>OZ025290.1:46518093-56518093 GCA_964019185.1 Maratus speculifer | reverse complement strand
TCGTCTCCCAGCAACGTTTTGCGATCGAGGATTTCTTGATTTCTTGTTTTTCAATATATTGCTTATGTTTTTAATACGAAATTTTAGACTGCGTTTGGTTTGACCAATGTAAGAAAGACCACACTGACAATTAATATTGTAAATACCCCATGAATTTGATAATTCAACAGGATCTTTAAGGTTGGAAAGGGTGAGTTTATTAGTAGGCGTAAAAATTATTTTGAAATCGAACCGACTAAGAATTTTAGCAATGGAAAAACTTGATTTTGGAAAGAAAGGTAAGACAATGCTAATATTGGAACGAGTAGAAGACTGAGATGAGTTTGAGGAGTGAGAGTTTTGTAATTTAGAAAGGGCAGTATCAATAATAGAAGGGTTATAACCTCTGTCAAATGCAATTGCTTTAATGTATTGAATTTCATTATTGAAAGACTGAGAATCAGAGCAAACATGAAGAGCACGATTTATGAATGTGCAAAAGGCGGCCATTTTTTGACTTGGAGGTGTTCGGACTTACGAAACCGCATATCGGCATTTAAGCCCTCTCAGTGCATATGTTTTAATCAAGGACACTTTATTTTCGTTCATCATCTATTCAAGAATATATTCCGAACAAGAAAACCTCACTTCCAGCTGCGGTTGACCTACTTATCATTCTGAATTCCAGCAGACACACCCGGACTGAACTTTAATTCTTTCGTAGAACTTTAACGATGTTTTTCTTTTTTCTTTTTCAGTTTTTCAGTATTCTGTTTGATTCATGACGGAGGAGAAGACATGTATCTCTCTCTCCGTTTTATTTTATTTTAACCTAGAAATTTTTCAATTAAAAGTTTTTGCATCTTACAACGGCTGAAGAAACCTTATTTTTCTTGGCATTGAATTAATATAATAACTAATCCTAAATCTAATATTCCAGCTCTAGTTTTAAACAAGATATCCAGAAAATTCTGTTTCGTAGAAGCAGTGTCACATACATCATCTCCTCCATGGATATTTTCCCAGGGCGTGCGTTGCGATATATCGGATGACTGCTGGTTGTCGGCGCTACTGAGCAAGGTAAGAGAAATTAATTTATTATTCTTACCTGATTAACATTATTTACAATAGATTATGAGCACTGACTGTTGCTCATTAAAAGTCGGTAAAAAATAACTATTGAAAACAATTTTCATAATAGTATTTAGTATTAAAACATAACTATTAATTACAGTACCGATTCTAAATAGATAAAATGAGCCTTTTAAAGGAGGCAATAGTCGAAAAATTGAACAACGATAATTATGACACTTGGAAATTCCGTGTCGAAAATTATCTTCAAAAAGAAGATTTGTTTGATATAATAATTAATGAACCACCCAATCCCACAACAAATGATTTTATAAACAAAAATCGAAAAGCAAAGGCGATCATAAATTTACTTATAGACGATGACCAAATTGTCCATACTAAAAATTTGGACACTGCCAGAGAGATTTGGCTAGCGCTTAGAAATGCGCACGAAAGAACTAATTTGTGTAGCAAACTATACTTACTTCGCAAACTTTATTCAACCAGACTATCAGAGTCTGGTAACATGGTTGAGCACTTAAACAAGATTTACCAATTGCGTGATAAATTAACCGCAATTGGGGAAGTAATAGACAACCAGCATCTCGCCGCCCTGCTTCTTTGCTCCCTCCCCTCTAGTTATGATACTCTTATCTGTGCTATGGAAATTAGAAACGAGGATGAACTCACTCCGAACTTTATAAGAGGGAAGTTAATCGATGAATTTAACAAGAGACAATATAATAGCGAAAACGCGATTCAAAACTCCGCGTTTAAAATACAAAAAGTTAATGTGCAAAAAACATATAAATTTTGCAAATACTGTAAGAAATCTTCTCATGATATTGATGAGTGCTGGAAATTACAGCATAAAAATAAAAACATCAAACAGAACAATTTCAGAAATAAAAATTTTGGTACACCTAATAGGTCGGCTGTATGCTCCCAAGACAGCGTAAGCGCGAATGCTTCTAAAACTAAAAATTTCAATAAGGAAAGACCCACGGATAAAAACTTAACCTTTTTTGTTGGTACTAGCTCCAAAGATTTATGGGTTGTCGATTCGGGGTCATCGACACACATTTGTAATGATAAAAGTAAATTTCATGATTTTAATTATGCATCCTCAAATGTCACTGTTGCGAACGGTCAAGAATTACATTCTGACGGTTATGGATCTGTAAAATTAAATACTGTAATGTCAGACAATACGAGTAAAACCATCACATTAAAAAATGTTTTGTACGTGCCGGAAATAGAGACCAATTTAATTTCCATAAAACAAGCAACTGAGAATGGTTGCGTAGCTACATTTGAAAATAAATCATGCAAAATTACTTATGATGGTGTAACATATCTTGAGGGTTATGTAAATAATAACTTATATGAAGGTAAGGTAAAACCTGATCCGATACAAAATGTGAATATTATACATCACTGTGAAAAGAAAAACTGTCTGCATAAATGGCATGTAAGATTAGGTCATAGAAATGTTAATCACATAAAAGA
Organism: Maratus speculifer; assembly: GCA_964019185.1. Classification (NCBI taxonomy): domain Eukaryota; kingdom Metazoa; phylum Arthropoda; class Arachnida; order Araneae; family Salticidae; genus Maratus; species Maratus speculifer. The sequence continues at coordinate 56,515,534 of OZ025290.1, read as the reverse complement.
ATTAGTTGACAAAGATATGGCATCAGGGATTCAAATTGATGATTGTAAACATAGTAATGATTGTGAAGTTTGCATAGCATCAAAACTCACAAATAGCCCTTATCCCAAAACCGCTAGTTTTAGAGCTACGAAAACAATCGAGCTGATCCATAGTGATCTATGCGGCCCAATGCAAACAGCTACGGTTGGGGGGAAACATTACTTTCTAACTTTTATTGATGATTTTAGTCGTTTTACTGTGGTATATCTATTGAGTAGTAAAGATGAGGTATTTTCAAAATTTAAAGAATATATAGCAATGACTGCCAACAAATTTGGCAGAAAAGTGCAGGCAATACACTCCGATAACGGAGGAGAGTACTCGGGGAAAGAATTTGAAAACTATCTAAAAAATGAGGGAATTGATCATCAATTCACCGTGCCGTACTCCTCACCTCAAAATGGAGTGGCGGAACGGAAAAACCGCACTTTAGTGGAGATGGGACGCTGTCTTCTTAAGGAAAGCGGTTTGCCTAATTCGTTTTGGGGGGAAGCCATTTGTACTGCGACGTACATTCAAAACAGGCTCCCAACTTCGTCTTGCGATCGAACTCCATATGAAATGTGGACTGGCCGTAAGCCAGACTTGTCTAACATTAAAACTTTTGGTTGCCGTGCATATGCATATATTCATAAATCTCACAGGGGAAAGTTAGATGATACCGCACAAGAGGGCATATTTGTCGGATACGACAACAGAAGTAAGGGATATAGGATTTGCACGGACGGAAAGAAAATTGTTATAAGTCGTGCAGTAAAATTTTTAGAAGATGAAAATAATGATTTAATTAAAGATAACGTGTCAAATCAAAACAATGACGCACAAATCGGTGAAACCGTGCAACCGACAGTGCAATTAATTGAAGATGAAAATAGTTATACTGATAATGATATCCAAAATCAGGATGCGAACACAAATACACCAGATTCCCCACTAAACCTACCACGTAGGTCGAACAGATCAAACAGGGGGGTTCCTCCCGACAGATTTGCATTTTTAATAAATGATATTCAAAATAAGGATCCAAAGTGCTGGGATGACATAATGAAAATACAAAATCCAGCAGAAAGGCAAAAATGGATAAATGCTACATTAGATGAGATAAATTCACTCAAAGAAAACTGTACATGGGAATTAGTAGAAGTTCCACCTGGGACAAAAGTCATTGGTAGCAAATGGGCTTTTAAGTCAAAATATAACAGTCAGGGTCAAATAGAAAAATACAAGGCGAGGTTAGTGGCTAAGGGTTTCTCACAGAAGTTTGGGGTTGATTATGATGAGACCTTCGCTCCTGTTGCGTCTCATTCAACCATAAGAAGCTTCTTAGCAATGGCCTTATACAAAAATTTAAAACTTAGACACCTCGATATAAAAACTGCCTTCTTACATGGGGAATTAAAGGAGGAAGTTTACATGCGTCAGCCTGAAGGGTATGAAGTCCCCGGATCCGAACACAAAGTTTGCAAACTCAAAAAGGCAATTTATGGATTAAAGCAGGCAGCGAGAGCTTGGAACATAAAGATACATGACTCGCTATTAAATTTAGGGTTCAACCAAAGCTCAATTGACAAATGCCTGTATAAGCGAACCATAGATAACGAAACAATTTATCTAATTGTCTATGTTGATGATCTCCTCATTGCCGGGGAAGATCAAAACATTTGTAAACTAATATCGCAATTGAGAAAAGAATACCCTGTCACAGACTTAGGCGATGCTAAGTATTATTTAGGCATAAACATTAATCGTCCTGACCAAAACACAATGACCCTAGATCAGATAAACAAAATTCATGAGTTAATAATTAAATTTGGTTTGGAAAATTCTAAACCAACCGATACACCTATGGAACCGGGTTATGTTAAACTAAACGATGATGAAAATCTCCTACCGGATAATATTAACTATAGACAGGCGGTTGGCGCACTACTTTACATATCGACCGTTTCAAGGCCTGATATTTGCGCGGCCGTAAATATTCTATGTCGTAGAAACGAAAATCCCAGAGTAAAGGACTGGGAAGCAGTAAAGAGAACAATCAGATATTTAAAAACTACTATCAATCTAAAGTTAACATATACGAGTTTTGAAAAACCTGTCTTGAGAGCATATGCCGATGCTGATTGGGCCAACGATCCGTATGATCGTAAGTCCGTGTCTGGTAATTTATTTACATTGGGAACTAACCCAATCCTTTGGCAATCTAAAAGGCAGACATGCATAGCAATGTCCTCTGCTGAAGCAGAGTATGTATCTGCCGCCAGTGCAGCTCAGGAAATTAAGTGGTTAACCAAACTTTTGAAAGAACTCGATCTTCAACAAGAGTTGCCAATCGTTTTATTTGACGATAATCAGTCAGCCATCAAGCTTGCTTCTACGGACAAATTCCACAACAAAAGCAAGCATATTGAATTGCGATGGCATCTATTAAGACACCTCGTCGAGGAAAAGGTGATAAGACTAGAATATGTTCAGTCTGAAACAATGACCGCTGACCTACTTACCAAACCACTCCCCAAGCCCAAATTTATTGTGCATCGAAAAACCATTTTAAATGTATGAAAGAACACTTCAGGGCTTAAGGGGGGGTGTTCGGACTTACGAAACCGCATATCGGCATTTAAGCCCTCTCAGTGCATATGTTTTAATCAAGGACACTTTATTTTCGTTCATCATCTATTCAAGAATATATTCCGAACAAGAAAACCTCACTTCCAGCTGCGGTTGACCTACTTATCATTCTGAATTCCAGCAGACACACCCGGACTGAACTTTAATTCTTTCGTAGAACTTTAACGATGTTTTTCTTTTTTCTTTTTCAGTTTTTCAGTATTCTGTTTGATTCATGACGGAGGAGAAGACATGTATCTCTCTCTCCGTTTTATTTTATTTTAACCTAGAAATTTTTCAATTAAAAGTTTTTGCATCTTACAACGGCTGAAGAAACCTTATTTTTCTTGGCATTGAATTAATATAATAACTAATCCTAAATCTAATATTCCAGCTCTAGTTTTAAACAAGATATCCAGAAAATTCTGTTTCGTAGAAGCAGTGTCACATACATCATCTCCTCCATGGATATTTTCCCAGGGCGTGCGTTGCGATATATCGGATGACTGCTGGTTGTCGGCGCTACTGAGCAAGGTAAGAGAAATTAATTTATTATTCTTACCTGATTAACATTATTTACAATAGGAGGATGACATGAACGAGCATGGGGAGGTAGAGAAACAGCGAAGCTTTTTCGATAGACAGATGTAGAGAAGCCAGTTTCACTGCGAGTGACAAGGGTGTCCAGGAAAGGGAGTGAACCATCATTTTCTGTTTCATACGTAAATTGGATATTGTTATCAATAGAATTCATGATGCTAAGAATGTCCTCAATATTGTGAAGAGAAGTGTCAAGTAAGGTGAATGTGTCATCAACGTACCGAATCCAGAAAGGGAAAGAGAATTTATCAAAAAGTGAGCATTCAAAATAGTGCATGTAGTTCCTATTGGCTGTTGCCCAGGGTCCTCTGTTTTCCTATTGGTCAAGAAACTTGTCGCTTGAATCCCCATCCTCCCTGTATATATATGAGCAAATTTCCACTATCTTTAGCACTGAGGAAGATATGCTATATGCTACCGAAACCTGTATGCTTGGAATACGAATATTCTGGTGTTCTAACGTTGTAAATAATTTTAACTATTGGAATACATATTAGTACATGAACAATAATACGTTATTTCCCTGGATAAAGAAGTTTTGTTAAATATATTAAGAAGTTGGAAAGTGCTTCATAATCTATGCTTAACGAATGATTTCTCTTACTTGTTTTATATACTAAACACTTATTCGAAAAGTGTCAATTAAAAGAAATAAGCTTCTTTCAATATTGAAAAAAGGTTCAATAAATAAAAATAAAGAAACATTTCTATTATTTATTGAAATGCGCTCTTAAACATATATTGAGATAAATTTTTGTCATTTCATCGTATTAATATCTTAAATATCGAATTTGTTTAAACAGTTATGACTTTCATCATAGAAAATTAGATGAAATTAGGAAACATTTTGTGCCTCTAAAAATTTCGTGCCCAGGGCAAAGCCCCCGGATGCCCATGCGATAGTCAGAGCCTGGAGAAAGTGGAGAGGAATCTCAACTCCTGATGAGAATAGTATTATGGGATTTATGAAACAAATTCAAACAAATTTATATTGAAAATTTTGTAGCAATAACAGCCTAGTCTTGAAATGTGCATAGTATGAAAAAAAAAAGGGAGAATGCGTGAATTAAAAATAAATGCCCTTTTCTATGCTACAATGAGCGCAGCAACTTCGTGTCGTATATTTATTTAATTTATACATATAAAACGGAGGGAAAAAAAGCTTACATGAAAACAGACTTAGCGTAAAAACCCTTTACGTTAAAAGAAATGTAATGCTATTTATATGTCTCCGTTAAAAAAAACGAAAACAAAAAGAAAATTATGCTTACGAACTTCTCAAATTTCTCCAGCGAAATTTCGCAGTTGGCGCCCTGGCACGCGCCAGAGTGTCAATTATCCGTGAGACTGGGGTCATTAAATATGAACTCCGATGACAATCTCCGAGGTTCCCTTCAAGGGGTGGTCGAACTGACCCGTGACGCGACCTTTTGGGGAGTGAGTCAATTTAATGTCTTCAAGACGATCTGTTGATTAAGTAGGGATATTTAAGATGCTTTTGGGAGGAATTGCTACTGTGACTCCCTTGTGCAGGCTCTTGTCAATGTAATTCAAAACTCAGTATTCTTTGATTTTTTTATTTTTTATTTAAGGGTGTACGAAAAAACGCTTTTCCACCTTGAACAGCTCGAAATTTTCCGATACAATTTCAGACATATTTTTAAAAATAGAAACATGAAACTTGCTGAGGGATTTTTGAAGAGACATATAAGGTGCCGTGTGATGTCATTTTACGCTCAATTCATTAGAATTTGATTTATAAATAATTGTCTTCTCAATGTGACTATTTTTTTCGTTACCAGATCTCTCGCTTCGGAAAAATCAATTCAAAATGCCGTTTTTGATTCCATTTTTCGCAATATTTTCTACATTTATCATAGAATCGACAATTACGGCACCTTGAGTACTTTCTGAATAAGACATTTTGCCAGTTTGATGCATTTGAGAGCAAAAATGTATCTAAAAATAAATCAGAAAGTAAGCAGTTTGAATCGAAATACACCCTTAAGCATTTTAATGTACATTTCTGGCATAAATAATAAAGGACTTAATGCAAGAAAATGATTCTATCAAGAAATTGCTTCATTTTCCTGGAAAAATTCAAAAATTTATTTATTTATTTACTTTTTTTTTATTAAATTGCCGTATTTTGTAGAAGGAACGCCGCACCCATCGTAAAGTCGCTGTAAACCTCGCGCTCCTCAAAATGACCTCAATAAGCTAAAAAATATCATAATCGCCGCACCCGTTGTAAACGCCGCATCCGTAAAAAATGCTACTTTTGTCTACACAGTCACATAAACCTAACTTTATTTAATGTTTTCTGGACTGTGTAGTGAGACCCCTTTTTATAAATAACATAAGTTATCTAAATTTTTTTTTAAAAATATTTAAATCAGGTTTTAAATATTTTATTATTTTTTGATTTTTTTATTTTTCCCCAGCTTTAAGGGCGCGAAATAAAATAATCATAAGCGCCGCACATGAAAAATATATAAAAGAATAAATAAATAAATAAATAAAATGAACTTTCAAATTCGTAAAAGCCGCGCCATTTCTTCCATAAAATATGGTAAATATATTTAAAAATGTATCTTCTCGTACAATTTTTACCATTTTTGGCTAAAAAACTAAAATTTTTAAAACTATTTAAAGAAGTATGCTGTGCAATTTAAGTATTGGTTTTACCCTAAGTTAATTAATTTGGGAGAAAAATAAAATAAAATGTGTAAGTACCGGTAAAATTACAGTAAAAAACTGAATTTATTTTACATTTTTTTGTGTAAAAAAAAAAAAAAAAAAAACTTTCTTGTAAATTCGATTCTTAGTTTATTAAATGGACTATAAGGAGCAATCTAAAAAAATCAAGTCAATAGAACAAACACTATAATAAAAGTCTTATCACTTTGAACATGCTAATTCCTTGGGGAAAAAAAAAAAAAAAAAAAAAAACGATCTCTTTTAAGTGCATTGGATTAAGGCATTTAAAGAGACAGCGATGTAATAAAATCGCTTTAAACTGTATTTATAATTCTCAGATATTTACAAAACTTCATGAGAATGTACTAGGGCTAATAAAGTATAATTTAAGCAAAAAAATAGAACATCGATATTTTCGTCATTTTTTGCCGAATCAGGGGTACCGATTCTTTGAAATTTTCTGATACATTTTCAGACTCAATTTTAAAAGTAAAAACATAAAACTTGCTAAGGTATTTTTTGAAGAGATGCATAAGAGCCGTGTGATTTCATTTTTCACCCAATTCATTAGAATTTGATTTGTGAACAATTATTTTTTCAGTTTGACCCTTTTTTTTTGTTCCCAGATCTCCTGCTTCGGAAAACTCGGTTGAAAACGCCATTTTTTACCTCATTTTTTTTTTTTCAATATTTTCTGCATTTATTGAAAAAAAAAAAAAAGTCGACAAACACGGTACATTGTGTAGTCTCTAAATGAGAGAGTTTGCCAATTTGATGCGTTTAAGAGCAAGAATGAATAAATTAAAAAATAAGCAGTTTGGATTGGAATGCACACTTAAAGAAGAAAAAATTGAGTACTGTTTGGTTATTAATTAAAAGTTTTCAAATAATTAAACAGAAGCAATTGTACAATGAGTTGTTCTGAGAGAGTAATTTTTCTAAGGTTTTATATAAAGAATAAGAATATTAAAGAGATCACAAGATGAAAACTTGTGCGGTATATAACTTTATTTTTACCAGAACAACAGCTCAGATCTGTAAAATATACTTCTTCTATATTATTTTTAAGTGGTTATTAGCAGTTATATTATTTTATTGTTGCCAGGACAACAACCCAGATCTGTAAAACCATGCTTCTTCGATATTTTTTAAATCGTTATTGATGTTATAATACTTTATTCTTGATAAAACAACAACTCGGATCTGTAAAACACATTTATTCCATATAAGTTTTTAGTGGTTATTAACCGAATATTATTTTATTTTTGACAGAACAATAAGCCAGATTTGTAAAACATACTTCTTCTATATGATTTGTATGTGATTATTAGCCGTTATTATTTTATTATTGTCAGAAAAACAACCCAGATCTGTAAAACATATTTCTTCTATATTATTTTTAAGTGGTTATTGGTGGTATATTATTTTATTCTTGCTAGAACAACAACTCAGATCTGTAAAACATATTTCTTCGACATTATTTTTAAGCGGTTATTATATCACTATTTATTGTGCGTTATGGATCAGGTTTGTTCGATGTAATATTTGAAATAAATAGTCACAAAATTCTGCACAAATAAACATGGCACACATTTTTAGTTAAGTTTTTTGGTGATTTTTTTCAGATTTTGGTGATTCAGTTTTTGGTGAGTTTTTTTGTGATTCAGTTTAGGTGATTCAAGATATTCCTGATGAAATAACTCTAGCATGCAGAAAATAAATGAATTTGTAATATAATTATTTATTTTTAAATTAATAATTCTTACCATTATTATTATTTCATAATTGAAATATTTTTTAATTGCACGGCAAGAGTGGAAGGGGAAAAAAAATTATAATTGAAACCTGATTTTAGAAAAAATTGTGAAAAGGAAGTTTTTTCGCAGATAATAAAATTTAATTTAATAATAGAACTCTGAAAGATTTATCGTAATTATTTGTTAAGGCTGAACTTATATCTAAAGAAGCTACTTTCTGACGCATTTTGTAGGTCTTTTTTTTCTGTAAAGCATAAAATTGGCGGGTGTTCTAATTCAAAAATTATGTAATCAAAAGACGTTTTCCATTTTTAGGCAAAGGCAGAAAATCTAAAAGTTAGCGCTTTGAACAAAGTTTCCCTGCAAGACATTGCAAAAAAAGGACCCTGACCAGATCAAAATTGTTTACTAATATGAATTACAAAATTTTTAAAAAGCTATTTAATTAAAAAAAATAAAAGAAAAAAAAAGGGGGGAGAGAATTTCAAACGGAAATTTTTCAAGTAAGCAATGTCAATACAATTTCTGCATTTTATTTATTTATTTATTTCACATATACTATATTTAAAAGAAGAAAAAAAGAAAAGAAATCATTAAAGTGATATTATTATGAATCTGAAAATAGCAAATAATAATTTGAGAATATCAATCTCAGATAACAATGCTAATAGTCTAGTTAAAATGATATTCTTTTTAAACAAGTTTAAAATCTAAATTGTGGCCAATTTTCCCTCTAATAAATCGCAAGAAATTAACTAAAAAAAATTTTTTTTTGGGCGAAAATGTATTTAACTCAGAAAAGCACGCAACTTAGTTTTCGTTTCTGATTCCGAGATGAAGCGATGTTTCCTAAGTGGGCTGTCGACAGAGTGCGACCCAGGGGGGTGGCATTTCTGTCAACCGCAACGTCGGCGACGCAACCACCGCTGACCCCCGTACAGACACCGAGCTTGCGACCAGACGGCGACGTCCTCCTTGTTTTCTCACGTTTGTCACCAAAAAACAGGGGAGAGAGAGAAAAAAAAATCTTGAATTTTTGGACGGCAATAAATAAGTCCGGCCGTGTGTGTTTAGATTTGGGGGACAGGTGCTGTTGGATAACTTCCAGAGTTATATGCATGATTTTTGTTTACACGGAAATGCCAAACCCAAACGATCATAGGATAATTTTATACTATATCCATGGTGTATCCGAAAACGGGCAAGGAAAAAACCAATTGTCCCTCCATGGATAATCAAATTTCCTTGACTAATTTTATTAATTAATTTATTTATTTCTGAAGATTTTATAAAATATAAATACAAGTGCATTCCTCTTAATTGGATTAAAATTATTAAAGTTATTGTAAAAATAATTATAATAGCGTACTTCTCAGAACAACGTGACATTATCTCATTCCTTTTTTAGCATAAAAATATGACACTTGCATTTACAGCGACTTGTGATCGAATTCATTTTTTTTCCTTTTGTGTGTGTGTGTGTGTGTGTAGTGTGCAGCTCCTGACTTAGACAGCTGGGGGACCTAGGGCAATCATTTTTCGGGGACCCTCCTTCCATCTTTTAAAAAATTTCGTAAATTCATTGGAATTTAAAATTTCATATGAATTTCATAAGACATACTTTTACATCGGGCAATCAACTCGTTGAACACTATATTTATGAACCCAGTAACTAAAACACTGTTTTCAGAATGACGTATAAGAAGAAAGAAATTCTTAAAAACCTTTTTCAACTGATGAAATAATTAGAGACTAGTCTGGAATATTAATCAAATAAACTATAAGTTGGAATTTAAAATTCTATATAAATTTCATAGGACGTACTTTTACATCGAGTAATCAACTCGTTACACACTATATTTATGATCCCAGTAATTGAACTACTATTTTTTTAGAATGACGTATAAGAAAAATAGAAATTCTTAATGACGTTTTTCAACAAATGAAATAATTTGAAACTAGTTTGGAATAATAATCTATTAAACTATCAGTTGGAATTTAAAATTCCACATGAATTTCATAGGATTTCATATACTTTAATAAATTACATCACGAACCCAGTAACTGAAACACTGTTTTCAGAATGATACATAAGAATAAATAAATTCTTAATAAGCTTTTTCGACAAATGAAATAATTTGTGACTAGTCTGAATAACAATTTAATAAACTATTCGTTGGAATTTAAAATTCCATGGGAATTACAAAGGACATGCTTTAATAAATTACATCGAATAATCAACTCATTAAACACTAACTATTTATGAACCCAGTAACTGAAACACTGTTTTCAGAATGATGTATAAGAAAAAAGAAATTCTTAACAACCTTTTTCAACAAATGAAATAAGTTGAGACTAGTCTAGAATAATAATCTAACAAAGTATTAGTTTGAATTTAAATTCCATATGAATTTCATACGACATACTTTTATAAATTACATCATGAACCCAGTAACTGAAACACTGTTTGCAGAATGACACATAAGAAAAACGAAATTCTTAACCTTTTTCGACAAATGAAATAATTTGCGACCAATAGCATAATAATTTAACAAATTATTCGTTGGAATTTAAAACTCCACATGAATTTCATAGGACATACTAATTGCATCAGGCAATTAACTCACTAAATACGATATTTATGAACCCAATTACTGAAACACTGTTTTCAGAATAAAATATAAGAAAAAAAAATATTAATAATCTTTTTCAAGAAGTGAAATAATTTGAGACTAGTCTGGAATAATAATTTAATAAACTATTCGTTGGAGTTTAAAATTCCATATGAATTTCATAGGACATACTTTAATAAATTACATCATGAACCCAGTAACCGAAACGCTGTTTTCAGAATAAGATATAAGATGAAATAATTTGCGACCAGTATAGCATAATAATTTAACAAACTATTAGTTGGAATTAAAAATTTAACATTAATTTCATTGGACATACTTTAATAAATTACATCGGGCAATCAACTCGTTCAACCTATGTTTATGAACCCAGTAACTGAAACACTGTTTTTAGAATGATATAGGGGGAACTGGGGTACATTGATACATGGGGCACATTGATACACCCCCTCTACCGCTCACAGGGTCATTACAGGAAGTTTCACAACAGCTCCAAAAGATGATGCTAGTGTATTCAACTACATACAGAAAATCTTGGAATGAGTCAGTAGTTTGATGAAATGGGACGGGTGATTTATTGTTTTTGTTGTTCAAAAGTAAATATGAGTTGTACAGTTGAAATGCTATTATACAACTGTTCCAGTATTTTCAACCAAAATGAATACTCTTCCTGGTAAGTACAGCTACTCTTTATCAGTTCTTCATTATTTATTGTTAGATATATTGTGAAGTGTTGGATTTGAGACTCATTTTATTCAAAATCGCTGTATGGGGCACATTGATACAGTCTATGACGGGGCACATTGATACAACCTAAATCCTTTAATAGTTCATATTTTCATTATCTTTTATTATTTTTTTTACCATACACTCCTTAATCCAACCTTTTTTTTCACGAAAAATTTCTAATATTAGTTTTTATTGAAGTGAAATAGCTCTAATTTCTTTATATTAGAACATTTTATAGTATTTTTGAAAACAGAAGACGTAGGAACTTACCCAGCATCTAGTGCTAGTAGAACTAATATAAGAAAAGGACGCCATTCTGGCAAATCTCGAATTTATATCGATTCTCCAGAGAAAAAAGTATTTTCGACATGCGAAATGTTAAGTAAGAGAAACAAACTGCAGGACAGAAAATGATACTTATATTATAAACATAATTTTAATATAATTATCCTTTATTTTCTGTTTATGAACCTATTTATAAACAGAAAAACTGGTAAATTTTTCATCTTTCATAAGAAAGAAGATAATCCTGGGGTTGAAGTGCTAGATATGACAAAGTTACCACAGCCAACAATCAGACAAGAAACAGCCAGAACATCAGGTCATAATATATTTAATTTTGATTGCTTTAATATTGCTTAAAAATAAATTGTGGGTGATTTGAATTTTTATAAATAAATATAAAATGGTTTTCTAATTCATTTTCTATGAAAAATATGCATTGGTATTATTTTGTCGTCATTTTTCTCAAACGTATCAATCTGCCCCGGGTATGGGGCACATTGATACAAATGACTTTTTTTGATTTTTTTAAAATTACATGCAAAAATACTATATAAAACAATGATTGTACATTTTTATAACATACTACACAAGTTTTGCTGTCACCTCATGGAAAAAAAACTTGAATTTTCTACTTTCTTGACACCAAAAAAAATCTTAGAAAAAAACTGTATCAATGTACCCCAGTTCCCCCTACTAGAAAAAAAAATTCTTAATAAGCTTTTTCAAGAAATGAAATAATTCGAGACTAGTCTGGAATAATAATAAATTATTCAACGAAATTTAAAATTCTCTATAAATTTTATAGGAGTACTTTGATAAATTACATCAGGCACTCAATTCGTTAAACACTATATTTATGAACTCAGTAACTGAAACACTGTTTTCAGAATGATATATAAGGGAAAAAAAATTCTTAATAACCTTTTTCAACAAATGAAGTAATTTGAGACTAGTCTGGAATAAAAATTTAATAAACTATTCGTTGGAATTCAAAAATTCCATATGAATTTCATAAGGACATACTTTAATAAATTAAATCTAGCAATAAAATTTTTGTAAGCACTATATTTATGAAGCCAGTAATTGAAACACTGTTTTAAGAATGACCATATAAGAAAAAAGAAATTCTTAATAAAAATTTTCAACAAATAAAATAATTTGAGACTAGTCTGGAATAATAATTTATTAAACTGTTTGTTCGAATTTTAAAATTCGATATGAATTTCATATTACGTGCTTTAATAAATTACATCGAACAATCAACTCGTTAAACACTGTATTTATGAAACCAGTATCTGAAACACTGCTTTCAGAATGAGGTATAAGAAAGAAAAAAGAAACTCTTAATAAACTTTTTGAACACTTTTAACCTTTTTGAAAAAATTTGAGACTAATCTGCAATAATAATTTAATAAACTATTCGTTGGAATTTTAAATTTCTATATGAATTTCATAGGACGTACTTTAATAAATTACATCATGAATCCAGTAACTGAAACACTGTTTTCAGAATGACATATAAGAAAAAAAGAAATTCCCAATAACTTTTTTTAATAAATAAAATAATTTGAGACTAGTCCGGAATAATAATTTAATAAACTATTCGTTGGAATTGAAAATCCCACATGAATATCATAGGATATACTTTAATAAATTACATCGGGCAATCAACTTGTTAAACACTGTATTTATGAAACCTGTAACTGAAACACTGCTTTCAGAATGACGTATAAGAAAAAAAAAATTCTTAATAACCTTTTAGAACACTTTTAACATTTTTGAAATAATTTGAGACTAGTCTGTAATAATAATTTAATAAACTATTCGTTGTAATTTAAATTTCCATATGAATTTCATAGGACGTACTTTGATAAATTTCATCATGAACCTAGTAACTGAAACACTGTTTTCAGAATGGCGTATAAGAAAAAAGAAATTCTTAATAACCTTTTTCAAAAAATAAAATAATTTGTGACTAGTCTGTCATAATAATTTAATAAACTATTCGTTGGAATTTAAAATTCCGCATGAATTTCATAGGACATACTTTGATAAATTACATCGGGCAATCAACTTGTTAAACACTGTATTTATGAAACCTATAACTGAAACACTACTTTCAGAATGACATATAAAAAAAAAGAAATTCGTAATAAAGTTTGCAACAAATGAAATAATTTGAGATTAATCTGGAATAATAATTTAATAAACTATTCGTTGGAGTTTAAAATTCTATATAAATTTCATAGGACGTACTTTGATAAATTATATCGGGCAAACAACTCGTTAAACACTATATTTATGAGCCCAATTACTGAAACACTGTTTTCAGAGTGACATATAAGAAAAAAAAAAAGAAATTCTCTTCTCAATTGTGTTTATGCTCACGGCGGGAGAAAGCTGATTTGTGGCTGTCATAAAGAAGTGTTTCTTTTTTCTATACTTTATTACCACACCTCCACATACAGTGTCTTGTGTGGCTTTCTTGAAAAATTTGGCACGGTTAAAATGATGACTCTTTTATGACGATAACGTTTCAGCTAAAGACTTATGTTCGCATTATCAAAAAGCTGAGGATGTTCAGTCTTTACTCCCACTATGTAAAAATATTAAAAGTTAGTTCCGATGAATTATGTGAGCAAAACATTTAACCCTTTCCAGTACGGGTAAATTCAGTAAATTCTGTGCGTAAAATGGGAAATTAGTGACATACACACAGTAAAAAAAAAAAAAAAAAAAAAAAAAAAAAAAAAAAATTGGGTTGAAAGATTTTTGGGTACAGAATTGTTCCAATTTGGAAAGTTCAGTTTGTAGCACAAAATCGTTTTAAATAAGTCTGATTTTTAATGACCTTAAAACAATTAAAATATCTTAGATATTATATACATTATACCTCAGAAATTTTGATTAATTTAATGTTAATAAAGATCTGCTCTGTTTTGAACCATTTTGGGTTATCTATTTTGGGAACAATACTCTACCATTTTGGAATCCTTACTGTACCATTTCAGGAAAATTACTATACCCAGAAATCTTTCAACACAATTTGGGTCTTCAATTTTTACAGTTCACCAGAATTCACAAATGACTTTTTTAAAAATTAAAACCCCCTTAAGCATGTATTCGAAAACATACTTTTCCATCTTCAACAGCTCTAAATTTTCCGATACAATTTCAGACGAATTTTTTAAAATAGAAACATGAAACTTGCTGGGGGGAATTTTGAAGAGACATAAGGTGCCGTGTGATGTCATTTTGAGCTCAATTCCTTAGAATTTGATTTATAAACAATTACCTTCTCACTATGATCCATTTTTTTTCGTTCCCGGATCTCCCACTTCGGAAAATTCGGATCAAAAGGCCAACTTTGAGTACATTTTTTGTAATATTTTCTGCATTTATCAAAAAATTGACAGACACGTCGCCTTGAGTAGTTTCTAAATAAGAGAATCTGTGAGTTAGATGCGTTTGAGAGCAAAAGTAAATTCAAAAATAAATCGGAAAATAAGCAACAAAATTTTAGTAAAATATTCTTGGTAACATTTACAAATTTTTAATTATAAATTAAGTGTACCTGGACTGGGGACACTGTGCTGGAAAGGGTCAAGTCTTTAATGAAATTCAATAATTTAAAAGATAATCTTAAAATATTTACTATCAAAGAATAGAGATTTTCATCTTTAGATCGCCATAATAAAAAAATCTATTAATTAAAAAAAATCTATTAAAAAAAAAAAAAAAAAAAAAAAAAAAAAAAAAAAAACAGGAGGCGACAGCACATTTACATGATTGAGTTCACGACAAAAATTCCAGAATTAGCTAAGACTCGATTCGAATATTGAAACGTAATCGGTCTGCCAAGTTATACCTTGGTGGAAAACACCTGAAAACCCGATTTTGGCCTTGACTCGTAGATTTAACGTTGTGTTTTCCTCTTCGCAGATCTCCATGCTTTCATATATTTGGATGCTAGAAAACGCAATAGTAAACCTACGAGTTAAACGCTAAAATCGGGTTTTCAGGGTTTTTTCTGTGAAGATGTGTATTGGAAGACAGATTGCGTTTTAATATGCGAATCGAGTTTCACCTAATTCTGGAATTTTAGCGATGAATTCGGTGAGGGGAATGTCTGAGCTGCCACCTTCTGATTGTATATAAAAAAATGTCTAGTTTCCCGAAAAACATAAAACCACCTTTCCCGCTCTCATAGATTTTTAGATGCGTTCGTAATTATATGATCCATCGTCTCTGTCACTGTACAATAATCCCAAAACTTATCCAACCGACTCGTTTGAAATTTTAAATATATATCTGCAGCAAAAATTTTTCAAGTCATTTCGAATTTTGTGAAAATTGATGTATAGTTCAATTGCAAGGACACTCATAAATATTCCGTTACATTACAGCTGAAGGGAAAAGAAAAGTTTCAGGTGCTTTTTAATGACGCTACACTGCTCGAAGATAATGGAATTGATAGGCATTTATAAAGGGCACTCTAAAATATTATTTTGTGAAGTATGTGGCAACCAGGGGTTGCCATGTATAAACAGGTAAGTAATCGTTGTTAATATACCCACATAAGTTATTGAATCGAGTTACACATCAAATAAAAACTTATTTTATTCTTAATTCAACCGTATTAGGTTGCCTGCTCTCCAATGTTCTAACCAGGGGTTGCAGGTATAAACAGGTAAATAACCGTTGTTAATATACACTCATAAGTTATTTAATCGAATTACACATCAAGTAAAAACTCATTTTATTCCCAATCCAACTGTATTAGGTTGCCTGCTCTCCAACGGTGCCAACCAGGGTTTGCGCCAGGTATAAATAGGTAAGTAACCGTTGTTAATATACACTCATAAGTTATTTAATCGAGTTACACATCAAATAAAAGCTTATTTTATTCCCAATCCAACCGTATTAGGTTGCCTGCTCTCCAATGTGCCAACCAGGGGTTGTCAGGTATAAACCGTTGTTAATATACACTCATAAGTTATTTAATCGAATTACACATCAAATAACGCTTATTTTATTCCCAATCAATTGTATTAAGTTGCCTTTTCAAAAAGTATGTTAAATCCATGGATGCCTAGATTTAAGGGTGTATTCGAAAAAATGATTTTCCACCTTCAACAGCTCAAAATTTTCAGATACAGTTTTGGACACATTTTTAAAAGTAGAAGCATGAAACTTGCTGAGGGGATTTTTGAAGTGACGTACAAGGTGCCGTGTGATGTAATTTTTCGCTGATTTAATTAGAATTTGATTTATAAGCAATTATTTTCTCAGCGTGACCCTTTTTTTCGTTCGCAGACCTCCCGCTTCGAAAAATTTAATCCAAAACGCCGTTTTTGACAACATTTTTTGCAACATTTTCTGTATTTATTAAATAATTGATATTCACGGCACCTTGTATAGTTTTTAAATAAGAGAATTCGAAGGTTTCGTGCATTTGAGAGCAAAAATGAATCTAAAAATAAATGTGAAAAAAGGCAGTTTGGATCAGAATACACCCTTAAGATGTTCAATTTTCTGCGCGACTGTTGAGAGTGGCAGAGGAGCGTTGCGCACGCAATTCCATTTGACAGACAAAGATGCCGCGATTTCTTTTTAAAGATTGCTCCGATTGGGTAAATATTAACAACGATTTAAATTTTTTATTCAGTCACACATTCATTTATATACATAATTATGAAAATATGACAATATGGCAATACATAATTATGAAATAAAAAGTTTTTCCGTTCAAAATGTAGCTTTTCAAAAGGAGATTTTTCCGATCTTTTAAGCGTGGATTAAATATACTGGTAAAGGTCAAATAAAATATCAGATAACAATATAAATATTTTTTTATTAATGCATAAATTTATGAATGGTAAAATATATAATTTTTATGTAGTAACATATTCCGATTCAGAATCGTCAGAAGTGCCAATATCACAATTTATTTCTGATTCTTCATCGTTTTCTATGGTTCTCGATTCACTTAATATGTCATTAACGTGTAAGGGTGTTAAGTTCTCTTTAAACCACGTAGGCTTGAAATAACCATCCAATAACCATCCACAATCTTCAAAATTGACTTTAACGCAACATGTATCGGTTGTATGAAGCCACATAGAATTAACATATATTGTGCGCAAAATTTTCTCTTTCAATGAGATCCAGCACGGTGGAATCATATTGGAATCGATGCCTTTAATATTTTTAATGAAATGCTTTTTGTCTTTGTTCATTGAATATGTTTTTTGGAACAGCTGATATCTAGCGTCATTGATAGTATAACATTGCTTGATTAAATAAAGAAGAGCAGTTAATTCCTGAACAGGTTAAATTTTACCTTCTAGGACTACATCTTCTGGATCTATCAATGATGCGAATATTTCTCGGATATCCGTTCGTCTTGAAAATATTTTAAAAGGCTTGATTTTCTCTTTATTATGAAAGTCCGCTGTGTAATCACAACCAGTAAATACATGGAAAGCTGACAGACCTAGGCATAAAGTAGGACCCAATTTTATTGTAAGCTCAGTACAGTTAATACAATCAAGATCTTTCTTACTGCTTATCTTTGGCGATGAACCCGCCAACTAAATCTGAGTTTACGGCATTTTGTAAATAGTGGCCAATAAAATTACCAAGACATCGGTATCATTTGCTTTAACCAATATTTTCGAACTGGGAGGCGCTTTTGATAGATGAAACATTATCCGCGATCTGTCTCTTCATGTTGACATAAATAGTCTTCTTCTTCATGTTTCACGACATGATCTGTAACAGTATGGTATGAAAAATAGCGTTCTCCATCTGTTATAAAAATGTTCTTGTTTTGGATTATTGAAACTAGATTATCATTTTCGAAACTAGATTATCGTGTGCAAAATTCTGTGTATTCATCATTACATTTCTAGCTCAGAACAGTTACATTTTATAGCAAATAGAATGATAGCCAACATTATTCATAGAATCTAAGCTTAATCTAGCTTCACCATGAACAATTTTTTTTCGCCGAAATAATAACTTTAAAAAACAATTCTTAAAAGATTCATTGTTATAGTCATTAGTAGAATCCACTAAACCACACAAAAACACTTTTTCATTTTCAATCACACGATATTTTTTATCAACATCGATATATTTTTTAATGCATAACACCTGATAGCATGTTTTCAATGGAATTCGAAATTTACTCCAAACCAGCGCAAGCGTTCTAAATAGAGGGTGGTCATGAAAAAAATTTGCCGATATATGGAGCTCTAGCGGCCAGTCCGTTCGAGGTGAAATTTCAGATATAGCTATTCAGAGGTATGAGCTGGAGATTCTGTAAACAGCAACAAAATGGCGCCCACGGTTACGGTTATAGTTACAGAAACTCGAAATTTTCCAATGGCAACACCTTTTTTTTTCATCGGAAAATGCTCAGCGCATGTGAAAACCCTAAAGAGAGTTGGAACGGTATGGTTATTGCAATAAACGGACGCGTTATGCTCGCACAAAATCAACTCTACGAACGGCCCCCCAAAAAATACGACCAAGGCGCACGAATAAATTTGAATATGACAGAGACAAAATACCAATCACGGAACATCGTTTGCCAGATAGTCAGCGTAGAAAATGGATAAAAAGTAGGGTGGAAATGTTAGTTTTTCAGTCGGAGCTCGCAGATGCCAACAAAATGACTTCGTTCGTGGTGAGTAGTTGGTAAAATTATTATCAAAATGAGATGAATACTACAAAAACCTGGCGCGTTTACCGGCGAAACCATCGCCAAATACGTGGCCTATGCATTTCACAAGCTCTTCGTGATTTAGTAATAAAATTCGAAAAAATTGGCTGCACCTGTGATAGTCCGCGATCTGGACGACCAACTGTTTCTGGGGATACTGTTATGGAAGTGCATCACATAGTGACCAGAGGACGCATGCAAACTACAAAAGGTGCATCTCGTGTATTTGACATGCCCAAATCAATTATCTTAAAATTACTGCGCTCTGTAACCCGCATGTTTCCTTACCGATACCAGCGCGCCCAGATGTTGGAAGTGAGAGACCATCAACAACATATAGACTTTGTTAATGAATTTCTTATCCAATATGATGCAGATAACGATCGTCCTCTTGGCATATTATGAACGAATGAAGCACATTCCACCTTAACTGGTAACGTCAATGGCCTGCGCGATCCTCCGACCACTCCTATAGATTTCAGGTTCTGGGGATATCTAAAATCTAGAGTGTACATGTGCAAGCCGCAAACTTTGCCGGATTTGAAAGATTCAATCAGACGTGAGATTGCAAATATCCCTCATGCGATGTAACGTTCGTCTGTATTGTCCACAGTCGTCACCATGCAATGTGTAATTTGCCTGTGATGGCACCCATGAGGAAAATGTGTAATCAAAATAAAAGTTTTATTTTCTCCGATCTGCAATGTAATCAGAGATTAGTGTACTGACTCTGTGTCATATGCAAATTTACACCTTGCGTCCCAATCGTGTTTTTTTCATGGGGGGGGGGGGGAGATTCGCAGAACAATTTTTTAAGCTTGCATAACTTGTCCGTTTTTTGTTATACACGTGCGGTTTCAACGCTCTTTAGGGTTTTCGCATGCGCTGAGCATTTTCCGATGAAAAAAATAATTGGTGTTGCCATTGGAAAATTTCGAGTTTCTGTAACTATAACCGTAACCGTGAGTGCCATTTTGTTGCCGTTCACAGAATCTCGAGCTCATACTTCTGAATAGCTATATCTGAAATTTAACCTCGATCGATTAAACGGACTGGGCGCTAGAGCTCCATATACCGGCAAAGTTTTTTTATGGCCACCCTGTACTTTATTTATTGATCATATACATCTGACTTGTGTGCTTGACATGGAAGCCCGCTGATAAGACATTGTCAATATACAAGAACAAGAATCAATAATAAGCGCAGTTTCTTATTTTAGATATAGCGGTTGGGATCGGCGAAAATGCGCGCAGAAAGTTGAACATCTTAAATCTAGGCAACCATGCATTCAACACACTTCTTTATTATGATTAAATAACAAATGAGGTATATATTTCTATTACCGTATCTTAGACTATCATGGTCTACGAGTAAATCTTATAATTACATAAATACTTAGTACCTATGATAGTTGTCATCTGCTCCGTTCATTTCTCTCTGCATTCGTCTGTCTCTCCATATATCCGCATATAACATAGCAGAAACTACCCAGCAGAATGGTTTGAAATTTAAAGTATTTAATCGTTACAGAATTTTTGTTAATCATTTCAAATTTTAGAAAAAATCGAATCAAAACTCAAAAAGCTATCAATAAAAGTTTTCTTCATTCCTTTAAATCCTATCATAGGTAACTAATTCAATGACATCCCATTATAAGTAAGTATTCTAAGTTGCATGGTGATTGCGTCATACTTAAGATGGAGGTCATATTATTTCTATTTATTGAATTTCTTATATATAATCGTAACGCATCTCATTTGTCACATTTGGCACACAGTATCCAACTTATTTCCTTCTTTAATTATGTCCTAAATTTTATAAAAGAACAAAAGTTTTTTATGAATTGATTTTAAAAGAATTATCTGGAACATATAGTATATCTTGAGTTGACTTAATTGTTTAATACAGTAAATAAATTATTTTAGAAAAATAATATAACTAACATTTTCAAACGAAATTTATCAATATTTTATAAATCTATAAAACATGGCATTTGCGTTACATGAGTAAAATGTGTAATATCACTAAAAAAAAAAAAAAAAAAAAAAAAAAAAAAAAAAAAAACTGCTCTTTTCTTAAGTCATTATAAGTAAAAATAGAAAGAAATTGAAAACAAAATTATTTATGTGAAACACTGACCAGTAACCTGGAAATTAAAATTTGTTTCTTATTTTAAATGAGAATCAATTTAAGAAACCTATAAAAATATAAAAATTATTTTTATCTTCAAAATTTCTAAAGATAATTGATTAAAAAAGTAGCAATTATAATTTCATTACTGCTTTTTTTTTTTTTTTCTAAATTTCCGGTGGTATTTGATTCTTTCAACTCTTCACGAATACATATATGGTAACTTTGGATTAAAAAAAATATAGGCATAGATAAGAACACATGTCAAATGATAAGGAGAAAAAAAAATAGAAAATTTCAGATTTTAAGGAACTATGTCAGAAACAGTGTTATTAAAATTCTTATATATTATAAAGGTTACACTTTATAATTCTTTTTTGTGATTTTTCATTAGCCTCGGGAAAATGGTGAATAAAAAAACTGGTGTCACAAAATTTTACAAGAATAAAATAAAATAATATAAAATAAAGTTAGAGAATTGAGAAAAAAAAAAGCAAAAACATATTTTGTCTTTACACCTTTTATCTCATATTGTAATTTTTTTAAGGTTGTGTTCGAAAAAATATTTTTTCACCTTCAATAGCTCGAAATATTCTGATACATTGGGTGTATTTCGATTCAAACTGCTTACTTTCCGATTTATTTTTAGATTCATTTTTGCTTTTAAATGCATCACACTGGCAAAATGTCTTATTCAAAAAGTACTCAAGGTGCCGTATTGTCAATTCTTTGATAAATGTAGAAAATATTGCAAAAAATGCAATCAAAAACGGCATTTTGAATTGATTTTTCCGAAGCGAGAGTTCTGGTAACGAAAAAAAAAGAGTCATACTGAGAAGATAATTATTTATAAATCAAATTCAAATGAATTAAGCGTAAAATGACATCACACGGCACCTTATACGTCTCTTCAAAAATCCCTCAGCAGAATACACCCTTAAAAGTAAAAATATCAAACTTGCTGAAGTGATTTTTGAAAAAATGTATAAGAGGCCGTGTGATTTTTTTTCTAAATTAATTAGAATTTGATTTATAAACAATTATTATGTCAGTATAACCACAGTTTTCGTTTCCAGATCTCGTGCTTCAGAATATTCGGTTCAAAAGGCCAACTTTGACAGCATTTTTTGTAATATTTTCTGCCTTTTTCAAAAAATGGACATGCACGGCACATTATGTAGTTTCTGAATAAGAGAATTTGCCAGTTGATGCGTTTGAGAGCAAAAATGAATTTAAAAGTAATCGGAAAATAAGCAATTTGGATTGTAATAAACACTTAAGATGCAAATTCATTTAGAAGTATCTAATATTTCCTCATTACTTTCCTCATCGGATACTTACATCATACTTCATGCGAGATTTTTTTTTTCTCTGTAAAAATCTGCTTACTGCGCTGATTACATAATTTATTTTCATCATGGAAAATTTGCCAAATATCTTCTCCGGCGGAAGAAAAGGAAGATCAGTTTAAGGATATATACCAATTCAAACTGCTTATTTTCTAATTTATTTTTTATTTCATTTTTGCTCTCAAACGCATCAAACTGACAAATTCTCTTATCCAGAAACTACTTAAAGTGCAGTGCATGTTAATTTTTTGGAGAAGGCAGAAAATATTAGAATTTTTTTTGTTAAAGTTGGCCTTTTGAACCGAATTTTCCGAAGCGAGAGATCTGGGAACGATAAAAATGATGATACTGATATGATTGTTTATAAATCAAATTCTAATTAAATAAATAAATACGGCCTCTTATACATCTTTTCAAAAATCACCTCAACAAGTTTCATGTTTTTACTTATAAAAATGAATCTGAAAATGTAAAAGAAAATTTCAAGCTGTTGAAGGTGGGAAAATACTTTTTTGAATACACGATTAAGGACTATGTCAGAAACAGAGTTAGTAAAAATCTTTATCTATAGTGAAGGTTACGTTTTATAATTTATTTAATGTTTTTTCATTATCATCGGAAAAATGACGAATAAAAAAACTGGTGTCACAAAATTTTACAATAAATAAATAAATAAATAAATAAATAAAAATAAAAAATAAAAATAAATAAAAATAAATAAAATATTATAAAATAAAATTAGAGATTAGAAAAAAAAAGCAAAAACATTTTTTGTCTTTTCATCTCGTATTGTATTTTTTCTTTAAGAGCGATTTTATTTTGATAAAATTGTAGAAGGACCCAATATCTCCTTATTAGTATCTTCATCGGATACTTACATCATACTCCATGTGAGATTTTTTTTTCTTTCTAAAAATCTGCCTACAGCTCTGATTACATAATTTATCTTCATCACGGAAAATTTGCCAAATTTCTCATCCAAATATCTTCTCCGGCGGAAGAAAAGGAAGATGGTTCAGTTTAATGGGACGTTTTTCGAGACGTTACTTCGAGAAGAGGAAAGGTCAGGTGAGATCTTAAGCGATTGAAAACTCTGGTACGGCGGGTACCAGAAAGGGGAGGGGAGGGGGCAGACCTGAGTGCCGATGCTCGTAAAAACTTTTTAAGAGGGAAGCGAAATATCTCACCACTCTGCGCGATGTGGCGAGAAAATGCTTGGCGGGACTTCACGATTAGCGCCAATCAACAGACACAGGAGCGAACGGTAGTGTCTAAACAGCATCTCTAGGAATCACAAAACTGGCGCATCCGTATCTATCGTGCTTTCGCACTCAGCGAAGGCTATTTCTATTGTTTTTGTATAAAATTTATACAAACAGCACGCGTGGATCATATTGGAAAGTTTGAAGAAAAAAAAAATAGGAAAAAAAAAAATAGTTTTTTGAATGTTTGTTACAAAAAAATATTTTTCAAAGTTTACTGATTAATATAATTATTAATTAATTATATAAATGTATTACATAATTAATTAATATATAATATATTTACATAATAATAAAAATAATTATGTTATTTATATTTTTAAAAAAAAAATGTCATTTTAAATTAAAACTACATGCATTTTGTTTTTAAAGCTGCAATTAATTACATAATGTAATTAACATTATTATTAATAAATTATTATATATTCTTAATAATATTATTTATTAATTTATTGTTATATAGTAATATTAATATAATCATGTATGATTTATATTGAAAAATCTATTATAGCTTTCTATAAATAAATACTTTACATTGGTTTAGTATTAATTAATAATTATAAAGTATATCAATATAATTATTATACCTATTTTTTAAGAAGCTATGAACTTTGAATAATCATTATTGATAAAAAGGGGGAAAAAATGTTGGTTATGTGTATATATTTTGTAATTAATACTTCAAATTTGAAAACCAATTTAAAGCATTTTTTTATTAAAAAAATTAATTATTTGTATAGTATAAATGAAATACGTATGAACATTTTATAATTGTTAATATTTAACAATATTTATTAAATCAATATAATAAATTGTTAATGACTAATATAATTAAAATATAATAAATGTAATATTACTAATATGAAACTAGAATTAAATATTTAGTGCAATTAAAATGATTTCAATGTTTATCAAAATCTAGCATTCTGCAAATCTAGATCATATTTTAAAATTGGTAGTAGAGACCACTTTTTTTTCCAGATATTTAAAAGAAGAATACAGTACATATCACTTTCGAAAAATAACATGTAATTCAATCTGAAATTAGATTTTAGCTGCGACTAAATTCTGTTGAATGAATCTTTATTTGCAAAATGTCTGCTTGAATTACCAATTTTTCAATACTTGCATGGGTATTATTTGATTATCCTGTCGATTAATTTTGCCAAATTATACAAATCCCCTAACTATCTGAAAAGTTAAACAAACTGACATAATTTTTATTTTAAATAATAACAACAACAAAACAATTAAGTTAGTAAACCATTAATAAAAATGTAAATAAAAAGTGAATGTGACATTTACGATCATACATTATTGGCATTTAATCTTATAATTTGTTGATAGTTTTTTTAATCGACAGGATAATGAAGTAATAGTACCCTTGCATGTATAACTTATCAGACCTGTAACAAAAACTATTCATCAACATTTAAATTATTAAAAAATATGCACTATTCTATTCATTGAAATGAATAAAATACTGTATGATACTTTGACATTATTTTATTTCTTTTAAACATTAAGCTAAAAGTACATAACAAGAAATGTGTAGTCAGATAAGCATGTGACAAGCATCTTGGCATTTATTTTTGCGTGCTTTTTATGATAGTTGCTGTTCAGATTCAGGAATATTTTTATTTAAAATAATGTCACCAGTTATTCATAGTAATAAAAATATCAAGGCAACTGTTAGAAATATTACAACTGATTTTCTACTATCAATGTTTTAATAGCATTAAAACTATTTCATAAGAAAGAGTCCAATATTATATATTTAATTAAAATTAGAAGAAAATAGGGGGAAGGGATATACTAACCCCTAGTATGACATCCATCAAAACAACAATCTAATATAATTATTCATGTCTTTATTATTGCATATTCAATTTTTATAAGGATAGAATGAGGGAGAACATGATAAAATTACTTTAAAAAGGGGAAGAATCCTTAAAGTGACATTTAATATTCCAAAACAAAATATAAATATTTATACTTTAATTACTAAACATTAAAATATCACAAGACTTTAGCAGAGAAAAAATATAGCTTAAAAATACATTTTTGAGGGGTGGAAAAATTATACTCAATTATCTCTAATAATATACTGTTATTTTTATTTAATGTATATTTAATAATATACTCATATTCTAATTATAATATCTTTACAATACAGTTCAGTTAATCCCTCAACCAAATAATTGATTTAATGCTTGTTGATTTTAAATGTGTTTAAATCTTCTTAAATACCAGACAATGAAATTAGTAAATTTTTAGACTTTTTAATCTTATTCAAATATGTAAATATGTAATACGTCTTTTAATAATTAATATTATAAAAGTTCACAATGAATTTGAGAATCTAAAATTTAAGTAATCTCTAAATTTAATATTAGTTAATAAAAAAAAAAAAAAAAAAAAAAAAAAAAAAAAAAAAAAATCATAATGTGATTTTTTTATTGACCAACACACATAAATATTGAGTTATATATAGTACATAAAATCCATAGCTCGTTAAATAATGTATTGTGAAAAAAACAGTTTAATTTAATATTTTTAAACTTCATTACTTTAATAAAATAAATCCATTTACACGGAGTTGGAGTTCATTTTTATTATTCAAATTTGTTATTATTGCACATTTCCAATGCAAAATTTATAATCAATTTTGTGAATTGTTTTTGTGCACGTATTTTTTCTCTACAATTCTTCTAAGTTCAAATATAACAAGTCTGTTAAAATTACAGTTTTGTGAATTTGCGGTGTAAATACACAGAATCTTTCTCATATACCGCTCGAGCTCGCTCTTCCCGCGATCAACATAAACATAAACAGGGCTGCTACATTCTCCGTGAGCGAAAACACCCTCAAGTATTTATCTCACAAATCCAGAAGTCTCGCCAAGCATTTTCTCGCCACATCGTACAGAGTGGTGAGATATTTCGCTTCCCTTTTTAAGAGGGCCGTAAATCAAAAAGGGTGTCTTTCCTCGAAGAGAAGAGACAGAAGCCCCCTTGTCTTTACAGTCCCTTCTTTTTCATGCCTCAATATTCATGCAGGCAGCAGACTGATTTTTTTTCCTCTTTGATCTGGTGACGTAAGTTATGTGTTAAATATTGAAGAAGTGACAGAAATATATGGCTTCGTGAGTTTCTCTATAGCCATGGTTTTGAAGTCGGAAGGATTGATGTAAGAGGAAGTTAAGTGGCAAATTAGTTTCATTGTTCTGTCACTGTCATGTTAGATGAAAATGAGAAATATAATTTTTTATGGTAACTGTGTCATTTAGAAACATAAAAATTAAAGGATGTGGACTGAATTCTATTAAAAGGTGTTCTTAAATCAAATAGGGCACCTTTAAGACACAGGTTTTAATTTATTTTGGTTCGGAAATGCATGGAAACTAGCAGCTGTTTTTGTTCAGAAACTATCTAATCGTACAGATTTTTCTACTTTTTATTGCAAAAGCAATACATTCTTCAGAACAAACCGTCAAAGTTTATATTTTGTATCCCTTCTTTCTCATGGTTCAATATTCATGCAGGCAACAGATTAATTTTTTTTTTCACCTCTATCTGGTGACGTGAATTTTGTACTAAATATTGAAGAAGTGACAGAAATATATGGCTTCATGCGTTTCTCCATAGCCATGGTTTTCAAGTCGGAAGGCTTGATGTAAAAATCTAACAAGTTTGTCGGACGCTCCTCTCAGTCCACAAAACTTTGAAGAATGTCCTAGGTAGTTTTAGCTGCCACCACCGATATTAATGGGTGATATCGGTCACCTGCTGTGAGGATTGTGTAAAATAACACTGACGCTGTTAATGAACTGAACTAACAGTTTATTTAAGATATAGATATGTACACAAGAAACAATATTTACAACTATCTACAATTACAACTCGGATATAGATGATCCGGTTCAACATTAAATTAACTACAATAAACGTTGGTTGTGTACCGTTCAACTTACACTTTCTTCCTCACACTCAACGCACGTTAGACACGCTTTATCAGAGATTACTGCAGAATCTCAATACACAAGGGTATTAGGCCTCACTTCTCGGCCTATAACATTATCCACCGGGACGCCTTGTCCCACGCTCAAAATATACACTATCCAACAGGACCACAAATCCTGAGCGACCTATCGGCCTCAACGCCAAGCGAGAACTGTCTCCAACCTCTCAGTCCAGAGTTGACCTTCAGAGATCTTCCTTCCCCCATGCAGGACTCCTTAGAGCTCATCCATTGGTTCAATCCCGCACTCCAACCTTGAGTCATGACATCTCCTGTTTACACATCACTCCAATAGCTAGATGACAGCTGAGGCACGCCCCGCGGCCATCACTTTCATTCATCAACGAGTACGTCATCTGCACACCTGTGTCAACATCTGTCATTCGTTATTATAGAAAAGAAAGAAAGGTATTTCGAGCTTCACGGATACACAACCCACAATACCTAAAATATTCAGATAAGGAAATGTCATTCCTTTCTAATTCAGGGCAGATGTCTTTTAGGAACCTGACACCCCCCACCTTAGCGGAAAATATGCCTCTTAGGGGCTAATTTTCCCCAAACATATAATAATATTACGGAAGAGTTCAATAGTCTCTCTGCAGATTTCTTCATTCTAAATATTACATAGGCATTTTCAGGTGTCTGAACATTCTCTACTGAACCTTATACTAATACTACTATTGCATAAACAATACACATGCTCATTTACTATTATAAACACAAAACTTAAAAAAAAAATATTTACACACACACAAAAAAAAATTAGACATGTGATGACATCCTTTAAGGTTGTCTACTATTTTGACATTGATACTGATGGGCTAGTAACTGGTTGTTCTTCCCAGCTCTTTCTCTGTAGCCTCGAAATTGCATCAGCATTCAAATGTTGAACTCCGGGACGATGAGAAATGCTCAGGTTCCAGCGTTGCAAGGCTAGAGCCCACCTAGTGAGTTTGGGCGACCTTGGGGTTGTTTCCGTGAGAAATTTTAATGGATTATGATCGGTAATGACCTCAATTTGAGATCCATAAGTCCACTTTTCAAACTTCCGCAACTCGAAGAGAACACTCCAAGCCTCTTTCTCTATACTCGGCCAAGCACACTGAGCCCCTGACAATTTCTGACTGGCAAAAGCTATAGGTTTAAACTGACCTTTTTCATCTTTTTGAGTAAGACAACATCCTACTGCAAGGTCGGAAGCATCGGCGTGAAGCTGATATTCCCGGCCTACGATAGGTGTAGCCAAACTCGTCACTTTACACAACTCATCTTTAAGAGTATTAAATGCTTTTTCTGCCCTTTCATCCCATGGTACAGTATTCTTGACATTTCCTTTCGTTAATTCGGTTAAAGGTATAGCTATCTCAGCATAATTTGGAATATAAGATCGGTAGAATCCCATTAATCCCAAAACTGATCTAACTTCCTTTTTAGTCTTTGGTCTCTTTAAGTCCCTTATTGCTTCGATTTTCTCCTCATCAGGTGCATGAGTTCCACCCCCAATAACATGACCTAAAAACTTAGTCAATTTCTCTCCAAATTTACATTTGTCTAGTCTAATCGTAAAATTTCTATTTTTCAACTCTTCAATGACAGCCCTGACATGCTCACAATGCTCTTCCCAGGTATCGGAGAAAATGATGACATCATCAATATATGCTTCTGCATACCTCCGATGACCTTGGAGAACCTCATTCATGTCTTTTTGAAACGTAGCAGCAGCCCCTGATAATCCAAAAGTCATTGTACGCCACTGATAAGTTCCGTTATGCGTCGTAAAAGCTGTCAGAGGTTTACAATCCTCAGCCATTTTAATTTGCCAATAACCCCTCAATAAATCTATTGAAGATAAATATTTAGCCACCCCTGCGGTATACATAATTTCTTGGGAATCTTTCATCGGGAAGGCGGGAACCTGCGTTACAGAATTTAAAGCTCGGTAATCAATACACATTCTGACAGTTGCATCTTTTTTCGCAACGCAAACAATTGGATGGCTAATTTCAGCATTCGACGGTTCGATTAGATTTAATTCTAATAACTCCTGAATCTGCCTATCCACTTCCTCTTTATAAGCTACCGGCACGCTATATAACTTTGGTTTTTTCCTTTCTACACCCGGTTTCAGATCAATACGATATGTTCCCCTACTTCCGCTGGTCGTACAGGACCCATAAACACTTCCTTATTTCCCCTCAAAATGGACTTTAAATCTTTGACTTGACTATTAGATAGCCCTTTTATTTCAAACCTCTCAATATCCCGTTCTATCTCTTGATCCCGGTTCAAAATAGGAATTTCCCCAACTTCTCCAAATTCCTCATCACCTTCGAAAACAATATTAACTATATTACACTTAGCGATAAATTCTCTTATCTTATTTTGGTGCACATGCTTCCTACTCCCGTCGGCTAACTCAACAATAAACGAATGCTGGTTTCGTTTTTCTACAATAGTTGCCGGCTCTTGCCACCTAGAATATAACTTATTAGTCGAATCGGGGATTAACAGTATAACTTTATCGCCTACCTCAAACGTTTTTTCTTTTGACCTTAAATTATAATGATACGCCATTCTATTTTGTTGAACCTCAGACGACAATTTTGCCTCATTTGCGGCTCTTTCTAAGAGGTTCTTAAGTTTATCCAAGTACTCATGAATCGGCATAGTATCTAACTGCGCTCCCTTATTTTCTCCTGCCCATGACGACTTAAGAATCGATAACGGACCCTCCGGCGCTCTACCATATAATAACTGGAAAGGTGCGATTCCCGTCGTAGAATTTGGGACTTCCCTATACGCCCATAATATAAATGGTATTTGTTCATGCCATTTTTTTCCTTCTTCCCTAATCGTATGATGTAGCATACGTTTAAGAGTCTGATTAAATCGTTCCACAAGTCCGTTGGACTGTGGATACTGTGGAGTCGAAAATCTTGGACTAGCACCTAAACTTTTCTCAAATTCTTTCGTTAAGTCGGCAGTAAAATTGGTTCCATTGTCGCAGGCAATTACATTAGGAATTCCTGTTCTCATAAATATTTGAAGTAACGCCTCACACGCGGTTTTAGCAGTTAAACGTTTTAGAGGGATCGCATCCGCCCATCTGGTATGCTGATCAATTAAAGTCAGTATATACCGATGCCCTTGTGAACTTTTAGGATCAATAGGCCCAATTAAATCAACATTAACAACCTGAAATGGAAGTTCCGGCCGTGACACTGGGGAAATAGGAGCTCTATCATTTACTTTAACCCCTCTAGTCAATTGGCACTCTAAACATGATTCACAAAACTGTTTAGCTTCTTTTGCCATTCCCTCCCAATAAAAAGAATACCTTATTCTCTGCAACGTTTTCTTGGCTGCATGATGCCCTCCAAATACCGATGAATGCGCTAATTTTAAGATTTCTTCCCTTCTTACCTTGGGTACTACTAATTGCGCTATAGTTTCGCCTAACAATTTCTCTTTATGATACAATAATCCGTTTACAATATAATAATCCCCTTTTTCCTTTTTAGCTAATTCCCAAGCTTTCTCTAATTCTTTACATTCCAACTGGGATTTCTTAAACATATCTGAGTTACTAACAATAGATTCATTATTTTCCTCCGTTTCAGTTTTTTCTGGATCCTGACTTTGTACATTTTGCGATCTCGCGTCTATTACGTAAACATTACAGCTATCGTTACTTACATCTTCCTTTTCATTCGAGTTATCAATAATAATTTCGGAACTTTTTAATTCTTCGGACTCTATCAATGGCTCCTCAAGATTGACACCTGCCAACTCATTAATCACCTCGGGATGTAAAATTACTTGCTCATTAATATTATCAGTTACTGCGCAAAGTACTTCCTGATGAATAATATTAGTTTGCCCGAATTGCGGAATAGCTAGCGGTAGTTTAACTAACGGTGATTTAACAGCTTCACCAAATAACCCTTGTAAATAAATACTACCCGCTCCCTTTAATTTCTCTTCCGGTACTAAATCTTTATGAACAACACTAATCTCACATCCAGAATCAACCAATCCCTTTGCTTTTTGCCCATTAACACTAACTTCAATTTTCTCAAGTTTATTTAATTTCTCACCAATAACATTAGTTTTCTGCTCGGCCTTTGCCGATATTCTAGCCACAATAGCCCCATTAGGTAACTCTTGATTTTCTTTCACCATAATCTTATGAACACCTGCTTTCTGGTCTCGCCCTTTATTGCCATTATTAGTTCCCTCATTACCCACTTTATTACAAAAACGTTGGTAATGACCTCTCAAACCACACTTAAAACATTTAGGCCCTGAAGCATCATTCGTCTTCTTAAACTCTGTTTTCCTATCCGGAAAAGAATTACACTCATTACTACCATTTTGCCTCCAACTACCACTAAATTTATTATCCTCCCTCGGTCTCATTTTTTCATTGTTTACGTACTTATCTTTACCTTTAAAGCTTTTATGCGTAACCGCATAAGACTTATGTTCAGCATCAAAATAATTATCACACTCTTTAGCAATTTTAGGAGCTTCTAACCATTTACCCTGGTGAGTTAAACTAATATATGATGCAGTATCCTCATCTAGCGTACTCATTAGCTTATCAGTAACTATTAACTGGTTGACCTTTTCATAAGTGTCCGCACCTCTAATTTTACAATAATTTTCCCACGTAGCCATTAAACGCGATACAAATAATACATGGGTTTCGTTCGGATTTCTCCTAGCTTTCCGGAAATTTTCTAAACATGCCTTCGGGGTTGGCTCATGTTCCCTTAGGACTAACTCCTTTAATTCCTCATAATTCTCCATTTGTTCCTTAGTGGTATAAATTAACAAATTATCCGCCTTGTCTCCTAACATATTTAGTAGAATTTCGGCCTGCTGGTTTTCCGGTACATCTTTAGTTTGGAATGCCCTTTCTAAACTGTTGAAAAATAAATTCCATCCCTCAGTCCCTTCTGGTACTTTGATAGATAGAGTTTTAACACTTTTGATCAATTTTTCTATATTACTTTCATTATTAGATTCCCTAACATTAGAATTCTTTGCCGAACCTTGCACCCTTAGTCTCTCCATTTCTAATTCATGTCCCATCCTCAATTTCTCCATTTCTAACTTTTCGTGTTTTTCTTCGCGCTCTAACCTTTCCTGTTTTTCTAATTTTTCGCGTTCTAACTTTTCCTGTTTTTCTAACCTTTCGCGCTCTAATTTTTCTTGTTCTAATCGTTCTGCAACAATAGCGTCAGATAATTCCTTAATAACCCCCTCGTCATACTCATCACTGTCCATTATCTTTTTCTTAAGCTGAATCCTGGTATCATCTTCCGTGAATTCAACACCCAATTCTTCAGCTATCACCTGAAGATCAACCTTTTTTAGTTTCAATAAGAAAGCCATACCTTCACCGATTGTTATAACCACCCCACAAGAATAGTTAAACCTACCAACTTAATATTTCCTAAATTTCTAACTTAGTACAGATATTTCTCCACTTATTATACTAATTAATACCATTTCAGATAATCCATGCATTTCATTTCTAATTAACCTACTGAATACTCTAATTTTTCTCAACCATTGATATCACACAATTTACTTCCAATAAAACAAAAAAGTAAAACACTAATTCGATTTGACTGCTATGCAATATAGATTCCAATATATACACTTAGATAACAACATACAACTTATATAATAATACTGATACGTTGATATTGAATAGAAGTATTGATGTCAATCAAGAAATCCACATAAAGAAAAATTGTACAACATGCATATATAAATTTCTACAATTATCCTCATAAAATATTTCCGAACTCAATACTGGTTCTTACACTTAAAACAAATATACTGAAAATCTTTACTTTTATTTTTACTCTCTATGGCTCTCTTTTGAGCCTTTTTTTTTCCACTATGGCTCTCTTTTGGGCCTTTTTTTTTTTTACTATGGCTCTCTTTTGAGCCTTTTTTTTTTCCTCACTAGTATTGGCCAATTAAAATTTTCATTTGCTTAGAATTTTGATAATGTAACTCTTAAAATTTAAACAGTATTGCTTCATTTAACAATTACTTTAACAATAATTTAGATTTAATGCATTAATTTAGTTCACTAATATCATTATAAATAGCATATCATTATCATCTCAAATTATTATGACCTTTCTTTAAAACAATAGCAATATGGTTACTAATTCTTTACACCTATCTGAACAGAATTATTTCATTGCACATAAATTACATAGACAATTTACTTAAATTACTATTAATTATACAACAATACAATTTGGTTCGAGATGTCAGCAGAAAGATATGATCAAAACACCTTACCTTATACTTTCTTTGCTGGATTACTTTTCTAATCACAGGTAGCTCCACGATGTAGCGGTAATATGGCACAACAGTTCAGTTTAGTTCTTTCTAATAAAGATACGCACAACACTTTAGTCCACACTAGACGATATGGCACGATACTTTATCACACACTCGACGATCCGGCACGATACTTTAGCACATACTCGACGATACGGCACAACACTTTACACACATTCGACGCTACGGCACGACACTTTACACACATTCGACGATACGGCACGACACTTTAGCATACAATCGACGATCCGGCACGATGTTTTAGCACATACTCGACGATATGGCACGACCACACAAGAATTCCACTGGATACTCTGGCATTAACAGACTGCAACACGGCTCGCTGGTCACTGGTTTCAGGCGATTCTATCCCGACGCTGCCAACAATTTGTCGGACGCTCCTCTCAGTCCACAAAACTTTGAAGAATGTCCTAGGTAGTTTTAGCTGCCACCACCGATATTAATGGGTGATATCGGTCACCTGCTGTGAGGATTGTGTAAAATAACACTGACGCTGTTAATGAACTGAACTAACAGTTTATTTAAGATATAGATATGTACACAAGAAACAATATTTACAACTATCTACAATTACAACTCGGATATAGATGATCCGGTTCAACATTAAATTAACTACAATAAACGTTGGTTGTGTACCGTTCAACTTACACTTTCTTCCTCACACTCAACGCACGTTAGACACGCTTTATCAGAGATTACTGCAGAATCTCAATACACAAGGGTATTAGGCCTCACTTCTCGGCCTATAACACTATCCACCGGGACGCCTTGTCCCACGCTCAAAATATACACTATCCAACAGGACCACAAATCCTGAGCGACCTATCGGCCTCAACGCCAAGCGAGAACTGTCTCCAACCTCTCAGTCCAGAGTTGACCTTCAGAGATCTTCCTTCCCCCATGCAGGACTCCTTAGAGCTCATCCATTGGTTCAATCCCGCACTCCAACCTTGAGTCATGACATCTCCTGTTTACACATCACTCCAATAGCTAGATGACAGCTGAGGCACGCCCCGCGGCCATCACTTTCATTCATCAACGAGTGCGTCATCTGCACACCTGTGTCAACATCTGTCATTCGTTATTATAGAAAAGAAAGAAAGGTATTTCGAGCTTCACGGATACACAACCCACAATACCTAAAATATTCAGATAAGGAAATGTCATTCCTTTCTAATTCAGGGCAGATGTCTTCTAGGAACCTGACAAAGTTCTTAAATCAACAAGTTGGAATTTGCTTTGCAGATCAGACGTACCATAAAAAAATGTGTTTGTATTACAACGAAACTTTCTAAAATGTACAGTACTTTGGATACAATACAGTATCTGAAATCCTTTGTGTTTCTCTGTAACTAAATGTTTTCTATTATACAGGAATTGTAGTAAATCTCAGTAACGTACATCAATTTCATAAATTGTGAAATCTATATATATAAAAGAAAGTCTAGATTTCGTATTAATCACAGCACAAAAAAAATCTGCCGAATCTAAAATCTTAAAAATTGGGGTAAAAATACTTCTGATAACATCGAGTGCCGCTAAGAAGGGATTTTCGAAAATTCCACCCCTAAGGGGGTTAAAAAAAGAAACGAAGTTTAAAAAAATTCCTTAAAAATAGGCTTTTGTATTTATTTTTCAACTGATAACATATTTTAGTGTATTTTTTCATGCTGAATCGAATGATACCAAGCAAATACTTTTAAGTTTTGTAATTCGCGAGATACTTCACATTTTCCTGATTTGGCGGTGTCTTCGGCGCAAAAACCAGAAATTTTCAACCCTTATCTACATATATAAAAGACAGTCTGGATTTTGTATTAATCACATCACAAAAAAATCTATTGAACCTATAATTTTGAAAGAGAGTTCTATAATCAGGTTAGCAAGATTATGTAAGCTATATTTAATTATCTCAATATATATAAAACGCAAAGTGAAATTTCATTGCGGCCGCTTATATCTTAAGTTCTACGAGATAGATTTTAATGGATTTTACATTGTTAGTTGGATAATTTTTCTAAAATTTTGTAACAAATGAAATATAGCATTCTACGTTGTTTAATTGAATACTTAGGAAATGTTTTTTATCAGATGAACCCAATTACAAAAGTTTGCTGAATGAATTTTTATGTGATTAAAATTGTTAACATGTTGAGCGCTACGTCATTCATTGGTGACTAACATTGAACTTTCCGTTTAGATGACTAATTTTTCCCCTATGACAGACAGTCTAAAGTACGATATAAAACTAAAAATTACTATGATATAAAAATTTCGTTTGATTCAAAGTTTCTTAAAAAAAAAAAAAAAAAAAAAAAAAAAAAAAAAAAAAAACTGACCAGCGTAGCGGGCAAAGGCTGCTAGTAGTTTAATATAACTGAAACGCGCCCCAAACAATGTTTCCCCCTAAACCATTATGTAATGGACCATTAAAATGCACATGAAACTATTTTTTCTCATTGATCGTAATGTAACGGAATAATTTTGATTGTCCCTGTGATTAAACTATGCATCCGATTTTCATGAAATTTGAAATGAGACGACGAAATTATGTAATAATTATGTATTTTAAATTTCAACCGATTTGGTTGTGTAGTATTTGCGTCGTTGTATGCTATTAGACGGGCAGATTGAACGACGATTATAGATGCCACATATTTACATAATGTGTACTGAATTTCAGTTTTAATAATACTTCATTACATATTTACAGTTAAATTTTACTATACTTAATAAAAGTTTCAAACATAATTTCTTTGTTGAATGTCAAACCGTGAAACGCAGATAAGTGCTAAAATATTGCAAAATAGCAAAAATCGCACAGGAGAAAATTGAGTGTATAAGGCTAAAGTTTGAAACCGAATTCTTTTTCCTTGTCTCCAAAAATTACCCCCTAAACTTAAAAAAAAAATTGGATTGAAAGTCGCTTTAATATATCGATACAATTCAAAAGTAACGGAGCAGAACATTTATCATAATAGACTAAAAATTTGAAACCAAATTCCTATTTGGCTAAAAGCCTGAAGGATTTTTTTTTTAAATATTAAAACATTATTGTGAAAGCCTTTAAATCGTATTAAAAAATGGAATAGATTTAGAAATCGCAAGAGCAAAAATTGCTAATTAAAAATAAAACAATTACTGGAAAAATTACTATAAGGCAAAAAGTTGGAAATCGAAATCAGTTTCCGAATATCAAAAAATTGCCACATGTAACTCGAAGTATTGCTAAAATCACAATCAAATGCATTAAAAATCGCGAAATATTTTACATTCATTATTATAAAAATTTAATATTAAGGAGGAAAACCCTGTAATCAGAAATCCTTACATGAATAACAAAAAATTGTCACGGAACGCCAAAAAACTCTATAAATCCCTAAAAATCCCATGTAATGTAGCATTAAAATTTGATAAAACTGAAAAAGCGTGATGAACAAAATGTACTATATGAGGCTAAAATTTAGAAAATGGCATTCTTTTACCAATGTTAAAACATTGATCAGACCTTGAAAAATCATTCAAATTCAAAAATCACGAAACTCAAATTTTGCTACAGTCGGATAAAAATTTGATACTAAAATCCTCTTCCGAGTGTCAAAAAATCATCGTGGAACTCCAAAAGACGCTAAAAATTGCATTAAAAAATTCATTAAATCTCTTACAATATTAAAAATAGCAGCGGACAAAATTTACTAAAATGGGTAAAGTATTTTTTTTTTTTTTTTTTTCAGAATTCTTTCATTGGTAACAAAAATTCGACTCAAAACATTGTAATCAGAAATCCTTCAAGAATTACAAAAAATCGATGTGAAACGTAAAAAGAAAAAAAAAATAATAATAAACACTAAAAATCGCATTAAAGTTCGCTAACAATAAAAAAATCGTTGATGGCAAAGCTTACAATATTAGGTTAAAATTTGAAACAAAATTACTTTTCCGGAAGTAAAAAATAGCCGTGGTGCTCGAAGCAGCGGACAAAATTTACTAAAATGGGTAAAGTATTTTTTATTTTTCAGGATTCTTTCATTGGTAACAAAAATTCGACTCAAAACATTGTAATCAGAAATCCTTCAAGAATTACAAAAAATCGATGTGAAACGTAAAAAGAAAAAAAAAATAATAAACACTAAAAATCGCATTAAAGTTCGCTAACAATAAAAAAATCGTTGATGGCAAAGCTTACAATATTAGATTAAAATTTGAAACAAAATTACTTTTCCGGAAGTAAAAAATAGCCGTGGTGCTCGAAAAATGTTAAAAATCGCATTAAAAAATGCATTAAAAATCGCTTAAAATTAAGAAATACCCGGGAAAAAAATTTACATTGGTGATATAACAAAAAATTGCTGCAAAGCAAAAAAAAAAAAAAAAAAAAAAAAAAAAAAAAAAAAAAAAATGAAAAATTGCTGAATCAAATTAAAAATTGCTAAAATAAAAAATTCCTAGAAGACAATTGCTTCAGGTAAAATACTGAAACAGAATTCCTTTTAGCAATATAAAAAAATTGCCGTGGTATTCATAAAACTGCTAAATAGCTCAGTAGTAGGAAAACGACAGTTCAAGAACAGCAGGAGGGACGGAGGGACCGTCCCTAATGCTCCCACCGTCCCTCCTGCGCCCACCGTGCATCCCCCCTCCACGAACGCCCCCTAGTGGAAAAAAGGAACATTCTATTGTAACAGGAGAGGTGAACAACCTTCCCTATTCAAAAATATTATCAATCACATCTCAACACGGAATCATACTATAAGATGAAGATTAAATTTATATTTGAATTTTGAACAACCGTAATTTTAATGAGTATTATTAATTAAGCGAAACAATTAAAATCTCAGTTTTTAACGATTTTATTTAGATTTCTTCAACTACAAGATGAGATTATCAATTTAACACAAGAAAGTTAAACATATGTTTGAATTTTGCTTGATAGACATCTTAATGAGTAGTATTAATTAAGTAAAAACAACAAAAAAGCAAATATAATGATGAAACCATTATATACTATATTAAAAACAACAAAATTTTTCATAACTTTTTCTCTAATTTTTTGCAACTTTTTTGTAATTTTTTTTACACTTTTTTTAACAAAAACTTTTCATTTTTTTAACATTGTAATTTTTTTTTTACTTTTGTAAAAAGTTATTTTGAAAAAAAAAAAAAAAAAAATGTAAAAAATGTTTTTGAAAAAAAAATGTAAAAATATTTTTTGAAGTTTTGGTTTTTGTAAAAAAATTTGTGTTGTAATTTTTTTTTTCAAAAACTTTGTTGTGAGTTTTTCACTTTGTGATTTTTTTGTTTTACATTTGTGTTTTTTCTTTTTACTTTTGCAATTTTTTTATATTGTAAATATTTTTTGTTAATATTTGCAAAATAATATCTATACATTCATGCTGGTTAGAAGAATCACGGGTAACAAAATTACTCTTCAGCAGTGTGTATGTCTTCCAAATTTTAAGTTTGAGATATTGTGGTAAGTGTTATGAAAATATGATGGATAAATAGTCTAAATAACTTCCTTTATTTCTAAATTCTTCAAAAGTGATTAATTTTTGAATATCTTCACTAAGTTTACATATAACTGACGATGCTTTATATGATGGTGTGTGCATTTTTGATTCACGTCTCCTTGAAAACAGCATTTGGTAATCTTCCCAAGCGTAAAGTTTTTCACCTGTATGGATTTTTGTATGTTCTGTTAAATTCCATTTACTTAAGAAGTGTTTGTAGCAAACAGAGCACATCTGTAATAGAAATAAATGGAAACAATTTGGATTCTCTTCAACAATATAGGTAAAAAGACACAAAGACAAATCATTTTATATTTACTGTAATTACGTTTCATTTACGAATTCTAGTATTTCTCATATAAGTATTCACATACCGGGTGTCCCAAAAATGACTGTTGGATTTTAAAATTCAATAACTTGCAAACGGTGACAGCTATTTAAAAAATTTTTGCAGGAGAGTTATGTATAATGTAAGGAGTTTTTTTTACCGTAATTTTTTTATTTTAGTTCGCATCTCAAACAATAGGTGGCGCTGACGGCGATTGAAGGCCAGGTCGACTCTTCACTCAGCACTGATCACCTGGCCTTCAGTCGCCGTCAGTGCCACCTATTGTTTGAAATTCCAACTAAAATCACAAATTACGTTAAAAAACTCCTGACATTATACATTACACTCCTGCAAAAAAATTTTAAATAGCTGTCACCGTTTGCAAGTTATTGAATTTTAAAATCCATCAGTCATTTTTGGGATACCCGGTATGTATTATTCGTTAACGCTACATGTGCTAGGGATGAATCATTCAGATCATTAATTTCTGAAGTTTGCTGCTGTTTTGGTTCATCTTGTTGAAACATCTGTATAATAAAAGAAATATATATTTAGTAAAGGTTTAGTGTACGAATAATCGCTTATTTATTTATTTCTTATTAAATACATGTATATTGCAATCAATTTCGTGTGCATTTAATATAAATTTTCTTCATTTATTCATATGATAGTAATTCCTCTGAGGAGTACATATCTGATAATTTTTAGAAAGTGTGAAACACAAATCATTCTATGTGGTAAAATTCACATAGTTTGGTTTCGAAAATAGGTTATTTGAAATATGGAATGTTAAAATTCAATGAAATATTATGAAATGTTATAATACTATGAAAGGGGTAACTAATGATTAGTCATATACACTATGCAACATTGAAACTGTAAAGATAGTATTTGTATTTTAAGTACCTTGATGGACGATAATTCAGAAGTGCAAGATGAAACATATAATTTGATTAATACTATGGAAGTGCTAACTCAAGATTAATCATGCATACTACGATTCATTAAAACTGTATAGATAGTATTTATATTTTAAGCAACTCGATGGACGATAATTCAGAAGTGCAAGAGGAAACATATAATTTCATTAATACTATGAGTAGATTAGTTTTAATACATTAGATGATTATAGCAGTAAGAAATTTCGTGTAGGAGCAATGTGTATAAGGTGAAAATCGAATAGAATCAATTGACTTCAACTTTATAATCGTTCCAAGTTAGTATTTATCTCACTTTTTTAATGCTGAAATATAAAAGGTAAAGAATCAATTTTAATGTAAATAAATATTGTGGTATTGGGTTAAAAACTAAAAAAGTATTGAACTTTACTGAATTAGAAAGTATAAAATTTGATTAAATAATGTTTTATGTATAAAAATTAAGTTTGAATATGATAAAATTATGAAAATCAGTTTGTAAACTCTCATTTTTATGGGTACTACTATGAAAATATTCTTTTAATATAAAATTTCTGCTTATTGATGAGAGTAAAAAATTATTTTTTTGTTTAATTTTGAATATGTATTGAGTGTATGTAATACAAGGGTTAAAATCTTACAAATTAGGTGTTAAAATTTTCAAGAAATTGTCGTTTGTAATCCAGAAAAAGGTGTGATTTTAATAAATTTGTAAATATGTTCATTATTTTTTTTAGTCATTTCTCTAACTTGTCATTCGTATGTTAATTTTTGTAACTTTTGTAGAAAAAACATTTGAATTTTTGGTAACTTGTACTATTTTTCTGTTCAATAGTTGATTTTATTGATTATTAGTATTCTCATTCGACAGTAATTTCATGTATGAGGTTATTAAATATTAAATATCTATCAATTTTCTTTACCGTTTCATATGATAGTAATATTTCTGAGGAACAGATGTGATAACTACTAGACTTTGATTGACTTATTTTCTGATAAACGTTTGAAAAGAGTTGTAAGTGTGTAATAATAAAATACCTATATACTATCGAGAGTCGAGATTGATGTAGATAAGTATTGCAGTAATAGTCAATTCTTTGTTGAATTTCAAGAAATTGTGTGAGAACAGGGTTTTTTACATTGAGTTTATGTAATTTCAGTTACAGTTTTTCGACAATCAACCCAAAAATGAATAATTGCCATAGTTAAAAGTTATGATGAAAAGATCTAAGTAATATTAATGTTAAAAAGTTCATCTAATGTTTGCTCTTATGTTGTGAAAATTTCGAATAGTTTGATTTGAAATATGAAATGTTTGTAAAAATTAAACTTTGTATTTGTGTATGTTTTGTATTATTAAACTGTAAAGATAATATTCATATTTGGAAATTGTTTTGTGTTTCAATAATTTTCTGATAAATTGATAAAAACAGATGTTAAAATTCTGTACTGTTAACACGTATAGGATCAAGAATGAAGTTTGATGAAAGTAAGTATTGTAAAAATCCAGAAATTTTTGAAGCGTAAGATGAATCATGTCCTGATTTGATTAATAATATGAGTAGAATATCTCGAAGTAGTTTTAATATGTCAAGTATCTAAAGCAGCGAGAAGTGACTTTTTCGGTTTTCTAGCATAAAAAAATGCATACTATTTGTTGTAAGACTTGTAAAGACATTCAAACTTTTAAAAATAGTTAGTTTGGCAATATATTGTAATAATATATGTAAACAAATGTATTTCAAAGTTGAAAATTTGTGTAAAAAATTGTCTTTTCTTGAAAATCGATAATTATTTTTGTTTAATGAATGATACTGTGGTGGTTGCTCGATAA
Organism: Maratus speculifer; assembly: GCA_964019185.1. Taxonomy (NCBI): domain Eukaryota; kingdom Metazoa; phylum Arthropoda; class Arachnida; order Araneae; family Salticidae; genus Maratus; species Maratus speculifer. The sequence continues at coordinate 56,472,705 of OZ025290.1, read as the reverse complement.
CCCCCCCCCCATATTTTTATTTTAATTCAATTTTATTAGCTATTTTATTTCCTATCATCTCCTTTTATTAATGTTCTCAATTTAAATATTATTTCGATTTCGTTTCTTTTGATGTCGTCGCCTGTATATTTTTCTTCCTTACCTGGCTATCGAATGTTCTAAACCGGTAAAATCTTGTTTGAATTCATTCCTTCAGGTTTGGAAATCTTTCTAGAACCATCTCGATCGTTCTATGGGTGGTATTTCCGGTTAATCTGGCACGCCCCTTGGCCTATCAAATTCAAATCCACAGGTGACGTGATTTAACCAGCTAAGTGCCTGGCCACCTTCTTTGGCCTTCATTCTTTAAGAGTTTGTCATTTTTTTTCCTTATTAAATTCATATTTCACTAAACATTAAATCGTAGCTTGGCCTATTTTCCCTCGCTCTCCTCATTCGAACATTGCCAACTTGGCGTATTCCGGGTTTACAGTAACCCTTGTTCTTTTCTCCCTCCTGGCTCTGCGCCACCAGTTGAGTTATCAGTTGGAGCTCTTTTGAGTTGGATGCTGATGGGTGAGCGCCCCCGTTGCAGTTGAGATGTGCCGAGAAATTTAGCGGACACCGGGGCAAGTATGCGCGCCCCGAGGCTGTTGTGCGTGACCGTTTGAGTTGAGCAGGTGCCGGGAAATGTTGAGCGGATGATTCCACCGTATGATGGATGTTTTTTTAATGCTGCGAGGAGCTAGGCTCTCCTACCGCCGCAACCTAAATCCTTTGGTTTTCTTTTTTTATTCCGGCTACTCAATTTTGTTTTAAGAGTCGTCATAGTTTATCTTCAAAGAACTCTCGTCAATTTATTATCAAGCTTCTCCAACTGATTTTCATTTCATCATTTTTTTAGTGAATTCATTTTTCCTCTGAAAAGAATGCAGAGAAAGTGATTCATATATAAGATATATCATAATTTAATTCCTTTTCATTTCATGATTAATCGGCCATAAGCATAAATATAATTATCTGAGCATGAAAACGGCATCCCCAAAATGAAGATATTGAATATCTTTTTGTGATTTTTCAGGCACATTCCTTTTGAAGTAATATTTTGATTGATATTCTAAAATAATTGAGTTTTTCATGTCGTTCAAGAAAATGTTATCATGTTATCAAGAATGCATACAAATAAATTTGAAGAAGAGTTGTGTTAAAAATATGTCGACTTATGTATATCATCCTTGTGGAGCAATTGTTGTACGAAAATAATAATAATTCTACTTATATAAGTTTGTGCATGATAACAAATGAATATATATATATATAAAATATTCAAGTCATGAAGAATTTCACAAGTGATATATAAATAAATATACTTGTCTTCTTCAAAATCCTCTCTTCCTTTTATTGTGTCAATGCCTAATTCATTTGTCTACCTGAAGTTGTCTTCATCAGCCAGGAAGTCCAGGTAACTTTTATTCTTATCACTTTATATTTTTACATCTTTGCTACGAGTTAATATTATCTTAGTTAAGGATTCATTATTAAGAAATATCAATGGTTGCCTTTTGTCATAATACTTTTATTTCAAGGGTCTTTTGCTGGCCTCCATCCAACGCAATGTCATTTACCCATTAATTACGATCACATAGCCTACATTTGAGATGAAACAAAAATAGGTGTTCTCATCTCCTTCTCTTCCCACCTAAACACCACAGTTAATAAATTTCCTTTGGTGCAGTGACCAAAGAGAGACCATGTTTTTCCTTTGCTGTCATTGTATTTTCGTTATCTATACATATTTTTCAACAACAAAAAAAAGATTATATCTTCATTATCTTCAATTATATCTTCATTATTTTCAAATTATATCTTCATACAGTGATCAATATTTTATATTTATATTTTATTGAGTGTGGTGTAATAAATGAATGCATAATATATTTTGATTTTATGCTGAAATAATAATTTTTTTTTTTGGAGCAGTACATTATATATGACATAATTTATTGACATATTTTTTTCTTGCCATGATATAATTTATAACTAATATATATATTATGTAACGAAGGTGCTGGTAAACATAATTGTTTATTTTAATATAAATTATTCTCTTCTCATAAATATAAGAATATATGTTTTGAGCCATATGATATATATATTTACATAAAAATTTTTGGGCCATGTTATTTTGATCGGATGATAACAAAGATATGTTGGTATTTTTCTTCTCTTCGTCATATAATTCTTCTTCTTCTTTATATATAAAAATGATATATAACGTAGATGAAATTCGTCAATATGTTAAATAATGGGTCAATTTATATATTATTTATTATGTGACCAGTCTATAAGAAAATTTAACCTGTCATTTATTGAGCTCTCAGTTTAATTATATCATCATGCCCCCCAAGTCTAAATTAAATATTGCAATACAGCCATTCGACGGCAACCCTCAGACTGTGGAATTCTTCTTTGATCAATTATCTGATATACAAGAGTTAAATAATTTTTCCGATAAAGAACTTTTTATTCTCTTCAAATCGAAACTTGAGGGCAACGCCTTACTCTTCTTTCTTGAAACACAGTCTCAGTTCAAGAACTATAATTTCCATGACATTCGGAAAGCTTTTATAGACTATTTCTTACCTTCAAAAAAGACTGTTTCTCTCAAATCCTTGCAGAATTTAAGCTTAGATTCAAATGAATCAGTCAAAAATTTTGCGTTTCGGCTGGATAAACAACTTCGGCTTGCATACCCTAAATTGGATTCTTCTGCTCTCAATTCATTAAAATTCACTCATTTTCTTGAGGCTTTGCCTAAACAAATTAAGCGAAAAATTCTAGAGGAAAATATTTCATCTTTTGATTTAGCTCTTGAACGAGCAAATTTTCTTCAGGATATATATGACTCTCCCCCTAAAAAATCTTACGAGAATTATAATCAAGCCTATTGTTTGGATTCTGAAAAAGTCCATGATAATTCTAGTACTTCTAATAATGTTCTCCATAAGACTCCTATAAAACATACGAAGGATAAAGTTTATGTCAATTCTCAAACTACCTTCTCACCTTTGCAAATTCCAAAAGACAATTCTCATGCTTCTAGTAATTTTAAAAGAAAAGCTAGAACATATTCTCCTTCTCCAAATAGACAAGAGGCTACAGATAAACGTAAAAATAATTTTTGTCAACATAGATTTTATCGGAAACGTCCTTATCATCAACCCACCTTCGACAAATTTTCTCACAAAAAAAACTCTGCATCCTTTTATCACAAACGAGATGTTGTGCAGTGTGCGTTCTGTGGAAAATTCAATCATCGTATGGACTCATGCTACAAATTTAAAAATATTATTAGTGCTTCCAATCAAAACTCTTTGTCTCATTTTTCGTCTAATACTCGCAGAAGGAAAAGCTATACCTCTTCTGAAAATAAAAACAATGTTTATCATTTAAACAAATAAGGGAGACTGGTTCTACTGAGCGCCTTCTCTCCCGTAATTCTCATTCAGGGTCAGTACACTTTAGTGACAAACACAAACAACAATTTGACAAAGGCTCTTCAATCACTTTAGTATCATCCACAGCTGTCCAAACTTCCCCTGTGACACCTAAATTTAACAAATCTTCATGTTCACATAATTCTTTGACATCCAAACAAAATTTTGAAATTGATGATGATGTACAAGAAAGACATGTCATATGCAGTTCCTTTAATAACTCGTATGTTCTTCCATGCATACTGAAAAACATTCAACATAATGAAATCTCAACGTTAATTGATACTGGATCAAGTTTATCACTCTTGGATCAAGAATGCTTTAATAGCATTAAATCCAGGTTTCATTACAAATTCTTATCCAGAAATGTGTCTGTATCTACTATAAATTCTAAAGTTTTTTTCAAAGGATGCATAGAGATTGCATTTAAAATTGATAAATTCTTCTTTCATCATGTCTTTTATCTTACAAAGATACAAAATGTTCATTTTCAAGCCATACTTGGATTTGAGTTTATCAATAAACATTCCATAACTATTTCACCAAGCTTTAAGTCTATCTTGATTAAGGATAAACATATTCCTTTTCACATTTATAACGAATCTCCTACTTGCTATTTCATGAATTCTGAATATAATTATGATAGTTCAAATGTGCCATATTCTTTAGATGTACACAAAATGCCTTTTTATGAAGATTCTATATCAAATAATCTAAGTAGTGGTACTTATACTGATGATATATGTGCAAATTATGGTGATACAAATTTACAATTAGTCAACAATTTCACAACCTATCCTTATAATTATAATTTTCAAAATAATGGTTTGTTTACAAATAATATTGCTAACACTGCTATGAATTTTCATAATCCTTATATTGATAGTAATTTTAATTATTTGTCTAACTATTTTCCAACTGATTATGGTAATGTGGTGAACTATGTATCTACTAATGATAATATACCTGGCAAGAATTTTTCATCTGAAAATACTAATGATGGTAGTTATTTTGGTGAAAAGCAAACCCATTTAAATATTGGTAATAAAATTTTGGTGAATTCCAATATGGTACAATTACTCAATAGGGAATTAATTCCCCCTAATTCATTTGTTTATTTACATGTTAAGTACTTGAATCCTCCATCTGAATATTTTATTTTCAAACCCAATTTAAAAAATAAAGGTCTTGTGTTACATGAATCATTGCATTCCAAATCTTCAATTCAAAATGATTTATTTTTGGTTGTATGTCAGAATATATCAAAGCTAGACATTCATTTAAATAAAAATGCAATTATTGGCGAATGTATTAATGTAGATGAGAAAGATATTGAGGAATACTCTTTTGATTTAGACTTTGAAGACCAATATTGCAATTTAATTTTACCATCTGAAGAGGTTAAGAGAAAACGTATCCAAGAACTGTCTCCAAATGACTTTGATCTAAAACACTTACCTCCTCATCAAAAAGAATCTTTAACAAAATTATTGTGCAGTAAAGCTTTAGCTTTTTCAAAATCTCTTGACACTTTAGGTCATACCGACCTGGTTAATCCTCAATTCACAATGCTAAATTCTCATCCAGTCAAAACCCTTCCTTATCCTGTGCCACAGGCACTCGAGCAAGAAGCTCTTGACCAGATTAATCAAATGTTAAATGCTGGCATTATTGAGAGATCAAATTCATCTTGGGCCTGTCCCATGCTTCTTGTTAAAAAGAAGAGAACTGATATGTCCAAGCCTCAAAAGTATCGTTTGGCTCTAGATTTAAGATTGCTAAATTCCATTATAATTCCATCTTCATATCCTCTTCCTAGAATTCAAAATCTATTGGTGCAATTATCAAAATTTAAGTATTATACTACTCTTGATTTGCCCTCTGCATACTGGCAGATCGCTGTACCTAAAGATATGCAGGATAAGCTCAGTTTTACTACTCCATGGGGAATTTTTACCTACTTGCGTCTCGTGTTTGGCTTGAAGACAGCTGCAAGTACCTTTCAACAATTAATTGACTCAGTTATTCAATTATCTCAAATTGATTCCTGTTATGCATATCAAGACGATATTGTTGTTGGCGCTAATTCATTTGAAGAAATGTCCATGAAACTCACAAAACTCTTAGACACTCTTATTGCTAATAACATTACTCTGTCTCCTGAAAAATGTTCCTTTATGCAAACTAGCATTAACTTTTTAGGATTCCAACTCACAGATCATAAAATTCTTCCTATTACAAGTAACATTTTAAAGATCACTTCTTTTCCAACGCCTAAAACCAAGAGGCAAACGAAAAGTTTTATAGGTTTGTATTCATTTTATAGGTCAATTATTCCTAATTTTGCTAAATTGATTACTCCTCTCATTGAAGTCACCAAACCTAAAAATAAATTTTCTTGGAAATCTGAACAAGAAAATGCATTTAAAAAATTACACGATTTATTCTTTCAAAAACCTATGCTCAATCTCCCAAACTGGAATGAAACCTTCTATGTTAATACAGATGCATCAAAGACAGCAATATCAGCTGTTCTTATGCAGAAATTTGATGGTGAACTTAGACCAATCTCCTATTATTCCAAAACTCTATCTCAGTCAGAAAGACAGTACCCTGCCATCAAATTGGAACTGTATGCCATTTACAAAGGCATAACAGCTTTGAAATACTATATTTTTGGTCGACCCTTTATTCTATTATCCGATGCCAAACCTCTTAATAATTATAAAAAGGCTACATCACCAGCTGATATTACTACTCGATGGATGTTAGAACTGTCAGAATACTCGTACACATTCCAACATGTTCCAGGCAAAGAAAATGTGTTAGCAGATTTTCTGAGTAGAACACCTCACATTCCTACTGAAGATCTCCATAATAATCCAGATCTTATTTCTACACAGGAACCACTACCAATTGTAGATAATCAAAAAGATCTACATAATGAAATTCCTCACTTTCCATGTGGTTTAGTTGACAAAATGCACCACACATGTCATCTTCAAAGTGACTCTTCACCTCCAAATAGTGATAATAATCAAGATCCATTATTAGAAATTCTTGATCACACCATTTTCTCTGAACAACAAAAAGACCCAAAAATCAAAAAAATTTATGAAGATCTTAAAAATAACAAAAAATCTAAAAGTTTAAATGGCTACTATATTAATCCAAGTAATGAGTTACTTTGCTACAATGGACATTTTTCTTCAGAAGATATTGAGCTACATAAAGCTGTTTTACCTTTGTCACTTAGAGCAAAAGCCTTAAGAATTGCTCATGTTACTCACACAGGAATTCATAAAACTATTGTTAATTTAAAGAAAAGATTTACCTGGAAAACCCTTGTTTCTGATTCCATTAATTATGTCAACTCTTGTGAAATTTGTTTAGTAAACAAAAATCATAAAAAAAATACTGCTCCATACTTGCCAGCACCACTTCCAACAGCTCCCAATCAAAAAGTCTCTATGGATTTACTCGGCCCATTAAGAAATCGTCAATATGTGATGACTATCATAGATCACTTTTCTCGTCATTTAGAATTATATGCCTTGAATAATATCAGCGCTGAATCTGTTACAAAAGCTTTATTACATTACATTTCCACTCATGGAAAACCCGAATTAACTCTCACTGATCATGGCTCTCAGTTCACTAGTGATATGTTTTCTTATTTTAATAAAAAGCTTGGCATTAAATTGGAACACAGTTCTGTAGCTCATCCCCAGGCTAACGGATTAAGTGAACGAGTTAATTCTCAAATAAAATCGTCTGTGAATACAATGGCTTCCCAAGGATGTGATGTACCAACTGCTCTAAAAATTCACCAATCCATATATAATGCTACACCTCATCCAGCTACAAAATTCACTCCAAATCTTCTTCATTTTGGAAGAGAGATAAATGACATTTATTCTAATTACAAAACTCAAGTGTCCTGGAAAATTCTCAATACTGCCTATGAAATTCATAAATTAATGGATGTTATTGAGAAAATATATTATCAAGCTTACAAGAATAACGAATCTTCTAGGCAAAAAGTGTATCAAAAATCGAGAGAAAAATTAAAGTTTGCCAACATCAATGTTAATGACATTGTTTATGTAAAATTTCCCACTGTGTTTAACAAAAAGGTACAAGGCCCATACGTGGTGAAGAAAATAATTTCTCCTGTGCTTATTCAAATTCAAGATTCCAATAATAGTCACGCTTCGCCCATGTTGATTCACACTAACAGAATCTTGAAGCTTCAAAAGAGAAATGAAGCATTACAATATCCTTCAGTTTCTTCTAGAAATGCATCACATGACCAAACATCTGTTGATAATGCATCTTCTACTCCTGTGAGACAACTTTCTCCTACTCAAGTGTCTAATCATGATGCTGCTTGTAACACATCTCCTCAAATTCTTTCTTCTTCTAAGTGCCAACAAACATCTTCATGTTCAAGTAAATCCGTACAGTCACAAGTTCCTCTTGGTGGCACTCACACTGATGTTAAAAACAAGTCTACTCAATATAAAAATTATGATCTTCGCCCTCGCACTCATAAAATGTATAAAAAATGAACTAATCTTCTTTTTCCTTTTTCAGGATGACTCTTGATTTGTAGCATAGTCAGTTAATACTAGTTAGACTGATATTCGAGTAAGAAGAATGACTGTGTAATTTTTGTTCTCTTCCTCCAAGCTGCAGGCAGCTGTTATTTTTTTTTCTTTTAAGTCTTCTTCTCCTTGAGGCAATTCAATGGTCATCCTCCAGATGTATGTATGGTTTTAATATATTTTTATTATTCACTATATTCATTTCTAAACCATAATTATTGTAATAGGTATATATACTCTCAAATATGCCATGTACTACTACTTTTATCCTTACAAAGTCTTTAATTGCAATAGTTGGTGCTAAAAAAATTGAGAAAGAATTTGTCCTTTTATATTCTTATTAAAATATTATGTCATTATTTAAAGTTATTTTTGACAAATGTTTATCCTACTAAGAAAAGTGGATTGTAATTGATGTAAGGTAAACATAAATATGAGTACTCATAAAATCATTTTCCCTATTGTGACTTATATAATAATTTCTCTTTACAATGCATGCATGCTCTAACAATTAACCTCTGTTAACAAAAAAATGAAAATGCATGATAAACTTATGCATACTAATATTTCTCCTCTTATTATTGAAATATAGAAAAAATGAATGACTCACAATAAGTATTATTTTTTTGTATACTTCTGAGTATTTGAAAGTTATTAAAGATAAAAAAAAAAGGTTTTTGTTATACTATAATTATACTTTGGATCCAAAGATGTTGGTTGAGTCATTATATATTGATATAAAGCAAATACTTGATATATGACAAATACAAAAATGATCACTTGTTATTTAAAAAATGTTTGAAAAATTGCAATTAAACATTCAAAATATCTTATATAAATTTTTGATATAATTGATTTTTGTTTGTAAGATGACATTATCGAAGTCATATACAAGATTGACATATTCATATAAGTTCCTTTTATCAGAATATAAATATCTTATATTTTATGTTTATTTTGAATGAAGTATAGTATTAAAAGTATTTATGCAATTATTGTCAATTTATGTTGAAAGTATTCAAGAATATTCTTTTATGAGAGTGTAAACATTCTCTCTTTGAAAATTATTATATTCATTTTAAAAATGTTTATTGAAAGATAACATTCTACTTTTTCTACCAATTTACATAGGCCTTTGCAATTTCTTATATTTTTCTTTGAAAATGTGTTATTGAATAATGCTAAGGTTATTCATTTAAGATTGCTTAAAAGCTTAAAAAGCTATATATTGATATATGTACATTTTTTTTATGAGAGTCTAAATATTCTCTCTGTACCATTTGTATGTATTTTTCTTTTTCAAATTTTCAACTTACAAATTCATTCAATTTATCATGTGTTATTTGAAACCATCCATTTTGTTATATACAGTTATAGTATGATTCATATACAGCTATGGTGTGATTTATTTTATTGTCAACTGGAAAATATACATCTACATGTTCTTGTTGTATAATCAAATATTTTACATATGCTAAAGCATTTAGTTATCATATTGCATTTTGCACAGCTTAACAAGAGACTGTTGATAGTTAAAGACTGTTGTTTCTGCAAATATATATGAACTTTGATTTTTTTTAATACATGATAAGTACCTCTGGAAGAAATTTTGTATACCTTCCATTTTTAAATATTTGCTATATTTGGTGTATTAACATAAGGACTACTACCATAATTGTAATTATTTTTATTATTTAATTATCATGTAAAACAATTATTTGTATTCATATAACTATTTCTGGTGCATTTATTTTGTGTAATTATTTTATGTTTTTGTACATGTTTTAGAAAATATTGCCTCGATGAAAAAATTATTGAATTTTTGTCATCTCTCCAATATTTTCTTTTGGGGAGCCCCGGGTAGATATGTGGTGGTTGCTCGATAACCCCCCATATTTTTATTTTAATTCAATTTTATTAGCTATTTTATTTCCTATCATCTCCTTTTATTAATGTTCTCAATTTAAATATTATTTCGATTTCGTTTCTTTTGATGTCGTCGCCTGTATATTTTTCTTCCTTACCTGGCTATCGAATGTTCTAAACCGGTAAAATCTTGTTTGAATTCATTCCTTCCGGTTTGGAAATCTTTCTAGAACCATCTCGATCGTTCTATGGGTGGTATTTCCGGTTAATCTGGCACGCCCCTTGGCCTATCAAATTCAAATCCACAGGTGACGTGATTTAACCAGCTAAGTGCCTGGCCACCTTCTTTGGCCTTCATTCTTTAAGAGTTTCTCATTTTTTTTCCTTATTAAATTCATATTTCACTATACATTAAATCGTAGCTTGGCCTATTTTCCCTCGCTCTCCTCATTCGAACATTGCCAACTTGGCGTATTCCGGGTTTACAGTAACCCTTGTTCTTTTCTCCCTCCTGGCTCTGCGCCACCAGTTGAGTTGGCAGTTGGAGCTCTTTTGAGTTGGATGCTGATGGGTGAGCGCCCCCGTTGCAGTTGAGATGTGCCGAGAAATTTAGCGGACACCGGGGCAAGTATGCGCGCCCCGAGACTGTTGTGCGTGACCGTTTGAGTTGAGCAGGTGCCGGGAAATGTTGAGCGGATGATTCCACCGTATGATGGATGTTTTTTTAATGCTGCGAGGAGCTAGGCTCTCCTACCGCCGCAACCTAAATCCTTTGGTTTTCTTTTTTTATTCCGGCTACTCAATTTTGTTTTAAGAGTCGTCATAGTTTATCTTCAAAGAACTCTCGTCAATTTATTATCAAGCTTCTCCAACTGATTTTCATTTCATCATTTTTTTAGTGAATTCATTTTTCCTATGAAAAGAATGCAGAGAAAGTGATTCATATATAAGATATATCATAATTTAATTCCTTTTCATTTCATGATTAATCGGCCATAAGCATAAATATAATTATCTGAGCATGAAAACGGCATCCCCAAAATGAAGATATTGAATATCTTTTTGTGATTTTTCAGGCACATTCCTTTTGAAGTAATATTTTGATTGATATTCTAAAATAATTGAGTTTTTCATGTCGTTCAAGAAAATGTTATCATGTTATCAAGAATGCATACAAATAAATTTGAAGAAGAGTTGTGTTAAAAATATGTCGACTTATGTATATCATCCTTGTGGAGCAATTGTTGTACGAAAATAATAATAATTCTACTTATATAAGTTTGTGCATGATAACAAATGAATATATATATATATAAAATATTCAAGTCATGAAGAATTTCACAAGTGATATATAAATAAATATACTTGTCTTCTTCAAAATCCTCTCTTCATTTTATTGTGTCAATGCCTAATTCATTTGTCTACCTGAAGTTGTCTTCATCAGCCAGGAAGTCCAGGTAACTTTTATTCTTATCACTTTATATTTTTACATCTTTGCTACGAGTTAATATTATCTTAGTTAAGGATTCATTATTAAGAAATATCAATGGTTGCCTTTTGTCATAATACTTTTATTTTAAGGGTCTTTTGCTGGCCTCCATCCAACGCAATGTCATTTACCCATTAATTACGATCACATAGCCTACATTTGAGATGAAACAAAAATAGGTGTTCTCATCTCCTTCTCTTCCCACCTAAACACCACAGATACTTATTACTTTTTGTTGTTAAAAACTAAAATATACGTTTAATTCTTCTGTTAAAATTGATATATCCGTGTTGGAGATGAGAAAAAATAGTGTAAAACTAATACAAATTGTTTAAATTCGTCTTTTCCCCTCTGAAAAATTAATATTTCTATTATTTTGCTTAATAATTACATTCATTATGTCTTCCAAATTTTAATTTTGAGATATTGTGGTAACTGTTATAAAACTAGAATGGATAAATAGTTTAAATCACTTCTTCTTTCTCTCTAGGTGATACTTTTTCTTGAACGTAAACATTTTTTTGTATACCTTTGTAAGTTGTGACGTAAAAATTCTTTTGTTATGTTCCCCTATCTAGAATGCATGGGTGGAGGGGATGCAGAAAATGGTTTTAGTTTGGATATGACGTAATAAGAAATGCTTTGCAGGTTCAAATTTGTGTGCGTGTTGAGTATTTCTTTAAGTTATTCGTTTATGTATTGCAATTCTACTTAGTTGTATGTTAAAAGTATGATGAAAATTTCTATTTAGAGCAAAAATTAAGTGTATTCGTTTAAATTCGTCTTTTTTCGTTAAAAAATCATTAGTTTCTTTGTTATTTGTTCAATTATTGAAATTCTTTAAGGTAATGACAGTTCAAAAACTAAAAAAAAAATGTTTAAATTTCAAATTTAAGTTGTTTATTCTGATTTTATACTTTAAAAAATATGAAGAAATCAGTTAAAATTTTATATTTTGCGTTCTTTTGGATTAATTAACAATGCTCAATAAGGTGATTGCTGTTCAAAAACTAAGATAAATGTTTAAGCTTCCTTTCTTAAATTGATATTATACACTGACGGAAAAAAAATCCCAACACCAAGAAAGACTTGTGTTAGCTAAACGAAATTTTGTAGGCGTGTTTATACATCTGAAAGATGACATTGATTTAAATTTCATGCTTCGCACATAAGTGTGGCGCTAGTAGCTCCACTCACAACTTTAAAATCAGGTTTGCTTTAAATGCGTGCTGTAAAGTTCGTGAGCATTATCTTCAAAATTTGACGAACTGAGTTGAGGTTGGTTATGAATGCCTTTAAGAAGACGAAGAAGCTATTATCACCAGCTCCCGAGTTGGAAAGAGGTCGTAAAGTAGGGCTAAAAGAAAGTGGATTTTCTTTCCGCGATTTTGCAGAAAGACTTGGACCGAATGTATCCACTGTGCATGATTGTTGGGAGTAGTGGTCAAGGGATGGTACTGCCACAAGAATGCCAGGTTCCGAGTGAATACGTGACACTACTGAGAGAGAAAACCGTCGTATTCGGCGTACGGCTGTGGCGCATCGTACTGCGTCTGCGACAGAAATTCGAGCTGCAGTTGGTATCACAGTGACACAAGGAAGTGTTAGAAATCGGTTACTTCAAGGACAGCTCGATGCAAGGCATGCATTCCACTGACTCTAAGTCATTGCCGTTTGCGACGTCAATGGTGTCAAGCCAGAGCTCAATGGAGGATGGAGTAGAGATTTGTTGTGTTTTTGATGAAAGCAGGTTCTGACTTGGTGCAAATGACGGCCATGTGCTGGTCAGAAGGGGGCCAGGGAAACATCTGCAACCAAACTGTCTGCGGCCTAAACACACTGGACATACAATCTGGGGTCGTGGTCTAGGGAGCAGTTTCCTATGACAGCAGAAGCACTCTCGTGGTTCTCCCAGGCACACTGACTGCAAATGTGTACGTCAAATTGGTAATTCAGCCTGTAGTGCTGCCAAATTCAAGAAAAGCATTCAACAGGGGTTTTCAGTAGGATAACGCTCGTCTTCATACCGCTGTTGTAACGCAACACGCACTACAGAGTGCCAACATGTTACCTTGGCCAGCGATATCACCAGATCTGTCTCCCATTGAGTGCGTATTGGAAATCATTGGATGAGAACTCCAGTGTCATCCCCAGCCAGCATTGAACATCACGTATCGACACAGCTTGTACAACAAGCATGGAACTCCATACCAGAAAGTGACATTCGGCACCTGTATGACACAATGCATACACGTGTGCAGGCTTGCATTCGAAATTCTGGAGGTTATAGCGACTATTAATGTAACGGCATTTCACCTTTGAGATGCATTTTATTGACCTTAAATTAACCTGTGATCTCGAAAATCTAATCAATTAAACATGTTAACTAGACAAATGCACTGTCCAAATTTCATTACTCTACAATAAGTTTTTCTTGGTGTTGGGATTTTTTTTCCGTCAGTGTAGTTGAAAATTCTAAAGAAATCGGTTAAATTTAATATTTTTCGTCGTTTTCCTTAATTAATAATGGTCATTAAGAAAATGTTTGTTCAAAAACTGGAATGCATGCTTAAGTTTCTTTTCTCAAATTGATATTTGAAAGTTTCAGTTGAAAAAAATCGTAAAAAATCGACTAAAAATTTATATTTTTTACTGTTTTGTTTAATTAATACTTACTTATTAGAGTGGTAATCACTTAAAAACTGAAATGTATGTTTAAATTTCTTTATCTAAAATTGATATTCTGAAGTTTGAGTTGAAAAAAATGTAAGAAGTCAGTCTTTTTCTATAAAACTTGGTATTTTCCATTGTTTTTTACTTAATTATCAGTACTCATTAAGGTTATAGCTGTCAAAAAACTGGGATGTATGTTTAACTTTCAACTTTTAAGTCGATACACTGATCATGTAGTTGATAAAAATCTTAAAAAATCAAATAAAAATTTTTATTTTTCACTGTTTTGCTTAATTAATAATACTCATTGAGATGATTATCACTTAAAAACTGAAATGTACGTTTACGTTTTCTTACTTAAGTTGATAAAAATCGTAAGAAATCAGTCTTTTTCTATAAAACTTGATATTCTATTGTTTTTATTAATTAATACTACTCATTAAGATGTCTATCAAGCAAAATTCAAATATATGTTTAACTTTCTTGTGTTAAATTGATAATCTCATCTTGTAGTTGATGAAATCTAAATAAAATGGTTAAAAACTGAGATTTTATTTGTTTCGCTGAATTAATAATACTCATTAAAATTACGGTTGTTCAAAATTCAAATATAAATTTAATCTTCATCTTATAGTACGATTCCGTGTTGAGATGTGATTGATAATATTTTTGAATAGGGAAGGTTGTTGACCTCTCTTGTTACAATAGAATGTTTCTTTTTTCCACTAGGGGGCGTTCGTGGAGGATGGATGCACGGTGGGCGCAGGAGGGACGGTGGGAGCAAGGACGTTGGCGGTGGCACTGCGTGAGGCGATGGGAGCAGGAGGGACTGAGGGACCGTCCCTCCTGCTGTCTTTAAACTGTCGTTTTCCTACTACTTATATCATTGGAAATTTCATTAAAAATCGCTAAATTTTAAAAAATTGTAGGGGTCAACATTTACATTGATGAGGTAAATCGTTTCGAAATCGTTTATGAATGATAAAATATGAACGCGTAAAGTAAAAAAAAAAAAATTAAATTATCGCTATGAAACGCATTAAAAATTGTTAGATTTCAAAATTTACTTCAATAGGTTATAGAGCAAGATCCCGGGGCCCACAGATGTTACTTACTTTCTCACAAGTAAAATGTATAGGCAGGGCCTGATTATCAACGGGACACACTTACACCAGGAAAAAGAAATAGAAATAATTTCCTTATTTCTGACAGTAATTTTCAATAAAAATTGCATTTAAACAAGTTGAAAATTTCACTAACATTTTCCCGGCGAGAGAGTGCCCGTTAGTAATCAGGCACTGTGTATAAGATAAAGTAGTGCTAGAGAGTGGCTATGAGTGTATAGTGATACCTGCTAGCTTGTTCTAGCAGGTATCACTACGCCGGCGACGACCAGTTTACAGGTACCAAGTACTAAAGGTAGGTAAAAACATTACAAACTTTTCTTAAATTCTCAGTGCTGATTTTCATGTAGTGTTTTACAGAATATTTTAAAAATTAATGATCAATATTGCCAGACACTTCCGCTGGGCAGAAACTTTTACCAGGCGCTTTGAAGTTCCCTAAAAAATTATATAACTTTACTTATTTTCTTAGTCTTGATTTTTAGATATGATACTCAGGGAACTATTTCAATACTTTAAGTAAGCAGCCAGACCAATTGCATGGGTCAAACATTCAGCCAGACATACATAAAGTGTCGATATGACTATGAGCGCGAGCCTGATAATTAAATTGCTTTATAACATAGCTTCGTAAAACTTGTTATTAATGATCCAATGGAAGTCTTCAGTTATAATTAAGTAATATTTTAACCCTTCATTTTAAAAATAATTATAGTATACCAAAATGTGAATGCATTTGAAATCATAATCAAAATTATGAACAAATCGTTATTAATTTATGAAGAATGTTTTTTTATTGGAAATGTTGAGGAAATTGATGATTCTCAACAACAATCAATTTTAAAGAAGTACAAACAATTTCGATTTTTAAAAGCATGCGTGATTAACCTTTTATCTTATACTATAATGCGAGCAAAAATTGTGCGTGTGTCTGTGTGTGTAAATTTTATCTCAAAAACGGCTCTAACGATTTTCGCAAAAATTTGGATTTTAGCAATTTCGGGCACGAGAAGACCATTGGGCTAGGTCACATGTTCGAGAAAATTCGATTATTGGGTCATTTTGGATCATAATGGGTCATTATAGAGCTATTTATATCTAGAGAACGGCTGGATCGATTTTAAAGAAATTTTGTATCCAATCGTTTTCTGACTCGAGAAAACTATTGGGCTGGGTCACATGTTCGAAAAATTTTGATTAGTGGGTCATTTTTGGGATATTATGGATCAAGCCTTTTTTACCTAAAAAACGGCTCTAACGATTTTGACCAAATTTTATATTGTATCGTTTTGGATTGCAAGAAGACCATTGGGTTAGGTAACATGTTCGAGAAAATTCGGTAAGTGGGTCATTTTTGGGGTCATTGTGGGTCATGCTATTTTTATCTAGAGATTTTCTGACGCAATTTTGACTAAAAATTGCATTCTGTGGTTTTCGGGATCGAGAAAAACATTGGGCTAAGTTACATGTTCGAGAAAAATTTTAATGGGTCATATTGGGTCATTAAGTGTCTGGGTCAAGCTATTTATATTTAAAGAACGGCGTGATCGATAATGGGTCATATTTGGTCATTAAGGGTGTATTCGAAAAAACGCTTTTCCACCTTCAACAGCTCAAAATTGTCCGATACATTTTCAGACACAATTTTAAAAGTAGAGACATGAAACTTGCTGAGGGGATTTTTGAAGTGCCGTGTGATGTCTTTTTATGCTCAATTCATTAGGATTTAATTTATAAACAATTATCCTCTCAGTATGGCTCTTTTTTTCGTCCGCTGATCTCCCGCTTCTAAAAAATCTGATCAAATTGGCAACTTTGGCAGACTTTTTTGCAATATTTTCTACATTTATCAAAGAATCGACTATTACGGCACTTTGAGTACTTTCTGAATAATACAATTTGCCAGTTTCATGCTTTTGAGAGCAAAAATGAACTTAAAAATAAATCGGAAAATAAGCAGTTTGAATCGAAATACACCCTTAACCCTTTCTTACGCAGTGTTGCCGGGCCGGCAACACCTAATTTTAATTCCAAACTTTCAAACGGCACCAGTAATATTTAATATAATTTTGCTTTTACAATGAAAGCTTAAATTAAAGAATTCGTAATATCTAGACAATTCCTTTATAAATTCCGGTGTCAATCGACAATTTCTCATTTTACTAATAGAATTTGCTTGCGCCGGAAAGTGTTAAGGGTCTGGGTTAAGCTATTTATATTTAAAGAACGGCAGAATCAATTTCATCGAAATTTTGCCTGTAACAGTTTTTTGACACGAGAAAGCTAATGGGCTGAGTCGCATGTTCGAGAGATTTCGATTACAAGGGTCATTTATGGGTCATGACGGGTCATAATGGGTCATAATGGGTCACAGTCAAGCTATATCTAAGGAACGGGTGGATCGATTTTAACAAAATGTTGTATACAACATTTTTTGGCACGAGAAAACTATTGGGCTAGGTCACACGTTCGAGAAATTTCGATTAGTGGGCCATTAAGGTTCTAGATCAAACTATTTATATTTAAAGAACGGCAGGATCGATTATAGCGAAATTTTGTATGTAACAGTTTTTTGACACGAGAAAACTAATGGGCTAAGTCACTTGTTCAAGAGATTTCGATTAGATGGGTCATTTGTAGGTCATGATGGGTCATAATGTGTCATGGTCAAGCTGTATTTAAAGAACGGGTGGATCGAATTTAACAAAATTTTGCATACTACATTTTTTGGCACGAAAAAACTATTGGCTTAGGTCATATTTTCAGGAAATTTCGATTAATGGGTCACTTTTGGGTCATTTTGGGTCAAAACAATTTTATCGAAAAAATGTATCTAACGACTTTTACTAAATTTCGATATTCTACCGTTTCGGAATACAAGAAGAATATTGGGTTAAGTCACGTGTTAGAGAGAATTGGATCAGTGGGTCATTTTGGGGTCAATGTGGTTCATGCTAATTTTATCTAGACAACGTCTAGCGAAAGTTTGACTAAATTTTATATTGTATCGTTTCGAGCTCGAGAAAATCATTGGGTTAGGTCAGATGTTCGAGAAAATTCAATTAATAGGTAATAACGGGTCAGGACCAAACTAATTATATCTAAAAAATGGATCATTTTATCTAAATTTTGTATCCAAACGTTTTTTCGGCACGCAAAAACTAATGGACTAGGTTACATTTTCGAGAGATTTCGATAATTAGGGTAATTTGTGGGTCATGATGCGTCATGCTAATTTTATCTAGAAAATGGTTTTCACCATTTTGACTATGCTTTGTATTATATCGTTTTCGGGCAAGAGAAAACCATTGAGCTAGGACACAGCTCGCAAAAATTGATTAATGGGTCATTTTGGTTCATAATGGGTCATGTTTATTCTACTTATGTGTAATAACGACTCAATACATTTAACCTATATTTTGTAAAGAAACGTTTTTTGTCACGAGAAGACTATTGGGCTAAGTCGCAGGTTTAAAAAAAAAATGACATTAGTGGGTCATTTCGGCTTCGCTGTCAAAAGCTGTTAAGCTAATTTTACCTAAGAAATGGCGTAAACGATTTTGATTCAATTTTATATTTTACAGTTTTTGATTACCAGAAGACCATTAAGCTAAGTCACATGTTTGATCAAATTTGTTTAGTGATTCATTTTTGTAATACGGGTCAGGGTAACGAGAAAATCGCAACAGGCAATATGTTAGCGATATTTGACAAAATATTGATGACATTTGGAAAAAAAATCGACTAGTAAGATTACAAAAGCCAAAATACGTATTTGGTGTCAAATGAAAGAATGTCGTCAAATTTGGTTATATCTGACAGAAAATAAGCTTACAGAATGGGATTTTTTTTTTTTTTTATGGATCCTTAATAGGATTCGAGATGCATAGTTAAATGAATTAGAGTCGAGTTAAAAAAGTTTTTTTGGATCAATGTCCTTTCGTTGTAAATTTCAAAATGTAAAATTTATGAACATGTGCATACATACATAGCTTTTTTATTGATTGTTTTGTAAATAATACTATTATAAATAACATGTTTTATAGCAATAATACAGAGAGACTAATAAAATGAAAATACTATATCGAGTTGAAAACAAAGTTAATTTTGACCGAGCTAAGCTCGTTCACTCCTATTACTCTTATACTATAATGCGAGCAAAAATTGTGTGTGTGTAAATTTTATCTCAAAAACGGCTCTAACGATTTTCGCAAAAATTTGGATTTTACCATTTTCGGGCACGAGAAGACCATTGGGCTAAGTCATATGTTCGAGAAAGTTCGATTATTGGGTCATTTTGGGTCATAATAGATCAGGATCAAGCTATTTATATCTAGAGAACGGCTGGATTGATTTTAAGGAAATTTTGTATCCAATCGTTTTTTGGCACGAGAAAACTATTGGGCTGGGTCACATGTTCGAAAAATTTCGATTAGTGGGTTATTTTTGGGTCATTATGGGTCAAGCCTTTTTTATCTAAAAAACGGCTCTAACGATTTTGACCAAATTTTATATTGTATCGTTTTGGATTGCAAGAAGACCATTGGGTTAAGTAACATGTTCGAGAAAATTTGGTTAGTGGGTCATTTTTGGGGTCATTGTGGGTCATGCTATTTTTATCTAGAGATTTTCTGACGCAATTTTGACTAAAAATTGCATTCTGTGGTTTTCGGGCACGAGAAAAACATTGGGCTAGGTTACATGTTCGAGAAAACTTTTAATGGGTCATATTGGGTCATTAAGTGTCTGGGTCAAGCTATTTATATTTAAAGAACGGCGTGATCGATTATAACAAAATTTTGTATGTAACAGTTTTTTGACATGAGAAAACTAATGCGCTAAATCACATGTTTGAGAGATTTTGACTATAAGGGTCATTTGTGGGTCATGATGGGCCATAATGGATCATGTCAAGCTATATCTAAAGAACAGGTGGATCGATTTTAACGAAATTTTGTATATAACATTTTTTTGACACGAGAAAATCATGGGGCTAGGTCACACGTTTGAGAAATTTCGATTAATGGGTCATAAAGGGTCTGGGTCAAGCTATTTATATTTAAAGAACGGCTGGATCGATTTTAACGAAATCTTGTATGTAACATTTTTTAGACATGAGAAAACTAATGGGCTAACATGTGCTAGGTTACATGTTCGAGAAAAAATTTTAATGGATCATATTGGGTCATTAAGGGTCTATGGCAAGCTATTTATATTTAAAGAACGGCGGGATCGATTTTAACGAAATTTTGTATGTAACAGTTTTTTGACATGAGAAAACTAATAGGCTCACATGTTTGAGAAATTTCGACTAAAAGGGTCATTTGTGAGTCATGATGGGTCATAATGGATCATGCCAAGCTATATCTAATCGATTTTAACGATGGATCGATTTTAACGATATTTTGTATATAACATTTTTTTGGCACGAGAAAATCATTGGGCTAGATCACACATTCGAGAAATTTCGATTAATGGGTCATAAACGGTCATAAAGGGTCTGGGTCAAGCTATTTATATTTAAAGAACGGCTGGATCGATTTTAACGAAATTTTGTATATAACAATTTTTAGACACGAGAAAACCAATGGGCTAAGTCTCACGTTCGAGAGATTTCGATTATAAGGGTAATTTGCACTCTAAAAGTGGAAGGAGTGAAATGCTCACTCTTTGTGAGGGTGACACACATTTTTACTCTTTTTTGAGTGCAATTTATAAAAATACACTCCTTAAAGAGTGGAATTTCCCACTCCCTAGAAAGGAGTGAAAAATGTCACTCCGTTGTCGAGAGTGAAGTATGCCACTCCGTTGTAGAGAGTGAAACCTCTCACTTCACTAACGAGAGTGAAAGCCCGGCATTATAAACTTAAAAAAAAATCCGTTAAACTTTGAACAAATATATCGAGTAAAATAATGAAAAACACCAAAATATGTCAATTTTTCATTTTCAAAAACTCCCTTTCATAATATAACCTGGGAAATTACGCTTATTTGGTATTAAAACGCACTCTTTTTCAGAGTCAGCAAGTTTCTCTATCGAAAGAGTGAATACTCACTCTGCCAATGAGAGTGAATCATCAGCCAATCAGAAATGTTTTGCACTTCCTTTACTGATAAGAAAAATGTTTCCGCCATTTTAAAATTAATCTTTCATTTCTTCGGTTCCACATATGTGGATCTCCGTTCATTTCATCTTTATTAATAATATTCAAACGTATTTTAAATTTCTGTCTTTGAATGATATGCTTCGATGTGTATGCTATGAAATAATCCAATTATTAGATTAATCTCTTCTTCTGGAATCACAATAGAAAAAAAATAATTCAGTAAAAAGATGTATTACTTCATTGATACTCAATAATAAAGAAGTTACAGTACATGGATATTATTTACCAAACAAGGGAATATCATTTATGAAACAAAGGATATTATTTATCAAGGTAAGTTATGTTTAATTTCAATTTTTGTTCCCAAAAGTTCGCGAATATTCAATGCAGTTTCACATTGTGCAGAAAATCATTTGCTATGTGTCAGCCATTCTATCTCCTCAGGAAAAAAAAACAAGTTGGAAATTGCACGTGAAGCGTAGCAAATTAGGTGCGTTCGTACGATAAGAAATTTTAAAAATATTACTTTCATTTACCAATCACATAAAATTGTAAATAGTGAATTACAATTAAAACGCTCATCAAACAATGTTCTTCCTATACCATTATGTAATGGAATACTTTTGTGTGGCCTTGTAAATCAATAACAAATGTTTTTTGCAGCACCACAAATTATGTAAGATGTCTATTATAATATGTACTTTATAGTTGCATATAAATTTTATCAAGTTCGCATGAGTGTAACACGATTAAAATGCATTTGAAACATTTTTTCCCATTGACCGTAATGTAACGGTATACTTTTGATTGTCCCTGTAATTGATCTATGCATCCGATTTTCATAAAATTTGAAATAACTTGACAAAATTATGTAATAATTATGTATTTTAAATTTCAAACGTATAGAATATATTTGAAAATTTTTCCCCATTGACCATAATGTAATTGAATACTTTTGATTGCCCCTGTAATTGATCTATGCACACGATTATCAAAAAATTTGAAATAACTCGATAGAATTATGTAATAATTGCGTATTTTAAATTTCAAACGTATAGAATATATTTGAAACTTTTTCCCCATTGACCATAATGTAATTGAATACTTTTGATTGCCCCTGTAATTGATCTATGCACACGATTATCAAAAAATTTGAAATAACTCGATAGAATTATGTAATAGTTGCGTATTTTAAATTTCAAACGATTAAAATACATTTGAAACTTTTTTCCCCATTGACCGTAATGTAATGGAATACTTTTGATTGCCCCTGTAATTGATCTATGCATCCGAGTTTCATAAAATTTGAAATGACTCGACAAAATTATGTAATAATTATGTATTTTAAATTTCAAACAATTCGGTTGGGTAGTTTTTGCGTTGTTATATGCGGACAGACGGACGGACAGACAGACGGACGGACAGACGGACGGACTGAACGATCACTATAGGTGCTACGTATTATATAATTACGAACGCACCTAAAAAGAAATGCTGACATAAGTCATACAATATAAACATCATTAGCAATTACGCGGTTTTATTATTCTGATTCAGTCTTATCTTAAAGTACTTACTTTTTTTTTCTTTTTGAAGTTAAATGTGTAATTCGAATAGGAATTTCTATGGCAAGAATTTTGAGAAATTGTTGAATCTAACAATAAATTTTATTCCGTTATAAAATTTATATCTGTTGCTATAACTTTTTTTGTGATATATGTATTTCTAGATATTTAAAAATAAAACATGATATTTAAGTATTGAAACAAAGTGCTTTTTTATGCCTGATCTTTATTGAAACTGGTTTAGTAATTTTAAAAGTTCGTAGTATGACTTATATAAAACGAAATATTTTTAAAGAGATAAATAACTGCTTTTTATATTACAAATGTTTTTAAAGCTAGTAATAAACACCCCTGAATGTTTTCGGTTTTTAAAAAAATAACCAATAAAAATGTAGCTTTTATTATTATTTTTTCATAACTCCCCCTTGCATATTCTATAATTTTGCACTATTGTTGATATTCTTAATTAAACCAATCGTTAAGCGGAAAATATTGTTTCAATTTTAAAGTTTATTATTTATAAAGTTAGTTATTATATTTAGTTTATAAATAGTTATTTTTCAGTAATGTACACCTCATATAGGCATTGCTAAAAATGCAATTTTGGGGAATGTTTATAGTGCATAAAATATATTGACTTAAAAGAAAA
Organism: Maratus speculifer; assembly: GCA_964019185.1. Taxonomy (NCBI): domain Eukaryota; kingdom Metazoa; phylum Arthropoda; class Arachnida; order Araneae; family Salticidae; genus Maratus; species Maratus speculifer. The sequence continues at coordinate 56,449,149 of OZ025290.1, read as the reverse complement.
CTTAAATAATCAAATATTATTTTTATATTACAATTATCAAAATGTAATCGCACCAAAACTTTTATAAATAGTTATAATTAATGTGATTAATGAAATTTTAATATTTTATTCATTTTATTATTATTATTATTTAAAATGAATCTATGTTTTGCCTATTTTATAATCAGGCAATCAAACCACTCATGAGGCCGATAATATTATTTAAAGGCACAGTCAAAGAGGGGCTTATAGGGCTTAATCGTTCACCATTTAAATAAAAACACTTAAGTTACAGAAGTCATTAAAAACATATTTTCTGTCTTAAATATTTGTTTAATTTTTCTTTTTCAATTTTGGCAGCAGATATTTTCTTGATTAACACTTTCATTTTTGTTACCGGTTTTGAAAGTGAAGGTAACTTTATAAAAAATATCTGAGACCAAAATGGAAAAAGTATAAAAAATACGATGTTGAGACGAACTTTAGCTATCCAATGCAGAAAAAAAAAAAAAAAAAAAAAAAACTGAAAATAAAAATAAATAAATAAAAATAAAACGTCAAATTGCAAACGAGATATTAGACAAGTCCCTCCCCATAGAATTGGCATTAGCTCGTGAGTGTCTTCGCCAGCAGGAACAGGAGCCTTAATGGTTTCCATTACTGGCACATCTACCTTATATACGGGAATAAAAAATTGAAATTAAATATGACTTTGCCTGTCGTTTTATAAATACAGATTGTAATAACATTCTTTTTTCAGCAAAAAAGTTTTTAATTACCTATAAAAAAATAAAAAAAACATACAAAATTGCATTCTTAAAATAATATGTAAAACTTAATGGGTATCTGAAAAAAATATACTGACTACTTAAGATTTTAAAACTGTTTAATAACTCGAGCTTACGGGCATTTTAAAACTATCATATATTTATGGGGCTACCAATGAAAACAAACACAAGGGGAAAGATTGGAATAAAATAGTTTATTTCTGTCAATAATCTAATTTAATTCACAGTAATTTTAATTGCGTTGTCCCTTAAAACGTTCAATTAATGATACATACTTTGAATTAAATAAATATTGCCAATAAAAATATTTTATTCCAATCTTTACCATGCTTGTATTTATTTTCATTGTATGCTCTAAAAGATACAATTCTTTTAAAATGCCCCATTAAAAACGCACTCCTTCAGCAAGAGTGAATAGTCACTCCTCCGTAAGAGTTACTACTCACTTCTACCAGGAGTGAAAAAACGCACTCCTCTAGCAAAAGTGAATAGTCACTCCTCAGAAAGAGTGATCATTGACCCCTGTTTAGAGTGAATATTCACTTCCCATGAGTGAGTATTCACTCTTTCAAAGAGTCAACGATTCCACTTTTGCCCAGAGTGAATAGCCACACTAAAGAGGTTGGGCATATTTTGAGTCTGCGATAGAGTGAGTATGCACTCCTCCGGAGTGAATAGTCACTCTTTTTTATTTAGAGTGTGAGGTCATGATGGGTCATGCTAATTTTATGTAGAAAATGGCTCATATCATTTTGACTATACTTTGTATTATATCATTTTCGGGAAAGAGAAAACCATTGGGCTATGACACATGCTCGCGAAAATTCGATTAGTGGGTCATTTTAGGTCATAATGGGTTAGGGTCATTCTAATTATATAATAACAACTCAATCAATTTTACCTAAATTTTGTAACGAAACGTTTTTTGTCATGAGAAGATTACTGGGCTGAGTCGCATGTTAAACAAAATTAGATTAGTGGGTCATTTCGCTTTATTGCTGAATGCTGTCAAGCTAATTTTACCTAAGAAATGGCTTAAACGATTTTGATTCAATTCTAAATTCTATTGTTTTTAATTACCTGAAGACCATTGAGCTAAGTCACATGTTTAATCAAATTTGATTCGTGGGTCATTTTGGGTAATACGGGTTAGAGTTACGAGAATATGGCAAGAGTCAATAAGTTGCCGATATTTGACAAAATATTAGGGACATTTGGCCGAAAAATCGACTATTAAGATTACGAAAGCTAAAACACGTATTTGTCTCCAAATTAAAAAATGTCACCAAATTTGGCTATATCTGGCAAAAAAATATTGTCTCTCAGAATGTGAAGAAATTTTTTATACATTCTCAATAGGATTCGAAATGCATGCTTAAGGGGGTAGTAAGGTTAATTCGAAGGAAAAAAAGCATATTTTCTATCATTTTTAGTAAGGATACAATTAATATTTATTTATTTGTATGATTATAATATAATTATATGTCATTTAAAGAGTATTCTGTGAAATTTTCATTAAGAAATATTAAAAAATGGGCCGATGACAGCGAATCTTCGAAGACGTCCCAAAAAAAAGTTGATTCGCGGTGAACCGCATAACTCATGACTGGATCAACTGAAATTAAAAAACCAAATTGATTTAATTAGTTGATAAGTTTCCTCAGGGAACGCTGTCGAGTTTTTTTTTTATTATTGATTTTTCAATTTTTTACAAGGCTCGGAAGTCAAAATACTGATTTTTCATCAAAAAAATCTGATATTTTGTTTTTTAAAAGTAAGTTAAAATTAAAAAAAAGAAAAAAACTCGACAGCGTTACCTCGTAATTTATATAAAGAAAGAGTGTGTAAAATTTAAAAAAGATCGGTTCAGTAGATTTTGAGCTACAGAGTTCACCGGCTTCGAAAAAGCGAAGTGTTAGAAAAACACGTTTAAAGTTTCACAGACGCTTTTGTCGAAATCGGAGGGCGGAGACTTACAAGTGTATATCTCCGTCAGTTTTACTTCAATTGCTTTCAAATTTTCACAGAATAATCTTAAGATGTTGTACATTAATATAAAATAAAAATAAAAAAATGCAAAAAAAAGAAAAAAAAATACCTTACTACCCCCTTAAACCAATCAGAGTCGAGCTAAAAAACTGATTTGGATCGTTGGATTTCGTTGTAAATTTTAAAATAAAGTAAAATTTATGAGCATGTGCATGCAAACATAGTTTTCTTATTGATTGTTTTTGAAAATACTGCTATTATAAATAAAATGTTTTACAGTTATAATACAGAGTGAATGATACAGTGATAATACTATATCCAGTTGAACACAAAGTTAATTTTGACCGAGCTTAGCTCGGTCACTCCTGCTAGTCATATTTTATAGCAGAAAGACTTCTGTTGGTAACAAGTTGTTTATTTTTGTTTAGATATATAGGATCATTTAAAATTTCTGTCGTGAGACTGAAATTTCATACTTGTTTTCTATGATTAAATGAGAAATAAATTTACACCTCTGTTATTCTATTTTATTGTTTATATTTGCTTATTTTTTTATTTATTTCGTTCATAGATTATACAGCACGATGGTGCTGTATAGTAGTGCTCATCATATAGCACGATAGTGCTGTATACACTGTAAAAAATTCGCTTGAAAGCCAAAATGAATTTTCTAGGACAAACTGGCATCTTTATTCATTAGACAAACGAACATCAGGTCACATACACTTAGTTTAAACAACAGCGGAGAAATGTCACTTGCCCTCGATGGGGATCGAACCAGGCACCTGTCCTATGGCAGCTTGCAGTAGTGTAATACCCTTACGCCACAGTTTTACATGCACAGCTTCCAAATATCTTTACTTATTTCGAATAATTTTATAAAGCAAAGGCTTTATGTTGAACTTATTACATACTCGAATCGTAAGAAACTAGACTTGGAACATTAATCAAGATTTTGTTTTCATACTTTGTTTCTTTGAATTGGCCAAGCCTCGAATTCTGCGGCCTGTGGTCTACATACATCTACCCTTTTTCGAACAGTAAGAACTGATACTTGAACTTTGTAACACCTTGACTCATCACATTTTGTATTACGCACTTTTTCTCTGTCTTTTTATATATGTGAAATATGCTATCAGAGAGAGACGTTCTTTTTTCTCTCTCCCTTAAAATTGTTACCCTTTAATTATTTTAATCAAGAAATTATTACGCGATTTTATTTCATTAAACATAAATTTAAACAATGACATCTATCATCAATGAGTGCAGTGTAGTTATTATAACAAGTTATTAATAACATAAATTAAGTCTTTTGCAGCTGCAAGCCAAACGTTGTGGCTGAAATGGATATATCGTGGATTGTATTTATCGGGATCTGGGATGACTATAAATGAGGTAAGTGAACAATTTCCTTATCTCTTTATTCGCTCATGCTGTTTTTAACTAAATAAATAAAATAGAGGATCCTCCGCACCAGTATTTGAAATATAATATATAACATATACATTTAATATTAGAACTCGGCATTAATTTTTGTAGAGAATTACTTTTTTTGAGTGTACAGTTCTAAATGTTTAATAGATTTTATTTCCATAATTTGGAATATTTTGTTTTTAATTTCAGTTCTATAAAAAATAAATTTTAGACTTTAAAATATTACATAAATTAAGAGTGGATGCATTAAAAAGTTTTGTTTTTTTCATTTTAAGGGGATTTTTAAAAGTTTATTGTAACATTATTCATATTTATTTATTTGTTTTTGAAAGAATAGAACATACTTAAAAAAAAAAAAAAAAAAAAAAAAATCTATTTTAACAAAGTATTTGTATGACGATATATTTTAATCTCAATAAAGATAGTTATTAAGGGTCATTAAAAAAAATTTCCTTAATATTTTTTTATAAATTAGATAATCGTCAACATTATAATAATTTCTTTAATATAATTCAGATGTTTTAAATTTTATGTGCGAATTTCTTAAAGTGGATAGATTAAAAAAATATATAAAAAATTAAAAGTACAAATTTTTTTCGTTTTAAAATATCCTACGCACTTTTAAAAAAATATGCTATAAATGAGTTAAACATTATTTAAAAATCATAATGGAAATAAACTAACTGAAAATAAACTAACTAATCTCAAACTTAAAAAGGATTAATAAATTTTATAATTTTTATTATTTTTTTAATATTGTAAAAATATGTTAGCTTTATATTATTAAAACAGAAAAAATTAAGAACATTATTATAGAAAGTTGTTCATAAAACAACTCTATAATGTTTTTCTATCCGAGATATAGATGTCGCCACTAGAGTTATTTATGGAATTTATGCTGTTTTAATACGGAACTTCTCTGTTTCCAGGAAAATTACGGAAAACTTAATGTAATTATAATCTCAACATGCCAATAACGGAAGTTCTACTGTTTTTTCGGAAAAATGAAACTATTCCGTAGAATTTTGAGGAAAAATTTGTGCATATTAACGGATATTTTTACAGTGTAGTAGAGCTCAGCCGCATCTCTAATGTTAAAGTCCAAAGTTTGCCTCATAATAATTTTGGACCCAATCATCCAATCACGACGAAATTGAAAAAGCGAAGTGTCCGACAGTGATAATTTAGAAAAAAAAAAAAAAAAAAAAAAAATCTTCTATATTTATAAAAATAACGATTTGAAAATGAAGCTATGAAAATCTGTCTAGATACCTATAGTCATGAGAAAATCTGTGTAGCTACCGTGAAACTGCAGTGGGATTACCGTTTGGGAGGGGGCGGCTCTGTCGCCAGATGTCGCGAAGTTTTTTGCCATCTTAGGGATATATCGCCAAATCAACTCGCTAAAATTGAAGCCAACTTTGCGTTATTTCCGTAATTTCGCCAAACTAATATGTCTGCTAATAATTTTTAACTAATACTAATAATAGTTCAGGTTTGTTAGTTGAAGATGATTAATGAAGTTCCTGAAAGGATCTGAAAAAGCTATGAAATCAAATAAAAAACGGGTGGAACCAGCGAAAAAAGTTATTCTCGATTTTAAAAAATGTTACACTAAAATGTTACTGTTAAATGTTAAAGTTATACTTTTATAGAGATCGCTTGAAAAAAAAAATATTTGACAGATGAATTACATTGAAATAGATGTATATTTTGAAATTATTTCAGTGAAATTTAAATTAACTTTCCAAAATTAACTCCCCCAAATTAACTTCCCGGTTTCGGTACTTACGTATTAACGGCACCGCAATTGTCTTTTGAATTCCTTGTTGTCTTGTTTTTTACTGATTTTTGACGCCATTTTTTAGTGTTTTAGTGTTTTTTTGCGCCTTTTAGTGTATTTTTTTTCTCATTTTTTGACGCTATTAATTTTCTGCACTTGCGAAAAACAAGATTACTCTTTATTGACGCATTAGCGCAAGCAGTGGCGTAGCTACACTTTTTGGCGCCCGGGGCCAGAAGAAGTTTTGCGCCCCCCCCCCCTCCAAAAAAACCGCCCAATTAAAAAATAACCACATTATTTTCTTGAGAGCGATAAAAATGTATTTTTGGATTGTACAAAAAAGACACTTGTACACTCTTCCCTTTTTAGGTGCGTTCGTAATTATGTAAATACGTAGCACCTATTGTTGTCGCTCAGTCCGTCCGTCTGTCCGTCTGTCTGTCCGCATATAACAACGCAAAAATTACCCAACCGAATCGTTTGAAATTTAAAATACATAATTATTACATAATTTTGTCGAGTCATTTCAAATTTTATGAAAATCGTATGGATAGATCAATTACAGAGACAATCAAAAAGATTCCGTTACATTACGGTCAATGAGGGAAAAAGTTTCAATTGCATTTTAATCGTTTGAAATTTAAAACGTATATTTATTACATAATTTTGTCGAGTCATTTCAAATGTTATGAAAATCGGATGCATTGATCAATTACAGGGACAATTAAAAGTATTCCGTTACATTAAGGTCAATGGGGAAAAAAGTTTCAAATGCATTTTAATCGTTTGAATTTTAAAACGTATATTTATTACATAATTTTGTCGAGTCATTTCAAATTTTATGAAAATCGTATGGATAGATCGATTACAGGGACAATCAAAAGGATTCCGTTACATTACGGTCAATGGGGAAAAAAGTTTCAAATGCATTTTAATCGTTTGAAATTTAAAACGTATATTTATTACATAATTTTGTCGAGTCATTTCAAATGTTATGAAAATCGGATGCATTGATCAATTACAGGGACAATCAAAAGTATTCCGTTACATTACGGTCAATGGGGGAAAAAGTTTCAAATGCATTTTAATGGTGTTACACTCATTTGAATATAACAGAATTGACATGAATCTATGAAATATGTACTAAAAATACATTTTGTATAATCTGTGATGCAAAGAATATTTATTATTAAATTACAGGCCCACACAAATGTATTCCACTAAATAATGTTATACGGGGAAACATTGTTTGGGGGTGTGTTTTAATTATATTAAACTACTTCACATTTTATGAATAAGATATACGTTGCTGAGGTGTAATAAAAATTACTCCCTGCATATTTACAGGAACACAAAGATTTCGACCACTATACTGTATCCAAAGTACGCTCTACTATATCAGCAAGATCTGAATATTTTAAAACTTCGTTATCAACGAACGCACCTCATTTGCTACGCTTTACGTGCAATTTCCAACTTGTTTTTTTAAAGATTCAACTTTATTTACTCAAACACACGACACTAAAATGCTTGTAATCCGATAATGGAAAGTTTCTAGTTTTCATCAATACTGAATTTATATGGAATTTTCAAAAACTTAGTGAAACGTTCACGGATATAACAGTCGTTTTAAATGCATCGAAGTAGCAACATTAAACATATATTTTCAAAAGACAACTTTGAAAAAATTCCTAAAATCCGCCCGATTACGGAAAAAAATCTTGTTTCAAAACGGCAGTCACCTTAGAATTTCAAATCGTTATACCATTTTCTTTTCAATAGAAGCGAAACCAAAAACTGTTCATGAATCCTTCTATCAAGACAAAAATTATGCAAGAAATAAATTATGTACATGTATATTTTGTACATTTCTAATCACTAGGTTGATATTTTTAAAAGATCATGACTTTGAAACAGAATGGTGGATCAAGATGTTCAACAAATTTGGTCGAGGTCTTAATAAAAACTTTACACATGCTTGCTCAATTACATTCAAATCTGTTTATAAATACGAGCGCAGTCACACAACATTGATCATTAGGTACTTATAGAGAGATATACATGCTATATATAGATAGATGAAAAGGGAAAGAATTAAATCAAATTAAAATCCTAAAATTATTTTTCCTAACTTTTAAATCAGATTCACAGCTTGTAATTTTGTCTCCTAGCAAAACATTTATTACATACTAGTAAATCTGCAGATCAGGAGCCTCAACGTCAGCTTTGTTCATATTTTTTTAAAACACACTTTGGGTAATATTCAACTCCCTGGAAACTGTAATTTAAAATTTTCAAATTGCGTAATTATTTATAAGAATAAAATAGGAATTAGAAATTTTCAACCATCAAAAGCGGTAAATTAAAAATTTAGTTATGTTAGGATATTTTAAAATTTTCATGATCTATTATTTTTGTTTTCTTTATTATAACATAGTAGATTTCTTCAGGGGGGCTCCGCCTCCCTGAACCCCCCGAGCCTCACTTAATTTAAATTTGTCACTTTCTAATAATTGTGCTAATGATTATTGTATATTTTGCATTTCTTTATACATTTTGATTTATAAGAATAAGTAACAGTTTGGGCAAATATTTTTCTTTATCTTCTTACTTCTACATGCCTGCCAGCCACAAACACCTAAACCTGATGCATCAGGAAGTTTTGTAATTTTTAACTCAGTAATCTAGAGTTTTACAATTTTGTTTCCGAAAAAAAAATTTTTTTTTGATTGCATTTTGCTGCAGTTATAGCGGGACAGACAGACATACAGAAGTAGAGACTGACATATGAAAAAAATAAATTTCGTGTCTCCAAAGTAAGCCTTCACTGAAGTTTCGGCAATGACGTCATTATTCATGAGTTATTGATATTCATGTTTCTTGTATTTTTAACGACTACTATAAAATACCTGTTTTTGTTTAACTATGACGTCATATTTTACTAAGTGAAATATTTATTAAAAATATAATTCTTGTTTATTTCTTTTACTTCTAATTATTTCCCCATTTTTGTCAGAAAAATTCCTATTAACGAAACGAATATCCGTGTTTAATATTTAATAAAAAGTACTATATCTATAGTTATTTTAATTCTGACGTCATATTTATTATTATTTTTTTTTTCATAGTTTAATTTTTCGAATGGAAATTGCTCAATTGAAACTTATTGCAGATGAAAAATTATTATTCCAAGTTTTGATTTTTTTTGGCAACAATAAAGGAAATTGTTTAAATTTTATTTAAAAAATCCCTATTGATTCCGTATGAAAAAGAAGGAAAATTTGAATTATTAAGGAATATATTTGAATAAAATTAATAACATAGCCAATGTTTTTTTTTCTGGGCTATGCTATATTTATACGCAAAGATACAAAGAAATTAATTAATTCATAAGTTTTGATGTTGACTTCATTTAAATTTTTCACACGCTTTCAAATTTTTTTAGCATTATAAGGATAAGGATTAAAATGAATGGTTGCTTAGCAACCATTAGAAGAAAATAAAGAAAATGAAATAAATACATTTCAAATAAGTAAATCTCTAAAACAAATTAGTCTATATTATTGGAACACATTTATAAAAAATCTCCAAAATTTACAGTAATAATTTTAAAAATCTGACAAATGCGTTGACAAAATTTCAAAATAATACGAATAATTTAACTGGTAAATTTTAGTATTTATTTATCATTGAATTCCATTAATCAAATGTGTCATATTCTCTCAGGGGAAAAAATGAAAATCATTGGATTAGCCATAGAAAAACATTATTGCGCAAAATAAAATATTCTATATCTTCCGAACGAATGAATGAAATCTAACAAAAAACTATACAGCTTAATCCCAGTGTCTCACTAACATACCCACTTAATTTCAAGCCAATCGAATGCTTTTTACGTCAGTTATCGCGGAACAGACAGACAGACTGACAGACTGACAGACAGACAGACAGAATCCAAAAAATTTCGTGTCTCCAAAGTAAGCCTTCAACTGACGTTTCGTCAATTAAGCGGGCAGATCACATTGAGTATTTAAAAAAAAAGGGTTTTTCACAAATTTCAAAATGGAAACCTTTAAAAGTTACAAATCTATTGCAAAAATATTTTTTACAAAATAACCAAGTAGAACAGAAGTTATGGCTAAAAATATCTTGCATGACACCACTTGCATAATCCTGTACACTGTTAAAAACTTTGCTCTAGTTTGAACGAAATTTTGGTGCTCAGGAGCTGCCACCATAAGATGGTGAAATCTCGTACCAACATTTGGAGCTTCCTATACTTCAATATCGTTTCAACTATTGGAACTATTCTGCAACAGGAACTCCAAATATTGGTTCAAGATTCCAACGTCTTGCAGTGGCTGCTATTGAACACCAAATTTTGGTTCAAACTAGAGCAAAGTTTTTAACAGTGTAATGTTATAAGCTAACTTTGAAGCCGTTTTTATCAATAATGACATTTTATTTTTGGTATTGTATACATTCTTGTTTAAAAACTAATTATCACTGAACCCGGTAATTATGTTTAGTCTTAGTTTGCATGCGTTAGTTTATACTGAACCTCAATTTAATTTTTTTCACACAAAAAAAAAAAAAAAAAATACTGATTGAAAAAAATTATACATTATTTGCTGAAATTTAGAGAACATGATTAGAAAATCCATTAATTATGCTAAAGAATTTGAATATACTTTCAAATTTCGGTTCACTGTGAATATCATATCATATATATTATAAAGCAAAAGTTCTGAAACTTCCAAACGAGTGTTTTCAAAAACTACCCGATCGATTTTTTTGCCGATTGTATCATTCGATAGGAAATATTTTTCCGAAGGTTTATGATTCAAATTTACAGGGATAACTCTGATTTTTCGTACTAAATTTCGCATTTCTCGGTTATTTTTGACAAAAGGGTTGCCAGTAGCTGTTTTTGGCGAAAATTATAATTGCTAAAAGAATTAAAATGGTTATATCTATTAGAAATATTACAAATATCTTGAAAATAATAGCAGAAAATAATTACAGACAATATTAATAATAATAAAGAAAGACCGCTTAATTGAGGCGTAATATTATAAAAATATATTTATCTTAAAATGAAAAAATATTTGTAATGCTTAAAAGATAAATTAACGCGAAATATAACAATTGGTTCAACTTTTGGCGACTTATCCCTGATGTTAGAATAAAAACAGGAATTTCAGAAATTGATTAAATGAATTTTAAATGATAGTTATTTCCCTTTATATTATTTTCTTTCTCTTTTTTATCGAATTTCCGTATAATATAACTTACAGCAGAAAAAAGCAGATCCGATTGTAAAAGACACTGTAAGTTGTGAGTTACTATTCTTTTCTATACCATTTTCATCGTGCTTTTGTCGCCAAAGAATGTGTTTTTAAGCCGAAAATGCACTACTGACTTAATGCCTGACTTAGAGGTTCTTAATGGTCGCAATAATGTTTTTTTTTTTCAAGTGAAGATAATTTTTATAGTATAATTTAATATTCAATCGTAAATTATATAGATATGAGTATAACTCTTTTTTTTTTAATGTTTTCATTGTTAATTTAATTTTTCTTGTGCCATTTCGTCAATTTCACTTACAGGAAAAATTTCAGTTTTAAAATTCAAAAACTGAAGAAGGACAGATCCGTCGATTAAAAATCTACCCCCGAATTCCAAGATTAAATGTTAATAATGAATGATCGTAAATGTCACATTCACTTGACATTAAGCATAATATAAATACTAATTATGTCATCAAGTTATTTTTAATTCGACATTTTATTTCTACTTTTATATATGTTCTGCTAATTTGTTTTTCGTTATTTAAATGAAAATTTATGCTAATCTGTATAATCTGGCTAATAGTTTGGCGATTTGTATAATTTGGCGAAATTGGTCGACGGTATAACCAAGTAGTACTGAAGGAAAAATTTTGTAATTCAAAGTAAATTTATGTAATTATGCATTATTACTATAGATAAATTCAACATTTTGAAATGAAAAATTCCCGCTGAATAAAATTTACAAGTCTTTTTTAATTGACCATTTCCTCTTATATATTTCTTCAATCAAACTTTCGCTATTCTCTTTCGCGCAGGCTAACAAAAATGTATTTTAAATATTTTACTAGATAAAACGTAAATAACATTTTCTATTTTTTAAAAATTATTTTTAAAATCTACTTCTACCATTATGTGTCTTACAGGACAAAATAGCAGAATTACTTTTAAAAATGGTTTTATCTGTTAATTGTATGATATTTGTTTATTTGGGTGTTTGAATTTACTTTTGTCATCAAACAATGCGATTTTATACCAAGAAGGCATAAGCCGGAGCGATGTTCACAATTACTAAATTCTCTCACTCTCTTTTAAATGTGTGAGAGCATTTTTAGGATATTTTTTTAATGTTTAATTGTAAATATATAAATAGCAGTTATAGCAAAAAAAAAAAAAAAAAAAAAAAAAAATGCGTATAATGTTTAAATTTTAGTATAAATGTCTTCCTCATCCAAACTGTAAAATAATTTAATTGCAACTTTTTAAAGTTTTGGCGCAGATGTCATGTACGCACCAAATTCGCACAATTGCAACAAAATGGCGATTTTATGCCACACATGGTAAACCGACTACGGTTGTTTATTATAAACTATTTATTAACTTTCATTTTGTTTTTTAAAATAATATAAATCATTTCGTTCTATAGCTATTAATTAAACTTTTTTATTTTTTTTTCGAATAATAGAAAATAATTAAAAAATATTTATGAAATTGGTAATTAAAAACCAAGTTTTCTCCAAATTGGCGCCAGAAAAAAATTGCGCCAGCATACATGACATCTGTGTCAAAGTTTATTCACTACAGAGAAGTAGGAAAAATGCAGTATAAATACAGATTAAAGTTTTTTCGAAATATGGAAATTTTGTCACGGATTTGGTCATATACTCAACGAGGTATCTCACTGGCGCCAAAATGGCATTATTTGCCTTATATGGTAACTCAGCTATAGTTGTTTTTCTGATAATAAGTTATTTATTTACTTTCATTTTCTTTTTTGAAATGATATTTGTTGTTTTGTTCTACAGTTACTTTTTTATTTATTGTTAATTGCTGTTTAAAATGATAGAAAAAAATAAAACATATATAAATTTCTTTTGTATTCTAAAACGAGGATTTTGGCACATTGCAGTTACAGGAAAATCGTGCTAAACCTATTGCGTAATGATGTCTGTGTAGGAATCTTTTGTGAAATATGAAAAGTGTAAATTGGCTATTACTTGAGTATCACGTCAACCAATTTCACCAAATCGTTCACCAAATTATACAAATTTACATAACTTTATCTTAAATAACTAAAGAGAAAATGCTTAAGTACGAAAGAGCAAATTATTTTGTTTTCATTTTCAGGAGGAAATTTTGCAATAATAGAGTAATTATTGTAGTGAGAATTTTAATGTGTGTGTTTTTTTAATCGTTGGCAATATGCTGTAACGAAAAATGTTTATTTTTTTCCTGCCATTGTTTTGTAAGAGCTGGTTTTGTCAAATCTATCTTAAGGTGGTATTCAAATTTTTGAACCCTTCCCAATTACCACCCCTTGGTTCGATTTTGCTCATTTGCAATTCCCACTGAGATATTAACCATCTCAATGTACTTGGCGAGTTGTACTTGCGTACTTGAAGATGATTTTTGCATAATTGTGCCTTTTATCGTGCGGACAAAATTTAATATACATAAAGTTTTTAGGTGGGAGTAGCTTTGGGTTCCTGGCTTCACATAATGAAAAGTTGTGAATAAATTTTTCAGAAGTTGTACCATGGTAACGACTGTAATAATTAATATTTCTTCAGATAAGGGAAAATCCTATTGCCATAATGGTCTCATTTCGCTTCCAAATGTGCACTGTTAGTAATAAACTAAAATAGTTACTTCTAAATAGCTTATTTTTGTCCAACGTTTAAGATAATTTAATATCACAATGTTGTCTAAATCGTTTTCAGCAATGAGCAAGGTGCTGCCAGAGGTCCAAATTATTTAAAATACAAATTTAAATTCACCAGTTCGTTTCATCCACGGTTGATTCTGAAATATTGACCAGCGCAGAGGGCATAGCCTGCTAGTAGTATTATAAATAACAAATTAGGAAACATTAAACATATACCTGCAGTAAAATTTATGAAAAAAATCGTGAACAAAAAATGCATACTTTAATATTTATATTTTTCAAAAGCTACTTTTCTCGTTATGATTTAATTAATTAATATTATTAAATACATGTGTATTTGAATATTTTATCAAATCATAAGAATGTGTGAAAGTAAAGAAAAAAAATGTTGCAGTTTATTCATTGGTTAAGAAACTACAGAACTTTTCGTGCTGCTTTAAATACGGTCATTTTCTGGCTGGTCAACGTGATTTGCCTCTTTAGAGTACACAAAAATAACGGCTGCATCCATCTGTATAAAGTATATACAAATAAAATACAAACAAGCATACAAAAATATACACTAAAACACTGTCACTGGAGTGTAAAATTTTAGCCACAGCCAGGAATCGAACCTGTATCCACAGCGTACTAGACTGTTGGTCTAAACTCTTAGAACTAAAGTAGCAGTGATTAGAGCAATAGCCCAGTACGCTCTGGATCCAGGTTCGATTCCTAGCTCTGGGTAATTTTTCACTCCAGCTGGTTTTATTGCATTTATTGCATACATGTCGGTAAAATACTTCTACATACCTTAAACATTTATTACGTCCACCTTCAATTTCAGAAAGTAACTTATGATAGAAAATGCTAACATTTGGAAAAATTTCATTAGTTAGTGATTAAAGCCTTGTACATCATATGATCCCGGGATTTTTTCGTATCTTGACCACGTGTTAATCAAGATCTTATTAACCAATCAAACTAAATTTTCTTCCCAAATTGATACTTTCAGCCCCTGCTGGAAAATATGGTCGACATATTAACAAGAAAGCACATGAAAAATTTTAGATTTTGCCGATTTGAGATGTATACACAACCTATAGGTCCATATAGGTTCCGAATTGACGTAAATGAGTCGTGAAACATCCAATCTAATTCGCGGACATGATTGTAAGATGCAGAAGATTGTAAGATGCGAAATAAATAAGTTCAGTCCCCCAAAGAGGTTCCCGAAAATTCATTTCGCCTATTATTCTCCCAGTTATTCCTTTCATAAATATAGATGTGGTTTTCTCTAATGCATAGGCACTAAATTTAAGTATATGTCATATACAGGATGTCTATAAAAGAACTCCGGGGTTTTGAGGCAAAATATTTTAATGAAATAAAAAACATACATACATGTTTTATACATGACTGAAAAGCTTATATTTTCAGGTTTTTTTTAACACTTAGTAAAGTTCTATATGAGCCCCGTTAATGGCACGGCAGACGTCTAAACGGTATTCTACCTCTTCCCATGTCCTGGCGAGCATGTCTGGGGGAACGGTTGCCACACAATTGACTATTCGTTCCCTGAGATGTTGAACATCACGAATTTTCTCTGCATACACAAGATTCTTGATATGCCCTCAGAAGAAAAAATCCAACGGAGTCAGATCAGGGCTCCTTGGAGGCCATGGAATAGGTCCCTCCCTTCCGATCCACCTGTTGCCGAGCCGAGCGTCCAACGCCTCACGCACACGTAAACTGAAGTGTGGCGGGGCCCCATCTTGTTGAAAGTAAACTAAACCCTTCTCCGCCTCAATGTCATCTAACTGAGGAAAAAGATATTCCTCCAACATATCACAGTAGACATCACCATTGGCATTTCTTTCAATAAAAATAAACGAACCTATGATTCTGTCATGCATAAGCGCACACCAAACATTTACTTTGGGCGTGTCGCGTTCGTACTCGACGAACTCATGGGGCGGCTCAGAACCCCGAATTCTGCAATTATGCCGGTTTACGTGACCATTCACATGAAAAGAAGCTTCGTCACTAAAAATTACACTTTTTAAAAAAACATTATTGTCATCAATTTTATCTAGCATTGAAACAGCAAAGTCGTATCTCTTAACCTTGTCTGCTGGTTTGATGTGGTGCACAGGTTGAATCTTGTAAGCAGTTAAACGTAGTCTTTTATGAAGTACCTTACCGACAGTTGATCTTGGTAACCCCAACTCCAGGCTACGTCTTGTCAACGATTTCTTAGGGCATCGAAGGCATGAAGCTCGGATTCTGTCCACTTTCTCTTGAAACACACTCGGCCTACCCGGCGACTTTTGCTTCAAAACACTTCCTGTTTCCTTAAATGCACTGAACCATTGGCGAATGATTTTGTCAGAATGCGGGTTAACACCATAGTTACGTCGAAAGTTTCTTTGTACGGTAACTACAGACTTCGTTTCTATGAGCCAAATAACACATTGAGCCTTTTGTTGCGGAGTCGCCATCATTTCAAGGTCAACGCCCTGCAGCGTCGCCAACAGTTGATGCAAACATTCCCAATTCGTATGAGTAAAACCTTTTGAGCTACTCTTTTCAGAGAAATCGACTAAATTTTGCTATCTTTTATAGTTAGTGAGATATGAATTTTTAAAACCCCGGAGTTCTTTTATAGACACCCTATATTAAACTTAAAAAAATTTATAACCATTTAAAATAGTCATACTAGGAAAACAGAAAAGTCCTAATTTGTTTTTTATTAATCAAATGATAGTGAATAATGATTTTCACGAATTAGCATAAATTAAGAAAACTAATTAAGATATCGATTAAAAATGTCAGAGTAAATGGAGAAAAAAATGTTAGACCTGTGTAAAAATATTTTGATAATCGTTCGGTCATTTTTCGTAATATTCTTTAAAAAAAAAAAAAAAAACTGACAGCGACAGTACAAAAGCTCGGAAAAAACTGATTTATTAAAAACTGAACTAAAAAGATATCTTTTTAAAGCCAATCCCTCTATTTAATTTCCAAAAATCGATGGGTCAAAGACATGGAGGAAGAAGATAGGTGGAGGTGAACTAAGCCTTAAAAAAGGTTTGCAATGTGAATCCATTTATCGCTCAAATTTTAGTGTACCAAACAAAAGCACGTGGAAAATTGGAAAGCTTCCAAAAAAGGAAGGGATTTTGTATTAATAAGACGAATTGAAAAAAATGAATTATAGCTGGAGCATTTTTTAAGAAGAAATAGGAAATTTTTAAAATGGCCTTTGTTCAATTATTATTTATTAAAAGAAATGTTTACTTTTAAAATAATTGAAATTGGGAAATTATTATTATTATTATTATTAAATGACATTATCATTATTAAATTTCAAATTAAAATTAAATAAGAAATTGAAAACGTTTGATACGAACTAAAAATGCTATTATTAAAAGTTTTCTTTTTACAGTAATTTTTATTAACACTTTTCAACAAAATTGAAAAATGTTTATGCATTCGGTTTGTCTGTCTGTCTGTCCGCGCTCTAACTCTCGTAAATATACTCGGAATGCAAAGAAATTTTACCATGTTATTGAAGTTTACACAAGCACAAACCCTATTAAAAATGAAGTTTCTACCACGATTAGTTTATTTACAGGGACAGTCAAAAGTTTTCGATTATATTAGGGCCAATGGGGAAAAATCTTTCAAATTAATTTTAAAGGTGTTGCGGCCGGACTAACGTATTCACATTTATTTGCATCTACGAAAAGCACACTAAAATATGCAGCTAAAAGAACAGTTATTCATTTACAGGGCCACACAAAATAATTTTAATACATGATAAAAAGGAGGAAATTGTTTGCGACATATTTTAACGATGATAAACGGTATCATGTGTAATCAAATTGATATACGTCGCTGAGACTTAATATGAGTTATTTCACGCATAATACGAAGTGCATAGCATTTACAGGGATACACAAAAGACTTCAAAAAGCATATTCTATTCGAAGTACTGTATATTACGCATGGTAACTGTTCCATGGATGAAATGCATTTTTAATTATGATATGCGCTTTTAAGTGTCACTAAATGTATTCACATTATATGGTGTGCATAAATGCTATAATAGTTACACAATTAAGATATACAGGGTTACTCAAAAGAATTCGGAAAAGTTACTGAATGTGAGTGTAATTTACTTAAAGGTTTGTTTTTAAAAAAGTTTTGCATTTTTACGTCGAATCGCATTTAGTTTATCGTGAAATGTTTGTAGAATATAGATTAAATGATATACAGGGTCACGCAAAGAACTGGATACAGGTTTATTTAAGGATGATAATTTCTGGAAATATCATTTAAATAGTTTAAAGAGTATTGTTGTTTGATTAAAATTTTTTATTTATTTTTTTATATAATTAATTTTAGCAAAATACTTTCGTGTAATAAAGGTACTAGGTAAACTGCAGGGCTGAACAAAAGTATTGAAGTATGTTTTACACCTATTCGTATAAACTGCCAAAAGAAAAATTTCATCCAGCTAGGCATTTTTTTGCTAAACTAAATCTCTTCATGATATAGTATATATATCAACCGACAAATCAAATACAGGGCTGTTCAAAAATATTGGAATACATATTTGGTTATGGGCAGTAACACCTATTTCCCTGAATAACGAAGTTTTGTTAAAGAATTAAGGAAATTTGGATAGCGTTTTATAATCTATGCTTAACGCAGGATTTTTTTTTTTACTGGTTAATACTTTATAACGTAGATGAAAAATGTTTATGACTCCGGTTTGTGTGGCCGAGTTCTAACTCTTGTAAATAAACTCTGATGCTCGTAGTATTTTTTATATGTTATTGACGTGTACTACACCGTGATCGCTATTGAAAAGGAAATGTGTAGAATTTATAGTTCATTTGCATAGACAATCTAAAGTATTCTGTTACATTATGGTCAATGGGAAAAACCGTTTCAAGTTCATTTCAATGACGTTATACCATTTAAAACATAAAGAAATTGATATGCATTTATAAACGGCAGTATAACAAGCATTTTCTAGAATATGGGGTTTGCTAAATATTTATTATTTATTTAAAGAGCCACACAAAAGAATTCCGTTTATGGGGATAATGATATATGGTTGGGAGCTTTTAGCGGCCAAAATATGTTACTAAATTATAGTGAAATAGACATAAATTATTCACTGATTCTCCTCAAAGCTACATTTCCGCACCCACATTCCTTTACAAATCTGCTCATTAATGTTCCTGCTAATTGCCTTTACATTTCTGATGCATAACTTTGAAACATTCTGTATAGGCATAATCAAAATGTGAAGAGTGTAGCTCAATATAGATTAAAACCGGGCTTTTTCAATATTTTTCGTGATGATATAAAATTTCACGCAAAGGAAAGTAAGAGTGTTTAAAATGATATAGTGTTGCTTAAATTGTAATGTTGAAAAATTATAATATTGCAACATTATAAAAAAATGATATTATAATTTTGCTTATTTGCTCAACGCTTAAAGCTGCACAAAGAAAAATGTATGTTAAATTTGCAGCGAAACTAGATCCTTGAATGGGTCGGGTTGTATTTTACCTGAGCACGAAAATTCTATTCAAATCGGAATCCAGCATAAATGTTTTTTATCGATCTGAACCGCTAATATTTGAATTCTAATCCGACACATAAACAGTATTCCGCCTGAAAAAGAGCTAATTTTAATACTTACAACGTTATTAAAAAATTCCAAAACATGTTTTAAAACAAATATTGTTAGCATATAGTCATGCCTTACATTAATAAGAACAATTTTTGACAAATATAAAAATTTTACTTCTTCAAAATAACAGCATTATCAATAAAAAATTTTGAGAAACAATTAATAAACAAGTTGGAAATTACACGTGAAGCGTAACAAATGAGGTGCGTTCGTACGATAACGAAGTTTTTAAAATATTCAGATCTTGCTGATATAGTAGACAGTACTTCAATTACATTATAGTAGTAGAAATCTTTGTGTTCCTGTAAATATACAGGAAGTAATTTTTATTACACCTCAGCAACGTATATCCTTATATATATTATAAATGTCAAAGTGTGTCCGAAAATTGGAATGAACTTGGCTTCGAAACGGATGGATTAATGTCTTTGAATTTTTGTATATTTTTATTTTTTTTATTCAAATATTTTTCTTAATAATTCAACATTTCACTATTTTTCATACAGAATAAATTGAAAAATTTTCCATAATATTTAATCATCTTTCTTTTTTCGTTGCCAAAAAATAAAAAAACCGGAATAATTATTTCTCTTCTGTAATTAATTTTCAACTGAAGGATTTTCACGTGACAAAAGAATATGAAATAAATAAATGGACCCTGTTCTGTTTTTCGGTTCGAGGTTAAAAACCGCGATTTTACCAATTGTGACGTCAGAGGAATACAGTTTTTCTTCTTATATCGCGCAGACGATTATATAAAATTCCTTTTACACTTAGAAGACTTCACAAGATTATAACTTCACACTTTACAAGAATATGAATATTTTAGTAGTTTTTCCAGATATTAATCCGTAATAAAAATGAACCTTTTTCTTCCTTTCGGTTCGAGGCTGTAAAATTGAACTTTTTACCAATTGTGACGTCACAGGAATACTTTCCATTAAGAATTTTAAAAATATCAATGTAACGTCATATCTGAAACAAAGTATAAGTTTATAAATTTTCAAAAATTCTGTTTTTATTTTTGTTTTTGTTTTACGGAAACTAGCCCCTTTTTGACACTTTCTAACATGGTCTAAAAGTGTTTACGACTTCATCCTGTCTGTATACCGGATGCCGAGTGCCTGGGGTCTGCCGTCTGTTTGTCCGTGTTTCAACTTGAGTAAATATAGTGGGATTCATACGAAAATAACATACGTTATTGAGATTTGCTATAGCATGTGCGGCATCGAAAATGAGCCAGGTAGCAATTATAGCTGAATCACAGGAGCACTCAAAAGGAGACTTTACATTATGACATACGGCGAAAAAATCATTTGTGGTGTATTTTGATAATGTTACATAATTTTAAATGTAATGAAATTTACATGCATTTTTAAGGTTCACAAGAACATGGTTACTATCGAATATGTTAAGTATAGTACTTATAGTGTGCGTACAGTGAGCTCAAAAGTATTTCAATATATCATAGTCTGTGAAGAAAAACCATTTGCAGCATATTTTAATAATGTTATTTTATAAGATTATTTTAATAATATTGAAATTGATATCAGTTTCTGAAGTGCACTAAAACAGGATTTCTGTAGAAAATGGGGTGAAAAGATTTAACATTCTTTTACAAGATAACAGAAAAATGTTCGGTAATATGATAGTCTACGGGGAAAAATATTCCCAGCGTATTTTAATTGCGTTGCACTATTTCAAACATGATGAAATTAATATACTGAGGTAATCAATACAATGATAAATACTGAAATTTACTAATATGCTTGCAGTAAAGCAGTGTTGCCAGTGGGCTACTTTTTTTAAATTAAGATTTCTCGATTGGCACCATTTTTTTGAAACGGTAACTTACCTTTTGTTTTTTTCCTTAATTATCATGCCATTGAATAAGGCATATTTTATCTTTGTAAAAACTGGTGCCAATCAAGAATCTGAATTTTAAAAAAGTAGCCCATCTGGCAACACTGCAGTAAAGTATGATTTGCATCACATTTGTTGTTCATTTACAGAGACGCATAAAAGATTTTGGACCTGTGTCCAGATCTCAGATATTGTATCTAAAGTATGGTCTATTAGAAAAGATTGCTGAAGAGCTTTTTCAATTATAGTATGTATTTTAAGGAAAACTAATGCATCCTAAAGTTCAGCTACATTTGGTATAATAAGAGATGTTTGTAGAATCTCTATAAATAAAAGGAATAAAGAGGATAATTAATTAATTGAGGCACAGATAGGCTCTCAAACAGTGAATGCATTGCATTTGAGTGTCATATTTTTTTTCTTTATATTTTACACAGCTTAGGTAAACGCAGAAGAAATATAAAACAGATAATGTATTTATCACAAAAAATCGTCTGCTAAGAAAATCTTTTTTCATTTTGAACTCTATAAATAAAAGGAATAAAGCAGAAGAAATATAAAACAGATAATGTATTTATCACAAAAAATCGTCTGCTAAGAAAATCTTTTTTCATTTTGAACTTCTATAAATAAAAGGACAGATAGGCTCTCAAACAGTGAATCGTCGAATATAATTGAAGAACAAATGGAAGAACAAATGGAAGAACAAATGGAAGAACAAATGGAAGAACAAATGGAAGAACAGATGGAAGAACAGAAAGAAGAACAGATGGAAGAACAAATGGAAGACCTCTTCATTAACAATAAAAAAAGATATGCAAACGAAACCCCAGAACACCGAGAAGAAAGACTGGCGAAGAAAAGAGAGCAGAATAGAAAAAGAAGAGAAAATGAGACAGATTGAGAAATTGGTGGTGTCAGTGGGCGGTGGTGAGACAGTATGTATTATTCTATATAATGTTCTATATCCTTAATTATTTGGTAAGTAGTGGACAGACTGGAAAGCCAACCACATTAAAAAATGGGTGGGGCCTAATAGAGATCGCCTTCACGTGGTGGGTCCCGTCTTCGACTGAATGATCTCTCATTAATTATAATTTAAGAGTTTTCACTCCGATAACGGGCTATACCTAGTTTAAATAAATCATGTATCGGACTATACAATAAACTGGATATATGGTCACCTGTGCAATAGCGATTACCGGAAATATGAATTAAATAATTTGAATCGGGTTTTTTGCTTGAAAAATTTAAGCTAAATATGCGGTCGTATAAATATCTGCACGTAATATACAGGACTGTACAAAATAATTCAAGAACGTTTCTGTCTATTATTAGAAATTGCTAAAGGTGAATTTTAATCTTCGTTATACTTTTTCTAACTAAGCAAAATTTCAACATTGTATTTAGAATATTTACAAGCACATAGATCACATACACAGATGCAGAAAAGAATGGGCCGGCGAAGTTATGCATTATAGAAATGTTGGATATTTTTTTTATTACCTAGGTTTAACACATGATTTTTCTTTCTTTGATATGGAATTCTGAAATGCACTACAACATGATTTCTGTACCACTGGGATGCGTTACAGGTGTCCTACAGTATAAATGGTTGCAATTTCACTTTCGCGATCGTTAATATTATCTAACACATTTTCCATTTATTTGACTGAGTTCTTAAAGTCCCCTTAAAAAAAAAAAAAAAAAAAAAAAAAAAAAAAATACTGCATAGCTTGGTATAAGATATGTGTTATATATATTTTAAATTATTTTTAATGAAATGTTTTGTTTAATTAAAGCGTTTATCTTTGTTTTTTTTTTGCTACGTGAACGACGTCACGGGTAACCGCTAGTCATATTCATAAAATGCTAAATAGTTTAATGTAATTAAAACACGCCCCATAAACAATGTTTCTCCGTATAGCTTTATGTAATGGAATACTTTTGTGTGCCCTGTAATTTAAAAACAAATATTCTTTCCATCACAGATTGTACAGAATGTATATTTTAGTATATATATACTTCATAGGTTCATGTCAGTTTTATTATGTTTGAATTAGTTTAACACTATTAAAATGCATTTGAAACTTTTTTTCCCATTGACCGTAATGTCATGGAATATTTTTTATTGTTCCTGTAATTGATTTATGCATCCAATTTCTATAAAATTTAAAATGACACGCCAAAATTATGCAATAATAATTTGTTTTAAATTTCAAATGATTAAAATGCATTTGAAACTCTCCCCCCCCCCCCTTGACCGTAATGTAACCGGATACTTTTGATTGTCCCTGTAATTCATCTATGTATAATTGATCTATCTTAAATTTGAAATAACTTGACAATATTATGTATTTTAAACTTCAAACGATTCGGTTGGGTAGTTTTTGCGTTGTTATATACGAATGGACAGACAGACGTATGGACTGAACGACAACTATAGGTGCTACGTATTTACATAATTACGAAAGCACCTAAAAACAACAGATATAAAGCATAATAAAATTTGAGGGCTGTAAAATAAATGAGCTGATTTTCACGCAATGAAAATTTCGATTCTTATCATGTTTTTAAAATTATTAGAAAATAAATTACACATCTTTTAAGATTAATCGCATTTAAATGCGAAAAATGAAGCATAAATACAGGGTTTCGATATCACAAATAGATTTATTCTAAATAAATAATTCAGGGATAAAAAAAATCAAGATGGATATATATATATATTTAATTCAAGAATTTTAAAATAATTTACTAGAAGTCAAAGGCTGATATATATAATATCTAAGGGTAACTGATTTTTTACTATAGAGAGCAATACAGATATGGATTTTTTTTTTTTTTTTTTTTTTTTTTTTTTTTTAATCAAAATGCAGAGTGCTTAAATTTTAAATATAAAACTAATGTTGATCAGCGTCTTCAACCTCCATGATAGGCGATGAATATAAGAATTTTGTGAAAATAAAATTTTGTATCGCAAGATCAAAAGCAATTATTCAAATGTGAACCAAGCATTTATTGATAATAATTTCAGTCTTGCAGCTAAACTTTTCCAGTCTGATGAACTCATTTTATTAGCAAATAACAATACGCATAAATAATTCAAATATTTCAAAATAATTAATAAATATTCTCTTTTATGGAATGAAATTTTTAAATAGATCTCCATTTTGCCTACGCCAATCGCTGCTAATTTACTTAAACATCTTTATTTATTTTTGTTAAAAAGAAATTTGTTTTGTTATATATTAATAATTGCACTTAAATAATATTTAAAATATAATAATGAAAACATTCTTTTAAAATCATGTATGAAAACATAAGTAATAAATATTAATCTAAAATACAGATTTCTGACTGCAAACGATTTTCAGATATTAGCAAAATAATGTTATATTTTCAAGCAAAATATTAAAATATTTTCTATTTTGATATTTAAAACACATATAATTAAATAATCAAAGAAATTTTTACCTGTGAAGCGATAAATTTGTATTTATTGATCGAGTATTACTGCCAATTATCGCATAAATTTCATTGTTTACGAAATTTTAATTCGCTGTCTAATATAAAATTTGACGATAAAAAAACAAGAGCTATCAAATACGTGTTTTAACTGGTTTGAATTGATAGGCGAATCAAAGCACGTGGTTTTGTTTGGACTTAATGTGACTTAATGTAGGGTTACATTTTTGGCATCACCCAAATCATTATAGTTCACCTCCAGTATATTCTTCCTCCATGGGTCAAAGATTATATGACATGTAGACAATCGACTTAATTATTAAACGCTGCCAAATGTTAAAAACATAATTTAATCTTTGTGAATTTTATAGAAGATTTTTAATGTCTTCTGTGGCATGAGTTTCGCGATATGAGTTAAGAGTTAGTCTACATGTTTTTCTTCAGATTATATACTTCTAAAAGTATGTCTTTCAAAATGTAGATTTCTTTTAACACGATTACCAAACATTAACGGTGCATTATTTTTTCGGAATCTGTGAACCAGATTTCAACGCAATTGATTCATTCAATTTAGCTTACTCGTTGAAGTCATTAGTTCCAAGTTTCAGTGCAGATGACATATTCTTACCTCGGATTATATGTATTCAATTTCAACTGAGTTCTACTCATTCCACTTAGTTTAGAATTGTCTTACAGTTTTTAATTTTTTACTACCAGGGAGCATTTTTATCTGTGATTTCCTGAAGCGAATTACTAAGGATTTTTTTTAATTCCATTCATTTTACGATTTTCTTCTGCGCAGCATGCCTGCTAAAGGGATGTATGCAGCGGTCCTTTTGAAAAAGATAAATTTGAATGGAGGTTTTTAGTAGTTAGCACTCACGGTCTACGCTGCCGCAGACAGTGATAAGGGGACCCATTCCAAAGGTTCATTTTGAGTGTTTCATTCACACACACACACACGCACATGTATTGCTGTATATAAATATGAATATTATCGCGGTTTTTTTTTTTTTTTTTGGGGGGGGGGGGGATTGGCAAATAAGATCTATTACAGAAATGAAAAGTGTTCTTTTGATACCATAAATGCCATTCCAAGTCGCACACAGGCCTTTTTATTTATAAAATTATAGCTAGACAGTTAAAATCTCCACCAGCGATTGCCAGTTATGAATCTCTCCATCCCCCCCCCCCCCCCCACACACACACACACCTTTACCGAATTTCTTCAAAACATTCACCCACACGCGCGAAAGAAAAGTCAAAAATTCTTATTTACTAACAACATTTGTGAAATATTTCCGGTTTAAAACTCCTCCAAATTATGTGCTCTCTATTTCCTCTTTCTGCACCGTAGTTCAAGTACATTATTATTTTAGGTACCAAGTGTGATCCCTAGAAACGTTTGCAGAAACTTTATTCTTTCTTCATCATTTGGATATGACAAAATATCTTTCTAAAGCAGCTATTCACAGACACAAAATAAACAAATAAAAAAAAAAATATATATATTATCCAAATATGTGAAATAATAACGGTTTAAACCTACTCTCAATTTGACGCCTCTCCTATTTAATCTTTTTGCGCCTCATTTCAGGTACATAATTATCTTTCTAACCAAGTGTGTTGAGTCACCCCTTGATACATTTATAGAAGCTTTTTCTTTCTTCATTATTTGGATGGAACAAAATATATCACTAAGGAAAACATTCACACACACATACAAATCAAAATTTTTATTTATTGTCAAAATATATGAAATAATTTAGATTTAAACCTCTCAATTTGGCGCCCCAATTTAATCTTTTTGTGCCTCTGTTCAAGTATATAATTATCTTTGCAACCATGTGTGTTGAGCCATCTCCAGAAACATTTACAAAAGCTTTTTCTTTTTTTCGTATTTGGATGGAACAAAATACCTTACTAAAAAAAAACAATCACACACACAAAAGAAAAGAAAAAAAAATCAAAATTTTTTATTTATTGCTCAAATATTTGGAAAATTGTCAATTTAAATCTTTCTCAATTTGGCGCCCCTTTGCCTCGGCGCTCCTCTTGCCCCCCCTTAGCTACGTCCCCCTTAGTTCTGCTGCGGTGGCGTTAATACGTAAGTACCTCTGTTTCCACCAAAGTAAACAAGTAAAAAAAAAAAAAAAAAAAGAAAGAAAGAAAGAAAGAAAAAAAAAGAATCATTCTCTATTGCTTGGAAAAAAATAATATTATGGAGGTAATAATTCACATAGCAAGTTCTCCAACCGTCAATCTTACCATGCAAAAATAATTCGAGCATGTAATCCAATCAAAATTCAGTTTCATTCTGCTAGATGAAATACCATAAAAAACTCAACTTTCAAAACGTTTTCTTGACAAAGTGAAATGTAAATAAACCAACTCACATAATATTTAATATACACATTTCATATATCATTGTAAGTTAATTTGATATCTACGTACCATTTACGTAGATCACTGTAAATTATTGTTAATCACCAATTATATTTAAGATTGCAAAAACCAATCGCATTCAGAACAATAATTTAATATACATTTATTAAATACCAAACATGGGAAAAATTCTAGGCACAGATGTCAGATGCGCACCACATAGGCGAATTTTTTTTTTTTTTTTTTTTTTTTTTTCAGCGAAAATTTCTTTTTAAATACCAGTTATATCTATATTTTTTAATTATTTTCTATTATTTAAAAAAGGAAATAATAATAAATAAAAAAAGTTTAGTTAATAATTATAAAACAAAACTATTTATAGCCTTTAAAAAAATAAAAGTAAGTAAAAAGTTTATTAATAAATAAACAACAACCGCCGGGTTACCATGGGAAGCATAAAACCGACATTTTGTTGCAGCCGTGCGAATGTGGTGCGTTTATTTTTATTTGTTTATTTATTTATTTTTTCGTTGATAAATGTTTTGAAATGATTTTTGCGGTCTTCAGAAAAGGTTGCTTTTTTATCACTTTAATGCTAGTGGAAATGTAATAATTTTGCATGAATATTTTTTTTAATTTATAATTTTGTGTCTTTTTTAATAATATTTTGATGCTTAAAAGGACACATAACGTAAGTTTTAAAAAATACATTTAAGTGTGTAGTATTTATTTATATACGTGTATAATCTATATATTTAAAACACCTGGCTGTTTGATTGGTCATCAACCTTGAGCTTTCTACTGGCCCGATTTTGATAATTATTTTTTTAAATGAAAGCTGTTCATGTGTAGATGTGCCCATTCTGGCTAATTTTTAATTTATTTCCATTTTTATATTTTATTTTCAATTTTAAAAGCTTTTTCATGACATTTCTTCTAAACAGTGGCAACAGGTTAAGCTTTTCTCAAAATTTATTTTGTTTCATTATTTTCCACCAATCAGGAGCTGATCTCATCGGTGAACGTATAATCGCATTTCAAACAAACTTATTCCCTGCAATACACAGATTATTTACTGAGTAATATTATTAAGTGTTATGTAAGTAAAATAACAGAATATAAACTTTAATAAAATATAATATCTAAAGTGAAATTTTGTCGATGGAGAAAATGTCGTCATACAGAAACCAGATAAATTTATTCCATGAATATAATATACATTGTTATAGCTGTGTCAGTGATGATGTCATATTGACAGACTTTAATTCCTGCATCTAAATAAAGTGAACTTCTATTAATTTAAAGGTCCGTGGTGTGCACAAATGAAAATATTTCTATAAACTGCGCCATTTCTATTTAATTATAATATTTTATGAAACTAAAGAATTCTTAAATAACTGCATAAATCACGCTTTTATTTAAGAAAAGATGAGTATTTCTGAAGGTGTAAATGATGTCATATTTAAAAAAAAAAAAAAAAAAAAAAAAAAAAAAAAAAAAAAAAAAAAAAAAACCTGTGTTATGCCGGTATTACTATATTTCTATCTTACATAATATCAAAAAATAATTAAAATCATTTCATTGTATTAAGTTATTGTTTTAAAAAAATCTGCATTTCAGCAACAAATACAAAAATTTTATTCTTTTTAATAACAGAGATATCGTTTTTTTTTCGTTGCCATAACAATAAAATTATTTTTTGCAAGTTCATGGAGGATACAAACCAATAAATAAATTTATTGCAAGTGCTGTAAATGTGTAGTGGGTTGGTTAGGCAGTTTAGTAAGTCCCTGTTTCTATTATAATTAAAATGTTTCATTGGTATTATAATTATTGTACAGTTATCAAGCGATATTTAAACGAAGAAAAAATAAACTATGCAGATATTTTTGAATTCGTCTTCCAGAGTATAATATTAACTTCCTAAATAATTTGGCATTCAAATGATATTTAAGGTTTAGAAACCGCATTAAAAAAAGATTTGTAGGTGAAGTTAAGTCCAACATAATAATTTACGAGTTGTTTTCCTTATTTTTTGTTATTTTCTGAAGTTTGCGTATCTTCATCATGAAAAGCTATGTTATCCCTATTTTAAGATGTGGCAATTGTTTATTTCGCTCAGTATTTTACTGTCTATATAAGATTGATATATATCATACCTAATATATATTCTTTTCCGTCGAGTTTCGACGGGTGCAGCTAGTAAGTATTAATACTATTAAGTAATCCCGTCGACCAAAAATGATCACTTAATTATAAGATTAAATGCCAATAATGGATTAATCGTCAATGTCACATTCAATGACATTAAATACAATATACGTGTTTAAAACGTCATTAAGTGATTTATTTTGGACTTTTATTTGTATTTTTTTTATTAATATTCTACTAATTAGTTACTTTTTCGTTATTTAAAATAAAAATTATGCCAATATGTAAAATTTGGCTATTAGTATGGCGATTTGTAAAATTTGACGAAATTGCCCTGTGGCATAACCAAGTAGTACAGTTTATGATTTTACATTTAGAAATCTTTATTAAAGTATTTTAAAAGTGTTTTTTTTTAATTTCCAGTCCTATATGTCAAAAAAATAAAAGCAAAATTTATTTTTTGCAATGCTTTAGTGATAATATTTTTCATAATCTGGATCGATTCCAAACTACCGAATCGTACAACAAATTTTATTTGGGAGTAACTTTCATGAAAATAGATGTGGTTAAAAAAAAAAAAAAAAAAAAAAAAAAAAAAAATGGGTAACTAATTAATTATCCCATCGATCAATTTTGCTGAATTGTACAAATCACCAAACTCATATCCAAATTACTCATATTGACATAGCTTTCATTTTGAATAATGAAAAAGCAAATAATTAGTAGAATATTAATAAATATACAAATAAAAAGTCGAAATAAAAATCACTTAATGGCGTTTTAAACAGGTATATCATATTTAATGTCATTGAATGCAACATTCACGATCATCCATTACTGGCATTTAATCTTATAATTTGGCGATGGTTTTTTGCTCGACGGTATAACAAAGTAGTAACAAAAAAAGATTTTTGGAACGCTTTACAAAAGGGGGAGGAGTTCCATATTCTGTTCAGGTTTTTTTTTTTTTTTTTTTTTTTTTTTTTTTTTTTTTTTTTTTGCATTAAATGAAGGATATTTTGGTTTAATGTAAGGGCAGACATCGTTAAAGACCTTTTACAGAAAAAGTGGTATTACTTGGTTTTCCCGTCGACCAAATTCACCAATTATACAGTGTCTCACAAAAGTGATGGGACACTTGTGCTTTATAAAAAGAAACTGCAATAAAATAAATAAACAAACATGTGCAAAAATTTTTTGGGTGTGTTTCATATTTAAAGTTAGTAACAATTATTACATAACATACATTTTGTCAAAATATTAAAATATTAATTTAGTAAAAATACAATTGTTCAGAACGGAGCAAAAAATGGCTCACATAAGTGATGGGACACTTACTTTTCCATCAAATATTTATCCAAAAATTTTACTTTTTAAAAGGTTTTAATATTTTGTTGGATTTCCTTTTACTTTTAAAACATGATTTAATCTTTTTGGGATGGATTCGACTAATTTTTTTGTGATTTCTGGAGTGATTTTACCCCATTCTTCTTGAAGCACCGATTTTAGTAGTTGTTTTGAAGAAATAGTGTGTTTGCGAATTCTTGCCAAATATTCTGTATGGGATTTAAGTCTGGAGATTGTGGTGGTGTTTTTATTATTTCGGGACAGTTATATAGCAGCCAGAGTCTAACGTTCAGAGCAGTGTGCTTGGGGTCATTGTCCTGGTAGAATTTAAAATCGTTATGAAGGTTCAATTTTCGTGCTGAAGATTTCAAATTTTGCTTTAAAACATCAATATACTTGTACTGATCCATTATACTGTCAATAAAAACAAGATTACCAACTCCAGCGGACGACATACACCCCCATACCATAACTCCTCCTCCACCATATTTTACTGTTGGTACCAAGTTCTGTTTGCGAAATTCTTCCCTGGGTTTCCTCCACACCAAGATTCTACCGTCAGAACCAAATACATTAAATTTACTCTCATCAGCAAATATAACTTTATTCCAGTAATCAGAATTCTTATTTATGTTGGATTTTGCGAAAGCTAGTCTGAGTTTTCTGTTCTTTTCACTTACGAAGAATTTTTTCCTGGCTACTCTACCGTGATATCCAGCAGATCGAATTACCA
Organism: Maratus speculifer; assembly: GCA_964019185.1. Lineage (NCBI taxonomy): Eukaryota > Metazoa > Arthropoda > Arachnida > Araneae > Salticidae > Maratus > Maratus speculifer. The sequence goes on along the minus strand of OZ025290.1, from coordinate 56,417,584 downwards.
TTCTAATAGACTCAGAATTAACAATTATTCCATATAATGCTTATAAATCAGCAGCAACTTTTGAAGCACTATTTCTTGGATTTTTTTTAATATTTCGAACGATAATTCGCTTTATTCCATTGGATAGCTTTGATGGTCGGCCAGGTCTTCTTTTATCCTGAATCATATGATTATTTTTATATCGTTTAATGATATTGAAAACTGTTGAACGACTCAAGTTAACTGTTTCAGCAGTTTTTCTAATAGATTTTCCACGTTCAATATGCAAATTAATAACTAATTTTCGAATTTCAGGCGAAGTTTCTTTTCGTTTAGCATTCATGGCTACACAGAGCTAAAAAAACACAACAATTCCAAAACAAACTGGAGAGAAATACTGCAGACGATTTTATAAATTATTGCCAATTGCTTTTAAGTAAAAATAAAACCACAAAAAATATTTTTATTGCTTATTTCAGACGATTTTTGTTGCATATATAATGGTGTCCCATCACTTATGTGAGCTATTTTTTGCTCCGTTCTCAATATTTGTATTATTATTAAATTAATATTTTAATATTTAGACAAAATGTATGTTATGTAATAATCTTTACTAAATTTAAGTATGAAACACACCCACAAAAAATGTGTACATGTTTTTTAAATTTATTTGATTAGTTTCCTTTTGTAAAGCACAAGTGTTTCATCACTTATGTGAGACACTGTATAAATCGCTAAATTATACAAATTGACTTAACTTTATCTTAAATACGAAAAAACAAATAAATTAGTTTACATTAATAAAAAATATGTTTTCGTTTTAAACGAGTTTGACTGTTAAATTTCTACTGTTATTTCCCCCCTTAACTTCTTCAATAAGTGTTTTTCTTCCGTGGCATACCGAACCTTCCGTGGCTAATTCATACCAAATTGCTCATTTTTCCTATTTCTCAAATAACACGTTAATTTACGTTTTTAAAATATTTATCTCTAAAGTTGTGTTATGCACTAAAAAAATCCGAAGATGAATTGGAGACAAAAAAATCTTTACATTTATACCGTGAAAGAAAAAAAATAAAGGTTATATAAATGTTTTTCCTGCAAACCGAAAATTTATTATCTTGGAATGTCACGCTCGTAAATTTTTATGCTACAACTGAAGACAGCTTATGATGTCGGTGACAATATAATAGACTCTTTAAAAAGTCTAATGAAGCAGCAAAAAGCATATATAAAGGAGTTTTTGCCCCCACTGTTAAGACTATTCTCAGATTCAAAGAAGAAATGTTATCTCACATTTTAAATTATTTTTTGTTCGGAACTGCATTGGATGATGTGCCAGAAATTTCCACGTTTTGTTGAGCAGGGACCATGACAACTTTTCGATACATGTTTTAATTCGTTTTTTATTTACAAAAGCATACAATTCACAAGTTCCCTTACTCAGAAATTATGTGATCCAAAGATTTTCCTCTTCTTTAAGTACAGCAAAAGATGTTTCAGAGCAATTTTTGAAAGTTGGTGTTTCAAATGAAATTTGTTGATACGAAACTATACCAGAAAGGAAAAAAATGCTATATTGAAACAACTATCGCTTATAATTCAAGTTGTAAATCATTTATTTTCTTTAAAAATAAATAAATTAATAAAATGCAATTTACAAATTACAACGATCATTTGGAAAACGATATTTTCAAAGACTAAAATTTTATACATGAATAAATTCTTTATTAAAAATAATAATAATAATATAAACATACTTTTTATTGTGATCAAAACGCGACTTACGTAACAACAGTGTCATATATTACGTACGCCATGGATTAAACATTCCAGGTTTAATCATAAAAAAGTTTTAAATGAAATTTCAATTTTACAATTCTCTATATTGCAAATTTTTAAACTTCTGATCATCGCAAATTTTTAATTTCTACACCGTCGTAAAGGGGAAAAAAATGCCCTTTTAAATGCAATTTGTTTGAAAGCTTTATCTTAATTTGTTTCTGAGTTATTATTATTATTATTATTTGTAATTTTTAATACTTTTTGCCATTGTGGCAACAGAAGTATTTCCATTTCTGGACATCAAACGTGGTATCAGAAAACGAATAAAATGCGAACATCACAAGGATTTAGATATGTCTCAAATATTTCCAGACCGAAAACAACAACTATTTTCCATATACCGAAAAATGTCCGATTACAAATTATTTAAAATAATCATACCTACAACGTTCGTTCCTTTACTTTTATAAAATGAGTCAGAAGTTACATCGGAAATTAGAAAGTTAAAGTACATGTAACGCCAATTTTTTTTTTTTTTTTTTTTTTTTTTTTTTTTTTTGGCCAGAATAATTTGTAATTAACAACAACGACAAATTTCATGCGTTTTTGAAAAAAAAAAAATCGTTAAAAAATGTGGCAGAATGTAACTTTTTTGGATTTGAGATTAGCTTGAATTATATAATATTTTGTCAACGTCTCGGATATATTTGAATCTATACATCAAACTTCTAATAAATCTTTTAAAACTTGAACAAGAAAGTATCATCTTAATTTTCAGCCACACCTTTGCACTTAATGACATCGATATTTCACTCAAACAGCCCAACCCATTTATACCCGGCTCTTTTTTTTATTATTATTATTCAGAGCCAACATTCTCATGGAGCACGTGCATCTCACCTTTTTTAATTTACCTATTACTTCTTAATACTTATGTCTTTGATAATGGATATCACTCTAATTTGAATGAATTGCCCTTTGCGATAACGTTGGCGGATTTGGCGAAGTGATAGATGTTCATCTAGAAAAGTAAATGCTAAAAGTAATTGAAAAAAAATGAAAGGTTTCAGTATAATTTCTAAAACAATTTAAAAGATATTGGCAATTTACTAGTCAAAAATTAATTTGTACGAGACTTAGTTGTTAAATTAACAGATATAGTTTGCGAAAATGTTTAATATACATAAAAATAGTGATAAAATTTAAATCTGAATTCAAATACTTATTACTTTTGATCTGTTCTGAACTAAAAACTTCAAATGTTTACCTTAGATAAGAACTATATCGTTAGTATGCATTTGTTTTCAAACAATAACCATCTTATATTATAATATAAGGGGGAGTAACTGCACACATGAAGTAACTGGGCCATAGGCTATTTTATAAAAAACCGTTGATGACTTGTTTTGTCAACATTGCAACCCCATCTCTACTTCTTACAACAACATGTGTCGATTCCTCATAGCTCTATCTTTGCTGTTTAAGTAACCGAAAATTCAGGCTTTATTTTCTACAAACAACGTCGGTTAAAACTACATAATAAAATTTTTAAAAAGCATGTCGGCGGGCATCAAACCAAATACTCACTCAGAATTTTTAATTAATTTTCAATATTATTATTTGCAAGGAAAGTTAAATAATTGCAACAATATTACTTTAAGAAAAGATAATTCATCTTAATAATTAAAATTTGCTTTAACGAAATTGTATACTTTAATATTGTTACATTTTTAACATAATATTTTTAAGCAAAATACTGTAACAGTGTTATTATCTTCACAAAGTTAATTAATTTTAGTAATATTAACATTATTATATATTATTTTAGTAATATACAAATTTAAAAAATTAGTAATTTTAATCCTTTAACAAGCTTACATAGTTTTAGTATTATTAACTTTTTAAAACAAGTAAGAAAAATCATGCGTTAAGCATAGATTATGAAACACTTTCCAACGCTTCCTGAAATCTTTAACAAAACTTTGTTATTTTGGGAAATAAGATGCTACTGTCCATAGCCAAACGTGTATAGAAATACTTTTGAACATCCCTGTATTTGATCCTTCGGTTGCTATCTATATATACAATATAATGGGAAAATTTAATTTAGCAAGAAAATGTCTAACTGGCTGAAATTTCTCTTGTAGCACTTTATTCTAATAGATGAAAAATACTTCAAAACTTTTGTTCAGCCATGTAATTTATCCAGTAGCTTTACTACACGCTAGTATTTTGTTAAAATTTAGTTCAAACACGCGTGACCCTGTATATCATTTTATCTATATTCTACAAACATTTCTTAGTAAACTGAAAGCAGTTCAACGTAAAAATGCATAACTACTACCTTTAAGTTAATTACTCTCATATTCAGTAACCTTTATGAGTTCTTTTGTGTAACCCTGTATATAACTATAACATTTATATACATCGTATAATTTGTAGGCATTTTGTAAAACTTAAAAGCGCATATCAGAATTGAAAATGCATTTCAATCATCCATCAGCTATCATCGATAATACACAGTATTTTGGATAAAAATATAAGGTTTGAAATATTTTGTGTGTCCCTGTAAAAGCTACGCACTTCCTGCGTATATCAATTTTATGATATTTGAAACCGTTTAACATTATTAAAATATGTCTCGAACAATTCTCTCCTTTATTATTGTGTAATGGAATTCTTTTGAGTGCCCCTGTAAATGACTAATAACTGTTATTTTGGCAGCATATTTTACATAATAGCGTATTTTAGTGCACTTTGCGAATCCATGTAAATTTGAATAATTTTAAAATGGTGTAACACCTTTAAAATTCATTTGAAACGATTTTTTCCCATTGGCCGTAATGTATCGGAAAAATTTTGATTAGTCCTGTAAATAAACTAATCATAGTAGAAACTTTATTTTCAATAGGGTTCGTTCTAGGGTAAACATCAACAACATATAAAAATTTCAGAGCAATCCGATTATATTTACGGGAGTTAGAGCGCGGCCAGACGGCTAGACGGCCATACGGACAGACGGACCGAATGCATAAACACTTTTCAACTTTGTTGGAAAGTATTAAAAATTAAATAATGTAAGACTAAGTTTTAGCAACCTTGCATTTTATAAGAAAATATTTGCAATATTATTATTTTCGAACAAATTTAAATATTTGTAATTGTGTTATTTTTTGATAAAGTTAATAAAGTTAGTAATCTTAATTGTATGATAAAGTCAAATAACATTAATAACATTAATTTTTGTATAATTTTATTGCACATTTTTATTTTTTGTATAACTTTGTGATAATTTTAATAATATTATCTATTTAAGAAAGTTTTTATACTAAATTTTTTAGGAGCGTTTATTAATCTTCAACAGTGATAATTCAAATCAAAGTTAAATAGTTGTAACAATAATATTTTTTTGATAATATACAGGCTGAGTCATAAATATCGAAACAATAGGCTATCTCCTTAAATATTGCCCTTAGACACATACATCCAGTTGCAAAAATTCATAAAAAAATGTGAAATATTTGATAAGATAAATTGCGACTCCATGGGGGGGGGGGGTCTAGTTGAAAAGTTACGAAAATAAAATTTTTATACGGCCCCAGGACAAAAATTCCAATTAGGAAAACTTTCCTTGTTCAGTCCTGAATAAGACACAAAAAGTTGCATCTTCATAACTCCAAAATTCGCAATATAGCCGTTTAAAAAATTCATCAGGTTTTAAGGGATTAGACACAAATTGAAATGCGCGCAATTCAAAAAACAATGTTACTTTAACAGTTCTAGAAAACGAGTAAAAAATCTATTTCTTGAATTAGAATTTTGATTTTTTTCTTTTTTTGTGATGGTTAGCCTTATAATTTGCTAAGAAAATCACATTCTAAAATTTCTCATACAAATTATAAAAGTTTCATGTGGTTAGTGCTGGTTTAAATGGGACAATCAAAAATCGTTATAACTCGTAACATTATTTATCGGATTTTAGTTTCTTTCCATTTAATTAAAGATAAAAATCTGATTTTAGTTTTGTTCCAAGGTTTTTTTTTATATTAATTTTAAAACTATTAAAAATGTTTATTGAAAAAATAATATAACTTAAAAAAAAAAAAAAAAAAAAAAAAAAAAAAAAAATCATGTTTTCAAAAGCAAACATTTTTTCAAAAGTAAACATTTTTTCAAATTTGCCGAAACAAATCTAATGTAAAAAAAATAAAAAATGACGTGTTTCAAGTTCTTTTTTCTTTTAAAAATTCTTTTAATAATTTAAAGACAAGAAATTGAGGATAAAAAATTCATTATGCAAAAAAAAAACGAAGTGTGTTGTTTAAATGTCCGTCAGTTTAAAAAAAAAAAAAAAAGCTTTTTCTAAGATGCAGATTAAGTCTTTTTTTTTTTTTTTTTTTTAATTTACTTCTAACAACTTCAGGCTTTTATCGTCCTCCAGAGGATGTTAAAAAATCTGTATTTTGGGCCCAGGTAAGGGCAGGACCGAGATGTTACTTTTTTCTGAAGACCCGCCAGGCCGGGCCTAGCGTACTTTTCATAAAGAAGGTGACTTTAAAGGGAGATTTTAAAATCTTTATTTTACAAAATAATAATAATAATAATAATAATAATAATAATAATAATAATAATAATAATAATAATAATAAATAAATAAATAAATAAATAAATAAATAAATAAACAAACCCTTTAAAATTTATTTTTTAAAATAGATTATTGAAAGGCTAAAAAAATTAAATACAATAAAACCAGTGAAAAAAAAATCTGCCTATGACGGAATTCTGTCTTAAACGGAAAATATGCTGATCCATGCAAAATAAATGCAATAGTACCTGAAAAGAAAATAAGCTCCAATTACATCTTCTAGGGAGAGCATCTGTCTATAACGTATTTTTTCTTTCCTATGTGATTCCGTCTTAAAAAGTTTTAGTGTATAACATTTTTCAGAGTCTCCAACGCATGGGATATGGATTAACGATATTAAAATATAAGTGAAACATTTACATATGAATAGAGATTCATTGATAAAATAAATATATTACAGCCTTTGGCGCTTCTTTAATAATAAAAAGTATAAATATAAAAAACGAAAAGCTATAAAAGAATTTTTTGGTCAGTTGGTTGATTGGTTGATTTTTGTCGTCCGATTATCTACGCTAATGGGATATAGGACCAGGGGGAGTGCCCTCCGTGGGGGTCTTTCTAAGGGAACCTAACCCGTATTTACGCAAGTTTCGGAGAAAACCACGGAAAACTCCGAACGGTTAGGCCGACAGCCGCGATTGGGTTCGAACCCAGCACCTGCCGTCTACCAGTTGAGAGGTCCGAACCTCTCGGCCACTGGTATTTTTTGGTCAGAACTCCTCCATATGAAACATTTTTTTCCCACGTCGAATTAAAAAACGATGTAGAAATTTGCGACTGAACCGGGCTATGATTTAAACTATTTTCCAGACCGGTCCGGGTTATGATGTTGACATTTTTTCAGGCCACGCCGAACTTTTTTCCCTATGGGTCGGTTTGGGACCTCACCTAGCTATTTTGACCCGGGCAGATGTCTGGTATACCAATTTAGCGTAAAAACTACACGCTGCAATTTTATGTCCAAAGAAAAAGCGCTATCTTAAACCGATTTTTATTAAATTGCAATTTGTGAATGTTCTCTAACAAGCGTTGAAATTGAGTCAAGAAATCGCAGTTTAGAGGCAGGGAAAAGTGGTGTAGGTCAGGAATTTTTGAGGATTTTGGGATTTAATATCTCTGCGGGATTTTTAGATACGGAGATGAAATTTGTTTTGTTCAATTTAGGAATGGATAAGCAATAATTTCCTAATGGGGAATTTTGCCTTACGGGGGCCGTATAAAAATTTAATTTTCATATTTTTTCAAATAGACCCCCCCATGGAGTTTCAACTTATAAGAAATTTCACTTTTCTTTTATGAATTTTTGCAATTGGAAGTATGGGTCTAGGGGCAATATTTGAGGAGATAGCCTATTGTTTTGATATTTATGACTCACCCTGTATATATATATATATATATAGTTTTATTTTTTTTTTTTTTTTAACAAAGTGAAATAATTCTAGTAATATTAATTTTTTAACAAACTTAATTAATTTTAACATTATTATTTTCAAACAAAGAAAATTATTGTAACAATTCTTTTGACAAATTTAATAAAATTTAACTATGTCAATTGTTAAATTTTATAAAATTAAACAATTTTAGTATTGCTGGGAACTTTTGAATGAATGGTGAATGGATCAGAACTTTTTTGCTTGTCAAAACTTCTGGCTTTAAATTTCTATTGCTTTAACATATATTTGTCCATATAAATTGAAATTTGTATATTTTGTGACATTTTTATACATTGATTGCAGTTATTTAGTTTTAAAATGAAAAAAATCCATAACATACCCTGTAATTGGTTTATTCGGGTAAAATGGATATACGATTTTTCCACTACTATTTAAAATATTAATCTTTTTACTTTATTGATAAAAAGCAATATTTTTACAACTTATTATGATTTTATATATACCTTGAAATAAATATTTTATTTTATTTTTTATATATTTGATAAAAAATCATTTATTTCCAATCTGATCCACAGCCCATTTTAACACACAAGATCCCATTTTTTTTTCGCACAAGAAACTAATACATTATTATAACTAAATAAATTACATATAAATAATCATTTTATTAGTCTCTTTTATATGCAAGTAGTATCGTAATGAGAGTTCCACGCCACCCGGCGTCCGGCGTTTGACCTCTAAGAGGGGAATAAAGGTCACAGGGCGTTCCACCTCTAAGAAGGGGATGAAGGTCATCCGACGTCTTGTATGACGCAAGGTTAAGATGACGTCACCTAAGAGGATGAGGGTGTTTTAGATAAGAATTTTTGAAATTTTGAGTGGGAATTTCGGGGACTTTAATTTTTTCGGCTTACTATAGTATGATAGGTTATTTTAATGAGTGGAATTTTTTCAAGATTAATTTTGGAGAACTTTTAATTAACTTGAGCGTGAATTTTGAGAAGATTAATTAAGTAATTTAATCATTCTAATAATTGTTAATTAATTAATTAATTAAACTAAATTATAAGATTATTAATTAATTAATTATTAGATTAATTATTAATTAATTAATTATTAATTAAGAATTATTAATAAGATTAACTATTAATTATTTATTAAATTAATTATTAATTAATTAATTATTAATTAAGAATTATTAGTTAATCTTACTAATTAGTTTAATTAATTAATTAATTAATAATTATTAGAATGATTAAATTACTTAATAAATGAATTTTTATAAGAACTAGGCTAATCTACAAAACAAAGCACTAGTCACGTGGTATACATCACGTGATCAGTTGACACATGTTCTGTGACGTCACAGATCTTTTGATATGGTTATCTGATAACATTTTCTGGTAAGGACTTTGAATTTTTTTCATTTCTTCCCAAACCCTTGACTGCGTTGAACGTGCTTTTGCGATGGTGATGGATTAGGTGAGTACATAATGTTAAACGTGTCTTTATTAATTTAATTATGCATGAAAATTAAATATTTTTTTTATTTTTCCAAATTTTAATACACCTTGAAAACAATAATTTGAAATATTAAAATGTGAAAATTATAATTAAAAGTTTTGCATGCACATTTCATAACACTGAGATAAAATGGCAACTGTAATAATTTTATTTAAAAATGTTTTTAAATAAAAGAAGTGAAAATAACTATCTATAAAAGACTAACTGCATATTTTTGAACATTAATATTAAAGGTCTTTTTCGATACATTTTATGAAACTATGTTGGGACATAACCAAACAAGTTGATTATGATATAAAACTTATGAACATTTCTAAGTTGAAATAGTGAAAACCTGCTTTGCCAAGTTTAGTAATGTCACTTTCAAATGAGAATTTTTATTAAAATAATTATTTAAAATCCTCTTGGTTTCTAAAGATATTTCGTAAAATGTTAGTAAAATATCAAAAGAAGTGTGAAGACCTTGTCTGTTAACTTTAAATTTATGTATTAAATGAAGTTTCCAAGTTTTACCATACACATGCAAAGGTTTCATCTAAGTAAGGAAAAAAAAGTATTATATAGTAAGTCATTGTTTTTTTTTTTCGTATGATAATGAAAAGTCTTGCATCTTCAAAATTTTGTTCATGTGTCGACAAAAGCTTTTTGGTTACTAGGGTAAACAAATAGCTGGATGCTAGGGTAAATAAATAGTTAATTGGTTGATTAAAAATTATGAATGAGATGTAATTGAAGGGGGGGGGTGTAATAACTTAACAATTAAAACTGAAAACCTAACTCACATTGTACTTGATTTGGAAAACAGTTGAAAGGTTGGTTGGTTGATTAAAACTTATCGATGAGATGTATTTGAAGGGGGAATCTAATAACATAACAGATAAAACAGAAAACCTAACTCACATAAATGATTATCGACATTAACTTTTGTCGATTACTAAATATTAGCGAAACATTTTTAAATAATTTGTGAAGTTTTACAAATTATTTTAACAATTTGTGCAAACCTTTAACACGAACTTGTATTTTTGATAAAATTAACTTTTTTTTAAAAAGTTTAAATATTATTATTATTATTATTATTATTATTATTATTATTATTATTATTATTATTATTATTATTATTATTATTATTATTATTATTATTATTATTATTATTATAATTTTTCAAATGACACTAAAATCATTACCAAATAATCACACTACCTCTGTTAAACTAAAATATAAAAGATTCTAATTAAGCAGGTGTTTGAAAATTTAAGCATAAGTAGTGATTCATAAGGATTGTACATTTCTATCTTACAGATAAGGTGACTCAAAAAATCTCAAAGTAATCCTAAATATATGTGATTTTTTTCTTTTTTTCGTGATTTTTATATGTTCAGTCACAATAAAAATTATTTTTTCATGTGCGAAGTAGCCACTTTCGATGATCTTTCTTACTTTTTAGTTATTAAATTACGAGTCTTAATGCCCCAAGGGTTAGCGTCACGAGTTAAAAAAAATTAGAAGTATGATTGAATGACTACGGGTTCGAAACCTGCGAGTAATTCTAATGACATAGGCAAAAATTGAAATGAATCTAAAAATATCAGCTGTACAAGAGTTGGCCGCTTTCTTATCTTGAAGGTTATAAGCTTTTCCAGGATGAATGCAATCACGTCAATTTCATGATCTTTGAATCTTCCTAATTTGCTCATGAGGTGGTGTACGTCATAATTTTTCAAACTATCGAAAAACTTCGGTTATACTAATGTGTTAATGAAAATTCAAATTATGCACAACATGGGTAACTCCTCTATACTCCCCAGTGATATATGATTGTGAGAAGATGAGTGTTTTCCTCCTAAGGTTTGTTAACAAATATGTTAAATTTCTGCTGCTTGAAAGGTTTTTTCTTATTTTTATGAAAGATTTAAAATATTTAATAACTTTCCCACAAATATATACTTCTCTCACACCATTTGAGTTAAAAACCGTTGAACACAAACCTCACATCATTATACTAAGTAATGATTGTTCAGAATAAACACCTATTTGATAAACACTAGTATAAAAAACATTAAAAATGAGAAGTTTGAATATGAAATCAATTGTATTGTGATTGATTAATTTAATCAAATCGTGTGGTATATATTATAAATTTCTCGATAAAGTTATGAAGAGAAAGCTTAATATTCAAATGTGATAGTCTTTCATAAAAAAAAATTAAGAAGACATGTTTAAAAATCATTAAATTTGGTTACTAAGTGCATTGTAAGATGTGAGTGTAAAAAGTGCATGTCCATTATTTGATATTTAATACTCAATTTTCTTCGTTAATTTGGAAACGCTTATAATCTTTTTGAAAACTTTAGTATAAAATTTTTACTAACATACATGGGAATGTTCAAGGGAAGAATTTTTATGAATGATTAAGTATTTCTTTTTATCATTGTGTGATTCATATATTTATATTTATTCATCTCTTAATTACAAGTTTGTTGTTGTTGTTTAATATTTTTAAATGGTGTTTTAATTTTTTTTAAGTATAAATTTTATTTTATTCAGAATTTTTAATAAAATTATATCTATTATAATTAAATGTTAGTATATTATATAATTAATTTTAAAAATGGGAAGTTTAAATCATTGGTAAATGAATAATTTTAACGATAATTAGTAAAGACGGATCCAACATACAACGAAATATATCAATAAATTTGGCTATCTAAATTTGTTTTTATAACATACGAGAAGAAAAGAATATGTTTAATAGTTGGTATTCAATATTCAATTTTCTTTGTTAATATGAAAATATTTAGTAATATTCTCAGTGATGACTCATCGTGATTAAAGTTTGTAGTTATTCAAAATATTACTTAATAATAACTTGGTGTTTCTTGAAAATTTTGAAAAGAATTTCTTTTTTATTCTATTAATTAAGATAAAAAAATTATATTAGGATTTAATTAAATTCTAAATTATGACGTATTAAATAAATTAATTCCCTTTTTAATTAAACATTATATTAATTATATTCGATATGAATAAACTCTTAATTTCAGATTTGAACCTGTCATTTTTACTTATCTAGTGAGTCAGCTTTTGGAAAATATCGTCAAAGATATGAATATATGGTTATCAGACAGTTCCGAATAGGCAAGCATTGATGCAGGTTGGACTGAAGGTCTGGTTAAAGAAAGTTTAAGGTATGAATATTTTTCAATGTGTCTCTCATAAATTGTTTTCATTTAATTTTTAATTAATATTTTGTTAATTGCTGTTTTCTAATTTCATTACAAATTAGTATTTCTCAAGTTGTTTCGAATGAACATTTTTCATTTATTATTAATTCATTAATTTATAAAGTGTTATTTTAATTACATGAGATAAAAAAATAATATTTTTCATTAAGTTTTTAATCTATATTTTAATCAACGCAATATTTAATTAATATTTAATTAATGTTAATTAATATTTTTCATTTATTGTTAATTCATATTTTTCACTTAATATTTAATACATTCATAATATTATACACAAAAGCATAAATGTTTAAAGTTTTATACGGATGCATATTCCCATATTAATAGTTTTCATTAAGTTTTTAATCAATACAATGTTTAATTAATGTTTTATTAATGTTAATTGATATTTTTCATTTATTGTTAATTCATTTTTTTCATTTAATATTTAATACATACATTATATTATACACAAAAGCATAAGTATTTAAAGTTTTATATGAATGTGTGTTCCGTTTTTAACTAGATTTCATTTAAAAGATCACATACTCAACCTTATGTAATCATTTTAATTATAGGTTAGTTTAAATTTTCAAATACTTAAATCTGAAATGAATGTGATACACTCTTTATTTTGCTAACAAAGTATAGAAAAAAAAATAAATATTTTAGTTTTATTTAAAATAAATCGATGAGAAAAAAAAAGGCCTCTAATTTGATTTAAATAATTATATCTTAAATTTTTAAAAGATATTGCTCAAAAGACGTTATTTTATTTCAAGTCAAATAATTTTAATTAGACATAGTATTCATTAAGATTAATTCAGATAACACATCAACCGCAAAGAATTGCTATCAGCTATGATTCAGAGATTCAACCCTTTCCGGAAAACGCTATCAGATAAGCAGATAAGAATGATTCGTCTATGTTTACTCATATACTGGAACGAACTTTTTGAGAAAATAATAATTTTTTTTTCATAATATTAACGAAAATTGTAAAAGAAGTTTATCTAGTATAAAAATACTGTTAGTTAATTTAAAGTGGTTCTGTTAAGAAATATACAAATTTTTGAAACAATGTTATTTTTAATTAATGAAATTTTTTTAAAAAACAATTTAATTGAATTTTCTTTCAATACTCATGTCTTAAAATAAACTCGATTCAATGTTCCGCATGAAAAAAGTCACTTCATAAGTTACCCCCTAAAAAATTAAAGTATCGTTATTAGAATTGATTTGTTATCCCAAAATAACCCTATAAACTGTAGGACACATACATACATACATATACATTCAACATACACATATATACAACACACACATACATACAACACACGCACATACATACAACACATACATACAACATACACATACATACAACACACAAATACATACAACACACACATACATACAACACATACATACATACAACACACGCACATACATACAACATATACATACATACGCACACATACATACATTTGCATACAACACAAACATACATACACACATACATACAACACACATACAAAATAATAATAATAATCAATTCAATTAAATTTTCCACAGCATGAAGAAAACCACATATTCCGAACAGTTAGGTCGACGATATACAATATACGATATGTACAAATAAATGTTAGTACGTAAAATCCCATTTTGAAACATATTTTTTCATTTAAATTTTAAAGTTATTTTTTAACTATTCTAAAATATCAAGTGTATAACATAGTTAACTAAAAATAGTACTCGAAATAATTTTTAAGTTCCTTCATTAAATTAATATTTAAAGTTATTATTCTCAAATTCCCATTACAAGCATGTGTTATTTATGACGGTGGATAGAGATAAAGGTGGTGGAAGTCTTTCTAAGATATTCTAAGCCAATATTCACATGTGATTTGAAGAAAATTACAAACTCCGTACGGTTAGGTCGACGAGCGCGCGTTAATCTCATTGCAAAAAAAAAAAAAAAAAAAAAAAAAAAAAAAAAAAAAAAAAAAAATTAAAGTCCCCCTATTAAACATTTATCTCCGCTTAAAACTCCAAAAAAATGAAAAAATAATTCAATCTTAACAAAATTACTCAAAATAATAATAATAATAATAATAATAATAATAATAATCATTAATTTGCCACGAAAGTTACCTTCTTAAATATTTCTTCTTTAAAATATCAACACGCGAAAAAAAAAAAATAAAATAAATAAATAAATAAATACCCTTCGTGTATCAGTACTGAAAAATAATAATTTTCCCCAAAATATCCGCTTAACTCATCATGTAAGAGCACAGTGGAAAAAAAAAAATCAATCTCCCCAAAATTCCCGCTTAAAATCAAAAAATAAATCCTTAAACTAAAGTTCACCGAAAAATTTTAAGTCGCCACATTAAAATTAAAAAAACCCTTATACTCGCTGCACTTAATTTTCACCAAGATTCGAAGAAAACCACATATTCCGAACCTTTAGGTCGACGCGCGAGAATAAATCTCATTACAAAAGTTAAGTTTTAAAGAGTGCCCTCCTTGGGAGTTTTTCTAAAATATCCTAACATAAAATGATCACCGATTCAACACTTAAATTAAATCTCAAAAAATGATTCCCTAAAAATTTCCATTTCCGCAAAATTTGCGCTAAATATTTCTTTATTAAAAATTAATTTGTGAAAAAATAAATATATAAATAAAATAAATAGCTCTTGTACATGAGTACAACAAAATAATAATCATCTCCCGCTTAAAATCAAAAAATTAGCTCTCGAATCAGGGCATAATAAAAAAAAAAAAAAAAAAAAAAAAAAAAAATTCAATCTCCCCAGAATTTTTGCTTAAAATCCAAAAATAAATAAATAAATCCTAAAACTAAATTGCACCGAAAATTTTAAAGTCCTCGCATTAAAATTAAAAAAAAATCATCGTACTATAGTTCGGAAAAAAAATTCTAACTCCCTATAATTCCCGCTTAAAATTAAAAAAAAAAATCCTTAAACTAAAATGCACCGAAAATTTTAAAGTCCCCGCATTAAAATTAAAAAAACCCCACCCTCATACTATAGTATGGTTAAGAAATTCTAACTTCCTAAAATTCCTGCTTAAAATTAAAAATCTTATCTAAAACACACTCATCCTCGAAGATGACGTCATCTTAACCTTGCGTGACGCCCGATGACCTTCACCCCCCTTTAGAGGTCGAACACCTGATGACCTTCAACCCTTCTTAGAGGTCAGCACCCTGCACCTGGTGATGTGGAACTTTCATTACTATACTACTCACGTACTGTAACACGCCGAAAATTTTAAAGTCCCCATAATAAAATTAAAAAACACCATCGTACTACAGTATGGTGAAAAAATTTAAATTTATCCGAAAAATTCCCTTCATTATTTTCCACTCATTATTTTGAATTATCATTTTTAATTAATTGCTATTTTAAATTTACTATGAATCATTCATTTCTTAATCAGCAGTCAAAACATCCCCTCGTACTCTAAAACACAGAAAAAAAATTATCCCCCTTTAACCCCTCCCTCTTATAGCATAAAATATTCAAATTTCGCGAAAAAAATTTAACCCCCCTTTTAATCCCTTCTCTTACAAGACGATGTCAGGAGGAGGAGGAATGAGGAGGAGGGTTAAGGAGGAGGAGTGAGGAGGAGGAGCCCTTCTCCCTCTTCAGCTCCTCACTCTTCTTCCCGAGGCCGTATGCCCACTTTTCCCCTACTATCGCTGACGCAAAAATTGGTATTTTATGCCTGATGTTAACAGAATAAAACGCTTTAGTAATTTTAAAAGTTTGCAGTATGACTTATATTAGATGACATTTATTTATTAGAGATAAATAACTCATTAAAATTGTTTTTCCAACAGTAAGAACAAAACATATGTAGCAGTGTTGAATTCAGAGGGTGTCCCGATTGAGGTATTACCCCCGGAGCATTGAAATGCCCCCCCCCGGAAATTTTGAGATTTTGTGTTTTCAATGGTCAAAATGGACAATTTCCCTCCCCGGAGCTCTATAATGTCTCCCTCCGGAGAAAGAAATATCCCTCCCGGAGAAAAATATCTTAATTCAACACTTATGTAGTCATTTCTTTGTTATATTTTCTTCATTTTTCTTTTCCTACATGAGTATATTTTTTATAAAACTTTAACTCACATTCATAGAATACTATACTGTAGATGTAGCAGTAATGTACACAACTGAATGTTTTTGGTTTATATTTAAAAAAATAAAAAAAAAATAAAAAAAAAAAATTAAAAAAAAACGAATAAAAATTTAGCTTTTTTTTTTTTTTTTTTCGTAACTCCCCTTGCGTATTTTTTAACCGACTTCAAAGAGGAGTTTATGATTTCAACCTGTATGTATTTGTTGTTCACGCATAACTTTTACAAAAATGAATCGATTTTGATAATTCTTTTTTTGTTTGAAAGCGCATGGAGCCCATGTGGTCCCATTCAAATTTTATTAAAATCTGATGATTAGAACTTTTTAAAAAATAAAAACTTTAAAATTCAAATTCATTTTGAAGCAATCGACCAATTAGAAGCGTTCATTTTTCATGCTTTTATGTTATTTTTATATAGACACACGATCCTTTCAAAGTGTGAGATCCTAACTGGACAAAAGGGTGACGGATTCACATAAATGTTTCGCTGTTTGCGAAATGAAATTGATTAATAATAAGAAAATCGACTCAAAGCAGTGAAAATTTTGCAAAAATTCAGGCTTCCGATTGATTAATCTGGTCTCGCTAGCAAGTCAAATTCTACCTGGATTCCGGCCAAGTTCTCTTATCCACCAAACCGGAAGTATAGCATCTAAGGTATATAGTATGGAAATCGGCTATCTCAGTAACACTTAAAAAAGCGCTAAAATATTGTATTTTTTAAAATGTGCAACGATGCTGATGAAATCTAAAGATAGCAGCAACATATGCAGGACATTTTTTAAAATTGTAAGAATTATTGCTAGTCTAGACAATGCAATGCGAAAATCCCGCAGATGTCCCTTTAATCGACACTTTGGAATTCAGAATCATCACTGCACATTTAAAGGATACAAATTTTTAGCACTGTTTGATTAGCAGATTTTCACTCCATGTACTCTAGACAATGTTCTTCAAACAATGAAAAGTTCTCAAAAATGAAGGCTTATGATTGGCCAATCTTGTTTTGCTAAACAGCGAATAATCCCTCTGGATCCTAACCACCGTTGCAGATGCGAATTTTTTCCAAAGTACGAAATCTTAGCTGGAACAATTCTCGTATCCACCAAAATGAAAGATCCACATCGATACCTACAGACATGAGAAATTGGTATCGTAAAGCTGACAGTTCATTTTTAAAGGGCCTTATACGTCAAAACACAAGTGTCTGTGTATCAGGGTGCTTGTTATGCCTGATTCATAAAGTGATTAAAGTGCATTGCTATGTGTATGTACACTGTCTTTAGATTTACATTTAGACAAATATAAATGACGAAAAAATTTGAAAAGCTTACCATTAAAGTTAAGCTAGTTAACTGCTTGCACTCGAAAATCAAACTCATTCAGGCAACTACTGCCAAGTTCTGGAATAGAAATTCTTAAATTTTCTGTACTTTGGAAAACCGCGTTTGTCAAAGAACAGTCGTAACTTCAAATGTTGCCACTTTCCTATAGAGGCATGTTGAATCATGATGTGATTTTGATAATATCTTCCTTTTTAGTTTTTATGATTGAAAGGGGCATTTTAATACGTACGAACATATAGAATTACTTTGCTATGAATTGAATCATGGAAGCAACTTGACGCACTCTGATTGTGTAAGGTACTTTACCCTGTTAAAAGTATCGTGAAAAATAGCTCTGTTTTTTTAAGGCTATCTATTTTCTGACCAATGAAAACGCTCCATAGGCGATTTCAGTTCGTTCTCATTAGTCAGAAAATAGATAGCTTTAAAAACAAACGTAATTTTTCACAATATTTTTAACGGTGTACTGATGGATTGTCAGCTTTTCAATACTCATTTCCAATTTCTACAGATTCCATTGTGGACCTTAAAGTTTTCTGGATGCGATAAATTTCTAAAGTAATAAATCTTAACTGGACAAGTTCTCACATCCACTAAAGCGGAAATTGACATCGATTCCAATCGACATCGGAAATAGTTGTTGAATAGATGAAAATCCTTTAGTTATATATTTTGTTCCGGAGGAAAAAATTATTTCTACATATCACGCCATAATAAAGCGCATAGCTATGTGTAACAAAATTATCTTTAGATTCAGATTTGGTTACCGGAATAGACACCAGAATGATTTCAGATTTTGTTCATGTACACTGTTAAAAATCTGCTGCATTTTGTTGCAACGCACTCCACCGCTTGTATATAAAATCTCTATTCCAACCCACGAGAAAGCTCCATTTCACGGCCAAGTAACGTAATTTTTTTTCCCAAGCACCTTCGTCGTTCCAAGCCCAAGCTCGCACTCTGATTGGTTGTTGCTCTCGGCACTGTTTTCATGTAACTTGGCGATAATCATATTTGGCGTAGCGATGGATGCTTCCGTCAAGGAGTTGGGTCAATCCATTTCAAGTGGACCAGAAAATATTTTTTTGGTCACTCGACCATTTTTAAAAAATTTGAAATTTTTTGTACAACAACCCTAACATGACGGAAGTTCAAAATGACAGTTATTTTAATTTTACTATGTTTTGTTTGTGCATGGCGGCCATCTTTGTTTCATCGTGTTCAGCCTTTTTCTCAGATACTAGGATACACAAAATTGTAAATATCGCGTCTTTTATTTTCCCAATTGAAATGGGGTTTGCAGCATTTTGTTGAGAATACAATAGGCTAAATGTAAGGTGGTAGGATAATTTTGAAAAATAAATTTTTACAGGTGAAATTTTAGCACAAAATTTAAGATTTTTTCCAAAATCTATCCATTTGCAAGAGGCAATATTTCATGGAAGGAAAACTGTCAACTTTACACAATTTTTTCTACAAATAGGTCAAAAATGCGTGTACTCGTACACCAAGTTCCAGATCTGGGAGTTAATTTCTTTTTGTGAAAAAAATTCCGAAATTCTTCAAAAATTTCAAAAATCGCACTTTTTAGAATTTGATATCTCTGGTGGGGCACGAGATAAAAATTCGAAATTCTGGCTTTTGATAGCATTGTGTAGTAGTATTATGTACAAAAAATTTCAAGAAGAAGATTTGACTACAAGCTGAGATATGACATGGACAATATGTGAAAACAATATTATCTAACTATTGTAACCTACTATGTAATTGTTCCACAAGACTAGCAACCTTACACAATTTTTTCTACAAATAGGCCAAAAGTGCGTGTACTCATACACCAAGTCCCAGATCTGGGAATTGATTTCCCTTTGCGAAAAAAATTCCGAAATTCGTCAAAAATTTCAAAAATCGCACTTTTTAGGCTTTGATATCTCTGGTGGAGCACGAGATAAAATTCTGAAATTCTGGCCTTTGATAGTATTGTGTAGTAGTGTTATGTACAAAAAAATTCAAGAAAGAGATTTGACTACAAGCTGGGATATGACACAGACAATGTGTGAAAACAATATTGCCAAACTATTGTAACTTACTATGTAATTGTTCATACCTCCAAAATTTTAAAATAATTATTTATGGTACAAAGTTAA
This sequence comes from Maratus speculifer, assembly GCA_964019185.1. Classification (NCBI taxonomy): domain Eukaryota; kingdom Metazoa; phylum Arthropoda; class Arachnida; order Araneae; family Salticidae; genus Maratus; species Maratus speculifer. Next base: position 56,397,370 of record OZ025290.1, on the reverse strand, counting down.
ATGTTAATTACAAATATCTTCTTCAAATGCGTCTGTGTAGCAATTCAGAATGTATGCTAAGCCAATATACTATTTGTCTAGAGGAACAAACCTACTAGAAATGCGACTGCAACAATTTTACTCGGTACACATTTCAAAAAAAATTAAATTTCAGACAATGGGTTGCAATTGAACGAGTTCACATGGTTTCACTAATTAAACCTAGAGAATTTCATTCAAGTTAATAAGTGATGACAAGACTTGGGTGGCTTCAAGTAAAATTTTGAGAAAGAACAGCCTAATGGACAACAATAACTGATCGAACTCATTACATCTATCGTAAATAGTGTTAAGCTCTTTGTTGAGCATATGTAGTATCTTTGTAAATTAAACATTTATTATTAAACTGTTTTCAACAAACGATATTTTCTGTGTAAATATTGTAATAAAAGAGACTAATTCATTTCTCCTAATGTACTCATAATAGCATTTCTTAACATTTTTTAATCACCGTATCTCAGCTTATAGTCAAATCTCCTTCTTGAAATATTTTGTACATAACACTACTACATAATAATATCAAATGTCAGAATTTCAGATTTTTATCTCGTGCTCCACCAGAGATATCAAAGCCTAAAATATGCGATTTTTGAAATTTTTGACGAATTTCGTAATTTTTCTCGCAAAGGGAAATCAACTCCCAGATCTGGGACTTGGTGTATGAGTATACGCACTTGTGACCTATTTGTAGAAAAAATTGTGTAAGGTTGACAGTCTTGTGGAACAATTACATAGTAGGTTACAATAGTTAGACAATATTGTTTTCACATATTGCCCTTGTCATATCTCAGCTTGTAGTCAAATCTCCTTCTTGAAATTTTTGTACATAATACTACTACACAATACTATCAAAGGCCAGAATTTCAAATTTTTATCCCGTGCCCCACCAGAGATATCAAAGCCTAAAAAGTGCGATTTTTGAAATTTTTGAAGAATTTCGGAATTTTTTTCGCAAAAAGAAATTAACTCCTAGATCTGGGACTTTGGTGTATGAGTACATGCATTTTTGACCTATTTGTAGAAAAAATTGTGTAAGGTTGACAGTTTAACTTGCATAAAAAATTTCCTCTTGCAAATGGATAGATTTTGGAAAAAATCTTAGATTTTGTACTAAAATTTCACCTGTAAAAATTTATTTTTCAAAATTATTCTACCACCGTACATTTAGCCTATTGTATTCTGAACAAAATGCTGCAAACTCCATTTCAATTGGGAAAATACAAGATGAGATATTTACAATTTTGTGTATCCTAGTATCAGAGAAAATCGCTGCACACGATGAAACAAAGATGGCCGCCATGCACAAACAAAAAATAGTAAAATTAAAATAACGGTCATTTTGAACTTCCGTCATGTTAGGGTTGTTGTTCAAAAAATTTCAGATTTTTTAAAAATGGTCGAGCGACCAGTGCTGGACCACATGAAATGGATTGACCCAGTTTGATTTCCTTACGAACCGAGTACAAAGTAACTTTTCCCGTTTATTAATAAGTAAAGCATCAGCCATTTTATAAAATAACACAAGATAATAATTCGCAAGAGCACAAAATGAAGGAAGAATAAGAATGAGTAGGTTAGGTTTTAGGTTTACTCGTTCACTTACGAGCGAAGTATTTTTCGCCAAGTATGGTTATCGCCAAGTTACGTGAAAACAGTGCCGAGAGCAACAACCAATCAGAGTGCGAGTTTGGGCTTGGAACGACGAAGGTGCTTGGAAAAAAAATTTCGCGGCTAAGTAACCGTTTTCTACACAAGCAGTAGAGTGCGTTGCAATAAAATGCAGCAGATTTTTAACAGTGTAGGATTCCTCGATGTGAATATGACGACACATAGAGCACAGTATATGATTGTTTGAAACGATTCTGGACAAAAACGAGTCACCAAGCATCTTGTTGAATGGGCTAGTCTCGTCAATCTTATTAACTTCTCATACGCGTACAACCGAATTCTTTCAGGAAATCCTCATCAAATTTTATAATATAAAATGCCTAGCATTGCGATACATTGTTAAGATTTTTAAACTTTTACTGCATCATCACTCCATCGATTTTATAGTATATCTCTATTTTGATCATTGAGAATCCTCCATAATACATGTAAGTAATCGTTTTCTATATAAGCGGTGGAGTGATGATGCAGCAAAAGTTTCACATTTTTAATAATGCAGTTGGGACAAAAGCGTTTATGAAAAAAATATTTGGGCATCAAATGCTGTCACACTCTTATAGATGCAGCCAAGTATAGGTTATGAGTTTCGGACTCTTCGTCGAATCATCACCGCTCATTTCCGATGTCATTACTGCGTTTATACGAATTAGATCGTTGCTGTTTATCTATTGAATCGTAGTGCGATTTTTGCTAAAATCTTTCTTTTTGCTTTTTTTGACTGAAGGGGGAGTACTTTTGATTAACCTAGAAAAGCATTTTACTATACATTGATATATGGAGTCATTTTGCTGTGTACTCATATATGTAAGCACTTTGCCGCGCTGTTATGTGTAAGGACACTTTACTTAATACATCGTTACTTTTCAATACCCAATTCCGATGTCCGTACGATTCGAAGTAGACTTTCAGATTTCATGAATACGTTAGCTTTTCGTCGTACCAGATCTGAAGAAGTTACTACGTACAGAAAACCTAAAGATTCACAATGATACTTACCGATATTCTAAGTGTCTCTTGAAAAGTTGACTATCAAACCGTGACAAGTAAAGCGAATACATCAGAATTCAGCTAAGTGTGTGCATTAATAATGCATTACAAGGAGCCATCATATGTCAGTACACATAATTATGTATTACTGTATTAACAACTAAAAAGAAGGAAATAAAATATGCTTAAAAAAAAAAAAATACTAACCGACTCCAAAAAAAGCGCTAAAAAGAATTAAATAATTCTTCAAAATTCTCTAATGACAAATCGTTATAAAATAACCAAACATCGGATATCATGTAACGGCATAAAAATAATTAAATTTAATATATAGAATTTAATATCCACCAAACATAGGTTTTACAGAGAATATTTTTTACAAGAGATTAATTTAAATATTTTTGATTTAATTTATGAATATATACATATAAAAAGTAATGAATTACTTTTTGAAGTTGGTGCCAAACTATCTTAAGTATAATAAGAATTGTGGATATATTATGTCTAGTACCATAAATAAAATGGAGACAATCATTATCGATTGTGATTGTTTGGCACCAACTTCAAAAAGTAATTCATTACTTTTTATATGTATATATTCATAAATTAAATCAAAAATATGTAAATTAATCTCTTGTAAAAAATATTCTCTGGAAAACATATGTTTGGTAGATATTAAATTCTATATATTAAATTTAATTATTTTTATGCCGTTACATGATATCCGATGTTTGGTTATTTTATAACGATTTGTCATTAGAGAGTTTTGAAGAATTATTTAATTCTTTTTAGCGCTTTTTTTGGAGTCGGTTAGTATTTTTTTTTTTTAAAAAAAGCATATTTTATATAATTTAGCACTATTGTTGACATTCTTAATTAAACCAACCAGGAAGCACAAAATAATGTTTTTAAGTTTCACTGTTTTGCATTGAAAATCGTGTTTTCATTGAAAATCATACTAAGAGCTGGCTTCATTTAATAAATTTATGTATTCCTTATTTTATTGCAAAAGGGTATAGCGAGGTAAGAATGGCGAAATGGCCCCCATGGTCAATGAACTGAATTATTATTTGTACTAGTATCAGCACTCTAAAAGAGTACGAAATACAAGGTCATTAACCCCTGATTTTGTAATTTTTTTTTCTTTTTTTGCATTTTTTTATTTTTTTTTTATATTAATGTACAACATCTTAAGATTATTCTGTGAAAATTTGAAAGCAATTGAAGTAAAACTGACGGAGATATACACTTGTAAGTCTCCGCCCTCCGATTGTCCGAGCGAAATATATAGCTGATTCATGGTGTGAATGGCAGAAGGCTACAGTTACAGAAGATCTGGAGTCATTCAAACACAGTTACACCGCACTTCCGAGTAATGTGCTAGAAGCCATCAAACTTATTTATGAGGATTTAAGCAAAGATGCACTTCCGGAACGATGTGTTGGAGGGTTGGAGGTTTCACTCAGAACAATAATGAAAGCCTTAATCAACTTATTTGGAAAATTACTCCAAAAACAGTGAATGGCACCTCCAACGTCGTTGAAATTGCAGCTAATGTTGCAGCATGTACATTTAAGGGTGTTCTTAAATCAAAAAGGGCAACTTTGTGACACATGCATTGATTTATTTTTGTTCGGAAATGCATGAAAATAGCAGGTGTTGTTATTCAGAAACTGTCTAATTGCACTCATTCTTTGTTTTTTAAAAAACACAATAGATTTTTCATAACAAGCCTTCAAAGTTGACACTTTTGAGCATATTTCCCGACGAAAGCAGAAAAACCGGTCGAAAAGGAGGAGAAACACGTGAGATTGAAACATCGAAATAGCTTATAACTCGATAAGTAATTTAATTATCATAAAATGGAAAAATAAGTTCAATTGGAAATCGCTTTCATAGTCAGACATTAAAATTTTATAACTTTCTGCTAAAAAATGAATTTGTAAATGTGTCAAAACGTTTTTCGCTTGTTGAGCGGATCAGTTAAGAACACCCTTAATGAAGGCTGTTTTTCTCTGCTGTCATTTTTGCAAGAAATGGGCATAAAAACTGGAACAAGTTCTCATGAATCGGCGCGAACAACAGATAGTCTTCGAGTATGTAAAGCGGAGCGAGAGGCTGCAAAAGAGAGCAAAAAAGGCAGGATTCGTCGTAGACAAGAGCAACAAGATGCTCTGGACATCATCTCCGACAGCTTTTCGTTTTATGGGCCTGGCATTGATGATTCTCTGTAAGTATATGAAAAAAGCAGTAATTTACAAATATCTATTTCGACAAAAACGTCTGTGAAACTTTAAACGTGTTTTTCTTACACTTCGCTTTTTCAAAGGCGGTGAACTCTGTAGCTCAAAATCTACTAAACCGATCTTTATAAAATTTTACACACTCTTTCTTTATATAAATTACGAGATAATGCTGTCGAGTTTTTTTTTTTTTTTTTTTTTTTTTTTTAATTTTAACTTACTTTTAAAAAACAAAATATCAGATTTTATTGATGAAAAATCAGTATCTTGACTTCCGAGCCTTGTAAAAAATTGAAAAATCAATAAAAATAAAAAAAACTCGACTGCGTTCCCTGAGGAAACTTATCAACTAATTAAATCAATTTGGTTTTTTAATTTCAGTTGATCCAGTCATGAGTTATGCGGTTCACCGTGAATCAACTTTTTTTTGGGACGTCTTCGAAGATTCGCTGTCATCGGCTCATTTTTTAATATTTCTTAATGAAAATTTCACAGAATACTCTTTAAATGACATATAATTATACTATAACTATACAAATAAATAAATATTAATTGTATCCTTACAAAAAATGATAGAAAATATGCTTTTTTTCCCTCGAATTAACCTTACTACCCCCTTAAGATATTCGATAAAGTTCGTACGCGCGCCGTTATCTTTTAAATGTATATTTCTGAAAAACTATAAAAGCTAGAAAGATGGGGCCGATCGCGTATATTGAGAGATACATTGAAAAATATTTTAGATTTTTTTATCGTTTTTCAGAAAAATACATTTAAAAAATAACGGCGCGCGTACGAACTTTATCGAATATCTTAAAGACAGGTCAAGATCAGGGGTTAATGACCTTGTATTTCGTACTCTTTTAGAGTGCTGATACTAGTACAAATAATAATTCAGTCATTGACCATGGGGGCTATTTTGCCATTCTTACCTCGCTATACCCTTTGCAATATTTTGTTTTTGTAGCTGAAGAAAGCTTTGAATTTTATGTATTTAATGTCGTTTATAAAATTTCATTAATTTTTAAGGTTTTGAGAGGAGTGTCCATTACTGGAATACTTAGTCATTTTCCCGTAATGTACACCTCATATAGGCACTGTTAAAAAGGTTATTATGGTAATGTTTATTGTGCATAAAATATTTTGATTTAATTAAAAACTTAAGTAATCAATTTTAATTTTTAAATTGCACTTACCAAAATGTAATGACATCCAAATTTTTATAAATAGTTGTTTTTAAGTTATATTAATGTGATTTATAAAATTTCAATATCTTCTTAATTTTATTATTATTACTTTTTAAAAATGAATCTAACTATGTTTTGCCTATTTTATAATCTGGCAATCAAACCACTCATGAAGCCAAAAAAATGTTTAAGGGCACAGTCAAAGAGGGGCTTATAGGGCTTAATCGTTCACCATTTAAATAAAAACACTTAAGTTACAGAAGTCACCAAAAACACATTTTCTCTCTTAAATATTTGTTTATTTTAACTTTTTCAATTTTGTCTGCAGATATTTTTTAAAATAACACTTTCATTTTTGATACCGGTTTTGAAAGTAAAAGAAACTTTATAAAAATATCTGCGACTGAAATCGAAAAAGTAAAAAAGATGCGATATAGAGACGAACTTCAGCTATTCAATGTAAAATAAATAAATAAATAAAATGTCAAAATGCAAACGAGATATTAGAAAAATCTCTCCCCATAGGATTGGCATTAGCTCGTGAGTGTCTTCGCTGGCAGGTACTACATGCAAATCTACTCTAAATACGGGAATAAAAAATTGAAATTAAATATGACTTACCATGTCATTTTATAAAGACGGCTTGTATTAATATATATTTTTCAGAAATAAGATTTTAATTACAAAAAAAAAAAAAAAAAAAAAAAAAAAAAAAAAAAAATAGATAACGTGCATTATGGATTTATTTAAATAATATGTAAAACTTAATCGGCATCTGAAAAAAAAATGTATGTTTAATATTTTAAAACTGTTTAATAACTTGCGCTTATGGGCATTTAAAAACTAAAATATATTTAGGGGACTACCAATGAAAGCAAACACAAAGAGAAAGATTGGAATAAAATAGTTTATTTCTGTCAATAATCTAATTTAATTCATGTGTAACTTTAATTACGTTTTCCCTTAAAAAGTTTAATTAATGTTTCAGACTTTGAATTAAATAAATATTGCCAATAAAGTATTTTATTCCAATCTTTACCACGTTTGTATTTATTTTCACAGTATGCTCTAAAAGACACGATTCTTTTAAAATGCCCATAATAGCTAGAACATCTTTGGAAAGAAGTTGGCAATCGTATGCGGAACAATAAATATTCCTACTCAACCGAAATTTTCAAAAAAGTGCAAGAAATGTGGGAAAACATATCATACATAATCTTTAACCGTTGACTGTATGAATATCACGTTGCTGCGCCGCAGTACTTATTACTACAGTTATGTTATATAATATTAATTGTAAATGTTGTTGATCACTGTAATTTTCTATTACAATATCATTTTTTACCAAACTTGCGAAGGTGGCCGGAAACTTTTGAGATCATGCGTTTTCCTTTGTACTAATTTTTGTCAAATAAATTTATTAATATTTATTTGTTAGTCCATAAATAAGTTTCTAACTATGTCAATAAAATGTATATCACTTTCATATTCCTCTTCATATGGGTATACTCACAAATTAACTAAAAAAATTTTGCTGGCCGGAAACTTTTGACGGCCACTGTATATATCAGAAATTCAGTTTCAATATTTTTGCTTTGTTTAGTTATTTTCAAGTTCTGCGGCAATTCTTTGACATTGGTAAAATAATTTAGGTTTCTAATTGTCTTCATAAATGGCAATTTGTTATCCATACTTTTTGATTTTATTAATTTCTAATGCGATATTCAATGCGATTTTTAGCCAGTTTTGGGGATTTTTGGCGTTCTGTTTCGATTTTTTGTTATTCATAAACGATTTCCAATTCCAATGTTTTCCGACAGAATATTAATTTTTTACAGCAATGACTTTCATGCATTCAGCAATTTTTAATGTAATTTTCACTGTGATTTTCAGCCATCCTTTAAGTTTCTAGGCGACTTTCTGCCATTCCGAAGCCTATTTGGATTTCAAACTTTTTGCCTAATTTACAGTTGTATTCTGATTGCAGTGTATTACCCCTTAATCGGATTTTTGGTGTCCGATGTCTGCATTTTCTAATTCATGAATAATCTCCAATTGCAATGCCCCCTACCTCTAGATGGGGGGATCTTAATATTTAATTTTTAAGTATTGACTTTCAAATATTTATGGATTTTTAATGTAATTTTTAGCTATTTGTCAGGTTCTTAGACCACACCTGCTACAGATTGGAATTTCTGTTATTTCTCTATCTTAATATTTTATGTATTGTACTCGCTGTGTACTGGAATTTTCAAGGTGACATTCTTTCTTTGTTGAAGGGAGAATTGACAAGTGATCTTGTGCAGGTAGTGAGTGAAAAAGAGAATATTGCCGAGAGGCGTGTTCATCTGTCAGCGATGTATGTGAGTGATGAGCAAACAAGGAACATGTCATGAATCAAGAAAGCAATGTGGGATGTGTCCAACGGAAAAGCTCCACATGGGGTTGACATTGGGGAAAGGCAGTGATTTGGGAAGGTCAAGTCTTGTCTGAGATTTGGTAGTTCGTAGCTAGGCTCATACCTAGAGAGTGCTCTGTGTCAGAGAGCGGGGAGAGTTCGTATCTGGGATTTGTACCTGGAAGTGTGTAGGACAGAGTTCCTTGTAGAGAGTGCTCTGTGTTGTAGAGCGTAGGCAGTTCGTATCTGGAGAGCAAAGGACACAGGCACCTGGTTTTGTGCTCTGAGCCGGATAGCATAGGCCGAGTATCCATCTGTTGAGAGATTCGAAATTGATCTCCGATAAAGTGAATCTAACGTGCAATGAGTGTGAGGGAGAAAGTGTAATCTGAACAGTGCACAGCCATCTTTTTACGGTATTTAATTTAATGTTGAACCGGATCATCTATATCCGAGTTGTAATTGTATATAATTGTAAATAGTGTATATCTTGTGCACATATAGTATAAATAAACTGTTAATTCAGTTAATTGACAGCGTCGGTGTTCATTTACACAATCCTCACAGTGGGTGACCGATATCACCTAATAATATCGGTGGTGGCAGCTATAACTACCACGGACTTTCTTCAAAGTTGTGCGGGCTGAGAGGAACGTCCGACACCATTCTTCAAGTTTCGTGTCGATTTTTTGACATTCGGAAACTGATTTCGATTTCAGACTTTTTGCCTAATATAGTTAAAATTTTGATTGCAGTATTTTATTTTTTAGCAGCAAATTTTTACCTTAGCTAATTTTTAATATTTTGCGATTTTTAAGGCAAGTTTCAATGCAATTCTGGAATTTTCACAGTTTTTTTTAAAATATTTTTCAAAGAAATTCGATTTCAAATTTCTAGCCTAATATAGTTGTTTTCCGATTGCAGTGTATTACCCCTTAATCGGATTTTTGGCGTCCCATGTCTGTATTTTCTAATTCATGAATAATCTCCAATTGCAATGCCCCCTACCACTAGATGGGGGGATTTTAATATTTACTTTTTAAGTATTGACTTTCAAATATTTATCTATTTTTAATGCAATTTTTAATGTAATTTTTAGCCATTCTTCAAGTTTCGTGGCGATTTTTTGACATTCGGAAACTGATTTCGATTTCAGACTTGTTGCCTAATATAATTAAATTTTTGAATGCAGTATTTTATTTTTTAGCAGCAAATTTTTACCTTAGCTATTTTTTAATATTTTGTGATTTTTAAGGCAAATTTCAATGCTATTCTGGATTAGTATTATTATTCTAAATTAGTAAAAAAAAATCCAGATTACATTTTTAAGCCCTTCTCTTTTCGGTGAAGTTTAGACGAAATTCGTGCATCAATTTTTTAAATTTTCGAGATTTTTATTGTATTTTTCAAAGTTTTTTCAAAATTCTTACTGTTTTTTACGAACCCGGGCAACGGTACTAGCTAATATGCCTGAGCAACCCGAGCAGATTTGCTAGTAAGTAAATGAAAAAAAGGTTTAAAAATTTGTACACTGACTTAAACTCCTTTAATCTTTTGCGGCGCATAGCATTTCCATTGCGAAAATGTTGAAATAAATGATCGACACCGGAATATAAAAACATATTTATTCGTAAATATGAAAAAAATTATATTTCATTACATAATGAACTAAAATATTTTTAGCCAAAACTCTGGAGCCTGGTAAATTCTGGCTTTTGGTAATTAAAATTAAGCGGTTTCATAGACATACTAGTGTCCCCCAAGGGATTAAAATGATTTCCTTGTAATTTTTGGAATCTATGGAGATCATTGTCTCAATGTATTTATGTTTGTCTCAGCGTTGTAATCGTATAAGAAACAGAGAGTACACGCTAAAGCAGAGAGCATAAGCAGTCATGGAATATAGTCTTGAACAGTGTACGATTAGCCTCTGATTCTAGGGGAATCATTTCAGGATATCCCTTTATTTGGCTAAAAGTTTTTTGTTTTTTGGTAGTTTTTATTACGAAAAGTAAAAAGCTACCTATTGCAGCCGTCCAGAGGAAAGCACTTCCAGAAAATTTTGGCATATTTTCACAGATCATGACCCCCAGACCCCAAAACCACCCTCCGTTCAAATATTGACATATATATATATATATATATATATATATATATATATATATATATATATACTAGCGGACCCGACAGACGTTGTCCTTTTTTGCACCGACACCCAGAAAATCAAATAAATGTACTTAAATATAGTAATACGCACGATAAACACTACGCTCTTAATTTAATTTCTTATTACAATGATGTAAGGAAATTATTTTTCACTCTTCAGTATTTTTTGAAGTCGGTTCAATTTTTGACAGAAAAGTTTATTTTTCTCTTTTTTGTTAAAAGTTAACGATTTTCTGAAGTCAGTTAATCAAAATTATAATACAGGCTATATTACTGTAAAGCATATACGTTTGACAGGAGCGGGGTTCGAACACGCGATCTCATTTTTCGAGAAGCAGAGCTTATATCTGGCGCCTTAGACCGCTCGGGCATTCCGTCCGCACTCTATTCATCGAACTTATTCAACACTTTTAATTAGCGAAAAATCACTATCTATTAGTTTTTGCCTAGTTACGAAAAAAGTACTGAATCAATTTCGATGAAATGTGAATCTAAACCATTCTCGAATCCACTGGAACACACACGCAAAATTCCATTAAAATTGGTCCAGTCGTTTAGGAGGAGTTCAGTGACATACACACGCACAGAAGATTTATATATTTAAAGATAAGGATTCAAAATTTCAGGTTTTTGCGCCGAAGACATCGCAAAATTAGGAAAACGTGAATTATTTCTCGAACTACTGGATTTAAACAAATTTGCTTAGTACCATTCGATTCAGAATGAGAGAATGCACTAAAATATGTTATCAGTTGAAAAATAACTACAAAAGCCGATTTTTAAGGAACTTTTTAAAAGTTCGTTCTTTTTTCTACTCATCGTAGGGGGGGGGGGGGGGGGAGGAATTTTCGAAAACCCATTTTTAGTGGCACTCGATGTTATAAGAAGTATATTTACTCCAATTTTCAAGATTTTTGGTTCGGTAGATTTTTTTGTGCTCTGATTAATACGAAATCCAGATTTTCTTTTATATTTATAGCACTTTTTATTAGCGAAAAATCAGTAACTATTAGTTTTTGCCTAATTACTAAAAAAGTACTGAATCAATTTCGATGAAATGTGAATCTAAACCATTCTCGAATCCACTGGAACGCACACACAAAATTTCATTAAAATCGGTCCAGTCGTTTAGGAGGAGTTCAGTTACATACACACGCACAGAAGATTTTTATATATGTTACAGGCCATACCCGATTTTAGGCCAAACTAGATTGGCCTAGGCCAAACCGGTCTGCATATTTCAGATGTGTATATTGCTGGGACGATTACTGTTTCTAAACCAATAGGAGAGCGTCATTATCACGGTCAAGTACACGCCCACACAGTTTGATTGACAGGAACTCGTGGACAATTGACGGTGCTAATTATAACGATAATCTGTTGCGGAAGAAAGTGAGCTGACTGGCTGAATGGTTAGAGCGTCGAGCTTGAAACCGGAGGATATGGGTTCGAGTCCATCGCGGGCCGAGAGTCCGTTGGTGATTTTTTTTAATTATTGGAGGCTGTTTTTTATTAATAAATAAGACATTTAAAAAAAATATTTCAAACCCTTTTAATATTCTAAATATCGTTCCAAAATGATTTTTATATATATTAAACAAATGGGAAAAAAAAGTATTCTGCGAAAATATCCGTATAAGCAAAATTCTTACTTTAATTTTTATTTATTTATTTATTTATTTATTTCAGGATCAGAGGAAGTATAATTTCTAATTGAAGTAAATAAAATTCAGTCATTTTGAAAAAAAAAAAAAAAAAAAAAAAAAAAAAAAAAATTCTTTCGTACCTTTAATTTTTAAGTACCGAGTACAAATTCAAACAATCCGAGTACAAATAAATAATAAACACACACGATCAATTGTCCACGAGTTCCTGTCAATCAAACTGTGTGGGCGTGTACTTGACCGTGATAATGACGGTCTCCTATTGGTTTAGAAACAGTAATCGTCCCAGCAATATACACATATGAAATATGCAACCGGTCTATCCTAACGCCCATCGGATAAACTAGTTTTTCCTAGGCCAAACCGGTCTATCCTAACGCCCATCGGATAAACTAGTTTTTCCTAGGCCAAACCGGTTTATCCTAACTCCCATCGGACAAACTAGTTTTTCCTAGGAAAAACTAGTCTATCCTAAGGTCCATAGGACAAACTAGTTTTTCCTAGGCCAAACTAGTTTGACCTAACTCTTATAGGATAAACTAGTTTAACCTGCTGTTTATTGGTCTGAACTGAGTTATCCTAGGCCGATCTAGTTTATCCTAGGCCAATTCAATTTGGCTTGATTTTATTGAATTCAATGACCGCCTCAGCGCCAGCATTCTAGTTTGTCCTAGGCAGATTTAGTTTATCCTAGGCCATTGTATTTTACGTGTTTTTAACTCACAGGCGTCAAAGCCTGAGAAATAATGGGCTCGCAAGTTCTGTATGTAAGCATGTATGTACACATGTATGTACGTACGTATGTACGTAACACGATAACTCTTGATAGAAATAATGTAATTTGACGTGTTATTATCTCATCAGACTACCAAAGCCTGAGAAATAATGTGCCCGTGGATTCTGTATCTATGTATGTACGTAAGTACGTAACGCAAAAATTATTGATAGAAATACCCGATTTGCATCAAATTTTCAATATAGGTTTATTCTTATGAGGAGTTTTTGTGTTTAATTTTGGGAGGTCATTGGAGAATAATAAGGGGGAGGAAGATCGAGAGGCTGATTCGCCCCTTCCCTTAAATCAAATAAATGGGTTTCCATGCATTATTAGCATATTTTATAATAAAAAATTAGATATAGAAGCATTCTGATGAGGCGCCTCCATGATTAGTTGTGGATGTTCATTGTTTAAGTATAAAGAGAGAAGGAAATATAGGTAACGCCCCATAATTTATGTAAATGCTTTTTTCAAGCAGAATTTGCTGATTTGCTTAAATTTTTGAAATAGATTCATTCTGGTAAGGTGCTTCCTTAATTAGTTTTGGAAGTTAATTGTTAAGAACAAATGTAAGAAAAGGGGACGCTCGCCTAATTTTGCTAAATGGGTTTTTCATGCAGAATTAACCGATTTGCTGCAAATCTTTGATTTGTTCATTCTGATGAAGCGCTTCACTGATTAATTTTGGTGGTTCTTTCGTTAAGTATAAAGGGGAAGCGTACAATTTATTTCCTTAAATTAGATAAATTAATTATAATACAGAATTATCCAATTTGCTTAAAATTTTGGACATGAATGCATTTTGATCAGACGCTTCTTTAATTAGTTTTTCTTTTGGTTAAGTATAATGGGGTAGTGGACGATTTATTGCCTTCCTTAAATTAAATAAATGGATTTTTAAGCAGATTTATCTGATTTGCCGATTAAATTTTGAATATAGTTTTTTTCATAAGGCGAATCCCTGAATAATTTTGAGGGTTTAATGATTAAGTATAAAAGGAGGAATGTAGGATTACCCTCCTTAAATCAGATGAATGGTTTTTGAGCAGAATTATTTGATTTGCTTCAAATTTTGGATAATTGTTCAATTTTATAAAGCGTATCTGTGATTAGTTTTGGGGTTCAATGGTTAAGTATAACTAGGGGAAATGGGAAAAAGTAATCTCCCTTACTTGTTTTTCCGAGGGTGATATTTAAAAAAAAAAAGTCTGTAATACACAATTAGTGTAAACAGCCTGTGAATGCAAAGCCATTACTTTAACAGGGCAATATTCTTTTTAATATTAATCCCGACTACTGCTCGCTAACAAGTCAACTGATTAAAAAAAAGTAGTTTGTGTAAAGTGGTTTTGTTATCACCCCTGTATAATGTATTTTATTTGAAGGGTAGTAGAATACTGTTACAGGTTTGCACAGGCCGGAATTTCGAAGCCCGGTATAAAAATTAAAAGTTCAGCCTGAGCCCTGCCTGTAAAAAAATCAGTGAAAAAGGACTCAGACCTGGCCCTACCCAATTTCTGCAAATAATTCAGATTTTAATTCACATACTTTAAGATTCCTATAAAAAATACTGCATACATATTTATGGATAAATTTACAATGTATTTTTAAATTACGATGTGTCCGCTAAATGGAAAATACACAATGTATTATTGATTATTTAGATTCTTAGTCCTTCAATATTCAAATAGGAATTCATTAAATAGTTAGAATAAAAGAAAAAAAAGGAGTGTTATAAACATCATAACTTTTGAATATATTTAGTAAAAAGTAGATTTATAAATATATTTTTCTGTCATTCCTTAAAGGTTTTCTCAAATCCAAAAGGGCTACATCCTAACACACATATTAATTAATTCCTTTTCGGAAATGCATAAGATTAACAGGCATTCTCACTCAGAAAATATGTAATCGAATGGCGTTAACCATTTTTTCATAAAAGCGATGTATCTTTGAGAAAATACTATTAAAGCTACGTTTTGAATCGAATTTTCATTTGCAATTTTACGGAAAAGAAAAACTTGACGCCGTGACAAAAATAGCTATATGTCGACAGGTAATTAATTTCTCAAAAATGGAAAACGCTGTTCGTTTCCAAATTATGTTCAGCTGCGATCTGGCTCGAATAATAATAATAATAATAATAATAATAATAATAATAATAATAATAATAATAATAATAATAATAATAGTAAAAGCAAGCTTATCACAGCATGGCCTGAGTCTGCAGAAAGAAAAATAAAAATAAGCAAACACCATGTCCAATGTATCATGTCTCTACGGTGTACATGTTAAATTTCTGTATTGATGTTACAAGCAATGACTCTTGACACACATTTATGCTTATTCTAGTGAAAGATATGTTTTTACCGGCCAAACCCAATTTTGAGCCAAATTATATTAGCCTAGACCAAACTATTTTATCCTAACGCAAATTGGATAAACTAGTTTTCCTACGCCAAACTTATTTCTCTAAATGTCCATAGGATAAACTAGTTTTTCCTATGAAAGTTGGTAATCCTTCACTTTTTCTTTCATACTTAACCATTAAACTCCCCAAAACTATTCAGGGAATCGCTTATCAGAAAGAACATACATCCAAATTTGACGCAAATCCGTATATTCTGCTTCAAAACCATTTATATAAATTATTGGGGGGTTACCTACATTGCCCTTTGTTTTGCATATGAAAACTAATGATTATGAAAACTGATAATTCTGCATGAAAAAAAAAAAAAAAGTTTCTCTTAATTAACAATGGGGTATTAGCCTCCCGTTCACCCCTCTTAATCTTATCCAATGAATTCTTAAAACTAATCTGAAAAGTACCTTATCAAAATGAAACTACTTCCAAAATTTTAAGCAAATCGAATATTTCTACCATGAGTTATCGCATTACGTACATATGTACAATCATGCGTACATACATGCGTACATACATAAATACAGAACCTGCGAGCTCATTATTTCTCGGGCTTTGACGCCTGTGAGCTAAAAACACGTAAAATTACATTGGCCTAGGATAAACTAGGTCAGCCTAGGACAAACAAGATCAGCCTAGGACAAACTAGAATGTTGGCGCTGAGGCGGTCATTGAATTCAATAAAATCACGCCAAATTAAATTGGCCTAGGATAATCTAGATCGGCCTAGGATAAACTAGTTCAGACCAATAAACAGCAGGCTAAACTAGTTTATCCTATAAGAGTTAGGCCAAACTAGTTTGGCCTAGGAAAAATCAGTTTGTCCTATGGGCCTTAGGATAGACTAGTTTGGACTTGGAAAAACTAGTTTGTCCGATGGGCGTTAGGATAAACCGGTTTGGCCTAGGAAAAACTAGTTTATCCGATGGGCGTTAGGATAGACCGGTTTGGCCTAGGAAAAACTAGTTTATCCGATGGGCGTTAGGATAGACCGGTTTGGCCTAGGCTATTCTAGTTTAGCCTAAAATCGGGTTTGGCCTGTAACATATATAAAGATATTTGATTTTTGTCATGCGATAACTAATGTATTTATTAACCGATTTGAATGAAACTTGGTATGTACACAGTACATACAAATATCTCGACCGAGTTCGTTGGGCAGCATCATTCACCATCTTGTTTCAAAATGGCGGCCATTTAAAAAATTTTAAAAAATTTAAAATTTAAAATTAAATGCGAAAAAATTAAAAGTTGAAAAATATTTTTATTTTATGTGTTCGATCTTAAAACACCAATTCTAGAACACCTTTTACTTTGTCTATATCTTAAAAAATGATTGAGTTATAGCACTTTGAATCTTTCTTATAGCTGACATTTTGAAACGATCCGATTTTTGTCATGCTATAACTAACATATTTATGAGCCGATTTGAATGAAACTTGGTATGTAGATAGTACATACAAATATTTCGACCGAGTTCATTGGCCAGCATCATCCGCCATCTTGTTTCAAAATGGCGACCATTTAAAAATTTTTTAAAAATTTAGAATTTAAAATTAATTTGAAAAAAATTAAAAGTTGAAAAATATTTTTATTTTATGTGTTAGATCTTAAAACATCAATTCTAGGACACTTTTTACTTTGTCTATATCTTAAAAAATGATTGAGTTATAGCACTTTGAATCTTTCTTATAGCTGACATTTTGAAACGATCCGATTTTTGTCACGTGATAACACTCGTATTTATAAATCAATTTGGATGTAACTTGCTGTGTACATAGCATATAATAAAGCCTGGACTGAGTTCGTTAACCAGTTCCATCCGCCGTCTTGTTTCAAAATGGCGGCCATTTAAATTTTTTAAAAAATTTAAAATTTGCAATTAGGTACAAAAAAGTGAGAAATTGAAAAAGATTTTTCTTTTATGCATTTGACCTTGATACAAATATTCCAAAGAATTTTTTTGTTTCGTCTGTATCTTAAAAAATGTCTGAGTTATAATACTTTTAATTTCTAGTGTTGCTCACATTTTGAAATGATCTGGTTTTTGTCACGTGATAACACGCGTATTTATACACCGATTTGGATGAAACTTGGTGCATAGATAGTACATACTGATTCCTGGACTGAGTTCGTTGGCCAGTTCCAACTGCCGTCTTGTTTCAAAATGGCGGAATATTAATTTTTTTTAATTTAAATTTTAAAATTAGGTGCAAAAAAGTAAGAAATTGAAAAAGATTTTTCTTTTTTGTTTCGACCTTGATACAAAGATTCCAGAGCATTTTTTTTTCATCTATATCTTGAAAAATGGCTGAGTTTTAGCACTTTCAATTTCCAGTGTGATTGACATTTTGAAACGGTCTGAAATTTGTCACGCGTTAATACACATATTTATAAACTGATTTGGTGTAACTCCGTGTGTTCATGGTACATACCAATGTCTTGACCGAGTTCATGGGCCAATTTTATCCCCCATCTTGTTTCAAAATGGCGGCCATTTGAATTTGTCAAAAATCTTTTAAATGTATAATGATGTATAAACAAAAAATTAGAAATTGAAAAAAGATTCTTTCTAAGCTATTTATCTTAATAATGAATTACGGAGTATTTTTTGCTTTGTCTTTACCTTAAAAAAGCCTGGGATATAGCAGTTTGAATTTCTAATGTGGGTGACATTTTTTTAAAAAAAGTCTATTTACCCGCGAAAGCACGTGAAATATTAATCGATTTCGCCGTGAGTGTGCATGTTCACATGAATTAAGATTTCGATTAAGCTCATTGGTTTTTTTTATCCATCATGCTGCTTTAAAATGGATATCGTGGAATTTGGCGACCCTATAAATCGCTTAACATAAAACCAGGTTGAATAAAAGATGACTAATTTCTAAAAATTCCTATTAATATTCAGTATTGACAAAAACTAGTATTCAGTCTTATATAATCGCATTCCACTATTTTGAGCTTCGTATATTTGATTTATATAACTTAATTTAAAATAAATAAATAAGTATATGAAAGCTACCTCTTCCTCCCGGCACTACCGAAAGGACTATTTTTTAATTCTTACTAGAGGTCTGCACGGGCCGGGCCTCGGCCCGAAGCCCGAGCCCGGCCCGGCCCGCGGGCCGGTCTCGGGCCGATTTCCAATAATAGCATTCGGGCCGGGCCGGGCTCGGGCCTTACTTCTGAAGACTCGGGCCGGGCCGGGCCGGGCCTAGTCACTAATCCTTTCGGGTCGGGCCGGGCCGGGCCTAGTCACTAATCTGTTCGGGCCGGGCTGGGCTCGGGCCTTAATTTTTTTGCTGGAGTATCGGGCCGAGCCTAACTTTTTTTTTCCGTACGAAGCCGAGACTGATTCCATTCTTCCTAATTTTCATGGACCAAAATAATCAGTTCCTATTGAATCTTCCTATATGAAAATCCTTTTGTCGACTTTTTATAAATCAGTAATATTTGGCATTGTCCAAAAATTTCTGCAAAAAAAGCATATACTTTTAAGCCGTCATTATTCTACAATTAAACATTAGAATTTATTCCTTTTAAAGAATCGTAGATTACTAGGCGTTTTAAAATAGAATTAAACACACACACACACACACACACAAAAAAAAAAAAAAAAAAAAAAAAAAAAAAAAAAAAAACATGATTATGACGGAATTTTTTTTTTTAACTGAAAACTGAAAGTTTCGTTTAAAATGTTCATCCATGCAAAATGAATACAACAATACGGGAGAAAAAAATATATTAAACATTTACATCTGTTAAGAAGGGAATGCATTTTTTTTCGCTCCAAAGCGATTTCGTCTTTGGAAATTTTACCATATACCGCTTTTTCGATTTTTTGTCTCCATTAGAGGGAATATGGATTAATAAATACCAGTGATAACTGAAACATTTACATACAACAAACAAAGATTCATTTAAAAGCATAAATATCGAAGCCTACGGCGCTTCTGCATAAATGGAGATTATAAACATGGAAAAAAAAAAGACTAATATAATTTTTTTGGTCAGAACTCTTCCATAAGATTAAAGATCAACGTTCTGTAGAAATTCACTCGAGCCGGGCCGGGTTCGGGCCGAAATTTAAATTTTTTTCCGGACCGGGCCGAGCTCGGGCCGAAATTTTAACTTTCGGGCCGGGCCGGGTCGGGCCATTATTTTTTTCGTTCGGGCCGGGCCGGGCTCGGGCCGAATTTTTAACTTTCGGGCCGGGCCGGGCCCGGGCAGAAATTTTAACTTTCGGGCCGGGCCCGGGCCTGGAAATTTCGGCCCGTGCAGACCTCTAATTCTTACTAAGATTATTTACAGATAACATGGGCAAAATTTTTATTTAACTTGAGAGTAGCAATAATGAGAAGTGTTATACTTTCGGATGCCATTCAGGAATTTGAACTGCAAAAGCCGATTGCACTGCGGGTAACTTTTAAGCAAAAAAAAAAAAATAAACGGACGATTTTTAGCATTTTCCAACAAAGTTGAAAAGTGCTTATGCATTCGGTTCGTCTGTCCGTCTGTCCGTCTGTCCGTCTGCCGCGCTCTAACTCCCGTAAATATACTCGGATTGCTATGAAATTTTTATACATTATTGAGATTTACCCTAGCACGAACCCTATTGAAAATGAAGTATCTACCATGATTAGTTTATCTACAGAGAGAACCAAAAGTTTCCCATTACATTACGGCCTATGGGGAAAAATCGTTAATATACTCGGATTGTCATGAAATTTAAAGACGTTATTGACGTTTACCCTAGCACAAGTCCTATTGAAAATGAAGTTTCTACCATGATTAGTTTATCTACAGGGCGAATCAAAAGTTTCCCATTACATTACGGCCTATGGGGAAAAATCGTTAATGTACTCGGATTGCCATGAAATTTTAGGACGTTATTGACGTTTACCCTAGTATGAACCCTATTGAAAATGAAGTTTCCATTATGATTAGTTTATCTACAGGGCGAATCAAAAGTTTCCTATTACATTACGGCCTATGGGAAAAAAATGTTTCAAAGGAATTTTAAAGATGTTATACCCTGTCAAACATATTAAAATATGCATTCTATAAAATATAAGGTGAAAATGTAGCTATTATTCATTTACAGGGCCACACAAAAGAATTTCATTAGATAATGGTAAAAGGGGGAATTGTGTGTGACATATTTTAAATATATTAAGATTTTTCATGTATAATAAAATTGATATATGTCATTGAAGCTTAATATAAATTATACGCTACTGTTTTGCATAATATGAAGTACATAGCATTTACAGGGCCATACAAAAGATTTCAAATAGTATATTCTTTCCGAAGTACCGTATATGTGTCCGATGATGAAATGCATTTTAATTATGATATTCGCGTTTATATTTCGCTAAATATATGCACATTATATGGTGCGTATAAATGTTATAGTTGATATACAGGGCTCCCCAAAAGAGCTCACCAACGTTACTGAATATGAGCGTAAATTATTTAAACATGGTTCTTAAATAAGCTATGCATTTGTTCGCTGAGCTGCATTTAATTTATTGAGAAATGTTTGCAGAATATAGATAAAGGGATATACAGGGCCACGCAAAGAATTCGGTACATAGACGCCTATGAATGATGATTTATGAGAATGTGATTTCAGTTGTTTTAAAAGTGTTTTAGTTTACAATAAATTTTAGCCTAATGCTGACGTGTAATAAAGGTACAATGTAAACTACAGGGCTGAACAAAAATATTCAAGTATGTTTCCATCTAATAGTATGAATTGCTGAAAAAGAAATTTCAAACTACTGGGTATTTTCTTGCTAAGCTAAATTTTCCCATTATATGAACTGACATATGAAATACAGGGCTGTTCTAATGTACTGGAATACATATTTGGGTATATTTGGTTATACACTATTATTTCCCTAAATAACAAAGTTTTGTTAAAGATTTCATTAAGTGTTGGAAAGTGCTTCATAATCTATGCTTAACGCATGATTTTTCTTACTTGTTTTTTTTTCTGAATTAGAGTTTCTGGAAATTAGTTTCTATTTTTAAATCATAAGTTACTTTTCTTAAAAATTAATTTCGAAAATGTGTATATTTTGATATTAATTTACGAAACAAATAAGAGCTGTATCACGTGATTTTTAAAACGACTTTTAAGGATGTATTCGAAAAAATATTTTTCAGCCCTCAATAGCTTGAAAATTTCTGTTACATTTTCAGATTCATTTTTAAAAATTGAAACATGAAATTTTCTGAGGTGATATTTTAAGAGGTGCATAAGGATGCCTTGTGATTTTATTTTTCGTTCAATTCAGTAGAATTGGATTTATAAACAATTAGTTATATAGTTTAGAAAGTTATATAACTAATATATAACTAGTTATATAACTTTCTCAGTATGACCTTTTTTTTTTTTTTTTTTTTTTTTTTTTTTTCATTCCCAGATTTCTAGCTTCGGAAAATTCAATTCAAAATGCCAAATTTGACAGCATTTTTTTGTAATATTTTCTGCTTTTATCAGAAAATTGACAAGCACGGCACATTGTGTACTTTCTAAATAAGAGAATTTGCCAGTTTGATGCGTTTGTGAGCAAAAACGAATTGAAAAATAAATCGAAGGAAAGGCAATTGGGATTGAAATACATAATTAACAGCTTCAAATATCCGGATTCAAAATTACAGCTCATTCTGAAAAGTAGTTTTTGAAATATGCTTCAAAAAATATCCTCAATGCAATTAATTTTTAAACTATTAATACATAAAAAGGAATTTAACAGTTTTTGTTCTAAACTGTAAACCTGCATATATCTTAAACTACTTGACCGACAGACTTCTCGTTTCACATAAAACAGTTAAATTTATCCCTCTATTATCTAACTATGTTGATTTGTTTTATCAAGAATTTTTCTTACAACAATTCTTAATTCTAGAATACTCTTCAAAGTTGTTTATCGTATCAATAAATATATAAACATCTTGAACAGTGCCCGATTAGCCTCTGAATCCAGTGAAAGAACGTAAAATGATGTCTTTTCATTTGGCTATTAAGTTTTTTCACATGAAAATTCATTTGACCATATTCATATTTCCCAGTTCAAAAAAATTTCTGAAATAGTGTGAGGGGGAAAAAATTGTATCTTAGACAATTCACTATTAAAGCTATGAAAATTATGATAAGAATATTTTACGATGCTCGGAGATACTGTGTAAGATTGCATTAGTAAACATGCGCATATCTCAATAAAAAGGACGTCAGAATTTAAAATATAGTGTGTGTTTCATTTAACTTGGAAATCTACCTCTGCTTCTAAAGCGAGCAAAAACTGATTTTATTTTAATTTATCTTATTTATTTATTTTTGATTTTTGAAAACAGGTGGCTAATAAAATGCATTATCTAGAAGACATTCATTATTCAAATTTTTTACAGAAATTGTGAAAAAAAAAAAAAAAAAAAAACATAATTGTAATTTAACAAATTACAACGACTATTTGGGAAATCATATTTTCAAAGATTAAAATTTTAAAGATTTATCAATAAATTTTATATTTAATTAATAATAATAGTAAACATCATGTTTATGATGATCATAACAAGTTATATATTACGTACGCCATGCATAAGGATTAATATTCCTAGACCAATAATAATGATAATAAAAACAGTAGTTTATAGATGTATTACTTTAATTGTTTAAAATGTGCATTTTTGTTTGATAAGATTAATCAGACTGACTTCTGAACGCCTCATATTATGTAAAACATGGATTAAGAATTAATATTCCTGGATATGAACAAATTTTAAATGACATTTCAGTTTTACAATTTTTGTAACTGCAAATTTTTAAACTTCTAAAAATCGCACATTTTACATTTTTACACCGTTGCGTAGATTTAAATAAAATTTTTTGAAATCTTTATCACAATTTGTTTTCTAATTATTAACTTTTTATTACTTTTTTTTTTTTTTTTTTTTTGCCCTTGTGGCAACAATAGTATTCCATTTTTGGACATTAAACATCCAAACAGAAAACGAATAAAATACAATAAGTTTCGGAATTCAACCCATAAAAAGATTCAGATATACTTCAGATTTCCCAGTTCTTTACCGAAAACAACAAATATTTTCCAAATAATAATAATAATAATAATAATAATAATAAAGGAAATGAAAATTAAAGGGGCCAATTTCAGTCATCGTGGAAGGCTCTTTAATTTTAGAGTAAACGCATGTGCTTCTCGCACCTTTTGGACAATTGAACGTTCAAGGCTTAGAGTATACGTTAATTTGAAAAACGGGGGTGACAGATGACAGATAGACCGGGAAGCGGTAGTTTCCCGGTCTATCACCGGGTAAGTCTATCACCTCATTTAAGTCTATCACCTCATCGAGCTCCCGAATGAAAATCTAGTATTGGTTAAATCTCAATATCGCATATTAAAACGCAATCGGTCTGCAAAGTCATATCTTGGGGGGGGGGGGGGACACTTAAAAACCCGATTTTAATGGTTGTCTCGTAGATTTACCATTGTGCTTTCTTGCACCCCAAAATATAAAAACATAAAGGACTGAAAACAGGAAAACATCATGGTAAGACTGTGAGTAACCATTAAAATCGTGATTTTAGGTGTTTTCCACCAAGATATAATTTGGCAGACCGGTTTTTTTAACTAATCGAGATTTAACTAATCCTAGATTTTCATCCGTGAACTCGATGAGGTGATTGTCTGTGCTGCGGCATACCGGTCTAAAAGTTTCTTAAAAAAAGGCTTATACCAGGGATCTAGTGAAGGTATAAGTAGGTATACTCCGTATACTTCCTGGATTTTTGTAAGGAATACCGTATACTCTCTGTTTCTGAAGGAAGCTATAACATATAGTATGTACACTCTAAGGTCCTCTGCCTTGACCGTATACTCTCTGTTATTTATTTATTTATTTTTAATACTGCACCACTGGCTTATATCTCCGCATATTTGCTACTACTATTTCCAGTACTGTATGTCTTTATTTTGCGCAACAATCAAATATTGGTAAATGTTAGATAAGTTAACGGACTTGGCGATCGCAAAACAACCGCTGTTCCGCCAAGGAAAAGAAGAATTTTAAAAGGAGGCATAATTCTTCCCGCAGTCAAATAAATAAAACGTTTTTGCATAATGGGGCCTGACCTGTGAATCACAGCGAGCTGTTAATCGGGACCCAGACTCCGCTATTGGCCAGATAGCGAACCGCCCAAACTGCTGGAGCTAAGTGCTTTTCCATGTAGGCTCGCTTTTTTACGAGCGCTCGTCTCCCACACCAATTACAGTTGTGGTTTTTTATATATATTTTTTATTTTTTTCTCTCTCGATATTCCGTCAGATATCTTTTTTTTTTTCTCTACTTTTTTACTCTCACGATGATCCTTCATGAATTTCGTTTACTTTTTTTTTTGTGTGTGTGTTTCCTTTTTTATCAGTAAAACAAGTGGAAGTGATATCGTAGACGTAGACAAGAGGGGGGGGGGGGTACGGGAGGACAAATACCCCTCCACGGATTTGTAAATTTAATTAACAAAATTTTCTTTTCTCTAGTTGTTTTGGGGAAAAGAAATTATAACATTTATTCTTCTCAGACTTTTTAAATAACTAAACACTGAACGAAAAAGGAAGAAGGCTTTTTTAACAGGAATACACTCCCAGTCATCCCTACTGCCCTGAAATCCTTTGGGCGACAAATTTTAGTTTTGTTTTTCTTTAAATATTCACGGTTTAAAAAATTATTTTAAACTGAGGATTTAGAGAAGAGGAGGGACAATTTTACTAGCAGCCGTCTCTCACATGAATTACATTGTTGTTTGGTTTTGCTTTCCTTAGTTTTATTCCATCTTATCCCCCCCCCCCCTTTTCCCTTTCTTAACTCTCACCATCAGCCTTCATGAATTTCGCTTGCTTTTTATTTCTTTGTGTTTTCTTTAGTAGTATCAATATAACAAGTGATACCACTGTGATAGATGATTTATAAATAGTCAATTTTTCCCCCTGGCGGATGAGGTGGGAAACACTGAGGTTGAATTTGAGAACAGCTTTTATTAGAATAATTCAAGAATTATTCATAATATATTAAGAATTGATAAGAATGTTGAATTATTGATAAGAATACATTATAACAAAATAAGAATTGCACTTGGAATTCCTATCAAAATCTATATGAAGATTATTTGCTGATAACATACGCAAAATTTTTATTTCACTTGAGATTATAGGCTGTTCTTAAATCGAAAAGGGAAACTTTATGACAAAAGTTTTTATTTTTGTTCGGAAATGCATAAAACTAGCAGATGTTGTAGTTCAAAAATTATCAGTCACACTCATTTCTCCTCCCCCCCCCCCCCCCTCGTTTTTGTGCAAACGCAAGAGATTTTTCAGAAAATGTTGTCAAACTGGGCGTTTTGAACCCCATTTCTGCGCGAAAGAAGAAAAAACACTCAAACAGGGTTGAAAAACGTGTTTGTGAAGTGATCGAAAACGCGTATGACTCAATAGGTAATTTATTGATCAAAAAATGGAAAACTCAATTCGATTCCAAATCCCTTCCATAATCAGGTCTTCCAATTTTATATCTTTTATTTTTTGATAGCTAATTTATTTTATAGAATGTGTATATATATTTTATATATCCTCTTTGAAATAACTGTAAGAAGAAATAAATAACTTTCTTACCTTGTTTGGGTAGCGCAGCCCCCATTTTTAATCCCACGTTTGACGATGCACACAAATGAGATCTCCACACAAATTTTTATTCGTCATTTCAACTGTCTAAAACAATAAACAAAAACAGTTAAATTAAGACAGTGTCATTTGAATGAGATGGATTAAAGTTAACTTGTCTAGGGAAAACCGTTTTAATTTCTTCTTGGTTAATTGAAAATTAAAATCGAGAGCACAGAAATTAGTTCTTCTCTACATGAATACAAACAGTGATCTAGATTAAAGAATATAAAGTTTCTGAAAAGTCCAAAAGTCAATTAACAACACGAAACTTCACTTGAGTACATGTAAAAGTTGGGTTTGTCTAACCGCAAACATCTCTTCAGATGTAGACGCATTGTTCATTCCCTAAATAAAGTCAACTCTTGAATACGGGAAATAACACAAAAAGTCAGTGATAAGCTGTTCGAATGTCTCACTTTAGGGATTATTTTTGTTGTTATACCTCACAACACTTTACCTATTGAGTTATAAGCGAATTTGATCACGAGATAAGCATATTTTTCATCCTTTCTTGAGTTTTTATTCTTTTTTCGCGTTGAAATTCGATTCAAAACGCCTTCTTTGACATTATTTTATGAAAAATCTATTGCGTTTGAAAAAAAAAAAAATCTGAAAATACAGTTTGATTACATAGTTTCTGAACAATACCTGCTATCTTGATGCATTTCCGGACAAAATTAAACTAAGACTTACGTCATAAAGTTGTATTTATGGATTTGAGGACAGCCTTAATTGTTATACTTTCGGATGACAAACAGGAAGTAATTCATTTGTTTAAAAACGATTCAGGTTTGAGGTTTAGAACTCCCATAGTGTTAAATTCCTTTTTAATCTCTGCAAAATATGATTGCACTGTGAGTAGTCTTAGAGTGTATTCCAACCCAAACTGCTTATTTTCTGATCTATTTTTTGAATTTATTTTTGCTCATAAATGTATCAAACTGGCCGATTCTCTTATTTAAAAACTGCTCAAGGTGCCGTGTCTGTCAATTTTTTGATAAAGGCAGAAAATATTATAAAAAATACAGTCAAAGTTGGCCTTTTGAACCAAATTTTCCAAAGTGCGAGATGTGGGAACGAAACAAATGGTCCTACTGAGATAATAATTGCTTATAAATCAAATTCTAATTAATTCAGAGAAAAATTAAATCACACGGCCTCTTATACGTCTCTTCAAAAATCACCTCAGCAAGTTTTACTTTTTTATTTTTAAAAATGAATCAAAATGTATCAGAAAATTTCAAACTGTTGAAACTGGATTTTTTTTTTTTTTTTTTTTTTTTTTTTGAATACATCCTTAATGCAACAATGGATGAATGAAGATTCGAAATTGAAATAGTACGAAGCCCAAAAACAAAATGACGAAATGAGCTGTATATTTTTCTTTATTTTCTGGATTAGAGCTCTTGAAAATTGATTTCTGTTTTTTAAAAAAAAATCATAAGTTATAATAAATACTTTTCTTCAAAATTAGTTTCGAAAATGTGTATACTTTACAATTAATTTACGAAAGAAATACGAAGTGAATTTTTAGAAACTTCAAATATATGGATTGGGAATTACAATCCATTCCGTAAAATAATTTTTGTTGGACTGTGCGAACTCCTGAAAAAATAGATAAATAAATAAATAAATTATACTAAATATATATGTTATACAATAATTTTGTATACTAGATTGGAGGAGCCTCTGACTAGTTAGTGTTTCTTTAAAACTGCATAAACATAAATAAAGAGATAAGGGAAATTCGCTTACCTCATTTATGGTCCCTCAGATCCCTGTATAGGCACGGGTTGCTATAGTAAAACCATTATCCAAACGCGTAGTTGCGAGTTTCTAAAAAACACTAAAATATGTTATTAACACATGTATTTTGCACAGATAACGAAAAGGATGAGTGATTTTCTTTGTCGTAATAACTTTAATGAAAAAACACATATTTAATTATCTTGAGTAAATATAATTAAAAGGGAGAGAGAAAACGCACTTCTCTCCATCTACATTTTACAATTAACCCTTAACTACTGTTAGCGGTCTCACAGACCGCTGAGTTTTTCAAGTTTCGAAGTTTAATTCATAATTTTTAGTTTAACTATAGATAATGGTCTAATTTTGTTTCGTTTGGAGACCTATTACTATATCTAAGACTTTTGATGAGCTGGATTTTTTTTATAATAGTCCTTATATAAAGTTTAACACAAAAATAATATTCTGAGAGTTAATTTTACATTTTATTCATGTTTAGATTAAGCGGTCTGACAGACCGCTCACAGTAGTTATGAGAAATTTTTTGTCTCAGTAGTTAAGGGTTAAAAACTGCATAATTAAATAGAAAGAGTCAATAGTCAATAGATATCAAAGTTCAAAAACGTCTACAGTTCTTTTAGCATCCGAAAAGGGAAGAACAATGCAAAACCGCAGAATGGAGAAATTAAGGCTTGGTTACACATGAAATAAAATATAAAAATCTTGATTAATGTTTCTGAATTCTTGTTTCTTCGATTCGATATCTAATATAAATAAAATATAAAAATACTTTTTCTATGATTAGGAATCTGAATAAAACCACTCTAGTACAATCAACACAATATAAGTGCAATGACACAAGCTCAGCAAGAATTTACTTTAAGTGCGGTTTTATGTAAAAGTATATTTTTCTCTCGCTTGCGTTTCAATTAGTCATGTGAGTAACACTTGTTCATACCGGGTCGATTTGTTTTTATCGCCCGCTTGATACTGATTTATATATATATATATATATATATGTGTGTGTATATATATATATATTAATCTAACTCATACAAAATAAACAATCAATATACACGGCTGATACAGTTGTGATATTTCACCCTCATCGTATTGAAACAATGCTAATACACTGTAAAAAAAATCTACTTAAAATTACGGACAAAAGCCGGCAGCAGAGATTCCGGACAGTATCCGTAAAAAAATATTTTGACCGTAAATCAAAAAATCACCCGTAATTTTACATTTTAGCAAATGCATAACTAGCCCGTAAAAAAAGTAGTATTGTCCGTAAAAATACAATGCCAAGTTGCCCGTGAAAAAAAGGGCATTACCCGCAAAACTATAATGCCAGGATGCCCGTCAAAAAAGGGGCATTGACCGTAAAAATACAATACCAAGATATCTCTGAGAAAAAGGACATTGCCCGTAAAATAATACAAATTCTGGGCATGAAAAAAAGGGGCGATTGCCCATAAAATAACAAAACACATATATTAGGATACCTCATTAAAGAAAAGGGATTGTCTATAAAATTACGAAAAGGATTATTCAGTGAAATTAATATAAATTTCCATACAGTTATCCAGCATTACCCTATTCTCTTTTCACAAATCATAAAATTATGTGGTTTTTAAAATAAAATCTTTAATGGGGATCGCCATATATACCAACTGAAAATCTATAATAGATTTAAAAGAGGAATATAGATAATTCACAACACTAATAAACAACAAAAATTAATTTTCACAGGAGTACTTATGTTTTTGCAATATTTGAATAAAACATTCATAACTTATGCATACTATAAAACTTGTATATTCAAAACCTAATTTTCCAAGGTTTTCAGGCACTCTTAGCAGGCAGTTTGTAGTTTTTTTTTTTTTTTTTTTTAATAAAAGTTTAATTTTATTAAAGGAGAGCATTCTCACTCATTTCCTATAGTAAATTGTATTTTTATTCAATTACAAGGTTCTCACTTTTGGTGTTATTGCATTAATAACTTATGTTAAAATAAAATTTTTAGCTTTCCAAAATTTACCATCACACACTTTAATAGTGAGAGTGGTGGAGCATTTAAAAACTGGTAGGATAACAAACCCTCGTGTGTTTAGATAAAAGTCTGATATGTAAAATGAAAATAGAAAATTAGTTGCTTTAATATTAAATTACAGGGGTTGAAGCAGGCAAAATTTGGGGTCCACAAAAATCTATTTAATAAAATAGGATTCTTCACAAAATAATTTTAATAAAACAGATCCTTTCACAAAATTCTTTTATGCTATTTTCATAAATACTGTTTTAAAATCTAATTTGTACACAAAAACATGTCATAATTTTCAAAAACTTAGCAAAGGAATTTTTAAAAATATATATATTTAGTTTTTAAATTCCTTGTTCAAATAACAGTCAACTTCCATTACAAAATGTTATTTTCACAAAAATAACTTTTCTTTTTCACAAAATGAGCCCCAAGAATAAAAACCTGCATCGACTCCTGAATTGATCAGAAAAATTATGATCAGTAATATCAGTTTATTAGCTGTACTGCTATTGCTCCCTCTTTTCCCTTCCAAGCCCCTTAATAATAGAGAGCAGCTTTTTTATGACACACAAATGCTAATTTATTATTTCGATTTTTATGTATCACATATTTACTAAATACTACATGAAACAAAAGTAGTCCATTTTTGATTTAACAATGATTCATAATCCCACACACATCGGTGCAAGAAATCCATCTAAGTCGAGACTGAAATTTCTTCTGAGCATTAGAAATAACTAAATGCAAAAGGGTTAGAAGATTTCTAAGTCTTGTATTATACCTAAAAATTGGTCTCTTACAATAAAAGAAAGTGATTAAATGTTCTTGATTGTAGAACCACTATTATTTAAGTATATAAGGTAGAATTTTGAGTCAGTCAAAAATATCTTCAACATTGAAATCAGTCGTGAGATTGAAGGTCTTGCACCCATGTCCCACGGTTCTTGATCTTGTGTATACAGATAATACATGCTATATTGTTTACAAGATTTTAGTGAAAATTGATTACACTTGGGAATGTTTGAAGATGAAATTATTACAATGGTTCTGTTTTACAAATTATCATTCAATAAATAAAAAGAAAACATGAATTTAAACAAATTTATTTAATATACTTCAACACAGTATTCTTAGAAGTAACAAATTTAAATAACAAATTAAGAAACAACAAATAAAAAATTAATTTTTTCACACAGATTTGTAGTAACACAATTTATTGCCAAGGTTCTGCACTTTCACATTGATTTTGTATGTTGTAGATAGTTTTTTTTTTTTATTGTGTGCCTTTTTCCAGATTAATAGCCAAGCATGTCCTATTTAAAAAAAAAAAAAAAAAAAAAAAAAAAAAAAAAAAGGTAAGAATAAATATTACATAAAAGTATACAGAATAAACAGAAATTGAGTATATTAGTAACAATCTCAATTATTCCAGATGAACAGCAAATACAGCAGTTATGTTTAATAGATAATTGTTATGAGCATCCTATTAAAACAAGTAACAAAAAAGTAAGGAATTAGAATTCATTCCAGTTTAACCCAAAATTAATTTCAATTATTGTAAAATAATTCATTTTTTGTAATGTTACAGTTAGTAATTTATTTTACTGAACCTTTTGTACATGAATAAAACTTGCACTTGACCTTTTATTTCTATGAAAATATTTTTAAATGAGTAAATTAAATTTGAAGCAATTTTAAAATGACAAAATTCTTTAAGCTCTGATATAAAACTTTGGGCCCCAAAATAAAAAGGCCTGAACATCTCTGATAGACATTAATGTTCTTTATATCAAAATAAAATGCCTTTATAGCACCTTGAACCGTTTATATATAGCACTTATAGCCATTTGAACCAATTATAGTTGGTTTTAATCACTTTTGAATTGTTTTATGTCTGTTTTGCAGCCAATGTGTATATTGCATTTCTTAGATCTCTTCTTCATTGATAACTGTAATTGAGAGTGCATGTTTTTTCATATGTTTTTATGTTCTTCTATCTTTACAAGAAAATATTGAATTCAAAGAAAATGTGGTATTCTGACTTTCGGTGGATTTGGACATATTGGAAGGCAAGGAATGAGATTTAAAAGTTTTTAGAAAATGTCTATCAGTCAACTCTGTAAGTTTTTAATTAAAAAAAAAAAAAAAAAAAAAAAAAAAAATGTGGCTGCTTTGTTTCAAGAACTAATGCATGGCATTTCACAAAACTTTACATTCAGTTAGAGCATTGATATAAACTGAAGCTGGTTAGTTTTGGGGGTACCGTAATTTCCTGCCTATAATCCGCGGATTATCTGTTAAAAAGTCTTAAAAAATAGCTAGTGCGGATTATAGGTCGCTGCGTGTAATCTGTTGTTTTTTTCCCTTGCCAGTAATCAAGTAACTTTTTGAAAATAGGTAAGGATTTTTTTTTTCAGGAAACAAGTGGCGTTGATTATCATTGAACGGGAAATACTGAAACATTCGAAATAGCAGCCGGCTCCATTCATACTCTCACAAAAATTACCGGCCCATCCTTTTTTAAAATTGGCCAATCATATTTATTACTCCATGTAGCGGTAGTAGTTCGCATGCACAGTGTTGCCATATCGGTTACAAGTAGTGAATAGGACAACTTTTGAAGACTATGCTTTTTTTTTTAATCTGGACAACTAAAAAAATAAAAATAAAAAATGGGCTTCAATTTGATTCTTTTAGCTTTCTTCCGCTCTATCTTTTTTTTCTTTATATTTAAATATTTATGGAAAAATTCAGCGCTGTGCAAAAGGGGGGGGGGGGGCGAAGGGGCGGTATCCCCGGGCGCAAAAATTTATGGGGCGCCAAATTTATACTGCCAACGCCAATTTCGGCCTATTACAATAAAAAGTTGGGGTGGAGGCGCCAAATTCTATCTTTGCCCCGGGCGCAATTTTCTCTTTGCACGCCCCTGTAAATTAGGAAAAATAATCGGCAACATTTTTTTAAATCCATCTTTTCTTTGAAATGGCAACATTATTTTAGTTGTATCTCGTAGCACGTGCTCTGCACATGCAGTAGTGTGAAGTAGAAAGCGTCTTTTTAGCGCCATTTTGATATTAGTCTTGCATTAGAGTTTAAGAGCTTCGATCTTGGAAAAAAAATGTCTTCTAATAAGTGAAAAGGTGCCTTCTTCAAACCAGATGCATTGTTTATAATGGATTCCAAGAAAGCACACAAAAGTGAAAAAGCTAAAAATGCATGCAAAGCGGCATCAGCAAAAGTGGCAATCATTCCAAGTGGACTCACCATGATTTTACAACCCCTTGATGTAGGGATCAAAAGATCATTCAAAAGTAAAGTCTGAAAATTATGGGAAATGTGGATGACTGAAGGCGAACGCATTTACAGGAAAACAGGTAAAAGAAAACGTGCATCTTACGCATAAGTGTGTGAGTGGATTAAACAAGCATGGGATGAGATTACTGTTACCACGATTAATAACGCATTTAAAAAAAACGAAGATCGCGTTTGAAAACGAAACTGATGCTAATAGTGATCTGGACCCATCTGCCAGTGAATCCGAGTGTTTGTCGGAGGAAATTCTTAAACTGTTTAATTCAGAGTCGGATGATTCTGATCTTGAAGGATTTTAAATAAAACAGTTTTTATCTATTTACCGTGTGAAGAGCTGATTTATTTTCTAATTATTCCGAATACTTTATTACAATTCCTTAAGTTATAGGTAAAATTTTTTACTTGATATCAAAATTTTTGTTGATATACGAGGGTAGTTTGATAAGTCCGTGACTTTGAAATGAAAAAACCAATATACAGTAGACTCCCTCAAATCCGCACAGCTTGGGACCAGAGGTTTTGTGGATTTTAGAATTTTGCAGATTTCTGGTCATTGCTTTGTTTACATTTTTTAAACAGTAATTTGAGTGCAGTTAATAGTGCATTCGGAACTGTAATGAATGCTTACAATATAATAAAATATTAAAATAAGTAATAAACTAAAAATTTAGATAATTTTTAAAATAATTAAAGCACTAATAGCAAAGGTCAAGTTAATAGTGTATGATTAAATATTCATTATAAAGATTAAATGTATTTTGCCAAAATTATTCGACAAAACTTGCTTCATAAAAGTATATTACTAATTCACATCAAAATCATAAGGATTTTTTTTCAAGTTTAGTCAGGCTTAATAATCAAAAAATCTTGATTAATGCATAAATATATTTGATAAGAAGATTGTGATTACCAGTGATATTAGCAATATCTTGAACTTTTTTCAAAAAAAATTATTCTTCCTTCATGAAAAAAAAAAAAAAAAAAAAAAAAAAAAAAAAAACATGAATAGAGTATTAAGAAAATTACAAATAAAAAAATATATGGAATTGATACAAAACTAAAAAAAAAATCAAATTTTGTCCCAATATCCAAACTGAAAATTTCATTGTTTACATCCATAAAATATGTGCGGATTTTAGAGAGTTGCGGATTTCTGGTTTGCGGATTTGAGGGAGTCTACTGTACATACCAAAGTGCATTTTATTTTTCGACATAATCTCCTTTCATAATGATACACTTTTTCCAACGATGTTCTAACTTTTTTAATCCTTCCAAAAAATAAGATTTCTCAAACTCCTCAAAATAAGCATTTGTGGCAGTAATGATCTCAGAATTTGAAGAAAATTTTTTTCCTCCAAGCCACTTTTTTAAATTTGGGAAAAGGAAAAAATCACTGGGGGCCAAGTCAGGTGAGTAGGGTGGATGGGGGAGCAATTCGTATCGTAATTCAACCAGTTTAGCCGTTGAGATTGCAGACGAATGTGCTGGAGCATTGTCGTGATGAAAAAGCACTTTTTTCTTGGACAAGTGGGGCCGCTTTTCTTTTAGTTTTGCATTAAACCGGTCTAATAAATCAGCATAGTACTGTCCTGTGATCGTTTTTCCCTTTTCCAAATAGTCAATAAGGATTATGCCCTTTGAGTCCCAGAAAACTGTTGCCATAATCTTCCCGGCCGATCGAACGGTTTTTGCCTTTTTCGGAGCACGTTCATTTGGAGAAGTCCACTGTTTAGACTGTTCTTTTGTTTCTGGTGTGTAGTAATGTATCCATGTTTCATCAACTGTAACATAACGCCGCAAAAATTCGCTTGAATTGCACTTGAACTTGTCTAAACACAGTTTTGAAATGGTTACACGATTCCGCTTTTGATCCACTGTCAGTAATAGCGGCACCCATCTAGCTGATAACTTTTTCATACCCAAATATTCATGCAAAATATTGAATACACGTTCATTTGAAATGTTTACCTTCTTAGCTATCTCACTAATTTTCACGCGGCGATCTTCTAAGACGATATCATGGATTTTATTGATCATTTCTTCGGTCGTGATCTCAACTGGACGGCCAGAACGCTCTGCATCTGTTGTGTTCGTACGGCCACAGCGAAATTCTGTAAACCACTTGTGAACCATACCATGTGAGGGAACAGAGTCTCCATAATATTTTCTCAATTTTTCTTCAGTTTCGGTTAATGATTTACCGCGCAAAAAGTAATGTTTTATCAACACATGAAATTCCTTTTTCTCCATAATCAGAACTAATTCGACAATCGTTTGCTTTCGAATGCAATAGAACACAATGTATTTAAAATATCGTCGGCAACTTTCACGAGTCTTGCCACAGGTAATGAAAAATTGATAACATAATAATAATTATGCGATCAGACTGCCACCTTTTTTAAAGTCACGGACTTATCAAATGACCCTCGTAATGCTGTCAAAATTAATAACAGAAGATCAAAGGAGGTAAGCTTTATTTTATATTTGCAATTTTAATTATTTGTTACTTAATATACGGGTGATTCCACAGTATTTGGGTGTCACGTACGGGACAATTCACACTGTTTTCATGATACATTTTATTGTTTTTCTATGGTAAAAAATATAATAAAAAAATTTTGAACCATTTAAAAAACATTTTGCATCCTTGGCTAATATTCATTGGAAATTAAATTTTAACTAGGCCAATTTTAGAATTAAAAAATATATAGATAAAGTTTTGTAACGTACGGGACGCCACAAAAAAAATTTTTTGAAGTACCAAAATAAATTTTCATTTTCTCTGAAATTTTTTTACTTTTTAAAAAATAAATTGTACAGTTGGTTAAAGGATAAGTTGAATTCACCTTAATTACTTAAAATAACTTTTTAATTTCTCCCATTAATTAATAAATAACTAATTTCATGCGTCACGTACGGGACATGGCATATTGTAACGTACGGGACATCCAATTTAAAATAGCAAAATGTTCAAGAATGTGTACAATGTATCAATAAAAAATAATTTAGCTGAAAAATTAAGTATTTTGCTTAGTTAAAAGAAACAAAAAACAAGTAAATAAAGGAATTTCACACAAATTGTAAAAATTTAAAATGAAATTTTAGAAATTGAAATAATTACGAACTATCTATGAAAAAAAATATGATTCTATACATTAGACATTTAACGAAGTTGTAAGATGTCAACGATGTTTTCAATTTTTTCTATATCTTCTGATGATATGAAAAAATGCCCTCTATTGTTAATGGGATAAAGGCTGTTATCTAGTCTCATCAAAATATTTTTCTTTTGGATTTTGTCCTTTTCTGGAATAGCTGGCCACATGAATTTATTTATTCCAATTTGTTTCATAAATGAAATGCAAAGAATGTTATCATTAATTGTTTCTACGATACCAGGCCACCATTCATCGTCATGCAAAACATATACCCAATCTGATATTTGAATTGGGCAAGTTGGAGATTCTTCTTTGGCTGGAAGCCAAAGTGTAATTTCTTCATCAGGTACTTCAGTTTTACTAAAGCATGAGTGTTGCCAAAGGCCTAGATCTTCATTATTTAATGGCTTTGTAAAATGGATATTGTGGATGCATAGACTGATGTCGCTCTTCTTTTTCTTGAAGCAAATCACACACAATTAATCCTTTCTTCATTTTACCTTCTATGCATTGTTTCCATTGGTAGAAACTAACTTTCATTTCTTCTCCAACATCTATTTTATTGAAATCAAGAATATTGTTTACCCAGGCCTCTACTTACCATTCATTGCATATCCTTTTACAACAATTGACTGTTTTACTACTGTTAAGATCAAAGCAGCAAATTGTTCCTTTTACAGCTGTTTCTGCACTTGTTAGAAACTTAAATGAATTGCTAATTCTGTTTAATCCATCAATTAACAATTCAGTGCTTTCATGATATAAACACATGCAGACTTCATGATCTTTTTCTGAAATTGGGAATACCTCTGCAGGTCTAAGAGCAGCAAACATGCTAAATCCAATTTATATTGTTGATCGTTTTTTAAACAATTGGTGTGTTTCCTTTATTTTTTTTATTAAAATTCATTTCTGGAGTTTTATTCGTTTTCCAGTAACATCTTTCACAGAAACATACTCCTTTTTCTCTGGTAGTGTTCTGCTAATTGAATCTTGTTTATAAAAATCAGATACTTCTTTCTTTTGTTCTTCAGAAAGTGCATATGCTATTTTCTTCCTTTCCACTGTTTTGTTTATAGCAGAGTTTTTTAAGTGGAGTTCCTTAGAAAGAATCTGAACCTTATTTGGTGACCAACTTTGAATAACATTTGTTATAATGGGAATTTGTTTGGTTGGTGTTGTTTGCAAAATTGATTTTACATGTTTCACAGCTTTTCCCAAAACTTGGGGTTTCATGCTTACAGTTGGGGGCAGTTTGTGAATTTCTATGTTGTTTAACTTTTACTTCTTATCTCTCTGTGTCCTTTTTCTTTCAGTTTCCCTTTTCCTTTGTTGATCAATCTCTTTAACAGTCATTGTTAATTTTTTTTCTGCCTATAGTTTTTAATTCTATCTCTTTCTTTTGCTTTTTCAGCTTTCCACATTTCTTCATTCATTTTCTTTTTCTCACAAGTTTTTTCATTCTTTCTGCTAAAGTTGAAAGTTTTTTTTTTTTTTTTTTTTTTTTTTTTTTTTTTTTTCAAATTATGCAAATGACACAAATTTTAAGGACAAAAGCACTAAGTTGGAATAATTTGCAAAGTAACTATTTTAAAACATTCAAAATATATTCATAATTCTTACTTTCCAGTAATAAAACACATGCTTTTGACAGCATAAGAAATAGCAGATGAATTAAGATGTCTTAAGCATCAAAGCATGGAATGACTATTCTTACTGTTCTAAATCATAAATATTTATTGATATTTTGCAACAGTGCCATATATGAAGGCAAAATTACAAGTATTATCTTAAAAAGGAATTTTTTTATACAGTTTTAAATTAATATGCAAAATTTTGTCCTGTACGTGACAGAATTGTCCTGTACGTGACACATTTTTATTCAATTAATTTAGCTTATTAATTTAAAGATTTAATAATAATGTTGGGTGTTTCAGTTTACTTATATTATAGACTAAGAGAAAACAAAAAACTGTGCAATTACCATCAGTATTATTTACATAAAAAAGAAAAATATTCTGAAAATTGTAACGTACGGGACAAGACAAAAATAATTAATGAAAATTTTTAAAAGATTATTCTTTTTCAATTTTTTTTAGAGTTTAATATAATGGTATTGTTTAAGGAAAATACAATGCTTCAAAAATCTTTTAATTAAAGAAAATATTTTCCAAGTTATTGATAAAAAACAAATGTCCCGTATGTGACACATTTTTCAGTGATGTAGTAAACAAAATGCTGTAAAATTTTATTTATTTATGGTAAAAATGTTTTATTAGTAAACTTTGATAGAAGAGATTTCTAGCTTTAAAATGATGTATAGTACATGATTATTATTAAAAAATAATTCTTCAAAGCTCTGAAAGCAAATACTGTGGAATCACCCATACGTATAGCTACAGTGCCTAGAAGAGATTGTGCCTAGTGCCTCTTCTAGGCACTGTAGTATAGCCATGAGATAATAAAAGGGGTTTTTTTTTATTTATTTTTCCATTTTGCCGATGAATTTAATTTTTAATGATTTTTATTTTTTTATTTTTTTAAACTGTTTTTATTTGTGTATATTTGTTTAGACATTAAATAAACATTTATCCCTCCTCTATGACGAACGGAATTTAGCCGCGGATTATACGCCGCTGCGGATTATGTGAGGGTAAAAAGTATTAATTGGCTGAAAATTGTAGTTGCGGATTATGCGCCGCCGCGGATAATAGGCAGGAAATTACGGTATATCTCTTAACAGGTGGCGCTGATATGATGCATTATTCACAATTTCCATAACATCTCTAACTCAAGAACTAATGCACAGGTTATTATAAAACTTCAACTTCTGTTAGTTCCTGATTTAAAAAGTGCTTCAATTCATATATAGGGAACAATTTTTTACTACCATTTGAAAATATAGACATCAACTTCTTTTGTATCATGCAATAAATCAACAGTTATATTGAGAATTTTGGAGAATAATAAAATATTTTTTTCTTTCAAATAGAGCATTTTCCAATGTTCCCTTACTAATTTTCTGCTTAATGCCATAAATAAATATTTTTGTTTATCGAAAAACTTTTTTTTTCGCAAGTGATGGAAATATTTTACATATACACACATATTGCCATAATTAACACTACAACAGTACAAAGAATAGATTTATATAATACATTCCATCTTGCAGACTTTTTAATAATATTGTTGCAGACACTTGAAGATAGTTCTGTCCCTGCACTCTCAACTAAATTTGTATGTTTTACAAGATCTCTTAACTAGATTCACACTCTTTTCAAGATTGACTAAATTGGCACTTTTTCTGAGATATCTTGAATAAATTGGTGCTCTTTCCGAGATATCTCGACTAAATTTGTTCTTTTTCTCAAGATTTCGACTAAATTCGCATTTTTTCCCCCAGGATCAGGACTAAATTCACACTTTTTTTCTCCAGGATCTGGACTCAATTTGCACGTTTTCCTGAAATCTCGACGAAATTTGCACTTTTTCTCGAGATCTCAACTAATTTTGCATGTTTTCTGGAGATCTCAACTAATTCGCATGTTTTCCCAAGATCACGACTAAAGTTGCATTTTTTATTGAGATCTCGACTAAATAATGCATTTTTTCTTCATCTCAACTAAATAATGCATTTTCTCGAGACCGCGGCTAAATTTGCACTCCCTCCCAGGATCTTAACTAAATTTGCACCCCGCCTCATGAAATCTTGACTAAATTCTCACTTTTTCCGAAGATGTCAACTAAAGTCACACTTTTTCTGATTATTTAATGATATTCATATCACCCCCTCCCTCTCCGCAGAATCATAATTCCCATTTTTCTATCATGATTCTATGTTGAAATCTGCATTTTGTAAGTATGATGAAATTAGCATTTTTTACCAAGATTCTTTGATGAAACTTCATTTTTTTAATGCGATTGTTCTATTTAAGAGATTTGCAATTACTTTCTGTGATATTTTGGCAGAATGTGCATTTTTACCATGACCCTTTGACAAAATTTATTTCTTCTGCAACTAACTGACTTTTTTATACGTACTCATTAGTTAAAATTCACGATAGTTTATCGTGACTGACTGCCAAAATTCTCAATAGTTTTGCACAACTGATTGGCTCACTTTGCAGAAAAAAATATGTAGAAGAATTTACAGGGGGAAATACAGTACAGAATTTTAATATGTAGGTCTTTCCTTTTCTGTATGTAAATCACACAATTCTGCACACGATTTCAAACCCTACCCCTCAAAGACAACCCATCTCCCAAGAAACTTTTAAAATGGCACCATAAGCAGCCAATTTATTTATTTTATGTGCTTGGTGGCTCTTTTAAACCCTTTTAATGAACACAATGGTTTTTTTTAACCTTTCCATGGCAGCCTGTGGAAATTCAATTGATCTTTGAAAATTATAGCAAATATTTTTGGTATACAAAGAACAAGCATACCCTCCCCCCATTTTTTAATAGCCCTTTTTGAAAAAATGTACTTTTGCTTTAAATTAGTGGTTCCTCTTCGAAAAATTCCACCTGGTGCCCCCCCCCCTTTTTTTTTTCTTTCTAGAATTTAGAGTATTTCAGATATGACAAAAAATCATCTTTGCTAGTAAAATGGTATTATCGTAGTGAGCATTAAAAATCATTCAAAATACAATTTAACTGCAATAGTTAGCAGATCTGTAGTGGTATTTGAAATTGATTTTAATTTTTGAGAAATTAAAAACAATACATGTCTTTCTAAAAAATATTATACGGTAGAGTATCTAATTTGCCGGCATGTAATTCACAGTCAATTTTTTAAAGTTAACAAAAACGTATTTAGATTAATAATATTGTACACTGTGTCACCCTCTTAGTGATGAGTATTGATTTTTTTTTTTTTTTTTTTTTTTGGGGGGGGGGGAGGCTGGAAATAAAACTTTACACGAACAAATTGACGCTGTGATGATTTGGCGCTGCGATGAATTGGCACTACAATGATTTCAATGCAACACCTAATATTTCGAATTATAACTAACTGAATGAAAATGCCTTAAAATTAATAATTATTTGTAACAATATTAAAATTTTATATCATCATTAGAAACATTTTTCTGAATAATTTTTTATTTAACATATTAGGAAGTAGGTAAAAATTTGTTTGCAACATTACAGATCTACATACGAGAAAAAAAACATTGAATATATGAACATTATGAATTGAATATAAATGAAAAAAAAAGCATGTTTTCATTATTGTCACATTCACAAAAATATACATTTTTTGAAAATGCATTAAAAGATAGAAAACTTCACTAAATTAACCAGCTAAGTTGGTTTTATATATGGCAATTTATTTTGTTGCCTAATTAAGTGTTATATGACCAAATTAGTCAAAATTTAGTTCTACGGTAGTAATACTGCTATTAGTACTTTTTTTTTTGGCCATTATATCTACGGC
The DNA here is from genome assembly GCA_964019185.1 of Maratus speculifer. Classification (NCBI taxonomy): domain Eukaryota; kingdom Metazoa; phylum Arthropoda; class Arachnida; order Araneae; family Salticidae; genus Maratus; species Maratus speculifer. The sequence continues at coordinate 56,355,379 of OZ025290.1, read as the reverse complement.
AGCCCACTGACCACCTTAGGGACTGAATTAAACGAGGAAAAAAAAAAATCAGCCTAATGTGTGTATTGTCTTTGAATACATGAAAGAGAGACTGGAGCATATGGGTTATTCTCTGCAATAGTGCAAAAAGTGGTTCCCAGCCATATAAATGCTCTAAATTTCATTTTATTTTTATTTATTTATACTTTTATTAGAAGGTCTAAAGTTTGTTTATTAGGGGCAGGGCGTAAAATTTAAAAATAAACAAATTTAATATTTAAAAAATGTAAGATATATCATGCAAATATCATTCCCTCACCTCTTCCCTACCCATACTACCATACTTTACTGCCTGATTTTTTCCATTCAGAAATAAAAATAATTAAAAACACCCTAAGCAAAATAAAGTTCTTAAATGGTACCTTACAAAAAATAATAAAAATATTTTTTTTTTACTGTAATTATGTAGTCTACTCAATCAATTATAAGTCTCCCCATGTTAGACCATCATTCCCTCACACCTTGCTATTATCCCAAATATCCTATCACTAAAGATGAGCAGCAGTCTAGCATTCTTTACAGAGAGGAAGCTAATTTGAGTACTTGTCAGTCCAGCAACATAAATTGGTGGGATAATTTTTTGTTAATTTTCTAGAAATTTTTTTCAATCAGAAAATCGGGGAGTATTTTTATTAGCAGTCATTCCCTCACGCAGAATGCTAAATTTTTAGAAATTTTCAAAATTTTTAATTTTATCATACATTATATATTATGTGTTCTTCTTTAAGGAATCAGTTCGGTTTTTTCCGCAATTTTGCATTTTTCATGACAATTAGTAAAAACATCTTAATTTCATCATTCCCTCACATTTATTGTTATCAGTTAATGATAAGTGAATGGGGAATATGCACTTTTGTTTAAAATTTTATAACGATTTCTGCTGCTATTAAAATCTTCAACAATTGACCAATTACTAACAATTTATCCAATTTTTATGAAAATTTACCTATGTAACATTCAAGTCAGACTGCTTGGTCAAATTTGCAGTATTGTAGAGAATAACCCATATGTGAATAATTCACATAAACATAGCTTTTTTTATTACTGGTTAATTTCTGAAAACAAAAAATATAATACAGTAAATAGAACTGAATACAGTAAATAGAACCCCTTTTTTAAACAAGGTAATTTTTTATAAAATCATCTTTATAGTTAGCTCTTCTTTTTTTTTAATAACTTTATAAATTCAATGAATTGCTCACAAGTGCCCCAACAGCAGGGTAGTTGCGAACACAAGAAAAAATATTTGATATGCTTTACATTCTGTTTTTTATTTGTTTTCATTAGGGATGCACCGAATATTCGGTATTCGGCCTATTCAGCCATGTTACCGAATATTCAGTTAGGCCGAATACTAAATTATTCGGCTGAGCCGAATATTCGGTATGGCCGAATATCAAAGTATTAGGTCGAATCCAATACTTAATAAAACCTTTAAAAACTTTTCACTATTTCTACTTTTAACTGTCAATTTTTTAATTTATATTTAAAATAATTCGAAACAAAATCATTTTTAAATAAAATAGAATGTTTTTACATTATTTATTTGCTGTTTGTAAAGTACAACTTAAGAAAATTAACCATGAGAAGGATTAAAATGGTGATTTATTAGGATTCTCCTTAGGTATAAATTACGTACTCATACAAGTTTCTAAATTTTGTTTAGTAAATAATCTGTTTCTTGCTTTTCTTCAAATAAAAGTCCTTTAAAAGAAAAAAAAAAACTTTTGAGATTAGTAATAGCTATCAAGGCAGACAAATTTTGTTCATGAAACCATAATCATAATCAACTTATTGAGTCATAAGTACATTGTATTTCATCTCACTCTAGGTCCAAACTTGTGTGTTCATTTATTACATTAACAATAAATAACATATTTTCAACTCACATGCTTTGATTTCTGTAAAATATGATATGATGGGAAGGGTGGAAAATACCACCATTCATAAGAAAAGAACTATGAGCCAAACATACCTTTATTCAGAATTAAGTTGAAAGTATTTGTACTTTATATTGAAAAAAATCTGCCTTGAATTATTTTAAAAGGACAATTATCAGAGTGTAAAATTTTTCTTCGGCCATTTTTTCATTATTTGATTTTAAAATGTTTGTTTTGATTCGTAGAAAATTTTATTAATTAAAGTTTCATAACTGCGCTTCTTAAATAACTCAAGCCAGATTTTTTTCAATACTAAATGCTCTTATAAAAAGCTGTTGTTTATCAAAATGTAAGTTTCTTTTATTAAATATTATGTAAAACTGTTTTAAAAAGTAACATTTTAATATTTTGAAATTAAAAAATTATTTGGAAAGCCGAATATTCGGTATTCGGTTCACCTGTCGGCCGAACATTCGGCATTCGGCCAAAATCACTATTCGGTGCATCCCTAGTTTTCATGATCATTAGTTACACTAAGTGTTAAATTTACTATAAACAAAAAAAGTGCCCTTTTCAGAACAGTAGCACCCTGCCCTTTTTTAAACCTGGGGGAAACTCTGTATATGACATATTTAAAAATATAAAAACTAAACCTTATTTTTACTTAAGGGCTATCCATAAAAGATGTTCAATTTTTTTACCTTGTCTGCCCCCATTTGTCACACTTGTCATACCCCCCCCCCCTCTACCAATTGTCATATGCCATGCTATATTACTTAAACATACTTTCAGTTCAAATACAAAGCACTATGTTATAGATCTTATTTCAAATTTTATTTTAAAATTTTAACTATGTGTTTTAATGCCATTTGTAAGCACAAATGATTCATGTACTTATTTTATACGAAACAAGATTAAGGCTTACATCAAGAAGCATAATTAATGAACAATAGTAATACACAAGGGTGGGAAAATTTTCAAAAATCTTACCAGCCAAGTATTTGTTTCATCCGCCAGCAAGATGCAAAACACACGCAATTGAAAATAGTTATGACAAAATTGCATGCAATTGCAGACAAACTTACGGTTACTACAACACATTTTCATAATTCTTTTTTTCTATAATATTAAGAAATATATACAACAGAGCAGGGGTGCAAAAATCTAGGCGCCAGAGGGTAGTCTCTCACCACTAAAATTTTAAAGTTTTTTTCGCTCAAAATTTAATAGCATTCTAGCGGGAATTTGACACGAAATATTAGACGAAGAAAAACGAAATAAATTTTGTGGGGAGAAACTGCCTGCTGGCGCCTAGATTTTTGCAACCCTGCAACAGATGTAAACTTAGTATAAGATAGAACTTAGTACCATTTAGTAATTTAAAACTTAGTTTAGTTATTTACACTGTAATAATGTGGAAAGTTAAAATATCTAGATTGAGAAAGAGTCTCTGATAATGTCTCTATTATCTACAGTTTTACAAAAACAAAACACGAACTCGCCTTGCCAGAAAATGCTTTGCCACTGGCGAGCAAAATTATTCATTTCCCCAACCTTGGTAATACAATATTCATATGTAAGAGCAAGAGTTATAAAATAAACAGTAGCAAAATAAATAATTTATAAATGAAAATTATTTTGAAATAAATTTTACTGATATTCAAATCGTTATTTCATATATAATTATCTTTTATCATTCAATGAGATAACAAAAAAAGAAGATTAAAAATTTTTATTTAGCTTTTAATACAAACAAACTTGTCAATAGAAGATGTAAAAATGAAAAATTTAGGAGTCAAGAAAAATCCAACAAAAATTTTTTAATTAAGTAAACTAGTTAATATAGCTTTTCCCCACACTTATTTCACAATGCTAACTCTTTTTGAACAATAATATTCACTTTATATAATTTACAATTAAATAAATGTTACAATTTGAAAATAGCATTAACATCCTGAGAAAAAAAAAAAAAAGTCAGTACTACAGTTAATATGTAAAAGTATATACAAAATTTAGTCGTGTACAATGCTCCCCCCCCCCTCCAAGAAAAAATAAATAAAAAAGGGATGCATTTTACAACAAAAACATGTAAACAACAACTATTTTCTAAATGGTAAAAAAAAAAAGAGCCAAATAAAATCCACAAAAAATTTATAATTTAGTAGCCAGTTAACATAGCATCCCCCTCCCTTCTCCATTTCACAATGATACCCTTTTTCTGAACAATAATAATCATGTCTTTTAATTTACAAAAACATCCCACGTAATTTGCACAAAAAAATTATTCCCCCCCCCCTCCCCAAAAAAGGAGAAAAACTTTCCTGGAATAAAAGAAAGCATTAAAAAATTGTACAAGAACTCATTATTATTACATTAATTTTACTAAAATAGTATATAATAAATAAACCTGTTTTTGCATTCTTGCTTCCCTCTTTTACAAAATATTTTTTCAACACATTGAAGACATGGCTTTGGCATCTTTATCAGATGATGTCATTAGGATTTGTGACTGAAAAATACAAAATTTATAATGACAACCAAGAAAAACTTTAAATCTGTCATGAAAAGCCTCCATGCATCACTATTCCCAAATAGTGTTACCCCCCCCCCCCCCAATAAAATAAAGCTAACTACATAAAACAATCAGGAATTGATCCAGTAATTTTTTGTTTGTTTGTTTGTTTGTTTATTCATAAGGCAAAATATTTCTGGAAACAACTGTAGGTCCACTGTGCCCCATGTTAAATTTCAATACATGATCATAAAATTGTTATTTAAAGTTTTCTTTTAAGCATATTAAATTTAATATTAATCCTTTGCGGTGCAGTGGTTTCATAGATATACCACTTAATTTTAATTCCCAAATGCCATATTGGCAACGGAAAAAATTATGGTTTATTGATTGTGTGAAATATAGCGTTTTTTTATTTACAAATAAAGTTGTTTTCAAATTCCGGTGTCAGTCATTTATTTCAACACTTAAGAAATTAATTTGTCCTGCCCTGCAAAAGGTTAAATCAAAACAAGTAGTATCTTACCTTTACAAGAAAAAAATTCTTATTTATCTATAACCTTTAATTAAAAATAAAAAAAAAAGTATGATGATAAATTTTACTTTTAGGCAGACTTGTATAAAACGAAAAACTTTCTGCACACGTAATATTGAATCAAAAACTATCTGCAAATTAATGTTGGGGGTAATTCGATGCAGTTTATGAACATAATTCACGTTTTTTACATGATTCATAGATGTAATTTGCGTTTTTGAGCGATTCATGGGTGTAATTCGCATTTTTTTACGCGATTCCTGAGCATAAATGTTTTTCATGCGATTCATGAACATAACTTGCATTTGTTATGCTATTTAAGGGTGTAATTCACTATTTTTATGAGATTCATGGACGTAATTTGCATTTTTTGAGTGACGAAATTTACGTTTTTTGATCGATTTATGGATGTAATTCGTGTTTTTTATGCAATTTATGAACGTAATTCGTGTTTTTTTTTTACATAATTCATGGACCTAATTCGCATTTTTTGCATAATTCATGGATGTCGAATTCGTGTTTTTTTTTTACATAATTCATGGACCTAATTCGCATTTTTTGCATAATTCATGGATGTCGAATTCGTGTTTTTTTGGAGCGATTCATGGGTGTGATTTGGGTTTTTTGAGTGATTCATGGATGTAATTCGTGTTTTTTATGTGATTCATGCAAGAAATTTTCATCTTTTACTCAGCTTTCGGGCGACATTCAGGTTTTTCGCGCGGTATTTTGCCAAAATGTTGGTTCCTTTTACATGATACTTGGCTGAAATGCATGTTTTTTACGTGATTCTTTGTCAAAATGCATATTTTTATGCAATTCTTTATTGAAATTCGTGATTTTTTCAAGGTGTTTTGATGACATTCGCGTTAGCAATAAATAATTCTTTCTTAAAATTTTCTACAAACTCCATAAAATTTTCTGTGCAGTCTCTATTATACAACTCTGCTTTTAGAAGCTCAAAACAAACAATCAGGATAAAATGGATCACTATGAGTTAACAATGTATTTCGAAGGCTATAAGTAATCAATTCAGAGCTCAAATCAATTAAATTTCTAAAATCAAAATCTATTGTTTGGCAGCTAATTTCAGCAGGCTGAGATACAATACAAAAACTATATGCTCTAATATAGGGGTGCACAACCTTTTGAAGAGGAGGGCCACTTTCAAATATATCTGGGTGGTCGAGGGCCACATCAATAAAAAGGAGAGAATTCGAGTTAGAGGAGGTGATCTGTAGCCTACAATCTGATAAAAAAATATGTGGTTTCAGAGGAGAGTGTATGTGTGTGATTGGGGGGACAGTGTTCTCACTGTCGCTCGCCAATGTGCCAAGTTGCGACTAAATTCTTCATTTGGCGAGTAAACAAGCAATTAGACTCGCCAAATTGCTAGTGCTCAATTTTTGCTTTTTCTGTTTTTCGTTTTTCATACATATGCATATGGGTCATTCCATGCCAAATCAACCAGTGACTCAACCTGACCCTTTCCAATTTCAATGAAACTGCTAGGGATCATTCTCTATAATGATATAAATTAGAGCATATTTTTATTTTTTGTTTATCACTTTAAATTTTTATACACTTAATTATTTAAATTTTGAAAAATCATCATTTTTTGACTTGCATGAATATTTTCAATTTTGAATTTCTCAAGTTCTATCAAACATAGAAAATTTTATGACCACTCAATTCAAAGAGGAGTTTATAAGGTTTAATTTGATATGCAAGTCTACTATGTATAGCTAAAATAAATAAAAATTTTAAATTTTTTAAAATTTTAAATTTTAAAATTTTTTAGATAGTCATTTTTAAAAATTTTGAAAAAGTTGTATGTTTGATGTAATATTATAAGCTTTAAATTCAGAAATTTTTAGAGTGGGATCTCAATGGGATCAGGAGTTATTAAATAAAAGCAAAAATTACCATTAAAACAGCAATTTAATTCTGTCTATTTTGCTATTTATTTATGATTTGTATGGTAATTTTTAGCTTTTATTTAATAACTCCTGATCCCATTGAGATCCCACTCTAAAAATTTCAGAATTTAAAGCTTATAATATTACAACAAACATACAATTTTTTCAAAATTTTTAAAAATGACTATCTAAAAAATTTTCAAATTTTAAATTTTATTTATTTTAACTATACATAGGCGACTTGCATATCAAATTAAACCTTATAAATTCCTCTTTGAAATGAGTGGTCATAAAATTTTTCTATGTTTGATAGAACTTGAGAAATTCAAAATTAAAAATATTTATGCAAGTCAAAAAATGCTGATTTTTCAAAATTTTAATAATTGTATAAAAATTTAAAACGATAAACACAAAATAAAAATATGCTCTTATTTATATCATCATAGAGAATGATCCCTAGCAGTTTCATTGAAATCGGAAATGGTCAGGTTGAATATTGAATTTTTTTTGGTTGATTTGACATGGAATGACCCATATATATATTTAATGTATACATATTTTTTATATTTGTAGCGGATAGTTGAAATTAGATTAATAACAACCGCTATCACAGTTGTAGAAACTTAGGTTATTTTAGAACATATTGAAAAAAAAGAGGTTACATTAAAGGATTAAAGATATTTTTTGTGCTACATGGCGAATCTATTTTGCTAATACATTTTTCATTTGGCGAATGTTTTTTTATTTTTAATTCACCAAATTACTAACGTTGATCAAATGTCAGAGAGAACACTGGGGGGGGGGGGGTATCCACTTAAGTTCACTTACCCAGTCAAAATACCCAATTCAGTTGTTAAGAATACATCAGCATTTTTACATTTTTATATATAACAGATATAGCAAGGATTATTTTCTAGATTTAAAGATATTCCTTGACATAATTCAGGAGATTATGTTTTGTTTTATTAAAAGTGCTAAAAAAAGAGCATAAATGGCTGGTGCCAAAAAATGTGAATTTTATGAACGAAGAAGAGAGAAGCCGATTACAAGATTTTTTTTATCTACGTTATTTTAAATTTTTCCGCGACTGATCGATAAAATTTGCGATTTTTACAAAGCGATCGATAAAATTCGTGATTTTTACAAAGTTGGTCAATGAAATTTGCTATTTTCCTTCGTATGATCGACGAAATTCATGATTTTTCTGCGCATGATCGACGAGATTTGTAATTGTTCCGCACCTGATTGACAAAATTTCCAATTTCAATGCGCCTGATCGAAGAAATTCACGTTTTTCTGAAGACGATCTACGAAATTCTCGTTTTTACGAAGCCGATCAATAAAATTCGCGATTTTTACAAAGTCGATAGATAAAATTCGCTATTTTCTTTCGCACAATCGACAAAATTCACAATATTTCAGCGCTTGATAGACGAAATTCACAATTTTTACAAAGCCAATCAACGAAATTCACGATTTTCCACGCCTGATCTATGAAATTTGCATACAAAAAGGCAATAGTCAAAATTCACGATGTTCATGAAGCCGATCGACAAAATTCACAATTTTTACAAAGTCAATAGACGCAGTTCGCGATTTTTTAAAAGTTGATAGACAAAATTCGCGATTTTTGCAAAGCTGATAGACGAAATTCACAATTTTCTTTTGCATGATCGACGAAATTGCCGATTCATCCGAACTTGATTGACGATATATGCGATTTTGATGCGACTGAATTACAAAATTCGCAATTTTTCTGCATCTAATCGACGAAATTCGCGATTTTCTGATTCAGATCGGCAAAATTCGCAATTTTTTCGAAGCTAATAGACAAAATTTGGGGTTTTTACGAAGGCGATCAATCAAATTTGCGATTTTTACAAAGCGTATTGGCAAAATTTGTGATCTTTGCAAAGCCAATCGACAAAAATCACGAAATTACTCCGCATGATCAATGAAATTCTCGATTTTATTCGAGTCTGATCGACGTAGTAGCAATTTTTCCGCGTGTGACCAACAAAATTTGCAATATTCCCATCTTCGACCAAAGAAATTTGCTATTTTTCGAAATGCAATCAATAAAACTCGCAATTGTTCGATCTTTGAACGACGAAATGTGTGCTTTTTTTGCTGTAAATTGACAAAATACACATTTTTCTTCGACTGAGTATCAATTTTCGTGATTTTTGTATTAACATTGACAAAATCTGCATTTTTTATGCGGCCAGATAAAACTCGCGATTTTTTTCTCTTGATAAACTGACAAAAACACGATTTTTCCACCTGATCAACGAAATTTGCAATATTTCCAAGCGTCATCACTTAATTCGAGATTTTCGATTTTCCCGTGTCTTATCAGCGAAACTTGTTTTTTTTTTTTTTTTTTGTCTCTGATCGACAAAGTTTAAACCGACCAATAAACCGAGAAAATATGCTATTTTTCCATCCGATGATAATTTGCAAGGAACCACAACATTTATGATTTTTTTTCTTGCTTGATCAACAAAATGTATGAGTTTTCGCATCCATCAGACAAATTCCGTGATTTTTCCATGCCTGGTTGAAAAAACTCGCAATTTTTTCGTGCCCAATCGGGAAAATTTGCTCCTTTTTTTCTCGAGTCTCATGAGCAAAATTCGCGATTTTTCCCCCTATCTGATGAGCAAAACTGACGATTTTTCTGATTTTCATCGATAAAATTTAACTATTTTCGCATTTGATCAATGGAATTTGTGATTTTTCCGTGCCGATAAACGAAATTTGTGGTTCTTAAATGACGAAATTTTATATTTACCCGCAGTAAATTGACAAAATTTAGGAATTTTTTTGTGTGACATATGTACAAAAATTGCAATTGTTTCCAGTTGTAAATTGATGAAATTCGCCACATATTAAGCGATCGCAGGCCACAGGTTGTGCATCCCTACTCTAATACAAATAACTACAACATATTTAAAAATACAAAAAGAAGATAATATTTAAACCTAATTCTTACTTAATTCATGTATTTAGGCATGTAATTTTTAAAAGCCTTAAAAAGCAAAAATTGTCCAAAATATGAAAGAAAAAACAGCAACAAATACAGTACACTCCCTCAAATCCGCAACTCTCTAAAATCCGCACATATTTTATGGATGTAAACAATGAAACTTTCAGTTTCGATATTGGGACAAAATTTGATTTTTCTTTAGTTTTGTATCAATTCCATATATTTTTGCATTAGTAATTTTCTTAATAATACTCTATTCATGTTTCTTTCATGAAGGAAGAATAAATTCCTTTTGGAAAAAATTCAAGATATTTCAAATATTATCGGTAATCACAATCTTTTTACCAAATATATTTATGCATTAAATCAAAATTTTTTGGTTATTAAGCCTGGCTAAACTTGAAAAAAATATCCTTATTTTATGATTTTGATGTGAATTAGTAATGTATACTTTTATAAAGCAAGTTTTGCTGAATAATTTTGAAAAAGTACATTTAATCTGTTTAATGTATATTTAATCATACACTATTGATTATTAACTTGACTTTTGCTATTAGTACTTAATCATTTAAAAAATTATCTGAATTTTTATTATTTTAGTTTATTACTTATTTTAATATTTAATTATATTTGTAAGCTTTCATTGTAGTTCCGATTGCACCATTAATTGCACTCAAATTACTGTTTAAAAAATGAAAACAAAAAAAATTACCAGAAATCTGCAAAATTCTAAAATCTGCACAACCTCTGGTGCCAAGCTGTGCGGATTTGAGAAAGCCTACTGTATTACAATTACGATTTATACTATGTAAAAAAATCTCACATTTGACAAAAGCTTGCAACTGAGCTGCACAGATCAGTGTTTTACAATAAAATCTGTAAAAAAAATATATATATATATTATTCTAGAATATAGTCAACTCTGTGAAATCCTCACACTGAGAGACTGAGTGGTTTGCATATTATACATTGTGGAAGATTATAGATCATGCTTTTGTTTACATTTTACTCTTAAAAGTCTGACTATAAATTAGGAACTTACATAAAAATTATAAAACACAACACTAGTATGTTATATATAATAACTAAGACTAAAGAAAATTTAAATTACATATAATACACATTTTATTGATTATTCATTATTTTAAACATTGACACAACAGAATTGTAGTTTAAGTTTTGGTTTATTGTAGATAATTTTATTACTCTCGTGTCTTGCTCCAAGATAAAATTTTGTTACTCAAAGAAATTTAGATATTTATCTTTAAATATTCATTCACTGAAAAATTGATAACTGAAAAAAAAATATATAAAATAATAATAACCTTAAGTGTTTAATTATTAATGACTATTTTCATTGTTTACCTTCCAACATGTAGTGCAGATAATAGAGTATTGCAGATTCTACATCGGCATATTTCAGAGTTGACTGTATAACATTTTAACATTGCTCTGTATCCACAGTATATTGCTTCATTGTTATATTCATGTACATTTAAACATAAAATTTGAATTTAATGTTTATATGGGATAGTCAATAATAATTTATATATTAAATATTTAATCCTCTTATCTACCAAAAATGGAGAGAAAAAAAAAGCTGTGTTTTTAAGTTGTTGAATATTGATATAATTCAACAAAATTCTCACATAATTCTTTAAACACAGACACCAGAGACTAATTTAAATATTCTTTTATATTGTTAATTTATTAAAGTTAACAAAAAGAAACAAACTGCTGCTAGGATATAAAAATGTTTTGTACAAATAAAGTTGAAGGGGTGTGTGTGGGGGGATGCAATGGCAAAGGATAACATAATTTAACTATTTATTAAAATATTAAAAAATCAGCCAAGCTTTGCTTTTTGTTGAATTTATTAAAACATTTAATTTATAAATACTTCTGGCCTAGTAATATAATAAGCTAGACAAGCATTTGAGACTCATGATCAAGATTAAGAATTTTGCTGATTTTCAGTTAGTGGCAATGTATTTGTTTTATAGCTTTAAAAAGGTAAAATTTAATCTGTCAACAAATGTACATAAAACAAACTTATTAATTATGATTTGAGTTGCATAGATGTTTATGATTCAATTTAATTTGGTAGAGAACTATTAAGTAATTAGTACTTGTTGTACTTGCATATTAATGCCACTACAGCTACAGATTTGCCGGTTTTTAAGTAGCGCCAATCTACATCTAAAAATTTTTCGACAAATCATAAAATAAAACACTATTTAAAATCAAAACCCTTTTAAAATTCAAAACACTTCATTTAAATTCAAAGTAGTCAATCGGATTTCGGTGAAAAATGAGTCGACATAGAGGAACTAACTAAAATATATGATAAATTTTAGGGATGGGACGAATAGTGATTTGGCCGAATAGCCGAATACCGAATATTCGGCCAAATTTTAGGCCGAATACCGAATATTCGGCGGCCGAATACTAACATTTTTTTCCAATAAAGAAAATAACTTTTAACCGTACATAATTTAAAAAATAGGAGCTCATTAATCATTATTATTCTTAAATGTACTTTTAAATGTATTTTTAAATTTGAAAAACTTATTTTAATACAAACAAATTATGAAATTGCATTATATCTTTTCATCCTAATGTACATCAAATTCATTTTCAGTAAGTCAGGAAGGTAAGATATTTCCATTAAAATATGAAGAATGTACTTCAAGTTTACTATCAAATGATACTTTTATCCTTTATTGCATCCAAAATCAATAATATTTTTAATCTCTCACAGAACTCACAAGGAGATATTTTCTGAAATAAACTTTAACGAAGTAAATTTTATCATTGAGAATTTGTGCCCTTGATGATAAAAAAATTTGTAAGAATGAGACTGTTCTGAAATCAGTTGCCAAGCTTTAAATTACAAATTTTGTTAAAGCAAAATGTATGCTTACAAAACAAAATCTTTGACATTTGAATCGTTCATACAATATTCAACTTCAATATTCTGCTTATTCAACAAACATTAAAAAGATAAACAGAAATTGATAACAACATGAATGAAGGAAGATGTAAATTGAAAATATATACATAATAATGTTACATATTTAAGTCAGTAATTATGCAAATAATTATTTAAAAGTGAAAACTATAGAATAGAAAAAAATATTTTATTCAATATTTAGAATTTATATTTAAATATTTATAAAAACCATCTTCATAAACCAAGTTGTGTCATCTAATGAGTATCTAGTTTGACAACAGCTCTGTTTTCATAAGTACTGTTGTACTTGGAATAGTGATACAGTAGACTCCCTCAAATCCCCACAGCTTGGGACCAGAGGTTTTGCAGATTTCTGGTCATTGCTTTGTTTACATTTTTTAAAAAATAATTTGAATGTAATTAGTAATGAAATCAAAAGTATAATGAATGCATACAATATACTAAAATATTAAAAATAATAATAAACTAAAATAATAACAATTTAGGTATTTTTTAAAATGATTAAAATACTAAAAGGAAAGGAAAACTTAATAATCAATAATGTACAATTAAATATTCATTATAAAAGATTAAATGTGTTTTTCCTAAATTATTCAATGAAACTTGCTTCATAAAGGTACATTACTAATTCACATCAGAATCATAAAATAATGAAACTTTATTTCAGGTTTAGCCAGACTTAATAACTAAAAAAAGCTTGATTGATACATAAATATATTTGATAAGATTGTGATTACCAATAATATTAGCAATATCTTTATTTTTTCAAAAATAAATTAATTTTTCTTCATGAAAAAACATGAATTCAATAACCTTAACAAAAATTTTAAATTAAAAAATGTATGGAATTGATATAAAACTGAAAAAAAATCAATTTTTACACCTAAATCTGAACTGAATGTTTCATTGTTTACATCCGTAAAATATGTGCAGATTTTAGGAGTGCGGATTTGAGGGAGTCTTTTGTATTTGATATTAAATCTTAAAAATGAATCTTCGTTAATACACTTAGTGAATAATTTTTTTCATTTCTTACTTTATAGAAAATAAGCTATGAATTTTATAAGAGCTCTTATATGTGCATGGAATTTGCAGACATTAATGAAAATTGGAATGTTTTAGAATAAGGCAGTGTTTTTCTTTTTCTTTTTTATACCTTGAGTTGTAATATTTCATTCTCTAATGAAGACATTTGCCATACAATTGAATCTTCAATTTGGCAGCATTTTCTAAAATATCACTAACTTTGATAGGAAGTACAGAAAGGCTGTATATCTTTAGTATTTGAATAATTGTATATTTTGTAAATAAAAATGGTAATGACTTAAAATTGCAAGAAATGAAAATTTTCAAATTCTAAATTTATTTCGCAAGATATCTTTCACTATTCGGCGAGATTTCAGCAATATTCGGCCAGATATCTCTAAACATTCGGCTATAGGTATTCGGCCGAAGCATTCGGTCAACAAGCCTTCAATATTCGGCCAGCCGAATAGGCCGAATACCGAATAGTGGCCGAATATTCGTCCCATCCCTAATAAATTTATGAACATCATCCATAAAAAAAGGCAATACAGAAGAAATAATTAAATAACAATAATATATTAATAATGAACTTACGGAATTTTTTGTAAAACCTTTTTATAAAACGAACTATCGTCCTTCACATCAGATAGAAATAACCGCTATACATGAAGATACCGATTGCCGCCATAGCATTTTTGCATTTTAAGACGAACAGAGTTTACGCATGCGCACAATTCGAATACGTATATCGATGATTAATGAAATGTGGCTCTCTGCCACGGCTTATTGTGAAAACGAAGATTGAAAGCACTAGCCGCCTATGACGACCACTTTGGTCTCCATTAAAAGTATTCTACGCATTCCATCATGTTATTTTTACTCTTAATTTAATTTACTTCTTCAATCATTATCCAAATCGGAAGATTCCGACCAGAGAAATTAAGAACTGTTTGCAATAATGGTAGCATTTCATACTTCATTATTTCAAAGTTTAATAATGAAAAAGCATGCTTTTTTTCATTAATTTCGTTTCTGAGTTCATAAATATGACAATAAAAAAGTGAATTCAAACTGTGAATAACGCCGCAATTTTACCTAGTATGATGTCTTAAGACATACAAAACTATCACGTCATTATCTACAATGATGTCCAGGGACCCAGAGAGGGGTTTGGTGACGCAAGATACGTTATACAATTTTCTTTTTTTTTGGGGGGGGGGATTTGAGAAAAAGTATAATGGGGGGGGGATTTTTAAATTCTTAGTACTTTCTTTTTTCTTACTGTTAAAAAAGTCTTAATTTTTTTAATATCACTTTTAAATTTTTTCAACATTGGATTTTCAGAAATGTTCCTGTGTTTTCTTTCTTTAAATTCTAGATAAAGGCAATAAAAACTCATTACGCTATGCTCAACTCGCTATCTTTTGAGTGAGCAGTAGATTATTAGTAGAATATATTTTACAATTGATATTTTGTTTAGGGGGGGTGTCAATATTAAAGTATGAAGATTTTTTTTTTTTTTTTTTGGGGGGGGGGGAGGGATTTGCGTCATTGGGTTTGGGAGGCGATGGTCGGGGAGTGTCAATGTTAAAGTATGAAGATTTTTTTTTGGGGGGGGGGGGGAGGGATTTGCGTCATTGAGTTTGGGGGAAAGGGTTTGGTTTGGTTTATTTTTGTCGGCCGATTATCTACACTAGGGATATAGGCCCAGGGAAGAGGTGCCCTTTGTGGGGATCTTTCTAAGGGAACCTAACCCGTATTTACGCAAAGTTCGAAGAAAACCACGAAAACTCCGAACGATTAGGCCGACAGCCGCGATTGGGTTCGAACCCATCACCTGCCGTCTACCAGTTAAGAGGTACGAACCTCTCCACCACTGGTGGGGCTTGGGGGAAAGGGATGGTCACCACTGATGATGTCATAAGAATATAGCGTTATCTCAGAAACTAATGCACGGATTTTCAGCTAACTTCAGATGCAGTTAGGAGTTCACGTAAAGTTGGGAATGATTAGATTTTTGGTGTAAGTCACAAAACCGGTGGCGCTGTTATACTGAACTTTTCAGGAGAGTATTTACATATATAAGATAGAAGAAAATTTTTGGAGTGCCACAACCGACTAATTTTTCTATAAATTTACCAAAACAATAGCATATTAAAACCAGACGATAATTTTATGCGATAATTTAAACCAGACAATAATTTAATTAAATAATAATAATATTTTCAACAAACAAAATAAAACGTTCTGTTATGACGTCATCGAAAGACTTATTCGAAGGTATTTGTCCGTAAAAAAAATGGCTAGGCAGCAGATTTTCACACCCTGCATAAAAAAACGGGCTTTGCCCGTAAAAACATATTAGTACTCCGAATTTATGTTTCCGCAACGTAAATTTACGGAAGTGTACCGTTAAGCTTCAAAAACGGACAACTACCGTAAAATATTACGGTAAATCTCCGTTAATTTACATTTATTTTTTACAGTGTATACAAACATTTAAATTAATTTTTCTTTTCTTACACTATAGCAGAACCAATGGAGCATCAAAATTCATGCTCGTAATTTGGACTCTTGAGGTAGATCTAAGAAGAAACAGGTATGCAATTATGTTGCCCTTTACAATGAAAATGAACGAGTTATTTTAGAATGTACGAGATTTTCCAGCATTCAAAATTCGTTTTATTATATTTTTTGAATTATACTTTTAAAGCTATGGTCGTTTGAATTAATCTTACACGATCAAAACTGAATTTAACATCAGCTGTTTTACAACGTTAAACCTGCACGATTCTTAAACTTCCCAATGACTCCTCATTTCCAGAACGAATTTAAAATTCATTCCTCTATGTTTAAAAATGTATCAGAAAATTTCGCGTTATTTGAGCAAGGCGAATCTAGAAAAAAAAAGTGACAGGAAAAAAAGTTATCGGAAAAAAGTGACATTAACTACAAAAGCGGAAAAAAGTGACGCGGAAAAAAAGTTACCGGAAAAAAAGTGACAAGGAAAAAAAGTTACCGGAAAAAAGATGACAAGGAATTAATTTTGGGGATTCATTATTGATTTTGGGGATTCATTGATTGAGTATGATTGGGGGATCGGGGTTTTTCATGCTGAATGAACTGTTTTGATTCAATTTTTGGATATACGTTCATACTAAAAAGATGCTTGCCTGATTAGTTTTGGGAATGGATGAATACCCCCCCCCCCCCCATCCGCCCTAAATTAGATAAATTGGTTTTTATGCAGAATTTTCCGATGTATTTCAAATTTTAAATATAGGTTATTTCTGATAAGGTGAATCCCTAAATAGTTTTAAGTGTTTAATGGATAATAATAATATTATATTTTACAATATATACAGTATATATTTTATATATAATAATTAATATATTAATATAATATTTATAAATAAATAATAATATAATAAGTAAATTATAAAAATAATAATTATTATTAAATAGTAAATAATTTATAATAAGTTAATACTGAATTAATAATACATAAATGAAAAAAAAAGTATAATTAAATATAAATAAAATTATAAATAAATGTATAAACAAATATAACTAAATATAAAAAGTTATACTGATTATCAAATATTCATTTAAAAATGATAATATTTTATTATCCGCCGTTACTGACACTATTGTCATGTACCTCCATCAGATTCGCTAGGTATCATTACAATAGTGTCAGTACTTGACAATAGTGTCAGTAATGTCAGTAATAAAACATTAATTTTTTTAACAAATTATTGTTAATAAGTCTATTTTTTAATATTTAATTTAATTTATTTATAGAATTATTTTTATTAATTTCCTATCACTTAATTAAATATTATCATTTTTAAAACCAATTCTTGTTAATAAAACTAATTTTGAATACTTAATTTTATTTATTTGTACATTTATAATATTTGATTCATTATGAGTTAATAAAATATTATCAACTTTTAAACAATTCTTGTTATACATTATTTTTTATTTTTTATATTTAATTTACATTATTTGTTATTATTATTATTATTATTATTATTATTATTATTTATTATATTGTATGTATTATATAAACGTAAAAGTAAAAAAATAAACATTAATATGTAATTTAATAATAATAGTTATTATAATGCAATATTTATTATTTTATATAATTGAAATTATTACAAATCCTATTATAAAAAATATAAAAAAAATTATATATAAAATATAGATTCGAAGTTTGTAGACAGCCGTCCTCCCTACAGACACACACCCCATAGAGGAACAAAAAATAAATATTCATAAAAACTTATTTATATAATTTAAGAGGTGTTACCCCTCTCTTTTATATTTAGCCATTAAAATTCAGAAACTATTCACAGATTCGCCTTATCAGAAAGAATCTACATCCAAAATGTAAAGCAAATTCGATATTTCTGCATAAAAAATCCATTTATCAAATTTAAGGGGAGATAATCAACCCCCTACCCTTTTAATTTGCAAAAGAACCCTATAAATAATCAGGGATATGCCTTATCATAATGAACCTTCAAAATTTGAAACAAATCGTACAATTCTGTGTAAATAGCCATTTATTTAATATAAGAGGGGTTATCCCTCGTCTCTCCTTTATACTCAGCCATTAAACCCTTAAAACTATTCAGGGAATCAACTTATCCCAAAGAACCTATGTTTTAAATTTTAATACATTGGAAAATTCTGCATAAAAACCAATTTATTTAATTTGAGGGGGGGGGGGGGATAATCACCCGTTTCCTCCATTTATACATAGCAAAAAAAATCTTATAACTAATCACAGATACGCCTTATAGTAATGAAACTATATCAAAAATTGAAGCAAATCGGATAATACTGCGTAAAAAGCTATTTATTTAATTTTAGAGAGGTTATCCCCCGTCCCCCCCTCTATACTTACCGATTAAACCCTTAAAATTATTAAGTGATTCACTTTATCAGAAAAAACCTATATCCAAAATTTGAAATACATTGGGTAATTGTGCATAAAAAACAATTTATCTAATTTAAGGGGAGGAGGTGGATAATCATCCCCCTTTTTATATAATTTATAATTTATTATTTATAATATTTAAGCCATTTATCTAATTTAGAGAGGATTAGGTGGGGGGGGGGCAATCACTAACTATTCAGGCAAGCGTCTTTTCAGTATGAACATATATCCAAAAATTTAACCAAAACAGTTAATTCAGCATGAAAAACCCATTTACCTAATTGATCAGCCTCCCCCCCCCCCCCCGATCAATGAATCCCAATTTAATCTATGAATCTGCAAAATCAATTCCTTGTCACTTTTTTTTCGGTAACTTTTTTCCGTGTCACTTTTTTCCGCTTTTGTAGTTTGTGTCACTTTTTTCCGATAACTTTTTTCCGGTCACTTTTTTCCGTTTACCGAGCAAGGCTTTTCCGAACCGCATTAACCAATGTTGCATTCAGGGGGGTGGGGGACAACCCCCTCCCCGCGAAAGAATTGAAATTTTGTGTTTCGAATGGTCAAAATGTACAATTCCCTCCCCTCTTCCCCCCCGGAGAAAAGTGTCTGAATTGAAAACTCTCATTAACATGATTTTATTTAAGAGAATACAGATATATATATGCAAGATATTTCATATAAGCACCGGAAATGGTCATCCATAAAAAGTGGTATAAGTATATATTTTTTTCGACTACGCCAAACGTGATTTTATTTATTTTCTTTCTTTTTTAGAAATTTTCTCTTCGGAGACACGTTTCTACTTCCTGGCCAGCGCTCTTTAGGCATCGGGAACAAGTCCGATGGGAAGCGATGACAGGATAGTCTATCATGGGAAGAGATCCCTGCTATTGGGGGTCGTCGTCGCTAAAACCCCTGGTATCTTGGCGCCACGCCCGACATACACCCTCATATGTTTATCTTTCTTTGCAATCGTCCTCAAGGGTGTCACATGAAATTTATTGCAGGGTGGTTAACTCCATGGGAATGGGTTACGATGGCTAAAGAAGAGTGAAAGCTGAGTTGGAATGCAAAACGATCTCGAGAAAAAATAACTGCCTAAATGGTGCCTTGTTTCAGGAGAATTTTCGTACAAATATAAGAACTATTCTCCCCTTACTGTCTGGCTGTTTAGCCCACCCAGAAAAAACACCTACGCAACGGAGTCTAGATATAGTTGCCAAACAAACAGAAACTTATAAAATTTCAAACTGTATTTAATTTTTTTCTTGTATTTCACAGAGCAAATTAAAATTATTTTTTTTTTTTAAATAACCTATTCGAATGATCGTGATGTAACCAATATGCAGTGCTCATAATAATAAAAATTATACTCATAACCAAAAATTTAATAAAAAATGATAAATTTTTATTAACCCACAGTAAATCAATTAAAATAAATGTATAAATAAATAAAATTAAATATTAAAAATTTGTTTAATTAACTCGAATTGATTTAAAAAATGATAATATTTTATTAACTGATAGGAAATTAATAAAAATAACTGTATAAATAAAATTAAATATTAAAAATTATACTCATTAACAAGAATTTATTTTAAAAACTGATAATATTTTATTATCTGCCATTACTGACACTATTGTCATGTACCTCCAGCAAACTCGCTACGTATCCCTAAGTGTACGTATCCATGGTTGGGAACCGTTTTCATACGACAATGATAGAAATGAGACATTTCTTACCAGTTTATTTTTTATCACTTTTTTGTCGACAAGTTCAATATTTATCAATTCCTTGTCACTTTTTTTCTTAGAGTCTAAAAAACATCCTGACAAAATGTTATCGTCTAAAGCTATAATAGATTATGAGTTTGTAGCCCCCCCCCCTCTCACACAGACACAGAAGAACAAGGGAGCAAATAAATATAAATAATATAATACATTCATCTTTTTTATGAAATTTTGGAGATTATTACATAAAATGATAATTTCCTCTTATACAGTCTTTTGAGGAAGGTAATCATAGCTTTTGTAATCCCCCTCCTGGGAAGAGTGAGAAGAGCAAATTAAGAAAAACTCATCCGATCTGATGTTTATATACTTAGAAAACATCCTGAGAAAATGTTATCGTCTAAAGCCATGACAGATTCGGAGTTTGCAGACCCCCCACCCCCCAGAGGAAAACATGGGAAACTGAATTAAATATATATGTCAGGTTCCTAGAAGACATCTGCCCTGAATTAGAAAGGAATAACATTTCCTTATCTGAATATTTTATGTATTGTGGGTTGTGTATCCGTGAAGCTCGAAATACCTTTCTTTCTTTTCTATAATAACGAATGACAGATGTTGACACAGGTGTGCAGATGACGCACTCGTTGATGAATGAAAGTGATGGCCGCGGGGCGTGCCTCAGCTGTCATCTAGCTATTGGAGTGATGTGTAAACAGTAGATGTCATGACTCAAGGTTGGTATGCGGAATTGAACCGATGGAGGAACTCTAAGAGGCCCTGCTGGGGGAAGGAAAATCTCTGACAAGGTCAACTCTGGACGGAGAGGTTAGACAGTTCTCGCTTGGCGTTGAGACCGATAGGTCGCTCAGGATTTGTGGTCCTGTTGGATAGTGTATATTTTGAGCGTGGGACAAGGCGTCCCGGTGGATAGTGTTATAGGCCGAGAAGTGAGGCCTAGTACCCTTGTGTATTGAGATTCTGCAGTAATCTCTGATAAAGCGTATCTAACGTGCGTTGAGTGTGAGGAAGAAAGTATAAGTTGAACGGTACACAACCAACGTTTATTGTAGTTAATTTAATGTTGAACCGGATCATCTATATCCGAGTTGTAATTGTAGATAGTTGTAAATATTGTTTCTTGTGTACATATCTATATCTTAAATAAACTGTTAGTTCAGTTCATTAACAGCGTCAGTGTTATTTTACCCAATCCTCACAGCAGGTGACCGATATCACCCATTAATATCGGTGGTGGCAGCTAAAACTACCTAGGACATTCTTCAAAGTTTTGTGGACTGAGAGGAGCGTCCGACAATATATATATTTATATATAGTGTTTATATTCTAATCTTTATATTCTAATGTATACTAATTCCTAGTGTTTGTATTCTAATCATCCGTACCTTACAAAATTGTACCATTGAGGATTGAGGCAATGACAGGTTTTGAGATAACTTTTAAAGCCCCAACCTCCACCCAGGGTCCGACTATGACTAATTGGGGCCCTGGGCAAAGATAAATTAGGGGGGGGGGCCCTTTCGAATCAATGCAGCACTATTCAAATAGAACTGATGGTAACTCACTGTGTAATTGTAATGCATAAACATATTTTCGCACCTTGGATATAAATGAAAGAAGATTCTTAGATTTGCCAATTCTAAATTAAATACTTTAATTAGTAAAAGTACACTTTTTGTTCCCCTTAGTACAGAACAAGAATATTTTATATAAATTTAGCAATTCGTTATATTACACCTTTTGTTCTCCTTAGTACAGAACAAAAATATATTATATAAATTTAGCAATTTGTTACATTACTTTAAGATGATTTTAATAACTTCAACATATGGAAGCGATGGAATTGGAAAAAGAAATTAAATATTTTATAATTTAATGTATGGATTTCGGGGTCCCCTTAAAGTCCGGGGCCCATGCGCAAAGTCCCGATTTATCCATGCGAGTAGGGGAAAATTGACAGTCCGGCCCCGGGAGGAGGATTGATGATCGGAGGAGGGAGGAGGGCTCCTCTTCCGCACTCCTCCTCCTCCCTCCTCCTCCTCAATCCTCCTCCACAGCCCTCCTCATTCCTCCTTCTCCTCAATCCTCCTCCTCCTCCTGACATCGTCTTGTAAGAGAAGGGGTTAAAAGGGGGGATTAAATTTTTTTCGCGAAATTTGAATATTTTATGCTATAAGAGGGGGGGGGGGCAAAAGGAAGATAATTTTTTTTTCTGTGGTTTAGAGTTTGAGGGGAGTTAGAATTTTTTAACCATACTATAGTACGATGGTGTTTTTTAATTTTAATGTGGGGACTTTAAAATTTTCGGCGTGTTACAGTACGTGGGGTATGTTTTTCGATAGAGTTATGCTGTTGTTCATTTAAATAGGTAATTAAAAATTATGAGTGAAATTTTTTCAACATACTCTAGTATGAGGGATTATTTTTCGAGCGGTAATTTATTAAGAAATTTTTAATAATTTAAACTTTAAAATTTTCAACAGTTTAAATTTATTTTGAGTCAATTGTAAAAGTTAATCCTACTTAACAAATGAATCATTAAAATTAATTTCAAATAATAATTAAAAATAATGAGTGAAAAATAATGAAGACACTTGACGGCTTGCTGTAGTATGATAGGTTATTTTAATGTGGTAATTTTTTTCGATTGAATTTTGCTGTTGCTCATTTAAAAAAGATAAATGAAAAATAATTAAAAATAAAGAATGAAGCGACTTTTTTTTTTTTTTCCACCGTGTTTTAGATAAGAGGTTAAGCGGATATTTTGGGGACACATAATGTTTTTTTCTATACTATTGTACGAGTGGTTTTTAATTTTAATGTGGGGACTTTAAAATTTTTCGGTGAACTTTAGTTTAAGGATTTATTTTTTGATTTTAAGTGGGAATTTTGGGAAGATTAATATTTTTTTCCACCGCATTTTAGATAAGGGGTTAAGCGGGTATTTGGGGACATAGAATTTTTTAGTTGATCCATAGTATTAGGGTTTTTGAATTTTAATGTGGGGACTTTAAAAATTTTCAGTTTGGTGTAATTTAAGAATTTATATTTTGATTTTAAGCGGGAATTTGGGGGAGATTGATTTTTTTTTTTTTTCCACTGTGTCTTACATGATGAGTTAAGCGGGTATTTTGGGGGAAATTATTATTTTAGACTAATCATATACGAAGGATATATATTTTTTTCGGGGTTTAATATTTTAACGAAGAACTAATTAAGGAGGGAGCAATCATGGTGAATTAATGAATTATTTTTTTAGGAGTAATTTTGTTAAGATTGAATTATTTTTTCATTTTTTGGAATTTTAAGCGGAGATAAATGTTTAATAGGGGGACTTTATTTTTTTTTGCAATGAGATTAACGCGCGCTCGTCGACCTAACCGTACGGAGTTTGTAATTTTCTTTGAATCATGTGTGAATAGACTTATAGACTTTCTTAGACTATCTTGGAAAGACTTCCACTACCTTTATCTCTATCCACCTTCGTAAATCACACATGCTTGTAATTGGAATTTGAAAATAATAACTTTAAATATTAATTTAATGAAGGAACTTTAAAATTATTTCGAGTACTATTTTTAGTCAACTATGTTATACACTTGATATTTTAAAGTAATTAAAAAATAACTTTAAAAGTTGAATGAAAAAATATGTTTTAAAATGGAATTTTTCGTACTAACATTTATTCGCGCTCGTCGACCTAACTGTTCGGAATATGTGATTTTCTTCATGCTGCGGAAAATTTAATTGAATTGACTATTGTTATTTTGTGTGTGTTGTATGTATGTGTGTGTATGTATGTTTGTGTTGTATGCAAATGTATGTATGTGTGTGTATGTATGTATATGTTGTATGTATGTGCGTGTGTTGTATGTATGTACGTATGTGTTGTATGTATGAGCGTGTGTTCTATGTATGTATGTGTTGTATGTATGTATGTGGGTTATGTATGTATGTGTTGTATGTATGTGCGTGTGTTCTATGTATGTATGTGTTGTATGTATGTGCGTGTGTTGTATGTATGTGTGTTTGTTGTATGCGTATGTATGTATGTGTCCTTCAGTTTGTAGGGTTATTTTGGGATAACAAATCAATTTCAATACTTTAATTTTTTAGGGAGTAACTTATGAAGTGACTTTTTTCATGCGGAACATTGATTCGATTTTATTTTAAGAATGAGTATTGAAAGAAAATTCAATTAAATTGGTTTTTAAAATTTTTTTATTAAATTAAAATAACATTCTTTCAAAAATTTGTATATTTCTTAACAGAAGCACTTTAAATTAACTAACAGTATTTTTATACTAGACAAGCTTTTGTACAATTTTCGTTAATATTATGAAAAAAAAAATAATAATTGCGCTTAGTGAATCAACTTATTAATTTTTCATTACCTGATTTTACTATTTAATTAATATTTAAAATTTTCATCCAGGTAATAAACTTACTTTATCAGTTATAATCATTCAGCCTTGAAGTTGTTTCAGCAAGAAGAATTATGACGAAGTCATTATGACGCACACCCATGCGTCATAATTTTTCAAACTGTTGAAAAACTTTGGTTATAATAATGTGTTAATGAAAATTCAAATTATGCACAACATGGGTAACTCCTCTATACTCCCCAGTGATATATGATTGTGAGAAGATGAGTGTTTTCCTCCTAAGGTTTGTTTACAAATGGTTTAAATTTCTGCTGCTTGAAAGGCTTTTTCTTATTTTTATGAAAGATTTAAAATATTTAATAACTTCTGTCCTAATATATCCTTCTCTCACACCATTTGACTTAAAAAGCGTTCAACACAATCTTTACATCTATAAACTAAGTAATGATTGTTCAGAATAAACAGCTATCTGATAAACACTAGTATATAAAACATTGAAAATGAGAAGTTTGAATTGTATTGTGATTGATTCATTTAATGAAATCGTGTGGTATGCATGACATTTTTCTCGATAAAGTTATGAAGAGAAAGCTAAATATTCAACTGTGATAGTCTTTCATTGTAAAAAATTTAAGACGACATGTTTAAAAATCATTAAATTTGGTTACTAAGTGCATTGTAAGATGTGAGTGAACAAATTCCTCATGAACAAATTAGTAAGATTCAAAGATCACGAAATTGACGCGATTACATTCATCCTGGGAAAGTTTATAACCTTCAAGGTAAGAAAGCGGTCAAGTCCTATACAGCTGATATTTTTAGATTCATTTCAATTTTTGCCTATGTCATTAGAATTACTCGCAGATTTCGAACCCATAGTCATTCAATCATATTTCTCATTGCTTTTAACTCGTGACGCTAACCCTTGGGGCATTAAGACTCGTAATTTAGTAACTAAAAAGTAAGAAAGATCATCGAAAGCGGCTACTTCGTACATGAAAAAATAATTTTTATTGTGATTGAACATATAAAAATCACGAAGAAAAGAAAAAAATAACATATATTTAGGATTACTTTGAGATTTTATGAGTCACCTTATCAGTAAGATAGAAATGTACAATCCTTATGAATCACTACTTATGCTTAAATTTTCTAAAACTTGCTTAATTAGAATCTTTTATTTTTTAGTTTAACAGAGGTAGTGTGATTATTTGGTAATGATTTTAGTGTCATTTGAAAAATTATTATAATAATAATAATAATTAAACTTTAAAAAAAAAAGTTAATTTTATCAAAAATACAAGTTCGTGTTAAAGGTTTGAACAAATTGTTAAAATAATTTGTAAAACTTCACAAATTATTTAAAAATTTTCGCTAATATTTAGTAATCGACAAAAGTTAATGTCGATAATCATTTATGTGGGTTAGGTTTTCTGTTTCATCTGTTAAGTTACTAGATTCCCCCTTCAAATACATCTCATACAAATTTTGAAGATGCAAGACTCTTCAAAATTTGGTTCATGTGTCGACAAAAGCTTTTTTGGTTACAAGGGCAAACAAATACCTGGTTGCTAGGGTAAATAAATAGTTGACTGGTTGATTAAAACTTATCAATGAGATGTAATTGAAGGGGGAATGTAATAACTTATTAATTGAAACTGAAAACCTACCTCACTTAGTAGTTGATTGGGAAAACATTTGAAAGGTTGGTTGGTTGATTAAAACTTATCAATGAGATTTATTTGAAGGGGGAATCTAATAACTTAACAGATAAAACAGAAAACCTAACCCACATAAATGATTATCGACATTAACTTTTGTAGATTACTAAATATTAGCGAAAATTTTTAAATAATTTGTGAAGTTTTACAAATTATTTTAACAGTTTGTTCAAACCTTTAACACGAACTTGTATTTTTGATAAAATTAACTTTTTTTAAAAGTTTAATTATTATTATTATTATTATAATTTTTCAAATGACATTAAAATCATTACCAAATAATCACACTACCTCTGTTAAACTAAAATATAAAAGATTCTAATTTAGCAAGTGTTAGAAAATTTAAGCATAAGTAGTGATTCATAAGGATTGTACATTTCTATCTTACTGATAAGGTGACTCATAAAATTTCAAAGTAATCCTAAATATATCTGATTTTTTTCTTTTCTTCGTGATTTTTATATGTTCAATCACAATAAAAATTATTTTTTCATGTACGAAGTAGCCACTTTCGATGATCTTTCTTACTTTTTAATTACTAAATTACGAGTCTTAATGCCCCAAGGGTTAGCGTCACGAGTTAAAAAAATGAGAAGTATGATTTAATGACTATGGGTTCGAAACCTGCGAGTAATTCTAATGACATAGGCAAAAATTGAAATGAATCTAAAAATATCAGCTGTATAGGACTTGACCGCTTTCTTATCTTGAAGGTTATAAACTTTCCCAGGATGAATGTAATCGCGTCAATTTCATGATCTTTAAATCTTCCTAATTTGTTCATGAGGTGGTGTGCGTCATAATTTTTCAAACTGTTGAAAAACTTTGGCTATAATAATGTGTTAATGAAAATTCAAATTATGCACAACATGGGTAACTCCTCTATACTCCCCAGTGATATATGATTGTGAGAAGATGAGTGTTTTCCTCCTAAGGTTTGTTTACAAATGTGTTAAATTTCTGCTGCTTGAAAGGCCTTTTTCTTATTTTTATGAAAGATTTAAAATATTTAATAACTTCTGTCCTAATATATCCTTCTCTTACACCATTTGACTTAAAAAGCGTTCAACACAATCTTTACATCAATAAACTAAGTAATGATTGTTCAGAATAAACAGGTATTTGATAAACACTAGTATATAAAACATTGAAAATGAGAAGTTTGAATTGCATTGTGATTGATTCATTGAATGAAATCGTGTGGTATGCATTATATATTTCTCGATAAAGTTATGAAGAGAAAGCTAAATATTCAACTGTGATAGTCTTTCATTGTAAAAAAATTAAGAAGACATGTTTAAAAATCATTAAATTTGGTTACTAAGTGCATTGTAAGATGTGAGTGTAAAAAGTGTATGTCCATTATTTGATATTTAATAGCTAATTTTACTTGTTAATTTGGTAATGTTTATAATGTTTTTGAAAACTTTAGATTTATATTATTACTAACATACATGGATTTGATCGAGGGAAGAATTTTTATGAATGAATAAGTATTCCTTTTCATTATTGTGTGATTCATATATTTTTATTTATTCATATCTTAATTACAAGTTTGTTGTTGTTTAATATTTTTACATGGTGTTTTAATTTTTTTAAGTATAAATTTTGTTTTATTCAGTATTTTTAATAAAATTATACCTATTATAATTAAATGTTAGTATATTATATAATTAACTTTAAAAATGGGAAGTTTAAAGTATTGGTAAATGAATAATTTTAACGATAATTAGTAAAGAAGGATCCAACATACAACGAAATATATCAATAAATTTGGCTATCAAAACTTGTTTTTGTAACATACGAGAAGAAAAGAATATGTTTAATAGTTGGTATTCAATATTCAATTTTCTTTGTTAATATGAAAATATTTAGTAATATTCTCAGTGATGACTCATCGTGATTAAAGTTTGTAGTTATTCAAAATATTACATAATAATAACTTGGTGTTTCTTGAAAATTTTGAAAAGAATTTCTTTTTTTATTCTATTAATTAAGATTAAAAAATTATATTAGGATTTAATTAAATTCTAAATTATGACGTATTAAATAAATTAAGTCCCTTTTTAATTAAACATTATATTAATTACATTGGATATGAATAAACTCTTAATTTCAGATTTGAACCTGTCATTGTTACTTATCTAGTGAGTCAGCTTTCGGGAAATACCGTTAAAGATAAGAATATGTGGTTATCAGACAGTTCCCAACAGGTAAGCAACGATTAAGGTTGGATTTAAGGACTGGTGAATGAAAGTTTAAGCTAAGAATGTTTTTCAATGTGTCTCTCATAAATAGTTTTCATTTAATTTTTAATTAATATTTAATTAATTGCTATTTTCTAATTTCATTACAAATTAGTATTTCTCAAGTTGTTTCGAATGAACATTTTTATTTTTATTATTAATTCATAATTTATAAAGTGTTATTTTAATTACAGGAGAAATTAATATTTTTCATAAGGTTTTTAATTTATATTTTAATCAACACAATGTTTAATTAATATTTTATTAATGTTAATTAATATTTTTCATTTATTGTTAATTCATATTTTTCATTTAATATTTAATACATTCATAATATTATACCCAAAAGCATAAATGTTTAAAGCTTTATAAGGATGCGTATTCCCATATTAATTTTTTTCATTAAGTTTTTAATCAATACAATGTTTAATTAATGTTTTATTAATGTTAATTGATATTTTTCATTTATTGTTATTTCATTTTTTTTCATTTCATATTTAATACATACATTATATAATACACAAAGCATAAGTATTTAAAGTTTTATATGAATGTGTGTTC
This sequence comes from Maratus speculifer, assembly GCA_964019185.1. Taxonomy (NCBI): domain Eukaryota; kingdom Metazoa; phylum Arthropoda; class Arachnida; order Araneae; family Salticidae; genus Maratus; species Maratus speculifer. Next base: position 56,325,889 of record OZ025290.1, on the reverse strand, counting down.
CGTTTTTAACTAGATTTCATTTAAAAGATCACATACTCAACGTTATGTAATCATTTTAATTATAGGTTAGTTTAAATTTTCAAATAGTCAAATCCGAAATGAACGACTAAGACTTACACTAGGTTTCTATCGCAAAAGCTATGATTCACAGATAAGATGACCCCTTTTTCTCGATATCAGATAAAGGAAATCAGATAGTGATTATTCTTCTTGCTGAAACATCTTCAAGGCTGAATGATTATAACTGATAAAGTAAGTTTATTACCTGGATGAAAATTTTAAATATTAATTAAATAGTAAAATCAGGTAATGAAAAATTAATAAGTTGATTCACTAAGCGCAATTATTATTATTATTATTTTCATAATATTAACGAAAATTGTACAAAAGCTTGTCTAGTATAAAGATATTGTTAGTTAAAGTGCTTCTGTTAAGAAAACCACAAATTTTTGAAAGAATGTTATTTTAATTTAATAAAAGTTTTTTAAAAACCAATTTAATTGAATTTTCTTTCAATACTCATGTCTTAAAATAAACTCGAATCAATGTTCCGCATGAAAAAAGTCACTTCATAAGTTACTCCCTAAAAAATTAAAGTATTGAAATTAATTTGTTATCCCAAAATAACCCTACAAACTGAAGGACACATACATACATACGCATACAACACACACACATACATAGAACACACGCAGCTACATACAACACATACATACATAGAACACACGCACATACATACAACACATACATACATACATACACATACATGCAACACATACATACATACATTCGCACACAAACATACATACAGCACACGCACATACATACAACACATACATACATACATACAACACACGCACATACATACAACACATATATACATATAACACATACACATACATACAACACATACATACAACAAATGCACATACATACAACACATACATACATACACACACATACATGTTACACATACATACATACATTCGCACACATACATGCATACAACACACAAACATACATACACATGTACATGCAACACACACATACATACATTCACACACATACATGCATACAACACACGCACATACATACAACACATACATACATACATACATACAACACACGCACATACATACAACATATACATACATACACACACATACATACATTTGCATACAACACAAACATACATGCACACACATACATACAACACACAAAAAATAACACTAATCAATTAAATTAAATTTTCCACAGCATGAAGAAAACCACATAATCCGAACAGTTAGATCGACGAGCGCGAATAAATGTTAGTACGAAAAATTCCATTTTAAAACATATTTTTTCATTCAAATTTTAAAGTTATTTTTTAATTACTTTAAAATATCAAGTGTATAACATAGTTGACTAAAAATAGTACTCGAAATAATTTTAAAGTTCCTTCATTAAATTAATATTTAAAGTTATTATTCTCAAATTCCAATTAGAAGCATGTGTTATTTACGACGGTGGATAGAGATAAAGGTAGTGGAAGTCTTTCTAAGATAGTCTAAGCCAATATTCACACATGATTCAAAGAAAATTACAAACTCCGTGCGGTTAGGTCGACGAGCGCGCGTTAATCTCATAGCAAAAAAGTTAAAGTCCCCCTGTTAAACATTTATATCCGCTTAAAACTCCAAAAAATGAAAAAATAATTCAATCTTAACAAAATTACTCCTAAAAAAATAATTCATTAATTCACCATGAATGCTCCCTCCTTAATTAGTTCTTCGTTAAAATATTAAACCCCGAAAAAAAAAAAAATATCCTTCGTATATGATTAGTCTAAAATAATAATTTCCCCCAAAATACCCGCTTAACTCATCATGTAAGAGCACAGTGGAAAAAAATCAATCTCCCCCAAATTCCCGCTTAAAATCAAATTATCAATTCTTAAATTACACCAAACTGTAAATTTTTAAAGTCCCCACATTAAAATTAAAAAACCCTAACACTATGGATCAACAAAAAAATTCTATGTCCCCAAATACCCGCTTAACCCCTTATCTAAAATGCGGTGGAAAAAAAAATAATAATAATCTTCCCAAAATTCCCACTTAAAATCAAAAAATAAATCCTTAAACTAAAGTTCACCGAAAAATTTTAAAGTCCCCACATTTAAATTAAAAACCACTCGTACAATAGTATAGATAAAAACATTCTGTGTCCCCAAAATATCCGCTTAAGGGGTCTTGTACCTTTTAAACGGGATGAAAATCAACAAAAACATCCAAAGTTCGATTCAGTGTATCTTTAAAACTTTTATATATATTAACATGAAAATTTCACCGTTCAATAGAAAAGATTATGCTTTGTAATAAACTGTCATTAAATATTTAATAGTCTTTCATATAATATTACACTGTCGGAAAAATTCGTCAATATACACTAAGTTACCCTCATTTTTTCACTAATAATTTCCGTACTCCCAGAAAACGTATTTGATCTGTGAATTCATTCCGAGCGTCGAAAAATGACGGAGATATTCCGTTTATTTCTAGCACGCATGCGTATTGGGTCTGTTAGTAATAAATTCGAATTTGTTTTTAAAATGAAAAACAAAATAAACAAATTATAAAGTCTCATTTAGTTTAAAAAAGACAAAAATGTTTTCGAATTTAAAAACTAGTCGTTGGGGGCCACCGTAATACTTACCCATCATGGATATGTATATGAAAATAAAACATGTGAAACTATTTGTACAATGCATTACAATTCATAAACAAAATTTAAATATTGTTGATATACATAGTAATGCTATATTAAAGAACTGCTGATGTACCAATTTCTACAAATTATATAAAACGCCAAACTACTCAAGTAGTACCGAACTGCGTAAAAGAAACATCCTTATAACTTCAAAAATAATAACTCTATTAACTAACAAATAACTGCATCCAATTAAGCGTCTCATTTCCAATTAAAATATACTTCTGAATTGAAATTTGAATGAAATACAGGGTCATGAAAAATCGAAGAATGTGGAAAACAAGATTACAAATAACTCAGCAACTAATAATCCGATCGACTTTGTTCGATATGCAAAACGTGTGTTATTTTATTGCCTTTTACGTCCATTTTTTAGAACAAAAAAAATCGAAAATTTTTATATACCTTTCATCAGAACGAATTTTTCGAGAGTCCGAAAAAAATAGTTCCGGATAATCGAGGTTGTTGATATTAAATAGGGTTCGTCCCATTCTTACATACTAACTACATACAAAATTTCAAGTCTATCTCAATTTGTTCGGGAGATAGAGCGTTTACAGACAGACAGACTGACAGACAGACAGACAGACAGACAGACGGACGGCAAAATTTTTTTTTCTAAAAATATGTTTTTCGGAATCTCCACTATCTAAAATGTGTAAATCCGTCAAAAAAAATTTTCGATTTTCAAAACGATTGCAAGACTTACCCTATACTACGTATGATGGGTAAGTAATAAATAACAATTACTTTCTTTATTCATTCAAAAGTTCTCACAATTCGTTATCCAAAGTTGTATAAGTTGAATAAAGTTGAATATACTAAGTTATTTATATAATAAATATTCGCATTTAAAATATACTTTAAGTGAACACAAATAAAAATATTTTAATTTAAAAAAAATGAAAAAAAAAATTATATTATTAAAAAAAAAAAAAAAATCTTATCGAATAAAAATATAACACCCAAACTTTTCCTTTAGCAATCTACGTAATATATTTAAAATTTACATTTTTATAGTATATTAATAGTAAACGTAAAAAAAAAAAAACCATCAGCCACAGTTTCATGAAAGGTGAAATCTTTCCGAAACTAACTTCAAAATTAAAAGCTTTGTAAAGAAAGAGACCAATCACACCCATATCAAAGGAATGGTTCTACTTTAAAGCACTTAATTAATGTACAACGGTAGCGTCGAGGTAGGGCGTTCGGCTTCCAATGCTGGGATCGTGAGTTCGATCCTCAGCCGTGCCGGATTGACATTTTCAAGATTTTTTTTTTTTGAAATGACGGATATTGCACCTCTTTTGACGGAGAAAAAATAAACGGATAATCGTCAATCTACAGACAATTACTCGCAGCAGTGCTGCCAGTACTTTTTCTGTAAAAAGACGGAAGTTTTTTTGAGAGTGTATGCATTACTGAAATTTAAAAACCTCTATTTTTTTACTCCGTCGTGCCTTGCGCGCATCCTAACAACCCTGTAAATCAATATTTTTGCATGTATATTTTTTTTTCTGTAAAGAAGAAAAATGTATTTTTAAAATGAACTACTCTTAAATAAAAATTATTTCATTAACCTTGTAAAAAAAAAATTTCTAAATAAAAGAAATCAAAATTTTACATTTTTTAATAAATAAAATTATTCATAACTAAAAATTTTATCGCTATAAATACATAAAAGTAGTTCATTTTAAGCATACGTATGTGCTTATTAACTAAAAAAATTTTCATAACAATTCATACATATGTTCTCAAGATATCATGCGCCCAATGTCTAAAAACGCAGTTTTTCAAAAACCTGTTTCAAAGTTGTAACTTTAGTTAATTACCAAACAAAATCAGCATCTTATTTTTGCTATAACTTCAGTTCTAATGGGAATTTTTGCACGCGGTTTGTTTTAAAATACTTCTAACGAATGATTTTATAATAACTAATGAAAATTGAAAAATCGTATTTTTGAAGCCTTAAAAGGTACTAGACCCCTTAACCCCTTATCTAAAACACAATTTAAAAAAAAAAAAAAAAAAAAAAAAAAAAAAAAAAAAAAAGCAATCTCTCCAAAATTTCTGCTTAAAATCAAAAAGAAATCCTTAAACTAAAGTTTACTGAAAAATTTTAAAGACCCCACATTAAAATTAAAAACCACTCGTACAATAATACAGAAAAAAACGTTCTGTGTCACCAAATACCCGCTTAACCCCTCATCAAAACACACGGTTAAAAAAAAAAAAAAAAAGAAAAAAAAAGAAAAGAAAAGAAAAAAGAAAGAAAAAAAAAGTCGCTTTATTCTTTATTTTTAATTACTTTTCATTTATCTTTTAAGGGGTCAGGTACCTTTCGAACTAACAAAATACGTGAAAAAGTGACCTCTGTAAGAACTGCAGTCACTCTATATCTAATTGACTTTTGACTATAAAATTGAAAACACATATTAAGAATTATTTATTAAAAAAAAGTATAAATGTTAAAAAAAGTATACATGTATGCAATATTTTTAAAATCATTTTTAAAGATAATACAATTTTTACGGAAGAATAAATCTTGCATGCCTTGCGCGCACTATTTTTCAAATTTGAATAGCTAAAAGAAACCAAGATTTTTTTTTCTGAGTAGAGATATAATCTGTTTTCAAAATGACCTACAATAAAAATAAAAATAAAACTTATAGATCCCGAGAAAAAAAAATATTTTTAAAAGAAATTCGAACTATCGAGATTTTTTTTTACAGAAAAGCAGCCGTGAATTCTAAACTTCTAATTTGAGGAACATAATAGTAGGTCATTTTGTGCCTGTGTATGTTTAATCTATTCAGTGAAAATTTTGTTAAATTCTACGCAACCGTTTTTCAGAAATCGTGCGCGCAATGATCAAAATCGCTGTTTTGAGAAAATTGACGTCAAAGTTTTAATTTACCATTGGTCGTATAGGAAAAGCGCAAAGTGTTTTAGACATAACTCTTTTTCTAATGCGAATTTTTGAATGCGGTTTGTTTTTAAATGTTTTTAAAGAATCACATTTAATTATAAGCAATTGTTTTAAAAATCGATTTTTGGATTCTTTAAAAGGTACCTGACCCCTTAAATGAACAACAGCAAAATTCAATCGAAAAAAATTACCACATTAAAATAACCTATCATACTACAGCACGCCGAAATAATTAAAGTGTCTTCATTATTTTTCACTCATTATTTTTAATTATTATTTGAAATTAATTTTAATGATTCATTTGTTAAATTGGATTAACTTTTACACTTGACTCAAAATAAATTTAAACTGTTGAAAATTTTAAAGTTTAAATTATTAAAAATTTCTTAATAAATCACCGCTCGAAAAATAATCCCTCATACTAGAGTATGTTGAAAAAATTTCACTCATAATTTTTAATTGCCTTTTTAAATGAACAACAGCATAACTCTATCGAAAAACATACCCCACGTACTGTAACACGCCGAAAATTTTAAAGTCCCCTCATTAAAATTAAAAAACACCATCGTACTATAGTATGGTTAAAAAATTCTAACTCCCCTCAAACTCTAAAACACAGAAAAAAAAATTATCTCCCTTTTGCCCCCCTCCTCTTATAGCATAAAATATTCAAATTTCGCGAAAAAAATTTAATCCCCCCTTTTAACCCCTTTTCTTACAAGACGATGTCAGGAGGAAGAAGAGGATTGAGGAGAAGGAGGAATGAGGAGGGCTGTGGAGGAGGATTGAGGAGGAGGATTGAGGAGGAGGAGCCCTCCTCCCTCCTCCGATCATCAATCCTCCTCCCGGGGCCGGACTGTCAATTTTCCCCTACTCATCTGGTAATAAGGGCCTGCCGCTACCCCCTCCCCTCTTAGTCCCGACAGAGAAGCACGCCCAAATTAAAAAAAATCATCTCATTCTAGTGTTTATATTCTAAGGTTAACCATGTGTACTATTATCAGACTTATTTAAATATGTGATTTATAAATAAGTGCGCTTTTTTTGGAGTGTGCTTTTTTCCGGTGCGCTTTTTTTCACTTACCGTTCATAATAACACCAGTTCTCACCATAGTCAGGTTTAAGATACACCTTATTATGAATAATAAATAAAGAAGTACAATTTAGTTAATTAAAAAAATAGTAATTCGATTTTATGCTTATAAATAATCACAATTATTTCAGCTTTATGTTTTTAGTGTTTTAACTTTTGTCATGTGACAGATTACCTGATCATGTGACAGATTACCTCACGTTCATCAATAAAACTAAATATTTTTTTGAAAAAAAAAATTGTGATATAATGTTTCACTTATGTGTCTTCACAAATTGTAAAAAATAAAAAGTAAGTAAAATAAATATAAAATTACTAAATATCTAGACATAAAATTGCGTGAAGATAAGCATTGTGTTATGAACATCAATTTTTACAGATGGAATTAAATTAAATTTCCATCTGTAAGGATTGATGTTGATAACACATTACTTATCTTCATATAATTTAAGATATGAAGACACAAATAAAACATTACATCACATTTTTTTTTTTTTGTTTTTGTTTTACTGAAGAACGTGACGTAACCTGTTATATAGTAAAGCTAAAATACTAAAATTAAAATAACCTTGAAGATAAGAACATATAAAGACATTATTATTATTATTATTATTATTATTATTATTATTATTATTTTATAATTTAAATAATTTGGTAATTTTATATATTTAATAATTAAATGTTAATACGTTTTCTTGGCGGTGTTTAGTATCACCGGTACGAAGTGTTTTGAACATGCTTCTAAAAAGAAAATAAATAAAACAAGCTTCTACAAAAAAGTATTTCACTTCAATTTTTCGAAATTTGATTTCGGTTAAACATCAAACTCTTGAGACCTGCTGTCATCAATTTTGTTAATAATTTTCCATTCTGAATCCGAAAAGCAAAAATTTCTAAAGAAATAATAATAAAAAATACCTATTTTTTGCACTCACAATATTATAAAAAATTATATAGTGCAAAAATTATACCTTTTTTCGATAAAAAGAAACAACACATATGATATTTTTTTCATGGAGAGGAAAAAGAATCTTAACAAGGAAAAATTGGATTTTTTTTTTTCATTGAGTTTGCAAAAAATTTTTGCTCAATTTTCAAAGTTTTCTCTAATGCATATTTAAAATAAAACCTTTTTTTTCTTTTGTTCGTTGAAACCGATTAATTGTTATTTGAATTTGCTCTAAAAGAATTTAACTATATTAATGCGCGGCTTTTTAATCCTTTTTCATTCATGTGTAAAAGTCGAAGTTTGGGGTAAACGGGAAAAAAAGTGACCGGAAAAAAAGTGACATAAACTACAAAAGCGGAAAATAAGTGACACGAAAAAAAGTTACCGGAAAAAAGAGACAAGAAAAAAAGTTACCGGAAAAAAAGATGACAAGGAATTGATTTTGGGGGTTCATTGTTGATTTTGGGGTTATCCTCGATTCCCCTTCTATTCTTAGCCATTAAACGTTTAAAACCATCCAGGGATTCACCTTATCAGAAAAAAAACCTGCATTTAAAATTTGAAATACATCGGATAATTCTGGAACCGTTCTAAAAATCGATTTATCTAATTTGAGGGGGAGATACGCCCCCTTTATAATAAGCAAAAGAATCCCATAACTAATCAGAAATACGTCTTATCATAATGAACCTATGTCTAAAATTCAAAGCAAATCGGATAATTCTACGTAAAAAGCTAATTTAATTTAAGAGAGGTTATCCACAGTTTCCTCTCTAAACTTAACCATTAAACTCTCAAAACTCTTCAGGTATTATATAATATATATAAGCCGTATCAGAAAGAACCTATATCCAAAATTTGACATACATTGGATAATTCTGCATAAAAACAAAAACCCATTTATCTGATTTAGGGCGGAAGGGGGGGGGAGTATTCGTCCGTTCCCAAAACTAATCAGGCAAGCATCTTTTCAGTATGAACGTATATCCAAAAATTGAACCAAAACAGTTAATTCAGCATGAAAAACCAATTTACCTAAATTAAGAGCTCCCCTCCCCCCCGATTCCTCTTAACCAATGAATCTCCAACATCAAAAATGAATCCCCAAAATTCATTCCATGTCACCTTTTTTCCGGTAACATTTTATCCTCGTCACTTTTTTTCCGTGTCACTTTTTTCCGTGTCACTTTTTTCCGATAACTTTTTTCCGGTCACTTTTCTTCCTAGATTCGAAGTTTGGAGTTGTGATCAGGATTTTTCATTCTGGATCCGCTAGGGCAGAAAATGGTGAGAGTGAGACATCAATCTCATTTCATCTCTTTTTCTAGGAAAAATCCATTTCTTTACCAAAAAAGAAAAAAAAAATTAGAACGATGTTTTTTTGTGGCAGATTTTACTTTCATTAGTTTTTCATTTCTTTTATGTTAGTTTTTTTTTCTATTTTTAACCACAATCAACCTAAAATTCTCTATTTTCTGCAATTGCTATTGTCAGGCTCTGAGAAAACATCAGCTACAGGATTGGAATTTATATTATTTCTCTATCCTAATGTTTTATGTATTGTACCGGCTGTGTATTGGAATTTTCAAGGTGACAGTCTTTCTTTGTTAAAGTAAGAATTGACAGTGATCATGTGCAGGTGGTAAGGTGAGAAAGAGAATATTGCCGATAGGCGTGTTCATCCGTCAGCGATGTATGTGAATGATGAGCAAACAAGGAACATGCAACGAATCAAGAAAGCAATGTGGAATGCGTTCAATGGAGAAGCTCCACAGGGGGGTGTACATTGGGGAAAAGCAGTGATTTGAGAAGGGCAAGTCTTGTCTGAGATTTTGGGCAGTTCGTATCTGGGCTCGTACCTAGAGAGCAGTGTAGGACAGAGGTCCTTGCAGAGAGTGCTCTGTGTCGGAGAGCGTAGGCTGAGTTCGTATCTGGAGAGCTAGGGATACAGACGTCCCGATGTGTAGTGCTCTGGGCCGGATAGCGGAGGCCGAGTATCCATGTGTTGGGAGATTCGAAATTGATCTCCGGAAAAGTGAATCTAACGGGCATCGAGTGTGAGGGAGAAGGTGTAATTTGAACAGTACACAGCCAACCTTATTACTGTATTTAATTTAATGTTGAACCGGATCATCTATATCCGTGTTCTAATTGTAAATAGTGTATTTATTGAATACATATAGTATAAATAAACTGTTAATTCAGTTAATTGACAGCGTCAGTGTTCATTTACACAATCCTCACAGTGGGTGACCGATATCACCTAATAATATCGGTGGTGGCAGCTATAACTACTACGGACTTTCTTCAAAGTTGTGTAGGCTGAGAGGAACGTCGGACAAATTGATGGTAGCGTCGGGATAGAATCGTCTGAGACCAGTGACCAGCGAGCCGTGTTGTAGTGTGTTAGTGTCGGAGTACCCAGTGGAATTCTTGCGTGGTAATGCCGGATCGTCGAGTGTGTACTAAAGTGTTGTGTCGTATCAGTATTACAGAGAACTGAACTAAGTGTTGTGCCATATTATCGCCAAATCGTGGAACCACCTGTGAATAGAAGAGTACCCCAGCAGATAAAGTATAAGGTAAGATGTTTTGATCATTTCCTTCTGCTGACATCTCGAACCAAATGTTGCTGTTGCATAATTAATAGTAATTTAAGTAAATTGTCTACATAATTTATATGCAATTAAATAATTATGTTTAGATAGGTAGGAAGTATTAGTAACCCTATTTGCTATCGTTGTAAGGAAAGGTCATAATAACTTGAGCTAATATTGACTTTCTATATCCTTTTTTTTTACTAATAAGGGTAGTGAACAAAATTAATGCATTGTGTTAATAGTAGTTGGAAGGAATAATTAAATTTACTTAGATTTAAATTATTGTAAAGTAATATTTAAATGAAGCAATATTGTTTAAGTTTGAAGAGTTGATAACAACATTTGCTTAGAATTTTAATTGGCTAGAAGTAGCAGAGAAAAAAAAAGGCTCAAAAGAGGGCCATAGTGAGGAAAAATAAAAGTGAAGATCTTGAGTATATATGTTTTAAGTGTGAGAACCAGTATTGAATTTGGAATTATTTTAGTGAGGATAATTATAGAAATTTATATGTGCACGTTATACCATTTTTCTTTAAGTGGATTTTTTGACTGACATCAATACTTTTATTCAATTTCAACGTATCAGTGTTATTACGTAAATTGTATGTTACTATCTAAGTGTATAAATTGGAATCTATATTGCATAGTAATCAAATCGAATTACTGTTTTACCTTTTGTTTCATTGGAAGTAAATTGTGTGATATCAATGGTTGAGGAAAATTAGAGAATTCGGTAGATTAATTAGAAATGAAATACATTGATTATCTGAAGGGTATTAATTAGTATAATAAGTGGAGATATAACTGTACTAAGTTAGAAATTTAGGGAATATTTATTCGGTAGGTTTAAATATCATTGTACTGTATGGTGGTCTTAACAATCGGAGCAGGTATGGCTTTCTTACTAAAAAAAGTAGATCTTCAGGTGATAGCCGAAGAATTGGGTGTTCAATTCGCGGAAGATGATACCAGAATTCAGCTTAGGACAAAGATAATCCTGTCAAAAACATGAATGTGAAAGAATGCCAAGTTCGATAAAGGTTTCGCTAATAAAAGAAGTGAGATCTAACTACAAACCAAGCTCTTTCGGAGCTCCTTAAATCATAGCTCCTGTCATGCATAATATTATTCAATTGCTTAAAATGATTTGTTATGTTACTTGTTATTCAATTGAGCGACTTAGCAAGTTTTCTCTTATTCAATTTTTTCTATTTATTTAATCAGAAATTAAAGTTGATCCCTTCCTTAACTTATCAGTTCCTTAACTTCAATATACTTATTCAAACACTCGATTGACTAGATCTTTGCCAATCAGATTCTAGAGGAAAACTTGCCAAGTCGCTCTATTGAATAACAAGTAATATAACAAATCATTTTAAGCGATTGAATAATATTATGCATGACAGGAGCTATGATTTAAGGAGTTCCGAAAGAGCTTGGTTTGCAGTTAGATCTCACTTCTTTTATTAGCGAAACCTTTAACGAACTTGGCATTCTTTCACATTCATGTTTTTGACAGGATATCATTATTTTTTGTCAAATCACTTCTTTTATGAGCGAAACCTTTAACGAACTTGGCATTTTTTCACATTCATGTTTTTGATAGGATATCATTATTTTTGTCAAATAAGTAGGCATTTGTTTCCTTTTTGAAATAAATAGGTTAAATTAGTTAAATTAGTTCTATTTAATATTAATTAATCTTTCAGCTTTTTCCTGCATTTATTCACTGTTTTTTTTCAGTCAAATTTAAAATTTACACTCTAAATAAAAATGAGTGAATATTCACTCCGGAGGAGTGAATACTCATTCTATCGCAGACTCAAAATATGCCCAACCTCTTTAGAGTGACTATTCACTTTGGGCAAAAGTGGAATCGTTGACTCTCTGAAAGAGTGAATACTCACTCTTGGGGAGAGAATATTCACTCTAAGCAGGAGTCAATAACCACTCTTTCTGAGGAGTGACTATTCACTCTTTCTAAAGGAGTGCGTTTTTTCACTCCTGGTAGGAGTGACTATTCACTCTTACGGAAGGAGTGACTATTCACTCTTATGGGAGGAGTGACTATTCACTCTTACGGATGAGTGACTATTCACTCTTGCTAAAGGAGTGCGTTTTTTCACCCTCGATTGGAGTGAATAGTCACATAATTTTTTTATGCAGTGAATTATTTTTTTTATTACTATTATGGACATTTTAAAAGAATCTTAACTTTTAAAACATACAATGAAAATAAATAAAAGCATGGTAAAGATTGGAATAAAATACTTTTATTGACAATATTTAATTCATAGTAGATAACATCGATTTTTTAAGGGAAGACTTAAAGTTACTATGAATTAAATTAGATTATTGACAGAAATAAATTATTTTATTCCAATCTCTCCCTTTGTGTTTGCTTTCATTGGTAACCTCATAAATGTATGATATTTTTTAAAAAACCATAAGTGCAAATAAAAAGTTTTAAAATCTTAAACAGTCAATATTTTTTGTTTTCGATGCCCATTAAGTTTTACATATTATTTTAATAATTCTGTGATGCAAGTTTTCTATTTTTTTTTTTTTTTTTTTTCTTCTTCTTCTTTTGAGTAATTACATTGTTCATTTCAGCAACATGTTGTTGCTGAAAAATTGGGTTACTGTTAGATTTTTTTTTTTTTTTTTTTTTCTGGTTTGGATCGGGTTTTACATAGAGTTCAATTGGAATTTCCAGGTTCTGGTCAGTACGTATATTGATGAAAATTACATGTTCTTTCTCGAATTGGGATATAGTTGGATAGATTTTTTTCGAGGGTTTGAATCTGGTTTCGGGTTGACTTAAAAAGAAATTTTTAGGTTTTTGTCAGGTTGCATTTTAATATATATTATTTGTCATTGACAGATTGGGTTATAATTACAGATTTTTTTTTTTTTTTTCAGAGAGTGGGGGGGGGGGGGAGAGAGGATAGATGTTAATAGGAATTTTCAGGTTCTACATAAGGTAATGCATGTTGACGGAAATTACTTTGCCTTTCTTAAACAGATTAATCTTTCCACTCAATTTTTTTTTCAGGGGGGAGGGGGGGGGTCAGATTCAGTTTTATAAATGTATGTCAGCAGAAATTATTTTTTCTCTTTCGAATCAGGTTGATTCGACAGAATTTTCTTTGAGTTTAGATAGAGTTTAATTCAAACGGAATTTTCATGTTCTGGTCAAATTGCATTTCCACCGAAAATATTTTCTCCTGTACACATACCGTGTTATGATTATACAGATTTTTTTTTTTTTTTTTTTTTTTTTTTTGGAGGGGGGGGGGGAGCAGAGCGGCTCGGATTGGGTTTAGGATTTATAGGTTCTGTCTGTGTATAGTGACAGAAAATATATTTTCTTTCTCAGATTAGGGTATGGTTGATAGATTTTAATTATTTTTCTTTTTGGGGGGCGGGAGTGATTTATCATTTCGGATTGACTTCAAATTGAATTTTCACATTCTTGGCAAGTTGCATTTCAATGTATATCATTTTGTCACAGATTTTTTAGGTTACAATTGAGTGAATTTTCTTTTATGGTGATCGGAATAAGTTTAAATTGATTTTAATTTGAATTTCCCGGTTCTGCAGAGTGTATGTTGACAATAATTATTTTGTCTTTATTGAACAGATTTATGTTTCCATTGATTTTTTTTTTTTTTGGTTTGGAATTGGGTTTCAGGTTAACTTTCTGGTTCCTGTCAGTATGTATCAGCAAAAACTATTTTTCTTTTTCAAATCAAGTTAGGGTTTGATTGATTGATTGATTGATTTTTTTTAAGAATGGATTGGGTTCAATTCAAAATTTTCAAGTCCTGGGCAGGTTTGCATTTCCATGGGAAATATTCTGTCATTTAAAAATACTGAACTATGGTTACATGATTTTTTTTTTTTTTTTGGAGGGGGGGGGGGGGGGCGGGGGGTTGATTGGGATTAAGGTAGAGCTCATCTGGAATTTCAAGTTTTGGTCAGTACGTACTAATGAAAACTACGTTTATTCCTCGAATTGGGATATGGTTTGATAGACTTTTTTTTTTGAAATCTGGTTTTGGGTTAAACGGAATTTTTATATTCTTCTCGACTTGCATTTCAACATATATTATTTTGTCGAGGACAGAATGGGTATAATTTGACAGTTTTCTTTTAGGGTTTAGGATAGATTTTATAAGGAATTTTCAGGTTCTGGGTGGTACACGTTGACAGAAATTATTTTGTCCTTTTCAAACAGATTTATGTTTTTACTGACATTTTTTGGCTCGGATTGCGTTTTTGTAAATGCGTATCTGCAGAATTTTGTTTTTCTGAATCAGGTTAAGGTACAATAGAATTATTTTCAGGTTTGGATGTAGTTCAATTCAAATGGAATTTTCAAGTTCTGGTCAGGTTGCATTTCAATGGGAAATAGTATTTTGCCTTGTACTGATATCGTATTATAATATGGAAACTTTTCTGGATTCGGATTGGGTTTATGATACACTTTAGTTGTGATTTATAGGTTTTGTCTGTGTATATCGACAGAAATTATATTTTCTTTCTCATATCATTATATGGTTAGACTTTTATAAAACCAAAAACTTCATGAAAACGTAATATTGAGTCAAAAACTTTCTGCAAGTTAATTATAATGTCTAATAAAATATGCATTATTATATTTATTTAGTATGCACAAAATTTGCTTTTACTACACAATTCATGGTAATTCGAATTTTTTACACAATTCATAAAAGTAATTCACGTTTTTTATGTGATTGATGGACAAAATTCACGTTTTTAAGTGACTTATGGACGTAATTCACTTTTTTATGCAATCTGTCGATGAAATTCGTGTTTTATGAGATCTGTCAATGGATTTCGCATTTTATTAGAGATCTGCTGCCGAAATTCACGTTTTTTATGAGATTCATGAACATAATTCACATTTTTTAAGGGATTTAGGGACGTAATTCTTTTTTATATGATTTATAAACTAGTGTTCACTCTAGAAATAAAAAAGGCATGGTGCTATTCACTACAAAAGGCACTACTGCTGCAGAAAAGGGCACTTTTGCCAGGAAAAAATTGTTATTGCCTTAAGAAGGGGAAAAACAGAAAGCAATGAAACACATAATTTTTAAATATGATAACTCAAGTAACATTAATTTCGAATGATTTGGCCTAGAATGAACACTAGGCCTTCAAAAATGGCCTAGAATGAACACTATATAAACATAATTCACTTTTTTATGTGATCGGTCGAAGAAATTCGTGTTTATTAAGCAATCTGTCGGTGAAATTTCTGTTTTTTGAGCAATCTGTCAGCAAAATTGACATTTCTTATGCGATTTATGGAGGTAACTCGCTATTTTTAAGCGATTCATGGATATAATTTGCTCTTTGAGCTTTTTGTTGACGAAATTTGTGTTTTTTGAGCTACCTTCCAACGAAATTTGCGTTTTTTCAGGAATGTCTATGTAATTCACAATTTTTATGCGATATGTCGACGTAATTTATTTTTTATGCGATTTATGAACATAATTCGTGTTTTTTATGCGAATTGTGAACGTAATTTCGTATTTTTTATGCAATTATGGAATAATTCGGGTTTCTTGAGCGATTCATTAATGCAATTTATGGTTTTTGAGAGATCGCTGGACATAATTTGAGGTTTTTATGAGATTCATGGACATAATTCATGGTTTTTATGTGATTCATGGTCGTAATTTGTAGTTTTTACGAGATCCACGCACAAAATTAGTGTTTTTTACGAAAACCATGCACGAAATTCATGGTTTTTATGAGAACTACACACAAAATTTATGATTTTTACAATAATCATGCACGAAATTCGCAGTTTTCAATGAGATTCATGCACAAAATTCATGTTTTTTATGTGGTTCATGGATGGAACATACGTTTTTCTTGGAGGTTTTTGTCGAAATGTTCCCTTTTTATACTATTCTTTGTTGAAATTTTTTTTTTCAGAGAAGGGGGGGGGGGGAGGATAGATGTCAATAGGAATTTTCAGGCTCTAGGTAATGCAAGTTGACAGAACTTATTTTGCCTTTCTTAAACAGATTAATCTTTCCACTTGATTTTTTTTTTGGAGGGGGGATCAGATTCGGTCTTATAAATGTATGTCAGCAGAAATTATTTTTTCTCTTTTGAATTAGGTTAAGATTCGACAGAATTTTTTTTTGAATTTAGATAGAGTTCAATTCAAACGGAGTTTTCATGTTCTGGTCAAATTGCATTTCCGCCGGAAATATTTTGTCCTGTACACATGCTGTGTTATACCGAGGGCAGCAGCAAGGGCGGATTCAGCCCAACCTCCAGGGAGGGGGGGAGGGTCACAACTTTTGTCAAATGATTTAATGAAACAATTTTTAAATACAATTACTCTTGTGAAAACGGAATTACGATAAAAAGTAGCAAATTTCGCCGATCGGGCATGAAAAAAATTATGAATTTTGTCGATTAGGTACCGAAACACCACGAACTTTGTCGATTGGACGCGAAAAATCTCAGATTTCGTTTATCGGGCAAGGGAAAAAAAATCTTTTTTTTATATAATACTTGAAAAAATTGCAAATTTTGTTCATAGGTTGCGGAAAAGTCGCCTGTTTTGTCTGTTTAGCGCGCGAAAACAACGCGAATTTTGTTAATCGGACGCTGAAAAATTGAAAATATCGTCAACTGGACATTGGAAAATCGCCAGTTTTGTCTATCGGCCTTCGAGAAATCTCGAATTTTGTGTGTATGTCTCTGAAAAATTGCAAATTTTGTCGATCGAGTACAAAAAATCACGAATTTTGTATATCTGGTACAAAAAAATCGAAATTTCGTTAATAGGGCACGGAAAATCCCCAATTTTCTTGATCACTTCATAAAAAGTGCGAATTTATTCGATCGAGAAGGGGAAAATCGCGAATTTTATTGATTGGGAATAGAAAAATTGTTAATTTCGAGTTGAGATGGAACGCAAAAATTGCCAATTTCGTGAATCGGGAAAGAAATTATCGCGAATGTAAGTCGATTCTCTTCGTAAAAAGAGCGATTGGGAGATTGGGCACAAAAAACTCGCAAATTTTGTCGATTCGGAACGAAAAAGTCGCTAATTTTGTTGATAGGGCATGGAAAAATCAAAGACTTTGTCGATGATGCGCGGAAAAATCGAAATTTTTTTTGAGCAGCTGCAGAAGAATAGAGTTTTATCAGTTTATCGCGAGAAAAAAAAATCAGATTTCATCAATTTACGGCAGGGAAAAAAATGCAGATTTCATCAGTCAGTTAAGAATCGAGAATTGTATTGTTCGGTGCGGAAAAATACGTATTTCATGGACAAGAACGGAAAAAGGTGCGAATCTCGTCAATTGGGCACAGAAAAATCCCGAATACGGTCGATCGGTTTCGTAAAAAGCTCGAATTAAGTCGATCGGGAACGAAAAAAATCGATTTTGATAGAGCACGGAAAAATTGCGAATTTTGTCGATCGGGAACGAAAAAGTCTCAAATATGGTCGATCGGGAATGAAAAAAATCGCGAATTACGTTGATACGGCGAACAAAAATTGACAATTCCATCGATAGGGAAAGAAATTATCGCGAATACGGTCGATCGCCTTCATAAAAAACACGAATTCGAGCGATCGAGTACAAAAAACTCGCGAATTTTGTTGATAGGGTGCGGAAAAACTGCTAATTTTGTCTATGATGCTCGGAAAAATTTAAGAAATCTGAGTGGCTGCGGAACAATCGTGAGTTTCGTCAGTTTATCGCGAGAAAAAAAATCACGGATTTCATCAATTTACGGCGGGAAAAAAAAAGCAGATTTCGTCAGTCAATTAAGAAAAGCGTACTTGACTGACGAAGTTCATGTGCGGAAAAGTTCGCATTTCATCGAACAAGAACGGAAAAATGTGCTAATTTTGTGGATTAGGCCAGGAAAATTGTGAATTTTTTCAACCAAGTGAAGAAAAATCGCAAATTTCGCAGACCATTCGTGGAAAAAATCTCAAATTTCGTCGATCACACCCAAAAAAATCATGAATTTCGTCAATTAGGCATCGAAAAATTGTGAATTTCGTGGATCGACTTCGCAAAAATCACGAATTTCACCGATCGGGTGCGGAAAAATTGTGAATCATGTCGATCAGGCGCGGAAAATTAACGTATTTTCTTGATTAGTTTCGAAAAAAGTGCAAATTCTTTCGATTAGACGTTATTATGCGTTCTTGTTTTAGCACTTTTTAATTACACTGTGCATCACTCTTTGAAGAGCTCCAGGGGGGGGGGTCATGACCCCTATGACCCCCCCCCTTGGATCCGCCACTGGGCAGCAGGGTGGTTCGGATTGGGTTTAAGATTTAAAGGTTCTGTCTGTGTATATCGACAAAAATTATATTTTCTTTCTCAGATCAGGGTATGGTTGATAGACTTTAATTATTTTTCTTTTTGGGTGGTGGGAGTGATTTATCATTTCGGATTGACTTCAAACTGAATTTTCACGTTCTTGGTGAGTTGCATTTCAATGTATATCATTTTGTCACGGATTTTTTAGGTTACAATTGAGTGAATTTTCTTTTATGGTGTTCGGAATAGGTTGAAATTGATTTTAATTGGAATTTCCCGGTTCTGCAGAGTGTATAGTGACAATAATTATTTTGTCTTTATTGAACAGATTTATGTTTCCATTGATTTCTTTTTTGGGTTTCAGGTTAACTTTCTGGTTCTTGTCAGTATGTATCAGCAAAAACTATTTTTCTTTTTCAGATCAGGTTAAGGTTTGATTTTAAGAATGGATTGGGTTTGATTCAAAATTTTCAAGTCCTGGACAGGTTTGTATTTCCATGGGAAATATTCTGTCATGTAAAAATACTGAACTATGGTTGCATGATTTTTTTTTTTTTTTGGGGGGGGGGGGGTGTTGGATTGGGTTTAAGGTAGAGTTATTTGGAATTTTCAAGTTTTGGTCAGTAAATACTGATGAAAACTACATTTCTTCCTCGAATTGGGATATGGTTTGATAGACTTTTTTTATAATCTGGTTTCGGGTTGACTTCAAATGGAATTTTTTTATTCTTCTATATCAACATATATTATTTTGTCGAAGACGGAATGGGTATAATTTGACAATTTTCTTTTAGGGTTTAGAATAGATTTTATTAGGAATTTTCAGGTTCTGGGTGGTGCACGTTGACAGAAATTATTTTGTCCTCTTTAAACAGATTTATATTTTCACGGACTTTTTTTTTTGGCTCGGATTGGGTTTTTGTAAATGCGTTTCTGTAGATTTTTTTTTTTTTTTTTTTTTTTTTTTTTTTTTTGAATTAGCTTAAGGTACAATAGAATTGTTTTCAGGTTTGGATGTAGTTCAATTCAAATGGAATTTTCAAGTTCTGGTCAGGTTGCATTTCAATGGGAAATAGTATTTTGCCCTGTACTGATATCGTATTATGATTATATGGAAATTTTTCTGGATTTGGATTGGGTTTATGATACACTTTAGTTGGGATTTATAGGTTTTGTCTGTGTATATTGATGGAAATTATATTTTCTTTCTCATATGAGGATATGGTCAGACTTGTATAAAACCAAAAACTTTATGAAAACATAATATTGGGTCAAAAACTTTCTGCAAGTTAATTATAATGTCTAATATAATACACATTATTATATTTATTTAGTATGTACAAAATTTGCTTTTATTACACAATTCATGGACGTAACTTGAATTTTTTTAAGCAATTCATAAAAATAATTCATGTTTTTTATGTAACTGATGCACAAAATTCGTGTTTTTTAAGTGACTTATGGACGTAATTCACTTTTTTATGCGATCTGTCGGCGAAATTTGCGTTTTTTATACGATTCATGAACATAATTCTCATTTTTAAGGGATTTATGGACGTAATTCTTTTTTATATGATTTATAAACTAGTGTTTATACTAGAAATAAAAAGGGCATGGCGCTATTCACGACAAAAGGCACTTTTGCCAGAAAAAAATTGTTATTGCCTTTAGAAGGAGAAGAAAGAAAGCAATGAAACACATAATTTTTAAATATGATATATCAAGTAACATTAATTTTGAATGATTTTATGATATAAAAATTAAAAATACAATTAAAACATTATTCAATAGTTTTATGTTCTTTTTTTAAAGATATGAAAAAAACTATCATTTTTGGGCACACAAATTTAGAAACACTATGGAATAAAAAAAATATTTATTAAAAATCTCTGGGTAAAACCACTGGTGCATTTTACTACTTTTAAAAAGGGCAGGGTGCATTTTGTAAATTTGAAAAAGGGCAGGGTGCTGCACCCTTCAAAAATGGCCTAGAATGAACACTATATAAACATAATTCTTTTTTTTTATGTGATCGGTCGAAGAAATTTGCGTTTATTAAGCAATCTGTCGATGAAATTCCTGTTTTTTGAGCAATCTGTCGGCAAAATTGACGTTTCTTATGTGATTTATGGAGGTAACTCGCTATTTTTAAGCAATTCATGGATATAATGCACTCTTTGAGCTTTATGTTGATGGAATTTGTGTTTGTTAAGCTATCTTTCAACGAAATGTGCGTTTTTTTCAGGAATGTCGATGAAATTCACGATTTTTATGCGATCTGTCAACGTAATTTGTGTTTTTTATGCGATTTATGAATATAATTCGTGTTTTTATGCAAATTGTGAACGTAAATAGTGTTTTTTATGTAATTCATGGATAAATTCGCGTTTCTTGAGTGATTCATTGATGCAATTCGTGGTTTTTGAGCAATTACTGGACATAATTTGAGGTTTTTTGAGCGATTCCTGGACATAATTTCAGGTTTTAATGAGATTCATGGACGTAATTCGTAGTTTTTATGAAATTCATAGTCGTAATTTGTAGTTTTTACGAGAACCATGCACAAAATTCAAGTTTTTTACGAGAACCATGCAAGAAATTGACGGTTTTTATGAGAACCACACACAAAATTTGTGATTTTTACAATAATCATGCACGAAATTCACATTTTTTAATGAAAATCAAGCACGAAATTCACATTTTTTACATAGCTCATGGATGGAATATACATTTTTCGTGCAGCTTTCTGTCGAAATGTTCATTTTTTACACAATTCTTTATTTAAATGCATACTTTTCATGCGATTCTTTCCCGAAATGCACGCTTTGTTATGTGATTCTTTGTTGAAATTCGTGATTTTTTTAGGGTTTTTTGGCAAAATTCGCATTTACAGTAAATAATTAGGATAGATATCAATAGGAATTTTCAGGTTCTAAGTGTGCATGTTGACGGAAATTATTTTGCCTTTCTTAAACAGATTAATCTTTCCACTGATTTTTTTTCTTTTTTCTTGGGGGGGGGGGGGGGGTTGCTCAGATTGGGTTTTTAAATATATGTCAGCCGAAATTTTTTTTTTTTTTTTTTTTTTTGAATCAGGTTAAGATTCAACAGAATTTTTTTTGGATTTTAATGAGTTCAATTCAAATGGAATTTTCAAGTTCTGGTCAAATTGCATTGGAACTGGAAATATTTTGTACTGTACACATACCATGTTATGATTATACGGATTTTTTTTTTTTTTTTTTTTTTTTTTTGGGGGGGGGGGGGCTGGATTGGGTTAAAGATACACATAAGTTGGGATTTATAAGTTTTGTCTGTGTATATCGATGGAAATTATATTTTCTTTCTCAGATCAGGATATGGTTAGATAGATTTTAATTATTATTTTTCCGGGGGAGTGATTTATCTGGTTTCGGATTGATTTCAAATTGAATTTTCAGGGACTTGTCAAGTTGCATTTCATTGTATATCATTTTGTCACAGATTTATTGGGTTACAATTGAATGGATTTTCTTTTATGGTGTTCGGAATAGGTTTAAATTGATTTTAATTGGAATTCCCCGGTTCTGGAGAGTATGTTGACAATTATTTTGTCTTTATTGGACAGATTTATGTTTCCATTGATTTTTTTTTTTTTCGGGTTTGGAATTGGGTTTTAGATTAACTTTCTTGTTCCTGTCAGTATTTATCAGCAAAAACTATTTTTCTTTTCAGATCAGGTTAGGATCCATCCACAAATTGAAGAGGTAAAAATTTTTTAGTAATTGTGCATTGAGCAAATTTAAGTATTACTATTAATTTACAAATTTGATTTTCATGTTTCAAAAACATAAAATTTTTGTCAATTGGTAATTTTTTTTCTTCTACAAATGACAGTAAACAGGTTGTAGATTGTACTAGAGGCTCAGTAAAATGCTTAGTGTAGCTTCAAATATTGACAGGAAAAGTTATAACAACTACTGAAGAATTTACTGAAATTGCTGTAAAATGCATCTTAAAATAACTAGTTTATGTCATCAACTATGATAAAGGAGTATATGTTGAAAAGCTCACAGAAAGGTAGGGAGAAGTTTTTCGTCTTCTGGGTAGACATAGCACACACTATTTGTAGCCTTTTAATAAATATGTAGTTAAATATAGAAAATGCTTATTTTCTGATTAAAAAGTTTCCTTTAGCTTCATAGAAGTTAAAGAACATTATTGAAAAGCAATAAAAAGCTAAGAAGAATTTAAATTAAAAACAAGCATTGACATGCAAGACAATATTGGAGACTATATCCTTTCGGTGATTACAGAAATAGTTTGAGTACTTTTGGGCAGGGTGGTTGCCAGTGTTATACACATGGGTAGGGAATTTTTCAAAAATCTTATCACCAAGGATTTATTTCACCAGCCCGCAAGATGCAACACACACACAGTTGAAAATAGTTATGACAAAATCGCACACGCTTACAGACGAAATTACTACTACTACAATGCATTTTCGTAGTTCTTTTTTCCTATAATATTAAGAAATATATGCAACAGAGGTAGCTTAATAAGATTGAATTTAGTACCATATTGTCACTGTAATAATTTGGAAAAATAAAATATCAAGATTAAAAAAAATTTTTTTGATGATGTCTGTATTGCCTGCAGTTTTTCAAAAATTTAAAATGCACTCACCTTGACAGAAAATCCACTTGTCACTGGCGAGAAAAATGATGTATTTCCCTACCCCTGGTTATATATATACTACACACATACATACGTATGTATATGCATATGTATACAAATATATTGTATACACCAACATGAAAATATATATGTGTGTGCATATATATAACATTGATGCCCAGCAATCCAAAAAGTATCCAAGTTTGTTTGCTGTTATGCTGCCAAGATAATTTTTGTAGATTATACCTAAAAATTATGTATAAAGAAGCAGGAGGGTAACGATCTAATTTACTTATTCCCGGAAAAAACTATAAATTCTGAGTAGATAAGAACCAAAATACAAAATCATCAATTATAACTTATGCAATTACAAAACAGTTTATTTGTTATATATATGTAGACATAATGCTTGATATATGCATAAATTTCATTAACTTTTAAACTAAAATAAAGTTTGCAAACTATATGGAATTTTTTGTCATTCCGTTACCAGAGTAAGATTTTATTTTTCCATTACTAAGACTTATTTAGTGGTATTAAATTACTTATATACACTTTATTCAGGAAAAATAACAAATATAATATTGTGAATAGTTTTAATTAAAAAATAAATTTGAATTAGAATTTGATAGTTTTGAATCTTTCATGAAAATGATATTAAGGACATAGCAGTTATTAAAATTCTAAATAAATGTAATGATTTATAAAGAAGTTAAATACTTGTTACAAATGTTAAAATCAATTTCCATTGCTTTAGATAAAAGTACTGTTCTATTGCAGCTGCTCATACAATTTCCTTAACTTTATTTAATAATCGAAATATCATGCAAACTCACAAATGCAAGATTCAAATCTCATTTAATACAATGCAAGCTTTTATGCTATCTTATTTACTTCATTCTAAGTATATGGCATCAAAATTGACATTTGAGCATAAAGAAAGGGCAAGGAAGGTGCTTTTTTATATTAATCTAAATTTTGTGCCATACATAATAACTGCTTGTTTTAAAAATTTAAATATAAATTCAATCGTAAGCAATAATATCAATAGTTAAACTTGTACAGCATCAGATTACTGTTATTAAAATTTCTCAAGGTATAGAAAATTATGAATAATAATATAAAAATGCGTGAATAAACAAAGTATTTGGGTCATTCCACGTGAAATCAACCAGTTTAAGGAAAACTTGTTGCATCATAGTCACAGATTTTTTTTTAATTTTTATCATAGACAGACATAGTACTGAAACCCTCAAATCTGAAATTTAAAAGTAATTTTCACAATATTGGCCGAGATATGGCCATTTGAAAACTGGCCATTTTTACAAAATGGCGGCCATCTTGGAATTGTATCACTGTCTAAATATGGCCATAACTTGACAACTAATGGCTCAAAGTTTATATATCTGGTACCAATTTGAAGCTATTTGTACAAAGAATGAATGTTTTACATCAAAACAATAATAAATTTTCATTTTTTTACTTTTTATTATGTGCAAAGTGAAAATTTCACCCCAAAAAAGGGCAGATTGTAATGGCTCATAAAAAAAATGAATCATCATGAATTTTTCTGAAACTTGGTAAAAACGTTGCTCCATCTGTGTGCTTTAAATAAAAAAAAATTGGAAAGGTAAAATTTGTTGTTTTAAAATAAATGGTTTTTTACAGATAAGGTGTCATTAACCAAATAATGATATTTTTAGAATCTGTGAGCATTCCTGATTCAAAAAATAATGGTTTAAATAAAATTTTCTAACATCTAAATTAATGTAAAAGTATAATCAAAACCTCATTTGTACTAATTTTGTAAAAATCTGCCTCCAGCCCTCCTCCCCCCCCACCCCCCCCCCCCCAAAAAAAAAAAAAAAAAAAAAAAAATTAGACAATTTAAAAAATTTTACACTGAAAAAGATAAGATAATAATTAAGGAATATAATGTATAATTATAAAATACCTATAAATGCAATGCATACATATGGTGATTTACTTCACATATAGGGGCAAGTGGGGTAGAATGGGACAGTAGGTTTTTCTCTTTATGTATCATTCTAAATATTTCATCAATCACATATTAGATGAAGTAATGGTACCCCAATCTTCAGTTGAAAAAAGTAGCTAATTTACACAAGCTTGCAATTATATAAAGAAAAAGATTATTTCAAGAATCAAAACATGAATTCAAAATTTTAAATTTTGAATTCAAAACATGATGTAAAAATTTCATTATGTTTCTATAAGCTGATGTAATATTGCATCATGTTCTATATAAGCTGATGCAATTTAAAGAAAAGATTGCTACTGTACCTTCATCTGCTTCTTAATTGGCTATAATCAAAGTATGATGCTATCTTGCATCATGTTCTATATGAGCTGATGCAATTTAAAGAAAAGATTGCTGCTTTACTTCATCTGCTTCTTAATTGGCTATAATCAAAGTATGATGTAATCTTGCATCATAATGTCCAAGAAACTTGAGTAATTCCTTTCAAATACCATATACCACTTCTAAAGTTTTCAATGAAGTGTATTTAGACATACAATAATTATTTTGTACTTATTATACAGTGGAGATGGAGTGTTTTGTATGTAAAAAACTCAATGTTTCTCTGAGTACTGATGTTATTTCTGTTCTTCAATTATCCCCACGGGATTTACATTTATTAAAAAAAAGGTTACATTATATAATCCCAGATGAAAAAAGTTTTTTGCATGCGAATATATGCATGCAAGGAATATTTTTTGCATGCAATGTTCACAAGGATAAATTTCTAAAATTTTATAGTTTAAATCAGAGACAGTGTTGTGATCCATTTAATAAACATCCAAATAGTAACAGAGCAAAATCACTGAAAACAATTTCTTTAGATATGTCTATGACAAATCCAGACATCCTCATTCCAGGAAAAAAATTATGTACTTCCTGCTATTCATCAATAAATAAGATGATTTCTATTGTTGACATGAAAAGCATCTCTGATCCAGAATTTAGTGAACCCACAGTAGTAATGAAACAATTAAACAAAAGCTGTGAAATGTTAGAGTTATCGCCAATAAAAATGAATAGGCGTAGCTCAAAGAGGAAACTTGGTTATTTACAGACAAAAGTTACAAAAATTTTGAATGAAATGAAATAAAAAGTACTGCAAAAATAAATATTTAGTGTAAATAACTGCAAATTGATATTTCTTTATTGAATTATATAATATAAACACAATACTTTAATTTAGATGCTAGAAAATTTCATTTTAACCAATATTTCTTAAATTAAGAATACTTACAGATTTTAAAATAATCATTATTTGGGTCAATGACATCTTATATGTAGAAAACCATTTTTAAAACAACAAATTTTACCTCTCTAATTTTACAGTATAATGTTCCATATATAGAGAAACTGTTACATCTATGCATAATCAAATCATTATACAGAAAGCGTAAAAAGTATATGAACTAAATTTACTTTTCATTTTTGAAATAATCTTTTTCTTTATATAATTGCAAGCTTATGTAAATCAGCTACTTTTTTCAACTGAAGATTGGGGTACCATTACTTCACCTAATGTGTGATTGATGAAATATTTAGAATGATACTTAAAGAGAAAAACCTACTGTCCCATTCCACCCCACTCGCCCCTATATGTGAAGTAAATTATCATATATATATGCACTGCATTTATAGGTATTTTATAATTATACATTATATTCCTTAATTATTTTCTTATCTTTTTCAGTGTAAAATTTTTTGAATTGTCTAATTTTTTTTTTTGGGGGGTGGGGGGGGGTGGGGGGGAGGGGGGGACAGATTTCTACAAAATTAGTACAAATGAGGTTTTGATTATACTTTTACATTAATTTAGATGTTAGAAAATTTTATTTTAACCATTATTTTTTGAATCAGGAATGCTTACAGATTCTAAAAATATCATTATTTGGTTAATGACACCTTATGTGTAAAAAACCATTTATTTTAAAACAAATTTTACCTTTCCAATTTTTTTTTATTTAAAGCACACAGATGGAGCAACGTTTTTACCAAATTTCAGAAAAATTCATGATGATTCATTTTTTTTATGAGCCATTACAATCTGCCCTTTTTTGCGGTGAAATTTTCACTTTGCACATAATAAAAAGTAAAAAAATGAAAATTTATTATTGTTTTGATGTGAAATATTCATTCTTTGTACAAATAGCTTCAAATTGGTACCAGATATATAAAATTTGAGCCATTAGTTGTCACGTTATGGCCATATTTAGACAGTGATACAATTCCAAGATGGCCGCCATTTCGTAAAAATGGCCAGTTTTCAAATGGCCATATCTCGGCCAATATTGTGAAAATTACTTTTAAATTTCAGATTTGAGGGTTTCACTACTATGTCTATCTATGATAAAATTAAAAAAAAAAAATCTGTGACTATGATGCAACACCCATTGGTTGAATTCATGTGGAATGACCCATTTATATTATTCTTTTCAAACTACTTACTACTTTGAATAACATTCAGAATTTTTATTTTAATGTTTTAAATAGTAAATTCCTTATATATTAAACATATGTGAGTTATGAATCACAGCAGGCAAAGCCATTCTTATTAGTATTATTTCTTAGTTTCTATAAATTTTTGCCGCTTACTGGCAGAAACTAGTTTCTGCCATGCCAGTTTTAACTGGTTAAAACCACCCCGGCAGAAACTTGCCAGCCCTGATTACTCTATAACTACTTATTGATTTAGAAATTCAAAAATCGATGAATATTTCACAATTAGCCCCTTGTTGGTCCCGACATTTTCATACAAGCTTTATTATATACAATTTGGCTGAATTTTGCATCATAAGCTTATGGTGAAATACTAGGGTAGCAAACATGTCATTCTGCTACCATGAATAAAATTAATGTAATTTTTATTCCTAATCGCTTAAATCCTAATTATTAAGTATATATAATAAAAGTTAATGGTGGTGCTTAAAATTCAGATAAAACAAATTTTCTAATTCCAATAATTTTCATTCTGAGATTATAACATCAACTTGTTACTTAAACCGTTATTCTGTTATCCTGGAATGGACCCAATCACACCTGTCGGTCTAATTTTTTGGAGTTTTCCATGATTTTCTTCTAACCTTGGATTTTCACAGAACAACCATCCATGAAAGGCACCCCCTTCCTCTTTAGGGTCTATATTCCATGTGTTGATAATTGGCTGCCATACAAACAGCCAACAGCTACCCATGCTTTTCACAATACAGCTAAAAAATTTTAGTTGTTAGTATTTCAAAATATTTATTTGTTAGTAAGTTAGTTATTTTAACCCTTAGCGCCCTGTTGGCTTTGCTATGGAGCCGTCAGTCATAAAGTACAAAAACATGTGGAACACTAAGGGTTAATTGAAAATTTTTTAATTTGTGTTAAATCTATCTTTTTATTTTAGGTGTAATTTATTTAAATGATGGCTTTAAATTTTGATACGAGTGTTTTGCATTCTTTAGTAGAATCAAGTACCTAATTTTTTTTTTCTTATATAAAAGAGGCTTAATAGACTATGAATATTAAATTAAAGCTTCAGATAGGGAAAAAAAGAAACAGGTAAATAAATATTTTATGAAACTCAATGTTAAAATATTATTATAGAGTATAAGTCACTTCTTTTAAAACCAATGCTATTGCTAAAATTTGGCAAATGAATTTTTTAATCAAGCAAGTTTAATAAGTGCTTGTAAACTAACATTATCAAACTACATTAAGATTCTTATAACTATTTTAGATGTCCAGTTCATGAATGTTACATTATGAATTAAATAACAATACTAAGTTCTAAGCTGCAAAAATTATGCTTTTATATTTTGTTTATTGATTTCTATAGTGCATATACCTACATATTTTTTTTCTATTAGAATACTTTTGTATTGGATTTATAATTTGTCACGACAAAAATTTTTAGAATTAAATTTAAATCATCAGGTTCTTAAAGAGAAAGAGAAAAAAAATCTATTGGGAACAACGTCTGATCATAGACCATTATGATGCACTGTAGTACCTTTATAGCAATTGATAAACAACATATTTAAAATAGAAACATGGATTTTCAAAATTTTTAATGAAAAAATACGATGCATGAAACATTGAAAATTAAAACTGCAGTAACTGATGCATATCAGTGCTCTGTGCACATAAAATTCATGGATGCAGCAAACTTGTACAATGATGTCTAAAGTGCATGAAATTTGTTAAAGCCGAAGTCAATAACACATGTATTAACACTTTGCCCATATGAAAACAAACAACAAAAATTAATGGATACAGCAAACTGTTCAGTAAATTCATTAGAAAATCATTAAAAAGGTCTAATGCATGTATGGGCACTGTGTGCACACAAAAACAAAACGTCCTAGGTTGAAGCAAACTTGCTGCGCAGCAATGCATAAAATGTACAAAATTCTTTAAAGTTACAACCACTAACATATGTTATACAAGCACTACATGTACATTAGGGATGCACAACCTGTAGCCCATGAATTTTTTCAATTTACAAATGGAAAAAATTGTAATTTTTGTGCATAAATTTCAGAAAAAAATCTTAAATTGTGTCACTTTACCGTTAAAAAAAAAAAAAAAAAAAAAAAAAAAAAAAAAAAAAAAAAAAAAAAAAAAATTGTAAAATTTTGTCAGTCACTTTAGAATTTCAAATTTCGTAGATGGGGCACAGAATAGTCACAAATTCTAATGACCAAGTGTGAGAAAATAGAGATTTTTATCTGTTGGACGCAAAAAATTGCACATTTCGTTTATTGGGTACAAAAAAAATCGTTAGTTTTGTTGATGATACTAGAAAAAGTTGCAAAATAAATTCATTGGCAGTGGAAAAATTGAATGTTTTTCGGTTTATCACATCTAAAAAACAAATTCTTTGATCAAGCAAGAAAAAATTGCAAATTTTGTTGATCAAGAACAAAAAAATTGTAACTTTCATGATAAGGCACCAAAAATAGTGAATTTTTGTTGATGAGCACTGAAAAATGGTGAATTTTGTCAGTCATATGCGAAAAATTGCAAATTTCGTTGATCGGGCAAGAAAAAATCATCAGCTTTGTTCATGATGCATGAAAAAATGTCAACATTGGCTGAGAAAAAATTGTAATTCTTCTCAGTTTATCAGCAGGTGAAAAAAACACAAATTTTGTTGATCAACATGGAAAAAACACCAATTTTGCTGATCAGGAACGATAAAATTGCAAATTTCGTTTATAAGGCACTAGAAAATCATGAATTTTGCGATGATGTGCGAAAAAACTGAAAATTTCATTGACCAGCTGCGAAACAATAGTGAGTTTTGTTGATCAGTTTCTTAAAATTCACAAATTTTGACGATCGGCTTAGAAAAAATTGCAAATTTTGTTAATCAGGCACGGAAAGATCATGAATTTTCTTGATCAGCATCATAAAAATTGTAAATTTTTTTACTGACTTCATAAAAATCACAATTTTTTTCAATTAGGCTTAGAAAATTCACAAATTTTGGCCATCGGCTTCGTAAAAATTGAGAATTTTGGCCATCGGCTTCGTAAAAATTGAGAATTTTGGCCATCGGCTTCGTAAAAATTGAGAATTTTGGCCATCGGCTTCGTAAAAATTGCAAATTTTGGCCACCGGCTTCGTAAAAATCACAAATTTTGGCCATCTGCTTCGTAAAAATCACAAATTTTGGCCATCGGCTTCGTAAAAATCACAAATTTTGGCCATCGGCTTCGTAAAAATTACAAATTTTGGCCATCGGCTTCATAAAAATTACAAATTTTGGCCATCGGCTTCGTAAAAATTACAAATTTTGGCCATCATCTTCGTAAAAATTGCGAAATTTGGCCATCGGCTTCGTAAAAATTGCGAATTTTAGCCATCAGCTTCGTAAAAATTGCAAATTTTGGCCATCGGCTTTGTAAAAATTGCAAATTTTGGCCATCGGCTTCGTAAAAGATGCAAATTTCGTTGATTGACTTGGTAAAAACCTGAATTTTGTTAATTGGCTTTGCAAAAATAGATAATTTTGAAGATATGATTCGTAAAAGTAACAAATTTCAAGAATCACACTCGAAAAAATGCAACCTGCGACAATCAGACTCTGAAAATCATGAATTTCATGGATTGCACCCAAGAAATTGTGAATTTCATCAATCGGCTTTGTTGAAATTGCTAATTTTGTTGCTGTACTTGAGAAATATCGTAAATTTTGATGATCAGACAAGAAACCAGTATGGAGCTAGTCGATCAAGTATGGAAAATTGGGAAATTTTGACAATCAGTTTTGTAAAAATCACAAATTTCATCAATTGGTTTCGTAAGAATTGTGAATATTTGATCAAGCACAGAAAAATTGTGAATTTTTCCGCGTGGTTTTATAAAAATTGCAAATTTATGGATTGGTTTCATAAAAAGCACAAATTTGGTTGATTACCCATAAAAAATTGCAAATTTTGTTTATCAGGTGCAGAGAAAAAATGGGTATTTCATTGATTAGGCATGGAAAAATCTTATCAATCGGCTTTTTCTTTCTCTTTCATTGCTAAAGTTTACATTTTTTTAGCACCATCCACTTATGTTTGTTTTCTTAGCACTTTTAATAAAATAAAATTTACTCTTAAGAATTATTACATCTTGAAAATAATCCTTGCTACATCTGTTATATATGCAAACATGAAAACTGCTGATATAGATTATACACCCCTACCATTCCGTATATGAAAAAAAAAAAAAAAAAAAAAACAATGAATGCAACAAACCTGCTTTGCAATCACTGAAATCTTTACAGCTTCAGTCACTAATGAAGGTATCTTCTCCCCCTCCCCCAGAAAAAAAAAACTTTCAATAAACTTTGGTGGTGATCTAGGATCAGGAGAAATTTTGTAAAATCATAAACAACTGATTACGATTTTAACGACAAATTTTAAAATACTGCAAATTTTGTCCAAGAATTCCAAAGAAACACAAATTTTGTCATTAGATTTCAAAATTACCGCAAATCTTGTAATAGGAATACAGAAAAACCTGCTAATTTCTTCAAAAGATTGCGAAAAAGTTTGCAAAATTTGTCAAAAGATGATGTGCAAGATTTTTTAAAAGGTTCTTCAAAAAATCATCATATAACTAGTGTTCACTCTAGAAATAAAAAGGGCATGGTGCTGTTCACTACAAAAGGCACTACTGCAGTAGAAAAAGACACTTTTGCCAAAAAAAATTTGTTATTGCCTTTATAAAGGGAAAAAAGAAAGCAATGAAACACATAATTTTTAAATATGATAAATCAAGTAACATTAATTTAATTTCGAATTATTTTATGATATAAAAATTAAAAATACAATTAAATTAAAACATTATTCAATAGTTTTATTCTTTTTCTTAAAGAAATGAAAAAAATCTATCATTTTTGAGCACACAAATTTAGAAACACTACGGAATAAAAAAAATATTTATTAAAAATCTCTGGGTAAAACCAGTGGTGCATTTTACTACTTTTAAAAAGGGCAGGGTGCTGCACCCTTCAAAAATGGCCTAGAATTAACACTAATATAACAGAAAATTTCATCAAAGAAACGTAAAGAAAGAAAGAAAAAAACCCCACAAATTTATTAAAAGAGCACAAAATCAGCAAATTTTCTCAGAAGATTTCAAAAAAAAAAATTGAAAATTTAATTAAAAAATAGTGAAATAGAGGGCTGCCATCCTTTTATACAAATGAAATATAAGTAATTACATACAGCAGTAGCAAAAGTAAAGTAAGATTGAATTTAGCAAGAAAAATAAAATTTTCAAAGGCATTGGCTGGCAAATCTTAATTTAACATTTTGAAATTGAAACCATAATGAATTTCATAAAAGGACAAACATATTACATACTTTTTAATTATCAAATACTGCTATAGTTGGTTAAAAAGTAATAGTTTGTTCACACTTCCCAATAATAATTGAATTTGTATATATAAAAAATTGTATGAATTCTGGTTTTATTACTCTTTAAACTTAGCTAAAACTGACACAATTTCAAAATGAAAATAATAATGACAAAAATGCATAAGAAAAAGTAATGTTGGCATTTCTGAAAAACATATTCAAGTAATTTTAACCTAAAAATTAATTTTAAGGGTTATAAATTTCAGAAATCAATAATTGAAATATAGAAATATGCGAAAAGGCACAATTCTTACAGCACATTAAACCGTAGTCGTAGTATTGTTAATTAATTTACGATATAACATTGGTAATCAACACATATAGAAAGTTAATAACATCTCAATATATTTTGAGAATTTTAGAGTTACAAACAATTGTTAAACTCATGATTAAATATAAATAAAAAATTTTTACCAAAATTTAGCAATAGCGTAGCGTATGTGTTAGTTTGAAAACGTGTCGGAATAGTTAACTAACATAGCAAGAAATAGCACTTACTACTTTCATAATGAGTTTCAAAAAACATTTATTTACCTTTGTTTTCCTCAGAGAAACTCCTTTATTTTGTTTCCTTCAAATCGAAATCACCCACAGATTAGTACAATTCCGTACTCTGTAGAAATCACCAACGAACGGCGAGACGAACAAGAAATATCGCGCCCATTTTTTAAAGGAAGGAAGGTTGGTTGTTTGATATTTGAAGACAGAATAGATTATCCACTATTATATCGATAGTGACAAGAATGTAATCGAAACACTAAGTAGAAACTAGAAAAGCACAGTTTGTTTGATGTCGGATAACAGGAAAGACGATCTTATTCTAAAATGGCGGATACATTTGGATAGAAACGACAAGACACTGATTGACTCTTTTGAAAGGAGTGAGTATCGACTTTTTTAAAAGGAGTGAGTGTCAACTCTTGAAAGAGTGAGTATTAAAAATACGAAATAAGCATAATTTTCCAGTTTATATTATGAAATAGAGATTTTGAAAATTAAAAATTGACATATTTTGGTGTTTTTTATCATTTTACGCCATATATTGGTTCAAAGTTTAACGGAATTTTTTTTTTAATTTTTAATGTCGGGATTTCACTCTCATTGGTGGAGTGAGCCAGTCACTCTCATCCGTGGAGTGACCCTCTCACTCTCGATTATAGAGTGAGATTATTCACTCCTTTGTATAGAGTGGAAAATTCCACTCCTTTAAGAGTGTATTTTTACAAAAGTCACTCCAAAAAGAGTGAAAATGGCTCTCATTCCCCCCAAAAGTGAGCTTTTCACTCTTTCCACTTTTAGAGTGTAACATTAGGACTGTTTATGTTCCTTTAAATTCCACTAATAATGATGTTTCTTTTACGTGATTGGGTACTTCTTGATTATTTCGTCGACCAAAAACGTTTGTAGCCAACTTGGCGAAATATCGCTACATTAACGACAAAAATTACGCACCAAAAGTCATGCTAACATGGCGCTATTTCTGGTATTTTGCCAAATTCCCATAGATCCCCATTGTAATCTTGTAATTTATCCGATAATTTTGTTAGAGCAAGGATTGTCGCCATCATTTTGGCATCTTTTTTTTCTTTAAATCGGTTCGCTAACTACCCAAGATTGCTTAAATATTGCTATTTAGAATGTTTTTAGAACGCTTTTTGCGCATTTTTACCCCTTTTAAATTTTGTATTTGTTAACAAATGTTCCTAGTGATCATTTATATCTTATAATTAATAAACATGCCAAATTTTATGTTTTTAGGCCCTTAACATACAGACATACCATCATTTTGATATCATTAATTTTGAAATCGGTTTGGTGGTTTCAGAGATTAGCCCCGATACTCGCCAAAAGTGTCGCCAACTTGGCACTATTTCTGATATTTCGCGAAATTCCCATAAGCTCTAAAATGCCAAACTTTATGTTTCCAGTCCAGTCCCTTAATATACAGACATCGCATTTTTAGAATGTATTTTGCTCTTTTACCTCCTTTGGGTTAATGTAATCGACATAAGATATATCCTATGTTGGAGCAAAGAGTGTCATCATCATTTTGATATCATTACTTTTAAGATCGGTTTGTTGTTTGCTGAGATTGTTTTAAAATTGATATTTCGAACTTTTTAGAACGCTCTTCACGGATTTTCACCCATTTAAATTTGATATTTTTTAGCAAAAGTCATTAGTGATCATTTATATCTTCTAAATAATTAACATGCCAAATTTTGTGCTTCTAGGACCTTCAGTAAAACAAAAATCACATTTTTAGAAATTTTTTCACTTCTGAACCCTCTTTTGGTTAGTGGCACAAACATAAGATATAGTCTATGTTTGAAGCGGGGCGAATACCATCATTTTGGTACCATTACTTTTGAAATCGGTTCGGTAGTTTCAGAGATTAGCCCTGATACTCGCCAAAAGTGACTCCAACTTGGCACTATTTCTGGTATTTTGTGAAATTTTCATAAACTTCCATTGTAATCCAATAATTTATCCTCTATCTAACCATTAATGCTTAATTAATGGTGATTTCTGATTTATTTCCTATTTGTAGATCCAATAACCTACTTCCACACCAAATTTCAACTTCCTAAGTCACCTGGAAGTAGTCAAACAATTCTATGAGTGAGTCAGTGGTAAAAACAGTGGTTTTCAGACGTCAATTTCTGGTGAACGGTAAAAGATTTAAAACAAAAAAATTAGGAATCGGAAATTAGAAGATGGTCTTACACGATGGATGGATGGATGTATTTATGCCGGCCAATTATCTACGCAATGGGATATTGGCCCTATGGGGTGAGATGCCCTCCGTGGGGGTCTTTCTAAGGGAACCTAACCCGTATTTACGCAAGGCTCGAAGAAAACCACGGAAAACTCCGAACGGTTAGGCCGACGGTCGCGATTGGGTTCGAACCCAGCACCTACCGTCTACCAGTTTGGAGGTCAGAACCTCGCGGCCACTGGTGGGGCGGTCTTACACGACACAAAAAATTGCAAGTGTGTAGGTCAAATAGAATTTAAGTTATTGAGGGGTGAAAAGTGGCTCGAAATGGTTCAGGTAATATAACCCACGGCCGGTGTGTCGCCTTTTACTTTGTGAACTTGGCTGACACACTGCCGTGTGTCTAGATGGACAGTGATGGGTATGACGAGGGGGTTATTAAGGAATTATCTGAAGCTATTGTTGCAGAACGATAAGAGCGCGAAGAAAAGCAGGAAAAATTAGAGCGCGAAGAAAAACAGGCAAAATTAGAGCACGAAGAAAAACAGGAAAAATTAGAACGCGAAAAGTTAGAAAATAAGGAAAAGTTAGAAAGAGAAAAATTAAGGATGGAACATGAATTAGAAATGGAGAGGCTAAGGGTTCAAGGATCGGCAAATAATTTTAATGGGTCTAAGGAATCTAGTAATGAAAGTAACATTGAAAAATTGATCAAAAGTGTTAAAACTCTATCTATCAAAGTACCAGAAGGGACTGATTGATGGAATTTATTTTTCGACAGTTTAGGCAGTTTTCGACAGTTTTCGACAGAAAAGGCATTCAAAACTAAACATGTACCGGAAAACCAGCAGGCTGAAATTCTGCTAAATATGTTAGAGATAAGACGGAATTTCTTAATTTATACCACTAGGGAACAAATGGAGAAATACGAGGAATTAAAGGAGTTAGTCCTAAAGGAACATGAGCCGACACCGAAGGCGTGTTTGGAAAATTTTAAGAAGGCTAGGAGAAACCAGAACGAAACTCATGTATTATTTGTATCGCGTTTAATAGCGACATGGAAAAATTATTGTAAGATTAGAGGTGCTGACTCTTATGAAAAGGTCAACCAATTAATAGTTACTGATAAGTTGGTAAGTACGTTAGATGAGGATACTGCATCATATATTGGGTTAACTCATCAGGGTAAATGATTAGAAGCTTCTACGATTGCTAAAGAATGTGCCAATTATTTTGACGCTAAACATAAGTCTTATGCAATTACGTATAAAAGTTTTAAAGGTAAAGATAGGTATGTAAACAATGAAAAAATGAAACCGAGGGAGGATAGTAAAGTTGGAGGATAGTAAAGTAACTGGAGGCAAAACGGGAGTAATGAGGCTAATTCTTTTTCGGATAGGAAAATAGATTTTAAGAAATCTGGTGATGCTTCAGCTCCTAAATGCTTTAAATGTGGTTTGAGAGGTCATTACCAACGTTTTTGTAATAAAGTGGGTAATGAAGGAAATAGTAATGGTAATCCTGTCAAAAACATGAATGTGAAAGAATGCCAAGTTCGTTAAAGATTTCGCTAATAAAAGAAGTGAGATCTAACTGCAAACCAAGTTCTTTCGGAGCTCCTTAAATCATAACTCTTGTCATGCATAATATTATTCAATTGCTTAAAATGATTTTTTATGTTACTTGTTATTCAATTGAGCGACTTAGCGAGTTTTCTCTTATTAATTTTTTTTTATTTAGTTGATCAGAAATTAAAGTTGATCCCATCCTTAACTTATCAGTACCTTAACTTCAATATACTTATTCGAGCACTCGATTGACTAGATCTTTGCCAATCAGATTCTAGATTAAATTGTACTCCGACTCAAAGATTAAAGTTGGTAGCTGAAAACTTGCCAAGTCGCTCTATTGAATAACAAGTAACATAACAAATCATTTTAAGCAATTGAATAATATTATGCATGACAAGAGCTATGATTTAAGAAGCTCCGAAAGAACTTGGTTTGCAGTTAGATCTCACTTCTTTTATTAGCGAAACCTTTAAGGGGGTAGTAAGGTTAATTCGAGGGAAAAAAAGCATATTTTCTATGATTTTTTGTAAGGATACAATTAATATTTATTTATTTGCATAGTTATAGTATAATTATATGTCATTTAAAGAGTATTCTGTGAAATTTTCATTAAGAAATATTAAAAAATGAGCCAATGACAGCGAATCTTCGAAGACGTCCCAAAAAAAAGTTGATTCGCGGTGAACCGCATAACTCATGACTGGATCAACTGAAATTAAAAAACCAAATTGATTTAATTAGTTAATAAGTTTCCTCAGGGAACGCCGTCGAGTTTTTTTTTTTTTATTATTGATTTTTCCATTTTTTACAAGGCTCGGAAATCAAAATACCGATTTTTCATCAAAAAAATCTGATATTTTGTTTTTTTAAAGTAAGTTAAAATAAAAAAAAATAAATAAACTCGACAGCGTTACCTCGTAATTTATATAAAGAAAGAGTGTGTAAAATTTTAAAAAGATCGGTTCAGTAGATTTTGAGCTACAGAGTTCACCGGCTTTGAAAAAGCGAAGTCTTAGAAAAACACGTTTAAAGTTTCACAGACTTTTTTTGGCATTTTGCGCTTAAAAAACTCAAAATCACAACACAAAATTACGGCACACGTGTACACACGTGTACGTGTACCTTCGGAAAGGTCCATTATTTTGGCAGTATGCCAGGACAGGTCTTTGAAACCTGGTCAAGCAGTAGCAGCTACTTTGTAGCTGATTGTTGCGGCCACATTCCTCAGTGTGAAATCGGAGGGCGGAGACTTACAAGTGTATATCTCCGTCAGTTTTACTTCAATTGCTTTCAAATTTTCACAGAATAATCTTAAGATGTTGTACATTAATATAAAATAATAATAATAATAATAATAATAATAATAATAATAATAATAAAAACCCTTACTACCCCCTTAACGAACTTGGCATTCTTTCACATTCATGTTTTTGACAGGATATCATTATTTTTTGTCAAATCACTTCTTTTATGAGCGAAACCTTTAACGAACTTGGCATTTTTTCACATTCATGTTTTTGAAAGGATATCATTATTTTTGTCAAATAAGTAGGTATTTGTTTCTTTTTTGAAATAAATAGGTTAAATTAGTTTTATTTAATATTAATTAAACTTTCAGCTTTTTCCTGCATTTATTCACTGTTTTTTTTTTTTCAGTCAAATTTTAAAATTTAACATTAGGACTGCTTATGTTCCTTTAAATTCCACTAATAAGGATGTTTCTTTTACATGATTGGGTACTACTTGATTATTTCGTCGACCAAAAACGTTTGTAGCCAACTTGGCGAAATATCACTATATTGACGCTAAAAATTACGCACCAAAATCATGCTAACATGCGCTATTTCTGGTATTTTGCCAAATTCCCATAGATTCCCATTGTAATCTGGTAATTTATCCAATAATTTTGTTAGAGCAAGGACTGTCGCCATCATTTTGGCATCTTTTTTTTTTCTTTAAATCGATTCGCTAACTACCCAAGATTGCTTAAATATTGCTATTTAGAAAGTTTTTAGAACGCTTTTCGTGGATTTTTACCCCTTTTAAATTTTGTATTTGTTAACAAATATTCTTAGTGATCATTTATATCTTATAATTAATGAACAGCCAAATTTTATGTTTTTAGGTCCTTAACATACAGACATTGCATTTTTAGAACGCTATTGCTCTTTTACCCCCTTTGGATTAGTGGAATCGACATAAGATATAGCTTATATTGGAGATAGGACTATCACCATCATTTTGATATCGTTACTTTTAAGATCGGTTTGTTGTTTGCTGAAATTGCTTAAAAATTCCAATTTAGAACATTTTTAGAACGCTTTTCGCACATTTTCACCCCTTTTGAATTCCGTATTTTTCATCAAATGCCCTTAGAGATCATTTATATCTTATAAATAATTAACATGCCAAATATTATAGCTCTAGGTCATAGGTTCCCAACGGGGTCGGTACCGCCCCCCAGTGGGCGCTGGGGCCTTCTAGGGGGGCGGTAGCGTGTCTGGAGAAAAATGGGGGGCGTTAGGACAGTCAAGGGGGGCAGTCATGACTTACTTGCCTATATGGGAATTATATAATGAAAATATTTAATCTCCTCTGCATTGCCCGGTCCGTAACGAAAACATTAACTGCACAGTTAAATCAAAATCTGTTCAAGCGAAGCTAGATCCGAGTTTAAATTTATTTTACTAGTATTATAAAAAAAAATCGAAGCGGAAGACGAAAAAGGGTTAAAATCGTGGAGAACAAAATTTTATTAAATCAAGCTAAAAACATTGTAGCTGCAGTTTTTTCATGAATGTCAAATTATCACAGAGGAACACGAAAAATCACTATGACTCACATTATAAATAATTATGAATTCAAAAATTGTAGCGTACAAAATTCACGATAATTTGTTGTCTGAAAGTTTTAAACAGATTTCTTTTTTATTAACTTGTATTTCAAAAAATTCTGAAATATGACAACATATGTTTGAACAGAGATTTTTATATGAACCCGTGATTTGAATCAATTCAAGAAATTTGTTTTTTCTTAGTGAAAATGATAAAAAAATCCTTATATCTATAAAATTGTTCAAATTTATTTAAACTTAAATAGGGAAAAATTTATTTCAAAATATCTTAATCAAAGAAAAAATAGCGGCAATACAATATTGAGAATTTGAAATATGGATCTACGCACTCTCCTACAAATTACTCGTTGCCTACGTGCTAAATTTGTCAAAAAATGTTTTTTTTTTCAAATGAAGCAGTGAAGCCTTCTAGGCTACAAAAGCATTTGAATAAATGCGTGCTGATAGAAAAGGAGAGCTGCAGTCTCCGGTTTTTAGTACACAACTATTATCTTCTTGAAAATATGGTTATTTTAAATTCCCCAAATGTTAAAATTAAACAAAGAAACATTTTCTAAATTAAAATATTGGTATCAAAAAGCCGAACAGACTTGGCAGGTCTGGAAATAATAAATGCTATATTTCAAAGACTAGAAAAGAAAAATTTATAACTGTCAACTCTATCAAACCTTTTCTGCCGTCTTCTAAACAAGATGACGGAGTACGAGTCTCATATAATAATATATTGTTAATCGCAAAAGTATGAAAACCGCACACAAACAGTGATAAATTAATTCTGCCGGCAGTCAGAGAGATAATAAAAATGTTCTTCATCATAAAAAACAACCAGATATGATTAGAAAAAATACTGAGTAACAATTCGGTACAAAAAAGAATAGATGGCTTAAGGCATTGAAATATCATCATGACCTGCAAATTTTCCTTTTGACTCTATGGATCAGCGTTACCAAATAGCAAAAGATCATAAAAGAAAAAAATGTCAAGAGTTAAAAAGTTAAAATTTGGAAACTAATATGAAGAGAGAATCGATATTTAATACCATGAAATTAAACCAAGAGAAATTCCTTTTCATAATATCTTGCTACTGATGTTGCTCCAGCAACGACGGGACATCATCAGGGTTTCATTAACACAATTGGAACAAGCAGTACTAAATGTTCTCTCTGTACATTCTGTTACTCATCATCAGAATTTGGTTTCAAAATTGTTCAATGAACACCTGTATAAGTCGCTTTATTACAATATTAGAGTAGTCAATATGAATAGAAGCAATTTATTGAATGACAGGATATTTATCCAATTTTATAGTGAAAATTATTTGAAAGCAAAGTGAAACAATTTTTTCACTTTGTAGTGCAGTTGCCACTATTACTTTGCGTCAGACTTGCAAATGATTACAATTGTTTGCAGCTGCACACAGAAGTTCGTTGTCTTTGAAAAGGTATTTGTCTGAATAGTTTTTCAACAGTGTTGAATTCAGACACTTCTCTCCGGGAGGGATTTCAGCGGCTCTGGGGGGGGGGGGGGAGGAGAAATTATAGAGTTCCAGGGAGAGGGAGGAAATTGTATTTTTTGACCATTGAAAAAGCCAAATTTCAAATTTTCGGAATGGGGGGGGGGGATTTTATTGCTCCGAGGTGGAAGGACCCCCAGGCCACCCCCTGGATTCAACACTGGTTTTTCAATATATTTGATTCAGTATTATATTTAATTGAAAACAAAGATGGAAAAATACACTAAAACCTGATTACATTAAAAAGATGACATCAATTGTTTGACAGATCTGTTTAGAATTTTTAATTAAATCAATTTAAACATTCTGAATATTTTTAATATGGCATCAGATGATTCCAAGATGATGAGTTGAATTTAATTAAAACAAAAAGCCTAATAGTTGCTTCTGTGGGTAAACCTTTTTTGTTCAAACGAAATCTAAGTAAATGAGAATGCATCCACTTTGCCACATTATTCGCAGTTTATGAAAACAGGAATATATACTTCACAAGTGCAAATACAGCAGTATCATCATACTTAGACGAGGAAATCGTGGAACTCACATCAAACGAGAACTAAAAGTAAAATTCAAAAATGGATTCTAAGATTTCTAACTTAAAAAACCAATAACAGTTCTCTAACCTAGATTTTGAGCAAAATTACATAAAGTTTTAATTGCTTATCCTTCATCAGATTTGCTGAGAGTTGGTTCCGTGAAGTAGCTAATTTACTGTATAAGAAAGGGAACATACATCTTTAAACCTGACAATTTGTGACTCATGTTAAAAAAATTAGAATCCGACATGAACAAATAATTAAAATTCCATCAGCCTCAACCATTCCGATATATTTTTTAAACTCTTATTGGTTATTTTTCAGTTTTTAATAAACAATTTTTTACTACATTTTGATGGTTTTTTTAATTGATTTATATTTTGTAATTCTTAATATATAGATAGACAGATAAAATGTACATAATATGCAACAATATTTTAACACTTTGTATAATTAATTATTATGGAAGAGGGGGGGGGGGGGCGTTGGCATTTTTTTCGCTTATGAAGGGGGCGGTGGTCCAGAAAAGGTTGGGAACCTATGCTCTAGGTCCTTCAGTAACACAAAAGTTGCATTTTTAGAATGTTTTTTGCTTCTTCACCCTCTTTTGGTTAAAGGTTTGCGCATAAAATATAGCCTATGTTTGAACCGGGGCGAATACCATCATTTTGATATCATTAATTTTTAAATCGGTTCGGTGGTTTCAGAGATTAGCCCCGATACTCGCCAAAAGTGTAGCCAACTTGGCACTATTTTTGATATTTCGCGAAATTCCCATAAACTCTAAAATGCCAAATTTTATTTTTCCAGTCCAGTCCCTTAATATACAGACATCACATTTTTAGAATGTTTTTTGTTCTTTTACCTCCTTTGGGTTAGTGTAATCGACATAAGATATATCCTATGTTGGAGCAAAGACTGTCATTTTAACATCGGTTTGTTGTTTGCTGAGATTGTTTTAAAATTGGTATTTCGAACTTTTTTAGAACGCTCTTCGCGGATTTTCACCCATTTAAATTTGATATTTTTTAGCAAATGTCATTAATGACCATTTATATCTTATAAATAATTAACATGCCAAATTTTGTGCTTCTAGGCCCTTCAGTTAAACAAAAATCACATTTTTAGAATGATTTTCGCTTCTGAACCTTCTTTTGGTTAGTGGCACAGACATAAGATATAGTCTATGTTTGAACCGGGGCGAATACCATCATTTAGGTACCATTACTTTTGAAATCGGTTCGATAGCTTCAGAGATTAGCCCTGATACTCGCCAAAAGTGTCGCCAACTTGGCACTATTTCTGGTATTTTGTGAAACTCTCATAAACTTCCATTGTAATCGAATAATTTATCCTCTAACCAACCATTAATGTTTAATTAATGGTGATTTCTGATTTTTTCCTATTTATAGATCCAA
Organism: Maratus speculifer; assembly: GCA_964019185.1. NCBI lineage: Eukaryota > Metazoa > Arthropoda > Arachnida > Araneae > Salticidae > Maratus > Maratus speculifer. The sequence goes on along the minus strand of OZ025290.1, from coordinate 56,282,022 downwards.
TAACCTACCTCCACACCAAATTTCAACTTCCTAAGTCACATGGAAGTAGTCAAACATTTCTATGAGTGAGTCAGTGAGTCAGTGAGTCAGTGAGTCAGTAGTAAAAACAGTGGTTTTCAGACGTCAATTCCTCGTGAACGGTAAAAGATTTTTAAAAACAATTTTAGGATTCGGAAATTAGAAGATGGTCTTACACGACACAAAAAATTGCAAGTGTGTAGGTTAAATAGAATTTAAGTTATTGGGGGGTCAAAAGTGGCTCGAAATGGTTCGGGTAATATAACCCACGGCCGGTGTGTCGCCTTTTACTTTGTGAACTTGGCTGACACACTGCCGTGTGTCTAGATAAAGGGCGAGATCCGAAAGCGGGTGTTCATAAGATTGTGGTAAAAGGAGACAAAGAGTTACCTAATGGAGCTATTGTGGCGAGAATATCGGCAAAGGCCGAACAGAGAACTAATGTTATTGGTGAGAAATTAAATAAACTTGAGAAAATTGAAGTTAGTGTAAATGGGCAAAAAGCAAAGGGATTGGTTGATTCTGGATGTGAAATTAGTGTTGTTCATAAAGATTTGGTACCGGAAGAGGAATTAAAAGGAGCGGGTAGTATTTAATTACAAGCGAAGCAGTTATTTTGGTATTTGGTGAAGCAGTTAAATCACCGTTGGTTAAATTACCGTTAGCTATTCCGCAATTCGGACAAACTAATATAATTCATCAGGAAGTACTTTGCTCAGTAACCGATAATATTAATGAGCAAGTAACGCGTGGAGCCATTGCTAGAGTCACCAGAATTAGAAAGTTCAGAAATTATTATTGATTACTCGAGTGGAAAGGAAGGTATGAGTAGCGATAGTTGTAATATTTACGCAATAGAAGCGAGATCGCAAACGGAGAGCGTAGGCTGAGTTCGTATCTGGAGAGCAAGGGATACAGACGTCCCGGTGTGTAGTGCTCTGGGCCGGATAGCGGAGGCCGAGTATCGATGTGTTGGGAGATTCGAAATTGATCTCCGGAAAAGTGAATCTAACGTGCATTGAGTGTGAGGGAGAAGGTGTAATTTGAACAGTACACAGCCAACCTTTTTACTGTATTTAATTTAATGTTGAACCGGATCATCTATATCCGAGTTCTAATTGTAAATAGTGTATTTATTGTGTACATATAGTATAAATAAACTGTTAATTCAGTTAATTGACAGCGTCAATGTTCATTTAGACAATCCTCACGGTGGGTGACCGATATCACCTAATAATATCGGTCGTGGCAGCTATAACTACTACGGGCTGTTTTCAAAGTTGTGTGGGCTGAGAGGAACGTCCGACAGCTATTTATCAAAGTTTCTCGTTTGAATTTATACACTGCTTAGTGCTTACAGTTGTATATTACAAGGAATGAGCACAAGGACGGAGGTAAGGACACATATATAGTTGTACATAGTCATAAGTGGTTCTCAAATCCGAAGCATTCGGATATACTTTAACTAAAAAAAATTTTAAAGTAAAGGCGTAAAATCGGAAGGACTGGGGTTATTAAACCGATTTGGAATAGAAATAAGTTTATGTATATATAAATTTGTTATAGAGTATAAGCGATTTTGGGCCATGTTACAACCGATTTTTCCACTCTCGCTGGTTGATTTTCTACGTTTATCCTGAAATTCGGTTCAAAACTACAACTTTGATAGTATTTTCTGAATAATGCATTGCGCTTACAAAAAAAAATAATAAATAAATAAATAAATAAAAAATAAAAAAAATAAATAAATAATAAATAAATAAATAAATAAACCGAAAACGTTTTTCGATTACAAAGTTTCTGAACAACAACATGCATCAGTTTTATGCATTTCTGAAAAATATGAATAAAAAATTTATGTCATAAGTTACCCCCTTAAATGAGAAGTCTCGAACCAATTTATTATGCATCAAGGCATAAAGAACTGATAAACTTGATCTATAGAAGCCACAACTCTGGTTTTATCTGTTTTCTCTATTCCTGTTCACCCTCCTGCATAATACAGACAATGAGGCAGGAAAATGCAATATAAAATTATTAAAATGCATTAGAAAAATAGTCCAAATTATACAAAAATGGACATATGCTAGGGCTATTCAATATATTTGAATATGTAGTAGCTTACTAACTGTGTGCCTTTATTTTTTTTTTCACTTTTATAAAATAACTAGCAGCCTTCGCCCGCTACGCTGGTCGGCTTTTCTAAAGAAACGTTGAATCAGTCTAAATTCATCTGCGAATTGGATCATGCATTTTAAAGTAATATGAACATTTATCTTGAATGTTCGACCGAATAACTGAAAACAATACTGACGTCATTTCGCCATTATATCGTTTATTTAGTTATGCAAAATTCAGGCTGTTAAGGGCCAAATTCTTCAGTTGATTATAGTATTCAGTAAAGGATGTTAGAACAATATGTAGCATACTGAAAGCGTTCATGTTAAGCAGGGGTCGAAGCATACAGTACAAATTGTATTATTCTTACCCGAATCTTTTATCAATAAACTTCAATAGAATTTTTCATAAGATGTGCAATAGGAACATATGATGAAGATTTTTGTCAAAAGATATTGGTAAAAACAATAAAATTTGTACTATATGCTCCGGCCCCTGTGGTAATCAATGCAACTCTTATTAGAATCAGGTAATTGGCTACTTGAAAGAGCCAATTGTTCATAATAACTGGTTTCATTTGATTCTAGAACTTTAAGACATAATTTTGTAAATAAAGCAACCTGATGACCAAACAACATCAAGCAAATGGTATGTATTTTACATAAAACATTCACTGAAAATTTAATTAACAGATCAAGATCCATCGATACCTGCTGAGCAGAATCTTTTAACTGGAAAATGTACCGAAACCTTCTTTCTCTAAAAATGATCTAATTAACAGTTTACATCATAAAAATTCATTCAGCGAAATCCTTAAAAAAAAAAACAATCTTACATTATTGGATTCATCTGATTTGGAACATTCCTCACAATTATTAAACCAAGAAACATAGAGTACTACGTTTCACACGAACATCATTTCTAGAAAATTATCCAACTAATACTGTAAGTTTCAACAAAATCTATTCACCAAAACTCAAGTTATAAATGGCCGGAATGAAAAATTTCTTTGCATTTTATATATATTCATATATTTAAATGTATCTTTCATAATCGTTTTAATCTTTATAGAACTCTCAGAGATGTAAAGATAGGCATACGCTACTTCACATCTATTTTTTAAGAAACTCTGTACAGTTTCTATAACTATAGCGTATATACTCTCTTATACGTACCCTCTGTCAGTAGCACATATCCTCTTTATATTCTTCAATTTTTGTACTATATCACTGAGAAAATTTTTCGTATAGTTCCATTGCTAAACAGTTTAGAATAACATGATAAATATTGAAAAAATCCTGGATTGTATCTAACAGTGCAATATTCATTAAAATCCATTCAGTAAAACTTTAAATCTTTCATAATCGAATTCACTTAATTTCGGAATTCTCCTAGCTATTACTAAGCAACGTAGAACTATGGGTTATATATATATTTATATATATATATATATATATATATATATATATATATATCTTTATATATAAAAATCTTCTGTGCGTGTGTATGTAACTGAACTCCTCCTAAACGACTGGACCGATTTTAATGAAATTTTGTGTGTGTGTTCCAGTGGATTCCAGAATGGTTTAGATTCACATTTCATGGAAATTGATTCAGTATTTTTTTAGTAATTAGACAAAAACTAATAGTTAGTGATTTTTCGCTAATTAAAAGTGCTATATATATATAAGAAAGCCAGGATTTCGTATTAATCACAGCACAAGAAACATCTACCGAACCAAAAATCTTGAAAATTTCGCTAAAAATACTTCTTATAACATCGAGTGCCGCTAAGAAGGGATTTTCGAAAATTCCACCCCTAAGATGAATAGAAAAAAGAACGAACTTTTAAAAATTTCCTTAAAAATCGTCTTTTGTAGTTATATTTCAACTTATAACAATATATAGCAACTTATGTTTCATCTGATAACATCTTTTAGTGCATTTTTTCATTCTGAATCGAACGGTACTATGCAAATTCGTTTAAATCCAGTAGTTCGTGAGATAATTCATATTTTCCTAATTTGACGATGTCTTCGGTGCAAAAAACCTGAAATTTTGAATCCTTATCTATATATATAAAAAAGTCTGGACTTCGTATTAATCACAGCACGAAAAAATCTGCCGAAACAAAAATCTTGAAAATTGCGGGTAAAAAAACTTCTTATAACATCAAGTGCCGCTAAGAAGGGATTTTCGAAAATCCTACCCCCCCTTAAGGAGGGTAAAAAAAAGAACGAACTTTTAAAAAATTCCTTTAAAATCGGCTTTTGTAGATATTTTTCAACTAATAACATATGTTAGTGTATTTTTTCATTCTGAATCGAATGGTACTAAGCAAATTCGTTTAAATCCAGTAGTTCGTGAGATAATTCACATTTTCCTAATTTGCGGATGTCTTCGGCGCAAAAACCTGAAATTTTCAATGCTCATCTTTATATATAAAAATCTTCTGTGCGTGTGTACGTAATTGAACTCCTCCTAAACGACTGGACCGATTTTGATGAAATTTTGTGTGTGCGTTCCAGTGGATTCGAGAATGGTTTAGATTCACATTTCATCGAAATTGATTTAGTACTTTTTTAGTAGTTAAGCAAAAACTAATAGTTAGTGATTTTTCGCTAATTAATTTTCATCTGATAACATAATTTAGTGTATTTTTTCATGCAGAATCGAATGGTACTAAGCAAATTTGTTTAAGTCCAGTAGTTCGCGAGGTAATTCACATTTTCCTAATTTGGCGATGTCTTCGGCCAGTAGTTCGTGAGATAATTCACATTTTCCTAATTTGGCGATGTCTTTGGCGCAAAAACCTGAAATTTTCAATGCTTATCTTTATATATAAAAATCTTCTGTGCGTGTGTATGTAATTGAACTCCTCCTAAACGACTGGATCGATTTTGATGAAATTTTGTGTGTGCGTTCCAGTGGATTCGAGAATGGTTTAGATTCAGATTTCGTCGAAATTGATTCAGTACTTTTTTAGTAATTAGGCAAAAACCAATAGTTAGTGATTTTTTGCTAATTAAAAGTGCTATATATATTAAAGAAAGTCGGGATTTCGTATTAATCATAGCACAAAGAAATCTACCATACCAAGAATCTTGAAAATTTCGGTAAAAATATTTCTTATAACATTGAGTGCCGCTAAGAAAGGATTTTCGAAAATTCCACCCCTAAGATGAGTAGAAAAAAGAACGAACTTTTAAAAATTTCCTTAAAAATCGTCTTTTGTAGTTATATTTCAACTTATAACAATATATAGCAACTTATTTTTCATCTGATAACATCTTTTAGTGCATTTCTTCATTCTGAATCGAACGGTGCTATGCAAATTCATTTAAATCCAGTAGTTCGTGAGATAATTCACATTTTCCTAATTTGGCGATGTCTTCGGCGCAAAAACCTGAAATTTTGAATCCTTATCTATATATATAAAAAAGTCTGGACTTCGTATTAATCACAGCACGAAAAAATCTGCCGAAACAAAAATCTTGAAAATTGCAGGTAAAAAAATTTCTTATAACATCGAGTGCCGCTAAGAAGGGATTTTCGAAAATCCCCCCCCCCCCCTCTAAGGAGGGTAAAAAAAAGAACGAACTTTTAAAAAATTCCTTTAAAATCGGCTTTTGTAGATATTTTTCAACTAATAACATATTTTAGTGTATTTTTTCATTCTGAATCGAATAGTACTAAGCAAATTCGTTTAAATTCAGTAGTTCGTGAGATAATTCACATTTTCCTAATTTGCGGATGTCTTCGGCGCAAAAACCTGAAATTTTCAATGCTCATCTTTATATATAAAAATCTTCTGTGCGTGTGTATGTAATTGAACTCCTCCTAAACGACTGGACCGATTTTGATGAAATTTTGTGTGTGCGTTCCAGTGGATTCGAGAATGGTTTAGATTCACATTTCATCGAAATAGATTTAGAATTTTTTTAGCAGTTAAGCAAAAACTAATAAGTGATTTTTCGCTAATTAATTTTCATCTGATAGTGTATTTTTTCATGCTGAATCCAATGGTATTAAGCAAATTTGTTTAATTCCAGTAGTTCGCGAGGTAATTCACATTTTCCTAATTTGGCGATGTCTTCGTCCAGTAGTTCGTGAGATAATTCACATTTTCCTAATTTGGCGATATCTTTGGCGCAAAAACCTGAAATTTTCAATGCTTATCTTTATATATAAAAATCTTCTGTGCGTGTGTATGTAACTGAACTCCTCCTAAACGACTGGACTGATTTTAATGAAATTTTGTGTGTGTGTTCCAGTGGATTCGAGAATGGTTTAGATTCACATTTCATGGAAATTGATTCAGTACGTTTTTAGTAATTAGGCAAAAACTAATAGTTAGTGATTTTTCGATAATTAAAAGTGCTATATATATAAAAGAAAGCCAGGATTTCTTATTAATCACAGCACAAAAAACATCTACCGAACCCAAAATCTTGAAAATTTCGGTAAAAATACTTCTTATAACATCGAGTGCCGCTAAGAAGGGATTTTCGAAAATTCCCTAAGATGAGTAGAAAAAAGAACGAACTTTTAAAAATTTCCTTAAAAATCGTCTTTTGTAGTTATATTTCAACTTATAACAATATATAGCAACTTATTTTTCATCTGATAACATCTTTTAGTGCATTTTTTCATTCTGAATCGAACGGTATTATGCAAATTCGTAGTTCCAGTAATATTGTAAATCCAGTAGTTCGTGAGATAATTCACATTTTCCTAATTTTGTGATGTCTTCTGCGCAAAAACCTGAAATTTTGAATCCTTATCTATATATATATAAAAAGTCTGGACTTCGTATTAATCACAGCAGGAAAAAATCTACCGAAACAAAAATCTTGAAAATTGCGGGTAAAAAAACTTCTTATAACATCGAGTGCCGCTAAGAAGGGATTTTCGAAAATCCTACCCCCCCTAAGGAGGGTAAAAAAAAGAACGAACTTTTAAAAAATTCCTTTAAAATCGGCTTTTGTAGATATTTTTCAACTAATAACATATTTTAGTGTATTTTTTCATTCTGAATCGAATGGTACTAAGCAAATTCGTTTAAATCCAGTAGTTCGTGAGATAATTCACATTTTCTTAATTTGGCGATGTCTTCGGCGCAAAAACTTGAAATTTTGAATCCTTATCTATATATATATAAATAGTCTGGACTTCGTATTAATCACAGCACGAAAAAAATCTACCGAAACAAAAATCTTGAAATTTGCGGGTAAAAATACTTCTTATAACATCGAGTGCCGTTAAGAAGGGATTTTCGAAAATCCCCCCCCCCTCCCCTAAGGAGGTTAAAAAAAAGAACGAACTTTTAAAAAATTCCTTTAAAATCGGCTCTGTCGGTGACAGGACAAAGTCTGTCGGGTCCGCTAGTATATATATATTATAAAGGCCAAACGTATCTGTGCGTAACGCATACGTCATTTTGCGCATGGCAACACTTTCAAATTAAAAAGAAATTTCGGTATTGCAATTTTGCTACTAAAAGTTTTTAAACTTATAACTATCTCACATTTTTAATTTTTACACCATCGTGTAGAGAAAAAAATGTGCTTTTAAATGAAATTTGTCTGAAAACTGTATCTTTATTTGTTTTTGAAATATTAATTTTTTTTGTAGCTTTTAATCCCTTTTTTCTAATTGTGGCAACGGGAGTACTCCATTTCTATTAAAAGCAAAGGAAAAAAAGGAAAAAAAAATTATTGCTGTATCTTTATGTTGCTATTTTCTCATTAAAAGGGAAAAAATTTAATTTAAATTTCTTCTGTTCTAAAACCCAGTGAATTTTGATTTCATTTACAAAATTTGATTTACACGTAAAAGAATATCAACAGTTTAATATCTGTTTTAGCTAATAGCATTGAGACTTCAAGTTTTGAATAAAAATGATCGAATTAAAATGCCAATTTTTTTTTAATTGGTGAATATATATGCGAATTGTGCATTTGTAAGTTTTGATATGGTAAAAGTGATGCCAGGTGTAGATTCCGAGGAAAAAAAATTATGATTGAATCAAAGCTGAATAAATTTTTCTTTACTAACATACGAAACTAGCATAAGAACCTTAATTGATAATTTTATCATAATAACATGTCTTTATCAAGCAGAACGGTCGTTCTGCCAAGCCAAGCTAGAAAAAAATACTATGCCCGCCAAACGAACAAACACCAAGAACATAACGACCGCTTAACTGCTTAATATACTCGAGACAACTTTCCCATGTTAAATCGACCAAACATGGCATTTTAAAATTTCGGATATTTAAGAAATGGAGTACCGCAGAGAAATAAAACAAAAACTAGAAGAATTTAATGATGAAAAGCTTCAATTTGAGATCAAGCTCATCTTTATAAAATCTATATAATAAAGGCCAAACGTATCTGTGCGTAACGCATACGTCATTTTTCGAATGGCAACACTTTCTGATGAAATTTCACGTTTGCAATTTTCATTACTGCAATTTTTTTAACTCCTAGACATCGCACATTTTCAACCTTTACACCGTTGTGTAGAGAAAAATATGTGCTTTTAAATGCAATTTGTTTGAAAACGGTATCTTAATTTGTTTTTGAGATATTAATTTTTTTTGTAGTTTTTAATTTAATTTTTCTGGAGGTGGCAACTTGAGTACTCCATTTCTGTGCAAAGCATTATCAACTAGATATAACGGCCTGTGCATTTTGCTAAAAACCGCCGAAAAAGTGAAGCTGGATTCAGCTTCAAACCCTGAACCTTTTCATTGGATCACGAGGCACAAACCCTGCCCAAATTAGCATTGTATGAGCTGATTTATGTTCTGAGCACATGGTTATTGTTTTGGTTCAGAGTTTGCACGATTGGTCAGAGTAACTTGGCAAAGTATCAGAGTTCTCTGGCGGGATATTTCATACATTAATCTCAAATAAATGGGCCTTATAGATGTAGTTGGCCATGATGCAAAGTAAAGGAAAAATAGCCAATGCACATCTGATGTCAAAGAATTTAGTACCTGTTCAATGTGATTCTTTTTTTCCCTCCGGGTTGAATTTTTTTCGCCGAGTTAGACAAGCAAACAAAGGTAGTCTTGGCAATTATTCCAGGTTTAAAGTAATGTCCAGTTCCCCAAATTTTTGCCCAATTGTTAAAGACATTTAATTATAATTATATTAAAATAACATTATTCGCTTTATGTAGTTTTTTATAAATTTCAGTTAAATTTGCTAGAGCAGACGATTTTTTTAGTTCCTTTTTCTTACCTGTCATTTTACCAAAATTATTTAATTTTTCTTTCTTTTGGGAATAATTATATTTTTTATGTTATTTATTTTTTACTTTATTTTTAGAACAATTTTTATTTTCCAAATATATTTTCAGAAAAAAAAAGTACATTTTTCACATTGAAAATTGATCTGAAATAGAAAAAGAACGATGTAAATGAAGAAATGAGATTTCATAATTCGCTAATATTCAATGTTCAAAATGTAATTGAAAATTTGGTTTGGCATGATTTGTAAAAATCAAGGTTTGCGTATTTCACGGAAAATAAGGCATCTTTCTTTGCACGTTGAAGTGACGGAGTGCAATGTTTGTGTATTTTAATGTTTATTCTTTTAATTTGTGTTGTGTATTATAATTTATAAAACGAATTTTAAATTTGTCATAGAGTTAACTTTGAAGCAAACTTTTTCGAAAAAATGTACGTGCAGTCATTTCTTTACTTTTAACATTTTAAAAGCGCGTAAGATTTTTCGGTACTACTTGGCTATCCCGTCGACCAAAAAACTATCGCCAACTTATAAGATTAAATGCCAATAATGGATGATTGTGAATGTCATATTCAATGATATTAAACACGATACACACGTTTAAAATGTCATCAAGTGGTTTTTAATACCACTTTTTATTTATATTTTTATTCATGCTTTACTAATTTATTCGTTTTTCCGTTATTTAAAATAAAAATTATGTCAACATATATAGCTTGGCTTTTAGTTTGGCAATTTTTTTAATTTGACAAAAATGGTCGACGGGATAATCAAATAGTACCGATTTTTCTTACGAGCAAAATCTATATTGTAACGAACAAATGTGTCCGTGTGTAGCACTGATGTTATTTTGCAAATGACAACATTTCAGGATAAAATGACTTTTTGAAATTTTTGTTACTGAAATTTTTTAATCTTCTAAACGTCGCACATTTTTAATTTTTATTTCGTCATATAGGAAAAGAAATCTACTTTCAAATGCAATTTGATTGAAGACTGTATTTCATTTGACTCATTTATTACAAGCTTATATTTTTCAAGCATTTTTTTTTCAATTTTACGTATCTCCATTAATAAATAAAATGATACACAATTTACTCATAAATCTATAAATATTGTTCCTAATAATTCCCCATTAAAAAATTAAAATTACATGAGTAGTAAAATAAAAGAGTGGTTTAAAACTCAGATTAAATTACTAAAAATTACAAGTTCAATATGTAATCAAACAACTTACAATTTAAATTTAAAAAAATACTTTGATGATTTACTGATTGGCTGTGGTTTAAAAAAAATCAGGTGCGAGTTATTTTTAAATCTATCTCTACCGAGTGAAGCTCGATTACGTTGATTAATCTATTTGTCCTTAGAAAAATATAAACAGTTCAGGATTTGTTTCCGGCTGATATACTATAGCAAAATTAAAATTTCCTTTATAAATAATAAAATAAAATAAATACAAATTTAACAGAAATGTAATTAAATTACGTGCTCGAAGCACTGAAATGACCAGAAACAAAATTGCTGCCGTAACGAAATCTTTGACTAATAACTTCTGGCAAGCGTCTAATACGGAATGTGACTTTTGATAAACTTCATAGCTTTATTTGATTCCATAATTAATAATTAATAATTTTCATTTAATCCTTTAACCTAACCACGTTAGCCTAATCATGTTTTTCCGCTATGTAATATTTTAATTCAAAGATTGATTTAATATAATATTGAGATTAATGTTAATTTTTTGAATTTTATAAGATAAAAAATATGTAAAGTACGATACAATACAAAAATATGTAAAGTATCAAATACAAATCTTCATACCAATATTTTTCACAGTATTATTTTATGAACAAAACATGAATGAAAAAAATCCGCAAGACACTTAACTCTTTGAGGGAAAAAGCACTTCAATTCTTAAAATGCTGAAATGATTGATTGACACCAGAATTTAAAAACAAATTTGTTTCAAAATATTTAAAAGCGTTTTTTCACGTATTTGAGAAAAATAAAATTGCTATTTCAAATTACTGGCGTCAATGTGGCGTTGTGAAATTAAAATTAAGTGGGATAAATTTTATCCCACCCCATTCAAGGGGTTTAAGGGTTAAAATGCTTTTTTGAAGTTTGTTAGCAATCTAAAACGCATATTACATGTAGAAAATTCATTAAAGTTTTCAATTTAAAAAATGGTTTTTATCTTTGCTATGTAACCCAGGAAGCCCGGGTTCGATCTACTAGTAATTATTAAAAGAAATACATGATTTTTAAAAAACCGTCGAGATACTGAAAATGATTACTATTTTCATCGTCAAAAATTTTTATTTCAATCAAGGTACAGACTTAAATAAAGGACAGAAAAACGTATAAAGTGCATTTTCGGACAGGTAATTATTCAATCTACGTGCTTTTGCAAAAATCAGTTTAAAAATAAAATTTCTATCTTTAAAAAGCAAAAAACTGTTATTTAGTTAACAAATTATGCCAAACGCGATAAAACTGCCAACGATATGTGTACTATTTATATTACAGTAGCGCAAATCAGTTTAGATACCAACAATTGAAGTTTAATGTACCGAAAGAATATTTTTCCTCGAGATTATTTTATTTTAAATAAAACAGTGTAAAAGTTAATTTTTAAATAGATCTTTAAAATAAAATTAATTTTTGAGGGAAGAGATATCTTGTAAAGATATCTTGTAAATCCATTTAAAGTTATTGGCATTTAAAATTTAATTCCTAATGTAAACGAAATTTAAAAAAAAAATTGAGTTGAGTGTAATTTTTATATAAAAAGAGGACCATAGAAAATAATATTCACTTTGTGCGTGAGCAGAGAATCAACACATATAACTTTGACGTCATTATATGATGAAATACGATTTTACCATAAAATGTTTATAAAGGGTAATCTCTGGAGCTACAGAACCAATTGTACCAAGCGAACCAACTTTAGACAATTATATTAACCAATAGTAATTTTATTTCATATCGATTTACGGCCATTTTTCCATGTTTTACGCAAATTTCTAACCAATATTTAACCCGTTTCCATCCAACGATACCATATAGATTACCTACAACTGGATGAAACTTTTAAATTCCAATACCAGTATTTAAATGCGAAAGTGTCTGCTATCTAAATGTCTGAATAAGTAACAATTTTGGATTATAACAACGAATTTGTGTACATTAGAATTTAATGTCAAACGCGAAAAGATGGTCTCCAGACCAATATTAACCAGCTATAATCATCAATAATAAACTACAGGCATTTCATTTGGGGGAAGACAAACCAATCAGAAAATATCTTTGGCTCCATTTTCCTAGGAATAAATGAATTCATGTTTTCAGCCCTTTCCAACAAAATTGAAAAAGTGCTTATGCATTCGGTTTGTCTGTCCGTCTGTCCGTATTGCTGTCTGGCCGGATGGCCGTCTGTCCGCGCTCTAACTCTCGTAAATATACTCGGATTGCCATGAAATTTTTGGACGTTATTTAGGCTTACCCTAGCACGAACCCTATTGAAAATGAAGTTTCTACCGTTATTAATTTATTTACAGGGACAGTCAAAAGTTTTCCATTACATTAAGGCCTATCGGGAAAAATCGTTTCAAATGAATTTTAAAGTTTATAACACTTTCCAAAAGTTTGAAAAGTGCCTATGCATTCGGTTTATCTGTTCGTCTGCCCGTCTGTCAGTCTATCCGTCTGTCCGCACTCTAACACCGGTAAATATATTCGAATCGCCCTGAAATTTTTTGTGTTATTGACGTTTACCCTAGCACGAACCCTATTGAAAATGAAGTTTCTACCAGAATTAGTTTATTTACAAAGAGGTCACAAATTTTCCATTACATAATGGACTATGGGGAAAAATCATTTCAAAGGCGTTTTAAAGATGTTACACCCTGTCAAACATATAAAAATTTACATGCATTTAAGAAATGCACAAAAATATGCACTCTATAAAATATGCAGTGAAAATATAGTATTATTTCTTTACAGGGCCACACAAAAGAATTCCATTGGATAATGGTAAAGGGGGGGGGGGTAATAGTGTGCGACATTTTTAAAATATGTATAACAAAATTGATATATGTCACCGAGGCTTAATATAAATTATACGATACTGTCTTGCATAATATGAAGTACATTGCATTTACAAGGACATACAAAAGATTTCAAACAGTATATTCCTTCCGACGGACTGTATATATTTCCGATGATGGCTGATGGATGAATGTAATACATTTTAATTATGATATACGCATTTAAGTTTCACTAAATCTTTGTACTTTATGAGGGTGTGTATGAATGTTATAGTTAATATACAGGGCTATGCAAAAGAGCTCGCCAACGTTACTGAGTATGAGCGTAAATTACATAAAGGTGGTCTTAAATAAGGTATACATTTTTACGCTGAACTCCATTCAATTTACAAAGAAATGTTTGCAGAATATAGATAAAATGATATACAGGGCCACGAAAAGAATTGTGTACATGGACAGCTATGAATGATAATGTATAACAATGTGATTTCAGTTGTTTTAAGAGTTTTATTTTAAAATGAATTTTAGCTTCTTACTGACGTGTAATAAAGGTACAAGGGCTGAACAAAAGTTTTCAAGTATGTTTCCCATTTATTAGTACAAATTGCTCAAAAATAAATGTTAAGCTTTTTTCTTGCTAAACTAAATTTTCCCATTTTATAATATGTATATCAACAGACAGATCTAATACAAGGCTGTTCAAAAGTATTGGAATACATATTTGGCTATATACCCTTATTTCTCTAATTAACGAAGTTTTTTTTTTTAAAGATTTCACGAAGTGTTGGAAAGTGCTTCAAAATCGCATGATTCTCCTTACTTGTTAAATTAGCTATGCATTTTTATACTGAATTATATTTAGCATACTAAAAGATGTTTACTGAATACAGATTAAACGATTTACAGGACCACGCAGAAAATTAGATATAAGACCGTCAAAGGATGATAATTTTTGAAAATGTGATTTTACTAGTTTTAAGAGTATTTTAGTCTGAATTAAATTTAAGTTAAACAGTAGTGTGAATGTAAATGTAGCAGATAAAATACAGGGCTGTAGAAATGTATTCAAGTAAATGTCCGTGTACAGGCACAAATTTCTGAAAGAGAAATTTCAATTTATTACTCGTTTGCTTGCTGAACTAGATTTTCGTATCATATCTAACTAAAATAGCAACTATAGATCTATTTTTTATTCAGTTTTTTACAAAATTTTCATACTTATAAATGATAAATTACTCTAAGAAATAAATTATATATAAATACAATGTACACATATATTTCTTACTTCCTACTTACAGAGGTTCTACGAGAACTCATTCCAATTTAAGTGAGAAGATTATTTAAATTTTATATAAACTCTTAAAAAAAAAAGAAGTGATATCTACTAAAAAACACTTTTCAAAAGAAAAAAAAAAAAAAAAAAAAAAAAAAAAAAAAAAAAAGCCAAGCAAGAAAAAAAAAGAATGAAAATTGTGCCTAAAAAATGGTCCGATATCAAATTTCTAAGTTTATATTATGGTAATTATTTAACATTTTCCATTAAAAAATTACTATTTCTAAGTCAATGCCTTTGCATATATTGATAGAAACTCTTTCCTCTTGTACTAAATACATCGTAAACGTGTTTTGAAAATCCAAATGTTTTAAAATTATGCATGATATGCTTGGCGGCCATCTTTTCATATTTTACACAAATTTCCAAGCACCAAGTTTGTAAAGGAAAGCGTAGTAAGTTCACATTAAGTACAATTTAGAACTTCTGATTTTAACAATGGACAAATATATTTAACACGTTACCACCCAGCGATCTATTTATAGATTGTCTACAACTAAACAAAACTTTTAAATTTCAATACCAGAATTTTAGTACGGAAATGTCTGCTTAAGTAAAAAATTTTGAGTTTTAAATTTTATCTATGGATTTGGGTACATAGAAATTAGTATACAATATGGAAAAATGGCCGCCAAGCCCATCATGCATAATTTTAAAACATTTAAATTTTCAAAACACGTTTACGATGTACTTAGTATACAAGAGAAAAGGATTTCTATCAACATATGCAAAGACATTGACTTAGAAATAGTAATTTTTTTAATGAAAAATGTTAAATAATTACCATAATATAAGCTTGGAAATTTGATATCAGACCATTTTTTAGACACAACTTTCATCCTTTTTTTTCCCTTGCTTGGCTTTTTTTTTTTTTTTTTTTTTTTTTTTTTTTTTTTTTTACTTTTGAAAAGTGTTTTTTAGTAGATTATTTTTTACTGATTACATATATGATTAAAGTTTAATTTTAGCAATTTCTTCAGCTGCGTTTTATAGAGATAGTATTTTGTTAGTTTGACGATACATATCGTTTGTTTAAGAGTTAGACGTACCAATATAAAATGCATTTTTTACTATAACTAATTTTGTATGTTTATTATAAACCAATGAAACAGTTCCTTCTTAAACATTTTCTTTCGTCAAAATTTGACGGGTTTTAACTTGTATTTATAAAACCGTTTATAAACAAAATTTACTATCTAACACAGTAAATTTTTCAGATATGTATTCTTGAGAATCTGAGTTATAATCAACTGGAAAGAAATAGAAATTTGCGTTTTACATATACAGTGAAAAATGATGTGTAAATATGTAAGTGCTATTATTTGCAATTTCAAAAAACGTTATTGGCGATATTTGTGCACGGCTTTTTTTTTTTTTTCTTATCCACGAGCAAAAAGCCATACAAACACTGTTTTTATATTTAAACTAAATGTTTTTATTTTACGATATTTTTCTTCTTTGCAATTGAAATAAAATCTGTAACAGTTTTGGTATTTAATGCGTTATACCAATACAACTGTCGCCAATCATAATAATTGGCGCAAAATGAAATGAAACATTAAAAAATAATAATTTTGTTGATAAAAAAAAATGAGCATTCGAAAAATATAACGTTTGAAAAGTAGACTTGTACCTAGCACTTGTTAAAATCAATAACAATAACTGCTTTAAATAAAAGAACAAATATAGTATATTCTGTCAAAAAAAGAATCAATTGCGACCGAGAAATTTTTAAATTCTAGGCTTTAGACAAATTTTACTTGATGTCTGTGAGTTCAAAGGGGCTTGAAAATCTTTCCAAGTCAGACGGATGGTAATTCATGATTAACCCCCTCCCAATTTTTCCAAATTATACAAATCGCCAAACCATTTTTCAAATTGTACATATTTACATAATTTTAATTTTAAATAACGAATCAACAAATAAATTAGTAAACAATTATAAAATATAAATAAAAAGTCAAATTAAAAAGCATATATTCCTTATACGCACCATATTGGCACGTTTGCAACAAAATGGTAATTTTATGCCTCACATGGTAACCTGGCTGTTGTTGTTTATTTATTAATAAACTGTTTATTTACATTTATTTTCTTTTTTTTTATCATATCATATCATATCATATATATTATAAAGCAGAAATTCTGAAACTTCCAAACGGGTGTTTTCAAAAACTACCCGATGGATCTTTTTGCAGATTATACCATTCGATAGAAAATATTTTTGCGGAGGTTTATGATACAAATATACAGGGATAACTCTGATATTTCGTACTAAATTTCGTATTTTTCGGTTATTTTTGATGAAAGGGTTGCCAGTAGTTATTTTTTGGCGAAAATTATCATTACTAAACAAATTAAAAATAATATATCTGTTAGAATTATTACAAACATCTTGCAAATAAAAGCAGAAAATAACTATTAATAATAATAATAATAATAATATAGAAAAAACATTTAATGAGGCATGATATTATAACAAAAATATTTATCTTAAAAATAAAAGAAATATTTGTAACGCTTAAAAAATAAGTTAACGTGAAATATTACATTTGATGCAACATTTCGCGACTTATCCTTGCGTTAGAATAAAAAAAAAATAACTTGAAAATTTGATTAAATGAATTTTGAACGATATTTATTTTTCTTTCTATTATTTTCTTTCTCTTTTTTATCAAATTTCGATAGTATATAACTTACTCCAGAAAAAGGCAGATCTAATTATAAAAGTAATTGTGAGTTATATATTTGATTCTTTGAGATTTTTTTTTTTTTTTTTACTTTTGTCGGCAAAGAATTAAGCCAAAAATGCATATGTCTAACATTAGGTCACAATAATGTTGTTTTTTCCAAAAGAAGATGATTTTTGGAGTATATTTTAGTATTCAATTGTAAATTCAATAAACATAAGTTAATATTTTAAAAATTGTAATCTAATATTTAAATTTTAGCTTTAGTGTGAAATTCTGCCACACACATATATATTGTAAAATAATGTCATTCTTTTTCAAAAGTTTTTCACCGCAATTTTGAAAATTGTAATCAACAAACATACTTTTTTTGCGCCATTTTGTCAAATTCTCTTCCAGGGAAAATTAGTTTTAAAATTTACAATCTGAACAAGGAAATTTATGCAATTTAAATGAAATATATGCAATTTTGCGTTATTACTATCGATAAATTCAACATTTTGAAGTAAAAATTGCCTGCTGAAAAAAATGGCACAGATGTCATATATGCACCACGGCGCGATTGCAACAAAACGTCGATTTTATGTTCATATGGTAGCTCGACTATTGTATATTTATTAATAAACTATTTGGGTCATTTTCAAAAAACTTGTACATTTGGGAAATTTTTCACAAAAAAAATTTTTTTTTTAAATGCAACTTATAAAAATATTAGATGATACTAAAACATTTCTTGTATATAAAACTGAAAACAGCAGTTCACTTTTTGATTTGGAACGTCAAATAAAAAATAAAGTATGAACTTGCAACAGTAAAATGTTCCCCTCTGTTACCAACAGTCAAAAAAAATTATTTAAAAAAATAAAACCCCTAAAACAGTAAATATCACATTTCCTTTAATTACATTATTGCTACTTTCAGAAAATCCCAACAGTTGTTTTGTTATGATTATTTTTATTTTTGTAAAATACAAAAGATTTCCTCTCTGTTACTTTTTTGGAAAAATCATAAGTTTTAATTAAATGTGCATTCACATTTTTTCAGTTAAATTATAAAAAAATATTACATAAATTAAATATTAGTTAAAGTTACACAATTAATTATTCAAAATGATGATTGATAAATTTTTAGTGAAATAAACCAACTTAAATTGACGGTAACAGAGTGGAAAAAAGTAACCGAAGTGAACGCTGATTGATAGTGGAGTGATATTTGATGTGGCATGTTTTTTATCAAGTTTATATCATGTATTGTATACGATCTTAATGTTTCAAACATATCCAGCAAGAATTTAAGATTTTTACAAAAATTACTATTGGAAAATAGTGGTATTTGGCGGCGCATTCTTTTTTGTAAATTTATATCATGTGCTATGACAAATGGACTGCTTAGTTTAAAAAAAAAATCTCATCATATATTAGTCGAGGTAGTGGTGCTTTAAAGCAAGAATTTAGGATTTTTGCAAAAAATAATATTAAAAAATAGTGGGATTAGACCAGGCAATTTTTTTATATAACTTTTTATTATGTGTTACAAGCTATCATGAAGTTTCAATGTTTCCAACAGATCATGGCAGAATTTAAGATATTTGCAAAAAAAAAAAAAAAAAAAAAAAAAACTATTATTCGAAAATACTGGTATTTCACATGGCATTGTTTTTATAAATTTTTATCATATGTTATAATCCGTGTTTCAATTTATAACAGCTCGCCTTAGATTTTCAAATTTTAACAAATTCGCGTGCCAACTGGATGACGCTTTAACCCAAGAAATAACGATTTTTACAAAAATTACTATTTGAAAATAGTAGTATTTGACACGGTGTATTTTTTTTTATAAATTCTTTTCTACTTAAATAATGACCTTTTCTTCTTTAATACATTTTTATCATGTGTTATAAGATATCCTAAAATTTAAAACAGACCAAGCAAGAATTAACGACTTTTGCAAAAATTATTATTCGAAAATAATGGTATTTTACGCTGCATTATTTTTTCATAAATAAGTAGTATTTATTCATAAATATAAATGACTACAATTAAAGAAGCATTTTGTTTGCGAAAATTAAAGCCTAATGTTTATGGCAACTAGCTCACCACAAAAACTGCTATTTTATATTTAAAAAGAAAAATGCATATTTTTAATTATATTCTAAGAACATGAAATGAGAATGTGCAGCCTTCAAGAACAATGTTCAAATAAACTTGTTTTTTTAGTAGTTTCTTACTCTGTTACACTTTGTCCCACTCTGTTACCATAGCATGGTAACAGAGGGGAATGGTAACAGAGGGGAAAATAAAAAGAATACTGCCCAGTTAAACTGATGGCATTGAGCTCACAGGCTACGCATACTAATTGTACATTACAGCCTTATATTTTCAAGGGTTAATGGCGTTCGAAAAAGAAATTAAGAAGGGGAAACAGCTCTCCCCTTTCCCCTTTTTTACACTTAATCATTGAACCTCCTAAACTATCAAGGACATGCTTTATCATATAAAAAATCTATATCCAAAATTCAGAGAAAATTGGATAATTCTTAAAAAAACCATTTAGCATTTGTATAATTTAAGATGAGCTATCCCCCTCTTTTATACTTAACCATTAAACTTCCAAAACTATTCAGAGATTTGAACGAAATCTGACAATTCTGCTTGAAAAACCCATTTATATAAATTAAGGGGAGGGGCATTAGAACTCCCGTTCCCCCTGTTTATACTTATTCAATGAACACCTAATAATAGTCGCGGAATCGCCTCATCAGAATGATCCTATATCTAAATTTTGAACGAAAACTTAATTCTGGATGAAAAACCCACTTATTTCTATTAAGGCGGGGCATGAGCCCCCCGTTCCCCCTCTTATACATATCGAATGAACTCCAAAAACTAATCAGGGAAGCACCTTGTCAGGATATACCTATATACAAAATTTCAAGTGGATTGGATATTTTTATCATGAGTTATCGCGTTACGTACGAACATACATACAGAACGGGCGGGCACATAAGCTCTCAGGCTATGATAGCCTGTGAGCTAAAAACTACAAATAATTTTATCAGCACAAAGTGAATTAAAAACAAGAAAAACTAAGCCTATTTATTTAAGAAGCACCATTTGATCTTATGGTTAAAATTTTATAAAAGTATTAAAAAAATAAATTTCACATAAATAAGCTGGTAACAGAGGGGAAACTGAATAAAACATCCTTATCTTGTAAATGCTTTAGTTCAACACCACGGTAAAAATAACTTAATAATTTAAAAAATGGTGGTCTCATCTAAAAATAAACTGTTTGAAGAACATTAGAACCTTGTGTTGAACACTTAGTAGTAATAATTTATTACAATAAATAGGGTAACAGAGTGGAAGTAACAGAGGGGAAAAAATCTGGGGACAACAATAAATTGTTTCATTTTTATAAAAGAAAAAGTTTTAAAAAACATATTATATGGTCTATGCTACAGATAAGACATAAGACAATTGTCACAACTGAAAAAATTAACACTTTTGACAATTGATTTATAATTTTATAGCAGTTGAAAAAGTAAAAAGGGAAGAGGGGACATAGCATTTTAGCTATAGCTGACACATTGAAACCATAACTACACTAATATAATTTTTAATTTCTGATAATATTCAGCCCACACTTACTCTAAACAGTCAGACAAGTAATGTAAATGCTTAAATTTTATTTTTTAAACTTTATTTTAGTTGTTTAAAATTCTTAAAGTTGGGGGACATAGAATGTACAAGTTTTTTGAAAATGATCCATTTACTCTTATTTATTTTTTCAAATGATGTAAATTGTTTTATTTTATAATTATTAACAAAACATCATTTATTTATTTTTATTTCCTTTTTAAAATAATAGATAACAATTAAAAAATATATATATATAACTGATATTTTAAAATGAAGTTTTTGCCAAATTGGCGTAAAAAGAGGGAAAAAACACAAATGTGGTGCACATAAGGCATTTGTGCCAAAATATTTTACAAATTTGTTTTAATTAGTCATTTCTTCTTCAATTTTCTTCATATTTTTTTGTGTTAGATAATATTTAAAATTATATTGGACTAATCTTCAATAACTGAGCACCGCCAAATAGCATATTTACTATATTATTGAAAGTTTTATTGGCACAGATATTATATATCACCGAGGTAACTAATAGATTTTAAATTGGCATTATTTTGTCTGAGATATATTAACCCGACTATTAATATTTATTTATAAATAAAATGCTTATTTACTTTATATTTGTATAAATTGTTTTCTTATATGCTTATTAATTAAATTTTTTCATAAATTTTTATTACCATTTAAATAATAGAAAATAATTTAAATATTCACATGTAACTGGTATTCGAAAACAATGTTTCCGCCAAATTAGCATAAAAAATTATCGCGCCAAACTCGGCGCATATGACATCTTTGCCTTTTTGTTTATGTATTAAGGAGCTTTCTAGATCATCAACGAGATCATAGAAAATTTGTCAGATTATTTTATTTGAGATTATTAAATTTATGGTTTTTCATTATGAAACAAACTAAGAAAAGAAAATTTACTGTTGATGAAACTACAGAATTAACGACTGCTTGGCGTTATTTTTTTAAAAAATCGAAAAGGCGATTTTTTAATTATTTGTTTATTTTTTTGTTTACATTTTTATAAACATTTTTCCATTTTTATATACGCATAACCTTAGCGCGTTTTTTTTAAATCTGACATCAGTTTGGCAAACACTGCGCTTTCAAATACCAGTTATATGTTATATTATTTTTAATTATTTTCGATTATTTTAAAAAGGAAACAATATTAAATAAGTGAAGTTTAATTAATAATTATCGAACAAAACAATAAAGAAAGAAAAAAATAAAGAAAAGTAAAGAAACAAAGTTTATTAGTAAATAAA
Source organism: Maratus speculifer (assembly GCA_964019185.1). Lineage (NCBI taxonomy): Eukaryota > Metazoa > Arthropoda > Arachnida > Araneae > Salticidae > Maratus > Maratus speculifer. The sequence goes on along the minus strand of OZ025290.1, from coordinate 56,259,637 downwards.
CAACAACAACCAGATTACCACGCAATCCATAAAATCACAATTTTGTTGCAATCACACCAACGTGATCCATACATGACACCTGACCAAAATATTATTGGCTATATTATTATTTATATTTTTTTTATATTATGTGGTACTACTTGATTATCCCTTCGACCAAGAAACTGCCGTCAAAATAAAAGATTAAATGTCAATAATGGATGATCGTAAGTGCCACATTCATTTGAAATTAAATATGTTACATGCGTTTGTTACGTCACTAACTACTTTTTAATTCGAAGTTTTATTTGTATTTCTATTAATATTTTCGTAATTTATTGATTCTTTGGTTATTTAAAATAAAAGTTATATTCGTTTGTATAATATTGTGAATCGTTTTGCAATATGTATAATTTGGCGAAATTGATCTATGGAATAATAAAGTAGTACCTATTATTTATTAAAATTCTATCTGGATATTTAAGTTGACAGAATTGGCGTACTTTTCAAGTCTCCGTAGAGGCATTCGCCAAGTTGTCGTTAATTCTGTGTTTTAGTCTTATTATGTATTTTTTATCTGTAGTTATTTTACTATCCCTAAAAAGCAATATTTGCAACGTGCAGGAAAAATATTCGGAATATTAATGATATAGAATTTAAAAAAAATATTTGCAATTAATTTATCAATCATTCAGGTTAAAAAAAATACTTTAAAATTGGCTAAGAAAAAAATATACATTAAATACCGACAATAAAAAAATTTGTTTATGATGTTTATGTTGCAGTTTTAATTAACATTAAGCCCTATCAACAGAATTTTATCAAAAATTAACTATTAAATACTACTTTATTACCCCGTCAAAAAAAAGAAAAAAAAAACTATTGTTAAGATATAAGATTAATTGCCAATAATAGATGATTGTAAACTTCACTTTCATTTGACAATTAACACGAAATAAGTTTGATACATTTTTAACAAATCGTTAAAAGCAGTACTAATGCTTGACGCCAAAAATCATAATGGAATTGATTACAAACTGAAAGTTTATTTTTCTACAAAATTTAGTATAAAGATTATTCCCGATTTAACAGCTACATGTTTGCAACTGCAGGGCTGCCACAGGCGACTATTTTTTAACTCTAACTGGCACCACTTTCTTTAAACAGAAATCCTTAACATACACTTTGACAACACTTGCAAGAAAATTTTTTTTCGAATTTATATTAGAAAAATAGTGGTGCGAACGGAATATAAAAATAGTCGCCTGTGGCAGCCCTGCAACTGGTTTTAAAAAATGAAGAGGCAGTGAAACTGATGTAATTTTAATTTTACCCAAATAATTCAGCTTTAAAACACACCTTTTATGCTTCATTGTTCTAATAACTATATAAGTTAAACACACTTTTTTCACATTTTTTTGCTATGTACTTTGCTGGAACAGACCAAGGTAGATAGAAAACTGTATAGTAGAGTTGCCAGAAGAGGACGGTTATTAAAAATGTAATGCAGCATGTAATGAGATTGCATTTAGGCTACCAGATCTGCACATAGTGCAAGTTCAGATTCGGGAGTTTAAGAACTAACAAATAATAATGTGCTATTTGAAAATTAATAAAGTTTGATAATCATTGCAATGCTTTCTGACAAAGTAATGTGATGAGTAGAGAACATTTTGATTCCTGCTGTCACAACGGTCTCATTTTCATTTCAAACTCTACTATAAATGATCAAATAAGAGAGATGGTACTTAATTACAAAAAAATTTTGTCCAAGGCATACAATAGTACAATATCGCAATGATATTGGCACTGGTATCGTTTTAAGCATTGCGGAAGGACATTCCAGGTGATGGTCTACACTGCTTTAAAAAAGAAATTTCAAATCACCATTTTGTTTCAGTCAAGATTTGTTTGGAAAAATGGACCAGCGCAGCGGGCACAGCCTGCTAGTATATTATAAAGCAGAAGTTCTGAAACTTCCAAACGAGTGGTTTCAAAAACTACCCGATGGATCTTTTTGCAGATTAGATCATTCGATAGGAAATATTTTTGCGGAGGTTTATGATACAAATATGCAGGGATAACTCTGATTTTTCGTACTAAATTTCGTATTTTTCGGTTATTTTTGACGGAAGGGTTGCAATAACTAATTTTTTGGCGATAATTATATTTCAAAAAAGAAATGAAATGCTTTCGCTAATGGAAAACAATATAAACATTTCGAAAAAAAAAAAACCCTGTTAATTCATTGATTTAAAATAAATAATGATAAAAAGAAAAAAATCCGTTTAAAGCTAAATAATATTATGGAAAAAAAAAAAATATTTATCTTTAACGAAAAAAAAAAAAAAAATATTTATAATATTTAAAAAGTAACTCAATGTGAAAGAAAGTTTTGAAGTGACACAATATTTGGCTATTTATTTCTTTCGAGCCAGATTAAAAGAAAACAACATCTCAAAAATTTCATTAGGTAAAACATATGTACTTTTTTTCTTTCTTTTTTTAAAAATATTTTTAAATCTAATTTCCCCGTTATGTGTTTTACAAAAGAAACTCGCAGAATTAATTTTTTTTTAAAAAAGGCTCTAATTGTTATTTGTATGTTGTTTGTTCAATTGGGTATTTCAATCTACTTTTGTCGCCAATCAATGCGATTCTAAACCAAAAAAAGCACAAGACGGAGCGATGTTTGCAAGAACTATTTTTTTCTCTCTCTCTTTTAATGAGTGAGAGCATTTTTAGGAAAAAATTTTACATTTAACTTAAATACATAAATAGCAGTTAATACCACAAAAATGAATAATATTTAAATTTTAGGGTAAATGTCTTTCCACATACATAGATATTGTAAAATAATTTAACTGCAACTTTATTTATTTATTTATTATTATTATTATTATTTTTTTTTTTTGGCACAGATATCTCATATGCACTACATTGGTGCGATTTGTCTCTTACGCCAAAACCATATATACATCTGGGTAATTAACTGACGCCAAAGCGTCATTATTTTGCTTGATATGGCAACCCGGATGTTATTGTCTATTTATTAATAAACTGTCTATTTACAATTTTTTTCTTTTTCTTCCAATTATATAAACTATTTTAATCTAGGCACATTTGTCATACATGCGCCACAATTACGCAACTGCAATAAAATGGCGATTTTATGCCTCACTTGGTAACCTGGATGTTGTTTATTTATTAATAAATTTTTATTTTATTTTATTTTTTAAAGGATATAAATAGTTTTGTTTTATAATTATTAACTAAACTTCTTAAAATTTATTGTTATTTTCTATTTAAAATAACAGAAAATAATTGTAAACTATATATGTAATTGGTATTTGAAAACAAAATTTTCTCCGAATCGGCATCAGAAGAGGGAAAAAAAAAAAAAAAAAAAAAAACGCGCCAATGTGGTGCGTATATGTCATGTAGTATACATTTTTTTCACTATACTACAGTATTTAAACATGCTGTATAAATAACGATTATTGTTTTTTCCAAACATATTTGGCACAGATATTATATACACACTGAGGTATCTGACTATCGCCAAAACGGTGTTTTTTTGCCTGATATGGTAACCCAACAATAGTTGTTTCTGTATTAATAAGTTGTTTATTTATTTTCAATTCTATCAATTTTATAAATTCTATAAATTGTTTTGCGCTATAGTAATTTTTTTATTTATTAATATTTTCGTTTTAAAATAACGAAAAGAATTTTTAAAAATGCACATTTCTTCGCTATTCTAAGACGAGGATTTTGCCACATTGGTATCGGAAGAAAATCCTGTAAATCCGGATCTGTGCCGGAGTTTTTTGTGAAATATGATATTTTCAAATGTAAATTGAGTGCTACTTGATTAACACGTCGGCCAGTTTCGCCAAACTATTCAAATTTACATAAATTTATTTTAAATAACGAAAGAATATACATAAATAAAAAATACAAATTAAAAGTCGAATTAAAAAGCACTTATGACGTCAAAAAATATGTGTATCACGTGTAATATCAATTGCTATCATACTTACAATCATCGATTATTGACATTTATTCCTATAATCTGCTATTAATTTTTTCCTCGACAGAATAATCAAGTAGTACTGTACATTGTACAAACTCCAGTTAATATTACAAAAATTGAGTTAAATAACTAAATTTAGGTACAAATGCACACACTCATGTTGTAAGAAAGAGGCACAAATGTCATATATGCACCACGTTGGGGTGATACATTTCTGGCGCCACTTTAACGGAAACTTCGTTTTCAAATGACAGATACATTTCTATTTTCTATTTTACTTTTCTATGTATAGAGCATAACATTTTGTATCATTTTAAAATGCAAATGAAAGTAAATAAATAGTTCATTAATAAATTAAAAACAAAGCTGGATTACCATAAGAGGCATAAAATGTTCATTTTGTTTCAATCACGCCAACGTGATGCGTATATGACATCTGTATCAAAAAATGAATTTCACACATTCAAAAAACATTCACCTTATTTTTCTAAGGAAAGCTTTATTTAACTTTATTTATTCTGCTGCATTCCAAAAACGGAACACTGTAATAGATTTGTCAAGAGCAGATGTACGTTGCGAAATATAATATAATATTGATAGAGGATGTATTAAGGTTTCCACAGATACCCATATCCTCAAGTTGAGAGATTTAGAGTTCAAAAACTATCAAATGAAAATGAATCACTTGAAAATTGTTTAAATTCAATGGTCAATCTCTGTGATCATAATGCACGCTATTTTAGAAGTATGGTGAATAGATAATATCTAAATTGCTCTTTTCATAATAGCCTCATTTATCTATCAAACTCTACAATAAATGGTCAACTGAAATATTTTTTTCTTAAAAGCCCGAATTTTATCGAATGCATAAGCTGATACAACAACATAATATTTTATTATTATTTTAATATATTTTGGCGTCAGGGGACCTTGATTCCGTTGTTGTTGTAATTATTTTGGGCTCAGTTTGGTTTTTTCTAGCTCGCTGAGTTTTGCACTGATGAAGAATCTCGACAGTAGATTCGAAACAGCTGTTTGCTAACTTTTAATGCATTTTTGGTGCATTTATAATCGTTGGTTTTCTATCTTTAAATACAATAGCGTTTTGTATGATTTTCAGAAATGTGAAAGAGCATTCGAGGTGAAGTTGCTTTAAAAAACACAATCATATTCGATATTTTGTTTGATTCATGTTTTGTTTTGAAAAATAGACCAGCGTAGCGGGCTTAGCCTGCTAGTATATTATAAAGCAGAAGTTCTGAAACTTCCAAACGAGTGTTTTCAAAAACTACCGGATGGATTTTTTTACCGATTGTATCATTCGATAGGAAATATTTTTCCGAAGGTTTATGATTCAAACTTACAGGGATAACTCTGATTTTTCGTAGTAAATTTCGTATTTTTCGGTTATTTTGACAAAAGGGTTGCCAGTAGCTGTTTTTGGCGAAAATTATACTGCTAAAAGAATTAAAATGGCTATATCTATTAAAAATATTACAAATATCTTGCAAATAATAGCAGAAAATAACTACTGATAATATTAATAATAATAAAGAAAGACCGCTTGAATGAGGCGTAATATTATAAAAATATATTTATCTTGAAAATGAAAAAAATATTTGTAATGCTTAAAAAATAAATTAACGAGATATATAACAATTGGTTTAACTTTTGGCGACTTATCCCTGGTGTTAGAATAAAAACATGAATTTCAGAAATTCGTTAAATGAATTTTGAATGATAGTAATTTCCCTTTTTATTATTTTCTTTCTCTTTTTTATCGAATTTCCATATAATATAACTAACAGCAGAAAAAAAGCAGATCTGATTGTAAAAGACACTGTAAGTTGTGAGTTACTATTCGTTTCTATACCATTTTCATCTTGCTTTTGTCGCCAAAGAATGTTTTTAAGCCGAAAATGCACTACTGACTTAATGCCTGACTAAGGTTCTTAATGGTCGCAAAAATATTTTTTTTTTCAAGTGAAGATAATTTTTAGAGTATATTTTAATATTCAATCGTAAATTATATAGATATGAGTATAACTCTTTTATTTCTTTTTGCAAATGTTTTCATTTGCAAAAAGAAAAATTTCAATTCCAAGAAAAATTTTAATTTTTCTTGCGCCATTTCGTCAATTTCACTTACAGGAAAAATTTCAGTTTTAAAATTTAACAAGTTGGAAATTCCACGTAAACGTAGCAAATGAGGTGCGTTCGTACGATAACGAAGTTTTAAAAATATTCAGATTTTCGTGATATAGTAGAGCGTACTCCGGATACAATATAGTAGTCGAAATCTTTACGTTTCTGTAAATATGCAGGAAGTAATTTTTATTACACCTCAGCAAAGTATATCTTATTCATAAAATGTGAAATAGTTGAATATAATTAAAACACGTACCAAACCATGTTTCCCCGTATAGCATTATATAGTGGAATACTTTTGTGTGGCCCTGTAATTTAATAATAAAAATTATTTGCATCACAGATTGTACAGAATGCATATTTTAGTATATATTTCATAGATTCATGCCAATTCTATTATGTTCGAATGAGTGTAGCATCATTAAAATGCATTTGAAACTTTTTCCCCATTGACCGTAATGTAACGGAATACTTTTGATTGTCCCTGTAATTGATCTATGCATCCGATTTTCATAACATTTGAAATGACTCGATTAAATTACGCAATAATTATATGTTTTAAATTTCAAACGATTAAAATGCATTTAAAACTTTTTTCCCTATTGACCGTAATGTAACGGAATCCTTTTGAATGTCCCTGTAATTGATCTATCCATCCGATTTTCATAAAATTTGAAATGACTCGACAAAATCATGTTATAATTATGTATTTTAAATTTCAAACGATTCGGTTGGGTAGTTTTTGCGTTGTTACATGCGGACAGACGGACAGACAGACGGACAGACAGACAGACGGACGGACTGAGCGACAACAATAGGTGCTACGTATTTACATAATTACGAACGCACCTAAAAACTGAAGAAGGAAAGATTACCCCATCGATTAAAAATCTCCCCCCCCCCCCCAAATTCCAAGATTAAATCTTATACTATAATGCGAGCAAAAATTGTGTGTGTGTGTGTGGGTAAATTTTATCTCATAAACGGCTCTAACGATTTTCGCAAAAATTTGGATTTTACCATTTTCGGGCACGAGAACACCATTGGGCTAGGTCACATGTTCGAGAAAATTCGATTATTGGGTCATTTTGGGTCAAAATGGGTCAAGATCAAGCTATTTATATCTAGAGAACGGCTGGATCGATTTTAAGGCAATTTTGTATCCAATCGTTTTTTGGCACGAGAAAACTATTGGGCTGGGTCACATGTTCGAAAAATTTCGATTAGTGGGTCATTTTTGGGTCATTATGGGTCAAGCCATTTTTATCTAAAAAACGGCTCTAACGATTTTGACCAAATTTTATATTGTATCGTTTTGGATTACAAGAAGACCATTGGGTTAGGTAACATGTTCGAGAAAATTCGGTAAGTGGGTCATTCTTGGGGTCATTGTGGGTCATGCTATTTTTATCTAGCGATTTTCTCACGCAATTTTGACTAAAAATAGCATTCTATGGTTTTCGGGCGCGAGAAAAACATTGGGCTAGATTACATGTTCGAGAAAAAATTTCAATGGGTCATATTGGGTCATTAAGAGTCTGGGTCAAGCTATTTATATTTAAAGAACCGCAGAATCAATTTCATCGAAATTTTGCCTGTAATAGTTTTTTGACACGAGAAAGCTAATGGGCTCACACGATCGAGAGATTTCGATTATAAGAGTCATTTGTGGGTCATAATGGGTCATAATGGGTCATAGTCAAGCTATAGCTAAAGAACAGGTGGATCGATTTTAACGAAATTTTGTATACAACATTTTTTTGGCACGAGAAAACTATTGGGCTAGGTCTCAGTTCGAGAAATTTCGATTACTGGGTCATTTTGGGTCATAAAAGGTCTGGGTCAAGCTATTTATATGTAAACTACGACAGTATCAAATTTAATGAAATTTTGTATGTAAGTTTTTTGACACGAGAAAATTAATGGGCTATCTCACATGTTTGAAAGATTTCGATTATAAGAGGTTATGGTTCATTATATTATGAGTCATGATGGGTCATAACGGGTCATGTCAAGCTATATCTAAAGAACACGTGGATCAGTTTTAACGAAATTTTGTATACAACATTTTTTGGCACGAGAAAATCATTGGGCTAGGTCACATGATCGAGAAATTTCGATTAATGGGTCATAAAGGGTCATAAAAGGTCTGGGTCAAGTTATTTATATTTAAAGAACGGCAGGATCGAGTTTAACGAAATTTTGAGTGTAACAATATTTATACACGAGAAAACTAATGGGCTAAGTCACATGTTCGAGAGATTTCGATTATAAGGGTCATTTGTGGGTCATGATGGGTCATGGTCAAGCTATATCTAAAGAATGGGTGAATCGATTTTAACGAAATTTTGTATACAGCATATTTTTGGCACGAGAAAATCATTGGGCTATGTCACATGTTCGAGAAATTTCGATCAATGGGTCACTTTTGGGTTATTCTAATTTTATCTAGACAATGTCTCGCGCAAATTTGACTGAATTTTATATTCTATCGTTTTCGGACACAAGAAAATCATTGGGTTAGGTCAGATGTTTCAGAAAACTCAATTAATGAGTCATTTTGGGTCATAATGGGTCAAGGTCAAACTATTTATACCTAAAAATTGGCTCAATCGATTTTATCTAAATTTTGTATTTAACGTTTTTCGGCACGCAAAAATTAATGAACTAAGTCACATTTTCGAGAGATTTCGATATAAGGGTCATTTGTGGGTCATGCTAATTTTATCTAGAAAATTGTTCTCACCATTTTCAGTATATTTTCTATTATATCGTTTTCGGGCAAAAGAAAACCATTGAGATAGGACACATGCACGTAACAATTCAGTTAGTGGGTCGTTTTAGGCCTTAATGGGTTCGAGTCATTCTAATTATATATAACAACGACTCAGTCAATTTTACTTAAATTTTGCAATGGAACGTCTTTTGTCACGAGAAGACTATTGAGCTGAGTTGCATATTAAACAAAATTATATTAGTGGGTCATATCGCTTCATTGCTGAATGCTGTCATGCTAATTTTACTTAAGAAATGGCTTAAACGATTTTGATTCATTTTATACTCTACTGTTTTTGATTATCTGAAGACCATTGAGCTAAGTCACATGTTTGATCATATGTGATTAGTGGATCATTTGGGTAAAAAAGGGTCAGGATCACGAGACTATGGCAAAAGCCAATAAGTTGGCGATATTTGACAAAATACTGACGAAATTTGGCCGAAAAATCGACTATTAAGGTTACGAAACCAAAACACATATTTGGCGCCAAATGAAAGAATGTGTCCAAATTTGGTTATATCTGGCAAAAAATATTGTCTTTCAGAATGTGAAGAAATTTCTTATACATTCTTAATAGTCTTCGAAATGCATAGTTAAACTAATCAGAGTCGAGCTATAAAAGTGATTTGGATTGATGTCCTTTCTTTGTAAATTTTAAAATAAAGTAAAATTTATGAACATGTGCATACAAACATAGTTGATTGTTTTTATAAATAATACTATTATTAATAACATGTTTTACAGTAATAATACTATATCGAGTTGAACACAAAGTTAATTTTGACCGAGCTGAGCTCGGTCACCCCTGCTAGTGTCAATAATGGATGATCGTAAATGTCACATTCACTTGACATTAAGTATAACATAAATACTAATTATGTCATCAAGTGATTTTTAATTCGACATTTTTTTCTACTTTTATATATACGAGGTGAAACCCGTCGAAATTCGACGAAAGAAAATCTTTAAGAAAGAACTGTTTCGTTGATTTATAATAAATCTACGTAGTTAGTAACAGTAAAAAATACATCATATATTGTTCAGTCTAACTCTCAAAAAATATTATTTTAAGCCAAAACTAACAAAATACTATAAAACCCATTTATCCAAATTATTAAACAAAATAAAACCGAATTCACCGGACTTTATAACAGACGATACTTTTAAAATAGTATACGCATTTTATTTTTTTATTTTATTATTATTATTATTTTTAAGAAAATGGAGTGTTTCAGTTGCCACAATTACAAAATTGGTACTAAAAATTATAAAAAAAATTAATAGCTGAAAAATAAATTGAGATACAGCTTTAAAACAAATTGCATTTAAAAGTACATTTTTTTCTTTATATGACGATGCAAAAATCTAAAATGTACGTTGTTTAGAAGTGAAAATTTTCAGTACCGAAAATTACAAAACCGAAATTGCATGAGAAAGTGTTGCGCATTTTAATTTCTATTTTTTCCCCTTTCAATTTTAAGAGAAAATGAAGTGGTTCTGTTGCCACAATGACACAAAATTGCAACTAAAAACTATACAAAAATTAATATCTAAAAAATAAATTGAGATACAGCTTTCAAACAAATTGCATTTAAAAGTACATTTTTTTCCCTGTACGACGGTGTAAAAATTGTAACTGTGTGATATTTAAAAGTATAAAATTTGCAGACCGAAAATTGCAAAACCAAATTACATGGGAAAGTGTTGCCATTCGCAAGATGACGTATGCGTTACGCACAGATACGTTTGGCCTTTATAATATAGATTCTGCTAATTTGTTTTTCGTTATTTAAATAAAAATTTATGCTAATCTATATAATCTGTCTTAAATAGTTTGGCGATTTGTATAACTTGGCGAAATTAGTCGACGGTATAACCAAGTAGTACTGAAGGAAAAATTTTGCAATTCAAAGTAAATTTATGCAATTATGCGTTATTACTATAGATAAATTCAACATTTTGAAAGGAAAAAATCCCGCTGAATAAAATTTACAAGTCTGTTTTAATTGACCATTTCCTCTTCAATATTTTTTCAATCAAACTTTCGCTATTCTCTTTCGCTCAGGCTAACAAAAATGTATTTTAAATATTTTATTAAATAAAACGTAATTCTTTCTATTTTTAAAAAAATATATTTTTAATCTAATTCTACCATTATGTGTTTTACAGGACAAAATAGCAGAATTACTTTTAAAAATGGTTTTATCTGTTAATTGTATGTTATTTGTTTATTTGGGTGTCTGAGTTTACTTTTGTCATCAAACAATGCGATTTTATATCAAGAAGGCATAAGCCGGAGCGATGTTCACAATTACTAAATTCTCTCACTCTCTTTTAAATGTGTGAGAGCATTTTTAGGATATTTTTTTTATGTTTAATTGTAAATATATAAATAGCAGTTATAGCAAAAAAAAAAAAAAAAAAAAAAAAAAAAAGCGTATAATGTTTAAATTTTAGTATAAATGTCTTCCTCATACAAACTGTAAAATAATTTAATTGCAACTTTTTAAAATTTTGGCGCAGATGTCATATACGCACCACATTCGCACGATTGCAACAAAATGGCGATTTTATGCTACACATGGTAAAACCGACTATGGTTGTTTATTTATTAATAAACTGTTTATTAACTTTCATTTTGTTTTTTAAAATAATATTAATCATTTTGTTCTATAGCTATTAATTAAACTTTTTATTTATTATTTTTTTTCAAATAATACAAAATAATTAAAAAATATTTATGAAATTGGTAATTAAAAACAAAGTTCTCCAAATTGGCGCCAGAAAAAAATTGCGCCAATGTGGTGTATACATGACATCTGTGTCAAAGATTTTCTTATACATAAGTAGGGAAATTGCAGTATAAATACTGATTAAAGTTTTTTCCAAATGGAAATTTTGTCACGATTTGGTCATATACTCATCGAGGTATCTCACTGGCGCCGAATTGGCATTATTTGCCTCATATGGTAACCCAGCTATAGTTGTTTATCTGATGATAGGTTGTTTATTTACTTTCATTTTTTTTCTTTTTTGAAATGATATTTGTTGTTTTATTCTACAGTTACTTTTTATTTATTGTTAATTGCTGTTTAAAATGATAGAAAATAATAAAATATACATAAATTTTTTGGTATTCTAAAACGAGAATTTTACCACATTGTAGTTGCAAGATAATCGTGCTAAACCTATTGCGTATATGATGTCTGTGTAGGAATCTTTTGTGAAACATGAAAAGTGTAAACTGGCTACTACTCAGGGCCGTAGTTAAGGGGGCGCTATGGGCGGCTCAGCCCCCCCTAAAATATTTTGAGCCCCCCTTGGAAAAGATTCCGAGGTCACTAAATAACTTTATGTTCCGAAAATTCAAATGAAATTCTGTACAAAAATCTAATTTATTTTTGAGATCCTTTTACAGTTTTGCAGAATTGCTAAAATGTATCTAAAATAAGTAATTCAACACTCCCTCATCATATTTGTACTTATGAAGCTAACATGATGCTTAATTTTGCAACAGTTATGTACTCAAAGTTTTCACTATAAAAAACTTTTTCTTAATAAAAAAAATGAAGTTTTTACAACAGTTTAATAAGAAACATAATACCTACAGTGTAAATATGCACTAATTTATCTTTCTGTGTCAGAGAAAGCGAAAAAAAAATTATGAGCCCCCCACCCTACAATCTCTTGAGCCCCCCCCCCCCCCCCCCTATAGATCACTTCTCCTACGCTACGGCCCTGCTATTACTTGATTATCACGTCAACCAATTTCGCCAAATAGTTCGCCAAATTATACAAATTTACATAATTTTATTTTAAACTAGCAGTTACCCGTGACTTCGTTCACATAACATTTAAAGAAGAAATAATTGATCAATCAAGCAAAAAATTTCGATGATGAAAAGCATGTGTAATTAACTTTTTATCGCGAATTTATGGTAAAAAAACTTTTGATAATCCCTATTTGCTAATTTGTTTGCTGGTCAAAATTTTCCTTTCAGCGATTAATACTAATAGGTAGAAACATTCTTGAATTCTTTTGTTCAGCCCTGTAGTTTTCCAAGTGCCTTTAATACACGAAAGTATCTTTCTAAAATTTATTTCAAACAAAAATATTTCTTATTACTACCTAAATTACATTTTCAGAAATTATCACCCGAAGACAACCTTGTATCCAGTTCTTTGCGGGACCCTGTTTATCATTTTATATATATACTACAAACATTTCTTAGTTTACTAAATGCAGTTCAAAATAAAAATGCATATTTTATTTAAAAACCACCTTTAAGTAAATTACGCTCATATTCAGTAACCTTTCCGAGATCTTTTGTGTAACCCTGTATATCTAAATTTAACTATTTATACTATTACCATTTATACTCTCCATTTAATATGCATACATTTAGCGAAACTTAAAAGCACATATCATAATTCAAAATGCATTTCATCCATGCAACAGTCATCATCCATGATATACAGTACTTCGGATAGAATATATAATATTTGAAATCTTTTGTGTGTTCCTGTAAATGCTATGCACTTCGTATTATGCATGAAATAACTTACATTAAGCCTCAGCAACATATATCAATTTGATTATACATGAAATCGTTTACCATAATTAAAATATGTCGGAAACTGTTCCTCCCTTTATTCCTATGCAATGGAATTCTTCTGTCTGACCCTGTAAATGAATAGTAAGTGCCCTTTTCACTACATACTTTACAAAATGCATATTTTAGTGCACTTTGTAAATGCATATAAATTTGAATATGTTCTACAGGCTGTAACATCGTTAAATTTAATTAAAACGATTTTTCCCCATAATGCCGTAATATAAGGAAATTTTTTGACTATTCCTGTAAATGAACTAATCATGGTAGAAACTTTATTTTCAATAGGTATTCGTGCTAGGTAAACGTTAAGAATGTCCAAAATTTCATGGAAATCGGAGTATATTTACGAACGTTAGAAAGCGACCAGACAGACAGACAAACCGAAAGCATAATAACTTTTCAACTTTGTTCGAAAGTGTTAAAAAATCGAGCCAAAAATATATTAATCAGTGATTTTATTTTCCACCTTTTCCCCACAAAAAATTTCTTCCATTGATAATTATGAGTTTTGAATAAAAATATTCATTTGTATATAACTTATAACTTATTAATTAGTATAAGTAAAAAATATTTCTGATTCATTTTAAATATGACGTCATTATTTATCTCGCTCCATTAGCTACTGATATTCATACCCCTTGTATTTTTAACGACTGCTATAAAGTACCTGTTTTATTTCAACTATGACGTCACATTTTCATGAGTGAACCATTTTAATAAAAATATAATTCTTTTTCATTCTTTTTACTTTTAATTTATGTCACCATATTTTACACAAAAATTCCCATTAACTAAACAAATATCCTTGTTAAATGTATTATAAAAAACACACCTTTTATTTTTATTTCAAACATGACGTCATATTTATTTTCTTTTAAATTATTTTATTATAGTTTTTCGCGTGGAAGTTTTCTATTAAAAATTCATTGCCGCTGAAAAAATATTATTCCAATTTTTTATTTTCTTGGCAACAGGAAAGGAAAATGGTTAAATTTTATCTGAAAAATGCCTATTGATTTTGTATGAAAAATAATTAAATTTTGAATTATTAAGGAAAATATTTGAATAAAATAAATAAAAATTACCCTATTATTTAATCCGGACTTCTAACTTTACGTCTGCAAAATTTCAAAGCAATCGGTTCAGTAGTTACGGCGTGAAAGCGGAACAAACAAACAAACAAACAAACAAACAAACAAACAAACTCACTTTCCGATTTATAATATTAGTAAGGATATGCTATTTGGCGGTGCTCAATTATTGAAGATTAGTCCAATATCATTTTAAATATTATCTAACACAGGAAAAACATGAAGAAAATTGAAGAAGAAATGGCTAATTAAAACAAACTTGTAAAATATTTTGGCATAAATGCCTTATGTGCACCACATTTGTGCATTTTTTCCCTTTTTTACGCCAATTTGGCGAAAACTTCATTTTAAAATATCAGTTACATATATATTTTTTAATTGTTTTCTATTATTTTAAAAAGGAAATAAAAATAAATAAATAATGTTTTGTTAATAATCATAAAATAAAACAATTTACATCATTTAAAAAAATAAATAAGAGTAAATAGTTTATTAATAAATATACAATAGCCAAGCAACCATATGAACATAAAATCGACGTTTTGTTGCAATCGCGCCAATGTGGTGCATATATGATATCTGTGCCATTTTTTTTCAGTAGGAAATTTTTATTTCAAAATGTTGAATTTATCGATAGTAATAACGCGAAATTGCATAAATTTCATTTAAATTGCATAGATTTCATTGTTCAGTTTGCAAATTTTAGAACTAATTTTCCCTGGAAGAGAATTTGACAAAATGGCGCAAAAAGGTATGTTTGTTGATTACAATTTTCAAAATTGCGGTGAAAGACTTTTAAAAAAGAATGACATTATTTTACAATACATATATGTGTGTGGCAGAATTTCACACTAAAGCTAAAATTTAAATATTTAATTACAATTTTTAAAATATTAACTTATATGTTTATTGAATTTACAATTGAATATTAAAACATACTCCAAAAATTATCTTCTTTTAGAAAAAACAACATTATTGCGATCTAATGTTAGACATATGCACTTTTGGCTTAATTCTTTGCCGACAAAAGTAAAAAAAATCTCAAAGAAACAAATATATAACTCACAATTACTTTTATAATTAGATCTGCCTTTTTCTGGAGTAAGTTATATACTATCGAAATCTGATAAAAAAAGAGAAAGAAAATAATAGAAAGAAAAATAAATATCGTTCAAAATTCATTTAATCAAATTTTCAAGTTATTTTTTTTTTATTCTAACGCAAGGATAAGTCGCGAAATGTTGCATCAAATGTAATATTTCAAGTTAACTTATTTTTTAAGCGTTACAAATATTTCTTTTATTTTTAAGATAAATATTTTTTTATAATATCATGCCTCATTAAATGGTTTTTCTTTATTATTATTATTATTATTATTATCAATAGTTATTTTCTGCTTTTATTTGCAAGATGTTTGTAATATTTCTAACAGATATATCATTTTTAATTTGTTTAGTAATGATAATTTTCGCCAAAAACAGCTACTGGCAACCCTTTTGGCAAAAATAACCGAAAAATACGAAATTTACTACGAAAAATCAGAGTTATCGCTGTAAATTTGAATCATAAACCTTCGGAAAAATATTTCCTATCGAATGATACAATCGGCAAAAAAATCCATCGGATAGTTTTTGAAAACACTCGTTTGGAAGTTTCAGAACTTCTGCTTTATAATATATATGATAACTAAAGAGAAAATGCTTAAATACGAAAGAGCAAATAATTTTGTTTTCATTTTTCAGGAGGAAATTTTGCAATAATAAAGTAATTGTTGTAGTGAGAATTTTAATGTGTGTTTTTTTTTTTTTTTTTTTTATCGTTGGCAACTTGCTGTAACGAAAAATGTTTATTTTTTTTCTTGCTATTGTTTTGTAAGAGCTGGTTTTGTGAAAGCCATGTTAAGATGGTATTCAAAATTTTGAACCCATCCTAATTACCTTCCCCTTGGACCGATTTTGCTCATTTGCAATTCCCACTGAGATATTAACCATCTCAATGTACTTGACGAGTTTGAAGATGATTCTTGCATAATTGTGCCTTTTATCGCGCGGACAAAATTAAATATATATATAAACTTTTTAGGTGGGAGTAATTTTGGGTTCCTGGCTTCACATAATGAAAATTTGTGAAGAAATTTTTCAGAATTTGTACCATGGTAACAACTGTAATAATTAATATTTCTTCAGGTAAGGGAAAATTTTAAATCCTGTTGCCATAATGGTCTCATTTCGCTTCCAAAATGTGCACTGTTAGTAATAAACTAAAATAGTTACTTCTAAATAGCTGGTTTTTGCGCAACGTTTAAGATAATTTTATACCACAATGGTGTCTAAATCGTTTTCAGCAATGAGCAAGGTGCTGCTGGAGGTCCAAATTATTTAAAATAGAAATTTAAATTCACCAGTTTGTTTCATCCACGGTTGATTTTGTAATATTGACCAGCGCAGCGGGCATAGCCTGCTAGCATTATATAAATTGTTTTGTTCTATAGTTAATAACTAGGACTTCCCTCAGAGGGATTAGTCTGAGCGATATTGCTGAGAATATACATTTAATAACTTGCGAAAAGTAAAGAAAATGAGATGTTACCTTTAATTGGTCATTCATTGTGATAAAATATGATGAAAATAAGCATATTGAATCATAGAATTACAAAATCGTATATATAAAGTTGCATATACTATTTTTATTTAAAAAAAAGCAAACCATGCATGGATATAAAATTGGAAATATGCAAAATGTTAAAAATAATACAGAAAATAAAACACCAAATTTTCCAATATTGGAAATATAACTCTTTGAAATGATGTCATGAGCATAAACAGAAGCTTCGCACCGATTTGAGAAACTATAAATAACATAAACTGTTATGTTTGAAGAGAATGGAGTGTATTGAATATGGTGTGAAATCCGTCCGAATAGTTTATAATGTTGAAAATCTGTTTTCCACGGATGCAATGAGGTTGTCAATAAGAGTTAAGGGATCTTTTTAAAAATTTGTCCTAAACGAGCACTTACATCTTATAAGTTACTGTGATGCCAAAGTTATAGTTTCTGATCCCAAAAGTATCCCAGAAATTGAAATATTCTCAATAAATTGGGTTTAAAACTTTTTCTAAAAAAAAAAAAAAAAAAAAAAAAAAATGTTTAATTTGTAAAATTAAACTGTCGAATGTTTTAGAAATCGTTCATAACGAGAATATTATATCTTAAAAGTTGTCACAAAAAAAAAAAAAAAAAAAAGATTTAAAATTTGTAGTCATATACATCGAAGAATTCTCAATTTTAGAACTTTTTTTGCTCGTGCATTGATGGTGATTATTGTTCCTACGCAAAATATAGTATATTTTGCAGCAAAGATGGTTACCAACATTTTTTGCCCACATTATTTTTTTAAATCGTCTAGGTACTCCCAATGATAACGAAAAACACAGAACATTAATGCTTTATAGCATAGAAATACAGAATCAAAAGCTATTTATCTCCTATTATATACACATAAATTATCTAATTAGTGCTAGCAGATGCATTTTTAAATATACATAGATCAATATAATACTTCATTTTTCTTTTATTAGTATTACTTAGTATTCATTTTTATTTTATTTGTATTATTCAGTGAAAAACTCACTTTCTTAAGCCCGGATTACGTCAAACTTTTTATAAAAGCGCCTAAGTCCACATAACAGAGAAGTATTGTGAAGAGTATTAAATACA
This sequence comes from Maratus speculifer, assembly GCA_964019185.1. Taxonomy (NCBI): domain Eukaryota; kingdom Metazoa; phylum Arthropoda; class Arachnida; order Araneae; family Salticidae; genus Maratus; species Maratus speculifer. Next base: position 56,241,271 of record OZ025290.1, on the reverse strand, counting down.
AGGTAGTAAGACACTTAGCCAACGCAGGTAATAAATCGCCAAATATTGTTCTTTTCGCCCTCTCTGCATTTTTTCCGTACATTTAAAAAATACGATTTTGAGTCATCTTATTTAAAATTCAAATAAATAAATAAGAGGAAGCAATAATAGCATAAGTCAAAACATTTTATTTCAGCATCAAGGAATTGTATCGTAGTTACACATGTGGAAAAGAGCTGCTTTTGGCCAAAAAACGTTGTCTTCACTAAATTTGAATCCGATTAAAAAAAGTACCGTGATTAATTAAAATGTTATAGGCAGAGCTGCCAAGTTTCCGGCATTTTGGATACTGGTATTTTAATACAGAAAATGTTTTATTAAATTGGAACAATCTGCGGATTTAAAAAATAACTTTTCCTATAAGAAAATTCTGCTGTGCAATAAGCGGGTACTTGGCATCTCTGTATAGTAATATTTCGTAATCTACTTTTTAAACTTAAAAAAAGCAACGACCATTCTTCGGGTACAAAAAGTATTGCTAATTATTCCATTTTGCATACAAAGTATTGATTGTAATATTGATACATCTATGGTGATAAATTTCCAATAATTTTTCAAATCCCATTTATTTCATTAAAAATATAAATCTTTTATTCATTTAGTTTAAAATAAATGGTTTTTAACTAATTTCATAATACTTTTGAAATATCACTTTTCATTGGCCATTTTTTTTTAACATTTAGAAAATGGTTGTTGTTTTCAGTCAAATATAGACTGTGGTCTGTCTGCATTTTATTTTATTCTTATTATTATTTATAAATGGTGGAGAAATATTCATACTTAATCCATAACGTACATAATATATGACTCTGTTATTACATAAGTCACCTTTTTATTATCATAAAAATTATGTTTTTACTGATTCTTATTAACTCAATAGGAAAAATTTTGTGCTTTGAGCAATATATGCCCGCATTTCATTTATTTATTTATTTTAACAAAATTCTTTGTATTTAGAAGAATTTTTATTTAAATAGGAAATCCAAATGTCGCTGTTAATGAAGAAGAAAGTTACAAAAAAAAGTTGCAAAACGAGTAGACGCATACTATCAAATATGGAAAAACGACGAATCCAAAAAAAGACGTCGTATGAAATCTCTATAAATAAAAGGAATAAAGAGGATAATTAATTAATTAATTGAGGCACAGGGGAAAGCAAATCTTGGCAATGCGCCAACTCGGTCCAGAGGAAGCAAATCTTGGCAATGCGCCAACTCGGTCCAGAGGAAGCAAATCTTGGCAATGCGCCAACTCGGTCCAGAGGTATAAAAGCAAGATAGAAAAAAACGCGCAGGTCTGTGCATTCAAGTACAACCACCCATATGTATATGCTGAAAGTTTGTTCTGACGCTCACCCGACGCACGTGGAGTGCCGATGGTCCGGGGAGAGTCACCGGGGGATCCGTCGCCAGCTGAGAGAGAAGCGTAGAGTCACCGGGGGATCCGTCGCCAGCTGAGAGAGAAGCGTACCATACACATAAATTATTAAATAAACCTTCAAATTAAGCCCGGCGAAGCGGGCTGGGTATGCTAGTATCTTTTAAAGCAAAAAAAACGAGGTCTGAATATCAAGCCTACTTTTTACAAAATGTGCATTACATTAAGAAAAAAAAAAAAAAAAAAAAAAAAAAAAAAAAAAAAAAAACCCTGCAAATATTGATTTCTTTTTTTTTTTTTTTTTTTTTTTTTTGTGCAGTTTTGGCTTCGAAAGGTGCACTATGTTGCAATAGATATAAGCGACTATGAAAACACACTTGGTAAACGTTCATGCTCAGTTTTACAAATAAATATGGCACATATATGCCCTATACACACCGAGGTACCTAATTGGTGCCAAAATGGCGTTCAGTTGCCTAACATGCTGGTTATCATATAAATGTTATAATAAATTGTTTCTTCTAAAAAATATTATCATTTATTGATTGTTATTTCTTTTTTTTATAACAGAAAATATTTCGTTTATTCCTTTTTTTTTTCATTTTAAAATAAATAAATAACGTGTTATTATAGCATGCTATATGTATCTCGTAATCAAAACGATGTTTTCGCCTGATTGGCATAAAAAATCTCGCCAAACCGGTGCTTATATCTCTAGTATATTATCTCAACTATTTTATTTATGTATACTATAATTGTTTTTACATACAACTTACTTCTTCTTGTATATAAAAATAGGTAAGTGGCTCATTTATGCAGTATAAATTGTATAATTTTTTAAAAAATAGCCCCCGTTGCCCCTTTTTGGATCGAATTAAAAAAAAAATCATTGTCTAATTCCAGTATTGCTCCCAGGTATGCATACATATTCCAAATTTCAAAGTTGTATGCCAACAGGAAATGGATGAAAAAAAGGATGGGAAAAGATGTCACATATGCACCAGGGTACATAATTGGCGTCAAAATGGCATTATTTTACCTGAGATGGTAACTCAGCTTTATTTATTTATTATTTGTTTATTTAATCATCAAATGTTTATTTACTTTCATTTCCTTTTTTCAATTATATAAAATATTTCTTTTTATAGTTATTAATTATTATTATTATTTTATTTATTGTAAGTTCTTTTTGAAAATAGAAAATAATTTTAAAATATGTATGTAAGCGTTATTTGAAAACGGAATTTTCGCCAAATGGGCTTTGAAAAAAATTCCGCCAAATCTGATGCGCTTGTGGTATCCGTGCCGATAAATTAGTGACCAGAATTGACTTCCACACACAAACAAAATATAAGTTAAATGAAAACATGTAATAAAAATAAATATAAAGGGAAAATGATGTCATAAAAGAAATTTTTTACTTAAAAACGTAATTGTTTCTATAAAACATTCTTTTAGCGATCAAAAACTGCTATTAAGAGATTATCACAAAATCTCAAAATCAAAGTTTTTATGACATTTTTTTTAATATAAAAAAATAACATTTTTATTTTCCTGCATGATTAAATTTTAAAATGTTTTATTACACTCAATATTTCTGAGTGCGTAAATGATTACCATTTACTCCATGTACTGATTCGGTTATCTACGAAAATATCCAGACGGTGAAAATCACGCGTACCAAATTTCTGTGACGTATGCAAATAAATTGTGCTTTTTTATCAGTTTTTTAATATAACTTTTAAACTATTTGGAATTAATTTTTAAAAGTAGGTGCATTCACCAGATTACCTTTCTAGATACCTTCTGGTACAAACAGAATCAAAATCCGACAAGTACTTTTTGAGATTTGCTTGACGAAAGAATTTTTTTGACTTTTAATATCGTTACGTACTCTGAGTATAAAACTTCGATACGCTCAGACAATTAAACATTTTTTTATTATTATTCATTATTCCCCTTTTTAAATAATAGAAAATAATCTATACATATAATAAAACAGTAGGACCCGGTGTGTCTGTACATTGAAGATAATTGACAAAAATGGAGTCAGGGCGATAAAAGAAAACCAATGAAACACAAAAAATTTTTTTTTGAATTTTTTGTCTGTCTGTCTGTCTGTCTGTCTGTCTGTTTGTTCGAGGTTATCTTCGTAACTACTGAATGGATTTTTATGCGGTTTTCACTAATGAAGAATGCACACTCCCGGGCAGTGTATAGGCTTTGTTTCATCAAAATCGGACAACAGACAAAAAAGTAACAAAAAGAAACAAAAGAAACTATTAGGTGCGCTGCTCACGTTTTTTAGTACATAACGTTTTTTAGTACATATAAAATCCAATAGATGTCACTGTGCGATTTTAAAACGCGCTATCGTTATGTTTTCGCCAGTCTACTTAAGTATGAGAAAGTTTCAAGCTGGCTGTCGTTCCATGTGGTTTAGTCGGTAGAACGTCAGTGCGCCATACTGATGGCCCGGGTTCGATTCCCATCATGGAATTTTTTTTCACTATGTTGGCATTAACGCCTATAAGCAATTAAAAGAATTTGAAATATTGTATTCAAGGCGAATTTTCTCTCTGGGAAAATTTCCTTGCATTAATATGTCAGTGTAATTTTTTTTTCGATTTAATTTTTTTTTTCGAAACTTTGTTTTTCTTAAAAAATTACAGTAAATATTTGATATTTCCCAACGTTTTTTGAATGATCGACTTGCTTTTTTTTTTTTTTTTATGTATGTCTGAACCTTATCTAACTACTTCTTCAAGATTTCTTTAGATAAACCGACCAGCGTAGCGGGCGAAGGCCGCTAGTACATATATATATGTGCTATTTAAAAAAGAAGTTTCCGCCAAATTGGCGTGAGAAAAAATTCGTATTACTTTCTAAAAAATTTGACCTAAATAGTTTTGTTCTATATAATCATTGTATAAAATACCGTTTATTTATTGTTATTTCTTTGTCAAATAATAGAAATTAATTCAAAAATATGTGTGCAACTGATATTCAAAAATTAACTTATCGCAAAATTGTTATAAAAATATCGTGCCAAACCCGGTGCGTATATAACATCTGTGCCAAATATTTTATTTAAATATCAAATGTTGTTGTTTCTAATTTGCAATCTAATAAACATATATTCTACGATAATTTCAATTGAAATTAATTTAACAACCTATTCTCCAACTTCATAAAGAAAACAAATGCAAGAGATTAATTCGCATAAACGATAAAAAATATTAAACCACAAAGATAATAATTCACAAAGCACTCCAACAATGATTGATTATGGACAATTCTTATGACGTCATAGCATGTAAATTGGAGCGCTATCATTTGTTTACAGTTTGAAAAATTTTTGGGATGGGCCACCCTTATAACTTAGAGGTATGAAAAATAGATAACAACCTATTCTCAGACCAACTGTGTATATGCATAAAATTTCATCAAAATAGGTTAAGCCGTTCTGGAGAAGTATGGCAACTAACACTGTGACATGAGAATTTTATATATTAGATTAAATAAATAACAGTGATCTTTTTACCCTTTTTGGAGACATTTTTTTATTTATGTCAATTTTCACAGGAACAAAGGGCTTTCTAAGGCCATTCAATACGTTAAAAGTATAAAATAGCAAACAAACAAACAAAGGGGGAAAAAAAGAAGAAAATAATTTAAATTCCTTTTCAAATCTGAATTGGCTACTGTCTGACAGAGTTTTAAATTCATCTTGATCATTTCTTCATCATCTTGATCATTCATTTTAATCCGGTTGTTCACAAATACTTGAAATTACCAGGTGTTTTTTTTTTCCCAGTAACTAATGAGAATGCGATCCAAAACTTTTTGCGTACTTATATTACAAAGGGCAAACGTATCTGTGCATAATGCTGCAGTCACTTTATGAAGGGCACAATAAAAACAACAGTGTTTCTGATTTACCATTAAGGGTGTATTCGAAAAAACGCTTTTCCACCTTCAACAGTTCGAAATTTTCTGATACAATTTCAGACACATTTTTAAAAGTAGAAACATGAAACTTACTGAGGGGATTTTTGAAGAGACATATAAGGTGCCGTGTGATGTCATTTTGAGCTCAATTCATTAGAATTCGATTTATAAACAATTACCTTCTCAGTATGACCCATTTTTTTCATTCCCAGATCTCCCACTTCGGAAAAATCGGTTCAAAATTGCTGTTATATATATATATATATATATATATATATATTTATATTTTTTTGGCAATATTTTCTGTCTTTATCAAAGAATTGACAATCACGGCACCTTGATTAGTTTCTAAATAAGAGTATCTGCGAGTTTGATGCGTTTGAAAGCAAAAGTGAATTAAAAAATAAATCTGAAAATAAGCAGTTTGAATCGAAATACACCCTTAAGGTATCCGCCTACGTTTAAAAGGTCAATTTCGATGAAAATTCGCAAATTTTTTTTTATTTGATTTTTTTATAGAATGAACATTTCTGTTTCTAAATCTGTTTTTATTTTTCCTGTACGCTTATTAGAAATGAAATTAGAGCCCTTTAAAAAAAAAGCAGACGGTGTTAATTTAAGCCGGAAGTGGAGACATTTAAACCAGAAGTGGATCGAAAATTGATGTTTATTTAACTGTTTTCGCCCATTTTTTTAGGTTTTAGAATTAATATTATATTTTAGCTGTGTTGTAGCTAAAAATGGGTTATATGCATTATTTTTGTTTTAGAGGCAGAGGCGGAGCCGTTTTTATAAAAAAATGCTAAAAAATGACCAAAATTCTTCAATTTTTTAAAAAGTTGCATAAAAATTTGATATTTTTTCATTGTTTTTCTTATTTTGTATTGTATTATACTTAAAAGTACCAAAACTACACTTTATTTAAAAAAATAGCTTTTTAAATAGTCTGATATCATTAAATATTAATATAACGACTTACAATAGCAAATTCGAAAATGCTCCAAAAAAGAATTAAATGCATAAAAATATAGAAATATGCATAAAATAAGCAACTAGAAGGCTAAAGTTATAAATTTAGTGTTTTTTTAAGTGTTTATTTAATTAAAAATGTTCTTTTAAACTCATATGAAAACTTTAAACGCGTTTTCTGAAAAATTAAATTTTCATCGGAAAAGGTGAACGACTATTGCTCTAACTCAAAATTTTATTATCTTATAACCATGAAATTTTTTGTGTAGCTTTTTGAGAATGTCTAGAGTGTAATGAACTAAAGAATTAACTCTAAGTGACTTATTTGTCGATATATAGCTATTTTAATGAAAAATTACACGTAAAATTATCGAAATTTTCTATGTAGTTGTATATAATCAGCTGTATCTCTTTTAGATTTCTGTATATTGACTAGTTTTTAGTTCATTACACTCAATAGTGTCTAATATACATATGATGAAAAAAAATTGGATTATATGCATTATTATTATTATTATTATTATTATTATTTTTTTGAGCCGGAGCCGTTTTTATAAAAAAAAATGCTAAAAAATGACCCAAAAGTCTTCAAAATTTCAAAAAGTTGCATTGATATTATATATTTTTTTATAATTTTCTTTATTCTGTGTTACATTACACTGAAATACCAAAAAATGTGTCTAAATTAGAGTTTACAAAAAAAAGTCTCCGAAAGTAGTCGGATACCTTAAGCACAAAGTTTCAAAACATCTTGACAAAGATCTCTTTTTAAATCAATTTTTGGGACACGACAGCTTTGAAAACATGTCATCAAAGAGTAAATGAGATTAATTCAAGGAGTACAAAAACATTTGCAGGTAAATTAAAAACATTACTCGATTCCTTGACATTAGTAGGGGAAAAATGGGGCTCCGGCCTCAGGAGGAGGATTGAGGATCGGAGGAGGGAGGAGGGCTCCTCCTCCTCAATCCTCCTCCTCAAACCTCCTCCTCAATCCTCCTCCACAATCCTCCTCCTCCTAAACCCTCCTCCTCAATCCTCCTCATTCCTCAAGGTTGTCTTATAAGAGAAGGGGTTAAAAAGGGGGATTAAATTTTTTTCGTGAAATTTGAATATTTTATGCTATAAGAGAGGGGTAAAAGGGTGATTAATTTTTTAAGTATACTACAGTACGAGCGGTTCTTTTGACTTTTGATTAAGAGATGAATGATTCATATTAAATTAAAAATAGTAATTAATTAAAAGGTAATTAAAAATAATAAGTGAAAAATAATGAAGGGACTTAGAATTTTTCGAGCGGTATTTTTTAGTCAAGTGTAGTACGTAGTGGAATTTAAGAAGTGAATAACAGCAATTAACGATAATTAGTAATTAATAAAAAAGTAATTAAAAATATTGAGTAAAAATAATGAAGGTAATAATTAAAAATGATAATTAAAAATAATGAGTAAAAAATAATGAAGGGAATTTTTCGGTGAACTTTAGTTTAAGGATTTATTTTTTGATTTGAAGCGGAAATTTTGGGGAGATTGATTTTTTTTTTTTTTTCACCGTGTTTTTAATAAGGGGTTAAGCGGATATTTTGGGGACACAGAATGTTTTTTTCTGTACTATTGTACGAGTAGTTTTTAATTTTAATGTGGTGACTTAAAAATTTTCAGTTTGGTGTAATTTAAGAGTTTATTTTTTGATTTTAAGCAGAAATTTTGGGGAGATTGATTTTTTTTTTTTTTTTCACCGTGTTTTAGATGATGGGTTAAGCGGGTATTTGGGGACATAGAATGTTTTTTTTTTCAGTACTATTGTACGAGTGGTTTTCAATTTTAATGTGGCGACTTAAAAATTTTCAGTTTGGTGTAATTTAAGAGTTTATTTTTTCGATTTTAAGTGGAAATTTGGGGAGATTGATTTTTTTTTTTTTTTCCACTGTGTTCTTACATGATGAGTTAAGCGGGTATTTTGGGGGAAATTATTATTTTAGACTAATCATTCACGAAGGATATTTTGCAGATATAAATGTTTAATAGGGGGACTTTAACTTTTTTGCAATGAGATTGACGTGCGCTCGTCGACCTAACCGTATGGAGTTTGTAATTTTCTTTGAATCATGTGTGCATACTGGCTTAGACTATCTTAGAAAGACTTCCACCACCTTTATCTCCACCAAGTCATAAATAACACATGCTGGTAATGGGAATTTGTGAATATTAACTTTAAACATTAATTTAATGAAGGAACTTTAAAATTATTTCGAGTACTATTTTTAGTTAACTTTGTTATACACTTGATATTTTAGATTAGTTAAAAAATAACATTAAAATTTGAATGAGAAAATATGTTTCAAAATGGGATTTTACTTATTTGCGCTCGTTGACCTAACCGTTCGGAATCTGTGATTTCCCTCGAATCATGTGTGAATAACTGTTAGATTTCTTTAGAAAGACCTGAATAAGCTTCAACCATCATAAATAACGCATGTCTGTAACGGGAATTTGAACTTAATTATTTTAAATATTCATTTTAATGAGGTGACTACGAAAACAATTTGTAGAACTTTTGATCGGTAATAAATTTTATTGGGAAACTTAAAAGAATCTTGTGATTTTTTGGGAACTAATTTTTAATTGTTGAAGTTTGCAATCTGTATTCGCATTTCTTTTGTGTGAGATTGTATAAATGTTGATGAAAACTATTTCTGTTCCAATTAATGAAATTTAATAATTAAAATAATAAAGTGTTCCTCACCAGACACCTCTTTTTCAAAATTCGTGCATATTTTTAAACATAACAATGTGTTTAATATAAGTAATTTTTGTGTGTCCTTTCTTTTCTGAAAGAGTAAGCGATTTTTAACAGAAATATCTTTTGACATGTGTAATTTTTCCCTGGCAGAACAATTTTCAAATAAATAAATTTTAATATTAATAGAATTTTTGACTTTCCGAAGAAAAAAAGGAACTTATTTTTAATGTTTTAATACTTGTCGGTTAAAAAAATTAAACTATATTTATTATCGAAATGAATTCATCTACATTAATTTAAAAACATATAATATTTATAACCAGTAACGCAGAACTTTTTCAAACCCTGTTAATGAGATTTTATAACAAAAGTGTTATTATATAATTGAATTACTGTTTTTAAAATGTGTTGTATGTATGTGCGTGTTTTGAATGTATCTGTATGTCGTATGTATGTGTGTGTGTTGCATAGTGTGTGTGTGTGTCGTATGTATGTGTATGTTGTATGTATATGTATGTGTGTGTGTGTTGTATGTATGTGCATGTTGTATGTATGTGTGTGTATGTATGTATGTGTGTGTTGTATGTATGTGCATGTTGAATGTATGTGTATGTAATTTTTTTTGCCGATAGGTGTGATCTTTAACTGAAAGTGACCTAGGGTCAAAACTTTCACCCAGGAATCGCCACGAGGAGGTAGATCACATGATTCCCGTATTGCACACATTCACATACATTATTTCGAGCGATATTTTTAGCGAAACATAATATGCAATTGAAGTTTTAGAATAATTAAAAAATAACTTTAAAATTTAAATGAAAGAATGTTTCAAAATGGAATTTTACGTACTAACATTTAATCGCGCTCGTCGGTTTTTACTGTTTGGAGGTCTGTTAATTTTCCTTTAACCTTGGAAAACCTTGCGTCAATAAGGATATTTCAGAAAGACCCCCACTTTGGGTACTCTTTTAAACTAATATTTGTAATGAGATGTGTTCGCGCGCGTCGGCCTAACTGTTTGGAGTATCAACATAAAATCAGCAAATTAATACAAAATATTTCAAATAGTAAGAAAATGATTGATTAAAATCACCAAGTAAGAATAAAAATACTTCAAGCAATGAGAAAATAAATGTTTAAAATCAAAAATTTAACATTTAAAGGTTTTATCTTCAGATCTAAATAATTTGTGAAAAATGCTTTTAAATATTTTTAAAGCTGTATTGAAAATAATATTTTTCATACCTTAACATCAAAAAAAGTGTTAAATCCAAATCGATGAAGAGTTTAATAATTGTTTTCTCAAAGAGAGGATACTAAATTCGTTGCAATATATGTGTGTGTGTGTAAACATAAATGAATCATTCTTATCTGCTTATCTGATAGCGTTTTCCGAAAAGGGTTGAATCTCTGAATCATAGCTGATAAGGAACTGGGGTTCATGTGTTATCTTAATTAATCTTAATGAGTACTATGTCTAATTAAAATTATTTGACTTGAAATAAAATAAGGTCTTTTGAGTAATATCTTTTGAAAATTTAGGATATAATTATTTAAATCAAATTAGAGGCTTTTTTTTTTTTTCTCATCGATTTATTTTAAATAAAACTAAAATATTTTTTTTTCTGTACTTTGTTAGCAAAATAAAGAGTGTATCACATTCATTTCGGCTTTAACTGTTTGAAAATTTAAATTAACCTATAATTAAAATGATTACATAAGGTTGAGTATGCGATCTTTTAAATGAAATCTAGTTAAAAACGGAACACGCATTCATATAAAACTTTAAATACTTATGGTGTTGTGTATAATGCAATGTATGTATTAAATATTAAATGAAAAATATGAATTAACAATAAATGAAAGACATTAACATTAATAAAATATTAATTAAACATTGCATTGATTAAAAACTTAATGAAAAATATTAATTTGGGAATACGCATCCTTATAAAACTTTAAACATTTATGCTTTTGGGTATAATATTATGGATGTATTAAATATTAAATGAAAAATATGAATTAACAATAAATAAAAAATATTAATTAACATTAATAAAATATTAATTAAACATTGTGTTAATTAAAATATAGATTAAAAATTTAATGAAAAATATTAATTTCTCATGTAATTAAAATAACACTTTATAAATTAATGAATTAATAATAAATGAAACATGTTCATTTGAAACAACTTGAGAAATACTAATTTGTAATGAAATTAGAAAATACCAATTAATTAAATATTAATTAAAAATTAAATGAAAACTATTTATGAGAGACACATTGAAAAATATTCTCACCTTAAACTTTCATTCGCCAATCCTTAAATCCAACCTTCATCGTTGCTTACCTGTTAGGAAATGTCTGATAACAACAAATTCTTATCTTTAACGGTATTTCCCGAAGGCTGACTCACTAGATAAGTAACAATGACAAGTTCAAATCTGAAATTAAGAGTTTATTCATATTGAATATAATTAATATAATGTTTAATTAAAAAGGGACTTAATTTATTTAATACGTCATAATTAAGAATTTAATTAAATCCTAATATAATTTTTTTATCTAATTAATAGAATAAAAAAGAAATTCTTTTCAACATTTTCAAGAAACATCAAGTTATCGAATACTTAATAGATTATTTTTTTAATGAATGTGTAATTAACATTTTTAAAGGATTTTTTTCTAATTAATTAGTGTTTAATTAAAATTTTCATAATTAAAATAAATATATAAAATAAAAAAGGAATTCTTTTCAAAATTTTCAAGAAACACCAAATTATTATTAAGCAATATTTCGAATAACTACAAACTTTAATCATGATAAGTCATCACTGTGAATGATCTTTTCTTCTCATATGTTATAAAAACAAGTTTAAGTACCTAAATTTATTGATATATTTCATTGTGTGTTGGATCCTTCTTTACTAATCTCGTTAAAATTATTCATTTACCAATGATTTAAATTTCACATTTTAAAGTCATTTATATAATATACTAACATTTGACTATTAAATATCAAATAATGGATATGCACTTTTTACACTCACATCTTACAATGTAATTAGTAACCAAATGTAATGATTTTTAAGCATGTCTTCTTAATTTTTTTACAATGAAAGACTATCACAGTTGAATATTTAGCTTTCTGTTTATAACTTTATCGAGAAATATATAATGCATACCATACGATTTCATTAAATGAATCACAATACATTTCAAACTTCTCATTTTCAATGTTTTATATATACTAGTGTTTATCAAATAGGTGTTTATTCTGAACAATCATTACTTAGTATATTGATGAAAAGTTTGTGTTGAACGGTTTTTAACTTAAATGGTGTGAGAGAAGGATATATTAGGACAGAAGTTATTAAATAAAGAGTCTTTAAAGTTTATACACCTGTCAAGAATTGGCATTTCAAGAAACAAAGTTGTGTCACATTTGAAAGCATTCTTTATATTCGAAACGCACACGTGATCACGATCACATCACTGAAGAGCATAGAGAAGCTGTTTATGTTGTATATAATTTGAATTTTCATTAACACAATATTATAACCGAAGTTTTTCGACAGTTTGAAAAATTATGATGTTCAACGTCTGCACACGTTAACACAGAATAAGATTAGCTTATGCCCTTTCGATGATAAGCGTTATTTGCAGGTAAGATGTATTAACATAACAAAATTTTCTTGGTAATTTTACTCGCAGGTTTCGAAACCACAAACATCTGATCATAATTCTCATTTTTAACACGCGACACTAACCATTGGGCCATTAATGCCCGTAATTTAGTAACTAAAAATTAAGAAAGATCATCGAAAATGATTACTTCACACATGCAAAAATAATTTTTATTGTGACTTATCAGTTAAAAATCACGAAGAAAAGAAAAATATCACATATGTTTTGGATTACTTTGAGATTTTATGAGTCACTTCATCAGTTAAATAGACATAACCACTTCTTATGAATCACTACTTATGCTTAAATTTTGAAACACTTGCTTATATGAAATGTATTATATTTTAGTTTATCAGTGATAGTGCGATTACTTGTTAATAATTTTAATGTTATTAAAAAAATTTAAAAAAATCAAATGTGAATAATTAATTAAAAAAACACAAGTCACTATTAAAGGTTTGAACAAACTATTAAAATTATTTTACAAAACTTTTCAAATTATTTAAAAATGTTTCACTAATATTTAGTAATCGTCAAATTTTAATGTCGATAATCATTTATGTGAGTCAGGTTTTCTGTTTTAACTGTTAAGTTATCAGATTCCCCCTTCAAGTACATCTCATTGATAAGTTTTAATCAACCAATCAACTATTTATTTACCCCAGCAACCAGCTATTTGTTTACCCTAGTAACCAAAAAGCTTTTGTCGACACATGAACAAAATTTTGAAGATGCAAGACTCTTCATTTTCATTCGAAAAAACAATGACTTATGTAATAAATTTTTTCTTTACTTAAATGAAACCTTCACATGTGTATGGTAAAACTTGGAAAATTTCATTTAATGCACAAATTTAAAGTTAACAGACAAGGTCTTCACACATCTTTTAGTATTTTACTAACACTTTGCCAAATATCTTTAGAAAACAACAACAGAATTTTAAATAATTATTTTAATAAAAATTCTCTTTTATAAGTGACATTATTAAACTAACTTGAAAAATTAACTTGGCAAAGCAAGTTTTCACTATTCCAACTAAGTAATATTCATAAGTTTTATATGATAAACAACCTGTTTGGTTATGTCCCAGCATGGCTTTATAAAATGTATCTAAAATAACCTTTAATATCAATGTTTAAAAATATGCGAATAATTCAGTTAGTCTTTTATAGATGATTATTTTCCCTTCTATTATTTAAAAGACATTTTAAAATAAAATTATTACTGATGCCAGTTTATCCCAGTGTTATGAAATGTGTATGCAAAACTTTTAATTCTAATTTTCACATTTTATTATTTCAAATTATTGTTTTCAAGTTGTACTAAAATTTGGAAAAAAATATTTAATTTTCATGCATAATTAAATTGAAATACTTTAATAATAAAGACACATTTAACATTGTATACTCACCTAATCCAACACTTTCACAAATACACGTCCGACTCGCTCCAAGGTTTAGGAAGAAATGAGAGATTCAAAGTCCTTATCAGAAAATGTTATCAGATAGTCTAATCTTAAGATAAGTGACGTCAGAGAACATATGTCATCAACTGGTCACGTGATGTATATCACATGACCAGTGCTTTGTTAATTAATCTTATTAATAAATTATTAAGTATTAAATTATTAATTATTAATTAATTAATTATTAAGTATTAAATTAAATTATTTAATATTATTAATTAATCTTATTAAAAATAGTTATTATTTTTTAATAACAAAGAATTAATAATTTAATACTTAATAATTAATTAATTAATAATTAATAATTTAATACTTAATAATTTATTAATAAGATTAATTAACAAAGCACTGGTCATGTGATATACATCACGTGACCAGTTGATGACATATGTTCTCTGACGTCACTTATCTTAAGATTAGACTATCTGATAACATTTTCTGATAAGGACTTTGAATCTCTCATTTCTTCCTAAACCTTGGAGCGAGTCGGACGTGTATTTGTGAAAGTGTTGGATTAGGTGAGTATACAATGTTAAATGTGTCTTTATTATTAAAGTATTTCAATTTAATTATGCATGAAAATTAAATATTTTTTTCCAAATTTTAGTACAACTTGAAAACAATAATTTGAAATAATAAAATGTGAAAATTAGAATTAAAAGTTTTGCATACACATTTCATAACACTGGGATAAACTGGCATCAGTAATAATTTTATTTTAAAATGTCTTTTAAATAATAGAAGGGAAAATAATCATCTATAAAAGACTAACTGAATTATTCGCATATTTTTAAACATTGATATTAAAGGTTATTTTAGATACATTTTATAAAGCCATGCTGGGACATAACCAAACAGGTTGTTTATCATATAAAACTTATGAATATTACTTAGTTGGAATAGTGAAAACTTGCTTTGCCAAGTTAATTTTTCAAGTTAGTTTAATAATGTCACTTATAAAAGAGAATTTTTATTAAAATAATTATTTAAAATTCTGTTGTTGTTTTCTAAAGATATTTGGCAAAGTGTTAGTAAAATACTAAAAGATGTGTGAAGACCTTGTCTGTTAACTTTAAATTTGTGCATTAAATGAAATTTTCCAAGTTTTACCATACACATGTGAAGGTTTCATTTAAGTAAAGAAAAAATTTATTACATAAGTCATTGTTTTTTCGAATGAAAATGAAGAGTCTTGCATCTTCAAAATTTTGTTCATGTGTCGACAAAAGCTTTTTGGTTACTAGGGTAAACAAATAGCTGGTTGCTGGGGTAAATAAATAGTTGATTGGTTGATTAAAACTTATCAATGAGATGTACTTGAAGGGGGAATCTGATAACTTAACAGTTAAAACAGAAAACCTGACTCACATAAATGATTATCGACATTAAAATTTGACGATTACTAAATATTAGTGAAACATTTTTAAATAATTTGAAAAGTTTTGTAAAATAATTTTAATAATTTGTTCAAACCTTTAATAGTGACTTGTGTTTTTTTAATTAATTATTCACATTTGATTTTTTTAAATTTTTTTAATAACATTAAAATTATTAACAAGTAATCGCACTATCACTGATAAACTAAAATATAATACATTTCATATAAGCAAGTGTTTCAAAATTTAAGCATAAGTAGTGATTCATAAGAAGTGGTTATGTCTATTTAACTGATGAAGTGACTCATAAAATCTCAAAGTAATCCAAAACATATGTGATATTTTTCTTTTCTTCGTGATTTTTAACTGATAAGTCACAATAAAAATTATTTTTGCATGTGTGAAGTAATCATTTTCGATGATCTTTCTTAATTTTTAGTTACTAAATTACGGGCATTAATGGCCCAATGGTTAGTGTCGCGTGTTAAAAATGAGAATTATGATCAGATGTTTGTGGTTTCGAAACCTGCGAGTAAAATTACCAAGAAAATTTTGTTATGTTAATACATCTTACCTGCAAATAACGCTTATCATCGAAAGGGCATAAGCTAATCTTATTCTGTGTTAACGTGTGCAGACGTTGAACATCATAATTTTTCAAACTGTCGAAAAACTTCGGTTATAATATTGTGTTAATGAAAATTCAAATTATATACAACATAAACAGCTTCTCTATGCTCTTCAGTGATGTGATCGTGATCACGTGTGCGTTTCGAATATAAAGAATGCTTTCAAATGTGACACAACTTTGTTTCTTGAAATGCCAATTCTTGACAGGTGTATAAACTTTAAAGACTCTTTATTTAATAACTTCTGTCCTAATATATCCTTCTCTCACACCATTTAAGTTAAAAACCGTTCAACACAAACTTTTCATCAATATACTAAGTAATGATTGTTCAGAATAAACACCTATTTGATAAACACTAGTATATATAAAACATTGAAAATGAGAAGTTTGAAATGTATTGTGATTCATTTAATGAAATCGTATGGTATGCATTATATATTTCTCGATAAAGTTATAAACAGAAAGCTAAATATTCAACTGGTGAATTCCATGAAAATGCGACATGGACATCATTTTTTAAATTTGAACTAAAATAGTATTTTTTTGTTCCAATCGATAGAAAATAAGTCAAATTTCATGAAAATAACAAGATATAATAAGATAATTGTAAAAATAAATTTTTATAGTTAATTATTATCAAGACTAACTTTGAAATCAAAAATCTGCTATTTTTATCTCTAGTTTAATGTCCCTTGAAGCATTTAAATATCACATAGATTTTTGAAACAAATATATCTTTTTAAAAAATGGCTAACAGTATGTTTAAAAACACCAATATTTTCACCTGAAACATTTTAGTTATTTTGCTATTGCCCCCAAACTTTATATTAGTCGTCATGTCATGTCTGTCACAGAAAATGTCGATTTTTTTATTTTCAAGAAAATCTACTTGATAAAAATTATTAACACTTTATTTTCTCTTTTTATATGTCAAAAGGAACAGTTCATAAAAAAATTGAAAGATAAAGTTAAAATTTGAGTGAAATATAAAGCATTACATTTTGTCATGTCTGTCACATTTGTCATGTCTGTCACGCTAGTCATGTCTGTCACAATTAGTTTTTCAAGCAACTTTACCTTAATCTCTTTCTTAGAAAGTTATTTTTGTAATTTTTAGGTGCGTTCGTAATTATGTAAATACGTAGCACCTATAGTGGCCGTTCAGTCCATCTGTCTGTCCGTCCGTCTGTCTGACCGTTTTTGCATATAACAACGCAAAAACTACCCAACCGAATCGTTTGAAATTTAAAATACATAAATATTACATTATTTTGTCGAGTCAAATTTTCGAGTCACAGATTTCAAATTTTATGAAAATCGGATGCATAGATCAATTACAGGGGCAATCAAAAGTATTCCATTACATTACGGTCAATGGGGGAAAAAAGTTTCAAATGCATTTTTAACGTTTGAAATTTAAAATACATAATTATTATATAATTTTGTTGAGTTATTTCATATTTTATGAAAATCGGATGCATAGATCACTTACAGGGACAATCAAAAGTATTCCGTTACATTACGATCAATGGGGAAAAATGTTTCAAATGCATTTTAATGGTGTTACACTCATTCGAACTTAATAAAACTTATTTGAAACTATAAAGTACATATTATAATATACATTTTACATAATTTGTGGTGCAAAGAACATTTGTTATTTATTTACAAGGCCACACAAAGGTATTCCATTACATAATGGTATAGAGAGAACATTGTTTGATGAGCGTTTTAATTGTAATTCACTATTTACAATTTTATGAGATTGATATATGAGAGTAATATTTTTAAAACTTCGTTATCGTACGAACGCACCTCATTTGCTACGCTTCACGTGCAATTTCCAACTTGTTTAACTTAGTGTTGATGCCAATAATATTTCTTTACAACTCAACTCAACAAAATGCTTAAATTTAGAATGCATGTAATAGTTACCAGATAATTATGTTGATACCAATTTCTTTGTTTCAGATATATTATCTGTCAGAATTATTTTTTCAAACAGTTTTGCTTTAATCTTGTGATTTGAAAGTTATTATAATTTAACTTGGAATTGATGGCTATGGTATTTCTTGTTGTGAAACGTACACAATGTAATATTTAAAAGAAAATCTGCCAAATTTCTGGTACAAACTC
Organism: Maratus speculifer; assembly: GCA_964019185.1. Classification (NCBI taxonomy): domain Eukaryota; kingdom Metazoa; phylum Arthropoda; class Arachnida; order Araneae; family Salticidae; genus Maratus; species Maratus speculifer. The sequence goes on along the minus strand of OZ025290.1, from coordinate 56,222,895 downwards.
ATTTCAGTGAAAACTTCCAAGGGATTTTATAAATTTTAAATATTTTTTTGAGATTTTTTTAACATAATATACCGTTATATCATATTGTAATCACCAAGTTGTGATAAAAGTAAAGAAAGCAATATTTAAGGAAAAAAAATTACTTAAATTCATAGAAAATTGTACACGTGTCATGTCTGTCACAAAACTTTGTCATGTCTGTCACGCTTATAAATATTTTTTTATATTTTTCTATTTACAAATTTTTCAATATTTTTCTTTCTGCTTCACATATCCAAGTCTTATTTTGTTTCCTAAAAAATTCTGGTCTTGGTATGCATGCCAATTAAGAGCAAATGATAATAATATGTGTCTAGTCAAAATCTATGTCTAAATTTTGTCATGTCTGTCACGGCTGATTTTAAACCCCAATTAAATTAAGTTTTTCCTTGAATTAAAATTTTAGTGTTTTTTTATAGCATAAGGCCTATATTTACATCACCCCATGCAATTTTTTAACTATCAATTAATATTTATTACTTAAAGATGAACAAAAAAGTTCTCTCAGTCATGTCTGTCACAAAATGGAATTCACAAACTGTGATAGTCTTTCATTGTAAAAAAATTAAGAAGACATGCTTAAAAATCATTACATTTGGTTACTAATTACATTGTAAGATGTGAGTGTAAAAAGTGCATATCCATTATTTGATATTTAATAGTCAAATGTTAGTATATTATATAAATGACTTTAAAATGTGAAATTTAAATCATTGGTAAATGAATAATTTTAACGAGATTAGTAAAGAAGGATCCAACACACAATGAAATATATCAATAAATTTAGGTACTTAAACTTGTTTTTATAACATATGAGAAGAAAAGATCATTCACAGTGATGACTTATCATGATTAAAGTTTGTAGTTATTCGAAATATTGCTTAATAATAATTTGGTGTTTCTTGAAAATTTTGAAAAGAATTCCTTTTTTATTTTATATATTTATTTTAATTATGAAAATTTTAATTAAACACTAATTAATTAGAAAAAAAATCCTTTAAAAATGTTAATTACACATTCATTAAAAAAATAATCTATTAAGTATTCGATAACTTGATGTTTCTTGAAAATGTTGAAAAGAATTTCTTTTTTATTCTATTAATTAGATAAAAAAATTATATTAGGATTTAATTAAATTCTTAATTATGACGTATTAAATAAATTAAGTCCCTTTTTAATTAAACATTATATTAATTATATTCAATATGAATAAACTCTTAATTTCAGATTTGAACTTGTCATTGTTACTTATCTAGTGAGTCAGCCTTCGGGAAATACCGTTAAAGATAAGAATTTGTTGTTATCAGACATTTCCTAACAGGTAAGCAACGATGAAGGTTGGATTTAAGGATTGGCGAATGAAAGTTTAAGGTGAGAATATTTTTCAATGTGTCTCTCATAAATAGTTTTCATTTAATTTTTAATTAATATTTAATTAATTGGTATTTTCTAATTTCATTACAAATTAGTATTTCTCAAGTTGTTTCGAATGAACATGTTTCATTTATTATTAATTCATTAATTTATAAAGTGTTATTTTAATTACATGAGAAATTAATATTTTTCATTAAATTTTTAATCTATATTTTAATTAACACAATGTTTAATTAATATTTTATTAATGTTAATTAATATTTTTTATTTATTGTTAATTCATATTTTTCATTTAATATTTAATACATCCATAATATTATACCCAAAAGCATAAATGTTTAAAGTTTTATAAGGATGCGTATTCCCAAATTAATATTTTTCATTAAGTTTTTAATCAATGCAATGTTTAATTAATATTTTATTAATGTTAATGTCTTTCATTTATTGTTAATTCATATTTTTCATTTAATATTTAATACATACATTGCATTATACACAACACCATAAGTATTTAAAGTTTTATATGAATGCGTGTTCCGTTTTTAACTAGATTTCATTTAAAAGATCGCATACTCAACCTTATGTAATCATTTTAATTATAGGTTAATTTAAATTTTCAAACAGTTAAAGCCGAAATGAATGTGATACACTCTTTATTTTGCTAACAAAGTACAGAAAAAAAAATATTTTAGTTTTATTTAAAATAAATCGATGAGAAAAAAAAAAAAAGCCTCTAATTTGATTTAAATAATTATATCCTAAATTTTCAAAAGATATTACTCAAAAGACCTTATTTTATTTCAAGTCAAATAATTTTAATTAGACATAGTACTCATTAAGATTAATTAAGATAACACATGAACCCCAGTTCCTTATCAGCTATGATTCAGAGATTCAACCCTTTTCGGAAAACGCTATCAGATAAGCAGATAAGAATGATTCATTTATGTTTACACACACACACATATATTGCAACGAATTTAGTATCCTCTCTTTGAGAAAACAATTATTAAACTCTTCATCGATTTGGATTTAACACTTTTTTTGATGTTAAGGTATGAAAAATATTATTTTCAATACAGCTTTAAAAATATTTAAAAGCATTTTTCACAAATTATTTAGATCTGAAGATAAAACCTTTAAATGTTAAATTTTTGATTTTAAACATTTATTTTCTCATTGCTTGAAGTATTTTTATTCTTACTTGGTGATTTTAATCAATCATTTTCTTACTATTTGAAATATTTTGTATTAATTTGCTGATTTTATGTTGATACTCCAAACAGTTAGGCCGACGCGCGCGAACACATCTCATTACAAATATTAGTTTAAAAGAGTACCCAAAGTGGGGGTCTTTCTGAAATATCCTTATTGACGCAAGGTTTTCCAAGGTTAAAGGAAAATTAACAGACCTCCAAACAGTAAAAACCGACGAGCGCGATTAAATGTTAGTACGTAAAATTCCATTTTGAAACATTCTTTCATTTAAATTTTAAAGTTATTTTTTAATTATTCTAAAACTTCAATTGCATATTATGTTTCGCTAAAAATATCGCTCGAAATAATGTATGTGAATGTGTGCAATACGGGAATCATGTGATCTACCTCCTCGTGGCGATTCCTGGGTGAAAGTTTTGACCCTAGGTCACTTTCAGTTAAAGATCACACCTATCGGCAAAAAAAATTACATACACATACATTCAACATGCACATACATACAACACACACATACATACATACACACACATACATACAACATGCACATACATACAACACACACACACATACATATACATACAACATACACATACATACGACACACACACACACTATGCAACACACACACATACATACAACATACAGATACATTCAAAACACGCACATACATACAACACATTTTAAAAACAGTAATTCAATTATATAATAACACTTTTGTTATAAAATCTCATTAACAGGGTTTGAAAAAGTTCTGCGTTACTGGTTATAAATATTATATGTTTTTAAATTAATGTAGATGAATTCATTTCGATAATAAATATAGTTTAATTTTTTTAACCGACAAGTATTAAAACATTAAAAATAAGTTCCTTTTTTTCTTCGGAAAGTCAAAAATTCTATTAATATTAAAATTTATTCATTTGAAAATTGTTCTGCCAGGGAAAAATTACACATGTCAAAAGATATTTCTGTTAAAAATCGCTTACTCTTTCAGAAAAGAAAGGACACACAAAAATTACTTATATTAAACACATTGTTATGTTTAAAAATATGCACGAATTTTGAAAAAGAGGTGTCTGGTGAGGAACACTTTATTATTTTAATTATTAAATTTCATTAATTGGAACAGAAATAGTTTTCATCAACATTTATACAATCTCACACAAAAGAAATGCGAATACAGATTGCAAACTTCAACAATTAAAAATTAGTTCCCAAAAAATCACAAGATTCTTTTAAGTTTCCCAATAAAAATTATTACCGATCAAAAGTTCTACAAATTGTTTTCGTAGTCACCTCATTAAAATGAATATTTAAAATAATTAAGTTCAAATTCCCGTTACAGACATGCGTTATTTATGATGGTTGAAGCTTATTCAGGTCTTTCTAAAGAAATCTAACAGTTATTCACACATGATTCGAGGGAAATCACAGATTCCGAACGGTTAGGTCAACGAGCGCAAATAAGTAAAATCCCATTTTGAAACATATTTTCTCATTCAAATTTTAATGTTATTTTTTAACTAATCTAAAATATCAAGTGTATAACAAAGTTAACTAAAAATAGTACTCGAAATAATTTTAAAGTTTCTTCATTAAATTAATGTTTAAAGTTAATATTCACAAATTCCCATTACCAGCATATGTTATTTATGACTTGGTGGAGATAAAGGTGGTGGAAGTCTTTCTAAGATAGTCTAAGCCAGTATGCACACATGATTCAAAGAAAATTACAAACTCCATACGGTTAGGTCGACGAGCGCACGTCAATCTCATTGCAAAAAAGTTAAAGTCCCCCTATTAAACATTTATATCTGCAAAATATCCTTCGTGAATGATTAGTCTAAAATAATAATTTCCCCCAAAATACCCGCTTAACTCATCATGTAAGAACACAGTGGAAAAAAAAAAAAATCAATCTCCCCAAATTTCCACTTAAAATCGAAAAAATAAACTCTTAAATTACACCAAACTGAAAATTTTTAAGTCGCCACATTAAAATTGAAAACCACTCGTACAATAGTACTGAAAAAAAAAACATTCTATGTCCCCAAATACCCGCTTAACCCATCATCTAAAACACGGTGAAAAAAAAAAAAAAAAATCAATCTCCCCAAAATTTCTGCTTAAAATCAAAAAATAAACTCTTAAATTACACCAAACTGAAAATTTTTAAGTCACCACATTAAAATTAAAAACTACTCGTACAATAGTACAGAAAAAAACATTCTGTGTCCCCAAAATATCCGCTTAACCCCTTATTAAAAACACGGTGAAAAAAAAAAAAAAATCAATCTCCCCAAAATTTCCGCTTCAAATCAAAAAATAAATCCTTAAACTAAAGTTCACCGAAAAATTCCCTTCATTATTTTTTACTCATTATTTTTAATTATCATTTTTAATTATTACCTTCATTATTTTTACTCAATATTTTTAATTACTTTTTTATTAATTACTAATTATCGTTAATTGCTGTTATTCACTTCTTAAATTCCACTACGTACTACACTTGACTAAAAAATACCGCTCGAAAAATTCTAAGTCCCTTCATTATTTTTCACTTATTATTTTTAATTACCTTTTAATTAATTACTATTTTTAATTTAATATGAATCATTCATCTCTTAATCAAAAGTCAAAAGAACCGCTCGTACTGTAGTATACTTAAAAAATTAATCACCCTTTTACCCCTCTCTTATAGCATAAAATATTCAAATTTCACGAAAAAAATTTAATCCCCCTTTTTAACCCCTTCTCTTATAAGACAACCTTGAGGAATGAGGAGGATTGAGGAGGAGGGTTTAGGAGGAGGAGGATTGTGGAGGAGGATTGAGGAGGAGGTTTGAGGAGGAGGATTGAGGAGGAGGAGCCCTCCTCCCTCCTCCGATCCTCAATCCTCCTCCTGAGGCCGGAGCCCCATTTTTCCCCTACTGACATTTTAATGACTGGAATTTTCATGCAGTTGCAGATAAGAATGACTGTAAATTTATAAAAAAAATTTCGTTTTCTTAATGGGAGTACAGTAAACTCTTTGTAAGGTGAGCTCTATATAAGACGGATTCGGTCTAATTCGGAAAGATTTTCAAGTCCCTGCTAAACCATGACATAGAGTAAAATTTGTCAAAAGCAGGCTATTGTATACTACGGTTATAGTTCAAAATTTTCTCAGTCCAGATCGATTCCACCTTAGATAGAGTTTACTGTATATATATATATATATATATATATATATATATATATATATACTTTTATAAATACATCCAAAGTTATTCAGACAATACCAATAAAAGAACCAATGAAACCAGTATTTTTACATTCATATTATTAAAAACAGTTGAAGTTTGAAGAGAAATAGAAGGCAGATTACCAAATTACTAAGAAATATGTGGATAAATGGACATTATATAACCAGAGTAATTCATATATTACCATACAATAAACCAATGAAACCAATATTTTTACAATCATCTTATTGAAAACAGTTGAAGTTTGAAGTGAAATAGAAGGCATATTACTAAAATAATGAAAAATAAATGGATAAAAAGGCAGTAGAAGGCTTTTCCATTAAACTACGTCATCAGGGGTGTATAGTTTAACAAAAAAGCAAAAACATCCAGCCAGTTTCTGTTATGAGTCGTGCTGAAAGCTAAGAATTCGACTCACAATACACCCGACTGGCTGGAAGCTATTCAGATGACAAATTAGTAGAAAGATACACATAGAAGAAAATAAAATCAATATGACAAAATAACAATAATAAATTATTCCATAAAAAAAAGGATATATATACTAAGATATTTACCATTACCCATATCCTAGCAAGATTTGTAGTGCAATCATATACAAACTACATGTGACTTACTAACAGTCATATGTCATAGTATAAATCACATAGATAATAAAATAAAGTTGTAACAATAATTATAAAAATTAGTAAAACATATATTGTACTATATAATTAATAATATATTTAGAAAAAATATAGATGCTACTATTAGAAATATTATATTTTTATTTTTAATCAATTATTAATATTACTATATTAATTAATTAACCAGAATATATTACTGCGACTTCTAGCGGAAAATTATTTTAGTGCTGCCATCTAAAGGATTAATATATTAATTAAATTATATGCTTATGGTGCTGCCCTCTATTATAGGAAAAAATAAATTATTTATTAGCTAAGAATTTCCAAGAATAATTTCTATTCTAATATTTTACAAATAATTTCTTTAAGACAAATACAATAGACAACCACAGCTTATCTCAATAACTTGATCATTTTTAAGTTATACATATTAGTTTTTAGGTAAACATAAACTTTAATACTATGTGTAAAGTTTTTTTTTTTTTTATTAAATATATAATAATTAACCATTGCGTATTATCCAGACAACACCGCCCTCCTCCGTAATCTAACATCTAACCCACCCAACCATCCTATAATTCATATTTTTTTATTTTTTGTATTTTTTATTTTTTTGTATTATTTTTATTTTTTATATAATTTTTTTAAACATTTTTTTACGCAATGTGTTAATTATTTTTAAGATCATGTAATAACTTATTATATATTAAAGACTATAGGATGAAGAGAAAAATAGACAGTTAATATTAAATAAATGTTTATACAGATAATATTTTTTTAAACAGATAATATTTTTTTAACCAAATGTAAAGGATAACCATATCTTATAGCAGTTTCTTTTACAGTTTTTAAATTATGCATTTTAAAATTATGTGAACAAATATTTTTAATTCTATGGGCAAAATTAAGTAATATATTGACATAGACAGATTTATGTAGGCAAGAATTATAATGAGTAAAGAGGTTTACTTTAAAAGGAAAGTCATTACGTTTGTCATAAATATCAAATAGAATTTTATTATCAGAAAGCGTAATATTAAGATCAAGAAAGTTTATTGTATTATTATGCATATCATTATAACTGTATTTTAAATTTTTGTGGTATTTGATAGGTAGCGAATAGTTAGATGACTTTTTAGAATATAAAATTATTATATCATCAAGATACCTGTATAGAAAACAATTAACAATAGAAGTATTACGTTCATAATAATGTAAGTAGAGATCAGCACAGATGGATGATACAACCCCACCTTGTGGAAGACCGACTATTTGTTTGAATATTGTATTATTAAATAATATATAATTATGATAAAGAATAAATTTGGTTAAAGATTTGAAGTAAGATAAAGATACATGTATGTTTAGAGAATTCCTATATTCCTTGAATAATAAATTTATGATCCTGAACATATCTGCAATATCAATTGTATTAAATAAATCATTAAAGTCATATGTTTTGATGTACTTAATGTTTTGTAAATTTTTGATATTATTTACAAGATGTAAACTATTTTTTATACTATAGAATTTATTATTAGTTTTTGCAATATCTAGCATTTTTGTAAGTATTGTTAATAATTCTTTACCTGCATTATTGTTATAAGTATTACACCCAATAGTTATAGTACGAAACTTTATAGGAATTTTATGGAATTTTGGAATAACCACAATGTAAGGATAGTTATAATTATGATTTTTTAATTTTAGTAATTTATAATATTGAGCTATATGTCTATTTTTAATAATAGTATCAATATCTGTTTTAATGAAATTTGAACTAGAATTTATTGCTTGATTTAATAATGTAGAGTAATAATGTTTACATATGAAAGCATAGTTGTTAGGAGATTTATCGACATATGTTATGATAAATTTATTTTGTAAGTTTTTTATTTCATCATTTAATTGTTTAAAATTTAAATTGAAGGTATCGATATTCCTATAAAGTTCAATATTTAATTTATCTAAAACATTAAGTTTCCATTCAGTGAAGTATTCCAGAGGCTTATTGTAGTCTATCGAAATTTTATAAATAAAAAGATCTAAATCTAAATTAAACTGTTTAATGATTGATTTGATATTAGTACATGAAGGAACACGATATTTAGTACCATTAGCCATTAAATTTCTTAAAGAATCATTTTCAACGATATTAATATCTCCAGTAATAATGTGACCATAATCTTGATTTACGAAGTTACTATAACATGGATCATTACAATAACATGGATAATTAGTATTATTGGTTAAAAATTTAGAAAATTTATTGTAGTTAAATATCTTACGTCCAAGTGTAACATTATATTTGAAGGATTTATGTATAGAAAATTTTTTTATAGGGAAATTATTATTTTTATCATTAATAATGTTGTGTAGATTAATTTTATTAAGTACATTATTGGTAAAAGTAATTATGAGTTGAGTATTATTAGTTTTTTTATATGTATTTTTAGAAATTTTAACATTAAGAAAATTAATTCTATAGTACAATAAATCAAAGTAAATATCACTAAAATGTGAAGTTAAATCAACTGATAGAAATACTTTATAATATAAATTTAGATGTTTCTTTTTTATTGAAAAAATGTGTTTCCTAATATCCATCCATTGATACGAGTTATTATATTCAGATTCCAACTTAATTATTTGTTGTTTGATCTCATTTCTAGAAATATATAGATTATTAGTCTTATTTTTACCTCTAGTTGTACGTGTAGTTTTTTTAATAGCAGAACGATTTAATTTTGCATACGTACTACTATAATGTTCATAATTATTAGTATTAGTAAAGACAATGTTAGTACGATTGAATAATTTAGAATTTAGACCATAAGGGTATAAAGAATTACGAGATTTAATATAAATTGATTCATAAAGTATATATATATATATATATATATATATATATATATATATATATATATATATATATATATATATATATATATATATATATATATATATATATATATATATATATATATATATATATATATATATATATGAGAGAGAGAGACAATGTGTGTGTATGTATATATATATATGTGTGTGTGTGTGTGTGAATACTTATGAAAACCTTACTCATTTTAAATATTTTTCATCTAATTTTCAAAACTTGCACATACATACTACAAACAGTTGAAGTGCAACAAATTATCAAATCTTTTAACACTTTACAAAAGCTAAAAACTAACGCCGTATAGAAACAATTCTGGTAAATGTTATCTTTATATTATTCCCACTTTCCCTTTCCTACATCCGCGCTTTAAAAATTTGATACAGTGTACATGCCGCTCGAAGAAATCCTATCCATAATAAACATATCATCGCAACTCAGTGAATCAACTTTCTACTTTCGACTGCAACAGTTGAAATCCAGTTTGATTGACATCTGCATCATCCAGCGTCAAGAATATCCCCCGAAACTCGAAAAGAAAAGTCAGCAATGAAATCATTACCCTCGAAACAAGACTATCCTCTGTGGCGCCACAGTAGGGCTTCTTACGTAAATCACCCATAGGCCGGTGGTCCCCATCTCTTCCCGCCCCTTGACACCTTTGTTTACACACCCTCAAGCCCCAGGGTCTAGTGTCACTAGATCCCCCCGCTAAGTAGTCTGGCTCCATAGGCGATGGTATCAAGACTTCGGTGATAACACAGCAGGAGACCCAATTAATGTAAGAAAGAAAGTTGTTGGTCAACTTGTTAAGTAATAAATGATGTTCTTCCGGTGTAGTGGAGATTTTTGAGGGAGCGTCAACATAATGTTCATAATTTTGGATATTAATTAATCATCTTCAGTAAAGATGCTATTAATAATAGTGAGAGCAATCGACGATTTATTCATTAAGGCTGTTCGCAACTGCTCTGCTCAACAAGTGTAAAGCGTTTTGACACATTTACGAATTCATTTTTTAACGGAAAGATATGAAATTAGAAAGCCTGACTATGGAAGCTATTTGGAATCGAACTGAATTTTCCGTGTATTGATCAATAAATTACCTGTTGAGGTATAAGCGATTCGATCATGCGAGAGAAACACATTTTTCACCCCAGTTTGACTAGTTAGTCTTCTTTCGAGCGAAAATTCGGTTCAAAAGCCCAGTTTGACACTATTTAGTGAAAAATCTATTCTGCTTACAGCCTGTTTGTAATAATTTTTACTAATTTAAATTCCTGTTTACTCACTTAAATTGAAAAGAGGATGTTCTCCTAAATCAGTGCAAGTAGGTAATAATAATAAAAAAAAGCTCTATACATTTAAAAATTTAAAATTAAACATAATCTCTCTATTCTAAAAAAAAGGTAACTTACTCTGTCACCGCCACTGACAATGAACTAAAGGTCTGCACGGGCCGGAATTTCCAGGCCCGGCCCGTAGGAAAATTTTTTTGGCCCGGCCCGACCCGTGTAAATTTTTATATTTTAGGCCCGGCCGTACAGAAATCAGTGAAAACAGGCCCGGCCCGTTTTGACCCGTTACAATTTTCTAAAATATCAGATTTTTAGCATATAATTAAGATTCCTTTAAAGTTTACTGCATACCTATCTATGGAATGATTTTACAGTATATTTTACAGGAATTCACACATTAGCAACATTAATGATTACTTAGATTCTTAGGCTTTCAACATTCAAATAAAGGTTCATTAAAAAATTAATATGGCCTAGAGTAAAAGAAAAAAGAAAGAAAGTTAAAACATCGTAACTTTTGAAGCTGTTTAATAAAAGAAGATTTATAAAAATATTTCTATATCATTTTATTAAAGATTTAAATCCAAATTCATTCGTTAATTCAAAGAAGTGTTGAGTCGCTAACCCCAGATTATTAAAGAAAAGGGAAGGTAGGAAAAATGAAATAAAAGAAATAGTATAATAGTAGAAATGAAATACAAAGAAAGTTCGCTGTACAGGTGGGAGACAAGAATTGAGCTTTCACATTTAGGATATGTAATAAAGATGCCTTATTAAAAAGAGTTGCATAGCAGATTATTGTTAGAAGTGCGAAAAAGTAGAAAAAAGGTACCTTGTTAAAATGCTCAGGTGTTCACATGTCTTACTAAAAAGAGTTGCATAGCAGATTTTGTTAGAAGTGCGTAAAAGTAGAAAAAAAGGTACCTTGTTAAAATGCTCAGGTGTACACACGTGTACCCTATAATAAATTTCATCTTCGTTTTGAAAGGGAGTCTTTCTTTAGCGTTCTTTTCTGTTCAGAGGACTTCCCTCACCATAGCGAAGGAAATACTGGAGTTTTATAAGACTGGAACCCGTCTTTCAAAGAAGAAATAAAAAATAGGGTCAGGAATCCAGTTGAGAATAGCAATAGAAGTTAAAAGGCTTGTTATCGAGAGAATATGAATTCGATACAGTATCCAGGTGCAAGAAAAACATCACGTAAAGGTGAGGAATCACGTACCGAGGGAACTGCAATAATAAACAAATTTAAATATTAAAGAAGGGGTTCGCAAGCCAAAAGGTGAGGAATCACGTACCGAGGGAACTGCAATAATAAACAAATTTAAATATTAAAGAAGGGGTTCGCAAGCCAATGCTAGAAAGGTCTTTGTGAGAAAAGAATCCAATAAGAGTCTTGGAAATAAAGAAAGCAGCTAAGATTGGATTTTGCACGTAAAAATAGGCTAAAAAGAGTAGGAGGGAAAAACGAAAAAATGATAATAAGGAAAGGAGTATTAAGATAGGGGTACTGGAAAAAAAAAATCACTTTTTTAGACGATAAGGGTAATGGAAAGTGTTCTAGTAAAATTTACGAACGCGGAGTTTTGAGTAGTCGAAAACTGATAATTTTGCTGTGTGCCTGTGGAATAGACCGTGAGGAGCAGCTGCAGCTACGTTCCCAGGCCTGTTCATCCGTTATGTTTCCAGAGATGTCCATACGGTGCCTTCTAATTTTAACTGGTAAGCGAATTTTACTGTTGGTACAATCTAGCACTGAACAATTGTCATTATAGCTGTTAGTGATAGGGAATCAGAGGGCATAGTTTAGGGCAACTTCTTAATTTAGCTTACGTGAATTAATTGTTGTAATTGGAATCAAAATTAACAAAATGATTTCTTATTATTGTAAACTATATTTATGTTGAGTAATGATGCAGGTGTCTTTTATCTGAAAGAGAGAATAATGATATGATTTCTTATTATTGTGAATTATGTTTATTTCGAATAGTGATGCAAGTGTCTTTTATCTAAAAATAAAAAAAAATAAATAACGTTTAAAATTTACATATTGTCTTGTTGTATATTATGCCTAATGCTTTGATTCATTAATTTGGTAATATAATCACGGCCTTTATATATTATTAGTAATGGTAAAATTTCATCAGAGCTTAAGAATTACTCAGCGATTTCAAATACAAATTTTCACATACATTTTTAATCAATCCGACGTTGCCGTCGTGCCGACAAAACAATGGTGCCGTTAGTACCAGGTACACCTTTTCAGGTGTAGTGTATCTGAACTACTTATTTATCTGACAATCATCACCTATTTTAAGACTCACATGTATATATACCAAAAATGGAGTATAGCATAGGATATAATTTTATAAGAATTTATTTTGCAAGTCTTTTTTTCTCTTCCTTATTGTTATTTTTTTAGTATTATTTTGCATATATGATAACATATTTTGTATTATTGCTATTTACTTCTATTAGTAAGAAAATTTTATTCTATAATAAATTTCCCTTTTATTGGAATTGATAATATAAAAAGAAAGGAAAACATCTACTTTCAAATCATATTTTTAATTCATATACTAATTCCTTTACTTTCAATATTTTCTGTTTTATATTTATAAGTGTGTTTATTATTATGCTGATTAAACAAATGTACAGTGTGATTAAACAAAATATAGAAACCTATCTTATACTTTAAAATTTATCAATCGAACAATTTCGGAATTATAGGAAGTTTAATAATTTTAAAATGATACTATTTGCACAAATTTTCTTTTCTATGTATGATATTTCACATGTCATTTTTCATATATATTCATAAAAAAAAAAAATATATTAATATTTTAGTAGTATAAAATATTCATCATTAGTCAAATCTATTCGTAATGGCGGTAAATACTCCATTACAAAAAATTGCGGCGTTACAGAACATACTCCCACAATTCGACAACGCGTCGGCAGTCACCCCTACTTTTTTCATTGAAAATTGTGAAAAATTTACAACGCTAATTGAATGCACTGACCCAGAAAAATTAATGATTTTAAAATCTCGTGTGAGAGGAGAGGCACTTTCACAATTAATAAATTGTCCCGATTTATGTCAGGAGGACAATTATGAGACTTTTAAAGCTAAATTTTTAGCATTTTTTGACAAGAAAGTCAGTTTGGCCACTCGCCAACAACAATTTTCAAACTGCCGTATGCAACCAGGTGAACAAGTCAAACTTTATGCTGCTAGAATTTCACTTGTAACACAGAAATTCTTTAACAATCCGGATTTAACCAATCCATCTGTTAAGGCTTTATTCGAGCAATCTAAATTATCAAAATTTCTGGAGGGGCTTCTACCTGAATATAAACACCCCACATTAATGAAAGATCCACAATCATTTCAAGCCGCATTAGATTTTGTAGAACTTTTAGAAGCTAACAAATTTTGTTTTCCTCAATATGATGAAAATTCTCACATATCTAATTCCATAAATACCGTGTCAGAAAAAGACTCAAATAAAGAAATTAAATCATTACTCGAAGCTCATGCAAAACAAACATATGATTCTATTTGTACGCTTTCAAATGAAGTACAAAAACTAAAAGGAAACAACCAAATACAAATTCAAAATACACCTAATCACTCTCCAAATTACAGAAAATCTCCACATAATAACAAAGATTTCAGATTTACAAAATCTTTTCCTGCATGTGAACATTGTGGACGAAATAACCATGCTTCATATTTTTGCTTCTACAAAAGATCAAACCCACATAGACAGTTTTCGCGACAAGATTCCACTCCTAGTTATAACAATACCAGCAGGGTCAATGACAATCGTCAAAATCGCTTCAAGCAAACCTCTCGCAAGCTCCCTTTAAACTTCCAGAGGGGGAGAGCAGACAAATAAAGATTACTTATTCGCGACTCCCCCGAATTGAAAGGAATTTCACAGTTGTATCAGGAGATGAAAGCGCTATTAAAAGGAATAGGAAGATTTCTGTAAATACACAAATTTTAACGGAAAAGGAAACCAATTTTAATCTGCCAATAATACGAACACAATTAGCAGGACTTTACGTAAAATTTTTGCTAGATACAGGGGCAGCTATCAGTTTGGTAAATGTTGACACTTATAGAAGAATTAAAGATAAAAATGCTACTCTAAAACATGCAAACGTTACAGTAAAATCAATATCAGGTGCTACCTTAAATATTACACATTATACGGTGTTACCAATTACATTAGACACTCGACAGTATATGCACAAATTTTATGTTGTTAATAATAAATTATCTGAGCATTATGATGCAATTATTGGATTTGATTTCTTGAGAAACTATAAAATTAAAGTGTGTTTGGATACTAATACTTTAGTCATAGGAAACACAACTACAGAAATTTTAAATGAAAACAATGCTAACTCTAGTGATTGGAGATGTGAAAATAATCAAAATATACAAAACTTAAATGCGGATGTTTATGATTATCGAAATATGGAGGAAATAAAAAGATTAAGACGTCAAGAATTACGAGAATCTGATTTTAATCTTGCGCATTTAAAACCTGAAATTAAATCGCGTTTATTGGATTTAATATTTGAATTTGCGGATATTTTTAGTAAAAACTTATACACGATTGGTCGCACATATAACATTAAACCAAAAATGAAAGTTGATTACGATAAATTACCGTCATCACGTCCATATTCATTGCCCCATATTTTGAAAGCAGAATTAAAAACACAGTTGAATGAACTAGAACGAGCTCATATCATTGAAAAATCGAATAGTCATGTTAGTTTTCCAATAATTATGGTAAAGAAAAAGAATCCCAGTTCAGATCCTAAGAAACAAAAATGGAGACTGGTTTGTGATTTCCGTAAATTAAATCAACATCTTAAATACCCTCGATATAAACTACCTATAATTAGTCATCTATTAGAAAAATTAAGTGAGGCTAAATTATTTTCAAATTTAGATCTATCCTCATCATTTTGGCAAGTAGCATTACAAGCAAAAGATAGAGATATGACCACTTTTACTACCCCTTTTGGTTCTTATCGTTATGTCTGTCTTCCACAAGGGTTGTCGTTGAGTAGTGAAGTCTTCTCTGAATTAGCTGATAGGCTTTTAGCCCCCATAATTGATCTAAACATAGTAAATTTCATTGATGATTTCTGCGTCCCATCGAAAGATGAAGAGGATATGATTTATAAGTTAAGGAAATTATTTGAACGTTTCCGAGAATTCGGACTTACATTAAATCCGGAAAAATGCTCATTTCTACTGCCAAAAACAGAATTTTTGGGTCACGAAATATCCTCTCAAGGTATTAAACCACTTCAAGATAATTTAAAAAAAATAAAAGATTTTCCTGTGCCTAATACAATTAAGAAAGTTCGTCGTTTTCATGGTTTAGTAAGCTATTATAGAAAACATATTAAAAACTTTTCAGAATTAGCTGCACCGCTCACGAACTTATCAAAAAAAAATCAGAAATTCAAATGGACAGAAGAAACGCAATTGGCATTTGATACTCTGAAACAAAAATTAATTTCACCACCAATTTTAATTCATCCAAAATTTGAGGAACATTTTTTTCTTTCTTGCGACGCGAGCGACTTGGCTCTTGGTGCGATGTTAGGCCAGAAAGATGAACATGGTATCATTCGTCCGATCGGATATTTTTCAAAAAAATTAAATCCAACTCAATGCCGATACACTATTTTCGAGAAAGAACTCATGGCTATTGTTCAGGCCATAGCACATTTTAAATACTACATTTATGGTAGAAAATTTACGATAAGATGTGATAATGCCGCTCTTACTAAACTTAGTAATTTACAATCAATTAGTGACAGAGTTGCTCGATGGATAGCTTTTTTAAATGACTATCAGTATACGTTTGAATTAATTAAATCAGAAGAGAATATAGTAGCGGATATACTTTCTAGGGATTTCAGTAATAGTGCATCGGATTTGAGTAATCAACGAAATGAAACGAACGGAAAAACACAACTTTTAAATTTTCCCCAAGAGACAACAAGTCAAACAAATAAACAAATACAAAATTCTCGCACAAGTTCATCAAGTAATTCTTTCACACACGACTCTACACACAAGCAAAATATTACTCATCAAAATTCTTTCTCTCCACAAAAAGATCCTATGCGTCCTACTTCACATTTAAATGACTCTACACAACATATTTCAAAAAGAAAACACTCTACATCAAATGTACATTCAAATTGTGAAAATTTTACTCAAAAAAGTAATAATTTAAATATTCCAAATTATTGTTATTCAAATAACAATCATATAAATAAGAGTGAAATAAATTCACACATTCTTATGGATTTAGAAGATTCTACGCATTCTCAAGCGGAGCCTAGTTTATTCAATGAAATCACACAAGATTGTAAAGAAATAAGTTCGAATGAAGAATTTCCTATTAAAGAAAATAATTTATATACGATTAACGGTTTAGAAAACTTGGGATTTTCCTGTTACATGAATGCTGTTCTCCAGTGTCTGACTCATTGTACGCCTTTTCTAAAATGTTTATTTAGTGACAAATTACACGAAAAATATTGTTAAAACTCAAGATTTTGTCTTACATGTGCGTTACGTCGTCACATTAATCTAATTGTAGAAAACCCCGATCAAATTATTGCACCCATTGAATTATATGAAAATCTAATAAATATAGCACCTCAATTTGTGCCTAATCAGCAACAAGACGCTCATGAATTTTTGAGATACATTATAAATGGAATAAAGGAATCATTAAATTCCAAAGGAGATGCACAGTCTATTACAGATATTTTTGGAAGTAACATTAGAAGTGAAATTACTTGTTTGCAATGTAAAAAGAAAAATTTCACATACGATCAAAATTTAGATTTCATGTTGGATATAACGCAAAACGTTAAATCGTTGGAAGACGCTATATATAATTTTATGAAACCAGAGATTTTAGATCAAGAATATATTTGTAAATGTAACATTCCTAAAGTTAGTGCTAAAAAGGAAAATTCAATCGCACAAATTTCTGAAGTAATCACTTTTCAATTTAAAAGATTTGCTTTTGATGGAAAATCTAGTACAAAAATTACTAATCATATATCATATCCAGAAAAATTAAATATGCGTCCTTATTTACAAAAATCTCACGGAATACCTATTTGGTACAATTTACAAGCGATCATTGTGCATTCAGGCAAAGATGACAAATCAGGCCATTACTTTACTTATGTCAAAACACCTCAAAACACATGGTATCTTTTAGACGATACTAAAGTAATAAAAGTCAATATAACGGAAGTCTTAAACCAAAAGGCATATATACTTATATATACAAAAGACAAATTAAATGACAAAAATGATCAACAAACACTTACAATAAAAAAATTCAACAATGACATTCAAGAAAATGACAAAAATACAAGAGCAAATTCATCACATATTCCTAGTGTAAATGTAAATTTTATACAAATTGATCTTCCTAACATCCTAGATATACAAAGAGAACAATTAATAGACTCTAAAACATCTAAAATTATTCAAGAAATAAAAAAATAACCCCCATAAAGCTAAACTTAATTTTCCTAATTATTTAATAAAAAACGATTTACTCATGCATTCTGCATTTATACCGAAATTTCGGAAATCATCCAATATTCTTCAAATAGTTATACCAGAGAAATATAAGGCACATATTTTAGCTGCACAACATATATCTCATTTCGGTTTTATTAGAACGTATAATGCCATTCGTGAAAAATATTATTGGGAAAATTTATATGCTGATACAAAACATTATGTTCAATCATGTATACAGTGCAATACGTTCAAATCTCCAAATGTACAAAAACCCATCCCAATACAGAGAAATTTTATTCCTAATAGACCCATGGCTTACTTAAGCTGCGACTATGTAGGCCCTTTTAAAAAAACAAATAAAGGAAATGTTTACATTTTAACTTTCTTAGATCATTTTACAAAATATCTGCGACTTTATGCAGTCCCAGATCTTACCGCAAATACAACAGCGGAAAAGTTTTTGGATTTTATTAGTATTTTCGGTATTCCTGAAAAACTATTAAGTGACAAAGGAAGTTCATTTATCGCGGATTTATTTAAACGTTTATGCAAACGATTGGGCGTTGTTAAGCTTTTCACAACCCCCCTACATCCACAAACAAACGGTGCCACCGAATCGCTCAACAGAAATATAAAAAAATCTCTTTCAATTTTTGCAGAAAATACTGGACAATGGGATGAATATGTGAATTATTATTCTCTCATTTATAACTCCACAATACATTCGGCAACACGAGAAAAACCTGCTTTTTTGCATTTAGCTTACGACCCGCTATTGCCTTCCGATTTACACAACGAGATCAACAACAAAGATTATTTTTCGTATACTGATTTTGTCGAACAAAAGATCAGCCAACTTCAATATACAAACAAAAAAATAGAAGAAAGCATTAGGAGTGCGGCAGAAAGACAAGAAGCGTATCAACATAAAAATGCCAAATTTCGAAATTTTGTAATAGGAGAACTAGTATATTTATATAATCCCGCAAAAGATCGAAACAACAAAATACTCAAATTACGAAACTATGTAGGTCCAATGAGAGTCGTAAAGAAGCACAATAATGTTAATTATTCTATAATACATGCAATGGATGACAGGGGTAAAGAGATGAAAGTTCATTCAAGTCGTTTAATCCGCTATGTAGCGAGAAAACCGCAATTAGATTTGTTTCATAATATCATTCAAGACTCAAAATACACACAAAACATGTATATGAATGAGGATACGAACACTCCCAAACCACATGCAGTATTTGAAAACCATGAATTATTACCTTTCATTCTTTCGGAACCGCCCATTTTAAACAGAGAAAGTGGGGAAGCTTCTTTTGTCGCAGAGAATGAACTACATGTACGGGAAGAAAGTGAATTACCTAGTACAGAGAGCATTTCGGCAAATCCTCAAAGTCCACATTTGTCAGATGATTCGCAAGATACCGAAATTTATACTCCAAATGTAGATCAAACATCACTACATGATTCTGCGAATACTGAAATATCAAATACCCAATATAGTTTTAGACAAAGACAACCTGTCGACTATTATGCGGAGAAAATTTTTGATTTTGCGTTAAAACTCACAAAATAACAAAGTATACAGATACATATGTGTATAAAAAAAAAAAAAAAAAAAAAAAAAAAAAAAAGGGTATAAATGTACATAAAATTTCATTTAATGTTTGAATTGTTTCTTATTACATCATATATTGACAAAAATATAACAACTTTTCATATAGGTAGTGTACTTTATTATATTTATTATATTTCTCATTAATACATCGATATTGATGTCATGCGTTGTTGATATGGATCATGGGAATTACGGCCATATATGATGGACATTAATTGTATGCATATGTGGCGTTTATTGATAGGGTTTTGTTATTTGGTCAATAAATATTAATTAAAATTTATAAAAATAGTGAATTACTAAATGCAACTTAAAACATAACATAAAGGCGTAATTAAATGAATGATTAATTAGATCTATCTAAGAATATATAAGTATATATAAATAAATAAAGGAATAATTAATAAATTCAAATAATTGAACTACATCAAAATTGATTAAATATGATTGAAAATCTTGACTCTGTTTTACTATAGTGCACGGGTGAAACTCGGTCAATTTTTTTTTCTTTTTATCAAATGTGATTAAATTAACTTTCTTCAGATTTAATTTTGAATGAAACTTAGCAATAATTTGCGGGCGAATTATTGTTGTTTTTGTATTCATTTTATCCTCTTTAAAACATTTAATTACAAGTTGAAATTCTTAAAAGTAAATAATAATAATAAAATAAAATAAAATAAAATAAAATAAAATAAAATAAAATAAAAATAAAATAAGAATAAATTTAGATGAAATAAAATAAAATAAAATAAATTGAAATTAACATAAATTGAAGAAGGAAATTCTGAAACTCTAAAATATTTCCTTATCTTTCTTGAATTCATACTTTAGATGTTTAAATAAATAAAAAAAAAATAAATTTTTTTTTCTTTTTTATACTCAACCAAATATTCTAACTTATATGTATAAAACATCACTATATGTATTTGAATTCTAGGAAAGAAAAAATATATATCATGATCTAATACATATTTTGTTATGTTTACTTTATTTGTTTTTGTTTTTTTTTCTCAGCCTTTTCTTTTCCATCTCTCCCTCTTTATGTATATATTTATTGCTTACTTTTATATTAATAGGATTAAAAGGGTACTTCCTATTAACAAAAAAAAAAAAAAAAAAAAAAAAAAAAATCTTGAAATTATAGTTATCACTCCATTTTCGGTATTATACATTCTAAAAAAAAAAAAAAAAAAAAAAAAAAAAAAAAAAAAAAAAAAAAAAATTAAATGTAACATATTTATTTCATTTAAAGTTATTTAAGTCAATTGTTTGGTGCTGGAGAGGGACTAATAGTAAAAATTTGCTTCCTTTTTTACAGTACTGTTGTGCACAAGTGTGGCTAGAAAGCACAAAGGAATAGTTTGCCATTTCACAGGCATTTACTCGTGTCAATCTTTAAGTAGACATTTGGCTTCGAAGATAAATATTCCACCTAATGCTTGTGAAATTCACGATTGCTCAAATTGCATTGTGAGTAAAGCATCTTTCATCTTGTCCAAGGACTTCAGGCTGTTACGCCCTACATCATTTATCTTGCGACATCTGAAAGACGAAGTAGCCACCAATAGCACTGCATACAACTGTTTCAATGGAAACCAACCTTGTGAATGTGACAATGATTGCTCGGGTACAAAAGAATTTTGCAGTCTAAGAAACTGCACAGTAGTAAACACTTGTTTCTGCTCTTTAACGCATCACAAACCACAACTCTTAGCAACAACAGAATTGGAAACTTTTTATGACCCGGACTTAATCACATGGGAAGTTTGTATATTCGACAAAAGAACTAGTGTTACACCCAACCCACGCTCCCGTAAATTACTGGAAGGGGAAACGGCTTACTTCAGGCAGCACAACTTAACTATAAAGTTTGATGACCCCATTTTAACCCTCCCTGACAGAGGAAGAGTAATCCTACGAACTAATGATTTTGAATTTGTGCTCACAGTTCCAAAAGATCTCATGATTAAAATTCCATTTGAACTACTTGCATTTAAAAACAGACATTACAATTATTTATTTGCACACTAGTGGGATCACAATATCAGGATTAATCCATGTCTCGGGTAAAAACATTTGTCAATTAAGACAATGTATAATGTGTTTTGAAGTGCTTGCACATTTTCAATGTCTACCTAAACCAATACGGTATACAGCTATGAAGTTTCTAAAATAAGAGGTCATACTTGTAAATATTACATTTCCCTCAAACATGATGAAAACAATACGGTATCTCGGGTAACGGTTACTGATTCAGCTTTCACAAAAACTGGAATTAAAGTCACGATTTTAGGAGCTTATGACCAGGCCCAATTACATATGGAAGATTATTTTATTCAACGTGTAGGTAAAAAGTCGGAAGCTTACCTAGCAAAGGCAAGTGATAAAAATTCGCCCAGAGCTGGAGAGATTGGTGCAATTCAGGCGAATTCATCCTTCACTAAAAATTTCATTTTTGATCCTGATATGACAAGTTGTGATTTTTTTGAAGATACTCTAAGATGTCTAAACGCACCCGATGCAATTACACAGCTCAGATCCTCTCAGGAACATGCACTACCTTTGCAAAGAGACATACATTTATTTCAAATAGAGGATGACAAATTAAAATCAACTTTATTGCTGTCCTCAGCTATTCGTGTGCAATTATACTTTGCAAACTACAAATTGTCAGTCAAAGCTAAAAACGTTTGTCCCAAATTTGCAGAAGAGGAAATTTCTACGAAAGGTTGTTACAAATGCGCCATACTTGCACGACTCAACTTCAAAGCTCTCAGCACGTGTGATGCGGGTGTAGTCAGTGTTCATTTTCAGGACATAAATATTCATACAAAAGCCATCCGTTTGACGACTGAAATTCAATCTTACACTATTCAATTTTCTGCTGAATTGAAGTGCTACTCTGAGAAGATATGTCTACAATCATCAACTTTGATGCAATGTCAAACTTTAAAATTTTGCCTAAACGAGCCGAGCATAGATTTGCTCCAATTGAACATGAACTATACACGATCAATGAACACTCCTACTACGGCAAATTGGCTAGACTTTTTCACATTGCCAAAATTTTCTACTTCATTATTCATTCTAAAATTTATTGGTTCAGCTTTATTCATAATATGTATTGTAATCACACTATTTTCTACTATTTTAACCTGTTGTTGTCGTTCCAGGTAAAAACAATTTTGATTATTTTTACTAGACAGGAAACATATTTGTAAAATTCTAATGAAATTTACATACGTAAGTATATATATATTTATATGAGTATATATATACATAAATCTTATTTTATGTTTATTTTGGTAAACATTTTTATTTTAACCTTTTCTCAATTCCAATTATTTGTGTTTCCTGCTTAGTTTATATAATGTGTACAAGTTTTATAATTCTTATTCTTATTATTTTATATATTTTTTAGTGTTTGATATTATTATGCAAAATATTGTATTATGTTATATTACACATATTAATCATTTAATATTCTTTTCTCAAGTTCATTGTTGTATAGATCATCGACATTATTAATAATCTGCCCATTTATGCTTTCTGATTCACCTGAACTCAGAGCATTTTTCTTTTTTTTTATTTATTTTTTTTTTCTTTTCTCAAACAGTCGCTATATTTTGTTGAGTCGCTAACCCCAGATTATTAAAGAAAAGGGAAGGTAGGAAAAATGAAATAAAAGAAATAGTATAATAGTAGAAATGAAATACAAAGAAAGTTCGCTGTACAGGTGGGAGACAAGAATTGAGCTTTCACATTTAGGATATGTAATAAAGATGCCTTATTAAAAAGAGTTGCATAGCAGATTATTGTTAGAAGTGCGAAAAAGTAGAAAAAAGGTACCTTGTTAAAATGCTCAGGTGTTCACATGTCTTACTAAAAAGAGTTGCATAGCAGATTTTGTTAGAAGTGCGTAAAAGTAGAAAAAAAGGTACCTTGTTAAAATGCTCAGGTGTACACACGTGTACCCTATAATAAATTTCATCTTCGTTTTGAAAGGGAGTCTTTCTTTAGCGTTCTTTTCTGTTCAGAGGACTTCCCTCACCATAGCGAAGGAAATACTGGAGTTTTATAAGACTGGAACCCGTCTTTCAAAGAAGAAATAAAAAATAGGGTCAGGAATCCAGTTGAGAATAGCAATAGAAGTTAAAAGGCTTGTTATCGAGAGAATATGAATTCGATACAGTATCCAGGTGCAAGAAAAACATCACGTAAAGGTGAGGAATCACGTACCGAGGGAACTGCAATAATAAACAAATTTAAATATTAAAGAAGGGGTTCGCAAGCCAAAAGGTGAGGAATCACGTACCGAGGGAACTGCAATAATAAACAAATTTAAATATTAAAGAAGGGGTTCGCAAGCCAATGCTAGAAAGGTCTTTGTGAGAAAAGAATCCAATAAGAGTCTTGGAAATAAAGAAAGCAGCTAAGATTGGATTTTGCACGTAAAAATAGGCTAAAAAGAGTAGGAGGGAAAAACGAAAAAATGATAATAAGGAAAGGAGTATTAAGATAGGGGTACTGGAAAAAAAAAATCACTTTTTTAGACGATAAGGGTAATGGAAAGTGTTCTAGTAAAATTTACGAACGCGGAGTTTTGAGTAGTCGAAAACTGATAATTTTGCTGTGTGCCTGTGGAATAGACCGTGAGGAGCAGCTGCAGCTACGTTCCCAGGCCTGTTCATCCGTTATGTTTCCAGAGATGTCCATACGGTGCCTTCTAATTTTAACTGGTAAGCGAATTTTACTGTTGGTACAATCTAGCACTGAACAATTGTCATTATAGCTGTTAGTGATAGGGAATCAGAGGGCATAGTTTAGGGCAACTTCTTAATTTAGCTTACGTGAATTAATTGTTGTAATTGGAATCAAAATTAACAAAATGATTTCTTATTATTGTAAACTATATTTATGTTGAGTAATGATGCAGGTGTCTTTTATCTGAAAGAGAGAATAATGATATGATTTCTTATTATTGTGAATTATGTTTATTTCGAATAGTGATGCAAGTGTCTTTTATCTAAAAATAAAAAAAAATAAATAACGTTTAAAATTTACATATTGTCTTGTTGTATATTATGCCTAATGCTTTGATTCATTAATTTGGTAATATAATCACGGCCTTTATATATTATTAGTAATGGTAAAATTTCATCAGAGCTTAAGAATTACTCAGCGATTTCAAATACAAATTTTCACATACATTTTTAATCAATCTGATGTTGCCGTCGTGCCGTCAAAACAGAAGCTCCTTTCTGATACATTTCTAAATTCTTTTTTTTTTTTTTTTTCTCAGAAACGCATAAGATTAGCAAATGTTTTTATTCAGCAACTATATAATCGAATGGCGTTATCCATTTTTGGATTCAAGCAATTTAGGAATACTGCAACCAAATAAAATAGTGTCATAGTTGTTTTGAATAGAATTTCTGGAAACAATAGCATGGGAAGGAAGAAAAACCTGCAGCCATTTGAGAAACTATTGTATCTCAACAAAGTTATACAAGTATTTTATTTATCAAAAATGAAAAACGCTATTCGATTCCAAATATCTTCAATAGTCAGGCTTATTACTTTTATTCTTTTACAATTAAAAATTAATCTGAAAATGTGTGAAACTTTCGCGTTATTGAGAAATTAATTTAAAAACCATCAAGAAGTTTTTATCCAATGATTAAGCTAACATAAGTTCTTTATCGCAGTTAATAATTTTACAAATCATGGATCTGCCCTACAGAGCATGAGAACAATTAAGTCTAGTATCTATCTATATATAGAAATATAATGCAAGCTTGATCTCGGCCCGGCACGAGTCAGCTAAAAAAATATTAAAACGGATTACACACAATGTAACTGTCCGATGTCCGATGTCTCTACACTGTACAAGTTACATTTTCATATTGATGCTGTCAAACTATAGTATGGCTCGTAACGCACATTTATACTTATTCTCGTTAAAACCATTTTCGTTGAAAAATTGGTCTATTGTACCGTTTCTGCTTAAATCTTCAGACAATTTTTTTGCCGGCCCGGCCCGGCCCGGCCCGTTAGAAAATCCGAAACGATTCTGCCGGCCCGCGGGCCGGGCCGGGTACGGGCCACGGGTCAAGCCCGGGCCCGTGCAGACCTCTACAATGAACTTTTCATGACCTAGGGTAATTCCTTCGTTAATATTAAACAAGTTGGAAATTGCACGTGAACGTAGCAAATGAGGTGCGTTCGTACGATAACGAAGTTTTAAAAATATTCAGATCTTCGCTAATGAATCACGGAAAAAATCGTACGGAAAAAAGCGCACCGGAAAAAAGTGTCCCCGGAAAAAAGCGTCCCTTTTTACAAATCACATCTATATTAATAAAATAACAAATCGCTCTGTGTGTGTGTGTGTGTGTGTTTGCGATAGTTAACGAAAACTACGGTACGTACGAAGCTCAAAATTTTTCTGAGAGTAGCCCAATATCTCTCCTGATGCACCTGACGCTCAGAATTTCAAAATTCTATTTATTAACTGAGTAATTAATTAAATTCCAAACCTCACTCTCCTAAAAAATCGCTTTTTTTTTTAGCTTTTTGCCTTTTCATTCTCTTATGGTCGGTTGGTTGCATAAAATTTTCGCAGAAATAATTTTAAAAACTGAGACTGACCTTTAAAATTCATAGACTGGCAAACTGTCAGTTTAAATGAGGATTTTTTTTTTTTTTTTTTTTTTTTTATCACAGCTGCTGTACGCCATGGAGGAAAAAGATAGGTGGTGGCGAAGTAAACCGAAAAAAAGAAAGGTTTGCAATAGGAAACCATTTATCGCTGAAATTTTAATCTCTCAAAATAAAGCACGAGGAAGGAATTTTGTATTAATAAGACGGATTGGAAGAAATGAATTACAGCTGAAGCATATTTTACGAAGAAATAGTAATTTTTTTAAATGTTTTTTTTCTATTATATTATTTATTAAAATAAATATTTGCTTTTAAAATAATTGAAATTGGAAAATTAAAAATAATTAAATGTCAAAACAAAATTAAATAAAATATTGAAAACATATGATTTGAAGTAAAAAATTGTATTACTAAAAATTTTCTCTTTTTTTTTTTCAGAAATTTTTAATACTTTATAACGTAGATGAAGAATGTTTATGATTTAACCCATTAGTGCCTAGCGTCCCTTTTTAGGGACGCTTCAAAAGGTGCATTCAGCACTGTTTTTGACACCGGTAAAAAAGAAAAGCAATAATTATTTTATTTAAATGATGCATTTTCGTGATTAATGAACTGAACTTAAATCTTCTAAAAATAGTGGTGCCAACCAAATAAAATTTACGAAAAAGATGCTGGGCACGAATGGGTTAACAACATATTTATAATTCCATGTCAATATGTAAAATATAGTGATGAAAAGATTCTTTTAAAATCATGCATGAACACTTAAATAATAATATTAATCTAAAATCTAGATTTCAGAGTACAGACGATTTTAAGGCATTAACGAAAGAATGTTGATTTTTCAAGCAAAGTCTTAAATGATGCTCTTATATTGATATTTCAAAGTCATATGATAAAAATAATCAAATAATCCTTGCCTATGATTGATCTAATTGTATCTTTCATGCATTCTGATCGTGTATTACAGGCAATAATGGCACAAAACGTTATTTTTTAAACAAAATTTTAGTCATCTATTCAATAACAGTTTAAGAGGTAAAAACAAAAACAAAGACATACTGGTTTAAACCAGTTTGAATTGATCGGAGTTTCAAAGCACATGGTTTTGTTGGTGCTTATTTGGACTTAATGTCGCGGATTTTAGAGTTACATTTTTTGCGTCACCCCAAGACATTATACTGCCACTCTATTAATTTCTTTTTACTATATGGTTGTACGCATATTTTTGGCATTTCGAACATTAGAATGTATGAGTCATTAGCTGTGTTGCAGTAAAAAACATTACGCAACACTTTTCTATGAGTTTATTTTTTTAATCATTGATTAAATTTAAATGTCTTCTATTCAATTTAAAATTGTAATACGGCTTTAATTTGTTTTCAAAACAAAAATAAAATAGCTGTTTGGCGTATAATTGTTTGCATCCGCAAACGATTCATTCACCATAATAAATTATCAAATAGCAAAGTAAATTATCTATCAGAAATAGCCATAAAAAGAATAGTAACAAAACTGATTATAACCTTAATGTTTAGACTAATTTAAACATAACCCGATTCCAACCAGAAAAAAAAAAAAACAGACCACACTCCGATCCGTGACACACAAAATTTCCGTGAGTATAAACCCGACCCTGACCTAAAAATTCTGTTTGGGAAAAACTATGGATTTGATAACTGACCCGAACCAAATCTGAATCCCGCAAAAATGTTCAAGTGAAGCATAACCCGATTCAAACAAGGAAAAATAATTTTCGTGGGCATGAAATCTGACCCGACCTAAATATTTTCTTTAAAAAAACCCGAAATATGACTCGAACGAAATCTGAAACCAATAAAAATATTCCAGAGAACTATAACCCGATCCCAGCAAGACAAAATACTTTCCATGGTCATAAACCCGACTCAAAATTAAAAAACTTCTTGAACCCTGAATTTTGACCCAAACCACATCTAAATCTGACCAAAGTATTCGAAAGAACCATAACTGGATTCGAGTAAGACAAAATAATTTCCATGGACATGAACCCGATACGAACCTAAAACTCTCATTAAAAAAAAAACCTGAAATTTGAATCGAACCAAATCTGAATCTGACAAAACTATTTCAAACAAACGCAGCCGGATCCAAACAAGACAAAATATTTCCATGGGCATGAACACAATCCGAACCCCAAAAAATTCTTTGAAAAAATCGCGAACTGAAAGAAATTCCGAACTTGGCCGAAATATTCCAGTGAAGCATGTCCTTATTCGAACAAGACAGAATTATTTCCGTGAACCTGCAAGAAGACCCGAACTCAACAGTTATATTTGAAGAAAAAACTCGAAATCTGAATTGAACCAAATCTAGACCTGACAAAAATATTCCAAAGAACTATAACCCAATCCAAGCAAGACGAAATAATTTCTATGGACATAAACCCAACTCGAACCTAAAAAATTCGATTTGAAAAAAACTGAAATTTGACCCAAACCACATCTAAATTCGACCAAAATATTCGAAAGAATCATAACTGGATTCGAGTATGACAAAATAATTTCCGTGGACATGAACGAGATCCGAATCTAAAAATTCTATTTGAAAAACTACCTGAAATTTGAATCGAACCAAATCGGAACCTGATAAAAAATATTCCAAAGAATCGTAACCGGATCTGAATAAGACAAAAAATTTCCATTCACCTGAACCGAATCTGAACCTAAAAAAATTCTTTAAAAAAAATCACGAAATCTGAACTGAACCAAATCTGAACTTGAAAAAAAAATATTCCAGTGAAGCATGTTCTTATTCGAACAAGGCAGCATAATTTCCGTGAACACGCAAGAAAACCCGAAACCAAAAATTCCATTTGAACAAAAAGCAGAAATCTGAATTGAAATAAATCTGTTCCCGACAAAAATATTCCAAAGAACCATAACTGTATCCGAGCAAGGCAAAATAATTTCCATGGACATGAATACGACCCGAACATTATAACACAATATCAAAAAATACCTAAAATCTAAACCCGACAAAAATGTTCTAATGATTCATAACCAGATCCGAACAAAACAAAATAATTTCCATGGACATGAAACCAATATATGGTTTGGTAACATTTAGGTTGCAATTACATTACGGTAAGTCTTTGATTATATTTAATATCCCGTTAGGTTACAGTTAGGTCACGGTTAAGTTAAAGTTAGGTTAAAGTTAAATTGCATTTGTTTATGGTTAGAATAAGGATATGTTACAATAAAGTGAAGGCTAGGTTACATTTATGTTATATTTAATTTACGGTAAGGTACTGTTAAGTCAAAGTTAGGTTACAGGCAGGTTATGGTTACGGTACAAAAGTTTACGGTTAGGAATTTATCCATAGAGTGGACATTACGCATGATTTGATTAAAAATAACACTTACTTTTGTTAAATTGCTCTGAAATTAGAATACTACATACACTGCAAATTCCCAGCACACATTGAGAACACATGTGGAGCACTTTGATTGAAAAAAAGTGTTCCAGTCACCTTAATGTGTACTGAAATGTGTTCCGGATGTGTTCCACTATAAAGAAAGTATGCCGACAGTGTCCTGAAAGTGTTCCGAAAGTGATCTGCTTAGAATATTTGTTAAATCTAAACTTGGGAACACATTTAAGAGCAGATTGGGAACACATATGGGCACACTTGTGAAATCATGGCTTTCTGTGTTACAATGATGACGACCATAAGGAGTGTTGATCGCAATCAATGTGGATCTCAAGATCAATTTGGTAAGTTAATTTTTTTTTTTATTTACTTATTTTTTGCATGCATGCATATAGTGATTATTTCTTTTGAGGCTTTCATAAATTCATAAAAACCTCGAGAACAAGAATAATAGGTGCACTGTGTGTGCGTGGGGGGGGGGGGGGGGGTGTAACATTAACATGGAAAAGAATTTTGTGGTTAATTAATTCAATTTCATATTCAATTCCACTTTCAAATACTGATCGTAATGACGTACAGTGGTGTCAGGAATTGGGGAACTTAGGAGGAAAGAGTTGTCATGTAATTCCCCCTCCCCCTTTCACAGGGCCGTACAGAGAGACCACGTGTCCTGGTAGCAATCCAAATGCAAGCCCTCTTTCCTCTCACATCATAAATATAAATTTGCTAAGTCGAAATTTAATAAGTAAAATTACCGTCTTAGACAGGTTGTTTCCGTCTTAGGAGGTATAAATGCATAATATCCTTTTTGGTTTTCCGTATGAATAAGAATTCTGTTTTAGACAGGTAAATTTAAAAAACAGTAACTTCTGACTTTTTAATTTTATTATTTGTTAGATATTTAAACTAAAAAATAATTAACTTAAAAAAGTACGATTACACTGTTTTGCTACTTTATTTTTAAACAAGGACCGAAGCCAGGTGCTCTAGTAGAGATGGTAACAGGTGATCAGGGGCGTGCGAAGAGGAAAATACGCCCAGGGAAAAGGCTGAATTTGACGCCCCCCCTCCGGAACTTTTTCTTGTAACAGGCAAAAAATGACGTTGTGAGCATAAATTTTTGTGCCCCGTATATTTCCGCGCCCGGGGCAACGGCCCCTTCTCCCCCCCCCCCTTTCGCACGGCGCTGCAGGTAATTTGTACCATCTGTCAGAGTTGATTTCAGGAAAACGTCCGAGGGGGGGGGGGGCGATCCTCCCCCCCAGAACAATGAGATGTCTCCCCGGAAGATTTGTGATTTTGTGTTTTCAAAGGCAAAAAATGCACGCCCACCCCCGTAACTCTACAATGTCCCCCTCCTCCCGAGCAACAGAAATCCTTCTTGGTAAAAGTGTCTAAATTTAACATTGTCGTCTACCCCCCCCCCCCCCCATTTTCTACAGACTGCTCCCCAACTCCTTCAGGTTTGGATTTTTTAGTGAATAATTGAAAAATGAATATAAGTGAGATGAAAAGATAAGTGTTATATATTTTGAGCTTCTCCCCCCTCTAGACTACATGTCCAACTTGCTAAAGTTCTTGGCACAGAGCATATAACTGTGTGGCTCTTGACATCAGGAGATTTTTCAAGTTAGTTGGAACATTTTATTACAATGAAACGTGTCTTTCCCTCAAATGCAAATGTTCCCTTAACTTAAGAGCCCATGTATACTTATAATTGGAATAAATATTGATAGCCCTTTGCTGTTTTTTCATTATATATTTTGCAATTAAAAAAATCCTTAAAGTTTTTTTTGTGTGTGTGTGAGTGGGGGGGGGGGGAGAGATGGGAGGGGGATGCGGAATTTTCTTTTTCATTTTGTTTCAAATGACAGCAGAAGCATAGCCTCACCCCTTGAGCAGATGATGGATGCAACCGTCCTTCTCCTCTCCTTAGTTACTAATGATAAACTCAGTACTTACATTATTATTAATATTATTATTATTTTAAAATATTGAATCTAAATTGTATTACTGTATTGTCCTAATTCTTATTTGGCCTAAAATGCGGTCGGTATCTTGACACAGTACATTCTAAATTAAATAATTAAGAAATATGAATAATAATAAATTATAAAACTTCTAACTTGCAAAGAATGATAATTTTTTCCGAAGTACTGTAGTGGAAAGTTTTTATCAAGTTGGTGTGGCAACATCGACGCGACGCGCGGGAAATGGAAGCTGAGCTGTTTGTTTATGTTTACATTCCGACTCGGCGTCTCTGTGCAATTCGCAATTTTTATATATTTATATTAATATAAAGGTTACTCGACTTGTTTCTTTGAAAACATTAATCGAAGATTTTCTGTGGTACGTATTCTATTGCATCTATTGCATTTTGTTTGTCGAATTAATCAATATTCATCCTAATTTATTTTACATAGGCACGTGATCTACATTTTATTGTGACATCTGAGTTTTGACAATAAAGGCAGGTATTCAGATATCCCATAAGGAACACACTGTTTTAAGATTCTTTAAATCCGAGTGAAATCTAAAATTCGATATTCAGATGGCATCCATATTGCTTTAAAAAAAAAAAAAAAAACGTTCGGTGTAAAAAACGTTATGTTTGCATATCTATATCTGTATTGTATGTTAATCTGTAATCTCCCGTTTTTATATTAATCAAAATGATTTTAGTAACAGTATTACAGTAAACTCTCTCAAATATATAGGTACATCTTCAAACCAGCAGTTATGTATAGTGTAAATGTTTTGTTTGCATTTTTTTTAAGAGTAGGGTCACCCGGGGTAAAATGGATATAAAAATCAGCTTTTTTATTTTTAATGTTTCATTGTAGAAATGTTGTGAAATAAATTCATGTTTTTGTTCAATATTTTTGACATTGTGTATCTTAGGTCTAAATTAAACATAATTTGTGGTTCCCTTTTTTTTAAATTTTTGTGTAAAACACTATACCTATTTTACCCCGGTGTATACTCATTTTACCCCATGGTTCGGGGTAAAATGGGTATATGCTGGTTAAATTTGAATAATAAATTAAATATACTTAAATACACGATAATTAATGTGTAAACTTGGAAGGTGAAGGGAAGGGGCTTCAAAAACTCCCCACTTCAATTTGCTTATATTTTTTTCTTGATGTATAAAAACACTGTTATGAAACTAATGTAAATAAGATGAGAGTACTGACAAATCCTATCCTCCACCACATCAGTTTACACACATGCTGTGAATCGTGTTTCTCTTTAAAGGTATTTTTTTTTTATTATTATTTAATGCAATTCAAAAGCAGATAGATATCAGTATGAATATCTGTAGGGAAAAATGAGAAATTAAATTACACTGGAAAATCAATGTTTAATCAAAAGCAATTCATGCAGATAGGTATAACATAATAAAAATTTACATGCAAAGTGTATACTGGCAAGGACTATTGCAGCTTGGTTGAGATAGCTTTCTGACAATTTGGATGCGTTCACATCAGCAACATCGTCTTTCTCTGGAAAGAAATAAAATAATCCAGCAGATGACTTTGTTGCAAACTTCACAGTATTTTCACCTTCATCAGGGATATCAATAATGAGACCTGTGAATTCTTGAACAGACTTCTTTACATTAAATTTTACAGGGACTCAATCGCCAATCATTGGATTCATTGCAGTGAAAACCTTTGGCTTAACTTCTATTTTATGGGTTGCTTCGATTCTTTTAACTGTTTGTACTTTTTTTTTGTGTGTTCCTAGTGCAAAGACTTGTAGCCACCTGCTCTGTAGTTAAAACTTCTCCTTTCTTTGCTTGTACTCTCTTGCGTTTTTCTCTGAGTTTTTTTATAGCCTCGCCAGTACTAGAAAATGTGTTTTAATTTAATTTCACGATATTTTTCTTACCTTGTGTTCCTGTACATTTAATCAATTTGCATGTATTTTAATGTCACCCGAAATAGCTTAATTTATAATATAAATGATAAATTAATGATATAAGTAATAGCCTAATTTCATATAACAAAGCATAATATCAATTTAAAACATAGGATCAATAACAATTTGCCTTCAAAGGTCTTTCAACTTTGATCAATCTTCATACATTCATATCTTGACCTATACCCATTTTACCCCATATGACAAAAAACGCTATAAAATTTTTGTGAGTAAATAAATTTACTTAATTTTACAGTTTTCAGTTAGAAGAATCCTTCTTCTGTAAATATCAAACAGTTTATTCCTAAAATTCTTCCAGTATATTTTTCTGGAAAGAAGTTTTTCAACCACTAAAAACACTTTGTTCTATATCTTCTGTAAAACAAAATGGTTGCCAAGCCTATTATATGTGTCGCCAGTTTGTTTTTATAAGGTTTAAGTATTGCCAGATATGTAAGCACTTTGTTCATAATTTAAATTTTTTTTAAAAATTTGTCTGGTAAAATAATAAAATAAATAAAATATACCCATTTTACCCCGGGTGACCCTATAATTTGAATGTAATTAAATATTAAAAAATATAATGATTGCTTAAAATGAGTAAAATATTAATTTAAGACCTAATTGATAATTAAATTAAATAATAAAAAATTAGCTCTAAAATGAAGCCCTATCAAGCTGTTTCATACTTTGAAATTTTTGGGTTATTGTCAACTAGTCATTTTTTTATTTGAAATATTTGGAATTATCCATATTAGGGGGGTGTGCATATATAACTATTATCATTTTAGGGGGAAGGGGGGGGGGGTCTGGCACTGGCAGACGATATCTCTAGGGGGAGACAGAGTTTGTTTATTGTTATCAATATCATTTTTGATCCAACCAAAATTTTCTCTTTTTTATTTGTAACATACATGGTCTTTGGTTCAAAATAGTATGTTTTTTTGCCTATTTTTATGAAAAAGCAAAACCGTTATTGAAATTACGAAATTATTATAAAGTTGAATAATTCTAAACATGGAATTCCCCAATGTTTTACATTCCTATTCTTTATATGTGTATGCATTCATAATCGCTGTTCGACAATGCAAAATTAGTATATTTGAGATGAAACTTATGTTTACTAATAGGTAAAAGAGAAAGAATGTTGTTCGCTTGTTTTGTTGATAAAAATTTCTATCTACACCCCCTCCTGTCCCTCCCCATTCATGAGCGCTAAGTGAAAGAAGACACTATTACTGTTAAATAGATTATGTTACAAAAAGCTATTATAAAATTCCTTTAAAAAGTAACTATTTATTTTAAGTGTTATTTCATATGTATTTCATACATAAGCTGATTTATATCTTATATATAAAGTTGTATTTTATTAACTTCCCTTCTTTTGAATCAATAAAACATTAAAAAAAAATATTTTATATGTCACTCTAAACAAATTTAGTAAATTTTAAAAGTGAAAAAAGAAAATTTAGACATTGATAACGATATTACTATGGGGAGTGGGGTCGAAAGATGATAACATTTGATATCGGGAGGGTGGAGGGAGTCCAGATTTTCCAAAAAGTTGATAATATGTATGAACAAACCCTAAGAAGAATTATGAAATCAGAAAAAAAAAATTAAATTATTACATATCAAAACTGAAACTAATACAAACAAATAAGAAAAAGCATGCGTCAAGCATATATTATGAAACACTTCCTGAAATGTTGAACAAAGCATCGTTTTTTAGATAAATAAGGTGTTAATGTCCATAGCCAAATATGGGTTTTGATACTTTTGAACAGACCTGTATTTGATCTGCCGGTTGATATATATATATACTGTATACTGCGGAAGTTTAGTTTAGCAAGAAAACGCCTAACAAGTTGAAATTTCTCGGTATTTATGTATTAACGCCACCACAGTTACAGGTTTGGCGATTTTTAATCTACACTTAAATTTTTTTGACAAATCATAAAATAAAACACTTTATATAAAATTAAAGCACTTTCAAAATTCAAAACACTATATTTAAAAACAAAGTAACATATCAGATTTCGGGGGAAAATGGGCCGATATAGAGTCACTCCTGCTGCGGTAGCGTTAATAAGTAAGTACCAATTTCTCTTCCAGCTATTTATACTAATGTATGGAAAAATATTTCAATACTTTTGTTAAGCCATGTATAGTGTTCATTCTAGGCTATTTTTGAAAGGGTGCAGCACCCTGCCCTTTTTCAAATTTGCAAAATGCACCGCTGGTTTTACCCAGAGATTTTTAATAAATACAGTAAAACCTCCAAATAAGGGACACCTATGGGACCGGAACTTTTGTCCCTTAAATAGAGGTGTCCCTTATTCGGAGTTTTTTACATTATTTTTAATAAATCATTCAGAATGATATAAAATTAACAAAGCATTAAAGGTGAAATTTAAATGTATCTGAACTGCATAAATTACATTAATCAGACACAAAAAAGAAGAAAAGAGAATTAATTAAAATTTTCAATTGATTACTAAATCCTCAAATAATTTGTAGAATTATTGATTAGTATTTTTTATGCAAACTGTTTACATGCAAAAAGTATAAAAATGTTTAAAAGAATTTCACTTGAAGTAATCAATCAAAAGGGACTGTTTTACAAATTTCGATTTTTCACTACAAACCTTTCAAGTGCTCATTTACCATACTTATAAATTTTAGTTCTTCATTACCAGCAATATAGAAAAAAAAGTATAAAACTGCTTCGCACAATCACGATTACAAATTCATTTTTTATCAGGAAGGTATAAAATTGGAATGCTTGACTATGGAAGTGATTTTGAATTGTACTGTGTTTTCAATTTTTTGATAAATAAATTACCTATTGAGTTACAAGTGATTTTGATCACATGACAAAGACATTGTTACCCTTTCCCAAGTAATTATTCGTTTTTCGCTTGAAAATTTGCTCCAAAACGACCATTTCGAAAATATTTTCTGAAAGATTTATTGCATTTGCAAAACTGGAAAAAACATATCTCGATTACATATTTCCTGAACAACAACGCCTACTAGTTTCAGGCATTTTCGAATAAAAATAAATTAAAACTTATGTCTCAAAAGTTGTCATTTTTGTATCTGAGAACAGCCTAAAAGCATCTGTAAAGTTCTTTGTTTCACACACAATTTTCTTTTATTCTCCACTTTTAGAATCATCCTCACAATTTCCAGCATTACTTTCAATAGGGATAAGCACACTGATGTCGAATCAGAATTGTGGGCAAATGAATGCTTGTTAATTGTACCGTATGTCTCTGTATCTACATGATTGACAGTCTGTTTGATAAGTTCACAAAAATCTGTATTTTCATTTTCATCACAGACTAGACTTCATTATCTGAAATTTCTAAAACCAGTCCTTTTAATATCATTTTCAAGTGTCCCTTAAATCGAGTGTCCCTTATTCAGAGGTAAATACATTACACGTCCTATATCAAGGGACTGGGACTGGATATTTTGTCCCTTAAATAGAGGTGTCCCTTATTTGGAGGTTTCACTGTATTTTATTCTGTATTATTTTTAAATTTGTGTGCCCAAAAATGTTACAATTTTTTTCATTTCTTTAGGAAAAAGAACATCAAACTATTCAATTATGGTTTAATTTAATTGTATTTTTAATTTTTATCTCATAAAATCAATCAAAATTAATATTACTTGACTTATCTTCAGTGTTCTCACTGTCGCTCGCCATTGTGCCAAATTGCTACTAAATTCTTCATTTGGCAAGCAAACAAGCGATTTGATTCGTCAAATTGCAAGTGCTCAACTTTTGCCTTTTCTTTTCTTTTTTTTTTTTTTTTTTTTTTTTGGTGTGTGTGTGTTTTTGCCCTGTGTTTTGAAGAGTATAATTTTGAAACTGCATTTGAAGTATGGACTTCTTAGAAAAGCCGAATTCTAGAAAAATAAAAGTTCATTTGAATATGACATTTTGATTTTTCAGATTCATTGTGTATGATATCATAAAATTCTGAATTAACTTAGGAATTTTTATTTCATAACATTTTAATGAGTTAAATCAGTTTTAGATTTTATTTTTCTTGATTACGCAAGATATTTAGAACAGAAATGTATAATATAGACGCATGCGGTGCGCAGAAAACTTTATGAAGTTTGCAGAAAATTTTAAGAAAAAAACAATTTTTATTTATTTACTTACTTATTTTTTTTAGTACCAAAAAATAAAATTATTCCCTCAATTTTATCAACAAATTATTTACTGTTAACGCGAATGTCTTAAAAAAAAAGCATGAAATTTAATAAAGAATCGCGTAAAAACATGCATTTCACCAAAGAATTGCGTAAAAAAAACCTCCATTTCAACAAAGAATCGTGTAAAAAAAATCCAACATTTCGACAAAATACCGCATGAAAAACGTGAATTTTGTCCAAAGGCTGAGTAAAAAATGTGAATTTTGTCCAATGACCGCGTTAAAAACATAAATTCCATGCATGAATCGCATAAAAAAATACAAATTTTGTGCATGAATCGCATTAAAAAATACAAATTTTGTGCATGAATCGCTTAAATGATCACATGAATCGTGTTAAAAAGGCAATAATTACGTTCAGAAATTGTATGAAAAGTGCAAATTACATCTATGAATCATGTAGTAAAACGCGAATTATTTTCAGAAATCATTCAAAAAACGCGAATTTTGTTGGCAGAAAGCTGAAATGCAAATTACGTCTATAAATCGCATAAAAATAGCAAATTGTCTTCATAAATCGCATAATAAATGTGAATTGCATTCATGAATCGCATAAAAAACACGATTTACGTTCATGAATTGCTCAAAAAACGCAAATTACGTCCATGAATCGCGTAAAAACATGAATTATGTCCATGAATCATCATTTCATCAAAAAATCAAGAAAAAATCCAAAAATTTCATCAAAAAATTGAAAAAAAGCAAAAAAAAGTAAATTTTGTTAAAAGATCGTGAAAAAAAAAGGCAAATATTGTTGAAAGATTGCAAAAAAGCAGACAATTTTAGAAAATCACGAAAAACAGCTGATTTTGTTAAAAAATCACAAAAACCAGATTTTGCCAAAAAAAATCTGAAAAAAACGTTAAATTTCATGAAAATATCACAAAAAATGGGAAATTTCGTTAAAATATCACAAAAAAGGCAAATTTCGCCAATTTTGTTGCGTTTAAACACAAAAAAAAACGCAAATTTTGAAAAAAAAAAAAGAGCACATAGTTTGTAACTGGTTTGGGGGCCCCAAAGCACTGAAACTTAAGGGGCGTCAAATTTATACTACAAACATCATTTTTAGGCTGTCGCAAGAAAAAGTTACGAGAGGGGAAGGGGCCTCAAATTCTAATTATTCCCCAAGTGCAATTTTCTTTTCGCACGCCCCTGATTGTGAAGCAAGAAAATCCGCTTTAAGAGCAATAAAGGCACAATTTTGAAGCAGGAAAATCAGCTTTTATAACAGAAAAATTCCCTTCTCACATTAATTTTTTTTTGTGCCCCTTTGACGAAATTTACATTTCTTTCCGGTCTTTTGCGAAATCTGTCTTTTTTTTGGGGGGGGGGGATATTTTGATAAATTTTGCATTTTTTCGTGAATGTTTGGCAAAAGTTGTCGTTTTTTGCAAATCTTTTGACAATTTTCCATTTTATTGCGATTTTTGGACGAAATTTACCGGTTTTTTGCAAATCTTCAGATGAAATCTGTCATTTTTATCATGATGTCTGATGAGAGTTGCCATTTTTCATGATTTTTGGCAAAATTTGCGTTTTTTGCAAATCGTTTGACAAATTTTCATTTTATTGCGATTTTTGGACGAAATTTATCGTTTATTCACTATTTTTTGAGGAAATCTGCCTTTTTTTGGAGATTTTGTGGTGAAATTAAGCATTTTTTCGCGAATCTTGTTGGAAATTAGATATTATTTTGTGATTTTTTTAATGAAATTTGTCGATTTTTCACGATTTTTTTACGAAATTACTCGTTTTGTAGGACACTTAAGAGCTATTTTTTTGCCTAATTTATGCACAATACTGCATATTTTGTCAAAAGATCAGGAGAAATATGCCAATTTTGTTAAAAGATCTGGAAAATATGCAAATTTTGTCAAAAGATTCCAAAAGAAAAAATAGAATTTTGCCAAAAA
Source organism: Maratus speculifer (assembly GCA_964019185.1). Lineage (NCBI taxonomy): Eukaryota > Metazoa > Arthropoda > Arachnida > Araneae > Salticidae > Maratus > Maratus speculifer. Next base: position 56,182,816 of record OZ025290.1, on the reverse strand, counting down.
GCGAGCAAAGAAGACATATTTTGTAAACAGATTGCAGAAAATATGCAGATTTTGTCGAATGATTGGAGAAAAGTCACAATTTTGCTTAAATACTGGGAAAAAATATGGGAATTTTGTTGAAACATCATGAACAAAATGCGAATTTTGTCCAAAGATTACGAATATTGTGCAAATTTTGTCCAAAGATTACAAATATTGTGCAAATTTTGTCCAAAGATCACGGATAGTAAGCGAATTTTGTCAAAAAATCACGGAAAGTATGTGAATTTTGTTGAAAGATCGCAGAAAAATGCAGATTTTCTCAAAAAGGGATGTGAAAAAAACACGAATTTTGTGAAAGGATCATGGATAAATGCAAATTTCATTGAAAAGATTGTCGAAAAAAGTGCAATTATCGCCAGATGGTCACAAAAAATGCAAATTTTGTTAAAACGCTGCAAAAAAAAAAAAAAAAAATGCAAATTTTGTTAGTGGTCCATGAGGCCATGAAAGTTCAACTTTTTCTTTGCTGAGCCTGTAGCATGTCTGCAGCAAAGAAAAAAAAAGGTGAATTTCACCAAAAGATCTCAGAAAAATGCAAATTTTATGAAAGAATTGCAGGAAAATGCAATTTTCATCAAAGAAATGCTAATAAAATGCAAATTTTATCACAGAGTTGTGAAAAGACGCAAATTTTATCAAAGGATCATGAAAAATTGTGAATTTCATCAATGGATTTTGAATTTAAAAAAATGCATATTTTTTCAAATAATTATGGAAAAAATGTCAATTTTTGACTAAAGATTGAGGAAATGCTAATTTCGTCAAATGTTTGTGAAAAGCAAGAATTTTTGCCTTTGCAGAAAACATGCAAAATCAAAGACGATTGCAAAAATTCATGATCTTTTGGCGCCTGATCAGCAAATTTATTGATTTTTACACACTTAAGGACAAAATTTGCGATTTTTTTTTCCGTGCTCAATCAACACAATTCACTTTTTTTTTTCCCCGGGCAATAAGCCAAGAAAACATTTGATTTTTCTGCAGCTGGTGAATTTGAAATTTTTTTCATGCATCATCAACAAAACTGACAATTTTTTCTTGCCCAGTCAATGAAATGTGTAGCTTTTCTCGCTTCAATCCAATCAACAAAATTTGCAACTTTTTAGAAGTCGATCAGTAAAAATTCATGATTTTACAGTGGCCAATCGACAAAATTTGCCCTCTTTCTGTTTTTAATTGACGAAATACATGTTTTTCTGTGCCCAATCAACAAAATTTGTGATTTTTAACGAACTCTGACAAAATATATATTTTTTTACACAACAAAATGAAATTTGTGACTTTTTTTCCTTGATAAACTGACAGAACTCATGATTGTTTTGCTGCCGATCAATGATATTTTAAAAATTTTTCGAGCATCATGAATAAATTTGCAATTTTTCCATGTGTTATCAACAAAATTTGAGTTTTTTTTTTTTTTTTTTTTTTTTTTTTTTTTTTGTTCTTGATTACAAAATTTGTTATTTTTTTCATGTAAGATCAATGAAATTTGCTTTTTTTTTATGATAAACCAAGAAAACATGTGATTCCACAAGCAATAAATTTTATTTGCATTTTTTTCATTTATCATCAACAAAACTGATGATTTTTTCTTGCCCGATCAGTAGAATATGCAATTTTTTGCGTATAACCGACAAATTCATGTCTAATCGACAAATGAACAATTTCACTATTTTCCACACTTAATCAATGAAGTTCACAATTTTTCTGTGCTCAATCAGTGACATTTGCAATTCTTAAGTGATTGACAAAATTTCATATTTCCCCACGATACATTGACAAAATTTATGATTTTTTTCTACAATCTATGCATAAAAATTGCAATTTTTTCCAATTGTAAATTGACGAAATTCACAGGCCGCAGGTTTTGGTTTTGCATCCCTAATATTAGATATATTTTACATCTAATGCGGTGCAATAATGAAGTTTAGTTAAATTGTGGCTTAATTATTGACTTTTGAATTTTTAGTACCATATATTTTTCACTGAGTAAATGTTTTTCAACCTATTTTCCTACTCAAATTTGCTAATTTCTGTCACTCTTAAGCCTTGTCATACCTTTTTTTTAAACTCTCTGTATCTGTCAGATTTTTGTAAAAGAAAAATTGTATGTATCCTTTCTGATTTTTTTTTAATGATTTTAGGATTTTCTCTTACCTATGGTAGATATATGTGGTGCCTACCCCAGACCGAAGAAAAACTGGTGAAAAAACACAGCATCATTTACGATTAAGGTATAGCTAATTTATTGTTTATTAATTTAAGTTTATGCATACATAAACTTGTGCTTAAATGTATTTTAAGAAAATGCTGCACATTTACTGTCTCTGTTATGAAAATCCTGCTCATAGGCATGTATTTAAAAGTGTATGTGGCTCCAATTATTTTTTTTTTACGGGGAACAAATGGCAGCAATTCCCCGATGGTAAAATTTCCTGAGGAAAATTTCAAGCTATGTTACCAACTAATAAATTGCAATACAGTCAAGTCTCTCTATATCAAAACTCCATACATCGGATTTCTCTATATAATGAATTTTTAGTAGGAACAGTCCCCTTTTTGCATGATTACATTAAAAACAGTCTCTATATAGCGAAATATCTATTTCCATATAACAAATTTTTTTATAAATTGGTCTTAATTTATTCAGTTTTAAAAAAGCTTCAAAATTATATGGAATCCATTTTCCATCACTTATTTTTGATTTATCATTCAGTGCTTTTTTTTTTTTTTATTTTTTTTTTTTATTTTTTTTTTTTTTTTTAATATTACTTCTCTCCTTGTTCTTTAAATCCAACGAGTTAATCCCACCTCCCACACACCTTTCAACATCCTTCTCAAAACAGAATCAATTGGATTGTTACACACAGGGTTCTCGCTGTCGCTCGCCATTGCGCCAAATTGCGACTAAATTCTTCATTTGGCGAGTAAACAAGCGATTAGATTCGCCAAATTGCTAGTGCTCAATTTTTGCTTTTTCTTACTTTTCTTTTTTGTTTTCATACATATGCATATATACATATTTTTAATAGATTTGTAGCAGATAGTTGAAACTAGATTAATAACAGTCGGTGTCGCAGTTATAAAAATTTAGGTTATTTTAGAACATACGGACATAAGGGGGGGGGGGGGTTCATTAAAAGGTTAAAGATAATTTTTTAGTGCTACACAGCGAATCTATTTTGCTAATACTTTTTTTCATTTGGCGAATGTTTTTTATTTTTAATTAGCCAAATTACTAACGTTGGTCAAATGTCAGCGAGAACACTGGTTACACATATAAAAGAGGAATCAATGAGAGGCCTTCAAATGGAGGAAAATGTGAACTACAATTTTTCATTCCTTGCTAAAATTTGAGCATTTTTTTTAAAGAGTGTTACAATTTTAAAATCAAAACAACAAAAAATTACAGATTTCTTCCTCTGAAATTAATGTAAGTCTTTCTCATTTGATTTTCATTAAGCTTTCAAATAAATGTCTATTCTTTTTTTTTTTCTTTCTTTTTTTTTTTTTTTTTTTTTTTTTTTTGAAACTGCTTAAATAATTAAGAAATGTTAGGTTTACTTTTAAACATTTCAAATTCTTAATTAAATAGATCAAAAATAATTTTTGTTCAAAATTTACACATTAAATATGATTTTTAACATCATTCTCTATACTAGGGATGCACCAAATATTCGGTATCTATTCGGTATTCGGCCATGTTACCGAATATTCGGTTAGGCCGGATATCAAACTATTCGGTTAAGCCGAATATGAAACTATTCAGCCTGCCGAATATTCGGTTTGGCCGAATATCAAAGTATTCGGCCAAATCCAATACTTAATAAAGCCTTTTAAAGAACATTTTTTAAAACTTTTCACAATTTCTACTTTTAACTGTCAATTTATAAATATATTTGAAATAATATGAAAGAAAATTATATTTAAATAAAATAGAATGTTTTTACATCATTTATTTGCTGTTTGTAAAATGTAACTTAAGAAAATTAACCATGAGAAGGATTAAAATGGTGATTTATTAGGATTCTCCTTAAGAATAAATGATGCAAGTGCAGATGCAAGTTCCTAGATTTTATTTAGTAAAAAGTCTGTTTCTTGCTTTTCCCAAATAAAAGTCTTTAAACAAGAAAGAAAAACTTTTGAGATTAGTAATAGCTATCAAGGCAGACAATTTGTGTTCATGAAACCATAATCATAATCAACTTATTGAGTCATAAGTACATTGTATTTCATCTCACTCTAGGTCAAACTTGTGTTTTCGTTTGTTGCATTAACAATAAATAAGATACCATAACTGTATTTTCAACTCGCATGCTTTGATTTCTGTAAAATATGATATGATATGTTAAGAAGGATGGAAAATGCCGCCATTTATAAGATAAGAACTATGATCTAGACATTCCTTTTTTCAGAATTAAATTGAAAGTACTTATACTTTATACTGAAAAAAATCTGTCTAGAGTTATTTAAAAAGAACAATTATGAGACGCTACAGTTTTTCTTCAACCATTTTTTGATTATTTCTCTTTGATTTTAAAATGTTTGTTTCAATTTGTTGAAGAAATCATGAAATTTAAAATTTTATTAATTAAAAAAGTCTCATAATTGTGCTTCTTAAATAAATAAAGGCGGAATTTTTTCAATACTAAATGCTCTTATAAAAAGCTCTTGTTTATCAAAATATAAGTTTCTCTTATTAAATATTATGTAAAATTGTTTTAAAAAGTAACATTTTAATACCTTTAAACTTTGAAATATAAAAAGTATTTGGAAAGCCAAATATTCGGTATTCGGCTGAATAGTTACTATTCGGATGGCCGAATATTCGGTATTCAGCTTAACAATTACTATTCGCCTTACCGAATATTCGGTATTCGGTTCAGCTGTCGGCCGAATATTCGGCATTCGGCCAAAATCACTATTCGGTGCATCCTTACTCTATACATCAAATTTCTCTATATGACCAATTTTTTACAGGAACGATGGTTTTCATTATATAGAGACTCGACTGTTATTATATTTATGTATATCTCCACTCTGAAAAAACAGTTCAAAATAAACATTTATTGCAATAATCTGTTCAATCACAATCAAAAAAGGCTTTTTATATGTTAGTATCTTTATAGAACCTTTTATTATTATTATGTTTTCAAAGATTTTTACACATATAACTTGGTCTTAGATTGATTTATGCTCTTAAATTGAGAGCAAGAATACAAAACAGAGAGTTTGAGATTAAAAAATCTAGAAAGTGTGAATTTTACATTTTTCTGTTGAATTTAATGGCCCATAATTGTTTTGAACTTGGAACAAAAGCAAAAATGCAATTAAAAAAGGAAAAACTTAAACCATCTGTGCTGCATGAAATGACCACTCTTTTAGCCTAAGATGTCTCAAAATGTAATTGCTGCTCTTTTTCAAAACAAATGACCAGTTTTCATTTAACTAATGCATACAAAAGGTGTCTCACAATTTTAAATGCAATATTCACCCTTTAACTGAATCACTTTCTAGAGCAGAATTTTATTCAACAAAATTATGGATTCTAAGTAAGCCAAAAATTTTTTATATTAACTTTGATTTTGATTTATAAAAATGGCTAATTGGCTTAACCAGTGATTCATATAAGAGTCAATATTATATTAATGAATGTTGCATTATAATATATACTACCAGAGTGAGTCATAATTATCGAAACAATATGCTATCTTGTTAAATATTGTCCCTTTGTACAATGCTTCCAATTGCAAAGTTTCATTTAAAAAAATGTGAAAATTTTCATAAGATAAGTTGCATTACCATGGAGGGTCTTTTTAACAAAATACAAAGATTAAATTTTTATATGCACCCCCCCTCCCCTAGGATAAAAATTCCAATTAGGAAAACTTCCCTTATTCAGGCCCGAATTATATACAAAAAATTGCATCTGCGTATCTGCAAAACTCATAAGTGTTATACCCATTTAAATAATTCATCAGGTTTTAAGGGACACAAATTGAAATAGTACTCACAATTCAAGAAACAATGTTACTTTAACAGTTCTAGGAATTTTTCAGAGGCAACACTATTCCATATGAAGGGTACATTTATTTTCAAACATGGAACACACTTCTAAAAAAAGGGCACACTTGTACCTTGTTCCACCAAAATATTTTGAACTGCTTTGTTTAGAATCCCCTAAAATTTGTGATATTTTCCCTGAATCAATTAAATTGCCACAAAGTACATGGGAAAAGTTAAAAAGGGTCATTGGACGCACTGGAAATGTTTAAGAGAACCATCAGACCCATAAAAGAAATTAAAAGGGCCACCAGGTGCTGCGCCTTGATAAAACTACTTCAAATAATAATGTGATCTGCTGTGAGATTATCAGAGCTCAATACTGTTGGACACAGGATGTTGTTAGACATGGTTAAGTTTTGGAATAATATTACAGTTTATATTTTTCAAACACTTACATTTTTTAGCGATCCACATTAAATATTGTATTTGGACTTATTTTTTTTTTGGTTATATCACTGCAGATGATGATTAATATATCTTACACCTCTTTCTAAAATGCTTTAGTGTTGACTCTATGAAAAAAGGGCTGCCGGGCAGGAATTTTACAAAAAGGGGACATTATTCTGTAAAAAGGATACACTTGTACCTTACCCAAAATATTTTGAACTGATTTGTTTAGAATACTCTAGAATTTGCAATATTTCCCCATGATCAATTCAATTGCCACAGAGCATATTGGAAGTTTTAAAAAAGACCACCAGGTGCATCAAAAGGATTTAAAAGAGCCACTAGGCACATAAAAGAAATACAAAAGTCTGTCAGGTGTTACACCCTGCTAAAGTAGTTTAAAGTCGACACTATGCTTATTATATTTAAATAAAATTCAAAATTGTCATTAGCTAATTTTTTTTTTTTTTTCAATATACATTATGTATCTGATTTTTTTTTTTTTTTTCTTTAGAAGGATGACAAATTTCAGACAAAAACTGAAGGATGTGCCAGCCTCTCGATCGCCAAGTGCAATAGTATGCATTAAAGACATGCTAATCTTCTATGCCACTGTCCTGTATTTGTTAGCAATTGTTAAGTGAAACTTCAGCAAGTGTAATGGAGTTATGAATTGTACTGTTATTGATGAATTACAATTTGAAACTAAATTATCCTGTGCAATATATGTGCAAGCAATTGGAGCATTAGGAGTCTTTGTATTGGACCAGCACAGTTATAAACTTTGAAAAAAGTCATAATTGTTTAAGCCCTTTTAAAATGTAATTGAGAGATTTTAAAGATAATAAAAGTTTTGAACAAATTTGAATAATGGGCTAAAGTTTAAATTTCCATTGTTGTTATTTTTATACATAAGTAATAATCATGTGTGCAAGATCTTCGGTCTCAGCTGACTGATTTCAGTCTTGAAGAGATTTTTGACTAATAGTAAATTTTGCTTTATCTGCAAAAATAACAATAATTTTACTCTAAATACCTTTTAACCTGTTTCTTTTATTATAAGAAATAATTTTAAACCTAGAAATCATCTTGGCCATTTACATCAAGTGATTTCTAATACTCAGAAAGGTTTTTACTCTTGGCTTGGGTGGGCTTTTTGCATCCATGGTAATAAAAAAAATATTCAATATTTTTATTAAATTTCTGTGAAAATTTTTTTCTGTGATGTTATTTTATTTTTTATGCTACATATCTTTATTTTTTTACTTAATTTTTTACATTTTAATCATGAAGTATTATCACTAGGGAGATTTATGATTCCATCTGGGGTTTTGGAAAATCATAGTTAAAAAAAAATATAATGGATCTAACAAAAAGATTTGTATAACTGTAACATAAATGAATTCCTTCAGATTTCAATTGTGGTGCTTGTTGGTAAATAGCAGATCTTGTATGATTAAGTAAATGCTTATAATTCGACTTATGAATGAATATTCATATGTATTAGGCAAAAAAAAAAAAAATCTAATGGACCAAAAATTAAACAAAGCATCATGGTGAATTAAATGAAAGCATATCAGAAGAATAAGAATAATTTTTGTTGCTTGTTACTATCAGCATTAAGAATAAATTTATTTTGTTTTGATTTTGGGTTTACATTTGTTTACCACAAATTAAACAGCTATTCAAATTTTACAATTTTTTAAATACAGTAAACTCAAAGGCAACTTGAATTCAGTTAACTAAATGATCTGCTTATATTCAATTCTCCAAGTCCTGAAGCTTTTTTAAGCTAATGACTGTGAACATTTTTACTGTTTTTGTGGTGGTGGGGGGGGGGCATAATTTTTTCCCTCTTTGATCTATGAGTTTACTGTGTATCATGCATTTTTCAATAATTTTGTTATTATTCTAATATTTGTAATCTAAGTTTTCTCTTTTAAAAGAATAAATCTTGATCTTGATATACAAGCTTGCATTATTCAGCTATGTGTTAGCGACATATATCCACCATGTTTTAAAGTTGTCACCAGCTAAGCTAGAAGTTGCAACAAGATATGCAAATCTTTTGGGTGTACATTTGTTCCTTAAAAAATATGTTATATAGTTGGCCTTGTTAAATCCGCATTATTTGCAATTATCTATCATCTGCACTTTATTTTCAGATTTAAACAAATGAAAATTGCTCTATGAAGTTTGTAAGAAAAAAATAACAAATTATCGAATCCATATTTAGTGAATTTTCAAAGAAATGTTTAGTTATTTAAGAATTCTAATGCAGTTCATCTATTTAAAAGAACAGATTTTATATTGAAGCTCATGATCGCAAACCAATAAATAGATTGTACTAAATGGCATAGCAGATTAAACAATCAATAAAAACATTTTTTTACTATATTTTTTACATTATTAATTTTCTATAAATTATTAATTTCGACAATATTGTTAATTTTAATGTTTCATTTGTATGCTATATTTTCCTGCGGTATTTTTAACTTATATTAATTATTATATTGTGTATAAATTTGCTGTAAATTGTTAAATTGTTTTCACATTGCAGTTTAAATTTTTATAATAATAATCAGATTCAAACAAAAAAATTGTAAACAAAACTATGATCTAAAATCCACCAATTTTTCAGCCTCAATGTTGGCCGATTTGACAGAGACAATACAATATATACTTATACTTTTTAACTGCATACTGACATCAGGCTTTTCCTGTTTAATCTCAAATTAGTTGTCTGAGCATTTAAAATATTTTATTATATTGGAGAATAACAGGAATGCATACAACATTTTGTCCTTTTAAAAGAGGTGCCCACATCAATAAACAAATTGTCGGAAATGGTTAATGTGTAAATATTTTTGGTCATAAAAAAACTTCATTGAAAATATATGTGCACCTGCAGAAACTATGTGTAAAAGAAAATTTTTTTAAATATATTCTGAGAAATGTGCTTGAATGTGTACTAGAAAAAGATCAGTTTTCCACAAGCATTCTAAAAAGTGTTCCATAAGCATTATAAAAACTGTTCCATATGTGTTCTAAAAAGTGTTCCAGAAAATGCGCTGAAAAGTGTTCCAAAAAAGGTGACAAAATGTATTCCAAAAAGTGTTCTCAAATGTGTTCTAGAAAGTGCGCTGGAAAGAAATAAGCGTTCCATATGTGTTCTAAAAATGTGTTCCAAAAGTGCGCTGAAAAGTGTTCTAAAAAAGGAGACAAATATGTGTTCCGAAAAGCATTCTCAAATGTGTTCCTTAAGTGTTCTGAGAAGTATTCTAAAAACTGTTCCAAAAAGTGCGCTAAAAAGTGTTCTAAAAAAGGAGACAAAATAAGTGTTCTAAAAAGTGTTCTGAAAAGTGTTTTAAGATTTGCAGTGTACCAACATTTTAGCTACGAGCGAGTATCGATTTCATTCATGGTATAGTCGGATTTAAGAGTGATATAATTAGTTCAAATAGAGTGATTTCAATAAGAGTGATATAATTAGTTAATTCAAATTTTTTCACTTGGGATTTCTATGTGAAAAAACAATAATTAGTTACGTGACTTAACAGTGATTTTTGATAAATATCAATACTTTAACACGAAAATCACGCAGTCGTTGGATACATATTCCCTCCCACATTTCTCATCGCTCATTTTGAGTATTTTTAAAGCTTAACATTAGCTGTTTTTTAAACCGATTTTTCACACTGTCAGTGGCCACGTATTTCAGACAATGCATTTCTGCATGTTTCGAGTTAATGATAAAATCATACAAATTTCAAGTTCGTTTAATATTGTTAATACGGACCCGCGCAACGCCGGGCGGGTCAGCTAGTATTTAAATAAGTCTGATAATAGTACACATGGTTCATCTTAGAATATAAATGCTAGATTGAGATGATTATTTGAAATTTAAGACTTTGCTCTATCGAGACTCAGATGGGCGGGGGGGAGGGGGCTTTAAAAGTTATCTCAAAACCTGTCATTGTTTTAATGAAAAAAAAAAAAAAATTGTAAGGTACGAAGAATTACGTAATAAACACTAGGTACTTAAATGATTTTTTAAAATTTAGTCTCCCTTGCTCTCCTGTGAAGTAGGGGGGGGGGGAAGGGGGGAGGGTGTCTACAAACTTTTGAATATATCTCTTATATTTATTTTTTTAATATTATTTATAATTTGATTATTTTTATTATAAAATTACATATTAATATTTTATTATATTTTATATTACATTTATATATTTATATTTATATAATATATAACATAATATATAATAATAAATATATTAATATAATATAATAATAATACAGAATAAATAATTTATGATAAATAAGTAATAAATTAATAATACATAAATATAAATTAAATATAAAATTAAAAATAAATGTAATTAAATATTAAAAATTATACTTATTAACAAAAGTTTATTTAAAAATGATAATATTTTATTAACTCATAGTAAATCAATAAAAATAAATGTATTAATAAATAAAATTAAATATTTAAAATCTAGTTTCATCAACAAGAATTAATTTTAAAAATGTAATATCAACTCATAGTAATATCAACTCACATATATATTTTTCATTCAGCCACCCTTGTTCTTCTGTGGGAGGGGGGGGGGGGTGAGCCAGCAAACTCCAAATCTATCACTGCTGTAGACGATAACATTTTTTCGGAATGTTTTCTAGAATTTAGGGAAAAAAGTGACTGGAAAAACAAGAGAGCAAAAAGTGATCAGAAAAAAGTAACAAGGAATTGATAAATATTGAACTTGTGGATAAATAAATGATAAAAACTAAAGTGGCAACAAATGTCTCATTTATATCATTCTCGTAGGACAGCGATTCCCAACCTTTAATACGCGTACCCTTGCGGATACATAGTGAGATTGCTGGAGGTATATGACAATAGTATCAGTAATGACGGATGATAAAATATCATTTTTTAAATTAATTATTGTTAATGTGTTGATTTTTTAATATTTAATTTTATATATTTATACATTTATTTTTATTATGTCCTATAAGTTAATAAAATATTATCATTTTTAAAATTAATTCTTGTTGATGAAACTAGATTTTTAATATTTAATTTTATTTATTAATACATTTATTTTTATTGATTTACTATGAGTTAATAAAATATTATCATTTTTAAATAAACTTTTGTTAATAAGAGTAGTATAGTAATGAGAGTTCCAGCCCACCCGGCGTCCGGCGTTGACCTCTAAGAAGGGTTGAAGGTCATCCGGCGTACGTCGTCTAAGAGGGGGGGTGAAGGTCATCGGGCGACACGCAAGGTTAAGATGACATCATCTTATAGGATGAGTGTGTTTTAGATAAGAATTTTTTTTAATTTTAAGCGGGAATTTTAGGGAGTTAGAATTTTTTTCCGAACTATAGTACGATGATTTTTTTTTTTTAATGCGGGGACTTTAAAATTTTCGGTGCACTTTAGTTTTAGGATTTATTTATTTTTAATTTTAATGCGGGACTTTAAAATTTTCGGTGCACTTTAGTTTTAGGATTTATTTATTTTTTTTAATTTTAATGCGGGACATTAAAATTTTCGGTGCACTTTAGTTTTAGATACGAATTTTTTTAATTTTAAGCGGAAATTTCAGGGAGTTAGAATTTTTTTTCCGTACTATAGTACGATGATTTTTTTTAAATTTTAATGCGGGGACTTTAAAATTTTCGGTGCACTTTAGTTTTAGATAAGAATTTTTTTTAATTTTAAGCGGGAATTTTAGGGAGTTAGAATTTTTTTAGAATTTTTTAACCATGCTATAGTATGAGGGTGTTATTTTTTTTAAAATTTTAATGCGGGGACTTTAAAATTTTCGGTGCACTTTAGTTTTAGCATTTATTTATTATTTTTTTTTTTAATTTTAATGCGGGGACTTTAAAAATTTTCGGTGCACTTTAGTTTAAGGATTTATTTTTTGATTTTAAGCGGGAATTTTAGGGCGATTGATTTTTTTTTTTTTTTCACTGTGTTCTTTGATGAGGGGTTAAGCGGGTATTTGGGGACACAGAATGTTTTTTTCTGTACTATTGTACGAGTGGTTTTTAATTTTAATGTGGGGACTTTAAAATTTTCAATTTGGTGAATTTAAGAGTTTATTTTTTGATTTTAAGCAGAAATTTTGGGGAGATCGATTTTTTTTCCCCACTGTGCTCTTACATGATGAGTTAAGCGGGTATTTTGGGGGAAATTATTATTTTAGACTAATCATACGCAAAGGATATATATATATTTTTCGGGGGTTGATATTTTAATAAAGAACTAATTAAGAAGGGTTCATTCATGGTGAATTAATGAGTTATTTTTTTTAGGAGTAATTTTGTTAAGATTGAATTATTTTTCCATTTTTTGAGTTTCAAGCGGATATTAATGTTTAATAGGGGGACTTTAAATTTTTTGCAATGAGATTAACGCGCGCTCGTCGACCTAACCGTACGGAGTTTGTAATTTTCTTCAAATCATGTGTGAATATTGGTTTAGAATTTCTTAGAATGACTTCCACCACTTTTTTATTTATGTGTTATCATAAATAACACATGCTGGTAATGGGAATTTGGGAATAACAATTTTGAATGTTTATTTAATGAAGGAACTTTAAAATTATTTCGAGTACTATTTTTTGTCAACTTTGTTATACACTTGATATTTTAGAATAGTTAAAAAATAACTTTAAAATTTGAATGAAAAAAGTATGTTTCAAAATGGGATTTTACGTGCTAGCATTGAATCGCACTCGTCGCCCTAACGGTTTGGAATATGTGGTTTCCTTCGAACCTTGGTGAAAATTTAATTGAAATGATTATTATTATTATTTTGTGTGTGTTATATGTATGTGTATGTATGTGTGTGTGTGTTGTATGTATATGTGTGTGTGTTGTATGTATGTATGTGTGTTGCATGTATGTGTGTGTGTGTTCTATGTATGTGTATGTTGTATGTATGTGTGTGTTAATGTATGTATGTGTGTGTTGTATGTATGTGCATGTTGAATGTATGTGTGTCTAATTTTTTTTTGCCGATAGGTGTGATCCTTAGCTGAAAGTGACCTAGGGTCAAAACTTTTACCCAGGAATCGCCACGGGGAGGCAGATCACAGGATTCCCGTATTGCACACATTCACATACATTATTTCGAGCGATATTTTTAGTGAAACATAATATGCAATTGAATTTGTAGAATAATTTAAAAAATAACTTTAAAATTTAAATGAAAGAATGTTTCAAAATGGAATTTTACGTACTAACATTTAATCGCGCTCGTCGGTTTTTACTGTTTGGAGTCTGTCTTTTCCTTTAACATTGGAAAACCTTGCGTCAATAAGGATATTTCAGAAAGACCCCCACTTTGGGTACTCTTTTAAAATAATATTTGTAATGAGATGTGTTCGCGCGCGTCGGCCTAACTGTTTGGAGTATCAACATAAAATCATCAAATTAATACAAAATATTTCAAATAGTAAGAAAATGATTGATTAAAATCACCAAGTAAGAACAAAATACTTCAAGCAATGAGAAAATAAATGTTTAAAATGAACAATTTAACATTAAATATTTCACAAAATAAAAAACGAAATATTAAAATCGCCAACTCAAAATGAAATCTCATGCAATTAGAATAAAAACATAAAAAAAAATCGCCAAATTAAAAGATTATTCTTATCTCACAATAAATAATGTGAAAGACCTATTCAAAAATTCCAGTTGAAGAAAGTTTTCGTTCAAAATTTAATTAAAACTTCTAAAGATTTGGAATATCACATAAAAAATTTTAAGTAAAAAATTTTTCGAAGTATCAACATCAAAGATTAATTTTTCTTATGAATTTTATAATGCTATTCTAATAATTGACCTTGCAAAGAAAGATAAACAAATAATGATTCACCAGTTGCTTGATAAGACTCAACCCGGAAAAAGACGAATTCCCCCAAAATTACTCTTAATATTTGAATTCAGTCCAACATTAATCTCCCAAGGTTTTATATAAAAATTAACATGCAATCGGAAATACTTCAAATGAATTTACAATAATAATAGTATCAATAATATGTCAAAATTTTCTTTAGTAAGTTTATTTAATAAGAATATTATTAAAACTTGTCTCAGTAAGTAATCTGTAGTAAACATACTAAAGTTTAAATTATCCCACTCGAATAACTATTCGCTTAATTTTTAATTTAATTAATACCATTATCATATAAAATAATTATGAGCTGTAAGTGTAAGCAATTTTTAATGTATAGAGAACTTTTCACATCGGTAATTTTTCACTGTTAGAACAATTAAATATTAAATAATAATAATAATAATAATAATAATAATAATAATAATAATAATAATTCAGTAATTTTCAACTGATCTTAATGAATTTTAAGAGTCTCTTTAAAATATAAATATTACATTTTTTAGAAGACTAATCTTAATGTTAAATTATAACTCTTCAACTCTTTTTAACACACTTTAGGTAAGTAGAATAGAATATTAATATTTCCAACATAAATAAGAAATGACTTATTCATAATAAAAATGATTTTTAAGGATAATGTGATGTATCATTTATTGCTAGCAAAATCGCGATATTTTATTTGCAATTAATGTTAAGAATAAAACATAAGTAAATTGACTTACTTAAATTCGTTTTACTATCAACAGCTGAACACGTTAGAAACCATACTTCATAACCAGTCAGTGACAATATACGTAATGAATCAGACTGTTGAACCCCAACGTCTTATCTTTAACGTTATTTCCCAATACTCTGAATCATGAGATAACTAAAAATGTCACGTTCAAATATGAAATTAAGACCTATGTTAATGAATTTACTTTATTCATATGGAATATAATTAATATAACATGCAATTAAAAAGGGACTTAATTTATTTGATACGTCATAATTAAGAATTTAATTAAATCCTGAATATAATTTTTTAAAATCTTATTAATAGAATAGAAATTCTTTTTAACATTTTCAAGAAACACACATGTTATCGAATACTTAATAGATTATTTTTCTTAATGAATGTGTAATTAACATTTTTAAAGGATTTTTTCTAATTAATTAGTGTTTAATTAAAATTTTCATAATTAAAATAAATATATAAAATAAAAAAAGGAATTCTTTTCAAAATTTTCAAGAAACACCAAATTATTATTAAGCAATATTTCGAATAACTACAAACTTTAATCATGATGAGTCATCACTGTGAATGATCTTTTCTTCTCATGTTATAAAAACAAGTTTAAGTACCCAAATTTATTGATATATTTCATTGTGTGTTGGATCCTTCTTTACTAATTATCGTTAAAATTATTCATTTACCAATGATTTAAACTTCACATAAGTTATTTATATAATATACTAACATTTGACTATTAAATATCAAATAATGGATATGCACTTTTTACGCTCACATCTTACAATGTACTTAGTAACCAAATGTAATGATTTTTAAGTATGTCTTCTTAAATTTTTTTTCAATGAAAGACTATCACAGTTGAATATTTAGCTTTCTCTTCATAACTTTATCGAGAAATATGTAACGTATACCACACGATTTCATTAAATGAATCACAATACAATTCAAACTTCTCATTTTCAATGTTTTATGTATACTAGTGTTTATAAAATAGGTGTTTATTCTGAACAATCAGTACTTAGTATATTGATGAAAAGTTTGTGTTGAACGGTTTTTAACTCAAATGGTGTGAGAGAAGGATATATTAGGACAGAAGTTATTAAATATAGAGTCTTTAAAGTTTATACCCGTGCAAGAATTGGCATTTCAAGAAACAAAGTTGTGTCACATTTGAAAGCATTCTTTATATTCGAAACGCACACATGATTACGATCACATCACTGAAGAGTATAGAGAAGATGTTTATGTGTTATATAATTTGAATTTTCATTAACACAATATTATAACCGAAGTTTTTCGACAGTTTGAAAAATTATGATGCACTTCGTCTGCACACGTTAACACAGAATAAGATTAGCTTATGCCTTTTCGATGATAAGCGATATTTTCAGGTAAGATGTATTAACATAACAACATTTTCTTGGTAATTTTACTCGCAGGTTTCGAAACCACAAACATCTGATCATACTTCTCATTTTTAAAACGCGACGCTAACCATTGGCCATTAAGGTCCGTAATTTAGTAACTAAAAAGTAAGAAAGATCGTCGAAAGTGATTACTTCACACATGCAAAAATAATTTTTATTGTGACTTATCAGTTAAAAATCACGAAGAAAAGAAAAAAATCACATATGTTTTGGATTACTTTGAGATTTTATGAGTCACTTCATCAGTTAAATAGACATAACCACTTCTTACGAATTACTACTTATGCTTAAATTTTCAAACACTTGCTTATATGAAATGTATTATATTTTAGTTTATCAGAGAGAGTGTGATTACTTGTTAATAATTTTAATGTTATTAAAAAATTTAAAAAAAATCAAATGTTAATAATTAATTTAAAAAAAAATACAAGTCACTATTAAAGGTTTGAACAAATTATTAAAATAATTTTACAAAACTTTTCAAATTATTTAAAAATGTTTCACTAATATTTAGTAATCGTCAAATTTTAATGTCGATAATCATTTATGTGATTCAGGTTTTCTGTTTTAACTGTTAAGTTATCAGATTCCCCCTTCAAGTACATCTCATTGATATGTTTTAATCAATCAACCAACCATTCAACTGTTTTCAAAATCAACTATTATGTGAGTTAGGTTTTCAGTTTTATTTGTTAAGTTATTTCATTTCCCCCCTTCATTAACATCACATTGATAAGTTTTCAACAACCAACCACCCAACTTTTTTCGAAATCAACTATTTATCTACCCTACCAACCAACTATTTATTTATCCTAGCAACTAAAAAGCTTTTATCGTCACATGAACAAAATTTTTAAGATGAAAGACTTGTCATTTTTAATCGAAAAACAATGACTTGTGTAATAATTTTTTTCCTTACTTAAATGAAACCTTCGCATGTGTATGGTAAAACTTGGAAAATTTAATTTTATGCACAAATTTAAAGTTAACAGGCAAGGTCTTCACACATCTTTTAGTATTTTACTAACACTTTACCAAATATCTTTAGAAAACAACAGAATTTTAAATAATTATTTTAATAAAAATTCTCTTTTGTAAGTGACATTACTAAACTTACTTGAAAAAGTAACTTGGCAAAGCAGGTTTTCACTGTTTCAACTTAGTAATATTCATAAGTTTTATATCATAATCAACTTGTTTGGTTATGTCCCAGCATGGTTTTATAAAAAGTATCGAAAAAGACCTTTAATATTAATGTTTAAAAATATGCAGTTAGTCTTTTAAAGATAAATATTTTCACTTCTTTTATTTAAAAACATTTTTAAATAAAATTATTACAGTTGCCAATTTTTCTCAGTGTTATGAAATGTGCCTGCAAAACTTTTAATTATAATTTTCACATTTTAGTATTTCAAATTATTGTTTTCATGGTGTACTAAAATTTGAAAAAATAAAAAAAAATATTTAATTTTCATGCATAATTAAATTAAAATAGTTTAATAATAAAGACACATTTAACATTCTGTACTCACCTAATCCATCACCATCGCAAAAGCACGTCCAACGCAGTCAAAGGTTTGGGAAGAAATGAAAAAAATTCACCCCGTATAGCATTATGTAGTGGAATACTTTTGTGGGGCCCTGTAATTTAATAAAAAAATTTCTTTGCATCACAGATTGTACAGAATGCATATTTTAGTGCACAGGGTGTCCGAAAAGTCTGGAAACGGTCGAATAACTCGAGAAATACATAAGCGATTGAAAAACGAAAATATACGTTTTAAATATTTTTAAATAAGCTACTCAGTGATACCAAATTTGACCTTCGCAACCGACCCCCTGAGGGTCAGAAGGGGTCCAACTTTGAAATCTTAAATTATAAACCCCATTTTTTATTGCAGATTCGGATTCTACGAACAAAAATACGTAACTTTTGTATTTGATGTTTATTTCGAATCCTCGTTTATCACGGTGTAATTGAGCATATTAAATCGATACATATTTCGCTTTTCCTAACCAGGTTTTGCCTGATTGGCCAGAATTTTGACGTCAAATTCCTCATCTTTTGCAGGAATAGTGGTTTTTTGAAAATCAACCGCGGCGATTATTTCGATAATGCTACACTGTTAAAAATTTGACCCATTTGCTGTAGCGTCATTCCACAGCTTTTATAGAATATCTCTTTTATGACCAATGAGAATGCTCCATAGCACAGTAAAGTAACCGTTTTCTATAAAAGCGGTGGAGTGACGCTGTAGCAAATGAGTTAAATTTTTTACAGTGTATAGGGTTTTTTTATGTTTTTCTCTACAAAAATTCATTGAAATATATTAATTTAGTTTTTTATTTGGATTTTTATTTTATCCAGTAAATGGTTTCTAAATACGGCTAATGTGGGTGTATTTTTTTTTTTTTTTTTTTTTTTAATTATTTGCTGTAGCGTCACGGAGTGACGGACCGAGCGATAATACGTAGCGGACGGACTGAGCGATAATAATAGGTGCTACGTATTTACATAATTACGAACGCACCTAAAAGAACTACTGCACTCGAAAATATGAAAATTGGTGGGTATTATAGAAAAATGCTTAATAAATACGCTAATGAACACAGTTTTTAAATCGAACAATTCTTTTAAGAGATATTTAATGTTGAAGCTGATCAAAATCGTTCCTTTAAAAAAGCTTTATAGTAGCAAAAAAAAAAAAAAAAAAAAAAACTATATGCATGAATTTAAATATTTTTAGATCATTTTATAGATTAGAAACTCCCGGTGTGCAGACTGATTTTTTTTTTTTTTTTTTTTTTAATTTGATTCATTTTGTGAGGAGTTATTTCCATTTTGAATTCAAATTTTCAGAATTTTGGTAGACATTTTTTACATATTTTAGCAAAGGTTATTATTTTAAGTTGTTGCCAAATGATCAAAGAATAATATTGCTTTCAAATTTAAAAAAAAAAAAAAAAAAAGTATGTTTATTTACAGGCGACTATCAAAAATAGAAAAGCACTTTCAATTAAGAATTAAAAAATTATAAATCAAAAGCAAGAAATATTGAAAATTTCGTGAAAAAACTACTCTATTAGCATATGAATATTAAGAGAAAGAAAATATTAAAATAATGAATTCATTAAAATTCGTTAAGAGCCGTAAATGGAAAAAGTTACGTCATATATTTAAAATAGCCAAACAAATGGTGGAATATTATGAAAATCTAAGTGGAAATAAATTTGAATATCAAGAGAATACAATCGCTGCTTGCTAAGAAAATGTAAATATTGGCATGTCGTAAACTTTGACGTCATATAGTAAGAAACGCCAAGATTTAGCATCATGTGATTTCAAATTTCGTTATCGATTAATTATTTAAGTAATCGTAATTATATATAATTATTTAGTTATTGATATTTTTGGCGTTTTTAGAACATTTTGGAAAATTGTGGATGTAGAAATATCAGAAAAATATAAAAATGACCAATTCTCTCACGTGTGCAAATTCTTCATTATGGACTATGGGAAAAAAAGCGTTTTAAATGAATTTTAAAGTTGTTCTTCCTTTCCAAACATACTAAAAGGGATATGAATTTACGAATTGAACAAAAATATGCTTTTTGCAGTACATGCGGTGCACAGAATAGTTATTATTCATTTACCGGGCCACACCAAATGAATTCCATTGCATAATGCGGCAGGGGGGAGATTTTCCGCGATTTCTTTTAAAGAAATTAAACTATATCACACATAATGAAATTTACATGCGTCACTAAATCTTAATATAAGTTATTTCATGTATAATACGAAAAACATAGTATTTTCTAGGAAACGCAGCAAACAATGTATTTAAATGAGATATTTCAAATTTCTAAATGATCTTTTAAACTATTGTTGCCAGTTCTAAGGTGATGGAAATAAAAAAACTAGTTGGATATGACAATCCCAAAACTCTCTTCTATCTCATACATATATTTTAATATTTAAAAAAAATAATTACTCATTTTAATGCTTTAATAAGTTTAATTCAATACCATACCCACTTTGATTTTCATCTTAAATTTCTGCTTCGGGAAATTAATCGGAGTAAAAATGAATTTCTGTCTCTGCACCAGCCGATACCATAGAATGATAGGCAGATTTTTTTTTTTCAAATTCAGGGAGGACCTACTTGATTTACCAAAAAATATAATCATATACAATAAATTTAGTTCAGTTCTAGAATTAACTTCATACACTTTAAGGTGCGGTGCAATACTTAAAATGGCATAAAATTCGCTATTGCAGCGCCCCTTTCCGGCGAATTTTTTTCAAATTCAGGAAGTACCAACTAGCCACAGCCATACACTTACACAAAAAATTTAGCTCAATTCGATACATAACTTCATATACTTTTGGCCGGTAAAATATTGAAAATGGCACAAAAATCGCGATTGCAGAGCCCCCTTTCGGCGGAATTCCTTCAAATTCAGGGAGGACCAACTAGCCATAGTCATACACTTACACAAAAATTTTGTTTCAATTCGATGCATAACTTCATATACTTTTGGCCAGTACAATATTGAAAATTGTACAAAAATCGCGATTGCAGCACCCCCTTTCCGCGGATTTCTTTCAAATTCAGGGAGGACCAATTATCCATAGTCATACACTTACACAAAAAATTTGGTTTAGTTCAATGCATAACTTTATATACTTTTGGTCGGTACAATATTGAAAATGGCACAAAAATCGCGATTGCAACGCCCCCTGTCGGCGGATTTTTTTTCAAATTCAGGGAGGATCAACTAGCCATAGCCATACATTTACACAAAAAAATTCATTCAGTTCGATGCATAACTTCATATACTTTTGGTCGGTACAATATTGAAAATGGCACAAAAATCGCGATTGCAACGCCCCCTTCCGGCGGATTTTTTTCAAATTCAGGGAGGACCAACTAGCCATAGTCATACACTTACACAAAAAATTTCGTTCAATTCGATGCATAACTTCATATACTTTTGGTCGATACAATATTGAAAATAGCACAAAATCGCGATTGCAGCGCCCCCTTCGGGCGGAATATTTCAAAACTCAAGGAGGACCTGATTGCCACAGCCAAAAACATTCACAAAAAATTTGGTTCAATTCTATGCATAACTTCATACACTTCTTGATGGTAGAATGGCGACATACAAACACACAGACAGACATGTTTTTACAAAATGTCTATCTGTCCGTGTGTCTGTGTGTGTGTCCGTATGTCGCCATTCTATAATCAAAAACTGTATGAAGTTATGCATAGAATTAAACCAAATTTTTTGTGAATGTTTTCAGCTGTGGCAAGCAGGTCCTCCTTCAGTTTTGAAATATGCCTCCGGAAGGGGGTGCTGCAATCGAGATTTTTGTGCCATTTTCAATATTGTACCGATCAAAAGTATATGAAGTTATGCATCGAATTCAACCAAATTTTTTGTATGGCTATGGCTAGTTGGTCCTTCCTCAATTTGAAAAAAATACGCCGGAAGGAGGCGCTGCAATAGCGAATTTTATGCCAGTTTCATGCACCACCTAAAAGTGTATGAAATTAGTTCTAGAACTGAACTAATTTGTTGTATATGATTATTTTTTTGGTAAGGCAAGTATGTCCTCCCTTAATTAAAAAAAAAAAAAAAAAAAAAAAAAAAAAAATCTGCCTATTATTTTATTGTTTGTCGGCTGGTGCAGAGACGGAAATTCGTTTTTACTCCGATTAATTGACTGAAACAGAAATTTAAGAGGAAAATCAAAGTTGGTATGGTATTGAATTAAAACAGGGGTGCACAGTCTTTTCAAGAGAAGAGCCACGTACAAATATGTCTGGGTGGTCGAGGGCCACATCAATAACATGAAGATAATTCAATTTTGAGGAGATGATCTGTGGCCTATTATCGGATTAAAAAATATAGTTTTAGAGGAGAATGGGAGGTTACCCTTTTAAGTTCGCTTACCAGTCAAAATATCCAATTCGTTTTTAAGGATATACAGCAGTTTTTACGTTTTGTATATAGAACAGATATAGCAAGGATTTTTTTCATTATTTAATAATATTTCTTACTTTATTCAGGAGAGTAAATTTTGTTTTATTAAAAATGCTAAAAAACAAACACGTATCGCTGGCACTGAAAAAAAATTAAACTTTATGAACGAAGAAGAGAGAAAGAGCCGATCAACAAGATTTTTAAGTACCTGATCAATGAAATTCGTGATTTTTCTGCGTCCAACGACCCAATCAACGAAATTTGCACTTTTTATGGAACCAATCTACAAAATTCGCAATTTTTTTTTTAAACGATCGACAAAATTCACGATCTTTCCACGCCTGGTTAGCAAACTTTGCAATTCTTTTTAATCCGGTTGAGAAAATTTATGAAAATTTCCCCGCATCATCAAAAACATTCACGATTTTTACGAAACCGATCTACGAAATTCCCAATTTTTACAAAGCTGATCAACAAAAATTGTGATTTTTACAAAGCCAATCAAAGAAACTCGTGATTTTTAGATAAACGATTGACGAAATTCGTGATTTTTACAAAGCCGATTGACGAAATTTGAAATGTTTCATTCACATGATCGTCGGAAAAATTCGCGATTTTTTGTGACTGATGCACGGAATTTGCGATTTTTGTGCACTTGATCGACGAATTTATAGATTTTCTTATGCCTGATGAACACAAATTGCGATTTTTACGTAGTTGATCAAAGATATTCGCGATTTTTACAAAGCCGATCGACCAAATTCGTGGTTTTTATCAAAGCTATCGACGAAATTTGTGATTTTTACGAAGCCAATGTACGAAATGCGCGATTTTTACAAAGCTGATCAACAAAATTCGCGATTTTTCTCAGCATGATCGACAAAATTTGCGACTTTTACGAAGTCAATCGAGAAAATTTACAATTTTTTCGCGCCTGATCAATAAAATTAGCGATTTTTACGAAGGCAATCGGCAAAATTCGTGATTTTTACGAAGCCGATCGACGAAATTCGCGGATTTTTTGAAGCAATCGACGAAATTTCCGATTTTTACGAAGGTGATCGTCGAAATTCGCTATTTTAATAAGGACGATCGACAAAATTCCCGGGTTTTTTCGCATGATCGACGAAATTTGCGAATTTTACGAAGTCAATCGATAAAATTCACGATTTTTTCCGCACCTGAACAACAATATTCGCGATTATGGAGCCGATTAATAAAATTCACGATCTTTCCTCATCTGATCAGAAAAATTCGCGATTTTTACGAAACTGGTCACCGAAATTATCGAATTTTACGAAACCGACCAACGGAATTCCCTATTTTTGCAAAGCTGATCGACGAAATTCGTGATTTTTTCCTCGCATGATTGATAAAATTTGCGATTTTTACGAACCTTTCGAAAAAGATTGCGATTTTTATAAAGCTGATTCACGGAATTCACTATTCTTACGAACCTGATCGCCGAAATTCGCGATTTTTACAAAGTCGATTGATGAAATTCGCGATTTCATTTGAGCCTGATCCATGAAATTTGCAGTTTTCCGCGTGAGATAAAAAAATTCGCGATATTCCCGAGTTCGACCAATGAAATTTGCGTTTTTTCGGAACCCGATCCCTAAAAATCGCGTTTTTTTTCTTGTTGTTTTTATCGACGAAATTTGCGCTTTTTTCGCTTTTAATTGACGAAATACGTATTTTTCCGCGCCCAATCAACGGAATTCGCGATTTTTAACTAACTTTGACGAAATTTGCATTTTTTAAAGCGGCAAAGATGAAATTTGCAATTTTTTTTCTCTTGATAAACTTGCAAAATTCACAGCTGTTTTGCAGCCGATCAACGAAAATTTTCCGCGCATCATCGCAAAATTCGCGATTTTCCCGTGCCTCATCAAGGGAATTTGCGATTTTTTTCCTCCCTGATCGGCAAATTTTGCTATTTTCCCCAAGCCACATGGGCAAAATTCGCAATTTTTCTATACCTGAGGATCGAAATTTGCGATTTTTTAACGCCTCAACGACAAAATTTGCTATTTTCCCGCACTTGATTAATGTAATTCCCGATTTTTCCGTGCCCGAACTACGAAATTTAAGTGAATTAAGAAGCGATTTTTAGTTGACTAACGAAATTTTATTTTTTCCCTAGGTAAATTGCCGAATTTTACGATTTTTTTTCTGCGACTTATGCAAAAAAATTGTAACTTTCTTACACTTGTAAATTGACGATGTTCGCGAGCCACACGTTAACCCATCACGGGCCACAGGTTTCAATCCCTAAATTAAAATTATTAAAGCATTAAAATGAGTAACTATTTTTTTTTTTGAAATATTAAAATGTATGTATGAGACAGAAGAAAGTTTTGGGATTGGCACTTCCAACTAGTTTTTTTCATATTTTGATATATTTTTTTAAGCTATTGTTGTGATTTCTAAAACTGCACAAATAATATTTCTTTTCAAACAACAAAAGAATTTTCACGCAAATATGAAAAAAAAAATAAAGAAAGAAGAATTTTGTGAAAATTACATCAAATGATGCATTTAAAATACCTTACTTAAAGATTTTTCTTATACCACGGTTCAAAAAATATAAGGGGGAAAGGGCTCTGTGTAATTTCCTGTTTAATGAAACATGTAAATAGTCAGTAGATGTTTAACAGCAGCTGATTTGACCTTAAGATTTCCCAATCAAAGGGAAATTAATGGAAATCCGTTTACAGACAATATAATATATATATATATATATATATATATATATATATATATATATATATATATATATATATATATATGTCAATCAATCAATCTTTGAAAAGCCGATCAAAATAGTGTAATTTTAGAATTTGTGATGTCTAAAAGAGGGATGACGAGCGTAGCTCGTAGGGGGCAGAGTCCCCTAGTAAATAAAAAAGAAAGCAACACAGCTATTAAAAGTCGAAACCAACGTAAGTTCAATCAGCATTTACACTAAAATATAGCCAGTTTTTAAATATTGTGGAAAATCATGTAATCATTTTCAATGTCAAGAAAAAAAAAAGAATTTTCTTTATCGGTTATTAATTTTCATTAAAATGGCTCTCATTGATTTAATTCTCACAACATGGTGATGAACTGAAATAGCATTTATTAATTTTTATTGTATCCGAAAGAGAACATTTGGATCACTGACGATAGAAGGTGAAGCATTTATTTCCCGGCATCGTCTGGAATATACAAAAAATAATAATTTATCACAATAAGCATAAATTATTTGGGTTATGTTAAATACAATGATGTGATTTTTTTATACTATAATAATTTTTTTTTTCTATCATACGTAAAACACTAAATATTCACTTCCATGTAGCCATTTAATATCTACTAGAACTTCCCTCAGAGGGATTAGTCTGAGCGATATTACTTAGAACAGAGTTTATAAAATAATATGGTAAAAGTAAAAAGAGATTCTATCTTTAATTGATTATATATTGTCACAAATTGAAATGATAAAAAAGAGCAAGGTGAATGGTACATTTGCAAAATATTACATATAAATTCCTATACACGGTTAAAAAATGGGAAATCAAACTATACAAAACAGTCACGCATAAGTATAAAATTTGAAGAATACAGCTAACAAAGCGCTAAAATATCTTGTACCGGAATTTAAACTCTTTGAAATGACGTAAAGAATATACACATCAATTTTAGTAGCTATAATTGGCGCAAATCATGATGGTTGAGTAGAATGAGGGATTTTTTTATATGGTGTGTAGTGCCCTTAAATAGGTAGAACAAAATAATTAATATGTATAATAATATAATATCTACATCTGTTTTCAATGTATGCGATAAGGTTTTCGATAAAAAATTGCGGTATTCTCACTTAAAAAAAATATTCATAAAAATCCCGAAAACGCCAACAAAGGAATACAATCTGTCGTTTCGAGTGTGTTCCAGATATGCTCAATCTGATTTAAATGGTTTGTGCATGCTTCCCACTACATACGCTGATTTGTTTTCGTTTTAAACCCATTCCCATGAAATTGAGCTGTATTTCGCTTTAGCATACATAAAATAAAACGAATTGGCAATCATGAATGTAGTAGAGAGTTTACAGAGGTATACGCCGCATACTTTCTGGATTTTTTAAGAATCACCTTATCTCCCTCGCCCTCTTTCTCAAAAAGCCGCAGTACATACATTCTAGGATATATTCTATAACTTGAGCATATACTCTCTGCTTAGAGCGTATATTCTCTGTTTTTTTACGAATATTTCCACTGTTGGCAATGCCAATAGCATAAGATATGAACGAGATCTGAATATCTCGTCTGCATAAGCTTTGAGCCGTCAAAGTGTCATCACAAGTGACTTACAAATCTGAACATATTTTTTTCAGCATAACATGCTGGCTCAAATACGCCAATGTGAACTCGATTACGCCCTGTTTATCGGAAAAAGGTTATTATTTAAAAGGCCTGCTAGTGGCAATTGAGAAAATGATACTATGATAAAATTCCTAGATTAGTAAAGCTGAAAAGTTAATGCCCCACCGCTCATACTATTTTATAATGGAATTCTTTTGTGGTGACGTGTAAATGAATAATAAATATTTTTTGCGTGGCATGTTCTACAAAATATGTATTCTAGTGCTCTTCATAAATGCATATCAATTTCATTATGTTTCGATGAGTTTAACATCATTAAAAAGAGCTTGGAACTATTTCATCCCATCGGCCGTAATGTAACGGAATACTTTTGATTGTCCCTGTATTCGAATTTATCCGATTTTATTAAAATTTGCAACGACTCAACAAAATTCGGCAACAAATAGATATTTAAAATTTCAAACGATTCCGTAGGATAGTTTTTGTGCTGCTATATGTGGAGATACAGACGAACGGATCAGACGGATACTATAGTTACTAAATATTTTATATTAATTAGGGACACACCTAAAAGAACAGTTAAATTTAAAAGCGCACGCCGAAATTGAAAACGCATTTCCAGAAATTATTGCTCAAAAACAGTATTGTAACCAATTTCTTTTGTGTGTCCTTGTAATTGGATTAAAAATGCTATGAATATCCTGTTATAACTTAACCGGTAATGAAATTCAGTTATTTATATAAGTTTCGTAAATTTGCAAGAACGTAATTTCATTAAAATACTCTGCAAAGGATTTCCCCCAATAGACCATACTGTAATGAAAATCTTTTGGGTGCCCCTGTAAATAAACTATTAATCCCACATACTTCATATACAATATCAAACATGCCAAGGAGACCTTAAATAAGGTTTCCAATTGCATATAATTCGGTGTATATTTACGGATGTTTGAGTGTGGACATGGACAGACGGATAGACAAACCGAATGCATAAATATTTTTCAGCTTTGTTGGAAAGTGCAGAAAAAAAGCAACCTCACAGGCTGAAGATCACAACCACATCGATTTATTTAATGACAAAAAAAAGTATTTCTTGGTTATCCTGTCGATCAAAAAACTATCGCCAAATTATAAGGTTACATGCCAATACTGGATGATTGTAAATACTACTTTCACTTGTCTTTAATTACGATACACATGCTTGTTACGTCATAAAGTGATTTTTAATTCAACTTTTAATATGTA
Source organism: Maratus speculifer (assembly GCA_964019185.1). NCBI lineage: Eukaryota > Metazoa > Arthropoda > Arachnida > Araneae > Salticidae > Maratus > Maratus speculifer. Next base: position 56,154,628 of record OZ025290.1, on the reverse strand, counting down.
TTTCTTATTGCATTTTAAAAATGTATTTATTCTTCTGTTATTTAAAATACAAATTAGGTCAATTTATGTAATTTGACAAACAGTTTGGCGATTTGTGTAGCTTGGCGCAATTGGTCTACGAAATAACCAAGTATAAGAAAGAAAAAAAAAGCTCGCCCAAAAATTTAGAACAGGATATGGAACTTTTCATATAATTAGCGCCAAAATATCATTATTTACATTGCATGGTGATCTGGCTATTGTTGTTTGTTTATTAATAAATTGCTTATTTTTTTCTATATTTATATAACCTAAATTTAATCGTGCTTTTTTTAATTGTTACTTACTTTTTAAAATAATCGAAATTCATTCAAAAATGATTTTCGCGAAAATTGCGCCAAACCCGATGCGTATATGATATCTCTGCTCCAATTTCATGATACTTTTCAAATAATATCTTTACCTTGGCGTTTTTATAAATCATGGTCCAGTTTGGGCTTCAGAAATTGAGATTTCAAACCTGATGATAGTTTATGCTTATTTTTACTTGTAAATATGGCACAGATGTCATATTTATGAGTAAAAATATAAGCTACATGTTAGCGCGATTTTTCCCCCGCCAAATTGATGAAAACGTTGTTTTTTAATATTACTATAAGTGTTTTACGATTTACGATTTATTGTGATATTCATATTTTTTATTATATTTTTTATTATGTTTATTACTTATAACCGTTTATTCTTCGCTTCAACTATAGTTCATTTTTTGATATTACTTGATTATCCTGTAGACCAAAAAATTATCGCCAAACAATAAGATAAAATGCCAATCAATGAATGATCGTGAATGTCTCATTAAACAATGTAAACATGTGTTTAAAACGTCATCAAGTGATTTTTTTATACCGCTTTTTATTTGTATTTTTATCAATGTTTCACTAATTTATTTCTTCTTTCGTTATCCTTACTAATATTATAAATCGGAAAGTGAGTTTGTTTGTTTGTTCCGCTTTCACGCCGTAACTACTGAACCGATTGCTTTGAAATTTTGCAGACGTAAAGTTAGAAGTCCGGATTAAATAATAGGGTAATTTTTATTTATTTTATTCAAATATTTTCCTTAATAATTCAAAATTTAATTATTTTTCATACAAAATCAATAGGCATTTTTCAGATAAAATTTAACCATTTTCCTTTCCTGTTGCCAAGAAAATAAACAAGTTGGAAATTGCACGAGAACGTAGCAAATGAGGTGCGTTCGTACGTTAACGAAGTTTTAAAAATATTCAGATCTTGCTGATATAGTAGAGCGTACTCCGGATACAGTTTAGTAGTCGAAATCTTTACGTTTCTGTAAATATACAGAAAGTAATTTTTTTACACCTCAGCAACGTATATCTTATTCATAAAATGTGAAATAGTTGAATATAATTAAAACACGTCCCAAACAATTTTTCCCCGTATAGCATTATGTAGTGGAATACTTTTGTGTGGCCCTGTAATTTAATAATAAAAATTCTTTACATCACAGATTGTACAGAATGCATATTTTAGTATATATTTCATAGATTCATGCCAATTCTATTATGTTCGAATAGGTGTAACATCATTAAAATGCATTTGAAACTTTTTCCCCATTGACCGTAATGTAATGGAATACTTTTGATTGTCCCTGTAAATGATCTATGCATCCGATTTTCATAACATTTGAAATGACTCGACAAAATTACTCAATAATTATGTGTTTTAAATTTCAAACGATTAAAATGCATTTGAAACTTTTTTCCCTATTGACCGTAATGTAACAGAATCCTTTTGATTGTCCCTGTAATTGATCTATCCATCCGATTTTCATAAAATTTGAAATGACTCGACAAAATTATGTTATAATTATGTATTTTAAATTTCAAACGATTAAAATGCATTTGAAACTTTTTTCCCTATTGACCGTAATGTAACGGAATCCTTTTGATTGTCCCTGTAATTGATCTATCCAACCGATTTTCATAAAATTTGAAATGACTCAACAAAATTATGTTATAATTATGTATTTTAAATTTCAAACGATTCGGTTGGGTAGTTTTCGCGTTGTTATATGCGGACAGACAGACAGACGGACAGACGGACAGACGGACAGACAGACGGATGGACTGAGCGACAACAATAGGTGCTACGTATTTACATAATTACGAACGCACCTAAAAATTGGAATAATAATTTTTCAGCGGCAATGAATTTTTAATAGAAAACTTCCACGCGAAAAACTATAATAAAATAATTTAAAAGAAAATAAATATGACGCCATGTTTGAAATAAAAATAAAAGGTGTATTTTTTATAATACATTTAACAAGGATATTTGTTTAGTTAATGGGAATTTTTGTGTAAAATAAGATGACATAAATTAAAAGTAAAAAGAATGAAAAAGAATTATATTTTTAATAAAATGGTTCACTCATGAAAATGTGACGTCATAGTTGAAATAAAACAGGTACTTTATAGCAGTCGTTAAAAATACAAGGGGTATGAATATCAGTAGCTAATGGAGCGAGATAAATAATGACGCCATATTTAAAATGAATCAGAAATATTTTTTACTTATACTAATTAATAAGTTATAAGTTAGATACAAATGAATATTTTTATTCAAAACTCATAATTATCAATGGAAGAAATTTTTTGTGGGGAAAAGGTGGAAAATAAAATCACTGATTAATATATTTTTGGCTCGATTTTTTAACACTTTCGAACAAAGTTGAAAAGTTATTATGCTTTCGGTTTGTCTGTCTGCCTGGTCGCTTTCTAACTTTCGTAAATATACTCCGATTTCCATGAAATTTTTGGACGTTCTTAACGTTTACCTAGCACGAATACCTATTGAAAATAAAGTTTCTACCATGATTAGTTTATTTACAGGGATAGTCAAAAAATTTCCTTATATTACGGCATTATGGGGAAAAATCGTTTTAATTAAATTTAACGATGTTATAGCCTGTAGAACATATTAAAATTTATATGCATTTACAAAGTGCACTAAAATATGCATTTTGTAAAGTATGTAGTGAAAAGGGCACTTACTATTCATTTACAGGGTCAGACAGAAGAATTCCATTGCATAGGAATAAAGGGAGGAACAGTTTCCGACATATTTTAATTATGGTAAACGATTTCATGTATAATCAAATTGATATATGTTGCTGAGGCTTAATGTAAGTTATTTCATGCATAATACGAAGTGCATAGCATTTACAGGGACACACAAAGGATTTCAAATATTATATATTCTATCCAAAGTACTGTATATCATGGATGATGACTGTTGCATGGATGAAATGCATTTTGAATTATGATATGTGCTTTTAAGTTTCGCTAAATGTATGCATATTAAATGGAGAGTATAAATGGTAATAGTATAAATAGTTAAATTTAGATATACAGGGTTACACAAAAGATCTCGGAAAGGTTACTGAATATGAGCGTAATTTACTTAAAGGTGGTTTTTAAATAAAATATGCATTTTTATTTTGAACTGCATTTAGTAAACTAAGAAATGTTTGTAGTATATATATATAAAATGATAAACAGGGTCCCGCAAAGAACTGGATACAAGGTTGTCTTCGGATGATAATTTCTGAAAATGTAATTTAGGTAGTAATAAGAAATATTTTTGTTTGAAATAAATTTTAGAAAGATACTTTCGTGTATTAAAGGCATTTGGAAAACTACAGGGCTGAACAAAAGAATTCAAGAATGTTTCTATCTATTAGTATTAATCGCTGAAAGGAAAATTTTGACCAGCAAACAAATTAGCAAATAGGGATTATCAAAAGTTTTTTTTACCATAAATTCGCAATAAAAAGTTAATTACACATGCTTTTCATCATCGAAATTTTTTGCTTGATTGATCAATTATTTTTTCTTTAAATGTTATGTGAACGAAGTCACGGGTAACTGCTAGTTTAAAATAAAAAATATGTGAATATGTACAATTTGGCGAAATCGATCACGAGATAACGAAGAAGTACCAATATTTTATTTCAGCACATATTTTATTTAAACACGACATAATTGTTTCCAATTTGCATGTGCGGAGGTGCGAAATATAAAAGATGCTAATGGCGGCTATTAAGTACTATTATAAAAATTATCGCAAAATCTCAAATACTAATACTAAGTTACTAAGAAATAAGACTTTTTTCTTTTAAATTAACAACAAGAACAAAATTATTTTTCAGTTTGTTTCTTAAGTTTAAATATAATTAATTCTACTTAAAAATTGTTTGCGTATTTTCCTTGCTCCATGTGCTTAAATTTGGGAATCTAACGAAAATATACAACCAGTAAAAAGTGACGCACACAATATTTCTGTGACGTATGCAAATGAATTGGTCTTTTTATCAGTTTTTTAAAAATAGTTTTAAAACTATTTGGAACTACATTAATTATAAATAGAAGTTTTCTAATACGTCCATTAAAAACTTTTCAAAAATATGCATTAAAATACTTAATTGCTATAAAGGACGTGAAATACTAATAAAAACATTAAAAGATCTTAATAATTTTTACATGTTTCGATTGAATTTACTCAGTCATCATCAGAAAAAACAAAATACAAATAAACACAACGATAGAAAATGATAATAAACTATTACAAATGAAATTTAAAAATTTTAAAAAATAAAAATAAAAATCACGCGCGTTATATTTTAATTATGTATCACGTTGCTTAATTTTTAAATTATTTAACAATTCAATCCTAATATTTGGGATTTGATTTGGAACTAATTTTTGAAAGTAGGTGCATTCAGTAGGTTACTCTCATAGGTACCGTTTATTGGTACAATCAGAATCGCAATCCGATATGTATTTTTCCAGATTTGCTTAACGAAAGAGTTATGCTTGACTTTTAATATCGTTACGTACTATGTGTATTAGTCTTCTCTTCGTCAAGACAACTATTTACTCCATGCACTCTGATTCGGTTGTCTACGAAAATATCCAGCCAGTGAAAAATGACGCACACCAAGTTTCTGTGACGTATGCAAATAAATTGTCCTTTTTTTATCAGTTTTTTAGATATAACTTTTAAACTATTTGGAACTAATTTTTCGTAGATACACTGTAAAAAAAAATTGTAATTTTCACAGAAAAAAACTGTATTTTTTACAGTAAAAAACTGTTTTAAAGAAAAACAGTTATTTTTTGTAAAAAATACAATTTTTTCCTGCAAAAATTAAGAAATTTATATATTTTTTACAGAAAAAAACTGTTTAAAAGAAAAACAATTTTTTACTGTAAAAAAAATTGAAATTTGTAATTTTTACAAAAAAAATCCATATTTTTTGTTTGACAAAAAATAATTGTTTAAAAGAAAAAACAGTTTTTTGCTGTAAGAAATATGGATTTTTGTATTTTTTACAGAAAAAAACTGTTTAAAAGAAAAACAATTTTTTACTGTAAAAAAAATTGGAATTTGTAATTTTTACAAAAAAAAATCCATATTTTTTGTTCGACAAAAAATAATTGTTTAAAAGAAAAAACAGTTTTTTGTTGTAAGAAATATGGATTTTTGTATTTTTTACAGAAAAAAACTGTTTAAAAGAAAAAGAATTTTTTACTGTAAAAAAAATTGGAATTTGTAATTTTTACAAAAAAAATCCATATTTTTTGTTTGACAAAAAATAACTGTTTAAAAGGAAAAACAGTTTTTTGCTGTAAGAAATATGGTTTTTTGTATTTTTTAGAGAAAAAAACTGTTTAAAAGAGAATACAATTTTTTACTGTAAAAAAAATTGGAATTTGTAATTTTTATAAAAAAAATCCATATTTTTTGTTTGACAAAAAATAACTGTTTAAAAGAAAAAACAGTTTTTTGCTGTAAGAAATATGGAATTTTGTATTTTTTACAGAAAAAAAATTGTTTAAAAGAGAAAACAATTTTTTACTGTAAAAAAAATTGGAATTTGTAATTTTTACAAAAAAAAATCCATATTTTTTGTTTGACAAAAAATAACTGTTTAAAAGAAAAAACAGTTTTTTGCTGTAAAACATATGGATTTTTGTATTTTTTACAGAAAAAAAAATTGTTTAAAAGAGAAAACAATTTTTTACTGTAAAAAAAATTGGAATTTGTAATTTTTACAAAAAAAAATCCATATTTTTTGTTTGACAAAAAATAACTGTTTAAAAGAAAAAACAGTTCTTTGCTGTAAGAAATATGGCGTTTTGTATTTTTTACAGTAAAAAAACTGCTTAAAAGAGAATACAATTTTTTACTGTAAAAAATGGAATTTGTAATTTTTACATAGCCCCACCAGTGGCCGAGAGGTACGGACCTCTCAACTGGTAGACGGCAGGTGCTGGGTTCGAACCCAATCGCGGCTGTCTGCCTAACCGTTCGGAGTTTTCGTGGTTTTCTCCGAACCTTGCGTAAATACTGGTTAGGTTCCCTTAGAAAGACCCCCACGAAGGGCACTCCCCCCTGGTCCTATATCCCTAGTGTAGATAATCGGACGACAAAAAAATACACCAAATACACCAATTGTAATTTTTACAAAAAAAAAATCCATATCCACATTTATCTTGATTCATGAATATTTTATACATAAATAAAGAGGTTATTTATTTATTTTTTAAACTTTGTTAACAATGGCCATTGTGGTGATAGAAGCATAACCGCTATTGCTGTTGAAAAGTACAAGAAAAAAATTAGATGATAATATCATAAAACTCAATAGAAAAATTAATATAAATACAAAGTTTAAAAAAAGATCAAATAACTAATGCCCGAACATAAGCAACCCGAAGGTCCCTCACCTGGAGTAGAACTCACAGCCTACTGCTTTGGGAACTTCCTACCTGGAAGTATAGGTCTAAACCGCTCGGCCACAATGCTCGACATTCGCTGGGAAGAAAAATAACTTTCGTTATGTAGCAGAAATGTACTTGTCTTTTAGCGTGTGCTAAAAATTAAATACTTACAATTTCCATGTTGACCTACAAATATTACAACAATCTTAAGAAATAAGCTTATACATACTTTTTCCTTTCTCTGCCCCGTCCCCCTGTCTTTTTTTTCCCTCACAACATGAATGTTTTCAGGGATAGATGCGATAGAGATATATATTATATATTTCATTACAATGTTTTTGAATGTGCCAAATGAAATAAAAAGTTATTTTAGGATAATATTTTTTGTTTAATAACTATTTTTCTCAATCATTCCATTTGACAAAAAATATGTAAATAAATAAATCAAATTAAAAATAAAATTAAATGAAATTGTGAAAAAAGATAATTTTTACAAGGTAACTTTAAAAAACGTAATTTAACAAATTACAACCATTATAAAAATGATTTTTTTTTTCAGAGAAAATTTAAGACTTGTAAATAAATTCTATATTAAAAAAAGATGGTCTTTTATAATCAATCGCAATCAATTCAACATTAGATTGTTTCGTTTTTCGTGGTCGCCACACATTTCGTAATCGGTGGGTTCGATAATGAGACACCTCTTTTTGTTTAAAAAACGATTTTTCATGCGACGTCTTTCTTTGAATTCGGTTTTTCCATGTCTGATAATTTGCATTTACATATTTTGTATTTTTTTTCACTTTCTTCTTTATTAACAACGACATTTCAATTTCTTACTCAGATAAAAAAAATTGTAATTGTAAAAATAAATAAATAAATAAAATAAAAATTAAATTAAATTAAAATTTAAAAAAACGGAGATTTATTGCTCAACACAAAATACTTGAATGTTTTTCATTAAGTTAATAAAAATCAGTAAAAATCTTCTCTATTATTATCCCGTCGACCAATTTCGCCAAATTATACAAATCGCCAAACTAATAGCCAAATTATACATATTGACATATTTTTTATTTTAAATAATGAAAAAACAAATAATTAGTGGAATATTAATAAAATTCAAATAAAAAAACGAAATTAAAATCACTTAATGATATTTTAAACATGTGAATCTTATTTAATGTCATTGAATGTGACATTCACGATCATCCATTATTGGCATTTAATTTTATAGTTTGGCGATAATTTTTTGGTTGATGGGATAACCTAGAAGTACTTATTATTTTTATCATGATCAAAACGTGGCTTACATAATAAGAGTCATTTATTACGCACGCTAGGGATTAAATATTAATCTCAAAGGGCCAATCATAACAAAAATAAAATGCGGACATGCCTAGATCTATTCTCGACCGAAAACAACATCCATTTTCCAAATGGTTAATAAATTAAGCTTTAAATATATAGGTATTTTGTCGCTTTAAAACCTTATAAATAACTTAACATTCAAATAAAATTATTTTGCACTTTTAATTATCTTTAGTTTCATTATCATTGTGTCGTCTTAATTTTGATAGAATAAGCAACTAAAATCCTGTATTCTAAAAATAGTTTTAATTTTGCAAAATATTGTATTAATTTTACTAAGCTAGTTCAAACTAAAAAACCTGTGTAAGAAAAACATAAAATTTAAAATTAATTTAATTTCGTCAATATTCAGTGCAGTGCAAGGATAATAATAAATTTATAATATCATAATTATGTTAAGGATGTGTATTTTTTAATTAGAATGTTTAGAAAAAAAATTAATAAATAGAGAAATTGTGAATAATATATAATACATTTTACTTTTTTTTTTTTTAATTCAGTTAATTTTTAAATAATTCGAATAAATGGAAATATAGTGAAAAATAAATGCAATGGAAATGATAATGATAAAAAATAATTTAATGACAAATGAGAATGATCTAAAATTAAACTCTTGACTTAATGCATCCCCACTAAACATGTATCTAACAATATTGGAAGACTATTGAGAAAAATAATGAAAGATCTTTGAACAGACTAGCGATTAAAAGGGTCTGATAAAACACAATTGTAGTTTTCAATTCGGAGTTTTTTTATTATTATTATTTGTTTTTTTAATCTGACAAGACAACAGCATGAAATCCTGGTGATACTGATCCCCCTGGTGTATGTAGGCAGGAATGTCGATCAACATGCCAATCTCACTCAATTAGTCCTAATTTTCTCTCTAATTCTAGAATTTGCTCATGTTATAATATCGAGCCGATTAAACTACAAGTAGCAGACTAGCATTAATTTAGCCTCTACCATCACCCCTTCAAACCTTGAAATTTCAAAAATGTCAATATTTTTCTTTGAATTAGCTGTAATTTGCTTAAATATATTAGAATCTATTTCGTTTGATATACTCGTACCAAGATAATTTAATTACAAGTAGAGTGAGCTAAATTAATACTCCACCCCAACCCCAATTTTTGAATATCGAAATTTTAAAAGTGTTAATATTTAGCTTTTAATTATCTCACATTTTCTGTCTAAGTCTTTGTCCCGTCTTCAATATCACTATATTTCATAACAAAGAACTGACGTCGCATTAACCCAGATATCCCACCCCAATTCCAATTTCAAATATTAAAATATGCCTAGTTGTTTTTATTTATTTGAATAACATACATCCGACTTGTGTGCTCGACCTGAAAGCCTGCTTATAAGTCATCGTCAATGTACAAGGACGAGATAGCACAAGGGATTTACAACACAAGAGAAATACAACCAGTGCAATGGAGCCAGCGCGAATCGAACCCACAACCTCAAGGTTAGCAGAGCAGCGTCTTAACCACTCGGCCACTGAGGCCCACCTAGTTGTTTATTTTTATTTGTTTACACACACATCTGACTTATGTGCTTGACGTCGGGTGTCTGCTTATAACAGCACAAGAACACAAAGAGCGCGTTTAGCAGACCCAACCAAAGCGACCAATGTGAACGATTTCATGACGTCACGATGAGCATGTTCGAAGCTAACAAAAAAGACAGGTACACTTTAAGTACCTTTTTTTATAGACCGCTGAAGTCATGTGAGATTCAAATGCAACAATGAAGATGTGCGAAAAAAAAAGTCACGTCATTCTAGCGGTCTGTAAAAAAAAGCACTCAAGATACACCGCGGTAGCCTGTCTTTTTCGTTAGCTTCGGAGCATATTCAGCAGACTCATGGATCAGAAATACAACTGGATAACGGATCCCTTTGTTCTCTTCCGAAATACTTGAAGCTGGAATGACCGAGGTTTTATCGGCAAAAGGGTGACATTTTTTGGCGGTGATCCCTTTGGCGGTGTACCGTGAAGCTCTATCAACGCAGACGAAATATAAGCTACTGGTGGGTGCGGAAATTCCAATGGCAGTTTTTGGAGGGAGAATAACCGGTTTGGCGCACATTGCTACCCACCATCACGTGCTGGTGGGTAGGTAATGTTGGATTCAAGAAAGGTTGCCATTTCTTAATCCAGGTATTAGACGTCAATGAGCAGACCCAACCAAAGCGACGAATGTGATCGGCTACATGACGTCGCGGTAAGTGACCGGTTTCTAACCGTGTGACAAATAGAGGATATTCCAAATCTGCGTTCGAGGCTGTGAAATGTCACGTGGTACCGGTAATTTACCCAAAGAATTTCTAACTGATTAGAAGGGAGGTTGCTACTGCTTTCCCCATGAACTGTTCTATTGGCTGGTGTGATTTACACTGCGTCTAACGGAGCTTTCCCTTCTTTACGCTAGAAGTTTTTGCCTTGACCACGTGATGATAACGTAGATGGAAATATCCTCCATTCACTGGACTCCATTGATATTATTTACTACCAGCACTATTTGTACACTGTAAAAAATATGACTATTTTGCTGCATCGTCACTCCACCGTTTTTATAGATAACAACTATTTCAGGCTATCATGGAGCATTCTCATTGGCCAAAAGGATGATATTCTAAAAAAGCGGGAGAGTAAGGATGCAGCAAAATAGTCATATTTTTTATAGTGTATTACGTTGCTGAAATTATTCTTTTATCGTTGTTGTCATAAATGTTTATCTGACCGATCACGTGACCCAAGTAACCCAGTTTTTTTTTTTTTTTTTTGGGGGGGGGGAGGGGGTTAGTTTGGTCCGGAACAACATTGGTTGCGCAGCATTGAACGCTTTGGTAACTAACCGATTAACCGATTCTACCAATACGTAACCGGTGACTCCACTGAACACGCCCAAGAATCTTTCAAAGTCACAAGAACATTTACACCACTATAGAATTATAGCAGGAAGAACTGAATCACTGGAAGTCGAAACCGCAGACCACCTACGCTCTCAAGCAGTTTGCAATGTGCTACTTTAACTAACCATTCTGCCACATTGAGCTCATTCAACACTACCTACACTGTTAAAAATGTCGTAAAAATTACCTCTGTTTTTAAAGACTATCTATTTTCTGATTAATGAGAACGCTCCATAGGCCTTTAGGAAGCATTCTGATTGGTTAAAAAATTGATAGTCTTTAAAAATATTGGAAATTTGGTCCAAAATCTCAAATCCAAAATCTGGTAAGCGCAGATGTTTTCTTTCCAAAATTACGCAATTCGTACTTGGTCGAGTTCGATTATGCGAAGGAGAAAAGTTAACACGCATGACGATAACGGTAGTTTCCCCAAGATGCTTGGCGATTCGTTTTTGTCCAAAATCGTCTCAAGCAATCACCTTTATATCCCCCATGTTGCCATTCTCATATTGAGGTACTCTAATACGTGCTGATCGGTGCTTGCAAAGAAGGGTGCTTCTATAAGTGAGTGGGGATATACACACAATGTGTATGCACTTGCTCAGACTAAAAGCTTTATCCAAACTACGATAAGCACACATTCCTCAACTCATGGTCGTATTCACATTTATAACTCGGCTTAAAAAAAAAAAACTCAGCAAAACGCTCAAATTTAATTCATCATTAAACTAATTGGAATTCACCTTGATTAGATCCTATTAGATTTATCATGAATTTCATTTTTATGTTCCATCAAGGTCTGATACAATCTACATTGATGCAGATTGTGAATACAAAGCATCAGTTAGATTGTTAAAAATCTGCACCTTTTACTGCATAGACAGTCCACTGATTTTATACCCTGTTCGCACTGGGATAGTTGAGTCACTTAACTTTAAGTTACTTAAATTTTTTGAAGCGGGATACCCGGAATTAGGCTTCACTTGTTCGCATTTACTAAACATTGTGACTTAACTTTGCCAAACTGGCATCTGAGCATGCGCATAAGTTCTGAAATTTGTAACTGCAACTTTTAACTTTTTTGTTTACACAATAATTATTCTGCCTTATTCCAATTAAAAAATTAATTTCTTTTGTGGGAGAAAATAACAGGTTCAACATTTTCCATTTTCGGCCTTTAATTACAAAACCATCCCACAAACACGTGTTAAGCAACTGGAGTAAACAAATAACAACTTGAAATAGTTTATAATTATTTGTAGGACTCAAATTCACTAATTAAATAATCAGAATTAAATATTCTAAAATTCAGAAATAATAATTAAATATTCAGAAGGCAGATTTCCACTCAACTCATAGTTAAGAGAGCAAGCTCACTTGAGCAAGTTTCAGAAACTTGCTTAAGCAAGAATCTCGATTCCGGGTACGACCGCTTCAAAAAACTGCAAGTTAAGTGACTTAACTTTCTCAGTGCGAACAGGGTATTATAGAATATCCCTATTCTGACCACGTATGCCACCTCCCTCATATCTAGGCACTCTAGTCTCACTACACTGTAAAAAATTTGACCCTTTTGCTGCATCGTAACTCCCCCACTTTTATAGAATATCTCTTTTTTGACCCCATAAGAATACTCCATAATTGGTTGAAGTAATCGTTTTCTATAAAAGCGGTGGAGTGACGATGCAGCAAAAGGGTCAATTTTTTTGCAGTGCACACTGTTAAAAATCTGCAACTTTTGTTCATAGTCACTATACCACTTTTATAGAAAATATTTACTTAACAGTATTATGGAGCATTCTCATTACTCAGAATAGAGATACCCTATAAAAACGGTGGAGTGACTATAGAACAAAAGTTGCAGATTTTTAAAGATCAGTCTCAACCACGTGATGATCACCAGCCTACCAAGTTTTATCCAACCAGCCATAATTGACAATTTGTGGCCTGTATTATGAGCCAACCAATCACAATCGGCCAAATTTGAGGGGGAAAACAAAAAACACATTTGTTGTGACGTCATTTGAAACTGATCTATAATTGAATCCGTCCAAGCGACTGTCGCAAGATCTGGAATAGAAAATGCTTAGGTTTGCTGCAGTTTGAATAAACGCGTCTATCTAAATACGATCTTAGAATGGAATGATTAGATGCAACCTATTGTATTTCTTTATACACCCTTAAAAATCTGCAGCTGTAAATGCATCGTCACTCTACCGCTTTTATGTAAAACGATTACTTTATTATAGCTATGGAGCATTTTCACTAGTCAAAGAAGAGATATCCTATACAAGAACTACAGTCTCTATGCAACTAGGATTACTGATTTCTACCAATGAAGTAGTGTGCTTCTATAAGAGAATGAATTTTGTCCAAACTGTACTTCAAACCTGCACTGTAAAAAATGTGACTCTTTTGCTGCATCGTCACTCCACTGCTTTTATAGAAAACGATTACTTCAGCCAATCATGGAGCATTCTCATGGCTCAAAAGAGAGATATTCTATAAAAGCGGGGGAGTGACGATGCAGCAAAAAGGTAAAATTTTTTACAGTGTGGCAAGTGAGACTAGAGTGCCTTAATTAGACCGGGAGTGACAAATCATCACCTGAATGAGTTGTAGGCTGAAATTTCATGTTTAATTAAAACTTGATTCGCATATTAAAATGCAATTGATCTGACAGGTCACATCTTGTTGGAAAACACTTGGAATCCCGATTTTAGTTATTTGCTGGAAAGTTTAAGCTACAATTGTAGCCATTACATATTTTGAAGTATCTTGCATGTGAATTATGTTGTATGTTAATAAATAGTTCTGTTCTAGTTTGATATAGATTGGACTAAAAACTTCGGACTGAGCATGTGTCTTTTAAGGTATAAAAGCATCAGAAGTGAAAAAAATCTATAAACATTTGCTTGGTTACAATAGCAAGCTTACCAATATGCTTGGAGTTTGGTTATTGTCCAAATTCGTTCATGAAACGTTCATAACAGATCTTTTCGAATATGAAACAAATTCAGTTAGCAAAGATATTTCAATCTACATTATTTGCTTATTTCCGTGCTTTTAAAAATACTTTTAATAGTCGCAGGCACTAACACCGCGTATCAACTGGAAATTGCGTCAATTGGCGAAGTAATGTGAATTGTTCAATGGATAGAATAGGGCAGTTTCATAAGACGTCACAAATCGACCGTTGGAGGTCAAACAATCGTTGTGATTGGTAGCTGAGAGGATTATGGGTGTGGCAGGAGGTGAATCGTCAGCATTTGATTGGTGGATGAAAAGTAAATCAGCTGATTGCAACAGCCCTATAGATAGCGGGGGAGTGACGATGCAGCAAAATAGTTATATTTTTTACAGTGTAGAGACATATTAAATAGTATTGAGGTGCATTAACATTATGATAAGATAGATGCCTCTGCGTGTGGCGACATTCAGAATGTGATATTGCATTCGTTACAAAGATTTGGGGATAAAGCGAATTCTACTTCGTCTCCGAGTTATACATGAAACTATTGTCGGGCACTCAAATGGTATTCACCATCTACTTGTTTTAATGAGGTTCAAGCTGAAAACCAACACAGGGTTCGGTTATTCGACCTTGGTCCAGACGAGGTTGAGGTCGAAATTTCTAAACCGAGCTTGTGCAGTTTGCGAAAAACAAACGGGGAGAAAAAGTTTGGCTACATTTTACCATAATGGCGGCATACTAAAATAAGATACGCCGTGTAAGGTATAGAAGTTAAACAGAAGAACAATATGCAAAGGTATATCTCATGTATATATATATACATACCTTCATCTTTTAAATCTAATTTGGATTTATATATAAATCTTGTATATTATATGTTGAGTTGTTTATTTACATAAATACACATGATTGAAAAAAAAATCAACATTATTAAAATGGTTAATAAATTGCTACTAAAATAACAGCTTTTGCATTTAAAGTTATTTATTTTTTGCAATTTTGATATTAAAAAAAATACCACTGTATTTAGTATCGAAGTGCATGTCGTACTTACATAAGTTCTAATTCAAATATCAGGCACATTGAATTTTTTAAGTAAAAAGAAATACTCACATTACCTTCAAATATTCATCGACTTACTGCATTTTGTTTTATTTTAGTTGTCATAGGATGTGTTTGAAAATTAAATTAAGGATATTTTGTGTGAAAGATTATATATTATATGTTATATAGAAACTGTTATATAAATATCCATCAGCTCTATAAATTATGTATTCTAACTTAAAATTTAAACGATTCATCAGAGTTTTATTTTTTATTGAAGCTTTTTTTGTATATACAAAAGTTTCAATAAAAAACAAACATATGTTTGTTCTTTACAAAAGAACTCGTACTATCTCAAAAGAACAAACATATATTTGTTCTTTTTTTAAATTATGAATCTCATTGTGAATTAAATAAGTATATCATTGATTAACACTAAAGCAATATTGTTATTTTTGAGCTTCTAGTTACATATCTTAATTTTTATAAATTTGTAATACAATATAATTAATTTAATTACAATTAATTTTCAATAGTATATTAATTTCAAAAGTATAATTTAAAATATTGCTTTTGAACTACTACTATACGATAAATTAATGATAGCATAACAAATAGTTTCTGGCTATATTAAGTTTGAGCTTCACGATTTAAAAATAAAAATGAACCATGTTTCAATGTTAACTCAGGCATGACATAATGAAGTTTTTTATTAAGAGCACAGATAATTTCTACTTTTTGTTTGATAGTTTAAGAAAAGTGCATACAAATAAATTACTAAAGGGCTGAAATACTCTGATTTTATTGTATTATTATTATTTTTTTTAACTCTCAATCAAAATGCAAAAAAAAAAAAAAAAAAAAAATCAGAATTAAACTTATCCTCCTCTTACCCGTGCTATCACTGATTTACATACCTCCCTCCCTCCAAATCAAGTACAAACGTAGATTTATTTATTTTAACAAATGGACGTTTTTAGTGTGACGTCATTCATGATGGTTTGCTTGGAAACTGACTCCAAACAAACGATTGCTATGTTTAATTTCTTATTAAACATATTTAAGATTTAGGCGATTAACATTAATTTTTCTTAGTACAAAGCAAAATGAGCTGTTAATAATATTTGTTAGTTTTGTTATTTATGCTAGCAATTAATAAAATTATTTATTTGAAGTTTTTATTAATTCTATAAATGTTTCTTCTACGCCATTTTTTAAAAGACCCTTTTAAAATTAACGAAATGCACCCTGCTTTTAAAAAAAGTTAAACTTTTCCATACCACAGATTTTTTTTAACCCCTTCGCGAGGGAGCTTTTTGCGAAATTTTTATTGTTTTGTCACCGGTTTTTAAAAACAGAAATTTATGTTTTTTTAAATCAAGAAAATACTCCGATTCGATAAGGCAAATTTTATAATAAAATTTTACTTGTAGATATAAACGAGGATTTTTAAGCCTTTTTGCGGCACGTATACGTGTCGCTCGCCCCCAATGAGTTAATGTGTCCGAGACTGTACAAAAATGATAGAACTTTATTTCTTGGGGGGGGGGGGGGAGAAACAAAATGTTATTAAACCATGCTATTAACCATTGTTTTTCAATTTGAAATTTATAAAAAATTTTAAAAATAATGATTTTTTATTTATTATAATAAAAAAATATTTACTTTTTCGCGTTATTGTTACTAAACACATAACTTATATTTTGTATGAAATACTGCCTAAAAAAATAAAATAAATAAAAATAAAAATAACTCAATTGATACTTTAGGATAAAAAATATTTTTATTTATTAATTTATTCTTATTATTTTAATGTTGCTGTTAAATCAAAACTGCTCTCTCAAATTTTAATTAAAACATTTGAAAGTTATTTTTATGTAAACGCGAATCGAGTCACTATTTTTCGTTTGTTTAAGATTGTTTGTATTAATTTTCTCATGATTTATTAATGCAAAATAAAGAAAGAAAATGCCTTGTTTACATCATGGAACAAAGAATATAAAAAAGGAAATAAGGAAAGGGCAGCTGACGTCACTGTGAGCTCTTATTAGTGTGGGCAAGCTGTTTTCGCCCGTGCTTCGTTATAGCACAGACTCTACATATGAATTCAGGCATTCTGATTGATCTACAAATTTTATGATGGTTGTCTGCTTGCTATGATTGGGCTACGTCGTCAAGATGATTCCTACAATGATCGCAATGGCAAAAATGTAGCGGTAGATTGGTCGGCAGAAATGTTTGTTTGTAAACATGCCCTTTCCTTATAAGTTTATATTCTTTGTTCCATGGTTTACATTATGTTGCTGAAATAAAATAAAAAAACCTTCTTGCAAACGAAGCCATGAAGGAAGATCTTAGCTTTTCCGGATTGGCAACACTGTGATTTGCTTATTATTTTTTGCCAGCTTCAGCCGCGAACGCGGGAGATTTCCAACGTGGATTCCTTCCTAGAAATAAGCAATTCGAGGTAAGTTTTTATTTATTTAACACATTTCAGTTCTCCTGTAGATTTTTTAGGGATCCTTTATTTTCTTATACTCTTCGCCAAAAGTCATGGTAACATTTTCGATTTTGTTGATAATAATACATCCTTTATACGAAAATTTGTTTTTTTTTTTTTTTTTTCTTGAATTGCCGATAGCTTAGAGGTAATATAAGTCTGTAGAGAAAGAGCTTTTACTTCTGACCATGTAAAATATATAATAACCAGATATTACCTATTTAAAAGTTACTTTAATAGATTCTTTGTATTCCTTACTAGAAACAATTTTAAAACAAATTTATTAATCAAAATTTATTAATTAAGTATTGCTTGATAATTTTTCCAAGATATATGCTTCACTTTATAGAAAATATCATTATTTGGACAAATTGCACAGCTAATGTTTTTAGTAGCAGCTCTATATTATGTTTATGTATGTTGCAAATGATTTCAATTATCTACATATAACTGATTGTTATTATTTAGTTTTAATGTTTTCAAATGAAGTTATAATGCTTTTATAATATCCAAAATTTGTTTATTTTTATCAGTAAACATGCATTTACGTGTAATAGGATATTTATTAAAAAAAAAAAAAAAAAAAAAAAAAAAAAAAATTATAAAAACGAAATTTTGTACAATCAAACAAAAAACACAGTTTATTTGGGTTTTTTGAAAAGTATCTTTTTTCGGCCAACCTTGGCCAAAAGGAAGTAAGTAAAATTTATATATCTAGTTGTGAACGTTATATAATTTAAATATTTATGAAGTTTTATAAAGATTTATATTATTAAATATTGATATAAAGAATGGTAATTTTGATAATGTGAAAATGTTATGATTAGCTATGTACATTGATTTTGGCCTTCTTCCCCTTTTTAATAGTATTCACAAGCTTTTAAAAGACTTAAGCACATTATTTTATTTTGATTTTGTCGCATTTGGATTACACCCTCAAAATGTTTTAATAGGATAGTGTAACTTTTTGAATATAGGTTAAAAAACTAATAAAAAAAGTTATGAAATATTAATAGTGGCAGAATTGATTTTAAAAAAAAAGTTACAGGTCCCAAGGACCAGTAAGCACGAGAGTTTTGTTCACAGTCATCACCACTAGTCCACTATATAAAATTCTATTAAGGGTCCTGTCCCTGCCTGCAAAAACACTCGCAAACTAATGCTAATCCTATGGGAAGGCATTTTTCTAATAGCTTTTTCCCATTTTGACTTTTTAAAAATATTTATTTATAATTATTATTATTATTATTTATTTATTTATTTATTTATTTATTTATTTATTTATTTATTTTTTTGCATTGCAATTGCATAGCTGAGATCTCTCCAGATTGCTTTTTGATTACTTTTTTGATTTTGGTCGCAGATATTTTTATAAAGCTACTTTCACTTTCAAAACCGGGTCAGAAAGTGAAAGTAACTTTATAAAAAATGTTTGCAACCAAAATCAAAAAAAATAATCAATGAGTGATCTTGAGAGACCTCAGCTATGCAATGCAATGCAAAAAAAAAAAAAACTGTTTAAAAATGTCAAAATGCGAAAGAGTTTTTAGAAAAATGCCTCCCCATATGAATAGCATTAGCTTGTGAGTGTCTTCGCGGGCAGAGACAGGACCCAAGTACCTTTAACAACACCCCCCCCCTCCCCTCCCTCCTACTAGTATATAAACCAAGCTTCCTTTGTAGTTACCCAAAATTTTCAGCATAAGATGCAAAATAATATGCTAAAAAAACTATATAGTACATAAACGAAAAATATAAAATAAATATGTATTTTATTTACGATCATTTATTTCGACTGACTGTAAGGATTAATGCAAATTTTTCTTATGCTTATTTTTTCGAATAAAATAAAAAATTGTGTGGTTTGTTTGGTTTTCTCAGGGAGGGGAAAGTTTGTTTACCTGCCTGAGAAGTTGAGAGGGAGGGAAAAAAGTTACTGGTCTTGCAGACCACAGAATTTTCTTAATTAGTGATCCAACTGAATTTTTGGTGGTTTCGGGCCACTGAGGATTTCAAAGGCTGATTAAATTGTATCACAAATTGTAAAAAAGCCCAATAAAATCCGATTTGCTGCGAGTTTTATTGGATTTTTTAGAATAGGTTTTGCACCCCCCCCCCCTCCTTCCCCCTGATTGACAGTTTTCTTCCGCAATATTAAAAAAAAAAAAGGGCCGGAAGAAATGGAAGAAATTTACTGTATAACTTTAAAATTTTGTAAGAAACAATAAATGGTTTCTTGTTATACCTTAAGTAAATTAATTCCATCAGGTCTATATAAATTTAATTATATGCTAAATTAATAATTACATCAGTTTTTAAGCGAAGATCATATGACACCAAAATTTGCAAAAAACCCACTTTAAAGGGAGTTTATTTATTTTTATTTTTTTAAATTATGATATTAGTGTTTAATATCTAGCTGATTTAATATTAGTTTTTTAAACGTTTGTGTTTAAAGAGCACTATCCTATCAAAATAGATTGTGGGTGTGCTGCCAACTATGACAAAGCCAAAATTGTCAAAATAAAATATTGTGCTCAATTCTTTTAAAAGCTTGTTAATATTATGAAAAAAGCCAAACTGAATATACATAGGTAATTATAACATTTTGGCATAGATGAAAGATGACAAGATCTTTTTTATCAAGTTTTAAAAGTATAAAATTTAATAATGGAAGTTCCCAACTGGATAGAAATTTGACTAATTCCCTTATGGGGCCAAAGTTTGGTGTGTGCACAACACTTGTGCAAAACTGCAAGTATCACACAAGTGTCAATATCAGTGCGATATTTGCAAAAGCAACAAACTTTCATACCAGTATTTGTTAGGTTCAAAATTCTGGAAGTAGAATAAAATACCATTTGAAATGATATATCAGAAGTAAGAAGGATTGAAATCTTAATATCTTAATCTCAATTTTAAAGAAATATTGATGTATAACAATATTACTCTATAACACCCAATCCTAGTTACTATTTGGTATTCGGCACAACAGTTACTATTCGGCTAGCCAAATATTCGGTTCACCTGTGTGCCTAATATTCGATATTCGACTATCCTATGACTTTTTTAAACACTTCGTATAAATCTACAATTTTGTGTTATTTTAACAATGCATTTTAAGATTTTGTAACTCTAATATTGTAAATGCTGTTTAAATTAAGCATAACCAGCGTAACTGCTGATACCAATATCCAAAGAAAAAAAGCATTATGATTTCAAACATTAAACAGACAGATTCTATTGACAGGCAATTATCAACAACTCCCTCTACCAGAGCCGAATTCTGGCTGCTCCACTGATTAATGTATATATATATATATTTTATTATTTAAACTTTAGAATAGGCAAATATGAAAAGTATATTTTCAGTTAATATTTGATTTTATTTTTGATTATAGTAAATGAATGCATCATCATATCCTAATACAAGCAAGAAAATTATGCTGTTATGTTATTCACTGAGGTAGTTATATCTTTATTGTTCATCACTTATTATAGTATATTTAAAAATCTCTGTCAAAATTTGTATACTTTATATAGAGAGAAGAGTGGGACAGTAGGTTTCTCTCTTTATGTTTTATTCTTAAGTATTTCATCAATCACACACAAGATGAAGTAATAGTTGTCCAATCTTCAGTTGAAAAAAAAATATATATATTTATCTGTATGAGCTTGCACTTTTACTAAGGGAAGGATTAGATCCAGTGTTAGAAACATATCGGTCGTAAAATTCTCGGTCGTCAAAGTTGACGCCTAGCTTTTTAAAAAGTATTTATGAGACATTAGGTTCCGAAATTTAAAAAAAGAATGTTCTAGTCCAAGGCATGAAATTTCAGCTTAAAATGTGCTCGCCAGACTAAAATTTTTACTCTCCACTTTTTTACATTCATTCAGACAACAACATCAACCCCCTCATTTGCACAGAAAATGAAATATTTATGACAAATTTAATTTAAATTGACGATTGTTAGATGGAGCTGACGATGAAGGAAAGAGAAAAAAATAGGCGACGAGCATTTTGACTTCTTTTGGGAAAAAAATACACATCGCTTCATTTTGAAATACTTCCGTGTATCGTTGTGCATAATTTGATTGGAAGCACAACATTTTAAAGGTGTATTCAAAAAAATACTTTTTCATTCTCAACAATGTGAAGTTTTCCGATACATTTTTACTCTCATTTTTAAAGGTAAAGACATGAAACATGCTGAAATGATTTTTGAAGAAAGGTATAAGATGCCATGTGATTTCCTTTTCCGCTCAATTCATTAGATTTTGATTTATAAACAATTATTTTGTCAGTATGAGCCTTTTTTATGTTCCCTAGGTCTCGCGCTTTGAAAATTCCGTTAAAAAGGCCGTTTTAGAGAGCCTTTTTTGCAATATTTTCTGCATTTACCAAAAAATGGACAAACCCGGTATCTTAGTGGTTTCTACATAAAAGAATTTGCCAGTTTGGTGCATTAAACAGTAAAAGTGAATTTAAAAATAAATCAGAAAATAAGAAGTTTGGTTTAGAATACACCTTTAAAAGGTGAAACTTACTCGCCAACTGTAAATATTTACTTGCCAATGGTGGGCTGGCGAGTGGAAATTTCGCACCCTGTTCTAGTCTAAAAATTCAGAACTAAAAAACATTGTGAATTTTGACAAATAGTCACAAAAAAAAAAAAAAAAAAAAAAAAAAAAAAAAAAAAAACAATTTTGTCAATTGTTTGCATAAAAAAATTGCCAATTTCGGTAAAAAATAGTGAAATAAAGCATTTTTTTTTTCAAAAATTAGCAAAATAACAATTTTTTCTATATGATAGAGAAAAAGACACAAATTTCTTCAAAGGATTGTGAACAAAAATGCAAATTTCGTCAAAAGAAAAAAAAAAAATCCCAGGAAAAACACAAATTTTGTCATGGTATCGTAGGGGGGGAAAGCAAATTTCTACAAAGGATTGCGAAAACAAATCTTAATTTTGTCAAAGAATAGCAGAACAAATGACAATCTAGTCCTAGGATCGCGATGAAATCTGTTAATTCCACCAAAGGTATTTGAAAAAATGCAAATTTCTTCAAGTAATTGCATAAAAACCCTACAATTTTTGCCAAACGATTGCGAAAAAATGCATAATTAACGAGGAGGGGCTATTCCCAGCCCTTCCCCCTCTGAAACATTCTACCTTTTAAAAAAATCTGAGGATTTCAGATTTTTTTTTCCATTCAGAATCAGCCCTTGATTCAAATGTTTGTTTTTATTATTACTATTAGTTTTTTTTTTTTTCTTTTTTACTAAATTTAACTGTAATGTACTGTAACCAATACTGGATAAAATTTTGTTTTAGTATTAGAAAGAAGCTGCCAAGTCTTAATTTTGTTTTACAGATTAAGTGCATTTTTCTATTTTCTAAATATAGCAATAATTGAAAAAGCTTTTCATCAGTTTTACAGTTTCTTCAATAATTATAATCTTAGAGATTAATTTCTACACTCTTTAAGTAAAAATAAGTATTTGTGCTTTTCCAAAAAGTATTATCAAGGAT
The DNA here is from genome assembly GCA_964019185.1 of Maratus speculifer. Classification (NCBI taxonomy): domain Eukaryota; kingdom Metazoa; phylum Arthropoda; class Arachnida; order Araneae; family Salticidae; genus Maratus; species Maratus speculifer. The sequence goes on along the minus strand of OZ025290.1, from coordinate 56,131,494 downwards.
AATTATGGTCCAAATTTTCTGATAAATTAAGTTAATCATTTCTGAAAATTGCAAAAAATTGGTCATAAATCTGAAAATTTGGACATAAAATAGATTGCATGTTTTGAGAAATGGTCGCTGAAAAAAATCAATTTAATCTAATCTATCGTTCTAAGAAAAATTGCTAATTTTTTCAAGGGATCGTGGAAAAAATCAGAATTTTGACAGAGGATCGTTAAAAAAAAAAAAAAAAAGTGCAAAAACGGTATATTTGGTCAACTAATCGCGAAAAATTACAAATTTTGGAAAAACACGGCCAATTTTGTAAACAGAAAAAAAACATGGCAAAGCTTGTCAAAAGATTGAAAAAATGACAAGTTTGTCAAAAGATTGTGAAGATAACGGCAAGTTTCTTCAAAAAATTACGAAGATAATGGTAAGTTTCTTCAAAAAATCATGAAGATAACAAAGTTTTGTCAAAAAGGTTGTAAAAAAATGACAAGTTTCGTAAAAAAAAATCGTGAAAAATCACCATGTTTCATCAAAAGATCGCAAAAAAATACAGCAAAGTTTGTCAAAAGTTAAATTGAAATATAGCAAAAAACACCCGCCCCCCCCAACCAAAAAAAAAAAAAACAGTACACTGGGAGTAAATTTTTCGCCCATCTCTGTTGTAACCTTTCAGAAAATTTGATTTGAGTTTTTAATTTTTTTTTCTTTTAATTTAGAATCACTTTTAAGGTATACTATTGTAGCAATATTAATATGAATTTTAGAAACTGCAACTAAAAATCTTAATTTGATGCCTAAGATTTTTACAGTAGTCGTCATTTGATGCCTGCCTTTTATCTCCCAACTTCTATCACTAATTATATCAAGAATCAAAAGTAAATTTGCTTCATATACTTTTTATCCTGTCTGTATATTAAGGACTTGTTTATACATAGACATAAGTTTCCCTATAGCACAAAATTAGCACTCGCCACCCGCCAATTGTCGAGTAGTATTTCAAAATGTCGCAATCAACTTTATTGTCCTCACTCGCCAAACTTAATGGGCACCACTCACCAAAAGCGATGCTTTAAAGATGAATTGATGCCAGGAAGGAAAGAGGTTAAATTCATTCAAAAACAGAAAATTTCATCAGTTAAAAATACAAAATTCTACATAAAATCACAAAAAAAGAGTGAATTTCATTAAAATATCGCTGAAAATGCTGATTTCATTAGAAGATAGTGTTAAAAGATTGCAAAAGCCCACTAATTTTTTTAAATGATTGCAAAAGCCCGGTAATTTTTCCCAAAGATGGCAATAAAACCACAAATTTTCCCCAAAAATACTCAACCACAAATTTCACCAAAAAATACTGAAAACCCCCCAAATTTCATCAAAAAGCACAATAAAATTGAAAATTTCATTAAAAAAATTGTGATAAAATTGCTATTTTAGTCGGAAAGTTGCTGTAAACCTCAAACTTTGCCAAAAAATGGTAACAAACTGCAAATTTCAAAAAAAAAAAAAAAAAAAAAAAAAAAACGCGAAATATCAGCAAATATTGTCAAAAGATCACAAATTTAACCAAAAAGACATGAAAAATCAGCAAATTTCATCAAAAAACCTGCAATTTTTTAAAAAGCATTCTGAAGTAACTGCAAATTTTGTGAAAAGATCGCTATAAAACCTCAAATTTCGTTGAAAATACGTGATAAAACCACAAATTTATGCAAATTGAGTCAAAAAATCACGAATAACTTTCAAATTTTGATAAAAAATGGCGTAAATTGTCAGATCGCCAGAAAGGTAAATTTCATCAAATGATCACGAAGAAACCATGTGTTAGCCATGTGCAGGTAATAAATCTCCAAATATTGTTCTATTGTCATCATTTCATGTGTATTATTCACTGGTTTCCAAAAATTAAGGAAAAATCAGAAAAAAAGCGATAATTCATTCAAAAAGAAAGCAATCTGTATGAAATTTGCATATCGTTAAATAAAAGATACTGAATAAAAATACCAAATGCAAATAAGTGGCGCTGCAATCACATTGTGTCATCCATGAGACACATAAAAATGCACGTTAGAGAGTAAGGCTACAGTTGTCGCTGTGATAGTGATATTATAAATCTAGGATATCCAATTCATTACAATGACCTCGAGGCATCATTTGCCAGCAGAACTGCGATTTAGAGCTAATGGGAGATTGGAGGCAAGACAAAGTCAGGCAAAGGTGGCTAAATACATGGCTAAATGTGAGTCCTTCGGTGGTTCATAGGCTTTGGCAACAATTACAAACCATTGGTTCGGGTTCAAGAAGGTTCAGCCAAGAACGGCCAAGGGTTTCAACAAGTGCCGATGACCGATATTTGCAATTATGTGTACGAAGCAATAGAATCGCAACCCCATCTCACCTTAGATCCTGCCTTATTGCAGCCACTGGAAGGTTAATGTCAATGTGTACTGTGCGTGGAAGGCTTCACGAAGGTGGACTTTACACGAGGCGACAAGCAATTTGTGTGCCGCTCACCACATGTCACCGGAGGCAACGTTTGATGTGGGCACGTCAACATGTCCACTGGATGGTTGATCAATGGAGACGTGTTCTCTTCGCGGATGAGTCCCGGTTTAGCCTCTAAAGCGATAGTAGACGTTGTTTGATTTGGAGAGAACAGGGAACACGCTATCATTCATCAAACATTCTTGAAAAAGATTCATACGGAGGAGGCAGTGTCTGCGTTTGGGGTGGTATCTCTTTAGGTGGACGCACAGACCTCCATGTCTTTCCACATGAAACCGTGAATGCTCACGTCTATAGAGATGACATTCTTTATGCTTATGTGAGACCTTATGCTGGTGCAATAGGTAATGATTTCCTGTTACAGGACGACAAACCTAGACCTCACAGGGCTCACATTGTGGAAGATTATCTTCACCACCAGATAATTCAGCGCATGGAATGGCTAGCTCGATCACCAGACTTGAATCCCATCGAGCATGTTTGGGATGCTTTAGGGAGACGTGTCGCTGCTCTAAGTCCTCCTCCCCTGACCCTTGTCACGCTTACAACTGCTTTGGAAGAGCAATGGCTCTTACTTCCCAGGGAACTCATAGGCCGCATAATTGACAGTATGACACATCGCTGTATATGCTGTATTGCTACTAGCAGTGATCACACAACATATTAAAGGTTTTTTTCCTATACCAAACTAGTAAACTGATTTTGTTAATTTTATAATTATGCTATTTTTTTTAACACCATAATTGTCTGGTCATTGCTTTTCATGTTATTTTATACCTTACTATGCGTTGTATATTGTGGCTGAGTTTCATTAAAATCGACATGTAATATTTTGAATTATCACTATTTTTGTGATTTTTCCTTAATTTTTGGAAACCAGTGTAATTGTCTAAGTCATGAGACTGTTATAAACAATTATGAGCTGATTTCATCACTTTTTATAAGCAAGGTTTTTATTTTGATTTAAAAAAAAAAAAAATTAAATAAAACTACATAAAATTTGCCACATAATCCCAAAGAATTCTTGATGCTTTTATGTTGAGTGCAAATATCACCAGTATTTATTTATTTATTTATTTATTTTTTTAATTGCCGGATAACAGTTTTTTATTTTTCGCCTGGTAAGTTAAAACAATGCTTTGATGTTGAGATTAAACATCTTGGTTTGTGATATTCAATACTTTTCTTTTCATTAAAAAAAAAAAAAAAAAGGATGTGAAAGCCATGAACTTTAGATGTTTCAGTTTTAAATGAAAGTATCTTACATTTTTGTAATTGAAATAAGTGAAACAATTATATTTTTAATAAAATACAAAAAAATTTGATTGGAACTTAAAAATAAAGAGCTCTTTATTTCTCTATCAAAATCTTCTGATTTGGCGTAAAACTGAGCAAGTAAATTGAATCATTAATAAAAATAACATGATGCATTGCTTGGCATACATTGTAGTACATTTATGGAGACCAGACTTGTCGCCATGGGTGCTTAGTAATATGTATAAGTTATCATAGAGCTTTCCAACATTATGTCATGCAATGGGAGTCAGTTAAATTTAAAAAAGTGACCTCTGCAGGGCAAAGTGAGGAGAGAAGTGCATGAGATATATAAAATATAATACTTTCCATGCTTTACAATGATATATCACAAGAGAGGTGTCAGCTAAAGATGGCCACCTTTTTAGAATACCAACTATTGTGCCCCTCGGAATACACACTGTCCCCTCTCTCTTTAAAATTTTCATATATTATAAATTATATCTTGTTCTCAGAGAAGAAGAGATGTGAGGCAGTTAATTGAAGAAGATGCATTCATGCATGCAAATTCTCCGTCCCCAGGACAGAATCATGGCTTTTAAAGGTTCCTGAAAACAGAAGCAAGACTGAAAAAACTCTGAGGTTAAAAAAAAAAAAAAGTTTTTCAATTTCTTAGGATTTGCGCAAAATGTTTAAGAATCGGACTTAAAATAACTCTAATTTATGACCATCCCGTTGAAGAATCAAGAAAAAGGCATGATCACTGTGAAAGGATCATGATTCATGGAAAAGATGCCACAAATAAAGGATTTCCTCTTCCCATTCTGCTGTAATTTTTCAAAAAATTTGCTGTGAATTTCAGAAAAATATTTTTTACTCAGTATCACCTCTGTCATATGTACTCATGCATAATTTGAGAAAAATTAAAAAATTACTTTTCTGTATCTACACTTAAAAATCTGCATCTTTTGCTGCATTGCCACTCCCCCGCTTTTATAGAATATCTATATTTGCCAGTAAGAATGCTCCATAATATTATCAATTAATTTTTTTCTAAAAGTGCCAGAGTGATTATGCAGAAAAAGCTACATATTTTTACCAATGTACAGTAATACAGCGTTTACCTATAACATATCATAAAATTTCATGAAATGAAATGAAATTTTCATGTGGATTGGGGGAAATTTCGGGAGTAGAAACATTTTCTGAATTCCTGCATCGAAGGTTTATCGAGAGACAATATGGAAAAAGAGGCATGACAATGAGTTGCAAAATGCAACCCTAATTTCCTACATAAACCCAAAGTTTCTCATAGCCTTATCTAGATGTCACATACTTGAAACCCTATAATAAGAATTATTTACTTAAAAAAAATTCAAAAAGGGGGTGAACAAATTTTTAAAACATCACAAAACAATAAATGTCATTTTACATTTGGATTTTCGATCAAGCCCTCCGGTAAATATTTATCAAATATCAATTAGCACAGATTGCTGCATTGTTTTAATATTCTATATTTCTAATCCTTGCCATTCATAAGCCTAATGACTACCTAATGTTTTAAACACAATATCTTTTTTATTTAAATATTTTAAATAAACATTAAGCATATCTTGTGTTCGAAGGTTCTCCACCTCCACCTGTCCCAATGTGCACCATATACCCATTACAGAATTTTAGGATTTCATACATTTAGGCTTAGAATTAAAACTACCGTATTTTCGGGTGTATAGTCCGCGGCTTATACAAGAAAAAAAACCTTCCAAAAAGCCACTGCGGCTTATACACGGTGCGGGTTATACAAAGATTTTTTTTTTAAATTGGAAATCGTGATATTTTTTCTACAACTTTTAAGCCTCAAAAAATTTGAAAAAAAAATAAAATTTGTAAATTTTTTTCGCTATGCCGTGAAATTTAGAGAGTCCTCCCATGTTTGTAAAGGCTTTTTTTACTGCTTAAATACAGTTATTTCTGAGTTTCAAAGAACTGTCGCAACTATCGCCAAGTATTGCACTGATAGATCTATAATAGCTACCGTATATACTCGCATATAAGTCGTGAAATTTTAGACAAAAAAAGAATTTCAAAGTGGGAGGTCGATTTATACGCGAGACCTAAAAAAAAAAATTCTATAAATAAAATATCAGAAAATATTTTGCTAGCGACTTGGTGCTGCAGCACCCCATTTCATGTGTTTGTAGAGTACAAAATCCTAAATCCGGAACCCTTCCAACCACAACGATTCTGAATTTAAGATCATTTAAGATTTAGTTTATTTTTCAAAAAAATAATCTACCCTACCCTGTTGCAAAGAACAAAAAAAGTGCGTGATTTATGTCATTTCGGAACAATTCAGAACAGGCAGTCTTTTCCGAAACGAATCCAAGGAGTCGTTTCATTTCAGATGCGTTCAAGGAATCAAACTTTTCCGGTGCCGTTTCATTTCAGTTAGAGTCCGAGGAATCATTTCTTTTCGGAGTTTGTATCCTACCCTGTTGCAAAGAACGAAAAAAAAAAGTGCGTGATTTGTGTTATTTCAGAACGATTCAGAACAATTGGTCTTTTTCGAAACGATTCCGAGGAATCGTTCCTTTACAGAGTCGTTTCATTTCGGAACAAATTCAAGGAATCGTACTATTCCGGAGTCATTTCATTTCAGATAGAGTCCGAAGAATCGTTTCTTTTCGGAGTTGGTACCCTACCCTGTTGCAAAGAACAAAAAAATAGTGTGTGATTTATGTCATTTCGGAACTATTCAGATCAGTCGGATTTTTTGGAAATGATTCCGAGGAATCATTCCTTTACAGAGTCGTTTCATTTCGGATGGAGTTCAAGGAATCGAACTTTTCCAGAGTCATTTCATTTCAGATAGAATCCGAGGAATCGTTCCTTTTTGGAGTTGGTGCATTTCGGACCAATTCCGAGGATTCGATCCTTTTGTTAACCAATGACCTAAGATACATTTTATGTCCAAAATTTTGAATTTATCACCGATTTTTTTTTTTTTTTTTTTTTTTTTTTTTTTTTTTTAATTTTTGGAAAAAATTTAGAAAAAATATCACGTTTGTTTGAAAAAAAAATGCGTGTAAATGCCGCATCGCTTGAAATTTTATTTTAAAACACGTAAACGCCGCGGCGTTTCTTCCGAAAATTACAGTACTGATAATCTTAAGCTTTTAGCCGAATTACTGTAGGTATTATGCATCATGAAAAAATTTGGTAAATTTGTATTAAAAATTATGACTAATGGCTTCTAATTTCAAACCCTGATCGAAATATACATTCCTAAATGGTGTATAGCCCGCGGACTATACAGCGATGCATCTCCACAGGTTATACACAAATGTTTTTTTACTGCACTGCTCGATTTAGGGGTGCGGTCTATATACCGGGTGTGGGCTATACACCTGAAAATACGGTACTATTAGTTCTTGTTACCTTGTATCAGGCCCCAAGAAGCCACAATCTTGACTTGAGAATAGAAAGGCAAGAATAACTAAATGGAAAAAGGTCCTTTAAAATGAAGAAGACTGATTAAGAAGATGGCAAGTTATTTACAGTTTAGTGCATAAAAAATTTGGAAGTTTCACCCCTTAAAAAAATTAAAAATCTGAGTCTTAGCTACATCAGGAACCTGCCATGGACTGTCTACATATAAATTTTCAGACTTCTGCGTGTGGCTGATTTTGTTAGTTATTTCTCATTGGCAAAACAATACTTTAATTTAGCATAGAGTTAATATAATTTCAATTATTATATGCATAAATATTAAATACAAATAAAAAAGTCATAATCTTATTAAATTATTAATCTTAGTCATTAATATTAAACTATACCATACATCTATTAACTATACCATCTGCATAAAAATGGCATAAAAATACATTAATATTAAATACAAATAAAAAAGTCGTAATCTATTAACTGTACCATACCATCTATTAACTATACCATTTATCCCCTATTAACTATACCATAATATAGGGATGCACAACCTGTAGCCCGTGGGCCAAAAGTGGTCTGCGATGGGTTAACGTGTAGCAACGCAAACTTTGATAAGTTACAAATGGAAAAATTTGCAATTTTTGTGCTTAAGTTGCAAAAAAAATTGTAGATTTCGTCAATTTACCGCAGGAAAAAAAAAACATTTTTGTCAGTCACTTAAGAATCATAAATTTTGAAGATTGGGCATGGAAAAATCACGAATTTCATTGATCAGGTAAAGGAAAATAGCGAATTCTGTCGATGTGGCCCGGAAACTTCGTTCATCAGGCAAAAATGAGCAAAAATTGCAAATTTTGCCCATGAAACTTGGGAAAAAATAATAAATTTCGTCGATCAGGGACGAAAAATATCGCAAGTTCCATTTATAAGCCACAGAAAAGCTGCGAATTTTGAGATGATGTGCAGAAAAAAATCATGAATTTCATCTTGCCACGAAAAAAAAAAAAATTGTCAAAGTTACTTAAAAATTGCGAATTTTGTTGATTGGATGCAAAAAATGCATATTTCGTTAATTAAAGGTGGAAAAATCACAAATTTAGTCAATCTGGCACGAAAAAATCGTGAATTTTTTCAATCATGCGAGGAAAATCGCAAACTTCGTCGATCAGCTTTCTAAACATTTCGAATTTCTTCTATCGGTTTCGTAAAATTTGCGAATTTTCTTGATCAAATGCAGAAAGATCATGAATTTTCTCAATTGGCTTAATAAAAATTGCAAATTTTGTCAATCATAGGACGAAAAATCACGAATTTCATCGATTGAAAAAGCTTTGTAAAAGTTGCTCATTTCGTCGATTGGCTTCATAAAAGTTGTGCATTTCGTCGATCGGCTTCATAAAAATTGCTAATTTTATTGATCACTCGTGGAAAAATTGTGAATTTTCTCGATCGGCTTCATAAATTTTGCAAATTTTGTCGATCATGCAAAGAAAAATCGAGAATTTCATCAATCGGGCTCGTAATAATCGAGAATTTTCCAATCAGTTTTTTTAAAATCACCAATTTTATTGGTCAGTTGCTAAAAAAAATTGTGAATTTTTTGATTGACTTCCTAAAAATCGCATATTTTTTCGATCAGTTTTTTAAAAGTCGCGAATTTTATCGATCAGCTTTGTTAAAATCGCACATTTTTCTAATAGGCTTCGTAAAAATCAAAAATTTTGCCGATCAGCTTCGTAAAAATCGTGAATTTTGCCAATTATGTGAAAAAAAATCACGAATTTCATCGATCAGCTTTTTGAAAGTCGCACATTTCATGTATTGGCTCCGTGAAAATCATGGCTTTGTAAAGATCACGAATTTTGTCAATTGGCTTTGTGAAAATTGCAAATTGCGTCGTTCAACTTTGTGAAAATAGCAAATTGTGTTGATCAGGCACGAAAAAATCGATAATTTCGTTGTCAGCCATAGAAACATCGAAATCTATGGTTCCTGTGAGGGAAAAATTGCGAATTTCGTAAACCGACTTTGTAAAAATCGCAATTTTTGTCAAACGGTTTTGTAAAAATCACGAATTTCGTCGATTGGATTAATAAAAATCGTGAATTTCGTCGATTGGATTAATAAAAATCTCGAATTTTGTCGATCAGGAATCTTGTTGATCAAGCGCAGAAAAATTGTGAATTTTGTCGATTGGTTTCATAAGGATTGCAAAATTTTTTTGATCCGGCTTAGAAAGATCGTGAATTTTGTTGATCAGATTCGAAAAGCACAAATTTTGTTGTTTGGGCATAGAAAAATAGGAAATGCATTGATCAAGCATTTATAAATCTTGTTGATCTGCTCTTTCGTTCATAAAATTAGCATTTTTTTTTTTTTTTTTTTTTTTTTTTTTTTTTTTTTTTTTCAGCCCCAGCCATTTATGTTTGTTTTCTATCAATTTTACTAAAATAAATTTTACTCTTCTGAATAAAGTCCAGGGATATTATTACATAATGAAAATAATCCTTGCTATATAATTGTTATAATATACAAACATAAAAACTGCTGATATATCCTTACCAACTGAATGGCGTATTTTGACTGAATAAGTAAACTTCAAAAAATACCCCCCCCCCCCCCACCACCACCACGGAAAAAAAAAAAAAAAAATTATCCGATTATAGGTCACAGATCACCTCCTTTAAATTTAATTCCCTCCATTTTTGATGTGGCCCTCGACCACTCAGATATATTTGTAAGTGGCCCTTCACTTCAAAAGGTTGTGCACCCCTACCATAAAATATATATTCTAAACAATCTTCAAAATATGTACTTAAACACAAATTACTTGCTTTAAACATTGATTGCTTCATTGATTTCAATAAAAACATTAAAAAAATATTAAAATTGACATATTTGACTCATTCATTGAGTCAATCAAAATATACAAACCACAAATATAATGATCATGAAAAGTGGAAACTGGCTATTAAAATAACTGATGACTCAATGAATAAGTCAAAACATGTTAATTTTTAATGTTTTTATTGAAATAATATCTTTTAAGCAAATAATTGTGCTTTGGTATATAATTTGAAAGTTTCCAGAACATATATTTTATAGTATATTAAATATATATAATTATTTAGTTTTAATCCATTTTAAAAGTAAATAATATGTAAGAATGTTTCTTTTTAGATGCATAACATTTTCTTATTGTTTCATATAGAGAAAACATGTAAAAATGGACCAGTGTTTAAATATGAGCACCTCGCTCCAAAAACTATGGGACGAGTTAAAGACTGGCGGTCAAGATTGTAGATGTTGCTACTTGTTGATGTGACATGGTCGAGATTAGTTAAGATCCTTCTTTCAAGTGATGTGACTTAGCTTGAGTTATTATACAAATTGGTATTTGTTCTGGGCTAAGTTTTTACAGGTATGTGAAATAGTTTTATTTTCTTGTTTTATAATTAGTTTAAAATAACTTCTAAAAAGTGTTTAATATTTTGAATTTAAAATTTATATATTTTTAATATATTTTAAAATAATATAATATTTTGAAAATAGAGATCTTAAGCTAGATTTAGAAGTGTGCTTTTACTCATGCATCTCTAAGTTATATATGAAAGTGGCCATCTTCCTGACTTGGGGTTGGTATAAATATGGGCCCCATTTAAAGAGGCCAATTCTTCTGAACAACATAAATTCAATATTTTTTTTAGATGGGAAAATAGCATTTGCCTACATTATTCACATAAAAAGAACCACTACTTGTGGGCGCAAAGCAGCACTCAGTTGTAGTCGCTTGACAAAAATTTTCTGAAGCAGATATCCTTGAGTTTTCCAGATTAATAGACCAGTGAGTAGGCAAAAGTAAAAAAAAAAAAACAAAGGCCTTTTTTAGACTCAGAAATGATAGGCAATTCTTCATTGGACTCATCAGACTAATGTGACTATCCCCTAGTGACCAGTTATAATGATATCAACCTGGATCTGGGTATTAATGATGGGGATAAACAATACTCAAGTGGTGCAAATTTCACCTTTTCTGATGGAAATTTCTTTGAAGATACTTGTAGAGAAATGTGGGTTAAATGTAGCGAAATGTGTGTTATGTTCCAATGTGGGCGAAAAAAAATCTCTGCCTTTTATATTATCTTGTTTTAAAACATTTTAAGCTATATTTTGTGATTTTTTTTTGTTTTTTGGAAAGGGCCCATATTTCCACCACACTTTTTCTGTTTTTTAATAAATTTTTGTAAATCTGTATTTTCGAATTGAAATAATTGATTTTAATCATAGTTTTGTTTTTTTTCTATTTAATACATTTGTTATAAATGTTAATGAAGATAAAAAAAATCTTGCACTTATTAAAAATGAAATTCATTTTAACACATTCGCTGCCGATCACGCGTCAGCGCGTGATATGGCGCCAACATTAAGGGGCCACTCACGTGCCAGCACATGATGTGGGGAGATGTCTCAATAGCCAGTCACGTGCTGGTGCAGAAAAATCTTTCACTGATTCTTCGTTATAAAAAGTAAATCGGCTTCTGCGAAAAACCCACTTCTACAGTGTGGAATTAACTAACATCACATCTTCGCATAGCGGCAGTGAACGTGTTAAGTCAGAAACAAAAATGGTGTCCATATTTGTACATTTTCCTCTAATCTTTAAAATAATGTGTAATATACTACATAGAGCTATATAAAAAAGTACGCCAAATCATCAATTTAAAGTCTAAATTTATTATATTCTTCTGAATATTTATAATTTTTTTTTTCAGACATTATGTCTTCAAGATTGTTTTTTTGCAATTATAAAAACTTATTTATTTCACAAAATGTCATTGAAGTTAATATTTTTTTAATGGAAAAAGTATTTTGACAATAAAAGTTTAATTTAATAAGTGTATTAAGAATAAATCAATCCAAATTTAATGTGAAATATCTAGGACAGCTAGGTGGAGAGCTCTACCTAATGGTTTAAGCACTCACAAGCCCCACCCAAATATGAATTATCTATAAACCAGCTTTCTAAAAAATAAACGGCTTTTTTTTTTAAAAATTAAAGCTGTTTTTAGTGTGATTTTAAAAAACAGTTGGCCTATTTCTTGGGGGGGGGGGGGGGTGATTAAAAGCTGATAATCCTGCCATCACCTTGTAAAAATACCTGCTGAGCCTGAAATTTGTTATTAAAAAACTAGCTCTCTTTTGCGATCAGTTTTGTTTCCCTCAAATGTATTCTATGCTAAGCATTGTGTGATGTTGCTTTTATTCATAATTCAATTTACTTGCTCAATCTTTTGCCAAATCAGAAGATTCTGTTAAAGAAATCAGGAACCCGGTAGTTTGTTTTATGTTGGTCGAGCACAAATGATAAATCGCCAAACATTGTTCCTGTCACATTTTTTATTTCATTAATTTCACTTGAAATATAATCCTTTCACTTATTTATTTAAAATGCAAATATTTCATTTAAAATTGAAACATTTAAAACTCATTGTTTTGACTTTTTTTAAATAACATAAAATAAAACTATTAAATAATACTATAAACCATGATATTTAATTTCAAACCCAAAGCAGTATGTTAATTTACTAAGCGAAAAATAAAAATGCTAACTGGGTTGTTTGACGAGATTTCAAACCAGCTAAAATATAGCAAAAATTCTTTGTGATCATTGCAATTTTTATGTAATTTTATTCTGAATTTTTGTTTTTTAAATTAAAGTAAGAACTTTGCATATGAAAATAAAAGGTGTCAGCTTGAAATTGTTCATGACAGTCACATGATTTTGAACTATTATAATATAGATGAAATAATAGCGATAGAACAACATTTGGTGATTTGTCTCCTTCACCTGGCTCTCATTAAACTAACAAAATCCCTGCCTATCATATAAAATGTGAAGTGGTCAGCCTGGGACATTTGATGACAATCACCATAATTTAGAGACTCTTATTATAGAGAACTTTTTTTTTTTTTTTTTCAAAAACCAACCACACCACAATGAACACCATTTGACTTTTTTTAAGTTTAAATTTTGATAATTAAAAAGAGAAAAGAAAACTTTTACTTAAAAATATCTGTTTACAGAAATTCACATTTAAATTTACACTTTATGTTTGATGCACTTATGAATGTTTGTTAGTAAAAAGTTTTAAATTTCTATTAAGTATTGCAAGTTAAATATAAGGTCAGTCAAAAAAATACTGTGAAAACAGCGTATGGCATCAGGGCTAATTAAGTAACTTGAATAAAAAAAAAACTTTGCACATTGTGTGGGATGAAATATCGTGTTTAAGCTTTCATCACGCTGAACTTAAAAATACATCTCTTTTAATTTTAGGTTATATGTTTTCAGAGATGTCATCAAAAACATAGTGCAAATATTTGTCACATTAATTTAAACATTGCAGGAAAACTATACTGATTACCTAGATACATAGTTTTTGAGCAAAGCACATTTTTCATTACATGCAAATTTTGATTTACGATTATCCAGCAAAGGTATTGAAGGACGCTAGAAGTACCTATTGTAGTAGAAATATAAAAGCATTGTTGATCATGATTTTCAAAAAAAAATTGTTGATAATTATCCAAGTTATTAACATTTAAAGACATGGACGACTTTGAAGTACATAGTGCCAGAGGCAGCATACTATGTATATCATTGGCTTTTAAAAGTCTAGATTAGGAGCTATGCATATATAACATTATCTATTGTTTGGTAATTTTGGACACCCCCCCCCCCTTATGATATCCTATGTTGTCATATTTCGAATCCCCCTGTTCCACATATTAATATTGTTATCAAAGTCTGAAAATGAAATTTTCATTTTTGAATCTTTTTGTTTGGAGTGATATACAGAAATTGTTAAATATTTATTTTTGCAACCTATATTGATTTAAATAAAAATTAAAAAAAAAAAAAAAAAAAAACTTTCATTTTGTGTATGAATTTATATCAAATAACACTTTAAAAATAGCTACTATTTGAAAGTGTTCAATAATATCTTTTTATTACATAATGTATTGAATCGTAATGTCTTCTTGGACATCCATCCTCACTGGGAGAGTGGGGGGGGGGGGGGGGGGCAGAACATCATAACAACAAAACAAGTGGACAAGTTTCTTATTCTTATATTTATTAGCAAACAAAACAAGTATAACTTCGAATGTACTTCACATTGGTGTATATATATATATGCATATGACAGAAGAATATTAAGACTGGTCACTCAGTGGCTGAAATCCCCGCATTAATGTTAAGTCTATGGGCATTTGATTTTTTTTTTTTATTATTCAAAATATGCTTGGGAAATTAATATTTTTAGCTTTTAGTGTTCTCTTCTTAAAAGATGTATCTTTTTTTTCCCCCTTAATTTTCAAAATATTTCAAAAATCTATCATAGTTTTAAATGAGTTAAAATTTTACTTTCAGCTCGTGAGTTTTTAAAACATAGAATGTTAAATTGTGCATAAATTTTAGAAATATTTTGACAGCTAAGAAAAAAAAGTGACATCCTTTAGGAAGAGAACACCGAAAAAAAAGAAGTTAAAGATATTAATTCCCTGAGGAGATATTTTGAATATAAGATTGCATCAAACACCCATAGACTTAGTATTATCAAGGGGAATTTGGCTGCTGAGGGACCAGCCACCTTCATGCCAAATGTTGGGGCATTACATATTTTGGAATTATATAATTTTATAATAATTTAACAATAACTTTGTATTTCCAATACAGCAGAATATTTTGATGTAAAGTTACAAATAAAAAAATGTTTTTTGTTGAATCAGAAATCATAACGATATCAAAAGACAACCCCCTTCCCCCAAGGAGATATATTTCAATATCGTGCTAGATACCCATTCTCCCTAAAATAAAATTATTGACACACATTTCCTAACAGCATTTAATGATATGTTTGTGTAGTGTAATGCCCAGTACAAGTTTAAAAGTGATAAACATGAAATTGTTAAAAATCGACTAATTTGAATTAATGTCATAAATACACTGCCCCTCCCCATTTATGATTCATGTGATACTTTGCAACCTCCTTTTGAACCACTCTAAGCAGGATTCCAAGTTTATACATTGAAGAAGGGTTTTATTTTAGCTACTCATAAAATGAAAAGATTTTCACCGCATTGAATTTAGTTTTCTGGAATATCAAATGAAGTTTAAATATACACTACTTTTATTCTCAGTACCAAAATTAGATTAATCATAAACAGTTTTAGGATAAGATTAAAGAAATTAGTTAGACAGAATAGCAATATTTGATATAATTTATATATCTTTGAACTTTTATGGTATTTATATACAACTTACCTAACCCTTTGTTGTATAAGTCATTCCACGCCAAATCAACCATTGACTCAATCTGACCCTTTCAGATTTCAAAGAAACCTTTAGGAATTGTTCTGTCTGATGATATAAATGAGAATATATGTTCATAATTTTTATTTTATTTATTTATTTATTTTTTGCACCAAAATATCATATAGTTAATTATTTAAATTTTTAAAAATCATCATTTTTTAGCTTGCTTACACATTTTAAATTTTGAATTTCTCAAGTTCTATCAAACATAAAAAATTTTATGGCCATTCATTTTGAAGAGGAATTTATAAAGTTTAATTTGATATGCAAGTTGACTATGCATAGTTAAAAAAAGTAACATATATGTATATATATTAATTTAAAAATTTTTTAGACAGTCATTTTTAATTTTTTTTAAATGCATGTTTATTGTAATATTATAAGCTTAAACTGCTGAAATTCTTTGAGGGGGATCTCAATAGAATCAGGAGTTATGAAATAAAAGCTGAAAGTTACCATTAAAATAACAATTTTATTCTATCTATTTTGTTATTTATTTATAATTTGTATAGTAAAAAAAAGTCTGAATTTTAAGCTTATAATACTACAACAAACATATAATTCTTAATTTCTTTTTTTTTTTAATGACTATCTAAAAAATTTTAAACTTAAAAAAAAAATTAAAAAAAATTTAAAAAAAATAAAAAAGTATATATTTTTTAACTATGCATAGTCAACTTGCATATCAATATAAACCTTATAAACTCCACTTTAAAAGGAGTGGTCGTAAAATTTTCTACGTTTAATAAAACTTGAGAAATTTAAAATTGAAAATATTTATGAAAGTAAAAAAATGATCATTTTTCAAAATTTAAATAATTAATTACATAAAAATTTAAAGCGATTTAAAAAAAAAAAAAAAAGCTCTAATTTATATTATCATACAGAATGATCCCTGGCAGTTTCATTGAAATCTGAAATGGTCAGGTTGAATATTGAATTTTTTTGGTTGATTTGACATAGAATGACCAGTATAGTATGTAAGTGTTAATATCCTTTTAGCAACAATTTTTTAAATAATGCAAATTTTTTTATTGTGTGGAATCCTCTAAGCATGAGTAATACTCACACTTGATTATTTATTTAATGATATCGATACGAATATTAAAGATGGGAACAATATTTGGTTATTTATTTATCACTTGTACCCAACTAACAAAAAAGTATATTTAAGTCTTATTTTAACAACTAAAGCAATAAACCCCAACCATTTTTTGAAGATGAACTTAGAAGCGAAGAAAAATAATGTATATGTTTAATATGTGATAATTAAAAAATATATATTGAATCAATTTGAATTTTATGTATATTTTTATATTTTGTAATAAATGACATAATTTCATTTGTTTGTTTTGATATATTTTCAAATTCTAAACATTACTGCTTACTTTAAGTCTATATGAAGGTTGAGGTAATCTAATATTTTAAAATTTAATCTGTTTAATGCTGACAAAACAACAGTTCTGAGAAATTTTGTTCATTTGAATTTATCAAATTTTTTTTCTTATTTTGTATTATTCTTTGATCACATATGGAATAGCTAAACTGGAATATTGAAACAATTTTTAAGATATAAAAACATTCTTCATGCATTTGCGTCAGGATATGAGACTTTTTGTTACAAAAAAAAAAGTATATTCTCTACTGTCAGGAAACAAGAATTCTCTTCTTGCTGCTTCACAATATTTTTTCAATTGCATATAATTATCTTAAATATTAGTTTCTCTAATGACCAAACAGCTGACAAATGGCATAAATAGTGCTTTAACTATATTGCACCTTTTACTGAATTATTCTTTTAGCAAAAAATTACTATTTATGTCAAAGTTAGATACATTGGTACATAAATCAGTATGCCAAATATCCCTGAAATTGAAACATGCTTTAATTTTTTACCTATTGAAATATGTAGGCTAAAATGTTTTTAATTCAAAATAAACTTTGAATTGTACTTCTATTGATCAATTGATCCTGCCAGTTCTTTTCAAAAATTTACACTTTTAACATTTTTATAGGGTCTTTTGTTAATATATCTTTAGAAAGTTTTCCTCCATGCTCTGCAAAGTACAACAGTAATGATTCAATTATTTTATAACCAAAGTCTATTAAAATATTATATTTGGAATTTTATGAAATTTCTCAGTTTTTTGGTATTATGAAGTCTTCTGTCTGTTTTTAAAAGCAAGAAGCAATGTAATTTTACAAATTCTAGTTTAACTCTGTATGTTTTGGCCATAAAATATATCACTCTTGTACTTGTCAGAACATGTGGAATACTTCTTAAAATATAATTTGATTCCCAGGGATCAAATAAAAGTTTAAAAGTGTAACTTTATGAAAATTAATGGAAAAACCATTTCATATTAAATCCTAGCTTATTTTGAATAGCTTTGTAATTTACACTGTCTAAGAATCTCTGAGAGGTAAAATATTAAAGTGTGCTTCAATTAGGTTATTAGTTTTAGGATATTCAGTATTTGGGAAAAAAAAAAGATTTTTGTAAAGGATACAAATTTTATCGTAGGCATTACATAATTTTTATGTAAGATATACGAGTTTTTTTCTATAAAAATCACGAAATATTTGTGTGAAGTTAACAGTTTATCTTTGCAAATGTAACAGTGTAAAATTGTTAAAAAAAACCATAAAGCTCATTAAAATTTACAGTTTTTTCTTGGAAAATTTACAAGTATTCACTGTAAAAATCACAAGATATTTCTGTTAAAATAATAGTTTATCTCTGTAAATTAAACAGTATTTAACCGTAGAAAATACCATAAAATATGTTAAAATATACGGAATTTTCTGATAAAATTTACAGGTATTCACTGTAAAAATAACAAGACATTTCTGTTAAAATAATAATTTATTTTTGTAAATATGACAGTCTTTAACCGTAAAAAATACCAGAAAAATTGTTAAAATTTGCGGTTTTTCCTGATAAAATTTACAGGTATTCACTGTAAAAGTCACAAGTTATGTTTGTTAAAATAATAGTTAATTTTTGTAAATATAACAGTATTTAACCGTAGAAAATACCAGAAAAATTGTTAAAATTTACGGTTTTTCCTGATAAAATTTGCAGATTTTTCTTATAAAATTTACAGGTATTCACTGTAAAAATAACAAGACATTTCTGTTAAAATAACAATTTATTTTTGTAAATATGACAGTATTTAACCGTAAAAAATACCAGAAAAATTGTTAAAATTTACGGTTTTTCCTGATAAAATTTACAGGTATTCACTGTAAAATTCACAAGATATTTCTGTTAAAATAACAGTTTATCTTTGTAAATGTAACGGTTTTAAAGAGTTAAAAGAACATATTCCTCGTTAAAAAATTACAGTTGTTTGCTGTAAATTAAACGGTAATAAACTGGCGCAAAAGTTGCCAGTTTTTTGCCGTAAATTTAACGGTTTTTTTTTTACAGTGTAGTGCATTCACCAGATTACCTTCATAGGTACCTACTGGTACAAACAGAATCAAAATCCGACAAGTACTTTTTGAGATTTCCTTGGCGAAAGAATTTTTTTTACTTTTAATATCGTTACGTACTCTGAGTATAAGACTTCGCTTCGCTCAGACAGTTAAGTGTAAAAAATATTACAAAATTGGAAATAAAGAAAGAGGATCGCCGAGGATTGCTGAAGGAATCATCCAAGTATGTGAAAAACTACAAACAAACAAAATTCATTTAAAGTTTAAAATAGCGAAAGATTCCAAAATTAAGAAGATATCAAGAGGAGAAAAATCACCATGATGGTACAAAAGTTTGAAACTGGTCACGCTGGCGAATCGTCGGATTACCGGACTTCCCGATTCTCGGACGAATGCCAAAAAATCGTCAAGGAACGTGTAAAATAAATAAATAAATAAATAAATAAATAAAAGTAACATATGCATGCTAAGCATTAATGGGTATTCGAAAAAAGAGTTGCCTCGCCAAAATAGCACTAAACAAAAAATAGCTCGACCGGTGCGTTTGCGACATCTGTTGCGTTTTTTCTTTACAAATAGGAAAATTAATTTTGAAAAATACATTATTCAAATAAAAACACTACATATAAAATAGAGTAAATAAAATAAATAAGATGGAAAACTTAGTTATCGCGAAGTTGACAACAAAATTTCAAAAAATGAACTCTGTGCTATAAATGCTACGATTCATTCAACTAGATTTCTTAATATAGATTTGAAAGGTACTTCTAGGTTATCCCGTCAACCAATTTCGCCAAATTATACAAATCGCCAAACTAATAGCCAAATTATACATGTTGACATAATTTTTATTTTAAATAATGAAAAAACAAATAATTAGTAGAATATTAATAAAAATATTAATAAAAAGTCGAAATAAAAATACCTTAATGACATTTTAAACACGTGAAACGCATTTAATGTCATTGAATGTGATATTCACGATCATTCATTATTGACTTTTAATCTTATAGTTTGGCGATAATTTTTTGGTCGACGGGATAACCTAGAAGTACCATTTGAAAATAATTATGATGGAATTCTAAATGAATTTAAACTTCATAAATAAAATGAATATAAATGATTTATTCTACCGCTCGGCTAATTACTAGTAATGAAAAAGAAAAATAATCAATGCTATACAGAATAAGGCTAAAATGATTTACAGATTGCCTTCTTAAAAACAAATCTTAAAGGGATATAAGTATAAAGATAATTCCAAAACATGTAAAAAATATTGCACTTAATTTTAAAATCATTTGTATGCAAAATACAGATGAATATTTCAACATCAATGATGACAACGATAGAAATTTCTTAGAATGTAGAGATTATACAATGTATATTTAAAATTATTATTACCTGTGCTCCAATGTGATTTCCGCACTGGCCTGTCTGAGTGTGATTTTAAGCGTTTTAAATCAAAAATATATTTCAAGTAAACTAAATACAAAAAATGTTATGAAAAAAAAAAAAAAAAAAAAAAAAAACTATCTGCACAAAACACAACTTTAATGCTCTTATAAAAAATAAGAATGAATTAAAAAAGAGAGACTGCTATGGTTATTGGACGTGAAAGTAAAAATTGATTCCAAAAATAAGTTTAAAAATATTGCCAAACGATTTTAAAAAATATTCAACAACAAATCAAAACATAAAAACTGCGTTCTAAATTCAGGGAAATCTCAACATAAATAATTATTGGATATATTTTATTATAAAATAAAATTGTCCCGCAGACCATTCTCCACAGAAAAAAAAAGTAAAAAAAAAAAAAAAATGTAATTTAACAAATTACAACGACTATTTGCAAAATGATATTTTCAAAGATTAAAATTTTAAAGACTAATAAATAAATTCTCTATTTAAATTAATAATAACAATAAACATCATTTTTATGATGATCATAATGTGTCACATATTACGTACGCCATGCATTAAACATTAATATTCCTAGACCAATGATAAAAAACATTAAACAAAAACATAATTTTCTAAAGAAATTAAAAAAACAAAATTTATTTCCTACACGATTTAAGCCCAAGAAGGGACAGATATTAAGATAATTGATTTAGTTATTCCTACATTAAATATTAATTTTTGAAAAAAAAAAAAAGTTAAAACCAGTGAAAATTAAAAAATAAAAATGAAATTCAAACAAAATGATACTTAAATACCCTAGATCTTTGATTCCGCTCAAATGATATCGAAATAAATCTAAAACTTTTTGCCAAACTCAACTTGCAAATATTTGTATTGCAGCTTGTTGTTGTTCTATAGACCCCTACATGGGCAATAGAGGAAAAATGTCTGTCCGACCCCAGGAGGAGGTGCTGAGGTGCAGGAGCAAGGAGCAGCTCGGAGCAGCACCTCCTCCCGTGCACCTCCTCTCAAGCACTTACTCAAATGCACCACCTCCCGTGCACCTCCTCACGTGGTTCTACACTAAGAGGAGGTGTCAAAGAATTTTTTTTTAATTTTAAGCGGGGATTTTAGGGAGTTTGAAATTTTTTACCATACTATAGTATGAGCGTGTTTTTTAATTTTAATGTCTGGTGCTCCTGCTCCTCCTCACACGATTCTACTCTAAGAGAGGGGGTCAAAGGATTTTTTTTTTAATTTTAAGCGGAAATTTCAGGGAGTTAGAATTTTTTACCATACTATAGTATGAAGGTGGTTTTTTAATTTTAATGTGGGGACTTTAAAATTTTCGGCTGGTTACAGTACGTGGGATATGTTTTTCGATTGAATTTTGCTGTTGTTCATTTTAAAAGGTAATTAAAAAGTAATTAAAAATTAGGAATGAAGCGACTTTTTTTTTTCTTCTTCACCGTATTCTTTGATGAGGGGTTAAGCGGGTATTTGGGGACATAGAATTTTTTTGGTGATCTTTAGTATAATTGTTTTTTAATTTTAATGCGGGGACTTTAAAATTTTCAGTTTGGTGTAATTTAAGAGTTTATTTTTTGATTTTAAGCAAAAATTTTGGGAAGTTCGATTTTTGTTTTTTTTTTTTTTTTTACTATGCTTTTTATGATGAGTTAAGCGGGTATTTTGGGTAAAATTATTATTTTAGACTAATCATACACGAAGGATATTTTTTTTTTTCGGGGGGGGGTGATATTTTAATAAAGAACTAATTAAGAAGGGTTCATTCATGGTGAATTAATGAGTTAGTTTTTAAGGGAGTAATTTTGTTAAGATTGAATTATTTTTTTCATTTTTTTAGAGTTTTAAGTGGATATAAATGTTAAATAGGGGGACTTTAATTTTTTTTGCAATGAGATTAACGCGCGCTCGTCGACCTAACCGTACGGAGTTTGTAACTTATGTGTTAAAAAGCGACTCTCAAGTGTTTAAACAGGATTTCTACTCACGTCTTTCATGCAATCGAATTCTAGAAAGGATAATGCATTCAAAAAGGTTATTAATAAAAAGAAGATAATTTAAAATTTTGAGTGAGAAAATATGTTTTAAAATTAAAATTTGTAGAAAATTTTTTGCCGAAAGGTGTGATCTTTAGCTAAAAGTGACCTAGGGTCAAAATTTTCACCCAGGAATCGCCACGGGGAGGCAGATCACATGATTCCCATCACGCACACATTCACATACATTCACACACATTTTTTTTTTTTTTTTTTTTTTTTTTTTTTTTTTTTTTTACATTTTTTAAAGATTTTTTTTACATTTTTTTTTCAAGATTTTGAGATCTTTTTTATTTATTTATTTATTTATTTTTTATTTTTTTTTTTACCCATCTATGATTTTTGTTATTTTATAATGACCATAAGCTAGGTTGCTGATCCCGTCTTCTAGAAGATATCTTTTATCATCGAATGGTGATAAAAAAATTTTATTCTGCGTTACTGTTTCCAATTGATGACATCGCTGCCCGATTCTTCTTTGTACTTCATAACTTGTTTGCTGGTTTTTTAAACAATTGACATAATCTTCATGTTTAAGTTTTCGTTGGACAATATTTCTTGATATCCCCTTGGCTCTCTTCTTTTCTTCGTCCCCTGTCTTGATGAAATACATCTTTGACTTCAGACCTACAAATTAATGGAAAGCTCTTCCATTCAACTCGTCCTTAAATTTTCCCAAAACTTTCTTATTCGCTGTGGAATAGAGGGGATATTCTTTGGGAAAGTCCGAGAAGTCAAATTTGGAGCTGTTTTGTTCCAAATCCTTTTGTAAGTCATCCGTCTTGATGAGATATGTCAGACTGTAGTTGTCGGTGAAAAGCATAGATGAACGATTTCCACTATAATTTTTTTTTACAAAATTATAATGGAAATCATACATCAACACTTTGGATAACTCCAGTATCGAGAACCCGACGTAAATGGGTCGGTTCATCAAGACACTGGGTTTCTGTCTTTCCACCGCTACCAGACCGTCATCAAATATCTTAAAAGATTTGAAAAATGGGGACGTAACCAGCTTTTCTCCTCTTCGGGATGTGTTACATACTTCAATATTTCTTCGTTTGCGAAGATTTTCGATGCACTTCCCGTAAATGCTGTTGTTCAGGAGTTTGAAAAAATCTTTCTGGAAAGTGCTGGTTGCTATCTTCCTTTTCTCCGTGTTAAAATATATATACTCTTTAAGCCAAGGGGACTGTTGGAATTCTAAAACTTTATGTATCTTTTTCAATTTCAGACCAAGTTTTATATAAAGTTGTAGATTTCTGTAATGGCATATGTAATTCGTCTTGTTCATCAAATTCGGGATTAATTTTGGAGTGCCTTTAAATTTTGAACTTAGTAAACTTTTTGCATAGGGAGAAAGCATTTTTTCATCAACTGTTAGTCTTTCCGCTGCAAGCGGGTACTCGTTGTGTTGGTTGTGTAATTCTTTGGGATAGTCTAGATCGACTTCAAAAATGTACCCGATGGGCGAATTTTCAGAAATTTTTAAAATGTCTTCTTCTGTGAACGTTGAAGTTGACCACCGAAACCCCCCTTGTGGTAAGTATTGGGACATAGCCCAGCCATACAAATTGTTAGCATCTCAATAAAGGATATGCGAGGTGTCTTCATCTGCTTTGTAATTCGGGACTTGTGCATTATTGGCGGTCGCAAACCTGTGGGAAATCTGCGACACACCACCACGGATACCCTTTTCTATGAAAAGCAACATGTCGATGTCTGTTAGTAATTCCAACTCTACCCCCGTCATCTTCAAACAGGCCTGCCAAGACAAACCTGGTGAAGTGACGAGGTGTGCTGCATCAATATCATAGAATTGCTTGCACAAAGCCCCTGAACTTTTCGAAAACATCCGCTGTGGAAGAACATCTGTCTTGACGTATAAATCATGGTAATCCCCCAACGACTTCATGTTAAATATTGACCAAATATTTTTTGCATGGCAATAATCTTCTTCAGTTATATTTTCATCTGTCAGGTCATTATGGAAAGCTGCTGGTGAGGGTAGAGAATCTTCATTGAATTTTTCGAAATTAGTAAATAGTTATATGGATACACACCTTTTCTTGTAAGCAGATTGAAATTAGTATTGCTTGGAAAATTTTCTTTTAATATTTTGAAGTCGCTGGGGTGAAGGTTGGAGGTAAGTTTTTCTAAGGATGCAGGAAGAAATTGAAGAGAGTCGATGAAAGAAAACTGTATTGATGAAGACTTTTCTTTGAGTTTAAAAGTGATGTAGTCTTCTAATGTGGCAGCGATGACATCGATGTGCAGATCGGGATAGCAGCCTAACTTTTGGAATATATGATGGGCATCATACTTTTTTAAATTGTGGAAAACCACTGGGATGATCCTTGCTTGTTTATAATTTAGATTGCAAAACGGGTGCGCAGCACCTCTAAATTTAGATGAAATATGACAATGATCACGCACCCGTTTTTTTCCCAGGGCTTTCCTGCAGATATAGCAATGAGTTGCTTCCTTGAATGTTCTTTCCTCTTCTTCGGATAAATGCATGGGAGCAACAGATAACAGTTTGTCTTGAAACTCTTGCTTGATATTTAATAATTCATCAGTAAAGTGTTTTACAGCATTAGTTCCTCGATAGACTGAGACACCGTCTTCTGTTGGTGATGGCTTGTAGGTGTTTCCGTCAGGGCCCACAATAACGAAAGCATACCCGCAAGCAGAATGATGTGCTGTCTTCACTTGGAAGGACTTGGAATTGGAGGGTTCGGTGGTTGAAACGGGTATGAGGAGGGACTCGAAATCTGCATAGATTACATAGGGCACCGGTGCCTGCAGATGAACTCCAGAAAACGATAATATACTATCGCCTTCCTTTCGCATCTTTACAACTTGAGGTGCTTGTCGGGAGCAATAGGGAGTATGTTCTTCGACGAGAACTTGACGAGTAAATCCGTGCAGACACCGGTAACAATAGAAAGCTTGACGAGTATGTTTTGAACGATGACTCATGAAACGTGAAAAATCACGGATCAGTGTATAATGGGTGTTTTCCCCATCACTAATCAAAAGGAGATTGATCACGTCTTGATTTGGCTTTTCAGAGACATGTAGAACGTACACTCTAAAAAATAAATGTGTAAATCAGCTAATTTTACCCATATATATGTGTAAATTTATAAAATTACACACCTGTCGTAAAATTTACACACATTTTTCTGAAATTTACCTGTTTTTATGTGTATTTAGCATACTAAAATAAGTGTGTAATTTGTTATCACTTGAAAAACACAGATAAGTGTGTAAATGTAGAAAAATGGTTAGATATACACAAATTGATGAGTTATTCTATTTTAAACATACTTATGTGTACACAAACGTGTGTGTAAATTTCTAAAATTACACACTTTGAACAAAAATTTAGATGTTTTTATGTGTATATGACTTACGAAGTCAAGTATGCAGTTTGTTACCGCTTTATAAACTCAGACAGATGTGTAAATTATATAAAATATTTGGAGTTACACAAATTTGTGTGTTATATATAATTAAAAATGTAAAAATTATCTTAGTTGCATTTATTGTCATTACTAGAGCTAGACCGAAAATTCGTTTTCGTTTTCGGCCAAAAATCCGAGTTTCAACGAAAATTAGTTTTCGGCAAAAATGCTGCTGAAAATTCGGCTAGACCGAAACTGTCTGAATTCTAGAAATCTTCATTCTTACTTTGGAAATTTTCATCATGACTTCTTGATTTGAACTGTTTCCGCTTAAATGATATGCTTTTTAGATGCGTTCGTAATTATATAAATAGGTAGCACACGTAGTCGCCGTTCAGTCCGCTTTCCATCTGTCTATCTGTCCGACTATCCATACGCATATAATAGAGTAAAATCTACCCAACAGAATGCTTTGAAATTTGAAGTATATAATTATTGCAAAATTTTGTCGCGTCATTTCAAACTTTGTGAAAATCGGATGTATAGTTTAATTACAGGGATGGTCAAAAATTTTCCGTTACATCACGGCCAATTAAAAAAAAAATGTTTAAGTGCATTTTGATGGTATTACTGCCTTTTAAACAAAATGAAATTAATGAATTAAATTAATATGCATTTACTGAGGTGTACTAAAATATATACTCTGTTACAATATGCGGTGCAAAATACGTTTATTATTCATTTACAGGGCCACACAAAAGAATTCCATTACATAATTATAGGGGGAAACTTTATCTTCGACATATTTCAACCATGTTAATTTTTTTCACATATAATGGAATTGATATACGTTGCCGAGGTTTACTGTGAGTTGCATCCTGTATAATAGAAAGTGCACAGTAATCATAGGGGCACACAAAAGATGTCGGATACTATACTGCAACCGAAATACTGAATATTGGAGATGATTTCTAGAAGTGCATTTTTAGTAGTGATATGAGCTTTTAAATTTAACAAGGTGTTTGCCGATTGCGTTGTGTGTATAAATGCTGTAGATTATATACAGGGTAACACAACTGAAATTGTACAAGTTACAGAATATGAAAATAATAACTTAGATATGGTTTTTAAATAAGTTATGTATTTTTACGCTGAACTGCATTTACTAAATAAATATATGTTTATAGAATGTAGAAAAATGATATGCTGGGCCACGCAAGGTATTAGATACATGGCTGTCTATGGAAGATAATCTCTGGTGATTTCACTAGATTTAAGCGTGTTTAAATTTTAGCTGAATAGCGGCATTATACTTATGTAAAGATTGTAAACAAAGGACTCGGCTGCACAAAAGAATTAAAATATGCTACAGCCTATTAAATGTAAATTTCTGAAATTCAAATTTCAATCTAGTAGGCGTTTTAACACTCTAAAACATAGTTGTAAATGTTTAAGAATTTTATTTGTTTGACCGTACACTAACTTGCGTAATATAGTTGAATTGCTCTGTAATTGATACATAATTTTTCATATTTTGTAGTCATGCATTTTTGCATAAGACAATTTTTACATAACTTAACAGCTATTGCATAAATTTGTTTATAGTACAAACGCTCCTCATTTACCACGTTTGACGTCCAATTTCCAACTTGTTATTTATTACTATGAACTTCCACTGTTTATAATTCTCGGTCATGTATGATTCAAAATCTTTGATCAAATTATAAAACAAACATGCACGCGCATATGGTGTTTTTCAGCTGCTCATTGAAAGTTGTGCACAGCTAACAGTAGCAGAAAATATTTGGTTTGAAACCGCAGAAGTGTTTTGAAAGATCTTTCAGAAAGATTCATCATTCTATGTCGTTAATGAAATAACTACATTTTAATTTATATGAAAATTACAAAGTTTTAGACAAAGGCACAGAATGCCAGCCAACTTCTGCACCGAAGATAGATTTTTCAAACAAGGGCGTTATTTCAGAACAATCACAGGGAGGCGAAGGCATGGCAAAGTTTTTTTGGGAGGAAGAGGCAAATATTTATTTAAGTATGCATCTCATCTATATTTAAATTTTTGCTAAAATAGTAATAATTATAAATTGAAAAATTATTATTTTTTTTTATTATGACTTATTTAGAGTTAGTTTCGTAAAAAAACCCTTTTAAGTAGTACTTTCAAGTAGTAGTATTTTAGTTTATTTTAATGAGAATCATTAAATAACTGAAAAGTTATGTATATTTAAAAACTAAATACCCTTTATTGTATCCCGTCTCCATTGTTATAGACCGGGAGGGGGCAGCACAGACAACCACCTCATCGCGTTCACGGATAAAAATTCAGAATTAGTTAAAAATCAATTCACATATTAAAACGGGACCGATCTACTAACTCATATCCTGGTGGGAACCGACCGAAAACCCCATTTTATCGGTTGACTCGTAGGTTTATTATTGTGTTTTTTCGTACCCAAAAGTATAAAAACATGGGGAACTGAGAGCAGGAGACACAATAGTAAACCTACGAGTCAAATTCTGAAATCGGGTTTTTAGACGTTTTCCAAGACTTGGCAGACCGATTACATTTTAATATGCGAATCGAGTTTTTAGTAATTCTGGTATTTCAGCCTTGAACTAGATGGGATGATTATCTGTGCTAATGCCTCACGGTCAATTAATTACTTAGTTAGTTAACTATTCTAAATGCTTATAATTACTGGTTGTCAAAAAATATAAAAGTTTCCTTCATATCATTTTTTTGTTTGAAGCTTCTACACACTCATAAGTTTTTATGCATGTTTATATTTTTGATAAAAATGTGCCTCAATACACCTTTAATTAATTAATAATTGTGTACATTCATTTATGCATTAATAATTTAAAAAAAATTAATCTTTTTTTTTCGTTTTCAACCGAAAATAGAAAGCTTACCGAAATTTGGTTTGTGTTACGTTTTCGGTCTTAAAAACTTATTTCGGTCGATCCATAGTCATTACCCATATAAAAACCATAGTGACAGTGATGTTTTTGTCATATTTTTGCAAATCACGATGGTTACGTCCCATCTGTAACCAAAATGTCTGCACTCATAAAATCCCATTGTAAGTAAAATATGAATTGTTTGAAAACATTTAAAAATTGCAAAAAGTACGTTACTCAATGTGAAAAATACGTTTATGACAAATTTGAAAAATTTTTCGACGTTACAGCGAGTCACATCACATATGTGATCAAACGACCATCAGTATGCTGTTAAGTCACAACGTGAATTTTGAAAGTACTATTTGAAAAGAGGACACATTTTTTTTTTTTAAATCGGAATTGTGTTAATGCATTTGTGGGATTTGAATATGAATGTATTTTGTTTCAATCATTGCAAATGAACCTATATTCATTAATTTATTTTCTAACACAGAAAAATGCCATATAAATGCATCAATTTAAATCCATATGCATTTATAAATTATGCTGCAAACATAATCTTGCATATAATCCACGAAATAATTTATTATTATTATTATTATTATTATTATTATTATTATTATTATTATTATTATTATTATTATTATGGAATTTTTTCAAATGCTTTCTATATCCCATGAAAAATTAATAAATTTGGTTAAACTTACAGAAATCTATATAATAAAGAAAAACACATTCGTGAATAACAGTAATATGACTTTGGCGGTGGCAACACTTGATAAATAAATTTCACTTTTACTGTGATTTTCTTAACTTCTATCAGTTGCACAATTAAAATTTTTTCATTATCAAATAGAAAAAGCAATTTTTCTTCAAATGAAATTTTTTCTATCGTGCCTCAATTTTTTGTTTTTTATGGTTTCAAAAATAATCTGAAACCATGTTTCTTTTTTTTTTTTTTAACTATTGTATGCAGTCCAATTACACAAGATTAAAATGTTTCCATTAAAAAAAAAATCAGCATTTATTTCCGGCTAAATATTCTGCAACGAAACTGAAAACTTGCATATAAATAAACTTGTATAAAAAAAGTATATAAATAAAACGTAGCTGTAATAGACCTGTAATCAAAACTCGCACTTAAGCTATTAAAATTATTATGTAAAAAAATGAAATTGCTTATACATAGCAAAATATTTTGTGATTTTGTTTATTGTTAACCCTCGGTATCTGGTTAATACGAAAGTATTTCTATTTCTATTAAATTTCAAAACTTTGAATTTATAACTTATTTTTTTCGAATGAAAATGCTTTTTGGTGTTGTATATGAATAATAAAATAAGTTAAAAAAAAAATTGATGTAAAAAATCTATTAGTTTTGAATTTTAAAAAATGTTTTTCTTCTGTTTTTTTATAATCCGGTAAGTTTGTACTGATTTATTAAATTTATCTTAAAATCGAAACAGCAGAAAATAATATCCAATTGAGAAAAGCAAAGATTTTGGGGGCGTTTTGTAATGAAAAGCTGCTTTAATACTATAAAAAATAGCTGTATACATATAGTTGTATATATTAGTATACAGTACAGTTGTATATATTTTTTTCTGTTAATGTTTAAAGATTTTAAGTTGTCCTTTAAAAATTTGCTTACCACTTTTTACAAACATTTTAAATAGATTTAACATTTTCTGAATGTAAAATAAATGTACACAATTTATTCTACAACGATAACATAATTTTTCAAATTTTAATTTATTTTTTTCCAGAAATGTCTTAAAATAGTTAGATCACAAGCAGTTTATTCAACAGGAAATTAATATAAAAAATGACAGATAAAGAAATTTTTTTTTCTTCTCTTATAACGCTGTTTTGTTTTTAAAAACACATTTTGCATCTGCTAAGAAAAAAAGTCGTCTGCTGCTGGCTAACCGTAGAATAAAAGTAAACAGAGTACATGTAGTATGCTTTCGAACGGATGCAAGAAAGTTTTCTCGACAACATAGATCTGCATTGACACGGATTTTGTAATTTAAACAATGAATTGCTGATCAGTTCTTTCAAGATCATACTTTATACAAAATATTTAAGTCCGAGATAAATACACTGGCTTTGGCGTGGTGTATATGCTTCCAGCCTTAGCTATTGTGCTTATGTATTGGATTTATTACTTTTCCAACAAAATCGAACAATAAAGAATGTCAGTGAAAAGCAGGTATGAAAGAAATTATTCTTGCTATTTGTTTTTCTTTAAATTATAAAGATTTTAATTAATTTTTTATAAACATGTTTTAAAATTTGAATATTTCATTAACTTCATTTAGTTTAATAAATTTGTTGCTTATTTTATTGAAATACTATTGAAATAATTTACCTAGTGACAATATTAATCAGAAGATTAGAAAACTGTGATTTCAATAGCATTTTAATTAGATTTGTTTCCTTTTTAAAAATAACTGGTTAAGATCATGGTTTCATAAATTATAAAAGTATATGAAAAAACATCACAATCAATGGTTATGTAATCAGTAAACATTTAACTATATTTAAATTATTGAATAAAAAAGCCTTTTTAGAGAATGTTTTCAAACATAATTTTTAAAATTTTGTAATAATGTAATAATTGTATTTCATTACTTACTTTTCATTCTGGATAGCTTTATTATTTTATGTACTTTTTATTTAGCTTGGCGCCAGTGTTATATATACATATATATATATATATACATATAAATATATAAATACATATGAAACTATGTTTACATATAAAAGCATATATTTATATGTTTGCATGCACATATAGAAACAATATGTGTATAGATGTATACATGCATGTGTATTGCATATATAATATTGGCGTCCGATTAACCGAAATGTACCCTATTTTATATCTTGATTGATATTATACAGATAAATTTCAAAATATATATACCATAAGCGCTATTAGAAAATGGTAAGATTAAAATGGATTTCTTTTTTTTTTATAATTATCATCTAATCCTATAAATAAAATATTGGTGATAATCATAATGAACTAATATGTTGTTCTATTTTTATACCTATGATCTGAGTTCTTTTACGTATTTTTTTACTTTAAAAATTAGTTAACCGTTTGCTATTGTATTAATTATTCTTTTCTTATTGAGTCACATACAAAAACATTATCTGATTTTTAATAAACTTATATAAATAAAATTTTCACCACATTGTTTTAAGAACTCAATTGTAGATTGTAATCCTTTATACTATTTATGATAGTATTAGATTTATAATGGCTCTGGCAAAAAAACATCCAGGAAACCAGATACATACTTGAAAAACGAATTAAAATTTTCACATTAAAGGCAAAATAGAGTAGATGCGGCGCTGTGTGATATAAACACTTAACGATCGTTGTTTATTTTATCATACATTAAGAGTTATTGGATTAAATGTATAATTTCACAAATAAAAATGTATTTTCTTCAATGTGTTATTAAAACTATTTTTTAATAATAAAAAAATGTTTTCAATATTTCTTTACTGCTTGTAAACTCTTATATAAAATGAATTAATCCTTTATATCACCTCATTGTATATCTGTAACATTCCAAAAAGTGAAAGTTACTCATCCAATGAGAATCAATGTTACCTTTACTGTCAGCTTAAAAAAGATGATTATATTTATTGTTGCTATCTTCAAACAGAGCAGTTGTCAGCCTAATTGTTCTTAGAATTGTTAACATGAGATACTGAGATAAATTTTCACTTCAAAGTTTTATTTCTTATTTCATTATTTTTTCATCGTAATTTTAAAATGAACTTTGCAGATTTTTTAATATGATGGAAAATAGCTGAAAAAGAGATTTTTTACTATTTTGCATTTGAAAATTGTTAATGTTGATGTGAAGTATATAAATTACTGCTTATTTTAAATATGAAAAAGTATCAGTATTCTTATTTATTTACTTATTTTAGACATTTCTAAAATGATTCCTTTTAACACCCCAATAAATATTTGCAATTTCAACAATGAGTAGCACTTGAAATAATTAATGTTTGAGCTTGTTTATCACAATAATTGACATAAAACTGCACGTTTTCATATTTTTACATGCTGTAGTTTTCTTAACACTATTTCTACCAATATCAAATCCCACCTTTTAACAAATTTCGATTCATTGTTTTTCTTTCTTTTTTTTGTGATTTTTAGATTGAAATAGTTAAAAATATTTTACATAAATTGAAGACTTTTTTAAGCGTATTACATTCAAAAATTACTGTTAGCAAAAACAACAAAAATAAAAAATTTAAAAAAGTATCATTTGATAGCTGTAGAAATATTGTTAATATAAGAGTAGATCGAAAAAGTCAAAAGATTACTTCACATACACAAAAGAAAATAGGAGCATTTGCTACTTTTTTTTTTTTTTTTTTTTTTTTTTTCATTTTTCAAATAGCATTAAAACTTATTGTACATTTTAGAATCGAAGTAGTTTGAATTTGTTTAGGTATTTATGTGTTGCAGCGATGTCTTGAAAATGGGTTGCCAAATTATAGAGCACATAAGACTTTATAATAATATATATTACAATTATACGTTTCATAACATTTATGCTCATTTGCAGTCATCATATGTGAAGCATACCTACATGACTTGTGTTTAAGATGTATACGATGACAAAGATACATAAATATATCGAACATAAGTCGTAAATATTACTTATATAAGGATGTTTGTGAGGCATGACAAGTGTTTGGAATGTATACATGAGAACGTTAGTTTTAAATTTTAAAAAACCAATTTTTTCTATCAATCTTTTCTATTAATGAACCTACATCGAAAAAAACATTATAATCTGCATAAAAAAAAGTTTTATCGTGTATTTCTATCAATGTAAAACCACGCTTTATAATGAAAAATATTGGACACAGTTAGGTTTTTTTCGCGATTTTTTATTTTTATTTATTTATTTATTTTTTTAGATAAGGCGAGCTTCGAAATTTACGTCCTCATATATACTATACGGTCAAAGCTTTGACCGTGTGGTAGATCAGTCACCTAGGTGACTTCGCCGGTTTTACCTATGCCGGAAGTCTGCGATTTTTAACATTTTGTTAAATATGTAGAAAAATACACGAGGAATTATCCTGAAACTCTTAGTGTGTAAATATAACAGTATAAGCCACGCATTTCCGTGAAGATTTTCATCAAACTCCATAGGAGGCTGTCAACAAATTGAAAAAGAAAGAACATCCTTTGGATTACCCTGTCAAAACTAATGCAGCAAAAGCGTTCAAAATATAGATTATAATTAAGTGGCTTATTGTAATAAACTGTCTTCATTTTTATGTGGCTAGCATGTATATTCGTAGAGAAATTGCGATTTTTATAAAAAGAGTCCCAAATTTTGACAAATTTTTTACTTATAATTTTCAGATTTCTGAATATAAAATAATGCACTTTTACGAAACTATGAGAAGAAACATTGTACACAATACCTTGTAATCAGAATTAAAAAAATAATAATAATTGTATGAAAAATAAATAGGTTTACTAAAAATTTTTTCACTGCGCATCAGTGAACACTATCAAAATTTCATTTGCATATTGTGTTAGCTATACGTATAGAGCAACTTTTGTGGAAGTCTCAAAAATATACATTGAAAATTCTGAATGTGATCGTAGATAGAATAAGCTTAAAATCCGTTATTTTCAAAATAAAGTAAAAAGATGAGGGGCTCTATCCATATATCCATTGATTAGTGCCAATATAGAATACACAATGTGGCACGCACTATTATATTTGGATACAACCCCCCATTTGTTTGCTTCATTTTAAGAACAATAGATTTTGAGCTTCGACGATCACTTTCAGAATTTTCAAGCTATGCTTTTGAGATTTTCAAAAAATTTGTTCTATATATTTATCTAACAAAATATGGAAGTGAAATTTTGATAGCGTTCACGCATGCGCAGTGAAAAGTTATTTAATAAACCTATTCATTATTTCATACAATTTTTATTATTTTTTTAATTCTGATTACAAGGTATTATGTTGTTATTTGTCATATTTTCTGGAAGGATTTTTTTATATTTATATTAAGAACTCTGCAAATTATAAGCAAAAAAACTTGCAAAATTTGGATTTTTTTCTTTATAAAAACGCAATTTCTCTACGAATATACATGCTATCCACACAAAAAGGAGCACAGTTAATTACAATAAACCACTTAATCATAATCTACACTTTGAACACTTTTGCTACATTAGTTTTGACAGGGTTATCCAAAAGATATACGTTCTTTTTCAATTTGTTGACGGGTCCAAATTGAAAAAAATGTTCATGGGGGGAAAGGGAAAAAATGTTCATGATAATATATGGTCTGTGCTATTATGTTTACATACACCTGCAGTTGCAGGGAAATTTTTCATGTTTTTCTTCTAGATATTTAACAAAATATCTAAAATAGCAAGTGGCCGGTCACCGTTCGCCATATAGAGTATATTTTTATATTATGCATATATATATTTCAAGATGATTTTGGTGACATCATAACTGCAACTTTGGTGTAAATCCCATTTTCTCTGTCCATCTTACCTGTATCAACTGCGTCTACTGTATTATAATCGCATGTATTATTTATAGTGAATAATACCATGCAATTAAAATGCATAAAATGTAAGTACTTAATATCGGTTTTACTTTTTATATTTAATATTTTTTATAGTTGTTGTGTAATTAAATAATCACTAGTGACTTAGCGTTCAAAATGCGTATTAAAATACTAAATTAATTTCATTCAGTCACTAGTAATCAATAATCTTTCAATTCTATCTTCAATAATCCTTATAATTTAAAGATTACAAAACATACTATGTATAATGCAAGAATATATATATTTTATGTAAATTTTATTTTGATTATGTTTTGAACATTTAAGCAGAAATATTTCATTAGTAATTTTAACAAATATTGCTGTTAAATGTCATGTAATTTTATAAAAGAATAATTCTTTATTAATTTTAATACAATTATGTTAATTATTAAATAAATCACTTGTAATTTTTCCAACAGAATTAAAAGTATTTTGGCCTAGGTTTGAACCGCGATTTTTTATGAGAGCTGCCAGTGCTAGACTAATTGAGCTATCGTGGATGAATCTGGCGGTCATAATTCAGCCAAAGAACTAGAATTATACTAAATAAAGCTAACTAATGCCATACTGGCAGCTTACGCTAAAAGTCCCTGGCTTGAATCCTGCCCTGGACGGTTTTTCACCCATCTGGTCGAATTATATTAAAGGAAAATTCTGCTTGAACGTTATTGTTAAAAATACTAGCTGTGGAGCCTTACATGTGTGATGATAACTTTGGAAGTTAAAGTGAGAAAAAGCTTTCAAAGAGAGTGCAAAAATATAATTAGCCCAAACGAAAAAAGTTTGTAATAATTTATTTTAAAAAGAAACAAAAAATATGGGTTTTTTTTTATTCTGTACATCGCAACAAATGAAAAAAAAATCACCATTTTATCAGTTATAAATACAGTTAAAATTATGCCATTTTCAGAATATGGAGAAAAAATCTATATGAATTTCCAAAAAAATGAAATTCTAAATAAATTGAAAATAACACAAGCTGCTACACTTGTAAGATGGTGTGAAAGAACTCTAACTTTTAACTTAATTTAAAAAAACAGTCTCCATATTGTCTATACTCAAATTATACATTCCTGTTCATAAATTATGAATGTATGATTTTCGGACTTCAAACCAACTCTAACAGAAAGATAACAGATTATAATTTAAGATTACCCTGTTTTTTGTAAATTAGGCATATTGTGATTTGTGGTCTTGTTTGTAAATCAGTTAAGAAAAAAATTAACGCCAAGTATTACATGAGTTTGTTCTTTATGCAGTTTTGTTTCGTAACCATAAAAACATTATTTTTTTCACAATTTACATGTCAAAGCATAAAATAAAGCTATGTACACAAAAATCTGTGTATTTTAAAAATTACACAAAAGTGTGTGTTTTGCATGTTTCGCATACATATGTGTAAGAACATTATATTAACACATAAATCTGCGTATTCTGCATATAACACAAAAATGTGTGTATGTTGCATATTACACAAGATTATGTGTATGTTCCTATTACACAAAATATGTGTAAAAGTAGAATATTACACAAATATATGTGTAAAAATATTGCACAGAAATGTGTGTATTTCAGTGCAACTTACACTTTAAAGTGTGTATTTCAAGAGTTATCAGATAACTTTTACACATTTGGACTTATCATCAAATTACACATAAAAATGTGTATTTTCAAATTTACACATTTGGCGTATTTTACACACCAAATTACACATATAGACATGTCGTTTTTGTATCATCGATTTACACATTTTTGTGTGTAAATTTACACATTTATTTTTTACAGTGTAGAGCTCCTCATCCTCATACCCGAACACGTTAATTCGAAGATTATTCTGATTTTCGACTTTAGGAATTTGTGATAATGACACTGGGTAGGTCACTCCTTGCATGTTGAGAGAATTTTCAAATGGTTTTTATTTATTAACTCGTTCTGGATGTTCCGTGAACTGCAACTTCATTTGGTGGGCGAGAATGCACCACAGCAAGCACTTCTGATCGTTAAAATTTTGAATGTTCAAAATTGCTTCTCGTCCTTTCAAATCTTGTGGCAACTGAAGATAGCTGGATCCTTTCAAGGGAGCATATTTTGTGATTTTCAGTTCCAAGTGCTGAATTTCTTTGAGGACCCACCCAGAGCCTCTTTGCAGAAAATTTTCGAATAATGATATTATTTTTTGGTGTGCTTCATCCAAATGTTGGTCAAAGGATTCGTTTGTAAATTCTTCATATGTCACAGAACTGAAATAGGTCGACAGAACTTTGGTTTCCCCACCACCATCGGTTTTTTCCAAGAGGACTTTCATGATTAGGCGCCCTTTAATGGACTTTTTCTCTTCCACAGCTTCGTCTAATCTGTTATACAGGTCTTTTCTAATGGATTCAAAAAAGGTGGATAGGTCATAAGCAGTTTCTTCATTTGGTTCAAAAAATATACTGCTGAAAACATTCAATGCATCCACTTTTTTGTTCTTGGTCTGAGAAAGTTCTTGGTTGAATCGAGGTTTTTTTACTGATTTGTAAGATGATGGCTTGTTATGATTGACACGAATATGATGATTGAGATTATCTTTCCTTGGAAACTTTTCACCGCATTCCTGGCATGAATAGTGAGGATTTCCATGGGCTGCCAAATGTCTTGCCAAATTGTCAGAGCGAGAAAACAACATGTTGCACAGGTCGCATTTGAATTGCGAGGTTTCTTCAGAATGGGTCTTTTTATGTCTAAGAAAATTATTCCACCGGTTAAAAGTGGTTTGACAAAGTTTGCAGGTGTAACGGGTATCCGTGGATTTGATGGCATGCGTTAACTCATGCCGTTTAAGTGAAGAAATTCTTAAAAATGATTTGTGGCAAATTTGGCAAGTGGGAATATCCTAAAAAGAAGAAAAACGCTTATTTATTATACAATTCATTTTTAAATATATTTTTTTAATTGAGTCCTATCAAAACATTGCGTGAAATTTAATAAAAATATCTCACATGGGAATATCCGAAAATGAAGAAAAACGCACATTTACTATTCAATTCATTTTAAAAAAATTGAGTTCTAACAAGACAGTACGCGAAATTTAGTACGAATATCTCACTTTACTTTTTAAAACATATTTTCCCTTTGAAATTAAGGAAAAATCTTAACTTTTCAAAAACATTTCATCTGTATAAAACAATTTCCTTTTAAAAAAGACATGGAATAATAACTCACCTTGAGTGGATCTACATTTTGATGACTGTTAAATTCCGCTTTGGAAGGACCTGGTTTAGGAGATGGCTAGACAGGTGGTTCCGATTTTTTTGTATGAAGGAGCAAGTGCCTTTTCAAGTTGAACATTCGGGAAAAGGATCTTTCGCAGATGTTGGAAATATAACTCTAAAAAAAAATACTTCTAAAATTCTACTTTAAGTAAAATCAACTAACATTTACTTTGAGTTAAAAATTTCGTATTAAACATTCGACTTTGAAGTTTTTTATTTTTTCAATATTAGTTTTTAAAAAAATTTACTTTTTCAAAAAGAAATTCAGTTGAAATTTAATAAAAAGGTTAAATATTAAAACATTTTGCTTTTAAAAACTATTATTATTATTAAAAATTATTATTATTAAAATTATTGTTAAAATTACTCATTCACGTGCATAATAAAATCTCTGAAAAAATAATAATCTTACCCTGGAAGTCTCTTCTTGATGTGAAGTTGATGCATAGTGGACATTCTCCACTTCGTCAACTGCTTGGATGAGTTTCGTTGGTGAAATATCCATTCCCCACTGAAAATAAAAATAATCCCTCAAAATTTTTTTCATCGATTTTTTTTAAGAATAGTAAAAATGAATTTTATAAAAATTAAGTTTAAAAATTATTCTTTAAATTGTAAAATTTGATTAAATCAACAATTAAATTTTAATTAATTAAAAAATGAATAGCATTAAAAATTTAAATAAATGATTAACAATTGAAATAAATCTATTAATACATAATCATAACAATACCTCAAGAGATTCTTCCATTTGGTTATTCCGATTTTCCTGGTCGATTTTCTTTAAACAGTCGATTTCCATTTCATCAATTTTAGAAGGTGACACTGGGAAGTCAACATCCCACTAAAATTAAAATATATACCTAATTATTATTTTCTATAAAATTTAAAAATTTCAATTTTATGTTGATTAGGGTTTAGTCTGTGCATTCACTTAATGAAAAATATCACTTGCATGTCACATTTATTTCAGTTAGTCAAAATTTTACCAAGTATTAAATTTTACTCGATAGAATTTTACTTGATAGACACTGCTTATGCACTTAAATTAAGAAATAATACTATTCTATTAACACAATCCGATTAAACATGAATGAAAAAGTACTTTTAAAACTTTTACTAATAAACAAATTTTAGAAGTTTTCTTTTGAAAGAGAAATTATTACACATTACAATTGATTAAAAGATGAGTCATCGAATCTGTTTAAACATGTTTATCAGGGGAAAAAGCGGATAGACACTATTTATGCACTTAAATTAAGAAATAATACTATACTATTAATACAATCCGATTAAACATGAATGGAAAAGAGCTTTTAAAACTTTTACTAATAAACAAATTTTAGAAGTTTTCTTTTGAAAGGGAAATTATTACACACTGCAAGTTATGTGAAATGAAAATAACTACACATTGCAAGTAGAATGAAAATAAATATACTTATATTTTCACCAAAAATTTAATGTTAGGCAATCGAAAAAAAAGATTTTTAAAGGATTTAATAATATTTTGGACGATACATCAATAACAGGTTCTAAAATTATCACATAGAATAACTTTGTTTATATTTTAAGTTAAATTATTTTTTAAACTAAAATTTTATTCATTCACTCGAATTCAAAAAATTACAACATAATCAAAATTTTAGGGATTTATATGAAAAGGGAATTTCTAACAAATATATATTTGAGTTAAACATTTTCTCATATGAAATAAACACTTTCAGAAAAGAACATTTCACATAAATAATCTCTTTTGAAATTATTTAATTCATAGTTTTTCAAGAAACTTAGTAGAAGATTAATAAATAAGTAATTCCAAAGTTTCATTAAGAGAGTATTTATGTGAAATGTTCTTTTCTGAATGTGTTTATTTCATAAGAGAAAATGTTTAACTCAAATATATACAAGGTGATTCATAAAAGATAGGCAGAACTTTAAGGGGTTTAAGTACACTTAAAGACAAATAATATTGAATAGGAGACTAAGGGTCCCAGACGTATTCCCAAGGAGATAGGGGGCATTAAAGTTTAGGGTCCGAAATTTCAAATGATTATAAAAAATGGAAAAATTGGTCGATTCGTTTGCGGTTTTTGCAAAAAATTTTCTTTATGCCAGTATCTTCTTGAAATAAAATTTTAAAGTTCAATTTCAAAAAATGCCGATAGAGAGCGCTTTAGACTTTGGAGTAACAAACAACTATTTTTTAACATTATTTTTTGTATTTCTTTAAATGATTTCGAAAGCTTAGACTTAAACTTAAATTTTGATCTAAAAATCTGAGTCCTAACGAGTAGTTAAGTAGCGTAAACTGACATTTGAAATTTGAAACCCTTCTCCCCCCAGAACAAAAATCAGTTATTCCCGATCTTTGTGTCGTAGATTAGGCTCTAACTACTGCCGCGTTTTGCTAAAATTATTCTTTATGTCAGTATTTTCTTGAAAATAAATTATAAAGAAAAGTTTCAGAAACTTCCGATAGAGGGCGCTTTAGACTTTGGAGTAACGAACAACTATTTTATACCGTTATTTTTTGTGTCTCATTAAATGCTTTCTAAAGCTTAGACTTAAACTTAAATTTTCAGCTCAAAATCTGAATCGCTGAGCGTGGTTCAGTAGCGAGGGGAGGGGGTTCAAATTTCAACTTCTGAACATAGTTCAGTTTGCACTACTTAACCATGCCCAACGATTCTGTGCTGTGATACGAGGCAAAAATACAACTTTCGTCAAGGACTGCATAGTCGGAATTCACTCATAAAGGCACTGGCACAGTTGGAAACGTCGCTCATGCAAACGTTAAAGCTCCATTCCTGACGCTAGTCACCGGGTGAAGAAGGAGACAGAAAGTATGCAAATGTCAAATGGGGAAGAAGAAGAACACGTATGCAAAATTTCGACACGATTCAGGCATAAAAACCACTGAACGGTGAGTCAAGTGTAAGTCGCTGTAGTAATGAATCGGAAGATAATGCCCTTCACGAATAAGGAAAAGGCTGAGATGCATTTAATTTACGGAGCGGCAGATGGAAATGGTGCAGAGGCACAACGAATGTACGGAGAGCGATTTCCCAACAGGCGGTTGCCTAACCGCAAAACTTTCGAGCGCTTGCACAGACAGTTGTGTGAGACGGGATCATTTCTCGCTTCCCGGTCGAATGCAGGTCGTGCAAAAAAGGACGAATCAGTAGTTATTGCAGAAGCCATTCTGGATGTAGTAGCGGCGCAGCCAAGTACAAGTACACGAACAGTGGCTAGGCAGGTGGATACCTCACAGTCCATGACTTGGAGGGTACTGAAGGATGAACATTTGCTCCCGTTTCATGTGCAACGAGTCCAGAAACTGTCTCCAGGGGATTATCCAAATCGTATTGAATTCGCCCGCTGGTTTCTGCAGCAGAACGCGCTAAATCCACATTTTGGACGAACTGTGCTTTTCACCGATGAATGCACCTTCACACGTGAAGGTACATTTAACACACACAATGCACATGTATGGGCGGATGTCAATCCACATGCTACGTATCCACATGCTCATCAGAGACGCTTTTCCATCAATGTTTGGGCAGGAATCCTCGGAGACCACCTAATCGGACCGTACCTTCTTCCTGAACGCCTCAACGGTAAAACATGCCTCACATTTCTGCAACATGTGCTGCCAGACCTGTTAAACGTTGTTCCTCCACGCATCCGATGAGTCATGTGGTTCCAGCACGATGGAGCGCCAGCCCATTACGTACGAGACGTCCGCAACTATCTGGACATCACATTTCCGAACAGATGGATTGGTCGAGGTGGTCCTGTTGCTTGGCCTGCTCGCTCGCCAGATCTTTCACCCCTCGATTTCTTTTTTTGGGGACAATTGAAGGCTCTTATGTATGAGACACCCATTGAATCCCCCGAGGAACTGGTCGCCAGACTTTCCGCCGCTGTAGGGGAAGTGCTCGAAAAGCCTGATGTTTTCGCGAATGTTCGCCGTTCCATTCTTCGCCGTTGTTCTGCGTGCATAACCTCTGGTGGTCACAATTTTGAACATTTATTGTAATTACATGTTAATAAATATGCTTTGGTAACATAATCCTAATTTGTGTCTTTTTACCTCGTATCACAGCACACAATGGGTGGACATGGTAAACTGAACTGTGCTCAGGAGTAGAAATTTCAAACCCCTCTCCCCAGAAACTTAACCACGTCTAACGATTCAGATTTTGGGCTGAAAATTTAAGTCTAAGCTTTAGAAAGCATTTAATGAGACACAAAAAATAACGGTATAAAATAGTTGTTCGTTACTCCAAAGTCTAAAGCGCCCTCTATCGGAATTTTTTGAAAATTTTCTTTAAAATTTATTTTCAAGAAAATACTGACATAAAGAATAATTTTAGCAAAACGCGGCAGTAGTTAGAGCCTAATCTACGACACAAAGATCGGGAATAACTGATTTTTGTTCTGGGGGGGAGAAGGGTTTCAAATTTCAAATTTCAGTTTACGCTACTTAACTACTCGTTAGGACTCAGATTTTTAGATCAAAATTTAAGTTTAAGTCTAAGCTTTCGAAATCATTTAAAGAAATACAAAAAATAACGTTAAAAAATAGTTGTTTGTTACTCCAAAGTCTAAAGCGCCCCCTATCGGCATTTTTTGAAATTGAACTTTAAAATTTTATTTCAAGAAAATACTGGCATAAAGAAAATTTTTTGCAAAAACCGCAAACGAATCGACCAATTTTTCCATTTTTTATAATCATTTGAAATTTCGGACCCTAAACTTTA
Source organism: Maratus speculifer (assembly GCA_964019185.1). NCBI lineage: Eukaryota > Metazoa > Arthropoda > Arachnida > Araneae > Salticidae > Maratus > Maratus speculifer. Next base: position 56,088,030 of record OZ025290.1, on the reverse strand, counting down.
ATGCCCCCTATCTCCTTGGGAATACGTCTGGGACCCTTAGTCTCCTGTTTAATATTATTTGTCTTTAAGTGTACTTAAACCCTTTAAAGTTCTGCCTATCTTTTATGAATCACCCTGTATATATTTGAGTTAAACATTTTCTCTTATGAAATAAACACATTCAGAAAAGAACATTTCACATAAATACTCTCTTAATGAAACTTTTGAATTACTTATTTATTAATCTTCTACTAAGTTTCTTGAAAAACTATGAATTAAATAATTTCAAAAGAGATTATTTATGTGAAATGTTCTTTTCTGAAATTGTTTATTTCATATGAGAAAATGTTTAACTCAAATATATATTTGTTAATATATATTTGTTTGTATATATTTGTTTTTATAATCATTTGAAATTTCGGACCCTAAACTTTAATGCCCCCTATCTCCTTGGGAATACGTCTGGGACCCTTAGTCTCCTATTTAATATTATTTGTCTTTAAGTGTACTATAACAACTTAAAGTTCTGCCCATCTTTTATGAATCACCCTGTATTTGTTAGAAATTCCCTTTTCATATAAATCCCTAAAATTTTGATTATGTTGTAATTTTTTGAATTCGAGTGAATGAATGAAATTTTAGTTTAACAAATAATTTAACTTAAAATATAAACAAAGTTATTCTATGTGATAATTTTAGAACCTGTTATTGATGTATCATCCAAAATATTATTAAATCCTTTAAAAAAATTTTTTTTCGATCGTCTAACATTAAATTTTTGGTGAAAATATAAGTATATTTATTTTCATTCTACTTGCAATGTGTAGTTATTTTCATTTCACCTAACTTGCAATGTGTAATAATTTCCCTTTCAAAAGAAAACTTCTAAAATTTGTTTATTAGTAAAAGTTTTAAAAGTACTTTTTCATTCATGTTTAATCGGATTGTGTTAATAGAATAGTATTATTTCTTAATTTAAGTGCATAAGCAGTGTCTATCAAGTAAAATTCTATCGAGTAAAATTTAGTACTTGGTAAAATTTTGACTAACTGAAATAAATGTGACATGCAAGTGATATTTTTCATTAAGTGAATGCACAGACTAAACCCTAATCAACATAAAATTGAAATTTTTAAATTTTATAGAAAATAATAATTAGGGATATATTTTAATTTTAGTGGGATGTTGACTTCCCAGTGTCACCTTCTAAAATTGATGAAATGGAAATCGACTGTTTAAAGAAAATCGACCAGGAAAATCGGAATAACCAAATGGAAGAATCTCTTGAGGTATTGTTATGATTATGTATTAATAGATTTATTTCAATTGTTAATCATTTATTTAAATTTTTAATGCTATTCATTTTTTAATTAATTAAAACTTAATTGTTGATTTAATCAAATTTTACAATTTAAAGAATAATTTTTAAACTTAATTTTTATAAAATTCATTTTTACTATTCTTAAAAAAAAATCGATGAAAAAAATTTTGAGGGATTATTTTTATTTTCAGTGGGGAATGGATATTTCACCTACGAAACTCATCCAAGCAGTTGACGAAGTGGAGAAAGTCCACTATGCATCAACTTCACATCAAGAAGAGACTTCCAGGGTAAGATTATTATTTTTTCAAAGAGATTTTATTATGCACGTGAATGAGTAATTTTAACAATAATTTTAATAATGATAATTTTAATGATAATAATTTTTAATAATAATAATAGCTTTTAAAAGCAGAATGTTTTAATTTTTAACCTTTTTATTAAATTTCAACTGAATTTCTTTTTGAAAAAGTAAATTTTTTTAAAAACTAATATTGAAAAAATAAAAAACTTCAAAGTCGAATGTTTAATACGAAATTTTTAACTCAAAGTAAATGTTAGTTGATTTTACTTAAAGTAGAATTTTAGAAGTATTTTTTTTTTTTATTTTTTTTTTTTTTTTGAGTTATATTTGCAACATTTGCGAAAGATCCTTTTCCCGAATGTTCAACTTGAAAAGGCACTTGCTCCTTCATACAAAAAAATCGGAACCATCTGTCCAGCCATTTCCTAAACCAGGTCCTTCCAAAGCGGAATCTAACAGTCATTAAAATGTAGATCCACCCAAGGTGAGTTATTATTCCATGTCTTTTTTAAAAGGAAATTGTTTTATACAGATGAAATGTTTTTGAAAAGTTAAGATTTTTCCTTAATTTCAAAGAGAAAATATGTTTTAAAAAGTAAAGTGAGATATTCGTACTAAATTTCGCGTACTGTCTTGTTGGAACTCAATTTTTTTAAAATGAATTGAATAGTAAATGTGCTTTTTTCTTCTTTTTGGGATATTCCCATGTGAGATATTTTTATTAAATATCACGTACTGTTTTGATAGGACTCAATTAAAAAAATATATTTAAAAATGAATTGTATAATAAATAAGCGTTTTTCTTCTTTTCAGGATATTCTCACTTGCCAAATTTGCCACAAATCATTTTTAAGAATTTCTTCACTTAAACGGCATGAGTTAACGCATGCCATCAAATCCACGGATACCCGTTACACCTGCAAACTTTGTCAAACCACTTTTAACCGGTGGAATAATTTTCTTAGACATAAAAAGACCCATTCTGAAGAAACCACGCAATTCAAATGCGACCTGTGCAACATGTTGTTTTCTCGCTCTGACAATTTGGCAAGACATTTGGCAGCCCATGGAAATCCTCACTATTCATGCCAGGAATGCGGTGAAAAGTTTCCAAGGAAAGATAATCTCAATCATCATATTCGTGTCAATCATAACAAGCCATCATCTTACAAATCAGTAAAAAACCTCGACTCAACCAAGAACTTTCTCAGACCAAGAACAAAAAAGTGGATGCATTGAATGTTTTCAGCAGCATATTTTTTGAACCAAATGAAGAAACTGCTTATGACCTATCCACCTTTTTTGAATCCATTAGAAAAGACCTGTATAACAGATTAGACGAAGCTGTGGAAGAGAAAAAGTCCATTAAAGGGCGCCTAATCATGAAAGTCCTCTTGGAAAAAACCGATGGTGGTGGGGAAACCAAAGTTCTGTCGACCTATTTCAGTTCTGTGACATATGAAGAATTTACAAACGAATCCTTTGACCAACATTTGGATGAAGCACACCAAAAAATAATATCATTATTCGAAAATTTTCTGCAAAGAGGCTCTGGGTGGGTCCTCAAAGAAATTCAGCACTTGGAACTGAAAATCACAAAATATGCTCCCTTGAAAGGATCCAGCTATCTTCAGTTGCCACAAGATTTGAAAGGACGAGAAGCAATTTTGAACATTCAAAATTTTAACGATCAGAAGTGCTTGCTGTGGTGCATTCTCGCCCACCAAATGAAGTTGCAGTTCACGGAACATCCAGAACGAGTTAATAAATAAAAACCATTTGTAAATTCTCTCAACATGCAAGGAGTGAACTACCCAGTGTCATTATCACAAATTCCTAAAGTCGAAAATCAGAATAATCTTCGAATTAACGTGTTCGGGTATGAGGATGAGGAGCTCTACGTTCTACATGTCTCTGAAAAGCCAAATCAAGACGTGATCAATCTCCTTTTGATCAGTGATGGGGAAAACACCCATTATACACTGATCCGTGATTTTTCACGTTTCATGAGTCATCGTTCAAAACATACTCGTCAAGCTTTCTATTGTTACCGGTGTCTGCACGTATTTACTCGTCAAGATCTCGTCGAAGAACATACTCCCTATTGCTCCCGACAAGCACCTCAAGTTGTAAAGATGCGAAAGGAAGGCGATAGTATATTATCGTTTTCTGGAGTTCATCTGCAGGCACCGGTGCCCTATGTAATCTATGCAGATTTCGAGTCCCTCCTCATACCCGTTTCAACCACCGAACCCTCCAATTCCAAGTCCTTCCAAGTGAAGACAGCACATCATTCTGCTTGCGGGTATGCTTTCGTTATTGTGGGCCCTGACGGAAACACCTACAAGCTATCACCAACAGAAGACGGTGTCTCAGTCTATCGAGGAACTAATGCTGTAAAACACTTTACTGATGAATTATTAAATATCAAGCAAGAGTTTCAAGACAAACTGTTATCTGTTGCTCCCATGCATTTATCCGAAGAAGAGGAAAGAACATTCAAGGAAGCAACTCATTGCTATATCTGCAGGAAAGCCCTGGGAGAAAAACGGGTGCGTGATCATTGTCATATTTCATCTAAATTCAGAGGTGCTGCGCACCCGTTTTGCAATCTAAATTATAAACAAGCAAGGATCATCCCAGTGGTTTTCCACAATTTAAAAAAGTATGATGCCCATCATATATTCCAAAAGTTAGGCTGCTATCCCGATCTGCACATCGATGTCATCGCTGCCACATTAGAAGACTACATCACTTTTAAACTCAAAGAAAAGTCTTCATCAATACAGTTTTCTTTCATCGACTCTCTTCAATTTCTTCCTGCATCCTTAGAAAAACTTACCTCCAACCTTCACCCCAGCGACTTTAAAATATTAAAAGAAAATTTTCCAAGCAATACCAATTTCAATCTGCTTACAAGAAAAGGTGTGTATCCATATAACTATTTTACTAATTTCGAAAAATTCAATGAAGATTCTCTACCCTCACCAGCAGCTTTCCATAATGACCTGACAGATGAAAATATAACTGAAGAAGATTATTGCCATGCAAAAAATATTTGGTCAATATTTAACATGAAGTCGTTGGGGGATTACCATGATTTATACGTCAAGACAGATGTTCTTCCACAGCGGATGTTTTCGAAAAGTTCAGGGGCTTTGTGCAAGCAATTCTATGATATTGATACAGCACACCTCGTCACTTCACCAGGTTTGTCTTGGCAGGCCTGTTTGAAGATGACGGGGGTAGAGTTGGAATTACTAACAGACATCGACATGTTGCTTTTCATAGAAAAGGGTATCCGTGGTGGTGTGTCGCAGATTTCCCACAGGTTTTCGACCGCCAATAATGCACAAGTCCCGAATTACAAAGCAGATGAAGACACCTCGCATATCCTTTATTGAGATGCTAACAATTTGTATGGCTGGGCTATGTCCCAATACTTACCACAAGGGGGGTTTCGGTGGTCAACTTCAACGTTCACAGAAGAAGACATTTTAAAAATTTCTGAAAATTCGCCCATCGGGTACATTTTTGAAGTCGATCTAGACTATCCCAAAGAATTACACAACCAACACAACGAGTACCCGCTTGCAGCGGAAAGACTAACAGTTGATGAAAAAATGCTTTCTCCCTATGCAAAAAGTTTACTAAGTTCAAAATTTAAAGGCACTCCAAAATTAATCCCGAATTTGATGAACAAGACGAATTACATATGCCATTACAGAAATCTACAACTTTATATAAAACTTGGTCTGAAATTGAAAAAGATACATAAAGTTTTAGAATTCCAACAGTCCCCTTGGCTTAAAGAGTATATATATTTTAACACGGAGAAAAGGAAGATAGCAACCAGCACTTTCTAGAAAGATTTTTTCAAACTCCTGAACAACAGCATTTACGGGAAGTGCAGCGAAAATCTTCGCAAACGAAGAAATATTGAAGTATGTAACACATCCCGAAGAGGAGAAAAGCTGGTTGCGTCCCCATTTTTCAAATCTTTTAAGATATTTGATGACGGTCTGGTAGCGGTGGAAAGACAGAAACCCAGTGTCTTGATGAACCGACCCATTTACGTCGGGTTCTCGATACTGGAGTTATCCAAAGTGTTGATGTATGATTTCCATTATAATTTTGTAAAAAAAAATTATAGTGGAAATCGTTCATCTATGCTTTTCACCGACAACTACAGTCTGACATATCTCATCAAGACGGATGACTTACAAAAGGATTTGGAACAAAACAGCTCCAAATTTGACTTCTCGGACTTTCCCAAAGAACATCCCCTCTATTCCACAGCGAATAAGAAAGTTTTGGGAAAATTTAAGGACGAGTTGAATGGAAGAGCTTTCCATTAATTTGTAGGTCTGAAGTCAAAGATGTATTTCATCAAGACAGGGGACGAAGAAAAGAAGAGAGCCAAGGGGATATCAAGAAATATTGTCCAACGAAAACTTAAACATGAAGATTATGTCAATTGTTTAAAAAACCATTAAACAAGTTATGAAGTACAAAGAAGAATCGGGCAGCGATGTCATCAATTGGAAACAGTAACGCAGAATAAAAATTTTTTTATCACCATTCAATGATAAAAGATATCTTCTAGAAGACGGGATCAGCAACCTAGCTTATGGTCATTATAAAATAACAAAAATCATAGATGGGTAAAAAAAAAAAAAAAAAAAAAAAAAAAAAAGATCTCAAAATCTTGAAAAAAAAAAAATGTAAAAAAAAAATCTTTAAAAAATGTAAAAAAAATTGTGTGTGAATGTATGTGAATGTGTGCGTGACGGGAATCATGTGATCTGCCTCCCCGTGGCGATTCCTGGGTGAAAATTTTGACCCTAGGTCACTTTTAGCTAAAGATCACACCTTTCGGCAAAAAATTTTCTACAAATTTTAATTTTAAAACATATTTTCTCACTCAAAATTTTAAATTATCTTCTTTTTATTAATAACCTTTTTGAATGCATTATCCTTTCTAGAATTCGATTGCATGAAAGACGTGAGTAGAAATCCTGTTTAAACACTTGAGAGTCGCTTTTTAACACATAAGTTACAAACTCCGTACGGTTAGGTCGACGAGCGCGCGTTAATCTCATTGCAAAAAAAATTAAAGTCCCCCTATTTAACATTTATATCCACTTAAAACTCTAAAAAAATGAAAAAAATAATTCAATCTTAACAAAATTACTCCCTTAAAAACTAACTCATTAATTCACCATGAATGAACCCTTCTTAATTAGTTCTTTATTAAAATATCACCCCCCCCCCGAAAAAAAAATAAATATCCTTCGTGTATGATTAGTCTAAAATAATAATTTTCCCCAAAATACCCGCTTAACTCATCATAAAGAACATAGTAAAAAAAAAAAAAAAAAAAAAAAAAAAAAAAAAAAAATCGAACTTTCCAAAATTTTTGCTTAAAATCAAAAAATAAACTCTTAAATTACACCAAACTGAAAATTTTAAAGTCCCCGCATTAAAATTAAAAAACAATTATACTAAAGATCACCAAAAAAATTCTATGTCCCCAAATACCCGCTTAACCCCTCATCAAAGAACACGGTGAAGAAGAAAAAAAAAAAGTCGCTTCATTCCTAATTTTTAATTACTTTTTAATTACCTTTTAAAATGAACAACAGCAAAATTCAATCGAAAAACATACCCCACGTACTGTAACCAGCCGAAAATTTTAAAGTCCCCACATTAAAATTAAAAAACCACCTTCATACTATAGTATGGTAAAAAATTCTAACTCCCTGAAATTTCCGCTTAAAATAAAATAAAAATCCTTCGACCCCCCTCTTAGAGTAGAATCGTGTGAGGAGGAGCAGGAGCACCAGACATTAAAATTTAAAAACACCCTCTGAAGAATTCAATTTGTTCGAAAGTTTATTTTATTAATATTTTACTCAACTCAAAATTAATTACTCATATCTGGTTTTAAACAGTTTATTCTCATGAGTAAACTCAACTCAGGCTCTTTCGAAGATTAATAATTTCACAAAACACAACTCTAATAAAAACCGTAACATTCTGATATTAAAAGTGAAGTCTCTGAAAAAGTCTTTTTATGTTCACTTCTGTATAGATCCTTATCATTTTGCTCAAGTTCGACAGTATTTAAAGAAGGTTCAGTTTGTTGTGTTAGGAATAGTGGACCCTTCCACCATAAGTTACTCTGGAGAAATTTGTCTGGATCTACACCTCGTGACACAAGATCAGCAGGATTATCAGAAGAAGCCACATGTCCCCAATGACTGATATCAGAAAGATTCTGAATCGTAGCCACACGTGATGACACAAAGGTTTTTAAGTCACTCGGCTGTTTTCGAATCCAACATAATACAATAGTACTATCTGAATAATAGTAAACAGATTCTTTAGGAACTTTTAAGGTTTTGGCAACCTTATTCATCAATTTGGCTAATAAAACTGCACCACAGATTGCACAGAAAACTTTTTACATTTTGAAATAATTAGGTATATCTTGGTTGCTAGGTGACAAAGTCAGTAGAAAATTAAATAGCCTTTTATCAAACATACCGCCCCTCTTGAAACCTCTGAGGAGGGTTTCAAACTAAAACACTGTAATTACAACCATTGTAAAAAATATAAAGAACAATACAATTAAATACAATATAAATGAGTCACAGTTAAGTTAAATTCAAGCAAATATTTAAACAATTTTACATAATACATAATAAATAAAGAAATTTTACAATAATGTACACTTTCTTATAAAAACTGAATTACTTTTCAAGAGGTAATACAGCAATTTTGGATACTGCTCTTTTATATATTCCATTTGGGGTTTTTATATTTACAACTCTTATTCTATTATCATTACCAAAAAATACTTCTACAATTCTCCCTAATAACCATTTAGACACTGGAAGATCATCTTCCTTTATTACAACCATATCTCGTATTTTGAGGTTGTTTTTTGATATCATCCACTTATGCCTTTGCTGCAATGTACTTAAATAACTATTTTTCCACTTTTTCCAGATGGTCTGAACCATTTTAGTGGTCTTTTGCCATAAGATTAGTCTATTATCTTCAATATTACTCAGGTCAGATTCAGCGGTCCACTATTCCTAACACAACAAACTGAACCTTCTTTAAATACTGTCGAACTTGAGCAAAATGATAAGGATCTATACAGAAGTGAACTTAAAAAGACTTTTTCAGAGACTTCACTTTTAATATCAGACTGTTCATTTTTTATTGACTATTTTTTGCAATTGAGTAATAATTATGCTAAATTAATAAGAATTCTTAGCTATGTTTTCAGGTTCACTCAGAATGTCAAGAAGCCAAAAGAAAGGTATTCAGGTAAGCTAACATCTGCTGAATTGAAGAAGGCTGAGCAGTTTATCATAAAATCTGTTCAAGAAAAAGAGTTCAGTTCTGAATTCACATTGTTATCTAAGGGTAAGGAGTTACCAAAAAATAGTAGATTACTTTCATTAAATCCTTTCTTGGATAAAAATAATTTAATCAGAGTTGGAGGTCGTCTCCAAAATAGCACGGTAAATTACGCCCAAAAACACCCAATTGTACTGCCCTCTAAACACAAATTAACAGAATTAATTATTGAGTTTTATCACAAAAAATATCTACATATAGGACCACAAAATTTACTTTATTGTGTTCGAAGAGAATTTTGGCCTTTAAACGGTAGGGCTATTTGCAGAAAAATTGTACATAAATGTATTACATGCTTTAGGGCCAAACCTAAATTGTTAGAGCAAATTATGGGCGAGCTCCCGAAAGAAAGAATAAATGTAGACTTTGTTTTTAATTGCACAGGAACTGATTTCTGTGGTCCTATATGTAGATATTTTTTGTGATAAAACTCAATAATTAATTCTGTTAATTTGTGTTTAGAGGGCAGTACAATTGGGTGTTTTTGGGCATAATTTACCGTGCTATTTTGGAGACGATCTCCAACTCTGATTAAATTATTTTTATCCAAGATAGGATTTAATGAAAGTAATCTACTATTTTTTGGTAACTCCTTACCCTTAGATAACAATGTGAATTCAGAACTGAACTCTTTTTCTTGAACAGATTTTATGATAAACTGCTCAGCCTTCTTCAATTCAGCAGATGTTAGCTTACCTGAATACCTTTCTTTTGGCTTCTTGACATTCTGAATGAAGCTGAAAACATAGCTAAGAATTCTTATTAATTTAGCATAATTATTACTCAATTGCAAAAAATAGTCAATAAAAAATGAACAGTTTGATATTAAAAGTGAAGTCTCTGAAAAAGTCTTTTTAAGTTCACTTCTGTATAGATCCTTATCATTTTGCTCAAGTTCGACAGTATTTAAAGAAGGTTCAGTTTGTTGTGTTAGGAATAGTGGACCCTTCCACCATAAGTTACTCTGGAGAAGTTTGTCTGGATCTACACCTCGTGACACAAGATCAGCAGGATTATCAGAAGAAGCCACATGTCCCCAATGACTGATATCAGAAAGATTCTGAATCGTAGCCACACGTGATGACACAAAGGTTTTTAAGTCACACGGCTGTTTTCGAATCCAACATAATACAATAGTACTATCTGAATAATAGTAAACAGATTCTTTAGGAACTTTTAAGGTTTTGGCAACCTTATTCATCAATTTGGCTAATAAAACTGCACCACAGAGCTCCAAGCGAGGAATAGTGATTGTTTTGATTGGTGCAACTCGACTTTTACTGCAAAGCAACTGAGAAATTTGCTCTCCTGAAGAATTTGAAGACACAGCATACAATGCCACACCGTAGGATTTCTCCGAAGCATCTGAAAAGCCACAAATTTTAATTTGCACTGGATTATTTGTCAAAATGTATCTAACAGCACTTATATTATTGATGGCTCTTAATGATTCTAAAAACTGCAACCAATCATCAAGCTCAGCTGTAGGGAGATTTTCATCCCAATCAATTTGCAGTCTCCACAGTCTTTGTAGGAAAATTTTTGCTTTCGTCACAACTGGTCCAAGTAGACCTAAGGGGTCGAAAATGCGAGCAATATTTGACAGCACACTTCTTTTAGTTACCTTGGTTTGCTCACTGAATGATACACTAAAAGTAAAAGTATCATCATTGGCATTCCAGCAAAGTCCTAGTGCCTTAGTTTCACTCATATTTTCAAAAGTGTAATTCACATTTTTAAAGGCTGGCTCCATTAATTCTGGATGGTTACTAAACCATTTATGTAAGTTCATGCCACACGTATTTAATAGTTGAATAAGCTCAATTTGCAGTCTCTTAGCCGATTTTAGGTCAGCTGCTCCAGTCAGGACATCGTCCATGTAAAAGTCTGATTGTACCACACCAGAAGCATACAGAAATTGAGATTCACCATCTATACCAAGCTGTTTAAGGCAGCGCATGGCTAATTAAGGGGCACTAGTTGTGCCATATGTGACTGTACATAGTCTGTAATATTTCATCTCACCATTTACAGAATCTTTCTAAACTATGCGCTGTAAATCACGTTGACTTTTATCGATAAGTATCTTGCGATACATCATTTTTACATCTGCTGTAAATGCATAGCGGTGTGTACGAAATCTAAGTATTATGCTAAACAAATCATCTTGAATGACACCTCCATTCAGCTATATGGAATTTAGGGATTCTCCTGATGAAGTTGCATGTGAACCATTAAAGACAACTCTCAATTTTGTAGAACTTTTATCTGGGCGATAAACAGCATGATGAGGTAGATAATTCGCATGTATTGGCTCATCTGTTTTCTCTACTTCCTCCATATGGCCTAACTCTCTATACTCTGCCATAAATGCGCAATATAACTCTAAAAGATTTGGATTTTTGACTAGCCTATTCCAAAGTGAATTTAATCTATTTTCCGCAAATTGCTTTGATTCTCCCAAAGAACTAGGATCTTTTTTCAACAGCATTTGTACTATGAATTTGCCCGTTATATCTCTCTGATGTGTGTTTATAAAGTGGGTGTCGCATGTTAATTCTTCTGTATTTCTCAATGGTGTACTTTCTTCTACTCTTTCAATTTCCCAAAATTTTTTCATTTCGAAATTTAAATCTGTTTCAGTAATTAACCCACAATGTATTTGTTCTTGATCGTTACAATCGTAAACCCTCCCACTTACTATGCAACCGAACACCGTATTTTGCAGTATTAATTTAGAATTTGGTAGCTTCATACGACCCACCTTTATCAATTCTAGAAATACTTCAGCTCCTAGCAAAAGATCTATTTTCCCTGGTCTATTAAATTCAGGATCAGCAAGAATAATAGACTCTGGAATTCCTAGTTCTGAAATGTTAATATATTTCGAGGGCATAATTTGCGAAATCTTTGGTATGATAAGGAAATCTAACTCCCGACTATAATCTCCCGAATTCTTACTGATCAAGGCAGTAGTTTTATTTTTTACCGCTACAGAGGATCCACTTAAACACGATACCGAAATATTACTTTTTTCTTTTCGAATTCCTAATCTTTCAACTAACTGCAATGTTAAAAAATTGCTCATTGAACCATTGTCCAATAAAGCACGCACCGGAACTTTATTTCCGAATTTATCTCTCATATAAACAATAGCAGTGGAAAGAAGAACTGTTTTAACATTATTCGATCTGAAATTTGAAGTACCAGTGAAATTTTGAATTTGGTTATTTAACTCAAATGGTATGGCATCAACATTTAATGTTGGTTTACTTTCATTCGTCGACAATGCATTTGGCACTTCCTTATCACTATAATTTTTTGTGTTTCCCACCGCATTGGAATTTCTCTCACGCCTATCAAAACAAAGAAGTATATTGTGGCGTTTATGGCATTTTGAACACGAGAATGTTGAGTTACATTTTTTGACGCAGTGGAATTCTGAAAGACAGTTAAAGCACACATTGTTTTTTTTTTTTTCACAAAATCTACTCTTTCCTGTACATTAAATTTTTGAAATTTGGGACATTTAAAAACACTGTGATTTTCCTGGTTACATACAACACATTTGCGCATATTTTTCTCATTTAAACTCGCAACCATGGATGTTACCTTTGAAAAGCTATGCTTTGTTTGGCTTTCGTTTTGAAAATTTCGCTTTGTATTTACTTGTTTGGACGCACTTAGTGTACGCGCGTGGTCTCTCAAGAATTCTAGCAATTCAGTTAAACTCGGTAAATTATCCCGCTTTAGATGTCTTTCCCACCACATTTTTGTATTTACATCTAATTTTTGAGCCAAAATATAAGCAAACATAGTAGTAGAAAACCCCTCAACTTTTTGTTCTAAAATCTCTAACGACCTAATACATTCATTTGTTATATCTATTAGATTTAATAATGCTGCTGGGGACTCATTCTGAATAACAGGAATATTTAAAAAACGTTTTAAATGCGCGTAAACTTGTTCTCTCGAATTTGAAAACCGTTCTTCCAAAAGCGACCATGCAACTTCATAATTAGAATCCACGATTGAAATAGATTGAATTATACGAAAGGCATCTCCTCTCAATGAAGACTTCAAATATTGTAATTTCATTGCCCCTGACAAATTAGAATTTTCATGTACAGTAGCCTTAAATATATCTTTGAAAGAAAGCCACTCATGCAAATTACCCGTAAATACAGGAAGAGTTAACTTTGGCAATTTAATGTTATTATCAGCCTTTGTGGCGTTTTCTAAATTAACAGTTTGCAGTTTCATTTTTGAAAACTTTTTTGTAAGTTCAAATTCCATTATTTCTAAAATTTCATTAATTTCTTCGTTTTTCTTAATAAAATCCTCAATTTCATCTTCTTTACTTATCTTATAAATAGACTCAAATAACTCAGAAAAGTTTTTCTCTAATTTATTCCGTTTCTCCTTTATGAGAATTAATTCATTTAATTCTAGCTCAGTATTCGATAATTTTTCTTTTAATTTTGTCAAGTTTGTTTTGAAAATTTTCTTTTTTGCTTTTAATTCTTTCATACTCATTTTTAATGAATAAAAATTAAATGGGTGCACTTACCCCTCTTGGCTCTTTAAAAGATGAGTTCTAACATCGAAGAAATAGCAAAACAGCACAAAATATTCACCAGTTATCCTTCAATCATTGACGTAGAATAACAACTCGCTGATTTTTCTCCGGCTCGACGGACCATATGAAGAATTCAATTTGTTCGAAAGTTTATTTTATTAATATTTTACTCAACTCAAAATTAATTACTCATATCTGGTTTTAAACAGTTTATTCTCATGAGTAAACTCAACTCAGGTTCTTTCGAACATTAATAATTTCACAAAACACAACTCCAATAAAAACCGTAACATTTTTTCACATATTCTCATAAAAATATTCTAATCAAACTCAAAAACAAAAAGAATATTGTTTCACACAGCTTAGGTAAAAGCTGAAGAAATAAAACACATAATGTATTTATCACAAAAAATCGTTTGCACAGAAAACTTTTTACATTTTGAAATAATTAGGTATATCTTGGTTGCTAGATGACAAAGTCAGTAGAAAATTAAATAGCCTTTTATCAAACACCCTCATACTATAGTATGGTAAAAAATTTCAAACTCCCTAAAATTCCCGCTTAAAATTAAAAAAAAATTCTTTGACACCTCCTCTTAGGGTAGAACCGCGTGAGAAGGTGCACGGAAGGTAGTGCATTTGAGTAAGTGTTTGAGAGGAGGTGCACGGGAGGTGGTGCTGCTCTCCGAGCTGCTCCTTGCTCCTGCACCTCAGCACCTCCTCCTGGGGTCGGACAGATATTTTTCCTCTACTATGGGCCCAGTGAGCAGCTTTAAATTTCTTTATAGCTGTCTTAATCCGCAATATTGTAGCTTTGTATTATTTTTATGACAAGTGTAAACAAAATGAATAGACCATCTAAAAAGCAAATGTTCAAGAAAAGGAAGGTCTGCATACTGGGTATACTCAGAATTTTATGAAAAAAATACTAATTAAAGTACTTATGTATGTAATAAAGGATCAGTCAAAATTAGCGGCGGAATCACATTAGAAATTATGTAAAAAAATAAAATAGTTTCGAATATTTGGCGTGAAAAGATGAAAGAGTCACTCGATTTGGCGAGATGCCCTTTTCCTCGCCAAAAGCAAACGGTTATTATGCAATTCAAAACTGTTGAATATTTAGAATGCGTGTAAATCGTATTTAATGAATTTAAACATAAACAATGAGAGACTTTAATATTTTATATACATATATATACATATTATATTGCATATGTACATTACTTGTTGAAGTAGCTATTTAATTAATCACTGGAAAAAATGTTTTCATAGATTAAAAAAAAAAATCATTTTGAGAAAAATTATTTTCATACATTTAAGCGTATTCAAAAATAAAAGCCACATGCTTCCACAGCAACAAAATCTAATCAACAATTCTCAATTGGATTTTGAGCAGGAAACAAATTTAATTAATTCAAATTATGGATTTCGTTTTAAATCTCAAATTTTGATGATTAAATTTGAATACAAATACATATAAATATCGATATGACAAAATTATACTTAAAACAAATTAAAACTTATAAAACTAAATTTATTTAAATTAAATTTATCAAAACAAGTTCAACATGAAACTTTTTTTTTTCTTGAAGTGTATTTGACATAAAGTATTTTTTGAAATTACATTCCTTCGCTAACCGGCGATAAATCGCCAAATGATGAAATTTTCATTATTTTTTTACGGATACAGAATGGAGGTTCCGCCGAAATTTTTTTTTTTTATAAACGTATATATCCACACGAGAAGAACATTCTGTATTTTTTTCAGATTTTTCGGGGTATGCCCGTATGGAGACCTTCCTTGTTAGATTTATTTCGATATCATTTGAGCGTAATCTAAGATCTAGGGTATTTAAATATCATATTGTTTGACTTTCATTTTTAGTTTTTAATTTTCACTGGGTTTAACTTATTTTTTTTTTTTTCAAAAAATTAAAAATAAATGTAGGAATAACTAAATCAATTATCTTAATATCTGTCCCTTCTTGGGCTTAAATCGTGTAGGAAATATATATATATATATATATATATATATATATATATATATATATATATATATATATATATATATATTTGTTCAGCAAATTATGTTTTGTTTAATATCTCAAGTTTTTTTAATAACTACTGCATTCAGATGAACTCATTTCAAAATTAACTGAGGGTACCATCATCAGGAATTCTTTTATGCGGTATCGTATCACCACAATTGCCGATGTAATTTACTCAGGGCCGTAGCAAATTGTATGCCTCATTCCAAATCGTTAGCTTTTTTTTTAATTTATGGAACTGAAATCTTTACATGCTTCCTGTCTTGCTACCAAATATTTAAAAATCTCTGTTTCATTTCCAGAATCATTTCCACGTCATAAATGTGCGCCTTTTAATTCTTAAAATCAGTTTCACTTTTTACGATGTAAAAAGTCAGATGTCACTTTTCTCCTCGGTGAATTCTTTTCTTATGAATTATGAGGTCATTTTCGACAAAAAAAAAAATCTATTCTGTATAGAGGGATGTAGTGGAGGGTATACGGGGGTATCCGCCGTATGCCTTCTGGATTTTTTAAAGAACATCGTATACCCTCTGTTTCTCAAGAAAACTCATAGTATCTACACTCTAAGGTATACCTCTGCTCAGAGGGCTCCGCTCTGAGCAGCTGTATTTTTTAAGACTATATCACTGTCTGTTTATAACGGATATTTATACTTAACAATCAGTACTGATACATTGCGCAGAAGTACAGATCTAGACATTCGCCTCCAGACAATATAATATACCCCCAATAATATCTCAAGACATAGTATCAATAAAATGTATTTTTTTTTTTACTTTATGAATGACGTCATATTTATTTATTTTCTGTATTTCTTCAGTTAGAAAATTCTTGATAAATTAATTAATGTTTGAACTGAAATTGGAATTTAACTTCGACAGAATTTTAACAGTGAAAAAAAAATCAAACCGCAAATCGAGACTCTGGGTAAGGTTAGTGGTGTAGTCGTAAAAAAATCAGAGGGTATACATTCTAAGCAGAGAGTATACGCTCAAAACAGAGGTATACCCTAGAGTGTATAACACTATGACTTTCTTGAGAAACTGAGTGTATACGGTATACCTTAAAAAATCCAGAGGGTATACGACGTACACTCTAAAAAAAATGTGTAAATTTACACATAAAAACAGGTATATCGATGATACAAAAACGATTTGTCTATATGTGTAAATTGGTGTATAAATTGTCAAAATACACGCCTAATGTAAATTTGAAAATACACATTTTAAAGTGTAATTTGATGATAAGTCCAAATGTGTAAATGTTATCTGATAAGTCTTGAAATACACACTTTAATGTGTAAATTGCAGAAGAATACACAGATTTATGTGTAATATTCTCACGCATACATATGTGTAATTTTCTGAGATTAAACGTATTTTTGTGTATAATGCAAAAAACACATACTTTTGTGTTTTATGTAAAATACACAATTTTTTGTGTAGTATGAAAATTACACAGGTTTTTGTATAATACGCAAAATACAAAGATTTTTGTGTAGCATTCTATTCATATAAATATTTCTGCTGAACATGGAAAACACAGATTTGTGTGTAATAATCAAAATACTTAGATATTTGTGTAATATTCCAAGAAGACATATTTTTATGTATTTAGCGTTAATATTATATGTTTTAGTATGATTAAATTGGGAATTAATTCCCAATGATTAATAATGATAATTTTAATGATTAAAAAATTTTACAAAGAACAATATCATTTACTGATTGAGATTATATTTCCTGGTAGTTCTGTTTGATGCCCAGAAAATAGTGTACTGGCAATGTATTTTGGCAATTTTCACACCAGACTAAATAAAAGACAAATCATTTTCTTATCACCGAGATACCCGTTTTTATATAAAGCATGATAAACTGAAATTTTAATTACCAATTTGTAATTTCTTTTAGAACTGGTTTATAGTTCTACAATCGTGAGATCACAGTTTATGCGCAGACTGTGCATAATTTCTATTCCTTACAATTTCTGTCTTTTAAATTAAAATTAAAAAGAAATTCTCTCGCTCATATTTACAGCTATAACAACTCATATTGTTTTTGATATTTTAAAGAGCAATTTTTTCAGAAATATTTATTATTAATAATATTAATAATACATTTTAATATTAATAATATTAATATTAATAGTATTAATAATACATACTTTTACATTAATAATATTAATACTAGCTATCCAAGTACATTAATTAGTGTTTCACCAATATTTTATAATCTGAAAGATAATGAATGTTGTTATTTTGCGTATAATTCAATATTCATATGGCCATAGGCTAAAAAAGAATTTTGGGAGATGTTTAGAAAATATTGCTTTGCGATAAGATTTAACTGATATTAGAACTTTCCCCTACTTTCTGCGCATTATTAGACATGATTCTTTCAAGAAAGTAACTTTCATTTTAAATTTAAAGAGTGAAATATGATGTTTGAAATAAAAGAATCGCAAACAGGCCAGAGAAAATTAACCAAATAATAATAATAATAATAATTATTATTATTATTAAATGCTTAAGCATAAAATGAAGTCATATAGTAAATGCATAGACATAAAATGACATTACTGCATGTAAATATCAGCAAAAATATTTCTTAAAACAAAATAATACCCCATTAAAAGACACGTACTATGAGTAGTACATCATACCTGAAAGGACTAAATCAGATTATTTTGATATAAATTGGAATTTTATGATTTTTGTCCCCAATGTTCAAATACTGAATGACTACCAAGGATTTTAGTCTACCAAAACAAAAAAAAAAAAACCTCTAATTGCTAACATAATCTGTGTCTTTGTCCTTTAACATAACTAATAGTTCATAGTTACAGACATTATAAAAACTACAAAGTAGTTTTATAATGTCTGTAACTATGAGCTATTTTTAGTAGTAGTTTCCTTTGGAGCATATAATAACATTATATACATTAATATTTTGCAATAATATTATGCAAAACTATATTAAATACTAGTGATATCTACATTTATTCCAATTATTAATAACTGCATTTAACATAAACTATTAACACTATTTAAAATTAATAATTATTAAACAAAAATCTCTGTATTTAGGAACATAATATACATTTTTAATTAGCATAAAATTAGTATTAATATAATTTTTAATTAGTATATAACATATTTTAATTACTAAAATGATTATTAATAATTTAGTGTTCATTCTAGAAAGAAAGAAAGGGAAGATGCTAGTTCCAAAAAATACACTATTTCATGGGGAAATATACTTAGTAATTTGTTTAGTAATTATAAAAAGCATTCAGTTTCTCATTATGATAAACAAAGTGCCATTAATTTTAATAATTTTATGAATTACAAATTGAAAAATACAATTAAATAATAACATGTTTTAATTTTTTTCTAAAGAAATAATTCTCTATCACTTTCATAAGATCTTGGGAACTTAGATTAAGAAATAATGTGTAATTTGGAAGTTGTATTACAAGAAATCTGTGTTTACTGTAAGTCAATTTAATTATATTTTAATAAGGTAGGGTGCATTTTGCCAATTTCATAAAAAGAAAGTTTTTTCACCCTAAAAATGTGCTTAGAGGAAACAGCAAATAGTTACAGAATTAATAACAACTGCAAATAAGTAATTTCATCAATTTGTAACACAATTAACAAAATTAACAAATTTATTTGCATCTCATTTTGCAATCTGTCAATAGCCTGAATCTAAATTTACATCCACGTTTGCATATATTAACCCCCTAAAATATGTCAGCACATTCATACACACATACAAAGTAAATACAAAGAATAGCCAATTATATATGAAATCCTCAAAACATTAAACAGCACCATTATTAGCACTTAGTGGAAGTTCTCAGCATTTAGTGTTTCAGACAGTTTTGCTGCCTTAATTAATCATGAAAATTTTTATTTGGTGTATATGAGTTGAAAAAATAAAAACATTCAACTTTTACTGAATAAGCTCTTGCTATGCTTAATATTTTATTAATTTTTTTTCTCATGCCTTCTTTTACAATAGCGATTCAGCCGATGTCATTATTTCATTCTATTTTTAGATCCAATATTTGCTATAAATTTATTATTTCAAAAGCAGAATGAGAAAATAAGATTTGGCTGCTTTATTCGTTTTTTTGCAGAAAATTATTATACTTGCTATGCCTATATTATATAAAAGAATCAATAATTTAATTATTAAAAGGAAATTACGACATTGTAATTTATACCAGATTTGAATATCATTTTAAAATTAAATTATTTTTATACTTATAAGATAAAAACTATGCTTTTTACAAAATTATCATGCTTAAGTCTTTGACAATACTCAGAAATTAAGCTTAGAAATAATTATTTAAAGCTTTTTTGTGTATTCAAAAGTCAATACCTGTAGAAACTTGCCAAATTATGGTAACCTTAGATTTTAATACTTTTTTCTGTCATTTTAAATCTTTATAAAATTTATGATTTTAGTCAATGATTAAAAAAAAGTTCATTTAAATTACGATTTAGTTACCGGTTTAAGTCAGCTGATTAAAATCGTCCGCTATCTATGAAAAAATAATAAAATCTTAGTTTGCATTTATTTATTTATTTATTGTGATTACATTATTGTGATTTATTGTTGATACATTACTAGAAGGGTGTCCATTACTGGCACATCTACTTGTACTGAAGTGTAATATGTAATACTTTAAAATAGCTTGCTTCAAAAAACGTCCCCCCCCCAAAAAAAAAAAAAAAAAATAAAAAATAAAATGCGCGCATAACTTTTATTTATTTATTTATTTATTTACATTCCTATATATATATTTATTTATTACAGGTTTATATAATACATCTTAAAAAGTATCAAAAATTTTTTTTATAAAAACAGAAACACACAAAAAAGCATAAATGAACTAAAAAAAAATGCAATCTATTTAATTTTATTATTATTATATTGATTACAAATTAATTACATTTTTAAGATAATAAATTCACAAATAATGAAATTAAAAACACTAACTAATTTAATAAAAATATTGGGCTCAGTTTTAAGAAAATTCATTTATACAGTTAATTCAATTTCTAACCAAAAATAATCTCATTCTTGCAAAAATATATCATTTTACAAATAATCTCATTTTTTCAAAAATGAGACATTTTACAAATACATATATATATATACGCATACATATAATGTATATAATTCTTTTTAGAATAAGTGCACAAAGTATTTCACTAAATGTGTTAAATTAGTGTTTAAATTCAAAAGTCAATTCAATAACTAATACATATATGTATACTTCTCTTTCTTCATAATTATAGCTTTCATAGAATGGTCATAAGTATGCTTAATATGAAGGAACGCAGTCACTTTTGCGACACCTTTGGAACTCGGACAATGATTAAGATTTTCTAATCTAAATTTTACTAATTCAATAAAATAATCATAATTTAGTTGAAATATGATAGCACTTTTTATCATAAAACTTTCATAACACACAGAAATCATAAACATTATTTTACATTTTTTACATAATAAAAAGAATCTGAGCTAGAAAAAGATTAGATATATTCAAATAAAAAAGAAGCGAACAATATTAGAAAATAAAGCACCGAAATTTTATAATTTTCTTAAATATAATAATGCTGCTAATACTTTATAATGACATTTAAATTCCTTAATTTTTGGTTGTATGTCAAAAAACTTACAGTTTAAATATGAAAAACTGAACCATGAAAATCTATTAAATTAGTTGTCAATTGAAAAGTTTTATTTTCATTAGAACAAAACATTTACATACCTTTGTTATAGGATATCCAAGTTTTTCATGCCGGTAAAATCCCAATAGAAAAGAAAAGATAGTTCAATTTTTTCTAAATATAAAGACAAACATTCTGTGATAATTAGCATTCCTCGATTATTTGTAATTGCATTATGATTTATTCTTATTTTTTGAGTTAACAGAGGAGAACAAACTTTCCTCTTTTGACATGTTCTATTCTAAAAATGGCGAAACTACGATACAGCAGATGTTTTCAATTTTCATTTTTCACCTGCGTACTTGCTATTATACAAAATGCAGACGAACATTTAAAATAACACACCAGTTCATGTAAATCCAGGTATTTTTCTAATTTTACACATTTGTCTGGGTAACCAACCGACAACAACTTGCAGTCTTAATATCACAAAATAAATGCACATAAAAACAAGTAATTCTTTTTACAAAATGTGTAATTTTCATGACAAGTGGGTGATTTTAGAAATTTACACACTTATCAGTGTATATAAGAACTATGCGTAAATTACGATATGCGTAAATTCGGTGTCAATTTAGGTATTTTTCTACTTTTACACACTTATTTATGTTTTTCAAGTGATAACAAATTACACACTTAGTTTCAAAAGCCAAATACACATAAAAACAGGTAAAATTCTGCAAAAAAATGTGTAAAGTACATGGCAAGTGTGTAAATTTACAAATTTACACATAATTGTGTGTAAATTTGACTAATTTACATATTTATTTTTTAGAGTGTATGCCTCCGTATACCCTCCAGAACATTTCTGGTAGGGTTCAACGTAGAAAAGTTGGGGACAGATATCATATATGCAGCACATTGGTAGAATTGGAACAAAATGATGATTATGTGTCTCACATGCTAACTCGGCTATCATTGTATATTTATTAAAAAACTGTTTATTTTATCTTACTGTCCTTTTTTTAATGATATAAATTGTTTTGTTCTATAGTTATTAATAAACTTTTTTTATTTATCTAATATTTATTTTAATAATACAAAATAATGTAAAATTATGCATGTGACTAGTATTTAAAAACGAAATTTTCGCCAAATTAGCATACAAAAATTGCGGCAACGTGGTAAGTATTAGATACCTGTGCCAAAAAGTTGAGCGTTATGAATGTTTCAATGCGTTTACATTTTATTATTTCACACAGATAATGAATCACAAGAGTTTTATAAAAATATTAACCTGAAATATAAACAAACAACTCTCTCTTTTCAACACGCTCTTTTCAACAACACGCTCTTTTCAATAGAAACTCTTTGTGATATTTTAAAAATTAAGTCGTGTAGTGTGTTATCATTTTAAAAATCATCGGAATAATAAATTTAATACAAGTTAATACAAAATTAATTTTATTCAATGATTAATTGTTTGTAATATTACAAGTTTAGGCGCGATTTTAAAAAAATCGCCAAATCGGAAATTAAAAAAATTACTTGCAAACATTATTGTTTATATTTGTTTACATTCAATTTGGATATTTAAGTTGGTAGTTATAAATGTAAGACTTTGGCATATACTGTTTGATTTTACAGAGAAGAATTTTGGTGATGGAGGTTTTAAACCAAAGTCGATCTCAGCACATGCATCTGTGAATGGGTCCATCAGACATTGAATCAAAAAAGTTTTTTTCCAGTTTTTCCCAAGCCGATTGCTTTTTAGTTTTCTTTTTAGGTGGTGGAAAATCAAGAGTAATAGCTATAACATTTTCTGGCTCGTTAGAATCACTATTGGCACTCAAATTTTCCTGGTTAGAACCGACCGATTGTAAAACGCCATGGCTAGTGGATTGGTCGCCCTCGAGACATGATGTTTTACAATTAATCGGTTCGGCATTAAATTGCTTCCTTTTTCGTGATCACCTTTCAACGCATAAATGGTTTTGAGCGGCTGGATAATCTTTTGATTTTCTCGTTTTCTGCATTGAAAGATGTTTTTGGGCCAAACCAAATGCAGTAAGTACTTAGTTATCCCGTCGACCAATTTCGCCAAATGATACGAATCGCCAAACTAATAAGCAACTTATACATGTTGACTAAATTTTTAAATAACAAAATAACAAAAGGAAATTTATTTAAATAACAAAAGGACAAATAAATTAGTAAAACATTAATAAAAAGTCGAAATAAAAATCACTTTACGATTGTTTAAGTATGCGTATTGTGTTTAATTTCATTGAATGTGACATTCACGGTCATTCATTTCTTTGACCGTGCTTTTCCGTATCTGATAATTTCCGTCTACCCATTTTTAAATTTGTCAGTTTTTTCCTTTATTACAATGATTTTAAACATTTTAATTTCCTGTTTAAAAAAAAATTCTTCTAAAAGTAAAGAATTTAATTTAAATTCAAATAAAAAATACTTTTTTTGTCAAATACTTTTTAAGGTAAAAATGTTTCATGTAGAACTATTTTTCAAAATATTTATTCAAATAACTTTATTTTTTCGGTTTTAATTTGTTATAACTATAGTTTTTGTCGTATATGTATTTATAATGAAAATTAGCTATGAAATTTTATGATTTAAAACGAAAATTAAATTAATTAAATTTGTTTCAATCTCAAAATTAAGTCCGATTGAGACTGTTTATTCAATTTCGTTGCTATGGAAACAAAAACTCATCCAATATTTAAATGCGTTACTGTAGCATTCTTCATCTAGTCTTTATTTTGGAATACGCTTAAATGTATGAATATATATTTTTCAATATGAAAATATTTTTTATGTATATAATTATTTTGACATTATAAAATTTAATAACTGCTGCAACAAGCAATATATATATCTAATACAATATAATGTATGTATATTAAACTCTCTCATTGTTTAAGTTTAAATTCATCAAATATCATTTACACGCTTTCTAAAAATCTATTAACAAACAATTTTCAGTTGCATAAATATCGTTTGCTTTTGGCGAGGGAAAAGTGCTGCTCGCCAAATCGCGTGACGCTTTCGTCTTTTTACGCCAAATATTCAAAAGTATTTTTTTTTTTTTTTTTTTTACAAAGTTTCTACTATTATTCCGCCGTTAAATTTGACTGATCCTTTATTATATACATAATTAGTTTAATTAATATTTTTTTCAGAATATTCTGAGTATGCCCAGTATGGAGATCTTCCTTGTAAGAAGAGGATAAAATTCTCACTATCGGATAAAAAAAAAAGATTGAAACTGTGTTCGTCTCAGGATTATTCATAACTAGAAAAATAGCTGTAAAATACGACAAAACACTAAAAATTGCATAAAAAAAATTAAAAGAAAAATCTCATTTGAAAACTGACTTCGTGATGCAAAATATACAGGAAACCGCTAGCCAAATTTTGTAGTTGTTTCTGTAGCAGAAGCCTCTTCAGAAACTCTATACATACAGACAAATGCCAACACAAAGTCCTATTTTTATTATTATAGATAATCTTTGTATTTATTAGGGACAGAAAATTGTGTTTTCGTGAAGGTTTAATTAAAATTAAAATCATGTAAAATAAAATAGATTAAAAATCTTGTTAACCTTTTACAGGCCAATTTCAGATCCAGGTATATTTTAAATTATTTGCATATTATGACTTACAATGCTTTAGTTAGGGTATATTAGTCATTAATATGGTAGAAAAGTTTTTAAATATAATTTTCAGAATATTCCCAATTGAGAACATTCGTCACTTCCGGCGGTCATTTTTCAGTGGTCATTGGTAATTTTTATGATTTTCTGTACATTTCACCATAAATGAATGATTTTTAATATTTACCACTTAAAACAATATTTTCTTATTATTTATGAGAGGTTTAAGGGTGTATTTCGATTCAAACTGCTATTTTCCCATTTATTTTTTAATCCACTTTTGCTCTCAAACGCATCAAACTCGCAGATTCTCTTATTTAGAAACTACTCAAGGTGCTGTGTCTGCCAATTTTTAGATAAATGCAGAAAATATTACAAAAAATGCAGTCAAAGTTGGACTTTTGATGCGAATTTTCCTAAGCGAGAGATCTGGGAACGAAAAAAAGGATCACGCTGAGAAGGTAATTGTTTATAAATCAAATTCTAATGAATTGAGCGTAAAATGACAACACACGGCACCTTATACGTCTCTTCAAAAATCCCCTCAGCAAGTTTTATGTTTCTACTTTAAAAAATGCGTCTGAAAATGTATCAGAAAATTTCGAGCTGTTGAAGGTGGAAAAGCGTTAACCCTTAAGCCTTCAGAATTAGCCCCATCAAAAATTTTCAGAGCTCTTGACCCAGGCTTTTGGCTCCCTCCTTCCTCCACCCACACTTTCCTCTATATCAAGTCAATAGAAAAAGTGTATGTTTGGGAATAACACATCTCGTCAATATTTAATTAAATGTAAAAAATATATAAGGTATTTGTAGCCTATATGGACAGGGCTCTCAATATGGACACCCCTAATATTTTCAAAGGTAATAATTTTAATCGAGAGATGGCTCAACATTTTCGCGAAGAAAAGCAGTTGAAAAGATAATTAAGGCTGGAAAGTGTAAAAAAGAGCGCTATTCGCTATTTACGAGGAAAACTGTTGTTTCGAGATGTGCTGATCTTAATTACTTGTGAGCTTAAGCTCTTATTAGATATGGTAAAATTATATTAAATGTTGAAAAGTGGATTATTTTAGAAAGCTAATAAAACATATTTTCGATTGCTATTGCATATTTTGCTTTAAAATATTTTCCTTATTCATTTATTACTAGATTTAGTAAAACTACGCCCGTTTCCCAATATGGACAGCTTATGTCCCCATGGACTACAACTGTAAGAAAGAAGAAAATTCAACGTTGCCAAGCAATAAATTGAAAAAGCATCAAAGTGGTAAAATCTTTGTTCAACAAGATGCCATTTGAACAATCCCCCCAAAACCTTCCTCCAAAAAACCCTTGCAGAAAAATAAAAAGAAGTCCCCCCCCCCCCGCTAGTAGGATATCTGTTGGCGAAATCATAGGCACCAATGGTATGACTTCCTCAACAAAAGAAAGCTGGTACTGCTTCTTTTGCAGTATTGATGCTTTTTCAAACATGCGGTCATGCATCACATGTGGCAGATATGTTCATGAGAATTATATGGGACTTACTGCCCATGGTGAAAAAGTTTCTATTTGTCCACGCTGTCAGGACTGGGTAATAACAGATGTAAATTCGCAGACAGATGCTATAAAGCTAAGTAAAACCAACAATATTATTTCATAATATTAGTAACTAAGGGGCTTTGCATCGGTCTTCGAAGGGTAAAAGCCGAAAATGATCCTCTTCTTTCGAAAATGCATGTTCTAAAGTCTATTTACTGTCCCCCCCTCCTCCTCCGAATACTTTAAGATACATTTTTTTTATTCCCTCTCCTTTAAAATCCGTTGGAAAAGTGGCTCTTCCATACACACTGTGTAGAAAGTCAACAAGGAAACACCTGTCCATAATAGGGACAGGTAGTTCCTTATATGGACACTTGTAAAAATTTTTTGTTTTTATCATATAAATTAAACCAGAATAATTACAAGGTCACTAATTTTAATAATGATAGTCAATAGTCCAAGGATAGCCGACACACATTTTTGGAGTCCTCTGACTTGTACATGGGGGTGAAAAAAATACATTTTCCTTAAGGTGTCCATATAGGGTATATATATATATATATGTAGTACCTGTATATATTAATATAATATATATTGTTGCGTATATAGGGTTCTTTTGATCTTATGGTTAGACAACTTCAAACTCTTGTCTCTTAGAAAAGTAGAAAATTATTTATTTACAGATCTTCAGAACAATAGAATCTTCGAAACTCATAAATATTACTAGATATTCAAAAATAACTGTTCAAATCTATCGTACAAGTACAGATATAGGTCCCACAGACTCTTTATACAACGTCTCAACGCTAAATCACATTCAAAACAACGTAGAGAAAACTCAAGCAAACTTGCTTAAACAATCGCAGCTCACTCAATGACTGACTGATAAATAATCACAACAGCTCGTATCGGCTCTCCTATATTGAGGAGCCCAGAAGCCAAGGGGTACAAGTGACAAAATTTAGATTTCGAGTAAATTGAGTTCAAAGTTGAGCATCAATTGTAATTCAACGAATTGAGATATGAAACTTTTGCTTACTTCTTAGTGATCTTTAAACTCTTATTTCAATAACTGTTTTAAAAAAAGTGGAATACAATTTTTCTTTTTATTTATAACTAAGCAATGTTTATCGTCATTCGGCACTTGTACCCCTTGGCTTCCAAGCATTAATGAAAACTGCTTGTAAATTAAAGGGTACAAGTGCCAAATGAACACAAGAAATGAAAAATTATTAAATAAAAAGTTGTATTTATGAAAAAATTAAGAACATTGTTGATACAAATAAGTGAAAGGACAAAATTTTGTTTTAATATAAATTCTAAAAAAGGAAAAAATATGAAATAAAAAAATGAATTTACGAAAAATTTATGAACAATGTTGATATAAATAAATGAAAGGAAAAACTTTTGTTCTAATATAAGTTTTAAAATTTTATTATAAGTTTAGAAACATTGTAATTTATATTTTTTAACACTTACCAACAAAGTTGAAAAGTGAATATGATTTTGGTTTGTCAGTCTATCTGTCCGCGCCCTAACTTTCCTAAATATATTCGGATTGACTTGAAATTCTTGCAAATTATTCATTTTTACCTCAACAGAAACCTATTGCAAATGAAGTTTCTAACACGATTAGTTTATTTACAGGGACAATCAAAAGTTTTCCATTACATTACAGTTTATGGAAAAAATGGTTTTAAATGAATTTGAATGATGTTACACCTTGTCACATATTAAAATTTATATGCATTTACGAATTGCACTAAAATAAACATTCTATAAAATCTGTGGTGAAAAGAATAGTTATTATTTATTTACAGGACCATACAAAAGATTTACATTACCTAATGATAAAGAGG
Organism: Maratus speculifer; assembly: GCA_964019185.1. NCBI lineage: Eukaryota > Metazoa > Arthropoda > Arachnida > Araneae > Salticidae > Maratus > Maratus speculifer. Next base: position 56,059,613 of record OZ025290.1, on the reverse strand, counting down.
GAATTGTTTGCGACTTATTTTAATTATATTACAATTTTCACGTGTAATAAAATTCATATATATCGCTGAGGTTTAATATAATTTATTTCGCACATAATACGAAGTACGCAGTATTTACATAGACACAAAAAAGATTTCAATTAGTATGTTCTATCCGAAGTACTGTATATATTATCAATGATGGCTGGACGAAATGTCATTTTAATTATGAATTGCACTTTTAAGTTTCACTAAATTTATACATGTATATGACATGTATAAATGCTATAGATCATATACAAAGTTACTCAAAAATACTCGTAAAGGTTACAGAATATGAGCGTACTTTACTTAAAGATTGCTTTTAAATAATTAATGTATTTCTATGCTGAACTGCATTCAGTTTACTAAGAAATGCTTGTAAAATATAGATAAAATGATATACAGGATCATGCACAAAATTTTATACATGGTCATCGATGGATGATAATTTCTGAAAATGTGATTTCAGTAGTCTTAAGTGTGTTTTAGTTTGAAGTAAATTTCAGCTAAATACTGGAGTATAATAATTAAGGTTCAAGATAAACTACAGAATGAACAAAAGTATACAAGTATGCTTCCATCTATTAGTATAAACTGCTGAAAGAGAAATTTCAAACTATTACGTGTTTTCTTGCTAAACTAATTTTTTCGTTATACAGTATCTATCAACTGACTGATAAAACATAGGGCTGCTCAAAAGGATCACAATAAATATTTGGCAATGGACAGTAACTCTTTATTACCCTAAATAGCAAAAATTTTTAAAGATTTCAGGGAGTGTTGGAAAGTGTTCATAATGTATGCTTAACGCATGATTTTTCTTACTTGATAACAGTTAAAATGCATTTATTTAATGCATAAAAAAGCAAATGGCTTTGTATGTCATTGGTCGCGCTTCTGCTATATAGACGTTAACGGACACAACTGTACTTATACCCCTTGGCCTCCACATGTTTAGCTGTTTTGGGAAAGAGGTTAAGTAACTGACCCCTATAACTCAGTACATAATGAAAAAAATCACTCTTAACTCTTTATTTACAAATAAATAGACATATTTCCAGATAGCCTGTGCACTTAACTCAATTTTTTCAATTTTGTCACTTATACCACTTGGCTTCTGGGCTCCTCATATATAGTCTCGCCGCATGCGCTGGAAATTTCTACAACCTTCTCGAAAAATCCAGATAACCAAGGAAAAACATTCAATGTATCAGCATACCTAAGGGGGGTTACCATAGAGAGGGAAGGGTTACCATCGCCAACAATCGCCAAGTTTGTCGCCAACTTGGGGATATACCGCCAAATTTGGCGACCAAAATTAGTCGTCAAAAATGATGCCAACTTGGCGATATCTCCAATATCTCGCCAAGCTGCCATACACATTCACTGAAAAACAGTCAAGTTTGCTTGATAACAGAGACAATGTAACAAAAACTAATATTAGTAAAGGAATGGAGCTTAATAAGATTATTTACATTATTTTACAGTACAAACACTAACTATTTACAAAATTCGTAACAATATATATATATATAAATCGACCGAGCTTGTCTGACATTCTGGGATAGATCAGGAAAATATAGACCTCTAAAATATGCTACCCATCCAAAGCTTCATCCTGGGTGCGCCACTGATTGTTGCAGATGATCGGACAATTTGGAATAGTAATTTTTGCTTTCTATTTCCAAAAAGAAATCATTGGTACATTCTTATAATGCGGAATAAGGCCCTTGATAAGATATTTCACAACATAAGGTCTTTTCTCTTCTACTCTGTTTCTTCTCTTCCTTTACATTCTTCTATCTTCAATAGAAGAAAGTATTGTAATCGAATAATTTTTCGACTTCCGGTTTACGACGGATTTACACGTTTTAGGAGTCAGAGATTCAGAGAAACATGTTTTAACAAAATGTCTGTCTGTCCGTGTGTCCATGTGTCTGTATGAAGTATGAAGTGTAAAGTGTATGAAGATATGCATGGAATCGAACGAAATTTTTTGTGAATGTTTTTAGCTGTGGCAAGCAGGTCGTCCTTTAATTTTCAAATGTTCCACTAGAAGGGGGCGCTGCAATCGCGATTTTTGTGTCATTTTCCATATTTTATCAGCCAAAAGTGTATGAAGTTATGCATCGAATGGAACCAAATTTTTTGTGTAAGTATATGACTATAGCTAGTGGGTCCTCCCTGAATTTGAAAAAAAACCGCCAGAAAGCGGATTCCTGCAGAATCCGCTGCAGTATCAATTTTTGTGCCATTTTCAATATTATACCACCTAAAAGTGTATGAAGTTATGCACAGAATTGAAACAAATTTTTTGTGTAAGTGTTTGGCTATGGTTAGTTGGTCCTCCCTGATTTTGAAAAAAAATCCGCCGGAAGAAGGCGCTGCAGTAGCAATTTTTGTGCCATTTTGAATATTGTACCATTTAAAAGTGTATGGAGTTATGCATAGAACTGAACTAAAATTTTCGTGTAGGATTATTTTTTGGCAAGTAGGTCCTTCCTAAATTTGAAAAAAAAAAATCTGCCTATCATTCTATTGTCCATCGGCTCGTGCAGAGACGAAAACTCGTTTTTATTGCGATTAATTGGCTGAAGCGGAAATTGAAGATGAAAATCAAAGCTGGTATAGTATTGAATTAAAATTATTAAAGCATTAAAATGAGTAACAATATTTTTATATATTTAAATGTACATATGATATAGAAAAAAGTTTTGAGATTGGCACATCCAATTAGTTTTAATTTTTGTATTGAACTACATCTGACACTATTGGAATGAAATTATTTGCTAATTATTTTCTAGTATTTAGTCGATTTTTTTCTTTTTTCTTTCTTTTATTTATTTATTTATTTTTTATTTTTTTGTGTCGACTTTGTTTTGTGATATAATAGTCACTGTGTTTAGGAAAAATTATGCCATATACCCAAAATCTGTTATTTTCAACTTCCTCCGCCAGGAAGCACACTCTGTTCTAAACAAACCTCAATCCAAACAAAACTTTGTTATTTAGTCTATTCAATTTTAGACATCTCGTCGAATATTTAAAGATATACCTGTCGTATTTTTTTTAAACTTCAGGGCAGATTTTTTTTTTTAAATTCAGGTAGGACTTACTTGCCTTACCAAAAAATAATCATATACAAAAAATTTAGTTCAGTTCTATGAGGTGCCGTGTGGTGTCTTTTTACGCTAAATTTATTAGAATTTGATTTATAAACAATTACCTTATGAGTATGACCCTTTTTTTAGTTCACAGATCTCTCGCTTCGGAAAAATCGGTTCGAAATGCCGTTTTTGATTGCTTTTTTTACAATATTTTCTGCATTTATCAAAGAATCGACAATCATGGCACCTTATGTACTTTCCAAATAAGAGATTTTGAAAGTTTGGTGCATTTGAGAACAAAAACGAATTCAAAAATAAATCGGAAAATAAGCAGTTTGAATCGAAATACACCCTTAAATTCGATGCATTACTTCATATACTTTTGGCTGTTACAATATTGAAAGTGGCACAAAAATCGCGATTGCAGCGCCCCCTTCTGACGGATTTTTTTCAAATTCAGGGAGGACCAAGTAGCCATAGTCATACACATACACAAAAAAATTGGTTCAATTCGATGCATAACTTCATATACTTTTCGTCGATACAATATTTAAATTGGCACAAAAATCGCGAATGCAGCGCCCCCTTCCCGCGGAATATTTCAAAACTGAAGGAGGACAAAAACATTCACAAAAAATTTGGTTCAATTCTATGCATAACTTCATACTTTTTTTGGTAGAATGGCGACATACACACAGACAGACACACAAACAAACACACACACATACAGACACACAGACATTTTGTAAGAACATGTTTATTGAAATCTCTGACCCCTAAAACGTGTAAATCCGTCGAAAACCGAAAGTCGAAAAAAATTTCGATTACAATACTTTCTTCTATTGAAGATAGAAGAAAGTAACAAAAACATGCAAAACTAGTTGGATGTGCCAATCCCAAAACTTTCTTCTACCTCATACGTATATTTTAATATTTTTAAAAAATAGTTACTCATCTTAATGCTTTAATAATTTTAATTCAATACCGTACCGAATTTGATTTCCATTTTAAATTTCTGCTTCAGTCAATTAATCGGAGTAAAAACGTCTCTGCACGAGCCGATGGAACAATAGAATGATCGGCAGATTTTTTTCAAACTAAGGGAGGACCTAGTTGCCTTACCAAAAAATAATCATATACAAAATATTTAGTTCAGTTCTAGAACTAATTTCATACACTTTTAGGCCGCGCAATATTGAAAATTACATAAAATTCGCTATTGCAACGCCCCCTTCGGGCAGATTTTTTTCAAATTCAGGGAGGATCAACTAGCCATCGCCATACACTTACACAAAAAATTTGGTTCAATTCGATGCAAACTTCATATGCTTTTGGTCGGTACAATATTGAAAATGTCACAAAAATCGCGATTGCAGCGCCATGTTCCGGCGGATTTTTTTTTTTTTTCAAATTCAGGGAGGACCAACTAGCCATAGTCATACACTTACATAAAAAATTTGGTTCAATTTCATGTATAACATCATATACTTTTGGTCGGTACAATATTGAAAATGGCACAAACATCGCGATTGCACTGTCCCTTCCTGCGGAATGTTTCAAAACTGAAGGAGGACCTGCTCTCCCAGCCAAAATCATTCACAAAAAAATTGGTTCAATTCTATGCATAACTTCATACACTTTTTGATGGTAGAATGGCGACATACGGACACACACACACAGACACACGGACAAACAGACATTCTGTAAAAACATGTTTTTTGGAATCTCTGACCCCTAAAACGTGTAAATCCGTCGAAAACTGGAAATCGAAAAAAATTTCGATTACAATACTTTCTTCTATTGAAGATAGAAGAAAGTAAAAATTTCTGAACTTAAATGTGTATTCGAAAAAATACTTTTACACCCTCGACAGCTCGAAAATTTCTGATACATTTTCAGACTCATTTTTAAAAGTAGAAACATGAAACTTGCTGGGCTGATTTTTGAAGTGATAAGGTGCCTTGTGATTTAGTTTTTCGCTCAATTTATTAAAATTGCATTTATAAACAATTACTTTCTCAGTATGACCATTTTTTATCGTCTCCAGATCTCCCACTTCGGAAATTTCGATTCAAAATGCTATTTTTACAGCATTTTTTTGCAATAATTTCTGCATTTATCAAAAAATCGACGAGCATGGCATATTGTGTACTTTCTAGATAGTTTGGCAATTCGATGCGTATCAGAGAAAAAATGAATTTGAAAATAATTGAGAAAATAAGCAATTTGGATTGGAATACACACTTAAAGGGAAGAAATAAAAAGAATATTGCCCAGTTAAACTGATGGCATTGAGATCACAGGCTACGCATACTAATTGTACATTACACCTTGTATTTTCGTTGATTCCGTTCGAAAAAAAATTAAGTAGGGGAACAGCCTCCCCTTTCTCCTTTTTTATACTTAATCATTTAACCTCCTAAACTATCAATGACATGATTTATCATATAAAAAATCTATATCCAAAATTCAGAGCAAATTGGATAATTCTTAATAAAAACCCATTTAGCATTTATATAATTTAAGAGGAGTTATTCCCCTCTTTTATACTTAACCATTAAACTTCCAAAACTATTCAGAGATTTGAACGAAAGCTGACAATTCTGCTTGAAAAATCCATTTATAAAAGTTAAGGGGAGGGGCATTAGAACCCCCGTTCCCCTTGTTTATACTTATTCAATGAACACCTAATAACAGCCACGGACTCGCCTCATCAGAATGATCCTATATCTAAATTTTGAACGAAAACTGTTAATTCTGCATGAAAATCCCGTTTATATCAATTAAGGGGAAGGGCATGAGCCCCTCGTCCCCCCTGTTTATACTTATTCAATGAACACCTAATAACAGTCACGGAATCGCCTCATCAGAATGATCCTATATCTAAATTTTGAACGAAAACTGTTAATTCTGCATGAAAAAATTAAGGGGAGGAGCATGAGCCCCCCGTTCCCCCTCTTATACATATCGAATGAACTCCAAAAACTAATCAGGGAAGCGCCTTATCAGGATGTACCTATATACAAAATTTCAAGTGGATCCGATATTTTTATCATGAGTTATCGCGTTACGCACGAACGCACGTACGAACATACATACAGAACGGACGGGCACATAAGCTCTAAGGCTATGATAGCCTGTGAACTAAAAAGGTATATTTCTATGATATATGTTCTATTGTTCCACAGATGAATACAGATATTGTACAGTATCCAAGTATTTTCGTAAGTTTAGCAATAGACCATTTCATGCACTTGCTTTTTCAGGGTGATCCCAAGCACTTTTATTTTTCTTTGGCCTTTTTTGTTGACCCCCTAATTCTCCTGATCAAATTACCGTTGATTAAATAGGCAGTTGAAAATATACTTCATATTTCTGAAGTTCCAGAAAATTTCGATAATATACCTTAAAATATTCGACAAAATGTCTAAAATTAAAGTGTCTGCTGACTAATGGCCATATAGTGCAATGGTACGCAAACTGTCGGAGGCGGAAATGTTTTTTACGCACACTAAAATACTTTCTACGTGGTGCCCTTAAAATTACATAATTTTAAAAATGAATATTTTGAAATATGTTTTTAAACCATATTTTTCCTTTTGTAATTGTTAACACTTTTTGCACAATATTTTTATTTCGTACAACATATTCTCAATACATTCATAACGCAATCGAAAACCTTTTTTAATTAGAAGAGTTGATTTTTATATTCAGTTAGTGATGCTAAAGCATTTCACGCGTTTTCAGTGTAATTAAAGTTAACGAATGATATTTTATAATTAAATCCCAAATAAAATAGAAGATGATTCTTTTCAAAGTCACTAACCCTTTCGCGACGAGAGTCTGTTACAGAATTTTTATTTTTTATCACCGGTTTTTCAAGACTGAAATTTTTACTTAATTAAATCGGGGAAAATTCTCGGATTAAATAAAGCAAAATTTACAATAAAATTTTACAGATGAGAATAATCAAAGATTCTGAGTACCTTATGCGTCACGTATACCCGTCGCTCATCTTAAAGGACATAAGAAACACTTCATTAACTCAAAATCTATTATCATTAGGCAATATTTCAAATCACTGCCATCTTAAAACATGCCTAAATCAGTCATCACTATTAAAAATTTTTTATTAAATCACACTTAAATAAAAAAATATATATATTTAGAAAAAACATAATATTCATTGAAGTGTTTATATTAGGAAAAAATATTCTGTTTGCATGACTTTACATATTTACTAAATTAAAAGTTAAATGGAAATTTTATTTTTTCAATTAATTAATTTTTTCTTCGGATAGTTAAAAATTCCTAGCTATTCATTTACACATATATAATATATATTTCCCCCGAGATAGTAAAAAATTCCAAGTTTCTCATATTTTTTTTAGTTATTTATTTCAATCGTGTTCTAACAATGTAAAATTACTTAAAGGTTAAACATATTTGCCCTAATCAAACGTTTCCAAGAATGTATAGAGAAAAAAAAGCATTATTAAGCATTTAGTGTCATTCATATTGACATCATAGGACCACTAACACCGCCTGAAAGAAAATTGTACTGCCTAACCTGTATTTACTGCTCCACATGTTGGATAGAAATCGATCTTCTAGAAAATGTGACGGCTCCTACAGTTGCCAGAGCATTTTATGATCAATGGATTTCTCTTTTTGGCATTCCACATCATGTAATCAAGGATATTGGAAAACAATTGAGATCCGAACTTTTCCTCAATTTAATATTATTTGTGGTTTTAAATTAAACCCAACTACAGCCTACCACCCCCAGTGTAATGGGAAGATAGAATGAATCCATCGCACTTTAAAAGCTGCAATTAGAGTGCAAACACAATTAAATGGACTCAATCATTACCTACAGTACTTAGGACTGACATCAGCTTTACGTGGTGATACAAATTTTACCATTGCACAAATTGTCTACAGCAAACCACCAAGGCTACCAGGAGAATTTTTCAAACAACCGAAAACTGTTATGGACACAGAAACCTTTGATAAAGAATAGCAGAAACAAATGGAAGAATTAAAATCCTTTAAAACTCGCCAACAGCCTTCTCAAAATTTTTTTGCTTATAAGTATTTGCACAGCTCTAGCCACGTTTCATACGCATTAATCGGGTTAGAAAACCACTCGGACCTGCTTATGATAGATGTTTTACAGTTGTCAAAAGACACGAAAAGTATTATACAGTAAAAATTAAGTGAAAAGATATAACATATCTGTAGATAGATTGAAATCTGCTTATTTATTAACGACTGATGAGAACAGTTCTGATCACGAGTTACAGGATAAGCAATTATATCTGACTGTGCCATTCGTAAACAAAAATGAACATTCAGATTTTCCTGATAAAAATGTTCTTGAGAAAGTTGCACATTCTGGTAGACAAGTAAGATTTCCAAAACGTTATGCAGACTGATTACACACTATTTTATATTTTATTTCATATTTTATATTTGTATATATTATATTTGTATCGTAACTATGTTACTGAGAAGGGAGTAATGTAGCCTCCATGAACTTGTAAAAATACCGTTTGTTGTTATGGCAACGAAAAGCCAAACGATATTTTTGTTATTAAAAAAGAATAAAAATGTGTGCTTATTGTTAATGTGCAGAAAGCGCTCTATTTATTTTTATTTTACTAATAACTTAATGAAGTGAAATGATTTTAATTAGTTTTTGATATGCTGTAAATAGAAATAGAGTAATACCGGCTAGTACACTTTCACCACTAAAATTTAAAATTGTTTTTTCGCTGAAAATTTAAAATCATTCTAGCAAGAATATTACACGAAATATTAGACAATAATAATAATAATAATAATAATAATAATAATAATAATAATAATAATAATAATAATAAATGGTAAGATACTGGCTGCTTGCGCCTAGATTTTCGCATTCCTGCCCTTTCGGCTTTGAAGGCCGTGAGAACGTTTAGTTTTTAAATTGTTTCTATAATTCTTAATTGCATATATTTAAGTTGTGCTAAAGTGAAAACTGAATATCCCAACTCTGAGTGTGTATTATAGTTCGTAAGTGGATACATAGTTTGGGAAGTTTTAAATTAAGTAATGCTGGAAAGTAAAACATACAGTTTATCCAAGAAACATTTATAGGACAACCTTGAAACAATTAATAATAATTATTCTTAAGTGATATAAACTTATTACTTCCTGGATTGTCCGTCAAACATAATTGATTTTCTTACAGTACTGTGACTCATGAAATAATTTTATTACGATAATCATCACTTATCTTCATTTTGGAATTACTTTTCCTGATACATTGCTGCAAAAAATGCTTTTTCAGTGGTAAAAGAAGATTTGGTTTCAGTTGTTAGTTTCAGCAGAAGCATAAAAGGATTGTTGGTGACAATAATATGAAAAAAATACTGTTGATAAATAGCCGAGATATTAATCCTGAAAGACACCGACAATTCCGACATCCAAAATGACACGGTCGGTGTGCTCTATGCGCCATTGGCTTTTAAATCCTAGATAACAACAATTAATGATATAGTTGTTTAATGCAATGCCCAGTTACTAATTCATATATAATTTATTGCACGGAACTCTTTGTACGCGAGTAATACACGCATTTCTTATTCATTTCCTTTTGTTCCACAATACTGAAGTAACCTACAGTCGTCATTATTAAATATACATATAATTAAAAAAATTAATCCATATATTATGCACTTCAAATTCGTGAAACACATTTACAACATTAACTAAACATAATAAATAAGGGTGTATTCCAATCCAAACAGCCTATTTTCTGATTTATTTTTCGGTTCCCTTTTGCTTTCAAACGCATCAAACTAGCAAATTCTCTTATTTAGAAGCTATATAAGGTGCCGTGTCTGTCGATTTTTTGATAAAGGCAAAAAATATTACAAAAAATGTGGTCAGAGTTGGTCTTTTGAATTGAATTTTCCGAAGCGGAAGATCTGGGAACGAAAAAAAGAGTCATGCCGAGAAAGTAATTGCTTATAAATAAAATTTTAATGAATTGAGCACAAAAGGAAATCACATGGCCTCTTATACATCTCTTCAAAAATCACCTCAGAAAGTTTCATGGTTTTACTTTTAAAAATGAATTTTAAAATGTATCGGAAAAATTCGAGCTGCTAAAGGTGGAAAAGCATTATTTGGAATACACCCTTAAGGGTGTATTTCGATTCAAACTGCTTATTTTCCGATTTATTTTTGAATTCCCTTTTCTTCTCAAACGCATGAAACTCGCAGCTTCTCTTATTTAAAAAATGCTCAAGGTGCTGTGTCTGTCAATTTTTTGATAAAAGCAGAAAATATTAGAAAAAATGCAGTCAAAGTTGGCCTTTTGATCCGAATTTCCCGAAGCGGGTGATCTGCGAACGAAAAAAAGGGTCCTACTGAGAAGGTAATTGTTTAAAATCAAAATCTAATGAATTAAGCTCAAAATGGCATCACACGGCACTCTTTAAAAATCCCCTCAGCAAGTTTCATGTTTCTACTTTAAAAAATATATCTGAAATTGTATGAAAAAATTTCGACCTGTTGAAGGCGGAAAAGTATTTTTTGGAATACACCCTAAACAGCTTTTGATTTTTTTGCGAATGTGTTGTGCCAGGAAAAAGATTGTACAAAATGTGTTGTTAAAAATACGGTATTTCTTTTTCCTCATTCAATAATCTCCAGCAATTATTTTTTTACAAAGCAAACTACCTCTTATTTCCTTTTTAAAATTGTCTAATTTTAAAGGCGTCATACAGAAAATGTTTTGTAAGTTTTGTTTTGTAGTGTTCTAAATTGTGTGGTATTTAAAAATGTGTTGTTAGTTTGGTGACAAGTTTTGTGCAGTACAACACAATTGTAAGAAAATATTTCTATCAACACTATTTACAACACTAATTAAACAAAATTAACAACACTATTTTTAGAACACATTTCTCGATAGCAACCTTTTTCCAACATATTAAGAACACATTTGTTAGATAGCGACTCTTTTGCAACATATTAAAAGAGTACAATCATAACGCAAATAACGTTTTGCATTATGAAGTTTTCTATTTCACAACATATTAATGTGTTGTAAATTTGGCGTCAAAAGGTGTTTTAAGGGTGTATTCCAAAAAATGATTTTCCACCTTCCACAGCTTTAAACTTTCCGATACAATTTCAGACACATTTTTTAAAGTAGAAACATGAAACTTGCTGAGGGGACTTTTGAAGAGACATATAAGGAGTCGTGTGATGTCATTTTACTCTCAATTCGTTAGAATTTGATTTATAAACAATTATCTTCTCAGCATGACTCTTTTTTTTCATTCCCAGATCTCCCGCTTCGAAAAAAAAAAAAAAAGGTTCAAATGCTGTTTTTGATTGCTTTATTTTGCAATATTTTCTGCCTTTATCAAAGAATCGACAATCACGGCACCTTGAGTAGTTTCTAAATAAGAGAATCTGCGAGTTTGATGCGTTTGAAAGCAAAAGTGCATTCAAAAATAAATCGGAAAATAAGCAGTTTGAATCGAAATACATCCTTAAAACGTGTTTATTTTTGTGTATTCAGAATATAGAGTGTAGTTTTGTATATTTTGGTTTCTTTTTGTAAAAACAACGTCAGTTTCATTGAACTTCGTCAGTTCTTTATTAAAATACTGTAAGTACTTTCATTAAGTAATCTGTTAAGTATCAAACCAAATTTCTTAAGTGAGTTAGCCAAACTTTGAAATTTTACGATACAAATGAAAATGTGTATTTAAGGGTGCATTCGAAGAAATACTTTTACACTTTCAATAGCTCGAAATTTTCTCATACAACTTCAGACGCATTTTTAAAAGTAGAAACATGAAACTTGCTGGGGGGATTTTTGAAGAGACATGTAAGGTGCCGTGTGATGCCATTTTGCTCCCAATTCATTAGAATTTGATTTATAAACAATTACTTTCTCAGTATGACAATTTTTTTCGTCATTCATTCATTTCCCAGGTCTCCTGCTTCGGAAAATTCGGATAAAATTGACTGCAATTTTTGTAATATTTTCTGCCCTTATCAAAAAAAAATTGACCGACACGGCACCTTGAGTAGTTTCTAAATAAGAGAATCTGCGAGTTTGATGCGTTTGAGAGCGAAAATGAATTCAAAATTAAATCGGAAAATAAGCAGATTGAATAGAAATACACCCTTAAGACAAAGTAACATTATTAGAAAGTTATTGAAACCAATAAAAAATAATTATATTTGTAAGTCATAGTTATGATGTATGTAAAAACGTGGTTACATTCTTTACAGGTTTATTAGATATATTGCACTTCAAATTGGGGGTAAATAAAAAAGTGAATAAGGTACTTACGTAGCCAATTGTTCATAGATTTATCTTCTTACTTTTCCCGAAATATATTAATGTAGCAACTTTAGTACTTATTACCAAAATAAAGCACACTTAATTCGTATGCTTTTGATATAAATAAATCTAAAAATAATATCACATTTAGTGCTTTTTTTTAGACACCTTGACAGCAAAGCTTTCTCTTACAACGCTCTTTAGTTGATATGTAATTTAAATGATCTGCCTGATTTAATTTTTTAAAAAGTTGTTTATACTTTTTCAAACAGGACCTGATGCACTGTATTAAAAAACACAAACGTGTATAGATCATAGACCTTCCTGGTCGAGATGCCCATAAAAATAGGGGAACTGGGCTCACGAAGAAAGAAAAGAACCATGTAGAACCATTAGCTAACACTACAAATTAACATCAAAATATGGAAATAACAAACTATATCAAACATAGGAGTTGGCAAAAATTGGAATAATATTGGAAATGTGGCATTTAGCTCGTTATCAAGGGCAATGCTAAATAGACATATTAATTGCGATTAATTTCTGATTAGAAATAAGGATAAACCTAAAAATGATTTCTATATTGACCGATTAATAGCAATTGAAAACATAGTTCAAAGAAAAATATTAGAAAAATAATAAGTCAATAATTGAATTATCAAAAAGATAAACTTACAAATATTAATCGCTACCATGTAGGATAATTTCAAATTTGCAATCAGTTTTCATTTCTGCTTGCATTTTAAATTTTGTCTTCATAAATCTGTATATCGTAATATAATCTTTAATCATTTATATAGAATAAAATGTTTATGTTCTTCTCATTTAATTAGTACTAATATTAAAAAGCTTGTTTATGATGCTATAAATAATGGTTTTCCTAAAAAATTCATACATTCTTTAATATACAATTAGTTATTACATGATCTAATAATTAATTAACATTTTGCGTAAAAAAAAATACACAAAAATTATTAAAACATAAAAATAATAATAATAAATTAAAAATTAAAAATGTAAAAAATACATAAAAAATGTATATAATAGGTTGGTTGGGTGGGTAGATTTAGAGTACGGAGGAGGGTGGTGTTGTCTGGATAAAACACAAAAATTAATTATAAAAAAAAGAAAAATATGAGAGTGGGAAATTCATATGTTAATTTCGTACAAAATTTTTATGGAGTTTAATTGACACCAATGTATGGCTAATTGTTTAGTTATATCTATTGTATTATAGTAGTTTTAATCATTTACATTACTAATTTGTACTTCCCTTTTAATAAATGTGAGTACTATATCACTACTCAATATATAGGGTACATTTATTAATATGCTATTTTTTTAATCTTTCATAATCCTAAATTAAGATATTGAGTTTAGCCCAGCATAGTCAAAATAAATATTAATGATTTAAATAATAATAGGGTAAACTATGGTGTATGGTTTAATTTTTCTATAATTACATTATTCTACTTTTAATTAATTTATAAGTTTAATACTATGATGTGTACGATTATTAATTTTATTTTTTCTCCTTTTCAATTTTATATCCAATTCAGTAATTTGTTGTTATTTGTTATTGATGTTATTTCTCGTCATATTTTCTTTGTTTTTGCGACTTTAAAGTCTACACGTGGATATAACGCTTTGTTTTTTTCTCCATATCCACTGTGGATTACTTGGTATTTTTTTATGCGTGTTGGTAGTCCCAAATTCGTACTATTTTGCTTTTTCATGGCAAATACGAAGATGAAACCACATACTTCATTTGTAGTTCCAAAGTATTTGAGACCTGAAGATTCTGCTTTGATTCTACAAATTCTATTCGTATTCATATAATTTTTTTATTTTTTCCTTCCATGTTCAATGTGCTAAAAGTTATTAAATTCAATGGTTCATATATTGTAATATTAATGGTTTTATATATATATGTATATATACATATATGCATATATATACTATATATATGTATAATTTATTTATTTAAATTTTTCCTCAAGTTCAGTATGGTTTTTTTCTATTAAATTCAAATGGTTAATATTGTTTACTATTAATGGTCTTATATATATATATATATATATATATATGTGTGGGTGTGTGTATATATATATATATATATATATATATATATATATATATATATATATGCCTCGAGATTGAAATTGAAATTTTAAAATTTTTGTATAATAGAGTGAACATAACTGAACATATTTTACAGAGATCCAAACTTTAATTCAAATGAAACTTTTGGAAGCTGAATTGCCAGAATTTCCATAGCTGCTTTCTAAAATCATGGCAAAGCTGCTCCATGCAACCCTATGGCAGAATTGAAAAGATTATCTTCTTCGAAGCAAGCAAAAATTTAAAACTTTTTTGTTTGTGAATTATAATATCTAAAATTCAGAAAATAATAATAATAAAGATTTTAAAAAATCAAAACATTTTTTAAACACGGCAGCAGTAACTGTTCCTAAGTCTGGATAAAATTATAATGTTTTTATAATAATAATTAAAAATAAAATATTTTAAATTGTCTATTCATTTATCCAAACTTTTGCTGATTCGAACTAGGGGTGATTCAGACTTGTTCGGATAATCAGCGCTCTACTGTATTTCATAAAATGTAAATTTTATTAATTAGAACTAACTAAACATACTAAGTTACGCAAAGTCTTTCAAAAACCTATATTTTCTCCTATTTACCCTAATAAAACCCAAATTAACTTATTCTTGAAACTGTTTAGCTTAAATAAAGCCAATTAAAGTAAAGCGCGTGGGTTCAACATCTGCTCATCGCTTGAGTTCGGTAAAATAATATACCTTTCTAGATAAATAACAAAAGCACTTAAGATAACACAGGCGTAGCCTTGGTAATAAAGGATGAGACTTTAAAAGCATAGGGAAAAGGTGATATTCTATCTCAAAGTCATTAATCCCTTGCGTAAAGACTGGTAGTTGAGCATGTTTATAGATAAACTTTATTCGCTCTTTTTCAGGAAGTTAATGTATTATATTGTTGTTAAATAACGTATAAACTATGTTTGTAAGAAGCCATAAAAATGACTTATAATTCAATGGTCCCTTAAAATTAAAAATAGAAAAGAAAAAAAAAACCGTAAAAACGGGATAAAACGAGCAGCATGAATAAATTTATTACTTATAATAGGTTGTGCAAATATAACGTTATAATTTTAGGGGGAGGATTGGGGGTCTCGTATATGATATCGTAAGATATCTTAACGGGGAGGGGCTATTTTTTCATATCTATATCATTTTTGATCCAATCAAAATTTTCTCTTTTTATTTGTAACATGGTCTTTGGTATAAAATAGCATATTTTTATAAGCTGTTATCTATATTTCTATGAAAATATAAAGTTCTTATTAAAATCATAAACTTAATTTAAAATATTTAATTCTAAAGTGTGAAATACTCCAACGTTTGACATTCCGATTCTTCTTTATATGCGTATTCATACATACGTTTCGTATGCAATCAAAACTTAATAATCGGGATAATAATCTTAATTCAAAATACTCTATAAATTATACTTGGATTTTCTTTTTTATAAATTTATTTTATACATAGAATAATAGTATGACTGAGACGTATGAACAAATATTGAATTGAAAGTCTTTACATATATACAAAATATAAATTCATTTTGCCTTGGAAATTTCGGATCATCGTACTTGAAACCGGAAAAGATTATCCTATATATATATATATCTGTGTGCCTATCTCGAAAATTCTTATCATGCCTTTTCAGAAAGTAACAAAATTCTTCAAAAATACTTAAGACACAAACGACAAGCAAAGAACAAAAACAATCTCTCAAAAAAATTCTATTTCCTCCTTTTTCTTCAATAAAACAAATTGATGCCAACTTTCCCCCCTAAAATTTTACCTCATCTCGTAGGAGGAAAAATATTAAAGAAAAGTAAATAAAAAACTTCCTCGTAAATTTCGCTGCTATAGCAACCAGTTGCGTTTGACAAATAAAATATAACAGCCGCAAAATTGCAAAAGCTGTGAATAAAATAAATATGATTTTATCAATTCCTAACATACTCCCACCTTTAATTTAGGTGGAAGCAAAATTAAACATAAGATCACTTATGATCAAACTAAACATTAATTCGAAATTAAAAAAAAATATATATAAATACATAAAGATAATAACTAAACAATAATGTAACAGTTAGAATTCTAGAAAAGTCATTTCAGAGTTCTAGAAAAAGTCAGTTCCGAGTTTTAGAAAAAGTCATTTCACAAGTCTCTTTACTCCTGTGCCACTTCTAGTTGTACTGTTTCTCACAGTCTAAATTACGCGTTCATCGGGACTTGATATCACTAATGAGCAGAGCTTACGAAGTGGACGCACTAAGGGCCCTGGGCATGTTTTAAGTTCAGCCACTGTAGCTGCCCCATCTCGACTTGGGAAAATCTTTTCTATTTTTCCTACAGGCCAATGCAGTCTCTTTTGATATAATTTTATCAAGACTGCTTCACATAATCTGACAACTTGTCCTTTCTTTTTTTTGATTTTTGGACGAATTCTGCTAAATATTCTTTGCTAAATCTGTTTCTGAGTTGTTGCCAAATATTTTGATAGTGTTTATATTTAGATTGAAGTTTATTTTAACCTATTGCATCTCAATCAGGAATACCAATTTCTTCAATGTCTTGTAAAAACGATGATGGAGTCAAAGGTACAAATTTATCTGTTTCTTCAAAAATATAGGTTAGAGGCCTTTTACTTACTGTTACTTCGACATCACATAGAACAGTTGTAATTTCTTCAAAAGTTAAAATTGAAGTGCCGAATGTTCTGATCAGGGGAATTTTAACACATTTAATCAGACGCTCCCACCATCCACCCCACCAAGCTGCTGCTGGACTACATCCTCGAGAAGGTAGATCAGCTGGGTTGAGATGACCAGGTTCGAAGTTCCATTGTTGAGATTCAGAAAATTTACAAATTTTTCAAACTCTGTTGCCTACAAACGTTTCCCATAGATCATTTCTTCGAATCCAAGTGAGAGCAGTCGAAGAGTTGGTCCAATACTTTACTGGTATGAGAATACTATTAAAGGCTTTCAAAACAAAGTTAGTCAATTTTATTCCTAAAATATAAGCAAGAAGCTCTAAACGTGGGATGGTTATATATTTCTTTGGTGCAAGACGAGACTTAGCTCCTAAAAGTTGTACAAAGACCGTGTCTTTATCTTCAAAACGTAAGATAATTGCTGTTGCATAAGCTCTGGTACGTGCATCCAGTGTTCTCGCTGACATTTGACCAACGTTAGTAATTTGGCTAATTAAAAATAAAAAACATTCGCCAAATGAAAAAAGTATTAGCCAAATAGATTCGCCGTGTAGCACTAAAAAAATTATCTTTAATCCTTTAACGTACCCCCCTTTTCTCAACATGTTCTAAAATATCCCAAGTTTTTAGAACTGCGACAATGATTGTTATTAATCTAAATCCAACTATCCGCTAAAAATACATATGAAATATATGTTATTACATAAATATATTAAAAAAATAAATTAAAAAATTAAACATATTAAACACATACACGCAAAAATTCAGCTCTAGCAATTTGGCGAATCTAATCGCTTGTTTATTCACCAAATGAAGAATTTAGTCGCAATTTGGCGAAATAGCGAGCGACAGAGAGAACACTGCGTGCATCACAAAATGTATGAATAGACCAATTTTCTTTACAATCATAGTCTACCCGTCTATCTATCTTCATGTCATTTAAATATTTGAGTTCACTGTATCATTTTTGAAAATTATTCTGGATTTCTACAAGAAGTGGAGCATCCCAATCTAATTTCGTTGACTAGGCCTCTTGAATTATCAGTTTGGTTGGCAAGAATACTGGGGCTAAAAATCCTATTGGATCGAAGATGCCCTGGGTTACAGCTAATATCTTTCTTTTCGACAGATTTTCTATCTAATCACTAAATTTATGAGCGATCTTCAAGCTATCCTCCACTATATCCCACTTCAACCCTAAAACCGGTACCTTCGTGGTTACATTTTTGTTGAACACCTTTTTTTCGCTAAGGAAACTACTGTCTTCACTTTTAATTGGCCCGAATTCCCACATTCTTAATTTTATTTTCGCGTCAGCCATGATTTCCGTAGATTTTGAAATAAAATTTTCTAGTTCAGGCACATTGTCAACTGAATTCACACAGTTATCTACATAGTACGATTTTATAAGTTTCTCAGCTATCTGTTTATTTTCTTCATCAACATTACTCATATATATAGTTGCAATAAATTTCGTATTCATTCATTTTTGAGCAAGAATGCAACAGCTATTCAAACAAGATCAAAGTATTTTTAAAACTAATTACAGTACAAACGCACCTCATTTGCCTCGTTCCTCGTACAATTTCCGACTATTTTGTATTCCGGATAGACTGATAAACATATGGTTAAAATTTTGACTTGCATTCTTGCATACAAAATTAAGGCGGTTCTCAAATTGTCTACTCGACAAATTTTTTGTCACATTTTCTGACTCATTTTTAAATGTAAAGGAAGGATTCTACGCAAGTAAATAATTTTCATTGTAGTTATGAAGAAAAATAAATCATGTTCGAAGTTAAAATTTTTGTAACAAGACACCAGCAAAAATACTTATAATTTATTATTAAAAAGTTCTTAAATTTTTATTAAAATGAGGAGCTGATTATAATGTGAGGAAATGACAATTTAGTGAAAAATAACTTTAAATAATATTTTAAAGAAAACTTTAATCCAGAAAAATTAAATCTACATCTTCTGCTTTAAAAAACTCAGGTTCATATATTTTTTTCTTTCTTTCTTTCTTTTTGTTTTCTGTTTTTTTAACGATGTCACACATTGAATAGTCATAAATATCGTCTTTCCTATGCCAATTAAATTTTCCATTGCCTGTAGTTTCAACACCATTTAAATGATTTCTCATGACTTTCCAATAGTTCTCCTTGATACATTTTACTTACCCATCATGCGTAGTATAGGTTTTGCAATCGTTTTGAAAATCGAAATTTTTTTTGACGGATTTACACGTTTTAGATAGTGGAGATTCCCAAAAACATATTTTTAGAAAAAAAAATTTGCCATCCGTCTGTCTGTCTGTCTGTCAGTCTGTAAACACTCTATCTCCCGAACAAATTGAGATAAAGACTTTAAATTTTGTATGTAGTTAGTACGTAAGAATGGGACGAAGCCTATTTAATATCAGCAACCTCGATTATCCAGAACTATATTTTTCGGACTCTCGAAAAATTCGTTCTGATGAAAGGTACATAAAAATTTTCGAATTTTTTTGTTCTAAGGAATGAACGTAAAAGGCAATAAAATAACACACATTTTGCATATAGAACGAAGTCGATCGGGTAATTAGTTGCCGAGATATTTGTAATCCTGTTTTCCACATTCTTCGATTTTTCATGACCCTGTATATTTCATTCAAATTTCAATTCAGAGGTATATTTTAATTGGAAATGAGACGCTTAATTCGACGCAGTTAATTGTTAGTTAATAGAATTATTATTTTTGGAGCTCTAAGGATGTTTCTTTTACGGAGTTCGGTACTACTTGAGTAGTTTGGCGTTTTATATAATTTGTTGAAATTGGTACATCAGCAATTCTTTGATATAGCATTACTATGTATATTAACAATATTTAAATTTTGTTTATGAATTGCAATGCATTGTATAAATAGTTTTCACATGTTTTATTTTCATATACATGTCCATGATGGGTAAGTATTACGGTGGCCCCCAACGACTAGTTTATTTCATGCTCCATAAAGGTGTATTTCAATCGAAACTGTTTATTTCCTGATTTATTTTTAAATTCTTTTTTGCTCTCAACCGCAACAAACTGGCAAATTACCATACTCAGAAACTACATAATGGTCCCTGCATATTTGTAATTTTTAATTGGAAATGAGACGCTTAATCCGGCGCAGTTAATTGTTAGTTAATAGAATTATTATTTTTGGAGTTATAAGGATGTTTCTTTTACGGAGTTCGGTACTACTTGAGTAGTTTGGCGTTTTATATAATTTGTCGAAATTGGTGCATCAGCAGTTCTTTGATATAGCATTACTATGTATATTAACAATATTTAAATTTTGTTTATGAATTGCAATGCATTGTATAAATAGTATGTACAGGTGACAATGTATAAATAATAAATAAATATAATGTTATCTTTATTTTGATACCAGCAGTATCCCTCGGCAGAAATTTTCTTATGTATTTGAGAGGTAAAATAACGAACTTACCTCTTAATAATTTCGGAATCATTATGATTTATTTCACAGTAGCGTCTGGTAATCCAATTTGTTGGCCGTTGGAAATGCGATTAAAAAGAGACACAGCACAATAGAAAAATGCGGATACTTATGTCTTTTTGATTAATTTTTATCTATTCTACTGAAAAAATTAAGTACAATATTAATAAATCAGAATGCAATATTATAATCATATCGGTGAAGCATTAGCTTTCACCTTTTAAAGGATCATTATTATTTGACCAGCCGAAAACAAAAGGCTCGGTCTCCATACGTCCACTTATGGGAATGAAGAAAATTAATCTAGAATATTCAGAAGATTTAACAAAGATTTTGCAAAAGAAAATTCGCATAAAACATTGTTCTTGGGTAAACGTAATCCTTCTACAATAAAAAAAAAAAAAAAAAAAAAAAAAAAAAAAAACTAGCGTTAAAAGGAATGACTCCTGGAATGATGCTGATGTGTAAGATTTCCGGAAATAACGAATCCGGATGGACAACTCCTTCCATGAGTCGAAGGGCTCCGTCTATGCATCGCGAAGCGATTCCAACCGGGATTGGAAAGCAATATCGAACGGAATCGCGAAGCGATTAAGCGGGGGGTTGGCGAGCGTAGAGAGCAGGGGGCGGAGACCCCTATAGTTTAAAACAACCGTAACTGCTTATTCAAATTATGCATGTTTGGGGCACCGCACCCCACTTTGCCTCCTGGCCCAAAGGGGAACTTTTTAAATTTTTATCCACAGCACTCGTGTTGCATATCTTTAGAAGGGTCTGAAACTCCCTTTTCCTATTATAGATGTCTTGTGTGTCCCCCTCCCCTCTGCCCCCAGGGGGGGGCCACATTTTTAATTTCTTTACAACACCAGTCGTGTGACACATCATTTGAAAGGTCTGCAACAGCTTTTTTATATTATGGATGTCTTGTGTGTCACCCCCAACTCCGCCCCTCCCAGGGGGGCTCATTTTTAATTTCTTTACAACACCAGTCGTGTGACACATCATTTGAAAGGTCTGAAAAGGCTTATTCATATTAATGCTTATTCATATGGATGTTTTGTGTGCCACCCTCCCCTCTCTGCCTCCCTAGGGGCGCACATTTTTCATTTCTTTACAACACCAATCGTGTGACACATGATTTGAAAGGTCTGCAAATGCTTATTAATATTATGGATGTCTTATGTATCACCCCCCCCACTCTGTCCCCCCCCCCAGGGGTGGCACATTTTTAATATATTTACAACACCAGTCGTGTGACATGATTTGAAAGGTCTGCAACTGCTTATTCATATTATGGATGTCTTGATTGTCACCCCCCACTCTGTCCCCCAAAGGGGGAGCACATTTTTAATTTCTTTACAACACCAGTCGTGTGACACATCATTTGAGAGGTCTGCAAGTGCTTATTCATATTATGGATGTCTTGTATATCACCCCCACTCTCCCCCCCAGTGGGGGGCACATTTTTAATTTCTTTACAACACCAGTCGTGTGACATATCATTTGTAAGGTCTGCAAGTGCTTATTCATATTATGGATATCTTGTGTGTCATCCCCCACTCTGCCACCAGGGAGTCACATTTTAAATTTCTTTACAACATCAGTCGTGTGACACATCATTTGAAAGGTCTGCAACTGCTTATTCATACGATGGGGTATTGGCGAGCGCAGCTAGCAGGGGTAGCCTACAACCTGGAATCGCGAAGCAGTTACGCGGGGGGTTGGCGAGCGTAGCGAGCAGGGGGCGGAGCCCCCTTAGTGTCCGGAATAAAAGAACTGTACAAATGTATCTGTACAAAAAAAAAAAAAAAAAAAAAAAAAAAAAAAAAATCTTGCCATATGGTGGCGACATCTTCACTTCCATTCTCGAAGTATTCTGTAACATTGAGTAGAACTATCTTCATTATATAGCAATGTTCTCACAGTATGTTGATACGCGTAGACACACAGAATAAAATACGTTGCATACCCCACCACTTGAATTATAATATAGCTGATTTTCAGTCAAACATATTTCTCACAAAATCTAAATTACTAGGATTTTTCCTAGAAAGATGGTGCAAGAAATCCAACATGTAGTTTCAACAGCATTTAAATGATTTCTCATGAATTTCCAATAGTTTTCCTTGATACATTTTTTTTTCATGCTCCATTAAGGTGTATTTCAATCCAAACTGTTTATTTCCTGATTTATTTTTGAATTCATTTTTGTTCTCAACCGAACCAAACTGGCAAATTATCATATTCAGAAACTACATAATGTTACCTGCATATTAATTCTTTTAAAACGGCAGAAAATATTACAAAATTTTTTGTCATATTTGTCCTTTTGAATTGAATTTTCCGAAGCAAGAGATCTGTGAACGAAAAAATAGTCATACTGAGATTATAATTGTTTATAAATCTAATTTTAATTAAGTGTGGTTTTAAATCAAAAAGGGCAACTTTGTGACATAAGTTTTCATTTATTTTTGCTCCGAAATGCTTTAAACTGGGAAATGTTATTGTCAAGAAACTATCGAATTGCACTTATTTTTCAGTTTTTTCGTAAACGCAATCGTTATTACAGAACAAGCCGTCAAAGTTGATGTTTTTTCGCATTTTCCGACGAAACCAGAAAAAAGAGAAAACGAAAGGGAGAAAATCGCGTAAACACGTGATCAAAATAGCTCATAACTCGATAAGTAATTTAATTATCATAAAGTGGGAAACTCAATTCAATTCGAAAACGATTCCCTACTCAGCCTTCCAATTTTATATCTTTCTGTTAAAAATGGAATTTGCAAATGTGTCAAAACGTTTTACGCTTGTTGAGCGGAGCAGTTGAGAACATCCGTAAAGGAGTATTCGAAAAAATATTTTCCCATCTTCAACAGTTCGAAACTTTCTGATACATTTTCAGATTCATTTTTAAAAGTAAAAAAAAATGAAACTTGGTAACGTGATCTTTGAAGCGATGTATAAGAGGCCGTGTGATTTCATTTTTCGCTCAAATAATTAAAATTTGATTTTTAAATTATTATTATCTCAATATGACCCTTTTTTTCGTTCCCAGATCTCCCGCTTCATCAAATTCAGTTTAAAATGCCAATTTTGATAGCATTTTTTGTAATATTTTCTGCCTTTTTCAAAAAAGTGACATGCACTGCATACTATGTAATTTCTGAATAAGAGAATTAGCCACTTTGATGCTTTGAGAGCAAAAATGAATTAAAAAATAAATCAGAAAATAAACAATTTGGATTGGAATACACCCTCTTAAAGGTGCAAAGAAGTATCTAAACGCAATAACAACAATAACACCATCATTTTCCTTTATGCTAAAATATTTTCAATAGAAATGTGTATATTAAAAATATCGTGCTTATCAAAAAAAAAATTCCTTATTCATTTTAACACGATTATTATAAATGCTAAATATATCACATCTGCTGTAATTTTCCTAACTGAAAGTTATCTCCCCCCATACTATTGCAAACTGTATTCCTCAATGAAAATCCCCCCTCACCCCCCCCCCCAAAAAAAAAGCAAACTTTTCTTGAAATGGCGACCCTACATTAGAGGATGAGAATTTATGATGAAAATATTCGCAGAAATACAATTGTCTTGCGGTTAATATCCATTAAAAGAGTTTTATGTTAATAGAAATTAGAAATTTGTTTTAAGGGTGTATTCCGATCAAAACTGTCTTTTTTCAGATTTATTTTTAAATTCATTTTTGCTCTCAAATGTACCAAACTCTCAAAATCTCTTATTTAGAAACTACACAAGGTGCCGTGATTGTCGATTTTTTGATAAATGTAGAAAATGTTGCAAAAAAATGCTGTTAAAAACGACGTGTTGGTCCAAATTTTCCGAAGTGGGAGATCTGCGAACAAAAAAATCCCTGTCGGCTGGGCCTATAGGCGGAGGTAGATTTCGAAGAGTGCTCATTTCAACAAAAAAATATATATGATTAGAGATACACCCAGTTTAATAACTTCATTTGGCCGTTTATGAAAAGTTTTTAATTTCATTTTTCTACAAAAACTGGTTTTATCAGAATCATCTTAAGAAAAATTCAGCTCGAATGCCCATTATGACAACATATTTTGAAATAGATTCTAAATTTATTAAAAAATCGACCAAAACAGTACATTATACA
This sequence comes from Maratus speculifer, assembly GCA_964019185.1. Lineage (NCBI taxonomy): Eukaryota > Metazoa > Arthropoda > Arachnida > Araneae > Salticidae > Maratus > Maratus speculifer. The sequence goes on along the minus strand of OZ025290.1, from coordinate 56,034,680 downwards.
GTTCCTAAATAACAAAAAACTGTCAGTTGAAAGCATTTGAGAAAAAAAATTGAATTTAAAAATGAGTCATAAAATAACCGATTTTTTGTTTGAATACATCCTTAATTCTTTAATCATGATTGCTACGGAAAATTTTGTGCGAAATACTCACTTTGACAACATTTTTAAAAATATATTCTATCTTTATCAAAAAACTGGCCAATGTTTCACAGTATATAGTTTCTAAATAAGAGGATCTGTAAATTTGATGCATTTGAGAGCGAAAATGGATTTTAAAACGAGTCATAAAAAACGCAATTTGCTATGTGAAAACTTCCTTAAATTTTCAAATCTCGAAGACTTCGGGAAATTCTGTTCAAAATACCCTTTTTGGTAGCTTTTTTCAAAATATATTCTGTCTTTATCAAAAAACCGATCAATGCATCACATTATATAGTTCCTAAATAAAAGGATCTGTAAATTGGATGCATTTGAGAGCAAAAATGGATTTAAAAACGAGTCAGAAAAAAACGCAATTTCTTATTTGAAAACTTCCTTAAATTTTCAGTCTCGATGATTTCTGAAAATTCTGTTCAAAATACCCTTTTTGGTAGCCTTTTTTTAAATATATTCCGTCTTTATCAAAAAACTGACCAATGCATCACATTATATAGTTCCTAAATAAGAGGATTTGTAAATTGGATGCGTTTGAGAACAAAAATGGATTTAAAAACGAGTCAGAAAAAAACGCGATTTCTTATTTGAATACTTCCTTCAATTTTCAGTCCCGATGACTTTCGGAAATTCTGTTCAAAATACCCTTTTTGGTAGCCTTTTTTTGAAAATTATTCTGTTTTTATCAGAAAATTGACCAATGCATCACTTTATACAGTTTCTAAATAAGAGGATCTACCATTTGGATGCGTTTAAAATCAAAAATGAATTTAAAAATGAGTCAGAATATAAGCCGTTTGGATTTGAGGTTTTTTTTCTCCAACTCTTATTTTTGTTTAATTTCTTTTTGCTATACGAATTGGTCCTATGAAAACCTTGTCAATATAAAAGTTGTAAATATTTTTGAGAAGATGTAAAATAAATTTAATCAGATTTGATATCTTAAAAATTGACGGAGTTATGGATTTTTCTCTTTTTTCAGGGCCCTTTTTCTGTTCGTTTTTAATTTTTTTCATCGGTAAAAGTTGGTCCTATCAAAAACTTGTAAATACAAAAGTTTTAGATAATTTTAAGAACATTTATAAAAAATTTAGTTGGACTTGATATCTTGAAAATTGACGAAGTTATGATTTTTTTCTCTCAAAATCCCTGTTTTTTTCGCCCCTTGAGCCCACTTCTAAATTTATCAAAAATCTGTCATATATATACTTTTGGCCCATTTTTAAGAAGTAATATAAACTTTAAACCGATTCGATATCTACTTTAATTAAGAAGTTATGGCGTTTTTTCGGTTTTCACAAAAACGCCCCCTATTCCGACCACCTTGGTCCGATTTTGCCCATTAACGAACTCATCCAAGATTTTATCCCCATTGATTTTATGTCCAAGTTTGGTGGAGATTGGTGAAGAATGATAGAAGTTATCGTGTCCATAAAAAAGTGAGATAATATATATATATATATAGATATATCTTGACAAAGTGAAAAAAAAAAAAAATATTACTATCTTTATGCAACCGGCGCATAGCAGCTCTGTCTTTGCACAAAGTTTATATACTCTTTTATGAAAAAAATATGAAAAATGATGAAAAGATGAAAAAAATGTAAAAATGGGTGAAACAACAATGAACCACAAAAGAGCAACACCAAAAAAACAAAACAAAATAAACTCCCTGCTCTTCAAAAGGTGGGAGGAGCACAGGTATCAAAAAATTGTAAAAAAGTGTATCCTCACAGGTTTCGCAAGGCATCACAAAGCTGCATACTCCAATTATATAAAAAATAACTGAGAAAAATAAGAAATTTTTTTTTAATATACCAAAACAGTAAAATAAATTAACATTAAAAAATGAATTTAATAAATATCCAACAGCAAAATCATAAAGTAAATCAACTCGTAACATAACATAACTCAAAAATATTATATTTAGAAATTTCCAAAGTAACATGAAGAACATCAGAAACTAAACAATAAACTAAACTAAATAGACATGCAGCAATGCGATGTCCCCACCTTTACCTATGAGGGAAAAGAAAAAAGATACCTGTTAGAAAATTTCCATTACAAACCTCCATACTTGATTGAGCGGGGGAAACTGTTAGGCCTAAGATGACAGCAGGCCAGCTTCAAAGTTTTAAACTCCTTCGAATTGTCCTTCCGTTGTTCACTACTGTCCATTTTCAAGCTTGGTCTGTCACTCTCAAAATGTTGACAATCATCACCCTGTGAACTTTCCTTGTCGGACTTTCATTCAGAGATCTTCATATAATTCAACACCCAAGAAGCAACTTCCATAATGGCGTTTGGCTCTACTGTTGCCACTTCAAAAAACCTTTTTTTAATTCATTTACATAAAAAAATATAAAATTATGAGGATAAAAATTATTGTAAAACAAATTTGCAGCAAATTTAAAAATTTGTGTTTCCAAAATTTTTCTCGACCCACAAATATTATAATATCTAATTATTTGACCCAAAATTATATTTACAAAAACTCTTTTACTTAAATTGGAATGCCAATGAGGCATGGAGTGGGTTTTAAAATTAAAAAAAGTTCTTTTATCAAATAATTTAACAACTAATTCTTCATTTTCAATATTTAAGTCAAGATCTAAAAAAACAACATGTAAATTATCGTCTGAAGCACAATTTAACTTTAAACAAGGTGGATAAATGTGATCAATCGATTCCAAAAAATTATAATCGAAGACAATTATGTCATCGATATATCTCAAAACCCTGAATGATTTGTTAGAATTTAAAATAAATTTATATTCATAAAAAAATAAAAAAAGGTTAGCTGCAGTGCTTGAAAAATTAGTACCCATACCTATTCCACATACCTGATAAAAAATAGAACCATTAAAAGTTATAAAATTATTATAAAAACAAAAATTACATAAACTTAGAAAAAAATCTCTATTAATACCCAACTCTTCCTCGATATAAAAAGTATCAAACAAATCCTCCAGAGTTTTAAACAGCAGATCAATAGGAATATTTGAAAAAAGATTTTCAAAATCAAAAGTAAACAGATTTGTGGGCGTTGTAGGCGTGTTTAATTTCTTTAAAACCTCAATACTATTATCAATACACCAAAAATAACTAGAATTTTTAAATTTAAATTTCAAAAAACCATAAATTCTCTTCAAAAAATCTTGTAACTTAACATTAAAACTTTTACCAATACCTCTGGAATTGCAGCATATACTTCTAAATTTTATAGGATTTTTGTGAAACTTAGGTGTCAAGAAAAGAAAAGGAAGACTGTGAAAATTATTAATAGGAAAATTGTATGCATAAAGATTTTTAACCTTTCTAGAATAAGCACTAAATTTTTTAATAATTGCATTGTGATTCAGATTATATTTTTGATAATATTTTGTATCATTCAGTTCATTAGTAACTTTTTCTATGTAAAATAATTTTCAAATGATTGCATAATTAGATGAAGCCTTATCAACAGGAACAATGACAAATTTATTATGTAAAAATTGTATATAGCTGCAGTCCTCTTTATTTAAACGATGATAAGTGTATTGATCATCGTTTAAATAAAGAGGACTGCAGCTATATACAATTTTTACATAATAAATTTGTCATTGTTCCTGTTGATAAGGCTTCATCTAATTATGCAATCATTTGAAAATTATTTTACATAGAAAAAGTTACTAATGAACTGAATGATACAAAATATTATCAAAAATATAATCTGAATCACAATGCAATTATTAAAAAATTCAGTGCTTATTCTAGAAAGGTTAAAAATCTTTATGCATACAATTTTCCTATTAATAATTTTCACAGTCTTCCTTTTCTTTTCTTGACACCTAAGTTTCACAAAAATCCTATAAAATTTAGAAGTATATGCTGCAATTCCAGAGGTATTGGTAAAAGTTTTAATGTTAAGTTACAAGATTTTTTGAAGAGAATTTATGGTTTTTTGAAATTTAAATTTAAAAATTCTAGTTATTTTTGGTGTATTGATAATAGTATTGAGGTTTTAAAGAAATTAAACACGCCTACAACGCCCACAAATCTGTTTACTTTTGATTTTGAAAATCTTTTTTCAAATATTCCTATTGATCTGCTGTTTAAAACTCTGGAGGATTTGTTTGATACTTTTTATATCGAGGAAGAGTTGGGTATTAATAGAGATTTTTTTCTAAGTTTATGTAATTTTTGTTTTTATAATAATTTTATAACTTTTAATGGTTCTATTTTTTATCAGGTATGTGGAATAGGTATGGGTACTAATTTTTCAAGCACTGCAGCTAACCTTTTTTTATTTTTTTATGAATATAAATTTATTTTAAATTCTAACAAATCATTCAGGGTTTTGAGATATATCGATGACATAATTGTCTTCGATTATAATTTTTTGGAATCGATTGATCACATTTATCCACCTTGTTTAAAGTTAAATTGTGCTTCAGACGATAATTTACATGTTGTTTTTTTAGATCTTGACTTAAATATTGAAAATGAAGAATTAGTTGTTAAATTATTTGATAAAAGAACTTTTTTTAATTTTAAAACCTACTCCATGCCTCATTGGCATTCCAATTTAAGTAAAAGAGTTTTTGTAAATATAATTTTGGGTCAAATAATTAGATATTATAATATTTGTGGGTCGAGAAAAATTTTGGAAACACAAATTTTTAAATTTGCTGCAAATTTGTTTTACAATAATTTTTATCCTCATAATTTTATATTTTTTTATGTAAATGAATTAAAAAAAGGTTTTTTGAAGTGGCAACAGTAGGGCCAAACGCCATTATGGAAGTTGCTTCTTGGGTGTTGAATTATATGAAGATCTCTGAATGAAAGTCCGACAAGGAAAGTTCACAGGGTGATGATTGTCAACATTTTGAGAGTGACAGACCAAGCTTGAAAATGGACAGTAGTGAACAACGGAAGGACAATTCGAAGGAGTTTAAAACTTTGAAGCTGGCCTGCTGTCATCTTAGGCCTAACAGTTTCCCCCGCTCAATCAAGTATGGAGGTTTGTAATGGAAATTTTCTAACAGGTATCTTTTTTCTTTTCCCTCATAGGTAAAGGTGGGGACATCGCATTGCTGCATGTCTATTTAGTTTAGTTTATTGTTTAGTTTCTGATGTTCTTCATGTTACTTTGGAAATTTCTAAATATAATATTTTTGAGTTATGTTATGTTACGAGTTGATTTACTTTATGATTTTGCTGTTGGATATTTATTAAATTCATTTTTTAATGTTAATTTATTTTACTGTTTTGGTATATTAAAAAAAAATTTCTTATTTTTCTCAGTTATTTTTTATATAATTGGAGTATGCAGCTTTGTGATGCCTTGCGAAACCTGTGAGGATACACTTTTTTACAATTTTTTGATACCTGTGCTCCTCCCACCTTCTGAAGAGCAGGGAGTTTATTTTGTTTTGTTTTTTTGGTGTTGCTCTTTTGTGGTTCATTGTTGTTTCACCCATTTTTACATTTTTTTCATCTTTTCATCATTTTTCATATTTTTTTCATAAAAGAGTATATATATATAGATAGATAGATAGATATATAAACTGGTGCGATTGCAATAGGTAGTATTTCTTACGAAATCTACCTAAAAAAGGGTCATGCTGAGAAAATAATTTTTATAAATCAAATTCTAATTAATTCAGCGAAAAATTACATCACACGGCACCTTATACGTCACTTCAAAAAATCCTTTCAGCAAGTTTCATGTTTCTACTTTTAAAAGTGTGTCTGAAATTGTATCGGAAAGTTTAAAGCTGTTGAAGGTGGAAAATCATTTTTTCGAATACACCCTTAATCTTTACATATAATCCGTCGTCAAGGCAAAGTTTTCTTCTTTTCATTAGTGGTGAATAACTAAATTAAAATAAATTACAATTTTTTTCCACTTTTAAAACTGTTTTTAAAAAGTCTTTTAGTGATTTCTTAAAAATGAAAAATTTAAGAATTTTTTTTATTTACACCAAGTGTGTTTCACTCTAACTAATCTCCAGTTTAAAATAACTTTTTATGCACAAGCGTAAAAGGAAAATCAGAACTAAAATTTGTCTTTCACTGGAAATTCACAAATTGCAAAATTAATCCTTACTTCATTTCATCTCATATATTTTAAATAATTTGAGTAACTATATATTTTTTTCGAAATCGTGAGAGACAAATCAAAGTTAGTTAATTAAGTAATAATCGAAAGAAAGAAATTTTTTCAACTGGATAATCAAGGTTCGGGTAGCACAAACTGAAGCTTATTCCAACAGAGCAAAAAAATGAAAGACTCGAACCTGGATGAAATTACCCTACTAATACTCTACAAATTGAGCTGTTGCTTGTTTTCGCCCTGTTAGTTAATTAAATTTGAAAATACTGGGAGGGGCAATTTCCACACTTACGGTGCCCCTGAATCTTTTGTTTGTTTGTTTGTTTAATGTTAAAAAATATATCGCGTTTCTCGTGAGCAAAGTAACATAAGGGTGCATTCGAAAAAACGCTTTTCCACCTTCAGCAGCTCGAAATTTTCCGATAGAATTTCAGACACATTTTTAAACGTAGAAACATGAAACTTGCTGAGGGGATTCTTGAAGGGACGTATGAGGTGCCGTGTGATGTCATTTTACGCTCAATTCATTAGAATTTGATTTATAAGCAATTAACTTTTCTGGAAGACCCTTTTTTTCGTTCCCTTATCTCCCACTTCGGAAAAATCGGTTCAAATTGCCGTTTTTGATTGCTTTTTTTGCAATATTTTGTACACTTATCAAAGAATTGACCTTTACGGCACCTTGTGCACTTTCTAAATAAGAGAATCTGCGAGTTTCATGTGTTTGAGAGCAAAAGTGAATTCAAAAATAAATCGGAAAACAAGCAGTTTGAATCGAAATACACCCTTAAGCAGATGAAATCTGAGGTTTGGGTCAGAATATTGAACTATTAACTGATAAGTTAAATCTATAATCAAAACTATAACATTTCACTGAAAAATGAGAAAAAATAAAATCGAAACTCTGGTCTTTCAATTTTCCCTATTAAGGGTGTATTCCAATCGAAACTGCTTATTTTCCGATTTATTTTTAAATTCATTTTTGCTCAAACGCATCAAACTGGCCAATTCTCCTGTTTAGAAAGTACACAAAGTGCCGTGAACTGTCGATTTTTTTATAAATATAGAAAATACTGCAAAAAAAAATGCTGTCAAAAAACGGCGTTTTGACCCGAATTTTCCGAAGTGGGAGGTTTGGGAACGAAAAAAAGGGTCATGCTGAGAAAGTATTTCTTTATAAATCAAATTCTAATGAATTGAGCGTAAAATGACATCACACGGCACTTTATATGTCTCTTCAAAAATCACCTCAGTAAGTTTCACCTTTAAAAATGAGTCTGAAAATGTATCGGAAAAATTCGAGCTCTCGCGGGTGGAAAATTGTTTTTTCGAATACACCCTTAAGGGTGTATTCGAAAAAACGCTTGTCCACCTTCAACAGCTCGAAATTTTCTGATACAATTTCAGACACATTTTTAAAAGTAGAAACATGAAACTTGCTGAGGGGATTTTTGAAGAGACATATAAAGTGCCGTGTGGTGTCATTTTACGCTCAATTCATTAGAATTTGATTTATAAAGAAATACTTTCTCAGTATAACATTTTTTTTCGTTACCAGATCTCTCGCTTCGGAAAAATCAATTCAAAATGCAGTTTTCGATTGCATTTTTCGCAATATTTTCTACATTTATCAAGGAACCGACAATTAAGGCACCTTGAGTACTTTCTGAATAAGACATTTTGCCAGTTTGATGCATTTCAGAGCAAAAATGAATCTAAAAATAAATCGGAAAGTAAGCAGTTTGAATCGAAATACACCCTTAAACTGATTTAGGGAAAAAAATCTGAAATTTGTCTCAAGGTTCAACTCACAAATTCAGTTCAGACAAAATTTTGAATATTGGTCCAATTTTTCATATGAAATTGTCTTGAGATTTTATTAATTATAATGGTGCTTTTGAAACTACTTCTAAATTGGTGAAACTTAACATTAAATTTCTTCATATTTTGTTTGCAGCTAAATTGGTACAAATTTTTTGGTAAAACGTTGAAACTTATGTTTTATAGTGTTTGTTAGAAGATGATTGTTTGTGCTATAAAATTTTATTGTATATTTTTTGTTTCTAATACAGAGCAAATTCAAAATATTAGGAAATGGCCTATACAACAAGCATCAGCACTGTAATCTCATAACATAATATGCACCTAATGTAGGGGGCAATTTCAAAAACTTGCAGGTGTTTTATGCAAGTTGAGAAAATGCTTAATTTGTTTGCTATCATGTCTCTTATTGTGTGTTTTTGCATGCAATTGTGAGTGCAATTTTTTGAATCTACGAATGTTTCTTACTGCTTGCAATTTTCTTTCGCCTTCAGAATTAATACTAATTTGATGACCTTGATTATTATATCAGACACATATACTGAGATGACACATATACTAGCACACATTACTGAGCTAATACACATATACTGATGGATGTGAAATAATTTGAATATTTCGACGGCATTTAAAAATTTATTTTTTAAATATAAATAATTATCTATATTGAAAAAAATATGGCATATGAATATTTTCTTTTGTGTTACATAATTATATGCATACAGTAATTCTTTTAAGACACCTTGAGACAAGTTATAGAACAGTAACTGTTGTAAAAATGGCCTGGGCCTGATTTACGGAATAGGTGTGCGTAAAACTCCCATATTATAAATTAACCTGAAAAGGAAACTAAAAATATTCAAACGGTACTCAAAAAGAAATGTTCACGCATACCTGACCTCCAACATTAAATCTAATGAATTGGTACCTGTAAGTGAATCAATATAAAACTATTTTATCAGAAACATCGTGGGTAAAGGGACATAATGAAGATAATTTAAATTATATATTCATAACTAGCGGACCCGACAGACGTTGTCCTGTCACCGACAGACGTTGTACTTCCTGGGGCCGACACCAGAAAATCAAACAAATATACTTATACACTATATTGCCATTGATTATGGGACACTTGCGATTTTAGACATTTTACTAAATATCTAGAAAAATACATGAGGAATCATCTCGAAACTCTTAGTGTATAAATATAATAGTATAAGTCATACATATCCGTGAAGATTTTTTCCCGAAACTCCAAAGGGGACCGTCAACAAATTAAAAAAGAATGAATATCTTTTGAATAACCCTGTCAAAACTAATGTAGCAAAAGCGCTCAAACTCTAGATTGTGTTTGAATGCTTTATTGTAATAAGCCTTGTTCATTTTTATGCAAATAACATGCATACTCGCAGAGTAATTAAGGTTTTTATAAAAATGATCCCAAATTTTTTCAAGTTTTTTCCTTATAATTTTCAGAGTTCTTAATATAAAATATTATTTTTTTCAGAAAATATGACAAACAACATTGGACACAGTACCCTGTAATCAGAATTAAAAAATAATGAAAATTGTATAAAAAATGAGTTGGTTTACTAAATAATTTTTTACTGCGCATGCGTCAATGATATCAAAATTTCATTTGCATATTATGTTAGCTAAATGTATAGAGCAACTTTTGTGAAAGTTACAAAATCATAACTTGAAAATTCTGACAGTAATCGTCAATTGAATAAGTCGAAAATCCGTTATTCTCAAAATGAAGCAAAAACAAGAGGGGTTGTATCCATATATTCATTGATTAGTGTCAATATAGAATACACAATATGGGATGTACTACTGCATTTGGATAAAATCCCTCATTTTTTTGCTTCATTTTGGAAACAACGGATTTTGTCCCTTTTCTATAGACGATTACTTTCAGAATTTTCAAGCTATGATTTTGAGACTTTTACAAAAGTTGCTCTATACATTTAGCTAACATAATATGCAAATGAAATTTTGATATCTTTGACGCATGCGCAGTAAAAAATTATATAGTAAACCTACTTATTTTTCATACAATTTTTATTATTTTTTAATTCTGATTACAGGGTACTGTGTGCAATGTTGTTTGTCATATTTTCTGAAAAAAATATTATTTTATATTAAGAACTCTGAAAATTATTAATGGAAAAACTTGAAAAAATTTGGCACCATTTTTATAAAAACCTTAATTACTCTGCGAGTGTGCATGCTATTTGGATAAAAATGAACACAGTGTATTACAATAAGGCATTCAATCATAATCTAGAGTTTGAGCTCTTTTGCTACATTAGTTTTGACAGGGTTATTCAAAAGATATTCATTCTTTTTTAATTTGTTGACGGTCCCCTATGGCGTTTCGATAAAAAAATCTTCACGGAGATGTATGACGTATACTGTTATATTTATACACTAAGAGTTTCGAGATGATTTCTCATGTATTTTTCTAGATATTTAGTAAAATGTCTAAAACCGCAAGTGTCCCATAATCAATGGCAATATAGTGTATATAGTAATACGCACGATAAACACTACGCTCTTAATTTAATTTCTTATTACAATTATGTAAGGAAATTATTTTTCACTCTTCAGTATTTTTTGAAATCGGTTCAATTTTTGATAGAAAAGTTTATTTTTCTCTTTTTTGTTAAAAGTTAACGATTTTCTGAAGTCAGTTAATCAAAATTTTAATACAGGCTGTAAAGCATACACGTTCGACAGGAGCGGGGTTCGAACACGCGATCTCTTTCTTCGAGAAGCAGAGCTTATATCTGGCGTCTTAGACCGTTCGGTCATTCCGTCCGCACTCTATTCATTGAACTTATTCAACACTTTTAATTAGCAAAAAATCACTAACTATTAGTTTTTGCCTAGTTACTAAAAAGTACTGAATCAATTTCGATGAAATGTGAATCTAAACCATTCCCGAATCCACTGGAACACACACGCAAAATTCCATTAAAATTGGTCCAGTCGTTTAGGAGTTCAGTGACATACACACGCACAGAAGATTTATATATATATAGATAAGGATTCAAAATTTCAGGTTTTTGCGCCAAAGACATCGCCAAATTAGGAAAATGTGAATTATCTAACGAACTACTGGATTTAAACGAATTTGCTTAGTACCATTCGATTCAGAATGAAAAAATGCACTGAAATATGTTATCAGTTGAAAAATAACTACAAAAGCCGATTTCTATGGAATTTTTTAAAAGTTCGCTCTTTTTTCTATTCATCTTAGGGGAGGAATTTTCGAAAATCCATTTTTAGCGGCACTCGATGTTATAAGAAGTATTTTTACCCCAATTTTCAAGATTTTCGGTTGGTAGATTTTTTTCTGCTATGATTAATACGAAATCCTGACTTTCTTTAATATATATAGCACTTTTAATTAGCGAAAAATCCCTAACTATTAGTTTTTGCCTAATTACTAAAAAAGTACTGAATCAATTTCGACAAAATGTGAATCTAAACCATTCTCGAATCTACTGGAATGCACACACAAAATTTCATCAAAATCGGTCCAGTCGTTTAGGAGGAGTTCAATTACATACACACGCGCAGAAGCTTTTTATATATAAAGATGAGCATTGAAAATTTCAGGTTTTTGCGCCGAAAAAATCGCCAAATTAGGAAAATGTGAACTATCTCACGAACTACTGGATTTAAACGAATTTGCTTAGTACCATTCGATTCAGAATGAAAAAAATGCACTAAAATATGTTATCAGTTGAAAAATAACTACAAAAGCCGATTTTTATGGAATTTTTTAAAAGTTCGTTCTTTTTTCTACTCATTTTAGGGGTGGAATTTTCGAAAATCCATTTTTGGCGGCACTCGATGTTATAAGAAGTATTTTTACCCCATTTTTCAAGATTTTTGGTTCGGTAGATTTTTTTCTGATATGATTAATACGAAATCCTGACTTTCTTTAATATATATAGCACTTTTAATTAGCGAAAAATCCCTAACTATTAGTTTTTGCCTAATTACTAAAAAAGTACTGAATCAATTTCGACAAAATGTGAATCTAAACCATTCTCGAATCTACTGGAACGCACACACAAAATTTCATCAAAATCGGTCCAGTCGTTTATCAGGAGTTCAATTACATACACACGCACAGAAGATTTTTATATATAAAGATTTTCAATGGTTAAAGTTTTATTTAATTACTGTCGTTGTATTTAAGAGAAATTTTATGTGAACGATATGTCAAGGAGGAGAATTATTATTATTCATTTTAGTTTTGAACTTTATTTTATTTTATCTTTTTTTTTTTTTTTTTTTTTTTTTTTTTTCGATATCAAAAGCGTAAAAAAACCACTCCCTTTTAAAACTGGTTTCATGGCTGAATAAGCATCGTGGAAAACGGGAATATTTAGAAAGCGACTAAATTTATCTGTATCTAAATTTTCTCTTTATCTCTTTAATTAGATATAATATCTAAAACAAACATTTTTACAAGCATTAATTACCCACCTTGCATATTCTAATTAAAAAAGAACAACGTTATCATAAGGGCAGTTAAACTTATGCGGAAGTGTTTTAAAATTATAAAGAAAATACTGAACTAAAGAAAGATGAAATTGTTTAGTATGCTGATATATATCGAATATCTATCTACATCAATGTAGAATATTAATTTATTAATTTCTAAATGATGATGTTGATATGCTTGTTAATTACAAATCCTTTAGAAACACATGAAAGTTATATGTATATGTATTTGTTATCTAATCTTTATTTTGTTCCAAAATACATTTCAAGTAGGTCTTCATATGCTCAGTTTGTTTTAACGAATATACTAAGGGAAAAAATAATACGATTCCATTAAATGACGAAGAAAATCTTTAACGCCATAATAAAATCAATTGACTGTAGAAAGATTATTTACCTGTAATTTGAACTTAAGGAGGCTGATCACTCAGCGGTCGAATTTCCCTCCGTAATGTTAAATCTATGGCCGTATGATGCATTTTTATATTCAAAATATCTCCTCAGGGAATTAATATTTTAAAGTTCTTTTTTCAATGTTCTCTTCTTAAAGGATGTCACATTTTTTTTCTTAGTTATCAAAATATTTCAAAAATTTATGCTCAATTTAATATTTTATGTTTTAAAAACTGACTAGCATTAGAAGTAAAATTTTAACACTTCTTATAAAATTCTGCATAAATTTTAGAAATATTTTGATAACTAAGAAAAAAAGACGCATCTTTTAAGAAGAGAACATTGAAAAAAGAAGACTTCTCTATCATCCATTAAAAAAAAAAAAAAAAAAAAAAAAAGTATAGGCGCATTAAGTTATTAAAATAGAAAAATTTCATGCTTTATCCCCTTCCCCCCAAAAGTTAAAAAAAAAATTTTGAAATTCCATTCTGATGAAGCATCTCGTATTTTTGGCAATTTTGAGAGGAGAAAAAAGGGATTAAAAACTTGGTTTTCTAAGTAAAAATTGTTTGTTTTATTCACTTTCATCCTTTAAAGTTATAAACAAAAATTCAAAAGTCGATTCTAGTGAAGCACAATATATTTTTTAAGTTAAAACAAAAAATGAACAATAATTATAATAATAATAATAGATTACCATTGGTTTCCTAAATAAAAAATGTTTCTTTCTGTATGCTTTACAATCTCTTAAAGTTATAAACAAAAATGAGAAAGTCGATTGTAGTGAAGTACTTAGAATTTTTGAGTGAAAACACAAATTTGCGATCCTTGTTTCAGGAATCAAAATTGTTTGTTTTAATTAGTGCACTATCATCCCTTAAAGTTATGCTCAAAAATTCGAAATTCGATTATGTTGAAGCATCTTATATTTTTAAAAAATGGATTACGCTAATAATTTACTAAATACTTAGTTTTACTAAATACTTACTCTAGTAATTATTTACTAAATTATAATATCAAATTAATTATTATTAATTATTATCGCTTGTTATGCTGCATTACTATAACAAACATTTTTTATAAATTCCTTGTTATAGTATGCCCTGCCATCCTTTAAATTTTGTGCTATCTTTTTTCAATCATACTATAATATCCACATAATATAAATTTAAATTACTAGGGGGGCCCCGCCCCCCTACTCGCTATGCTCGCCAACCCCCCGCGTAATCGCTTCGCGATTCCAAATTATTGGCTACCCCTGCTTGCTACGCTCGCCAATATCCCATGGTATGAATAAGCAGTTGCAGACCTTTCAAATGATGTGTCACACGACTGGTGTTGTAAAGAAATTAAAAATGTGCCCCCCTGGGGGGCAGAGGGAGAGGCGAGACAAAAGACATCCATAATATGAATAAGCAGCTGCAGACCTCTCAAATGATGTCATACGACTGGTGTTGTAAAGAAATTAAAAATGTGCCCCCCTGGGGGGCAGAGTGGGGGTGACACACAAGACATCCATAAAATGAATAAACAGTTGCAGACCTTTCAAATGATGTGTCACACAATTGGTGTTGTAAAGAAATTACAAAATGCGCTCCCTCTGAGAGCAGAGGGGGGGGGGGGGTTACACACAAGATATCCATAATATGAATAAGCAGTTGCAGACTTCTCAAATGATGTGTCACACAATTGGTGTTGTAAAGAAATTAAAAATGTGCCCCTCTGGGGGGCAGAGTGGGGGATGACACACAACACATCCATAATATGAATAAGCAGTTGCAGACCTTTCAAATGATGTGTCACACAACTGGTGTTGTAAAGAAATTAAAAATATGACCCCCCCCCCCCTGAGGAGAACAGAGTGTGGGGGTGACACACAAGACATCCATAATATGAATAAGCAGTTGCAGACCTTTCAAATCTTGTGTAACACGACTGGTGTTGTAAAGAAATTAAAAATGTGTCCCCCCCTGGGGAGCAGAATGGGGGATAACACACAAGACATCCTTTAAATGAATAAGCAGTTGCAAACCTCTCAAATGATGTATCAAACGACTGATGTTGTAAAGAAATTAAAAATTTGGCGAAATATTACAGTTATCGCCAAATTGGCGTCACTTTTGACAACTAATTTTGTTCGCCAAATTTGGCGATATATCGCCAAGTTGGCGACAAACTTGGCGATTGTTGGCGATGGTAACCTTTCCTCTCTTTATGGTAACCCATATGGCGATGCATAGACGGAGCCTTTCCTGATTCGTCTATTCGACTCATGGAAGGAGTGGACAACCCGGATTCGTTAGTTCCGGAAATCTTCCACATCAGCATCATTCCAGGAGTCATTCCTTTTAAGGCTAGTTTTTTTTTTTACTATAGAAGGATTTTTAAATGAGCTATCAAATATCCTTTAAAGTTTTTTTTAAATGTTTTGTCTTAATTTTTGTGAAATTTTAATCAGAAAGTCAGTTAAAGTTAAAGTACAGGATGGTCATAAAAAAACTTTGCTGATATACGGAGCTCTAGCGGTCAGTCCACTCAACCGATCGAAATGAAATTTCAGATACAGCTATTCAGAGGTATGAGCTCGAGATTCTGTGAACGACAACAAAATGGCGCTCACGGTTACGGTTATAGCTACAGAAACTCGAAATTTCCTCCTTGCGCCCCAATCGAGATTTTTCTATGGAGGGTGTGTGGGGGGGAGGATTCCCAGAACGGTTTTTTGTGCGTGCATAGCATGTCCGTTTCTTGCGATATAAGCACGGTTCCAACGCTCTTTAGGGTTTTCGCATGCTCTGAGCATTTTGCGATAAAAAGATGGGTGTTGCCATTGGAAATTTTCGAGTTTCTGTAGTTATAACCGTAACCGTAAGCGCCATTTTGTTGTCGTTCACAGAATCTCGAGCTCATACCTCCTAATAGCTGTATCTGAAATTTCACCTCATCGGTTGAGCGGATTGGCCGCTAGAGCTCCATATATCGGCAAAGTTTTTTTATGACCACCCTGTATATTGTAATCATAATTAAAAGTATTTTTTGTAAAATAAGAGGTTTGCGCTGCTACGTTTTATTTTTAATTAGATTCAAAATTTTATAAACGAAGCATCATACGTACGCGATGTAAACGGTGCGGTAATTCGAAATCCAAAATAAGAACTAACGTAAAACGATTCAGAATGATTTAGAATCAGTATTTAAATTATATTTTATTAGAAGCAAATAGAACATGAATACAACACGAACTCTAAAAAGTAAGATTATGATTTTTCCCCCATAATATAGTTAGGTACTACTCTGTTATCCCGTCGACCAATTTCGCCAAATTATATAAATCGCCAAACTAATAGCCAAATTATACATATCGACATAATTTTTATTTAAAATAACGCAAAAACAAATAATTAGAAGAATATTAATAAAAATATTAATAAAAAATTGAAATAAAAATCTCTTAATGACATTTTAAACACGACTTAAGCACGAATTTATCTCCCTTTTAAACCCTTCATTGTTGACAGTCTTTTATGTTGAAAATAAATAACTCAAAACAGTGAATCTCAATTCACTGCTCTTAAAAACTGAATAATCTTTTTTTTTTTTTTTTTTTTTTTTTTTTTTTTTTTTCAGGAGAGCTAAACATACACGTATTTTACCTTAAAGTTTAAGATGAATCTGCACTTAATGTTTTAGAATATCAAGAAGCAAACATTTGACTAATTGTAAGAATATTATCTGAGAGTCAGAGTCCCTGATTGGATCTTTTACGTGTAAAATACGTTAAGACAACAAAAACAAAAAGAGAAAAATCGAAAATTGCATGTGAAGCATAGCAAATGAAGTGTATTTGTACTATAACTAAGTTTTAAAAATATTTACATTTTGGTGTAATAGTATACAGTATTTCGTATACAGTATTATAACCGAAATCTTTTGTATGGTCTGTAAATACTGCCTGCTTTCTATTATACAGAATGCAACTTGCAGTGAACCTCAGCAACGTACATCAATTTCATAAAATGTTAAATAGCTTAATATAATTAAAACGCGTCCCATACAATGTTTCCCCTTGTACCATTATGTAATGGAATGCTTTTGTCAAGCCCTGTAAATTAATAAAACTACTCTTTGCTCCACAGAATGTATATTTTAGTATATACTTTATTTATGCATATCAATTTTATTATGTTAGAAAAAGTGTAACGTGATTTAAGTACAACCGAAACTATTACTTTCTTGAGCCGTAATGTTACGGAATACTCTTGATTGTTCCTGTAATTAAACTATGCATGCGATTTTCTTAAAATTTAAAATGATTCGACAAAATTATGCCAAAATTATTATATTTTAAATTTAAAATGATAAATGATTCGGCTGAATTGCTTTTGCTCTGTTATATGCGGACGGACTGAACGACAACTATAGTTGCTATATTTACATACCAACGCACCTAAAAAAAAAAAAAAAAAAAAAAAAAAAAAAAGAAAAAGAAAGACAGAAATAAGAAGAATAAAAGCAAAAAATCCTTCAGAATGAATTGTATATGTTTTTATTATCATCTTGCTTAGATGGCGGTAGGATGGAGGGGGGGGGGAGGGGGGGAGGTAACATCTATGAATGAAACATTTTCTTGACATTAATGTGCAACATAATGTTCCATGCAACAAATGCGATCTTTTGTCAAAATTTTATTAATCAGTGGGGGAAAAGAGAAAGATCATGGTCCTGTGATCATCGCTTATTATTCTTAAATGTAATTCCATTTTCTGCATTGTAACGTTGTAAACTATTAAAAAAAATAATTTAAATGCTTATTTTAAAAATTCCAAATTCAAATCTGAAAAGTTATCAATATTTCATTAACTGAAGTTCCTTATTCAAAAGTTTACTTAAATCATTATTAGGTTAGAAAATGAATAAAATGCATAGTAATAAAAATAATAATAATAATTAATTTCCTATGCATAGTTTAATTCTTAATTTAGTATTGATTTAATTATTAATTTTACGACATTTGAATATTTTCTTTTGTATTTTTTTCTTTCAATATTTTGGCTGAGGTAGCAGTTTCAAACAAACACTAAACACTGATTTAAATTAAATTAAATCTAGTTAAGGAAGAAATTATCAATTAACTGATTAAATTAATTTTGCTTTAAATATATCCAAATGACTTTATAGGTATTTTTTAAAGTAATTTATTATTACGTACATGACATTAATTAAAAACCAAATTTACCATTAAATAAATCATATGCATGACAATTATGGTTTTAAAAACCTTCTATTTTACCACTTCACTTGTAATTGTGAAAATTTTTACACGATATCAGATTTATATCTTGATTGCACAGTTTTATAATGCGATTTATGCACGTGTCGTCAACTGGCGACATAAAAATATACTCACATGATTTCTGCTAACAAATGTTTTAAAATGTTTGTCGTAATTCAACATGGCAAATCTGACTTGTAAATCGCAAGTAATTCCAAAGAGCCACGTGCCTGAATAACATTGCAAAGATTTTATCAAATGACTGGTTTTAGTTATGACGACTGGGAGAAGGGTATAAATGAGTGAAACAGGGTAACTATGGTTACCCTTCCGCGCGTATGGCTTCGCACTATATGTGGTATAAAGTGACATATTGCGGCTTCGCTACAAATCTATGCTAAGTAATTCTAATACAGTGTAATTTAAGAATTATCTGACTAATAACTCAATTTTTCATTTCTGTTTCATCTCTGAACAGCAAATCTTTTTTCCCCATTGCTTATTATTTCATTTATTTATTCATTCGTTTTGTTCACATCTTTAATATTTTCACTTTTTTATATAAATTTTCTTAAAAATAATTTTTCAATTGTGAAAATAAATAGATAAATAAAATTAAGTAAACATTTCTTTCTAACTTTCAATAAATTATCGTAGAATAATGTTAGTAGTACCAACGATTGGAAAGATTCTACTTTTATATAATGTACATAAAATTTGCTTAGATGGCCATCAACATATTAAAACGAACTGTAAATTCACTTTTTTCAACAGCAATACCCAATTTTAAGGGTGTATTCCAATCCAAACTGCTTATTTTTTAATTAATTTTTAAATTCATTTTTCTCTCAAACATATCAATCTGGCAAATTCTCTTATTCAGAAACTAGATAAAGTGCCGTGCATGTCAAATTTTTGAAAAAGGCAGAAAATATTACAAAAAAGACTGTCAAAGTTGGCCTTTTGAACCAAATTTTCCGAAGCGGTAGATCTGGGGACGAAAAAAAAATAGTCATACTGTGATAATAATTGTTTATAAATCAAATTCTAATTGATGGAGCAAAAAATTAAATCACAAGGGTTTTTATACATCTCTTCAAAAATCATCTCAGCAAATTTCATGTTTTCATTTTTAAAAATGAATCTGCAAATGTATCAGAAAATTTCGAGCTATTGAAGATGGAAAAATGTTTTTTCGAATACACCCTTAACAAGATATCTCAAATCTTTGGTTCAAACTATGCTAAACACTAAATTTCAAGTCATTTGAAAGATAAGTTTTTGAATTATAAACATTCAAAATTTAATGCTTCTAATGCTAAATTACATTTTCATTAATATCTCTTGAAATTATACTTTTAATGTGTTTTTTTTTTTTTTTTTTTTTTTTTTTTTTTTGTAGCAATTTTATTAAAATATCCAAACATAGATACGTTGAATTTGCAATTTTTATAATTTTAGTATATGAATTATTAAATAAATACCGGGTGTCCCAAAAATGACTGATGGATTTTAAAATTCAATAACTTCCAAACGGTGACAGCTATTTAAAAGAATTTTGCAGGAGGGTTATGTATAATGTCAGGAGATTTTTTACCGTAATTTTTTTTTAGTTCGCATATCAAAAAATAGGTGGCGCTGACGGCGATTGAAGGCCAGGTCGACTCTTCACTCAGCATTGATCACCTGGCCTTCAATCGCCGTCAGCGCCACCTATTGTTTGATATGCGAACTAAAAAAAAATTACGGTAAAAAATCTCCTGACATTATACATAACCCTCCTGCAAAATTCTTTTAAATAGCTGTCACCGTTTGGAAGTTATTGAATTTTAAAATCCATCAGTCATTTTTGGGACACCCGGTTTAAAAAAATTATGAATATCAACCTGTTGTTTTTTTTATGAATTTATATTTATTAAGTCATGCTTTATAGAAATCCAAAATTTCAAATATTACTTTCAAAGAGTTTCCAAATTATGCTTAAAAACGGCAGAATGATATTTTAAGGGGCCGTCTACGATAGAAATAACTCGTTATTTTGAAGCTTCTTATACTATTCTATAATTTAGCAATCATCATAGATCATAATGACTACTTGAGTGGTGCCTAACATATCTTGATCAAGAAGGAAACCCTCTCGGTCAACAATAAAGTACCGAAGTTCAATTTGAATACAGCCCCTAAATTGTACTCGTTTTACAATAATTAATTTCTCAAAAACTTATCGTACTAATTACAAGAAAATTTGTTTTTAAGCTAATTGAAGGATGAAGAATTTATTTATGTTATCAGAATTGGGTACTGTTTTTGAAAAAGACAAAGGTAGGCTTTGTTTTAATATGTAGATAGTCCCCTAAGCAAATTTCATGCACATCATTTAAAAGTAGACTTTATTTCCAATCGTTTGTTACCATTAACTTTTTTCTACAATATTTTTTTGCCGAATAAGTAAGGGGGTATTTATTTTTTCCCCCATGATTGTGCATTTATTATCACAAAGAAGTCCATAGGAAAAAAAAATGACACTAATTGTTGCTAATAATGTTTTCATTTTCCTATTGACTGCTGCATAAGATGACAATTGGATGATTACTCGAATCTTCTAAAATTTGTTCGAATTGTCAAGCGTGTCTGCATTTTCTAAAAGACCCTTTGGATATACTAAGGTTGTTCAGACATTCTTTGAACGATTTTTTGGGATCATATCTGAAGTTTTACAACAAATATTTTTATTTTTATAGTATGGCTGCCCTTACTCTTTACTATCATTTCATATTATAGTTTCTATAAAAACAATACTTTTCGAAGTTAAATGAGATATTTTGGACTATTTCTACAGAATTGCTGTCCAGCAGTTGTTTTAGATATTTGGGTTCTGGAGAGCCACCTTTTCAGGAATCCAAATCCACAACAGT
The DNA here is from genome assembly GCA_964019185.1 of Maratus speculifer. Taxonomy (NCBI): domain Eukaryota; kingdom Metazoa; phylum Arthropoda; class Arachnida; order Araneae; family Salticidae; genus Maratus; species Maratus speculifer. The sequence goes on along the minus strand of OZ025290.1, from coordinate 56,013,502 downwards.
TCATGAGAGATATATCTTACTAAAGAACTGCAAGAAGTGTAAGTCACCGATTTTGACGAAAGTGGTATCGTTGGAAAGATCTCATCGACAGCAGTAAAAAACTCAATGGAACTACCCGTCGCAAATGAGCCGTTTTCGAGATACCGTCAATTTATGTCACGTAATTAGTGCATATACTTAATGAGGGACCGCAAAAAATTTTAGTCTCGATTTTAACGAAAGTGGTATCGTTAAAAAGATATCATCATGAGTCATCATGAGGGAGAAAAAACTCAATAGAACTACCCGTCGGAAATGAGCCGTTTTCGAGATATCCGATAATTCATGTCACGTAGCTAGTGCATACTGTTCTAGTGCACACTTAATCAGGGACCGCAAAATATTGTTTTCTCGATTTTGATTAAAATGGTGTTGTTGAAAAGATATCATTGTGAGAAGTAAAAATCTCAATGGAAGTAACCATCTGAAATGAGCCGTTTTCGAAATATCCAACAATTTATGTCACTTAATGCAGTTTCCCAGCAGCGTACATTAGCAATGTGACACAAATTGTCGGATATCTCGAAAACGTCTCATTTCAGATGGGTGATTCCTTTGAGTTTTTTAATCCTCACGATGATATATTTTCAACGATACCATTTTCGCTAAAATCGAGAATAAATTTTTTTTGCAGTCCCCCATTAAGTGTGCACCTAGCTACGCGACATAAATTGTCAGATATATCGAAAACAGCTCATTTGCGACGGGTAGTTCCATTGAGTTTTTTACTGCTCTCAATGAGATCTTTCCAACGATACCACTTTCGGCAAAATTGGTGACTTACACTTCTTGCAGTTCCCTAGTTAGACCAAGAGCCGACAGCACAAAAATGTAAGATATCAAGCACAAAAACTTTCGTTTATGGAAGAGTGAAAATAGGGAAAACTAATCATCCATGTTTGTCGGAAATAAAGTGGTACATAAATCAAAACGTAATAGCATCAGTGGGTCAACTCGTAGGTTTATTATTGTATTTGTCCTACAGTCAAAGCTATGAAAACATGTAGGACTGGGAGTAGGAAAACACAATGATAAACTTACGAGTCAACCACTGCTGGTATTAATTTTTGGCTTATGTTTTATTTGTAGCTGTTATTATTTTAACTAAATCCTAAGGAAAATATTTTCATTACAGAACTGAATGCTGCGTAAGGTTTAACAACTTTCTCTTTCATATAAATTTAGATATACCAGCTTAAATATGATAAATTTGGGGAAAATATAAATACCGTCTGAGAAAATGCATTTAACACGAGAGGAATCGCATGGGGTATGACACCCAGAGTGCGTACGGTTTTTACAATTTTACCACAATAATTGTCACCCCAATTTTTCTAAAAGTAATCTTCAACTTTCTTTATCGTGTAATTTATAATAATTATTTCCCACTAAATAAAGTAACGATTATTATTTGCAGCAATTGGTGACAAACTGGAAACCATTTCTACCTTGCTTATGAACGATTTCACCCGGGTTTAAATGCTGGAAGAAGATGCGGCAATCCCATAGAAAATAAGTTTGTATAACATAAAAATAATCACATCTTTTTATCTAATTATCGTATATGCAATTGCGACATTTGATTTAAAAAACTTTTAAATCATTTTTAAGTAAAATCCCCCCCCCCCTTTTTTTTCTTTGTGCATGGTCATTTAAAAATAACCACATCTTTTTGAAAGTGCATGTAAATTTTATTTCATATATCCAAAGTATTTTTACATTTTCACTCATGAATCAGAAAGAAAATGACGTCAGATAATAATACCGGTGGCGTAACTTTTTCCTTCATGGTCAGATCAAACCTGTTGATGAATTTTCAGTAAAGCATCTGTCTGCTGTCAATCATCGAGCGCTACGTGCTTCCCCTGCACATCGGTCAATCAGCAAAGAAAATCTAGCATAACGGGAAAACAACTGCCATCCACTTTTTCTTTTTTATAAACGCAGTTTTTCTGATTGAATTTTTATCTCTTACAACTGAGTTTCCCACCAGCCTCTCCGATAAATAACTACAAAAGTTACTTTAAAAAACATCCTTTCCTTCGACCCGCAGATTAGAAGGCAGAATAAATAACTTGATATTTTCTCCTTAACCAGTATCTCCGGAGACGAATTCTGATAAAGGTACCGAGTTCATACACACAATGCCTATTAAAACTTGGAGATGCTGCGGGGAAAAACTTAGCGCATTTTCCATACCAAAAAAATAGGCAAGGTTTTTGGAAGGTGTTCGCGTGCCGAGTGATTAGAGCTAGCGCGGTCGATCCGAGGCTTGGTTTTCAGCCCGTCAACACACACCACCTGCTCGTTTTGCGTGGCTTCTGCTGTCAGTACCCCGCTATGGAGGTAGTCGATTGAAAGGTGATTCTAAAAGACAAGAGTTGTGAAAGATGACATGCGTCAAACGGCGAAGTAAGTGTTTTTTTTAATCATTAGACCATCGAAGTGATTTTTTTTTCCTTTCTGAAACCAGAACTTCATTAACAATTAAAATACAGGGTGGGCACAAATTAGCTGTGCAAGTGAATGCCTCGCGAAACATTAACCCTTTGTAGCTCAACAACTCCGATTTGAAAAATTCTTACATATCTATTAAAATACATAATTTTAAGCATGAGAAAAATAATAATAAAAAAATAATTCAGAACGGAAAAATAAAATTTTATTTAGAAAAATAGGTTTGTTGTATATCTGGCACAAAAACTAAAACTATTTAAAATATTAATTTACATGAGATTTTTTGAAACAATTTTTAGTTTTATTGTAGCTAAGTCCCACACCACATTTCTCACAAACAGTTCGAATAAAGCCTTTACAATCAGAATATATACAACGAATTCTTTCTTCTGCCTAATATGGCCAGTGCCCAATTTCGTCTAGACGCACTTATTTTGGTGAAAAAGTGTTGAGCAGGCCCTCTGTGCTTTTTCGGTTAAATTATTTTTCCTATGCACTTTTTTTTCCTAGCCTTGGACTCGTAACTGGTTTTAAATGGGGGAGAGGATATCCCTAATTTCACTTATAGTAATTAAATAATATAAAAACAGACTAAAGTTTGACTTTCACAATAAATTTGCTCTTCTGAATTAAATGCAACACACATAAGAATTAGAAGAAATTTTATAGCTTGCTCTTTCGATATTAATAATTAAAAAAAAAAAAAAAAAAAACTGTTACATAGATTTTTTTAAAAAAATGGTGCGTTGTTGCGGATCTGCAACATACAAAAGTTTACATTTATCTTATACATATTATAGATTTCCTAGCTTGAAAATGGTCTTTAAATAGATAATATAAACGTACCCTTGCAAACAAATACTGCAGACTTTTTTAAATCTCACTATTTCAAAGCTTAATTCATAAAAAATCACTTGTAACTGATCTAGCGAAAAATGAAAGTTTAGTGCGAAATAAATAAATAAATAAATAAATAAAAATAACAAACAAATCGTTATTTGTTGCGGATTTAATGAAATAATTATGTTAATAGCAATGTAATAAAATAACAAAAATCAACAATCAACAAAATCGTCTTTTGAAGTTTGCTGTCGAAATAACATTGACTTTTTGAGTATGTTGCAAATCTGCAACAAGGGGATATAAAGGGTTAAGGCAGCTAGTCATTCATTTGAGCCCATTTAATTGCAAAATATAGCAATATAATATTTAAAAATCGCAATTGTATACATAAGTTGCACCCCATAAAATATCTTTTAGCTCAAAAATTGACCTTTTCTTTTTGCTATTTTTCTCATTATTAGACTAATAAATAGATTTCATATAATTTTTTTCATAAAAATAGAAAAAATCGTACAATGAAGGGTTGAATGTAAGTTACCAGTTCAATAGCTGATTATTAAAATTGTGTCGTAAGTTTCCTACTATGTTTTTTACCTCGGGCCTCAGATTGCACCGATCGCAGAGATACAAAATTTCACCATTACGATCAGGCAGGACCCGTATAGTATAGTAGGACAGAAGTAGGGGAAGGCCTGACGCCTATAGGTGGCTTTATAGGAGACCTCCTATAATTTTACCAATTGCTTTGTTATTTACTAAATCCATTTTTCGTATGCTTCAACAATTTGAAATTTTCGAGTAAACTGCACTTTTAATATATACATATTTATGCATAAGAAATTAATTTCGCAAATTTAAAAATAAATAAATATGGAATTATACAATAGGGAATATATGAATTTCAATATAATCTTTATGTTTTACAAATTTGTAGTATTTGTTTGAGCAGAGAAGGTAAATATTTGACGAGCGTAAATTTAAACTTTGCCACAACACAATACTTCTACTATTTTATGTACATAAATTTGATATAACTGAATGCTAATTACTTTCCCTTTTATATAAATAACTTATTCTTCATATTTCATATATATATATATATATATATATATATATATATATATATATCACTCTTTATGAACGTAAACAGAATATAATAATACAGATTAAATTTTCTGTTATTTTTAACACGTATTATAGTCTTAAAATTAAAATGTAAAAGAAAAATTCAATAAATCGAATTTAATCGCTGTTTTTATACTATTAATCATATCAACAGAACAACAACAAAATAATGAAAATAAAAATAAATAAACAGATAAAATAAAAGTAAAATATAAATAAATAAACATAGAGAGCAAGTGCATCACTAATAGTCTAAGAGAAAATTTAATAGCTTTAGTTATGATTTTTTCTGGTATATATTCATTTATAACTCTATTAATATTGCTTAATTAAATCTATGGTTATATATTTCTTTATGTTTGCTGTGCCTGTTTACTTAATGAGATCATTATGGATGATTGTCAAGTTAGATCGGGGAAACATATATATAAACTTTCTGTACAATTAAACTTATTTAAACATATGAAATTAACCAAAAATTATATAATCACCATTTATAAACAAACGAAATAAAATACTAGTAAATTTATATAGTACTATAAAATGACTTATGAACAGATAAATAAAAGAGCAAATAAAAGCATAAAGAAGAAAACTTATATTCTAAACCACTTCTTTAGCAGTACATAATTTACAAAAATCTAGCAAAAAACAGTCAATTTCTGTAGAGGATCAAGCTATAAGCTTAAAAAATCGATCTTTTACGTACCCAATCACTGTAAACCAAGAAATATAAAAACAGTGTAAAATAAGAATCACATACATTGAAAAACCTAAGAAGTTTCATTTGATAAAACTTGATAAAACTAAATAAAACTACCCCCCCTCAAAAAAAATATATATACATATATATATATATATATATATATATATATATATACACATTTTTTTTTTTTTTTTTTTTTTTTTTGAAGGAACCCTAAAAATTACGCGTGAAAAAATAATATAGTATACGGTTTGAGGTGATTAAAACCGTTAGAAAATCTTCCACAATTGAACACATATAACAGTTAACAATTAAAAGTCAATATCGATAAAATATATATTTCTAAATCTAAACAACGACAAGAAAAAAAATTACATATAAAAGTAATAAAATATTATAAATGTAAAAAATATTCAAAATAGATGTATGAATATGTATTAACAAATTAATAAAATAACAATATTGAAAATAGTTTCATATGTAATTTTTTAGCCTGGCTGAATTTTTTCCTAAAAACTTGGTTTCAAAGTAAATTTGAGCCACTTACATATTTCAGTAGATAAACACGGACTTCACAGGATTATTCGGTAAACAGGCTCATATTAAATTTAGAGTCCACTGTGTACGAAATCCATTCTTTCTTTAAAATCATGAATCATCATTCCGATTAATCGATTAAAATATTCACAAACACGTAATATAGACCAAAAATTTTGCAAAATACAACTGATGGATGTTCGAGAAAATCTGAGGAAAACTTTGTTTTGGCTCTAGAAATGGAGCTCCGATGTGTCTCCCACTCTTCCAAAAGTATTTTTGTCATGTTTTATTTATTTATTTATTTTTGGGGGAAGGTGGAGGACAAATTTTGATTTTACTTCAGGGAAGGGTTAAATATTTCAAGTGGGGTATCGTTTGTTATGCACTTTTTAGTTCTGAATTGAATAATTACCAGCTGCAAGTCAATATGACTTTTTTTTTTATATAAAGTTATGGCAGGTTTACGAATACAAAGTCAACAATTATACTTTATGCAGGTAAAAAAAGTTCTTAACGGATGGCCATTTATGGAAATGTAGGAAGAGCATAGTTTCGGCACTTAAAATGAAGATCGGATGAGTCCATCCTCTTAACCCCCCCAAAACGCTGTTTTACTATTTTTTGAGAGGGGAGGGGCAAAAGGGAAGCATTTTAACACGATGATAGGAAAAAATTCAATTTTTTCATTTAGGTTAAGGGTGTATTTCGATTCAAACTGCTTATTTCCCAATTTATTTTTTAATTCACTTTTGCTCTCAAACGCATCAAACTCGCAGATTCTGTTATTGAGAAAGTACACAAGATGCCGTGATTGTCGATTCTTTGATAAATGCTGAAAATATTGCAAAAAAGCAATCAAAAATTGTATTTTGAACCGAGTTTTCCAAAGCGGGAGATCTGTGAACGAAAAAAAGGGTCAAACTGAGAAGATAAAACTTTATAAATCAAATTCTAATGAATTGAGCGCAAAATGACATCACACGGCACCTTATACGTCTCTTCAAAAATCCCCTCAGCAAGTCTCATGTTTCTACTTTAAAAAATGCGTCTGAAATTGTACCAGAAAATTTTTAGCTGTTGAAGGTGGAAAAGCGTTTTTTCGAATACACCCTTAAGCGGGGATACCGTTTGATGTGTAATTTTGAATTCTGAATCAAATGATTATATAACAATGACACAATCCACAAGTCGATACGGGCATTCGTTACCATGTTAGGTAAGGTTTTATGAATACAGTCATAAATGGTTTTAAGAATACAAAATTATGAATACGGGTATTTTGAGAATTTCAATCACCTTAAAAAAGACTCAGAATATTCTTATTTTGGTTATTTTTATTTTGAAGACACTTAATGAATTTGAAATTATTTGATATGATATGTAAAACATGTTTTGAGTGTAAATTAAATGTGACAAACCATGCTCAATATACTAAAGTATAATTCTCGACTGTACATTCATCAAACCTACCATAACTTTATAATGAATGATCTTAGCAATTTGCGAATGGTGTTATTCTATTCAGAATCTAAGAAATACACAAGAAACTATACGCCATGTTAGCTACTTTTTTTTAAAAAATTTTACTTCCCTCTCAGATAAAAAATAGCCATTTTAGTCCTCCAAAACATGGTAGGTAAAACAACTTTATTTTGAGGGGCTCATCCGTTCTTTATTGATATGTGCCAAAAGTAAGATTTTGCCAAATTTTGGTGAATGGTATCAGTTGTTTAAGCCTTTAAGGGTCAAGGCGTTAAAGCTCCCAAAATTTTCAAATAATTAATCGCACAGCAATAGGCGAACAAATTTATTTGAAAATAATCAAAAACTTTTCTTCATACATACTATGAGATTTAAAATGTACTAAAAATTTACTGCTGCTAATTATTGCCAAATATTAATAATTTGCGCGTAATTGTGATGGTAATTTGGGCATTAAAATTAACCGTTTCGAGACTGCTGACGGCGAATCTGAAAGGGTTTAAGGTTCTATTCAAAAAAATATTTTTCGACCGTCAACAGATCCAAATTTTCTGATACATTTTTAGATTCATTTTAAAAAGTAAAAACATGAAATTTGTTAAGGTGATTTTTGAAAAGATGTATAGAGAGAAAATGCTTGAGATGAAATTGAGAGAATGAAAATGATATTGAGAGAAAATGAATTAGAATTTGATTTATAAACAATTATTATCACTGCATGACCATTGTTTTCGTTCCCAGATCTTCCGCTTCGGAAAATTTGGCTCAAAAGGCCAACTTTGACAGCCTTTTTTGTAATATTTCCTGCCTTTTTTTTTTTTTTTTTTTTTTAATTGACATGCACGGCACTTATGTAGTTTGTGAATAAGAGAATTCACCATATTGATGTGTTTGAGAGGAAAAATTAATTTTTAAAAAATAAAAAGAATAAACAAGTTTGGATTGGAATACACCCTTAAAAAAAATCTATTTTACCGGTGAGAAAAGAGTTAATTTTCAGATAAATCAATTACATAAAGTAAGGAAGAGATGCTACATCGAACATCTAACAGTTCCAGAAAAAAAGTAACTAACACTGTTGATGTCATAATTAAATTTATTATTTCCTTTTCACTTTCTCGAGTTACGACAGTTGAGCAATTTGTAATAAATGTTTCGAAGTAGAAAATTTTTAAATCGAAGAAATATTTTTAGCGTTATATCTATATTATAAAGGCGAAATGTATCTGTGCGTAACGCATGCGTCATTTTTCGAATCGCAACACTTTAAAATTTTAAATGAGTTTCGGTATTGTAATTTTTGCTACTAAAAATTTTTATACTTCTTAACGTCGCATATTTTCAATTTTTACACCATCGTGTTGGAAAAAAAAAAATGAACTTTTAAATGACATTTGTATGAAAGATATATATCAATTTGTTTATGATTTTTTTTTTTTTTTTTTTTTTTGTAGCTTTTAATACTTTTTCTTCTAACCGTGGCAACAGGAGTACTCTATTTCTATTTAAAGCAAAGGAAAAAAGGGAACAAATTGAGTGCTGTATCTTTATGTTGCCATTTTCTCATTAAAAGAGAAAAAAAAGAAATTTAAATATCTTCTGTTATAAAATCCGGTGAATTTTGACTTTATTTACAAAATTTGATTTACACGTAAAAGAATATCAACAGTTTAATATCTATTTCAGATAATAGCATTGAGACTCAAGTTTTGAATCAGAATTATCAAATTTAAATGCCATTTTTTAAACGTGAATACAAATGTGAAATGTACATTTGTAAATTTTGATATGATGAAAATGATGCCGGATTTAGATTTCACGGGAGAAAAAATTTCTATGATTGAGTCAAAGTTGAATAAATTTTGCTTTTTATCGTTTTGGAATGCTAGCATAAGAACCTTAATTGATAACTATATCTTTATTATTTTTTATTGCTTACATTTATGATTAAAATTTAATTTTAACAAGTTCTACAACTGCGTTTTATAGAAATGGTATTTTGTTAATTTGACGATAAATATCTTTTGATTTAAGAGTTAGACGTACCAATATAAAATGTATTTTTTACTGTAACTAATTTTGTAGGTTTATAATAAGTTAATGAAACAGTTCCTTCTTAAACATTTTCTTTCGTCAAAATTTGACGGGTTTTTACCTTGTAATGCTAAAGTTTAAGATGGTTCAATGTTAACATAAGTTTTATAAGATCTAAACTCTGCAAAACACATACAAATGTATTAGAGACGATACTTGCCTAAATTATGGGATGTGCAGTTTCCAAATATTTGTCAATTAAAAAAAATTTTTTTTGCAACATTTTCTTCGTAATTTTGTTATCTAAATAGAATTTTAATTTCTAGTTTGAAACAATCCGTTTTTCCACTGTTATCAGATTTTTAATCAGCCATATTATAATATTTCTGACTGTAGAATAAATATGTAAGTTAGTCACTTTTACATTAATTTAAATAACGTAAATTTGTAAAAATACCCTTTTGTTTTAAAAAATTACACTATTGTCGTATAAATTTATTTATAAAAGTGTTTATTGGCTTAGTAGAAGTGTTGATGTGTTATGTCTTTTAGAAACTCAAACAAGTGTATGTAAGTGTGTAAAATTTTACGGATATATCCGAATTGGTATATTAATGTAAATTTACAAATTTGCCATAAAACAGAAATATGCGTTTATTTTGCATATTGCACAGATGTCTGTGTAATTTACAAATTATACCCAAAAATGAATAAGTATATAAAGTGCTGTGCAATCATAACATTATCAACTTTTTCGTAATTTTATACCCCCTCCCTTTCGCTATCATACGTTATCATCCCCCTAATCTCCGCCCCTCCTGATGTTAATATCGTTATCAAATTGTATTATTATTATATTTTTAAGAGTTTATTTATTTATTTATTTATTGTTTGAAGTGAAATACAAATCTGATTACATAGCTTTATATAGTGGCTTTTTAATACATAATGTATTCAGCAGTAATAAAACGTTGTTGCGTTTGCCCCGATCGAATGATTGGTGGGACGCAGATAGAAATTCGTATCAATAAAACAAGTGGACAACAATCTTTTTCGTTTATTTATTAATAAATACAAACTTCAATTCAAGTATATTTTACATATATGGTTTCTCGACCGTGATCATAGGTATATGCATACAAATGTGAAGAAGAATAAGAATTTCAAACATTGATGTATTCTATATTTTGAAATTAAATAAATTTATGTGATTTTATTTTTAATAATAACATTGTACATTCATAAAAATATAGATAACAGACTAAAAAAAGATAACATATTATTTTGAGCAATAAACTATTTTACAAATAAAAAGAGAAAAATTTGGTTGGATCAAACATGATAACGATAACAAAAGACAAACCCCCTGTCTCCCTAGAGATATCTTACGATATCATGTGCTAGACCCCCCCTCTTTCCTCTAAAAGGATAACGTTATACATGCGCAGCCCCTAACTATACATAAGAACAGAATGAATATAAAATTTCTTAACTGATTAAAAGTTTGTGGACGCAGGAAATTTATTTATTTCTCTATAAAATAATATCAAATTTTGAGTGACTCTACGGTATTAATTAAAATAAATATTATCTATTTCATCATTTTATCATTCACATCTCCCATAAATTCAAAATATGAGTTTCAAAAGATGTGATATCCAATTAAGTAACGCCTTCATGTAACTTTAAAACGTTTGTTCGAAAATTCAGTTGAAATTATTTTTAGTTTGAGTAAAATATAATTTACGCTTCTGAATACTACTCTTAATTTTCTTAAAATACTGTTAAATATATCACTTTTATCTAATCTATATTATGTATTCAGTTCTATTTATTTTTTTTTCCAATAAATATTTTAACGTTTGTACCATGCCATTGTAAAATCGATAATAAAATTTATGTTAGTTTCTTTATGCCATACTATCAATTTGTATACATTTTTCTTATTTTCGGTACAATGACGCGAAAACATCCCTCCTATTTATGTAAATTTGTCTTAAAATTTTGAGTATGGCACATAAGAAAAAACAATTTATTAAAATAAAAACACTATGCATAGTTTAGGTTCAGTAAAAGTGATATATTTAACTGCGTATTGGAAAATTAAAAGTATTGTTTAAATGTGCAAATATATTTCAACTAAAACAAAAATAATTTAAAATGAATTTGAAATTAAATCATTTAAATATTAAAGTCTCTTAAATTTTGATATGATATCTTTTGAAATTCATATTTGGAATTTATTTTAGATGTGAATGATAAAGCATCAATGAATACATCAATCTGTATACATCTTTTTATGTTGGAATAACTTTTGCACATAAAATTATAAAACATAACAAAAATAAAATAGATAATATGTATTTTAATTAATAGCATTGTGTATTCAAAATTTAATATCATTATTTTTAAGGCCCGTATTTAAAATTCGTAGAGTCATAAGATAAGGTGCTGGTCAAAAACTTTTAACCCGTTAACGATTTTTGTACTGATATTACTTTTTGTGATTCATGTTGAAAAAATTAAAAAAAAATTAAATTAAAAGACTGCCAACTGTGCTATACTCCCTCTTAAAAAGAATCGGTACCTTCTAAAGTTTTTTTTTAATTTAAGCATTTTAAAGTACATTTTTCGTGTAATACTAATGAATTCAAAGAAGGAAAATGATTCGATCAAGAAATTGTTCAATTTCCTTGGCAAAATTTGAAAAAAAAATTAAAAATTTAAATTTTTAAGTAAATTTTAAAATGTGCCTTTTCGTACATTTTTGAGAATTTTTAAAGAAAAAAACATAGTATTTATTATAAGTTAATTAGTTTCGGAGAGAAAAAAAATGTGCAAATACGTGAAAAATTACAGTAAAAACTGAATTTATTTTGCAGTTTTATTTGGTGGGAAAAAAAACTTTATACTTTATTGTAAATTCGATACTTAGTTTTATGAAATAGGCAGTAAATAAATAAATAAAAAACATAGTTAATTGAACAATGCACATAAAAGTTTTCTCACTTTGAACATGCCTATTCACAGAAAAAAAACTCACACATATAAAAATCACTGGTAAAGGGCTGTGCATATATAACGTTATCATTTTAGGTTGGGGGGGGAGTCTGGCATGATATCGTAAGATATCTCTAGGGGGAGAAAGGGTTTGTTTTTTGTTATCGTTATCATGTTTGAACCAAGCAAATTTTTCCCTTTTTATTTGTAACTTTTGTTCAAAATAATATGTTATCTCTTTTTGATCTGTTATCTATTTTTATGAATGTGCAAATATATTATTAAAATCACTAAATTAATATAAATTTATTTAATTCTAAAATATAGAATACACCAACGTTTGACATTCCTATTCTTCTTCATATTTGTATACATATATGAACATGGTTCGAAAAACCATATGTGAAATACATTTGAAGTGAAGTTTATGTTTAGTAATAAATAAAAGAAAATGAATGTTGTCTGCTTGTTTTGTTGATACTTGCTTGTTTGTTCTATTTGCGTCCAACCATTCCTTCGATCGGGGCAAGTGCAGCAACACTTTATTACTGCTAAATATAGTATGTATTAAAAAGCTACTATAAAGCTATGTAATTAGATTTGTATTTCACTTTAAACAAAAGAAATAAATCGTAAAAAAAAAAAAAAAAAAAAAAAAACATATAGTACTTGGATCTTTTTTAAACTTCAGCAGAATTTATTAAGTATAATTTAAGTAAGTTAATTAAGTAACAAAGTATAATTTAAGTATAATCTAAGTATAAAGTATAATTTATATTTTCGTCTGTTTTCGGCGAATGAAGGGTACCGATTCATCTTAAACTTATAAATGTTTAAATTACCATAAATCAAAAACAAATCTATATGTTCAATTTTTTTAGCTTTGATTTTTTTCTTTACATAAGAGAGAGTGCCATACCTAGAATTATTTTCCGGGTTTTGTTTAAATTTTCGGTAAAGTTCTGAAATCATGCAAATTACGTTTTGAATCGTGTTGAAACATAATTCCTAGTTAGAGGCCATAGATAGGGGAAAAGGGGAAAGGTAGAACTCGAATACTATCTTAAGCGCACCTCTCCATTCTGAAATATTTTAAACAGTCTTAATAAATTCTTTCATCTATTTTCGTTTTAAAGAGAATCATTATAACTGTAAATCTCCCTTTACAACCCCCACCCCACCTCCTCAAGTAAATTCTGAGTATGGTTCTTGTTTGATAATAAATCAATATTGTGAGGCATAATAACCCAGCAAAGAGAAAATTGCTGGCCAGCAGCAAGATAGGTGCTGACAATGATGGAGAAGTGCTGGCTAATGGCCTACAGCTGCATGACCACTGCTGGACAACTTCAGTCAACTTTGCTGTTTGAAACCATCAGATAAAATTCTGATCGACCTACACTTCATCTCATGCGCTGGCCCACCACACAATGGAAGTGCACGAACTTTTGCAGTATTACTGCTGGTAATCCTTACCCTAGGTGGCGTTGCAAATATCGAAGGCATTTTGTATCTTGGAATTCATCGTTTGGCAACGCTAACGCTGTGATTATTTAGGGTGTGTTCAGCGAACTTACCAAAGTGACCAATGTAACCGGTAACTTACCGGAGTGGTATGTAACCGGTAGCTAACCAATTACAGATTCTCTGAACGCACTGGTTAGTTTTGTCACGTAGCGCCATCTGTAGAAATAGTAGATTGCCAATTTGATTTAAACAAACTTTCATGTTACCAATCACGTGCCACAACTAACCGGGACTTTTCCTCGGTTAGTTCGGTTCCTTACCGGTCACATTGGTAACTACCTCTGAACGACATCTGTTGCGTACCGGTTAGCAGACTGAACGCTTTGATAACTAATCAATCTTACCGGTTACTTACCGGTGACATTGCTGAACACGCCCATAGAATTTCATTTTAAAATAAGAGTGTTGTAACCATTTTGACCATGAAGATGTGACAAGACAAAAATAAAAATAAAAGCATGACAAAGAAAAGTAAGTATATAGTTTCATATATCTTTTGTAAACATACTCATTTCGTAAACATATATCTTTTGTAAACAAATTCATATATCTCTTGTAAACGACATCTTTTGCTAAGAAATACGAATATTTTGTTTCTGATACAAATGAAAAATTTTAGCTCTTTTAAAATTTTTATTTTAAGGGTGTATTTCGATTCAAACTGCTTATTTTCAGATTTATTTTTAAATTTATTTTTTGCACTCAAATTCACCAAACTTTCAAAATCTCTTATTTGGAAAGTACACAAGGTGCCGTGATTGTCAATTCTTTGATAAATGCAGAAAATATTGCAAAAAAAGCAATCAAAAACGGCATTTCGAACCGACTTTTCCCAAGCAGGAGATGTGGGAACGAAAAAAGGGGTCATACTCAGGACCTGATTAATGCACGGGCCTCCGGGGACTTGGCCCTGGGCCCACCAATTTCAGGGGCCCACAAATTATGTGGCTGAGGTTTTTTTTTCCTTAATCAAATACTTTTCAAATAATATTTTTTATCAAATATGAAATGTAAAATTTAAATATTCTGAATGACTCAACAAAATTTTTAGAAGCTTTTAACCTGGGCACTTTTCATCCAAATAATTTTGTCAGCTCGTCAAATAAATCTTCTTTTTTGAGAAAATGTCGCCAAAATTGGTTTGGTAGGGGGGCCTAATTTTTTAACAGGTCCTGGGCCCAACTTCAGCTTGATCGGGCTCTGGTCATACTGATAAGGTAATTGTTTATATCTCAAATTCTAATGAATTGAGCGCAAAAAGACATCACACGGCATCTCACATGTCCCTTCCAGAAACCCCTCAGCAAGTGTCATGTTTCTACTTTTAAAAATGTGTCTGAAATTGTATCGGAAAATTTCGAGCTGTTGAAGGTGGAAAAGCGTTTTTTCGAATACACCCTTAAGTGTGTTTAAGCTTAACCACAATGATATTTTCTTGCTTTCATAATTTAATTTTGGAATTTAATAGTTTTTTTTACCTATATTATCAACTATTTTTGTATATTTAAATAAGTTTCATGCTTAAAATTAAAGTACAAAGTTTTTTTTTTTTTTTTTAATATTTAAATATTCACAAAAAACTTATCCTAGGTTGATCTCAAATATGCAATTGTTAAATCTGGTTTAACCTTTAAGCTAAACATGTGAAAATTATTACAAAACAGGAATATTGTGCTTGCATAATGTTTTAAGATGTAATACATATTTGGCAGCCTTTATGATTATACGTTTATTGATAAAAATAAAATGCTTTTAAAAGAAAATAAGTTTTAAGTAGAAAAAAGTCATTTTTTTTTCCTTGTATTATATCAGTGAAATATTTTGAATATTCTTCAATACTTGCCAGTAAACATGGTATTTGTGTTATTTTATTTAAATGTTCAATAGTCATGAAAACTTTTAGCTTTTGGCCTTTAATTTTAAATTAATTGATCTATGCTTAAAGAGGATCAGTTTTAAAATTTAAGATTTAGGCTGTATTGATGAATATAGTTTTATTTTATTCACAATGAAATCATTCAAATGTTTCATTGCAATGTTGACTCAACAACAAACAAAACTTTATCTCTAAGCTGCAAAACAATATCTATTTAATCTCTCTCTTGTTTTTTTTTTTTTTTTTTTTTTTTTTTTTTTTTTTTTTTTTTCCTCAGTTATCTCTTTGTATGTTGGTTATATTTGCCATAGAAAATAATATATTTGTGACCTGTATACAACATATACTGAATGCGAAGCTTGAATTTCAAAGTGGGATTTATACCAAAAATTTTAAAATCCTGTCCAAAAAATTGTAGGCATTCCCGTTTAAAGAATTTCACTGTTTTCTGGTTTCACTTTAGTGAATATACAGTTTTGGACAATTTTCAAATTTATAAATATTGCTTGTATGCTGCCCATCACAAATTTAGCTTGTGAACAGGTATTAGCACGCAAAATCAAATAAAACCAAACGCAGTTTAGAAATTAATTCAATTTCGTTATTTAAGATCCAACATTTGGTGAAAATTGAAAAACAAACTGGATTAAAACTTATCTTTTTTTTAACATATGCATATATATAATAAGTATTCTGATTTACATTTAAATTACTTCAATAAGCATATTGCTATGTACCGAGTGTCCAGTAAATGACTGACCCATTTTGAATGTTAATAATAATAATAAAAAAAAAAAAAAAAAAAAAAAAAATCTGTTTGAGATAAAAATGCGCGGCTTGCTGTATTGTTATTAGAATATAGATAAATTTTAAAATATGCACTTTGTTAATGTAATATAATAATATTTAAAATAATGTCTGTCTCAAGACTGAAAAGGTGAAGTATAATACAGATGATTCAATCATAAATATTATTTTAAATCACTTTCCAACCAACGTACCCTATTTCTGAAGCTGATTCGAGAGTCGATTCAACATATAGATTCTGATTCGACAACATATAGATTCAGATTCATCCGGAAATCTCATATTTATGAAAATTAGAGTCATGTCTCTATTCAAACAGCCTGTTACCGAAAGCGCGATATTTTTTTCCGAAATTTGAACTATATTAACAAAGTACATGTTTAAAAATTTATTGATTTTCTAATAACAATACCGCAAACCGCGCATTATTATCTCAAACCGTTTATTTGTTATTTAAGTTCAAAATGGGTCAGTTATTTACTGGACACTCGGTATATTAAAGTTAATTTTTTAAAAAACACACTTGATAATAGTGAATTAAGAAAAACTTTCCCCTATATTTGAAGTCTCCTTCCATTTATAAATGTTAGGAGAGTCACTCTCTTCCCAAGAAAAATTGAATTTCAAGCATTGTTGGGTTTTTGATGCCAAGAAGTGTTTTTTTGATATGACATGTCAAAAATTGTTGCAAAGTGCTGCAAAACCTTATGCACATTTTTTAAGCAATCATTAGTGTTATTAAATCAAGCTAAAAACTGTTGAAATGATAATTTATGTTACATAAATTATTTTTATTAAGTTGTGACTATATTTAAGTTGTAATAAAATTATGTATCATAATTCAAATTATATGCCAATTCTCATGCTTTGAAAAATAGCTAAAAATATTCAAAGTACTGTTTAATGCTTTTTGAAAGTACTATTTATATTTTTTTGCTGTTATATGTTCAGTCTGTTTTTAAAATATATATACAAATATAAAGCAATATGATTTTATGCTTAAAAAAAGCTTATGCAAAGCTAAATTGGTTTGACTGTTCAATGACTACAAGGAAAGTTAGCTAGATTTTAATGATTCCAAAAATGTTTGTTTTTGAACACAAACATAAAGTATAAACCTGAGTTCCTACACACATGTTCTCTGAGTAATTAAGTAAATTATAATATCAAATCAGTATATTAAGCATTCTAAAAATCAGCAACTTATACCCAAAAGAATATTGTGAACAAGAGCCCCCCCTCAAGAAAAAAAAAAATCAAACATTTTCTGAATTTTTTTGCATTTTGAAACTACGATCAACTCCCGACCTTTTTGCGAATTTTATGATATTTTCGTGCGACTGAATGACATAATTTGCAAGTTTTTTGTGCAAAAAATCGTTAAAATTAAAGGTTTTTTTTTTTTGCAAAAACTGTTTGACAAATTTCGCAATTTTTTTCCGGCTATCGTCTAACACAGTTTTCTTGCTATTTTCTTTTGCAAGAACGCAGTCATTCCGTTCCGAATTTTCTTAAAAATTAACACATTAGATTCCAAAATTTATGAAACATCGGTTATCTGCCCGGAAATTATGTTTGAATTTCCGGGCTGTTAACCGATTTGTCATAAGTTTTGAACCCAGCTGAGTCGCATATTTTCACAATCAATTTTGTTAGAGGATCACGATAGAAACGCAAATTTTGTCAAAGCATTGTGAAAAAAACTCAAACTTTCTCAAAGAATAGCAGAAAAAAAGCGTGACCTTCCTCAAAAGATCGAGATAAAATGTGAATTTCTTAGAAAGATCGCAGAGTAAACATGAATTTCGTGAAAGCATCGCAGAATAAATGCGAATTTTGTGAAAAGATCGCCATATAAACCCGAATTTACCAAAATTCCACTTAAAATTCACAAATTTCATGAAAAGATATCAAAATAAACGTGCATTTCATTAAAAGATCGTAAAAGAAACAAATTTTGTTAAAAGAACGCGAATAAACGCAAATTTTGACAAAGGGTTCTTCAGGGGTGATTCTGAGTAATTTTTTTTTTAATTCACAGCAAATTTTCTGAAAAGTTATAGCAGTGTGTGTGAGGATAAGGGGGAAATGTACTTTTGACACCGTATTTTTTCTGCGGCCATTTGACGAAATTTACCGATTTTTCCCGATCATTTGGTGAAATTATTGAATTTTTAGATTTTTTGATGAAATTTGCCTTTTTTGACGAAATTTGCAGATTTTTCACGTTTTTTGTAAAAATGTGCAGTTTTTTGACAAAATTTGTGAGGTTTTCGCGATTCTTTGACGATATATGGGAGTTTTTTTAACACTTTTTGGTGAAATATGAGTTTTTCGTGATCGTTTGATGAAATTTGCAAGTTTTTAGCAATGTACCTTTTCTTGCGATTTTCTTCTTTTTTTATGATATTTGCGTTATTTTCTACTATCCCTGGCCAAAATTAGCATTTTTCTGTGAATCTGATGAAATTTGCAGGTTTTTTCACTATTCTTTGACGAATTTTACGTTTATTTTCATGAAATTTGATTTTTTTTTTTTTTTTTTTTTTTTTTTTTTTTTTTTTTTTTTTTTTTTTTAAATATGGTTATATGACAAAATTCACGTTTTTCTCGCAAACCTCTGACGATATTCTTGATTTTTTTTTTTCGAATTTACGAAATTGATTTTGTTTGTGTAACCATTTGTTGAAATTCATTGTATGTTTTTTCTCTGAATTTCCAGATTGATGACTATTTTTTTTTCAGCGTAAAATACCTTAAATTTCCTGAAAATACAGAACAGAATCATCCCTGAATCGCTTAATAAATGCAAAATTCATCAAAGCGTCGCTTTATAAAAGCAAACTGTCACAGAATCACGAAAAATATACAATTCTCGACAATGCATTGTGGGAAAAAATGTGAATAATTGTTAAGGTTGTTAATAACGCTAATTTAGTCAAAAGGCTGTTTAAAAAGTGCAAATTTCATTGAACAATCACAAAAAAAGATGTGAATTTCATCAGAAAACGCAAATTAAATCAAAAGGCTAAAAAATGCAAATTTCGTTAAAGGGTCGCGGAAAAAATGCAGCCGTCTCTTTGAAAAACAACACAGAACGAAAACATATCTGTTTATTGTTATAGGTATAACTTTAATCGAAAATATTATATACTGATCTAACTTTTGAAAAATAAAGTTACCCAATCCCAACTTGCAGGAATTTATACTCAGTCTAAAATTTACCTAAACCAAAAACAGTTTACAAGACCTGTAACAAAAGTAATTAGCACAGGAAGGGAATTTACCCCAGTAAAGACGAAATGGACAATGCCAAAGCTTGATTTACTTTCTTTTTTAAATAAAAAACTCATTTTGCATAATTATTCTGAGTTGTTGATAAACATTGCTTCAGTGGTATTTTGTCATCTCTGTATTCGTGTAATACTTTAAATAGCACATAAAATGACAGTAGGTTTTAAAGATTTTTTTTTCTCGCTCCCAAACAGTTAAACTCCCCTCCATTTATAGTTGTTGGGAGGGAGACTTCCCTCCCCTGAAAAATTGAATTTCAAGCTCTGGCATTGTAAGTATTGGAAAATGGTTGGGACTCATCCAATGGTCATTAAATGGCGAGGGGTCACTAAATCGGAGATTGCAAAATCGTGAGTCTACTGTATATTCTTTTATTTAAGCCATATATTGTTATTAAGTAAACAGTTTTTTTTTTTTTTTTTTTTTTTTTTTTTTTTTTTATTTTACTGTGAAATAAAGATAAATCAGTTTGTTTTCATTTGAACTTTTCTTTCATTTATAGTGAACTATTGCTGTTAACAATTAAAAGTACATAGCTTTATATTTTATTATAATGAGCTTAATTTCAATTACAAGTGTGTACAGTACAATTTATTACCGTTGAGTATAATGTGTAATAAATATTATCTCCATTATTCATGTTGAATACAGATTTTAGAAATAGCTTGAAAGATATTGATATGAAATGAAATCCATAACATAATAACTAGTTTTGATTTCAAGCAAAATACATATTTGAAGAATTTTTGATGACCATTCAAACAATATTATTTAATTAGAAAGATGTGTAGGTAAGGTTTTAGTTAAAATATCTTAAAATTTTCAAGGTATTATTTTCATTGGTAATAATAATAAATGTAAATATTGTAGGCATATATATTTTATATTACATATGTCATATGTGTACATTCATAAATGTCTAAAATAATTTTTAACATATATATGTAATATCTGTTGTGTATTTATTCCTTCATTAAGTTGAAAAAAAAACAAATTCATAAATTTTATGAAATATCATTGATCAGGAATTACTCCAGCAAACTCTAGTATAAAGTACTGTAATTTAGGGAATAAACGCCGCGGCATTTAAGAGTTTAAAAGTTAAAATTTTCATATGCTGCGCTGGCAAAAATTTTGAGTAAATTATTCAGTGTTTGAAAAAAAAAAGTCACTTTTTTTTAATTTCTTTTTTCCCATGTTCCCGATATTACCAAGTGTAAGTCAACAAAAGCAATTCACCATGAGTCACTGTTTTCCAAAAATATGGTGACTGGAGTAAGCAGAAAGGGACAGTAGATGCTTGCTTTTATTGCACTTCATTGTAGAAATAAAGAATTGGAAAGCCAGTTTTTCTGAATTACATAATTGAAATGTCTCTCATGGGTGCAAGTTTTTCTGTCCTGAGACGGAATTCAGTCTTTTAAAAATTCCCGAGGAAGGAAAAATCTCCGAGGGCAGAAGCAGACCGCGAAAAACACACGCTTTTTGTCAAAGGATCGTGGGGGGGGGGGGGGGGGACATTTTATTGAAATGATCGTGGAAAAAAGGGCTATTTCTGTCAAAGGATTGAAAAAAAAGACGCGCTTGCTGAAAAAACGAGATTCCTGTCGAATTATTTCAAAAAACACTCTATTTCTGTTGAAAGATAGCAATAAACACTCTATCATCAAATAATTGCAAAAAAAGGCGCGATTTTCGTCAAAAGCTTGTGAAGAAAACTCAATTCCTGTTAAAAGATCGCGATAAAAGACGTCATCTCGGTTAAAGAAGGCAAAATAGACGTGGTCTCTGTCAAAGGATCGTAAAAAACATGAGTTTTCTGTCAAAAGGTTGCCGAAAAAACAAAATTCTTGTCGAAGACTCTCAAAAAAGATGCTATTTCCGTCAGACAATCGCAAAAAAGACACTATTTCCATCGAAGAATTGCGAAAAAGATGCTATTTCCGGTCAAAGAATATTAAATAGATGCAAATTTTGTCAAAAGATCTCAAAAAGACTAATTTAATCAAAGGATTGTGGAAAAGACGTGAATTTTGTCAAAGGATTGTGGAAAAGACGCAAATTTTGCCAAAGGATCGGAAAAAAGACACGATTTCCGTCAAATGATTGCAAAAAATTTTACAATTTTCATCAAATGATTGCAGGAAAAACGCGATTTTTGTCAAAGAATCACGAAAAAGATGCACATTTTGCCAAAGGATCACGAAAAGACCCGATTTCTGTTAAAAGATCACGAAAAAGACTCTATTTTCGTCGAATAATCACGGAAAAGATGCTATTTCCAGTCAAAGAATAACAAATAGGTACAATTTTTGTCAAAGGATAGCAATAAAGATGTGAATTTAATCGAAGGATCATGGAAAAGACGCAAATTTTGCCAAACGATAGAAGAAAAAAATGCGATTTCCGTGAAATGATTGCAAAAAAGCCCACAATTTTCATCAAATGATAACAGGGAAAATGCAATTTTTGTCAAAGAATCGCGAAAAGCACGCAATTTCTGACATAGGATCACGAAAAACACTCGATTTCTGACATAGGATCACAAAAAAGACGTAAATTTCGTCAAAAGATTGTGTAAAATACTTGGATTTCATGGAAAATCGCAGATTTCAGCTGAAAACCGTAGAAAAATCATAAATTTCGGCTAAAGACCGTAGAAAAATTGTAAATTTTGTCTAAAAGCCATAGAAAAAACGCAAATTTCGGCTAAAAATAGTAGAAAAGTCGCAAATTCTGCCGAAAGATCGGGGAAAAAACTAATTTTGTCATATGGTCGTGGAAAAAACAAGTTATGTGTGTTTGTGCTCACTTAGTGGGGGGGGGGTCGAAATATTTTCAGTCCTGGCAAAATTTCAAACTTGCACCCATGATATCTGTTTTGTTGGTATATTTTAGTTCAGTTACAAAAACTACAGTATTTTCCATCCGTTATATATTCGACCTGTTCGTTCGTGCAGGATTTTCCAATTCTCACTTATGATTACTTGCATATTTATTAAATCTTTTTTATTAATTATCCAACAATAAGTGCAGGATTTTATAATTTCCGTTCTTATGACAACCGATAACACATATTTATTGGTGCACGTTAAGGCATATTCCGTAAACATTTAGGGGAAATATATTCCAAGAAAATTTAAAAAAATTTCCAATGAAGGAAAAGTGAGAAATTATTTAAATTCTGTTCTATTAATATTTAAAAAAGGACCCCATGAATGTGTCATCAAAACCGCGATGTTTGAGTGTGGAAAAAAAATGAAAGAGCTGCAAACAAACGTAAAAGAAATGATAAGAAACACACATTTTATTTCTTATTAAAAAAAAAAGAAAAAAAAAAAAAAAAAACTTCTCAGATAATTTACTAATTTTTTTCGAATTTTCAGCAAGTTGCAATAATAGTAAATTATAGGCTGTGTAATAAATTTTTATTAAAATATAATAAGTTATTCAAAAGTTATAACACCTTACAAAAAGGTCCACTACAAAGTAACTCCAAAGAAAAACTAGTCGTTGGAGGCCCCCGTAATACTTACCCATCATGGATATGCGTAACATAATATATAAAAACATAACATATGTAAACAATTTATAAAATGCATTACAATTCCAAAACAAAATATAAACGTATATTTTAATATTTTTAACACATCATTATGCTCTATTAATGAATTTCTGATTAACCAATTTCGATAAATTGTATGAAACGCCAAACTATTAATGTAGCACTGTATTGCATAAAAGAAACATCCTTATAACTCTAAAAATAATTATCATATTCACTAACTGTTTCTTGCATCGAATTAAGAGTCTCATTTGCAATTAAAAGATATCTTTGGATTGATATTTGAATGAAATACAGGGTAATGAAAAATCAAAAAATGTGAAAAACAGGATTAGAAATATCTCGACAACTAATAATCCGATCGACTTCGTTTTTTAAGCAAAATTTGTGTTGATTTATTGCCTTTTACGTCCACTCCTTAAAATAAAAAAAAAATCGAAAATTTTTATATACCTTTCATCAGAACGAATTTTTCGAGAGTCCGAAAAAAATAGTTCCGGATAATCGAGGTTACTGATATTAAATAGGCTTCGTCCGATTGTTACATAATAAGCAAATACAAAATTTCAAGTCTCTATCTCAATTTGTTCGAGAGATAGAGCGGTTACAGACAGACAGACACACAGACGGACGAAGGGCAAAATTTTTTTTCTAAAAATGTTTTCCGGAATCTCCAGTGTCCGAAACGTGTAAATCTATCAAAAAAAATTTTCGGTTTTCAAAACGATTGCAAGACTTACCCTATACTACGTATGATGGGTAAGTAACAAGTAGTCTGAGGTTTTTCGAAAGTCAATATTATCGGAATAAAGCTGCGTTCAGATTGCAATACTCTTTCCTTCAACTGAATTCTTGGAAAAAGTAAGGAAGTCTTTCGTATTAGATCCATTTGCGGTTTCTTCATAATAAAACAGAAGGGAGCGAACAAAAGAATCGGGAGATATGCAATCCACCCTACTTGACGGAAATATTTATCTTTTGCCGGACATCTGTCTCTTTCCCGCAAAACTCGTTAAGATTAAAAACACCGCGTCGCTACAACAAACAAACCAACATCGAACTTTAAAAAGTGGTCAAGTGTGTTTGGGTCTTAAGATCATCTGCTCTCCATAGATATGTTTAGTTACGCAAAAAGGAATTGTGCTTGAATTATTTTCTTCTTTTTTTTATTATTGTTA
Organism: Maratus speculifer; assembly: GCA_964019185.1. NCBI lineage: Eukaryota > Metazoa > Arthropoda > Arachnida > Araneae > Salticidae > Maratus > Maratus speculifer. The sequence continues at coordinate 55,989,029 of OZ025290.1, read as the reverse complement.
AAGAAAAAATACTTTTGGTGTTGGGCTTACAAACTGATATACATTTCGAAAAATGAAATTTGTTCAAAATGGGAGCGGTGTTTTTGAGATTTTACAGTATGTATTTCAAGTAAAAAAAATTTGAGGAAAAAAGTTCCGAATCAGGAGGTTCCTGAAAATCAGTTCTGTAATATAAGTATTTTATTCCTATATATTTTTTGACAATAAGTTATTTTAATAATTTAATTAATCTAATAATCCAATTTTTTGCCATATTTATGCAATATTTTGGGTAGTTTAATGCTTTCTTGAGGCAAAATAATTCCTTTTGATTGTAGTGATTAAGCCGATATATATTTTCAAGATGTCAATATTTGAGGGTGCGGAGTTTCTTCCCTAAATTACAGTAATATTTTTTATAACCAGTATACATATTATTGATATAATTTAAAACCTTGTACTATGTATAGTTGTTAAATGACATGAAACTAAGAAAAATATTGTACCTCTAGGGATCTTGGTAAAATGTGCGATTTTCAGAAAGAATCTTTTTTCAAGATGCTTTTGTGGCAGTTTGCAATCTATATATTTTTAATTCCCATCAGAGATGAGTTTATTTTGTACACCTACCCTGTATATGTAAAATCATAGTGAAACGACTGATTAAATGACTGTGTCTCACAGCTATTCTTCCTAAAATAGTGAATGTTTGACAGGGAAATTAATATCAATCATCCATGAAAAATTTGCAAATTTCAGAAATGGTTGTAAAATTCTAAAAAAATTATCTGTTTTTGGGATATATATATATATATATATATATATATATATATATATATATATATATATATAGTCTCATTTTAATAACATTCTCTAATGATGGCAACAAAGTAACTTCAATTTTGTGGCCAAAAAAAAAAGGAAAAAACGATAGGGATTATTTAATTTCTTTCCCCCTCATTTTTAAACAGAATTAAAATTATCTTTTATTTCAAACAAGACCTTATGATTGAAATAAAAAATCATTCCCTCTTTTAACCAATGACAATGTTTTGATTTAGATTCTGTTTTTCAAAAAGAAATAAAATATTATTTACACATATTCGATCTGCAGAAATAATAATTTAGAAACGTAAAAATCGCGTGTCATTTTTAATCTTTGTCATAAATTCAATTAACTTAATAATAATTCCATCAGTTTTTTTAGTATTTTCTTTTTTAAATTTACAATGACATATACAGGCAAAATGATTTGATATTAATTTATATTAGAACTATCACAGCTATAGTATTGATGTATAGTATAAGCAATTATATTTGTATAATTATTGAAGTGTCAATATTTGTTTTTAATGTACATTTTTTCAAAATGTGTTTTTACTTTTGAACAATAAAACTATTTTTTAGCTCAAAATATGAATATACTGTCGTAGTATTCACAGACGAAAGGGGACAGATATACTTAATTCCATGCGCGTGGATTGCAAAAGAAAATGGTAAAGAAGAATCATGCTACTGGCCACCTATTCGTAATAGCATTAAGCTTAATAAAGCTATTATGTTAAAAATGGACCCTGATTATGACTGGGAAATACATAGGATAAAGTTAGTTTGAAAGTCACGTATGTTTCAGTTTTAATTTTCGGATTACATTTAAATGTCTAGATTTTTTTAAGTTATGAAATAATAAGCATCTATAATTGTAAAAATAATTATTAAAATTTATATTTAAAAGTTATATGATTTCGGTGTATTAGAGAACAACAGCAGAGTTGGTATATAAGAAGGGATCAAAATTAAAAAGTCTGCAAAACAAATAAGAAAAAAACTTAGATCATAGATTATGAAACACTGAAATCTCTAACAAAACTTCTTTATTAGGAGAAATAAGTTAACTAAAATAAGTAAGTAGAGTCAAAGTTCTATAATCCGCACAAGATGGGGCCAAAGATTGTGCGGATTATGGAATATTCTAGTAAATAATTTAAAATAATAATAGAATCATTAAAATAAAAATTATTTTAAAGAAAAATTTCTTTAAAATAGTAGAATTGAAATAAATAATTTTTAAGAGAATTAATTTGTCTTAGAAATTTATTTCTAAATGAAACAAATTTCTGAGCAGTGCTTAGAACTCCTTAGATATATATAATGTTATGCATAATGTCCCTAGAATTTCTAGAAGCAAAATCATCTGACTTCATGCACTTAATTTAAGTATACAAGATTAGAAAATAGAAAAAAGATGTACCTCATACACTGAATAATATTTTCTTAATCATCTTCCTTAGATATGTTATGAAAAAAATTCACTTTTATAGAAAGTAAAAAAAAAAAAAAAAAAAAAAAAAAAGAAAGAAAGAAAACTGTTTATTCATTAAGTTCTTTCTTTTTTAATTATTTAATCCCTTTTTATTGTTACATTTAGGGATTTTAATTCTCGGAACTAATAAACACTTCAAGCATTAACTGTAACCACATTGTTTACCACATTTTTGTTAATTGTAGTTCTTAATAAAGTAGAATCATCCAGGGTAATTCCTGGTCACTGAATTTGAAGTAACTCTTGATCATTTTCGCCTTTATTATCAAAATAATGATTGATCAAACTGTAAAAAATCTTATTGATACTTTGATCCTTTGCATTGAAATGTATGCTTAGAGTATTCATTTAGGTGAAATTTAATACTGATAAAATGTATTCAAAACTTTTACTCAAATTTCTGTAAAGCAACATTAACCTTAATTCACTATATAAAACTATATATAACCTTGATTGCTATAAAATATATTGAAAACTGTTACTCAAATTTCTGCAAAACAACATTAACCTTGGTTCACTATATCCGAATTCTTTGATAAAAGTATTTTTGTGTATGATGTAGCATTGTTAAAAATAGTGATTGCAAATTATACATAATTTGCTTATAAATTATCTTATTAAGTAGATAATGAATCTGACATTAAATATAAAAATAGTTACTTTACTAAAATGATTATTTTATTTTTCAGATTTATTATATTCTATGGAAATAATTCATGATTTTCGATTGAATACAATTCGATTTAAAGTAAAATTAATCGATTTTCTTAACAACAATTATTAAAGAATTCATGAAACTTTTGTGAAATTTATATTTGTGAAAAGTAACTTAAAATGATATATGAAATCCAGTTACTGAAATTCGAATCAAGCATTTATTAATAACTTTAGATCTTTCTGCTGAAGCTTAATTTTCTGGTAAACTTGATTTGTTTTGCAATTTACACATTTAAAATTAAATATAAAAATAATAAACACTATCTTTTTATGAAATAGAATTTTGTGATGGAGACGGTTTTATTATGAAGAATTTTGTGAAGGGGTCTGTTTTATTAAACGGATTCTTGTGAAGGAGTTAAATGGCCTTCAAATCTTGCCTTTATTTGACCCCTGTGAATGTAAGATTGTATTCCATTTGATGAAGTCGTTCAACAATCATTAAAGTTAAGTCGGTTTACCTTTTTTGAAATGGTACATTTTAAGCAAAAATTTAAATTATGCCATATTGGTTTGATTGTTATGCAATTACAGCATTATTTGTGATGTAAATTAATATTAGCATTTTGTCTCAATACTGCGAAAATCTTCCGAATGCCAAAACCCTCTATTTTTTTCATTCAAGATGACCAGTGCATTGAAAAAACATACATAGCTAGGAATTGCATATATAGCCTGAAACACAGCGTTGTAGTTTCCATGCAAAAAACAGCATTATAATATGCTTTAACCTCCCCAGCCCTGAGACAAATGCTGAGAGATGCCACACAAACCAGTTTAAAATTGATAAAGCGATTCAAAAAAATTGTCTCATTTCACCAATGCTTATGATATGTACGCATCTATTTAAAAAAATCTGGAAGTAATTTTAATAATTCTAGAAATATTTAAATTAATTAAAGCAGTGTTTTGCGTCTTTTACAGGCGACATCAGTACTGAGGCGGTTATGCAGGAAACTGAGCCATGTTACTATCTTTGCTATAAATGTTTATGTTAAAAACGCGCAATCGCAACAAAACTTTTTTTTTTTAAACTGTAATTTCTAAAATTTTTGCTATTGAAATCTCTATTATTTTCATGAGTTGTATACTGTCAATTTCCATGCTACACGCATTGTTCCAACGACATTTATGGTTTTGCATGTGGGTCTGTTTTTATCTTAAAATTTAAATCTTTTTTGCGACATTAATGTATAGGATAAATTTTATTGCACATTCAATGTAACTTGCATCACACACAATCATGGGATAAAAAACTATCAGCTGTCGTTTCTCATTATCACTACCAACATAAACTTTTATTTTATCATTTTGCTTTGGTAATTAAATAAAACAATAATTTTTATTGAAAAATACTGACGGTAAAACAAAACATTGGCAATTCTGTGTAATGCATGTGAATTCAATTGTAAAATGTTTAAATGCTCAAGTGTTAGCAAATCAGTTGATCCACTTTGTGTTTGAAGTTCTTTTTCTATCAGGTAACCAAGAAAGTTCGTGCGGTTTTCATCAGACATAAAAAATGACCCACAAAAGTCTCACACTTATTTTATTCTTTGAAATAATTACCATTGGCTTCAATTATGTGTTCCCAACGAGACACAAGCTTATAAATACCCTTTTTGAAAAAATCTTTTGGTTTAGAGTGCAAAAACTGGGTTATAGTTTTTGTGACATCATCTTGGGTTTTGAACTGCTGTTCCTGCAAGTGATTATCCATGGCCAAAAAAAAGTAATAGTCCAATGGGGCGATGTCCAGGGAGTAATGTGGGTGAGGCAAAACTTCCCAGCCTAGTGTTTTTATCATGTCCCTGGTCGCTTTGGCCATATGAGGTCTGGCGTTATCGTGGAAGAAAAGAACTCCTCTCCTGTTGACCAGCACTGGCTGCTTTTCGAGCAAAGCAGCTGAAACCCTGCGACGAGTAGATTTCGGCTGTGATTGTTTCCCCACTTTCTAAGAATTCATAGTGAACTATACCAGCGCTAGTCCACCAAATACACAACATTATCTTTTTTTTGATGGGTGTCTGGTTTAGCAACCAATGAGATGGAACCAGAAGTCGACCAATGATGTTTTCTCTTTCGGTTATCATACATTACCCATTTCTGGTCACATGTCAATATCTGATCCAGGAAAGAGGCTTTGCTGTGGTGCGACAGCAATGACAAGCAAATGTTCAATCGTTGGAGCTTGTTTTCCTCGAACAGGACATGAGGAACCCACTTATCAAGTTTCCACGACATCCCAAGTCCCAAGGCTATGAAGATACAATCGGATGGTTTTGTCAGATACTCCAAACCTTTGCGCAAGCTCCTAGCATGTTAGATCAGAATTCTGTTTGATTTCCTCTTTGAGCTCGACTTGGTCTAAGATGGATGGACGACCAACACGGGACTTGTCTTCAAGGCTCTCGTCTCCGGACGAAAATCTGCTGAACCCCTTTTGAGCAGTCCGTTCACTCACTGAAGTCCCTCCAAACACAGAGCATATTCTTCTAGCGGCCTCTGCAACTTTGTTTCCTAATTTGAACTCGCAGAGCAAAATAGGCCTCAAAATCTCCTTTGTCAACGATTGTACTTCCTACAAAACTGATAGCGAAACGTGAGATACGTTAAACAACTCTCTGATTGCAATTTAAAGGCAATGTACAGAAATGACGTCATCAGAATCAGTATGACCACACCTACGCAACAAAACCCAGCAAAGAAAGAAACAGTGGGCCATCAGCTAGAAAACAGATGGCAGCCAGCAGTGCCATCATCGGTAAAGTGCAACGGTGCCATTACTTAAACCTGTACTAAAGTGTCCCTCCGAAATGCAGGTGGCCCATCAGTGATGGCCAACAGCAAGCCAGCATTGGTATGCCATCACATTGCTTCAATCCATCAGTTTTCCTGCAGTGCTAGCATTTATCCTACAGCAATTCCTTTGCTGGGCCAGCACTTTTAATCCAGTACCATCACTTATCCTACAGTGTTTATACATTGGTACACCGTCAGACTGCTTTTTATTACTATGAGCCAACAACTACCCTACAATGTTTATAAAGCGGCAGATTATCATAGAATGTATATGCTGCTGGACCTTTGCTGTACCAGCGGTTTTTAATCAATATTAGCTTCTAACCTACTGCTAGTTCTTTGCTGGGTCAGCACTTTTAATCCACCACCATCACTTATCCTGCAATGTTTATACAGGGGTAAACCATCAGTCAGATTTGTTTTTACTACGAGCAGACATCCACCCAGCAGTGTTGATAAAGCAGCAGGCCATCATGCAATGTTTATGCTGCTGGACTTTTGCTGTACCAGCAGTTTTCAATCAGTAACATCCTCTATAACGATTTTACACTTTGCTGGACCAACACATTACTACCATTTTTATTCCCATGACCAGCAATTACTGCTTGCTGGGACAGCATATTTATTCAGGGTTTGATTTGTAGCAGAGCATCTGGGACGCTGACAAGGGCCAACAATTTTGGGAGCTCCAAAATATTTGTATTTTTAAATTTCTGAGATCCAATATTTCACTTATAACTAAGGTTCTGTGGAAGCCTAAATTAATATTCATTTAATAATTTTTTTATTTTTCAAAAAAATTCTTTTGAATTTTTGTCCTTTAATACTTTTTATGCCAATGCCTAGAGCCCTCTAGGATGCAAATCAATCCTCCCTGAACAATAGTTTTGCTTTAATTGGGATTGATTTGATACATATTATGTGGATATAATTACCGCTGGTATAAATATAAAAAGAAATGAAATCTATCCAAAAAATTATTTTTATTTTGTATTACTTGTAAATATAAGTCTTCATGCAATCCATTTTTATATCTGTTAATAGAGTTCATATTCTATTTGAAGAACAAAATTTCCCGATTACAATTCACAACATAAAAAAAAAGCTAAAATACAATTAAAATGAATTTAAAGGATCTTTTACTCATTTAAGATATGTAATTAAGCTAAGCTACAATAATATATTAATAAAAGTTATATAAACTTATATTTACATACGAATTTATACATATTAAACATTTATTTATAGTCAGTGCTGCTATATCATTTATGCTTTTACAAAAGCAATTTGTTGTGCAGGTTTCAATTCATCTTTTAAAAATTTTAGATAGGTTTTTTTTATATTTAATTTTATTATTATTATTATTATTATTATTTTGGCAGCTTGTTTGTAATTTTTTATTATTCGTATTTCATCATATTCTTTCGTAGAGATACTGCCTATATAAGAGACTTTGAACCTAAGGCACGACATTACTCTCTCTAAGTCAAAATTAAGTTAGATCACACAAAATCACTATTAATCTTTTCGAAATTTAATCAAATGGAAATTGAAAAAATTTAATTGCGGCATATAATATTCTAATCTATTGATGATTTCAATTTTTTTCAAACAAGTTTGCATTATAGTTAACTTGATATTAAGTTTCAAAATAGAAATATAATTGCATTGCATTAACTATTTTTTCCCCATAATTATAGTAAATATCTACATGTATGTTCCTCATATTTTTTTTTAATTAAATAGAAAAATTTCAGTAATGGGCACACATCAAAAAGGTTCAACTCTAGCATATATGGTGACAAATATGTATAGCTAAAATATCTATGTTATAAACATGTGGATTTTTGTGAAAATTTTACTTTTATGTGAAAAATTCGAATTTTTTTTACAGAAAGGCCTCAAAATTTAGGGCAATCTTTATGAATGGTAGCACATAAAAATCAGACTTTCAGGTTAAAAAAAAAAAAAAAAAAAAGCAGTTCTCAGATTATTTGAGTTTTTGTCATTTCCCATGTTTTCTAGTTGAATAGAAACACTGTTTAACCAAATATGTTAATACTTATATTTTCTCTGCAAGACATTTTTAAGGGCAGCATTTATCCTGCCTTCATTTAAATATTTTTTTTTAATACAGTAAAACACCAATTTTACAAGACTCACTTCAGTTATTCCTTTCGCAAGGTTGTTGCCAAAACATCAAAACAAAAACTGATAATTTTATTGAGAATACAAAACAATAAATCTCAATGAGATATCTTTAATGCATCTGTTGTATGTTTTCATCCAAAAGGAATTTTATGTAATTACTAAGACAAATAATCCCAGAATTTGTTTGTGACAGTTAGTGCAATGTTCTTAAATATTTCGAATATCCTTTATTGTTGGCAAATATTATTAGATTGTTTAACTAAATAACTAAATAAATACATGGAACAAATCATCTAGTTATAATAAAATTGCAGAATGAATTTATACTGTGAAAAACTGTGTATATTCTTAAAATATTATTTTATTAATTTTTGTTTAACCCTTTGACGGTTAAAGCACGTCTATTCATAAAATACTAAAATGATTGAATGACACCAGAATTTAAAAACAAATTTATTTCATAATATATAAAAAAATTTTTTTACGTTCTTTGTAAAATTAAAATTTTCATTTAAAAATTCCGATGTCAGTATGGCATTTCGTAATTCAAATTAAGTGGTATTCTGGGCGCGTATACGCGCTTATAACCACGAAAGGGTTAAGCAAAATGTAATATTAAAATAAGGTCTGCTGAATGATCTTGGCTCCTCCCCCCCCCCCCCAAACAAATGAATTTATTTGAAAACAAAACTTTCTAGTAATTTCTTAACTACAATCAATTTCAGTAACAAAACTATAGTTTACAAGGTTCATTTTAATGAAAATATAAACAATGACAACAATGTAAGTTCTCATAAAACTTTATTTGGCTTGGCCAACTGTCCTATCATGAGTATTAAATATGAAAAATGTTAAATTTGAAACAACCTATTTATTTTAAAAATTTTGTTCTAAATGTTTTTGTAGCCTAAAAGCTAAGATAAACTATAGTGCATTATATTTAAGTTTTATTTGCCCAATCTAAAGATATCAATCAGTGTGAAGCAAGACATTACCTTTTTCTTACACACACATATCTATAACTTAGGAAAAAACTTTAATGAAAAAACTTTTTTTATTTGCATAATCAACGGTACATTAAAAAAGTTATCATAATGAATCTCGCTGATGAACTGGATTGCTGAGCGCAACCAAAGCTTTACATCTTCCACATTTGCTTGTAAGACTGTTCTGGTAGTTGGTATTTGACGGGCTGCAGCTGGAAGAAAAAAAAAAAAAAGAGAGAATTGAGATTTTTTTTTTAAGTGCAGATGTATGAATACAAACCAGCAATGAGACAAACAAATTAGAAACTACAAAATATATTGCTATGTTGACTGTGTTCTTAATTTTCTAAATGATTGATTTCAACTTTGCCAAATTGAATTCTTAAACATGGATATTTAAAACTAATGGACAAAAATCAAAATGTTTAACAGGAAAATAACCATCCCTATATATATTGAAGTAATGTTTATAATCTAAAAATATCAGGTAACCAAGAAAGTTAGGGCCGTACCGAGTACTCGGTATTTACCCGGCATTCGGCGTACTCGGCCAATTTGCCGAGTACATTACCGAGTAGTTGTAAGGATTTAATTTCTAAGCATTTATTATCATTACAATGAGAAATTATTAGGCACAATACATTACAAATGAATAAATTAAAGTTTAGCACTAAAATAGTTAATTTCTTCTTGCAAGCTAGTTTTTTTCGCCACAGCATACCATCATCATCATATTTTGCACCGATGATGGTATGCTATGGCTACTGAAACTAATTTGCAAGAAGAAATAAAATATTTTGGTGCTTTGAATTAAATATTTTTGATTTATTTATAATATTATTGAAGACAAAAGAATTTATAACTGATCTGTAAAAGTTATTTGAATATAAATGTATATTATTTGCAATTATTCAAAAAAATTTTATTTAATACATTAAAAGTCTATAAAATATGGAAAAGTTAAAAAAAAAAACACAAATGCAAATTTTTCCCTCCAGTTCACTTTTAATCTGCCTTTCATTGTACCACAATTAAAATGACCGAAACTTTCTTTTTCCAAATAATGTAGGAATGTTTTAATTGGTAGTTTAACTCCTAATATGGGAATCTATTCATTTGAGCTCATCAATATGATTACTCTGAATGAAAATAACAATTTCATTACACTTCACAGTAATTGCTACTAAACTGTAATTAAATTTATCTTACTTTCAGCAGTATAAAGGCAAAAAAGCTGTTTTAATTCATACAACATTTTCAATATATTATATTTTGAGCTCCATCTTATGGTTTATTACAGTTAATTACTCTAATAATTAATCTTTTTGGATCCAGGCAAGGAAACTGAACCTTTTCGAAATTTGAGCGTGCAACTATATGGAATGGTCAGAATTCTCCTACAATGTTTCTAGCTAGAGCTAACATGTCTAAAATAACCTGTTAGGCAATAAGCCTGATTTTATTGTAAGTTGCATATTGTGAATAATGCAAGCTTACATCATTACTTTTAACATCAGTTCTTTGAATTATTCAAAATTACAGCAACTATAATCTTACAGCAACCAATAATCATTCTTGATACAGATTTCCAGTATTAAAATGAATTTGTAAATTGAAGAATCAGTTAATTTGCATTGGTTGAATTTAATTTTTATGTATCACTTTTATTTTCCATTTAAAAAAAAAATAATGCTACTGCTTTAAACTGTTTAAAATTTTAAAAATTACCTTTAAAGATTGTATAATTAAATTTCAAATTAGTTAATTAGAAATTATTTAAAAGTTAATTAAAAAATATATGATTATATGTTAAAGAAATATGTTTATTATATTTACACAGACATGTTACTCTTAAAGCTCACTTCATGTGCATTGATAGTTCTTTCTTATACACAACTACTCGGTACTCGGCCAAAGTGCTACTCGGTGCAGCCCTAAAGAAAGTTCAAGTGGTTTTTGAGAACAGCTACTTTTGTTGCGTAAGTGTGGTCATACTTATTCTAATGACGTCATTTCTGTACATTGCCTTTAAATTGCAATCAGTAGAGAGTTGTTTAACGTATCTCACGTTTTGCTATCAGTTTTGTAGGAAGTACAATCGTTGAAAAGGATGTCATTGACAAAGGAGATTTTGAAGCCTATTTTGCTCTATGAGTTAAAATTAGGAAACAAAGCTGCAGAGGCTGCTAGAAGAACATGCTCCTTGTTTGGAGAGACTTCAGTGAGTGAACGAACCGCTCAAAAGGGGTTCAGCAGATTTTCATTCGGAGACGAGAGCCTTGAAGACAAGTCTTGTGTTGGTTGTCCATCCATCTTAGACCAAGTTTAGCTGAAACAGGAAATCAAAGAGAAGCCTGATCTAACATGCCAGGACCTTGCGCAAAGGTTTAGAATATCTGACAAAACCATCCAATTGCATCTTCATAGCCTTAGGAGGTCACGGAAACTTGATAAGTGGACGGGTAATGTATGGAATGACTGAATGGGTAAAAACCGAAAGAGAAAACATCATTGGTTGACTTCTGGTTCCGTCTCATTGGTTGCTAAACAGGACATCCATCAAAAGAAAAAAAAAAATAATAATAATGCTGTGTATTTGGTGGACTAGCGTTGGTGTAGTTCACTATGAATTCTTAGAAAGCTGGAAAAGAACCACCACCGAAGTCTACTTGTCGCAGTTGAAAAGGGTTTCAGCTGCTTTGCTAGAAAAGCAGCCAGCGCTGGTCAACAGGAGAGGAGTTCTTATTTTCCACAATAACACCAGATCTCATATGGCCAAAGCAACCAGGGACGTGATAAAACCATTGGGCTGGGAAGTTTTGCCTCACCCACCTTACTCCTCGGACATTGCCCCATTGGACTATTACTTGTTTTTGGTCATGGATAATCACTTGCAGGAACAGCAGTTCAAAACCTAAGATTAAGTCACAAAAACTATAACCCAGTTTTCGGACTCTAAACCAAAAGATTTTTTCAAAAAAAGTATTTATAAGCTTGTTTCTCGTTCTGAACATGTAATTGAAGCCAATGGTGATTATTTCAAAGAATAAAATAAGTGTTTGAGATTTTTGTGGGTCGTTTTTTATGTCTGATGAAAACCACATGAACTTTCTTGGTTACTTGATAGAAAAAGAAATTCAAACACAAAGTGGATCAACTGATTTGCTAACACTTGAGCACTTAAACATTTTACAATTGAATTGACATGCTTTACACAGAAATGCCAATGTTTTGTTTTACCATCAGTATTTTTCAATAAAATAAAAGTTTATGTTGGTAGTGATAATGAAAAACAACAGTTGATAGTTTTTTATCCCATGATTGTGTGTGATGCAAGTTACATTGAATGTGAAATAAAATTTATCCTATATGTTAGTGTTGCAAAAAATATTTAAATTAAGATAAAAATAGACCCACATTCAAAACTATAAATGTCATTGGAACAATGCATGTAGCATGGAAAATGACAGTATACAACTCATGAAAAAAAATACAGATTTCAATAGCAAAAATTTTAGAAATTACAGTAAAAAAAAAAAAGTTTTGTTGAAATTGCAAGTTTTTAACATAGCAGCCTTTGCAAACGATTATGGATTTCATTCAAAAACATTTATAGCAAAGATAGTAACAAACATGGCTCAGTTTCCTGCAATACTGATTACAATACTCCTACTGACTGCAATACTGATGTCGCCTGTAGGAGACACAAAACGCTGCTTTAATGGCACACAGTACGTGATAGAACCGCATAATTTAAATTTTTGCTTAAAATGTATCATTTAAAAAATTAAAAAAAAAAAAAGGGGAGGGAGGGTAAACTGACTTAACTTCAATGAATGTTGAACAACTTCATCAAATGGAATAAAATATCTTACACTCACAGGGGTCAAATAAAGGTAAGATTTGAAGGCCATTTAACCTCTTCACGAAAATCCATTTAATAAAACAGATCCCTTCACAAAATTCTTCGTTATAAAACAGTCTCCATCACAAAATTCTATTTCATAAAAAGATGGTGTTTATTATTTTTATATTTTTTAATTTTAAAATGTGTAAATTGCAAACAAATCAAGTTTAGCAGAAAATTAAGCTTCAGCAGAAAGATCTAAAGTTATTAATAAATGCTTGATTCGAATTTCAGTAACTGGTTTCATATATCATTTTAAGTTATTTTTCACAAAAATAAAATAAATTTTACAAAAGTTTCATGAGTTCTTTAATTTTGTTGCTAAGAAAATCGATTAATTTTACTTTAAATTGAATTGTATTCAATCGAAAATCATGAATTACTTGCATAGAATGTAAAAATAAAATAATCATTTTAGTAAAGTAACTATTTTTATATTTAATGTCTGATTTATTATCTACTTAATAAGATAATTTATAAGCAAATTATGTATAATTTACAATCACTATTTTTAACAATGATATATTATAAAAAAAAAAAAAAAAAAAAAAACTTTTTTCAACGAATTCGGATATAGTGAACCAAGGTTAATGTTGTTTTACAGAAATTTGAGTAACAGTTTTCAATATATTTTATTTTATAGTAATCAAGGTTATATATAGTTTTAGATAGTGAATTAAGGTTAATGTTGTTTTACAGAAATTTGAGTAGACGTTTTGAATACATTTTATCAGTATTAAATTTCAACTAAATGAATACTCTAAGCATATATTCAATGCAAAGGATCAAAGTATCAATAAGATTTTTTACAATTTGATCCATCGTTATTTTTATAATAAAGGGGAAAATGATCAAGAGTTACCTGAAATTCAGTGACCAGGAATTACCCTGGATGATTCTACTTTATTAAGAACTACAATTAACAAAAATATGGTAAACAATGTGATTACTGTTAATACTTGAAGTATTTATAAGTTCTGACAATTAAAATCCCTTCTTTACCATTTTCTTTTGCGATCCAGGCACATGGAATTAAGCACATCTGTCCTTTTTCATCTGAATTCTATGACAGCATATTCATATTTTGAGCTAAAAAAATAGTTTTATATTGTTAAAAAGTAAAAACACATTTTGAAAAAATGTACATTGAAAACAAATAGTGACACTTCAATAATTATACAAATATAATTACTTATACTATACATCAATGCTATAACTGTGATAGTTCTAGTATAAATTAATATCAAATCATTTTGGCTGTATATGTCACTGTAAATTTAAAAAAGAAAAAAATACTAAAAACTGTGGTGGAATTATTATTTTAAGTTAATTGAATTTATGACAAAGATTAAAAATGACACGCGGTTTTTACGTTTCTAAACTATAATTTCTGCAGATCGAATATGTGTAAATATTTTATTTCTTTTTTGAAAAACAGAATCTAAATCAAAACATTGTCATTAGTTAAAAGAGGGAATGATTTTTTATTCAACATTTTTTATTTCAATCATAAGGTCATGTTTGAAATAAAAGAATTTTAATTCTGTTTAAAATTGGGGGAGGGGGAAAGAAATTAAGTAATCCCTATAGTTTGTCCCTTTTTTTGGCCACAAAACTGAAGTTACTTTGTTGCCATCATTGGAAAATGTTATTTAAATTAGAAAATATATATATATATCTCAAAAACAGATAATTTTTTCAGAATTTTATAACCATTTCTGAAATTTGCAAATTTTTTATGGATGAATGATCATTGATATTAATTTCACTGTCAAACATTCACTATTTTAGGAAGAATAGCTGTGAAACACAATCATTTAATCAGTCATTTCACTATGATTTTACATATACAGTGTAGGTTTACAAAATAAACTCATCTCTGCTGGAAATTAATTACAAATATATAGATTGCAAACTGCTACAAAAGCATCTTGAAAAAAGATTGTTTCTGAAAATCGCACATTTTACTAAGATACCTAAAGGTACGTTATTTTTTTTTAGTTTCATGTCATTTAACAACTATACATAGTACAAGGTTTTAAATTATATCAATAATATGTATACTGGTTATAAAAACTATTACTGTAATTTAAGGAAAAAACACCCCCGCACCCTCAAATATTGACACCATCTTGGGGGGGAAAAAAAAAAAAAAAAAAAAAATCTGTATAATCACCACAGTCAAAAGAAATTATTTTGCTTTATTAAGGAAGCATTAAACTACCCAAAATATTGCATAAATATGGCAAAAATCTGGATTATTAGATTAATTAAATTATTAAAATAACTAATTGCCAACAAATATGTAAGAATAAAATATTTATATTACAGAACTGATTTTCTGGAACTTCAGGATCCAGAATTTTTTTTTTACTTTAAATACACAGTAAAAATCTAAAAAACACTGCTCCCATTTTGAACAAATTTCATTTTTTCTAGATGTATATCAGTTTGTAAGCTTGACCCAAAAAAGTTTTTTTTTTTTAACAATAATAAAAAAAGAAAAAAAATTCAAGCACAATTCCTTTCTGTGTAACTAAACGCATCTAAGGAGAGCAGATGATCTTAAGGCCCAAACACATTTGACCACTTTTTAAAGTTTGATGTTGACTTCTTTGTTAGAGACACTGTGTTTTTAATCTTAATGAATTTTGCAGGAAAGAGACAGATGTCCGACAAAAGAAAAATCTTTCCATCAAGAAGGATGGGTTGCATATCCCGCAATTCTTTTGTTCGCTCCCTTCAGTTTTATTATGAAAAAACCGCAAATGGATCTTATACGAAAGATTTCCTTACTTTTTTCCAAGAATTCAGTTGAAGGAAAGAGTACCGTAATTTAGGGAATAAACACCGCAAAGTTTACGATTTTAAAAGTTGAAATTTTCATATAAGCACCATTTACACCACGGCAGCATTTACGAAAATTGAGAAAATTATTCAGTGTTTCAACAGAAAGAAAACCCCTTTTTTCTTTCTTTTTCCCTCTGTTCGCAATGTTACCGATCGTTAAATTTACAAATGCAATACATCATGAGTAAGTCACCCTTTTCCAAGAAATACTGTCACTGGAATAAGCAGGAAGGGACAATAGATGCTTGCTTTTATTGCACTTCATTATAGAAACAAAGTACTGGAAAGCCACTTTTTCCTATTCCTCGGACCTATTCCTCGGAAAGGACCTATTCCTCGGACTCGTTCTGAAATGAAATGACTCCAAAAAAAAAAAAAAAAAGATTCCTTGGACTTGTTCCAAAATGAAAAGCCTCCGATAAGAAACGAATTCTTGGTTTCGTTCCGAAATGAAACAACTCCGAAAAGGACCGATTCCTTGGACTCGTTCTGAAATGAAACGACTTCGAAAAAGATCGAGTCCTCAGAATTGTTCCGAAATGGGCCGACTCCGAGTAATCGTTCCTTTTTGGAACATATCCGAAAAGGACCGATTCCTCAGATTCTGTTCAAAATGGACTGATTCAGTCGAAAAGGACCTATTCCTCGGACTCGTTCTGAAATGAAATGACTCCAAAAAAAAAAAAAAAAAGATTCCTTGGACTTGTTCCAAAATGAAAAGCCTCCGATAAGAAACGAATTCTTGGTTTCGTTCCGAAATGAAACAACTCCGAAAAGGACCGATTCCTTGGACTCGTTCTGAAATGAAACGACTTCGAAAAAGATCGAGTCCTCAGAATTGTTCCGAAATGGGCCGACTCCGAGTAATCGTTCCTTTTTGGAACATATCCGAAAAGGACCGATTCCTCAGATTCTGTTCAAAATGGACTGATTCAGAAAAAAATAGTTTCTTGTTCTTGTAGGTCACGATAACACTATGATAATTAATAGCACACACATATCAATGAAACGAAATCTCAAAAGCAAAATCATTTGTCTAAGAAATTAAGGTCAATGGTAAGAAATGATATGGAAAAAGATAAATACGTAAGAAAATAAATGTGACCTTTCATCCCTGCTTCCAGATTCATTCATTTTTTAAAAATTGGTGCTCGGACCTGTTTTTTTCCTTTGGAATCCTTTTTCTTAATTCTATCCTTTTTAATTGGATTCATTCCGTTTTCTCTAGGATTTGTTACTTTTTTTTCTTGGACTCGTACCTTTTTGCTCGGATTTGTTCCTTTATTTCTTGGACTCATTCCTATTTTTTTGATTCATTCCTTTATTCTCGGAGTTGCTCTTTTTTTCAGATTAGTTCCTTTTTAAAAAGATTCCAAAAAGGACGACTCAGAAGAAATTGTTTCTTTCAGTGAACGATTCTTTAAAAGGAACGATATTTCCCATCTCTACTCTCCATAGATACGTTAGTTACGCAGTAAGGAATTGTGCTTGGAATTTTTTTCTTTTTTGATATTGTTAAAGAAAAAATATGTTTACAAGCACATTGATATACATTTCGAAAAATCAAATTTGTTCAAAATGGGAGCTGTGTTTTCCAGATTTTACAGTATACATAGTAAACAACATATCAAAAAAATTCCAGGAAAAAAATTATGAATTTGGTAGTTCCGGAAAATTGGTTCTGTATTATGCATATTTTATTCCTACATATTTTTTGACAATTAGTTATTTTAATAATTTAATTAATCTAATAATTCAGTTTATTTTGCCGTATTTATGCGATATTTTGGTTATGTTATCATCTCCTAAATAAGGCAAAATAATTCCTTTTGACTGCGGCATTTATGGCGGGTGCGGCGATTATGCAGATTTTTTTTCAAAACGCTGTCAATAATAGAGGATGCGGAGATTACACCGGGTGCAGCGTTTCTTCCCTAAATTATGGTATTGCAACATGAACGCAGCTTTATTCCGATAATATTGACTTTCGAGAAACCTCAGACTACTTGTTTTTTGTTGGAGTTACTTTGTAGTGGATCTTTTTATAGAGTGTTATAACTTTTGAATAACTTATTATATTTTCCTGCAATCATTTGATGAAAATCGTGAAATTTTTTATGACCATTTGACGGAAATTGTGTCTTTTTCTCGATCCTTTGGCAAAATTTACATCTTTTTCATGATCACGTCTTTTCCTTTGATTAAATTCATCTTTTGTGATCTTTTGACAAAAATTGCATTCATTTAGTATTCTTAGACTAGAAATAGCATCTTTTTCGCAATTCTTAGATGGAACTAGCGTCTTTTTTGCGAGCCTTCGAGAAGAATTTTTTTTCAACAACCCTTTAACAGAAAACTCATCTTTTTTGTGATCCTTTGACAGAGACCGCAACTATTTCGCATTATTTGACCGAGATGGCATCTTTTAACAGGAATTGAGTTTTCTTCACAAGCTTTTGATGAAAATCGTGCCTTTTTTGCAATTCTTTGATGATATTAGAGTATTTTTCGCAATCTTTCGACAGAAATAGCATGTTTTCGACAAAATTGCGACAGGAATTGCATTTTTTTCAACAAGCTTTTGACAGCAAATGCGTCTTTTTTTCAATCCTTTGACAGCAATAGAACTTTTTTCCGCGATCATTTTAAGAAATTTTTTTTCCCCCAATCATAAGCAAATTTTTTTTCCACGATCATTTCAAGATTTTTTTTACGGCAATCCTTTGATGAAAAGCGCATGCTTTTCGCAATCTGCTTCCGTCCTTGGAGATTTTTCCATCTCAGGATGGAAAAACTTGCAACCATGAGAGACATTTCAATTGTGAAATTCAGAAAAACTGGCTTTCCAATTCTTTGTTTCTGCAATGAAGCGCAATAAAAGCAAGCATCTACTGACCCTTTCTGCTTATTCCAGTCACCATATTTTTTGGAAAAGGGTGACTCATGGTGAATTGCTTTTGTTGACTTATGCTTGGCAATATCGGGAACATGGGGAAAAAGAAATTTTTTAAAAAGTGACCTTTTTTTTCAAGCACTGAATAATTTGCACAAAATTTTTGCCAACGCAGCATATGAAAATTGTAACTTTTAAACTCGTAAATGCTGTGGCGTTTATACTAGAGTTTGCTGGAGTAATTCCTGATCAATATTTCATAAAATTAATGGATGTGTTTTTTTTTCTCCCACTTAATAAAGGAATAAATACACAACAGATATTACATACATAATATGTTAAAAATTATTTTAGATATTTATGAATGTACACATATGACATATGAAATATAAAATATTATGCCTACAATATTTACATTTGTTATTATTGCCAATAAAAATAATACCTGGAAAATTTTAAAATATTTTAACTAAAACCTTACCTACACACCCTCCTAATTAAATAATATTGTTTGAATAGTCATCAAAAATTCTTCAAATATGTATTTTGCTTGAAATCAAAACTAATTATGTTTTAATGGATTTCATATCAAAATCTTTCAAGCTATTTCTAAAATCTGTATAAAACATGAATAAAAGAGATCATATTTATTATACATTGTACTCAACGGTAATAAATTGTACTGTACACACTTGTAATTGAAATTAAGTGCATTATAATAAAATATAAAGCTATGTACTTTTAATTGTTAACTGCAATAGTTCACTATAAATTAAAGTTCAAATGAAAACAAACTGATTTATCTTTATTTCACAGTAAAAAAATAAGCTGTTTACCTAATAACAGTATATGGCTTTACGATTATGGCTAAAAGAATATACAGTAGACTCACGATTTTACAATCTCCAATTTAGTGACTCCTCGCCATTTAGTGACCATTGGATGAGGTCCCAACCATTTTCCAATACTTCCAATGTCAGAGCTTGAAATTCAATTTTTCAGGGGAGGGACGTCTCGGTCTCCCTCCCAACATCTATAAGTGGAGGGGAGTTTAACTGTTTCGGAGAGAGAAAGAAAAACTTTAAAACCTACTGTCATTTTATATGCTATTTAAAGAATCACAGATACATACGACAGAATTCCACTGAAGCAATGTTTATCAACAACTAAGAATAATTATGCAAAATGAGTTTTTTATTAAAAAAGAGAAAGTAAATCAAGCTTTGGTATTGTCCATTTCGTCTTTACAGGGATAAATTCCCTTCCTGTACTAATTATTTTTGTTACAGGTCTTGTAAACTCGGTTTTTGGTTTATGTAGATTTTAGACTGAGTATAAATTCCTGCAAGTTGGGATAGGATTAGCCTAATTTTCGATTAAAGTTATACTTATAACAATAAACAGATATGTTTGCATGCGTTTGTTGTTTTCCAAAGAGACGGCTGCATTTTTTCCACGACCATTTAATGAAATTTGCATTTTTTTTAGCCTTTTGATTAAATTTGCGTTTTCTGATGAAATTCACATTTTTTTGTGATTGTTCAATGAAATTTGCATTTTTTTAAGCAGCCCTTTGACTAAATTAGCGTTATTAACAACCCTTTGACAATATTCACATTTTTTCCCACAATGCATTGTCAAGATTTGTATATTTTTCGTGATTCTGTGACATAGTTTGCTTTTATAAAGCGATACTTTGATAATTTTTGCATTTGATTCAGGGATGATTCTGTTCTGTATTTTCTGAAAATTTAAGATATTTTATGCTGAAAAAAAAAAGTCATCAATCTGGAAGTTCAGTGAAACAACATACAATGAATTTCAACAAATGGTTGCCCAAACAAAATCAATTTCATAAATTTGAAAAAAAAAAAAAAATCAAGAATATTGTCAGGAGGTTTACAAGAAAAACGTGAATTTTGCCAGATAATCACAAAAAAAAAAAAAAAAATTAAATTTCATCAAAAGTTTATCAAAGGGAACGCAAATTTCGTCAAAAAAAATTGTGCAAAAAATCCGCAAATTTCATCAGATTCACAGAAGAATGCTAATTTTGGCCAGGGATACTAGTAAAAACGCAAATTGTGGGGGAAAAAAAAAAAAAATCGCAGGAAAAAGGTAAATTACTAAAAACTTCCAAATTTCATCTAATGATCACGAAAAACGAGCATATTTTGCCATAAAGTGTCGAAAAACTCCCATATATCATCTAAGAATCGCAAAAACCTCACAAATATTGTCAAAAAATAGCGAATTTTTACAAAAAATGTAAAAAATCTGCAAATTTCGTAAAAAAAGGCAAATTTCATAAAAAAATACAATAATTTCACCAAAAGATTGCGAAAAATCAGTAATTTTCATCAAATTGTCGCAGAAAAAATACAGTGTCAACAGTACATTTCCCTTTTATCCTCACACACTCTGCTGTAACTTTTCAGAAAATTTGCTGTGAATAAAAAAAAAAAAAATTACTCAGAATCACCCATTAAAAACCCTTTGACAAAATTTGCATTTATTCGCACTCTTTTAACAAAATTTTTGTTTCTTTTACGATCTTTTAATGAACTGCATGTTTATTTTCATATCTTTTTATGAAATTTGTGAATTTTAAGTGGAATTTTGGTAAATTTGGGTTTATATGGCGATCCTTTCACAAAATTCACATTTATTCTGTGATGCTTTCACGAAATTCACGTGTACTCTGCGATCTTTCTAAGAAATTCACATTTTATCTCTATCTTTTGAGGAAGGTCACCTTTTTTTCCTGCTATTCTTTGAAAAAATGTGAGTTTTTTCACAATGCTTCGACAAAATTTCTATCGTGATCCTCTAACAAAATGGATTGTGAAAATATGCGACTCAGCTCGGTTCAAAACTTATACCAAATCGGTTAAGAGCCGACCAAGGGCTGATCCAGCCCAACCTCCAGGGGGGGGGTCACAACTTTTGACAGATGATTTAATGAAACAATTTTAAAATACAGTAAATCTTGTGAAAAGGGAATTACGATAAAAAATAGCAAATTTCGCAAATCGGGCATGAAAAAAATCGCAAATTTTGTCGATTAGGCACAGAAAAATCACGAATTTTGTCGATCGGACGTGAAAAAATTCAGATTTCGGTTATCGGCCAAGGAAAAAAAATCTAAATTTTTTTATAATACATGAAAAAATTACAAATTTTGTTTATAGGTTGCGGAAAAGTCGCCTGTTTTGTCTGTTTACCGCGCGAAAAAAATGCGAATTTCGTTCACTGGGCGCGGAAAAATCGAAAATATTGTCAACTGGACATTGGAAAATCGCGAGTTTTGTCTATCGGCTATAGAAAAATCTCTAATTTTGTCTGTATGTTTCAGAAAAATCGCAAATTTTGTCGATTGAGCACAAAAAATCGCAAATTTTGTCAATCTGGAACGACAAAATCACAAATTTCATTAATAGGGCACGGAAAAACCCCAATTTTGTCGATCGCTTCGTAAAAAGCGCGAATTTATTCGATCGGGAATGGAAAAAACACGAATTTTGTTGATTGAGAATTAAAAAAATTGCGAATTTCGAGTTGATATGGAACGAAAAAATTGCCAATTTTGTGAATCGGGAAAGAAATTATCGCGAATGTAGTCGATTGTCTTCGTAAAAAGGGCGATTCGGTACGAAAAACTCGCGAATTTTGTCGATTCAGAACGAAAAAAATGCTAATTTCGTTGATAGGGCAAGGAAAAATCGAAAATCTTTTTGAGCGGCTGCAGAGCAATAGCGAGTTTTACCAGTTTATTGCGAGAAAAAAAAATAACAGATTTCATCAATTTACGGCAGGGAAAAATGCAGATTTCATCAGTCAGTTAAGAATCGCGAATTTTATTGTTCGGTGCGGGAAAATGCGTATTTCATGGACAAGAACGGAAAAAGGTGAGAGTCTCGTCGATTGGCCCCGTAAAAATCCCGAATACGGTCGATCGCTTTGGTAAAAATTGAGAATTTTGTCGATCGGGAACGAAAAAGTCGCAAATATGGTCGATCAGTTTCGTAAAAAGCGAAAATACAGTCGATTGGGATTGAAAAAAAATCGCGAATTACGTTGATATGGCAAACAAAAATTGACATTTCCACTGAAAGAAATTATCGCGAATATAGTCGCTCGGCTTCGTAAAAAGCACGAATTCGGGCGATCGAGTACAAAAAACTCGCGAATTTTGTCGATTC
Source organism: Maratus speculifer (assembly GCA_964019185.1). Taxonomy (NCBI): domain Eukaryota; kingdom Metazoa; phylum Arthropoda; class Arachnida; order Araneae; family Salticidae; genus Maratus; species Maratus speculifer. The sequence goes on along the minus strand of OZ025290.1, from coordinate 55,966,219 downwards.
AGAACGAAAAAAATCGCAAATTTTATCGATTCGGAACGAAAAACTGCAAATTTTGTCGATGATGCGTGGAAAAATTAAAAAAATCTTTGAGCTGCTGCAGAACAATCGTGAGTTTCGCCAGTTTATCGCGAGAAAAAAAATCACGGATTTCATTAATTGATGGCTGGAAAAAATGCAGATTTCGTCAGTCAGTTTTCGTCACTTTCATAGTTCATGTGCAGAAAAATTCGTATTTGATCGAATAAGAACGGAAAAAATGTGCTTATTTCGTGGACTGAACACGGAAAAATCGTGAATTTGTCAATCAAGTGAAGAAAAATCGCAAAATTCGCAGATCAATCGTGAAAAAATCTCAAATTTCGTCGATCACATCCAAAAAATCGTGAATTTCGTCAATTAGGCATGGAAAATTGTGAATTTCGTGGATCCGCTTCGCAAAAATCGCAAATTTCACTGATCGGGTGCGGAAAAATTGTGAATTATGTATATCAGGCATGGCAAATTCGCGAATTTTCTCGATCAGTTTTGAAAAAAGCGCAAATTCTTTCGATTAGACGTTATTTTGCGTTCCTGTTTTAGCACTCTTTACTTACACATACATTCCTCTTTGAAGAGCTTCAGGGGGGGTCATGACCCCCATGACCCCTCCCCCCCTTGGATCCGACACTGCAGCCGACGATTCAAACATAATTTCCAGGCAGATAACTGATGTTTCATAATTTTTGGAATCAAATGTGTTAATTTTTAGGAAAATTCGGAACGAAATGACTCCGTTCTTGCAGCAGAAAATAAAAAGAAACTTGTGTTAATCGATAGCTGGAAAAAAATTGTGAAACAGTTTTTTGAAAAAAAAATCTTTAATTTTAATGATTTTTTGCAGCAAAAAACTTGCAAAATATGTCATTCAGTTGCACGAATATATAAAATTCGCAAAAAGCTTGGGAGTTGATCATAGTTTCAAAATGCAAAAAATTTTAGAAAATTTTTGATTTTTTTCTTGGGGGGGGGGGGCTCTTGCCCACGAACACGATATTCTTTTGGGTATAAGTTATCAATTTTTAGAATGCTTAATTATACTGATTTGATATTATAATTTAATTACTTGGAGAACATGTGTGTAGGAACTCAGGTTTATATTTTATGTTTGTGTTCAAAAGCAAACATTTTTGGAATCATTAAAATTAAGCTAACTTTCCTTGTAGTCATTGAATCAGGGTTGGCAAGTTTTTGATGCATGATAGTTTTTACCGGATTTTACCATGGTTTTTACCGTCGTGTCAAAAACCTCCTTGTCAAAAAATGTCGAAAACTGTCAAAAAACCTTTTTTTAGCGATTTGTTTTTACATAATAAATATTATTACTTTTTCATTCTATCTTTAGTATAAAGTCACTTCACATGAAATATTCAATATCAAACAGACTCTAAGAAAAACAAAAACTACATTAAAAAATAAATAAAGCATTTAAGAATCTCTGTAAATGTAATAAAAATATGCTATGTGTTATTTTTTTAAATTTTACTTTAAATAATAACTAAGTAGTTTAAAATAAAACGTAAACAAGACATAAATAGTCTGACTTTTTATGTCAGACTATAGGTAGCTTTAATAAATTGATTTTAAAAATATTTCATGACTTTTCAGGTAAAAATATGGGTGCTTGAATGGTCTAAATTCATACATACTTGCACAAAACTTACCAAATAAAAACGGCCGCTTCTACTCGGACCGGATGTGCGCGTAGTCCACAGGCTACACGGACCGGGTCATGATTGCGCATGCGCAGACGATAGGTTCAGCAGTTTTCCATGTAAAGAAACACGGAGTAAGAAGCAGGAGGGGAAAGTAGTGTTAAAATTTTGCCATGCGGATTTTTTGACAATAGACGGCGAAACCGCTACTAGCAGGCTGACGATCGATGCTTCTGCAATGCTTTTCAATGGGAAAAATGGTACACAAGACATCCATAATATGAATAAAACAGTTGCTCCAAATAATTAAAATAAAAATTAGCTTTAATTCTACATGCATTAATTGCATAAATATCCAACGTTATGGATTATTAAAATGGTCTAAGGTTATAAAAACTATACGCGAAATTAAAATTTACTTCAAAATATTTGATTAATACTTAATTTCTAAAAATCATAAGCCTGTTTCTTTGCGATATGCAACTAATTTACAGCAGTCATTTTAATCCGCGACTTTCAATGTTTTTAAATGACCTGCCCTTTAATTGTCAGAATGATCTCGTATTTTAAAGGGCTTAAAAACGAAAATGAAGCGCCAAATACCTATGAAAAACTATGTATGTTGTGTAGAAAACTACAATTAACCAGATTTTCATTTCTACAACCTTCTAAAAATTCAGATTTTTCGTAAATTTTTTTTTAAAAATTACCATTTTTCCCATTGAAAAGCATTGCAGTAGCTAAAAAATCAGCCTACTACCGATCGCAGCCTCCTCATTATTTACCAAAATTTCACTTTGCATTTTCGAAGAGTCATACGCATTAAGTTTCCCCTCCTGTGTCTTACTCCGTGTAAAGAAATTTTAAATCAGCATTATTTGTTAATTTATACTTTATGGCATCTTTAATATAATAATAATAATTCTATGTTGATTTTTTTTTTTTTTTTCATTGACTGATTTTTTTTTTTTTTTTTTTTTTTTTTTTTTTTACATTGAATGATTTGATTTGATTTATTTTTTTTTTACATTGAATAAATACCAGTTTATATTTATTAATTTTGTTTTGCTATTATTATGTATGCTATTTAATGCATCAAAAGGTGTTTTTAATTTTATGAAGTTAAACTACTGATTTTCAGTTAGATTTAATTTAAATTTTAAATGGTTTTTTCGAAAAGCTTTTGCTAAGGTAAGTTCAGAAAAATGGTTTTCAGTCAAAGCTGAAAATTGATTAATGAGCAAGAAAATTGTTGTAAATGACACACCAGATGTAAAAGCCATGCTAGTAGAACAATTACAGACATTTAGAAGTTTTTTACAAAATAAACTACCAAACTGATCTTTATCATAAATACAGTAAATATATACACTTCATAGAAAAGGGGAAAAAAATAGAATTTGCGGAAAAAATAGAATTTCTTAAGAATTTGCGGTGGAGAGCTTTGTCCAACCTACATCTGTCAAATGGGGAACCCCTACTTAATCCGCTGAAAGGGTTGCCTCAGTCACAATGTAACCCTCCCAACTTTAACTCCCCTAGGCGCTGCTTGGTTTCACCGCGGAGGGAAACCTATCACCAATCAACGTGCACGCTTACGATTGACGTCACGGTTGACAGTCACCAGGTCAGCTGATCCTATCGTTTGCGCAAGCGCAATCATGACCCGGTCCGTGTAGCCTGTGGACTACGCGCACATCCGGTCCGGTTAGCCACTTCGAATAAAAACTAGGGTATATAAATATATAAATTATTATTTTATTCTGATTTTTCTTAAATGTTTTTAATTTTTTTTTGGGGGGGGGGGAATATTTATTAAATTTTAAGTCTAAAAGCTTCCAATTGAAATTGGGTCTTAAAGGTTTGTATTAAAATTTTATTATATAAAATTTTTAAGATTCTATCTATTGAGCTGAGAACAAAAATCACTGCTTAATTGCATTTATGAAAAGCATAAGATAAGCATTTTGAAATATTATATATAATAATATTCAGTACTATTTGATTATCCTGTCGACCAAAAAGCTACCGCCAAACTATAAGATTAAATACCAATAATGGAAGATTGTGAAAGTCACATTCATTCACATTAAATACGATACATGTGTTTAAAACGTCAACACAGGATTTTTAATCTCACTCTTTATTTGAATTTTAATTAATGGTTTACTAATTTATGTCTTCTTTCGCTGTTTAAAATAAAAGTTATGTAAACATGTAGAATTTGGCGAAATTGGTTGACAGGATAACCAAGTAGTACCTAATATTAAAATTTATTCAATGACCAGTCCTTGACATCAATTGTCATACCATATAATAGCATTTTTGAATCTCTAAAATTATTTTAATATATTTTTTGAAATGTATATTGAAGGTTATTTAATAAATATAATAACCTTTTATTATCATTTAATATTAATTTTCATTGCAGTTAGTAGAATCTATATTAATGAAGATTATGACAAATGTTGTTCTTTCCATTTTTTACACTTGTATTTTTAAATTTTTCCCCATTTAGGGAATCCTTCTTTTAAATATATTCAACAAATGTGATTAAAATTAATAATAAGAAGAACAATAAGGAAAAATCAATTTAAAATGGAATTGTAAGCTGTACTTGTACTATAAATTGGCGGAAAGTCGATGTGATAATCAAAAGTCGAAATGATACGTTTTTGACAGAATAAACCGGTAAAAACACGGTTTTTACCACTGTCATGTCGAAAACCAGTTTTTGACGTCGAAAACCCAACCCTGCATTGAATAGTCAAACCAATTTAGCTTTGCATAAGCTTTTTTTATGCATAAAATCATATTGCTTTATATATATTCTAAAAACAGACTGAACTTACAACAGCAAAAAAATATAAATAGTACTTTCAAAAAGCATTAAACAGTATTTTGAATATTTTTAACTATTTTTCAAAGGATGAGAATTGACTTTTAAAAATAATTATACTCGCAACTTAAAAATAATTTATATAACATAAATTATCACTTCACAGTTTTTAGCTTGATTTAATAACACTAATGATGGCTTAAAAAATGTGCATAAGGTTTTAGACACTTTGCAACAATTTTTGACATGTCATGTCAAAAAACACTTCTTGGCATCAAAAACCCAACAATGCTTGAAATTTAATTTTTCTTGGGAGGAGAGCGACTCTCCTAACATTTATAAATAGAAGGAGACTTCAAATATTTAAGGGGAAAGTTTTTCTTAATTCACTATTATCAAGTGTGTTTTTTAAAAAATTAATGTTAATATATATAGAAATATGCTATTAAAGTAATTTAAATGTAATTCAGAATACTTATTATATTTATGTATAGATTAAAATAAAAAAAGGTAAGTTTTAATCCGGTTTCTGTTTTTCAATTTTCACCAAATATTGGATCTTAAACAACAAAATTGAATTAATTTCTAAGCTGGATTTGGTTTTATTTGATTTTGCGTGCTAATACATGTTCACAAGCTAAATTTGTGATGGGCAGCATACAAGCAATATTCATAAACTTGAAAATTGTACAAAACATATGGTTATATTCACTAATGTGAAAACGGAAAACAGTGAAATTCTTTAAACGGGAATGCCTACAATTTTTTGGACAAGATTTTAAAATTTTTGGTAGAAATTCAAGCTTCGCATTCAGTATATGTTGTATTAAGGTCACAAATATATTATTTTGTATGGTAAATAGTGTTCATTCTAGGCCATTTTTGAAGGGTGCAGCACCCTGTCCCTTTTCAAATTTACAAAATGCACCCTGCCCTTTTTAAAAGTAGTAAAATGCACCACTGGTTTTATCCAAAGATTTTTAATAAATATTTTTTTTATTCCGTAGTGTTTCTAAATTTGTGTGCCCAAAAATGATAGATTTTTTCCATTTCTTTAAGAAAAAGAACATAAAACTATTGAATCATGTTTTAATTGTATTTTTAATTTTTATATCATAAAATCATTCAAAATTAATGTTACTTGATTTATCATATTTAAAAATTATGTGTTTCATTACTTTCTTTTTTCCCCTTCTAAAGGCAATAAAAATAAATTTCTGGCAAAAGTGCCCTTTTCTGCTGCAGTAGTGCCTTTTGTAGTGAATAGCACCATGCCCTTTTTATTTCTAGACTATACCCATAACCAACATACAAAGAGATGATTGAGGAAAAAAATAAGAACAAAACAAAAGAGAGATTATATGATATTGTTTTGCAGCATAGAGATAAAGTTTTGTTTTGTTTTGTTGTTGAGTCAGCATTGCAATGAAACATTTGAATGATTTCATTGTCAATAAAATAAAACTATGTTCATCAATACAGCCTAAATCTTAAATTTTAAAACTGATCCTCTTTAAGCATAGATCAATTAATTTAAAATTACAGGGCAAAAGCTAAAAGTTTCCATGACTAATGAACATTTAAATAAAATAACACAAATACCATGTTTACTGGCAAGTATTGGAGAATATTCAAATTATTTCACTGATATAATACAAGAAAATAACTTTTTTCCTACTTAAAACTTATTTTTTTTTTTAAAGCATTTATATTTTTATCAATAAACGTATAATCGTAAAAACTGCCAAGTATGTATTACATCTTAAAACATTATGCAAGCACAATATTCCTGTTTTATAATAATTTTCACATATATTTAGCTTAAAGTTAGCTTAAAAGTGCAACCAGATTTAACAATTGCATATTAGAGATCAATCTAGGATAAGTTTTTTGTGAACATTTAAATATATATATATATTTTTTTTTAACTTTGTACTTTAATTTTAAGCATAAAACTTATTTAAATATACAAAAATAATTGATAATATCAGTAAAAAAGCTCTTTAATTCCAAAATTAAATGGTAAAAGAAAGAAAATATCGTTGCGATTAAGCTTAAACACACTTAAAATAAAAATTTTAAAAGAGCCAAATTTTTCATTTCTATTCAGAAACAAAACATTCGTAACGAACATTCGTTCATCGTAAAAGATGTCGTTTACAAGCGATATATTAATTTGTTTACACGAGATATATGTTTACGAAATGAATATGTTTATAAAAGATATATGAAACTGCATACTTACTTTTCTTTGTAAATGTTTTATTTTTATTTTCTCGTGTCACATCTTCATGAACACCATGCCGCCGCCATTCCAAATAATCACAGCGTTGCCAAACGATGAATTGCAAGATACAAAATGTCTTCGATATTCCCCAACGCCACCTAGGGTAAGGATTACCAGCAGAAATACTGCAAATGTTCGTACGGCTCCATGGCGTGGTGGGCCAGCGCATGGTCGATCAGTGGAGGTCAATCAGAATTTTATCTGATGGTTTTAAACAGTAAAGTTGACTGCAGTTGTCCAGCAGTGGTCATGCAGTGGTAGGCCAATAGCCATCACTTCCCCATCATTGCCAGCACCTATCTTGCTGCTGGCCAGCATTTTTCTCTTTGCTGGGAAGTAGCTGTTCATATGAGAAATATGTTAATTAATCAATATGTAATTGGATTCATAATATTCTCATACTTTACCCAGATATTATTTATATTTGCAATAGTTAATATGAAATGACAGTATATAAAAAGAAAGATTTGCTTACCTTTACTGGTAAGCCACCCGAAAACAGCAGAGCGTTGCGTTCACCGAAGGTGTTGCTTATCCGTGCAAAAATTATTATCTAGAGGCGAGATGAAGTGGACACTACCGTATCACTGCTAAGATAATTTTATTTAAATCTTTAAAAGGATATCACACACACTTGGATATATACTGTATACTATAAGAAGGAAAAATGTTGATTATATAGGTTAAAAGCACAGGTAACAATAATGTATATTTATAATGGAAGAGGTGCTTAAATATTATAGTTTTAAAATCAGTTTGAAGATCGCAGCTTGGTTGAAAACAACCAGCTTCCGTGACTCCAAACAAGCACACTGGTGACGTAGGCGCACGATGAATCTTTCCTGCACAAGGGGGGGAAAGTAAAAATGCAAGATTGCATAAATCCTTTCTTCTCTTGTATCTTTGTGCGTATATTTCAGAGATGGCAAGATATACTGGAAATTTTTGTACTGCTGCCATCTGGTGTATAGATAAAGAGTCTTGATTAATATTTATATCAAAAAAGAGAAAATAAATAGTTCTTTAGTGGTATGTCACAAAACACTTATATCTAGAGAGGTATTCTAACACCCCTGATTTTTGTGACAAACCGATGAGTGTACAATGTTCATCTGGTTTCTGAGGTATTCGAAGTGAGGTTTTGGCAACGGTTTTGTTAACACGTCAGCCAGCATCAATTTTGATGGGCAATAGGTTATTTTTATAGTTCCGTTCTGGCACAAATGTCTGATATAGTGAAATTTTATTTCTATGTGTTTGGTTTTGCTTTGCGCCTTTTCATTTTCAGAGAGTTTTATGGCTGAAATGTTATCCTCATAGAGGGTAACTGGAAGTTGTTGATTTAGTTCGAGATCAGTTAGTAATTCTAATAGCCATATGGTCTCTTGGCATGCACTGGAGGCGGCAATATATTCCGCCTCTGTAGAAGAGAGTGATACGCAACTTTGCTTTCTTGACAACCACGCTAAGGAGTTATTTCCTAGTTTAAATAAATTCCCTGTGGTGGATTTCCTATCCACCCTGTCGTTACCCCAGTCGGCATCACTATAAATTGTTAACACTGGCGGCTTTGACTTGTCAATGACCAACTTTAAATCTTTCGTGGTGAGTAAATATCTGATTAGTTTTTCGACTGCTTGCCAGTCCACCTCTCTGGATGATTCATTCCTCCTTCCCAGTATATTAACAACCGATGCTATATCGGGTCTAGTTAGGGTTGCGATGTATAACAGCCCCCCAATGGCCTGCCTATATTTTTTGTTATCTCCCAGTAATTTTCCATTTGGGTCTAGGCTGAAATAATTAGTGCTGATTGGTGTATATGTTGGTTTTGCGTCTAACAAATTTAAACTTTTCCACAATTTGCACTATTTTGTTCGTCTGATCTAATTCTAGATTTCCTTTTGCTGTTTCTTTAATATTAATTCCTAGATACTGCGAAACCTTTCCCAGGTTTTTGATTTTGTATTGTTTTGAAAGTTCAGTAAATATTTCGCACGTGTCTTCTTTATCTCCGGCGACCAAGATGTCATCCACATAAACGATTATGTAGACGACTTTTCCATCTTGGACTCTTTTATATAGACATTTGTCTGACGCGCATTCTTTGAAATTTAATTCATTTAGAGATTTGCTTATTTTCAAGTTCCACGCCCTAGCTGCCTGCTTAAGACCGTAAATTGCTTTGTTTGAGCTGCATACTTTATCCTCTTCCCCCCTTTTCACATATCCTTCGGGTTGAGCCATATAAACCTCCTCTTCTAATTCGCCGTGTAAAAAAGCGGTTTTTACGTCTAAGTGAGTTATGTCGAGGTTTTTGTATACTGCTGCGTTTAAGAATGCTCGCAGGGTGGTATGAGCAACTACGGGTGCGTAGGTTTCGTCGTAATCGCTACCATATTTCTGCGCGTATCCCTTAGCAACTAGCCGCGCCTTATATCTTTCTATTGACCCGTTTGCTCCCGTTTTTGCTTTGAACGTCCACTTACACCCAATGACGCGTTTTCCTGGTATTGGCTTTATTAGTCTCCAGGTATTATTTTGTTTTAGGGACTTTAGGTTATTTCCTCATTTGTTGCCTCTATCCATTTATTTTTAGTTTTCACGTCATTGATGTCCTGCAGTTCCGCCCATGACTTTGGCTCCTGAATTTGGCATAAATTTGCACTTATACCGAAACGGTTGGGTGGAACTCCGCGATTTTGCCTTTCCGACCTTCTAAGTTCGGGGGGTTCTTCTGCTAGGGGATCTATTTGATCATGGTCATTTTCTTCTAGTTCAATTAGGATGTTATCCGCGGGTGTTTCGCAATTGTTATTTTCTTTATCAGACTTAAATTCCTCTTGTTTAATTCCATCTTCAAAAAATTTTACAGTTCTGGATATCATTATTTTATTTTCGCCCGTATAAATCCTATAACCCTTGCTTCTGTAATCATAGCCCAACATTATTCCCTCGACGGCTTTCTCGTCTAGTTTTCCCCTTTTAGGCTTATCGATGTAGGCGAATGCCTTACATCCGAAAGTTTTAATATTCGAGAGATCCGGTCTCTTGTTATTCCAAAGCTCGTATGGAGTTAAGTTATTTTCATTCGCTTTCGTTGGCAGTCGATTGAGGAGATATGTGGCGGTCATGACCGCTTCTCCCCAGAATTGTTTGGGTAATTTAGCATCTGATAACATGGTTCTAGCCATTTCCATTATCGTCCTATTCTTTTTTTCAGAGACACCGTTCTGGGGACTGCAGTAGGGAACGCTTAACTGGCGCTGTATCCCATTCTCGATCAGGTAGTTTTCGAAATCGTCACCTATATATTCTTTTGCGTTGTCGGACCTGATTGCTTTTATTGATCTGCCAAATTTATTTTTCGTCAACGCTATGTATTCCTTTAATTTGATAACGGCTTCTGATTTATGCGCAATTAAGTGCGTCATGGTGAACCTGCTATAATCATCCGTAAATGTTATGAAGTATCTTTTACCTCCTATCGTTTCTGTCTGCATAGGGCCGCATATATCTGAGTGTACCAGAGTACAGATTTCTGTACTTCTGTTGGTAGCTGCCTTAGGGTAGGGTAGGACAGAAAGTTTCCCTTGAATGCACTTGGTGCATCGTATGTCATGTGTGCAATTGTTGATTGTTATCCCTTCAGCTAATTTATGATTGACTATGTATTTGATGTCGTCGAAATTTCTGTGTCCGAGTCTCCGGTGCCACATTGATATGCAGTTTGGATTATGACAGAATGTTTGAGCGCTTAATGTGTAACCATATTCATCTTCGGGGTTTAACTCATAAAGATTATCATTTAGATTAGCGGTCAAAATTATTTTATTGTCTTTGACAAATAAACATTCGTTTTTCTCAAATATTACCTTTATGTCATTTTCGGTAGCTCTTTTAACCGATAATAAGTTGTTTTTTAGTTCTGGGCAATATAACACGTCCTTAAGTGTAATATATTGTTGTTTGTTTGTTTTCAGTTTAACGTCCCCCATCCCTTGTGAATTTAGCCTTTTTCCGTTGGCAATAGTTATGTTGCCAAAATTACCGGCTGTGAATGTGGCGAAATTTTCTTTCGTGGAGGTGATGTGTCTCGTACAACCAGAATCTATTATGTAGGTGTTTGAATCTGTTGTTTGTGTTTGGTTCACCTCTATTAACTCATTTTTGAAATTATTTTCTACTGGGAAGAGAGGAATGGTTGATTCATTGATTGATTCATTTGAATCATCATGTTTGCTAGTTTTGCTGTTAAAACAAAAGTTCGATGAGTCACCAGTAGAGTTGTTTTGTTTTTTAGGGGTATCGGAATTGTTTTTGTAGATTTTTGTTTTATTAGTTTCATATTTTTGATAGTTGATTCTTTGCTGGTTTTTCAATTTATAACATTCCGAACGGTAGTGCCCTTCACGCTGGCAAAACGAGCAATATTTTTTGCTTTTGTTTCCTTTACTGATTGTTTTATAAGCGGTGTCCTTGGGACGGGAGTAAGCATTTTTATTTTCCACTCTATGGGAATATTCATCCAATAGTTTATTTTTGACCATTTCGAGACCATATTTTTGACCATTTTCGTTTATTTTTGTCCTTCTCGTCCCTCGCCTCAATACTAGTTATTAGGGGAGCGTAGGATTGTGGCAGACTGCATAGCATGATTGCCACTACATGAGAATCATTTATATTCTCACGTATAGCTGAAAGCTGATCGCGGAGCATGAGAATGTTATTGATGTGTTGGCTGAGGTCTCCTCCTTCCGGGAGCCTTTGGAAGTAAAATTTCCTCAATAAGAACAGCCTAGAAGATAAATTTTTTCTTTGATGGACATTTCGCAGTTTCTCCCAGATTTGCTTTGGCGATTTGAGGTTTCGTATGTGCACAATCTGAGAATCCTCAATACATAAGCAGATCGTTGCTTTAGCTTTGGCTGACCTTTTCATGTGGGCATCGTCGGCCGTACTAGGTGGTTCTTCATTGATAAATTTTAAGAGATCGTCTTTAATAAGCAAATTCTCTATCTTAAAACTCCAACTGGAGTAGTTAGTATCATTCAACTTATCTATAGAACCAATGTCTCTATTTACTGCCATGTTTATTTTAATTTGAGTTAATTATGCTACTCTCTTTATAGTTATATGGATATAAATATAGATATATTTCAATCTTTGATGCTCATATAAAGTAATGTTAACTGTGCAATAATATATCAATTAATGTGAGAAATATGCATATTTATTTTTACTGGGCATTTAATATTTATGAGTCTCATAATCTATGAGAAATATGTTAATTAATCAATATGTAATTGGATTTATAATATTCTCATACTTTACCCAGATATTATTTATATTTGCAATAGTTAATATGAAATGACAGTATATAAAAAGAAAGATTTGCTTACCTTTACTGGTAAGCCACCCGAAAACAGCAGAGCGTTGCGTTCACCGAAGGTGTTGCTTATCCGTGCAAAAATTATTATCTAGAGGCGAGATGAAGTGGACACTACCGTATCACTGCTAAGATAATTTTATTTAAATCTTTAAAAGGATATCACACACACTTGGATATATACTGTATACTATAAGAAGGAAAAATGTTGATTATATAGGTTAAAAGCACAGGTAACAATAATGTATATTTATAATAGAAGAGGTGCTTAAATATTATAGTTTTAAAATCAGTTTGAAGATCGCAGCTTGGTTGAAACAACCAGCTTCCGTGACTCCAAACAAGCACACTGGTGACGTAGGCGCACGATGAATCTTTCCTGCACAAGGGGGGGGGGAAAGTAAAAATGCAAGATTGCATAAATCCTTTCTTCTCTTGTATCTTTGTGCGTATATTTCAGAGATGGCAAGATATACTGGAAATTTTTGTACTGCTGCCATCTGGTGTATAGATAAAGAGTCTTGATTAATATTTATCAAATCATATCAAGATTATCAAAAAAGAGAAAATAAATAGTTCTTTAGTGGTATGTCACAAAACACTTATATCTAGAGAGGTATTCTAACAGTTCTCAAAAAACCGCTTGAACTTTCTTGGTTACCTGAGTTTTTTAGATTATAAACATTACTTCAATGTATAAAGGGATGGTTGTTTTCCTGTTAAATATTTTGATTTTTTTCCTCTTATTAGTTTTGAATATCCATGTTTAAGAATTCAATTTGGCAAAGTTGAAATCAATCATTTAGAACATTAAGAACACAGTCAACTTAACAATATATTTTGTAGTTTCTAATTTGTTTGTCTCATTGCTTGTTTGTATTCATACATAATAAGACATCTGCACTTAAAAAAAAAAATCTCAATCTCTCTCTCTCTTTTTTTCCCCAGCTGCAGTCCATCAAATACCAACTACCAGAACAGTCTTACAAGGAAATGTGGAAGATGTAAAGCATTGGTTGCGCTCAGCAGTCGACAGAGATGTTTGGAAGAATAAAAAGAAAATCAAATTGAGATTTTGATAATATTAATAACTTTTTTAATGTACCGTTGATTATGCAAATAAAAAAAGTTAATTAAAAATTTTTTTTCATTATAATGCAACTTTTCAAAGCTCCATATTAAAATTATATTTAAGGGGAAGATAATATTGTCAGTGTGAGAGATTAATGCATTTTTCTTCATAATCTCTATTTTATTCAAAATATGAGTCCTAAGACTATTAATGCCCAGTTTTCAGGGTTGTTTGGTTTAAACCAAGTTGGTTTAAACCGTGGTTAAAACCATGGTTTAAACCAAGTGGTTTAAAAAAAAAAACACGCTGTTATTTTTTCACCTGAATTTTTTTATTCTTTTACCCAAATGTTTTATTTTACACATTATTGAAAAATGCAAAATCCAAACTATGAAGAAGCTACAAGCAAAGCTGTAGAAAAATGATGAATTAGTAAATTTCTAAAAAAAAACATTTTTAATCAACCCAACTTTTCTTGTAAGCTATAAATCTACATGGCAGAATAACTAATTTTTCTAAAATTAATTGGTTAGAAAAAAAACTAATCAGTTTTCTTTTTTTTCTTTCAAGTCCTATATATGTGTATATATAGCCATTAATTGTAAAACATATATATAGCGTACTATTTAAATTACAACTATAACATAATTAAACACAAATTATTACATACTATTTAAATTGCTTGATTAGTTAAGATTTACTAAGGATTTCATCATTCCAGAAAGCCTCAAATATGACATTCTTAAGTTATTTTCTCCATTAATTTCTTTTTGTTATGTATGCTATGGAATAATTGGCAATGAGCTTCTTTTTGCTCTGTGGTTATTGATTTTAATAAGCCTTTTTTTTTTTTTTTTTTGCATTCCGACATTGGGATTGGGTTTTTTACATTATGATTTTATTCTGCTACCAGCTAGGTTGGCACAGTTCAAACCAATTATTTTTTTTAGAACAAATCTAATATAATATTTTCTCATTTTTGTAATTTAAGTTATTCAAATTATTGGGTGAAAGTAATTTCTCTTTTTAAGTCTTATCTGAATAGTCACCATAAGACATAGTGAGTCTAGTCAAGGTCATGTTAGTATGCATATATAATGCAAATTTCATGCATTGATGAACATATCTAAAGAAAACGCTTAAATTACGTAAATTTAGTGAAGATAAAATAGATGAAAAATATGCAATATTTAGATTTTAAAAATATTTTTCTTTGAGAAACGCAGGTGGACAGATAATGACATAAAATTATCTTTAAAATTTCAGTCAAGTTCTAAAAGAAAATTTCTTGATTGGAGGGATTATTTTTTAAGAGTAAAAAAGGAACTCAAGATATGAAATCGAATAAGAAGACATTAAAAAATTAGGCACTAGTAAAGCACCTGTTTACATTTAACTAAAATTTGCAAAAGATATATTTAAATCTTCTATTGCATAACCAAACCCATTACTTAGATCAGTCAAGAAAATTTCCAGAAGGGGGGGGGGGGACAAGACAAGGTTTGCTTGAGACGTAATAGCAAAATGTCTCATAAAAATGCCTAAAAAATGTAATTTTAAGTTTAGACATTTAAAAATACTAAGTGTTATAATAAAGCATGCAGTCCAATGGCTGTTTAAATGCTTTAGTGGATGACAGCATTTATAAAACTACTTTATATTTTAAGATCAATATTTTTCAATAGTCTAAAAAGCTGTTAAATAGGTATTTTTGTTTATTTTACTGTCGTATTTTTTTTTCTTTTAACCTGGTAGTTTCAGAGAAGTGATAAGTAGCAATACACAATACTTGAAATGTGTAAAGATTCTACTGCTAAATTCAAATCATTCCAAAATTTTTTATAAAAGCTTTATTTTTCAATAAAAGATAATTGTCTTCTAACAAAAAAAATCAGACATCACATATAACAAGTATTTCAAATTAATTATTTTGAATTACGATTTGAATATAATATATATGAAGTTTTATATATGAATCTATATCATATATTTATTTATAGTGCTAGTAATCAAAAGATTGTTCATTAAGATTTCCAAGGTATCAATGCAGAACATTTTATTTATGAAATATAAGACATAGCTTTTTCTAAAAATGTTTAAATTTTAAATGATTTCGATTTTCTACATAATTGATTGTATATTAAATAATTATATTTATTAGAATTACTTTTAAATCAAATTATTACTTATATATTCAAAGATATTTATTTTTGTTGATAAATATGCATGTATATGTAACAGGAAAACTTATTTTAAAAAAAAACCCGGTTTAAACCAAAAAAACCATGGTTTTTTTTTTTTTTTTTTTTTTTTTTTTTTTAAACCCGGTTTTTTACCAACTCTGCCAGTTTCTAATATATATTTTTTAGAAATAGTTGACACGTTTCCATACTCATCGATTCTTATAGAAACATATATTTTTTCACTAGCTGACCCGCCCGGCGTTGCCGGGGTCCGTATTAACAATATTAAACGAACTTGAAATTTGTATGATTTTGTCATTAACTGGAAGCATGCAGAAATGCATTGTCTGAAATCCGTCGCAGCTGACTTTGTGAAAAATCGGTTTTAAAAACAACAACTAATATTAAGCTCTAAAAATATTTAAAATGAGCAATGAGAAACATGGGAGGGAACATGTATCCAACGATTGCGTTAGTTTCGTGTTAAAGTGTTGATATTTACCCGTAAAAATCACTGTTAAATCACGTAACTAATTATTTTTTTTTCCCATAGAAATCCCAAGTGAGATATTTTGAATTTCAAACTAATTATATCACTCTTAAATCCGACTATGCCGTGAATGAAATCGATACGCGATGGTAAAAGATTGGTATGTAGTATTATAATTTCAGTGCCATTTAACAAAAGTGTATATTTTTAATCAAAGCATGTGTAATGTTGACTCTGTGGACAAATTCCTAACCGTAAACTTTTGTACCGTAACCATAATCTGTCTGTAACCTAACTGCGACTTAACAGTACCCTACCGTAACTTAAATACAACACAAATGTAACCTAGTCGTCACTTTGAAATATCAATACAGAAGCATCATTTAAGATTTTGCTTGAAAAGTTAACATTCTTTCGTTAATGTCTTAAAATCGTCTGCATTCTGAAATCTAGATTTTAGACTAATATTTGTTATTTAAGTTTTCGCGCATGATTTTAAAAGAATGTTTTCATAAATATATTTTATATATTGACATAGAGTTATTAATATGTTGTTAAATCATAAATATTTTTTCATCTACGTTATAAAGTATTAAAAAGATCTGAAAAAAAAGAAAACATTTAGTAATACAATTTTTAGTTCAAATCAAATGTTTTCAATATTTTATTTAATTTTATTTTGACATTTAATTATTTCGAAATTATCAAATTCAATTATTTTAAAAGCAAACATTTTTTTAAAATAAATAATATAATAGAAAAAAGACCATTTAAAAAAATTACTATTTCTTCGTAGAATATGCTTCAGCTGTAATTCATTTCTTTCAATTCGTCTTATTAATACAAAATCCCTTCCACATGCTTTTGTTTGGGACATTAAAATTTGAGCGATAAATGGTTTAATATTGCAACCCTTTTTTCGGTTTACTTCACCACATGGAGGAAGAATATACTGGAGGTGAACTATAAAGATTTGGGTGATGCCGAAAATGTAACCCTACATTAAGTCACATTAAGTCCAAACAAAACCACGTGCTTTGATTCGCCTATGAATTCAAACCGGTTAAAACCCGTATTTGATTGCTCTTGTTTTTTATCGTCGAATTTTTTATTAGACAGCGCTTCACAGGTAAAAATTTCTTTGATTATTTAATTATATGTGTTTTAAATATCAAAATAGAAAATCTTTTAACATTTTTCTTGAAAAGATCATTATTTTTCTAATATCTGAAAATCGTTTGCAATCAGAAATCTGTATTTTAGATTAATATTTATTACTTATGTTTTCATACATGATTTTAAAAGAATGTTTTCATTATTATATTTTAAATATTATTTAAATGCAATTATTAATATGTAACAAAACAAATTTCTTTTTATATATTCATCTTGATTTTTTTTTTTTATCCCTGAATTATTTATTTAGAATAAATCTATTTGTAATATCGAAACCCTGTATTTATGCTTCATTTTTCGCATTTAAATGCGATTAATCTTAAAATATGTGTAATTTATTTTCTAATAATTTTAAAAACATGATAAGAATCGAAATTTTTACTGCGTGAAAATCAGCTCATTTATTGCACAGCTCTCAAATTTTATTATGCTTTATATCTGTAGTTTTTAGGTGCTTTCGTAATTACGTAAATACGTAGCACCTATAGTTGTCGTTCAGTCCATCCGTCTGTCTGTCCATTCGCATATAACAACGCAAAAACTACCCAACCGAATCGTTTGAAGTTTAAAATACATAATTAATACATAATTTTGTCAAGTTATTTCAAATTTAAGATAGATCAATTATTAATAGATGAATTACAGGGACAATCAAAAGTATCCCGTTACATTACGGTCAAGGGGGGTTTCAAATGCATTTTAATCATTTGAAATTTAAAACAAATAATTATTACATAATTTTGTCGTGTCATTTTAAATTTTATAGAAATTGGATGCATAAATCAATTACAGGAACAATAAAAAATATTCCATGACATTACGGTCAACGGGAAAAAAGTTTCAAATGCATTTTAATGGTGTTAAACTAATTCAAACATAATAAAACTGACATGAACCTATGAAGTATATATATACTAAAATATACATTCTGTACAATCTGTGATGCAAAGAATATTTGTTTTAAATTACAGGAGCACACAAAAGTATTTCATTACATAAAGCTATACGGAGAAACATTGTTTGTGGGGCGTGTTTTAATTACATTAAACTATTTAGCATTTTATGAATATGATATAGGTTGCTGAGGTGTAATAAAAATTACTTCCTGTATATTTACAGGAACACAAAGATTTCTACTACTATAATGTAACCGAAGTACTGTCTACTATATCAGCAAGATCTGAATATTTTAAAAACTTCGTTATCGTACGAACGCACCTCATTTGTTACGCTTCATGTATAATTTCCAACTTATTAATTGTTTCTCAAAATTTTTTATTGATAATGCTGCTATTTTGAAGAAGTAAAATTTTTATGTTTGTCAAAAATTGTTCTTATTAATGTAAAGCATGACTATATGCTAACAATATTTGTTTTAAAACATGTTTTGGAATTTTTTAATAACGTTGTAAGTATTAAAATTAGCTCTGTTTCAGGCGGAATACTGTTTATGTGTCAGATTCGAATTCAAATATTAGCGGTTCAGATCGATAAAAAAAACATTTATGTTGGATTCCGATTTGAATAGAATTTTCGGGTTCATGTAAAATACACAACCCGACCCATTCAAGGATCTAGTCTCGCTGCAAATTTAACATACACTTTTATTTGTGCAGCGTTAAGCGTTGAGCAAATAAGCAAAATTATAACATCACTTTTTTTATAATGTTGCAATATTATAATTTTTCAACATCACAGTTTAAGCAACATTATATCATTTTATACACTCTTACTTTCCTTTGCGTGAAATTTTATATCATCACGAAAAATATTGAAAAAGCCCGGTTTTAAGCTATATTGAGCTACACTCTTCAAATTTTCAATATGCCTATACAGGGTGTTTCAAAGTTATGCATCAGAAATGTAAAGGCAATTAGCGGGAACATTAATGAGCAGATTTGTAAAGGAATGTAGTTGCGGAAATGTAGCGTTGAGGAGAATCAGTGAATAATTTATGTCTATTTCACTATATTTTAGTAACATATTTTGGCCGCTAAAAGCTCCCAACCATATATCATTATCCCCATAAACGGAATTCTTTTGTGTGGTTCTTTAAATAAATAATAAATGTTTAACAAACCCCATATTCTACAAAATGCTTGTTATACTGCCGTTTATAAATGCATATCAATTTCTTTATGTTTTAAATGGTCTAACGTCATTGAAATAAACTTGAAACGATTTTTCCCATTGACCATAATGTAACAGAATACTTTAGACTGTCTATGCAAATGAACTATAAATTCTACACATTTCCTTATTAATAGCGATCACGGTGTAGTACACGTCAATAACATATAAAAAATACTACGAGCATCAGAGTTTATTTACAAGAGTTAGAACTCGGCCACACAAACCGGAGTCATAAACATTTTTCATCTACGTTACAAAGTATTAACTAGTAAAAAAAAAAAAAAATCCCGCGTTAAGCATAGATTATAAAACACTATCCAAATTTTTTTAATTCTTTAACAAAACTTCGTTATTCAGGGAAATAGGTGTTACTGCCCATAACCAAATATGTATTTCAATACTTCTGAATGGCTCTGTATTTGATTTGTCGGTTGATATATATACTATATCATGGAGAAATTTAGTTTAGCAAAAAAATGCCTAGCTGGATGAAATTTTTCTTTTGGCAGTTTATACGAATAGATGTAAAACATACTTCAATACTTTTGTTCAGCCCTGCAGTTTACCTAGTACCTTTATTACATGAAAGTATTTTGCTAAAATTAATTATATAAAAAAATAAATAAAAAATGTTAATCAAACAACACTACTCTTTAAACTATTTAAATCATATTTCCAGAAATTATCATCCTTAAACAAACCTGTATCCAGTTCTTTGCGTGACCCTGTATATCATTTAATCTATATTCTACAAACATTTCACGATAAACTAAATGCGAATCGACGTAAAAATGTAAATTTTTTTTAAAAACAAACCTTTAAGTAAATTACACTCACATTCAGTAACTTTTCCGAGTTCTTTTGAGTAACCCTGTATATCTTAATTGTGTAACTATTATAGCATTTATGCACACCATATAATGTGAATACATTTAGTGACACTTAAAAGCGCATATCATAATTAAAAATGCCTTTCATCCATGGAACAGTTACCATGCGTAATATACAGTACTTCGAATAGAATATGCTTTTTGAAGTCTTTTGTGTGTCCCTGTAAATGCTATGCACTTCGTATTATGCGTGAAATAACTCATATTAAGTCTCAGCGACGTATATCAATTTGATTACACATGATACGGTTTGCCATCGTTAAAATATGTCGCAAACAATTTCCTCCTTTATTATCATATATTAGAATTATTTTGTGTGGCCCTGTAAATGAATATCTATTCTTTTAGCTGCTTTAGTGCTTCTTTTTTCTTTTTTAGTGCTTTTCGTAGATGAAAATAAATGTGAATACGTTTGTCCGGCCGCAACATCTTTAAAATTAATTTGAAACGATTTTTCCCCATTGGCCCTAATATAATCGAAAACTTTTGACTGTCCCTGTAAATGAACTAATCGTGGTAGAAACTTCATTTTTAATAGGGTTTGTGCTTGTGTAAACTTCAATAACATGGTAAAATTTCTTTGCATTCCGAGCATATTTACGAGAGTTAGAGAGCGGACAGACGGACAGACAAAACGAATGCATAAACATTTTTCAATTTTGTTGAAAAGTGTTAATAAAAATTACTGTAAAAAGAAAACTTTTAATAATACAATTTTTAGTTCGTATCAAACGTTTTCAATTTCTTATTTAATTTTAATTTGAAATTTAATAATAATAATGACATTTAATAATAATAATAATAATTTCCCAATTTCAATTATTTTAAAAGTAAACATTTCTTTTAATAAATAATAATAGAACATAGACCATTTTAAAAATTTCCTATTTCTTCTTAAAAAATGCTCCAGCTGTAATTCATTTCTTTCAATTCGTCTTATTAATACAAAATCCCTTCCTTTTTTGGAAGCTTTCCAATTTTCCACGTGCTTTTGTTTGGTACACTAAAATTTGAGCGATAAATGGATTCACATTGTAAACCTTTTTTAAGGCTTAGTTCACCTCCACCTATCTTCTTCCTCCATGACTTCACCACCACCTATCTTTTTTCTCCATGGTTTACAACCGCTGTGATAAAAAAATCATCATTTAAACTGACAGTTTGCCAGTCTATGAATTTTAAAGGTCTGTTCCAGCTTTTTTAATTATTTGTGCGAAAATTTTATGCAACCAACCAACCATAACTAAACGAAAGGAAAAAAAGAAGAAAAAAGGAGATTTTTTATGAGAGTGATCTTTGGAATTTAATTAATTACTCAGTTAATAAATAGAATTTTGAAATTCTGAGCCTCAGGTGCATCAGGAGAGATATTGGGCTACTCTCAAAAAAATTTTGAGCTTCGTACGTCCCATAGATTTTGCTAGCCATCGCAGACACACACACACACACACACACAGACAGAGCGTTTTGTTATTTTATTAATATACTAGCTGACCCGCCCGGCGTTGCCCGGGTGCGTGATAATAATATCAAACGAACCTGAAATTTGTGATTTTATCTCTAATTCGAAATACGTGGCCACTGACTGTGAGAAAAATCGGTTTAAAAAAATAAACAGCTGAATTTAGAGTAACAAATATTTAAAACGACTTCAATGGGAAACGGAGGAGGAAATATTTGTTCAACAATTGCGCAATTTTCGCGTTAAAATGCTGATTTTATTCGTAAATATCACTGTTCAGTCACGTAACTTTTTTTTTCACCTCGAAATCCTAAGTGTAACATTTTGATTTTCAAATAAATTATATCTCTCCTAGATCCGACTATACCTTAATTAAAATCGATAATCAATGATTAGGTAAAAGGTTAATATATAGTAATGTAGTTTCAGAACCATAGAACAAAATTAAATATATTTCAATTAAAACGTGTGTAATATTCAATCAGTGGATAAAATCCTAACCCTAACTTAATTGTAATGTAATCGCAATCTATCTGTAACCTAACTGCAACTTAACCTGAGCCAAACTTAAATGTATCATAAATGTAACCTAGTCGTCACCTTATCATAACTTATCAATTTTCTGACCGTAACCTAACTACAATTTACCTTAAACTAACTGTAACTTAATCATAACCTAACTATAACGTAACCGGAATTTAAATATAACGTAAGACTAACCGAAATATAATTCCAACCTGTCTATAACCCAAATGTAACCTAACTGTTACCTAACTGTAGCCAAATTCTAAATTAATTAAAATTAACACTAACTATTAACTAACAATTCTAACCGCGTGCGTGTTACAAAGTACTTTAGTTCCACTTTTCACCACTACGGGGCGCAGTATATTTTGTACGAAAATCTGATATGGATCACCGCCACCTGCGGTCGGATATAATAAGCTTGCAATGCACGATTTGCAGAGTGCTTTAGTTTCACTTGCCATCACCAGAATAGGCATTTTTTCGTAAACAAACCTAAATCCGATCGATAATCAGATTTTCATTCCTTCCGTAGATATATTACCCAACGGGATGGGGATACAAATAGCAATTTATGAAATTTGTTGAAATTTCTATTCAGAAATAATGATAACCACCACGCAATTAAGAGTCCAATATTAAAAATTAGAATCTAATACACTGCTGCTGCATGCTCTGTAAAATATGTTAGTTCTACTTTTCACCTCCAGGAGCTCACTAATTCCTTCATAAACCTATATCCGAAGGAAACTCCAGTATTAAGCGAATTCGTACATATATTAGTCGAGAGGGCGGTAAAATCCAATAAAAATTTAAGAAATTTAATGAAATTATTGTTCGGAAATAACCACTACTTATAAATTAAGGATGAAATATGGTCTGTGCAAATATCCTACATTCCCACTACCTGCAGCACTCTATGACAGGTGTGCGTTAAACTCGGAACAATTTTTAGTATTTAAAAGCGAAAAAAAAAAAACAATGAAAAAACGTGTTTAAAAATAAAAAGTCATGCATCAAGTACAGATTATGAAACACTATCCAACACATTCAGAATAATGTAAAAAACTGCACCGTTTAAAAATTTAAGATATTGCGTCTCATTTTACCATGTGAAAATATATTAAGCATTTCAAAACCAAATTTCAGCTGTTTCCATCTACATTCGGAAAATGATCCGAAAATTTTAGAAGCCCTGTATATGATACATCGATAGGTACATATTAACAACATGCATTCCAAAATTTAATTCATTTAAGAGATACACATTATTTCAATTGAAAATTCCCCTTCAGCAATATTCTCAAATGAGGAGAATGGTAGGCAAATACTTTTGTGCTGCCCTATATATGATGTATAGAATTTATATGTAAAGTGTAATGTGGAAAAAAAAGTATTTACATTTAAAAGCGTATACCGAATTTTAAAACGTACTCTCCAGCAATTATTAAGCAAAGACAGTATTGTAACCATTTCTTTTGTGTGTCCCTGTAAATTTATTTTAAAATGCTGTAAATGCTCTGTTTTAACGTAACCGTAGTTAAATTAATTGATTTATATTAGTTTGAATACATTAGAAATAGCGGAATGTCATTAAAGTACGCTCCAAACGATTTTTACCCATATATCATAATGTAATCGAACTCTTTTGAATGTCCCTGTAAATGAACCAATATTCGTACATATTTCATATGCAATACCAAACATGCTTTAGTGATCCTAAATAAGCTTTATCAATTGAGTATATTTACGGGATTTACAGTATGGACAGATGGACAGACAAACCGAATGCATAAGTACTTTTCAACTTTGTGATAAAAACACTTCTGAGATTAAATATATATATATATATATATATATATCATTAATATTATCTATCGAAAATGAGAATTTAAATTATATTTAAAATGTTTTCAATATCTTATTTAATTTCAATATGAAATTTAATTATTTCTAATTTTCCAATTTCTTTATTTTAAAAGCGAACATTTATTTTAATAAATAATAATAGAACAAAGACAATTTTAAAAATTTGCTATTTCTTCTTAAAATATGCTTTAGTTGTAAATCATTTCTTTCAATTCGTCTTATAATACAAAATCCCATGGAGGATTGAGATAGGTGGAGGTGAAGTAAGGATCAAAAAAGGTTTGCAATATTAATCCATTTATCGCTCAAATTTTAATGTTCCAAACAAAAGGACGTGGAAGGAATTTTGTATTATAATACGAATTGAAAGAAATGAATTACAACTAAAGCATATTTTAAGAAGAAATAGCAAATTTTTTGAATGGTCTTTGCTCTATTATTATTTATTAAAATAAATGTTCGCTTTTAAAATAAAAGAAATTGGAAAATTAGCAATAATTAAATGTCAAATTGAAATTAAATAAGTATTGAAAACATTTGATGCGAACTAAAAATTGTATAACTAAAAGTTTCCTAATTTAATATAATTTTAAATACCTTTTAACGTAGATGAAAAATGTTTATGACTTAATAATTGCATGTAAATAAATATTTAAAATATAATGATGAAAACATTCTTTTAAAATCATGTATGAAAACTTAAGTAATAAATATTAATCTAATGTATAGATTTCTGACTGCAGACGATTTTAAGATATTAACAGAAGAATGTTATATTTTCAAGCAAAACTTTAAAATAATATTCTATATTGATATTTAAAACACATATGATAAAATAATTAATAAATTCTTATCGGGGAAGCGATAGATTAGTTCTTTTTAAAAATAATGGCAAAAATATACGGGTTTAAACCTGTTTCAATTTATAGGCGTGTCAAAGCGCGTGGTTTTATTTGGACTTAATGTTACTTAATGTAGGGTTACATTTTTAGCATTACCCCCAGAGATAATACTCCCCTCCCCACCTATCTCATTCCTCCATGACAAAATCTCTTCCATGTCCTTTTGTTTGGAATATTAAAATTTGAGCAATAAATGGTTTCGCATTCAAACCTTTTTTCAGACTTACTTCACCTCCACCTACCTTATTCCTCTATAGTCATCGTCTTGAAACATAAAATACTCCAATGTCATTGTTACACCGGCTTATCTGATTACTTCTGCGAAAATTTTTACACAACCAACCAACCGTAAAAGAATGAAAGGGAAAAAAATGGAAAAAAGTTGATTTTTTATGAGAGCGACCTCTCGATTTTGATTAATTACTCAGTTAATAATTGGAATTTCGAAATTCTGAGCGTCAGGTGCATCAGGAGAGATATTGGGCTACTCTCAGAAAAATTTTGAGCTTCGTACGTACCGTAGTTTTCGCTAACTATCGCACACACACACACACACACACACACAGACAGAGCGATTTGTTATTTTATTAATATAGATATAGATAACCCAACATTGATTATGTGAAAAGTTATGTAATTTTCTATGAAACATACATAAATGTATCTGTATATCCAGTTATACAAAGAAGGCCATTGGATACAATTAATTTATGTGTATAAGTAATTGTGATGGTCTTCTATCCTTTTTTCCTAAGTGTTTATGGACTATACCTCTTTCCTAAGTTATAAATATGTGCGTGTGTGTAATGTCTTGCTTCACACTGATTGATATGTCTATATTAAAAGGTTGGGGGAATAAAACTTAAATATAATGCATTACATAGCTCATAATATCTTAGCTTTTAGGCTATAAAAACATTTAGAACAAAATTTTTAAGATAAACAAGCTGTTTCAAATTTAACATTTTTCATATTTAATACTCATGATATGACGGTTGGCCAAGCCAAATAAAGTTTTATGAGAACTTGCATTGTTGTCATTGTTTATATTTTCATTAATATGAACCTTGTAAACTATAGTTGTTACTGAAATTGATTGTCGTTATGAAATTACTAGAAAGTTTTGTTTTCAAATAAATTCGTTTTTTTTTTTTTTTTTTTTGTGGGGGGGGGGGGGGGAGGGGTAATGCCAAGATCATTCAGCAGACCTTATTTTAATATTACATTTTGCTTAAAAAAAATTAATAAAATAATATTTTAACTATTTACACAATGTTTCTCACAGTATAAATTCATTCTGCAATTTTATTATAACTAGATGATTTGTTCCATGTGTTTATTTAGATATTCAATTCAACAATCTAACCTAATTTGCCAACAATAAATGACATTCGAAATATTTAAGAACCCTGCACTAAGTGTCACAGACAAATTCTGAGATTATTTGCCTTAGTAATTACATATAGTTCCTTTTGATGAAAACATACAACAGATGCATAAAAGATATCTCATTGAGATTTATTGTTTTGTATCCTCAATAAAATTATTGGTTTCAGTTTTTGTTTTGATGTTTTGGCAGCAACCTAGCAAAAGGAATAACTGAAATAAGTGAGTCTCATATACACTACATACCTATCTCATGAAAATGAGATGAGAGAGAGAGAGAGAGAATAAGTGAGTCTTGTAGAATTGGTGTTTCACTGTATTAAAAAAATGTTTAAATGAAGGCAAGATAAATGCTGCCCTTAAAAATTCCTTGCAGAGAAAATATAAGTATTAACATATTTGGTTAAACAGTGTTTCTATTTAACTAGAAAACAGGGGAAACGACAAAAACTCAAATAATCTGAGAAAATTGAGTTTTTTTCTAAAATCTGAAAAAGTCTGATTTTTATGTACTACCATGCATCAAGATTGCCCTAAATTTTGAGGCCCTTCTGTAAAAAACTTCGAATTTTTCACATAAAAGTAAAATTTTCACAAAAATCCACATGTTTATAACAGATAGCAATACATATTTGTCACCATATATGCCAGAGTTGAACCTTTTTGATGTGTGCCCATTACTGAAATTTTTCTGTTTAATTTTAAAAAATATGAGGAACATACATATAGGTATTTACTATAATTATGGGGAAAAATAGTTAATGCAATATGCAATTATATTTTTATTTTGAAACTTAATATCAGATTAACTATAATCCAAACTTCTTTGAAAAAATTAAAATCATCAATAGATTCGAATATTATATGCCACAATTAAATTTTTTCAATTTTTATTTAATTGAATTTCGAAAAGATTAATGGTGATTTTGTGTGATCTAACTTTATTTTGATTTAGAGAGAGTAATGTCGTGCCTTAGGTTTAAAGTCTCTTATATAGGTTCTGTTATTATATCTAATAACAGTTTTTATCTCTATGTAAGAATATGATGAAATACGAATAATTAAAAATGACAAACAAGCCGTCAAAAGAAAAAAAATATTAATAAAATTAAATTTTAAAAAAAACCTATCTAAAATTTTTAAAAGATAAATTGAAACCTGCGCAACAAATTGCTTTTGTAACAGCATAAATGATATAGCAGCAGTGACTAAAAATAAATGTTTAATGATGTATATTATAGATTAATATATTAATATAAGCTTATATGACTTTTATTAATATATTATTATAGCTTAGCTTAATTACTTATCTTACATGAGTAAAAGTTCCTTTAAATTCATTTTAATTGTATTTTAAATTTTTTTTAAATGTTGTGAATTGTAATCAGGAAATTTTGTTCTTCAAATAGAGTATGAACTCTGTTAACAGATATAAAAATGGATTGCATGAAGACTTATATTTACAAGTAATACAAAATAAAAAAATTTTGGGTAGATTTCATTTCTTTTTATATTTATACCAGCGGTAATTATATCCACATAATATGTATCAAATCAATTCCAATCAAAGCAAAACTATTGTTCAGGGAGGATTGATTTGCATCCTAGAGGGCTCTAGGCATTAGCGTAAAAAGTATTTTCAAGGAAGCCGAACAAAAATTCAAGGGATGTTTTTGGAAAAATAAAGAATTTATTAAATGATTGTTAATTTAGGCTTCCACAGAACTTTAGTTATAAGTGAAATATTGGATCTCAGAAGTTTTAAAATACAAATATTATTTTGGAGCTCCCAAAATCGTTGGCCCTAGTCAGCGTCCCAGATGTTCTGCTGCAAATCAAACCCTGAATAAATATGCTGTCTCAGCAAGCAGTAATTGCTGGTCATGGGAATAATAATGGTAGTAATATGTTGGTCCAGTAAAGTGCAAAATCGTTATGGAGGATGTTACTGATTGAAAACTGCTGGTACAGCAAAAGTCCAGCAGCATAAACATTGGATGATGGCCTGCTGCTTTATCAACACTGCTGGGTGGATGTCTGCTCGTAGTAAAAACAAATCTGACTGATGGTTTATCCCTGTATAAAAGGTTGCAGGATAAGTGATGGTGGTGGATTAAAAGTGCTGACCGAGCAAAGAACTAGCAGTAGGTTAGAAGCTAATACTGATTATAAACCGCTGGTACAGCAAAGGTCCACCAGCATATATACTGTATGATAATTTGCCGCTTTATAAACACTGTAGGCTAGTTGATGGCTCATAGTAATAAAAAAGCAGTCTGACGGTGTACCACTGTATAAACACTGTAGGATAAGTGATGGTGCTGGATTAAAAGTGCTGTCCCAGCAAAGGAATTGCTGTAGGATAGGTTCTAGCCCTGCAGGAAAACTGATGGATTGAAGTAATATGATGGCATACCAATGCTGGCTTGCTGTTGGCCATCACTGATGGGCCACCTGCATTTCGGACGGACACTTTAGTACAGGTTTAAGTAATGGCACCATTGCACTTTACCACTTTTTTTGATGGCACTGCTGGCTGCTATCTTTTTTTCTAGCTGATGGCCACCGTTTCTTTCTTTGCTGGGAACAAATATTTTTTCAGCAATTCTTTCTTATTTTCAAGACATGCAGGGCACTTTCCCAAACCCACGGACTTAAAGGAACAAAAACTTTCTGATCTTTTAAATGAAGTTTATTGTAAACCATCTTAATAGAATAAGTCAGCGGTTCCCAAACTTTAGTAGTACGACACCCACCTTTAAGTTTAAAAAAATTTCGCAACTCACCTAATATAAGGGGTATATGAATAGAAAAATTATACCAATTCTATAAGCTTTTAGCTATGTGAACCATTAAAAGATTTTTTTTTATTTGGGGGGGGGGGGGGCGATGGATACATTGTTAAAACAAAAATAAGAATTGGTAATTCCTATCTGTGAAAGTAAAATGATAATGAAAACACATACAAACTACAAAGATAATTAAAAATACGTTTAATTATTGGAAAACATAGTTTTATAATCAGTGAGGTATCTGGGGCTGGTGTTTAGTGTAAGGATATCTATATGAGGAAGGATTAAAACTGGTTAATTTTGAAGTTAAGACACTTTCCACACGGAAATTGTCTTTGTACTTGTTTTTCAAAAACAGCAAAAGCAGAAAAATATTGTTCACATTACAAGTATATCATTTTAAAATCAATGAAGTAATACAAAGCTGATTTAGATATTTCTGGATATTTTGCTTACATATTCATCCAGAAGGAAATTAAGGATCTCCCTTGATTTATTATTTGCTGTTAAATGTGTTATATAGTATTTTAAACAGATGAAACAAAAGAAATATTTTTGTGAAAACCTCGGTTGTACCGCGACCCACGAGTGAGTAGCAATCCATAGTTTGGGAACCGCTGGAATAAGTATTTAAATTATAGCTTTATAACACATCTTATTCAAGTTTAAATTATCAGTGATATCATAAGTTGTGCGTAATGTTTATTCACATTTAAAGTATAAAATCGCTTTATTTATTTATTTTATTTATTTATTTATTTTTCCTTTAGGGGGGGATGCGTATGTTTTTCAAGTTCGTGCAGCATAGTTCATATTTACGTGTATTTAACTTCATAGTTAGGGTGTATTTGAAAAACATGTTTTTTCACCTTACAGAGCATGAAATTTTCTGAAACATTTTCTGATTCACCTTTAAAAGTAAAAACATAACACTTTCTGATGTGATTTCTGATAGTCATTTTTTATTAAAAAATTTCAAAAATAATAATAATCCAACTTCAGTTTACAACGGTTCTCAGAATGCATTTAAAAATACGTTGTTATTTCTGTACGTTTCTCAAGCACAGTATGTATAAACATGTGATAATTTACTAGTAGTGCACAAGTATTTTCTATGGTCAGGGACGAAGACTTTGATGATCAGGCTCTGTTCAGCGTAAATAAACGTTCTATGTAGATATTTTTATCCTAAAAGAGGAAAGCAGCCATTCTTTATTCCCCCACCCCTCTCTTAAACATGTTCATAATGATTTTGATCAAATATATAGCAATAATTTCAAGAAATATCCAGCAGAGAGCCGCCCATTCAGACCAGTCAAGACAAAGGCCGATCCAGTTAATTAAAAATCCGGATAATTGGGTAATGTTTAAAAACCGTTATGACAATGTTTTTTAGATAACTTCCCTTCATACTTTTCAAGACTTAGGACTGGCAATTAACCCTTTATACACCGACGATACCATTGAAGAAAACTTTATATAAAATTTATTTTCTACGCAAAACACTCTTCTGGATTAAATTTAGATAAAATAGAGAAACAGTTGAAGCTAAATGTTTTCAAAAAGTGGTAGTTTTAGTGGTAATTATTCATTTTAATAGGCATTTTTTTTCTTTAAATAAAATCATATGACACACATTCAACTGAAAAAGCGTTCCCATTTATAGAGAGGATCATGATGCATTTAAACTCATTGCTTTTTTAAAAATTGTGATATTTTCAAAAGAGTAATTTTGGTTAATTAATCTGGTTATTTTTGTAAATATTTCACAAAAAACTTATAACCACCGATATATTTAATCAGTTTTAATGAAAAAAGCATGTCTAAATTCCATTTTAGTATTATCTAAAATTTCCAGTATACCTCATACCTTCAGATATTAAAGAAGCTAATTATTGAGATGTATCAATTTTTTGATAAATAATTTGATAGATAAAGAGTTAAAATAGTGCATATAGTTTAGCTTATTGCAAATGACTTTTTTAGTAGTTATTATTTTATAATTTTTAAAATTTTTTATTGAAATTTAAGATAAAGTTTATGCAAATACAATGAAATTAGCATGAGATATCGTGCGCGCAGTGAAATGTTATCCACTGTAAAAATTTTAAATAGCACTTTGAAATTGACCCCTAGAATTTTTAAAAATTATAATATGTCCAAGTAATTTTTTTTTCCATTAGGAGTTTAATATCACCTAAATATACTATAAAAGTTTTGTGCTTCTAGAGTGGTTATCTTTTTTTAATAAAAAATTGCTAAACTCATGGCAAATTTCGCAAATTTTCATGACCGTTAAAAGTAAACTGTTCCCTTAAACATGTGAAGAAAAACTACTTGGACAAAGAGAAAAGTGAGGGTCTCCCTTTCCGAGAATACTAAGAGACAAAAGAAGCGATTTTTCGCCACCCTTCATGAAATCTGATGATAATGAGGAATTTTCGTAGGAAAAAAATATGCATGTTAGTAAAACTCCTCAGGTTCTATAGAAACAGTTTATTTTATGCATTCTTTTTGCATTTGTTGGCGATTTTATTGTTTCAGAATTCAGAATGATTACACAGACCTGCGAAAAAATACTTTTTGAAAATTGTTTTAATTTTGATAACTAATTTTTATGTTTTTTTCATTGCTGATTACAAAAATGAAATCCATTTTTTTCTATCACGTAAGGATTTTTCACAAAATGGTTGCATAATTTTTTAAAAAAGAGGTAAAATAACAAAGTTTCAACATTTTGTTTTAATTTCATATATTTATAAATCAATATAAATTACATTTATATCTGAATTAAAGTAATAGTTAATTATACATACAAGGTTGCAAGTCATCAGACTATTATTTTTTCTTTCCATCAAAAGTTTTTTTGCCACTTTTCCTCTTGTGAATTTTGCAAGGATTGTCTCTTTGTAGCATCCAGCAGTAGTCAGCTATCATACTGACATTCCACTTGCCTTGATATCGCCTCTCCATTTCCTTTATATCCTGGTGAAATCTTTCACCTTGTTCCTCACTAACTGCACCTATAAGTTTTCTGGAAAATAGTCAAGATGTGAATCGAGAAAATGAATTTTTAAGCTCATATTACACCCTAAAATCTTGAAATTTGTTACCATCTCTTCTACAATAGACTTGTAGTTTGGGTCCTTTTTGTTGCCAAGAAAACTAGTAACAACTAGTTTGAAAGATTTCCAGGCTTTTCTTTCATTTAATTTCATTTTATTCTCAAAATTTTCATCTTTCATCAATTTCCTGATGTCTGGTCCTACAAACACACCTTCCTTCAGTTTTGCTTCGGATAAACCTGGGAACTGCTCACAAAGGTATTTGAAACATTCACCTTTTTTTGGTAAAGCCTTGACAAATTGTTTCATAAGACCTAATTTTATATGAAGCGGTGGAAGTAAAATTTTTTTGGATCCACAAGATTTTTACTTTGAATATTTTTGACTCCAGGATCTAATGTCTTCCTGATTGGCCATTCTTTCTTAATGTAATGTTGCTTTCTGTCTCGACTTTCCCATTCACAAAGAAAACAGGTAAATTTTGTGTACCCTCTCTGCTGACCAAGCAACATAGAAATCACCTTCAAATCACCGCAAACTGCCCACTTGTGATCTGAATAAGATATTTTATTTAAGACAAAATCAAGATTTTCATAGCACTCTTTTAAGTGAACAGAATGTCCAACAGGTACAGAAGCATATTCATTTCCATTATGCAATAGTACTGCTTTCAGACTTCTTTTTGATGAATCGATAAAAAGTCTCCATTCGTCAGGTTCATATTGGACTTTGAAACATGCTATGAGGCCTGGAATATTGTTACAATAAATAAATTCCTCTTCTTTAGAAAAGAACGGAATAAAATCTTTTTCTCGGTTTCTAAACCAATAAAATGACGTACCAGGAGCAAGCAAATTTTTTTCTTTCAGTCTGGAATCTAAAACTTCTGCCGAATCCTTAGACAGATTTAAGTCTCTGACTTAATAATTTAATTCAGACTGCGTGAAAAGTTTAGGTTCACCGCTAATAGAGTCATATACTTCATCAACATCATCATCACTTTCACATTCAGGCACAGTATCTGAATAATCAATATTTTCCACAGTTTCTGGAGGGGAAGGAACCGGAATACCAGGTCCATGAGAAACAGGACGTATAGCAGATGGAATATCAGGATAAAATATTTCCTTTTTGTTCTTTAAATTGAATCCTTTCACATTACAAAGACAAAAATAGCAATCATCACTGTGATTTTTAGGTTCTCTCTAAACCATTGGTATACCAAATCGAAATGATTGTTTCTTGCCTTGAAACCATTGCCTTAATTCTTCTACGCAAATACTACAAATTTCGTGTGGAGCCCACGGCTTACCTTGATCACCCAATTTCATGCCAAAATAAGCGAAATACACTTTTTTAACAAAATCAGAAATGCTTCTCTGTTGTTTTTTCACTGTATAATTACCGCAAATATAACAGAAACAATTCGGTGAATTAACGCATCCTCTGGAAGTGGAAGCCATGTTCTCTAATGCAGCAATAACTAGAAGTTAAAATTACAACTATTACTATTAACTCACAGCTCGGAATAAAAACACATGTGTACAGCACAGAGTAAACAAAGACACTGAATCAGGAGTAGAGATAAGGACAGTGAAAAAGGGTGTGAAGAAGAGGGGGCGTACAGACACCTGAAAGCAGAAAAGATCCGATTTCATCTTGTTTCCTCTGTCTTGAATATTGTGTTTAGCGGTTTGCCGGTTAAAAAAAATATTCTGCATTGAAATAGTTTTTTCTTTCTTTTTTATTAGTTAAATACACAAATTTACTACTTAAAGTCCATAAATTTATTTGACAAACTCATATAAATAATAGTTTTTTTGTTCGAAATTTGCTAAATTCATGAAATAATAAATTGCGATTTGTGAAGAAACTGTATGTGATGGAATTTTTTCAATGTTTTTCTAGTAATCAGCATCCAAATAACTATAAAAAATACCACTTACTATGCCGACAATTTTTTCATCGCAGGCTTGTGTTATTTAAGGGTTAACTTTTGTGACATCCAACGGAATTCACGCTACCGCACCTAAAAGAGTATAAATTTTTTTTTGGAGAAGCCGGAGTAACCTTCGTGGAGGTTGTATGATCCTTGTTCGATTAGGTTAATTGGACTATCCAGTTAAGCGGCGTGCGGATAATCGGCACACTAATGTGTTAAAACAAAACCCACATCCGATTTCTAAAGTACAGGAAGAAATAGGAAGTCATTAAAAACCATACTGTAAATTCACAAAATACTTTTACAATATTAACTGAACATATCAATTAACACTTCTAACTACAATCGTTTTTAATTGTCTTGTAAATGTGCAGTGCTAAGAAAAAGATTGTGCATAAAATGTTGTTAAAAATTACAAAAAGTACCTATTTTTTTTTTCAAAAATGCAGTTATTGGTATATATTGGCAAAATTAGTCAACTCACTCATTCTCTTGCAATTTTTTTTCCTATAAGGCAACCTGTTTCTTATTTTTTTTTTTTTTAATTGTGTGATTTTAAAGGTACTATGTTTAAAATGTTTTGAAAGTGTTTAAGATGCGCTGTTTTACAGTGTTCTAAATTGTGTGATGTTTACAATGCATTGTTAATTTGGCGACAAAAGGATGTGCAGCACAGCAGTAATTGTAAGAATGTATTTTTATGAACACTATTTACAGTACTATTTCAACGCAATTAACATCACTACTTTAAGAACACATTTCTCGATAGAAATCCTTTGGCAAAATATACTGTAAATCATATTAAATAAACACATTTCTAAGAAAAACACTTTTGCAACATATTAAGAACACAATCACAACACAAAAAAGTTTTATATATGAAGTTTTCTAATTCACAACACAATAATGTGTTGTGATTTCGGTGATAAAAAGTGTTCTAAAATGTGTTTATTTTGGTGTGGTGAGACTTTGCAGTGCAATCATCAGATTTCATTCTTTAAAAAGAATTAAAATTATTGAATTATTTTTTCCAATAATTCGAAACAACTGTATTGTACTTTTATGTTTTGAAACATAATTAAAAAGAAAAAAATGAATAATGCCAAATATTTTGAAAAAATAGATTATATCCAAAAAATGTTTGCAACATTTTTTGAACTAGCCACACATTTTTTTTTTTTTTTTTTTTTTTTTTGACCAAACACGGCTAAAAATCTTCCTTGAAGCACATTTTTAATCCTTGCAGGGGCAAGTAATTTTTGTTTCTGTGATGTTAAATTCACACCAGAATTTTAGAAAAAAAAAGTTTCAAAATAAGAAAAGGCAGTTTTTCAACTCTTTCCAACCAAAGTTTTATAAGAACAACTTTATTAAAAGTTTCTGTTGCAAATGTAGATTAAAGTTAAGTAGGATATAATATATCCCTCCTCCCCTAATATGCAAATAGGTGCTTCCCCTAAAGTGCAAATAGCAGAAAAAATTAATTACGCATTGCAATTCCCAGCACACATTAAGAATACACTTGGAACACTTTGTTTCAAAAACGTTTTCAGTTCTCCGAATATGCTCCTCTATAAAGAAAGTGTTCCGAAAATGTACTAAAAGTGTTTGGCTCTGAATATTTGTTAAATATAAACTCGGGAACAGACTGAGAATACATTTGAGCACATTTGTAAAATATGCATCCCCAAAAGTATATAAAAATTGCTTTAGAAAGTGGACTGACAAAAACGAGTGTTCGCAGAAGTATTCTAAAAAATATTCCAAAAATTTGTACTTCCTAGTGTTTTAAAAAAATGACAAAGTAAGTCTTCTGAAAAATGTATATTTCCAGTGTAATAATGAATGAAATTCTATCAAAACTTCAGTCATTTAGCTCAGAATAAAAGAACAAACATTATGAGAAACAATTTCTAAATATTTTGATTGCACCTATTTTTATTGATAGAGACTTATGTATTAATTAAAGGACCCTATAAAAACTTCGTTTTGGAAGCACCTTAGAACATTTATGTATATATGTATTTTTAATTCTATTTTTAAACACAATTTGTTTAAGGTACTCTTTTGGGAAGTCTGCCTTATGTCAGAGCGTGGAGATATAATCCAAACAGGCTCAATTCATAGATAATCAGTGTGTATTCAAAACATATAAGTACATAGGTGAATTGGAACCGTTTTCAGAATTAAAAAATATTTATATATTTCGAATAATATATTCATGAATTTCGTTTTTTATAAGACACTATATTCTGAAATACATAAATATAAATTTTATTACAATAGTTTATTTTACTATAAATGGTGGATTAATTTTGCAAATTATTATATATTATAGAAAGTTAAAAAAATATCATTTGTATTTCGAATTAATCTATATTTAATTTGTTTCAAAATAACATTTTAGGAAAAATTATATTTAGATAATATTTATTGATAGATGTTTGCGTCTAATACGAGAAAATTATAATTTATTTAAAGGAATTTGGGACACAAAAATCTCCCCAATTTTTTTTAAATTGTTGCATCAAAATTTTCTTTGTTTTCTACTTAAATCATATTTCTATCTTAATTGTAACATGAAATATTAATTTTATTTTTTATTTTGGTTCCTTTTCAAAATTGAGTTTTCAAGCAATGGCTGTCATACAAACGACTTTTTGTGAAAATGCGTTTTTCTTCGTGATAGTGGTTATAATTCAAGAACGGTTAAAGATAAATGGCTCGGACTTGAGTTTTTAATAGTTTTACTTTAATTTTGAAAATTTAATTATGTTGCTTGTATTATAAAGGCATATAAATAGGCATATAAAGGCATATAAAATATAGGGATGAGATTCTCAGACCTATTGTAGTCCCTTACGCTGCAGCAATTGGAGATAACTTCATTTTAATGGACGATAACTGCAGGCCATATCGTGCAAACCTGGTTGAGGATTTCCTTTTCGAGGAAGGAGTCGTTCGAATGGAATGGCCAGCGTGTTCTCCAGACATGAATCGAATCGAGCACGTTTGGGACGCTCTAGGAAGACGAGTTTCTGGCAGCCAACAACCCCCACAAACTCTCCAAGAACTGGAAAGAGCTCTTCTGGAAGAGTGGGGCAGAATACCCCAACTCGTCATTAATAGCCTCATTGAGTCCATGCTTCAAAGGTGTTCAACGTTGCTGGCCGCCCGTGGAAACCATACCCCTTACTGAAAATGATTTTCTTTGAAGAAAACACCTTTTCTTATTCTTTTTTTGTCATATGCACAAATTGTGTTTTTTTCCTTTTGTACACAGATGCGCAATAAAATGTATTTTTTTCTGCCAAACATGTGTAATTTATTCTCATATAACCTACTATGTCTGTCGACCATGTATCAATCAGCTAAAAAGTTTCCCAGAAACAAAATCCACCTAAAACTGCAATAACCTTTAATTGTTTTTAGCAGTGTATTTGGTAATGGATAGAATGCATACATATGTCAATCTTATGTATAGGCCAGCATATTATAGATAATTTCTAAACTGATATTATTTCTTTGCGTTTTATAAAAGGATATCTTTTTTTAAAATAGGATCTACTCGTAGATTAAGAATCTGCCGCACATTCTTTGAATTTCAGTTCTGTTTTTTTCGTACTATATAGTGACACATTTTAAACTAGATTAGAATTTGATAATACTGATTATTTTAATTTCATTCATTATAAGTCGTTATCATACATATTTACAACACGTTTTAGCAAATTGGTCATTTAAAACATTATCGAAACATCATTTAATGTATGCATACTTACTTTTTTTTGTGAATGGCAAAGTGAACCGAGATTTACTTGATTCTTGGTTTTGGAAGGGCTTTTAAAAGAAGTCCCGAATTAATAGTGCGGAATTATCTACTGCTTAATTCTTTGTTCCTGGTTAGTTTTACTATAAATACTAGCTTTTTTACGTTACGTATTTTTCTAGATTAGAAAGATTTTTTTAAACTATTTCAATGATTAAATGATACAGCAACAAAAATAAATTCTTAATTATTCTTCTATAAAAGAATACAATATTAACCCAAACACTTGTATAATTTTCTTCTTCTTTATTGTATAGAAATTTTATGAAATAATTGTCTATAAATGTCCTTGTATATAACTGAAAAATGCCTGCATAAGATGGATTTATTTGTTAAAAATCAAGGCTGTTTTGAGAGTTTATAGATTTTTATTTTTTCAAAATGACGATATGTAAAAAGTAAGTTTGTTAGTGTTTTTTATACCAAGAATCTAAATAAATAAGTCATAATTTTAGTTTGTAAACTTCTTTGACATACATATTTTTGAAAATTGCGAAATTATATGTTCAAGTCTATATTTTTATGCATTTTTATAACGTACAAAATATAAGGCGTTACACTGCAAGCGCTCAAACACAAAAATAAACATATTTCGGAATACTTTTTGAGCCCAAATTCACAACATATTAATGTAATGTGAAGCGTTTTTTGTATTGTGACTGTGTTCTTAATATGTTGCAAAAGTATTGCTCTCTAGAAATGTGTTCTTATAATATGTTGGAAGGTACTGCTATTTGGAAATGTGTTTCTAAAAATAATGTTGTTAATTGCGTTGAAATAGTAGTGAATAGTGTTGATGAAAATAGTTTTTTAAAATAGTGTTGTGCTGCACAAAACTTTGTCTCCAAATTAATCAACACATTGTAAACGCCTCACAACATAAAACACTATAAAACAACATATTTTAAACATTTTCAAAATATTTCCAAGATGGTGCCTTTAAAATTACACAATTTTAAAAATGAACAAAACCATGCATAACCGAAACAGCACAATCGAAAACGATTTTAGTTAGAAGTGTTGATTTTTATATTCAGTTAGTGTTGGAAAAGTGTTTCATGCGTTCACAGTGTAGACACGAACAGGCACATATTTTTAATAGTTATTCGGGGAGAAGTTATTTATTTAAAATCCTTTTCAACACTGAAAATACAAATAAACACATTTTTTAACACTTTTTGTCACCAAATTTACAATACACATGGGTTGTAAATTAGAAAACTTCATATACGAAACGGTTTTTGTGTTGTGATTGTATTCTTAATATGTTGCGAAAGTGATGACATTTAGAAATGTGTTATTAATATGCTGCAAAAATGTTTCTATCATCTAGAAATATGTTCTAAAAATAATGTTCTTGATTGTGTTGTAAATAGGGTTGATAGAAATAATTTTTTTTTACAATAGTGTTGTGCTGCACATCACTTTGTCAGATAATAAACAACGCATTGTAAACACCACACAATTTAGAACACTGTAAAACAACCCATGTAAAACACATTAAAAACACTTTCTACATAGTACCTTGCTTTATAATATATATATATATATATATACATAGGGGATTACTGAGTGAGTTGACTAGTTTTGCCAGTGAATATCAACAACTGCATTTCTGGTAAAAATATATAAATTTTAACAACACTTTTTGTAAAGTTTTTTCTAAGCGCAAATCATTCGCAACACATTTAGAAGACAATCAAAAACGATTTCAGATAGAAGCGTTAATTATTATTTTCAGTTAGATTTCGCAGTAAAGATGAATATGAAACAAATTTATTTTAACCCCCAAATGCAATTATTCTTAGATTATTATTATTATAATCCTTATAATACTATTTATCTCTGTAAAGAAATTATCTTTTAAGTTAAATATTATTTTAATAATTCATAAAAATACTAATAGAAGCATATAATAAACAATTTAAAGACATATTTTATAAAAATTTAGACAAAACATATAATTGTGCTCATTATATTATTAAATATGCTATACATTGCCCCATATTTAATAATATAATTATGCTCATTATATTATTAAAAAGGCTATACATTACCCCATATTTAATAAATTTACATTTTATCAAATAATTACAAAAATATTTACCCTATTTTTTAGCGTTTTTCCCTGTTCATTTTGCAGTATTTTAAAGTGATTTTACCAATAATTTAAGACAACATAAATTCACGCACAAATGGGTTAAAAATAGTGATCTTTTCAGTACATTTTTATTCTGCATAGTACACATCAATAACAGAATTTTTACAAGTTTTCAAAATTTGAGATTATTATATTTCGTTAGTTCGTTAGTGGGTGGTTTTCAAATGTATTGCCGTAATAGGTGAAACAAAATTTGAAAAAATAATTTGGTTTAAATATAAAAATTTACTCAGGTATGAGTTGCTTATAGTTTACAACATTCTAAGCAGTAGATTATTTGCGAGTTTTTTTTATTTATATTTCAGAAATTTCAAGAAATGTCTTGCCCAGTCACTATTTTTCTCATAAGTGTGACATCTATAAAACATTCTGATTTTTTTTGTATCAATAATTAATTAAAAAATTGCTTAAGGTTCTTACATACGTATTAATAAATAAAAAATGTTTTAGTATTTATTTATTTCATAAATTTAAAGCATTTTAATAGTTGTTTATGCCATGAGTGTTACTTTGTTTCTTAAATAAAGGGTAAAACTTCTGATTAAAAACAAATTTAATTAAAAATTAATTATTTTCATTGTAATTATAATAAAGAATTCGAAAGTTCTAATAGACAAAGCAGTTAATTTAAGTGAAGTCACAAATGCATTAATAAAATTCTGATTCTTAGTTACAGTAACGTTCATGAAAAGTGGTAACACTCATGACAAGCGATAAGACTCATCTTGCAGCAAACAGCTTTTTATAAAATATATATAAAAAAGATTTTTAAAAGTTTAAACTATAATTTGTGTAAAATAGATAGTCCTTTGAAAATTATTTATTACGAATTAAAATTTGAATCTTAAATAACACTTACAAAACATGTGTGCAGACATGAAAATCCTGTTACAATTTTTAAATAATTATAAATATATATAATATGACAAAATATATCCCTGAATCATGAATCTATTATAATCATAATTTAAATCTTACACATGATTTATAGTTTTAGAATTACTTAACTTCTTTTCTCATGAGTGTTACTTTTTCTAAGTAACACTCATGTAAGGTAACACTCATGTACGGTAACACTCATGACATTTATTAAGGAATTCTTCACTAAAATGAATTCTAACTGTTTTATTGAAATTTTAGTTGGGCCTATTGATTCCTGAACAAAAAATACAGCATTCCCTAACTTAACATTTTTATACGTTAAAAAATAATAATAAATAAATGGGTAACACTCCTGTAAGAAAATAAAAATACTCACCATGTTGAAATGAACATTCTGATAAATAGCAATTATAGAACAAAATTATCGCGTTCTAAATAAGCGCACTGTAAAGAAGAAACAACATCGTTTTCTCACTACCGTTGCCAACTGCAATATACAAATATTTTGAAAACAAATAATATTAATTTCCCTAAAGTAACACTCATGTTCTGCATATGCGGACACAAAATACATTTAAATTTTTAACTCTTAGATACTAATTTCAAATACATAAACTATCTATTTGTTTAATTAACAAGGATATTTTACATTTAATCCATATATAAAAATTTTAAAATATTTGAAAGCATAAAAAAAAGATTGAAATTTTGCGAGTTTTTTATTCAGGACAAGTAAATTCCCATTACTTGCTAACTAAAGTATACAAAAAAGATCACTATTTTACAACTCTGAAAAAATCTAATGAATGCATTGAATTAAGCATAAAAAGATGTGCTACTACCTGATTTTAGAATATCCAAAAATAAATTTGTTAATATGAAATTTAGATTTAAACATCAGGACATCAAACTGGCAGTTCATGTGAAATTCACCCTAGTAAAAACTTTAAGGGGGCCCGGACGCATTTTAAAATAATTTTTATTTATTGAATAAAAATTTTTTGTGATGGTTAACCATATAATTTGTAAA
This sequence comes from Maratus speculifer, assembly GCA_964019185.1. Taxonomy (NCBI): domain Eukaryota; kingdom Metazoa; phylum Arthropoda; class Arachnida; order Araneae; family Salticidae; genus Maratus; species Maratus speculifer. The sequence continues at coordinate 55,924,224 of OZ025290.1, read as the reverse complement.
CAAATTCACGTGACAAAACTTCTCATATTTTCTTTACAAAATATTAAAATTTATTTAAAAAGTTGGATAATTTAAAATTGTTATAACTCAAAATATTATTTGTAGAATCTCATTTTTTTCGTTTTTATAAGAAGAAATATTTATTTTTTAATTTTGATTTAGTATTTTTATAACTATTAATTTTAAAAATAAATAAAAAATATTTAAAGTAAAAATTAAGGAAAAAAAATTATGTAACTTTTAAAAATGTTTTTTTTTTCAAAAGTAAATATATATATTTTTAAATTTGCAAAATTAAATTACAAAGCAAAATAAAATTGCTTTTCCAAATTCCAGCTGTAATTACGTTGGGGCTTTTCAAGGTAAACTGTTTTTGCACTTGACTTTTGAAAGCGACATATACGAATTCTTCCATCCACCGCACGGAATGATTACCGAAGAAATTCACGTACTTATCCGTCGAGTCCTTTTTCAAAGAGTCCTTGTTATACACACAGCTAACTTAGTCTACAAAATCGATTTTTACAGTTTCTAATTTACCAGTAACTCGAAAAAAACGAATGTAACTTAGCCACCAACTGTTCTTGTTTCACACTCTGGCTTTCCGTCTACACATCAGGATTACGTGGGCACTGTCTAATTTATTCTAGACATAATATCCGTAGGCTGCCACTATTTTATATATTTAACTGTGGTGTCGTGGCCGTTGTTTCCACCCTTTTGCCATATATATAAAAGAAATAACTCATTTTATTAATTTTAATTCCTAAGTTCTTTATTAGAACTGTTAATTACAAAAAATAAATAAATAATTAAATAAATAAAAAATACAGTCAACGTCACATTCATAAGTGAGGTAGATTCCACGTTGTTACAATTCGACCATACTTCCAACATATCGGAGAGAATAAAACACAACCTTTTTCTCCAACGACTACATAGGGAGTGTCATCTCTTTTCTTCTCTGCACCTGTTCTATTTGACCCCTTTCACTTCTCAGAACCATAGCTCTTTCCTCTCTGCAAGTAACAGTCCCGATCCCCAATGGATAATCCCCAATGACATTCCATTCCACTTTCATTATACCGAGAATTATAGTAATCACTCGCAGAGATGGGAAAGCTGTTTGTTTCCTCAGGTGAGTCATCTAAGACATCACAACACCTTTCTCGGAATAACTGCTGTGAGGGGTTGATACGCAGTTAATTTAGTAAATCATCTGTTTGTTTTAGAAATAATCATTGACATTTAATTAAAATTCATACTATCTTAAAGAAATATTTTTAGGTAGATTTCGTATGAAATGCGAACTCGATTAATTGTTACATATTTGTATGTATACATGTATAAATATATATAATGATTAATCAGGCAATGTAGAAATCAAATATTAGGTTTCTTTCTAGATTTCTGCCTCAGAAATTAATCGTATTTGTTGTTCTGCATGGCATTGCCCTTTTTAACGAGCCGTATATCACAATCTCAAATTATGTTTGTAATTGATCCGATATTGCTAATTCCATTTGATTGTCTTGTCGTGTTTCAGTTTGTTATATTGAGTTATTCTATATTCGTTGTAGATGATGAATTATAGTGTTATACTCGTATAATGCTTATTTATCTATCTTATATATGAGGACCCCAGAAGCCAAGGGGTATAAGTGACAAAATTGAAAAAAATAAACTAAATACACAGACGACCTAAAAATATGCTTTTTTCATTTCAGGTAAAGAAATATAAGTGATTTTCTTATTATTTACTGAGTTATAGAGGCAAACCACTTTTTTCGAAAAACAAACAATATTGATTAATTATACATTTAAAGAAAATTGCACTTTATTTTTTAACAGTTATTGAAATTAGAGTTCAAAGACCAGAATGCTACAAGCAAAAATTTCCTATTTCAATCCACTCAATTGTTATTGATGTTCCAATTTAACATCAATTATCTTTAAACTCAATTTACTCCAAATCAAAATTTTGTCACTTGTACCCCTTGACTTCTGGGGTCCTCATATATAATCGCTTTTTTATGGACATGATAACTTCTATAATTTTGATCCAATCTCTTCCAAACTGATATGCAAAATCAAGGAGTATAAAATCTCGGTCAAGTTAGTTAATGGACAAAATTGGACCAAGAGAGTGCAAATAGGCAGAGTTTTTGTGAAAACCGAAAAACACCATAACTTCTTAATTAAAATAGATATCGAACCAGTATAAAATTCATATTACTTCTAAAAAATGGGTCAAAAGTTTATTCATGACAGATTTTTGATAAAGTTTAAAATGGATTCAAGGAACGAAAAAAAAAAAAAAAAAAAAAAAAATAACGAAATGTTTTACGAAATTACGAAAATTTTTTGGAAGAAAGAAAAATCAAAACTTCGTCAATTCTCAAGATATCAAATACAACTAAATTTTTTACAAATGTTCTTAAAATTATCTAAAACTTTTGTATTTACAAGTTTTTGATAGGATCAATTCTTACCAATAAAAAAAAATATTAAAAACGAAAACAAAAAGGATGGTAGAAAAAAGAAAAAAATTCATAACTTTGTCAATTCTTAAACTATCAAATCCGATGAAATTTACTTTACATCTTCTCAATAATATCTACAACTTTTATATTGACAAGTTTTTTACTTGCCCTTCGCACGAAATTATCCGAAGCGATCGTGATTGAAGAATTGAAGATGTATTCAAATAACAAATTGTTATTTTCTGATTCATTTTTTAATTCAATTTTGCTCTCAAACGCATTCAATTGACATATTTTTTCTTATTTAGGAACTATAATGTGCCGTATTGGTCGATTTTTCAATAAAGTGAGAATATATTTCAAAATGTGCTGTTAAAATGGCCATTTGTGTCGAATTTCGCTTAAGATAATCTCTATAAATAAAAGGAATAAAGAGGATAATTAATTAATTAATTGAGGCACAGATAGGCTCTCAAACAGTGAATGCATTGCATTTGAGTGTCATATTTTTTTTCTTTATATTTTACACAGCTTAGGTAAACGCAGAAGAAATATAAAACAGATAATGTATTTATCACAAAAAATCGTCTGCTAAGAAAATCTTTTTTCATTTTGAACTCTATAAATAAAAGGAATAAAGCAGAAGAAATATAAAACAGATAATGTATTTATCACAAAAAATCGTCTGCTAAGAAAATCTTTTTTCATTTTGAACTTCTATAAATAAAAGGACAGATAGGCTCTCAAACAGTGAATCGTCGAATATAATTGAAGAACAAATGGAAGAACAAATGGAAGAACAAATGGAAGAACAAATGGAAGAACAAATGGAAGAACAGATGGAAGAACAGAAAGAAGAACAGATGGAAGAACAAATGGAAGACCTCTTCATTAACAATAAAAAAAGATATGCAAACGAAACCCCAGAACACCGAGAAGAAAGACTGGCGAAGAAAAGAGAGCAGAATAGAAAAAGAAGAGAAAATGAGACAGATTGAGAAATTGGTGGTGTCAGTGGGCGGTGGTGAGACAGTATGTATTATTCTATATAATGTTCTATATCCTTAATTATTTGGTAAGTAGTGGACAGACTGGAAAGCCAACCACATTAAAAAATGGGTGGGGCCTAATAGAGATCGCCTTCACGTGGTGGGTCCCGTCTTCGACTGAATGATCTCTCATTAATTATAATTTAAGAGTTTTCACTCCGATAACGGGCTATACCTAGTTCTGATAAAACCATTTTATATGTAATTAAAAATTTTTTCAAAAGCGGCCAAATAAAGTTGTTAAACTGGGTTAATCTCTAATCATATTTTATTTTTTCTTGTTGAGTGAGCACTCTTCGAAATCTACCACCGCCCATAGTCCTAGCCGACAGGGATTTTTTTTTTTTTTTTTTTTTTTTTTTTTACCTGTATCTCTTTTGAAACAACACTTTTTTTAAAAATTGGATTTAAATTACACATGCTTCCAAAATATTTTAATATAGCATCTTACTTAATGTTCCTACGCAACTGGAAAATATCTTAATTATATAACCCACACGAAAGCGTTGTTAAAGAATTATGCTGAAAACTAGAATGATTATTATCTCAAAATCGATCATTTCATTATAAAATTAATTAAATAAGTGATAAATCAATAAAAAAGAAACTTTGATACTTAAATTATTTATTGATGCGTATAAAGATAATATGACTGGAAAATTGGAAAAACTTGAGCTTGTTAATAAAAGCACATTAATTTTAGCTATATTCGAGTAATAATATAATATATACACGATGTTTTCTCTGGTCACTGACCAATATTTAACTTCAAAATCTTTAGAATTTTAGATGCATTCGTTTTGACAAGTTAAAACTATGCGAGCTTTTGATTAAAAATATAAATAAAAAAAAATATGTTTTCTTCAAACATATTTTAATAAATTTTATGAAAAAATGCGCTTTATGGTCGCTTTTATTCAATGTTGTACGGCACAAACTGTGATGAAAAGATTTTTTTCTTCCTTTTCTTTTCTTTTCCAAGATACTAACAGCATGCAATGTGAGAAAGCCCAAACATATGTTTCATATGCACTGTTATATATTTTTTTAATAAATATGAAAAAACCAGTTGCTATACTGTAAAAAAAAAAAAAAAAAAAAAAAAAAAAAAAAAAAAAAAAAACAATCTGTAATTTTACAAACGTAAAGTTACAAAAATCTGTATGCTTACTTAAATTTTTTGTACATTGTATTAAAAAAATGTAAATTTACAAAATTAGTTTTTATAAAACTATAAAAATCTGTAGCCTTACAAAAGAACCTACTAAAATTGCAGTAATCTTCCTAAAAGTTGCTGTTACATGATAAGTTATACACATCCTAGTTTCCTAAAAAATTCTAAGTAACCTTTATATTTTTTTATTTTTAGCGCAAACGTGTCTGTAATTGGAATTTTTGTTGTTGTCGTTACATAAAAAGTGTTTTCTATAGATGCGGTGAAGTGCTCGATCAAATCTTTCTCTCTTCAAATTCAACCAATTATTCAATTCTCAATTCTTCAAATTCTCTCTTCAAAAATGATACAGTAAAACCTCTGAGCAACGACCCCCACTGGGAGCACGATAAAAGGACCATTCTTCGGAAGTAGTTATTATCCAGAGGTTCCACATTTTAAAAGCTCAAAATTACATTTCATTAAAATCAAAATAACTAACTAAAATGATTTTATTTTTACACAATATATATTATTATTTTATACTAAAAATTTCACATATTTGTAGCTTTTTTTTTCTAAATGCATAATTATTTCCACAAATTTGTTATCCTTTTGAATGAGCGCAAGATTGTTAGTGTCACAGTTTCTCAGCAATTTCTGGGACATTTTCCTGCAACATTGGTCCAAAAATTGGGAGTTTTTTCTCTCAACAGTTCGGAAGTCATTTTGCAAGCAATTAATCAATCTCATCATAGCCATTTCTTCAACTTTTAGTTTTAAATTCCAAATTTATGCATTGAAATGCCTTTTGTAAATAAAAGTAACTATTTTCAAAATATCATTTATTTGGGTCCTTTCACCATTGTACATTTCAGCAGTGACGTGGCCAGGGCAGGCTCCAAATACCCTGGATACAATGGAAATTCTCAAACAAAAAATAAATAGATTTCGGAACACTTTTTGTCCCCAAATTCGCAGCACATTAATGTGTTGTGAAGCGTTTTTTTATGTTGTGATTGCATTCTCAATATGTTATAAAAGTGTTGCCCTCTAGAAATGTGTTCTTAATCTGTTGCAAAATATTGCTACTTAGAAATGTTTTCTAAAAATAGTGTTGTTAATTGTGTTGAAATAGTGTTGTAAAAAGTATTAATAGAAATATTTTCTTACAATTGTATTGCACTGCACAACACTTTGTCCCCAAACTAGCAACACATTTTAAACACCACACAATTTAGAACACTATAAAACAGCACATGTAAAACGCTTTCAAAATAATTTCTACATGGTACCTTTAAAATTGCACAATTTTAAAAATAAATGTTTTGAAATATGTTTTGAAAACACATTTTATCCTCTTGTAATTTTTATCAACACTTTTTATACAATCTTTTTATTTAGTACAACACATTCGCAACACATTCACAACACAATCGAAAATGATTTTAGTTAGAAGTGTTGATTTCATGTTTTATGTTCAGTTAGTGTTGCAAAAGTGTTTCATGCGTTAGTATCACAGTAATATTGTAAAGTTTTCTTCGACGGATTTATCGCAGAGAATTCTCTGACTGGATAAGGCGAACTGAACTTTACAAAATTAGTGGTATCCAAAGCATTGGACCCCCTCCTCCCCCCCCCCTCACATTGGCTATGCCACTGCATTTCATCTAATTTTTTTTGCACTTGCGCCTTTTGCTGTTCTGGATGACTTTCAGCTTATCATTTAAAATTAAAAATTGTCACTTTTAACCAATTTCTTTAGTGAAAAACACGCGTGCTACACATAGGGAAGAAATATCCTCACGTGATTCACAAAGAGTACAAACGACTTACTGCTTTCTCACACTTAAACTTAAATTTCGTCAACTCCACCTCCTTCTCAGTCTCACCACACCTACTTATAAATGGGATTTTGCTAAGTAACCTAATATATATTACTAATTATTAATATATATTAGTTATAATTATTATAGTCCAATTTTTTCATATTATATTAATCTTTCAACAATATTTAACTAATCCCATAGTTACATTTCCCACACAATAGAAATAAAAATTTAATTTTAAATGATAGGAATACTTCTAAACACCCAAAAGCCCAGTAATGGGCCGCCTATGTTCCCGTAATGGACACCCTACGTTCTAGTAATGAGCCACCCTACAAAAAAAACAAATAATTATTTTTTCAATTGTATTTTGCTCCAGAACTTAATGAAAGCATACTAATAAAACAAAATATTAAAACTTAAGTTAGAAATTCATTACATTAAAGGATTTATAATGAAAAAACTTAAAACAAAATATTAAAATTTAAGTTATGAATTTATTATAATCAAGGATTTATAATGTGGATATAAAGAAAAATATTAATGATATTATTAAAAGTTTATTGTACTAGTAAATCTGCAAATCAGGAGCTTCAACGTCAGCTCTTCAAATAACTGCTTTTTAAAACACTTTTTAATATTTAACTTTATACAAACAGCAATTGAAAGATTTCAAATAACACAAATAAATATAAGGATAAACAAATCGGAAATAGTACCTCAAACCTATCAAATGAGGTGCGTTCTTACTATAACGAAGTTTTAAAAATATTCAGATCTTGGTGTAAGAGCTGCTGCACTGTTATGCAAAAATGTATGAATGGATAATTTATAATGATTTTTTATTTTAAACTCAATAATACAGAAATAATATTAGTACCTCTTAAATGGTGAACAATTACCATGTCAACCTAGAATCATTACCTATCATATTATATGACTGAATTATTTACGAATGATAGGATTTGATAGATTTGAGAAAATTTTTATTAAGTAATGACTGGATTTTCATATAATTTGAAATAATTTGCAACGATTTTATATATTTAATTTCAAATCATACAGTCTGGTATTTTTTGAATATAATAAACTCCTTTTGAGAGTCTCTGTAAATAAACAATAAGCTTTAAGCACGTTATTTTCAGTAATGATCATGGCATAGTAAATTTCCATAATACTTGACAATTTCAAATCAATCCAACTATGTTAATGCAAATTCGAGTTCGGAAAGACAGACAGAAGGCCAGATGGACAGACAAACATATTTCACAAACACTTTTTAACTATCTTGCAATGTTTTAAAAACGCATAACAGATTTAAATTTCACTTTCAACAAATTATTCCAACAAATGGAATCATACTTGAATATTTTTATACAACCCTGTATTTTACCTCTTATTTATTTACACGATAATTAACTGTTATTTAATTATTAGCTATAATTCATTTAAGACTTACACACGCATAAATCTACTGATATTTACTCGTCCACAGATTATCATCTATACAAGGCCTTATGTCCAATTCTTTGCGTGGCCTTGTAAATTGTTTTATTTATATTGTACAAAGTATCTTAGTGTTGTACTAACTGCAGTTCAGCATAAAAATACATAGTTTAAAAAAAAACAACCTTTAGGTAATCCTATTTAGACTCAGTATCCCTAGAAATTCTCTTGTATAATCCTGTATATGATTTTTAACATTTATACATACAACTTAATATCCAAAAGTTTAGTTTAAATCTCATATCAAAACTAAAAATGAACTCCCAGCAATCATCCCTTATGTACAGTACTAAGCATACAGTATCGCATTTGAAATCTTTTATGTGCCCTTGTAAATACAATTTTTTTTAATTGTATATAGGGCCTGGTTACAGCACAGGCCAACTAGGCCGTAGCCTTGGGCCCACTGCTTTTGGGGGCCCCGAATTGAGTAAAATGATTTAGAAAAAAGTCTTAAAATTACAGTTTCCACAATTATTTTCTCAAAAATCAAAATGTTTTGGTTTACATTGTAACCGTATCGTAATATGTAATAATACCTTCATTCCCTATGCCCCCCCCCCAGAAAAAATAACTATTTTGTGGCGATGGGCCACCTAAGTGGTGCAGGTCCTTGGACCCCACACGATCTTAATCGGGATCTGATGGCATAGGAAGTAACTTGTAGTATTAGCTGTCAGCAACGTATATCAATTTAATAAAATGTTAAATAATTAAAATACACCACAAAATTGTTTCACCCTATACCATTATGTAATGTAAAATTTTTATGAGGCCTTATAAATGAAGTAGAAATATTCTTTGCACCGCATATTGTACATAATATGTATTATAATGTTACTGATAGATACATATCAATTTCATTATGTACGAAAATTACAACATGATTAAAATGCACTTGAAGCTATTTTTCTCATTGGCGTAATGTAATGGAATGCTTTTGACAGTCCCTGTAATTAAACTATTTATCCAATATTCAAATTATAAAAGACTCGACAAAATTGTACAACAATTATGTATTTTAAATTTCAAATTATTTGGTTGGGTACTATTTTCATGATTATGTACGGTAAACACACAGACGTATAAAAAGACAGACGAACACATCAGATGACGTCTATAAGTACTACGTATTTATATAATTACGAACGCACCTAAAAATACGTAGAAGATTTCAGAAATTTGATGCGTTAATTGAATCACGTTTTTATGCAACGATATTATAAAACTTTTATGAACGGTATATTATGATAATTTTTTTACACACATGATGATAATTTTATGACACATTTCTTCAGGGGAGAGGGGCTCTGCTTCCCTGAACCCCCTGTAGACTCATTAAATTTACATTCGTAATTTTCTGTTGATTGTGCAAATAGTTAGAATACATCTTAGAATTCATTTTATACTGAGATTTTTAAGGATAAGCAACCAGATTGGACAAAACTTTTACATTATTTCGTTCATAGGTTGAATTATTGCTAATTTTCTTCTATAACCAAATTCTTTTGTATATCCGTGTGAATGAATGTTAAGTTCTTTGCGCGCAATGGTCTACAGTAAGACCCTCATAATAAACCTTAGTGATATCAATTTTAATATGTTTAAAATATCATTAAAATACACATCAAACAATTTTTCCCCGTAGATCGTAATGCAAGGAAATCTGAGTGGCCTTGTAAGTGAAAGGGAAATGCTATATGTTTCATTTTCAATACTGGATATACAGGGTGATTCCAATTTTTTTTTTACAATAAAAGAGGGGTGATAGTACACATCAAGACAAACAATATTAAATAGGAGACCAAGGGTCCAAAACGTTTTCCAAAGGAGATAGCCACCATTAAAGTTTAGGGACCAAAATTTCAAATAAACATAAAAAACGGAAAAATCGGTCGATTTATTTGCGGTTTTCACTAAAATTATTCTTTTTGTCAGCATTTTCTTGAAATTAAATTATAAAGATAATTTTCAAAAAATGCCGATAGAGGGCGCTTTAGACTTTGGAGTAACGAACAACTATTTTTTGCCAGTATTTTTTGCATCTCATTAAATGTTTTCGTAAGCTTAGACTTAAATTTTGAATTCAAAATCTGAATGTGGAAGTGGTTAAATAGCACAAACTGAACTGCGTTCAGAAGGTTCAAAATTCAAATGATTATAAAAAGCGGAAAAATTGGTTCTTTGATTTGCGGTTTTCACTAAAACTATTCTTTATGTCGGTGTTTTCTTAAAAATAAATTATAAAAATAAATTTCAAAATATGTCGATAGAGGGCGCTTTAGACTTTGGAGTAACGAACAACTATTTTTTGCCGTTATTTTTTGCATATCATTAAATGTTTTAGGAAGCTTAGACTTAAACTTAAGTTTTGAGCTCAAAATCTGAATAGTAGGGAGTAGTTAAGTAGCACAAACTGAACTATGTTTAAGGGGGTGGGTGTCCAAATTTAAAATAATTATGGAAAATGGAAAAAAATTGTCGATTCGTTTGCGGTTTAAAATAAAACTATTCTTTAAGTCAGTATCTTCTTGAAAAAATATTTTAAAGATAAATTAAAAAAAATTCCATTAGAGGGCGCCTTAAACTTCAAAGTAACCAGCAATTAATTTTAACCATTATTTTTTTGTTCTAATTAAATGTTTGCAAAAACTTATTAAACGTTTTCGGAAGCTTAGATTTAAACTTAAATTTTGAGCTCAAAATCTGAATAACTAGGAGTAGCGCAAATTGAAGTGTCTTCAGGAGTTGAAATTTAACACTCCCCCCTCCTCGAAAACAATTCAACTTTTCGCTACTTAAACACTCCCAACGGTTCAGAATTTGAGCCTAAAATTTAAGTTTATGCATTTGAAAGCATTTAATGAGATTAAAAAAGTAACAGTTAAAAATAGTTGCACGCTACTCCAATGTCTAAGGCGCCTTCTATCGGCATTTTGTGAAATTTATCTTTAAAATTTATTTTGAAGAAAATTATCATTTAAAAATTAGTTTAGCAAAAACCGCAAACGAATCGACCAATTTTTCCGTTTTTTATAATCATTTGAAATTTGAACCCTCTGAACACAGTTCAGTTTGTCTACTTAACTACTCCCAACTATTCAGATTTTGAGCTCAAAATTTAAGTTTAAGTCTAAGCTTACGAAAGCATTTAATAAGATGCAAAAAATAACGCCAAAAAGAGTTGTTCGTTACTCCAAAGTCTAAAGCGCCCTCTATCGGCATTTTTTGAAAATTATCTTTATAATTTATTTTTAAGAAAATACCGACATAAAGAATAGTTTTAGTGAAAACCGCAAATCAATGAACCAATTTTTCCGTTTTTTATAATCATTTGAAATTTGAACCTTCTGAACACAGTTCAGTTTGTGCTACTTAACCACTCCCACTTTCAGATTTTGAGTTCAAAATTTAAGTTTGAGTCTAAGCTTACGAAAACATTTAATGAGATGCAAAAAATTCCGGCAAAAAATAGTTGTTCGTTACTCCAAAGTCTAAAGCGCCCTCTATCGGCATTTTTTGAAATTTATCTTTATAATTTAATTTCAAGAAAATACCGACATAAAGAATAATTTTAGTGAAAACCACAAATCAATCGACCGATTTTTCCGTTTTTTATATTTATTTGAAATTTTGGTCCCTAAATTTTAATGGCGGCTATCTCCTTAGGAAAACGTTTTGGACCCTTGGTCTTCTATTTAATATTGTTTGTGTTGATGTGTACTATCACCCCTCTTTTATTGTAAAGAAAATTTGGAATCACCCTGTATATCGGTAAACCACAATAATATATATCTACTAGCTGGCCTGCCTGGCGTTGCCCGGGCCCGTGATGTTTCGCCCAGTTTCCAAATGTGTTATTTGTTTTCTAAATGACTCTTAAATTAAACTCAGATTTCTATGGTTTTATATCTTTAGGTCCATTTTGTCAAAATTTATATTTTTAAATGGAAAAATCGCGAAAAGTTATTGAATTTAAAGCACATGCTGTTTGGTATTTTATTCTCTATGTAATTTGATTTTTTGGAAACTATGCTTACCGAAAGCGACCGAAACCGCGATGGAATACTCAGGTTTTTACACTGAAAAGAATGAAGTACTCAAATCTGAGTAAATCGACGTACTCATATCGAACTGACAAGGAAGGTCTCCATTGTGGGCATACTCAGAATTTTTTGAAAAAAATACGAATTAAACTACTCATGTAGATAATAAAGGATCAGTGAAAATTAGCGGCGGAATTACATTATTAAATATGTAAAAAAATAAAATAGTTTGGAATAATTGGCGTGAAAAGCTGAAAGCGACGCGGGATTTGGCGAGCAGTGAATTTCCTCGCCAAAAGCAGACGATTTTAACGAATCTGAAAATTGATTTTAATTGACTTCTCTGTTAAAATCTGCAGCATTTACTGCAACGTCACTCCACTACTTTTATAGAATATCTCTCTTCTGACCAATGAGAATGCTCCATAGCACGATGAATTGACCGTATCATACACTGTTAAAAATCTGCTGCATTTTGTTGCAACTCACTCCACCGCTTGTATATAATATCTCTATTCCAACCAATGAGAAAGCTCCATTTCACGGCCAAGTAACCGTTTTCTATACAAGCAAGGGAGTGCGTTGCAACAAAATGCAGCAGATTTTTAGCAGTGTATTTTTCAATTTGGAACAATTTTAATCAATTTAAATTGTGTTTTAAATGATAAAATATATTAATTTCATTTTGTTATAAGTACATATAAACGTATATGACAAAATTACACTTAAAGTACAGTAAAAATGCAAAACTAAAATTACTTAAACTAAACTTATTTAAATAAATTGAACATAGAAAGTTTTTTCTTTAAAAAGTATTCGAAGCGTAAAAGCGTATTTTTCAAAATTTCGTTTTTTCGCCAACCGGGAATAAATCGCCAAATAAACGAAATTTTTATTATTTTTTTACGGACGTTATAAGGAGGTTCCGCCGAAATTTTTTTTATAAACATATATAACTATATGAGAAGAACATTCTGTAATTTTTTCAGATTTTTCTGAGTATGCCCGTATGGAGACCTTCCTTGTGAGTATGTTTGGATCAAAAATGAACACACTCTTTTCTCAATTTTGAAACATCACATATTATCAAATCCAAGCAAATGATAGTTTTGTACGCTGTAATGGTTTATTTCACTGATAGCGGCATAAAAAATGCTTATTAATACAAATACACTATTATTACTGGATTATAAGAATCATGAATCGGTTATAAAATTCGCGAATAAAGAATACAATTTTTGAGTTACGAATTTCGAATTTAAAACCATGAATGACCGAATTCTAATTAAACCGAATAAGATAACTAGAATATTAAAAGAATGAAATTTACTTACCCCAACTCCCCATAAAAACAATAATCTGGAAGGAAACGGTTTGAAAACTTATATAAAAAACACAAATATTTATTTCGTTGACATCAACATACGAAAAGTTCTTCATATCAAGAACGGTCATTATGAATACTTAAAACTTCATAGAACAATACAGACGAGACAAAGTAATTTTCAAAACAATAATAATCTTCTTATCACATTACCATCACAATCTTGAACCCTTTTAAATGAAAATACTAAGAATATAGTTCAGTTCATCGACTAGAATAACTAGAATAGACTCGAATGAATTTTATATAATGTATAAACTTTGGGTTTAGTCTGAGAAGAATAGAATCAGTTCTTCAAACCGACTAGAATAGAATGATTTCGTCAACAGAACCACGGACCCGTCTGTTGCCAAAAAACATTTCTCGAATATAAAACTTTGCTCGGCAAACGAAAATAAAATCACACTTCTCAATGCGATTAGCCGTTGCCATGGAGATCGAACGCCAATGAGTTTAGGCATCTTTTTTTCCCCATAACCTCCGGGGGCTGGCAGAACTGCAATTCGTTGAATAAGACGTTGAAAGTCTTTTTACTTGTACGGATCGTTGCCACTCGTACTACCCCGTCAGCACCTTGATGAATGTTATCAATAAGGGCTAACTTCCACTGAATGGGGTGAAGAGCAGAATCCTTGACTAGGACTAGTTGCCCAATCTGGATAGGTTGGTTACCTTTTTTCCATATAGACAAGGTGTGGAAGTAGTCTCTTGTCCATCGGCGCCTAAACTGATCGCGAATCTTGATGCACAGCTTCCACCTGGAAGAAAGACTAAAACGAGGATTATTATGGATAGATAATTAAGGTAAAGTTAGTAATGGAGACCAATAAATATATGTCCTTGATTTAAGTCCGATAAATAATTTGGATCATAAGGAGGTCTGAGATACCGAAGAATTTGGTGTTGTGAACTAAAGACTTGGATTTTGGATTCTTTGAGTACTAAGTATAGACTTTGTAGATAAGAATTTGCACCATGGAATGGTTTCCCATGATCAGAAAACGTGTCTGTTGGACATCTCTTTCGTGATATGAAATGCCCTAAAGTGAGAATTGCTCCGGTTGTAATTTCCGTTACTGATTCAGTGTGTACTGCTTTGGTACATATACAAAGAAAGAGACAAATGTAGAATTGAAATATAGATGACTTCCGAATATTGTCACATTTTCTTTTGATTGTACCTGAAAAAGCAATCCTTAGACGCTCAAAGGCTCTGCAAGAGTTAATTTTTGAAAAGGACAAGTCTCCCATGAGCTGAGTAATCGGTTGAGCGGATGGTCGAATGCAAAGAATACACTTTCGTATTTTTTTCTTAGCGGTAGATCTGCCGTCAGGAATCCAAAAGTTTTGATTTATTAAGCAGAGATCTTGATCAGGACCCGCTTGCAAAGAATAGATATGGAAGTATAGAATAATGACTTCTGTTAATGGATGGTTGTTAGGAAGAATGATTGACTGTTTTGAATCGAAAAACAATGTTCTCTGTTTGCTAAGTAGGTTAAGTTCATCAGAAAAGGTAGAATATTGTAAGAACTTGATGATAGTTTTAAAGGGGTGTTGAGTTCAACAGCATTTAGAGGATCATTTGCTTTTAATGAGAATCTGGCGTTATAAGCGGATCTTTGAATGTAAGCAACTACTTGAAGTAGCTTCGTATATGAGGAAAATTTGCTGAGAATGTCAATAGCATGTTCTAGTTGAGTTATTAAACAAGAATTTTCGGATAATAACTCCATGAATAAAATTGAAATTGAAGACTTTTCGTCAACAAAAGAATTGGCAGATTTATTCCATTTGATTAGAATAAGTGAGGACACAAGATCATTCCACTTCAAGTCTTCCTTCCACACTCCTTGCATTAAAATTTTCGAATTAGCTATGGAAGATGACAAAATGCACAAAGGGTTAGAATTACACATGATTATGGCTAACAACTTATGTTTAGTAATTATAGTTGGATTTTCTACAACTTTGACTCGTAGGGAATCTGTTTCCCAATTCCACTCGTGTCCTAAAATTCGCTGGGATGAATCAGAATTTAATGAATAGGTTAAATTACTAGCCTTTAAAGAATTTGGGTTTAACGAATGTGTGAAATTGCTAGCATTTAGAGCATTTGATGAATGTTCCACAGCAAGGGGTTCATTGGCGGTCCATTTCCTGAATTGGAAACCACCAATCTGAAATAACGAATGGAGCTCATAAATGAGAGCTTGAACTGAATCGAAAGAACATATGCCATCTGGAAAGTCGTTCACATACAGGTGGCTTTGGGCTAGACTAGCAGAAAAAGGAAACTTGATTTCCTTATCTTCGCACAATTGCTGAATGATTCTTAGAGCTAAGAATGGGTAACAAGACTTATTGTCACAAAGAGTGGAAATTTCTAAATGTTTAACCTTCTTCACTGAATTTTTCTTAGTTACAGAATTATTTTCAGGTTTATTTAAAGTCAATAATCGTGATATTGTTTCTCTGTCATCAGTATAAATTATATTTTGATGAATAATTGGTTGCGGTGTATTAGAATGGAATAAAGGGACATTATCAGACAAATCAGATTCGAAATGTTTCCTTTCAACAATTGCAGAAGAAACATAGTTACTAATCTGTTCAAATAGTTCAGGTGGCGTACGAAAATTTAAATCAACAGGTGAAATAGATGAATTCAGACAAGAAATGGTTTTAGAAGGTTCAACAGAGTCATTTATCGAATTTCGACAAGCAGAAATATCAGTATTTGATTTACGACTATTAGTTTTAGAGTTATCTTCCATTGTATGCTTCTTTGAAGTAATTTGAAAAGAAACTGGGTTTGTTTGTGAATTAGGAATCAACTCTAAATTTAAAAAGTCAGTCATAGTTGCTGAATGGCAAGCTACACTTGTGGTTGATTTTGACGAGTGGAGTACTGGACCACTAAGTATGTGACCCAGTGTAGTTGGGATAGCAATGGGTTCACCCGACTGTCTACAAATAGATGACCCTAATAAGAGTTTGGCAAACACATCTGCTCCTAGCAGAATTTCGATGGGTTTTTCCTCATGAAAGTCCGGATCAGCCAGCTGCACGTTTTCAATGTGCTGACATGTACACCTTTCCAGTTTGAAGTTAGGGAGAGGGGTAGTAACCTGATTAACTACAAGGGCTTTTAAAGAATTGTACTTATTATCAAAAAATGGTGAGAATTGAAATTCAGTTAAATTAAGGTAGGTCTCAGCCGAAATGCCATTAATACCTACAAGGCTATGGTTCGTTTTCCCTACAGGCAAATTTAATCTTTCTATAAACTTTTTTGAGATTAGAGAATTTTGAGAAGCGTTGTCAATAAGTGCACGGCACTGAATGACCTTACCTGTGCTAGATTTAACATTAACAAGAGCGGTAGATAACAAAACATTAAAACTCTGCAAAGATGAATGACGTTGGGCACTATTAGAAACTGAAAGTACTGGTTCAATATCATTAACAAGCTCTTTTTTGGATTGATTAACAGTATAAATATGTAACAAAGTATGATGCGATTTTGAACAATTTTTGCATTTAACGTTTATTCTACATTGATTTACATTGTGGTTTTGTCTTAAACAATTTTCACATAATTTATTTAATTCCACGATTTTCCACCTCTCCATAACAGGTTTGGTATTGAATACTGGACACCGAAAAAGCGCATGGTTTTGATTGCATAGTAAGCAGTTATTGCCGGATTTAACAACCGCGCTGTTCACTACGGTGGTTTTGACTCGACTAGTATCTAGAGATTTTTTATCGAAATTAAATTTAGACTCAACTTTATCGTATTTTAAATCTTCTGCATTTTGAGCTTCACGCTCAATAAATTTTCGAAATAAATCCAAATCAGGAATTTTATCATTTTCGAGTGATAATTCCCATCTTTGTTTGAGGGGCTGATCTAGTTTATTTAACAAAAAATTTATTATCATTAAATCACTCAAAGCATTAGATTTTAATCCCAAAATTTTTAAGTTCCGAATGGATTCACTACATGTATCTAATAATTCTAACAACATTTTTGAATTACTCGCTTTAATAATTTTTATCGAAAATATTTTGTTTATTTGGCTTAAAGCTAATTGCCGTTTATTTTCATAGCGTTCATTTAACAAATCCCAACACTGAGTTAAATTTGCTGCACTCAGAGAGAATCCTCGAATTAATTTGGCAGCGTTGCCCCGAACACAAGAATGTAAATATTGTAATTTTTCAATATCAGACAAATTTTCATTTTCTAAAATCGTAGATTTAAAAACTTCTTTAAAAGAAATCGAATTATCCGAATCTCCAAAAAAATGGGGGAGATCGAACTTAGGAAGCTTTACATGCGAATTATTTTGTTTAGTTGAGGTTTCAAAATGCGTTTCCGCCGGAGAATCAACTTTCGTTTTCCCTTCTAAGTCGACTAAGAGATCATAAATTATTTCCTGATACTTCAAAAAACTATCCAAATTAGCATTATTTTCGTTCGGGGAAAGCTTATCAAATGCTTGCGTAAGCGTTAGTTCATATCCCGCTATTTTCGATTTCAAAACTTTAATTTTCGCTTGTTCCTCTGACTTAGAATCTAGTACTTTTTTCTGAAATATATCTATTTCCTTACAAATGCGTTCAAAAAACTGCTCCTGTTTTGATTGTTTCGGCATAATGAATGTTTAGAAATATACAATATGATAAATGAATAAAATAATCAAATAAATAAAACACTAGCAACTTAATAAATGCAACATTTCTTTAAATACAGAATAAATAAACAAACAACAAAGAATAAATAACACGCAGACGATTTTTACTTTTTTTTTTCTCTCTCACTACGTTCTAGCACAGGTACAGATAAATGAATACGGCTACGATTTAAAATTATTCCATCGTAGCTCTTGGCTCGAAACGGACCAGAAAAATATGGATTATAAGAATCATGAATCGGTTATAAAATTCGCGAATAAAGAATACAATTTTTGAGTTGCGAATTTCGAATTTAAAACCATGAATGACCGAATTCTAATTAAACTGAATAAGATAACTAGAATATTAAAAGAATGAAATTTACTTACCCCAACTCCCCATAAAAACAATAAACTGGAAGAAAACGGTTTGAAAACTTATATAAAAAATACAAATATTTATTTCGTTGACATCAACATACGAAAAGTTCTTCATATCAAGAACGGTCATAATGAATACTTAAATTTCATAGAACAATACAGACGAGACAAAGTAATTTTCAAAAAAATAATAAGCTTCTTATCACATTACCATCACAATCTTGAATCCTTTTAAATGAAAATACTAAGAATATAGTTCAGTACATCGACTAGAATAACTAGAATAGACTCGAATGAATTTTATATAATGAATAAACTTTGGGTTTAGTCTGAGAAGAATAGAATCAGTTCTTCAAGCCGACTGGAATAGAATGATTTCGTCAACAGAACCACGGACCCGTCTGTTGCCAAAAAACATTTCTCGAATATAAAACTTTGCTCGACAAGCGAAAATAAAATCACACTTGTCAATGCGATTAGCCGTTGCCATGGAGATCGAATGCCAATGAGTTTAGGCATCTTTTTTTCCCCAATTACTATACACTATATTAATACAAATGCTTAATAAATTATACACAGTATTTTAAAATAATGTAAATGTGCATGCAAATGATGCTCTTGTCATAAAAAATATTAGATTTGGATATCTTGTCAATAATTTTACCATTTTTCTTACTAAATATTCAATTAAAAAAGTTTATTGTTAAATATTTTGTGCAAAAAATAAATGCAAATCTATTTTTAGCTCACAGGCTATCATAGCCTGAGAGCTTATGTGCCCGTCCGTTCTGTATGTATGTTCGTACGTAACGCGATAACTCATGATAAAAATATCGGATCCACTTGAAATTTTGTATATAGGTATATCCTGATAAGGCGCTTCCCTGATTAGTTTTTGGAGTGCATTCGATATGTATAAGAGGGGGAACCTGAGGGCTTATGCCCCTCCCCTTGATATAAACGGGATTTTCATACAGAATTAACAGTTTTCGTTCAAAATTTAGATATAGGATCATTCTGATGAGGCGATACCGTGGCTGTTATTAGGTTTTCATTGAATAAGTATAAACAGGGGGAACGGAGGTTCTAATGCCCCTCCCCTTAACATGTATAAATGGATTTTTCAAGCAGAATTGTCGGATTTCGTTCAAATCTCTGAATAGTTTTGGAAGTTTAATGGTTAAGTATAAAAGAGGGGAATAACTCCTCTTAAATTATATAATTGCTAAATGGGTTTTTATTAAGAATTATCCGATTTGCTCTGAATTTTGGATATAGATTTTTTATATGATAAAGCATGTCCTTGATAGTTTAGGAGGTCCAATGATTAAGTATAAAAAAGGAGAAAGGGGAGAGCTGTTTCCCTTTCTTATTTTTTTTTTTCGAACGGAATTAACGTACAAGGTTGTAATGTACAATTAGTATGCGTAGCCTGTGAGCTCAATGCCATCAGTTTAACTGGGCAATATTCTTTTTATTACTTTAATTTGTATGTTCAGGAAACATTTCACAGTAATTTATATTTAAACACAATCATGGAATCAAAAATGAGTACTAGTGTTTTTCTTTTTTGAATACATTTGGATCGGAGCTATTTTGAGTATGTGGAATACTTAAAATTGAATACTTTTTACTTAATTTTGAGATCCCATTTCTTTCAGTGTACTGAATTCATAAAAAAATTTACGCATTTTATTTTGTAAAAAAATAATTTTATCCATACGAAAGTTCCAAAATTTTTGTAAGTAATGTAAATCTGATTTATTGAAAGCCTCTAAAAAAGATTGTGCTAAAATAAAGACATTTAGTTACTTTTAGCGTAGGAAAAATGTATTCTCCATTCGCCGGGAAATGATTCGTATTTGCGGTGTCTTTAAACGGGTTAAATCTCGGATTTTATTTAAACAAATTGCACCATAGATTATAAAAGCGTTTTAGCTTTAAGAAAATATTTTCGGTTTTTCAGGACGTACACAATTGCGCCATGCAAAGACAAAACCGCAATGAAACGATCTGGTTTTTATTGATTTCGTCAAATTTTTCTCACTTTTTATTTTGTAAAAAATGTTTCTACCCGTCCGTATGTTTTAAAATTTTTTAAAAGGGTGTAAATTTGGTTTATTGAGATGCTTTTAAAAGATTGTGCTGAAATATGTAAGCTTAGATACTTTTAGCGTAGAAAAAGGTATTATATATGTGAGTTGCAAAGTGGCTTCCTTTTGCCGGTTATTTGAAAGGGTTAAATCTTATATTTTAAAAACCGATTGCATCATAGATTATAAGAATGTTTTTAAGCTTTAAGAATATGTTTTTTGTTTGCCGGTACCTATAGGATTGCGCTTTGCTAAGGCAAAACCGCAATGAAAACCTTCTGTTTTTATTGATTTCATCAAAGTTTTCGCACATTTTATTTTGTAAAAAATATTTCTATCGGTCCGAACGTTTCGAATTTTCTGTAGGGAGTATAAATTTGTTCTATTGAGAAGATTTCAAAAGATTGAGTTGAAATATGTATGTTAAGATAGTTTTAGCATAGAAAAAATACCCTCTCTGCGAGTCGCAAAATGACCTTCTTTTGCCAGTGTATTTGAAAGGGTTAAAATCCAAATATTTTAAAACCAATTGCACTATCGGTTAGAAGAAAATTTCAACTTTAATATCTTTTTTTTTGGTTTGTTTATATCTTAAAAATTACGCCCTGGAGGGGCATTGACAAAAGGGAGAAAAATAGTTTTGTAAAAAACGATCATTTTTGAATATTTGTTTTCAAAGGGTTAACTGCAACATTTTTTCGAATTGATTCTTGCATTTGAGACATAAAGATATGATCTTTCGAAATAAGTCTCTTAAGTTTAACTGCGTCGGGCAGTTTGGTTGATTTGGATTTAAACAAAATGATCCAAAATCAGAAATAAACGCCGATAAATGGTTCTTCTTTCGTTTAGGTGCGTAAAAGGGATTGTGCGCATGTGCAAACCATTTCTTTCCCCGAACATTAAAAAAATGACTTTTTGAAGAGAGTGAGTCCCGCTTCATAATTAATATCTATGAAACTAATGAAAAAATTAAAATTCTGAGCTTCAGGTGCATCAGGAGAGGTATTGGGCTACTCTCATAAAAAATTTGAACGTCCCATAGATTTCGCTAACCATCGCAGACACACACACACAGACAGACAGAGCGATTTGTTATTTTATTAGTATAGATTTCATAGTAATCGGACTATATGTACTCGAATTAGAAAAAATAGACATACAGACGGACAGAGAAATTGAATTTATAAGCACTTTTCAACTATATTGGAAAGTGATAAAAACGTAATGTTATTAACGTAATTTATATTTAACACAATGCTATATTGCATATTAAAAATTAACTAACCTGTTATTTCCCCCTGACAGACTTGTTTAATTTTTCGTAGTTGGAGTTGTTTAAAGGATTTGTTTTTCATTGCCTAGCAACCGACGAAAGAAAATAAGATATATTTCAAGCCAAATACGTAAAATGATAAAACAAAAATGCTTTATATTATTGAAAAACATGCCTAAAATTCCACGAAAAATTATTCACCAAATTAAAAATATCTTACAAATATATTGACAAAATTTTAAAAGGATAAAATAATTTTCAATTTTAGTTGGAACTTTAAACAACCATAATTTGACATTTTTAAATACTTTAATCGAACGCACCATTTTCTTTCAAAGGATGGGAATTTGAAAATCATCCCAATTCGCGTTTGAAATGAAATAGACGCCCTCTCGCCGACAAAGCCTGAAACGAAATAGAACTGATACCGTGAACATCTTCCGCTGAAATCAGTGTTTAAAAGGCCGATAAATAAATAAACAGTTCTATAATAAATAAATAAATAAACAGTTCTATAACGCATGCAACGTTGGGTTCTTTGTATTAAAATTATCTAAAATCAAAATTTTATACACAAAGTTTAGATCTATAATATAAAAAAGTACATTTGACTTACTCACGGCAAAATAGCATGACAGCAACACAATGCTTGCAATAATTGCTTCAGCTTCTCTAATGCAATTACTAGATTTTACAGCATCTAGAAATTCTAAAATTGTCGATATTTCTAATTTATCTCCCATAATTAAATAAAAAAGATAAAAAACTGCACTATAAATAGCTCTTAACGGGTTTCGCTATGCTATAGCATGGAACAAACAACACTACGTAAACAAACGATTATCAGGTCTATACAACGCCACCTTTCGGTCATTACAAACGCGAATTACCATGAGAAAAAAAATAGTTATTGTTGCTATGCAACAAATAAAAACTAGCCGTTGGTGGCCACCGTAATACTTACCCATAATACATATGCATAATATAAAATACGAAAATAAAACATGTGTAACTTATTTATAAAATGCATTGCAATTCCAAAATAAAATTTTAACGCGTATTTAAATAGTTTTAATATACATAGTAATGATTTATTAATGAATTGCTAATGAGCCAATTTCGACAAATTATGTAAAACGACAAAATACTCAAGTAATACCGGATTGCGTAAAAGAAACATCCTTATAACTCCAAAAATAATAATCATGTTAACTAGCAATTTACTGCTTCGGATGAAGCGTCTCATTTCCAATCAAATCATACCTTCGAATTGAAATTTGAATGAAATACAGGGTCATGAAAAATCAAAGAATGTGAAAAACAGGTATACACGTATGTCAGCAACTAATAATGTGATCGACCTCGTTTTTTATGCAAAATTTGTGTTATTTTATTGTCTTTTATATCCATTCCTTAAAATAAAAAATTTCAAAAAATTTTATGTACGTTTCATCAGAATGAAATTTTCGAGAGTCCGAAAAAAATAGTTCCGGATAATCGAGGTTACTGATATTAAATAGGCTTCGTCCCATTCTTACATACTAAGTGCATACAAAATTTCAAGTCTCTATCTCAATTTGTTCGGGAGATAGAGCGGTTCAGACAGACAGACACACATACACTGTTAAAACTAATGGTGACACATTGCACCTTTTAGGGGTGAAAGGCTTGTCTCACTGGTGACACCCCTAGAGGAGCTAAAATGGCACCCTTAACTAGGGTGAAAGGATGGCACCCCTAATCCAGGGTGTTTCAGGGGGTGAAAGGACGGCACCTCAGAGAAGAATAATGGCACCCCTTATCCACAGTGTTCAATAGAGTGAAACGATGGCACCACAGGGGAGAATAATCTCACCCTTTATCCAGGGTGCCCCCAGAGGTGAAATGATGGCATCTCAGGGGAGAGTAATGGCACCCCTTAACCAGGGTGCCCCAGGGGGTGAAAAGATGGCGCCTCAGGGGAGAGTAATGGCACCCCTTATCCAGGGTGCCCCAGAGGGTGAAAGGATCGCATCTGAGGGGAGAGTAATGGCACCCCTCATCCAGGGTACCTTAAGGGGTGAAAGAATGGCATCTCATGGGAGAATAATGATACCACTTATCCAGAGTGCCCCAGAGGGTGAACGGATGAAACACATAATCCAGTGTGCCCTGTGGCATCCTACAAGCAATAGCACTCACAATCTATGGCCCACAGTTGCAACCCCCCTCCCCCCACCCTGCTTGTCAAGAAATTTTATTGGTTTGAATCATGAAATACAAAGTGTTTACCCATTTTTAGATTGAATTCTGCAGAGAAAATTATCATTATCAGTCAATATTTTGAGTCTTTTTTTTTCTTTTAGATTGATGGAATATTATATTTTTAAACTCATTATCAGATGTCCAAAGAAAAATTGTAGCATATTTTTGTAACTCAGAGAGGGATAATATGAACTACAAAAATAATCATAGAAAGACAGAGAATTCAAATTGTACTTTCATTTACATGGAGAGTATTTTAAGAAAAATTCAAAATTTTAACTTTTATACAGTCTTTGCATTTCAAAATCACCAATCATAAGTCATCACTATTGCATTGTTAGTCATACCCAAAAGGTTTTGTTAGAATAAATCGCAAAATTTACACAACCTCTACACCTATTTTCTGCCTCTAAAAATCACTGAGTTAGAGTCAAATATTGTGACTTTGTCATGCAATTTGAAGCCTGATTTTCAATTTTATGTTTTGAAGTTCTTGTAAAATGAAATAAATAATGATTTTTGACTGTCTCTATCTCATATGTTTGGATCAATCTTTTTGGGTATGTTTAAGAAAGGGTCAGTAAATATTTTTGTGATTGGGCATTTTTAGATGCAGGAACATTATAAAAATTTGATGTTTTTTGACTCCCAAAATAAGAGAAAGTACAAATTGAATTACTATCTTCATATGAATATTTTTATAATTTTCTTATATTTTCAGAAGTAATCCGTAACCATCTTTTTTGACACATAGTATATTGCTTGACATGTATTTTCATTATTTTATATACAGGGCAACTGAAAAGTATGGGGACACAGAAAAATGCTATATCCTGTAAAATATATGCCATAATTTAATAATAAAAAAGTAAAAGAAATAACAATATTTTAACAAATTGTTCACTGGCTTGATATTTATTTTTTACACAAGTTTGAAAACGAAAAATCACCGAATTGACAGTCCGCTGCAGATAATTCTGATTTAAATCATTCTATGCCTTGATAATTTCGCATCACATACAATGCAAACTGGGGAGTTTCTATTTCTAGCTTTTCTACAGAAGTCAAGTGAGTTAAGATCTGATTGTTCGAAGGCAATACACCTGTTATTAAATATCTACGCAGATGGGTGTTGAAGATCAATGTTGTTTTTGCTCCATGTGAAGGCCGCAATACGGCTGGAAGTTCCATTAAAATTATTTTGCTTCCATGAGGCGAACACTTCGTTGAACATATTAGTTACTGATCATTTTGACGGTCGTGAACTTTTCGGAGGATTAAGATTTTCATATAATAGAAGAAATGCTACAAAATTTTAAAATAAGCGTTTCTCAGATTTTAGTTGTGAAATATTAATGTCAAACAACGCACCGATATTTTTTCAGCTACGCTGCTGTATCTAATTAAAAAAATGTAAAACACAAATTAGAAAAGAATATGTAATAAATGCTGTGTAACTTTTAAATTAGTAAAAATACTTCATATTCTTTAAAATTCTTCCAGAAAGTTAGCCATCAAGCTATGAAATGAATTATAGAAAATAAGTTCATTTTATAGTTGTGGTAAAATCACAGATGAAATAGAGTAAAAAAAAATCATTTTTACAATATATGTAGTACTTACATTTATAGTGAACTTATGCAAATCCATATTTTATAGCATATATCCACACAGGATTAGAAATTAAGAACTGTATGTAAGGTGTCAAAATAATGCCTACAATTTTTTTTTGATGTGCCAACTGCATTTCATATTTTCTTATTTCTTTTCACAACCATGTTAATACTAATAATATTGCATTGCATATTTAATTTTAATGTATTGAAGGGAAGTGGGGAGGAAACTTTATATATTAAACACTTTTTCTTACTAAACAAAATAAAAACTGACTTTCCATAAGTATGAAACCTGATTAAACTACAATATTTGGATTCTGGAAAAACTTATTCTTTTTATAAAGCTAATATGCGTACAAAACAGATAATCAAGCAAATATGTCCACAGAGAGAAAATATGAGCTTTAGATATAACTAGGGATAAGCTAATTTTTAAAAAATCCGAGACTAACAGTACATCAGAAAATAAAAAGTTAGCAAATAAATGAATCTTTGGTTGCCAATTACGGTGTGGCATTTAAAACATTTCCAAATCACACTTTTTTTTGTTTGTTTGTTTGAGGAAGGGAATACAAAAATTTTAAAACGATTTTAATACAGTTTCTTATTTTAGGAACATATAAGGATGCAGAAATATCTCATAATAAAAGAAAATCTTGTTTACAGGGGTGTAATATCCAAGGACCAGTTTTATCAGTCATTGGTGAAATTGAAGTTAACTTAGAGGTTATTGAAAGGTTCAAAATTCTTAAGACATGTGCTAATGTCATGGTGCAGAGGGAGGGGGATGTATGCTAAAATACAAATGAAAGCATTTGCTAAACAAAAATTAAAGTTAAAGAAAGCTAGTTATCAAGATTTGACGACTAGGAATAATTTTTCTATAATTTAGTTTCATTTGACGGCTAACGGCTGCTGATTTCTAGTCCTGTATTCACATCAAAAAACTTTCTGCCAAATTGTTTTTGTGTTTTGACTTATTGCATCTGAAATTTTAATCTAAAGAGTAATTATAATGAAAGGAATAAAACACTGAATTAAAAAAAAACAACCTTTTAGTTCAAATAATCTTTTTATTGTAAACACCAAGAATATATTAAATATTATTAAACAAAGACGTAACATTATGTGGAACTGATGACACTGAGAAAATTTTGAAGACATAAGTATCTAATAAAAATGATAAAAATTTAAATTGGCTTTTGCTATAGTTAACGTTAAACAACCAAAATAATGCATACCACAAAGTAACTAAGCTTATAAAATTATCAGTTTTGGTAATTAACTGTTTATATAAAATTAATACATAGCATGAGTAATTTAACAAGTTGCTTGAGTTGCGGAGCACAGTAACAGGTTGAAACACAGAAATTTCTGCACCTTCTTCATGATAAAGAGTCGGAAACTTTTCTTGTATCAATCATGGTAATGTAAGTACTATAAATGTAAGTTCATTATCTGAAATAATAATAATAACACATTAAGGAAAACACACAACAAGACAGTCGAATTAAAATGTAACATCAAAGTACAGCAAAAATCATAGATGAACAAAAAAAGAAAGAATAAAATTTAAATAAAATTTAAATTATAGCTCACAAGGCTATCAAAGCCTGACAGCTAATGTGCCCGCAGGTTCTGTATGTAACGTGATAACTCTATATAAATATCAGATTTGCTTCAAATTTTATATGTGGGTTCATTCTGATAAGGTTCTTCACTGATTAGCATTGGAGGTTCATTGGTTAAATATGAAGGGGGGGAGAAGAGAGTGAAACCATCCTTAATTTATATAAATATGCAGAAATCATGCAGAATTATCACATTTTCTTCAAATTTTGTTAATAGGTTCACTCTGATAAGGCACTTCCCTGATTAGTTTTAGGGGCTCATTGGTTAAGTATAAAGAGGGATGGCAGTTAATCCACTGTCATATAACTTACAGTTGATTTATTTTATTTTTGGAAAGGCAATATTCTTTGAAATAAGAGTATAATATACAGTTGTATGTATAGCCTGCGAGCTCAATGCCATCAGTTTAACTGGGCACTTTCCTCTTTATTGCCTATTTTCGGACAGAACGAGAAAATTACATGACCAACTCATACTTGTCATTCAGATATTCTTTTCCTGTATTATCATTAAGAGTTACAAACTATTTACATTATTAACCATATTTACAAAACATATCTTGCAACAAAGTGTCTATTCCAGATTAGCAACGAATTTCCCTAACATGTACAGGTATTCCATACCAGTAATAATAATAAAAAAAATGAGGAATTTTATTTAAATTTATTAGTTATAATTTATTAGCCCCTATTATGTATCCTATATTGACACTAATCAATGAATATATGGATACAACCCCTCCTGTTTTTCCTTCATTTTGGGAATAACGAATTTTCAACGTATTCTATTGACGATTATTTTCAAAATTTTCAAGATGTGATTTTGAGACTTTCACAAAAGTTGTTCTATACATTTGGCTAACATAATATGCAAATGAAATTTTGATATCTTTAACGCATGCGCAGTGAAAAATTATTTAGTAAACCTACTCAATATTGGAACAATTTTTATTATTTTTTAATTCTGATTACGTATTGTGTGCAATGTTGTTTGTCACATTTTCTGAAAAGAATGTTACTTTATATTAAGAACTCTCCAAATTATAAGCAAAAATCTTAAGTAAATTTTAGACTGTTTTTCGGATTCGTAGAAAACCTTAATTTTTCTACGAGTATACATGCTATCGACATAAAAATGAACGCAGTTTATTACAATAAGCCACTTAATCATAATCTACAGTTTGGGCGCTTTTGCTACATTAGTTTTGACAGGTTATTTATCCAAAAGATATCCAAAAGGTATTCATTCTTTTTTAATTTGTTGACGGTCCCCTATTGGAGTTTCTGAATAAAACCTTCAGGGAAATATATGACTTGTACTACACTATCTGGCCATTGATTATCGTCCACTTGCGATTTTAGACATTTTGTTAAATATCTAGAAAAATACATGAGGAATTATCCTGAAACTCTCAGTGTATACACATAATAGTACAGGTCATATATTTCCGTGAAGATTTTTTCCAGAAACCTTATAAGAGACCGTCAACAAATTAAAAAATAATGAATATCATTTGGATAACCCTGTCAAAACTAATGCAGCAGAAGCGCTAAAACTGTAGATTGTGATTAAGTGGCTTATTGTTATAAACTGTGTTCATTTTTATGTCGATAGTGCTAGGATGTAGGGAAATTTTTCAGATTTTTTTTTTTTTCAGAAAAAAAATTCAGATCATTATTTTAAGAAAAATTAATTAATTAATACTCATTTCAAAAAAAAAAATAATAATAATTTTAATCTTCCATAATTTCATTAATATATCCTATAAATCCAGTATTTTCATTTAATACATCGCAGCTTCCCTATTTGACATAATAGCAATATACAAAATAATATTTTTCTAAATTATTTTATTATTAATTATTCATTCTTAAAATTATATTAATCAGTCCTAGTTTTAAATATAGATCATTATCATGTAATTGCCCAGTCTTTTAATCGTATAATACGTAATTTATGCTATTTCAAAATTTAAGATAATTTCCGTATTTTTTATGTGACGATCGCTAATTTTTCCTTTTTGAGCATCGCCATTTTCTTTACTGATACCTCCTAGATGCTGGACATGAGTCATCGGGGCTTAGAATGTTCTACGACATTCCGGAAGCGTCGTTTTGGTACAAATTTCCCGCTGAAATCTCAGCGTCCATCCCTTGATGACGCATGTTTGTTCCAGATCATTCCTAGCGTCGGGTGATGCGAGATTCTGATTGGCTGAGCGCACGCGCGCTGCCGTGAGAGGGAGGAAGATTTTCTGATTTATTTGACACTTTGAGAGAGAGCAGCGTTAGCGAAAGACGTCCGTGGCCCGGCGCTGCCCTCTCGAGGGTTAGCGTCGGGACAGAAGAGTCTCCTTTTTTTAGGATTACGCGACAAAAGAATGATTCTAACAAGCGCCTTGCTGAGGGGCATCTGACAGATAGATCTTTTTTTGTTAAGTTTTGAGAGAATAAGATCTCTAATTGCGAATGTTGCAGCAATGTTATTATCCTTTTTAAAAGCCCCCGCACTGTGTATTTTTATTGCATTTTTGGCATACAGTTTCCCTCCAACTCCAGTAAAAGACTTTAGTTATCGTAAATTCCATATGTACACAACAGGATTTACCAAAGTGTTAGTGTCTATCAGTGTGACGGTGCTAGTAGTCCCTCCAGCCAATTGAGGCTACGTAAATACCGGGAACTTCAAGAGCTGTCAACGTGATCTTGCTGCGGAATTTGATCGACGTACTTCATCCTTTCCGGCGGTAATGTGTAGAGAGTCATCGTGAGAACCAGCGATTCTTAGTCTCCAATTTGAAGTGTGGAGTTCTGCTATTGTGGAAAAGCCTTTGCCGTCTTCGATCATCGAAAATCTTCATAGATTAAACTGTTCCCGTAGTGCACATAATTTGGACTGTCTACCCGATCTACATGACAAGAGACTTTCCTCTTATCGGAACTGTATGATGATTCAGCACCTCAAAATCCAATAATGTATTTTTTTTCTTTCAAAGTTAGTACGTGGCCACGGTAAAATATATTCATCATTATAATTAATAAATCTTAAGTTGCTGCAAATAAGTGTCTTCCTTTCTCCATGTGCTTTTTTTGGCACAACGCAATGTCGCACTTACGTTCACGCGCTGCTGGTTGTATTTGAGGAGTTGTTTACCGGTAATATTATTGTTTTGGGCCGACTTGTTCGTTTCCACAAGTTTTGGCTGCCAAATATTGCTTGGATAGCGATTCCCCAAATACAACGTATAGCAGATAGCATGTATACTCGTAGATAAATTAAGGTTTTTATAAAAATACTCCCCATTTTTCCAAGATTTTTGCTTATAATTTGCAGAGTTCTTAATATAAAATTAGTTCTTAATATTAGTTCTCAATATTATGTGCAATGTTGTTTGTCACATTTTCAGAAAATATTATTTTATATTAAGAACTCTGCAAATTATAAGCAAAAATCTTGGAAAAATTTGGAAGTATTTTTATAAAAACCTTCATTTCTCTACGAGTATACATGCTACCGACATAAAAATGAACACAGTTTATAACAATAAGCCACTTAATCACAATCTACAGTTTGAGCGCTTTTGACGCATTAGTTTTGACAGGGTTATCCAAAAGATATTCATACATTTTTTAATTTGTTGGCGGTCCCCTATAAAGTTACTGGAAAAAATCTTCACGGAAATAGAAGACCTGTACTGTATTGTTTATACACTGAGAGTTTCAGGATAATTCCTCATGTATTTTTCTAGATATCTTGCAAAATGTCTAAAATCGCAAGTGGACGATAATCAATGGCCAAGTAGTGTATTATATTTATACACTAAGATTTTCCGGATAATTCCTCATACATTTTTCTAGATATTTAACAAAATGTCTAAAATCGCAAGTGGACGGTCATCTCTGGCCATATAGTGCATATCAGGAGCTTTAAGGAACTGGCTAATTCTTTATTTTCCCTTTTGCTATATGGGGGAAAGTCGGGTGGAATGGGACTGTAGATTTTTCTCTTTGTGCATTATTCTAAACATTTCATCGATCGCATACAAGATGAAGCAATGGTAATCCATTCTTCAGTTTACAAAAAATATTGATATGCATAGACTTGCGAATGTATGAAAGAAAAAATTATTTCAAAAATCCAATTTAAATTACATTTATTTGCACTCAATATATTAAAGGCTTATTTATCTATAAATGTAATAGTTTCCCTATTTATGGAACATTGTTATACTGTATATTATCCATAATTTAAACTAACCCTAAAGCAGCATTTTTGTTTGAACAAGAAGTTTAACACAAACAAGGAAGTGGCGAGGAATGGGACATGCCAGAAAAGTTATGAATGGGACGCGCCCAGTTCCTTTTTTTTAATTAATAATAATGCGAATTGCTAGCATGCAAATTTCTTAGAAGATAATATATTAATTGTAACATTGATAATATATGCATTCATACTTCAAAATGTAAATAAATTGATGATTATTTAAGGCGCAACTCTAGGCACAGAAAAAGACCCGGATGATAATGCAAAGTCTATGGGGGCGTTCTTTTCAAATATTTCGTCGAAATTTTAATATTTTTACGTGATTGTTTTGCACAAAATTGCTGAGGGTGATCCGCAACCGGCGTAGTTTTTACTTTTTCAGTTTTGGTTTCAGATTTTTTTTAAAAATTACTTTAACTTACGGAATTGGTTTAAACCGTTCTGAAATTGAAACTATCGTTATACAAAAAATATAAAAGCAAAATCGAAAAAATTAAAAACTAGGCCGGTTATGGATCATCCTCAGCTGTCTTGCTCAAAAGAATCATGTAAAAATATTAAAATTTGAGTTAGGTATTTCAAAAGAACGCTCCTACACACTTTTACATTATCATCTTTACATTCTGAGCCTAGTTTGGGGCCTTAATGACACCTATGACAGAGAATCCTGAATTTTCATTCCAGTCATGAAGATACTGGAATTTTATATTGTGGCATATACATTATCAACTTACAACCTTTGTTTGATTGTTTATATTACCGACACTATAGGTTATTTTGTGCCTTATAGCTTTTTTTTTATTATTGCTGTCCCATAACTCTTAATGAGGAGGTATGAGACACATTTTGAAACTTACGTTCTCTTTAAAATAAAATAGTATTTGCACGTTATGTTTCTATATTGTTCAGGGGGATTAATAAATAAAGAATACTGCCCAGTTAAACTGATGGCATTGAGCTTACAGGCTACAAATACTAATTGTACATTAAAGCCTTATATTTTCAAGGGTTAATTCCGTTCGAAAAAAATTAAGAAGGGGAAACAGCTCTCCCCTTTCCTCTTTTTTTATACTTAATCATTGAACCTCCTATACTATCAAAGACATGCTTTATCATATAAAAAATCTATATCCAAAATTCAGAGCAAATGAAATAATTCTTAATAAAAACCCATTTAGAATTTATATAATTTAAAAGGAGTTATCCCCCTCTTTTATACTTAACCATTAAACTTCCAAAACTATTTAGAGATTTGAACGAAATCTGAAAATTCTGCTTGAAAAACCCATTTATATAAATAAAGGGGGGGGGGCATTAGAACCCCTGTTTCCCCTATTTATACTTATTCAATGAACACCTAATAACAGTCACGGAATCGCCTCATCAGAATGATCCTAATCTAAATTTTGAACAAAAACTTAATTCTGCATGAAAATCCCATTTATATCAACTAAGGGGAGGGGCATCAGTCCCCCGTTCCCCCCTTATACATATCGAATTAACTCCAAAAACTAATCAGGGAAGCACCTTGTCAGGATATACCTACATACAAAATTTCAAGTGGATCGGATATTTTTTTCATGAGCTATCGCGTTACGCACGAACGTACATACAGAACGGAAGGGCACATAAGCTCTCAGGCTATGATAGCCTGTGAGATAATAAAAAGAATACTGCCCAGTTAAACTGATGGCATTGAGCTCACAGGCTACAAATACTAATTGCACATTAAAGCCTTATATTTTCAAGGGTTAATTCCGTTCGAAAAAAAAATTAAGAAGGGGAAACAGCTCTCCCCTTTCCTCTTTTTTTTATACTTAATCATTGAACCTCCTATACTATCAAAGACATGCTTTATCATATAAAAAATCTATATCCAAAATTCAGAGCAAATTAGATAATTCTTAATAAAAACCCATTTAGCATTTATATAATTTAAAAGGAGTTATCCCCCTCTTTTATACTTAACCATTTAACTTCCAAATCTATTCAGAGATTTGAACGAAATCTGACAATTCTGCTTGAAAAACCCATTTATATAAATTAAGGGGGGGGGGCATTAGAACCCCTGTTCCCCTTATTTATACTTATTCAATGAACACCTAATAACAGTCACGGAATCGCCTCATCAGAATGATCCTAATCTAAATTTTGAACGAAAATTAATTCTGCATGAAAATCCCATTTATATCAACTAACGGGGGGGGGGGGCATTAGAGCCCCTGTTCCCCCTATTTATACTTATTCAATGAACACCTAATAACAGTCACGGAATCGCCTCATCAGAATGATCCTAATCTAAATTTTGAACGAAAACTTAATTCTGCATGAAAATCCCATTTATATCAACTAACGGGGGGGGGCATTAGAACCCCTGTTCCCCCTATTTATACTTATTCAATGAACACCTAATAACAGTCACGGAATCGCCTCATCAGAATGATCCTAATCTAAATTTTGAACGAAAACTTAATTCTCAATTAAAATCCCATTTATATCAACTAACGGGGGGGGGGGCATTAGAACCCCTGTTCCCCCTATTTATACTTATTCAATGAACAACTAATAACAGTCACTGAATCGCCTCATCAGAATGATCCTAATCTAAATTTTGAACGAAAACTTAATTCTGCATGAAAATCCCATTTATATCAACTAACGGGGGGGGGGGCATTAGAACCCCTGTTCCCCCTATTTATACTTATTCAATGAACACCTAATAACAGCCACGGAATCGCCTCATCAGAATGATCCTAATCTAAATTTTGAACGAAAACTTAATTCTGCATGAAAATCCCATTTATATCAACTAACGGGGGGGGGGATTAGAACCCCTGTTCCCCCTATTTATACTTATTCAATGAACACCTAATAACAGTCAAGGAATCGCCTCATCAGAATGATCCTAATCTAAATTTTGAAAACTTAATTCTGCATGAAAATCCCATTTATATCAACTAACGGGGGGCATGAGCCCCCCGTTCCCCCTCTTATACATATCGAATGAACTCCAAAAACTAATCAGGGAAGCGCCTTATCAGGATATACCTATATACAAAATTTCAAGTGGATCCGATATTTTTATCATGAGTTATCGCGTTACGCACATACGCACATACATACAGAACGGACGGGCACATAAGCTCACAGGCTATGATAGCCTGTGAGCTAAAAAGTGTTTTACCTTGCATGCTATAAATTGAATTTTTTTTGTATATATATATATAATTCTTACTTTTGTAAAAAAAGTCCCATACCACCCCACTCTCCCCAATAGAGATATTATATATTAATACACCAATTACACGAAAATAGAATTTTTATCAATAGTATTAAAA
Source organism: Maratus speculifer (assembly GCA_964019185.1). Classification (NCBI taxonomy): domain Eukaryota; kingdom Metazoa; phylum Arthropoda; class Arachnida; order Araneae; family Salticidae; genus Maratus; species Maratus speculifer. The sequence continues at coordinate 55,889,249 of OZ025290.1, read as the reverse complement.
TACAGTTTAAGGGCTAACAGTTTATTTTATATCCTTAGGTTTTTACCACGTTCTCCCCAGGTTTTTACCGGTAAAAAGCCAACCCTGTTTATTGGCCTTGTTTCAGAACGAGTGGAATGAAAGATTGTTAAAAATTATGTCATTAGAAAAATGTTTAAGATTTATAAATAACAGTGCAAAAATCGCCTTTAAAACACGAGATCATCATCACCTGCGGAAAATTTTCACATTTGTGTAAAATTACGATATAAGTTTTTATTCATTGTTATATTTTTTGAACACACACTATTTCTGTAAACTATTCTGAAAGTTCAGTGGAGTAAATACAGATTGTTTTCCTTTTATAATTTGAATGTTCATGACTACAAATTTGTCATATCGGATGATGTTGATGATTGTGAAAGGGGGGGGGGACTGATTACGGTCTAATCAAACTTAAATTACTATTATTGGAAAAAAAATATTTTATTTTATTCAACCATAAAATTCTGCTACTAAATAAAGTTTAATGCGAAAGAATACTTTCGAAAAAAAAATGGGTGTAAATCTGCATAGCCGATAATCAGAGCATAAGGTTTATTAAATTCAATACCCTAACATTTTCTCACCTTTTTGAAAGAAAATGAAACCAAACGTATGAAAATATGAAGAATTGGGAGTAAGAAAACATAGTGGTAAACCCAAGATACCGCTAAATTCGGGTTTTGAGGCATTTCCCACCAAGGTAAGACTTGGCTGACTAATAACGTTTTAATTTGCAAATCGAGGTTTTTTCCATGATTTTTATACTTAAATGAGACTAAATGATTGTCCGTGCTACCGCGTCCCGATCTAATCTTATTATGAAGATTATTTTTCAAATAATGGTGGTTAATAAGGAAAATATTAATAATGAAAAACCTGTAAATAAGTTTTGATTACTTTAAGATTTGCAAGTATTCAATTGTCTTAAATGAAAAAATTACCCCCCCCCCTCTCAAATAAAGACAAATCAGGTATACTGAAACAATATTAGAGAAGTTACGCGAGGCTGCAATATGGTGTGAATTAGCCTTTACAGGAGGGGTTCGGATAGCATCTATCCGACAATATATGCAAAGCCGGCCAGATGCTGTCCGAGATCCCGTGTAAAGGTTCAAATTAAAACTTCGCGAATAAAATTAATTGCTTATTTTAACTGTATATAGACGCAAAAACATATTTTAACCTTAACTGCTCTGACAAAAATTGTTACATAACTACTGTGAGCTGTCTGTCAGACCATTTAATCTGAAGATGAATAAAATGTTACATAAATTCTCAGAATGCGATTTATGTATTAAACTTTATGTACAAGAATATCATAAATCAAAATCAGCTATTCAAAAGTATTTAGAGGTAGTAATAAGACTCCAAACTAAAAAAAATTGACCAGTATCTATAGTTAAACTAAAAATTACAAGTTAAACTGTGAAACTTGAAAAACCCACGGTGTCTGAGACCACTAACAGCAGTTAAGGGTTAAATCTAAACAGTTGAGTTTAAACACAAGGTAAAATAGTCATAGAATATTCCGATTGCAACAAGATTCGTCTATAATAACTGATTTGTAATGAAAAAATACGTAAATATTTTTACAATATTTCATTTCGCTCTTTCTAATTATGCGCCTTTAGGATTCCCGTGCCTAGAGCAGTTTGATCCAATTGCTCCTCGGTAGCTAAGGCCTAGATAAATCATTTAAAAATATTGACAGGTAAACGAGAAATTGTAAAATAACTATCTCATAGGTTTAACATTAGCAAGCGGGTATTTTGGTGAGAGTGTAGCTTGTAGATTCACATAATAAACTTAACAATCAATCATACTAACAAAAAAAATCTAATTTACTGTTTTTTTATGACATTACTTATAGGGATGTACGATAAATTAACGTAACAATAAAATAAAATAAAATAAAGTTAAATCTTACCTTTAATCAGACTTTGCCCGGTTCACTGGTCAAGCAAATCGGATCGTTAAGTCCTCATTGTTGTTTCATTGTAGCTCAGTGGTTAGTCCTCAATTAATATCGCCAATTTACACACTGGCATGTTTTGATTTGCTCACACCCGTAAACTTTACTTGCCGACACCGAAAGCAGAAAGACACGCGTCATAGCGCATGCGCAAGTTGCCAGTCACCCGATGAGGTGGTTACGAAGTGCATGGCACCTTATTTAGCTCCCATCATCCAGTAACAGAGCTGTCGTCACCCCAACCGCATATTCAAGCTCCTATGACACCCTAGGGTTCCAAATGGCACCGCCTTTTCACCTCCGGGTCCCAAATGGCACCGGTTTGTCACCTTTATTTTTAACAGTGTACGGACGGACGGCAAATTTTTTTTTCTAAAAATATGTTTTTCTGAATCTCCAGTATCTGAAACGTGTAAATCTGTCAAAAATTTTTTTTTCGATTTTCAAAACGATTGCAAGACTTACCCTATACTACGTATGATGGGTAAGTAAAAAAGAGAAATAATGAAATATGTACATTTTAAATAAAAAGAATTCTAAAATAAAATATTTTATATTATTGAAACACGTGTATAAAAAATCAGCAAAATTTACAGAAATAATTAAAAAAATCTGACAAAAACATTGACAAAATTTCATACTAATAAGAATAAATTAAGACCCACTTAGGGAAATTTCAGTATCCATAATTTGTCATTTAAATCCAACAATCAAAAGAGCCATTTTCTTTCAACAAATGAAAAATTGAAGATTGTTTGATTTGCTATAGGAAAGCATTATGGCGCAAAATAAAATGTCCTGTATTTTCTGAACGAATGAACCAAACATAACGAAAAATTATGCAGCTAAAGTCCGGATACTGCATGAACGTGCTTACTTAATTTCATGGAAATCGGATGCTTTTTACGGCAGTTATCGCTGAACAGACAGACAGACTGACAGACGGAAACCAAAAAAATTCGTGTCTCCAAAGTAAGCCTTCACTGACGTTTCGCAAGGTTTACCAGCACATAGCTCGCTATAATTACCGTATCCTCCCAAAGGTCAAGATCGGGGAAGTCTCCAATCTTCATTCATATCATTATCTAAATGGGTTTACCGGCACGTAGCTCGCTATTTATCATTATAAATAGCTCGCTATGTATAATGATATGAATGAAGATTGGAGATTTTTTTATTGCCTTATTTTATCTGGTTCAATAAAAAAAGTCTCCCATCTTCATTCATATCATTATCTAAATGATGTGCTGTGCAAATATGAAATATAAATAACAAATCTTCAATTTTATCATCACTTTCCCATAGTCCAAACTATTCAATACGAAATTTTAGAATGCATTTAAAATGATAAATGTTCTGCACAATCCAAACATTTTTAGATAATCATATAGCCCATCAATTTGGCACAGATTGATTCCACAATTACCCTTGAGAGATGCTTCTATAGATATATTATCATCAATGGAACAATCTTCCTATCTGCTGAAAAACATCCCATAACAGTGATTTGTTCTTTTTCGTTATTCGGCACTACATAATACACATCTTTAACTCATTTTGGTCCCAAAATTTTCCCTGCTTTAAGAGCACAAATGAAAACCAGTTTTAACTGCATTGAAAAATCTCTGTATGCTTTAGAATTTGGAAGGTAACTTCTTCCAAATATGATTCTACATTTCTAAACCAACTTAAAACAACTTCTTTTGTAACGGCACATCTAGATTTTGTCAAATGTTCTGCTTGTTTTTTGTACCAATTTTGGATGTCTTCTTAAAAACAACTATTGGGTCATTCCATGTCAACTGGCCTAGAGGCTCCCACTCGACCCTCTTCGATTTTTATGAAATTGGTACAGAATATACATGTGGGTATATGATGAACATTTGGAAACTGTTTAGTGCAAAAAAATTGTATAGTTGGAGCACCAGGGGTCCATTTGTACCAATCACTATTTCTTGTTGTAGAAAAAACGGCCAAATCATGAAGTTTGGCATCATATTGCTCATGATATATGAAACCTTACTTATTGAAAATAGGTGATCTAGTACAACGTTTTGTGCTAAAAATGTAATTGCTGTATTAAAAATCACAAATCAAAACTATCGTGACTACTAGGCCTCAAACTAGGCCGTATGGCCAATCTGGTTGAATTTTACCTTTATTTTAACATGCTGTAACTACTGCAAATATTATTTTAAAAATTTGTCGCTTTACAAACTAATTACCTATGGATATATCGTAAAACCGCTGTAGTTGTTTTTTGATTGCTTAAATATTAATTAAATTATTGATGTTCAAAATCTAATAAAAAATTAAAATCGTCGATTTTGCCCCATATTTAAAAGCGTATATCTCAAAAGGGACACTTCTGATTTGGTTACAATAAATACCACTGGAAAGAGCATGTCTTAATTTATAAAAAAAAATTTATTTAATTTTGGGCCTCTTAGATACAGAAAGAAAATAATAAAATTCAAAAACCTCTTGTACGAGATAATCCAGATCAAGAAAGGTATTATTACGACAGGGTCTTTCAACATATTTTGCACCATTCTTTTTTCTTACAACGATTAATGCATATAATAATTATCACTTTTCCTGGTCACAGTTACTTCCCCTTTACCATTATGAATTATTTGTAACCGCATTGCCAATGAGTTATATCCAATAACCAGGCAAGACTAGCTCCTTTGGGTATTGCATGTTTTAAATTTTGAATGCTGGTACCTAACGAGATCCATAGATTATTATAGGCTAAATGTTTTGATTATTTCAAGCTCCCATTATGTTGATTCCTGATCCTCAATCTATAAAAAACATTACTCATTGCTTCAGTTTGTCAAATTTATTATTGATTGCGATTACAACAGCTTTCGGTAAATAGTATTGCTGACTATAGATCCGTCGGAGTTAAAATTTGGTCTTTAATTGGCCTTTGAAGACTTGCCCTTGCAGCTAACCATTTTACAATTTTCCCCTATTCTGTCACAGGGTGATTTCCCATGACTTGTGACAAAAAAGTTCCACTCTGCAGAAATTCCAGTTTGGTGATAACAAAGATTCAGAATTTTTTTTTTATTCTTGTATTGCGCAGAAGATCCATCGCTAAAATAATGTATATGCGTAATTTCGTCAAAGCTTTTTACAGATGCTCCATTAGTTTTATTAAAAATGTATGTACAGCAACTGATTTATGTTTGAGACAATCAATAATTATGCAGTAACTCGCACGTTTAGTTTCCGAATTATCATTAAAATAGATAACAAATGGGTGCAATGTTGCTTGGCTCTTTTCCCAAACCGTGAATAGCATCCTGGATTACAAAGCTGTAATTTTCTGCGAAATCCATCAATATGGTCAGTTCATCTGGCTTAAGAGTATCTTTGGTCATCGTCAGATGTTTGCTTTGATGCTGTGAAATGTAATGATGTGTAGAAAGTGCTGAGATTTTCAATACCAATTCTTCAATAAAATCTTCAATTGTCATCTGCTTGGTTTCTAACGTATCATGATTTGTGTGAACCCATTGTTTAAATTCAACGGCGTCTTCTGGATTTTCGAAAATACTTTCCAAAATTTTTTTTAAATCATCTGTTCCAGAACATTCTTTGAGCGATGAAGCATAGAATCTTTAGAATTCAAGTCACAAGCTGTATTACTTATAAGGAATTTATAATCTACATCAGTTGGGCAGCTTGCTAGCATCAACTTCACATTTTGATGCATTTTACACACAGATTGGGAATGTGAACCTGATGCAAAGACAGTCACACACCATTTTGGTTTTAACTCGCAAAATTTGGAGAATCCGATTTCCGGTCCATTACTACTTCGATAGACCGCAAACATTTCTTTCAAATTGCTTAGTAATAAATGCTTCTGCATCTGAACTTTCCTTCCATCTATCCGAACAGAAATGAAATCTTTTATTCCTGGACATATTAGAATAAATTCTTCATCTTAAAAAAAATTTAATACTCTTTCTTTTATGTTTTCTGGCAACTTTTTACCAAACTTTGCTCTAGGTAAAGCCAATATCCCGATGTCTGCTTTTAATTTTCGCGCTGCTTTTACCATTTTTTCTGAAACTTCAAACTCTTCCATAACTTTTTTTATTGTCCAACTTTGAGGTGCCATTGTTAACAGTGGCGCAGCCAAGGGGGTGGTTTGGGGGATAAAACCCCTCCCAGAGCTAAGAAAGATTGCTATAATTGCCGCTTATATGAATCAAGACCAAACTTAATGTTTACATGTTTTGGCGTACTTCGGAATCCGTCGCTTTATTGAATCCCATTTCTTTTAATAAAGTGATTCAATTAAATGGCGAAAATTCAACTTAAAACTGTGAAAGGTCATATTACATGGATTAGTTAAGTAAAAAATGTTTATTTGAACTAAATTACTTTTCTGAGGCATAATATGCTAAAAGAATGATGATTTCCTGCCACACAGATGCTCTTTGAATTTAACTATTATACAGTGAATATTCTAATTAGTACTGATTGTATTAACCGGCAATTCAAATAACCGGCAATCACCTTTATTAGAAACTCAAAACTCCCCTAGAGCCGAATTCTGGCTGCGCCACTGATTGTTAATATTTGTATTTGTTCTGGACGTTTTAACTTCTCCTTCAATTCTTTAATTAGCTGTTTGTAATCTAATCAGTCTAGGCATTGGTTGCATGTAGTAGGTTGTCTTAATTTACATAGATCTATACCAGCAACAACAGCTATTTTCTTTGAAATCACATCTTCAGTTTCATTTATCTTTCGATTTTCATAGCTTTTAATATCTCTTGTTGATGTTCGTTGAAATTTTAAAGGAGATAAATCAATAGCTGTTAGACTTTTGTTCAACGTTTCTGTTACATATTTCATCTTGCTCCAATTCGCTTGAAGAAGAGGACCATGCTGCTTTTGTTTCTTCGAATTCTTTTCTGCATGATCTACTTATTTTTTGGCCTGGTTTGACATTTTTCTTAGTTAAATCTGTCAAATGGTTAGAACTTTCTAAATTGATGGACCACAAAGATTTTCGTACGCAATGATTGTCTTTAGTGAAAGGATTACAGCATGTTCGCTGAAGAAACTCATATTTCTCCAAAATATGCAAAAGCAATGTTTCGTGATGAAAGTATATTTAAGAATTTTCTTCAAGATGCAATAAACTTCGGCGATTAATTAATTCTTGTTCTTCAGAGGAAAATTCTTTAAAAAGCTTAAAACCTTTATGTGCACAATAAGTCGTCAAATAGCACTGAGAATTATCAGCACAGCCAATGCTGCATTGACTCTGATCATAATCATGAGAATCCCTAGAGCTAATATCTTGATACAGAATGTTTTAACAGTAATGTAAAGTATAAACTGAAAGAGAAAAGGAATATTTTTGTATAAATCTTGTTAATCATGCAAAACCCAACCAGGAGCTAGTCTTGCCTGGTTATTGGATATAACTCATTGGCAATGCGCTTATAAATCGCTCATAATGGTAAAGGGGAAGTAACTGTGACTAGAAAAATTGATAATTATTATATGTATTTATCATTGTAATAAAAAAGAATGGTTCAAAATATGTTGAAAGACCCTGTCGTAATATATACCTTTCTTGTATGTATCTGGATTATCTCGTACAAGAGGTTTTTGAATTTTATTATTTTCCTTCTGTATCTAAGAGGCCCAAAATGAAATGAAGTGTTTTTTATAAATTGAGATATGCTCTTTCCAGTGGTACTAATTGTAACCAAATCAGAAGTGTCCCTTTTGAGATATATGCTTTTGAATATGGGGCAAAATCGACGATTTTAATTTTTTATTAGATTTTGAACATCAATAATTTAATGAATATTTAGGCAATCAAAAAACAACTACAGCGGCTTTACGATATATCCATAGGTAATTAGTTTGTAAAGCGACAAATTTTTAAAATAATATTTGCAGTAGTTACAGCATGTTAAAGTAAGGGTAAAATTCAACCAGATTGGCCGTACGGCCTACTTTGAGGCCTAGTAATCACGATAGGTTTGATTTGTGATTTTTAATACTGCAATTACATTTTTTAGCACAAAAAGTTGTACTAGATCACCTATTTTCAATAAGTAAAGTTTCATATATCATGAGCAATATGATGCCAAACTTCATGATTTGGCCGTTTTTTCTACAACCATGAAATAGTGATTGGTACAAATGGACCCCTGGTGCTCCAACTATACAACTTTTTGCACTAAACAGTTTCCAAATGTTCATCATATACCTACATGTATATTCTGTATCAATTTCATAAAAATCGAAGGGGGTCGAGTGGGAACCATGCCAAAATTTAGGACACTTGACATGGAATGACCCTATTTATAAAAAAAATTGCTTTATTAAATTCTAGTAGGTAAAATTTAAGTATTAAATTTTATTATTTAGCTTTTCAGTCAAATCAAAATATTTTATCTTTATTGAAATAACACTTTTCGTATCGGTCACTTGGGCGATCTATTACTGGAAAATCACGAAAATAGCAATCCAGTAATGGACCATCCCTCCTAAAATCTTAAAAATAAATAAAATTTTGTTAATGGCCATTGGTATATGAACTTCAGAGTTTTGTATTACTATTCATATAAAAACATTCAATTTTTACTAGAAAATAAAGAAGATATAAATTAAGAAATTAAAGTCAGCTCTTAGCATGTTCATTAAGATTTTCAGTAAAACTGTGAAACTTTATTTTCTGCTTTCTAAATGCTTTGATAAACAGTGTAAAAAAATAATCCAGATTATAGAGCCTGAAAGGGGGAGCCAAGAAAAAAATAATAAAAATTTAACTATCATTTATTATTTTTTTATAAACTAAAAACTGCGAGGTGGCTTATTACTGGATGGAGGTCCATTACTGGCACATCTACCCTAGGTACTTTCGGGCAATCTATTCGCTGTTTCATACCGACATTTATTTAATTTTTATATAAATTTTGTTATTATCAATTATTAAAAATATTGCAAATATTAAAAGGAGAAATATGTAACAGTCCGTGAGCGATTTGTCACTGTTTCCAAAAGTAACAAGTATGTAAAATTCTGTTAGCCCTCTTTTCAAAATTAAAATCTATAGTAAAACTTCACATCTGATAGACATAATAATAATCGAAAACGAAAAAAAATTAGCATAAAAACGCAATAACAACAAACAAAATATCTAAATAAATAAGAATTACCTTGTTAAAGTGTTAAGTTTTTCAAAAACTTTTCGATTTAAAAAATATTGTTCTACTACTGTGCATCTTAAAAAATAAAATTTTATTTTTGTTGCTATGACAGCAGATGATAAAAACAATATCTTTGGTGTTATGGAATAAATAGAACAAAAAGTTTTGTTGATGTTTGTAAAAACATTATTTTCTTTATTTTTTTAAAAATAAAATTGTATAGCCAATTAAATAATTATTTGCATGCAAGGTAAAAGGATTATCGTAATATCCGCTACAGCTAGTACGTGGAGTACGTAATAAGTATATATCACATTGTAGTAAACATATGGAGCTGATATTCTTAGAATCACAGCTTGTCGTAAATAAAAATTTATGTATATCTCACATTGCAATGAATATTTAGAACTGGTTATAACTTGTGCTATTTTGGGTTGAAGATAAAAAGGGCAAAAATTTGTCGAAAACAGAAAAAATAAAATAAAATAAAATAATAACAAAATTGTAATTTAACAGATTACAACTACTATTTGGAAAATGATATTTCAAAAGACTCAAATTTTAAAGACTTATAAATAAATTCTATAATTAAATTATTAATAATAATAAACATCACTTTTAGGATGATTATAACGAGTCACATACACTGAGGTGACAAAAATCATGGTATATCTATAGCCGACTATATACTACCGGCCGAGTCATTTCGCAAAAAAAATGCCGAAAAAGTGAAGCTGGATTCAGCTTCAAACCCTGAACCATTTCATTAGACCACGTGTAAGTCCACGTGACACAAACCCTGCCCAAATTAGCATTGAGTAAGGTGCTTTCTGTTCGGTGCACATGGATCGACACTTGGTCGTTGTTTTGGTTCAGGGTTTGCACGATTGGTTTGAATAACTTGGGCAAGGTATAAGAGTCCTCTGGGTGGGAGACTTCATACATTAATCTCAAATAGACGGCCCTATAGATCTAGTGGGCAATGATATAGCAGTATGCAAATACATAGATGGCAATAGTGTCGCTTAAAAACTGTATAAATGGTCAGTGCCTGGGCAGGACTTTCATTTGTGTTCAAATGCTTCGTGTAAGAAAGTTGATTATGTGATTATGGCCAACACGACGAGAATTAACGGATTTTGAATGCGGTACTCTAGTTGGAGCTAGACGCATGGGACATTCCACTTCGGAAATCGCTATGGAATTCAACATTCCGAGATCCACAATGTCAAGAGTGTATTGAGAATACCTAAATTCAGCTCCCATCATGGACAACGCAGTGATCCACTGCCGGCACATAATGACTGCGATCAGCGACGTCTGCATAGACTTGTCACTGCGAATAGACAAGCAACACTGCGTGAAATTATCGCAAGGATGAATGTGGGACGTCCGACAGGCGTGTCGGTTAAGACAATATGGCGAAATTTGGTTTTAATGGGCTATAGCAGCAGAAGGCCGACTCAGTTGCCATTACTAAGAACACAACAACGGCGATCCTATGACCGTGACCAAATCAGTTGGACCGTAGACGATTGGAAAAAAGTGGCTTGGTCTGATGAGTCACGATTTCAATAGCTAAGAGCTAATGGAAGGGTACAAGTGTAGCGCAGACCCCATGAAAACATTAGGAACAAGTTGTCAACAAGGCACTGTGCAAGCTGGTGGTGTTTCATAATGGTTTGGACTATCTTTACATGGAATAGATTGGGTCTATTGGTTAAACTGAACCTATCATTATCGGGAAAAGATTACCTTCACCTACTGGGAGACCACTTGCAACCATTCATGGAATTCATGTACTTAAACAACGAGGGAATTTTCCAAGCTGAAAATGCACCATGTCACCGGACCATAACTATTCGCGATTGGTTAGTAGAACATTCTGGACAATTCCAGCGGATGATTTGGCCACCGCGATCACCCGAAATGAATCCCATCGAATATTTATGGGACATAATCGAGAGATCACTTCGCGGACAAAATCCTCCACCGGCAACACTTTCGGAATTATGGACATCTATAAAGATTGTATGACTCAATATTTCTCCAGAAGACTTCTAGGGACTCGTGGAGCCCATGGCATGTCGTGTTGCTGCACTTTGCGGGAAACGAAGGACCGACACGCTATTAGCAGGGTATCCCATGACTTTTGTCACCTCAGTGTATTACATAGGCCGTGCATTAAACATTAATATTCCTAGACCAATAATAAAACAAGTAAGAAAAATCATGCATTAAGCATAGATTATGATGCACTTTCCAACACTTAATGAAATCTGTAACAAAACTTTGTTATTTAGGGAAATAATAGTGTATAGCCAAATATACGCAAATATGTATTCCAGTACATTAGAACAGCCCTGTATTTCATATGTCAGTTCATATAATGGGAAAATTTAGCTTAGCAAGAAAATACCCAGTAGCTTGAAATTTCTTTTTCAGCAATTCATACTATTAGATGGAAACATACTTGAATACTTTTGTTCAGCCCTGTAGTTTACATTGTACGTTTATTACACGTCAGCATTAGGCTAAAATTTATTGTAAACTAAACACTTTTAAAACAACTGAAATCATATTCTCATAAATCATCATTCATAGGCGTCCATATACCGAATTCTTTGCGTGGCCCTGTATATCCCTTTATCTATATTCTGTAAACATTTCTCAGTAAATTGAATGCAGCGCCGCTTAAAAACGCATAGCTCATTTAAGAACCACGTTTAAATAATTTACGCTCATATTCAATAACGTTGGTGAGCTCTTTTGGTTAGCCCTGTATATCAAGTATAACATTTATACACACCATATAATGTGCATATATTTCGCGAAATATAAACGCGAATATCATAATTAAAATGCATTTCATCCCTCCATCAGACATCATCGGACACATATACGGTACTTCGGAAAGAATATACTATTTGAAATCTTTTGTATGGTCCTGTAAATGCTATGTACTTCATATTATGCAAGACAGTAGCTTATAACTTATATTAAGCTTCAATGACATATATCAGTTTTATTATACATGAAAAAGCTAATATATTTAAAATATGTCCCTTTTACCATTATCTAATGGAATTCTTTTGTGTGGCCATGAAAATGAATAATAGTTACATTTTCACCTTATATTTTATAGAATGCATATTTTAATATGTTTGACAGGGTATAACATCTTTAAAATTCCTTTGAAATGATTCTTCCCCATGGGCCGTAATGTAATGGAAAACTTTTGATTCACCCTGTAGATAAACTAATCATAATAGAAACTTCATTTTCAATAGGGTTCGTGCTAGTGTAAACGTCAATAACGTCCTAAAATTTCATGGCAATCCGAGTATATTAACGATTTTTCCCCATAGGCCGTAATGTAATGGGAAACTTTTGATTCTCTTTGTAGATAAACTATCATGGTAGATACTTCATTTTCAGTAGGGTTCGTGCTAGGGTAAACGTCAATAACGTCCTAAAATTTCATGGCAATCCGAGTATAGTAACGATTTTTTCCCATAGGCCGTAATGTAATGGGAAACTTTTGATTCGCCCTGTAGATAAACAAATCGTGGTAGAAACTTCATTTTCAATATGACTTGTGCTAGGGTAAACGTCAATAACGTCCTAAATTTCATGGCAATCCGAGTATATTAACGATTTTTCCCCATAGGCCGTAATGTAATGGGAAACTTTTGATTCTCTCTGTAGATAAACTAATCATGGTAGATACTTCATTTTCAATAGGGTTCGTACTAGGATAAACCTCAATAACGTATAAAAATTTCACAACAATCTGAGTATATTTACGGGAGTTAGAGAGCGGACAGGCGGACAGACGGCCAGACAAACCGAATGCATAAGCACTTTTCAACTTTGTTGGAAAGTGCTAAAAAAGAGTAGATTGATGATAGACAACTTTAACTTTTTAAAATGTGCATTTTTATTGGATGGAGTTAATCAGGCTGACTTCTGAAAGCCTCATAATACGTACGACATGGATTAAACATTAATATTCCTAGACCCATCACAAACAAATTTTAAATTAAATTTCAGTTCTATAATTTTCGGAACTGCAAATTTTAAAACTTCCAAATACCACCCGCTTTAAATTTTTACACTGTTGCGTAGAGAAAAAATGCACTTTTTAATGAATTTGTTTGAAATCTCTATCACAATTTGTTTTTAAATTATTAATTTTTTAAAAGTTTTTATTACTCGTTTTCTCATTATGGCATCAGAAGTATTCCATTTTTGAACATTAAACTTGGACCAATCAGAAAACCAATAGAATTAACCCATTGAAGGGCACCAGTATATGTTATATACCACTTAATTTTAATTCCCAAATGTCGCATTGACACCAAATTTAAGAATAAACTTTTGTTTCATATGATATACTCGAAGAAAAGCTTTTACTTTGTTTCATATAAAATTGTTTATAAATACCGGTGTCAATCAATCATTTTAACATTTTAGTATCAGAAGTGCTTTGCCCCTCAAGGAGTTAAATAAGTTGTGGAATTGAACCAATCAAAAGATTCAGATATACTTTAGGTTTCCCAATTCTCTTCCAAGAACAACAGCTATTTTTTCCAAATAGTTAATAAAATGAAATTTTCGAATTTTTGTCCCCAATTAATCATGGGCCCCCTACCAGCAACATATGTGTTACATTTTGTTGCACCGAATCTTGTGGTTTCCAAGTTTTTGAGCAAATATAGATACGCGCACGGATTTTAATATATATAGATAAGGGTTAATTAAGTATTCAGTTAGGATGCGAAGCGATTGTATGGACAGGTTTTATGTAAAGCATTCTGGGGTAATAACGACATGTTAAGGTTCTACCAATTTTCACGGCCTCGTTTTAGATTGTATTTTTCAAACAAATATAGGATTTGATACAGCAACTGATTGACTATCAATATAAAAAAAAATAATTTAACAGATATGTATTCATAAAATGTAATCGCGTGATTTCTTGACCAATGCTATTTGGCGTTAATACCCAACTATATGGGTAATAACGCCATGCAAACAAAACTGTAAAACAAGATAGAAGAATGGCATGCAGATTGCCCAATCCTAAAAATACAAATTCTAAAGCTCTAGAAATTGACAAATTGCATTCTAAGCTAATGAAAATGTTCAATTTTTTGTGAAAGTGTAAGTAAAAGAAAGGTGTGGTGATGGTGGGGGAGGGGGGGAAGCAGGCAAAAGAATATCAGATTCCAAGATACTTTTTGCTTAAAAAGGACCGTTTAAGTAGAATTATTAGAAACATTGCATGGTTTTAACTGTGTTTATTTTATTCAGTATTTATATTCCTATGTATACATTTTATGCAACAGAAAATATTCAATTTTTTGTGAAAGTGAAAGAAAAAGGAGTGAGGGGGAGCTTCAACAGAATATAACACCCTAATGCCTCTCTTTGCTTAAAAAGTCCCGCTTAAATATAATTATAAGAAACATTGCATTGTTTTAACCATTTATAATGTAATATTTTAATCATGTGAAATTTTATAATAACTAGAGTTATATGTAATAAATATTTTTGTTAATACTATTATAGTAGACTTGTAAATAGTTTTTAACCCATAACGCCACACTAATGCGGATTCTCCAAACCTAAAGTTAAATTGTCGGTGTTATATAAAACATGCTTTAATAAATTTTTAATTAATTAAATAAAATTTTTAATAAAAAATATTATCCCAATGAGATCTCTTATTAAATTTCATACATGATTCATGTGGTTATATATCATTATCTCTATATTAACAACAAAATTAACCTTTAAGGGTGTATTCGAAAAAACGCTTTTCCACCTTCACCAGCTCGAAATTTTCCGATACAATTTCAGGCACATTTTTAAAAGTAGAAACATGAAACTTGCTGAGGGGATTTTTGGAGAGACATATAAGGTGCCGTGTGATGTCATTTTATGCTCAACTCATTAGAATTTGATTTATAAATAATTATCTTCTCAGTATGACTTTTTTTCGTTAACAGATCTCTTACTTCGGAAAAATCAGTTCAAAATGCCATTTTCGATTGCATTTTTCGCAATATTTTCTACATTTATTGAAGAATCGACAATTACGGCACCTTCAGTACTTTCTGAATAAGACATTTTGCCAGTTTGATGCATTTCAGAGCAAAAATGAATCTAAAAATAAATCGGAAAGTAAGCAGTTTGAATCGAAATACACCCTTAACTGTTGTTAACAATCTCACTGAACGCTGTGAGATTAAAGGGGGGGGGGGCTCCAAATTTTAGAGTTCAACTTGTATTTTCCAGTTTAACTATAGCTACAACTGAAATTCTCTTTCGTTTGGAGTCCTCGTACTATTGTTAGAAATATTTGAATAGATTAAATTAAATTAGAATTCTGTACAAAAAGTTTAGTACAGGAAAAGTATTCTATGATTTTTAATCATTGATCGCCTTTTAACCTTTATCTAATGTTACCGGTCTCAAAGATCACTGTTTTCCTTTTAATTTTTATAGTTTAACTTGTAATTTTCAGTTTAACTACAAACACTACCAAAATTTTGTTTAATTTGGAACTTTAGTACTATCACCAGAGACTTTTAAATAGGTGAATTTTAAGTATAATAGTCTTGTATAAAAAGTTTAGTACAAAAACACAATCCTATGAGTTACTTCTGCTTTTTATTAATCTTTCAATCTTGCGCTTTCACAAACCGTTTCACATTACTTACGTTAAAATTTCTGTCACATCGGTTAAAGTTTAAATTTGTAAAATTTTGAAAAACCGAACGCGGAGAAGTTAAAGTGAAAAGAGCAGTTAAAATTTAGAACTCAATTGAACAATCCAGTGGAAATTTAATAGAAACCTGCTTTTGAAGATGCTCGAATTAGAATATCGAAAACATTTTGATATAGTTATATTTATAAGAGTTTAATTTTTTTTTTCTTTTACTTTAGTTATTAAAAAATAGATTAGTTTTGGGTACTGGATCCCCCCCCTTTTATCTTACCATTTCAACAATGATAATAATGCTGTCCCATATTAATAAATAAACCCCCTTCGGATGTAGTTCGGCCACTGTTGGGAATCAACTGGGGTTATAACGCCCAGGATTGGTGTTATTACCCCGGTATGTTTATTGCGCAGTACATTTTAAACTACAAATTATCTCGAGAAGATATCCAAAATCTTCTACAACGTTTTGAAAGCACATGAAATGCATTACAAATTTATGTAATAAACAAAGTATTTTCGGATAAGAAATATATTCTTCACAGCACAAAACTTATCTCGCAAATTTTAGATCAAGCGTTAATTTTAGTTGCTTCTAAGCAATAAGACCCACGAATGGAACAAATTAACTTTAAGCTGTTTTTTGTGATTTATATGACTCAAAACCCTTTTGCGCAGAAAACATGGGCGTCATTTACCGGATTATTTCATAATTATGCATAATATTAGCACTTGTCGTTAATACCCCGCCTGGCGTTATTACACCAGAACACCTTATAACGGATTAGCTTAACCAAGTTTTTAACATATTAGACTCAAAATGGGAGCTTGAACTTGTTCACGTATTTTGGCAAATGTTAGATTTAGGTAGGTTTTGGACCTGTGCAAAGTTTTCAAGTATTTCTTTCTAAAACGAACGAAAATTTGTGTCCCTTTTCCTTCAAAAGTCTTCTTTGAAGTTATTTTTCCTCTAGCAATGCAGTCAACACTGGGCCAATATTCAAAAAAATGTGCAACTTTCTACACAGAATACGTATCACTTGGACAAATGTGCACGTGTGCAATGTTGACGTCAGTTTGACGTTGGCAACACCAGGCGATTAAATTTCGCTTTCACTGCAATTTTTTAAACTGCTAAAGATTGTATATTTGTAATGTTAAGGCCGTCAAATAAGGAAAAAATCTTCTATAAAATGCAATGCGTTTGTAAACTGCATTGGAATTTATTTGAAACCTCTATCGTACTTTTTAAAAATTGTATCGTAATTTGTTTGAAAATTGTATCGTAATTTCTTTGACAATCGTATCACAATTTTTGCGAAATCTCTGTTGTATTAAAAAAACTGCATCGTAATTTGTTTGAAAACTATATCGCAATTTGTTTGAAATCTCTGTTGCATTTAAAAAAACTGTATCGTAATTTCTTTAAAAACTACATCACTATTTGTTTGAAAACTATATCGCAGTTTGTTTGAAATCTCTATTGCATTAAAAAAAAACTGTATCGTAATTTCTTTAAAAACTACATCACTATTTGTTTGATATATCGCAATTTACTCATTTGTTTGCGGTTTTTTAAATACTTTTTAAGCATGTTTTTCTTATCAATCTCTATCACTTTCGCTGCAATTTCTTAAATATGCTAAACATTGCATATTTTAAATGTTTATGCCGTCGAATATTGAAAAAATGTACTTTAAAACGCAATGTGTTTGAAAACTGCATTAGAATTTGTTTGAAGCCTCTATCGTATTTTTTAGAGTGTATTTTTGTCTGTGTATTTTTCTCGGCCGATTATCTACGCTATGGGATATAGGCCCTATGGGGTGGGTTGCCCTCCGTGGGGGTCTTTCTAAGGGAACCTAACCCGTATTTACGCAAGGTTCGAAGAAAACCACGGAAAACTTCGAACGGTTAGGCCGACGGTCGCGATTGGGTTCGAACCCAGCACCTACCGTCTACCAGTTTGGAGGTCAGAACCTCGCGGCCACTGGTGGGGCTCGTACTTTTTAGAAAACTGCATTATAATTTGTTAAACAGTAATCACAATTTGTTTGAAAACTGTATCGAAATTTGTTTGAAGTCTCTATTGCATTTTTAAAAAAACTGTATCGCAATTTGTTTAAAAACTGCATCGCAATTTGTTTGAAATATCTATTGCGTTTTTTAAAAAAACTGTATCGCAATTTGTTTGAAAACTGCATCGCAATTTGTTTGAAATATCCTATTGCGTTTTTTTTAACTGTATCGTAATTTGTTTGAAAACTGCATCGCAATTTGTTTGAAATATTTATTGCATTTTTAAAAAACTGTATCACATTTTGTTTGAAAACTGTATCGCAATTTGTTTGAAGTCTCTATTGCATTTAAAAAAACTGTATCGTAATTTGTTTGAAAACTGCGTCACAATTTGTTTGAAAACTGCATCGCAATTTACTCATTTGTTGCGATTTTAAAAATACTTTTTAAGCGTGATTTTTTTAAAATCAATCTCTGTCGCATGCAGATGTTTATGAAAAATAAATCCGTAGACATTTAAAATAATATAAACAGTTCGGCATTTGTTTCCTGATCCATATCCCACGAAATAATCTCTTAATACATTTAGAATGTTTATTTGAATACATAATTGCTATGTATCATATAAAAATAATTTTTGATGTTGCTAGTAGGTTAATCAAAATATATAAATAAATGCAAAAAAAAAAAAAAAAAAAAAAAATCTATTAGTTAATACTGGCATTCTGTAAACTGGGAATCTCGAGATGGATTTCCTAGTATCATTAAAACATCAATCAAAACAAATAAATGCAAAAATTCTAATAGTTATCAATAAGAATAATAGTAATAATAATAATAAGAAAAATACTGACATTCGGTAAATCAGGAATCTCGATATGGATTACTTAGTATCATTAAAGCATCCATCAATCAGAATAAAAAAATAAATAAATGCAAGAAATCTGTTCGTTTTCAATAAAAATAAATAAATAAATAAAATACTGACAATCTGTAAATCGGGAATCTCGAGATGGATTCCATATAGTATCATTTCATTACAAGAATTTTAGACAAAATGAATTTATAGGTCATTTCGTATATTTCCAAGGTAAATCTTAAAGTTATTTTGAACGGAGGCTTACCTAAGTAGCATTAATTACCAATCGCGCTCACCTGCCTTTGATAAGACTTAATTGAAAAAAGATCTTAGTCAGATTTTTTCCTTATTTTTTATTTATTATTTTTTTTTTTTTCATCTTTTAGTTGACTAATACCAAACAGCTGCCATGAAAAAAATACTCTGAGTATGAAGCATAAAGAGCTGCAATATGTACCTCCCCCTGAGGGACGAAATATGATTAAAGTCGGAACTTCTTTTGCTTTTGGGTAGAAAGTTATTTACATATTTTTATTTAATGCTATTCTCAAATCCGAATCGATATGATACTTTCTGATATGTTCGCGAAATCATTTTGTTCGCTTAAAAGCACAAAATGTGCAACTTGTTGTTTAAATTCTACCAAATCGAATTGAATTTCTCTTATTCCTGTAAAAGCAAGGATTCTTTAAGGGTGATTGAAACTTTCGATTCAAACTGCTTATTTTCCGATTTATTTTTAGCTCACAGGCTATCAAAGCCTGAGAGCTAATGTGCCCGCCCGTTCGGTATGTATGTATGTACGTTCGTACGTAATGCGATAACTCATGATAAAAACATACGATTTACATGAAATTTTGGATTTAGGCTTATTATGATAAGACGCTTCCCTGATTAGTTTTCAGAGTTCATTCAATAAGTATAAGAAGAGGAATGGGGGCTATTGCCCCTCCCCTTAATTTATATAAATGGGTTTTTCATGCAGAATTAGTAGATTTCGTTCAAATCTTAGATGTAGGATCATTCTAATGAGGTGCCTTCATGATTAGTATTGGGTGTTCAATGGATAAATTTAAAGAGGGGGAATGGGGGAGGGGGGTAATCCCCCCCGTCTTAATTTAGGTTTTTCACGCAAAATTTATCTATTTGCTTCAAATTTTGTACAAAGGTTTATTCTGAAATGGCGCTTCACTGATTTGTTTTTGGAATTCACTGGGTAATTATAAATTGAGGATAGGGGAAACTACCCCTCATAATTTATGTAAATGGTTTTTCATACAGATTTAACCGATTTGTTTAAATTTTTGTATACAGGTTCATAGTAGGAAGAAGCTTCGCTCATTTGTTGTGGTATTCTTTTGTTAATTATAAAGGAGGATATTCACGCCGCTGATCGTGAGGTTGTGGGTTCGGATCCCACTGGCTCCATTGCACACACTCTTTGTGTGAAGCTCCTGGTTCTACTTCTCTTATGTTGTAATATTTCCTTGTGTGCTATCTCGTCCCTGTATATTGACGATGGCTTATAAGCAGACTTCATGTCGAGCACACAAGTCAGATGTATGTTGTTCAATAAACAAACAAACAAGGAGGATACGGGTGATCACCTCCCCCTTAAGTTAGCTAAATAGAGTTTTATGCAGAGTTATCCGATTTGTTTTAAATTTTGAATGTAGGTTTTTTCTGATAAGTTGAATTTCTGAACAGTTTTGAAGGTTTAATGATTAATTATAAAGGAGGGAAAGGGGAGGAAAACATTTCTTAAATTACATAAATGGGTTTTTATGCAGAACTATTCGACTTGCTTCGAATTTTGGATACAGGTTTATTATATGATAAGGCGTATCCCTGATTAGTTTTGGGGCTTTAATGATAAGTAGAAAGAAAGAAAATTGAAGGGGGGGGGGTATTTCCTTCCTTATTTTTTTCGAAGGGCTTTATTAAATAAGGCTGTAATATACAATTAGTCTGCATAGCCTGTGAGCTCTATGCCATCAGTTTAACTGGGCATCATTCTTTTTATTAAATTCATTTTTGCTCTCAAATGCATCAAATTGGCAAATTGTCTTATTTAGAAAGTACGCAAGGTGCCCTGCTTGTCGATTCTTTGATAAATGTAGAAAATATTCCAAAAAAGTAATCAAAAATGACATTTTGAACCGATTTTGAAGAAGCGGGAGATCTGGGAACGAAAAAAAGGGTCATATTGAGAAGTTAATTGTTTATAAATCAAATTCTAATGAATTGAGCGCAAAATAACATCACAAGGCAACTTATACGTCTCTTCTAAAATTCCCTCAGCAAGTTTAATTTTTCTACTTTAAAAAATGTGTCTGAAATTGTAGCGGAAAATTTCGAGCTGTTGAAGGTGGAATAGCGTTTGTTCGAATACACCCTTAAGGGTGTTCTTAAAAGTGAAAGGTATTAAAATCGAAAGGATCTAAAAAGGGAATGGTATTATTAAAAAGCGGGTTTTTTGTAATTTCTAGATTGGATGGATAATCAACGGGTAATTGAGATATACTGGTATTATCAGTATCAATTAAAATTATATCATCTATATATCGATATGAATGTATTTTATTATTAAAATATTTACGTTCATAATGATATAAGTATAAGTCTGATAATATACTAGATGGTGGTGTACCACTTTGTGGTATATCAACTTTTTGAATATATATAATGTTATCTTGCATGATAAAATTATTATAGATAACGAAATTAGTTAAAGTAAGAAAATAATCAGTATCAATGTTCGTTGATATATCCAAATCATGTTGATAATTTTTAAAAAGATCATTTATGATATTATGTAAATCTAATAATCGATATTATTAAAAAGATCTTTGAAATCATAAATAGTTATATTTTTTATACATTTAAGATTTTTTATAATATTGATCAATTCATAACTATTCTTTATATAATGTGTATTACCACTGGTTTTAGTAATTTTATATATTTGATTAAGAATTGTTAATAGAAGTTTGTTAGCAGCATCATTAAATTGCAATCAATTGTAACTGTTCTAAATTTAACAGGATTCTTGTGAAATTTGGGTATAAGGACTAGATAAGGATATTTAAAGTTAGTAGAGTTAATGTCTAATAATTCATAAAAGCCTTTAATTTTACGATTGTTTACAATTATGTTATCATTAGTTTTTTGGAATGTATTATTAGTAGATATATTAGATTTAACCAGTTGATGATAAAGAGATTTACATATAATTGCATAATTCTTTGAAGATTTATCAACATAAATTATGACAAAGTTTTGATGCAATTTAGTGATTTTCTTGAAAAGATGCTTTGTATATACATAATCTAGATGTGAAATATTATATTTTAAAGACTTAATTAATTTATCAATGACTAAAATTTTCCATTGATTGAAATATTCACTAGGCTTGTTATAATATATTGCTATTTTATAAATAAATATATCTATATCATAAGTAAATTGTTTTATTATAGAATTAATGTTTAATTTGGATGGTATTCGATACTTAGTACCATAACCCATTAATTTTCTTAGTGTTAAATCATCTACACTATTAAGATTGCCAGTGATAATATGTCCATGATCATTATTAATGTATTTTTATAGAGAGTGGTCATTGCATTTACATAATAAAGTACTAGTATCCGAAGTAGATTTTGAGAACGAATTATAGTTAAAAATCTTTCTACCTATAGTTATGGGATACTTAAAAGTTTTTGATAATTGAATATTATTTTTAGGAAAATTACAGTTTTTATCATTTATTATAGAATTAATATTGATTTTATTAAATATTTGATTAGAAAAAGTGATTACCTTTTGAGTATTAGTTTGTAGAGTTTTAGGTTTTTTAGCAAATTTATATTGTAAAGATTAACTCTAGTCATAATTAGATCATAAAATATATCTGAAAAATGTGTAGAGTAAGTTTTACTCAGAAATATATTTAAATATTGTACTGTTTGTTTCTTTTTTATACCAAATATATATTTACGTATTAATAACCAATTGTAATTTTTTAAATAATTACTTTGCAGATTTGTTTAATTATATTTTTTTGGAAATAATGTTATGATGAATATTTTCCTCTTTGGTTACGTGTAGTTTTATGATTTATAAGATGATTTAAACTAGGATAAATGGGAGAGTAATCAGTAGCGTTATTTATAGTAGAAAATACTTTAACAGATCTTTTGAAAACCTCACTATTAAGGGTGTATTCGAAAAAACGCTTTTCCATCTTCAACAGCTCGAAATTTTCCGACACAATTTCAGACACATTTTTAAAAGTAGAAACATGAAACTTGCTGAGGGGATTTTTGAAGAGACATATAAGGTGCCGTGTGATATCATTTTACGCTCAATTCATTAGAATTTGATTTATAAATAATTATCTTCTCAATATGACTCTTTTTTTTTTTTTTTTTTTTTTTTTTTTTTTTGTTACCAGATCTCTCGTTTTGGAAAAATCAGTTCAAAATGCCGTTTTCTATTGCATTTTTCGCAATATTTTCTACATTTATCAAAGAATAGACAATTACGGCACCTTGAGTACTTTTTGAATAAGACATTTTGCCAGTTTGATGCATTTCAGAGCAAAAATGAATCTAAAAATAAATCGGAAAGTAAGCAGATTGAATCGAAATACATGGATAAATTGTATTAAAATATTTCATATATGAAAATTCTAAGTAAAGACGCTCAGATTTATATTTCTGAATTTGTATAATTTCAATAGTAGTATTTTTAAATTTCTGTTTATGAAAATGCTGAATTTCAGCAGTAGACTGTATACTTTTTGCTTTATTTTTATCAGAATCTGACCTATAATGATTTATGCGTATATGGAGTGGACCAGACGTTTCACCAATAAATTCCAAATTGCATATGTCACATGTTATACAATAAATTACATTAAATGCTTTACAAAAAGTATAAATATGAGGATGTGGAACAATTTGTGACTGAGAAGCAGATGGACAAGTCTTACATCTGACATCTAAACATTTCTGAAAATATAATGGAGGAAGAGGAGTATGTATATATGGTAACTGGATGACGGTCCAGGAGCATCCCTATTATTACTCCTGTACCGGGCACTACACTGCAAAGGTGCATTGTGTATCTTCCCAGGATCGAGATTTTTACTAAGAACTGCCATAATAAAAATGCATAAATATGTTAGAAGAGATTTTATAAATTAAATAAAAAGAAAAATATCAAAAAATTATAATTAAGTAATCTAGTATCTTGACTAATATAATTTACTAAAGAATTAGATCTAGAATATTACAATAAAATGTAAATATATACAATATGTACATAACTAAAAAGCAGTACTCAAACCTCCAAAAAGTAATAAAACATGACCATAAGAATACCAACCCTCACAACATATACTAATATTCATAATTCATAGTTTTCATTAGTACGAATAATTCAATATCACTATATCTAATGCCATGCACAAGTAAAATAATAACCATACTTATTAAACCACAATCTTATTCCAAATGACTTCTCAGCACAATCCTCATAGAGTTACTACATTTCTCATAGGCTAAAATATTAATAATTCTAATGCATTATTATAATATTTAAAATTAAAAATATGTATATATATATAAATAAAAAAAGAAATTTTCAAGATATTGAATTTAACATTGAAGATAATCTTTACTGATTATAACATTTAATATACCATATATCAAGATAGTGAATTTAACGTCAAAAATATTGAATATATATATATATATATATATATATATACTGGGTGTCCCAAAAATGACTGATGGATTTTAAAATTCAATAACTTGCAAACGGTGAGAGCTATTTAAAAAATTTTTGCAGGAGGGTTATGTATAATGTCAGGAGTTTTTTTACCGTAATTTTTTTATTTTAGTTCGCATCTCAAACAATAGGTGACGCTTACGGCGATTGAATGCCAGGTCGACACTTCACTCAGCACTGATCACCTGGCCTTCAATCGCCGGCAGCGCCACCTATTGTTTGAAATTTGAACTAAAATAAAAAATAACGGTAAAAAAATCCTGACATTATACACAACCCTCCTGCAAAAAAATTTTAAATAGCTGCCACCGTTTGCAAGTTATTGAATTTTAAAATACATCAGTCATTTTTGGGACACATCGGTATATATATAAACATAAATCATGTAAGAGCCCTTTGAAAAGATGGAAAAACTTCACAATTGCTACAAATTTATTTATTTATTTACTTTTATAAATACGTTTTTCCATTAAGGAAAAAAAATACAAATGAAACTTAACTTTTTGAAACATTAACATGAAATGAATAATGAAATATAAAAGCGACTACAGCTGAAAACAAGCTTTTCGGAACGAAACAATGCGTATGAAACCAAGAAATTAATGATCTAAGACGGACGAATGGACAGTCCGCACCTGCAGTTCAAAAGAAAAAGAAATGATTAGTGTTTGTTCAGTAACCAGCTTCTGAATAAGTCAGACATACGAAATAACTCATAATAAAATTAAGTTCATTAATGTCACTAATCACCAACACTTTGACAGGAAGCAGTTAGATAAGATCATGTTCAAATAATTTTAAAGATTTAAAAGAAACAGCAATCGTATTTCAT
Organism: Maratus speculifer; assembly: GCA_964019185.1. Lineage (NCBI taxonomy): Eukaryota > Metazoa > Arthropoda > Arachnida > Araneae > Salticidae > Maratus > Maratus speculifer. The sequence continues at coordinate 55,863,818 of OZ025290.1, read as the reverse complement.
TGTTGGACGTGTTTAGAACATTTTATGCGCAAATAACAAGTCGAATGAATTTTCTTTTCTAATACTTACATTCAAAATCACACAAAATGTGATAATATTTAACTGTGTACAAGTGCTTTGAAAGCTTGAAACACTAACTAATCACAGTTGAATAAATGCATGAAGAAGCCTGCTGAAAAATAATTCAATCTTTATCAATTAAAAATCAATATTTACATGAGATCAAATGGGTATTGGCTGAAATTAATTACAGTCGTTATAAAAGATTACAGTGCTCAGTATCGAAATCCTACGTGTAAAAGTAATGATGTGTCTGAAAGTTTTAACGATACAATGTTCAAATATGGCAATCAAATTGCTCCATTACGGACCATTTTTTGCACGTGTGCCAGGTGGGGGATTGCCATTAAAATTGAAATATTTTCCCCAGGGCCTGACTAACGCTATGGGGAAGGGGGGCTTCGGTCTATCGATAAAATTATTTTGTGAATGTGGTTAGAATAAAACTTCATAAGCATTGTATATATATATAAATTTTGTTCTCGGTGCAGTTTACATCTGTATACAGGATATCACAAAAAGATCGAAATAGTGTTGAAATAGTGCTGTAAATAGTATTGATGAAAATAGTTTCTTAAAATAGACTTGTGCTGTACAACACTTCGTCCCCAAATTAATAACATATTGTAAACACCATAATAATTAAAACATTATAAAACACTTTCAAAATATTTTCTATTCAATTTTAAAAATGAATGTTTCGAAAATTTGTTTTGAAAACACATTTTCTCCTTTTGTAATTTCTAACAACATCTTTTTGCACAATCTTTTTATTTCATACAACACATCCACAACACAATCGAAAACGATTTAGTGGCGTATTTAGAAGTGTTGATATTTTATATTCAGTTAGTGTTGCAAAAGTGTTTCATGAAGTGCGGGCTTCAGGGACCTATTCCGTAAATAGGCCCCGACAAATTGGGTACGCCGCGTTTTCAAACATGATGATTTAACGTAAATGTACGATCAAATAGAATAGATTTTTAAGGGTGTATTCGAAAAAATATTTTTTCACTTTCAACAGTTTGAATTTTTCTAATACATTTTCAGACTCATTTTTTAAAGTAAAATTGTGAAACTTGGTGAGATGATTTTTGAAGAGATGTATAAGAGGCCATGTGATTTCCTTTTTCTCTCACTTTGTTAGAATTCGACTTATAAAGAATTATTATCTCAATATGATATTTTTGTTTCGTTCTCGTAGTTCCCACATCGAAAATTTCAGTTCAAAAGGCCAACTTTAGCAGCATTTTTTGTAATATTTTCGGTCTTAAAAAAAAAAAAAAAAAAAAAAAAAAAAAATGCCGCACGGCATATTATGTAGTTTCTGTATATGAGAATTTGCCAGTTTGATGCATTTGAAATCAAAAATGAATGTATAAATAAATCAGAAAATAAGCAGTTTTGATTGGAATACACCCTTACGTTCAAAAATTTTTGCTTAATCAAATCGAATAGCGTAATTTTTCGTTCGACTTCCAAAACGTTTATGCGTGGATATTCTTTTTAAAAATTGCAGGTTTGCTTCCTCTTTTTAAAAATGGCCTCTGAATATGTTAAGTGTTCTCTTAGCTCTTTTGTCTTCCTTATCTTTGTAAATCTGATCTAGATGTTATTCGATCCTAGATTGAAGTATTAAACTTTCACTTTGCAGTCTACTGGTGTAACTTCATCCTTTATCCTCCAGAAATTCGTCAGAGAGAAATAAAATAAATATCTACTTTTTTATGGGTATGAATATATAACCTTGCTTATATATTGCTTTCATTTCTTTTAGCTAAGGAGTTACTTTATTTTTGAAACGATTATTATTTGCTTTTAGTTTAACTTATTTATTTATTTATTTACTTTTATAACCAGTTGAAAAGTAAAACCCAGAGCTATTTTTAATGACATATCAACTACTGCGCAGATTTTTCGAGTGAGCAAGCATATTTAATTTTTTTTTTTAATTACTTAAAAAATTTTTGTTGGTTGCAGTATAACTTTCGTACTTTAACGAGATTTCTTTTAATAAAAGTATTTTTGTAAATGAGTCAAAACTATTCAAAACATGAACTTGAAAGTATCGTTCAGTTTTTAGTGTTTTTAAGTATGATATTTTTTGAATTTGAATTTTATTTTTCAATGATCATTTTTCTAACTTTTTGCTACAAAAATTTAAAAATTAAACACAGAGCAGATGGTTCAATATCTGTCCCTTCTCGAGATTACACAATTTGGGATATATATGTAATTTTGTTGTTGTTGTTCTTCTTCTTCTTCAAATTACTTTTTTTTTAATATGTCGATTTTTTTAATGACTACCGCATTCAGACGAACTCATTTCTTAATTTATGGAAGATACTATCATCAGGGTTTTATTTATATTAAATCACATCATAATTTGTGATCTGAATTATCAATGTATAATCGAAAATGCTTCAACCGTGCAGGTTGTTATAGATGGAACCATTATTTTCAATCTGAATATAAAAAATCGGTAATAAAAACATTAATTTTACTGAACTTAAGTTACTTTATTTCCTATTCGCAAACGCTATGAATGCAAAATTAAATTGTGTTGAATTTTTAGAATATTTAATAGCAGTATAGCTGTTATTACCATAAAACATTAAAAATATACCAATTTGCTTAAATTTTGCTATCCTATTTGCGATACAAACACATGAAAGGAGCAATACAAATACATGAAAAAGTTATTACCCAAGTTTAACTTGCGGAATGGTTACCACTTTTATTTTTTATTTTTATTTATTATTCTTTTTTATATTAATCTTAAAATTTTAGCTTTGTATTTCCTCACCGAGAGCGACAGAAGAATAGAAATAGCTGTAATGCTTTTTTTTTTTTTTTTTTTTTTTTTTTTTTTTACCAAAACATAAATTTGGGGGAAAGCAGAAACTTATTCTGAAAACACAAATCAATTTTGATTACCTTATATTTCCTCCCAGATTACGCTAAACTGAAAATTCAGTTGAATCTGTTGAATCTGTTTTCCAAAATTTTAACTTGTTATATAAGAAAATATAAAATAAACTACTTTAAAGTTTTAGTTCTGTAATTTTCTAACTATTTTATTATCAGCGTTAAAAGAAAAAAAGAGGGAATGAATATGCATTATAATCAAAAAATTAATTTTATTATGCCAGAAACTAATTACGAATATTTATTTTTTTTTAAATAAATTAAAAAACTATTTTGTAAAAATTATTTACCAACATTTCCTGCCAGGGGACGGTTCAAACACAAAAAGAAGTGTGCTTTTTTTGCGTTATGTATTTTTGGTTTCAGTATTTCTTTCATATAATGAAACATACATATATATAATTTAGAAAAAAAAACATTTTTTAGCTGAAAAATAAAATTGACTATGCTATAAACGTAAGAATAAGTTTTGTTGAATTTGTATTATGTAATTTTAACTTAGAGGAAGGATCAGAAAGCGTAAGAAAAATCCCTTTTAAAGATTGTGTTATTCAATTTCCCACTAGAAATGATATCAGTGTGAAAATCTATCATGTGAATATTTTTATTAAACATAAATTTCAGCATGGCAGAAATTTATTCTAATTATTTACAAACAAGAAAAAGGATGTTTTAGAAAATTAGCTACCAGTTTTTCGCCAGGGTGTGTTGTAAACATAAAAGAAAATTAATCAGTTTCCATTGACGCACCTAATAACCAACATGATAACGTCATTGGCCTTTTGGTTTATCCATCGATTTTTTTTTTTTTTTTTTTGGTTGCGCCTTAATCCGTCCTAAATATTAATAGCAACATTATTAGCACCCAGTGAGGATTCTCAGCATTCAATGTTTCAAATAGTTTTGCGGCATTTTTAATCCATAATAACTAATTTCATTCATTTATTCTTCTTTAGCTCTAGATTTTCTATAATCTATTATTGCAAAAATAGAATGAAAAAAGAAAAAGATTTTGATTACTCTATTCTTTACTTGCAGAAATTTGCTTTACTTGCTATTCTAATTTCATATAAAAGAATGAATAATTTGATTATTAAAAGGAAATTATGACGTTGTAAGTTATATTAGATTTAAATATCACTTTAAAATGAAATCCTTTTTATGTTGTATTAGATTAAAAACTAGGCTCTTTACAAACTGACTGTATTTAAACATTTTGTAATAGTCAGGAATTAAGTTCAGAAACAGTTATTTAAACCTTTGTGTGCGTGTATTTATAAGTAAAATTCCTGTAGAAACTTTCCAAATTATGTTTATCTTAGATTCTAGTACTTTTTATGCCATTTTAAAAATTTAGAAAATTTATGATTTTAATCAGTGATTTAAAAAAATCACATGATTAAAATCATGATTTAATCAACTGATGATTCTAATGAATTTAAATCAACTGATTCAAATCGCTAACATCCTACTTATTTGGAAGATTTATTTAAAAAAAGGGCAAATAAAAGAATAATAAATTTTAATTTAGAGTATGGTTTTTAAATGCAAAAAAGTTTCAAAGTTTCAATTGTGCAATTTCCCACCATAAGCGCTACAACTTAAATAAGCCCTATTTTACAATTATTTAAAAAACATACAAATAAATTTTATATAAATTAAAGGTGTGTTCGAAATGCTTTAAAAATACTATAAGAATATTCGGGATGCTATAAGAAAATTGAATAAATGACAACTGTAAGGTTCCACAATTCAAACTCTGACTGTTTTTTAAAAAGAAAAGACAATGGTTGACGTCGCCAAATAGGAGATAGACTCTTGCCAAGTGGCGCGCCCTCGACGAAAGAGAGAACTGCGTTCGGGCAGTCGGGGCAGAGGTGTGATGGGAGGAAGTCCAAAAATCGCTCTTCGTGTGTCGCGAAGAAGCATTGTTCTAGTGGAACAATAATAATAATATTCTTGTAAATGTATTCAACTTCTGTTTTAAGGTGTCCGTATGTTATTGTGTGATGTTAATAAATGTTGTTCGTTTCTACATTTGATAACTTTGATACTACATTGAGTGTTCTACATTTGATGGTCGTCACAGTGCCAGCAACACAAAGTTTGATGTTTTCCGAATGTTTTTGGGAATTAGAACGGCGATCTGTATTGGCGCAGCCGGTAGGATATGAATCTACAGGTAAGAAGTTCTCTTCGTTAGCCCAATAGAAAAATATATATCTTTATAGGTAAAAAGTATATATATAGGTAATCCTATATAGATATTATACAGAAAAACATAATAAATTAAAAAAAAAAAAATCTCTTTTCTCTTTCTAGTGAATGAAAAATGAAATAAAAAGAATTGAGAATAAATAGTAGGTTCTGTGTTATTATTTTCTTGGCAAATGAAAAATATCGTTCATAATCATTAAATTGAAAAAAAAATGTGTTTTTGTTTAGCCGATAAATTGTACTTTAGAATATTATCCATTTGACAGTTACGAAATATTATTCTCGAAAATGATTTTTCTTTTTGTTTGTGTTACTGATGAAGTAATTTGGAACAAATGGCTGGAATAGGAATTTTTATTTCAGAAGTGTTAAAAGGATAAAATAAAATAATTATTGTTTGGTTTTTTTTTTGCAACGGAGTACCGTTGATTAAAGAAGTAATAGAAATTGGTTGTGTTCAATTGTTATTGATATAGATTGGATAATATATATATATATATGTACATATTTTTATTATTTTTTTTGCATTCATTGTCTAAGTTCGGTAAATCGAAACTAGTGTTATGAAAGAATTCTTTTATGAAATATTTTTTTTTTTATTTCTCTCTTGTAGTGCAACCGACGTTATGATTTCAATAATATAAACGTATATAGAGTGTTATAAGAAATGAATAAAGGAAAATTTGTTTATGAATTTTGAATGGTTGCCAAAAAATTATACTCTTGGTAGTAAAGAATTCTTTTTTTTAATTTGCAATTTCGTTTCTGTATACAGAGTGATTAAAGAAAAAAAAAATTAAAATTATATTGATGGTATTTTAAGAAAACAAACAAAATATACATAGATATTATTTTCTTTTCGGTTGTTTTTTTTTTATGTTGTTGTTTTGAAATAAATGATACGAGTATAGTGTTATGACAACATTGAATGTTCTTAAGGTTTGTGATTTTTTTTGGGGTATTGTGAACACTATTAAATGTTCATTAAGAGTAATTAATTAATAAAATTAATTGTTTTGAGAAAATATTGCTACACTTAGATATTGTAGAATTGTTTTATTATGTTGAGTGCTGAAAACGAAATCGAACGATTGATCATTGAATATACTATTGTGTTGTGATATACTATTGATGTATATGGTTTCTAGAACTATTTTATTTAAAAATTTATTTTTGATAAAGTATTAAGTTTTGGTTACTTATGCTGCGTTTTTTTTTTTTTTAGTAGAAGTAAATAAATGAAATAAATTATTATTTGAGCGATAGGTTATATTGTCATGGTTGTAAATATGTTTCCTGAAGGGAATGAATAACTCTTGGGGGTTATTACACTGTTACTGATTGTTAGAATTACTGGGATTTCGTTTCTTTTTCCGGGTTACCATGGCATCATCTTTCTTGGGTAAGGGTCGCAAGGAGGATCTGGTCGAACTGGCCACCGAACTGGGGTTAAAAGTTAACTCAGATCTAACGAGGGCTGAAATTAGAAAGCTAATCGTTGACAGTGGGAATTTCATTGAAGATGAAGCCAAAGTTTCTTTGAGCAGAATAATAGAAGACAGACTTCGGCGTGAGAAAAAAGAAGATGAAGAACGAATTCGGGAAAAAGAAAGAGAAGATCGAATCCGAACAGAGGAGCGAGCCCATGAAATTGAGTTAAAACGCTTGGAATTATTGGGGAATAACGTACATTTGGGTGAAGTAGTGGAAAATTCGAATGAAACAAGGTCTAAAGTACAGCTGATGCAGATAACCCCAAAGTACGATGAAAAGGTAGACGAAATGCAATTGTATTTGGTAAACTTTGAACGTCGGGCGGCAATGGCGTTTGTACCAAAAACCGAATGGGTGGCATATTTATTAGGACTTTTACCAACCGAGATAGCTAACAATATAGCCCGGGAGCCTCCTGAGAGAGCCAATGATTATGATTTCATAAAAGAAATGTTGCTTAAACGCTACAAACTGAATCCTGAAAAATTGAGACAGCTATTTTTCCGACATCAAAAGGGACCAGAAGAATCTTGGAGGAGTTACTGTCATGCATTGAATAGTTATTTTAACGAATGGATAAATGAATTAAAAGTCGAGGATTTCGACCAATTAAAGAAGCTACTGGTTGCGGACCAACTTAAACGCCGAGTACCAAACGACATAAAAGAACATTTCTTGGACCAATGGAATAAAATGATTGATCCTTTGGAGGTCGCAGAAAAGGTTGATGAATACGAAAGTTTGAAGGACGGTTTGAAGAACAATCCAGTGCACAAAAAGCCAAGGGATGTTCCCCGATGGCAATCAGAAGAGAAAAATAAGCGTAAGTTCAAGGAAAGGTTCGAAGGCAACAAAAATAATCATTTAGCAGGTGTAACCAAATATGGCGGAAATGACAAGCAAGTTGACAGAACAAAATACCAAGGAGGATATCAAAGGGACAGGGGTCCTAGAATATCTAAAGTCACATGCTTCGTATGTGGTGATCCAACGCATTTTGCACGAGCTTGTCCTAAGAATAATAGCCAAGGAAATCGGGGCAGAATCGAAAATGTTCGTAGCAATTCGGTCACTACAGAAAAAGTCATAGAGAATAAAGAGGTATTGACTGCTCGAATTTCCGTGCCTATGTCATTCCCTCTCAAGGCAAATTCTGTGAAGTGTGATGAACTGAAGGAAATAGAATTGAAATGTGGTTCTACGATTCTTAACGGCATTTTAGACACAGGGGCTCAAATTTCAGTCATAAGACATGACCTGGTTCCTATTAAAGAAGGCGATGGTGAAGGAACTGTAAAACTAGTATGTGCATTTGGATCAACTGAAACAGCCCCGTTAGTAGTTTTTAAAATGAAAATAAATGACTCGCGACATTGTGAAGTCCCTGTCGTATGTGCGGTATCCAAAAAATTGGTAAGCGATATGCTGATATGTTCTACAGCGTTTGACTCACTAAATGATGGAATTCAAGAATGTCAACCCGTGACTTCCCCTCCTGTGCAAGAAGATGAACAGAAACAAAGCTACAGCCTGAATGAAATTGTAAAGAGTGATGAAGAAGAAGAAGCACTTGAGATAGAAAGTCCTGCTATCTCCAGTGAAGAAGAGGGTTGTAAAGAAAGTAGATCAGAGTTTATAAAGCTACAGCGGGAAGATGAGTCCTTAACAAATATTTGGAAGCTTGCAGAAGAACGGAGAAATGGATTTGAGCTAGAGGACGGACTGTTGTTACACTCTGAATGGGTGTGTGGCGAAAAAATAAAGCAAGTGGTGTTGCCTTACAGCAAGCGAGATTTCGTATTGAAAGTTGCCCATGAAATTCCCCTGGCTGGACACCTGGGTGAAAAGAAAACGAAAGAGCGAATAAAGTACTCATTCTTTTGGCCGACTATCAAAAATGATGTCAGGAAATTTTGTGAAAGTTGCAAACCTTGTCAAGTTAGAAGAACTGAAACTTACCGAGATAGAATTCCGATCCAACCAATTACCAGGCCAGAATACCCCTTTGAAGTTTGGAGCGTAGATTGCATTGGCCCCTTAGAACCTCCTTCCAGAAGAGGATACAAGTATATCATTTGCGCGATTGATTTATGTACCAGATGGGCGGAAGCAATACCGACTAGAAATATAAACGCTAAAACTACGTGCAATGTATTGATGCAAATTTTCAGCCGCACTGGTTTCCCTAGAATGATATGTACAGATCAAGGTCCAAATTTTACCGCAGAACTGACCGAGGCTTTTATAAATTTAATAGGAGTATCACCAAGATTTTCAACGCCGGGTCATCCCGAGAGCATGGGTGCTGTGGAGAGATGGAACAGAACTTTAAAGAATATGCTGAACAAAAATGTTCAGGAATATGGAAATCAATGGGATATCCACATTCCGCATCTCTTATTTGCGTATAGAGAAGTTCCTCACTGCACGACTGGTGTGTCTCCATACCAATTAGTATATGGACGAATTCCTAAGGGACCGACCGCATTACTTAAAGAAATTTGGACAGGTGAGAAAGTGATACCTACAACGGCTTCTAGGTCTGTCGAAAAATATTTAGAAGAGTTAAAAGAGAATATAGAAAACGCTCATAGAATTGCAAATGAGAATGCTGAACTAAATCAACAAAGTTATGCCCAAAGGTATAACTTGAGAGCTCGAGAGAAAACCTTTCAAGTAGGTGACAGGGTTCTGATCCTGCTGCCAACATCATCTCATAAGCTATTGAAAACTTGGTCAGGACCGGCGACTGTGGTTCAATTGAGCAGGCCACATTCAGCCATTGTTGAATTTGATGATGGTACAAGAAAAGAATTACATTTCAATAAAATTCGACCATATGTGGCTCGTGTCCAACACATAGGTCTTGTTTTTGAGCAGGATAAAGATTTTGGACAATTACATTCTGCTCCAACCGAGAAAATGACTCTCAATAAAAGTGAAGTAGAGCAACATGTCCGGGATATGACCAGCCCATTAGATGCTAAGCAACGGCATGATCTAAGCGACTTACTTTGTAAATACCATGACATATTTAATACTAAACCTGGAATGGCGAAAGTCGAAGGGCATGTGATTAAGGTTACACCTGATTGTTCACCGAAAAGACTTCGACCGTATCGAATTCCTATAGCCCTCCAAAATGAAGTAGATCGTCAAATTCGAGAGCTACTAGAAACTGGACTCATTGAACAAAGCGATAGTGAATGGGCCCATCCGTTAGTGTGCGTTGCTAAAAAGGATGGCAGCGTGCGGTTGTGTGTTGACTTCAGATTACTAAACAGTTTTACTATTCCAAATGCTTACCCCATGAAACATGCTAATGAACTGCTGTATGAAATAGGGAAAGCACAAATAATCACCGTACTTGACCTTACTAAGGGATATTGGCAGATTCCCATGAAAGAAGAGTGCAAACATTATACTGCCTTCGTAACTCACTCTGGTCATTACCAATGGAGAGTCATGCCATTTGGCCTGAAGAATGCTGGTAGCACCTTTCAAAAGTCAATGGATAAAGTTCTGATTCCGCATAAAGATTACTGTCGATCCTACATTGATGATGTTGCAATTTTCTCAAAAACATGGGCAGACCATTTGAAACATATTAGTGCAGTTTTACAAACTCTTCGTGAAGTAGGTCTTGCTGTTAATTTAGAAAAATGCGATTTTGGAAAGAAAGAAGTAAAATTTTTAGGGCATATAGTTGGGTCAGGAAGACATGCCCCGGACCCTGAAAAGGTGGAAGCTATGAAGAAATTAGCGGCACCTACTAACAAGAAAGAATTGCGAACGGTTTTGGGGATAGCAAGTTATTATAGAGACTACATTCCGAATTTTGCGAGTATTGTATTACCTTTGACTAATCTGACGAAAAAGAGAGTTCCCAAAGATATCCCCTGGGGAAAGTTGGAAGAAGAAGCTTTCCAAAAACTAAAGGAACAGTTAGTTAAAATGCCATCTTTATATACTCCACAATTTGAAAAACCCTTTCAGCTCTATACCGATGCTTCCGCTACGGCCGTTGGAGCGTGTTTGTCACAGTTAGATGAGAATGGGAAGGAGCATCCTATAGCTTTTTACAGCAAAAAGCTTACCCCATGCCAGACCAGGTGGTCTACTATAGAAAGAGAGGCTTACAGCGTTTTAGCTGCGCTTCAAAAATTTGATACTTGGATCTTCGGATCGCAAGTTGAAGTGATTTCAGATCATAATCCTCTTTCTTACCTTACCCAGGGCTTGCCACATGGTGCCAAACTAGCACGGTGGGCTTTAGCACTTCAAAGATACAACCTGAAAATTACTTATAGGAAAGGAAGCAAACATGGTAATGCTGATGCACTTTCCAGGTTCCCCTAGGGAAACATATAAAGTAATTGTGTAAATAATGCATTATTATTCATTATAATATTTCATGTTGAATATTTCATATTGTATCTAGTTATTAGTATTAATATTATTGTATATACATATATTTATATTGGTTCATTTAAGTATTAAATGTTGGGCTAGCGAACGAGTTCTTCTTTTACGTTTGTGAAATATGCTTAAAAAAAAAATTTACTCTATGGTTTTTGAAAATTAACTAAAAAATAAACTTACTTACAGTTGTGTGAAATATGCTAAAAACATTCCTTAGCAGCATAGTCTCTAAGGAGAACTATGTGCTCTTTACGGAGGGACATGTAAGGTTCCACAATTCAAACTCTGACTGTTTTTTAAAAAGAAAAGACAATGGTTGACGTCGCCAAATAGGAGATAGACTCTTGCCAAGTGGCGCGCCCTCGACGAAAGAGAGAACTGCGTTCGGGCAGTCGGGGCAGAGGTGTGATGGGAGGAAGTCCAAAAATCGCTCTTCGTGTGTCGCGAAGAAGCATTGTTCTAGTGGAACAATAATAATAATATTCTTGTAAATGTATTCAACTTCTGTTTTAAGGTGTCCGTATGTTATTGTGTGATGTTAATAAATGTTGTTCGTTTCTACATTTGATAACTTTGATACTACATTGAGTGTTCTACATTTGATGGTCGTCACAGTGCCAGCAACACAAAGTTTGATGTTTTCCGAATGTTTTTGGGAATTAGAACGGCGATCTGTATTCAACTACTTTTAGTTTCATTGAAGCTACCAAACAGTGAAACATTAAAAAATCCATTTTACTTAAATTTGGTTACTCTGTTTTCTATCTCCAAAGCAGGGCCTGTAAATGAAATATATTATTGAATCATTACTAACCCTTTTCACAAAATCATTACAAGACATTTTCTGAGTTATAATCCATGAATTGTAAGACATTTAATCATCCATTTTGACCTCGACATCAGCCAAACAATCTAATACTATCAAATTATAATATTATTAGAATCAGAAAATGAATAAAAATTTCATTACATCAGAAACAAAAAAGTCGAAAGAAATAAAAAATATATATACGAAGTCTATCAAGGACATTTTCTGGGTTATAATACATTTATATTCAAAGACATTTAATCATCCATTTTGACTTTGACATCAGTCAAACATTTTAACACTTTCGAATTATAATATTATTAGAATAAGAAAAAGAATAAAATTTTCATAATAAGACGTCAATTTTCTCCCCGTGAAATCTTTTTGAAATGCATGCTGTAATTCGTGTTCCTTTTTCTGTTTCTCTGAATCATGAGGTTATGTTTGACAGAAAAAACTTTTATTAACGTAACTGATAATCATGCTTAAAAATTAATACAGGTTAAATAAATTTCATTTTTTTTTTCTTTGTATCATATTTGACTGTTGTCTATATTTTTTTTTCAAATTGGTGCTTCTTGCTTCATTAACAAATGTTTGAAAATGTCCCTTTTATTATAAATTTTTCGACATATTTGCCAACTTTTCTCTATATTACTCATATTTATGAACCTTGGATTAATCCAAATATTTGAAAATCTCAGTTTTATTTTCTGTATGGCTTCATGAAGGACCGGGAGAAGCAGCAGAGACAATTCTCTCACCGAGCTCATGAGTGAAATTCTAAAATTTGAAACACAATGGTAAACTTACCTTTGGTTAACCAAAGTACCAAAACTATTACTAAACTAATGGTACAAGTCAACCACAAAAATCGAATTTTATGGTGTTTTCCACCAGGATACGACTTGCCTGTCCATTTGCGCTTTAATATACGAATGGAGTTTTAACTACTTCTGGGATTGGATTACAGCCGTGAATTCGATGAGATGTTTGTCTGTGCTACACTCTCCCAGCCCATAAATATGCTCTTTTTAGCTGTTAATAATAATAATAATAATAATAATAATAATAATAATAATAATAATAATAATAATAATAATAATAATAATAATAATAATACCCTTTCGTTTTATTTTACATGTGGAAATCCCTTTTAAAAAAATTAGGTCAGGGAAAATTGGTAAAATAAGAAATTGGTTCTTTTATCCTCAACGAAAAAATACAAAATTTTGAAAATGTTCAAATTCAAATTTTTTTTCTTAATAAGAAAAACATTTCAAGAAAGTAAATAGAATAATATAGCTCTGTGACATTTTCTGAGTTATAATCCATGAGTTATAAGACATTTAATCGTCCATTTTGACCTCGACGTCTGCCAAATTTTTTAACAATTTCAAATTATAATATTATTAGAATCAAAAAAAGAATAAAAGTTTCATGACATCAGAAACAAAAAAGTCGAAAGAAATCAGAAAAGCTATACGAAGTCTATCAAGGAAATTTTCTGGGTTATAATACATTTATATTCAAAGACATTTAATCATCCATTTTGACTTTGACATCAGCCAAACATTTTAACACTTTCAAATTATAATATTATTAGAATCAGAAAAAGAATAAAAATTTCGTGACATCAGAAACGTTACGAAGTCTATCTAGGACATTTTCTGTTTTATAATCACTACATAGTATAAAACAAAGTCGCTTTTTCTGTCCCTATATCCCTATGTACGCTTAAATCTTTAAAACTACCCAACGGATTTTAATGCGGTTTTTTTTAATAGATAGAGTGATTCAAGAGGAATGTTTATGTGTATAATAACATCCATTAAATAGTGGAGAAATACTGTTATTTTTGAGGTTTTTAATGTGATGTCGTAAATAATTTCATTTTTTCCGCTTATACATTGCAAACGCAGGCTGAACCCTACAAGATTTATTGTGTATAAAGACATCCTGTTATTGTTGTAAAAATAAAATAGGTAAAAATGTAAAAAGTAAATAAGTAAAAATGTAGTGTATGAATTACAAATAAATAAAAAATAATACTAATATCCGAATTTTCTTTTATAAGTTTACACTTTTTTAATAACTCCACCCACAAAGAAGAGAGTATGAGCATGTGTGTAAAAATTTATAACTTGAATTTTTTTTTTAAATACCCGTACAAAGCGTGGAAGGGCTGCTATGATCTATATTCATAAAACAAAGTCGTGTTAGTTACACCATCTATAACGTAAGAACGGATGGATCGATTTTTATGAAGCTTTGTATGGAGTTATCTGGCACCTTAGATTAACATACAGGCTACTTTTTACCCGACTACTTTAAAAGGAGAGTAATGGTTTTAGTAGTTGAATTTAATGGGATGAAGTGGTAGTAACAATTTGCGGTGTCAGTATTGACACGGGACTATCCGAAGCAAAGCGAGGGCGGGCCGCTAGTACATTTATATTCAAAGACATTTAATCATCCATTTTGATTTTGACATCAGCCAAACATTTTAATACTTTCAAATTATAATATTATTAGAATCAGAAAAAGAATAAAAATTTCGTGACATCAGAAACATTACGAAGTCCATCTAGGACATTTTCTGGGTTATAATACATTTATATGCAAAGACATTTAATCATCCATTTTGACATTGACGTCAGACAAACATTTTAACACTTTTAAATTATAATATTATTACACTCTCAAAAAAACTTCCGTCTTTTCACAGAAAATTGTCTGTAAATTGACAAATATCCTTTTATTTTTTTACTCCGTCATAAGAGGTTAAATATCCGTCAATTCAAAAAAGTTTGGAAAAGATAAATGTGACGGGCGTGAGGATCGAAACCACCTACCCCGGAGTTGGAAGGCGAACGCGCTGCTACGGTTTTACAGAAAAATATTGCTTTGAAATAAAAGCGTTAATTTCATATGCGTGTGATTTGGTCTATTTCGTTAAAAAGCTTTTAATTTTGAAGTTAATTTCTGGAAGATTTCGTCTTTAATGAAACTGTGGCTGGTGTTTTTATATGTTAATATTAATGTAATACAAAAATGTGAATTTTAAATACATTTACGTAGATTGCTAGATGAAAAGTATGGATGTTCTATTTTTATTCGATAAGATTTTTTTGAATAATATCTTTTTTTTTTTTTTTTTTTTTTTTTTTTTTGCATTTTATTTTTTTATTAAAATATCTTTTAAATGTGTTCACTTAAAGTATATTTTTAATGCGAATATTTATTTTATAAATAACTTAGTAAATTCAGTTTTATTCAACTTATCCAACTTTGAATAACAAATTGTGAGAATTTTTGAATGAATAAAGAAAGTAATTGTTATTTAGTTTTAAATTCGAAAACATTTTTGTCTTTTTAAACTAAATTAGACAGCTTAATCTATAGAATTTTGTGTTTTTCATTTTAAAAATCAATTCGAATTTATTACCAATAGACCCAATACGCATGCGTGGTAGAAATAAAAGGAATCTCTTCCTCATTTTTAGACGTTCGGAATGAATTCACGGATCAAATATGTTTTTTAAGGAGTACGGAAATTATTTGTGAAAAAATAAAGATAACTTAGTGTATATTGATGAATTTTTCTGACAGTGCAGAATCAGCAGAGAATGATTAAGCATTGCCCTGTCGTGCCGTGTAATAATTAAATTAGCAATATCTTTCAAGTGCTCATTTTTAGGTGCGTTCGTAATTATGTAAATACGCAGCGCCTATAATCGTCGTTGAGTCCGTCTGTCCGTCTGAATATCTGTCCGCATAACAGAACAAAAACTATCCAACCGAATTGTTTGAAACTTAAAATATATAATTTTTGCATAATTTTGTCGAGTCATTTATAATTTTATATAAATCGGATGTATAGTTTAATTACACGGACAGTGAAAATTATTGCATTACATTACGGCCAATGGTAAAAAATAGTTTAAGTGTATTTTAAGGATCTCACACTCTTCTAAACATATTAAAATTGATATGAATGTATAAAATATATACTAAAATATATATTCTGAATAACCTATGGTGTAAAGAATATTTGTTATTAATTTACGGGTCCACACAAAAGCATTCAAATACCTAATACTACATAATAGGGGGGAAACATGGCTTGGGGGAGGCGTCTTAATTACATTAAACTAATTCACATGTTATGAAATTGATATACGGTTTTGAGATTTACCACAAGTTACTTCCTGTATAATAGAAAGCAGATAGTTTTTACAGGGATACGCAAATACGTTATAGTACGAACGCACCTCATTTTCTACACTTGACGTGACTTTTTTTACTTCTATGTCATTGGCTATAACAACACACGCATCCAATAACTGTTTAACAAATGTATACAATTTTAATTTCACACACACTGTCCCTGGCATTTTGACGAGACCTTTTTACTAGTCTTACATAACATGCGCCCCGGCACCCCCCCCCCCCCCCCCGCTTGCGCAGACCCAGGCTTGACATTTTAAAAAAATCGAAATTTATAAAACAAAAAGAACAAAAATGAAAGCCAAGTTAGTTCAATTAGTTTATCAAAACTAACATAAATGAAAAATGTTTTGAAATATGATAAAAAAAAAGAGACCCACATTCTATTTTTTTTTTTTTTTTTTTTTTTTTTTTTTTTTTTAAGAAAGTTATTTTGTTCATTTAAAAAAAAAAAATAGAATATTTACTAGAACTGTATTAGAGATGAGACGGGCTCAGTCCGAGCCTGGGCCAGACAGGTGCTTGGGCTTTATTTTTATTATAGTCTTCGGGCTTGGGCGGGCCAGGGCTCATTTTTTCTGAAGCTGGAAAAATTTATTTATTCATGTATAGAAAAGATTGAAAGAACTTTTTCCTCTTAAAATTGGTTATTTATTCCTTTTCAACTCATTTTAATTCTTTTTTATCAAAATCAGGCTGGAAGTGAATGCTTGAATATTTATTTTTGTATTTCATTGCAGTTTCAAATGAAAATATGCTATAATTACAGATTTATGTCTCCAGAATTTCCGGCGACGGTCTATTTATATGGGCTAATCAAATCAAACGCAACAATGAATTTGCTTTTGTAGTTGGCTTTTCATTATAGCAGAAGATATTTTATTAATGGGATCGTTTATTTATTTATTATTTAGTTACATAAAAACGCCAAGATAATATTATCATCTGTTTTTAGCAGGCGAGAATTAGCTGGAGATTTGTAAATTATTTAACATTCGATTGTTTATGAATTATAGTCGTTTTTCATATGAAAATAACTTAAGTGATTATTATATGTATTTGTCATCATGAATTCTGCTCATGCTGGGGACGCTGTTCCTTTTCGAAGTCACTTTCCTCCGTAAGTAAATATGATTACCATGTTATTCCGATAGAAAGCAATCGATCAGTGTTTATTCTTTTTCTATAAAGGCATCGGACCTTTAAAATAATAATATCGATTTTTTTAATTTACGTTGATTTTCAGGTACCTGTCAATCACAGAAGATTGTTATCAGAAAATAATCGATTGTAATAAAAGATGCACACTTTTTACAAAAAATTGAAGAACGTTGTTCGATTCGCCAGCTTACAAATAATAATTTCTGTAAGTTTCATTCATTTATTCATTAAACACAAACGTGTCCATTAAATTTGTTTGTTAAAGAAGAAAAAAATATGAGATCTTTTTAAGTATGAAGTATATTTTTATTTTATACGGATTTTGATAAGATTGAATTTAAATTTTCATTTAACAATTATATCTGTGTAAGAAGTTTTCTAAAACGAGATATCACTTTTGAAACAATTTTTAAATACCATACAATTTTGCTTTGTATATTTTTGGTATCGGGCTCGGGCTCTGATGATAAAAAATCTTTCGGGCTCGTATTTAACCCATTTTCGGCCAAAGGTTCGTATACGAAACATTTCGATAAATATATTTTTTTAACACTCTGACACATTTTTTTCAAGAATTTTATTTTTCTTCTATTTTTTAAGGCTTTTGAAGACATCCATAAAATATTAGTAATTCAATTGGAGTAAACACTTTCTCTTAAAAAATTTTCAAAATACGCTAGAGTTTTAATTTGAAACGCCTTTGACAAATTCGACTTTTTAAAAATATATTATTATTCCAATTGAAATGAATTATATGTTTTTAAAATAGATTAAAGTTGCAAATTCTGTATATGAAATAAGAATAAAACAAAAGTAATAAAAATATTATTCATATTCATATTATTCATTATAAGAAATAATATTTTATATTATTATATAAAATATTATTTCTTATATAAAATATTATTTTTCATGCACGAATCTTTTTTTGTGTCTTAATGTATGTAATTTAAGCATATTTCAATAAAAATAATGCTACATTTTATAAAATTTCTGTGCTTGGCCTAAAATGGGTTAAAATCGTCGTGCTCGGGCCTCGAAAAACGAGACCGAACTCATTTCTAATCTGTATTAGTCACAGTAAGTCAAAAAGTTGGTTTTATAATCCCAATTTGATATCTTTTGTTTATGGAAGTTTTTTTAAACTCCATTGTTTCTTATGCATGTTATTGCAATTCCATAAGAAATTAGCGTAAATTCTTGACAAAGATAGAAACTATTTATATCTTTGCTTTGTAATCTAAAGTCTAGATAAGAGAAAAAAAAATGAAGGAAATACAGATGAGAATTAATTCCACCATGTGATTGACCTGAGGCATGGAAGGGGGAGGAGAGGGATTGTACAAATCTGCTTCCTTTGAAAATGAGAAAGAATTCTACGCAAAATTCAAATTAATATGGAAGTTGCTTGGTTGATTGGTTAAATTTCGGGTGGTTTTTTTTTTTTTTTTTTTTTTTTTTTTTGTGGCCATGTTTTAACATTCATAAAAGAACATGTTATAGAGATAACACGTGCTCTTTTTTTTAAACCTGAAAATTTTATTTATCCATGTGTAGAAAAGATTCTTTTCCACTTTAAATTACGTACTTATTTCTATTACAAGTTGTTTCTAAACACTAAAGTCGTGTTTATTTATTTTAGTATTTCATTGCTGTTTGAAATGGAAATTTATTATAATTACAGACATATGTTTACTGATATCTTTGTTTCATATCTATCATGTTTTATCTATGTTTATATCTTTTTCTTATCCATTAGATTTAGTTTTGAGCAACTTCTCATCTTTCTTCATTCAATGAAAAATTGCGTTTCGTTCTGTTTTAAAAGAAGTACCACACAATTATACCTTCCGCAAATAAAAATCTGACAAAAACGGAAATTCGATAGGTTTTATTGGGTAACGTCTTATTAGGTTTTACTACATAAGATATTGTTTGTACCCAACATGTTCAGGTTAAAAAATTTGGGCACCCCTCCCCCCCCCCCCCCGTTCAAAAAGCTGGTTACGCCTATGCATAATATATATAAAAAAGAAGGAAAATATGACAAAACGAATCCAAATAAATGTATTTTAAGAATAGTTTTCAAAAAGTGTAATTGAAATGAATGTATATGAATAAATAAAAAGAGAGCGAGAGAGAGAGCAATTCGTCTAAAAAACCTACTTAAGATTCAGAACTGTTAAAATAATCTCGACGATGCCAGGCAACGTGACTGGAATCTTAAAATGCGACAATTAGTTTCCATAGCGACTGAATACAACAGGGAAATTTGCATGGTTGTAACCGTAAGAACTCACAGAACAAAGCGAGCAAGTCAACTTTTTAAGCATGTCGAATATGTTTTAGTGGTCCACAAATGACTTTAAATGTAATCATTATGGAGGAGATGCGACGAAGTAGTTAAACAAAGGAGGATATTCAAAGCAGTTGAATAATTTTGAAAAGAAAAAGTTTTCAAATATTTTCTCCTACTTTACGCGAAGCGAAATCGCAATTAATTTCGATCGCGCGGGATGTTTTCTGCCCTTTTACCATACAACATTGCGCATGAGGCTGTATTAAGGTATGCATAGTAAATTCGTAAGTCAAAAGAATTGTTATTTTGAATACAAATTATTATTTCATTTAGTGCTGTGAAAACTTTAAAGAAATAATAAGGGTTATTATTTATTTATTTAATGATGTATTAAGGGATCATACGACTTTTAAAAGTCGAAAAATCACAAAAATTGTATCTTTTTCGACATTCTATCTCTTGAAAGGTATACGCCTTAAAATCATATTTTTTTATGTTTATAGATGAATGTTTTATATATGCAGATGTACCTCATTCTTGTTTGAAAGTTAAAAATAATTTGCTTTTGAGAATCATAAATAATAAACACTTTGCTGTGAGAAAAATGTGATATAAAAGATAACGCACTTGAATACTCAAATTATATGGAATTTAAAACAAATTTTCTGTTTTTTACACATACTAAAACAACTAAAGGTTAATTTGAACCTAAATTTGTATATATTTAAATCATATTTCTATTTTTAAAATTAAACTGAAAATAGTGTATTTTTTCCCTTAAAAATTAAATTTTAATCTATGCATAAAAAATGTATCCTTTATCAATCTGAAAGCAAATTTAGGTTCACTTTCAAAGAAAATGGCATTATGTATCAACTGTAAAAATTTATTGCAAAAATTTTAAATAGTTTTTTAAATAACATATGCGTTATATGAAAAACACACACCACACACACTTTGACATAAATTACTTTGAAGTTTTTTTTGCTGAAACTATTTACAGTAAACAGCTGACATGTTTTTAATCATAACTACCGTAATTATGGGAATTTTTTCAAGAGGATTATCTTAAAATTTGCAAAAAAGGCTAATATTTCATATAACTGTTTTTCAAATAATCGAATTTTTTGACGGCTTTAAGGGTGTATTTTGATTCAAACTGCTTGTTTTCCGATTTATTTTTGAATTCACTTTTGCTCTCAAACACATGAAACTCGCAGATTCTCTTATTTAGAAAGTGCACAAGGTGCCGTAAAGGTCAATTCTTTGATAAGTGTACAAAATATTGCAAAAAAAGCAATCAAAAACGGCAATTTGAACCGATTTTTCCGAAGTGGGAGATAAGGGAACGAAAAAAAGGGTCTTCCAGAAAAGTTAATTGCTTATAAATCAAATTCTAATGAATTGAGCGTAAAATGACATCACACGGCACCTCATACGTCCCTTCAAGAATCCCCTCAGTAAGTTTCATGTTTCTACGTTTAAAAATGTGTCTGAAATTGTATCGGAAAATTTCGAGCTGCTGAAGGTGGAAAAGCGTTTTTTCGAATACACCCTTAACAGTCGTATGACCCATTAATGGAATCACAACTCTCTTAAATCCTCAGCCACAAAATAACTCAAGTTGTACCAAAATCCACTGATCTGACGATTTGAAAGTCAGCATCTCGTAAAGAGTTCAGAAAGTCGTAAAGAAGTAATAACACCAGTGAACGGGTTGTTTTTAAGCAATTTAAATCGAGATGAGTAATTTAAATAATCAATTAAATCAAGATGAATACAACAAAAAACTCATTCACGATCCAATAAATTACAGCTCTTTCCTGAAAAGCCAAATCCATTCTTCCATTTTAAGAATGTAAACCACGCTTCTTAACTTTTTTTTCTTTTTTGCATATCGCTTTTTTAATCATTTTTCCTATATGTAGCAATAAAAAAATAAAAATACAAATTCTGTAGTTTGAATTAATTTGGAGAGGCTTGTTAAAATCTAAATTCAATTTTTATCTTACATATATAACAGAATAATAGCAAGTAAGTACTTAAAAATAGTTGGCACTGTTCAAAGAAATACGCAGCAAAATACTCCCCCCCCCCCCAAAAAAAAAAAAAAAACAAAAAAAAAACAATAGTATCCCAAAACTCCAATGAAATCCCAAAAACTCAATAAACCCCCAAAACCCTAATAAAACCCAAAAAACTCAATGAAACCCGAAAACCCCAATAACCCCCCCCCCCCCTCCTCAAAAAAAAAAAAAAAAAAAAAAAAAAAACACGGATTAGATTGAGAGAGGGAGAAAAAAAATCTTTTTTGAGCCCTGTCCTTTACAGTCAATTAGTTCAACGTTACATTGTTTCCTTTTCGTAGTCAGTGGGATTGATAATAATCAGACCTCATTTTATTTTGCTTTAAGGGTGTATTTCGATTCAAACTGCTTGCTTTCCGATTTATTTTTAGATTCATTTTTGCTCTGAAATGCATCAAACTGGCAAAATGTCTTATTCAAAAAGTACTCAAGGTGCCATAATTGTCGATTCTTTGGTAAATGTAGAAAATATTGCGAAAAATGCAATCAAAAACGGCATTTTGAATTGATTTTTTCGAAGCGAGAGATCTGGTAACGAAAAAAAAAAAAAGAGTCATACTGAGAAGGTAATTATTTATAAATCAAATTCTAATGAATTGAGCGTAAAATGACATCACACGGCACCTTATATGTCTCTTCAAAAATCCCCTCAGCAAGTTTCATGTTTCTCTTTTAAAAATGTGTCTGAAATTGTATCGGAAAATTTCGAGCTGTTGAAGGTGGAAAAGCGTTTTTTCGAATACACCCTTAAAAAACGATTTTTCATATGACGTCTTTCTTTGGATTCTTTTTTTATGGTTGTGATAATTTGCGTCTACCCATTTTGTAATTTTTTTTGCTTTTTTGTTTATCAACAACGATATTTTTTCCCATTCAAATAAAAATTCTTCTAATCGTAAATATTTTTGTGAAATAGTAATAATAAACTGAAAAAGAAGAAGAAACATCATTTGTATGATGAACAAAATATGGCTTATGTAATAACAAAGTTATCTATTACGCACGTCATGATTTAAATATTAATATTCCTGGACCAATCATAAACAAATTTAAAATGAATTTTCAGTTTTACAATTTTCGGTACTGCAATTTTTTTAATTTTCTACATCGCACATTTTAAACTTTTACTATGTTGTATAGAGAAAAAAGTGCTTTTAAATAATACAGTTTGTTTGAAAGCTGTGTGTCAATTTGTTTCTGAGTAACTAATTTTTTTTTTTTTTTTTTTTTTTTTTTTTGTAGTTGTATATTATGTTTACAAACACGGACCAGTCAGAAAACGAATGAAATCTGGACATCACAAGGTTTCAGATATGCTTCAAATATTCTATTCTCGACTATAAAACAACCATTTTCCAAATAATAATAATAATAATAATAATAATAATAATAATAATAAAGCTAATTTTAATCGTGTGCTAACAATTTTACAAATGATGATTACCGTTTAAGGGTGTATTTCAATTCTAACTGTTTATTCTCCGATTTATTTTTGAATTCACTTTTGCTTTCAAATTCATCAAACTCACAGATTCTCTTATTTAGAAAATGTACTCAAGGTGCCGTGTCTGTCAATTTTTTGATAAATAAAAAAATATTACAAAAAATGCAATCAAAGTTGGCCTTTTGGTCCGAATTTTCCAAAGCGGGAGATCTGGGAAAGAAAAAAAAAGGTCATACAGAGAAGCTAAATGTTTATAAATCAAATTCTAATGAATTAAGCGCAAAATGACTTCACACGGCACCTTATACGTCTCTTCAAAAAACCCCTCAGCACGTTTCCTGTTTCTACTTTAAAAATGCGTCTGAAACTGTATCAGAAAATTTCGAGCTGTTGAGGGTGGAAAAGTATGTTTTCGAATACACCCTTAAGAAAATTGTATTGCTTTGAAGTAATTTATATAGGTGTATTTTTAACTTTCATTAAAGTTCCTAAAAACAAATTGAAGATCTTTACTAATTATCCATAATTTTTAAAGCAATGAACAAGATCTGGATGAAATTTTAACACTGTATCACATTAAATATTAATCAACATTTTACATCTTTTTAAAACTCAGTTACAAAGTAAAAATACCTTAAAATAATTATTAATTTTTTTATTCATTATTGCCTCATCTTAAACATCTGTCAACTTTTCGTATAACTATGTATGACATCGTTACTATTACATAAGCTGGTTTCATGAAAAGAAATTAAAAAGAAAACGATCGTTTATAAAAGTTGAAAGCGTGTGCGGTGAGAATTGGATTAGC
Organism: Maratus speculifer; assembly: GCA_964019185.1. Classification (NCBI taxonomy): domain Eukaryota; kingdom Metazoa; phylum Arthropoda; class Arachnida; order Araneae; family Salticidae; genus Maratus; species Maratus speculifer. Next base: position 55,839,857 of record OZ025290.1, on the reverse strand, counting down.
ATTCATAACAAGACTTTTAAACTACGAACATGAAGGACCACGTACAGTTAAAATAATTATGTGGAAATTCAGTATCAGACTGTAGCTATCTAAAGCAGTCTCTTTTTAGGTGCCTTCGTAATTATGTAAATACGTAGCACCTATAGCCGTCGTTCAGTCCGCCCGTCAGTCCGTATATATAACAGATTAAAAAATACCCAACCGAATCGTTTGATATCTAAATATATATAATTGTTGTCGAATTTTGTCGAGCCATTTCAAATTTTATGAAAATCGGATGTATAGTTTAATTGCAGGTACGATCAAAAGTATTCCGTTACATTACGGCCAATGTGAAAAAAAAAAAAAAAAAGATTCAAGTGCATTCCAATGATGTTACATTCTTCCGAATATAATAAAATTGATATACATCTCTGAAGTATATACTAAAATATAAATGTAAATTAGGAGATCCAGGGGATATAGCAAATAACATTTAATGTTTCTAGACTATATGATACAATTTAATATTTACAGTTTAAAATAAAGGGAGATTCGAGGCGATTCTCTTACATACGTACGACACATTCGGCTGTAATTCCCAGAGCTCGATAGGGATATCGTGTTTATCAAGCATTTCTCTATATAACACAATGAATTTTCAGATTTTTGTACGCAACAGCTCTCTTCATATTAAAGAAAAAAGACCTCTGGTCACAAAAAATTCATCGTCAGCGGCGATGACAGCGTTAGTTACTTTTTTTTAGAATAGAGAGATAAACATCTGAATGAAATTTTGATTATATATCAGATTAATTATTAATTAATATTTTACAACTTTTTAAAAATCACTTCCTTTCGTCAATCAAAAGGTAAAATATATTTTTAAAAGTAATCATTTTTTATTCTTTATTGCCTCATTTTGAACATCTGTCAGCTTTTTGTATAACTACATGACATCGTTATTATACATCAGCTGGTTTCATGCAATGAAATTAAAAAGACAACAATCGGTTATAAAAGTTGAAAGCGTGCGCGTTGAGAATAAAGCGCTGGATTAGCATTCATAACAAGACTTCTAAACTACAAACATGAAAGACCTCGTACTATTAAGATAATTATATGGACATTCAGTAAAAGACTGTAGCTATCTAAAGCAGTTTACTTTTTTTTCTTGTATTTATCAGTAGTGCAATGGCTGATTTTGAATCAGCACTCAAAACAGATTTTAACATATGTAAACTGAATTTCCTATTTAACCCTTTATCTACTGAATTATAAATTCATGAAAATTTTACATTCGAAAGCATTTTATGTAAATTGTTTAAATTAAATTTAAAGATTTACATAATCATTTAATACATTTTTGAAGGATTTTAGAAGGTTTGAAGGATTTAGAAGGATTAATTAAATTTGAATTTATAGGGATTTTGTGCAATATTTATAACCCCACTTATATCTTTTATTTTAAATTGTTTTCTTAGAAATTTCTAGAAATACAAAATGTACAAATATGATGTTCTTACAATATAAATATAGAAATATTTCCGAAATGAAAATTCTCCATCCTCCTCCCCCAGCACCAAAAAAGCTAAAAAATTATCCTTTTAAAAATATTTTTGTTTTGTATAACCAATAATGCTTTTAGAACAAAATAAAATAATGCATCTGTAATTTATTCTAAACAGTATTACAGCTAATCGAAGTATTAAAAGAATTTTATAATAAGTAATTTTAATGGTATTTATAAATGCCGTCGGTACATAAAGGGCTAAAAGGGGTCCGGGACACATTTTAAAATAATTTTTATTTATTGAATTAAAATTTTGATTTTTTTATGATGGTTAATTATATTATTTCTAAAGAAAATCACATGATAAAACTTCTCTTAACTATTTAAAAAAATAAAATTTAAAAATAATTTTAAAAAGTGGGGTAGTTTTAAATCATTATAACTCAAAATATCATTTGTAGAATTTAATTTTTTTCATTTAAACAAACAAAAATATCTAAATTTTAATTTGAACTTGGCATTTTAAAAAATATTAATTTAAAAAAAATAAAAATATTTAAAGTAAACATTTAAAAAAGGATGTAACTTTTATTAAAATAATCATAATGTTAAAAGTAAATAGCTTTTTAAAATTTGCTGAATCAAAATTAAAGTGAAACAATAAAAAAAAGACATGTTCCGAATTTTGAAGAATTTATCTTTGAAGGTTTTTGAGTTATAACAATTTAAATCCGAGAAATCGTGAAAATATCCTTCATGAAGAAAAATGTATTTTCACATAAAAAGTCATTTCATGACAACTATTGCTTGAAAGCTAGATTTTGAAAACACACCAAAATGAAAAAATTAATAATTAATATAAAGGATCAATCCATTTCAAGTGGTCCAGAAAATATTTTTTTGGTTGCTGGACCATTTAAAAAAAAATCTCAAAATTTTTGTACAATAACCCTAACATGAAGGAAGTTCGAAATGACTGTTATTTTAATTTTACTATTTTTTGTTTGTGCATGGCGGCCATCTTTGTTTAATCGTGTACAGCGATTTTCTCAGATACTAGGCTATACAAAATTGTAAATATCTCGTCTTTTATTTTTCTGATTGAAAATGGGTTTTCAGCATTTTGTTCAGAATAAAATAGGTTAAATATATGGTGGTAGAATAATTTTAGAAAATAAATTTTTATAGTTAAAATTTTAGCACAAATTTTAAGATTTTTTTCCAAAATCTGTCCATTTACAAGAGGCAATTTTTCATGCAAGCAAAACTGTCAACCTGACACAATTTTTTTCTATAAATAAGTCGAAAGTGCGTGTACACACCAAGTCCCAGATCTGGGTGTTAATTTCTGTTTGCGGAAAAAACTCCAAAATTTGTCGAAATTTTCAAAAATTGCACTTTTTAGGCTTTGATATCTCTGGTCGGGCACGAGATAAAAATCTGAAATTCTTTCCTTTGGTAGTATTTTATACTAGTATTATGCACAAAAAATTTTAAGAAGGAGATTTGACTACAAGTTGAGATATGACATAATCAATATGTGAAAACAATACTTCTAAACTATTGTAACTTAATACTATGTGTTGGCTCATACCTACAAAATGTTAAACTAATGGTTGATGATGCAAAAGTAAGTGTTATTTACAAAGATCGTCTTCAAATGCTGTTTAAATCGTGATTTAAATAATTCAGATTGTATGCTAAGTCAATGCACTGTTTGTCCAGATGAACAAAACCTTCTAGAAATGCTATTTGGCTATTTCAATTGGTCCGGAAAATATTTTCTTTGCTTGACCATTTTTAAAAAATCTGAAATTTTTTGTATAACAACCCTAACATGATGGAAGTTCAAAGTGACTATTATTTTAATTTTAATATTTTTCGTTCGAGCACGGTGGTCATCTTTGTTTCATCGTGTGCAGCTATTTCCCTACATTGAAGTTTGATATCTCTGGTGTGGCACGAGATAAAAATTTGAAATTCTGGCTTTTGATAGTATTTTATGGTAGTGTTATGCACAAAAAAATTCAAAAAGGCGATTTGAATATAAGCTGAGATACGGTGATTAGAAAAAGTTAAGAAATGCTATTACGAATACATTAGGAGAAATGAGATTAATCTCTTATCAAAATATTTACACAGATAATAATGTTTATTGAAAACGGTTTATTAATATATGTTTAATTTACAAAGATACTATATATGCTCAACAAAGAGCTTAACATTATTTACAAGAGATGTTATGAGTTCGACCAGTTACTGTTGTCAGTTCCATCAGAGTGATTTTTCTCAAAATTTTATTTGAAGCCACACCCAAGTCCTGTCATCTCTCGTTAACTTGAATGACATTTTTGATCCTGCTGGCCATAGAAATGAACTTTGAAATCACTATGTTTAAGACTCCCTCTATTAACCCCTTAACGAGCAGTGTTGCCGGGCTTCAACACCTAAAGTTCCCCCTGTTTAGAGACACAAAAACTCCGTGAATATTTCAAAAACTACTCTAATGGCTACTTTAAATCTTTCTTATGTGTTCTAGATGGCAGCACCACAGAGATCAAACTCTACTGTTTTTAAATAATAGGTAAAATGTTTTACTGTGATACGCGCTTCACAGCAAGACTCTTCTCACTGCGCTTATCAATGCTTTACTTATGGGAGGTTACCACTTCGGCAACAGCTGTATTGTTAAAATGGTTAGTGCAATCTTTACAAAACAATACCTGTGTACTCCTCTAGGCCTAAATAGATTGCCTAAATTTTTTTCTCTTTAAATTCCAACTTTAAAGAGTAGTGAGCCGGAAAGGGTTAATAATTCCAAGATACTACTTCTTATTATACACGCATGCAACAATATCCTTTCTATTAAAGTATAAACTTTTAAAGGCCTTTGGATATATTTATTTCCTGAAAATTACTTGAGGTTGATGCATGGTAACATTATAGAAGGAACGAATTCCAGGGATTGGCATACAGCATTGAAATCGATTATGTAATTCATTTGCATGATTGGTCACTTCTACACTTGAAACGTACATGAAATTAATGCTAGAAAGGTTTTTGTCACATAAATTAAACATTTCATCAGAAGATAGGTGTGGTGGTTACTCGTTACCCCCCCCCATATGTTTTGTTTAATTCAATTTTATTAGCCATTTTATTTCTTATTACCTCCTTTTTATTAATGTTCTCAATTTAAATTTTATTTCGATTTCGTTTCTTTTCTTTTCGTCGCCTGTAATGTTTTCTTTCTTACTTAGCTTTCGAATGTTACAAGCCGGTAAAATCCTGTTCGAAGTCATTCCTTCCGGTTTGGAGATCCTTCGAGAACATTCTGGCTTGTTCTATGGGTGGAACTTCCGTTTATTCGGACACCCCCCTTAACATATCAAATTAGTTTCCGCAGGTGACGTATTTTAAGCCATTGAGTGCATGGCCACCTGCTTTGGCCTCCCTTCTTTACATGTTTATCAATTCTGTTCGTATTAAATTCATATTTATCCATTCTTTGCATCGTAACTTGGCTTATTTCTTCATCGCCCCCCTCTTTCGCTCGCTGCCAAATTGGCGCCTTTCGGATTTATAGTAACCCTTCCTTTTTTTTCCCTCCGGGCTCTCGCCCACCAGTCAGTTGCGCTGTTAGACTCCTGCCGTAATGGATGCGGCTGGTTGATCTGAGATTTTTAGTGGAATTCCGGGGCAAAGGGTGCTCCCCGATACAGTTAGATGGAACAGGTGTTGATTCTTAAAAATGTCCACCCCAGGAGTGTTCGAAAAATTGATTTTTTAAGGCGGCGAGTAGCAAGACATCATTCTTATGCATCCAGAAAATGATTCTGAGTGTTACTTCTTCCTGGTTACAGATGTTACGTAAGATGATATCATCATTTTTCTCCATATCTTGTTCATCAAATATCTCTACTTTGTGTTTTTTTTTTCTTACCCCTCTGAAGGAAACATGCGGAGGTCGACATTCTCATCCACGACATGAGTTTTTTCATTCCTAAAGTAATTATTTCATTATATCATTATTTGGCCCAACATTATATATAAATTTTGAAAAATCACGGGGCGTTCCAAAGGAAAATATTGTACATCTCTATGAAAAATATTCATCTTCAAAAATCTGTTTACGTTTTAATTCCTGTGCATGAGTCTGGATTAATTGTTCTTCAAAAGCCAAGGACTTTACAGGTAACTTTTACCTTTTCAATTTTATATTTTTTTATAATTTTGTGCTTGATTTTTATCATCATCGATAAAGATTTCTCTATTATTTTAAATGAAGCAATGATGGTCATGTTTGGGTCGTTTGCTGGCCTCCATTCTTCACAATGTATTAGTCACTTTCAAGATCAATTTGGCCTAATTGTGGGTTGAAACAAATAAACAAGTGTTTCTCCTCCCATCTCTTCTTCTCACCCACTAAAGTAAATACAACAATTCTTATTTTCTTTGGTGCACTGACCAAAGCGTGTCCAACATTCCATGACCATCCGTTTTTTCCTTTGCTACCATCGTATTTTCCTTATATATATATATATATTGTCGTCATTATCTTCAGTTATATCTTCATTATTAAAATTATTTCTTCATGCAATGATTAATATTTTATAATTATATGTTATTGAGAGTGGTGCAGTAATTAAATGCAATATATATATTGATTCTATACTGAAATAATATTTTTGTTTTCTGGAGCAGTGCATCATATATATATAACATAATTTATCCATATATTTTTCTTGCCTTGGTATAATTTGCAACTAATATATATACATTATTTAACGGAGGTGCTAGTAAAAATTATTGTTCATGCTAAGATAAATTATTTTTCTTGTCATACATCTAATAATATATGTTTTGAGCCATATTATATATATATATTATTACATAAAATTTTTGGGTCTTATATTCTTCATATCATACTAATATGTTAGTATATTTTTTTTTCTTCTCTTTTTTTTAATATATAAAAATGAGGTATGAAGTAAATGAAAGTCATCAATATTTTAAATAACGGGTCAATTTATATATATATTATTCATCACAAGACCAGCCAATAACCAAATTTATCATGTCATATATTGAGCTCTTATATTAATTTTTTCATCATGCCACCAAAAGCCAAGTTAAATATTGCAATCCAACCTTTCGACGGTAACCCTCAGACTGTAGAATTCTTCTTCGATCAATTATCTGACATACAAGAACTAAATAACTTTACAGACAAGGAACTTTTTGTTCTCTTTAAATCAAAACTTGAAGGCACTGCCTTACTCTTCTTTCTTGAAACTCAGTCTCAGTTCAAGAACTCTAACTTTAATGAAATTCGAAAAGCATTTATAGACTATTTCTTACCCACAAAAAAGTCTGTTTCTCTCAAATCCTTACAGAACTTAAGTTTAGATTCAAATGAATCGGTTAAAAATTTTGCTTTTCGATTGGATAAACAACTTCGACTTGCTTACCCAAAATTGGATCTTTCTGCTCTCAATTCATTAAAGTTCACTCATTTTCTTGAGGCTTTGCCTAAACAAATCAAACGCAAAATTTTAGAAGAAAATATTACATCTTTCGAGTTAGCTCTTGAACGAGCAAATTTTCTTCAAGACATTTATGACTCTCCCCCTAAAAAATCTTATGAGAATTTTAATCAAGCCTATTGTTTGGATACTGAAAAAGTCCATGATAATTCTATTAATTCTAATAATGTTCGTCATAAAACCCCTATAAAGCATACGAAGGATAAAGTTTATCACAATTCTCAAACCAGCTACTCTCCTTTACAAACTCAAAAAGACAATTCTCATGCTTCTCGTAATTTTCAAAGAAATTCTAGGACATTTTCGCCTTCTCCACCGAGACAAGAGGCTACAAATAAGCGTAACAATAATTTTCGTCATCGTAACTTTCACCGGAAACGTCCTTATCAACCCACCTTTGACAAATTTTCTCACAAAAAAAATTCTACATCCTTTTATCACAGACGAGATGTTGTACAGTGTGCGTTCTGTGGGAAATTCAATCATCGTATGGATACATGTTACAAATTTAAAAATATTATTAATTCGTCTAACCAAAACTCTTCAACTCATATTTCGTCTCACCCTCACAGAAGGAAAAGCCACACCTCTTCTTCTGAAAATAACAACAATGTTTATCATTTAAACAGATAAGGGAGACTGGTTCTACTGACCGCCCTCTCTCCCGTAATTCTCATTCAGGGTCAGTACACTTTGACAACAACAACAAACATCAACAATTTGACAAACGCTCTTCAATTACTTTAGTGTCATCCACAGCTGTCCAAACTTCTCCTATGACAGCTAAACTTAACAAATCTTCCTGTTCACATAATTCTTTGACATCTAAACAAAATCTTGAAATTGATGATGATGTACAAGAAAGACATGTCATCTGCAGCTCATTTAATAATTCATATGTTCTTCCATGCATACTCATAAACATTCAACATAATGAAATCTCCACATTAATAGATACGGGATCAAGTTTGTCTCTCTTGGATGAAGAATGCTTTAATAGCATTAAATCCAGGCTTCATTACAAATTTTTATCCAGGAATGTATCGGTGTCTACCATAAATTCTAAGGTTTTCTTCAAAGGATGCATAGAAATAGCATTTAAAATTGATAAATTTTTTTTTCATCATGTTTTTTACCTTACAAAGATACAAAATGTTCATTTTCAAGCCATACTTGGATTTGAGTTTATCAACAAACATTCTATTACCATATCACCCAGCTTTAAGTCTATTTTAATTAAAGATAAACACATTCCTTTTCAAAGTTATAATGAATCTCCTACTTGCTATTTTATGAATTCTGAATATAATTATGTGAATTCAATTGCACCATATTCTCTCGATGCACACAAAATGCCTTGTTATGAAGATTCTATGTCAAATAATCTAAGTAATGGTATTTATTCTGGTAATATATGTGCAAATTATGATGACACAAATTTACAATTAGTCAACAATTATACAACCTATCCTTATAATTATAATGTTCAAAATAATGGTTTGTTTACAAATAATATAGCTCATTCTGCTATGAATTTTCATAATCCTTATATTGATGGTAATTTTACTTATTATTTTCCAACTGATTATGGTAATGTGGTAAACTATGTATCTAATGATAATAATATTCCTGGCAAGAATTTCTCATCTCAGAATACTAATGATGGTAGCTATGTTGGTGAAAAGCAAACTCATTTAAATTATGGTAATAAAGTCTTGGTGAATTCCAACATGGTACAATTACTTAATAGAGAATTAATACCTCCTAATTCGTTTGTTTATTTACATGTTAAGTATCTCAATCCTCCATCTGAATATTTTGTTTTCAAACCCAATTTAAAAAATAAAGGTCTTGTGTTACATCAATCATTGCACTCAAAATCTTCAATTCAAAATGATTTATTTTTGGTTGTATGTCAGAATATATCAAAGCTGGATATTCATTTAAATAAAAATTCAATTATTGGCGAATGTATCAATGTAGATGAGAAAGATATTGAGGAATACTCTTTTGATTTGGATTTTGAGAACGATTATTGTAATTTAATTTTACCATCTGAAGAGATTAAAAGAAAACGTATTCAAGAATTATCTCCAAATGACTTTGATTTAAAACATTTACCTCCTCATGAAAGGGACTCTTTGACCAAATTATTATGTAGTAAAGCTTTAGCTTTTTCAAAATCTCTTGACACTTTAGGTCATACCGACCTGGTCAATCCTCAATTTACAATGCTAAATTCTCATCCAGTAAAAACCTTACCTTTTCCTGTGCCACAGGCACTTGAGCAAGAAGCTCTTGACCAAATTAATCAAATGTTAAACGCTGGCATTATTGAGAGATCAAATTCATCTTGGGCGTGTCCCATGCTTCTTGTTAAAAAGAAGAGAACTGATATGTCTAAGCCTCAAAAGTATCGTTTGGCTCTGGATTTAAGATTGTTAAACTCCATAATAATTCCATCTTCATATCCTCTTCCTCGAATTCAAAATCTATTGGTACAGTTGTCAAAATTTAAATATTATACCACTCTTGACTTACCCTCTGCATATTGGCAGATTGCTGTACCTAAAGATATGCAAGATAAGCTTAGTTTTACTACTCCATGGGGAATCTTTACCTATTTACGTTTAGTATTTGGCCTGAAGACGGCCGCCAGCACTTTCCAACAATTAATCGACTCTGTTATTCAATTATCTCAAATTGATTCCTGTTATGCATATCAAGACGATATTGTAGTGGGTGCTAATTCATTTGAAGAAATGTCCATGAAGCTCACAAAGCTATTAGACACTCTCATTGCTAATAACATTACTCTGTCTCCTGAAAAATGTGCATTTATGCAAACAAGTATTAACTTCTTGGGTTTCCAACTCACAGATCATAAAATTCTTCCTATTACAAGTAACATTTTAAAAATCACTTCTTTTCCAACGCCTAAAACCAAGAGGCAAACGAAAAGTTTTATAGGTTTGTGTTCATTTTATAGGTCAATTATTCCAAATTTTGCTAAATTGATTACTCCTCTCATTGAAGTCACCAAACCTAAAAATAAGTTTTCTTGGAAAACTGAGCAAGAAAATGCATTTAAAAAATTACAAAACATATTTTTTCAGAAACCTATGCTTAATCTTCCTAACTGGAATGAAACGTTCTATGTTAATACAGATGCCTCAAAAACAGCAATATCAGCTGTTCTTATGCAGAAATTTGATGGTGAACTAAAACCTATCTCCTATTATTCCAAAACTCTATCTCAATCAGAAAGACACTACCCTGCCATCAAACTGGAACTTTATGCCATTTACAAAGGCATAACTGCTTTTAAATACTATATTTTTGGTCGACCCTTTATTCTATTGTCTGATGCAAAGCCACTTAATAATTATAAAAAAGCTACATCACCTGCTGATATTACTACTCGTTGGATGTTAGAACTGTCAGAATACTCGTACACATTCCAACATGTTCCAGGCAAAGAGAATGTGTTAGCAGATTTTCTGAGTAGAACACCTCACATTCCTACTGAAGATCTCAATAATAATCCAGATCTTATTTCTTCACAAGAACCTTTACCTATTGTTGATAATCAAAACGATTTACATAATGACATTCCTCACTTTCCATGTGGTTTAGTTGACAAAATACACCACACATGTCATCTTCAGAGTGATTCTTCACCTCCTAATAATGATAATAACCAAGATCCATTATTAGAAATTCTTGATCACACCATCTTCTCTGAACAACAAAAGGACACAAAAATCAAACAAATTTATGAAGATCTTAAAAATAATAAGAAATCTAAAAGTTTAAATGGCTACTATATTAATCCAAGTAATGAGTTACTTTGCTACAATGGTCATTTTTCTTCTGAAGATATTGAGCTACACAAAGCTGTTTTACCTTTGTCACTTAGAGCAAAAGCCTTAAGAATTGCTCATAATACTCATACTGGAATTCATAAAACCATTGTTAATTTAAAGAAAAGATTTACCTGGAAAACCCTTGTTTCAGATACCATTAATTATGTCAACTCTTGTGAAATTTGTTTAGTAAATAAGAATCATAAAAAAAACACTGCTCCATACTTACCTGCACCACTCCCAACAGCTCCCAATCAAAAAGTCTCTATGGATTTACTCGGCCCATTGAGAAATCGTCAATATGTGTTGACCATGATAGACCATTTTTCTCGTCATTTAGAATTATATGCCTTGAATAATATCAGCGCTGAGTCTGTTACAAAAGCTTTATTACATTACATTTCCACTCATGGAAAACCTGAATTAACGCTCACTGATCATGGCTCTCAATTTACTAGTGACATGTTTTCTTTCTTTAATAAAAAGCTTGGCATTAAATTAGAACACAGTTCTGTAGCCCATCCCCAGGCCAACGGATTAAGTGAACGAGTCAATTCTCAAATAAAATCGTCTGTGAATACAATGGCTTCACAAGGATGTGATATACCAACTGCTCTAAAAATTCACCAATCCATATATAATGCTACACCTCATCCAGCCACAAAATTCACTCCAAATCTTCTTCATTTTGGAAGAGAAATAAACGACATTTATTCCAATTACAAAACTCAAGTTTCATGGAAAATTCTCAATACTGCATATGAAATTCATAAATTGATGGATGTTATTGAAAAAATATACTATCAAGCTTACAAGAATAACGAATCGTCTAGACAAAAGGTGTACCAAAAATCCAGAGAAAAATTAAAGTTTTCCAACATCAATGTTAATGACATTGTTTACGTAAAATTTCCCACTGTGTTTAACAAAAAAATACAAGGCCCATATGTGGTGAAGAAAATAATTTCTCCTGTGCTCATTCAAATTCAAGATTCCAATAATAGTCATGCTTCCCCTATGTTGATTCACACTAATCGAATCTTGAAGCTTCAAAAGAGAAATGAAGCACTGCAACATCCTTCAGTTTCTTCTAAAAATGCATCACATGATCAATCAGCTGTTGATAATGCATCTTCCACACCTGTGAGACAACACTCTCCTACCCAAGTTTCAAATCATGATGCTGCATGTAACACATCTCCTCAAATTCTTTCTTCTTCTAAGTCACAACAAACATCTTCATGTTCCAGTAAATCGGTTTTGTCACAAGCTCCTCCTGATAGCACTCATACTGGGATTAAAAACAAGTCTACTCAATACAAAAATTATGATCTTCGCCCTCGCAATCATAAACTGTATAAGAAATAAACTAACCTTCTTTTTCCTTTCACAGGATGACTATTGCTTTGTAGTATAATCAGTCGATGCTAGCCAGACTGATATTTCAGTAAGAAGAATCACTATGTATTTTTTTTTCTTTTCTCCAAGCTGCAGGCAGCTGTTATTATTATTTTTCTTCATTATGTAAGTCTTCTTCTCCCTGATACAATTCAACAGTCATCCTCTTGATGTATGTATGGTTTTCAATAGTTTTATTATTTAATGCATTTATCTCTAACTCATAATTATTACAATAGATATATAATCTCATGTATGCCATACTTTTAAATCTTATAAAGTCTTTAATTACAATAGTTGGTGCTGAAATTGAGAAAGAATTTGTCTTTTTTATATTCTCGTTATAATATTATGTCATTATTTAAAGTTATTTGTGACAAATGTGTATTCTAATATGAAAGGTGAAATTGTAATTAAAATAGGGTAAACATAAATTGGAGTACTCCTCAAATTACTTTCTCTATTGTGACTTCTCTTTACAATGCATGCATGCTTTAACATTTAACCTCTTTTGATAAAAAAAAAAAGAAAAGAAAGTGCATGATAAACTTATATATACTAATATTTCTTCTCTTCTTGGTGAAATATAGAAAGTGAATGACTCACCATAAGTAGTATATAATATTTTTTTTGTATACTTTTGAGTGTTTATACTTTGGATCCAAAGATGTTGAATGAGTCATTATATAAAGCAAATACTTGATATATGACAAATGCAAAAGTGATCACTTACTTAATTTTTTTTTTTTAAATGTTTGAAAATTACAAGTAAATATGTTCTAGATATCTTCTATATAGAAATTTTGACATAATTGATTTTTGTTTGTAGGTTGACATATTCATATAAATTTCTTCCTTTTTCAGAATATTAAACATCTTATGTTTTATGTTTATTTTGAATGAAGTATAGTATTAAAAGTATTTATGCAATTATTGTCAATCTATATTGAAAGTGTTCAAGAATATTCCTTTATGAGAGTGTAAAGATTCTCTCTGTGAAAATTGTTATATTCATTTTGAAGATGTTTTTATTGAAATATAACATTATACTTTTGCTACCAATCTAACATATGCCATTCTTTTGCAACTTATTATTTTATTTTCTGTAAAAATGTGTTATTGAATAATGCTAAGGTTATTCATTTAAGATTTATTGAAAGTTTAAAAGGCTATGTGGTGATATAAGTAAATTTTTTTTTTATGAGAGCCTAACTAATCTCTCTGCACCATATATATATATATTTTTTTTTGTTCAATTGTCAACTTACAAATTCACTCAATTTTTCATGTGTTATTGGAAACCACATATTTTATATAGTTATAGTATGATTCATATACAGTTATAGTATGTTTCATTTTGTTGACAGTTAAGAATATAATATACATATTATTGTATAATCAAATATTTTGACATATGCTAAAGCATTCTACTATTATAAGTGCATTTTGCACAGCCTAACAAGAGACTCGTCATACTTAAGGACTGTTGTTTTGCACATAGACATAGACTTTAAATTTTTTTTATATATGATAGATACTTATGGAAGAAAATTTTGTATACCTTCCATGTTAACATATAAGGATTACTATTATAACAATAAGTATTTTTCTTTTATTATTTGAACAGCATGTAAAACAGTTATTTATATTCCTATAACTATTTCTGATACATTTATTTTGTGTAATTATTTAGTATATTTGTACATGTGTTAGAAAATATTGTCTCGATGAAAAATTGTTCATTTTTGTCATCTCACCAATATTTTCTTTTGGGGGACCCTGGGTAATATGTGGTGGTTACTCGTTACCCCCCCCATATGTTTTGTTTAATTCAATTTTATTAGCCATTTTATTTCTTATTACCTCCTTTTTATTAATGTTCTCAATTTAAATTTTATTTCGATTTCGTTTCTTTTCTTTTCGTCGCCTGTAATGTTTTCTTTCTTACTTAGCTTTCGAATGTTACAAGCCGGTAAAATCCTGTTCGAAGTCATTCCTTCCGGTTTGGAGATCCTTCGAGAACATTCTGGCTTGTTCTATGGGTGGAACTTCCGTTTATTCGGACACCCCCCTTAACCTATCAAATTAGTTTCCGCAGGTGACGTATTTTAAGCCATTGAGTGCATGGCCACCTGCTTTGGCCTCCCTTCTTTACATGTTTATCAATTCTGTTCGTATTAAATTCATATTTATCCATTCTTTGCATCGTAACTTGGCTTATTTCTTCATCGCCCCCCTCTTTCGCTCGCTGCCAAATTGGCGCCTTTCGGATTTATAGTAACCCTTCCTTTTTTTTCCCTCCGGGCTCTCGCCCACCAGTCAGTTGCGCTGTTAGACTCCTGCCGTAATGGATGCGGCTGGTTGATCTGAGATTTTTAGTGGAATTCCGGGGCAAAGGGTGCTCCCCGATACAGTTAGATGGAACAGGTGTTGATTCTTAAAAATGTCCACCCCAGGAGTGTTCGAAAAATTGATTTTTTAAGGCGGCGAGTAGCAAGACATCATTCCTATGCATCCAGAAAATGATTCTGAGTGTTACTTCTTCCTGGTTACAGATGTTACGTAAGATGATATCATCATTTTTCTCCATATCTTGTTCATCAAATATCTCTACTTTGTGTTTTTTTTTTCTTACCCCTCTGAAGGAAACATGCGGAAGTCGACATTCTCATCCACGACATGAGTTTTTTCATTCCTAAAGTAATTATTTCATTATATCATTATTTGGCCCAACATTATATATAAATTTTGAAAAATCACGGGGCGTTCCAAAGGAAAATATTGTACATCTCTATGAAAAATATTCATCTTCAAAAATCTGTTTACGTTTTAATTCCTGTGCATGAGTCTGGATTAATTGTTCTTCAAAAGCCAAGGACTTTACAGGTAACTTTTACCTTTTCAATTTTATATTTTTTTATAATTTTGTGCTTGATTTTTATCATCATCGATAAAGATTTCTCTATTATTTTAAATGAAGCAATGATGGTCATGTTTGGGTCGTTTGCTGGCCTCCATTCTTCACAATGTATTAGTCACTTTCACGATCAATTTGGCCTAATTGTGGGTTGAAACAAATAAACAAGTGTTTCTCCTCCCATCTCTTCTTCTCACCCACTAAAGTAAACACAACAATAGGATTTTATTTTTAGCTGTCATCTGTAGTTTCTTCTTAGTTACTCCTACTGGGATAGTAATTTTTATACCATTCATCACAAGTTTTTGGAATGTATGGACTGTGATGGCATCATGTGTAAGGTGATCGCTGAAAACACAAATATTTTACTCTTGCATTTATCAAAAAACTACTATCTTTATTTTAATATACAAAGGGGTGGACAGTGGCCTGCTTCTTTATAAACAGAAAATTTTGTATTATATCTTTTTGAATGACAAATGTAAAATTTTCAGAAAAGTCATCAACTTCAATGCATTCTGAATCCAGTAGATTTCCTTTCTTGTACTTATCAAATATTGATTATATTTTACATACATAGTGATGTTTCTTAAAAGCATATGTAGTTTTTTCACTAAAATTTCACAAAATTCTTCTCTAGGTTTGATAATTGAAACCATGTCAACACGATAATTTGCAACCCATTGTCTGCAAATTGCTTTTTCTGAAATGTGTACAGAGTAAAATTGTTGCAATTGCATTTTTAGTAGGTTTGTTCCTCTGAACAAATAGTGCAATGGATAGCATACATTCTGAATTGTTTAAATCACGCACAAGCATTTGAAGAAGGTATTTGTAATTAACATTTAACTTTGCACCATCAATTATTATTTTTAAATTTTGGAGGTATGAACATTTATATAGTACACTCTAAAAAATAAATGTGTAAATTAGCTAATTTTACCCAAATATATGTGTAAATTTCTAAAATTACACACCTGTCGTAAAATTTACACATTTTTTTCTGAAATTTACCTGTTTATATGTGTATTTAGGATGTGAAAGTAAGTGTGTAATTTTTTATCAGTTGAAAAACTCAAACAAGTGTGTAAATGTCTAGAAATGCTTGGATTTACACTTATTTATGTGTTAGTCTAATTTAAACTTAATTATAAGTACACACATAAGTGAGTAATTTTTTACAAATGCATACTTGTCATAAAATTTACACATTTTGAACAAAAAATTACCTTTTTTTATGTGTACCTAGCATGTGAAATCAAATGTGCAATTTGTTATCGCTTGATTAACTCATACAGATGTGTAAATGTATAAAAGTACTTGCATTTACACGAATGAAAGTGTTAATCATAATTAAGGATCAACTGAATCAACGATTTTTAAGATCAAAACAGAAACTGAAACCGAATTTTGGTACTCATCCTATTTTCGGCCGAAAACGATAAAAAAATTTTAAGTGATTAATACATACAAAATGATACTAAATTAGGTCCGTTCGTAATTATGTATGTAAGACCGATTGTCGTTGTTCAGTCCATTCATTCGTCTGTCTGTCCGTCTGTCCGCATATAATAGAGCAAAAACTATCCAACCGAATCGTTTGAAATTTAAAATATAAAATTGTTCCATAATTTTGTCGAGTTTTTCAAATTTTATGAAAATCGGATGCATAGTTTGATTACAGGGATAATCAAAAGTATTACGTTACATTACCGTCAATGAGAAAAAAATGTTTCAAGTTCATTTTAATGGTGTTACAGCATTCCAAACAGGAAAAAAATTATATACATTTACCGAAGCGTATTAAAATATACATTCGGTGCAATATATGGTGAAAAAACGTTTATTATTCATTTACAGAGCTACACAAAAGAATTCCATCACATAGTGATATATGGGAAAACATTGTTTTCTGCGTATTTCAATCATGTTAAATTATTTCGTATATAATTAAGTTGATATACGTTGCTCAGTTTTATTGCAAGTTACTTCTTTAATAATAGAAAGCGCTAACAGTATTTACAAGCACTCACAAAAGATTTCGGATACTATACTGCACCAGAACTACTCTACGTTACAGATTTTTGCTAGAAGTGCACTTTTAGTTGTGATATGAGTTTTTAAGTGTAACCATATTTTTGCATATTACTTTGTGTATATAAGTGCTGTAAATCATATACAGGGTAACACAAAAGAATCTGTAAGAGTTACAGAGTAAAAATGAAAATAGCAGTGGTTTTCGAATCAGTTACGCATTTTCACGGTATCCCATGATAAGTAATGATTCTAGGTTTGCGATCTTGATTGCGTCCAAATTTAAGAAGAGGTCCTATTATTTTCGTGTTACTGAATTGGAGATATATAATCGTATCAAATTTTATATTCATGCATTTTAGCATAAGAATTTAACAGCTAATGTATTAAGCTCAGAATATTTATAAAATTAATTGTAGTACGAACGCAGCTCATTTGCCACGTTTGACGCGCAATTTCCAATTTGTTAATGATGCTACACGCTTTCGAATATAATACAATCTATATGTATCTAAGAAGTGTATGATAAAATATACGTTCTGCACAATCGGTGGTGCAAAGAATATTCATTATTAATTTCCAGGGCCACACACAAGTATTCCATTACATAATATTATAGGGGAGATACCGTTCGGGGCGCGTTATAACACGGTTAAACTATTTCACATTTTATGTACGTTGTTGAGGTTTATTATAAGTTACTTCCTGTATAATACAAAGCAGGGATGTAGTGGAGGGTATACGCGGGTACACGCCGTATACCCTTTGGATTTTTTTAAGGAACTCGGTATACCCTCTGTTTCTCAAAAGAGCTACAGTGTATACACTCTAGGGTATACCCTCTGTTTTTTACGACCACACCGCTGACAGAAAGCAGATAGTATTTACAGGGACACACCGAAGATTTCGGCCACTATACTGTATCCGAAATACTGTATCCATTACACCAAAAACTGAATATTTTTAGAACTTTGTCATAGCACGAACGCATCTCATTTGCTACGTTTAAAATGCAATTTTCAGCTTGTTATAAATTAATTATTGACATATAGAATCACATTTCTAACACACAAATATATATATATGCATGTGTATGTATAAGGTTCAAATAAAATGAAAACGTATTCCATGTATTAGTTCTTGAGATAGAATGCCAACAAAATTTATATCACATAGAGACAGACAGAGTCACAGACATACAAACAAACATTTTATAAAAACATTTTTAACCTTATAAAATGTGTAAAATCCATTAAAAACAAGAATTCGAAAATTTTCACGAATCTAGTATTTTTTTCTTGCAAAAATAGAAGAGTGTAAAAATGTTTCAGGTTCAGGTATATATGTCAGTTTATCTTTTACGGTGATTTTTTTGTCAACAATCAGCTGTCGTTAACAAAACACACTTCTGCGACACTTATACTTCTGTGGTTTCAAAAAGGAAAAAAAAAATATTAAGCCTGCTGTTTTGAACGAACAGGTGATAAACTTGAAAGTTTAGTAATGTAAGCATTTTTTGCTTTAATTTTTGCATGCGCATATGCCATGTGCAATAGGGAAAACTCGCAGACGATTTTTTAATTAAAGACAGTAAAGTTTATTTGTTGATCTTTGGAATACACAGAGAACGAGAACATTTTGTTTGTAAAAATAGCCGTTTATGTACGTATAGTCCGTCTAAGTTTAAAAATTTAAGCAAAAAATATTACAAGAGTATCCCAAAATTCTGTGTTTCATACAAAATACGTCCAAGAAAGTTTACAAATGCTGTTGGTATGTGTAAAATAGATTCATGCCACTGCTTTTGTAATTAATATTGGACTATTTGTTTTCTAAAAATGATTCTATGGATTACCATCAAAAAATGAAGAAATATGTCGATGGAAAATAGGTATGAAAAATATTTTTTCTGTTTGCTTTTCTTTAAATTACAATGATTTTGTTGAAATAAATAAAAATCTATGAATAATCCATATGTTTGAAGGAATGAGACTGAAATGTCATAATTATATTGTCTATTTATTTTTTTTTTAAATTCTAGAAGCTTTTATTATTTTATTTTGTGAATGATTTTAATGAAAGGAATTTCAAAATATCTATACGATACACAGTATCAGAAAATATATGATTAACCCACGAAAAAAAGAAATAAAAGATAAACAGTGCACAAAAATTACAATAATGCATACAACCACAGTTAAAATTCATTAGCTTTTATTCGATATATTTTTTAAATGTTTCGAGATTTTTATGAATTTAGATCTAATAAAACAAGTTTACAAACCAATTTCTAAATTTTATCCCATTCATTTGGATTTTACTTAGGGTGTTAACTATTTTAAAAAGTGGATTTAAGCTAGCGATTAAATCATTATTTTAATCAACAATTTGAAATAAAAATCAATTATTTAAATCAAAATTGATTTAAATCTAATTGTTCTAAATGACACAAACGTATTAAAATATAAGATTAATGTAATTTGGAAAGTGTATTAAAATTAATGTAATTTGGAATACTGTATACAGTACACCAAAATCTGATAAAAAAGGTTTAAATAATTGTTTCTAATCTTAATTTCTGAGTCCTGCGAAACATTAAATACAATAACTTTGTTAAGGCATAAAAGATATTTCATTTAAATATTATATTTAAATCTAAATCTAATATAATTTGTGATGTCATAATTTCCTTTAAGTAATTAAATTGTTTATTCTTTTATATGAAATAAGCATTTAAAGTATGCTAAATTTCGGCTATATATATATATATATATATATATATATATATATATATATATTAGTATGCACATACATTGTGTAAGGTATGATTTATGCTATTAACAGTAATTTTTGTTACTACAAATGCAAAATGAGCTACCAATAATATTTGTTAGTTATGTTGGTTATGCCATATTGAAATTACTTATTTGCTGTTTTTATTAATTCTGTTGATTACTGTTTCATTTTGGCTATTTGTTAAGGCTGCAACACTTTGCCCCTTTTGAAATTAACAAAATGCACCCTACCTTTTAAAAAATAGTGAAATATAGCCAGATCTTTTTTGAAATAAATCCCTCCATACCGCAGTACTTCTAAATATGTGCACCTAAGACTTAACAAAAATGATAGAACTTTATTTCTTGGAAAAAAGCAGGATATTATTAAAACATGTTATTTAATTGTATTTTTCAATTCGTGATTTATAGAAATATTGAAAATTAATGATTTTTATATTTATCATACTAAAAAATTATGTACTTATTTTTATTGCTACTAAGCACATTAGTAATATATTTTCTTATGTAATAGTGCCTTTTTTTTAGAACAAGCATTCTGCCCTTTTTCTTTTTAGAATAAATATTAAATACTGAATTATCGTTTATTAATTTAAGCATTACAATATGCATTATATACCTAATTAAAGATTGTAATCAATTTAAAATTAAATGCAGCAACTGATAATTTTAATAAATGTAAAATCATTATTTTTTTAATATAGTTTTACATAATTATTGCAAAATATTAATGTATATAACTTTATAGTATTATATTAATTAATGAAATTACTAATTTACAGTTTTTATAATTTTTGTAGTTACTAAATAATAATTAAATTTTATTGATTAAAGTGCAAAAACATAGATTATGTTAGTAAATAAAAGTCTAATTTTTTAGAAACCTAGAATCTATTAATCTTAGAAACCTAGGCTAAACCTTCATCTATTCAATATTTCAATGCTGGAGAGAAAAAAAAAATCCGATTCAAATAAAAAGAAATATGATTTAAATACAAAAATTCGATCTTTATTATTATTGCTTTTTAAATCATGATTTTTTTACACCCTATTTTTACGGAATTTTAAACTAATTTTTGTTGGCCGATCCGACGGGGGAACTGTCTGGTAGGCGGAGTGTTAAAATAAGTTTTGTTATTTATAACTATCCTCCATACTTGTAAATAAAATATTAATGATAATATACCAAAGTGTGATTTTATTTTATGTATGGTCTGCAATTTTATACTTCATTCACATAAAAAAAGTTATTAACTGTGTATTCCTACTTTGTTTTTAGCTGTGTCTGGTAAAAATAAGTACGGTTATATGGATTTCTAACAGACAATTATATGGAAAAAAATTTATCACATTTCATTTAAAGCCACTATAGTAAATTCTTATAAATCCGCTTGTATTATTTTATAACGATATCAGAGTGATATTGGCCCTGGCAACATAGATTCTTGGAAAATTGTGCAAAAACTTTCATATAAGACCTGAAAAATGAGCTTTGTTTTCAAAAATGATAATCATAGATAGCAAGAGTTATTATTTTTAAATGTACAATTTTATAAATAAAAATGTAATTTTCGCAATGAATGATTAAAATTATTTTTTAATAACTAAATTTTTTAAAGTTTGAATTTTGCTTCAGTCAGATCATAATGTAAAGTGAATTACACCTTTGTATCTCCGTGTTACATAACTGCGATGTACACTAAAGTCAAAATGACCAGCGAGCATTAAGGGTGCATTCGAAAAAAATTTTTTCACCTTCAACAGTTCGAAATTTTCTGATACAATTTCAGACTCACTTTTAGAAGTAAAAACACGAAACTTGCTGATGTGACTTTTAAAGAGATCTATAAGATGTCGTGTGATTTTATTTTTTGTTAAATTCATTAGAATTAGATTTATAAACTATTATTTCCCCAGTATGACTCTTTTTTTCGTTCCCAGATCTCCCGCTTCGGAAAATTCGGTTTAAAACGTTGACTTTAACAGCATTTTTTTGCAATATTTTCTGCATTTATCAAAAAATTGAAAAGCACGGGACCTAATATACTTTCTAAATAAGAGAATTTGCCAGTTTGATGCGCTTGAGAGAAAAAACGAATTTAAAAATAAATCAGTAAAAAGGGTAATTTGTATTGAAATACACCCTTAATCGGGGGTCTTATTTATTACTGCTATCATCCATCATAGCATTTTTGCCACATATGTTCTTAAAATTCTCAACATACGACGATACTGAGTTTGATCACATGAGCAGTTTTAGATCATTATTGCTAAAATGAATTTTGAATTTTGATAGCCCAGAACAGATTTTTTTTCAAAGGTAAGTTCATTTATTTTACAATTTAACACTTGAAAATTATAATATGGATGAGAAGTGTGTTATTTTCTGCTTATTACAAATTTGGAAAAAATAATTTATTATTTTTGTGTTTTAAATCATTTCTTCATGTTTAAAATCACATATTGTAACATAAGAGTAAATATTTGCAGTTTTAACATTATATAGCATTTACAATAATTATTCGGTTTAAATACTATCTATTTCAGCGTGTTTATAATATATTTTGCTATAAAACTTCGAGTTTTTATTATTTTACATGCTATACATTTCTTATTTCATTTTATACCGATGACAAAAGACAGCTTTTCATAGATTTCAATTCATGGTTTTTCGTTTGTGATTTTTAAATTGAAGACTTTTTGTAAGCGTATTGCATTCAAAAACTACAAGAAAAATAAATAAAAACTCTAAAAAAAATGTCATTTGATGTCAGAAGAAATAGTTTTTTTAACCTAGTCCGAAAAATTCAAATGTTTACACCAAATCCAATTACAGACACAGAAGCAATTATAACTTTTTTTCAGATAAATTTTTATAAAATTAAAACGCGTCCCAAACAATGTTTCCTTCTTTACCATAATGTAATGTAATATTTTAGTATGGCCCTGTAAATTAATAAAAACTATTCTCTGTACTACAGATTATGCAGAATTTATATTGTAGTATATACTTCATAGATGCAAGTCAATTTTATTATGTTCGAAAACGTGTAACATTATTAAAAGGCACTTGAAACTATTTTTATACATGGGCCGTTATGCAAGGGAACGCTTTTGACTGTCTCTATAATTGAATTATGCATCTCATTTTCATAAAAATTGAAATGACTTGATAAAATTATGCAAGAGTTATGTATTTTAAATTTCAAACAATTCAGATTAAGTAGTTTTTGCGTTGTTATATGCGAACGGACAGATAGACAGACGGACGGATTGAATGACAACTATAGTTATTACGTATTTACATAATTACGATCGCGTACTTAGAAACAAGTCAAGCATACGAATTTGTTCTTCATGTAATTTTGTTTTGCTATTTTAAAAACTTTTTCGCAGTTTACACATCAAAGAATAAGGTAAATCTTTGTACACAAAAACCTATGTATTTTAAATATTACACAAAAATGTATTTTCCATGTTACATAGACATATGTGTAAAAACAGAATATTACACAAAAATCTGTGCATTCTGTACATAACACAAAAACATGTGTATTTTGCATATTACACAACATTGTAGGTATTTTCCTATTGCACAAAAATATATGTAAAAAAAGAGTATTACACATATGTATGTGTAAAAATAGTGCTCAGAAATATGTGTATTTCAGTGCAATTCACACATTAAAGTGTGTATTTCAAGAGTTATCAGATAACTTTTACACATTTGGACTTATCATCAAATTACACATTAAAATGTGTATTCTGAAATTTACACATTTGGCGCAATTTACACACAAATTTACACACATAGACATGTCGTTTTTGTATCATCGATTTACACATTTTTGTGTGTAAATTTACACATTTTTTTTTTAGAGTGTAGGTAACAATAGTTTAGCAGTTTTCACATATTGTCCATGTCATATCTCAGCTTGTAGTCAAATCTCCATCTTGAAATTTTTTGTACATAGCACTACCATAAAATACTATCAAAGGCCAGAATTTCAGATTTTTATCTCGTGCCCCATCGGAGATATCAAAGCCTAAAAAGTGCGATTTTTGAAATTTTTGACAAATTTTAGAATTTTTTCCGAGATCTGGGACTTGGTGTGTGAATACATGTGCTTTCGACGTATTTGTAAAAAATATTGTGTCATGTTGACAATTTTCCTTGCATGAAAAATTTCCTCTTGTAAATGGACAGATTTTTGAAAATATCTTAAATTTTATGCTAAAATTTCACCAGTAAAAATTTATTTTTAAAAAATATTTTACAACCGTACCTTTAGTCTATTTTATTCTGAACAAAATGCTGCAAACCCCATTTCAATTAGAAAAATAGAAGGTGAGATATTTACAATTTTGTATACCCTAGTATATGAGAAAATCGCTGCACACGATGAAATAAAGATGGCTGCCATGCACAAACAAAAATTAATAGAACTAAAATAATAGTCATTTTGAACTTCCATCATGTTAGTGTTGTTATACAAAAAAATTCAGATTTTTTGAAAATGATTCAGATTTTTTGACCAGTGCTGGACCACTTGAAATGAATTGACCCTAAAAAGCTGATTGCAGCACGTGAAAATTAGGATTTTTCTCTGCCCTCTGATTTTAGGGGGTTAAATGGGTTTTTCATGCAGATTTATCAGACTTCATTCAAATTTTAAACATAGGATCATTGTGATAAGGGCACCACCATGATTAGTTTTGGGAGTTCATCAGATAAGTATAAAGAGGGGGTAATGGAGGGGGGGCAATACCCCCACACTTAATTTAGATAAATGGGTTTTTCATGCAGATTTATCAGATTTCATTCAAATTTTAGACATAGGATCATTCTGATGAGGGCACCTCCATCGTTGGTTTGCGAGTTCATTGGATAAGTCTAAGAAGGGGGAAATGGGAGATTGGCCTCCCCCCTTAATTTAGACTACTGGGTTTTTGACGCAGGATTTACCGATTTACTTCAAATTTTGGATATAGGTTTATTCTGATAAGACGCTTCCCTGATTTGTTTTTTGAATTCATTGGATAAGTCTAAATGGGGGATTGGTGAAAATACTCCTCTTAATTTTGTTTTTCTTGCAGAATTAACCGATTTGTTCCAACTTTTGGAAGCAAGTTCACAGTGATAAAATGCTTCTGTAATTAGCTATTGTACTTTTGTTAATTATCGGGCAATTACCTTCCCCCCCCCCTTAAATTTTATAAATGGGTTTTTATGCAGAACTATCCGATTTGTTTTAAATTTTGATGTATAGGTTCTTTCTGAAAAGGCGAATCTCTGAATACTTTTGGAAGTTTAAGGGTTAAGTATAAAGGAAGGGGATAACTCCTCTTAAATTATATAAATGGGTTTTTATGAAGAATTATACGATTTGCACTGAATTTTGGATATAGTTATTTTAAATGATAAAGCACATTCCTGATTAGTTTAGGGGATTCAGTGATTAAATATAAAAAGGAGAAATGGGGAGAGCTGTTTCCTCCTTAATTTATTTTTCGAACGGCATTAACTCTAGAAAATATAAGGTTGTAATACTTAATTAGTATGCGTAAGCTTGTGAGCTCAATACCATTAGTTTAAGGATGTATTTCGGTTCAAACTGCTTACTTTCCGATTTATTTTTAGATTCATTTTTGCTCTGAAATGTATCAAACTGGCAAAATGTCTTATTCAGTAAGTACTCAAGGTGCCGTAATTGTCGATTCTTTGATAAATGTAGAAAATATTGCGAAAAATGCAATCGAAAACGGCATTTTGAACTGATTTTTCCGAAGCGAGAGATCTGGTAACGAAAAATAAAGAGTCAGACTGAGAAGATAATTATTTATAAATCAAATTCTAATGAATTGAGCGTAAAATGACATCACACGGCACCTTATATGTCTCTTCAAAAATCCCCTCAGCACGTTTCATGTTTCTACTTTTAAAAATGTGTCTGAAATTGTATCGGAAAACTTCGAGCTGTTGAAGGTGGAAAAGCGTTTTTTCGAATACACCCTTAACTGAGCAATATTCTTTTTATAAAATTTCTGTTTATGCTTATGTGGGGTCTTATGATTAGATGCTATCACCTAATTATCTTCTTAAACAACATTGTTACTATTGCTTTTACTTAAAACGTTTAAATTTTTTCAGACTATCTCTTTCTACATCGAAGACAAAGAAAGAATACGTAAGAAGATTATGTGGCATTTTTAAAACAAAAAGATTCAAAATATGACCGCTGTTCAAATAATTTACAAAGATACAAATTCAGGTTCAACTAGGTCGGGAGGCCTACCATATGGCTTGAGCTCAACAAGCCCCACCTACATTTATTTATTTAAAAAAAAATAAATAAAAAAAATAAAAAAAAAACATTACAAATGGTTACCCAATTTGTAATTTTACAGAAATTTCTTGTTGCACGATTAAAAAAAAAAAAAAAAAAAAAAAAAAAAAAAAAAAAAAAAAATTGAAAGCTTTTAAAAATATTTTTTGGTTACGTTACCTATGTAAAAATAATAGTAACTCAGGCCTTTTCGCATAGATCCACTTACCATAAAAAAAATACATCTATTATATTTAATGATCTTAAAAAACACTATTATTATTGCTTTTACTAAAAAATATTACTCATTTAAATGTTTTCACACTGTTTCTTTTTACATCGAAGACGAAGAAAGAATGCGTTTGAAGACTAAGGGGCATTTTTAAAACTAAAAGGCTCAAAATATGACTGCAGTTCCAATAATTTTTAAAGATGAAATTAAGAATTTTACTGAAATTTCTTATAGCACAATAAAAAAGAAAATTTTATAGGAAGCTTTTTAAAATATTTTTCAGTTACGATACTTAAGTAGAAATTATATTAACTCAGAACATTTCGCATTGATCCACTTACCATAAAAAATACGCCTATTTTATTTCACAATAAAATTTTGTATAATGCATCAGAAAAATTTCGTTCAATAAAGTGATTTTTAAAAACTGGTTTCCTAACGTTTAAATATTTAGAAATAAATAATTAAATTATAATTTTTTCACTTGATAAAAAAATTATTTCATTTACTGTCTTAAAAATTCTTAAATCTAAATAAGACAATTTTTGAAAACGCAATATGTTAACACACAACATCAACTGTCTTCTTTAAAAGCCTAATTTATATAAATTAATAAAGATGGTGGGAAAAATCTGCGTAAATCTGTTTTAAATTTCTGGTTATGCTAATGTGGGATTTTACAATTAAATGCTATCACCAAATCACCAAAAAAATATTTTCCCACCCACAACACCTTGAAATTTTCTGATTTATCTTCACTCATTTTTAAAAGTAGAAACATGAAACTATTTTTGAAGGAATGTATAAGAAGGCGTGTGATTTTCTTTTTTGCTCAGTTCATTAGAATTTCATTTATAAACAATTACTTCTTCAGTATGACCATTTTTCTCGTTCCCAGATCTCTCGCTTCAGAAAATTTGGCTCAAATTGTCACAGCATTATTTTGCAATATTTTCTGCATTTATCATAAAATCGACAATCACGGCACTTTGTGTACTTTCTAAATGCAGAATTTGTCAATTTGATGCGTTTGAGAACAAAAATGAATTTAAAAATAAGAACTTTTTTGCTTCAGATCGCGCAGTTTTTTGTTGCTTATCGCACAGAAATATATTTAGTGATGTATAATAATAATTAAAAAAATGAAACATAAGTTGTTTAAAAAAATGAGTTTAATTTTTTATTTTTCTGAAATCTAAACAAAATATTTGTAAACATTAGAAGAATTTACAAATTTTACTGAGAATTGATTTTTAGTATAACTATTAACGTCAGGGGCCAATGCTGGTTTGTTTTCTTAGAGCCCATTTTGTGAAAAGTAAAGGTTATTTTTATAAAATTTATTATGTTTTTGTGAAAAAAAAGAAAAAAAAACATTTTGTAACGAAAATTAAAATCTAATAACTCAAATTTGAACAAAGCATTTATCAACAAAAACTTTTTGAAATCCTTTTGCTGAAGTTTTCTTCTCTGGTGAACTTGTTTATTTACAAATTATACATTTTAAAATATCACAAAATAATTACTAATTAATAAATAGCTAGTTTTTAAGGAATAGAATTTTGTGAAAGCTTCTATTTTATTATACAAATTTTGTGAAAGGATTCATTTCACCAAAGTGATATTTGTGAAGGGGTCCATTTCATTAAATTGATTTTTGTGAAGGGAATGTGTATTATTATTATTATTATTATTATTATTATTATTATTATTTATTTTTATGAGCCCTTAATAAGCCCCAAATTTGCGTGGATAGACCCTTGAACGTATTAATTTGTTGAATATTTGACACTTTTAAATTAGTTGATTTGATAATATATATATATATAAGATATAGTAAAAATGATAAAATATTTGATTTCTGCAGATATTTTTATTAATCAAATACTTTCTATTATTATTGAGGTTTTTCTTTTTAAAAATATCAATTATTAACCCATTAGCGCCTAGCGTCCCATTTTTGGCACAGTTTTAAAAAATTCAAGTAAGCGCTTTTAACACCACTAAAAAAGAGTATAAATAAATACTTTCTTTCTCGAGACAAATTTCTCGATAAATTAAGATAAAAGTTATTCTTGTTTTAAATGTGGTTGGAAGTGCAAAATTTTAATTTTAACGAAGAAAATAATTCAGGCATTAATGGGTTAACAAAATAAATAAATAGCAATTCCTGAGTTGATATTTTGATAATTATAATTGTGTCTTATCTTGAAAAGTGTTTTGTGAGTCTCCTGTACTATAACATATTAATAATAAAAAATCACTGAAACATTTCATAGAGTGGCTGAATGAGTGTATGTAAGAATGTCAGATGATTGAGCGATGTAAATATATTTCACTCTCATATCTCAAAGAATTTTTTTTCATCTTAAAATAATAACGATAAATAAATTTCTCTGCACTCTACATCTAATTTAAAATAAAAATAATAGTAAAAATGATAATAAGTATTATCCAGTTTGAAGGTTAAAAAAAAAATCTACATTGTTTTCAAGCTGAACATATCTATTTACAGTTTAGAATGGGAGTTAAAATGTTTATTAGCAAATTTAGTTACAGCTTTTTAGCTGTAACTAAATACTTCACCTCTAAGTCTTAAATAAAACCCCCACGTCTTAATTGGCATTTCTTTATCTAGTGTCTAATGGTTCCCTAATGTTTATGTAAGTAAGGTAATCCATCAATAAAAATAAAAAAAAAAGACTCAAATGTGATCAAATGCTATAATTTTGATCATTTTTCCTAATGAATTCAGTTGAAAATGAATTAACACCTTATATTTCATGATTCAAATTTTATTTATATTTCATTCATTAAAAAAAAATCCAATAAAATACAACTGTTAGACAAGGGGTGGGGAGGGGGAATTATGAACCCTGTATTGAGAATACTTTACCTTGTGTGTGTGTGGGGGGGGGAGGCTGCTGAGCATTTTGAAGTAGCATAGTAGGTGCCATTATTCTCCCTTGGAGTGCCATCCTTACACCCACTGGGGCACTCTGGATTAGGGGTGCCATCTTTTCACTCTAGTTAAGTGTGCCATTCTGACTCCCCTACAGGTGTCACCAGTAAGTTTTACAAGCCTCTCACCCCTAAAATGTGCCATGTGTCACCTGTAGTTTAACAGTGTAAAACTAAAAGATTCAAAATATGACCACGGTTCCAATAATTTACAAAGATGCAATTACGAATTTTACAGAAATTTCTTGTAGCACGATAGAAAAGAAAATTTCTTAGGAAGTTTTATAAAATACTTTTCGGTTACGATACCTAGGTAGAAATTATAGTAACTGAGAAAACCATTTCGCACTGATCCACAGGCCATAAAAAATACATCTATTTCATTTAATGATCTTAAAAAACACTAGTACTATTGCTTTTACTTAAAACTATAAATCGCAGACGATGAAAGAATACGTAAGAAGACTATGATGCACTTTTAAAACTAAAAGATGCAAAATATGACCACGGTTCCAATAATTTACAAAGATGCAATTACGAATTTTATAGAAATTTCTTATAGCAGGATAAAAAAGAAAATTTCATTGGAAGCTTTTAAAATACTTTTCGGTTACGTTACCTAAGTAGAATTTATAGTAACTCAAAAGACCATTTCGCATTGATCCACTTACCATAAAAAATACGCCTATTTTATTTAATGATCCACCAAAGAGACTCGAAATGACAGCGCCTA
The DNA here is from genome assembly GCA_964019185.1 of Maratus speculifer. Taxonomy (NCBI): domain Eukaryota; kingdom Metazoa; phylum Arthropoda; class Arachnida; order Araneae; family Salticidae; genus Maratus; species Maratus speculifer. Next base: position 55,809,557 of record OZ025290.1, on the reverse strand, counting down.
TCATTTTAAAGTCAGGCAGCAATTTCTAACTAAAGAGCAGTTAGTTCTCCTTTTTGCTATCAGAGATTATTTTTTTTTTAGTTGTTTGTCTTTTAGAGAGCATAGAACCTGTTTCACATTTGATGCGTGTTTAGCTTGAAACAGAACTGATAAGGCTCCCCAAAAAGCTTTAACACTGGGAGTAATTAAGAACTGATTTATGAATTTCAGTTACGATGCTAATTTGTTATCGTTGGACCAATGTCAGCGTATTTTTGCGTTGGTTTCACTTACCTCTACCCACTTCCACCGCTTCCCTACACATACGCTTAGTACCTCACTTCAGTCCTGTGGCTCGATTAACGTCAATTTCTGGTTTTTCATCTTCCCAAATTTGCTGCCAGGGATTTTCTTTTAATTTTAGATTTTAAAGGTCACAGGCTTGGATGAGTGACCTTGCGATGATTGGTGAAGGGATACTTAATATTCTGTGAAAAGACTGAGAAGTGGTTTAGGCTTTCTGTTTCATGTATATTATTATTATTAATATTTAATAACCCTTGCAAAGTGGAACAGGTTTCCTAAGGGTTTTTAAGGCAACTCTAATTCATCCTATTAGAATTAAAAAATAAATAAGTATAATAATAAAAAGAAAAACTAAAGAAAAAAAATCTATCCCAGGTGAACTTAATTGGATTTTTTTATATTTTATTGCTTTCTAGAAACCTCACTCGCTATGCTGGTTGACTATGCCTTGAATCAAGCGACATATAAGGTGAATCAAAAGTCTCACCCAGATTATAAATATTTATTGTGCTCAAAGTATTACGATTAGACATATGTATGTTTTGATGCATTTTAATTACTCTTATAAAAATTTTTACAGGACCACGTACCTCAGTAGCTTTCAACGTGTGCCCTCCAGTTGTAGCTCGGAGAATCTCTAAGCGCTATTCTAGTCCCAGCTAAGTGTTCTTTAACATGTATTCCGTTACAGTACACATAACATCTTTTATCCTATTCTTCAGTACGTTAGTAATTGGAGTGGCAAAAACTCCGTTCTTGATATAGTCCAAAAAACGAGGCTAACGAAAAATACAGGCTATCACGGTGAATTCCAAGTACCTTTTTTAACGGACAGCAGCAGTCACGTGATTCTCGAATGCACCAATGCAGATATACGAAAAAAGCATCACGTCACTAGCGGACTGTAAAAAAAAAAAAAAAAAAAAAAAAACATGTGGGATTCACCGCGGTATCCTGTCTTTTTCCTCAATTTCGCCAAAAGAAAAAAAAAACATAAGAGTAATATCTGGAGAGTACGGAGGCCATGGTTTAGGTCCAACCCTTTCAACCCATCGATTCGGAAATGTTTACCATCTATTTCACCAACAAAATATTACAACTGACTAATCCGATGATAAAACATGTTACATTATTATACAAACGGTTAATCTGTACTGAATTGTTATAATCAGTGCAAGACTTTTAGTTATCATTGTATTTTGGTGAATATGACCTTGTGTTTTAAAGCTATATATACCTTTACCTATAATGTCATTCCGCATTGCTGCAAACGATACAAAACTTGCACTATTACATTTTCTAAGGTGCCAAAAATAAATAAATAAATAAATAAATAACGCTATTAGGAACCTATACTTTCAATTCATCATTTGCAGTAGAATTTGATGAACAACGATAAAACGACCTACCATATGCCAAATTACCATTGAAAAAATATATAACAATACAAGTATCATCAAAATCCTTCTAGTAGAATTTTTTTAAAGGCTTTAATTTCTTTTAATCGGGTTCACCTGATTTTAGAGCTCTCCCCAATAATTTTATATCTAAGAGCGTAAAACGATATGCAACATAATAAAACTATCTCTGAAAAAATATCTAATAGAATAAGTTCCATCAAAATCCATTCAGAAGAACTTTTTTTTTATATAAAAACTAACTTTTTATAATGAGATTCACATAATTAACTTTGTCCATAGTTCTATAACTAAGCAACAATGTCGAAAGATGTGCAAGATACTACAATTTTTCTTAAAAAATTATCTTAGAGGAGCTAACACCCGGGATGAAATTCTATTTGAGTTTTATACCTAGAGTATATTTTGATTATTTGATTATTATTTTCTCTAATCCTTCTGGTAATAAGGAACAGTAAGATCCTTTTATCGAAATACCTGTCACAAAGCTGAGTTAATTTGGATATTCTTCATCATGAATTTATTTTTAACATTACATAGCTATCGAATTTTTCAGCTACTGTGTTTATTATAAAGACCTGCTTTTGTTTGTATATCTGTATTTTTTTAAAATTCCATTATCACATATAGGAAGAATTCCTTGTGTTCACATAGAAAAATAAATAAATGGCTTTTTTATTACAAATTAAAAAAAATATTGTGGCAAGTTTAAAAAATTTATAATAAAATAAATATTACCAAGAATTTTTTAACCATTCACCGGCGTTTGGTGAATATATCAATGGATATTTTGATATTTATCATGATAAATAGTCGATATTTATTTTTAAACTATTATGAAGTTTAATATTTTTTATGTTTTCAAGTATTGGATAATTTATTTTCAAAATATTGTATATGGTTATTTTTGAAATGTTAAGTAAAAACTAGCATAAATGAATTTTTAAGCTGTTACTAACTCAGTCATACTTTGGATAAGAATTTTTGCTTCGGCAGTGACTTTCTTAGCTTCTTCTCTCCCCCTTTCAGAAAACAAAAATCTTTTTTCAAACTTCACATTTAAAACGGAATTTTTAAATACATAATCAATAATTATGTAAGCCAATCAATACATTTAAATGACCAGGCTGTATTTTTAGTTAGCTGGCCAGCGTTATATTATAGAATATTTTAGTTATCTGGCCTATTGAATCGATTTTCATAAATATTTTTAAAGGAAAGTTAATTATTTGTAGATGTGCCCGTACTCGCTACTTTTAAAAACAATTCCATTCTATATTTTAATTTAAAAAGTTGTTTTGTGAAATTTCTTGCCATTGATGGCAATCGGATTACTTTCATTGTTGAAGGGGAAAAGAAAATTTATGGAAATTATCATTTCATTAAGGATGCCGTTTTCGTATTACAATTAATGACTTCTAAAATTTTTGAAATAAAAATGACATTACACTTGAAAAAAAACCATTTTTAGGGTTTCGTTCATCTGACGAAACCCTATTCCTCTCTGCCCTCTGTCTGTCTGTCACAGAGTCCATACACAAAAACTATACATGCCAGAGAGATCAAATTTTGTTTAGTTACAGCTGAATACCTCTTGTCACACAAGAAATCATAAATTTTTGAAAAAGTCAATTATTTTAATTAATATATTATTTTTAATATCATCAGTTCATTTTTGTTGTTTTTTTCTCTTCTAATTGTTGCCAAAAGCTTAAACAGATATAAAAATTATTTCTTTTTTATCCTTTACTTTTAAAAGAGATGGAGTACTTCTGTTGCCACAACTACAAAATTGGTATTAAAAATTACAAAAAAATTAATATCTCAAAAATAAATTGAGATACAGTTTTTAAACAAATTGTATTTAAAAGTACATTTTTTTTCCTAATACGATGGTGTTAAAATTCAAAATGTACGATATTTAGAAGTTTAAAAGCTTGCAGTAGCGTAAATTTCAAAATTGAAATTTCATTTCTTCCTATTGTTGCACCCAAGTTTAAATAAAATTATTATGCATGTAACATAAAATAATGTATTAAGTAAATCACGCAAAAAACGGGCTTATTGCTTTTTTATTTCATCATATTACATCATATTTATCATTTATTTTGACACGCGAAGTGAAATATTTTTATTATTATTATTTATTAAATTCTTATTCATTTAAATCACTTGCCGCCTCTGGTGACCAGTTTGCTCTACCTTAAATTTACGCTAAGCTTTACAATATTTTACTTTTATTCGTAATTTTATTTACTTGCGCATCATCACTAAATCTGCAGATTCAGATAGAGAAATAAACAAATCTATGAAATCAAAGCAGCATTTATGGGAAGAATTCAATATGCTATTCTAATTGCCATAATTGGCAAAGAAATTCCAAAATAGTGCCGAAAAATCGTTTTTCGTTTGTTAATTTAATGGTTAAATGTTGTGAAGGAGATATTAAACGAAACCCTCCATGCGATCTGCGATCACACTTTCCCACTTGTTTCTGATACAGCTGTTGCATTTCAGTATTTTTTTTTTTTTTTTTTTCGGATTGAGATTGAGACTCTTATCTCAGAGGGCTTCAGTGAGTGAAAATGATATCATAGTAAAAATGAAATGTTTATTACACGCAAAATTAGCAATTGGCAAACGTGACATCAAACGCGGGAATATATATTTATTAATAATCTATTGCACATTAAAATATTTTTTAAATAGTTAATATGAGAAGTACACATATAAATTTTGTGATGGTAAAAAGATGTCATTTTTAGATTTCGTTGAAAACAAAAATAATGATGTCATAGTAGCGCAGTTTTCGTAATTCTGGAACCAAAGATCAAAGCATGAGTTGATAACTTCATATTTTATTATGTAAACTAGCGAGCTACGCCCGCTAGCTGGGCCACTTTTTCCAAACGAACCTCGATATTAAGCAATATATAATAAACAAAAAAATTAATTTAATAAGCAAGTCTTGGTGTTCGAATCCTCAAGCACAAAAAAAGTAAATTAAAGAGCTATGGTTGTTATGCGCCCATTATCCCGTTAAAAATATGTGATTTCGCACAGTGGGCTCTACGCTCCATGGTCGCCATCGTCCCATTAAAAATATTTGGTTTTGTACGGTTGGCTCTGCGCGCCCATAAGACATTTTCTCGTATCTTTTAGTTCATCAGAAGCAGACTTTTACGCAGATTCTGAATATGTAATCAGTTTTTTTCTACTTTAAAAACTGTCTGCATGATGGTTTAAGAAAAAACGCGCAAAAAAGGGAGAAAAAGAGGTTTTCGACTGCTTCTTCTTTTAGCCAAAGGGGAAAAGTTATTTTCCTTCACCGCAAGGTGGCGCAGTGTTCTGCCTCAGAGCTCCGTTTGAGCGCCGTTTGGGATTTGAGACATTTTTCGTTCCGATTCCCAAGGGGTTTTTAATTCATAACTTTTTTAATTTTGGTCCCACGGTCTCGAAAATGCCCGAAATGACTTCCCCGGAATTTTTCCAATCGAAAGACACCTCTCGCGACTTCCAACTCGCCCGCGTTGCGAACTGTAATCGGCTTCAAGCAGACAGACAGACAGACAGAGGCGCACGGATTTTATTAGTATAGATTACATATTACTATGTATAGTTGCTTAAGAATAATATTTGGTTAATAACAGTAATATTTGGTTTTTTAATCATTTGAAAAGTTTAAGATAAATTAGTTCTAAATAATATTTGTTTTTTGAGTTGGGCCAGCCAATATAAGATTGATTATTTATTGGTTTATTGGAAATATTTTTTGTAACTTCAATATAGCAGTTCTTTTATACATTTACTTCTTCATTCCTCGAATTCGTCGAGTTCCGATTCGTATTTAATTAAAACAGTCATTGAAAGATTAACTGCCTAATTTTGAAAAGTTATTTAGAGTTTCAATATGACTTTAAGATGCAAAATTTGCATTTCATACCACTTTATACATATATACAACAATTTTTGTTTAATTTTCACGAAGTTTAAGACATCAATGTGCCCCATTAAAAAATGTTTATAATTACATATATTATAAAAAGACATATAATTAATGTTTCCAAAAAAAATACTGGTGTAAAAGAAAAAAAAAATTCTTAAAATGTATTAAAAACCATTAAAAATGATCGGAAAAGTTTTCAGCGAGTTAGTTGGTCATAGTTTTTGTAGGATTGTAGTTCAGTTAATGACTGGAAACATTTTGGTTTATTTTTCATGGTTTTTAATATATTTTAAGATATTTTTAATATATTTTAAATAATTTTATATTGTATGCATCTGGAAGTAACTGCAGTAGGGGGAACTGGGGCACATTGATACTTGGGGCACATTGATACACCCCCTGTACAGCACACAGGGTCATTACAGGAAGCTTCACAACAGCTCCAAAAGGTGATACTAGTGCACTCAACTACATACAGAAAGATTTGGAATGATTCAATAGTTTGATAAAATGGGATGGGTGATTAATTATTTTGTAGGTCAAAAGTAAATTTGAGTTGTACAATTGAAATGGTATTGTACAACTGTTCCAGTATTTTCAACCGAAAAGAATACCCTTTCTAGCAAGTAAAGCTCTCTTTATCAGAGCCTCATTCTTTATTGTTAGATAAATTATGAAGTGTAGGATTTGCGACTCATTTTATTCAAAATGGCTGTATGGGGCACATTCATACAGTCTTTGTCGGGGCACATTGATACAACCTAAATCCTTTTCTAGTTCATTTTTTCATTACCTTTTATTATGTTTTTTTTACTATACACTCCTTAATTCAACCATTTTTCGTCAAAAATATCCACTGTCAGAAAAATTCGTCAATATACACTAAGTTATCGTTATTTTTTCACAAATAATTTCTGTTCTCCCAGAAAACGTATTTGTTCTGTGAGTTCATTCCGAGCGTCGAAAAATGAGGAAAAGTTTCCGTTTATATCCAGCACGCATGCGCATTGGGTATGTTAGTAATAAGTTCGAATTTATTTTTAAAATGAAAAACAAAAATATTCTATTGATTAAAATGTCTAATTTAGTTTTAAAAGACAAAAATGTTTTCGAATTTAAAAATAAATAACAATTACTTTCTTTATTCGTTCAAAAATTCTCACAAATAGAACATCCATGTTTTTTCTCTAACGTTCTACGTAATATATTTAAAATTCACATTTTTATACTATATTAATACTAAACGTAAAAAAAAACCCAGCCACAGTTTCATTAAAGATGAAATCTTTCCGAGATTAACTGCATAATTAAAAGCTTTTTAACGAAATACACCAACCCACACCATATGAAATGAAGGGTTCTATTTTAACGCACAATCATCATGAGCAGCCGTAGCGCCGTGGATTAGCGTTGGTCTGGTAATCCTGGGGTCCTTGGTTCGATCCCCGCCTCTTCCGCATTGATTTTTTCCAAACTTTTTTCAAGTGACGGATATTTTTCCTCTTTTGACAGAGAAAAAAATAAACAGAAAATCGTCAATATACAGACAATTTCTGGCAGCAGTGCTGCCAGTGCATTTTCTGTGAAAAGACGGAAGTTTTTTTGAGAACTATTAGTTTTTATTGAAGTGAAATAGCTCTAATTTCTTTATATTAGAACATTTTGCAGTATTTTTGCAAACAGAAGACGTACAAACTTATACAATGTCTAGTGCTTGTAGAATTAACAAAAGAAATGGATGGCAGCCTGGCAAATCTTAAATTTATATCGATTCTCCAGAGAAAAAAGTATTATAGACATGGGAAATGTTAAGTAAGAGAAACAAGCTGCAGAGCAGTACAGGATAATTATATTATAAACATAATTTTTAATATAATTACCCTTTATTTTCTGTTTGTAAACCGATTTATAAACAGATAACCTGGTAATTCTTTCACCTTTCCTAAGAAAGAAGATAATTCTGGGGTTAAAATGCCAGCTATGACAAAATTACCACAGCCAACAAATAGACAAGGAACAGCCAGAACATCAGGTTATTATACATTTCATTTTGATTGCTTTAATATCGCTTACAAATAAATTGTGTGCGATTTTAATGTCTATAAATATATATAAAATGGTTTGCTAACTATTTTTTTGTGAAAAATATGCATTGGTGTTATTTTGTCTCCATTTTCCCCAGACGTATTAAAGTGTATCAATCTGCCCCGGGGATGGGGCACATTGATACAAATTACTTTTTTTGATTTCTTTAAAATTACATGCAAAAATAATGTATAAAACAACGATTGTACATTTTTATAATACACTACACAGGTTTTGCTGACATCACATAGAAAAATAACTTGAAATTTCTGCTTTCTAGACACCAAAAAAAATTTTTTGAAAAAAATTGTATCAATCTCCCCCAGTTCCTCCTAGACTTATTTGTACTTTTTACATGAATTTTAATTATTTAACTCAGGATGAATTAAACACCAGAATTTTAACTTTTATAATTTTTCTCGATTTGACTTTTTTCAGTTTAAACAGAATACCATGATAAGGAATGAATAAAGAAGACAATTTTATGCTTAAGTAGAATTTTTTTCAATAAAAATAAATTATTCTGTATAAAATTTTGTGGTATAAAGCATAAAATTTCCTTGAAACTTGATAAGGAATCTTAAAGCTTTGTTTTTTGAGAATGCAAAAAGCAAATTATGCCTGTTATTAACTATTTGATCTTTAACTTTGTTGCATAAGTTAAAAAGAAAACGAGAAAAAAAAATTATAATACTGTTTTATTATTTTTAAATGTAAATGCAATATGTTTTAGTTTATAACTCAAATTACGTCTGAAAAACTTATCAAAAAGTTCACTGTTCTGAATATATTGGATATATCTTTCTATTTTCGAAAGTATAATATTTGTTCACCCTGGCACTCATACATTACTATATCCTTATTCTGCATTTTGATGCTTCATCTAGGCTAGAGGTTCACAACCTGTGGCCCGAAAGCCAAAAGTGGCCAAAGATGTGTTAACGTGTAACCCGAGAATTTTAATTGACAGCTGGAAAAAATTGCAATTTTTGTGCATAGATTGCAGAAAAAAAATTATATATTTACTATTCGTCTTGTCACTTTTCGTCTATTTACCGTGGGAAAATATAACATTTTGTCAATCATTTAAGGGTGTATTCGAAAAAACGCTTTTCCACCTTCAACAGCTCGAAATTTCCCGGTACAATTTCAGAGACATTTTTAAAAGTAGAAACATGAAACTTGCTGAGGGGATTTTTGAAGAGAAATATAAGGTGCCGTGTGATGTCATTTTACGCTCAATTTATTAGAATTTGATTTATAAATAATTATCTTCTCAGTATGACTCTTTTTTTCGTTACCAGATCTCTCACTTCGGAAAAATCAGTTCAAAATGCCGTTTTCGATTACATTTTTCGCAATATTTTCGACATTTATCAAAGAATCGACAATTACGGCACCTTGAGTACTTTCTGAATAAGACATTTTGCCAGTTTGATGCATTTCAGAGCAAAAATGAATCTAAAAATAAATCGGAAAGTAAGCAGTTTGAATCGAAATACACCCTTAAGGATCGGAAATTTCGTTAATCAGGCACAGAATAGCCAGATTTATTGATCAAGTGTGGAAAAATATCGAATTTCGTCGATTAGGCTTGGAAAAAATCCCCAATTTCGTTCATCATGTATGGAAAAATCACGAATTTTGCCCATGAGGCTCGTAAAAACCACAAATTTCGCCGATACGCCATGGAAAATTAGCCAGTCTTTTCGATCAAGCACAAAAAAAAAAAAAAAAAAACACGAATTTCATTTTACCGCGTAAAGAGTTCAGATTTTGTCAAAGTTAGTTAAAAATAGCGAATTTTGTTAGATTGGGCGCAGGAAAATATGTATTTCGCCAATTAAAGGCCGAAAAAACGCAAATTTCGTTGTTCGGACACGGGAATATCACATTGTGTCGGTCACACGTGGGAAAATTGTATATTTCGTCGATCAGGCTGAAATAAAACCGCGAATTTTGTCTGTTGGATGCGGAAAAATTGCAAATTTTGTCGATTACGCGAAGAAAAATCACGAATTTCATAGATCGGCTTAGTAAAAATCGCTAATTTTGTCAATCAAGCGCAGAAATATTGTGAGTTTTCTCGGTCGGCTTCGTAAAATTAGCAAATGTCGTCGATCAGTTATGTAAAAATCGTGAATTTCGTCGATCGGATTCGTAATAATCGTGAATTTCGCCGATTGGCTTTGGAAAAATTGCGCATTTTGTTGATAAAGTTCAAAACAAATCCTGAATTTCGTCTATCCAGACCGGAAAAATCGCAAATTCGTTGATCAGGTTCGTAAAAATTATGAATTTCGGCGATCTGGCATGGAAATGTAAATTTTATCGATCATGCGCGGAAAAATCGCGAATATCCTCGATGCTTAGTAAAAAACGCGAATTTCACTGATGAGCTTTGTAAAAATCGCGAATTTTATCGATGAGCTATGTAAAAATCGTAAATTTCGTCGATTAGCTTTATAAAAATTGCGAAATTCGGCGATCAGCTTTTTAAAAATCTCGAAATTTGGATATCAGCTTGGTAAAAATCGGGAATTTTGTTAATCGGCTTCGTAAAAATTGTTAATTTTATTGATCAGGCTCGGAAAAATTATGAATTTTCCCGATCGATTTCGTAAAAATCGCGAAATTTGTCGATCATGCGAAAAAAATCAAGAATTTCGTCCAGCTATGTAAAAGTCGCGAATTTCATCGATCGACTTCGCAAAAAGCTAGAATTTTGTTGATCAGGCGCGAAAAAAATCGAGAAATTCGTCTATCAGGCACAGAAAAATCAAGAATTTCGTCGATCGACTTTGTAAAAAGCACAAATTTCATCGATTGGCTCTGTATATATCGCAGTGTTCGTGTATCGATTTTGTAAGAATCGCGAATTTTATTGATTGATGCGGAAAGATCGTGAATTTTGTCGATCGGCTTCGTAAAAATAGCAGATTTTGTCCATCGATTTCATAAAAAGAGCCAATTTTGTCCATCGATTTCATAAAAAGAGCCAATTTTGTCAATCAAGCATGGAAATATTGCAAATTTCGTTGATCAGACGTAGAAAAATCGTGAATTTTATTGATCAGGCACGGAAAAATGTTGTTGATTGGCTCCTTCTTTCTCCTTCGTTCATAAAGTTATACGTGCCGCAAAAAGGCTTAAAAATTCGTCTTTCTACCCACTGGTAAAATTTTACTGTAAAATTTGCTTTATTTAATTGGAGAATTTTCTTGATTTAATAACCACAAATTTCTGTTTTTAAAAACCAATGTCAAAACATTAAAAATTTCATAAAAGGTCCCGTCGCGAAGGGGTTAATGAAACAAAATTTAGTCTCCTGAATAAAATCAAGGAATATAATCTTGAAAATATTCCTTGCAATATATATTATATGTACAAACATAGAAACTACTGATATAGCAGTACCAACAAAATTAGATATTTTGACTGAGTAAGTGAATGTAAAGGGGTAATCCCCCATTCGCCTCCGAATTTTTTTATCCGATTATAGGCCACAGGTCACCTCCTCGAAATCGAATATTTTCCGTATTATTGATGTGGCCCTCGACCACCCAGACATATTTGTAAATGGCCCTTCTCTTGAAAAGGCTGTGCATTCTTAATCTAGGCTATAGTTTATCTACACATACTCGTCTCTTTTTCTTTCTCTTTTTTAATGGTGTTTTTAAATCAAAAAGGGCAACTTTGTGACACAGGCTTTAATTTATTTTTGTTCGGAAATGCATGAAAATAGCAGGTTTTATTATTCAGAAACTGTTTAATTGCACTCAATTTTATTATTATTATTATTATTATTATTATTATTATTATTATTATTATTATTATTATTATTATTATTTTTGAAACACAATAGATTTTTCATAACAAGTCTTCAAAGTCGACACTTTTGAGCACGCTTCCCGACGAAAGCAAAAAAACCGGTCGAAAAGCAGGAGAAAAACGGGTAATCAACTGATCGAAATAGCTTAGAACTGGATAAGTAATTTACCCGTAAGACATGGTGACGTCACTGCAACGTCGTTCTGAAGTCACATTGTGACTTTGTGACCATCGATTGTCGATGTGACGTCACGTGACGTCGATGTGAAGTCACAGTGACTAAAATGTGAAGTCGTTATGGACGTTTTAGAGATTTTTTGTGACGTCACATTGTGACCACTTTGTGACGTCACAATGTGACCAATTTGTGAAAAGTGTGTCATTTGTGACTACTTTGATATTAACATTGTGACGAACTGTGAAAAGTTTTTTAGAAAGTCACATCTTAGTCACATTGTGACATCACTGAGTGGTGGCATTTTTGTCACAGATATGATGTGACCAAAGTGACTCACAGTGACGTCATTGTGACGTCACTGTGAACATGCATGCTATGAGGGTAATTATCATGAAATGGAAAAATAAGTTCTATTCGAAATCGTTTCCATAGTCAGGCATTCCAATTTTATATCTTTCTGTTAAAAAATGAAGTCGTAAATGTGTCAAAACGTTTTGCGCTTGTTGAGCGGAGCAGTTAAGAACACCCTTAAGGGAAGACATGACTGGGACGCAACAAGCAGTCTTATTGATTTTATTCTAAAATTTTATACTCATTTATTGCAGACCGTAAGCATACAATCACCACATCGAGTTCACGAGTGAAATTCTAGGATTACTTTAATCTCGATTCGCATATTAAAACGCAATCGGTTTGCCAAGTCATCGCTTGGTGGAAAACACCTCAAGACATGAAAATATGGAGGACTGGGGCAGGAAAATACAATGCCAAACCCATTAGTCAACAGCTAAAATTGAGTCTTCAGGTGTTTCGAGCAAATAGTCGAGCTATTTCGATTAAAAAAAAAGTTTTTGGTGGTAGAGTATAAATATAAAAATGTATGTAGCAGACAGTTTTAGAAAAATTTAATTAATTAAAAATAATAGAAGACTATTTTTTATAAGTATTGAGCATAATCCAGTGAAAGCATGCATATTTCTCTTATGATTGCATCCAGTCCTGTCTTCTTTTACACAATTTTAAAGCGTAAAATGATTAAGCCCTCCAAATCCAGCTGCGAGTCGGAATATACAATTAAAACTAGAAAACAAAACTCAAAAACAGAATGAAGAAAAAGACTGTAACAAACTTGAATAAGAGAATAAGTCATTAAAGATTAACGCCTTAAAATATCGGAGACAGGACAGGCTGCATGGCTAACGAGTAACGACATACAAGCTGGGTTTTATCGGTATTACACATGCAACGTCCCTCATAATTGCCACGACCATAAAACTATGAATGGCAAAAATACAGTATTTTACCAGTCGATATTCAATTAGTAAACCACTAGTTAATCGACATATCGAAATGCGAATACATCGCTTTCCAGTAATTCTTATTTTTTACAAAGTTCAAAGTCAACTGATTTAAAAGATTCATGGGATAACCATGATCGATAGCTGTATTATAGAGTTTAACTTTGTCCTTGATATTATTTTCAAATCTCTATAAGTGTTAAACCATTGACATAAATATTTTTAAAAATAGAAAAATGTACATTTGAACTGAAATGTAAAATAATAATTGTATTAAAATGGATTGGAATACACCCTTAACATTACGGAGTAGGGTTCCGAAGGCGAATGACCAGCCCCCCTTAAGGCTATTATAATCCATACTTATTTTCTGATTTATTTTTGAATTCATTTTTGCTCTAAAACGCATTGAACTGGCGAATTTTCTTATTCAGAAACTACATAATGTGCCGCGCATGTCAGGTTTTTGAAAAAGGCACAAAGTAATACAAAAAAATACTGCCATAATTGGTCTTTTGAGCTAAAATTTCCAAAGTTGGAGATCTGGGAACAAAAAAAAAAAATGATCATGATGAGATAATAATTGTTTATAAATCAAATTCTAATTAATTGGGATAAAAATGAAATCACACGGCCTTTTATACATCTCTTCAAAAATCACCTCAGCAAGTTTCATGTTTTTACTGTTAAAAATGAATCTGATAATGTATCAGAAAATTTGTGCTGTTGAAGGTGGAAAAATATTTTTTCGAATACTCCGCTCCGCTGCAGTCAAAAAAAATTTTGCCATATTTGCCGGATCATATGAATGACATCAGCCTAGGATGAGGGATCTAAAAGTGATCTGAAGTTTTCCCCTTGGGATGGGAGGATGGCAATCCCAAATCCTCAATAGAGATTATTCTCTTAATTAAAATAATTGAGTTACAACAATGCAATCATAATCATAAAGAAAACAGTTTATTTTTTGAAATGCAAGCCTTAGTTAGTGTAGAATACAGCTTCGTGTCAAATATAAACTATGTTGATAACATTACATTTTCAACATAGTTGAAAAGTGCTTATAAATTCAGTTCGTCTGTTCGTAAGTCTGTCTATCCGTGCTCTATTTCGCGTAAATGTAAACAGATTGCTATGGAATTCATATATATTATTGTGGTTTACAGTGGCATATGAGTATTGAAAATGAAATGTGAAACATTATCGGTTCATTTACAGGGACACTCAAAAGAATTTCTTGCATTAAGGGTGTATTCGAAAAAACGTTTTTTTCCCCTTCAACAGCTCGAAATTTTCAGATACAATTTCAGACACACTTTTAAAAGTAGAAACATGAAACTTGCTGAGGGGATTCTTGAAGAGGCGCATAAGGTGCCGTGTAATGTTTTTTACGCTCCATTCATTAGAATTTGATTTATAAACATTTACTTTTTCGGCATGACCCTTTTTTTCGTTCTCAGATCTCTCGCTTCGGGAAAATCTGCTCAAAATGACGTTTTTGATCCTTTTTTTACAATGTTTTTTACATTTATCAAAGAATTGACAATCACGGCACCTTTTGCACTTTCTATATAAGAGAATCTGCAAGTTTGATGCATTTGAGAGCAAAAGTGCATTCAAAAATAAATCGGAAAATAAGCAGTTTGAATCGAAATACACCCTTAAGATCTACGGGGGAAAATCGTTTGATATGTATTTTAATGATATTTTAAACATACTGAAATTGATGTACATTACTAAAGTTTATTACAAGGTTCTTTCTAGAATATGGTACGCAAGGAACATAACATTCATTTACAGGGATACACAAAAGAATTTGCCTATAAGAATAAAATGGACACTAACTGGACCTATGAATAATAATTGCTGGTAGTGCGTTATCATTTGAGTTGTGTTTCTTATGAACATAAAAACTGTTTTTCCTAAGTAAAATTTATAAAAATACTATTATAAATTAGATATAATTTAATTGATAAGAGATTGAGTTTAAATATATATTGTTATATGGGTATTTTTTTATTATTTATTTCCATTGAAAACTTCTAAGAATTTTACAAACTTATAAATATTTATGTGTTAAGAATGCAGATCGTTGAAGGTTGAATATTACATAAAATGCGATTAAAATAGAAGAAATTGCAGAGCTGACGTCGAAGCTCATGATCTGCAGATTTATTAGTCTATTTATATTATAAAGGCCAAACGTACCTGTGTGTAATGAATACGTCATTTTGCGAATGACAGCTAAAAATTTGAAATGGGAAATGCATTGGGAATTGTAATTGAAAATGTAATTGAAATCTTTGCTACTGCACATTTTAAAACTTCTGTACACCCCACCAGTTTTTACACTATTGTATAGGGAAAAAAGTGTGCTTTTAAATGCAATTTCTTTGAAAATTGTGTCTTAATTTATTTTTGAGTTATTAATTTTTTTGTAGTTTTTAATACCGTTTTTGTAATTGTGCCAACAAAAGTAATCCATTTCTATTAAAAGTAAAGGGGGAAAAAGATTACTGTATCTTTTCGTTGTCATTTTTTCATAAATGTAAAAGAATTTGATATTAAAATACGTGTTATTTCAAGGTAATCGCCTGTTATAAAAACCCGGTAAATTTCGTTTTTAATCATCAATCAAATGATTTTTAGTTTTAGACTCTATAAAATATTTCCTCTTTACAAAAATGTATTTTAAAGAATATGTATGAATTATTTTATCCACTTTTACTTGATTCGTATCAAATAGCTGAAAGAATGCAAATTTATTAATATGTGTGTAAAATTAATTTCCGAATTTTGATGAAATAACAATGAATGATTCCCGATAAAATATGAAGCTATTATAAACAAACAAATGAATACATATTAATCATTAGATACTCAGTTTGCTTCTTGAATGACGACATTATATACATATATTTTGTTTGTTTTGTGTTTTATTCCACAATAATGACGTCATGTGTATACTTTTCCATAGACGTTGTTTAAGAATTGATTGTAAAAGAGGAATGCTTTAACGGATATCATTCAACTTCAAATGATATCATTTTATTAAAAAAAAAGCGTGTATTTTAATTTTTAAGACTGAAATATATTTTGTAGAAGTGCGTCATTTTGATTCCAGCTACTTTGCAATACTTTACAAATGAAAATACTTTTTTTTCGCAAGTAACATAATTGTAATCACATCCTGATAAAACGCAATGTTTTACAGAAAGTTAGAGTGCCTTTATAGTAGAGTAGTGACATACAGTGTCTATGGTGTAATCGGAAGTCTTTGTCCAAAAAAACTGCAATTTATATAACAGAACTTAATGATTCTTGACTGGATGAATTCATTTAGGCAAGTTTGAGAAGCAAATAAAGAAGTTCTTTAGAATAAGTCGAGTTCGAGACAAAAGAAATAAATGTCGTTTTGCCTCATTTGATGATGTTACAGGAATATTGTCTATGGTATCTATTGTACGCGGATTATTTCAGAAATTTTCATTTACACTCAAAGGAATATAAAAAGTCAATATCTATTTCCAGCTAATAGCAATCAAGTTTTGAATTTTTTATGATTTTAAAATGATCAAATTAGAATACCACTTTTTTTCTTTAAGTGAATACGGATATGAGAGAAGTGTATGCATGTTTTGAAATGGTGAAAATAATGTAGTGTTTAGATTTCATGGGGAAAATATTCTTTGATTAAGTCAAAGTGAAATTAATTTTGATGTTTTTAGGTGCGTTCGTAATTATGTAAATACGTAGCACCTATTGTTGTCGCTCAGTCCGTCCGTCTGTCCGCATATAACAACGCAAAAACTACCCAATCGAATCGTTTGAAATTTAAAATACATAATTATAACATAATTTTGTCGAGTCATTTCAAATTTTATGAAAATCGGATGGATAGATCAATTACAGGGACATTCAAAAGGATTCCGTTACATTATGATCAATAGGGAAAAAAGTTTTAAATGCATTTTAATCGTTTGAAATTTAAAACATATAATTATTGCGTAATTTTGTCGAGTCACTTCAAATGTTATGAAAATCGGATGCATAGATCAATTACAGGGACAATCAAAAGGATTCCGTTACATTACGGTCAATGGGGAAAAAGTTTCAAATGCATTTTGATGATGTTACACTCATTCGAACATAATAGAATTGGCATGAATCTATGAAATATATTCTAAAATATGTATTCTGTACAATCTGTGATGCAAAGAATTTTTATTATTAAATTACAGGACCACATAAAAGTATTCCACTATATAATGCTATACGGGGAAACATGGTTTGGTACGCGTTTTAATTATATTCAACTATTTCACATTTTATGAATAAGATATACGTTGCTGAGGTGTAATAAAAATTACTTCTGCATATTTACAGAAACGTAAAGATTTCGACTACTATACTGTATCCGGAGTACGCTCTACTATATCAGCAAGATCTGAATATTTTTAAAACTTCGTTATCGTACGAACGCACCTCATTTGCTACATTCACGTGAAATTTCCAACTTGTTTAATTTTGGAATACCAAGCATAAGAGTCTTATTGAAAACATTTATTGTAATAATAGTTGATCTTTATTATATTACTAGCTGTTACCCGTGACGTCGTTCACGTAGCATTAAAAAAAAAAGATAAACGCTTTAATTAAACAAAATGTTTCATTAACAGTAATTTAAAATATATATAACACAAATCTTATAGGAGGCTATGCAGTAGTTTATATATATATATATATATAGGAGACTTAAAGAACTCAGTCAAATAAAAGAAAAATGTGTTAGATAATATGAACAATCGCGAAAATGAAATTGCAACCACTTATACTGTACACTGTAAAAAAAATCTGTAACCTTAGTTATCTAAATTAACCGAAATCTCTTATGCTTACTAAAATTTTATGTGTACACTGTACAAGAAAATGATGTCAATCTACAAAACTTGTAAGCAAAACTAAAACCATCTGTAACTTTACAAAAGAATTTACTAAAATTTTGGTAACTTTACTAAAATTTTATATATAATGCTAGTTATCGTCACTTCAAATGTTCTTGGAATACGATTTCCCAAAAAAATTCTTAGTAACCTTAAAATTTGTTTGATTCAAAGTGCAAATCTGTATCTGTTACATGAATTTTTATTGTTGCCGTTACATAAAAAGTTCTTGGAATACAATTCTACTAGAAAAAATTTTGTAACTTCCCTAATTTTTTTTTACAGTGTAGAACAACTGTAACGCACCCCAATTGTACAGAAATCATGTTGTAGTGCATTTCAGAATTCCATATCAAAGAAAGAAAAATCATGTATTAAACCTGGGTAATAAAAAAAATATCCAACATTTCCATAATACATAACTTCGCCGGCCCATTATTTTCTGCAGTTATGTATATAACTGCTTTATAATGCTTAATAATAACTTTTGATACCATAATTCAATTTCATTTCATTGCAACATCAGAGCATATTTATTTTATTTTTAATATGTGACATCACAGTCGTGTCTTTTTAGCACTTACTCATAATTACATTGTGTTATTAAAAATGAAAACTTGAAAACTTATACTTTGTTTCAGATAGGACGTTACATTGATATTTTTAAAATTCTTAATAGAAAGTATTCCTGTGACGTCACAATTGGTAAAAAGTTGAATTTTATAGCTTCGAACCGAAAGAAAGAAAAAAGTTCATTTTTATTACGGATTAATATCTGGAAAAACTACTAAAATATTTATACTCTTGTAAAGTGTGAAGTTATATTCTTGTGAAGTTTTCTAAGTGTAAAAGAAATTTTGTATAATCGTCTGCGTGATATAAGAAAAAAAAAAAAAAAAAAAAAAAAAAAAAAAAAAAAAAACAGTATTTCTCTGACGTCACAATTGGTAAAATTGCGGTTTTTAACCTCGAACCGAAAAACAGAATAGGGTCCATTTCATGGAGGAAGAATATACTGGAGGTGAACTATAATGATTTGGGTGATGCCAAAAATGTAACCCTACATTAAGTCACATTAAGTCCAAACAAAACCACGTGCTTTGATTCGCCTATGAATTCAAACCGGTTAAAACCCGTATTTGATTGCTCTTGTCTTTTATCGTCGAATTTTTTATTAGACAGCGCTTCACAGGTAAAAATTTCTTTGATTATTTAATTATATGTGTTTTAAATATCAAAATAGAAAATCTTTTAACATTTTTCTTGAAAAGATAACATTATTTTCCAAATATCTGAAAATCGTTTGCAATCAGAAATCTGTATTTTAGATTAATATTTATTACTTATGTTTTCATACATGATTTTAAAAGAATGTTTTCATTATTATATTTTAAATATTATTTAAATGCAATTATTAATATGTAACCAAACGAATTTCGTTTTATATATTCATCTTGATTTTTTTTTATCCCTGAATTATTTATTTAGAATAAATCTATTTGTAATATCGAAACCCTGTATTTATGCTTCATTTTTCGCATTTAAATGCGATTAATCTTAAAATATGTGTAATTTATTTTCTAATAATTTTAAAAACATGATAAGAATCGAAATTTTTATTGCGTGAAAATCAGCTCATTTATTTCACAGCTCTCAAATTTTATCATGCTTTATATCTGTTGTTTTTAGGTGCTTTCGTAATTATGTAAATACGTAGCACCTATAGTTGTCGTTCAGTCCATCCGTCTGTCTGTCCATTCGCATATAACAACGCAAAAAACTACCCAACCGAATCGTTTGAAGTTTAAAATACATAATTGATACATAATTTTGTCAAGTTTTTTCAAATTTAAGATAGATCAATTATGCATAGATGAATTACAGGGACAATCAAAAGTATCCCGTTACATTACGGTCAAGGGGGGGGGGGGGAGTTTCAAATGCATTTTAATCATTTGAAGTTTAAAACAAATAATTATTACATAATTTTGTCGTGTCATTTTAAATTTTATAGAAATTGGATGCATAAATCAATTACAGGAACAATAAAAAATATTCCATGACATTACGTTCAATGGTTAAAAAAGTTTCAAATGCATTTTAATGGTGTTAAACTAATTCAAACATAATAAAACTGACATGAACCTACGAAGTATATATATACTAAAATATACATTCTGTACAATATGTGATGCAAAGAATATTTGTTTTTAAATTACAGGAGCACACAAAAGTATTCCATTACATAAAGCTATACGGAGAAAAATTGTTTGTGGGGCGTGTTTTAATTGCATTAAACTATTTAGCATTTTATGAATATGATATACGTTGCTGAGGTGTAATAAAAATTACTTCCTGTATATATACAGGAACACAAAGATTTCTACTACTATAATGTAACCGAAGTTACTGTCTACTATATCAGCGAGATCTGAATATTTTAAAAACTTCGTTATCGTACGAACGCACCTCATTTGTTACGCTTCACGTGTAATTTCCAACTTGTTTATTAATTGTTTCGCAAAATTTTTTATTGATAATGCTGTTATTTTGAAGAAGTAAAATTTTTATATTTGTCAAAAATTGTTCTTATTAATGTAAGGCATGACTATATGCTAACAATATTTGTTTTAAAACATGTTTTGGAATTTTTTAATAACGTTGTAAGTATTAAAATTAGCTCTGTTTCAGGCGGAATACTGTTTATGTGTCGGATTCGAATTCAAATATTAGCGGTTCAAATCGATAAAAAACATTTATGTTGGATTCCGATTTGAATAGAATTTTCGTGTTCAGGTAAAATACAACCCGACCCATTCAAGGATCTAGTCTCGCTGCAAATTTAACATACATTTTTATTTAGCTTTAAGCGTTGAGCAAATAAACAAAATTATAATATTTTTTTATCATGTTGCATTATTATAATTTTTTAACATTACAATTTAAGCAACATTATATCATTTTAAACACTCTTACTTTCATTTGCGTGAAATTTTATATCATCACGAAAAGTATTGAAAAAGCCCGGTTTTAAACTATATTGAGCTACACTCTTCACATTTTATATATGCCTATACAGGGTGTTTCAAAGTTATGCATCAGAAATGTAAAGGCAATTAGCGGGAACATTAATGAGCAGATTTGTAAAGGAGTGTGGGTGCGGAAATGTAGCGTTGAGGAGAATCAGTGAATAATTTGTCTATTTCACTATAATTTAGTAACATATTTTGGCCGCTAAAAGCTCTTAACCATATATCATTATCCCCATAAACGGAATTCTTTTGTGTGGCTCTTTAAATAAATAATAAATGTTTAGCAAACCCCATATTCTACAAAATGCTTGTTATACTGCCGTTTATAAATGCATATCAATTTCTTTGTTTTAAATGGTGTAACGTCATTGAAATGAACTTGAAACGATTTTCCCCATTGACCATAATGTAACAGAATACTTTAGACTGTCTATGCAAATGAACTATAAATTCTACACATTTGCTTTTCAATAGCGATCACGGTGTAGTACACGTCAATAACATATAAAAAATGCTACGAGCATCAGAGTTTATTTATAAGAGTTAGAACTCGACCACACAAACCGGAGTCATAAACATTTTTCATCTACGTTATAAAGTATTAACCAGTAAAAAAAAATCCTGCGATAAGCATACATTATAAAACGCTATCCAAATGTCCTTAATTCTTTAACAAAACTTCGTTATTCAGGGAAATAGGTGTTACTGCCCATAACCAAATATGTATTCCAATACTTTTAAACAGCTCTGTATTTGATTTGTCGGTTGATATATAGTATATCATGGAGAGATTTAGTTTAGCAAAAAAATGCCTAGCTGGATGAAATTTTTCTTTTGGCAGTTTATACGAATAGATGTAAAACATGCTTCAATACTTTTGTTCAGCCCTGCAGTTTACCTAGTACCTTTATTACACGAAAGTATTTTGCTAAAATTAATTATATAAAAAAATAATATATAAAAAATGTTAATCAAACAACAATACTCTTTAAACTATTTAAATCATATTTCCAGAAATTATCATCCTTAAACAAACCTGTATCCAGTTCTTTGCGTGACCATGTATATCATTTAATCTATATTCTACAAACATTTCACGATAAACTAAATGCGATTCGACGTAAAAATGCAAAACTTTTTTAAAAACAAACCTTTAAGTAAATTACACTCACATTCAGTAACCTTTCCGAGTTCTTTTGAGTAACCCTGTATATCTTAATTGTGTAACTATTATAGCATTTATGCACACCATATAATGTGAATACATTTAGTGACACTTAAAAGCGTATATCATAATTAAAAATGCATTTCATCCATGGAACAGTTACCATGCGTAACACACAGTACTTCGAATAGAATATGCTTTTTGAAGTCTTTTGTGTGTCCCTATAAATGCTATGCACTTTGTATTATGCGTGAAATAACTCATATTAAGTCTCAGCGACGTATATCAATTTGATTACACATGATACCGTTTACCATCGTTAAAATATGTCGCAAACAATTTCCTCCTTTATTATCATGTATTAGAATTATTTTGTGTGGCCCTGTAAATGAATAACTATTCTTTTAGCTGCATATTTTAGTGTGCTTTTCGTAGATGCAAAAAATGTGAATACGTTTGTCCGGCCGCAGCATCTTTAAAATTAATTTGAAAAGATTTTTCCCCATTGGCCCTAATATAATCGAAAACTTTTGACTGTCCCTGTAAATAAACTAATCGTGGTAGAAACTTCATTTTTAATAGGGTTTGTGCTTGTGTAAACTTCAATAACATGGTAAAATTTCTTTGCATTCTGAGTATATTTACGAGAGTTAGAGCGCGGACAGACGGACAGACAAACCGAATGCATAAACATTTTTCAATTTTGTTGAAAAGTGTTAATAAAAATTACTGTAAAAAGAAAACTTTTAATAATACAATTTTTAGTTCGTATCAAACGTTTTCAATTTCTTATTAAATTTTAATTTGAAATTTAATAATAATAATGACATTTAATAATAATAATTTCCCAATTTCAATTATTTTAAAAGTAAACATTTCTTTTAATAAATAATAATAGAACAAAGACCATTTTAAAAAATTCCTATTTATTCTTAAAAAATGCTCCAGCTGTAATTCATTTCTTTCAATTCGACTTATTAATACAAAATCCCTTCCTTTTTTGGAAGCTTTCCAATTTTCCACGTGCTTTTGTTTGGTACACTAAAATTTGAGCGATAAATGGATTCACACTACAAACCTTTTTTAAGGCTTAGTTCACCTCCACCTATCTTCTTCCTCCATGGGTCCATTTATTTATTTCATTTTTTTTTATCACGTGGAAATTAATTACAGAAGAGAAATAATTATTCCGGTTTTTTTATTTTTTGGCAACGAAAAAAGAAAGATGATTAAATCATGGAGGAAGAATATACTGGAGGTGAACTATAATGATTTGGGTGATGCCAAAAATGTAACCCTACATTAAGTCACATTAAGTCCAAACAAAACCACGTGCTTTGATTCGCCTATCAATTCAAACCAGTTAAAACCCGTATTTGATAGCTCTTGTTTTTTTATCGTCAAATTTTATATTAGACAGCGAATTAAAATTTCGTAAACAATGAAATTTATGCGATAATTGGCAGTAATACTCGATCAATAAATACAAATTTATCGCTTCACAGGTAAAAATTTCTTTGATTATTTAATTATATGTGTTTTAAATATCAAAATAGAAAATCTTTTAATATTTTGCTTGAAAATATAACATTATTTTGCTAATATCTGAAAATCGTTTGCAGTCAGAAATCTGTATTTTAGATTAATATTTATTACTTATGTTTTCATACATGATTTTAAAAGAATGTTTTCATTATTATATTTTAAATATTATTTAAGTGCAATTATTAATATATAACAAAACAAATTTCTTTTTAACAAAAATAAATAAAGATGTTTAAGTAAATTAGCAGCGATTGGCGTAGGCAAAATGGAGATCTATTTAAAAATTTCATTCCATAAAAGAGAATATTTATTAATTATTTTGAAATATTTGAATTATTTATGCGTATTGTTATTTGCTAATAAAATGAGTTCATCAGACTGGAAAAGTTTAGCTGCAAGACTGAAATTATTATCAATAAATGCTTGGTTCACATTTGAATAATTGCTTTTGATCTTACGATACAAAATTTTATTTTCACAAAATTCTTATATTCATCGCCTATCATGGAGGTTGAAGACGCTGATCAACATTAGTTTTATATTTAAAATTTAAGCACTCTGCATTTTGATTTAAAAAAAAAAAAAATAAAATAAAAAAAATAAAAATCCATATCTGTATTGCTCTCTATAGTAAAAAATCAGTTACCCTTAGATATTATATATATCAGCCTTTGACTTCTAGTAAATTATTTTAAAATTCTTGAATTAAATATATATATATATCCATCTTGATTTTTTTTATCCCTGAATTATTTATTTAGAATAAATCTATTTGTGATATCGAAACCCTGTATTTATGCTTCATTTTTCGCATTTAAATGCGATTAATCTTAAAAGATGTGTAATTTATTTTCTAATAATTTTAAAAACATGATAAGAATCGAAATTTTCATTGCGTGAAAATCAGCTCATTTATTTTACAGCCCTCAAATTTTATTATGCTTTATATCTGTTGTTTTTAGGTGCTTTCGTAATTATGTAAATACGTAGCACCTATAGTTGTCGTTCAGTCCATACGTCTGTCTGTCCATTCGTATATAACAACGCAAAAACTACCCAACCGAATCGTTTGAAGTTTAAAATACATAATATTGTCAAGTTATTTCAAATTTAAGATAGATCAATTATACATAGATGAATTACAGGGACAATCAAAAGTATCCGGTTACATTACGGTCAAGGGGGGGGGGGGGAGAGTTTCAAATGCATTTTAATCATTTGAAATTTAAAACAAATTATTATTACATAATTTTGGCGTGTCATTTTAAATTTTATAGAAATTTGATGCATAAATCAATTACAGGAACAATAAAAAATATTCCATGACATTACGGTCAATGGGAAAAAAAGTTTCAAATGCATTTTAATAGTGTTAAACTAATTCAAACATAATAAAACTGACATGAACCTATGAAGTATATATATACTAAAATATACATTCTGTACAATCTGTGATGGAAAGAATATTTGTTTTTAAATTACAGGAGCACACAAAAGTATTCCATTACATAAAGCTATACGGAGAAACATTGTTTATGGGGCGTGTTTTAATTACATTAAACTATTTAGCATTTTATGAATATGATATACGTTGCTGAGGTGTAATAAAAATTACTTCCTGTATATTTACAGGAACACAAAGATTTCTACTACTATAATGTAACTGAAGTACTGTCTACTATATCAGCAAGATCTGAATATTTTAAAAACTTCGTTATCGTATGAACGCACCTCATTTGTTACGCTTCACGTGTAATTTCCAACTTGTTTATTAATTGTTTCTCAAAATTTTTTATTGATAATGCTGTTATTTTGAATAAGTAAAATTTTTATATTTGTCAAAAATTGTTCTTATTAATGTAAGGCATGACTATATGCTAACAATATTTGTTTTAAAACATGTTTTGGAATTTTTTAATAACGTTGTAAGTATTAAAATTAGCTCTTTTTCAGGCGGAATACTGTTTATGTGTCGGATTCGAATTCAAATATTAGCGGTTCAGATCGATAAAAAACATTTATGCTGGATTCCGATTTGAATAGAATTTTCGTGCTCAGGTAAAATACAACACTGTAAAAAATTTTGACGTTAAAAAACGGAAATAGTACTGGCAATCTAGACGCCAGTACTACTTCCGTTTTTTAACGGAAAAAAATTTCCAGGAGTAGTTCCGTTTTTTCACAAAATATTTCCGTTTTTTAATATTTCCTTATGTAAAAATTTTCGTTTGAAAAGTTAAAAGAATTTTTCAAGGACAAACTAACATTTTTGTGATTTTTATTCTTTACTTTACAAAGGCACGTTAATATCAGGGACACATTATATACATTTAATTTAAACAACAGAGAAGAAATGTTACTAACCTTCCATGGGGTTTGAACTCACGACCTTGTCTGTCGTAGCCGGTAGTGTAATACCATTACGCTATGATTTCATATAGCACCATTTCAAATACCTTTACTTATTTCGGATGCATTTCATGAAGTAAAAACAAGATTTTTGAACGGACAGTTCGAAATCAGGTTTTACAGATTTTCTTTCTATAATTTCTAATAGTTAGCTTTTTAATTTTAGCTTTATAAAAAAAAAAAAAAAAAAAAAAAAAAAAAAAAAAAAAAAAAGTTTAATCTTTAAAATATTACATGCATAAATGAAAGTATTAAAAAAATTTGTTTTCTTCTTTTTTGGAAGAGATTTAAAGATATTTTATTCATATTTATTTATTTATTTTATAAAAAGATACTAACACACTTAAAAAAAAAAACATGTATTTTAAAAAATATTTTGTAGGACGATCTATTGTAAACTCAATAAAGATAATTACTATGGGTTATGGGTTATTAAAATTAATTACATTTATTGATTTTTATAACTTATGTAATCGCCAAAATGATAATAATTTCGGTAATATATTTCGATATATTTTAAATTTTAACAGCGAATTTCTTAATTTGAATATATTAAAATATGTATACATTAAAATTAAAAGTAGATTTTTTTTTCCGCTTAAAATATCTTTCGCACTTTTTATATCATGATATAAATAAATTAAACATATTTAAAATTATACTGAAAAAAAAATTCCTTAGCTATCTCAAACTTAAAAAGAATTAATAAATCTTATTATTATTATTTTTTAATTTGTAAAAATATGCTATCATTTTAATATACTTTAAATTTTATGTGCGAACTTCTTAATTTGAATAGATTAAAAAATATATATTTTAAAATTAAAAGTAGATTTTTTTCCACTTTAAATAACATACGCACTTTTCATAATATAAATAAATTAAACAAAATCAAAATGAAAAAACAAAAAACCTTCCTTAACTATCTGAAACTTAAAAAGAATTAATAATAATAATAATTATTATTATTTTAATATTGTAAAAATATGCCATCGTTTTATAATTAAAACAGAAAAAAAATAAGAGAAATGTTGCTATGTTTGTCATACAGATGGCGCCACGACACTTATCAGTTAAAAATACTGATAACTTGTGCTGTTTAAAACGGAAGATGTTCCGTTTGCGGTGAGATTTACGGAACAGTTACTGTATTTTTAATCTCAAAATAGCAAAAAACGGAAATACTGCTGTTTTCTTGGAAAAATCAAACTATTCCGTAAAATTTTAGGGAAAAGTTTGTGTATATTAACAGATATTTTTTACAGTGAACCCGACCCATTCAAGGATCTAGTCTCGCTGCAAATTTAACATACATTTTTATTTGTGCAGCTTTAAGCGTTGAGCAAATAAGCAAAATTATAATATCATTTTTTTATAATGTTGCAATATTATAATTTTTCAACATTACAATTTAAGCAACACTATATCATTTTAAACACTCTTACTTTCCTTTGCGTGAAATTTTATATCATCACGAAAAATATTGAAAAAGCCCGGTTTTAATCTATATTGAGCTACACTCTTCACATTTTGATTATGCCCATACAGAATGTTTCAAAGTTATGCATCAGAAATGTAAAGGCAATTAGCGGGAAAATGTAATGAGCAGATTTGTAAAGGAATGTGGGTGCGGAAATGTAGCTTTGAGGAGAATCAGTGAATAATTTATGTCTATTTCACTATAATTTAGTAACATATTTTGGCCGCTAAAAGCTCCCAACCATATATCATTATCCCCATAAACGGAATTCTTTTGTGTGGCTCTTTAAATAAATAATAAATATTTAGCAAACCCCGTATTCTACAAAATGCTTGTTATACTGCCATTTATAAATGCATATCAATTTCTTTATGTTTTAAATGGTATAACGTCATTGAAATGAACTTGAAACGGTTTTTCCCATTGACCATAATGTAACAGAATACTTTAGATTGTCTATGCAAATGAACTATAAATTCTACACATTTCCTTTTCGATAGCGATCACGGTGTAGTACACGTCAATAACATATAAAAAATGCTACGAGCATCAGAGTTTATTTACAAGAGTTAGAACTCGGCCACACAAACCGGAGTCATAAACATTTTTCATCTACGTTATAAAGTATTAACCAGTAAAAAAAAAAAATCCTGCGTTAAGCATAGATTATAAAACGCTATCCAAATTTCCTTAATTCTTTAACAAAACTTCGTTATTCAGGGAAATAGGTGTTACTGCCCATAACCAAATATGTATTCCAATATTTTTGAACAGCCCTGTATTTGATTTGTCGGTTGATATATATACTATATCATGGAGAGATTTAGTTTAGCAAAAAAATGCCTAGCTGGGTGAAATTTTTCTTTTGGCAGTTTATACGAATAGGTGTAAAACATACTTCAATACTTTTGTTCAGCCCTGCAGTTTACCTAGTACCTTTATTACACGAAAGTATTTTGCTAAAATTAATTATATAAAAAAATAAATAAATAATTTTAATCAAACAACAATACTCTTTAAACTATTTAAATGATATTTCCAGAAATTATCATCCTTAAACAAACCTGTATCCAGTTCTTTGCGTGACCCTGTATATCATTTAATCTATATTCTACAAACATTTCACGATAAACTAAATGCGATTCGACGTAAAAATGCAAAACTTTTTTAAAAACAAACCTTTAAGTAAATTACACTCACATTCAGTAACTTTTCCGAATTCTTTTGAGTAACCCTGTATATCTTAATTGTGTAACTATTATAGCATTTATGCACACCATATAATGTGAATACATTTAGTGACACTTAAAAGCGCATATCATAATTAAAAATGCCTTTCATCCATGGAACAGTTACCATGCGTAATATACAGTACTTCGAATAGAATATGCTTTTTGAAGTCTTTTGTTTGTCCCTGTAAATGCTATGCACTTCGTATTATGCGTGAAATAACTCATATTAAGTCTCAGCGACGTATATCAATTTGATTACACATGATACCGTTTATCATCGTTAAAATATGTCGCAAACAATTTCCTCCTTTTTATCATGTATTAGAATTATTTTGTGTGGCCCTGTAAATGAATAACTGTTCTTTTAGCTGCATATTTTAGTGTGCTTTTCGTAGATGCAAATAAATGTGAATACGTTAGTCCGGCCGCAACACCTTTAAAATTAATTTGAAAGATTTTTCCCCATTGGCCCTAATATAATCGAAAACTTTTGACTGTCCCTGTAAATAAACTAATCGTGGTAGAAACTTCATTTTTAATAGGGTTTGTGCTTGTGTAAACTTCAATAACATGGTAAAATTTCTTTGCATTCCGAGTATATTTACGAGAGTTAGAGCGCGGACAGACAGACAGACAAACCGAATGCATAAACATTTTTCAATTTTGTTGAAAAGTGTTAATAAAAATTACTGTAAAAAGAAAACTTTTAATAATAGAATTTTTAGTTCGTATCAGACGTTTTCAATTTCTTATTTAATTTTAATTTGAAATTTAATAATGATAATGTCATTTAATAATAATAATAATAATAATTTCCCAATTTCAATTATTTTAAAAGTAAACATTTCTTTTAATAAATAATAATTGAACAAAGGCCATTTTAAAAATTTCCTATTTCTTCTTAAAAAATGCTCCAGCTATAATTCATTTCTTTCAATTCGTCTTATTAATACAAAATCCCTTCCTTTTTTGGAAGCTTTCCAATTTTCCACGTGCTTTTGTTTGGTACACTAAAATTTGAGCGATAAATGGATTCACATTGCAAACCTTTTTTAAGGCTTAGTTCACCTCCACCTATCTTCTTCCTCCATGTGATTAAATATTATGGAAAATTTTTCAATTTATTCTGTATGAAAAATAGTGAAATGTTGAATTATTAAGAAAAATATTTGAATAAAATAATTAAAAATTAGCCTATGTTCATTTCAGGCCAATAATATATCTATATACAAAATTTCAAAGACATTAATCCATCCTTTTGAAGCCAATTTCATTCCAATTTTTCGGACACACTTTCACATTTATAATATTTATAAGAATACTGCTTCAACGATTAAAGTTTAATTCTAATAATTTGAACAAATGAGTTTTATAGAAATAGTATTTTGTTAAATTAATATTTAAAAATATATATTTGAGAGTTAGACTAATCAATATTATATGCATTTTTTTTATTGTAACTAATTTTGTAGGTTTATTATAAGTCAATAATACAGTTCCTACTTAAATATTTTCTTTCGTCAAAATTCAACGGGTTCTACCTTGTTATTATAAAAATTCAAAGTCATGAATTTTCTCTTTTTTCCTAAATCAAATAAACAAGTGTTGTTTTTTTTTTTTTTAATTTTAATAAAAGTTACAATGTTTATATGTGGTACTTATTCAATTTTATTTACTTTAAGAAAAAGCTTTTGTTAAAAAATATATGTATTTGACTTGAAAAATATCGCAAAATTTGGCAGCTATGTAATATATTTCATCTGTTATTTACTCATTTGATTTCATTTACTTTAAGAAAATGCTTTTGTTAAAAAATATATTTATTTAACTTGAAAAATATCGCAAAGTTTAGCAGCTATGAATTGTATTTCCTCTATTATTTACTTATTCTATTCGATTTATTTTTTAAAAAAGCTTTTGTTAAAAGATATATCTATTTGACTAGAAAAGTATCGCAAACTTTAACAGCTATATAATGTATTTCATCTGTTATTGGAAAAAAATCTGCTTCAGTAATAAATATATAGATACATCAATGATTACATAAGCATCATATAAAATAAATCAAATAAGTTTTGAGATCATGAGATTCACTAAAAAACTGTCGATAAAAAATATAACTTTTTTTTTTTTTTTTTTTTTTTTTTTTTTTTTTTCAAGTCCAGTATAAATGCGGTAATGTGTTATCTCTAAATTTTAGCGAAGCCTTGTAATTTCGAAGGTTCGTGTAAAATAATATATTCATGAGTGTGGTGAGGGCACCCAAATGATGTCGTAAGCCTTATGGGTTATTAGATTTCACCTTACCTTGGAGGATTAAAGAAGTCCCGCCCGTGTATGTATTATACAGAATGAATGAAGAAGGAATTTGTTATGTAATGATAATGGGAAAACTTTGAACCTGGATTTAATTGATAAGATAGGGCCAGTCAATTGATAACGGGAAAGAATATATATACAGTCAGTGACGGATTTATCGCAAGCACCACTAACTGTACAAAATATGACTCAGATATCAGATTATTCACAATATCTGACATAGCTTTTCCCTCTGTTACTGAATTAGTAGTTATTGATCTTACAGTTTTCATTCAAATTTTTCACTCTTTGAAAATAAAATAATAATTTTTACAAATGCATAGATAAATAAGGGATTATTTGGCTGTTTTTCTTTCTTTTAACCAAGGAGCTGGTGTTAGAATGATAAGCATGCAGATGAGTTTAAATAGAACATAGATTTTTAACGGGGAAAATATGTCGTCTAGAGATGCTTTGTCATTCTAGAATTTTTAAATAGAGATTTCATTATTCAGATGTCAACTTTTTCATTCAATATTTTTTGTAATATACAGTTGGCCTCGCTTAATTGCATACATTTGGTTCCAATGAATTGTATGCAATTAAGCGGTGTATGCATTTAACCGAGGGCAGCAATTAACATTATGATTAAAGGTTATCATTTGATTCTATACTACACATATGATATATATTAATGAACAATAACAATTTACACAATAATTAAAAAAATATATTATAACATTAATTTTAAGCAATAACTCATCATTGTACACATAACGATGTATACAAGGTGAGTCATAAATATCGAAACAATAGGCTATCTCCTTAAATATTGCCCCAAGACCCATACTTCCAGTTGCAAAAATTCATTAAAAAAGGTAAATATTTCGATAAGATAAGTTGTAACTCCATGGGGGGTCTATTTGAAAAATTACGAAAATTAAATTTTTATACGTCCCCCGTAGATTAAAAATTCCAATTAGGAAAACTTTCTTTATCCAGTCCTGAATTAGACACAAAAAATTGCATCTTCATGTCTTCAAAACTCGCAAAGTTATAACCGTTTAAATAATTCATCAGGTTTTATGGGATTATACACAAATTGAAAAGCGCGCAATTCAAGAAAGAATGTTGCTTTAACAGATCTGGGAAACATGTAAAAAATCTATCTTATGAGTTAGAATTTCGATTATTCTTTCTTTTTTGTAATGATTTGCCATATAATTTGCTTAGAAAATCATATCCTAAAATTTCTCATAAAATTTATTAAAATTTCAAATGTTTAGTACTAATAATAGGATAATTTTAAATCGTTTTAACTTCAAACATTATTTATCGGATTTCAATTTCTTTCCATTTCATTAAAGAGGAAAATCTAAACTTAGTTTTGCTCCAGGGTTTTTTTTTTTTTTCAATATTAATTTAAAAACTATTAAAAATATTTATTTAAAAAATGATACAATTAAAAAAAAATCATATCTTCAAAAGTAAACATTTTTTCAAATTTTTTCAAACAAAACTAATGTAAAATAATCAAAAATGACCTGTTTCATGTTCTTGCAGTTTTTTCTTCAACATTTCCAGACTTTTAATGATTTAAAGACGAAAAATAGTGGGAAAAAAACTTTTCATGCGGAAAAACGAATTTAAAGTTTTAAATTAAGTTTGCTCCTAATAAAATGTTTAAATCTTTAATGTTAACTCCTTTCTGGAGCTCAAATTTCCAATCGAATTAAACTTTTCTCATTTCCATCTTCTTTCGGTACTGTTTAAATGTCCGTCATTTAATTAAAACAACGTTTTTTCTGAGGGGCATATTAAATCTTTTTTATAAATTTAGGTCTCACAACTTCAGGCTTTTTATCATCCTGGAGCGGCTGATAAGAAAATCTATATTCTGGCCCCAGGCCCAATCAGGACCGTTACTTTTTTCTGAAGTCTCACCTGGCCGGGCCTAGCGTATTTTTCATTCCGGACGGGAATGCTTCCTTCTTCCTAGATCTGCACTGGTCGAAATCCCGATCTCGACACAATCCGTATTAAAATCATTGTCTCTGAC
The DNA here is from genome assembly GCA_964019185.1 of Maratus speculifer. Taxonomy (NCBI): domain Eukaryota; kingdom Metazoa; phylum Arthropoda; class Arachnida; order Araneae; family Salticidae; genus Maratus; species Maratus speculifer. The sequence goes on along the minus strand of OZ025290.1, from coordinate 55,776,353 downwards.
TGACCTAATGCGTGCATAAAATAAGTAAAATTTGGCTGAATCAAAATTTTTACGAAAAACACACAAATTTTGAAATCGCTTTTATTTTACAAAAAAATTAATTTTTTTTTTTTTTTTTTTTTTTTTTTTTTTTTTTTTTAAGGAATAGCATATTCAAAGGCAAATAAAATAATTTAAATACAATAAATCCAGTGAAAAAAATCTGACTATGACGAAACCCTGTCTTAAACGATAAATGTATTGATTCATGCAAAATAAATATAATAATACCTGTGTATTACGATAAATATAATAATACTCCATTTAGACACCTCATTAGTGGGGTATTTCTCTTTAACGTATTTTTTCTTTCCTGTGTGATTCCGTCTTAAAAGATTTTATCGTATAGCATTTTTCAAAGCCTCCAACTCATCGAATATGTATCAGCGATATTAAAATATAACTGAAACATTTACTTAAAAATAGAGATTCATTGATAAAATAAATACATCACAGCCTTTGGTGATTCTTTATTAATAAAAAGTAAAAATATGAAAAACGAAAAGCTATAATAAGTATTTTTGGTCAAAACCCCTCCTTACGGAACAATTTTTAACCACACCAAATTAAAAATATATGTAGAAATTCATCATTGAGCCGGGCTATGGTTTAAGGGTGTATTTCGATTCAAACTACTTATTTTCCAATTTATTTTTGAAATCCCTTTTGCTCTCAAACGCATCAAACTCGATGATTCTCTTATTTAGAAACTACTTAAGGTGCCGTGTCTGTCAATTTTTAGATAAATGTAGAAAAAATTACAAAAAATGCAGCCAAAGTTGGCCTTTTGATCCGAATTTTCTGAAGCGGGAGATCTGGGAACGAAAAAAAGAGTCATACTGAGAAGGTAATTGTTTATAAATCAAATTCTAATGAATTGAGCGCAAAATGACATCACACGGCACCTTATACGTCTCTTCAAAAATCCCCTCAGCAACTTTCATGTTTCTGCTTTAAAAAATGTATCTAAAATTGTATCAGAAAATTTCGAGCTATTGACGTTGGAAAAGTATTTTTTCGAATACACCCTTAAACTTTTTTCCAGGCCGGTTCCGGTTATGATTTTAACACTTTTCTAGACCGGGCCAAACTTTAATCCCTATGGGTCAGTTTGGGACCGGACCTAGATATTTCGACCGCTGCAGACTCCAGTGCAGACTACCAACACATTTTGAAAACAAGTTTTGCTTTAAATCAATACACTGCTTTTTTATATCCAAATAAGAGGCATTGTCTGAAATCGACATTAAACAAGTAAGAAAATTCATGCGTTAAGCATAGATTATGAAGCACTTTCCAACACTTAATGAAATCTTTAACAAAACTTTGTTATTTAAGGAAATATTAGTGTATAGCCAAATATACCCAAATATGTATTCCAGTACTTTTGAACAGCTCTGTATTTCATATGTCAGTTAATATAATGGGAAAATTTAGTTTAGCAAGAAAATACCCAGTAGCTTGAAATTTCTTTTTCAGCATTTCATACTATTAGACGGAAACATACTTGAATACTTTTGCTCAGTCCTGTAGTTTACATTGTACCTTTATTACACGTCAGTTTAGGCTAAAATTTATTGTAAACTAAAACACTTTTAAAACAACTGAAATCACATTCTCATAAATTATCATTCATAGGCGTCCATGTACCGAATTCTTTGCGTGTCCCTGTATATCCTTTTATCTATATTCTGCAAACATTTCTCAGTAAATTGAATGAAGCTCAGCGTAAAAATGCATAGCTTATTTAAGAACCACGTTTAAATAATTTACGCTCATATTCAGTAACGTTGGTAAGCTCTTTTGGGTAGCCCTGTATATCAACTATAACATTTATACACACCATATAATGTGCATATATTTAGCGATATATAAACGCGCATATCATAATTAAAATGCATTTCATCCCTCCATCAGCCATCATCGGACATATATACGGTACTTCGGAAAGAATATACTATTTGAAATCTTTTGTATGGCCCTGTAAATGCTATGTACTTCATATTATGCAAGACAGTAGCGTATAATTTATATTAAGTTTCGGTGACATATATCAATTTTATTATACATGAAACAGCTTAATATATTTAAAATATGTCACGCACAATTCCTCCTTTTACCATTATCTGATGGAATTCTCTTGTGTGGCCATGTAAATGAATAATAGCTACATTTTCACTTTATATTTTATAAAATGCATATTTTAATATGTTTGACAGGGTATAACATCTTTAAAATTCCTTTGAAACGATTTTTCCATATAGGCCGTAATGTAATGGGAAACTTTTGATTCGCCCTGTAGATAAACTAATCATGGTAGAAACTTCATTTTCAATAGGGTTCGTGCTAGGGTAAACGTCAATAACGTCCTAAAATTTCATGGCAATCCGAGTATATTAACGACTTTTCCCCATAGGCCGTTATGTAATGGGAAACTTTGATTCTCCCTGTAGATAAACTAATCATGCTAGAAACTTCATTTTCGATAGGACTTGCGCTAGGGTAAACGTCAATAGCGTCCTAAAATTTCATGGCAATCCGAGTATATAAACGATTTTTCCCCATGGGCCGTAATGTAATGGAAAACTTTTGATTCTCCCTATAGATAAACTAATCACGGCAAAAACTTCATTTTCAATAGCGTTCGTGCTAGGGTAAACGTCAATAACGTCGTAAAATTTCATGGCAATCCGAGTATATTAACGATTTTTCCTCATAGGCCGTAATGTAATGGACAACTTTTGATTCGCCCTGTAGATAAACTAATCATGGTAGAAACTTCATTTTCAATAGCTTTCGTGATAGGGTAAACGTCAATAACGTCCTAAAATCTCATGGCATTCCGAGTATATTAACGATTTTTCTCCATAGGCCGTAATGTATTGGGAAACTTTTTATTCTCTCTGTAGATAAACTAATCATGGTAGATACTTCATTTTCAATAGGTGTCGTGCTAGGGTAAACATCAATAACGTATAAAAATTTCATAGCAATCCGAGTATATTTACGGGAGTTAGAGCGCAGACAGACGGCCAGACAAACCGAATGCATAAGCACTTTTCAACTTTGTTGGAAAGTGGTAATAAAAACCGACAATTTGTGGACGGTCCCTCAGTTGTTTTTAAAATAAGACAAAAACTCTTCGTTTAAGGGTGTATTTCGATTCAAACTGCTTACTTTCCGATTTATTTTTAGATTCATTTTTGCTCTCAGATGCATCAAACTGGCAAAATGTCTTATTTAGAAAGTACTAAAGGTGCCGTAATTGTCGATTCTTTGATAAATGTAGAAAGTATTGCGAAAAATGCAATCAAAAATGGCATTTTGAATTGATTTTTCCGAAGCGAGAGATCTGGTAACGAAAAAAAAAAAAAAAAAAAGAGTCATACTGAGAAGATAATTAGTTATAAATCAAATTGTAATGAATCGAGCGTAAAATGACATCACACGGCACCTTATATATATCTCATCAAAAATCCCCTCAGCAAGTTTCATGTTTCTATTTTTAAAAATATGTCTGAAATTGTATCGGAAAATTTCGAGCTGTTGAAGGTGGAAAAGCGTTTTTACGAATACATCCTTAAAGGCATGATTAAGCGGTCTAAGTTACGAATTTTTTTATTTTTTTATTTTCAGTGGCGAGTCTGTATCTGTTATATGAATTTTTGCTGTTGCCTTTACATAAAAAGTTCTAGGAATCCCAGTTTCCCAGGAAACTTTTAGTATCTTTATAGATTTTTTTACAGTGTTTTTACGTTTTGAAATATTTATGGTGGGATGAAAAAAAACGTTACTAGCGACAATGGCATGTATTTTCCGCATAACATCATATGCTGCTGTAAAACATGGTGCTAATTTCAATTTTGCTTCGAACATAGTCTTATTTTTATTTATTTTATTTATTTATTTTATTTATTTATTTATTTATTTATTTATTTTGCTGTTTATTTCAAAACTTCACATACAATTTCAAATACAACACTAAATGACAAAAATATGAAAGTATTTGAAATAAATGAGGGAATTTATCAAAAATTGAAACTTTTATTATGTTACATTGTAATGTAATCCGGTCTGCAATTAATGAGATCCAAATTGTGATGTGCTATTGATTGAGAAAAATTCAAATACAAATTAAAAAAGTTATCTTTCTTCTTCCATGTCATTTTAAAGGCTATTATCAAATCAAAACTGGCTATTTCCTGATTTATTTCTGAAATCATTTTTTTTTGTTATATTTCCGTATGCGATAGGTAGGAAAAGAAAACAAATAGGTCATCTATACTAATAAAATCCGTGCGCCTCTGTCTGTCTGTCTGCTTGAAGCCGATTACAGTTCGCAACGCGGGCGAGTTGGAAGTCGCGAGAGGTATCTTTCGATTGGAAAAATTCCGGGGAAGTCATTTCGGGCATTTTCGAGACCGTGGGACCAAAATTAAAAAAGTTATGAATTAAAAACCCCTTGGGAATCGGAACGAAAAATGCCTCAATTCCCAAACGGAGCTCCGAAGCAGAACACTGCGCCACCTTGCGGTGAAGGACATGAATTTTTCCCCTTTGGCTAAAAGAAGAAACGGCCGAAAACTTCTTTTTCTACCGGCGCTAATTGCGTTTTTTTCCGCATGAAATTTTTTGACTTGCCGTAGAATATTTACCGTAGTTTTCGCTAAAATATTGAACTTAGAAATAAAACAGGACTATCGAAACTTTTCTTTGCGCGTTTTTTATTAAACCATCATGCGGACAGTTTTTAAAATAGAAAAAAAACTGAATACCTATTCAGAATCTGCGTAAAAATCTGCTTCTGATGAACTAAAAAATACGAAAAAAATGTCTTATGGGCGCGTAGTGCCCACCGTGCAAAACCAAATATTCTTAACGGAACTATGGGCGCGAAGCGACCATAGCTCCGATCAGCAATCTTTTTTTTTTTTTTCAAGTGCACGTGGCACACAGTGCGAAATCACATATTTTTAACGGGACCATGGCTCTTTAATTTACTTTTTTTGTGCTTGAGGATTCGAACACCAAGACTTGCTTATTAAATGAATTTTTTTGCTTATTATATACTGATTAATACCGAGGTTCGTTTGGAAAAAGTGGCCCAGCTAGCGGGCGTAGCTCGCTAGTATTATAATAATTGCTTAAACTTCACGATGTATTTCCTTTATCTATAAATGAAAAACCTCTGACAAAATATTCTATAATCATGCGTACAAGTGCCAAATGGTTGGTTGATTTTTGACGTCCGATTATCTGCGCTAGGGATATAGGACCAACGGGGAGTGCCCTTCGTGGGGGTCTTTCTAAGGGAACCTAACCCGTATTTACGCAAGGTTCGAAGAAAACCACGAAAACTCCGAACGGTTAGGCCGACAGCCGCGATTGGGTTCGAACCCAGCACCTGCCGTCTACCAGTTGAGAGGTCCCAACCTCTCGGCCACTGGTGGGGCAAGTGCCAAATGCTTTTACATTTTACAAATAAGGTCGTAAATGTATCAGAAAGTTTTGTTCTCGTTGAGATTAAAAAAACAAAACAAAAAAAAACATGCTTTTTTAGAATTTAAACATGACATTAAAACAATAAATGTTACAATAATTTTATGAATAATAGGAAATAGTAGTAAAAAGGATATTTTAAAAAATACCACCAAAGTTGCTTTTTTTTTTTTTTTTTTTTTTTTAAATATAGGATTTTTAAAATGCGACAGTCCGATAAAGGTCACCAATATATGTTTTAACTGAAGACTTAATACATTTATTTAAAAAAATTAAAAATGCTATTCAGTTCCAAATCACTTCAGTATAGGAATAATACACAGTTTCATAATTTACGCAAAAAATGACTCCATTAATATATCAGAAAATTTCGGTTCTTGAGAGAAGAAAAATATTTATTTTGAGAACAGCTTTAAGAATGTGAAAAGGAAAAGAAAAGAAAATCATTCACTTAAGGGTGTATTCGAAAAAACGCTTTTCCACCTTCAACAGCTCGAAATTTTCCGATACAATTTCAGACACATTTTTAAAAGTAGAAATATGAAACTTGTTGAGGGGAATTTTGAAGAGATGCATAAGGTGCCGTGTGATGTCATTTTTGGCTCAATTCATTAGAATTTGATTTATAAATAATTATCTTCTCAATATGACTCTTTTTTTTTTTTTTTTTTTTTTTTTTTTTTTTTTTTTTCGTTACCAGATCTCTCGCTTCGGAAAAATCAGTTCAAAATGCCGTTTTCGATTGCATTTTTCGCAATATTTTCTACATTTATCAAAGAATCGACAATTATGGCACCTTGAGTACTTTCTGAGTAAGACATTTTGCCAGTTTGATGCATTTCAGAGCAAAAATGAATCTAAAAATAAATCATAAAGTAAGCAGTTTGAATCGAAATACACCCTTAAATAAGTGTTTTAAGTGTTTTTTACTCAAGGTCAATTTTTTGATAAATGCAGAAAATATTACAAACGACGATTATTACGACCATTTGGTCCGAATTTTCCGAAGAGGGAAACCTGTTAATGAAAAAAAAAGGGTCCTACTGAGAAGATAATTGTTCATAAAACAAATTCTAATGAATTGAGCGCAAAATGATATCACACGGCCTCTTGTACGTCTCTTCAAAAATCCCCTCAGCAAATTTCATGTTTCTACTTTTAAAAATGTGTCTGAAATTGTATCGGAAAATTTCGAGCTGTTGAAGGTGGAAAAACGTTTTTTCGAATACATCCTTAAAACAAGTGTTTTAATACAATTAAATTTCGAATAATGGACACCTCGAAAACTCAAAATTTGCCCGTAGGTATTCGTCACTGGGAAAAAATTAGAGATATTTATAAAATCACTAGAAAATGCTTCAGATTTTCATTTTTAGTTTTATACAATATCAGTATTAATTTTTTTATAATCATTTGTACTACACAAACTCCCTCAAATCAGCAATTCTCTAAAATCCACATCACATAATTTACAGATGTAAACAATGAAATATACAATTCACATATAGATCAAAATTTGACTTTTTAATTTTTATATCGAGTCCATATGCATTTTAATTTGCAAGTTTCATTAATATTAATGAATTTATGCTGCTTTTTCGTGAAGAAAAAATAAATTTATTTCTGAAAAAAAAATCAAGATGTTGTTGATATCACTGGTTATAACAATTTTTTTTTTATCAAATATATTTATGTATTAATCAAGCTTTTTTGGTTATTAAGTCTTAATAAGTATGAAATAAAATTTCCTTACTTTATGATTTACGTGAATAAGTAGTGTATCGTTATGAGGCAAATTTCATTGAACAATTTAGAAAAAAATGCATTTCATCTTTATTATGAACATTTAATTATGCATTGTTGATTATTTATTTTACCTTTGTTTTTAATATTTTAATAATTTTAAAAATTATCTAATTTTTTACTTAATTATTTTAATATTTTACTGTATTGTCAGCATTTATTATTGTGTCGATATAGCATTATCAATTACATTCAAATTACTGCCAAAAAAAGTGCAAACTAAGTAATGACCAGAAATTTACAAAATTCTAAAATCCGCACAACTTCTTATCCCATGCTATGCCTATTTGAGGGTGCCTACTGTATTTGCATTGTAAATTTTAATGCCTGAGTTTCCTCCTCTAATAAAGTTGTAACACATTCAATTGTTGAAACTCTTGTCAACCAAGATTTTTAATATTGCTATTTACAATATCAATAATGTAATATCAATGTAATAATATGTATAAATATTGTTAATTTGAATGTTTTTGAAATAGGGTTATTCCATGCAAAATGAGGAAAATTTAAAAAGAAAAAAAATCATGGCCATATGGGAAATAGAATTTAATAAAAATTTGGTATACAGAATCAATTCATATTCAATTAGAACATTCCAAGTTATCTCAACTAAAATAAAATATTTTGACAGTTCTGATCGTTAACCCTTTGAGGGACAAAGTACTTTTATTCATTAAATGCTGAAATGATCGAATGACACCAGAATTTAAAGGCAAATTTATTTCAAAATAGATAAATGCTTATCTTTGCGTACTTGATAAATTTAAAATTTTCATTTCAAAATTCTGGTGTCAATGTGGCATTTTTCAATTAAAATTAAGTGGCATATATTTTATACCATCGCCCTTCAAGGGGTTAAAGAAACTTGTGATATAGAATAATATGCGTTCAATCGTTTAAAGTTGCAAGTTTCAAATTCCGCATCTTCAAAATCTTTTAACATAAATTAATTTTTTTTGTGTGCCGTGGCAACCTGTGGAACATTATTTTCATATTTATTTAGTTATAATGATTTGTTAACGCTATGATTAATTTTAAATTATTTGTAGAATTTGAACAATTGTCAGTTTTGAAAAATCAAAAACAGTATAAAAATTTAAGGGATTCAAAGACATGTATGATATTGAATCCTGATTTAATGTTACATTTAAGTATCGAATTGCTCAAGTTTGTAAGTTGCAATTTATTTCCTTCATCTTCAAAATAAGTTAGAAACTTCAAAAAAAAAAAAAAAAAAAAAAAAAATGCGAATTTAAAAACAAAATCAAGATTGCCTTTCTAACATAACAAAATTACGTTTTTAAAAGATGGTATTTACATTCCACGTAAAATTTACTTTTTTCCCCCCTCCTTCTTACAATATTGCGATGATTTCAAGAAAAATAAATTTAGAGCTGCCATTTACATTGATGCATATTGAAATTAAAAATTTTTGCTGAATTCAGTCATTCTGTTATACTTTAATTTAAAATATTCGTTAAACAAAATTAAACTGAAAGCAAGAATAAAAAATTCAACCGTTAAAATGTTATACTTTTACTTATAACATGAAGTATTTTAAAATTTTTAAAAGCTTTGTTTCACGTTCAAACAAGTGATAGAAATACTGAATTTTTACCCTCAATATTTTTTACTATTTATTTTTTTTTCTCATTAAGGAGTCAAAAGGCAAGAATGAAATTTTCAAAATTCAAAATATTTCGCTTCGAAATTCTTCATAAATTATTTTTTCTCATTGCGGATTAAAAGGCTAATTACTAAATTATATGTTACTGATTATTCATTTTTAATTGTAAATATTTTTTATATAGCCTTTCCATGTCTAAGATTCAAAACTGAATTTTCAAGTATGCACACAAACCTTAATTTTATATCAACCTTTAATGTAAGTTTTAATACATAAATAAACAATCCTGAAATCTATTATTTTGAATTTACTCATAAATAAACATGTTATATTTATATGCTGATTTTCCTTTAAGGCTGTTCTTAAATCAAAAAGGACAACTTTATGACATAAGTTTTAATTTACTTTCGGAAATGCACGTGACAAGCAGGTGTTGTAGTTTAGAAACTATCTAATCGCACTCATTTTCTCCCCTTTTTTTATAAACACAATAGATTTTTTAGAAAATAGTGTCAAAGTGGGCATTTTGAACCGAACTCAATAGGTAATTTATTGATCAAAAAATGCAGGGTCGGGCTGGGTCACGGAAAAGGGCGCAGACCTTAGATTTTCAGAGGGTGCAAAAATATTTAGAGAACTCACGTTAATTTTACTTGCTTGATAATATTTAACAAATACATATAGAACCAAGAATGAAGATTGCTTAAAATTATATCTCTGGGTCTATATAAAAGATTTCACTTAAAGATCCATAAAATCTACAGATTATTAAGCAATTTTCTAAAACGAATCAAGGAAATCAACGAAAACAAGGATTGAAATCTTTTTAGAAAATCGATTTTTTTTTATGATCTAGTTTGATTATTCAATTAATTCTTAACTCAATGCAAAAAACCGCATAAAAATACAGTGAAACCTCCAAATAAGGGACACTCCGAATAAGTGACACCTCTATTTAAGGGACAAAACTTCCGGTCCCAGTCCCTTGGTATATGACGTATAATGTATTTACCTCTGAATAAGGGACACTCAATTTAAGAGACACTTAAAAATGAGATTAAAAGAGCTGGCTTTTGAATTTCAAATAATGAAGTAGTTTATGATGAAAATAAAAATACAGATGTATGTGAGCTTATCAAATTGACAAACAATCATGTTGATACAGAGGCATACGACACAATTGAAGAGTATTTATTTACCCACACTTCTGATTCAACTTCTGTGAGTTTATCCCCATTGAAAGTAATGCTGAAAATATGAGAATGATTGTGAAAGTGGAGAATAAAAGAAAATTGCGCAATAAAGAAAACTTTACAGATGTTTTAAGGCTGTTTCCAGATTCAAAAGGTCAAATTTTATGACAAAAGTTTTAATATTTTTTAATTCAGAAATGCCTGAAAGGCTTCGTTGTTCAGAAACTGTGTAATTGAACTGTTTTTTTTTTCTCTTTTCTTTTTCTTTCTTTCTTTTTTTTCAAGCACAATGGATCTTTCAGAAAATATTACCAGCGTGGGCATTTTGAACCGAATTTATATGCGAAAGAAGAATAAGTACTCACGAAAGGGTTAAAAACGTTTGCCATGCGATCGAAACCACTTATAACTCAATAGGTAATTTATTCAAAACTTGAAAACACAGTTCGATTCCAAAACGCTTCCATAGTCATGGCAGTCAGGCATTCAAATTTTATACCTTTCCATTAAAAAATGAATGTGTAAATGTGTCAAACTGTGTTCCGTTTGCTGAGATGCTGAGAAGAACAGTTGAGTTATTTGTTAAATGAACACTTGAAAAGTTTATAGTGAAAAATTGAAATTTGCAAAGCAATCACTTTTTATTCATTACTTCAAATGTAATTCTTTTAAATATTTTTTACTTACCCATCATACGTAGTATAGGGTAAGTCTTGCAATCGTTTTGAAAATCGAAAAAACTTTTATGGCAGATTTACACGTTTCAGATAGTGAAGATTCCAAAAATCATATTTTTAGAAGAAAAAAAATTGCCGTCCGTCTGTCTGTCTGTGTGTCTGTAAACGCTTTATCTCCCGAACAAATTGAGATAGAGACTTGAAATTTGGTATGTACTTAGTATGTAAGAGTGGAACGAAGCCTATTTAATATCAGTAACCTCGATTATCCGGAACTATTTTTTTCGGACTCTCGAAAAATTCGTTCTGATGAAAGGTACATAAAAAATTTTCAAATTTTTTATTTTAAGGAATGTACGTAAAAGGCAATAAAATAACACAAATTTTGCATAAAGAATGAAGTCGATCGAATTATTAGTTGCCGAGATATTTGTAATCTTGTTTTCCACATTTTTCGATTTTTCATGACCCTGTAATTCATTCAAATTTCAATTCAGAGGTATATTTTAATTGAAAATGAAACGCTTAATCCAACGCAGTAAACTTTTAATTAATATAATTATTACTTTTGGAGTTATAAAGATGTTTCTTTTACGAAGTTCGGTACTACTTGAGTAGTTTTTCATTTTATATAATTTGTCGAAATTGGTACATCAGCAGTTCATTAATAGAGCATTACTATGTACATTAACAATATTTAAATTTTGTTTTGGAATTGCAATGCATTGTATAAATAGTTTTCACATGTTTTAATTTCATATGCATATCCATGATGGGTAAGTATTACGGTGGCCCCCAACGACTAGTATACTTTTTGCATGCACACAGTTTGCTTAAAAAATGCATATCATTAATTCTACAAGTCATGCAATGATTTAATAATCAATTGCAAATTTTATTTAATTCCTTATTCTTTTTGTGTCTAATTAACGGAATTTATACACTTCGAATACATTTAAACTTCACCTTTATTGTTTTGCTATTTTGATGTGCTTCAGGACGATTAATTAAAAAATAATAATAAAAACTCCGAATAAGGGACACCTCTATTTAAGGGACAAAAGTTCCGGTCCCATAAGTGTGCGGTATTCGGAGGTTTCACTGTATTATATAATTTTATCGAGTTATTTCAAATTTTATCAAAATCGGATGCATAGTTCAATTACAGGGACAATCAAAAGTATTCCGTTATAATACGGTCAGTGGGGAAAACTGTTTCAAATGCATTTTAATAGTGTTACACTCATTCGAACATAATAACACTGATATGAAAATATAAAGTAATTATTATAATATACATTTTGTATAATTTGTGATGCAAAAAACATTTGTTGTTGATTTACAAGGCCACACAAAAATATTACATTACATAATGGTATAGGGAGAACATTGTTTGGTGCGCATTTTAATTGTTATTAACTATTTACAATTTTATGAGACTGATATATGAGAGTGATATTTTTAAAACTTCGTTATCGTACGAACGCACCTCATTTGCTACGCTGCACGTGCAATTACCAACTTGTTTTTAAATGCAGGCGACTTCAGAAACATAGCTTATACATAACAATAATTAGTAGACATTATATCCAATCTATTGGTTCTAGAGATTTTTCTATGATTATTAATTTAAGCAGTAATTGTAAGGAGTAATCACTTATATTCCACATATAATCATTGATGAAGTCAGTAGAAAAACTAAGAAGTTTTTTGCACTAGGCACCAAATAGAGTTGCTGCGGTTCTGCTAAGGTCTTCAAACTTTTTTTAGGTATAGTTCTTTAACGTAATAAGAATTAGTTTTCAGTCAATTAATATCTAGTCAAGAGCGAGTATTACTCGCGTACAGAGGGTTCCATACAATAAATATATGAATTAGTGACTCGGCATTGCATTACACAAATTTATCATTAAAAGTTGTTATCTTGGCTTTAAAGACAATAGCGCAATAGAGTACACCGCGCCTGTTTTTATATAAGTCCAAACCAGCCGTGTCATATGTATCTTGGCTAATTACCGACATTATTTTTTTTAAATCATTATCAACAATCCTTTTTTTACTTCAGCTACGATAGGTACTTCCAGCACTCTTTAACATTTTTGCTGAATACTCGCAAATCGAAATTTATTTATAATAGAAAAATTCACTTTCCTCAAAAACTATGTAACTTAGGGTAATCGCTGTGGTTTTTCTGTAAGGCTTAAACTAACGTCTAACTGTCCCTATTTTTTTTTTTTATATATAATTTTAGTTTCAGTAGATTCAATAATAGATGTGAGGGCTTTTTTGCATTACATTTTTGACGCTATATCTGAAAATATAATACCTAACATAAAAATAAATGTATCTTTTAAGTTCAGCGTTACAAGAACTTTCACACGATGGACAAAGAAAAGATATTTTTCTGGAGTAACTTGTTTAGTCTCTTTACATTTTTTCCAAAAAGGTTTGTGAATGATTAATACATAAATATATGGGTTAGTAGCTTTCTTTTTATTTCTTCAGCCTGTTTGAACTTCCCGTGTTCCATAGTTAAAGAGTAAAATGGTTGTGACAGACACAGGCGTGATCTAATGCTTATTCCTATTTTACTTTTTGATTACGGGACCCAAAAAATTTCATAAATTCAATTTATGTTACAATCTAACAGCAATTATTTTTTCGAGTCGGATATCTTGTAGGAAGAAGTATTTTGTATTCTTAAAAAATACTTTAAAATATTGAATTTGTATTACACTGTTAAAAGATTTTTATCAAAAAAGTGAACCAAACATTTGCTTCATTAGTCTATTTTATTAGTCTAAAATCATTAAAATAATTTACAAAATTTACGTTTCTCAACACTCTCTTCACACGATTTGTAAAATTCTTACCATAATTAGAGAAATGCCCCATTTTATTCCTGAAAATTATAAAATTCTAACACCAGCGTATTTTTTTTTCTTTTTTTTAACTTATTATAATTCGTCAAAATAATTATCGCTTTATTTAATAATAGATTATTATTTTGATTAAACTGATTTTTAAAAACAAATTAAAATACATGCTAGAATTTTTAATCATTATCAAATCATAGAGAGTTTTTCTTTAAATAAAGCGAAGATTTTGTATACTTTGCGAATAATAAAAACTATGAATTTCACAACTTACAAGATTGTAATCTAGAAGTGCCATCAAGTTTGCATTCCTTGAAAAGAAACTTGTTTTTAAGTACGGTTTAATACAGTTTTAAAAAACACTAAAACCGTGTTTTTTATCATGAAACACGGTTATAATTATAAATGTATTCAAGTCCGGCTTTAAATGAGGAAGATGGCAAGGTACTAAAAGTTAATGGACTGGAAATGTGCAATATATGCGGTTAAAATCTAAAAGATATCAGTCAGAGAAGCGATGTAAAAAATCCCTTCCAGGGCGCGTGCCTGCTGTATCTACTAAAGTTTTCCCTGGGTGCATGTTTTCTCCTTCAAATGTTATGCAAAGGAAAAATGCCTACTTTAGGTTTCCGATCCTAAAATTGTGTCGATGTGTTTTTAATATTCTTGTAATGATAAAAAAGTACTCCTCTTGTGCTGTCAGTATGTTGACTGAGAGTTATTCCCTAAATGAATTCTCGAAAATTAGCACACTAGTCTGAATGCATGTGTACAACGAGGGAAAAAACACTGGAGCGGCTTAGATACTTAGGGCACATATTTTTTCTTGAGCGAGTGCGCACCGGCCCTCGGGCCGATGAGCCGGCGGGCCAGTCCGAGCCTAAAAAGATGGAAAATTCAGTTTTATTCTAAATCGGTTCCAGAATCAGGCTTTCCAAATTTATATCTTTCCGTTAAAAAATGAATTTGTATATGTGTCGAAACATTTTGCGCTTGTTGAGCGGAGCAGTTGACCCTTAATAGAAATCTTATCTTCGACCAATCTTGATGCTATTTAACCACAGAATTCTGGGATTGAAGAAGATCAATGTTGCTATTCGGAAACTGTGATGAAAAGCAAAAAAAGATTATTTGGCAATTATGCATATACAGGGTGTCCAGTAAATGACTGACCTATTTTAAATGTAAATAACAAAAAAAAAAAAAAAAAAAAAAAAAAAAAAGGTTTGAGATAAAAATGCACGGTTTGCTGCATTGTTATTAGAAAATCAATACATTTTTAGTTATACACTTTCTTAAAATAGTTCGAAATTCGGCCAACAGATGGCACTGACGGTAGCAACAGGCTGTCGAAATTTAGATATTACTTCAGTTTTCATACGCATGAGCTTTTCGACTGATTTCGCAAAGTCGATTCTCAGTCGATATATTAAATTGACACTCCACTCACCTGCAGAAATACAGTTTGTTGAATGGAAAGAGATTTAAAATAATATTTATGATTGAATAATGTCTATTTACTTAATAAAAACCAAAAAAATATTCATTGACTTTTCAAACATTTACCATAAGTAAATTGTATTCAAAAAATGTTTTTGTAACCGGTTAACTGATTCTCTTTTTACATACAATAAATTGAAAATGTGGGATAAACACCGCTTTTTTAAGTTAAAAAAAATCTTAATATTTAGTCTAAACATTTCATCCATTAGTATGAAATTGTATTAAAAAAAATTAGTGATATCAAAAAGCTTTAAGACATGGATCAAGGAAACTCTTCTTGCCCATATGACATGTAGTAAAATCAGAAGTTAAAACAGTAGTATGCAAATAGTGGTGGCAAGTTCCCTGTCTAAAATAAAAGCGGGGCAGTGATTTATAAATCGGCACATAGGAGGGGGAAGTGAGACGTGTGTGTAAAAGTCATATTCAAATCTCTCGTGGCTTTAGTAATAAAATTTTCAGGTGTGTTAAATGTCAAAATATAAATATAATGTAGGGATGAATTCGGTTCACGGAAAATTGAACTATATTTCGTTTTAGGCAGGTTTCTGTCCTAGCAACTGGTTTTGTATGTTACTTTCTCAGTCGAAATTGATATTTTTTTACATTTAAAACAGGATTTGTTGAAAAGAGATACATTCATTCTAAGGTTTATTATATTTTTATGTGCCAATTTATAAGTCACTGTCCCGCTTTTTTGGACAGGGAACTTGCCACCATTATTTCCGTACGACTGTTTTAACCACTAAACTGATTTCAGAGCACGACGTAGGCAAGAAGAATTTGCTTGATCCATAATTTCAAGCTTTTTAACATAACTAATTTTTTGTATACAATTTCATACTATTTAATGTAAGAATTATTTCGATTAAATATTAAGATTTGTTTAACTTAAAAAAGCGGGGTTTATCCCATATTTTCAATTTATTGTATTTAAAAAGAGAATCAGCTAACCGTTTACAAAAATATTTTCTGAACATAATTCACTTATGATAAATGTGTTTAAAGTCAATGAGTATTTTCTTGGTTTTTATTAATTATAATAAGCATTATTCAATCATAAATATTATTTTAAATATCTTTCCATCCAACAAACGGTATTTTGCAGGTGAGTGGAGTGCCGATTTAACATGTTGACTGAGATTAGACTCTGCGAAATGACCCGAAAAGCTCATGCGTATGAAAACTCGAGTAATGTCTGAATTTCAACAGCCTGTTGCCGACATCAGTGTCATCTGTTGGCCGAAATTCCAACTATTTTAAGAAAGTGCATACCTAAAAATTTATTGATTTTCTGATAACAATGCAGGAAACCGAACATTTTTATCTCAAATCGTTTTTTTTTATTTGCATTCAAAATGGGTCATTCATTTACTGGACACCATGTATATTATGTAATAAAATCTAATAAATGAACAAACAGCAAACATATTTAAAGAGAAAATTTCAAAAAACTTATTGTCCACGAATTGCTTATTAGTGAAGTCTGCTTTGACTTTGAAATGAAATGTCATGGTTTATGGTATTAATTGTTATTTTTCTTTTCTTTTTCTGTTAAAAAAAAAGGAAAACTAATAATTATTACCATAAATCACGACATTTCTTTTCAAAATCAAAACGTTTTGACTTTTTTTAAGGGTGTATTTCGATTCAAACTGCTTACTTTCCGATTTATTTTTAGATTCATTTTTGCTCTGAAATGCATCAAACTGGCAAAATGTCTTGTTCAGAAGTACTCAAGGTGCCTTAATTGTCGATTCTTTGATAAATGTAGAAAATATTGCGAAAAATGCAATCAAAAACTGCATTTTGAACTGATTTTTCCGAAGCCAGAGATCTGGTAAAGAAAAAAAAAGTCATACTGAGAAGGTAATTATTTATAAATCAAATTCTAATGAATTGAGCATAAAATGACATCACACGGCACCTTATATGTCTCTTCAAAAATCCCCTCAGCAAGTTTCATGTTTCTACTTTTAAAAATGTGTCTGAAATTGTATCGAAAATTTCGAGTTGTTGAAGGTGGAAAAGCGTATTTTCGAATACACCCTTAAAAGAAAAAGAAAAAAGGTGAAAGTTGAAAATTTTAAATGCTTCAGTTTTAATTTAAAGTTATGTGTTTTAAATAAAACGAGTAAAAGGATTATATTCTGAATGAAATTAATGAAATACAAAAAACGGGAACAATATTTGACACTTAATCACAGGCTCCTCGTTAACAGTAGAACCTCGGCGACGGGTCATTTTGACCGGTATCACGCGCAGAGATGTCAATTCGAACCAGAAAACTTTTTGTAAAGTAAACTAAATATAAGCTGAGCAAAAATAATTTCAATAAATTACTTAAACAGTTTTAAATGAAAATTCCGGTGAGAACATTTTTATAAAACTTGAATGAAATTTCGCGCGGTTCTAGTGTTAACATAAAAATACTAATTTCTTGATTTTTCTATCAAAATTTCCAATTTGGTGAAGGACTGGACAAGTATATTAAATTATGGATAAAAATAACATGATGCAATGTTTAGAATACTTTGAAGTGTGACCAAACTGATCACCAAATATGGCTAATAATATAAATGTTCACTTAAAATAAAAAAGTAAGCGGAGTCGAGCTCTTATGAGTTTCAGCGCATAATGTGCTGGTTAAAATTTAAGTCAGTTGTTAAAAAAAAAAAAAAAAAAAGAGTCATTCTTATGAGATTATACCATATTTTGTAGAGTCAGGTGGAATAATTATGATGAGGGTTTGTAAATATGTCCATCCCTATGATGGTGTATCTTTGGTGTATTTTTGACGGCCGATTATCTACGCTATAGGATATAGGCCCTATGGGGTGGGTTGCCCTCCGTGGGGGTCTTTCTAAGGGAACCTAACCCGTATTTACGCAAGGTTCGAAGAAAACCACGGAAAACTTCGAACGGTTAGGCCGACGGTCGCGATTGGGTTCGAACCCAGCACCTGCCGTCTACCAGTTTGGAGGTCAGAACCTCGCGGCCACTGGTGGGACCCCTATACTGGAGAAAATTGTGTATCATAAAAATTTATTTTACGCTTAGATATTAACTTTATAATGTATTTTTCATTTTAGACATTCTTTATAACTAATCTGAACATTTTCGTGATCCAAATAGGAATTTCGAACAAAGTTACCCAAAATGTTTAATAAACGGATTTGTCAACTTGGAGTTCTAATGGTCTTCATTACCCTCAAATAATTGTATAGGCAAGTGTAAAGAGGAAATATGATGGTCATAATTTCCCCAGTAGTGGTCTTAATTACCCCAAATTTTTGTGAATACGAGTTTTTGATGGGGTAATTATAATAACCATCCTTTTAACTTAAAAAGAGGAAAGGGTATGATAATTAAAACATTAATGAAGTGTTCTTCAGGGTGTATTTCGATTCAAACTGCTTATTTTCCCATTTATTTTTGAATTCACTTTTGCTCTCAAACGCATCAAACTCGCAGATTGTCTTATTTAGAAACTACTCAAGGTGCTGTGTTTGTCTACTTTTTTTTCCTTTTGATAAATGCTGAAAATATTGCAAAAAAAAAAAAAAAAAAAAAAAAAAAAGCAATCAAAAACAGCATTTTGAACCGATTTTCCGAAGTGGGAGAGCTGGGAATGAAAAATAGGATCATACAGAGAACATAATTGTTTATAAATCAAATTCTAATAAAGTGGGCGCAAAATGACATCACACGGCACCTTATACGTCTCTTCAAAAATCCCCTCAGCAAGTTTCATGTTTCTACTTTTAAAAATGTGTCTGAAATTGTATCAGAAAATTACGAGCTGTTGAAGGTAGAAAATCGTTTTTTCGAATGCACCCTTAAACAATCAAAGTTACTTCCCTTATACAAAAAACACCACTTTTCCAAATAAAAAAATGTAAAAAAAAAAAAAAAAAAAAAAAAAAAAAAACAATGTTGAAAACGTAAAAGGTAATCAATCATAATTACCATTTCTGACCCTTGGAATAGCGTTTCAAGCGCTCTACCATTTAAGTTACGAAGACAATTCCCAGATTGGCATTTCTCACTCCCATATGTTGGTAAGGCTGCACTACAGCACAAGATGGAATAGTCTTCATGAACACAAAAATCTTGAGGCGTGACATGAGACACAAATAAACCCATCATCGGTGAACTTAATTAATTTTTCAAGAGTGTTGAATATTTAATATATGAATTATCACTTGCTGTCTAAGCGTAGAACCAACATTGTGAAAAATGTCCATGCCGGGGATCGAACCCGGAATCCTTAGAACTCGATTCCCGGTTTGGAAATTTCTCACAATGTTGGTTCTATAATCAGATAGCAAGTATGATAATGTTAAATATTCAACAGTTTCAAGCGTAATTTCATCGTTGAAAAATTAGCAAAATACCCAAATCAAATATTTTCATAACAAGAAATTTAATTGTAAATACTTGTAAATTATTTTAGAATGCTGTCTATAATTTAATATTTACATTAATAAAATGAAGTCATAAATGAAATAAACAGTTACAAGGTATAAAATTATTGTTTTATTTTTGTTTGATAGCATGTGATGTTTTAAAATTGAGAATATTATATGCTCAATTTTGATCAAAACATACCCAATACGATATGAATACATCAATTTACTCATTTTAGAGCACTTCATTATTTTCAGTGTTCTACATTTAAAAATTCATCTTTAAAAGTAAAGTTGAAAGTTTTTTTTAGGCGGGGGAAGTAGGGCTAAAAAAGTCACCGTCAAAGCAAAGGTCCTAAAGAGCGATGCAATCAATAGAAATTTAAAAACATCATTTATACTTTTTTGACCGAAAATATCAATCATACATAAATAATATTTTTCAAATAAATATCAAATGCACAAAAATATCAAAAATATAAAACTTCATGATAATTTTAAAATAAATATCAGATTTATATCTTGATATATATATATATATATATATATATATATATATCAATACTTTTATAAATACAACCAAAGTAATTCAGGCAATACCATTCAATAAACCAATGAAACCAGTATTTTTACAATCATATTATTGAAAACAGTTGAAGTTTGAAATGAAATAAAACTGAACCCTAGATACTAATTTTGATAATCTACACTTAAGAAAATGCTTCACGCTTAATCCCCTCATTTTTGAGAAATTTTGATTGTAATTTAAAGTTTCCATATAATCCAGCAAAGTGAAAACTTAAAAAAGAAATAGTTATTAACTTCATTTTTGTAAACAAATAGGGGGAACTGGGACACATTGATACACCCCTTCTACTACTCGCAAGGCCATTATAGGAAGTTTCACAACAGCTCCAAAACATGATGTTAGTGTACACAACTACATGCAAAAAGTCTTGGCATGATTCAGTAGTTTGATTTAATGGGACGGGTGATTTATTGTTTTTGTAGTTAAAAAGTAAATTTGAGTTGTACAATTGCAATGGTATTACACAACTGTTCTAGTATTTTTAACCCAAAAGAATACTCTCCCTGGTAAGTAAAGCTACTGTTTATCAGTTCCGCATTCTATATTGTTTGGTAAATTATAAAGTGGTGGATTTGAGATTAATGTTATTCAAATGGTTTCATGGGGTACATTAATACAGTCTATGTTGGGGAACATTGATGCATATCAATATGCCCCATGATAGCTACAGACAACCTAAATCTTTTTTTTATTTTTATTTTTATTTATATATATATATATATATATATATATATATATATATATATAACCTTTTATTATTTTTATTTATTATACACTCCTTAATCCAACCATTTCCCCCGCCAAAAGTTTCTAATATTAATTTTTATTGAAATTAGATAACTCCAATTTTTTATATTAGAAAATTTTATACTATTTTTGCAAACAATAGACTTACGTCCTTACCCAACAGCTAGTGGTAGTAGAACTAACAAAAGAAAAGTACAGCAGCCTGGAAAATCTCGAATTTCTATCGATTCTCCAGAGAAAAAGTATTTTCGACACGAGAAATGTTAAATAAGAGAAACAAGCTGCAGCATAGCAAAGAATAATTATATTATAAACATAATTTTTCAATATAATTATCCTTTATTTTCTGTTTATAAACAAAAAACTTGGTAATTTTTTCATCTTTCCTAAGAAAGAAGATGGTGCAGGGTTTGAAATGCGAGATATGACAAAGTTATTACTGCTGACAATCAGACAAGGAACTGCCAGAACATCAGGTCATTATACATTTAATTTTAATTGCTTTAATATTGCTTACAAATAAATTGTGGGCGATTTGAATTTCTATAAATAAATATAAAATGGTTTGCTAACTCATTTCCTATGAAAAATATGCATAGATGTTATTTCTTCTCCATTTTTTCTAAACGTATCAAAGTGTCCCAAGAAGTGTATCAATCTGACCCGGGGACGGGGCACATTGATACAAATGACTTTTTTAGATTTTTTTTAAATTTTTCATGCAAAAATACTACACAAAACAACGATTGTACATATTTAAAACACACTGCACAAGTTTTGCTGACACAACATCGAAAAATAAATTGAAATTTCTATTTTCTGGACGCCAAAAAATTCTTAAAAAAAAAACTGTATCAATGTGCTCGAGTTCCCCCTACACATTACTTTACGTCAATCGGCATGTAAACTTTCTCACAGCCCTACATTTTTTTTTCTTTAAATCCCAAATCAACAAACATAGAAAATGTAGTACTAAGATGGTGAAGAAGAAACAACTAAATAAGAAAAATAATTTTTGACCAGAACTGCGTTAACTTTAAAGAATTTAAAAAAAGTAAGTTTTTCAAGAAACTAGTTTTGATGATAAATTAGCATTGCATATAACCCACTTAACTAAAAACCTTTAAAAAGAAAAAGTTATTTCCTTCTTTTCGTAAATAAAAGCACATTACTTTACGCCCATTCATACTTAAAATTCCCACAGATCTGTGTGTTTCTGTTACGACAAATCAACGAAGCTTCAACAAAAAAACGCAAAAATAAAAATAAAAACTGTCAACTTTGCTCAGAGCTGAAAGATTTTAACGTTTCTGGTCACGTTGTGGGTCCTAAAAAGTCCCATCATTTGCAATCGCGTCTGCAGATCTGGACTCCGTCGTCTTGAGCTAGAGTAAACTTTGTTTACTCCTGTGGAAGGAGCAGACTTTTTTTTTATCCCCCGTTTTGTCTGTGTTTTGCAAAGGATAGCATTTGCGCTTTTAAAAGCCACTGGACGAGAGATTTATCGTCCACCGCTAAAGACGGAGAGATTAGTTTAATGATACTGATGATAAAACGGTTCAGAGCGATTTTGTTTCTTTTTTTCTTGTCTATTTGGTCTATAACTATTCGTAGGCTAAAGACATATGAAACGAAAATTTCACACTTTAGATATGACTGATCCATTGCTATTTATTTTACTTCATCATTGCATAATAACCAACGTCATCAGGACCAGGGGTGTAGTCGTAAAATTAACAGAGGTTATACGCTCTAAGCAGAGGGTATACGCTCAAGGCAGAGGGACCCTAGAGTGTTTAAGCTATAGCTTTATTGAGCGACAGAGGGTATACGGTGTTCCTTAAAAAAATCCAGAAGATATACGGCGTATACCTCTGTATGCCCTCGACTATATCCCTGATCAGGAGTGTGCTTACGGGGAGGAAGGGGGGGGGAGAGTTTTATTTAGTTTTATTTCAAAAAATTTTATTAAGTTCAAAAAACTTTATTTAGTTTTTTTCGTTTCAGCAGTTTTTATGAAGATACTAGCTGACCTGCCCGGCGCTGAATGTGATGAATGATCTTTACATTATCCTCAAATCTGTATGATTTTATATCTGAAGACATCATTTCATCTTAATTTATATTTTTAAATGGAAAAATATTGAATTGAAAATATATGCTATTTTGATTTTTTGGAGTCCTTGTGCTCTGAAACCGAACGACACCGCGACGAAACCCTGAGGTTTTTACCGATTTCGTCGAAATATCCAATATTTTATTTTGTTAAATCTATATTTTTAACTGGCTGAACGTTTCAAAGTTTTTGCAGGTGACATAAATCTGATATGCTGAGATGCTTTCAAATTATCATGTTAAAATGTGGACGCTTTAGTTACTTTTTGCTATGAAATATCGTCTTCATTCGGTGCGAAGTGACCTGCGTTCGCCAGTGTATTTAACATGGCTCAAAATCATAATATATTAAAACTGATTGCAATATCGATTAGAAGATTTCTGCTCTAAAGGTAAATTTTGAGTTTGTTGAAATTTCTAAAATTGCGCTGTAGAGGGGCTAAACCGCATTTTACCGCATGTCTGTGTTTTGCAAAGGATAGCATTTGCGCTAGCCAGTTAAAGGCCACTCACTGGACGAGAGATTTCTCGTCCACCGCTAAAGACGGGGAGATTAGTTAAATGATACTGGTGATAAAACGGTTCAGAGCCATTTTTTTTTTTCTTGTCTATTTGGTCTATAACTATTCGTAGGCTAACGACATACGAAACAAAAATTACACGCGTTAGATGTAACTGATTCATTGCTATTATTTATTTTACTTCATCAATACATAATAATCAACGTCATTATTAATCCTGCAATGCTCAAGATAGCAAACATGTAACAAACAGTATTTCGAATTTAGTGGCTTTTTAGGTGCATTCGTATTTATGTAAATACGCAGCACCTATAGTCGTTGTTCAGTCCGTCCGTCTGTCCGTCTGCTTGCATATAACAGAGCAAAAACTACCTTACCGAATCATGTGAAATTTAAAATACATAATTGATGCATAATTTTGTCGAGTTATTTCAAATTTTATGATAATCGGATGTATAGTCTGTTTACAGGGGAAATCAGTAGTATTCCGTTACATTACGCTAAATGGGGAAAAAATGTTTCAAGTGCATATTAATGGTGTAACAGCCTTTCAAAAAGTATAAAAATGATATGCATTTGCACTTTTAAAAGCCACTGGACGAAAGATTTATTGTCCACCGCTAAAGACGGTAGATTAGTTTAATGATACTGATGATAAAACGGTTCAGAGCGATTTTGTTACTTTTTTTTTACCTTTCTATTTGATTTATAACTATCGAAATACGAAATACGAAAAGAAAATTTCACGCGTTTAAATATGGCTGATTCATTGCTGTTTATTTTACTTCATCAATGCATATATATAATCAACGTAATTATTAATCCTGTAATGCTAATCGTAGCAAATATGCTACAAAGATTATTTCGAATTTAGTGGCTTTTTTAGTTAGGATATTCCAAATTCAACCCAGAAAAATTAATATAGCAATATTATTTAATAACGGGCATTCTGTACTTAAAGCTTCGAAAAAATATTTTTCCCGCTTCAAGAGTTCGAAATTTTCTGATACATTTTCAGATTCATTTTTAAAAGTAAAAACATTAAACTTGTTGAGGGGATTTTTGAAGAGATGTATAAGAGGTCGTGTGATTTTATTTTTTGCAAAATTAATTAGAATTTGATTTATAAATATTTACTATCTCAGTATGATCGTTCCCAGACCTCCCGCTTCGGAAAATTCGGTTCAAAGGGCCAACTTTGACAGCATTTTTTGTAATATTTTCTGCCTTTTTCAAAATATTGACATGCATGGCACATAATGTAGTTTCTGAATACGAGAGTTTGGCAGTTTCATGCGTTTGAAAGCAAAAATGAATTAAAATATAAATTAGAAAATAAGCAGTTTGGATTTAAATACACGCTTAAATAAAGAAATTTATTGTTCAAATTTTCTGGTGTGAATTCAAATTCTCTGAATTAAGAAATTCCTAGAACATCCCTCTTAAAATGAAAGAGCTGATTTGGCTTCTCATGAAAGAGCTGTAATTTTTTCGATCATAAAAGAGTTGTTTTTCAAACGATTAAATCTTCTTGATCTAAATTGGTTATTTAAATAGCTCAATTTCTAAATTGGTTAAAACTCGAGTTATTTCAACTATTTTTTGAGAAGCTGCCTTTCAACGTTGATATGAGTGGATTTCAGCTCAACTTGAGCTATTTTGTGGCTGAATTTTTAAGAGAGATTTAGACTTCAAAGGTTGCTATGTGGTATTAAAAAATAATTATAACACTGAGAAAAAAATATAGTCCCAGCATCTAGAATCTAAATTGTGGCTCTTGAAAAAATAGTTCCATGTCATCCTTATAAATTCTAGTTCCCTATCCCAGAGAGTTCTGGAGTTCCCTAATAGAATTCAAGAGCGTTTTCTTATATTCACGTTGTCAAATCTACTTAAAAATCTCTGCAAATAGATGCGAACACAAGTGGTTTAATTTGTTAACTAGAATTCTAGTATATAAAACCATTCCCAAAATCAAGCGATAACTTCTTGTTACTGAAACGATTCAATATCCTTTCGTCACCTAGAAAACACTAGACTAGAAATGTCAGGTCATTGCGTCTATTCAACATAGTTGTTTAATCTATTCGCATAGTTCGGTAATCTGTAGTTCTAGTTTGAGTATTCAGAAAGTGACTGAATATTCATTCTAGGTGAAGGAAGTATATTTTTTTTCTCAGTGAAGTGTATTTAATATATATAGACTAAAATACTTATAATTATTATTTAACACCCCACTGTAAAAAAAAAAAAATATGGGTTTTCACATAAATATATTAAGTATCTTTACAGACGTTATTATAGTTACTAGATGTTTGATGCGGCGATGCGTATTAACTTAATTAATAAATTGACATGCTTTAGTAGACTGTCATCCTTTATTTTAATACATAGCGAAAGCGTTGCTTACTCTTAGCAAATCAAAAACAACAACTAACAAACAAAAGATTTTCGTTTCTATAGTTACATAGAATAGCGAACTAGTATGATGCCACATTTCAAAGATAAATTACAAATAACTCTAACATACCCCCCGACATTGAAGGGTCAACTTCAATAAATTATACAATACAAATATTAACATTACAAATGCTTATATTAATATGATACAATACAACAATTTTCTTTTGACAATGAAAAATACAATTATGAACATACAATAATAGAAAAACTAAAAATAAAAATACATAACAAAACTTTTTTTTTTTTTTTTTTTTTTTTTTTTTTTTTTACATTTTGTAATTAATTTTCTGAGACTTGTTGTGGCAATAACGCAATTTTTGAAATACTTCTTTTAAGTATTCCCCTAGCGGTTTTAACTTCAAAGACCCTAATCTTACCATCTGCACCAGGGATAATATTTATAATGCGTCCAAGTAAGTATTTATTTGTAGGGAGGTCATCTTCCTTTATCAACACTAGGGTTCCTATGTTAACGTTATTTTTTCCAAATTGCCACTTGGAGCGTTGTTGGAGCGTATTTAAATACTCTTTATTCCAACGATTCCATATCAATTGAATGTATTTTGAAATTCTATGCCATCTAGATAGTCTATTTTCGTTAACATTAATCAATTCTGGTTCAGAGATGGCTGTCATAGGCCTTCCGATTAAGAAATGGCCAGGTGTTAAGGCCTCCAAGTCATTCACGTCTGAAGACAATGGAGTGATTGGCCGTGAATTTAATATAGACTCTATTTGAGCAATTACAGTTAATAACTCTTCGAATGTTAGCCTTGCATTACCTACCGTTCGCTTCAGATGATATTTTACCGATTTTATTCCTGCCTCCCACAACCCCCCAAAATTAGGTGCTCTGGGTGGAATAAATTTCCAAATAATATTCTCGTCTGACAAATAATTCGCTAACTTCTCCTCAGGATGTCTTAGTAAATTATGGAGCCTCTGTAACTCGGCGTTAGCACCAACAAAATTTTTTGCATTATCTGAAAAGATTACTGCGCATCTTCCGCGCCTAGCAATGAACCTTTTTAAGGTGGCAATGAATGCATCTGTATTCAATTCTGACACTAGTTCGAGATGCACTGCTTTAGTTACAAAGCAAACAAATATTGCCAAATACACCTTATTAAGAATTCCCTTTCTCTGTCCCTTATATTTTATGAAAAAAGGGCCACCAAAATCTGTTCCCACGTAATTAAATGGTGCGCTAGGACGTACTCTCTCAGTGGGTAGGGAACCCATGATTTGTTGTATGGTTATGGGTATGGGGTTGCTTTTACTACAAGTTACACACTCATGAGTTATTTTTCTAGCTAAATTTCTTCCCCGTAGAGGCCAGTATTTTTGTCTCAAGTAGCATAACAATGCTTGTGCACCTATATGAAGATATTTTTTATGATAGTAAATTGCAATTAGGCTACACAATTTACCCTTACCTGGCAGAATATATTGATGTTTTTCAGCAAATTTTAGGTCTGCATTATCTAAACGCCCTCCAACTCTCAGCACATTATCTGCATCTAAAAAGGGGTTTAACAATCGCAAGTTACTTTTCTTAGAAATTTGCTTACCTTCTAACAATGCAGTATATTCTGCCTTAAATTCAAGTTTTTGGATTTCCCGAATTAAAAATGTTTCTGCTCGTGATAATTCTTCCATACTTACGTGTCCCTTTCTTTTTTCATCTAATTTTCTTGTGTTATCTAAGAACCTGAAAATATAACTTAAAACACGTAATATTTTAGGATAATTATTGCTGATACTTAAAATTTCATTTACAAATTCACTAGAATTTAAACTTAATAACGCTGTACTGTTTTTCAATTTTAATTCTGATGAAAAGTCTATATTGTTTTTCACTTGTTCTAAATCAATGCTGTGTTTGGATTCACTGTCTCTTTCTCTCAAAAAGAGAGGGCCATGCCACCAAAGATCACAATCAATTAATTTGTCGAACGTTAGTCCTCGAGACACAAGGTCTGCTGGATTGTCCTCTGAGCGTACATGTCTCCATTGAAAAATCTGGGTCAATTCTTGAATTTTGTAAACTCTGTTGGCCACAAAGGTTTTAAGTAGATGAGGAGGAGTCTGAATCCATGCTAAGACGATGGTTGAATCACACCATAGTATTATTTTACTGATGTTCAACTTTAGTACAGTCACTATCTTAGATACGAGTTGAGACAATAAAGCAGCTGCGGACAATTCCAATCGTGGGATTGTCAAAGGTTTCAATGGTGCAACTCTAGACTTGCTGCACAGTAAATTTAAAGATATATTAAATTTTGTGAAACAGCGTAGATAAATGGCTGCTCCATATGCGAGCTCGGAGGAGTCGGAGAAGCCGTGCAGTTCAACTTCCGAATGCCCTTCGTTTAAAACAAATCGATTGATTTTTAAATTGTTTATATTCTGAAGCGTTCTGATAAAGCGTCGCCATTCATCTTTAATGTCATCTGGAAGTGGATCGTTCCAATCCAGCTTTAACAGCCACAGTCTTTGTATGAAAATCTTAGCCTTAGCTATTCCAGGACCGAGTAATCCCAATGGATCGTAGATACGCGCTATGTCGGATAAAACAGTTCTTTTTGAGTATACAACTGGTTCCTTAATTGATGAATTAAACGAAAAGCAGTCACGAACTGGATTCCATAACAATCCTAGAGTTTTAGTGCTCTGGTCCGCATTACGATCATTGAATGTATACTCTTGATTGCTAGTTGCGATTTTCAAGAGTTCGGGGTGATTAGCATACCATCGGTGCAACTTCATGCCACCACGTTCAAGCAATGCGATTAATTGTGCTTGCACTTGTTGAGCCTTATTTAAAGTGTCAGCTCCTGTTAATACGTCGTCCACGTAGAAATCTTGAAGAACTACATGTGATGCTAGCGGAAAATTGTCCTTTTCATCAATTGCAAGCTGATTCAAAGTCCGCGTGGCAAGATAAGGTGCATTCGATGTACCGTATGTAATCGTCTTTAACTTAAATATTTTGACTGGTTCTTCTTCATCAGTTTTCCACAAAATTCGAAGCAAATCTCTCTGATTTTCCGAAATTAATATTTGACGATACATCTTTATGATGTCAGCAGTAAAGACGTATTTATGAGTTCGAAATCGACAAATTATATCGAAGAACTCATCTTGGACTAATCCTCCATTTAATAAAACATCATTTAAACAAACACCACTGGTAGTAGCTGCACTAGCATCGAAGACAACCCTTAATTTCGTGCTTGGTTTCTCGGGTTTGTATACCCCATGATGCGGCAAATAATAGGAAAATTCGGGCTTATTTTCCAGCAAGATTTCTTCTAAGTGTCCCAAATCATTATATTCGTTAATAAATTCTTCGTATAACAATTTCATGGCTGGATTGTGCGCAAATCGCTTAAATAGATGATTTAATCGTTTAAGTGCGTTTTCCTTTGATTCTCCTAAACATGCAAGCCCACCAGTTTTAATTGGCATTTCCACAATATACCTACCATCTGTTCTTCTAGTATGTGTACGCAAGAAATGTTCCTCACAATACTGCTCTTCTTTACTTTTTATTCGGTTTTTATCATGGACCGCTTCAATTTCCCAAAATTTTTGCATAGCGTTGGATAAATCATCCGCAGATTGAACAAGACCACAATAATTATTAAAATTCTGTTGGGGCATAGACGTAGAACCACTGGCAACATAGCCAAAAACAGTTTCTTGAAAAACCAAATTTTGCATATTTATTTTATTTTGTCCGATTAATTTAAAAAATACTTCGTTTGATAATAAAACATGTATTGGACCTGGTTTATCAAATTCTGGATCAGCTAACAGAAAAGTTTGTAAATGCTTAATAGGCATGATGTTTAGATATGTAGCTGGTGTTATGCGCGTAATTTTAGGAACAACAAAAAATTGCAATGTTTCATTAAAACTCCTGTTTTTATTTGCTATGGTTGTTATAATACTTTCCTTTATATTCATAACTGAACCATTCAGCCCTGAAACTGATGTGTTTATTTTTCTTCTTCAAGAACAATAACTCAGAACATTCCTTCGTTATAAAGTTATTTTGCGATCCTGAATCTAACAATGCTCTAAGAGGAACTAATTCTCGTCTAGCGTTTTGTACATATATTATCGCAGTTGAAAGCAGTACTTGTTTACTAGAAGAAGATGTCATACTCATTACAGTATTGTTATTAGTTGAATGCGTGTTATCAAATGAATGTGTATTTTCACCCAAAGCGGTAACAGACATCGGATTATTTGTGTAACTATGAGGAGTAAATGCATTTGCGGTTGGTAATAGATTACTACTAATAGTATTTTCATCTTGAATTGCTATTGTCTGATTAGTATCAATATTTTCCTCACCGCGTTTCAGGTGGATCAGTGTGTGGTGACGTTTGTTGCATTTTCTGCACGTGCTTGAACTTTTGCACTGGCTAATGTTATGAACTGATGATAAACAGTTGAAGCATAATTTTTTCATTTTAACAATATTAAACCTTTTTTTTTGCAGGTAAATTTAAGAATTGGGAACATCTCATTAAAATGTGATTGCCTTTACACATTGAACGAATGTGTGGACTTTCTGCTAACAAAGTCAATGACTTGGAATTAAATGAACGTTTCTGATCCTTACTGAAAGGTTTAACAGCCGTGACTGTATGAATATTTTCCAAATATTGAGATCGTTTTTCTAAAAATAAAAGTAATTCATCTAACTTCGGAACTTCTTTTGAACTTATAGTCATTTCATAATTTTTTCGAGTATCTCTATCTAACTTTTGGAGAATGATGTTCAATATTAAAACATCTGAAAGATTATTTCTATTATAATTCAAAATCTTCAAGGCGCGAATGCTTTTTTTTACATTATCGACTAGATTTCGAAGATCTTTAGCGGAAGGCTGTGTAAGTTTATCTGCGTTTAAGAGTGAATTGATGTGTATTTCTGTTACTATTCTATCATTTTCATATCTGTCTTTTAATGCTTGAAATAAAGATGAAAAAGTGTCTTCTGTGCTAATCAAAGCTCTTGCATCACTTATTAATGCCGCTGATAAATAATGCAACTTTTGCGCATCTGATAGTTGCTCATTTGAAGTTATTAAGTTGTTAAATTGTAATTTAAATAGACCCCATTCTTCTGGTTTTCCGGAGAATTTCGGAAGAGATATATCGGGTAATTTAATATTTATCGCGTTGTTTATTTGAGTAGAATTTGGTTGAATTTCATTGGAAACTTTACTTTGTTCTAAATGTTTAAGTTGCTTTTTAATTTGAAATTTGGCCTTTATAATTTTTTCCTGGTATTCTTCGCTAGCACTAATGTCAATTTCATATTCTTTTTCTAAATTAATACCAGATTCTATTTCTTTATTTAGGTTTTTTAGAGTTTGTTCTCTGTCATTTAATTGTTCTGAAATTTCTAAATAACTATCAATATCAATATTTTTATCTTTTATTAATACCTCTAATTTATTAATTAATTTCGTAATTGAAGTGCGTAATGTTGCACGCTTCTTTTTTAATTTATCAATATTTTCCATGTTCAAAAACTTATAGTAACAGCAAAAGGAATAATAAATTATTCATTACCTTGATTGCTGCGGCAGACGATTTTCTTTCTTTCTTTTTTTTTTTCACCAGTCCAGCTTGTGGAATAATGTTCTAATAAAATTCAATGATGAAAACAGTTCATTATTTTCGAACTTTTCTTTTCGAAGTGAAGAAGAAAATATATAGACTTTGGCTCGACGTAACCAGATGTTTGATGCGGCGATGCGTATTAACTTAATTAATAAATTGACATGCTTTAGTAGACTGTCATCCTTTATTTTAATACATAGCGAAAGCGTTGCTTACTCTTAGCAAATCAAAAACAACAACTAACAAACAAAAGATTTTCGTTTCTATAGTTACATAGAATAGCGAACTAGTATGATGCCACATTTCAAAGATAAATTACAAATAACTCTAACACTAGATAATCTTTAGTAATCAATCGTTTCGCAAAATATTACAAAAATATTTCTAGTAGAGCTGCTCATCAAACAGCTGTAACTCAACTGACGCGGGGTGTTGAATCAACCAGTCAACACACCAATCTCTAAGACCTTTTGGCTAGGCTAGCCCGCCCAGCGAAACCGCTGAACGCTGAACTGTCGCCGGTGACTTCGTGATCCAGCGGAATTTTGATTTGTGAAATTATTTTCATCATTTTAAGGTAAGTTATATTTTATTTAATCTAGAAACATTTACAAATATTCAGTTTATTTTTATTAAAAGTTAATTTCACCACTAATCTCTTATTTCTTTTAGGCCTAACTTAAACCTTGCTTGTCAATTGTCGCGAGTATTACTAATATTCTGTGCGTAGTTTATGCAGTTTAAAACCTGTTTTTTTTTGTTTTTTGTTTTTTTTTTCCGTTTCTTTCTCTCTCTTTGATTATATAATTTTAAAAATGAAATGTTAATTAATCTACTGGTAATCTTTGATATTGTAAGTTGAGATTTAACAGTCTGGGATAAATATTGTATCGTTCAAGTTTTTGTCATGTTTTGGGACCATAAAAATCTTTTATTAAACTAATCTACTTATTTAATTTTATCTGAAATCTCAATGTTCTCATGCACGCTATTTATAAAATAACAAATATATCGCAAACTATACGTGTTTGCAGCCTTTTGTACAATTACCCTTGATAGCTTAGTCAAAATATAATTTAAAATTAATAAAAACAACTTTTTAATCACAATTATCGCCGTTTTATTTTATTGTATGTCATTAAAAATATTAATAATGTAAATTAGACTTCAATTTCGACCTACCCCCATCTGTTTATATACGTTTTGAATGCTTGAATAATGCAATATTGTCAGCAAGCAAAATTTTTGTTTGAGTCTAATTCTTTAAACATGGGTTGAAACTGCTGTTCATGTTTATTGTATTGACATCAGGGTTGGGATGATTTAAATTGACAGATTTAAATCAGTGGATTTTAATCATTTTTTCTTTTTTAAATGCTAGAAATTAGTTAGCAGAGAAATAAGAAGTTGGTGTAAATAAGTAGCAGGTCTTTTTCTGGTATTGTCAGGATTGCTATCAGAAAGAATGTGGCAGGTGCAGGTTAAGTCCATGTGTCCCCCTCCTAATTTTTTAATTCTTTGTTATTTTGTTAAAAAATTTAGACGATGAGGCAAAACACAGAAACGCTTAATAATAAATCATATTTTGTTTGCCAATATTTGCAACTAAATGATTTTAATCTTTTTTTTGTTTCACAAGTTAATCAGCGTTAGAATTCCTATAAAACAGTCACTGGTCCCAAGGACTAGTAAGCATGAGAATTTACTGGTCCGCAGACTTCATCACTGGTCCGCTACATAAAATTCTATTAAATAATTTTAACACTTAGAGTGGCCTCTCCCCCTCCCCCCCCTCCCTGGAAAATAAACCAATCTTTGCATTTATCCAAAATTTTCAGCATAATAAAATGTAAAATTATAATTTGCTAAAAATTAAATAAACAGTACGTAAAGAAAAACTATCAAATTATTAATTAGATATTTTATTTGCCATTACTTATTTCAACTGACTAAGGTTTAATGCACATTTTTTTTTTTTTTTTTTTTTTTTTTTTTCTTTTTCGATTTTTCTCCATATTTTAGCCAGAGTGGTGGAATTGTAGCTAGTGTCAGTGATGAAGCTGGACTTGGAAAATCCTGGGTCCCTTTTCTACAGAAGCGGGTCCCCACTAATAATAAGTCATATTTTTCGACGCAAAAATTGAACTTGTTCATTTCCACAAGAAAAATAAAATGCAATAATTGTTTTAATAATAATAAATAATTAAAACCAATATTAATTTAAGAGAAATTTTCTGTACTTTTTAAAGAATAAATGTTCAAGATACAAATTTAATTATAAAATAATGCTTATTTGAGTGTAGAAGATAACAAGTATCATTATTGTCTGCCCCATTTTAAAATGGGACAAAACAGGTTTACTGTAAAAGACATTTTTGCTGAAAAAAGGGATATTTTTGTTGAGTAAATGGTATATACTTAAATGGTGCTTTCAGGAGTCGCATTCACTCAAGAAGATTTGGAGATTAAAAGAAAAAAAAAACCGATTGGGAAGCAGGAAAATCAGTTTTTGGAGCAGCAACAACAATTTTGAAGTAGGAAAATAAGTTTTTAAAACAGAAAAATTCTCTCCCGGCTTCACTTATTTATTTATTTTTTCGTGCTTTTTTTTTGTCGAAATTTCCGTTTTTAGCGTTATTTTAACGGAATCTTTTGTTTTTTCGGGATTTATTGACGAAATATACCATTTTTCGCGATATTTTTTGACAAAATTTTCCGTTTTATCGCGATTTTTGGACGAAATTCGCCGTTTTTTCGCGATCTTTTGAAGAAATCAGTCGTTTTTTCGGGTTTCAAGATGAAATTATCCATTTTTTTCGCGAATTTTTGACGATATTTGCCTGGAATCAGCCGTTATTTAGCGATATTTTAAACAAAATTTGTCGCTTTTTGCGATTTTTTGACAAATTTTGCCGTTTTATCGCGATTTTCGGACAAAATTTTTCGTTTTTTCACGATTTTTTGAAGAAATCTGTCTTTTTCGCAATTTTTTGAAAAAATCTGCCTTTTTTCATGATTTTTTTTGAGAAAATTTGCCATTTTATCGCTATTTTGGACGAAATTTGCCGTTTTTTTTGCCATCTTTTGAAGAAATCTGCTTTTTTTTCGGGTTTTGGAATGAAATTAGCCATTTTTTCGAGAATTCTTTGACAAAATTTGCCGGAAATTAGTCGTTATTTCGCGATTTTTTAACGAAATTTGCCGTTTTATCGCGATCCTTTAACGAAATTATGCGTCTTGTGGGACGCGTAAGAGCTATTTTTTGCGTCCTTATCGCCGATTTTTTGCGTAATTTACGTGTTATAGCGCGTCCGCGGCATCGCTGATTAATAAAAAAAAATCTTATGTGCGATTGGTTGCGGTTCTCTCAGGGCCAGAAAAAAGGCACTGGTCCTGCGGACCACTAAATTTTTCAAATTAGTGGTCCGATTGAATTATCGGTGGTCTCGGACCAGCGGACCACCAAGGATTTCGAACGCTGTATAATAATTAAACAAATTCATTAATGTTCACCAAAAAATCAGATACTACATAAAGGAACAAGTTTTAAAACTTGCCATATTACACTGTCAAATTTCAATTAAAGCTTATGAATTTTTAAAAAGCATTCCAAAACCAAAATAACTAGTTTGTATATTGTAGTCACAAATCGTAGACGAATGATGTGTGCATAGTAATACATTGTTGTTGTTTTAATTTAAAACTTAAAATCTTAATTCTTACTTTTTATGTAATGTTAATTTTAACTTTGATCTTATTATTAATAATATGCTATAATTTTTTAAAAATAAGACATTAGGTAAAGATAGCATTACAAAATTTAAAGCAAGATATGAACAAGCTTTTAATGGCTGTGATATTGCTAAAGTTTTATTAAATTCCTCTGTTTTAATTCAAAATGAAATTTCACTTAGTGTAGAGGAAAATAATGAAGGTTTGGCATTCATTAAAGAAAATTGTCCAAATCTTCTCACCACTGTAGCACAATTTTTTGAAATTTGGTCAGGGAAATTCCGGGAATCTTTTGAGATTTGGTCAGGGAATTCGCTAGTCATGTTTTGCTGGGAACCCTGCATTCAACAAAATTTCCAATCCTCATCGACAAAATTTGTTCTTTTTCTACGCGCTATCAATGAAATTCATGCTTTTTTTTCACAGCAAATTGGTGAAATTTACAATTTTTTTCTGTGTCCTACTGATAAAAATTGTAATTTAAGCTATATCATTTAGAAAAAAAAATTTTTATAAAGAATTTTGTAAAAATGTGCCATAACTACATGGATGAAAGTTTTCAGTCTTAAAAATTTCCAAGGACGGAAGCGGATCGCAGAAAAGATGCGCTTCTCAAAAAAGATGCAATGAAGATTCGAATAATCGTAAAAAAAGAGATTTCTGTGAAGCAATTGGGAAAAAAAAAAAAATGCATTTTTTGTCAAAATTTTGCAGAAAAAAAAGGGGGGGGGGTTGTTGAAGGATTGCGAAAAACATGCTAATTTTGTTAAAGGATCCATAACCATTTCCATTGCAAAATTATGAAAAGCATACTGTTTCCGTCAAAGGATCACGAAAAAGACACCATCTCAGTCAAAGAATGCGAAATAGACATGGCCTCTGTCAAAGAATTAAAAAAAAGCATCTTCTGTCAAAAACTTGCAGAAAAAAAACAAGATTCCTGTCCTAGGGACGCGAGAGAGCCTCTAATTCTGACAAAAGATCGTGAAAAAGATGCACTCTCGGTCAAAGAATGCAAAATAGATGCAGTCGCTGTCAAAAGATCTCAAAAAAGACATATCTGCCAAATGAATTTTAAAAAATTAAGATTTTTATCAAATGATTATAGAGGAAACTCAAATTATGTCAAAAGACGCAAATTTTGCAAAAGGACCACGAAAAAAATGTGATTTCCATCAAATGATTGCAAAAAAATACTATTTTCATCAAATGATTGCAAAGAAAAGTAACTTTTATGAAAGGATCATCAGAGTTTCCCCCAGGTTTAAAAAAGGGCAGGGCGCTACTGTTCTGAAAAGGGCACTTTTTACATTTTTCAGGGCACTTTTTCATTTTTAAGGGCACTTAGAGTTGAATCTAGAATCTAGCAATTCAAAAAATCGTGAAAAAAAAAAAAAAAAAAAAAAAAAAAAAAAACACAAAAATTTCATCAAATAATTGAAAAAAAAAAAAGGTAAATTCTGTTAAAAGATCGCGAAAAAACAGCAAATATTGTTAAAATATCGCGAAAAAACGGCAAATTTTATTAAAAGATCACAAAAAACTGTATATTTTGCTAAAAAATCACAAAAAAGACAAATCTCGTGAAAGTATCGCGAAAAAACGGAACTTTTCGTTTTATTGCGATTTTTGGACGAAATTTGCCTTTTTTCGCAAATCTTTTGACGAAATCTGCCGTTTTATCACTATTTTTGACGAAAGTTGCTGTTTTTGCGACTCATTTGACAAAATTTTCAGTTTTATCGCGATTTTTGAAAGAAATTTGTTGTTTTTGGACGATTTTTTGAGAAAATCTGCCGTTTTGTGACAAAATTAGCCTTTTTTTTTTTTTTTTTTCCTTGAGAATTTTGCCTGAAATTAGTCGTTATTTTACAATTTTTAACGAAACTTGCCGGGTTTTTTAGCGATTTTTTGACAATCTACCCGTTCCACGGGAGGCGTATAAGGCTATTTTTTGCGTTCCTGTCGCCGATTTATTGCGTAATTTACACGCGATAGCGCGTTCGGAGCACCGCTGGAGAGCTGCGTTTTTTGAAATATGGGGCAAGAAGGGCACTATTTTTTTTTTTTTTTTTTGAATGAATGAATGACAAGAGGGGCGCTAGTTTTTGGATGAGGGGCAAGAGGGGCGCTATTTTTTAACTTAAAGGGCAGGAGGGGCAGAGCGCCCCCCTGAAACCCTCTGGGGGAAACTCTGGATCATGAAAAAGACAAATTTTGTCAAAGGGTCTTGGAAAAGACTATTTTTGTCAAAAGGTCGGGAAACAGACATGATTTCTGTCAAAGAATCACGAAAGACAATTTCTATCAAAAAGATTATGAAAAAGATGTGAATTTTGTGAAAGGATCGTGGAGAAGACATGAATTTTGTCAAAGGATTGCAAAAAAGATGTGATTTCCGTCAAATGATCGCAAAAAAAAGCTTTTCATCAAATGATTGGGGAGAAGACGCAATTTCTATCAGAATGATCGCAAAGGCGCAAATTTAGTCAAAGAATCTTGGAAAAGACGCGAATTTTGCCAAACGATCACAAAAAAGACAATTTCCGTCAAATGTTTATAAAAAAAAGCAATTTTCATCAAATGATTTCAGAAAAAGCACGATTTCTGGAGTCAAAGGATCATGAAAAAAGGCATGGTTTCTGACCTAAGATGGTGAAAAAGGCATGATTTTTGTCAAATGATCGCAGAAAAAGTGCTAATTTTGTTAGAAGATTGTATATTGTTAAAAAAGTGGATGACCGCGAATGTCTCCTTTAATGGCACTAAATATGATAAAGATGTTTAAAACATCATTAAATGCTTTTTATTTGTATTTTTATGAATATTCTACTAATTTTTTGTTTATTTCGTTATTTAAAATAAAAAATGTGTCAATATATATAATTTTGCTATTAGTTTGGTGATTTGTATAATTTGGCGAAATTGGTCGCCTGGATAACCAAGTAGTGCCCAATTTTTTAAATATTTTTGTAAAATTTTCTCCCAAACTCAATCTTTTCCCTTAACTAAAGAATTATTTCTAACTGGTTTTAATTTTATAAATACTTAAGGATTATATTTAGGTATGCAGCTAAAAAAAAAAAAAAAAAAAAAATCACCATTAAATCGCATCAAATTCATAAAGTAAGAAAGTTTTATTTCAGGTTTAAGCAGTGTTAATAATTAAAGCTAGATTAATGCACAATTAAAATCTTTTTACCAAATATTTATCAATAAATTTATCAATAAAAGCAAAATCTTTTTTTTTTAAGTAAAAAAAAAATAAATAAATAAAAAAACCTTGAAAAACTATGAGTTTTGTCATATTGATAATATTTAGAATTACATATTAAAATACAAACAGAATGTTATAAAAGTAAAGTATTCTGAAATTTGTCATGACATCTAAATTGAAAGTTTCATTATTTACATCTGTAATGTGCAGATTTCAGGAATTTGTGGATTTAAGGGAGTCTACTATATATTCTTTAAGGTTTCTGTCAAACTGTAAAATTTTCTGGATTGAGGGAATATTATCTTCAAAGAATTTAATTATGAGTGTCAAATCAACATTTTTTTACCATTAGATTTAGCATGTAACAGAAAAGATTAAGATTCAACTTCATATCTTAATACTCTTAAATTCTTCAAAGATAATCTTCCCTATTCCAGAAAATCTTTCAATTTAGATGTCGAGAAACAAAATAACCAGAAGTTTTTGTATATTAAAAATAATCTCAGAATAATATATATTTATTGAATTATATCAAATATGTATTATTAAATTGTTAGTCAAAAGTAGTTTCTTAATAAGATTTTCAAGGTATCAATGTTACACTGTGTAGGGCAAATTTTGCTTTGAACATAAGATGTAGCTGTTACTAATAATGTTTAAATTAGAAATGATTTCAATTCTCAACATAGTTGACTGCAACTATTTGAGTATTTTAAAATGTTATATTGTTATATTACTTATATAATCATGGGTGCAAGTTTTTCCGTCCTGAGACGAAATTCTGTCTCTTAAAAATTCCCGAGAACGGAAACAAGACAGAAAAATCTCAGAGAACGGAAGCGCATAGTGAAAAACACGCGCTTTTCATCAAAGGATCACGGAAAAAAACATGATTTTCATGAAATGATCGCGAAAAAAAGTGCTATTTCTGTCAAAGGACTGCAAAAAAAGACACATTTGCCGTCAAAAGCTTGCGGGAAAAAATGCAATTCTTGTCGAAGATCGCGAAAAACACTCTATTTCTGTCGAAAGATCGCAAAAAACTATTGAAGAATTGCGAAAAAAGGCATGATTTTTATCAAAAGCTTGTGAAGTAAAGTCAATTCTTGTTAAAAGATTGCGGAAAAGACGTCATCTCGGTCAGAGAATGTGAAATAGACGCGGTCTCTGTCAAATGATCGCAAAAAAAGCTGAGTTTTCTGTCAAAAAATTGCAAAAAAAAAACGCAATTCCTGTCGAAGAATCGCGAAAAAGATGCTATTTCCAATCAAAGGATACTAAATAGATGCAATTTTTGTCAAATAATTGCAAAAAAAGCTAAATTTTGTCAAAGGATTGAGAAAAAGAGATTTCCATCAAATGATCGCAAAAAATTCCACAATTTTTGTCAAAGGATCGTGAAAAAAATGTGAATTTTGCCAAAGGATCGTGAAAAGACTCTATTTCCGTCGAATAATCTAAAAAAAGACGCTATTTCCGGTCAAAAAATAGAAAATAAGTACTTTTTTTGTCAAAGGATCGCAATAAAGATGTGAATTTAATCAAAGGATCGTGGAAAAGACGCAAATTTTGCCAAAAGATCAAGAAAAAAAACGCACTTTCTGTGAAATGATCGCAAAAAACCCACGATTTTCATCAAATGATAGCAGAGAAAACGTAATTTTTGTCGAAAGGATCGCGAAAAAGATGCAATTTCTGTACAACGATCACGAAAAAGACGTGAATTTCGTCAAAAGATTGTATAAAATACTTGGATTTCATCGAAAAATCGCAGATTTCTGCTGAAAACTGTAGAAAAATCGCAAATTTCGGTGGAAAATTGCAAGTTTCGGTTTAAAATCGTAGAAAAATCACAAATTTCGGCAAAATATTGTAGAAAAGTCGAAAATTTTATCGAAAGATCGAGGGAAGAAACTAATTTCATCATATGGTCATGGAAAAAACACGAGTTACGTGCTTATGTTCTCACTCAATGGGAGGGTGGGGTGTCAAAATATTTTCAGTCTTGGCAAAATTTCAAACTTGCACCCATCTCGGTATATAATATCCAAAAACATTTATTTTATCAACAGATATGCATTATATGCAATTGGAAATGAAATTTAAAAATTAATTGCTTAAACTTGGGGTGCACAACCTTTTCAAGTGAAGGGCCACTTAGAAATATGTCTGAGTGGTCGAGGGCCACATCATGATCTGTGGCCTATAATCGGATAAAAAATATGATTTTAGGGGGGAATGGCAGGGGGGGGTGGTACCCCTTTAAGTTTGCTTACCCAGTCAAAAAATTTAATTCACATGGTAAGGATATATCAGCAGATTTTAGTTTATATATAACAGATGTTTCAAGTTTTATTTTCAAGATGTAAAAATATTCTTTGACTTTTTTTCAAGAAAGTAAATTTTGCTTTATTACAAGTGCTAAAAAATAAGCATAAATTGCTGGTACCGAAAAAAAATGTGAACTTTATGAACGAAAGAGAGAGAAGGAGCCGATCAACAAGAATTTTCGTGCCTGAGCAACAAAATTCCCGATTTTCTGTGCCCGATTAACGAAATTTGTTATTCTTCCACGCCTGATCCACCAAATTTGCACATTTTACAAAACCAATCGACAAAATTTGCAATTTTTATGAAGCTGAATGAGAAAATTTGCATAATTTTCTCGCCTGATCAACAAGATTCGCAATTTTTATGAAACCGATTGAGAAAATGCAGGAGTTTTTCGCACTTAATCAACAAAATTCGCTATTTTTACAATGCTGATTGACGAAATTGGTGATTTTTCCTCACATGATCAACGAAATTTGCAATTTTTTTCTGCACATGATCGACAAGATTCGTGATTGACAAAAACACTATTTTTCTGAAACCGTTCGACTAAATTAGCTATTTTCTTCGCCTAATCGACGAAATTCACGATTTTAACGAAACTGATCGATGAAATAGGCAACTTTTTTTCGCTTAATCGGCAAAATTCATATTTTTTTCAAGCCTGATCGACAAAATTCACAATTTTTACGAAGGCGATCGAAAAAATTAAAGATCTTTCCGCTCTTGATCAACAAAATTTGAAATTTTTACAAAGCTGATCGATGAAAATCACGATTTTTCCTTGCATGATCAACAAAATTCGTTTTTTTTTTTACAAAGCTGATTTACGAAATTCGCGATTTTTCCTAGCACGATCAATAATATTCACATTTTTTTCGAGCGTAATCAACAAAATTCACGAATGTCCCGCGCTTGACCAATGAAATTCGCAATTTTTACGCATACGATCGATGAAATTCGAAAATCATAATTTTTACAAAGCCATTCGACGAAATTAGCGATTTTTCTCGCTTGATCGACAAATTTCGCGATTATCCACAGCTGATCGAGGAAATTATCGATTTTTCTTCTCCCAGTGGAGGAAATTTGAGATTTTATTAGAACCTAATTGACGTAAGTAGCAATTGTTATGCGAGTGATCAACAAAATTCACAATATTCCCGTCTCCGATCAACAAAATTTGCAATTTTTCGGAATCCGATCTATAACATGCACAATTTTTCGCTGTCCGATCGATGAAATGCACACTTTTTCCACCTTTAATTCAAGAAATAGGCATTTTCGCGCCAGATCAGCGAAATTCGCGATATTTGTTCTAACTGACGAAATCTGCATTTTTTACGTGGGAAGATGAAACTCTTGATTTTTTTTCTCAGGATAAATTGATAAAATTCACGATTATTTCGCAGCCTATTAACTAAATTTTCATTTTTTCCTCGCATCATCGATAGACTCGCGATTTCCCCATGCCTTATCAACGAAATTTGCAATTTTTTCGTCCGTACCTAATCAACAATATTCGCGTTTTTTTTTTTTTTTTTTTTTTTTTTTTTTTTTTTCATGCGATAAACCGAGAAAACATGCAATTTTTTTTCAACCGATGAATTTAATTTGCAATTTTTTCGAGCATCATCTAGAAAATTGACTATTTTCTCTTGCCTGATCAACGAAATGTGCGATTTTTTGCGTAAGACCGACAATATTCACGATTTTTCTATGCCTGATCGACAAAACTCGCAATTTTTCTGTGCCTGATCGGAGAAATTTGCTACTGTGATTTGCAAATGTGATT
The DNA here is from genome assembly GCA_964019185.1 of Maratus speculifer. Classification (NCBI taxonomy): domain Eukaryota; kingdom Metazoa; phylum Arthropoda; class Arachnida; order Araneae; family Salticidae; genus Maratus; species Maratus speculifer. The sequence goes on along the minus strand of OZ025290.1, from coordinate 55,733,568 downwards.
TTCATTAAATGATCGCAGAGAATTTCGTCAAAAAATAGCAGAAAAATTAGATTTTCTTAAAAAATCCTTTAAAATATGCAAATTTCGTCAAAAAATCATAGAAAAAAACCCAAATTTCAGAGAAAGATTGTGAAAAAAACTCGTCAAATTTAGTTTTAAAAAAATCCATCAAAAGATTGTGTAAAAGATGCAAATTTCGAAATCGATCACGAAAAAGACACAAATTTTGACAACTCGCAAAAAAGTGGCACATTTTGTCAAAAGATTGCAAATTTCGTTAAAAGATTATAGAAAAAAAAGCATATAGTTAGTGACGGGTAGGTATCCACCCCCTTTCCTAAACTGTAACCAGAGTTGTATAATATAGACACATGCCGTACGCAGAAAATTTTAAGAAAGAAACAATTTTTATTTTATAACTTTTTTAGTGCCAAAAAATAAAATATTCCCTATATTTTATGAACGAATTTTTTACTGTTAACAAGAATGTTGTCAAGAGACCTCGAAAAAGTCGTGAATTTCAACAAAGAATCGCGTAAAAAACATGCATTTCGACAAAGAATGGCATAAAAAACATGCATTTCGACAGAATGGCATAAAGAATATGCATTTGAACTAAGAATCGTGTAAAAAAGACAAATTACCGCACAAAAAACGTGAATTTCGTTCAAAAGTTGCCAAAAATCCGAATTTCGTCCAAAGACCGCTCTAAAAGTGTAGATTCCATACATAAATCGCATATAAAACGCAGATTTCGTGCATAGGTTCCGTAAAAAACACTAATTTTGTGCATGAATAGCATAAAAACACGAATTACATCCATGAATCTCTCAAACGAGAATTACATCCATGAATTGTGTAAAAAAAACACTAATTACGTTCATAATCTGCATAAAAATACGAATTACGTTTATGAATCATTTAAAGAAACACGAATTGCATTAAAACTGTGAATTGCATAAAAAATGCGAATTAAGCCCATAAATCGTTCAAAAAACAGGAATTTCATCGGCAGAAAGATCAAAAAACACAAAATACATCCATGAGGCATGAATCTCATAAAAATAGAGAATTACGCCCATAAATCAAGTAACAAACACAAATTACATCTATGAATTGCATAAAAAACGTGAATTATGTCCTTAAATTTCTCAAAGAATGCAAATAACATTCATAAATCATGTAAAAAAACATGAATTATGTCCATAAATCGCTAAAAAATGCAAATTACATCCATGAATCGCAGAAAAACACGAATTATATGTCCATAAATCTCTCAGAAAGCGCAAATTACGTATATGAATCGTGTAAAAAAACTCAATTTATGCTCACAAATTGCATAAAAACACAAATTACGTTCATGAATCGTGTAAAAAACATGAATTACATTCATAAATCCCATAAAAAAAAAATGCAAATTACATCCATAAATTGCTCAAAACATGCAAATTTAGTTGGCAGAAAGCTCAAAAATGCAAATTGCATCTGTGAATCACATGAAAATAACAAATTATGTCCATAAATCGTATAACAAATGCGAATTACGTTCATGAATTGCATAAAAAATGCGAATTATGTTCCTAAATCCCTCAAACACGCAAATTACATTCATAAATCGCATAAAAAACATGAATTACGACCATTAATCACAGAAAAAACGCGAATTACATCCAACATTAAATTAATTTGCAGAAAGTTTTTGACTGAAAATTACGTGCACAGGAAGTTTTTGGTTTTATTAAAGTCTGACTGTAACCTTTCAGAAAATTTGCTGTGACTTTCATACGAAAAATTTCTACTCAGAATTCCCCTTGATTTTATGTCATAGCTGTCAACTTTATTGTTTTCAGCTTTACCCTGTCTAAATTAAACTTTTCAAATACTGTTGACATGGCTATGAATGTTTCAAATGCACTTTTTTTTTTTTTAATTTTTTTTCAACATAATTGTATTTTACCGCGTATAATTTTCAACATGTTTAATTTTGTTTAAGTGATGCATCGAAGCAAGTGTATGTGTGTGCATTCATTGGGGGGTAGGTGGGGGGATTCAGAATAATTTCAGTCTTAGCCAAATTTCAAAGTTGCATCCATGCTTTGTAGTAAAAATAATTTTAATACCTAAATCCCTCCCTCCTCTCCAAAATTATTTCTAGTTATACCAGAAGTTAATTTTTACAGTATAAATTTCTCCTTTTTCTAAGAGTCTGCAAAATCAGATTTCAAACATTTTTTTTTAATTTCTGTCAGATTTGCAGAACGCATACTAATTGAAAAATTTTACATTATTAAGCTCATAAAACCTGAAATTTATATTATGCCAAAATAAGTTTTTTTTTTCTTTGTTCGTGCAGTAGAAAAAGAAGTAAGACAGTTTCAATTTCATTATTTTGTTTATTATGTTTTTGCATACTTCAGTGTAATTAATTATCTTGTGTTTGCACTAGTATCAATTTTATCTCTGAAAAATTTCATTCTTTCATTATCAAAACAGGTGGAAAGATTAATCTGATGTTTGGAGCAATTCCCATTTTATTGTTACCTTCATACAAAGTATACCAAAATTGCGGCTTTTGATGCATTAAATGTATTGATAAGTAAAGCGACTACTTCCTTTCCCCAAAGAACTGGCATTGTTTAGCAGCCTCCGAACAATGTCTGCAGAAAACTTTGTAAAATGTATTGTTATTGAATATTAGTCATATATACCTTTTAATATATATAATTTGTACTTTCAATAAATGAAGAGTATATTGCAAACCAACTGAATTGTGTTGCTTTTTTATTGTATATGTGACTTTTTATTTCAGCTAATGATGGGCAGACATTGACAACTATTTTTTTTTTCAGTTACCACTATTTAAAAATAATTGTATATTATTGTTCAAAAAAAAAAAAAAAAAAAAAAAAAAAAAATTCAAGAACATAAGCAAAATTTAGAAAATTGCTTCACTGTGGCAGTCCTGTTTTTTTTTAAATAAGTCTAATAGAGTAAGTATTTTAATTTGTTTTTAAAGAGTTGTGCTAGAAAATTATTTTAAAAATCTTGAAAAATCAATAATTTGAAATAGTTTTCAAATAATTTAGTGCATTGTTAGCTTTATTTTATGCAGGGATGAGATTCTTCAGACTTTTCAATTTTTTAAGAAATAATTCATGTCACTTGTTTTATTATTGTTCTGTATCTTGGTAAAATAGACTTTTCACTGCAGTAAGTAAATAATTTCTGCCTATTTCTACCTAAGTTTCTTTTTAATTTGCTTAAAGCTAAATTGTATGTAATATATAAATTTCAATAGCAATTATATTTATTCCGCTGGAAATTCATAAACATTATTGCTATATGTCGTTCGTGCAGATTTCAGATTTTTTACTTTTTTGTCAATCTCATCCCTGTTTATGGTTAGAAGAAGAGAAATGAATTCTTGCCACTGCCTATATGTGTCAGCTTTGCTCTCAGTCTAGACCATTTTTGAAGAGCGCATCACCCTGCCCTTTTTCAAATTTACAAAATGCACCACTAGTTTTACCCAAGATTTTAAATAAAATATTTTTGTATACATGTATTTCTAAATTTGTGTGTCCCAATTTTTTTTTTCATTTCTTTATGAATAAGAACATGAAACTATTCAATCATGTTTTAATTTAATTGTATTTTTTATTTTTATACTATAAAATCATTTGAAATTAATGTTACTTGATTTATCATACTTCAAAATTACATATTTTCCTACCTTTTTTTTTCCCCTCCTTCCAAAAGCAACAATTTTTTTTTTTTCAAAAGTGCCTTTTTCTGCTGCAATAGTGCCTTTTTTAGTGAATAGCACCATGCCCTTTTTGTTTCTGGAGTGAACACTAACATATAGCATTGATTTTAATTTGAAAAAAAAAAAAAAAAAAAAAAAAAAACTAATTTATTGCATAAATTTCAAAGAATTTAAGTAATTTTGCACCAAGTAAAAAGTTTTGAAGCTAATATCTAAGTATATGCAGTAGTGATTTCTTAGAAATGAGGTTTTGACAGGAATTGTAAACTTAAGTCCAAAAAAATTAAATAAAATAAAGACAATATCAAAAGGAAAATTATATTTCAAGTCTACATATTATAAAAGAATGCTGTTTGAAATGAAATATGGGGCGGTGGGTAGAACTTTTTTCTGCATTGGTGTTTTTATTTCTTTTCTGTGCGAAAATCCTTTTTTAAAGAAATTACTAAAAATATAAGTATAGTTTACTAAAAAGATAATAAAACAAGATACATATTTAAATCAGAGAAAATTATTTGTGAAATATGTATTTATTACAAACATTTATATATAAACAACCATTAAAGCAATTATAAATAACTAAAAAGTGTTACGGAATTTACAAGGGCAGAGTAGTGGTAATCGATTATTTAAAAAAAATAATGAATATGCAGTTACATTGCAAATGCTACTTAGAGCAGTTAAAAAGAATATGGAATATAGTAAGTGAAATATTTCTTTAATATTATATTCTACAACCTAATTTAGTTTAAATATAATTAACATTAAAATATTTCTATACTAAATATAGATGCACTTATTATAGATTTAATTCTTTATATTGAAAATTTAACAGGGGAAAAAAAATGGAAGTTAAATTAAAGGGTGCCTCTATATTTAATGAAAAAAGAAAAGTTGAAATTATTTAGCAGATTTTTAGCATAAAATATGAAAGGCATACAGAAAATTGTTGCAGAGTATTTGACTTGATAATTATTAGATATTTCTTATTTTTTCAAATTTCCCAAACTGGTATTAACTTACCTCTTTAAAATTCTAGTGTAAATTATGAGAAAAGTAGCTGTAACATTACTACAGTTTCTTAGAAGCAATACATATGATTTCTTATAAATGCTGTAATATGAAAATGAATGTACAAAAGTTTTTGTAATTCTATTAAAGGTTTCATAATATACATGCTAAAAAAGACCTGTAACTGCTGCTAAAAATTTCTTAGTTAAGATACAAAAGAAGTATCTATAATAGTAGTAACCATTTCTTAATAATCTGTAGTACTACTAGAAAATTTCTAGGCAACTGAGATTCCATAAACTTTTCTAGTAACCTATACAGTTTCTTCTTAAGTAACACTACTGCATTAAACTTAGTAAACAGCACGCAGATTTCCTTAGAGAACATACTAAGAAATCATCAATAGTATTACAGATACTTCTCTTGTACCTTCACTAAAAAATGGTTAGTAATATTATTAACCATACACTAAATAAATACCTGTAATGACTATTAAGAATTTCTTAGTAAAGATACAAGAGAAGTATCTGTAAAACTACTAGCCATTTATTGGTAAACATACTTAAAAAGGACCTGTAACGGCTACTAAGAATTTTTTAGTGAAGATACAAGAGAAGTATCTGTAATACTCCTAATCATTTCTTAGTATTCCAACTAAAAAAGCACCTGTAATGTCTACTAATGATTTCTTAGTACGCTCACTAAGAAAGTATTTGTGCTGTTTACTAAGTTTAATGCAGTAGTGTTACTTGAGAAAAAGCTGTATTGGTTACTAGAAAAGTTTATGGAATCCCAGTTGCCTAGAGATTTTCTAGTAGTACTACAGATTTTTTTTTACAGTGCACATAGCAACCATTGAAGTCATTATATGCAAAATATTTGCAATATTTAGTTTCCAAAGTAATATACAAGAAAAAGTTAAATAACATAATGCAAGAAATTTCAATTTAAAATATACGAAATGCGAAATGCAAAATACGATATACGAAAATATCTACAAACTACGAGCAGCGGTTTCAAAATAATTACTGCTTTCTTATCAGTTTGTTCTAATAGCAAAATAGATTTGGAAATTGATTTAAAAAAAACGCGCATTTTTTTTGCAAACAATTGCTTTAACATTAGTCGTAATATCATGTGTTTAATTTTAATAAAAATATCTGTGCATTTACATAAGCAAAATCAAAGTTATTTCTTTGTTACAGTGTCGTTCCAAGTCATTTTGCTTCCGCAAATGTCAGTGTCATGTGACAAGTGATATAGAGAGATAGAGAAAGCCCTTTTAAGGGTGTATTTCGATTCAAACTACTTGTTTTCCGATTTATTTTTGAATTTACTTTTGCTCTCAAACACATAAAACTCGCAGATTCTCTTATTTAGAAAGTGCACAAGGTGCCGTGATGGTTAATTCTTTGATAAGTGCACAAAATATTGCAAAAAAAAGCAATCAAAAACGGCAATTTGAACCGATTTTTCCGACTTGGGAGATGTGGGAACGAAAAAAAGGGTCTTACTGAGAAGTTAATTGCTTATAAATCAATTTCTAATCAATTGAGCGTAAAAAGGCATCACACGGCACCTTATACGTCCCTTAAAAAATCCCCTCAGCAAGTTTCATGTTTCTACTTTTAAAAATGTGTCTGAAATTGTATCGGAAAATTTCGAGCTGTTGAAGGTGGAAAAGTGTTTTTTCGAAAGGGTGTATTCTGCCAAAATAGGCACAAAATTTCCCTAAGTGATCATGATTAAAGAACTGAGGGTGTATTCAAATAACAAGTTGGTTATTTTATTACTCATTTTTAAATCCAATTTTGTTTTCAAATGCATTCAATTGACAGTTTTTTGTTATCTAAGAATTATATAATGTGCATATTCGTCGATTTTTTGATAAAGGCTAAATATATATTTTTTAAAAAGCTGTCAAACTGGCCATTTCACAAAAAAATTTCCCAAAGAGATCATGATGATGAAATTAAGGATGTATTGAAATGACAAATTGGCTATTTTATGACTCATTTTTAAATCCAATTTTTCTCTCAAACACATTCAACTGACAGTTATTTGTTATATAGGATCTGTGTTATGTGCCGTATTGGTCAGTTTTTTCATAAAGGCTAAATATATATTTTAAAAAAGCTGTCAAAGTGGGCACTTCGCACAAAATTTTCCAAAGTGATGTTGATTAAAGAATTGTGTATGTATTCAAATAACAAATTGGTTATTTTATGACTCATTTCCAAATTCAATTTTTCTCTCAAACGTATTCAATTGACAGTTTTTTGTTATTTAGGAATTATATAATGTGCGTAAATTTTTTAATAAAGTCAGAACATATTTCAAAATATGTTGTCAAAATGGGCATTTGAGCCGAATTTCACTTAAGATGATTTTGATAAAACCAGTTCTTACAGAAAAATGAAATTAAAAATTTATCAAAAGCGGCCAAATAAAGTAATTAAATTGAGTTTATCTCTAACCATATTTCATTTTTTGTTGTTGAAATGAAAACTCTTCGAAATCTGCTTCCGACTATAGGCCAAGCCGACAGGGATTTTTTTCTCATGTAAACCTAATTACAGTTGTTTACTATTGAAATGTGACTTTTTGATAATTTTAATATAACAAAAAATTATTAAAAACATTCTAGTCGACAGTATTTTTGAAAAGCAAAATGCTTATTTTCCAGATAATTGAAAGTTGCGGATCTGAGCTTGGGATCTGAATAAATATCTCTCTCGAAGTTTTGTGCATGTATGGTCAAAAAACATTTCATGAATATGATAGATTGTAGCAAGTATTAATTTTAAAATTAACTTCCTTTTCAGAAAACTTCCGATTCTGTTACAATGTTTGACTGTATAAGAACAGGTGAAACGTTTACACAAGAAGAAGGCTTGACATAGCCATAGCAATCTGATTCTTCAAAACCATCATAGTTTCAGGATTCATAACTTCTATCTAAGGTATGTGCTTTTAGATTTTTAAAAAATACCTCTCACTTTATTTTATTTTTATTTTTATTTTTTTGGGGGTTGGGAAGGAGGGAGGGCAAATAAGAGTTATATTATAGGTTGCAAGAAAAAAAACTTTGTCTGTGGGTGTATTCGAAAAAATAATTTTCCACCTTTAACAGCTCGAAATTTTCTGGTACAATTTCAGACGCATTTTTTAAAGTAAAAACATGAAACTAGCTGATGAGATTTTTGAAGGGACGGATAAGGTGTCGTGTGATGTCGTTTTGCCCTGAATTAATTAGAATTTGATTTATAAGCAATTACCTTCTCAGTATGACCCTTTTTTCTTTCCCAGTTCTCCCGCTTCCGAAAATTCGGGTCAAAAGGCCAACTTTGACAGCATTTTTTGCAATATTTTCTGCATTTATTAAAACTTGACAGACACGACATCTTGAGTAGTTTCTAAATAAGAGAATTTGCGAGTTTGATGCGTTTGAGAGCAAAAGTGAATTAAAAAATAAATCGAAAAATAAGCAGTTTGAATCGAAATACACCCTTAATTGTGTATTGAATGATTTTTTCCATAATATTCATTTATTAAAAACAATTATCGCATTGATTTCATTTTTTAAACTCAGTTTTGTAGCTATTTGATTACATACCTACAAAGTTTGTACTCTAAAATGTTACTGCCTTTGTTTCACCCGTGAAATTTAAAGTCAAATTCCGTAACCCTTTCAACTGCTATCAAAGTATTAATCAAAGCATCAGAATTTTTCCTTACACCGATCAGTCTTGGTTTCCGTTGGACATATTTGAATTTTTTCTTCGTTTCTGATAGAAAATTTTTTTATTATTCTTTTCTGTTTCTTTTAATAAGGATTTATAATTAATACATTATTATCTTAATAAATCTTGTACAAAACTCTTCATACTGAAGGAACACACCTTCTTCACGCAATATAAGTAGAAACCAATGGAGATTCAAAGATTCTACTGATTCGTAGTCTATCGATTTATTTTACGGTGACATTTATAACTTTGAAAATAACAATTAAAATTATAGGTTTGTTGTTATTTGCGCCAATAACACGAAATAATCTTCGATAAATTTTTCCTTTTTTTTTTCTATTCTTTTCTCTCTTTTTTTTAATTGCAAATTATTGAAGTAAATAACAAATTATTGGTTTAAAATAACAAAGAAGCAAATAAATCTTTTATATAGTTATATGATTTTTTTCATATACTTTAATTAATTAAAAACATTCTTTTCGCTGACTTCATTGTAGTATATATAAGATGGTATTTCATTGCATATACATACCTACACAATCTATCCAACAAATTTTCATTATCCACTTGTTTCATCCTTGAAATTTCAAATCAAACCCCCTAAATGTTTTCAAATGCTATCAAAATATTAGCCACGGTACAATCTTTTATCGATATACCTTTATTCTTCACACTGAAGAGGCACACCACCTCCATACAAGAGGAAATAGAAAATGTCAAGAATGTTTAGCTTCAAAGTGTCTATTGCTATGCAGTCCATGGATTTATTTTACCGAGTTATTTCTAACTTTGAAAATAACAATTAATACAATAATTTTGTTGCTATTTTCATCAACAACACAAAATAATCTACAATCAATTCACCCCCGCCCTTTCTTTTTTATTATTTTCTCCCCCCCCCCCACTTTTTTTCGAACTATTGATATAATTAACAAATTATGGACTAAAAGTTACAAACAAAAAAGCATAATTCTTTATAGTATATGATTTTTTTTTCATAAAATTCAGTCATTAAAATCATTCTTCTGACTGATTTCATTGCAATTAGAGAGATAGAATGTGGTTATTTGATTACATATCTACAAGATCTATCCTTCAAAATTTTACTATCTACTTGTTTCATCCGTCAAATTTCAAATCAAACCCCGTAAACGTTTTCAAATGCTATCAAAATATTAGCCACGGTACAATCTCTTATCGATATACCACTACTCTTCGCACTGAATAGGCACATCACCTCCACACAATAAAAGGAAATAGAAAATGTCAACAACGTTTAGCTTCAAAATTGTCCATTGCTATGCAACCAGCGTGCCATGGGTTTATTGTATTACGTTACGGCGACATTTCTACTCGATGTCGTCTCTACACAGGAAACTTCCATTCCTCTTCTTCAAACAACTAAACTTTTCTTTTTTTCTTCTTCTTCATTATTATAATTGACCCGATTTCCTTTGTTCCCTCTCTGATATAAATTAGATTCTCCTGACATGACAATTTCATTTCGGCCGTGACTGTCGCTGCAAATGGTCATCTTCTTTTTTCGTTCTTTCTTTCCTCTTTTGGGATACGTGTAGGTCGATCGTCAAAAACTGATACTCATCTAAGAATGATGATGAGCCCCGAGCAAATGATGCGTCGATCAAAGAAAAATCTGGGACTCCTTGAACTACGGACATTTTTTGTGCAAGACTTCCGCGTTGTATCTTTATCTGCAAATTTAAATTATGCTTTTGCAGTTACTTATCGCTTAATCGGAAAGTGATAGGTAATAAATCCCTCGAAATAGTATCTCATTATTATTACTATTAGTAGTAGTATTTGCGTAGAGTTTTGTTAGGCTCGTTCTTTGTTTCCGATTTGAAAAATTGGATTATTCTTTTTTTCTGGTTTACTTTAAATAAATATTTCTAATCAAAATCTCGGATATATTCTCATAAATATCTCTTATATTTACAAATGGATGTTGGAATATATTGACAGTTGGAATATATATATGATTCGTCGATCAAAAAAATCTCGGACTCCTTGAAATGCGGACATTTCCCGCAAGACTTTCGCGTTGTATCTTTATCTGGATATTTAAATACTTATCGCTTAATTGGAACGTGATAGGTAATAAATTATTCGAAAAAGTATCTCATTATTATTACTATTAGTAGTAGTATTAATAGAAGTGATTTGCGTAGGGTTCTTCTTTTCCTATTTGAAAAATTGGAATATTCTTTTTTTGTTTACTTTAAATAAATATTTCTTATCAAAATCTCGGGTATATTCTGATAAATATTTCTATATAGGTAGTTGGAATATATTTATGTGATGCGTCGATTAAAGAAATTTCGGACTCAGTGAACTACGGACATTTTTTGTGCAAGATTTCCGCGTTGTATCTTTATCTACAAATTTAAATAATGCTTTTGCAGTTACTTGTCGCTGAATCGGAAAACAATAGGTAATAAATTCCTCGAAAAAGGTACCTCATTATTATAACTATTATTATTATTGTTTACGTAGGGTTTTGTTGAGCTTGTTGTCCGTTGCCGATTTGAAAAATAAGAATATTCTTTTTCTGGTTTAGTTTAAATAATTATTTTTAGTCAAAATCTCGGTTATATTATTACAAATATTTCTTATTAACAAATGGAAGTTGGAATATATTTTCTATACTGAAATATTAAAAAGAGATTTGACGTTTATGTATAAATTATTTTATGAATGAAGTTGTTATTTTGACGAGTTTAAAATGAATTTTTTAGATATACTAACAAGTTTTAATAAATTATATGTATTATACATGTTATCTGTTTTAAGGCGGTCCTCTAAAAGAAAAAAATTAAATTTTCATTGCTTAACAACACACACTCTTAAAACGAAAGAGTGGATTTGGCTTCTCAGAAAAGAGCTAAAATTTATTGGATCGTGAATGAGTTGTTTTTCAAACGTTTCACTCATCTTGATTTAAATTGCTTAAAAACAACTCGTTCACTGGAATTGAGATGAGTGGATTTCGGCTCAACTTGAGTTATTTTATAGCTGAATTTTAAGAAAATAGACTTTCAGACACAGTTTTATTATTATTATTATTATTATTATTATTATTATTATTTTATTATTGTTATTGTTGTTATTATTATTATTTATCAATAAATAAATTACAACTTGAAAGCAATTGTTGTTTCAAGTCGGCGTTTTTCATGTCGTTTTTTTGAAAAATCTTTTGCTTTTACTAAAAAATGCTATAACTATTTTTTAATACATTGTTTCTGAATAAGAAACCTGCTAATTTCTTGAGTTTTCGAACATAAACGAATTTTAAAAAAGCGTCAGAAAGTAAACTATTTGCATTCGAGATCAACTTTAATAATTTAAATCCTTTCTCTGTAACAAAGTGCCGAGAAGTATGTATTTTTATTATAATAAGATAAATCAGAATACATAATTAGTCTGTTAAACAGGTTAAATAATATGAAATATTAATTAAATATATTGATGTTGTTAAGTTTTGTTAATATAATTAAGTTGTATTTATATAATTAAGTTAGATTAATAATAAATTTTAGCTGTATATATAATATAAAGTTGTATTATTATTAAATTTGGCTGTAATTAGGCTAATGAAATCGGTCGAGTCGATTTCTCGTCTGGTTTTTGCTAACTTTCATTAGAACTTGAAGGGGACGTCTATTCAGCGTTTGGAAATGGAAAACAAGAGGCACCACAAATGTCGTTTATTACTTTAATTTTGAATTATATATATAAAAAAAAAGATCTGTCCTAATCAATCGTTTCATAAATTCGTTTATGAAGTGATAAATATTATGAAATATTAAAGAAGAAGCATATGAAATATACTTTTTATAAAATTAAATCATATAAAAAACTTTTTTTAAAATTAGGCATGTTTATTAATTGTATAAGCACTAGCACAGAACCCGTAGCACCATTTTTTTTTCTTTATTGGCCTTATTGATTAGAATCTTAATGCATTTATCTCATTGTATGTTAATTTGTGTATGTGAGTCTCCCTCTCGCTCTCACTCTGTATGTGTGTATATGGATACAACGATAGATTTATTAAAACTTTATTAAATACTTAGGAATAGTCTGAAAAAGGTAGTTTGTTAAACACCATATCACATAACATAGCATCTGACTAATGCAAAACACCATTGAAAATGTCAAATATTTGATTATTTATTCATTTTAACAAATAATTATTTGAGCATTCTTGTAGTTATATTTATTCATCTCGGAAACTTACTGGTAAGCAAATTCCTAAATTACCTTAACTATGTAAGGCTATGCTAAATTTGGCAATATATTGATAAAATGGATAAACCAATGAATACATATAAATAAATAAAAATAAAATAGGAATAATACTGCAAAATTAATAGCAGAATTTCTATTTTAAAAATATGTTTGAAAATTTCAAAATGTTAGTTTATTTTTATCAAAGCCTTGTTTATGGCAAAGTTTTTCAGTGAAAATTCTCTGTACACCCATCCGCCATTTCCCACGCACTCAAAGACGACTCTCAAAGTCTTATTAAAAGTTTATTTCGATTCAAACTGCTTACTTTCCGATTTATTTTTAGATTCGTTTTTGCTCTGAAATGCATCAAACGGGCAAAATGTCTTATGCAGAAAGTATTCAAGGTGCCGTAATTGTCGATTCTTTGATAAATGTAGAAAATATTGCGAAAAATGCAATCGAAAACGGCATTTTGTACTGATTTTTCCGAAGCGAGAAATCTGGTAACGAAAAAGAAGAGTCATACTAAGAAGATAATTATTTATAAATCAAATTCTAATGAATTGAGCGTAAAATGACATCACACGGCACCTTATATGTCTCTTCAAAAATCCCCTCAGCAAGTTTCATGTTTCTACTTTTAAAAATGTGTCTGAAATTGTATCGGAAAATTTCGAGCTGTTGAAGGTGGAAAAGCGTTTTCTCGAATACACCCTTAAGTCTATTAAATAAATTAAAAATATGCTCTAAAAAGTCCCAGAAATGTAAAAACAACTATCAAAGTTTAAAAATAAATCATGGATTGCCGGGTGGGAGGGCTCTGGGCTCAGGAAACAACTTTGTGGTAGGATATGATCTGCTGGCAATGTGGTGCTATTGGTATATTTGGTGTCCCCTCGGAATTTCACTTACACTAAAAAGTTAAAGCTGAGTTCCCGAGCTGGACACAAAAGCTACACTATTCAAACTACAGGTGACACATTGCACCTTTTAGGGGTGAAAGGCTTGTCTCATTTGTGATACTCCTAGGGGAGCCAGAATGGCACCCTTAATTAGGGTGAAAAGATTGCACCCCTAATCCAGAGAGCCCAATAATAAAAAGAAATTATAAACCGACTTTTTGTCCCGTCAAGGATTCGAACCCACAACGTCTGATTGCAAGCTCAACGCTCTAACCGTTCGGCCATCGAGCTCATCTTCAAAGTCTCCCAGAAATGTTTCAAATGTCCTGAAATTCAAAAGTTGCTTTAAATAAAAAGCTCCCCAAAAGTTTTCCATCGGAGTTCTAAACGAAATTGAGACAGCGCATGCGCGGTGACAGTCTTCGTAGGGAGAAGTTGCTATTATGATCCACCAGTGACAGCGAGTTGAAGGGAAATTAGACCCATCACAGAGCATGCGCAAATGACTAAAGGGTGAAAATCTTTCAACGGCCCTTGCGCGGCACCCTAATTAGCGTGAATCACCCAGAGAGGGATCGAATGGCACCCCCAAACACATTTTCAAGCCCGCGCGAATGGCAACACCTTTTCACGCCTGGGCGGCAAATGCAACTGGTTTGTCACCTTTATTTTTAACAGTGTACACCAAGCCTATTTGCTTACGAATCCTTTTAATCTATTTATCCCAAATTTTTACACTGTATTATTTTTCTGCCATACATTTAATCACAACCAAGATTAAAAATTGTCGCAAAATAAATAAATAAATAAATAACAGTCAGGTGCTGAAACTTTTTTAGTTATTAATATGCGCTCCATATAATTTATACTATAATGCTGCTTGGATTTTAGAATTGTGCAATTTATAAATCACATCATATGCCATAATTGTAAAGAAAAATTCCTTGAACTCGAAATGGTTCTTTGAATATAACAAGTTATTGAATGTAACATTATTTTCTAGAGTCTTACTACCTAAGAAATAAATATCCATTTCTGAAAGGAAACGGATTATTATGCACAGCAGACCACATCTTCGAATCATACCCAGGCATGTTTTGAAGAACATGAAACTATAAAAATTGCATTATTTCCGTGGTCAGTTCACTTATCCAGATATAGTCCATTGAATATGAATTACGTATTAAATCAGCTATCGCAAAATAATGTTGAATCTCGATTCCACGAGATAGATTTTTATTATTATAGTTATTATTAAGGGTGTATTCCAATCTAAACTGCTTATTTTTTTATTTATTTTTTAATTTAACTTTGCTTTCAAACGCATCAAACTGGCAAAATCTACCATTCAGAAATTACATAATGTGCAGTGCATGTCAATGCAATGTTTTTGCTAAAGTTAGACAATATTACAAAAATTTTAGTCAAAATGGGCCTTTTGAACCGAATTTTCGAAGCAAGATATCTGAGAACGAAAAAAGTGATCATACTGAGGTTATGATTGTTTATAAATCAAATTATAATGAAGTGAGCGAAAAATAAAATCACACGGCTTCTGATACAACTCTTCAAAAATCGCCTCAGCAAGTTTCACGTTTTTACTTTGAAAAAATAATCTGAAAGTGCCTGGGAAAATTTAAAGCTGTCGAAGGTAGGAAAGAATTAACACTTTTTCGAATACACCCTTTAATAAAATAAATAGATTAATTACAAACTTGAAGCCCCATGTTGGTCTTGAGATTATATATAAGAACATTAAAACATAAAAATTCGAAATTGTGATTTTTATAAACAAGGTGATAAAAATATATAAAATTTTAAAACATGTGTATCATGGTTGATGTTAAAATGGTGTTACAAACTTCGCACCCGAGTGCTTTCCACTGATACTATCATCAGAGGAACAAAAATTTAAGGCATCAGTATTCTTGAACAATAATTAACTTAATTGTTGAAGACAAGTTTATTTATTAGGAAGGAGGAGGGAAACTTTGAATTTGAGTTATTTTTACAAAGAAAGTATACACTATATGGCCAAATGTAATGGGACACTTGCGATTTTAAGCATTTTGTTAAATATCTAGAAACATACATGAAGAATTATCCTGAAACTCTAAGTATGTGAACATAATAGTACAGGTCATACATTTCCGTGAAGATTTTTTCCCATAGGCGACCGTCAACGAATTGAAAAATAACGAATGTTTTTTTTTTAATAATCCTGTCAAAACTAAATGTAGCAAAAGCGTTCAAACAGTAAATTATGATTAAGTGGCCTATTCTTATAAACTGTGTTCATTTTTATGCGGATAACATGTATATTCGGATGAGAAATTAAGGTTTTTATAAAAACATACACAAGTTTTTTGTTTATAATTTGCAGAGTTCTTAATATAAAATAATGTTCTTTTCCGAAAATATGGCATACAACATTGTACATAGTATTCTGTAATCAGAATTTTTTAAAAAAATGTGAAAAATGAGCAGGTTTACGAAATAATTTTTCATTGCGCATGCGTGAACGCTATCAAAATTTCATTTGTATATTGTGTTAGCTATATGTATACAGCAACTTTTGTAAAAGTCTCAAAAACATAGCTTGAAAATTCTGAAAGTGATCGTCGATAGAATAAGCTCAAAATCCGTTGTTCCCAAAAAGAAACAAAAAAATGAGTGGTTGTGTATTCTATATTGACACTAATCGATGGATAAATGGATACAGCTGCTCATCTTTTTGTTCTGTGCTCGCAATAATAAACTTTTATGTATATTTCCCAATTTACTCGATTTTTGTTTTTTCGTTGTTCTGTATGGTCTATTTGATAAAACCACCAAGTGTCGGATTTACAATAAAATAAAAAGTTTTTTTTTTTTTTTTTTTTTTTCAAAAATAAATGTGAAATAAATTCAGTTTTTTTTTTTTTCTGTAATTTTACACGTATTTGCAAGTTTTGCTTATTTTCTTCCAAACCAATTAACCTACGATAAATCCGACAATTAAAGTTATGTAGCATATTTTTACAAATAGTTTTTAAAACAAATTAGCTCAAAATGTTTGAAAGTGTACGAAAGATAAATATTTTAAAATTTAATTAAACGTAAAAAAAAAAATTACATTTTTCGAATTTTGTCAGGGAAATTTCTTCATGGAATCATTCTCCTTCATTGAGTTCTTTATTATTATGCCAAAAATGCATCTTAAAATACTTAAATTAGAAAAAATTTCAAAAATTAAGATGTAGTTTTTGATTAAGAGAATTTGCCAGTTTGACGCGTTTGAGAACAAAAATGAATTCAAAAATAAATCAGAAAATTAACAGTTTGAAGGTGCATTTGAAAAAATACTTTTCCACCTTCAACAGCTCGAAGTTTTCTGATACAATTTCAGACGCATTTTTTTTTTTTTTTTTTTTTTTTTTTTTTTAGGTAGAAACATGAAATTTGCTGAGGAGATTTTTGAAGAGACGTATAAAGTGCCGTGTGATGTCATTTTGCGCTCAATTCAGTAGAATTTGATTTATAATCAATTACCTTCTCAGTGTGAACCTTTTTTTCCGTTCCCAGTCTCCCACTTTTAAAAATTCGGATCAAAAGACCAACTTTGACTGCATTTTTTGTAATATTTTCTGCATTTATCAAAAAATTGACAGACGCGGCACCCTGAGTAGTTTCTAAATAAGAGAATCTGCGAGTTTGATGCGTTTGAGAGTAAAAATGAATTCAAAAATAAATCGAAAAATAAGAAGTTTGAATCGAAATACACCCTTAAAGTTTAATTGTGAAAAAAATAATAGCTATAACAATCTATACTGCATCTACGGAGGGTAATTCTCACCTCATAACTCCGATGGGTTTTCTAACTGAACCCAATCTATCTTCTAGCAGAATGAAAATAGATTTTTCATTTACAGCATTTTTTGTAATATTTTACGCCTTTAAAAAAAATCACATTATGTATCTCTGATTAAGAGAATTTGCTAGTTTGATGCATTTAAGAACAAAAATGAATCTATACTAATAAAATAACAAATCGCTCTGTGTGTGTGTTTCTGTGTGTGTCTGCGATGGCTAGAAAAATCTACGGCACGTACGAGGCTCAAAATTTTTATGAGAGTAGCCCAATACCCCTCTTGATGCACCTGAAGCTCAGAATTTTAATATTTTGATTAATTTCAGATATTTAATTACGAAGTGGAACTCACTTTCATCAAAAAATCACTTTTTTAATGTCCGGGGAAAGAAATTGTTTGCACATGTGCACAAACTCTTTTACGCACCTAAACGAAAGAAGAAGCATTTTGCGGCCTTTATTTCTGTTTTTGGATCATTTTGTTTAAATCCAAATCAACCAAACTGCTCGACGCTGGTAAACTTAACAGACATATTTCGAAAGATCGTACTTTTAGGTCTCAAATGCTATTATTAATTCGAAATAATGTTGCAGTTAACCCGTTAAAAAGAAATATTCAAAAATAGTCGTTTTTCCTAAAATCATTTTTCTCCCTTTTAATCAATGCTCTTCCAAGGCGTATTTTTTAAGATGTAAACAAACAAAATAGAAAATCTTCAAGTTGAAACTTTCTTCTTACCGATGGTGTAATTGGTTTTAAAATATTTGGATTTTAACCCTTTCAAATACAGTGGCAAAAGAAGGACATTTTGCGACTCGCAGAGAGGATATTTTTTCCATGCTAAAATTATTTTAACGTTCATATTTCAATTCAATCTTTTAAAATCTTCTTAATAGACCAAATTTATACTCCCTACAAAAAATTCGAAGTGTTCAGACCGATAGAAATATTTTTTACAAAATAAAATGTGCGAAAAATTTGTTGAAATCAATAAAAAACAGACCTTTTTCATTGCGGTTTTGCCTTAGCAAAGCTCAATCCAATAAGTACCGGCAAACAAAAAACATATTCTTAAAGCTTAAAAACATTCCTATAATCTATGATGTAATCAGTTTTTAAAATATAAGATTTAACCCTTTCAAATACACCGGCAAAAGGAGGTCACTTTGCAACTCACGGATAGAATATTTTTTCTACACTAAAAGTATCTAAGCGTACATATTTCAGCACAATCTTTTAAAAGCATCACAATAGACCAAATTTACACCCTCTTAAGAATTTTTGAAACGTTCGGACGAGTAGAAATATTTTTAACAAAATAAAAATTGCGAAAAATTTGACGAAATCAATAAAAACCAGATCGTTTCATTGCAGTTTTGCTTTTGCATGGCGCATTTTCATACATCCTGACAAACCGAAAAGATTTTCTTAAAGCTAAAAATTTTTATATTCTATGGTGCAATTTGTTTAAAACAAAATATGAGATTTAACCCGTTCAAATACACCGCAAACACGAATCACATCCCCGCTCATGGAGAATACATTTTTGTACACTAAAAGTAGCTAAATGTCCTCATTTTAGCACAATCTTTTTAGAGCCTTTCAATAGACCAGATTTACAACACTTATAAAAATTTTGGAATTTTCGTATGGATAGAATTATTTTTTTAGAAAATAAAATATGTGAATTTTTTTACGAATTCAGTAGAAACCTGAGTGTTCCATCGCGGTTTCATTCGCTTTTGGTACGCATAGTTTCCAAAAAATCAAATTACATAGAAAATAAAATACCAAACAGCATGTGCTTTCAATTCAATATCTTTTCGCGATTTTTCCATTTAAAAATTAAATCTTGACAAAATGGACTTAAAGATATAAAATCATAGGAACTTGAGTTTAATTTAAGAGTCATTTAGAAAACAACCAACACATTTGAAAATTGAATAACATCACCGGCCCGGGCAACACCGGGCAGGTCAGCTAATTCAAAATAAATCAGAAGATTACTTTGGATTGGAATACACTCTTACAATTTAATTGTGCAAAACTAATAGCTATAACCATCTTTAAAATTCATCAACTGGAGGTAATTCTCACCTCATTGCTCTGGTGGTTTATCTAACTGAACCCAATTTATTTTCTAACAGAATAAAAAGAGATTTTTCATTTATTTATTGACTTCCTTTCGTGAAAGTCCCGCCGTCAGATAACCTCAAGCTCTCTCTGTTATCTCGTATTCGCAGCACGTCCTTTTCTCTTCGCCGTGTAAAAGCGACGGAAACTTTAATTCTTTTCATTTGTTTATTTGTTTATAATTTTAAAAAGAAATTCAGCAAATAAGAGGAAAATAAAGATAGATAAATGAATAACTTTTTCTTTCTTTTTTTTCTTTTCTTTTTCTTTTTTTATATAAATAATTATATATAATTATATAAACAATTTTCAATAGCAAATTCTCCAAGGAATGGCGTAAAAGAAATGAAAAGACTTTTTCTTTATATTTATGACATTTTATTTATATTTATGACACTATATTTATGATTTTTTTTAATATTTATGACAACACTGTAAAAAAAACCCGGATGATTTTACGGTGATTTTACTGGTAATCGGAACGCCAGTAGAATGTATAGTTTTTTAACGGAAAAATTTCCATAAACTCCAGAAAAGTTTCCGTTTTTTCGGAAGATTTCGGGAATTTACAGGACTTTTTCCGATAAATAAAAAACCGTAAATTCTACTGGCATGCCGATTACCAGTAGAATCTCCGTAAAATCGTCCGTTTTTATTTATTTTTTAAGTAATTTTTCTAGTTATCTGCATTATTTTCATTATAAGTTATTAGTGTTTCAGGCGAATTTATTATTAATTTAATTATATATGCAAGAAATAATCTGAAATGGAACAAAATGCTGTATTTTAGTTGCCACCTTTCGAGAGTAAAATAAATTTCAAAATAATTTTATGCATATTTGGCTCGACAACAAATTTGATTAAATAATAAATAATTTCGGATGATTTAAACTTGTCCTTGCTCCGAAGCTTTGTATTTCCTATCCTTATATCTTACAATTTTACTAGAATACTCCCCCCCCCCCCCCCCCACTCTTTGGATGTATTCCAATCCAAACTACTTATTTTCTGATTTATTTTTAAACTCATTTTTACACTCAAACTTAACAAACTGGCAAATTCTCTTATTTAGAAAGTGCACAATGTGCCATACTTGTCGATTTCTTGATAAATGTACAAAATATTGCAAAAATGTGCCTTCAAAAATGACACTTTGAACAGATTTTTCAGAAGCGGAAGATTTGGAAATGAAAAAAAAAAGGACCATCCTGAGAAGATAATTGTTTCTAAATCCAATTCCAATGAATCCAGTGAGAAATGAAATCACATGGTATCTTTTATACCTCTTTAAAAATCACTTCAGCAAGTTTCCTGTTTCTACTTTTCAAAATGAGTTTGAAAATGTAACAAAAATTTTTTGCTGTTGACGGTGAAAAAACATTTTTTCACAATTGAAAGTCTGCACTAAACGCATCCGTCTCATAACGAAGAAACAAATTGTTGTCAAACCGACCAGATCCGAACAACGGGCAGGATCAGATTCGGGTAAAATTCAGTTATCCATGCCTTTACATTAAACTGCATTAGAATATGGGCATTGCTTTTATTTGATCGAATCACCCATAGATAAATATTAAAAGTAAAAATTTAAACAAACAAAAAAAAAAGAAAGAAAAGAAAGAAATACGATTTTAATTCACAATCTACTTTAAAGATTCAACTGCCTTCACTGTAAAAAAAAAAAGGGAGGGAAAAAAAGAAAAAAAAAAGGAAAGAAACCGGACGATTTTACGGAAGTATTACTGATAATCATAATAATTTTTACGTATACAATGAAGCTGATTCGTTATTAACTTCAATTTAAACGATCTTCGTCTGAATATAATGTAATAATAATTTCCAATATATTTTAAAAGATTGCGTACTATTTATATATTATATTTTATACGTATGCTGCTTCTATTAAACTGAAATTTTTTTAAACCTATGCATTAAATCACGGAACTGTCGTTGAAAGTATGCGCAGAATGCAGACAGCTCTACGCCAAGTCTGTCAGTAACAGACTCTGACATTACTCTTATCTATCAGAGGCTTAATAAAAACGATCGTAAAAGGCGGCAAACCTTTACGGCAATTTAGAGCTTGTAAACGCAACTCGTCGTATTAAAACTAACTACTTTTCTTTTCCTTTTTTTTTTTTAACTCTGCTTGCGAACATTTAATAAGCTGATAAGCGTCGACAAATATTTTGATAACAATGATATTGAGTGACACAATCGAAAATCATCTATTGGAATTGTTTAAAATATGCCTTGAGGAAATTCGTGTTATCGTAAAAACAAATGTATACACGATACATTTCAAGAACAGGGAATTTCCTTCTGGAATGACTTAAATCAGCGTTTATCAAACTGTTGCACAGTGGGGCAAAATCCTCAAAAGCTGGCCAAAATATGTAAATGTTATTGAAATTGTACAAAAGATCGTATACAGGTGTTTTTCAGGATGCTAAGTATAGAATGCATAATTAAAATGTAAAAAAATGCCGGATACAATATGGCGGAACAAAAATTAAAATGTCTGGAAAGTTATTCAATTTGTATGAAATTTCGTAAACATTTCAGGATGCTAATTAGAATTCAAAAGTTAAATTTTAAAAATAAATAAAGAAATAAAATGACAGATTAAAAGTAAAAACAATTAGATTTAAATAAAATTTAAAACTTCGTGGCTAAACTTAAAAAGGAATTTTCAAGGAATTAAGACATATTTAATAGAAATTTAAATATGTTAATGGAAAGTAAAATTTTAGACTATTTAATTTTTATATTATTAAAATAAAAACGAAAATATATTCCAGAAATTCAACTTTAGAATCAACTTTAGTATAATAAAAAGATTCTTCCAGAGATCAAGGTGTCGAAATAGTTAGCAGAACTTGTTCGCGATATTATAAGATCCTGTGACTCCTAGGAGCAATGATTTTAAATTATTCTACGATAATTTACCTAAATTGGAAATGAAAGAATCTGATGACATTTAAAACGTAAAAATATCTTCCTTTTTTTTTTTCGCGCTACTACATGTTTGCGATAAATCTTCTCGATGCCTTTTGATCAGTTCGTTATATGATTCTTGAGTATCTTATGGCATTTGACAAATTGGCAGTAATGAAGTTAATGTTCTTTCTTTGTCATTTATGAGTAGTTTGTGTACTGAAGTAGGCATATAGAACCTGGAATGTAATTTAAATCTACAAAAAAAAAAAAAAAAAAAAAAAAAAAAAAATCTGCAGATCTACAAAACTAGTTTTTGTAAAGCTACAGAAATCTGCATGCTTACTAAAATTTTATCTGTAACCAGGTATAATATTTACCACTCGCATAGTACAAATACATGAAATATCTTAGTTTCAGCTGTCAGCCAATCAGAAAGAGTTTCAGTAGTGATGTAATCACTATTTACGTAGCCACAGAAGCTTGAAATGCAACCATCTTGAATCCGATGTTGATAAAAATTTCTAGTTACTGAGTAAGTAAATTTTTTATTTTGTTTGAGTTAAATTATATTATGTTTCCTATCTGCTTGATTTGTATAGTAAGTAAAAATCAAAAATTCAGAAACGACTATTTGATTTCTAGTTATTGGCAAGCTAATCTTCCAATTATGATCTGTTTATTACATATTTATCTTTCGTTGAGATAACTATTCTTTACGTTTGTGTTTAATACATGTGAAATTTCTAATGTTTTATGTAATAAATCAAATTCACCAGCTCTTTTTCTGAAATTTCACTTCCCTTTCTTGCCCCCTTCTCCACAATACCAAAATTTAAAGTGTTTAAAACTTGCTTTAAAAAATATATTACTCAATTTGTTTCTTCCATAGTGAATAAATTTCATTAATCATTCTTACATTCTCATTTATTTCATTAAAACTTCACATGAATTTCGCACTTAAAATTTTGCTTCCGAATTTCCTCCAAAAACTCTTTAAAACTGCTTAATCTAAAATAGCATAAAAAAGTACAATCTGTGTTCTATGTGTTAATTTATTGTCGTAATAAATTATTAAGTCTTTCTTGTTCTTCCCCCGCACCTTCTTCAACTAAAAGAACGCATAGAATTACATATATAGAAAGTCTAAAACTCTTTATACCCCAGTGGTAGGAAAGGAAAAAGCCGAAATCGGAATTAGTTAATGGAAAGGTGGAAATTATTTAAATTCATTTAATTTAGGTCTAGAACGAATGTATTAAGACTTTCCCTCTCTTACTTTGTGTGTGTTAAAAAATATGCACTAATTTATAAGTAACAAACACAATTTTATTAATTACCATAAAAATATCTATTAAAAAAATCCTCATGAAAAATATTGTCAATGCAAATGTAGCAGAACTTAAATTTATAAATAAAATGAAAACCGATATTTAACATTTTGTTGAATTTTCATAATTTTACTTCAAAATATTGGCTAAATCGCTAATCAAGAACATGAAACACGAACAGACGAGGTTAACAGCTTAAAGTGCTTGTTATTATGTACATGTAATTTTTTTTAATTATTGATACATTATTTAGAATGGGTATTTTTGAGATTTACGGCTTAACCTCTTCATTACGGATTATAGCCCAGTGCTGGGCTATACAAGAAAGGCCAAAAGTCTGGTTTAATTACAGAAAATCTGGATATTGTTTTAATCCCTATCTACATAGATTAAAAATGAATGAACCAAGTTTCCTCCTTTTGCAGGTGAGCTTTAGTTGCTACAAACAAATTAACTTAAAAAGTGCATATTTTCATAATTTTTAAAATATTTCAAAAATGACTCGTAAATGATGGAAAATGTTGTTTATTATTTCCGATATTGTATTTGAAATGTGTGTACCACTTAATATGATGAATTTAGTGAAAATAAAAAGCAAGGATAGGGGGAAGGGGGGGGGTAGAGCGAACAAATGGTTTTACATAAGACTTTTCTCTAGACAAATTAAAGGTCAAATAATAGCACGATTATAAATTTCGATATTTTGCGTAAATGACAAAGATGGTACTAATAAATTATTTTCGACAAGTATACAAGAATCTTCAGTTAAATTCATAAAAGTTTCAAACCTTAGAAACGTTGAAAAAAAAGTATTAGTTTTTACGTAAATAATCTTTCATTTTAAAATATGGTTTAAGGTTGGCGGTGTTCGTTGCGAAATGAAATGCAAAACTGCTATCATTTATGCATCACTTTCTCGATAACTACTAAATTATAGTTCTCAAAATAGACAAAATAAATTCCTAACATAATTACAAAAACATTTTGAAGGCCTTAAGAATTTAAATATATATACGCGTATGTAACAAATGAATACAGGATGGATGGATAACTTGGTGTCTCCTTGTTCCAAGCTTTGGGTTAGCGGTTAAGGCAAGATTTTGAAATAGAATTGCGACAAAATTATGACTATGGGTATTCATTTTATTTCAAATTTCAAACTCTAAGACTTTTGAATTGGCAATGGTTTTTATAGTATTATTTTTTTTGAGATATTAAGATAATTTAAAAAAAAATATTTTTTTCAAACGTTCATTTAGAACGTGTGTGTGTGTGGGGGGGGGGGGGACTCTATTTTAATTCTAGATTTAAACAAGAGAGATTAAAACAATTTCCAGTTTCCTCTCATTAATTTTGAGTTAAACCTACAGACGACTGCGGTTAAACTTTGAAAGAGAATTGTGGCATTAATGCTTCAGCAAAATGTGTTCGTTTTACTCAGAATTTTAAGTTTTACAACATCTGTATTGACAATGTTATTTAAAATTAATTCTTTTGAGATATTTTTATGGTATTAAAAAAACAATTTTACTATTACATCTATATTTTTTCTAACGCTCACCTAGTACGAGGAGGAAAATTAAATATATTCATTGTAGATCTAAGCTAAAGGGATTAAAACAATTTCCTGCTTTCCTCTAATAACGAATTTTACCAACTAATTACTGGGCTATTAATATTTTTCTTATTTCTAATTTTTAACTAATGTAAATAAATCATCTAATACTCTCCCTTTCTAAAAAAAAGCTTATTTTTAAGTTTAAAACCTTATTTTTAAGTTTAAAACCTTAAAAGTTATTCCTTAAAAAAATCCTAATCTGTTACTTTAAAGTAACAATAAGTAATAGATCATATAGCTTTACCCTTCCTCTCACCGAAAATGACGTTATCTCTTCTCCTCTCTCCTTAAACACATACAAAGTTTAGTCTTTTACACTGATTATTTTTCATTCTTTGCGCATTTTGTAAGTATCCGATAAGTTATATTATCAACCGTTTGGAAATCCCCCCCCCCTTCCCTCCTTCAATAATAAAAGGGAATATGGTTATCTTTGTCTCCATGCTTACTTTTAAAATTATAAATCTTTAAATGTCTATTTTTTTTTCGTGCTGTATTTGTTACTTTATTATGACAGCAATTAACCATCTGAAATCTTCTCTAAGTCTCTTAACCTAAGATTTTATTACTTATTAAGAGAGAGTGTGGTGGAATGAGACAGAAGATTTTTCTCCTTATGTTTCATTTATAAATATTTCATCAGTCACGTATTAGATTAAGGAAAAGCATCCCCAATGTGCAGTTGAATAAAGTAGCTGATTTGCACAAACTTGCAATTGTAAAAAGAAAAAGATTATTTCAAGAACCAAATGTAAATTTGCTTTATAATTTTTTATGCTTTCTGTATACTAATGACCTGTTTATGTAAATATGTAAATTGTTTCCCTATTTATAGAGCATTATCTTATATATCATCCATAATTTAAACTATGTCTAAAAGCAGCATTTCTGTCTATACAAGAAGTTTAACGTAAAGTATAGGGAGGAATGGGACATGCCAGCAAAGGAAGAAATGGGATAAGTCCAATTTCTTTACTTTTTTTTTTTCTCCTAGCAACAATTTCGTTATAATTATAAAATTGTTTCTGAAAATTATGTTTCTATATTGTTCAAGGGCATTAAAAATGTTTCATTTTGTATTCTATAAATCGAAATTTTGGTTTTTGTGTCACAGTTGATTTTCTCATTTTTGAAAGTTAGTCCCATTCCTCCCCACTCTCACTTAATATATTTTATATTCAGATAATTTCAGAGCTTTATGCAAGTAATTTAGTTGAATGTCTGTTGATTTAATTATTTATAAAGGAAGTTTTATTTTTATGTAAAATTAGCCGTAAAAAAAAACTCTTTATGTTTTAAGAGCAAACTGATTAATCTCTGGGGCTAAGCAAATATAACGTTATCATTTCGGGGGGGGGGGGCGCTGTTATTTTTAGCCTTTTATTTATTTATTAGTTAAAATAACTGAATTATTATAAAATTATTTAATTCTAAAATATAATATATTGGAACGTTTAAGATTCCTATTTTTCTTCATATGTGTATGCATATAATCACAGTTCGAGAAACTGTATGAAAAGAGTACTTAAGAAGCTGTGTTTACTAATAAAGAAAAAGAATGTTGCTATTGTTTTATTGATATGAATTTCTATTTGCCCCTCACCCCTCTCCGTTCGGTGCAAGTTTGTCGGAACTTTTAAAATAGCATCTTGGAGTAAGTTGCTTACGGAGTAAAAAGATTTTGGAGAAATAGTTTGAGATTTTTTTTAAGGGCTTACTGTGAGGGTTTGTAGATATCAGGAATTTAGTATCGGAATATATAAACGTGTTAAAATTGGTAGTGATGATACATAGCAATAACCATCGTAAAATGTATGGGAATAGAAGAACTACCAATTTCAAAAGATAAATGCATGGTATCAGATATTTATGTACAAATAGATGTAAAAAACAGCTAATCATTTTTTATACTATTTTCTCCTGAAGCATCTTTTAAATATGTATGTATTTTTACTGAATGGAAATATTTTTAAGCAAGAACTAAAAATCAATTTATAGCCATAGATTGTAAAACACTTTCCAACGCATTCAGAATTCTGTCTAAAATTTCCACCGCTTAAGGGTGTATTCGAAAAAATGATTTTCCACCTTCAACAGCTCGAAATTTTCCGATACATTTTCAGGCTCATTTTTAAAAGTAGAAACATGAAACTTGCTGGGGTGATTTTTGAAGTGATGTAGAAGATGCCGTGTGAAGTAATTTTTCGCTGAATTAATTAGAATTTAATTTATAAGCAATTATTTTCTCAGCGTGACCCTTTTTTTCGTCTGCAGATCTCCCACTTCGGAAAATTTGGTCCAAAACGTTTGAAAGTTTGGTGCATTTGAGAGCAAAAATGAATCTAAAAATAAATCTGAAAAAGGCAGTTTGGATCGGAATACCCCCTTAAAAAGGTTTAGTATGACGGCTAAGTATGACGGCATTTTATAAAACACGTAACGCATTTGAAAACTTAATTTCAGAACTTACTATATCAATTATCGTAAAAATATTCGAATTATTTTGTTGAAAACTATATATGATCTATAGGTTTGTATGTACATTACATGGCCAAAGATGATCGTCCACTTGCGATTTTAGGCATTTTGTTAAATATCTAGAAAAATACGCGAGGAGTTATCTTGGAACTCTAAATGTGTAAATAGAATAGTAAAAGTCATACATTTCCATGAAGTTTTTTTCCTGAAATTCCAAAGGGGACCGTCAACAAAATTTTAAAAATGAATATCTTTTGGATAACACTGTCAAAACTAATGTATCAAAAGCATTCAAAATATAGATTGTGATTAAGTGGGTTATTGTAATAAACTGTGTTTATTTTTATGTGAATAGCATGTATAGAGAAGTTAAGGTTTTTATAAAAACAGTCTTAAAGTTTTGACTGATTCTAGCTAGCAAATTTTAAAATAGTTGTAACATTCAGTACGAAGATGAATATTGGTTTTGCTATAATAATATTCATTATAAATTTTATTAAATTTTTCTTTAGCTTTTATATTAACATCTAACTTTTCTTTTAGATGCATGAAGAAACTGAAGTTCATCTTAAAAACAATGTGAGCCTGCTTGACGGCGAAATTTGAGGAAAAAGCTCTATTATCAATTAGAAAAACCTTGTGAACTTCATTCTTGCGCTTTAATATATTCTGCAGACTTAAGTTTTCTAGTTATTTTATTGCAATGACATGTTAACAATCATTTTCTAATAGTGCCTTAACATGTATATACATATGAGCTTGATTATTGTTCTTTAGGCAAAACATGGCTTCAAAAATATCGAGTATGAAATTCATAGGTATTTGTATAAACACTAATTATGTAACATTTGTAAAGTGGGAGTTGTATTAAAAATATTCTTTTTTATTGCAATAAATTTAATAGTTATTTAATAAATTTACTCATATTTCATTGTATTTTGTCATTTATTCATATTGCACTTATTGGTTGTACAGATATGGATATTGTATTTATATCAAACGACAGCTCATAATATTTTTAAAAACAATATGCATTTCTTATTGTTTCCATTCTAGTTTACATAAGCTTTTTACTTTTAGAAAAATTGCTTAGTTATACTGATTATAACATACTGATGATAAACACTAAAAAGTTCGAAACCTGTCCACAATTACTGTTGGTATAACAAAGATGTATTTTTTCCGCACATATGTTAAGGTGTTTATCAATTCTCATATATATAACTATTTCAGTTAAAGATTCTACTTCCAAAGGAATTTTAACCACATAAGAATTCTACTAAATTCATGCATATTCGATTCATTCTTCCGGATCTTTAAGCCAGGTTAGTTTTAAATTCGTGGTCCTGTTAATAATTTAATTTTTTTTCTTTAATATTTCAATTTGAAACAAAACTCTCAAGCAAATAAAGTATTAAAGACATAAGTAAAATATGTAATATATTAAGCGTAGGTGGTGCAAGATATTTGTAAAGAATAAGTCGTGGAAAAAGATCCCCCCAAAAAAGGGGGAGGAGAAATATTCTAATAATTAGTTATAACTTCACAGCATATTCACCTGAAATAAGAATAAGGTGTAAAAAAATCTGAAATGCGACATTCAGATAAAAACATTAATTTTTTTGCAGATGTTATATCTGTTTTTGTGCAATTTAATCGGTTATTATAAGTGTTTCAAATATATACCAGGTGTTAATGAAGTTCTTAAGACCCTATAACCGAACAAAACGCCTTTAAAAATATACAACAATATTGTGTTTTCATTTCTAGTTTAGTAGAATATTTACATAAAATGAACAGATGGTGTTTTCTCATAATATAAAAGTTTCTAAATCATGTATTGGATTAGATGAGGCACAGTGCTAATTATCTATCTATCTATGAATGATAATATCGTCCTTACAATTTGTAAATTTCATTTGTCTCAATTATATCAACATTTTTAGGCATATTTTAAAACTCAATTATGATACCTTACTTTGTTTTTATTGACTAAAAACCGTAAGATGTGCTTCAGCTTATCTGTTCATTTAGTGATTTTGTTATAATGCTTATTTAATATAAAATGTGATTTTGTACCTATTTAATATCTACAGTGAAACTTTAGTGCGTAACATACAAATATTTATGTCAATTACTGTGGTAATACTGAAACACATGCCAGGCCATATTGTTTATTTTGCTTCGATGTATTTTGATACATGATGAAAACTCTACTCTGGATATTTAAAACTGTAAAGAATCAACTTCATATTGAAAGAATTGTGTAACAATTTCAATTAATGGAAGTATAAGTACACAATATATATATATATATATATACACGTAAAATCTTTTCGAAATATTGCTGTTAAACCACTGGTAATAGAACTGCAATAATATTTTACAGTTACAAATATATTTTGGTAAGTTCAAATAAAATGTTTTAAATACAATACTAAAAAATCCTTAGCATTTTTAATGTATTAACTGTTGTACTGTTGCAAAGAAATTTCTGACGAGAATACAAAACTAAAACAAAATTTGTAATTTTTCTGACGATGCCTTAACAAATTTCCATTTTTTTTGCGAAGAACATAAAAAGTTTAGGGTGCAATTTAAAAAAAAAACTGTAAGTAAATGTGCCATAAAGTTCCTTGCAAATGTACAACAAAATTCTCAATAAATTTACTACAAAATCCTTCATAAGAATACTAAAAATGAATAGAAAACTCACAAACTATTGTTTAGAAAACTCCCTAAAAAATCGTTAGTACGTTTGGTAAATAATTCTCGGAAAATTTACCAAAATATATTTAGTAATCACACAAAAATATCGCTAGTAAGCTTAGAAAACTATATTTAGTACATTTATTAAAACTAATATGAGAAGCTCTCTTAAAAATCATTAGTAAATATACTAAATAATCTTCAGTAAGTTTTCATAAAATTCTTTAGAAAACTCCCTAACAAATCATTATTGCATTTACAACATGATCATTGGTAAATTTACTAAAAATTCCTTACTAAACTCCCTGAACAATCATTGGTAAGGTTATTAAATAATATTTAGTAAATTTACAGACTATTCTTTGGGAAATTCGCTAAAAAATCATTAGTGTGTTTCCTAAACAATATTTAGTAACAGTTACAAAAGTAACTTTAGTAATTTTACGCGTTTTAGTTTTATTGCGGTTACATAAAAAGTTCTAGGCATCCCAGTTTCCTAGAAAATTCTTAGTAACCTTACAGATTTTTTTTTTTTTTTTTTTTTTTTTTTTTTTTACAGTGTACGAGCTGTTTGTAAGAAAAAATCTTCGAAATTGACATATATACAAGAAATTGCTTATGACATAGAATCGTTTAATCAAATCTTCGTATGCGCTCGTTATAGAAGCACAAATAGTTGCATTTTCAAAGAATCATGGAATTGTAGTGCCATCATTTGTGCTTTCAAATCAGGGATTTGGTTTCTTGACGAGATGTCTTAATTGTAAACGAAATATGTTTTACATATTTTATTTGGCAATTTCAGTGTTCTTTCCATGCAGAGTACGATCTTTCCAATTTTTCTGTCCAGTTTGTCTGCCAGGTGTAAGCTCTCTCTAAACATCTAAGCATGTAACGTAGATATTCTGAATTCTAAATTATCTCAATCCACTTTTAATTAAAAAATGTCATATCGGTAAGAAAATGTTTTGATGTTGTCTGACATAGGTAGCAACGTTGAATATTAGACACTAATTCGGTATTAACGACTATTTCTTCTGTATCAATGATTGTATTAAAAGAAATAAGTTAATTCTCCTGTTGTTTAATACAATCCCATACATTGACAGTAGCTTCCGTATTTCTTGAAAAAAAAGGATCTTGATTGGCCCAGTAAAATCAGTGAAATGAAGATCTCGGAATTTTCACATTGACGATTCATGAATCATTCGCAATATTTATGTATTCTTGTTGCACGGGAGAAGTGAAAAATATATTAGAACCTCCTGCCATCTTCATAGCTCATCATATCTTCACTTGCAAACCAAATCCAAATTGCTAATGTAGGCGAAAGTCGTGTTCATGATGATTTTCACTCGCATTAATAAAATACGCTCAATAGTTTGATCTAGAAAATATTGCCATTGATAAAATAATTCTTCTAATTACAACAGAACAAACACAATTACTACCTATAAAGATAAGAAAATGTCATTCTATCCGATCAATAATAGAGAATTATTTTCATTTTTTCATTACTAAGCTTACGTAGCAAATCAATTTAATCTTATGATTATAGTACTTATTTACTATATAATAGGTTATAAATAAGCTAAATAACTTTGTAAAATCACCATAAAAAGAAAATTAAACAGGACGCGTTTCGAGCTTCAAAAATAAGAGCTCGTCATCAGCTAATCCAAACACGTGCCACAAGGGACAGAGTCGAGATAAAGGATCACTTTATCTCGACTCTGTAGCATCTTCTTTGAAGAATATTATTTTTCTTCTTTACTAAGACCACATTGAATGTTGCTGCAATAATAATAGGTTAATATTTAATTAAATGTGTTCTGTAGAACAAGTAATGTGTTGACTTCTGGTTTCGGTTGACAACCTTTTAATTCACATAAATTCGAAGAAAATACAGAAGATGTACACGTTCACACACAAAAAGAAGGAAGAGCATCATAAATTTTTATATTTAAAGTTTTTTAAATAATGAAAGTCACGGAGCTTATAGTTTTTGATTCCGGAATAACAGCTTGAGTAAATGTCATCATCTCCCACGCAAAATCATTTCTGAAGGTAATAATAAGTCTGCAGTAAATGTGACGTCAGATGAAATTTTTTAAGAGAAATTATTTTCTTCTCTGGAGAACACTTTTGTATTGCTTCCATCTCGTGCGACACTTTGAAAACAAACAAATTCTTATGAAGAAAGTCTTTTTCCAATACCCCCCACTTTTGTTTTCAAAGTGCTAGCCTCAGTTGCAGCTGAGATCTCAAAGTTTCAAACTGAGGTTTCGCAAGGGGCTAGGTCATGATATCTGCAACCATCTGCTTTGAAGGACAATAGTGTAGACACATAGTTCCATTTTCTATCATAGTCTTTACATTATAATACTTGACACTTACATGTTTGCTTCTGGATAGATGTTTCTCATTTTTTGAGATTTTTATGCATAGAATAGTATCTTCATAAATTATGATTGGTAAGGTTTGTGGTAGTTCTAAATCTGTCAACAATGCGAGTAACCAGTGTTCTCGCTGTCGCTCGCCATTGCGCCAAATTGCGACTAAATTCTTCATTTGGCGAGTAAACAAGCGATTAGATTCGCCAAATTGCTAGTGCTCATTTTTTGCTTTTTCTTTCTTTTCTTTTTCGCCTTTTTTTCGTGTGTGTGTGTCGCTTATCATATTTAATTGCACAGCACCACATGAATTCATAACATTTAAATGAGTTAAATCTGTTTTAGAAAATTTTTTTTCTTGATTACGCAAGATATTTAGATTATACATATTTTTAATATATTTGTAGCGCGTAGTTGAATTTAGATTAAAAACAATCGTTGTCGCAGTTATAAAAATTTAGATTATTTCAGAAGATATTGAAAAAAGGGGAGTACATTAAAGGATTAAAGATATTTTTTTAGTGCTACACGGCGAATCTATTTGGCTAATACTGTTTTCATTTGTCGAATGTTTTTTATTTTTAATTAGCCAAATTACTAACGTTGGTCAAATGTCAGCGAGAACACTGCGAGTAACCATTCCATTTCTTGACATGTGTTTGAGACAGAAATGTATTCTGCTCTGTAGAGGACAATGCGACACTGGTCTGTTTTCTACTTGACCAGGTCAGTAAGTTTTTGCCAAGTTTAAAGATATTCCCGGCAGTTGACTTCCGGTCATTTTTATCTGATGCCCAATCAGCATCACAATATGCTGTTAAGACGGGCTCTTTATTTTTGTCGATTATTAGTTTAAGATCTTTAGTTGTTTTTAAGTAGCGAATTACCTTTTCAACTGCTAACCAATCTACTTCTCTTGGTTTTTCATTTCTTCTATCAATATGTTCACACAGGCTGATATGTCCGGCCTTGTAATGGTGGAAATATATAAGAGTGCCCCCACTGCTTCTCGATAAAGGGTATTATAGTTTACTATCAGGATCCAAATTAAAATAATCCGTATTCATGGGAGTATAAGTTGGTTTAGAATTTACTAAGTTAAATTCCCTAACAATTTCGTTAATTTTATTTTCCTGATCTAACATTAGGCTTCCATCTTCTGTTTGTTTGATATTTATCCCCAAATAGTGCGATACCTTACCTAAAGGTTTTATTTCTTATTCCCTTAATAACTCTTTGTGTATCTCTTCCGCATCCCGTTTCTTTCCTGCTGATGGAAAAGACTCTTTTTCTCTTCATTAAAAACTGATTTGTTTCCAAAGCACTCGCCAGATGGAAGCACTATGAAACTTTTTGTCCTGAAACGAAGAAAAGAACTCTTTAAAAACTTTCTTTGACGTCACATTTTTTCTGCGAAGCTACTCTCTCTCAAAAAATGATTCTAAGCTGGTGATGTTTACCTTTTCCTGAAACTGTTAAATCGGAAGCAAAGTATTCAGCTCTGATAATATTTCTTTTTAAAAAACTTTAAGATTACAAACATTCAAAATTCTTCTTAATTCTGTAATTACGTATGCTGTTCAGTGATTTTTTTTTTATTTGTGTAATTAAAGAAGTCATCTTTCCCAAAACGCAAGTGAACAAATTATTTGTTCCATAATACACAGTAATAAAATAATAATATATTATTATTCCAGTAAATTCTACGCAGGCCTAAAGAAGAAGAAAGTCATTATGTCCGAAGAAGATTCCTAGAAAGGTAGGCCTGAACTTATATACTTTCTTTTTATTGAAATATCACTTAACCGAAACAGAACTCACGCCCTATAGATTATGAGCACTGAGATGTCATTATATATATAAGTAAAAGATCTTGCCCATGATTCTATTATTTGAAAATATTAAACTATAAACAGTCTTTTGAAAATATATATGATAATTGAATAAACGATTGAATTAATATAATTGAATAACGATTGAATTGATGTTGATTTGAATTAATATAATGGCTACCAGTAATATAGCCCTCATTGAAAAGCTGAACGATCAAAATTATAGTAATTGGTCATTTAAGATTGAAAATCTTCTCCAAAAGGAGAATGTGTTCTCAGTAATCAAAGATCCTCCACCGGATCCTGTCACTGCACAATGGAATAAAGATAATATTAAAGCAAAATCTATTATTAATCTGTGTATAGAAGATTCGCAAATAATTCATGTGAAACATCTAGTAAATGCTAAAGATATTTGGGAGGCTTTGAAAAATGTTCATTTAAGAAGTACTCTTTCTTCCAAACTTTTTCTTTTAAGAAAATTATATTCTCAAAAAGTGAGTGAGGGGGGAGACATGATCTCCCATATCAATAATATTTTATCTATCAAAGATAAATTATTTGCTATTGGCGAGAAAATCCCTGACTCG
This sequence comes from Maratus speculifer, assembly GCA_964019185.1. NCBI lineage: Eukaryota > Metazoa > Arthropoda > Arachnida > Araneae > Salticidae > Maratus > Maratus speculifer. The sequence continues at coordinate 55,698,017 of OZ025290.1, read as the reverse complement.
CATATATGTGCCCTCTTGCTTTGCTCCCTGCCTAGATCTTATGACCCAATGGTTACCGCGTTAGAAGCTAGCGAGACGGATCTAACTTTAAATTACGTAAAAAATAAATTGATCGATGAATATAAACATAGATGTGAAAACAGAGACGCGAGTTCAAATTCGCGAGATTCGGCTTACAAAGCAATAAATAAACCTGAGAATCGTGAAGCTGTTTCGAGCTCACGCGACTCAGCATATAAGGTAGTAAATAAAAATGCTAGAAATAAGAAATTTTGCACGTTTTGAAAACGAGATAACCATGTACGCGAAAATTGTTATCATTTAAAGAATAAAATGCAAAATGATAACTCGAGAAATAATCCGAATCGAAATAAGTTTTATAATAATTCAAACTCTTTCAGAAATAATTCGGGAAATTACAAAGGTAATCAAGGTAGTGTAAGGGATACTTCCAACTTCTGTTTTAAAGGTAATGTTGACGCAGAAATAGGTACGAATAATTTTTCTACCTCAACGAATTCGGAAGAAAACATTTATAAGTTCTCCGAACAAAATTATCCCGCGTGTGATTTAATGTCTGCTAATAGCGCACAAGAACTTAATGTAAATAAATTCGTTATCGATTCCGGCTGCACAAGACATGTAGCATTCGCAAAAGAAAATTTCATAAACTTTAAAACCGGAAATTTTGGTAGCATAATGATAGCGGATGGAAATAAACTAGATTCACATGGTATGGGTGATATTAAACTTTGTACAAATTCACCACATCAAATTATACTTAAAGATGTTCTTTATTGTCCTGAATTACAAAGTAATTTATTATCCGTTAAGAGAGCAACAGAAAACGACTTTAAAGTCATTTTTGAAAAAGATTCTTGTAACTTTGTTAAAGACAATAACATAGTTTTAACAGCGGAGTTAAATAATAATCTATATGAAATTTGTCCTAAAGATGAGTACGGATATGCTGTCAAAACACAAATGTTTTGTGATAATCCGAATTGTATTACAACTTGGCATAAACGCCTAAGACACAAAAATTTTGAATCAATCAAATATCTTGTGAATCATAAGTTAGCGGATGGTATAACTTTAAGTAAGTGTAAACATGATAATATATGTACTAAATGTATTGAAGGGAAAATGTCACAATTACCTTATCCAAAGGTAGCATCAAATAGATCTAACGAAGTCCTTTCACTAATCCATAGTGATATCTGCGGTCCCATGAAGACGGAAACATTCTCAGGTAAAAGGTACTTTATTACTTTCATTGATGATTTTAGCAGGTTTACTATGGTTTATTTACTTTCACACAAATCGGAAGCCCTAGAAAAATTTAAAGATTTCTCTGCACTAGTAAAAAATAAATTTGGTAAACAAATAAAAGCCTTTAGATCGGATAATGCAGGGGAATATCTTGGGGAAAATTTTGAAGATTATTTAACCCTTAACGGTATCGAACGCCAATTAAGTGTACCATTTTGCTCACCTCAAAATGGTGTTGCTGAAAGAAAAAACCGTACCCTTGTAGAAATGGCGCGCACAATGCTGTCAGATGCAAATCTACCAAGACAATTTTGGGGTGAAGCAATTCTCACTGCCACTTATTTAACAAATAGGCTGCCAACCAAAGCAAACAATAACATAACCCCATTTGAACTTTGGAATAATCGTAAACCAAATTTGTCACACATAAAAACATTTGGTTGCAAGGCATACGCCTATGTAGAAAAATCTAAAAGGGCTAAATTCGATGAGAAAGCCATTGAAGGCATTTTCTTGGGATATGACCAAAGGAGCAAGGGATATAGAAAATATATCGGGGATAATAGAGTAATGATATCTAGATCAGTAAAATTTCTAGAAAATGTAAAAAATGATACTAAACAAGACGAAAATAACATTTTGACCCCAACCGAAGTTGCTCAAATTGAATTAGATGGTGATAAACATGACGCGGACGCAATTCCACATCAGAGTCAAATACAGCGTAGAAGATCGGGAAGAGAAAACAGGGGAGTACCTCCCGATAGGTATGGAATTAGCACAAACATGTGTCAGGTTGAGAAACCCAAAACTTGGGAAGATATAGAAAATATGAAAGACCCAAAAATTAAAAATAATTGGCTAGCAGCTACAAATGAGGAATTCAATTCACTTATGCAAAATAAAACTTGGGAATTAGTCGACCCACCTCCGGGAAAACATATTATAGGTTGTAAATGGACTTTTAAAACAAAACGCAATGCACGCGGAGAAATAGAACGCTACAAGGCGAGACTTGTTGCGAAGGGTTATTCGCAAAAATTCGGGTGCGATTATGATGAAACTTTTGCCCCTGTCGTGGCGCACACCACAATAAGAAGTTTCTTAAATGCTGCTGTATATAAAAATTTAGATATAATTCATTTAGATGTAAAAACAGCATTTTTGCACGGAAACTTAGACGAAGAGGTATTCATGACACAACCCGAGGGATATATAGTAGAAGATCAAAGGGAAAAGGTGTGTAAACTGAATAAGGCTATTTACGGGCTAAAACAGGCTGCTACAGCCTGGCACCTAAAAATTAGTCAAACACTCAAAAACATGGGATTTAATCAGTGCACATCAGATTTATGCTTGTTCAAACGAAATAAAAACGGAAACTTGTCTTATATTATAGTATATGTCGACGACATTTTAGTAGCAGGAGAGAAAAGGGATACCGAAGAGATATACAAAGAGTTATCAAGGGAATATGAAATAAAATCGTTAGGTAAAGTATCGCATTATTTGGGGATAAATATCAAACAAACAGAAGATGGAAGTCTAATGTTAGATCAAGAAAATAAAATTGACGAAATTGTTAGGAAATTTAACTTAGTAAATTCTAAACCAACTTATACTCCCCTGAATACGGATTATTTTAATTTATATCCTGATAGTAAACTAATGAGTAACAATACCCTTTATCGACAAGCAGTGGGGGCACTCTTATATATCTCCACCATCACTAGACCGGATATATCTGCCTGTGTGAACATATTAGGTAGAAGAAATGAAAAGCCACGAGAAGTTGATTGGCTAGCAATTGAAAAGGTAATTCGCTATCTGAACACAACTAAGGACCTTAAATTAATAATTGATAAAAACAAAAAGCCCGTCTTAACAGCATATTGTGATGCTGATTGGGCATCAGATAAAACTGACCGGAAGTCCACTACCGGCAATATCTTCAAATTGGGCAACAACTTGTTAAGCTGGTCAAGCAAAAAGCAAACCAGTGTTGCACTCTCCTCTACTGAGGCAGAATACATTTCTGTCTCAAACACCTGTCAAGAAATGGAGTGGTTACTGGCATTATTAACAGATTTAGACCTACCACAAACCTTACCGATTTCGATCTATGAAGATAATATTCCATGCATAAAAATCTCAAAGAATGAGAAACATCTATCAAGGAGCAAACACGTAAGTGTCAAATACTACAACGTAAAGACTATGATAGAAAACGGAACAATGTGTCTATACTATTGTCCTTTAAAGCAAATGATTGCTGATATCATGACAAAACCCCTTGCGAAACCTCAGTTTGAAACTTTGAGATCTCAGCTGCAACTGAGGCTAGCACTTTCCCACACAACACAGATTCGTCCAATTTACGTGTAAAGTACGTAATTTGGATCAATGGACGTGTCCAATTTAAGTCTAAAAGTTCTCCGAACATCGTCAATATTTAGTCAAAATTACGTCCAAATGTCACCTCCCTTTACGTAAAAAGTACGTCTGTTGGGCCGCAAATTGAGCATAATATGAACATAAAATTAACGTAAATTGGACATCCAAAATTTGTTCTTATTACGTCTAAAATTACGTTCATACTACGTACAAACTTTGTCCATTTTACATCTAGAATTTATTCTTATTACGTCCAAATGTCACCTCTCTTTACGTAAAAACTACGTCTTTTGGGCCGCAAAATGAGCATAGAATGAACATAAAATTTACGTAAATTGTACGTCCAAAATTTGTTCTCATTACGTCGAAATTTACGTCCGTACTATGTACAAAATTTGTCTATATAATATACCAAAAAATTTGTCCGTATTACGTTCAAAATTTATTCATATTACACCCAAAAACTTCGACATCCAGACGAAATATAGACACCTTTTAGTCGTAATATGAGTGCTTATAGATAAAAAAAAAAAAAAACTTTAAAAAAAAGATGACATTACATTGAAAAGCAAATAAAGTAAGTCAAACATTTTAACTATTTAAAATATCTAGAATTTAAAAAAAAAAAAAAAAAAAAAAAAAAAAAAAAAAAAAAAAATTCCATTTCATATTAGAAAAAAAAAAAAAAAAAAAAAAAAAAGTTAACTAAAATGTTAAAATTTATATCTTGCCAATGCCAATGTATATATATTCACATCCATTAATTTTAGATAAATAAAACAATTTTTTAATTCAATAATATATCAAAAAAATTTGTTGTTAAATAATAACAAATTATTTAAAGGATAGTAAATTTTCTTGTGACTTTTAAAAGTATATATATTTAAAGATAATATTGCTAATAAAACTTATTTTTAGCATTTTAAAACTTTTAATTCTGAACGATCTTTAAAGAAACTACTTTAGTTACTGCCCTTCATCTCTACACAAAATAGGAAATAAAAAATGCAAGATACCTACCAGCGTACCAGTTTTTGCTTTGTGCATTTCTAGATATCTATGCATTTTTGCTCTTCTTCACATTTTTATTTTATATACAGTCAATCAGAGTAACATTGCTCCACCTTTACAAAACTTTGATCATTCGGCCATGATGGAATCTTGACAAATTATTTCCAATGAGATGCCAAATTCAAACTAGTGCAAGTAGCTATATTTTGAGACCAAAACTTTGCCATTAACTCAAGTGATATAGAACATTTTTCTTTTTCTCTTGGCCAAAGTTACTCTGATTAACTGTACTATTTCTCCTGAAAAAAAAAAAAAAAAAAAAAAAAAATGTTTTTATTTATATTATTATTGATGGTGATAATTCATCTAAAAAGGTCGAATTTACATAGCAGACAACCGCTATGATTTTTAGCTAGCACTAATTTTTAATAGAAATTTTCGCTTTATGCAATCCTTTCACGACAAGAGCCTTTTAATTTTTAATATTTTACCACCAGTATTTCAATGCAGAAAATTTTCTATAATTGAATCTTGAAAATGCTCTGATTATAGAAGGTAAATTTTATAATAAAAAAGTAACTGGTGAGAATAAGCTAAGATTTTGAGCAATTTAAGGGGCATGTATACTGATCGTTCGTCTCTAACAGATTAATAAAAGATACCTGCAATTAAAAAAGGTGAAGATTTTAAAAAGAAATTAGAGATGACTAAAACTCGCATAATTTTGCAATTGTATTTAGAAAATTTATTATATTATCCATTATCATCAACTGAAAGGTTTCACATTTGCTGAATAATAGACTTTTCTTTTAAATTCTAAATAAAATCAGTAGCTTTATATCTCATTTTACAGTGAAGCTGCCTAAATGGGAAAATTCAGTGTTAGACACAGGTGTCTGGTGTGTCACTCAACATATTAATTAACATCAGTTCTTTTTTTTTTTTTCCAACAAAATTGAATGAAAAAAAAAATCTTGTGAATTATTTAGGTATTATAAAATTAAATTTCTTATTTATAGTCACACATTTCAGTTAAATAAAAAAAAAATGTAAAAATGGTATTATTACATTAAAAAAAAAAAAAAAAAAAAAAAAAAAAAAAAAACTATTTAAATTATTTTAGATTAATTTTGAAAAAATACAATGCCATGGTCAAATTGTGAGCAATATAATTAGTTCAAAATCTAGATTATGTACAAAATGGGGATGAATCTAATTTATTATAAAATATAGTTCATAAATTTCTTATAATGATTATCAATATTAAATAAGTCAAGGAATGTTTAAAGAGTTACTGTATAAGATCATTCAATTTTAAAGAGAAACACACAATAAAAATGTGGGGAAAAAAGTTTTATTTATTTTTATTTACAATTACAATACTTTTATTACAATTTTTATTTACAATAATAATCTTGTATGTCGCAACACATTTGCTATAAATTTTCCAATTGGCAACCTGATGTTCCACTCTGCAAAACATGATTCTTAACAGTAGCTAGGAGAAAAAAATAAAAGTAACTATAAAACACATAATTAATAATATATAAATTTAAATAAAAGACTTTATGTCAAAAAAAGTATTAATATAAGAAATTTATTATTTCTGCTTGGCAGCATTGAAAGAAGAGCAGAAATTTTCCTATTTTTTCATATATTAAATTCTTTGTGTTTTTCATAATTTGGATTTAATATTTTCAAAAAGTATCATAAAAAGTTTATTAAATCTATTAGATTTTTAACTCACAAGATTTTAAGAACTTCACCTTTAATATAAATATTTGAATAAACAATTTCATATTACTTGAGAGAGGTGTAACAAAAAATTAAAACAAATAGTATTATTGACATGTTTTGTCCGAATTCAAATAAAAACCATAGTCATAATAAAAATGCAAATTGTTTCATGGTCAATACAAATGGCATGCGGCAATGAGATGTAAACAAAAACCACATGCTCTATTATAAAAACAAAAAATTAAAAATAGACCATGATCTAAAATTAACTTCCAACTTGGTTCATACTATTCAAGCTTTCAAGAGGAATTTATTTATAAACTGTAACCATAATCTAGGAGTAATAAAAGAAAAACTATCATTGCTAACAAAATTTTTACACAGTTAAATTTTAATGGACTCCCTTATAATAGATTTACAACAACAATTTGATACTAAACATAATTTGCTTACATTAAACAGTTTTTATCTCCCCATCTAAATATAGTGCAGATAAAGCAGTGTTAGTATGACCAAATTTAAAATCAGATTAATGTTCACTTTTTCTAATTCCAAGTTTTCTCCTATTCATGCCTATGTAATAATTTAAGTCACCTTTTTTCTTTCTTCAAAAGTGCATGGTTTTTTGTTTACATCTCATTGTTGCATCCTGTTTGTATTGACTGTGAAAAGATTTGTGTTTTTATTTTTATTATGATGGTTTTTATTAGAATAGGACTCATGTCAATGTTTTAATTTTTTTTTTTACACCTCTCAAGTAATATGAAATTGTTTATTCAAATACTAGCTGAGCCGCCTGACATTGCCCGGGCCCGTAATGATATTCTTAAATGAACTGAAATTGACACTGCAAAATCTCATTAAAAGATCCAATCTCTAACCGAATTCTTGCTGCCTATGGTACTGTTTAGCAGAAGCGCTGCATACACACACAAAAAAAGGGGTGGGGAGACTAGAATCTTTTAGTTTCATATTCCACCACCATGGTGCAAACTTTTTTCTTAACAAAATTGTTTCTGAAGATATTTGATGAAATCATTATTTGAAAATAGGGGTAGGTACACTTTTAAAATTTTGTATTAAATAAATATTATTTATCCCAGGGTTCTGAAAAATCTGCATCTAAAACGGTACAGATTTAAATATTTGATCACGCCCTCCCTAAAATAATTATTGCCTGTCCCTACCCATAATTTCAAGTCCCCTACTCTTTAAAATCTATATTATATGTTATAAACTATCTGAACATTTTATATTAAATAAGTAACATTTATCCCAGAGCTTAGTGAAAAGTCCACATTTGAGATTGTAGAAAACAGTGCAATTTTAAGTATTTGATCACTGCCCCTAAAAGATCCCTCCACCCCTTATTTGATGCTCATTACTCTTTAAAATACATACTATGTGTTATAAATTATAATTTATTTGATCTTTTTTTCTCTCTTTTTTTTTTTTTTTTTTTTTTTTTTTTAGAATTTTAATTAGCGTTTCCACATTTCTTTTCCTTTTAAAAAAAAAAGTTTTTTGATTAAAAAAAAAGAAAAAAATTGGATTTTTATGAATTTAGATAATATTAAACAGCGTTTAAAGATGTTACTCAATGCATAGCTTTAAAATATCCAAATAATGTATTTTTAAAAATTTGACACGGTGCCAAAGAATCCTTATATAAAAATTGTTTATGGTTTCAAAAAACTCGCTTTTAAATGGAGCAAGTCCTCCAAGTAACGGATTAAAAATTAATATCTAAGGTTGTAACTGAGTGACTGTGAAAAATTTACATATTTGAAATCAGCAAAAAATTTGTCATCTGGATATATAAATATTAAATTTATGAATTTAATTTTTGAAAAAAATTACAAGTCATCTATAAATGAGAGTACCCACCAGCACCCAGTTGTCATCGATGAACAACTGCTCTTGTTATATTAGATTTCTTAAAAATCTGTTTCTTTAAACGGAAATAAAATGAGATTATATAGATTTTTAATGAATTTTTTAACTATTTATAGGGGTAGGAAAATAATTTTTAGAATTTCTGAAAGGTGAATTTTTTCTGATCTAGCTGTCTAATTTTTGAGTTTTTAGGCTCACACACAACCCTCTATAAAAAAAAAAAAAAAAAAAAAAAAAAAAAAAAAAAAAAAAAAAAAACGAGTACATTTATTGTTATGTTAGCCCTCCATTTACATTAACCCTTTTCCTTCTCTTCCAGCTTTCGAAGAAATATTCTGAGGTTTGATAAAAATCTATTTTTCTATTAAATTAGGAGTACTTTTCCATTCTTCTAATTTAGGAATTTTAATTCATTTCTCAATTATTAGAATTTTAAAATTCTGATGGTCAGGTACATTAGCAGAGTCTTTGAACAATCTTCACAAAAAATTTGAGCCTTGTACGTGCCGTAATTTTTGCTAGTCATCGCAGCCACACACACACAGAGCGATTTGTTATTTTATTAGTATAGATTTTCAAAAAGGGGTCGTTTTTCTGTAAAACATTTGGTCCATTAATGCAATGCACTTCTAAGGCATAACTTAAAAGGAATCAACAAGCCAAATGTATGCTTTTAAAGCTAAAATCTTCTAATTGATGGTGTTTTAACCCGTTCCCGACAGAACGTGCATCTGAGGACGGAGCAGGGAAATTTGATTTCATGTTCTGGGCCGAAGGATTTTGCGAAGTGTTCTTTAAAAAATTATTTAAAAAATCATTTTTCCATGTAACCTTTTGAAATACACATGCATGAAATAACTTGTTATTACATATATGGGTCATTCCATGCCAAATCAACCAGTGACTCAACCTGACCCTTTCCGATTTCAATGAAACTGCTAGGGATCATTCTCTATGATGATATAAATTAGAGAATATTTTTATTTTTTGTTTATCACTTTAAATTTTTATGCAATTAATTATTTAAATTTTGAAAAATCATCATTTTTTGACCTGCATAAATATTTGCAATTTTGAATTTCTCAGGTTCTAACAAACATAGAAACTTTTATGACCACTCATTTCAAAGAGAAGTTTATAAGGTTTAATTTGATATGCAAGTCGATTATGTATAGTTAAAATAAATAAAATTAAAAAAAAATTTAAATTTTAAATTTTAAATTTTTTTAGATAGTCATTTTTAAAATTTTTGAAAAAACTGTATCTTTGTTATAATATTATAAGCTTTAAATTCTGAAATTTTTAGAGTGGGATCTGAATGGGATCAGGAGTTATTAAATAAAAGCAAAAATTACCATTAAAATAGCAATTTAATTCTGTCTATTTTGTTATTTATTTATGATTTGTATGGTAATTTTCAGCTTTTTTTTCATAACTGCTGATCCCATTGAGATCCCACTCTAAAAATTTCAGAATTTAAAGCTTATAATATTACAACAAACATACAAGTTTTTCAAAATTTTTAAAAATGACTATCTAAAAAATTTTCAAATTTTCAATTTAAAAAAATTTAAAATTTTATTTATTTTAATTATACATAGTCGACATGCATATTAAATTAAACCTTATAAACCCCTCTTTGAAATGAGTGGTCATAAAATTTTCTATGTTTGTTAGAACCTGAGAAATTCAAAATTGCAAATATTTATGCAGGTCAAAAAATGATGATTTTTCAAAATTTAAATAATTAATTGCATAAAAATTTAAAGTGATAAACAAAAAATAAAAATATTCTCTAATTTATATCATCATAGAGAATGATCCCTAGCAGTTTCATTGAAATCGGAAAGGATCAGGTTGAGTCACTGGTTGATTTGGCATGGAATGACCCATATTGATGCAAAGAGTTGGAGTATTTCCTCTGATATTTTAGCATAAAAATGACTTTTTAAATATATAAAATGTATATTTTATCCACTTTTCAGGTTTAAAAAGATTACATACAGCACAAAACCATTTATACGGAATGGTTGGGGTCAGATGTATTCCGGATAACTGGTTTTTCCAGTTAACTGTTGGGCATCAAAGCAGCATCGATTTGATAAGTTTTGTGAAACATATGTAGTTGTCGTATTACTTTTAATTTTAAATTGATTATGAGATTACTTGAACCAAGAATCTGATGCAAGTAAGATCAATTGTTAAAGTTTGAAAGAAGATAACTTATGGGAACTCCTTGGGAACAAAAATTTTTCTGTTTTCTCTGCATAAGCATGAAAACATCTGTAATATTATAATATTATTTATTAATCTATAGTATGATTATATGCTTCTATTTCAAATACTAGAGGCTGTTATCAAACTATACAATTGTTTCAAGCAATGTATATGTCAAACTGATTGTGTATGTCACTTTTTTCTAAAAAGATTCTAACATCAGTCTATTAGAAGTATCATTCCGGATAACTGGTTTATGGATAAATTGTTCCATACTGTAATATAATTACAAAACACTTATGTGCCTCTACTATAGCATAGCTACCAACTGATTCACAAATAAAAATAATCAAATAAAACTTTCAAAACAACTTGTGCATGCTATTTTTCAGTCTTAATTATGCAGACATACTTGAAACATAGTAAAAAAATGCTTAATTTTATTTCAATTTTTGAAAATTCAAAAATAATACTTAAATATATGATTAATCATAAAATATCTTTTAAATAAAAAGTATTTAATAATAATAAATAAATTAGAATTATACTTTATAATAAGCATTTCTAAAAAGTTATTAAATGTTAAAAATATTTCTGAAAATAAAAGAACAATACATAGTAATTTGAGTAAAACTTGAATAACTTAAAATGCATTCATCAAAAAAATACACTGTTAATATAATTAGCACCGGTATAACATAAAAGTACCATATTATCCACTGTCATATTATTATTATTATTATTCAAACTCATAACTGCAAAATCAAACAGACATATAAAAGACAAAATTTTATTTTGTATCATTTATAGATTTTAATGGAAAGTTTACCTTATTCAAAGTCAGATCCTTTTTGAAAAATTGGAATCCATGATTTATACTGCTCTTAAACCACGATTTTTCTATGGAGGGGTGGTAATCATTTTTTCAGATCATTTCAACAAATCTATACTCATCTAAGATCTTCATCCACAAGACAGTATATTTACCAGGGAGCTTGTAACTATTAGTTGAAAAAGAAAAGGAAAAAAATTATATATATGGTGGATCCAGTAACCTTATTCTAAAGCGATTTTAAAATGCTTAGGAATACTTTAACTCATGTATCTACAAAATAAATAAATAATATTAAATTAAGTTGTTTTATTCACTATTTTCTCTTCTTTGATTCAGAAACAAGCATTGATTGATTGCCTCGTTTACAAAACAAATTAGCACTCAATAAATGGGCATTCTACAACCAATGTTTCATGTGGATTGCAATGTAAAAAAACATATATAAGCTACTTAATAAAATCTATAGCAAACAGTGTTGACCTACACCAAACTGGTAAGGCACAGTGCCTGGCAGCAGCATTTCGTAAAAATGTGTGTATTTTCCGCGATCTTTCGTCAAAATTTGCGTATTTTCTGCGATCTTATGTCAAAATTTGCATATTTTCCGTGATCTTTCATCAAAATTTGATCATTTTCCACGATCTTTCGTCAACATATGCGTATTTTCCGCGATCTTACGTCAAAATTTGCGTATTTTTCGTGATCTTTCGTCAAAATTTGTGTGGTTTCCACGATCTTCTGTCGACATATGTGTATATTCTACGATCTTTCGTTAAAATTTCCGTAATTTCCGCCATCTTTCATCAAAATTTGGGTATTTTCTGTGATCTTTCTACAAAATTGCAGCATTTTCAGCGATCTTTTGATAAAATACGATTATTTGACAATATTAGAGTAGTTTTCCGCAACCTATTCACCAAAATCATGTTTTCAGAGCAATTTTTTGACGAAAATCGCGTCTTGTTTGTGATCATTTAACAAAAATCGTGTTTTTTCTTGCGATCCTTTGAAGAAAATAGTATTTTTTCCGCGATTGTTTGAAGATTTTATAGTTTTTTTTCGATCTTTTGGAGAAATTTGCCTTTTTTTTTTACAATCCTTTGAAGAAATTTTCTTAATTTAGCGCCCTTTGACTCGCGTTTTTATTGTAATACATCGTTACCCCCCCGCCCTACATATAAATGTCATCAAATTTTAATGCATATTTGCATTGATCCCAGGGATAATAAAATTCGTCGCCGAAAAAGCGGAATTCCGCGTTTTCGTGGAAAAGTAGCATGTCTGTAGATTTTTTAGACAAAATTCGTGGATTTTTTGCTGAAATTTGCGGGTTTTTTGTGAATTTTTCCCACAGGTTTTTTGAAGATATTTTTGTTTTTTCTGTGATCCCTACCCAAAATTTGTGTTTTTCTTTCACTATTGTTTCACAAATTTCATGGTTTTTTTTCACGATCTTCAGACGAAATTTGAGATTTTTCACAATTATCTAACAAAATTCATGTTTTTCCCTCAAACCTCTTATGATATTTACAATTTTTCTGTGAACGATTTGCAAAATTGATTTTTTTTTTTGGGGGGGGGGGGGGGGCGACGATTGTCGAAATTCGTGGTATGTCTTTTTCTAAATTTCCAGATTTATGACTTTTTTTTTGAGCCGAAAACCTATGATATTGAGAAATACAGAACTGAATTGCCTTTGGATCGCTTAATGGATGCAAAATTCGTCAAAGGAACGCATAATAAATACAAATTGTCACAGAGTCGTGTAAAGCATGCAAATTTCAACAATGCAATGCAGAAAAAAAACATGATTTTCGTCAAAGTGTCGTTAATAAGCACTAATTTAGTCAAAAAGTTGCTAAAAAATGCAAATTTCATTGAAGAATCGCAAAAAAGATGTGAATTTTGTCAGAAGGCTGCAGAATAAATGCAAATCTAGTCAAAAGGCTGCTAAAAAATGCAAATTTCATCACTGAATTACAAAAAAAGATTTCAATTTCATCAGAAAATGCAGCCGTCTGGAAAACAACACACACACAAACATATCTGTTTATTGTTATCAGGTATAATTTTTAATTGGAAATATACTCAACTAACTTTTAAAAAATTAGATTAACCCGAACCCAACTTGCAGCAATCTATATGCAACCTAAAATCTACTTGAACAAAAACAGTTTATTAGCCCTGAAACAAAAGTAATTAGCACAGGAAGGGAATTTATCCCTTTGAAAAATAAATAGACTATATAAAATCTTGAGTTTTTTAAAATAAAAAACACATTATCCATGGTTATTCTGAGTTGTTGATAAAAAATGCTTTAGTGGTATTTTGTCATTTGTGTATTTCTTTAAATAGTACATAAAAAAAAACAGATTTTATAAAAAACCCAAAATTTAAAATTTTTAGAAAAAAAAAAAAAAAAAAAAAAAAAAGAATCTGGTACGTAAATGAAAAAGTGATACGTGAATGAAAAAGGTGAAATGATTTTGTTTTAGTTTTTAGTTTTTGAAAAAACGAAAGCTAACAACAGTTTTAACAAAGAATCTGTTAATCTGAATATTTAGACAAAAAAAAAAAAAAAAAAAAAAAAATGCAAATTTCACACAAATAGTTGTTGAAAAAAATCTTTTTCGTAAATCGCGAATTTCGTCAGAGGATCACTGGAAAAACTTTGAAAAAATTTTGTCATAAAATAGTGAAAAAATAACGCAAGTTGTGTCAGAAGATCGTGAAAAAATGCAAATTCGCCAGAAAATCGAGGAAAATACACAAATTCCATCAAAGAATAGTGAAAAAAATAAATAAATAAAAAATTTTGTAAAGGATCGAGAAAAAAATGCAAAAATCTTTAACTAATCATGAAAAAATGCAAACAATCACAAAAAAATGCAAATTTTGTAAAAAATCATGAAAAATTGCAAAATTTTGTCAAAAAAAAAAAAAAAACTAAAAAATTTTCAAAAAATCTACAAATTGACAAAAGATTTTCTAAAGTCTACACCGAAGGGTCGCAGAAAAAACACAGTATCTAAACTGGATTTCCCTGCACACACACACTATGCTGAAACCTTTCAGAAAATACCTGTGAATTTTAGATTTTTTTTTTCTCCTTCAGAATCAGCCCTAAAGCGACCCTTTGACAAATTAAGCGTTTTTCCTACGATAACTTAAAGGAGTTTGTGTTTTATTCTTGATCCTTCGACCAAATTTGTGCTTTTTCACATTCCTTTGATAAAATCCCCCCCCCCCCCCCACCCGGAATTTTTGATGAAACTGGCCATTTTCTGGGAACGATTGGCAAAACTGCTTTTTTTGACACCATCTCTCAAAATTCGTGATACTTCTATGTCTGAATTTCTGGTATGATAACTGATTTTTTTTTAATTTTTTAAGTTAAATGTGCTTTTTTTTTTTTTTTTTTTTGAAAATTTAGAACAGAATCACCTTTTTTTCTCCAGGAAGAATAGAACGAAACTTGTCAATCGATTGCAGGAAAACAATTTGCAAAATTTGTCAATCATTTGTGGAAAAAATCATGAAATTCAATAATCTTTCGCTGTAAAAAACTCTCAAAATGTGTCAATCAGCCGCACGAAAATATAAAATTTACACTTATTCTTTGTATTTACTCTTTTGGACGGGATTTCAAAATTTTGGGCACAAATCCCGCCATGAAATTCAAGCACTGACATATGACATTAAATATGGTATTGTGTTAGGTGTGCCCATAACTTTATTAAAAGAAGGGCCTTTTATAAAAGTGTCCAAGTTTTCAAGGACTACATGAAAATGACGGACAAAAATTTGCAAGTTTCCTGAAGCCAATCAACGAAATTTGCAATTTTTCTTTGCCTGATCCATGAAAATCGTGATTCTTTTGCATCTGATTGATAAAACTTGTGATTTTTCTGCAGTTGATTGACAAAATTCATAATGTTTTAGTGTCCGAGTAATGAAATTTGCAATTTTTTCATGCCAAATCAACGAAATTCATGATTTTTATTAGCTTGGTTGACAGAAATCGAGATTTTTCGGTGTCCAATCAACAAGACTTATGTTTTTTTCTTGCTCAATCAACAAAATTTGCAATTTTTTTATGTCTGATCAATGTTTGTGATTTTTCCATGCCTGTAATTTGTAATTTTTCTGCACCTGATTGATAAAGTTTGTGATTTTTCGTCAGCCGACTGATGAAATTTGCAATTTTTACATGTTGAGTCAATGAAATTCATGATTTTTTTTCAGCCTGATCGATAAAAATCACAATTTTTCATTGCCCAATCAACAAAAACCATGTTTTTTGATGCTCAATCAAATAAATTAGCGATTTCTTCACATCCGATCAATGTTTCAATTTTTCCATGCCTGAACAACAAAATTCGCAATTTCTTGCTAAGGCAAACTGATGAAATTTGCGATGAAACATGCTGTTTTTCATAATCAATCAACAAACTGAGTTTTTTCAATATTAATCGACAAAATTAATGAATTTTTTGTGTCCTTACTAATGAAAATTGTAATTTTTCAGAACCAAATAAACAAAACTCGCAATTTTTTCAAGTGACAAATTAAAGAAATTCATATTTTTTTGGTATCTGATCGATGAAATTCTCCATGCCTGATCAACAGAATTTGTGATTTTACTGCACCTGATTGACAACATTCATGATTTTTGTTGGACCTGACTAGCACACAAACATACTTTCCTGTTTTCTTAACAAAAATCATAGGTAATCACATTGATGTATATATATATTTTTTTTTTTTTGGTAACTTAGCACAATAACACATCTCCTTACCCCTCGAAATAAAGACTTTTTTACTGAACTAGCGTCTGTTTACTGCTTTATTTAATGCCTTAATTAGTAGCTAGCAGCGTTCCCTTCATTCTAAAGTAAACACTAATTATATATACATACATATATCTGTGTTTGTGTATATATAATTTGCAAAAATCGTATGAATTATTATTGCATTTATAGTTTAAAAAACAGGACATGCACACAATAATATAATAATTCTTGTTTGTTTAGCAAAAAAATTGAGATTTTCTTTTAAAATTATTAGTGTTAAGTAAATTAGTTTACATAATAGTTAGTATGATGAATAACATTTGGATAAAGAATTTTTATTAGAGTAAACATTAGTAATTTTTAAAATGTAAAAAAAATATGAGGTCCAAATAAGAGGTGGATATTGTATAAAGATAAATCAGATAAAATAAAAAATTGCAATCAAGTTTCTTAAAGAAATTGCGTTACTAGCAACAAGTAATAAAATAATTTACAAATAGTTTTATTTTTATTTGCACTTGCACCAAAATTAATTAAAAATTTATTTCTACCTAATAATCGTTTGTTTGCTGTCTATAAAACTGAAATATGATCAAGAAAAATCATTGCAAACTTTCTTATTTACATAATCAAATGCAGTGTCGACCTATCAAAAATTGATAAATAAAATCAATAACAAAATAAAAAATCATTACAGAAATGTTTTATGTAAAGCATACATAAAATACAGTAAATGTAGAAAACAAAATCTTAAATGTACTTACTTATTTTCACTAATTTCCATCATAAAAACAATCAAAACCTCGATCAAAACAAATCACCAGATACGCGTCTTCCACACGGTTGATGGATTAACAGATGTGGAGCATAGTACTCCGCTGCATCGCTTCTAATCGATGATGAAAATAATTAATATTTTACATAATTAATTTATATAAAAAAAATTAATCCTTCAGGTCCTGAAAATTGCGAGCGACTATGTAAACATCACGTTTAAGTCTGTTAGGCCTAGCTGTAGAAAACTTCACAGCACAAACTTAATATACATCCAGATCGAAGTGATTTTATTAATTAAAAAATGTAAATAAATGCGCATTCTGGTTGCATTATATTTTTTAAATCAAAATAGAGATGCAATATAAATAAGCACTTAGAATTTTACAAATACCGCTAGTTTAAAATGGCGGTTGTTAGGTTCAATTTTCGTCCAGATTTTGTGAAGGTACTTACACAAATGACGTTCCGTTTTCCTCCAAATTACGTTCCAAATATAGAAAATGGAGACAAGGACGTTAAAATTTTGTTCCAAAAATGACAAAAATTGGATTGGTTCCGTTTTCATCTACTTTATGTCAAGAAATGGGACAAATAAGTTCAGATTTAGTTTCGGAATTAGCCAAAATTGGATTAGTCGAATTTTCATACAATTAACGTTTTTGAACTGACGTTCTTATTTTGTAGATATTTGGTAGATACGTCTATGTCAAACATTCAACAAATTCTGGACGTATTTAAACTCACTGGCTAGGTCCAAAATACATCCATAGACGTATTTTGGAATTAACAGAGGAAAACTGGATGTAATCTGAACGTATGTGTTGTGTGGGTTGAAAACAAAAGTGGGGGTGATGGAAAAGACTCTTTTTCTCTTCATTAAAAACTGATTTGTTTCCAAAGCACTCGCCAGATGGAAGCACTATGAAACTTTTTGTCCTGAAACGAAGAAAAGAACTCTTTAAAAACTTTCTTTGACGTCACATTTTTTCTGCGAAGCTACTCTCTCTCAAAAAATGATTCTAAGCTGGTGATGTTTACCTTTTTCAGAAACTGTTAAATCGGAAGCAAAGTATTCAGCTCTGATAATATTTCTTTTTAAAAAACTTTAAGATTACAAACATTCAAAATTCTTCTTAATTGTGTAATTACGTATGCTGTTCAGTGATTTTTTTTATTTGTGTAATTAAAGAAGTCATCTTTCCCAAAACGGAAGTGAACAAATTATTTGTTCCATAATACACAGTAATAAAATAATAATATATTATTATTCCAGTAAATTCTACGCAGGCCTAAAGAAGAAGAAAGTCATTATGTCCGAAGAAGATTCCTAGAAAGGTAGGCCTGAACATACTTTCTTTTTATTGAAATATCACTTAACCGAAACAGAACTCACGCCCTATACCTGCTACTAAAATGTCGTCGACATATACTATAATATAAGACATGTTTCCGTTTCTATTTCGTTTCAACAAGCATAAATCTGATGTGCACTGATTAAATCCCATGTTTTTGAGTGTTTGACTAATTTTTATGTGCTAGGCTCAGCTGCCTGTTTTAACCCATATATAGTTTTATTCAGTTTGCACACCTTTTCCTTTTGATCTTCTACTATATATCCCTCAGGTTGTGTCATAAATACCTCCTCGTCTAAGTTTCCGTGCAAAATTGCTATTTTTTCATCTAAATGAATTATATCTAAATTTTTATATACAGCAGCATTTAGGAAACTTCTTATTGCGGTGTGTGCCACGACAGGGGCAAAAGTTTCATCATAATCACACCCGAATTTTTGCAAATAACCCTTCGCAGCGAGTCTCGCCTTGTAGCGTTCTATTTCTCCGCGTGCATTGCGTTTTGTTTTAAAAGTCCATTTACAACCTATAATATGTTTTCCCGGAGGTGGGTCGACTAATTCCCCAGTTTTATTTTCCATAAGTGAATTGATTTCCTCATCTGTTGCTCCTAGCCAATTATGTTTAATTTTTGGGTCTTTCATATTTTCTATATCTTCCCAAGTTTTGGGTTCCTCAACTTGACACATGTTTGTGCTAATTCCATACCT
The DNA here is from genome assembly GCA_964019185.1 of Maratus speculifer. Lineage (NCBI taxonomy): Eukaryota > Metazoa > Arthropoda > Arachnida > Araneae > Salticidae > Maratus > Maratus speculifer. Next base: position 55,679,023 of record OZ025290.1, on the reverse strand, counting down.
TTCGGGAGGTACTCCCCTGTTTTCTCCTCCCAATCTTCTAAGCTGTATTTGACTCTGATGTGAAATTGCGTCCGCATCATGGTTATCATCATTTAATTCAATTTGAACAACTTCGGTAAGGGTCGAAATGTTATTTTGGTCTTGTTCAGTGTCATTTTTCACGTTTTCTAAAAATTTTGCTGATCTTGATTTCATTACTTTAATATCCCTGATGTATATTCTATACCCTTTGCTCCTGTGGTCATATCCCAAGAAAATGCCTTCAATGGCTTTTCCATCGAATTTAGCCCTTTTAGATTTTTCTACATAGGCGTATGCCTTGCAGCCAAATGTTTTTATGTGTGACAAATTTGGTTTACGATTATTCCGATGCTCAAATGGGGTTATATTGTTGTTTGCTTTAGTTGGCAGTCTATTTGTTAAATAAGTGGCAGTGAGAATTGCTTCACCCCAAAATTGTCTTGGTAGATTTGCGTCTGACAGCATTGTGCGTGCCATTTTTACAAGTGTACGGTTTTTTCTTTCAGCAACACCATTTTGAGGTGCGCAAAATGGTACACTTAATTGGCGTTCAATACCGTTAAGGGTTAAATAATATTCAAAATTTTCCGCAAGATATTCCCCTGCATTATCCGATCTAAAGGCTTTTATTTGTTTAACAAATTTATTTTTTACTAGTGCAGAGAAATCTTTAAATTTTTCTAGGGCTTCCGATTTGTGTGAAAGTAAATGAACCATAGTAACCTTTAGGTTACGGGGAGATTACCGTAATCCCAAGAAAATACTGTTGAAAAATACGGGGTTAGGATTATCGTCATCCCAAAAATTTCCACCCCTCAAACATGCGGTGCAAGGAATCATTAAGTCCATTTCGCTCAATAGGGGTCCGACTACGTATCGAGCAAGGGAAATTCTGTAGGGAGGATGTTAATTATCCTAGGGAAATACCGGGGAAAAAAAAAACTTTGCAAAAAGGATAAACATTGTTTACGCAGACGACGCGACGTAAAGCTGTTTGTACCCCCAGTTGCTGCAAAGTATAGATAGTTCTTGCTTGTGAGATATGATAATGAATATATTATTTTCAGCAAATAGTTTTAGAGTTTCAGCTTTTCTAATTTTGACTACACTTTTGCCCTTAGAATGTAAAATGAAGCATTATTATTTTTTCTTTCGTACTAAACACACTAAATATTTGAAATTACGTACGTAATTTTACACACTGAATTGGAAAAATCAAATGTGTATACTTATTCTTATATTTTAATAAAAAAGCAATGCATTTCGTAGCATTTTGTAACAGCATATTTAATGTAATATATATATATCTTTACTAATACTAATAATTATGAACATTATAGTAGTACGTATGCAAAATTAAATCATTCTGCTAATAAAAAAACTACACATACAAAAAGAGGTAAAAATAAGGCTAATGATCAATATATTTCTAGAAATGAGATTAAACAACAAATAATTAAGATGGAATCTGAATATAATAACTCATATCAATGGATGGATATTAGGAAACACATTTTTTCAATAAAAAAGAAACATCTAAATTTATATTATAAAGTATTTCTATCTATTGATTTAACTTCACATTTTAGTGATATTTACTTTGATTTATTGTACTATAGAATTAATCTTCTTAATGTTAAAATTTCTCAAAATACATATAAAAAAACTAATAATACTCAACTAATTACTTTTACCAATAATGTACTTAATAAAATTAATCTACATAACATTATTAATGATAAAAATAATAATTTCCCTATAAATAATTTTTCTATACATAAATCCTTCAAATATAATGTTACACTTGGACGTAAGATATTTAACTACAATAAATTTTCTAAATTTTTAACCAATAATACTAATTATCCATGTTATTGTAATGATCCCTGTTATAGTAACTTCGTAAATAAAGATCATGGTCACATCATTACTGGGGATATTAATATCGTTGAAAATTATTCTTTACGCAATTTAATGGCTAATGGTACTAAATATCGTGTTCCTTCATCTACTAATATCAAATCAATCATAAAACAGTTTAAATTAGATTTAGATCTTTTTATTTATAAAATTTCGATAGACTACAATAAGCCTCTAAAATACTTCACTGAATGGAAACTTAATGTTTTAGATAAATTAAATATTGAACTTTATAGGAATATCGATACCTTTAATTTAAATTTTGAACAATTGAATGAGGAAATAAAAACTTACAAAATAAATTTATTCTAACATATGTCGATAAATCTCCTAACAACTATGCTTTCATATGTAAACATTATTACTCTACATTATTAAATCAAGCAATAAATTCTAGTTCAAATTTCATTAAAACAGATATTGATACTATTATTAAAAATAGACATATAGCTCAATATTATAAATTACTAAAATTAAAAAATCATAATTCTAACTATCCTTACATTGTGGTCATTCCAAAATTTCATAAAATTCCTATAGAGTTTCGTGCTATAACTATTGGATGTAATACTTATAACAATAATGCAGGTAAAGAATTATTAACAATACTTACAAAAATGCTAGATATTGCAAAAACTAATAACAAATTCTATAGTATAAAAAATAGTTTACATCTTGTAAATAATATCAAAAATTTACAAAACATTAAGTACATCAAAACATATGACTTTAATGTTTTATTTAATACAACTGATATTGCAGATATGTTCCGGATCATAAATTTATTATTCTAGGAATATAGGAATTCTCTTAATATACAAGTATCTTTATCTTACTTCAAATCTTTAACCAAATTTATTCTTTATCATAATTATATATTATTTAATAACAGGGGCGTAAACCACCCTAGTGGCGTAGGGGGGTGTAGGCTCAAAAATTTCCGACTCCAAGAAGGAAAATTTCCGAGTACTTTGGCCAACATGAGGACTAATACACATATATATGTGGGTTTGTATTCATATATATATATACGTATATATACATAATAATACTCAAGATAATTATCACTTAGTGATCGAGATAGTCAAATAAGTTTTAAAGCATTGATGTTGATTCTTTTTCAAATATTAATTATTAATGTATGTATTTAAAAATCAGTGATGCTGAAATACTATGATTAATATGCGTAGAAAATTACGGTTTGGAACTCCAAACTGCTTTGTTTGATGTCTTATTTCTAAGCAATCAAAAACTGCTGAAACTGGATTGAAGAGTACGAGATTCGTTGTCCGTTTTTTACCAGTAAAGGGTTTAATGCATTTTACTTTTTCTGTGTACGCCATGCTTATTCACACAGATTTCACTACAGATAGACATGCAAATTATGAGTTAAGCATAAAAAATCCTGCTACCCGTGTACGTCTACAACATAAAAAGTAGCCAAAATTTTAAAAACTGAACATTTTCGAACGAACAACACTCATATTCATTTATTTCTTAGCACTTTAATAAAATTTTGTACGTTTAGTAATAAGATATATCGCTAGTAACAAAACAGTTTGGGACAAACTATAATGTTTGGAATTAGAGATGGGCAATATCGTTCCTTTTAAGGAACCGTTCCAGCCGGAACCGTTCACCAAAAGGAACGAGTTCTTTGGACTCGTTCCTATTAGAATCGTTCCGAAAAAAAGGAACGAGTTCTTTTGACTCGTTCCTTTTGGAATCGTTCCGAAAAAAGGAACGATTCCGACAAAGGAACGATTTTGAGAAAAAGGAACAATTTCAAGAAAAAAGGAACGAATCCGTAAAAAAAGGAACGATTCCGACAAAGGAACGGTTTTGAGAAAAAGGAACGAATTCGAAAAAAAAGGACGATTTAAAAAAAGGAATGATTTATAGAAAAAGGAACGAATTCGAGAAAAAAGGAACGAATCCGATAAAAATGGAACGAATCCGCGAAAAAAAGGAACGACTTCGAGATAAAAAGGAAGGAATCCGGTAAAATAGGATGGATTTTTAAAAAAAAAAGGTTCCAAGGGAAAAAAACGCGTCCGAAACTATTTTACGAAAAAAGGGAACGAATCCGGAAACAGGGATAACAGATCTCGGAGCGACATGCAATCCCTAATATTTATTTTTTATAACTAACTTATTTTCTTACGTAATCATTTTTTTTTCATATCATTTCTTATCGTTTGCTTTAATTTTTAAATATTTTGGACAGTTCATTTTGTTTTTATGAGTTCATTTTATTCATCTGTGTGCGCTATTAATTAGCATAGTTATTTCTAATCCCCATAATATAAGTATTCCCTGATTTTATGATTTATTGTATTAAGCATAATTCCTCTTGAAATTTTGCATTTGGTTGACCTTTCATTTATCACTATAGTTTATCCATGAAATTTTACTGTAGCTTTGGTTTTGGTCATCAGGCTGTTGCGGCGGTCTATTAGATTTTCAATGTAATCATTGCTTTCCCCTCCAAAATCTGTCGTCAAATGACCCTCTATTTATTTTATTATTTTTGCGTAGGAAATTTCTTTATTGATCTAATATTTGATATCGGGGTCTATGATTTGTTTCCTCTTCAAAATTCACCCTAACGTAATCTTTAACTTATATATCGGCCTTCGTAACCGGCCGTTTTCCAAGTTGGTCCATTTCAGTACGATTCCTCAGGAATTGGGAATTTCGGAGTCTGCCCATTTCGAGAAAATTCCTAGAAGTCCATCTATTTAGGAATTAAGGGTGTATTTGAAAAAAATATTTTTCCACATTCAACAGCTCGAAAATATCCGATAGAGTTTCAGACACATTTTTAACCCTTCCCGGCACACTGTGCCCGGTCTGGGATACCTAATTTTAATTCCAAACTTGCAAACGGCACCAATAACATTTTAGTAAAATTTTGCTTTTGCAACAAAGGTTTAAATTAAGGAATTCAAAATATCTAAAAAAAATCGTTTGTCAATTCCGGTGTCAGTCAACATTTTCTTATTTTACTAACAGATTTTGCCCGTGCCGGAAAGGGTTAAAGGTAGATACGTGAAACTTGCTGAGGTGATTTTTAAAGAGATGTATAAGAAGCCGCGTGATTTCTTTTTTTTTCGCTCAATTCGTTAGAATTTGATTTATAAACAATTATTTTCTCAGTATGACCATTTTTTTCGTTCGCAGATCTCCCTCTTCAGGAAATTCAGTTCAAAACGCCAACTTTGACACCAGTTTTTTTGCAATTGTAAAAAAAAAAAAAAAAAAAAAAAAAAAAAAAAAAAAAGGGACAAGGACGGCGCATTGTGTACTTTCTAAGAAAGAGAATTGCCAGTTTGAAACGTTTGAGAGCAAAAATGAATTTAAGAATAAATCAGACAATAAGCAGTTTGGATTGGAATACACCCTTAACCCCTTCGTGACGGGAGTATTTTATGAAATTTTTAATGTATTGTCATTTTTTTTTAAAAAAAAACAGAAATTTGTGCCTTATGAAATCGAGAAAATGCTCCGATTAAATAAAGCTACTTTTGCAGTAAAATTTTACTGGTGGAAATAAACAAGGATTCTTAGGCTTTTTTGTGGCACGTATATGTGCCGCTCGTCCTCAGGGGTTAAGGCTAAATATGAAAAGAATCTTTTACATAATAAAATTCAATATTTATCGATTTGGAGAGACATAATTGGTTAAATGGAGTGCATATGACAGCCTTAGTATGTATATAACAGTGTGCTTCCTAACTGAATCATCAATGCGGAGTCGAAACCGAAATGCCTACACCTAAAATTATAAAATTTTAGCTGTTACTACCTACTATAATATAAAAATCCATTAAAGAAATAGTTTCTGAAATTCAAAGCTTAGTGAGCTGAAAATGGGATTGTAAGTTTCTGAAAAAGGATACAAATGAAAATCCAGGATATTTAAATTTAGAAATTGCACATAATTAAAACTGTGGTTTTATGTAGTAAGAAAGGAAATTATAACTATTTAGTTCAATAACGTAACTAATTTTCTTCAATTATATATTTTAAGACAAATAAATTTTGAAATACATAAAATAAGTAAAAAAATAAAAACTACAAAATACAATGTTGTTCAAAAGAATTTTATTTCAAAAATAGGAGCACACAAAATTTGCTGATTTAGTGAAATCATAAAATGATACGTTGCAATAAGAGCAAGGCTAAAATGGTAGTACAACAAACAATTCAACATTATTTTTTTTTATAGTAAAGAAATTTAACATATATAATATATAGCTGTCATGAATAGTTAATTACTTCTAAAATTTTCATTTATTGACGGTAATTAAAATATTTTAGAAACAACCAAATTTCTTTAATAATTTTTGCTTATGAAGTTAGGTTACATAAGCTAAAACATTTAACAACGTTTAAACACGTAAATATGTACAGTATCATGACATGAAAAAAAAAAAAAAAAAAAAAAAAAAAAATCCCACAATGGCCGTTTCGAGGATTGTGTGGATCCCCTTCCTCAGTGCGTAAAAAATAAGATAAAATAAAAGATTAAAATGGATTCAAAGAGCACCTCGGTTATAGCCCCGAGTAAAACTCTGAAAACCCCTGGTATAATCCCGAAAAACTCAGGACTATAACAGATGTTAGAGGGCTACTTCAGTCAAATGGGTTCACTCAAAGGAAGGTCAAATGGACCCGTTTGCTAATGCTAATCCTGTGCAAGAAATTTATAAAGATATCTCAGCTGTATTTTAATATTTTTATTTTATTTTATTTTATTTTATTTTATTTTTTTTTTTTTTTTGCATTGGATAGCTGAGATCGATCTGTATTCAAGTCGTTGTTTGCTTTTTCGATTATATTTACAGATATTTTTTATGCGGGACTTTCATTTTCAGAACCGGTTTAGAAAGGGAAAGCACCCTTATAAAAATATCTGCAATCAAAATTGAAAAAATAAAAAACGGCCTGCATTTTGATCCATCTCAGCTATCCAATGAAAAAAAAATCATTTAAAAATATTGAAATGCAACCGAGTTATCTTTATAATTTTTTTCCATAGGATTAGCATTAGTAAGCGGGTCTTTTCATTTGACAGAAGTAGCCCCTTAACGGGGCTAAAAAACATCGTTCTATTTTAATCCTTTAATTTTTTTTCCATACTAAAAATGGAGTTCCAAGAATCCTCTAAATGGACGTATGTGATTTTTGTTTCATGGTATTGTACTTATTTATGCATTTAAACGTTGCTAAAAATTTTAGCTTGTGTATTGAAATTCACACAAAGTGATTGTTTTATGTGCTTGTTACGCTAAGGTTTTATCTGAGAAATTTGCTATAACCGAAATATTTTTCAAATAACTAGAAATGATCCAAAAAAATTTTGGAAACTTAAACATTTAATAATTTTAATGTTATACAATCATTTTCTGCTCTAATGATTTTGTTAATACATAATAAGTATTATTAAGACATGTGGAGAAAAAATAAGAATATTAGGAATTATAATACGTAAAAATAAAAATATATGCTAAATTAGCAGACATTTGTAATAATAGAATTTTAATGCAATAGTGGGAAAAAAAACCTAAATTAAAGTAGTTTAAAACACAAAAATAATACAAAATGCAACTACAATAATTTTTTCCCGAAATGTTTTAGAATATGTCAGGGCTTAATTGGCGCCGGAGCTCAGGTACGTCTCTGTTTTTAAAAAATATTTAAGTATTGGTTGGAATTCACCAGATCTCATAAATGTAGGGCTCCGGACTCCGGAGCCCAGTTCAATAGAGCTTTTTTTGTATCATGGATACTGCCCATTTTTTAACTCTGCACATTTCACTTTCTTTTCTGTCATTCTCATTTGCAAGTGGATCTAACTGTCATGTATTATTATTCTGATAGAAAGAAATCGAGCAGTGTTTCCTCTTTTTTTAATAAAAGCATCGAATTTTTCCGATAGCGGTGTCAATTTTTTTATTTTGTTTTTTAGTTTTTGGACTCGTTACAAAAGATTGATAAGCGGAAGGAATCGATTATAGTTTAAGATATGCACCTTTTAAAGAAAATTGAAAAATGTTGTTCCATTCTACAGCATATAAATATTAATTTCAGTGAATTTCAAGCATTTTTTATAAAAATGCATAGCTATGTGACTAATTTTTTTTTTTGTGTGTGTGTGTGTTAATGCTATTTCTGAATCATAAATCTTACCATATTTAATTCCAGAATTCTGCGATTAATTACATTAAAATTAGAAAATACTTCTATCGGAAGAAGTAATAAGTAAAAAGTGGAATAGTTGACAAATAAATATATGCTGATAAATATATTTAAAATTTTTATTTTGCTAAAAAAAAAAAAAAAAAATGCTTTTGCAAATAATATATGAAATCTAAATATGCAGATTGGAGTCAATATGGGGAGGGGGGAATGCTACAATTGTTTGTATTGCAGATTATTAGGATTCCGGTAATTTTTACTTTCTCATCATATGTGGTATATGGTAAGTCTTGCAATGGTTTTGAAAATCGAAAAAAGAAATTGACGGATAGTGAAGATTACGAAAAACATAATTTTAGAAAAAAAAAAAAAACATGCCGTCTGTCTGTAAATCTTCCGAACAAATTGAGATAGAGACTTAAATTTGCTATGTACTTAATATGAAGTAACCTCGATTATCCGGAAGTGTTTCTATCGGACTCTCGAAATATTCGTTCAGATGACAGATATTATTGAGATAATCGTAATCATATTTTCCAAATTCTACGACTTTTCACGACCCTGTATTTCATTGAAATTTCAATTCAAAGATTTATTTTAATTGGAAATGAAGCACTTAATCCAATGCAGTAAATTGTTAGTATAATTGTTTATTTAATCCGTCTGTCTGTGCGCATGTCTGTCCGTCTGTCTGTAAATACTCTATCTCTCGAACAAATTGAGATAGATACTTAAAATTTTGTGTGTATTTAATATGTAGTAATGAGAAGAAGCCTATTGAATATCAGTAAACTCCATTATCCGGAACTATTTTTTAGGACTCTTAAAATATTCGTTCTGATGAAAATTTATAGAAATTTTCGAATTTTTTTATCTTAAAGAGTGGGCGAAAAATACAATGAAAAACATAAATTTTGTATAAAGATTAAAGTCACTCGGATAATTATTTGCCGGAATAATTGTATTAATATTTTCCACATTCTTCGATTTTTCATGATCATTCATTTCATTCAAATTTCAATTCAAAGGCATATTTTAATTGAAAATGAGACACTTAAACCAACGCAGTAAACTGTTAGTTAACATAACTATAATTTTTGGAGTTATTAGGATGCTTCTTTTACGCAAATCGGTATTATCCCGTCGATCAGAAAACTATTTCCAAACTGTAAGATTAAATGCCAATAATGACTTCATAAATGTCACATTCACTTAACATTAAACACGTTACATGTGTTTGTTACGCCATCAAATGATTTTCAATTTCATATTTTATGTGTGGTACTATTAATCTTTTACTAATTTATTTGTTATTTCGTTATTTAAAGTAAAAATTATGCTAATTTGCATAATTTAATAATAGTTTGTCGATTATATGTCGAAATGGGTCGACGAGATAAACAATTATAGTATCCGTAATTCCGTAATGGAGCATTACGAAGCATTGGAAAAATTAAATATACTTTAAATTTTATTTTGGAATTGTGATGCACTTGAAAAACATACATAAACGTTTTATAACTTTAAACATGCTTATAGTAAAGAAAAAAAAACTGAGGAAAGTTATTTTTTAATTGAAGTGGATTGTGGCATTTAAATGGAGAGTGGTGTAATAAAATCACTTTAAACTGTATTTATAATACTCGAATCTTTATAAAAACTTAATCAGAATGCACTAGCGATAATAAAGCACAATTAAAACAAGAAAGTATAAAATCGAAATTTTCGTTTTTTTCGCCGAACGGACCGGGACCGGGCTGGCAGATTTAGAATAGTTTTTTCAACGGGCCGAGCCGACAAACAACATAAACGGGCCGGGTCGGCAAAAAAATTGAACGGCCCAGACGGGCCGGGCCGATTAAAAAAATTTTCGGGCCTATCGGCCCGTTCTGAAGATTTGAGCTGGAACGATAAAATATGAGCTATTTTATATGGTTTTAACGAGAATAAGTATAAATGTACGTCACGAGCCATACTAGTTTGACAGCATCAATATAAAAATGTACAATGTAGAGATCAGCATCGGAGAATTACATTGTGTGCAACTCGTTTTAATATTTTTTTAGCTGACTCATGCCGGTCCGAGATCAAGCTCGCATTATTTTTCTACATATAGACTGGCCGGAATTACCATTTAATTGTTCTCAAGATCTGTAGGGCAGAAAACATGATTTGTAAAATTATTAACAGCGATAAAGAACTTATGTTAGCTTTATCTTCGGATATATACTTCTTGATGGTTTTTAAATTAATTTCTGATTAATTTTAAATTGTAAAAGTATAAAAGTGATAAGCTTAATTATTGAAGGGATTTGGAATCAAATAGCGTTTTTTATTTTTGGTAAATATGACCTTTGTATGACCTTTTTGTATGACCTTTTGAGTCTGACTTGTATGACCTTTTTGAGATGTAATAGTTTCTCAAATGATTGCAGGTTTTTCTCCCTTCCCATGCTATCGCTTCCGGAAATTCTATTCAAATCGCAGTGACATATGATTATGACAGTATTTTATTTACTTCTAGTATTCTTAAATTGCTTGTATCAAAAAATAGATAACGCCCCTCGATTATATAGTTTTTGAATAAAGATACCTGCTAATCTTATGCATTTCTGAGAAAAAAGTGAATTTAGAAATGTATCAGAAAGAAGCTTCTTTGAATTTAAGAATGAATTGGGATTTAAAACCTTTAATAAAATGATATAGAAATATTTTTATAAATTTTCTTTTATCAAACATCTTCAAAAGTAACGACGTTTTTAGCTTTCTTTCTTTTTTCTTTTATTCTAAGCCATATTAAATTTTTAATGAATCTTTATTCGAATGTTGATAGCCTAAGAGTCTAAGTAATCATTAATGTTGTTAATGTGTATTTCCTGTAAAATGTATTGTAAAATCATTCCATAAATATGTATGCAGTATTCTTTAAAAAAAATCTTAATTATATGATAAAAATCTGATTTTTTTTTTTTTTTTTTTTTTTTTTTTTTTTTTTTTTTTTTTTTTTTTTAGAAATTGTAGAAATTGTAATGGGCCAAAACGGGCCGGGCCTATTTTCACTGATTTCTGTACGGGCCGGGCCGAAATAAATTACCTACGGGCCTGAAAATTCCGGCCCGTGCAGACTTCTAGATATAATGCACAGTTGTAGTTTATTAAACGTTTATCCCCTCCTACAACTTTAATTTCTTTTCTCTTTCTTTCGTTTTTCTTCGTCTCCCTTCCCCCCCCCCCCGATTTTTTTTTCATGCACATTTGAAGGATATTTGGGCAATACACTTTGCTTTAATAAATCAAAATATATCTTATTTTAAAATAAAATCGGTCCTTTTCGGAATGGTTTCATTTCGGAACTAGTCCGAGGAATCGTTCCTTTTCGGAATGGTTTCATTCCGGAACTAGTCCGAGGAATCGTTCCTTTTCGGAACGAGTCCGATCAATCGTTCCTTTTCGGAATGGTTTCATTTCGGAACTAGTCCGAGGAATCGTTCCTTTTCGGAACGAGTGCGAGGAATCGTCCCTTTTTGGAATGATTTCATTTCGGAACTAGTCCGAGGAATCGTTCCTTTTCGGAATGGTTACATTTCGGAACTAGTCCGAGGAATCATTCCTTTTCGGAACGAGTCCGATCAGTCGTTCCTTTTCGGAAGGGTTTCATTTCAGAACTAGTCCGAAAAATCGTTCCTTTTAGGAACGAGTGCGAGGAATCGTTCCTTTTCGGAATGGTTTCATTTCGGAACTAGTCCGAGGAATCGTTCCTTTTCGGAACTAGTCCGAGGAATCGTTCCTTTTCGGAACTAGTCCGAGGAATCGTTCCTTTTCGGAATGGTTACATTTCGGAACTAGTCCGAGGAATCATTCCTTTTCGGAACGAGTCCGATCAATCGTTCCTTTTCGGAAGGGTTTCATTTCAGAACTAGTCCGAAAAATCGTTCCTTTTCGGAACGAGTGCGAGGAATCGTTCCTTTTCGGAATGGTTTCATTTCGGAACTAGTCCGAGGAATCGTTCCTTTTCGGAACGAGTCCGATCAATCGTTCCTTTTCGGAATGGTTTCATTTCGGAACTAATCCGAGGAACCGTTACTTTTCGGAACTAGTCCGAGGAACCGTTCCATTTCGGAATCGTTCCGAAAAGGAACGAATCCTTTTTACAGACAGGAACCGTTCGTTCAGTTCCACCACCGGAACCGTTCCTTTGGAATCGTCCCTCAACAAATGACACATCTCTATTTGGAATGTAACAAAAAAATTTCAAACAGCCTGTTTTTTTCTGCGACCGATCGGCATATTCAGGGGCGATTTTGTTCCAAAAGTATAAAGCATTTGCTTCCGAAAATCATGAAACATCGGTCCTCAGTCCGGATATAGAAAAGTATCTCGAATTCCGATTAACAGACGCTGAAAAAATCAATTTCGTCGCAAATGACCGCGGAATTAATGCAAATTTCATCAAAGGATCGCAAATAAAATGGAAATTTCGCAAAGGTTTGCACATAAAATACAAATTTCGCCAAAAGATCGTGAATAGAATGCAAATTTCGGCAAAAGATCGCGAATAAAATGCAAATTTCGTCAAAAATCACGAATAAAACGCAAATTTCGTCAAAGGATCACAAAAGAACCACGGATTTCGTAAAAGAATTGCGAATAAAACATAAATTTCATCAAAGGTTTGCGGAAAAAACGCGAATTTCATCGTAGATTCGCTGAAAAATATTAATTTCATCAAAAGATCATGGAAAAAACCGAAAGAACCGCGCATTTCGACAAATAACCGCGAAAAAAATAAGGTACCCTGGGGTAATAACGCCAGACGGGGTAATAACGCCAAGTGCTAATATTTTTCATAATTATGAAATAATCTGGTAAATGATACCCATGTGTTCTGCGCAGAAGGGTTTTGAGTCATATAAATCGCAAAAAACAGGTTCAAGTTAATTTGTTTCAATTTTAGGTCTTATTGTTTTTACAAGCAGCTAAAATTAACGCTTGATCTAAAATTTGCGAGATACATTTTGTGATGTGAAGACTATTTTTTTTATCCGGAAATACTTTGTTAATTACATAAATTTGTAGTACATTTCATGGCCTTTCAAAATGTTGTTGAAGATTTTGGATATCTTCTCGAGATAATTTGTAATTTAAAATGTACAGCGCAATAACTATAACGGGGTAATAACGCCAATCCTTGCAATTTTTACCCCGGTTGATTCCCTACAGTGGCTGAGCTACATCCTAAATACTGATTCAAATAAACACAGTTAAAACGGTGCAATGTTTCTAATAATTCTATTTAAGCGGTCCTCTTTAAGCAAAAAGAAGCTCACTGTCTGATATTCTTTTGCCTCGTCCCTCCCCACACACACCACACCTTTATTTTTCTTATACTTTCACAAAAAAATGAACATTTTCAATATATTTGTATGCAATTTGTCAATTTCTAGAGCTGAGAGTTTGTATTTTTAGAATTGGGCAATCTACATGCAATTATTCCAACTTATTTCATAGTTTTGTTTGCATGGCGTTATTACCCATATAGGTGGGTAATAACGCCAAATAACATTGGTCAAGAAATCACGCCATTACATTTTATGTGTTCATATCTGTTAAATTATTTTTTTTATATAGATAGTCAATGAGTTGCTGTATCAAATCATATATTTGTTTGAAAAATACAAACTAAAACTGAGCCGTGAAAATTGCTAGAACCTTAACGTGGCGTTATTACCCCAGGGTACCTTATTAAGTTTAGTTAAAGAATCGCCAAAAAATGTTAAATTTCGTCAAACGATCGCGAAAAAAATGCAATTTTCATCAAAAAATCCTGGAAAAAATGCGAATTTCGTCAAAATTTCGCCATGAAATGCAAATTCCACTAAAGGATTACGAAAAGGCACCACATTCGTCAAAAGATCGTAGAAAAAAGCGTGAATTTCGTCAAAAACTGGAAGAAAAAAAAATAGTCTCTGTAGAAAAAGGCACAAAAACAGATATTTATGTTTAGTATTATAAGTATAATTTTTAATGTAAGATGATAAACCGATCTTATTTGCAATTTATACCCAGTTTAGAATTGACCTGAACCAAACACAGTTTACTAGACTTGCAACAAATAAAATTAGCGCCAAGAGAGAATCCCCCCCCCCCCCCTTTGCTGTAACCTTAAAAAAATTGCTGCGAATTTTTTTATTCAGAATTACAAGGAAGGCATGAAAGAATTTCATCAAAATATGAAAACAATTCGGTTATTTACACATTTTATGTATATAAAATATTCTGTAATAAATTAGCTTACTTACTTCAAAAGGATTTTTTAGAGCTCTAACAATGCAAAACGGTACATGTATATGGGCTGAAATTTAATCTGCATGCTTTTGTTTATTATGTGTATTCCTGTAATCACTACCGAAGATGGAACTACATAACCCACATTAAACTTTTTGTCTCTTACAGTGAGGGCATAACTGATACAAGAACATTGAATCATTAACTACTATTTACCAAAATATTCTCGTATCAACACTTTTTAATTGAACGATTTCGTACTATGAGCCAGAATACTAACGGTTTAAACAAAAAAAGACGAAAAAAAAAAAAAAAAAGAGTTAACGCAGGCGCAGTTTGTTTTGTAACTGACACATATGGCGGGAGGTCCAGCACCCAGTCGTCTAGGTGCCCAACCTTTATGTTGAAGAGAAAACATTATTCTATCTCTCTACTCTTTAGCAATCAATTAAAATCATTTTAGCGTTTTTTAAGTAAAATGGAAATCTGTTTGCTTAATAAGTTAATAAGTCTTTATAGGTTAATCGCATTTTTTTCGATCGAACAAGAATTTTTCCGACTGACTTTTCCAATTTATAAATGTTTATAGGTTAATACGTAATATTATATTTTTCCGACTAACATGCATTTTCCGAAGGAATGGTAAATGAAATGAAATGAAAAAAACTTCTTTAAACACCATAAAATAAGTTAACTGCGCAAGGCCTTTCCAAAGAACTTAGTCTTTCTTCGTCAGGCGCAAAAAAGACGTGCGTCCACAATGAATGTAGCGGCACGACTGAAGGGGAATGCGGGAGGGAGAGGGAGCAAGCAGAAGGAACAGCCAATAGGAAAGAAGAAGGCAACAGCCAATCACGGAAGAGCATAAACAAAACTAGATAGACAATGAAGGAGAGGAAAGGAAGAAGGGGGGGGGAGGGAAATGGGAAAAAAGCGGGGTAAATTAAAAAATTAACTAAAAGGAGAGATTAAAATGAAATAAAATGTACGCAAAAAGTATATAAATTAGTAATAATAAAAAAAAAATAAATAAATAAATAAAAAATAAATAAATAAATAAAATAAAATAAAATAAAATAAAAATACATAAAAATAAAAAATAGTTTACAATTATAAACACACATGAATATACCTGAAAAATAATATACATAATATATAAAAAAAAATAATAATAATTAAATAATAAACTTAATTATGAAGCAGTGCTGAAAAGATTCTTCCAGGCAACGGAGAGGGTTTTAGAATCAGATTTATCATTAACAATAATATCACGATTAATATAAATAGCTAAATTTTCAAGAAAGTCTAACTCAGAGGAACTATTGGCATTAAAAATAATTTTAGCAGTTTGAAAATTGAAACTATGGCCGGAATCCCAAGAGTGTTTAGCAACAGAAGATTTAGAAATTTCTTGATTAATGACATACCGAGAGTGTTCTTTTAGGCGTTTTTCGAGATTTCTTTTAGTTTGACCAATATATGATAAATCACAGCCATTACAAGGAATATTATAAATACCCCATTTTTGGAGGTCAGGGACAGGACATTTTGTTTTTGTTTATGCTCTTCCGTGATTGGCTGTTGCCTTCTTCTTTCCTATTGGCTGTTCCTTCTGCTTGCTCCCTCTCCCTCCCGCATTCCCCTTCAGTCGTGCCGCTACATTCATTGTGGACGCACGTCTTTTTTGCGCCTGACGAAGAAAGACTAAGTTCTTTCGAAAGGCCTTACGCAGTTAACTTATTTTATGGTGTTTAAAGAAGTTTTTTTCATTTCATTTGTGTATAACACCAGTTTCAATTTTATACATTGGAATGGTAAATTTTCCGAATGATATTTTCGTTTTTCCAATTTATAAGTTTTTATAGGTTATTACCATTTTTTCTGATCGAACAAGAATTTTTCCGACTGACTTTTTGTTCTTCCAATTTATATGGAATATTATTTATATGGAATAGAATTCAATCCAATTTATATGGAATAGAATTTTAATGGAACGGGAAATTTTCCAAATCATATTTCCATTTTTCCAATTTATAAGCTTTTATAGCTTAATCGCATTTTTTCCGATCGAATAAGAATTTTTCCGACTGACTTTTGTGTTTTATCAATTTATACATTTTTATAGGTTAATACGTAATACTATTTTTTCCGACTAAATATCCTTTTCTGATGGAACGGGAAATTTTTTGAATCATATTTCCGTTTTTCCAATTAATAAGTTTTTATAAATTAATCGCATTTTTTCAGATCGAACAAGAATTTTCCGACTGACTTTTCCAATTTATAAATTTGTATAGGTTAATACGCAATATTATATTTTCCCGACTAACATGCCTTTTCCGATGGAACGGTAAATTTTCCGAATGATATTTTCGTTTTTCCAATTTATAAGTTTTTATAGGTTATTACCATTTTTTCCGATCGAAGAAGAGTTTTTCCGACTGATTTTTCCATTTTTCCAATTTGTAAGTTTTTATAGGTTAATACGCAATACTATTTTTTCCCGACTAAACATACTTTAACCGATCGATCTGGGAATTTTCTGACTGACTTCTTCTTGGGGGGGGGGGGGGGGTGTTACACCCCCCAAACCCCCCCGGGATTTACGCCCCTGTTTAATAATACAATATTTAAACAAATAGTCGGTCTTCCACAAGGTGGGATTGTATCATCCATCTGTGCTGATCTCTACTTACATTATTATGAACGTAATACTTCTATTGTTAATTGTTTTTTATACAGGTATCTTGATGATATAATAATTTTATATTCTGAAAAATCATCTAACTATTCGCTACCAACCAAATACCACAAAAATTTAAAATACAGTTATAATGATATGCGTAATAATAAAATTAACTTTCTTGATCTTAATGTTACTCTTTCTGATAGTAAAATTCTATTTGATATTTATGATAAACGTAATGACTTTCCTTTTAAAGTAAACCTCTTTACTCATTATAATTCTTGCCTACATAAATCTGTCTATATCAATATATTACTTAATTTTGCCCATAGAATTAAAAATATTTGTTCACATAATTTTAAAATGCATAATTTAAAAACTGTAAAAGAATCTGCTATAAGATATGGTTATCCTTTACATTTGGTTAAAAAATATTATCTGTATAAACATTTATTTAGTATTAACTGTCTATTTTCTCTTCAACCGGTATTGCAAACATTAACAAGCTAATTTATGCAGCACCATATGATGTTATTGATAAGAACTCATATAGTCTTTAATATATAATAAGTTATTACATGATCTTAAAAATAATTAACACATTGCGTAAAAAAATGTTTTAAAAAAATTATAAAAAATAAAAATAATACAAAAAAATAAAAAATTAAAAAATATGAATAATAGGATGGTTGGGTGCGTTAGATGTTAGATTACGGAGGAGGGCGGTGTTGTCTGGATAATACGCAATGGTTAATTATTATACAATTAAACAAAAAAATAACTTTACTCATAGTATTAAAGTTTATGTTTACCTAAAAACTAATATGCATAACTTACAAATGATCAAGTTATTGAGATAAGATATGGTTGTCTATTGTATTTGTCTTAAAGAAATTATTTGTAAAATATTAGAATAGAAATTATTCTTGGAAATTCTTAGCTATTAAATAATTTATTTTTTTCCCTATAATAGAGGGCAGCACCATAAGCATATAATATATTAATCCTATAGATGGCAGCACTAAAATAATTTTCTGCTAGAAGTTGTAGTATTATATTCTAGCTAAATAATTAATATAGTAATATTAATAATTGATTAAAAATAAAAATATAATACTTTATATTTTTTTTCTAAATATATTATGAATTATATAGTATAATATATGTTCTACTAATTTTTATAATTATTGTTACAACTTTATTTTATTATCTAAGTGATGTATACTATGACCATAACCTTGACTGTTAGTAAGTCACATGTAGTTTGTATCTGATTGCACTACAAATCTTGCTAGGATTTGGGTAATGGTAAATGTTTTAGAATATATATCCTTCTTTTTTTTAAAGGAATATTATATTATTGTTATTTTGTCATATTGATTTTATTTTCTCCAATGAGTATCTTTCTACTAATTTGTCATGTGAATAGCTTCCAGTCAGTCGGGTGTATTGTGAGTCGAATTTTTAACTTTCAGCACGACTCATAACAGAAACTGCCCAACAAACACATGACTTACGGCCTCAAGTCATATTCGTTGCGGCCATACTTAGTTAAGGCCATTTGTAGCCAAACAATAGTGTACCGTAAGTGAGGCGCCGCCGCGTTTCGGCAACGAGAAAACGGTTGCGTTTTTTTTACCCGTCATCATTGAAGGGCAGTTTCGGGCAAGCTTGAAATGGCCCCTCATCATTTAAAAAGTACAGGCCCAATATTATCCGACCCGAATATTACATTAACGCAAGAAAATGTATTTTTTTTCTTTATTTATTTTAAAATAAGCTTAATTATTATAAATGTGGCATTTATTAAAAATGTAGATACATTATGAGATTTATATTTAAGACAGTAAAATAGATTCTTTTTTTTTAGTTTAAAACTATTTAAGGAAAATATATATATATATATATGTAACAAACATTTACATTTAAAAAATGTAAAATATTTCCAAACTATACTTCGATATCTTTGCATGGCTATATTTTTATGGTTATGCTAGAAACAATTAATGTATTAATTTTCAATTTCTCTTGATTTTAATAGCTGAAATAAACAAAATACAAATTTATAGGAAGTACACAAGACTCGGAACAACACAAAATATTTAATTACAATAAGATGCATTCATTTATTGAACTTTTACATTGTGCAAAAAATCTACTTGAAATTTAATGATAAGCGTGATTTTTTTTCCCTCCAAGTTTCATGAAAAAAATATTTGCTATGAACAAGTGAAAAAAATATTGCTTTCTTTGTTTCAACAAGCACATTTTGTTGAATATAAGAGAGTAGAAAAAGTGGAAAATAAACTGTTTCTATAACACAATTTTTTAATATCATTTGAAATATATTTTCATGTAAAATAAAATTCTTTGAAAAGGAATTTAATGTTCTGAATTCAGTGTAAAATAAAAAATAAATAAAAATGATTTTATCAAATTTCTTACAATTTATGTATATTTATTTGTTTTATGATTAATATTAAATTATTATTAAAAACCACAGATGTCATATACCTGGTTTTAAAGAAGCAAAAACCTGGATTTGTTTGAAAACATTAATATTTTGCTATATAAATATATAATATGTTTATTATATAAATAAAAATTCCCTAATTTAATTAAAATATTTTTGTATGAAAAAAAAATCATAAAACGCTTAATGATTTGGTTTTGAAATGTGCAATAATATTTTAAATAAATATATTTTTGTGAGCACTTTGGAATAAAAATGAATAATGTTAATTTCCGGAATGTAAATTTATTAAATAGGAAGAAAAGTGCAAATATAATATGTTTGGTGCATTGGTTATAAGTGATAAACATGATGAATCATTGGACAAACGTTTTAAACAATTGTTTAAAACAACTTTCATTTAATGGTTCGTCACATTTACTAGAACGTATAAAAATAATTGCTTTCATAATAATAAAACCAAAGAACTTATATATGTTATAACTTCTTTAATAAAAATTTCCCACGAAATATTTTTTCGAAAGGAAATCTCTCGCCATTGCCTCCTTACAGAGCGGACAGTGTCCAAGGTCATATGAGGTGCAGGAAAATTTCTCGGAAAAGAACTCGGACCCCCATATTCGCCCCCTCCCCTTCCCTTCAATTTTGCAGAGTCACGCATACGCATCTTCATTTCATTCATTTGGAATTGCACTGCAGTGAGGAGTGAATGGGTGGTTATTTATAAAATTCTAGGATTGTACAAGTAACTCATACAGCATATATGTGTGCTAGTAAATTATTTGTAAGTCTTATTAATTTTTGTTTATTCATTAAAGAATTGTAATTTTAATTTAATCTGTGTTTTTCATACATTTTGATTTTATTTTGTATAATTTAGGGAATTTATATATTAGACTGAACAGTATTTTTTAACATTTTCATTTCGGCAAATGTAAAATAATATTTATCTTAAATAACAGGATTTACTGATGCTATCTTACATTAAAATTATGTTTAAATTAGCAAATACTGATGCTTTTTACAAAGTAATTGATTACATAGCGAAAGCTTGGGCAGATTAATTTAAATAAGGTTTATTCTTATAGGTGAAAAATACTTTATTTTCCCTTTTTATTTCTTCAAATACTGTAAAATTTAATTCAAATATTGTAAAATTTAATTCAATAGATAATTGTTTGATGACTTATTTTCTTTTTGCTGATGAGCGTCTATATTGTTTTGAAATATTATATGTATATGTATCATTTGAGATTCTTTAAAATAATTTGCTTCAGAGGAATTTTTTTTTTAAATTAAAGAAAAAGCGAGAAAGCTTGAGAAAAAACTTTTTTTTTTTTCTTTTTCTAAGTGAGAAATTTGATAATAAAATTTGATTAAAGTAATTGAATAAAAATTAATAAAGTTTAGAAAATCAGAATAAAATTTAGAAAACAGAATAAAATATTGGTAAAATTTAAAATTACCGTTAAAAAAAATCCTGGTTATTTAGGAAAAGTTAAAATAATTTGTATATATTTTTCATCTTTGATAAACTGTGCCCTGAAAATTTATATATTAAAAAAAAAGAGAACAAAAACTTTAATTATTTTCTAAGTTAAATAGAAATTTAATGTATTACAATATAGGTGCATCACGCAATAAAAGTAAATATTATCTTACATTTCCCCCAAAAAAAAGCGTTTAAAAATTTCTTACAAAATAAAATCAATATATGTATAAAATGAATTATAATAAAATAACTAAATAATTCTTTAATGAATAAGTCTAAAATACTGGAAAAGACTTGCAAATAAATGTATAAAAAACAATAAACAAAGGTATAACACAAACACATTTTAAGTTATAATATACATTTTATATATTAGATCATATTAAGATTATATGCATAATTTGAGTAAAAATTGAAAATTTTTTCTGTAAAAAAAGGTTATCAAAAATACAAAGTGCTTTGTGTGGAAAAAAAAAAGCATTAATGCGCATTTACATACACTTTTCAGGAAAACTATAAGTTTATTTAGATTAAACTTTATAAAAATTTTCAAAAACACAGTACATGATATAGTGAATTAATAAATTTGTTTATTTTTTCAATAATATACTTTTAAAATTTGCACGACATGCAAATATTTAAAAGGACATTGCATATGAATTTTAAAAATATATAATTAAAAAAATAATTCATTATGTCAGATATTATGTTTTGGATATTTTTTTTATAAAGTTCATAATAAGTGGATTTATAAATTTTATTTATTTACTTTTAAATGTACCTAAGAATTTTTTTTTAAATATAAAAATATTTTATCATTTAATTAACCTTCTAATTTTTTTTAGAATAAATTTTGAATTATGCCTAAATAATCTTTAGGGCAATTTAGTGGCTAGCTTTACATCATTAAATAACCTTAAAAGGCATTTTTATGGGCAGCTGTGGGCTAAATTTAATATTTGGGAAACACGACTGGCAGGGAGATGGCGAGCTTCCGTCAGGCCTTTATTTTTTATTGGCCTTTAAAAGAGTGAATGTGGCCAGTTTGAGGCTATACACCATTTATGGTAAAAAGTTTGTGGCGTGATTAGCTTGTGGCCATAATGCGGCCGCCGTGACACATTTTTTACGAAGCCGTTACGGCCAATGTTAGTGGGCCTCAATCAGACACTTGGGGCCAAGGCTATCGAAGCCATAAGCAGCCCGTTACTTATGCGTTTGTTGGGTGGTTGGATGTTTTTGCTTTTTTGTTAAACTATACACCCCTGAAGAAGTAGTTTAATAGAAAAGCCTTCTACTGTCATTTTATCCATTTATCTTTCATTATTTTGGTAATCTGTTTTCTATTTCACTTCAAACTTCAACTGTTTTCAATAAGATGATTGTAAAAATACTGGTTTCATTGATTTATTGTATGATAATATATGAATTACTCTGGTTATATAATGTCCATTTATCCATATATTTCTTAGTAATTTGGTAATCTGCCTTTTATTTCTCTTCAAACTTCAACTGTTTTTAATAATATGATTGTAAAAATACTGGTTTCATTGGTTTATTTAATGGTATTGTCTGAATAGCATTGGATGTATTTATAAAAGTAAAGAGATTACGGAACTTATGATTGTTCTCAAACCAAAAGGAGTTACTTTTTGACGCATTTCTGATTTCGCTTTTATAAATCAAAAACATATGAAATTGTTAACATATGAACGAAATATATGAAACTTTTATTGAAAAATTATGTAATAGAATGGCGTTTTCAATTTATTTAACATAGGCAAAAGCATTTCAGAAAACACTGTCAAAATTGGCGTTTTGAACAAAATTTCCGGGCGCGACATTTAGAGAAAGGTGGAAATTTGCAGTCGCGTTTGTATTTTTGTCACGACAAAAATAGCAAATCAATAAGTAATTTATTTATAGGGGAAAAAAAAGGGAAACTGCATTTGATTCCCAATCCTATCAAAAGTCAGGTCTGCTATTTTTATGCCGATATGTTAAGAATTATCAAGAAAGCTTCACATTAGAAACCAGCTTGATTTTATGGTTACAGCTTACTAAATAGACATGCGCAACTACACAGGAAAAATTGAAGACCCAAATTGGGTTAAAAGATTTCTGGGTATAGTAATTTTCCTGAAATGGTACACTAAGGATTCCAAAATGGTAGAGTATTGTTCCCAAAATAGATAACCCAAAATGGTTCAAAACAGAGCAGATCTTTATTAACATTAAATTAATCAAAATTTCTGAGGTATAATGTATATACTAACTAAGATATTTTAATTGTTTTAATGTCATTAAAAATCAGACTTATTTAAAACGATTTTGTGCTACAAACTGAACTTTCCAAATTGGAACAATGCTGTACCCAAAAATATTTCAACCCAATTTGGGTATTTTGTTTTTACAGTGTACCTTTTAAATAAATGAGAATGTAATTATATATTATCTGCTTCAGAAAATTAAAAAAAATAGTCGAATTCTAGTACTATTTATTATTTGTAAATAACTTATTTACCGTCAAATTCAAATGAAATAATATTTATTTATGCAAACCATAATAAAGATTGCATTAATAATTTCTTAGTTATTTTTCATCTGACACCAAAGGGAAAAATTTTTTTCAATTTAGCCCTTTTTTTTTTTTTTTTTTTTTTTTTTTTTTTTGTACGTTTATCAATTACTTCGAAACTATGCGACTGATTCATGTGACTTTTTTTGTTTTCATTGAAAGATTATTCTCCGCAATTGGTTAAGGATTGAATTTAAATTTCACTCAAATTGCTGCAGGGCTTTTTTAGAAATTTAACAACAATACAAATAAATAAATTAAAATAAATAAACTCCTTTAAAATATTTAATTTTTAGCAATTTTGATCAAATAAAATAGCCCCCCCCCCACACTTTTTTTGTACGCTTATTCATTACTTCGAAACTATGCGACTGATTCATGTGACTTTTTTTTTCATTGAAAGATTATTCTCTGCAATTGGTCAAGGTTTGAATTTAAATTTCATGAAAATTGCTGCAGGGCTTTTTTAGAAATTTAACAACAATACAAATAAATAAATTAAAATAAATAAACTCCTTTAAAATATTTAATTTTTAGCGATTTTGATCAAATACACAATTGCAAACACAAAGTTTTTTTTTTTATATATATATAGCTATTATTCTCGAATTTCTCGAGGGAAAACAAAGAATAATGATTTAATAATTAAAAATTTTCATGACGTAAACAATTGTCAAATAATATATCAAATAATAATAGAATTAAATTAAAACTAAAAACAAAAAGTATAATTAATAATAATAATAGTCTAAAAAATTGCAAGAAGTTTTAATTCCGTCAAAATTTCTGCTGTACACTCGTTTAATATGAAGAATCATGTTTTTATGATGGTGGGATTTTTATTCTAACACAGAATGGTTCAAAAGTCAGAATTTCATATAAATTAATATAATTAATATCCTATATTTTCGCTTCATTTGTAAATTTAGCTTAAAAGGCTAACTTTTACAGCTACTTTCACAGTGTCTTGCCTTTACGGAAAAATAGATATACTATATACAATCTCTTTGTTTCTAAATAAAAATGCCATAAATTTCATAAATATAAGATTAAAAGGGAAAACGTGATTGTTTTAAAACAGTAAAATCTTTCTTTCTTTCTTCTTTTCTTTTTTTCTGTTTTTCTTCTTAATTGTTATTATTATTCTGTTTTGGTCCCTTGCAACAAATTTAGATTAGAAAGTTCTGAGATAAAAACGGAGAGTGATATTTAATATATTCAGTGATAATTTCTCACAGAAAACATCCACAAATTTAAATCATTATTCCAACAAATTTAAATCATTATTCCAACTAGTTATATAGAGATTGTAATAGTACCTAATCCAATAATGGTGTTTAAACTGGACATGTCTAGTTTGATAACTGACCTACTATCACACCCTTCTCTTTAAACAGGTCTACCAGAGACCGCCCTTTCTTCTTACAATTTCCTCTGCTATGTCATATTTTTGTATTATTATCATTGTGTGAAGATAGGATGAGGAGTTGTCTATTCTGTTGTACACAGATTAAAAGTTCACTTATGCACAAAGTCAGATTTCTACGTATGCATAGGAATTATAACAGAAAGAAGTATGTCTGACAATTATGATTATAAAGGAATATTTGTGACCTGCTCTTCTCCCTCGTCCATATTCCCAGCACCACATTTGAATCGCAGAAAAAAGGAATTTGTATGGATGCTTTATAAATGTAAGTTAGGGATGCACAACCTATGGCCCGCGAGTTTCGACAATTTACAATTGGAAAAAATTGCAATTTTTGTGCCTATGTCGCAGGAAAAAATAGTAAATTTCGTCAAATTAACGCAGGAAAATATAATATTTTGTCACTTAAGAATCGCAAATTTCGTTGATCGGCACAGAAGAAACGCGGATTTTATTAATCAAGTACGGAAAAAAGGGAATTTAGAGATGAGGCTTGGAAAAATCGCGAATTTTGCAAATGAGGCTCGGAAAAAAATAGCAAAATTCCCCGATCGGGCACGGAAAAATCGCCAGTTTTGTCGATCAGGCACAGAAAAATCGCAAATTTTGTCGGTCAGACGCGAAGAATCGCACATTTCGTTGATAAGGCAAGAAAAAATCGACAGTTTTGCTATGATGCTTAAAAAAATTGCAAATTAAATCCATCGGTTACCAAAAATAGCCTGTTTTCTAGGCTTATCGCGTGAAAAAACGTTAATTTCGTTGATCGGGTACAAAATAATTGCAAATTTTGTTAACGAGGGAAGAAAAAAATCGCGAATTTAGCGATGACGGGCGGAAAAAGTGAAAATTTCGTTAATCGGCTGTGAAACAATCGTGATTTTTACTAGTTTATCAAAAGAAAAAAATCTCGAGTTTCATCTTGCAGCATAAAAAATGTATATTTCGCCAGAGTTAGTACAAAAATCGCGAATTTCGTTGATCGGACACGGAAAAATTGCGAGTTTTACTGATCGGATTCCGAAAAATTATTAATTTCTTTGGTTAGAGGCAGGAATATTGCGAATTTTGTGGATCACATGCAGAAAAATCGTTAAGTACACCGATCAAACTATAATCAAACCGCTAATTTCGTCGGTCGAGTGCGGAAAAATCGCGAAATTTATCGATCATGCGAAGAGAGATCGCGAATTTAGTCAATTGGTTTTGTGAAAATAACGAATTTTGCCAATCAGCTTCGTAAAAAATTGCGAATTTCGTGAATCAGGTGAGGAAAAATCGGGAATTTTACTTATCTGGAACGGAAAAATAGCGAATTTCGTCGACCAGCTTTGCAAAAATCGCAAATTTCGTCGATAAGCTTAGTAAAAATCGAGAATTTCATCAATAGACTTTGTAAAAATCGAGAATTTCGTCGATAAACTTTGTAAAAATCTGCAGCTTTGTCGATCATGCACGGGAAAAATCATGAATTTGTTTGATCATTCGCGAAAAAAATGTGAATTTTGTCGATCATGCGAAGAAATATTTCGAATTTCGTCGATCAGTTTAGTAAAAATTGCGTATTTCGTCAATCATATTAGGAAAAATCGCGAATTTCGTCGATCAGTTTAATTAAAATCGCGTATTTCGTCAATCATATTAGGAGAAATTTCGAATTTCTTCAATCGGTGACGTAAAAATCGCGAATTTCATCGATCAAATTCATAAAATTGCGAATTTTGTTGATAAAGTACGAAAAAATCGAAAATTCCATCGATCAGGCGCGGAAAAATCTAGAATTTTTACGATCATGTGGTAGAAAATTGAAAATTTCGTCGATTGGCTTTGTAAAAATTACGAAATTCATCATGCCTTCGTAAAAATCGTGAAATTCTCGATCGGTTTCTTAAAATTGCGGATTTCGTCGATCGACTTCATAAAAAACTCTAATTTCGTCGATCGGCTTTGTAAAAATTAGGAATTTTATTGATCAGTCGCGGAATGATCGTGAATTGTCTGGCTTAGTTCTATAAAAATCGCGAATTTTGTAGATCAGACTCTGAAAAATCGCGAATCTCGTCGATTAGGCTCTGAAAAATCACGAATTTTGTCGACCTACTTTGTAAAAACTGCTAATTTTGTTGATCAGGTGTGAAAAATATAAAAAATTTCATCGATCAGGCACGGAAAAATCTCGAATTTTCTCGACCATATGAGGAAAAATCGCAAATTTCGTCGATCAGCTTTGTAAAAATCAAGAATTTCATCGATCAGCTTCGTAAAAATTGCAAAATTCATCGATCAACTTTAAAAAAGTCGTGAATTTCATCTATCGATTTCTTAAATGTCGTGAATTTTGTCGATCGGCTTTATAAAATTCGCGAATTCCGTCTATCGGCTTCGTAAAAATCTCAAATTTCCTCTATCAATCGCGGAAAGATCGTGAATTTCTTGCTTAGTTTCATAAAAATCGCGAATTTTGTCGATCAAACTCGGAAAAATCGCGAATGTCATCGATCAGGTTCGGAAGAATCACGAATGTCGTCGATCAGGCGCAGAATAATTGCAATTTTCGTCGATGAGGCGCGGAAAAATCACGAATTTTGTCGATCAACTTTGTAAAAATCGCGAAATTCGTCGATCGGTTTCGTAAAAATCGCGATTTTTGTCGATCATGCGAAGGAAAATCATGAATTTTGCTGATCATGTGAAGAAAAATCGCGAATTTCGTCGATCAGCCGCCGAAAAATCGAAAATATCGTCGATTAGGCGCAGAAAAATTAAGAATTTCGCCGATCAGGTGCTGAAAAAAAATAAGAATTTTGTAAATCATGTGAGGAAAAAATGCAAATTTTGTCGATCGGCTTTTTAAAAAACATGAATTTCGTCAATCGGCTTCGTAAAAATAGTGAATATTGTTGATTCGGTGTAGAAAAATTGTTAATTTTTTTGACTGATTTTATAAAAAGTGCAAATTTGGTCGATCAGACATGGAAGAATTATACATTTCATTTATCGGCACAGAAAATCAGAAATTTCATTGATCAGACATAAAATAATCTTGTAGATCAGCTCCTCCTCTCTTCTTCATTCATAAGGTTCACATTTTTTTGGCACTAGCTATTTATGCTTGTTTTTAGCACTTTTTTGATAAAACAAAACTAACTTAATCTCCTGAATAAAATCAACGAATATCTTTGCATTTTGAAAATAATCCTTGCTATATCTGTTGTATATAAAAACATAAAACTTTCTGATATATATATATCCTTATCAACTGAATTGGATATTTTGATTGGTTAAGTGAACTTAAAGGAGTAACGAACCCCTTCCCCACTCCCCTCTGAAACCATATTTTCTATCTGATTATAGGCCACAATTCATCTTCTCTAATTTGAATTCTCTCCATGTTTTTGATGCGGCCCTCGACCACCATTACGTATTTGTAAGTGGCCCTTCTCTTGAAAAGGTTATGCATCCCTAATGTAAGGGATTAAAATAAAAGGTTACTGAACTTTATATTATATGGTTATTAGTGACTGAACACTTTCAATTTTAGACATTTTGTAGAATATTTAAAAATATATTTGTAGGATTCTTCTGAAAATCCAGGATGACAAAGACGATGTTTGACCTCATATTTATGAATGCCGATTTCATAAGGAGGACACTTAGAAAGAAAATTATATACATAATATTTGGGATCCCCCTGTACATTAAATTAAACGAAACGATCTATCGATGCAGAATAGAAGTATATGGATATTGTACAACATTTCTACTGATTTTTGCATAAATAGCGCATATAATCAGGGAAATATAGCGATGTTTTCGAAAAGTTCAAAAAAATCTGGCATGTTTTTAGCTTATTATACAGAATTTTCAACCAAATTTAACGGCTGTTTCAGAAAAACTAGCAAAATTAATTGAAACAACATAGGCAATAGTAATATAAATAAATTAAATATTTAATGAAAAATGGGTAGTTGTATAAAATATTTTTGTCTGTGCATGTGCAAATGATAACAACGATCTTTTAACATAATTTAATAGTCAACTCTATGGTTAAACTCATAAAAAAAATCCAGTCAAATATCGTGAAATTTTATAAAGGTGTTGGCGATAGGAATGAACTAATTTTTAATTAAATCTAAAAGCAGCTGAATAATGAGGAATTTTCCACAAATTGTCAATTTCAATTTTAATATTTTTTAATTTGTCTATTAATGCTTTAGTTGTTCTTGGGTAACTACTAGAACGAACCTATTGCATAATAAAAAGAATTATCAAAATCGGAGTATTTGTCCCAGATCTCCTCATGATATACAATCTTGGTAGTCATTAAACACTAACTTTTTCTTAAAATTTGGCTAATTAAAAGAGACAATTTGTGGAAATTCCATTATCATTCACCTACTTTTAGAGAGAACTAAAAATCAGCTCAATTCTATCGCTGATATATTTCTGAATTTTCCCGATATTGGGTTGGGTTTTATTTATATATGAGTTGCTCCACAGAGTTGATTATTAAAACATGTAAAAAGATTGTTGTTATCATTCGCACGTGCGGAAAAAAATACTTTATATTTTATAAAATATTTAATATATTTATATTTCAATTGCACTACATTATTTCTACTACATTTTGCCAATTTTACGTAAATTGGTGTTAAATTTGGTAGAAAACCATGTGTGATATAAGCTACAAACAAGTCAATTTTTAAAAATTAAAACAAATTGCTATATTTTATTAGTTTGAAGCTTCCCACCCATTGCCAAGATCTGCCTCGAAATTAGTAGCTGGGTTCAAACCCTATCTCGGCCATCGACCAAATTGTTCGGAGTTTTCCGTGCTTTTCTTCGAAACTTGGATTTCCTTGTGCAAACACGGGTTAAGGTTTCTTAAATAGCCCTTTACGGAGGGCATCCCCCTTAAAGGCATATATCCCTCGTGTTCATAACTGAACGTCATAAACACAATTAAACTACCAAACTTTGGTTTGAAGAAGAAAGTGTGATTCCTTGGAAATTATAAACTTTGTCTATATTGTGCACAGATAATTTCCCATAGTTTACTGTACCGCTCATTTTCTACTTATAATTTATATTGTAAATCATAAAGAATTTTTCACAAAAATACATATGTATATATGTTAATTAAAAAAAATCATTTTATAGAAAATTTCCTTATTTTTAGGGCATTTTTAGATTAAAAAAAAAATATATTAACGTCACATAATCAAGCCCTGACTATCGCACGGGCATCCGAGGATTGTGCCCAGGCCAAGAAATTTCTGAGGGCACAATTTTACATGATTTCATCTTAATTTGCTTTAAAAAATCATAATTGTCAAAAAATGTTATATTTGATAAATATTTTTTTTTCTCGTATCTCCTTATTAATATCTCAATATATACGGTTAAAAGTACATTTCAGCTAATAATAGAAAAAATATTTTATTTTTTATTCCTGGAACCATTTTTTAATTTTCCAGAAAACTTAATTTTTTTTAGTTCACACTTTTCGAATAAGTATCTGACATGTATCTAAAACTAGTATTAGTAGATCAACCACACTCTAAATATAAATAAATTTACGTCTAGTGAATTTTATTTCCACTATGATTTTCCATTCCATAACAAAATTTAAACATAAAAACTCTATATAATTTATTGTAGCATAACATTTTCTGATATTATATTATACTTAATAAAGCTTTGTATTATTACTTTTAATCTTGTTTATTTAGTTCGAAGAAGAAAGTCTGATTCTATGAAAACGTATAACTCTGTCTAAGCTGTATTCATACAATATATGTAGATTAATGTTTCTCTCTTTTTCTGTATGTAATTCCTGTTGTAAATTATTGAAATATTCACAAAACAAGTGGGGGAGAGGGGGGGGGGACTTTAAGGAAAATCTGGTTGCTGTTTAGGGAATTCTTATAAAAAAATATTAATGTCATGTAAGGAAAAAATTATGATATTTGGAGTTGTTATGATGAATCCTTTTCTCTAATTTTTAATTTTTTTTTTTTTTAATTTTCTGCAAATTGTCTTATAACTACTTATATTTACATATAGGGAGTTTTATTTTCACTTTCATTTTCAATTCCATAAAAAATTGAAACAGAAAAAACATATGTAATTTATTATAGTATAATATTTTCTAATATAATACTGTACTTGCTAAAGCTGGATATTTATAAAATTAATCTTGTTTACTTAGTTTGAAGGTTACCACCAGTGGTCCAGAAGTTCTGCCCTCGAAACTTGTAGACGGGAGGTGCTAGGTTCAAAACCAATACCACCTGTCGAACTCGTGTTGATAATTGTCCGTCATTTTTTATCACTTATTTATCGACATGTTCAATATATTCCTTGTCCCTTTTTCCAGGCTACTTTTTCTCACATTTTTTGAGCTCATGCTTTTTGGGTCACTTTTACCCCTAGATTCTAGAAAGCATCCTAATAAAATTGTATAGTCTAAATCCGTGATAGATTCGGAGCTTTTAGGAACTCCGCTCCCCCCACAGACAAGGGAGAAAATAAACATAAGTAATATATTTTAAAGAATATTATATATTTAACCTTTCATGAAATTTTGGGTATTTCTATATAAAATAATAATGTTCAGTTGTACAGTTTTATGAGGAAGATAATCATAACTTATTTACTTCCCCATTCTGAGATGCGGGAGATCAGCAAATTAAGAGAAACTCATCCGATCTGATATTTATATACTTAGAAAACAACCTGAAAATGTTATCATCTAAAGCAATGATAGATGTGAAGTTTATAGCCCCCCCCCCCCCCCCCCACACACACACACACACACAGAAGAACAAGGGAGCTTTTTTTTCGCTCCTTGAGCCCATTTTAAACTTTACCAAACTTCTGTCATGCATAAACTTTTAGCCCAGTTTTTAGAAGTAATATAAACTTTAAACTGATTTGATATCTATTTTATTTAAGAAGTTATTGCGTTTTTTCGGTTTTCACAAAAACCCTCCCAATTTCCACCCCTTTGGTTCGATTTTGCCCATTAACAAACTCAACCGAGATTTTATGGTCCTTGATTTTATGTAAAAGTTTGAAGAAGATCTGAGCATAATTAAAGACGTTATCGTGTCCAGAAGAAAGTGATATACACCGATAGATAGATAGATAGATAGATAGATAGATAGATAGATAAACTTTTTTACTAATGATAGTTTTGGGGTCTAGGAGTCATGATCGGTGTAGATCTGCAGAAAATTTTCAGAAATTCCAACATGGGAGAGAATGCAATAGGTAGTATTTCATACGAAATCTACCTAAAAATGTGTCTGAAATTGTATCAGAAAATTTCGAACTGTTGAAGGTGGAAAAGCATTTTTTCGAATACACCCTTAAGGGTGTATTTCGATTCAAACTACTTATTTTCCAATTTATTTTTGAATTCCTTTTTGCTCTCAAGCGCATCAAACTCCCAGATTCTCTTATTTAGAAACTACTCAAGGTCTGCCAATTTTTAGATAATTGTAGAAAAAATTACAAAAAATGCAGCCAAAGTTGGCCTTTTGATCCAAATTTTCCAAAGCGGGAGATCTAGGAACGAAAAAAAGGGGTCATACTGAGAAGGTAATTGTTTATAAATCAATTTCTAATGAATTGAGCGCAAAATGACATTACACGACACCTTATACGTCTCTTCAAAAATCCCCTCAGCAATTTTCATGTTTCTGCTTTAAAAAATGTGTCTGAAATTGTATCAGAAAATTTCAAGCTATTGACGGTGGAAAAGTATTTTTTCGAATACAACCTTAACGTGAATTACTTTTAACATGAACAGTTTTCGTAGTTTCCTATAAAAGACGAATACAAAGATATGATACTGATAATGAATACATGAATTACTATTAACATGAACAAATTTTTGATTCCCCTTGAGGTTCATGTTAACGAGGTTCGACTGTAATCAATGTATTAAATTAATTTTAATTTATAATGAGTTATTTTAATCCGACTTTAACCACTTAACTAATCATTATTTATGAAAAAAAAGAAACTTTCAAATTATGCCTATTTTTTTACGTGCTTTACAGAATTTTTAATTTTTTATCATGAGTTTTATTCATTTCAGAAATTATGAATTAATATATTTTAGATAGTTTAATATTTTGAGTATTTTTAATGGAAAAAAGTTGTATATTTTTAGGGGTTTTTTTAAATTTTCAACTTTGAGAGATTTTTTAATAATGTTTTTAGCTCACAGGCTATCATAGCCTGAGAGCTTATGTGCCCGCCAGTTTTGTATGAACGTTCGTGCGTAACGCGATAACTCATGATAAAAATATCGTATCTACTTGAAATTTTGTATATAAGTATATCCTGATAAGGCGCTTCCATGATTAGTTTTTGGTGTTCATTCAAAATGTATAACGGGGGGAACGGGGGGGGGGCTCATGCAACTCCCCTTAATTAACTTAATGGGTTTTTCATGCAGAATTAACAGTTTTCGTTCAAAAATTTAGATATAGGATCATTTTGATGAGGCAATTTCGTGACTGTTATCAGGTGTTCATTGAATAAGTATAAACAGGGGGAACTGGGGCTCTAATGCCCCTTCCTTTAATTGATATAAAAGGGTTTTCGAGCAAAATTGTCAGATTTCGTTCAAATCTCTGATTGGAAGTTTAATGGTTAAGTAGAGGGGGATAGCTCCTCTAATAAATGTTAAATGGGTTTTTATTAAGAATTATCCGATTTGCTCTGAATTTTAGATATAGATTTTTTATATGATAAAGCATGTTCTTGATAGTTTAGGAGGTTTAATGATTAAGTATAAAAAAGAGGAAAGAAGAGAGCTGTTTCCCTTTCTATTTTTTTTTTTCCAACGGAATTAACCCTTGAAAATATAAAACTGTAATGTACAATTAGTATGCGTAGCCTGTGAGCTCAATGCCATCAGTATAACTGGGCAATATTCTTTTTTATTTATTTTTTAAGTGATAGTTATATCCTTAATTCATAATCTAGATAATGATGTTATATGCATGAAAAAAAAAAAAGCCATTCTATCAAATAGTTTTTTTTTTTTTTTTTTTTTTTTTTTTTTTTTAAATCTTGGTGTTAGTCGTCAAAAATCAAGTTTTGAGAAAACACGACTTAAAGTTGAAATTATATGGATGTTGCTATGTAAATATTGATACATAAATGCTTATAACTCCGTTAAAAATTCTAATATTTTTATGCGGTTTTTTGCATTCAGTTAAGAATTAATTGAATAATCAAACTAGATCATAAAAAAAATCGATTTTTTGAAAAGTTTTCAACACCTGAGCCCCCTTAAGGAATTCTCTATTTAACGAATACTGAAAAAAATGAAGTACTCAAAAATGAGTAAGTCGAAGTACTCATATAGAATTGAGTATGTTTGGATTAAAAAAATGAATACATTGCTTTTTCAATTTTGAAACTGCATACGTCCTCAAATCCAAACAAGCGATAATTTTGTACCCAGCATTGGTTTATCTCATTCATGGCGGCATAAGAGATGCTTATTAATGTAAATATTAAATTATGCACAGTATTTAAAAATAATTTTGAAGTATACTTGCGTATAATGTTCTTGTTATAAAAATGTTCGATTTGGGTATTTTACTTATATTTTTGCTACTTCTTTTAATAAATAATCAATTACATAAGTAGTATAGTAATGAGAGTTCCAGCTCACCCGGTGCACGGTGCTGACCTCTAAGAGAGGTTGAAGGTCATCCGGTGTTCGAGCTGTAAGAGGGGGGGTGGGGTGAAGGTCATCGGGCGTCACGCAAGGTTAAGATGACGTCATCTTAGAGGATGAGTGTGTTTTAGATAAGAATTTTTTTTTTTAATTTTAAGCGGGAATTTTAGGGAGTTAGAATTTTTTAGCCATACTATAGTATGAGAGTGTTATTTTAATTTTAATGCGGGGACTTTAAAATTTTCGGTGCACTTTAGTTTAAGGATTTATCCTTTTGATTTTAAGCGGAAATTTTAGGGAGATTGATTTTTTTTTTTTTTTTTTTTCACCGTGTTCTTTGATGAGGGGTTAAGCGGGTATTTGGGGACACAGAATGTTTTTTTCTGTACTATTGTACGAGTGGTTTTTAATTTTAATGTGGAGACTTAAAAATTTTCCGTTTGGTGTCATTTAAGAGTTAATTTTTAGATTTTAAGTAGAAAGTTTCGGTAGATTGATTTTTTTTTTTTTTTTTTTTTCCACTGTGCTCTTACATGATGCGTTAAGCGGGTATTTGGGAACACAGAATATTTTTTTTTCTGTACTATTGTACGAGTGGTTTTTAATTTTAATGTGGCAACTTAAAAATTTTCAGTTTGGTGTAATTTAAGAGTTTATTTTTTGATTTTAAGCAGAAATTTTGGGGAGTTTGATTTTTTTTTTTTTTTCCACTGTACTCATACATGATGAGTTAAGCGGATATTTTGGGGGAAATTATTATTTTAGACTAATCATATAAGAAGAATATTTTTTTTTCTTTTCGGGGGTTGCTATTTTAGTAAAGAACTAATTAAGAAGGGTTCATTCATGGTGAATTAATGAATTATTTTTTTTTTTTTTGAGTAATTTTGTTAAGATTGAATTATTTTTTCATTTTTTGGAGTTTTAAGCGGATATTAATGTTTAATAGGGGGACTTTAATTTTTTTGCAATGAAATTGATGTGCGCTCGTCGATCTAACCGTTCGGAGTTTATAGTTTTCTTCAAATCATGTGTGAATATTGGTTTAGAATTTCTTAGAATGACTTCCACCACTTTTATATCTATCCAATATCATAAATAACACATGCTGGTAATGGGAATTTGGGAATAACAATTTTGAATAGTTATTTAATGAAGGAACTTTAAAATTATTTCGAGTACTATTTTTAGTCAACTATGTTATACACTTGATATTTTAGAATAGTTAAAAAATAACTTTAAAATTTGAATGAAAAAATATGTTTCAAAATGGGATTTTACGTGCTAGCATTGAATCGCACTCATCGCCATAACTGTTCGGAATATGTGGTTTTCTTCGAACCTTGGTGAAAATTTAATTGAATTGATTATTATTATTATTTTGTATGTGTTGTATGTATGTGCATGTGTTGTATATATGCATATATGTGTTGTATGTATGTAAGTGTTGTATGTATGTATGTGTTGTATGTATGTATGTGTGTGTGTGTTGTATGTATGCGTATGTTGTATGTATGTGTTGTATGTATGTGCATGTGTTGTATGTATGTATGTAAATTTTTTGTCGAAAGGTGTGATCTTTAGCTGAAAGTGACCTAGGATCAAAACTTTCACCCAGGAATCACCACGAGGAGGCAGATCACATGATTCCCGTATTGCACACATTCACATACATTATTTCGAGCGATATTTTTAGTAAAACATAATATGCAATTGAATTTGTAGAATAATTAAAAAATAACTTTAAAATTTAAATGAAAGAATGTTTCAAAATGGAATTTTACGTACTAACATTTAATCGCGCTCGTCGGTTTTTACTGTTTGGAGTCTGTTAATTTTCCTTTAACCTTGGAAAACCTTGCGTCAATAAGGATATTTCAGAAAGACCCCCACTTTGGGTACTCTTTTAAACTAATATTTGTAATGAGATGTGTTCGCGCGCGTCGGCCTAACTGTTTGGAGTATCAACATAAAATCAGCAAATTAATACAAAATATTTCAAATAGTAAGAAAATGATTGATTAAAATCAACAAGTAAGAATAAAAATACTTCAAGCAATGAGAAAATAAATGTTTAAAACCGCCAATTTAACATAAAATATTTCACACAATAAAAAACGAAAGATTAAAATCGCCAACTCAAAATGAAATCTCATGCAATTAGAATAAAAACATAAACAAAAATCGCTAAATTAAAAGATTATTCTTATCTCATAATAAATATTCTGAAAGACCTATTCAAAAATTCTAGTTAAAGTTTTTATTCAAAATTCAAATAAAACTCCTTAAGTTTTGACATGTCACTAAAAATTTAAAGTAAACATTTTTTCAAAGTGTAATTATCAAAGATTAATTTTTCTAATAATTAACTCATGTAAAGATAGTTCAAAATGCAATGATTCACCATTTGCTTTTTAAATCTTAGAATATATTATCTGTGATATAAACATCACGTTATGTAAAAAATATAAATAAATATTAGCAGTTTTAAAATAATTTTTATTCGAATGGGTAGTTTGATAAATTAATAACATTAGAATTTTTTGGATAAAAAAAAATAACGATTGAGAAACTAACCATTTCAAAATATTTTCTTGACATAAATGAATTTAAAAGTATTAAAACCCTTTTCAAAATATTTTTATAAAACCAACTTTCAAGCAATTCAAAAAGTTTTTATATGAAAATTAAATATATTTTTTTTTTCTTAAGAGAAATATTTTACGTGGGTGAAAAAGTGAGAGTCAGTTAATTTATGAATCACTTTAAAATATTACCACACAATAAATTGTTTTGAAACTATATTCTTAAACATATTAATATTTAAAAGTTTAGTCATTTTATACATTTTATATACAAATTTTACTTACCAACATATGAATTCGCCTTCAATCCGCACTTTCTTGAAGAGTAATGTTTGATAAACTCTTATCAACACAGCATGTTGTTGTGAATCACTAGCAAGTTAAGACAGGTATGATATGACTAATCGTTACGTTTTTCCCAAAGAGGTGAAGTCATTCTTATCAAATCCTATTCTGAATGAGAAATATTTCAATTGCAATTAACTTCAGATTTTGTTATTTAATAATTATTTTTTTAATTTGACAATTTTAATTAATGTTTTAGTGAAATTACCTTTATTTATAAGATTTTTATTATTATTATTTCTTTTTTTTTATTGCTTATACTATTTCAAACATGTACATTCTTATTTGTAAATACAAGACCATAAAAAAACATCGTTGGATGTTTTTTTTTAAAAATTAGACATTGTATTGGAAAAGCATTAAAACCTTTCATTTTTATCCCATTTAGACATTAAAAAGTGACGAAGATCTGACTGCTTCGCAAAGACTTAAAACTAGTGATTTGATGAGTCATACTTTCTGTGGGTTGTTTTCAATTTTGGAATTATCTTAATTAATTACCAAACTTCTCATTTTTTTTAAACACCACACTAATCATTGCCCCCATTACTTAATCACGTAAATATAATTTATATAGTTTATAATTATCAGTTTTATACTAACATTTGAGACCTATACGTATGTGTTGTATTAATTTTGTTAGTTTAATTCATACAAATTTTGACTAAAGCA
This sequence comes from Maratus speculifer, assembly GCA_964019185.1. Classification (NCBI taxonomy): domain Eukaryota; kingdom Metazoa; phylum Arthropoda; class Arachnida; order Araneae; family Salticidae; genus Maratus; species Maratus speculifer. The sequence continues at coordinate 55,640,627 of OZ025290.1, read as the reverse complement.
TCCTGTGCTAGTTTTCATACATTTATTATCACATCACATGATAGAATTTCTTGCGATGTTTTAGAAATAATAGATATTTAATTTTTTTTAATTAGTTAATAACATGAAAAAAAAATTTAATTGCTTTTTAACATGAATCTTTTAAGAAAAACATATTTTATTCTGAAACATTAAATTTAAAAAACTAATTCTTAAGAATATGACTTGATGCAATTTACTCATTTTAAACAAGTTAACTTTACTACTTGACGGAAATATATTCAAACGCAAAACGATTTAACTTTCATATTTTTAAAGTTAATTATATAATATTCTAACATTTAATTATAAAAGGTATAATTTTATTTAAAATACTGAATAAAATAAAATTTATACTTTAAAAAAAATTATAACACCATTTAAAAATATTAAACAACAACAACAAACTTGTAATTAAGAGATGAATAAATATAAATGTATGAATCACACAATAATAAAAAGAAATACTTAATCATTCATAAAAATTCTTCCCTTGAACATTCGCATGTATGTTAGTAAAAATATAACACTAAAGTTTTCAAAAAGATTATAAGCGTTTTCAAATCAACAAAGAAAATTGAGTATTAAATATCAAATAATGGACAGGCACTCTTTACACTCACATCTTACAATGTACTTAGTAACCAAATTTTAATGATTTTTAAGCATGTCTTCTTAAATTTTTTTCAATGAAAGACTATCACAGTTGAATATTTAGCTTTCTCTTCATAACTTTATCGAGAAATATATAATGCATACCACGCGATTTCATTAAATGAATAAATCACAATACAATTCAAACTTCTCATTTTCAATGTTTTTTTTTTTTTTTTTTTTTTTTATACTAGTGTTTATCAAATAGCTGTTTATTCTGAACAATCATTACTTAGTTTATTGATGTAAAGATTGTGTTGAATGCTTTTTAAGTTAAATGGTGTGAGAGAAGGATATATTAGGACAGAAGTTATTAAATATAGTCTTTAAAGCTTTCATAAATATGGAAAAAAGAATTTCAGGAGGTGATGGAATGGTGCATTTGTCGCAAGGCGTTTAATTATGATACGTAATTATGACGCACATCACATCATGAGCAAATTAGGAAAATTTAGATCATGAATCGACCGATTTGTGTTGGGTTTGCTATTTTAGAGCTCTCCAAAGTACTAATGTATGACTTTCATTATAATTTTATTAAGAAAACATTTAAAGAATTAACTCGCAGGTTTCGAACCCACAGTCATCCAATCATACTTCGCATTTTTAACACGCGACGCTAACCATTGGGCCATTAAGGCCCATAATTTAGTAACTAAAATGTAAGAAAGATCATCGAAAGTGGTTACTTCACACATGCAAAAATAATTTTTTTTGTGACTGAACATATAAAAATCACGAAGAAAAAAAAATCACACATGTTTTGGATTACTTTAAGATTTTATGAGTCACCTCATCAGTTAAAAAGACATATTCACTTCTTATGAATCACTACTTATGCTTAAATTTTCAAACACTTGCTTATATGAGATGTATTATATTTTAGTTTATCAGTGATAGTGTGATTATTTGTTAATAATTTTAGTGTCATTAAAAAAAATTAAAAAAAGTTAATTATATCAAAAACACAAGATCGTGTTAAAGGTTTGAACAAATTATTAAAATAATTTTACAAAACTTTTCAAATTACTTTAAAATGTTTCACTAATATTTAGTAATCGACAAATTTTAATGTTCATAATCATTTATGTGACTTAGGTTTTCTGTTTTAACTGTTATGTTATTAGATTCCCCCTTCAAGTACATCTCATTGATATGTTTTAATCAACCAACCATTCGACTGTTTTCACAATCAACTAGTATGTGAGTTAGGTTTTCAGTTTTAATTGTTAAATTATTACATCTCCCCCCTCCCTTTCATTTACATCTCATTAATAAGTTTTCAACAACCAACCACCCAACTTTTTTTTTTCGTAATCAACTATTTATTTACCCTAACAACCAACTATTCATTTATCCTAGCAACCAAAAAGCTTTTATCGTCACATGAACAATATTTTTAACCCATTAGTGCCTGAATTATTTTCTTCGTTAAAATTCAAATTTTGCATTTTCCCACCACTTAAAGCAAGAATAACTTTTATCTTAATTTATTGAGGACTTTGTATCGAGAAAGAAAGTATTTATTTATACTCTTTTTTACTGGTGTGAAAGGCGCTTAATTGAATTTTTTAAAACTGTCCCAAAAATGGGACGCTAGGCACTAATGGGTTAAGATGAAAGACTTGTCATTTTTAATCGAAAAAACAATGACTTGTGTAATAAATTTTTTCCGTGCTTAAATGAAACCTTCGCATGTGTATGGTAAAACTTGGAAAATTTCATTTAACGCACAAATTTAAAGTTAACAGGTATGGTCTTCACATATCTTTTAGTATTTTACTAACACTTTACCAAATATATTTAGAAAAGAACAGAATTTTAAATAATTATTTTAATAAAAATTCTCTTTTGTAAGTGACATTACTAAACTTACTTGAAAAATTAACTTGGCAAAGCAGGTTTTCACTGTTTCAACTTAGTAATATTCATAAGTTTTATATCATAATCAACTTGTTTGGTTATGTCCCAGTATGGTTTTATAAAATGTATCGAAAAAGACCTTTAATATTAATGTTTAAAAATATGCACTTAGTCTTTTAAAGATAAATATTTTCACTTCTTTTATTTAAAAACATTTTTTTAAAATAAAATTATTACAGTTGCCAATTTTTCTCAGTGTTATGAAATGTGCATGCAAAACTTTTTAATTATAACTTTCACATTTTAGTATTTCAAACTGTTGTTTTCAAGGTGTACTAAAATTAAAAAAAATATTTAATTTTCATGCATAATTAAATTAAAACAGTTTAATAATAAAGACACATTTAACATTCTGTACTCACCTAATTCATCATCATCGCAAAAGCATGTCCAACACACTCCAGGGTTTAGGAAGAAATGAAAAAAATTCAAAGTCCTTATCAGAAAATGTTATCAGATAATCTTATCTTAAGATATGTGACGTCACAGAACATGTGTCAAGTAATCACGTGATGTATATCACGTGACTAGCGCTTTGTATTCTAGATTGGTTCTTATAAAAATTCATTTATGAAGTAATTTAATCATTCTTCTTATTATTAATTAACTAATTAATTAATCTTATTAATTAAATTAATTAATTAATCTTATTGATTTAATTAATTAATCTTATTAATTAGTTGATTACGAAAAAAAAAAGTTGGGTGGTTGGTTGTTGAAAACTTATTAATGAGATGTAAATGAAAGGGAGGGGGGAGATGTAATAATTTAACAATTAAAACTGAAAACCTAACTCACATACTAGTTGATTGTGAAAACAGTCGAATGGTTGGTTGATTAAAACATATCAATGATATGTACTTGAAGGGGGAATCTAATAACATAACAGTTAAAACAGAAAACCTAAGTCACATAAATGATTATGAACATTAAAATTTGTCGATTACTAAATATTAGTTAAACATTTTAAAGTAATTTGAAAAGTTTTGTAAAATTATTTTAATAATTTGTTCAAACCTTTAACACGATCTTGTGTTTTTGATATAATTAACTTTTTTTAATTTTTTTTTTAATGACACTAAAATTATTAACAAATAATCACACTATCACTGATAAACTAAAATATAATACATCTCATATAAGCAAGTGTTTGAAAATTTAAGCATAAGTAGTGATTCATAAGAAGTGAATATGTCTTTTTAACTGATGAGGTGACTCATAAAATCTTAAAGTAATCCAAAACATGTGTGATTTTTTTTTCTTCGTGATTTTTATATGTTCAGTCACAAAAAAAATTATTTTTGCATGTGTGAAGTAACCACTTTCGATGATCTTTCTTACATTTTAGTTACTAAATTATGGGCCTTAATGGCCCAATGGTTAGCGTCGCGTGTTAAAAATGCGAAGTATGATTGGATGACTGTGGGTTCGAAACCTGCGAGTTAATTCTTTAAATGTTTTCTTAATAAAATTATAATGAAAGTCATACATTAGTACTTTGGAGAGCTCTAAAATAGCAAACCCAACACAAATCGGTCGATTCATGATTTAAATTTTCCTAATTTGCTCATGATGTGATGTGCGTCATAATTACGTATCATAATTAAACGCCTTGCGACAAATGCACCATTCCATCACCTCCTGAAATTCTTTTTTCCATATTTATGAAAGCTTTAAAGACTATATTTAATAACTTCTGTCCTAATATATCCTTCTCTCACACCATTTAACTTAAAAAGCATTCAACACAATCTTTACATCAATAAACTAAGTAATGATTGTTCAGAATAAACAGCTATTTGATAAACACTAGTATAAAAAAAAAAAACATTGAAAATGAGAAGTTTGAATTGTATTGTGATTTATTCATTTAATGAAATCGCGTGGTATGCATTATATATTTCTCGATAAAGTTATGAAGAGAAAGCTAAATATTCAACTGTGATAGTCTTTCATTGAAAAAAATTTAAGAAGACATGCTTAAAAATCATTAAAATTTGGTTACTAAGTACATTGTAAGATGTGAGTGTAAAGAGTGCATGTCCATTATTTGATATTTAATACTCAATTTTCTTTGTTGATTTGAAAATGCTTATAATCTTTTTGAAAACTTTAGTGTTATATTTTTACTAACATACATGCGAATGTTCAAGGGAAGAATTTTTATGAATGATTAAGTATTTCTTTTTATTATTGTGTGATTCATACATTTATATTTATTCATCTCTTAATTACAAGTTTGTTGTTGTTGTTTAATATTTTTAAATGGTGTTATAATTTTTTTTAAAGTATAAATTTTATTTTATTCAGTATTTTAAATAAAATTATACCTTTTATAATTAAATGTTAGAATATTATATAATTAACTTTAAAAATGTGAAAGTTAAATCGTTTTGCGTTTGAATATATTTCCGTCAAGTAGTAAAATTAACTTGTTTAAAATGAGTAAATTGCACCAAGTCATATTCTTAAGAATTAGTTTTTTAATTTTAATGTTTCAGAATAAAATATGTTTTTCTTAAAAGATTCATGTCAAAAAGCAATTAATTTTTTTTTCATGTTATTAACTAATTAAAAAAAATTAAATATCTATTATTTCTAAAACATCGCAAGAAATTCTATCATGTGATGTGATAATAAATGTATGAAAACTAGCACAGGATGCTTTAGTCAAAATTTGTATGAATTAAACTAACAGAATTAATACAACACATACGTATAGGTCTCAAATGTTAGTATAAAACTGATAATTATAAACTATATAAATTATATTTACGTGATTAAGTAATGGGGGCAATGATTAGTGTGGTGTTTAAAAAAAATGAGAAGTTTGGTAATTAATTAAGATAATTCCAAAATTGAAAACAACCCACAGAAAGTATGACTCATCAAATCACTAGTTTTAAGTCTTTGCGAAGCAGTCAGATCTTCGTCACTTTTTAATGTCTAAATGGGATAAAAATGAAAGGTTTTAATGCTTTTCCAATACAATGTCTAATTTTTAAAAAAAAAACATCCAACGATGTTTTTTTATGGTCTTGTATTTACAAATAAGAATGTACATGTTTGAAATAGTATAAGCAATAAAAAAAAAGAAATAATAATAATAAAAATCTTATAAATAAAGGTAATTTCACTAAAACATTAATTAAAATTGTCAAATTAAAAAAATAATTATTAAATAACAAAATCTGAAGTTAATTGCAATTGAAATATTTCTCATTCAGAATAGGATTTGATAAGAATGACTTCACCTCTTTGGGAAAAACGTAACGATTAGTCATATCATACCTGTCTTAACTTGCTAGTGATTCACAACAACATGCTGTGTTGATAAGAGTTTATCAAACATTACTCTTCAAGAAAGTGCGGATTGAAGGCGAATTCATATGTTGGTAAGTAAAATTTGTATATAAAATGTATAAAATGACTAAACTTTTAAATATTAATATGTTTAAGAATATAGTTTCAAAACAATTTATTGTGTGGTAATATTTTAAAGTGATTCATAAATTAACTGACTCTGACTTTTTCACCCACGTAAAATATTTCTCTTAAGAAAAAAAAATATTTAATTTTCATATAAAAACTTTTTGAATTGCTTGAAAGTTGGTTTTATAAAAATATTTTGAAAAGGGTTTTAATACTTTTAAATTCATTTATGCCAAGAAAATATTTTGAAATGCTTAGTTTCTCAATCGTTATTTTTTTATCCAAAAAATTCTAATGTTATTAATTTATCAAACTACCCATTCGAATAAAAATTATTTTAAAACTGCTAATATTTATTTATATTTTTTACATAACGTGATGTTTATATCACAGATAATATATTCTAAGATTTAAAAAGCAAATGGTGAATCATTGCATTTTGAACTATCTTTACATGAGTTAATTATTAGAAAAATTAATCTTTGATAATTACACTTTGAAAAAATGTTTACTTTAAATTTTTAGTGACATGTCAAAACTTAAGGAGTTTTATTTGAATTTTGAATAAAAACTTTAACTAGAATTTTTGAATAGGTCTTTCAGAATATTTATTGTGAGATAAGAATAATCTTTTAATTTGGCGATTTTTGTTTATGTTTTTATTCTAATTGCATGAGATTTCATTTTGAGTTGGCGATTTTAATCTTTCGTTTTTTATTGTGTGAAATATTTTATGTTAAATTGGCGGTTTTAAACATTTATTTTCTCATTGCTTGAAGTATTTTTATTCTTACTTGGTGATTTTAATCAATCATTTTCTTACTATTTGAAATATTTTGTATTAATTTGCTGATTTTATGTTGATACTCCAAACAGTTAGGCCGACGCGCGCGAACATATCTAATTACAAATATTAGTTTAAAAGAGTACCCAAAGTGGGGGTCTTTCTGAAATATCTTTATTGACGCAAGGTTTTCCAAGGTTAAAGGAAAATTAACAGACTCCAAACAGTAAAAACCGACGAGCGCGATTAAATGTTAGTACGTAAAATTCCATTTTGAAACATTCTTTCATTTAAATTTTAAAGTTATTTTTTAATTATTCTACAAATTCAATTGCATATTATGTTTTACTAAAAATATCGCTCGAAATAATGTATGTGAATGTGTGCAATACGGGAATCATGTGATCTGCCTCCTCGTGGTGATTCCTGGGTGAAAGTTTTGATCCTAGGTCACTTTCAGCTAAAGATCACACCTTTCGACAAAAAATTTACATAAATACATACAACACATGCACATACATACAACACATACATACAACATACGCATACATACAACACACACACACATACATACATACATACATACAACACATATATGCATATATACAACACATGCACATACATACAACACATACAAAATAATAATAATAATCAATTCAATTAAATTTTCACCAAGGTTCGAAGAAAACCACATATTCCGAACAGTTATGGCGACGAGTGCGATTCAATGCTAGCACGTAAAATCCCATTTTGAAACATATTTTTTCATTCAAATTTTAAAGTTATTTTTTAACTATTCTAAAATATCAAGTGTATAACATAGTTGACTAAAAATAGTACTCGAAATAATTTTAAAGTTCCTTCATTAAATAACTATTCAAAATTGTTATTCCCAAATTCCCATTACCAGCATGTGTTATTTATGATATTGGATAGATATAAAAGTGGTGGAAGTCAATCTAAGAAATTCTAAACCAATATTCACACATGATTTGAAGAAAACTATAAACTCCGAACGGTTAGATCGACGAGCGTACGTCAATTTCATTGCAAAAAAATTAAAGTCCCCCTATTAAACATTAATATCCGCTTAAAACTTCAAAAAATGAAAAAATAATTCAATCTTAACAAAATTACTCCAAAAAAAAAAATAATAATTCATTAATTCACCATGAATGAACCCTTCTTAATTAGTTCTTTATTAAAATAGCAACCCCCGAAAAAAAAAATATATTCTTCTTATATGATTAGTCTAAAATAATAATTTTCCCCAAAATATCCGCTTAACTCATCATGTAAGAGTACAGTAGAAAAAAAAAAAAATCAAACTCCCCAAAATTTCTGCTTAAAATCAAAAAATAAACTCTTAAATTACACCAAACTGAAAATTTTTAAGTTGCCACATTAAAATTAAAAACCACTCGTACAATAGTACAGAAAAAAACATTCTGTGTCCCCAAATACCCGCTTAACCCCTCATCAAAGAACACGGTGAAAAAAAAAAAAAAAATCAATCTCCCTAAAATTCCCGCTTAAAATCAAAAGGATAAATCCTTAAACTAAAGTGCACCAAAAATTTTAAAGTCCCCGCATTAAAATTAAAATAACACTCTCATACTATAGTATGGCTAAAAAATTCTAACTCCCTAAAATTCCCCCTTAAAATTAAAAAAAAAAAAATTCTTATCTAAAACACACTCATCCTCTAAGATGACGTCATCTTAACCTTGCGTGACGCCCGATGACCTTCACCCCACCCCCCTCTTACAGCTCGAACACCGGATGACCTTCAACCTCTCTTAGAGGTGAGCACCGTGCACCGGGTGAGCTGGAACTCTCATTACTATACTACTTACATATTTATCGTTCATAAGTTTAAGCAAGAAATAAATACCAGCATATTTTCACTTTAATTTCTAAATTCAGGGGCCAGATAATAATGATTTATATTTGAACACAACTATGAAATCAAAAATAAGTAACATGTGATTCTCAGTTATGAGAACTTTTGGAGCGCAGCTATTTTGAGTATGTGAAGTATTTAAGGGTGTATTCGAAAAAACGCTTTTCCACCTTCAACAGCTCAAAATTTTCCGATACAATTTCAGACACATTTTTAAACGTAGAAACATGAAACTTGTTGAGGGGATTCTTGAAGGGACGTATGAGGTGCCGTGTGATGTCATTTTACGCTCAATTCATTAGAATTTGAATTATAAACAATTACCTTATCAGTATGACCCTCTTTTTCGATCCCAGGTCGCTCGCTTCGGAAAAATCGGTTCAAACTGCCGTTTTTGATTGCTTTTTTTCGCAATATTTTCTGCATTTATCAAAGAATCGACAATCACGGCGCCTTGTGTACTTTCTAATAAGAGATTTTAAAAGTTTGGTGCATTGGAGAGCAAAAACAAATTCAAAAATAAATTGGAAAATAAGCAGTTTGAATCGAAATACACCCTTAAAATTGAGTACTTTTTACTCAATTTTGAGAACCCATTTTTTTTAAGTGAAGTTTTATTTTTAAGGCCCTGTTCTCGCTGGAGGAAACGCTCGCGAGCTAATGCTATTCCTATGGGGAAACATTTTTCTAATAACTCTTTCGCATTTTGACCTTTTTAATTTTTTTTTTTTTTTTTTTTTTTTTTTTTTTTTTTTGCATTGGATAGTTGAGGTGCATGCCGACAGCGCACCTTTTTTACTTTTTCGATTTTGGTTGAAGATATTTTTTTTTTAAAGCACTTTCAGTTTCGAAACCGGTTTTGAAAGTGAAACTAACTTTGTAAAAAATATCTGCATTCAAAATCGAAAAAGTAAAAAAGGTGCGCTGTCGGCATGCACCTCAGCTATAAAATGCAAAAAAAAATTATTCAAAAATGTCAAAATGCGAAAGAGTTATTACAAAAATGCTTCCCCATAGGAATAGCATTAGCTCGCGAGCATATCCTCGAGTGAGGACAGGTGCCTAAACGAAATTTTCTACGGAATCTTAGCTTTGAACATCATTAACATATAAGTTATTCTCCAAATTACGAAAAATAAATTCTATATAATAAAGTTTCTTACACTTTCGTGCATACAGAATATTCAAACAGAGACTTTGCTGCTGTGATAAATGTACAAATTTATTTTAGCGGATTGTATAAAAATGAAATTTTTTATTTATTTAAACATTTTCTTTGAAAAAAAAAAAGATTTTAAAAGCCTTCGATACATAAAATTCATTGAAAGGATTACAGTTTCACGAAAATGTTACAGATAACTTGTTGAAATGCTTACTAAAGTCGGAAATTTGTCATGTACAGTGCATTTTTTGTAAGAAACCTGTACAAAGAAATGTTACAGACTTTTTTAACGTTAAAGACGTATTCGAAAAATTATTTTTCCAACCACAACAGCTCGAAATTTTTTGATACATTTTCAGACTCATTTTTAAGAGTAGAAACATGAAGCTTGCTGAGGTGATTTTTGAAGATATGTATTAGAGGCCGCGTGATTTCATTTTTTGCACAATTAATTAGAATTTGATTTTTAAACAATTATTATTTCAGTATTACCATTTTTTTCGTTTCCTAATTCTCCCCTCGCCCTCCTTCAGAAAATTCGGTACAAAACGATAACTTTGAGAACATTTTTTGTAATATTTTCTGGTCTACAAAAATAAATCCCGTCTTCAAGATCTTGTCTTTGCTTTGCCTTTGAAAATGCCTCCGAAATAAGTAAAGATACTTAAAAACTTAATTTGTGTAATTGAAAAATTTCACGACTTTTCTTTTCATTTTATATTGAAGAGCAGAAAAAAATCAAGAAAATTGATACTATTTTTATGCCTATTTGAAGCTTTAATAATTCACTAAATGAATTTTAAAACTGCAGTTTTTGTCTTGGCGCGAAAACGCTGCATCGCGGGCGAAAGCGGCTGTAACGTCATTTGCATATAAACACCGTAAGTACTGCGTTGCTGGTTTAAAAGTTTGACATATTTCTTATATGTTTTTAAATTTTCTGTATCAAAAATGAGTGGCAAAGTGTGCTCTAAATGTCGTATAGTGCCATATTGCACAAATAGTACAGTAAATTCGCCTAATAAACACTTTTTTTAGTGTTTCTAACTATTATGATAACGATAATTTATTCTGATATTAACTTGACAGAAATGTTTTTGTAAACTTATAATCTGCTATTACTTACCCATCATACGTAGTATAGGGTAAGTCTTGCAATCGTTTTGAAAATCGAAAAAAAAATTTAACGGATTTACACGTTTTATAAAGGGCGTGAGTTCTATTACGGTTAAGTGATAGTTCAATAAAATACATAAATTTATGCCTACCTTTGCTAGGCGTCTTCTATAAGGATGTCAATTTACTTATTTTGCTCAGGGCAATCTTCAGTGTGGCTGAAAGAATAGTAGATTATTATTATGTTCGATGTGTTCTTTAGAATAAATAATTCGTGCACTTCCGTTTTGGGAAAGATGACTTGTTTAATAACACAAATAAAAAAATTCACTGAACAGCATACGTAATTGCACAATTAAGAAGAGTTTTAAATGTTTGTAATCTTAAAGTTTTTTAAAAAGAAATATTATCGGAGCTGAATACTTTGCTTCCGATTTAATAGTTTCAGGAAAAATGTAAACATCACTAGCTTAGAATCATTTTCGAGAGAGTGTAGCTTCGCAGAAAAAATGTGACGTCAAAAAAAGTTTTTAAAGAGTTCTTTTCTTGGTTTCAGGACAAAAATTTTATGCTGCTGCCATCTGGCGAGTGCTTTGGAAACAAACAGTTTTTAATGAAGAGAAAAAGAGTCTTTTCCATCACCCCCACTTTTGTTTTCAAAGTGCTAGCCTCAGTTGCAGCTGAGATCTCAAGGTTTCAAACTGAGGTTTCGCAAGGGGTTTTGTCATTATGTCAGCAATCATTTGCTTTGAAGGGCAATAGTGTAGACACATTGTTCCGTTTTCTATCATAGTTTTTACATTGTAGTATTTAACACTTACATGCTTGCTTCTCGATAAATGTTTTTCATTCTTTGAGATTTTTATGCATGGAATATTATCTTCATAAATCGAAATCGGTAAGGTTTGTGGTAGGTCCAAATCTGTCAATAATGCTAGTAACCACTCCATTTCTTGACAGGTGTTTGAGACAGAAATGTATTCTGCCTCAGTAGAGGAGAGTGCAACACTGGTTTGCTTTTTGCTTGACCAGCTTAACAAGTTGTTGCCCAATTTGAAGATATTGCCGGTAGGGGACTTCCGGTCACTTTTATCTGATGCCCAATCAGCATCACAATATGCTGTTAAGACGGGCTCTTTATTCTTATCAATTAGTAGTTTTAGATCTTTGGTCGTTTTTAAGTATCGAATAACCTTTTCAACTGCTAACCAATCTACTTCTCTAGGTTTTTCATTTCTTCTACCTAATATGTTCACACAGGCAGATATATCAGGTCTGGTGATGGTGGAGATATATAAGAGTGCCCCCACTGCTTGTCGATAAAGGGTATTATCACTCATTAGTTTACTATCAGGATCTAAATTAAAATAATCTGTATTCATGGGAGTATAAGTCGGCTTAGAATTTACTAAGTTAAATTTCCTAACAATTTCGTCAATTTTATTTTCTTGATCTAACATTAGACTTCCATCTTCTGTTTGTTTGATATTTATCCCCAAATAATGCGATACTTTACCTAACGATTTTATTTCATATTCCCTTGATAACTCTTTGTGTATCTCTTCGGTATCCCTTTTCTTTCCTGCTACTAAAATGTCGTCGACATACACTATAATATAAGACAAGTTTCCGTTTTTATTTCGTTTGAACAAGCATAAATCTGATGTGCACGGATTAAATCCCATGTTTTTGAGTGTTTGACTAATTTTTAGGTGCCAGGCTCTAGCAGCCTGTTTTAGCCCGTAAATAGCCTTGTTCAGTTTACACACCTTTTCCTTTTGATCTTCTACTATATATCCCTCGGGTTGTTTCATGAATACCTCCTCGTCTAAGTTTCCGTGCAAAAATGCTGTTTTTACATCTAAATGAATTATATCTAAATTTTTATATACAGCAGCGTTTAGGAAACTTCTTATTGTGGTGTGTGCCACGACAGGGGCAAAAGTTTCATCATAATCGCACCCGAATTTTTGCGAATAACCCTTCGCAACAAGTCTCGCCTTGTAGCGTTCTATTTCTCCACGTGCATTGCGTTTTGTTTTTAAAGTCCATTTACAACCTATAATATGTTTTCCCGGAGGTGGGTCGACTAATTCCCAAGTTTTATTTTGCATAAGTGAATTGAATTCCTCATTTGTAGCTGCTAGCCAATTATTTTTAATTTTTGGGTCTTTCATATTTTCTATATCTTCCCAAGTTTTGGGTTCCTCAACCTGACACATGTTTGCGCCAATTCCATACCTATCGGGAGGTACTCTCCTGTTTTCTCTTCCCGATCTTCTAAGCTGTATTTGACTCTGATGTGGAATTGCGTCCGCGTCATGTTTATCACCATCTAATTCAATTTGAGCAACTTCGGTTGGGGCCGAAATGTTATTTTCGTCTTGTTTAGTATCATTTTTTACGTTTTCTAGAAATTTTACTGATCTAGATATCATTACTCTATTATCCCCGATATATATTCTATATCCCTTGCTCCTTTGGTCATATCCCAAGAAAATGCCTTCAATGGCTTTCTCTTCGAATTTAGCCCTTTTAGATTTTTCTACATAGGCGTATGCCTTGCAACCAAATGTTTTTATGTGTGACAAATTTGGTTTACGATTATTCCAAAGTTCAAATGGGGTTATGTTATTGTTTGCTTTGGTTGGCAGCCTATTTGTTAAATAAGTGGCAGTGAGAATTGCTTCACCCCAAAATTGTCTTGGTAGATTTGCGTCTGACAGCATTGTGCGCGCCATTTCTACAAGGGTACGGTTTTTTCTTTCAGCAACACCATTTTGAGGTGAGCAAAATGGTACACTTAATTGGCGTTCGATACCGTTAAGGGTTAAATAATCTTCAAAATTTTCCCCAAGATATTCCCCTGCATTATCCGATCTAAAGGCTTTTATTTGTTTACCAAATTTATTCTTTACTAGTGCAGAGAAATCTTTAAATTTTTCTAGGGCTTCCGATTTGTGTGAAAGTAAATAAACCATAGTAAATCTGCTAAAATCATCAGTGAAAGTAATAAAGTACCTTTTACCTGAGAATGTTTCCGTCTTCATGGGACCGCAGATATCACTATGGATTAGTGAAAGGACTTCGTTAGATCTATTTGATGCTACCTTTGGATAAGGTAATTGTGACATTTTCCCTTCGATACATTTAGTACATATATTATCATGTTTACACTTACTTAAAGTTATACCATCCGCTAACTTATGATTCACAAGATATTTGATTGATTCAAAATTTTTGTGTCCTAGGCGTTTATGCCAAGTTGTAATACAATTCGGATTATCACAAAACATTTGTGTTTTGACAGCATATCCGTACTCATCTTTAGGACAAATTTCATATAGATTATTATTTAACTCCGCTGTTAAAACTATGTTATTGTCTTTAACAAAGTTACAAGAATCTTTTTCAAAAATGACTTTAAAGTCGTTTTCTGTTGCTCTCTTAACGGATAATAAATTACTTTGTAATTTAGGACAATAAAGAACATCTTTAAGTATAATTTGATGTGGTGAATTTGTACAAAGTTTAATATCACCCATACCGTGTGAATCTAGTTTATTTCCATCCGCTATCATTATGCTACCAAAATTTCCGGTTTTAAAGTTTATGAAATTTTCTTTTGCAAATGCTACATGTCTTGTGCAGCCGGAATCGATAACGAATTTATTTACATTAAGTTCTTGTGCGCTATTAGCAGACATTAAATCGCACGCGGGATAATTTTGTTCGGAGAACTTATAAATGTTTTCTTCCGAATTCGTTGAGGTAGAAAAATTATTCGTACCTATTTCTGCGTCAACATTACCTTTAAAACAGAAGTTGGAAGTATCCCTTACATTACCTTGATTACCTTTGTAATTTCCCGAATTATTTCTGAAAGAGTTTGAATTATTATAAAACTTATTTCGATTCGGATTATTTCTCGAGTTATCATTTTGCATTTTATTCTTTAAATGATAACAATTTTCGCGTACATGGTTGTCTCGTTTGCAAAACGTGCAAAATTTTTTATTTCTAGCATTTTTATTTACTACCTTATATGCTGAGTCGCGTGAGCTCGAAACAGCTTCACGATTCTCAGGTTTATTTATTGCTTTGTAAGCCGAATCTCGCGAATTTGAACTCGCGTCTCTGTTTTCACATCTATGTTTATATTCATCAATCAATTTATTTTTTACGTAATTTAAAGTTAGATCCGTCTCGCTAGCTTCTAATGCGGTAACCATTGGGTCATAAGACCTAGGCAGGGAGCAAAGCAAGAGGGCACATATATGCGAGTCAGGGATTTCCTCGCCAATAGCAAATAATTTATCTTTGATGGATAAAATATTATTGATATGGGAGATCATGTCTCCCCCCTCACTCAGTTTTTGAGAATATAATTTCCTTAAGAGAAAAAGTTTTGAAGAAAGAGTACTTCTTAAATGAACGTTTTTCAAAGCCTCCCAAATATCTTTAGCATTTATCAGATGTTTAACGTGAATGATTTGCGAATCTTCTATACACAGATTAACAATAGATTTTGCTTTAATATTATCTTTATTCCATTGTGCAGTGACAGGATCCAGTGGAGGATCTTTGATTACTGAGAACACATTCTCCTTTTGGAGAAGATTTTCAATCTTAAATGCCCAATTACTATAATTTTGTTCATTCAGCTTTTCAATAAGGGCTATATTACTGGTAGCCATTATATTAATTCAAATCAACATCAATTCAATCGTTATTCAATTAAATTAATTCAATCGTTTATTTAACAATCATATATATATTTTCAAAACAGTTTATAGTTTAATACTTTCAAATAATATAATCATGGGTGTCGGACGCTCCTCTCAGTCCACAAAACTTTGAAGAATGTCCTAGGTAGTTTTAGCTGCCACCACCGATATTAATGGGTGATATCGGTCACCTGCTGTGAGGATTGGGTAAAATAACACTGACGCTGTTAATGAACTGAACTAACAGTTTATTTAAGATATAGATATGTACACAAGAAACTATATTTACAACTATATACAATTACAACTCGGATATAGATGATCCGGTTCAACATTAAATTAACTACACTAAACGTTGGTTGTGTACCGTTCAGCTTACACTTTCTTCCTCACACTCAACGCACGTTCGATACGCTTTATCAGAGATTACTGCAGAATCTCAATACACAAGGGTATTAGGCCTCACTTCTCGGCCTATAACACTATCCACCGGGACGCCTTGTCCCACGCTCAAAATATACACTATCCAACAGGACCACAAATCCTGAGCGACCTATCGGTCTCAACGCCAAGCGAGAACTGTCTCCAACCTCTCCGTCCAGAGTTGACCTTGTCAGAGATCTTCCTTCCCCCAGCAGGGCCTCTTAGAGTTCCTCCATTGGTTCAATTCCGCATACCAACCTTGAGTCATGACATCTCCTGTTTACACATCACTCCAATAGCTAGATGACAGCTGAGGCACGCCCCGCGGCCATCACTTTCATTCATCAACGAGTGCGTCATCTGCACACCTGTGTCAACATCTGTCATTCGTTATTATAGAAAAGAAAGAAAGGTATTTCGAGCTTCACGGATACACAACCCACAATACATAAAATATTCAGATAAGGAAAAGTCATTCCTTTCTAATTCAGGGCAGATGTCTTCTAGGAACCTGACAATGGGCAAGCTTTTTTTTTTTTTTTTTACTTATATTCATAAGAACATTTCAGAACTCATAATCTAAAGGGCGTGAGTTCTATTACGGTTAAGTGATATTTCAATAAAATACATAAATTTATGCCTACCTTTGCTAGGCGTCTTCTATAAGGATGTCAATTTACTTATTTTGCTCAGGGCAATCTTCAGTGTGGCTGAAAGAATAGTAGATTATTATTATGTTCGATGTGTTCTTTAGAATAAATAATTCGTGCACTTCCGTTTTGGGAAAGATGACTTGTTTAATAACACAAATAAAAAAATTCACTGAACAGCATACGTAATTACACAATTAAGAAGAGTTTTAAATGTTTGTAATCTTTAAGTTTTTTAAAAAGAAATATTATCGGAGCTGAATACTTTGCTTCCGATTTAACAGTTTCAGGAAAAATGTAAACATCACTAGCTTAGAATCATTTTCGAGAGAGTGTAGCTTCGCAGAAAAAATGTGACGTCAAAAAAAGTTTTTAAAGAGTTCTTTTCTTGGTTTCAGGACAAAAGTTTTATGCTGCTGCCATCTGGCGAGTGCTTTGGAAACAAACAGTTTTTAATGAAGAGAAAAAGAGTCTTTTCCATCACTTTAGATAGCAGAGATTCCGAAAAACATATTTTTAGAAAAAAAAATTTTGCCGTCCGTCTGTCTGTCTGTAAACGCTCTGTCTCCCGAACAAATTGAGATAGAGACTTGAAATTTTGTGTGTACTTAGTAAGTAAGAATGGGACGAAGCCTATTTAATATCAGTACCCTCGATTATCCGGAAATATTTCTTTCGGACTCTCGAAGAATTCGTTCTGATGAAAGATACATAAAAATTTTCGAAATTTTTTATTTTAAGGAATGGACGTAAAAGACAATAAAATAACACAAATTTTGCATAAAGAACGAAGTCGATCGGGTTATTAGTTGCCGAGATATTACCAATCCTGTTTTCCACATTCGTCGATTTTTCATGACCCTGTATTTCATTCAAATTTCAATTCAGAGGTATATTTTAATTGAAAATGAGACGCTTAGTCCAATGCAGTAAACTGTTATTTAATAATATATTATTATTTTTGGAGTCATAAGTATGTTTCTTTTACGCTTTTCGGTACTAATTAAGTAGTTTGGCGTTTTATATAATTTGTCGAAATTGGTACATCAGCCATACATTAATAGAGTATTATTATGTATATTAACAATATT
This sequence comes from Maratus speculifer, assembly GCA_964019185.1. Lineage (NCBI taxonomy): Eukaryota > Metazoa > Arthropoda > Arachnida > Araneae > Salticidae > Maratus > Maratus speculifer. Next base: position 55,622,744 of record OZ025290.1, on the reverse strand, counting down.
TAAATTTTGTTTATGAATTGCAATGCATTGTGTAAATAGTTTCACATGTTTTATTTTCATATGCATATCCATGATGGGTACGTATTACGGTGCCCCCCAACGACTAGTTACTTACCCATCATACGTAGTACAGGGTAAGTCTTGCAATCGTTTTGAAAATCGAAAAAAAAAATTTGACGGATTTACACGTTTCGGACACTGGAGATTCCGAAGAACATTTTTAGAAAAAAAGATTTTGCCGTCCGTCCGTCTGTGTGTCTGTCTGTCTGTCTGTAACCGCTCTATCTCTCGAACAAATTGAGATAGAGACTTGAAATTTTGTATGTGCTTAGTATGTAAGAATGGGACGAAGCCTATTTAATATCAGTAACCTCGATTATACGGAACTATTTTTTTCGGACTCTCGAAAAATTCGTTCTGATGAAAGGTATATAAAAATTTTCGATTTTTTTTTTTTTTTTTTTTTTCAAGGAGTGGACGTAAAAGGCAATAAATTAACACAAATTTTGCATAAAAACGAAGTCGATCGGATTATTAGTTGTTGAGATATTTATAATCCTGTTTTTCACATTCTTTGATTTTTCATGACCCTGCATTTCATTCAAATTTCAATTCAATGATATCTTTTAATTGCAAATGAGACACTTAATTCGATGCAAGAAACCGTTAGTGAATATGATAATTATTTTTAGAGTTATAAGGATGTTTCTTTTATGCAATTCAGTGCTACTTGAATAGTTTGTCGTTTCATACAATTTATTGAATTTGGTTCATCAGAAATTCATTAATAGAGCATGATGATGTGTTAAAAATACTTAAATATACGTTTATATTTTGTTTTGGCGTTGTAATGCATTTTATAAATTGTTTACATATGTTATGTTTTCATATATTATGTTATGCATATCCATGATGGGTAAGTATTACGTTGGCCTCCAACGACTAGTTTTTTCCTTTTAGTATTATGAATAAAATTGCTACTTTTTTACTTACCCATCATCTTACGTAGTATAGGGTAAGTCTTGCAATCGTTTTGAAAATCGAAAAAAAATTTTTGACGGATTTACACGTTTTAGACAGTGGAGATTCCGAAAAACATATTTTTAGAAAAAAAAAAATTTGCCGTCCGTCTGTCTGTAAACGCTCTATCTCCCGAACAAATTGAGATATAGTCTTGAAATTTTGTATGTAGTTAGTATGTAAGAATGGGACGAAGCCTATTTAATATCAGCAACCTCGATTATCCGGAACTATTTTTTTCGGACTCTCGAAAAATTTGTTCTGATGAAAGATACATAAAAATTTTCAAATGTTTTTGTTCTAAGGAATGGACGTAAAAGGCAATAAAATAACACGCATTTTGCATATAGAGCGAAGTCGATCGGATTATTAGTTGCGGAGATATTTGTAATCCTGTTTTCCACACACTTCAATTTTTCATGACCCTGTATTTCATTCAAATTTCAATTCAAAGGTATATTTTAATTGAAAATGAGACGCTTAATCCAACGCAGTAAACCGTTAGTTTATATTATAATTATTTTCGGAGTTATAAGGATGTTTCTTTTACGCAGTTCGGTATTACTTGAGTAGTTTGGCGTTTTATATAATTTGTCGAAATTGGTACATCAGCAATTCATTAATAGAGCATTACTATGCATATTAACAATATTTAAATTTTGTTTTGGAATTGCAATGCATTGTATAAATGGTTTTCACATGTTTTATTTTTATATGCCTATCCATGATGGGTAAGTATTACGGTGGCCCCCAACGACTAGTTCTTCAGTTGTATGTGTATTTCTTGATTGAATCTAAATATAACTTTAATAAATGTCTTTGTTTTTTCTTTTCGAAAATATGAATGGGAATAATCACGTATGGAACAGAAAAAAATATTTGTATATTATCATACATATAGTCATTCATTTTTATTTGGCATATTAAGAAGTGCCTTCAAGTAATTGGCAACTTATGTTTGAAATATACATATATGTTCATTATTCAATAATCATAATGCAATTTTTCGAAAACTTTTAATTTTAATATCCATCTTTAATGTATAAAATAAACAGTAGAATAAAAAGTACAATTACATATGAAAACAAATTTTCACTGAAACATACATTCTCAACGAAACATGTTCAGACTTTTTAATAAGTATTTTTGAATTAGTAACATATCTAGAAAAAAATGAGGGGGGGGAGGGGAATACACAGGAGAATTCAAAATTTGGAGGATTTTTAAGGCAGATTTTAACCTCCTAAATAACACTTTTAGCTAGAGAAATATTTTTTGTGAAAACAAATTTTTCAATATTATCTTTATGTTGTGTGTATAGAATTAAGCTTTTTTTTTTCCATGAAAAGTTACATTTTATTTCAACTGTAAAATAAAATTTTTACTACCGAAAATATAAGCCATTTTATGTCTAGATTTTTATTTATTTATTTATTCTTATTTATAATTATTATTTACCATTATATATTTTAATGTATGTATGTACTCTTTGGGACTTCAAGTGCAGAATAATAATTTTGATGTCAAATGTCTAAATGTATTTCACTTTAGATGACTAAAAATGGACAAATTATATTACAACTTTTTTTTTCACTCTAACAAAAATAAAGCAAAAATTTTCAATTGGAAATTTTAAAATACTATGCTGATCCCACATGACATATAATTTATGATACGTACATATATAATTACACTTCTTATAAGAAATCGTCTGCTAGACCTACATAATGAATCAGAATGAATATATTTTTTTTTTATTTATATCTTTTATTTTCTTTTGAAGGCAAATAGCTAAGAAGTTATGTCCTGTATGGAAAATTTTTCCAAATTAATATTCTGTTCTGAATATTTTTGATATATGTCACCCATTAATTACACATTTAGTAAACTTCAGAGTCAGTAAAAATAAACATTTTTCTATTTCATTATTTGACATATATTAATATTAATATTAAAGCAAACTAAATATTAAAAAAAGTATTCATTTTGTTATTCTTTTTTTAAATAAAATATTATACATTATTTGAGACATTTATTGAGTATTTAAAATATAAAAAAAATGACCAGTCTTGTGGAAAAAAAAAAGTTCATTATTCAAAGTTATATTAAAAAGTTGTACAGTAGTTTTTTGAAAATGATCCATATAATAATCTTTTGTCCCAGCTTGAACTTATTTTTTCCTTGTAGTATGTTTTTAATAAAAGTTTTAAGTAATACTTTATATATTATACATAAGAAAAAAAATAATAATTACTCTCATATAATTATTATGAAGTTTTTTTAGTGTGTGTGTGTGTGCGGGGGGAGGGGGCAGGGGAAGGGGTGAAAATAAAAAAATATTTTTTTTAACTTTCTATAGGACACGTTTTACTGTAACAGTCTTAAGTTTCTCAGGTATTGTTATAGTCTTCTCTTTTCAGCTTGGATACCAAGGGTTTTAGTTTACCGAGAAAATTTTAACTCAGAAGTCAGAAAATATATATATTAAGTATTAAATAAATAAAAAGTCTGTTTTATTTCTCAATATTTTATTTTATTATATCAAATATACATTATCAGTATTGTAAAATAATTAAAATTTCATTTAAATTAAAATATACTGAAATAAGAAAATAACTCATTTCAAGAACAACAATCAAGAATCACGAACGAAATTTTAGCTTTTAATCTTTCATTTCATTTTAATCATTATTATTATTATTCAGTAAATAAAAATAAATGTAGAAGAGAAATACATATCCTTTAAATTTTACTCCTCGTCTGCCCCGATTAAATCAGAATTCTTTCCTAAAAAAACGAACATGGAAAGAGAATCCATTTTTGGGAGGTTATCGTCCAATTGCCCTATCACAAATCCGGCCGAAATCTACATTTTCAAATTAAAATTTTAATGAAAACAAAAAGTAAACGATGCATTTTACATTAAGATAAGTTAAGTCTTACTTTTTTATAAATTTAAAGTTGCTGACGTTAAATAAATTTGTAGCAACAGATGAAACAAGTTTGCAAATAGGAAAAGCAATGGGAAAAAGTATGCGCACATTTCGACTTCGCGGCAAATGACGTCACAACCAATCACGTCACGTTTTTGTATCACATGGTTTTGTTTATGTTTTTGCGTTATTAAAATCAGTAATTAAAAATTATTTAGAAATATTTTAACGATTCTGAGTGGATTTTTGAGAATTTCAAGATATACTTTATCAGTCACGCACACAAAAGGAAACCTTCCGGGTGAAATTTCTCCATTCTGGCATAACGGTATTACACTACAATCTACGACAGGTCAGTTCGATCTCCATGAAGGGTAAATTTCTTCACTGTTGTTTGACTTAAATGTACATGTTCTTCCTTGATATTAACGTGTGAATAAAAATCATAAAGATGCCAGTTTGTCCTTGGAAAATTTTCTTTTGCTTTTCAAGCGAAAATTTTTATATAAGGAAATATGGAAACAAATGAAAATACTTTGTTAAAATACGGAAATAGTACTGGTGTCTAGATTACCAGTACAATTTCCGTGTTTTAACGGAAATTTTTTTACAGTGTTGCTTATGAATGTAAAAGTAAAGACTTCATAGAAATTTAGCACAGATGCCTTGGCCATTGTAACTATATTGCGACAAAAGTATTAGTAAACAACAATTAAGCTAAATATACAAAATTAAATAGCTGCAATCAATCATAACTGCGATGATATATAAAAATTAATAACTTTCCAAAGCTGTTGCATATTTCCAAATGCTTTTTTACATAAATGCACATTATTTGCTGGTAAATAATAGCAGATTATTAAATTATAGTATTATTAGAATAAATAAAACGCTTATGCAATACATGAATGTAAATTATTTTGTGATTAGCCCTTTCCGGAGCGGTATCCCTAAAAATGGACACCTAAATTTATTTTTACTGGCCCCAAGAATATTTAATTAAAATTTTCCCTTTATAACATACCTGAAAATAAGCAAGTCCGTATTTTCGAATTCCTTCATTAATTTTGGTTGTAGTTAAGTATTTCAAACACATTTACTTCGCAACGGAAAGGGCTAAAAGAGAAAGTAATGGAGTAACATTAGATTAATTTTAAACACGATTATACAATCGGTGAATTAATTATGGCAAATGTAAATTTTCCATTTTTTTTAATGGAAAATTTACATCTGTCATAATTAATTTACCGAATGCACACTGTAAAAACTAATGGTGGCACCTTTTAAGGGTGAAAGGCTTGTCTCACTGGTGACACCCCTAAAGGAGCCAAAATAGCACCTTTAATTAGGGTGAAAAGATGGCACCCTTAATCCAGAGTGCCCAATGATAAAAAATTAAAAAATATACTAACCGACTTTCGGCCCTTCATTCGAGGGCCGAAACAACAGGGCGGATTACAACCTCAGCGCCCTATCCACTCGGCCATCAAGATCACCTTCAAAGTCTCCCTGAAATGTTCATATGTCCTGAAATTCAAAGGTTGCTTTATATAAAAAAGGTCGCCAAAAGTTAGCCATCAGAAGTTCTAAACAAAATTGGGATAGCGTATAGCGGTGATAGTCATCGTAGGAAAGAATTGCTGTGTTGATCCACCAGTGACAGCGAGTTGAAGTGCAAGGATACACGTTACAGAGCATGCGCAAATGACTAAGGGGTGAAAATCTTTCAACGGTATGCATTGCGCGGCACCCTAATTAGCGTGAAACACCCAGTGGCACCCCAAACACATTTTCAAGCCCGCTGGTGCCAAATGATTTAACCTTTTCACCCCTGGGCGTCAAATGCAACCGGTTCGTCACCTTTATTTTCAACAGTGTATAATCGTTTTTAAAATTAATCTAATGTGATTTCGTGTGCAGCGATTTTCAGCAGTTCCATATATTGACCTTCGATTTATTCTGTTGAGCTGATCTAGAGTATCAGACCTGATTGTTGAGGTTAATTGGGCGAAATAGTCCTCCAGTGTTCGTGTCCGGGATGGCTCAGTCCGAAGAGCATTGGCGGCTTCAGCCAATACATCCCTGGTTCGAATCCTGGCCCGGACTTTTTTCATCCCCCCCCCCCCCCCAAAAAAAAGGAAAATTTACATCTGTCATAAGTAATAGAGTAAGTTCGGATGTTATGGAATGATCGGGCAATATGGAATACATACACAGATCCATACATCATACAGTATGGAATACATAAATATGTGTTAGAATACCTCTCAAGATGAACATGTTTTGTGTCAAACACGCGAACATTAAAAAACATTCTTTTTTCTTCCCAAGTGCTGTAACCAAGATCAATTTAACCTAGACTCACTAGATGGCAGCACTACGATATTATAAGACTAGACTGTCAGGTTACGAAGTAAGGAAAGTCAAAAAGAGAAATGATTCTGCAATCTTGCAATTTTGCTTTGTGCATGAAAAGAAGTTTGTCGTCGGATTTTCTACGTTTCATCAGAAGCTGCCGTGGGATTCCGTGTGCTGGTTCATTTAAAACCAAGCAACATCGCGGACTCTTTAAAACATTCTTTAAATCCGTTTTTGTATTCATGTTAAATCCTTATCATAATTATATAACTGTATTAATCAAGTATCATATTTTTAGTGTTTTTATAGTATAACCAAGTTAAACCGTTATTTCTTGTGCCATCAATAAAACTAGTTTAGAAAAAGTGTGACGCATCTCAATAATGGCATCTCGTCTTCAACTAACCCATTTTTTCTCCAGCTGGCTTCGCGTCGATAAGCAAGGATTACCTGACTCTTGGCTGGCTTACCAGTAAAGGTAAGCAGACATTTGACTATTATCTTTTTTATTAAGTGCTATACCGCCAATAAATATAATAATATTACTGGGCATTTCGAAACTCCACCACTTCATTTGTTGACATTAATTTTAACACACTTTACGTCAGATTATCAGACTGATACAGAGGAATATTAAAAACCCAGTAAAATAAATTTGTGTATAGCACAAATAATTAATAATATTTCTTATATTTGATAAATAAATTTGTGTATAGCACAAATAATTAATAATATTTTTTATACTTGATATATATACATATATATATATATATTTGCATTTATATAATTATAAAGAAAAAATTCCCGAAACTTCTCATACATATAAAACGCCGAATAATATTGGTATATATAGATATACAGTGCATAATAAAGATATATAATGTCAGAGCATAATTAACTCAAATTAAAAATAAACATGGCAGTAAATAGAGACATAGGCTCTATAGATAAGTTGAATGATACTAACTACTCCAATTGGAGTTTTAAGATAGAGAATTTGCTTATTAAAGACGATCTCTTAAAATTTATCAATGAAGAACCACCCAGTACGGCTGACGATGCCTACATGAAAAGGTCAGCCAAAGCTAAAGCAACAATCTGCCTTTGTATTGAGGATTCTCAGATTGTGCACATACGAAATCTCACATCGCCAAAGCAAATCTGGGAGAAACTGCGAAATGTCCATCAAAGAAAAAATTTATCCTCTAGGCTGTTCTTATTGAGGAAATTTTACTCCCAAAGGCTCCCGGAAGGAGGAGACCTCAGCCAACACATCAATAAAATTCTCACGCTCCGCGATCAGCTTTCAGCTATAGGTGAGAATATAAATGATTCTCATGTAGTGGCAATCATGCTATGCAGTCTGCCACAATCCTACGCTCCCCTAATAACTAGTATTGAGGCGAGGGACGAGAAGGACCTTGATCTCGAAATGGTCAAAAATAAGTTATTAGATGAATATTCCCATAGAGTGGAAAATAAAAATGCTTACTCCCGTCCCAAGGACACCGCTTATAAAACAATCAGTAAAGGAAACAAAAGCAAAAAATATTGCTCGTTTTGCCAGCGTGAAGGGCACTACCGTTCGGAATGTTATAAATTGAAAAACCAGCAAAGAATCAACTATCAAAAATATGAAACCAATAAAACAAAAATCTACAAAAACAATTCCGATACCCCTAAAAAACAAAACAACTCTACTGGTGACTCATCGAACTTTTGTTTTAACAGCAAAACTAGCAAACATGATGATTCAAATGAATCAATCAATGAATCAACCATTCCTCTCTTCCCAGTAGAAAATAATTTCAAAAATGAGTTAATAGAGGTGAACCAAACACAAACAACAGATCCAAACACCTACATAATAGATTCTGGCTGTACGAGACACGTCACCTCCACGAAAGAAAATTTCGCCACATTCACAGCCGGTAATTTTGGCAACATAACTATTGCCAACGGAAAAAGGCTAAATTCACAAGGGATGGGGGACGTTAAACTGAAAACAAACAAGCAAAAATATATATTCTTAAGGACGTGTTATATTGCCCAGAACTAAAAGGCAACTTATTATCGGTTAAAAGAGCTACCGAAAATGACATAAAGGTAATATTTGAGAAAAACGAATGTTTATTTGTCAAAGATAGTAAAATAATCTTGACCGCTAAACTAAATGATAATCTTTATGAATTAAACCCCGAAGATGAATATGGGTACACAATATGCGCTCAAACATTTTGTAATAATCCAAACTGCATATCAATGTGGCACCGGAGACTCGGACACAGAAATTTTGACGATATCAAATACATAGTCAATCATAAATTAGCTGAAGGGATAACAATTAATAACTGTAAACATGACATACGATGCACCAAGTGTATTCAAGGGAAACTTTCTGTTCTACCCTACCCTAAAGCAGCTACCAACAGAAGTACAGAAATCTGTACTCTTGTACATTCAGATATATGTGGCCCTATGCAGACAGAAACGATAGGAGGTAAAAGATACTTCATAACATTTACAGACGATTATAGCAGGTACACCCTGACGTACTTAATCGCGCATAAATCCGAAGCCGTTACCAAATTAAAGGAATACATAGCGCTGACGAAAAATAAATTTGGCAAGTCGGTAAAAGCAATCAGGTCCGACAACGCAAAAGAATATATCGGTGACGACTTTGAAAACTACCTGATCGAGAATGGGATACAGCGCCAGTTAAGCGTTCCCTACTGCAGCCCCCAGAACGGGGTGTCTGAGCGAAAGAATAGGACTATAATGGAAATGGCTAGAACCATGCTATCAGACGCTAAATTACCCAAACAATTCTGGGGAGAAGCGGTCATGACCGCCACATATCTCCTCAATCGGCTGCCAACGAAAGCGAATGAAAATAACATAACGCCATACGAACTTTGGAATAACAAAAGACCGGATCTCTCGAATATCAAAACTTTCGGGTGTAAGGCATTCGCCTACATCGATAAGCCTAAAAGGGGAAAATTAGACTAGAAAGCCGTCGAGGGAATAATGTTAGGTTATGACTTCAGGAGCAAAGGTTACAGGATTTATACGGGTGAAAATAAAATAATGATATCTAGAACCGTAAAGTTTTTTGAAGACGGAATTAAACAAGAGGAATTTAAATCTGATAAAGAAAATAACGATTACGAAACACCCGCCGAAAATATCCTAATCGAACTAGGAGAAAATAACAATGATCAAATTAATTCCCCAACCAAGGAACCCCCTGAACTTAGAAGGTCGGAAAGGCAAAATCGCGGGGTACCACCAAACCGTTTCGGTATAAGTGCAAATCTATGCCAAATTCAGGAGCCAAAGTCATGGGCGGAACTGCAGGACATCAATGACTTGAAAACTAAAAATAAATGGATAGAGGCAACAAATGAGGAAATAGAATCCCTAAAACAAAATAATACCTGGAGACTAATAAAGCCAATACCTGGAAAACGCGTCATTGGGTGTAAGTGGACGTTCAAAGCAAAAACGGGAGCAAATGGGTCAATAGAAAGATATAAGGCGCGGCTAGTTGCTAAGGGATACGCGCAGAAATATGGTAGCGATTACGACGAAACCTACGCACCCGTAGTTGCTCATACCACCCTGCGAGCATTCTTAAACGCAGCAGTATACAAAAACCTCGACATAACTCACTCAGACGTAAAAACCGCTTTTTTACACGGCGAATTAGAAGAGGAGATTTATATGGCTCAACCCGAAGGATATGTGAAAAAGGGGGAAGAGGATAAAGTATGCAGCTTAAACAAAGCAATTTACGGTCTTAAGCAGGCAGCTAGGGCATGGAACTTGAAAATAAGCAAATCTCTAAATGAATTAAATTTCAAAGAATGCGCGTCAGACAAGTGTCTATATAAAAGAGTACAAGATGGAAAAGTCATCCACATAAACGATTATGTAGACGACTTCTTGGTCGCCGGAGATAAAGAAGACACGTGCGAAATATTTACTGAACTTTCAAAACAATACGAAATCAAAAACCTGGGAAAGGTTTCGCAGTATCTAGGAATTAATATTAAAGAAACAGCAAATGGAAATCTAGAATTAGATCAAACGAACAAAATAGTGCAAATTGAGAAAAAATTTAATTTGTTAGACGCAAAACCAACATATACACCTATAAGCACTAATTATTTCAGCCTAGACCCAAATGGAAAATTACTGGGAGATAACAAAAAATTTAGGCAGGCCATTGGGGGGCTGTTATACATCGCGATCCTAACTAGACCCGATATAGCATCGGTTGTTAATATACTGGGAAGGAGGAATGAATCACCCAGAGAGGTGGACTGGCAAGCAGTCGAAAAACTAATCAGATATTTACTCACCACAAAAGATTTAAAGTTGGTCATTGACAAGTCAAAGCCGCCAGTGTTAACAGTTTATAGTGATGCTGATTGGGGTAACGACAGGGTGGATAGGAAATCCACCACAGGAAATTTATTTAAACTAGGAAATAACTCCTTAGCGTGGTTGTCAAGAAAGCAAAGTTGCGTATCACTCTCTTCTACAGAGGCGGAATATATTGCCGCCTCCAGTGCATGCCAAGAGACCATATGGCTATTAGAATTACTAACTGATCTCGAACTAAACCAACAACTTCCAGTTACCCTCTATGAGGATAACATTTCAGCCATAAAACTCTCTGAAAATGAAAAGGCGCAAAGCAAGACCAAACACATAGAAATAAAATTTCACTATATCAGACATTTGTGCCAGAACGGAACTATAAAAATAACCTATTGCCCATCAAAGTTGATGCTGGCTAACGTGTTAACAAAACCGTTGCCAAAACCTCACTTTGAATACTTGAGAAACCAGTTAAACATTGTACATTCATCGGTTTGTCACAAAAAGCGGGGGTGTTAGAATACCTCTCAAGATGAACATGTTTTGTGTCAAACACGCGAACATTAAAAAACATTCTTTTTTCTTCCCAAGTGCTGTAACCAAGATCAATTTAACCTAGACTCACTAGATGACAGCACTACGATATTATAAGACTAGACTGTCAGGTTACGAAGTAAGGAAAGTCAAAAAGAGAAATGATTCTGCAATCTTGCAATTTTGCTTTGTGCATGAAAAGAAGTTTGTCGTCGGATTTTCTACGTTTCATCAGAAGCTGCCGTGGGATTCCGTGTGCTGGTTCATTTAAAACCAAGCAACATCGCGGACTCTTTAAAACATTCTTTAAATCCGTTTTTGTATTCATGTTAAATCCTTATCATAATTATATAACTGTACACTCTCAAAAAAACTTCCGTCTTTTCACAGAAAATGCACTGGCAGCACTGCTGCCAGAAATTGTCTGTATATTGACGATTTTCTGTTTATTTTTTTCTCTGTCAAAAGAGGAAAAATATCCGTCACTTGAAAAAAGTTTGGAAAAAATCAATGCGGAAGAGGCGGGGATCGAACCAAGGACCCCAGGATTACCAGACCAACGCTAATCCACGGCGCTACGGCTGCTCATGATGATTGTGCGTTAAAATAGAACTCTTCATTTCATATGGTGTGGGTTGGTGTATTTCGTTAAAAAGCTTTTAATTATGCAGTTAATCTCGGAAAGATTTCATCTTTAATGAAACTGTGGCTGGGTTTTTTTTACGTTTAGTATTAATATAGTATAAAAATGTGAATTTTAAATATATTACGTAGAATGTTAGAGAAAAAACATGGATGTTCTATTTGTGAGAATTTTTGAACGAATAAAGAAAGTAATTGTTATTTATTTTTAAATTCGAAAACTTTTTTGTCTTTTAAAACTAAATTAGACATTTTAATCAATAGAATATTTTTGTTTTTCATTTTAAAAATAAATTCGAACTTATTACTAACAGACCCAATGCGCATGCGTGCTGGATAGAAACGGAAACTTTTCCTCATTTTTCGACGCTCGGAATGAACTCACAGAACAAATACGTTTTCTGGGAGAACAGAAATTATTTGTGAAAAAATAACGATAACTTAGTGTATATTGACGAATTTTTCTGACAGTGTATTAATCAAGTATCATATTTTTAGTGTTTTTATAGTATAACCAAGTTAAACCGTTATTCCTTGTGCCATCAATAAAACCAGTTTAGAAAAAGTGTGACGCATCTCAATAATGGCGTACTCTCTCGTCTTCAACTAACCCATTTTTTCTCCAGCTGGCTTCGCGTCGATACGCAAGGATTACCTGACTCTTGGCTGGCTTACCAGTAAAGGTAAGCAGACATTTGACTATTATCTTTTTTATTAAGTGCTATACCGCCAATAAATATAATAATATTACTGGGCATTTCGAAACTCCACCACTTCATTTGTTGACATTAATTTTAACACACTTTACGTCAATATGGATCATGGACAATATGGAATTCACCATTTGCTGGCGCATATGATGTTATAGCCAAGCGTAAATCTGCTATACGACTTTCTAGTACATCCGTGAGGCTCTGTGCTTACAAGGAAGATCTCCATTGGGGGCATACTCAGAATTTTTTGAAAAAAATACGAATTAAACTACTCATGTAGGTAATAAAGGATCAGTGAAAATTAGCGGCGGAATTACATTATTAGATATGTAAAAAAATAAAATAGTTTGGAATAATTGGCGTGAAAAGCTGAAAGCGACGCGGGATTTGGCGAACAGTGCATTTCCTCGCCAAAAGCAGACGATTTTAACAAATCTGAAAATTGATTTTAATTGACTTCACTGTTAAAAATCTGCAGCATTTACTGCAACGTCACTCCACTACTTTTATAGAATGTCTCTCTTCTGACCAATGAGAATGCTCCATAGCATGGTTAATTGACGTGTCATACACTGTTAAAAATCTGCTGCATTTTGTTGCAACGCACTCCACCGCTTGTATATAATATCTCCATTCCAACCAATGAGAAAGCTCCATTTCACGGCCAAGTAACCGTTTTCTATACAAGCAAGGAAATGCGTTGCAACAAAATGCAGGAGATTTTTAACAGTGTATTTTTCAATTTGGAACAATTTTAATCAATTTAAATTGTGTTTTAAATGATAAAATATATTAATTTCATTTTGTTATAAGTACATATAAACATGTATATGACAAAATTACACTTAAAGTAAAGTAAAAATGCAAAACTAAAATTACTTAAACTAAACTTATTTAAATAAATTGAACATAGAAAGTTTTTTCTTTAAAAAGTATTCGAAGCGTAAAAGCGTATTTTTCAAAATTGCGTTTTTTCGCCAACCGGAGATAAATCGCCACATAAACGAAATTTTTATTATTTTTTTACGGACGTTATAAGGAGATTCCGCCGAAATTTTTTTTATAAACATATATAACTATATGAGAAGAACATTCTGTAATTTTTTCAGATTTTTCTGAGTATGCCCGTATGGAGACCTTCCTTGTTAGTTCTCTTTGGGTAACTGCTGTTGGAGCGACAGGGTGAAATAAAATTTTACTCTCAATTTTTGCAGTTTTTTGCAGGTAAACTTTATGAAATTAGCATTATTTATAAAATCTCATTGTGAATCGCTCAGTGATGATAACTAAGATCGATATTTTATTATACCGAACTGTTATATGTATTGATGTGTTTTTTTCTATGCTAATCCATGCTAACTTGTTGACGAGTGAAGAGGTTACATTTTTAGATGGAGAGTCGAATAATATGGACATGGCTTGTATCTCCGTGCACTCTCCGCTTCCCCTCCTCCCCTGAACAGAGCCTTTATGCAGATGTCCATAGACTGTTTACGCCAACATTAAAAAATGTTGAAATTTCTATTAAGGGTGTATTCGAAAAAACGCTTTTCCACCTTCAGCAGCTCGAAATTTTCCGATACAATTTCAGACACATTTTTAAACGTAGAAACATGAAACTTACTGAGGGGATTCTTGAAGGGACATATGAGGTGCCGTGTGATGTCATTTTACGCTCAATTCATTAGAATTTGATTTATAAGCAATTAACTTTTCTGGAAGACCCTTTTTTTCGTTCCCTTATCTCCCACTTCGGAAAAATCGGTTCAAATTGCCGTTTTTGATTGCTTTTTTTGCAATATTTTGTACACTTATCAAAGAATTGACCTTTACGGCACCTTGTGCACTTTCTAAATAAGAGAATGTGCGAGTTTCATGTGTTTGAGAGCAAAAGTGAATTCAAAAATAAATCGGAAAACAAGCAGTTTGAATCAAAATACACCCTTAAAGCTTCCAGTCAGTCATTCCGGAGAAAACCTTTTCTATACTCTGAAACTTATCTATGGGATACTATGTCATGAACTTGCATCGAAGAACATCCATAGAGAAACATAAGTAAGATACCGAATCCATTTTTAAAGGAATTTCAGGGAAGCACACTTATTCTGTGTTCTGATGCAAGCATTTCTAAGTAAATTTTTTAAAGTACTATTAATGATATTTCTTTGGAATTCTGTACAAAAATTGTAAAAATTAATTTACTCGTTAATGTTTACTTTGAATAATTCGCATACACATTTTTAATTATGAATGAAATTAATTAATCTACGTTATTATTTATTAATGAAACACCTTATCATTGATTTTCTCAGTTTCACATTTTTTTTTTCCGTAGGCTGATTCAGAAATTATTTAAATCCCCCCCCCCCCCCTGCTTAATTTTAAGACTGCTACGCTATTGAATAAAACTCAGCTAAACTTTGAATTTTATAAATATCATTTGCAAAACTTATTTCCACTACACACGAAAATTACTAATGCTTTCATTCCAGATATTTTATTCATAAAATATAATTAATATACCATTCAAGACGGATTTAAAGCATATCCATCATAGTAAAATTATCTCTGTTCCTTTACGAGAAATCTGCCGACGGGACAGGTTAAACATGAGGATATTTAACCCTCATTAATAAAATTAATCTAACCTTGAAACGAGTTATGACACTATTCTCAGCGCTTACCCAAGTAAAGAAGGTCGTGCGAAAATTACATATTGCGACTCTTGTTCAACTCACTCAAAAACAAGTTTTTTGAGAGATATTTAAGTACCCCAGACTAAGCACTCCATCAGGATAAAAAAGAAAAAAAAAAAACGTAACTGACAACTTCTTTGTTTTTCCATCTGCTTGCTCTTTCGCCTTCTCTCGTTCTTTGAATCGCCTGAGTACAGGTTTAGATTCAAACATAATAAACACATTTGGAGACAGAACAGTTAATTTATTCACAAAACAGACCACTCCTAAAATTCTACACCATTTTCCCTTATTGGGTAAGTCTCGAAATGTAGGCGGAGTTAGTTAAATAGATAATTCACCAATCGCATTAAGAGGCGGGGACAGATGGAATCACCATAGTAATGGCATGTGTGATAGGTGATGTTGATAAAGATTTTTTATTTTATTTTTTCTTGAAGTTGGGAGTTCATCAGTTTAGTCACGTTTAACGAGGAGAAAGTTTACAAATGGCTGATGATACGACAGGCTTAATGTCTTTTCTTTTTTTATGTGTGTTTTTGTTAGCTTAAAAGTGTTTAACTGGGGAGATTGGGCAAATCAGCTTTTGAGATTATCTGTGGTAAATCTCTTGTAAAGAATCCTAGCACCCATAAATTACTTTTCAGACAGTTAACACAAATTTTAAAGACTAACAAACACAGATTCAGATAACTGGCTCATTACAATGATTACTTAAATAGTGGAATATGTATTCTGTAATTAAAAAAATACATATTTAATTCAATTTAAAAGAGGTGTCAGGTATGTGTGTAATTATAGACAAATTAAGTGTGTATTCCAATCCAAACTGCTTATTTTCTGATTTATTTTTTATTTCATTTCTGCTCTCAAACACATCAAACTGGCAAATTCTCTTAATCAGAAGCTACATAATGTGCCACGCATGTTATTTTTTTTTTTTTGAAAAAAAACAGAAAATATTACAAAAAATTCTGTCAAAATTGGCCTTTTGAATCTAATTTTCCGAATCAGGAAGATCTGGGGACAAAAAAATGGTGATACTGAGATAATAGTTGTTCATAAATCAAATTCTAATTGATTCAGTGAAAAATGAAATCACAAGGCCTCTTATACATCTCTTCAAAAATCACCTCAGTTTCACCTCAAATCACTTCATGTTTTTACTTTTAAAAATGAATCTGAAAATATATCAGAAAATTTCGAGCTGTTGAAAGTGGAAAAATATTTTTTCGAATACACCCTTAATATTATTCTTGAAGGCAAGTTAATTTTTCCTTTTATAACATTAAGATAAACAAGCATATCCTGACAAATCTTATTACAAATTTTTCCTCGTAGTATTTTTTGTTCTACATTTTTGTTCATTAAAATTAGATTCAAATTATTTGAGATATAAATAAATCAAACAAAATTTCTCGCACAAAGGATGTTAGAATTAAATCATATTAGCCAGATTTACAAAGTACTTAAAAATTAATATATATATATATATATATATATATATATAAGTTTAAAAAATATTATAAGAAGAAGAAATATAGAGGGAAAAAGAATCCATTTTATAAGTTATAGGAGTGGGGGGTGTTGTGTGTTGGAATCGACGTAACAAGAATTCATCAGAATATATTATCCTAGACTGTACTTTCTATTTTTCCTTTTTAGCTAGCCCAGCCTTCTTTTCCGAGTCTGCAGTTTTCTCACTTTGGAACATCCAGACAGATGTATGATGTGTCTCTGGACTTTGACTGTTATAAACTGCTACATTAGACTTTTTCTTTTCTACGCACTTCTTATGATTAGCTGTATATGGAGAGACGTTTTTTCTCTCTCCAGTTTTTAACACTGTTTAATCAAGACATTTTATTACGTTTTTATTCTTCTAAGCATTAAACATAAGAAATAACCAATTTGTTATGTTTCCTGAAATAACACATAATACAGCTTATTAAATGTTAGGAGGTATGCAACGAAAGTGCAACGCGTTAGTCCCCTACGTGAAAAAACTTTTATTCAAGAACATTTAACATTTATTTTTCATATTACTCAAGACTGACATTTCGATCAAGAAAGATTTACATCTACACAGCAGCAGATGTTGCGGTTACCAAGCCCTTTCTTTTGCATATGAATAAGCCTGCTTCCAATGTGTTGGGAGCAAACTTTGACACATATTTCTGACTCTAACTTCCTTTTTTCATTTTATTAGATTGTTCTCTGTATTTCTTATGGAAGGGAAGAGCGAAATGACGCTCTCTCTCCAAATTCATTTAACCAAGATAGAAAAATATATTAAATTCATTTTACACAGTAACCAGAGAATTCTTTCTTCATCACTTTAAAAATATATATTGTCTAACCATATCTTCTTTATTATAGTGCAAGAAAAGCGTGATAGTGATCGTATTACTTTATATAAAATTGCATATTTCAACATCCATCACAGTTGGATTACCACGGGCGAAAGTTGTGTATGCAACTGACGATTCTCATATCCTGCGCTACTGAGCAAGGTAAGAAATAAATTTATTATTCTTACCTGATGTTTAATAAACAAATATTACAAATATACATATTATGCAATATTAACTTCATATTTCAGTATCTTTAGCAGCAAGCTCTTCGCTGTTGCAATCCAATGGATTTATCTTCGTTCGTGAATAGAAAGATCTGTGGGGAGAATCAAATATGAGATAAGAGAACTTTTTCCTTATCTCTTTCTTTTATTAGATTTTATGTATATATTGTAAGTAAATTAAATGAGATAGAGGTTCCTCCGTTTAGGACATTACGACCTATTTTATTATTGTTTTTTTATAATAGGGGGAGTTTCAGATCCAATACCCCATACAACTATTTGACTTATGTATGATGCTGATTGACAAAAAATTCTTATTTTAGCTTATTTATTTTTAAAAAACGGTCTACACTGTTAAAAAAACTCTGAAATTCACGAATATTTTTTTCCTGAATTTCACAGAAAAAGTCCTTTTTCACAACAAAAGGGCATTGTCCGTTACAAATCAGCAAATCCCACCATATTTCCTGAAAATAACGAAATGGGTGGAAATAAAAACAAAAAACGGAGACACTCCGTTGTGTAAGGGGCTCCGTGGCCGAGTGGCCCCACCAGTGGCCGAGAGGTTCGGACCTCTCAACTGGTAGACGGCAGGTGCTGGGTTCGAACCCAATCGCGGCTGTCGGCCTAACCGTTCGGAGTTTTCGTGGTTTTCTTCGAACCTTGCGTAAATACGGGTTAGGTTCCCTTAGAAAGACCCCCACGAAGGGCACTCCCTCTGGTCCTACATCCCTAGCGTAGATAATCGGACGTCAAAAATCAACCAACCAACCAGCAGTGGCCGAGTGATCAAAGCACCATACCGCTAATTGCCTGCGAGCGCAGATTGTGGGTTCGTATCCCACTGGCGGCAAGAAATAATGAAAACATAAAAAGTCCCTTTTAAATTACATTTTTTCTGTTTATTTTTCTCTTATTTCTTATTAAAAAATCTTTTAATTAATTAGCCAATAAATAAATAAATAAATAAATAAATAAATAATGTACGACAGTTTCAAAAAAATGTCTATAACATTATTTTTCTAAAAAAAAGTTGTTAATAAAAAGTTTTTTCATTCATTCATTCA
This sequence comes from Maratus speculifer, assembly GCA_964019185.1. Classification (NCBI taxonomy): domain Eukaryota; kingdom Metazoa; phylum Arthropoda; class Arachnida; order Araneae; family Salticidae; genus Maratus; species Maratus speculifer. The sequence continues at coordinate 55,603,811 of OZ025290.1, read as the reverse complement.
TTCATTCATTCATTCAAAAAAAAAAAAAAAAAAAAAAAAACAGTGGTTTTAAACAGTGATTTTTTTTAATTTAAACTATTTAAAAAATAAAAATTGATTTTAAAAAATAATAAGCATTATGCATTAGTCTAAAATAAAATAAAATAAACTGTTTACAAATATTATAAAGAATGTATTTGAAAGGAAATCTTTAAAAAGCACAACAGATTTTCCCACTAACTCATAAAAGACATATTCTGTACAACCCGGCATCAGCAGCTATGGCTCGGTTAGTAAGGATTTATTCCGCTATCAAAATGTCCCGAGTTCGATCCTGAGTACGGCGTGAACTAAATTGTGCAATAATAATAATACGTAAAATAACATAGCAGCTTAAAATCACTCGGTAATTTCGAATTCTTTGACGATTAATCGATTTATTAATTTTAAAAATTATATTAAATTATTATCATTAAAAATCAGACTTTGTAACAGAAAGTTACCGCTTCTTCAAACGGAGTTTTCCTTTCTTGTATGGAAAATCTACTTACGGAACGGTAACAGCTCGGCTACTTTGCTGCCGGTAGTTTCACCTGGAATTCACAGATTTATTTTTAACAGTGTAGGCAGTGGACCACAGACACATCTGTTCAAAATTTTGTCTCTCTTTTCATTTATTTCTGCCCGTGTTCATCTCTCTTTGCATCAGGGCCGTAGCAAGCAGTGAATAATAGGGGGGGAGGGGGGTCTCGAGAACATTTAAGGGGGAGGGATGGGCTCATGTTTTCTCTCTCTTTCTTCGTGACGCAGAAAGATAATTTAGTGCATATTCACACAGCACTATTTGTCATTAAACTGTTGTAATTATTTCATTTTATGCCGAGAGAATAATAGGACGATAGAAAATTCGAGTGTATAACTAGTGCAATATTAAACATGATGTTACTTCTATATCTGCAAATTGGATGAACAAGTGTCGAAACACTTATTTTAGTTGCAATTTAGTATTTTTGCAAAGTTAAAAAAAGGTCCTCAAAACTAAATTAGATTTTTGAACAGAATTTCATTTGCATTTTCAAAACATAAATTCATTTAGTGACCTTGAAACTTTTTCAAGGGGGGGCTCAAAATGTTTTAGGGGGGACTGAGCCGCCCATTGCACCGTTGAAAGATATTTTCCAATTTAATAACCCCCGAATCAAGGTATTTAACGATCTCTCCCATCTGGTACGATAAGAATGAAAAACATCATTAAGTTAGAATTCACACTAATGATTTTCGAAACTAAGTTCCGTGTTTTTTTCCTGTATCATGTGCAAGTTACTGAAAACATATGCAATATTTCCATTAACCAGACAGTGTTTCCAGAACTATATGTAAAAACATTATAATTGACTGATAGATGTTTTTAGTGAACTTTTTTCTTTATGACTTTAATATTAAACAAATAACCAATTAAAGTTAATTACACTGTTAAAAATAAATCTGTGAATTCCAGATGAAACTACCGGCAGCAAAGTAGCCGAGCTGTTACCGTTCCGTAAGTAGATTTTCCGTTGTGGGACATACAAGAAAGGAAAACTCCGTTTGAAGAAGCGGTAACTTTCTGTTACAAAATCTGATTTTTAATTATAATAATTTAATATAATTTTTAAAATTAATAAATCGATTAATCGTCAAAGAATTCGAAACTACCGAGTGATTTTAAGCTGCTAATGTTATTTTACGTATTATTATTATTGCACAATTTAGTTCACGCCGTTCTCAGGATCGAACTCGGGACCTTTTGATAGCGGAATAAATCCTTACTAACCGAGCCAAAGCTGCTGATGCCGGGTTGTACAGAATATGTCTTTTATGAGTTAGTGGGAAAATCTGTTGTGCTTTTTAAAGATTTCCTTTCAAATACATTCTTTATAATATTTGTAAACAGTTTATTTTATTTTATTTTAGACTGATGCATAATGCTTATTATACGAATTGAATATTTCCAGCTGAGCGGAAAATTGCCCAGGCCGGGGATCGAACCCGGATACTTGGCTTACAAGGCCAATGCTTTACCTGTTAAGCTATCTGGGCGATAGCTGGCTGGGATTTTTCGCTCATCCGGCTATCGCCCAGATAGCTTAACAGGTAAAGCATTGGCCTTGTAAGCCAAGTATCCGGGTTCGATCCCCGGCCTGGGCAATTTTTCGCTCAGCTGGAAATATTCAATTCGTATGATAACTTTACCAATCAGTTTGATTGTGTTAAAAATAATAGTATAATGCTTATAATTTTTTAAAATCAATTTTTATTTTTTAAATAGTTTAAATTAAAAAAATCACTGTTTAAAACCATTGTTTTTTTTTTTTTTTTTTTTTTTTTTTTTTTTTTTTTTTTTTTGAATGAATGAATGAATGAATGAATGAAAAAAAACTTTTTATTAACAACTTTTTTTTTAGAAAAATAATGTTATAGACATTTTTTTTTTTTTAAATTGTCGTACATTATTTATTTATTTATTTATTTATTGGCTAATTAATTAAAAAAAATTTTTTTTAATAAGAAATAAGAGAAAAATAAACAGAAAAAAATGTAATTTAAAAGGGACTTTTTATGTTTTCATTATTTCTTGCCGCCAGTGGGATACGAACCCACAATCTGCGCTCGCAGGCAATTAGCGGTATGGTGCTTTGACCACTCCGCCACGGAGCCCCTTACGCAACGCTTTTACTTTAAAACTTTACGCTTCCCCCCCCCCCCCCCACCCATTTCGTTATTTTCAGGAAATATGGTGGGATTTGCTGATTTGTAACGGACAATGCCCTTTTGTTGTGAAAAAGGCACTGTAAAAAAAAATGTAAATTTACGGGCATTTACCGTAATATTTGACGGTAGTTGTCCGTTTTTGAAGCTTAACGGTACACTTCCGTAAATTTACGTTGCGGAAACATAAATTCGGAGTACTAATATGTTTTTACGGGCAAAGTCCGTTTTTTTATGCAGGATGTTCAAATCTGCTGCCTAGCCATTTTTTTTACGGACAAATACCTTTAAATAAAAGTCTTTCGATGACGTCATAACAGAACGTTTTATTTTGTTTGTTGAAAATATTATTATTATTTATTTAAATTATTGTCTGGTTTAAATTATCGCATCTAGATTAAAATATCGCATAAAATTATCGTCTGGTTTTAATATGCTATTGTTTTGGTAAATTTATAGAAAAATTAGTCGGTGGTGGGACTCCAAAAATTTTCTTATCTCATATATGTAAATACTTCCTGAAAAGTGCAGTATAACAGCGACACCGGTTATGTGATTTACACCAAAATTTAATCATTAACAACTTACGTGAACTCCTAACTGCATCTGAAGTTTGCTGAAAATCCGTGCATTAGTTTCTGAGATAGCATTATTACTGAATCTGGAATAAGTTCTGCATAATAGTGCCACTTGCAGAGTGATATACACAAAAAACTAATCAGGACTAATTTTAATGAGGGATTAAACTGAATCTGAAGTTTGATGAAAATTTATGTATTAGTTCTTGCGATATAACTATTGCGAAATCGTGAAAAATGCATCATCCCAGGTAAGCATGGTAGCACAGCAGTATCGGCTCGATATTGCCCAATATCGGACAACTTTGGCGTGCATCGGCAAAGACAGGTTACCTTTTTCCAGGGATGTATTGAAGGGTATACGGGGGGGTATACGCCGTATACCCTCTGGACTTCTTTAAGGAACACCATATACTCTCTGTTTCTCAAGAAAACTATAGTACATACATTTTAGGGCATACCCTCTATTTTGAGCGTATACTCGCTGGATTTTTTCCCACTACATCACTGTCTTTTACCGACATTAGCCAATACTGATCAATGTTCGGCGATATTGGATCTAAAATATAAAAACTTGTGGAATTTTCAATATTTAAATTTTTAATTTATGTATTGTACATTTTTGGAAAAATGGAAGGTAGGAATCAATTTTTATAACATCTTAAATTCTTTAAATTTACGTAGAAAAAGTATATTTCTCAATATCGGTCTATATCGGCCATCGATCATGACCAATATCAGCACATCTTGGCCTCTATTGGCAAAGACCGATTTTATTTTACCGATATTGGTCAATATTGGTCGATGTTGACCAATGCTGGATCTGAAATATTGAAACTTATGGAAACTTAAGTATTTAATTTTTTAAATTATATATTATACTTTTTTGGGAACAGGTCTTTTTTATTGCATGGCCAAATCGGGACTTTGCCTATGAGCCAGGGCCGTAGCTAAGGGGGCGCTATGGGCTGCTCAGCCCCCCCCCCCCCTGGAAAAAGTTCCAAGGTCACTAAAGGTTCCGAAAATTCAAATGAAATTCTGTTCAAAAATCTAATTTAGTTTTGAAACCCTTTCACAGTTTTGCAGAGTTACTAAATTGTATCTAAAATAAGCTAACAGGATGTTTAATTTTGCACCAGTCAAAAATTACCAGTCAGCATTCAAAATTTTCATCATCATATAGTTTTCTTAGCTTAAAATGAAGTTATTACAACAGTTTAATGAGAAACATAGTACCTACAATGTGAATATGCACTAATTTATCTTCCTGCATTAGAGAGAGAACAAAAAAATATGAGCCCCCCCCCCTACATTCCCTTGAGCCCCCCTAGATTCCCTTGAGCCCTCCCTATCGTACACTTCTAGCTACGGCCCTGCATGAGCCCTGGACTTCAAGGGGCCCGCTCCATATATTAATTTCCAAAATATATATCATTTCCCCCAATTCAAACTCTGAAAATTTTCAAATACAAATTTAAATTAAAAAAATTTTTTGCCTAACTTTCTGAAAAACAAATTTCATTTTGAGAATGAAATGCAAATGCTCAATGCTTTCGCAAAGCTAATTTTGATCACTATTAAAAAAGAAATAATATTTTTATTGTAATAGATCGTATTAACAATGAACTTAAATCATATCAAAATTTTAGCGATTGAAAATAATCAATATGTGTAGTACAACTTAAAAAGATGCTAAAGAAAGTAAACTCTCATTTATATGTTAGAATATTTAATACTCTTCTACAAGCTGAAGTTATTAAATTCATCTTAAAGTAATATAACAAGTTCCTAAAGTTATATAAAAGAACCTTGTTCTATACTAAGAAAAAAAAAGAGTGTTTTTTTTTAATTAAAATACTTAATTTAGAATTGTCCTAGCTAAAAGAGTTTTCTTCGATTTGAAATCCAAGGTGCGGTCTGTCCAATCGGGCAGACAAATATTCAACCAATCAGAGACAAGCATCCTTTTCAACCAAAACGAAAGATGGCGGTCTATCGTCTCTCGTCTGTTTGAAGTACCTGTCTTTCTTGCGTTAATCCTCATTTAAAACAGGTAAGCCCTTTTATAATTAATATTCTAAATTGATTTTGAAGTATTGCTTTCTGTTTAAGTTATTTATATTCTTGTGTAGCATGTATTTTCTGTTCGAAATGAAAAGTTATCGCCAATGTAATGTAAATAACAAACGTTTGAAGTATATTATTTAAACGTGTATCATTATTTTCATTTTCATACAGTAAATTCGATCAGTTGATACATCCAACTAGTTTTTTACAACAAACAGTTTTTCCTCTACCTTTGATTATAAACTATCTGTTTTTGATTAATAAAATTATTATTTATTAATGATGCAACAATTGATCTCTCTTCCAGTATAGCACAAAATTAGCATTCGCCATTTGCCATCGACAGTGCCCGAAATGGATTTCCCCCTACTTCTATCACTTTTCATAAATTTGTTGTTAATTTCAGGTCGGGATGTACTGAATATTCGGTATTCGGCCTTGTTACTGAATATTCGGTTAGGCCGAATATCAAAGTATTCGGCCGAATCCAATACTTAATAAAGCCTTTTAAAACACGCATTTTAAAGAACTTTTCACAATTTCTACTTTTAACTGTCGATTTATTAATATATTTAAAATAATTAGAAATAAATTCATATTTAAATAATATAGAATGTTTTTACATTATTTATTTGCTCAGTAGCGTAGCTATGTTTTTTGGCGCCCGAGGCCAGCAAGAAATTTTGCGCCCCCACCCCAATATTGATATGTAACAATTTCTCTCAATTTGGTGCCCCTAGGCCTCGGCGCCCGGGGCGGACGCCCCCCTTGCCCCCCCCCCCCCCCTTAGCTACGCCACTGTATTTGCTGTTTGTAAAGTTTAAATTAAGAAAATGAACCATGAGAAGGATTAAAATTACGATTTATTAGTATTCTTCCTAGGAATAAATGATGCGAGTGCAGATGCAAGTTCCTAAATTCTATTTAGTAAATAATCTATTTCTTGCTTTTCCCAAAAGACCTTAAACAAGAAAGGAAAACTTTTGAGATTAGTAATAGCTATCAAGGCAGACAATTTTTTGTTTATGAAACCATAATCGTAATCAACTTATTGAATCATAAATGCATTGTATTTCATCTCACTCTAGGTCAAACTTGTGTTTTCGTTTGTTGTATTTACAATAAATAAGATATCATATTTTCAACTCACATGCTTTGATTTCTGTAAAATATGATATGATGGGAAGGATGGAAAATGCCACTATTAAGAAAATAACTATGAGCTAGACATTTCTTTATTCAGAATTAAGTTGAAAGTATTTACAGTGACGGTCAAAAGTTTCAGGCCAGCAAAAATTTTTCAGTTAATTTGTAAATACACCCACATGAAGAGGAATCGCAAAGCGATACTTATACATTATATTGACATATTAGTTAGGAACTTACTTATAGAAGAACGTGTAAATATCAATAAATTTTATTGACAAAATTAAATATAAAAGAAAACGCATTTTCTCAGAAGCTTCCAGCCACTTATCATTCTTTAGTTTTTTTCTATCCATAAAGTGTTTTTTGGTTGTGTTTATGAATGAATCAACGTGTATAGCATAGTTTGAATTCAAATTTGAAAAGTTCAACAATTACCTATTATTCATAAATGAGTGATTAGTTTGTCGCTAAAAGGGCAATGTTCTTGAGATATTGCGTCTAAGTTATCGATCACTAAAATCGACTGTAAACAATATTTACAAAATTAAATAAAGATGGTTATGGCTTTCAGAGGTCCGGGAGACCCCGGAAAATTGCTATTCCTGAGGACAGAATTATCAGGAGAAAAACCATTGGTAATCTGCATGAAAATTCCATTGCAATATACTGTGATTTACGGAATGAAAATATTGCTGGAATAAGTTTGTCTACCGTGTTATGATGCTGATGTGATACAGAACTTTTTGGAATAGGCGGTGTTAAAAAATTTTCAGAGGTAAAAAAAATACCAATGTACCCTACTTTCATTTTCCAAGGAACACAAAGTCTGGTCAAGTGAAAACTAGAAAAAAGTTCTATTTTTCCATCAATCGAATTCAAAACAGTTTTGGAAGTGATGGCAGACACAACGTCCGATGACCTAACAGCAAAAGATATGATTCCACCTATGTTATTCCTACAATGAAGCATGGCGGAGGACACGGTATGCCATGGGGAGTATTTTCTTCAAAAAGTGACTGTCCGCTACTTGAAATCCACAGCCAGGTGAATTATACAATGTATAAGGATATCTTGCAAGACTATTTTCTGCCTTATTAAAGAAAAAAATTTGGTCACATCTATTTTTCTTAACATGATAACAACGTAAATAATGTTTGCAAACCTCTCGATAAGCAATGGTTTTCGCACAAAAAATTTCATTTTTGAAATGATCAGCCCAAGCGCCCAGTATGAATCCAATAGAAAATCTTTGATAAGAAGTTGACAAAAGTCTGCAGAACTATAAATATTCCAACTGAGCCGAAATTTCGCCAAAATTGCAAGAAATGTGGGAAAAACGTACCATAGACGATCTTTAACCGCTGATTGTATGAATGTCACGTTGCTGCGCCGCAATACTTATTGCTAAAGCTAATAAAATAGTAATATGATAAAATACTAATCTTAAATGTTGTTGATCACTGTAATTTTCTATTACAATACCATTTTTTTACAAATTTGTGAAGGTGGCCGGAAACTTTTGAGAACATGCATTTTCCATTATACTTAATTTTGTCAGTTAAATTTATTGATATTTACTTGTTCTTCTATAAGTAAGTTCCTAACTATTATGTCAATAAAATGTATAAATATCACTTCGAGATTTCTCTTCATATGGGTATATTTACAAATTAACTGAAAAATTTTTGCTAGCCGGAAACTTTTGACCGCCACTGTATACTTTATATTGAAAAAAAAATCTGCCATGAGTTATTTAAAAAGAACAAATATGAGATTGTACAGTTTTTCTTCAACTATTTATTCATTATTTCTCTTTGATTTCAAAATGTTTGTTTCAATTCGCAGAAGAAATGAAATTTAAAATTTTACTAATTGAAAAAGTCTCATAATATTATATTTCTTAATTTAAAAAAGGCAGATTTTTTTTCAATACTGAATGTTCTTATAAAAAACTCTTGTTTATCAAAATGTAAGTTTCTCTTATTAAACATTATGTAAAATTGTTTTAAAAAGTAACATTTTAATACCTTTAAACTTTGAAATATAAAAAGTACAGTCAAGTCTCTGTATAACGAAACTCCATACATCGAATTTCTCTATATTACGAATTTTTAGTAGGAACAGTCCCCTTTTCCAGGGTTGGCATGATTTAAATCGACTGATTTAAATCAACTGATTTTTTAAAAAAAATCATTTGATTTAAATCAATTTTTTGCAATATCACATGAATACTCATATCAAAGGAAAATTTTGGGTAAAAAGTTAGAAAATGTATTAGATAATGATAGAATTACAAAATTTAAAGCAAGATATGGGATTCTGATATGAATAAGCTATTAATGGCTGTCATTTTGCTGGAGTTTTATTAAGTCCCTCTGTTTTAAATCGAAATGAAATTTCACTGAGTGTAGGGGAAAATAATGAAAGTTTGGCATTCATTAAAGACGATTGTTTAAATCTTCTCCCCACTGTAGTACATTTTCAAGCAAAAAATGGCCCATTCCAAAATTCACCATTGCTTGAAAAAAAAGTTTCTGATATTATGACAGATTATGATTGCTGGAAGTCCTTTTATGTAATGGGAGGTAAAGAGAGAATCAGCAAAATCGAAATTGAATTTATTTACCAAATAACAGCAGCCATGCATTTATCTGCTGGAGTAGTAAGGCAATTTCCTTCTTTTGGGCTAGTTCATTCAAGCCTTCATAATAAATTAGTAGACAAAGCTTCTAAATTAGTGTTTTTGTTCAAACAATTAAATCCCTGATTTTTTCCTATTTGCTTAAAAATATTGAATTAATTGTGATTTTAATCACTTAATAAATAGCTTGCATTAAATGAACACACTAGACTCCCTCAAATCCACACAGCTTGGGACCAGAGGTTGTGTGGATTTCTGGTCATAGGTTTGTTTACATTTTTTAAACAGTAATTTGATAGTAATTAATAATGCAATTGAAATTATAATGAATGCTTATAACATAGCAAAACATTAAAACAATTATGTAAGGTAATAAACTAAAAAAATAAAAATTTTGACAATTAAAAATGATTAAAATATTGAAAGCAGCAAAGATGAAGTAAATAATCAATAATGTATAACTAAATATTTATTATAAAGATGAGATGCATTTTTTTATTCAATGAAACTTGCCCCATAAAGGTGCACTACTAATTCACATCAAAATCATAAAATAAAGACGTTTTATTTCAGGTTTAACCAAACTCAATAATAAAAAAAGCTTGATGAATGTATAAATGCATTTTGAAAAAAGATTGTGATCACCACTGATATTAGCAATACCTTGAATTTTTTCAGAAATAAATTTATTCTTCCTTCATGAAAAGCATGAATTTAGTAATATTAATGAAAGTTACAGAATAAAATATATATAGAATTGATATAAAAATAAAAAGTCAAATTTTGTCCTTATACCTGACCTGAAAACTTCATTGTTTACATCTGTAAAATATGCACAGATTTTAGAGAGTTGTGGCTATTAGCGCTGCGGATTTGAGGGAGTCTACTGCATTTAATTTGTTTTTTAAATTTTACCATTTTCTATTCATTTACTGCATATTTAAATTTGTTTCTTATTTAGTATGTACAATTCAATTACAAAATAATAGAATGGCTTTAGATTAAAGCCTAGATGTTTAATTTTTAGTACCAATCAGTAACTAAAATATAATATTTTCTTAACTGTTTAATTATTTCTTATATTATTTTTATAAATTATAACTATTATTTATTCTTTTTTAGTTATTTATTATAAAAACTGCTCCATGTATTGTAAAAACATAAAAACACAGTAATTAAATATAGAATTCTAAAAAAATCAAATAAATCTGATTTAAATCAAAAAAATCTGATTTAAATCAAATAAATCCGATTTTTTTGATTTTTTAAAAAAAATCATGATTTTTTTCCAACCCTGCCCTTTTCGCATGATTACATTAAAAACAGTCTGTATATACCGAAATATCTATGTCCATATAACGAATTTTTTCATAAATTGGTCTTAATTTATTCAGTTTTAAAAAGGTTTGAAATCATATGGTATCAATTTTCCATCACTTATTTTTAATTTATCGTCAGTGCTGAGTTTTTTTTATATTACTTCTCTTCTTGTTCTTTAAATCCAACGAATTTATCCCACCTCCCACACACCTTTCCACATCCTTCTCAAAACAGTCAATTGGATTGAGAAATAATTAAGAAATAAAATGTTAGGTTAATATTTACTTTAAAATATTTCAAATACTTAATTCAAAAGTTTAAATTCTCTATATAACAGAGCTGCCAAGTCTCCGGCGTTTTGCACACCACTTTTATTTTAAAGAAAATCTTACTATTTTAAATCTCCGATATGTTCCAATTACATATAATAACATTTTCTGTATTTATTTACTGGTATCCAAAAAGTCGGAGACTTGGCAGCTCTGATATAATGAATTTTTTACTAGAACAGTGGATTTCGTTATATAGAGACTCGACTGTATTTGGAAAGCCAAATATTCGGTATTTGGCCGAATATTCGATATTTGGCCGAATATTCGGTATTCGACCAAAATCACTATTCGGTGCATCCCTAACTTCAGGTTTTTATTTATTTTTTTCAGAATCACCTGTGGTGTACAATCCTATTGAATGGTAAGTAACAGAAATTGTAAATAATATTGTTATTAGCTAGAAAAAACACAATTTTGTATGGAGCATTCGTAACTTTGGTACTTGCCAGCAGTTGAAAAAAATAGCCAGTGAGAAAAATTAGTATACTGGCCGATGACCATTGGCTAAAAATGTTAATTTTGACCTATATCTTCCACACACACACAAAAAAAAAGCACAAGTATCCTATACCTAAATTTAGTTTTGATGCTGTCTATGTAGCGAATTGATTATTATCTTTATTGCATATTGTCTAGCCCATATAACAGTGCCTGTATCTTGATTGAATTAGTGTAATGTTACATTTTAAAAAGAAAATTCTTCGAAAACAAACTTATGATTGATGACCTCACAGACTTTGGTAGTGTATTTCCTTGTGTTCTCTCCAACATTGTTTAGGCCTCAATAGAATTTGCATGGTTTCAAATTTTATAAAAGAAATCTTTCAAAATGAACTTTATTTTTATAGTTATTATATTAATAGTAAATAGAAATTAGCTTTTTATTTTTAACAATTTCAGTTTATGCATTTACCTTCATTTTTTCTTGCTCAATATGATAATTAGTCCCCTTGCCCCCCCCCCCGCCCCTTTTTATTAAAAATATGTGAAAAAGTTGTATATAAACTTACTTTTTTGATATAAAATTTGTTTAATATTTTCATTTTATATTAAGTACTTTATTTTCAGTAAATGGTGTTGGTAGCGAAAAATAATTGGTTTGTGTAAGTAAGAAATTTATGATGCTAAGCCTGAAATTCTTCAAAATTGGTTAAAACCAATTTTGAAGTAATAAAAATATGATATCGGTAATATGATATTGGTAAAATTCATAAAATTATAAATTTTTTATTGTGCTTTTCACTATGATAAATGAGTAATTAAATTAGACACAAAAATCATTAAAGGTCAGGTGGAATGAAATTGTATGGAGCACATAGCACATTATTATATAGAGCATTCTAAAACAGCACATAGTGTGTTCAAGATTATTAGGAAATATTGTTAATTGGCAATACTGTCTTTGAGTTTCATAGCTGCCTTTACAGCCTACCAGCTGTAAAAAGAGCAATTGAAATCTAAGAATATTTGTAGTCGTTTATCTGTTGTGTTGAAAAAGAAAGAAAGAAAAAAAAAGAATCCCAATTATCACATGTATGATTCTACTGTATCTTTTTTTAAAAGTTAAATTTATTCTTAATTTTCATTTTCCTTCGTCAGTTTATTGTTGGTACAGCCTTACGTGAAAAAATATCTACCATTTGTTGTAACTGATTTAACAAAGTTGATTCAATCATACTAATTAAATAACAAATTTCTTAAGGAGAGTGAAATGAAACATGTAACAGTTTCTGAACTTCCTTGCCTTGAATTCGCAATTTTTCTGCACCTGATCGACCAAATTTCGTGATTTTTCCGCACCTAATCAACAAAATTCGCAATTTTCCGATTCGGATCGGCAAAATTCGGGATTTTTATGAAGCCAATCAATCAAATTTGCGATTTCTACAAAGCCTATCGGCGAAATTCGTGATCTTTGCAAAGCCAATCGCGAAATTACTCCGCATGATCGATGAAATTCTCGATTTTATTCGAGTCTGATCGATGTAGTTAGCAATTTTTCCACGTGTGACCAACAAAATTTGCAATATTCCCATCTCTGTCCAAAAAAATTTGCTATTATTCGAAATGCGATTAATAAAACTCGCAATTGTTCGGTCTTCGATCGACGAAATGTGTGCTTTTTTCGCTGTAAATTGACAAAATACACATTTTTCTTCGACCGAGTAGCAATATTCGTGATTTTTGTATTAACATTGACGAAATCTGCATTTTTTTATGTGGCAAGATAAAACTCGCGATTTTTTTCTTTTGATAAACTGACAAAAACACTATTTTTCCGCAGCTGATCAACGACATTTGCAATATTTCCCCGCGTCATCACTTAATTCGTGATTTTACCAAGTCTTATCAGCAAAATTTGCTTTTTTTTTTTTTTTTTTTTGTCTCTGATCGACAAAGTTTGCGATTCTTTGTGCCTTATTGACGAAATTCGCTTTTTTTTTCATGCGATAAACCAAGAAAATAAGCTATTTTTCCATTCGATGATAATTGGCAATTTTTTCGAGGAACAACAACATTTATGATTTTTTTCTTGCTTGATCAACAAAATGTGTGAGTTTTCGCTTCCATCCGACAAAATCTGAGATTTTTTCGTGCCCAATGGAGAAAATTTGCTACTTTCCCCCCCCCCCCCCCCCCCCCCCCGAGTCTCATGAGCAAAATTCGCGATTTTTCCCTCTCTGATGAACAAAACTGATGACTTTTCTGATCCTCATCGATAAAATTTGACTTTTTTTGCATTTGATCAATGGAATTCATGATTTTTCCGTGCCGATAAACGAAATTTGTGGTTCTTAAATGATGAAATTTTATATTTTCCCGCAGTAAATTGACAAAATTTAGTATTTTTTTTGTGTGATGTATGTACAAAAATTGCAATTTTTTCCAGTTGTAAATTGACGAAATTCGCTGGCCACATATTAACACATCGCGGGCCACAGGTTGTACATCCCTAGTTTACAGATATTTCATATTAAATTTGAATTAATTTATTTGTAATACACTTATAAATATTTTCTATTAAAAAATGTACATTTCTACTAAATTTTATCAAATAAATGAGTCTTTATAACTGCTGATGCATCTGTGAAGGCATTATGTCTGAAATTGAAATTATAAATATTCATAAGAATACATTAAATTAGACTGTAAAGTTGTGGTTTGGAATTCGATGTTGCGTAGCTCTACATATACGGGTCATTCCATGTCAATTCAACCAGACCTTGTAACCCGACCCTCAGGGATTTTGATGAAACTTTGTGTACACACTAATTCTATCATGAAATGATTCCATCAGAAATATTTCCTTCCTAGACCTCATAGTTTGTGAGATATGGGGGGTCCAATTCTTGGGGTTTTCTCAAATCACACATTTCTGAGTCTGTATTTTGAGATTGCAGTTCCATCTTCAAAAAATTGTCTCTCTGGATCTAAAACATGAAACATCTCAAAAATTTCACTGTAAGAATATAAATAGATGCAGATTTTAATAAAAAAATATTTAAAAAATTTACTTGTAATTTTTAGGATAAAAAAAATTAGCCAAAGTTGACAGTTATGGTTATTTTTCCAAATTTTTGTGACTTCACAAAAAAGGCTGTACACAAAAAGGCAAATTAAATTTCCAATTTCTTTTTGTTTTAAATAAAAGTTTACACTTTGGGCTTTATATGTATGAAATAAAAATGATGTGTTTCGCATGGCTTATGCAAAAATTTTGGGTACTTTCCAATTAGCCGGATGAGTGCTTTATTTTTATATATTACATATGCACACAAAAAAGCAAATGAAATTTCCCATTTCTTTTTGTTTTAAATAAAAGTTTACACTTTGGGCTTTCAATCTATGAAATAAAAATGATGTCTTTTGCATGGCTTATGCAAAAATTTTGGGTACTTTCCAATTAGCCGGATGCGTGTGTTATTTTTACATATGTACATATGTATAGATCTATATAAATACAGATGTATGATACATGTACATATGTATGTATATATACAGTATATTGATATATATATGTATAACACTGGTGCCCGTCTAACCGAAAAGTACCAAATTTTGCCTCGTTTTGAAAATCTGCACCAATTAAGGGGGGGGGGGGAAATCTGACTAAGTTTAGCTGTGGTACTTAAATAATTACTGGAGTTTCTATGAGTTACTGAATTTAATGTTATTGGATACAAAAACAAACTGGAAATTTCATTTGCCTTTTTGTGTAGAGACTTTTTCATAAATTCACAAAATTTCGTAAAAATATTCATAACTTTCAATTTTGGTTTACTTTTTTGGCCCTATATAAATCTTTATTAATTTCCCTAATTGCTTATTTTCACTTGCTTTTAATGCCGCTTAAATGGTTCTCCACATTTATATAATTCATACTTCATTAAGAGCGAAATTCTGTGATGCTCACATATATTAATCAAACTGTTTTCACTTAATTTTTTGTTTTATAAATGCAATAGTCCTAACTAATAAAAGTTCTTTTTCTGAATCACAGAGATTATCAATGTAGTCTATTTCTCTGTTATTTGTGTAGCTAGTTTTGTGACATTCTAAACCATTTAATATTACAATACTGCAAGCCTGAAGACTAGTAGAAGGTTTAATATCAGGCTCCATATTACAACAATAAAACAAAAAAGTATTTATACATATCACAAACTATAAAATATGTAACAATCAGAACATATTTTTAGTAGCACAGTAAAAGTTAAATCATTCTTCTATGATAAGAAACAACAGAATGACAATAATTTGATTAACTTGATTTCAAAACATCTGCTTTCATACTAACGAACATTACCCTGCCTTTATCAGAAGGTGTTTATACAAGGCAGGTGCAATTAAATCTTTCAGACTATAGAAACAAATTTAAGTTCTGTTAAATATTTGTGTATTTAAACTTGCCAATATAAATATTTAAACTGATTAAAATTAACCAAGGAAAGGAAATACAAGGTTTTGAACATTTTTTAAACACAAATAATTAATATATAAGCATTCGAAAGAAAGAATGGAAATGCGAGGAGAAAAAATTTTCTATTTTATACTGTACAAAAAAAAAAAAAAAAAAAAAAAAAATCTGTTTTGAGTTTAATTATTGAAAATAAAAGTAAGAGATTCTTTAGATTATCAAAAAATGCCCATTATTAAATACCGAAATGAAATATATATGGACCATTCACTAAATTTAATGGGGAAACATATTACAGTCAGATTTTTTTTTAATCAGAAAAAACAAAGCCTAAACTTTACTTTGAGAATTAAAAAAAAAAAACATGCATCAAATAACATTAAATTCAATAACTCATAATAATTCCAGTAATTATTTAAGTACCACATCTAAACTTAGTCAGATTTTTTTTCCTCTTAATTGGTGCAGATTCTCAAAACAAGGCAAAATTTGGTACTTTTCGGTTAGACGGGCACCAGTGTTATACATATATATATATCAATATACTGTATATATACATACATATGTACATGTATAATATATCTGCATTTATATAGATCTATACATATGTACATATGTAAAAATAAAACACGCATCCGGCTAATTGGAAAGTACTCAAAATTTTTTCATAAGCCATGCGAAATACATCATTTTTATTTCATAGATAGAAAGCCCAAAATGTAAACTTTTATTTAAAACAAAAAGGAATTGGAAATTTCATTTGCTTTTTTGTGTGCATATGTAATATGTAAAAATAAATTACTTATCCGGCTAATTGGAAAGTACCCAAAATTTTTGCATAAGCCATGCGAAACACATCATTTTTATTTCATAGGTAGAAAGCCCAAAGTGTAAACTTTTATTTAAAACAAAAAGAAATGGTAAATTTCATTTGCTTTTTTGTGTGCATATGTAATATATAAAAAAAAAAGCACTCATCCGGCTAATTGGAAAGTACCCAAAATTTTTGCATAAGCCATGCGAAACACATCATTTTTATTTCATAGATAGAAAGCCCAAAGTGTAAACTTTTATTTAAAACAAAAAGAAATGGGAAATTTAATTTGCCTTTTTGTGTACAGCCTTTTTCGTGAAGTCACAAAAATTTGGAAAAATAACCATAACTCCCAACTTTGGCTGACTTTTTTTATCCTAAATATTACAAATAATTTTTTTTAAATATTTTTTATTAAAATCTGCATCTTTTTATCTTCTTACAGTGATATTTTTAGGATGATTCATGTTTTAGATCGATAGAAACAATTTTTTGAAGATGGAACTGCAATCTCAGAATACAGACTCAGAAATGTGCGATTTGAGAAAAACCTAAGAATTGGACCCCCCATATCTCACAAACTATGAGGTCTGGGAAGGAAAATTTTCTGATGGAATCATTTCATGATAGAATTAATGTGCACACAAAGTTTCATCCAAATCCCTGTGGGTCGGGTTACAAATGGGGGAAAAATTGGTTGAATTGACATGGAATGACCCATACCAAACATTTTAAAGATTATATGAAACAATAACTAAATGTTACACATAAAAATGAAATTTTCCTTACATACTTCTATTTCTTTAGAAATTGACAATAGCTTATGTGTATTTAATAATTGAAATTATCTTGTTGTAATAAAACTTGTTGAATTAAAATTTTGAAAAGCTCATTGTTATTTTAAAGTAGTGATGCACAACCTTTTTGCCAGAAAATCGTTTGCCACCAGAATATTTGAAAAGTGACGTTTGTTTTCTTTCATAGCAAAGTTTCTGTCATTATTATATGGAAAGTTACTCTGCATAAAATTACTGGTATCAGTTTGGCCTGCGGGCCACAGGTTGTGCACCCCTATTTTAAAGAATGTATACTCATACATTAACTAATGCAAAGTTATTCATAAATCTGTTTTATTCAAAAGAATTGCTGTTTTTATTAAATGACTTTATGTGTGGCTTCAAATAAACATTTATGAGCAATAAAAATAAGACTTGTATATTAATATCCTTTAAAATTAATTAAGTAATAAATTATGATACTAACTATGCAACTATTGTCCTTTTTAATTATATAAAGCAGTAATAAAGAAAAAAACTGTGTGTGTGGGGGGGGAGGGTAAAGTCAGTGTAAACTAGAGAAAGCATTTTGTATGGTCTTTTAAAAGTTAGCTGATATATTTATAATTTTGACTGCAAATCAATACGTATTATTTCAAATTAACGTGTTCATTTTTGAGAAATTGGGTTATACTGAATTCTACCTCAATTAAGTCTTTAAAACTAACTAAAAAAACACCAATTTTGTCCAATAAAAGCTGGTTAAAACAAATAAAAGCCACCGGCATGGCTTTTTTGCAATCCTGGTTATAATTGGTTCAAACGGCTATTGCCAAAAGTTTTAATACTTTAACAATTAGACAATTGTTGTTCTATAAAATAATTTGTTACATCTTAAAATGCATTAACTTTACACACTTCAACATACTCAATTATTTCATGAAGTAATTGATAGAAACATTGCGCAATTCGTAAATAATTTCCTCCGTTGTGCAACAAATGACAATTATCATGGCATCATAAATAAAGTTAAGTGCTCGTTAGAGTGACCTTGGAAACAGTGATTACGAGTGAACAATTACAGGTTTACAAAAACTGTCAAAACTTTCAAAATGACTCTTTTTTATTAATAATTGTTTCTATATTATGATTTATGTATGTATCGATTTAAAATTCATTCTGTTCTCTGTTTTGTAGCTTGATGTGAGCACTATCCTTTTTGCTGTGTTTGTTTTTCTCGCGTGTGAAAATTAAAGTAGAAAATGAAGAAGTGTGTATACAATAATTTGTGTGTGTGTTTTACACTTACCATATAATAATATTATACGTCTTTATCAAGATGAATTAGTGCAGTGTATAGATCAAAATGTGAATACGCCCGGTTCCCTTCTCCTATGGTGGATTTAATTGTTGGATACTTCAATGAAGAAGAATTCATCGGGTGAGTACCATTTACTCTCCTATTTAATTCTGATTAATGATAAGAAATGAAGAAAAACTATTGTATTGAGGATATAGTGACAACTCACGCCATTATTAAGACAAACGTCTTTCAATGATTATGAGACTGATCTAAAAAGATATATCAATTTGATAACATAGTGATATACTAATTTCACACAAATAAAAAATATTGAATAAAAAAACAAATAAAAATATAAGATTAGAATGGCCACTTTAAAAGACAATTATTCAATTGAAAAATTGACAGCAACGAATTACAGTACATGGAAATTTAAAATTGAAATGCTCTTAACTAAAGAAGAGCTGTTCCATGTAATAACCGATAATCCACCGACCCCTTTGACCGATCAATGGTCCAAAAATGATAGGAAGGCCCGGGCATTGATAAATCTAACTATCGATGATTCACAGATAACCCACGTTAAGAACCTACAAACTGCTAGACAAACATGGGATGCATTAAAAGAAATCCATGAAAGATCAAACCTCACAAGCAAATTGTTTCTCCTTAGAAAGTTATATAGTATAAAATTAGCAGAAAATGGAAATATGATAAATCATATTACAAAAATAATGGAGCTCGTTGATCATTTGGCAGCTATAGGCGAAATAATTGATAATCACCACATTTCCGCGCTCCTCCTGTGCTCTCTGCCCCAGTCTTATGATAATTTAATTACTGCTCTCGAAAGTAAAGAAGAAGCACAATTAACTCCGTCATATATTAAAAATAAGCTGATTGACGAGTTTAATCGTCGAAATGAAAACTATGAAAGTATTGATAATACAGCGAAAGCTTTTAAAGCTCAGAAAAAGTTTCCAGCTAAAAAAGAATCAAAATATTGTTCGATTTGTAAAATGAGAAGCCATAACACACAAGAATGTTGGCACAATAAAACCAAAACACACACAACACAACAAAATCAACACAACAAAAATTACAAAAAACACTATTCTACATCACTCGTTTTTCAAAGGGGTGAAAACAATTTTAAGAATGAACAAGCATCGGAATCGTATAACAGGTTTAATCGCTATGAAGGAAAAAACAATACATGGAGAAACAGCGAAAACAAAGATTATGCATTTATAACACAAGGGATAGAAAATAAAACATTCATTGTGGATAGCGGTAGCTCAAGTCACATTGCATCCTCTGAATCAATGTTTACAGAGATAAAATCGAGGGAAAAAACAAACGTGACTATCGCAAACGGAAAAAAAACTTATCGCTTACGGTTCAGGCGATGTAAATTTAAATACGCTGACATCGGATAATAAAATTCATAAAATAACACTTAAAGATGTACTTCTAGTACCTGAAATCGAAACGAATTTACTATCAGTCAGCAAAGCAACCCAAAACGGATGTGAGATTGCATTTAAAAATGACCGATGCTCTTTCAAACTTAACGGAGAAATCTGCTTAGAAGCACAAAAGGTAAATAACCTCTATGAAGTCCAGTTGGCTAACAAAAACCACGCGAACATTACACAAACGTGCAATAATAAAAATTGTCTAGAACTATGGCATAGAAGGTTAGGACACAGAAATCTAACATCGATTAAAGAAATTACACAAAAGGAATTAGTAAGAGGTATCCAGATAAACAATTGTAAACATAATATAGATTGCGAACCGTGTATTAAGGCGAAATTAACTGATGAACCCTATCCGAAAGTTGCTCAGTATAGAGCAAGTAAAAGGCTTCAACTTATTCACTCGGATGTTTGTGGATCTTTTCAGACACCCACGATTGGGGGGAAATCATATTTCTTGACTTTTATCGATGACTACTCGCGATTCACAATAATCTATCTATTGAAAAGAAAAAGTGAAGTCTATGAAAAACTCAAAGAGTTCATTGCGCTAATAAGCAACAAATTTGGTGAAAAACCGAAAGAAATCAGAACGGATAATGGGGGAGAATTTACATCAGATGAAATTGAGAATTATCTCAAATCAAATGGGATAAAACATCAACATACAGTCCCATATTGTGCAAGTCAAAATGGGGTGGCTGAACGGAAAAATAGGTCGTTAGTTGAGATGGCTAGGACAATGTTAAATGAATCAAATCTACCTTTAAAGTTCTGGGGGGAAGCAATCTGTACGGCAAACCACCTACAAAATAGACTGCCTACAAAAGCTAATGCAAAAACGCCATATGAATTATGGACAGAAAGACAGCCAAACTTAAGTTACGTTAAAGTATTTGGCTGCAAAGCCTTCGCTTATATTGATAAAGCCAGAAGACAAAAATTAGATAATAAAGCTGTTGAAGGTATTTTTGTGGGATACGACAATGAATCTAAGGGATACCGCATATATGTAGGAGGAAATGAAATAAAAATCGCGAGAACGGTAAAATTTCTTGAAAATAAATTCAAATACGTAAATGATAAGCCTGAAATTGAACAAAAACAAAATGAAGACGAAAAACGCAATTGTAAAAATCTCGTGGAGATAGAAATTTCGAACGGAAAAATAACACCATCTGCGTCTCAACAACAAATTGTGGAACTAAGGCGCTCAGATAGAATAAATAAAGGCGTACCTCCTGATAGGCTTATATATATTGTCAAAGACGACAAAATTAATGAACCAAAGGATTATAAGGAAGTTAAATTAATGGAAAACTCTCCGGTAAAACAGAATTGGATAGAAGCCATGGAGAGCGAAATGAATTCTTTAAGAAAAAATAAAACATAGTCAATTGTAGATCCTCCACCGAATAAGAGAATAATAGGTTGTAAATGGACTTACAAATTAAAGCGTGACAATACCGGAAAAATCCAAAAATATAAGGCACGTTTAGTAGCTAAAGGATATACGCAAAAGTTCGGAGAGGATTACGACGAAACCTACGCACCGGTCGTATCGTATACTACGATAAGAGCATTATTAATAGCGGCATTGCACCAAAACTTAAATGTTAAGCATATAGATATTAACACCGCGTTCTTACATGGGGAACTTGATGAGGAGATATACATATCGCAGCCGGAAGGATTCGTTGAACCAAACCAGGAAACCAAAGTTTGTAAATTAAATAAGGCAATCTACGGACTTAAGCAAGCCGCGAGAGCGTGGCATAATAAAATAACAGAAACACTAAAAAACATGAATTTCATTCAAAGTAAAATTGACACATGTCTTTTTACACAGAAAAGGAATAATGAAACAACCTATATAATAACAGACGTCGATGACCTCTTAATTGCAGGGAAAGACGAAACCATTGAGGAAATAATCGCGAACTTAAATAAAGAGTATGAATTAAAGAATTTAGGGGACGTAAGCAATTATTTATCCATGAACATTCGAAAGGTAAACAAAAGCTACTTAATTAACCAAACTTCAAAAATTGAAGAGTTAATTAATAAATTCAATTTACAAGAAGCAAAACCATGTAGTACACCCATGGAAACAAATTACACTCACTTTAAAGATGATGACAATATTTTACCAAACAACACACAGTACAGACAAGCCATAGGTGCACTCTTATATCTTGCCACAGTGAGCAGACCTGACATTTGTGCAGCTGTCAACATCTTAAGCCGAAGGAACGAAAAGCCAAGAATGAAAGATTGGAACAGTGTAAAGCGGGTCATGAGGTATCTTAAGACAACAAAAACCTTTAATCTAGTTATAGATGGAAATTCAAAACCAACGCTAGAAGTCTACGCGGACGCTGATTGGGGTGGAGACACAGAATCAAGAAAATCGACAAGTGGTAATGTATATTTGCTAGGTAAAAATCCCATACTTTGGTCAACTAAAAAACAATCCTGCATAGCTTTATCTTCTGCCGAAGCTGAGTACATCTCAGCAGCTAATGCAGCTAATCAAGTCAAATGGCTGGTGAATTTACTTGAAGAACTCAATATCTCACAAACATATCCTATAGAACTCTTCGAGGATAATCAGTCGGCTATCAAAATGATAGAGCTTGAAAAACATTCAAGTAAAACAAAGCACATAGAACTTAGATATCATCTCATAAAACAACTGAAACAAGATGGCATAATAAAACTCGTATATTGCCCAACCAAAATAATGATAGTTGACTTATTCACAAAACCCCTGCCAAAACCTCTTTTTGAAATTCACAGGAAGAACTTGCATCTGAGTGACAACACAACTTCAGAAATTAAGGAGGAGTTGATAGAAACATTGCGCAATTCGTAAATAATTTCCTCCGTTGTGCAACAAATGACAATTATCATGGCATCATAAATAAAGTTAAGTGCTCGTTAGAGTGACCTTGGAAACAGTGATTACGAGTGAACAATTACAGGTTTACAAAAACTGTCAAAACTTTCAAAATGACTCTTTTTTATTAATAATTGTTTCTATATTATGATTTATGTATGTATCGATTTAAAATTCATTCTGTTCTCTGTTTTGTAGCTTGATGTGAGCACTATCCTTTTTGCTGTGTTTGTTTTTCTCGCGTGTGAAAATTAAAGTAGAAAATGAAGAAGTGTGTATACAATAATTTGTGTGTGTGTTTTACACTTACCATATAATAATATTATACGTCTTTATCAAGATGAATTAGTGCAGTGTATAGATCAAAATGTGAATACGCCCGGTTCCCTTCTCCTATGGTGGATTTAATTGTTGGATACTTCAATGAAGAAGAATTCATCGGGTGAGTACCATTTACTCTCCTATTTAATTCTGATTAATGATAAGAAATGAAGAAAAACTATTGTATTGAGGATATAGTGACAACTCACGCCATTATTAAGACAAACGTCTTTCAGTAATTAGGTATTTTATGAAGTAACATAATCACTTTAATGGTAACTAATACATTTTTGTAAACATCCTGTATAATACTGTATTTTTTTACAGATGAACCAAGTAAACCTGGCCGACTACAAGCTACTGGTTAAAAGGCTACAAATTACTGATTGCAAATGGACAGCTCCAGAATATGATGGAGGCGCTTCTATCACTGGTAGTGTCATCGAGAAGAGAATGGAGGCATAAAGTGTGCGTCTCAAAAGTAAAATCTCAGTTTTAAATTTTTAAACGAATAACTTTATTTATTTGTTTTAATTTTAATGTTCTAACATATACTATAAATTAGCGATGCACAACCTTTTTGCCAGAAAATCGTTTGACACCAGAATATTTCAAAAGCGACGTTTGTTTTCTTTCATAGCAAAGTTTCTGTCATTATTATAAGGAAAATTATTCTGCATAAAATTACTGGTAAAATTACTTTGGCCCGCGGGCCACAGGTTGTGCACCCCTATTATAAATAATAAGTATTTTTGATTTAAAAAAAAAAAAAATTCTAAAATTGAGAAATATTAAAATGATTTGTCAATTTAACTCTAGTGACCACGTGGGTCATTTGTGAACAGAATAGTTGAGGCAGATATGAACAGTTCATAAGTGTCTCAATAATCATTCTGTGATTCTTTCAGTTCACTTCACGTGAAATAATGTCATATCTAATATTGTCTCCCCCCCCTCCTTCCTCTTTCAAAAGTAAAAGAAGTTAAATTTGGGTGTGTGCTTGTAATTGAGTTTATTTTTTTTTTAATCATTATAAAATCCTTTATCATTATTTTAGAATAGAAGGGAAATACAAAGATACTCGAGGGATACAAGTATACCCATACAAGGTATATATATCCTATACAAGGATACTAGAAGGGAAATACAAGGATAAGAATCTTTTGTACTTTGGCAGATTTTTGATAAATATTATCTAAATTCTCCTAAGCAAAATTTAAAGGCTTTATTTTTTTCAAATGTACATCTTAATTTTATTTTATTCCGACAATATTTAATTAGTCATATAATCCTCCCTTTTCCCAATCTACTTATTTTCGTCTTATAATCTTGTGATTAAATCTATCACTGCAGAACTAGAATTTTGTTTATAGTAAATTTAACACATAGTGTAACTAATGATCATGACAACAAATAAAAAACAGAATGTAAAACATATCAAATATTTTCCCTTGTGTTCGCAACTACCCTGCTGTTGGGGCACTTGTGAGCAATTCATTGAATTTATAAAGTTATTAAAAAAAAAGAAGAGCTAACTATAAAGATGATTTTATAAAAAATTACCTTGTTTAAAAAAAAAAGGGGTTCTGTTTACTGTATTCAGTATTTTTAGTTTTCAGAAATTAACCAGTAATAAAAAAAAGCTATGTTTATGTGAACTGTTCACATGTGCTAAAGTCTCTCCTTCATGTATTCAAAGGCAATACACACATTAGGCTAATTTTTTTTTGTTGTTGTTTAATCCAGTTCCTAAGGTGGTCAGTGGGCTGCCGTAGGTATAATGGTTGTTTTCATATGAAGAAATCTGTGTCAGCTTAAACAATGGGTAATTGTAAAAAAAAAAAAAAAAAAGTAGTAATAGCAGTATTACTACCATAGAACTAAATTTTGACCAATTTGGTCATATAACACTAAATTTGGCAACATAATAAATTGCCATATATAAAACCAACTTAGCTGGTTAATTTGGTGAAATTTTCTATCTTTTAATGCATTTTTGAAAAATGTATATTTTTGTGAATGTTACAATAATGAAAACATGCTTTTTTACATTTATATTTAATTCATAATAATCTGTTTTTTTTTTTTTTTTTTTTTTTTTCGTATGTAGATTTGTAATGTTGCAAATAAGTTTTTACCTACTTCCTAATATGTTAAAATAAAAAATTATGCAGAAAAATGTTTCTAATGACGATATAGCATTTTAATATTGTTACAAATAATTATTAATTTTAAGGCATTTACATTCAGTTAGTTATAATTCGAAATATTAGGTGTTGCATTGAAATCATTGTAGCGACAAGTCATCACAGCATCAATTTGTTCGTGGGAAGTTTTATTTCCAGCCTTCCCCTCCCCCCCCCCCCAAAAAAAAAAAAATCTCCCCATTAAGCAGGTGGCACAATGCGCAATATTATTAATCTAAATATCTTTTCGTTAACTTTAAAAAATTGACTGTGAATTACAGGTCGACAAATTAGATACTCTACCGTATAATATTTTTTAGAATATTGTATTGTTTTTAATTTCTCAAAAATTAAAATCAATTACAAATACCACTACAGATCTGCCAACTATTGCAGTTAAATTATATTTTGAATGATTTTTAATGCTCACTACGATAATACAATTTTACTAGCAAAGATGATTTTTTGTCATATCTGAAATACTCTAGATTCTAGAAAGAAAAAAAAAAGGGGGGGGGGGCACCAGCTGAAATTTTTCGAAGAGGAATCACTAATTTAAAGAAAGAGTACATTTTTTTCAAAAAGGGCTATTAAAAAAAAAAAGGGGGGGGGGTATGCTTGTTCTTTGTATACCAAAAATATTTGCTATAATTTTCAAAGATCAATTGAATTTCCACAGGCTGCCATGTAAATGTTAAAAAAAAAAAAAAAAAAAAACTGTGTGCATCAAAGGGGTTTAAAAGAGCTGCCAAGCACATAAAATAAATAAATTGGCTGCTTATGGTGCCATCAAAGAATCTTGGTAAAAAATGCTAATTTCATCATACTTGCAAAATGCAGATTTCAACATGGAATCATGATAGAAAAATGGGAATTATGATTCTGCGGAGAGGGAGGGGGTGATATGAATATCATTAAATAATCGGAAAAATTGTGACTTTAGTTGACATCTTCAGAAAAAGTGTGAATTCAGTCAAGATTTAAGGGGGCGGGGTGCAAATTTAGTTAAGATCCTGGGAGGGAGTGCAAATTTAGTCTCGGTTTTGAGAAAATGCATTATTTAGTCGAGATGAAGAAAAAATGCATTATTTAGTCGAGATCTCAATAAAAGATGCAACTTTAGTCACGATCTTGCGAAAACATGCGAATTGGTTGAGATCTCCAAAAAACGTGCAAAATTAGTCGAGATCTGAAAAAAAGAGCGCATTAATTAGTCGAGATCTTGAGAAAAAGTGTTAATTTTGTCGAGATCTCAAGAAAACGTGCAAATTGAGTCCAGATCCTGGGAAAAAAATGTGAATTTAGTCAAAATCTTGAGAAAAAGAGCAAATTTAGTCGAGATATCTTGGAAAGAGCACCAATTTATTCGAGATACCTCAGAAAAAGTGCCAATTTAGTCGATCTTGAAAAGAGTGTGAATCTAGTTGAGAGATCTTGTAAAACATACAAATTTAGTTCAGAGTGCAGTGACAGAACTATCTTCAAGTGTCTGCAACAATAATATTATTAAAAAGTCTGCAAGATGGAATGTATTATATAAATCTATTCTTTGTGTTGCTGTAGTGTTAATTATGGCAACATGTGTGTGTATGTGTAAAATATTTCCATCACGACTTATGAAAAAAAAAGTTTTTCGATAAACTAAAATATTTATTTATGGTACTTTTACTATTTTACTTTTTACAAATTTTCTGCTTAAGCAGAAAATTAGTTACTAAGGGAACATTGGAAAATGCTCTATTTGAAAGAAAAAAATATTATTTTATTATTCTCCAAAATTCTCAATATAACTGTTGATTTAATGCATGATACAAAAGAAGTTGATGTCGATATATTTTTGAAATGGTAGTAAAAAATTGTTCCCTATACAGTACAGAACCATTTATCCGGAATGGTTGAGGTCAGATGCATTCCGAATAACTGGTTTTTCCGGTTAACTGGTTGGGCATTAAAGCAACATCCATTTGAAAGTTTTATGGAATATATGTGGTTGTGGTATTACTTCTAATCTTAAATTAATTATTAGATTTCTTGAATTAAGAATAAGATTAAAGTAAGATTAAAAAATAAAATTTGATAGAATGTAATTTATGGGAATGCTTTAGAAACAAAAATTCTTGTTTCCTCTGCATGAAAACAGAAAACATCTAAAGTATAACTAAATACATTTCCATCTCAAATACTAGATGCACTCATCAAATTATACAATTGTTTCAAGCAATATTTATGTAAAATTAGATGTGTATGACATTTTTTTCTACAAAGGTTCCATCATCATAGATTAGAAATATCATTCCGGATAACTGGTTTTACGGTTAACTGGTTTCCGGATAAATGGATCCATACTGTATATGAATTGAAGCACTTTTTAAATCAGGAACTAGAATTTGAAGTTTTATAATAACCCATGCATTAGTTCTTAAGTTAGAGATATTATGGAAACTGAATAATGCATCATATCAGTGCCACCTGTTAAGAGATATACCCCAAAAACTAACCAGCTTCAGTTTATATCAATGCTCTAACTGAATGTAAAGTTTTGTGAAATGTCATGCATTAGTTCTTGAAACAAAACTACCACTTTTTTTTTTTTTTTTTTTTTTTTTTTTTTTTTTAATTAAAAATTTACGGAGTTGACTGATAGACATTATCTAAAAACTTTTAAATTTCATTCCTTGCCTTCCAATGCGTACAAATCCACCGAAAGTCAGAATACCATATTTTCTTGTAAAGATAGAAGAACATAAAAACATATGAAAAAACATGCACTCTAAATGTCTCAAATTGGCTGCATATACACATTGGCTGCAAAACAGACATAAACAATTCAAAAGTGATTAAAACCAACTATAATTGGTTCAAACGGCTATAAGTGGTATATATATAAACGGTTCAAGGTGCTATAAAGCCATTTTACTTTGATATAAAGAACATTAATGTCTATCAGAGATGTTCAGGCCTTTTTGTTTTTGGGCCCAAAGTTTTATATCAGAGCTTAAAAGAATTTTGCCATTTTAAAATTGCTTCAAATGTAATCTACTCATTTAAAAATATTTTACATAGAAATAAAAGGTCAAGTGCAAGTTTTATTCATGTACAAAAGGTTCAGTAAAATAAATTACTAACTGTAACATTATAACAAATGAATTATTTTACTATAATTGAAATTAATTTTGGGTTAAACTGGAATGAATTCTAATTCCTTACTTTTTTGTTACTTGTTTTATTAGGATGCTCATAACAATTATATATTAAAAATAACTGCTGTATTTGCTGTTCATCTGGAATAACTGAGATTGTTACTATACTCAATTTCTGTTTATTGTGTATACTTTTATGTAATATTTATTCTTACCTTCTTTTTAAATAGGACATGCTTGGCTATTAATCTGGAAAAAGACAAAATCGAAAAAACGATTTACAAGATGCAAAATCAACCTTGGCGATAAATTCTGTTACTACAAATCTGAGTGAAAAAATGATTTTTTTATTTGTTGTTTCTTAATTTGTTATTTAAATTTGTTACTTCTAAGAATACTGAGTTGAAGTATATTAAATAAATTTGTAAAAATTCATGTTTTCTTTTTATTTATTGAATGATAATTTATAAAACAGAACCATTGTAATAATTTCATCTTCGAACACTCCCAAGTTTAATCAATTTTCACCGAAATCTCGTAAACAATATAGTATGTATTATTTGTATACACAAGATCAAGAACCGTGGGACATGGGTGCAAGACCTTCAATCTCAGGACTGATTTCAGTGTTGAAGAGATTTTTGACTGACTCAAAATTCTACCTTATATATTTAAATAATAGTGGTTCTACTATCAAGAACATTTAATAACTTTCTTTTATTGTAAGAGACCAATTTTTAGGTATAATACAAGACTTAGAAATCTTTTAACCCTTTTGCATTTAGTTATTTCTAATGCTCAGAAAAGATTTCAGTCTCGACTTAGATGGATTTCTTGCACCGATGTGTGTGGGATTATGAATCATTGTTAAATCAAAAATGGACTATTTTTGTTTCATGTAGTATTTAGTAAATATATGATACATAAAAATCGAAATAATAAAGTAGCATTTGTGTATCATAAAAAAGCTGCTCTCTATTATTAAGGGGCTTGGAAGGGAGGAGAGGGAGCAATAGCAGTACAGCTAATAAACTGATATTACTAATCATAATTTTTCTGATCCATTCAGGAGTCGATGCAGGTTTTTATTCTTGGGGCTCATTTTATGAAAAAGAAAAGTTATTTTTGTGAAAATAACATTTTGTAATGGAAGTTGACTGTTATTTGAACAAGGAATTTAAAAACTAAATATATATATTTTTAAAAATTCCTTTGCTAAGTTTTTGAAAATTATGACATGTTTTTGTGTACAAATTAGATTTTAAAACAGTATTTATGAAAATGGCATAAAAGAATTTTGTGAAAGGATCTGTTTTATTAAAATTATTTTGTGAAGAAGCCTGTTTTATTAAATAGATTTTTGTGGACCCCAAATTTTGCCTGGATCAACCCCTGTAATTTAATATTAAAGTAACTAGTTTTCTATTTTCATTTTACATATTAGACTTTTATCTAAACACATGAGGGTTTGTTATCTTACCAGTTTTTAAATGCTCCACCACTCTCACTATTAAAGTGTGTGATGGTAAATTTTGGAAAGCTAAAAATTGTATTTTAACATAAATTATTAATGCAACAACACCAAAAGTGAGAACCTTGTAATTGAATAAAAATACAATTTACTATAGGAAACGAGTGAGAATGCTCTCCTTTAATAAAATTAAACTTTTATTTAAAAAAAAAAAAAAAAAAAAAAACTACAAACTGCCTGCTAAGAGTACCTGAAATCCTTGGAAAATTAGGTTTTGAATATACAAGTTTTATAATATGCATAAGTTATGAATGTTTTATTCAAATATTGCGAAAACATAAGTACTCCTGTGAAAATTAATTTTTGTTGTTTATTAGTGTTGTGAATTATCTATATTCCTCTTTTAAATCTATTATGGATTTTCAGTTGGTATATATAGCGATCCCCATTAAAGATTTTATTTTAAAAACCACATACCCCCCCCCCCCCCCCGAGTCCAAAAGAGAATGGGGTATTACTGGATAACTGTATGGAAATTTATATTAATTTCACTGAATAATCCTTTTTGTAATTTTAGAGACAATCCTTTTTCTTTAACAAGGTATCCTAATGTATGTGTTTTGTTATTTTATGGGCAATTGCCCCTTTTTTTCATGGCCAGAATTTGTATTATTTTACGGGCAATGTCCCTTTTCTCAGAGATATCTTCGTATTACAGTAGACTCTCTCAAATCCGCACTCCTAAAATCCGCAACTCTCTAAAACCCACACATAATTTACGGATGTAAACAATGAAACATTTAGTTCAGATATAGGTGCAAAATTTGACTTTTTTATTTTTATATCAATTCCATATGTATTTTAATTTGTAATTTTCATTAACGTTACTCAATTCATGTGTTTTCATGAAGAAAGAATAAATTTAATTTTGAAAAAAATAAGATATTGCTGATATCACTGGTAATCACAATTTTTTTACCAAAGATATTTATGCATTAACCAAACTTTTTTGGTTATTAAGTCTGGTTAGACCTGAAATAAAACTTTCTTATATTATGATTTTAATGTGAATTAGTAATGTATCTTTATAAACCAAATATCATAGGAAAAATGCATCTTATCTTTTTATTTTATTGCTTATTAACTTGACCTTTGCTTTTAATATTTTAATCATGTTAAAAATTAGCTAAATTTTTTTATTTTTGTTTATTACTTATTTTAATATTTTATTATATTACAAGTATTCATTATAGTTTCAATTTCACTGTTAATTACATTTAAATTATTATTTAAAAATGTAAACAAAGCAATGACCAGAAATGTGCAAAATTCTAAAATCCGCAAAACCCCTGGTCCCAAGCTGTGCGGATTTAAGGGAGTCTACTATATTTTTACGGTTAATGCACCTTTTTTTACGGGCATCTTGCCATTATAGTTTTACGGCCAATGCCCCTTTTTTGACGGGCATCCTGGCATTATAGTTTTGCGGGCAATGCCCTTTTTTTCACGGGCAACTTGGCATTGTATTTTTACGGACAATACTACTTTTTTTACGGGCTAGTTATGCATTTGCTAAAATGTAAAATTACGGGTGATTTTTGGATTTACGGTCAAAATATTTTTTTACGGATACTGTCCGGAATCTCTGCTGCCGGCTTTTGTCCGTAATTTTACGTAGATTTTTTTTACAGTGGGACTTTTTCTGTGAAATTCAGGAAAAAAAAAATATTCGTGAATTTCAGAATTTTTTTAACAGTGTAGCTGATTGCAACGATATGTGAAAATATGCTTGCTTTTAATGTTTGCAATGTAACTGAGTATATGTTACTCACTCTTTTGCTAGACTCTCGTTGAGAGGGTTTAGAAGTGTAGCTGCTCAAATTTAATATGCTTAATTAAATTTATTTTCTGTCTTTCTTCTCTCACCAAAAGTGGAAGTTATTTTTCAATGGCTTATCAGACACACATAATAGAAGTAAATAATAAACCACGCATTATTACCAATCAAATAGCACCCATGGATTATTACTTATGATATAAAATGATACAGCACTCCATGGATTGTGCGTGGGAACCCTTGGACTAGCCGGTACATCTGGATCTGGATATCTATAAAAGGTAAGAGAATATTTATTGATCTTTTTTCCTCACATGAAAGAAACGTTGAGACAGTTAATGTTTAAATTAGTGTGAAGATAAATTAGTGACGAATGTTCGAATTCACGCCAATTAACTGTTAGGTATATTTTCTAACAGATAAGCACCCCCTTAGCTATATGGCCCTGCTTTGCATTTCATGATCTTACTATTTTCAAGTATTTAGATGGAGTGATTTTTTATTGAACGCGTTCTGCATCCCATGAGTGAAATCTTCCTTTAGAGAGTTCTATATTTTTCTGTAAATAATTCTTTAAAGAGACACAATACATGTAAAAAAATTGCTGCAGTAATTTTACTGCAGCAGAGATTCCACACAATGTCCTTAGAAAAACGGACTTTATTTCTAAATCAACGAACTTTGCCATTATATTAACCGGTTTTGCCCGTAAAACACAAAAAAATATGGAAGTTGACCGTTTATATGAAAAAATGACATTTTCCGTAAATTTACTGGAAAATTCACGCTAAAGTACCGTAAATTTACAATTTTTTTACAGTATACCTGTAAAACAACCTCTTCAATTTTGAATACAATCAAACTTCGTTACGTGAACAAGTTTAACGTGAACTACGAGGTTCGACTGTAATACAGTCAAACCTGGCTAACACGAACCTCATGAGGAATCAAAGTTTTGTTCATGTTAACAGTGATTCATGTTATCAGTATCAAATCTTTGTATTCGTATCTGTACTGTAATACATGTGGTGGCACAATATTTAATACTAAAAATTAAGTACAATTAAAAAATAATCTGTTAGAAAAGCCTCTTTTAGTAAATTTAATTTTTAAAAATAAATATAACTTTTAAAATTTTTTTACTGCTATTTTAAATAAGAATATTTTTTGCTTCGATTTTTTTTCCACATTCTTTAGAATATACTATATAAAACTGTGCAAGGATTTTTAAAGGTATGGGATTCTACATTGAATATGATTTTTTTTTCTCTGGTGTAAATTAAAAAAATAACAAAATTCTACAAACTCTCAATATATTTTTTTAAATAGCAATAAACTTGAATATGTTAAATCCATGCACAAAAATATTTATTAAATACACAATTATAAAACAAGTAAAAAAAATAATAATAAATAAATAAAAATTAAACTTCTGTAAATTAGAAAAAAAAATTAAACTTCTGTAAATTAGAAGAAAAAAAATTAGTATTTTTTAAACAAGCAAGTTATAGAATGAACAGGGAGATTTCTATGGGTAATTGCGCTGGATCTATTAACAAAATTTACAATATCTCGCTATACAATAGTTGTGTAGGTAAAAGTGAGGTATCAAACTATTCACAATTAAAAAAACTTTCAATTAATATTAAAAAAAGAATATCGATATTTTGACCGAATGCATTGTACTATGTCCTCTTAATTGACGCGTTAAAATAATTTAATATCAATATTTGGTAAGCTGATTTTGTAAAAATCTGGCATAATTCTTATGGTCTAATCAAGTTACCTCTTTTATTAAACAATATTTGTTAGAAGACAGGGTGGTATTTTAACATCTTTCATGAATTAAAGAATATTTTCTGATAATAATATAGGCATATTGAAGTTTTGGCCGTTATGTAATTATTCACAAAATAGTTATAAAATATAGCTAAATAAAAATTCCTTACCTGTAAAGTCAGTGATCACGGGTGCAGGATTTGTATTATCGGAGAGTTGAAAATATTTTTATTTACTTTATTTTACTTGTGATAAGTTGCAGATAGCGATTGAGATCAGGCAGAAGCACAGATCAACTTTCATTGTTGTGTCTTGATTAAAAAATCCAGATTATAGGAGTACATGCAATTTTTTCTCGATTAATAATATGGTTATTACTTAAGTATATTTCATTTTTTGTTAAATATTTGAGCGGTCGTAAAACTTAAAGTTTTGCTTCCGTGAAGTTTCCGAACATGCTCTCACAGTGACTTAAAAAGTTAATGTAAAGGTATAAAAAAAGTGTTAAGGTTGCATTTTTTGCTCACAAAAAGACTGTATTTCATCAGAAATCACTTTCATTATGACTCCGAAAGTCTTTGCTCTGTAGGTGAAAAATTACTAACTTCTATTGGAGATTGACATAGTTAACAAAGTTCTGTCGGGTATTTTGGATCGAATCAAGAAAGAAAATCCAGCTCGTTTGACATGACAACTTTCGATCTGAAATTTGTTGGAATGATGGCTGTAGTTCTGATCTCAGTTTTTCAAACTGAGGTTTAGGGTAGCGGCTTTGTCAGCATGTCCTCTGTCATTTCTTTGAATTGGAAGTAATGTAAAGTTATAGTCCCGTACCTTTCATAAGTTTCATGTTATGATATTTCACATCAACGTGCTTTGTACGCGAATGGTGTTTGTTATTATTGGATAACTTTCATATGAGAAATATTATCGTCGTCGATTAATATCGGTAATGTTTGTTCTAGGTCAAAACCTTGGAATACCCTTAGAATCCATAGTACTTCTTGTGCGTCGCTAGATGCTGCGATAGACTCTGTTTCGGTCGATGATAAAGTACACAATTTTGTTTCTTCGAACACCATGAGAGCACATTTCATCCTAACTTGAATAAGTTTCCTGTCGTAGATTTTCTGTCGGATCTATCGGATGTATTGTGTATTCGAATCGAAGCAAAGAAGAACTGAGAACATTATTCAAGATTTTGTTTTAATACTTTATTTCTTTCAATTTGCCAAGCCTCAAATTCTCCACTTTGCGGTTTTCATCCATCTACCCTTTTCCGAACAGTAAAAGAACTGATTATTGAACTTTGAAACACTTTGACTCATCATATTTTTGTATTACGCACTTTTTCTTTCTATTGTGAAATATGCAGTCGGAGAGACGTTCCTTTTCTCTCTGCCTTAAAATTGTTACCCTTTAATTATTTAATCCAGAAATTATTATGTGGTTTTATTACATTAAACATAAAATTTAAAGCAATGACATCCGTCTTTGATGTGTGCACTGAAGTTACAAGAACACAGTTATTAATGCTATAATTAAGTTTCTTACAGCTGCAAGCCCAACGCTGTGGCTGAAACGGATATTTCGTGGGTCGTGTTTACTGGGATCTGGGATGACCATAAATGAGGTAAGTGAACAATTTCCGCATCTCTTTATTTGTTCATGCTGTTTTGACTAAATAAATTAAATAGAGGATCCTCCGCTCCAGTATTTGAAAAATAATATATAATATATATATACATTTAACAACAGGATGCCCAGACCGAATCACAATATGCCGTCAGAATCGGGGGTTTGTATTTATGGACCACAAACTTTAGTGAATTAGTTTATCTTTTGCAACCAAGTTTGTTTCCCGAAGTAGATGATAAAATATTAGTCAAGTATATGGCGGTAAGAATTTTTTCGCCACAGAAGCACTTTGACAAATTGGCATCCGAAAACATGGTAAGACCCATTTCGAAAAGCGTACGGATTTTCTTTTCTCGCAACGCTGTTCTGAAGTAAGCAGTAGTTTAGACTAAGCTGTTGTTCAATACCACTGGTTATTTAGTAATTTTAAAAATCATCACCTAGCGTTGTCTGTCCTGTTTGCCTTAATTTGTTTGCCAAATTTGTTTTTGGTCAGTCCGACAGATTCTTTTAATAGTATTTCGATTCAAACTGGTTATTTTCAGATTTATTTTTGAATTCACTTTTGCTCTCAAACGCATCAAATTCACAGAATCTGTTATTTAGAAACTACTCAAGGTGCCGTGTCTGACAATTTTTTGATAAATGCAGACGATATTACAAAAAATGCAGTCAAAGTTGGTCTTTTGGTCCGAATTTTCCGAAGCGGTAGATCTGGGAACGAAAGAAAGGATCATGCTGAGAAGGTAATTGTTTATAAATCAAATTCTAATGAATTGAGTGCAAAATGACATCACACGGCACTTTATCCGTGTCTTCAAAAATCCACCCAGCAAGTTTCATGTTTCTACTTTAAAAAATGAGTCTGAAATTGTATAGAAAATTTTGATCTGTTGAAGATAAAAAAGTATTTTTTCGAATACACCCTTATGTGAGAGCAAATGGGTCTTCGTAAATCTGCTGTAATCGTCTATAAAGGTAATAAAATACTTTTTTCACTGCAAAAGTTTCCATGTTCATTGGACCGCATGCATCCACTGTGAATTAGTGATAAAACTTCTTTCGACCTGTTCGAAGCTTTTTCGCAATAGGATAATTTTGCGAGTTTCCCCTCAATGGATTTGGTGCATATAGTGCTAAATGTTATATAATGTATATATATATATATATATATATATATATATATATATATATATATATATATATATATATATATATATATATATATATATATATATATATATAAATATATGTATATATATATATACAGGGTGATTCCAAATTTTTTTTACAATAAAAGAGGGGTGATAGTACACATCAAGACAAACAATATTAAATAGGAGACCAAGGGTCCAAAACGTTTTCCTAAGGAGATAACCGCCATTAAAGTTTAGGGTTTAGGGACCAAAATTTCAAATAAACATAAAAAACGGAAAAATCGGTCGATTGATTTGCGGTTTTCACTAAAATTATTCTTTATGTCGGCATTTTCTTGATATTAAATTATAAAGATAAATTTCAAAAAATGCCGATAGAGGGCGCTTTAGACTTTGGAGTAACGAACAACTATTTTTTGACGGTATGTTTTGCATCTCATTAAATGTTTTCGTAAGTTTACACTCAAACTTAAATTTTGAGCTCAAAATCTGTAATTGGGAGTGGTTAAGTAACATAAACTGAGCTGTGTTCAGAGGGTTCAAATTTCAAATGATTAAAAAAAACGGAAAAATTGGTCGATTGATTTGCGGTTTTCACTAAAACTATTCTTTATTTAGGTATTTTCGTGAAAATAAATTATAAAGATAAATTTCAAAAAATGCCGATAGAGGGCGCTTTAGACTTTGGAGTAACGAACAACTATTTTTTGCAGTTATTGTTTGCATCTCTTTAAATGATTTCGGAAGCTTAGACTTAAACTTAAATTTTGAGCTCAAAATCTGAATAGTAGGGAGTGGTTAAGTAGCACAAACTGAACTGTGTTCAAGGGGGAGGGGGAGGTTCAAATTTAAATTAATTATAGAAAATGGAAAAATTGGTCGATTCGTTTGCGGTTTAAAATAAAACTATTCTTTAAGTCAGTATCTTCTTGAAAATAATTTTTAAAGATGAATCTCAAAAAATTCCGTCAGAGGGCTCCTTAAACTTCAGAGTAACCAACAATTCATTTTAACCATTATTTTTTGGTTCTAATTAAATGCTTGCAAAAGCATTTTAAATGTTCTCGGAAGCTTAGATTTAAACTTAAATTTTGAGCTCAAATCCTGAATCGTTGTGAGGAGTTAAGAAGCGCAAACTGAACTGTGTTCAGGAGTTGAAATTTAACCCTCTTTTCTCCTCGAACACAATTCAATATTTCGCTACTTAAACACTCCCAACGATTCAGAATTTTAGCCCAAAATTTAAGTCTATGCATTTGAAAGCATTTAATGAGATTAAAAAAATAACAGTTAAAAATAGTTGTACGCTACTCCAAAGTCTAAGGCGCCCTCTATCGGCATTTTGTGAAATTTATCTTTAAAAATTATTTTCAAGAAAACACTGATTGATCAAGAAAACTGCTGATTTAAAAATTAGTTTTAGCAAAAACCGCAAACGAATCAACCAATTATTTCCGTTTTTTACAATTATTTGAAATTTGAACCCTCTGAACACAGCTAAGTTTGTCTACTTAACCACTCCCAGCTATTCAGATTTTGAGCTCAAAATTTAAGTTCAAGTCTAAGCTTACGAAAGCATTTAATAAGATGTAAAAAATAACGCCAAAAAAGAGTGTTTCGTTACTCCAAAGTCTAAAGCGCCCTCTATCGGCATTTTTTGAAATTTATCTTTATAATTTATTTTCACGAAAATACCTAAATAAAGAATAGTTTTAGTGAAAACCACAAATCAATCGACCAATTTTTCCGTTTTTTATAATCATTTGAAATTTGAACCCTCTGAACACAGCTCAGTTTGTGTTACTTAACCACTCCCAACTACAGATTTTGAGCTCAAAATTTAAGTTTGAGTCTAAGCTTACGAAAACATTTAATGAGATGCAAAAAATAACGGCAAAAAATAGTTGTTCGTTACTCCAAAGTCTAAAGCGCCCTCTATCGGCATTTTTTGAAATTTATCTTTATAATTTAATTTCAAGAAAATGCCGCCATAAAGAATAATTTTAGTGAAAACCGCAAATCAATCGATCGATTTTTCAGTTTTTTATGTTTATTTGAAATTTTGGTACCTAAACTTAAATGGCGGCTATTTCCTTAGGAAAACGTTTTGGACCCTTGGTCTCCTATTTAATATTGTTTGTCTTGATGTGTACTATCACCCCTCTTTTATTGTAAAAAAAATTTGGAATCACCCTGTATATATACATATGTATATATACATATGTATGTATACATATATATGTATATATACATATGTATATATATATGTATATATGTATATACATATATATGTATATATATATATATATATATATGTATATATATATATATATATATATATATATATATATATGTATATATATATATATATATGTATATATATATATATATATATATATATATATATATATATGTATATATGTATACATATATATGTATATACATATATATGTATATATACATATGTATATATATATATATATATATATATATATATATATATATATATACATATATATATATATATATATATATAACATTTCTATATTTCACACTTATTTACAAATTGTCAACTAAAATAATTAAATTTTCCGAAAAATTGAAAAAAGGTTCCAGGAATATAAATAAAAATATACTTATTTATTGAGATATATTTTTGTCATTTCATCTTTTCGATATCTCAAATATCACATATTTTCGCAAACAGGATTTTTTTTTAAATAAATTTAGATGGGAAAAAAAAAAAAAAAAAAAAAAAAAAAAAACGACCTTTATAAATTTTGTGCCCAGGGCATAAGCCTCGGATGTCCGTGCGATTGTCAGCACCTGCCTCTTGCACTCTCAGTTGTATGTTGGATAGCCAGGTGAAACCCAGGTATACTTTCCTGAAAGTACTAGAGCCCCCGACCCAATTCGCTTGAAGGGCGAAGTCCGTATATTACTCGAATAAAATAATTTTTTTTAAGATTTTTTTTTTTTTTTTAACATAGTGAAATTGGTGGAATTTTTTTGGAATACAAATCAGTTTTCATTTCATACTCTTTTGTAAATATTTCTCGAAACTTTCCTTTTAAATTCTATGTAATTTTCATTACAATATGGGAAGGCCGTCTGTGCCTTTCATATAAATTAATGTAAATCAGATAATCCCGTTTAAATTTCCATTTTCATTACTGCGATAATGGTGATGACTGTGTGTATCCATTAGTTCAAGCATCATGCGAGATCGTCCCAAAGGCAATCATCCGCGAAAGAAAAAGATGGAGAAAATGCGGGTGAGGCACCCCCCCCCCCCCCCACCGGGCTGTTGTATGATATTCTAAACATGTATACAAATGTCAAATACTTCACATTCTACTGCTCAAGAGTGTCATAATGTTAGACATCAGTAGTAATCAGCAACGTTTCTGTTTTTTCGTTTGCTAAATACAGTGCTACGGTTTTTCCAGTACAACTTTTCTAATATTTAATTTCAGTTTGTTATTCATAAAACTTTTGACATCGAGCACTTAAATGAAATTATATGAAATATCATTACATTTGTTACGCATGATGTACATTTCTTCCAGTTTTAACTTAATAATTTAGTGCGTGTTAGATGGACGAAAAATTGGTTAATATGTTTTTTATGATATTTCAGTTGTATTATAAAAACAATGTAGCATACAGAACAGACCATTTGGAATATTAATTTGATATTTTATTTTATTTATTTTTGAAATTTTCGTATGAGAGATTTCTCAAAAAAAAAAAAAAAAAAATAAATAAATAAATAAATCAATGAAGTTGCAGAGAATCTAAGAGAAATTCATTGCTTAAAGTCTTATGTAAAATTACAGAGATTAGAAAAACCGAGATTGCATCAAATAACAGAGAAGTTATTCGATAAATTTACAATTGAGTATAAATTAAAATCATTAAAAATACACAAGACACTGTAAATTATTTTAATTCAATTTAGTTTTCGAAATTAGTGAATTAACCAATCTTTAGTGATCGCTAAGATCTTGAACTTATCGAGTAAATTAGAAATGTTGTATTATTTATTTTTTACAAGAGTTGTTTTTAGCCATCCTGAGGTTTGAATCCAAGACCTCTTGACACTGGGGGAACACCTTAGTTGTCTGAGCTGTAGAAGCTGTTGTTGTTATTTATAAAGTACGTCTTTTATAATTCAGCGGACAAAGTGATGATTGAACAGCAAAGTGTGTTGTCGATAAAATCCCCGTTAACTGTGAAGTGACGATTTTCCCCTTTCTAAATTATTCTAAGTTAAAAAAACACAATTTTTTAACTAAATTTTCTTCTTTAATATGTCTAATAAAATTGCAAAAGAATTATAAAAATGTGTATCTTGAATTACAAGTTTTAACAAACATTCTTATTTTTTTATATTTATTTTTAATTAAAGGCATTTAAATCCCTTCAAAGGAATTAGATATAATACAGGGGAAATGTCTGTGATAACTGAAAAACTCAATCAAATGCATTTAACGGAGATCTTGTGTAAATTTACAGAGAGTCTCGCTTTTATTTTATTTTTTTCAGTGTTTTTACAAATTTTTTTAACATTGTTTTTTGAAGCAAAACACATCATTTTTGAAGCAAAACACACCACTTCGATCAATTCCATCAAAGTATTTTTTTTTTTCATCCACCCATTAACATTTCTGATATTTTGAGCAATACAAATTAAAAATGAAAAAGGTTTTTTATTTACCCATATAAAAACATAATATTAAACTCATAAATTATTAAAAAATTGAACTTTTAAATCAATTTTTAAAATATTTCTGACTACTATAACACAAAATCCCGAAAAAGTGAAGCAATAAATTTTAATTAATAATTTAGTTGAGACAATAATCCATTATTAGGTGCGTTCGTAATTATGTAAATTCGTAGCACCTATTGTTGTCGCTCAGTCCGTCCGTCTGTCCGTCTGTCTGTCCGCATATAACAACGCAAAAACTACCCAACCGAATCGTTTGAAATTTAAAATACATAATTATAACATAATTTTGTCGAGTCATTTCAAATTTTATGAAAATCGGATGGATAGATTAATTACAGGGACAATCAAAAGGATTCCTTTACATTACGGTCAATGGAGAAAAAAGTTTCAAAAGCATTTTAATCGTTTGAAATTTAAAACATACAGTTATTGCGTAATTTTGTCGAGTCATTTCAAATGTTATGAAAATCGGATGCATAGATCAATTACAGGGTTAATCAAAAGGATTGCGTTACATTACGGTCAATGGGGAAATAGTTTCAAATGCATTTTAATCGTTTGAAACTTAAAACATATAATTATTACGTAATTTTGTCGAGTCATTTCAAATGTTATGAAAGTCGGATGCATAAATCATTTACAGGGACAATCAAAAGTATTCCATTACATTACGGTCAATGGAAAAAAAAGTTTCAAATGCATTTTAATGATGTTACACTCATTCGAACATAATAGAATTGGAATGAATCTATAAAGTATATACTAAAATATGCATTCTGTACAATCTGTGATGCAAAGAATTCTTATTATTAAATTACAGGGCCACACAAATGTATTCCACTACATAATGCTATACGGGGAAACATTGTTTGGGGCGTGTTTTAATTATGTTCAACTACTTCACATTTTATGAATAAGATA
This sequence comes from Maratus speculifer, assembly GCA_964019185.1. Taxonomy (NCBI): domain Eukaryota; kingdom Metazoa; phylum Arthropoda; class Arachnida; order Araneae; family Salticidae; genus Maratus; species Maratus speculifer. The sequence goes on along the minus strand of OZ025290.1, from coordinate 55,561,621 downwards.
TACGTTGCTGAGGTGTAATAAAAATTACTTCCTGCATATTTACAGAAACACAAAGATTTCGACTAGTATACTGTATCCAAAGTACGATGTACTATATCAGCAAGATCGGAATATTTTTAAAACTTCGTTATCGTACGAACGCACCTCATTTGCTACGATTCACGTGCGATTTCCAACTTGTTAAAATTTGTATTTGGCATATAAAATCAAGAATTATGTTCGAATCACTTTATGATAAGGATGCACAAGCTAAGAGAATGTTAATTTCATATGTTTATATGTCTGTGAGGGAACATTAACCCAGAGGGCAATTTTCTCGTGCAAATTAATTATTACTCATTAAAAATTTTCTCGTCCATAATCAAGGCAATTTTCAGGGAACATCGGGTAGTGACAATTATTGAATTTAACACAATAGCTAAAAATATTATGTATTAATTGAAAGAGTGCTGAATTCAGACTTTTTTTTCGGGGAGGGTTTTCTGAGCATGAGAAGTATTGGTAAGTAAGTAAAAGAAGTAAGGAATTCTTTGTGCAATTTATATTTCAGATCATTAATAAATAAATATTAAAAAAAAAAAGAAAGAAAGAAAAAAAAAACTGTGTATGTGTGTATTTTTTGTCGTCCGATTATCTACACTAGGGATATAGGACCAGGGGGAGTGCACTTCGTGGGGGTCTTTCTAATGGAACCTAACCCGTATTTACGCAAGGTTCGAAGAAAACCACGAAAACTCCGACCGGTTAGGCCGACAGCCGCGATTGGGTTCGAACCTAGCACCTGCCGCCTACCAGTTGAGAGGTCCGTACCTCTCGGCCACTGGTGGGGCGAAAAAGAAACTGAGAACTTTCTATGTTTTGAATCTCTTATGCTTAATCTTTTCAAGGATGGTATGGCATATATTAGATTCCATATTATACATATAAAACACATTAATTTTAATGGCGATTTACACCGGAAGTTTTTAATTAAATTTTGCTTCTATAACTTTGGTGAAAAAAAAATATTAAAATAGCTTTTCCTTGTTTTAAAATGTTATTGTTGTAAAATTCTGTTGTGAATTCAACATTACAGTAAACAATAACTTTCCTGTCAAATGGTTAAAGAGGAAATGTATGCACCCTCTTTCCTCACTCCGGATACCATATGAATTTATATATGAGAGAAAATGGTTGTTAATGTTGATAATAAAATAACAAAGTGTCTTAGTGGCGCAGCACAATCAAACAAGAATATGTATTTAGAATAATGGCCTTTTAAATCAGCGTTAATTGATTATTTTTAATTATTTAAATAGTATATATATGAATAAATAATTGGTAAGATAAATCTTACCTTTATAAATCTTTATCTTCAGAACTCTTACCAGACACATCCGATATACTTTCCTCAGATCATGATGGAGACATATCTCGACTCCTTTTTTTTTTATTATTCCATAATTATTATTAGTTAGTTTAATCTGGAAAAAAGATCAATAATTGGTTAATTGAAGACATATAAAGAACAGACTCCGTTGCACATCTTGAAGATAAATCATATATTAAGGGTGTATTTCGATTCTAACAGTTTATTTTCCAATTTATCTTTGAATTCACTTTTGCTCTCAAACTCATCAAACTCGCAAGATTATCTTATTCAGAAACTACTCAATGTGCCGTGTCTGTCAATTTTTCGATAAATGCAGAAAATATTAAAAAAAAAAAAAAAAAAAAAAAAAAAAAAAAAAAAAAAAAAACAGCATTTTGAACCGATTTTTCGAAGCGGGAGATCTGGGAACGAAAAATAGGGTCATACTGAGATGATAATTGTTTATAAGTCAAATTCTAATTAATTGAGCGTAAAATGACATCACACGGCACCTTGTAAGTCTCTTCAAAAATCAACTCAGCAAGTTTCATGTTTCTACTTTTAAAAATGTGTCTGAAATTGTATCAGAAAATTTCGAACTGTTGAAGGTGGAAAATCGTTTTTTCAAATGCACCTTTAAACTCACACCTACACACAAAAACAACAACAACAACAAAAAACTACATGTTGAATACACTATACTGCATCTTGGCAACTCTGAAAATCACATCCTTTTACAAAACACAAAAACAGAACAGAAGAAATAAAAATCAAAAGTTACAGAAAAAACAGTTTTTTTTTAAAAGTTCTTTTTCTTTTTTAATTTATTTCATTTGTTGTCACGTGACGTTGATGCTGCAGCACATGGATACGGTGTAAAGATCCATGAAAAACATTATTTCAATTTATTTTCAGCTTGATTTTGTTATCGTTGAATGAGTTTGATTTACTGTTCTAATCATTTCTTTGGATGAAACAAAATGTTTATATCACAAAGTTAATCAAATGCTTTATTTATCTGAGAGTGATCAATAGCTTCTTTCAACAGTTAATTCTTTTACGTGTTTATTATTTTCTACTTAAAGAATAATCGTGGTTCAAGAGGAAAAAAGTTATAGTACCATTGGCTGAAACAATCAATTATTTTATTTCGCTTCTAAATATGTAAGAATATGGGATCCATCTTTCTTGGCAAATAAACAAGAGCAATTTTTTTCGACCATCAGAGGTAACTTCCAGCCACGGAATGCAAAAAGTTAATCCAGTTAGTACATTTCCTACTGAGTCAATAAAATCATAATCATCCATCAACTGTCTATCTAACCTCCTCGGTTCAGAAGTATCACATGTGATACTCATGTTTCCGAATTTTTTAAAAAAATGCCCATCGTATGAAAATCAGCTGGGGACGGTATTATTACATGTGAAATACTTCGAATTATTGTATGTAATTTTCTAGTTCTCCCACGTAGAAGGAAGAACAGCTCATGGGGCTGTGCAAATATAACGTTATCAACTTTTCGGTAATTTTGGATTCCCTCCCCCCCCCCCCCCGTCCTATAATATATGTTAGCATCCTACGAACCCCCACCCTTCCTCCCCCTTAATGATATCGTTATCCATGGAGGAAGAAGATAGGTGGAGGTGAACTAAGCCTTAAAAAAGGTTTGCAATGTGAATCCATTTATCGCTCAAATTTTAGTGTACCAAACAAAAGCACGTGGAAAATTGGAAAGCTTCCAAAAAAGGAAGGGATTTTGTATTAATAAGACGAATTGAAAGAAATGAATTACAGCTGGAGCATTTTTTAAGACGAAATAGGAAATTTTTAAAATGGTCTTTGTTCTATTATTATTTATTAAAAGAAATGTTTACTTTTAAAATAATTGAAACTGGGAAATTATTATTATTATTATTATTAAATGTCATTATTATTATTAAATTTCGATTTAAAATTAAATATGAAATTGAAAACGTTTGATACGAACTAAAAATTGTATTATTAAAAGTTTTCTTTTTATAGTAATTTTTATTAACACTTTTCAACAAAATTGAAAAATGTTTATGCATTCGGTTTGTCTGTTCGTCTGTCCGCGCTCTAACTCTCGTAAATATACTCGGAATGCAAAGAAATTTTACCATGTTATTGAAGTTTACACAAGCACAAACCCTATTAAAAATGAAGTTTCTACCACGATTAGTTTATTTACAGGGACAATCAAAAGTTTTCGATTATATTAAGGCCAATGGGGAAAAATCGTTTCAAATTAATTTTAAAGATGTTGCGGTCGGACAAACGTATTCACATTTATTTGCATCTACGAAAAGCACACTAAAATATGCTGCTAAAAGAATAGTTATTCATTTACAGGGCCACACAAAATATTTCTAATACGTGATAATAAAGGAGGAAATTGTTTGCGACATATTTTAACGATGGTAAACGGTATCATGTGTAATCAAATTGATATACGTCGCTGAGACTTAATATGAGTTATTTCATGCATAATACGAAGTGCATAGCATTTACAGGGACACACAAAAGACTTCAAAAAGCATATTCTATTCGAAGTACTGTATATTACGCATGGTAACTGTTCCATGGATGAAATGCATTTTTAATTATGATTTGCGCTTTTAAGTGTCACTAAATGTATTCACATTATATGGTGTGCATAAATGCTATAATAGTTACACAATTAAGATATACAGCGTTACTCAAAAGAACTCGGAAAAGTTACTGAATGTGAGTGTAATTTACTTAAAGGTTTGTTTTTAAAAAAGTTTTGCATTTTTACGTCGAATCGCATTTAGTTTATCGTGAAATATTTGTAGAATATAGATTAAATGATATACAGGGTCACGCAAAGAACTGGATACAGGTTTGTTTAAGGATGATAATTTCTGGAAATATGATTTAAATAGTTTAAAGAGTATTGTTGTTTGATTAACATTTTTTATTTATTTTTTTATATAATTAATTTTAGCAAAATACTTTCGTGTAATAAAGGTACTAGGTAAACTGCAGGGCTGAACAAAAGTATTGAAGTATGTTTTACATCTATTCGTATAAACTGCCAAAAGAAAAATTTCATCCAGCAAGGCATTTTTTTGTTAAACTAAATCTCTCCATGATATAGTATATATATCAACCGACAAATCAAATACATATTTGGTTATGGGCAGTAACACCTATTTCCCTAAATAACGAAGTTTTGTTAAAGAATTAAGGAAATTTGGATAACGTTTTATAATCTATGCTTAACGCAGGATTTTTTTTTACTGGTTAATACTTTATAACGTAGATGAAAAATGTTTATGACTCCGGTTTGTGTGGCCGAGTTCTAACTCTTGTAAATAAACTCTGATGCTCGTAGCATTTTTTATATTTTATTGACGTATACTACACCGTGATCGCTATTGAAAAGGAAATGTGTAGAATTTATAGTTCATTTGCATAGACAGTCTAAAGTATTCTGTTACATTATGGTCAATGGGAAAAATCGTTTGAAGTTCATTTCAATGACGTTAGATCATTTAAAACATAAAGAAATTGATATGCATTTATAAACGGCAGTATAACAAGCATTTTGTAAAATATGGGGTTTGCTAAACATTTATTATTTATTTAAAGAGCCACACAAAAGATTTCCGTTTATGGGGATAATGATATATGGTTGGGAGCTTTTAGCGGCCAAAATATGTTACTAAATTATAGTGAAATAGACATAAATTATTCACTGATTCTCCTCAATGCTTACATTTCCGCACCCACATTCCTTTACAAATCTGCTCATTAATGTTCCCGCTAATTGCCTTTACATTTCTGATGCATAACTTTGAAACACCCTGTATAGGCATATTCAAAATGTGAAGAGTGTAGCTCAATATAGTTTAAAACCGGGCTTTTTCAATATTTTTCGTGATGATATAAAATTTCACGCAAAGGAAAGTAAGAGTGTTTAAAATGATATAATGTTGCTTAAATTGTAATGTTGAAAAATTATAATATTGCAACATTATAAAAAAATTATATTATAATTTTGCTTATTTGCTCAACGCTTAAAGCTGCACAAATAAAAATGTATGTTAAATTTGCAGCGAGACTAGATCCTTGAATGGGTCGGGTTGTATTTTACCTGAACACGAAAATTCTATTCAAATCGGAATCCAACATAAATGTTTTTTATCGATCTGAACCGCTAATATTTGAATTCGAATCCGACACATAAACAGTATTCCGCCTGAAACAGAGCTAATTTTAATACTTACAACGTTATTAAAAATTCCAAAACATGTTTTAAAACAAATATTGTTAGCATATAGTCATGCCTTACATTAATAAGAACAATTTTTGACAAATATAAAAATTTTACTTCTTCAAAATAACAGCATTATCAATAAAAAATTTTGAGAAACAATTAATAAACAAGTTGTAAATTACACGTGAAGCGTAACAAATGAGGTGCGTTCGTACGATAACGAAGTTTTAAAATATTCAGATCTTGCTGATATAGTATACAGTACTTCGGTTACAATATAGTAGTAGAAATCTTTGTGTTCCTGTAAATATACAGGAAGTAATTTTTATTATACCTCAGCAACGTATATCATATTCATAAAATGCGAAATAGTTTAATGTAATTAAAACACGCCCCACAAACAATGTTTCTCCGTATAGCTTTATGTAATGGAATACTTTTGTGTGCTCCTGTAATTTAAAAACAAATATTCTTTGCATCACAGATTGTACAGAATGTATATTTTAGTATATATATATACTTCATAGGTTCATGTCAGTTTTATTATGTTTGAATTAGTTTAACACCATTAAAATGCATTTGAAACTTTTTTTCCCATTGACCGTAATGTCATGGAATATTTTTTATTGTTCCTGTAATTGATTTATGCATCCAATTTCTATAAAATTTAAAATGACATGTCAAAATTATGTAATAATTATTTGTTTTAAAATTTCAAATGATTAAAATGCATTTGAACCCCCCCCCCCCCTTGACCGTAATGTAACGGGATACTTTTGATTGTCCCTGTAATTCATCTATGCATAATTGATCTATCTTAAATTTGAAATAACTTGACAAAATTATGTATTAATTATGTATTTTAAACTTCAAACGATTCGGTTGGGTAGTTTTTGCGTTGTTATATGCGAATGGACAGACAGACGGATGGACTGAACGACAACTATAGGTGCTACGTATTTACATAATTACGAAAGCACCTAAAACAACAGATATAAAGCATAATAAAATTTGAGAGCTGTAAAATAAATGAGCTGATTTTCACGCAATAAAAATTTCGATTCTTATCATGTTTTTAAAATTATTAGAAAATAAATTACACATCTTTTAAGATTAATCGCATTTAAATGCGAAAAATGAAGCATAAATACAGGGTTTCGATATCACAAATAGATTTATTCTAAATAAATAATTCAGGGATAAAAAAATCAAGATGAATATATATATATACATATATTTAATTCAAGAATTTTAAAACAATTTACTAGAAGTCAAAGGCTGATATATATAATATCTAAAGGTAACTGCTTTTTTTTACTATAGAGAGCAATACAGATATGGATTTTTTTTTTTTTTTTTAAATCAAAATGCAGAGTGCTTAAATTTTAAATATAAAGCTAATGTTGATCAGCGTCTTCATCCTCCTTGATAGGCGATGAATATAAGAATTTTGTGAAAATAAAATTTTGTATCGTAAGATCAAAAGCAATTATTCAAATGTGAACCAAGCATTTATTGATAATAATTTCAGTCTGGCAGCTAAACTTTTCCAGTCTGATGAACTCATTTTATTTGCATATAACAATACGCATAAATAATTCAAATATTTCAAAATAATTAATTAATATTCTCTTTTATGGAATGAAATTTTTAAATAGATCTCCATTTTGCCTACGCCAATCGCTGCTAATTTACTTAAACATCTTTATTTATTTGTGTTAAAAAGAAATTTGTTTTGTTACATATTGATAATTGCATTTAAATAATATTTAAAATATAATAATGAAAACATTCTTTTAAAATCATGTATGAAAACATAAGTAATAAATATTAATCTAAAATTCAGATTTCTGACTGCAAACGATTTTCAGCTATTAGCAAAATAATGTTATCTTTTCAAGCAAAATATTAAAAGATTTTCTATTTTGATATTTAAAACACATATAATTAAATAATCAAAGAAATTTTTACCTCTGAAGCGATTAATTTGTATTTATTGGTCGAGTATTACAGCCAATTATCGCACAAACTTCATTGTTTACGAAATTTTAATTCGCTGTCTTATAAAAAAATCGACGATAAAAAACAAAAGCAATCAAATACGGGTTTTAACTGGTTTGAATTAATAGGCGAATCAAAGCACGTGGTTTTGTTTGGACTTAATGGACTTTACATTTTTGGCATCACCCAAATCATTATAGTTCACCTCCAGTATATTCTTCCTCCATGATCGTTATCAAAGTGTAATTTTTTATTTTCTAGAATTGATTTCGTTTATTTGAAGTGGTTACAAAACTGGTTACATTTATTTTTTTTCACATATTTTATCGATTCAAATGAAGAGAAGTCCATAAAATATCACTTTATGTATGAAAAAACTTTATATCAAGTAACACTTAAAAGAAATAGTTACTATTCAAAAGTATTTTATAATAGATTTTTTGATGCATAATGCATTCAACAGTAATAAAGATCTGTTGCACTTGCACCGAACGTAAGGGAGGTGGGAGCCGATAGAAATTCTTTTCAACAAAATAACTAGGACTTCCCTCAGAGGGATTAGTCTGAGCGATATCGCTGAGAATACACATTCAATAACTTACGATAAGTAAAGAAAATGAGATGTTACCTTTAATTGGTCATTCATTCTGATAAAATATAATGATGAAAATAAGCATATCGAATAGTAGAACTACAAAATCTTGTTGCATATACTATTTTTATAAAAGAAAAGCAAACCATGCATGGATATAAAATTGGAAATATGCAAAATGTTAAAAGTAATACAGAAAATAAAACACCAAATTTTCCTATATTGGAAATATAGCTCTTTGAAATGATGTCATTAGCATAAACAGAAGTTTCGCACCGATTTGAGAAACTATAAATAACATAAACTATTATGTTTGAAGAGAAATGGAGTGTATTTTATATGGTGTGAAATCCGTCCGAATAGTTTATAATGTTGAATATCTGTTTTCCACGGATGCAATGAGGTTGTCGATAAGAGTTAAGGAATCTTTTTTTAAAAATTTGTCCTAAACGAGCACTTACATCTTAAAAGTTACTGTGATGCCAAAGTTATAGTTTCTGACCCCAACAGTATCCTAGAAATTATAATATTCTCAATAAATTGGGTTTAAAACTTTTTCTAGAAAAAAAATGTTTAATTTGTGAAATTAAATTGTCGAATGTTTTAGAAATCGTTCATAACGAGAATATTATATCTTAAAAGTTGCCACCAAAAAAAAAAAAAAAAAAGATTTAAAATTTTTAGTCATATTAACATCAAGGAATTCTCAATTTTAGAATTTTTTTGCTCGTGCATTGATGGTGATTATTGTTCCTACAAACAAAATATAGAATTGCAGCAAAGATGGTTACCAACATTTTTTGCCCACATTATTTTTTAAATCGGCTAGGTACTCCCAATGCTAACGAAAAACACACAAACGTTAATGCTTTATAGCATAGGAATACAGAATCAAAAGCTATTTATCTCCTATTATAGACACATAAATTATCTAATTAGTGCTAGCAGATGTATTTTTAAATATACATAGATCAATATAATGCTTCATTTTTTTTTTCTTAGTATTTCTTAGTATTCATTTTTCATTTATTTGTATTATTCAGTAAAAAACTCACTTTCTTAAGCCTGAATTACGTCAAACTTTTTATAAAAGCGCCTAAGTCCATATCACAGCGAAGTATTGTGAAGAGTATTAAATACAAGGTAGTAAGACACTTAGCCAAACGCAGGTAATAAATCGCCAAATATTGTCCTTTTCGCCCTCTCTCGAAATGCATTTTTTTTCGTATATTTAAAAAACACGATTTTGAGTCATCTTATTTAAAATTCAAATCTTATTTAAAATTCAAATAAATAAATGAGAGGAATAGCGTAAGTCAAAACATTCATAAGTCAACATCAAGGAATTGTATCGTAGTTACACATGTGGAAAAAAGCTGCTTTTGGCCAAAAAACGCTGTCTTCACTAAATTTGAATCCGATTAAAAAAAGTACCGTGATTAATTAAAATGTTATAGGCAGAGCTGCCAAGTCTCCGGCATTTCGGGTACCGGTATTTTAATACAGAAAATGTTTTATTAAATTGGAACATTCTGCGGATTTAAAAAATAACTTTTCCTATAAGAAAATTCTGCTATGCAATAAGCGAGGGCTTGGCATCTCTGTATAGGAATATTTCGTAATCTACTTTTTAACCTTAGAAAAAGCAACGACCATTTTTCGGGTACAAAAAGTATTGCTAATTGTTCCATTTTGCATACAAGGTACTGATTGTATTATTGATACATCTATGGTGATAAATTTCCAATAATTTTTCAAATCCCATTTATTTCATTAAAAATATAAATCTTTTATTCATTCAGTTTAAAATAAATGGTTTTTAACTAATTTCATAATACTTTTGAAATATCACTCTTCATTGGCCATTTTTTTAAAGCATTTAGAAAATGGTTGTTGTTTTCAGTCAAATATAGACTTTGGTCTGTCCACATTTTATTTTATTATTATTATTATTTATAAATGGTGGAGAAATATTCATACTTAATCCACAACGTACATAATATATGACTGTTATTACAAAAGTCACCTTTTTATTATCATAAAAAATATGTGTTTACTGATTTTTATTAACTCAATAGGAAAAATTTTGTGTTTTGAGCAATAAATGTCCGCATTTCCTTTATTTATTTATTTTAACAAAATTCTTTGTATTTAGAAGAATTTTTATTTAAATAGGAAATCCAGATGTCGCTGTTAATAAAGAAGAAAGTTACAAAAAAGGGTACTAAACGAGTAGACACATACTATCAAATATGGAAAAACGACGAATCCCAAAATGACGTCGTATGAAATATCATCTTTTAAAGCAAAAAAACGAGGTCTGATTATTGAGCCTACTGATTACAAAATGTGCATTACATTAAAAAAAATGCTGTAAATATTGATTATTTTTTCTTTTGTGCAGTTTTGGCTTCGAAAGGTGCGCTATGTTGCAAAAAGATTTAAGCGCCTATGAACACACCTGGTAAACGTTCATGCTCAGTTTTACAAATAAATATGGCACATATATGCCCTATATACACCGAGGTACCTAATTGGTGCCAAAATGGCGTTTAGTTGCCTAACACGCTGGTTATCATATAAATGTTATAATAAATTGTTTGTTCTAAAAATATTATCATTTATTGATTGTTATATCTTTTTTAATAACAGAAAATGTTTCGTTTATTCCTTTTTTTTTCATTTTGAAATAAATAAATAACGTGTTGTTATAGCATGGTATATGCATCTGGTAATCAAAACGATGTTTTCGCCTAATTGGCATAAAAAATCTCGCCAAACCCGGTGCTTATATCTCTAGTATATTATCTCAAGTATTTTATTTATGTATACTATAATTGTTTTTACATACCACTTACTTCTTCTGGTATATAGAAATAGGTAAGTGTCTCCTTTATGCAATATAAATTGTGTAAAACTTTAAAAAATAGCCCCGTTGCCCCTTTTTGGATCGAATTAAAAAAAAAATCAATGTCTAATTCCAGTATTGCTCCCAGGTATGCATACATACTCCATATTTCAAAGTTGTATGCCAACAGGAAACGGATGAAAAATGGGAAAAGATGTCACATATGCACCAGGGTACATAATTGGCGTCAAAATGGCATTATTTTACCTGAGATGGTAACCCGGCTTTATTTATTTATTATTTGTTTATCTACTCATAAAATGTTTATTTACTTTCACTTCCTTCTTTTAATTATATAAAATATTTCTTTTTATAGTTATTAATTATTATTATTTTTTATTTACTGTAAGTTCTTTTTGAAAATAGAAAATAATTTAAAAATGTGTACGTAAGCGTTATTTGAAAAGGGAGTTTTCGCCAAATGGGCTTTGAAAAAAATTGCGCCAAATCTGATGCGCTTGTGGTATCCGTGCCGAAAAATTAGTGACCAGAATTGACTTCCATACACAAACAAAATATAAGTTAAAAGAAAACATGCAATGAAAATAAATATAAAGGGAAAATGATGTCATAAAACAAACTTTTTATTTAAAAACGTAATTGTTTCTAATTTTCACACGCGAAATATGTAAAACATTCTTTTAACGATCAAAAAGTGCTGGTAAGAGATTATCACAAAATCTCAAAATCAAAGTTTTTATGACATTTTTAATATAATAAAATAACAGTTTTATTTTCCTGCATGATTAAATTTTAAAATGTTTTATTGCATTCAATATTTCTGAGTGCGAAAATGATTACTGTTTACTCCATGTACTGATTCGGTTATCTACGAAAATGTCCAGCCGGTGAAAATCACGCTCATCAAATTTCTGTGACGTATGCACATAAATTGTGCTTTTTTATCAGTTTTTTTAATATAACTTTTAAACTATTTGGAATTAACTTTTAAAAGTAGGTGCATTCACCAGATTACCTTCATAGGTACCTATTGGTACAAACAGAATCAAAATCCGACAAGTACTTTTTGAGATTTGCTTGACGAAAGAATTTTTTTGAATTTTAATATCGTTATGTATCTCTGAGTATAAAGACTTCGCTTCGCTCAGACAATTATTTATTAGTAAACACAAGCTTCATTTCAAATATGTTTCACATATGGTTTCTTAAACCGTGGTTATATATGCATACTGATAGGAAGAAGAACAGGAATGTCAGACGTTGGAGTGTTCCATATTTTAGAATTAAATAATTTTATAATAATTAAGTGATTTTAATAAGAACTTTGTATTTTAATAAAAATAGATAACAGGCTAAAAAAAATAACAAGTTGTTTTGTACCAAAGAAAAAGCTTGTTATAGATCTATTTACGGATAAATACTAGACACTTATGAAGCGGCAAACATTTTAGTACCGTATGTGACATTTTGGGTTGCAATAACGTCTGGTCATTTTTTAACTTTTTTTTTTTTTTTTTTGAATGTATATTTCTGACATTTTTGCATTTTATTCAAAATTGTACATAATTTTGTTTATTTTTCCTCCAGACTGAAGCTGCTACAACCCTAATCTATGGGATGAAACAACCCTAAACAGGAATTTACGCTAACTTCATTTGACGATTCTGTTGATGACTGCGAACCTGCAGCCAGTGGCGTAGCTAAGGCGGGGCAAGAGGGGCGTCCGCCCCGGGCGCCGAGGCCTAGGGGCGCCAAATTGAGAGAAATTGTAATATATCTATATTGGGGTGGGGGCGCAAAATTTCTTGCTGGCCCCGGGCGCCAAAAAACATAGCTACGCCACTGCCTGCAGCTAAACGAAGGGTGCCTGCAACAATGCCACATGAATCCGAAAGAAATAAGGTGCATGCCTGAAAATGATTAGTGATGTAGAGTATGCAGGAGTAAATGCAGAAGATTGAAATGTAATGCTCTAACCACAGTGCGTTGTTCCAGCTGTAAGATATTTCTTTGTTTCAACGAGTCAAGAAATTGCTTTAAAGAATTTCACTAAATGTAAACGACACATCTAATGTATGCAATTGTGTAAAATAAAAAAAATAATAATAAAATGTTATTTAAACATATTCCTTGAATTACCAATTTTTGATTTTCTAGTATTTTGGCTTTGAAGTATCACATGGGGTACTTGCCTTCCAAACCCCCTCTCTTAGCAAAAAATAATAAAACTGACTTTTTATTTTATTTATGATTATGTAAGTAGTAAGTTATTAACATTTCTAAGGAAAATTAATTGTTATTTTGATGTCGGGTCTGATCATGTTAATTATTATGCAGGGTTGTAGTCGCAAAAATAACAGAGGTTATACGCTCTAAGCAGAGAGTATACGCTCAAGGCAGAGGGTATACTCTATAGTGTATACACTAGAGTTTTCTTGAGAAACAGAGGGTATATGGTGTTCCTTTGAAAAAACCAGAAGGTTACGGCGTATACTCCAGTATACCCTTCACAACATTCTCTGGTAATATGTTGTTAAAACTTATGTATAAGTGAATCTATGCACTGAAACTGAATTATAATAATATTGAGCACTTTTAAATTCCTTTGTGGGCAAATCATCTGGTAAGAGATATTTGTAAAGCAATACGGCACAAAGGAGTCAGCATAAACGGAAACTAACATTATCTTTTGTGAAAAAACAAAGATTATCCCATACCATTGAATATTCTTTGGAAAAAAAAAAAAAAAAAAAAAAAAAAAAACATATTTCGATTGTTAAAATCTTGACGAAAGATGCATTCTGGACACATGAATCTATTTCTATTTGCTCGAAAGGTAGAAAGCATCGATTGTTTTATATAAAATTGTAAATAAATCTGAATGACTAAAGTGGAGGAACCTCTATTTTAATTTCATGAATACATATAGAAATTCTAATAAAAAAAAAAAAGGAAAGAAAATTCTCTTCCCTCATATTCTTTTGTTGCTGCCCCTCAGATCCTTGTTTACTAGTGTGAAAAACCCGTTGATCGTCAGACATCGTACTTGATGAAAAATGATGCTAAAAATAATAAGAATGTGATTTTTATGGGTTTTTTTTTCTTTCTTTCAAAAAGGAGCTTATCCGTAATCATTTCAGATGTTTAATTAACGGTAAATGAACGAAAAAAGGTTGGAATATTTCTACCCTATATGTTTGAATACGGAGAGAAAAACAGACATCACTCCATTCACATTAACGATTTAAAGGCCAATGTTCCCAAATGGGAACATTGCATTATTTGTAATACCAAACATATTATTTTCCAAAGAAACTACAATTTACCGAAAAGTGTTTTTGTTTATATTTACTATAATTGTTTATATAAGTATAATTCTCCAACATAACAACGATGCCCTTATTATTTCTATAAATTATAAGGTTGATTTCAACTTTGGAGAAAAAAAATATTTATGCTTAAGCCCTTATCACAGGTTTAAGAAAAATGTAAATTCATTAATTTGCATAAAAATATATTATTTGTTTCTATCGTTTTCTGTATATTACTTGCATTTTACGCTAGGAATCTAAATGTTTTTGGAATTCGAGAAAATACCCAAGAGAAATATACAATAACATATAGTTGAAAATAATTTGTTATATTTGCATATGTTGTCAATCAATAATCATGTTCCAAAATGCAAAAACTGAAATGAAAAAAAAAAAAAAAAAAAAAATGTTGTTTTTGTTGTTATTTTTTAAATTTGTATGCATAAATAAAGCATTAGAGGCTGTAATATACACTGTTAAAAATAAATCTGTGAATTCCAGGTGAAACTACCGGCAGCAATGTAGCCGAACTTTTACCGTTCCGTAAGTAGATTTTCCGTTGTGGGAAATACAAGAAGGGAAAACTCCGGTGTAAGAATCAGTAACTTTCCGTTACAAAGTTTGATTTATAATAGTAATAATTTAATATAATTTTTAAAAACGATTTACCGATTAATCTTCAAAGAATTCGAAATCACCGAGGGATTTTGAGCTGCTATGTTATTTTACTTAATTGTTATTTTGGATAATTTAGTTCACGCCGTCCTCAGGATCGAACTCGGGACCTTCAGATTGCGGAACAAATTCTTACGAACTGAGCCGAAGTTGCTGATGCTAAACGGTACAAAGTATGTCTTTTATGAGTTAGTGGGAAAATCTGTTGTGCTGTTTAAAGATTTCCTTTCAAATATATTCCTTAGAATGTTTGTAAACGGATTATTTTAGACTGATGCATAATACTTATTATTTTTTTAAATCATTTATAATTTTTTAAATAGTTTAAATAAAAAAAATCACTGTTTGAAACCACTGTTTTTTTTTAATAGAATTTTTTTATTAACGATTTTTTACAATATATATATATATATAGACATTTTTTTTTTTTTTTTTAATTGTCGTACACTATGTATTTTTTTTTTTTTTTTTTTTTTTTTTTTGGCTAATAAATTAAAAGATTTTTAATAAGAAAAAAAGAGAAAAATAAACAGAAAAATGTAATTTAAAGGGAATTTTTATGTTTCATTATTCCATGGTACCAATGGGACTCGAACCCACAATCTGCGCTCGCAGACGATTAGCGGTGTGGTGCCTTGACCACTCGGCCATGGAGCTCCCCACACAACGGAGTGTCTCCGTTTTTTGTTTTTATTTCCATCCGTTTCGTTTTTTTCAGGAAATATGATGGAACTTTGTGATTTGTAACGGAAAATACCCTTTTGTTGTTAAAAGGGAGCTTTTCTGTGAAATTCAGGAAAAAAATTTTCGTGAATTTCAGAATTTTTTTAACAGTGTAGGGAAAACAAAATTTTAATTACATTGCGGTATTAATTCGGCGTGTAAACGGTTAAGAGACATGATATCAGAATAGAATAAAAATGCGTAATGAGAAAGTACAATCGGGACTGAAGTCCACACATATCCTTCAGTATCGGTCTGGGAGTTACAGAAAAGAAACCGCAGGAATGGAAAAGGCTGGGTTACACCTACATATAAAAGAAAATAGAAAAATAAGAGTCTGGGATAAAAATAATCGGTACTACTAGGTTATCCCGTCGACCAAAAAATTATCGCCAAACTATGAGATTAAATGCCAATAATGGATGATCGTGAATGTCACATTCAATGACATTCAACACGATTCACGTGTTTAAAATGTCATTAAGTGATTTTTATTTAGACTTTTTATTAATATTTTTATTAATATTCTACTAATTATTTGTTTTTTCGTTATTTAAAATAAAAATTATGTCAATATGTATAATTTGGCTATCAGTTTGACGATTTGTATAATTTGGCGAAATTGGTCGACGGGATAACATAGTAGTACCAAATAGCCTAAAGATTTCTTGTGCCGTCGATTCCGACTCGCAACAGATTGTACCAACAAAATATTTCTTTTTTACAGTAAAACTAAACAACAACAACAACAAAAAAAGGTGAGGGGGAAATAAAACTTAAAAGTAAATTTCTTGAAGCATAATAAATCTTAAAATCTTGGCAGAAATTTTAATAAAAGATTTTATGAAATGCTGAAAAAGACTGAAAGTTAAACTTGTACAAAAATATTAGTTATTAAGGGTGTATTCGAAAAAATACTTTTCCACATTCAACAGCTCGAAATTTTCTGATGCAATTTCAGAAGCATTTTTTAAAGTAGAAACATGAAACTTGCTGAAGGTATTTTTGAAGAGATGTGTAAGGTGTGTATGATGTCATTTTACGCTCAATTCATTAGAATTTGATTTATAATCAATTACCTTTTCAATATGACCCTTTTTTTTTTCGTTCGCACATGTCCCGCTTCGGAAAATTCGGATCAAAAGACCAACTTTAGCTGCATTTCTTGTAATATTTCCTGCATTTATATATATATATATATATATATAAAATAGACAAACACGGCACGTTGAGTAGTTTCTAAATAAGAGAATCTGCGAGTTTGATGCTTTTGACAGCAAAAGTGAATTAAAAAATAAATCGGAAAATAAGCAGTTTGAATCGAAATACACCCTTAACGATGGTAGTTTTATTTCCAGTGATTTGTTATGGCTATCAGAATGACTATAGTATAAATATTATGTAATTATACTTTATCAATGAATATAATATATTATGTCTCTATGCATATGCTATATCATATTACATAGTAAAGTGTAGATATGCTAAATTCTCTTTTAAATATTTCTGCCATTACTTTTAATGTGGCAATGGCAACTATACAATATTATATTAACTATGCAGTTAAAATAAAGAGAGCAAAAACAATACACAAAGGCCTGACTAATACGAAAGTACCGTTTTTTCTAATATATAAGAGCTCAATTTCTAAAATTGATAAGGGAGCTTGATAATTTACCGTTTTATTTTTATATTATTAAAATTAAAAATATCTTGTTAGTATAAATGAACAGCGATAGATGGCAGCACTACAACAGAAATAACAAGTGAATGCGAAAATCAGTCTTATTGCATTTTTGTACAAGTCTATGCATTATTATTATTATTATTATTACTGTTATTATTATTATTATTCCTTCACAAAAAATACATTCAAGAATTTTTTATTTTTTAAAGTTTACTTTTAAATAAAATTTTGATGCCAATCAGAAAATATTTGAGCTATATGATTTCATATACAACTTTCACACTCCTTACTCCTTGTATATTTCCTTATTTTAAGTAGAAGGTTTAAATTCTATAGAAATCTATTTCCACGAATATAATTTCATATATCCATTTCAAACTATGAATTAAACCCGAGTTCATATAATAATAATAAAAAAAAGGAAAAAAAAATAATTAATGAGATATTTTTTAAAAACGATTAGAGACTGTACAGAACAATCTAATCAAATTTACCCCTGCAAAAAATGATTAAACTGCTATGCGTAATTTTTAATTCTTTAAAACTTATATAATTGATCTATTTTACTGATTTTTAGGTGGCTTATAATTATATAAATGCGTAGCACCTATTAGTCTTTGTCTGATTGCATATAACAGCGCAAAATTTGAATGATTTGAAATTCAATATATATTACCACCGCAGAATTTCGTCGAGTCATTTAAAATTTTCAGAAAATTGAATCAAACCTAAAACAATATTCATAAAATATTTCTTCATTCTCTTACAGGCTATGATACGTTATTAATTCAGCGATTTCTCATGATAGATAATGATTTTAGATTGCCATTCTATAAATCCTAAAGTACGTATTTAATTGAATAATATCCTATGATAGATAACGATTCTAGATTGCCATGTTGATTACGCCAGATTTAATTTTTCGGTCCCCGAGTTCTCAAATGGGGACCTCAGTTTTGTATCATCTTATAAATGATACATGAATATAATTACAATTTCTATAACAGAATGATATGTTTTGAAATCTAAGATTCGAGCTAATGCAAATAAAATAAAAATCTTGCTCTGAAGTCAAATTGGAGGAGAAATAATTCCGTAATAATTAATAATACTGCATCAATACTCAGTAGCGAAGGGGTTAAGATGAAGTCATTATTATATACGTATTACAGAATTTAATACGTAAAATTGCAATGCATTTTGTACGAGGGTTGCTATTTATAATATTTCTGGCCTAGTAATGAAAACACATATATTTATGATCAACATTGAATTTATTGTTTTTCAAAGTATTCTCAATGAAGACTAATACACTTTTACATCCGCTTGAACCAATTTTCGAAGCACTGTTTCCACTCCTATGGAGGTAGCTCCAAACATGCGTTTTGAACGCAACAACCGCTTCTTCGCGTTTCGAAAATATTATCCACATAATTTATTTTTTATGAGTGGGGATAAAAATTTTTTTATTGGGTGACAAATCAAGACTCTATGGCTGATGAACCATCAATTCGATGTTTGCAGAAATTCCTTTGTTAGAGACGATGTGATGTGAGAGCTTACATTGTCATGATAAAAATTTATTCGCCTATTATTCTGCTTTTTTCAAATTTCTTCGAAGACTTCTGGCAAATAAATGGTCGAATTCCATTCAGAACTGACTATCCTGAGTTGCTCTAATGCCATTGTCGCCACGTGACCGGTAATATCGAAGAAACAGGCAACCATTTGCTTCGATGTGCTTCTTCCTCGAACAACTTTTGTTGAATTTGGCTCATCTTGGAAGACCCATACAGTCGATTGCTGTTTTGTTTCCGGCTCATAATGCATACATCCATAATTCGTCACCTGTGTAGATGTTATACACAACATTTGATGAGCATTGATCGTATTTGTTTAACATTTCCTTTCCCCAATCGACACAAGCTTTCTTTTAAGCGTTTGCTAGATTATGCGGGCTCCAACGCAAATAAATATTTTTAGGTAGATTTCGTATGAAATACTACCTATTGAATTCTCTCCCATGTTGGAATTTCTGAAAAATGTTTGCGGATCTACACGAATCATGACTCCTAGACCCCAAAACTACCATCAGTAAAAAAGTTTATCTATCTATCTATCTATCTATCTATCTATCGGTGTATATCACTTTCTTCTAGACACGATAACTTCCATAATTATGCTCAGATCTTTTTCAAACTTTTACATAAAATCAAGGAGCTTAAAATCTCGGTCGAGTTCGTTAATGGGCAAAATCGGACCAAGGGGGTGGAAATAGGGAGGGTTTTTGTGAAAACTGAAAAAACGCGATAACTTCTTAATTAAAATAGATATCGAATCAGTTTAAAGTTTATATTACTTCTAAGAAATGGGCAAAAAGTTTAAGCATGACAGATTTTTGATAAAGTTAAAAATGGGCTCAAGGGGCGAAAAAAACATGTTTTTTGGAAGAAAAAAATTCATAACTTCGTCAATTCTCAAGATATCAAATCCAACTAAATTTTATATAAATGTACTCAATATTATCTAAAACTTTTGTATTTACAAGTTTTTGATAGGACCAATTTTTATCGATGAAAAAAATTAAAAACGAAAAGAAAAAGAAAAAAATCCATAACTTACTCAAATGTTAAGCAATCAAATCTAATTAAATTTATTTTACATCTTCACAATAATATCTACAACTTTTATATTAACAAGTTTTTCATAGAACCAATTCTTATAGCAAAAATAAATTAAACAAAAATAGGAGTTGGAGAAAAAAACCCCAAATCCAAACTGCTTATATTCTGACTCATTTTAAAATTCATTTTTGATTTTAAACGCATCCAAATGACAGATCCCTTTATTTAGGAACTATATAATGCGACATATTGGCTAGTTTTTTGATAAAGGCACAATATATTTTTAAAAAGGCTGCCAAAAAGGGTATTTTGAACAGAATTTACCGAAGTTGTCAATGAAAAATTGAGGAAGTATAACAAATTGTGTTTTTTCTGAGTCATTTTTAAATTCATTTTTGTTCTCAAACCCTTCCAATTTACAGGTCCTCTTATTTAGGAATTATGTAATGCGATGGATTGGACAGTTTTTTGATAAAGGCAGAATATATTTTTAAAAAGGCTGCCAAAAAGGGTATTTTGAACAGAATTTCACTAAGTTATCGTGATTGAAATTTGAGGAAATTTAAGAAATTGCGTTTTTACCGAGTCATTTTTAAATCTTTTTTTGTTCTCAAACGCATCCAATTTACAAGTTCTCTTATTTAGGAACTATATAATGTGACGGAGTGGCCAGTTTTTTGATAAAGGCAGAATATATTTTTAAAAAAAAAGCTGCCAAAATGGGCACTTTGCACAAAATTTCCCAAAGCGATCATGATTAATGAACTGTGGGTATTCAAATAACAAATTGGTTATTTTATGACTCATTTTTAAATCCAATTTTACTCTGAAACGCATTCAAATGACAGTTTTTTGTTACTTAGGAAGTACATAATGTGCGTATTCGTCGATTTTTTGATAAAGGGTGAATATATATTTTTAAAAAGCTGTCAAAGTAAGCACTTCGCAAAAAAATTTCCCAAAGCGATCATGATAAAAGAATTGAGGCTGTATTCAAATAACAAATTGTTTATTTTATGACTCATTTTTAAATTCAATTTTCCTCTCAAACGCATTCAATTGACAGTTATTTGTTATTTAGGAACTGTGTAATTACTGTGTATTAGTCAGATTTTTGATAAAGGCTAAATATATATTTAAAAAAATCTGTCAAAGTGGGCACTTCGCACAAAATTTCTCAAAGCGATCTTGATTAAAGAATTGTGGATGCATTAAAATAATAAATCGGTTATTTTATTACTCATTTTTAAATTCAATTTTGCTGTCAAACGAATTTAATTAACAGTTTTTTGTTATTTAGAAACTATATAATGAGCATATTGGTCAATTTTTTTAAATAAAGTAAGAATATAATTCAAAATATGTTGCCAAAATGGGCATTTGAGTAGAATTTCGTTTAAGATGATTTTGATAAAATCAGTTCTTACAGAAAAATGAAATTAAAAAATTTTTAAAAGCGGCTGAATAAAGTAGTTAAACTGGGTTCATCTCTAATCATTTTTTTTTTTTTTTTTTTTTTTTTTTTTTTTTTTTGAGATGAAAACTTTTCGAAATCTACCTCCGCCTATAGGCCATGCCGAAAGGGATTTTTTACTACCAAATGGTCAGGCAATATCTTATTGATGCCTGTGATAATAATATCCAAAGATTTCTCAATCTCATGGTATGTTACATTACGATCTTGCTTTATTCATTCAGGCACAACATTGATATTTTTTGACACCACAACCGATTTTGTTAGACTTTCACGAACTGCGTCCTTGAGTGAACATGAAACATGAATGAATTCGTTATACCAGTTTTTTACAGTGTTTTAGGATGGTGCTTTATCGTTGTATAAAAAATTAAGTTCATGGAATTACTCTTATCTTGACAATCCATGTCGAAAGTTATGAAAGAATGATTGCACGAAAATGTTTAACGAGTCAACTTTTGCACAAGATGAATTTTTCAAATTACTGCAAATCACACAAATCAAGCTAAAATGGCAATTTGTTCTGGAAAATTTATGGTTAAAAATATTAAATTTTCAATTGAAATTGTCAGCGGTAGCCTAATAACACTCCTTGTTTCCAAGGCCAGAAATATAAATAGCAGCCCTCGTATTCATGCATTTTGACATTAGAGTGCAACAGCTATCACCCCAAGATTGGATATTTACTAAGAAACTAGTTATATATAGTGTGAACACACCCTATTTGCCACGTTTAAGGGTGTATTCGAAAAAATATTTTTCTAAGACAGCTCGAAATTTTCCGATACATTTTTAGACTCATTTTTAAAAGTAGAAACATGAAACTTGCTGAAGTAATTTTTGAAGAGATGCGTGTAAAATGCAATGTGATTTCATTTTCCGCTCAATTCATTAGAATTTGATTTAAACAATTACTTTCTCAGTATACCCCCTTTTTTTCTTTCCCAGATCTCCCACTTCGGAAAATTCGGTTCAAAATGCCAACTTTGGCAGCATTTTGTTACAATAATTCCTGCATTTATCAAAAAATCCACAAGCACGGCACATTGTGCGTACTTTCTAAATATAAGAGAATTTGCCAGTTTGGTGCGTTCGAGAGAAAAAATGAATTAAAAAATAATGGCGAAAATAAGCAGTTTGGACCCCCTTAACGTACAATTTGCGACTCTTTTTTAAAACATTAAATATTGCTTACAAAAATTCATAAAAAAAAAACATTTGTTTCAACGTTTTATTATTAGGGTTGTAGCAAAGCGTATACGGAGGTATGCGCCGTATACGTTCCGGATTTTTTAAAGGAACACTCTAACCCCTCTGTTTCTCAAGAAAGCAATAGTTTATACACACTCTAGGATATACTCTCTGCCTTAAGCGTACACCTTCTGCTCAGAGCGTACATCTTCTGTTATTTTTACGACTACACCCCTGTTCATTATATATAGTATTTCTCTCTCTAAGAAAAAAGTTTTTTATGTTTTTATATGCAATATCATTTTCTATAGATTAGGCTGAAGTAGTCAAAACATCGCAATAAATTTAATTGTACAAAAGAAGCGTTAGTTACTCTTTACTTCCCTCTTTTCAAATCGAGAGATAATCAACTATCCGTCGTTTTATCTTTATAATGAGTCTTCCACGAACTTGCTCGCAGCATCAACAATTTAATTTAATCGCGAACATTATTTAATTTTATCAAAATTATTTATTACCTGATGCGACTCACCTATATACATCACAATGCTTTAAAACTATTACATCATCGCCGTTCTCTCGTAAATTCAAACAAGGCATATAAAGAGAGCGCAATAAATACGCGCCGGATTCATTTCAAGCGGTAATATTGAAAGGATTGGCTTGGACCATAGGTTCCCAACGGGGGCGGTACCGCCCCCCAATGGGCGCTGGGACCTTCCAGGGGGGCGGTAGCGAGTCCAAAGAAAAATGGGGGGGGCGTTAGGACAGTCAAGGGGGGGGGGCGATCATGGCGTGCCTACATATTTAGAAGCTAATATAATGAAAATACTAAGAATGTATTTCTTCAAAATACAAAACATTGTTCAATGGTGCATAACATTTACAATTAAAATAAAATATCAACGTTTCGAGCTGTCTTCAGGAAAATATTTAAATGACTAAAAGTTTGGTTCTTGATCGAGAGATATTTCTAATAAAATAAAATCGAATTGAATCAAAAGTTTAACTATGTTGCCATTACGTGTGAGGAAAAATTAAAATATTGCAAACATAAACAAATTTAAGATTTTAAGATGTTACGCCATATTTTTGGTATATTTTAGGATAAATGATCTTTACAAGGTTTATTTTCTCGTGCAATGATTTTAACAGATTCTCTAATTTTACCTTCGACTGGTTTATTGCACGGAACTATGATTTTAGCCTTTTCAAAGTTAATACTGCAGAAATTTTTTGAATTCCGATTTTTGACGGATTTATACATTTTAGGGGCAGAGATTCCAAAAAGCATTTTTTTACGAAATGTCTGTCTCTAATTCTGTCAGTCTGTGACTCTGTCTATATATGACATTAATTTTGTGGGCGCTCTATCTCAACAACTAATACATGTAATTCGATGAAAAATTACATTCAGGTAGCCCCTGATATTAATTGATGCTGATTAGTTTTTAGGGTAAATTGCTAAACAGGTGGCGCTGCTATGCTGCCTTTTTCACGATTACCTCGACAGCTTTATCTCAAGAACTACCGAACATGTTTTCACCAAATTTCAGGTACTGTTAGTCCTTGACATGAATAGATTCTGTTTACATTTTGTTGACAATTTCTCAACAGGTGGCGCTGCTATGCTGCCTTTTTCCAATTTCTGCAATAGCTTTATCTCAAGAACTACAGCACAGATTTTCACCAAACTTCAGATTATGTTAGTACCTGACGTAAATGGATACTGTACATTTTGTTGAATACTTTTCAACAGGTGTCGCTGTATGCTGCCATATTCAAGATTTCCGTAACAACTTTAATATTTCAAGGACTACTGCACAGAATTTCACCAAGCTTCAGATTTGGTTACTTCTTGACATTGATATTCATATATGAATATACGGAGTTTATTTTCAGATCCTTTCGCAAATGGAGATACAGCAGTATTATCATATTGGAGGAGAAAATCGTGGAATTCATAACAAATGAGAACTAAAAGTGAAATTCAGAAATGGATACCATGAGTTCCAACTTCAAGAGCCAATACAATTCTCTAACCTAGATTCTGAGCGAGAGTACATAAAATTTTAAATGCTTTTCCTTCATCAGATTTGACTGAGAGTGGATTCCGGGCTGTAGTTAATTTACTGTCTAAAAGAAAGGAACAACCATCTTTCAACCTGAGAAGTTGTGACTGATGCTAAAAAAATTGAAATATGTTATGAACAAATTGTTAAAACTCCATCAGCCTCAACCATTTCGTAGAGGCTGGATTTTTGAATGAACATCAAACCAATAAGAATTTTTTAAATTCTTATTGGTTTTGTGCTTATTTTTCAATTTTTTACTACAATTGATGGTTGTTTAAATTAACTTGTATTTTATGATTCTTAATAAATAGATAGACAAATAAAAATAGATAATATGCAATATTATTTTAAAATTTTGTATAATTAACTATTATGGAAGTGGGGGGGGGGGGGGGTTGGCATTTTTTTCTCTTCTAAAGGGGGCGTTGGTCCAGAAAAGGTTGGGAACCTATGGCTTGGACGGAACCATCACCAGAGAGACCACCAAAAGGGTTCTGCGTTCGAGACTGTCATGGTGATTGGTTCCTATTTAATATGAAATCATGTTATTTCCGTATTGCTGAATTTAATATTATGTAATCCCAATAAATTTTGTGTTCATGCATTTTTTGCATAAGAGTGCTACAGCTATTCCATAAAGATCTGAATATTTATGAAACCAGTTATAGTATGAACGCACCACGTTTGTCACGATTGATGTACTCACAATTTCCGACATTTTTTTAACATTAAAAACTGCTTAAAAAATCCTTCCGTTTTAAAACCGTCTGTTTAACGTATTTATGATATAGTATTTCTCTCTTAAAAACACCCGTTTTCATGATTTTTATAAATAGTTTTTGTAGAATAGACTGAGATAATCAAACACCACAATAAATTTTATACTCTTGCATTTTTTCATAAAGAGTGCAACAGCTACTCCACCAATGTCTGAATATTTATGAAACTATTGTAAAATGAACGCACCTCATTTGCCATGTTTAACGTACACACAATTTCAGACTTTTTTTTTTTTTTACATTAAAAACTGATTAAAAAAATTCTTCTGTTTTAAAACCGCCTGTTTAACGTATTTATGATATAGTGTTTCTCTATAAAAACACCCGTTTTAATGTGTTTCATACGCAATAGTTCTTATAGAATAGTCTGAGTCAATCAAAACTCTACAATAAATTTAATTTCACATAATCAGTATTAGTTCCTCTTTACTTTCCTCTTTTCAAATCGAGAGATAATCAACTATCCATCGATTTGTCTTTATAATGAGTCAGTCTCCCACAACCTTGTCCACAACATCAACAATAAAATTTAATCTAGAGCATTGTTTAATTTTATCAAAATTATTTATTACCTACTATGCCTCCACCTATACATTACAACGTTTTAAAAGTACAGTAGACTCCCTCAAATCCGCACAGCTTGGGACCAGAGGTTTTGCGGATTTTAGAATTTTGCAGATTTCTGGTCATTGCTTTATTTACATTTTTTAAACAATAATTTGAATGTAATAAATGATGAAATCAAAAGTATAATGAATGCTTACAATATGCTAAAATATTAAAATAAGTAATAAACTAAAATAATAAAAATTTAGATAGTTTTTAAAATGATTAAAATACCAAAAGCAAAGGTCAAATCAATAATGTACAGTTAAATAT
This sequence comes from Maratus speculifer, assembly GCA_964019185.1. NCBI lineage: Eukaryota > Metazoa > Arthropoda > Arachnida > Araneae > Salticidae > Maratus > Maratus speculifer. Next base: position 55,535,128 of record OZ025290.1, on the reverse strand, counting down.
TCATTATAAAGATGAAATGTGTTTTTCCTAAATTATTCAACGAAACTTGCCTCATAAAGGTACATTACTAATTCACATCAAGATCATAAAATAATGAAGCTTTATTTCAGGTTTAGCCAGACTTAATATTTAAAAAAGCTTGATTAATATATAAATATATTTGGTAAGATTGTGATTACCAATGATATCAGCAATATCTTTATGTTTTCAGAAATAAATTATTCTTTCTTCATGAAAAAATATGAATTCAATAAACTTAACAAAAATTACAAATCATAAAATATATGGAATTGATGCAAAACTGAAAAAGTAAAATTTTTCACCTACATCTAAACTGAATGTTTCATTGTTTACATTCGTAAAATATGTGCGAATTTTAGAGAGTTGCGGATTTTAGGAGTGCGGATTTGAGGGAGTCTACTGTATTACATCATCGCCGTTCTTTCGTAAATCCAACAAGGCATCTAAAAAGAGCGCAATAAATACATGCCGGATTCATTTCAAGCGATAATATTCAAAGGATTGCTTTGGATGGAAACATCACCAGAGAGACCACCAAAAGCGGGCGAGACCGCAAAAGCATCAATTTAACCCTTTCCGGCGTACTGTGCCCGGTCTGAGATACTTAATTTTAATTCCAAACTTGCAATCGGCACCAATAATATTTTAGTGAAATTTTACTTTTACAATAAAAACTTAAATTAAGGATTTCAAAATATCTAAAATATTCGTTTGTGAATTTCGGTGTCAGTCGATAATTTCTCATTTCACTAACAGATTTTGCCCGCGACGGAAATGGTTAAGGGTGTATTCGAAAAAATATCTTCAACAGCTCGAAACTTTCTGATATATTTTCAGATCCATTTTTAAAAGTAAAAACATGAAACTTGCTGAGGTATAAGAGGCCGTGTGATTTCATTTTTAGTACAATTAATTAGAATTTGATTTATAAACAATTATTGGCTCAGTATGACCATTTTTTCGTTCCCAGATTTCACGCTATGAAAAAAGTTTCAGTTTAAAAGACCAACTTTGACAACATTTTTCGTAAGATTTTATGTTTTTTTCAAAAAAAAAAAAAAAAAAAAAAAAAAAAAAAAAAAAAAAAAAATGACAGCAATGGCACATTGCGTAGTTTTTGAATAAGAGAATTTCAAAGTTTGATGCATTTGGATCAAAAATAAATCAGAAAATAAGCAGTTTGGATTGGAATACACTCTTAACGTGCATATGATTCTCTGTAAGAATACCCGTTTTCGTGTTTTTTAAAAATAGTTTTTATAAAATTGGCTGAAATAGTCTAAACACCACAATAAATTCAAGCACACAAAAACAGCATTAGTTGCTCTTTTTCTCCGTTTCTCGAACCGAGAGATAATCAAGTATCCATCGATTTATCTTTATAATGAGTCTTCCACAAACTTGTTCACAACATCATCAATTTAATTTAATCGCGAACATTGTTTAATTTTATCAAAATTATTTATTACCCACTGTACCTCACCTATACATTACAACGTTTTAAAAATATTACGTCATCGCCGTTCTCTTGTAAATTCAACAATGCATGCAAAAAAGAGCGCAATAAATACGCGCGGGATTCATTTCAAGCGGTAATATTCAAAGGATTGCTTTGGACGGAAACATCACCAAGAGAGACCACCAAAAGGTTTCTGCGGGCGAGACCGCAAAAGCATCAATTTAACATCTCCATTAAATCATCCTCTGTTTTGTCTATCCCCCCCTCCCCCTTCCCTGCTGATATAAGTGCAAAAGAAGAGCCTCGCATCTCTTCCAACAAATTGTATTGACTTGGGAACGAGTTAAGATAAGAAAGCAGCCCATTTAAAAAGCTGGATAAAATAAAAACAAAAAAAGTGTTCGAACCTGTAGTTAATTTATGGTGGCAGGGAAGCCTTTTAGCACAAATACTGCCGAAAAGATAAGACAAAAGGAGATTGGGGGGGGATGCTATTGTTTCACAAAGAAGGAGGCAGGCGATGGAAATCGCGACATCTCCATGGCGTGGCGAGAGATAGAAAGCTTATGGGGATGGAAAGAAACTTAAAAACACTGGCGCCAAGTTTTTTTTTACCCCTTATGTTTACTACACAGTGCATTTGCGCGTGGGTGGTTTTGTTTGTGGTTCCTTCGTGTTTGCGAAAATAAGCGGTCAATTAACTCGTAGTCAGACTCCGTTTCTGATGAAACACAGGAGGAATAAGACATTGCTCCATCACAACGCTTTCTTTATCAAATAAAGATATTGTGATTCCATTTATTTATGTATCATTACTTCATTAAAATTGATCTCAAGTCCAAAAAGTCTATCCTCTATGACGCCTTCTTAAATCCGTATTTTTCTTAAATGCGTTACATTAACAGGCGATCTTATTTAGAAATTATTAAATTGAATATTTGTTACAATCAGACGTCTGCTGTTCGCAACGCCATCTATCTCTCATATTTAAAAGTAAAATCGATAATCACAGTTAAAGAAAAAACTTTTTGCAAGTTTCCAACAAGAATTTCTTTAATAATTGTCACTGCTTGCAAGTTATTGAATTTGAAACTCACTTAGACCATTTTAAGACACTCGGTATATGTGTGTGTTTATCGGAAAGAAGTTTTAAAATAATGAGATATCATAAGTATAAAATGATCATATATGTATAGTAAATCTATTGAATATTTTAATTCATGATAAATATTCGTAATTGAAAATTTAACTTATGCTTTAAAGGGGTCGTTCAAATATTACGTAAGCAGTAAAGGGGGTCCAATATCTGCTTATTTTTACTAACAAGAAGTATAGGAGGGATCACGGGAGTCCTTACGTAGGCAATAGACAACGAAGCAACTATAGTTTAACAACAAAAACGCAAAAGAGCATAATTTGGATGAGCATTCTGAGGATGTTGAATAACTTGAGAAAAAAGGTATGGAGTAAATTAACTTGGGAACGTTCCCAGGTGTAAGTTATGGATTTGGACGAGTATGGTATATGGTATCAAAAGAAAGATCTCGTCATGTACGTTAAAAAGTGCGGTTGAACTACCCGTCCGAATCCAACCGTTTTCGAGATATCAGCACTGGAAGTGTGAATGAATAAATAAATAACTTGACAGGCAGATATAAAAATTGTGCGCTAGTCAAGCCAGCTTAAGAAAAACATTCTATTTTACACACTATATATACATACAGTTTATCCATTACGTCACGCCACATATTTGCCGAAAAAATTGCATAAAGCAAAGTGGTGGAAATAACATAAAAAAGATGAAAAAAATCCCTAATGCAGCCGTATGCGAAAACTTCGTAGAATGCGAAATGGTTGTCTAAAAGAGGGGAAATAACTAGAACTATATGGATGTAAAGGATTTTGTCGAAGCTCGGGAAAAGGCAGCAGAATCAAAAACAATGCAAAGAAATTTTTAACTTGTAAACAATTTATATACCTGTCTGTCAATTTATTCATTTATTCATTCACAATTCGTGTGCTGATATCTCGATGACAGTTGGATTTGGACGGGTAGTTCCATTGCACTTTTTAACGTACACGACAAGATATCTTTTATGATACCCTATTCGTCCAAATCCACAACTTACACCTGGGAAGATTCCCTAGTAAGACTGGAAATATGGAAGACTCGTGCTCACCCCTACATTGAACACGGATTCAAAAATATTTGACACCAAATTAGAAATCTGAACGTCTAACACATAAAATTCCTACATGATTCTTGTTAAACTTTTTAGTTATGTACCTAAATAAGTTCGACCTTTTGTATAACTTAAAGTTTTTTTTTAATTAAATGCGATAAATAATAATATATTTAAAACCTTTTTAATTTAATGCGATAAATAATAATATATCTAAAACCTTTTGGTATTCGATTAATTGTTCAATGCAATAAGTAACAGTATATTAAGGGTGTATTTCGATTCAAACTGCTTATTTTCCAGTTTATTTTTTAATTCACTTTTGCTCCCAAACGCATCAAACTCGCAGATTCTCTTATTTAGAAACTACTCAAGGTGCCGTGTTTGTCTATTTTTTTGATAAATGCAGAAAATATTACAAAACATGCATCCAAAAACAGCATTTTGGACCGATTTTTCCGAAGCGGGAGATAAACAAACAACAACTTTGGGAACAAAAAATAAATAAAAAGAGTATTGCCCAGTTAAACTGATGGCATTGAGCTCACAGGCTACGCATACTAATTGTACATTTCAGCCTTGTATTTTCGTTAATTCCGTTCGATAAAAAAAAAAAAAAAAATTAAGGGGAAACAGCTCTTCCCTTTCTCCTTTTTTATACTTAATCATTGAACTTCCTAAACTATCAAGTACATGCTTTATCATAGTAAAAAATCTATATCCAAAATTCAGAGTAAATCGGATAATTCTTAATAAAAACCCATTTAGCATTTATATAATTTAAGAGGAGTTATTCCCCTCTTTTATACTTAACCATTAAACTTCCAAAACTATTCAGAGATTTGAACGAAATCTGACAATTCTGACTGAAAAATCCATTTATGCAAGTAAAGGGGAGGGGCATTAGGATCCCCGTTCCCCCTGTTTATACTTATTCAATGAACACCTAATAACAGCCACGGACTCGCCTCATCAGAATGATCGTATATCTAAATTTTGAATGAAAACTGTTAATTCTGCATGAAAATCCCGTTTATATCAATTAAGGGGAGGGGCATGACCCCCCCCGTTCCCCCTGTTTATATTTATTCAATGAACACCTAATAACAGCCACGGTATCGCCTCATCCGAATGATCCTATATCTAAATTTTGAACGAAAACTGTTAATTCTGCATGAAAATCCCGTTTATATCAATTAAGGGGGGGGGGGCATGAGCCCCCTGTTTATACTTATTCAATGAACACATAATAACAGTCACGGAATCGCCTCATCAGAATGATCCTATATCTAAATTTTGGACAAAAACTGTTAATTCTGCATGAAAAACTCGTTTATATCAATTAAGGGGAGGGGTATGAGCCCCCCGTTCCCCCTGTTTATACTTATTCAATGAACACCTAATAACAGCCACGGTATCGCCTCATCCGAATGATCCTATATCTAAATTTTGAACGAAAACTGTTAATTCTGCATGAAAATCCCGTTTATATCAATTAAGGGGGGGGGGCATGACCCCCCCGTTCCCCCTGTTTATACTTATTCAATGAACACATAAGAACAGTCACGGAATCGCCTCATCAGAATGATCCTATATCTAAATTTTGGACAAAAACTTAATTCTGCATGAAAAACCCATTTATATCCATTAAGGGGAGGGGCATGAGCCCCCGTTCCCCCTCTTATACATATCGAATGAACTCCAAAAACTAATCAGGGAAGCGCCTTATCAGGATATACCTATATACAAAATTTCAAGTGGATCCGATATTTTTATCATGAGTTATCGCGTTACGCACGAACGCACGTATATGCAGAACGGACCGGCACATAAGCTCTCAGGCTATGATAGCCTGTGAGCTAAAAAGGGTCACGCTGAGAAGATAACTGTTTAGAAATCAAATTCTAATGAATTGAGCGTAAAATGACATTACACAGCACCTTATTACGTCTCTTCAAAAATCCCCTCAGCAAGTTTCATGTTTCTATTTTTAAAATTGTGTCTGAAATTGTATCAGAAAATTTCAAACTGTTGAAGGTGGAAAAGCGTTTTTTCAAATACACCCTTAAAACGATTTTGTTTTCCTTCGATATATTTGTATTTATGGATAATTTTTTTAGAGAAATATTAATTTACCATTAACTGTATTTTTATGGCAGACAGTGTTTATGTTAGAATGTCATAAAATTTACGGAAGCAAAGGAGGGGGGGAGGGGAGTCTAGCATTAATTTATCTTTCCTTACAAAGGGGAGGGTGTCGTACAAAATGATTAAAAAAATGCTTAAATCCCAAATTAAAAAAAAAGGTTTTGAATCTTTACTATTAACACAAAGCTTCTTTTCCAATAAATCACAAAAAAAAAAAAAAAAAAAAAAAAAATGTTATTACACATATTTACAAATCTCCAAATAATTATGCAACTAGTATATGTAAATCTTGTTCTCACCAACTTCTTATATCCTGTATTTCTTTTAAGAATTCTTTTTTAAAACACAAATGAAAACATGACTGTAAACAATCGAATTCATAGTTATTATAAACTACGAAATATTTCCCTCACAAATTTTAAATATCCTTAATTAATAATTATACCCAAATTCATTAAGAAATGAATTAAATTTGGAATTGTTCCCTATTGGATGCAATTCATATAATAATACAGCTAACAAACTTGCATTAAAAAATTTTTAATTAAATATAAACACTTACAAAAACAATAGATAATACACATCGTAAAAAAAATAACTATTAGCTGGTCAATATTCTAAAATATCTTAAGTGTGTAAATAATATAACGAGGCATGATTTTATAGATCTTTTTAATAATATAGATTTGTTAGATCTTCATAATATAATAAATGCATTGCTTAAAAAGTGTCAGCATAAATTGATTCTAACAAGTGAATATTGATGCACATTATTTTCAAACTCTCACTAATTTTTCTATCTATAATAATTTAGACTCTCGATTAACCGGGAGGATCGGGAAATGCGTTGTACGGAGATAAGTGAATAATCCGAATAATCGAGCATAAATTTTAATGTTATTAAGGTTTATAATTAGTACTATGGGACCTTCAGTGTGAAGAGAGAGTCACGAGACGATTATTCGATGACAAGATTAAAGCAAGAATTACTTTATTCAATACATATATATAAAACAAAAAATTCTAAATAATATTTCATTCAACAAATAAGTTTCATTCCACGAATGGGCTAGAGTCACTATGTCATGTTTTTATGTATCACAACTTGGCATAAATTGTTTTATCATTTTTATGAAAAGCTAAAAATTAAATCTGAAACATACATTTAATCAGAAAAAATTTTGAAAATAATTTTTACTAATAAAATATATTAACATTTGCCCCATATTTTTTATAATAAATTTTATTCTTTCCGATACTTTTAGTAATTTTTTAGGTATATTAAATTGATTATGACCTCAACATAAATTTAAATGGATGTGCAGCAAAATTTAAAATTCGAAATTTATTAACGTCTTTAAAATCCTCATTTTTGGTGTATATTTGTTAAAACAAAACAAAACAGAAACAGCAATATTAGAGGAAAAAAATATTTTATTTTGATAGGAAGATAAGTGTTTGTTTAAAATAATTTTGGCACAAATGTCACATACGCAGCATATTGGCGCGATTTTTTTTCCTGACGCCATTTTGGCAAAAAACATCGTTTTTAAACACCAGTTATGTATGTAATCTATAATTATTTCCCATTATTTTTAAAAGGAAATAATAATAAATAAAAAAAAAATAATTAACTATTGAAAACAATGTGTATCATTTTAAAAGAGAAAATAACAGTAAATAAACAGAATATATATATATATATATTGCACTTGACTTTCATTCTATAAAAAACAGATTCCAATCGAATCGAAATTGTGATTTATGCATAGAATCTATTTAATCATCTGACTACCAGGACCCGACGTCTGGTCACTGACCCGACATGCATACCCAAAAAGGTTTTTCTCATAATAGAAAAAGACAAAATTATATTGTGACCCCAGTAGCAGAACTATCTTCAAATGTTTGCAACGCTTATAATATTTTCAAAAATAGTCGGCAAGATGTAACCTATTTATTATATATATTCTTTGTACTATTATAATGCTAATTAATTATGGCAACATATGTGTGTGTATATGTAATCTATTTCCATCATTTACAAAAGAAAAAAATGGAGCAGAAAAATCTAGTTTCTGCAATATGGTTTTTTTTCATTACTTCTGACGAAATTTGTCTTTTTTCGTAATCTTTTGACGAAACCTTTTTGCGAGCTTTTGACGAAATCTGTCGTTTTTTGACAATCTTTTGACGAAATCTATCGTTTTTTCGCGATCTTTGACGAAATTGCCATTTTTTTCGCGATCTTTTGACGAAATCTGCTGTTTTTTGCGAGATTTTTTTGACAAAATTTGCCGTTTTTTTCTATTTTTTGGTGAAATTTGCTAATTTTGGCGGGATTTTTTTGAGTAAATTTGCCGTTTTGAAATGTTTTTTAATGAAATTTACCGTTTGTAGCGATGTTATGATGAAATTGTCGTTTCTTCCCGCATTTATTTGAAGAAATTCAGACTTTTTTGGCAAAATTTGTCGTCTTTTTGTTATTTTTTAAGAAATGAGTCATTTTTTCCGCGATTTGTAAAAGAAATTTGCCGTTTTTTCGCGATCTTTTGGCGAAATCTGTTGTTTTTTTGCGGGATTTTTTGACGAAATTTGCCATTTTTAAGTGGTCATTTTAAAGAAATTTGCCGTTATTAGCGGTGTTATAATGAAATTGTTGTTTCTTTCCGCAATATTTTCAAGAAATTCAGACTTTTTGATGAAATTTGTCGCTTTTTCGCGATTTTTAAAAGAAATTTGTCGTTTTTTTGCGATGCTTTAGTGATATTTGCGTTTCTTCACGCGATCGTTCGACAAAGTTTGGGTTTATTTAGTGATATTTTGACGAAATTACGCGTCCCACGGGACGCGTAAGAGCTATTTTTTGCATCCCAACAACCAATTTTTTGCGTAATTTGCGCGTTATAGTGCATCCATGGCATTGCTGCGTCTGCAGGTGTCCTTAAAATCTGCGACGCCCATCGTAGTGTCGAGCACATTCTGCCACGGGGATTGTGAGTTTTTCTGCAATGTTTAAAAAGAGGAGTAGAACATTCCAGAAAAAGCCACATATTTATAACATTTTAAGCATTTTGTTTCCCTTGGAAAAAAATCATTTTAAATGTACTTGTCGGGGCCCATTAGACCCATTTGGTAGACAGAAGGTTAAACTATACACATCGAGTTCAAATAATCTATAATTTATGGACATATTTAAAAGAAATTATTCTCATCAAATATTAAATGGTTATTTTTCATCTGATTTTGTGTAATAATTAAGCTTTGAGTGAAGTAATTTTGATTATATTAAATTACAAGACCCACATTGTTTCTTATTTCTTCCGACGAAATTCATTGATTAATTAAGTGTGCTTGAACTTTTTATTGTAGATGATAGTATAAATGATTGACGATTAAAGATACCGGAACATTGCACTACGTAAAACTAGACGGAATTCACACTCCATCTAACTCTATACCCCAGTTAAAAATAAAAACCTCTTGTTACGGCATGCAAGAGCATCATAAATCTGGCTAAGTAACATTAAAAGTATTCAAACGCCAAGGCATTCGGGAGGATGTATGAGTGCCGCTTTTTTATATTTATACCTGATGGATTTATTGAGGCTTTTAGAGAATCCCCTTTTTCTTTTTTTTTGCTTGCTAAATGGATTGCTAGTGGTTTCAGCGGCAGACTCTCTTAAATCAATAGGGCACGATTTCGTTTATTATTTAATGGGATAAACCTTGGAGATATTTCTAGTATCTTACATCAAATACGACATTTAACGTTAGATATCGGCCTCATTGAGATAAATTTTACTCTTTTAAGATGCTTCGATTTCGATTAAATTGATTTGGATGAGACAGTGTGAAATAGAAAGATTAAAGGTGTTCTCAAATCCGAAAGGAGAACTTTATGACATAAGTTTTAATTTATTTTTGTTTGGAAATGCGTGAAACTCACAGGTCTTGTTGTTCAGAAACTTTCAAACCAAGCAGGTTTTTTTCTTTTTTTTTTTTTTTTTTCTTTTTTGCAAAAGCAACGGATTTTTCAAAAAATAGTTGAATTGGATGTTTTGAACAGAATTTCTGCGCAACAGACCATAAAAAAATGAAAGACGTGCTTGTTACGTGATCAAAATCGCTTATAATTTATTATTATAACGCACCATTAGGTAATTTATTGATAAAAAAATGGAAAATACAGTTCGATTCGAAATCGCTTCCATAGTCACGCCTACAGGTCTGCCCGGGCCGAAATTTCCAGGTCCGAGCCCGGCCCGATCCATAAAAAATATTCGGCCCGGCCTGAGAGTTAAAATTTCGACCAGAGCCTGTCCCGGCTCGTAGAAAAAATTTAGTGGCCCGGCCCGGAAAAAAAAAAAAAAAAAAAAAAAAAAAAAAATGGCCCCGAACCCAGTGCATTTCTACCAAACATTGATTTTCACTTTTTTCGGAAGGTTTCAGACAAAAAAACTTATCTTAGTCATTATTTTTTCATGTTTTTAATCTCCATTTATGCGGCACATTACGTCATTTCTGAATAAGAAAGTTTGATGCGTTTTTCAATGAAAATAAATTTGAAAAAAGCAGTTTGGATTGAATACACCATTAATCCTTAATTGCTCTGACAAAAATTGTCACATAAATGCTCAACTAAGTCTGTTCTGAAATCCAAAAGGGCAATTTTATGAAATAAATTTTAATCCTTTTTTGTCCGACCGTTATGAAACTAGCAGGTGTAATGGTGTATGAGCAGGTGTATGAAACTAGCAGGTCAAAAACTTCGTAATCAAAAAACGTTCTCTGTTTTTTAAATCTTTCTGGAAATACTGTCAAAGATAGCGTTTAAAATCGAATTTCCCGATAAAAGCAGGAAAACCAGTCACTGAAGGGAGAAAACTCATTGTAACATGATCAAAAATGCTTTAAACTCGATAAGTAATTTATTTGTTAAAAAAATAATCGTAGCTATTCAAATACACTTAATGAAATTTAAAGATTATAGCATTGTCTAAAATCTTACGATTGTATTTATTTTTTTGTACGATTCAATTCATTTTTATATTACAATAGGCCAAGGACGAGCTTTTGAAGACGTTTGGAAAATAATGTATCACAGCCAGATTTGAGGGGTTATTACAATTTTCTAATGTTTTTTGCGTTTTATCATATATGATTGGTTCAGAAAAGTAACTCATATTTTAAATTTAAAGAATGAAATATATGTATAAAATAAAGGATCGCCATTGGTGCAAAGATAATTAAATAATTTTTTATCATTCTTATTGTTACTGAGTGTCAAAACATAAATAAATGAAGTCATAATAAGAAAGGCATTGCCATATACTGTCATTTCTATATGTAGAGAGTAACTGAGTAATCGTTCAGATAAATTTTACTCGATGAAAAGACATATACTGTTAATAGTACACCAGACCCCAAAAGGGTTAAAAAGACTTTAACTGTATTTCTTTTAAATAAGGGTGTACTTCGATTCAAACTACTTATTTTCCAATTTTTTTTAAAATTGCCTTTTGCTCTCGAACGCATCAAACTCGCAGATTCTCTTATTTAGAAACTACTCAAGGTGCCGTGTCTGTCAATTTTTAGATAAATGTAGAAAAAATTACAAAAAATGCAGCCAAAGTTGGCCTTTTGATCCGAATTTTCTGAAGCGGGAGATCTGGGAACGAAAAAAAAGGGTCATACTGAGAAGGTAATTGTATATAAATCAAATTCTAATGAATTGAGCGCAGAATGACATCACACGGCACCTTATACGTCTCTTCAAAAATCCCCTCAGCAACTTTCATGTTTCTGCTTTAAAAAATGTGTGAAAATTTCAAGCTATTGACGGTGGAAAAGTATTTTTTTGAATATACCCATAACAGAGACAGGGCCTTTCCTTGACCTTGACAAGCTTAGACCATCTTTTCGCGAAATGCTTGTTAGAACTACACATTTCACATCATCTGGATGAAGGTGTGGGGGGAGGGGATTTTGCCTATGTTATTTTAAAGGAGCATAGTTGGCTACTTTTTCTATATTAAAATTTACGTGCAGGAGTATTATAATTAAAATTCAGGCATGTAGAACTAGGGCTCCAAACGAAACATAAATTTCACCACTGATTCACAGTCACGCCGTGAAAATTGAAAATTGTGAGGTAAATGAAGCTATAAAAATAATCTACTAATCTATATTATAAAACGATTAAATATATGTTTTACTGCAGTTACTTAAACTTCTAAATATCACACATTTTCTATTTTTATACCATCGAACAGAGAAAATAAAATGCACTTTGAAGTACAATTTGCTTCAAAAAGGTATTGTAATTTTTTTGAAAACTGTATTACTATTGCCTTAAATTTTATTGTTTTTTAAATAATTTTCAAGAATTCAAGCATTTTTTAAACTTCTAAATGTCTTACATTTTCAATTTTTACACCATCGAATAAGGAAAAAATGTACTTTCAAATGCAATTTGGTTCAAAATGATATCGTAATTGTTTAGAAAACTGTATTGCTATTACCTTAAATTTTATTATTTTAAAAATAATTTTCAAGCATTCAAACATTTTTTAAGCCTCATTTAATTGCAGCTTGTGTTTCATAACAAAATCGAAACATATATCAATCATCCAGTATGCATATGATAATCATTACAAACCATTATAAATTATGGTACTGATGAAACATAGAAAAAGTAAAACAAAAGGAATTTAATAGAAATTTGTAGAATCTCTAGACCTTAAATGTTTTGAAAATACGAATAAAATATGTAGTTTTATTTTCGTATTAGATGTAAAAAAAACTAAACAATACGAATTTAGGTCTACCGACACACTTATAGAACCAGAAAAATTTAGAAAAAAACAACCAGATTAAAATATAACTATTGATATAAATTGACAGAATACGAACGCATCGCTTTTTATAAACTTCAAAACTTTATTTAAACACATATTGCTATTTTTCATATAAATATGATGTTCGATATTGTTAATTGTAAAAAAAATAAAATAAAATAAAATAAAACTAGGTTAAGAAGATAGTTTAAAAAAAAAGTTAAATATTATGGGAGATACATTTTCGAGAGCGAATATATTCTTCTCGTAATAAAAAAGAAAGAAAAAATCATGCATCAAGCATAGATTATAAAACACTTTCCAACACATTAAAAAATACTGTAACAAAACTGTAACGTTTAAAAAATTAAAATATTATATCTAATTTAATAATATGGAAACGGATTTTCTATTACACATCAAGGAACCTGTAGTGAACATAAGCAACGTATATCAATTTTATTGCATGGGGAATAGTTTAATATAATTAAAATATACCACAAACAATAGTCACCACGCCTTTCTTGTACTATTATGTAACGGAATTCTTTTGTATGACTCTGTGGTGTCGTGGCCGGTGTTTCCACCCTTTTAGCATATATATATAAAAGAAACAATTCATCATACTAAATATCATTCCTAAGTTCTTTATTAGAACTTCTAATTACAAATAAATATACGGTCAACTTCACAATCATAAGTGAGGTACATTCCATTCGTACACGATGTTACAATTCGATCATAGTTTCTCCAAAAACACTCAAAGAAACACTTCTCACTATCTCTGAGAGAATACCCAACCTCCTCCTCCGAAAACTACGCAGAGAATGTCGTCGCTTTTCTTCTCTGAACACTTGTTCAACCCCTTGTATTTTCCAAAATCTTATCTTTTTCTAGTCTTTAAGTAACTGTCATGGTCCATAATAGAATAGCCTCACTGCCATACCATTCTACTATCTCTTCTCATTGTACAAAGGATTATATATTACATTTTTTCAAGGTAAACGGATTATTGACCAAATATCCAAGCACAATTCAAACAATGATTTCCAGATTTAGATAAGAATTCACGTAGATTGGAAAAAAGTTTGTTTCTTCAGTTGGTTTATCTAAGATATCCCAACTCTCTAAATGAATAATAAATTTTCTTCGTGCGGTATGTTCGGCAAAATATACAATTTAATGTTTTTCATAAATGCATATTAATTACATTTTGTTTCGACGGGTGTAACATTATTAAAAAAACACTCAAAATTATTTTATCCCATCGACCATAATGGAACGGAATACTTTTGACCGTCTCGGTATTTGAACTATGCATCCGCTTTTACTAAAATTTAAAATGGCTCAACAAAATTCTGCAATAAACATATACTAAAAATTTCAAACAATTTGGTCGAGCAGTTTTTGTCCATTTATATACGGGCAGACAGACGGACGGATAAGATGATGACGACTTTTGGGTGTTAAATATTTATATAATTACGAGCGCACCTAAAGAAAGCTTGGGAATTCATGTCAAAATTCAAAACGTATTTCCTGCAATTATTATTCAAAGTATTATAGCCTATTTTTTTGTATGTCCCTATAAATGGGTTAAAAATGCTATTAATATCCTGTTCTAACGAATCGTAGTGAAATTCAGTGATTTACAACAGTTTTAATATATTTGCAATAGTGCAATGTCATTAAAATATTCTCCAAACGATTTTTCCTCATAGACCATAATGTAATGAATAAATAATGCAATGGAAATCTTTTGGGTGCCCCTGTAAATGTACTATTAATCCACCATACTTATACAATACCAAACATGCCTAGGGAACCCTAAATAAGGTTTAGCAATTTCATGGAAATCCGAGTATACTTATGGGGGTTAAAGAGAGCCTAGTCACACGGACAGACAAACAGAGTGCATAAACACTTTCGAACTGTTGGAAAGTGTTAAAAAAATGGCCAGCTTTTCCAATTTATTTTTGAATTCGCTTTTGCTCTCAAACGCATCAAACTCACAGATTCTCTTATTTAGAAACTATACTCAAGGTGCCGTGTCTGTCAATTTTTAGATAAATGTAGAAAAAATTACAAAAATTGCAGCCAAAGTTGGCCTTTTGATCCGAATTTTCTGAAGCGGGAGATATGGGAACGAAAAAAAAAAATTCATAGTGAGAAAGTAATTGTTTAAAAATCATATTCTAATGAATTGAGCGTAAAACGACATCACACGGCACCTTGTACGTCCCTTCAAAAATCCCCTCAGCAACTTTCATGTTTCTGCTTAAAAAAATGTGTCTGAAATTGTATCAGAAAATTTCGAGCTAATGACGGTGGACTGGTTTCAATGCCAACGCCCGAATGCATAGGTCTTCACTTCGATTCAAACTGCTTATTTTTCGATTTATTTTTTAATTCATTTTTGTTCTCAAACGCATTCAAACTCGCGGATTTTCTTATTTAGAAACTATTCAAGGTGCAGTGTCTGTCAATATTTTGATAAAAGCAGAAAATATTACAAAAAATGCAGTCAAAATTGGCCTTTTGATCCGAAATTTCCGAAGCAGGAGATTTGGGAACGAAAAAAAGGATTATACTGAGAAGTTAATTGTTTATAAATCAAATTCCA
Source organism: Maratus speculifer (assembly GCA_964019185.1). Classification (NCBI taxonomy): domain Eukaryota; kingdom Metazoa; phylum Arthropoda; class Arachnida; order Araneae; family Salticidae; genus Maratus; species Maratus speculifer. The sequence goes on along the minus strand of OZ025290.1, from coordinate 55,519,855 downwards.
ATTAATTGATTGCAAAATGACATCACACGGCACCTTATACGTCTCTTCAAAAATTCCCTCAGCAAGTTTCATGTTTGTACTTTTAAAAATGAGTCTGAAATTGTATCAGAAAATTTAGAGCTGTTGAAAGTAAAAAAGCGTTTTTTCGAATACACACTTAAAGTTCATTTCAGTTTCCGCAAAGAAAATTGTCCATTCAGCATTCAGTGAAGGGTGTATTTCGATTCAAACTGCTTACTTTCCGATTTATTTTTAAATTCATTTTTGCTCTCAAATGCATCAAACTGGCAAAATGTCTCATTCAGAAAGTGCTCAAGGTGCCGTAATTGTCGATTCTTTGATAAATGTAGAAAATATTGCGAGAAATGCAATCAAAAACGGCATTTTGAATTGATTTTTCCCAAGCGACAGATCTGGTAACGAAAAAAAAAAAAAATCATAGTCATACTGAAAAGATAACTGTTTATAAATCAAATTCTAATGAATTGAGCGTAAAATGACATCACACGGCATCTTATACGTCTCTTCGAAAATTCTCTCAGCAAGTTTCATGTTTCTACTTCTAAAAATATGTCTGAAATTGTATCGGAAAATTTCGAGCTGTTGAAGGTGGAAAAGCCTTTTTTCGATTACACCCTGGATCTAATGTCGTATTTCGAAGCATTGCTTCTCTTTGATCACTGTCAAAAGTTTGTAGTGTTGCCATCTAGCGGACTTTTGCGATATTAGAATCGACAACAGCTCGAAATTTTCGAATACAATTTCAGATTCATCTTTAAAAGTAGAAATATGAAATTTGGTGATGTGATTTTTGAGGAGATGTATCAGATGCCGTGTGATTTCATTTTTCGTTCATTAGAATTTGATTTATAAACAATTACTATCTGAGTATAATAATTTTTTTTTCGTTCCCAGATCTCCCGCTTCGGAAAACTCCGTTCTCTTTCACAGCATTTTATTGCAATATTTTCTGGGATATAATTAAACCTCAGACAAATAACTCAGGCAAAGAATCAGCAAAATTTTGTGTTTCCTCTGTCTCCTACAATAAAGTCTCACCAATATATTTTAGCTAAACAAAGCTATTAGAAATTTCGTAGAAATTTCGCTTTGGTAGCAATTCTTTGCAATATTTTCTGCATTTATCAAAAAATCGAGAAGCACGGCACATTATGTAGCTTCTAAATAAGAGAAATTGCCAGTTTGATGCGATTGAGAGCAAAAATGAATTTAAAAATAAATCACAAAATAAGCAGTTTGTATTGGAATTACACCTTAAGGGTGTATTCGAAAAAACGTAGGCCCCACCAGTGGCCGAGAGGTACGGACCTCTCAACTGGTAGACGGCAGGTGCTGGGTTCGAACCCAATCGCGGCTGTCGGCCTAACCGTTCGGAGTTTTCGTGGTTTTCTTCGAACCTTGCGTAAATACGGGTTAGGTTACTTAGAAAGACCCCCACGAAGGGCACTCCCCCTCGTCCTATATCCCTAGTGTAGATAATCGGACGGCAAAAAATACACCAAAATACACCGAAAAAACGCTTTTCCACCTTCAACAGCTCGAAATTTTCCGATACAATTTCAGACACGTTTTTAAAAGTAGAAATATGAAACTTGCTGAGGGAATTTTTGAAGAGCCATACAAGATGCTGTGTGATGTTATTTTACGCTCCATTCATTTGAATTTGATTTATGAACAATTATCTTCTCAGTATGACACTTTTTTTCATTTCCAAATCTCCCACTTCAGAAAAATCGGTTCAAAATGCCGTTTTTGAATGCTTTTTTTCACAATATTTTCTGCATTTATCAAAGAATCGACAGTCACGGCATCTTGTGTACTTTCTAAATACGACATCTGCGAGTTTGATGAGTTTGAGAGCAAAAGTGAATTCAACAATAAATCGGAAAATAAGTAGTTTGAATCGAAATACACCCTTAAAGATTTTGGACGAGTCCTTGTATTATCACGTTGAATAGTAGAAATACCTGTTGATAGTACATGACAATCATACCTAGCAAGCTGCATTTATAGATGAATATTCTTTTCTACAAATATAAAGTCAAACATGTGTCCAACGGTGACGTCATTTTGCAAATGGCAACAACAGACTATTTAATTTAATCTTTATTATTAGCTTTTATTGTATTATCTTTCTTTCTTTCTTTCTTTTTCTTTTTTTTTTCTTTTAATGCTGTATTCTTCAATTTTTATATTGTCGAATATAGAAAAAAATACATTTTCAAATACATTTTGTTTGAAAATTATATCGCAATTTGTTTGAAAACTATATGGCATAATTTACATAATTTTTATTGCTTTAAGATATAGTTGATGATGAATTTTTTTTTTCAAATCCATATCAAACGCATGCAGACTATTACGAAAGACAAATCCGTTTGCACTTAAGTTAATATAAATAGCTCAACATTTGTTTCCAGCTTATCTTCCATATTGAAATTAAAATATTTATCAATCAGCAAGTAAAACAATAAAATATAAATAAACACAAATTTAAAACATGTGGTCGAATTTTGTGCTTAATCCACTGATATGAATATAATTAAAAAGGTTAATTTTAAATAGCAATCTTTATAGATTACTTTGGTTGTTCACCAATATGAAAAAGCCCAATACGAATTTTTAATACCTTTCAAAACTTTATTCGAATGCATATTTGATATTTTTCCATATAAATATGATTTTGTTATAGTGAGTGGCCACTCAAAAAAAAAAAAAAAAAAAAAAAAAAAAAAAAAAAATATATATATATATATATATATATATATATATATATATGTGTGTGTGTATATATATATATTATTTGCTAAAAATCGATTAAAGTTATCTTTTTCATTAATTTTTTTATAAATACATAAAAAAAATCAAGCCCCGTGTTTTTATTTATATGTGAAAAGCCGCTAATAGGTGGTAATCAAAGCTATCTAAATTTTCAAGACAATAGTCTTTGTTTAATGAAGATAATTGAAACAGGTGTAGAGAAATCCAATGCGAAGTTTTTTAATAAAAATTTTATTTCACTTAAGAAAGGTGTTATAATAATTAAAAATAAATGACATTGACATGTTTCGGATCCATCTAATAAGATCCATAATCATAATGATTATGGATTTATGGATTATAGATTATGATTATGGATCTTATTAGACCGATCCGAAACATGTCAATGTCATTTATTTTTAATTATTATAACACCTTTCTTAAGTGAAATAAATTTTTTATTAAAATGGTTATATAAAAGGTGAATCTTTTAAAATCTGGTGATTTAAAAAATCTATTGGATTTAATAAACTTTTTATCCATTGTGAAGTATTTTGAGCTTAAAAAATGTCGTTTGCAAAAAGATTTTGTAAAATTATGTCTTAGGCAATTTGTCTTAGGTAAAAAATAGCATAAAAATTTGAGTAAGTAATTTTTAATGGTGTATTTAAATCCAAACTGCTTACATTTTGATTTATTTTTGAATTCATTTTTGCTCTCAAACGCATCAAACTGGCAGATTCTCTTATTCAAAAAGTGCATAAGGTGCGAGCATGTTAATTTTTTTTTTTTTTGGGGGGGTGGGGTGGGGGAAGGCAGAAAGTATTATAAAAAATGCTGTCAAAGTTGGCCCTTTCAGCCGAATTTTTCGAAGCGGGAGTTTTGGGAATGAAAAAAACTGGTCATACTGATAATAATAGTGATAATAAATTCTAATTAATTGAGCAAAAAGTGAAATCACACGGCCTCTTAAACATATATTCAAAAATCATTCTAACAAGTTTCATGTTTTTATTTTTAAAAATGCGTCTGAAAATGTTTCAGAAAATTTAAAGCTGTTGAAGGTGGAAAAATATTTTTTCGAATACACCATAGGTTCCCAACCTTTTATGGACCACCGCCCCCCTTTACAAGAAAAAATATTCCAACGCCCCCCCCCCTCTTCTATAATATTTAATTATACCAATTAAAATATTGTTGCATATTATCTATACCTATTTTTTGCCTATTTATTAAGAAACACAAGGTAAAATTATAATTAAAAGACTATCAAACGTAATAAAAAGCGGTTCAGTAAAAATTTAAAAAATAAGCTTAAAATAAAATTAAATAAACTTGCTTAAAAACTGCATTTAATAGGTTAAAGATGTCATGGAACTAAAAGATGTTATTATATATATATAAACACAGTTTTAAAAAAATAAAACTTAAAATATTATACGCCAAGTGCTTTCGATCAGAACTTCATTTTCTTCAGGGCAGCTTTGCTTATCCACTGAAATTCCTTTTCGTACTCTTATGTAACTCGAATGTAAACAGAGATGTCTCTAAAATGAAACAGTTTTGATCGAAAGTACTCGGCGTATAATATTTGAAATATGTAATATCTTTTAGATTTGTGACATCTTTAACGTATCAAATGTTTCACAAATAATAATGTGCATAAACAGAAAATCTATGAGAAATTAATAAAAATAATGACATAAACATAAAATCAGTAAGAATAAAAAATATTAAAGAGATGGTTGCCTCTGATGCAATTTTAACAATTTGTTAAAGTCGGGTTCCAATTTTGTTAACAGCAGTTTAAATCGCCACGTTTAGTGTCGTGCAGTCTATTTCTTTTCGTAGTCAATAAATTAGATATCGCACTGAACCCACACTACACTAAATAAGTTTATCGAAAAGTAGTAAAAAATTTTTGTTCTTTTGTCCAGAACTAAGGGAGAGAACTGGTGTAGATTTCTGAAGCCAGAACTCTTGATATCCGCTTCAAAATTTTACTTTTTCATTAGTTATGAGTTCTATAAATCCCTCTTCTAAATTTAATGATTCTGCTGTATCTGCATTTGCGAAAGGATCTAAAACTCAACTCGGTATGTGCATGTTTAAAATGTCCTGGAATCACTCAATAAAATCAGTACGAAGAGCACCCAAGTGTTGTCAGTAAGTTGGTAAATCTTCCTGCTTTACAGAGACTGCTGCTAATGTAGAAAAATGGCTGTATTCATTTCTACCTAGAATTTTCTTGAATATAACAAGTTTTGTCATTAACACAGCTATGACATTTTTTGTTTTAATTAAATGTAATTCATAACCCTGCAATTTTAAAAGGATTTCATTGAAAATTCTAAACAGGACTCTCAAATAAACAATGTTATTATTGGATATTATCGAGTTTTCGCACAATTTTTTACCTCTGTTTTCAAGGAAGTCCACTGCTGAGTCAAATAGATTTTGGAAAAACGATTCAGACAATTAATTATCTTTCGAGAATCAACAAACTTGCATGTAAAAGATCAAGCCATTGTAATCTTCGTTGTTTCATTTCAAAGTTGGCCAAATAATCTGCCATGCAAAGAATTGCTTTTAATCTTTCTCACTAATAACATAACAAAGCCCCATATACACATACAGACTTTCATTCAATTTTTTGGCAATCAAATGCAGGCGATGATAAACACAATTTTCACTCCCTGTCACTTCTGGAGCTCCATTAGTATCTACTGACAAAATATTATGAAAAGGAATTTCTTTCTCTTGAAGAAACATGTACAAGCTACTAAATGTCGATTCTCCCTTTTTATCAGTTACCAAATTTCCAGCAAGTAATAACTCTTGACAATTTTTTTTTCTTTTATCAATCGGACATGTGATAAGAGTAGTGAATCGTTATTTGGTAGTGTTGATTTATCGAGTTAACTGGAAAATTTTCAAGTCTTTAAGTAATATTGCTTAATTATATTTCAACGACTCTGGTCATTTCATCTATTCTTCTTTGTATCAAAATAATTACTAAGAGGATTTTTCTAATGATATCTGATGATCTGGTGTTTTATGATGAACAACAGTTATTATTGCCTGTTTGACTGTCGGCAACATTAATACCTCGCCAATTGTGTGTAGTTTTCCAGCTTTCGTGATTAACAATGTTATATTATGTAAAGCGCCATAATCTGTCATCTTGTTTAGGAAACAACTCAAAAAGGTTTTATACAGTTCGCTATTTTAAATATTTCTGTTCAATGATCTAAAAAATAAGATAAATCTTTGTCTTTTTTTATCAGCATACATTTTATTCAAATGTTCTTGTAATACAGAAGGCTTCATAGCTTCATTTCAAAAACTGATAAATTAAACACATAGGTAATGATTGGTTTCTTGGAGAATGTGTTAATCCATATTTCAAATAGCCAATATTCTACTTCGGACATTTGTTCTTAGATTCAAACATTTTAAAATACAAAATTAGCCACAGTTTAAATTTAAATAGATTCACCTTGCAACAAATTTATAGATATGCATAAAGGCTATAATGTCTTTTATAGCTTTCCTTCAGAATAAACGAATTTCTTGAACAGGTTCAAACTATAGTTTTGTTTATAAATCTCTATTCAGGCATAAGTCGTAATATTTCCAACATTTTTCGAAATACCGGTTTTAAAAATTAACTATAGTTATCAAACTGTTAGTGAGTTTAATATAGAAAATTCTGAACTAGTGATCATGATAATATTTTGATCAATGGGTTTGCTACTAAATCAGAAGGTTAAATTACATTTTTAATTTCATCAAACATGGCAAAATAAAATTATTCGTCGCTATGAGGATAAAAAAAAAAAAAAAAAAAAAAAAAAAAAAAAAAAAAAAAAAAAAAAAAAAAAATCAGCGGTCAGAACATAAGCTTTCACGATCACAAACAAGCGCCAATGAAAGGGTCGTATGCCATTAGTTCGAATGGAAAGTTCTCATTTGCTGCAAGCTGCGACAGGTGAAAGCAGATCCCAGCTCTAGACTCATTTTCATCGATTTTCATTTAATGCTATATGTATGATTTTTATCATCGCCCATGCAACGCTGGGCTGACGGGTCAACTAATTCCATTATATTAAATAGGAAAAATTAATATATATTCTTAAATAGAAAGGAATGTCATGACCGCCCCCCTTGACTGTATTAACGCCCCCCATTTTCCTTTGGACCAGTCACCGCCCCCCTGGAAGGCTCCAGCGCCCACTGGGGGGCGGTACCGCCCCCGTTGGGAACCTATGGAATACACCCTTAAGTAATGTAAAAATATTGAGCTTTCATACCAGACGTATAAATATTTACCATAAATTAGGTTAAGGGTGTATTCGAAAAAACGCTTTTCCACCTTCAACAGTTGGAAATTTTCTGATACAATTTTGGACACATTTTTAAATGTAGAAGCATGGAACTTGTTGAGGGGATTTTTGAAGTGACGTACAAGGTGCCGTGTGATGTAATTTTTCGCTGATTTAATTAGAATTTGATTTATAAGCAATTATTTTTTCAGCGTGACCCTTTTTTTTTCGTTCGCAGACCTCCCGCTTTGGAAAATTTGGTCCAAACGCCGTTTTTGACAGCATTTTTTGCAACATTTTCTGCATTTATCAAGGAATTGATAATCACGGCACCTTGTATGGTTTCTAAATAAGAGAATTCGAAAGTTTGATGCATTTGAGAGCAAAAATGAATCTAAAAATAAATCTGAAAAAAAAGGCAGTTTGGATCGGAATACACCCTTAAGGGTGTATTCGAAAAAACGCTTTTCCACCTTCAACAGTTCGAAATTTTCTGATATAATTTCAGACACATTTTTAAAAGTAGAAACATGAAATTTGCTGAGAAGATTTTTGAAGAGACATAAAAGGTGCCGTGTGATGTCATTTTACTCTCAATTCATTAGAATTTGATTTATAAACAATTATCTTCTCAGTATGACCCGTTTTTTCATTCCCAGATCTCCCGCTTCGAAAAAATCGGTTCAAAAATGCTGTTTTATATTAGTTTTTTTTTTCAATATTTTCTGGCTTTATCAAAGAATCGACAATCACGGCACCTTGTGGGCTTTCTAAATAAGAGAATCTGCGAGTTTGATGCATTTGAGAGCAAAAGTGTCTTAAAAAATAAATCGGAAAATAAGCAGTTTGAATCATGATACATCCTTAAACATAATCATTTGCTTTACTTTTAAAAGTGACTATGTGGGGAGGATTGAACAAATGATCAAAGCTCCTTAATTAAACGTTTGAGGAAATATTTTACGCACATGAAGGGTTATGAATGTGCATTATGAAGGGTTAATTATTATGGTTATAAAAAAATGCAAATTTATTCTGAAAAGCCTATAGTAAAATAAAATTATAGAAAGGAAATGTTTAAAATTTGATTAAATGACGATACGAAAAATTGCTAGAAGAAGCACGAAAAAATTTAATGAAATACAAATTGGAAAGTTGGTAATTTTTTTTTTTTTCATTAAAATAGTATCTATAGTAGGTATAAGCTCTAGAAGGTAAAAACTAGAGTACAGGAATACTGATTGTTTCGGTCCCCTCAGCCAATTATTTAGCAATGTTTTAGACGAAACTAAGATTTTGAGCCTAAAGCAAAATTGAAATTCTGGTAAACTTCATTTTATGCTACGATTACTTCTTGTCTCTTGCTACTGCTACATTCTTAGAAAATGTTTAGTGCTGCCATCTATGTTAAGAGCTTTCATTTAAATGAACACACACTTTTAAGGGGTTATTCGAAAAAACGCTTTTCCAACTTCAACAGCTCGAAATTTTCCGATATAATTTCAGACACATTTTTAAAAATAGAAACATGAAACTTGTTGAGAAGATTTTTGAAGAGACATATAAGGTGCCATGTGATGTAATTTTACTCTGCATTCATTAGAATTTGATTTATAAACAATTATCTTCTCAGTATGACCCTTTTTTTCGTTTCCAGATCTCCTGCTTCGGAAAAATAGGTTCAAAATGCTATTTTTAATTGCTTTTTTTGAAATATTTTCTGCATTTATCAAAGAATCGACAATCACGGCACCTTGTGTACTTTCTAAATATGACAATTTGCTAGTTTGATGCATTTGAGAGTATAAATAAATTCAAAAATAAATCGGAAAATAAGCAGTTTGAATCGAAATACACCCTTAAAATAATAATAACAATAATAAAAATGTTTTAAGGGGGTATTCTAAAAAATATTTTTCCACCTTCGACAGATCGAAATTTTCTGATACACTTTCAAAGGAATTTTTTAAAAGTAGAAACATGATATTTGCGGAGGTATTTTTTGTAAAGATGCGTTTTTATTTAATTATATCCAAAAATGCGGAAAAAAAGTCGACAAAAGTAAATTTTCAGGAGAGGCAAGAGAAGTTTGCATGATTTTACTATAACATGAAATTATAGCATTTAGCTCTGCCTGCAGGAATAAAAACAAGCATAAAAACACAAAACTCTTAAAAATAACGACATACGACGAGGTTTGAAGAGTTGGATACAGTTACCTCCCACACAATCCACCCCTCTTCTGTGGTCACGAACGGACAAATAGCGTAATAAAATGATTTTTCGTTTCCCTACACTTTTGAAACTTTTTGTATAGCAAGACACATCTATGACAGACCTATTCGTGGAATAAAATACAAAATGAAATTTTGCGAGATGCGTTACTTTTCCTGCGGGTGAGCGATACGTTCACGGTGTTTTCATTTTATGGGCTCTAATATTTAATTTATTGCCCTCAATCTGACTACAAATTAAAATGGAAAAGGCTAACAAATGTTAGAATGAGTATACTTACTGCAAATACTCTGAAATGCTTGCATCAGCAGTACTATTTACATAAACGATACCAGATGATTTAAAAATAAGGTACCCTGGGGTAATAACGCCACGTTAAGGTCCTACCAATTTTCACGGCTTAGTTTTAGATTGTATTTTTCAAACAAATATAGGATCTGATACAGCAACTCATTGACTCTCTATATAAAATAAAATAATTTAACAGATATGTATTCATAAAATGTAATGGCGTTTTTTCTTGACCCATGATATTTGGTGTTATTACCCACCTATATGGGTAATAACGCCATGCAAACAAAACTATGAAATAAGATGGAATAATTGCATGTAGATAGCCAATTCTAAAAGTACAAACTCCTCAAACTTAGAAATTGAAAAATTGCATTCTAAGCTATTGAAAATGTTCAATTTTTTGTGAAAGTGTAAGAAAAATAAAGGTGTGGTGTGGGAGGGGGGGCGGGAGGGGGGGGGATGAGGCAAAAGAATATCAGACCATGAGCTTCTTTTTGCTTAAAAAGGACCGTTTAAATAGAAATATGAGAAACATTGCACAGTTTTAACTGTGTTTATTTGAATCAGTATTTAGGATGTAGCTCGGCCACTGTAGGGAATCAACCGGAGTATTAATGTCAAGGATTGGCGTTATTACACCGGTATAGTTATTGCGCAGTACATTTTAAATTACAAATTATCTCGAGAAGATATCCAAAATCTTCAACAACATTTTAAAAGTACATGAAATGCACTGCAAATTTATGTAATTAACAAAGTATTTCCGGATAAAAACATAGTCTTCACATCACAAAACGTATCTCGCAAATTTTAGATCAAGCGTTAATTTTAGTTGTTTGTAAAAACAATAAGACTTAAAAATGAAACAAATTAACTTGAAGCTGTTTTTTGCGTTTTATATGACTCAAAACCCTTCTGCGCAGAGAACATGGGTGTCATTTACCTGATTATTTCATAATTATGCAAAATATAAGCACTTGGCGTTATTACCCCGCCTGGCGTTATTACCCCAGGGTACCTTAGATAAAATTTCTTGAACCACTGTTAACATAAAGATAAGGTGAAACTTCTTCTAACTAACACTTTAAGGATTCTCTCTAGTTCTAATGACTATTTAAAATTTTTAAATCTTTTTTACTTATTATTATCTTTGAAATAGATTACTGTTGACAAAATTATCAGAAATTATACATTGTAATATTAATTTTTTTGTTCATGAATATAGTCCAAACTGACACCGATTCCATTTTAAAAACCGCAGAAGGCACGTTTCATTTTTAGAGTTTCATCTAACGAAACCCTATTCGTCTGTGTCCGCTGTCTGTCTGTCCGTCATAGAGTCCGTACGCAAAGTCAGATATTTCAAAATTTGCGTACTTACAGTTGAGTACATCGTGTCGCACTACAAATCATAAAATTTTGAAGAAGTTTATTGTTTTGATTAAATTAATTTTTTCAATGTCATTGGCTCATTTTCGCCATTTACATTTCAAGAAAAAAAAAAGAATCTCAATTTCAACGCTTTTATTGTGAACCTCATAGCTTGGAAGTAAAGCATCTCGCTAGTAAACAGAAATTTCTTGGTTCAAACCCACATGCTGAAGCTTGAAATTTTCGCATTAAGATGCATTTAAGAACGCATCCGAAAAAATATTTTTTCACTCTCAACAGCTAGAATTTTCATATTCATTTTCAGACTCATTTTTAAAAGTAGAAACATGAAACTTGCGGAGGTGATACTTGAAGAGATATGTAAGATGCTATGTGATTTCATTTTCCGCTCAATTCATTAAAATTTGATTTATTAACAACTACAATTACAGCTTTTGAACTGTTATTTCAATAACTGTAAAAAAAAGTAGATTACATTTTTCTTTCAACTTATAATTAATAAATATTGATTATTATTTGGCAAAAGTGGTATATCTCTAGAACTCAGCATGTAATTAAAAAATCACTTATACTTCTTTACCTGAAAAGAAAGAAGCATATTTCCAGGTCGTCTGTGTTTGTGTCACTTAGTTTAATTTTTTTTTTTCAATTTTGTCACTTATACCCCTTGTCTTCGGGGGGGAGGGGGGATTTACATATAGTTTTAGTTTGATGATAAACAAATAGATATTCAATAAATCTAAAGTTTAACTGAACTGCATAATAAACTGCATCACGGAAAAATCCTTTGCTTTCTATACTATAAGTTAATATTAAAATACTTCAATAATTTGCACGCCTTTCAAATTCAAATTTTAATACTTTTTTGTAATCAAATTATAGACATACATATTCCCATATTTTAATGGAACGTAGCTAGTCCAAATATTGTTCCAAAATAGTATATTGGTGTAACAGTAAATGCTTGAATAAAAAAATCATAAAACAATAATATTCACTTTAATTTTTTCCCCACCACATTTATTTTTCTCATTAAATGCACTTTTGAGAAACACTACACTAAGCAAAGCGTTTTTGCGTGACGGTTTTTTGGCAATTCAGTAAAGTCCCACTTTTACTTCTCGATGTTAAAAGTGATCAAAATAGAAATTTGCTCAGTTTTGACAAAATAACCGTGACCAGGATGTTTTGGAAGAATCCATGCATGTCCGTTTGAAGAGTTTTAATTATGATATATTTCTTATGCAATGAAATAACGCGATAAACAAAATGCCAAGCAAACAAACATATCAAGCAAAGAAAAACTGTAGGTATTTCATAAAACAAAATCCTTTACACTGTAAATAAATTCTTTATGAAAACCAAGTTTCTGCAGTTATTAAGGGTGTATTCCAATCCAAACTGCTTATTTTCTGATTCATTTTTAACCTTCGATGCTATTTCTTTCAGACAAGCTAAAAATGTCGTGTCATCAGCTCTGAATTTTCTACTCAACCGATTTTGATAATTATTTTTTTGAAATGAAAGCTATTTATTTGTAGTTGTGCCCATTTTAGTTATTTTTTAATTTATTTCCATTTTTTAATTTTATTTTTAATTTTAAAAGCTTTTTCATGACATTTCTTCAAAATGGTGGCAACACAGTTTAGCTTTTCTCTCGATAATAAAAATTTATTTTCCAAAATGATTGCGTATAACTATGCACTAATTGAGGTAAAAAAATATATTTACTGAGAAATAATATTAATAATGTAAATAAAATAACAGAAAATAATTTATGATAAAAATTAATGTCTAAATCAAAATAAGAGAAATTTCAAATGAGGATAATGATGTCATTCAGCAACCAGATAAATGGGAATTACAATATTATTACGGATGCCTTTTTCATATTATTAATAACAGTAACTTTTAAAAAACATTTGAAGAGAATATGACGTCACCATTTAAAACATCGCATTTTTACTCATAACGATATTAGGTACTACTCTGTTATCCCGTCGACCAATTTCGCCAAATTATACAAATCTCTAAACTAATAGCCAAATTATACATATTGACATAATTTTTATTTTAAATAACGAAAAATCAAATAATTAGTAGAATATTAATAAAAATATTAATAAAAAGTCGAAATAAAAATCACTTAATGACATTTTAAACACATGAATCGTATTTAATGTCATTGAATGTGACATTCACGATCATCCATTATTGGCATTTAATCTTATAGTTTGTCGATAATTTTCTGGTCGACGGGATAACCTAGTAGTACAGATATTACATTTCAATATTTCTTTTCATTATGACACTGAGATTTTACTTTCAGATGGCTTCAGTTAGTGAAAATAATGTCATAGTAAAAATGAAATTAGTTTTTTTTTAAATAAAACTATTTTTCTGTGAGTGCATATAAAATAAAATTTCTGGATTTCGCATGCACTCAGGTTACAGTTATAACTGAAGATGTGCGAATATTTGCATGCAAAATTGTAACTGGCAAACTTGACATTTACTTTGTAAATATATTTATTATATGAGGAGCCCAGAAGCCAAGGGGTACAAGTGACAAAATGTCGATTTGGAGTAAATTGAGTTTAAAGATAATTGATGTTAAATTGGAACATCAATAACAATTGACTAAATTGAAATAGGAAACATCTGCTTGTTGCATTCTAATCTTTGAATTCTCATTTCAATAACTGTTAAAAAAATAGAGTACAATTTTCTTTAAATGTATAAATAATCAATATTGTTTGTTTTTCGAAAAAAAGTGCTTTATCTCTATAACTCCCCAAATAATCAGAAAATGACCTATATTTCTTTACCTGAGATGAAAAAAGCATATTTCCAGATACCCTGTGCACTTAACTCATTTTTATCAATTTTGCCACTTATACCCCTTGGCTTCTGGAGTCCTCATATATTGATTCAATGATGTAACTACTTTTGCTTTTTTTTAAACCAAATAGATCGGGTCTTTTAAACATTTCATTCGTCGAATTCCACGGGATTCCACTCGTTTTATTGTTAAATTGCATTTCCTTTTACTAAGAGTCTATAAAAAAGCGTTTAAACTAAAGAAAAAATCCGTTTTTGATGAATCTAGTCAATGAAGAAGTAGCACGTCAAATTGTATCTCTTTATTATTCCGCTATTCCAATGTCTCAGAGAGAAATTGCTATTCTATTGGGTATTTCATGCTGTTCTGTTTGCTATTATATTGATAAACACAAGAAAAATGAAGTTAGTTCATTGCAATCTAAACGGGGTCGCCCTTCTAAAAAAGCTCTATCGATTTTTTCCCCTAATCGGAGGCGAAACTGAATTCTGCAATGGCAGAATCTTCATTCAACTTGTTTAATTCATTTTTTTTTCCAAACGCATCAAACTGACAAATTCTCTTATTAATAAACTACATAATATGCCGTGTATGTCAATTTTTTTGAAAAAAAAGCAGAAAATATTACAAAAAAAAAAAAAAAAAAAAAAAAAAAAAAAAAAAAAAAAGCTATCAAAATTGGGCGTTTGAACAGAATTTTTCGAAATGGGAGATCTTGGAAAAAAAAAAAAAGGTTATACTGTGATAATAGTTGTTTATAAATCAAACTATAATTAATTTAGAGAAAAATGAAATCACACGGTCTTTTATACATTTTCTCAAAAATCATCTCAGCAAATTTCATGTTTTTACTTTTAAAAATGCATCTGAGAATGTATCGGAAAATTTCAAGCTGTTGAAGGTAAAAAAAATATTTTTTCGAGTACACTTTAATTGATTGGAGCAGAAATTTGAGATGAAAATAAATGTTGGTATACTATTGAACTAATAATATAGAAGTATTAAAGTTTGTAACTACTTTGTGAGATATAAAGATGTTTGAGAGAAAAAAAGGTTTTGGAATTGAAAAAAATAAAAAAAAAATAATTCTGATCAGGAAAAAACATTTTGATGATAATTATAGCAGAACATTTTGTAGAAGATGAAGCACATTATTTGTAAATAATTATTCTTTTCTTCAGATCTACGTTGACAAATAAAAGTTTCTGTAGAAAGAAGAATATTTTCTTCAGATGGTTGGTTGGTTGGTTGGTTGATTTTTGTCGTCCGATTATCTACGCTAGTGGGATATAGGACCAGGGGGAGTGCCCTCCGTGGGGGTCTTTCTAAGGGAACCTAACCCGTATTTACGCAAGGTTCGAAGAAAACCACGGAAAACTCCGAACGGATTTTCTTCAGATGAAAATTCATCTAGTGCGACAGCAAAGCAGTAAGTGGCTTAATGGAATTTTTGCGACCTCGAGTATAAGTCGAAATTCCCTTTTCAACTGCCAAATTTTGTCTAAAATTATTAAACTTATACACGAGTATATACGGTATTGTAAAATACTAATCTGCAGAACATTTAGAGACCCAATTTACGCGGAGCACCAGGCAATGTTAGCTACAATCGAAAAATACGTGTAAATAAAATAATAAAATAAATTTTTAATATAAATAATATAGCAAAAGAGTTAAGCAAACTTTCGCAAGAAATTCGTGACCTGTCACAGCCATAATTTGTAGCATTTACTGAGTCGGCAAAATTGATTTCTGAAATTAGTATTCTCGTGATATAATATTTATTTTCAATCCAGTGCTTTGAAAAGCTTATCTAACGATTCAATTTTTGTAAATAATCTTGTTAGTTTTTTCTTGATAAAAAACTATAGACCGGGAGGCAGCAACGCAGACAATCATCTCGATCGCACCTCTTTTAACCTCGATCCGCATATTAAAACGCAATCACTCTGCCAAATAATATTTTGGTGGAAAATACATGAAAACCGGATTTTGGTGATTGTCTCGAAGGTTTACCTTTTTTTTTTTTTTTTTTTTTTTTCAGCTCTTAACCCTACATGTTTTCATACTTTTAAGGGTGTATTTCGATTCAAACTGCTTACTTTCCGATTTATTTTTAGATTCATTTTTGATCTCAAATGCATCAAACTGGCAAAATGTTTTATCCAGAAAGTACTCAAGGTGCCGTAATTGTCGATTCTTTGATAAATGTAGAAAATATTGCGAAAAATGAAATCAAAAACGGCATTTTGAATTGATTTTTCCGAAGCGAGAGATCTGGTAACGAGAAAAAAGAGTCATACTGGGAAGATAATTATTTATAAATCAAATTCTAATGAATTGAGCGTAAAATGACATCACACGGCACCTTATATGTCTCTTCAAAAATCCCCTCAGCAAGTTTCATGTTTCTACTTTTAAAAATATGCCTGAAATTGTATCGGAAAATTCCGAGCTGTTGAAGGCGGAAAAGCATTTTTTCGAATACACCCTTAAGTGCAGGAAAACACAATGCTAAACTTATGAATCAACTTCTAGAATCAGAGTTTCAAATGTTTCCCACCAAGCATTTGGCAGACCGATTGCGTTTTAATATGCGAATCGAGTATTAACGTAATTTTGAAATTTCAGCCGCGAACTCGATGAGATGATTGTCTGTGCTGCCACCTTCCAGTCTATAAGCTTGTATATGATTTTAAACGCAGAAATACTTTGCAAATGATATATCTATAAAATATTTATTTATCCTTAAAATAATTAACTAAGATCATGAACTTAAAAATACCATAATCACTTTAGTGGACTAGATAAAAATAATCGGTCAAGGGCTAGTATAACTTACGTTCAGGAAGTTCTGTAAAATAAATGAATGAATTAGTAACTCAGCCAAGCATTGTACAAACATATCATTAAAAGTTGTTATCGAGGTTTCAAAAGCCGAAAGAACACAGATTATGTTACCCGTGTCTTTGTACAATCTAAATCCCCCGTGTCCTTAAGGGTTTCTACCTCTGCTATGATTACCGATGTTTTATTTTCGAAAATCATAGTCAACAAATCTTTTGTACTTCTGCGACGATAGGTACCTCCAGCGCTCCTCAACTCCTTTGCTGATTGCCTGCTAATCAAAATTTGTGTGCAGTGGAAAAATGCGATTTTTCAAAAAATTATATGACCTGTAGAGTCAAAAACTGTGTGGTGCTATAGTTTCTTTAAGAGCACACACTAGTCACGCGGTAAAAGTCGAGCGCTAATGTAAAGTCTATGGGAGCGTTCTTTTCGAATATCTCGCTGAAATTTTAATATATTTACATGATGTTTTTGCACAAGATAGCTGAGGACGATCCACAACCGGCCTAGTTTTTACTTTTTCAGTTTTCGTTTCAGATTTTCTTTAAAAAATTACTTTAACTTTCGAAACCAGTTTAAACCGGTTCTGAAAAGGAAACTATCGTATTATAAAAAATATATAAGCAAAATCAAAAAAGTAAAAACTAGGCCGGTTGTGGATCGTTCTCAGCTATCTTGTGCAAAAAAATCATTTAAAAATATTAAAATTTCAGCGAGATATTAGAAAAGAACGCTGCCATAGGCTTTACATTATCATCCGGGTCTTTTTGAGTACTTTTCCTGTGACTATTGTGGGCTCTTAAGAGCCCACAATAGTCACAGGAAAAGTACAGAAAAAGACCCGGATGACCATGTAAAGTCTATGAGAGCGTTCTTTTCTAATATCTCGTTCAAATTTTAATATTTTGACATGATTTTTTTTGCATAAAATAGTTCAGGACGATCCACAACCGGGCTAGTTTTTACTTTTTCGATTTTGGTTATATATTTTTTATATTACGATAGTTTCAGTTTCAGAACCGGTTTAAACCGGTTTCGGAAGTTAAAGTAATTTTTTAAAGAAAATCTGAAACAAAAATTGAAAAAGTAAAAACTAGCCCGGTTGTGGATTGCCCTCAGCTATCTTGTGCAAAAAAATCATGCAAAAATATTAAAATTTGAGCGAGATATTAGAAAAGAACGCTCCCATAGACTTTACATGGTCATCCGGGTCTTTTTGTGTACTTTTTCTGTGACTATTGTGGGCTCTTAAGGGTGTATTTAGATTCAAACTGCTTACTTTCCGATTTTTTTAAAAATTCATTTTTGCTCTCAAACGCATCAAACTCGCAGATTCTCTTATTTAGAAGCTGCTCAAGGTGCCGTGTATGTCAATTTATCGATAAATGTAGAAAATATTACATAAAAAATGCAGTCAAAGTTGGCCTTTGGATCAGAATTTTCCGAAGCGAGAGATTTGGGAACGAAAAAAAGGGTCATACTGAGAAGGTAATTGTTTACGAATCAAATTCTAATGAACTGAGCGCAAAAATGGCATCACATGGCACCGTATACGTCTTTTCAAAAACCTCTCAGCAAATTTCATGTTTCTACTTTAAAAATATGTCTGAACTTGTATCAAAAAATTTCGAGCTGTTGAAGGTGGAAAAATAGTTTTTCGAATGCAACCATAAATATTTAAATTAACTTCTATACTACCCATTTTTTTTTATGTATATATATATAATTTTAGTTTCACTAAATTCGGAAATAGAGGAGAATGGGGGGACGTATCTTTGTATTATGTTTTCGACAGTTTCTCTGAAAATATAATATGTAAAATTAAAAGAAATGCATTTTTGAATTCGGCGTTACAAAAATTTCACACGACATACATTTTTTTTTTTTTAGTAACTTAATTAGCCACTCTACATTTTCCTTAAATATACAGGGGTTGGACAAAAATATGGAAACACCTTAAAAAAAACACGTTTCCTTGCCTAGTATTGTGTACGGTACCCGTTGTTATTTAAAACAGCTTGCAGTCTTCTCGGAATGGATAAATACAGTTTCTGTATGTTTGCCAAGGGAATATTGTACCATTATTCCTGCAAAACGGTGGCAAGTTCAGATAACGATGTTGGTGGTGGATAGCGAGAACGCAGTTTCCGCTCCAATGTGGACCACAAAGGTTCAATAATATTCAAGTCTGATGACTTTGGTGGACTGGGGAGATGCGAAAATTCATCCTCGTGCTCAGAAAACCAGTCCATTACAATGTGAGCTGTGAGAACGGGGACGTTGTCGTCTTGGAAGATACCATCATCATTGGGGAACAAAGCTTGTACCATTGGATGGACTTGATCGGCCAAAATGTTCACATAAGTCTGAGCAGTAGTACGCCTTTACAGAGTTATCATGGGGCCAGAAGAGAACCACGATATGGCTCCCCAAACCATCACCGAACCCCCGCCATGTTTCACTCTTGGGAACAAGCAGTCGGTATTATAGGCTTGAGATGGCGTTCTCCAGACGTAAACTCGGCCAGAAGTGGGGAACAATGTGAAAGAAGACTCATCAGACCATATTACGCTCTTCCACTGCTCTATAGTCCAGGCTTTATGACTTAAACACCACTTTTTCCTGTTACAGGCATTAGCATTACTGATGGATGGCTTTTCAATTGCAACACGGCCAGCAATTCCCTATTTATGAAGCTCCCTTCTAATTGTTTTGATACTCACAGGATTTGGTAACACGACATTCATTTCAGCAGTAACTTTTGCAGCGGTGGACTGCTTATTTTTCGCGATAATCCTCCTTAATGATCGTCTGTCACGATCACTCAGCACACACTTTCGTCCGCGCTGTGGTTTAGGGGATGAAGTTTTTTCCGCATTTCAAATATGCGGAATAAATCTTCGACACAGTACCTCTTGAAACACTAAAAACCTTGGCTACCTTGCTTACGGAAGCACCCACCATACGCGCGCCAACAATTTGTCCACGTTCGAAGTCTGTTAACTGTGACATAATGCAATGATAATCTCACATAACAGTGCTCCAACAACGACTGAACGGTGCAGCGATTTTACGAAGTTGTATAGGTGGCGTCAGTAGGCGAAAACTCCAGTGCCATCAACATAGTTCATTATAATCAATCTTTCTTTTCAAACATGCATTTCAAAAGGTGTTTCCATATTTTTGTCCAACCCCTGTATTTGTAAATGGTTAATAATCTATAAATATGTGGATCAGTTGCCTTTATTTGAACTTTTCGCAACCCATACTTTACAAGTAAAATGGGAGATACCGTATTGATTTTATAATGGTTAAATCTTTATGATGGTTCACATTTTAAGTAAAAAAATCCTATTGAGTAAGGGTTATAAAATCCTTAAAAAACACGATGAAACATGTAAAATCAATTAAACAAAACTTAATTCATCAGTAGTATCAATTCAGTCCAATATTTACTCTGTTATAAATAATTTGCGAAAAAAAGTCAGCTCAGTGGTCATTATTTCCGTGGACACCATTGTTAAGAACATTTATGTAATGTGAAAATGTAATTTTAATGATATTATTTCATTAACCCTTTCGGGTCTGCCTTTTTTTTTTTTTTTCATTTTGAGAACAAAATTTTTATTATTTTAATAATGTTAGTCGTAGCAATCCATATAGATTTACAGATATTTAAAGATTATCTCGCTGTCTGAAATGCAACGAATGTACTTATTTTATGCATGATTCAATTCATATTTATATGATAATAGTTTAAGGAAGAGTTTTTGGAAACGTTTGGAAAATATCGTATTACAACAGGGTTCAACAGATATTACATTTTACTTACCCATCATACGTAGTATAGGGTAAGTCTTGCAATCGTTTTGAAAATCGAAAAAAGATGTTTGACGGATTTACACGTTTTAGATAGTGGAGATTCCGAAAAACATATTTTTAGAAAAAAATTTTTGCCGTCTGTCTGTCTGTCTGTAAACGCTCTATCTCCCGAAAAAATTGAGATAGAGACTTGAAATTTTGTATGTAGTTAGTATGTAAGAATGGAACGAACCCTATTTAATATCAGCAACCTCGATTATCCGGAACTATTTTTTTCGGACTCTCGAAAACTTCGTTCTGATGAAAGGTATATAAAAATTTTCGAATTTTTTTGTTTTAAGGAATGGACGTAAAAAACAATAAAATAACACACATTTTGCATATAGAACAAAGTCGATCGGATTATTAGTTGCCGAGATATTTGTAATCTTGTTTTCCACATTCTTCGATTTTTCGTGACCCTGTATTTCATTCAAATTTCAATTCAGAGGTATATTTTAATTGGAAATGAGACGCTTAATCTGACGCAGTTATTTATTAGTTAATAGAGTTATTATTTTTTGAGTTATAAGGATGTTTCTTTTACGCAGTTTGGTACTACTTGTGTAGTTTGGCGTTTATATAATTTGTCGAAATTGGTACATCAGCAGTTCTGTAATATAGCATTACTATGTATATTAACAATATTTAAATTTTGTTTATCAATTGCAATGCATTGTATAAATAGTTTCACAGGTTTTATTTTCGTATACATAACCATGATGGGTAAGTATTACGGTGGCCCCCAACGACTAGTTTCTAATGTTTTTGACATTTCATGACACATGATTCTTTCAGAAAAGTAACCTATATTTTAAATTTAAAGAGTGAAATATGTATGTATAATAAAGGAATCGCCAACGGCGCAAAGAGAAAACTATTATTACTGTTATTACTAAATATCAAATCATAAATAAAGTCGTATTAAGAAAGGCATAGATATATAATATAATTTCAATACGTAGAAAGTAAAAAAATAGTTGTTAAGACGAAATAATATTCGATAAAAGGACATATACTATTAATGGCACACCAGACACGCAAGGATTAATATACCGACGTGACATGGGATAAATCCTATATGAGGACCCCAGAAGCCAAGGGGTATAAGTGACAAAATTGAAAAAAATAAACTAAGTACACAGAAAACCTGAAAATATGCTGTTTTCATTTCAGGTAAAGAAATATAGGTGATTTTCTTATTATTTGCTGAGTTATAGAGATAAACCACTTTTTTCGAAAAACAAACAATATTGACAAATAATATTGTACATTTAAAAAAAATGTACTCTATTTTTTAAAAAGTTATTGAAATAAGAATTCAAAGGCCAGAATGCAACAAGCAGAAGTTTCCTATTTCAATTTAGTCAATTGTTATTGATGTTTCAATTTAACATCAATTATCTTTAAACTCAGTTTACTCCAAATCGAAATTTTGTCACTTGTACCCCTTGGCCTCTGAGATCGTCATATGTAATATAAAAAATCTTTTGTTAACCTTCAATTTGAATATACTTTCTTACAGAATGAACCTAGTAAATAAAAAAATAAAATAAAGAAAGAAAGTAAAAATAAATTTGCTCAGTCAATTTCAATAGATCGAATGTTATTTTAATATCTCCGTGACAATTTCTTCGTATCAGCCACTTCAAAAGATCACCAAAGCGAAAAGTGTTAAATAATTTCTTTACAGCTGCCATTTGACATTAATCGAATCATTTCCTCCATTTTTCATTTCCTTAACTATATAATCGGAATAGGAAAAATATCTCGAGGAAGGTCCGTTGCTCATCGGATATTCCAGTTTCCTTGGTCCGATTTCATTTGTCCGATGTATGCTGTAATAGATGCAAGTGCGAGAACGAGATGAAGTTCATCTGAATTAATACTGCAACCAAGTACTGTATATACCTAATTATTTTCATTTTTAAAGTTATTACTTTTAAATGTATATTTTTTAATGAATGACCAATTCGAAATACATTTATCGAAGTCTTATGTACTCAAGCATTTTTCTTTTATATTATTTTATTTTTAAGGGGACTTGTCTATTTTATTTATCAATTTTTCTTTTTAGATATTCGCTGAAAGACTGTTTAATTGTGAAAATTTTTGATTCCTCATTTTTACGCATGCAGCAATTATATCGGGTTTGGTTTGGTTTATTTTTGTCGGCCGATTATCAACACTAGGGATATAGGCCCAGGGGAAGAGTGCCCTTCGTGGAGGTCTTCCTCAGGGAACCTAACCCGTATTTACGCACGGTTCGAAGAAAACCACGAAAACTCCGAACGGTTAGGCCGACAGCCTAGGGTTCGAATCCAGCACCTGCTGTCTACCAGTTGAGAGGTCAGGACCTCCAATTATATCGGGAAATTGCAAATTTTGTTAATACTTACATTATATTGTTAATATTTGCACAGCTATTTTCAAAAGATAAAACTTTAAATGACTCTTTTTCCCATGTTCATATTTTCTTCACTTTCCTGTTTTTTAAATGCTAAAACTTTTTTTGTATTTGAGATAGAGATTTACACTTTTCGTACATGTTTTTTATTCTATATGTGATAAATAAGTGCATAGAATTAGCCCTGAAGCTGTATATATATATATATGTAAGTACAGTCAAACTTCGTTAACATGAACACGCTTAACGTGAACTACTTTTAAAATGAATTGTTTTCACAGTCCCGTATAAGAACGAATACAAAGATTTGATACTGATAACATGAATTGCTCTTAACATAAACGCAATTTCGATTCCTCTTGAGGTTCATGTTAACGAGGTTCAATTGTATATCAGGCTGTATTATATTTCATCGTTTTATACTGTGTATATCAGTAGAAACATTCTATTAAAGATAAATAATATTAAGTGTATCTAAAAATCAGTTTTTTTAATATACATTTGAAAATGTAAACAAATAAAAAAAGGCAAAATATCGGCGTTTAAAAAAGTTGTAAAGATTTTTAAAAATTAAAATTTCTGTTAACTTTTTAAAACTTTAAACCTAACTTTTAAAGAACGAGATGAAGTACATCTGAATTAATACTGCAATAAAGTACTGTATAGACCTATTAATTATTTTCCTTTAGTTTTTAAATATATTTTTCTTAATAAACGATGATTTCTAAATACATCTATCGAAGTTCAATAACAAAACTGTTTAGTCTGTTATAAAATCAAACATTTGTTTTTAATATTTTCTAATTTTTGGTACAGTTCACTACAAAATTGATCAAAAAATTTATTTTTGTCTTTCGATATTAGCTGAAAGCCTATCTGTATTATATATAGAATATTTTGAATATTTATTAATATTTTGAAATATATATTAATATTTTGAAATATATATAATAATTTCGGAGGGGACTGAGGTATAGTAAAAGTTTCTAAGAGGGAATCACAAGGAAAAACTCCTCTTTAAGCAAGTTTTTATCGTAGTAGTTAAAGCATGAATTATACAATCAAGCCTCCAAAGATAAAATCGCATGGGACTAGGAAAATTTTCATTTTAAGCAAGTTTTCATCTTTACAAGTTTAATTCCATGGTTATACCAATTTTTCTTTTTAATGGAATGGTGAAAATTATCTATTAAAAATATCTCAACAAATAGTGAATAAAACCGTAAAAATTATTTAAGAGTTTCTCACTCCAGCCCCCTACCTCCTTGAATACTTTTAATTTATGTATTATTTTAAATCACAGATTTTCAGTTGATAAATAGCAAGCATTATTAATTTTAAGCTAAATAAAATTAATGCACTTTTAATCATCACATATGACATTTTATTAAATAAATAAATAAATAAATAAATAAACGGATGTAAAGAGAGCGTGAGCAATATAACGAAAATATGACTATTTCATGGTCTCTGCGAAATAATTCATTTTTTAAAACGAAAACTTGTCTAAAATGGGATTTATATATATATATTTTTTAATTTTATCTTATCAGATTTCGTTGCATTTTGCTAAACTTTTTAAATTTATCCTGGTATTTTCTACATATTTTGGAGGGGGCTGAAGCGCCATCAGCCCACAGCCTGAATTCGCCGCTGATACATACAAAGAATTTTTTTTAATATAAAAATTATATCATAAAAAACGCTGACCCCAACTGAAAACGCACTTCAAGTAAATATTGTTCATAGTCTTCATAAGTTCAATTATTGTTTTGTAACCAAATTCTTTTGTGTCCTGTAAATGAATGGTAGATTTTATGTACACTCTAAATAAAAAAAAGTGACTATTCATTCCGGAGGAGTGAATACTCACTCTATCGCAGACTCAAAATATGCCCAACCTCTTTAGGATGACTATTCACTCTGGGCAAAAGTGAAATTGTTGACTCTGTGAAAGAGTGAATACTCACTCCTGGGAAGTGAATAATCACTGTAAGCAGGAGTGAATAATGACTCTTTCGGAGGAGTGACTATTCACTCTTGCTAAAGGAGTGCATTTTTTCACCCCGGATAGGAGTGAACAGTCACTCTTACATAAGAGTAAATGTTATTTTTTTATGCAGCAAATTCTTTTTTTATGTTGCTTTTATGGACATTTTTTAAAAAATCACATCTTTATAGCATGCAATGAAAATAAATACGAGTACGGTAAAGATTGGAAAAAATACTTTATTAATAATATTTATATAATTCATACTTTGTAGCATTAATTGAACTTAAAAAAAATCGATTAAAGTTACATATGAATTAAATTACATTACTGACAAAAAATTAAAATATTTTAATACAATCTTATCGTTTGTGTTTGTTTTCATTGCATGCGCTATAAATATACGATAGTTTTAAAATGTCCATAAGGACAAGTATAATTAACCGTAATCTTAATCAGATAATATTATTTTTCCCATTTAGATACCCATTAAATTTTATTTAGAATTTTTATAATTTCCGTGATGTACGTTATGAGCTTTTTTTTTTTTTTCATGCGTAATTCAACTTTTAAATATTTAGATAATTGTATTCTTTGCTATTAAATTTGAATGTGTAAAGTTTTTATGTGTTATGATTTATCACTGTTTTATTAAAATAAACGTAAAGTCTAGATTTTTTTTTTTTTTTTTTTTTTGTTTTTGTTTTGTGGAATATGTATATATTTACATATATTTAAACATATTCCTTATGTTTAAATTTTCACTAGCTGTTGCCTGAAAAGTGGATTTTAGTACTATGTTTACAACACATATCTGCAGGATATAAGTCATATTTAATTTCTTTATACCAGTAAATTTTATATCTTATGAATAAGAGCTGGACAAATTTTACATAATTTAATAAAAAAAAGAAAAATTTTAAAAACAGAAAAAAGAAGAAAAAGAAAAGAAATGACATATCTATTGTTTTTAATTGCTTGAAAAATACTTTGAATATAAAAAAAACCAGTTATTAATCACTTAAAAATATATTCAAACTTGTATTACGTAAGTAAATATGAACTTTTAAAAATATATACTAAAGCAATTTTATTTATAAACTTCACGCCAAGAATAAACAACTTTTTATTTATGCCTAATTTATCATATTTAATTTTTTACTGCTATAATTACTTGTACCAGAAACGATTGCAATAAAAGGAAAATTAATAACTGTTTTCTGATATTACTCAAACTTCAAAATTTAGAGTCGTTAACAAAATATAGAAAAACAATGCTTTCGTATAAATTAAAATTATTAATACATCAATTTAAAAAATTCAAAATATATTAATCAATACTTTTTAAATATACCGTTTAGAGGTCTGCACGGGCCGGAATTTCCAGGCCCGGGCCCGGCCCGTAGGAAAATTTTTTCGGCCCGACCCGGCCCGTTGTAAAATTCAAAAGTTCGGCCCGGGCCCGGCCCGTACAGGAATCAGTGAAAACAGGCCCGGCCCGTTTTGGCCCGTTACAATTTCTACGATTTCTAAAAAATTCAGATTTTTTTCATATAATTAAGATTTTTTTAAAGAATGCGTGCTATGGAATGATTTTACAGTATATTTTACAGGAAATACACATTAACAACATTAGCGATTACTAAGATTCTTAGGCTTTCAACAATCAAATAAAGATTCATCAAAAAATTAATATGGCTTAGAATAAAAGAAAAAACAAAGAAAGTTAAAAACATCGTAACTTTTGAGGCTGTTAATAAAAGAAGATTTATAAAAATATTTCTATATCATTTTATTAAATATTTTAAATCCAAATTCATTCGTTAATTCAAATATGCACCTTTCTGATACATTTCTAAATTCATTTTTTTCTCAGAAACGCATAGCAGGTATCTTTATTCAGACACTATATAATCAAATGGCATTGTCCATTTTTTGATACAAGCAATTTAAGAATACTGAAAGGAAATAAATTATTGTTATAGTTAGCGTTTTTAAAAGAATTTCCGGAAGCGATAGCATGGGAAGGGAGAAAAACCTGCAACCATTTGAGAAACTATTGTATCTGAACAAAGTTATGCAAGTATTTTATTCATCAAAAATGAAAAATGCTATTCGATTCCAAATGCCTTCAATAGTCAGGCTTATCACTTTTATATTTTTAAAATTAAAAATTAATCTGAAAATGTGTCAAATTTTCGCGTTTTTGAGAAATTAATTTAAAAACCATCAAGAAGTATATATATCCAAAGATTAATCTAACATAAGTTCTTTATCGCTGTTAATAATTTTACAAATCATGTTGTCTGCCCTACAGATCTTGAGAGCAATTAAGTCTTGTTTCGGTCCGGCAATTCTATATATAGAAAAATAATGCAAGGTTGATCTCGGCCCGGTATGAGTCAGCTAAAAAAAATTTTAAAACGGGTTACACACAATTTAACTGCCCGATGCCGATCTCATACTGTACAAGTTACATTTTTATATTGATGCTGTCAAACTAGTATGGCTCGTGACGCACATTTATATTTATTCTCGTCAAAATCATTTGCGTTGAAAATAGATAATATGTTATCGTTTCTGCTTAAATCTCGAGAAGGGGCCGGCAGGCCCGAAATTTTTTTTTTATCGGCCCGTATGGCCCGTTAAATTGTTTTGCCGGCCCGGCCCGTTTATTTTGTTTGCCCGTTTATTTTTGTTTGAGAAAACTATTCTGATTTTGCCGGCCCGGCCCGTTAGATAATTTGAAACGATTCCGCCGGCCCGGACCCGTGCAGACCTCTAATTACCGTTAAACAACCAAAATAAACTGCCATACATGAATAAAATGCTTCTGCGTTTGTTTAATTTTCAAAAATCATACGGTAGTATATAAAAAATTGCTATGAAATTTTTAGAAATTTGGTAAATGTTAAATCTGAAGCGTTGGATATCATAATTTATAATTTTCAATAGTAAATTAAAATATCAAAAAGAATAAATCTTTCACAAATTTCATTTATGGTAACATCTAAAGAAAATTTTTACAGTATTAAAGATATTTGTTTCAATCTAAAAACTTTTCCAAAATCAAAATCATATATGAATATCATTTTTATCTCCGGAATAATACCAAATAAATAAATTAAATTAAATTAAATAAATATTGATGCATATAGCTGCAAGTGTTTAATAGTAAAAACAGAAGAAATACAACATAAAATAAATACGGTATCAAACGGTATCCATTTTATGTTTTTATCTCTTTAACCATGAATCACTGAATCATGAGGTGGAAAAAAAAATCATTCAGATTTTCGAAGTACGTATGTAAGCAATTTTTGTTTTTGAACAATGACGAATTAATCATTTCACAGTTTCGCAGAGAAAGATTAAACTAGTTATCACTCAATGGTTTATTCTTAAAAATCAAGCTAATTGAATTAAAAAATTGCAATTTAAATATTAAAACAGTTACATGTTAATCCGGTTACATAAAGAAAGCATAACGAACAATAGCTTGACAAAAAAAGTTTAACGATATACTACAAAAAAAGATCAATCTTTAAAGCTATTTACTCTTATTCATAGATAAAATCCACTGGAATAACACGTTAAAATAAAATATGACTCACCCTTTTATTCTAAAATTATCCAAAATAAAAGCATATATAATCCATCTTTTAACCTAACTAATCGCGTACAAAGCTCCCGCTCTTGTTCATTTCTCATAAATTACGTCATAGCAGTACGTCATGCGCATAAATCTGAATCTGGTTTGCAATTCGCATAGTAGAAATGTTCAACGTCGTTATAAAATAAAACACTTCCTAGATAATTCTAACGTATTTCTTGGTTCGTTTACACTATGATCATACACTATATTGCCATTGATTATGGGACACTTGTGATTTTAGACATTTTACTAAATATCTTGAAAAATACGTGAGGAATCATCTCGAAACTCTTAGTATATAAATATAATAGTATAAGTCATACATCTCCGTGAAGATTTTTTCCCGAAACTCCAAAGGGGACCGTCAACAAATTAAAAAAGAATGAATATCTTTTGAATAACCCTGTCAAAACTAATGTAGCAAAAGCGCTCAAACTCTAGATTGTGATTGAATGCCTTATTGTAATAAGCCTTGTTCATTTTTATGCAAATAGCATGCATACTCGCAGAGTAATTAAGGTTTTTATAAAAATGATCCCAAATTTTTCCAAGTTTTTTCCTTATAATTTTCAGAGCTCTTAATATAAAATATTATTTTTTTTCAGAAAATATGACAAACACCATTGCACACATTACCCTATAATCAGAATTAAAAAATAATGAAAATTGTATAAAAAATGAGTTGGTTTACTAAATAATTTTTTACTGCGCATGCGTCAACGATATCAAAATTTCATTTGCATATTATGTTAGCTAAATGTATAGAGCAACTTTTGTGAAAGTCACAAAATCATAACTTGAAAATTCTGACAATAATCGTCAATTGAATAAGTCGAAAATCCGTTATTCTCAAAATGAAGCAAAAACAAGAGGGGTTGTATCCATATATTCATTGATTAGTGTCAATATAGAATACACAATATGGGATGTACTACTGCATTTGGATAAAATCCCTCATTTTTTTGCTTCATTTTGGAAACAACCGATTTTGTCCTTTTTCTATAGACGATTACTTTCAGAATTTTCAAGCTATGATTTTGAGACTTTTACAAAAGTTGCTCTATACATTTAGCTAACATAATATGCAAATGAAATTTTGATATCTTTGACGCATGCGCAGTAAAAAATTATATACTAAACCTACTCATTTTTCATACAATTTTTATTATTTTTTAATTCTGATTACAGGGTACTATGTGCAATGTTATTTGTCATATTTTCTGAAAAAAAATATTATTTTATATTAAGAACTCTGAAAATTATAATGGAAAAACTTGGAAAAATTTGGGACCATTTTTATAAAAACCTTAATTACTCTGCGAGTATGCATGCTATTTACATAAAAATGAACACAGGGTATTACAATAAGGCATTCAATCATAATCTAGAGTTTGAGTGCTTTTGCTACATTAGTTTTGACAGGGTTATTCAAAAGATATTCATTCTTTTTTAATTTGTTGACGGTCCCCTATGGCGTTTCGGTAAAAAATCTTCACGGAGATGTATGACGTATACTATTATATTTATACACGAAGAGTTTCGAGATGATTACTCATGTGTTTTTCTAGATATTTAGTAAAATATCTAAAATCGCAAGTGTCCCATAATCAATGGCAATATAGTGTATTAAGACGATTATGTATCTAAAAATTAAGACATCCATTAAGTCTGAATTTTCAGATTAAAGACATTAACTGACTGAAATCTTTTTCAGCAATATTTAATTCAGGGGGTGGCCCAGGGGGGACATCCCCCCAGGACAGTAAGATGTCCCTCCCCCCAAAAATTTTGATATTTTGTGTTTTTAATGGTCAGAAAGTGCAATCCCTCCCCGGACCTCCATAATGACCCCCCTCCCCCCCGGAGCTACAGAAATCTCTCCCAGCATGCTTGCCAATCTCCCGCTTTTTTTAAATTCTCAAAACGTAGTTTAAACCAGAAAGTTTATTTAATAAATGAATGGATTTAGTTTTCGATTAACTACCACATCGAATCAAGAAACATTTACTTTAATACATTTTCTGGTGGAAAGTAGGTTTCTTTGATTTAAAAAAAAGCGGGGGGTTGGCAAGTATGCTCCCAAAGAAAAGTGTCTGAATTCAACACCTCTTTACATTCACATATGCAGATAAAATTTTAGTGTTAAACAGTGTTGAATTCAGACACTTTTCTCCGATAGCGACTTCTGTAATGGATTAAAGAGATTCGGGGGGGGGGGGGGGGGGTTGCATTTTTTGACTATTGAAAACACAAACCCCACATTTTTCCGGGGAGGGGAATTCATTGTTCAGTGCCTTGAATTCAACACTTGCGCTAAATCCACATTGTGTTAAATAATTAAATTAACGTAAAAAGTACAAATAAATGAACTGAAATTACTTTCAGGTACATACATCATATATATTATAAAGCAGAAGTTCTGAAACTTCCAAACGAGTGTTTTCATAAACTACCCGATGGATTTTTTTGCCGATTGTATTATTCGAGAGGAAATATTTTTCCGAAGGTTTATGATTCAAATTTACAGGGATAACTCTGATTTTTCGTAGTAAATTTCGTATTTTTCGGTTAGTTTTGACAAAAGGGTTGCCAGTAGCTGTTTTTGGCGAAAATTATAATTGCTAAAAGAATTAAATTGGCTATATCTATTAGAAATATTACAAATATCTTGCAAATAATAGCAGAAAATAACTACTGATAATATTAATAATAATAAAGAAAGACCGCTTAAATGAGGCGTAATATTATAAAAATATATTTATCTTGAAAATGAAAAAAAAAAAAATATTTGTATTGCTTAAAAAATAAATTAACGCGAAATATAACAATTGGTGCAACTTTTGAACACTTATCCCTGGCGTTAGAATAAAAACATGAATTTCAGAAATTGATTAAACGAATGTTGAATGATAGTTATTTCCCTTTTTATTATTTTATTTCTTTTTTATCGAATTTCCGTATCACTTACAGCAGAAAAAAGCAGATCTGATTGTAAAAGACACTGTACGTTGTGAGTTACTATTCGTATCTATACCATTTTCATCTTGCTTTTGTCGCCAAAGAATGTGTTTTTAAGCCGAAAATGCACTACTGACTTAATGCCCGACTTAGGTTCTTAATGGTCGCAATAATGTTTTTTTTTTCAAGTGAAGATATTTTTTAGAGTATATTTTAATATTCAATCGTAAATTATATAGATGTAATTATAACTCTTTTATTTCTTTTTGCAAATGTTTTTATTGTTAATTTAATTTTTCTTGCGCCATTTCGTCAATTTCACTTAACAGGAAAAATTTTAGTTTTAAAATTTAAAAACTGGAGAAGGAAAGATTACCCCATCGATTAAAAATCTACCACCAAATTCCAAGATTAAATGTCAATAATGGATGATCGTAAATGTCACATTCACTTGACATTAAGCATAATATAAATATTAATTATGTCATCAAGTGATTTTTAATTCGACATTTTATTTCTACTTTTATATATGCTCTGCTAATTTGTTTTTCGTTATTTAAATTAAAAAATATGTTAATCTATATAATCTGGCTAATAGTTTGGCGATTTGTATAATTTGGCGAAATTGGTCGACTGAAGGAAAAATTTTGCAATTCAAAGGAAATTTATGCAATTATAAGTAGATAAATTACTATAGATAAATTCAACATTTTGAAATAAAAAATTCCTGCTGAATGAATTTACAAGTCTTTTTTAATTGACCATTTCCTCTTCAATATTTCTTCAATCAATATTTCGCTATTATCTTTTGCGCAGGCTAAAAAAAAAAAATGTTTTTTTAAATATTTTATTAGATAAAACGTAAATAACATTTTTCTATTTTTTAAAAAATATTTTTAAAATCTAATTCTTCCATTATGTGTCTTACAGGACAAAATAGCAGAATTACTTTTAAAAATGGTTTTATCTGTTAATTATATGTTGTTTGTTTATTTGGGTGTTTGAATTTACTTTTGTCATCAAACAATGCGATTTTATACCAAGAAGGCATAAGCCGGAGCGATGTACTAAATTCTCTCACTCTCTTTTAAATGTGTGAGAGCATTTTTACGATATTTTTTTTATGTTTAATTGTAAATATATAAATAGCAGTTATAGCAAAAAAAAAAAAAAAAAAAGCGTATAATGTTTAAATTTTAGTATAAATGTCTTCCTCATCCAAACTGTAAAATAATTTAATTGCAACTTTTTAAAGTTTTGGCGCAGATGTCATAGTCGCGCCACATTCGCACGATTGCAACAAAATGGCGATTTCATGCCTCACATGGTAAACCGACTATGGTTGTTTATTTATTAATAAACTATATATTAACTTTCATTTTTGTTTTTTTTTAAATAATATAAATCATTTTGTTCTATAGCTATTAATTAAACTTTTTTATTTGTTATTTTTTATTCAAATAATACAAAATAATTAAAAAATATTTATGAAATTGGTAATTAAAAACCAAGTTCTCCAAATTGGCGGCAGAAAAAAATTGCGCCAATGTAGTGCATACATGACATCTGTGTCAAAGTTTTTTCACTATACATAAGTAGGGAAAATGCAGCATAAATACCGATTAAAGTTTTTTTTTTCTCCAAATATAGAAATTTTGTCACAGATTTGGTCATATACTCATCGAGGTATCTCACTGACGCCAAAATGGCATTATTTGCCTCATATGGTAAACCAGCTATAGTAGTAGTAGGAAAATAACAGTTTAAGCTCAGCAGGCGGCACTGCGGCACCGTGCCGCCTGCTGTGCCGCCTGCGGTACCTCCGTCCCTCCGGCTGTCCCGCCTGCGCTCACCGTACCACCGCCACTCTCCTGCCCCCCACTATGCATCCCCCTCCACGAACACCCCCTAGTGGAAAAAAGGAACATTCTATTATAACAGGATAGGTGAACAACCTTCCCTAATTAAAAATATTATCAATCACATCTCAACTCGGAATCATACTATATGATGAAGATTAAATTTATATTTGAATTTTGAACAACCGTAATTTTAATGAGTATTATTAATTAAGCGAAACAATTAAAATTTCAGTTTTCAACCATTTTATTTAGATTTCTTCAACTACAAGATGAGATTATCAATTTAACACAAGAAAGTTAAACATATTTGAATTTTGCTTGATAGACCATCTTAATGAGTAGTATTAATTAAATAAAAACAATAGAAAATATCAAGTTTTATAGAAAAAGACTGATTTCTTACGATTTTTATCAACTATTTGATCAATGTAACGACTTAAAAGTTGAAAGTTAAACATGTATCCTAGTTTTTCAACAGCTATAGCCTTAATGAGTATCGTTAATTAATTAAAAAAACAATGGAAAATATCAAGTTTTATGGAAAAAGACTGATCTCTTACGATTTTTATCAACTGCAACATCAGTGTATCGACTTGCAAGTTGAAAGTTAAACATGCATTCTAGTTTTTCAACAGCTATAATCTTAATGAGTATCGTAAATTAAGTAAAAAACAATGGAAAATATCAAGTTTTATAGAAAAAGACTTATTTCTTACGATTTTTTCAACTCAAACTTCAGAATATCAATTTGATAGAAAGAAATTTAAGCATGCATTCCAGTTTTGGACAACCATTTCCTTCATGAACATTATTAATTAAGCAAAACAACAGAAAATATTAAATTTTTAACTGATTTCTTCATATTTTTTTATTATTTTTTTTTAATATAAAATCAGAATACACAACTTAAAATAGAAATTTAAACATTTTTTTTAGTTTTTGAACAGTCGTTACCTCAAAGAATTTCGATAATTGAACAATTAACAAAGGAAACTAATGATTTTTTAACGAAAAAAGACGAATTAAACGAATTTGGTTAACTTTTACTCTAATTGGAAATTTCATCGTACTTTATATATACCAACTAAGTAGAATTTTAATACATAAACGAATAATTTAAAGAAATCCTCAACACGCAAATGTGAACCTGCAGAGCATTTCTTATTACGTCATATCTAAACTAAAACTTTTTTCTGCAACCCCTCCATGCATGCATTCCAGGTAGGGGAACATAACAAAGAATTTTGACGTCACAACTTACAAAGGTATCCAACAAAATGTTTACGTTCAAGAAAAAGTATCACCTAGAGAGAAAAAAAGAAGAGATTTAAGCTATTTATCCATTCTAGTTTTATAACAGTTACCACAACATCTCCAAATTAAAATTTGGAAGTCATAATGAGTGTAATTAATTAAGCAAAATAATAGAAATATTAGTTTTTCAGAGGGGAAAAGACGAATTTAAACAAATTTTATTAGTTTTACACTAGTTTAATAATAATTTTAAGAGGAAAAAGACGAATTTAAACTTTTTTTTTTTTTTTTTAGTTTTACACTATTTTTTCTCATCTCCAACACGGATATATCAATTTTAACAGAAGAATTAAACGTATATTTTAGTTTTTAACAACAAAATCTTAACAAGTATCATTAATTAAACAAAAATAAATATCAGTTTTAAAGAAAAGACGAATTTGAATAATTTTACACTAGTATTTTCAAAAGACACATGGAAATATCAATACTTATTCACATATTTCACTTATTCACTGTATTCAATACTATATTTAATAAATTTGGATACACTTTAAGAATGTCCTAATCTATAATTATATATTAGTTGTATATTTAATGTTACCCATGTTTTCATCATTAGTTCATAATCGTGAATTTTGTACTTTAAATACCATGTATTCAGGTTCAGATTATTTTTACTTGAAATCATACAGAATTTTTTAACAGAGTTTGTTTTTGAAATTATTGAAGCAACTGTATTTAATATTTTTAACACCAATTTTCTAAGATTTTCTAACATTTTCCGATTATACATTCCTCAGAAGTACATTTCTAAATGCTACAATCACTTTACATATCGAAAAGATATCATTGAAGCAACTGTATTTAATATTTTTAACACCAATTTTCTAAGATTTTTTAACATTTTCCGGTTATACATTCCTCAAAAGTATGTATTCTAAACAATAGAAAATATTAATTTTAAGAATAAAAAGACGAATTTAAACAAATTTTCTTAGTTTTACACTATTTTTTCTCATCTCCAACACGGATATATCAATTTTAACAGAATTAAACGCATATATTAGTTTTTAAGAACAAAAATGTAATAAGTATCATTAATTAAACAAAAAATAAATATCAATTTTCAAGAAAAGACAATTTTTTACACAAATTTTCAACTTTGAAATACATTTGTTTACATATATTGTTACAATATATTACTAAACTTAAACTTTTTAAAAAGTTTGAATGTCTTTACAAAGGGTTCATATTTATATTTTTCACGTCTTGACTGCATTCGAAATCTTACAACAAAAGTATACTTTTATTATTATTATTATTCTAGAAAATCTAAAAAGTCATTTCTTGCTGCTTTAAACACTTGACATATTAAAACTACTCTGAGATATTCTACCCATATAATTAATCAAATTAGAACATGATTTATCTTACACTTCAAAATTTCTGAATTTTTACAATACTTATTTTCATCAAACTTTATTCTTGATCCTATATATTTTAACAGTACAGAATTTTAACATCTGTTTTTATCTACTTATCAGAAACTTATTAAAACACCCAACAACATTTTCCAAATATGAATATTATCTTTACAGTTTAATAATACAAAACATACACGAATACAAAGTTTAATTTTTACAAACATTTCATATTTCAAACCAAACTTTTCGAAATTTTCACATCATAAGAGCAAACATTAGATGAACTTTTTAACATCAATATTGCTTAGATCTTTTCATCATAACTTTTAATTATGATAATTATCCATTTTTAGGTTGATTGTCGAAAAACTATATCTGAAATTACATAAACTTAATGTAAAAAACCATGTTCTCACGCAATTTCTTGAAATTCAACAAAGAATTGACTATTACTTATCTATTATTCTTATTAAATACTTATCTACATCAATATCGACTCTCGATAGTATATAGATATTTCATCATTACACACTTACAACTCTTTTCAAACGTTTATCACAAAAATAAGTCAATCAAAGTCTAAAAGTTATCACACCTGTTCCTCAGAAATATTACTATCATATGAAACAGTAAAGAAAATTAATAGATATTTAATATTTAATACCCTCATACGTGAAATTACTGTCGAATGAGAATACTAATAATCTATAAAATCAACTGTTGAACAAAAAAATAGTACAGATTACCGAAAATTCAAATGTTTTTTTCTGCAAAAGTTACAAAAATTAACAAATGAATGACAAGTTAGAGAAATAACTAAAAAAGTTAATGAACATATTTACAAATTTATTAAAATCACATCTTTTTCTGGATTACAAACCACAATTTCTTGAAAAATTTAACACCGAATTTGTAAGATTTTAATCCTAGTATTACATACACTCAATAAATATTCAAAATTAACAAAAAAAAAAAAATAATAATAATTTTTTAGTCTCATCAATAAGCAGAAATTCTATATTAAAAGAATATTTTCATATTAGTACTTATAAAAATGAGAGTTTACAAACTGATTTTCATAATTTTATCACATTTAAACTTAATATTTTACATAAAACATTATTTAATCAAATTTTATGCTTTCTAATTCAGTAAAATTCAATACTTTTTTAGTTTTTAAACCAATACCACGATATTTATTTACATCAAACTTGATTCTTCACCTTTTATATTTCCACATTACACACGTGAGATAAATACTAACTTGGATCAGGAGTTGAAGTCAATTGATTCCATTCGATTTTCATCATGTACGCATTGCTCCTACACGAAATTTCTTATTGCTATAATCATCTAATGTATTAAAACTAATCTACTCATATTTTTAATCAATTCATCAGATGTTTCATCTCGCACTTCTGAATTATCGTGCATCAAGTTGCTTAAAATATAAATACTATCTTTATAGTTTTAATGATATATAGTATACATGGTTTATCTTGAGTTAGCACTTCCATAGTATTAATCAAATTATATGTTTCATCTTGCACTTGATCTTAATGATTTCATCTTGCATCTGAATTATCGTCCATCGAGTTTTTTTTTAATAATAATATATTTATAGTTTTTGATTATACATAGCATGTACGAATACAATCTTTAATTTTAACATTTCATATTTCAAATAACCTATTCCCGAAACCAAGCTATGTGAATTTTACCACAATGCTTATTATCATAGAATAATTTGTGTTTCACACTTTTCTAAAAATTATCAGATATGTACCCCTCATAGAAATTACTATCGTATGAATAAATGAAGAAAATTTAATTTATATTAAATGTACACGAAATTGATTGCAATATACGTGTATTTAATAAAAATAAATAAATAAGCGATTATTTATACATTAAACCTTTACTAAATATATATTTCTTTCATTATACAGATGTTTCAACAAGATGAACCAAAACAGCAGCAAACTTCAGAAATGAATGATCCGAATGATTCATCCCTAGCACATGTAGCGTTAACGAATAACACATATGTGAGTACTTATATGAGAAATACTAGAATTCGTATATGAAACGTAATTAGAATAAATACAAAATGATTTGTCTTACTACCTACACTTTAACAAGTGCTTTTTACTTATATTATTGAAGAGAATCCTAACTGTGTCCATTTATTTCTATTACAGATGTGCTCTATTTGCTACAAACACTTCTTAAGTAAATGGAATTTAACAGAACATGCAAAAATCTATACAGGTGAAAAACCTTACACTTGGAAAGATTACCATAAATGCTGTTTTCAAGGAAACGTGAATCAAAAATGCACACATCATCATATAAAGCATCGTCAGATATACAGGGTGAGTCATAAATATCGAAACAATAGGCTAACTCCTCAAATATTGCCCCTAGACCCATACTTCCAATTGCAAAAATTCATAAAAAAAGGTGAAATTTCCGATAAGATAAGTTGCAACTCCATGGGGGGTCTATTTGAAAAAATACGAAAATTAAATTTTTATACGGCCCCCGTAGAGCGAAATTCCCAATTAGGAAATTATTCCTTATCCATTCCTATATTGAACAAAACAAATTTCATCTCTGTATCTAAAAATCCCACAGAGATATTAAATATCAAAATCCTCAAAAATTCCTGACTTACACCACTTTTCCCTGCCTCTAAACTGACTCAATTTCAACGCTTGTTAGGGAACATTCACAAATTGCAATTTAATAAAAATCGGTGTAAGATACCACTTTTTCTCTGGACATAAAATAGCAGCGTATAGTATATTTTATGTCCAAATATACTATACGCTATGTGTATGTACTTTTATAGCTTTTCGTTTTTTATATTTATACTTTTTATTATTAAAGAAGCGCCAAAGGCTGTAATATATTTATTTTATCAATGAATCTCTATTTATATGTAAATGTTTCACTTATATTTTAATATCGTTAATCCATATCCCATGCGTTGGAGACTCTGAAAAATGTTATACACTAAAACTTTTTAAGACGGAATCACATAGGAAAGAAAAAAATACGTTATAGACAGATGCTCTCCCTAGAAGATGTAATTGGAGCTTATTTTCTTTTCAGGTACTATTGCATTTATTTTGCATGGATCAACATATTTTCCGTTTAAGACGGAATTTCGTCATAGGCAGATTTTTTTTTCACTGGTTTTATTGTATTTAATTTTTTTTTAGCCTTTGAATAATCTATTTAAAAAATGAATTTTAAAGTTTTTTTTTTTTTTTTGGGGGGGGGGTAAAATAAAGATTTCAAAACCTATATGTTTTTCGTAAAAAATTCGATTGAGCCGAATTTTAATATTTTTTATGCACGTATTAAGTCAGTCAGAGACAGTGATTTTAATATGGGTTTTACCGAGACCGGGGAAATTTCATCCAGAGTGCACCTAAGTTGAAGGAAGTCCCATCCTTTATGAAAAGTACGCTAGGCCCGGCCTGGCGGTGGCGGGTCTTCAGAAAAAAATAACATCTCGGTCCTGGCCCTACCTGGGCCCAGAATACAGATTTTTTAACATCCTCTGGAGGACGATAAAAATCATGAAGTTGTCAGAGGTAAATAAAAAAAAAAAAAAAAAAATTTAACCTGCATCTTAGAAAAAGCATTTTTTAAAATAACTGACGGACATTTAAACAATACACTTCGTTTTTCTGCATAATGAATGTTTTATCCTCTATTTCTTGTCTTTAAATTATTAAATGTTAAGAAGTTTTAAAAGAAAACAGAACTTGAAACACGTCATTTTTGATTTTTTTTACATTAGTTTTGTTTCGGCAAATTTGAAAAAAATGTTTACTTTTGAAAAAATTTTTGCTTTTGAAAATATGATTTTTTTAAAAGTTATATTATTTTTTCAATAAACATTTTTAATAGTTTTAAATTAATATAAAAAAACCTTGGAATAAAACTAAAATCAGATTTTCATCTTTAATTAAATGGAAAGAAATTGAAATCCGTTAAATAATGTTACTAGTTATAACGATTTTTGATTGTCCCATTTAAACCATTGGCCCCACCAGTGGCCGAGAGGTTGGGACCTCTCAACTGGTAGACGGCAGGTGCTGGGTTCGAACCCAATCGCGGCCGTCGGCCTAACCGTTCGGAGTTTTCGTGGTTTTCTTCGAGCCTTGCGTAAATACGGGTTAGGTACCCTTAGAAAGACCCCCACGAAGGGCACTCCCCCCTGGGCCTATATCCCTAGCGTAGATAATCGGCCGACAAAAATACACCACACCACCACCACCACCCATTTAAACCAGTACTAACCACATGAAACTTTTATAAATTGTATGAGAAATTTTAGAATGTGATTTTCTTAGCAAATTATAAGGCCAACATCACAAAAAAAAAGAAAAAAATCAAAAATTCTAAATCAAGAAATAGATTTTTTACGCGTTTTCTAGAACTGTTAAAGTAACAATGTTTTTTGAATTGTGCGCATTTCAATTTGTGTCTAATCCCTTAAAACCTGATGAATTTTTTAAACGGCTATAACTTTGCGAATTTTGGAGATATGAAGATGCAACTTTTTGTGTCTTATTCAGGACTGAATAAGGAAAGTTTTCCTAATTGGAATTTTTGTCCTACGGGGGCCGTATAAAAATTTAATTTTCGTAACTTTTCAGCTAGACCCCCCATGGAGTCGCAATTTATCTTATAAAAAATTTCACATTTTTTTATGAATTTTTGCAATTGGAAGTATGGGT
Source organism: Maratus speculifer (assembly GCA_964019185.1). Taxonomy (NCBI): domain Eukaryota; kingdom Metazoa; phylum Arthropoda; class Arachnida; order Araneae; family Salticidae; genus Maratus; species Maratus speculifer. The sequence goes on along the minus strand of OZ025290.1, from coordinate 55,478,965 downwards.
CTAGGGGCAATATTTAAGGAGATAGCCTATTGTTTCGATATTTATGACTCACCCTGTATGTAAACTTAGTGAAGATATTTAAAAATTAGTCAGACTTTTGAAGAATTTAGAAATAAAGGAAGATATTTAGACTATTTATCCATCATATTTTCACAACACTTACCACAATATCTCAAACTTAAAATTTGGAAGACATACACACTGCTGAAAAGTAATTTTGTGATTCTTCTAACCAGTATGAATGTATAGATATTATTTTGTATTGTATTCTTTAAATGCTCACATTAAATATTCTTTTATATGCATATATCGTTGTGTTTATTTTTCTAATACCTATTACATTAATGAAATACATAACATTTTAAGTGAAATAACACTCTCACAATTTAAAAAATGCATAAGAACATACAAAAAATAAGCAGATGTATGAAAAAATATGCAAGTTTACAAAATAATTTCATTGTTTTCTAGAAATATTAACAAAAAATATTTACAATATGAAAAAATTGCAAAAGTGAAAAGAAAAAACACGAATGTAAAAACAAAAACCACAAAGTGAAAAACTCATAACAAAGTTTTTGAAAAAAATATTTACAACAAAACTTTTTTTTACAAAAACCAAAACTTCCAAAAAAATTTTTTTCAAAAAAATTTTTTTTTCAAAAACATTTTTTACAAAAAAATTTTTTTTCAAAATAAGTTTTTACAAAAGTAAAAAAAAGAAAATCACAACGTTAAAAAAATGAAAAATTTTTGTTAAAAAAAGTGCAAAAAAATTGCAAAAAAAAGTTGCAAAAATTTAAAAAAAAAGTTATGAAAAAAGTCTCAAAAATTTTGTTGTTTTTAATAGCAAATGCAATGGTTTCGCCATTGCATATTGCAAGTTAGTATTTATCTCACGTGTGTAATGTGGAAATATAAAAGGTGAAGAATCAAGTTTGATGTAAATAAATATCGTGGTATTGGTTTAAAAACTAAAAAAGTATTGAATTTTACTGAATTAGAAAGCATAAAATTTGATTAAATAATGTTTTATGTAAAATATTAAGTTTAAATGTGATAAAATTATGAAAATCAGTTTGTAAACTCTCATTTTTATAAGTACTAATATGAAAATATTCTTTTAATATAGAATTTCTGCTTATTGATGAGACTAAAAAATTATTTTTTTTTTTTTTGTTAATTTTGAATATTTATTGAGTGTATGTAATACTAGGATTAAAATCTTACAAATTCGGTGTTAAATTTTTCAAGAAATTGTGGTTTGTAATCCAGAAAAAGATGTGATTTTAATAAATTTGTAAATATGTTCATTAACTTTTTTAGTTATTTCTCTAACTTGTCATTCATTTGTTAATTTTTGTAACTTTTGCAGAAAAAACATTTGAATTTTCGGTAATCTGTATTATTTTTTTGTTCAACAGTTGATTTTATAGATTATTAGTATTCTCATTCGACAGTAATTTCACGTATGAGGTTATTAAATATTAAATATCTATTAATTTTCTTTACTGTTTCATATGATAGTAATATTTCTGAGGAACAGGTGTGATAACTTTTAGACTTTGATTGACTTATTTTTGTGATAAACGTTTGAAAAGAGTTGTAAGTGTGTAATGATGAAATATCTATATACTATCGAGAGTCGATATTGATGTAGATAAGTATTTAATAAGAATAATAGATAAGTAATAGTCAATTCTTTGTTGAATTTCAAGAAATTGTGTGAGAACATGGTTTTTTACATTAAGTTTATGTAATTTCAGATACAGTTTTTCGACAATCAACCTAAAAATGGATAATTATCATAATTAAAAGTTATGATGAAAAGATCTAAGCAATATTGATGTTAAAAAGTTCATCTAATGTTTGCTCTTATGATGTGAAAATTTCGAAAAGTTTGGTTTGAAATATGAAAAGTTTGTAAAAATTAAACTTTGTATTCGTGTATGTTTTGTATTATTAAACTGTAAAGATAATATTCATATTTGGAAAATGTTGTTGGGTGTTTTAATAAGTTTCTGATAAGTAGATAAAAACAGATGTTAAAATTCTGTACTGTTAAAATATATAGGATCAAGAATAAAGTTTGATGAAAATAAGTATTGTAAAAATTCAGAAATTTTGAAGTGTAAGATAAATCATGTTCTAATTTGATTAATTATATGGGTAGAATATCTCAGAGTAGTTTTAATATGTCAAGTGTTTAAAGCAGCAAGAAATGACTTTTTAGATTTTCTAGAATAATAATAATAATAAAAGTATACTTTTGTTGTAAGATTTCGAATGCAGTCAAGACGTGAAAAGTATAAATATGAACCCTTTGTAAAGACATTCAAACTTTTTAAAAAGTTTAAGTTTAGTAATATATTGTAACAATATATGTAAACAAATGTATTTCAAAGTTGAAAATTTGTGTAAAAAATTGTCTTTTCTTGAAAATTGATATTTATTTTTTGTTTAATTAATGATACTTATTACATTTTTGTTCTTAAAAACTAATATATACGTTTAATTCTGTTAAAATTGATATATCCGTGTTGGAGATGAGAAAAAATAGTGTAAAACTAAGAAAATTTGTTTAAATTCGTCTTTTTATTCTTAAAATTAATATTTTCTATTGTTTAGAATACATACTTTTGAGGAATGTATAACCGGAAAATGTTAAAAAATCTTAGAAAATTGGTGTTAAAAATATTAAATACAGTTGCTTCAATGATATCTTTTCGATATGTAAAGTGATTGTAGCATTTAGAAATGTACTTCTGAGGAATGTATAATCGGAAAATGTTAGAAAATCTTAGAAAATTGGTGTTAAAAATATTAAATACAGTTGCTTCAATAATTTCAAAAACAAACTCTGTTAAAAAATTCTGTATGATTTCAAGTAAAAATAATCTGAACCTGAATACATGGTATTTAAAGTACAAAATTCACGATTATGAACTAATGATGAAAACATGGGTAACATTAAATATACAACTAATATATAATTATAGATTAGGAAATTCTTAAAGTGTATCCAAATTTATTAAATATAGTATTGAATACAGTGAATAAGTGAAATATGTGAATAAGTATTGATATTTCCATGTTGCTTTTGAAAATACTAGTGTAAAATTATTCAAATTCGTCTTTTCTTTAAAACTTGTGAGGGAGTGACCTTTAGTCATAAAGGCACTCTAGTGTTTCTGAGATCGTGACGTCAATAATTTAACATTTTGTAGGCGTAAAAGTGACATCTATCCTCTCTTTTACTTTAACTTTCTAGAGTGTGTGTGCTCTTTCGAATTCCGCAGTTAGCTCGCGGTTATTAGTATTATGTTAATGAGAAGTATCTCAGTTTGTCGCGTATAAAAGCTTGGGTGTGAGTTTGTGGTGTGTGTGTTTCTGGCCTTAGCCAGCAGCCAGCGTCTGTGTGTTTCTGGCCTTAGCCAGCAGCCAGCGTCTGTGTGTTTCTGGCCTTAGCCAGCAGCCAGCGTCTGTGTGTTCCTGGCAGTAGCCAGCAGCCAGCAGCCTCTGTTTGTATTCCGCCATTAGACAACGAAGTTGATGATTGTTTAGTAAGGTGCTGACGATTAGAGAATAGCTACGGCCTCCAGTAAAGCAGAAAGGAGTTCAGATAGTGGATTAAAGATTCGGCCTTGGTAAGAAAGTTTAGAATCGTTCCGTTTTGATTATTTGAGCAAATAAAGAAATATCCACGGCCACGGGCTGTGAAATTAAGATTTGTTTAGTAGATCAGCCAGGAAATAGTGTCAAGTGTTAGACGGTGCCCCGACTGAGCTAGACCGACGCCCGTGAGTATGATTTAGCTTTTCATAGTGTTCTCAGTGAGTGAAATTATAGACTGGCTCCACTTTCCTTTAGCCCTTATCACTTTAATAAACTGTGTTGTTTTAACCTAAATTAATGAGTATGTCTGCATATAACGTGACAAATGACACCCAGCATGAGTATACCGTCACAAACTGATATTTATTTTTGTTTAATTAATGATACTTGTTAAGATTTTGTTGTTAAAAACTAAAATATACGTTTAATTCTTCTGTTAAAATTGATATATCCGTGTTGGAGATGAGAAAAAATAGTGTAAAACTAAAAAAAAAAAAAAAAAAGTTTAAATTCGTCTTTTTCCTCTTAAAATTATTATTAAACTAGTGTAAAACTAATAAAATTTGTTTGAATTCGTCTTTTCCCCTCTGAAAAACTAATATTTCTATTATTTTGCTTAATTAATTACACTCATTATGACTTCCAAATTTTAATTTGGAGATGTTGTGGTAACTGTTATAAAACTAGAATGGATAAATAGCTTAAATCTCTTCTTTTTTTCTCTCTAGGTGATACTTTTTCTTGAACGTAAACATTTTGTTGGATACCTTTGTAAGTTGTGACGTCAAAATTCTTTGTTATGTTCCCCTACCTGGAATGCATGCATGGAGGGGTTGCAGAAAAAAGTTTTAGTTTAGATATGACGTAATAAGAAATGCTCTGCAGGTTCACATTTGCGTGTTGAGGATTTCTTTAAATTATTCGTTTATGTATTAAAATTCTACTTAGTTGGTATATATAAAGTACGATGAAATTTCCAATTAGAGTAAAAGTTAACCAAATTCGTTTAATTCGTCTTTTTTCGTTAAAAAATCATTAGTTTCCTTTGTTAATTGTTCAATTATCGAAATTCTTTGAGGTAACGACTGTTCAAAAACTAAAAAAAATGTTTAAATTTCTATTTTAAGTTGTGTATTCTGATTTTATATTAAAAAAAATAATAAAAAAATATGAAGAAATCAGTTAAAAATTTAATATTTTCTGTTGTTTTGCTTAATTAATAATGTTCATGAAGGAAATGGTTGTCCAAAACTGGAATGCATGCTTAAATTTCTTTCTATCAAATTGATATTCTGAAGTTTGAGTTGAAAAAATCGTAAGAAATAAGTCTTTTTCTATAAAACTTGATATTTTCCATTGTTTTTTACTTAATTAACGATACTCATTAAGATTATAGCTGTTGAAAAACCAGAATGCATGTTTAACTTTCAACTTGCAAGTCGATACACTGATGTTGCAGTTGATAAAAATCGTAAGAGATCAGTCTTTTTCCATAAAACTTGATATTTTCCATTGTTTTTTTAATTAATTAACGATACTCATTAAGGCTATAGCTGTTGAAAAACTAGGATACATGTTTAACTTTCAACTTTTAAGTCGTTACATTGATCAAATAGTTGATAAAAATCGTAAGAAATCAGTCTTTTTCTATAAAACTTGATATTTTCTATTGTTTTTATTTAATTAATACTACTCATTAAGATGGTCTATCAAGCAAAATTCAAATATGTTTAACTTTCTTGTGTTAAATTGATAATCTCATCTTGTAGTTGAAGAAATCTAAATAAAATGGTTGAAAACTGAAATTTTAATTGTTTCGCTTAATTAATAATACTCATTAAAATTACGGTTGTTCAAAATTCAAATATAAATTTAATCTTCATCATATAGTATGATTCCGAGTTGAGATGTGATTGATAATATTTTTAATTAGGGAAGGTTGTTCACCTATCCTGTTATAATAGAATGTTCCTTTTTTCCACTAGGGGGTGTTCGTGGAGGGGGATGCATAGTGGGGGGGCAGGAGAGTGGCGGTGGTACGGTGAGCGCAGGCGGGACAGCCGGAGGGACGGAGGTACCGCAGGCGGCACGGTGCCGCAGTGCCGCCTGCTGAGCTTAAACTGTTATTTTCCTACTACTTATAGTTGTTTATCTGATGATAAGTTGTTTATTTACTTTCATTTTCTTTTTTAAAATGATAACTGTTGTTTTGTTCTACAGTTACTTTTTTATTTATTGTTAATTGCTGTTTATAATGATAGAAAATATTAAAATATATATAAATTTCTTTGGTATTCTAAAACGAGGATTTTGCCACATTGTAGTTGCAAGAAAATCGTGCTAAACCTATTGCGCATATGATGTCTGTGTAGGATCTTTTGTGAAATATGAAAAGTGTAAATTGGCTACTACTTGATTATCACGTCAACCAATTCCGCCAAATCGTTCGCCAAATTATACAAATTTACATAATTTTATCTTAAATAATTAAAAAGAAAATGCTTAAAAACGAGAGCAAATAATTTTGTTTTCATTTTTCAGGAGGAATTTTCGCAATAACAAAGTAATTGTTGTAGTGAGAATTTTAATGTGTGTTTTTTTTTTTTTTTTTAATCGTTGGTAACTTGCTGTAACGAAAAATGTTTATTTTTTTTTCCTGCCATTGTTTTGTAAGAGCTGGTTTTGTCAAAGCCATGTTAAGATGGTATTCAAATTTTTGAACCCTTCCCAATTACCACCCCCTCGGGCCGATTTTATGCTCATTTGCAATTCTCACTGAGATAATAACCACCTCAATGTACTTGACGAGTTTGAAGATGGTTCTTGCATAATTGTGCCTTTTATCGCGCGGACAAAATTTATATACATATATAATCTTTTTAGGTGGGAATAGCTTTGGGTTCTTGGCTTCACATAATGAAAAGTTGTGAAGAAATTTTTCAGAAGTTGTACCGTGGTAACGACTGTAATAATTAATATTTCTTCAGATAAGGGAATATTTTAAATCCTGTTGCCATAATGGTCTCATTTCGATTCCAAATGTGCACTGTTAGTAATAAACTAAAATAATTACTTCTAAACAGCTGGTTTTTGTGCAACGTTTAAGATAATTTAATATCACAATGGTGTCTGATTCGTTTTCAGCAATGAGCAAGAGTCTGCTGGAGGTCCAAATTATTTAAAATAAAAATTTAAATTCACCAGTTCGTTTCATCCATGGTTGATTTTGAAATATTGACCAGCGCAGCGGGCATAGCCTGCTAGTATAATATAAATTTATTCAAAATAGATTATTAAAAAAATCTTAAAGGGCATTAAAAACATTCAAAAACTATGAAAGCCGTGTAATGGTTCAAAAAATGTTAATTTTTTTTAATGGTTTTAATGTATTTTAAGATGTTTTATATCTATTAATGTATGCCTGTGAAAGTAACTTCAGCACATTTATTTGTATTTTTTACATGATTTGAAATGAGAAGTGACATATTTTAGTGTTTTTCAGTCTTTTACTCCATATGTTAATTCAAAGTTGAACGGAAAATTTTAAAACTGTAAAATTGCAGGCTTTCACTCTTCTTAGCGGAGTGAGATATTTCACTCCCGTCACGAGTGAGATATTTCACTCTCGACAGCGGAGTGGCATGTCTCACTCTCGACAATGGAGTGAAATATTTCACTCTTTCCTAGGGAGTGAAAAATTTCACTCTTTAAGGAGTGTATTTCTTTTAAATTTACTCCGAAAAGAGTGAAAAAGGCCTGTCACTCTCTCAAAAATTGAGCATTTTACTCCTTCCACTTTTAGAGTGTACACCATTCTCTACAGCGCACTACAGTGCATCTGAGTGATACAAATACAATACAGTAAAGTTTAAAATCGTGCAATATCACTAAAATATGTCGCGAACTATTTTTCCTTTTGGGCCGTAATCTTATGGAATTCTTTTGCGTGTCTCTGTAAATGAGATGTAAATATTACACACTTCAATTTCAATCGAACATGTCATATTATATACAACGGCCGTAGTTAGAAGTGAATATTAGGGGGGAGGAGACTCAAGAAAATGTAGGGGGGAGTGTCATATTTTCTCTCTCTCTCTGTAACATAGAAAGATAAATTAATGCATAATCACACTGTCGTTACTATGTTTCTTATTAAACTGTTGTAATAATTTCATTTTATGCTAAGAAAAGAATAGGACGATGAAAAATTCGAGAGCATGTGAACTAGTGAAATATTAAACGTCATGTAAGCTTCATGTGTGCAAATAGGATGTGAGAACGTTGAAATACTTAATTTAGTTAAGGGTGTATTCGAAAAAATATTTTTCCATCAACAGTTCGAAATTTCCCGATACAATTTCAGACGCATTTTTTAAAGTCGGAATATGAAACTTGCTGAGAGAATTTTTTAAGAGACGCATAAGGTGCCGTATGATGTCATTTTGCGCGCAATTCATTAGAATTTGATTTATAAACAATTATCTTCTCAGTATGACCCTTTTTTTCGTTCCCTGATCTCCCACTTCGAAGAATTCGGATCAAAAGACCAACTTTTACTGCATTTTTTGTAATATTTTCTGCATTTATTAAAAAATTGACGGACTCGGCACCTTGAGTAGTTTCTAAATAAGAGAATCTGCGAGTTTGATGCGCTTGAGAGCAAAAGGGAATTCAAAAGTAAATCGGAAAATAAGCTTAAGCAGTTTGAATCGAAATACACCCTTAACAGTTTAGTATTTCTGCAAACCTAAGAAAGGGACTCAAAACTTAATTAGATTTTAGAACTGAATTTCATTTGGATTTTCGGAATAGAAATTCATTTGGGGACTTGGAATCTTTTCCAGAAGAGGCTCAAAATGTTTTAGAGGGGAGGGGGGCTGAGCCCCTCTAGCACCCCCTTAGTTAGGTCCTTATTGATATTGATGCCCAATAATGTTTACGAATTTCATTGCACTTATTGACAAACACAATTCATAAATGGTTTGCAACTTTGTTAGAAAGTGTTAGAAATGGAAGAAATTCTCTTACGAGTACAGTTTAAACGTGCAAACGTACAATACGACATAAAAAGGTACAAATTTTGGTGAAAATAGTAAAAGATGGCTATTCTAATGACCGGTCATCAGTGTCTATATGAAAATATATCACAATAATATGGCGTTGTTTCCAGTTACATAATGTAGTTTTAGTTGTATAGATTTCTGAAACGTGATATATTCATCGTTCTACTTTGTTTACTGAGCAGTGATCGAAAAAAAAAATGCAATCAAAAGTCGTTGTATGGCAATAATCCAGATAAATCCGTTTCCTGTAGAAAATAAAGCAAATAATTTGAGGAGTCTACAATCCATGGAATAATCCTTTTATTGAATACGAAGAGAGTAAAATTTTGAGGAGGTGGTCTCCATTCACGAGCATTATTTTTGTTATCTTACATCTCAAAAGCTGGTTGCAAAATGCCGAGAAATACACTCTGCCATGCAACGAAAAAAATATGTTAAATAAAAAAGATTCCGTTAGCCTTCTTACATACAAAATTAAAAAACTAACAGCGTCAATCTGGCGATAGATCATGAACAAAAATGTTTCATAATGATCAAATGAAAAAGCAATAAATTCTATATAATTATTTAACTTGCTCTCGAGTATAATTTATCTGTCATATAGCAAATATATGACACTATTTAATTAAATTGTACTAATTGTAATTATAACTATTTGTAACTAATAACTAATTGTAATTTATAACTAATTGTAACTATATTAATTAAATTGTTTATGTAATTATAAATATAACTTCAATGTAATAAATTATAAGAAGATTAACGAATGAAAGTACTTTAGCAAATACAAATATTTATATAAGGGGGAAATAAATGATATTATAATTTAATCTACTTTATTACTAACTGACAATTATAGCAATCTATATTTAGATTTGTTTAAAAGATAGCTTTTTTGTAGATAAAACTCAAATTATATTAGACAGGAAAAGAATTAATTTTATGATTTAAGCAAACACCAAAATTAACGGAATGTAATTGCGTAAGAAACTTGATTATGAATATTTTGAATTGTCAATTTATGATTCTACATCATAAATGAAAGATTAACCCCTTGCCTTGGGAGCGAACGACACATATACGTATCGCAGAGGATGCTCAGATTCCGTAATTATTCAATTATTTTCTATCGTAAATTTTGTCTTATTCAATTGCCGTATTTTCCTGATATAATAATGCAAAAAAAAAAAAAGTTTGTTTTGAAAAACCGGTGATAAACGATTAAAAATTCTGTAAAAGACTCTCATTGCGAAAAGGTTAAACTTTGAGCTTACTGCTACTTTATGTTAATGGTATTTCTTCCGACTAATGTTTACAACAGGGGCGTGCGAAGAGAAAACTGCGTTCGTGGCAAAGTTTCAATTTGGCACCCCCTCTACCAACTTGACACTAACCCCCCATCCCCCCCCCCAAAAAAAAAAAAAAAAAAATTGTTGTATAAATTTCGAGCCCCCTAAATTTCTAAGCCCGAGACGAGCGCCCTCTTCGCCCCTCCTTTCGCACGGCGCTGGTTTACAACAATGGTATTATCATTTGTAATTGGGACAATCGTTTTGAATTGCTCTTGTATTGTATTTTGCATGCTTGTGCACAGCCTGGTCCTAATTATCATGACAATGGATAAGCAATGAATATGGATAAGCGAATGGATATGGGTTTTAAAATTTTATAGTGCTGCCCTCTATACAAAAGAATATAAAATAAAACCAAATAATCAGACTGTTTGTTATGTGCATTTGTATAATTAATTTTTATTCAGTACTTCTGCCAATAAGTTTATTTTACAATATAATTATGCAATATATTATATAATTATATGACATGTTACATAATATATATTATATAGAATTATATACTAAACATATTTTACAATCTATTTTTGTTCATAAGAGTTTAAGTTTCGTCTTAACAAAAAAGGTTTTAATTTAAGCAATCTCAAATCCCACAACAAGAGTTTTTTCTGAATTTCATTGCGAAACATTATACAATTTTGGCATTATACAATTTTTTGAGCTATTTTTTACTTTAGGAATTATCTAAAAAATGTACCTTTTTTCAGTAGTTTTATTTATTAATTATTTTCTAATATAAAAATACTTCGACTTAAGTCTCCTTGACTTACCACAACCTGCATTTACATATTCTGGTTTATGTATATAAAAAATTAAATTAACACACTTTATGCACTTTAGATTTTTTTTTTTTTTTTCCTTCTGTGATGAAAGAACTTTTTTTACCTGATAATGACAAGCAAACAAAAAATGTAAATGAAAAACCTAAAACTGCTAAATTTGTTTAAACTAAAAACTTAAACACGAAAGAAGTGAATTCTATGTTATTTTGTTTATTGAATTATGTTGAAATGGGCAACAGAGAGACAGTAAAATCTTCAAGTGAACATTATTTTGTTTTATTTATTTTATCTGCAGATGCATGAGCGAATTGATAATGACAGAGTCACGAGAGAAAATTTAAATTACTTTTATTAATACTATTGATCATTTTATTAATGTTATTGATTTTTTTAAATTAACCGAAAGACAAGTCCTTGTGGAAACTAGAATAAAGGTTCCTGAAGATTATTCGGACGAGTAAAGAATAGCAATGAATGGAAACAGCTTAGAAGAGTCACTAGGCTGTTTCAATGGACTCCTATGAATAAAAAAGAAATATTCATTAATTCAAACTATATTGCAAGATATTTTTAAATAATTTAATTAAGCTTAAATGACTCAAATGAGACAGTTAGAATAACAAGGTATTCTAAGTTAACAACATACTGATTTATTCCAAATTATTGCATTGTTTACGTATTTTTTTTGAGGGGGGGGGGGAGGGAGGGTTTGGTTTGGTTTATTTTTGTCGTCCGATTATCTACGTTAGGGATATAGAACCAGGGGGAGTGCCCTTCGTGGGGGTCTTTCTAAGGGAACCTAACCCGTATTTACGCAAAGTTCGAAGAAAACCACGAAAACTCCGAACGGTTAGGCCGACAACCGCGATTGGGTTCGAACCCAGCACCTGCCGTCTACCAACTGAGAGGTCCGTACCTCTCGGCCACTGGTGGGGCGGGGAAGGGAGGGTGATAAATTTCATGCAGCATAATCTTAAATACAACAAAATGTGTACATTAAATTTTTATGAACTTTTACTACTTATCCTTTTTTAAAAATCTAAATATACAACGGCTTACTTTGTTATGAAGAACGAATTACTTTCGTAAGCCGAAGTATTACTGTATTTATTTCTGCTTGGTTTATAAAAAAAAGAAAGAAAGAAAAAGAAAGAAAAAATGAAAGAAAAAAAGAAAGAAAGAAAGAAAGAAAGAACCTCGTGAAATTCAAGAAATTGCAACGGGCGCATTTTTTGAAAGCTTGAAAGCTGACATATTTTAGCGTGGTTATGTTTGAGAATCTAGTTTATTTGTTTATTTATTTGAAAATATATTAGTGTAACTTTGTAAAAGATAATTAACTGCATTTTATGTAAAAGTAATAAAATTAGATTGAATACTAATTAAGTGAAATTGTTAGAAACATTGCTGATATTTTTTTACTTATTTTTTGTTATATGCTTAAGAAACTTTAACAAAACTGAATAGGCCGCCTTCTTTTTTTCTTTCTATTTTGTAGGTTTTTCATGCTTATGCCTACTGTATTTTATTTACTCGTAAATGATTGAACATTAATTAGGTGAAATGGATAAAATATTTCTGACATATTTTTTGTTTATTTTTTGCTATATGTTATTAAGAAATTTTAACACAACTGTACATAGCCCGCCCTCTTTTTTTTTTCTTTTTTTTTCTATTTTGTAGGGGTTTTTTTATGAAAAATTGCCAAATATCATATGACAACTATATTTCACTTACTCTTAATTGTATGAATACTAAGTGAAATGGATAAAATATTTCTGACAGCTTTTTTGTTTATTTTTTTTTATGTGTGATTAAGAAACTTTAACATAACTGAATGGCCTGCCTTTTTTTTCTCATTCTATTTTGTAGGTTTTCTATAGAAAATTGCCAAATATCTCATGCCAACTACACTTCATTTACTCGTAAACACCTAGTCGTATCATAATGCATGTTTTGTTGAAAGTTTATGATGTAATTAGCTTTACTTTGCTAACCATTACGATCTGGATGATTTACGGCGCCGGCGGAGGGCTCATGGATAAAAAGTGGGAAATGATGAAATCGATGTGGGATAAGCAGGAGGAACATGGAAAATCGATCAGCTTTCAAGTGAAGCCCGTAGCCATACCCATTCCTATTCCTGTAGCTATGCCATACATGAAAGCTCAGCCTTATATGAAAGCTATGCCAGCACAGAAAGCAGCAAAGTAAGAGATTAATTTCTGAGATATTTTATAAATTCACTTTTATTTGCAAACTCATAATATTATCAAGTATTTTTAAGCAGAAACTATGAAATCGAATAATGTTTTTCGTTATCGATTAAGGAATTTTCAGGAAAGCTATCAACGTTGACGTCAAAAGTTTTAACACCAGAAATAAAAATTTAGAAAGAATAATAATAATAAAAAAGTTTTACCACGCATTTTTAAGGGAGGAGAAAAAAAAGAAGGAAAATATTCACTTTTTAAAATTTGGTCATAGGAGTGGGTATCATTTTTAAATTCTGAATCGAATGATATCATTCGCAAGTCGATACAATCGTTTAGTACAAATTTACGACCTGTTTTACAAAGATACAAAGCTGAAAATTATACCTTAGTGGGCGTAAAATAGGTTTATGGCGCAACAACTGATGATTTTTCATGAATAGATGGGAAGAACTTCATTCTGGCATTAGAAATGAAAAATCCATTAAGCCCCTCCCCCCCCCCCAAAAAAAAAAAAAAAAAAAAAAAAAACTTGTTTTACTGTGTTTAGGATCAACTCGGGGAAGGGGAAAACCTAACATTTTTTTAAAGATAAATTTGGGTATTATTGTAATAGATAAATAAATAAATAATGCCGAAAAAAAAAATCGAGAATTCATTCATAAACTCATTAAAAAAAAAAAAAAAAAAAAAAAAAAAAAAAAAAGCATAAAATTGGCAGGCATGACAATTGAAATCCTTTTAAATAGAATAACGCTTTATTTTAAATAAATATACTATTATATCTTGAGTGGATATACTACATCTGAAGTGATTGGTGTCACAAGATAACCTTTTTCAAAATATTTTTTACTAAAATTTTGTGGAAAATGTCATTTTTAGCAGCATTGTCTGAAAATAAATTTATCTTTAGAGAAGAATAGAAAACGCTATTCGATTTTATGCTTCATGAATTTGAGGAATGAATCCTTTATTCTAGTCTATACTTACTGTGTTGTAGATTCATATTTTGGAGTAATCACCTACCGATACTGTGGAAAAAATAGAAATATTTCTCTATCTTGCAAAACTTTATGAAGATATAATCTCATCCAAGTTATAAATGATTCTCCCCAAAAAAAAATTCCTTTATCGTCAAAAAACAATAAATTTCTGAGAATTAAAGTAGCATTTCTGAAACAAAAGTTTCCATTGCATCCCATTAAAGAAAAAAAAAAATTAAAATGTTTTCAGATAATTTTATAATGTATTAATCTTTTTTTTTTGGGGGGGGGAGAGGGGGAGATACACTGAAAAAAAAAATCTGTCACCAGTATATAGGAAATAAATTGTGTCTTTAAAAAAATATCCATGCCATCCTTATAAATTCTAGTCCCTTCTAAATTCTAGTTCTCACTATTTAAATTGAAAAGCGTTCTTCTATATTATCATGGTCAAACTTATTTAAAAATCTCTGCAAATAAATACGAAGACAATAAGTGAGTTTTAGTAACTATAATTCTAATTTATGAATCAATTATCGAAATCAAGTACTATTTTTTTGCAATTCAAATGATGCATAATATAATGCATTGTTTTCTCACCTAGAGAACTTTTGACGGGAAATTCTCGACCATTTAATGCATTCAGTTTATTTGTTTACTTTATTCGCGTACCTCAGAAATCTATACTTCTAAGTTGAGGGGTTTAAAGAATGACTACCAATTCGTTCTAGATGAAGGTGATATATTTTTTCTTTCAGTACATAAAGTATAGATTTTTCGGGTATTATGAATTTTCAAAACACATTTTCATGTTCAACAAACATCTTAATTTAACAGTATTAGCATTAATATTTAATAATATTAATTTACTATACTCTTTCAAGCATAAATTCTTTTACACATATGAAAATATTTATTTGAGGATTGATAGCATTCGAGAAACATATATTTAGTGTTCTCAACAAACCCAAAATTTATTTTTATTTATAAACCCACATTTATTCAGTACAAGAATAAGAAAAGTAGTTAACAATCCTCCAGTAAACAAGGACAAAACAAAACTTCATATTCTTCGGAATGTAAACTTTATGCATGTAACTAATAATTTGGCCACCCATTGTATAAGAAAGTTATTGTATTAAAATTGACCGGGAATCACCTCCAGATTTTCATCGAGTTCATGGATGAAAATCTAGAATTTAGTTAAATTTCGAGCCTCATATTAAAAATCAATCGATCTGCTAAATCATATCTTGGTGGAAATTATCTAAAAACACGATTTTAGCGGTTGACTCGAAGGTTTACCATTGTGCTTTCCTGCACCGACAGGTATGAAAACATGGAGGAGTGGGCGCAGGAAAACATAATAGTAAACTTATGAGTCAGCCACTGAAATCGGGTTTTTTGATGCTTTCCACCCAGATATGACGTAGCAGACCGATTGCATTTTAATATGCAAACGAGAATTAACTGATCCTAGGTTTTCATCCGTGAACTCGATGAAATGAATATTTGTGCTGCCATTTCCCAATCTAATATACAGGGTGTCTATAAAAGAACTCCGGGGTTTTAAAAATTCATATTTCACTAACTATAAAAGATAGCAAAATTTAGTCGATTTCTCTGAAAAGAGTAGCTCAAGAAGTTTTACTCATACGAATTGGGAATGTTTGCATCAAATGTTGGCGGCTCTGCAGGGCGTTGACCTTGAAATGATGGCGACTCCGCAACAAAAGGCTCAATGTGTTAGTTGGCTCATAGAAACGAAGTCTGTAGTTACCGTACAAAGAAACTTTCGACATAACTATGGTTTTAACCCGCCTTCTGACAAAACCATTCGTCAATGGTTCAGTGCATTTAAGGAAACAGGAAGTGTTTTGAAGCAAAAGTCGCCGGGTAGGCCGAGTGTGTCTCAAGAGAAAGTGGACAGAATCCGAGCTTCATGCCTTCGAAGCCCTTAGAAATCGTTGACAAGACGTAGCCTGGAGTTGGGGTTACCAAGATCAACTCAGGGAATAAATAGTCGATTGTGTGGCAACCGTCCCCCCAGACATGCTCGCCAGGACATACTGGCGTCTCAATATAGAGAGGGCTCCCGGAGTAGGGTTACTGTATTTGGCTATTTATCGCTTGCTTGGCTATCTATTTAAATATCTGGTAGAGAGGGCTCCGGGTGAGAAAAGAGAAAGAAAGTAAAAAGATAAAGTTAATGGATGAATTGGACTACTACTATTGCGAAATAAAATTTTATTCGAGAAAATCTGTAGTTATATATGTTACGTTTCGATGTAACAATTTTAGTTGGTTTTGTATTAATGCAAAAATTAAAATATACTTAATTATGATATTATTAAATTTGAATATTAGACCTGACCTTCGTGTTTTCTAAATCTAATCAAAAATTTGCAAAATTTATATGCATATGTCTTTTTGAAATTTACAAGGTAAAAATATAACTTATGTAATTTAGGAAAAAAAATTATTTTTTTAGCAATTTTGTTTAAAAAAAAAATATTTTAAGATCTCGTTTTTTCTCTTTTCATGTTATAATTGATAAGAGAATGGTGAATAAAAAAATCTAAGCATAATAACAATTTAGGAATTGAAATAAATTTAAATATTTCCAATGTTCAATTAAGATAAATTTGAAGCTCAGAAAAAAAAGTTATTTGGGGGTGAGGGCAAAGCATTTGAATAGTTACAAGACAAATTTCACTTTAAAATAATTAATTAATAAGAATAAAATTCCATATCTCCCTCGGGAGGTGTTGTATATCCCGTAACAGAGACTGTAAAAAAAATTGTCATTGAGAATTATTGATTAGAAAGATTTTTAAAAGGGTATCAGTTACACCAAATAAAATTTTATGTGCTACAAAGAAAAAATAAGGTTCTAAAGAAAACTGCTGAAAGTTAGATTGTTGTAGTGTGTTATCGTGGGAGTGGTGTTTGTAGAGAAGACTTTCAATTTGTAATTTTTATTTGACATTAGTCATGGCTGCTCATGCCCCACCAGTGGCCGAGAGGTTCTGACTTCTCAATTGGTAAACAGCAAGTGCTGAGTTCGAACCCAATCGCGGCCGTCGACCTAACCGTTCGGAGTTTTCTTCGAGCCTTGCGTAACTAAGGGTTAGGTTACCTTATAAAGACCCCCACGAAAGGCACCCCCCCCCCTGGGCTTATATCCCTCGAGTAGATAATCGGCCGACACAAAATAAAACCAAACCAAACCATGGTTGCTCGTCAAAAATTATAATTTAAAGCAGTTTTTTTACCTGACATGTTTTATGTCACTACAAGAGTTAAGATAAGAAACTGATTAAAAAGAATTAAAAAAAATAGCAATAAAAAACTGATTAAAAAGAATTTAAAAAAATAGCAGTAAGTTTCGAGATGTAAGACGAGTATTATAAGTCTTTTTGATCATTATTGTAATTATTAAAGGCATAATATTTTCATTAATTGAATTTATTTTTAAGTATATTTTTATAAATGTCCTGATTTTAGATTTCAGAAATATAACAAAGCATAATATTTATTTATTTCACCATTTTAAAAGTAAAAATTAAAAATAGTAAATTATTTTTTTTAGATAATTCTATTGATGTTTCTAGGAACTTCAAAATTTCCTGACAAAATTGATGTTTAAAACCAATTTTTAAGATGCACCAACATTTAATAAACTATTACACTCTCTATATATGCACCCCCCCCCCCCCCAAATAAACGATGAAATAACACTTGTTTGAATCACGATAAATTTTGCTAATAAAAAATATTAATAATATATCTTGCAAACAAAAAAACTTTTAATTGTATTTTATCACCCAAAATTACCGTTCAAATTTCTTATTTCATCTTCAAAAATGGAGTGGAACAGATTGAAAATATCCAGTATTAGATAAAGAGAATACGTTTTATTTGCTTTAAGGATAATTATTTTGAAAGAATTAAGTTTAAAATAATAAGAATAAATAAACAAAACAAAAACGAAAATGGGTATTGAAGCTAGAAACAGTAGAAAAATATTTGAATTTTTTAAAACTTAAACAATAAAAAAAAGGCTTATGAACACATAATATTCACAATATATTAGATAAAAGTGCTAAGAAATTTTCCCTTTAAAAGAAATATACCGTTACAAATAATTACATACTGTATTTAAAAACTTAATTTACAATTATTAATAAATTAATTAACAATAATTAGTAATGTACAATAATTTTCAAACCTTATATTATAAAATTAAATTAAGTATTTTTAAATATACTACACTGATACAAATTGATGAAATAAATAAAACATTATATTAAATAACATGATTAACGATGATTAAAAGGAATCAAATTACATAATAAAAATTGATTATGTTTCCCCCCCCCCCCCGCTTCTTTTTATAACATAATACAAATTGATTCTAATTAATTTACCGTTTGAATGGATGAACTTTTTTATCATAAAATTAAAAGAATTATTTTTATATAAATAGCACTGATACAGACGGACGAAATAAAACATTATGCTAACTAACTATATGACTAATGTTGATTGAAATGTTTGCATGAATCAAACGACATAATAAAAATTGAATCCAATTTTTCCCCACTTTTTTTTTTCACAACATAAACACTGATTCTCATCCCCCTCTCTCTTTTTCTTCACGAAATAATAAACCGACCCCTCCCCTCCCCCCCCCCCCCCACACACACACATATTTTTAGAATTGATGTGTTTACATCAGCATAGAGAAAACCCCCGCTCATTTCATTTTCAGCGCGTTGGCGAGGCGTTGCCGCTGAACGCCAAATGAAGAGGGAGCCGACAACAGGCGCATGCGCTGTCCAAGCTCTCCTTAAGAGCCGTCTCTATATTGAGCTTATACTCCAGGACATGGGAAGAGGTAGAATACCGTTTAGACGTCTGCCGTGCCACTAACGGGGCTCATATAGAACTTTACTAAGTGTTAAAAAAACTTGAAAATGTAAGCTTTTCAGTCATGTATAAAACATGTATGTATGTTTTTTATTTCATTAAAATATTTTGCCTCAAAACCCCGGAGTTCTTTTATAGACACCCTGTATATATAACCATTAAATAATACTTCAATTCAACATCCACAAAGAATATAGAATAACCCAATGTAACAAACTTAAACATGACAAGACAATCAAATGGAATTAACAATATTGGAACATTACAAATAAAATTGCAGATTGCGATACGTGACTCGTTATCAAGGGCAATGCCACGCAAACACAACAATTACGATTAATTTCTGCCGTAGAAACAGGAAAAGTCCTAATGCATAATTTCTACATTGCCCGATTAATCGTAACCTAAAAAATACATAAGTCAATAAACCAGGGCATATAAAACTATATGCATACTTGCCAACCTCCCGCTTTTTTTAAACGAAGAAACCTACATTCCACCAGAAAATTTACTAAACTAAAAGCTTCTTGCTTCGATATAATAGTTATTGGAAACTTAGATGCTTTCACTTATTAAATAAATTTTCAGGTTTAAAGTACATTTTGGTAATTTAAAAAAAAGCAGGAGGTTGGCAAGTATGCATATATACAATCTGAATCATGTAATGAAATCAATTAACACAAATTGTTTGACCATTAAAAACAGAAATTGAAATGAGAAAAACTTACATTACGCTAAGTCGCAAACATGTTGAAAAAACACAAATGTGCGTACTCATGTTACGAACAGTTAAAGAGATTGTATACAGTCAAGGAATAGATAATGGAAGGGAAAAAATGTATATGTGTAATATTATAATTAAAAATAACTATTATTAAGAATATTATTACTAAATTAATATTAAATATATCATAATTTAAGTAAATTAATGGAAATATAAAATAATTTTAATGAAATGATAAAATATACAGTCAATAGTAGAAAATCAAAGGAGATTACATGCAAAAAGTGTTTTAAAGAAGATGAATTTTTTTCTAATTTTTTAGTTGCCCCATCTTACTCAGGAAATAAGGATTAAATATCGTTTTAAATAAGAATTAGATATCGTTTGTAATAAGGATTAAATATCGCTATATCGTGCAACAAATTATATTCATCATAAGTTTAAAATATCAAGTTATCATTCATTACATTTTAATCTTAATCAACTACTTAAGAATTAATAGTATATTGCATCATCTAAAAAGTCTGCATATTGTACTACACTATAAAAAAAATCTGTGAAGGTACTAAATATTTTCTAGGAAACTGGGATTCCAAGAACTTTTCATGTAACGATAACAGGAAATTTTCATGTAATCGATTCTAAAACTTGAACTTTTGCTGATACCGTTACAGGAAAAGTTCTTGGAATCCCAGTTTCCTAGAAAAGGTTTAGTATCTTTGCAGATTTTTTTTTACAGTGCAGCAAGATGATAAACTGCAAATAATGAACCGATATATAGTTCATATGGATAACTTATATGTTCATTTTTTAAACTGATGAAATTACAATTATCTAGCCATAAAATTAAAATGCGAATTAAATCCATTAGGCATTATCAAGGAATGCTAAGTCAACATACATATCGTAAAGAAGTAATTAATCTTTTGATTAAGGGGTTGGGATATATGTCGTCCCAAAGACTTCTTCTCTTCGCTTTACGCACCACTCTGTGAAAATAATTTTCTTCCATAAACTTATAAAAGAATAATTCTCAGCGAAATCAACGAATGAGAATTATTTTTCTTAACTCCTTAACTGGTTAATTCTTTTTCGTTCAATAAATCGAAAATAGCGGATTCACACCTATATTATTTAAATAAAATATTCGTAAAATTTAGTCTAAATATTTCCTCCTTTCAATAGTATGAAAATTTTCTTAAAAATAATAGTGGTGTCAAAAAGCTTTAAATGATGCAATAAGCAAATTCGTCTTGCCCGAAAACCAGTTAAGAGGTTAATTCCGGTACGAATGAATTTAAAAGTAGTTGTTATCTTAGCTCTAAATCAAAAGTTTAACTATTATTACACTGTGCCTTATATATATAGGGGAGAGTGGGGATACTTGAGCCACCCCTATTATCTCCACAGTTGGTTAATTTTTCTTTCTAAAACTGCCAATATGATAACATATTTATAGTTCTGAACATGTAAAAAAGAAATCACACATCTTGGTACCATTTTGAAAATATAGTGATTAATACTTGTCTTTTCCCTATCTGAAGTAAATATTTGGGTGCATGGCTTTTTTGTTTTTTTGTAATCAAAGTTTTGTTTAAAGTTGAAACTATATACATACATTCAATAAGCATAATTTCAGTTGCATTTTGAGTCTAAAATAGTTCTAATAGCTGCATGTTTTATTTAGTAAAACTCTGGGAAACAAAAATAGTGATAGTGGGGATACTTGAACCATGTCTCAACCATTCCCACTAGAAATTAAACATGGGTGAAACAAACAAAAAATAAAATTCCATCCTTAAATTCACTAATAGATATTTTTCTGGATAAAAAGGAGAATAATTTTTCATTTTATTTTTTTTTTTCTTAAAAAAATAACGACCTAAAAATGTTTAAAAATGTATATTTTTTAAATGAAAATATCTATTTTATTTTTCATTTTGACTAACAAAATAGCCTATCTAGATAAATGTAAACATAGTTTTCAATTTAACTTTCATTAAATTAAAATAACTTTTTAAAACGGTTTTACAGGTGTTGAGTCGCTAACCCCAGATTATTAAAGAAAAGGGAAGGTAGGAAAAATGAAATAAAAGAAATAGTATAATAGTAGAAATAAAAAAGAAAAAGAGAAGTTCGCTGTACAGGTGGGAGACAAGAATTGAGCTTTCACATTTAGGATATGAAATAAAGATGCCTTATTAAAAAGAGTTGCATAGAGGATTATTGTTAGAAGTGCGTAAAAGTAGAAAAAAGGTACCTTGTTAAAATGCTCAGGTGTTCACATGTCTTATTAAAAAGAGTTGCATAGCAGATTATTGTTAGAAGTGTGTAAAAGTAGAAAAAAAGGTACCTTGTTAAAATGCTCAGGTGTACACACGTGTACCCTATAATAAATTTCATCTTCGTTTTGAAAGGGAGTCTTTCTCTAGCGTTCTTTTTCTGTTCAGAGGACTTCCCTCACCATAGCGAAGGAAATACTGGAGTTTTATAAGACTGGAACCCGTCTTTCAAAGAAGAAATAAAAAATAGGGTCAGGAATCCAGTTGAGAATAGCAATAGAAGTTAAAAGGCTTGTTATCGAGAGAATATGAATTCGATACAGTATCCAGGTGCAAGAAAAACATCACGTAAAGGTGAGGAATCACGTACCGAGGGAACTGCAATAATAAACAAATTTAAATATTAAAGAAGGGGTTCGCAAGCCAATGCTAGAAAGGTCTTTGTGAGAAAAGAATCCAATAAGAGTCTTGGAAATAAAGAAAGCAGCTAAGATTGGATTTTGCACGTAAAAATAGGCTAAAAAGAGTAGGAGGGAAAAACGAAAAAAATGATAATAAGGAAAGGAGTATTAAGATAGGGGTACTGGAAAAAAGATTCACTTTTTTTTAGACGATAGGAGGAATGGAAAGTGTTCTAGTAAAATTTACGAATGCGGAGTTTGAGTAATCGAAAACTTATAATCTTGTGAGAGTGCCTGTGGGATAAATCTAGTGGAGCAGCTGCAGCTACGTTCCTAGCCCTGTTCATCCGTTATGTTTCCAGAGATGTCCATACGGTGCCTTCTAATTTTAACTGGTAAGCGATTTTTACTGTTGGTACGATCTAGCACTGAACAATTGTCATTATAGCTGTTAGTGATAGGGAATCAGAGGGCATAATTTAGGGCAACTTCTTAATTTAGCTTACGTGAATTAATTGTTGTAATTGGTATCAAAATTAACAAATGATTTCTTATTATTGTAAACTATATTTATGTTGAGTAATGATGCAGGTGTCTTTTATCTGAAAGAGAGAATAATGATATGATTTCTTATTATTGTGAATTATGTTTATTTCGAATAGTGATGCAAGTGTCTTTTATCTAAAAATAAAAAAAAATAAATAACGTTTAAAATTTAAAAAAAAAAAAAAAAAAAAAAAAAAAAAAAAAAAAACTATATTTATGTTGAGTAATGATGCAGGTGTCTTTTATCTGAAAGAGAGAATAATGATATGATTTCTTATTATTGTGAATTATGTTTATTTCGAATAGTGATGCAAGTGTCTTTTATCTAAAAATAAAAAAAAATAAATAACGTTTAAAATTTACATATTGTCTTGTTGTATATTATGCCTAATGCTTTGATTCATTAATTTGGTAATATAATCACGGCCTTTATATATTATTAGTAATGGTAAAATTTCATCAGAGCTTAAGAATTACTCAGCGATTACAAATACAAATTTTCACATACATTTTTAATCAATCTGATGTTGCCGTCGTGCCGTCAGAACAATGGTGCCGTTAGTACCAGGTACACCTTTTCAGGTGTAGTGTATCTGAACTACTTATTTATCTGACAATCATCACCTATTTTTAAGACTCACATGTATATATACCAAAAATGGAGTATAGCATAGGATTTAATTTTATAAGAATTTATTTTGCAAGTCTTTTTTTCTCTTCCTTATTGTTATTTTTTTAGTATTATTTTGCATATATGATAACATATTTTGTATTATTGCTATTTACTTCTATTAGTAAGAAAATTTTATTCTATAAGAAATTTCCCTTTTATTGGAATTGATAATATAAAAAGAAAGGAAAACATCTACTTTCAAATCATATTTTTAATTCATATACTAATTCCTTTACTTTCAATATTTTCTGTTTTATATTTATAAGTGTGTTTATTATTATGCTGATTAAACAAATGTACAGTGTGATTAAACAAAATATAGAAACCTATCTTATACTTTAAAATTTATCAATCGAACAATTTCGGAATTATAGGAAGTTTAATAATTTTAAAATGATACTATTTGCACAAATTTTCTTTTCTATGTATGATATTTCACATGTCATTTTTCATATATATTCATAAAAAAAAAAAAAAAAATATTAATATTTTAGTAGTATAAAATATTCATCATTAGTCAAATCTATTCGTAATGGCGGTAAATACTCCATTACAAAAAATTGCGGCGTTACAGAACATACTCCCACAATTCGACAACGCGTCGGCAGTCACCCCTACTTTTTTCATTGAAAATTGTGAAAAATTTACAACGCTAATTGAATGCACTGACCCAGAAAAATTAATGATTTTAAAATCTCGTGTGAGAGGAGAGGCACTTTCACAATTAATAAATTGTCCCGATTTATGTCAGGAGGACAATTATGAGACTTTTAAAGCTAAATTTTTAGCATTTTTTGACAAGAAAGTCAGTTTGGCCACTCGCCAACAACAATTTTCAAACTGCCGTATGCAACCAGGTGAACAAGTCAAACTTTATGCTGCTAGAATTTCACTTGTAACACAGAAATTCTTTAACAATCCGGATTTAACCAATCCATCTGTTAAGGCTTTATTCGAGCAATCTAAATTATCAAAATTTCTGGAGGGGCTTCTACCTGAATATAAACACCCCACATTAATGAAAGATCCACAATCATTTCAAGCCGCATTAGATTTTGTAGAACTTTTAGAAGCTAACAAATTTTGTTTTCCTCAATATGATGAAAATTCTCACATATCTAATTCCATAAATACCGTGTCAGGAAAAGACTCAAATAAAGAAATTAAATCATTACTCGAAGCTCATGCAAAACAAACATATGATTCTATTTGTACACTTTCAAATGAAGTACAAAAACTAAAAGGAAACAACCAAATACACATGCAAAATACACCTAATCACTCTCCAAATTACAGAAAATCTCCACTTAATAACAAAGATTTCAGGTTTACAAAATCTTTTCCTGCATGTGAACATTGTGGACGAAATAACCATGCTTCATATTTTTGCTTCTACAAAAGATCAAACCCACATAGACAGTTTTCGCGACATGATTCCACTCCTAGTTATAACAATACCAGCAGGGTCAATGACAATCGTCAAAATCGCTTCAAGCAAACCTCTCGCAAGCTCCCTTTAAACTTCCAGAGGGGGAGAGCAGACAAATAAAGATTACTTATTCGCGACTCCCCCGAATTGAAAGGAATTTCACAGTTGTATCAGGAGATGAAAGCGCTATTAAAAGGAATAGGAAGATTTCTGTAAATACACAAATTTTAACGGAAAAGGAAACCAATTTTAATCTGCCAATAATACGAACACAATTAGCAGGACTTTACGTAAAATTTTTGCTAGATACAGGGGCAGCTATCAGTTTGGTAAATGTTGACACTTATAGAAGAATTAAAGATAAAAATGCTACTCTAAAACATGCAAACGTTACAGTAAAATCAATATCAGGTGCTACCTTAAATATTACACATTATACGGTGTTACCAATTACATTAGACACTCGACAGTATATGCACAAATTTTATGTTGTTAATAATAAATTATCTGAGCATTATGATGCAATTATTGGATTTGATTTCTTGAGAAACTATAAAATTAAAGTGTGTTTGGATACTAATACTTTAGTCATAGGAAACACAACTACAGAAATTTTAAATGAAAACAATGCTAACTCTAGTGATTGGAGATGTGAAAATAATCAAAATATACAAAACATAAATGCGGATGTTTATGATTATCGAAATATGGAGGAAATAAAAAGATTAAGACGTCAAGAATTACGAGAATCTGATTTTAATCTAGCGCATTTAAAACCTGAAATTAAATCGCGTTTATTGGATTTAATATTTGAATTTGCGGATATTTTTAGTAAAAACTTATACACGATTGGTCGCACATATAACATTAAACCAAAAATGAAAGTTGATTACGATAAATTACCGTCATCACGTCCATATTCATTGCCCCATATTTTGAAAGCAGAATTAAAAACACAGTTGAATGAACTAGAACGAGCTCATATCATTGAAAAATCGAATAGTCATGTTAGTTTTCCAATAATTATGGTAAAGAAAAAGAATCCCAGTTCAGATCCTAAGAAACAAAAATGGAGACTGGTTTGTGATTTCCGTAAATTAAATCAACATCTTAAATACCCTCGATATAAACTACCTATAATTAGTCATCTATTAGAAAAATTAAGTGAGGCTAAATTATTTTCAAATTTAGATCTATCCTCATCATTTTGGCAAGTAGCATTACAAGCAAAAGATAGAGATATGACCACTTTTACTACCCCTTTTGGTTCTTATCGTTATGTCTGTCTTCCACAAGGATTGTCGTTGAGTAGTGAAGTCTTCTCTGAATTAGCTGATAGGCTTTTAGCCCCCATAATTGATCTAAATATAGTAAATTTCATTGATGATTTCTGCGTCCCATCGAAAGATGAAGAGGATATGATTTATAAGTTAAGGAAGTTATTTGAACGTTTCCGAGAATTCGGACTTACATTAAATCCGGAAAAATGCTCATTTCTACTGCCAAAAACAGAATTTTTGGGTCACGAAATATCCTCTCAAGGTATTAAACCACTTCAAGATAATTTAAAAAAAATAAAAGATTTTCCTGTGCCTAATACAGTTAAGAAAGTTCGTCGTTTTCATGGTTTAGTAAGCTATTATAGAAAACATATTAAAAACTTTTCAGAATTAGCTGCACCGCTCACGAACTTATCAAAAAAAAATCAGAAATTCAAATGGACGGAAGAAACGCAATTGGCATTTGATACTCTGAAACAAAAATTAATTTCACCACCAATTTTAATTCATCCAAAATTTGAGGAACATTTTTTTCTTTCTTGCGACGCGAGCGACTTGGCTCTTGGTGCGATGTTAGGCCAGAAAGATGAACATGGTATCATTCGTCCGATCGGATATTTTTCAAAAAAATTAAATCCAACTCAATGCCGATACACTATTTTCGAGAAAGAACTCATGGCTATTGTTCAGGCCATAGCACATTTTAAATACTACATTTATGGTAAAAAATTTACGATAAGATGTGATAATGCCGCTCTTACTAAACTTAGTAATTTACAATCAATTAGTGACAGAGTTGCTCGATGGATAGCTTTTTTAAATGACTATCAGTATACGTTTGAATTAATTAAATCAGAAGAGAATATAGTAGCGGATATACTTTCTAGGGATTTCAGTAATAGTGCATCGGATTTGAGTAAACAACGAAATGAAACGAACGGAAAAACACAACTTTTAAATTTTCCCCAAGAGACAACAAGTCAAACAAATAAACAAATACAAAATTCTCGCACAAGTTCATCAAGTAATTCTTTCACACACGACTCTACACACAAGCAAAATATTACTCATCAAAATTCTTTCTCTCCACAAAAAGATCCTATGCGTCCTACTTCACATTTAAATGACTCTACACAACATATTTCAAAAAGAAAACACTCTACATCAAATGTACATTCAAATTGTGAAAATTTTACTCAAAAAAGTAATAATTTAAATATTCCAAATTATTGTTATTCAAATAACAATCATATAAATAAGAGTGAAATAAATTCACACATTCTTATGGATTTAGAAGATTCTACGCATTCTCAAGCGGAGCCTAGTTTATTCAATGAAATCACACAAGATTGTAAAGAAATAAGTTCGAATGAAGAATTTCCTATTAAAGAAAATAATTTATATACGATTAACGGTTTAGAAAACTTGGGATTTTCCTGTTACATGAATGCTGTTCTCCAGTGTCTGACTCATTGTACGCCTTTTCTAAAATGTTTATTTAGTGACAAATTACACGAAAAATATTGTAAAAACTCAAGATTTTGTCTTACATGTGCGTTACGTCGTCACATTAATCAAATTGTAGAAAACCCCGATCAAATTATTGCACCCATTGAATTATATGAAAATCTAATAAATATAGCACCTCAATTTGTGCCTAATCAGCAACAAGACGCTCATGAATTTTTGAGATACATTATAAATGGAATAAAGGAATCATTAAATTCCAAAGGAGATGCACAGTCTATTACAGATATTTTTGGAAGTAACATTAGAAGTGGAATTACTTGTTTGCA
The DNA here is from genome assembly GCA_964019185.1 of Maratus speculifer. Taxonomy (NCBI): domain Eukaryota; kingdom Metazoa; phylum Arthropoda; class Arachnida; order Araneae; family Salticidae; genus Maratus; species Maratus speculifer. The sequence continues at coordinate 55,450,894 of OZ025290.1, read as the reverse complement.
ATGTAAAAAGAAAAATTTCACATACGATCAAAATTTAGATTTCATGTTGGATATAACGCAAAACGTTAAATCGTTGGAGGACGCTATATATAATTTTATGAAACCAGAGATTTTAGATCAAGAATATATTTGTAAATGTAACATTCCTAAAGTTAGTGCTAAAAAGGAAAATTCAATCGCACAAATTTCTGAAGTAATCACTTTTCAATTTAAAAGATTTGCTTTTGATGGAAAATCTAGTACAAAAATTACTAATCATATATCATATCCAGAGAAATTAAATATGCGTCCTTATTTACAAAAATCTCACGGAATACCTATTTGGTACAATTTACAAGCGATCATTGTGCATTCAGGCAAAGATGACAAATCAGGCCATTACTTTACTTATGTCAAAACACCTCAAAACACATGGTATCTTTTAGACGATACTAAAGTAATAAAAGTCAATATAACGGAAGTCTTAAACCAAAAGGCATATATACTTATATATACAAAAGACAAATTAAATGACAAAAATGATCAACAAACACTTACAATAAAAAAATTCAACAATGACATTCAAGAAAATGACAAAAATACAAGAGCAAATTCATCACATATTCCTAGTGTAAATGTAAATTTTATACAAATTGATCTTCCTAACATCCTAGATATACAAAGAGAACAATTAATAGACTCTAAAACATCTAAAATTATTCAAGAAATAAAAAATAACCCCCATAAAGCTAAACTTAATTTTCCTAATTATTTAATAAAAAACGATTTACTCATGCATTCTGCATTTATACCGAAATTTCGGAAATCATCCAATATTCTTCAAATAGTTATACCAGAGAAATATAAAGCACATATTTTAGCTGCACAACATATATCTCATTTCGGTTTTATTAGAACGTATAATGCCATTCGTGAAAAATATTATTGGGAAAATTTATATGCTGATACAAAACATTATGTTCAATCATGTATACAGTGCAATACGTTCAAATCTCCAAATGTACAAAAACCCATCCCAATACAGAGAAATTTTATTCCTAATAGACCCATGGCTTACTTAAGCTGCGACTATGTAGGCCCTTTTAAAAAAACAAATAAAGGAAATGTTTACATTTTAACTTTCTTAGATCATTTTACAAAATATCTGCGACTTTATGCAGTCCCAGATCTTACCGCAAATACAACAGCGGAAAAGTTTTTGGATTTTATTAGTATTTTCGGTATTCCTGAAAAACTATTAAGTGACAAAGGAAGTTCATTTATCGCGGATTTATTTAAGCGTTTATGTAAACGATTGGGCGTTGTTAAGCTTTTCACAACCCCCCTACATCCACAAACCAACGGTGCCACCGAATCGCTCAACAGAAATATAAAAAAATCTCTTTCAATTTTTGCAGAAAATACTGGACAATGGGATGAATATGTGAATTATTATTCTCTCATTTATAACTCCACAATACATTCGGCAACACGAGAAAAACCTGCTTTTTTGCATTTAGCTTACGACCCGCTATTGCCTTCCGATTTACACAACGAGATCAACAACAAAGATTATTTTTCGTATACTGATTTTGTCGAACAAAAGATCAGCCAACTTCAATATACAAACAAAAAAATAGAAGAAAGCATTAGGAGTGCGGCAGAAAGACAAGAAGCGTATCAACATAAAAATGCCAAATTTCGAAATTTTGTAATAGGAGAACTAGTATATTTATATAATCCCGCAAAAGATCGAAACAACAAAATACTCAAATTACGAAACTATGTAGGTCCAATGAGAGTCGTAAAGAAGCACAATAATGTTAATTATTCTATAATACATGCAATGGATGACAGGGGTAAAGAGATGAAAGTTCATTCAAGTCGTTTAATCCGCTATGTAGCGAGAAAACCGCAATTAGATTTGTTTCATAGTATCATTCAAGACTCAAAATACACACAAAACATGTATATGAATGAGGATACGAACACTCCCAAACCACATGCAGTATTTGAAAACCATGAATTATTACCTTTCATTCTTTCGGAACCGCCCATTTTGAACAGAGAAAGTGGGGAAGCTTCTTTTGTCGCAGAGAATGAACTACATGTACGGGAAGAAAGTGAATTACCTAGTACAGAGAGCATTTCGGCAAATCCTCAAAGTCCACATTTGTCAGATGATTCGCAAGATACCGAAATTTATACTCCAAATGTAGATCAAACATCACTACATGATTCTGCGAATACTGAAATATCAAATACCCAATATAGTTTTAGACAAAGACAACCTGTCGACTATTATGCGGAGAAAATTTTTGATTTTGCGTTAAAACTCACAAAATAACAAAGTATACAGATACATATGTGTATAAAAAAAAAAAAAAAAAAAAAAAAGGGTATAAATGTACATAAAATTTCATTTAATGTTTGAATTGTTTCTTATTACATCATATATTGACAAAAATATAACAACTTTTCATATAGGTAGTGTACTTTATTATATTTATTATATTTCTCATTAATACATCGATATTGATGTCATGCGTTGTTGATATGGATCATGGGAATTACGGCCATATATGATGGACATTAATTGTATGCATATGTGGCGTTTATTGATAGGGTTTTGTTATTTGGTCAATAAATATTAATTAAAATTTATAAAAATAGTGAATTACTAAATGCAACTTAAAACATAACATAAAGGCGTAATTAAATGAATGATTAATTAGATCTATCTAAGAATATATAAGTATATATAAATAAATAAAGGAATAATTAATAAATTCAAATAATTGAACTACATCAAAATTGATTAAATACGATTGAAAATCTTGACTCTGTTTTACTATAGTGCACGGGTGAAACTCGGTCAATTTTTTTTTTCTTTTTATCAAATGTGATTAAATTAACTTTCTTCAGATTTAATTTTGAATGAAACTTAGCAATAATTTGCGGGCGAATTATTGTTGTTTTTGTATTCATTTTATCCTCTTTAAAACATTTAATTACAAGTTGAAATTCTTAAAAGTAAATAATAATAATAAAATAAAATAAAATAAAATAAAATAAAATAAAATAAAATAAAAATAAAATAAGAATAAATTTAGATGAAATAAAATAAAATAAAATAAATTGAAATTAACATAAATTGAAGAAGGAAATTCTGAAACTCTAAAATATTTCCTTATCTTTCTTGAATTCATACTTTAGATGTTTAAATAAATAAATATATTTTTTTTCTTTTTATACTCAACCAAATATTCTAACTTATATGTATAAAACATCACTATATGTATTTGAATTCTAGGAAAGAAAAAATATATATCATGATCTAATACATATTTTGTTATGTTTACTTTATTTGTTTTTGTTATTTTTTCTCAGCCTTTTCTTTTCCATCTCCCTCTTTATGTATATATTTATTGCTTACTTTTATATTAATAGGATTAAAAGGGTACTTCCTATTAACAAAAAAAAAAAAAAAAAAAAAAAAAAAAAATCTTGAAATTATAGTTATCACTCCATTTTCGGTATTATACATTCTAAAAAAAAAAAAAAAAAAAAAAAAAAAAAAAAAAAAAAAAAAATTAAATGTAACATATTTATTTCATTTAAAGTTATTTAAGTCAATTGTTTGGTGCTGGAGAGGGACTAATAGTAAAAATTTGCTTCCTTTTTTACAGTACTGTTGTGCACAAGTGTGGCTAGAAAGCACAAAGGAATAGTTTGCCATTTCACAGGCATTTACTCGTGTCAATCTTTAAGTAGACATTTGGCTTCGAAGATAAATATTCCACCTAATGCTTGTGAAATTCACGATTGCTCAAATTGCATTGTGAGTAAAGCATCTTTCATCTTGTCCAAGGACTTCAGGCTGTTACGCCCTACATCATTTATCTTGCGACATCTGAAAGACGAAGTAGCCACCAATAGCACTGCATACAACTGTTTCAATGGAAACCAACCTTGTGAATGTGACAATGATTGCTCGGGTACAAAAGAATTTTGCAGTCTAAGAAACTGCACAGTAGTAAACACTTGTTTCTGCTCTTTAACGCATCACAAACCACAACTCTTAGCAACAACAGAATTGGAAACTTTTTATGACCCGGACTTAATCACATGGGAAGTTTGTATATTCGACAAAAGAACTAGTGTTACACCCAACCCACGCTCCCGTAAATTACTGGAAGGGGAAACGGCTTACTTCAGGCAGCACAACTTAACTATAAAGTTTGATGACCCCATTTTAACCCTCCCTGACAGAGGAAGAGTAATCCTACGAACTAATGATTTTGAATTTGTGCTCACAGTTCCAAAAGATCTCATGATTAAAATTCCATTTGAACTACTTGCATTTAAAACAGACATTACAATTATTTATTTGCACACTAGTGGGATCACAATATCAGGATTAATCCATGTCTCGGGTAAAAACATTTGTCAATTAAGACAATGTATAATGTGTTTTGAAGTGCTTGCACATTTTCAATGTCTACCTAAACCAATACGGTATACAGCTTATATAACTTTTTCAATTTTAATTTTGATACTTTTAAAATTCTTGAAAGCACTATTAAAAAGCTGTTTATATATTTTTCATATAATATATATGATTTTACTTATGCTTCTTAAAATGATCAAATTCATGGCTCGATGCTCACTTTTACTAGGAGCTTTTTTTCGGCAATACTATCAAACAAGCATTACTAAAGAGTTATGGATATTTGGAATCACACAATTCACAAAATTCCAATTTTACATCACTCCAGATAGTCCTGTTAGCTTGTACCCTCCTCATCGCAGTATCCAATGCTGATTGTAACACTCATGCCATTATAAATTCGGAGCTGAAAACCTGTGAAACACTTCAAGATGGCACACGTTCATGTCAATTACATTCAACTTCTGAAATCACACTTCCTACACTGCATTCCGAATCATGTTTGTGGTTCACGGACAAAAATAATAATCACTTATTTTCGTTAACGTTAAAGTTAGACGAAGTAAAATGTGACTTTACTACGGAAAGGCAATATTTCACTTTTCCAGTCACAACTCATCATATTTCACAAATATCATGTGTTTTCAACGAATACTGTGGTCGTGGTGTTCACTGCATAAAAAGGCATGTTGGTCGAGGTGGAATAAATTTTGAAGCGGAGACACCTCAAAGTAGAGATTATCCAGGTATCTCAGCTTGTTTGGAAGCAGGACCAGGAACGGGTTGTTTCATTTTTCGTTCTTCATGTGCCTTTTATAGAACGTGGTACGAACCAGACTTGTTATACAGCTATGAAGTTTCTAAAATAAGAGGTCATACTTGTAAATACTACATTTCCCTCAAACATGATGAAAATAATACCGTTTCTCGGGTAACGGTTACTGATTCAGCTTTCACAAAAACTGGAATTAAAGTCACGATTTTAGGAGCTTATGACCAGGCCCAATTACATATGGAAGATTATTTTATTCAACGTGTAGGTAAAAAGTCGGAAGCTTACCTAGCAAAGGCAAGTGATAAAAATTCGCCCAGAGCTGGAGAGATTGGTGCAATTCGGGCGAATTCATCCTTCACTAAAAATTTCATTTTTGATCCTGATATGACAAGTTGTGATTTTTTTGAAGATACTCTAAGATGTCTAAACGCACCCGATGCAATTACACAGCTCAGATCCTCTCAGGAACATGCACTACCTTTGCAAAGAGACATACATTTATTTCAAATAGAGGATGACAAATTAAAATCAACTTTATTGCTGTCCTCAGCTATTCGTGTGCAATTATACTTTGCAAACTACAAATTGTCAGTCAAAGCTAAAAACGTTTGTCCCAAATTTGCAGAAGAGGAAATTTCTACGAAAGGTTGTTACAAATGCGCCATACTTGCACGACTCAACTTCAAAGCTCTCAGCACGTGTGATGCGGGTGTAGTCAGTGTTCATTTTCAGGACATAAATATTCATACAAAAGCCATCCGTTTGACGACTGAAATTCAATCTTACACTATTCAATTTTCTGCTGAATTGAAGTGCTACTCTGAGAAAATATGTCTACAATCATCAACTTTGATGCAATGTCAAACTTTAAAATTTTGCCTAAACGAGCCGAGCATAGATTTGCTCCAATTGAACATGAACTATACACGATCAATGAACACTCCTACTACGGCAAATTGGCTAGACTTTTTCACATTGCCAAAATTTTCTAATTCATTATTCATTCTAAAATTTATTGGTTCAGCTTTATTCATAATATGTATTGTAATCACACTATTTTCTACTATTTTAACCTGTTGTTGTCGTTCCAGGTAAAAACAATTTTGATTATTTTTACTAGACAGGAAACATATTTGTAAAATTCTAATGAAATTTACATACGTAAGTATATATATATTTATATGAGTATATATATACATAAATCTTATTTTATGTTTATTTTGGTAAACATTTTTATTTTAACCTTTTCTCAATTCCAATTATTTGTGTTTCCTGTTTAGTTTATATAATGTGTACAAGTTTTATAATTCTTATTCTTATTATTTTATATATTTTTTAGTGTTTGATATTATTATGCAAAATATTGTATTATGTTATATTACACATATTAATCATTTAATATTCTTTTCTCAAGTTCATTGTTGTATAGATCATCGACATTATTAATAATCTGCCCATTTATGCTTTCTGATTCACCTGAACTCAGAGCATTTTTCTTTTTTTTTATTTATTTTTTTTTCTTTTCTCAAACAGTCGCTATATTTTGTTGAGTCGCTAACCCCAGATTATTAAAGAAAAGGGAAGGTAGGAAAAATGAAATAAAAGAAATAGTATAATAGTAGAAATAAAAAAGAAAAAGAGAAGTTCGCTGTACAGGTGGGAGACAAGAATTGAGCTTTCACATTTAGGATATGAAATAAAGATGCCTTATTAAAAAGAGTTGCATAGAGGATTATTGTTAGAAGTGCGTAAAAGTAGAAAAAAGGTACCTTGTTAAAATGCTCAGGTGTTCACATGTCTTATTAAAAAGAGTTGCATAGCAGATTATTGTTAGAAGTGTGTAAAAGTAGAAAAAAAGGTACCTTGTTAAAATGCTCAGGTGTACACACGTGTACCCTATAATAAATTTCATCTTCGTTTTGAAAGGGAGTCTTTCTCTAGCGTTCTTTTTCTGTTCAGAGGACTTCCCTCACCATAGCGAAGGAAATACTGGAGTTTTATAAGACTGGAACCCGTCTTTCAAAGAAGAAATAAAAAATAGGGTCAGGAATCCAGTTGAGAATAGCAATAGAAGTTAAAAGGCTTGTTATCGAGAGAATATGAATTCGATACAGTATCCAGGTGCAAGAAAAACATCACGTAAAGGTGAGGAATCACGTACCGAGGGAACTGCAATAATAAACAAATTTAAATATTAAAGAAGGGGTTCGCAAGCCAATGCTAGAAAGGTCTTTGTGAGAAAAGAATCCAATAAGAGTCTTGGAAATAAAGAAAGCAGCTAAGATTGGATTTTGCACGTAAAAATAGGCTAAAAAGAGTAGGAGGGAAAAACGAAAAAAATGATAATAAGGAAAGGAGTATTAAGATAGGGGTACTGGAAAAAAGATTCACTTTTTTTTAGACGATAGGAGGAATGGAAAGTGTTCTAGTAAAATTTACGAATGCGGAGTTTGAGTAATCGAAAACTTATAATCTTGTGAGAGTGCCTGTGGGATAAATCTAGTGGAGCAGCTGCAGCTACGTTCCTAGCCCTGTTCATCCGTTATGTTTCCAGAGATGTCCATACGGTGCCTTCTAATTTTAACTGGTAAGCGATTTTTACTGTTGGTACGATCTAGCACTGAACAATTGTCATTATAGCTGTTAGTGATAGGGAATCAGAGGGCATAATTTAGGGCAACTTCTTAATTTAGCTTACGTGAATTAATTGTTGTAATTGGTATCAAAATTAACAAATGATTTCTTATTATTGTAAACTATATTTATGTTGAGTAATGATGCAGGTGTCTTTTATCTGAAAGAGAGAATAATGATATGATTTCTTATTATTGTGAATTATGTTTATTTCGAATAGTGATGCAAGTGTCTTTTATCTAAAAATAAAAAAAAATAAATAACGTTTAAAATTTAAAAAAAAAAAAAAAAAAAAAAAAAAAAAAAAAAAAAACTATATTTATGTTGAGTAATGATGCAGGTGTCTTTTATCTGAAAGAGAGAATAATGATATGATTTCTTATTATTGTGAATTATGTTTATTTCGAATAGTGATGCAAGTGTCTTTTATCTAAAAATAAAAAAAAATAAATAACGTTTAAAATTTACATATTGTCTTGTTGTATATTATGCCTAATGCTTTGATTCATTAATTTGGTAATATAATCACGGCCTTTATATATTATTAGTAATGGTAAAATTTCATCAGAGCTTAAGAATTACTCAGCGATTACAAATACAAATTTTCACATACATTTTTAATCAATCTGACGTTGCCGTCGTGCCGACAGAACACAGGCTATAATCTCTAATACTTTAATTAGGTCCAACATATTAAAATATTTATTTTTTAATATAACATATTAAGATTAATATTTTATATTGAAATCGTAACCTCTGTTGCTGTAACTTTTTTTAACTAAGAAAATTGAAGAAAAATTGGTAAAAAGAGCGCACAAAAACAAGAAAAGCACCAAAAATCCCAGTTCAAACTTACCTGCATGGAGCCAAAGAGGAAGACAAAATCTTTTCCTGTGAAATCAAAAAAGTGTTTGAAATAGTAGAATGATACATCTGGCTTAAATTCCGACAGCTACTAAATTAAAAGCATGAGTTCGACAATATTCTAAAATTCTGTCAATGATGGTGATGATGTGAAAAGAAAATCTTCTATTGATGGTTGGTTACTAATAAAATATGCCAGAAAGAAAACTGTAAAAATATTTGTTGGATAAGTGCTTAATATTTTGAAAATGAAATTTGCCCGAAGAATTGCAGATTCCAAATTTAAATGGTTCTGAATTGAGGATGTTTCTACCGTCGTTATAACTCAAGTTGAAATTATCCTCCGACAACCAGTTTTAACGACAAAAAATGATCGTATTACTAGCTTTGTTTTCTCAATTGGTTTTGAAGGACTTTACGTTTCATAAATTATCATTCTGTAAAATGTTTGTGCAAAAATAAAGCGAAAAAAATTACTTTTGTAGGCATTTTTCCTTAGTGGCTCAAGCATCCCTTCACGATGGCTCAAGTATCCCCGCCATGGGGATACTTGAGCCACGATGTAAAACAAAAAATAAATATTTATTATACATAGAAAAAAAGTTCAAAATTAATTGAAAGTGGTTTTTAGTTGAAGAAAAAATATCAAATTTTCATTTTCAATATTTTATTTTATTCTAAAAAAATATAAAAATTTAAAAAAAAAAATAAAATTCAAAAAATGGCTCAAGTATCCCCATCTTCCCCTACATATATATATACATGTATATATACAGTATACACATATACCTACACATACCTACACATATATATATACAGGGTGTTTCAAAAATGACCGGCATATTTGAAAAATCAATAAAATCTAAACGGGCAGCGATAGAAATACAACGTTTGCTGCAATATGCTTGGAACAAAGTAAATTTCCAGGCAGACAAACTTTCAAAATTAGTTACAATTTTCAACAATAGATGGCGCTGCAGGCTGGAAAAATCTAAAGTACAATATTTACATATGGGAACAAGCCATTTTTTCACAACAAACTTACAATTTGTGAACAGCACACGCTTACAGCAGGAAGACGACTTACAGAATAGCGAACTCACAGACTGTATTTTCTTCTATATCTTTCAAATCGCTTGCAGCTCCATCTGTTGTTGAAAATTGTAACTAATTTGGAAAGTTAGTCTGCCTAAAAATTTACTGTTGTCCCAAGCATATTCCAACAAACAGTGTATTTCTGTCGCTGCCCGTTTAGTTTTTATTGATTTTTCAAATATACCGGTCATTTTTGAAACACCCTGTATATATATATATATCTATATATATATATATATATATAGTTTGTTTCTATCTTCGTAAAAACTTTAAAATTTTTTAAAATAATTTAACATTCCTGCACTTTTCTTTCCTTTTTAGACCTTGGAAAGCAGGATCTAAAGACATATTTTGGAAGATGATGATTATGAAGATGATGAAAGGCGACAAAGGATGTGCTAAAGGATGTGCCAAATCCAAAATGTGTTGTCCGAAAGTGATGATGATGCCGATGATGAAAGCCAGTAAAAAAGGATGTGGCAAGTGCAAGAAAAAAAAAGGATGTTCCATGATGTCCAAGATGAAAGCTTCACCCATGATGTGTTGTGATTGTTCTCAGATGATGAGTGGTACATAAATTTTACCATTTATCAGGATATCGTACGATTCCTGTATATTTCAGACCAGTAAATTGTTTGGTTCTAGAATTTTCTTTGTGAAAATCTCTTTTTAAATAAGCGGAAATTTTGCGCATTTAATTTAGATTTATTACTTTCTTCTATTTTTACAAGAAAAAAGCATCACATTCGTGAAACATGTTGACTTGAGATTTACAATGGATTTATACGTTTCAGATGGTCCTGAACGCGATTTGATGGTTTTTAAAAAACGTCTGTCTGGTGAGTTTGGATGACACTTTGTCACTCTGTATATGACAAAAAATATTGAGGGCATTCAATCTCAAGAAATAATGCATGAATTTCAGAAATCTTTATAATCAGTTAGACCTTGATATAAACTAGAGCTGATTTGTTTTTGATGGATATCGCTTAACAGATGGCAATACTATATAAAATATATATATAAAATTACTGGTATTTTACCTGTAAAATAACAATATCCTTACGAACCCTGCAGTAATCGATATTAAAGTTAGTAAAAGGGATCATTTTATCAGAAAAAAAAACTGTTTATAAATTAAATGACATCGTATAATGCAAATTATTTCTTGTCTTAAAATATTCCATATAAATAATTTATATATATATATATGTATATATATATAAACTCCTTTATAAAATAAATACATTAAATGCAGCTATAACGCATGTGAAGTTAGAAAATGTTACAATAGGAACATTGCAATTGAATACCTCCAAATGTTAATAGTGTTTAACAGAAATAAGCAAATTTGAAGACAATAAAGAATTTTTACTATTTGAAATCGTTTCTATCAAAAGAGCATAATTTATTCAATATGTTGCAATTATACGTAATAATGCGTTTTAATTTTATGTAATTGCTTTTCTTATAGGTCTGTATCTGAAAAGGGACAATTTCATTTCAAAATTTTAATTTTTAAAAGTTTACCAGCTACCACATACATTAGATAACTAGGTACACGTTTTGTCATATTTGTATTTGTATTTCGATTCAAACTGCTTATTTTCCGATTTATTTTTTAATTCACTTTTGCTCTCAAACGCATCAAACTCGCAAGATTCTCTTATTTAGAAACTATTCAAGTTACCGTGTCTGTCAATTTTTTGATAAATGCAGAAGATATTACAAAAAATGCAGTCAAATTTGGCCTTTTGATCGGAATTTTCCGAAGCGGGAGATCCAAAAACGAAAAAAAAGGGTCATACTGAGAAGGTAATTGTTTATAAATCAAATTCTAATGAATTGAGTGCAAAATGACATCACACGGCACCTTATACGTCTCTTCAAAAATCCCCTCAGCAAGTTTCATGTTTCTAATTTAAAAAATGCGTCTGAAATTGTATCAGAAAATTTCGAGCTGTTGAAGATGGAAAAGTATTTTTTCAAATATACTCTCAAATGCTGTAGTGTTTGAGATCATGGATAGATATTATATATGTGGGATAAACTTTTATGAAAGAGTCTGTTAGCATTGTTAGGAATTGATAAATTATTATATCCGTTTATTCACAGAAAATCGTTTGCAAATTTGCTTTTGTGATATTTAATTTATTTATAAGACGCGACTCGTTGCTATGGAAGCGAAGCTGTTTTTTCGTCTGCTTTGTTTTTATATTTTTTATCTTACGAGATGAGTTAAAAGTTTAGATAAAAAAGTTGGCATCAATTTTTGATGGAATGTAAAAGAATTTTTTTTAGAGAGAATGTTTATATTTTTTGTTTGTCGTGCGTGTCTTGAGTTTTATTGAAGAATTATGTTAATTTTATGAAAAGGCACGCAGAAATGCATAAAGGATCATCTTTCCAGTTTTTAGTATGATGATCAAAAATTATCAAGGTAAAAGCATTTATATTTTGTACATAGTATGTAAATAATTTGAATTCAATATTTCTTTATTCTATAATTCTAAGTATGTAATAAAATTTTTAAAAAGAAAATTCAAGAATATTTAGAAGATTTTTGAACCCAAATAAGTTTTGATTGTTTACAGAACAAATCTGGCGCCCCGAGCACGGACATTTGAATAATACTGTTGAGATATTGAATTGTTTTTATAGCGTATAGTGTTTTCATAAGCTGTGCATTACTACTTAATTTTTCTAAGATGAATAAGCTAAAGAAAAAGCGTACACCACTACGTTCGTCATTTACCAGAACTTTAAATGTTTTGAATGAAGAAATTAACAGCGAGTCATTAGATAAGGACAAAATTTTAGACGGTTTTAGTAAATTAGAAAATTTGATTCATGAAATTAAAGCTATTGATGAAGCTATAATTGAACTCATGTTAGATGATGATAAATGCGATGAAGAGGCTATTGAAAATGAAGTAGTGGAAAATGAAAGTTATTCAGATCAATTTATTACCATTAAGCGTAAAGTTAGCGAAGCATTGGGTACAAATAAACGTAATCAAGATGATAGTGAAAAAAGCACAGATCACGGTTATTCCAAATCAAAGCATTATAAATTACCTAAACTAAATATTAAGCCATTCGATTCGCAGTTAATAAATTATCTTTCATTTTGGTCTCAGTTTCAGAAAATTCATGAAGACATAGATTTGGATAATAGTGACAAATTTCAGTATCTTATCCAATCGGTAGAACCTGGAACCAGTGCCAGGCGCTTGTTAGAGAGCTATCCAATGACCGCAGTTAATTACCCCAAAGCTGTCGAGGCATTTCAAGAGCGTTTTGGAAATAAAGATTTACTAATAGAAGTGTACGTTAGAGAATTCCTAAAATTGATTGTAGCTAATGTACAGGCGCACGGCAAAGATAAACTTCCCTTATCAGATTTATTCACGAAAGTCGAGGCATATTTAAGATCGTTAGAATCAATGGGTTTAAGTTTAGAAAGCAATTCGGCGTGGCTCTATCCCATGATAGAATCTAGCTTATCGGAAGATGTATTAAAAGCATGGCAGCGATATAATATTTCAATCACATCAAACACTGTTAGTAATAATAATGCATTGTCAACAAAAGCAAATATAGTAAGTTTGATGGAATTTCTGAAACAAGAAGTTGCAAACGAGGAAAGATTCAAATTAGCCAAATCGAGTTTTATAGAGCTGGGCTTTAAAGACAAACCTAAAGAAAAGTTAAGAAAAGCAGAAAGTAAAATACCTACTGCGGCAGGGCTATTTAGCGCAAAAGAACGCCTTTGTTTATTTTGCAGTAAATCTCATGAAAGCAAGGACTGTGTTAGGGCTAGATCTCTTTCCTTTAATGAACGGAAGGCCAAAATTAAGAATGAAAATTGCTGTTTAAAATGTCTTCGTTTTGGTCACCACGCTAAAGTTTGCAAAGTTTTTATTCGTTGCCACGTTTGTTCTAAACCCCATACCGAGTTATTATGCCCTGAAATTTCAATGTGTAAAGAACCAGAAAATACAGTTAAGACCCCAGAAGTTATTCAAAGCACCATAGCAAGTAAGCAGTGTTCTGCTGAAGTAGCCCTTATGACTTTAGAAATAGTTATTAAAGGTCGAATAACAAAGAAAGTACGAGCGTTACTTGATTGTGGGTCGCAAAAGAGCTATATTTTAAAAGGTACAGCTGAAGAGTTAGGTTTACATCCCATTTCTTCTGAAGCTATTGTACACACTTTGTTTGGTGGTACGCAAACAGAAGCTAAATCTCACAATAAATTCCAAGTTGAGTTAAGTTCTTCTGATAGACAGAAACAAACGAAAGAAGTCTTAGAACTTTTGGATCAAGATATAATTTGTAACTATATTCCTCGGATACCAAAAGAATCAGTAATTAAAGAGCTTAAACAAAATAAACTATGGATCACAGATTTAGGAGCAGGAAGTCCAAAAATTGAAATTTTGATTGGAAGCGATTACTACGGACAACTTCTTACAGGTCGAGTAAAACAGTTAAAGAGCGGTCTTACAGCAATAGAGACAAAGTTTGGATGGACACTTTGTGGTCGTTTAGAAAGTACATCACAGTCTTGCCTAAATTATGGAAATATGTTTATCACGAACCTAGCTTTAAAAGATATGAAGATTCCAGAATTATGGAAGTTAGAGACAATTGGTATAACAGATCCCTGTCAAACTTTGTCTAAAGCAGAAGAAGAAGAACTCGCTCATGATAATTTTATAAAAGAAGTTGATAGAAATATAGAAGGTCGCTATATTGTAGGTCTTCCTTGGATTAACGGCAAACGTGAGATTCCCTCAAATAGACACATAGCTGAACGAAGATTGATAAATTCAACAAAGAAATTAAAATCAATGAAAATGTTTGAAGAATATGCTAAAGTTTTCTATGAATGGGAAGAAGAAGGCGTTATAAGTAAAGTACCAGATGAAGCACTCAAGATTCCAGGACATTTTTTACCTCATCATCCCGTCATCAAACCAGATAGTCTTACTACAAGTGTTCGACCAGTTTTTGATGCATCGTGTAAGGTAGGGAGGTCTCCTTCTTTAAATGATTGCCTCTTTAAAGGACCAAACCTCATCGAACAAATTCCTGCAGTGTTAATAAGATTTCGTGAGAAAGCTATTGGGGTAGTAGCCGATATAAGAAGAGCATTTCTTCAAATTGAAGTCAAAGAATCAGATCGGCATTTCTTGCGATTTTTATGGTGGAAGAGTCCTGACGAATTTCAAGTTTATCAACACAATAGAGTAGTTTTTGGAGCAACTTGTAGCCCATTTTTGCTAGGTGCAGTTATAAGATATCATTTGAGTAATGTTGATGAAGAAAACAAACAGATAGCTGAGAAGCTTATGAAATCATACTATATAGATAACTGCGTTACTTCAGTCGACAATGTGCCTGAACTAGAAAATTTTATTTCAAAATCTACAGAAATCATGGCTGATGCGAAAATGGAATTAAGAATGTGGGAATTCGGACCAATTAAAAGTGAAGACAGCAGTTTCCTTAACGAAAAGAAGGTGCTCAGCAAAAATGTAACAACGATAGTTCCGGTTTTAGGGTTGAAGTGGGACACAATGGAAGATAGTTTGAAGATCGCTTATAAATTTAGTGATGAGATAGAAAATCTGTCGAAAAGAAAGATATTAGCTGTAACCCAAGGGATCTTCGATCCAATAGGATTTTTAGCCCCAGCATTGTTGCCAGCCAAACTGATAATTCAAGACGCCTGGTCGACGAAATTAGATTGGGATGCTCCACTTCCAGAAGAAATCCGGAATAATTTTCAAAAATGGTATAGCGAACTCAAGTATTTAAATGACGTGAAGATAAATAGACGTGTAGGCTATGGTTGTAATGAAAAATGGTCTATTCATACATTTTGTGATGCAAGTACCAGAGCTTATGCAACAGCAGTTTTCTTACGTTGTGAAGATAAAGACGCAGTCTTTGTACAACTTTTAGGAGCTAAGTCTCGTCTTGCACCAAAGAAAAATGTAACCATACCACGTTTAGAGCTTCTTGCTTGTATTTTAGGAATAAGGTTGACTAAATTTGTTTTGAAAGCCTTTAATTGTATTTCCATACCAGTAAAGTATTGGACCGACTCTTCGACTGTTCTCGCTTGGATTCGAAGAAATGATCAATGGGGAACGTTTGTAGGCAATAGAGTTAGAGAAATTTGTAAATTTTCCGAATCTCAACAATGGAACTTCGTACCTGGTCATCTCAACCCTGCTGATCTACCTTCTCGCGGATGTAGTCCTAAACAGCTGCTGAAGATGAGATGGTGGGAGGGACCAGAATGGTTGAAGTTATCAGAAGAAAATTGGCCACATTCAGAAACAAGCCCCAACGAAGAATTAGTAATGATGGAAAAGAAGAAAACTTCAGTACCTACTCTTTTATGTTCTAATTCACATGAATTTATGATATATAGTAGAATTTCAAAATTTGGTAGATTTATTAATGTCGTATGTTGGGTGAAGAGATTCATAATGAAGTGCAGAAACAGAAATATATGTTTTCCATCAGAATTGTCAATTGAAGAAAAAGAAGATGCGGAAAGGTCGCTCTGGTCAATAATACAATCTGAAAGTTTTGGTAATACTACTGATGCAATAAAAGGGTTAAAGGTTATGAAAGATCAAGAAGGATTGTTGAGAGTAAAAACAAAGATATTAGAGCGGGATGACGAGTTTTCTTTCAGATATCCAATTTTATTACCATCGAAACATCATGTAGTGAATTGTCTGATTCAAGAATGTTATTTAAAGAATTGTCATGCTGGACTTCAAACAGTTGGATCCATTTTAAGAGAAAAATATTGGATAATTTCTTCTAGACGCAGCATTAGAAGTCAATTGTCTAAGTGTTACAGATGCAAAAGATACTCTGCAAAAATATATACTACACCTCCAATCCACCTACCTCTAAATCGAGTCAGAGATTCCAAAGTTTTTGAAGTTGTTGGAGCTGATCTTTTTGGCCTTCTTTTCGTGAAGCAAAGATCCAAAGTTTGGGTTGTACTTTTTACATGTGCAGTATATAGGGCAATACATTTGGAACTTGTATCCAGTGTCTCAACAGAAGGATTCATTCAGTCACTTCGAAGATTTATATGCAGGATTGGAAGGCCATAGTTTCTTCGAAAGAACTGTCTCCTCTTAAATAGAAGTTCATCCCTCCAGCAGCAGCTTGGTGGATGGTGGGAGCGTCTGTTTATATGTGTTAAGAATTCCCTTGATCAGAACACTCGGTGCTTCAATTCTAACTTTTGAAACCTTTCGACTGTCCCATCTGATGTCAAAGCAACAGTAAATAATAGACCTGGGAAAAGACTTTTTCTAGAACTCTGAACTGATTTTTCTAGAACTCTGAAATGACTTTTCTAGAACTCTAAATGTTTCATTATTTTTTATTATTGTTTAGTTATTATCTTTATTTATTTTTATATTTTTTATTTTCAATTAGGGTTTAATTTGATCAAAAGTGATCTTAAGTTTAATTTGGCTTCCGCCTAAATTAAAGGTGGGAGTATGTTAGGAATTGATAAATTATTATATCCGTTTATTCACAGAAAATCGTTTGCAAATTTGCTTTTGTGATATTTAATTTATTTATAAGACGCGAATCGTTGCTATGGAAGCGAAGCTGTTTTTTCGTCTGCTTTGTTTTTATATTTTTTATCTTACGAGATGAGTTAAAAGTTTAGATAAAAAAGTTGGCATCAATTTTTGATGGAATGTAAAAGAATTTTTTTTAGAGAGAATGTTTATATTTTTTGTTTGTCGTGCGTGTCTTGAGTTTTATTGAAGAATTATGTTAATTTTATGAAAAGGCACGCAGAAATGCATAAAGGATCATCTTTCCAGTTTTTAGTATGATGATAAAAAATTATCAAGGTAAAAGCATTTATATTTTGTACATATTATACATTTTGTACATAGTATGTAAATAATTTGAATTCAATATTTCTTTATTCTATAATTCTAAGTATGTAATAAAATTTTTAAAAAGAAAATTCAAGAATATTTAGAAGATTTTTGAACCCAAATAAGTTTTGATTGTTTACAGAACAAGCATTATAACCAGTGTCTAATAATCGGGAATATGATGATGGGGACTGAGGTGGTGTTTTTGTTCTAACAGCTGCTATGTCTGAAATTGTATCAGAAAATTTCGAGCTGTTGAAGATGGAAAAGTATTTTTTCAAATATACTCTCAAATGCTGTAGTGTTTGAGATCATGGATAGATATTATATATGTGGGATAAACTTTTATGAAAGAGTCTGTTAGCATTATAACCAGTGTCTAATAATCGGGAATATGATGATGGGGACTGAGGTGGTGTTTTTGTTCTAACAGCTGCTATGTCTGAAATTGTATCAGAAAATTTCGAGCTGTTGAAGATGGAAAAGTATTTTTTCAAATATACTCTCAAATGCTGTAGTGTTTGAGATCATGGATAGATATTATATATGTGGGATAAACTTTTATGAAAGAGTCTGTTAGCATTATAACCAGTGTCTATTCAATTGATTAACACCAGTTTTCATCTTATTATATTGACCCTTATGTATAACTATATTTAAGTTCTATATGTTTCATTTTATATTCTCTAGGATGTGACAGTGGATGTGCTGAGAGTGGAGGATGGCCTATGATGAGTGGCTGCTCATGCGGTGGTGGTGGTGGATGGCCTGGCGATATGGGCTGCTCATGTGGTGGTGGTGGTGGATGGCCTGGCGATATGGGTTGTTCCTGTGGAGGTGGTTGGCCGGATGAAGAAGAAGAAGAAGACGAAGATTATGAAGTCGAATATGAGGATCCACCCCCACCGATGATGGGCTGGGATACAAACAACGTTCCGATTTACATTCATCCGAAAAGCGTTGATACAAGCGATTTAAAGGTCTTTACACCTAGTAGAAAAGGTGACAATAGTGATGATTTCTATCTTTCTGGAAGATTAAGCATTTTAAGGCCTTTTAGGAAAAAAACGAAAAATAAGCGATGAAATTATTGTAATATGTTATGCTAAATTTTTATGTAAATACACTAGTAGAAGAAACAACAGGATTTAAAGAAAGTACTTGGGTGAAAAATTACGTATATCGCTGAAATGACTGATAGATGAAAAATCATGCAAATTACTATATGTTTGAGATAATTTATTAAATTTGCATGCGTTTATAATATGAAAATGAAGTATAACTTTTCAGAAAATTAAGAAATTTTCTGTTCAACTGTGATCTGCAAAAGATGATAGAAGTGCATTACTAACCAAGTAATTGCAGTTCAGTAAATGATAATAATAAAAAAGATCGAAAAACATAAACTTTTATGTTTGTCTCCAATTTTAAAATATTTATTACAATATATAAACATTTATGAACACCTAAGAATAAAGTATTTATGAAAAATTGATGAATGAACCTGAGAAATGAACTTGATGATGAAAAAGTACTGGATTTCGATGGATATCATTCATGGAATGCACATGGAATTGTTGAAGGATTCATTTGATTTTTATAATAATTTGGATAGCTGTTTTTCTTTCTTCATGGGACTTCCTAACTCTCTGATTAGAAAAGCCTCTTTCAAATTGAAAATACTGTAAATGGCTTGTGATTTGATACTAATACCATTTTAAAGTCTGTAAGTCTTAAATTTCGATAAAACAAGGATCCTGATAACTTTTTGGTACAATATTTGAATAATAATAATAGTGTGCATTCTTATTAATTGAACAGCAATCTCTGAAAAACACAATTTTTTGGACCTCAACATATAAAAGTCTATGACATACATACATATATTCATATGTATAGTATATGTAAGTACAAGGAAAGGGCATGTTTACAAACAAACGTTTTCATCAACCAATCTACCATAACATTTTTGTCGTTACAATTATTGTAGGATTAATCTCGGTGACGTAGGCCAATCATATCATAGACCTGTCAAACGCAGACCAGTCAAATCGAACTAACTCATGTGCATATTAGGAGTTATAAAGATCGAGCAGGTGTTTCTTGCTTATCTACAGTTACTCGACCCACTGTGACGTCAGTTGCCCATTCCCTATACATATATGCACAATGTATATACAATATATATCATGCCCTATACATGATATATCCCTATACATGGCATATATTGCATATACATCAATAGCAATTTGTACAATTTAAAGGAATTCATATGTTGATTTTGCAATTTTGCATTGTTGCCAAAATAAATGTTTTAATTGCACACGTATTTGCTTTTTTTTTTTTTTTTTTTTTTTTTTTTAAGTTACATTTTTTTTAGATTCTTAATGTAGAATATCCGAAAAATAAAGACCTACACTGTAAACAATTTGACCCTTTTGCTGCATCGTCACGTATATACAATATATATCATGCCCTATACATGATATATCCCTATACATGTCATATATTGCATATACATCAATAGCAATTTGTACAATTTAAAGGAATTCATATGTTGATTTTGCAATTTTGCATTGTTGCCAAAATAAATGTTTTGATTGCACACGTATTTGCTTTTTTTTTTTTTTAAGTTACAATTTTTTTAGATTCTTAATGTAGAATATCCGAAAAATAAAGACCTACACTGTAAACAATTTGACCCTTTTGCTGCATCGTCACTCCCCCGCTTTTATAGAATATCTCACTTTTGACACATGAGAATGCTCAATAATAGGCTGAAGTAATCGTTTTCTATAAAAGCGGTGGAGTGACGATGCTGCAGAAGGATCAGTGTACCATTTAGATAACATAAAAAATAAACTAATAAAATGCTATAGTATTGTTATCATTATTATTATCTTATTTTCGTTTTCTCCTTTACTCATAAAATTGAAGTGCTGAATTCGCAATAGTTTCAACAGCCTGTTTTCGATTAATATACACTTTTCACGATTACACTGAACACGAACTAATTGTACTTAAACTATGAATAAGGTACTAAAATTTTGTGAGTAGTGTTACTCAAAAACTGATAAATATACAAAGATAAATTAAACTTTATAAGTAGAGTAACATCCCTAGTAATTGGCACATTAAGAATTTGTCTTTAAACTTACTTCAATTTTCATTGCCAAGAAATAAAATATTTACTTGCAAATATTTTTAAATCAAAGAATGCATATCTGTGCATGTATTTCGCCCACTAAAAGCAAAAATTTTTGAAAAAGTATTTTTATAAAAATAAATTTATAAAAAGTTGCTTTAGTCACCAGTAATTGGCACCTAGAGCACCAATGTATGACACCTTGTGATCCAATAATTGGCACATGTTTATATAAAAAAAAATTTATATTTTGCATTGGCTTTAATCGCTTTAAATGAATTTACTGTAGATGAAGATGCTATATTTCAGGTTTTTGAAAGAAAGAAATCAGCATATTAGTCTGAAATGTGAACACTTTAAAACAATACAATATATTTATGTTAATACCCAGTAATTGTCGAAATGTCCCCAGTAATTGTCAAATAAGCTTTAATGGATTCCAATTACTGATAATATTTGATATTTTCAAATAAAAACACCTGATAAACAAAATTAGTCTATAGGGGGAACTGGGGTACATTGATACATGGGGCACATTGATACACCCCCTCTACCGCTCACAGGGTCATTACAGGAAGTTTCACAACAGCTCCAAAAGATGATGCTAGTGTATTCAACTACATACAGAAAATCTTGGAATGATTCAGTAGTTTGATGAAATGGGACGGGTGATTTATTGTTTTTGTTGTTCAAAAGTAAATATGAGTTGTACAATTGAAATGCTATTATATAACTGTTCCAGTATTTTCAACCAAAATGAATACTCTCCCTGGTAAGTACAGCTACTCTTTATCAGTTCTTCATTATTTATTGTTAGATATATTGTGAAGTGTTGGATTTGAGACTCATTTTATTCAAAATCGCTGTATGGGGCACATTGATACAGTCTATGACGGGGCACATTGATACAGCCTAAATCCTTTAATAGTTCATATTTTCTTTATCTTTTATTATTTTTTTTACCATACACTCCTTAATCCAACCTTTTTTTTCACGAAAAATTTCTAATATTAGTTTTTATTGAAGTGAAATAGCTCTAATTTCTTTATAATAGAACATTTTATAGTATTTTTGAAAACAGAAGACGTAGGAACTTACCCAGCATCTAGTGCTAGTAGAACTAATAAAAGAAAAGGACGCCATTCTGACAAATCTCGAATTTATATCGATTCTCCAGAGAAAAAAGTATTTTCGACATGCGAAATGTTAAGTAAGAGAAACAAACTGCAGAACAGAAAATGATACTTATATTATAAACAGAATTTTTAATATAATTATCCTTTATTTTCGGTTTATGAACCTATTTATAAACAGAAAAACTGGTAATTTTTTCATCTTTCATAAGAAAGAAGATAATGCTGGGGTTGAAGTGCTAGATATGACAAAGTTACCACAGCCAACAATCAGAAAAGAAACAGCCAGAGCATCAGGTCATAATATATTTAATTTTGATTGCTTTAATATTGCTTAAAAATAAATTGTGGGTGATTTGAATTTTTATAAATAAATATAAAATGGTTTTCTAATTCATTTTCTATGAAAAATATGCATTGGTATTATTTTGTCGTCATTTTTCTCAAACGTATCAATCTGCCCCGGGGATGGGGCACATTGATACAAATGACTTTTTTTGATTTTTTTAAAATTACATGCAAAAATAATATATAAAACAATGATTGTACATTTTTATAACATACTACACAAGTTTTGCTGTCACCTCCTGGAAAAAAAACTTGAATTTTCTACTTTCTTGACACCAAAAAAAATCTTAGAAAAAAACTGTATCAATGTACCCCAGTTCCCCCTAACTAACTTAGGGGTCATTCCATGTCAATTCAACCAGACCTTGTAACCCGACCCACAGGGATTTTGATGAAACTTTGTGTGCACACTAATTCTATCATGAAATGATTCCATCAAAAATTTTTCCTTCCTAGACCTCATACTTTGTGAGATATGGGGGGTCCAATTCTTAAGGGTTTCTCAAATCGCACATTTCTGAGTCTGTATTTTGAGATTGCAGTTCCATCTTCAAAAAATTGTTTCTCTGGATCTAAAACGTGAATCATCTTAAAAATATCACTGTAAGAATATAAAAAGATGCAGATTTTAATAAAAAAATATTTAAAAAATTTACTTGTAATATTTAGGATAAAAAAAATTAGCCAAAGTTGAGAGTTATGGTTATTTTTCCAAATTTTTGTGACTTCACCAAAAAGGCTGTACACATAAAGGCAAATTAAATTTCCAATTTCTTTTTGTTTTAAATAAAAGTTTACACTTTGGGCTTTCTATCTATGAAATAAAAATGATGTGTTTCGCATGGCTTATGCAAAAATTTTGGGTACTTTCCAATTAGCCGGATGCATGATTTATTTTTACATATTACATATGCAAACAAAAAAGCAAATGAAATTTCCAATTTTTTTTTTTTTTTTAAATAAAAGTTTACACTTTGGGCTTTTTATTTTTGAAATAAAAATGATGTTTTTTGCATGGCTTATGCAAAAATTTTGGGTACTTTCCACTTAGCCGGATTCATGCTTTATTTTTACATATTACATATACACACAAAAAGGCAAATGAAATTTCCAATTTCTTTTTGTTTTAAATAAAAGTTTACACTTTGGGCTTTCTATCTGTGAAATAAAAATGATGTCTTTCGCATGGCTTATGCAAAAATTTTGGGTACTTTCCAATTAGCCGGATGCGTGTTTTATTTTTACATATGTACATATGTATAGATCTATATAAATGCAGATGTATTATACATGTATATACAGGGGTTGGACAAAAATATGGAAACACCTTTGAGAAATGCATGCTTGAAAAGAAAGATTGATTATAATGAACTATGTTGATGGCACTGGAGTTTTCGCCTACTGACGCCACCTATACAACTTCGTAAAATCGCTGCACCGTTCTGTCGTTGTTGGAACAGTGTTATGTGAGATTATCATTGCATTATGTCAGAGTTAACAGACTTCGAACGTGGACAAACTGTTGGCGCGCGTATGGTGGGTGCTTCCGTAAGCAAGGTAGCCGAGGTTTTTAGTGTTTCAAGAGGTGCTGTGTCGAAGATTTATTCCGCATATTTGAAATGCGGAAAAAACATCATCTGCTAAATCACAACGCGGACTAAAGTGTGTGCTGAGTGATCGTCACAGACGATCATTACGGAGGATTATCGCGAAAAATAAGCAGTCCACAGTTGCAAAAGTTACTGCTGAAATGAATGTCGTGTTACCAAATCCTGTGAGTACCAAAACAATTAGAAGGGAGCTTCATAAATAGGGAATTGCTGGCATTGTTGCAATTGAAAAGCCATCCATCAGTAATGCTAATGCTTGTAACAGGAAAAAGTGGTGTTTAAGTCATAAAGCCTGGACTATAAAGCAGTGGAAGAGCGTAATATGGTCTTCTTTCACATTGTTCCCCACTTTTGGCCGAGTTTACGCCTGGAGAACGCCATCTCAAGCCTATAATACAGACTGCTTGTTGCCAAGAGTGAAACATGGCGGGGGTTTGGTGATGGTTTGGGCAGCCATATCGTGGTTCTCTTCTGGCCCCATGATAACTCTGTAAGGGCGTATTACTGCTCAGACTTATGTGAACATTTTGGCCGATCAAGTCCATCCAATGGTACAAGCTTTGTTCCCCAATGATGATGGTATCATCCAAGACGACAACGTCCCCGTTCACACAGCTCACATTGTCCAGGACTGGTTTTCTGAGCACGAGGATGAATTTTCGCATCTCTCCAGGCCACCAAAGTCATCAGACTTGAATATTATCGAACCTTTGTGGTCTACATTGGAGCGGAAAGGGCGTTCGCGCTATCCACCGCCAACATCGTTATCTGAACTTGCCACTGTTTTGCAGGAATAATGGTACAATATTCCCTTTTCAAACATACAGAAAACTGTATTTATCCATTCCGAGAAGACTGCAAGCTGTTTTGAATAACAACGAGTACCGTACACAATACTAGGCAAGGAAACGTGTTTTTTTTAAGGTGTTTCCATATTTTTGTCCAACCCCTGTATGTATGTATATGTATACTGATACATATATGTATAACACTGGTGCCCGTCTAATAGAAAAGTACCAAATTTTGCCTTGTTTTGAGAATCTGCACCAATTAAGAGGAAAAAAATCTGACTAAGTTTAGCTGTGGTACTTAAATAATTACTGAAATTTCTATGAGTTATTGAATTTAATGTTATTTGATGCATGTCTTTTTAATTTGCAAAGTAAAATTTAGGCTTTGTTTTTTCTGATTAAAAAAATTCTGACTGTAATGTTTCCCCATAAAATTTAGTGAATGATCCATATATTTCATTTAGTTAATAATGGGCAGTTTTTGCTAAGCTAAAGAATCTCTTACTTTTATTTTCAATAATTAAACTCAAAACAGTTTTTTTTTTTTTTTTTTTTTTTTTTTTTTGTACAGTATAAAATAGATAATTTTTTTCCCTCACATTTCCATTCTTTCTTTCGAATGCTTATATATTAATTATTTGTGTTTAAAAAATGTTCAAAACCTTGTATTTCCTGTCCTTGGTTAATTTTAATCAGTTTAAATATTTATATTGGCAAGTTTAAATACACAAATGTTTAACAAAACTTAAATTTGTTTCTATAGTCTGAAAGATTTAATTGCACCTGCCTTGTATAAACACCTTCTGATAAAGGCAGGGTAATGTTCGTTAGTATGAAAGCAGATGTTTTGAAATCAATTTAATAAAATTATTGTCATTCTGTTGTTTCTTATCATAGAAGAATGATCTAACTTTTACTGTGCTACTAAAAATATAATCTGATTGTTACATATTTTATAGTTTATGATATGTATAAATATTGTTTTGCTTTATTGTTTTAATATGGAGCCTGATATTAAACCTTCTACTAGTCTTCAGATATTAAAATAAACAGGTATTAATAATATTAAATACGGTATTAAAACACAACTGCAATTTCTAGCTGTTGCCCCAACAAGGAAGAAATAAAACTGCACCTTGTTTTGCACACAAGTACGAATTTCAGATTTCTAATGCTCCACTTTCCTAAACATAGTGAAAAGTGGAACAATATCCCGCTATATTTTTAGAATTCTTCCTATTTTGATGCTTGATGAGAATCTAAGAGGACATTACATTCTCTGTTCACGCAAATCTTTCTGCACGAAAAATTATAAGTGTCTTTTATCCACAACAACAACAAAAAAAATAATCATTGCGTGAGGACTGATTATTTTTTCCTCACAGATTTTATCATCAATGCTCTCTTCTTTTTAAGCAACGATATTTTATAGTAACGAGAAGGAATACAATTTCATTAATAAGAAAGTACATCTCACTGATAAAAGTTCTTAAAAATTAAAACATGGAAAATCATTCAATTTCGGAAAGAATAGTTTTCATTTGCCCCGTCTTTTTTTAAAAAATAATTTAAAATTCTTTAAAAGTTTAAAAATTATTATATTATTCTCATTGCTTTTTCAACTTTACATTTTCGTTATAATTAGGAAATTACCTCCAAGTCCTTTAATTTATTTGATTGAATAAAATGCTTTCTTTTTTTTCTATGTTTTTGCGACATAAAATACAAATTTAAAAGGAAATAATGCAGTTTATGACTACACTAACATTTTTCCATTGAGTGTCACAAGATCGATCCCTTTTAGAAAGATCTTATATTATCTAAAATTTAAAGTAAAAAATAAAAATAAAAATACTAATAATAAAGAAAAACTAATCGTTGTCGGCCAGTTTAACACTTACCCATCATGGATATGGATATTATAAAATATGAAAATAAAACATGTCTTAGATATTTATAAAATGCATTGCAATTCGAAAATAAAATTTAAACGTATTCTTAAACACTTTTAATTTCTTAAATATTTTAGTAATGCACTGTAACGGAATTGCGGGTACTACTTGATAATCCCATCAACGTATTCCGACAAATTTTATAAATCGACCAACTACTCGTAAATTATACAAATTGGCAAAATGTTTATTTTAAATAATGAAAGAAGAAATAAATTAGTAAAAGGTTAATAAAAATACAAGTAAAATGTCGAAATGAAAATCACTTGATGGCGTAACAAACACGTGTAACATGTTTAATGTCAAGTGAATGTGACATTTACGATAAGCCTATATTGGCATTTAATCTTATAGTTTGGTAACAGTTGATTGGTTGACAGGATAATCAAATAGTACCGAACTGCGTAAAATAGCATCCTTATAACTCCAAAAATGATAATCCTATTATAACTAGCAGTTTACCGAGTCGGATTAAGCGTCTCTTATCCAACTAAAATATACCTTTGAATTGAAATTTGAATGAAATACAGTGTTGTGGAAAAATATGATTACAAATATCTTAACAAGTAATAATCTGATCGACTTTATTCTGTATGCAAAATTTATGTTTTATTATTGTTTTTTACCTTCATTCCTGAAAATAAAAATTTTCGAAAAATTTAATGTACATTTCATCAGAACGCATATTTTGAAAGTCCGAAAAAATTAGTTCCAGATAATCAAAGTTATTGATATTCAATAGGCTTCTTCCCATTATTACATACTAAGTGCGCACCAAATTTCAAGACTCTATCACAATTTGCTCAAGAGACAAAGCGTTTACAGACAGATGGACGACATTTTTTTTTTTTTTTTTTTTTTTTAATATATGCTTTTCGGAATTTGCAGTGTCTGAAATGTGTTATTCAGGCAAAAAAATTTTCAATTTTCAAAACGATTGCAAGACTTACCTTATACTACGCATGATGCGTAAGTAATAAATTTTTAAACTTATTAATGAGATTCAGTACCCTTTGAACATTTTATTTATTTATTTATTTATTTATTTATTTTTAAGTATTTTAAGGTACGATTTTGGCATAATAATAAAGGGCTCAGTGAATGAAAATGTTTCCATCAAAAAAGTAGTGGATTCCCCTGACGAAATATCACACATTTAATTATTATTATTATTATTATTATTATTATTATTATTATTATTATTATTATTATTATTATTTAAATTAAGCAAATTATATGTATATCTTTTTATACAATTTGAACATTTTGAATTAGATTTTTTTAAACTATTATAGTATACTGAACAATTTTTAATACCAGACCATAAGTTAATAAGTTTGAGATTAAAAAAAATAAAATAAAATGTGCAAATACGTGTAAAATTACAGGAAAATTGAATTTACTTTACATTTTTATGTGAGAAAAAAATTAATCAGATACTTAGTTTTATCAAATATACATAAAAAATTTGTTTTCCAACAAAATTGAAAAGCGCTTATGGATTCGGATTGTCTGTCCGTCTGTTTACTCTTTAACTCCCTTAAATATACTCTGATTTTCATGCAATTGAAAAGCTTATTAGAGTCACCAAAAGGTATTTGGTATTGTATATGAAGCATGTACAATTATTCACAGGGACACTCAAAAGAATTCGATTGCATTATGGTATATGGGGGAAATCATTTGGAGAGTATTTTAATGACATTCGGCTATTTCATATATATTGAAACTGGTGTAAATCACTGAATTTCACTTCGATCATGTTAAAACAGGGCATTTATATAGTATTTATTATTAATTTACAGGACACACAAACGAAATCTTTTACTTTTTGCATAAGTACTGCACTGAGAAAAAAAATATGCCGCGTTCAACTAGAACGAATAGTTAGTCACTTTCTAAATACCTAAACTAGAAATATAGATGTCCAAACTATGCGAGTAGGGTAAACAACTAAGCTGAATAGGCGAAATGACTTGACATTTCTAGTCTCTTCTTTTCTAGGAGACGAAACGACATTGAACAGTTTCAGTAGCGAGAAATTATCGCTTGATTTTAGGAATGATTTCTTAAGCTATAATTATAGTTACTAAATCAGATCTCTTGCGTTCGCATCTATTTGAAGAGATTTTTGGATAAATTTGACAACAAAAATATCGGAAAACGCACTTGAATTCTAGTAAGAGACTCTGGAACTCTCTAAGAAATGGAAGTAAAATTTATAAGGATGACATGGAACTATTTTTTCTAGAGCCATTACTTAGATTCGATATGCCAGAACCATATTTTTTTCTCAGTGTGGAGAGTACGTTACGTTTTAAAATTTGGTATGCGCATTTGAATATTATTGATTTTTTTGCATATTACTCTTTACATATAAATGCTGTACCTCATATACAGGGTTGCATGAAAGTATACGCATACCATTCTCCTTATTAGAGGAAATTGCTGAAGGAGAATTATCCACTGAAATATATGTTTAAATGGACTACATTTTGGAATACATGTTATTAATAAATACAAATCTCTATATTATATATGAGGCCGCTAAAAAATTCAGATAATTTTCTGACTGTAAATGGGAACACCTGAAGTTCGGTTTTGAAATGTGTTATGCATTTCCATATGATGAAATGAAAAGTAATATTTTAACTTTTTAAACGGTGCAGTTCTGTTACATTATTCTGAATGTGTTGGAAAGTGTTTTATTATCTATCCTCGGCGCATGATTTTTTTCTTTCTTGTTTTATAATCATTAAAGCATTTGTCTACACGTTTAAAATGTTATTTTATTAACATTATTTATTATGTTATTAAATGTAATTTCACCAGATTTTTATTCCTGAAAGTTCAAATTATGCGAGAATATCTCATATATGACTAAACTTTGACAAAAACTTTCCGTCAACTCATTAAAATCTATAGACTTAACAGTTATAGAATTTTTTCGAAAGCGCTCTAAGAAATTTGTAAAATAAAAGTAGTGCAAAACTCATTATAAAAGATATTTATACACGCAGTGTGTCCACATATATAAAGCCACTGTGATTTTGTTTCGCAATCGGAGACGAAACAAAACCATGCAAACGAAACAAATGTATTAAGAAAGGTTACATAGAAATGCATATTTACAAGGAATAGCTAACTCCCTGGCCCACTTGATCAGAAAAAAATGAATGTATAAAAAAGAGGGGTGGAGGTAAGCGTCCCGCCGAAGTAATGCCACTACGGTTAATAGCAATTATATCCGCATGCTTATACCCTTTAGCAATCGCTGGAAGACATCAGTATCAGTATTATCTCAGGCCTCAATGATGGCGGCCATCAGTTCTGCCACAGACTTGAAATGTCTACTATTGGCATTTAAAGTTCTACTGAGGATGCTCCACACATTTTCATGAGGAATGAGATGAAGGTACAGGGCAGGCCATTCCATAACATGTCCCCAATTATCAAAAAACTTTCCTAGAAGAATTTTCCAAAGGTTATGGTGGCATTTTCCTGCTGGAAAATCCAACTTAGCCCATCAATTCTCTCTTCAGTTGGCAATAAATGGGTTTCTAGCAAGTCTTGGTAATTGATAGCTTACATGCGGACAGAGGGAAGAACCAGGTTAAGTTTGCCAATATAGCTGACATTATTAATAAGAATCCATCGTGATGTCTTTTGGAGAAAATTTCTTCACGTCATATCTATAGAAAGCAAGACAGTCTGAGCCATCTAAACTAATTTTTTTTTTTTTTTATCTGGGAATATAACAAGATGCCACTAGTCCTTCCAGGTTTTCTGTATTTGGCCCCATCGACATTGCTTTGCTTGTGGATAGCTTTCAACATGGGCAGGCTCAACATGGGTAGATGGAGGCTTATTAATGGTATTTGGAGGCTTCGACTATGGTGATAAACTTACCCTGGTTCTTCCTTCAGACGGCATGTAGACTACCAATTACCAAGAATTGTTAGAAACCCATTTATTGCCAACTGAAGAGAGAATTGGTGGGGTAAGTTGGATTTTTCAGCAGAAAAAATCCCCATAACCTTTGCAAAATCTTCCTAGGAGTGTTTTTGGATAATTGGGGATATGTTATGAAATGATCTGTTTTGTACTTTCATCTCAATCCCCAAGAAAATGCGTGGATTATCCTCAGTAGAACTTTAAATGCTGAGGGCAGACAGTTCAAGTCTGTGGCAGAACTGAAGGGCGCCATCATTGAGGCCTGGGATAATATTGATGCTAATGTCTTCAAGGGATTAAATGGTATGCCACATCGTATATTCCAAGTCAAATGTAAGCATGGTGGATATAATTACTCTTAACATTAATGGTTTATTTTGGCGGGATACTTTTCACCCCCCTCTTTTTTTTATACATTCATTTTTCTTTTCCTGATCAGGTGGGGCAGGGAGTGAGTTATTCCTTGTAATTATGCATTTCTGAGTAGTCTTTCTTAATATGTTTGTTTCGTTCTTGTGGTTTCGTTTCGTCTCCGATTACGGCACAAAATCATGGTGGCTTTATTTGTGTGAGACACGCTGTACATACCCAAAATAGATTTTAATTAGATGAAATTCCTATAATTAGAAAATTCCATTGTGTTACCAATGAATTACTTGCATTTTATTTTATGTAAAAATGAGAAGTTTTGAACAGAGGCATACAGAAACAATTTGGGCCGCCGTGATAGAATTTCCAAATGCGCCATTACAAAATTTCTAATTATATGGTGGTGGGTGGGTGGAGGGGAGTTTTACTGGAACGTAACAAATATTTATTCTGATCTGGATGTGCGCATCAGAGAAGAAATTTATGCAGTGTTATTTGCACAAATATTGTATCCTCACATATTTTACTACCTCTGACAATAAAGCTCGGTGAATGAATTCAGAACAACCGATCTGGAAACAGTGGGGAAACAAAACGATGCATCTGCATAGAGGCAAGTGGTGACCATTTTCCACCACTGTTTGTTTAGATGAGCGTCGTTTATGTTCTGTGTAAGACGTGCTTTATTAAGTGCTTGTTCAATGTGTTGGTTCTTAACTGAGAACAGGAAAAGGAACGAATAAAAGATCAGTTTAAAGCTTGCTTTTAAGCTTTGCAAGACATCGAAAGAAATTCATGAGAGATTGTGCAAACTAAACATCCACCATACTCGCCAGATCTCAATCCACTAGACTTCTACCTATTTTCACGACTCAAACTCTCTTTGAAAGGGATTTGACCGTTATGCTGCTATCCAACGAAACGTGACGAAGCTTTTGAACTGCATCCCAAATGAAGTCTTTTTGCGAATTTCCCAAGATATGTATAGCAGATCACAGCAGTGCACAGTTATGTAAAGGGACTATTTCGAAGGATGGTATAGTAACTTTCGTTATTATTTCATCTACATTAATGTCACAGGACTATTCACCGAACTTTATTGTCAGAGGTAGTACAATGCATATTATTATTTTTTTTTCTAAAAGATATTCGAAGTTATTTTTATTATTTAAAAAAACCCTATTATTTCAATTAATTTAAACGCGAGATATTATTAAACTGAAAGTCATTGTATAGTTGAAAATTAAATTTACACTTTCAATTAGCTCTTCATTTTTTAATTATATTGTTCATTAACTATTGAAAAATGTGGATGATTATTGGTTGTTATAACCTTGTAACGTAATAAAATGTAAAAGTTTCATTATTATTTATGTTTTGTTTTTACTTGAAGTTTACACATGCACACATAAATATATATTATGTAATTGTGTTTGTTAAAGATGTGTTTCTATACACATTTAATAAATTAACCCCCTGACCGCCGAGCAAAAGGAAAAAATTGTAATGTTGTTTTATCTGCAATTTTTTTAAAAATGTTAATAAAAGAAGGATTTTCTAACATAGTATAATTTTTTTTGTTATGTAAATGTTTATAAACTTTGAAACTATCAATCATAGCTAAATTTCTTAAAATTGGATTATATTTGTGGAATTATATTAATTTAAATAAAGTTTCAATTGCAGTGAAACCTGCAGCCTAGTGAACAGATATCAGGTCGCGGCAGTATAACTGCATATATCTATGCATGCACACACATGCATGTTTATGGAGACTTTACTAGTTACTTAATGTTACTTTACCAGTTAATTAATTTAATTAATTATGGAGATGACATTGAGCTACTGAAGTCATTTTTACACACCTTTAAATGGGGTGGTCATAAAAAAAAAAAAAACCTTCCTAGTAGATGAACTTCTAGCGGCCTAACATTTCAACCAATCGAAAAGAAATTTCAGATATACTTATTTGAAGGTATGCGCTCGGGATCGTGAAGATTTAAAATAATAGAGCTCTCACTTATGGTGAAAGTGAAAAAAATTAAATTTTTGAATTTCAAATCATCAGCGCATCGAAAAAACATAAATAATGTTGAAATAATACACGTACGATGAAAATTTCTAGCGTAAAATACTTACCAACAACAACACAACAGAGAAGAAAGAAAAAAAAATTGTTTTTTTTTTTTTTTTTTTTTTTTTTTTTTTTTCTTGAATTAGCAGTTTTTAACATGTCCACCTTCGCAGACAATAACGTATTACATATTTGAGATTTTTGGCAACAATGCCGAACGTAATATCCAAAAATGAATCTATACAACTTCACGTTTTATGGCATCTTTCAGTTCTAACAAATACTTGGATTTGATGTGTATACCAAGCACTTGTGATGGAGTACGTTTTCATACTTGTGGAACCCCACCAGTGGCTGAGAGGTTATGCTCTCGACGCTGGTAAATGGTAAGTGCTGAGTTCGAATCCAGTCGCGCCCATTGGGCTAACTGTTCGGAGTTTTCCGTGGTTTTCCTCGAATCTTGGGTAACCTAGCTTAAATACTGGTTAATATCCCTTAGAAAGACCAACCACGAAGGAGAATTCCCTCGGGCTTTTATCCCTAATACAGGTAATCGGCCGTCATAAATAACACATACTCATACTTGTGGAAGTGACCGCCTCGAAAAAATATGGATCGAAAACGAATGTGTTTGCGATGTCGCACCCCGCAGTCACTTTAGCTTTGAATAAAGACATTGGTGTCACATCGTGAGAATTTTCATCAGCCCGGGAAACGCATATGTTGGAGTTTACGTTCTCATTTAAAGAGAAATGTGCCTTATCCGTCAATAATATTCACAATATCCAGCTTTTATCTTCATCATATCTGATGAGAGAATAATTTGTTAAGTCCAAACGCTATTGATAGTCTCCAGGTTGCAACATCTGAATGCGTTCGCTGGAATCGATAGTAAAAACAGTGTTAAATTGATATGGGGGATGATTGGGACACCAATGTTTTGAATTCTCAGAAATGAATTAATGGCTATTTATGAAAAGTAATTTTTAGTAATATAAAAAGGAAGTTAGAGCGGCTTTTGTATTATTACCGGACATCAAAATTTCTTCACTAACTCGGAATTTTATGGTTGTTCATGCCCTCATGATGTTTCCAATACAGTTATGTATTAAGGAAGCTTGGAAACAACATCTTTTTTTTTTTTTCCCAGCAGCTATACCTTCAGTATTTGAATAAGTAAAATTCCAGGAATTCTCTTTTTTGTCTTAAAATATATTATTTCTTTACTTCCAAACGATTCCAAATAGCTTACATAATATAGAAACTTACAACAAGCAGTGATTTTTCCCAAAATCTTGACAAGAACAAAATAATTTTTCTGTAATTCATCATAGCCAAGAGCCGACGGCACAAAAACCTAAGGTATCGAGCACAACGAAAAAAAAACCCTTTATTTTATGGAAGAGTAGTAATAGGGGAATCTAACGATTCATGTCTGCCAGAAGTGAAGTAGTGCATAAGCATAATATTAATACCACTAGTGGTTTATTCGTAAGTTTATCATTGTGTTCGCCATATAATCATTTCACACCTTTGATTGTACAGCAACACAGTGTTAAACACTTGAATAAACCACTAGCGGTATTAATTTTTGGTTTATGCACCATTTCTCTTCCGGCAGATACGGATCATTAGATTCCCCTATTACTACTCTTCCGTAAAATAAAGGTTTTTTTTTTTTTTTTTTTTTTTTTTTTTACTTGATACTTTAGATTTTTTGTACTGTCGGCTCTTGAACTATCAATGGCAGGTTCAAGCAATTTTAATTTCTTATCAAAATTCAGTTTACTTTCGATTTCAGGATAAGAGATGCTGTACTTAACAAGACGGAAAATGCACGTCAAACCTAGCAAATGAGGTGCGTTCGTACTATAACGAAGCTTCAAAAATATTCAGACTAGGTGTAATAGTATACATTACTTCGGATATAGTATAGTAACCGAAATCTTTTGTGTGTACCTGTAAATAATGTTTGATTTTCATTATACAGGACATAACTTGCAGTAAACCTCAGCAACGTATATCAATTTCATCAAATGCGAAATAGTTTAATATAATTAAAATGCACCTTAAACAATGTTTCCCCCTATTTCATTATGAAATTGAATACTTTTTTGTGGCTCTGTAATATAATAACAAATATTCTTTGCAGTACAGATTGCACAGATTGTCTATTTTAGTATATACTTTACAGATGTATGTAATTTTTATAATGTTCGAAAGATATAACATTATTAAAATGCACTTGAAATTATTGTTCTCCATTCACAGTAATATAACAGATTAATTTTGATTGTCTCTGTAATTGTACTATACATCCGATTTTCATGAAATGACTCGACAAACTTATGCAATAATTATATACAGTCGAGTCTCTCTACGAAACTCTATCAGCGAATTTCTCTATTTAACGATTTTTTTGTAGGAATGGTCAATTTCTTTCATGATTACATTAAAAATAATCTCCATATAGCGAAATGTATATCTCCTTTTAACGAATTTTTTCAAAAATGTTATTTCATGTGTTCAGAAAACGATTCAAATTATTTGTAGAATAAATTTTTTCGTTAATTTCTGCTTTATATTTCATAGCTACCTTATTCCTTATGTCCAAAAAAGAGCATTCAACCTCCCCCTCTCCAAAAAAAAAAAAAAAAAAAAAAAAAAAAATCTTTTTTGCATGGTTACACTTGACTTTGTTTTAGCCCAGATGAGCATGTTTTCTTTGGAAAGATTGAAACATTTGTTTGCTACTGAAGCGATTTGCAATAATCGCAAAGCATCCTAAAAGATAAAACTATTCCATTGTCTTCTTGAAAATGTTGTTTGTTTCTTGGTTTGGATAGTAAGGCAGGAATAAGGAAGGGATAAGGGGGCAATTCCAGAAAAGGTAGTTTTTTTTTTTTTTTTTTTTTGCAGCAGTTTTCATCTTTTTAAACTAACTCTCATTACTTTTAAAGTTTAGAGTGGATGTTTGGAGGGATGTAGTCGTAAAAATTACAGAGGATATACGCTATAAGCAGAGGGTATACCCTAGAATCTGTATACTGCAGCTTTCTTGAGAAGCAGAGGGTATAACGGTACTCCTTTAAAAAATTCAGAAGGTATACGGCGTTTACCACCGTATACCCTCCACAACATCCCTGGCAGTTTTTTGTTTGTGGTGATTCGGAGCATTTTTTGTTGTGAGAGATTATTTGAACGAAAAATTCTTACGAAATGTCATCTATCCTGGCGTTATCTTCAACTGCATCTGGATAAAATCGCTTTTAGGATAAGCATAACTCTTTCTGATAAAGTAAATAATTTTAAAAATAAACAATAAGACACTGAAAAAAAGGAAGTGGCGAAAATGATCGAGATTCTGGAAAAATGCAATTAAATATTTCAGAAACTTAATTAAACACCTCAAAAACAATTCTATTTCAAAATTTAAACATTAAATGAAGATTTTTTTGCCGTTCTCTATTTAACGAATTTTGCTATGTAAAGAATTTTTTGACTGAACGATGGATTTCGTTATATAAAGACTAGACTGTATTTTAAGAGTGTATTTGCATTCAAACTGCTTATTTTCCGATTTATTTTTGAATTCACTTTTGCTCTCAAACGCATTAAACTCGCAGATTCTCTTATTTAGACACCACTCAAGGTGCCGTGTCTGTCAATTTTTTGATAAATGCAGAAAATATTACAGAAAATGCAGTCAAAGTTGGTCTTTTGATCCGAATTTAACAAAGCGGGAGATTTGGGAACGAAAAAAAGGGTCATACTGAGAAGGTAATTCTTTATAAATCAAATTCTAATGAATTAAGCGCAAAATAACTTCACACGGCACCTTACCGTCTCGTCAAAAATCCACTCAGCAAGTTTCATGTTTCTACTTTAAAAAATGTTTCTGAAATTGTGTCAGAAAATTTCGAGCTGTTGAAGGTGAAAAATTATTTTTTCGAATTCACCCTTAAATTTCAAACGATTTCGTTGGGCAGTTTTTGCGCTGTTTCTTACGAACAGATGGTAAAACAGACAGACGGACTAAACGACGATTGTAGGTGCTACGTATGTACATAATTACGAACGTATTTAAGAATCTAATATCGGAATCACTAAAACCATGATTTTACTGTAGATATTTTAACTTTTTTAGCTGATAATTTACAGTCACCGCAAAAAAAAAAAAAAAAAAAAAAAAAGTCTTGACACTTGGGCATTTTGGACGTTTTGTTAAATATCTAAAAATATATATAAAGAAAAACCCAAAACTCCAAATGTATAAACAAAATAGTACAGGAGTAGGGGAAAAATGGGGCTCCGGCCTCGGGAGGAGGCGTGAGGCGCGTGGTGGTGGTGGTGGGAGCCTCCTCCTCAAGCCTCCTCCTCCACAGCCCTCCTCCTCAATCCTCCTCCTCCTCAATCCCCCTCCTCCTGACATCGTCTTATAAGAGAAGGGGTTAAAAGGATTTTTTTTTAATTTTAAGCGGGAATTTCAGGGAGTTAGAATTTTTTTAACCATACTGTAGTATGGGGGTGTTTTTTAATGTGGGGACTTTAAAAATTTTCGGCTTGTTACAGTATGTGGGGTATGTTTTTCGATTGACTTATGCTGTTGTTCATTTAAAAAGGTAATTAAAAATTATGAGTGAAATTTTTTCAACATACTCTAGTATGAGGGATTATTTTTCGAGTGGTGATTTATTAAAAAATTTTAATAATTTAAACTTTAAAATTTTCAACAGTTTAAATTTATTTTGAGTCAAGTGTAAAAGGTAATCCAATTTAACAAATGAATCATTAAAATTAATTTCAAATAATAATTAAAAATAATGAGTGAAAAATAATGAAGACACTTTAATTATTTCGGCGTGCTGTAGTATGATAGGTTATTTTTATGTGGTAATTTTTTTCGATTGAATTTTGCTGTTGTTCATTTAAAAAGATAAATGAAAAGTAATTAAAAGTAAAGAAAGAAGCGACTTTTTTTTCACCGTATTTTTAATAAGGGGTTAAGCGGATATTTTGGGGACATAGAATTTTTTTTTCTGTACTATTGTACGAGTGGTTTTCAATTTTAATGTGGCGACTTAAAAATTTTCAGTTTGGTGTAATTTAAGAGTTTATTTTTTCGATTTTAAGTGGGAATTTGGGGAGATTGATTTTTTTTTTTTTCACTCTGCTCTTACATGATGAGTTAAGCGGGTTTTTTGGAGGAAATTATTATTTTAGACTAATCATTCACGAAGGATATTTTGCGGATATAAATGTTTAATAGGGGGACTTTAACTTTTTTGCAATGGGATTGACGTGTGCTCGTCGACCTAACCGTACGGAGTTTGTAATTTTCTTCGAATCATGTGTGCATATTGGCTTAGAATATCTTAGAAAGACCTGAATAACCTTTATCTTCACCAACCGTCATAAACAACACATGCTTGTAATGGGAATTTGAGAATAATAACTTTAAATATTAATTTAATGAAGGAACTTTAAAATTATTTCGAGTACTATTTTTAGTCAACTATGTTATACACTTGATATTTTAGAATAATTAAAAAATAACTTTAAAATTTGAATGAGAAAATATGTTTCAAAATGGGATTTTACGTGCTAGCATTGAATCGCACTCGTCGTCATAACGGTTTGGAATATGTGGTTTCCTTCGAACCTTGGTGAAAATGTTATTGAATTGATTATTATTTTGTGTGTGTGTTGTATGTATGTGTGTGTATGTATGTATGTGTTGTATGTATGTGCGTGTATTGTATGTATGTATGTGTGTTGTATGCATGCATGTGTGTTGTATGTATGTATGTATGTATGTATGTATGTGTGTT
Source organism: Maratus speculifer (assembly GCA_964019185.1). Classification (NCBI taxonomy): domain Eukaryota; kingdom Metazoa; phylum Arthropoda; class Arachnida; order Araneae; family Salticidae; genus Maratus; species Maratus speculifer. The sequence goes on along the minus strand of OZ025290.1, from coordinate 55,411,947 downwards.
TCATGTATGTATGTGTGCGACGTATGTATGTATATGTTGTATGTATGTGTGTGTGTGTATGTTTGTGTGTTGTATGCATGTGTGTGTATATGCATGTGTTGTATGTATGTATGTATGTATGTATGTATGTATGTGTTGTATGTATGTATGTGTGTGTGCGTTGTTTGTATGTGCATGTTGAATGTATGTGTATGAATTTTTTTTTTTGGCGATAGGTGTGATCTTTAGCTGAAAGTGACCTAGGGTTAAAACTTTTACCCAGGAATCGCCACGGGGAGGCAGATCACATGATTCCCGTATTGCACACATTCACATACATTATTTCGAGCGATATTTTTAGTGAAACATAATATGCAATTGAATTTGTAGAATAATTAAAAAATAATTTTAAAATTTAAATGAAAGAATGTTTCAAAATGGAATTTTACGTACTAACATTTAATCGCGCTCGTCGGTTTTTACTGTTTGGAGTCTGTCATTTTCCTTTAACCTTGGAAAACCTTGCGTCAATAAGGATATTTCAGAAAGACCCCACCCCCCTTTGGGTACTCTTTTAAACTAATATTTGTAATGAGATGTGTTCGCGCGCGTCGGCCTAACTGTTTGGAGTATCAACATAAAATCATCAAATTAATACAAAATATTTCAAATAGTTAGAAAATGAATGGTTAAAACCGCCAAATAAGAACAAAATATTTCAAACAATGAGAAAATAAATGTTTAAAATCAACAATTTAACATTTAAAGGTTTTATCTTCAGATCTAAATAATTTGTGAAAAATGCTTTTAAATATTTTTAAAACTGTATTGAAAATAATATTTTTCATACCTTAACATTAAAAAAAAGTGTTAAATCCAAATCGATGAAGAGTTTATTAATTATTTTCTCAAAGAGAGGATACTAAATTCGTTGCAATATATGTGTGTGTGTGTAAACATAGATGAATCATTCTTATCTGCTTATCTGATAGCGTTTTCCGAAAAGGGTTGAATCTCTGAATCATAGCTGATACGAACTGGGGTTGATGCGTTATCTTAATTAATCTTAATGAATACTAAATCTAATTAAAATTATTTGACTTGAAATAAAATAACGTCTTTTGAGCAATATCTTTTGAAAACTTAAGATATAATTATTTAAATCAAATTAGAGGCTTTTTTTTTTTTTTCTCATCGATTTATTTTAAATAAAACTAAAATATTTTTTTTCTGTACTTTGTTAGCAAAATAAAGAGTGTATCACATTCATTTCGGCTTTAACTGTTTGAAAATTTAAATTAACCTATAATTAAAATGATTACATAAGGTTGAGTATGTGATCTTTTAAATGAAATCTAGTTAAAAACGGAACACGCATTCATCTAAAACTTTAAATACTTATGGTTTTGTGTATAAAGTAATGTATGTATTAAATATTAAATGAAAAATATGAATTAACAATAAATGAAAGACATTAACATTAATAAAATATTAATTAAACATTGCATTGATTAAAAACTTAATGAAAAATATTAATTTGGGAATACGCATTCGTATAAAACTTTAAACATTTATATTTTTTTTTGTGTATAATATTATGTATTTATTAAATATTAAAAGAAAAATATGAATTAACAATAAATGAAAAATATCAATTAACATTAATAAAATATTAATTAAACATTGTATTGATTAAAAACTTAATGAAAAAAATTAATATGGGAATACGCATCCTTATAAAACTTTAAACATTTATGCTTTTGGGTATAATATTATGGATGTATTAAATATTAAATGAAAAATATGAATTAACAATAAATAAAAAATATTAATTAACATTAATAAAATATTAATTAAACATTGTGTTAATTAAAATATAGATTAAAAATTCAATGAAAAATATTAATTTCTCATGTAATTAAAATAACACTTTATAAATTAATGAATTAATAATAAATGAAACATGTTCATTCGAAACAACTTGAGAAATACTAATTTGTAATGAAATTAGAAAATACCAATTAATTAAATATTAATTAAAAATTAAATGAAAACTATTTATGAGAGACACATTGAAAAATATTCTCACCTTAAACTTTCATTCACCAGTCCTTAAATGCAACCTTCATCGTTGCTTACCTGTTAGGAAATGTCTGATAGCAACAAACTCTTATCTTTAACGGTATTTCCCGAAGGCTGACTCACTAGATAAGTAACAATGACAAGTTCAAATCTGAAATTAAGAGTTTATTCATATTGAATATAATTAATATAATGTTCAATTAAAAAGGGACTTAATTTATTTAATACGTCATAATTAAGAATTTAATTAAATCCTAATATAATTTTTTTTATCTAATTAATAGAATAAAAAAGAAATTCTTTTCAACATTTTCCAGAAACATCAAGTTATCGAATACTTAATAGATTATTTTTTTAATGAATGTGTAATTAACATTTTTAAAGGATTTTTTCTAATTAATTAGTGTTTAATTAAAATTTTCATAATTAAAATAAATATATACAATAAAAAAGGAATTCTTTTCAAAATTTTCAAGAAACACCAAATTATTATTAAGCAATATTTCGAATAACTACAAACTTTAATCATGATGAGTCACCACTGTGAATGATCTTTTCTTCTCATATGTTATAAAAACAAGTTTAAGTACCCAAATTTATTGATATAGTGTTGGATCCTTTTTTACTAATCTCGTTAAAATTATTCATTTACCAATGATTTAAACTTTACATTTTAAAGTTATTTATATAATATACTAACATTTGACTATTAAATATCAAATAATGGATATGCACTTTTTACACTCACATCTTACAATGTAATTAGTAACCAAATGTAATGATTTTTAAGCATGTCTTCTTAATTTTTTTTTCAGTGAAAGACTATCACAGTTGAATATTTAGCTTTCTCTTCATAACTTTATCGAGAAATATGTAATGTATACCACATGATTTCATTAAATGAATCACAATACAATTCAAACTTCTCATTTTCAATGTTTTATACTATGTTTATCAAATAGGTGGTTATTCTGAACAATCATTACTTAGTATATTGATGAAAAGTTTGTGTTGAACGGTTTTTAATTTAAATGGTGTGAGAGAAGGATATATTAGGACAGAAGTTATTAAATATAGAGTCTTTAAAGTTTATATCCGTGTAAGAAATGGCATTTCAAGAAACAAAGTTGTGTCATATTTGAAAGCATTCTTTATATTCGAAACGCACACATGATCACGATCACATCACTGAAGAGTATAGAGAAGCTGTTTATGATGTATATAATTTGAATTTTCATTAACACAATATTATAACCGAAGTTTTTCGACAGTTTGAAAAATTATGTGAAGTTTAAATCATTGGTAAATGAATAATTTTAACGAGATTAGTAAAAAAGGATCCAACACTATATCAATAAATTTGGGTACTTAAACTTGTTTTTATAACATATGAGAAGAAAAGATCATTCACAGTGGTGACTCATCATGATTAAAGTTTGTAGTTATTCGAAATATTGCTTAATAATAATTTGGTGTTTCTTGAAAATTTTGAAAAGAATTCCTTTTTTATTGTATATATTTATTTTAATTATGAAAATTTTAATTAAACACTAATTAATTAGAAAAAAATCCTTTAAAAATGTTAATTACACATTCATTAAAAAAATAATCTATTAAGTATTCGATAACTTGATGTTTCTTGAAAATGTTGAAAAGAATTTCTTTTTTATTCTATTAATTAGATAAAAAAAATTATATTAGGATTTAATTAAATTCTTAATTATGACGTATTAAATAAATTAAGTCCCTTTTTAATTGAACATTATATTAATTATATTCAATATGAATAAACTCTTAATTTCAGATTTGAACTTGTCATTGTTACTTATCTAGTGAGTCAGCCTTCGGGAAATACCGTTAAAGATAAGAGTTTGTTGCTATCAGACATTTCCTAACAGGTAAGCAACGATGAAGGTTGCATTTAAGGACTGGTGATTGAAAGTTTAAGGTGAGAATATTTTTCAATGTGTCTCTCATAAATAGTTTTCATTTAATTTTTAATTAATATTTAATTAATTGGTATTTTCTAATTTCATTACAAATTAGTATTTCTCAAGTTGTTTCGAATGAACATGTTTCATTTATTATTAATTCATTAATTTATAAAGTGTTATTTTAATTACATGAGAAATTAATATTTTTCATTGAATTTTTAATCTATATTTTAATTAACACAATGTTTAATTAATATTTTATTAATGTTAATTAATATTTTTTATTTATTGTTAATTCATATTTTTCATTTAATATTTAATACATCCATAATATTATACCCAAAAGCATAAATGTTTAAAGTTTTATAAGGATGCGTATTCCCATATTAATTTTTTTCATTAAGTTTTTAATCAATACAATGTTTAATTAATATTTTATTAATGTTAATTGATATTTTTCATTTATTGTTAATTCATATTTTTCTTTTAATATTTAATAAATACATAATATTATACACAAAAAAAAAATATAAATGTTTAAAGTTTTATACGAATGCGTATTCCCAAATTAATATTTTTCATTAAGTTTTTAATCAATGCAATATTTAATTAATATTTTATTAATGTTAATGTCTTTCATTTATTGTTAATTCATATTTTTCATTTAATATTTAATACATACATTACTTTATACACAAAACCATAAGTATTTAAAGTTTTAGATGAATGCGTGTTCCGTTTTTAACTAGATTTCATTTAAAAGATCACATACTCAACCTTATGTAATCATTTTAATTATAGGTTAATTTAAATTTTCAAACAGTTAAAGCCGAAATGAAAGTGATACACTCTTTATTTTGCTAACAAAGTACAGAAAAAAAAATATTTTAGTTTTATTTAAAATAAATCGATGAGAAAAAAAAAAGCCTCTAATTTGATTTAAATAATTATATCTTAAGTTTTCAAAAGATATTGCTCAAAAGACGTTATTTTATTTCAAGTCAAATAATTTTAATTAGATTTAGTACTCATTAAGATTAATTAAGATAACGCATCAACCCCAGTTCGTATCAGCTATGATTCAGAGATTCAACCCTTTTCGGAAAACGCTATCAGATAAGCAGATAAGAATGATTCATCTATGTTTACACACACACACATATATTGCAACGAATTTAGTATCCTCTCTTTGAGAAAATAATTAATAAACTCATCATCGATTTGGATTTAACACTTTTTTTTAATGTTAAGGTATGAAAAATATTATTTTCAATACAGTTTTAAAAATATTTAAAAGCATTTTTCACAAATTATTTAGATCTGAAGATAAAACCTTTCAATGTTAAATTGTTGATTTTAAACATTTATTTTCTCATTGTTTGAAGTATTTTGTTCTTATTTGGCGGTTTTAACCATTCATTTTCTAACTATTTGAAATATTTTGTATTAATTTGATGATTTTATGTTGATACTCCAAACAGTTAGGCCGACGCGCGCGAACACATCTCATTACAAATATTAGTTTAAAAGAGTACCCAAAGGGGGGTGGGGTCTTTCTGAAATATCCTTATTGACGCAAGGTTTTCCAAGGTTAAAGGAAAATGACAGACTCCAAACAGTAAAAACCGACGAGCGCGATTAAATGTTAGTACGTAAAATTCCATTTTGAAACATTCTTTCATTTAAATTTTAAAATTATTTTTTAATTATTCTACAAATTCAATTGCATATTATGTTTCACTAAAAATATCGCTCGAAATAATGTATGTGAATGTGTGCAATACGGGAATCATGTGATCTGCCTCCCCGTGGCGATTCCTGGGTAAAAGTTTTGACCCTAGGTCACTTTCAGCTAAAGATCACACCTATCGGCAAAAAAAATTCATGCACATACATTCAACATGCACATACAAACAACGCACACACACATACATACATACAACACATACATACATACATACATACATACATACAACACATGCATATACACACACATGCATACAACACACAAACATACACACACACACATACATACAACATATACATACATACGACACACACATACATACATGAAACACACATACATACATACATACATACATACATACAACACACATGCATGCATACAACACACATACATACATACAATACACGCACATACATACAACACATACATACATACACACACATACATACAACACACACACAAAATAATAATCAATTCAATAACATTTTCACCAAGGTTCGAAGGAAACCACATATTCCAAACCGTTATGACGACGAGTGCGATTCAATGCTAGCACGTAAAATCCCATTTTGAAACATATTTTCTCATTCAAATTTTAAAGTTATTTTTTAATTATTCTAAAATACCAAGTGTATAACATAGTTGACTAAAAATAGTACTCGAAATAATTTTAAAGTTCCTTCATTAAATTAATATTTAAAGTTATTATTCTCAAATTCCCATTACAAGCATGTGTTGTTTATGACGGTTGGTGAAGATAAAGGTTATTCAGGTCTTTCTAAGATATTCTAAGCCAATATGCACACATGATTCGAAGAAAATTACAAACTCCGTACGGTTAGGTCGACGAGCACACATCAATCCCATTGCAAAAAAGTTAAAGTCCCCCTATTAAACATTTATATCCGCAAAATATCCTTCGTGAATGATTAGTCTAAAATAATAATTTCCTCCAAAATACCCGCTTAACTCATCATGTAAGAGCAGAGTGAAAAAAAAAAAAAATCAATCTCCCCAAATTCCCACTTAAAATCGAAAAAATAAACTCTTAAATTACACCAAACTGAAAATTTTTAAGTCGCCACATTAAAATTGAAAACCACTCGTACAATAGTACAGAAAAAAAAATTCTATGTCCCCAAAATATCCGCTTAACCCCTTATTAAAAATACGGTGAAAAAAAAGTCGCTTCTTTCTTTACTTTTAATTACTTTTCATTTATCTTTTTAAATGAACAACAGCAAAATTCAATCGAAAAAAATTACCACATAAAAATAACCTATCATACTACAGCACGCCGAAATAATTAAAGTGTCTTCATTATTTTTCACTCATTATTTTTAATTATTATTTGAAATTAATTTTAATGATTCATTTGTTAAATTGGATTACCTTTTACACTTGACTCAAAATAAATTTAAACTGTTGAAAATTTTAAAGTTTAAATTATTAAAATTTCTTAATAAATCACCACTCGAAAAATAATCCCTCATACTAGAGTATGTTGAAAAAATTTCACTCATAATTTTTAATTACCTTTTTAAATGAACAACAGCATAAGTCAATCGAAAAACATACCCCACATACTGTAACAAGCCGAAAATTTTTAAAGTCCCCACATTAAAAAACACCCCCATACTACAGTATGGTTAAAAAAATTCTAACTCCCTGAAATTCCCGCTTAAAATTAAAAAAAAATCCTTTTAACCCCTTCTCTTATAAGACGATGTCAGGAGGAGGAGGATTGAGGAGGAGGGCTGTGGAGGAGGAGGCTTGAGGAGGAGGCTCCCACCACCACCACCACGCGCCTCACGCCTCCTCCCGAGGCCGGAGCCCCATTTTTCCCCTACTTACAGGTCATATATTTTCGAGGAGTTTTTTTTTTTTTCCAAAATCCAATAGATGACCGTCAACAAATTGAAAAGTACGAAAATCTTTTGAATAATCCTGTCAAAACTAATTTAATAAAAACGATCAAACTGCAGATTATGATTAAGTTTTTTATGGTAATACACTGTGTTCATTTTTATGCGGATTGCACGTATACTCGTAGAGAAATTAAGGTTTTTTATAAAAACGGTTCCAAATTTTTCCAAGTTTTTTGCATATAATTTGCAGAGTTCTTAATAAAAAACAATGTCCTTTTCAGAAAATATGAGAAACAACATTATACATAATACCCTGTAATCAAAATTAAAAAATATTAATAATTGTACGAAAAATGAACAGGTTTACTAAATAAATTTTCATTGCGCATGCGTCAACTCTATAAAAATTTCATTTGCATATTGTGTTAGCGAAATGTATAAAGCAAGTTTTGTTAAAGATTCAAAATCATAGCTTTTAAGCTATGATTATAATAATATAAATTCTGAAAATTATCGTCTAAAGAATAAGATCAAAATCCTATATTCCCAAAATGAAACAAAAAAATGAGGGGCTGTATCCATATTCCATTCATTAGTGTCTACACATTATTGCACGACTACTATATTTGGATACAACTCCTCATCTTTTTGCTTCATTTTGCGGAAAACGGATTTTGATCATCTTCTATCGCTGATAACTTTCATAATTTTCAAGCTATGATTTTGAAACTTCAACAAAAATTGCTATATACATTTAGCTAACGCAATATGCAAATGAAATTTTTTATAGATTTGACGCATGCGCAGTGAAAATGTATTTAATAAACCTGCTCATTTTTCTGACAATTATTAATATTTTAAAATTTTTATTACAGGTTACAATGTACATTATGTACAATGGGTTATTATGTACAATGTTGTTCCTCATATTTTCTGAAAAGAACTTTGTTTTTTATTAAGAACTCTGCAAATTATAAGCAAAAAACATTTAAAAATTTGGGACCGTTTTTATAAAAACCTTAATTTCTCTACAAGTATACATGCTATCCGCATAAAAATTAACACAGTTTATTACCAAAAGCCACTTAATCATAATCTGAAGTTTGATTGTTTTTACTACATTAGTTTTCACAGGTTCACTCAAAAAATTTTCGTACTTTTTTAATTTGTTGACGGTCCCCTATTCGATTTTGGAAAAAAATCTCCTCGAAAATATATGACCTGTACTATTTTGTTTATACATCTGGAGTTTCGGAGTTATTCTTTATGTATATTTTTAGATATTTAACAAAACATGTAAAATCTCAAGTGTCAAGATTTTTTTTGCGGTGACTGTAGCTTTAGTTAACTTTCTTTTCTTCTGTTGCTTTTGATTTTTTCCCCCTCATTTTCTGTTTTATTTCTCTATGGAACGCCTTTGGAAAGGGGCTTCTGGATTGATTAGAGAAGGAATATTTCTTTCATGTTTTGATGTAGTAACAAAACTATTGCTAATGAGAGTATGAGTAAAGTTAGATGATTTGGAGAGGAACAGAACGTCACAAGTACTTCAATAATTCTAAAAATATTTTCAAAAGCAACAGAATAAAAGAAATTTAACAAAAGTTAAATTATCAGCTAAAAGAGTTAAAATATCTAAAGTATAAATCCACTAGTTAACGATTCGTATTCTATTTTTTAATGTCAGCAACTTTAATCTTGAACTTGATAGTAAATTAAATTCTCATAAAGAGTTAAAATTGTTTCAATCTCCCACTGCATAGCTATAGAAAAATTATTTTATTCTTGTCAAGTTTGTGGAAAGCTCACTGCTTGTTCCAAAGATTTTAAATCCTGAGTTTTGAATACAGTCATAACCTGGCTGAAGATTTTACCACTCATACATACAACCTTAGATAAACAAACCTTCGCGAATTCGAAAGTACATTAAAATAATACTTGAAAATGGAGTCTTTTTACTTGTTTATTTTGGACAACACACACTAAACACAACTACAAACACTTAAACATAAAACATAAATTTTACATGTATAATAAGCGAGAGTTACTATTTCTCTCGTCGAGAAAAATCCTTCGAGCACATCTGGGCTTTAGAACATGATTTCGTCAGACGATCGGCCCAACGGCGCCGAAAAACAATCACGTGACTGGATAGCAGGTGCTACGATTCGTAACACTGCCCACCCATGAACATATGGATGTTTATCACAAATTATATATCAATTTAATACAACATGAATATGAATATGGAATATTATACATACTTCAAGGACAAAACTTCAACTAAATACAACAAAACTTCAACTAAAATAAGAAAAAAAAACAAGATTAGTATATACAAGTTAATCAGTTCAAATTTCCATGTGATACAATAACTGTACTGGTCATCTGAGAATAGATTTCTCAGTTTTTATCTTGCAGGCCCTCACCTTGCCGTCTCTTCCAGGAAATAATTCAATAATTTTTCCTAGACTCCAGAAATTTCTGGGTAATTTATCATCTTTGATTAATACTATGTCATTCAATTTAAATTGAGGAAAATTAGTTTTGTTCGAACTTAAATGAGCTGACCTCAAATTTAACAAGTATTCCCCTTTCCATCTAGTCCAAAACAAGCGCATTAATTTCTCACGATAATTAAAAGATTTAATTAATTCTTTCCTGGAAGAGATATTCGATTCAAGGTGAAGGCGAACTGGTGGCAGAGAAGAAATTCTTCTCCCAATTAGGAAATGAGCAGGCGTTAATGGTAGGGGGTCTTGACCTTCTGGCGAGGCATATGTTAAAGGTCGAGAATTGACCATTCCTTCAATTTCAACTAAAACAGTATGTAGTTCATCAACCGTTAGCGATGATTTCTCGAGTGTCTTTCTTAAAGCAGTTTTTATTGTTCTAACCATTCTCTCGTAAAATCCCCCCCACCACGCTGCTCGTTCAATGATATATTTCCACTGTATGTGATGAGAAGCAAAATAGTCTTGCACATCTGGATGAGTCATAATTCGCCAAAGGTTTTTCAAGTCATTGTCCGCACGTTTAAAAGTCTTGGCGTTGTCCGAATATACTACAGATGGTAATCCTCGCCGAGAAACAAACCTACGAAAGCCTAGTAAAAATGTTTGTGTCGACAAGCTGCCGACAAGCTCCAAGTGGACATTTCTAGTAACTGCACCTGTAATCAATAAAATGTATTGTTTGTTATCACAGTCTTTTACGTATAATGGCCCTGCAAAGTCACATCCTATGACACTAAATGGACTGGTCTGTTCTACTCGATCATTAGGCAATGGCGCTACCGTCTGATCGCCTGGAGTTGAAGAAAATCTTTTGCAAATAATGCAATTTTTAAGCACAGCTCTCACAGATTGTCTAGCCTTTAATAACCAGAATCTTTCTCTAATCTGCACAAGTGTATGGGCAACAGCAGAATGAAAAACTCTGTAATGGGCATCCCAAATTATAAGTTCTGAAAGTTTGGTTTTTGGCGGAAGAATTATTGGATGTTTCTCATCCATCGAATAATTTGCGTTATGGAGTCGTCCTAAAACTCGCAAAACTCCATCTGAATCGATGTAAGGGTTCAATGAAAGCAGTTTAGAGTCTAGGAAGTGGCTTGGAATTTTTCAGGCTAAAGATTTCCTTTTCGAAAATTTGAGATTGACAATTTTTTATCCAGAAGATTTCGGCTTCTCGGATTTCCTCCGCCGAAAGTGTGCGTAGTGGTTCACGATTTTTCTTTAGCAATCTGATAAAACGAAATACATAGGCTGTTACACGCAATAATTTTCTCAAGCTACTAAATTTGTGTACATCAATTATATTCTCCTTGGCAATAATTGTATTAACAACTATCTTACTTCTAGCTTCAATTTCAGGATTGACTGATTTTAATTTTAAATTATCGTCCTTAGGCCAAAATTTTTCAGATTTACCGAGCCATTCCGGCCCGTACCACCACTGATTGGAGTTTATTAACTCTTTCGCTGACAGTCCCCTAGTTAGCATGTCAGCAGGATTATCGCTGCTATTTACATGCAGCCAAGAACTAGGGTCGCTTAAGTCCTGAATTTGCATCACTCTGTTAGCCACAAACGGCTTCCATTTGGATGCAACTCCTTTGATCCAATGTAGTACTATGGTCGAGTCTGACCACAGTACTATTTTTTCTAGATTCGTGAAAATGAGTTTAAGGTGACTAGCTATTCTAGCAGCTATTAGAGCCCCTAAAAGCTCTAAGCGTGGTAGTTTTATTTTCTCAATGGGGCTACTCTGGCCTTAGACATAACAAAACATGTCCTATAATTTTCCTCGGATGTTTGAAACCGGAAGTAGGCTTACCGCTCCATAGGACTTCAAGGAAGCATCGGAAAAAATGTGTAGTTCTACTTTGTCGTGCACTTCACTCGAATGATAATAATATCTGGGTATTTTTAATTGGTCTAGCAATTCGATTTCCTGATACCATGTTCTGTATTTAATTTGAAATTCTTCGTTAAATTCATCGTCCCAGTCTAGCCCACTCTGCCATAATTCTTGAAGGAAAATTTTTACCCTTATCAAAAAAGGTGACATAAATCCAATTGGATCAAATATTTTAGCGGCTGTCTGGAGAACATGCCTTTTGGTGAATTCCAAACTGTCACCTATTGACACTAAAGATGCCAAATCTATAGCCAAAAAATCCCCTTCAACATTCCAGTTTAACCCCAATACCTTTGATTCGGCGCAGTTTTCATTAATCTCTATAACCGGGTTACCATTCCAAGCTTCTTTTAATTCTGGAGAATTAGTAACGAACTTTCGCAATTGCATATTGGCATCTTTAAATATAGAAACTGCAGTAGTTGTTAGTTGCATAGCCTGCTCGACTGTAGATGATCCGTAAATTAAATCATCTACGTACAAATATTTATTAATCATTTCATAGGCGGCGGGTTCCGTATCCTTATAATTACCAATATGCTTTTTAATTGTAGAGGCTAAAACATAGGGGGATCTGGTGACGCCGAAGCAGTGACGATTAAAGTGATACAAAACATTACGTTTATCTATGTCGCAGTCATCGAAATACAAAAAACACAGATAATTTCTATCATTTTCTGATACCTGAATTTGTAGAAAGTCCCTAGCAATATCCCCCGTGAAAGCAATTTTAAACTGTCTGAAATTTAATATCACATCTATGAGATTAGGATTCAAATTTTGCCCCGCAAAAAGACATTGATTTAAACTTTTTCCCCCATTTCCCGACTGCTCGCGTCAAAAACAATCCTTGTTTTTGTTGTAGAACTTGGCCTAAAAACAGCAGAGTGTGGCATCACGAAATTGACAGAACAATTATCACTACATTTTTCAATAATTCCCTCGCTTAATTGCTCTTTCATAATTTCATTATATTTTAAAAACAAAGATTTATCATTCTTTAACCTTTTCGCCAAACCTGCGAAACGCCTTTTTGCTACCTCGTAATTATTAGACAAATTCTGTTTATCCAATTCGCTACGCCATAACAAGGGGGTCATATATCCATCATTTTTAAAAATGATTTCTTTCTGGAATTGATTAATGACCTCATAAGTTTCCTCTTGCATTTGATCATTTGAATCGACTAAAAAGGACTCAATTTGCCATAATTTTCTAAGATCATTTTCTGAAGGGAAACAAATTACATTCATACAGGAAGTTGGCTGCGAATTATTACTATTAACTTGACCGACAATGGTTTTGCCAAATATTGTTGGCTGCATAAATAAATTATGATTAATTTTTTCGACATTACCTATTATAGTTTTGAACAGATAGTCCGCACCTAGCAAGATCTGGACCGGTTTCGAATGAATAAATGTATCGGCCAATTCATGTTTATCTAATCGTAATTTATCTATTAACTTATAATCAACAGAAGTCATTATCTTAGTACCGCTAATGATTTCAGAAACCAGCGCTTTTACAGTTATTTTTTCATAAGGATGATGACAACTAATAATAGTTAAATTTACTACATTAAACTCCTTTTCTATGGCATCGCGATTCGCAAATGTATAAACCAAAAGCGTTTCCTTGGCAACAGGTTTTAATTTCAACGCCGAGGCTAAACTTTTTGCAATAAATGTTCTAGAGGATGCCGAATCGTATAAGAGTCTCGTGCATAATTTATTACCAGTACCCTGCACTCGTACACAGGCGGTTTGCAACAATGTTGCGTACTTTTCGGGAGAATTATTAGTTTTAATTACATATGAAAATACGGGTTGACATTCTTCATTTTTAGAATCATCGGCTTTTACTGAGCTTTCATCGTGACGCGCTTTTGTCGATTTTTTTGTCGGGCAAAATAAATAATTATGCTGGTAACTTTTACACAATTCACAAGGAGGTATTTTTACCTTACACAAGGATATTACGTGCGATTTCAAGAAGCAACGATAGCATCTTCCATCTTTTTTCAACTTATACCTTTTTTGTTCATCGGTAATTTCATTACACTTTAAGCTTAAATTATTCGCGTTACAAAATATGCAAACATTTTTTACAACAGTATTAAGCGCGATTGAAGAGGGAACATTTGGTTTAGTTCTAAAATTCCTTTTTTCATATCGTGCTACTTCCTGATTTTTTTAAGGAAATCCCTGACACTGCATTTGCTGCTTCCCGCGATTCTATTTCGAATTTTATGAATTTCATCAATTCATTTACGTCACCAGCTTTTTCCGCATTTTTCTTTCTCTGATATTCTACAACTAAATTATGGGGTATCTGTTTTAAAATTATCGGTATCAATAAATATCGGAAATTGTCCGACGCGACCCCGATAGCTTGTAAATTACGAATGCTTACTTCGCATTCGTCATATAAATCTCGTAATGATTTAATATTCGTGCTCGACCTAACCGGTTCTAGTTCTAATAATTTGTTTATAAACCCGCTTATCAAAATTTCTGGTTTACCATAACGATTCTGCAGCAAGTCTAAAGACTGCTGGTAATTCGCCTCGGTCAGGGCTAAACCGGAAATTGGTTTAAGTGCTTCACCTGACAAAAAGGATTTTAAATAAATAAGTTTATCCACCTTGGATAAATTTTCATTAGCATCAATGCTGCTTTTAAAACTATTCATAAATTCCAAAAACATATTCGGATCCCCTTTAAACGTCGGGATGTTTATTTTGGGTAAATTTATTGTTGTTGGTCTAGCATTAAAATAAGGAGTTGTACTCGCGTTAAATAAAGAATTAGTATTAGGTTGATCAGAATCAATTTTAAATTTCTTCAAATTCAATTTAATTTTAAATTTTGTTTCATTTATTCCATCGTCATATTCAATAGATGACTGAATATCGTTCTCGAAAATTGCTCCATCCGATAATAATTCCTGAACCTGATTATTAACAGTTTTTAATTCATTTTGTTTATCTGTAAAGTTAGTTAAATATTCGGTTTAATGCTCAAAATGACTTTTATCATTAAAATCGATACTTTCTATATAAGCCTCAATTTTTGTAATAAATTTGGTTATTGCGGTTTTCAATACCTTTCTTTTAATTTTAATTTTTTCAAGATCCATAATAGTGAAAATATAGATCAAAAGAATAAATCAAAATAATTTTACAATACCTTTTCTATCCGCGATGTGAAGACGCGATGTATTTCCGATAAATTCAGACCGAGAAATCCCCAAGAGCGGCAGCACAAATCACAGTCTTGAAACTTATAAACACATTCTTGATATTCATAGATCCTTAAAAGAGTCACTGATACTTATAAAAGTCTTAAGATCCCACAATAGTCACAGAAAAAGTACGCAAAAAGACCCGGATGACCATGTAAAGTCTATGGGAGCGTTCTTTTCTGATATCTCGCTCAAATTTTAATATTTTTGCATGATTTTTTTGCACAAGATAGCTGAGGGCAATCCACAACCGGGCTAGTTTTTACTTTTTCAATTTTTCTTTCAGATTTTCTTTAAAAAATTACTTTAACTTTCGAAACCGGTTTAAACCGGTTCTGAAACTGAAACTATCGTAATATAAAAAATATATAACCAAAATCGAAAAAGTAAAAACTAGCCCGGTTGTGGATCGCCCTCAGCTATCTTGTGCAAAAAAATCATGCAAAAATATTAAAATTTGAGCGAGATATTAGAAAAGAACGCTCCCATAGACTTTACATGGTAATCCGGGTCTTTTTGCGTACTTTTTCTGTGACTATTGTGGGCTCTTAAATTCGAAAGTCTTGCAAACAGTCACTTCCCGGGTTGAAATGTGGCACCATGAAGAATTTTACGATTCGCGAATTCGAAAGTACATTAAAATAATACTTGAAAATGGAGTCTTTTTACTTGTTTATTTTGGACAACACACACTAAACACAACTACAAACACTTAAACATAAAACATAAATTTTACATGTAGGGGAAGATGGGGATACTTGAGCCATTTTTTGAATTTTAATTTTTTAAAATTTTTTATATTTTTTTAGAATAAAATAAAATATTGAAAATGAAAATTTGATATTTTTTCTTCAACTAAAAACCACTTTCAATTAATTTTGAACTATTTTTCTATGTATAATAAATGTTTATTTTTTGTTTTACATCGTGGCTCAAGTATCCCCATGGCGGGGATACTTGAGCCATGGTAATGGGATACTTGAGCCACTCAGGAAAAATACCTACAAAAGTATTTTTTTTCGCTTTATTTTTGCACAAACATTTTACAGAATGATAAATTATGAAACGTAAAGCCCTTCAAAACCAATTGAGAAAACAAAGCTAGTAATACGATCATTTTTTGTCGTTAAAACTGGTCGTCGGAGGATAATTTCAACTTGAGTTATAACGACGGTAGAAACATCCTCAGTTCAGAGCCATTTAAATTTGGAATTTGCAATTCTTCGGGCAAATTTCATTTTCAAAATATTAAGCACTTATCCAACAAATATTTTTACAGTTTTCTTTCTGGCATATTTTATTAGTAACCAACCATCAATAGAAGGTTTTCTTTTCACATCATCACCATCATTGACAGATTTTTCCTCTAATGATATTGTCGAACTCATGCTTTTAATTTAGTAGCTGTCGGAATTTAAGCCAGATGTATCTTTTTACTATTTCAAACACTTTTTTGATTTCACAGGAAAAGATTTTGTCTTCCTCTTTGGCTCCATGCAGGTAAGTTTGAACTGGGATTTTTGTTGCTTTTCTTGTTTTTTGTGCGCTCTTTTTATCAATTTTTCTTCAATTTTCTTAGTTAAAAAAAGTTACAGCAACAGAGGTTACGATTTCAATATAAAATATTAATCTTAATATGTTATATTAAAAAATAAATATTTTAATATCTTGGACCTAACTAATTAAAGTATTAGAGATTATAGCCGGCAAAACCATTTTAAAAAGTTATTTTAATTTAATGAAAGTTAAATTGAAAACTATGTTTACATTTATCTAGACAGGCTATTTTGTTAGTCAAAATGAAAAATAAAATAGATATTTTCATTTAAAAAATATACATTTTTAAATATTTTTAGGTCGTTATTTTTTTTAAGAAAAAAAAAATAAAATGAAAAATTATTCTCCCTTTTATCCAGAAAAATATCTATTAGTGAATATAAGGATGGAATTTTATTTTTTGTTTGTTTCACCCATGTTTAACTTCTAGTGGGGATGGTTGAGACATGGCTCAAGTATCCCCACTCTCATTGGCTCAAGTATCCCCACTATCACTATTTTTGTTTCCCAGAGTTTTACTAAATAAAGCATGCAGCTATTAGAACTATTTTAGACTCAAAATACAATTGAAATTATGCTTATTGAATGTATGTATATAGTTGCAACTTTAAACAAAACTTTTATTACAAAAAAACAAAAAAGCCATGCACCCAAATATTTACTTCAGATAGGGAAAAGACAACTATTAATCACTATATTTTCAAAATGGTACCAAGATGTGTGATTTCTTTTTTGCATGTTCAGAACTATAAATATGTTATCATATTGGCAGTTTTAGAAAGAAAAATTAACCAACTGTAGAGATAATAGGGATGGCTCAAGTATCCCCTATGCTCAAGTATCCCCACTCTCCCCTATAATAAGCGAGAGTTACTATTTCTCTCGTCGAGAAAAATCCTTCGAGCACATCTGGGCTTTAGAACATGATTTCGTCAGACGATCGGTCCAACGGCGCCGAAAAACAATCACGTGACTGGATAGCAGATGCTACGATTCGTAACACTGGCCTAAATTGTCAGGATTGTTCTTGTTTCACTAACGTCCGAGGATAAAAAATCATCTGACTAAAAACGCTTTGATTAAATAATGAAATTCCTGTACATTTAAATCCACTTGTAATGTTGATGTTGTAATGCTAAAAGACCCATTATTTGCAAGTGTTACAAGATTTGAGAAAAGATTTTCCGAGAATTTCACGCTATTCAGCCACAGAGAGCTTTATTAATGTGTGATTTATATGGCTAAGAAAAAAGAAAAAAAACATTGAGACTGTCCCAATGTGCCCCTGAGAGCCAATAAAAAAATAATAATAACAAGCTAGGCATAATTATTGGAACTTGGTAGGATACATTATGGAATTGTAAAAATTAGCTTTAATGTATGTCTATTCATATTCTGAAATGTTCTTAACGATAACTTTAAATAATTTTTAAATTATCTCATCATAAAATGATTTTGAAAGATTACGTTTAATCATCAAAAATAGGATTGTTTACCTGGAGTGCTACTAAATTATCTGTAAGACTTGCAAACACATGTAGTAATAGGCGATTCTAGTGTCATTCTCTTATAATATTTTGAGATTTTTACTTCTAGGATATTGCGAGATCAGATAAAGGCTTTATCCCAGCGCAGCGTGCCCTGTGTCCCAACGTTTATCTTTTTCCCCTAAAAAATATTGAAGTAGGCAGGAAACGACTTCAGTATCTCTGTGTGATATGTACAGCAAATTAATTGGTATAGTGATAATATACTGAATTTTTAAAGTATAATTTTTCAATAGTTAGAGCGTGTTGAAGTAAGGCGCAAAATTATCGCGATACGCCGTATGACTTACTTTAAGGCCATTCTGTTCTTTGATACTTTTACACATACACACACACACACACGCACACACACATACACACACACACACACACACACACACACACACATATATATATATATATATATATGTGTGTGTGACATTTTAAAGTTAGCAGGGCTCCCAAATGGTCCGCGAACTGAACATCAGAATTTTTTTAGAGAAATTTTCTTTTTACATTTTTCTTGCAAATTGTCACGAAACCACGTTTGGAAGTTGATTCTAGCTCAAACGTATTATGAAATTTTCTGTTAAAAAATGCTGATGTTCAGTTCGCGGACCATTTGTGAGCCCTGAGTTAGGGGGACAGAAGCATCATCGCCAGGTTTCCCCTTTCTCCGCACAGAAGTCATGGTCAGCCAGAAAAAAACAAAATATATAAATGTAGAAGATTCAATAAATCACTCCTTGGCTGCTGCAAGTTCATTTTATTAAACTGTAGCTATAATAGAGAGAAAAGCTCCTTTTGCAGACGATCTTTTACCGAAACACCTAAAAAAATATATTCCATCATTTACTATATCCAGCCGTACTCATGGAAGAGAGAACCCAAAAATCCTTCTTCTTCTTACCACTTCTCGAGGCGTCCTCTTTTTAAATCTAAAAAGAAATTCTAGAACATTCTTTAGTCTCAAACCACCATTCTTTTATGTAAACATAACTCATACCCAGAGTCGAGATTAATTTTTGACAGATAACAATTTTATTTTTAAAAAATATTATTTAACCAATTTATAATCGACTCAGAATTTTAAATATCTTAGGCAGACGATTTTTATAGACGATTAATTTTAAGAGAAAAAGAAAAGAAATGAATTTATTGATATGCACAATATCAAATGTTGACTGGGGGAAAATAAATAAATAGATAAAATAAAATAATGATAGTTTTTTGAAAGGTATGGTTTTGGAATAAATTTAATAAGACTTTCTTAAAAAGCGTTGATAAAAACATAGAAAAAATGAGTTTTATTTGGAATATTAAGGAATAATGTTTAATTAAGAATATTTTTAATTTAGAGCCATCTTTGAAATTTACGCATACTGGAAATAATGTTTTTTAAGGCGAATTAAGAATTTATATCGTTTCCATAAAGATGAACAGATTAGATCTAGAAACAAGATTTTAATTTAATAAGTTGAAGTAAGTACGGAATATTATTATAAGGAAATTAATATAGTATAAAGGTTAGTTTTGGCGAAAAAAAATTAAAGATTTGTAATATATATATATATATATATATGTTATTAAATTAATATATAATCGAATAGCTATATGTTTAACATTAGCAAATTATTTAATTTTTATACACAATGTTTATTGCTGCATTGCACATCTTCGTAGTGTATTATTTGGATTTCTATTTTGTAGTCATTTGATACCTTTCTTTAAGAATTTCTATTTGATTGCTACTTGTTTTTCATCACTCTGATTTATTATGATTATATGATATTATACTCCTATGTTTGATATAGTTTGTTATAACAAATTATTCCATTATTATATATAGATATATATATAACTAAGCAGTTAGATATGAAAGAAATCAAACATTTGCTTTATTGCTGAACATTCATTTGATGAATCAAGCACTGGATCTTTAAAATATTTTTCAAGACAAGTGAGTAAGTGTGATCGCAGATCGCACATAGGTGTTCGTTTAATATTTCTTTTAAAACAACTTATCCTTTAATTAATAAATTCAAATTATTAATTTATAATTATTAAATTCTTACATAGATGGCAGCACCAATAAGTTTAATTTTAAAATAACTATAAAAGGAAGTTATTTATTTTAAGGAAATTTAAAATGTTTAAATTAAATTATTTAGTTTGTAAAAAAAAATAACTAAGCACTTAGATATGAAAGAAATCAAACATTTGCTTTATATCTAAACATGCACTTGATAAAATGAATCAAATTGAAATGCTGAATTATTAATAAATCGTAATTGTTTTTTAAATAGAAAAAAATTGAATTTCAAAAACCATTATGAATGTCAGTGATTAAAAAAAAAACTAATATAAACCCTTAAATTGGCAAATAATACGAAATTTATTTTAATTAATCTTAATATGAAAATTTTAAATTCCAACACCGGAGTTCAAATTAAGAAATTTCTGTTTATTAGCGAGATGCTTTACCTCCAAGCTACGATTCCACATGAAAAGCGTTGGAATTAAAGTTTTTCTTTTAACATTTAAATAACAAAAATGAACGGGTAACATTGATAAAATCCATTTGATTGAAATAACAGAATTTTCTAAAATTTTATAATTTGTCACGGGACACGAGTATTCAGCAAAATTTGAAGTCTCTGACTTATACAGATTTTGTGTACAGACTCTGTGATAGACAGACAGATGACAAAAACAAATAGTTTTTCTTCAGAGGAACGAAATCCTAAAAAAAGATGACATGTGGATGAAAATTTACAAATAGTATTTATTGTATCTACCTTATTTATATACTAGTAGTGATATCAAATCTAAGGTGAATGTCTATTCTTTGAAAAAAAAAAAACTCTTTAAGGGTGTATTTCGAATCAAATTGCTTTTTTCCGATTCATTTTTTAATTCAGTTTTGCTCTCAAACGCATCAAACTCGCAGATTCTCTTATTTAGAAACTACTCAAAGTGCCGTGTCTGTCAATTGTTAGATAAATGCAGAAAATATTGCAAAAAAGCAATAAAAACGGCTTTTTGAACGGAATTTTCCGAAGCGGGAGATCTGGGAACGAAAAAAAGGGTCATACTCAGAGGATAATTGTTTATAAATCAAATTCTAATAAATTTTGCATAAAATGACATCACACGGCACCTTATACGTCTCTTTAAAAGTGCCCTCAGCAAGTTTCATGTTCCTACTTTTAAAAATGTGTCTGAAAATGTATCAGAAAATTTCCAGCTGTTGAAGGTGGAATAGCATTTTTTCGAATACAGTCGAGTCTCTATATAACGAAACTCCATACATCGAATTTCTCCATATAACGAATTTTTTGTAGGAACGGTCCCCTTTTCGCATGATTACATTAAAAACAGTCTCTATATAGCGAAATATCTATCTCCATATAACGAATTTTTTCATAAATTGGTCTTAATTTATTCAGTTTTAAAAAAGCTTCGAAATCATATGGAATCAATTTTCCATCACTTATTTTTGATTTAGCGTTTAGTGCTGATCTTTTAAAAATGTTTCTTCTTTCCTTATGCTTTAAATCCAACGAATTCATCCCACCTCCCACATACCTTGCAACTTTCTTCTCAAAACAGAGTCAATTAGATTGTTTTACATATTAGGGAGGAATCAATGAGAGGCACATAAGAAAGGCTTTCAAATGTTAACTACAATTTTTCATTCCTTGCTAAAATTTGACCATTTTTACTCAAAGCGTAACAATTTTAAAATCAAAACAACAAAAATTACAAATTTTTTCGTCTGAGATTAATGCAAGTCTTCCTTATTTGATTTTCATTAAGCTTTCAAATAAATGTCTGTTCTCTTTTTTGAAACTGCTTAAATAATTAAGAAATAAAATGTTAGGTTAATATTTAACTTTTAAACATTTCAAATTCTTAATTAAAAACATAAAAAATAATATTTGTTCAAAATTTACACATTAGATACGATTTTTAACATCATTTTCCATACATCGAATTTCTCTATATAACGAATTTTTTACTGGAACGATGGATTTCGTTATATAGAGACTCGACTGTATATCCTTAATTATCTGGTAAACAAGCAAGATTCCCTTTCAAAAGTATAATTATTCTAACCTTCCTCTTAGATTCCATAAAATGTCATCGAACTAGCATCCATTTTGTACCAAGGAAAGTTTTTATTTGTCTTTTTATAGCTCTCTCTTTACTAGTGATGTGATAGGGTACGTGACTAGTTCGATCAGATGTACCCAAGTGTGACTTGACATTGAAAACGATTAGAATTAATATCTGTGAATGTGATGAGGGAATTCGCTATAAAACTGATTGAGATTTTGTTATTTCTGTATTGATCTCGCTTCACAATAAAGTAGTGGACTGGATACTTACTAGCAGCTTTAGCAATTATTTGAAAGTCCAGACTGGAGAACATATTTTGGATTTCGGAAACGACAAAGTAAATTATTTTTTCTCATTTGAAATGAATGAAATTTTCATGTTTGATGTCATTCAATGCATTTAGTAAATAGCAATTCTTTAAATAAATATCATTTTAATAAAAACTTTCAAAAATGATATAACACAGCCTTTCAAATTTGATTAAAACTTCGCAATTATTATAAATCATGCGACCAGTTTGTTAAAATTTGGATTTAAGCTGAAGATTTAAGATAAAGAATGATTTTGTTACATGTTTGCATTTTTAATTTTATTTTTATTACTTTTTATTATTTTTTATTAGCACGTAGTTTTATAAAAAAAAATTCTTTTACTGTAGTTTACTTGAAAATCACATACAGTTTCGCCAATTTAATGATTTTAGTTATTTTAATTGTAGTTTGAATTTGATCACTTTTCAGAGTAATAATTACCCATTATGTATTGAAAAATGCTTACATTGCAAATACGTATATTATTTGTTGCAAAATGTAAAATTTGTTATAAAGAAGGTAAAAGATTGAGACTGCTCATTGTTCATGTTAAAGTCATATCATACATTAGCGTCTTTTTAACCGATTTTCAACAAAGGAAATCATACAATTCATTTGCAACATTTTTTTAGCAACTGATATGCTATTATTTTTTGGCCAACAATAACAGTGTCATCTTTTTAAAATAACGTTACATAAAATATCCTTAAAACAAAACAGATGTATTATTTTACGGTTAAATACAGATTATCTCTACTGCAATTTTCCTTTTTAACTTCTGAGTACTGCATATTTTTAATTTCTATATCATCGTATCGGGGTAAAAAGTACTTTTAACTGCAATTTGTTTGAAAGTTACACCTCAATTTGTTTTTGAGACATTATTATTATTATTTTGTAGTTTTTAACAACATTTGTTTAATTTTGGCAACTGAAATATTCCATATTTGAAAAATTAAAAAGGAAATAGATGAAAAATAGTAATTATATCTTTTTATTGCCTCTGAAAACAAAGATGTAATTAAAATACGTGTTATTTTGAAAGAATACAAATGAATCCTTTCTGATAAAACATGGTGCTATCATAAATTATATATATTTTATGTATCTAATTTATTTTATGTAATATTTTCATATTTATTTTTATGTATATTAATGTTGCAAACAAATGAAGGCATATGAATCATTAGATAGCCGATTTTTCTGTCAAGTTTCTTGAATGATGGCATGATTTTTTACTGGATTTGTGTATTATTCAGCTATAGTGACGTCATATGCATACTTTACTGAAGATGTTATTTTAAGCTGGATCTTAAATGTTGAATTCTTCAGTGGAGGATAATGACGACATTTAATGTAAAATAAAAGCATGTGTTTTAAGTCTTAAAACAGAAATATGTTTTGTACTGTACATACTTACATACATTTTTTTTTTCATCGGAGGCATCGCTAAACTCTGAAAAAGAAGAATTCCTGTTTTCTAACTATGTATGTCCAGGCATAACCTTTGAACGGATTCATGAAATTTCATTCTTATTTCGATGTTAATGGAAATTCCAGTGCTTACAGATGGTCCTTCCTGAAAAATTACTCATCTCGTAGCAATATGATCAGAATTAAATAATGCTTTGCAACAAATCCCAATCCCAATTCCAGTCTCCATATGATAACATTTCAATCAAACCAAACTTCTTAAGAGTGATATACAAAGCACAAAATTTTACGATACATATGAAGAGGCATATCAAACGCAAATTGGTGTTATTAGAAGATTATTAAAAAAAATAATTCTGCTTGGTACAAAAACATGATTTTCTTCTGAACAGATTTATCGAATTTATCGAAATTTCATTAAAGTAAATGAAAAAGAGAATGAGATAAATAAGCACTTACATATTTGTTTGCTTTTAGATTTTTTCCTCCTAAAATGCCCGAGTTAACATTTATGCATATTACCTCTAATGCAGTACATAAGTACTTACATAATTCTTATGTGTTTTGTTTAAGTAAATCTAATAATTTCCCATTTAGCGCTTTTTTTAGACATCTTGACAGCAAAGGGTCCCTTAAACACTGTTTAGTTGATATATAATTTATATAATGTGCCTGGTTTAATTAAAAAAAAATATTTAGACTTTTTAAAACAGGATCCGATGCCCATATTAAAAAAAATCCAACGCATGGAGAAAATAGATCCCTCCATGTCCTGTTGTCCTATTTTTATATGACAATTGGACTCATGAAAAAAGAAAGATTAAATATATTTATTTATTTATACATTAAAATTTAATTGTTTAATTTCTGTCTGATAGAGTGAACCTTACTGAACACATTTACAAAACTTCAGACTTTAAATCAAATGAAGATTAGATTTTGGACTCTCAATCGCCAGGATTTCCAGGGCCACATTGTAAATGGCCCAATCGTTCCATGTAACCTTACCATCAAACATCCGTATTACATTTAAACTCAATTTTTAACTTTAACTTTAGAAGTATTAACTTTACTCCTAAATTTGTCTTTTCTTGATATTGCTTTTTATGTATCATGTGTGGTAAATAAAGTAAAGTTGTCACCTAATTTTTATTCATCTTTTATAATAATGTTTTTATACTGTAAATTTAACCTATACAGGGCGTCCCAGTTAAGTTGTTACAAACTTTGAGGGATGTTAGGGTACACATAGACGAACCAGAATTACATAAGATTGGTAGGTTGGAAACGTCTTCCTGATAAAGTAAAGGCATTGAAAAGACAGGATCACACAAAGCTGATCGTTAATCCTGGCAGTGTTACCAGTGGGCTACATTTGAATAAACTTTCTTGATTGACACCACTTTTTTCAAATGATACAATTTCCCTTCATTAGCATGTCTTTAAATTAGACAAATTTCATCATTTCAAAAAAGTGCCAATCAAAAAATTTGAATTTTAAAAAGTAACCCATTGGCAACATTGAGCCCTGGTCTCAAGAGTGGTGCCAATGGATTAGATTGGCAATGTTTTCGATGCAAAGCTTCTCGAGTGAATCTTAACCCTTTCAAGCGCAGTGATCCCAGGGCGGGACCACCTAATTTTAATTTCAAACGACACCAGAAATATTTTAGTAAACTTTTGCTTTTATAATGAGAGCTTAAAATTCAAGATTTGCTTTCGAAGAAGTTCGTTTATAAATTCTGGTGTCAGTCAATCTCTTCCTCATTTTATGAACTTTTTCGTAAAATGATTCTCTCTTACTGGATCAGAAATACGTTTCCGAACTGGCATTTCAGTGAGATTCGGAGTCATCTAGGTGTACCTTACCTCAAGGTTTGTAAATCTGAGCTGGACTACCCTGTACATTCTAAATTTTAAGTAAAACTTCATAAATAAACTTCATGAATTCTAGTGTTACATAAATACCAGATAAAATAGGATTTTTATTTAAAAATTTAATCAATGATTTTGTTCAGACCTCAAAGCTAGATACCCGTCTTAATTGAAATAGATGCTCTAGTCAGTAGCTCTGGAAGTAGAAGAAATATGGCAGTATAATTTATACACTAAGATATTTTTTCGATAACTATTTCAACAACATCCACTAAATATTTCTTGAAAAATCTCTGATATATACATTATTTATCATCTACTACTATCGTTATCGCATGAGACATACAACAAAAGTCGAACTTAACTTTTTTATGATGAATGTATCTTATATTTGAATAAATAAACCACTGTAACTTTACCTACTATGCTTTTTTTTTTTTTTAACAACGATTGACAATAGCTCTGTCACATGTCCAATAGTTGAAATATAGTGACTGGGGTAAATTGAACCGATAGGACATGAAACCCGAATTTATCCTATTCATTGTAGCATATATTTTCTGTTAAATTAAAGTGTATGACTCTATTTTGTTATTTTGTTATTGAGTCTGCAACTGCTGCCACTGATTTAAAACCTACTATATCCTCTTCAGTTTTGCAGCTAATATGTTGCAAAAGTTCTTGCATATAAAAATATAAAAATTAATAATTTTATTGAAAAACGTACCTTACAAATGCTGAAGCAAAAATTTTTGAAATCGAAGAATTATTTTAAGCGCTATTGAATATTGCAATCATTAAACATGGTTCAGTTAGATACGTTTTACAGTTCTAAATTTATCTTATGGCAATTTAACTATCTTTTGCATACATACGAATGATAATACATTATGTTGAGCAATGTCAAATAAATTTTTAAAAGTAGCGATTTGAAAAAGTATCTGTAATTAAAATGTAAAACGCTTCAATATGTTACCCTATTAAATAATCATATATTTAATTGCTTCTCACTCTGCCGCTGAGGCGATTTCTCATGGGTTTTGTGTCGTCTTACAGAAGTTTTGTGAACATATTTTTTCTTATAGATTAATTCTGAAGTACTTAAGAAAAATCTAGTTCAATTTTTTATTCACTTATTTTATTTGCAAATTGACAAATGTTTGAAACTACGCCTTACTTTATTCCTTTAATTGCTACCATTCTGTTTTACAAAATTATAGGCTTTGAAAAAGACCTGAACCAATAAAGAAGTTCTAGACAGAAAATGATCACTTTTTCAGAAATTATACTTCTTATGTGCTTAATCATAGTAACTTCTTCTTGTTATTTATTGATTTAGTTCAATTTTGTTTTTATTTTAGATATTCATCGGTAGAAAATCTTTAAAATGTCCAGAAGACCATCGTTAGAAAACTGCTCGCTCATTCTGCTGCTCAGTTTGCTGACGGTGGGTGTAGAGTGCGGCTGGAAGAGTTGGATGAGCGGTGGCGGCGGATGGAACGAAGGATGGGAGAGTAAAGGGGTGACATTCGGGATCAAATCGAAAGGCATGACCGCCATCATCCCTTTCCCCTTACCAATCCCAATATTTTCAAAAGACAAAGGGGGCGATAGCGGTGGTGGCAACATGAAAGGAGCTTCCGGAGGCTGGGAACCGTAAGTACATTAACCCTTTCGGGTCAGAATTATTTTTCAATTTTAAGAAAAAATTACTTTTACGTTCATAATATTAACATAACTATCCAAATAGGTTAATTATATAAGAGCCGATCGCACAAAAACCTATGTCATCGAGCACAAGAAAAAATCCTTTATTTTATAGAAGAGTAGTAATAGAGGAATCTAATGATCATGTCTTCTGGAAGCGAAGTGGTGCATAAGCCAAAAATGAATACCATTAGTGGTTGAATTGTAGGATTAGCATTGTGTTTTCCTGCTCCCAGTTTTCCATGTTTTCATACTTTCGATTGTACGGCAAACACAATGTTAAACCTACGACTCGACCACTAGTGATATCAGTTTTTGGCTTATGCACCACTTCGCTTCTGGTAGATATGGATCATTAGATTCCGCCATTACTACTCTTCCATAAAATAAAGCATTTTTTCTTGTGCTCATTGTCATAGGGTTTTGTGCGGTCGGCTCTTGGACTATTAGTGTTTAAAGAATATTTCATAGTCTGAAAGATAACGAATGTTGTTGTTTTGCGTACTACAATTAAGATTCATATGACAATAGTCTAAGGAAGAATTTTTGGAGATATTTAGAAAATATGATATTACATTAATGTTTAATTTACATTATAACTTACTAATACTTTTTGGGTTTTATGTTACATATGATTTTTTCAGGAAAATAAATTTTATTTTAAATTTAAAGAGTGAAAGATGTGTTTAAAATAAAAGAATCGCAAACGGCGCAAAGAGGATGAAGGAAATAATAATAATTACTCTGTTTTTAAAAAAACGTAATAAAATGTTTAAAATTCACTGTGCTAAACTTAAAATATAGTCTAAGTAGCAATTATAGTTCATTTAAATGGATGCTCGAAATAATTCCATTGCACTATGATCTATGCGAAAAAAAAATGCGGTAGATTTTAATGATGTTACACAACTTTAACGAAATTAATACACTTTACAAAGGTGCACTGAGGCATTTTTTCTGTAGATTATTGAGTACATAGAATTTATTATTTATTTACTGAGACCTTCAAAAGAATTCTGTTACGAGATCGATTATGAACCATGTCTGCGTTTTCAGATGTGATAAGCATTTTAAAACTTAATTAATTTTTAGTGTTTATGAAATGGATAAATTACATAAGGCTGCACAAAGAAATTTCAACACATAATTGGCTACGGATATCAATTGTTTATAACACATTTTACTGAGATTTTTTTTTAAATATTTATTTACATGCCTCATGTATGAGGAAAAAAAATTTCTTGACAATATTACAATAGCTTTGAAAAGTGTTTTATAATCTGTGATCCATGATATATCTTTCTTGTTTTATTTAGGTCCGGAGGCAGTGACTGGTGGAGATAACTGAAATAGCATTTTATTTTCATCTGCAGCTGGACTCGAGAATAAAAATTTTTAAGCTCAATACAAATAACTAATGCATTTTTTATGAGCATAAATTTACTTGCAAATTTAAATAATTACAATATTAAAAATCTAATAACAAGCTTTTTTGTCACTAAAGTACAAAATTCCATGCTCTGTTGTAAAATTGCAATGATATATAAAACTTAGATACAATGAGCCATTGTCATGTAACGTTGGTTTTCTTTTGAGTATACTAAAACAGCCGTGCTCAAATTGAACGGATAGTTTCTGTTGAATATTATTTTATTATTTTAATGATTTTTTTTAATTTATATTTTCATTTTTTAGTAGTATTTGGATGTTTGATTCTCTTATTTATAATTATTTTTTTGTATGTAATTTTTAAAATAAAAGTTATCACGTTGTTGTTATTTATTTATGTGTGTGTTATTGATCACTTCTTATGTTGAAAACTACGTCTTTTATTGCTAAACTAACCTTATAGTAGAGTATGGAAGTTTTCTTCGAAAATACAAAATAACAGTTTGGCGCAGAATGAAATACAGTAGGCTTGCCAATCATATAAATCTAAACGTCCATCATAGGACAGTGGTTAAAAATCGTGGTTTTCATTTGAAATTTGAAATAATTTATAAAAAAATATTCATATGCTTTCATTTCGACGCAATCGAGCTATTTTGTTAAAATTCATGAGAAATTAGTAAATTGGAATAAAATTTTCAAACATTTTACAGTTTAAAGTACAACCTCCCTATTCAACGGTACAAAAATTAAAAATTTGCAATGGTAAGTAGAAATTCTTTTTACAATAAGAAAAAAAAAAAAAGAAAAAAAAAAGAAAAAAAGAAAAAAAATCCAGATAGTATTCTAATTGATATCCTTCATATTGCATTAATTTCACTTAAAATTAAAGCCTTTAACCCATTTTATTCAAAATGCAAAACTTTTATTTAAAAAAGAATGATTCAAAATACATTTACCAATTATACAAATAGCAAAAATAGAGCAGAGATTCCAAAGACTTTGCCTTTAAATGAAAAACCATTTTCATTGGTTCAAAATAAGTATTTTAAAAGCAAATTATAAAAGAATTCAATAATATACTTCTTTTAAGTTCTAAAAGTTACAAAATAAATAGTTTGTATGACAAATTATAACACTTTTTAATAGTATGCGTCTATTAATTGCTAAAATGTAAAACAAAATAAGTATTTAAATAACAAATTATATCAATTTTCAATAATATACTTCTTTTAATTGTTTAAAAGTATAAAATAAGTATTTAAAAAACAAATTATAAAATATTTTAAAAATATACTTTTTTTGATTACTAAATGGTATAAAAAAAGATTTTTAAATAACAAATTATAGCACCTTCAGTAATATACATTTTTAATCATTAAAGGAAAAAAATAAGAATTTAAAAAACAAATTATATCTTTCTTTAGTAATATACTTCTTTTAATTGTTAAAAAGTATAAAATAAGCATTTAAATAACGAATTATAAAACACTTCAATAATATACTTCTTTTATTGCTAAAAAGCATTAAAAATAATTTAAATAACAAATTATAAAACACTTTATTACATACTTCTTACAGTTTGTAAAAGGTATAAAATAAAGTATTTAAACGACAAATTATAACTCCCTTGAATAATTAGGATGAGCGAAGCGAATCCTCTACTAGGCCACTCAAATTACATTTTGTCGTACACTTTACAATAAAACTATTCAATATTTTAACTTCAAATTAAACACAAAAATAAATTATGATCTGTAGATTTGCACAATATATTTTTTTTTTCAGTAAAACGTAAAAAAAAAATTGTTATTTTAATTAATTTATTTTACATGCATTTCCAATACGGACGCATTTTAGCAAATAAATAAAAAATGAAACGCGTAATTTTCAGAAAAAAAAATATAAATCATGGAGTAAGTAATTATAGATAGAATCATGATTAATAAATAAAACATTTTTTCATTATTCCGCAAAATCGTTTGCACAGATGACACTCAAACATTTTAAAAGAATTGTATTATGGATTTTTTTTTGTAAAGT
This sequence comes from Maratus speculifer, assembly GCA_964019185.1. Lineage (NCBI taxonomy): Eukaryota > Metazoa > Arthropoda > Arachnida > Araneae > Salticidae > Maratus > Maratus speculifer. Next base: position 55,380,705 of record OZ025290.1, on the reverse strand, counting down.
GGCAACAAAAGAATTGCAAACAAAAATATAAAGAAATATATAAATGAAAAATTAAAAGAACTGCATGAAGATGTTGCCTCGATTCAAGCTCTTTATAAATGTACTAAAGCAAAGTTGGCAGATTCAGAAACGACAAATAGGCTTTAACCATTTCTTACTTTATCATTTGGAACTAAAGTAATGTTACGTTCTTATTTGTGGACCAAAAAAGGTTTAGTGAATGGGACTTTAGATTTTGTTGCACGTATTAAAGAAAATCGCAAGCCACCAGATCAGATATCGCGAATAATCATGGATAAATTTGAATACTGCAGTAATTTAACTTATAAGAATTGGTGCGTACCGATTCCCCCAATAATTAAATTCTGGAAAAATGGAAGCATAAATTGCTCAAGGAAAGAATTTCTTCTGCAGTTAGCTTTTGCTGTCATAATTCATAAATCCCAAGGTTTAACATTAGATAAAGCAGTTGTAGATATTGAGGATATATAGACACCAGTTGGCTTAAAAACGTACGTAACGTTGTCGAGAATGAAAATCCTTCAAAATTAAGCATTCAATAGAAATTTTCCTTGCGAAAAATTCTACAATATCAAAAATTCTCATACGCTAACATGTATAAAAACGAAGAAATTAGAATAAAATGTTTTACAGTTAAAAATTCATAGTATCAACGAAAGCAGATTTCAAACGTTTTTCCAGAAAATAGGATTTTGAAGAAGTAACTTTCTTCAAGCTCTCTTCAAATATATTATTCTAAAATAGCTATCAAAGATTATCTGATGTTAATTACAAAGATTGGAAACATGCATATTTCAAACAACTTTAAAAAACACCAGTGGCTACTGGAAATTGTAAAAACATCTTTAAAAGAGCTTTTAGTTGAAAATTTAAAAATATTTTGTAAAAGTTTGCTTCGAAAATATTTTATTATGTCAGTCTTACATCATAAATAAAAAAGTAAAATGCACCAAAACATAAAATAACGTTTTCGTTTAATAAAGATGCAAAAATAATATTAAAAAATAGTGTTACTTTCAAATATCTGTTTTATAAAATAATGCTTCGCGAATCCAAACAAAGCATGGTTTTGGTTGAATACTTAAGGGTGTATTTTGGTTCAAACTGCTTATTTTCGGATTTATTTTTTAATTCACTTTTGCTCTCAAACGCATCAAACTCTCAGATTCTCTTATTTAGAAACTACTCAAGGTGCCTTGTCTGTCAATTTTTTGATAAATGCAGAAAATATTACAAATAATACAGTCAAAGTTGACCTTTTGATCCGAATTTTCCGAAGCGGGAGATCTGGGAACGAAAAAAAGGTCATACTGAGAAGGTAATTGTTTTTAAATCAAATTCTAATGAATTAAGCGTAAAATGACATCACAAGGCACCTTATACGTCTCTTCAAAATCGCCTCAGTAAGTTTCCTGTTTCCACTTTAAAAAATGCGTCTGAAATTGTATCAGAGAATTTGGAGCTTTTGAAAGTTTTTTCGAATATACCCTTAATTTATCGCTAAAATGTAATATTTAAGTATTAAAATAACAAACTTTAACACCCTTCAATAATATACTTCTTTTAATTGTTAAAAAGCATAGAACAAGTACTTAAGTAACAAATTACAAAACACATAAATTTGAATATGACAGAGACAAAAAACCAATCACGGAACATCGTTTGCCAGATAGTCAGTGTAGAAAAGGATAAAAAGTAGGGTGGGAATATTAGTTCTTCAGTCGGAGCTCGCAGATGCCAACAAAATGACTTCGCTCGTGGTGAGATGGTAAAACTATTATCAAAATGAGATTAATGCTGAGAAAACCTGGCGCGTTTACCGTCGAAACCATCGCCAAATACGTGGCCTACGCATTTCACCAGATCTTAGTGATTTAGTAATGAAATTCGAAGAAATTGGCTGCACCTGTGATAGTTTGCGATCCGGACGACCAACTGTATTTGAGGATACTGTTATGGAAGTGCATCACGTAGTGAGCAGAGGACGCATCCTAACAACAAAAGGTGCATCTCGTGTATTTGATGTACCAAAATCAATGGTCTTAAAGTTACTGCGTTCTGTAATCCGCATGTTTCTTTACCGGTACTAGCTAGCCGAGATGTTGGAAGTTAGAGACCATCAACAACATATAGACTTTGTTGATGAATTTCTTATCCAATATGATGGAGATAACGATCAACCTCTTCGCATATTATGAACGGACGGCACATTTCACCTTAACAGGTAACGTCAATGGCCTCTGCGATCCCCCGACCTCACTCCTATGAGGGGGGGGGGGGGAATACCTAATGGCTCTGGATATGGGCTCTGGGGATACCCAAAATCTAGAGTGTACATGTACAACCCGCAAACTTTGCCGGATTTGAAAGATTCTATCAAATGTGAGATTGCAAACATCCCTCATGCGTTATAACGTTCGGCTGTATTGTCCACAGTCGCCACGATGCAATGTGTAATTGCCTGTGATGGCACCCATGTGGAAAATATGTAATCAAAATAAAAGTTTTCTCTCATCTGTGTTGTAAGTAGAGATTAATGTACTGATTCTGTGTCATATGCAAATTTACTTATTTGTGCCCCAATCGTGTTTTTTTTATGGGTGGGCGATGATTCGCAGAACAATTTTTTGAGCGTGCATAACGTGTCCGTTTCTTGCTATACACATACGGTTTCAACACTCTTTAGGGTTTTCGCATGCGCTGAGCATTTTGCGATGAAAAAAAAATGGTTGTTGCCATTGGAAAATTTCGAGTTTCTGTAACTGTAACCGTAACCGTGAGCGCCATTTTGTTACCGTTCAGAGAATCTCGAGTTCATACCTCTGAATAGCTATATCTGAAATTTCACCTCGATCGGTTGAACCGACTGGCCGCTGGAGCTCCATATACCGGCAAAGTTTTTTTATGACCACCCTGTACTTCTTTTATTGCTAAAAGGTATAAAAGATGATTTTAATCAAGAAGTTGTAAAGCACTTCAGTAATATACTTCTTTTATAGTTTCTAAAAGGTATAAAATAAATATTTAAATAACAAATTATAGCACCTTTCAAAAATATACCTCATTTAATCGCTAAAAGGTAAAAAACATGTATTCAAATAATAAATTTTAGCATTCATCTATAACATATTTTTTTAATTATTAAAAAGTATAAAGCAAGCATTTAAATAACAAAATTTTAAACACTTCTATAATATACTTTTTTTTAATTTCAAAAAAGTATAAAGTAAGTATTTAAATAATTAACTATAAAACACTTTAATAATATACTTATTTTAACTTCTAAAATGTATAAAATACGTATTTCAATAAAAAATTATAACGGCAATAAACAATGTAAAACAATAAAAATCATGTACGTAATGTGAAACAGTACACGGTTAAAAAAATTCTGAAATTCACGAATATTTTTTTCCTGAATTTCACTGAAAAAGTCCCTTTTCACAACAAAAGGGCATTATCCGTTACAAATCAGCAAATCCCACCACATTTCCTGTATATCCTTTTATCTATATTCTGCAAACATTTCTCAGTAAATTGAGTGAAGCTCAGCGTAAAAATGCATAGCTTATTTAAGAACCAGGTTTAAATAATTTACGCTCATATTCAGTAACGTTGGTGAGCTCTTTTGGGTAGCCCTGTATATTAACTATAACATTTATACACACCATATAATGTGCATATGTTTAGCGAAATATAAACGCAATCATAATTAAAATGCATTTCATCCCTCCATCAGCCATCATCGGACACATATACGGTACTTCGGAAAGAATATACTATTTGAAATCTTTTGTATGGCCCTGTAAATGCTATGTACTTCATATTATGCAAGACAGTAGCGTATAATTTATATTAAGTTTCAGTGACATGTATCAATTTTATTATACATGAAAAAGCTTAATATATTTAAGATATGTCACACAGAATTCCCTCTTTTACCATTATCTAATGGAATTCTTTTGTGTGGCCCTGTAAATAAATAATAGCTACATTTTCACCTTATATTTTATAGAATGCATATTTTAATATGTTTGACAGGGTATAACATTTTTAAAATTCATTTGAAACCATTTTTCCCCATAGGCCATAATGTAATGTGAAAATTTTCACTCGCCCTGTATATAAACTGATCATGGTAGAAACTTCATTTTCGATAGGGCTTGTGCTAGGGTACACGTCAATAACGTCCTAAAATTTCATGGCAATCCGAGTATATTAACGATTTTTTCCCCATAGGCCGTAATGTAATGGGAAACTTTTGATTCTCTCTGTAGATAAACTAATCATGGTAGAAACTTCATTTTCGATAGGGCTTGTGCTAGGGTAAATGTCAATAACGTCCTAAAATTTCATGGCAATCCGAATATATTAACGATTTTTCCCCATGGGCCGTAATGTAATGGAAAACTTTTGATTCGCCCTGTAGATAAACTAATCATGGTTGGCTTTATTTTCGATAGGACTTGTGCTAGGGTAAACATCAATAACGTCCTAAAATTTCATGGCAATCCGAGTATATTAACGATTTTCCCCCATAGGCTCTAATGTAATGGGCAACTTTTGATTCTCTCTGTAGATAAACTAATCATGGTAGATACTTCATTTTCAATAAGGTTCGTGCTAGGGTAAACCTCAAGAACGTATAAAAACTTCATAGCAATCCGAGTATATTTATGGGAGTTAGAGCGCGGACAGACGGCCAGACGGCCATCCGGACATACGGCCAAACAAACCGAATGCATAAGCACTTTTCAATTTTGTTGGAAAGTGCTAAAAACCGTAATCATAATAAAACAAGTAAGAAAAATCATGCGTTAAGCATAGATTATGAAGCACTTTCCAACACTTAATGAAATCTTTAACAAAACTTTGTTACTTAGGGAAATAATAGTGTATAGCCAAATATACCCAAATATGTATTTCAGTACGTTTGAACAGCTCTGTATTTCATATGTCAGTTGATATAATGGGAAAATTTAGTTTAGCAAGAAAATACCCAGTAGCTTGAAATTTCTTTTTCAGCATTTCATACTATTAGAAGGAAACATACTTGAATACTTTTGTTCAGCCCTGTAGTTTACATTGTACCTTTATTACACGGCAGCATTAGGCTAAAATTTATTGTAAACTAAAACACTTTTAAAACAACTGAAATCACATTCTCATAAATTATCATTCATAGGCGTCCATGTACCGAATTCTTTGCGTGGTCCTGTATATCCTTTTATCTATATTCTGCAAACATTTCTCAGTAAATTGAATGAAGCTCAGCGTAAAAATGCATAGCTTATTTAAGAACCACGTTTAAATAATTTACGCTCATATTCAGTAATGTTGGTGAGCTCTTTTGGGTAGCCCTGTATATGAACTATAACATTTATACACACCATATAATGTGCATATATTTAGCAAAATATAAACGCGCATATCATAATTAAAATGCATTTCATCCCTCCGTCAGCCATCATCGGACACATATACGGTCCTTCGAAAATAATATACTATTTGAAATCTTTTGTATGGCCCTGTAAATGCTATGTACGTCATATTATGCAAGACACTAGCGTATAATTTATATTAAGCTTCAGTGACATATATCAATTTTATTATACATGAAACAGCTTAATATATTTAAAATATGTCACACACAATTCCCCCTTTTACCATTATCTGATGGAATTCTTTTGTGTGACCATTTAAATGAATAATAGCTACATTTTCACCTTATATTTTATAGAATGCATATTTTAATATGTTTGACAGGGTATAACATCTTTAAAATTCCTTTGAAACGATTTTTCCATATAGGCCGTAATGTAATGGAAAACTTTTGATTCGCCCTGTAGATAAACTAATCAGGGTAGAAACTTCATTTTCAATAGGGTTCGTGCTAGGGTACACGTCAATAACGTCTTAAAATTTCATGGCAATCCGAGTATATTAACGATTTTTCCCCATAGGCCGTAATGTCATGGGAAACTTTGATTCGCCCTGTAGATAAACTAATCATGGTAGAAACTTCATTTTCGACAGGACTTGCGCTAGGGTAAACGTCAATAACGTCCTAAAATTTCATGGCAATCCGAGTATATAAACGATTTTTCCCCATGGGCCGTAATGTAATGGAAAAGTTTTGATTCGCCCTGTAGATAAACTAATCATGGTAGATACTTCATTTTCAATAGGGTTCGAGCTAGGGTAAACCTCAATAACGTCCTAAAATTTCATGGCAATCCGAGTATGTTAACGATTTTACCCCATAGGCCGTAATGTAATGGGAAACTTTTGATTCTCTCTGTAGATAAACTAATCATGGTAAAAACTTCATTTTCAATAGGGTTCGTGCCAGGATAAATGTCAATAACGTCCTAAAATTTCATGGCAATCCGAGTATATTTACGTGAGTTAGAGCGCGAACAGACGGCCATCCGGACAGACGGCCAGACAAACCGAATGCATAAGCATTTTTCAACTTAGTTGGAAAGTGCTAAAAAATAAAAATACAAATCGTTTCACGGCCAATACAAACGGCACGCTTGACTCATCCTATTCAAGCTTTCAATTCCTCTTGAAAGCTTGAATAGGATGAACCAAGTTGGAAATTAATTGTTGATTATATTCTATTTTTAATTTATCGTTTTTACAATGGAACGTGGTTTTTTTTAGCACTTTCCAACAAAATTGAAAAGTGCTTATGCTTTCGTTTCGTCTGTCCGTATGGCCGTCTGGCCGTCTGTCCGTATGGCCGTCTGGTCGTCAGTCCGCGCTCTAACTCCCGTAATTATATTCGGATTGCTATGAAATTTTTATACGTTATTGAGGTTTACCCTAGCACGAACCCTATTGAAAATGAAGCATCTACCATGATTAGTTTATCTACAGAGAGAATCAAAAGTTTCCCATTACATTACAGCCTATGGGGAAAAATTGTTAATGTACTCGGATTGCCATTAAATTTTAGGACGTTACTGACGTTTACCCTAGCACGAATCCTATTGAAAATGAAGTTTCTACCATGATTAGTTTATCTACAGGGCGAATCAAAAGTTTCCCATTACATTACGACCCATGGGGAAAAATCGTTAATATACTCGAATTGCAATGAAATTTTAGGACGTTATTGATGTTTACCTTAGCACAAGTCCTATCGAAAATGTAGTTTCTACCATGATCAGTTTATCTACAGGGCAAATCATAAGTTTCCCATTACATTACGGCCTATGGGGAAAAATCGTTTCAAAGGAATTTTAAAGATGTTATACCTTGTCAAACATATTAAAATATGCATTCTATAAAATATAAAGTGTAAATGTAGCTATTATTCATTTACAGGGCCACACAAAAAGATTCCATTAGGGGGTATTGTGTGTGACATACTTTAAATATATTAAGCTGTTTCATGTATAATAAAATTGATATATGTCACTGAAGCTTAATATAAATTATACGCTACTGTCTTGCATAATATGAAGTACATAGCATTTACAGGGCCACACAAAAGATTTCAAGTAGTATATTCTTTCCGAAGTACCGTATATGTGTCCGATGATGGCTGATGGAGGGATGAAATGCATTTTAATTATGATATGCGCGTTTATATTTCTCTAAATATATGCACATTATATGGTGTGCATAAATGTTAAAGTTGATATACAGGGCTACCCAAAAGAGCTCACCAACGTTACTGAATATGAGCGTAAATTATTTAAACGTGGTCCTTAAATAAGCTATGCATTTTTACGCTGAGCTTCGTTCAATTTACTGAAAAATGTTTGCAGAATATAGATAAAAGGATATACAGGGCCACGCAAAGAATTCGGTACATGGACGCCTATGAATGATAATTTATGAGAATGTGATTTCAGTTGTTTTAAAATTGTTTTAGTTAACAATAAATTTTAGCCTAATGTTGACATGTAATAAAGGTACAATGTAAACTACAGGGCTGAATAAAAGTATTCAAGTATGTTTCCATCTAATAGTATGAATTGCTGAAAAAGAAATTTCAAGTTACTGGGTATTTTCTTGCTAAACTAAATTTTCACATTATATCAAATGACGTATGAAATACAGGGCTGTTCAAAAGTACTGGAATACATATTTGGGTATATTTGACTATACACTATTATTTCCCTAAATAACAAAGTTTTGTTAAAGATTTCATTAAGTGTTGGAAAGTGCTTCATAATCTATGCTTAACGCATGATTTTTCTTACTTGTTTACATCTTATTGTCGCGTGCCGTTTGTATTGACCGTGAAACGATTTGTATTTGTATTTTTATTATGATTATGGTTCTTATTAGATTGGAATTAAAACATGTCAATAATATTTGTTTTTAAATTTTTGTTACACTTCTCTCAAGTAACATAAAATTGTTTATTGAAATCACTTCCTTTTCAACTGATGTAACATAACGTAACTTTTCACTTTCCATTTTTAAATACTGATCTTGTACACAAATCGATTAGATTTTTTTTTTCTAAACTTGTGTTCACTCACGACACATGTAGATAACAGCCAGTTAATAAGATGGTTATGAAAGAAACAACAGTACAGTAAAAAAAAAAAAAAAAAAAAAAAAAAAAAAAAAAAAAAAAAAAAAAACCAAGTTTATGCCACCAGTGAAATGAAGCATGAACTTTTTAAATCACCCATTATTATATACTAATATGTAAACCCGTCAAAAATCACGGCATTTTCACCTGCATTTCATTTTCATAATACTTCATGCAGAATGGAGATTTTATTACTGAAGAGTTTGTACTGTATAAAAGTACATTTTAAAAATAACAAATTTTTTAGATACGTTTATTTTTTAGATTTTTTAGATACACTTCGCTTTTAGATACGATGACACATTCATTGATGAAATTACGCTTCTGATGGGTAGAAATTCATAAAACAAAATTATATTATACAGAGAAAAGTTTAACCTGATTACCACCATTTTGATGAAATATCATAAAAGCTTTTAAAATTAAGAATAAAATATAAAATGGAAATAAATTCAACACTAGCTAAAACTGAATTAAAACAATTGATCACATAATCAAAATAATTGAGCACATCTAAGAATAAGCAACTTTCATTTGAAAAAATAGTTATCAAAATTGATCCAATACAAAGTTCAAGGCTGATGACTAAAAAAAACAGCCTAGTCTTTTTAAATATATAGATTTTCAAATATATGCACATATATTTATTTGTTTAATTTTTAATTAAATTTTTAGTTGTATCGTAAGCATAACAATCAATTAATAAATTTTACAAATCACAAAAGTGGTAAAAAATGACGAAAGTCGAAAGTAGCTTTTCTTGGCTATTTGTTTGGAACGAAATTTCGTGTTGTTACAGTATCGTAATTTCGAACAATATCAAGAAAAAGTGATTTCTATCAGATGAATCCAAAAAAAGTAATAACTTTCTCCGAAGATGATCTGTTTGAAAGATGATCGTGCAGTCATGGTCCAATCCGAGATGATGATGATCCCATGTGCATCCGAGGGTGGATTATAGGCCAGAACAAGTGGACCAGTTCTTCATCACGACATATAAAACTAAAATCTATGTGAAATTTGAGTTTCACATGGTTTCAGTTGCGTAAGACCAAGGTAAGTAAATCAGTTTTTAATGTCTTGCAGTACACAAAATATATTATTTTTTAGCGTTGATGGTATCACTGTATTAACGTCCCTGTATACTAATCTACTATTTTAGGAAAAGATCTCTGAGCAGAAAAAATATCACCAATGTAAGTTTTGTTTTATAATAATAATAATAAACAGAATTAGTATAGTATAATATTTATTTTTACAGACAAATTTCCACTTGAAGTCAATAAATAAAATTTTAGGATTTGAATTTGTGAATTCTTGCTCAATAAACGCGAAACTTTTTGACCCATTGACTTAGTCTGTTATAAACGTAAAGGCATACAAATGGCTTTGTTGACATTTGAAGAGACATGGAATCGAAATGCGTTTTCCATTTTTTTAAGTAAATAAATTAGTTAATGAGTTCTAATATTGTCGAGTGATGACTGTTTTTTTCCCTTTTCCAGCACTATCACCTCCAGCAATTCGCTTAAAAACTTCAATTTTTTCTGTATTTTCTGAAAGATATTTTTGTTCTTTTGTTTTTTGTTTTTGCTAAAAAATGGTAAAAGCTATTTTATTACATAGTTTCTGAACAAGAACATCCGTAAATTTCATGTGTTTCCTAACACAAATTAATTCAGAAATTTGTCTAAAAATAGTTTCTTTAAATTAAAGAACATCTTAAAAACAAAGTTACATTTTTTTTAAGTTGAAATGTTAGGATAATATTATATAATATTGATAGATAAGAATTTAATCTAGCCTTCTAATGATTAGAAAATAATGAATATTTTATGTGAAAGCGCTTAGTCTTGCTATTGGTGTTTTGAATTTAACCTGTTTGTGCAACGTCCACAAAGTATTGTATTACCTCTTGAAATTTGTGTAAAAGAAAATATGGATGCGGCTCAGTATTTCAATTTAACTAATATAGATACAAACATTATAACAAACATTTATGAATTTCTTATTTTTGTGTGCATGAGTATGTCTGAAATTAATATAAAAATATAGGAATAATTTTATGCATAAATTTATTCACTTTTCAAAAGATTAATAATAATATATTTTTGCTGTTGGTGTTTCGATAAGTCGAAAACGAATTTAAATACTGTTATAATTTTTATATTGTTTGTAACTGTTCACTAGATCAAAATTATAAGTCTTTTCTATCTATCTTCATGTGTAACTTCCTAACAGACCATGTTCGTTTTTTCGGTTTTTTTTCCATATCCCGTCAAACTTTTGCCAGTAGATAGCAGTATGTTTTTTTTTTCTTTGAAAATTGTATTAAATTCTTATTTTCTTATTTACTGGTTTTAAGAATGTACTTCAAACCAAACTGCTTTATTTTCTGATTTATTTTTTAATTCATTTTTGCTCTCAATCGCACCAAACTGGCAAATTCTCTTATTCAGAAACTACATAATGGACCGTGCATGGTAATTTCTTGAAAGAGACAGAAAAGTTTAAAAAAATTGCTGTCAAAGTCAGCCATTTAAACGTAATCTTACGAAGCGGGAAATCTGGGAACGAAAAAACAATGGTTTTATTGAGATAATAATTGCTTAAAAATCAAATTCTAATGAATTGAGAAAAAAAATGAAATCAAACAGTCTCTTGTTCATCTTTTCAAAGATCAAATCAGAAAGTTTCATGTTTTTATTTGTAAAAATGAATCCGAAAACCTATCAGAAAATTTTAAACTGTTGAAGGTGGGGAAATATTTTTTAGAGTACAATACTCCTTTAAAGTAAGTATCTCAAACATTTTACTTAACTGCGGATATTTTATATGTTTAATAAATACTTGCATAAAATGTATTAAATCTGTTTTTAATAACATTACATGTGATTATGAACCTTTGAATTATTGCTAGTCATTTGCAATGTTTATTTTGTATTAGAAATTAACAATTAATTTACAAGCTAAAGAGCCTAACTTCTGTTCAAATTAGTGTATGGATCAAATGGAACTTGTCAGTTTAGAAGGGTCGAGGCAAAGTAATTATATGTGAATGTTCTTATGTTATTCCGCCTAATATTTATATTAAATGATACATTTTGTTTACAAAATATTTCGCATGGAACTACAGTAGAACCCGGTTATCCGAAAATCGACTTAACCGAAACACTTTAAAATTCCTTAAGTGCTTTTTAAATGGGAAAATTTTTACTGTCATCACTATTTTTATTGATGTCAAATGACACTATTCAACATATTTTGATTTCTGATTACTATTTTATTTGTAAGTTTTAGATTCAGAATCATTTTTAATACACTGAAATTTATTTTAATACTTATTAGTTTTAAAAATTAGAAGCAAAATAAGTAAAAATCAGAACTTTGAAAGGTGTTATTGGGCACTGGTAGAAATAGTGTTAAAAAAGCATGTATTTATAAAATAAATAAGCAGAGTCCAACTTACATATTTATTCCATTGAGTAATTTTGAGCATTTTATTACATAGACACGTACGATACTTCCTTATTTTACAAAATATGTTGCGATTTTCTTTTGTTTTTCAACTTTGCAGCATTTCAATGCTGCTTTATCATGCCAACTTTTAAATAATAACACATTGATGCTGTTGTATCTTCTTGGACTTCAATATATCAAAGTGCTGCATTTAAGATCTTAGCAATTTCACTGCGTGTAATTCTGTACCACATTTACCATAATCTGTAGTACGTTACCACAACATTTTCATTGCAACGATGTTCTAGACTAGTAAATCTGCAGATCAGGAGCCTCAACGTCAGCTTTGCACATATTTTTTTAAACACACTTTGGGTAATATTAAACTTCCTGGAAACTAATTTAAAATTTTCAAATTACGTAATTATTTATGAGAATAAAAAAAGAAGTTTTCAGCCATCAAAAGCGTTAAATTAAAAATTTAGTTATGTTAGGATATTCTGAAATTTTCATGATCTATTTTTGTTTTTTTATTATAACATAGCAGATTTCTTCAGGAAGAAATCTGCTTTCTTCTTAAATTTAATGAGGCGGAGCCCCCCTGAAGTGTCATTAAATTTAAATTTGTAACTTTCTATTAATTGTGCTAATCGTTATTGTATATCTTGCATTTCTTTATACATTTTGATTTATAAGGATAAGTAACAGTTTGAACAAACATTTTTCATTATCCTCATACTTCTACATACCTGCCAACCACAAACACCTAAATCTAAAGTATCAGGAACTTTTGTAAGTGTAAACTCAGTAATTTAGAGTTTTACAATTTTGTTTCCGAAAAAAAAGTTTTGATTGCATTTTGCGGCAGTTATCGCGGAACAGACAGACAGTAGAACAGACTGATGAAAAACAATAAATTTCGTGTCTCCAAAGTAAGCCTTCACTGAAGTTACGGCAATGACGTCATTATTAATGAGTTATTGATATTCATGTTTCTTGCATTTTTAATGACTACTATAAAATACCTGTTTTTTTCCAACTATGACGTCATATTTTACTAAGTGAAATAGTTGTTAAAAATATAATTCTTTTTTATTTTTTTTACTTCTAATTACGTCCCCATTTTTGTTAGTTTTTATTAGCTGCCCGTCTTTTTCGGAAACGTTTCTAAGTAGCTTTTACAGTACAATAATCACTTTTCTCCAATCAAAATATCACTTTTTCGGATATTACCAATTCATAAGAAAATATTTTGATATTCAGAGAACATGTTTAATATAGACAAACATACAATATTAACAGTATTAACATTAATATGAAAATTAACATTATTTTGCTACAATTGCATTGCACAAAATCAGTTATGCTGCTGAAAATGTTTACTTGAGAATTGGTAGTATCCGAAAAAGTGATGTTTTGATTTGAGAAAAGTGATTATTGTACTGTGAAAGCTACTTAGAAACATTTCCGAAAAGGACGGGCAGCTAATAAAAATAGATTTTTATAAATGCTTCTTTAAATTTCGAAAACAAATATTTTTCTGAAATTTATTAAGGTAAAGGAATGGTTTTCGAAACCTTAGGTGAGTTAGAAGAGGTCACAGCATATTTTCGTTTTTGATTACAGCACATTTTTATATATTCAGAAACATCTCACATTTTTTACAGTGATGGAATCCCGATTAACCGAAAATGCTTTGGTCCCACGCTTCTCGGATAACCGGGGTTTTACTGTACTTAATATTGTCTTACTTTTTTATATCTTAAAATTAACGGCATTTTGCAAAGTAACTTTAAAAAAGGAAGGTAAAATAATAAAGGTTTCAATCAATTTTACTTTTATATGATTTACATAATGAGAGAGAAAGATCACTTTTCAAAATAAGATCCTATTATTGATGTTGTAATAATATTGATATTTTTCTTGAACTCACCCATTTAGGAGGTATTTGTCAGAGTCCCATTAGCCCTAGATACGGAAATCTAATGAGATAAAATTTCATTTCACAAATCAACGCGATTTCTATTTTTAAAATTAAGATGTGACTTATGGTTTTTCTGATATAAAAACAGTATAAGAATTTTATAAACCACACTATCTACATTGCGAATTTTCAGCTATGTCCCATTAGGCTCCAGTCTTTGCCAAATTATTTCTGTATTATGTTTAAAATCGTAATTTCGTGGATTTTTTCAATAATTTTTCATCTGATGCTTCTGGTTTTGTGACTAGCAGCATATCTTGTTTATCTCCCCTTATAGCTAAAATTTCATAAATCATAGTAGTTGACCTCCATGAATGTAGAAGATGAAGTATTCAGTAAGTGTACACTATTCTTAGATACAACAGTAATTTTTGGGCATTTTTAAAATCAAATATCTATGCAATAAAACACAGTGAAACGCATAGCGAGCCAAACTAGTTTATCTCCTCCAAAAACTGTTATTGAAATTGACGCTCCCACTGAAATCGGTATGTCGTCTATGTGCATCCGAAGCTTGACAGTAGAAACAGAAATTTGGCAACAAAAAAAGGGAAAAAATGACAATCTTTGTTTTTTTCGGGGGTAAACAAAAAAAAAAAATATATATATATATATACAGTTTCAAAGTGCTATGAAAAATAGCAATAATTATTAATTATTAGTCTTATTTTAATCGACTTTAAACTTAACTTATTTTAGTAGACTTTTTTAATTACGCAGTTTTATTGCATATTTGTTAAATTTTATGTTTTATTAAGAAATCTTAATTTTGTTATGGTACTAGCCGCAAAGCCTGGTTTACCCAGAAGTATTGAAAATGCTAATAGTGTTTTATTAGAACATAAACTAGACGAACTTTGCTCATCCAAACGCTTCCATATTGTCAATTATTTTTATTAGTTTTTCTTTAATTTATGTGAGAAAAACTATTTTTACCCACCACACTGTGAGGCGTTTTAACGATATAGGTGGACAAAATTATTTCGTTGAAGTTTCATCAGGTTTTGATGGTTTTTCGAATACATCCTTAATAAAGTACTCAAACAATGATAAATATCTGGTTTATTTAACAACAACTATGTCAAAATAAAAATATATTGGCTCTTAAAGAATACGTGAAACATACTTATTTCACTATAAAAGTAAAAAAAAAAAAAAAATAATAATAGCAAAAATATATTGTCTTTTTGAAAAATGCATGAAAAATTTAAAAATAAAAGAGTAATAGTAAAAATATATTGGCTTTCAAAGAATGCCTTGAACATACATTCTTCACTATAAAAGTAAAAAAAAAAAAAAAAAAAAAAAAAATGGTAGTAAAAATATATTGCTTTTTAAAGAATGCATGAAACATATTTATTTCATTATAAAAGTAAAAGAATAATAGTAAAAAAAAAGTGCATACGTGCAATTTAATGTTCATTTCTTTTTATTATTATTATTTTTGTTTCCTCAGAATCCTTCAACAAATTTTTGGGCTTATTTTATTTTATAATACGGATGGAGTACATTACAAGTTTAAAACTTCTTTCGTAATTATACCATGCTTAGTTTTGGGAGCAGCTCATAAACTTGCAACATAAGAGTCTGACGAAATAAAAAGTCTGTTTAACTTATCTGTATTTGTATCAAATCTAGATTTATTTCTAGTAAAAAATTCCTTGAATTGCCTAGTGTTTTTATTTCGAGTTTTTTGTGCTTATTCCGACATCTTCCAATTGGAATAATACATGAATATATGATTTGACTTCCGTGGTATAGTACTTTATGGATGTTAACAGGTACCACGAATATTCTTTTGGTTGGTTGGTTGGTTGACAAGTACTGAGACATGTGCTACTACCAGTAAGGGAGGCTTTTGTCTCGAAACTCCAGAAATATTCTTTTAGATACGAATTTCGTTTGATTGCAAAAAACAACATGATTCATGCAAAATCACAACCTAAAAAAAAACTTGGTTTTGAACTTATGACAGATTGAAGCATCCACTGAAACTTCTTCAAACCAACTAGGGAGAAGCCAACTTTACGGTCGCAGTTAATCAACACCACGAATTTTTTCGACAAAATTCCTTCGGATCTAGATAAAATAGACATTCAGCTTCTAATATACACAGTTTCGTTAAATTCCGAGATAATCAGAAATTTGGATTTTGTCCACCTAGTTTATCAAAATGCCCCACTGTGCACCGTCCTAGGACGGACATCTACACTACTTCACATGAACAATAAGCAATTACTTATTTTGTTAACAGATTTTACAGAGGAATATGGAATTTCACAAAACTCCTACCACTCTCTTGGGGCTTCTTTTCCTGGTTGCTGTGCCAGTACACTGTGGCATCTACAAGTCGATGGCCGAGGCCATGATACACCACATGATGAAGAGTTGGAGTTATGGCGGGGGAGGATATGAGAGTAAAGGGGTGACATTCGGGCTGAAATCCAAAGGCATGACGGCCATCATTCCCGTGCCCGTTCCCATCCCAGTGTTTACGAAAGACAAAGGAGGTGGAGGAGACGGCGGAGGTGGCGGAGAGAAAGTGAAATATGTTCCCGTACCGTAAGTATATTTCAATTCTGGAAGGGATTTCATTAAATCTATTGCTATGCAGTCTAAATGCCTCTTATGTATTTTGCAACAATGGAAGGTTAAAGGTCTTCGATAAATAGAATTTGTTTGATGAGAGGCAAACCATGTTATAGGAAAAATCTAACCCTCACCTGAATATGACTAAAATGTGAATGCATCATAATGCAACTTTTATCTCTCAAATTTTTGTAACATGATGATCCAACCAGTTTCTGTTATAGGTCGTGCTATAAGCTAAGAAATTCGACCCAGTATGCACCCGACTGGCTGGATTTTATTTACCATTTCAAAATAGGAAGAGAGGAATTTAATTAAAATAACAATATTGATTAAAACCATAATAAAATATATACAAAATATATAATATATATTAGAATATACACCAAACTTATAGTTTGCAAAAAGCAATAAATTAAGAGAACTGGATCAGGCACATGTTATGTCACATTACAAATCAATATATGATGCAGTATAAGGTTAAAGGTTACAGCTAGCACAACAAAGAAAGATGATAAAGTTAAAATAATAATAATTATTATTAAATTTAAAAAATAGTAGATCTTACATTATATTATACCACTCATGCTACAATTAAAATCAATAATTGTTACTGATAAAGCTATTACTATTTAGAACAATTATCAATAACACTGTTTTAATTTTTAAATGAAATGTATGTATATATGTATAGCTTTTTGAAAGGTGTATAAACAAATTAAGTCCAATGCATCAGGCGCATATCAGTTCATCAGTGCGCTATGTTAACATAGTTTGTAGCTGAATCCATGAAAAGATTGTGCAAAACAAAATAAGAAAAATACCTTGAAGTAATTGAAACAATAACAGTATATACATACAATTCCTAGCGTTTCGGAAGGTAAGAGTAGTCAAGAAGAAGGTACCAAACAAAAAATGTATATTTACAGGTTTATTACATATTCATAATTCATTTAATTTAGAGTTATTTTAAGTTTTAAGTTATATACTTATTTAATTGCATGATTTTTTAAAATTCAGTTAAACAGATTTTGTTTCGTTTGTGAAGTGATTGGTTGTTTTTATTTATACATGAATTGATTTTGTTAAGTTATATTACATAATTTTCAATTTTCGATCATTAATTTTGAGTTGTTTAAGTTTTTCTGTTTGAATTTGTTACATTAATGGAGTATGTGGGTTGGTCGTACCTTGCGAAATCTGTGAGAATCACTTTTTGTTTGGCACCTACTTCTTAACACCTCACAACTTATGAAGAGCAAGGAGTTTATACGCACTTATTGTTCTTGTTTCATTTATTTAATGGTATTCTTATTATATAATTTTGCACCCTCTTTTTATAAATTCTGATACTCTTTAGCTAAAAACTATGTGTATAATATTTCATAATAGCCATATATATATACATATATTCCGCTTGCATAAAACAATATGTCATAATTGACATTATTATTTCTTATTTTATGGCTTGAGAAGATAAAGATATGAAAAATGCTAGATTTTAAAGATTTAAATATATATATATATATATAACCATTAATTGTAAAACAATATATACCAACAAAACATGACAAAATGAATTAAATGGAATTTGGAATTTGCAGAACCATTTAAGACTCGTCAGATCCAAAATACTATAGAACTACAAACAGTGTGATTTCATCTTTGAATCATCCATGAAAAGCAAAATAATACGAATTTGCGGTTACTAGCACACATAATGTCAAAATAAAATAAATAAAAACATTAAAGTGAAATCATAATACATGATAGAAATATATAGATTAGGTAAATCACATATCAAAGCAGAAAAGTTATCCCTAAATTGATGCAGCAAAAAAGCATTTGATGGCCATTTTCCGATTTATTTTCGAATTCACTTTTGCTCTCAAACGCAATCAAACTAGCAGGTTTTCTTATTTAGAAACTACTCAAGGTGCCGTGTCTGTTATTTATTTATTTATTTTTATTTATTTATTTATTTTTATATAAATTTCGAAAATATTACAAAAAACGCAATCAAAGTTTTTCTTTTAATCCGAATTTTCCAAAGACGGAGATCTGGGAACGAAATAAAAGGGTCTTACTGAGAAGGTAATTGTTTATAAATCAAATTATAATGAATTAAGCGCAAAATGACATTATACGTCTCTTCGAAAATCCTCTCACCAAGTTTTATATTTCTATTTTAAAAAATGCGTCTGAAATTGTATCAGAAAATTTCGAGCTGTTGAAGGTGGAAAAGTATTTTTTCGAATACACCCTTAAGGTTGTTCTTAAATCAAAAATAACAACTTTGTGATATATGCTTTAATTTATTTTTGTTCGGAAATGCATGAAAATAGCAGGTGTTGTTATTCAGAAACTGTCTAATTGCACTCAATTTTCTGCTTTTTAAAAAATGCAATAGATCTTTCATAACAAGCCTTCAAAGTTGACGTTTTTGAGCATAGACCCCGACGAAAGCAGAAAAACCGGTAGAAAAGCGGGAG
The DNA here is from genome assembly GCA_964019185.1 of Maratus speculifer. Lineage (NCBI taxonomy): Eukaryota > Metazoa > Arthropoda > Arachnida > Araneae > Salticidae > Maratus > Maratus speculifer. Next base: position 55,361,600 of record OZ025290.1, on the reverse strand, counting down.
AAAAACGAGTGATCACGTGATCGAAATAGCTTATAACTGGACAGGTAATTCAGTTATCATGAAATGGAAAATTAAGTTCGATTCGAAATCGCTTCCATACTCAGGTCTTCCAATTTTATATCTTTCTTTATATCTTTCTGTTAAAAAATAAATTTGTATATGTGTCAAAACGTTTTGCGCTTGTTGAACGGAGCAGTTGAGAACAAGTTTTATTATATTGGCACAAGTTTTATTACATTGGCCAGCCCTCTAGTTCAATGAGACCCTATCATCCTATCAACTGCTTTAGTGCTGTCATCTTATCGAAATTAATGCAGTTAAATGATTATACACTTATTTTTAGCAAATACTCAAGTGTATTATATCTATTGGAAGATGCCTTGCATATTCTCAATCTAGATATAAGTAAAATTTGAAATATTTTATTAAATGAAAAACATTATAAATAATAATAAGGAATTAATTAATTAATTGTTATAAAATTTTTTAAATTTGAATTAGATGATTTATTATAATGATTCTATAATTAAATGTACAAAATTATATAATATAAATAATTAAATCATTTTATATCATATCCTAATTACTTAGTAAGTAGTTAATATAAAGATAATGAATTCATAATCATTATAACAATGTTTAGGTATTTAAAATGAATAAAGGGGAAAAATATAAATAAAAATTGAAATTAATTTAATTTACTGTGACGTTACTAATCTAAACTTAAATAATATTATAACATTATATAAGATGAAACAAGTAGATAAAAAATAATTAATTTATGCATTTAATACGCTTAGAAATAATATTTTATATATTGTCTAAATTACTAAAAGTTATATACAAGTTAATCAATAACATTCATTATTAAATACTATTGATAGATTTAATGAATATAATTTGACAATTATTCATACATATTTGTTAATTCAACATTCAATACATGATGTATTATTGTAATTTAGCAGATGCCTATCCCCTCTCAGTTTTTTATTTTTTATTTTTATTTTACTTTTATAATAAATTAACCATTGCGTATTATCCAAACAACACCGTCCTCCCCCTTATTCTAACACCAAACCACCCAGTCTTCCTATATGTATATTTATTTATTTATTTTTGCATTTTAAATTTATTATTATTTTTTTAATGTTTTTACGATTTTTATTTTTAATTTTATACGGAATGTGTTACTTATTTAAGATCATGTAGTCGCTAATTATATATTAAAAAAATATGCTTTTTGTAGGAAAACCATTATTTAATGAATCACAGCTTAGTTTTTATTTAATATTTGCTTTAACCAGATGAGAATTATTCATAATATTGACCAGTTCATAGCTATTATCTATACAATGTGTATTATCTATGTTTTTTGTAAGTATATATGTTTGATTAAGAATTTTTAGTAGCTATGTATTAGCTGCATTATTATGTGCATTGCAACTAATTGTAAAAGTTCTAAATTTAATTAGATTCTTATGAAATTTGTGCATAAGAACTAGACATGAGTATTTAAAATTTGTAGAGTTAATGTTTAATAATTTATAATAACTATTAATTTTAAGATTGTTTATAACTATGCCATCTTTAGTTTTTGAAAACAATTGAAGTACTGAAAGTAAGCAATTAATGATAATAAGATTTAGATGCAAATGCACAATTATTTGGAGATTTGTCCACATAAGTAATTAGAAAGTTTTGTTGCAATGTAGTGATTTGCTGGAAAAGATGCTTTGTATTTACATAATCCAGATGTGAAATATTATATTTTAAAGCTTTACTTAATTTATCAGTAATTAATATCTTCCATTGATTAAAATATACAATGGGTTTATTGAAAGGAACTACAGTTTTATCAATAAATATATCTGTATCATATTTAATTTAAACTATTTTACTATAGAATTAATGTTTAATTTTGAAAGAATTCTATTCTTAGTTCCATAGCCCATTAATTTCTCCCGCGTAAAATCATTTACAATATTTAGATTTCCAGTAATTACATGTCCATGATCATTATTAATGTATTTTGAAGAGAGGGATCTGTGCTTTTACAAGGGAAAGTGCCAGCAGCAGAAGTATTTGTTGAGAACGAATTATAGTTAAATATCTTTCTACCTATCGATATTGGATATTTATTTATTTTTTTAAATTTGAAGATTATTCATAGGAAAATTGTAGTTTTGTAATTTATTATGGAATTAATAACGATTTTATTAAATATTGGATTAGAAAAAGTGATTACCATTTAAGAATTAGTATTTTGTGTTTTATCTTTTTTTTAGTATATTTATACTGAAAAGATTAACTCTTGTCATAATGAGATCATAAAAAAATCAGAGAAATGCATAGAGTAAGTTTTACTAAGAAATATATTTATTTATTGTACAATTTGTTTCTTTTTAATTGTAAAGATATACTTTTGTATTAATAAACAATTATAGTTTTTATACAGGGTGAGTCATAAATATCGAAACAATGGGCTATCTTCTTAAATAATACCCCTAGACTCTTCCAATTGCAAAAATTCATTAAAAAAAGGAAAATTTTTCGATAAGATAATTTGCAATTTCAAAGGGAGTCCATTTGAAAAAGTACGAAAATTAACTTTTTATACGGCCCCCGTAGAATAAAAATTCCAATTAGGAAAACTTTCCTTATCCAGTCCTAAATAATATACAAAAAGTAGCATGTTCATATCTTCAACACTCGCATAATTATAGCCGTTTAAATAATTCATCAGGTTTTAAGGGATGATAAGGGCAAATTGAAATGCGCGCAATTCAAAAGACAATGTTCTTTTAACAGTTCTAGGAAACGTGTAAAAAATCGATCTTTTGAGTTGGAATTTTGAATTTTTTTTTCTTTTTTGTGATGGTTAGCCACATAATTTACTAAGAAAATTACATCCTAAAATTTATCAGAAAATTTATTAAAATTTCATATGGTTAGTACTGGTTTGGGATAATTAAATATCGTTATATCTCCAAACGTTATTTATCGGATTTCAATTTTTTTCCATTTAATTAAAGATGAAAATCTGATTTTGGTTTTGTTTCGGGGTTTTTGTTTTTCAATAATAATTTTAGAACTATAAAAATATTTTTTGAAAAAATAATATAACTTAAAAAATCATATTTTCAAAAGTAAAGAATTTTTAAATTTTGCCCGAAAGAAAATTAATGTAAAATAATTAAAAATGACAAGTTTCAAGTTTGACCTTTTTTTCTTTAACAATTCTTATTTTTTAATAATTTAAAGACAAGAAATAGTCGAAAAAAAATCATTATGCAGAAAAACGAAATGTACTGTTTTACAGCTCGTCAGTTATTTTAAAGAATGCTTTTCTAAAATTCAGATTAAGTCATTTTTAAAAATTTAGCTCTCACAACTTCAAGCTTTTTATCGTCCTAGAGAGGCTGTTAAAAAATCTGTATTCTGGACCCAGACCGAATCTGGACTGAGACGTTACTTTTTTCTGAATACTCGCATATCCGGGTCTAATGTATTTTTCATACCGAAGGGGACTGTTTCCTTCTTCCTAGGTTTGCACTGGACGATATTTTCAATCCCGGTCTCGAACAATCCGTATTAAAATCATTGTCTCTCACTGACTTTACGATTTATTTGATAGTTTAATGTGGGATAAATTGAAGAATAATCAATAGTGTTATTATGTATATATATATATATATATATATATATATATATGTGTGTGTGTGTGTGTGTGTGTTTGCAACACCCTTTTAAAATAATTTTATAGTTTAGAAAAATATTTACAGAATAAATATTGACGCTCTTCTTTGTAAAAATTCAACTGGGCCTGAGTTGTTGGGTAGTTCGCAATTTCTTCGATTTCAGCTCGGGCTGAGGGCAGGGCAGGAACTGAAAAGAAAACAACAATAATATAAAATTAAATTAAATTAAATTAAACAAATGGACTGTGACTATTCTTGATCATACTTTTAACTCCCATTGTTTTATTCAATAGCTTCAACCATTTCTCCGGACCTGAAAAAGGCCCAAGCAATTTATCATGTGTAAAAAGAGAAAATAATAATAAGTACAAATAAATGCTTCACAAGATTTTAAAGATTCCGTATGTTTAATGATTAAATTTATTTCTTTTTTAGTGTTCCAACTGGAGGAGGTAAAGAAGACTGGTGGTAATAAAGCAGCTCTAGAATGAATCCCTTTCAGCCGGATCTGGAATGGGAAATACCTTCACAACATCATCTTACGTTTCATAAAAATGTCCAGGATTTATTTAATGCCGCCATCTTTATCACTCATTTGTTTCCAATAGCTTGTGTCCGTACATCGGACTGGATTTCTCAATGTGAAAAGTTTATTTTTAAATAAAATATGATGATATCCATGATAATAATATGATAATATTTATTTTAATTAGAAAAAAAGTGATAAATAAAATTTAATGTTTTACAAAATGTTTTATTGTTACTGCTATTATTGTTATTATCATTCCTTTTTACGATTTGTAAAATATCCAATAGACATACAGATTGATAAAGTTTCAGTGTTGTATTAATAAACTATACTAGATGGCAGCACCAAGGAATTGTTACTATACTGTCGTCTACACAAATTGTCCTACAGCTTTTTATTTTTTGTAAATATTTAATAAATCCAAATGTGAGAAAATAAATTTAATGGATCAACGAAAACTTAAAAAAAAGAAAAAGAATTCTGAAATAGTGTACCTATATAACTTTTATTTTAAAAAAAAATTGAGTAAAAAGAAATAAAAAATAATAATAAATAAGCGAGTATCTTAATAGTGCATAGTTCAAATTCACAGTGTAAAAAGCATATTTTTATACACATTTTTCAGATGTAAACTGTGATGTTTTTAAGAACTATTGCTTTTAAAACCAAAATAATAAAAAATTGTTTAATCATTGAGTTATTTATGTAGCATTTATTTACATATAAGGCTACAGTTTATAAAAAATGTGTTATTTCAAAATTAGGATTGAATAATCTGTTGACAAATAAATAAATAAGTATCAATAGAGGAATGCAAGTTTTGCCGAAATACATAATGAATTTTATCAAAAGATTGCGGAATTAGATAACGAATTTCGCCAATCCGTTGTTGAAAAATACTACTAAATTCGACAAATACCCCCCTCCCCCCCCAAAAAAATCGCAAATGTAATCAAATGATTGTGAAAATTCAATTTTTATATTTTCAACATCACGAAAACCCTCCCCTCCCCCCCCCTACCGCCGCGCCGGCAAAAATTTAAGATTTTGTGTTTTCAATGGTAAAAAAGTGCAATTTCCCGTCGCAACCACAAAAATCTCTCCTGGAGGAAAGTGTCTAAATTGAACACTGATTTTACGCATGAACAAAATTCAATGATTTTATAATAATTCATAAATAATCTAAAAAACAGTTTTTGGCAATTGCAACAGATGGCAGCACTGATAAAAATCGCAAAAGACCTCGTATTGATTTTTTTTACAATTTTTTGTAACATTTCCTTACATTATTTTTTTTTTTTTATTAATTAGTTAATTAATTTATTATTATTATTTTAATCATCCAATGACGGAATGAGAATGCATATGTTGTGCATAAAGTGTACAATAATTTAGATTAATAATTTTAAATTACAATACATTATAGTTAGTTAATCAAAACTGCCAAAGAGAGCAGCACTGTAGAATTGTGGACAATTTAATTTTTTAGCCGTACCCTTTTTTCTATATTTACTTTTATTTTTCAATGCATTTATTTGTTTGTCATCAAATTGATTTAATATTCACTTAAAGCGATAAAATATTTTTTAAAAGACAAATTGGTAACATTCTCAACTCATCATATATAATCAAATCAAATTAAATCACTTTGAATACATCAAATTAATTTAATAGTCCTTGCTTACAGAGAAAAAAATACTTTTAATAAGACAAATAGTGATGAATTCAGTGGGTGCAATGAAATGTCCCCCGGGAAATTTGAGATTTTGTATTTTCAAGGGTCAAAAACTGAAATCTCCCCCCCCCCCCCCCATCGGAACTCTAGGATATTCTCCCCGGAGGCACAGAAGTCCCACTCGGAGAAAAGTGTCTAAATTTAACACTGAAGACAAAACAGTTACATTCTCAATTTATCATACATATTCAATTCACCATCCAGGGCCGTAACCAGCGAGACATGCCAGGGGGGGCTCTGAAAATTTTCTGGGGGGCTAACATTTTTTAACAATCCATATTTTAAGAAAACTAAATATAGCAAAAACTGATAAAATGGGCCTGCCTATTGTCTCTACAGTGTATAGAGTGTAAAACCTCTCTATAACGGATTTTTTCTATAAGGAAATTAATAAATGCAAAATACTTCATGATCATCTGAAAATAAATACTTTTTTTAACCAAAAATAAAACCTTTTTGAAAAACTACTGCAAGATTTAAAATATTATTTTTACACAATATATTTAATAAGAAATTAAATTAAGAGCATGCGTATTGTTATATTTATTTTTATGTACATTAATTTGACTTTTTGTTGTCTATGCAAGTCCAGCCAAGTTCAATATAAGTGTCCAATAGATACCTATCCAATTATCTATGAATTTTTTTCTGATTTAATATTTAGTTTAAAAAAAATTTAATCTTACCATTTTTGTAACATTTTATCTGTAAGATAAATAAGTAACTCCAAGTAAGTAACTATAACTATGGTTAGTATAAAATAATGCGTTTATACTGGCCATTATTGGGGGGGGGGGGGGCAACCAAACACACAGATTTTAAAATATGGGATTCTAAGTTAGAGTTGATTGATTTAAAATTAAATTTATTTTCGCAATGTTTTTGCTGAATTTTGTTATAATTTTTAAAGGATAATTATTTTTGATTTTGTTGAGATTGGCGCTGACTCCAAAAAATCAAATTAATGTACATAAATATCATATAATATGCATGGTAAATACAATGCTCTTAATTCAATGTCTTATTAATTATTATGAAAAAAAAAAATACTTTGCAATAGTTTTTGAAATCTGTTTTCTTTTTGATAAAAAAAAAGTTTATTTTTTAGTTGAAAATTAACAGTTTTTTTTTGCATATGTTATGGTAGAAAATACATAATTAATGAAACTTAATTTATTATTCTTATTTTAATTTCCTACTTTTAATATCTTTAACTAGCAGCAAATCGTAATTTATTAAATTTTATTAATATTTCATTTTCTGCTGAATTATTAGATCATTTTAAAGTCACGGCTTTTCTAAGTACGATTTAATTTAATGATGATATTAGTTTCTCTTTTATTCTAATTTTGCCTGATCTTATTTTATTAAAAATAGGTTGTATAAAATAAACTAATAAATTCTTCACAATAATAATTAAATTTAAATTTCTGCATATAATTATGTAACTACAAACATTAATCATTTTTTTTTTAATGTATATTAATTTCATATTTTTGAAACGTATCTGGACTTAACCCCATCGGGACGGAAGCCTTTTATGTAATTTTTAATGTTTTATCATCGGTTTTTAAAAACAAAAATTTGTGTCTTATTAAATCGAGAAAATGCTCCATTTAAATAAGGCAAATTAAGCAATAAAATTTTACTGCTGAGGATAAACAAGGATTCTGAGCACTTTTTGCGGCACATACATGGTTCGCTTGTCCCCAAGGGATTAATAGTGTTTTTGTTTAAAAGAAAAAAAAAAAAAAAAAAAAAAGGATTTTAATTTTGTGTTTTTCAATACTGCTTTTCTTTCGCATATGTTGTACACGTGTTTCTTAAAATTTGTCCAATGTCATAAAAAAAAAAGAGCACAAGGACACGAACACCCATTTTCAAAATATGTGAATAATTTTCATTAAATGTATAAGGCGACTGTTAATTATTAGGCGTTTTCCCGTTTTAATTAATCGTAAAAAAAAAAAAAAAAAAAAAAAAAAAAAAAAAAATTCTTTCACTCAATAACAAGAAATTTTCATGATGCATTCAAGAAGTGATTTACTTTCCATTTGTTTAAAAATGTCATCTTCTCTCTTCAGACGAATAAGAATTGAATACTGTTTGCCGTTTTTTTTTTTTTTTTTTTTTTTTTTTTTAAATAAATGCCATGTATCAAGAGTTATAATAATTTGCTACTCGACGACTAGTATTTTGTTCTTAAATACTATAAAAATCAACCAATAACGTTAAATCTGCCATCATTTTTTGTCAGATTATTTTTCTGGTACAGGAAAACGTAAAATGCTGTTTGATTTCTTATAGTCCATATACCTGCAAATATTTTTATAAATAAAATTACTTCGCGAATATGTCAAAAAGCAGCTTTTTTAAATTGAAAAATAACATTATAAAACACAATTACACAGTTTTATTCTTTGAGACTGAATAACCATGTCTACAAATTTTATGTTTTTCTTTATAAAAATTATTCTGCAAATATGTTAGAATGTAGCGCTTGAAAATAAATTTAATGCACCATACATCAAATAATTGCAGATATTTTTGCCGTAATCTTATAATAAACTTAACCTTAAATAATTTTTTTTTTGCTTAATTTTTTATTGTTATATGACAAATTGAAAAAAAAAATGTTTTCATTTAACAAACAAACAAAATAATAATAATAATAATAAATAAAATAAATAAATAAAAATAAAATAAACATTTTTTTTTCTTTTTTTTTTTCTAATACAGTAGACTCCCTCAAATCCGCACTCCTAAAATCTGCAACTCTCTAAAATCCGCACATATTTTACGGATGTAAACAATGAAATTTTCAGTTCAGATGTAGGTGCAAAATTTGACTTTTTTAGTTTTACATCTATTCCATATATTTTTTAATTTGTAATTTTTGTTAAGGTTATTGAATTCATGTTTTTTCATGAAGAAAGAATAATCTATTTCTGAAAAAAATAAAGATATTGCTGATATCATTCGTAATCACAATCTTACCAAATATATTTATATATTAACTAGAAGACAGCCCGTCAAAATGACGTGTTTGCATTTTTAGAGGATGATAAAAAATTACAACTGTGGTCAATCATAGCCACTTTAGGCTGAAACAATTTTGATAAATACAGCGATTAAACTTGGAAAGGGAAAAATCTAACAAAAAAAAAAAAAAAAAAAAAAAAAAAAACAGAAATCTGCATTTAAAACTATAGCAAAACTATCTGGTAGATGGGGGTGGGGATTATAATGAAATTTAAAACGCACCCGCGGTTTGCTTAAATAAAAAGTTTTAATTAAATATTGTTTTTGAAATCGTGAAAAGATTTCAAAGCGAAGTAAAATGTAGTGACGTCATTTACAGCTCCCACTGTGAATCTGATCAATGAGAATGCTCCATTACGACTATGGATCGGTTTCATTGGTCAGAAAATAGATTGCCTTTAAAATCGAGGGTAACTTTTCACAATGTTTTTTATAGATTTGAAATTCTCAAGAGTCATTCACGGCTGTAAAGAAAAAAAAATTAAAGCAACCCGAATATAAAAATTTTAACAATATTGCATTTAAAACGCACCTTCGCTTTCCTTTAATTAAAAGTTTTAATTAAATATACTTATTGAAATCGTGGAAAGATTTCAAAGCGAAGTAAAATGTAGTGACGTCATTTACAGCTCCAACTGGAAATCTGACAAATGAGAACGCTCCATTACGACTATGGAACGGTTTCATTGATCAGAAAATAGATTGCCTTTAAAATCGGAGGTAACTTTTCACAATGTTTTTTATAGATTTGAAATTTTCAAGAGTCATTCACGGCTGTAAAGAAAAAAAAAATTAAAGCAACCCGAATATAAAAATTTTAACAATATTGCATTTAAAACGCACCTTCGCTTTCCTTTAATAAAAAGTTTTAATTAAATATACTTTTTGAAATCGTGGAAAGATTTCAAAGCGAAGTAAAATGTAGTGACGTCATTTACAGCTCCCATTGTAAATCTGACTAATGAGAACGCTCCATTACGACTATGAAACGTTTTCATTGGTGAATGAGTTTCTTTTTCTCGTGGATAGGCTGACCCCGGAATTGTTATACACGGAGGGGTTTTATATATATAATCAAGCTTTTTTAGTTATTAAGTCTGGCTAAACCTGAAATAAAGCTTCATTACTTTATGATCTTGATGTGAATTAGTAATGTGCCTTTATGAGGCAAGTTTCATTGAATAATTTAGGAAAAACACATTTCATCTTTATAATGAATATTTAATTGTACATTATTGGTTATTAATTTGACGTTTGCTTTTAGTATCATTTTAAAAACTATCTAATTTTTTATTATTTTAGTTTATCACTTATTTTAATATTTTAATATATTGTAAGCACTCATTATACTTATGATTTCATTATTAATTACATTCTAATTATTTTTTATAAATGTAAACAAAGCAATGACCAAAAATCCGCAAAACCTCTGATCCCAAGCTGTGCGAATTTGAGGGAGTCTACTGTATACACTCATGTAACCCATAACATGAAACAATTACTAGCTTTTTTTTATTCCACGTGTATAAATTGACATTTTTTATATTTTTAATTTTCAAACATTCTAGTTTCCAAGTGATATTTCATCGTTAACTAAATCTACTGATAAGTACGTATTGTCAGCAGGCAAACCATTGAAATTTAGAAACATGGGTTTTTAATGACCGTCTTAGTCAAGATTTTGACCATTGCTTGACTAATTATCGGTCAACTTGAACATCATGTGACCATTTCCATTCATCCTGCGTAAGATCGTTACTTTGAAAATATAATGATGTACTAACACATGTGGTGACCAGTTAGTGCATCAGGACTTAATTTTTTTCAGGAGAAAGAAATGTTCCTTTAAAATGTGTTTCGAGAAATGCATCTCGAAAACGCTAGCAAGATAACTGAAAACAACTAATCCAATAGGGTTCCGAATACAACGTTTTTGGCGTATGTCCATTTTATTCAAAGCAATTAAGAGATCTAAAAAATTTTCTCACTTTTTTTTTTCGAGAAAAGTTAAAATATGGATTTTGTTAAAAAATTAGAAATTAAAGAAATCGTTAGAGGGGGCTCTAAAGGACGCTAGAGGGGGCTCAGCCCCACCTGCCCCCCGTCTGGTTACGGGCCTGTCACCATCGATGAAATCTTACAATATATAAAAATCACTTGAATTACATCAAATTGATTTAATATTTACTTAAAATGATAAAATACTTTGAAGAAAGCAAAATGGTAACATTTTCAATTCAAATCCTCATACATATTCAATTTATCATCGATGAAACATTATAAAATAATATACAGGGTGATTCAGCTCGTCGGTGACAAACTTTAAGGATCGATAGAGCACACCTAGACGAACATTTTTGAACAGGGAATGTAGGGTCCCTGACGCGATGGTAAGGCGCTAGGCGCTTTCGAAAATTTGGGTGCCGAAATTCGAAACGTCATAAAAACTAGGGAAATGGTTAGATTTTCTTGCTTGTTGCGTCGAAATGATTCTGTTTGTTTAGACTTTCTTCAGTACCAATTTGATAAGCGTATCTCTTAAAACATGGATAGGGGGCGCTGCAGACTTTGGAGAGCTAGACAACAACTTTAAGCCCGTTATTTTGATAATTTAACACATGCTCGCCAAAGTTTATACTCTAACTTAAAGTTTGAACCCAAAAGTAGAGCCCTGCAAAAAGCGTAAGAGCCGGAATAAAATGTCAAAGTACAGGGTGGTCGAACTCGAAGGCTCCTAAGAGATAAACAAACAGATTTCTTGACTTATGGCATGCATTTTCATGATTCTGTTTGCTGGGGCTCTCTGAAACTCAGTTGAACGGTACAAAAAGAAACATCGATAGGGGGCGCTTTGGGCAAAAAACATAATTCGTTGACATTTCGGACGCTAACTGGAAACGGGGCGCTACGATCAGTTAGTAATAATGAAAACACATTTTCTACCTCTGCTCAACACTTCTGAATAAATTTAGACCAAAAACATCAATGATACTGGAAATTTATTTACAAAAAATAACACTACAGAAGATGCTCGAAATTTCGACCTTGGGCCATGATGCAGGCTTCGCACCTCCGTCGCATTGAGGAGTGTGTGTTTCCAACAATGCCAGGAGTATCTCTGATCTGCCCTGCAGCTGCCACAATGCGCGCCACAAGTTCTTCAGCACTGCTGACAGGTGTATGGTATACCTCGGCCTTCAGGTAACCCCAAAGGAAGAAATCCAAGCAGGTGAGGTCTGGTGATCGGGCAGGCCAGTGAACTGGACCCCCACGCCCGATCCACCGCTGGCCATACCTTGCGTTTAGATGGAGACGCACGTCGTTCGTGTAATGGGCCGGAGCTCCATCGTGCTGGAACCACATCTGGGTACGAACCTTCGGGTACGTGCGCCTCCTCCAGAAGCTGCGGCAGCACTTGATCCAGGAAAATCAGGTAATTTCCACCTGTCAGCCGTTCAGGTAACAAATAAGGGCCAATGAGGCAATCCCCCAGAATGCCGGCCCACACATTTACTGAGAAACGCTCCTGGGCTGCTCGGCTTCTGGTTTCATGTGGATTTTCATCACACCACACATGACTGTTGTGGGCGTTCCACATTCCCTCCCGGCTGAAGGTGGACTCGTCCGTAAACAAAATGCTGTTTACAAAACGGGGATCCCTGGATCTCATCGCCAAGTACCATCTTGAGAATTCCACTCGAGGGCCAAAATCCTGCTCTCTGAGCAACTGCACCCGCTGGATGTGGTAGGGGTGCAGATTCCGGGAACGTAAGATGCGCCACGCAGTTGCTTGCGAAATGCCAACATGTCTGGCGTTATCTCTCGTGCTAAGACCTGGGTTGTCCTCAACCAGGTTAAGCACAGCCTCTTCGTTGTCGGGGGTGCTCACTGATCGCTCCCGTTCAGGCCTGCCTCCGTCGAAAGATCCCGTTGTGGACAACCTCTGGTGTACTCGAGCGAAGAAGGCACGGCAGGGGATTTGCCTGTTGGGGTAACGCTCGGCGTACAACCGCTGAGCGGCTCGTCCATTACAACCAGCAGCGCCATACGCCAAATGCATGTCAGCCAATTCAGAGTTTGTGTACCGTTCCATCCTACTACCGATCTGCAGACAAGTAACCCGAAGCTTAAGTAGGTACCGCACGTTCAAAAGACGTGTCTGCGCATACAACTACGTCATCTCGCGTTGTCGTCTACGCATTACGTATCTTTTGCATATCGATATGGTACGATATCTTTTGCATAAATCAGCAAAAAGCACCTTATGTAAATTTTATTGCGCGCATTGTGCATGATTGAAACCAGCTATGTTTGTTAAAAAAAACAAACAAACTGCAGTTTTAATAGCTTCTTATGATAAGTAAATTACTCTCTTGTTTTGTTTCTAACTGATCGTAGCGCCCCGTTTCCAGTTAGCGTCCGAAATGTCAACGAATTATGTTTTTTGCCCAAAGCGCCCCCTATCGATGTTTCTTTTTGTACCGTTCAACTGAGTTTCAGAGAGCCCCAGCAAACAGAATCATGAAAATGCATGCCATAAGTCAAGAAATCTGTTTGTTTATCTCTTAGGAGCCTTCGAGTTTCGACCACCCTGTACTTTGACATTTTATTCCGGCTCTTACGCTTTTTGCAGGGCTCTACTTTTGGGTTCAAACTTTAAGTTAGAGTATAAACTTTGGCGAGCATGTGTTAAATTATCAAAATAACGGGCTTAAAGTTGTTGTCTAGCTCTCCAAAGTCTGCAGCGCCCCCCTATCCATGTTTTAAGAGATACGCTTATCAAATTAGTACTGAAGAAAGTCTAAACAAACAGAATCATTTCGACGCAACAAGCAAGAAAATCTAACCATTTCCCTAGTTTTTATGACGTTTCGAATTTCGGCACCCAAATTTTCGAAAGCGCCTAGCGCCTTACCATCGCGTCAGGGACCCTACATTCCCTATTCAAAAATGTTCGTCTAGGTGTGCTCTATCGATCCTTAAAGTTTGTCACCGACGAGCTGAATCACCCTGTATACAAAACACTTGAATACATCAAACTGATTTAATATTTACTTAAAGCGATAAAATACTTTTAAAAAGGCAAAAGGGTAGGTAATATTCTGAACTCATTATAAATATTTAATTCACCATCGACGAAATATAATAAAACAATATATAAAAATCCTTTCAATACATCAAATTAATTTAATACTTGCTTAAAGTGGTAAAATATTTTTAAAAAGGCGAAACGGTAGCATTCATAACTAATCATATACAGGGTGTTTCTAAATTCATGGTCCAAACTTTAAGGGGTGATAGTACACATCAAGACAAACAATATTTAAATAGGAAACCAAGGGTCCCAAAGTCTTCCGAAGGAGATAGGCGCCATTAAAGTTTAGGGTCCAAAAATTCAAATGATTATGAAAAACAGAAAAAATGGTCGATTCGTTTGCGGTTTTCACTAAAATTATTCTTTATATCAGTATTGTCTTGAAAATAAATTATAAAGATAAATTTCAAAAAATGACGATAGAGGGCGCTTTAGACTTTAGAGTAACGAACAACTATTTTTTACCGTTATTTTTTGCATCTCATTAAAGGTTTCGTAAGCTTAGACTTAAACTTAAATTTTGAGCTCAAAATCTGAATAGTTGGAAGCAGTTAAGTAGTACAAACTTAACTGTGTTCAGAGGGTTTTAATTTCAAATGATTATAAAAAATGGAAAAATTGGTCGATTGATTTGTGGTTTTCACTAAAACTATTCTTTATGTCGGCATTTTATTGAAAATGAATTATAAAGATAAATTTCAAAAAATGCCGATAGAGGGCGCTTTAGACTTTGGAGTAACGTGCAACTATATATTTTACCGTTATTTTTCGCATCTCATTTCACCGCCATCTCGTTTCAAAATGGCGGCCATTCAAATTTTTAAAAAAAATTTAAAATTTAAAATTAGGTTCAAGAAAGTGAGAAATTAAAAAAGATTTTTCTTTTATGCATTTGATCTTGATACAAAGATTCCAGAGCATATTTTGTTTCGTTTGTATCTTAAAAAATGTCTGTGTAAAAAATGGCTGAGTTATAGCACATTTAATTTCTAGTGTTGCTCACATCTTGAAATGATCTGATTTTCGTCAAGTGATAACACGCGTATTTATAAACCGATTTGAATTAAACTTGGTGCGTACATAGTACATACCAATGTTTAGACCGAGTTCGTTGGCCAGTTCCATCTGCCATCTTGTTTCAAAATGGCAGAGCATTAATTTAAAAAAAAAATAATTTTAACATTAGGTACAAAAAAAATAAGAAATTCAAAGGGATGATTTGGATGATTTAGAAACTGATTTGGATATAACTCTGTGTGCACGTAGTACATAGCAATGCCTTGACTACGTTCACTGGCCAACTTCATCCATCCTCTTATTTTAAAATGGCAGCCATTTAAGTTTGTAAAAAATCTTTTAAATGTATAATGATGTACAAACAAAAATTGAAAAAAGGTTCTTTTTAAAGTATTTATCTTAATAATGAATTCCGGAGTAGTTTTTGCTATGTCTTTAATTTAAAAAACGCCTGAGATATAGCAGTTTAAATTTCTAACGTGGTTGATATTTTTTACAAAATCAATTTGCCCGCGACAGCACTTGTATATAATAATCGATTTCAATATGAGTGTGCATGTGCACATGAATTAAGATTTCGACCAACCTCATTGGTTTGTTTTATCCATCATGTTGCTTTAAAATGGTATACACTTCATGATATCGTAGAATTTTGTGACTCTCTAAATCGCTCAAAATAAAACCAGGTTGAATAAAAGATGACTAATTTCTAAAAATTCCTATTAATATTCAGTCTTGACAAAAACTAGCATTCAATCTTATAAAATCGGGTTCCACTAATTTGAGCTTCGTATGTTTGAACAATACAACTTAATTTAAAATAAACAAATAAATAAGTATATGAAAGCTACATCTTCCTCCCGGCACTGCCGGAAGGACTTTTTTCAATATTCTCTTCTTAAAGAATGTCTCTTTTTCTCTTAGTTGTCAAAGTATTTCTAAAATCTATACGTTATTTTATATAAAGAGTTAAATTTTACTTCCAGTTCATCAGTTTTTGAAACATAAAATGTTAAATTGAACATAAATTTTAGAAATATTTTGACAAGTAAGAAAAAAAAAAGGTGACAACCATTAAGAAGAGAATACTAAAATAAGAAATTAAATATATTAATTCCCTAAGGAGATATTTTGAATGTAAGAATGCATCAAACACCCATATGGCTAATATTACCGAGAGGAATTCGGCTACTGAGTGACTAGTAGCCTTGGTGGATTAAATCACTTTGATCTCAAATATATGAAATTGTCATCGTCTTTTATACAGAAACCACTTTTTCGCATTTTTATTTTTATTTTTTTTTTTTTTGTAAAGGCAGAAGAATTTTTAGAAAACACTTATGAAAGGACGTTTCTAACGAATTTCCAGATTCATTAAAACTTTAAAGAAAAAAAAAAATCTGCCGCCCTGAAATATAGTCAAGTTGTAATAACTTTATCAAAAAAAAAAAAAAAAAAAAAAAAAAAAAAAAATCTACAAATATCTTATGAATGATCATGCATTCAAGTGACATGTTTTTAAAAATGAAAAGGAGACAGCGTCTGAGTTAGCGTTTTGAACCGAATTTCCGGTCGTAACAGTGCCAAAAAGGGGGAAAAAAACTAACGTTTTAGTTAAACTAGCCGTTCGGAGCCACCGTAATACTTACCCAACATGGATATGCATAATATAAAATATGAAAAGGAAACATGTTTTAATTATTAATAAAGTGCATTGCATCTCCAAAATAAAATTTAAACATATATTTAAATATTTTTAATACATAGTAATGCTCTATTACGGAATTACGGGTACTACTTGATTATCCCGTCGACAGATTTTACAAATTATATAAATCGCAATGGTTACTAGTAAATTAAACAAATTGGTTTGATTTTTATTTTAAATAACGAAAAACAAGTAAAAATAGAAATTTGAACGCAATACAGGGTCATGAAAAAACGAAGAATGTGGAAAATAGGATTACAAATATCTCAGCATTTATTTATCTGACTGATTTCATTCTTTATGCAAAATTTATGGTTTTTTTTAATTGTCTTTTACATTCACTCCCTAAAAAAATAAAAAATAAATAAAAAATAAATTAAAATTAAAATAAAAAAAAAATCGAAAATTTTTATTTACCTTTCATCAAGACGAATATTACGAGAGTTTTTTTTTTGCTTTAAAAAGGTCCAGAGGGGACAATAGTATAATGACGATTCTTTAGACCTTGTTTCAAATCATGACCTGTATAAAGACATACACACACCACACAGAAATAAAATAAAATAAATAAAAACTGTACACTAAAATAAAATGTCACACCCAGCTGAAAACAGAATGTTATTATACTGTGTATCATAATCACAGTTCTCGCTGGCTTTTGACTAACATTAGTAATTGACGAATATGAAATAAAAAACAGTAGCCAAATGGAAATATATGTTAACAAAATATATAAGGCATGAAAACAGATAAATCTATCTTTAACTCTTTATTGCATCCTTTTTTTTTTCTTTATATGTTCTAAAATCACCTAATTTTTCCTAATTACCAAGAAAATAGAAATTGGACTACTCGATACAGAAACTATTAAAAATAAGAGCATTCTAAATGGGTCCTATATTTGTAAATATTTCAAACATTCTTTTAGCACTTTAAAAAAAAATTCAAAACAGCTACCTTTTTTCCCAGTTGAGGAAAAAAAAAAAAAAACCACTACAAGTTTCTATGAGATTTCGATTCTAACTGATAAAAAATATTGACAAGTCAATGATATTTTATATGCAATTAATAAACAATATGGCAAATGGCTAATCCCAACACCATATTCCAGCAAAACTTTTCTCTATTTGCACTTTATACGAGTAATTTTATTTGTGTTTTTACCAGTACATAGATAGCAATTAATTGATGATAGAGAATTACCTATCACATTATCCTTTCTCTGTCCTTGCTATTGCTTATCTGAATTGGTATTGAGTCAGAGTCTCAATAAATAGAGATATGAAAATAGCATGGTGCAATTGAATACATAAAAAATGACATCAATCATTTAGTAATGCGGATAAGAATCTCGGCTATGTTGGCACACACATTCGCACAAACAGAGCAAACATTCAACAAGCGTAATTTGGCGAGTCTGATTGTTCGTTTACTTGCCAAATGAAGCAATTCGTCGCGCGTTGGCGCAATCGCGAGTGGCAGAGAGATCTCTTATCGCAATGAGAAGTTTTACATTGGGTGCATCTTTAAAATTAATAAAGAATGTTGTACAGAAAACTTAATAAAATAAAGAAAAATCCCTATTCGTGGCATGTAAAACAGACAATGCAGTGGTAATAAGCTGTTGTATATTTTTATGAGCATAACTTCCGTAGGTAATGCTTCTTTTCTTGTTGATATCGCTATAATTAGGTAGATAAAGATAGCCTGTCACCAAATAAGAAGACATAATATACATTTTTTCCTTCGGTAACATTTCAATAACAGTAATGTGTGTAGTGCTTGCTTGAAAGAAAAGGATTAGTTTTGTTAGGCAATTTTTTGAAATAAAAACTACATTAAATATTGTCAAACGTTTCTTTCTTTTTTTCTTTAAATTAAAAGTAAAGCATTTAAAAACTATTAGTGTTTGCCTCTTTCAGATTTTAAATTACACTTTTTACAATAAAGGTTAAAGCATTTTGTTATTATAACAGATATTAAGGTATATTTGCAGCACAAAGTTTATAAATTATAAAATAACTTATAATCTTTGCGAATAAAGTGTCAGTCAATGATTCACTTTTTATCAGTTACTAGCTGTTTAACTTGTTCTACGCACGGGTTGAAAACATTCCTTCTTACTGACAACCTGAGTGCAAAATTGTAGTTCGAACATCCAGCATCCGCACTTTAATCCTTTTAGACATCTGGGAAAAATAAAGCAAAAATCATAGGATACAGTTAGAATTCAGGATGTTTATTCTACACAATTAATTCTACACAGTTGATATATGCAGATATCCCTATTGGTAGATCTATGGTGGTCCGAGTTTTTGATGGTCCAAGCTATACACTGTAAAAAAACACTCCCTTACTTTACACCAAAAAGGATGGCAACTAAGTTGCCACCCCAAGTGGTGTAATGAAATTCCACTTGTAAATTGGTGTAATGAACCACCAACTATCAAATGGTAAATAAACACCATTTGTAGTGGCAACTTAGTTGCCACCCTTTTGGGTGTAAAGTAAGTAATATGTTTAAAATGCACGTTATAATAAATTGTCTCAATTAAAGGGAAGTTTAGCACATTATTTGCGTGAAGCTATTTTTTTTTTTTTTATTATGGCTGTATTAAATTTTAAATGTAATTTTTTAATTATTTTTTATTTTGCTACCATTTATTAAAGTACACTATATAAGTAGATGGTAAAAAAGGAAATTTTCTAATATTTACATGATTTTAACAGCAAAATAAAAAATAATTTAAAGATTACATTTTAAATTTAACACAGCCATATATTAAAATAATTAGTTTCATGCAAAAATGCTGCTAAACTCCCTTTTAATTGAGGTAATTTATTATAACATGCATTTTAAACATAATACTCAGTTATTAAACAATGTAATTTAGTATATTTACATACTTAAAAACATAGTTATATGGGTCACATAGTGTGTTTGGGGGTTGGTGGGGGGAGGGGGCACAATGTATCTGCAGCACCTCTAAATTTCAGTAGTTTCATTATTGTTTGTCACAGGTGTCACAAAATTGAAAAGTGTAAAAGCACAAATAAATTCTATTAAATACATGTTTTTCGTTATTTTGAAACTTTAAAAGATTTAATATTACAACTAAATACTATAAAAGAACATTGCGCTTATATATTGGCAAAGGTGATCCGGAAAACATGTGTGAAAAAAATGTATCTAACAGTATTGTATGACCACTTTTGGATTTCAAGAATGAAGTAACATGCTATTTTGAAAATGTATGTTTTTTTCACACAAAAAATCCCAATATGTTTATACATATAATTTTTTTTACAAAAAAAGCGAAGAAACAAAAGACGATAATAACATAAATTTGGCGCCCCCTCAGTTTCCGCGTCCGGGGCGACCGCCCCCTTCGCCCCCCCCCCCCCCCGCGTTTCACACCGCTCTGAATGAACATACCGGCAGCCCCCCCCCCCCTTTCATTGAAGTTCTAAGATTTTCCGTTAAATGTATTCAAATTCAAATAGGCATTAATGATGATTTTAATTATGTTTTACTAATTTAATAAATAGAAAAATAAAACCATGACAATCTCTTTAATTCTTTCAATATCAACATATATATATGAAAAAAGAAAAAAAAACGAAATAAAAATAATGGAATTTTTGTTTCTAATAATCTAAAAATACATCAAAATACAAATATATATTGAAAAAATGAATGTTTAAAACAAGATATAACACTATGTTTATTTAATTTCGTGTTAGTTCAAGTTATGCGGAATTTAACACTATAAAATCAAAACTTATAGTAAAAACTTATAGTACACTTATAGTAAAACACTATAAAATCAAAACTAAATATTTCAAAGCTTTGTACGGAAGTGACAATTTTACGACTTCTTTTATTATTAATTTTCATTTTTAAAATATCGAAATAGCTAGACTGCAAAATCACATATTGCAAGTATCATGCATTTATATATATATATATATACGTACAACAAATATAACACAAATACAATTTTTTACAGAGAATTAAGAGTTATTGTATACAAAACAGAAAGAAAATAAACGCTACTTACTTATTCGAAAAAAATCCAAAAGAAAAACCAAAACAACAACACTGTTTTGCAAAACTGTTTATGTTTACTGCTATCATACAATAGACTCTATTTCTGATTTCTTAAATTGTCCGAACTAATTGAATAAGTCGATAAAAGTTCTTAATATGAACTATGTCAGAAATTTCTTAATCATTCATTATTACCGCGAAATATAATCGAAATTCAAAGAACATTTTTCAGAACGACAGAATGTTTCAACAACAGCGCCATTTTGCATAATAATCTTATCCCCCGCGCTGGTTGCGTAATCGCACCGACTTGCTCTCGCTGGATTAAAAAAACACCTGCCGTCGTGTTGATCAATTGAATAAAGTCTTTCAAAGTGCGAATTATAATGATTTGGAGTGATTCAGAACGCCTATTTTTTTTAAAGAGGTATGATACCTCATTCAAAGTGTAACGTAACATTTATTTTGGTATTGGCATCCCAAAAATAATATATTTACACCTTATTTCACATCTCATACAGCCGAAGTGAATGTGATAAAACTCTTTATTTTTTACAGTGTAGAAAACCACTGCTTTTGGAATTATGAATACTTACTCTGTAATAACTGGGTCTTCCATTTCATGAAGCATTTGAAATGCATGTGCATAAGGGTTAACATGCCTGATGACATCGCCAAACTTGCTCATGATTTCTTCTTTACGTTGTAAATTTTCTCTCCTGTTCATACGTTACCGCATTGCTGGGTTAGAAATCGATACATGAGAATATTTTTCTTGGCTTACTTCAAATGGATGAAGATGAGAAGTATTAGGATAAATTTGTCAATGGATTCTGTAAAATAATACGGGTTGGTACCGGGTGGCGGTGTAATTTGAGCCCCCGTAGAAGCAAAAAACAACGCACTGTTACGTAAATTTATGTGTTCCTTAAAGTGGGCTGACGATCTATCACTGCCATCTATAAGCTGTCTCGTCTAATTTGGATATGGTTGAAGAGGTTCTAAAATTGTTTTGCATTTGGGACAACAGTATGTATAAATTCTTCTTGTATTCTTCTCTGCAATGAATAAAAAAATGCATTACACTTGATGCAAACACTACCCATATCACCACATTGTTGTTCTTAAGGGTTCATTTCGATTCAAACTGCTTATTTTCCGATTTATTTTTTAATTCACTTTTGATCTCAAACGCATCAATCTCGCAGATTCTCTTATTCAGAAACTACTCAAGGTGCCGTGTCTGTCCATTTTTTGATAAATGCGGAAAATATTACAAAAAATGCAGTCAAAGTTGGTCTTTTGATCCGGATTTTCCGAAGCGGAAGATCTGGAAACGAAAAAAGGGTCATACTGAGAAGGTAATTATTTATAAATCAAATACTAATGAATTTATCGCAAAATGACAACACACGGCACCTTATACGTCTCTTCAAAGATCCCCTCAGCAAGTTTCATGTTTCTACTTAAAAAAATGCGTCTGAAATTGTATCAGAAAATTTCGAGATGTTAAAGGTGGAAAAGTATTTTTTTGACTGCACCCTTAAACCGTTGGCTGTAGCCCACATCTTCCGATGTTATTTGTACTATTCATTGTTCGATGTCGAGCAATGGCTTATAAGCGATTTTCGATCACAGCCAGTGGTAGAATATCCTCATCGTGACGTCTTAGTTAACAATAATGCAACGCGAGCTCGCGTTGCATTATTGTCAAGCAACTTCTTCCTCCGTTTCTTCCATTCGTTTTTCCCTGTCTCTGTCACGGCAAGTCTTTCAGCAGCTTCTTCCTCTGTGCTTTTTCGACTTCCGGTTTTCGACGGATTTACTAATTGTGAATTAGTTTTTATAATCGTCTCATTTGCATATTTCCAGAGAAGTGAAACGTTTCTAAAGCCATCAGTCTGACGCTTTTTGAATTATTTTTACTGATGTTTTAAAAGAATTCCCGTGACCTATAGATGCTAATCCTATAAACCGTTTTTTATTATTACTTTCTTCCATCTTCAATAGAAGAAAGTATTGTAATCGAAAAAAAATTCGACTTCCGGTTTTCGACGGATTTACACGTTTTAGGGGTTAGAGATTCCAAAAAACATGTTTTTACAAAATGTCTGTCTGTCCGTGTGTCTGAGTATGTGTGTCTGTCTGTATGTCGCCATTATACCATCAAAAAGTGTATGAAGTTATGCATAGAATTGAACCAAATTTTTTGTGAATGTTTTTGGCTGTGGCAAGCAGGTCCTCCTTCAGTTTTGAAATATTCCGCCGGAAGGGGGCGCTGCAATCGCCATTTTTGTGCCATTTTCAATATTGTACCGACCAAAAGTATATGAAGTTATGCATTGAATTGAACCAAATTTTGTGTGTATGTGTATGACTATGGCTAGTTAGTCCTCCCTGAATTAAAAAAAAACCGCCGAAAGGGGGCGCTGCAATCGCGATTTATGTGCCATTTTCAATATTGTACCGACCAAAAGTACATGAAGTTATGAATCGAATTAAACGAAATTTTTGTGTAAGTGTATGGCTATGGCTAGTTGGTTCGCCCTGAATCTGAAAAAAATCCGCCGGAAGGGGTCGCTGCAATCGCGATTTATGTGCCATTTTCAATATTGTACCGACCAAAAGTAAATGAAGTTATGCATCGAATTGAACGAAATTTTTTGTGTAAGTGTATGGCTATGGCTAGTTGGATCGCCCTGAATCTGAAAAAAATCCGCCGGAAGGGGGCGCTGCAATACCGAATTTTATGCCATTTTCAATATTGCACCACATAAAAGTGTATGAAGTTAGTTCTAGAACTGAACTAAACATTTTGTATATGATTATTTTTTGGTAAGGCAAGTAGGGTCCTCCCTGAATTTTAAAAAAAAATCTTCTTATCATTCTATTGTCCATCGGCTCGTGCAGAGGCGGAAATTCGTTTTTATTCCGATTAATTGATTAAAGCAGAAATTTAAGATGAAAATCAAAGTTGGTAAGGTATTGAATTAAAATTATTAAAGTATTAAAATGAGTAACTATTTTTTTTAATATTAAAGTATATGTATGAGATAGAAGAAAGTTTTGGGATTGGCACATCCAACTAGTTTTTTGTCATTATGGCAACAGAAGTATCTCAGATAAGTCTCAAATATACCTATTTTTGTCTAAGAACAACAACTATTTTCCAAATGATTAAAAAGAGCAAACATTCGTTAAAAATATATATCAAGAAATCTATTTAAAATTTTTGAATTTTTGACCCCAATCGTTCATGGGCCCCCTACAGCAACCTGTGTGCCAAATTTAGTAGCCCTGAGTCTTTTTGAGCGTACATTGATACGCGCACAGATTTTAATAGAGTTGTTTGGTTCTTTAAAATAGGATTGGTGTCAGTGAGAAGAATTTTTTTACCATATTTATAAAAAAAGACATCTTTTAATAATAAACTATAAAATTTTTAAAAATTTGTCAGCAATATTTTTTAATATATCTCTACTATCCTTTAAAAAACACAAATAATTGCAAAATTTATCTAAAAAAAATAATAGTGAGTTGAATAAAACACGGTCCTTAAAATTACTGGGGGTTTCATCCTACATAAGAATAAAAATGAGAACGCAAGTTTTAAAACGTGCCTTATCCAAGAAAAAAAATATGAATAAAAATTCCAAATGTCTTGTTATCTAGAACGAGTTTTGAAAGTATTCCAAAATTTTACAAAATACACGATGTAGGGAATTTTGTCGCAGTTTCTAGTGGTGTTTTTATTTCTTTTTTTTTTAGGAGGGGGGTTACAGGTTTATTAAAAAATAAATAAATAGGAAAAAAACACGATTTTTTTAATAGGACGAATTTGAAATTTATGCCTTCTTATATCTATATTATAAAGGCCGAACGCATCTGTGCGTAACACATATGTCATTTTGTAAATGGCAACATTTTCTCATGGAATTCGGATTTGCAATTTTCGGTACTGCAAATTTTATACTTCTAAACATCGTACATTTTCAATTTTTACACCATCGTATAGTGAAAAATATGTACTTTTAAATGCAATTTGTTTGAAAGCTTTTTATCAATTTATTCTTGACACATTAATTTTTTTAATACTTTTTAGTACACATTTTGTAATTGTGGCAACAGAAATACGCTATTTTGACTTAAAATTGATAAAAATTGAAATGTGGGCAAAAAAATGAAAACTATAACGGGTTGAGTCTCTTATATATTTAATATAGGGTTTATATACTTGAAATTCTAAGATCGTGTCAATTTGAAATATATATATTTTTTTTCATACGCATTTTTACCAAACATAAGAGCCTCAGTTGATAACTTCATCTTAATAACTGATCTTTATTATATTTTTACGTATGTGATTAAAGTTTAATTTTAACAATTTGGACAACTGAGTTTTATAGAAATAGTATTTGTTTTCTTAATTTTAGCTTTAAATAATATTTGTTTAAGAGTTAGACTAACCATTGTGAGATACATTTTTTACTGTATCTAATTTTGTAGGTTTATAATAAATCAATGAAACAGTTCCTTCTTAAACGTTTACTTTCGTCGAAATTCGACGGGTTCCACCTTGTACATTTAAAAACTACAATTGCAGCAACCTATTTTTATAAGGATTTTTTCATGCCAATCAAATAATATTGTCATATATATATATATATATATAAGGCTAGAGTGAATATATAGTAATTTATTCATATTTAACTTGTTTGTTTGTTTATTTGCAATTATTTTGTCATGCGTTTACATGACTGCTACATTAGCATTAACCTATTCTGTTGTACAATCCTCCCCACCTTCCCTTCTGCAATTTGTTTTTACGACTGTAATAATTATAGACAAAATACATCATTTGTATCATGCGGAAGAAAATGCGAAAAAATTCCAAGATGTTTACTTTTCTTATTGGCATTATAAAAATAGTTTCTTGTTCACTGATGCGCGCTACTTACACTCATCACGTTAGTGACAATTTTTTCACCTTCACAGTAGCACTATTCTTTTTTTTTTCACCATTTTCCTATTACCCTTTGTCATCGAAATGGGCGACAGCATGAGTCAAAACAACTCAACGCGATCTTAAACAATGAAGCCTCCCATATAGTACTTCCATTTTACTATTTTTTAACGGCTTCTCATTGTTAGCATCTGTAATTACCGCCCTTATAATGATGCGCGGAAGAAAAAAAGGAAGCTAGGCTGTTCCAGTTTTAATAAAAGGAAAAGTGCATTTCAGCGTTAACCCATGGGCCCCTTAAAATAACCTGGGGGGCTATAAGTATTTTTTCCTCATTTATTTAAGTGGCACACCAGGAAAAACGTGTTTCATCATTTTACTTATAAAAAAACGACCCTATGACCCTTTACGTTGGGAAGGGTCGTTTTAAAGAAACAGCTTTTATTAACCTTTATGGAGGGGCTGTGACAGCATCTGTCCAGGCTTACATGTATTCTCAGGTAGACACTGAGCGAGCCCCTGCGTAAAGGTTAAAAGAATTATACTCTGTACCTTGGTTTTGGGTTGAAACAGAGAAGGAATTGTTTAAACATGAATGTAATGGGCTGAACTAGGCTATACGTGTAAACTACGTGAGCTACTTGGGGGGGGGGGGGGGGGGTAAAAAGTTGCTCTTTTATTTATATAAATAAAGCTTTATATTTATATATTTTTATTATTAAAATCTAAATGTTTTCAAAAATTTGTTTTACTTTTTAGCGTGAATTCTCAAAAACCTGACGCAGTTACATAAAAGTTATCTCATTTTCTTAAGAATAAATAAAAATAATAGTAAAAGGTGCGGAAGAAACTGAAACTTTCTATACTGTGAAAGATTTGACGTTCTGGCCTATTTTAAAATGGGTGAAAAAGTGAAAGTAAAAATGTAGATCATTTTACTCAAATGCTAGTTGACAGAAGAAGTAGGTGCAGCCAAAATAAAGAAAAATGGGTAACCACTGCGTCTAATCACACACATCGCCTATTTTAATTCTGCCGCAAATCTTAGCATAAAAATTACATTAATACAAGCCGAAGGATGATACTTTGAAATATTATGAATGAATTACGAATTTATGCATACTAAAAATTTGCTCGGTAAAAATTTTCTTTCGATAAATACTGGTAACAAGAACTTTTGAACATTGTTTAAGTTCCTCTGATCATAGTAATCTGGAAAAAAACATATGATCGTACATCCCAAAAATCAAAAGCCTTTATCTGCTATAAATACGTAGTAATGTTAATTGCAAAAGTATTCAAATAAAAAAAAGGATCTTAAATTATGTTGATGAAATAGATATTTTAAAAATTATTAGTCACATTTTAAACTTTTACATGACACCAGAATGCTATAAGTTTTATTTAGAATAACTTTCTTCAGATTATGACAACTATGGCAATAAAAATTCCCTTCTTCTACGACCAATAATCACTAAGTTACGATACATTAAACTTCGTGACTTGAATTAAGCTTTCCGGAATTAAAAAAAAAAAAATCGCCCGAAATTTCAAAAATTTCAAAATATCATGACCAGAGATTAACAAGAGTTGAAAATTCTTAGACGCCAGCTTGAAGAACCATTTTTCTGATGCTAAAGCATTCACTGCAAGATGGAACACTGGTTACTCATAATCGTATTCGACTTTTTTTTTTTTTTTTTTTTTTTTTTTTTTGAGTGATATACAGTGTCTCACAAAAGTGATGGGACACTTGTGCTTTATAAAAAGAAGCGGCAAAAAAATAAATAAACAAACATGTGCAAAAATTTTTTGGGTGTGTATTATATTTAAAGTTAGTAACAATTATTACATAACATGCATTTTGTCAAAATATTAAAATATTAATTTAGTAAAAATACAATTGTTCAGAACGGAGCAAAAAATGGCTTACATGAGTGATGGGACACTTAATTTTCCATCAAATATTTATCCCAAAATTTTACTTTATAAAAGGTTTTAATATTTTGTTGGATTTCCTTTTACTTTTAAAACATGATTTAATCTTTTTGAGATGGATTCGACTAATTTTTTTTGTGATTTCTGGTGTGATTTTACCCCATTCTTCTTGAAGCACCGATTTTAGTTGTTGTTTTGAAGAAATGGTGTGTTTGCGAATTCTTGATTCCAATTCTTGCCAAATATTCTCTATGGGATTTAAGTCTGGAGATTGTGGTGGTGTTTTTATTATTTCAGGACAGTTATATAGCAACCAGAGTCTAACGTTCAGAGCAGTGTGCTTGGGGTCATTGTCCTGGTAGAATTTAAAATCGTTATGAAGGTTCAATTTTCGTGCTGAAGATTTCAAATTTTGCTTTAAAATATCAATATACTTGTACTGATCCACTATACTGTCAATAAAAACAAGATTACCAACTTTAGCGGACGACTTTCACCCCCATACCATAACTCCTCCTCCACCATGTTTTACTGTTGGTACCAAGTTCTGTTTGCGAAATTCTTCCCTGGGTTTTCTCCACACGAAGATTCTACCGTCAGAACCAAATATATTAAATTTACTCTCATCAGCAAATATAAATTTATTCCAGTAATCAGAATTCTTATTTATGTTGGATTTTGCGAAAGCTAGTCTGAGTTTTCTATTCTTTTCACTTATGAAGAATTTTTTCCTGGCTACTCTACTGTGATATCCAACAGATCGAATTACCCTTCTAATAGTCTCAGGATTAACAATTATTCCATATAATGCTTGTAAATCAGCAGCAACTTTTGAAGCACTATTTCTTGGATTTTTTTTAATATTTCGAACGATAATATGCTTTATTCCATTAGATAGCTTTGATGGTCGGCCAGGTCTTCTTTTATCCTGAATCATATGATTCTTTTTATATCGTTTAATGATATTAAAAACTGTTTAACGACTCAAGTTAACTGTTTCAGCAGTTTTTCTAATAGATTTTCCACGTTCAATATGCAAATTAATAACTAATTTTCGAATTTCAGGCGAAGTTTCTTTTCGTTTAGGATTCATGGCTACACAGAGCTAAAAAACACAAAAATTCCAAAACAAACTGGAGAGAAATACAGCAGACGATTTTATAAATTAGTGCCAATTGCTTTTAAGTAAAAATAAAACCCCCAAAAATATTTTTATTGCTTATTTCAGACGATTTTTGTTGCATATATAATGGTGTCCCATCACTTATGTGAGCTATTTTTTGCTCCGTTCTAAACATTTGTATTTTTATTAAATTAATATTTTAATATTTTGACAAAATGTATGTTATGTAATAACCTTTACTAAATTTAAGTATGAAACACACCCACAAAAAAATGTGTACATGCTTTTTTTAATTTATTTGATTAGTTTCCTTTTGTAAAGCACAAGTGTCCCATCACTTATGTGAGACACTGTATGTCATTTTGTAGTAAACAAGTTAACTATCCAATAGAAAAATCAAACAGAGCAAAACTTTTAAGATAATATCACTTTTATATTGTAAAAATTAAATAGAAACAAACTATGGAATTAAACACTAAAACAGTAGACAAATTATTATCCTTACCTTTAATTCCTAACAAGAAATTATTTAGATAAATTAAAAATACCTGTCAGATTTTGATTTAAAATACCATTTATCAATTTATTTTTCAGGAATAAAATCCTTTATAGATGGTCCATTTAAATTTATAAGCAATAAATTGTTGGATAAAAAATTTAGTCGCCAACAGGAAGCTTTTAATCGCCTGGACGACTAGCCGCCCGGGATTTGTCAGTCCCTATTCATATTGTAATGAGTCTTTGTCATAAAATAATAGAAATTTTGCTGCTGTACTTACCAGAGCATATTGATTTTTTTTAACCATATGTAATAGAACCCAGGGACTTTAGAAAAAAATTATAAAGTGCATCTTTTTATAAATAAGTGGCTGCTTCATCAACATAGTTTTATCTTAATTTATTTGTTTAATTTATTTTGAACTCTTTAGCAATTTACAATGCCCACTTGTCTCTCACAGGTAAAAAATTAAGGGCATTTCTATACTTTTAGGAGATTTTGTGTAGGTTATGTATATTTTTTAAATATATATATAAGGTCTGTCCAGTAAGTAATAAGGCTGATTTCATAAAATTCGTTTATTTGAATATGATTATTTAAATACTTAATGCTCCTCAAAATAGCCTTTATCTGCATTAATACACCGTTGCCAGCAAATCTGTTACCCAATAATATCCACTTGGAAGTCTTCAACTGAAATGCTGTTCAAAATTCGTGTAACGTTTTTTCTCCAAGTTCTCCAACTGTTAAAACAATGTCTAGATTTTAACCGAGGAATAGAAAAAAATCCAACATGGACATACTGAGTCTGCAGACAGCGTTGCGGCGCTGTATTTTGCTGATGATTGGGTCACTATGAAGATTTGTTGAAATCAGCTTGTCACAAATATTCCCTATTAAAGCTCTTTCATAACAATTCTATGCAAAATCGGTTTCGTAGGTCCAAAATATCTCCCCAGTCAATCCTGAGACTCATTTGACGATCAGAGACCAAACACTTACAGTTTAGCCACATTGTCTTAAGTTCGAGAACTTGAAAGATGTCCAGAGCGTTTTCCTGCATTTAGTTCTTGAAAGTTTTATAACTTATACGATTGAGCCTTGGACAAAGAATTTTTCCCCTAGGCTTATCGTAACATGGAAAGCCGATTTATCCAGCTTTAAGTACAAAACTTTACGGCATATATCAGCTCAAGTCCATTTCATTCCGAAAACCTAACGCCATTTTCAAACACATGTCTGCGTCATGAGCTATCCGTGCGATGCAAAGGCTCAAGGCTAACCGACAAAGGGATCTCAACTTTTGTTTATAAACAAAATACTCACTATATCCTAGTTTAGCCCCTTAAGGGCGTATTCGAAAAAACGCTTTTCCACCTTTAACAGCTCGAAATTTTCTGATACAATTTCAGACGCACTTATTAAAAGTAGAAACATGAAACTTATTGAGAGGATTTTTGAAGAGACATATAAGGTGCCGAGTGATGTCATTTTACGCTCCATTCATTTCAATTTGATTTATGAACAATTATCTTCTCAGTATGACCCTTTTTTTCGATCCCAGATCTCCTGCTTCGGAAAAATAGGTTCAAAATGATTTTTGATTGCTTCTTTTGCAATAGTTTCTGCATTTATCAGAGAATCGACAATCACGGCACCTTGTGTACTTTCTAAATAAAAGAATCTGGAGTTTGATGCATTTGAGAGCAAAAGTGAATTCAAAAATAAATTGTAAAATAAGCAGTTTGAATCGAAATGCACCCTTAACCGGCGACAGGTATGGGGAAACAGTGCTTTTACCCCCGACTTATCTTGGGGTAGACGGTGAAGTGGTTAGATTCATGTGATAAAACACATAAAAATAAGCAATATTTAAATTATTATAAATTTCATAATGAGTATTTCGCTATATAAAAAATTTCATATCTGAATTAACAGACTGAAAAAGTAAATAATTAATAACAACTTGGCATAGGTCTAATTTTTTAATTCTAAATTTATAAGTAGTATGGAATACATGATCTTAACTAATTGAAAATAATTATATTCACATTTATTTAAATAGGTTTCAGTAAAACGTTATTTTGAAAAAATATTTTTTGAAAGTGGAGGGCGCCACATTTAGAGAACACGCGTTTTTCTTTCAATTATAATCGAATAAATCTAAAAAAAGAAAAACACTAATATTCCATTTGTTCGCTTATGGTGTTGTGTTATTTATAAAAACGGGGGTGGAAACACTGTGCACAAACGGCTGATTTCATCCACTAAAGGTTAGTATTTTTTGCTGCACAAACGATAATTTTTCCGAGGTGTTTCATTGTATTTCATAAAGGATAGAACGCATTTGAATTAACATATTTTGCTTTAAAAACTGAGGAAAATCTGAATTAATTGGAGAAATAAGAGATTTGGTATACGCTGTTAGACGTCCATAGAAATTAATTCTTGGTGAATTATTTATAGGAACTTTTTAATTGTGTCGAATGTTAATTTCCTAATTCATATTTTTTGATATTATGGAAAATACAAAAGGATAAGATATACTTTGTCTTCAAAGTAGTATGGTCATAGAAACGAAATCACCGTGATATTATTATTATTATTTTAAGAGATATAAAAAAGTACATATGTATAATTAATTTAATATTAGCCAATAAAAATCTTTGGTTTGAATGATTCAAATTTTGGAATCTGGACTGGGCTTCAACTTTAATGCAGATTAAAAATAATTGTTCAAATGGTTGTTGCTATTGAAAATTTAAAAGTTTATTCAGATTTTAATATGGAAACGGTACCCGAAACCAAAAATATTTCTATGAATGATATTTAATAATAGACATAAATATCAATCGATTGATAGCCGTTGTATTCTTTTTTAATGATGATTTACGACAAACTTAGCGCGAATGCTGGATATATACAGGGTGTCTCTGAATTCATGGGCCAAAAAGTAAAAGAAGATAAAGTATACATAACGAATTAATTTTGGTATAGGAATGTGGAATCGTAAAGGAAACGTTTTGGTGAAAAACAAGAAATGCAAAGGAAAATGAAAACATGCGTTTTATTGATATAACAACTGCAGTGTGTACTCATATGTGTCACTG
Organism: Maratus speculifer; assembly: GCA_964019185.1. Classification (NCBI taxonomy): domain Eukaryota; kingdom Metazoa; phylum Arthropoda; class Arachnida; order Araneae; family Salticidae; genus Maratus; species Maratus speculifer. Next base: position 55,329,089 of record OZ025290.1, on the reverse strand, counting down.
GTAGTATCTAGCAAGTGATTCGTGTACCACTACGCAGATTTTAAGTGACTCAGGAATATTTGCAGCAACGACTGAAAGTCATGCAATGAGATCCTCATCAGAGTCAACTAATGTCTAATAGATGAGACATCTGGAACACCAGATACTTTCTAGGCGCTGCCAAATATACATCGATGTTGATGGTGGTAACTTTGGGCTCTTTATGCCAATAAAATACTTGTTTTAATTCCTTTCGTATTTCTTTTATTTTTTCGCCTAATCTTTTCATGACCGACTTCGCATTGCTATACTAAAATTGTTTCTTTCTGAGTACTTTTACTTCCCTTACAATTTGGCCCATGAATTGAGAGTCACCCTGAATATATATATTTGTTCCACAAACTATACAAAAATATGTAGGATTATACTTAGAATTTCGCAAATACGATCTTAACTTTTCTTTTCTAAGTTAATACTTTTACAGCTAAGCTATCTCCTTAAGTCATTAGGTGAAAAATAATGCTGAAGCTTAAGTAGGTCAACTTTCATTTTCGTTTAGACTTTCACTTAGCCCCTTTCCTGCCCCTACCAAGTTGCGTAACTTGCGGCTATATACTTACTTGATTTCTATGTTAAACAAGCTCCGATTTCTTAATCACTTCTTCTTAAGGAAACTAATTTTTTAAGGTTTTCGAAAAGCTCTTCTTTTTTTTTTCTTGTTACAGGAAAAGAAAGGTGTGATTTTATCCGACACCCTGCATTACACGCAACGATGCTGTGTATGAGAGGGCATTTTGTTTTGCAATAGCATTTTCCTCAACGCGCTGTGTGATTTAGGTGTTCTGAATTCATAAGATAGCGTTTTAAAAAATCCGTTTATTTTTACTTTCTTCTAGCTTTACAAGAAAAAAGTATTGGATTCGTGCAAAATTTCGACGACGGATTTACACATTCTAAGGGTCAGGGAACCCGAAAAACATGCTTTTACAAAATGTCTGTGAATCTGTCAGTCTGTCAGTCTGTTTGTCTGTAAGTCTTTGTCTGCCTGTATGTGACATAAATTTTATAGGCATTCTATCTCAAGAACTAATGCACCGAATTCCACAAAATTTTAGATTCTGTGAGACTTTGATGCAAACTATATATATGAATAGGTTTTGGTGTATATTACTCAACAAGTGGCGCTGCTAAGCTGCAGTATTTTCAATTCCTGCAATAGCCATACCTCAAGAACTAGAGCATGTATTTTCATAAAACTTTATATTTAGTTAGTACTTGATATAACATGGTGCTGATTATGTTTTAGTGCATATCTCTCAACAAGTAACGCTGCCATGGTGGATTATTCGTGGTTATCGCAGTAGCTCTATCTCAAGAACTAATGCACGAAATTTTTTAAAACTTCAGTTTCAGTTAGTCCCTGATATAGATTAAAATTGTTTAGTTTTTGGTGTAAATATCCAACAGATGGCGCTGCTATGCTGCATTTTTCACGATTTTGCAATAAATGTATCTGAAGAACTAATGCATAGATTTTTACCAAACTTCAGATTCAGTAAGTACCTGATAAAAAATTGATCCTGATTAGATTTTGGTGCACATCACCCAACATGCGGCGCTGTTATGCAAAAATTTTTAAAGATTTTGCAATAGCTTTTTCTACACAACTAATGCACGGATTTTCATCAAACTTCAGATTCAGTTATAAGTTGGCATAAGTTGTTGCTGACTAGAATTTGGGATAAGCCACCTAACCGATGGCGCTGCTATGCTGCATTTTTCAGGAAGTATTAACATGCATAAAATAGAAGAAATTTTGAGATTGCCACATCTGACTAGTTTTTCTCATAAAGGAAAAACAGAAAAATAAATAATAAATAATAGTTGTATTTTTAAATATATGTAGCATAAAAGCATTACTTACTTCTAAAATTAGTATACTACGATACATTATACATTTACAAAAATTTTGCATATCAATCTACAAATTATTTTAAGTTGTGTGTTTATGTTATTCTCCGATTTGTTTCATATGTTTTTTTTTTTTTTTTTTTTTTTTTTTTTGTAAATTTCTGTACACAAGTTGAAATTTTTTGTATTCTGCCCGTTCGTTTACTTATGTTTCTTATTTACAATACATGGCGAAGTGTTGTAAAAATATTCAAGATATTGTAGAATGTGTTTCATAATCTATGCTTGACTCTTGATTTTTCTTTCTTGATTTTCTTTGTAGAGAACTGATTTTTAAAGGTATAAATCTCTCAGTATGTTCCCTACTAACAACTTGGACACAGACAGTTAAATATTCTTGGATTTATAGCTCAAAGACTTCTTATATATGTGCCATTATGTTAACTCTTTTTTTTTAACACTTTCCAATCTAGTTGAAAAGTGTTTATGAATTAGATTTCTCTGTGCATCATTCTGTAAGGTCGTCTGTTTGTCCGAGCTCTAACATGCGTAATTGTACTCGAATTGCTAAGTAACTGATATACATTTTTGAAGTTTACACTGACATGTTCAATATTGAAAATGAAGCGTGTAACATTTAAACATTATTTACAGGGCACTCGAAAGTATTCTGTTACATTATGATCTACGGGGAAAAGTATTTAAGGTCCATTTTAATGGTGTTAGACTAATTCAAACATAATGGAATTTACATACACTATATTGCCAATAATGACCGGACACTGCGATTATAGATGTCTTGTTAAATATCTATAGAAAAACACATGAGGAATTAATCTGAAATTCCAGGTATGTAAAGTTAATAGTACAGGTCATATATTTTCGCGAAGACTTTTTTCCGAAATCCCATAGGGGACCATCAACAAATTGAAAATGAACGGAGATCTTTTATTTAAGCTCTCTGAGTGACGAGTTAAATGCCCTCTCAAGGAAAAAAAACCCTGTCAAAAGTAATGTAGCAAAAGTGTCTTCAATTCTTAACTTGATTCCAATATTAATTATTTCGTTCAATGAATTCGCTTGGGAGTCTGCCATTTAATGTGTTGATAAGGATCATTAGCCAACCTCCGCAATACTCTGCCAACTCCAATAATTGGCCTCTTGTTTCTTTGTAATTTAGAAATCGAGTGAAGTTTTAGTAATGCATTCATTTGGGAATATCTAGAAAAAAAAAAAATCTTTCACTTTTCTTGCAATTTGAATTTTTTTTTTTTTTTTTTTTTTTTTTTTTTTTTTTAATTGTTGTTAAAATTTAATATTCTAAATTCCTAATGAAAGACATAAACCGCCATTAAGAATAAATAAACGTGCGGAAAGAACCAATTCCGTTACGCAATCATCCTGACATTTTAAATTAAAAATAACTCTTTCTACGCTATAGTTGTTCCAATCTTGAAATTCCCGTGATGAAGAAAGTTACTTTGATTGGTTAAATTAGACTCATATAATAAAGTAACAGTATTATTGTTAATATTCTTTATTTCATGAAGAATTTTTTATGAATTATTAGAAGTACAGTTATCTGTAAAAGAGGACGTGTAAAAAGCTTTCATAATGCAATTTCAAGATGTACCTATTAAATATTTTAAAATGTCGGTTCATCTTTATTTAATAATATGCAGTGTAGGTAAAAAAAGCGTAAAAACTTTAAAAAATTTATAACAGTCAGAAAAATGACCGAAAATAAAAATTGGTTAGCCTCTATAGGTCAATTGAATATTTTTAAGACACCAACGAAAAATAAATAAAAAAAAAACATCCGACACGTTGCACTGGAAATGAGCGACTTCAATGGAAATATGCAAATGAGATGGTTATAAAAACTTTCTCTGCTAATCCTCAATTAGTTCAAGGTTGAGAGCCATTTACTTGATCAAGGTTTGGTCGATGATTCCTATGGTTCACATAAAATAACTTCTCCAACAAAGCTTGTCATTCGCATTCAGCACAATCAAGTGCACAGATCTCAACCATGAACTAATTGTGAATTAGCAGCGCAAGTTTTTATAATCGTCTCATTTGCATATTTCCAGAGAAGTGAAACGTTTCTAAAGCCATCAGTCTGATGCTTTTTGAATTATTTTTACTGATGTTTTAAAAGAATTCCCGTGACCTATAGATGCTAATCCTATAAACCGTTATTTATTATTACTTTCTTCCATCTTCAATAGAAGAAAGTATTGTAATCGAAAAAAATTTCGACTTCCGGATTTCGACGGATTTACACGTTTTAGGGGTTAGAGATTCCAAAAAACATGTTTTTACAAAATGTCTGTCTGTCCGTGTGTCTGAGTATGTGTGTCTGTCTGTATGTCGCCATTATACCATCAAAAAGTGTATGAAGTTATGCATAGAATTGAACCAAATTTTTTGTGAATGTTTTTGGCTGTGGCAAGCAGGTCCTCCTTCAGTTTTGAAATATTCCGCCGGAAGGGACAGCTGCAATCGCGATTTTTGTGCCGTTTTCAATATTGTACCGACCAAAAGTAGATGAAGTTATGCATCGAATTTAACGAAATTTTTTGTGTAAGTGTATGATTATGGCTAGTTGGTCCCGCCTGAATTTGAAAATAATCGGCCGGAAGGGGGCGCTGCAATCACGATTTTTGTACCATTCTCAATATTATACCGACCAAAAGTACATGAATTTATGCATCGAATTTAACCAAATTTTTTGTGTATGTGTATGACTATGGCTTATTGGTCCTCCCTGAATTTCAAAATAATCCGCCGGAAGGGGGCGCTGTGATTGCCATTTTTGTGCCATTTTCAATATTGTACCGACCAAAAGTACATGAAGTTATGCATCGAATTGAACGAAATTTTTTGTTTACGTGTATGGCTATGGTTAGTTGGATGGCCCTGAATCTGAAAAAAATTCACCGGAAGGGGGCGCTTCAATAGCGAATTTTATGCCATTTTCAATATTGCACCGCATAAAAGTGTATGAAGTTAGTTCTAGAACTGAACTAAATTTTTTGTATATGATTATTTTTTGGTAAGGCAAGTAGGTCCTCCCTGAACTTGAAAAAAAAAAAAAAATTCTGCCTATCATTCTATTGTCCATCAGTTCGTGCAGGGACGGAAATTCGTTTTTACTCCGATTAATTGATTGAAGGAGAAATTTAAGATGAAAGTCAAAGTTGGTATGGTATTGAATTAAAATTATTAAAGTATTAAAATGAGTAACTATTTTTTTTATTATTATTAAAATGTACGTATGAGATAGAAGAAAGTTTTGGGATTGGCACATCCGACTAGTTTCGGTTATTTTTCCGGCTTTTGTGATTTTTTAAAGGTTTTACGGACTTTTTGCGAATACAGTATGTACAATCTAACATTCATTTTCTTAGAGAATTCTGAAGAAGATGTAGGAAATCTAACCTATATATATATATATATATATATATATATATATAACTTTTATATATAAAATCATAATGAAATGTATTTTTGAAACGAATTTGTGAAACGATTTTATGGAGCAACTAATTAAATGACTTATTTTGTTTTACAGTAATTTTCACTAAAATATGTAACATTATGTTTTGAAATTAACACTAGAAATCCGAATTGCTATGCGTATCTCAGAACTTTTAATGCAATTTTAAAATTTGAATTCGCTTTCGAAATAGTAATTTTTATTTATTTATTTATTTATTTATTTTCTATAATGACGGAAACTGAATGGTTTAAATTTTTTTGGAAAGATGGGACCAAAGGGAAAAAGATAGAGATTATTAAATTTTCTGTTTTTCCGTTATTTACAATGTGCAACTGAATTTATCTTTTATTTCGATCGATAGTGAAGACAATGCTCTGTCAAACACAAAAAATTGTATTTTTTCTTTCATAGTTTAAGAGTAAAATTTTGGTATTTCACTGTAATAGAAATTCCCTAAGATTTTTAGGATTCTTACGCCTTTCTTGTAATTTTATTTTTGGATTTTTATTAAAACTAGCCGCCCTTAGCGACCAGTTTGGTTTCCTTTAAATGCATATCAAGCATGAAATCATACTTTTTTTATTCATAATTATTTTAATTGCTAAATTTTTTGCCAAAATTAGAAGATTCTGCTGGAGAAATAGACACAGATGTCATATCCGCACCACCTTGGCGCGATTGCAACAAAATGGCAATTATATGTGCCTCACATGGTAACCCGGATATTGTTATTTATTTATCAATAAACTGTTTGTTTGCTTTTATTTTCTTTTTTAAAATGATATAAATTGTTTTATTCTATAATTATCAACTAAATCTTTTTTTATTTATCATTTTCCTTTTTAAAATATAGAAATTCGTTAATAAAAGTTTTCACCAAATTGGCGTCAGAAAAATAAAGCGCCAATGTGGCGCATATAGTGGAGCCAGTTTTTGAAAAATATTGGGTGGGCTCAAAATTTTTTTTTGAACAAATACATAAATATTGGGTTGGCTCAATTAATAAATGGTGGATAGAGATCACAAATTATTGGCTGGGCTCGCGCCAAATGCGCCCATATAAGTTGTGCCTATATAAGTCACTCATTTCATTTATAATATATAACTTTAATTTGAAACTGAAAAGTTTAAAATTCATGACTTTTATTTTTTTTAAGTAAAAAGAACCGAAAAAAAATAAAAATAATGATATTTTGAAGCTCCATAATTTCAGTGAAGAAACAAAACATAAATAAATACAATTTATCACAGCCTAAATGTTACCAAAAGACAACACAACCCATGTGCACAGCAACCCATGTGTTTCATTTGGATGTTGCTATTAAACAATTAACAAATATTCGTGATTTTTGTGACACATACTTAAGTGTAATATATATATAGATTCGGAATTGCACATTCCAAAATTAAAATACTATAAAAATAAATTAAACTCTCTGAGAATTAACCAATTTCCAGCCACTTCAAATTATTTTGACTTCTTGAAAGTTAACATCTCTTTCAATTCCTATAGTTGAGTGTGTACACCACATGACATTGTCCTTTGCTTCACTGCTGTTTTCACTTTCTATTTTGCGTGCTTTTAAAGGGTCACTTGTCTTTAAAAGTCTACCAAATACAAAGAAATGTCTTCTTTCTCTCACAGTTTAAAAGAAAAATTTTGATCTTGCACTCTAATGGAAATTCTCTAAGATTTTTAGGATTTTTACAGTTTTTTTACGATTTCAGTTTGATTTTTGTTAAAATTTAGAATTAAATATTCCAAAATTTAAAAAAATAAACTAAATTAAACTTAGTAGGAATTAAACAATTTCTGTCCATTTCCTATAATTTCGACTTCCTCAAATATTAATTTCACTTTGTTAAGAATGTACATTGCATCCCATGCCCACTCTCGCTTTCTTCACTTGTATTTTTGCGTACTTTAACCACTTAACTGATTTGCCCATACGCCGTTCGGGCAAGACGAATTTGCTTAATTCATCATTTAAAACTTTTTGACACCACTAATTTTTTTTAAAGTACGATTTCATACTATTTAATTTCGGAAATATTTAGATTAAATATTATGAATATTTAAGCTTAAAAAAGTGGTGTTAACCCACATTTTCAATTTATTGTACGTAAAAAAAGAAATCAATTAACGGGTTAAAAGGTACTTGTCCCCGAAATTCTGCTAAACACAAAGAAATGTCTCCTTTCTCTCACAGTTTAAAAGCAAAATTTTGATCATCCAGTCAAATTAAAATTCTCTGAGATTTTTAGGATTTTTCAGTTTTCTTACGATTTTAGTTTTTGCTTTTTCTTAAAATTCATAATTATGTATTCCAAAATTTAAAAAATATATAAATAAATTAAACTTGCTAAGAATTGAGCAATTTCTGTCCACTTCCTATAATTTTGACTTCCTCAAATATTAATTTCACTTTCATTTCACAGTTAAGAATGCACATTGCATCACTTGCCCACTCTCGCTTTCTTCAGTTCTATTTTTGGGGGCCCTGAAGGGTCACTTGTCCCCAATAATCTGCCATCACAAAGCAACAAGTGAAAGCAAAAGCAAAAGCAAAAGTGGAACGCCTCTTCAAGAAACAAAATTGAAGAATAGAAAAAAAATAGAAGCTTTACCTCAGGGGTTTCTGATTTTAGATTCGGCTCTGGTTCTAGTTCAGTAAACTCGGACCAACACCGGATACTGATCCAATCTTATGCTGTGGCGATGCTAATTTCAGATTAAAACGAGTGTCTTTTCTTAAATGGCTTTATTCAGGGTCCGTAACGTATGCGGAAGCATTGCTGCATGAATAATAATGGCGAACGCGGGTGTTTGCGGTAGTTCTCCGGTTATTTAAAAGAAGGTTCATTTATTATGCTCAACGTTGATTTGCATTTAAAATTTACATTTTTCATTCAGTCAAACTTCGTGTAAGCTATGAATGATTCAAGTGTTTTTTAAATCATCCTACGCAACTGAATGATAATAGGAATTGAATGTAAATTTTTAAATTGAATAAAAACGAATTTTGTACTGAGAATCTTATCTAGTAGTGATTTAGTTAGTTAGATTCCTACTCAAACCCCACCTACTTCAGAGCCCTGAATAGCGGTGTAATAAGAGACAGTTGCATTGAAATGTTAGTTCAAAAAGGCCCCGTTTCTGTCAGAAAAATGAGAGGATCTGACCTCTCAACTGGTAGACGGCAAGTGCTAGATTCGAACCCAATCGCGGCTCTAACTGTTCGGAGTTTTCTTGTTTTTCTTCGAACCTTGCGTAAATACGGTTAGGTTCCTTTAGAAAGACCCCCTACGAAGGGCACTCCCCCCATGGGCCTATATCCCTAGTGTAGATAATCGGCCGACAAAAAATACATACACTATGTCAGAAAGATTAAAATTAATTTAACTCTCTAGCTCGTATGAGCATTAGGGTGTATCTCGAAAAACCTTTTTTTTTTTTTTTTTTTTTTTTTTTTTTTGAAATTCAAAATTTTAAGTTGATAAAAAGTTGTTACTATGATCACATATTTACCACCAAAAATATTTTTGAAATTGAAAAATATTTACGTATCCCGGAATGAGAATGAAGTTTAAACTTTTTGGCCTAAAATGTAGTATTTTTCATATTTTTTACATGTATGAATATAAAGTAATTGTTTTTTTAAATGTACAAAAACATAAAATTTAGATAATCATTTGATATTTTAAAAAATTTGGTTTTTGTCATTAATTTTATGTCTCCCTGATTCTAATAAAAAATATCATTATTTTACCAAATATCCAAGATTTTCAATTTAATTTGTTGATGGTTTTAAATTTTACAGGTAATTTTTTACATCGCCAAACCTCCAGATATCATGCATATTAAATGTATATGAATTTTTAATTAGTTTATAGTCTAATTTATTTTGGCTCATGACATTAGAAACAATTTTTAAAATATCACATATCCACACAAACATAAAACTTTGAAAGTTTAATATTTAAATGAAAAAAAAATTACAAATACAATAAAGCTCGATTTCACTGTCTGTTTATCTAGATAAGTTATCTTTATTGTTTTAGGAAGTGCACCAGAAGTGTAAGCAGCTTTTTCAACCTGCAGCCAAAGTTGTTGTATAGGCCGACTGAACTTATATTGCTGTGAATTACAAATATGCTTATTAAATAAAATTATTAAATTAAGTTTATTACTATTATACTAAAAAAATACTTAATTAATGCTATAGAGAAAAGTTTTACTTATTCTTTATTCTTAAACTGCTGTAGTTGCAGATGTGAAGTCACGCTTCGTTTCAAACTTTGCTATTTTTTTTTTTTTTTTTTCATCCATCAATCTTTTCCTAATGAAGACATCTCGATCTTTGTGTGTTTAGACAAACGTGTTTAGACACTGATGTAACCTCCTTCACGTTTCTTTAAATTACCTGTGTGTATGAAATTTTTTTTTATTCATTTCCATCACTAATTTCTGAATAAACAATCAACTCAATATATTGCTTGCTCAAGTTAATTATAAGAGGTGATTCCGTTACTATAGTAGATTGCCAATGAATAAGGTCAATGTAGTCTTCTGCCTCATAATTAACTTGTGGTGGTTTTAAAACTCTGTTTTCATTGAATTCGGTTTTTCAAGCTTTTTCTATCTTTTTGCTTGTCAGAGATCTCATATGTTTTCGAGAATTAAACAACATTCGCAGATGGAAATTTTCTGGATATATCATAAAGGCATTTCTCTGTAGAGCTGATTGAACAATAATCTTAACCCTTAACTGCTGTGACAAAAATTATGGCATAACTTCTGTGAGCGATCTGTCAGGCCGCTTAATCTAAAGATGAATAAAATGTTAAATTAACTCTCATAATATTTTTATTTGTATTAAACTTCATATACTTCAGATACAGTAACAAATAAAATAAACTAAAATAAGTAAATTATTTAAAAATTATTATTATAAAATCAGTAATAAACTAAACTTTCAGATACAGTAATAGAGCTTCAAATGAAACAAAATTTGACCTATAGTTAAACTAAATCTATAACTCTCTAATCTATAGTTAAACTAAACTAAACAGTACCTATAGTTAAACTAAAAATTACGAGTTAAACTCCGAAACTTGATAAACTCAGCGATCTGTGAGACCGCTAACAGCAGTTAAGGGTTAAATTCATCTTCTAAGTAGGGGAAGATGGGGATACTTGAACCACTTTTTAAATTTTAATTTTTGTTTTAATTTTTTATAATTTCTTAGAACAAAATAAAATATTGAAAATGAAAATTTGATAATTTTTCTTCAACTGAAAACCACTTTCAATTAATTTTGAGCTATTTTTCTGTCTAATTAATTTTTACTTTTTTTTTTACATCGTGGCACAAGTACCCCCATGGAGAAGATACTTGAGTCATGGTGAAGGGATATTTGAGCCATGGTGAAGGGATACTTGAGCCATTACGGAAAAAAACCTACAAAAGTAATTTTTTTCGCTTTATTTTTGCACAAATATTTTACAGAATGATAAATTATGATACATAAAGTCCTTCAAAACCAATTGAGAAAACAAAGCTAGTAATACGATAATTTTTTGTCGTTATAGCTGGTGACCGAAGGTTCTTTGCAAAATCTTTTTACTTTTAGTTACATGGTGACTCAGTAGGGTCCTCTATTGGTGACAATAGTCATTTCTGTGATTAAAAGAAACTTACAGTAACAGATGATGTTACAATTTCACTATAAAATATTAATCTTAATATATTATATTAAAAAATAAATATTTTAATATGTGACTAATTGAAGTATTAGAGATTATGATTTTTAAAATAGCTTAAATTTTTTTTTAATGTAATAAAAATTAAATTGAAAACTATGTTTACATTTATTTAAACAGGCTATTTTTTTAGTCAAAATGAAAAATAAAATGGATATTTTCATTAAAAAATATACATTTTTAAACATTTTTTTCTAAGTCATTATTTTTTAAAGAAAAAAAATATCAATTAGTGATTATAAGGACGCAATTTTACTTTTTGTTTGTTTCATCCATGTCTAATTTCCTAGTGGGGATGATTGAGCCATGGCTCAAGTATCCCCATTACCACCATTTTTGTTTATCAGAGTTTTACTAAATAAAGCATGCAGCTATTTAAACTAGTTTAGATTCAAAATACAGTTTAAATCATATTTATTAAATTTATCTATATGATTGCAACTTTAAACAAAACTTTTAATACAAAAAAAATAAAAAACCATGCACCTAATTATTTACTTTATATAGGGAAAAACAACTATTAATCACCATACTTTCAAAATGGTACCAAGGTATGCGATTTCTTTTTTACATGTTCAGAACTATAAATATGTTATCATATTGCCAGTTTTAGAAAGAAAAATTAACCAACTATAGAAATAATAGGGGTGACTCAAGTATCCCCATCCTCCCCTACTTGATGTACTGAACGATTAAAAAAAATATTGTGATGAATGAATAATACTAGGCTGACTTTTTATGTTAAACCATGAGGGATATAAACGTTCATGACAAGTTGAACTGTTTTTTCAGTTGTGGAGTTGGAACAATTGATGCAATCAATAAATGTAAGATTCTGTTCGCCATTGTCAGGCACCTTGCATGGGAAACGTTTCCTGGTTTTCTGCTTACCAATTTTGGTAAATCTGCTGTCTGTACATTTTGATTACATATTTCTGATTCGTGCTCAAATCTTTCTTATAACCTCTGGAAAAATACCATCTATTTTGATATATTCAACGATAGGTAATTTTCGACAGCTTATTAAACTCTTACTTATAGGACCACAGAAATACATTGGACCATCTAAGACGAGAAAATTTTCCTAAGAGATAATTCTTTTAAATGAAGCAAACAAATTACTACTTGTCTGTGTTCTTTAAAACACACTAATTAAATCCAATTTATCCATTAGAGTCACCGGTACTTGTTTCCTATAAAACACCCAAGAGTTTTAATAGTTGTAACCACAGAGTAGTAACATGAATGCAGTTACATTTCATGTATTTTAGTATTGATGATACTATGTCTTTCCCGGAACCATTGTCTGGAATTACATAACCAACCAGTGTCTCGATTTACATAATCAAAATATGTTGAACATGTTTCTTCTATATCCATCAAGATAAATAGACAATGAAATCAAGATTTTCTTTGAATAATAATTTTCTAATTCAATGTTGAACTGTTGTAATTGTAACTTTTTTCATTTAAATATTAAACTTTTTAAGTTTTATTTTTATTTGTGTGTATGTGTGATATTTTAAAAATTGTTTCTTATTTCATGAGCCAAAACAAATTAGACTAATAAACATTCATATATATTTTATTTGGATGATATCTGGAGGTTAGCAAATGTAAAAAAAAATACCTGTAACAAATTTAAAACTACAAACAAAATAAATTGAAAATCTTGGATATTTGGTAAAATAAGGAGATTTTTAATTAGATTCCGGGAGACTTATAAAAGACTTATGAGACAGAAACGAATTTTTTTTAAAATGCAAATGCCTATCTAAACTTTAAGTTTTTGTACTTTGAAAGAAAAAAAAAAAACTATTACTTTATATTCATATATTTAAAAAATATTATAAAGACTACATTTTAAGACATAAAATTTAAACTTCATCCTCATTCCGGGATATGTAAATATTTTTCAATTTCAAAAATATTTTTTTGGGGTAAATATGTGAACCTTTTATCAACTTAAAATTTTGAATTTCAAAAAAAAATTTTTTCGTGATACACCCTAAACATCCTAACTTAAGTAATAAAGCGCTGCATTTAAAAAAAAAAAAAAAAAAAAAAAAAAAAAAAATCAACTACATTTTAATTTTAGTAATACCTCTTTAAACATCCAAGCTTCATTTATGGCATGATTTAATAAATCTTTAACAGCATTTTAACCTTTAACTAATCCTACCAGTCTCACAGATCACTGTTTTTTTTTTAGTTTAATTTGTAATTTTCAGTTTAACTGCAAACACTACCGAATTTTTTTTTTTTTTTTTTTCGTTTGAAACTTTAATACTATCACCTGAGACTCTTAAGTAGTTGAATGTTAATTATAACAGTTCTGTACAAAAAGTTTAGTACAAAAACATCATCCCATGAGTTAATCATGCCTTTTATTCACCTTTCGACCTTGCGGTTTCACAGACCACTTCACACTTGTCATTTTACAATTTCTGTCACATCAGCTAAAGGTTTTGTCAATTTCAGGGTCCTGTCCCTGCCCCCCAAGACACTCGCGAGCTAATGCTATTCCTATGGGGAGGCATTTTTCTAATAACTCTTTCGAATTTTGACATTTTTAATTTTTAATTTTTATTTATTTATTTATTTATTTTTTATTATTTTATTTATTTATTTATTTATTTTTTTATTTTATTTATTTATTTATTTTATTTTATTTTATTTTATTTTTTTGCATTGTATAGCTGAGTTTTCTCTTAAAATCACTCTTTGATTACGTTTTCGATTTTCGTCGCAGATATTTTTTATAAAGTTACTTTCACTTTCTAAACCGGTTTAGAAATTGAAAGTGACTTTATAAAAAATATCTGCAAACAAAATCGAAAAATTAATCAAGGAGCGATCTTGAAAGAGATCTCAGCAATCCAATGCAAAATAAATAAATAAATAAATAAATAAATAAAATAAAATAAAATAAATTAAATAAATAAATAAATAAAAATAAATAAATAATATATATATATATGTATGTGTGTGTGTGTGTGTTCTCTATGCTTTAAAAACTAAAAATAATTATTTAAAGTTCCAATTATAAACAATTATTAAAAGTGCACTTGTTATCTTTGTATATTATGTTGAAATATTTGTTTTCTATAGAAAATTCCTAAACTTTCTCATTTTATCCTTAACTACTGTTAGCGGTATCACAGACAGCTAAGTTTTTTATGTTTTAGAGTTTAACTTGGAATTTTTAGTTTAACTATAGATACTGGTCAAATTTTGTTTCGTTTGGAGGCCTATTACTATCTCTAGAGACTTTTGAATAGCTGAATTTTATTTATAATAGTCCTGTATATGAAGTTTAATACAAAAAATATATTCTGAGATTTAATGTAACCTTTTATTCATTTTTAGATTTAGCAGTCTGACAGACTGTTCACAGTTGTTATGCGATAATTTTTGTCACATCAGTTGGGGTAAAAAGTAGCACTGAAATTCGAACAAATTCTTTTTCAGACTAAATTGATAGTTTTTAAAGTATTATATTAACATTATATTTTATATATTGTCATTACAATATAATATAACAAACAGTACGAATATATCAAATGAGAATGAATTACATAATTTATTACAGAGGGAAGGGGGGGGGGATGGTAAGGAAACTGTAGTCTGGCCCATACGAACCTCCTAATTTAAATGATAAAACGCAGTGTTTTAAAAGCATATTTCAACATAATTTTATTTTCAGTAATGCCTCTTAAACTCTCAAATCTCATTTATGGCACTGTTTTATATAATTTTGAACAGCATTTTATTTATATAAATTTAAAAAATGATTTTGTGAAAACAAATTCATGTTTGAGAGAGTCGAACGAAGACTTCATTCTTTGAATATGTATGAGGGAACAAAATCGCGAACGTTAGTCGCATGGACTCATATTGTGGGGGAGAAGAATGGGGGTCAGTAGAACGGAGTGTAAAAATAGATTAAGTACAATAATCTCTCGTTATAACTTTCTTTTTTATATAATGCCTATTTTTCGTTTCTTCCAAAAAAATAATTTTTATTTTAAATCCATTTTTAAAATAACTTATATATGAGTCATTTACAAAAAATATGATTTTTTGTTAGTTTAGATGTATCAAAATTACCATTATCCCCTTCATCTATAAATAACTAACCCTTTCCTTTCTAGAATGAGAAAATGCTTACATTATCAACAGCTGTTGTGGTTTCTAACATAGCACCAGATACTAGAAAATATTTTAATTTTAAAGACTGTTTGCTCTTTGTGTGTAAGTTTTGATTTTAATGCATCCTTTCTTGATTGTGCATATCTAAATATCAAACTTTAAATTTTATTGCACGTTTTCATATAAGATAGATGATTCCTTATTATTTTCATCGAATTTATATGTTGGGATTTGCAGCTGCATCTCATTAGTTACTTTTTTATTTGCATGTAAATTTTTTCCTTTTGAATTGACGTTTTGGAGAGGGTGTTTTCCAGCAATTGAATTGTACCAACCTATTTCCTATCTAAAAGTTTACGAAATTTACAACTATGATCTTCGTTTATATTCTATACACGCGTTAGTCATGATCGTGATGTCTGATTCAATAATGATATTTTATCCATTTTTCCCTGAGATACTTTAGCGTAGGCCATTAATTTACTGTTCCGGCGCCGTTTCCGAAAACACCAGTAGATTCTGCGCTAATCAATTTCACTCACAGCTAGACGCTGTGGTAAAAGAGGAAATGTCGTTTAATATACTGGAGGAAGATATTAGATTTTGTTGCATCATCGTATCAGAAATAGATGAGGGTTTTTGCAACCTATTTCGTGTCATTTAATAAAATTCATTAGACCTCAATTGATAAACCTTCTTTATTTCCTACTTTGTGGTCGGAATATAAAAAATAACACGGAACATAAAAAATAACACAAGAAAAGAGAACACGTAGGGTGTTAACAGTTTGTTTAAGATTTTTATTGATTTAAAATAGTATACCTCGTTTAATGTTTTAAATGAGTCATGAAGCTTAGCTTTTTATTTTCTATAAAATGATTTGTATTATAAAATGACCATATTCACCGAATGCGATTCATAAGTATAGAGGATAATCGGTAAAGATATAATTCTTTAGCTTGTAACATTACACTTATGAAAGTTTCAACTTGCTTTTATAGCCTAAAGAATATTCTGGAAAGAAATCATTAAAATGCCCACAAAGAAACTGTAACTTAATTTATATTTTTAACGTAACCAAGCGAAATCCTTAATTCTGAACAGCGGTTCTTAAAGCAGATTTCTTTAAACTCGACATTTCATCGACATTTCATCGATTACTTTACAAAGAAATTAGAATAGAAAAATTACGGTTCTCAAAGATTAAAAAATGAGTACTTGGTCCTCGTAACAAAGGCACTAAAGAAACAGAGAATATTACACATTGAGTTTTAATATTTGTTCTCAAAATTAACGTTTCAGAAATTCAACAGTTCAGAAGCTAAAATGATAATATAAATACGCATTCATCGTTTTTTCCAAAACAAAATGACATCGTAAATGACAGAAAAAATATATTTTCTGAAATGAATCTTTTAGGAACCTAATAATTTAGTTTCAAAGAAATGGATCTAAATTACAAATCCCTTTAAAACACAAGTTTAATAATTATTAACCTAAATTAATTCAATCATAAATTTAAAAGCTTTAAACAAGTAAATAACCTGCAAATTCTTAAATTTTTTTTATTTAAAAATATTTAAGTTAAATACTTATAAAAATTTCCCACTTTCTTGGCTGCATTGTCTTCAAAACTTTTTGCAAACTCAGATGAAAATAACATTTATTTTGTGAGAAGATCGGCTTCGATGCTGCCATTAATTCATTCGCTTTGAGCGCAAAAAAGAATTCAGTTATTACGAAATGATGTGAAAATGTAAAAAAAAAAAAAAAAAAAAAAAAAAGTTTTATAAGAAAGAAACAGAGGTTCTCAAATGAGGACCCAATGACGATATAAGATAGATACAGTTAAAACAAACAAACAAAAATGAAGGATATTCGAAAAAGATCTGTATAACTTCAAAATTTTATTTGAAAAAAGAAATAGGATTACAGCAAAACTAGCTACAACAATAGTTAGAATAATTCAATAAGTTTTTTTTTCTATATCATGTTTCTGATCATAAATACTGCTGTATAATACATAAAGCATTAATAAAGATTTCTGTTATTTAAAAACTGTAAATCCCTTGAAGTAAGTTTAGTGTGTTTAGTAGTTTATCGTGACAAATCTGATACTTAAACTCAAGGAAATTATCGCATGATTGATGTCGATCGAAATTGAATACTTAATATGCTAAAACATTCGTGAATTTAATTTGAATATCGTCTTCATATTCTTCTCGCTACAAAAAAGATATCATGTTAAAGTTTACTAAAGCAGCAGAACTTTTTTTTTTGTGTGTGTGTGTGTGTTATTCTGTCTATTGTTTAACTAGTTTTATTGTAGGTGAATTCATTTTTTTTTAAAATAAAATTTTGAAATTGCACAAAACTTTTTGTGACACCCAGTAAATCACCTCCTATACTAACTTCGCCACAAATCATAGCCTTAAAATGTGACTTGTATCAATCAACTAGAAACAATGTCTACTAATTAACACTATACTTTAATTTTAATTAGGCGCCATCAATGAATAGATATTGTAACAAACTTATAAATCTCAATGTTGACAACTAATTTTGACACCATATTTGTATTTGTACGTAAATTTAATCTTAGGTTACGAAACGGGAAGCTATTCCGTCAAGCAGTTCAGTAATTACTTGTTTAAAATTTGAAATTTCTAATGTTTAATTCAGCATTAATTGTTGCAAAACAGTTTGCACAGTTTGCGGTCTTTTAAGCTCAAAAACTATTTGGCAGAATAAACTGTAATTTTAGATTCAATAGCTTCTAGAAATTGAAGTTTCTGGAAAATCATTCTTTTAAAAGTTTTACGTATTACAATTTAGATTTTTTTTAAACATGAAAGTATGTTTATTTTTAATGTAGGTGATCCCCCAAGGAAAATTTAAGTACAGCCTTAATTAGTATAAACATCAGTTCAAATTTATTGGTAGTGTCATTTTTTGACAATTGTTCACGGCCCAATTAATAGAGGGTGGTGTCTTTTTTATAATTTATTTTCTAGGCTTTTACATAAATAGACAATATATTAATTATGATTTTGTTTCTGATGTATTATCATTAGCAAATATACAGTTGGCAAAAAAATTATTTGTACACTCTAAAATGTTTAATTTTTAACTAAATAAAAACAGATATTTTGTCAAAAATAGTTTTAATACAGTCAATTTACCGCGCGTTTTAAACTACACAACAGAAAATTTCAATAAAGATGTAAAATAATTTTCTAATAGGAAAAGTTTAAAAATTTCTTGCAAATAAAGTATTTGTACATTTCTCCATCCTGATATGTACTGTGTTTTATAGTGTTTATGGTTCAAAGGACTACTTATACAGAAGCTGTTAATAATTTTTAACTTTATATTATATTTGTCTGTCATTTAATTTAATTTGCTCTTGAATTAATTGAGAATAGAACTTAAAATTAGAGAGGTACCTCTAGATATATAAAATCCTATTATTGAGCATAATAAAAATTGAAACTCGCAACAAGAATTTGTAAAAGCTATTAAATTACCATCTACAACTATTGGATGCATAGTGGGAAACTATGAATAAATTAGAGGCATCGAAATTCAATGAAAACCAGGACTTCTCAGCAAACTAACAATGAGGGAAAAAGGGAGTGTTGTTAAAAAAGCTTTAAAAAATCCTATGCGTTCGGTTCAAAAATTTGCTGGAGACCTTGCAACATCTTCTCACATCAGAGTAATACCTCAAACAATAAGAAATATTCTTCTCAATGCAGACTTAAAAGGAAGGACCTCAAGGAAAAATCCATTCATCAGCGAAACAAATAGGCGAAAACGCATAGTATTCGCTTTCGCATACAGAAGTAAATCATTGGATTTTTGGAAAACAGTAATTTTTTCTGATGAGGGAAAATACGGAATTTTCTTACCACCAAGCATTCGAAAAAAATGGCGTAAAAAGAAAACTGTTCTAGATCCAACACGAATACTTCAAACTATCAAGCATGCTGGGGGGAATATTAAGGTTTTGGGTTGTGTAGCTTCTAATGGAGCGGGACATTTAAAATTTATTGACAATGGAAGGACAGGTTTAACATACATTTATGTGTCGCGGCATAATTTATTAAATCGTGCTAAGAAATTAGGCGTAGAGGAAGCTTTTCACTTTCTGCAGGATAACGACCTAAGCATGCTGCTGTGATCGCCAGCTCATGGTTACTACAATACTCGAAGATGGCTGGTAATTCCTCTAAAATCTCAAGGTTTGAATCCAATAGAAAATTTGTGGATGCTATTGGATGCAAAAATCCGAAGAAAAAAAAATATGTATCAGTAAAAAACTGCTTTAAAGAAGCTCTTATTGTGTCATGGAAAAACATTAACGAGACCGCTACAAAAAAGTTGGTGGAATCTATGTCACACCATCTAGAAGTAGTCATAAACGCTAAATGAATTCACACAAAATATTAATTTGTATCATTTTACTAAATTTTTATTAATTATATTACATTAATATAGTGTACAGATACTTTTTTGCATTATACTTTTGTATATTTGTTTATTATGTAAAAAATCGATTCGTTTAATTTTGTTTTTGCTTCTATAATATTATAATGCATTAAATTAATGTATTACATGTATTTTTTGCTTAAATCTTTTGTTTAATTTCATTAGAATTTAAAAAAATGAAGTGTACAAATACTTTTTTTGCCAACTGTATATATATATTCTTAATCAGGGTTCTCGCTGTCGCTCGCCATTGCGCCAAATTACGACTAAATTCTTCATTTCGCGAGTAAACAAGCGATTAGATTCGTCAGATTGCTAGTGCTAAATTTTTTCTTTTCTTTTTCATACATATGCATATATCCATATTTTTAATATGTTTGTAGCGGATAGTTAAAATTAGATTAACAATCATTGTCGCAGTTATAAAAACTTAGGTTATTTTAGAACATATTGGAAAAAAAAGAGAGCACATTAAAAGATTAAATGCTATTTTTTCTTTTGCTACACCGCGAATCTATTTTGATAATATTTTTTTTTTCATTTGGCGAATGTTTTTTATTTTTAATTAGCCAAATTACTAACGTTGGTCAAATGTCAGTGAAAACACTGTTCTTAATACCAAACTTTTTTAAAGTATAACTATTTTTTATGAATTTCCATTTGAACGTGTGAGCTAATTTAAGATTGGCAACCGCGAAAGAATAATAAGTGAATTTCAAGTTTAAATTTGAATTACTACATTTTAAAGTTATGTTCGCAGTCATACTTTATACATAAAATGTACAAAGGGATCCATAAAATGTACAGTCATATAACAATACAGATAACAATGCAATTCAAGAAATGATAAGTATGCCAATAATGGTGATATAAAAACGCTCAGGCATGAGATTTTCAGAATTCTCAAATGTGATTTATGTATTAAGCGATGCTAGAGATTATTCTGCACTCTCTTACAAATCTCTATGTGTACTCTTGCATACTGTAGTGAATAAAAGTTTGCATTTATCCCCTTGTGATTTTTTGTTCAATACTAATAGTTTTATTATTATTGTTTCAAAATGTTTGTTAGATTCTTACTTGATTATTAAGGCTTAATAATAAATGCATGTAAACTGATGTATTCATTATTTATTCAGTTAAAGCCAGATGTTTGTAAAAGTCACACTTCTATACTAGTTTGCATTAGTGATGCAATGAATCATATAGTTCATTCATTAACTATTAATAGTAATACATTTAAAATATATATATAAATAATAACATACACAACTTTTAACGTTATTCAAATCACCATGATTTAACGCTCCTGCACCTAACCACTCCAAAGCAAAACATCAACGTTGAAGTTGATGTTGAAGACAACGTTGCCAGAATATACGTTGCCAAACTTCTTTTCCCGCCAAGAACTTTTCGTTATGTATAACTACTGAAAAAGTACCTTTATTTATTTACTTATAGTATTTTTTATAAAATGAAAGAAAAACGTGCAAGTTAAATGTATCTGATATATGTAGTTATAATTTATGTGTTTTTTAAGGGTGTTTTTAAATCAAAAAAGACAACTTTGTGACACATGCTTTAATTTATTTTTGTTCGGAAATGCATAAAAATAGCAGGTGTTATTAATCAGAAACTGTCTAATTGCACTCAATTTTCTGTTTTTTTAAAAACACAATAGATTTTTCTTAACAAGTCTTCAAATTTGACACTTTTGAGCACATTTCCCGACGAAAGCAGAAAAACCGGTCGAAAAGCAGGAGGAAAACGGGTGATTACGTCATCGAAATAGCTTAGAACTGGATAGGTAATTTAATTAACATAAAATGGAAAATAAGTTCCATTCAAAATCGCTTCCATAGTCAGTCATTCCAGTTTTATAACTTTCTGTTAAAAAATGAATTTGTAAATGTGTCAAAATGTTTTACGCTTGTTGAGCGAAGCAGTTAAGAAAACACCCTTAATGAAAGTCATGTATTTTAAATAAAGCTAGTGACAGCTTTATATTTAAAATGAAATTATGGCGAAGAAGCCTATTTGGCTATTGTTTCGGGTAGCTAAAATAAAAGTAGGAAAATAGTCGCCAGGCATATAAAAAATAAAACAATCAGATTGGAGCTGTTAATGACAGCACAAGACTTATACAGGTATTTATATAGGTACTATAGCAAAATTTGCAGTATCTCTGGTGTTAAACTAGGACTCTCGAGGTAAGGCATTTAGCTGCTCAGCAGCGGGTAGAGAGTTCAAATCCCGTTGGATGTAAGTTCGTTTTGTTTAGAAATGCTTTTGTGTTAAATTATTATTCTTTCGGAAATATTTTTATGTTAATTGTTATTCAATTTCTAGAATTTTTCTAGTTGTGAATGTTTCATTCGAGAAATTACCTTGAATGTATTTAATTGGTATGGCTTTTAATTCTTTTAATAAAGTTCTGTACTTTTTTCGATCGAATCCATGGTTTATTTTTCATATCATGCATTTTATATGGCAATGCAATGACTTTTTTAATTATTCTGATACATCAAAATTTTATGCTGTTATTATCATTTTATAAATTTTGACAGCAGCAATAATTTTTCTTTTTATGATATTGTAAAATCTTCAGTTTTTTATCAAAAAATTAAATGACTAGTATTAAAAAATGCTCTGACGAGCACCAAAAAAGGTTAATATGTTTTAAGTATGAAAAAGGGTTTGACAAGTGCTTCTGTTAATTATTGAGCATGAGGAAGAACAAGGGATCCCTTCTTGGCTACAACTCACTTCAATGCCAACTTTTAAAAAATCATATTTGCGCTTTTTCCGTGAAAACAAATCAGTCGCAGTTACTATAAAAATGTATAGTGTAAAGACATAACCAGTAAAGATGCAGCTTAATTAGACATAAATGTAAGGGAAGACGACATAGTGACAAAAACCTAGTTCCTGCAGGTATCACATTCATGCACTACACTGAAAAACATTTGTGGTAACGTTACTCCATAAAATTGGTGGCAGCTACGATTTACACTTCATTGAGTAATTTTTCACTTATATAATGGTGTAATAAAAACATGCATTACTGGTGTAACATTGCAATGTTACACCGATTATATCGGTTAAAATACTCCACCAAAATGGAGGTAACAAGGCTGCCACCAGTTTTATGGAGTATCGTTACACAAATGTTTTACAGTGTACCACCAAGCATGCCCTAAGTGTATAATTGCACAGAAAATTTATTTGTAGTATAGTGCATAGTGAACAGTGCAGTTAACATCAGGGATGTAATGCAGGTTATACGCCGTATACCTTCTGGACTTTAATAGAACACCATATACACTGTTTCTCAAGAAAGCTTATAGTATACACATTCTAGGGTATCCCTCTGCTTAAAGCATATATCCTATCTTATTTTTACGACTACACCCCTGGTTAACATCTAAAGCACGGTGGAAAGTTCTACTAAAGAACCGCAAATTTCTTTCATATGGAAAAAGCGCAAATATGATTTTTTAAAGTTGGCATTGAAGTGAGTTGTAGCCAAGAAGGGATCCCTTGTCCTTCCTCATGCTCAATAATTAACAGAAGCACTTGTCAAACCCTTTTTCATACTTAAAAACATATTAACCATTTTTGATGCTCGTCAGAGCATTTTTTAATACTAGTCATTTAATTTTTTGATAAAAAACTGAAGATTTTATAATATTATAAAAAGAAAAATTATTGCTGCTGTCAAAATTTATAAAATGATAACAACAGCATAAAATTTTGATGTATCAGAATAATTAAAAAAGTCATTGCATTGCCATATAAAATGCATGATATGAAAAATAAACCATGGATTCGATCGAAAAAAGTACAGAACTTTATTAAAAGAATTAAAAGCCATACCAATTAAATACATTCAAGGTAATTTCTCGAATGAAACATTCACAACTAGAAAAATTCTAGAAATCGAATAACAATTAACATAAAAATATTTCCGAAAGAATAATAATTTAACACAAAAGCATTTCTAAACAAAACGAACTTACATCCAACGGGATTTGAACTCTCTACCCGCTGCTGAGCAGCTAAATGCCTTACCTCGAGAGTCCTAGTTTAACACCAGAGATACTGCAAATTTTGCTATAGTACCTATATAAATACCTGTATAAGTCTTGTGCTGTCATTAACAGCTCCAATCTGATTGTTTTATTTTTTATATGCCTGGCGACTATTTTCCTACTTTTATTTTAGCTACCCGAAACAATAGCCAAATAGGCTTCTTCGCCATAATTTCATTTTAAATATAAAGCTGTCACTAGCTTTATTTAAAATACATGACTTTCATTAAGGGTGTTTTCTTAACTGCTTCGCTCAACAAGCGTAAAACATTTTGACACATTTACAAATTCATTTTTTAACAGAAAGTTATAAAACTGGAATGACTGACTATGGAAGCGATTTTGAATGGAACTTATTTTCCATTTTATGTTAATTAAATTACCTATCCAGTTCTAAGCTATTTCGATGACGTAATCACCCGTTTTCCTCCTGCTTTTCGACCGGTTTTTCTGCTTTCGTCGGGAAATGTGCTCAAAAGTGTCAAATTTGAAGACTTGTTAAGAAAAATCTATTGTGTTTTTAAAAAAACAGAAAATTGAGTGCAATTAGACAGTTTCTGATTAATAACACCTGCTATTTTTATGCATTTCCGAACAAAAATAAATTAAAGCATGTGTCACAAAGTTGTCTTTTTTGATTTAAAAACACCCTTAAAAAACACATAAATTATAACTACATATTTCAGATACATTTAACTTGCACGTTTTTCTTACATTTTATAAAAAACTAGCAGGCTATGCCCGCTACGCTGGTCCATTTTTCTAAACGAATCTTGACTCAAACAAAATGGTGATTTGAAATTTCGTTTTTAAAGCAGTGTATACCATCACCTGGAATGTTCTTCCGCAATGCATAAAACGATGCCAGTGCCAATGACATTGTGATATTGCACTATTGTATGCCTTGGACAAAATTTGGGTAATTAAGTACTATCTCTCTTGTTTTATCATTTATAGTAGTTTGATATGAAAATGAGACCGTTATGACAGCAGGAATCAAAATGTTATCTACTCATCACATTATTTTGTTAGAAAGAATTGCAATGATTATCAAACTCTATTAATTTTCATATCGCACATTACCATATGTCAGTTCTTAAACTCCCGAATCTGAACTTGCACTATGTGTAGATCTGGTAGCCTAAATACAATCTCCATTACATGTTGCGTTACATTTTTTAATAACCGTCCTCTCCTGACAAGTCTAGTACAATTTTTTCTCTACCTTGGTCTGTTCCAGCAAAGTGAATAGCAAAATGTGTAAAAAAGAGTGTTAAACTTATATATTTATTAGAACAATGAAGCATAAAAGGTGTGTTTTAAAGCTGAATTATTTGAGTAAAATTAAAATTACATCAGTTTCATTGCCTCTTCATTTTTTTAAACCAGTTGCAAACATGTAGCTGCTTTTAAATAGGGGATAATCTTTATGCTAAATTTTGTACAAAAATAAAACTTCAGCTTGTAATCAATTCCATTATGATTTTTGGCGTCAAACATTTATAACGATAGACTTATTTCGTGTCTATTGTCAAATGAAAGTGAAGTTTACAATCATCTATTATTGGCATTTAATCTTATACCTTGGCGATAGTTTTTTGGGGGCGGGGCTTCGACAGGTAATGAAGTAGTATTTAATAGTTAATTTTTGATAAAATTCTGTTGATAGGGCTTAAATGTTAATTAAAACTGCAACATAAACATTAAAAACAAAATTTTCTACTGTCGGTATTTCATGTATATTTTTTTCTTAGCCAATTTTAAAGAATTTGCTTTAACCTGAATGATTGATAAATTAATTGCAAATATATATATATATTTTTTTAAATTCGATATCATTGTTATTCCGAAGATTTTTCCTGCGCATTGCAAATATTCCTTTTTTAGTGATAGTAAAATAACTGCAGATGAAAAATACATAAGGCTAAAACCCAGAATTAACGACAGCTTGGCGAATGCCTCTACGGAGACTTGAAAAGTACGCGAGTTCTGTCAACTTAAATATCCAGATAGAATTTTAACAAATAATAGGTACTACTTTATTATTCCATCGATCAATTTCGCCAAATTATACATATTGCAAAACGATTCACCATATTATACAAACGGATATAACTTTTATTTTAAATAACAAAAGAATCAATAAATTACTAAAATATTTATGGAAATACAAATAAAACGTCGAATCAAAAAATAGTTGATAACGTAACAAACGCATGTAACATGTTTAATGTCAAATGAATGTGACATTTACGATAATCCATTATTGACATTTAATCTTATATTTTAAATGCAGCAGTTTTTTGGTCGATGGGATAATTAAGTAGTACCAGATAATATAAAAATATATAAATAATAATATAGCCAATAATATTTTGGCCAGGTGTCATGTATGTATCACGTTGGCGCGATTGCAACAAAATTGTGATTTTATGGATTGCGTCATAATCTGGTTATTGTTGTTTATTTACTAATAAACTGTTTCTTTACTTTTCTTTTCTATTTTGTTCTATAGTTATTAATTAAATTTCACTTATTTATTATTGTTTCCTTTTTAAAATAACAGAAAATAATTGAAAATAATATAATATGTAACTGGTATTTGAAAACTTAGTGTTTGCCAAACTGGTGTCAGATAAAAAGAAAAAAAAAAACCGCGCTAAGGTGATGCGTATATAAAAATGGAAAAAATGATTGTAATAATGTAAACAAAAAAAAAAGTAAACAAATAATTAAAAAAATTGCCTTTTCGATTTAAAAAAAAAAAAAACACCAAGCAGTCGTTAATTCTGTAGTTGCATCCATAGTAAAATTTCTTTTCTTCGTTTGTTTCATAATGAAAAACCATAAATTTAATAATCTCAAATAAAATAATCTGACAAATTTTCTATAACATCGTTGATGATCTAGAAGTCTCCTTAATACATAACAAAACGGCAAAGATGTCATATGCGCCAAGTTTGGCGCGATAATTTTTTATGCTAATTTGGCGTAAACATTGTTTTCGAATACCAGTTACATGTGTATATTTAAATTATTTTATATTATTTAAATAGTAATAAAAATTGATGAAAAAAGTTTTATTAATAGGTATATAACAAAACAATTTATACAATTTATAAAGTAAATAAACATTTTATTTATAAATAAATATTAATACTCGGGTTAATATGTCAGACAAAATAATGCCAATTTAAAGTCTATTACTTATCTCCGTGATATATAATATCTGTGCCAGTAAAACTTTCAATAATATAGTACATATGCTACTTGGTGGCGTTCAATTACCGAAGATTAGTCCAATATCATTTTAAATATTATCTAACGCAGGAAAAATATGAAGAAAATTGAAGAAGAAATGGCTAATTAAAACAGATTTGTAAAATATTTTGGCACATATGCCATATATGCACTACATTTGTGCATTTTGTTTTTCTTTTTTCACACAAATTTGGCGAAAACTTCATTTTAAAATATCAATTACATATATATTTTTTAATTGTTTTCTATTATTTTAAAAAGGAAATAAAAATAAATAAATAATGTTTTGTTAAAAATTATAAAATAAAACAATTTACATCATTTAAAAAAATAAATAAGAGTAAATAGTTTATTAATAAATATACAATAGCCGAGCTACCATATGAACATAAAATCGACGTTTTGTTGCAATCGCGCCAATGTGGTGCATATATGACATCTGTGCCATTTTTTCAGCAGGCAATTTTTATTTCAAAATGTTGAATTTATCGATAGTAATAACGCGAAATTGCATAAATTTCATTTAAATTGCATAGATATCCTTGTTCAGTTTGTAAATTTTGAAACTAATTTTCCCTGGAAGAGAATTTGACAAAATGGCGCAAAAAAAGGTTGTTTGTTGATTACAATTTTCAAAATTACGGTGAAAAACTTTTGAAAAAGAATGACATTATTTTACAGTATATATGTGTGTGGCAGAATTTCACACTGAAGCTAAAATTTAAATATTTGATTACAATTTTTAAAATATTAACTTATGTTTATTGAACTTACAATTGAATACTAAAATATACTCCAAAAAAATCTCCTTTTTGGAAAAAACAACTTTATTGCAACCTAATGTTAGACATATGCATTTTTGGCTTAATTCTTTGCCGACAAAAGTAAAAAAAAATATCAAAGAAACAAACATATAACTCACAATTACTTTTATAATTAGATCTGCCTTTCTCTGGAGTAAGTTATATATTATCGAAATTTGATAAAAAAGAGAAAGGAAATAATAGAAAGGAAAATAAATATCGTTCAAAATTCATTTAATCAAATTTTCAAGTTATTTTTTTTTTA
Source organism: Maratus speculifer (assembly GCA_964019185.1). Taxonomy (NCBI): domain Eukaryota; kingdom Metazoa; phylum Arthropoda; class Arachnida; order Araneae; family Salticidae; genus Maratus; species Maratus speculifer. The sequence goes on along the minus strand of OZ025290.1, from coordinate 55,300,867 downwards.
TTCTAACGCAAGGATAAGTCGCCAAATGTTGCATCAAATGTAATAATTCACGTTATTTTTTAAGCGTTACAAATATTTCTTTTATTTTTAAGATAAATATTTTTTTTATGATATCATGTCTCATTAAATGGTTTTTCTTTATTATTATTATTATTATTTTTTTTGTTATCAATAGTTATTTTATTATCAGTAAATATTTTTTGCCTTTATTTGCAAGATGTTTGTAATATTTCTAACAGATATATCCTTTTTAATTTCTTTAGTAATGATAATTTTCGCCAAAAAATAAGTACTGGCAACCCTTTCGTCAAAAATAACCGAAAAATACGAAATTTAGTTCGAAAAATCAGAGTTATCCCTGTATATTTGTATCATAAACCTCCGCAAAAATATTTCCTATCGAATGATATAATCTGCAAAAAGATCCATCGGGTAGTTTTTGAAAACACTCGTTTGGAAGTTTCAGAACTTTTGCTTTATAATATATATGATATGATACTATAAGTAAATAAATAAAGGTACTTTTTCAGTAGTTATACATAACGAAAAGTTCTTGGCGGGAAAAGAAGTTTGGCAACGTATATTCTGGCAACCTATTTACTATTTCATATACACAAGCATTTTTTTCTCATGCGATAACAATGTATTTAAGGAACTACTTAATTATCCCGTCGACCAAAGAACGATAGACAAACTGTAAGATTATATGCCAATAATGGATGAACATAAATGTTACACTTTCTTGACATTAAATCCGCTACACTTGTTTGTTAAGTGATCAAATGAATTTAATTCGATGATTTATTTATATTTTTATGAATGTTTTACTAATTTATTTGTTCTTTTGTTATTTAATATAAATTTTATGCCAATAAGCGAATAGCTCTTGATATTAATTGAGAAAAATATAATATGTATTTTATTAAAGTTACTTTACGGTTATATCCGCCGACATTATTTGGCTAAATAAAAAGTATTTAACTCCTTACAAATTTCCGCTAACATTGATATTTTTGGTATTTACGTATTAATGCCACCACAGTAGAAGTTGTGCTAATGCGCCAATAAAGAGCGATCTTGTTGTTCGTGGCTTTTTAGTGTTTTTTTTTTTTTTTTGCTCATTTTAACGTCATTTTTAGTTCTTTAGTACTTTTTAAGCCTATTTTTGACGCCAATTTTTATGCGCATGCGAAAAAGATTGCTCTTTATTGGCACATTAGCGCAACTTATGCTGCGGTGGTGTTAATACGTAAGTACCATATTTTTTATACTCCTTAATAAATTCTTATATTACATTTAAAATACTTCAATGTTATTAACATATGCGATATCTTACAAACATCTCTTTATGGTTTGATTTAATAAATTCTGCATTAATATATGAAAACTTTTATTAGTATTCTTTTGTCCGAAATCACCTGAATAAATCAAATTTTATATTTGGTACATCTCGACGTCATAACTAAACGTCATCATTAAAGTAATCCTTTTCGTTAATGACTTTTATTTTTTTTTTTTTTATCTAAATTCATTAATTTTCTAAACTTAAATTTTTTTAATGGCAACATTTTTCCTTTTGAGTAATTTGGCGAATAGTTTGTCGATTTCTATAAATGGGTGAAATTGGTCGACCTGATAATTAAGTAGCACCGTACGTAATGTAAATAAAATAGGTATACATTTTTGGCACAAATGTCATATATGCACCACGTTGACGAATTTTTTGTCTGACGCCAATGTCATATGCGCATCGGAGCATTTAACTAAATCCAGAGTGTCGTTATTTTACTTGATATGGCAACCCGGATGTTGTTCTTTACTTATTAATAAAAATTTATTTTTATTTATTTTTTAAATATATAAATTGTTTTGTTCTATAGTTATTAAACAAACCTTTTTTTATTTATTGTTATTACATTTCAAAAAATATATACGTAAATGGTATTCCAAAACGAGATTTTCGCCAAATTGGCTTTAGAAAAAAATTAACGCCAATGTGATTCGTATATGACATTTGTGCCGCATTTTAATATAGAAATAGAAATAATTCGTACGACAATAAACATTAAAGTTCATCAGGTTTGTTTTCAGAGCTATTTATATATTTTGGCATCATACCCTCCCTTTTTGAAGCCAAAATATCACTAAGCTTTGGCAAACAGATGTATATTAATCAGACATTCATAAAATAAGTAACAATTTAACTGACCTAGAATCATTCAAAGTACCTTAAAAAAAAAAAAAAAAAAAAGCTGACACATTCTCACGTCCGAATCATCATGGAGCGCCCGACTCACCACTCTTGTGTTGCGCCAAACCGGATTTCTTACCGGTACGCCCTTACCTTACGTCTCAAAGGCTCAAATAAATGTTTATAAAAATTTAAAACCATATTTTTATGCTTATCTTTTAAATGTCATGTAGTTTTTTCCATTCATGTCTAAATATTCATAAAATAATAACTGTGAAAAGTATTGGTATGAACGTTTGTACTTAATAACTTTACATATCTTTTTGTCTTGTACAATTTAAAAAAATATATTAATGTCAATCTTGTGTTAAATCAGTCTTTGAAATAAAATATTACGTGATGGAAAAATACGGTTACGCCGCTTTAGCGGTTAAAAAAATTGCTATTCGGTCTTCCGGCGCCATTTTTGATTTATTCGCCAAACACACCAACCAGAACAGAATAATGAACTTTTCTGCAAAATCTTGTCCTGATCGCCTAAATTTGTTAATTTCACCATATGGACCTTCAGATAAGTAAGTAAATAAAATTATGAATAAAAGTATCATATTACAATGGCTAGCATAAATTTAAGAGAGACTAAACTTTTTGCCAGAGGCGGCTTTTAACTTAAATAAATGAGAATTTAATAAATAAAAAAAAAAATATTTCACTTCGCTCGTCAAAATAGATAGTGAATATGATACATGAAAATAACAACAAATAAGTATTTTTTTTTTCACGTGAATTATCTAATCTATTTATTTATGTTACATACATAGCAATTTTTATGTTCATTTAAACTTACGTGCAACAATTACAAGAAGTAGCAAATGTAAGAAAAAGACTATGTTCAGCTGGAAATTTCAGACAAAAATTCGATTTTCTCAGCGACCGTCAAACATACAAAGATGAAAAAAAAAACTGTTTTAAGTTTAACCATGAGGATTAAAATAAACCAAAAACGAAGTTAATCCATCCACGGTTACGTTAGCTAGACTTAGTTGAATTTTTTGCCTTAATTTTTTCTTTAAAAATTAAATAAAAAACTATTCTAAGCTGCAGTAATTTTTTGAATGCTATCATTTTATTCGTTTCCTCGAGTTCTATCTTATAAAAAAAAAAAAAAATTCACTGCCGTATCTCAACTGGTTCGCCAGAAATTTTAGAGAGTTGTTTGCACTTTCTATTTCTTAAACATATTATCATATAACAATACTGATAACAATGCAATTCAAGAAGAGATAATTATGCCAATAATGTTATGCCAGATAATTTATTTAGTTATTTCGACATTTAATATTAATTTTTGGTAACAAATAAATTAAACCAAGTGAACATTAAAAAATAATAATAAAATTCAAACAATATGATACTTAACCACCCTAAATCTTAGATACCGTTCAAATGAAATCGAAATAAATCTCAGACTTTTTCTGAACATTTGCTTTTTAGATTGCCTATTTATTTTGTTTACACCTACCGAAAACATAATACAAAATCTGAAATACAAATATTTCCAAGTTGAGTTTGGAAAAAAAAGTGTTAGATTTATTTCGATTTTATTTGAACGGAATCTAAGATTTAGGGTGGTTAAGTATCATATTGTATGAATTTCATTTTTATTTTTTAATGTTCACTTGGTTTAACTTATTTGTTACTAAAAATTAATATTAAATGTCGAAATAAACTAAATAAATTATCTTAATATCTGTCCCTTATCGGGCTTAAATAGTGTAGGAAATAAATTTTGTTTTTTTAATTTGTTCTGCAACTTATGTTTTTGTTTAATATCTCAAGTTTTTTAATAACTATTGCATTCAGATGAACTCGTTTCAAAATTAACTGAGGTATCATCTTCAGGACTTCCTTTATGCGATATCGTATCACAATTACTGATGTAATTTACTCAGTGACGTCGGAAAAGAGCACTGGTGCTTGTAGTATAGCATATTCACAGTATCCGCAAAGAAATTCTTCGGGAGGGTTGAATTCTGATAGGGATTGGCCGACGCGTTTTCACGTAACTTGGCGATAATTATACTTGGCGTAGCGATAGACGCTTCCGTCGAGTTTAATTTCCTTCGGAGTCGAGTACAAAGTAAAAATTTGTGTTTAAAAACTTTTAAAGAGTACAGCTTTCAGTAAGACACGTTCCATCCAATGCAATGCTGCAAGAGAAAAGTTACTTTGTACTCAGTTCGGAAGAAATCAAACTCCTCGACGGAAGCATCTATCGCTCGCCAAGTATAATTATCGCCAAGTTACGTGAAAACGCGTCGGCCAATCCCTATCAGAATTCAACCCTCTCGAAGAGTTTCTTTGCGGATACTGTGAATATGCGCTTGTATATGGTTTTCGAATCTGATAACAGGAACTTGGCTGTCTCCATATGAGAGTGGCAACATTCTATAATGTTAAAAATTTGAAACTTTTGCTGCATCATCACTCCATAGTTTTTATAAAATATATCTATTTTGACCAATGAGAATGCTCCATAATGCAGTGAAATAATCGTTTTTTATAAAAAGTGGTACACTGTAAAAAATTTGACCCTTTTGCTGCATCGTCACTCCACTACTTCTATAGAATATCTCTCTTTTGACTCACGAGAATGCTCCATAATAGGCTGAAGTAATCGTTTTCAGTGACAATGCAGCAAAAGGGTCAAATTTTTTACAGTGTAGAGCGACGATGCGGTAAATGCTTCAGATTTTTAAAAGTGTATGTTCAGACTGTGATTTGACAGACACTGTTTCCCAAACTACGCAAAATGTGCAAATTTTCTATTTCAAAACTTGGCGATAATCGCCTGAACGAGTACACTGTTAAAAATTTGACCCATTTGCTGCAGCGTCACTCCACAGCTTTTATAGAATATCTCTTTTATGACCAATGAGAATGCTCTATAACATAGTAAAATAACTGCTTTCTATAAAAGCGGTGGAGTGATGTTGCAGCAAATGAGTCAAATTTTTAACAGTGAATTATTTTACGAGTGCAAGAAGTTAATTGGCTTCATTTTAATGGCATGCTTATAAAAAATATTTCATCATTTTTTTCCTAGACTCGTCTTAATCTATCAAATATCCCCGCATATTATTACTTTAATATCGAGGAATTCCGCCAGAAGAAAAGTGAAAGCATTCCTATATTTAACTCTCATGGGTCAAAAGAGAGATATTCTATAAAAGCAGGGGAGTGATGATGCAGCAAAAGGTTCAAATTTTTTACAGTGCACAGTTAAAAATTTTACCAATTTGCTGCAGCGTCACTTCACCGCTTTTATAGAAAACGGTTACTTTACAGTGTTATGGAGCTTTCTCATTGATCATAAAAGAGATATTCTATAAAAGCAAAGGAGTGACGTTGCAGCAAATTGGTCAAATTTGTAACAGTGTATTAACGAAAACAGATCGACCAATTAGAAGCCTGAATTTTTTGCGAAATCGTCGTTAATAATTTTTGATTGGACGAAATTAATTTTTACACAATTAGTAGCGTGATTTTTTTCCCAAGCACCTTCGTCGTTCCAAGCCCAAGCTCGCACTCTGATTGGTTGTTGCTCTCGGCACTGTTTTCATGTAACTTGGCGATAATCATACTTGGCGTAGCGATAGATGCTTCCGTCGAGGAGTTTGATTTCCTTCCGAGCCGAGTACAAAGTAGTGCTCGCGATGGAATACGTATAGCAGCTATACGTTTTAACGATATACGTATGTCCGTATAATACGTTTTTCTGCTATACGGATACCTTAAAATATACGTTTAAACGTATCCGGATACGTATAACGCGTATCAATTAAACGTATATTTAAGAATACATATATTTAATGTATACGCATATTCCACGTATGGTATCTAATTTAAATAGTAGACTTCATCAGTCGTATGTCACTGAATGGAGAATAATTTGGAAATCGGTGGTGATACGACAGGAATCCACATAGTCTTATATATACGAGCAATAAAAAGCGTATATTTTATAAAACAGTTTGCAAAAAGTTCACAAAAAATCAGACTCCTGATTGGCCAATATCGTTTCACTAACAGTGAAATATCTATCTGGATTCCGACCAAGATTGAGAAATCGCAAAAAAGACAGCATAGTAGCACCACCTGTTGAACGATTTACACACAAGAGGGGAGACTAGGGCACATATGAACAGTTCACATAAACATAGCTTTTTCTCATAACTGGGTTAATTTCTGTAAGTAAATCTACTCAATATAGTAAACAGAACTTTTTTTACGCATGGTATTTTTTTTAATTACCTTTATAGTTCTTCTTACTTTTCTTAATAGTTTTTTAAATTCAAAAAAATGCTTATATGTGCCCCAGCGAAGAAAAATATTTGTATATTTATTTAGTTTCTGAGTGATATGTTTAAGCAAAATATCATAAAATAAAAATAAGTAGATTTTTTTTTTTGGGGGGGGGGGGAGGGGGCTTAGATAATTGATAAAATATTGCTGCAATAAAATAAAACTTAAAGAAGTAAACTTGAGAAAATAATAGAATTTTAATTTTGCTTAGGGTGTTTTGTTCGATTTTAGGAAGGGAGCATTTGGATAATGTTTGTCGGAAATATACCGAAGTGCGAAAGATCCTTATTCCTATATTTACCTATAAATTAAGGATAAAAATTATTTTCCGTTAATAAGCTTCCTCTAAATTTAATTTCTTTTGCTTTTAAAAGAAGTCAATAATGAAGATTTCACAGTAGTTTAAAAATTTTATTTTCTTAAAGTATAATTCTATTTTCAAAGCCCCAAATAACATAGCTGTTTTAGAAATGGAAGTAAACTAATACTACAAGTTTGCAACAAATGAAATAGAAAAATTTGCAAAGTTGTTAAACGTAATATTTTTTGCATTAACTATGCATAAAAATAGTATTGAAAACCAATACATAGAATAATATATAACATTTATTGCATTTTAGAAAACATTAAATTTATTTAAATTATAATTAAACGTAAAACGAGCTTGCTGCTTTTTATGTATTTGCTGACAGATATGTTTGTAGAAGTTTCTGTACAAAATCAAGTTTATAAGACAGAAATGTCTTCTATTTCAATAAAATTATAGATAATGGAGCTGGCATTATTGTCACGAAGTTAACTAAAAGGAACAGAATCATTGAATGATTATTGGTGAATTTAATGACGTGTTCAGATCTGCCCCAACTAGACTCTTCATAAGTGCCCCACACTCCCACAAGAGTTAAAATGACAAATCATTAACATTTCACAATTTTAGAAAAAAAATTATCATAAATATTTATTAGTATCCATAGTATATGTTAAAATATTAATTTTAAAAAAAAAATGAATAAATAAATAAAATTATTCTCTTAGCAAGTTGGGGATTTTACTTTTGAGTTCAGTAAACAGTATTTTGACTCATGAGGACAAGCAAAATGTCGAAGAGCTTCAACAATTTTTTTTCATGTGTCTATAGGTGCTATTATCTTTGGTAATTTTTTGAAATAATAAAACATACATAACTTGTAAAAAAATAGCAATGTTGTCATGTGCGCCATTTTCACATGTGCCCCAGTCTCCCTTATATATGTTTCTTAATTCTGTGTATTAGGTCTTGAGATAGAGCGTCCACAAATTTCATGTCACATACAGACAAACAAAGTCACAGATTCACAAACTCACAGTCAGATATTTTGTAAAAACATGTTTTTCGGGCTCTCTTACCCTTAAAACGTGTAAACCCGTCGAAAGTTTTCCCGAATCCAATACTTTCTTCTTGTAAAGATAGAAGAAAATATAAAAAACTAAGTACTGCGCCACAGATCTTCCAAAGAACAGTTTGATTTACCACAACTAATGTAAGACATTTCATAATAAATAACTTAGTTTTTTGGAAAAAAAAAAAACCAAAATCTAAACTGAGGAATGTATTCAGATTTTTTTAAGTACCTGCAAAACAAGTAGTAGTTAAGTAAACACATCGTAGATCTTTGAACAAAGAAACGCGATGGGGATACTCTACCGGAATTTCTCAATGTCGTTAATCCGCAGAAAAACATTAAAACATCAAATTTCATATGTTTAACGAAAAACGTTTAAATGTTTATATGTTTAACCGCTTGGATAAGATCCGTATATATGATGTACCGTATATGCTCTTTTGTGCTATACGTATAATCGCCGATGCCGTACTATACGTATAGCAAATCCGTATTTCGTATAATACGTATTATACGTATACTCGTATAAACGTATAATCGAGAGCACTAGTGCAAAGTAACTTTTCCCGTTTATTAATAAATAAAGCCATTTTATAAAATAACACTAGATAATAATACACAAGAGCACAAAATGAAAGAAGAATAAGAATGAGTAGGTTAGGTTTTAGGTTTACTCGTTCACTTACGAGCGAAGTATTTTTCGCCAAGTTACGTGAAAACAGTGCCGAGAGCAACAACCAATCAGACTGCGAGTTTGGGCTTAGAACGACGATGGTGCTTGGGGAAAAAAATTCGCCAATTAGTATTTTCGAAGAAAATTAGTTGAAGCGTGTACAAAATGCATATTCACAGTATCCGCAAAGAAACTCTTCGGGAGGGTTGAATTCTGATAGGGATTGGCCGACGCGTTTTCACGTAACTTGGCGATAATTATACTTGGCGTAGCGATAGATGCTTCCGTCGAGTTTGATTTCCTTCGGAGCCGAGTACAAAGTAAACCGAGTACAAAGTAAAAATTTGTGTTTAAAAACTTTTAAAGAGTACAGCTTTCAGTAAGACACGTTCCATCCAATGCAATGCTGCAAGAGAAAAGTTACTTTGTACTCGGTTCGGAAGGAAATCAAACTCCTCGACGGAAGCATCTATCGCTCGCCAAGTATAATTATCGCCAAGTTACGTGAAAACGCGTCGGCCAATCCCTATCAGAATTCAACTATCTCGAAGAGTTTCTTTGCGGATACTGTGAATATGCGTACAAAATGTGGAAAAATGTCTAGTAAATAACTGGTTTAATGTTAAATTCCGTATTAAAATAACATCACGGACTCGCACTGGAAATAAATAAAGCATAGCACTGCCGTGCTATGCTTTAAATGTTCGCGATGAAAAATATTGTTTATATGTACTTATTTATGGCAATAACAATATTTTAATTTGGTTTTCAAAAGTATATAAATATTTTTCTCATTACTACACATAATTAGTGCATTTTTATTTTAAATATGCAAATAAAGTTAAATTCGGTAAAAAAAAAAAAAAAAAAAAAAAAAAAAAAAAAAAAAAAAGTCTTTTAAGACAACAAATATCATAAATAAAGAAAGTTATATTCGAGAAATTTCATTAAAGCAATTTTATAATTAAAATATTTAAAAAGAAGGAAAGAATTTATTTCACATTTTTATGCCTTTTTTAATCATTATTCCTATTACAAAAAATCAACCACCTTTGAGTTATTATTTCAAGTTGTAGTCAAGTATTATAAAAATTTCTTTTCCATTTTAATATGTTTTTTTAAAAATTGTTTCTTTATTTTTTTTTCTTGTGTAGAAAAGCATTCTTTATTTATTATCTTTGCAAATTAAATACAATTTTTTTGCGAACTTTATCCTTGCAAATTAAATCCTGTCAAAAACATGAATGTGAAAGAATGCCAAGTTCGTTAAAGGTTTTGCTAATAAAAGAAGTGAGATCTAACTGCATACCAAGTTCTTTCTGAGCTCCTTAAATCATAACGCCTGTCATGCATAATATTATTTAATTGCTTAAAATAATTTGTTATGTTACTTGTTATTCAATAGAGCGACTAACAAGTTTTCTCTTATTCATTTTTTTTATTTAGTTGATCAGAAATTAAAGTTGATCCCTTCCTTAACTTATCAGTACCTTAACTTCAATATACTTATTCGAACACTCGATGGACTTGATCTTTGCCAATCAGATTCTAGATTAAATTGTACACCGACTCAAAGATTAAAGTTGGTAGCTGAAAACTTGCCAAGTCGCTCTATTGAATAACAAATAACATAACAAATCATTTTAAGCAATTGAATAATATTATGCATGAGAGGAGTTATGATTTAAGGAGCTCCGAAAGAACTTGGTTTGCAGTTAGATCTCACTTCTTTTATTAGCAAAACCTTTAACGAACTTGGCATTCTTTCACATTCATGTTTTTGACAGGATATCATTATTTTTTGTCAAATCACTTTTCTTATGAGCGAAACCTTTAACGAACTTGGCATTTTTTCACATTCATGTTTTTGATAGGATATCATTATTTTTTGTCAAATAAGTAGGTATTTGTTTCCTTTTTGAAATAAATAGGCTTAATATTAAATTAGGTTTATTTAATATTAATTAATCCTACAGCTTTTTCTTTATTCACGGTTTTTTTTTCAATCAAATTTAAAAATTTTAACATCAGGACTGCTTATGTTCCTTTAAATTCCACTAAGGATATTTCTTTTACGTGATTGGGTACTACTTCATTATTTCGTCGACCAAAAACGTTTGTAGCCAACTTGGCGAAATATCGCTATATTGATGACAAAAATTACGCACCAAAAGTCATGCTAACATGGCGCTATTTCTGGTATTTTGCCAAATTCCCATAGATTCCCAATGTAATCTGGTAATTTATCCAATGATTTTGTTAGAGCAAGGACTGTCGCCATCATTTTGGCATCTTTTTTTCCCTTTAAATCGGTTCGCTAACTACCCAAGATTGCTTACATATTGCTATTTAGAAAGTTTTTAGAACGCTTTTCGCGCATTTTTACCCCTTTTAAATTTTGTATTTGATAACAAATGTTCTTAGTGATTATTTATATCTTATAATTAATGAACATGCCAAATTTTATGTTTTTAGGCCTTTAACATACAGACATCGCATTTTTAGAACGCTTTTTGCTCTTTTACCCCCTTTGGATTAGTGGAATCGACATAAGATATAGCCTATATTGTAGCAAGGACTATCACCATCATTTTGATATCATTACTTTTAAGATCGGTTTGTTGTTTCCTGAAATTGCTTAAAATCCCAATTTAGAACACTTTTAGAACGCTTTTCGCACATTTACACCCCTTTTGAATTCCGTATTTTTTACCAAATGCCCTTAGAGATCATTTATATCTTATAAATAATTAACATGCCAAATCTTATAGTTCTAGGTCCTTCAGCAACACAAAAGTTGCATTTTTAGAATGTTTTTTGCTTCTTCATCCTTTTTTGGTTAATGGTATACGCATAAAATATAGCCTATGTTTGAACCGGTGCGAATACCATCATTTTGGTATTGATTTTGAAATCGGTTCAGTGGTTTCAGAGATTAGCCCAGATACTCGCCAAAAGTGTCGCCAACTTGGAACTATTTCTGATATTTCGCGAAATTCCCATAAACTCTAAAATGCCAACCTTTATTTTTCCAGTCCAGTCCCTTAATATACAGACATCGCATTTTTAGAATGTTTTTTGCTCTTTTACCTCCTTTGGGTTAGTGGCATCTACATAAGATAAAGCCTATGTTGGAGCAAAGACTGTCATTATCATTTTGATATCATTACTTTTAAGATCCGTTTGTTGTTTGCTGAGATTGCTTTAAAATCGCTATTTAGAACGTTTTCAGAATGCTCTTCGCGGATTTCCACTCCTTTTTAATTTGGTATTTTTTAGCAAATGTCATTAGTGAACATTTATATCTTATAAATAATTAGCATGCCAAATTTTTTGCTTCTAGGCCCTTCGGTAAAACAAAAATCACATTTTTAGAATGTTTTTCGCTTCTGAACCCTCTTTTGGTTAGTGGCACAGACATAAGATATAGTCTATGTTTGAACCGGGGCAAATACCATAGTTTTGGTACCATTACTTTTGAAATCGATTCGGTAGTTTCAGAGATTAGCCCTGATACTCTCCAAAAGGGACGCCAACTTGGCACTATTTCTGGTATTTTGTGAAATTCTTATAAACTTCCATTGTAATCCAATAATTTTCCTCTAACTAATTATTAATGTTCAATTAATGGTGATTTATGATTTTTTCCTATATATAGATCCAATAACCTACCTCCACAAAAAATTTCAACTTTCTAAGTCACCTGGAAGTAGTCAAACATTTCTATGAGTGAGTCAGTGAGTCAGTGAGTCAGTGAATCAGTGGTAAAAACAGTGGTTTTCAGACGTCAATTTCTCGTGAACGGTAAAAGATCTTTTAAAAAAAATTTAGGATTCGGGAATTAGAAGATAATCTTACACGACACAAAAAATTGCAACTGTGTAGGTCAAATAGAAATTAAGTTATTGAGGAGTCAAAAGTGGCTCGAAATGGTTCGGGTAATATAACCCACGGCCGGTGTGTCGCCTTTTACTTTGTGAACTTGGCTGACACACTGCCGTGTGTCTAGATACCAATACAACAATGCTAATAATTCGATAGGTTGTACTATAATGTTACACAGTACTTTAATGCACTTGTTAAAGTACTGTGTCAATTAAATCGTTACAGCTATTAAGGGAGACCCGAACCCCATTTTCGGTCAAAAATCATCAAAAGTTCAAAAAAAAATTTTATCTCAGAAAACGATAAAATACATATTTGCAAATATCCATGCAAAATTTCAGAACTCGGGGACACTTGGAACAGGTAGCAAATGAGTTTTTTTTAATTGTAGTCACTAAAGTTTAAAGGACTAGCGGCCATTTAAAATGTGTTTTCCTGAAAATGACTTTTTCCATATTTTGCCTAGGTTCAAAGTACTAAGGCTCAGTGGTAAAATGGTCTAGAAACAAAGTGTTTATGTTTTTAGAATCTTTAAAAAAATTGCAACAAAAGTAAGGAGAGATATTTTTTTTAACTATTTCTGAAAATGTTACATAAATTGGTAAACCTGAAAATTATAACAAATTTAAGAAAATTTACCATGCGTAATTTTTTTTTTTTTTTTTTTTTTTTTTTTTTTTTTTTTTTTTAAGCTGATTAAAATAGAAAATTAAAAATATCTCTCCCTAGTTTGTTTCCATATACTATAACACTATTTAAGAAATTTTAGTAATACCAAAATATTAAAAATTTTATGAGGCGTAGTAATTTTAAAAAGTGTATTTTTCCACAAAAAAATCATAAAAATCGACATAAAAGACATACTTTTTAATAAAAAGTGAATTTTTTGGCTAATTATTAAGTAGTACACCAAAATTCATTACTTTAAAATCAATAATAAAAATTTTGGGTTTTTTCTTACGGGTCTCCCTCAAAATTATAAAAGGCACGCAAATTTTGCTTCTAAATTTCCTTAAATACAACTTATTCTTGTACATTATTATGATTTTTTTAAATATACGAAATTGGCCTACTTTTTATAATTATTAAAAGAAGTTGTTTACTTGAAAGTACAAGTGAATATTTCACGCTCTTTAAACATTTCTTCTTCTTCTTCTTCTTCTTCTTCTTCTTTTTTTTTTTTTTTTTTTTTTTTTCAAACAAAAATATTCTAAACCTGCCAAATTATTCCTTCAAAAATGCAAACAAAATTACCTCCTGCTTTAAGCATTCTGTAGAAAGAAAACAACTGCTTTTCTAATTAAATGGAAATTAGAAAAATATGTAAAAAAAGCTTTCATAAAATATTAATTATAGAATACAAAGTAAACATTTAAAAGTTTTCGCACTCACGGCTATTTTTTAAGCACACATCTATGTATAAATTATTTAAATGAATAATTATTTTAAAAGGCAAAAAATGGATATAGAACGAAAGCTATCTGTCGTTAAAAACAGTTAAATTTAAAATTAAAATGTTTAATCACTTCGCCGAAAGATATATTCATATTTAGAATCAAGTAAACATATCAACGCGAATCTCCCAGAAAAAAGAGTACTTAAAAGTAGGTGAAATCAGATACAGTAAAACCTCCATAACGGACACTCCCGAATTGCGGACACCTCTAATTAACGGACAGTTTTCCAATCCCCACTCACAAAACCTACATTTTTGTGTGTTTAACCTCTGAATAACGGACATTCCGAATAGCGGACACTAGTTTTGGCGATAAAGGATGAAAAATAATTTTTTATCCAGAAAAAAAAAAAAAAAAACGAAAAAAGAGAAAAAAAGCCTTTAAATTTATCAGAGCAATGTGTCACAAATTTCGTGATCACAGATAAATGTAAAGGGTGGGCTAGGGAAAATCTCCCACCCCCCTACATTTAGTATAAATTCAGGGTTGCCCGGGAAGGACATTTCCTTCAGCATTGCAATGTTACCCCGGAAGATTTTAAGATTTTATGCTTTTAATAGACAAAAAGTGCAATCCCTCTTCCCCGCCCGGAATTCTATAGAGTCCAATAACGTCACATTGAATAACAAATTATATTTAATGGCGAGCAAAAGTAAAATTTTGTAGCAGATTTTTCTTTAAGAATGTAATAAACAGTAATATAAAAGTGCGCACAATTTTATTTCAGATTTATTGCTTAAAAACTAATTTTAATTTCTGATTATTCATATAATATAGGTTTTAGGGATATAAAATTCAATTAATGAAAAATTAAGCATTTCTTAGCGATTTTTGAATCTCTGAGGTTTTCTCAATAGCGGACACCTCCGAATAGCGGACAATTTCTGCGTTCCCGAGGTGTCCGTTATTTAGAGGTTTTACTGTAATACTAAAAGAAAACAGCAAATATTTTTCAAGGATTTAATTTTTTTTATCTGCAAAATTAAACTGCATTTTAATTAGGTTTGTCAATATGATAAAACAAAAAGTTTAAAACAAAGAAATTTCATAAATTTGGAAAAAAAACGCGATTGTTGTAAATTAAATGCCATTGTGACAATGTTAATGGTTCGACAGGGTGTATTATAATAGGCAGACAGTTGTTAAAATACAGTATCAACCAAATCGTTATGTTAAATTTATTGATGCTAATTTGATAATTATAAATTAACAATTTCGATTTATTCATTAAAGGATACCTTGTGTTGAAAGAAATATTAAATGAAACCCTCTGTGCGACTTGCGATCACACTTACCCACTTGTTTATTTTTATAGTTTGGTTCTCGTGGTAAACAATTATTGCCATGACTACTTCAAAGTGGCATCCGTTAATTTAGAACAATATTTGTTCTTTAAAATAATAATTTTTTACATTCAGTTCTTTCACACACACATCTCTAACCAAAACAGTAACCTGTCAATAGCTATTTTTTTTTTGCAATTTGTTTACTTTTCTGTTTAACACAAAATTCTTCAGAAAGGTTTTTCAGGACTGAACAATTTCGCATTTACATCAGTTCATTCTGCAGCTAGAGTAATAAGGCGATTTAAAGAATTGAGACAAATTACCTGCTTACTTCTGCAGAATTTTGGAATCCCGTTTCAAATCACAAAATCCGACATAAAATTAGGAACACTGTAGTGCGTATTTTAGAATTCTTTTTATATTTAAAAATTTGATAAATGAATAAAATCTTCACTTGTAGTATATCCTTTCTGGTAATAGAGGCTTCGACCAGATGTAGACCACAGTCCGCCAGTTGCTAGCAGTGGGTTTAGAGCATCATAACATCACTAAAATGCACCGCAAAAGATTTTTCCTTATATATCATACATCATTTCATAGAATCAGCTTGTGCGTCACTGTAAAAGAAGTATAAATAATGCCTCTTATAAATAATGCCTCTTACTCAGTACTCCAACGATAACATGTTCCTGAATATCTCGATGATGTAAGTAAATCAATCTCATTATGTTTGAAATATTGTAACATGGATAAAATGTACTGCAAATATTAGATTTGCTATCCCCCTCTTCCCCCATGGATTACAAAGCAAGGGAATTCTTTTGTGTATTCTTGTACACCAGATATAACTGCTATACGCTTTATTTTCAATAGCAAATATTTTATAGTAAATCTTATTCTATATAAAACTTTAAGGTGATCCGAGATGTGCAGTTCATCCTTTATTGCCGCTTCGCGGCAATTAGGCGGTCGTCCGCCCCGATACCAGGTATCTAACCCGTTAAGCTGAGATTATTAACTCGGCAGGTAGGGGCCTGGTCATCGGTTAGAAAGAAAGAAAGTAAAGCATGGACAGACAGATGGTTCTCAAACAAGCCAAATCCAATAATGCTTTTCTATGTTGATTTTTTTTAAATAAAATAAAATTTGAATTTTCATATGCGATGAAAATGAAAAAAGATCACCTCAGTCCATTATAATAAAAAATTGTTGTGATTGACATGGTTCTTCAATTACAGTGCTTTACTTGCGGTTAATTTTATGTGAAGTAACATTGTTTTGAAAACAAATTGATCCCATAATAATACAATAAAACATACCATGAAATTTTTTTTGCATGAGCAACTACACTATATAAAAAATTCAAGTTAGTAAAAAGAAAAAAAAAATGGACTGAAGTGGTTTTATTCCTAATCACTTCATGGGAAAACCCAAAACTTGAGCAACTGCTGATATATTAATAATGCCATTATGGTATTCGTTAACACTTAACCTGTCAATAAAATGAGCTGGGAAAAAGAAAACATTGTGAAATCTCCGTATATATTAAGAAAGTTTCACAGGGTTTCCTATCGGCAAAAGCATACCCTGTTATTAAATCTTCTTTTGTTTCATTCTCCTCAACTTCACCAATATTGCATCACTTTTGAAAGCCATTTATGCGCCCCAGAAAAAAAAAAAAGGGGGGGGGGAATAGGAATTTCAGTGAAAGTGGTCTTGCAACAGCCTCTAGGAACTGGGATTTTTTAGAAAGGGAAATCCCAACTTGACTTCCTCCAAGTGGTCAGTGCTCCGGATCTTTTGTAGGTCATCAACAAACCAACGCATCGTTAAAATTAAACTTGCATCGCTGCCGGATTCTTTGCACAGGAATGACGAGACTGCCGTTGTGTAGTTTGTTTATAACCTGCGAACGTGAGGTCGTCGGCCGTCCTTTCGGATTATAAATATTATGAAGGGTATTAGGATTGCGTAAGAAAAAAAAATATTTAATCGTTTTTCGCTACAAATTTATGAATGCATGGAATGAATGGAAATTTAGGAACTGGCCAGACTTTAATAGAGAACTTCTGATAGATTTTTTGGCTCGCTGTAGCTGCAGCCAACTTTACAATTTTTTTTTTTTTTTTTTGTTAAATGAAGATTACAAAAGAAAACAAGATAAACTAAAAATTTTTTTTGCAATATCTTCCCACATGCAAGACAGTTCTCAAGCAATAAAAATAAACATTATACATAATAACCTATAATGCAGAAATGTAACACATAAGAAAGACTAAAATTCTCAAAATAAGCATCAATCGATTTCCCTAGGAAAAAAGTTCTTTATCCCTCTCTCTCTCCCTCTCCCTCTCTCTTTTATTCTTTTTTATGTGGTCAGTAGAGCTCTGCACCCTGACCTCTCCCACATTTGGATATTATAGTCTTAAGAGCTTACACTGCCGAATGAAAAAGACCCGGATGATAATTTTAAGTCTATAGAGGCGTTCTTTTCAAGTATCTCACTCGAATTTTAATATTTTTACAAGATTTTTCTTGCATAGGATAGCTGTGGACGATCGACAACCGGGTTAGTTTTTACTTTTTCGATTTTGGTTACATATTTTTTATATTAGGATAGTTTCAATTTCAGAACCGGTTCTAACTGGTCTCGAAAATTAAAGTATTTTTTATTTTAAATCGGAAATCAAAAGTGAAAAAGTAAAAACTAGCCAGGTTGTAGAAAGCCCTAAGCCATCCAATGTAAAAAAAAAGCATGTAAAAATATTAAAATTTGAGCGAGATATTTGAAAAGAACGCCCCCCATAGAGTTAACATTATCATCCGGCTCTTTTTCAGTCAGTAGTGTGGGCTCTTAAGTTCTTTTCCTTTTACATTCATTTTATATTTACATATTTACGTTCACGTATCACCTATATTCGTCGTTCAGGCCGTCTGTCGTGCGTCCGCATATAACAGAGAAACAAATTACCCAACCCAATTGTTTGAAATTTAAAATATATAAGTGTTGTATAATTTTATCAAACAATTTCAAATTTTATGAAAATATTTTATGCAAATTTTATAAAAAATAGTTTTAAAGTTTTAATGACGTTACACTTTTTCGAACATAAAAAATTGATATGCATCTATGAAGTATATACTAAAATATACACTCTGTATAAAGAATATTTATTACTGGAAATGCAATTATATTCAATTATTGCTGCGGTGCAAAGAATATTTATTATTAATTTACAGGGCCACACAAAAGTATTCCATGGATAGTGGTATAGTGGGAAACATTGTTTGGGACGCGTTTTAATAATATTAAAATATTTCACATTGATTTGATCACATTGAAATTGATATAGTTGCTGAGGTTTATTACAAGTTACTTCCTGTATAATAGAAAGCAGACAGTATTTACAGGAACATGCAAAAGATTTCGAATAGTATGAAGCATCCGAAGTACAGTACACTATTTCACCAAGATCTGAATATTTTAAAAACTTCATTATAGTATGAACGCACCTCATTTGCTATGCTTGAAGTGCAGTTTCCGACTCGTTTAAACTCTTAAACAGTTGTAAACAACGATTATTTAGCTATTTAGCACCAGCGACATTGTTCATATTATTCATATTGCTTGTTCATTATTGCATTGTCATCAGATACACATGTGTATTTCTGAATTTTTATAATTCTAGCATAGCAAGAAAATGTGAAAAATCAATTATAAAATTACATTTTTATTCGAAAAAACAAGGTTTAGTTGAATAAAATAAAGTAAAATCATGAAATAGATTAACCTTCTAACTATCAAGTGGCGTTCGTTGTACTATGGTTGCCAATGGGCTACACTTTTTTACTTCAGATTTCTTGATTAGCATGCCTTTTTAAGTGCGTTCGTAATTATGTAAATACGTAGCATCTGTAGTTGTCGTTCAGTCCGTCCGTTCGCATATAACAACACAAAAACTACCCAACCGAATCGTTTTAAATTTAAAATACATAATTATTACATAATTTTGTCGAGTCATTTCAAGTTTTATGATAATCGGTTGCATATAGATCAATGACATTGACAAACAAAAGGATTCCTTACATTACGGTCAATGGGGAAAAAAGTTTCAAATGCATTTTAATCGTTTTAAATTTAAAATGCATAATTATTATATAATTTTGTCAAGTTATTTAAAATTTTATCAAAATCGGATGCATAGTTCAATTACAGCACAGTCAAAATTATTCCGTTACATTACGATTAATTGGGAAAAAGTTTCAAATGCATTTTAATAGTGTTACACGCATTCGAACATAATAAAAATGATATGCATCTATAAAGTACATATTATAATATACCTTTGTATAATCTGTGGTGCAAAGAACATTTGTCATTGATTTACAAGGCAGCACAAAAGTATTCCATTACATAATGGTACAGGGAGAACATTGTTTAGTGTACATTTTAATTGTAATTAACTATTTACAATTTTATGAGATTGATATTTTTAAAACTTCGTTATCGTACGAACGCACCTCATTTCCTACGCTTCACGGCAATTTGCAACTTGTTATTTCCTAAATTTCCTCTTGTTTACGTCTTAATTAATATGTCATTAGATAAGACAAATTTTATGATTTCAAAAAAGGGGTGCCAGTCAAAATATCTGAATGTTTTTAAAAAGGAGCTAACCGACAACACGTCATTACACATGAAGCAATCATTTATTAATCATTTTATGTAAAGAGTAAGAAAAAGAAAAAAGATTTTAAAAAATAAAATTAATAACTACAACTACAATATAATTTTATCTTCTTGTTTTGCATATATTTTATTGTGTCATTAATGAGAATAGTTATTTTAAATCTGTTGTTTTATATATTCTTCTTTATTAATTATTTGGAAAAAATAGTTGTTGTTTTCGGTAGAGAATTGAGAAATCTAAAGTATATCTGAATCTTTTTATTGATTGAATTCCTCAACTTATTTAATTTTATTCGTTTCCTAATTGGTCCAAGTTTAATGTCCGAACATGGAGTACTTCTGTTTTTTATTTTACTCGTTTTCTGATTGGTCCAAGTTTAATGTCCACAAACTGAATACTTCTGTTGCCAAGGATGACAAAAAGTGTAAAAATTAATAATTTAAAAGCAAATTGTGATAGAGATTTCAAACAAATTTCATTAAAAAGTGCATTTTTTCCTATGCAACGGTGTAAAATTTTAAAATGTGCAATGTTGGAGAGTTGAAAAATTTGCAGTTCCGAAAATTGTAAAGCTGAAATTTCATTTAAAATTTCTTTGTGATGAGTTCAGAAATATTAATGTTTAATCCATGTCGTACATAATACGAGGCATTCAGAAGTCGTCGTCTGATTAACGCCATCCAATAAAAATGCACATTTTAAACAGTTAAAGTTATCTATCTTTAATCTATTTTTTTCTTTTTTTTTATCATTGTTCTGAGAATATTAATGTTTAATGCATGGCGTACGTCATATATGACACGATATAATCATCCTAAAAATGGTTTTTATTATTATTATTAATTTAAATATAGAATTTATTTATAAGTCTTTAAAATTTGAGTCTTTGAGAATATAACTTTCCAAATAGCCGTTGTAATTTGTTAAATTACAATTTTGTTATTATTATTATTATTATTATTATTATTATTTTTTTTTTTTTTTTGGTATTTTTTATGCATTTTTCCTTGCACAATTACATTGGTTTAAACTGTTAATTCCCATATACTGGTTTTCACGTAACTCGATTCTGTTTTTTTTTCTTTCTTTCTTTCTTTATCTCTTTTAAACAAAGGGTTAAACTAGTTGCTTATTCCACTGAGCTTGAAAAATAAAACGTTTAGTTCTATGCCACTGAATTTCTGACTTCACAAAAAAAGGCACCTGTCAAGCAAATCTTTTACTTTCACTCATCACGCTTCCTTATTACATGCATGCAAAACAACTTGAAAAAGTACGGTTATATAAGGAGTATTTCATAAAATAAAAACGTCACTAGCATTTAACTTTCAGGAAACAAATAATTTCTAGAAGAAACAAGACAGAAATTGCACATCAAGTGTAGCAAATGTAGTGCGTTCGTACTGTAACGAGGTTTTAAAAATATTCAGATCATGGTGCAATAGTGTAAAATTAATAAAATTTAATTGCATTCAAATTTAATTTATTTTTGACACATTGTTTGTAAGACCAACACCAAATGTACCTGAAAATAAATATGAATTAAAATATGACTTTATTGTGGATTAATATGTTACAATCAAAAGTAAAAATAAAAAAATAATTTTCCTGATAGCCTAATTTTTTGTAACACAAACCAGAACTCTTACAGTACTTCAGATACAATGCAGTATTCGAAATCTTTTGTGTGTCCCTGTAAATACTATCTGCTTTCTATTACACAGAAAGTAACTTGTAGTAAACCTCAGCAATGTATATCAATTTCATAAAATGTGAAGTAGTTTAATATAATAAAAACGCGCCCCAAACAATATTACCCCTCCCTAAACCATTATGTAATAAAATTCCTTTTGGTACTTTTGTAAATTAAAAATACATATCCTTTGCACCACAGATTATACAGAATGTATATTTTCTTATATTCTTCATAGATGTGTGTCAATTGTTTGAAAGAGTGTAACATCATTAAAATGCACTTGAAACTATTTATTTCCATTGGCCGTAATGTAACGGAATACTTTTGATCGTCTTTGTAATTAAATTATTCATCCGATTTTTATAAAAATTTGAATTAACGCGTCAAAATTATGCAACAATTATATATTTTAACTTTCAAACTTTTCGGTTGGGTAGCTTTTGCTCTGTTATATGCGAATGGATGGAGAGACGGACAGATAGAAGATTGAAAGAAAAGTAGACTGAATGACAACAACTAAGCAGTTGAAAGTGTTTGAAAAATGGGAAAGAGGAAAACAAAGAACGGATATAAGTATGTATAATTTTTATTTTTATTTAATGTATGCATATGCATCATACGTGGAATTTTTCTTTCTTGACGATAAGTGCTTCAAACGGCAATTATTTAATTGCATTTTTCTCGCTCCATAATAATTACCCTGTGAGTCAATAAATTATAAGAGATAAAAAAATTCTTTATTTTGATTCTATGATGGCATGTCAGCATTGTAATAAGATGCTGTAATCGAACTTCCATTACCTTAATTGTAACCTGTTCCGAATTTTTAAAAGTAAATTAAATTAAATTAAATTAAATTTTAACTCTAATCTTTTTTGTATTTACATACGTACTACATTATTTATTTCGTATATAATTCTACAGGATGTACATAATTAAAGTTTATAAAGGATACACATAATTACTGAGAACTGCCTGTAGTCGAAACTAATTAAACAGAAAAGTATGAAATTTGGAATGTGCCTAACAGCACAGACAAAAAAAAAAAGGTTTTTCAGAGACATTTGATGGCTATTCAAAAAATTTGAGAACTTTTTTTGGCACTAAAAATGAAGATCCAATACCCCCCTCCCCCCTAGTCACATGTTTTGCTATGTTTTTCATATCACAAGGGCACCATACCACCATTCATTTTCATACCACCGTTTTAACACAGAAGGGGGGATAATTTTTTAAAATTTAATTCAGGTACGGTTTATCATCTTTTTATAAAATTATGAATTGAATGACACCATCCAAAAATAGATACGAATATTTTATTTACAAAGTTATAGCACTTTTATGGACACGAAGTGAAAAATTATACTTTAATACAGATAAAATAGGTTTTTACAGCAACAACTGATGCCCATTCATGAAACTTTGCGGAGAACTATGTTTTGGCTGTATACTGTAAAAAAAAAATCTGAAGGTGCTAAACATTTTCTAGGAAACTGGGATTCCAAGAACTTGTCATGTAACGATAACAGGAAAAATCCATGTAACCGATTCTGAAACTTGAATTTTTGCTGTTACCGTTACAGGAAAAGTTCTTGGAATCCCAGTTTCCAAGAAAAAGTTTAGTACCTTTACAGATTTTTTTTTACAGTGTAGAAAATCCGACGAGTCCCCAAAAATCAAAGTTTTATTGTGCTTTGGGATGCTCGGTGGGTATTGAAGCATTTTAACTCAGAGGGTAGAATTCAACTTTTTTAATAAGTCAACTGAAATATCGGCTATAAAGTATTTTTTAATTTTAATTGAATGATACCGTTCTCAAGTCGATACCATCATTCGTTGTGAAATTACGGTAGGAATTATGAATACAAGATCAAAAATAATACTGTATCATTGAGCTCAGCTTTGTTACATTCATTTTTTGTTCAAAACATGATATTTATATCATATTAAATAATATAAGATTTATAATATTTATTTATAAATTTAATATTTATTTAAATAATATAAGATTTCCTTAATATCCTTAAAAAAAAAAAAAAAAAAAAAAAAAAAAAAAAATTAAAATTAAGGTCATTTGTGTCCTCTTCGAAGTCATCAAAGCTCCCAAAATCAATGTCTTCATAATTTTTTACAGATAAAATCCGGCGTAACTTTGTATCGAATGATCCTATCGGCTTGCGAATGATGTTATTCAATTCAGAACTAAAACATAAATAAGCGGTACCCCACTTGAGCTATTTAAAATAAGTTAAGTGCTCCTCTTAATGTTTTGCTGCTCCAAATACAGTAAAACAACTTTAGTTTTCTGGGTGCTAAAGATATCTTCATTCTAGAGCTAAAACATGATACTTTCATTTGCAAAACCGGTGTCGAAAATGAAAGTAACTTTATAAAATATACCTGCAAACAAAATCTCGAAAGTAAAATGAGCGATGTAGAGATGCATCACAACTATCCAATGACAAAAAAAGTACTTAAAAATGTCAAAAGACAAGTGAAATATTAGCAAATAAGCAGAAAATGTCAAAATGTAAACGAGATAATAGCAAATAATCTCCCCATAGGATTATCAAGTATTTCGCCCAATGGGGATAGGAACCTTAAAGATCATGATTGATTGATCATTGATGAGTGATTACTACCATCCAATTCAAAATTAAAAAATACACAATAAACGATAACCCACTTATCCTAGTTGAAAAAAAAAATCCTTTTCCCTGAATTAAAATATCCCTTGTCCAAATCCCCCCCCCCCCCCCGAAAAAAGGAAAAACAGGAGTTTCATCTTTTTTAATGTGTGCCGGTCAATGCCACTACTGGAAAATTCAAACCAGAAATGAATTCTCCCATTTAAAAGTTTACTCAAGCGAAACATAGTAAGCCTTAACAATAAGACATTGTCTTCATGACTTTTGTAATTTGGTCTATTTATGGCTTTTCTGAATAACTTCTTATCCAATTACTCGTTATAGGATTATTAATAATAAGGGATTTGTTTAAAACTTCTAGTTGTAAAAGAGAATAGTTTTATTTGCAGGCAAACATTTTCATTTTACGTTATGAGAATATCAACCTTTGATATAAAGGAAAGGATTAAATAGTATTTTTTTTGCGGTGTTGAATTAATCTTTATCGAATTTTGATAAAATATTTCATAAAAAACAAACATATTACTGCGGAAAAATATCTGCATTATTTTCCAGTGTTTTTTTTATGTTTATGTTTCTTCTATCAATACACCTACTTAATTGATATTTTATTCTTTTATATCATTTCTTATTCGGTTACATGAATTCTTGCTGTTACTGCTACATAAAAAGCTCTAGAAATCCCAGTTTCCTAAAAAAAGTCTAGTAACTTTTCAGATTTTTTTTTTTTTTTTTTTTTTTTTTTTTTTTTTTTTTTTTTTTTTACGATGAAGTTGTAAATGTATTATATATTATTTTCTTGTGCATTAGTATATACATTTTGCATGCATCAAAACATTTCTCAGTTAAAGACATAATTAGTCATAGGCAAGATCTTTTTCACACATTTTAATAGATTTTAACTAGATTTTAAATGGCCTAGAAATCTACTATTTCTTAAAAAGAAGAATATTTAATGTTTAATTGTACACTGTAAAAAAAAATCTGTGAAGGTACTAAACATTTTCTAGGAAACTGGGATTCCAAGAACTTTTCATGTAACGATAACAGGAAAAATTCATGTAATCCATTCTGAAACTTGAATTTTTGCTGTTACCGTTACAAGAAAAGTTCTTGGAATCCAGTTTCCTAGAAAAGGTTTAGTACCTTTGCAGACTTTTTTTGCAGTGTAGAAATAAGGGGCGACTTAAAAATGCATTTTTAGCAAAAAGTTTTGTCCTAAGTCAATTTTTACTGATCTTTTAACGGACTAGGTCATGCCAAGACAATAATTCTCATAAAGACTGCGTCCAAACCGAGGCGGAAAATTTTGGCATAAAGATTGATCCCATGAAGAATGAATGATGAAGACTTATGAAGAATAAAACTAGTCAACGCTCGCAACGGAAAAAAAAAAGTAAGCCAGGCACGGTCCAATCGTTCAGAAAAAATATAAGGCCCGAGCCCGGTCCGATGCAAAAAGAATAGTGACTAATCCGGCCCGAGCTTTCAGTAAAAAGCATGGCCCATCCCGTGGGGATCTCTGACAAGTAAACTGTAAAGAAAATAAAAAATGTTAAGTTACTAAATTTTTTCTAGGAAACTATGATTTTTAAAACTTCTCATGTAACGCTAACAGGAAAAAATCATGTAACTGATTTTGTTACTTGATTTTTTGCTGTTGCCGATACATGAGAAGTTCTAGGAATCCCAGTTTTCTAGAAAAAGTTTAATAACTTAACATATTTTTTTTTTATTATTATTATTATTTCTTTTTTTTACAGTGTACTATTTTATTCTTTAAACTAGTTGTCGCATCGTGTATATAATTTTTTGCAAGAACACCTCACAAATTTCAATATATTATAGTCCATTGTGCGCCAAAATAAAGCGATATTGGCAAAGATGAGATTTAAAATGAATATAGAATAAAGTCCTCACATTAAGCCGAAACACTCGATTTTACAGTTACACTGTGTCTTCTTAATTTTTTTTTTCCTTTACGGGGCGGATTCGGGTCAGTCTAATTGTTTCAAGTTTATTTTGTTCCCAGTTTTGATTTTGACTCTTATATATTATGCTTGATAATACGTTCTCTGAAAGGATAATCCACATTATTGCTTGAAAAAAAAACTATTATATATATTTGCACATAAATGAATGCATCATCATCAACAAAAACTGTTTACAACATACTGCTGGATGTAGCTCTCTTTCAGATTTTTCCATTTTTTCCTATCTAGTACTTTAGAAGTACTAAACATTTTCTAGGAAACTGGCATTCCAAGAACTTTTCATGTAACGATACCAGGAAAAATCCATGTAATCGATTCTGAAACTTGAGTTTTTGCAGTTACCGTTACAGGAAAAGTTCTAGGAATCCCAGTTTCCTAGAAAAAGTTTAGTACCTTTAGAGAATTTTTTTTTACAGTGTTATTGGTCCTTTTATATCGGTTGGATAATGTTGTAGGGTGTTTGTATTTTTCTATTGTCTAGTCTCCATCCAACATACTAGCCTGTTATTCTTTTAGTCGTTTAATTCTTTCGATGATGTCAAAAACTTTTGCCAAACTCCTTCCTCACTGTAAAAAAAAAAAAAAAAAAAAAAAAAAAAAATTGTAAAGTTACTAAAATTTTTTTAGTAAACTTGTATTTCAAGAAAACTTCATGTAACGATCACGGCAAAATTTCATGTAACCGAGGTAGATTACATGAGTTTTTGCTGCTACCGTTACATGAAAAGTTCTTAGAATACAAATCTACTAGAAAAATCTTAGTAACTTTGCAGATTTTTTTTTTTTTTTTTTTTTTTTTTTTTTTTTTTTTTTTTTTTTTTTAACAGGGTATTCTGGCTATATTTTCCTTAAGTCTCTTCCTGTTATGCCTTGCATACTTTTTTCCATACTTTGTTATGTTGCCTAATCATTGTTCTATTCGTTTTATTAGCACCCATGTTTATGCTCTATAAGTTAGAGCGGACAAAACGCACTGCATTTATACTAAATTAAATTGTTTAAAAAAAAAAAAAAAAAAAAAAAAAAAAAAAAAACTGCAATTTTAGTAATCTAAATTTACCGAAATCTGTTATACTTACTAAAATTTTATAGGTACCATGTACAAGAAAATGATGTCAATCTACAAAACTTGTAAGCAAAATTAGAGACATCTGTAACTTTACAAAAGAATTTACTAAAATTTTGGCAATTTTATTAAAATTTTATCTGTAATCCTCGTTACCGTTACTTAAAAGTTTTGAGAATTCGATTGTCCAAAAAATTTCTTAGTAGCCTTTAAAAAATTTTTGATTCAAACTGCAAATCTGTATCTGTTACACGAATTTTTATTGTTGCCATTGCATAAAAAGTTCTTGGAATATAATTCTACAAGAAAATTTTTTGCAATTGTCCAAATTTTTTTCAGAGTGTGCTTCTAACTATTAAAACTAAATTTCCAGTCTTTTTTATTTTGTTTATAAAGCAGATTTGCCTAAAATATTTAAGTTATAAAACTGCATTTCATTTCTACTCTAAAAATCAAAAATTTCTTCGTTATAAAAAACCCTATAAACTATAAATCAATTTAATTATTCTTTTTTCGTGAACTTTTCTGAGTTTAAAGGTTAATTTAAATATACACTACAAAACTAGAGATAACATGTAATAAATCCTTTTGGCTCAGCTAGCAAATTGAGGGATAAACATAACAACTTTCAGCGTTTCAGTTTTTTACCAACTCATGTAATTATTTTTTGAAGTATTTAATGAAAGCTATCCTCTTTTTATTTACATGTGTTACTAATAAATTTTGTATCGTTAAGTAAAGTTTTCTGGTTCAAAAACAAACTATTTGATAGTTGGAAATAATTGTAAACTGTAATTAACAGCTATGAATAAATATACTGATTATATAAAACGAGCAATTGTAAATTAAAGAATTAATGTATCTCAAATTTTACAAGGTAAAAATAAAATTTGTAAGCACAGTTTTCAACTGTTTGATCATTTATTTCCATGAGAACTTAATTCTGATACATAAAAATCTCATTTGGCGATGTATAAAAATACTCATAATTAAGTAAAGATAAAAACTAATAATCTTCCGCCATAAATTAGGAATTTTTCCTTTACAAACTCTACCCAACCATAGCAAATGATTCTAATTTATCCATGTTGCAAGTTCCTTAATCAACTATTTTCTTTATCTTAAAAGCTTTATACAGTGAAATAACTAAAATTCAATCCATTTTCCAATAATTTGGAATATTTAAACCTTTAAAAACAAGATGAGTTTTTTTTATGATTGAATACTTTATTATACAAAAGTACAAGAATTTATTTCACGCTTTTATGTGCTGACATCTATAAAGAGAATAAAATATGCAATATAAACAACATGCACCTTAAAAATATGAGAAATATGCAATATTCATTTATTTAAACACTTTTCATATGAATATCAAAACTTTTAATATTATTTAAATTTAAGATTGTTTAATCTGTCAGAAAAAATTAAAATTTATTCTTTAAACGAACTATTTCTTTTTGAATTATTTATATCTTCAATCACCAAGTTCCCAGTTTTCATTAGTATACTATAAAAAATACACTGATAAAAATTTCTAGGAAAACACAGAAAAACAAGTCGGAAATTGCACACCAAGTGTAGCAAATGACGTGCGTTCATACTCTAACGAAGTTTTAAAAATTTTCGGATTTTTCTGCAATAATATATAGTACTTAAATGATAGTATAGTGCCCGAAACCTTTTGTGTGTCCCCGTAAATATTATCTGCTTTCTATTATACAGGAAGTAACTTGTAGTAGACCTGAGAAACATATATCAATTTCATAAGATATGAAATAGTTTTATACAATTAAAACGCGCCCAAAACAATGTCTCCCCCTATTCTATTATGTAATGAAATACATTTGTGTGGCCCTGTAAATTAATAACAAATATTCTTTCCATCATGGGTTGTACAGAATGTATATTTTAGTACTTACATCACAGATGCATATCAATTTTATTATGTTCAAAATAGTATGAGATTATTAAATTGCACTTAAAACTATTTTTTTTTCCACTGGCCCTAATATAACAGAATAATTTTGATTGTCCCTATATTTAAACTACACATCCGATTTTCATAAAATTTGAAATGACCCGATAAAATTATACAACAATTTTAAATTTCAAAAGATTCGGTTGAGTATCTTTTGCTCTGTTACACTGTAAAAAAAATCTGTAACGGTACTAAACATTTTCTACGAAACTGGGATTCCAAGAACTTTTTATGCAATGGTAACAGGAAAAATCCATGTAACCGATTCTAAAACTTGAATTTTTGCTGTTACCGTTACATGAAAAGTTCTTGGAATCCCAGTTTCCTAGAAATGTTTAGTACCTTTACAGATTTTTTTTTTACAGTGTATATGTGCACAGACAGACAGAGGGATAGACGGACGGACCGAACGACGACTATAGGTGCTACATATTTACATAATTCTGAACACATCTAAAAAGCGAATCTAACTGCACATTTACACCAATTCTTGGTTAAATGCACTGTATTGAAATTATCGTTCATCATTTTGCAAACTTTTTACTTTTCTAATATCGAATTCCTTGTAAGGATTTCCATGTTTTTATTTAAAGATATTTTCATCTATTTTAAACCTGTAATTCAAAATACACATATTTATAATTTTTTACGATTTTATTAGAAATATTAAAGAAAAAATTTGGTTTAAAAATTATTTTATTAAAAATAAGATTTCAGTAGTTTTTTCCCCGCGGAATCATAAAAAAAAACATACTTTAAACTCAAAATCAACATCTCTTATAGGTCAGTCAGCAAGGTGTTCCTCTAGTGACCAGAAGTCTCGGATTCAAACCCCAGGACAGTAAGAAACAAATTGTGTGAAAGTTAAATGATACAGTAATTCAAATATATTCGAATTCTTTGAAGTTTTCTGAAGTTTGAGAGATTCACTAATTTTGAAAACTAAATTATTGACAGAGATTTTTTGTAAATTTACCAAATAATCTCTCTGTCATTTAACAGAATCTATGTTTTTCTAATCTCTGTAATTTAAGATAATGGATTACCCGTAGATTCTTTGTAATTTCGCAGACAATTTTTTTTTAACAGTGTAGTAACAACATTTACAGCACAATGAGTAATGTAGTCTCCACCTGGAGGACTGAGAACCAAACCATGGTCTGACTGGAAGGAAAAGAAAACTAAATGGTGTAGTAGTCCTAAACTCGACGAAACAATTCCAATTCTTTGAAGTTCAAACATTCACTAATTTCTAAAAATAAAATAAATTATGATAATAAAAAAGGAAATTGACAAAGTCTTGTGCATTTTTACCGATGTAAATATACAGAGACTGTTGTAAATTTACCGAATACTTTGTCTGTTATTAAACCTCTTCGGTCCCTGGGTCACCATTCGGGGACCTCTGTACTTTTACTTATAAAGACGTATATATCTGATTTATTTACATTTTTACTTCATTTCTTAATAGCTGAATGTTTTTTGCGTTGAAAAAAAAAACGAATAAATGCCTGCATCTAAGCTGAATCCCTCATAAAATGAATGTTACTTTTATCTGACTAGGGAACCTTACCAGGTGTAATTTGTGGATTTGGACGAGTGTGGTATCAAAAGAAAGATCTCGTCATATACGTTAAAAAGTGCGATGGAACTACCCGTCCCAATCCAATAGTTCTCGGGATATCAGCATTTGAAATGTGAATGAATAAATAAATAAATTGACAGGCAGGTATTTAAATTGTTCGCAACTCACGCCAGCCTAAGAAAACGAATCTATTTTACACACTATATATACATACAGTTTATCCATTACGTCACGCCACACATTTTTCAAAAAAATTGCATAAAACAAAGTGCTGGAAATAATAAAAACGGATGGGAAATCTCTCCGAATGCGGCCGTACGCGGAAAATTCATAGAACGCGAAGTGCCTGTCTAAAAGAGGAGAAATAACTGGCAATGTGTGGATGTAAAGGATTTTGCTCGTCGCTCGGGAAAATGTATTGGCAGAAGGATTAAAAATAATGCAAAGAAATTTTTAACTTGCTTACAATTTATATACCTGCCTGTCAATATAATTATATATTCACTCAAGCTTCAAGTACTGATATCTCGAAAACGGTTGGATTTGGACGGGTAGTTCCATTGAACTTTTTGGCGTATATGACGAAATATTTCTTTTGATACCACACTCGTCTAAATCCACAACTTTCACCAGGCAAGGCTCCCTAGTGAGTTTTAAAAATGCCCAAAAAACAGTGTGACCAAAAAGTGATTAATTTTCACAAGTATGTTTAACTAAATTTTTTGTCAATATTTTTTTAATTATTTTTTTAAGGATTTGAAGATTATTTACTTGTTTAAAACTCTTAAATTTGCCACTGTGTTAATTTAGATTAATGGTTTTATTGCATTGATGGTGCATTTTGATGCATTGATGTTTTTAACCCTTTAAATCCTACGATAGAACACGTTCTAGGAATTATGTTGTTCAGAAAATCTGACTTAACACCAGAAAAATTCAATGGCTAATTTCATTTTATTTAAATACGGATTTTTCTGTTAAGGAAATATTAGTTAAAGCAAATATTGCTTTTTTAATTTTCTGGTGGGAATTAAGATCTATTGATTAAAATATCTCAAAAAAACTCGGGCGGTTTGGGATCCAGAGGGTTAAGAGGATTTGTAATTTTAGATCCGTATTTTTGAACGTAAATCACTAAGCCGCCTAAAGGATCAATTTCAGAAAAGATATTTTTTTCTGTCATTTACAATGTCATTTTATTCAGAAAAAAAAATCAATGAATTTGTACAAGTATGTATTTGTATTGATATTTTAGTTTTGGAGCTGAAGAGGATATAATAACCTCTGTTTTACTAATTCCTGTAATTTTATGTAAGACGTATGATAATCAAAGGGGTAGTCATAAAAATAACATAGGATGTACCCTTTAAATAGAGGGTATACGATCAAGACAGAAGGTATACGATCACGAGGTAGAGGTAGAGGGTATACCCTAGAGTGTGTATACTATAGCTTTCTTAAGTAACAGAGGGTTTAAG
Organism: Maratus speculifer; assembly: GCA_964019185.1. Lineage (NCBI taxonomy): Eukaryota > Metazoa > Arthropoda > Arachnida > Araneae > Salticidae > Maratus > Maratus speculifer. The sequence goes on along the minus strand of OZ025290.1, from coordinate 55,268,489 downwards.
GTGTTCCTTTAAAAAATCCTGAAGGTATACGGCTTACACCCCGTATACCCTCCACTACATCCCTGACGATAATGGATCACTAGCAGATCACTAATTCTCTGTTTTTTTTTTTTTTTTTTTTTTTTCAGAATTATTTTTAACAATATAGTATTTGCAATACACATACATTTAACGTCTGAATTTAAAAAAAAAAACTATTAAAAGATAGAATAATATAAACTAAGACAGAGTTGAATACATTTTTCAAAAAATAAATAAAATTAATATGCAAAAAACTAAAACACTTAAAAACATTAAAAAAAAAAGCGCAAACGTTTCGCCTAGCTATTCGTAATGCCTCATCAGTACAAATAAAAATCCATAGCATTCAATGAGGCCTTGCTAATAGCTTGGCGAAAATTTACTTTTTCTATTTTTAAATGATTTTAGTGTCTTAATTTTTGGTATATAAATTTTATTTATTTTTTAAAAAATGTTTTCAACTATGTCTTAGTTTATATTATTCAGTCTCTTAATGTAGTATTTCCTTCTAATGCTCTATGCATGCTTATCTTTTTTTTCTTCATCATAATGTAGGTTAACTACTTCGATAAGTTAAAAAGATTAAGTGCAGTATCATTTATAAAGTGTTTGACAAGACGTTATGTATGCAGAAAATTATATTTGTTCATTTATTATTCCAATCATTATCGATAATATTTGCGAAAAATATATCAGAGGGATTAAAAAATCCCATTTCAAGTTTCACACATAATTTCCTTGGTGTATTTTTTTATTTCCTTAAGATTTATTTCTAGATAAATATATGATTATAAGAGGATAATCCTCCAACTAGTTAGTTATAGTTATAGCTTATCGCTTGATCGTCTAGACAAGCCATAAAATAGTAAGCAATAAATAGGTATCAATAGCTATTAAAATTTATTTGCAAATGCAAATCAATGAATAAATACCATGAATACAATGAATAAATATATAGTATTATATCGCAGTGCCGTGAGAATAGGGGGGGTGAAGGGGTTGGGCACCCCAAATTTATATTACCAACGTCATTCCGAGGGTTAAGCTTCAAGTTGGGAAAGAGGGGGGTGGGCACCAAATTGAAACTTTGCCCCAGGCACACTTTTCTCTTCGCACGCCCCTGTATGGCCGTCTATGGATGATAAGCTCTGGAAATAAGTTTTCAGTATTTTTAAGCGTGTTTTAGTCTTAATTAAATTGTTGCTAATAATTGATTTGTGTATAAAGATAGGACGTAAAATACAGGGTTGTAAAAAAATATTCAAGTATGCTTTCGTTTATTTGTATAAATTGCTGAAACTGAAATTTAAAACTGTCATTCGTTTTTAAAACTTTCTAACGTAGTAATTGTATTGTAGACCTCATAAGAAGATCATTCTGTAATATTTCCAGATTTTTCGGAGTATGCTCGTACGGAGACCTTCCTTATAAGTGCAAAAGTGGTTTCAAGATGATTATGTCTCACTGTCAACATTATTCCAACGTTTACTCTATTGAAAATCTATTGAGCCTGCTAACAAATTTGTCTACACGGAAACATATGAAGTATATTCGGATAATAAAAGTAATAATTGAGTGTTTGTTGCATATTATAACACAGTTTGAACATAAATCTTTTTCTTTTACTAAACGGGAAAGAATTGTAGAGCTGAAACCAACGCTAAATGACGACTAAAAGAGCCTTTACATGTTGGTGAGATTTTCTTTTGTAAATCTGAATTTATCCATATGTTTTTGTTTCCATCTTAATAGATATTGTTAATGTTAACAAGAAAAAGAATCCTCCAGTGAATTATCGGATTATATGCTTGATTAATTATTCGTTTTCGTTGTTACATGCATTTATGTTATTACTTCATCGGGAAATATTTTTGTGTACAGAGCTTGAGGAAGAAAATACACATCTATACTAAGGTGTTCACAAATCATCGTATAAAAAATGTGATAGTTACCACTTAATTATAGTAATAGCGTCTACTAATTAACGGTACATTTAAATTTTGCTTATGCGGTCTCTACATATAGAAATCGTAACTAATTATAAAATTTTAAATATACTAATTCTTAATTTAAACTTCATATTTGTATTCTTCGACAAATTTTACCTATGGGACAGCAATTTGGTTAAAAAGTTTAGGAATTATAGAGATTTAAGAGGCCACTTGAGTCAAGTGAAAAGACTCGTTTGCTAATGTTAATCCTATGGAAGAAATATATAAAGATATCTCGGTTGTATTTCAATATTTTTTTATATATATACAAATATCCAATTCACTTGAAATTTTAGATATACGTATATTCTGATAAGGCGCTTCCCTGAGTAGTTTTTTGAGTTCATTCGATATGTATAACACAGGAAACGAGGGATAATGCCCCTCCCCTTAATTTATATAAATGGGTTTTTCATGTAGAATTATCAGTTTTCGTTCAAAATTTAGATGTAGGATCATTCTGATGAGGCACTTCCGTGATTAGTATTAGGTGTTCCTTGGATAAGTATAAATAGGGGGGACAGGGGGCTCGTGCCCCTTACCTTAATCTATATAAATGGGTTTTTCATGCAGAATTATCAGTTTTTGCTCAAAAATTAGATATAGGACCATTATGAGGAGGCGCACCCGTGATTCATATTATTCATGCAGATTTTTTTTATGATAAATCATATCCCTGATTAGTTTAAGGGGTTCAATGATTAAGTATAAAACGAGGAAATGGAGGTAGCTGATTCCCCCCTTAATTTGTTTTACGAACGGAATTAACCCTTGAAAATATAAAGCTGTAATATACAATTAGTATGCATAGCCTGTGAGCTCAATGCCACCAGTTTAACCCATTAGTGCCTAGCGTCCCTTTTTAGGGACGCTTCAAAAGGTGCATTCAGCACTGTTTTGACACCGGTAAAAAAGAACAGCAATAATTATTTTATTTAAATGATGCATTTTCGTGGTTAATGAACTAAAGTTAAATCTTCTAAAAATAGTGGTGCCAACCAAATAAAATTTATTCAAAAGATGCTAAGCACGAATGGGTTAACTGGGCAATATTCTTTTTATTATTATTATTATTATTATTATTATTATTATTATTATTATTATTATTATTATTATTATTTGCCGTTAACTTAAACAATATTTTGATTAAAGAATTAAAAAATTAAAATTTTCGTTTAAAGTATAAAATTTATATTTTATGATTAATGAACTTTAAAATCCCAGTAACATTCTTAATTCATTTATAATTGCACCCCCCACCCGCCCCACACAAAAAAAAAAAAAAAAAAAAAAAAAAAACTTTGTTTAATGAAAAAAATTTTTATGACTCTTTTCAAAAAAACAAAAGCATGATACTTACAGACATCAAAGTGATTTATAATCAAGCAGTTTTTCTATTTTCGATAAAGGAAATTTATCTTTATTTATAAGAATTATTATCACAGGGCTGCACATTTTCTCCTTTCTTGCATTGTTGTGTGGGGAAATTCGGTTTAAAATTTAAACTTTGAGAGAATTTTCTAAAAAATCTGCTCTTACCCGAAAAAAAAGTTTAGTTGATATGTTTCTGAACAAAAAATGTATTAAAGAAGAAAGAAAAATTATGCGTCAAGCATAGATTATGTATACTATATAGTATAAAAAATCTTTTATGTATCCTTGTAAAAAAAAATAGATAAATGAAATGCATATAATTTTCTACTGGAAGCATTTTTTAGTAAACCTCAATAAAGTATATCAATTTCATCCTGTCTGAAATAGTACAAAATAATTAAAATACACTACAGACAATTTCCCCTGCTAACCAATATATAACCGAAGTATTTTGTATATCCTGTAAATGAATAATTAATCTTTGATCTCCATATTCTAAGTTTTATTCGATTGCAGAAACTTATATAAATTTCAGTATGTTTGTAAATTGTAACAGAGTAACATAATTAAAGTACGCCGCAAACGATTTTTCTTCTAAACCATAAAATAACAAAATACTTCTGAGTTCCCATTACACGTACTGTAAGTGTTACACATAACATATTCTATAGTAACCACAATCTAGTGTAATTCTTAAAGTATATAGGTATCATTTTGTTTAAAATATTGTAAGACTCTTCAGTTACTCCGCATATGATTTTTTCTATTTTCAACAAAGAATATGTCATGGAAAATCTCAATAATATATGTCAATGAACCTTAAGCACGTGATGGTACGTTGGCTAGCGCTTTGTTGATCTGTTATTCTGGCCACAGCGCCGCCAGAATGTCAGTGCAGGCGCAAACACCACTAGCAGCCTTGAATCAAGTTGAGTACATACATTTCAACCAAAAATTTTCAAATTTAGGCAATTTTATTGCATGCAAAACAACATTTTGAATTTACATTACAATACATTTAGTATATGCTGCTATAATAAAGATTTTTTGGGGTACTTTTAACAAATAAGCATTAATAATTCACATTACATAGACTTCTATACTAAATACCGCCAATAAATAACGCCAACAAACTATTTAAGCTCGACCTCAGGCTGTATGCATAGGGCCCATTACACTGAGGTGACAAATGTCATGTGATCCCCTACGAATAAAGTTTTGGCCCTCTGTTTGGCCGACGAAGTGCAGCAACACGACGTTGCATGGACTTCATGAGTCTTTGGAAGTCCCCAGGAGAAATATTGAGCCATGCAGTCTCTATAGACGTCCATAATTCCGAAAATGTTGCCGGTGGAGGATTTTTTGCACGACCTGATCTCTCAATTATGTTCCATAAATGTTCAATGAACTTCATGTCAGGCGATCGCGGTGGCCAAATCATCCGCTGGAATTGTCCAGAATCTTCTTCAAACCAATCTCGAACAGTTATGGCCCGGTGACATGGTGCATTGTTAGCTTAGAAAATTCCATCGCTGTTTGAGTACATGAGGTCCGTGAATGGTTGCAAGTGGTTTTCCAGTAGCTGGACGTAATCATTTTCAGTTAGCGATCGGTTCAGTTTGACCAGCGGACCCATTTCATTTCATGTAAATACAGCCCACAACATTATGGAACCACCACCAGCTTGCACAGTGCTTTGTTGACAATTTGGGTCCATGGCTTCATGGGGTCTACCTTGTACTCGTACCCTTCCATCAGCTCTTACCAACTGAAATCGTGACTCATTTGACCAAGCCACTTTTTCCAAACGTCTACGGTCCAACTGATTGGTCACGAGCCCAGTAGCGCCGCTGTTGGTGATGTCGCGCATTTAGTAATGGCACCCGAGTCGGTCTTCTGTTTCTATAGCCCATTAAAGCCAAATTTTTCCGAACTGTCCTGACGCCGCCCGTCGGACGTCCCACATTCATTCCTGCGGTCATTTCACGTAGTGTTGCTTGTGTGTTCACACTGACAAGTCTACGCAGACGTCGGTGGTCGCGGTCATTAAGTGCCGGTGGTCGACCACTGCATTGTCCATGATGAGAAGTTATGCCTGAATTTAGGTATTCTCGGCATACTTTTGATACTGCGGATCTCAAAATGTTGAAATCCGTAACAATTTCCGAAATGGAATGTCTCATGCGTCTAGCTCCAACTAACATACCGCTTTCGAAATCCGTTAATTTTGGTCGTGTGGCCATAACTACATAAACAGCCTCTTCACACGAAGCATTTGAATACAAATGAAAATCCTGTCCAAGCATTGACCATTTATACAATTTGTAAACGACACTACCATCTATCTATTTGCATATTGCTATCACATGACTTTTGTCACCTCAGTGTATATGAGAATCTGAGTGGCTATATTTATACAAGTTAAAGCACGGACAGAGAGACGAACAGACAAACTCAATTCATAAACACTTTTAAATTATGTTGGTTTATGTAAAAACGTATCAGAAAATAGCCAATCTGGTTTTGTGAATAACATTAAAGAAATTTTAAAGAATTACTCTAATTTTTCCTACGTTTATGAAACCTTTCAAAAAACAATTATATCTCTTTTGAAGCTCAGGATATTTTCATTCGTTTCCTTTTAGAATATAAAACGTAAATTAAGAAAGAACAAAGCATTTCGAGGAAGTCTATATATAGGTATGTACACTATATCTTTTTTAACATTCATGTGAAGAAAACTTAAAATCCCATAATTGAAGTTAGTTCGTGACCTAAAACCATAATAGTTTGTGTGATATTATGAGGAATTATAAGATTAATTTAATGATATTTGTTAGCTTTTATACTCTTCTAACGCCCAATTCAAAATCAAAAGCCATTTTTCATTTTAATCTCACATTTCTCAAATTTACATCAAATCGTATTGAAGAAGATAAATGCAGTTTAACCCTATCGGATTCATATATATATATATATATATATATATATATATATATATATATATATATATATATATATGTTTTAGAAAAAAATACTTTTACGTTAATAACGTTAAAACTAGCTATCCAAATAGATTAATTAGTGTTTCAGGAATATTTCATTGTCTGAAAGATAACGAATGTTGTTGTTAACTTGCCATTCAATTCATATTCATATGACAATAGGCTAAGGAAGAGTTTTTTTTAGAAAATATTATATTAAAGCAAGATTTAACTGATACTACAACTTTCTAATGCTTTTTGCGCTTTGTTGCATGTTATCCTTTTAAGAAAATAGCTTTTATTTTGAATTTAAAGAGTGAAATACATACTTAAAATAAAAGAATCGCAAACGGCGCAAAGAGAACTAAGCAAATATTTATTATTGTTACTAAATGCCTAGACATAAATGAAGTCATACAGTTAATGCAAATACACATACTAACATTTACTACGTGTAAATAGCAGCAACAGTATTCCTTAAAACTAAATCATACTCCATAAAAAGACGAGCACAATTAATAAGGTCTGTCTAAAAAGTTTAAGCACAAGCATAAAATGTCGATTTTTAAAGAACTGTAAAAGTTAGAATGAATAAAAAAATTTTATTTGCAGATATTGCAACATTATTTAAATAAATAATATCAAAAGTAGAAAAAAATAAATCACACAATTTTAAAAAATATAATAAAAAAAATTATAAAAAAACTGCCTCAAAAGTTTATGCACAATGTCAAAAACAACCAGATTTATAAATTTTTACAGAATTTTTACTAACAAATTATTTTTCTGTGATTTTGGATTAGTTCAAATAAACGTGCGTCCGTCGAAATTATTAGTTTTTGTAGGGTTTCTGCTGGCAAAGAATACCATGCTTTCTCAATGGCCTCTTGGAGTTCTTCAATAGAGTCATACTGATTTTCATTGCCGTAAACCTGGCGGGTTAAAATACTCCAGACATTCTCAATCGTGTTTAAGTCTGGACTTAAAGCTGGATAATCAAAAATGTTATCATTTTTCAGAAAAAAAACCAAAATTTTGTAGAATGTAATACGTGGATTGAGGCATTGTCTTGTTGGAAAATCCATTCAAGACCTCCCAAAATGTCACCGAATGGAAGCAAATGATGGTTTAGCGTCTCTTGAGACTTTTTTGGTCTTATCTTTTTTTTTTTTTTTTTTTTTTTTTTTTTTTGAAAAACCAGAGGGGTCTGACAATTGAATCCAAATGCCACCCAAACCATAACATATTTACCTCCTTGCTGCCTGCTGAAAAAATGCCATTGGTTTCTTGTGTAAGTCATGCCAATACGTGTTTCAACCATCAGGGCCATCTAAGTTCCACTTTTTCTCATCGCTGAATAAAGCAGTAAGCCACTTTGCCCCCGTAGGACATGTGGTTTTTATCTCAGTTCATTCTTGCATGTTTGTGATGTAATTTGAGAGACGGTTTACAAGCCATTTTCTTTAGTATGATGTAATCACACTCTTTAATACGTATATTTACTGTGTCTTTGGACACCTGTACACGGAGATTAATTTTAATTTACCGTATGGGCATATTTTGTTTAAATACCAATCTCCGTATCTCCGATCAGTCAGAACAGTCGTCATACGTGGTCATCCACATCTTACTTTCCGCTTAAAATTATCATTTCTAGAGAGTACTTGATATGTACCTTGTTTTGGTCGATTTTAAACTTTTGCAGTTTCCGAAAAAGTTTTATTTTACGATTTCAATTGAAAAACTTTTTTAATCTCACATGTTATGAATTGTTTTCCATGTGACATTTTTATAACGAGAGGAAATAATTTCTCCACCTTTTATACTTGTATAAAAGTGCAATATGATGTCATACAACGTCATTACACAATACCAATCCCGTGTTTCTAAAAAAAATTGCATAAAGTGCTTAAACTTTTGAGACAGCGTTTCTTCAAGAAAAAATAAAAAATAAAATAAAAATGTATATATTTTTTATTTTAACAACCCAAAGTGGCTTATTTTATTTTATTTTGATTAAATGTCGAATATTTATTGTAAATTAGTAGAAAATATTTCTTCTTCAATTATTTTAAACCATATTTGTAGAGTGCTTAAACTTTTGAGACAGACTATAGTACACCAGATACGAAAGGGTTAAGAATAACAAGATTTTTAGATTGTCAGTTTTAAAAAATATAAATATCGTGTGAATAGTTATACTTTAAATGCTTAATAGGGTGCATATATTCGTGTTTTAACTGTGAATTATCCAAGATTTGGACTATTAATCCTCGATCTGACAGGTACACCTCGTCTATGAATATTCGTATTCGTTAGCATACGACATTCTGAAGGTAATGCTAAACGAATAAAAACATTACCTGTAAATTTCTCGTTTGCATTTAATTAGGCTCATATAAATTTGTAAAGTGCAAACGAGAAATTAGATAAAATGGTTCCATTACTTTATTATTAGCTTGAGGACGTCATATATTGACGAATGTAGGCTCCTAACAACATATTTAAATGCCGTGATAATAAAGAGAAATTTTTTTGGAGGGTTGAAGAATTTTGTATGTCTTTGGTTTTCAGATCATAATAAAATTTTTCCATAACTACTGAGCAAAGAAAGCCTCTAACATTCAGCGCAATTTGTCACATATGAATACAGTTGTGAATTCGAGATGGATCGATTTTGTATTCAAGGCATTAAGCCATTGACTTCATATTAGATTAATTTGTAACACGATTTTTCAATCGGTAAATTTTCCAAGTGGGTGAAAAAATTCCTGGTCAAAATTCGAACCGGGGATGTATTGGCTGAAGCCGTCAATGCTCTTCCAACTGAACCATCTCGGACGAATTCTGGAGGACTAATTCACCCAACTAACCTTAACAATCACATAATCTGGTCTGATACTTTGGATCAGTTCAACAGAATAAGTCGAAGGTAAGTATATGGAACTGCAAAAAACGCTGCATACGAAATTATAATAGATTAATTTATAATACGATTTTTTAATTGGTAAATCAATTATAACAGGCATAAGTTTTCCAAGTGAGTGAAAAAAGTCCGGGCCAGGATTCGAACCAGGAATGTATTGATGGAATCCGCCAATGCTCTTCCAACTGAGCCATCGCGGGCGAAAACTGTAGGACTAATTCACCCAACTAACCTTAACGATCACATAATCTGGTCTGATACTTGGATCAGCTCGACAGAATAAATCGAAGGTCAATATATGGAGCTGCAGAAAAAGCTGCATACGAAATTATATTATATTAATTTATAACACGATTTTATAGACGATAAAATTTAAATAGTTTGTATGATTAGGGACAAAAACGTGATGAGTCAAAAACAAAAATTGACAAACATGGGAATTGATTTTAATTAGTTAAATTCAAATTTAATTAATTAATGTATCCATGTTTTAGGGGCATAAATAGGACGCCTAAGAAATTAAAATTCTAACTTAGTAGCTGTGGTTAGTGCTTTTTCTATTTCTGTTGTAATTTAATTTAAAATATACTTTCAATTTCGTAACCGATAAGATTATCGACACAACAAACAATAACTGTCTTCCAAAGCCCATGTACAAGTCTCATCATATTTTTTATCGAAGACATACAGACTATTTAAATTTTATCATCCATATTACGCCCCTGAAATATGTACAAATTACAAGTACACTCATAGTAAAATAGTTTCTGACTTATTTTTTTTAATAAACAATTTTACGCATAGAAAAGTATTTTCAAAAAGAATACATATGTTCTAGTGCTATTAAATCTTTGAATTGAATAATTAATTATGTTGCATTTATCTATACATTTGTTTAAAAAATAGCATATTAGAGAAGATCTAACTAGTGTTTAGAACTTTAAACTGTCTGTATCTGTTTTATACCACCTATAACTCCACCGTGTCATTTTTATCTAATATTTTTAGATTATTTTTTTAAAAAATACATAGGTTATTCATATTTTAAAATAAATCCTAGCATTCCAAATCGATAAATTTTTATTCTTTATCAGTAGAACTGCTGACAAAAGTTTCTTTTCAAAAAAACTTTTCCAATAATACTGCTGTTAATTCAACATTAATGAAACATATTATTTACTTGTGCCTCAAATTTTTGAACAGTATATTCATTTTAACTAGATATAAATTCACATAGTGTTTGAGGTCTGTGTCATAAGACACTCGCTTCGCATCAAATACCGCAAATTATTATAAAATAGGGTATTATGAACCGGTTACACAAAGATCCATTTTTCTAAAAAAAAAGTAGAATCATTTTTTTCTAAACAGTATTGACCCTTAAAGAAAATTTAGACTTTTTTTGCTTTTTTATACGGCGTATATAAACAGCTATTATAAACAGAATAATAGTTAAAAAAATACTTTATAAAAAAGGAAAATATTGCCTAAAAATGTTTAAAACAATTGAGTAAATTTAAAACCTTTTTTTTATTATTATTTTTCTTAAAACACTTTGAATAACTATCTCACTGTCACGGTTTTCTTATGTTTCTTACTAAACTGAAAGTGTCACAGCTTGTATATCAACTTAGTTATATTGTTATACGATTTACATGAACCTTATTCTTATGCAACTACACGGTTGACCAATTACGAATATCAAAAAATGCGCATCCTAATTTCTTCAAACGATATTTTGATAACTCACGCATATTTTTTGTTCCATCAAATGACAATTCCCTCAGCATACAGTTGAGTGAGCACGGTGATACTAAATGCTTGTGTGCTTAGGGAAAGGTTCATGTTAAAAAGTAAGCCTAGCTCATTTATTTCCGAAGGAGTTCCTTCTTATATAGTTCCTTTTTCCTTTTAAGCATAAAACTCTGCATTTGTCGATTAGAATGTTTTTTTATTAGCGTCTTCGCTTTCAGATGGGTTGTTCTTGTAGAAACATGGATTAATTTATAGTTAGTGATATCAAAGAGGTAAGTGAAATAGTATAGTCTCGCCGATACAAAGTACTCTTAATTCTTGATTAATTTAGTAAAGTTTGATAATTTAATAAATACCGAAGCATTGTTCCTATAGTTGAATTAATTAGTAGTTCATTATGGAATATGTTTTAAATAACTATGCCTATTCTTTATATTATTGTTATTATTATTCATGCAGTCAAACCTGTTGAAAAAGGAACCATTTTTATAATAGAATTCTCTCTTAAACTAAAATTTTATGATTCAGATTATACACCCACTATAATAATAACTTGCTTAAAATTTTTTTTCCCTCTTTCTAGAAACTTTGTTCCACAGATTTTACTGTATTATTATTATCGAGATTTATTATAATCAGCAAGAATAAAAAATTTTCCTTTTGAGATTTTTTTTTTTTTTTGAGGTCTTTCTTTTTAATTTTCAGAAAAATTTCCATCTTTTTAACCCTTTTCTAACTTACACTGTTAAGAATATTCCTGTAAAATTACGGGTAGAGACCGGCAGCAAAGATTCCAACTAAAAAACTATGCCTATTATTTTGTGAAGCCCGTAAAGCAGGATATAATGCACCTTAAAACACAATAACACTTTATTTGCTGTTTCATAGCATGTAGCACGTTAGATAATCATCACAGAATCGCATTTTTGGTGAGTTAAAAAATATGTTATGGTTAAGTAACAGTATTTTTCGAAACACGTCTAAAATGAAAGGTTACACCCGAAGAAAACGAAGAAAAATGTATGGAGTCGCACCGTAATTTTGCTAAAAGATTGATTAGAACTCTAAGAATATGTAGATTGCCTTTAATTTTCTATGTATCTATGGGATAAGACCACTTATTTATTGGACCAGACCATTTTTTCATCAAATAAGGCTGCTGTCCCAGAAAATAAAAAGACACACACTCAAATTACAGTTTTTTTGACTCTCAAATTGCAATAAATTTACAGTTTTATCTGAGAGAGTAGTTGAAAAGTATACCGTCTGTCTATCCTTGCTCTAACTTGAGTAAATATACTCGTATTAACACGCAAATGATACATATTATTGAGGTTTGCCATGGCATGTATGGTATTGATAATGAAGTGCGTAGAATTCATCGTTCATTTCCAAGGCCACTCACAAGAAATCCGTTACATTATTATCGATGAGAAAAATCATTTTTGGTGTATTTTACAACTTAATTAGAGGGATTTATGTACGGAGTACGCCAATCAGTTCTTTCAGGCTGTAGATAACACACTAGTCAATCATAAGCCTTCTTTTTCAATCTTTTATCAGATTTCTTTCCTTAATTTATTTTTAATTTAGTATCTGATCAGATTGATAATATAAATAAGGAAATGTATCTAAAAATTTGAAGGAGAGGATGAAAAAATGACCTGGTGCACGCCATACGCCATCCCTCTAAAATTGCACTGTACGCAAGCTCCTCCAATTAAGGGTTAATAATGTTATACAATCTTAAACACAGTGAAATTTATATACATTATTGAGGTGTACTAGAAGATGGTTATTGTGGAATATATTAAGTATAACACTTAAATTCTGCTTATAGGGAAATTCAAAAGTATTTCGTTATTTTATGATTTATGAAAAAAAAATCGTTTGGGGCGAATTTTAATGATGATACTCGATTACAACCGTAATGAAATTGACATGACGTTTTCATTTACGTTACATGTTTTGAGTTTAACTGAATTTTTGTACACTACAGAAAGTATACAAATTCTATGGACGAGCGGTTTCCAAATTATGGGTCACGGAACAATCGAAACTTGCCCTCAAAAATATCTTTTTTTTTTTTTTTTCATCTATTCAAATGAGCTACAAATGTAATATTTTAGAACCACATTAATCATGAAACTAAATCTTCGTGAAAAGACAGTGTTTTCTTAATTTGGTACTGACGATTTTGGTAGTAGATATTTTTTAGAATGACACTTCTATTTTCGGGAGCAGTTTCGAAAGTGAAATTAACTTTATAAAAAAAATATCTGCAACCAAAATCAAAAAAGTTAAAAAAGAGCGATTTAGAGATTAACCTTACAAATCCAATGCAAAAAAGTTATTTAAAAATGTTCAAATGCAAACCAGATATGAGAAAATATCTTTCCCATAGGTTTAACATTAACTTGCGAGGGTGTTCGCCTACAGGGACAGGAGCCTTAAAGTTACAATGAACCAGATTTTACTTTGATACAGATGTACTTATAGTTAAACACCAGAGTAAGAAATCTCACTAATTCTAAAGTTGTGTTTAGTAATAAGCAAATGCATTTTTTATTATATTTATTGTTATTATTCAAATTACACATATTGGGATTACCAATTCTTGTTTTTATTGATAGTGCATCCTTCGACGGGATTTTTCTTTTCCATTGGATAGGAAAAGTGATAGCTTATAGAGGTCATACAAAATTTTCATATTGATATTAGATACACCCTCATATTGCGTGGGTCGCAATTTTTTTTTTTACTTAAAAGGGGGTCGCGTACCAATAAAGCTTAGGAATTGCTATTATAGATCATATACAGCTGATTCTTTATTTATACATATATAAAATAGTTTGTCCTGACTGTTTGACAATCAACGCACAGCTCACACTATTGAAAATTGGGGAACATATACTTCTTATGATGTAAGCGTGCACTAAGATGGGTTTTTGAAAATCCCCCCCCCCTGGGGGGGGACGGGAGGCTCTAAAGTTTGGAACATCTTCCTCTATCTCAGTAACCATTCCAGAAAATAAATCGACTAAAAAAATAACTAAACACATATTTCAGCTATTTTAGAAATTGCCCCGCTGTTGGGGTTAAAAGGGAGGTCAAACAAATGGTACATCTCAGCAGTCGTTTTAAGTAGAAGTGTGAAACGGCAAAAAATAGTTCTGTTAAAAATAATTAGACATATTTCAGCGATTTTAAAATTTTAATGTAGAAACACAAAAGAATATGCAACCATTATTAATGATGCTGTTTAAGAATTCACATCGCGAATAACTTAAAGCAGCATTGTTTTTACAATTTTCACCAAAAGTTGAAAAGTGCTTATGGATTCAATTTTTTTGTCTGTCTGTGCATCAGATTGTTCACCTGCCTGTTTGTGCTTTAAATCGCGGTAATATAGTCGATTGTCATAAAGTTCATATGCGTTATTGTGGTTTACCATTGCAGGTTTGATAATGAAGATGAAGTGTATAGCGTTTACGGTTTATTTACTGGGACACTCAAAAGAATTTTGCAACATTATAGTCTATGGGAAAATATCGTTTGCAATATATTTTACTTGCCCGAAAAGTCATGTAACAGCATCGCCTGGTTGCAAAATGTTTAAAAGACGCAAAGAATTTTTCGACAATTAGCAGAATTAAAAGCACTCCTAAAAAAAAAAAAAAAAAAAAAAAAAAAAAACAGGATTTAAATAAATGGTAAATGGGATCAATTTTTTTTACTGATTTTTCTACGTCATTGTGATCAGTTCGATATTTTTTTCATTATTAGAAAATCTTCTGATGGAACACAATAACTGCATCCCCAAGAGAAGCAACTTGAGGGGAAGGAAACGGGAAGTGCATAACATGAATAAGCGGGCATAAAGTTTGCCAACAATATATCATATGAGGGGTGTCGACTAAATTTTGAAAAGTGCGCCCCCCGTGCGGGGGCAAAGTGGGGGAAGAAGCGCTGGAGTTTTATAATAGGAAATAATGGTCAGAGAGTTTTCCAATGATATATAACATGAGGTTTGTAAGCCAAATTAAAAAAATTGCACCCCCCCCCTCCAGAGTTCCAACTATTACACCTAACCGGGGAAAAAAAAACTTCCGCTTTCTTTGAAATTTTCATATGTTATAAATAATATTTATCAGAGGGCCTCATGAAAAAATCCTATCTGTAATAATAAAACGCTACAATTTCAAAAAAATCGAAAATTGCGCCCTAAGGGTAGGGCAAATTGGGGCACGGGAAGAAAGGTTCATAATATGAGAGCTTTCCGATGATAAGTCACATGAAGGATGAGTTTTGACGGTTGACAAAAAAAGTTTGGAATTTTTCGACCCTACTTTAATCCTTCGATGGTGAAATTTTAAAATCGCTGAAATATGTCTAATTATTTTTAACAGAACTATTTTTTGCCGTTTTACACTTCTACTTAAAACGACTGCTGAGATGTACCATTTGTTTGACCTCCCTTTTAACCCCAACAGGGGGGCAATTTCTAAAATAGCTGAAATATGTGTTTAGTTATTTTTTTAGTCGATTTATTTTCTGGAATGGTTACTGAGATAGAGGAAGATGTTCCAAACTTTAGAGCCCCCGTCCCCCCCCCCCAGGGGGGGATTTTCAAAAACCCATCTTAGTGCACGCTTACATCATAAGAAGTATATGTTCCCCAATTTTCAATAGTGTGAGCTGTGCGTTGATTGTCAAACAGTCAGGACAAA
Source organism: Maratus speculifer (assembly GCA_964019185.1). Lineage (NCBI taxonomy): Eukaryota > Metazoa > Arthropoda > Arachnida > Araneae > Salticidae > Maratus > Maratus speculifer. The sequence goes on along the minus strand of OZ025290.1, from coordinate 55,252,708 downwards.
CTATTTTATATATGTATAAATAAAGAATCAGCCAAATTTTTAACTTAGTTGAAAAGTATTTATGAATTTGGTTTGTCTGCTGTTTCTCTGTCTATCTGGCTGTTTGTCTGTCTGACAATGCTCTTACTCGCGTGAATATACTTGGATTTTCATCTAACTGATATGTATTACTGAGATTATACCATGGCATGTTCGATATTAAAAATGAAGTGTATACCATTTATGGCTAGTTTATATTGATCACAAAAATATTCCATTACATCATGGTCAATGTGAGGCACAATCGTTTTTAGAGTATTTTAATAATGTTACACTGAAAACGATTGTTTAGATATGTAGAGAAAATGATTTGGAGCATAGGCGGCTTCAATCAAAATATCAAGGTTCGAACGCTGGCCATGAATTTTTTCACCCACTGGAAAATTTACAACTGCAATGATTTACTTACCAATTGAATAATTGTGTTAAACCTTAATCTAATATAATTACGCATGCAACGTTTACTGCAGCTTCAAAATCCTTCGATTTGTTCTGTTGAGCTGATTCTGACATCAGACCAGATACGGTGATCGTTAAAAGTTACATTAGATTAATTTTGAAACACGATTATTCAATCGGTATATTAATTATAACACTTGCAATTTATCCATTTTTCATTTTAGGTGAAAAAAGTTCTTGCCAGGATACGAACCAGGGATGTATTGGCTGAAGCCGCCAATGCTTTACCAAATGAGCTATCCCGGATACGAAAACTGGACGACTATTTCACCCAATTAACCTCAACGATCTCTTTATCTGGTCTGATACTCTGGATCAGCTCAACAGAATAAATAGCTTATTTCGTAGAGCATTGGCGGCTTCAGCCAATACATCTCTGGTTCGCATCCTAGCCCTGACTTTTTTCACCCAAAATGAAAAATGGATAAATTACATCTGTTATAATTAATTTACCGATTGAATAATCGTGTTTCGAAATTAATCAAATGTAATTTGGTATGCAGCGATTTTCTGCAGTTCCATTTATTGACCTTCGTTAAAGGTTAATTAAGAGTAATTAAGAGGCTACTTCAGTAAAGTTCCGAAAGAGAGCGGCTAATGTTATTTCAATGGAAGAAATTTGTAGCTTTCATTTCTTTGAATTTGTCAAGAATTTGTTATTTTTTGTTACTTTGAAAACCTGTACTTTTAAACTATGCACTACCATTTTCGTTCCTTTTCTTGTTTTTCTTTTTTTAATTTTAAGGCGACGTAAGTGCATTATTATAGGTTCTTTGAAGGTCCACTTTTATTGTCTTATCGGGAAAAATCTGTTAAACATTTTAAATTTCGTAAAAGGGCATGCATGGTTTATTTATTTATTTTTCAGGAAATGCTTTTTATTTAGATTTTAAAAAACCTATGTTATATATATAAAAAGCTGACTCACTTTTATTTAAAACAGTCGAAAATACTTTACATTTCGCCTTAAAAAAGGAAACACCTTAATACAGGTAGGGATCCCAGACTATATCGGTTTACTCATAGGATAGTCAAAGGGTGAAATTCTGCCCGTTGCTCTTAGCTGAATACAATTTGAATTTGTCTTCCACATTCACCCGGGATGGCCCAGTCGGTAAAGCATTGGTGGTTTTAGCCAAGATTTCCCTGTTTCAAATCTTGACAAGAGCCTTTTTCGCCCACTGAGAAAACTTACAACTGTTTTGGTTTATTTACCAATTGAATGATTGTGTTAAAAATTAATCTAATGTTACAAACTTTGAAACATAATGAAAGTTATGCGCGTGACTGAGATGGACGACAACGTGTGTTGTAAGGAAGATAGAATAAATTGCAATTATAATTCGTTTATAGGCACACTCGAAAGTATTCTGTTACACTATAGTCAATGTGATAAATTGTTTTTAACACATTTTAATGATGTTATACTGTTTCAAACATAATTAAATTGGTGTGCATCACTGAAGTGGATATAAGGTGCTTTATATAGAGTATAGAACAAGTAGCAACTATAGTTCATTTACATGGATGTATTAAAATGTCGCATTATTATTTATGGTAAAAAGTCATTTTCAGTGCATTTTAATAATGAAATTGATATACATTACTAACGTGCATCACAGCAGGTTTTATGTAGATTATATGATACATAGATTATATCTTTTATCTATAGTGACATTAAAAAATTCTGTTCTTCTGTAAGCCATAATTGTCTGAGGCATGTTTCCAGTTGTTATATGCACTTAAAAGGTGTATTTTTTTTTTTTTTTTTTTTTTTTTTTTTTTTTTTTGTTTATTATGAGGTATGCAAAACATACATGGGATTGCATGAAAGAATTCGTACACATTACCGGATTAGACAACAATTAATGAAAATGAATTTTTACTGAGTTTTCTTTTTTAAGTTTTTTAATATATCTAATTAAACTGTATAAACGAAAATTAAATTTCTCAACAGCATTCCGATGCTGTTTGAAATTGTTTCGTAATTGATGCCACAATATTTGATTTTTTGTTGTTGTTGAAGTTAAAAGCATGATTATTTGCAGGAATGAATATAGAAGTGAATTATAACAGAACAGTTTTTCCCGATAAATTAATCGCATCAGGAATTATAAGCGATTGTTGTCCCAGGATGACAAATGTAGTTTTTCTGCGCTGTCGCGTCCAGAAATTAGATTCAAAATGCAAACATTAACAGCATTTTCTGAAAAGATCTACTACCATTTACCGAAAAATTTAAAAAAAAAATGTTCAGTTATATAGTTTCTTATTAAGGTATGTGCCAGCCTTTGGAGCACTTGTTTGAAAATATGAAGTTTTTATCAAACTCATGTATTTTTATCTAAAACAGATAATAAAATTATGAATCGATAAAAAAATTTAATGAAATTTTAATTAACTTTCAAATTTAGGCAATATTTAGTCAAATTTTACCACATAATTGCGTTTTTGCAAAAATATTTTCGATATATTTCATTTTTTTTTCAGCAATGTATTATCATAACACTTACCTGCGTTATGATTTGCAATATCTATCTATCTATCTATATATATATATATATGGTTGTGTATATACATATTAATACAAAATAGTTTGTCCTGAGTGACAGATAATCAACACAACGTCCAAACTACTGAGCCTAGAAGCATGAAAATTGGGGGGAAAATACTTCTTTTGACGCTAGCGTGCATTAAGACAGAATTTCAGAAAATCCCGTCCCTAAGATGGTTAACGATGAGGGAGGAGGGAGGTTGGAGTCGAAAATTATAGAATATCTTGTCGCATTTCAGCAGCCATTTTCAGAAGGAGCGTGAAATTTCCAGAAAATAAATGTGCTAAAAAAATAATTAAACACGTATTTTAGCGATTTAAAGATTCCCCTCCCCTTTTGCAACTAAGAGGTTACCCATTCGTGCCCAGCATCTTTTGCGTAAGTTTTATTTGGTTGGCACCACTATTTTTTGAAGATTTAAGTTTAGTTCATTAATCACGAAAGTGCATCATTTAAATAAAATAATTATTGCTTTACTTTTTTACCGGTGTCAAAAACAGTGCTGAATGGACCTTTTGAAGCGTCCCTAAAAAGGGACGCTAGGCACTAATGGGTTAAAAGGGATAAAAAATTTTAGAATATTTTGCAATTCTCAGCAGCGATGTTAGATATTAGCATGAAACTGTAGAAAATGAAACAACCAAAAAAAATAATTAAACATGTATAACAGCGATTTTAGAAATTCACCCCCCCCCCCCTTAAGGAGGTTAACGTGGAGGTTGAAAATTTTCATACATTTTTTGGACCCGTCATGTGATATATCATTGGAAAGCTCTCAAACCACTCTTTTATATTAAGAACTTTTCCCCCCTCCTCTCTGATTTGCTCTCCTGGGGGCGCTTTTCGAACTTTTTGGAAATGATAGTGTTTTTATCATTTTAGATCAGATTTTTTTTCATGGAACACCCCGATAAATATGTTTTATAATAACTTAAAATCTCAAATAGAGTGGAGAAGAAATTTAGAATTTAAGAAGAAAAAATATTTTTTAGAAATAATAATAGGCAGCTGCTCGCTGTGGTGTCTTCAGGCTCGGACTGGCCCATCGGCCCGAGGGCCGGTGCGCCCTCCTCCAGGGAAAACTTTGCGCCCCTGAGTGTCTTAGTCTCACCAATATTTTTTTCGTTCGTTGTACACATGAATTCTGACTAGTGTACTAAATTTCGAGAATTCGTTAGAGAATAATAACACAGGTCTGCAATGGTTTTCCTCTTTGAAATCTGAGTAACCTTTTATACAGTTTCTGATGTGCTGATTACGAGAAAAATAATAAAAAAATTCCATCACGTCAGGATTTTTTTTACATTGAATATTTAAGATTTTGCTGAAAAATGTCTGAGCGTCTACATTTTAAAATTTAAAAAACGTCATTAAATTACTTCAGCTTAATTTTTATTGCATTTAATTAGTGTACGGTGACATAGAAATTACTTCAAAACACTAATTTGTTAATTACTACATAATAAGTATAAGTAATTCACATTAACCATGTTGAAAAAGTGTCATTTTGGCTTAATTTAGTAATGAGATCATTAATATATAATGATTAAGTAATATAACCTAATTGTTGTAAATATTAGTCGAAAAGGGTGTAATAAAGATAAACCAAAGGGTTTTTGTATAAGTACCCGCACTGATTTAGAAAATTATCAGTTGAAGTGCGCATCTTGCAACATAACCTTTAAAATGTCATCGGGAAGCTGTTTAAATTCTCCGAATTGTTTTTGTTATATTTGCGGGAAATTTATGGTGAAAAAACAACGAAACAGCATTACAGACTTTGTAAAAAATATTTACAAAAGTTATTTTGGATATGTTTTATGCCTGATTTAAGAAAATTAATGTCGGACGAAAAGTTCGATGAAAAACTTAATGATATCAAGTTGCAAGCATGGCAGTCATTTAAGGAAGTGGTGAAAAACTTTTTCGGGAACAATAAAAGCTCCGACTATAAACAAATAGTGGCCAAAATGGTTATAGATTTTGGTGCAATGGGTTGTAATATGAGCATTAAACTCCATTTCTTAAATTCGCACATAGATTACTTCCCAGAAAATCTAGGAGCCGTTAGCAAAGAACAAGGCGAAAGATTTCCCCAAGATTTGAAAGAGCTAGAAGTCTGGTATCAAGGAAGATGGAATACTAGCATGATGGTGGACTACTGCTGGTTGTTGAAGCGCGAAGATCCAAACCGGAAATTTAAGCGAAAATCGTACAACCGAAGCTTCCAAGAAAAAAGGATCAGGTTCCACAAATAAAATTTACATGTAATTTAGATCAGTAATAAGTTATTATTATATTTTAGTTGTTTTTTATGTTAAAAGTAATGTACTTTTTTAAATATATATTTTTAATGTGAAAACTTGTGTGGTTTTTTTCTATTTTCTATCTGTATCTTTTTTGAAAAATGTGGAGGTGATGGAAAAAAACTAACTACATATTCGTAATCAGCGCACCAAAATACCCTAGAATCAGCTCTCAAATTCTAGAGAGGAAGTTATGACTCTCAATTTGCAGGCCTGTGTAATCATTCAACAGACACACAAGGGAGATATTTTTTTTTTTTATCATAAAAAATAAATTAAATATATACCGAAATAATTTCAGGGTCGGAAACCAACGTAGGCATCTTTGCATGCAATTGAGGAGGAAACATGAGCCCAGGGAAATCTAGCTTTGACACCCTCAGTTGGATTTTTTTTTATAGTTTTAATGAATGATATCGCTTAGATTTTAACCAAATATTTTGCATTTTTTCTGTCCTGTACCTTGTCCATCTTTTTAAATCCAGTCTTTAATGCAACTATAATTAAAACAGTTCTTTTTAAAAAAAACTTAAGAAAAGAAAGGAATAAGTATCAGAAGGCAAAAAAAAAGTGTGGATTTTGTTGTTGATTGGAAAACAATATCGTACTCTTCGAGGAATAGAAACTTGATGACACGTCTAGATTACAATCTTGCAAATTTTGGAATCCAACGCGGCTAGCATATTTTTATTCCCAAAATCTGTACCATAATATCAGATTAGTAATCTCCGTTTAATTTAATGATACACTTCCCATGGTTAAATAATTTTTAGGAGTTACTAGTATGTAATTTAAATTTTTAAAAAAGTTCAATTTAATCACGGAAAAATCTACCATTAAATAAAGTGATGGACATAATAAGAAATTATTGAAATTTAAAAAAAAAAAAAATGGTCACAGGATTTTGCATGTTTCAGGAATGCAATGTTTGGGGCATTTCTCTCCATTTTCGAAACTTATATATTTCCCTTGATCTCTAATTATAATAAAAATTTTACGAATATTGCGAAGAGCGTGCACAGAAGAGTAAATTAAAAAAATTATTTTAATGATTTAAAACAAATAAGGCTGATTTTTTGTATAGGGGAAGATGGGGATACTTGAGCCATTTTTTGAATTTTAATTTTTTTTAATTTTTTATATTTTTTTAGAATAAAATAAAATATTGAAAATGAAAATTTGATATTTTTCCTTCAAGTAAAAACCACTTTCAATAAATTTTGAACTATTTTTCTATGTATAATAAATATTTATTTTTTGTTTTACATCATGGCTCAAGTATCCCCATGGCGGGGATACTTGAGCCATAGTGAAGGGATACTTGAGCCACTACGAAAAAATATCTACAAAAGTAATTTTTTTCGCTTTATTTTTGCGCAAACATTTTACAGAATGATAAATTATGAAACGTAAAGTCTTTCAAAACCAATTGAGAAAACAAAGCTAGTAATACGATCATTTTTTGTCGTTAAAACTGGTTGTCGAAGGATAATTTGAACTTGAGTTATAACGACGGTAGAAACATCCTCAGTTCAGAGCCATTTAAATTTGGAATCTGCAATTCTTCGGGCAAATTTCATTTTCAAAATATTAAGCACTTATCCAACAAATATTTTTACAGTTTTCTTTCTGGCATATTTTATTAGTAACCAAACATCAATAGAAGGTTCTCTTTCACATCATCACCATCATTGACAGAATTTTCCTCTAATTATATTGTCGAACTCATACTTTTAGTTTCGTAGCTGTCGGAATTTAAGCCAGATGTATCATTCTACTATTTCAAACACTTTTTTGATTTCACAGGAAAAGATTTTGTCTTCCTCTTTGGCTCCATGTAGGTAAGTTTAAACTGGGATTTTTGTTGCTTTTCTTGTTTTTGTGCGCTCTTTTTACCAATTTTTCTTCAATTTTCTTAATTAAAAAAAAAAGTTACAGCAACAGAGATTACGATTTCAATATAAAATACTAATCTTAATATGTTATATTAAAAAAATAAATATTTTAATATGTTGGACCTAACTAATTAAAGTATTAGAGATTATAGCCTGTAAAACCGTTTTAAAAAATTATTTTCATTTAATGAAAGTTAAATTGAAAACTATGTTTACATTTATCTAGACAGGCTATTTTGTTAGTCAAATCAAAAAATAAAATAGACATTTTCATTTAAAAAATATACATTTTTAAACATTTTTAGGTCGTTATTTTTTTAAGAAAAAGAAAAATAAAATGAAAAATTATTCTCCCTTTTCTCCAGAAAAATATCTATTAGTGAATATAAGGATGGAATTTTATTTTTTGTTTGTTTCACCCATGTTTAATTTCTAGTGGGGATGGTTAAGACATGGCTCAAGTATCCCCACTCTCATTGGCTCAAGTATCCCCACTATCACTATTTTTGTTTCCCAGAGTTTTACTAAATAAAGCATGCAGCAATTAGAACTATTTTAGACTCAAAATACAATTGAAATTATGCTTATTGAATGTATGTATATAGTTGCAACTTTAAACAAAACTTTGATTACAAAAAAACAAAAAAACCATGCACCCAAATATTTACTTTAGATAGGGAAAAGACAACTATTAATCACTATACTTTCAAAATGGTACCAAGATGTGTGATTTCTTTTTTACATGTTCAGAACTATAAATATGTTATCATATTGGCAGTTTTAGAAAGAAAAATTAACCAACTGCAGAGATAATAGGGGTGGCTCAAGTATCCCCTATGCTCAAGTATCCCCACTCTCCCCTACTAGTTTTTAAAGAGATCTAATATAAATTATTTTATGGATGCATAAAAATTTTTTAAGGGTAGAAAATTTCTTTTCCCACAAGGTATCGGATTTGCAAAAGAATTTGCTGTTCAGATTGTAACAAATAAAATTTATTTCATTTTTAACTGATTGATGACTAATTCTTATTACATTAAAGAGATAAAAACAAAGTTGAAGCCCTTAACTGCAACATTATTTGGCGCCACGTGCAAAAAAATCTTGTTAATTTTCTACTAATTTTCTGTGCGACATTGATGATTATCCAAGAGCCGACAGCACAAAAACTTAAGGCATCGAACACAAGAAAAAAAAACTTTATTTTTTTTTTTTTTTGAAAGAGAAGTAATAGGGGAATCTAATGATCCATGTTTGCCGGAAGCGAAGGGCTTCATAAGCCAAAAATTACAAATACCACAAGTGATTTACACGTAGGCTAACAATCAAAGATATGAAATGATTGTACGGCAAACACAATGCTAAACTTACGAATAAACCACTGGTAGTATAAATTTTTGTGTTACGCACCATTTCACTTCCGGTAGACATGGATCATTAGATTCCTCTATCTCTTCCATAAAATAAAGTTTTCTTTTTTACTTTCTTCTATCTTCAATAGAAGAAACTATTGTAAACGAAATTTTTTTCGACTTCCGGTTTTCGACGGATTTACACTTTTTAGGGGTCAGAGATTCCAAAAAACATGTTTTTACAAAATGTCTGTCTGCCCGTGTGTCTGTCTGTATGTCGCCATTCTACCATCAAAAAGTGTATAAAGTTATGCATAGAATTGAACCAAATTTTTTGTGAATGCTTTTGACTGTGACAAGCAGGTCCTCCTTCAGTTTTGAAATATTCCGCCGGAAGGGGGCGCTGCAATCGCGATTTTTGTGCCATTTTCAATATTGTACCGACCAAAAGTATATGAAGTTATGCATCGAATTGAACCAAATTTTTTGTGTATGTGTATGACTATGGCTAGTTGGTCCTCCCTGAATTTGAAAAAAATCCGCCGGAAGGGGGCGCCGCAATCGCGATTTTTGTGCTATTTTCAATATTGTACCGACCAAAAGTATATGAAGTTATGCATAGAAAAGAACCAAATTTTTTGTGTATGTGTATGACTATGGCTAGTTAGTCCTCCCTGAATTTGAAAAAAATCCGCCGGAAGGGGGCGCTGCAATCGCGATTTATGTGCCATTTTCCATATTGTACCGACCAAAAGTATATGAAGTTATGTATCGAATTGAACCATTTTTTTTTGTATCTGTATGACTATGGCTAATTGGTCCTCCCTGAATTTGAAAAAAATCCGCCGGAAGGGGGCGCCGCAATCGCGATTTTTGTGCCATTTTCAATATTGTACCGACCAAAAATATATGAAGTTATGCATAGAAAAGAACTAAATTTTTTGTGTATGTGTATGACTATGGCTAGTTAGTCCTTCCTGAATTTGAAAAAAATCCGCCGGAAGAGGGCGCTGCAATCGCGATTTATGTGCCATTTTCCATATTGTACCAACCAAAAGTATATGAAGTTATGTATCGAATTGAACCTTTTTTTTTGTATCTGTATGACTATGGCTAGTTGGTCGTCCCTGAATTTGAAAAAAATCCGCCGGAAGGGGGCGCTGCAATACCGAATTTCATGCCATTTTAAATATTGCAACACATAAAAGCGTGTGAAGGTAGTTCTAGAACTGAACTAAACATTTTGTATATGATTAGTTTTTGGTAAGGCAAGTAGGTCCTCCCTGAATTTGAAAAAAAAAATCTGCTTATCATTCTATTGTCCATCGGCTCGTGCAGAGACGGAAATTCGTTTTTACTCCGATTAATTGATTGAAGCAGAAATTTAAGATGAAAATCAAAGTTGGTAAGGTATTGAATTAAAATTATTAAAGCATTAAAATGAGTAACTATTTTTTTAATATTAAAATGTATGTATGAGATAGAAGAAAGTTTTGGGATTGGCACATCCAACTAGTCTTTCATGAGCTCGATATTTTGTTTTTATGTGGTCGGCTCCTGGACTATGACGATTGGAATGAAAGTGATTGGCCCTTACTTTTTCTGCTAAAAATAATCATAAAAAATCTAAATAAATATAAACTTTGAATATTCTCTGCTAATTATTGTTAAGTATAAATTATGTTTATAAATTTAACTACATTTAAAAGTTGTACCAACTTTGAATTTTCAAACAGAAACGCCCAGTTTTGTCATCTTATTTGAGTTTATTGGTCCAGTCAGGAAAAGTTATCCACATTTTTAAAAATCTTCATAGAATTACTAAAGTGTAAATTTAAGAACGCTAAAGTAAACCCATTTCAGAAACATTAATTTATATGGTTATAAAAATCATCTGATTCAATTTTATATTAACTTATTAAACAGATACACCGAATATATCTACACATATTACAGACTAATTTCTCTGTTCAAATACTTTTTTAAAATTAATTAATATTAAAAAAATAAAATTCTGGATTATGACATACATTAATTTTTTAATATAACGAACCATAATTGTCAAAAACATCGATCTGAAAGTTTACAGCTCATTCGAATAATTAGTTTTCGAGATAGAGAAAATTTTTGCCTTCATTAATTTAAGTGGGATCATCTTTTATTATTATTAATATTTTTATAAATTTAAAAATTCTGTATAATTGTATTGGTGACTAATTGAGTGTTTTCGATGTTTTTTCTTGTAAGATCTTCATTTTCTTTTCCGAAGTTTATGGATCACTTTTTTTTTATATTTTTATTGAGATTTAAGAAAATTGCTTATACTACTATGTATGTTTTTAGGATGGCGTCAAACACATGTGTTACAATTTTAAATGTCAATGTTCATGGCACTGTTTAATGATAACAATCTCCAAATTTGGTTTTGTATAGGCCCTAAGAGTGGGGATGCCCTGCGCGGTGGTCTTTCGAAGGGAACCTAATGCTTATTTACGCAAGGAAATCCAACGTTCGAATAAAACCACAGGAAACTCCGAACAATTAAACCGACGGACGCGAATGGGCTCCAACCTAGCACCTCCCGTTAACCAGTTTCGAGCGCGGAGCCTCTCGACCACAGGTGAGCTGAGGAGAAGGAATTCAAAAGTAAAATGCATAAACTAGTAAATCTGCAGATCAGGAGCCTCAACGTCAGCTTTTCACATCTTTTTTTTTAAACACACTTTGCGTAATATTCAACTTCCTGGAAACTGTAATTTAAAATTTTCGAATTACGTAATTATTTATAAGAATAAAATAAGAATAAGAAATTTGAAGCCATCAAAAGCCGTTAAATTAAAGATTTAGTTATGTTAGGATATTCTGAAAAATTCATGATTTATTATTTTTGTTTTTTTATTATACCACAGTAGAGGGGGAGAGTACTTCAGGGGGGCTCCGCCCCCCTGAACCCCCCGTAGTCTCATTAAATTTAAATTTCTAACTTTCTATCAATCTGCTAATGGTTATCGTATATCTTGTATTTCTTTCTACATTTTGATTTATAAGGATAAGCGACAGTTTTAATAAGCATTTTTCATTATCCTCATACTTCTAGATACCTGCCCACCAAAAACACCTAAATCTGATGTAAACTTTTGAAAGTATAAAATCAGTAATCTAGGGTTTTACAATTTTGTTAACGAAAAAAAGAAGTTTTGATTGCATTTTGTGGCAGTTATCGGGGACGAACAGATAGACAGAAGAACAGACTGAGAGATAGAAAACAATAAATTTTGCGTCGCCAAAATAAGCCTTCACTGAAGTTTCGGCAATGACGTCATTATTTATGAGTTATTGCTGTCCATGTTTCTTGTATTTTTAACGACAACTATAAAATACCTGTTTTATTTCAATTATGACGTCAAATTTTACCAATTGAAATGTTTGTTAAAAATATAATTATTTTTTATTTCTTTTACTTCTAATTATGCCCCCATTTTTGTCAGAAAAATTCTTATTAACGAAACAAATTTCCGTGTTTAATATTTAACAAAGTACTATTTTTATTTTTATTTTAATTCTGACGTCATATTTATTTTTTCTTAGTTTAATTTTTCGAATGGAAATTGCGCAATTAAAACTTATTGCCGTTGAAAAATTATTCCAGATTTTTTTTTTTTTTTTTTTTTTTTTTTTTTTTTTTTTTTTTTTTTAACAACGATAAAGGAAATTGGTTAAATTTTATCTAAAAAATCGCTCTTGATTCTGTATGAAAAAGAAGGAAATTTTGAGTTGTTAAGGAAAATATTTGAATAAAATTAATAAAACATAGCCTATATTCTTTTCTGGGCTATGTTATATTTATCAGCAAAGATACAAAGACATTAATTAATTCATCAGTTTTGACTTTGACTTCATTTAAATTTTCGTATACGCTTTCAAATTTATAGCATTAAGATATAATAAGGATTAGGATGAATGGTTGCTTAGCAACCATTAAGAGAGAATAAAGAAAATGAAAGAAATACATTTTAAATAAGTAAATCTCTAAGACAAATTAGTTTATATTATTGGAACACATTTATAAAAAATCTCCAAAATTTACAGTAATAACTTTAAAAATCTGACAAATGCATACACAAAATTTCAAAACAATACGAATAATTTAACTGGTAAATTTCAGTGTCCATTTATCATTGAATTCCATTAATGAAATGCGTCATTTTCTCTCAAGGAAAAAAAATTGAAAATCATTGGATTTGCCATAGAAAAGCATTATTGCACAAAATAAAATATTCTATATTTTGCGAACGAATGAATCAAATCTAACAAAAAACTATACAGCTTAATCCCAGTGCCTCACTAACATACCCACTAAATTTCAAGCCAATCGGATGTTTTTTACGTTAGTTATCGCGGAACAGACAGACTGACAGACTGACTGACAGACTGACTGACAGACAGAAACCAAAATATTTCGTGTCTCCAAAGTAAGCCTTCACTGACGTTTCGGCAATAACATTTAATAGTCGATATTATCAATCAGTTTTTACCTATGTCTTTTTCATGCAGTCATTTCCAAGAGAACTATTCGGATCGGGGGGGGGGGGGGATAACTTTTTTCATCTTATGACCTTTTGGGAAAATAATAAAACCAAAAACCTCTAACCTACAAGCAAATCTGTATTCAATTTACTGAAACTGTTAGATGTTAAACGATTAGTTTCAAAACACTGCGTAAAGTTCTGTAACTTTTATGGAACTTTAAACAGGCACGGAGAAATGGAAGAAGTCTACTATTTAGATTCAGAAATTAAGCCAGCTTCATATTTAAGAGGCTACTTCAGTTAAAAGAAAAGATCGGTTCGCTAATACTAATCCTATGGAAGAAATTTATAAAGATATTTCGGTTGCATTTCAATATTTTTAAATGTTTTTCTTTTGCATTAGATCTCAGAGATCGATCTGTATGCAGGCCATTTTTTTTTTTTTTTTTTTTTTTTTTTTTTTTTTTACTTTTTCAATTTTGATTACATATATTTTCTATAAGGATGCTTTTACTTTCCATATCGGTTCCGAAAATAATAGTGTACACATTAAAATATCTGTTAACAAAATCAAAAAAGTAAAATTAAATCAATATCAACTATCCAGTAAAAAAAATAATAAATAAAAAATAAATAAATAAATAAATAAATAAAAATATTGAAATGCAATCGAGATATCTTTATAAATTTCTTCTGTATGATTAGCACTAGCGAATGGGTCTTTTTATTTGATTGAAGTGGCTACGCGAGTGTGTTAAAACTTATTAAGCTATAGGTACAACACAAGCAATTAAAATTGACGCGGGTTCTTCTTGCGCCCTCTGAAAATCCAAGGTCTGCGCCCTTTACCCTGGTCCAGTCCGACCCTGGGTGTCTTAAAAAGAATATTTCGTAAAACAATGTTGCGAAATCGTCTGTGACAAATAAAAATGAAAATAACGGTTTAAAAAGAATAAAGGGAAAAAAATAAACAAAAAATCTGCCGTAATCAGTTGGATTATATATATATATTTTATTTTTTTTTTATTTTTTTTCATTTTTTTTTTTTTTTTTTTGAAGGTATGTGAAATTGTTTTATTTATTCATTTATTGTGAAATTGTGTTTATTATCATGTTTAAAAGTGCTAAAAAAAAAAAAAAGATTATCTAAGGATAGCCTTCGAATTAGGAATTGACATTTCAGATACTAAATTAACTAATTATGATTTAATGAATTTAATTAAAGAAAATGATAAAGTATAAGACAGATACTAAAATGGTTGACGATATGGCGAATAATATTATTGAAGAAAAGAAAACCGATGAAGAGAAGGTTTTAGAGCTTGAGAAATTACGTTTAGAACGTACTAAGTTAGAGCTTGAATTGGCTAAGGCCCAAGCAGAAAAAAAAAGTGAAAACGCGAATAATTTTGAGAAAATCGAAAGTATAGAATCTTTAGACTCTCTCATTAAAAGTATAAGAACACTTACAATTAAAATTCCGACGCGACCGGAAGGTTGGGGTTATTTCTTTTCATCATTGGAAAGGGCTTTTATTTCAAAAAATGTCCCAGAAAAGTATAAATCAGAAAATTTTCTAAATTTGTTAGGGGAAAGGACAACAAATGTTATAACATACATTAAAGATGGGGAATTAGAGGATTATTCTAAAGTAAAAGCTATAGTACTGAGAAAGTTTGAACCGACTCCGCAAACTTGCTTAGAACATTTTAGGAAAGAACAACGTCAATCTAATGAAACTTATGTACAATTTGCATCCCGATTAACAACGAGTTGGGATTATTATTTAAAATTAAGAAATGTGACAGATTTTGAAACTTTAAAACAGTTAGTGATTTCTGATCAAATTTGTCAGACTCTTGATAAGGATGTTATGTGTTTTATAAATGTTAGACAAGGGGATTCTTGGTTTCGACCAATTGAGTTATCGCGAGAAATAGATTTATATTATACATCAAAAGGGAAACCCGTAGTTGATGCTGATTGTTCAAAATTGAATAATAAAAAACATTATTCCAAACCAGTTTCTAAAGTTTTTCTAACTGATGTTAAAAATTCTAAGTGTATTTTGTCATGCAATGAAAGTCATCCTTTACATAAATGTCCTGTTTATAAAAATAAGTCTGTGAGTGATAGAGTTGAGCTAGTAAAGGCAAAAAATCTTTGTTTTAATTGTCTTCTGAACCATAAGGTAGTTGATTGTAAATCCAAATTCTCTTGTATTATTTGTCGGAAAAAACATAATGTAACTCTCCATTTCCCTTGAGAACAAAAATAAATAAAGTGGGCAATCAAGAGGTAATTCCACAGGAAATGAGTCATATAAACAATAGTAGTAATAAATCTAATTTGGATGTTTCGGCTCCAGTATTCCAGCCTTTCCAAGTTAATAATCAAAGCAATTTATTTTCAACGACATGTAATTTGGCTAATGAGTTAAAAGCTGTGTTACTTAGTACATTTGTTTGTTTAATAAAAGATGAATTTGGTAATTTTCATGAAGTACGAGGTTTATTAGATGTAGGTGCAAATTCTAATTTTATGAGTAAAGAATTAGTAGATAAACTTAATTTGAAAAGAGAAAAGACTAACATTTCTATTTCAGGCATAAATAATTTATCGCTGAATGTTAGGTCTAGAGTTAACACAACTATTTCAAATAGAGATAAGGATTTTAATTTGAAATTAGATTTTTTGGTCGTTCCGGAAATTACAGAATTTACACCGTCTAGACCACTTGAGACTTCTATTTCATTGTTAAATAACATCAAATTAGCTGATGAAAAATTTAATGTCCCAGGCCCAATTCATTTGCTTTTAGGTGCAGAAAATTTCTATGAATTTTTAAGACCAGGTCAAATTTATCCACAAACATTAAATACTAAAATTGTGTTATAAAACAGCGTTTTCGGTTATATTGTTAGTAGAAGCCTTCAGGCTAGGGGAGAAAATAATACTCATTGTGGGTTGGTAACAGATAATTTGGAGTTAGAAAGGGTAATTAAAGAATTTTGGGAATTAGAAAACGTAGAGAGAGAGTCTGAGATTTCTAAAACTAAAGAGTCAAACATTTATGAAGAGCACTTTCTGAAAAATTATTCTAGAACTGAAAACGGACAATATGTGGTGAAAATGCCACTAAAGGAAGATCCGTCTTGTCTTGGCGAATCAAAGCAAAAAGCCATGAAAATTTTAAATTCATTATGGAATCGCTTAGTTAGAGAACCTAAATTTAGTGATCTTTATAAAGCACTTATGGCAGAATATTTGAGCATGGGTCATATGGAGGAAGTAATAGAATCTGAAGAGCCAGAAATTACTTATTACATACCCCATCATTGTGTCTTTCGAGAAGAGTCCAGTAGCACACCATTACGCGTTGTTTTCAACGCAACTTCCCAAACGTCTTCAGGGAAATCGTTAAATGGTTAGTACAACGGAGGAACAATCCAAGATGAGTTATTTTCTATAATGTTGCGATTCCGAAAGCACCAAATTGTTTTTGTAGCAGACATTAAAAAAATGTATCGTATGATATTAATACATACGGAGTCAAAGAGACTTATTACGAATTTTATTTAAGTCTGATGTGAATGAGCCAGTAAAAGTGTATAGGTTATGCACAGTGACTTACGGCACGACTAGTGCTCTTTTTTTAGCTACCAGAACTTTGATACAGTTAGCAAAAGATGAAGGAAATGAGTTTCCTTTAGCTGCAAATGTATTGTTGCAAGATACATATATGGATGATATATTAACAGGGGCTGATGATCTTGACACAGCTAAAGAAATTCAACAACAGTTGATATCCTTGAAATAGAGGCGGCATGAAATCTCCATAAATGGGCCGTAAATAATGTCTCTCTTCTATGTGATAGTGCAAAAATGGAGCATTCTTTTTCTAATGAGACGAATACTTTGGAGTTACTGTGGAGACATAAATCAGATAGTTTTGGCTTTAACTTAATTATCGAACAAAATGATTTATACACCAAACGATCAGTGTTATCTCAAATTGCAAGAATTTTCGACCCTTTGGGGTTGATAGGTCCAATAATTACAAGGGCCAAAGTATTTCTCCAAAAGTTGTGGTTGCTTAAAATAGACTGGTGTGATTATCTCCCTATGAAGGAAAATAAGGAATGGAATAACTTTCTTACTTCCTTAAAAACTGTAAATATGATCAATATTCCTAGATGCATTCTTATTGAACAGTCGATTTGTGTAGAATTACACGGTTTCTCTGACGCATCAGAAATTGCATATGGTGCGGTCATTTACGTAAAATCTACAAATTCTTATGATGATTCTTCTGTTAAGCTACTCACTAGTAAATCTAGAGTAGCTCCTCTAAAGCATGTCAGTATCCCCCGTTTAGAACTTTCTGCGGCAGTCCTGCTATCTAAGTTGATGAAAAAAGTATTAAGTGCTCTGAAACATGAGGTTTCTAACATATTTTTTTACAGATAGCACAATTGTACTTGCATGGTTAAAAAAAGAGTCTAGTGATCTTAAAACCTTTGTTGCAAACAGGGTTTCGACAATACAAAGTTTAACATAGGTTGAGCAGATGGCAATTAGTGCAAAAATTAACCCAACATCTTTGGAAAAGGTGGTCATCAGAGTACTTAAACAAACTTCTAAATAGACCTAAGTGGCATAAAGGCAGGGTAGAAATAAAAGAAGGAGATTTAGTGCTAGTAAAAGATGCTGATAATTATTGTCCTTTAAAATAGCATTTAGCAAGAATTATTAAAATCCATCCAGGCCAAGATGGAAGAACTACAGTTGTTACATTAAGAGATAAAAATGGCACCTATAAAAGGCCAGTTACCAAAATTGTTGTTTTGCCTCATGTTAATTCTAATGACACCACACTGACTACATAATTTCATTTATTTATTTATTTTCGTAATTTGTTTTGTATTATTGTGTATTACATTTTTGTGCTTGTATTTGTAAATTTAATATTTCATTAGTGTATGTATGCTGAGAAAAGGTTGTATTGAATTGTATAGTATTGAATGTTTGCAACATTCAAGGCCCGGCGGTATGTTGCCGCCAGAAGCGCCATCTATTGTTTATTCGCAAAAAAAGGTTTTTTTTAATAACTTGAGTTGTACTTGAGTTGTGTTCGGAATGGCAACATAAATTGTTTGTTCCTTTTAGTTATGTTCGAGAGACCGATCTGAGGAGTAGTGTAAACATCGGCTCTCGTATATTTTAAG
Source organism: Maratus speculifer (assembly GCA_964019185.1). Classification (NCBI taxonomy): domain Eukaryota; kingdom Metazoa; phylum Arthropoda; class Arachnida; order Araneae; family Salticidae; genus Maratus; species Maratus speculifer. The sequence goes on along the minus strand of OZ025290.1, from coordinate 55,234,345 downwards.
TGATGTGAAATAAACTTTATAGTAAACTACAGTCCGCTGAGATATTTTTATTGTGTGTAGTGAACTTATTTAAACAACTGAGCGAAACGACGGATCCAAGATATATGATTAGAAAGCTCTTTAATCATTGTTTCATGCTACACACCTCCAGCGTGTCTCCGCCTTACTCTGATCCAGCTGGGGCGCTTTTCTGAATTTGGCCTATACCCCTCGTGTGACATATCGTTGAAAAGCACCGTAACCACTTTTTCATACTATGAACATCCTTTTCCCCTCTCCCCCCTTTGTTTTTCTCAGAGGTATACTTTTAAGGTATTCCAGCCGGATACCTTCTAATAATGGGAAAATTATGGAATTGATCTCACACAACGTAGAAAAAAATATATTGATACCATTCTTTACCATTCTTTTAGTTCCCGTTTTTTATCATCTGGAGTGCTTAACATTCTTATGTATTTGGTCATTTTTCTGCTAATTGCCGAGAAATTATGATTTTTGATTCTTGAACCTCCGTATCTTTTCATAATTATTTGCGCTTTTTCAACATTTTGCGATCAGAGGATGCCGTCATATAACTTTTTTCTATTGTGTCTCCCTTATAGTCTCCTCTCAGTTTTTTGTTTTATTTTCATCTCTTTTTAGTTGCCATGTATTTGCTAATGTCTACTTTATAAGAATGCAAAAACAACGATTTCAATGATTGTAAAGCATCTCAATAGCAGATTCTTAGAAGTTGCATGCCAATCGCTGGTAATTTTTTAAGGAAAGCTCAAAAACTACAATGCAAAAAGAGTTATAATTTCGGATTTGCATAATTAAAGTTTTTGACATCGATTATTGTTAAAAAAGAATAAAATCAATTCAGATTACTGTAATTTTTTTTCTCTGAGTGTTAATATAAAAATATTTTGAAATTAATTTTCGAAAAAACACATTAAATTGTCACCTGTAAAAATTATAATAAAAATTCATTTCTAGACTCTTTGACATTTAAATATTTGTATCCAATCACTATAGTTCGGTCCAGAATTAGAGGCAAAATACACCTGTTATAAAAATTTTGATTGCCAAGTTTTAAATTTTTTTAATGTAAAATAGATCATATTACTATGAAAAAGTTTTTGAATTCTACAGAGAGATTAAGAAATCGCTAATTTCATACTTGATAACCTTATATATGTATACATGTTTAAACTGAGGAAATCTTATTGTTCAACTGTTTTTATAAGTGTTTTTTTTCTTTTAATGAAAGCAATTATTCGGTAGAAAAAATCCCATAAAACTCAGTGTGATTCATTTCAATGTATAGATTTTTTTGCTATATTTTTAAGCGATTTAAAAAAAATTGCTTTATGTACATATTTTCTCTGTAGATATGAGCGTAATTTTCTCAACAACCACTTGATGGATTTGATTGCAATTTTTTTTACACTGCTGTTTCAATACACACGAAAAATTTTAACCTGTAATCATAGTAAAGTGTACATTTTTTTTACAGGAATATTTTTAAAAAATCATGCATGATTGTCTATTGATGGGTATCAAATGTGCGTGATGTTTGTTATTTGAATTTATTTTGAAATAACAGAGTGTGACATGATTGAGATGATAAAACCTCTCCGAATCTCCGAAATTTCGTTCATATCTATACATAACTTCATACACTTTTCAATGGTTCATTACAGACAGATATTTTGTATAAAGGTGTTTTTTGGAATCGCTGACACTTTAAAACATGTAAATCCATTAAGAATCGGAAGTGGAAAAAAATTTCGATTACAATACTTTCTTGTATTGAAGATAGAAGAAAGTAAAAAATTCTTTCAAAATAATTATGTAAGATATCAAGAGTTTTTTTTTTTTTTTTTTTTTTTTTTTTTTTTTTTTTTTTTTTTTTGTTTTGTTGGTATTCTTGATTTTAGTTTAAAATATCAGCAGTAGATGGCACAGCAAGAAATAAGAATTAATTCCGTACCACATTTTTGGCTAACTCTTCTTTCACTATTCATGTGAAAAAAGGAGGTTAAATACATGGATTTATTCACAGTTGCCAAAGCAATTTTGAACCGGTGATTGGATTTTTAAAAATAAACATTTCTGCACTAGATAAAATAATTTTAACAGGTAAGCCGTCATCTCATACTAAATTGAGGACGGCCTATAAATGTTTTGAACTCTTTCTCTCAAAATCTTCGGAAAATAGGAGATAACGTCAACATTTTGCCATTTTGAGGCGATGAAGTTACATTTATAATGCATAGTTGTTTTATTATAAATAAGCATTTCTTTTACAATTATAGCTTTATATGTTGAATATTCATTTGAGTGTTCCTTGACTTTACTTTGCACTCTATAAATTCTGCTATCAAGTAAATATATAATCTATTCATTTGCCCTAAAGTTTTCAGAAAAGTTGATTAACTTTCATAGAATTTAATTTCAATCGAGGCTGATTTATTCCTCTATTGCAATGGGGTATTACTTGTGCGCCTTATCTTAATCAGAACTATATATAAATTACAGTAATATGAAATTTGGTATCTCTTAACTCGTTTTTTATATTATTATTTATGTGTTATTTCAATATTAAATTCGTGGATTATTACAAAAAAAAATTTTTCAATAATTTCAGAATTGATTTTTTATCACAAGACAATGTACCTGCATAGAAATACAATTTTACTCGGTTTTCTTCTATTGTGTTCAACCCACGTTGTGTTCGCTGATTTTATGATGAAAGCCATACTGCACGGTGCAGCAATGGGTATGATGATGAGACCAAGATTTTTGCCAATTCCCATACCTATGAGTTCAAAATTTCTTTCTGGAATAGGAGATATGTTTTCTGGGTAAGCACTTTGAAAAATATATTTTTTAATTCTATATATTTCTTTACTGATAATTACCAATTTTTCTGGTAAATAATAAAATGAAAGTAGTAAACATGTATACATATGAAATTTCACCACATATTAGTAGTCATATTTAATTACGCCAAACTTCAAAAAACGAATGGGAACATGCTGGGAGTCCATAATATGTGACAAAAAAAAGTCTGGACAAATTAACATAATATGCCTCTTTTCAGTATCAGAACAATAAGGTAGGCATTGCATCAAAAGAACATTATAAATTTAATTATAAAAATATGTATTTTTACTTGGGTAATATTAATACACCTTTTTTATTATTTTTCTTTTAAATAGAATGTTTTTAAGCAAAAGCACAAACGATCTTAACGGTTTTATTGTTTTTATTTCAACAAATTTGATTAAATACACAGAAGAGCCATTACATTATGACCACCTGTTTAATACCACGTAGGACCATCTTTCGTGCTCAAAACCTCTGACAGCCTTATTGATATCAACTCGATAAAGTTCTTATAAGTAATTTGAAGTATCTGATACCAAGCGTTCACCACCGTTCATTCAATTCTCGCAACTGCGAGGTGGTAGCGTGGAAACACGAATTGGGATTTATATGTGGCACAAGAAACGCACTATTGTACTTATGTCAGGTCAATTTGGAGGCCTGGACTTGACTTGAAATGCTCTTGAATTATCCTTGAATCGCATCCTAACGATTCGACACGTATAACATAGTGCATTATCCTTTGGCAAAAGTAATAATCCACCGGATGCATTGTCGTCATGAATGGTTGCACCTGGTCTGAGATGTTCAGGCAGCATGAGGGATTGTTTTATGGCGATTATGATCCTAATGTGCTCCATAAAAATATTGCCCACGCGATAATATAGCCGCCACAGGGTTATCTCCAACCAACTATGCATATGCGAGCGATTGATAAAGTTGGAAATCGCCGTATTCGCAAGTGCCTGTCAATGTGATGGATTAAAAAACGTGATTTGTCGGACCATGCAACTTTCTTCCATCCTTCTAGGGTCCAATTCCAATGTTCAGGGGTCAGTTGCAGACGCAGCTGGCGATGAACTGCTGTCAGCGCAGGAACATACTTAGGAGTCAGCTACGTAGGCCCATTTGCAACAGTGCACGCGGCAGTGTGTGTTGAGAAATACTGTCTGAGTCGAGACTATTGTAGCTGTTGGTGATTTTGACTGTTGCATTTTTTCGGTCAAGACTAATAATGCGTTGCAATCTCAGCTCTCCTTTGAAATCAATGCGGCTTGGGGACACACCGCTAGCCGGAGACTTGTCGTTTCACCACTCATACTCGATTTTCGATACGTGTTCAAAACGACTGCAAGTGAACAGCCCATCAAAAGCTCAGTTTCCGATATCGACGTTTCCGGTCGCCGAGCCCATTATGTCGCTAATCACACTGTGTTTTGAAATACAATGCATGGGAGTTTTATACACTCCAATATCATTCGCGCACGCGTCGTAGTTTTGTTTCTAGGAGAGTTTCTTTATTATAGATGGAGGGTGGTCATTATGTAATGACTCTTCGGTGTGTATTTCAAATTAGTAAAGTAGGTAATGTCTTAAATCCTACAAACCGTACAGTCTTTTAAATCGATCGCAGCTAAATAGGAATCTTACGTTCTGTCTATACTACAGTACCAGTACTACATTACTAGAATATTCTCGTATAGTATGCTCTTTATTTCCCCCCTTGAATACGAACGACCTGTATAAGTGCCGCACAAGGTGCCCAGAATCCTTGATTGTTCTCACCAGTAAAATTTTATTGTAAATTTTGCTTTATTTAATCAGAGAATTTTCCTGATTCAATTACAAATAAATTTTAGTTTTGGAAAACCGGTGATAAAAGATTAAAAATTCTGTAAAAGGTGCTCGTCCCGAAAGGATTAATAGAGGGTTTAGATTCTACAATAATTTAGTAGTCCAATTGGAGATAGCTATAGTTCGGAAGTTCAGATAAAATGGGGGGATGGGAAAAAATGAACAGAAGATGAAAAAACCATATGGCCTATAGAAGTTGACACAAGTTGTTGCTGACTAGATTTTGGTGTAAATCACCTAACTGTTGGCGCTGCTATGCTGTATTTTTCAAGAAATATTATCATAGAGGAAAGTTTTGGATTGCCCCATCTGACTAGTTTTTTCTTGTTCATATGTGTAGGAGATGTTAATAATGACGTCAAAGATATTATAAGGAAATTTCTGAGTTCTCTAATGAAATAGTATACAATAGGGTGGGCCGAAAAAAACTTTTTTTCGATTTTCGATTATGCGGGTGCGGAAAAGTGGCCACTGGTGGCACTCAGTTCACACAAAAAATTTGAGATTTTTTGGACTTTACCTTATCCTGCCGCAAATGGCTTGAAAATTTGCAAAAATGCTGATTTTTGAATTTTTTTAGGTAAAAACTTAAAAATGTTAAATTAAATTTATTTTGGCTGTATTTGCTGGAAAAGGCAGCTTTAACGTACCAAATACTTAAATAAGTTCCGATAATGCATTATTTAATTGCTAAGTGTATTTTAAATAAGCCGATTTTCATAGCTTTTTCACGTATAATAGGCAAAATATGTATTAGTTTGAATCGTTCGTTAATTTCTCGCTTATTTGTATTCCTTGGTCTTTAAATTTTTTCTATGCGTCAAAGGCCATATATTTTGGCAGCGGACAGCAGTATAACTCAAAAACAAAGCTGGAAGGTGAGAAGGGGTGAAGCAGGACTCATAGAGTACGCAATGCCTCATCGTAATGTTGAGGGAGTTAAGGAGGAAATAAAAGAGAAGAGAAAATTGCGATAAGGGATTGTTATTATTTTACTATGCTCAAAACCTGCGACATATGTTCAGTGTGGACGTGAAACCTTTTCCTAGAGAGATGTGGTACTTTTTGGATCATTTGACGTACCATTACAGTGTTTTGTGCGTTTTATTACGACGAGCTTAGAAATGGCTAGTATGAAGGTCCATGGCAATGTAAAAGACACGCGACAGCATGAAAAGTATCCTTTTTGAGGCACCATGCTTATTGAAAGATTTGCAATTGCCAACTTATACTGATATCATGCTCCACTACTACTGGTTGGGAAGCGATATGGCAGCAAATCAAGAAATCCAATATTAGTCAATAGATGATGTTATTAAAATGGCTGGTGAAAAAGTTACCATTGAAAAAAAGCTTCGGAAAAAAATCTGAATAAAAGCTTCCATACCAGTGTTTTCCCAACGATCAATTTTACAAAAAAGATTAAAAACTACTAAAAGGTTTCACCATATCGTACGAATTCTTCGCGGTTTGTCTTTACTTTCAAGCCCATACGATTACAGGATTTCCTCAATGATCTACACGTCTTTTAATAGTGATAGTTTAGAATAATAGTTTAATAGTTGGTGAAAAAGTTACCGAAATCTGAAAAAAAGCTTCCATACCAGTGTTTTCGAAACGATCGATTTACAAAAAGATTAAAAACTACTAAAAGGTTTCACCATTTCGTACGAATTCTTCGCGGGTTGTCTTTACTTTCAAGCCCATACGATTTTAGGATTTCTCCAATGATCTACGCTTCTTTTAATCGTTTTTAATCTTTTTGTAAATTTATCGTCGGAAAAACACTGGCTTTTATTCAGATTTCGGTAACTTTTCAATCTACCATTTTAATAACACCATCTATTGACTAATATTGAATTTTTCGATTTTTTGCCATATCGCTTCGCAACCAGTAGTAGTGGCATATGATACCAGTATAAGTTGGTAGTTGCAAGTCTTTCAACAAGCATGGTGCCCAAAAAGGGTACTTTTCATTCTGTCGTGTGTCTTTTACATTGGCATGGACCTTCATTATAGCCATTTCCAAACTCGTCGTAATAAAACGCACAAAACACTGTAATGGTACGTCAAACGATCCAAAAAGTACTGAATCTCTCTAGGAAGAGGTTTCACATCCACACTGAACAAATTTCTCAGATTTTGAGCATGGTAAAATAATAACAATCTCTTATAGCAATTTTCCCTTCTCTTTTATATCTTCCTTCACACTCTCAACATTAGGATGAGGCATTGCGCAAGTTTAGTGTCCTGTTTCACCCCCTTCTCACCTTCCAGCTTTGTTTTTGAGTTATACTGCTGTCCGCTGCCCAAATATATGACCTTTGACGCATAGAAAAAATTTAAAGACCAAGGAACATAAATAAGAGAGAAATTAACGAACGATTCAAACTAACGCATATTTTGCCTATTATACGTGAAAAAGCTATGAAAATCGGATTATTTAAAATACACTTAGCAATTAAATAATGCATTATCAGAACTTATTTAAGCATTTGGTACGTTAAAGCTGCCTTTTCAAGCAAATAACAGCCAAAATAAATTTAATTTAACATTTTTAACTTTTTACCTAAAAAAGTTCAAAAATCAGCATTTTTGCAAATTTTCAAGCCATTTGCGGCAGGGTAAGGAAAAGTCCAAAAAATCTCAATTTTTTTGTGTGAACTGAGTGCCACCAGTGGCCACTTTTACGCACCCGCCATAATCGAAAATCGAAAAAAAGTTTTTTTCGGCCCACCCTAGTATACAATTACAAAAAGTGTTTTTCAGATCATGAAAAGTATGCAACTTATTATACTTACAGTTTCGAATCTTGCGATGATCAAAAATTTTTATTTTTGTGATCATTTTATGCAAATAATTCACATATTTATTTTAATAGCAGCAGAAGTAAAGCTAGTCCATGAGGGCCACTGTAATACTTACCCATCATGGATATGAATAATATAATATATGAAAATAAAACATGTGTAAACTATTTATAAAATACATTGTAATTCCAAAACAAATTTAAACGTATATTTAAATATTTTTAATATACATATTAACGATTTATTAATGAATTTCTGATGAACCTATTTCGACAAATTATATAAAACGCCAAATTATTCAAGTAGTGCCGAATTGCGTAAAAGAAACATTCTTATAGCTACAAAAATAATAATCATATTAACTAACAGTTTACTGCATCGGATAAAGCGTCTCATTTCCAATTAAAATATTTTTTCGAATTGAAATTTGAATGAAATACAGGGTCTTGAAAAATAGAAGAATGTGGAAAATAGGATTACAAATATCTCGGTAACTAATAATCCGATCGACTTCGATCTTTATGCAAAATCTGTGTTATTTTCTTGCCTTTTACGTTCAGTTCTTAAAATAAAAAAGAAATCGAAAATTTTTATTGAAGGAATTTTTCAAGAGTCCGAAAAAATAGTTCCAGATAATCGAGGTTACTGTTTTTAAATAGATTTCGTCCTATTCTTACAAATTAAGTACATAGAAAATTTCTATTCTCTATTTCGATTTGTTGGAAAGATAGAGCGCTTACAGGCACACAGACAGACGTACAAACGGACGGACGGCAATTTTTTTTTTAAATAGGTTTTTCGGAATATCCAGTATCTGAAACGCGTAAATCTGTCAAATTTTTTTTTTTCGATTTTCAAAATGATTGCAAAACTTAGCCTAAACTACGTATGATGGGTAAGTAAAAGCAAGAACTAGCGAACTCCAGAGAAATCTTACGATAAAAATAAAATAAAATAAAGTATATGATTCATAGAAAAAAAGGCAATAAAAAACAGGAAATGTTTTTTTGTGAAGCTACACATATATCTATAGCTTTACAAACACTACTTTTGTAGATTTACTTTTTTTTTTTTTTTTTGTACAGTGTGCAGATGAAATTTTACCAATCATACAGATTTATATAAATTTAAATATGTAGAAATACAAATTTTTTTCTTTATGGTGAAAGTATTGTTGAAAAAATTTAGTAACTTCACAGATTTTTTTTTTTTTTTTCACGGTGCAAGTATTGTTAATTTACTCATAAAATGGAGTTTTACTTAAACGGAAAAGTACATATTATCGAAGTCTGTAAATGCCGTCATTTACCATTTTTAGCGATTATGCTTTGTAAACGTTCTAATGTGAAGGGATGATAGGGATTGTCTTAGAGTTTTCAGGATCACAAAAATCAATGAAAAGTAGGTGTTCAGATATTTTAAGAGTTCAAATAGATTCTATTAATATTGTTCCCGAAACCAAACCAGCTACTTTCTGATACATTATCGAATTCTTTTTTATTCGTGTAAAGATGACATTCTAGAGTATTCTGGTTCTGAAGCAATGTAATCAAAACGTTCTCTCATTTTTCTGTAAAGGCTGACAATCTTTCAGAAATTGCTGTCAAAGTTGATGTTTTGAACCAAATTTCCGGATATGACAAAGCAGAGAAGAAAAAAAACTGCAGTCATGATAGAATATTTACATTAAACTCACGATGCAATATATTTAAATAAAAATATAAAAATGTGCAATGAAAATAACGTGAATAATCATGCCTGAAAATATTTTCTTTTACGCTTAAAAATGAATCTGTAAATATGTTCGAAAGCTTCGAGCTGATGAACAAAGGAAACTCTTCATTTGAGAACCAACTTAATGTCGAATAAAATTTCAAGAAAAAAATTATTAATATTTTTTTATTTTGAAGTAGTAAAACTATTTTTATTTTTCAAAATATACTTGAGGCAGCTTTTTACTTTCTTCTACCTTTACAAGAAGAAAATATTGGATTCGTAAAAATTTTCGACTTCCGGTTTTAGACGGATTTACATGTTTTAGGGGTCAGCGATACCAAAAAATATATCTGTCTGTGAGTCTTTGACTCTTTATGTATGTAACACAAATTTTGTGGGCGCTCTATCTCAAGAACAAATGCACAGAATTCAATAAAAATTTACATTCAGTTAGTTTCTGATATAAATTGGTGCTGGTTAGTTTTTAAGAAAATCGCTCAACAAGTGGCACTGCTATGCAGCTATTTTTCACGATTTCAGCAGTAACTCTATCTCAAGAACTAATGCGCAATTTTCCATCAAACTTCAGATTCCGTTATTACATAACATGATTTGACATTCTATACATTTTAATGTCAATCGCTCAACAGGTGGCACTGCTATGTAGCATTTATCACAATTTCCGCAATAAGTCTATCTCAAGAATTATTGCACGGATTTTTATCAAACTTTAGATTCAGTTAGTCCTTGACATGATTTGACATTTTCTTGACTCTTGGTGTAATAATTGGTCAACAGATGGTGCTGCTATGCTGCACTTTTTCGATTTCCGTAAGAAATCTACTTCTAGAAATAGTACATGAATTTTCATAAAACTTCATATTCATTTATTCCTTAACGTGACATGGTGTTGTTGACATTTTGGTGTAAATCATGTAATGGGTAACATTGCTATGCTGAATTTTTCACGATTTTGCCATAGCCCTATCTCAAGAACTAAGGCACGGATTTTCATCAAATTTTGGATGCAGTTAGTCCTTGACAGTATTTGAAATTTTCTACTTTTTGGTGTAAATTGGTCAACAGATGGTGCTGCTATGCTGCATTTTTTACAATTTCCGTAAGAAATCTGTCTCTAGAAATAGTGTACAGATTTTCATAAAACTTCAGATTAAACTAACTTAAAATTCCTTTAACCCAATTCTTTAGATTAAAATTTGCTTAATCCTTAACATGAATTGGTGTATTTAAATTTTGGTGTAAATCACCCAAAAGGTCGCATTGCTATGCTGTATTTTTCATGATTTCCGTCATAGCCCTGTCTCAAGAACTAATGCATGGATTTTCATCAAACTTCAGATTCAGTTTGATGCTGACATAAGTTGTCGAAAATTATGTTTCTGTAAAAATCATCCAATAAATGGCTCTGCTATGCAGCATTTTGCATGATTTGCGTTATTTTAGCGCTAATCATATCTTAAGAACTAATGCACGGAATTTCATACCATTAGAATTCCCATAGTGGCCATAAATTGTCATTTAATTTTGCCACTGATATAAACGAATTTCGAAATATTAAAATGGATGAGATAGAAGAAAGTTTTGGGATATTTATATCCAATTAGCTTATGTATTAATACAATGAAAATAGTTTTACAAGTCAAATTTTTTTCGACAGATATTTGTAGGACTACATAAACATATCATTGTAATTTTTATCAAAGAACGTCTGGGTCAATTATCACCCTTCTTCAAAGAAATAAAAGAGAGGGAGGATTGATTAATTGGCTGTGTTTATGACAGCCGATTATCAACACGAGATATATAGACCATAAGGAGGGGATTGCCTTCCGTGGGGGTCTTTCTTTACCCGTATTTACGCTAGAAAATCCAAGGTTCGACTTAAACCACGGAAAACTCCGGACAATTTGGACGACGACCGCGATTGGGCAGCACCTGCATCTTATTGGACTCAGCATCTGCCGTCTACCAGTTTCCAGAGTCAGAACCTCTCAGCACTGGTGGGGCAGGAGAGGGGGGATCCTTTCTTTCTTTTATTTATTTTTTATTTTATATATATTTTGTTTTGTTTATTTTCTCAATATCGTATTTACCGACTCCTTTTTTTTTTCCAGATTTGGAAAACAGTTTGACTCCCAGCAACAGGAAGTGATTATTATCAAGGAAAAGAAACCCCCCAAACCGAAGATCATCATCATACAAGATAATGACGATGAGTGGTAGATGATTCTGGGGACAATCATACTGTAAATACTTCATCAAAGAGCTATTCACCACCATTCATTTTTTAAACAAAAAATTACATTGTATATTTTTCAAGCAAGAACTACTTTCAAAAGAAGCTAGTCGAAATATATTATTATTACAGGCAAAAGAAATTCGAAGAAACTTTACTTGATGAGGAAAAATATTTTCCCAAGCAGTATACCAGAAGTGTACAAAGAATTGTATATAGTCGGCCAAATAAAGTTATATTCTTGTTTTGTCTATATTTTCTCTAAAAAAGTAAGTTTGTCTAATTAATTTTCGAATTCCAATTTACTAAAAAAAAAGTACAAAATAAACTAAAAATTCATGAAAACCACACACACACACACACACACACAAAAAAAAAAAAAAAAAAAAAAAAAAAAAAAAAAAAAAAAATCAACTTTACAATTGAGCTGTTGAGCAATATAGGCATTTCATAATTTTAAATAAAAATAAAGTTAAAGAATCGGAATCACGTTAAAAGAGAGAAATGTAATAAAATTAAAAAATATATATAGTAGTTACAATAACATATAGCATTAACATATAGTTCATTTGTTCATTTATGCAAAACAGTTGAGATGAAAAAAGACAATATCAGAGAAAAGGCACATTTTAGTTATAGCTATTACATACTTTTATAAAAATAATAGAATCACTATTATAGTGAAAAATAAAGTGAACTAGATTTTAGGTATGTATTTTCTTATAAAACACAAACTAATAAGATATAGTAATCAGAAACAAGTTTAAGTAAAACGAAAGACAATCCGGTATTATCTTCATCCCATTTTGAATAACCATCATCAAGTCTTTTTCTGTACTGTTAAAAAAAAATTTCTGGGAAATTACAAAGAATCTATGGGTAATCTATTATCTTAAGTCTCTTGTAAAATTACAGAGATTAGAAAAACAGAGACTATGTTAAATAACAGCGAAATAATTCGGTAAATTTACAATAGACTCTGTAATTTAACATCGTTAAAAATACACATGACTCTGTAAATTTATTTTTAATGGTAATAATTTAATTTAGTTTTCAAGATCCGTAAATCACTCAATCATCAATGAGCCTGAAAGAATTTAAACCTTTCGAATAATTTTGAACTGCTGTATCATTTGTTTTTTGCACTTTTTCTTTCTAGACGACTTGGGGTTAGAACCTGAGACCTCTTGACAGTGGAAGAACAACGCCATACTGACTGAACTACAGAAGCGGTTGTTATTTGGTTCAAAGTATGTTTTTATGAAACAGAGCGGAAAAATCGATAAATATCCCCACTAACACAGAGAAGATAATTTTTCCCTTTCTAAATAAATAAATAAATAATAATAGGTAAAAAATATTTCTAATAAAACTGCAAAATAATTTTATAAATGTGTATTTTCAATTATAAGTTTTAACAAAGATAAAAATATGTATAAATAAAAAAGAAATCCCCACAAGGAATTATATATGAGGACCCCAGAAGCCAAGGGGTACAAGTGACAAATTTTAGATTTCGAGTAAATTGAGTTCAAAGTTAAACATCAATTGTAATTCAAAGAATTGAGATATGAAACTTTTGCTTATATCTTAATGATCTTTGAACTCTTATTTTAATAAGTGTTTTTAAAAAAAGTGGAATACAATTTTTCTTTTTAGTTATAACTAAGCAATGTTTATCATCATTCGGCACTTGTACCCTTTGGCTTCCAAGCAGTAATGAAAAGTGCTTGAAAGCTAAAGAGTACATGTGCCGAATGAGCACATGAAATGAAAAATTATGAAATAAAAAATTGTATCTATGAAAAAATTAAGAACAATGTTTATACAAACTAGTCGTTGGGGGCCACCGTAATACTTTACCCATCATGGATATGTATATGAAAATAAAACATGTGAAACTATTTATACAGTGCATTGCAATTCATAAACAAAATTTAAATATTGTCAATATACATAGTAATGCTATATTAAAGAACTGCTGATGTACCAATTTCGACAAATTATATAAAACGCCAAACTACTCGGTAGTACCGAACTGCGTAAAAGAAACATCCTTATAACTCCAAAAATAATAATTCTATTAACTAACAAATAACTGCGTCGGATTAAGCGTCTCATTTCCAATTAAAATATACTTCTGAATTGAAATTTGAATGAAATACAGGGTCATGAAAAATCGAAGAATGTGGAAAACAAGATTACAAATATCTCGGCAACTAATAATCCGATCGACTTCGTTCTATATGTAAAATGTGTGTTATTTTATTGCCTTTTACATGCATTCCTTAGAACAAAAAAAATCGAAAATTTTTATATACCTTTCATCAGAACGAATTTTTCGAGAGTCCGAAAAAAATAGTTCCGTATAATCGAGGTTGCTGATATTAAATAGAGTTTGTTCCATTCTTACATACTAACTACATGCAAAATTTAAAGTCTCTATCTTAATTTGTTCGGGAGATAGAGCGTTTACAGACAGACAGACTGACAGACAGACAGACAGACAGACAGACAGACGGACGGCAAATTTTTTTTTCTAAAAATATGTTTTTCGGAATCTCCACTATCTAAAACGTGTAAATCCGTCAAAAAAATTTTTTCGATTTTCAAAACGATTGCAAGACTTACCCTATACTACGTATGATGGGTAAGTAATAAATGAAAGGGCGAAATTTTGTTTTAATATAAATTCTAAAAAAGGAAAAATTATGAAACTAGTCGTTGGGGGCCACCGTAATACTTACCCATCATGGATATGTATATGAAAATAAAACATGTGAAACTATTTATACAATGCATTGCAATTCATAAACAAAATTTAAATATTGTTAATATACATAGTAATGCTATATTAAAGAATTGCTGATGTACCAATTTCGACAAATTATATAAAACGCCAAACTACTCAAGTAGTACCGAACTGCGTAAAAGAAACATCCTTATAACTCCAAAAATAATAATTCTATTAACTAACAAATAATTGCGTCGGATTAAGCGTCTCATTTCCAATTAAAATATACCTCTGAATTGAAATTTGAATGAAATACAGGGTCATGAAAAATCGAAGAATGTGGAAAACAGGATTACAAATATCTCGGCAACTAATAATCCGATCGACTTCGTTCTATATGCAAAATGTGTGTTATTTTATTGCCTTTTACGTTCATTCCTTAAAACAAAAAAATTCGAAAATTTTTTTATACCTTTCATCAGAACGAATTTTTCGGGAGTCCGAAAAAAATAGTTCCGGATAATCGAGGTTGCTGATATTAAATAGGGTTCGTCCCATTCTTACATACTACCTACATACAAAATTTCAAGTCTCTATCTCAATTTGTTCGGGAGATAGAGCGTTTACAGACAGACGGACGGCAAAATTTTTTTTTCTAAAAATATGTTTTTCGGAATCTCCACTATCTAAAACGTGTAAATCCGTCAAAAAAAATTTTTCGATTTTCAAAACGATTGCAAGACTTACCCTATACTACGTATGATGGGTAAGTAATAAAAAATGAATTTACGAAAAAAAGTATCAACGATGTTCATATCTATACTAATAAAAGAACAAAACGCTCTGTCTGTCTGTGTGTGTGTCTGTGTGTCTGCGATGGTTAGCAAAATCTATTTGACGTACGAGATTCAAAATTTTTATGAGTGTAGCCCAATATCTCTCCTGATGCACCTGAAGCTCAGAATTTCAAAATTCTGTTTATTAACTGAGTAATTAATTAAATTCCAAAGCTCACTCTCATAAAAAATCGCCTTTTTTTCGCTTTTTTCTCTTTCATTTTCTTATGGTTGATTGGTTGCATAAAATTTTCGCAGAAATAGAAAAGCTGAGACAGTCCTTTAAAATTCATAGACTGGCAAACTGTCAGTTTAAATGAGGTTTTTATTTTATTTTTATTTATTTATTTTTTTTTTTATCACAGTTGCTGTACGCCATGGAGAAAAAGATAGGTGGAGACGAAGTAAAGCGAAAAAAAGGTTTGCAATATTAAACCATTTATCGCTGAAATTTTAATGTCTCAAACAAAAGCACGAGGCAGGAATTTTGTATTAATAAAACGAATTGAAAGAAATGAATTACAGCTGAAGCATATTTTACGAAGAAATAGTAATTTTTTAAAATGGTTTTTTTTCTATTATATCATTTAGGTTAAAGTTAAATTGCATTTATGTTATGGTTAGAATAAGGATATGTTACAATAAAGTGAAGGCTAGGTTACATTTATGTTATATTTAATTTACGGTAGGGTACTGTTCAGTCACTGTTAGGTTACAGACAGGTTCTGGTTACGGTACAAAAGTTTAAGGTTAGGAATTTATACACAGAGTGAACATTACGCAAGATTTGATTAAAAATAACACTTACTTTTGTTAAATAGCTCTGAAATTATAATACTATATACCAATCTTTTAGCTACCATCGAGTATCGATTTCATTCATGGTATAGTCGGATTTAAGAGTGATATAATTAGTTTGAGATTCAAAATATTTCACTTGGGATTTGTATGTGAAAATAATAATTAGTTACGTGACTTAACAGTGATTTTTACGGGTAAATATAAACTTTTTAAACACGAAAATCACGCAATCGTTGGATACATATTCCCTCCCGCGTTTCTCATTGCTCATTTTGAGTATTTTTAGAGCTTAATGTTAGTTGTTGTTTTTAAAACCGATTTTTCACACAGTCAGTGGCTAAGTATTTCAGACAATGCATTTCTGCATGTAACGAGTTAATGATAAAATCATGCAAATTTCAAGTTCGTTTAATATTGTTAATACGGACCCGGGCAACGCCGGGCGGGTCAGCTAGTAAATGAATAAAAGGAACATTTTTTGCTCTAATGTAAGATTTAAAATTTTATTATAAATTTTGAAACATTGAAATTTTCAATTTATAACACGTTTCAACAAAGTTGAAAAGTTAATATGATTTTAGTTTGTCTGTCCGTCTGTCTGCGCCCTAACTCTCGTAACTATATTCGGATTGCCCTGAAATTTTGGGGAATTATTCATGTTTGCCTCAACACAAACCTATTGCAAATGAAGTTTCTAACACGATTAGTTTATTTACAGGGACAATCAAAAGTTTTCCATTACATTACGGGTTATGGGAAAAATCGTTTCAAATGAATTTTAAAGATGCTACAACCTGTCAAACATATTAAAATTTATATGCATTTACAAATTCCCTTAAAATAAACATTCTGTAAAATATGAGGTGAAAAGAATAGATATTTTTAATTTACAGGGTTACACAAAAGATTTACATTATCTAATGATAAAGAGGGAATTTTTTACAACATATTACAGTTTTCATGTATAATAAAATTGATATACATTGATGAGGCTTTTTATAAATTATTTCGCACATAATACGAAGTACACAGTATTTACAGGGACACAAAAAAGATTTCAAATAGTATATTCTATCCGAAGTACTGTATATTGTCGCTGATGATTAATGGATGGACGAAGAGCCTTTTTAATTATGATTTGCGCTTTTAAGTTTCACTAACTTTATACATATTAATATATATGCTATAGTTCATATAAATGCTATAGTTCATATACAGGGCTATACAAAAGATTTCGTAAATGTTACTGAATATGAGCGTAATTTACTTAAAGATTCCTTTTAAATAAGTCGTATTTCTGTGCTGAACTGCATCCAGTTTACTAAGAAATGCTTGTAAAATATAAATAAAATCATATACAGGATCACGCACAAAATTTGACACATGGTCATATATGTAAAATATAAATAAAATCATATACAGGATCATACACAAAATTTTACACATGGATGATAATTTCTGGAAATGTGATTTCAGTACTCTTAAGAGTGTTTTAGTTTGAACTAAATTTTAGCTAAATACTGGCGTACAATAAAGGTTCAAGGTAAACTACAGGATAAACAAAAGTATACAAGTGTGTTTCCATCTATTGGTATAAACTGTTGAAAGAGAAATTTCAAACTTATGTGTTTTCTTGCTAAACTAAATTTCCCCATTATGCAGTATAAGTATGTATCAACCGACAGATAAAACATAGGGCTGTTCAAAATTATTAGAATACACATTTGGCTATGGGCAGTAACACTCTATTACCCTAAATAGCAAAAATTTTTAAAGATTTCAGAGAGTGTTGGAAAGTGTTTCATAATCTACGCTTAACATATGATTTTCTTACATTTTAACAGTTAAAATGCGTCTATTTAATGCATAGAAAAGCAAATGGCCTTGTATGTCGTTGGTCGCGCTTCTGCTGTAGACGTTAACGGATGCAAGTGTACTTATACCCTTTGGCCTCCAAGCGTTTCACAGTTTTGGGAAAGAGGTTAAGTAACTGACCCCTAAAACACAACATATAATTAAAAAATCACTCATAATTTCTTACCTACAAATAAATAGACTTATTTCCAGATAGTCTCTGCACTTAACTCATTTTTTTCAATTTTGTCACTTATACTGGGCTCCTTATATAATATACGTGAAATGCTGGTGATCGAGAAACTCGATCCAATGCATTTAACCAAGAACTAGTGTAAATTTACAGAGCGTCTTGCTTTTTTTGTGCTTGTGTTTTTACAGAAAGGTTTAATCCCTTAACTCGTCAATTGTTTTTTTTTTTTTTTTTTTTTTTTTTTTTTTTTTTTTTTAATCAGAAATGTTCTCAATAAATTCAAGTTTTTTTTTATTGCATATAATCAAACATCATACTTGATAGAATACGAAAATGCAAGATTTATTTTTATTATTACCATAATTAATGATATAAAGCGATTTTTTATTTCAGAATTTAGAAACACAAATATCCTAAATGTTTGCTTTTTGCAACCACTCTGTATGCAATGAAGACTGTTTTACAGATTTTACAAAAATCTATTTTAAACAAATTTGCCATAAATTAAAAGTTTTCATTTTCGAATGATGTTTTGGTGTTTTTTATTCACAAATCTTTTTTTTTTTTTTTTTTTTTTTTTGTGTGTGTGTGTGTGTGTGTGTGTGTGTGTGTGTGTGTGTGTGTGTGTGTGTGTGTGTGTGTGTATGTGTGTGTGTGTGTGTGTGTGGTGTAATTTGAAACAAGGTGTAAGGCAAAGTCCCACATTGCAATCAGGACAGAAATACCGAGTTTCTTTTTGGGATTCTCTTCCCATTATCGTTTCTTCTATAACAGAAAACTGCAGATTGTCTTGTATGTCTCAATTTTTTATCTGTGGGAGGAATAATTTCAAGAAAATGTCTCTCTGTCAATCTAAGAGGATTAGGCTCAGACCCCGGTTGTCCACATCTGAAATTTATTCCAAAATGATATTTTTCGACAATTCAATCAACGAGATCAAGTCTATACTCTAATTGTGTGCGCTTTCCTCCTTTTTCACGGCAGAGAACATATGAATTCCTTATAGCTATATCAAATATGTGGAAAAAATCTTTCTGTAATATTTTTTCCCTCTTTTTCTTTTAATTTGAAAATTTTTCAAACTTTAATCCATGCGGTCTGCTGTTATAATCCATTTTAATTCTTCGTTATTTTTTTTATTTGTTTGTTTGTTTGTTTGTTTCAAAGCGGGCTTGAATTTGTTTCCTTTCTATATTGTGAAATATCACAAAAGGAAAAGAGAAAATATCGATTCCCGAACGCCGTATGGGCAAACCAGTTTTGGCCTTGGTTAATTGCATCCAGTTGCCCGAACAGCGTTCGGGCAAATCAATTAAGGGATTAACAGTGTATAGCTAGTATGGGAAGCATCTATTCCGGTAATTCAAAGATAATCTTTTTTGTCAATATGACAGATATTTTTGTAAATATTTTAAAAAAGTATTTTGAAAGTTGAATAAAAGAACAAATACAGCAGAATCCAGTTAAGACGAGTTTCAAGGAAAGGGGCAAAAGTCGCGTATTAAGCGAGAACACGTATATTGAACGCGACTAGTTGTCTGAGCGAAGCGAAGTCTTATATTCAGAGTACGTAACGATATTAAAAATCAAAAAAATTCTTTCGTCAAACAAATCTCTAAAAGTACTTGTCGTATTTTGATTCTGTTTGTACCAGTAGGTACCTATGAAGGTAATCTAATGAATGCACCTACTACGAAAAATTAGTTCCAAATAGTTTAAAAGTTATATTTAAAAAACTGATAAAAAAGCACAATTTATTTGCATACGTCATAGAAACTTGGTGTGCGTCATTTTTCATCGGCTTGATATTTTCATAGATAACCGAACCAGAACACATGGGGTAAATAGTTGTGTGAGCAAAGTGAAGGCTAATACACATAATACGTAACAATATTAAAAGTCAAGCATAATTCTTTCGTCAAGCAAATCTGAAAAACTATATGTCGGATTGTGATTCTGGTTGTACTAAACGTTACCTATGAGAGTAACCTATTGAATGCACCTACTTTCAAAAATTAGTTCCAAATAGTTTAAAATTAAAATTTAAAAAACTGATAAAAAATCACAATTTATTTTCATATGTCACAGAAATTTGGTGTGCGTCACTTTTCACCGGCTGTATGTTTCGTTAGATTCCTAAATTTAAGTACAATAACAATATTAAGTACAGTAACAATTAAGTACAGTAACAATTTTTAAGTACAATAAATTATACTTAAACTTAAGAAACAAATTGGAAAATAATTTTGTTCTTGTTGTTAATTTAAAAGAAAAAAGCCTTAATTCTTAGTAACTTAGTACTTGAGATTTTGCGATATTCTTTATAAATAGCACTTTATAACGGCCATTAGCATCTTTTATATTTCGCACGTGTAAATTAGATACAATTCTGCCGTGTTTAAATAAACTACGTGTTTAAATAAAATATTGGTACTACTTGGTTAGCTCGTTTATCAATTTCGCCAAATTTTTCGTATTGACATTTTTTTTTCTTTAAATAACGAAAGAAGAAATAAATTAGTGAAACATTGATAAAAATACTAATAAAAAGTGGAATAAAAAATCGCTTGATGATGTTTTAAACACGTGTATCGTATTTACTGCGACTGAATGCGACATTCACGATCATTTATTATTGACATTTTAACTTATTGTTTGGCGATACTTTTTTGGTCGACGGGATAATCAATTAATGCAAAAAAAAAAAAAAAAAAAAAAAAAAGATTGAAACAGTGGTTGAAGCGATGAATAAACAGTTATAAATAATAAGCATAATAATAAATATAATAAAAAATATAAATATCACAATAAATCGTAAATCGTAAAATACTTATAGGAATATTCAAAAATAACGTTTTCACAATTTGGCGGTGAAAAAATCGCGCTAATGTGTAGCTTATATTTTTACACATAAATATGAGCCATATTTATGAGTAAAGATAAACACAAACGTTCATCAGGATTGAAATCTCAATTTCTGAAGTCCAAACTGGACCATGATTTATAAAAATGCCAAGGTGAAGGTATGGAAAAGTACCATGAAATTAGGGCAGAGATATCATATACGCATCGGGTTTGGCGCAATTTTGGCGAAAATCATTTTTAAATTTATTTTTATTATTTTAAAAAGAAAGTAACAATTAAAAAATGACGATTAAATCCATATTAAATGAATAAAAAAATAAATAATCAATTTATTAATAAACAAACAACAATAACCTGGGACCATGCAAGGTAAATAACGATATTTTGGCGACAATAATATAAAAAAGTGTACCATATCTTGTTCTAAATTTTTTGGCAAACTTTTTTTTTTCTTCCTTTCTTTTTGGCATTAAATGAATTGATGTGGTTGCGATCTTCAGCTTGTGAGGTTGCTTTTTTTTACACATTGAACAAAGCTGAAAATTGTTTATGCATTCGGTTTGTCTATCCGTCTGTCCACGCTCTAACATCCGTAAATATACACCGATTTATATGCAATTAGTAAACCTTATTTAGGATCCCTTAAGCATGTTTGGTATTGTATATGAAGTATGTGGATTAATAATTTATCTACATGAGCCCCCAAAAGAATTTCATTACATTATGATCTATTGGGGGCTATCCATTGCAGCGTATTTTAATGAAATTGCGCTATTGCAAATGTGTGAAACTTATATAAACCACTGAATTTCGTTACGATTACGTTAAAAAAGGACATTCATAGCATTTTTAATCCAATTACAGGGATACACATAAGAAATTGGTTCCAATACTGTATTTGAGCAATGATTTCGGGAAATGCGTTTTCAATTTCTGCATGCGCTTTTAAATTCAACTGTTTTTTAGGTGTGGCCCTAATTAATATAATTATTTAGTACCTATAGTCGTCGTCTGATCCGTCCGTCTGTTTGTCCGCTTATAACAGCCAAAAACTATCCTACGGAATCGTTTCAAATTTTAAATATCTAACTTGTTGCCGAGTTTTGTTGAATCATTGCAAACTTTAATAAAATCAGATATGCACATTTTAATAAAATCTGATAAATTGTTCGAATACAGAGTCAGTCAAAAGCATTCCGTTACATTACGGCCGTTGGGATGTAATACTTCCAAGTACTTTTTAATGATGTTAAACCCGTAGAAACATAATGAAATTAATATGCATTTATGAAGAGAACTAGAATATATATTTTGTAGAACATGCGGCGCAAAAAATATTTATTTCATTTTACACGTCACTACAAAAGAATTGTATTCCAAATTAGTATGGGGGGAGCTACAATAATTTTTCAGCTTTACCAATCTAGGGATTTTATCAAGAGTCATTTTCTCAATTTCACTAGCAGGTCTTTTCATAATAACTTTTTCGGGTATAACTGTATATGTATAATCGAGTTCACATCGGCATATTTGAGCCAGCATGTTATACTGAAAAAAAAAAATGTTAAAATTTATAAATCACTTGCAATGACACTTGACGGCTCAAAGCTTATGCAGACGAGATATTCAGATTTCGTTCGTACCTTATAGTATAGACATTGCCAACAGTGGAATAATTAAAAAAAAAAAAAGAATATACGCTCTTATCAGAGAGTATACGCTCAAGTTAGCGAATATACCCTAGAATGAATATACTTCAGCTTTTTGAGAAAGTGGGGGGGGGGTATACAGTGGTTCTTAAAAATCCAGAAAGTATACGTACCTCTGTAAACGTATACCTCTGTAAACTTTCTACTACATTCATGATTGCCATTTAGTTTTGTTTTATGCAGGCTAAAGCGAATACAGCTGAATTTCATGAGAATAAGTTTGAAAAGAAAAGAAAACAGCGTATGTAGTGGCCAGCATGCACGACCCATTTAAATCAGATTGAGCATATCTTAAACATACTTGAAAATACACATTGCATTCCTTTGTTGGCGTTTTCGAGATTTTTATACATCATTTTTTAAAGAGAGAATGCTCTATATTTTTATCGAAAACCTTTTCTGAGGCATGTAAAACATATGTAGACATTATATTATTACGCATCTTAACTATATTGTTCTAACTATTTAAGGGCACTACACTCCATATAAAAAATTCCCTCATTCTACTCAACCATCATGATTTGAGCCACTTTTAGGTACTAAAATTGGTGTGTATATTCTTGACGACATTTCAAAGAGTTCAAATTCCGATACAAGATATTTTAATGCTTTATTATCTGTATTACTTTTAATGTATTGTATACTTAGAATTTTATACCCATACATGGCTGTTTTGTATAGTTTGATCTCCCTTTTTTAACCGTGTATAGGAATTATCTAATATTTTGCTATTGTACCATTCACTTTACTATTTCTTGTCATTTCAATTTGTGACAATATATAATCAATTAAAAATAGCATCTTTTATTTAGCATATTATTATTAAAACTAAGTTCTAAGAAATATCGCTCAGACTAATCCCTCTGAGGGAAGTCTTAGTATAATTATCCAAGAATTACTGTTTATTTGCCACATCTAATCGTCTGAATGAACTTTAGAGTTTTCATTTAAAGTCAAACATTACGTCTTTTACGCATATATAGATTAAAATGTAACTGTATTAAATTTTAACATATTGTTACTTTTTATAGGACCGACTAGAATAATAACTGAAACTAAATGTGCTTCTGAACATGACTTTATTGTTGATAAATATGTTATAATAAGAAATATTACAACAAAAAATAAGTTCTTGCTATATTTTTGTCACACGAAGAAAAAATATTAAATCTATAAAGCACAATTCAGTTATTAAAATCATATTAAATATTTCTAGAGGTGAATATCATTATAGCATGTACATTATTTTTCAAATAAAAAGAAAAAACTATACAATTAATTTTTATGCAAAAAATATTATTAGCATTGCAAAAAGTAAAAAAAGCATAAAAGAATTATGAAAACGCTATTGTATTTATTTAATCATCGAGAGCCTCAAGCATTTAGTATTATTTTTCCAAAGGAGAGTAATGCTGTTAGCAAGTTGGGTGTTAGTATAACAGAAAATTTTTAAATCATAAATAGCATTCATATGTTTTTACTCGCCAAAGATTATACCAGGCCATGAACATACCAATATATAATTTTTGTAAATTTCTATATAAAAATGTTAGTTGTGTGTTGATTTGTAAATATTGTTAATGTCCACATAACGCGAAATTAACTAATACTATATGTATATCTTTAAAAAAAATTAAAGTGTTGGTTTAAGAAACGAATCTTGAAAGATTCCCAAAACGATAAGATGGGGTTAGATAAGCATTATATTAATGAAAACATAAAACTTACTATAACAAAACAAGAATGAACAAAATATATAGTTTCGAATGGGATATTTAGCCGAATTAGTTCATGAATGAGATGAAGCCCTCGTGGCAAAAATTGTCAAAAGACTTGACAATGTCTAAAAATACAACGGCAATTGCAGCTTTCCATTTAGAATTCCGCAGCAAAAAGCAATTGATGTTCTCTGCAATGTTTAGATTTGTAGCCAAATTCTTCATGCATCAAAATGTTATTATTGTGTCAAAGTCATATAGCAAGGATAACACAGATTAGTTCAGGTTGGACAACCTGAAGTTGCGACTTTGCCATCTATTTTTTTTTAATTAACTTTGTCTCGTCAACTAAGGGAATATAAATTATCTATTTTTTCAATCACTATGAAGAGATAATTGATTTAATGGCTATCTCAGTGAGACCCAAAGCAAAACAGAAAAATGTATATATATCAGGCCTTTTTTGTGACTATATATTTACATTCAGTGATACTGATAAAACATTTTAAAAATAACTAAAAAAAAAGAAATATTTCCCCTTCCGACTTGTGTATTTTTGTACTAAATTTTTTATACAAGACTGTTATAATTAACATTCACCTATTTGAAAATCTTTGGTGATAATATTAAAACTCCAAATGAAACAAAATTTCAGTAGTGTTTGCAGTTAAACTGAAAATTACAAGTTAAACTATAAAAAATGAAAAAAGCAGTCCGGTAATATTAGTTACCGGAGAGACCGGTAATATAAGTTTAAAAGGCGATCAATGATTAACCCATAACTACTGTTAGTGGTCTCACACACCGCTGAGTTTTTCAAATTTTACAGTTTAACTTGTAAGTTTTAATACAACTATAGACACTGATCATATTTTGTTGTAACTACAGATACTGATCAAACTATTATTATCTCTAAAGACTTTTGAATAGCTTAATTTCATTTTAATAGTCATAGTTAAATACATAAATTGTATTTTGAGAATTATTTTAAAATTTCATTCATCTTTAGATTAAGCGGTGTGACAGACCGCTCAAAGTAATTATGCGACAATTTTTGCCAAAGCAGTTAAGGGTTAAAACTCTTAGTGTACTGTTCCTGCACTAAACTTTTTGTACAGTATTAATTCTTATTAAATTTAGTATTTTCAATATAGTTAAACTGAAAATTACAAGTTAAACAAAAAAAAAAAAAAAAAAAAAAAAAACAAGCATTTAGTGAGATAGCTAACAGAAGTTAAAATTTATTTTGTTGCTTATAGTATTAATGAAATATAATCACATGAACGATGTATAAAATTTAAGAAGAGATCTCACAGGGATATTGATTTTTTTGCAAAACTCTTGTTTAATTAATTTAAAATACAAATTTATTAAAGCATGTTTTATATAACAACGATATTTTAACTTTAGAATTGCGCGAATCCGCATTAGTATGAAGTTTATGAGTTAAAAAATATTTTCAAGACTTCTATAGCAGTGTTAACAAAAAAAATTATTACACAAAACTCTACTTATTATAAAATTTCACACGATTAAAATACTACATTAAAAATGGTTAAAACTGTGCAGTGTTTCTTATAATTATATTTAAACGGGACTTTTTAAGCAAACATAATCTCAGGATGTTATATTCTGTTGAAGCTACCCCTTTTTTTCTTTCACTTTCACAAAAAGCTGAACATTTTCTGTCACATAAAATGCATATAAAAAAACATAAACACTGATTTAGACAAACACAGTTAAAAACCGGCAATGTTTCTAATAATTCTGTTAAAGCGGTCCTTTTTAAGCAAAAAGAAGATCAGGGTCTGATAATGTTTTGCCTCCCCTTCCCTTCTTTTTCTTACACTTTCACAAAATAAATAAATAAATAAACATTTTCTATCACTTAGAATGCAGTTTGTCAATTTCTAGGGCTTTAGAGTTTTTATTTTTATAATTTGGCAATATGCATGGGATTATTTCATTTTATTTTATAGTTTTGTACGCATGGCGTTATTACTCACATAGGTGGGTAATAACGCCAAATAGCATTGGTCAAGAAATCATGCCATTACATTTTATGAATAGGGGGAGCTGGGGTACATTGATACAGTTTTTTTCTAAGATTTTTTTTGGTGTCAAGAAAGTAGAAAATTCAAGTTTTTTTTCCATGAGGTGACAGCAAAACTTGTGTAGTATGTTATAAAAATGTACAATCATTGTTTTATGTAGTATTTTTGCATGTAATTTTAAAAAAATCAAAAAAAGTCATTTGTATCAATGTGCCCCATCCCCGGGGCAGATTGATACGTTTAAGCAAAATGACGACAAAATAATACCAATGCATATTTTTCATAAAAAATGAGTTAGAAAACCATTTTATATTTATTTATAAAAATTCAAATCACCCACAATTTATTTTTAAGCAATATTAAAGCAATCAAAATTAAATATATTATGACTTGATGTTCTGTCTGTTTCTTGTCTGATTGTTGGCTGTGGTAACTTTGTCATATCTAGCACTTCAACCCCAGCATTATCTTCTTTCTTATGAAAGATGAAAAAATTACCAGTTTTTCTGTTTATAAATAGGTTCATAAACAGAAAATAAAGGATAATTATATTAAAAATTCTGTTTATAATATAAGTATCATTTTCTGTTCTGTAGTTTGTTTCTCTTACTTAACATTTCTCATGTCGAAAATACTTTTTTCTCTGGAGAATCGATATAAATTCGAGATTTGCCAGAATGCTGTCCTTTTCTTTTATTAGTTCTATTAGCACTAGATGCTGGGTAAGTTCCTACGTCTTCT
The DNA here is from genome assembly GCA_964019185.1 of Maratus speculifer. Classification (NCBI taxonomy): domain Eukaryota; kingdom Metazoa; phylum Arthropoda; class Arachnida; order Araneae; family Salticidae; genus Maratus; species Maratus speculifer. The sequence continues at coordinate 55,207,329 of OZ025290.1, read as the reverse complement.
GTTTTCAAAAATACTATAAAATGCTCTAATATAAAGAAATTAGAGCTATTTCACTTCAATAAAAACTAATATTAGAAATTTTTCGTGAAAAAAAGGTTGGATTAAGGAGTGTATGGTAAAAAAAATAATAAAAGATAATGAAAATATGAACTATTAAAGGATTTAGGCTGTATCAATGTGCCCCGTCATAAACTGTATCAATGTGCCCCATACAGCGATTTTGAATAAAATGAGTCTCAAATCCAACACTTCACAATATATCTAACAATAAATAATGAGGAACTGATAAAGAGTAGCAGTACTTACCAGGGAGAGTATTCATTTTGGTTGAAAATACTGGAACAGTTGTATAATAGCATTTCAATTGTACAACTCATATTTACTTTTGAACAACAAAAACAATAAATCACCCGTCCCATTTCATCAAACTGCTGAATCATTCCAAGATTTTCTGTATGTAGTTGAATACACTAGCATCACCTTTTGGAGCTGTTGTGAAACTTCCTGTAATGACCCTGTGAGCGGTAGAGGGGGTGTATCAATGTGCCCCATGTATCAATGTACCCCAGTTCCCCCTACATATCTGTTAAATTATTTTTATATAGATAGTCAATGAGTTGCTGCATCAAATCCTATATTTGTTTGAAAAATATAATCTAAAACTAAGCAGTGAAAATTGGTAGAACTTTAATGTTCTGTTATTACTCCAGGGTACCTTATAACAATCTGCAAACTATGAGTAGCTTTCTGTAAAAGAAGCATAACTCATTCAAATTAGAATTCGGACTATCAGGAAACAGGTAAGAAAATGACTTTAATTTCATGCAATCGTTAGCAAGATAGTCGTGTGTTTTCCAGTGAAATTTTTGTTCCGTAATGCTTCTTGTGTAAACAGTCCAATAGCCGAACTCACAAAACTCTATGTTATCGAGCATAAGAAAAAAAAAAAACCCTTTATTTTATGGAAGAATAGTAATAGAGAAATCTAATGATCCATGTCTGCCGGAAGGGAAGTGGTACATAAGCCAAAAATGAATACCACTAGTGTTTGACTCGTAAGATTAGCATTATGCTTTCCTGCACCCAGTTTTCCATGTTTTCCTATATTCTTGATTGTAGGACAGACACGATGCTAAACCTACGAGTCAACCACTAGTGATATTAATTTTTGCCTTATTCACCACTTCACTTCCAGCAGGTATGGATCATTAGATTCCTCTATTACAGTTCTTCCATAAAATAAAGGATTGTACTCGATGACATACAGTTTTGTGCGGACTGCTCTTGGACTAAAAGTCTTGCACTTATTCTGAAGAAGAACATTCGATTTGAAATGGAATGTTTTTTAGGGCCATTGCACAAATTTACTCTTTCCCAAAAATTAGCAATGATACACTGCATTATTCGTATATCACTCATGGTCCTCGCAAATCTCAAAAATTATTTGTGAGAATTTTGTCAGTTTTTGCTTCAGTGGAGCATTTTTTTTTTCATGTGTGCCATAAAAATAACGAAATAATATAATATTTGCTTTCAAAATACGCTAGCTTATGTATAATTTTTGTTAGAATTGAGATCTGCGTACTGAGTTGAAAATGCCGTATAATTATTTTTAATTAGACTTTTTATTAAAGAAAATGTTGCATTTTTCACATTCATCACATTTTCAAGAGAATATCTCTTCTTAACCCTTTTCGGGGAGGAGTAATTCTATTTGAAATAATTAACTTAATCTAAAATTTATAAATGAATTCATTTGAAAATAGGGTAACATCCCCAGTATTGGTACATTAAGGATTTGTTTTTAGACTTCTTCTATTTTCATTACCAAAAAGTAAAATATTTACTTGCAAACATTTTTAAATCAAAGTGAGAATATCTGTGCATCTATTTTGACTACTAAAGGTAAAAATATTTGAAAAAGTATTTTTATAAAAAATATATTTATAAAAAGTTGCTATAATCACCAGTAATTGGAACTTAGACTTTTACACAATTAAAGTAACCCTTTTCAACCAAACAAAACTGTTGTCAATTAAAATTTAAAGTATACTATAAATCAGATAATAATAAATTGAAACGCATGCCTTTCTTAAGCCAGAGAAGAAGTATTTGCAACAAAAATGGCTAATTTGATACAAGCCATAATTGTTTCTCCTTCTTAGGCACTATTGTCATTTAGTAGCATAAATTAAAGTTATAATCTGCAAAGTAAATGAGCATATAACTGGTATATGCTCTTGCATTTTTAAAAGACTGGATATAAATCTTATTTTAAGACATTTTTGTAGGATGGGCCAATCACTGATGCTTGCCAATTACTGGGAATGTTACCCTACGAGCTTGCTTATTTTCGAGTATGTTATAAAAAAAAAATTAAATATTCTCGGTGACACTGAAATTAAAATTAGGTGTCTTTTTTATGGAAAGCGTGCCGTAAAGGAATAAAAGGTCAAAGTAATAATTGTTTACGATTTCAAAAATAGAAATTACTGAATAATTTGTTCCTCGTCTATAAACTGAAAACATTCAAATAATATAAATTATAAAAGTCCCTTTTTTAAAATATATATACATACATATAAGAAAAGTCACAAAACAGAACATAATCATTTAAAGACTAGATAAGTAGGTAATATTTTAAATCTTTTCTTTGTCTCTTCCAAATTTCATATTTCAATTCAGAGAATGAAAAAGTATGCAGAAAATATCAAGTAAATCACATAAGAATTATGTATAAAACGATTTTAAATGCTTTAACAAAAGTGTTATGTAAAGACTTTTATTGAACAATAAATCAGTTTATGTTAAAACAGGATAGCCTATTAACCTAAATTAAAACCTTTAAAAAAGCGAGATATAGAACGAAAAAGATAAATTTCTTCGCAGATTTTTCTCCGTGCTTCTGTAAATGAGAAAAGAAGCAAAAAGAAGTCTGGAAACTATTTCTTGGGGATTTCTTTTCATTGCTTATGTTAAAAGAATGAGACAACATTCGGAAGTGAGTTATAGAAGTTCGAGATGAATCCATTTCTGAGCACTTCATTCCCCTGTAAAAACTTCAGTAAATATAGTATAAAAAATAACGCTCATTTTTAAGAATTTCTCTAAATTAAAGTATATTTTTCTCTTTAAATAAATATACTTATTAAATACTTTTGAAATAAATTGTGGCGAAAAACTAGCCACTTTTTAAAAATTTGGCTCGATAAATCAAAATTCCTCCAGGCATATTTCATTACTGCAGTTTTTGCCAAATGAATGCATAAATATTGAATGATCGTAATGCAGTAACAAGAAAAAATAGTGTTGTAGCCAGTGTTTATACAGGTAATAAAATATTAAAATTAACCTAGCATAGTTGAATTTTAATAAAAAATTGCTTTAGGTTGGGAAAAAAAACTTAAAAAATAAATAGTTAAATAATTCTTGCACAACATTAATAATTAAATTAATGCTGTAATATAAGACCGTGAAAAATTAAGCAAATAAACTCACATAATGTAAGTAAAAAAGAAAACCAAATTAAAATTAAATATTTACAATTTATTCAAATATTAGTGGACCTCCACTTTAAATCAACTGTTGCCATTCCGTAGTAAATTACAGAAAGAAACACCATCTACCTCTGAAAACCTATCAGAATGAATCATCGGAATGACGCCATTTTTAATTATAAGAAGCCCCCACTTTCCGCTGTTTTCAGACAATTTTACAAAACGTAAAATTAGCTGTTTTTATCTAATTTTTTCCAACTAAATTTAAGAGAATACATTAAAATTAAGTTAAGTTGTTAGGTATTCGTATGCATATATAAGCGTATTTGTTTACTGCTCACATTTTTCGCCCGGATTTCTTTGCTTTCGTTTTTGTTCTTAGTCTCGAGCATCTGTTTTAAAAAATGGTCTTAACTGGACCAATTTGAGTTACTTAAATTAAATCTAGATATATGACTATAAATTTTACAAGTAAGTAACAAATTTCTAGGAGCCAATGCTTTGCACACTATTTTTTTTAAATATTTTATATAATGGATTATATTCGTGTATGTTTATGAATATTTTAATTTATTTTATTTCGTATATCTGGATCAATTTCTTTATAGAGTTTAGGCTAATAAAGATATAAAAAATATCTTTTATGTTTATGTAACATGCTTATGCAATAAATTTTGTTTGCAATTTCATTGGGGATTTCACTTTTTTGTCAATGCCAAACATATAGAAATCAAAAGGAAAAAGTAAGTTGTCAAGAGATCTACAAGAATGCTGCAGATGCAAAACCGCCTAAAAGTCTAAAGAATCGTTATAAATGTTATCCCTCTTGCCAAAATCAGTTAAGTCAAAGTACAGAAGGAGACGAAAGAACATCTCCGGAATATAAAGGAAATCTTAATATGAAAAAGAAAAAAAAAACTACGAACATTAAAAAAGGAGCTCTTAAAGCATAAAAGCAATTGATACATCAAGTTTAAAAAAAATAGGCGTAACTTCTAAAAAAAATTAAAGAGGTGCAAAAAATAACGGTAAAAAATAGTTGTATGTTACTCCAAAGTCTAAAGTTCCCTCTATCGTCATTTTTTTAAATTTATCGTTGTAATTTATTTTCAAGACAACACTGACATAAAGAATAGTTTTAATGAAAACCGCAAATCAATTGACCAATTACTCCGTTTTTTATGAATATTTGAAATTTTGGAACCTAAACTTTAATGGCGGCTATCCCCTTCGGAAAACGTTTGGAACTCTCGATTCCCTATTTAATATTGTTTGCCTTTCTTTCTTTTTAACCGATGGCCAGGCCCCTACCTGCCGAGTTATCTCAGCTTAACGGGTTAGATACCTGGTATCGGGGCGGTTGACCGCCTAATTGCCGCGTAGCGGCAATAAACCTGATTTCTTTGCTACGCATGCCATCATTTAATATTGTTTGCCTTGATGTGTACTAGCACCCCTTAAAGTTTTGCCCAAGAGTTTAGATACACCCTGTATATCATTGCTGTTGTATTTCTTTACTGATTCATCTATTGAAAACTTTGATTTTTATAAAATTACTTATTTTCCCTATTCATTAAAACAGCCTAAAATTGTCTAGTTCAATTGGCTAAACTGGGGGTTCAATTTAGGCAAAGAGTAGCTGAATTCGGTCTACTTTCGGCAAATTTTTCAAATTAAAATAAAACTTAAGATACTTAAATAAAAATTGATCTAAAGATTTGTTTAGTCAATAGATGAATAGATTGACCACATGTAATGATACTTTGCAGATATTCAAAATATTAAGTGAGTTATACCAGGTAACATGTGAAGTGGTACAAATTCGGCTACTCTTCCCTATTAAGATCTCACTGATACAATTTATTACAACCTACTTTTGCTTAACTTCATTTTGTAAGGATATGTATACTGTTAAAAATTTGCAGCAAACTATATAATTCTTTTTTTATCAAAAACGGTTACATACCAGTAATTTAATAAGGTTCGGATCATTAAATGGCACTAATATGGTAATAGAATTTAATTATGGTTATGTAACCGTTTTTGATGAAAACAGTTCAAACGACTGAACGGTTTGCTGTAAATTTTTAACTGTGTTCTTTACATAATTTCAAAATACAAGTATTTATTATCCAAAATAACTAAACATTTTTTAACATCTGTTGTAACAAAAATTAAAATTAAAATATACATCAATTAATCAGACATACAAGTTAAAAATTACATAAATACATACATCTATACAATTAAAAATGCAAGTACTTCATGTTAAGTTTTAGCTCCTCATCAGTGCAATAACATGACCAGAAAACTACAAATCATGTTTACAGTCAATAATTACTAACAGTTGAAATCAAAGACTATAAAAAACAATATACAACTATAAAGAGCCTATATCAAAGGAAGACTATATATTTAGATGAAACTGCGATGGATTCATTAGATGGCGAAATTTGCTTTCAGGTGAGCCAACCTTCAAGAAAAAATCTACTTTTAACATTATTACAACTGGATCTGATAACTGTAAATTACGCCGATTCTAATGTAAAGGAGAAGATTCTAAGTTTAGACTTATAAAGCAAATCTTTCAAAACATTATGTGGCTTGAAAGCTGTACTGATATTATAAGACTTCAAAAGATTTAATTTTTTTATTTTTTATTTTATTTTATTTTCTAGCAAGTTATTTTTAGTATGGTAGAAATATACAATTATTAGGGCTACTGTGAATTACAGAAAAAACGTGCAATGCTAAAAAAAATAAACCCTTTTTAGCCATATTAAAGGATAGCCATTTTGAATTATTACAGTAAATTATTTCCTTTTTCTCTAATTGGAGAACTTCATCAGTATTACAGTAACATTTAGCTCGGTGGATCAAAGTCGTTAGAACTAGAGCCGTACCGAGTCACAACTTAGCCGCTCATGGCTACGTTCTTTTAAAAACATTCTATTAACTCATAAAAAACAAACGCAGACGATAAAAATCGTTGCCAAAAATACACAGAATAAATACGACCGAACATACCGGCCCCCGTTGAATGATTTTCATTCAACCACAATTATAATACATTATTACATGAAATTTTTAAATAAATAATACAACACATACTAATAAACAATAAATACCAAATTAAAATGAATAACAATTACTTTTCCAAGGGTAATAAGTATATTTTCGACACTGGTCTCTTAAAAAACCCTCGTTGTGTTTTCACTATTACTACTCTAATAATTCCATCATTACCTGGGAATAACTCTACAATTCTACTTAGAGGCCAGTTGCAAATAGCAACATTGTCCTCCTTTATAATTACTAAATCATTTATTTTTACATTTTGTTTTTCAAACATCTAAAATTCTGCAATCATTATGTAGTGATGTGCACTCATGACATCTTATACTCAAATTAAATTTACTCTAAATGATGCAAGAATTTATCTCATTTCTCATACTTTATCTCAAAAAATAACTCAGAAATACTTTTTTAAAAGTATTTAAGGATTAAGAAACTCGATTTTATCAAATCAAAACTCAAAAATTCTGAACAAAATAGATGTCATTTAAATAACTCAAATAGCATATATGGGTGATTCTCAAAATAGGGGACAATTTATGTCTTTCGGCATATAAAAAAAATTGAGAGGTTTTCTGTCATGTTTTTATATTTAGATATGTTTGTCTTAATATTATTCATTATTTGCACTCAAGAATTACTCACTTTTTAGTTAAAAACACCTTAAAATAACAGAATAAATGTTCAAAATGTCATTAGCATGGATGTCCACAGCAGCTGTGCCTTATATATACTAGCTTTTTCAAGAGTTAATATCATGTATATAAAATAAAACAAATGTTATTATTTCTTTAAATTAATCAAGGAAAGGATTTATCCAATAAATTTCTTTTTAAAAATAAAATTATAGTACATAAAAAAAGAATTAAAGTTTGTCCTCCATATTCGATTTTCAAAACAAGGTCATACTAAAACAGCTGGTTATTAATCAAAATTTCATTTTCACATATGACAATAGTTTGAAAATATAAAGTTTCTCCATGGCAACAAGTAGTCATTTTAAACCAGCCAGAAAATAGAAGCATGTATTGTATTTTAAGAATAGAAGTTGAATATTAGGGGGTTACATCAATTGTATGTCATTAGAATGGATAATAATTTTCATGTTTATTTTATAGTTAAAATTTTTATTTTATTTATTTGCATAGAACTTTTGTGTTTTAAAAAGCCCCAGAAAGGAATATTGCATTGTGATTATATTATGGCTCATAATCTTATTTAAATTAAAATTTGTCATTAGCATGGGCCGATATCAGTGTCATTAGCATGGTTTTTCTGTCCATGCTAAAGATTCCAATGTACATAAATGTAACCAGTGCTTATATTGTATCCTTTATAAAGTTTAATTTTACGTATAAATTTAGGTATTACATTTATTATCCCTAAAATATGCATTAAATCTGTAGGAAAATCACTAAGACAGCTTCTTACATTGTTAGTGTCAGAATGTTGCTCATGTAACAAAGTTTGCTCTTTGGTAATGTTTTTATTCTCCTTATATGTATATATGTAAAAATGGAAACCATTTGCTGAAAAAGAAGGCTAATAAATATAGAAAAAAATATTTAAACAGGAAGAAAATAAAAATTTCATAATATATTTATTCCATACAATTCGTTTTGTCATTAGCATGGCTCAAAAAATACTAATTATTTTTTTAAGTTAATTTTTAAATATTTAGCTCTGCTGACTACATGGAAAGTATACCTAATACTATATTAACAGCACCTATTTTTTTCAGAAATTTTGCTAACAGTAATTTTTTTAAGATTTCATTTTTGAAATCGTCCCCTATTTTGAGAATCACCCATATGCACTTTCGATACACATTTTGTATAAATATTTTCTTTGATGACACTCAATATATTTAATAAAATAGATATTAACTTAATTTTACACATGCACACGCAAAATAACTGTATACCAACTATATGAAACTCAAAATATCTTATAATACACACTGCATTAAAAAATATATAAAAACATTTTACAATATTTATAACATAAAATATGCAATAATTATGAATTCTTTTTGCACATATTGCACGACAAGGCCACGATAAGGCCAAAATTTCTGCCTAAACTCAAAAAAGTAAAACTTGTATATTTAAAAATAAATATCGTTTATGAAAGTATTCAACTATCATCTGAGTAAGTTTACTTTTATTATGTAGCAAAATTGGAAATTTTTGTTTAGCATTTAAGTTACTGTTTGCTAACCTACCTCCTACTCTAAGAAGACCTGCTTTATCAGGAAATGGGTGAAGATTTCTTATCTGACTATTATTATTTACCTCACCTGATTTTTGCAAGGATTTTATTTCCTTGTCAAAAAATTCTCGTTGAGCACTTTTTAACAAAAAAGTTTCTGCCTTGTTGAGCTCCTCGAGGTCTAAAGGACCCTCTTTTCTTTCCTTTTTACAAATGCTAAGAAACCTGAAAATAAATCCTAAAATACGAATTATCTTACAATAGTTATTACTTAAATCAATTATATCATGCACAAAGGTATTATTAGAAGCTGTAAAAAAAGACATGTTTTTAAAGTCATTAGTTTTAAAGTTTTTCAGTTCTTTTGAAAAGTCATTGGAATCAACTGCTTCAGGTATGGTTGTATTTGGATAGTCTTTCTCTTTTAGGAACATTGGGCCACTCCACCACAACTCATTTGAGATTAGCTTATCAGGATTAATTCCTCTTGTTAGAAGGTCTGCTGGGTTATGTTGAGAAGGAACATGTCCCCACTGCATCCCTTCAGTTAGCTCTTGTATTGTTGAAATTCTGTTCGCAACAAATGTTTTTAGTATGTACGGTTCTTTTTTAATCCATGACAATACTATCATAGAATCTGACCATAAGAAGATTTTGTTTATACTGATCTTGAGAGCAGAAACCACACGTTTAATTAGTTTTGATAATAAAATAGCTGCACACAGCTCAAGTTTGGGAACAGTTAATTGCTTTAAGGGGGAAACTCTTGATTTACTTGGCACTAATTTCACTGACATATGTCCAGATTCTGATACTGATTTGCAGTAAATTACCGCACCATAGGCTGCTTCGGATGCGTCGCTGAAACCATGTAACTCGATTATAATAGCATTTTTCAATAAAATACACCTACTAATTTCAATTTTGTTAATTAACTGTAGATTATCTGAAAACTCTCCCCATTCCTTAGCTTCTTTTTCCGGTAACAAGTCATCCCAATTTAATTGCAATAACCATAATTTCTGCATAAATATTTTCGCTTTAATTATAATAGGAGATACTAATCCAAGAGGATCAAACAAACTTGATATAATTGATAACACTTGTCTTTTAGTGACAATTACCTCATTATGAATTTTTACATCGAAACTTAAACAATCTTTTCTCGATTTCCACAATACACCTAATGTTTTGGATTCTTCTGAATCACCAAAGGGATATATCTTGTCATTTTTTTGGTAAAGTTGTGGAGCATTACTGCACCATTTATATAATAACATTCCTCCGCTCTTTAAAATTTCTATTAATTGATTTTGGAGCTCTAATGCAGAATTTAAAGAATCAGATCCAGATAAGATGTCATCCATATACATGTCTTCTCTCAGTACGGGTGATGCTAAAGGAAACTTGCTTTCTTCATCCCTAGACAATTGAAGTACTGTTCTCATGGCCAAAAAGGATGCACTTAACAGTACCATAAGTAACAGTAGTTAGTTCAAAATTCTTTATTGGTTCGTTTACACCTTCTTTCCATAAAATTTTTTGTAGTTTCCTTTGATCTGTATGAATAGAAATTGCTCTATACATTTTTTGAATATCTGCAGTGAAAGCGATAATATATTTTCTAAATCTCACCATAATTGAGAATAAATCATCTTGTATTACACCCCCATTATACTGAATAGAATTAAGTGAGTTTCCTTTTGTCGTTAAAGAAGAGACGTTAAAAACTACTCTCAAAGGTGTTGACATACTTTTTTCTATTCCTGTATACACTCCAAGCTGGGGAATGTAATAGGATCCATTTTCTTCCTCGCTTTCGTTAACTTCGACCATGTGGCCTAACTGTTGGTATTCTTTTAAAAAATCGGAATATAATCTTAAATACTCGGGGTCCCTTGCTAGGCGATTCCATAAAGAATTCAATTTTTTAATTGCTATCTGTTTAGAGCTTCCTAATGTAGTTGGATCTTGTTTTAGGGGCATTTTAACAACGTATCTGCCGCTTTTTTCTCGGGTGTAATTTTCTATGAAATGTTTTTCACAAATTAAAGTCTCTTTGCTTTTTGGTTTTTCTATTTCGATATTTTCTATTTCCCAGAATTTTCGAAGTGTTTTATCTAAGTTAGTTTCTTTCTTTATTAAACCACAAAGAACTTTATTTTCATTTTCTATTGGAAAACTTCCAGATACTACAAAACCGAAAACTGTGTCTTGGAGAATAAGATCAGAGTTATTAATACGAATCTGTCCCGGTTTTAAAAGTTCATAGAAAATTCCTGCTCTGAGAAGCATTTCTACATGTTCTGGGATACTAAATCTCTCATCTGCTAATATTACATTAGGGAAATTCTGTGCTGAAATTTCAACTGGACGCGAAGGGGTTAAATCTGCATTTATTTTTGGAACTACCGAGAAATCTAAATTTTTTACAAAACTTCCATCTCTATTGCTTATTGATGCATTAACTTTATGATTTATTACTAAGGTGGCATCATTTAGACCTGACACCAAAATGTTTGCTCTCTCTTTTTTCAAATTCATTATGTCTATTAAATGGCGGGATAGAAAATTAAACTCTCTGCCTACATCTAACAAACACTTTACTCTATATTTAGATCCCGATTCATCAATTAGAAAATATATAACAGTTGAAAGTAAAACTTTATTCTTTTTATTCGAATAGTTACTAATAAAAGTTTTCTGAACGAACGCTTCCGCATTAGCGTTTAACATTGATGTGCCATAATTTGCTAGTCTTGAATCTGAACATTCTCCTACATTTATTTTATCTTGTGTTCTGAAGAAACATATTCTTTCACATATGTATTATTATTTGTTTTAGGAAAATGAATAGTTTTATGATGTCGTTTCTTGCAGAAACAATTATTCTTTGATGTACAGTTGGCTATAGAGTGTACATTTTAACAATTGAAACATAACTTGTTACATTTTATTATATTTACCCTCTCATTAACAGATAAGTTTAAGTAACCTGGACACTTTGAAAGATGGTGCTGTTTGTAGCACAAAATACCGTTTAATGTTTTAACATCAGTTAAAAATACTTTATTTATACTTTTGGAATTATACTTTCGATTAACACTAAAATTCTCAGTAAGAGATTTTCCGCGTGATGTAAAATATAAATCAATCTCACGTCCTAATTCTTCTGGTAAAAACCATTTATCTCCTTGTCTCACACTAATGTGAGAAGCAGTCTCCTTATCTAATGTTTCATATAATTTATCTGACACAATCAATTGTTTTAGACTCTCGAAATCGGACATATTTCTTAAATTTAGATAATAATTCCAATTGGTCATCAGTCGTGAAGCGAATTGTACATGAGTCTCATTTGGTAGTTTAAAAGCTTTTCTAAATTGTTCTAGGCAAAAAATAAGGTGTTGGTTGAAATTCTTTTAAGACTATTTCTTTCAATTTTTCATAATTCGATATCTGTATCATGTAAATAAGTTATAATGTTAGACGCTTTGTCACCTAATAAATTCAGCAGAATTTCTGCTTTATTTTGTTCCGAAATATTTTTAGTTTTGAAAGCTCATTCTAAAGAAGAAAAGAAAAAACCCCATCCTTCAGGCTTAGTTGGAGTTTTTACAGTCAAAGTTTTAATACTTTTAATTATTTGATCTAACGATTCCATTTTTACTTCACTTTCAGTAATAACAGATTTAGTTTCAGATTTAATTTTAGCTAATTCCAATTCATTTTTTGATCGTTCAAGTTTAAATTTTTCAAGATCAAATTGCATTTGTTCTTCATGTTACGACTCTCAATTATGGTGTTAGCTATTTCTGTAACAAAATCTGGTTTATTTTGATATATTTCGCTATTTTCTAAAATATCGTTTAAATCAACTATAGTCATTTTATCATTAATATTTAGATTTATTTCAGTGGCTATTTGATTTAAATCCTCCTTTTTTGCTCCTTTAAACATTGTTTTAAATTTATATATAACAGTACAGATAAGAAAAATCACTTTCACTTACTTTAAAATACAGTGTCTCACAAAAGTGATGGGGCACTTGTGCTTTATAAAAAGAAACTGCAATAAAATAAATAAACAAACATGTGCAAAACTTTTTTGGGTGTGTTTCATATTTAAACTTAGTAACAATTATTACATAACATACATTTTGTCAAAATATTAAAATATTAATTTAGTAAAAATACAATTGTTCAGAACGGAGCAAAAAATGGCTCACATAAGTGATGAGACACTTACTTTTCCATCAAATATTTATCCAAAAATTTTACTTTTTAAAAGGTTTTAATATTTTGTTGGATTTCCTTTTACTTTTAAAACATGATTTAATCTTTTTGGGATGGATTCGACTAAGTTTTTTGGGATTTCTGGAGTGATTTTACCCCATTCTTCTTGAAGCACCGATTTTAGTTGTTGTTTTGAAGAAATGGTGTGTTTGCGAATTCTTGATTCCAATTCTTGCCAAATATTCTCTATGGGATTTAAGTCTGGAGATTGTGGTGGCGTTTTTATTATATCAGGACAGTTATACAGCAGCCAGAGTCTAACGTTCAGAGCAGTGTGCTTGGGGTCATTGTCCTGGTAGAATTTAAAATCGTTATGAAGGTTCAATTTTCGTGCTGAAGATTTCAAATTTTGCTTTAAAATATCAATATACTTGTACTGATCCATTATACTGTCAATAAAAACAAGATTACCAACTCCAGCGGACGACATACACCCCCATACCATAACTCCTCCTCCACCATGTTTTACTGTTGGTACCAAGTTCTGTTTGCGAAATTCCTCCCTGGGTTTTCTCCACACCAAGATTCTACCGTCAGAACCAAATATATTAAATTTACTCTGATCAGCAAATATAACTTTATTCCAGTAATCAAAATTCTTATTTATGTTGGATTTTGCGAAAGCTAGTCTGAGTTTTCTGTTCTTTTCACTTACGAAGAATTTTTTCCTGGCTACTCTACCGTGATATCCAGCAGATCGAATTACCCTTTTAATAGTCTCAGGATTAACAATTATCCATATAATGCTTGTAAATCAGCAGCAACTTTTGAAGCACTATTTCTTGGATTTTTTTTTTTTATATTTCGAACGTTAATTCGCTTTATTCCATTTGATAGCTTTGATGGTCGGCCAGGTCTTCTTTTATCCTGAATCATATGATTCTTTTTATATCGTTTAATAATATTGAAAACTGTTGAACGACTCAAGTTAACTGTTTCAGCAGTTTTTCTAATAGATTTTCCACGTTCAATATGCAAATTAATAATTAATTTTCGAATTTCAGGTGAAGTTTCTTTTCGTTTAGCATTCATGGCTACACAGAGCTAAAAAACACAAAAATTCCAAAACAAACTGGAGAGAAATACTGCAGACGATTTTATAAATTATTGCCAATTGCTTTTAAGTAAAAATAAAACCCCAAAAAATATTTTTATTGCTTATTTCAGACGATTTTTGTTGCATATATAATGGTGTCCCATCACTTATGTGAGCTATTTTTTGCTCCGTTCTAAACATTTGTATTTTTATTAAATTAATACTTTAATATTTTGACAAAATGTATGTTATGTAATATTCTTTACTAAATTTAAGTATGAAACACACCCACAAAAAAATGTGTACATGTTTTTTTTAATTTATTTGATTAGTTTCCTTTTGTAAAGCACAAGTGTCCCATCACTTATGTGAGACACTGTATTCTTTTCGTATTCAACTTCTCATTTCACCAATCATACTTCTTGATTCGAATAATTCAGAGAGTTACGAGTTGCACTTTATAATAGCTAATCCTTCGTGGTCGGCGGACAACAATTTATGTCGATAACTCATTTAAAACATTCACAAACTCAATAAAACTCAAATTTAAAATACTCTATGAACTGTATTTATTTAACTAACTCACAACTTAGCCGCTCATGGCTACGCAGTGTTGCCAGATTGTCGAGAGCCATTTTCCCCAAAAGTTCTGAAAATTTCCCCAAATCAGGCCTTTTTTCAAAAAAAAGTCCCCAACGCAATTTCTGCACTAAAAGGCAAGTTTTCAATTTTCAATTTTTCGTTAGAAGAATTTTTTTAACAAATTCGAACTCAATTTTCCTCCAAAATCAAGCATTTTTAAAAAAAAATTCCCCATTTACAAAAAAAAAAAAAAAAAAAAAAAAGGAGACATTTAAACTCAACAGAATTTTGCATGTATATTCATAATTAATCGACAAGAATAAGAAATACATATTACAACGATGCTCGTTTACACTTGTTATTTAAATGGTTGCTAGTTGATAATGCTGGCCTATCATTGCATTAGCTCAATCTACGCTTTATAAAATTGTTTTTATTAACCGACTTCAAAAAGGAGAGGAGGTTATCAATTCGACGCGTATTTATTTTATTTTTTTTATGTATGTTCACCGATTACTCCGAAACTATGTAGCCGATTAATTTGGTTTTGGTGTTAAATTAAAGAGCTTATTCTCGGTTTGGTACCACATCCATTTCATAGAAATTGGTTCAGTAGTTTTTTAGTAATTAAGCAAAAACTATTAAAATTAGTGTTTTTTCGGTAATTAAAACTGTTGAATTAGTTCCTACAATTGAGTGAAGTCAGGATGGCCAAGCGGTTTAAAGCGCCTAATTTAAGCTCTGGTTCTCGAAAGTGACAATGGGTTCGAACCCCACTCCTGACGTACGTGTGAACAATAATTTTCCATATCATAATTTTTACATATATATTTTACAAATTAAATACTAATTATGTTATTAAGAATATTTTGTATTTAACCGTTAGCACAGAGTATCAGAGATCTTTTATCAACTCAATACTTTATCAGTGAAAGAGTGCTAAAATAATTGACTTGCAAAAAGTAATATGACATTGAATAAGTTTCCGAACCTATTCCGTATTATAATTTTTACATATATATTTTACAAATTAAATACTAATTATGGTATTAAGAATATTTTAACTGACTTCAAGAAGGAGAGGAGGTTATCAATTCATCGCGTATGTATTTTTTTAATGTATGTTCTTGTTCACCGATTACGCCGAAACTATCCAACTGATTAATTTGGTTTTGGTGTTAAATTAAAGAACTTACTCTCGGATTGGTACCACTTCCATTTCATAGAAATTGGTTCGGTAATTTTTTAATAAACGGGCAAAAACTATTAAAATTACTGATTTTTCGCTAATTAAAACTGTTGAATGAGTTCCTATCAAGGCGTGCAGTCAGGATGGCCGAGCGGTCTAAGGCGCCTGATTTAAGTTCTGGTTCTCGAAAGAGAGCGTGGGTTCGAACCCTACTTCCGACATGCATGTATGTAACAACCTATTCCGTAATTACACATATATTTTGCAAATTAAATACTAATTATGATATTAAGAATATTTTGTATTTAACCGTTAGCACAGAGTATCAGAGATATTTTACCAACTCAATACTTTATCAGTGAGAGAGTGCTAAAATAATAGACTTGCGAAAAGTAATATGACGTTGAATAAGTTCACCGAATAGATTGTAGTCGAGATAGCCGAGCGGTCTAAGGCGCCTGATTTAAGCTTTGGTTCTCGAAAGAGAGCGGGGGTTCGAACCCCACTCCTAACATGCATGTATACAATAACCTTTTTCCGCATTATAATTTTTTCACATATATTTTACAAATTAAATACTAATTATGTTATTAAGAATATTTTGTATTTAACCGTTAGCACAGAGAATCAGAGATCTTTTATCTCCTCAATACTTTATCAGTGAAAGAGTGCTAAATTAATAGACTTGCGAAAAATAACATGACCTTGAATAAGTTCCCTGTGTTGATTGCAATCAGGATAGCCGAGCGGTCTAGTGTGCTTAATTTAAGCTCTGGTTCTCGAAAGAGAACGTGTGTTCGATCCCCACTCCTGACATACGTATATACAAAAGCTTTTTCCGTATTATTCTTTTTACACATATATTTTACAAATTAAATACTAATTATGCTATTAAGAATATTTTGTTTTTAACCGTTAGCACAGAGTATCAGAGATCTTTTACCAACTCAGTACTTTATCAGTTAAAGTGTGCTAAAATAATAGACTTGCGAAAAGTAATATGGCGTTGTTCACCGTTTAGGTTGCAGTCAGGATAGCCGAGCAGTCTAAGGTGCCCGATTTAAGCTTTGGTTCTCGAAAGGGATCGTGGGTTCGAACCCCATTCCTGACATCCATGTATAACATACAGTATTTTTTCCGTATTATAATTTCTTTAACTGACTTAAAAAAGGAGAGAAGGTTATCATCAATTCGACCGCGTATGTACTTTTTTTATGTATGTTCACCGATTACACCGCAACTATCCAACCGATTAAACTAAGTATTACGGTATAAATAACTAAAAAGTAAGAAATAAAAAAAACTTTTTCAAAAAAAAAAAAAAATATATATATATATATATAACCGACTTCAATCAACGCTCTAAAAAGAGTTAAATAATTCTTTAAAATACCCTAATGATGAATTGTTATCTAATAACCACACATCAGATATCATGTACCGGCAAAAAAATGGTTATAAGTTTAATACATAGAACTTAATATCCAGCAAACATGGTTTTTCGACAGAATATTTTTTACAAGAGATTAATTTACATATTTTTGATTTAATTTATGAATATATACATATAAAAAGTAATGAATTACTTTTTGAACTTGGTGCCAAACTATTGTAAGTATAGTAAGAATTGTGGTTATATTATGCATAATACCATAAATAAAATGGTAAAAATCATTATTGATTGTGATCGTTTGGCACCAACTTCAAAAAGTAATTCATTACTTTTTATATGTATATATTCATAAATTAAATCAAAAATATGTAAATTAATCTCTTATAAAAAATATTCTGTCGAAAAACCATGTTTGCTGGATATTAAGTTCTATGTATTAAACTTATAACCATTTTTTTGTCGGTACATGATATCTGATGTGTGGTTATTAGATAACAATTCATCATTAGGGTATTTTAAAGAATTATTTAACTCTTTTTAGAGCGTTGATTGAAGTCGGTTATATTTTTTTTTCTTGAAAAAGTTTATTTTTTTTCGTTGTATAAATGTATTGTGATAAATGAAATGCATTTCTGCGCTTGTGTGTCTGACCGCGATGACAGTAAAATCTGCCTCACTAACTTATCTGAAAATTAAGTTAGGGGATAGTCCAATGCAAATCGTGATGAATCAGTAGTACATGTAAAAGGTAAGCACGACCATGAAAATAATGTTTTATATCTATTATTTCTGTATTTTATTTTCATTTTGCAAATCAAAATCGAATTCCAGACCAATTCAGTATTGGCAAATGTCTAAAAATAAAAATTGAAATTGCGAAAAAAATTCCCCAAGTTTTTCCCCAAATATGTTCATAGTCCCCTAACATGTCCCCAAAAAATTCCCCTGGAGGCTCAAAATTCCCCAAAATGCGGACAAAATCCCCAATCTGGCAACATTGTGGCTACGTTCTCTTAAAAACATTCTATTAACTCATAAAAAACAAACGCAGACGATAAAAATCGTTGCCAAAAATACACAGAATAAATGCGACCAAACAACGGTCAATGAGGAAAAAAGTTTCAAATGCATTTTATTCGTTTGAAATTTTAAATACATAATTATTACATAATTTTGTGGAGTTATTTCAAATTTTACCAAAATTGGATGCATAGTTCACCTACATGGACAATCAAAAGTGTTTCGTTACATTACGGTTAATGGGGGAAAATGTTTCAAATGCATTTTAATGGTGATACACTCATTCGAACGGAATAAAATTGATATGCATCTATAAAGTACATATTATAATATACATTTTGCATAATCTGTGGTGCAAAGAATATTTGTTATTGATTTACAAGGCCACACAAAGTCATTCCATTACATAATGGTATAGGAAGAACATTGTTTAGTGCGCATTTTAATTGTAATTATTTACAATTTTATGAGATTGATATATGAGAGCGATATTTTTAAAACTTCGTTATCGTACGAACGCACCTCATTTGCTACACTTCACGTGCAATTCCCAACTTGTTTGTTTCTTTGGTGCATTTTCAAGTTCTAGATCATCTAAACTCATCAATTTTAGAGCTTGCTTTTTAAGCCAATTTTAATTTACACATTTATAATTTGCATTGAAAAAGGTTAGTTTTTTTACTGACATATTTAAAAAATAATAAATTTAAAATAACATAATATAATCTGTACACATAAAAAATGAAAAGAAACTGCAAAGCCAATACATTTTTTAATCAGAAGAAAATAAGGTACAGACAGTTTCAAAATAAATATGAAATGTTTGCATTATTCAACGAATTGTTACAGTAACCAATAAACATTTTTATTTTTGATAGACAGACTTCAATGGTTGGAATAAATTGGAGGGTTAAAGAATGTTTAAATTTTATATTAGTTAATAACTGTAGTTGTCATGTATCAATTCTCCTTTTTTATTAGTTTTGAACTGTCAAAAATTGTCTTTAAAAGGTACATAAATAAATTTCAAATTTAATGAGTTTATTTATTTATACTATATATGTATATTATATTATATGTACACACAGGTATAGATATATGTACACAGGTATATTTATATATATGTACACCTAAGCTCACATTATGCGCACATCAGTGTTTTATTTTCTTATTATACAACTACTCGGTACTCGGCATTCGGTATTCGGTACTCGGCTACTCGGCCAAAGTACTACTCGGTACACCACTAGTTAGAACTTTGACCGACAGAGCTCAATCTTACTGTAATTCAGCTTCCCAATCGAAGTAAAAGAAGGTAATTTACTAACTTAATCCAAAATAACTATCTTTTTTTTTTTTTTTTTTTTTTCTGAAAAATTATTTTGTAGTAGAGTTTTTTTTTTCTCTAGGTATATAAATTAATCACATGTGCTGTTGGGAAAAATGAAAAATTGTAAACGATGCATTTGTTATAGATGCGAAAGCTTCAATTCTTTCTTAAATATTTGTGACAATCTCAAGAGACGAAGAAAACCAAGAGTTTAAAGCATAATGTCATCCATGATCACTAGACTCCAGTCCAGCCTTGTGGCATTAAACTGTATAGCAATGGCTGAACCTACCTATGAGTAAATATATTATGAAAGAGTGTACGGATTGATGCAACGCAAATAATACTATAAGGATGCTAATCCAAATGCAGGAAAGGAAACATGAAAAATAATTGAAATAGGGAAGAATATAATATATTAATTCTTATTGCAAACTCCGGTGCTGGAAGTTGAAATTTTCATATTAAGATGGATTTAAGTGTAAGAAATTTCGTATTTTTAGTCAATTTAAGGATTTATGTTATTATCATTATTATTATTATGTGATAAAAAATCACTGACATTTATAATATTTTTTGGAATTCAGTTTCCTTTCCATTTTAAAAACTATTGCGATTTATTAACGATCCAGCAATTTAAATTTCGTTTAAACAGTTTTTTTGTTTTTAGAAATTTAAAATTTTATTTATACCTCCGCTAATTTTTTTTTATTTCGGGTTTTCAAAGAATTTGAAATTTTGGATTTTATTTACGTAATTTGATATGAACATTTTTAATTTGATTAAAATATAATTATTTTAAAATTAAATTCATTGGTGCTATCATCTATGTAAAAATTTAATAATTATAAATTATCAATTTGTATTCATTAGGTAAAGGATAAGTTGTCTTGAAAGAAATATAAACAAAATCCTCTGTGCGATTTGCGATCACATTTACCACTTGTTAAATTAAATGCGCTTTTAACGCTTCTTTCATGTACCGAGTTCATTTTAAAAAAAATATTCATTCGCAAATGGTTGTTAAATAACCTTCTTTTTTTTTTTCTTTTCATTTTTTAAAGTACAGCAAATTAGCGTATTGTTAGAAACTTCAGTGACTAAACAATGTTCAACGAGTGTAGCTCGTAGAAAAAATAGCTTGCAAATAATACAGTGACAGAAATTGATTTATTAAAATACGGTCTTTTAACAAAAACTATTGTAATATTCATTAAAAATGAATGGAATTTCATACATTAAAAATGCTAGTACATTAAAATAACTTACAAAAATAAAATTTCATAATAATAAACAAAAACATAAGGTTAAAAATTATATTTTCGTAACATACAAACAAAGAATTGATTTATGAAATATTACAATTTAGCTATTCCAAAAATTGTATAAAACAGAAAAACGTGACATGCGCAGGACACATAAAATGCGTTATATTATGGAAGTAATACGTTTTACTGATACTTTTCCCTATGGATAAATGAAATTTTTTGTCGAGGATAAAAATTCCGAAATCGATGCATATGTAGAATGGGGAAAATATGTTCCAAGAATTAGTAAAGTAAGTAAAAGTTAACGACGTATATAAATATAGAAAACATCCAGCAAATTACAGTTTTAACAGAAACGGTAATTCAAGTTTACTTTATCTTTTGGGAACGAGTGACCCGTATATGTCATATTCTTACTTAAGTTGCTCAGAATGCTTCATTAATCTCAAAAGTTATTTTTTACAGTAAAATTTAACTTATTCAATCAGAAAATTATCATGATTATATTACAGAAAGGTTTCTGTTTGGAAAAACCAATGATAAAAGATTAAAAATTAAGCAAAGGTTTCCCGTCGCGAAGAGATTAAGAGTGTTAAAAGGGAGATTCTTCAAACTGCCTTAAAAAAGGGGGGGGGGGCCTTAGTTTAAAGTTGATTTGCGCAAATTTATCCCTTTCTGTCACTTGTTGAAGAGTTAGGCAAATTTTACAATTTTCAAGAAGCATAAAATGGTCGAAAATTAAGTCCCATCCAATTTAACTTCTGCGTCACAAGCAACTGCATTTTAGAATCACAATTGGAAAAAAGTCATTTTCTTCAATGAAAAGCTTTTTTTTTTGGGGGGGGGGGAGGGGGGGAAGAAAGGGATGTCACCGATGATTTGAACTATTATTGTATTGAAAAAAGAACAAAAACCAACATTCAGCAGAAATTTTAGAGTCGGAAGTTTGATGGTTTGGAAAATGATTGCTGATGGCGACAGGAGTGAAATGGTATTTTTAAATGGTCGCCGGTTTTCATTTCATTACAAGTAAGCTTTTAAAAATATTCCTTCTTCTATTTGCATGGCAATGTTATAGTTTATATTATATCTTCACGCAAAACAACGCAAATATCCATACTTCAAATGCAATAAAAGATGGGTTTGACAAATGCAATATTATTCTTTTAGATTATCCACCTATAAGTCTTGATTTGAACTTCACCGGAACTTTTGGGGGAGCTTATTCAAGCGGTTTCTGCAGATGTATGTACACTGTAAAAAAATAAAATAAAATAAAAAAAAAAACACTGTAAAAAAAAAAAAAAAAAAAAAAAAAAAAAAAAGGAAATTTAGAGGTTATTAAAATTTTTTTTAGTAAATTTGTATTCCACAGAATTTTTTAGTAACCATTACAAACTTTTTTTTGCAAGTGAAAAAAGCATTTTTTTTTTTTTTTTTTTTTTTTTGTAAACTGAACAAAAGAATTTTTTGTATAACTAACTTAAAACTTTTTACTATGAGCCACCAAGCAAATTTTAGTAATAGCTCCAAAATTATTTTTAGTAACCGTTACGTTTACCGGAAGGGCAGGAGCTTCCTTCGAGCTGCATCCAGTGGTGTAAAAAGACAGACTTCTGAAGCGGAAGATTTTCGGCGAAGCCGCAATAGATGGCAGTACCAAACATTGCTACCTGCTCTATTCTGACATGTTTCTAACGAGAAGGGAAAGCCCAGAGATCATTACCCATTGTAACTGCTACAATAGGATTTTCAAATTCCCTTTATTTAACGAGTACTTATATTGCATACATTCGGTGCATATTTGGGGGCGTCCAGCATCGAACCCTGGTACTTTCAGCCAGGAGTTCGGTGCTATGACCACTAGGATATCACGGCCATACCAAGTGAGTTTTAGTAATAGCTTTTAAAAATGTAAAACTATTAACTACATTCGTTGCTAGCTTTTTTCTAGTAATTCTTACAGATTCCTTGTAACCGAGTAAGATTACTAAAAATTTTTTAGTAATTACAAAGATCACTAAATTTTTTTAGTAGATCGACCCTTTTTTTTTACAGTATAATACGTTTCGTTTGAGGAATTGAAAGCTTCAATCTGTGAAAACTGGAAATTAATTGATCAGATGTTCATTCAAAATCTTGTTTTATTAATGACATATGAAAGGAGAAAGGGTGCTTTACTAACGATTCATTTCCATGAAATGTAATGCTTCATAAATCAATTTTCATATTTGTATGTTATGATTTTTTTATGCAAGAAATTTTATTTTTGTAAATCATTTGTTATACATAGCATATATACTGTATGAAAATTCATTCATTTTTAATAAATATTATAGAAATGGGGTGTGTAGAAATGTATAGAAATGTATTTTTTTTTTTTTTTTTTTTTTTTTTTTAAGAAACGTGTTTTTCTAAATTAATTTACACCACTGTATTAAAAGAATATGGTACAATTGAATCATATAAACAACGAAATCTTATAAAAATCTATACACATAAAGTATTGGCGATTTGAAATAAAAAAGACTTTAATTAAGGGGAAAATGCACGACTGATTTCCTAACGAAAGTGAAAAAACTTCCTTTTTTAATCTAAATTTACGTATATAAAAACAAACAATAAGTCATAATTTCCCAATTCTTTGAGAGAAAAGAAAAAACATCTTATTTATGTGAGTCCATGAACCAGGAAAATAATCTCGAGCTTCCTCTCTGTCAATTAAAAATTAATATCATATTGTTCAAAAGAAAGTTACATCTCATTAAGTTTTTTATATACAAAACAGTAGCTCGATGCATGAACGATCTTATTTTTAGTCAAGTAAGAGAATCAAAATCAAAATCAGATCATTAAAAGTGAAATGTGTTTAAAAAGGGATTTTCCACGTGTCTTATTCGGCTATCTTTACAACCTCTTCGACCCTTAGATCGTTCCGATTCAGCACCTCGGAAAATCCGCCACTGATTAAGAATGATATTTATCAAAAGGATCCTTACTGTCCTAAACATATACTGGAAACACCCGAACCGTACAGGGAAACAAGAATAGCTCTCCACCCTTATGCAATTCGTATGAGATTCGAATATAGAACGAATTGATAAAAATGGCTCGAAAACAACCCAAAAAAGAAGTGTCCCCAAATTCATTAAACAATCGCCCTTGAAACTGAGAAGGTGGCAATTTTGGATTGGTATATTCCCGTATTTAAAATCCTTCATTGAATCGGATTATACTTATTTTCGTTTGGGTGCTTGAAAAGAAAGGACCTGAAAAGTGAGTCTTTGGCAATTTAATTTCTTTTTTTATTGCGATTTGATTTAGTTTTAGTTGCATAATATCTAAAGATGTAACCAATTTCATCATTATTAAAAAAGTTTTTTGAATGTTTTTTAATATTTATTATTTTAATGTAATTTTAATCTTAAGGTGAAGATTAAACCATTAAATGTTAATCTTTAGCTACCCAGGAGTCGGAGTCAGAGTCGGAATCGGAGTTGGAGTCGGCCCTTTTTACCACCGACTCCACAATTTAAACTCTTAAGCACTCTTAACTCCGCAGCAACTCTTAAAGTTAAATAACCATTCAGTCTTTATCTATTTTATCAGTAATTGAATTTAGAAAAGGCACAATTTTGTTGTTGATTCAGATGAATCACGAAAAGTATTTTCCATTATTATGCCACATTCTTTAGATTGGCCCGGAGAAAAAAAAACTTTTATTATTTATAATTTTTTTTTTTTAAATTGGTATATTCCATATTTAAAATCCTTCATTGAATCGGATTACACTTTTTTTTGTCTGGGTGCTTGAAAAGAAAGGATCTTAAAAATAAGACTTTAACAATTTAATTTTTTTTTTTTTAGTTTTATTTGCTTAATATCTAAAGATAAAAGCAATTTCTGCATTATTTAAAAAGTAAATAAATAAATAAAATTTAAATGCTTTTTAGTATTTAATATTTTAATGTGAATTAAATCTTAAAGTTAAATAAACATTAAATGTCAGTCTTTATCTATTTTATCGGTAATTGAATTTAGAAAAGGCACAATTTCGCCGTTGATTCAAATGAATCACGAAAAGTGGTTTCCATTATTGTGCCACATTCTTTAAACCGGCCCGGAGCAAAATAAAATAATATAAAATTCTTTTTATTTATAAATATTTATTTGGATTGATATATTTCATATTTAAAATATTTCGTTGAATCGAATTATACTTATTTTTCGTTTGAGTTCATGAAAAATTAGGATCTGAAAAATGAATCTCAGCAATTTAATTTAGTTTTTTATTGCTGTTTCATTTAGTTTTAGTTGTGTTATATTTAAAGATATAAGCATTTTCTGCATTATTAAAAAAATGAATGCTTTTTAGTATTTGTTATTTTAAAGTGAGTTTCAATCTTAAGATTAAATAACCATTAAATGACAGTCTTGATCTATTTTATCAGCAATTGAAATGGGAAAATACATAATTTAGTTGTTGATTTCGGTGAATCATTATGCCACAATCTTCCAGAATTCTTATAACACAATCCCAGAACAAACAAACAAGCAAAAAAAGACATTAATGATATTTTTTTTTCATTTATAAATAATATTTTTTTTAAACTGATATGCAATAGACTACCTCAAATCCGCACAGCCTGGGATCAGAGGTTTTGCGGATTTTAGAATTTTGCGGATTTCTGGTCATTGCTTTGTTTAAATTTTTTAACATTAATTTAAATGTAATTAACAATGAAATCGAAACTATAATGAATGCTTACAGTATAATAAAATATTAAAATAAGTAAAAAACTATAATAATAAAAATTTAGATAATGTTTAAAATGAATAAAACATTAAAAGCAAAGGTAAAGTTAATAGTCGATTTCAATATTGTATAATTAAATATTTATTATAAAGATAAGAAGTACTTTTTCTATTTAATTTGCCCCGTAAAAATACAGTACTTATTAATTACTAAATTCACATCAAAATCATAAAATAATTGAGTTTTATTTTAAGTTTAGCTAGACTTAATAATCAAAAAAATTTGATTAATACATAAATATATTTGGTAAAAAGATTGTGATTACAAATTATATCAGCAATATCTTGATTTTTTTTTCCGAAATACATTAATTCTTCCTTCATGAAAACACATGAATCCAGGAACATTGACAAAAATTAAAAAATTAAAAAACATATGGAATTGATATAAAAATACAAAAGTAAAATTTTGTCCCTACATCTGAACTCAATTTTTCATTGTTTACATCCGTAAATTATGTGCTGATTTTAGAGAGTTGTGGATTTTAAGGTTGCAGATTTGAGGAAGTCTACTGTATTCCGTATTTAAAATCCTTTAATGAATCGGGTTTCACTTATTTCCATTTGGGCTCTGTGAAAGGAAAAGATCTGAAAAGTGAGTCTTGCAATTTAATTTAGCTTTTTATTGCGATTTAATTTAGTTTCAGTTTCTTAATATCTAAAGGTATAAGCAATTTCTATGTTATTAAAAAAAAAACACTTTTTAATATTTGTTATTTTAATGTGCATTTTAATCTTAAGGTTAAATAACCGTTATCTGTCCATCTTTAATTATTTTGTCAATTACTGAATTCAAAAAATAAATAATTTGATTGTTGATGCTATTGATTTGGACGAATCATCAAAAATATTGTCAATTATAACATTTTGTCAACAATTGACAACAATTATGTCATTTTTCAAGTGACGCTGAACAAATAATAGTTTTTCTTTTCATTTATAATTTCTTTAAACTGGTATATTCCGTATTTAAAATCCTTCATTGAATCGGATTACACTTCTTTAAGTTTGGGTTCTAGAAAAGAAAGGATCTGAAATGTGTTTTTGGCAATTTAATTTCGTTTTTTATTACGATTTGATTTAGTTTTAGTTGCGTAATATCCAAAGGTAAGCATTTTTTACATTGTTAAAAAATAGAATGTTTTCTTGTATTTATTATTTTAAAGTGAATTTTAATCTTAAGGTTAAATAACCGTTAACTGTCAGTACACAATTCATTGTTGATTTAAGCGAATCACCAAAAATATTATTCACTATCGCGCTACGTTCTTCAAACGGCCTAAAACAAAAACAAAAACAAAAATTTTTTTTTTTTATTTATAAATATTTATTTAGATCTAAATATTCCATATTTAAAATTCTACGTTGAATCGGATTACGCGTAGTTTTGTTTGAGTTCTTGAAAAGAAGGGATCTCTAAAATGAGTCTTAGCAATTTAATTTACTTTATATATAAGTACATATATATCGATTTTATTTAGTTTTAGTTTCGAAATACAATAAAAGCGAATTTTCCATTTTTTTTTTTTCTTAAATATATCGTATGTTTTCTAGTATTTAATTTTTTTAATGTGAATTTTAATCTTAAGATTAAGCAGCCATTAACTGTCAGTCTTTACCTATTTTATGAGTAATTGTAACTAGAAAATACACAATTTAGTTGTTTATTTGGATGCATCATCAAAAATATTTTCAATTATTATGCCACATTCTTCAAATAGTCCTAATTTATTATTATTATTATTATTATTATTATTAGTATTATTATTATTATTATTATTATTATTATTATTATTATTATTATTATTATTATTAAATATTTTTTGTTTGGTACATTCCGTATTTAGAATCCTTCACAGAATCGCATTACACTTATGTTCGTTGAAAAAAAAAGAATCTGAAAAGTGAGTCTTTAAAATTTAACTTTTTTATTGCGGTTTGATTTAATTTCACTTGCGTTATATCTACTTACTAGGAAGCTGCAAGAAGTGTAAGACACCGATTTTCACAAAAAAGGTATCGTTGGAAAGATCTCATCGTGAGCAGTAAAAAACTCTTTGGAACAATCCGTCGGAAACGAACCGTTTTCGAGATATTCGACAATTAATGTCACGGAACTAGTGCATACTTAATAGGGAATCGCAAAACAAATTAGTTCAGATTTTGACGAAAGTGGTATTATTGAAAAGATCTCATCGTGAGGAGTAAAAAACTTAATAGAACTACCCGTTGGAAATGAGCCGTTTTCGAGATATCCGATAATTTATGTCAGTAGCTAGCGCACACTTGGCTAAGTGCATACTTAACGGGGAGTCGCAAAATAAAAAAAAATGTTGTCTCGATTTTGACGAAAATGGTGTAGTTGGAAAAATATCATTCTGAGGAGTAAAAAATTCAATGAAACTACCCATCGGAAATGAGACGTTTCCGAGGTATTCGACAACTTATATCACTTAACGCAGTTTCCCAGTAAGTGTGCATTAGCTACGTGCTACAAATTGTCGGATATCTCAGAAACGTCTCATTTCCGACGGGTAATTCCATCGAGATTTTTAATCCTCACGATGATATATTTTCAAAGATACCGCTTTCGTTAAAATCTAGACTAAAATTTTTTGCGGTCCCCATTAAGTGTACACTAGCTATACGTGACATAAATTGTTGGATATCTTGAAAAGGACTCATTTCCATTGTGTTTTTTACTGCTTACGATGAGATCCTTCCAGCGATACCACTTTCGTCAAAATTAGTGACACTTCTTGCAGTTCTTTAGTTAGATGCAAACAAGTTCTAAATTATTTAAAACAATCGTTTGCTTTCAAGCGTCTATTTTTCATGACATCATCTTATGATTAAAAAACATTAAAAATCAGTCTTTATCTATTTTATCAATAACTGCATTTAGAAAATATATAATCTGTTTACTAAATTAGGCGAATCATCAAAAGTACCCTCCATTATTATGCAATTAATAACATTATTCAGATAACCCGGGACAAAAAAATTTCTTTTGCTTTTTATTTATAAATATATTTTGCTTGTTCTTCCCCTTGAAATATATGTATATATATATGCTCCATTTCAAATTTAATATATTTAGTTTAATTTCTAAAGAAACTAAAATAATAATAAGTTAATAAATAAACTAAATTAAATTAAATTACAAGTTTTAGCTTTACTTACTATATTAATATATCTTCTTCTTCTTCTTCTTTTTTCTTGAGCACAAAAAAGGTTAAATGTTAATTTTTCTTACGAATTATGAATGTAATATTTTTAATCAATATGGAACTGAAAATATTTGTACTTTATCTTTAAGGAAAATTTATACATTAATTTAAATATGGCGAATTCTGAAATGAAATAAGTAGATTTAAGGATTTAAGTACTTTAGACAATAACAAACAGTGAAAAAAAGGACATTATTGCACGTACATCTATAGTAAGACAGACTTGGACACAATTAATACAATAACCCAATAGGAGTGGAAAATGACTTTTTATTGTGTTCATGTCTGTGTTACTAAATATATGTAAGTTTAATTAATAAATAAATTCAGACGTTATGTGTGCTTTAAAAAAAAACTTTTTATCGTTTGATCTACTTATCGTTTTAGTGAACTAATGTGATTTACATCGTTTTATTCTAAAAACTCAAGAATATTTTTTTCATAATACTAGAGTATTCTTTTCGAACGTTCATCTATTTTGCTTTTCTAAAATCTATGTTTTAAAATTACATATAAAATTTATTTATACATTAACATAATTGTTATTGATATTGCCCATAAATTGCCCGTATCTGTCCAAAGTAAAACTTACGTTTTAAATTTATTTTAGAATAACGTTTTTGTTATTGATGTTGCTAGTAAATTTTCTATATTTTTCTAATGTCTGCAATTGCCTTTGAGAATTATACGCATTTTTTAGACCAAGTAACTGCTGTGTAAATCGTATTATACCTCCATTCCTTTTTAGCTTTTTAAGGTGAAGTCCCTATATTTCCATTTTTCTTCTAGTCTCTTTTTATTTCATTCTTATTTTATTTTATTTTTTATGAATGATCATTAAAAGAATCTAAATTTGTATGATTGTTATATCTTTAACGCCATTTTACATGAACTTATATTTTTAAATGAAAAAATATTGAAATGAAAGTAATATGCTAATTGTTAGTTTATTTTCTGAATAATTTGATTTTTTGAATCTATGCGTACCAAAAGCAAGCGAAACCGCGAAGAAACACCCAGGTTTTTACTGATTTAGTTGAAATTTTCACACATTTTATGTTTTTAGAAAGCATCTCTGCTACTCAGAACGTTTCAAAATTTGTACAGATGATGTAAATCGGGACTACTGATATGTTTTAAGAAAAATGTGTTACAATATGGACATTTACTTACTTTTAACATGGAAAAAATTATAGTCATCTTGAGACGCAAATTAACCTGCGTTTACCGTTTGATTTTTAGAATCAAAAGGAACTAATATGTATCTTTCCGGAAACTTATTTCATAGTAAAACATGTAAAACTGTTGCTAAAAGAATTACTTTTTAATGTTGGGAAGATCGTAAATTTACTAAATATTAAACATCACAAATGTATGAACAAAATTAAGCAATTTTCTCTACTCGATATAGATGCATTATCCATATTCTAATGAAATTTCACTGGAATATTCTAGATGAGGTGCAGATGTGCATGAATCGAATGTAACTTTAACTGTGAAATTTGTTCAGACTTTTGAAGAACTTCCGTGTCCTCCTAAACCCAGAGCAAATTATACTACAAAATGTATATCTAGAAAACATTACTAGTCAAAATATATTTTTCAGTACACAAATTAGCCCATGAAGAAATATCACTGTAAGTACAATTTGCCAAAATCAAAATCTGATGAAAAATTTCGAGTGCTTTCTTGATGAACTGAGATACATAACTGATTTATATTTATTTTTAGCTAACAATACCTTATTGCATGGAATACATTACTTCTGTAATACCTTATTGTTCATCTTGAAAGAAAGTCTCATGGTAACAGAAACAGGTTTCTTCTTAATTTCGTTGATGAATCTTATTGTTATTCTTATCGAAAGATTCATTTGTGATGGCTGCACGATAAATTTCGTTGAAATTGATTTTTTTTTCAGTGTTTCCTTTTATTCATTTCTCATTTTTAGCACTATCCAATATAGTTAAAATGCTTATGACTTTTGTTCTTCTTCTATCTGTCCGCACTCTAAATCTCGTAAATATAGCTGGATTTTTGCCTAATTAATGCATGTTACTGATGTTTACTACAGTAAGGCCCTTCAATGTGTTCATATTTCACTTTCTCAAACACACAAAATAATTAATTTATAATTATGGCATTATGATATATAAGGGGGTTCTTTCATATACCATAATGTATTAATCCATAATATAAATGTCACTAAAACATACTGAAATTTTGCAGTATGTTTTAGTGATAAGATACTACTTCAAACACAACAAAATGGATGCACATTACTGAAGTGCTTTACAACATGCTTTCTATGTAGTATGGAATGCGTAGATTTTATCGTTCATTTAGTCTACATATAAATTACTTCACTTTCACTGTTGCATATGTATGATAATTGCTAGAACTGTGTTTTCATCAGTGGTATGTGATTTTAAACCTGCTTAAATTTTGGTGTATTAAGTATAATTCCTTGAAATGATATGTAAGAGCCACACGGAAGTATTTCTAAGCATACCATCTATTGGCTGCTAATTGTTTAAAATTGTTTTTGATTGTGTTATGAATTTTCAAGTTGAACTGTATTTTAGAAGTAATATTGAAAAGTCTTTCATAAAAATAAATTTATATACAAGACTGCGCAATAGAAACTGGATATATTTCCATCTATGTATCATAATATTCGAGTTACTGAGTGTTGTGTATGAAAATCAATTTAATATATACAAAACTGTTGAAAAAAAAATCGAATACTTTCCGTCCGTAGACAAGAACTGCTGAAAATGTTGTTTTCAGCTATATTACGCGTTTTATTCTTTCACCGTATCAAAAGATGAAACTGCTTTAAAAATCTAGGAAGTGTTAGAAGGTGCTTCCTAATCTACACGTGATGCATAATTTTTCTTTCTTGTCTACTGTAAATTTTATTTTCTGAGAAATGGCACAAAAAATCTATTTGAAACCTATTCAAATTTTAAAACATATTTTTTAAACTTAACTATGAATGTGACTTCAGATATATTCGTGATCAAATTGTTGCTTCTTTTAATTTTGAATTAAAAGACTAGACTTTACGAGGATTCTTATTTATGCATCCAGAATTGGCATCAAGGGTGTTGCTAGGCGACATCTGACATAATTATCGTAAAGTTTGACATTGCTCATTATATACGTACTCAGAAACTTTTATCACACAAAAGTTATTTGGGTTATTTAGTCATTTGAAAATTTCATATCAGTCAAAAAATAGAACTCATAAGAATTTTTGTGAAGTTATTTGCTACAATTTTTGACGTGTACACTATGTGGTTAAAGCTACTTGTGATTTTTGACGTTTTGTTAAGTATCTAGAAAAATGCATGAGGAATTATCCTGAAACTCCGGAAGTGTGTAAAGAATATAATGCAGGTCATATATTTCCGTGAAGATTTTATTATCGGTAGCTCATACGAGACCGTTAACAGACTAAAAAAGTACGAACTTTTGGATAATCCTGTCAAAACTAATGTAGCAAAAGTGTTCAAGTTGTAGATTATGATTAAATGGCTTATTTTAATAAACTGTGTTCATTCTTAAGAGGATAGCATGTTCACTCGTAGAAAAGTTACGGTTTTCATATAAATAATCCCGAATTTTCCAAGCTTATACTTTGCAAAGTTCTTAATATATAAAAAATTACTTTTTTATATATTAAGATAATTATTATGTATTAATAACTTTACATTAAATTTGACAAACAACATTGTACGTAATATCCCTCTTATTTCAATAGCTGAGGAAAAAAATAAAACATTATTTTCTTTAAATTCATAATTAATCGTTATTGATAATTAGTGGGCAAAAGGGATTTATCACTAGAACGCATTACATAATTAGAAAATCACTGATATTTCTCTACCTGAAAATAAAATAAAAAGGATATTGCCCAGTTAAACTGATGGCAATGAGCTCACAGGCTAAGCATACTAATTGTATATTACAGTCTTATATTTTCAAGTGTTAATTCCACTTGAAAAACAAATTAAGGGTGGGGGGACAGCTCCCTCCACTTCCCCGTTTTATACTTAATCATTGAACCCCTTAAACTAATCACGGATATGATTTATCCTACGAAAATTTTGAACAAAAACTAATAATTCTGCATGAAAAACCCATTTATATCAATTAAGGGGAGGGGCATGAACCCCCTTTCCCCCTTTTTATACTTATCTAATGAACACCTAATACTAATAACGGAAGCGCCTCATCAGAATGATTCTCCATCTAAATTTTGAACGAAAACTAATCATTCTGCTTAGAAAACCCATTTATATCAATTAAGGGGAGGGGTATTAGCCCCCGTTCCCCCTCTTATACTTTTCGAATGAACTCTAAAAACTAATCAGGGAAGCGCCTTATCAGAATATACATATATCCAAAATTTTAAGTGAATTGGATATTTTTATCACGAGTTATCGCGTTACGCACATACGCACATACAAAACGGACGGGCACATAAGCTCCCAGCCTTTGATAGCCTGTGAGCTAAAAAGCATATTTCTAGGTCGTTTGTGCTGCAGTTAGTTCCATTTTTTTAATTTTGTCTCTTATACCCATTGACTTCTGGGGTTTTCACATGTATGTATACATGTAAGTGATGTTAGAAAATGTTTCGTAAGCTATGCTGGATGCATGATTTTTCATTCTTTTCTTCTTAATAAAATGATGTAGATTAAAGGAAATTGTTTAAAATGTCCGAATAAATAAAAATGAGAAAGTAAAGGATATTTGTTAGTTTTTTTTTTTTTTTTTAACCACCCAAAACAGCAGTTTTCTGTTATATCGATACAATCGGAAGATAGAATGTGCAATGCCGAAACAACTATCGTAGGTTGAAGTTAAAAAAATATGTGCATATCTGATACCGATAAAAATATTTTTTTAAATAATTCAGTTCAATAGAATATCGACAATAGAGACACTCCCATTCGAGCTTTTTTCAGATGCGGTTCTAATTACATAAGCTATTCCCACATGCTCTATTTTTAGTCCACTTTTACTTCCCGCAAGGTATGTGAGATGAGTGTAGGATTTCAGAGCGATAATCAATGCATAATAATAGTATGCGATTAACAAAAAGACAAGATGGAGTCGCCTTTCGAAAACTAATCTGTAAAGGACGATTTCACTTTCTGGTCATTCTAGTTTAGTTCAACATCACCGTTAGAGCAGCTAACAGTTAATAAGGGGACTAAAGACTTGTTTGTAAGTAAAGTAATGCCATTTTTATTTTATTTTGGTTGATTTGTGTGTTCTTTTGTGTTACAAACGTGTTACAGTTTTAATGACGACATTTTGTGAAGAGTTTCCTCAAAATGGTGGTCCAATTTCAAAACAATTAGACTGTTTGTGCCGAAAAGCAACTAGCTTCGTTTGTTTCATGTCCTAAGCACTTAGTCGATCTCTTGACTGGGTAGAATATTGACGTTACTTACACTTACTGATTAATCCATAAATTAACAAAAAATTAATAACTTAAGAGAAATTGCATTCTAGGCATTCAAATATGTTAGAACTCAGTATATTGTAAAATGTTCTTTACATTCTTAAACTGTTAATAATTTATTTTGACTCCATTTAAAAAAAGTTTATTTTGATTTTAAATAACAGATATTTCTGTTTTTTTGTTTTTTTTTTTGTTTGTTTGTTTGTTTGTTTGTTTAAAGTAAGCATAGTCTGTTGATAGCCTAGTTATAGAAGTCATGCATAGACCACCTTCCAGAATACCAGCACTTATTCGATCTCTTAACTAAATAGAAAATTAATTTTACTTACAATTACAGATTAATCAGTAAATAACAAAAATTTTATAAGCTTAATATGAATTCAAATACGAAGCATTCAAACATGTCAGAATTCAGTTATACTATAAAATGTTCTCTAAATTCTTAAACTGTTTGTAATTCATTTTGATTTCATTTGAAAAAAGCTTATCTTGATTTAAAACTATGGATATTTTTGTTCTTTTGTTTATAATAAGACTTTTACCATGATTGCTACAGTATACGTTTTCAGTTTTGTGTTCTTAAGATTTTTTGCATGTTGCTCTTTGTGTACAGGGTGACACAAATACTGAGATGCAAATAAAAAACCCCATAATTTTTAATTGAAGAGATTGAAGGGATTCTGTTGATAGCCTAGTAATAGTAGTCACAGACAGGGCACCTTCCAGAATATCAGCACTTAGTCAATCTCTTGACTAGATAGAAAATTTACTTATACTTTCTGATTAATCAGTAAAATAACAAAAAAAAAAAATATATATATAAGATTAGCAGGAATTCTACTTCTAAGCATTCAAACATGTCGGAATTCAGTTATATTATAAAATGTTCTCTACATTCTTAAATTGTCGGTAATTTTTTTGAACCCATTTGATAAAAATATTTACCCTTATTTAAAATAAGAGATATTTATATTCTTTTGTTTCAATTAAGCATAGTCTGTTGATAGTCTTGTAATAATAGTCATATACCAAGTACCTTCCAGTATACCAGCACTTAGTCAATCTCTTGACTAGATAGAAAATTAACTTTACTTATACTTACTGATTAATCTATAAATTAACAAAAAATTTATAAGCTTAATAGGAATTGAAATTCGAAGAATTCAAGCATGTCAGAATTCAGTTATATTAAAAATGTTCTCTGCATTCTTAAACTGTTTAAAATTCACTTTGGTTCTATTTGAAGAAAGTTTATCTTGATTTAAAATAATAGATATTTCTGTTCTTTTGTTTCAAAAAAGACTTTGACCATAATTGCTAGAATAGCGTTTTCAGTTTTGTGTTTTTAAGATTTTTTGCATATTACTCTTTACGTACAGGGTTACACACAAACACTGGGATACAAACAAAAAATCCATAATTTTGAACTGAAGAGACTGAAGAGATTTTGTTGATAGCCTAGTAATAGTAGTCACCGACAGAGCACCTTCCAAAACACCAGCACTTAGTCAATCTCTTGACTACATAGAAAATTAACCGTACTTACACTTTCTGATGTAACAGTAAATCAGTAAATTAACAAAAATTTTATAAGCTTAATAGGAATTCAAATTCGAAACATTCAAACATGTCAGAATTCAGTTATATTATCTAATATTCTCTACATTCTTAAACTGTTTGTAATTTCTTTGATTCCATTTAATAAAAATGTTTACCCTAATTTAAAATAACAGATATTTCTGTTCATTTGTTTCAAGTAAGCATAGTGTGTTGATAGCCTTGTAATAGTAGTTACATACCAAGTACCTTCCAGAATATTTGGGCGAATTTCAAAGTTTTAACCTAAAATCTTACATTTTTCTACGTGTAAAAAGTATAATAACCAAGAAGGCTTTAAGATTATACTGAATAAAATTATTTGTTCAACCGTTCCTTGGAAATTACGGATTTAATAAATATTTAGCTACTATCCTATATTCGATTTATTTGACTCTTTTCCCGAATATTTGGCTGACTAAATATTGAATATTCTTGTTTGAATACTACGGCTTAGTATCTGCGACCGAATATTTTAGATATTTGAAAGAATGCTTTGGATATTTAGAAGAATAATTTGGGTATTTAGCGAATGTATTCAGGATAACAATATACATAATATTTTGCATTCACGTATATGTGACTCAACATTTATGTGACAAGTTCATATGAAAATATTAATGAAATTTCAAAATGAGGATGACGTGTAATAATAATATATTAATTGTTACTAGTAGGCATTAATTGTATTAACTGTAATCAAGTCATTCCTTCATAACAATAATCATATAACATTATTACATACCTCTTTAATTAAAATTTGAGTTAATGTTGTTATATGAACTTGTCAGATAAATTTTGATTGAAAATCACTATATATATTTAACATTCTGTAATATTCTGCTGCAATGCATGAAAATGTATTGAATGTATTTTACTATCTATGAATACGTATTTCCATTGCCTTGTGCATTTGATATTATGATTTATAAGCCCATTTTTGCCCTTAAATATTGTATAATTTGATTATTATGGCTTTATAAAACGATTTAAATTGGTTGAAAATATAGGATAAATATAACTGCTTACGCACATTTTAAATATGTATTAACTTAATTATTGTTTTCTACATAGTGCAGTACATCACTTTTCTTTGTAAATTTAAAATACTTTTATTATAGCATCTAATTTAATTTTTTCATAGAATTTTATATTAGTAATTTTGATTAACATCATTATATGAACTTGTAAGATGAATTTTGATTCGAGAATATTTTATATATAAAACATCATGTGACATTCTGCAGCATTGCGCGAATGTGTGTGGAAGATATTTTATTAGTATATGAATTTTTTCATTGGAATTTGCATCTGATGATTTAATTTAGGCGACAATTTTGGCTTTGTAAAACTGTTTCCTTTGGTTGAAAATACAGCATAAATATAGCTGCTTATGCGCCATTTTAATCTGTATTTACTTAATTATATTTTTAATAATAATATTAATGTTTTTTGCATAATAAAACATATCACTTTTTTTCGTAAATTTAAATTTTTTTAACATTAAATGCCAGAAAGTTCTTTTATTTTCAAAGGTAATTTTCGTAAATATCATTATAAATGAACTTGTAAGATAAATTTTGGCTCAAAGGTATTTCATATATATTATATACATTGCTAAGTTTTTTTAAAATTCAATATGATATTTTCTAACACATTCATACAGTCATTTTCATGATTAAATGCATGAAATTTGCTGTCATTTTTATTTATGCACTAAAAAATTGGCTAGCATTTCTCTGTTTTTTTAAAGGCTAATAGTATTTTTGTATTTTTTTCCAATGAGAGATTTGGAC
This sequence comes from Maratus speculifer, assembly GCA_964019185.1. Lineage (NCBI taxonomy): Eukaryota > Metazoa > Arthropoda > Arachnida > Araneae > Salticidae > Maratus > Maratus speculifer. The sequence goes on along the minus strand of OZ025290.1, from coordinate 55,169,517 downwards.
AAAATTTAAAAACACAACTATTGGGAAACAACTGAATGTAGATATATTGCTTTTATATTAAAATGAAAAAAAAAATATTCTTTTTCAAAGCAATTGAATATTAATATTTCGTAATTTCATGCATGTAAAATTTATTTTGCTAATTTGCCAAGAAGATTTACATTATTCAAAAGTATTTTTTTCCAAAATCAGCCATAGATATTTCATTCAAAATATAGCACAAAAATAATTCAGTACATTAAAAATTCTTGTAAAATTTATATTATTTTAAATTGTACATAAATTTAAATCGCATTGTTAAATTGTTTAAGTCCGATATAAAGGAACGATGTTTAAATAAGAAAAAAAAAATTTTTATTTGCCATGTGTCTCTATTGTGTATTTAAAAGAGTGTTATAAGTTCAATTAATAAAATGCATGACATGAATTCTAAATTTAATTTTTTAATTGCGAATGGATTTTTTGCGCAAAAAAAAATCTTTACAGCAAAATTTATTTCACCAAGGTTAATTTTAAGAGGTACCTTACTGATAAAGAATAGCCATTATGAAATCCCAATTGATTCTTAATTAAGAAGGGATAAAAGTATGATTGGATATTAGAAATGTAGAGCATTCTTTACATTTTAATGGGAATTACATACCATCCTGACTTACATAAATTCAATTTGATATGTCTGCGGATAAAAAGATAAAACACTAATTCTTATATGTTTGCACGGAAATAAATTTCTTTTTAAAGAAAAAAAATAACAATAATAACAAAGAATTCCTATTTTTTAATTAAAATTATATTAATTACATGCATAAAGATAAAATCTCATGTTAGTAATTTAGGTTAAGTACAGGTTTTTTTTTTTTTTTTTTTTTTTTTTATTAATCAGAACGATTCAGCGATGTCTCAAATATTATAAAAAATATTTTAACCTGTTAATTTTTTGAAACATACTAATCACATAATATCAATTTTTATTTTACTTTAGTTTTTAAAAAAGGTTATAGTGAATATACACTTTTTTAATAAATTTTCAACAAGCAAATGTACGGTATTCGACAAAAAATTAAACCGAATATACTCTACTCGGCCAAAATTCAATTCATTACACCCCTACTGAAAAAAAAAAAAAAAAAAAAAAAAAAACACTGGGAAAGGAAGAATAAAAACTCAATAAAATCTCTCTTTGGATGCTCTTTTATATAAATACGTAGCACCTATGGTTATCTTCTCATCCGTCCGTCTGTCTGATCATCTCTCAGCATATAACAGCGTAAAAACTACTCAGCCGATTGATTTGAATTTTAATATATGTAATCGTTGAAAATTTTTGTCGCGCCTTTTCAAATTTTATTATAATCGAATCGAAATTTCAAAAGATATATAAATTTTATAAAATAACATAAAAAGTCAACTTTTCTTGGCTTTAGAATACAGGCTCGGAAGAAAGGCATGTGTGATTATTTTTTTAAATACTGTAGTTTACATAGTTTGCCAGTAACAGCAAGCGCAAACTCAAATTTACAAATGTCAGAAAAACGATCTTAAACTTGTAATATGCAGTTAAAATATTCGTTTAATATGCCAGTTTGTAAATGATTATAAATCTAGTAACAATGCAGATTTTTGAATGCGGCTATTGTTTAGAAATGCTTAATCTCTTCAGTCTCGATATATCCTATAGGATAAACATCTTTATATATATATATATATATATATATATATATATATACGTATCTATCTATCTATATTATAAAGGCCAAACGTATCTGTACGGTACGTAACGCATACGTTATTTTGCGAATGGCAACACTTTAAAATTTGAAATGCAATTATGGTTTTGCAATTTTCGCTACTGCAAATTTTTAAACTTCTAGACCTCGCACATTTTCAATTTTTACACCGTCGTATAGGGAAAAAAATTACTTTTAAATGCAATTTATTTGAATGCAATATATTTATTTATTTATTTATTTATTTATTTATTTATTGAAACATTAAATATTTTGTAGTTTTAATACCGTTTTATTAAACGTGGAAACAGATTACTGCATCTTTATATTGCCATTGTCTTATTAAAAGTGAAAACAAATTAAAATAAAGTACGTGCTGTCTCAAGAATACTGACTGTTATGAAATCGGTGAATTTTGATTTCATTTACCAGATATCATTTATACTTTAACAAATATATAAATAATTTAGTATCTGTTTCAATTAATAGAATCAAGACTTCAAGTTTTGAATTAAAATTATTTCAAAATAATCAAATTAAAATACTGATTTTTTTAAAAGTGAGTACAGACATGAAAGGTGCCTACTTAAATTTTGATACGATGGTAATGATGTCGGGTTTACATTTCACGGGGAAAAATTCTATGATTGAGACAATGTGGAAAAAGTTCTGTTTTTTTCATGTTGGAATACTAGCATAAGAACTTTAATTGATAACTTTATCATAATAACAGATCTTCATTATTTTTTACTACTTACATGTACGATTAAAGTTAATTTTAACAATTTCTACAACTGAGTTTTCTAGAGATAGTGTTTTGTTGTCTTATCATTTTTTAAAGAGTTAGACTTATTAATATAAGGTGCATTTTTTATTGTAATTAATTTTGTTGATTTATTATAAATCAATGAAACAGTTCCTTTTTAAACATTTTCTTTCGTCGAAATTCGACGGGTTCTGCCTTGTATAAATAATGTTAAAAATAAAGAATTTGGTATGAATGGAGCCAATCAAATAGCAAAATTAAATAAAATAGCAATTTGTTTCTTAAAATTCTTTTTTAGTGATATATTTGTTATATTAAAATGGCTTGCAACAAAAATGTACGAAATGTGCAAAAATGAAAATGTAAGCAGTTCTTCTGTGAGTTAAGATTTCATTTGTAGAGTCTATTAGTTGCGAAATATTATTAAATATACATATTTTTTTTTCATTGTTTTGCAATGCAAAAAAAATAAATAAATAAATAAATTAAATAAATAAAAAAAATAAAAAAATAAAAAACAAAAAATCTCAAATAAAAATAAAATAAAAAATGTGCTTATTGAGACCCCATGTATCATGAAATTTTAGGTGCAAAAAAAAAAAAAAAGATTTTTTTTTTCACTTTTCAGTCTCTTTTAGTTATCAGCTTGTTAATATAAATTCATAACTGGAGTTAAATATATATATATATATACAAATTCTCTGGTCTGAAGTGGTTAAAAACTAAAAATGAAATAAAAATCTTTTTTTTTTTTTTTTTTTTTTTTTTTTTTTTTTTTTTAAACAGAGTTGTAATTATTTTATTTTGCTTGATTTGGTTACACCATGAGCTAAGCAGCTGTAGGAGCAAACATTTTCATTTCTGTATTCATCGAGCGTATCAGTCATTGGAATTTACTTTCTATATTTCAGGTAAACATGGATGTTTCGGAATTCTCCCGAACGATGGTTGTCCTGCTTATAGCAATATCTCTGTTCTTTCAACAAACTTTAGCATTTTCATTAGCCAAAGATTTCGTCATCGCACAAATTCTCTACAATATATTGAAGCCAAGAATCGTCCCTTTGCCTATTCCGATTCCATTGCCACTGAAATTCGTCAAGCATTCTTTTAAACCTTATGCGTAAGTATATATAGACATTAACCAGTTAACTGATTAATAATTTAATTTAAAAAAATTTCAAATAATGCCTATTTTTTTTCATGTCTTTTACAAAATTTTTAATCTTTTATCACCGTTTTTTTTTTTTTTTTTTTTTTTTTTTTTTTTTTTTTTTTTTTTTTTCAAAACAGAAATTTTTGCTTTGTTCTCAACTGCTTCGTTCAACAAGCGTAAAACATTTTGACACATTTACAAACTCATTTTTTTACAGAGAGATATAAAATTGGAAGACTTGGCTAGAGAAGCGCTTTCGAATCGAACTGAGTCTGCCATTTTATGATCATTAAATTATCTACCGAGTTATGAGCTATTTTGATCAGGTGATCATGCTATTTTTCTCCTTTTCGTTGACTGTCTTTTCTGCTTTCGTCTGAAAATGCGCAAAAAACGTCAACTTTGACGGCTTGTTCTGAAATATCTATTACGTTTGCAAAAAAAACTGAAAAATGAGTGCGATTAGATAGTTTCTCAACAACAACACCTTCTAGTTTCATGCATTTCCGAGCCAAAAATAAATTAAAACTTATGTCACAAAGTAGCCTTATTTTGATTTAAGAACACCCTTAATTGAATCAGAAAAATACTGATATTAAATAATGCAAAATTTACAATAAAAATTGACTGGTGAGGATAATTAATCAACAGTTGGAGTATGAATGGCCGGACGTGGTACGGGCAAATCATGATTGGCAAAAATACGTTTTCCGCATGACGGGCAAATCAGGGAAGCGATTAATTAGTATGGTAAGTTCGATATTATTTCACTGTCAACACAAAGATTGTTATTAAAGAAAGCTTATTTATCCATATAAAAATTATAAATATACCTTGTAGAAAATTGCTTAACATACACTGCAAAAGATGACTGTTGATAACACTGGCAGCTGGGACACCAGTATACAACTTAAAATTTACGGTATTATACAATAAAATTAACAAGTGCTATACCATTAAGCATTTATACACTATTGAATTCACCTGCACCATGGTATATTCCTGTTTATTTTAGAGTTATAAACTGAAGCCCCAGCTGCCATTATTATACTGTAAACTCAAGAATTACCTTTTGCAGTGCATATGCACAGTTGTCACAAGTTTATTAATTTTCTCTCTCTTTTTTTTTTTTTTTTTTTTTTTTGTAACTTTTTCTATAGTTTCAAAATTGAGCTGAAATAGGAAATGTTTATCGATGCTAAAGTGGAAGGAGAGTCGATAAATGTAATGATTTCAATTAAAAGAAAATATTTCAAGTGTTTGTCAAGTACATATATTTATATAATCATTTTATATGTGAAAAACTTTTCGACTTTAAAAGTTTAAGATACGTATAGATTTTTTAAGTTTTAAGGCTTAAAAATTAAAAATTTGACCCCCTTTAAAAGAGAAATAATAAGAATTTATATACATGTCACCAAAAAAAATTTTTATTAATAATGAAAAATACTACTTAGGTTATAAACCATATAAAAGAAATGGTATTTGAAAAGCCATGTATATTAAAAAAATGATACATCATATTATTATAATGATTCTTCTTATTTCTTTGAAAACGCCTGAAAGAAATATAATTACATGAAATACATTAACATATTTTAATCAATGAGTATTTGAATATGGTGTATTATAAAAAACATATTAAATTTTAAAAATCAAAGCTTTTCTTTAAAAATTAATTTGTACAATTTATATTTCTTAAGTCATTCGGATCTGGCGTCGTAATATTAGAACATGTCTTTTCATCGACTATTATTTTCTCCTAATATTTTTCAGTTATTATATAAATGTGGTATTAATAGAGTACGTCCACACATTTATTAGTATGACTACATTTATGTTTCAACATTTAGTAGTAATAATAACATTACAAGATTACTATATCTTTACAATGTTATCAATATTTTATTTCAAACATATACTTCACTTTTTAAATTTAAAATAGAGGTTACTTTTTCGAAAGAAATATTCGTCATAAAACGTGGAACATACTAGAAGATCATTATCTCTATTTAATCCTGTTGCAATACGACATTTTCTAAAAGTCTACAAAAAATTCTTCTTTGGCGTATTGTCTTATGAATAATACTTAAATTAACTATATTCTTTAATTTTCAGCAAGCCTTAACTTTTGTGACTTGACAGCACTTTTAATATCATTAAAATAAGAGTAAAATTTTTTCCAAATTTAAATTTAAAAAAAAAAAAAAAAAAAAAAAAAAAAAAAAAAAAGATTGGAAAAAGGTAAAAGGCTAAAAAAGCATTTTATATTTCGAAAGAATATTTCTTTTATTTTTTTACCCAAATATACAACTAAAATTTACAATGCCATAATATATCGCATAGCCAAACAGAATCAAAATTAAAAGTTTTCTTGGGAGCTTGAGAGGAATTTAAATTAAATCTAAGGATCGTTGTGAAATAACAGTCTATATTACACCCCTCCCCCATCACCACCGCAATACATTTGTAACTTCTGTTAGTTACTTCGAAATAGAACTTTATTTTGGTTATATTCCCAATATTATGCTCTAAAATCTAAAATTTAAGAAGCATAATCTGAAGTTTTTTGATAAAGTCTTTAGTCTATATAATTCATTTTACCTTGTTGTTGATATTTCATTCACTACGGTATGCAATTAATACACTTTACGCTATAAAATGTAAAAAAATAAAGGGATTTTCAGATAGATTTTTTTTATCAAATCGACCAGATCAAAATTGGAGATACCATAGTATAAAATATTAAAATATAATCTGTAGAGGTTCCTCTAATTTTTTATAATCTAAATCCGCTCCTTAAAGACAGGCAAAAAGCATTAAGATTTTTTTTAATGAAGTAAATGCGGATACTTTTGGCAATATAGTGAATTTCACTGACTTACGGTATTAATATCTTAACTAGTATTAAGGGTGTATTTGATTCAAACTGTTTATTTTCCGATTTATTTTTGAATTCACTTTTGCTCTCAAATGCATCAAATATGCAGAGTCTCTTATTTAGAAACTACTCAAGGTGCCGTGTCTGTCAGTCTTTTGATAAATGCAGAAAATATGAAAAAAAAATGCAGTCAAAGTTGGTTTTTTTTATCTGAATTTTCCGAAGCGGGAAATCTGGGAACAAAAAAGAGGGTCATTTTGAGAAGTTAATTGTTTATAAATCACATTCTGATTAGTTGAGTGTAAAATGACATCACACAGCATCTTATACGTCTCTTCAAAAATCACCTCAACAAGTTTCATATTTCTACTTTAAAATATGTGTCTGAAATTGTATCAGAAAATTTCGAGCTGTTGAAGGTGGAAAAGTATTTTTTTCAAATACACCCTTAAATACTAGCATTATTAAAACCATAATATTTAGTATAAGTACAGAATTGCTACACTTCAGAGAATTTCCAGACCAGAAAATTCTTTGGTACCAGTGCTTTCTTTCAGAGAATCTCTCTTTAAATAAAGCTAAATTTTATGCGTTTTACCTACATATAGTTTTCTATAAAAGAAAAAGAAATACTGACATTTTGAATGGGAAATTCTCTAGAGCATGGCAATCCTGAACAATAGTATTAAACTAATATTGCAGTCAATAATATTAATAGTATTATGTTTTAATATCATTAAACGCAAAATCTATTAAATATAATAAAAAAAACTTCAAGGAATTATCAAAATTAATCGAAATTCTTTTTTAAATTCTTTTTTCTAATGATTCAAGAAGTTTTTATCAATTTACATTTGTTTACCTCTTGTATTTGATTTTACTATCTAAAATGTTAAATTATTAGAATCATGGTTGAAATTTTATGTATTTTTTGTTCTATGTAATTAATTTCGAAATTTTGTTTTATTTTATATGCCTTTTATTAGCTAATTAAATTAGATTAATTACTATTAAGCATTTGTATTTTACTTTATTTCATAAACATATAACTCAAATTTATATGAAAAATATTTCCAGAGTGCCTTACTACAGTCATTCTCTGACTGCTCACCAAGTCGGACATTCTTATGATAGCACTTCAGGACTCGGTGGCCTAACTGGAGCAGATTACCTGTCTTCTGATTCATCACACCTTTCATCGGGACATCACGACTTATCTAGTTCACTATCTGATATTTCATATGGACATGACAGTTTATCTTCATCCTTATCTGATATTCCCGATTTAAGCACCTCTTATAACTTAGGACATCACGATTTGTCTACATCTTTGTCACAAATTTCTGGATTTCATTTACCTTCATTACCCAAAACATCGTATGATCATGATTTGTCAATAGCCTTGTCTAAGCTTTCAGCAAAGGACCATGATATCCCTGATGTTTTATCGAAATATTCATCAGATGACCATAATTTATCTGCTGCTTTAAGCAAGTTTTCCACAAAGGATTATGACTTTTCTTCCAGTTTTTCAAAGACTTCAGCTAAAAAAGGTTTCTCTAAAGGCTTGAAATCGGCACCTCATAACATTCAAAGCATAGTCAAAGAATTGGAAAAAGAATCGGAACTTCTCCAGGAAGATTCTAACCATGTTGACAACATTCACGATGATATTGAAGCAATTGGAGGACTAGATATTCTTACAGACTTAGATAGTCTTGGAGAAAATGAAAAATGGTGGTAAAGGCAGTCAATGCTTAAAAGTAATTCATAAAAAAATGTAACCGTCCTTAATTTCCAGTTGATTATGGCTTGCCCATGTATACGTATTCAGCAAGAGACCATAATCTCTGACACTAAGTCAAATATTTGACGGAAAGGTCATAAAGTATGTGCTATTTTAACTGAACTTTAACATTCGTACTTTTTAAGGATCAAAACTTTACTAACAATTAAAATCAGACCCTCATCGCATTCAAAGCATAATTAAAAAGTTGGAAAAGTGAGCAAGACTCTTCTTTGAATATTCTAACAATGCTGACCACAGTCATACTTATATCAAAGCAATTAGATTACTCGGATTATAGTTTTGGAGCTAGTAGAAAATAGTAGTAAAAATACACTTGTACATATAACTGTTCTAAAATGTTTTATAGACTAACATTATCATGAAAGTTTAATCTGTCAAATCTGTCAATAATGTAATATATCATAAAATACTGAAAATCTCTTTAAATACTTCATTAAAATTCATAACAGATTATCATGATTACCCAGGGTTCCTACGGTCCCCTTTTTTCAGTATCGTTATTTTCAAAGATACAACTTATTTAATTTGCATCTTAAGTAATTTTAAACAACTTAAATTATTACATTATTTTCTAAAATTTGTAATGCAAAAAGTTATTAAAACTGAAAATCAAATGAATAGATTAAATCTCGACAATTTATGTTAAACTTTTCTCAGGTTATATGTTTGTGTTGGTTTGTAATCATTTTTATTTTTAATCATCATATATTTGTATATACAATGTATTAATTTTCACTGTAAATGTATGTTGTTTTAGACAAATGTCGTTATGTTTCGTTCTGTTTTACATCATTTTTAATCTAAAGTATCATATATTTTTATAAATGTGCTGAATATCTAGTGATATATTCATCGTCTGTAAATACATATAACATATTCAAATAAAAAGTATTTAGAAATTTTCTATTTTGTAATTTTATATGTTTTCTCTCAAAGAAAAAATTGATGTTCAAATCACCCCTCTCAATTTTTATAATACTGTAGAACAAACATGATGTGATACGAACATCAACAATATTCTTTATACGTATACTAGTAAAGTTTTAAGCAGTATTTTATCCATTTGTATTTATTTATTTATTTGGCCAATTTTGGTAAATTTATTCAACAACCACGATTTTCTGTTTTTAGTGTTTTTTTTTTTTTTATTTTGTTTCCCATATTTACGAATTACGTTCAATAAGACTGATGTATTTACAACAGATAATATAATAGTTTTATGCACACATTAATCTTAGTATAAATTTTTTGCTGATATAGTTTAGGTCAAGGTCGGCGAATCTTTTTGCATCTGTGTCATATCAAACTTTCTTAAAAACTTTCGATTAATCATGGCATGCCAACAACCCCCCCCCCCTCTTCACTGGCAAACAAATAGGAAATTGACGATTGTTTTAATTTCAAAAATGATAAAAAAAAAATAGTGTCAGAATTATTTATTGTTATTAGATTTTTATAAATATAGCTAACGCATCTGATGGTAATACTAACATAAGCGTTAAATTAAATAAAGTATAATATCGAAACTCATACAAGACAATTTTTCACATTTAAAAATTAATTAATCATAAAAATAATATATAGGAAAACATAATTATAATTTTCATTTTAGTTTACAAATGTTTTAGCAATACATTTAGTTTTTTCATAAGTTATCTGGATAAAGGCATGTTTTATTAGTTTTATTAGTATTTTCGTCATTTATTAGACTAAAATTTAATTAATAAATTTTAGCAAAAGTTAAATAAAGCACATACGCAGATCAAAATGCTTTAAATTTTGCAAAAATTTTAGAAGGATTACAGTAAATAATAATTTGATTCGTGCATTTCTCCTTTTATATGCGAATTATAAATGGCATTATAACGAAATCTAACGAATATAGAGGACGTAGGATCAAGTATTACTAGACGGAGAATTTATTGATATGACAAGTACACAAGTACTTACAATGAAAAGAAAAGCTATTTTTAGTGAAGCTCGTTTATTAATTTAAAAAAGGAATAATGAGATGATAAATTTTAGGGATTTGACTGGATTCTGATTTAGAAGGTCAATCAACGGCGTGTCTTAAAAATTTCTTCCTGTGTTCTATAGATTCGCCAACCTTGGTTTAGGTACTCGTATTGTAAAATAGATTTTATACATATATATATAGGTAGATAAATTAAGCTGCGATTAAACTGCGAGAAGGAAATGATGTTCAATTGAGACACAAAAACTTTTAAACATTACAAGTTATAAAGGAACATGCCATCTTTTAATAATGAATTATTCTCTTATTTTTTTATGCTCATAACATAGTACACACAAATTTAATTCAGCTTCAGTCTGCACTGTAAAGAAATCTGTAATTCTACAGATTTAAAAATACACAAATCTGTATGGTTGCTTAAATTTTATCTGTATACTGTATAGAAAAAAAGATGTAAGTTTACAAAACTAGTTTTTATAAAGCTACAAAAATCTGAATTATCTCATCGAGTTCACGGATAAAAATCTGGGATTAGTTAAATCTTGATTTGCATGTTAAAACACAATCGGTCCGCCAAGTTATATTTTAGTGGAAAACACCTAATAACATGATTTTATCGGTTGACTCATGGGTTTACCATTATGTTTTCCTGCTCCCATTCCTCCATGTTTTCTCACTTGTGGGTGCAGGAAAACATAATGGTAAACATGCAACTTAAACGTTAAAATTGGGTTTTTATGCGAATCGAGATTTAGCTAATCTTAGATTTTCATTCGTGAACTCAATGAGATGATTGACTGTACTGCCACCTCCTGGTTTATGAAGAGCTATCAGTATATGTTCGATCAGAACGTCATGATCATCTAATGCGCGGCCTAGTTCTCAGGCAAGTTTGGTATTCATTTTATCGACTTCCGAAAGGATGAAAGATTGAGTGAACCTTGCCCTACAGTGTGTAAAACTCGCGACCTGACAGGTGTAGTAATCACATTTTTATTAATAAATGCGTTTAAAAAAAGAAAAAAAAAAGACAAACCATCCGGTTTCACCTCATCGGTGGGGTGAAAGATCATGAATATGTTAATAATGCAAGAAACAAACATTTTAGAGTTTCTTTCAGAGGAGTTTTCTTTTAAAGGAGCACATTTCTGACGCATTTCTTAATTTCTTATCGTTCGGAAATGAATGAAATCAGCAGATGTTCTAACACAAAAACTATGTGATCGAAAGACATTTTCAATTTTTTGGCAAAGGAGAAGATCGTTCAGAAAATATTATCAGTTACGTTTGAACCGAATTTCCTAGATGTCACTGGAAGAAAGGAACGAAAAAACTATCGTCACGTGACCATGATTGCTTACAACTCGATAAGTAATTTATGAAACAAAAAAGAAAATTTATTTCGCTTCCAAATCACATCAATACTCACGCCTGTCAATTTTATGCATTTACGCTTATAAACGAGTAAGAAAATGCATAAGAAAGGATCGCGTTGTTGAGAAGTAGATTTCAGAACAGATGTTAGAAAAAAGTTCATATTTTTGAAAACATCAAAAAACTCGTAACTTTATTCTCCTTGTCGCTCTGACTACCCTTTATTCAAACACTTCGTCGCCACACTCTTAATTCATTGATTAAGGTTCCTGTCCCGTCAGCAGAAGCCACTTGCGAGCTGAAGGGACTGTGCATATATAAAGTTATCAATATTTTGGTAAATTTGGACCCCCTCCTAATGTCATATATTACCATATGTTGGCCACCCTCCCCCTCGATAATAATATCGTTATCAATAACTATTTTTTTTCTTTTTTTAAGATAGATTAGTCGCTTCTAGGTTGAAATTTCTGAAAAACTTTTGCAGATCTACGCCGATCATGGCCTCTAGATCCCAAAAAATACCATCAGTAAAAAAGTTTATATACATATATTTCACTTTCTTCTAGACACGATAACTTTTATAATACTGCTCCAATCTTCACCAAACTGATACATAAAATCAAGGAGCATAAAATCTCGGTCAAGTTCGTTAATGGGCAAAATTGGACCATGGGGTTGGAAACAGGCAGGGGTTTTGCGAAAACAGAAAAAACACCATAACTTCTTAATTAAAATAGATATCGAATCGGTTTAAAGTTTATTCTACTTCTAAGAAATGGGCGAAAAGTTTATGCATGACAGATATTTTATAAAATTAAAAATGGGCTCAAGAGGTTAAAAAAAGGGTTTTTGGAAGAAAAAAATTCATAGTTTCATCAATTCTCAAGACATCAAATCCAATTAAATTTTTTATAAAAGTTCTAAAAGTTATCAAAAATTTTTCTATTTACAAGTTTTTGATAGATTCCATTTTTATAGATAAAAAAAAATAAAAACGTAAAGAGGGTGAAAAAAGAAAAAAATCCATAACTCCGCTTATTCTTAAGGGGACAGTACACCTTTAAAAGCCGCAGAAAACGTAAAATTGTATCATGTGCTGTACATTTTTTTAAAAAAAGACTAATGTCTCTGGAAACACAAAAATTTCAAAATATCTTTATATGGTATTGAACTTTCTTTAAAAATTTTTAGTTTAGATATAATACAGCAATTTTTTTTATCGGGTCGATTACGAAATGATATTTTAAAAAAATTACGACGTATAACATTTCACTGCGCGCAAGATATCTCATGCAGTTTTCATGCGATTTGCATAAATTTGATCTTAAATTAAACATAATACCTTGGACTACAATTTGAACAAGAATGTTTATGAATGGCTAATTAGATACAGAGAAATTAGATTTTAATTATAGAAAAAAAAAATAATGAATTTTGGCATACATTCAACATTGTAATTTTTTTCACGTTGAACACAACTGCATAATTCTAGTTCATTTTCTTCATTATATGTACATGAAGGCAGGGTAAAAATTTTGAAGCTATAATTTGAACGGTTTTGGAGATATCATGCGCGCAAGTGTAAAAAACATCATTTTGAGTAAAAGCCGTTTAAAGATTAAAATGTATTTTACAAATATAAAACTCATAAAAAAAGAAATAAAACTATTAATAATATAACATATTCAGTATTAAAAATAAAATTTGATGCTTGTTTAAATTCATAAATAAAAAAATAGTTTGTAAAATGGAGTAAAATGTAGGAATTTGTGTACATGTTTGCGACTCGCAAAAAATACGAAATTCGATTATATGGTTTGCATTTTTTTTTTTTTTTTTTTTTTTTTTTTTTTTTGTAAATAATAATGTCCCTAGATGCACAGAACTTTCAAAATATCTTTATATGATATTGAACTGCATTAAAAATATTTAATTTGGATATATAATGTGCAAAAAATACCAAAGAGTAGGTTTTAAAATGATTGAAAACAAAAAAAAAAAAAAAAAAAAAAAAAAAAAAAAAAAAAAATGACGTCGAATAAGCGTTGAACAATCGCTTACTGGATGCATGATAACTCATGCAGATTTCATACGATTTGCATAATTTTTTTCTTAAAATAAACATAATATTCTAGACTATTATTTAAACTTAATTTTATATAAATGGTTAGTTAGAAAAATAGCAATTACTTTTGAATTATAAAAAACAGAAATGATTATTTTTTGCACACGTTCAATCTTATAATTTTTTTTCCAACTAAACACAGCTGCATAATTCTAATTTATTTTCATGTTTATATATATATTTAGATAGGATGAAAATTTTGAAGCTATACTTCGCATGGTTTTGGAGATATGATATGCACAAGCATGCAAAACTTCATTTTGAGAAAAAGCCGTTTATTTTAGAACACATTCAGCCCTATAATTTCTTTCAAACTATACACAGCTGCATAACTTTAGTTCCTTGTCATCTTTGTATGAACATTTAGGTAATGTAAAAATTTCGGAGCTGTACTTCAAATGATTTTGGAGATATGCGGAAAAACGCAAAAAAATACAAAATCGGAAACGGGGGCGTGATGCTTGGAACTTATGGAGTGATGTTGACATTTTCAGCAATATCTCGGTAAATAAGAATCGCACAATTAAAATATTGGTATCAAATTATTCAGAATAAAATTATCTTTATAAAGAAATAAAAATTGAAAAATCGATTTTTTGACCATTTTAACCCTCTCATGCATACTGGCCTCATATGAGGACGGATAAATATTACCCTATAAAATATTAGAGTTACGAATTTTTTTCAGCATTCATTCATGGGGACCTTATTTATGGACAGATATTACCTTGCATGCAACACAATAGATAGCAACAACATACCGATGGTTGTAATTCACACGAATGTTGCAATAAAATCAAAGTATTGAAGTATAGTGATATTGCGCAGAATTTGCTACAAATAGACTAGGAAATATTTACAATATAATCAAGGTAAGTTTTTTTTATATACAATTTATCATCATATAGCATGTAATGATAGAAATTTTTACAATATTTCAATTAGGTTTTTATTTAAAGTATAAAACATATCTGTCCTCATATGAGGACAGTTTGCACTAAAGTAAACAAAACACATTTTCGTTTACTACCTTTATTTATTTTTGAAATACATTTTATAAATAATACAATGATTACTGATGACAATACAGATGAATATATAAAAATTCGACCGATTTTGACAAAATTGCATGAGACATTTCACAAAGCTGCCTATAATGAGGAATATCAAAGTGTGGATGAGATGATGATTCCATTCAAAGGAAAATCATCTATAAAACAATACTTACCTAAGAAACCGCACAAATTGGGATACAAATTGTGATGTAGTGCTGGTGTATCTGATTCCATTTATTCTTTTGAATTGTTTCAAGATATAACTGGTAACATCTGATTGTGGTGCATCTGTTGATGTCATACTTCGTTTGACTCATCGTTTGCATCAGACAAACTGCAAAATATATGCAGATTCCAGGTTACCATTGATTTTAAAACTAAAACCCCTGGGAATTTGGTATGTTGGGGCTATAAGAATTAACAGGCTTATGGGTGCAGAAAAGCAGCTAAAATCAATAAAACAACTGAAGAATGAAGGAAGGGGTAATAGTTCGATTGTTTTATCTTCGGATAATATAAGTATCACCCGATGGATCGACAATACATCGGTTTATACAATCTCTTCGTACTATAGAAAGGTACCTGAAGGCCAAGTAACACATTTCACTACAATGGAAAAGAAAAGTTATTTCTATCAAGTGTCCACATTGTATCTCTAAGTATAATAAGGTTACGGGTGGGGTTGACCTTATGGACTCTCTCATAGCCCTCCATCGTAATGATTTCAGAAATAAGAGGTGGTACATGTGTATTTTTATCACCTTATAAATGTCACCATTGTTAACGCTGGGATTCTTTGGAAATCAGAAAACACCAAAAGCATAGACCTGCAGGAATTCAAAAGTTCATTTGAAATGAGTTTGATATATAACGGTACAGCTGCGATAAATGAAAATAAAAAAAGTCTCTGAAAGATAATCAGCAATAAAGCATAGGAATGCACACGAATGTACCCCAAACTATGCGTTTGGACGGAGGAAAGCATTATCCGAAGAAAACGGAAGCAAAGTTTCCCAATCACTGTAGAGATAAAAATTGCAAAAGTAAAACACGATACATTTGTGGAACATGCGCTGTACCTGTATGTCCAGAATGTATAGGATTATTTTATACTGAATAAATCATATGCAACGTATGCAGATATGTGAACATCGAATCATATTGTCCCCATATTTGAGGACAGTACGAATGTACCCCTTGACGCACAATGTCCTCAAATGAGGACGTATGAATATATTAATAAATAATGTATAAGAATTTCCAATAAAATTATTTTCATGATAAACTGCTCTCATTTATCACAAAAAATGATTGTTTGATTTTTTTTTTACTGTGTAGAAAATAATTCATGCATGAGAGGGTTAAAGGTGTACTGTCCCCTTAAGCTATCAAATGCGATTAAATTTAATTTACATCTACTCAATAATATCTACAACTTTTATACTGACAAGTTTTTTATAGGACTGATTCTTATGGCAAAAATAAATTTAATAAAAATTGGAGTTGGAGAAAAACCTCAAATCCAAACTGCTTTTATTCTGGCGCATTTTTAAATTCATTTTTGATTTTACACGCATCCAAATGGCAGATCCTCTTATTTATTAACTATATAATGCGACGTATTGGCAAGTTTTTGATAAATGCAGAATATATTTCAAAACAGAATGCCAAAAAGGTTATTTTGAAAGGGAATTTCCCGAAGTGATCATGATTGGAAAATTGAGGAAGTATTCAAATAACACATTGCGTTTTTTCCGACTCGTTTTTAAATCCATATTTGCCCTCAAACGCTTCCAATTAACAGGTTCACTTATTTAGGAAATATATTTTTTTAAAAATAAAGGTAGAACATATTTCAAAAAAGGCTGCCAAAATGGGCACTTCTCACAAAATTTCTAGAAGCTATCGTGATTGAAAAATTGGGGTACTCAAATAACAAATGGCGTTTTTTCTGACTCATTTTTAAATTCAGTTTTGCTATCAAACGCGTCCAATTGACAGGTTCTCTTATTTAAGAACTGTGTAATGTGCCATATTGGTCAGCTTTTTGATAAAAGATGAATATATATTTTTTTTTTTTTTTTTTAAAGCTGTCAAAGTGGGAACTTCGACAAAATTTCCCAAAGTGATTATGATTAAAGAATTGAGGATGTGTTCAAATAACAAACTGGTTATTTTATGACTCATTTTTAAATTCAATTTTGCTCTCAAATGTATTCAATTGACAGTTTTTTATTATTTAAGAACTATATAATGTACTGTATTGGTCGATTTTTTAATAAAGTCAGAATATATTTCAAAATATATTGTCAAAATGAGCATTTGAGCCGAATTTCGCTTAGGATTATTCTGATAAAATCAGTCCTTACAGAAAAATAAAATTAAAAATATATCAAATGCGACCAAATAAAGTTGTTAAACTGGGTTTATCTCTAATCATGATTTATTTTTTGTTGTTAAAATGAGCACTCTTCGAAATCTACTTCCGTCTATAAGCCAAGCCGACTGAAATTTTATGTTTTTTCTCCTTTTTTTTTTTTTTTTTTTTTTTTTTTTTTTTTTTTGAATGGCATTTAAAATTGGTTACATTTATTTTTCGCATACTTTATTGATTCAAAGGAAGAGAAGTCAATAAAATAACACGTTATTTCATCTAATAGTGAAAAGAAATTGTTATTATTTAAAAATATTTTATAACAGCTTTTTGTTACATAATGCACTCAACAGTAATAATGTCTTATTGCACTTGCCCCGCACGAAGGAGGTTGGTAGTGAAATAGAAATTCTTATCTACAAAACAGGTGGACACCATTCTTTCTCTTTCTCTTTTATTTGTTAGTAAACATAAACTTAACTTCAAATATAGTTTCTCGGACAGTGGTTGTATGTGCATACACACATGAAGAAGACTAGGGATGTCAAATGTTTTGGTATTCCATATTTTAGAATTAAATATTTTTACACTAATTTAGTGATTTTAATAAAAACTTTGAATTTTCATAACCATTGATAATAGATACAAATCAAGAACATACTATTTTGAACCAAAAACCATATTGCAAATAAAAAAAGAAAATTATGATAGAATGAAAAATGATACCGATATCAAAAGATAACCCCCCTCCCCCTTCGAAATATCTTACGATATCATTCGCCAGATCCCCCCATCCAGCCTGAAATGATAACGTTACATTTTTATAGCCACAAAGTTAACTAATAGAGAGATTATTTGCTTATATCTCAACTGAAATTTCTATGAGAAAATCAGGATGCATCATAATTGTTGAAGAACCTACTGATCACGTTCAGTTTTCCTGACATAAAACAAAACCTTACTAGCATGTATTTTCTTTCTTGCTTTATAGGCATTTTTAAAAATAATATTAGATAATAAATAGAAAGAGATAGAATAACATATAATAGATTAAAAAAAAATAGATAAAAGCATGAATATGTTCTGCTAAAATATGAAAATGAGAATTGATGGCCAAATTTTTAGATATTTTGGGGTTACATTAAATTTTAAAGGGGAAGATCGTGCTTACCGTGGTAATTATCGTGGCTTTCTATATTAATCAGGCCTAACTGAAGAAAAAAAAATCTTTGCAATAATTTTTAAAAAATATATAAAGAGAATTTTGGTAGATTAGAAAATTACCAATACTAAATATAATTTGTTTCATTTTTAAAAACAATAACTTTTTACAATAGGCTTTTCAATTCATTATCAGAGTCACCATTATGAAAGTTAAGTGCGGCGAATTTTTTTATATAAAAAAAAATTGTGTACATAAATATTTAAATACAAAAACAAAGTGTTTATTATAGATTATTTATTTGCTGATTGTACATTTATATGTTTCTTTTAAAAAAAAAAAAAAAAAGAAAAAGAAAAAAGAAAAAGAGAAATGAACAGATTTCTTTTAAATTACATCCAGGCTACTTATTTTTTATAGTTTCATTATACATATTATTGTTTATGAATGCAATGTGTTCATGAAAATAATATAAAAAAAACGCTGAAGACGGCTAAACTAAACCCACATTAGAAATTTTGGGTGTAATAAAAGAAAGGAGGGGGAGAATTTTAAATTATAGAACTGTTCTGTCTGTATTAAAAACGTTTTTATATTATTTTGAAAAGCATTAATAGCAAACTTGGAATCATTTTGTTTAAAAACTTATATAATTAATTTAAAAAATAAATTTAACTTGGAAATATTTTCTCCTTTGTAGTACTAAAGTTCGTGTCTTTCATTATATTATGATATACCGTAAAATATCAAATGTAAGCCTTCCCCCCTCATATATTTTGCAAGTTGTATAAATCCTGGGAAATTTATAAATTCCAAATACAGTCGAACCTCGTTAATACGCGAATCGGGGGTCCAATCAAAATTCGCGTATTAAACGGGTTCGCGTATTAACAGAGGGTCGTAAATTTTGTCGAATAGTCTATCTAATAGCAATCTATGCAGAAAAGACACACTTTTTTGTCAATTTTTAGCGTTTTTAAGACATAAAATGACATTTTATTTATTAAGCAGGAACGTTTGAAAGCTGAAAATTCAAATAATTGTTATTTTCTCAAAATCATATGCCTTTTCAAATTTAGATTTAATATGTATGGCAATAAAATTGAA
Source organism: Maratus speculifer (assembly GCA_964019185.1). NCBI lineage: Eukaryota > Metazoa > Arthropoda > Arachnida > Araneae > Salticidae > Maratus > Maratus speculifer. The sequence continues at coordinate 55,150,002 of OZ025290.1, read as the reverse complement.
TAAGACGAACACAAACATTTCTGCTAACCAAATTAACTAAAACAGATGTTAACAAATTGAAATCTTATTTAGCTATGCAGAGCAGATAGATGCGATAATAAATAGTGTTAGTAATAGTAAAAAGTTAATTAAAAAAACTTACTGAAGCGATAAAAATTACTAATGCCATAAAAAATACTTTTTGGAAAAGTAGCTGTCAATTTTGGCCAGTTTGACATGTGGTCGCGCCATCACCATGATGTTTTCCGCCTTATTTAGGTAGTGGTAAAGTTTGCTTGTTGAGGGTCCTTCGTCCAGTGACGATGAATATTTTCTTAGGAAATTGAATGCCTCTGAAACTTTGAAGAATGGGGATGGGTGCAGAAGCGCAGATTCATCATCTTCTTCTTCCTCATCCGGTTTGTCAGTCGCAGTTACATTGGCGATGATATCATCCAGACTTCTAATTTCGGAGGTAACTAGATCTTTGTAGATATTAATAATCGTGTCTAAATCGACAAAATTTTTCCCTACAGTTTCTTGTGCTTCTAGCCAATTTTCTTCAACATTAGGGTGCAAGTTTGGCTCTGTGTAAAGTGATGTCCTCGCTATTTTCGAAACCGGCTTTGAGAAAGCAATTTGTAATTGTTGTTGGTGTGACACTCTCACATGCTGCAGTAAGCACGTGCATAGCATCAAGGACACTCGTAGCAAGAAGGATTGCTGCCGTGTTCCATTTGGTGAAGGTATCGCCGTACGACAGGAGTCTTGTAATTTACTTTGGCGCTGTTAATTATTCCTTGATCTATTGGCTGAACGATAGTAGTCGAATTTGGAGGTAGTAATTCCACTTGGACATTATTCAGGTCTTCGTTATCTTTTGGATGCGCAGGACAGTTGTCCACAAGCAATATGGCACGAATCTTCTCTCATACGCCAATCAAAATTACGAAGCCATGTTGTAAAAATGTTGCCCGTCATCCATACTCTAAGCTGGCTTTCGTACGGGCAGAGGAAATTCTTGACATTTTTAAAGCATTGCGGGTTGCGTGATTTCCCCATGTGTAGCAGCTTTAATTTATCTGATCCGTCAGAATTGGCACCGAGCAGAATAGTAAGACGCTCTTTGCTCAGTTTTCTCTATGACATGTTTCTCCTTTCACGGCCATTGTTTTATTGGATGTCAGTTTGTAAGAAAGCCCAAATACGTCCACGTTGCAAATATCCCAACATGAGTAGTTTTTTAATAGCTGCGGAAGCACATTAATTTTCCAACAGTGAATATCTTCAATGTTAACTGCAGCTGACGCACCGCACACTTGTTTGAATTTAATGTCGTACTGAGTTTTAAATCTATCCAGCCTTTCATTTGGGGCATTGAAATCTAGTAAACCATTTTTGCTGCGATTTCAGAAGCTTTTTTCTTGTATTAACAAGCCGCTTATTGGGACATTCGTTGAGCGCGCTTGAACAAACCACTCATAAAGGACATTTTCCATATCCTCAAATTTGGCGGTTTTTATTTTCTTGTTCTTTGTTCCTTCAACCACAGCTTGGTTAACGATGGCATTCCTATTCTTTAACAAAGTCCTTAAAGTTGACTCTGGTATGCCTTTTTCTTCAACGAACGCAGACTTATTTGAGACAGCTTGGACATCGTATTGATTTGTAATTTGCAATTTCTCTGTGATGGAGAGAGCCTTTTGTTTAATATTTTTTGCTCCTTCCGCCATAGTTTAGACTAGATTATAAAAGCATAGATGGATACCGTTGAATAGTGGAAACGACAAGCGACTCTCTTCTTTTAAAAATATCAGAGCATTAATGAAACAGCGATTGGAAAGACTCACGTTATTAATCTGCGATTGTAGCGCATAAGCGTATGCTCCATCTATCGGTTCTACTGCTCTAAATTAGGGGAGGGGGGGGGTCACATCATATCTTAATTACGGTGAAAAGTCCACGCCCGCGATGAATGAACCTTACATAAATTTCAAATTTGTATGATTTTATAAATTTAATTCTCTTTATGTCTACATTTATATTTTTAAATGACAAAAATCGCAAGAAAAGTATTGAATTGAAGGTACATTCTGCTTTTCGTAATTTGATTTTTTGAGCATATGAGTACAGAAAACGAACGAAACCACGACAGGATTTTACTGATTTCAAAAAATTTTGTATCAATTATTTTTTAATTTACATATTCTTAATTAGCATCTGATGACAGGCCGAAATGCATAAGTTAAAAATCTCTAAATGCTGCATTTTTAAAAAATTTGAACTTCAATTAAAATTTTACACTGTATTTTAATATACTTTCCTAATGAAAACAGGTGTTTTTCAAAGCAGACATAATGTCTTTAACTTTTGCATATCGCTAACCTCGTCTCGCTTATTATATTTCATTGGGAGAGTTTGATTGGGCAGTCTTGAGCTAGCCTCAGATCGGGGTCCAAATTAAATTCTGGGTATTGTTTGGAGGAGAAAAAATGCTCAGTTTAATTGGGTTTAAATAATTGTTGCATAAAAAATAAGTTAAATAATTGCTGTATAAAATGCTTGGGAAAATTCTTCATCTAAAAACTCGTATGTTTATAACTAATCTCATTCGCGTATTAAACGTAGATTTTTCTTTCTAGGGACTGATAAAATTTCGCGTATTAAACGGGTTCGCGTATTAACCATTCGCGTATTAAATAGGTTCTTTTTATATGCCCAAGATAGGAGTATTTCAAGGGACCAAAGAAAATTCGTGTATTAAGCGGTTTCGCGTATTAAGCGGGGCGCGTATTAACGGGGTTTAGAATTATTTGTCTGTTAAAGAGGGATTTCGGTACTTTACTATATATATATACATAATTTATAATATTTCTAGTTTTCTTCACTGTTGATGAAGAAAATGAAAAAAATTGTTGTTGACAAAACTAAATACAACTTATTTTCAGTAGTTCTTGATAATCTGGAAGAGGACTGTTTTGTCTTTCAGATACTGTCTTGCTATATACAACGATTTCTAACACTAATATTTAAAAAGTTTATTGTACAATTCAGACTAATCATACTTTGGAGAAAAATATAATTTGTATTGAATAACAAAAAGTTACGTACTTTAGAGAGAATTATAAATCTTCAAAAGTAATGGAAAAGATTTCAAATCAGCTCTTAAATTAGCCATTTCTTAAATAACCATTTTTTATAAATGTTCTTTTATTATAGATAAATGTTTCACTGAAATACAAATATTATATCATTAAAAAATTATCCTTTAATTATTAAATTTTCATTTATTCATGGAATACAAGAAGAATAAAAAAAATCTGTATAAAGTTTGACAGTCGATAAAATCTGAAAGAAGTAAGATGTTATGCTGCTGTAGTTGTAACAGTAATGTATAGAAACCAAATAAAATTTTCTAAGCAAACGAGAATTGTATTAGACAACTGTACAGGCGGATTGGTTATAGCAGATGTAAATTTTTGCCCTTATATCAAAAGTTAAAACATTATATGTTTTTCCCCCTGTAGGGATCTATAAAAAACCACATATCATACTGCGATGACCAATATCAATAATTTGAAAACAAGAACTGATTTTTAAATTCCAAACATTAACTCAAATGTGTCAGAACGAATTTGAAACAAATTGCACTATATTTTGGAATTTTTTTTTTCTTTTCTTGGGTGAAAATCTAAAAAAATAAATTTATATGTTGCTATTATATGAGCAAACAACGTAAGATGACTGACTCATTTCTTTCAAATTTTATCGAATGTCAAAGTTTTAACCTCTTCGATCAATGGGTCCCCATTCGGGAACCTCTATTCTTTTACTTGTAAAAATTAATATGTCTGATTTTTTTACATTCTTACATCACTTCTTAATAGATGAATGCTTTTTGTGTGGAAAGCAGACGAATAAGTGTCTGCATCTATCCCTCATAAAATAAATATCATTTTCATCTGAGTTTGCAAAATGCCTAAAAATGTGCAAAAGACAGTGTGATCAAGAAAGTGATAAATGTTCATAAGTATTTAACTTAAATCTTTTAAAAAAATGAGGGTTTGTAGATTATTTATTTGTTTAAAGCTTGTAAATTTTTTATTGCGTTAATGTAGGTTAATGTTTATTATATTGATGTTTTAAGGGGGATTCGTAGTTTTAGATTCTTATTGTTGAATCTAAATAACCAAGCACCTAAAGAATCAATTTCAGAAAAGGTATTTTTTCTAGCATTTACAATGTCGTTTTCTTTGGAAAAAACCAATGAATAAGAATTTGTATTGTTATTTCAGCTTCGGAACTACAGAGGCTAAAGATAATTCTCATTCATTCTGCATGTGTTTGGATGCGTAGATTTTATTCATACACTCATTGAAGAAGAATCTACTTATTCAGTAATTCCAGTCACACTTGTCTTCATAATAACAGCATAAATAACATACTTAATTTTAGAAAGTTTTCATCATAATATTTTGAATTAGATTTGACTGAGAGGCTTTTAAGGCTTGATGATGCCTCGTGGTTGACCCAAATATGTCCCAATGTTTTTGTCAGACGGCTATAAAAAGCTACTAACCTTTAGGGTGTTGGAGTTCCACCATATGAAGAATTACTTTTATTTTGAAATGCTGCTTCCTGATTAATTTCACGTGATAGTGGTCTTTATTTATCTCCTTTCTAGAATTTGCTTAAGGCAGATATGTGAAGAACTGGCTCCATCACTTAATAACATCACTTTCACTTTCTTTGTATTTTATTGTTTTTATTGTGTTCATCTGCTATCATTATTTTAACGGCGAATTTATCGTTCAGTTGGCAAGTTTATAAAAAGCACTTATTTAGGAGATGGAAATTATGCCATTCTACTCGCCAATGGCGAGCGGATTTTCTAACTGGGTGTGTGCGTGTTTAAGCTTTTATTAAAAAACCACAGACTATAGAAAATAAACCAAACACAGTTTCATATTTTTACTTTTTAGCTACATTTTGTAATTATACTTGTCAAACTACAAGCATATAAAAATTTTCGAAGATTTGGAAAAATACAATTTTTAAGAACTGCTACTTAAAGCACAATTTCATTCGACTATATTTTTGTATTTCTTGCTCTTGTAAGTTTTTCCAAGACAAAAAATGAACTTTAAAAATAGGGATCTTAAAATATTATTTCAGCCTTACATCGATAACATGACTTAGAAGATATTATTATTTTTTATTAATGTCCTCTTCCCTCCCTTACCCCCAACGTGAGCTAAGAATTTTAGATAAATTTCTGACATCGATATTGATTGCATTGCTGAAACTATTCATACACAAGCTCGTGCACAATTTACAGCTATTGGGCAATCTGCAGTCATCATTTATTCCCCACATTATCAAAGACTTGTGACAGATATGCAGTGCTGAAACAGTCAAAAGGGGGTGTGCATATAAAACGTAATCAATTTAGGGGGGAGAGGGAGTCTAGTACGTGATATTGTCTAGGGGGAGGAGGGATTTGTCAATTGATATCGACATCCTTTTTGATACAACTAATATTTTCTCTTTTTATTTGTAATATGGTCTTTGGTTCGTAACAGTATGTTTTCAGTAACAGTTTTTTTAGTCTCTCTATTTTTACGAAAATACAAAGCTATTAGTAAAAACACCATATACTATAAAATTGTTTAATTCTAAAATATGGAATACCAAAACGTTTGATATTCGCATTCTTTTTCATATGTGTATGAATATATAATCACGGTGTTAACCATGCATATGTGAGGTATATTTGAAATGAAACTTGTGTTTACTAATAAATAAAAGACAAAGAATGTTATTCACTTGTTTTAATTATGAGCATTTCTTCAGCCCCCGCCCCCGCTTCTCCTCCATTCGTGCAAGTGCAACAAGACATTACTATTATTGAAAGCACTGTGTAATAAAAAGCTATGATAAAATACTTTTAAATAGTAACTATTTCTTTTCAGTGTTATTTGGTATAAAGTGATATTTTATCGACTTCTCTTCATTTGAATAAATAAAGCATGCGAAAAAAACAAATGCAACCAGTTTTACAAATATCGCTCCAAACAAAAGAAATCAAAAGAAAATCAAAAATTAAATTTTTTACACTTCGATAATGATATCATTACCGGGGGGGGGGGGTAAAGGATGAAGAATCGATAACGTATGATATCGAAAGAGGGAAGGGGGTTCAAAATTATCAAAAAGTTGTTAATGTTATATTTGCACAGCCCCAAACATCAATGCCCATGAAATCCAAGACAAATTATGTAGAGAACGGGAAAAAACGAGCTGGTGTACCACGACGCAGAACAGAATTTCAGAAATAGAATTACTACTTTTCAATAAAAAATAAAAGATAAAATAATAATTATTTAAAAGAAGTCGGGAAATTTTTTGAAAACTTATTATGGAGGAGCATATTACGATTGTTAAAGAACTTGACTCTGCGTTTTTGAGTTATGTATCTCCTAAATCAAGCTCTTAAAAATAAAAAAAAATATTTAATGATTATGTTTTGATAAAAAAAAAAAGTAGAATGTAAGCATGTGTTAGCTATTGGATGCGCAGGAACAGTAGTGAACTCCGGAAGAAAAAAAAAAGTATTATTCATACGTATGAAAGCAGATTGGACATATCTGTGCTTTGGATATTTTTTTTATTCCACATGAATGAGTTACCACTTCAACACATGTTTGCTTATATCGATGGTACTACATCAATACTAACAAACATTTTCTGAAAATATTGGCATTTTATTAGAAAACTGAAGAAAAAAAACTTATCATCAAGTTTAAAATATTTACTAAAAAGTTACCGAAAAAAAATGTTGAACAATCCAATTAATCCGTACAGTACAGTATCTGTCATAAAATCAAGGGTATTTCAAGAAGATTTTAAAAGACTTCATGAAGTAAAATCACCTTATAAATTATCTCATGAGGATGGTTCTCAGAAGCTGATTCAATTCTTCAGCATTATATTTCAAATGAATCGCTCTCGTAAAATGTCTTAATAATACATGTTAAAGTTTGCGTTCTAAATTTGTGTAACATAAAAACGCATCCCACTCGTAATGACAGAGCACGGCATTTGTGGATATTGATTTCACCATCCATATAAGCATTAAAGGAACAGAAATCTATAATTTATCCTCCTATGAAAAGAAACTGCTATTTTGATCATTCAAAAAATTCATTGTTGTCATCGCGACTCACACATATCAAGAAACTACGCGTCCATCTTAAAACTGTATCGAGTCAAAATGTAATAAAATAGTAATTTTTCAGTTTCCAAAAAGGAATTTCAATGTATAAGTGTGTTACCATATGCTAAGTAGTTACTATGTACTAAGTAAATTTGCTTCTTCAACTTGATATGCCGTTTAAGCTGAACTAAACCAAAATCACAAACACACGCACAAAAAAAAAAAAAAAAATCTAATGAAACTATAAGTTAAATTATTGTTTATTTAATTTATTTTCTATTTAAACAATTTTACTTTCAATGTTTTTTTTTTCTTTTAAGTAAATGCTATCTCACATAATTTTTTATACTATATTTAAAAACTTAACTTTAAACAAAGCTTGGAAAGATTTTTATTTTTCTTCCTTGTTGGTGTGTGTGTGGGGGGGGGGGGGAGAGGGGGCAGGCGATCTAAAAAAATAAAAACCAGTGGCGAATGCTCTTTATCAACAAAACAACACAAACAAAGAGAATTTCGAAATTCACTCGCACTTATTTTGACTGAAAATATCAAAAATTATTTATGCAATGATATTGGAAAATAAATATGGGATACGTATTGGGATATATAACCACTGATATATCTAAATGTAACAGTATTTATCTTTGTAAACATAGGCATGATTAAATAAATTATAATATAAAATAGATGCTGGCAGATGAGATATAATACTAGTAACTGTTATACATAAAGATATGTGAATGCAAGGAATATTAGTATTTCAAGTAAATAAAATAAATGAAAAATTCTTTTAAAAAAATGGACATTCAATGAGTATATGCATTTGCTTATTGGTCAGTTATGGAGAACTAATTATTAAAATACAAAGAAGATTTTTCATTAAACAAAACTGAACTCTTCTTTTTATCTGTGTGAATTCTCGTTAAAAAGTTCTCCAGGATATTAAGATTTGATTACAGAATAAAAAAAGTCACTGTAAAAGAATTAAAATCTGAAATTTTGAATGTAAAATTATTAAAAAATATTGACAAGAAAGTTCTGATTCTAAAGATTGTTGAAATATGTTTAAATCAGATAATTAATTATATCTGTAATAAAAGTATAAAAAAGTTTAAGTAAAACGTTTTTTATATGTATACTTCTTTTTTCTAAATTTTAATCATAAGACTTTTTTTCTACTGATATTATTCAAATTAATTACAATCATAGTGTTACAATTTTTTCGAAGGTCACTTCACAATTTAATAGTTTGCTGTAGATAATGATTTGTTTTTGTTAATAACATTTAACAAGCATTTCAAAACACTATATGAAGAAAGATTTTATTTTGGAGTTTCAAACTATATATACTCAATGCATCATTTCTCTCAGTTTTTCTCTCATCTTGAATGCTAATATAAATTTCATAGCTAGTGTACACTGCTGAAAAAAAGTGTATTAAGTATTATCTTCGATTGAGTACTAATATAAATTCCATAGCTAGTGTACACTACTAAATAAGATCCAGATCAACTTCACCTGTATATGAATTAAAAACATATTAAAAATTAAATATGAATTTAAAAATATGAATTAAAAAACAAAAATGCAATCTAACAAAACGAACAGAATTTATTGATCAACAAATTCTATACAACTATAGTACATACGAAAAGGATGATAACATGTTACGGACAGAACAACACTCATTCCTGACAACAGTGATTTATATACATATGTACAGTGCGCTGCCTGCGCGTGAATGAATTACAATGTTTGTACTAAAAATTAGGATGAGGATCTACTGTCTAAAGCTACTTTAATACCCTCCATGTAAACCACCATGGATGCCTCCAAAGTGTTCAAATCCTCCACCATGGATGCCCCCTCCAAAGTGTTCAAATCCTCCACCATGGATGCCTCCTCCAAAATGTTCAAACCCACCATGTCCATGCCCATGGACGAGTTCAGCATGAGCAGATTGACTATGAGTATGGACACTAGAATAAAATAATGAATATTGTCAGTAATACTCAAAAGCAATGCACTGCAAATTCTCAAACACAAAAATAAACACATTTCGGAACACTTATTGTCCCTAAATTTACTACACATTAATGTATTCTGAAACGTTTTTAGTGTTGTGATTGTGTACTTAGTATGTTGCAAAAGTATTGCTTTCTACAAATGTGTTCTAAAATTAGAGCTGTTAATTGTGTTAGTGTTGATGGAAATTGTTTCTTAAAATAGTGTTGTGCTGCACAACACTTTGTCCCCAAATAAACAACACTTTAAACACCACACAATTTAGAACACTATAAAAGAACACATGTAAAGCATTTTCAAAATATTTTCTACATGATGCCTTTAAAATTACACAATTTTAAAAATGAATGTTTGAGAACACATTTTCTCCTCTTGTAATTTTTAACGACACTTTTTAAACAAACCTTTTATTTCGTACAACACATTTGCAACACATTCTCAACACAATCGAAAACGATTTTAGTTAGTTGAGTTAGAAGTGTTGATTTTCACGTTCAGTTAGTGTTGCAAAAGTATTTCATGCGTTTGTAGTGTAGTTATCAATAAGCATTAAAAAAAAAAAAAAAAAAAAAGCTGTAAATTAAATATACATTCAGAATTTTATAAAACTATATATACACATTACTGATTAATGAAACAATGTTACGAAATAATTTCTGTTCACAAATATCCAATTTTAATATTTCAGTTAATTTAATTATTCTTGAGTTAGCGTTGTTTTTGTTCACCAGTTTCAAATTAAATTTCTTTTTGAGAAAATATTTGTATCATTTCAGTTTTTGAAAATTTTGCCGTCAGACCAATGAAACTTGACAAATCCTAATAAATAAATTCTCTTAAACCCGCACATAATTTACGGGTGTAAACAATGAAACATTCATTTCAGATATAGGGACAAATTTTGACTTTTTTTAGTTTTATATCAATTCCATGTATATTTTAACTTGTAATTTTTGTTAACATTACTAAATTCATGTTTTTTTTTTTTTTTTTTTTTTTTTTTTTTTTTTTAATGGAGGAAGAATAAATTTATTTGTGAAAAAAAATAAAGGTATTGCTGATATCATTGATAATGACAATCTTCTTACGAAATATATTTCTGTATTAATCAAACTTTTTTTTTTTTTTTTTTTTTTGGTAATTGAGTCTGGCTAAACCTGAAAAAAAAAACCTTCCTTATTTTATGATTTTGATGTGAATTAGTAATGTACTTTTATGAGGCAAGTTTCATTGAATAATTCAGGAAAAATACATTTCAGCTTTATAACGAATATTTAATCATACATTTTGATTATTAACTTGAACTTTGCTTTTAATAATTTAATCATTTTAAAAATTATCTAAATTTTTATTATTTTACTTTATTACTTATTTTAATTTTTTATTATATTGTAAGCATTCTTTATAGTTTTGATAGCATTATTAATCACATTCAAATTATTGTTTAAAAAAATTTAAATAAAGCAATGACCAGAAATCCAGAAATTCTAAAATCCGTATAACCTCTGGTCCCAAGCTGTGCGGATTTGAGGGAGTCTACTATATATATTTTTATCACTTTTAGAAAAAATTAAGTCAGTTTAATATTCAGAATTTTGTTAGAGCACCATAAAATAAAACAAAAGATGACGAAGATTGTTCGAACAATAAATAACTCATGCTTATCAGGTTAACAAAAATAAGATACAGAATGTTGCAATGTTTTTGTCTGCCATTTTGCATGCCTTCCACGTATTTTTAACCCTTTTGGGGTCCGAATTTTTTTCCGTTTTGAGAACAAAATCATTATTACTTTAATTATTTTAATCGTAGCTAACCAAATAGACTTCCTGATATTTAAAAACTATCTCATTATCTGAAATGCAGAGAATATGCTTATTTTGTATGCTATTCAATTCATATTTATATGATAATAAGCTAAGAAAGAGTTTTTGGAGACATATGGAAAATATCGCATTACATCAGGCTTTAACAGATATTACTACTTAGTAATATTTTTGCGTTTTATCACGCATTATTCGTTTATAAAAGTAAGTTATGTTTTAAATTTAAAGAGTGAAATATATGTAAAAAATAAAGGAATCGCCAACTGTGCAAAGAGAATTAAGTGAACTTTTTGATGTTATTACTAAATGTCAGAACATAAAGGTAATCATATATAAGAAATCATAATCATGAATAAGAAAAGCGCAGCCATATACTGTCATTTCTATATGTAGAGAGTAACTAAGTAATCGTTCAGATAAAATTTTACTCGATGAAAAGACATGTACTATTAATAGTACACCAGACTCGAAAAATTTAAGAAAGACGATGGAAGATTTTTTTTTTTTTTTTTTTACTCCGTTTCACTTTTATTTTCTGTATGTATATTAAAAAAAAATACGAAACTGCAGTCCGCACAATCATCCTGATCTTTTTGAGTGACTAGTGTAGGTTTTAGAGGTATTTTTCCATAAAGCACAGACTAAGATTATTATATTTTCAGGGTTACCGTTATAAAATACTAACTTATAAAGTAATTCAATAACAATGATGTGACTAGGTATTATGAAAAAGAAAAAGTTATGTTGTTATTTGAATTTATAAAAGAGATCGATTACTGTTGTGTTTTATAAAAAATTATACGAAGCAATCCCAACTAATTGACAAACTAGTTTTTGGACCAAAATTTTAAATGAGTAATGAGCTAAAATGATTTTTTAACTAATCTGAAAACTGCTAATAAAAATGAAATGTTAAAAAAAAGTTCTCATGTAAGGATCCTGATCTTATCAATAACAAAGTATGGAATATTTCGTTATACTGTTTGAAAGCTCTTTTTTAATATCTCATTCCTATAAATTAATAATCGATATGCCCGAGTGAAATATGCTGAAAAGGACTATAGCAGATGTATACATCAAATAGTATGTTTTAGAAATGTTTTAAGAATTACATTTAAATTACTCCGGATTAATTAAAGTTTGATTTATAACCATGAAAAATGTACAAATTGTTTTCAGTGCATCAGGCATTTTTCAGCATTTTTAGTCATTTTTAGCAATCAATTCTTTAAATATTTATAAACCTTTGGTTTCAAATTAACAGAAGAGTTGTTTCACTAAACTGAATTACATTTAAATTATTCCGGATTTATTAAATTTTGATTTATAACTATCAAAAATGTACAAAACGTTTTGCATGCATCAGGCATTTGTCAGCATTTTCAATCAATTTTTAGCAATCAATTTTTTAAATATTTATAAATCTTTAGCTTCAAAACTAACAGAGGAGTAATTTAACTAAACCGAATTACATTTAAATTATCCCGGATTAATTAAAGTTTGATTTATAACTACGAAAAATGTACGAAACCTTTTCAGTACATCAAGCATTTTCAGTCACTTTTTAGCAATCAATTTTTTAAATATTTACAAACCTTTGGCTTCACAATTAATGGAGGAGTAATTTCACTAAACTGAATTATATTTAAATTATTCCGGATTAATTAAATTTTGATTTATAGCTATGAAAAATGTATAAAATGTTTTCAGTGCATTAGGCATTTTTCAGCATTTTCAGTCAATTTTTAGCAATCAATTTTTTAAATATTTATAAACTTTTAGCTTCAAAACTAACAGAGGATTAATTTAAATAAACCGAATTACATTTAAATTATACCGGATTAAATAAAGTTTGATTTATAACTATCAAAAATATACAAATGTACAATGTTCAGTACATCAAGCATTTTTCAGCATTTTCAGTCATTTTTTAGCAAACAATTTTTTAAATAACTATAAACCTTTGGGCTCAAAATTAACATAATTTTTGATTAAAACTTACGGATATTTAGCATGGGTGTGTTTGTTGAATTTGATGGGGAACGGTAATGGAATTGGAAGAGGCACAAATCTGGGCTTCAGGGCTTTCGCTAGCAAATATGCGATGAGGTATCTTGCTCTGCCACCAGCTGCCACTTCTTGTGGGATGAAAACCACACCAAGTATAGCAATGCAGGCAATCACACATAGAATCTTGCAGCTGACCATGATAAACTTAAAGAAAAACAAAGATTAATAACAGAAACAAAGGCATTAAATATAAACTTCAAATTTGTCATATATTTTGATGAAAAAAAAAACGGTTAACGCATTTATACTTACTACTTAATAATTAAATTTTTATTATGTTATTGTTATTTAAATGCTAACTTATGGAACTATTAACCTTATTCAATATAATCTCAATGAGATATTTCAAATAAACTATATAAAAAATAAAATATAAAGTTTACTTATTCAGGTATAAATAAGAATATTTTATTACAAAATTTTTTAAAAAAAAGAGAGAGAGAAATATGAAGTTTACAAATTGTGACTTTTAAATAATATATCTCGCTCTCTGTATACATATTTATATTTTTAAAAGCAACAAATATAAAGTAATTTATCTTAAGCTTGGGGGAGTTTAATTTAATAAAGTTTCAAGTCAAATTTAAAACAAACACTGAATGGCATCAGAAAATACAATGTAAAAACACATTTGTGCTTATAGTTGCCCAAAATAAATAATTATAGTTTAACCCTTTCGTGGTTATAAGCGCGTATACGCGCCCAGAATACCACTTAATTTGAATTGCGAAATACCATACTGACACCGGAATTTTTAAATGAAAATTTTAATTTTACAAAGAACGTAAAACAAAACATTTATATATTATGAAATAAATTTGTTTTTAAATTCCGGTGTCATTCAATCATTTTAGTATTTTATGAATAGAAGTGCTTTAACCGTCAAGGGGTTAATTTATTTGTCATAAAAAGAATTAATTTCTGTTTTCTTGCGATAACTGTAAAATGTTTTAGACCCAAAAGTGCTTTTGAAACCAGAAAAAGTTTAATTATTATCCTTTTAGAAATCTTAAAAATAATTCTAAAGTGACGTATTTAAGAAATTTGTTTTCCTTAGTTGTCAAAATATTTCTAATGTATATTCTTAATTTAATATTTTATGGGTTAAAATCATACGAGTTGTATGTAACATTTTAACAGTTCAGATAAAATTAAACACATACATAATTTAAAAATATTTTGACAATTAAAAAAGGATTGAGAGAGATATTTGAAAAGAGTACGCAGAAAAAAAATAAACCAAAAATATTCATTTCCTTATGAGATACTTTGAAAATAAAAATGCATTCCCTCCCATAGGTTTAACATTAGAGAGAAGAATTTAAGATCTGGCTGATCGACCCCCTTAAAGTAGGATTCGAACCACTAAGTACATGTGTTGAAGATCTGAAACTTAAATCTGTCACTTTTCGATTACCAGGCAACAACCTAACCAATAAACATTAAGGCTGGCGTTCAATCTGAGCCACTGCTTTCGATTTAATTTTTAAACTTAAATATCTTATGGTTGAAAATGAAGTATCCGGTTATATGATAGATGCGCAAACACTTGAATTTTCATAAGCTTTGTAAAGAATGCAAGAGCCACACAGAAGATTGTATTCCAGAATCACCAAATCGAAACTTGAACACGAATCTACCTAAGTAAAAAAAGAGTAATATCTGCACTTTGAACAAATACACATTATATCCACTTGAAGCTGGCTTACTTGAGGAATTGAGAATTATCCTAAATCAATCGATGATTTTGTAGCCCGAGCTGGGAGTATTTAAAGATGTTTCCACTAGTAGGAGATATATCAGCAATGATGTACTGTGATATTTGTTACACTTTTATACCATTTGTGATCGCAAGCTGAATACGGTATTATTCATGTTGTTTTTCTATACCACCAACATTAATTGTAAGCCCTTCCTACAAATAGAACCTTTTCGAAAGCCCTTTGGCAATAACATTTCAAAACAACAAGATCACTTCCATCAGAAGCGTTGGAAGATCTAAAAACGGAAATAAGATCAAAGGAAAGTATGAGACATATCGGCAACCCTGGAGGAAAGAAAAATAATAGAGAAAGTCTTTTGTACACCATGAAAAAAAGTTTCGAAACATGTATTTTTTATACTATTTTTTTTTCCGATGCTTTTATCGGAGTCTGTAGGCTTTGATATTTTGCTCTAGTTTTGGCTCAAAATTTGACACGTGTTTACTCCATCTTATTTTTGCTGAAATATTTTTAGAAAGTTTCTTCCTGTGTACGTGACCTTCATACAATTGTCTTTAATACTTATTTCTCTACGCAATATCTTATTCTTTATGTTTATTTTTTTAAAAAGTAAAATTTTAGTTATATTTATTTTTAAAATACGTTTCACAGTCATTTCTGATGCAGTATGAAATAGTTATTTGATTTGAAAATAGCGACAATTTTTTCAGCTCATTTTCAACATGAGTTTAGTTCTATTTAGGATTTGTCTTTTTTAGTAAAAATCTTTAGATTAGAGGCATTAACATGAGGCGGTTTACCTATTTTGTTCTATAGTCTGAAACCAGAAGGGAATGATCCCCATTGCTAACATTTTCTTGCAGGTTATTTTTATGGTTTCGTTCATCTGACGAAACTCTATTCGTCTCTGTCCTCTGTCTGTTTGTCACAGAGTCCGTTCACAAAAACTATATAAGTCAGAGAGTTAACATTTTGTATACTTACAGCCGAATACTTCTTGTCACACAACTAATCATAAAATTTTGAAAAAGACTATTATTTTAATTAAAATATTTTTTTAATATCATCACCTCATTTTTTTTCCTTCTAATTGTTGCACGAAGTTTAAATAGACATAAAAATTATAAAGTATGTAACATAAATTAATGGATTAAATAAAACACGTGAAAAACGCGCTTATTTGTTTTTATTTTGGTAATTGATTCTATAACTGTATTTTTTCCATTGCAAAACATGTGAAAGAAAAAGAGATAATTTTTATACTAGGGTTTGATAATCGCAGTACAAATTTCTTTAACTATTGATTTTACAAATTTGGTTCTTTCGCATCCAGATGTTATTTCATGCGCTGATTCAAAA
Organism: Maratus speculifer; assembly: GCA_964019185.1. Lineage (NCBI taxonomy): Eukaryota > Metazoa > Arthropoda > Arachnida > Araneae > Salticidae > Maratus > Maratus speculifer. The sequence goes on along the minus strand of OZ025290.1, from coordinate 55,133,803 downwards.
AATCTAAATTAAAAGAAAAAAAAAAGATCACAATTTTCCAATTTATGAAAAAATAAATTTTTAAACTTATAAAAAAGATGCTTTTTCTCAAAGACAATTCACGGAAATTTTTTTTAAATTAGGAAAACTGAACGATCGCTTTTACACTTTGACATAGTTTATAAAATATAATACAAATTTTATAAATTTGTATAAATTGAATTTTCGTTAGGTGGAAGGGCAATGTTGCTTTCTTTCTTTAGATAAACTGTTTGTTGCATTTTAAATGCTTTTTTTTTTCTTTTTAACAGAGCACTGATGTAAATATTATTTCTTGAAATTAAATATTTGAAAAAGTGGAAAATTCAGGGGAAGGAGAGGGTCGTCCGAGGATGGGCTACCTTCTAACTTTTGTTAAATTTGGGAAAACTAAAGTATCGATGTCTTTAAACTTTGACGTGTAGTTATAACACATAATAAGAATAAGGAAGAAGTTTTTTGAAAGAGATAACTTCTGTGCGATTTGGGATCACACCAAATTCTTGCACTTTTTTCAGATTTTAAATTGTGATGGAGATACACTGATGCGGCTTTTGTAATCAGATCACTCTAAATGAGATTTTGTCAGCATCTCCTCATACACTGCAAATTGTTGAACACAAAAATATACGGATTTCGGAACACTTTTTGTTCCCAAATTCACAATACATTAAAGTGTTGTGAAGTATTTTTTGTGTTGTGATTGTGTTTTTAATATTCTGCAAAAGTGTTGCTCTCAGGAAATGTGTTCTTAATACATTGCAAAGCATTGCTATCTAGAAATGTGCTCTAAAAGTAGTGTAGTTAATTGTGTTGAAACAGTGTTGTAAATAGTGTTGATGCAAATAATTTTTTAAAATAGTGTTTTGCTGTACAACCCTTTGTCCCCAAATAAAAAACACATTCTAAACATTACACAATTTAGAACACTACAAAACAATACATGTAAAGCATTTTCAAAATATTTTCTACATGGTGTCATTAAAATAACGCAGTTTTAAAAATGCATGTTTTGAAATACGTTTTGAAAACACATTCTCTACTTTTGTAATTTTTAACTACACTTTTTGCACAATCTTTTTATTTCTTACAGCACATTCACAACACAATCGAAAACGATTTTAGTTAGAAGTATTGATTTTTGTGTTCAGTTAGAGGTGCAAAAGTGTTTCATGCATTTGCAGTGCATTGCCCTAGCCATTACATCCTTTTATAGAAGCTATTAACATTTAATCAAGCATTTTGTCTGTTTATCACCACGGTTTTAACCATTTATTCTACTAAATTGCATTATTAAACTGCGAAAGTTCTTTTGAAGTTAAGAGATTCTAGATAATTTTTTACGTGAAAATACATTAATTTTTACACTTACTTACTGTAAACCCATTCTGAAAAAAAAAAAAAAAGTTTTCAAAATATTCAGAAATGTTCTCAGAATTGCATCATATTGAGTGATTTAAAATACATGCTATGGCGACTATAATTTCAACTACTCTGTAAACGCGTGAAACAGTTTTGCAACACATAAAAATCAATACTTCTAACTAAAATCGAAACTATTTTCATCAACACTATTTACAACACTAATTTTAGATACAACACTTTTGCAATACATTAAGAACACAATCACAACACAAAACACATTCCAGAACACAATAATGAGTTGTGAATTTGGAGACAAAAAGTGTTCCGAAATGTGTTTGTTTTTGTGTTAGAGAATTTGCAGAGTACTGAAATTAAAAATATTCTTTCAATTACAAAAAAAAAAAAAAAAAAAAAAAAAAAAAAAAATACAAATCAAGTACACTTATTTAAAGAAAAATGTTGTGCATATAACTAGCAGACCTAACCGGCTTCGCCCGTGTTAATTATAAGGAGCCTTCCAGGTAAAATAAATTAAAATGTAATAATATGGCTATCACAATAACTGAAATTTGTGCAATGCTGTCTACAAATATTTAAAAAGACAATCAGAAAACATGACATTATTGTTTCCTAACCAAAATAAACCCCCTGAGCTTTAATATCACAATGCGCGTTTTCTTTGACAGGAGTAGCAAAAAAATATATTATTTTCCTGACAATACGATAAAAATTCGTCAAATGGCGCAGAATTTGTTGAAATTCTCGTTTGTATGACATATATGCTTTAAAAAGTAAAAATATGTCAGCGACTAACACTGGCATCATACTGATAATGGAAACGACCTAACACATAAATTGTGCCTTTACTGCAACTTCTAAACATAACATATTTTCATTTTTACGTTCTTCTATCTTTACAAGAAGAAAGTATTGGGCTCGTGAAAATTTTCGAAATCTTGTTTTCGATGGATTCACACGTTTTAGGAGTCGGAGAACCCGAAAAACGTGTTTTTACAAAATGTCTGTCTGTGTGTCTGTAACAAAAATTTTGTGGACGCTCTATCTCAAGAACTAATGCTCAGAACTCCACAAAACTTTAGATTCTATTAGACCTTCATATAAACTAGATCTGATTAGTTTTTGGTGTATCTCGCTAAATGGGTTGCCCTGCTGTGCTGCATTATTCACAATTCCTACAATAGTCATATCTCAAGCACTAGTCACTTAAAATTTTGCATTATTGCTAGGATTCTCATATAACTTTATATTTAGTTAGTGTTTGATATAACATGGTGCTAATTACTTTTTTGGGACAAATCGCTCAATGTGATGGCTCTGTCATAGTGCATTATTCGTAATTATCGTAGTAGCTTTATCTCAAGAACTAATGAACGAAATTTCGTGTAACTTCATGTTCAGTTAGTCCCTGATACAGATTAGTGTTGTTTAGTTTTTGGTGTAAATCTCCATAAAGATACCTTTGCTAGGCTGCATTTTTCACGATTTCGCATCAAATGTATCTCAAGAACTAATGCATGTTTCATCAAATTCATCAAACTTCAGATTCAGTTGATACCTGATAATAAATTGATCCTAATTAACTACTAAGAATGTATTTGTTAAAAATACATTCTATGATATTCTATTCATTCTGTGATCCTAATTAATTTTTGGTGTATATCACTTTGCATGTGGCGTTGTTATTCAGATTTCTTTTTGAAGATTTTGCAATAACTCTAGATCAAAAACTAATGCACGAGCTTTCATCAAATTTCAGATTCAATTATAAGTTGTTACTGACTAATAGATTTTGGTTTAAACCACTTAATCAGTGGTTCTGCTATGCTTCATTTTTATTAACATGCATAAGATAGAAAGGAGTTTTGGAATTGCCACATCTGACTAATTTACACTGTCGAATAAAAAAAGTTCTTTAAATTTAAATTTATTTAAAAATTCTATTTCAATTTTTTTTATTTTCATGAGTTTTAAAGTAATTTTGAAAGATGGATATTTTAAAATGTACGTGTAACCTAAAAATGAAAGATGAACCCGTTTTCTCTAAATGCAACATTATATAGAAAAGACATATGTTTGAGTAATGCTAAAATCATATTTTTGATGACAATAATCTAACCGAAAAATGAATTTCGTTTTTATTTTATATTTAACCTAAACATCCCACACTGTTAAAAATAACTCTGTGAATTCCAGGTGAAACTACCGGCAGCAATGTAGCCGAACTTTTACCGTTCCGTTAGTAGATTTTCCGTTGTGGGAAATACAAGAAGGGAAAACCCCGGTGTAAGAATCAGTAACTTTCCGTTACAAAGTTTGATTTATAATAGTAATAATTTAATATAATTTTTAAAAATGATTTACCGATTAATCTTCAAAGAATTCGAAATCATCGAGGGGTTTTAAGCTGCTATGTTATTTTACTTAATTGTTATTTTGGATAATTTAGTTCACGCCGTCCTCAGGACCGAACTCGGGACCTTCAGATTGCGGAGCAAATTCTTACGAACTGAGCCAAAGTTGCCGATGCTAAACGGTACAAAGTATGTCTTTTATGAGTTAGTAGGAAAATCTGTTGTGCTTTTTAAAGATTTCCTTTCAAATATATTCCTTAGAATGTTTGTAAACGGATTATTTTAGACTGATGCATAATACTTATTATTTTTTTAAATCATTTTTAATTTTTTAAATAGTTTAAATTAAAAGAAATCACTGTTTGAAACCACTGTTTGAAACCACTGTTTTTTTTTAATAAAAATTTTTTTATTAACAATTTTTTTATAATAATATATATATATATATATAGACTTTTTTTTTTTTTTGAAATTGTCGTACACTATTTATTTCTTTATTTCTTTATTTTTCGGCTAATAAATTAAAAGATTTTTAATAAGAAAAAAAGAGAAAAATAAACAGAAAAATGTAATTTAAAAAGAATTTTTATGTTTCATTATTCCATGGGACTCGAACCCACAAACTGCGCTCGCAGGCGATTAGCGGTGTGGTGCCTCGACCACTCGGCCATGAAGCTCCCCACACAACGGAGTGTCTCCGTTTTTTGTTTTTATTTCCATCCGTTTCGTTTTTTTTCAGGAAATATGATAGAACTTTGTGATTTGTAACGGAAAATACCCTTTAGTTGTTAAAAGGGAGCTTTTCTGTGAAATTCAGGAAAAATAATGTTCGTGAATTTCAGAATTTTTTTAACAGTGCAGCTTTTAAACAAATTTCATTTAAAAGTAAATTTTTTTGTCTACACGATGGTGTAAAAATTGAAAATGTGCGATATTAAGTAGTTTAAAAACTTTTAGTAGCAAAAATTGCAGTACCGAAATTCATTTAAAATTTGAAAGTGTTGCCATGAGCAAAATGACGTATGCGTTACGCACATATACGTTTGGCCTTTATAATACAGATATTTGGTATGCAACTCAATTACAATATATTAACCTGCAAGGAAGTTCTCCATTTCCCTGATAGCAACGCGAAACTTTCAGACCCATTTAATGTAAAGGCGTAAAATTTGCAAGACATACTATTGATGTGATTTAGAGCAAAATTAAGTATAGCATTTTTTGATAAATATATTTCTTATCGAGCTATGAGCAATTGTGGTCGACTGGTGATCCTTCTGAGTCGCGGTGTTTTGTCCGAAGATTCAGTTCATTTTTTGCGGTATTATGCACTATATGACCAAAGGTGATCGGTGACTTTCGATTTTAGACGTTTTGTTAAATATCTAAAAAATACACGAGGAATTATCCTGAAAATTCAGGTATGCAAATACAGAATACTACAGGTCATATATTTCCGTGAAGATTTTTTTCTCGAAATTCCATATGGGACCGTCAACAAAAAAAGATTTTTTGCATAACCCTGTCAAAACTAATGTAGCGAAAGCGTCCAAACTACAGATTATGATTGCGTGGATTATTGTAATAAGCTGTGCTGATTTTTATGAAGTAGCATGTATGCTCGTACAGAAATTAAGATTTTTATTAAAACAGTCCCCTTGTGGAATTTCGAGAAAAAAATCTTCATGGAAAGATATGACTTGTTCTATTCTGTTTAAGCACTCAGCGTTTCAGAATAATTCCTCATATATTTTTCTAGATATTTTGCAAAATAATAAAATCGCAAGTGGTAGGAGATAGCATGTACGCTCGGTCATGTATGCTCGCCGTTTGCCGGTCACCTTTGGCCATATAGGGTATGAAAGATTGTTTGACTACAAAAAATTGAAAACATCTTTTGATTATACAGTTTTTGAAATAAGAATATCTGTCAAATTCATGCATTTTCGAACAAAATGGAATTGAAAAAATAGCTCTTTGGATTTCAGAACAACCTCAGCTTGACGTTTATGAACAGCCGTAACTTGACGTTAATGAAAAAATTCGCATTTTTTTAGTCTTATTTTGGAGCTTGCAAAATTTATATTAAAAAAAAAAGAAGAATTTTTTTAACACTATCCATATATCCATTGATTAGTGTCAATATAGAATACACACTATGGCACGCATTTGGATACAAACCCTCATTTTCTTTTGCTTTATTTTGGGAACAACGGATTTTGAGCTTATTCTATCGACGATCATTTTCAGAATTTTCAGAATTTTACAAAAGTTACTCCAAACATTTAGCTAACACAATATGCAAATGAAATTTTGATAGCCTTCACGCATGCGCAGTAAATAGAATTATTTAGTAAACCTGCTCATTTTTCATACAATTTTTATGTATTTTTTAAATCTGATAACAGAGCATTGTGTACAATGTTGTTGTCATATTATTGGAAAATGGTATTATTTTATATTAAGAACTCTGCAAATTATAAACAAAAAATTTGAGACTTTTTATAAAAACCTTAATTTCTCTATGAGTACACCTGCTACCCCCATAAAAATGAACACAATTTACACACACAGTTACACATAAATCACTTAATCATAATCTATAGCTTGAACGTTTATACTACAATAATTTTGATAGGGTTATCCAAAAGATACATGTTCTTTTTTCAATTTGTTGACGGTTTCCTATGGAGTTTTGGGGGGAAAATCTTCATTGAAATATATGACCTGTACTATTATACAGTAAAACCTCCGTAACGGACACTCCCGAATAGCGAACACCTCTATTTAACGGACAGTTTTCCAATCCCCACTCCCAAAACCTACATTTTTGTATGTTTAACCACTGAATAACGGGCATTTCGAATAGCGGACACTATTTTCGGCGATAAAAAATGAAAAAGAATTTTTATAAAGAAAAAAAAACGAAAAAAGAGTAAAAAACCTCTAAATTTATCAGAGCAATGCGTCACAAATTTTGTGATCACAGATAAATGTAGAAGGTGGGCTGAGAAAAATCTCTCTTCCCCTACATTTAGTGTGAATTCAGGGTAGCCGGGGACGGACATCTCCTTTAGCATTGCAATGTCCCCCTGGAAGATTTTAAGATTTTATGCGTTTAATCCCCACCCAAAGCCCGGAATTCTATCGAGTCCAATAACGTCACATTGAAAAACAAATTATATGTAATTGTAAGCAAAAGTAAACTTTTGTAGCAGATTTTTTCTTAAGAATGTAATAAAGAGTAGATAAAGATGTGCACAATTTTATTTCAGTTTTTATTGCTTAAAAAATGTTTTTAATTTCTGATTAATCATGTAATATAGGTTTTAGGAATATAAAAGTCAATTATTGAAATATTAAGCATTTCTTAGCGATTTTTGAATCTCTGAGGTTTTCCCAATAGCGGACACCTCCGAATAGCGGACAATTTCTGCGTTCCCAGGGTGTCCGTTATTTAGAGGTTTTACTGTATTTACACACTTGAAGTTTAAGGATAATTCCTGATGTATTTTTCTAGATATTTAACAAAATACCTAAAATCGCAAGTGGCTGGTCACTTTTTGCCATATTGTAAAGATATAAAAAAAAATTATTTCAGCTGCAACTATTTGCAATGCAAAGTATAAATAATTTTTTTGAAGTATGGAATTGTAGATTTCAAAAGGTGAATTATATGAGATTTTGCAACATTATTCATCTGGACTGGACATAAATCATTCCCTGTTAATTCTAAAAGTATGCTGATAGATTACGTACTACACAAATATAATATTCAGTATCACTGATCTGTTATGTTAGTCCAAATTAAGCGGTTGATCCATTTATTTATAGTTGGCAGAAATCGAAGACGGAGAAACTGTCATAGCTTAGTGAGAGTTTTTTAAATAGGAGATGATTAGATTTGAATATTAACAAAAAATATCTTTAAAAGACAAAAGTAATGACTACCAGGAAAATGTTGGACGACCAAACAAATTTTATTATTTAAGTAGACCGAAATCAAAAGACAAAGAGGTACATTCGCTATTCCCTGAACACAAGTGTATTAACACCTGCTACGTGTGTAAAACTGATATAATCTGGATGAAAAGATGCATAGATGTGTTACAGAATGTATCTGAAATTCCTAAAAGACAAAAAACATAAAAAAAAAAAAAAAAAAAAAAAAAAAAAAAAAAAAAAAATTCAAAAAGCCTAATACTCGCCATATAGAAAAAGGATCTAATGAAGAAATTCAAAATTTTATAACGGTCTAAAAAATGTATAAAATCTATAAAAATCTACAAAATACCAATAATCTTATTCTGGAGCTTCTTCAAGGATTAATATTTCTCAGAAAGGATATAAAATAATTTTAGTATCGGGTAAAATTAAATAGGGGGGAAAAAAAGAAAATTTCAATCTGTGTTGTCGTTCACAAATTTTAGATTAGTACCAAATTGATGTATTTTATAGTTAATCAGATCTTATAATTAATCTTTCGTAATTGGACTATTAGCCCAATAGCCTATTTAAATAAATGTTAAGCTGTTATCAGATTCATGAATTTTATGAGCGACTAACTTTTCAGCCGATTTTAACCCCAACTTTTTCCTTTTCAAAGAGAAAAAAAGGTGAAAATTGTCCTGTAAAAAGTTGGAGAAAAATTAGGAAAACCAGTATTACTAGTACCAGCCGTTAATATTTATTGCCTATTCTTATCAATCGCTTACCTCTGATTCGTTGAAATGTTCGATGTTGGAAGAAAAGTCTCGTCTAGCGGATACTTTTTTCGAACTGCAGAAAAAAGTTGGAAGACATTGCTATTTGTTATTATACTGGGTGTTGTGCGGATATTTCGCGAAAAGTTAGCAGAAATCAAGTGTTGGCTCAAAAGTCTCTCGAAATATTGGTGAATCTGATAGCAGCTTTATTTTGATTAAAAGTGTTGTTGAAATCTTCAGTGACAGTCACATCCATTTGAAATGACAATTTATCCATTATGGTAACACTTGGAAGTGAACATAATTACGGAAGTATAGTTAAAAATGACAGAAATAGTTTCTAAATTTACTTTGCACAATCTATTGCCAACTGTGTTAACTCATCTGTCATTAGCTACTTTCCATTAGTTAACACTTTCAGGTCTGGTGTACTATTAATTGTACATATTTATTAATGGAGTATTATTTTATTTTCAGAAATACTTTTGTTACTATTTACATGTAGTAATATTAGTATATGTCTAGACATTTACTACATTTATGTTTAGGGATTTGGTAATAATAATAATTATTATTATTTGCTTAATTATATTTGCGCCGTTTGGGATCCTTTTATTTTAAACATATAGTATTTCATTCATTAAATTAAAAAAAAAAAAAACTTGTTTTTCTGAAAGAATCATGTGTAAAGCGCAAAAAAATATTAGAAAGTTGTAATATTAGTTAAGTTTTATTGTAATACAATATTTTCTAAACATCTTCAAAAATTCTTCCTTGGCCTATTGTCATATGAATATGAATTGAATAGTATGCAAAACAATAATATTAGTTATGTTTCAGACATTGAAATATTCGTTAGACACTAATTAATCTACTTAGACAGCTAGTGTTAATCTTATTAACGTGAAAGTAATTTTGTCTAAAAACTGAAAAACAATTCGAACCCAAAGAATTAAGAAAAGAAATGTTCGCTTTTTAAATAGATTTTTTCAAAAAACTAAACTTGAAAAATTGTATGACCATCACTAAATTCAGCATCAGTGTTCAATGAAATGACATTCAAAAATACATTTTTGTTGCTATATGATTATTTAAAACTCGAAATGGTGCGATTAAAAATGATATAAGAACAATAAAAGTGAAAGATATAGCACCGATTATTATTATAATCTAACTCATTTATATAAAAAAAAGCTTTTGTTTTAAGTTTTTAATGAAACAAATAAGACGTTGTCAAATTAAAAAGGTTGTTGTAAATGATGAAAATCTTTAACGGTTTATTTCCTATTAACCACTGATATATGGGGAGCCCAGAAGCCAAGGTTTATAAGTGACAAAATTGAAAAAATTAAGTTAAGTGTACAGACTATCTGGAAATAAGTCTATTTATTTGTAGGTAAAGAGTTATGAGTGATTTTTTAATTATGTACTGAGTTTTAGGGGTCAGTTACTTAAACTCTTTCCCGAAACGGCCGAAACTGTGAACCGCGTGGAGGCCAAGGGGTATAATTGCAGTTGTATTCGTTGATGTCTGTATAGTTAAAGCGCGACCAACGACATACAAGGCCAGTTCATGACTCTGAATACGCCGAAAGAATTTGATCATTTTTAAATGACGATTGGTAGAAAAGGACAATTGCATTCCAATTTGTACCAATCACAGTCTAAAGATTAGGTACTCCGTGTGACGTTTTAAACCTTATGAACTGTAGATGTATATCGTTTTTCAAAATGTTTTTCGTCAGTTTTTTTTTCTGTTTAGAATTTGCTTTTCAATGCATTAAATATTACATTAAATAAATGCAAACTGTTAAAAAGTAAGAAAAATCAATCATTAAGCATAGATTGTAAAGCACTTTCCAACATTTTCTGAAACTTTTAACAAAATTTTGCAACTTAGAATAATAAAGTGTTACTGTTCATAGCCAAATATGCATTTTAATACTTTTAAACAGTCCTGTGTTTGATTTGTCGGTTGATATATATACTGTTGCAGCGTATAGGGTTCTTTCGATCTTATGGTTAGACAACGTCAAACTCTTTGCTCTTAGAAAAGTAGAAAATAATTTATTTACAGAACTTCAGAACAACAGAGTCCTCGAAACTCACAAATATTTCTAGATATTCAAAAATAATTGTTCAAATCTATCGTATAAGTGCAGATATAGGTTCCAGAGACTCTTTATACAACGTCTCTACACTAAATCACATTCAAGATAACGTAAATAAGACTCAAGCAAACTTGCTTAACAAACGCGTTGTTCACTCAATGACTGACTGGTAAATAATAACAACAACAGCTCGCATCGCTTCTCTTCTTATATAGGCTCGCAGCATGTGCTGGAAATTTCTAGAACCATCTCGAAAAATCCACGGAACAACAAACAATGTATCAGTATATCTAAGGGGGTTACCATAGAGAGGAAAGGGTTACCATCGCCAACAATCGCCAAGTTTGTCGCCAACTTGGCGATATATCGCCAAATTTGGCGACCAAAATTAGTCGCCAAAAGTGACACCAACTTGGCGATATCTTTATTATTTCGCCAATCTGCCTGTAGACATACACTGAAAATAATGGACAAGTTTGCTTGATAACAAGCAAACTTGTCCATGATGAAGCTATTAACGGATTAAGAACAGAGCTGACCAATAAAATTGGTAAAGGCCAAGAAGAGTTGGCGGATAAAATGAATAAAGGCCAAGAACAGTTGGCGGATAAAATGAATAAAGGCCAAGAAGAGTTGGCGGATAAAATGAATAAAAACGAAGAAAGAATGGAACAGTTGACAAACAAAATTGACAAATGCCAAGAAGAAGTGACCGAAAAGATTAATATAGGCCAAGAAGAAATGAAGAAAACTTTAGAAGAGTCTCGTCGGTAGAGAGACGAATAGAGGAAGTAGAAGAGAAAATTCAAAATGAAGTTAGTAATGTAGAAGAGAAAATGGAAAGGAAAATAGATGAAGTAGAAGAGAAAATTCAGAATGATGTTTGAAATGTTGAAGAGAAAATGGAAGGGAAAATAGTTGAAATAGATGAAAAGCTAAATAAAAGAGTACAAGATCTTGAGAAGAAGCTTTCAGCGTCCAGTGGTAATTATGAAGAATTTAGGAATCCGCCTGCTTCTCCCGTGCACATCAAGCTGTCGACATATGTCGGAAAGAGTTCCTGGCAAGTTTACAAGACCCAATTCACCATTGTAGCCGAAGCGAACAAATGGAGTGACGAGGTGAAAGCTTGTCAACTGGCAGCATCTTTAAGAGGAGAAGCCGCCGACGTGCTGCAAACATTGCCCGATATGACGCAACTCAATTTTGAGACTCTAAGTTGTGCACTTGAAATGAGATTCGGAGAAAAGTTCTTCAAAGATTATACGAGAATACAAATGAAGAGCCGCCATCAAAAGTCGAATGAAATCCTTCAAGTGTTTGCCTGGGAAATAGAACGTCTGGCAAATTTAGCATTCAGTGACTGCCCAACAAATGTACGGGAGATGCTCTCACTGTAGTACTTTGTAGACGGAATAAAAGATCCAGAAGTGCAGAGAGCGGTACGAATGGCAGATGTGCAGGATTTAAAGGCTGCATTACTATATGCCTTAACGTTGGAAGCAGCTACACAAGCCAGCCGAAGAGAGCGTCATTCAGTCCGAGGGGCAACGGTGAACAAAAGCTCAGACACTGAGAGCGACGTCTTGAAAGAAATTAGGAAATTAAATCAAGAGATTGAAGCTTTAAAATATGGAAAAACAAGCTCAAGAAGACAGAATCTCGCGTGCTGGAGATGCGGTGATACAGGACATCTCCGAAGAAATTGCCCCCAAAATCCACGAACGTGAGATAAATTCAAACAGTCAGCAGGGAAACTAAATTTTGGATATCTCGCGGGGCGGAGGTTGCAAGAGAATGAAAAGCCCCACCTGAAGATCCTCCAGATATCAAAAATGAGTGGCGGTGATAATGAATTATATGTGATAATCTTTATTAACAGAATTCAGTGCCGTATGATTGTCGATACAGGAGCCAATGTTACAATAATAAGAGAAGATTTGGCTCGGAAATTGAAATGTAAGCTCATCTGGACTCCACCATGCGTTACCCTGCAAACTGTGACGGGCAACAAGATAGGCATATATGGTAAGGCAAATTTAACCATCAACTTTGGAGGAACGAAATATCACCATACGGCATATGTGGCTAACATAACAGATCCTTGCTTAATCGGACTAGATTTTCTGAAGAAGTTTGGCTTCAAACTTGATTTCAAAAATAGCAAAATGCTCTCAAAATTTGAAGAAATAAGTCTTTTTGGATTAAATTATGAAATTGAATGTAAACAAATAGTAATAGCCAAAGAAGACATCAATCTAGATCCAAGAACATAATTTTTAGTTCCAGCTGTAATTAAAAATGAAACTAATTACCGATTTGGCCATATAGATTATCCAGAAGACAATAGTACACAAGCAGGAGTATTGGTGGCTTCTTCTGTAGTAGACCTCTCGAAAAAGACCATTCCAGTCAGAATTGTTAACATCAGTGATAAGACGAAGACTATCAAGAAAGGAGAGGTGATAGCATCGTGTGCTCCTGTGACGTGCATAAGTCAAAATTCCAGTCACTCTGAGAAATCTTCAGATAATTTAGTCAAGGATTTGTTACAAAATACAGACTTAGATCCAAAACAGATGGACGCCGCGGAAAATTTAATTAGGGAATTCCAAAGTTTATTCTCCCAAACATCTGAAGACTTTGGACGAACTGAAATGGCACAACACCGAATTGACACGGGAGATCACTCTCCTATTAAACAGCACCCTAGACGATTACCTTTTGCCAAGCAAGAAGAGGTGCAGAATTTAATTAAGGATATGGAAGAAAATGACGTCATCGAACCATCGACAAGTCCATGGGCGTCTCCCATTGTATTAGTAAGAAAGAAGGATGGTTCTACAAGATTTTGTGTAGACTACCACCGACTGAATGATGTCACTAAAGAGGATAGTTACCCTCTGCCAAGGATCGACGACACTCTCGACACACTTGCGGGCAACACTTGGTTCTCGACTCTGGATCTGAAGAGTGGTTACTGGCAGGTAGAGATCCATCCCGACGACCGCGAGAAGACTGCCTTTACAACGGGACAAGGATTATGGCAGTTCAAGGTAATGCCTTTTGGTCTATGTAACGCACCTGCAACTTTCGAACGGCTTATGGAAACGGTTCTCCGGGGGCTGTCATATGAAGCATGTCTTGTTTATTTAGAGGATATCATAATCATAGGAAAATCTTTTGATGAACATCTGAACAACCTCAGGCGGGTGCTACAAAAGTTAAAGGAAGCTAATTTGAAGTTAAGCCCTTCGAAGTGCAGTTTGTTTCGAAATGAAGTCGCCTACCTTGGACACATCATTTCGGCGGAAGGAGTTAGGACTGATCCGGAGAAGATATCGGCCGTGAAAAATTGGAATCGTCCAGCAGATGTTCACCAGCTTCGAAGTTTTCTAGGATTATGCACCTATTACAGGAAATTCGTCAAAGGCTTCTCGATGATTGCAAGACCACTTCATAAATTAACAGAAGCCAATCAAAAATTTATGTGGACACAGGAATGTGACGCTGCTTTCGAAAAGCTTAAGGAGGCCTTAACATCCACTCCAATTCTGTCATATCCTCAAATCGATAAACAGTTTATACTTGATACGGATGCAAGTAACAAAAGCATTGGCGCTGTACTGTCCCAGGAAATCGACGGCCAGGAGCGTGTTATCGCCTATTTCAGCAAGTGCTTATCAAAGGCAGAGCGAAACTACTGCGTCACAAGTAAAGAGCTTCTTGCTGTAGTGAAAGCCATAGACCATTTTCATCACTATCTTTACGGTCGAAAATTCCTGATCCGAACTGATCATGCTTCTCTAACTTGGCTATTAAATTTTAAGAACCCTGAAGGCCAGATAGCCAGGTGGATACAAAAGCTTCAAGAGTACGATATGGAGATACGCCATCGAAAAGGCTCATCACATGGAAATGCAGATGCTCTCTCAAGAAGACCCTGCTCAGAGAATTGTAGATACTGCGACCGGGTTGAGAAGAAATTTAATGCCAAAGTCCTATAGTAAGACAAGTTACAACTGGGTCTACATCATCGCAAGATCCGTGGAGTGACGAGAGCCTGCGTAAAGATCAACTTGCTAATCCTGAAATTAAGCCAATTCTAGAGCTGAAAGAGGAGTCCAACAGGAAGCCCAGCTGGCAAGACATGGCCCATTACCATCCTACGACTAAACGTTATTGGGCTCTCTGGGATTCCCTACATTTGAAGAACGGTATTTTGTACCGAAAATGGGAGTCTGACGATGGAAATACATGTAGATGGCAACTACTACTCCCTAAGTCGAGAATTTCTATGGTCCTTCAAGAACTGCATGGTAGTCCCACAGGAGGTCATTTTGGTGTAATGAAGACCCTGCAAAAGGTTCGAGAGCGTTTCTACTGGAATAATGTTCGCAGTGATGTGGAGAAGTGGTGTCGAACTTGTGACACCTATGTAGCACGTAAAGGTCCAAAGAAGCGCACCCGTGGACGATTGCAACGTTATAATGTAGGAGCTCCTTTCGAACGAATTGCACTAGACATCCTGGGTCCACTTCCTAGAACATCTGATGGCAATAAGTACATCCTCGTTGTCATGGACTACTTCACTAAGTGGCCTGAAGCCTACGCCATTCCTAATCAAGAGGCGGTAACCGTAGCAGACATACTGATTCAACACTGGGTTTCCAGATACGGAGTTCCTCTTCAAATCCATTCCGATCAAGGAAGAAATTTTGATTCGGCTGTATTCAAGGAAATGTGTGAACTACTCGGCATGGACAAAACTCGAACAACACCTCTACACCCTCAATCGGACGGCATGGTGGAGCGGTTCAATCGTACCATCCTAAATAGCCTCTCTCTCCTGGTGTCTAGAGACCAACAGGACTGGGACAAGAAATTGCCTCTTTTCCTGCTTGCCTACAGCAGTGCCACTCATGAGGCCACTGGTTACTCCCCTTCTCAAATGCTCTTTGGTCATGATCTTCGTCTGCCTGCGGATCTTTTGTTTGGCCGTCCTCCTGATGCTCCTTCATCGCCTGAGGAATATGTCGAAGAACTCCAGGCGCAGATTGAGGAGATTCATTGTCTAGCGAGGAACCGAATTGGACTGGCAACGGAAAAGATGAAGACACGGTACGACACAAAGGCAACTGGACATGAGTTCAACGAAGGTGACAAAGTTTGGTTGTGGAATCCCATACGTCGTAAGGGACTGTCGCCAAAACTACAAAGAAACTGGAACGGTCCTTACACAGTCGTCAACAGGCTGAATGACGTCGTCGTACGCATACGAAAATCGCCACACACCAAGCCCAAGGTCGTACAGTATAACCGGCTAGCCCCTTATTTTGGCCAAAGTGATTAGAAATTCAAAATTGGAATTTCAGACCATGGTCATGAAAGTCACTTTTTGTAAATATGTAAATAGTAATTAGTTCTTATTTATGTAAATTTTATTATTATTGTTATTATTTATTTATTTATTTATTTATTTATTTGTTTATTTATTTTAAGTGTTTTCCTCTAACTCAAGGATTGCACTGCCGGGGACGTGCAGTCTTTGAGGAGGTGGCAGTGTTACGAATTTTGTAAATAGTTAGTGTTTGTACTGTAAAATAATGTAAATAATCTTATTAAGCTCCATTCCTTTACTAATATTAGTTTTTGTTACATTGTCTCTGTTATCAAGCAAACTTGTCCATTATTTTCAGTGTATGTCTACGGCAGATTGGCGAAATAATAAAGATATCGCCAAGTTGGCGTCACTTTTGGCAACTAAATTTGGTCGCCAAATTTGGCGATATATCGCCAAGTTGGCGAAAAACTTGGCGATTGTTGGCGATGGTAACCCTTTCCTCTCTATGGTAACCCCCTTAGATATACTGATACATTGTTTGTTGTTCCGTGGATTTTTCGAGATGGTTCTAGAAATTTCCTGCACATGCTGCGAGCCTATATAAGAAGAGAAGCGATGCGAGCTGTTGTTGTTATTATTTACCAGTCAGTCATTGAGTGAACAACGCGTTTGTTAAGCAAGTTTGCTTGATAACAGAGACAATGTAACAAAAACTATTATTAGTAAAGGAATGGAGCTTAATAAGATTATTTACATTATTTTACAGTACAAACACTAACTATTTACAAAATTCGTAACAATACTGTATAATAAAAAAATTTAATTTAGAAAAAAAAATGCGTAACAGATTGAAATTTCTCTTTTAGCAGTTTATGCTAATAGGTGTAAATATAGGGGAGAGTGGGGATACTTGAGCATAGGGGATACTTGAGCCACCCCTATTATCTCTACAGTTGGTTAATTTTTCTTTCTAAAACTGCCAGTATGATAACATATTTATAGTTCTGAACATGTAAAAAAGAAATCACACATCTTGGTACCATTTTGAAAATATAGTGATTAATAGTTGTGTTTTCCCTATCTGAAGTAAATATTTGGGTGCATGGCTTTTTTGTTTTTTTGTAATCAAAGTTTTGTTTAAAGTTGCAACTATATACATACATTCAATAAGCATAATTTCAATTGTATTTTGAGTCTAAAATAGTTCTAATAGCTGCATGCTTTATTTAGTAAAACTCTGGGAAACAAAAATAGTGATAGTGGGGATACTTGAGCCAATGAGAGTGGGGATACTTGAGCCATGTCTCAACCATCCCTACTAGAAATTAAACATGGGTGAAACAAACAAAAAATAAAATTCCATCCTTATATTCACTAATAGATATTTTTCTGGATAAAAGGGAGAATAATTTTTCATTTTATTATTTTTTTTCCTTAAAAAAATAACGACCTAAAAATGTTTTAAAATGTATATTTTTTAAATGAAAATATCTATTTTATTTTTCATTTTGACTAACAAAATAGCCTGTCTAGATAAATGTAAACATAGTTTTCAATTTAACTTTCATTAAATTAAAATAACTTTTTAAAACGGTTTTACAGGCTATAATCTCTAATAAATTAACTAGTTAGGTCCAACATATTAAAATATTTATTTTTTAATATAACATATTAAGATTAATATTTTATATTGAAATCGTAATCTCTGTTGGTGTAACTTTTTTTTTAACTAAGAAAATTGAAGAAAAGTTGGTAAAAAGAGCACACAAAAAACAAGAAAAGCAACAAAAATCCCAGTTCAAACTTACCTGCATGGAGCCAAAGAGGAAGACAAAATCTTTTCCTGTGAAATCAAAAAGTGTTTGAAATAGTAGAATTATACATCTGGCTTAAATTCCGACATCTACTAAATTAAAAGCATGAGTTCGACAATATCATTAGAGGAAAATTCTGTCAATGATGGTGATGATGTGAAAAGAAAACTTTCTATTGATGGTTGGTTACTAATAAAATATGCCAGAAAGAAAACTGTAAAAATATTTGTTGTATAAGTGCTTAATATTTTGAAAATGAAATTTGCCCGAAGAATTGCAGATTCCAAATTTAAATGGCTCTGAACTGAGGATGTTTCTACCGTCGTTATAACTCAAGTTGAAATTATCCTCCGACAACCAGTTTTAACGACAAAAAATTATCGTATTACTAGCTTTGTTTTCTCAATTGGTTTTGAAGGACTTTACGTTTCATAAATTATCATTCTGTAAAATGTTTGTGCAAAAATAAAGCGAAAAAAATTACTTTTGTAGGCATTTTTCCTTAGTGGCTCAAGCATCCCTTCACGATGGCTCAAGTATCCCCGCCATGGGGATACTTGAGCCACGATGTAAAGCAAAAAATAAACTTCTACTATACATAGAAAAATAGTTCAAATTAATTGAAAGTGATTTTTAGTTGAAGAAAAAATATCAAATTTTCATTTTCAATATTTTATTTTATTCTAAAAAAATATAAAAAAATTAAAAAAATTAAAATTCAAAAAATGGCTCAAGTATCCCCATCTTCCCCTACTTGTATGCTTTTCTTGATCTCTGCTGTTTATCTAGAACCTTTATTATACGTCAATATTTAGCTAAAATTTAGTTCAAACTAAAACACTCTTAAGGGTGTATTCGAAAAAAATGATTTTCCACCTTCAACAGCTCGAAGTTTTCAGATACAATTTTGGACATATTTTTAAAAGTAGAAGCATGAAACTTGCTGAGGGGATTTTTGAAGTCACGTACAAGGTGCCGTGTGATGTAATTTTTCGCTGATTTAATTAGAATTTGATTTATAAGCAATTATTTTCTCAGCGTGACCCTTTTTTTCGTTCGCAGACCTCTCGCTTCGGAAAATTTGGTCCAAAACGCTGTTTTTGACAGCATTTTTTGCAACATTTTCTGCACTTATCAAGGAATTGATAATCATGGCACCTTGTATAGTTTCTAAATAAGAGAATTCGAAAGTTTGGTGCATTTGAGAGCAAAAATGAATCTAAAAATAAATCTGAAAAAAGACAGTTTGTATCGGAATACACCTTTAAGACTACTGAAATCGCATTTAAAGAAATTATCATACATAGATGAGCATGTATTTATTTCTGTGCGTTGCCCTGTATATCATTTTATCTGTGTTCTACAAATATTTCTGGGTAAACTGAATGAAATTCAGAATAAAAATGCATAAATTATTTAAAAACAATCTTTAAGTAAATTATACTCATATTCAGTAACCTTTACCAGATCTTTTATGCAACCCTCTATATCAACTATAGCATTTATACATACCATGTAATATGTAGAAATTTAGTAAAATTTAAAAGCGCATATCATAGTTAAGAAGGCATTTCATCCATCTATCAGCCATATCGATAATATACAGTATTTTGGATACAATATACTATTTCAAATCTTTTGTATGTCCCTGTAAACGCTGTGTACTTCATATTAATGCGCGAAAAAATTTACATTAAATCTTACCGAAGTATATCAATTTTATTATGCATGAAAAGTTTAATATAATTAAAATATGTCGCAAACAATTATCACTTTACCATTATGCAATTGAATTCGTTTGTGTGGCCCTATGGTGGACCCTATGATGGGTAAATGAATATTAGCTTTACAATTCACTACATATTTTACAGAATGCATATTTTAATGAACTTTGTAGATGCATATAAATTTTAATATGTTTGACAGTGTGTAACACCTTTAAAAGCCATTTGAAACGATTTTTCCCCATAGTCCGTAATGAAACGAAAAACTTTTGACTGTCCCTGTAAATAAACTGATCGTGCTAGAAACTTTATTTGAAATAGGGTTCGTGCTAGGATAAGCGTAAATAATCTCCAAAAATTTCAGGGCAATCCGAGTATATTTACACGAGTTAGAGAGCGGACGGACGGCTTGACAGACAGACGGACAGACAAAGTGAAATTATATTCATTTTTCACCTTTGTTAGACAGTATTAGAAAATTTCAATGTTTCATAACTTACAGTAAAATTTTAAGTCTTATGTTAGAATGACAGTTTGTTTTTTCATTCATTCGTGTCAACACTTATCTTAAATTTTTCGTATATTCATTTTTTTATTTCATAATTTTTCCTTTTTGGAGCTTTTTATTAAAAACAAAAATGTGTCTTTTTATTTATTTATACCAACATTGTTCTTAATTTTTTATAAATTTATCTTTTTATTTCATATTTTTTTATTTCTTGTGTTCATTCGACCCTTGTATCCTTTCGCTTCCAAGCAGTTTTCATTACTGCTTGGAAGCCAAAGGATACAAGTGCCAAATGATGATAAATATTGCTTAGTTATACATTTAAAGCAAATTTTACTCCACTTTTTTTCTAAACAGTTATTGAAAAAAGAGTTCAAAGATCTCTAAGAAATAAGTAAAATTTTCACATCTCAATTTATTCAATTACAATTGATGTTTAACTTTGAACTCAATTTACTCGAAATCTAAATTTTGTCCTTGTACCCCTTGGCTTTAAGTTTATCCGAATGGGTAGTTATTATTTTTATATAAAAATGAATTTTGGCTTTTTCATAGAAAATCTGAAAAATATAGTAGATATATAAAAGATAATTAAGTGTTCATTGAAAAATATACTCATATGACATTATAACACTGGGCAATGTGTTCTGTGCCCCGACAAGGCTGGGTTTCATCCACTGGTATGTATATAGTAAAGGTAAAAATGAAAGAAAAATGTTTTTCGTTCTTCATTCTTTCTTTATCCTATCTTATTCCCTTGAGTTTAATTCACACTGAAGAATGCTTCAGTCAAATTAGAAATCTCAAATTAAATTAGAAGAAAAAAAATTCTGTCTATATTATTTCAAGAAACACGAGTAACGTCGGATAGTTCTGCAAATATTGTATTGATATAAAGTAATAAAATAAAACTCATTTTAAACTATAGGCATGAAATTGTAAATATCTCTTGGCATTGCAGTAAAATTCTCTTTCAATTAAGATGTTCTGATTTTTGAGAGACTAGGGGCCCTGCCCACCACGATCTAAGTTTCTGTAAACAGGTTTAAATTCATTTCCCTTTGAATGGAAAATTTTAAGGTCTAATAAGTTGCTGTTAAACATCTACTGGCTATTTACACGTTCGATTAAACAAGATCATTTACACGGGAAAATACATAGAGTCTTTGTCTCCTGGTATTTTTCAACAGCAATATAAAATATTTTTTAAGTAATGTTTTTTTTTTTAAATGTATCGTTTGAATCTGATGTAATTTCACTAAATTTTTCTTTCTCTTTTTAATATTCACGTGAAAATATTTTTTAGCTAAAAAAAGGGTGAAAATACACAAAAAGCGTTCTTAATTGTGATTTTCAACCAATCTCGGGAAGTAATGAACCTATTGAAAAAATCATGATGTCAAAATTGTTATGACAGTCCTTATTAGACTATATCTTATGTACTGTCACGACCTCAAAGGGGGGACAAAAATGCTCTAAAAGTGCGAGTTTTGTGTTACTGAGGGACCTAGAAGCAAAAAATTATCATTAAAAACATTTCCTAAAAAATAAAAAAAATAAAAAGGGTGAAAATACGCACAAAATCATTCTAAAAAAACGTTCTAAAAGACGATTTCTACACATTCTTAAGAAGTACCAAACCATTTAAAAAAATAACGGTATCAAAAAGATTGTGACAGCTCTTGGCTCTTATGTAGGCTCTATTTTATATCGATGGCACTACTACCTCGGAGTTGCAAAGGCAAAAAACGTTCTAATTTGCGTTTTTTTTTTTTTTTTTTTTTTTTTTTTTTTTTTTTTTTTTTTTTTTTACGGAAGGATTTAGAAACATGAAATTTGGCAGGGTAATTACTTATAAGACATTAACTATCTCTTAGAACATTTCCTGAAAAAAATGAAAATTTAAAAGGCAGGAAAATGCAAGACAACTAACAAAAAAAAAAAAAAAAAAAAAAAAAAAAAAGTTCGAAATTACGATTTTTTACGCAATCTTAGGAAAGACAGAACCAATTTTAAAAAGAATTATGTGAAAATGATGATGACAGCCTTTGCTGAAAAGATAGGCTATATAATTTATATAGTTTACCCCCACCCTAAAAAGGGTATAGGAGTAAAAAAAGTTCTAAAAATGTGATTTTTGTGTTATTGAAGGGAGTTGATTCGTGAAATTTGGCATGGTAAGATACAAATAAGATTTACATGATATCAAACAACATTTCTTTTAAAAAATCGAAATTTAAAAAAGGTGCAAATGTGCGAAAAGCGTTCTATAAACGATCTAAATGCTATCTCAGAAAGTAACTTAAAATTTGGAATTTTTTACGTTCAGGAAATATCAAACCGATTTCAATACAGAGCATATTTTATGACAAGAATCTTGGAATTTGTCACGATGGTCATTTTTAAGATGTAAATGCGTACTAAAAAGATGGTTTCTAAAAAATTCAAATCTTCAAATGAATACTGAAATAAATATATGGATTGAACATAAAAGTTTCAAAATGTTTTCTAAATTATTATTTGTTTAGAATTAGCTTTAGATCTCTTTTCTGCCTAATGAAGTGCAATGATGTAGTTTAGTCAAATTGTGGCTTAAATGTTAATTTTTGAATTATTTCTAACCATATAATTTACTTTAATAAAGTTTAGACATATCACTCGTCGACACATTCGTATGGCATATCGCTCATAGTTAACATTTAGAAATATCACTTGGTATATTTCAATTATCACGCGAGCAAATCCGTTGGGTTTGATGTATGTTATGCCCCCAAAACAAAATGGGTAGATATTTTGTATTTTACAATTTCATAACAATATAATCATAAAAGAATGGCAGCCCAATTTAATTGGACAACATGGAGATAGATTTTTTAACTAATGTGAAAGCTGTTATCATATTTTAAAGCATTGTCAGATAGAAAAAAACGAAGCAACCTGGATCATTTTTAGTGTTCTAATTAATTCCATTTGAAAATTATATACCAATTTAGGAGAAAATGATTTTGAACAGACCTTATCTTCATTTATTAATTTTTCAAAGTATAAATGTTGATAGTATTTAAAGAAAAAGTATTTATTAAAGATGAAAGTGTGTAATCTGTGATATGAGGTATAGTGGGACAGTACACGAAGCACGATAAAATATGAAAGATATATTACAATATTAATAACTATTTAAAGTGTAAAGCACTTTATTAGAAATCATCAATAGCCATATTTTTCAATACATTAAAGGCATGGATTGCTCATGGATTGATTTATATGAATAAAAATATTTAAAATAACTTAATGTACGGTGTGACGACCCCAAGTAACTGACTGTGGCACCTAACTCCCGATCATGATTTCGCAAGAGGCGATCTTCCTGAAGCGATGCTCTGAATCCGAACTGTTTCGTCTATGTTTGCCAGTTGGCGCTGATGTGGTATAATCTTCTGCTGGAAACGAAAAGAAAGCAGAGAGTGGGGAGGACGGGACAGTGACTTTTGGATTTCAGTGCCTGAATTTTAAGGATGATTTTAACGTTTATTTTACTTTTTTGATTTTTATGTGTGAAAAGTCTTTAGTTGTCAAATTTTATAGTGTAATTGTTAATGTCGTGTGCTGAAATAAAAATGATGTCATGAAAATGAGAAGTCATCGTGCTACCTTTCACATCGGAACCAGAAGAAAGAGGTAAAACGTTACAACGGTGCCATTTTAAGCTTCCAAAGATATTTTAACCAAGATTTCCTGTATTTAAATTTAAATAAAAGATACTTAGCATGTTTTAATTACATGTAGATTAAATAATTTGAATAATAATAACATACTTAAAATATACACAGTGACGCTTTGTTATGTATGTCTTAAGTCTTGGAACTGTTAAATTCTGAAAAATATGTATATAAATTTCTTAATAAAATTTTGTCTGTGTAATATGAACTGATAATAACCAAAAAGTTTTCTTTCAGGCAGAATATTAATATAACTTTCATGTGTAATTCATGTTGCTAAATAAAACCCAGACAAACATAACCTGTTTTAAGTATTTCAAAAATATCAATTTAAAAGCAAACATACACTCTACTTATAAAATTAGCAGAATTTATTGATCAATAAACTCTATACAACTATGGAACATTCAAAAAGGATGATAACATGTTACTTATATGACAACACTCATTCGTGACAACAGTGATTTATATACATATATACAGTGCGCTGCCTGCGCGTGAATGACTTGTACTAAAAATTAGGATGATGACGATCTGATTTCTAAAGCTACTTTAATGGCCTCCATGTAAACCTCCATCGAAGCCTCCAAAATGTTCAAATCCTCCATGTCCGTGGACGAGTTCCGCATGCGCAGAGTGGCTATGGGTGTGAACACTAAAAAAGAAAGATGAATAGTGTCAGAAATATTTGAAACGATAGTTATGAATAAGACATAAAAAGATACCTTGACATGTGCGTAAGTGTGATCGCAGATCGCACAAAGGATTACGTTTAATATCTCCTTCAAAACACTTTATCATTAAATTAACAAACGAAAATTGTCAACAGAAAATTAATCATTCCTTGCATAAGTGGCAGCACCATTATATTCAGGAATGCGCCTCCGGGAAATTATCCACTATCCTATCTAAAATTTTTATATTTAACTAATAATACTTATAACAGGACTTCGTCAAAAACCGCATTTGAAACGATAAAAAACGCTACAATTTTTTTTAATTGCGATCCTACGATTCCAACGAAATATTTATAAGTATACTAGCAGCCTTCGCCCGCTACGCTGGTCAGTTTTTTTTTTTTTTTTTTTTTTTTTTTTTTTTTTTTTTTTTTAAGAAACTTTGAATCAAACGAAATTTTTATATCATAATAATTTTTAGTTTTATATTATACTTTAGACTGTCTGTCATCGGTAAAAAATAAGTCATCTAAACGTAAAGTTCAATGTTAGTCACCAATGAATGACGTAGCGCTCAACATGCTAACAATTTTAATCACATAAAAATTCATTCAGCGGAACTTTTAAAATAAAGCCAAACTTTTGTAATTGGGTTCATCTGATAAAAAAATTTCCTAAGTATACAATTAAACAACGTAGAATGCTATATTTCATTTGTTACAAAATTTCTGAAAAAATATCCAACTAACAATGTAAAATCCATTAAAATCTATTTTGTAGAACTTAATTTATAAGCGGCCGCAATGAAATTTCACTTTGCGTTTTATATATATTGAGATAATTAAATATACCTTACATAATCATGTTAACCTGATTATAGAACTCTCTTTCAAAATTATAGATTCAATAGATATTTTTGTGCTGTGATAATTACAAAATCCAGACTTTCTTTTATATATATAGATAAGGATTGAAAATTTTAGGTTTTTGCGCCAAAGAAATTGCCAAATCAGGAAAATGTGAAGTATCTCGCGCACTACTGAACTTAAAAAAATTTACTTGGTACCATTCGATTAAACATGAAAAAATACATTAAAATATGTTATCAGTTGAAAAATAACCACAAATGCCGATTTTTAGAGAATTTTTTAAAAGTTCGTTCCTCTTTTGAACCCCCTTCGGGGAGGAATTTTCGAAAATCCATTCTTAGCGGCACTCGATGTTATGAGAAGTATTTTTACCCCAATTTTGAAGATTTTAGGTTCGGCAGATTTTTTTGTGCTGTGATTAATACGAAATCCAGACTTTCTTTTATATATATAGATAAGGATTGAAAATTTTAGGTTTTTGCGCCGAAGAAATCGCCAAATCAGGAAAATGTGAAGTATCTCGCGAACTACTGAACTTAAAAGAATTTGCTTTCTACCATTCGATTCAGCATGAAAAAATACACTAAAATATGTTATCAGTTGAAAAAGAACTACAAAAGCCGATTTTTAAAGATTTTTTTTAAAGTTCGTTCCTTTTTTTTAACTCCCTTAGGGGTGGAATTTTCAAAAATCCCTTCTTAGCGGCACTCGATGTTATCTGAAGTTTTTTTACCCCAATTTTCAAGATTTTAGGTTTTGCAGATTTTTTTGTGCTGTGATTAATTCGAAATCCAGACTTTCTTTTATATATATAGATAAGGATTGAAAATTTCAGGTTTTTGCGCCGAAGACACCGCCAAATCAAGAAAATGTGAAGTATCTCGCGAACTACTGAACTTAAAAGAATTTGCTTGGTACCATTCGAATCAGCATGAAAAAAAAAACTAAAATATATTATCAGTAGAAAAATAACTACAAAAGCCGATTTTTAAGGATTTTTTTTTAAGTTCGTTCTTTTTTTTAACCCCCTTAGGGGTGGAATTTTCGAAAATCCCTTCTTAGCGGCACTCGATGTTATCAGAAGTGTTTTTAACCCAATTTTCAAGATTTTAGGTTCAGCAGATTTTTTTGTGCTGTGATTAATACGAAATCCAGACTTTCTTTTATATATATAGATAGGGATGGAAAATTTCAGGTTTTTGCGCCGAAGACACCGCCAAATCAGGAAAATGTGAAATATCTCGCGAACTACTGAACATAAAAGAATTTGTTTGGTACTATTCGATTCAGCATGAAAAAATACACTACAATATGTTATCAGTTGAAAAATAACTACCAAAGCATATTTTTAGAGAATTTTTTTAAAGTACGTTCCTTTTTTTAACCTCCTTAGGGGTGGAATTTTCGAAAATCCATTCTTAGCAGCACTCGATGTTATCAGAAGTATTTTTACCCCAATTTTCAAGATTTTAGGTTTTGCAGATTTTTTTGTGCTGTGATTAATACGAAATCCAGACTTTCTTTTATATATATAGATAAGGATTGAAAATCTCAGGTTTTTGCGCCGAAGACACCGCCAAATCAGAAAAATGTGAAGTATCTCGCGAACTACTGAACTTAAAAGAATTTGCTTAGTACCATTCGATTCAGCTTCAAAAAATACATTAAAATATGTTATCAGTTGAAAAATAACTACAAAAGCCGATTTTTAAGGAATTTTTTTAAAGTTCGTTCCTTTTTTTAACCGTCTTAGGGGTGGAATTTTCGAAAATCCCTTCTTAGCGGCACTCGATGTTATCAGAAGTATTTTTAACTCAATTTTCAAGATTTTAGGTTCGGCAGATTTTTTTGTGCTGTGATTAATACGAAATCCGGACTTTCTTTTATATATATAGATAATCAATTTGGTTATGCATCTGCTTTATAATGTGTATTTTGCAATCCTATTTTAAAAAATATTGTAAAGCTTTGCAGAAATTTAAGGGAGACCAAACTGACGGCTAGTAATTTAAATGAATAGGAATTTAATAAATACAAAAAATATTTTACTTCGCGTGTCAAAATATATCTCGAAAACGGCCAGGGCCCGACTTAGACAGTGGGAGGCCCTGGGGCAAACATTATTAGCCCCCCCCCCCCTTCTATCTTAAAATTTTTCGTAAGTTATACTGAAATGACTAAAACTGAAATTTATAGCTATTGTATGTGTTCATAAATTTCGTACCAAGTACTATTCACATCGATATACACAATAGCAAAAGGCAGCTTAAAAAAATTATAGAATACAGTTTTTTTTTTCAATTACAGGAATATGAGGATAAATGTGAGGCCTAAAAGAAGCATTGGGTATGGAAACAAAGATGGTTGGATAAGAAAGACCCTTAAAATTGAAAAAAAAATTAATTTTTGTCACTTTTGACCGTTTTTAGGTGCGTTCGTAATTATATAATACGTAGCACCTATAGTGGTCGTTCAGTCCGTCCGTCTGTCCGTCCGTCTGTCCGTCCGCATATAACAACGCAAAAACTACCCAACCGAATCGTTTGAAATTTAAAATACATAATTATTACATAATTTTGTCGAGTCATTTCAAATTTTATGAAACTCGGATGCATAGATCAATTACAGGGGCAATCAAAAGTATTCCATTACATTACGGTCAATGGGGAAAAAAGTTTCAAATGCATTTTAATTGTTTGAAATTTAAAATACGCAATTATTACATAATTTTGTCGAGTTATTTCAAATTTTTTGATAATCGTGTGCATAGATCAATTACAGGGGCAATCAAAAGTATTCAATTACATTATGGTCAATGGGGAAAAAGTTTCAAATATATTCTATATGTTTGAAATTTAAAATACATAATTATTACATAATTTTGTCGAGTTATTTCAAATTTTATGAAAATCGGATGCATAGATCAATTACAGGGACAATCAAAAGTATTCCGTTACATTACGGTCAATGGGAAAAAATGTTTCAAATGCATTTTAATCGTGTTACACTCATGCGAACATGATAAAATTTATATGCAACTATAAAGTACATATTATAATATACGTCTTACATAATTTGTGGTGCAAAGAACATTTGTTATTGATTTACAAGGCCACACAAAAGTATTCCATTACATAATGGTATAGGGAGAACATTGTTTGATGAGCGTTTTAATTATAATTCACTATTTACAATTTTATGAGATTGATATATGAAAATCATATTTTTAAAACTTCGTTATCGTACGAACGCACCTAATTTGCTACGCTTCACGTGCAATTTCCAACTTGTTATCATTTGACACTCCTTTAACGAAAAACTTATATCTGTTCTTGGGGGGGCCCCTTAAGCCGGGGGGTCCGGGGCAATTGCCCCGCATGCCCTTGCCTTAGTCAGGCCCTGAAAACGGCTCTAACGATTTTCAAAGAACATGGGCTTCTATGCCGATTCGAGCGCAAGAAATCGATCTGTCTAGATCGCTAATTCCGAAAAATTGATTTCATAAGGATTATGGTGCTAAAATGGTTAAAATGGCACTTATTACCCGACCATGTCGATTACACCAACTTTGCCAAGCATGACGCCAATAATACTAATTACACCAATAATACTAATTACGCCAATAATACTAACAAACCTTATTTTTTGACAAGCTTATAGTTTGTTTATTATAGTTTATTAACTTATTATTATTCATAGTTTATTTATTAAGCACAATTTATAATTTATTTTTATTATAATTTATGCTACTATTATTGCTGAAACGCCAATGAAGGCTTACTTCTGGACTGGACACGAAATTTTTTCCCGAAACATCAGTAAAGGCTTACTTTGGAGACACGAAATTTTTTG
This sequence comes from Maratus speculifer, assembly GCA_964019185.1. Classification (NCBI taxonomy): domain Eukaryota; kingdom Metazoa; phylum Arthropoda; class Arachnida; order Araneae; family Salticidae; genus Maratus; species Maratus speculifer. The sequence goes on along the minus strand of OZ025290.1, from coordinate 55,104,724 downwards.
GTTTCCGTCTGTCTGTTCCGAGATAGCTGCTGTAAAAAGCATTCGATTTCCTTGAAATTAACTAAGCACGTTCATGAGATACCCGCATTTAGTTGTATGGTTTTTTGTTGTATTTGGTTCATTCGTTCGGAAAATACAGAACATTTTACTTTGCACCATAATGCTTTCCCATGGCAATTCAAACAAATTTCAATTCGTCATTTGTTGCAAAAAAATGGCTCTTTTGATTAATGGATTTAAATGATAAATTATGAATACTGAAATTTCCCAATGTACGTCTTAAATTATTGCTATTATTTTGAAATTTTGCCTATGCATTTCTCAGATATTTTTTTAATTCTTTCTGTAAATTTTTGTGATTTTAATACAGGTATTCCAATACTATAAAACATTTTGTTTTAGATTTTTTTATTTAAAATGTACATACTTCATTATTTTTTTCTTTTATTTGTTGCCTAGCAACAATAAATTATCCTAATAATATTATAAACATGCATAATGTATAGGTGTAACATTAAAATAAAAATTAAAAAAAAAAAAAAAAAACTAGTCGTTGGAGGCCATCGTAATACTTACCCATCGTGGATATGCATAACATAATATATGAAAACATAACATATGAAAACAATTTATAAAATGCATTACAATTCCAAAGCAAAAAATAAACGTATTGTTAAGTATTTTTACAACATCATCATGCTCTATTAATGAATTTCTGATGAACCAATTTCGATAAATTGTATGAAACGCCAAACTATTCAAGTAGCACTGAATTGCATAAAAGAAAACATCCTTATAACTCTAAAAATAATTATCATATTCACTAACGGTTTCTTGCATCGAATTAAGCGTCTCATTTGCAATTAAAAGATATCTTTGAATTGAAATTTGAATGAAATACAGGGTCATGAAAAATCAAAGAATGTGGAAAACAGGATTAGAAATGCCTCGACAGCTAATAATCCGATCGACATCGTTTTTTATGCAAAATTTGTCTTAATTTATTGTCCTTTACGTCCACTCCTTAAAATTAAAAAATTCGAAAATTTTTATATCCCTTTCATCAGAACGAATTTTTCGAGAGTCCGAAAAAGATAGTTCCCGATAATCGAGGTTAATGATATTAAATAGGCTTCGTTCCATTCTTACATACTAAGCACATACAAAATTTAAAGTCTCTATCTCAATTTGTTCGGGAGATAGAGCGGTTACAGACAGACATACAGACAGACAGACACACAGACGGACGGCAAAAAAAATTTTCTAAAAATATGTTTTTCGGAATCTCCAGTGTCCGAAACGTGTAAATCCGTCAAAAGAAATTTTCGATTTTCAAAACGATTGCAAGACTTACCCTATACTACGTATGATGGGTAAGTAAAAAAAGCCAAAACGGATAAATTAATTGTACAAAGGTTCAAACAAATATGACGTCATATAATCGAAAATAAAATTAATAAACTTTGATATTGAAATAAAATAAACTTGGATTACCATATTAATACTTATTTATTCAAAGAAATTTGTTATGAATAACTTAGAATGTATCGTCTGCGCATAGTTAACACAAAGTTTTATTTTTTGTATTTAAAATCATATTTAAAAAAAAAAAAAATGATATAAAGCAAAAGTAGGAAAAATGTCAATAATATATGCACCGCATAGATATCAGTGTTTAAAATGTCGTGATGGCTAGCAGGAAATAATTCATTAATTTTCATTCTTAAAAACTAAAAGAATAACAATCTTGTCGCAATAATTATGTTCAAAATCATATTAACTATTTAGTCAAATAACGCTGGACACTAATAATGTGATAAATGATTACCGATTAGACTTATGTCTCCAAACATGCTTATTTTGGGGCGATTTTAGTAAGATAATGTTATCAAATACATTAGGATTTGTATTTAGAAAAGATCTTAGATCTAAGTATTATAAAACGGTAATAAAAGATATTTTTGGGGGAAAAAATTGTAAAAAGAAAAATATTTTTTTAATTTGATATTTTTTTTACATTTTGGTAAGTTACTACTACATCAAATACAGATGTTTAAGGATAGTTGGTAAAAAAAAAAAAAAAAAAAAAAAAAAAAAAAAAAAAACTACTAATTAGAATAATATAAAAGGCTTTTCCAAACCGTTGCTTATCCGTAAAAATCTTAGTGTAAAGCGAAATCTAAGATGAATTCTAATTCGCACAAAATTACGAATGTAAATTTAATAAAATCTCGGGGGGTTCATGGGGACAAAGTCCTCCAGAAAAAATGTGCTTTTTTATCAAAAAAATATAACAAAGTATCCTGTTCAAAAGAATTTTAGAATATTGTTGCATAATACCATGATCAATTTAACTCATCTAATTTTTTTTAACTTTCTATGTATTTTTTAGTCTTACATATATTTAAGTTACTTGAAAACTTTTAATTACTAATTGTATGTATTACGCAAAATGTGGTAAGAAACAGTGATTTGCAAAGCTGACGTTGAAGCTCCTGATATGCAGATTTACTAGTTTATTTATTAGAGTATATTTGTTATAGATTATTTATCTTTTTCATTTCAATTTTACATTATTTATCAATTTTAACAATGCTATGTCTTTAAGAACATTAAATTGCTACTCTGAATGTGAGTGGCTTTAATAAATAGGCTTTAATAAACAAGATTGCCAATTATCTACCATGTTTGGCGATCTACTTGAAAACCGCATAATACAGCAATAACTTTAAAAATTAAAAAAAAAAAAAAAAAAAAAAAAAAAAAAAAAACTAATGTCTAAATTTGATTTTACAAACTGAAAATATTTCCGACGATTTTTATGAAATAAATTTAGTTTGAATACGAAAAAAAAAAAAAAAAAAACATCCATATGAAATTCGACTTTGATTTTTTTCTTCTGTAGGTTAAAGCATTTTTTATATTTAATCTTAAGTAACACAATACCTTACAGTACTTACCACCAATACTGTTAGTTATTGATCATCAACGCGATAAATTATAACCTCCTAGATGGCGCCAACGGTTTGCCTTCTATAATAAATCGCGATACAGATGTCATATAAGCACTGGGTTGCTAATTCTTGCCAAAATGGCGTCATTTTGCTACAAGCAGAACGCAGAAATTCTGCTTTTTCAAAATTTAACGTCGCCATCGATGGAAATTTAAATATACAGCATGTCTCATAAATAATGTGACAAATTTTTACATGAGGTTGCGTACATGATAAGGATTGAGAATAGCGTAGAAACCTATGACCGTAAACGATTTCGCCGCTACACGCCGCAAGTACAAAAAATACAAAACATAGTTCAATTCTATGCCCTAAATTCACTCTTTTATTTTGTATAAAATGACGCCATTTGCATCCGTTAAGGCTTTCTACATTTACGACCCATTCTTAAAGAGCATTTGTAGGAAATTATACATAAGACGTCACTACCGCGGAATAATACACAAATCCATCAAAATGCGATGTCGTCGTTCAATAAATTTGACAAAAAATTGAGTATCTAATGATTTGTGTGTCGGCATTTGTTTATAACATTAATCATTTCAATCTCATCCAGATATAAGGAAACATTCTTTTAACCTTCGAGTTATCACGGGGCAAATGTTTAAGTGAAACACTGAAAATTAAGTGTAGTTTATAATAGATATATTACGCTTTATCAAAAATCATTCATTTATATTTTCTTCAAAATACGGTATATGTTATTACATACGTATTAACAAAATTGCATTCTTTCAGCTTATCGACAGGAGTTAAGTAAATGTGAAGAAAATAAGTCACACAAATATTCTTTAAAATAATTTTTTGTACAGAGAAAGTGTTGTATTATTTGTGAAGTAAGTTAGAAATAAACGAAAAATAATTTAATTGATAAATAAAACCAAAAATCAATACATTATATAGCTGCGTAGCATAGATTTTATTTACATTTTTTTTCGCATCTGTTACTGAAAAAAGGGCAAAAAAATATATAATCTACCTTTTTTCATTTTCTTTTCAACAGTAATGAAGTACTTCATTTGCCACCGTTATGACAATGGCTTTAAAAACTACAAATAAATTAATACTTCAACAGTAAACTGAAAACGCTCCTTTATAAGCTTTCAGTGGTCATCTTGAAAATACACTACTAAATTTTTTTTACTTCACGCTTTTTTTTTTTTTTTTTTTTTTTTTTTTTCAAAAATTTCCGGGTGCGGCCAATAAATTCGATTAGGAAAAACTCACTATTTTCTTTTTTTTTTTTAACAGCCTATAAAATTAATTTATTTAAAAAATAGATAATTTTCGTGTTATTTCTTTTTAAGAAAAGAAACAGGAAAATTATTTATTAAACCCATTTTTTTTTCCAGTTTCTATAATATTGTAACAGTTTCTGAGTATTTTCGGCGATTTGCCATCTTTTTCGGACTAATTCGAAAAGGCCATAAAAATAATGTATTTATTATAAATTAGTTCTGAAAATTCTAATATGCTGTACTGTAGTCGGAGACACATCTTTATACATAAATTTTACAAATCTGGCATATCAGGATGTGTGTTAAAATCAACCAAAATCGATCTACAAAAGCCATACGTATGAAATGAAAGAGATTAATAAATTACTGAGCGAGGTTCTTTCTACTTGGTACTGCATTTATAAAATGCATAACACAAGCATTCTATGAAATATGAGGTGAAAAACATTTCTTATTCCTTTAGAGAGCCGTATAGAAGAATTTCATTACATAATTGTCGAAGGAAGACAGTTTACAGCATATTTTAAATGGGAGACATTATGTCAAATAGGGGAAGGCAGGGCACGTTGGGACATGGCCCACCTTGGGACATCTCAAATTTCAGGCTTTATATTGCAGTTAAAAATTAGCGCACATAAGTGCCAACATATGATACTACAATCATATATTGTCACTGTTGTATTTGATGCAGAAAAATTTATGCTTTTTACCTAATTGGTACTGAAATAAGAAAAAATGTTAATAAAATTTACAAAACATATTTACTGAAAAAGTCCCAAGGGGCTCCATCTTTTCCTACAATGAATTGACAAACATCACTGAAGCTTGCTATAAGATATTTGCTGTTGAATGTGCTTAGTATTTAATGGTAATTTACAGAAATACAAAATACTTTGGATACAGTACTGTATCCGAATTAATATCTATCAGCGATAATTACTGGAAGTGCGATTTCAATTAAGATATGCGTTTTTAAGTATAACTATTTTTTTGTATACGGCATATATAAATGTTACAGATCATATAACTTATACAGGGCTACTCAAAATTTTTTTGAATATGAGCACGAATTTCTTAAATGAGAGCAGCAATTGAGCTATGCACTTTCAAGCTGAACTATATGAGAATTATTCCAAAACATGTTTGCAGTTTATAAATTAATAATTGTGTACATGTACATGTAAAATCCTGGAAAAATGACCGCTTATGGATGATAATTTCTAAATTTGTGATTTCAGCAGTTGTAAGCATCTTTTTTGCTTGGGTTAAATTTTAGCTTATAATTAGCGTATAAAAAAAATTTGTAGGTAATATTTAGGGCTATACAAAATAATTAAAATATACTTCCAATTATTGATAGAAATTGCTAACAGTGAGTTTTTGCCCTATTATGTATTTTCTTACTAAACTAAACTCAAACATGCTATGTAGAATGCATATAAATCTATAGATCAGATACAGGGCTGTACGGCTTTACAATATGCTCCAGCTTTATAATATGTTGTACGTTTTCGAAAACGATTACTCAGGTATCATATTTACCTTACGAAACAGCGAAGTATTACTACAGAATTATAGACGCGTTGGAAAATGTTTCATAATCTGTGCTTGGAGCACAGTTTTTCTTTCTTGTTTAACTTATTGAGATCTACATGGTGTCCTTTGTCAAAATTAGGTATCTTACTTTTAAAATATATTAAACATATGATCAAAACTATTAAAATTTTTTATTCTAATTTAAAATAGTCACCTTTATTTATTTAATTTATTAATTTATTCACTTATTATAATGGTATAAACTTTTATCAGCACCATTATGGAAATTGCTATGCATCCAAGTAAGAGATCACCTATTAATTATATCATACTAATTGAGTTGAGAGGAAGGGTTCAAAAAGAGAGATAAGAAGTAAGTAGGGGATTAATGTTGTAACATCCATATGGAATATGTAAACAATTAGGTATATTATGTAAGGTGGTCTGGTGTAATAACGCCAGGCGGGGTGATAACGCCAAGTGCTAATATTACGCATAATTATGAAATAATCTGGTAAATGACACCCATGTGCTCTGCGCAGAAGGGTTTTAAGTCATATAAATTGCAAAAAAACAGTTTCAAGTTGATTTGTTCCATTTGTAGGTCTTATTGCTTTTACCAGCAACTAAAATTAACGCTTGATCTAAAATTTGCGAGATACATTTTGTGATGTGAAGACTATTTTTTTATCCGGAAATACTTTGTTTATTACATAAATTTGTAGTGCATTTCATGTAGTTTCAAAATGTTGTAGAAGATTTTGGATATCTTCTCGAGATAATTTGTAGTTTAAAATGTACTGCACAATAACTATACCGGGGTTATAACGGCAATCCTCTGCATTAATACCCCGGTTGATTCCCAACAGTGGCCGAGCTACATCCTAAATACTGATTCAAATAAACACAGTTAAAACTCTGCAATGTTTCTAATAATTCTATTTAAACGGTCCTTTTTAAGAAAAGAGAAGCTCACGGTCTGATATTCTTTTGCCTCCTCCCCCCCACCCTACACCACATCTTTATTTTTCTTACACTTTCACAAAAAATTGAACATTTTCAATAACTTAGAATGCAATTTGTCAATTTCTAAATTTGTAGAGTTTGTATTTTTAGAATTGGGCAATCTACATGCTATTACTCCATCTTATTTCATAATTTTGTTTGTATGGCGTTATTACCCATATAGGTGGGTAATGACGCCAAATAGCATTGATCAAGAAATCACGTCATTACATTTTATGAATACATATCTGTTAACTTATTTTATTATATAGATAGTCAATGAGTTGCTGTATCAAATCATATATTTGTTTGAAAAATACAATCTAAAACTGAGCCGTGAAAATTGGTAGAACCTTAACGTGGCGTTATTACCCCAGGATACCTTACAAGCAATATAATAAAATTCATAACTAAAGAGAAACGTAAAAAAAAAGTTTTTCTTTTAACTTCTTTTTTAACGGGGCAGGCCGGGTATTGCATATTAACATGGCATAAATTTAAAAAAAAAACTTTAGATTTTTTTCTTTCTTTCTTTTTTTTTTTTCTTTTTTTTCTGTAAATGAAATTTGTGATAATTTCGTTTTGTCGTGAACAATGTTAATTAAAATGTTGAATGATCATTATTTTTTAAAAATAATGAAAAACAAATTATAAGCACTGATCTTTATTTTCCTTATTCGAAAATCCTAATAGTTTCCATGTAGAACATAATGATTTTTTTTTTAATTTTTATTATTATAAATTTATGTATTATTGTGGAAAAAAACTTAGATTTATAAATTTTTACAATAATTTGAGTGTACATGGATCAGAAACTGTAGAATTGTTGAGTGTTTGCACACCCAAAATCCTTCTATAAGACTAAAAATAACAAGTTGGAAACTGCACGTCAAGCGTGGCAAATGAGGTGTGTTCGTATTATAATTAATTTTATAAATGTTCAGAGCTTGATGCTTTAGCTCTTAAATTCTCATGCAAAAATACATGAATACAAAATTTGATGCGATTATATATCTTCAATTCAGTAATATGAAAACAATAGGAATTCATCTTACATCGAACGTAATCAATATGGCAAACCTATTAGCGTTACCTATCATGGGATATCGTAAAAATGCGTTAACTCATTCAAAAACCACTTTTAAGCAACTTTCATTGACACTTTGTAACTTTTACAGATTCTATTGTGTTACCCTGCACATGATATACAGCATTTAGACACACAACGTAATATGCAAAAATGTAGTTAAACTAAAAAACTCATGTCACACACTATTAAAATTCTTGCAGCATTTTGTACAGTCATTTCACCGTTTTCTGAAAAACCATTAACATAACCGTAATTTAACTCTATTCTGACCATAAAATTGGTAATAATATGTTCAGAATAACGTAAAAAGACGGTTGTTTTACTTTTTTTGTAGAAAACGTGTTTAAATGACTGGATAAAATGCTGCAGATTTTTAACAGTGCAACTAAAAACGTATTCCCAGTAAAAAACTGTAATATACGGTATTTCTGGTACAGTATAGTATCTGAAATCCTTTGTACGTACCTGTAAATACTGTTAGCACTTTCTATTATACAGGAAGTAACTTGTAATAAATCTCAGCAACGTATATCAATTAGATTATATATGAAGTAATGTAACATGATTGAATACACCAAAAACAACATTTTCCCATATATCATTAAGTAACGGAATTCTTTTGTATAGCTCTGTGAATGAATAAAGAACATTTCTTGCACCACATATTGCACAGTATGTCTATTTTAGTAGACTTCAGTAAATGCATATCAATTTTATCCTATTTGAAAGGCTGTAACACCAGTAAAATGAACTTGAAACATTTTTTCCCCATTGGCCGTATGTAACAAAATACTTTTGATTGCCCCTGTAATCAAACTATGCATCCAATTTTTATAAAATTTTAAATGACTTGACAAAATTGCGCAACAATTATATATTCTAAATTTCAAATGAATCGGTTGGGTAGTTTTTGCTCTGTTATACGGACAGACGGACAGAATGAACGAAATTGACTGACAAAAAATTTTGTTACAATAAAATTAATTTGACGTGAACGAACTCAATAATGAAAAATTCACAGTGTTTTATGCTTGGTAGAAACGCAAAAAAGTGAATTTATTAAAAATTTCTAAAAATTATTAATTAATTTTTGCTTTGCTTCGATTTTAACATGGGGAACAAGAAAGGAAATATGAAACATTACATATTTCAAAGTTAAAATTATTTTCAACGTTAGAACACCAGAATATTCGTATTCCAAGCATACCGGTTTCGGTAGCATATACACTATATTGCCATTGATTATGGGACACTTGCGATTTTAGACATTTTACTAAATATCTAGAAAAATACATGAGGAATCATCTCGAAACTCTTAGTGTATAAATATAATAGTATAAGTCATACATCTCCGTGAAGATTTTTTCCCGAAACTCCAAAGGGGGCCGTTAACAAATTAAAAAAGAATGAATATCTTTTGAATAACCCTTCAAAACTAATGTAACAAAAGAGCTCAAACTCTAGATTGTAATTGAATGCCTTATTGTAATAAGCCTTGTTCATTTTTATGCAAATAGCATGCATACTCGCAGAGTAATTAAGGTTTTTATAAAAATGATCCCAAATTTTTCCAAGTTTTTTCCTTATAATTTTCAGAGTTCTTAATATAAAATATTATTTTTTTTTCAGAAAATATGACAAACAACATTGCACATAGTACCCTGTAATCAGAATTAAAAAATAATGAAAATTGTATAAAAAATGAGTTGGTTTACTAAATAATTTTTTACTGCGCATGCGTCAACGATATCAAAATTTCATTTGCATATTATGTTAGCTAAATGTATAGAGCAACTTTTGTGAAAGTCACAAAATCATAACTTGAAAATTCTGACAATAATCGTCAATTGAATAAGTCGAAAATCCGTTATTCTCAAAATGAAGCAAAAACAAGAGGGGTTGTATCCATATATTCATTGATTAGTGTCAATATAGAATACACAATATGGGATGTACTACTGCATTTGGATAAAATCCCTCATTTTTTTGCTTCATTTTGGAAACAACGGATTTTGTCCTTTTTCTATAGACGATTACTTTCAGAATTTTCAAGCTGTGATTTTGAGACTTTTACAAAAGTTGCTCTATACATTTAGCTAACATAATATGCAAATGAAATTTTGATATCTTTGATGCATGCGCAGTAAAAAATTATATAGTAAACCTACTCATTTTTCATACAATTTTTATTATTTTTTAATTCTGATTACAGGGTACTGTGTGCAATGTTGTTTGTCATATTTTCTGAATAAAAAATTATTTTATATTAAGAACTCTGAAAATTATAACGGAAAAACTCGGAAAAATTTGGGACCATTTTTATAAAAACCTTAATTACTCTGCGAGTGTGCATGCTATTTGCATAAAAATGAACACAGTGTATTACAATAAGGCATTCAATCATAATCTAGAGTTTGAGCGCTTTTGCTACATTAGTTTTGACAGGGTTATTCAAAAGATATTCATTCTTCTTTAATTTGTTGACGGTCCCTATAGCGTTTCGGTAAAAAATCTTCACGGAGATGTATGACGTATACTATTATATTTATACACTAAGAGTTTCGAGATGATTCCTCATGTATTTTTCTAGATATTTAGTAAAATGTCTAAAATCGCAAGTGTCCCATAATCAATGGCAATATAGTGTAGCATACCTTCCTCAGTGCTAAAGATAGTGGAAATTTGCTCGTATATATACAGGGGGGATAGGGATTCAAGCGACAAGTTTCTTGACCAATAGGAAACAGAGGATCCTAGGCAATAGCCAATAGGAAAACAGATGATCCTAGGCAACAGCCAATAGGAAAACAGGGAACAGCTAATAGGAAAATTGGGTGGAAAATGGAAAAGATATTGCGAAAATTGCATTAAAAGATTAAGAAAAATTATTTTTAATGTAATATTTCCAACAGTCTGATAATGGTGGAATAGCAAAATCCCAATTAACGAGATTAGCAAGATTTTTATGGATATGGAAAGCTTCAAGGAAGTTGAGTTCTTGTATAGAAGTAGGTTTAGTTAATATCTTAACCGAATTGAAGTCAAAAGCATGACTCGTCTCCCAGCAATGATTTGCGATTGAGGATTTCTTGATTTCTTGTTTTTCAATATATTGCTTATGTTCTTTAATACGAAATCTTAGACTGCGTTTGGTTTGACCAATGTAAGAAAGACCACACTGACAATTAATATTGTAAATACCCCATGAATTTGATAATTCAACAGGATCTTTAAGGTTGGAAAGGGTGAGTTTATTAGTAGGAGTAAAAATTATTTTGAAATCGAACCGACTAAGAATTTTAGCAATGGAAAAACTTGATTTTGGAAAGAAAGGTAAAACAATGCTAATATTGGAACAAGTAGAAGACTGAGATGGGTTTGAGGAGTGAGAATTTTGTAATTTAGAAAGGGCAGTATCAATAATAGAAGGGTTGTAACCTCTATCAAATGCAATTGCTTTAATGTATTGAATTTCATTATTGAGAGACTGAGAATCAGAGCAAACATGAAGAGCACGATTTATGAATGTGTAAAAGGCGGCCATTTTTTGACTTGGAGGATGACATGAACGAGCATGGGGAGGTAGAGAAACAGCGAAGAAAAATGGCCGCCTTTTACACATTCATAAATCGTGCTCTTCATGTTTGCTCTGATTCTCAGTCTCTCAATAATGAAATTCAATACATTAAAGCAATTGCATTTGATAGAGGTTACAACCCTTCTATTATTGATACTGCCCTTTCTAAATTACAAAATTTCACTCCTCAAACCCATCTCAGTCTTCTACTCGTTCCAATATTAGCATTGTCTTACCTTTCTTTCCAAAATCAAGTTTTTCCATTGCTAAAATTCTTAGTCGGTTCGATTTCAAAATAATTTTTACTCCTACTAATAAACTCACCCTTTCCAACCTTAAAGATCCTGTTGAATTATCAAATTCATGGGGTATTTACAATATTAATTGTCAGTGTGGTCTTTCTTACATTGGTCAAACCAAACGCAGTCTAAAATTTCGTATTAAAGAACATAAGCAATATATTAAAAAACAAGAAATCAAGAAATCCTCAATCGCAAAACATTGCTGGGAGACGAGTCATGCTTTTGACTTCAATTCGGTTAAGATACTAACTAAACCTACTTCTATACAAGAACTTAACTTCCTTGAAGCTTTCCATATCCATAAAAATCTTGCTAATCTCGTTAATTGTGATTTTGCTATTCCACCATTATCAGACTGTTGGAAATATTACATTAAAAATAATTTTTCTTAATCTTTTAATGCAATTCTCGCAATATCTTTTCCATTTTCCACCCAATTTTCCTATTAGCTGTTCCCTGTTTTCCTATTGGCTGTTGCCTAGGATCCTCTGTTTTCCTATTGGCTGTTGCCTAGGATCTTCTGTTTTCCTATTGGTCAAGAAACTTGTCGCTTGAATCCCCATACTCCCTGTATATATATGAGCAAATTTCCATTATCTTTAGCACTGAGGAAGGTATGCTATATGCTACCGAAACCGGTATGCTTGGAATACGAATATTCTGGTGTTCTAACGTTGAAAATAATTTTAACTTTATCATATTGCACCAGGCAACAACCTATTACTTATTACATATTTCAATTATCTTTTTAGTATTTCTATGTTGATTTCTTTACGGGCAATCGTAAAGTAATTAATATTAAACTATTAATTGTTAAAAACTTTTTTTTTTGGGGGGGGGGTGTCTATTTTTTTCTATTTTGAAAACAACGTTACTTTTACTTAAATAATGCTAATCGTACCTATCCAAATAGACTTACTGGAGTTTAAAGATTATCTCATTATCTGAAAGATAACGAATGTTGTCGTTTTGCGTACTTTACATTTCATATTTATATGACAATAGGTTAAGGAAGAGTTTTTGCAGACGTTTGGAAAATATCGTATTACAACAGTATTTAACAGATTCTATAATTTTCTAATGTTTTTTGTACTTTATCACACATGGTTCATATAGAAAAGCTAACTATATTTTACATATAATGAGTAAAATACATGTATAAAATAAAGGAATCGTCAACGGCGCAAAGAGAATTAAGCAAACTTTTATTATTGTTGTTGTTATTAAATGCCAAAACATAAATGAAGTCAGAATGAGAAAGCCATAACCATATACTATTGTTTCTATAAGCAGAAAATAATAAAAATAATTGCTAAGACAAAATTTTACTAGATGAAAAGACATGTACTGTTAATAGTGCACCACACCCAAAAGGTGTAAACATGTTACACATTACACTTTTTATTTATAACTTATTTTCTATGTTTCAGCCTTTAAACAGTTTCATTGTTGCAGTTTACGACAGTCATTTTGGTAAATTTTAACAATCGTTCAATGGCGCATAATTAAATCCAATGTTATATGAACTCCCATAAAACTGGAAGCCTTTCAGGGAATATTTGGCGATTTATCACCTGGTGGACTAATGGAATAAAAGTCTTAAAATTAATGAATTTCTCTATCTAAAAAAACAGTAAGAAATGCTCTCGCCACCGCTGAATGAATTTTTTGTGACATAGGGTATTTCTTCGTCAATATTAAGAAATCTACTGCGCACAAAAATATGAAAATTGTTGGTATTACAGAAAAATATTTGATAGATACGTTGGTGCTGACAGTTTTATAATCGAATAATTGTTTTAAGATACATTTCATCTTAAAGTTGGGCAAAATCATTCCATAAAAAAGTTTCATAAAAGCAAAAAGTATAAATAAGAATTTAAATATTTTCATATCATTTTATATACTAGAAGTTCCTGGTGTGCAGACTGCATTTATTTTTCAAATTTGACTCATTTTTTGAGAATTTATTTCCATTTTAAGTTTATGTTTTCAGAATTTCGAGAAACATTTTTTACTTATTTTAGAAAAGGTTTTTATTTTAAATTATTGTCAAATGATCAAAAAATAATATTTCCTTCAAACTAAAAAAAATATTTAAATATTACAAGCAGAAAAAGAAAACTTTCGTATGAGAATTAAATAATTACAAGTAAAAAGCGTGAAATATTGAAAACTATGTCATAAAACTATAGTTACGTGTGAATATTAAAAGAGAAAGAAAATACTAAAATAATGCATTCTTTAAAATGTCTTAATCGCTGTTAATAGAGAAAATTACATCACCCTTACGAAAATGGCTTTTAGAATTCTATAGAAAAAGCTTTATGGAATCCTATAGAATTATATCCCGTTTTTCTATAAGCTACTTCAAAAGCTTTAGAAATATATGTGTAGCAATTGAATAGAAATATCTGTAGAGCAGAAATTTCTTTTAAACTCCTTTTAAACACTTTTTCTCTACAGACATTTCTATTAAAATTCTAAAGATATTTCTATAGCTTTTAAACTAGCTTATAGAAAAACGGGTCATAATTCTATAGGATTCTATAAAACTTTTTCTATAGAATTCTAAAAGGCTTTTTCGTAAGGGCATATTTAAAATAGCCAAGCAATTCTATTGTAAATCATTTAAATTGAAAATACATAGTTACGTGAGACGTTTCACATTTCTAAACGATCTTTGTTGGCAATTCTAAGGCATCGTAAGTTTTTTTTTTTTTTTTTTTTTTTTTTTTTTTTTTTTTTTTCTAGCAATAAAAGTATCTTAACGTGGACATAAAAAAAAAAAGAAAGAAAACTTTTAAATAATAATAAAAAAAATCATTAATGTGCGTTAAAATCAGCGGAATTTTACGTCATTTTTTGAATAACCAAGTAATATTGAAAAACAATTAAAAGTTTAAAAAAATATTTAGACATGAGCCACTTATTTCAGATCCTGATATGATCTTTCTGACTAATGTTGTGAATTCTAAAAAGGCACAAATAATATTTCTTTTGAAACAACAAAAGTATTTTCACGTGAATATTAAAAAGATAAAGAAAAATTTAGTGAAAATTACATCAAATTTAAACGATACATTTAAAATGTCCTACTTGAAATTTTTCTTTACCGCAGTTCAAAAAATACCAAGAGGCAAAGATTCTGTGTATTTCACTGTTTAACTGATCTTGTTTAATCAAGTACGTAAATAGTTAATAGATGTTTCATAGCCAGTAATAAATAGCCAGTAGATGTTTAACAGCAGCTGATTAGACCTCAAAATTTCCCATTCAAAGAGAAATGAATGAAATTCCGTTTACATTAAGATCGCCACTTAATATATATATATATACTAGCTGACCCGCCCGGCATTGCCCGGGTCCGTATTAACAATATTGAACGAACTTGAAATTTGTATGATTTTATCATTAAATCGAAACATGCAGAAATGCATTGTCTGAAATACGTAGCCACTGACTGTGTGAAAAATCGGTTTAAAAAACAGCTAATGTTAAGCTCTAAAAATACTTAAGCGATGAGAAACGCGGGGGGGAATATGTATCCAACGACTGCGTGATTTTCGTGTTAAAGTGTTGATATTTATCAAAAATCACTGTTAAGTCACATAACTAATTATTTTTTTTTCACATAGAAATCCCAAGTGAAATATTTTGAATTTCAAACTAATTATATCACTCTTAAAGCCGACTATACCATGAATGAAATCGATACTCGCTGGTAGCTAAAATGTTGGTATATAGTATTATAATTTCAGAGCCTTTTAACAAAAGTAAGTGTTATTTTTAATCAAATCATGCGTATGTTCACTATATGGATAAATTCCTAACCGTAAACTTTTGTACCGTAACCATAACCTGCATGTAAGCTAACTTTGACTTAACAGTACCTTACCGTAAATTAAATATAACATAACTGTAACCTAGCCTTCAGTTTATTGTAACATATCCTTATTCTAACCATAGCATAAATGCAATTTAACTTTAACCTAACTTTAACTTAACCGTGACCTAACTGTAACCTGACGGGAAATTAAATATAATCAAAGACTCACCGTAATGTAATTGCAACCTAAATTTTACCAAACCATATATTGGTTTCAGGTCCATGGAAATTATTTTGTCTTGTTCGGATCTGGTTATGATTCATTAGAACATTTTTGTCGGGTTCAGATTTCGTTCGGTTCAGATTATAGGTATTTTTTTATATTGAGTTTTAATGTTCGGGTCGTATTCATGTCCATGGAAATTATTTTGCCTTGCTCGGATACAGTTATGGTTCTTTGGAATATTTTTGTCGGGAACAGATTTGTTCGAATTCAGATTTCGGCTTTTTCTTCAAATGGAATTTTTGGGTTCGGGTTTTCTTGCTTGTTCACGGAAATTATGCTGCCTTGTTCAAATAAGATCATGCTTCACTGGAATATTTTTTTTTTCAAGTTCAGATTTGGTTCAGTTCAGATTTCGTGATTTTTTTCAAAGAAATTTTTTAGGTTCAGATTCGGTTCATGTGAATGGAAATTTTTTGTCTTATTCAGATCCGGTTACGATTCTTTGGAATATTTTTTATCAGGTTCCGATTTGGTTCGATTCAAATTTCAGGTATTTTTTCAAATAGAATTTTTAGGTTCGGATCACGTTCATGACCACGGAAATTATTTTGTCATACTCGAATCCCAGTTATGATTCTTTCGAATATTTTGGTCGAATTTAGGTGTGGTTTGGGTAAAATTTCAGTTTTTTTCAAATCGAATTTTTTAGGTTCGAGTTGGAAATAGAAATAGAAATTATTTCGTCTTGCTTGGATTGGGTTATTGTTCTTTGGAATATTTTTGTCAAGTCCAGATTTGGTTCGATTCAGATATCGGGTTTTTTCTTCAAATATAACTGCTGAGTTCGGGTCTTATTGCATGTTCACGGAAATAATTCTGTCTTGTTCGGATAAGGACATGCTTCAATGGAATATTTTTGCCAAATTCAGATTTCGTTCAGTTCGCGATTTTTTCAAAGAAATTTTTTGGGTTCGGATTGTGTTCATGTCCATGGAAATATTTTGTCTTGTTTGTTTCTCTGAAATAGTTTTGTCAGATTCAGATTTGGTTAGATTCAAATTTCAGGTATTTTTTTGAATGAGAGTTTTAGGTTCGTATCGGGTTCATGTCCACGGAAATTATTTTGTCTTACTCGAATCCGGTTATGGTTCTTTTGAATACTTTGGTCAAATTTAGATGTGGTTTGGGTCAAAGTTCAGGATTTTTCAAACGGAGTTTTTTAGGTTTGAGTCGGGTTTATGACCATGGAAAGTATTTTGTCTTGCTGGGATCCGGTTATAGTTCTCTGGAATATTTTTATCGGTTTCAGACTTCGTTCGAGTCATATTTCGGGTTTTTTTTAGAAAATATTTAGGTTCGGGTCGGGTTTCATGCCCACGAAATTTTTTTTCCTTGTTTGAATCGGGTTATGCTTCAGTTGAGCATTTTTGCGGGATTCAGATTTGGTTCGGGTCAGTTATCAAATCCATAGTTTTTTCCAAACAGAATTTTTAGGTCAGAGTCGGGTTTATACTCACGGAAATTTTGTATATCACGGATCGGAGTGTGGTCTGTTTTTTTTTTCTGGTTGGGATCGGGTTATGTTTTATTTAGTCTAAACATTAAGGTTATAATCAGTTTTGCTACTATTCTTTTTATGGCTATTTCTGATAGATAATTTACTTTGCTATTTGATAATTTATTATGGTGAATGAATCGTTTGCCGATACAAACAATTGTACGCCAAACAGCTACTTTATTTTTGTTTTAAAAACAAATTAAAGCCATATTACAATCTGAAATTGAATAGAACACATTTAAATTTAATCAATGTTAAAAAAAAATAATAAACTCATAGAAAAGTGTTGTGTAATGTTTTTTACAGCAACATAGCTAATGACTCATACATTCTAATGTTCGAAATTCCAAAAATATGCGTACAACCATATAGTAAAAAGAAATTAATAGAGTGGCAGTATAATGTCTTGGGGTGACGCAAAAAATGTAACTCTAAAATCCGCTACATTAAGTCCAAATAAGCACAAAAAAAACATGTGCTTTGAGACTCCGATCAATTCAAACTGGTTTAAACCAGTATTTCTTTGTTTTTGTTTTTTACCTTTTAAACTGTTATTGAATAGATGACTAAAATTTCATTTAAAAATAACGTTTTGTGCCATTATTGCCTGTAATACTCGATCAGAATGCATGAAAGATACAATTAGATCAATCATAGGCAAGAATTATTTGATTATTTTTAACATATGACTTTGAAATATCAATACAGAAGCGTCATTTAAGACTTTGCTTGAAAAATCAACATTCTTTCGTTAATGTCTTAAAATCGTCTGCACTCTGAAATCTAGATTTTAGATTAATATTATTATTTAAGTGTTCATGCACGATTTTAAAAATCTTTTCATCACTATATTTTATATATTGACATGGAATTATTAATATGTTGTTAAATCATAAACATTTTTCATCTACGTTATAAAGTATTAAAATTTTCTGAAAAAAAAAGAGAAAAGTTTTAGTAATACAATTTTTTACTTCAAATCATACGTTTTCAATATTTTATTTAATTTTGTTTTGACATTTAATTATTTTTAATTTTCCAATTTCAATTATTTTAGAAGCAAATATTTATTTTAATAAATAATATAATAGGAAAAAACATTTAAAAAAAATTACTATTTCCTCGTAAAATATGCTTCAGCTGTAATTCATTTCTTCCAATCCGTCTTATTAATACAAAATTCCTTCCTCGTGCTTTATTTTGAGACATTAAAATTTCAGCGATAAATGGTTTCATACACGGAGTAAGAAGCTCTCACTCCGTGGTTTCATATTTCAAACCTTTTTTATCGGTTTACTTCGCCACCACTTATATTTTTACTCCATGGCGTACAGCAACTGTGAAAAAAAAAATCCTCATTTAAACTAACAGTTTGCCAGTCTATGAATGTTAAAGGTCAGTCCCAGTTTTTTAAATTATTTCTGCGAAAATTTTATGCAACCAATCAACCATAAGAGAATGAAAGGGAAAAGAGCTAAAAAAAGCGATTTTTTATGAGAGTGAAGCTTGGAATTTAATTAATTACTCAGTTAATAAATAGAATTTTGAAATTCTGAGCGTCAGGTGCATCAGGAGAGATATTGGGCTACTCTCAGAAAAATTTTGAGCTTCGTACGTACCGTAGTTTTTGCTAACTATCGCAGACACACACACACACACACACACAGAGCGATTTGTTATTTTATTAATATAGATAGAGAGAGAGAGAGAGAGAAATTAATGTTTCGCAATCTTTTAAAAGCCGATTAAATTAGCATGTTTTTACAGTTTGTGATGTCTCAACGGTGATTGACGAGCACAGATCGTCAAACTGTGTAAATTGACTAGGAGGCTCTATCTCCTACAAGCGCAGCTCATAGGCGTAGAGCCTCTTAGTCAATTTATAGATAAGTTTAAAAAATATATTAACATGTTTTATTGTCATCAGAAACACATATGAAAGCAATTTTTTTAAATTCTGGCATATCAAGAATTTTTTTAATTTTGAATACAAAATTGCCTCTTTACATACAAAAACAAGGTTGATTTAAATAAAAAAGTGTATAAATATAGTGAAACCTGCTAAGACGGGATTGGAAATGCATCATTAAAAAATCCATCTTATGAAGGTACCTGTCTTAGCAGACATCTTTGGATAGTATCCTTTTCGATGCGAACCTCAATTTTTACTGTTCAAGCAGAATTCCATCATATATAAAATCCCTTTTAACAATTTTTTTTTTTTTTTTTTTTTTTTTTTTTTTTTAGGTAGCATTGGTTTTAATGAAGTTGTAATAGCTTTAATATATTTTTTTTTCTTTACATTTGTAAAATATTTAAAAAATCTATTGCTATAAATTCGCGTATACACACATACTATCGCATACTGTTTTAATAAAAATTAGCTAAAAATTAAGTGTCATACAGGTGTGAAAATATGTATAAAATAGGAGGCGTAATCTATTATTTAAATAAACCACGAAATTTAAGTGATGTAATGTTTCAACTACCCCGAATAAATACATTCAAAATCTATTTTTTTTTTTAATCTATTTATAAGTCATTTACTCCATCTTCTCAAAAAGCACAGAAGTTAAAATATCTATATATTAATAATTATAAATGATTACTATACACAGTATAGGTTTCTATTCACATATACTTTCTATCTATCTACCTATCTATCTATATTATAAAGACCAAACATATGTGTGCGTAACGCATACTTCATTTTGTGAATGGTAACACTTTGAAATTTGAAATACAATTTTGGTTTTACAATTTTTGCTACTGCAAATTTTTAGACATCAAAACATTGCATATTTTCAATTTTTACACCATCGAATCGGGAAAAAATTTACTTTTAAATTCAATTTATTTGAAAACTGTATCTTAATTTATTTTTGAAATATTAATTTTTTTGTAGTTTTAATACCATTTTTTTAAACATGACAACATAAGTACTCCATGTCAAACCAAAGGGAGAAAAGCCGATTACTGTGTCTTTATCGTGTCATTTTCTCATTAAAAGTAAAAAAATAAATTAAATTAAAGTATGTGCTGTATCAAGAATATTGTCTTTTTTAAAACTCAGTAAATTTTGGTTTAATTTACAAAATATCATTTATGCTTAAAAATATATAAATAGTTTACTATCTGTTTCGGTTAATAGCATCGAGACTTCAAATTTTGAATTAAAATGATTTCAAAATGGTTAAATTAAAATACCGATTTTTTTAAAGAGGTGAATACATATAGGAAAGGTGCATATTTAAATTTTGATACGGGGAAACTAGTCAAAGTTTGATAAATTCTGCTTTTTTTCATCTTGCTATACTAGCATAAGAGCTTTAATTGATAACTATACCATAATAACGGAACTTTATTATTTTTTACTGCTTACATGTACGATAAAAGTTTAATTTTAAAAATTTCTACAACTGAGTTTTATAGAAATAGTATTTGGTTAATTTTAGGTTGAATATCATTTTTTAAAAGTTTAACTTACCAATATAAAGTGTATTTTTGTATTGTATAACTAATTTTATAAGTTTGTTACAAATTACTGAAACAGTTCCTTTTTAAACATTTTCTTTCGTTAAAATTTGCTAGGTTCTACTTTGTTATTCATAAATTAAACAATGATGTAAAAACAAAATCACATCAGTAAAATACAACTCAGCGTTTAAAATTAAGATTTTTCGTAAGTTAGAGTTATATACGTTTAATAGAACGCTAACGTATGAAATACTTAAAGATTAAATATTACTTAGTTATACATAAAAAGAGAAAGTGCAATTTTTTATTTAATTTATCAAAGAAATAGGCGTAATTACCATAAAAAGTGTGAAAACAAAATCAGTTGTTCAAGTAAGTAGTTTTTTGGGCGTAAAAATTTTAAACGATTTAATTATTTACTGAAAGGATTTTAAAACAAACCTATCGAAGTATAAACAATATGCTGAAATTTAACTAAGCATCTCTGTAAAAAAAACGGACGACTTTACAGAAATTGTACTGGTAATAGAGACCCCAGTGCAATTTACTATTTTTTAACGGAAAAAATTCCGTAAATCAAAAAAAAAAAAAAAAAAAAAAAAGGAAATTTTTTGGTTAAAAAAACAGTAAATTGTACTGGCGGCGTCTCGTTTAAGGGGGGAGATCAGGTTGAGCAGCCGGAAAATGACAATAATTTGGCAATTACGAAAAAAACTGTAGTTTCAAAACCAATTAATAAAATACAACAATTTTTTTTCTATACTTTCATAAATACTTATGGTTTAAAAAAAAACATTCAAGTATATATATTTAGTAATATTAATTAGTTAAATTTTAATGACAAAATTGACGGTTTAAAAATATGAATTTTTAAATATACATCTTGCGCGCAAGATTTAAAAAATTCTATTACAGATATATATTTAATATTGCATTTACATTTACTTACGTTACTATATTTTACACTAAACCTAAATTTAAAAGTATATTCAAATTCTTTTGCATAATTAATGGCATTAATAATTATATTTATTAAATTTAGCAAAAAAATTACACTTGTCCCGATTGGTGGTCATAAAATAACACGCAGATGTTTAACTTAATTGTATTTTTATTCTACAGAGCTATGAGCGCAAATTCTGACTCCATCTATTATAGAACAACCAACTAATTAAAACGTAAACAAATTACCGTCTGCGATCGCTATGGTAACCGCTCAAGGCATTGCCATTCTAAACTGTGAAATATTTCCAACCTTACGTGGTAACCATAGCAATCACCATAGAGTATCCCCCCCAGTGACGAAGGGTACCGAAGAAACGATATAATTTATAATTATTTTTAAGTTTTTTTTTTTTTTTTTTTTTTTTAGGTCAGAATTCACGCTGGTTGAAAAAAAATTACAAAGATATATACCTTGAAATAAATTTGAAATGCAACAAAAATAAGAAATATAACAAAATATAGAAATAATATATAGATATGCAAAAATGAACAGTTTTAAGAATAATTTCAGGAAGTAATGTAAGATGCCAGTTTTTTAGGAAAATGGACATGTCTGCCCGAACGTGTGACAGTTTTTGTTTGGTCAGGATTACTGTCCGATTTAACAGAGAGTTTTAAATTAGAATTCTCTGGAACAGCTTTCGTCAACAAGTCTGATTGAGGAATCAAATGAGCTGGCTTCACACGATCTATTGATACCGTGGACTTACGACCATTGAGTTCGATTGTTATGGTTTTTCCAGTTCTACTTAGAACTTTGTGAGGACCAGTATATGGTTGACACAATGGAGGTTGTACATGGTCCACTCTTAGAAAGATGTGTGAACAAGATGTCAAGGAAGGGTGTGTATAGAACTTCTGGTGGCAGTGAGCTGATGTAGTAACTGGATTTAACTGCCGCATGGTGTTTCTTAGTTGAGTGACGAAGTTCTCGTTGCATGGTTGGATTATAGATTCATCCAGCATGTCACAGGGCAGTCTCAACGTAGTGCCGAAAACAAGTTCAGCGCAAGAAGCTTGTATATCTTCCTTCACTGCTGTGCGAATGCCTAGTAAAACTATCGGCAATACTTCAGTCCATCTATTGGTTTCGTGAGCTTTGATGGATGACTTTAAATGTCGATGAAATCTTTCGATAATGCCATTGGATATAGGATGATAAGCGGTGGTTCGGATCTTCTTTGTTCCCAACATTTTCGTAAATTCATCAAAAATCGCTGATCGCATTTGGGGACCTTGATCCGTGGTTATGAGTGAAGGACAACCAAATCTTGAAATCCAGTCCTTGAATATGGCATTGCAAATTGTTTTGGCTAGTGTATCAGATATGGGTATAGCTTCTGGCCATCTGGTAAATCGGTCGATAATCGTTAAAAGATAGCTGAAACCGTCAGATGGAGGCAAGGGACCCACAATATCTATGTGAATCTGGGAAAAACGTGCATCAGGAAGAGAGAACGTGCCAAGAGGTGCTTTGGTGTGCCTTTGTATTTTGGATCTTTGACACGACTCACAGCAACGAACCCAGTTTTTGATGTCTCGTTTCATATTTGGCCATACGTATCTGGAACAAATTAACTTTGTGGTGGCTGCTATGCCAGGATGAGATAGGTTGTGCAAATGTTCGTATATCAGTCGACGAAAGGAGCTAGGAACTAAGGGTCGAGGCGTACCTGTGGAAGTATCACATAGTAGGTTACGATCAGAAATGAGGCAAGGTTTTAGTTCCAATTTTAGCGATGAACTATGCAGCAGGTTTTGTAGCTCTGAATCATCTTTCTGAGCTTCTGCAAAATCATCAAAATTTAAGATTGGAGATTTTGAAATAGAATCAATTTCAATTCTTGAGAGACAATCTGCTACAGTGTTTTTGGAACCTGGTACATGTCTAATGTCAGTGGAATATTGGGAAATAAAATCTAAATGGCGTAATTGCCGAGGCGAGCATTTATGGGGATTTTGCTTAAATGCATAAATTAACGGTTTCTGATCAGTATAAATTTTAAAATTTCTCCCCTCTAACATATGCCGAAATTTCTTTATTGCTGAATATATAGAAAATAATTCCCGGTCATAAGTTGACCAATTCCGCTGACTCTTGTTTAATTTCATGGAAAAAAATGCTAAAGGTTCATAATGTTCCTTAAAAAATTGCATAAGTGTGCCGCCGATCGCGACATCTGAAGCGTCAACCCATATACTTAACTCAGCACCTGGAATGGGATGCCGTAAAAGAGCTGCTTGAGCTATGGCATTTTTGGCATCTGTGAAAGCTTTTTCAGCATTTTCGTTCCAATTAATCGGTTCGGAAGTTTTAGGAACACGGGAACGAGATTTCCTTTTGTTTGGATGGCCTTCTAATAATTGCACTAAAGGCGCAAGTATGTGTGCAGCTTTATATATAAAAGATCTATAAAAATTAAACATTCCCAAAAATCGTCGAAGTTGAGATAAAGTTGTGGGTTGTGGAAAATCAATTATACATTTAACTTTATCAGGAAGTGGCTGAATACCGTGTTCAGATATTCGAAATCCTAAGAAATCGATGGTAGGTTTACCAAATGTGCACTTGGAAACATTTATGCACAAACCATATTCTTCAAATTTGGAAAATAAGGCTTTTAAATGATGATAATGCTCCTCTTCATTTTTAGAGGCAATAAGTATATCATCAATAAAAGCATAGACGCCAGGTAAATCACGTATTATTTCGTCGATGAATCTCTGAAATGTGGCAGATGCGTTGCATAAGCCAAACTGCATGCGTGTGCTTTCGAATAATCCGAAAGGTGTGCATATCGCTGTTTTAGGAATATCATCAGGATTGATTGGTATTTGATGATACGCTTTGATTAGGTCAATGTGACTAAAAATTTTAGTGTTGCGTAAATTAGCAGTAAAATCAGCTATACACGGAATCGGATATCTGTCTTTTACAGTTTGCGCATTCAAGGCACGATAATCGCCTACAGGTCTCCACTCCACAGTTCCTTTTTTTGGAACCATGTGCAAAGGTGATGCATAATTGCTACATGAAGGTCTTAAATGTCCTAGTTGTATCATATTTTGAAATTCCATTTTAGCGATTTTCAGGCGATCCGGAGCTAACCTTCGAGGTTTTGCCACAACTGGAGGTCCTTTTGTTGTAATAAAATGCATCGTGTTGTGTTTAACAGGCTGATTAGGATCTGGTAATTTTGTTATAGATGGAAATTTTTTTAGAAGTTCATTATATATGCTATCAATAGTGATTGTTTTTACTGAATGAATGGATGCACATTTCATGTGGCCTGTCGTTTCAAATTTTGTTTTTAAGTCCCTTAGACATTTATGACGGAGATCTGGGACCAATTCGAAATTATGGAGAAAATCTGCTCCCAATATTGGTGTACTAACATTTGCCACTAGAAAAGTCCAATTAAACTTTCGCCTTAAGTTAAAGTCTAGAGAAAGGGTTTGTTGACCATAAACATTTATAGTTGAAGAATTAGCAGCCAAAAGCGTTTGTACGGGTGGGTTCCGTTTTTGTAAATTATTGGCAGGAAGGATTGACACATCCGACCCTGTGTCGACCAGAAAGGAAACATTTGTTGTCCGGTCTTTAATGAACAGGCGACGTGACTGCTGAGGCAAAGAATAAGTCGCCTCTACTCTTTGCTTATTTCGTTTCCCGACCAAGAACATGGTTTTACGCATTTTTCTTCTCTACATTTTGATCCAAATCGTCGATGGTACCAACAAATAGATGAATCGCGCTTAACACTGTTATTTCGCTCGCAAGGTTTACTCGAATTTCTACGGTATGGTGATCGCCCACGTGAAAATGCAATTTGATCGATGCGCTTATTTAGTTTTTCAATTTCTCTCATAAATTTATATTCTATTGACTGTTCATTCGCGCTGGACACGGTAAATGCAGAAAGAGGGGACGGAGTAACCTCCGAAATCCGATCCGAAATTTCCGCAGCCTTTTCAAGGGTTAAATCAGAAACAGCCGCTAAAATTGTTTGAACAGAATTTGGTAAACGCGTCAAAAATAACTCTAACATTAAATTGTCAGGAACATTTAGGGATTCCGCGCGACGTTTCATGCTACGTAATAAATCTGAAGGTTTCCGATTGCCTAGTTCTTCCCCAGACAATAGTTGCCGTATTTCTTGCTGAGATGACTCTCCCGAACGCGCAATTAATTCCTTTTTTAAGATGCCATAAGGATCGGTAGCATCCGGTTGCATTAATATGTCACGAACAATTGATGCAATATCGGGTGGAAGATGCGACACAATATAGTTATATTTAGTAACAGATTCTGTTATTGCTTTGGGGGTAGCTAAAGCAAATGTACTTTCGCACATTACAAACCAAAGCGCCGGATCCGATCTATTATATATGGGGATTTGAACAGCATCGACATTAGACATGATTTATAATTGTTAATATAGAAAAAGCACAGTTAAATCAAAATAAAATTCGCGAGTTAAAATTTTTACTGTAAAATAATAGAAGAAATATCAGAAAAATGATTCAGAAGTACTTATCTGTTTAGCAGCTAATATATCCATAATCATTTTGCATGATTTACTTCAATCACAATGGAACAAAGTCTTCTTAACAATCTACAAAAATCTCACTTTCCAATTGCTCATGGTATTTTTCTACAGTCCAGAGGTCACCAAATGTCCCGATTGGTGGTCATAAAATAACACGCAGATGTTTAACTTAATTGTATTTTTATTCTACAGAGCTATGAGCGCAAATTCTGACTCCATCTATTATAGAACAACCAACTAATTAAAACGTAAACAAATTACCGTCTGCGATCGCTATGGTAACCGCTCAAGGCATTGCCATTCTAAACTGTGAAATATTTCCAACCTTACGTGGTAACCATAGCAATCACCATACACTTATTTATTCAGTAAAAAATTTAACATTGCATGGAAATATAAGTGATGGAGATTTTGAGTATTTCAAAGCAATGGATTTAGCATGGCTAGCAAAACTACATCAATTCTTAAATATATATAGGACAGTTGCACCATAAACTTTAACTAATAATAGCACATTGCTCAGTGGTGCACAAAACAGGAATTTTAATATACATTAGTACATATTAAAATAAAATAAAATTTTCAACGTTTCGCGCCGTCTTCTGCGGGCGTCTTCAGGAAAATATGAAATGGAAGGACTACGTTTGCATCTTGTTCGAGAGATATTTCTACTAAATTAAAAATTAAATGAATTAAAATTTAAAAATATTGCCAATTACACGTGAGTAAAAATTAAAATATTGCAAGGAAATAAAAATCATAGTTCCATGCAATAACCCAGTTCGAGGTAAAATAATAGAATCCATCGAAATCATAGCACGTGAAAATAAACCATGTAATGATAATTTATCCTACAATATACCAAAAATATGGCATAACATCATAAAACCTTAAAATTTTTATTTCCTTGCAATATTTTAATTTTTAGCTCACAGGCTATCATAGCCTGAGAGCTTATGTGCCCGCCCGTTCTGTATGTATGTTCGTACGTAACGCGATAACTCATGATAAAAATATCCCATCCACTTGAAATTTTGTATATAGGTATATCCTGATAAGGCGCTTCCCTGATTAGTTTTTGGAGTTCATTCGATATGTATAAGAGGGAGAACGGGGGCTCATGCCCCTCCCCTTAATTGATATGAATGGGTTTTTCATGCAGAAATATTAATTTTTGTTCAAAATTTACACATAGGATCATTCTGATGAAGCTCTTCCGTGATTGGTATTAGGTGTTCATTGGATAAATATAAACAGGGGAAATGGGGGTTCTAATGCCCCTCCCCTTAATTTATATAAATGGGTCTTTCATGCAGAATTGTCGGATTTCGTTCAAATCTCTGAATAGTTTTGGAAGTTTAATGGTTAAGTATGTAAAAGAGAAGGATAACTCTTCTTAAATTACATAAATGGGTTTTTATTAAGAGTTTTCCGATTTGCTCTAAATTTTGGATATGGATTTTTTATATGATAAAGCATGTTCCTGATCAGTTTAGAGGGTTCAATGATTAAGTATAAAAGGGGGAAAGGGGGGAGCTGATCCCACCTCCTTAATATATTTTTTTTTCGAACGGAATTAACCCTTGAAAATATAAGGCTGTAATGTACAATTAGTATGCGTAGCCTGTGAGCTCAATGCCATCAGTTTAACTGGGCAATATTCTTTTTGTTAAGTTAGAACAGTCACTCAACTTCTTAATCTCTTCGCGACCGAGCATCCTGAATATATATATATATATATATATATATATTTACCTTTTAGCATTAATAATTCCAAATTGAAATTTCTAATTTGAAAGCACAAGTTCTGTGACTAAATAAGGCAGAATTTATCTTTCTAAAATACTGATAAAAAATAGCCAGGATTGTATGCGTCCAACATGGAAATGAGATTGATGAATGAAAAAATTAAAAAGTATTTTTTTAATTGTTAAAAATAAATAAATAAATTTGATAAATTTCATTACGTTGAGGTAAATTTAAATTGTTCTAGGCTTATGTTTACGTTTATGTACTTATTTACGTTTCATTTATAGCTATCGAAAATGTACAAAACATTACAGCGCTTGTTTAATGGTCTTCTATAATTATGTTGAAACATTAAAGATTAAACTATTCCCTAAATGTAACACAATTATGAGGAATCGCGTCGTTTTCAGGTACAACGATATAGTGACCGAAAATATTAAAATTAATGTGTTTAGTATTTTCAGTCGAAAATACTACAGGGATGCAGCAGTGTTCTCGCTCTCTTTTGATCAATATTAGTGACTTGGCAAATAAGAAATAAAAAACAATCGCCAAATGAAAAGAAATGTTAGCAAAATTGATTCCTCTGTAACCACTGAAAAATGTATCTTTATTTTATCCCCCCTTTTTTCAAATGTTCAATTTTTTTCTTTATAAAATAGAAATTCGACTAAATACACTCTGTCTCTCAAAGTTTCAGACATTCTTTTAGCAGTCTAAATAAAAATTAAAAATAGCTATCATTGATTTATCACTGCGAAAATATATACTAAAAATTTCTAAGAGATTTCGACTGTTAACTGATAGAAAAAAATTGAAAAAATTGAGACCAATGACTACTTTGCTTTCAACTAATAAATAGTACATAGATAAAGTGATTAATTGGCAATAGATAAATATATATCTCAATCATTTCTCTCTTTGGCCGTTGCTAAGCTGAATTCATGTCAACTCATTATTCTATAAATTGAACTATATAAAAGGCATGGTATGATTGAACATGTAAAGTAACATCCAATCTTGGGCAAATCGGATAATAATCTTCACGGTATTAGCACACATGTGTATACAAAAAAAAAAAGAACAGAAATTGAGGAGTCGCATTTTGGAGAGTCTGATTGTTCCTTTACTCGCCAAATGGAGCATTTGGTCGCAATCTGCCGCAAAGGCGAGCGGCAACGAGAAACCTGGATACAAAAGCTGCGCCAGAAATGACCGATTAATATCACTAACTTTTTAAAGTTTTTCTCGCCTTATTTAATAAAACGACTTCTGAGATTTGATAAATCTTAGAATACTGTTAAACTTTACTGGTTGAAACAGTCATTTTTGGCGCAGAGCTTGCACCTCTAATACTAAAATATTTATTAATTTTTAGTATTTTCAGTCAGTTTTTAGTAGTAGTTGCTTTTAAAATAATTTCATAAATTATAAATATTTTGATTAAAAATCAGTGTTGAATTCAGACACTTTTCTCCGGGAGGGACTTCTATGGGTCCGGGGGGGACATTATAGAGTTACGGGAGGGGATGCCTTTTTTACCAAATCTCACATTTTCCGGGGAAGAATGTCCCCCCGGGCCACCCCCTGAATTCAACACTGTTAAAAATTATGTAATTTTTCAATAAAACTTACGGATGTTTGGCATAGCTTTTTTTGACGAATTTGATGGGGAATGGCATTGGAAGTGGAATAGGCACAAATCTTGGTTTCATAGATTTGGCAAGTAGGTAAGCAATGAGATATCTTGATCTGCCACCTGCGTCAACTTCTTGAGGGATGAACACCATGCCGAGAATAGCAATGCAGGCAATCACGCATAGAGTCTTGCAGCTGACCATGACGAACTTAAACAAAAAGAAAAGCAAAGATTAACAACGAACATATTTTAACCCTTTCGGGACCGTTTTTTTTCCAATTTTCAAATAAATAAATAAATAAATAAATAAAAATAAAAATAAATAAATAAAATAAATTAAAAAATAAATAAATAAATGTAGAACAAAACAATTTATATTAAAAAAAAATGTAATTTAACAAATTACAACGACTATTTGGAAAATGATATTTTCAAAGACTAAAATTTTAAAGACTTAATAAATTCTATGTTTAAATTAATAAGAATAATAAGTTCATTTTTAGAATGATTATAACGAGTCATATATTACATACGCCATGCATTAAAGATTAATATTCTTCGACCAATGATTAAAAAAAAAAAAAAAAAAACAGTAGTTTATATAGATTACTTGAACTGTTTAAAATGTGCATTTTTATTGGATGGAATTAATCAGACTGACTTCTGAACTCTTCATATTACATACGACATGGACTAAACATTAATATTCCCGGACCGATCATTAACAAATTTTAAATGAAATCTCAGTTTTTGGAACGGCAAATTTTTAAACTTCTAAACATCGCATATTTTAAATTTTTACACCGTTGAGTAGAGAAAAAAAACGCACTTTTAAGTGAGATTTGTTTAAAATATTTATCATAATTTGTTTTCAAATTATTATTTTTTTAAAGTTTTTATTACTTTTTTGTCGTCGTGGCAACAGAAGTATTCCATTTTTGGACATTTAACATGGATCAATCAGAAAATGAAATAAAAAAAAATAAATTAAATTGCGAATTGAACCAATAAAAATATTCAGATTTCCCAATTCTCTACCGAGCACAACAACTATTTTCCAAATAGTAAAAAAAAAATTACTTTTACGTTAATAACATTAACGCTATCTATTCAATAAGATTCATTACAGTTTAATGAATAGTTCACTGTCTAAAATATATTGAACGTTGTTGTTTTGCGTACTATTTAATTTATATTCATGTAACAATAGGCTGAGGAAGAATTTTTGGAGATATTCAGAAAATATTGTACTAGAGTAAGATTTAACTTACATTGCAACTTTCTAATACTTTTGACTCTTTATTACATAGGATTCTTTCAGCAAAGTAACTTTTATTTTAAATTTAAAGAGTGGAATGTATGTTTAAAACAAAGGAATCGCACACGGAGCAAAGAGAATTAAGCAAATAATAAGTATTGTTATTAATGCTAAATGTCTAAACATAAATTAAGTCATATAGTAAACGTATAGACATATACTAACATCACTACATGTAAATAGTAGCAGAAATATTCCTTAAAACAAAAGAATACTCTATTAAAACGCATGGACTATTAATAGTACACCAGACCCAAAAGGGTTAAGTTATATACTTCATATTCGTTATAGAATATTTTCCTGAGAAAAATTTGCTTAAATCAGCTTTTGTTCTTACGTATTATAATTTACCTTTTACTATTATTGTTGTTTGAATTATATTTATGGAACTAATAACCTTATTCAACCTCATCGCAATTAGTTATTTTATTTTAAATCCCATAAAAATAAAAGTAATATCTTAAATATTCAGAATTAAACAAATCTATTCTATAACAGAATTTTAAAAAAGCCCGACATTTACACGATCAGATTTTAAAATAATAACTATATACTTACTTAACTAACAAGAAATATTAAGAGATGTTATCTTGAGCGTAAAACGTTTAATTTAATTAAAAAATAATAAAAAATGCAATGAAAAAACGCATATTTTTATAGTATCTAAAATAAAAAATATAATTTAATTTCCTTGCTACATAAAAAAAACTAACAAGGAAGGTCTCCATTGGGGGCATACTCAGAATTTTTTGAAAAAAATACGAATTAAACTACTCATGTAGGTAATAAAGGATCAGTGAAAATTAGCGGCGGAATTACATTATTAGATATGTAAAAAAATAAAATAGTTTGGAATAACTGTTGTGAAAAGCTGAAAGTGACGCGGGATTTGGCGAGCAGTGCATTTCCTCGCCAAAAGCAGACTATTTTAACGAATCTGAAAATTGATTTTAATTGACTTCACTGTTAAAAATCTGCAGCATTTACTGCAACGTCACTCCACTACTTTTATAGAATATCTCTCTTCTGACCAATGAGAATGCTCCATAGCACGGTGAATTGACCGTGTCATACACTGTTAAAAATCTGCTGCATTTTGTTGCAACGCACTCCACTGCTTGTATATAATATCTCTATTCCAACCAATGAGAAAGTTCCATTTCACGGCCAAGTAACCGTTTTCTATACAAGCAAGGGAGTGCGTTGCAACAAAATGCAGCAGATTTTTAACAGTGTACTTTTCAATTTGGAACAATTTTAATCAATTTAAATTGTGTTTTAAATGATAAAATATATTAATTTCATTTTGTTATAAGTAGATATAAACGTAAATGACAAAATTACACTTTAAAAAAAAGTAAAAATGCAAAACTAAAATTACTTAAACTAAACTTATTTAAATAAATTGAACATAGAAAGTTTTTTCTTTAAAAAGTATTCGAAGCGTAAAAGCGTATTTTTCAAAATTTCATTTTTTCGCCAACCAGAGATAAATCGCCAAATGAACGAAACTTTTATTATTTTTTACGGACGTTATAAGGAGGTTCCGCCGAAATTTTTTTTATAAACATATATAACTATGTGAGAAGAACATTCTGTAATTTTTTCAGATTTTTCTGAGTATGCCCGTATGGAAACCTTCCTTGTAAGTTATGTTCTGTTCCCATAATTTTAAAGTGCTTTAGACGCACACATTGCTTTTGAAGCTAAACAACATATCATTAGTATCCCTATAGTAATTTCTAAAATAATTCAAAGTGACGCATTTTTAAAAAAAAGCTTTTCTCCAAAAAATATATTATTCAGATTAATTCAATGCTTGGTTTCATAATTCTATGATCATTTTCTATTTAATAAAATGTGAAATCAATACCTACATAATTAAAATAGAATTTGGGTTACTGAAATCATCTAAGCTAGAGATGGAACTCAAACCTGCCACATTTCTACTAGCGGTTAGCACCTTAACTATAACAATATGGCGAATTTTCTGTCTAAAGATTATTTTTATTTTTTCTATTAAAAAACTACAAGTATTTTTCAAAATTAAGTATCAAGTTAGATATGGAACTCAAATCTGCCACCTTTCTATTAGCGGTTATTATTATATACCGCTATAGCGGTTATACTATTAGCGGTTCTACTAGCGGTTCTATTAGCATCATAACTATTAAACAAGACGGCGAACTTTCTGTTTAAAGAATAACTTAATTTTTTTTTAATTAAAAGACGGCAAGTATTTTTCAAAATGAAGTATCAAGCTAGAGATGGAATTCAAACCTGCCATCTTTCGATTAGCGGTTAGTAATCTAACTATTAAACAATATGGCGAATTTCCTGTCTAAAGAATAATTTTTTTTATTATTATTATTAAAAAATGACAAGCGTTTTTCAAAATGAAGTAACAAGTTATAGATAGAACTCAAACCCACCACCTTCCTATTAGCGGTTAGCAACTTAACTATTAAACAATACTCCGAACTTCCTGTTTAAAAAAATTAAAAAAAATTTTAATTAAAAGACGAGAAACATTTTTCAAAATTATCAAGTTAGAGATAGAACTCAAACCTGCCACCTTTCAATTAGCGGTCAGCATCATAGCTATTAAACAATACTGCGAACTTTCTGTCTAAAGAATAACTTTTTTAATTAAAAAATGGCAAGGATTTTTCAAAATGAAGTATCAAGCTAAATGCAACTCAAACTTTCCATCTTTCGATTAGCGGTTATCAACCAAATTGTTAAACAATATGTTGAACTCTCTGTCTAAAAAATAACTTTAATCTTCTTAATTTAAAAACGAGAAGTATTTTTCAAAATGAAGTATCCAATTAAACACTTGAAGTTTCGTAAAAAATACAAGAGCCACAAAGAAAATTATGTTCAAGAATCACCATTTTGTAATTAAAAAACGAATCTAGCCTAAGTAAAAAGAATAATGCCAGTACTTTGAACAAATACGATGTAAATCCACTTGAAGCTGGCTTACTTGGAAGTAGTAGTAAGATGAACTCCAGAGAATAATCCTGAATAGCTTGATGCTTTTGCAGTCAGAAGACTAGAAATATTTAAAGATGTTTGCACTAGAAGGGCATGTATCTACAATGAGCAACTGTGATATTTGTTACACTTTTATACTCATTATGGTCGCAAGCTGAACACGGAACACCCATGTTTTTTTCAATATCACGTACACTAATTGTAATTCCGTCCTCATGTTAAAACTGTTTCCAAACCCGGAGTTAACCCTTTGGCAATCAAACCATTTCTAAATAACGAGATACTTCCATAAGATGAGTCGGAAAATCTGAAAACGGAAACTAAGATCAAAAGAAATTAAGAGTAATATACAACCCTGAAGGGGGAAAAAAATAAAGAAGGTCTTTTGTATTCTAAGAAAAAGAATTTTGAAATATATACACATGTTTGTGTGTTTTATTTTTCCGGTATTTTTGCCTGAGTCTTTGATATTTTGCTCTAATTTTAGCACAAAATTTAAAAAGTGGCTGCTCTATCTTTTTATCTTCGAATCGTTTTAGAAAGTTTCTTCATGTATGCTTCATGTTTACTCAGCTTTCCTTAATATTTATCTTTTTTAATCTTATTTTTATGCTTATTTTAAAAAAAACTTGTAAATTATCTATTTTTAACATCCATTTCGTAACCGTTTCTGATGCACTGTTCAACAAAATAGTTATTTGATTTCAACATAGGGATATTAACGACATGAGTTCAACTTTATCGAGATTTGTCTTTAAAAAATTTAAACTGCTTTTGTAAAAATTGTTTTTGAAATTTTTAAATATATTATAGTCGATTTATATTAATTTTTTTTATAAGGTGTGTAACCTTTAAGTACGATTTTAGGGATTTCTTGAACATATGACAGACGTCTTTCAGAAAAGTATCTACAATTTTCATTATTTTTAGTTAGCTCGAAAGATGAAATTATAGTCTATGGGACATTCGATTGTACATTTAATTCTTTTTGTATTATGATTATGTTTTTTCATTTTTTTTATCAAAAATGGAACCAAAATATGTCAAGTTATTTGTTTTCAATATATTTTGTAACACCTTTCTTAAGTAATTTAAATTGTTTATGAAAATTTTTATGAAAAAGTGACGTTCTTAAAATCTAATAGATTTAAGAAACTTTTTATCCAAAGTATAAGTTCTGAAATATCCTAAGTTCTATCTAAATAAAAAATTTCCTTTAAAAAAAAAAAAAAAAAAAAAAAAAACTTTGAGGAAAATTTTGATAATTTGACCCATTTTTTAAGATTAGTTTTCTGTGAATTTCCCTATTAAAATTTGCAGATTTTTACAAATTAAGAAACAATATAGTTTGTATCTATATTATAATGGGGCAAAGCTTGTTTATTTTTAGGGCGTAATATGCGGAAATACCGAACCAATTTTAAAAATAATGGTGCCAAACTGATGATGTTCGCCCCGAATCAAACTTAAGCTATATCTTATATCGATGTCACAAATCTAAAGGGAGTGCAGGAGCAAAAAAATTTTTAAAAAACAATTTTTGTGTTAATGAAGGGCCTAGAAACACGAAATTTGGCATGTTAATTATTTACAATATATAAATGATCGCTAAGAGCATTTCCTAAAAAATAAAAAACTTCAAAGGAGTGAAAATGCACGAAAATCGTTTAAAAAACGTTCTAAATATTGCTTTAAATTGGGGGGAATAACGAATCGATGTAAAAAATAATAATGTCAAAATGAGGGTGACAATCCTTGCTCTTACAGAGGCTATTTCTTATGTCGGTGTCGCTACCCCAAAGTGTGTTTAGCATGTTAAATATTTATGAGATATAAATGATCTTTAAAGAAATTTCCTAAAAAATACAAAATTTAAAAAGGGTGAAAATGCGCTCAAAAGCGTTCTAAAAATCGTTCTAAATGGCAATTTTAATGCAATAGCAGGAAGAACCAATTAAAAAAGCAATGGTGTCAAAATGATTGCGACAGTCCTTGCTCTTACATAGACTCCATTTTATGCCGATGTCACTACCACCTAGGAGTTGCAAAAGCAGAAAATGTTCTAAATTACAATCTTTTTTTGTTTTTTGTTTTTTTGTTACGGAAGGATTTTGAAGCATTAAATTTGGCACGGTAGTTATTTATAATATTTAAATTATCTCTAAGAACATTTTCTTAAAAATTCAAAATTTAAAAAGTGGAAAAATGCGGGAAAACATTCTAAAGAAAAAAGTTTGGAATTGCGATGTTTACGCAATTTTAGGAGATAACGATCCGATTTAGAAAATAATTATGCGAAAATGATAGTGGCTTGAGAGCTTTTGCTTCAAGATAGGCTGTATTTTATGTCAGTAGTCACTACCCAAAAGGGAGTTTAGGAATTTCAAACGTTCTAAAAATACGATTTTTTTGCGTTAATGAAGGGAGTTGGTTCATAAAATTTGGCATGGAAGTTACTTTTTAGATATAAATGATATTTAACAACATCTCTTTAAAAAAATCGAAATTTAAAAAGGATGAAAATGCGCGAAAAGCGTTCTAAAAAGTTCTACATACCGATATGTGAGCAATCTCAGAAAGTAACAAAAATGTTGAAATGGTAATTACATATAAGAAGTAAATGCTCTTCAAGAACAGTTTCGAAAAAAATTCAAAGTTTAACACGTTGGTAATTGCACGTGAAGGGTAGCAAATGAGGTGCGTTCATACGATAACGAAGTTTTAAAAAAATCACTCTCATATATCAATCTCATAAAACTGTAAATATTTAATTACAATTAAAACGCTCACCAAGCAATGTTCTTCCTATACCATTATGTAATGGAATAATTTTGTGTGGCCTTGTAAATAAATAACGAATGTTCTTTGCACTACAGATTGTGCAAAATGTATATTAAAATATGTACTTTATAGATGCATATCAATTTTGTTATGTTCGAATAAATACAACACCATTAAAATGCATTTGAACATTTTTTCGCATTGACCATTATGTAACGGAATACTTTTGATTGTTCCTGTAATTGATCTACGCATCCGATTTTCATAAAATTTGAAATGACTCAATAAAATTATGTAATAATTATGTATTTTGAATTTCAAACGATTAAAATGCATTTGAAACTTTTCCCCCATTGATCATAATGTAACGGAATACTTTTGATTGTCCCTGTAATTGATCTATGCATCCGATTTTCATAAAATTTGAAATAACTCGACAAAATTATGTAATAATTATATATTTTAAATTTCAAACGACTCGGTTGGATAGTTTTTAAGTTGTTATATGCGGACGGACGGACGGACAGACGAACGGATTGAACGACAACTATAGGTGCTATGTATTTACATAATTACGAACGCACCTAAAAAGAATGAAAATTCGTGAAAAGCGTTCTAAAAACGATGTAAATTTTTACATTCAAGAAATAGCAAACCAATTTCAAAAATAATGGTCCCAAATAGATGGTGATAGTTCCTGCTTCAATATAAGTAATGTTTTATATTCTTGTCACAGCACCTGGGACCTTCAAGAGTAAAAAATATTCTAAATTGCGTTATTTGTAAAATTAAGGCGTCTGAAAATTTGAAATTACCATTTCTATGCCATTTTGAAATTTGGCATAATAATTACTTAAAAGAAGCAAATGCTTTCTGAGAATTGCCGAAACAAAATTCCAAATCTAAGGAATGAAATGAATGAAAAGCGTTCTAAAAACCTTCTAAATTATGTTTTTTATGCATCTTATGAAATATCAAACCTATTTTTAAAAATTAATAGTTGAAAATTGGTGATGATAGAACCTGTTGAAACATAAGCTATATTTTATGTGCGTTCTGCTACCATCCGTGGATTGCAAGAGCAAAAAATATCTTAAATTGCGACTGCTGTGATACTAAAGAAGGTAGAAAGTTTAAAGATGTCATAGTTACTTATAAAATATAATTGTCCTCTAAAAAAAGTCAAATATAAATTCGAAATCTAAAAGTTGTTAAGAGATGGGAAAGTGCAAAAGGCGTTCTAAAAAATTGCTATATTACGATTTCTATGCAATCTCAGGATATAATAAACCGATTTCAAAAGTAATAGTTGCGAATTAGTGGCGATAATCCTACAAAGACTATATTTTAAGCCGGTACCACTAATATCTGTGGCTGGCAGAAGCAACAAACTTTCTAAAAAAGTCCTTGAAATTTTTTAAAATTACGTTTTTGTGGAATAATAGGAAATACCTAATCGATTTCAAAATAATGTTGACAAATTAATGATGGCAATCCCTGCTTCAACGTAGACATTTATGGTGATACTACTAGCCCTAGTGAGATGTTAGACGTTAGAAAAAGAAGCTTGGATTACGTCAGGCTGTTTAATTTAAAGATGTAAATGCTTACTAAGAAAATCGTTTCTAAAAAAATTAAAGCTTCAAATTAATATTGAAATAAACGTTTGGATTGAGCATAAAAGTTTCAAAATATTTTCTAAATTGTCATTTATTTAGAATTAGCTTTAGATCTCTTTTTTGCCTAATGCAGTGCAATGATATAGTTTAGTCCAATTGTATATGTCCGTATATGTTATTTTTTGAATTATTTCTAAAAGCATAATTTCTTATAATAAAATTAAGGCATAAAAATAACACTTGGCATATTTCAACCATTATACGAGCAAAGCCGAGGAGTTCGCTTGTATAAAAGGTAAATGCAAATCATCTCACTTTCAATACAAACGACACATGACAATGAGATATACACAAAAAGCACGCGCTCTACTGCAAAACATTAAATTAAAAATAGATTATGATCTAAAATTGTTTTTCAATATCGCTCTAATTTAAGCTTTAATTCTTTTAAGCTTTCCAAGAAACTTTCATTTACTCTAACCATAATTTAGGAATAGTAAAATAAAAAGTATCATTGCAAGCAAACCCTTTGCACGTATAAATTTCAATGGTCTTACGATAAAATAAAAACCGCATATAAATTAGAAGAAAATTGTAGTTTACCATTCTAGGATACCTTTTTAATTAAAGAGGGAGATTCATTGAAAAGAACAATTATAGAAAGAAAGTTAACAACCATCATATTATTCCGAATTCTGCATATTCACCTTTTTTGTTGTATAGTCTATCCTTTTTGTTTCATGGTTGACAGATCTTTTTAGCTCGTTCTGAGGATTTTTTAAATAAGGAGTTGGATAATATCCGTAATATTGCAGATTCTAACAGGTGTAAAATAAATATCATCAATAAATTGATAAATTATTACAGAACAGGAAACCTAAACATAATTGTAAAATTGAAGGTTACAATAAAAAGGGGCAGGGGGTGTTACAAAATTTAAAAGAGTTTCTTTTCCTTATTTGAAAAGCAGTTTAAAAAGGTTGAAATTTAAATTTAAAAAGTAAATTGATTGAATTGATTGCTTCGCCTTCACTAAAATTGAAGAGTTTACATAATAAGCAGTTTAATCCTGTAGAACAGGATGATCTTATAGGGGTTCATGAAACACCTTATATAACTGAAAAAGGTGACATAAATTATTACATAGGCAAGACTGGGAGAAAGATTGGAGGTAGAAAAAGTGGACACGAATCGGATGTTAAATTTGGTCGTACAAAATCTGCTTTGTCTAGAACCACCACGGGAGCGGTCAAATTTTGTCTGCGATCCCTACCTAGGTCCCGAATAGTCCAACTCTGTAGAGGAATTAAAAAAAAAAAAGTTGGAAATTGCCCGTGAAGCGTAGCAAATGAGGTGCGTTCGTACGACAACGAAGTTTTAAAAATATCCCTCTCATATAACAATCTCATAAAATTGTAAATAGTTAATTACAATTAAAATGCGCTCCAAACAATGTTCTCCCTATACCATTATGTAATGGAATACTTTTGTGTGGCCTTGTAAATCAATAACAAGTGTTCTTTGCACCACAGATTATGCAAAATGTATATTATAATATGTACTTTATAGATGCATATCAATTTTATTATGTTCGAATGAGTGTAATACCATTAAAATGCATTTGAAACATTTTTCCCCATTGACCGTAATGTAACGGAATACTTTTGATTGTCCCTGCAATTGAACTATGCATCCGATTTTGATAAAATCTGAAATAACTCGACAAAATTATGTAATAATTATGTATTTTAAATTTCAAACGATTAAAATGCATTTGAAATTTTTTTCCCCATTCACCGTAATGTAATGGAATAATTTTGATTGTCTCTATAATTGATCTATGCATCCGATTTTCATAAAATTTGAAGTGACTCGACAAAATTATGTAATAATTATACATTTTAAATTTAAAACGATTCGGTTGGGTAGTTCTAGCGTTGTTATATGCGGACGGACGGACGACTAAACGACAACTATTATTGCTACATATTTACATACTAACGAACGCACCTAAAAATGAAAAAATTAATACCGGACACATTTTAAACAAAATGAGACAAATTAAAGACGCTGTAAAACGGGACGGGTGGAGAAGGGCGTGTTTTTTTTCTGTGCATCTCATTGTCGCGTATAATTTGTATTGACCATAAAACCATTTGTATTTTTATTTTATATTATGATTATGGTTCTTATCTGAATAGGAACCGAAACGTACCAAAAATGATTTGCTTTTAATATATTTTGTGACACCTTTCACAAAGTACCTTTCGCAGTAATAGAAAATGTTTATTAAAATGTTTATGAAAAGATGATGTTCTATTGAATCTTGTAATTTTAAAAATCTAATTCATTTTAAAAAAATTTTATCGTAAATAGTTATGTTCCCCATATTCATTATTTAGCCTCCAAAATGTAATAACAGAAATCATATTTATTGGTTTATTACTTTCTAAATATTTCTGTATTTTCTTTTTCCGCTACTATTATTACTTAATTCCTTAACTGTCGACCAAGTCTGAATCAATATCCAGTGCTTTATTTAATAACATAGCTCTTCAATTAAATAAGACTATGATTAGTTTTCTGAAATATCAATTAGAAAATACACATTTTATAAATGTGAAACACACAGCTATACTGGTGAAAATTGTCCACTGTAATCTAAATTCGGTAATATATGCAGGAATTTTCTGAAGGCGTGGACATACGCCTTTGGCAGTTAAGGGGCTACTTCAGTCAAATGAAAAGACCCGTTCGCTAATGCTAATCCAATGGAAGAAATTTATAAAGATATCTCAGTTGCATTTTAATATTTTTAAATGATTTCTTTTGCATTGGATAGCTGAGATGGATCTGAATGCAGACCGTTTTTTTACTTTTTCGATTTTGGTGGCAGATATCTTTTATGAGGGTGCTATTATTTACCAAACCGGTTCTGAAAATTAAAGCGACCTTGTAAAAAATATCTGTAAATAAAATAAAGTAAAGTAAAAAACGGCCTAAATACACATCGATCTTAGCTATCCAATGCAAAAAATAATAATAATAATAATAAAATAAATAAAATAAAATAAAATAAAAACGTTGAAATGCAACCGAGATATCTTTATAAATTTCTTCCATAGGATTAGCATTAGCGAACGGGTCTTTTCATTTAAGTGAAGTAGCCTCTTAAGGGGTTACGTATGTTACCATCCACTGTAATATTTTTAAATTGTAATAAACGAAAAGCATAAGTTTGGTTCACTAACCCTGAATTATTTTTTGCTTATTGGCACGTCATAGTCACGTAAAATGTTTTTGAAAAAAAAAATAATGGCACGTACACATAAAAAGGTTTGCCGACCGTGGTCTGTATTAATAAAATACTGACATACCTTTTAATCACGCAACATTGGCAAATAGTATTGTTGGTCATGAATGAGTATTTAAAAAAAGAGCTCTTGAGTAAATAAATACAAATCAATCTCGTTAAAAAAACATACCAAAAATGCTTTTGGGGAAATAAAATGTTGGAAATTTAAATATCTTTTTGCGTAATGACCAGTTTGGTTACTTTTAAACCCTTTATATCACAAATAATGAATTGATGAAAATTTAGTCTTTTAAAGCATTCTTTCGGATTTTTGAAACTGGGTCAATCCATTTCAAGTGGTCCAGAAAATATTTTTTTGGTCGCTCGACCATTTTTAAAAAATCTGAAATTTTTTGTACAACAACCCTAACATGACGGAAGTTCAAAATGACCGTTCTTTTAATTTTACTATTTT
This sequence comes from Maratus speculifer, assembly GCA_964019185.1. Lineage (NCBI taxonomy): Eukaryota > Metazoa > Arthropoda > Arachnida > Araneae > Salticidae > Maratus > Maratus speculifer. The sequence continues at coordinate 55,062,441 of OZ025290.1, read as the reverse complement.
TTATTTGTGCATGGCGGCCATCTTTGTTTCATCGTGTGCAGCGATTTTCTCGGATACTAGGATACACAAAATTGTAAATATCTCGTCTTCTATTTTCCCAATTGAAATAGGGTTTGCAGCATTTTGTTCAGAATAAAATAGGCTAAATATACAGTGATAGAAAAATTTTGAAAAATAAATTTTTACAGGTGAAATTTTAGCACAAAATGTACGATTTTTTCCAAAATCTATCCGTTTGCAAGAGGAAAATTTTCATGCAAGAGCAACTGTCAACCTTACACAATTTTTTCTACAAATAGGTCAAAAGTACGTGTACTCATACACCAAGTCCCAGATCTGGGAGTTAATTTCTCTTTGCGAGAAAAATTCCGAAATTCGTCAAAAATTTCAAAAATCGCACTTTTTAGGCTTTGATATCTCTGGTGGGGCACGAAATAAAAATCTGAAATTTTGGCCTGTGATAGTATTGTGTAGTAGCGTTATGTACAAAAAATTTCAAGAAGGAGATTTGACTACAAGCTGAGATATGACATGGAAAATATGTGAAAACAATACTGTCAAACTATTGTAAACCTACTACGTAATTGTTCAACAAGACTGTCAACCTTGCACAATTTTTTCTACAAATAGGTCAGAAGTGTGTGTACTCATACATCAAGTCCCATATCTGGGAAATAATTTCTCTTTCCGAAAAAATTCCAAAATTCGTCGAAAATTTCAAAAATCGCACTTTTTAGGCTTTGATATCTCTGGTGGAGCACGAGATAAAAATCTGAAATTCTGGCCTTTGATAGTATTGTGTAGTAGTGTTATGTACAAAAAATTTCAAGAAGGAGATTTGACTACAAGCTGAGATACGGTGATTAAAGAAATGTTAAGAAATGCTATTACGAGTACATTAGGAGAAATGAGATTAGTCTCTTTTATTACAATATTTACCCAGAAAATATCGTTTGTTGAAAACAGTTAAATAATAAGCATTTAATTTACAAAATACTATATATTCTCAACAAAGAGCTTAACAATATTTACGAGAGATGTTATGAGTTCGACCAGTTACTGTTATCAGTCCATGAGGCTGTTCTTTCTAAAAATTTTATTTGAAGCCCCCCAAGTCTTGTCATCCATTGTTAACTTGAATGAAATTCTCTAGGTTTAATAATTGAAGCCATGTCAACTCGATCAGTTGCAATTCATTGTCTGTAATTTACTTTTCCTGAAATGTGTTCCGAGTAAAATTGTTGCAATAGCATTTCTAGTAGATTTGTTCATCTGGACAAATATTGTATTGGCTTAGCATACATTCTGAATTGTTTAAATCACACAGAAGCATTTGAAAAAGATATTTGTAACTAACATTTAACTTTATACCATAAATAATTAATTTAAAATTTTGGAGGTATGAACAATTACATAGTATGTTACAATAGTTTGGCAGTATTGTTTTCACATATTGTCCATGTCATATCGCAGCTTGAAGTCAAATCTCCTTCTTGAAATTTTTTGTACATAACACTACTACACAATATTATCAAAAGCCAGAATTTCAGATTTTTATCTCGTGCTCCACCAGAGATATCAAAGCCTAAAAAGTGCGATTTTTGAAATTTTCGACGAATTTCGGAATTTTTTTCGCAAAGAGAAATCATTTCCCAGATCTGGGACTTGGTGTATCAGAGTACACGCACTTGGTGTATCAGAGTACACGCACTTTTGACCTATTTGTAGAAAAGATTGTGCAAGGTTGACAGTCTTGTTGAACAATTACATAGTAGGTTTACAATAGTTTAGTAGTATTGTTTTCACATATTTTCCATGTCATATCTCAGCTTGTAGTCAAATCTCCTTCTTGAAATTTTTTGTACATAATGCTACTACACGATACTATCATAGGCAAAAATTTCAGATTTTATCTCGTGCCCCACCAGAGATACCAAAGCCTAAAAAGTGCGATTTTTGAAATTTTTGACGAATTTCGGAATTTTTTTCGCAAAGAGAAATTAACTCCCAGATCTGGGACTTGGTGTATGAGTACACGCACTTTTGACTTATTTGTAGAAAAAATTGTGTAAGGTTGACAGTTTCCCTTGCATGAAAATTTTCCTCTTGGAAACGGATAGATTTTGGAAAAAATCGTAAATTTTGTGCTAAAATTTCACTTGTAAAAATATATTTTTCAAACTTTTTCTTACACTGTATATTTAGCCTATTTTATTCTGAACAAAATGCTGCAAACCCCATTTCAATTGGGAAAATAGAATACGAGATATTTACAATTTTGTGTATCCTAGTAACTGAGAAAATCGCTGCACACGATGAAACAAAGATGGCCGCCATGCCCAAACAAAAAATAGTAGAATTAAAATAACGGTCATTTTGAACTTCCATCATGTTAGGGTTGTTGTACAAAAAATTTCAGATTTTTTAAAAATAGTCGAGCGACCAGTGCTGGACCACTTGAAATGGATTGACCCAACTATAGTAGAAGATTTTCAAAATCATTTAATGAATTTTAGAAAATGAAATTAATTAAATTTGAACTTATAGAGATTTTGTGCAAAAGGTATAAACCCTCCCCCCACAAATATTTTATTTAAAATACTTTTTTTTAATATTTTGTACAACCAGGAAATGTAGAAATATAATGTCATTATAATAGAAATCTAGAAAATGTTTGATAAATAAATATTTGATAAATAACTACACTGTAAAAAATCGGACGATTTTACGGAAGCATTACTGGTAATCTGAACGCCAGTACTCATTTACTGTTTTTTAACGGAAAAAATTCCGTAAATTCCTGAAAAAACTTGAAAAAATTTTCCGGAATTTACGGAAATTTCTCCGTTTAAAAAACAGTAAATTGTACTGGCGTCCAGATTACCGGTAATACTTCCGTAAAATGCTCTTATTATTTTTTTTTTTCAGTATACCCCTCTCCCCACCCCCCTGTCCAATCTTTCGACGTCAAGAAATCTGGAAAAAAGCAAAACCTAAATTGAAATCTACTGAGTACAAAATTATGAAAATTGGTATCATTAAATAGAAAACTTTTTGATTAACAGCTAGTAGTATCTTTAAAAAATTCTTTATTATATTTCTTAAATATTTCTATATAAAGTTTCTTGGATTAATAATTAAGGTAGCCTCTTTTTTTCTAAGGTACCTATTTATAAAAAGGAATACAATCTGATGTTGATGGGGTTTTTTTTAACATCTTGTATGTGTAACTTTAAAGTCAGTATTTCATAATAGGTCAAACAATACTACTTCGTTCACCACATTTTCCACCCCAGTCTCTCGGAAAACCGCACAAATTAAGATTCCATATTTTTTTGATACACTATAAGGCCAAAAGTGAGCGGGCCACTTGCAATTTTTGACGTTTTGTTAAATGTGTAAAAACATACAGGAGGAATTATCTTGAAACTTCAGGTGTGTAAACAAAATAGTATAAGTAATATTTTTCCGCGAAGATTGTTTTCCGAAACCCCATAGGGGGGTACCTTCAACAAACTGAGAAAGAACGAATATATTTTAGATAACCCTGTCAAAACTAATGTAGCAAAAGCATTCAAACTGTAGATTAGGATTAAAAAGTTAATTGTAATAAACTGTGTTCATTTTTAAAAGGATGGCATGCATACTTGTAGAGAAATTAAGGTTTTCATATAAACAATCCCAAACTTTGCCAAGTTTTTTGCTTATAATTTGCAGTGTTCTTAACATAAAAAAATGTTCTTTTCAGAAAATATGAGAAACAGCATTGTACACAATTATTCTGTAATCTGAATTTGAAAAAATTAAAAATGTATGAATAATGAGCAAGTTAACTAAATAATTATTCACTGTGCATGTGTGAACGCAATCAAAACATAATTTGCATAATGTGTGAGTCAAATGTATACAGCAACTTTTGTAAAAATTTCAAAAACATAGCTTGGAAATTCTAAAAATTGTCGTCGATGGAATAAGCTCAAAAAATTCCGTTGATCCCAAAAGGAAACAAAAAGATAAGGCCAAATAGATCCAAATATAAGTAGTGCGTTCGTTATTATGTATGTTGTATTGACACTCATCAAAGGATTTATGGATAGTCTCCCTCATGTTTTTGCTATTTGGGGAACAACAGATTTTGAGCTTATTCCATCGACGGTAATTTTTAGACTTTTCAAGCTATGTTTTTGAGGCTTTCACAAAAGTTGCTCTATACATTTGGCTAATACATTACGTGAAATTTATTTTAATTGCTTTCACGCATGTGCAGCAAAACATTATTTAGTAAGTCTGCTCATTATTCATACAAATTTTATTATTTTTCTAGTCTGATTACAGGGTATCGTGAACTACGTGAAATGTGAAAAGAGAATATTCTGAGAAAGTTTTTAAGAGTGAAAGAGTCAAAGAATGAAATGTTTTAAAAACATTCTAAACTATAGTTTTTCTAAAATTGTTAGAATTAGAAAATTGAAATTAGACATGGGTGTTACTTTAGAGACGTAAATTCGCCATTTTTTTTTATTTGATCTTCTCATGGAATGAACAATTCTGTTTCTAAATCTGTTTTATTATTATTACTATTATTTATTTATTTATTTATTTATTTATATTTCATTTATATATTTTATTTTTATTTTATTCCTATTAGAAATGAAATTAGAGATTTTTTTTAAAGCAGCCGATGTTAATTTAAACCGAAGTTGAAAACTTAAAATGCGCTTTCTGAAAAATTAGATTTCATCGGAAGAGATAAACGACTATTGCTCTAAACTCAAAATTTTACTATCTGAAATTCTTAACCATGGAATTCTTTGTGTAGCTTTTATGATAACATCTAGAGTGTAACGAACAAAAGAATTAGCTCTGACTTACTTGTTAATATATAGCTACATTCGTGAAGTCTATACACGTAAAATTACTGAAATTTTCTATTTAATAGAATATAATCAATTGTATCTCTTTTAGATTTCCGCATATTGACTAATTCTAGACACACTACCGTGTGTCTAGAATTAGTCAATATGCGGAAATTAACAAAGTAAAAGTCGACACACCGGCCGTGGGTATATTACTCGAACCATTTCGGGCCACTTTTGACGCCCCCCCCCCAATAACTTGAATTCTACTTGACCTACACAATTGCAATTTTTCGTGTCGTGTAAGACCATCTTCTAATTTCCGAATCTTAATATTTTTTTAAAAAATCTTTTACCGTTCACGAGAAATTGACGTCTGAAAATCACTGTTTTTACCACTAACTCACGGACAATATGAATAAAGCAAAGCTTATAAACTAAAGCTAACATCTTTGTATAAGCATTGAACAATAAATTAAAATTTTAGGGATAGAAGTTTGTAAAAAAGTGTTACAATCTTATTTTCTTAAGTTTAGATTGAAGAGGAAGAAAATTACATACCTTACTAAGACAGCATTGTTCATTCAAAATAGTGCAGCTTTGTATACTTATTCTATTGAAGTAGTAGTAATGTATTGCCATATACATCTTTTAAAAATAATTTATTTGAAGGAAAATATTTGGAGTGTTCGAAATTGCTCCCATTTCAAACGTGCTCCCCTCTCCCCTATATACAGATATATACATATTTCAGCGGAGACGACACTAAATTATGCAAAAAGTAAAATTCCTGTTTTATAGTTTTTATTTTTATTTTATTTTATTTTATTTTATTTTGTGATGTTAATGCATATTTTCAACTATATACAACCAATTAATAACGGTAAAAAGTTTTTACTTTGGTTTTTGCTGCTGTTTGTTTGTTTATTATCGTTACATTTTTAGGCATTAAATTTTCTTCCAGTCTGAATATTATCATAAATTTTATAGTTAAGGCATATTGTCAACTAAAATGCAACCAACTAATATGAGAATGAAATTTTATTTTGAAATTTCAAAAAATATTACTACAATGTATCACTTCTAAAAGCTGTGAGATTTTTGTTTTTGTTAGTTTTTAATGTTATGTTAAAAACTTTTAGTTATTAATATTCTTTTTTTTCCAGTTTGAATATTGAAATTTTATGGCTGATGCATATTGTTAAACAAAACTCAAAAAAAAACTTTAGCTGAGCATAGATACTTTAAATATATGAACTGAACACCAATCATGCAATATATTTATAAAACAAACAAAATTTATTGATCAAAAAATTCTATACAATTGTAACGTATACAAAAAAGATGATAACATGTTATTGACAAAACAGTACTCAATTGTGACAACATTTATTTATATACATATATACAGTCGCTGCCTGCGCGTGAATGAATTATAACGTTTGTACTAAAAATTATGATGAGGATCTACTGTCTAAAGATACATTAATAGCCTTCAAGCATGCCTCCAAAATGTTCATATCCACCATGTCCATGTCCGTGAACGAGTTCAGCATGAGCAGAGTGGCTGTGGGTGTGAACACTAAAATGGAAAGATAAAAATTATCAGTAACTTAGGAAGCAATAATTGTCAAAAAGAAACACATTTCGAAAATTGCACTTCAAACGAAACAAATGAGGTGCGTTCATACAATAAGGAAGTTTTTAAAATAATCAGATCTTGGTGTAATAATATACAGTATTTCGGATACGGTAAAAATATCCGAAATCTTTTGAATGTCCCTGTAAATACTATCTGCTATATTATACAGGAAGAAACCTTTACTAGACTTCAACAACGTATATCAATTTCATAAAATGTGAAATCTATATATATATAAGAAAGTCTGGATTCCGTATTAATCACAGCACAAAAAAATCTACCGAACCTAAAATCTTGAAAATTGGTGTAAAAATACTACTTATAACATCGAGTGCCGCTAAGAAGGGATTTTCGAAAATTCCACCCCTAAGGGGGTTAAAAAAGGAACGAACTTTTAAAAAATTCCCTAAAAATCGGCTTTTGTGGTTATTTTTCAACTGATAACATATTTTAGTGTATTTTTTCATGCTGAATCGAATGGTACCAAGCAAATTCTTTTAAGTCCAGTAGTTCGCGAGATACTTCACATTTTCCTGATTTGGCGGTGTCCGGCGCAAAAACCTGAAATTTTCAATTGTTATCTACATATATAAAAGAAAGTCTGGAATTCGTATTAATCGCAGCACAAAAAGTCTATTGTACCTATAATTTTGAAAGAGAGTTTTATAATCAGGTTAACATGATTATGTAAGCTATATTTAATTATCTCAATATATATAAAACGCAAAGTGAAATTTCATTGCGGCCGCTTATAACTTAAGTTCTACAAGATAGATTTTAATGGATTTTACATTGTTTGTTCGGTAATTTTTCAGACATTTTGTAACAAATGAAATATTTCCTAAGTATTCAATTAAACAACGTAGAGTGCTATGTTTTTTATCAGATGAACCGAATTACAAAAGTTTGGCTTTATTTTAAAAGTTCCATTGAATGAATTTTCATGTGATTAAAATTGTTAACATGTTGAGCGCTACGTCATTCATTGGTGACTAACATTGAACTTTCCGTTTAGATGACTAATTTTTCACCGATGACAGACAGTCTAAAATACGATATAAAACTAAAAATTAGGTACTTCTAGGTTATCCCGTCGACCAATTTCGCCAAATTATACAAATCGCCAAGCTAATAGCCAAATTATACATGTTGACATAATTTTTATTTTAAATAACGAAAAAACAAATAATTAGTAGAATATTAATAAAAATATTAATAAAAAGTCGAAATAAAAATCACTTAATGACATTTTAAACACGTGAATCGCATTTAATGTCACTAAATGTGACATTCACGATCATCCATTATTGGCATTTAATCTTATAGCTTGGCGATAATCTTTTGGTCGACGGGATAACCTTGAAGTACCAAAAATTACTATGATATAAAAATTTCGTTTGATTCAAAGTTTCTTAAAAAAAAAAAAAAAAAAAAAAAAATTGATTAACGCAGCGGGCGAAGGCTGCTAGTAGTTTAATATAATTAAAACGCGCTTCAAACAATGTTTCCATTATGTAATGGAATATTTTTGTGCAACTCTGTAAGTTAATAAAAAATAGTCTATGCATCACAGATTGTACAGAATGTATATTATGCATTACATCTCTTAAGAATGAACTCAATTACTTAAAATCTGTTGCTGTAAAACGTGGATTCAATCCTTCTATCATTAATACTGCTGTGAGCAAATTCAATAGACCCCCTAACAATTCCACTCTTTCCAATATTGATAAAAGTAAACCTGATAATTTGGTTGTCCTCCCTTTTTATCCTCCTTTATGTTTTAAATTAGCTAAAGTTTTAAGACGTTTCAATTTTAATGTTATCTTTAAACCTGTCAATAAATTAAAATTTCCTTCCACGAAATGTCCTGTCCCTGACCTCCAAAAATGGGGTATTTATAATGTTCCTTGTAATGGCTGTGATTTATCGTATATTGGTCAAACTAAAAGAAATCTCGAAAAACGCCTAAAAGAACACTCTCGGTATGTCATTAATCAAGAAATTTCTAAATCTTCTGTTGCTAAACACTCATGGGATTCCGGCCATAGTTTCAATTTTCAAACTGCTAAAATTATCTTTAATGCCAATAGTTCCTCTGAGTTAGATTTTCTTGAAAATTTAGCTATTTATATTAATTGTGATATTATTGTTAATGATAAATCTGATTCTAAAACGCTCTCCGTTGCCTAGAAGAATCTTTTCAGCACTGCTTCATAATTAAGTTTATTATTTAATTATTATTATTTTTTTTTTAATATTATGTATACAATTTTCAGGTTTATATATGTATGTTTATAATTGTAAACAATTTTTTATTTTTATGTATTTTTATTTTTAATTTTTTTTTATATTATTATTACTAATTTATATATTTTTTGCGTACATTTCATTTTAATCTCTCCTTTTAGTTATTTTTTTAATTTACCCCGCTTTTTTCCCTTTCCATCCCCCCCCCCTTCTTCCTTTCCTCTCCTTCATTGTTTATCTAGTTTTGTTTATGCTCTTCCGTGATTGGCTGTTGCCTTCTACTTTCCTATTGGCTGTTCCTTCTGCTTGCTCCCTCTCCCTCCCGCATTCCCCTTCAGTCGTGCCGCTACATTCATTGTAGACGCACGCCTTTTTTTGCGCCTGACGAAGAAAGACTAAGTTCTTTCGAAAGGCCTTGTGCAGTTAGCTTATTTTATGGTGTTTAAAGAAGCTTTTTCACTTCAATTATGTATATTATAGCATATGTTTCATAGATGCATATTATTTTTATTATATTCGGAAGAGTGTAGCATCATTAAATGCACTTGAAACTATTTTTTCCTATTAGCCATAATGTAACGAAATACTTTTGACTGCCTCTTTTATTGAACTATGCATCCGATTATCATAAAATTTGAAATATCCAAGAATTATATGTTTTAGATTTCAAATAATTCAGTTAGGTAGATTTTTCGCTGCTACATGTGGACGGACAAATAGACTGAACGACGACTACAGGTGCGGCGTATTTATATAATTACGAACTCACGTAAAAAGAGAAGGGCTTAATAAAATTTCTCTGATTTAAAAAAATATTCAGAATTTTGCTAAGCCACCATGAAATAAAAATAAAATGATGTCGATTGTTTCGAATTTAAAGTAACTATTATTTTTTTAACTACTGGCTTAGAAAAAAAAAGAAGAAGATGAAATATGCTACAGTCACTACTTGCCATGCAATGTTATTTCCGTGTGTTTTTAGCAAAGATGAATGATTGGTCTTTATTCAACTCCAATACAGTCTTCAGTGATTTGTTTACAATTATATTGGGTTGGGGAAAATGTAATTTCGTTTTTTCCCAATGGATGGCTTTAAAGTCGCATATCTCAAGTAATACTTAATCAATTAAGCTATACTATACAGCGTTTAAAAGTTATAGTCTCTAGAACATTCTAGATTTAAAGGTAGCGTCATCTGTTTAATCAGTCAAAAGTTGTTGCGTCTTAAAAATGGAGATTCCAGAAGATCATTTTCGTCACATTTTGCTTTTTTACTTCTGAAAAGGAAAAAATGAGGTGCAGGATCATCGAAAATTATGCAGAGTTTATGGTGATCAGTGCTTAAGGAAATGTCAGTATCAGAATTGGTTTGCTGGCTTTCGTTCCGAAAATTTAGATGTTCAAAATGACCTCGCACTTTTCAGCTAATCGTTGAAAAAGTCGATGTAATTTAAAACAAAATCGAGATAGATCCGACATATTTCTTCCCGAGACATTGCTGTTGAGCTAAACATCGACCATAAAACAGTTTTGAACCGTTTACATAAAATTAGATACCAAAAGAAACTCGATATTTGAATTCCCCTTGAACTTACAGTGAAAAATTTAATGGACAGAGTTTCCATTTGTGAATTGCTACTGAAACGGAACGAAATCCAGCCATTTTTGAAACGAATGAATTTTGGTGATGAAACGTGAGTCTCGTACGACAACAATATGTGAAAAAGTTCGTTGTCGAAGCTTCACAAATGGTGGCATAGCTCAGATTGAAGGCAAGGAAGGTGATGCGGAGTGTTTAATGGGATTGGAAAGGAAATTGTCCACCATGAGCTGCTCGAACCTGGCCAAACCATTAATCCAACTATCTACCGTGAACAACTAATGCGATTAAAGCAGACGATTGAAAAAACCCGGCCAGAATTGATCAATAGGAAGAGCATTGTCTTCCATCCACACAAATATTTAGTCCCTCGTCAAAAGCCGAGAGAGCTTGGGTGGGATGTTTTGATGCACCCACTATATAGTACGGACCAGGCTCCGACCGATTACCATTTGTTACGCTGTCTGTAGAACACTCTTAGTGTAATTAAGCTGGTTTCAAAAGAGGCTTGTGAAAATCACCTTGTCTAGTTTTTCGCCCAGAAATCTGAGAAGTTCTACACTGACGGAATTATGGTTTTACCAGGAAAATTGCAAAAGATCATTCAACAAAACGGCACATACATTCTTGATTAGTTTTTTAAACTTATATAAAAAAAAATCACTTTGAAAAGTACGAATAAAAGCGAAATTACTTTTTCCCTAACCCAATAGAATAAAATATCAGAAATTAAAATACAGTATTCCCTTAACCTTTTCCGGCGCCATGTTCCTTATGAAGCACACCTAATTTTAATTTTATTGGCACCAAGAATATTTAATTAAAATTTTACATTTACAACATACCTGAAAATAAGCAAGTTCGTATCTTCTAATAAATTCATTTATAAATTTTGGTGGAAATTAATTATCTCAAACAGATTTACTCAGCGCCGTAAAGTGTTAATATTCGCGAGATTTGGGTTCTCGAAAACATTCGCGAATGTTAAGACTATATTCCCGTACTTACAAGAAGGTTAGGTTCTAATTTAGAAGTTTAAAAAATATATTTATTGAGCACTCTACATTAAAATTACATGCTTTAAATAAATTTGAATAATTACAAACACTTACAAAAATTATTTTCTAGTGTATGATGGGAAAAAACAGTAGTGATATGCGGTTTTTTGACAGAACAGATCTTATGTTTATGAATTTCCATGTAAGGAAAAGTTGTGGCCTCGATTTACTACCTCTGACAATAAAGTTCGGTGAATGAATTCAGAACGAACGATCTCGCAACACTAGGGAAACAAAACGCTGCACCTGCATAGTGGCAAGTGTTGACCATATTCCTCCATCGTTGTTCAGTTGAGCGTCATTTATGTTCTGTGTAAGACGTGCTTTACTAAACGCTGTAGGAAATTAGATGATTTTCCGAGAGAAAAAGCCCCGGACAGTACAAAAGTTAAGAAAAATCTCACACAAAGGTCGGAAAGGTAGAAAGAAGTAATGTATATCAATTCATCTTAGCAAGAGACAGTTTTTCAGAGAAGCAGAAAATAGACGCGACAGTATGTTGCCCTTTTGAAATTGCCGCTTCGGTAAGTATCCCACGGTTTCGGAAAAGATTGCAAGGCAAAAATGAAACTGGTATCGACGAATAAGAAAATAGCTTGTTAATGACATAAGGTAGATAAGACTTAAATGGACGAAAAAAGTAACGGAGGTTTTTTGAAGGGGGGTCGAAGAGAGATGAAAAAGAGAGAAGGGAGTCGAGTTCGAGAAGGGAGAGACGGAGGACCTGCTTGGAGCAGAAAGATTTCTCTCTCGAGGGAGTGACTTAAAATGAGCGGTCCAGGCTGATCTGAAAAAGGAAGATGACTCCGGACATAGGAGCATGAATAGTACGGCTGAGTGGACACTCGTCGTGGAATAGTGAAACGGATTATATTAATCAAAAGAACTGTTTGATAAAATGTCAATGAACTAATTAAATACAATCAGAGACTCAATAACTTTATCTCAATGACTTTTATGGAAATCAGAACCCTTTCATGAACTATTACTTTATTTGTTTGTGATAAGATTTGTGTATTCAAGAATCATCTATACATTTAATAAAATGTTTTAATAATTCATACATGAGTCAACGCCTCACCGAAGTATACGCACCACGCTACCCGGTCTTCATATGAAGGCGTCACAAACTGGTGGCAGCACTTCGATTTCAAATAAAGACTATTGATTGATAGAGCAGAGGAGTCTGAAACAGGAGTTCATCAAGAACGAAAAAGGAGTTCATCCCGAACGACAACAGGAGTTCATCCCGAACGACAACAGGAGTTCATCCCGAGCGACAACAGGAGTTCATCCCGAGCGACAACAGTTCATCCCGAACGACAACAGGAGTTCATCCCGAACGACAACAGGAGTTCATCCCGAGCGACAACAGGAGTTCATCCCGAGCGACAACAGTTCACCCCGAGCAGCATCGGAGTTACGGAAGGCACAGCTCCGAGGCTTAAGCAAGTGCGAGCGGGACAAATTCCGGGAGACAGTGTTCGGAGGGCTTGATACCGGACGAGAGCTGCGACACAGAAGGGACAAGCCAGACTCATCGAACGGTCCAGCGGCGAGCCAGGCTGAGCGCGACAACCAGCGACGGCGGAAAAAGGGCAGACCATTCTATCTGTGATAGCAACGAGCGAAGTCCAACAACAAAACAAGGTAAGCTGCATGTTTTGAGTGGCTTAGTATTACTGTATGAGTGCATTAATTCAAAAGTTAACATTTTGAGGTATAGAGAGTTTGTTTTGTTGATTAAAAGTAATCTTTCAAAGAAAATAAAAAATGTGGATTTAGTAAGATTAAGTAATTTAGGCAAATAAATAATTGAGAAAATTCTAGTAGATAGTCTAGGGTAAGGAAATCATTTATTTTTTTTTTTCTCTTTGTTTCCAAAAGGAACAAGTTACCTAAAAATTAGTAAGTCTAGATAACAAGTAAGGAAAAAAAAAATATATACAGTCAGCAGTTAATGCTGGGCAAGAAGTGTAATACTTGCAAGGTATTTGGTATTGAAAAATACCTAGAATTAGTATAAAAGAATTTTTTTTCCCTGAAAAATATAGTCTGGACCAAAATAATATGGACATTTGATAAGGATGCAAAGAGGGCTCAATGTTTGAGGGAGATTAAATATAATAACATAAGTATAGGTAGTGATGAGGTACTACGTATGAAATTAAATTTTTTCACTGTGCATATATGTGTATCATATGTGTATAGGGCATTAAAAATCTGAGTAAAATTTTTACATAAGAGTGATAATTTTCATAAAGAGTAAAAAAAAAAAAAAAATAAGAAAGTGTCTATATGTTATTGCTAATTTATGTATTTACCTAAGATTTATTTATTTTATATGTACCTTATTTAATTGGATAGTGTTCAATAAATTTGTATATGAAAGTGCCTTAAAATTAAAATATTTTAGGAAATGAAGTACAATCTAAAATTAAATATCAGTTGACGAAAGTATTAGTTTTTGAGTATTACTCCAAAAATTTGGGGAGGAGTTAAAATAAGTAAATATGGCAAAGGTTACTTCACTAAAGTACTGCAGAAGAATTGATCTGGTACATTTAGCAGACGTGCTAGACGTAAAAATTGCAGAACATGACAAAATAGCGATAATTATCGAGAAAATACAAAGTTCGGATAGTTATGATGAACAATTTGCGCTTACGCAAGTCGGGTTCATAATAAAGGATAGAGAAGATCAGCTGGCGCAGGAAAAAGAGCAAAAAGAAAGAGAGTTTCAGTTAGAACAAATTAGGTTAACGCAAAACGCGGACAGAAGAAGCTCCATTTCGAGCAATAGATCAGAAAGAGCGCCTAAAATTTCATTAAAGGGAATTATGCAAAAATTTGATCCAGAAAAGTCCGATATCACTTTATTTCTTAACTTATTTGAAAGACAAGCCGAGAGATCCGGGATAGAAAGCGACGATCTTGTGACACACTTGTTGGCATTACTGCCCATAGAGATCGCAGAATTAATACTACGCGAACAAAAAGAACTCGTGGACAACTTTGAGCATGTAAAATCAGTTTTATTGGCAAGATACAGACTTAGCCCAGAAGCGTATCGTCAAAAACTAAACAAACATGCGAAAAATCCAAACGGCCCTTGGAAAGATCTAATTTTCGAATTAAATAGCTTTCAAAACGGGTGGTTAAATGGTATAGGTATCACAAAATTTGAAGAGCTAAAGGACTTATTAATAACGGAGCAGATTAAAAGGCGTGTGCCGGCGGAAATAAGGGAACACTTTATTGATTCGTGGGCGTCGTATAAAAATCCGGAAGCTCTAGTGAAAGATCTGGACGGCTACGAAGAAATAAAAAGCGTGCAAAAACGGACATGGAAAGATAGGTATTCGGCGGAAAAAAAGTTCGAATGGTCGAGAGATGAGGAAAAAGAACCGGAAAAAAATCAGGAAATAAAACCGAATTGGCGTGAAAAAAATGATAAAGAGGACAGGCAGAGAACTTTCGAAAAAACGACGAAAAACACTTGTTTCGTTTGCGGAGATCCGAGCCACTGGAAGCGAAATTGTCCAGAAAATAAGAGAAATATAACAGAAATTACGAATGTTCATCACATTCAGGAGGGGACAAATTTCAAAGAGAATTTTAAACCTTATCTAGGTCAGGCGCATATAAATGGAAAAAAATGCACGACGCTAAGAGACACGGGAAGCCAGTATGATATAATTCCCGAAAGATTAATTAAACTCAATCAATTAGATGGTAGGGAAATTTACGTAAAACAACCGCTAATAAACGATGTAAGAAGGTTACCTACGGCGGACATTACATTAAATATCGAAGGGCTAGGAAGCTTAAAGACGAAAGCTATAGTGGCGGATAAAAGCACAGGCTTGTCATATTATATTTTGGGTAACGATACTCAAAAAGAAATAGATAAAATTAAAAGAAACACCTCCCATAATAGATTCAAAACAAAACCAGAACTAAAATGCTCTTTTGCTGAGAGAAGAGGAGAAAAAGAGAATAGCTCCCAGTCAAATATGACAGGAAAGATTTCAGATGTGAATTCGAAGGAAAGGGGTGTAAAAATGACACAAGAAAATAAATACGTGAATTTCGGATTAGGAAAATCTGTGTCACGGAAGGAAATAAAAGAAAAAAAAGCAGACCAGACCAGACAATGGTTTAAAGAACGTTTTAAAAATCATAATTCGGGCTACTCAAACGGTAAAGTCAGGCAAAAGCCGCAAAATAAACAGAAGGAATACACCGAACACAAAGCCAGTAGACGGGGGAAATTTGGAAAGATGCCAGCAAAAAGTGATCAGGCTAAAAGCGACAGAAACATGGGATTTAACAGATACGTTAACAAAAGGGATGCATCGACGGGGGACAAAGGGTTAGGTTTAAATGAGGGTAAGTCATACGACCAAGAGGCGAATAATACGATGCGGAAAAGAGTTAATGCCATAAGTACTGTGACAAATGACTCGAAAAAACTAGCGGGGAGAACCGAAAGTTCCCATAATCACATTAAAAATAATTTCAAATCCCCTGAAGAAATCAAAGAAAAACAGCATGACAGAGTGAATCACAAATGTGGTAATCCAGGTATAAATACACTTGTCAAAGTTAAACTGTTGTAAAAATTGAACAAGTTAAACTCTAGAATAAGCTAGGTGGAATATATTAATTCCTATTTTGTTTTTGTGTAAATATTAAAGTGCTAGATTTAGTATGTGGTTTATTTTTATAAAGTGTAAATTCTTAATGTGCCTAGAACGGTAGGTACAAAAGGCTATGATAATAATAATAAAAAAAAAGGTAAAAATAAAAGGTGGTTGAGGTAGATTGCGAAGATAGACATTAACTTTGCAACCTTATCATTATGCCATTAAATATAAGACAGGCAAAGACATACCTCATGTCGACTATTTAAGTAGGAGTGAGTAAGTTTTTTCTAAATGTAAAATTCTCATAATTCTCTCTCAAATAGTGTAAAATTCTCATAAAAAAGATTTGACTATAAGTGTAAAAGAGATAGTAGGAAAGTTCAAAATTTTTTTATGGATAGAAATAGTTAATTTCAGAGATGAATTTCTTTTGTGTGTGTGTATGTATTCAGCCACTCAGAATATGTGAGCTAACCTTTGATTTCCAGATATTCCGTCTTGCAGCCAGAATATCATTTTAAGGAGGGGGGTATTGTAGGAAATTAGATGATTTTCCGAGAGAAAAAGCCCCGGACAGTACAAAAGTTAAGAAAAATCTCACACAAAGGTCGGAAAGGTAGAAAGAAGTAATGTATATCAATTCATCTTAGCAAGAGACAGTTTTTCAGAGAAGCAGAAAATAGACGCGACAGTATGTTGCCCTTTTGAAATTGCCGCTTCGGTAAGTATCCCACGGTTTCGGAAAAGATTGCAAGGCAAAAATGAAACTGGTATCGACGAATAAGAAAATAGCTTGTTAATGACATAAGGTAGATAAGACTTAAATGGACGAAAAAAGTAACGGAGGTTTTTTGAAGGGGGGTCGAAGAGAGATGAAAAAGAGAGAAGGGAGTCGAGTTCGAGAAGGGAGAGACGGAGGACCTGCTTGGAGCAGAAAGATTTCTCTCTCGAGGGAGTGACTTAAAATGAGCGGTCCAGGCTGATCTGAAAAAGGAAGATGACTCCGGACATAGGAGCATGAATAGTACGGCTGAGTGGACACTCGTCGTGGAATAGTGAAACGGATTATATTAATCAAAAGAACTGTTTGATAAAATGTCAATGAACTAATTAAATACAATCAGAGACTCAATAACTTTATCTCAATGACTTTTATGGAAATCAGAACCCTTTCATGAACTATTACTTTATTTGTTTGTGATAAGATTTGTGTATTCAAGAATCATCTATACATTTAATAAAATGTTTTAATAATTCATACATGAGTCAACGCCTCACCGAAGTATACGCACCACGCTACCCGGTCTTCATATGAAGGCGTCACAACGCTTGTTCAGTGTGTTGGTTCTTAACTGAGAACAGGAAAATGAACGAATAAAAGATCAGTTTAAAGTTTGGTTTTAAGCTTTGCAAGACACCGAAAGAAATTCACGAAGGATGGTACAAATTGAACACCTAACATACTCGCCAGACCTCAATCCTCAGGCCTTCTCCTTATTTTCACGACTCAAACTCTCTTTGAAAGAGATTTGACCATATTGCTGACATCCAACGAAACGTGACGAAGCTTTTGAAGTCCATCCCAAAAGAAGACTTCTTGCTAATTTCCTAGGGCATGTTTAGCAGATCTCAGCCGTGCATAGTTATAGGAGATGACTATTTTGAAGGATGATATGGTAACTTTCTTTAGTTATTCATCTACATTAATGCTACAGGTCTATTCACCGGACTTTATTGTCAGGGGTAGTATATTTTAAATTTAAAACTCTTCACCGGTGAAGTATAGTATTCTATTGGTTTTTCAACATGTTTTGTTGATGTTTTAAATTTTTCCCGACAATTTTTCCCCAAAAATATTTCACATGCAATAAAAATTTAAAATTTCAGAAAATCGAAAAAATTGGCATAAAAAATAAAGGAAATTATTCATCCACACAAGGGCTCAAGGTCTCGCAACTTAGCCATACAATAATACAGAAGGCTATACAGTACACAAGTGTCAGTGTCACGTAGTTCTTGTTTGCCTAAGAGGGACAAGGCCTAAGCTCAGACAAGGAAACCATGTTTGGTACAACAAAGTGAGTTTAATTTGTAAAAAAAATCTTCTTTATAAATTAAAATTCGTGAAAACCAAGTTCAGCCTTTGCGAATGTTGAAATATTCTGCATTTTTTATTACGCCAATAATCAAAACTCTCAAATGTTAAGGGCTGTACTTAATCATTATCAGCATTTAGTGACCATATTTAAGAAAATAAAGATACATAATAAAGAAGCAATAAAATAACATTCTATCTATTTTTCAAAGACACAGTATAACAAAATTAAAGTTTTAAATTGTTTTTATTTATTTATTTATTTATTTATTTATTTATTTATTTCCATAAACATTAATACATACATCTGTTTATCTTTTTAAAGGGTAATGTATATAAAGAGCTGTAGAATTTTAATAATAATAATAATAACAATTAACAAAGGCTTTCATCAATCAGTTTTACTAACATCTGATGATTTCATTAATTGAGAAATATAATGGAGCGCTTCACTAGCATTTTTTTATTATAGCGGAAATAACAAAAGAGGGGACAGTAGGAGGAATGGGACGTCTGGAATAATGCTTAAAATAAGCTTTATTTTTAATTTATGGCTCCTCCACCAAATGGAATAATCACAGCCTTAAACTTGTTTGCTATAAATTCTATAATATATACTATAATTGCCGAAATTCTTTTTATAAACGTATCTATCCTTATGCGAAGAACATTCTGTAATTTTTTCAGATTTTTCAGAGTATGCCCGTATGGAGAGCTTCCTTGTTAATTCATTTTACATTAGCTTATTTTAATATGTTTAACTAAACTTATTTAATCAAACATGAAAAAAGTCATTGGATGTCTTAAATAGCAATTGATTTGGCCTTAAAATTTCCCAATAAAAGGAACATGAACAAATCCCTTCACAAGACAATCGCTATTGGTTTTTTAATTATAATTAATTTTCCAGTTCATAGGGGGCAGATTCCCCTAGTTGCTAAAAAAGTGAGAAATTTCATTACATTAAATTAACTTTAAATTAGTCTGAGTTAATTAAAGTTTAATTTATAACATTTCAAAATGTACAAACTATTTTTAATGTATATTTTTAATGCACTTTTTAGTATTATCAGTCAATTTTTACCAGTAATTTTTTAAAATAATTTTCTAAATTATAAATATTTGATTTAAAAATTAAAATTTAATTTGTTATTAACACTTACGGATATGTAGCATGGCTTTTTTTGCTGAATTTGATAGGGAATGGCATTGGGAGAGGAAGAGGCACAAATCTTGGTTTCAGAGATTTGGCAAGCAGATACGCTATGAGGTACGTTTTTCTGCCACCTGCGGCTACTTCTTGCGGGATGAACATCACACCAATGATAGCAATGCAGGCAATCACACACAGAGTTTTGCAGCTGGCCATGATGAACTTAAACAAAGAAAAACAAAGATTAACGCCGAACATATTTTAAAGGTACATACTTCATTATTCGCCATAGAATACACTGTAAAAAAAAAGGGTCTATCTACTAAAAAAATTTCAGTAATCCTTGTAATTACTAAAAAATTTTTAGTAATCTTAATTGGTTACAAGGAATCTGTAAGAATTACTAGAAAAAAGCTAGCAACGAATAAGAGTTAATAGTTTTACATTTTTAATAGCTATTACTAAAACTCGCTTGGTGTGGCCGGCATAGTCTAGTGGTCATAGCACCGAACTCCAGGCTGAGAGTACCTGGGTTCGATGCTGGCCGGCTCCAAATGTGCACCGAATGTATGCAATGTAATTACTTGTTATATAAAGGGATTATGAAAATCCTGTCGTAGCAGTTACCATGGGTATTGATCTCTGAATTTTCCCTCCCTTTTAGAAACATGTCAAAATAGAGTAGGTAGGAATGTTTGGTGCTGCCATCTATTGCGGCTTTGACGAAAATCTTCCGTTTCAGAAGTCTGTCGTTTTACCCACTGGATGCGCTTGAAGGAGGCTACTGCCCTTTGGGCACACGTAATGGTTACTAAAAATAATTTTGAAGCTATTACTAAAATTTGCTTGGTGGTTCATACTAAAAAGTTTTAAGTTAGTTATAGAAAAAATTCTTTTGTTCAGTTTACAAAAGAAATGTTTGTTTCACTTACAAAAAAAAAGCTTGTAATCGTTACCAAAAAATTCTGTGGAATACAAACTTACTAAGAAATTTTTAGTAACCTCTTGAATTTTTTTTTTACAGTGTATTTTGTTGAGAAAAATTTGGTTAAAGCTTTTGTTCTTAGGTACTATAATTCACTTTTCATTACTATTACTGTTTGAATTATATTTATGGAACTAATAACCTTATTCAACCTCATCGCAATTAGTTCTTTTAATTTAAACTCTATAAAAATAAAAATAAAACTTTAAATAGTTAGAATTAAACAAACTTCTTCTACAACCAAATTTTAAAAAATGCCCGACATTTACAAGATCAGAATTTTAAATAATACTTACATATATATTTATATTTAACTAACAAGGCATAGTAAGGGATTTTATCTTAAGCGAAAAACGTTTAATTTAATAAAAATCTAATAAAAAATACAATGTAAAAACACATATTTTTATAGCATTTAAATAAAAAATTTAATTAATTTTCTCGCTATAAAAAAATAAACTAATTTATGGTCTGTTAAAAAAAAAGTTTAATAATGGATTTTAAACGTACACATGAAAACTTCAAATTCCCCATCGAATATTTTTGCCGAGAAAAAATTAGTTAAATTATTTGTTACTTATTTATCATGACTTAGTTTTTATTACTTTTATAGTTATTAATTATATCTATAGAACTATCAACCATATACAATCTAATCGCAATTAGTTGTTTTAATTTAAACTCTATAAAAAATAAAAATAATACTTATTTAGAAATTAATAAGTCTCTTTTGCTCAGAAGAGCCTTAAAAAAAGACCAAAATTTACGTGTTTAAATTTTAAAGTAATATAATATACTACAGTAACCGTCAAGAAACGTTTAGTGATTTTATCTGCTAAACCTGTTTAATTTAATAATCAATAATCAATAATTTACTAATCAAATTCAAGACAAAAACTGAAAAGAAAAATAGAATGTAAAATATATCTGCGTTTATAGAATGTAAAAGAAAAAAGAAAGTTAAATTTTCCTATAAAAAGACAAATTTATGTTATCTTCCGGTAAGTATATAGTACTTTACACGCAAACACTGCTTTTGAAGTTCAACAATGCTTAATTAATATGCCTCTAATTCTTTCTAAAATTATTTTAAAATGACGCATTAAAAGAAAAAAAAGTTTACGTAAAAATATAATAAAGATTAATCTAATACTTGGTTTTATAACACTAAGTTCATTTTCTATTTAAAAAATGACAGACCAGTACCTACAGCTTAAGGGGCTACTTCAATCAAGCGAAAAGGCTCGCTTGCTAATTATGATCCTATGAAAGAAATTTATAAAAATACCTCGTCTACATTCAACGTTTTCATTTTTTTTCATTGACTAGCAAAGATCTATCCGAATCAAATTTTCAGTTCGGATAGATCCTTTGCTAGTCAATTTTTCGATTTTAAATGCAGATTTCTTTTATGAGAATGCTTTCACTTTCGAAACCGATTCCGAAAATGAAAGCGCCCTCAGAAAAAAATAACTTTATACAAAATCAAAGAAGTGAAAAATGATCTTTGTACAGATCCATCTCAGCCATCCAGTGCAGAAAAAATAATTTAAAAATATTGAAATGCAAACGAGATATCCTTATGAATTTCTTCCATAGGATTAATATTGGCGAGCGGGTCTTTTCACTTGACTGAAGTAGTCTCTTACAGAGGGATTTGGAAAATTGAGAGCATGTAGGCTAGAACCGGAACTCAAAGCTTACAACCTTTATATTAGCTGATAGCAACCTAATTGTTGAACAATAGGAGGGATTTTCTGTCCGAAAAATTGCGCTCATATTTTTTTTCTTTGAATTAAAAAACAACAAATATCATTAAAAATAAAGAAACGAATTGTATGATACATATGTAAACACTTGAAGTTCCGTAAGCTTAAGCAAAAAATACCAAAGCCACAAAAAAGATTATGTAAAAGAATTGCCACTTTAGGAAACGAATCTAGCCTTTGTAAGTAAAAAGAATAATTTCAGAAGTAAGAAAAAAATAACGATGTACATCCACTTGAAAATGGCTTACTTGAATAGTAAAGTAAGATGAATACTTGAGAATAATCCTAAATCGTTTGATGCTTTTGTAGTCAGACGACTAGAAATATTTAAAGATATATACACTTGAAAAAGATGTATCTAGAATGATCAACTGTGATTTTTTTGTTGCACTTTTATACTCTTTAGGATCGTGAACTGGACGCAGTATTATGCATTTTTTGTTTCGATTTCACGTACATTAATTGGAATTCTTTCCTTCTATTAGAACCGTTTCGGAACCAGAAGTCAAGCCTTTGGCAATCAAATCATTTTCTAATAACGAGATCACTTCCACAAGATGCGTCGGAAAATCTAAAAACGGAAAATAAGATCAAAGGAAAGTAAGAGTTATGTGTAAACCCTAAAGGGAAAAAAAACTAGCGAAGGTCTTTTGTACGCTATGGAAAAGAATTTTGAAACATATATTATATGCATCTATATTTCTTTGTTTATTTATTATATTTTCCCAATGATTTGTCACAATTTGTAAGCTTTGATATTTTTTGCTCTAATGTTAACTCAAAATTTAATGCGTACATTCCCCATCTTATTCTCTTCTAACCGCTTTTGAAAATTTCTTCATGTAAACATGACCATCACTCGCTTTCCCTTAATATGCATCCCTCTTTATCTTATTCTTTATAATTACAAGGTAGAACCCGTCGAATTTCGACGAAAGACAATACTTATGAAGGAACTGTTTCATTGACTTATAATAAACCTACGAAATAATAAAAAATGCATCTAATATTGGTTTTTCTCTCATATACATATTTTAACCTAAAGTTAACAAAATAATATATCTATGAAACTCAGTTGTTCGAATTATTAAAATTAAACTTTAATCGTAATGTAAGCAGTAAAATATAATAAAGATCTGTTATTATAACGAAGTGATTAATTAAGGCTCTTGTGCTTGGTATTCCAAAATGAAAAACTGCAAAATTTATTTTATTTTGACTTAATCATAGAAATTTTTCCCCGTGAAATCTAAATCCGACTTGTAAAAAGTCAAAGGTTAATGAGAAAATGGCAACATAAAAATGCATTAGTCTGCTTTTTTCGGCCTTTTTCCCCTTTGTTTTTAATAAAAATGAGTTCTTCTGTTGCCACAATTAGAAAAACGGTATTAAAAACTACAAAATAATTAATGTCTCAAAAATAAATTAAGATACAATTTTCAAACAAATTGCATTTAAAAGCACATTTTTTCCGTATACGATGGTATAAAATTTTAAAATGTGGGATGTTTAAAAGTTTAAAAATTTCCTGTAGCAAAAATTGCAAAATCGAAATTTCATTTCAAATTTCAAGTTGCCATTCGCAGAATGGCGTATGCGTTTGGCCTTTATACTACGTTTACTTTATACTACGTTTACTTTATACTTTATACGTTTACTTTATACTTTATACAAATACGTTTGGCCTTTATAATATAGACTTTTAAAAAGGTGTGTATATTTCTATTTTTAATATTCGTTTTACAGTCATTTCGGATGCAATGTTCTACAAAATAGTTATTTAATTTAAACATAGGAATTTTGCGACGTGAGCTCAAATTTATCATGACTTCTCTTGATGAAATTGTAATTGCTTTTCTAAACTGTTCCTGAAATATTTTTAGTAATATAGTCAGTTTAAATTTACTGTTTTACACAGGGTTTAATTTCAACATAGAGATGTATCAATTGTTTGGGCAGACGTATTTTAGAAAAGATTGTGCAATTTTTATTATTGCCGAAACGTCAGTGAAGGCTTACTTTGGAGACAAAATTTTTTTTGGTTTCTGTCTGTCTGTCAGTCAGTCTGTCAGTCTGTCTGTTCCTCGATAACTAACGCAAAAAACATCCGATTGGCTTGAAATTAAGTGGGTATGTTAGTGAGGCACTGAGATTAAGCTGTATAGTTTTTTGTTAGATTTGATTCATTCGTTCAGAAAATATAGAGTATTTTATTTTTCGCAATAATGCTTTTCTATGGCAAATCCAATGATTTTCAATTTTTTTTTCCTTGAGAGAAAATGACACATTTCATTAATGGAATTCAATGATAAATGGACACTGAAATTTACCAGTTAAATTATTCGTATTGTTTTGAAATTTTGTGTATGCATTTGTCAGATTTTTAAAGTTATTTCTGTGAATTTTGGAGATTTTTTAAAAATGTGTTCCAATAATATAAACAAATTTGTTTTAGAGATTTACTTATTTAAAATGTATTTATTTCATTTTCTTTATTCTCTCTTAATGGGTACTAAGCAACCATTCATCCTAATCCTTATTATATTTTAATGCTATAAATTTGAAAGCGTGTACGAAAATTTAAATGAAGTCAAAACTGATGAATTAATTAATGTCTTTGTATCTTTGCTGATAAATATAATATAGCCCAGAAAAGAATATAGGCCACGTTTTATTAATTTTATTCAAATATTTTCCTTAATAATTCAAAATTTCCTTCTTTTTCATACAGAATCAAGAGCGATTTTTTAGATAAAATTTAACCAATTTCCTTTATCGTTGCAAAAAAAAAAAAAAAAAAAAAAAAAAAATCTGGAATAATTTTTTAACGGCAATAAGTTTCAATTGCGCAATTTCCATTCGAAAAATTAAACTAAGAAAAAATAAATATGACGTCAGAATTAAAATAAAAATAAAAATAGTACTTTGTTAAATATTAAACACGGAAATTTGTTTCGTTAAAAAAAAAATTCTGACAAAAATGGGGGCATAATTAGAAGTAAAAGAAATAAAAAATAATTATATTTTTAACAAATATTTCAATTGGTAAAATTTGACGTCATAATTGAAATAAAACAGGTATTTTATAGTTGTCGTTAAAAATACAAGAAACATGGACAGCAATAACTCATAAATAATGACGTCATTGCCGAAACTTCAGTGAAGGCTTATTTTGGCGACGCAAAATTTATTGTTTTCTATCTCTCAGTCTGTTCTTCTGTCTATCTGTCAGTCCCCGTTAACTGCCACAAAATGCAATCAAAACTTCTTTTTTTCGTAAACAAAAGTGTAAAACCCTAGATTACTGAGTTTACACTTTCAAAAGTTCCTGATACATCAGATTTGGGTGTTTTTGGTGGGCAGGTATCTAAAAGTATGAGGATAATGAAAAATGCTTATTAAAATTGTCACTCATGTAGAAAAAAATACAAGATATACGATAACTATTAGCAGATTGATAGAAAGTTAGAAATTTAAATTTAATGAGACTACGGGGGATTCAGGGGGGCTCCTCCCCCCTGAAGAAATCTACTGTGGTATAGTAAAAAAACAAAAATAATAGATCATGAATTTTTCAGAATATCCTAACGTAACTAAATCTTTAATTTAATGGCTTTTGATGGCTTCAAATTTCTTATTCTTATTTTATTCTTATAAATAATTACGTAATTCGAAAATTTTAAATTACAGTTTCCAGGAAGTTGAATATTACTCTAAGAGTGTTTTAAAAAAAAAAGATGTGAAAAGCTGACGTTGAGGCTCTTGATCTGCAGATTTACTAGTTATTATTATTTAGCACGACCATTGAAATTATAGTATATAGAATGTTTGATTTTTTATATAGATCCAAAATATAAGTTCTCAAATTTGCGAGATTGAATGAAACTTTTTTGAAAAAATTAGTTGGATCTGCCAATTCTAAAACTTTCTTCTACTTTATGCGTACATCTTAATATTTGAAAAAGTAGTTACACGTGTTAATACTTTAATATTATAAGTTCAATACTATACCAACTTTGATTTTCCTCATAAATTTTTGCTTCAGTCAATTAATCAAAGTAAAAAAAAAAAAAAAAAAAAAAGTGCATGTAGATCATAATCTATCTATATTATAAAGGCCAAATGTATCTGTGAGTAACGCATACGTTATTTTGTGAATGGCAACACTTTCCTATGCAATTTCGGTTTTGCAAATTTTACACTTCTAAGCATCTCACATTTAAATTTTTTTGCACTATCGTTAGAAAAAATATATAGTTTTAAATGCAATTTGTTTGAAAGCTGTATCTCAATTTGTTTTTGATATATAATTTTTTTTTTTTTTTTTTTTTAGTTTTCAGTACGAATTTTGTAGTTGTGACAACAGAATCACTCCATTTTCTTTTAAAATGTAAAAAAAAAAAAAAAAAAAATGAAATTAAAATGCGTATATTTTGTCAAAAATATTGTCTGTTATATAATTTGGTGATTTCTGTTTCATTTCGTTTTTATTCATCAATTAAATTACTTCAAATTTTGAATTAAAGTGATTATAAAATGATAAAATTAAAATACCATTTCTTTAAACGTGGTGGTTACGGATGTGAGAAGTGCGTGTGTAAATTTTGAAAAAATGAAAATCATGACGGGTTTTAATTTTGCGGGAAATTCTATGATTGTGTCACTCTGGAATAAGTTTTGTTTTTTTCATTCGTATTTATAAAAAACATAAGAGCCTCAATGATAACTTCATCATAACAACTGATCTATATTATATTTTTTTCTATACATATGCGATTTAAGTTTAAAAATTGTGACAACTGAGTTTTATAGCACTTTGTAATCTTAGCTTAAAATAATATTTGTTTGAGAGTTGCTAATCACTATAACTAATCAATATAAGATACATTTTTTACTGTAACTAATTTTGTAGCATAAATCAATGAGACAGTTCCTTCTTAAACATTTTCTTTCGTCAAATTTCGACGGATTCCCCCTCGAATTTATTAAAATCAATAATTTTCCTTTATTGTGTTGCCTTCGGCAGTTTGCAAACAGCCGGCTTTGCAAGACGCGAGTTAACGTCTCTACATGAGCCGAAAAACAATACAACTACGAAAACAGAGAAAATGATACAAAAATTCGCTATCACAGTGCTCCTTTACACGGAATATTTCTAAATTCAAAGAAGATCTACTAGCCATAGCGAAAACCATACTCAAAAAATTTAATTCAATTCTTGCATAACTTTATGCACTTTTTGATAATACAATAATGAAAATAGCACGAAAATCGCTTTTAAAGCACTCCTTCCAGCAATTTCCTTTTTGAAATTCAGGGTGGACTTGCTTGGCATAACCAAAAAATTAAAAATAAAAATTTAGTTTAGTTCTATGCATAACTTCATACACTTTTTGATAGTACAATAAAGAAAATAGCACAGACAACGCCATTATAACGTCCCTTTCCAGTGGATTTTTTTTTTCAAATTCAGGGAGGACCTGCATGCCATAACCAAAAACATGTACAAAAAAATTTGCCAAAAACATACACAAAAAATTTTGGTTCATTTCTATGCATAACTTCATACACTTTTCAATGGTACAATATTGAAAATGACAAAAAAAAAAAAAAAAAAAAAAAAAAAAAAAAAAAAAAAAAAAAAAAATCGCTATTACAGCGATTCATTTCCGGCAGATTTCTTTCAATTTCAGGGAGGATCTGCTAGCTATAGCCAAACACTTACACAAAAAATTTGGTTCAATTCAATGCATTGAAAATGACACAAAAATCGCAATTACAGTGCCCCTCTTGAGGTGGATTTTTTTCAAATTCAGGGAGGTCCTACTAGTCATAACTAAACAATTACACAAAACATTTGGTTCAGTTCTATGCCTACTTTCATAGACTTTTCGATACTACATTGGCGACATACGGACATACAGACAAACAGACATTTTAAAAAACATGTTTTTTAGAATGCCTGACCCTTAAAACGTGTAAATCCGTCAAAAACCTGAAGTAAAAAAAAATTATATTACAATAGTACTTTCTTCTATTAAATGTAGGAAAAAGTAATAATTGTTGGGAAAATTTACAAAAAATATTTGAGGAATTTCTTAAACATATACTTTTCTGAAGATTTCTTCATTTACAAATGTTCTACAAATTCGAGGCAGATATAATCCTACATATAATATAAATAGGCTATGTAATATTCTATTCACAGTAATGGTATTTGAGAAAATTAACTTTAAGTTTACATTTAAAGAATTTAGTGTAAACATTCTAACTTAAGACCATACCTCCAATTCCGCTCATGAAAATGTTAAACTATACGAATTTGTTCGTATATTTAAAATATCTCCTTCAGAAATCTAATATATTATTATTATTATTATTATTATTTTAGTTGTTAAAATATTTGTAAAACACGTTCTTCATTTATTAATTTAAATGTTTCTAAGATGAGTAGCTATGAGTAAGATTTTCACACCTAAGACCTATTTTAAAAAATCATTTTCGGTGTCCATTGATGATTTTTATGGTTTTCTGTGAATTTCCCCATTAAGAATGGGAGACTAACTTCTATTTTAAAATATCAAATCATCTTTTTACTATTTCTGCTAATTTTTTCAATGCAATTTTTATGAAATTTATTTTTGACTAATTTTTTAATTTTGTGTTACCAACAGGGAACATTGGCCTGTAAAAGGTTAAAACAACGTGTGCTACGTCAATCATAACTTTTTCTTTCCTGTAATAAGTTGCTAAAAAATTAAGTTTTCCTTAAAAAAAAAAATAATAATAAATAAAAAAAAAAAATAAAAAATAAAAAACTTTTTTTGCGTTTTATTAAAATATGATAAGTACTTTTAACAAGCAAACTTTATTTTTTTTAAATTAAACATACATTAATAATGTTAGGTATCTATACATCTTATACTATAATGCGAGCAAAAATTGTGTGTGTGTGTGTGTGTGTGTGGGTAAATTTTATCTCAAGAACGGCTCTAACGATTTTCGCAAAAATTTGGATTTTACCATTTTCGGGCACGAGAAGACCATTGGGCTAGGTTCCGTGTTCGGGAAAATTCGATTACTGGGTCATTTTGGGTCATAATGGGTCAGGATAAAGCTATTTATATCTAGAGAACGGCTGGATGGATTTTAAGGCAATTTTGTATCCAATCGTTTTTTGGTACGAGAAAACTATTGGGCGGGGTCACATGTTCGAAAAATTTCGATTAGTGGGTCATTTTTGGGTCATTATGGGTCAAACCATTTTTATCTAAAAAACGGCTCTAACGATTTTGACCAAATTTTATATTGTATCGCTTTGGATTACAAGAAGACCATTGGGTTAGGTAACATGTTCGAGAAAATTCGGTTAGTGGGTCATTTTTGGGGTCATTGTGGGTCATGCTATTTTTATCTAGAGATCTTCTGACGCAATTTTGACTAAAAATTGCATTCTATGGTTTTCGGGCATGAGAAAAACATTGGCCTAGGTTACATGTTCGAGAAAAAATTTTAATGGGTCATATTGGGTCATTAAGGGTCTGGGTCAAACTATTTATATTTAAAGAACGGCGTGATCGATTATAACGAAATTTTGTATGTAACAGTTTTTTGACATGAGAAAACTAATGGGCTAAATCACATGTTTGAGAGATTTCGACTATGAGGGTCATGATGGGTCATAATGGGTCATGGCCAAGCTATATCTAAAGAACAGGTGGACTGATTTTAATGAAA
This sequence comes from Maratus speculifer, assembly GCA_964019185.1. Lineage (NCBI taxonomy): Eukaryota > Metazoa > Arthropoda > Arachnida > Araneae > Salticidae > Maratus > Maratus speculifer. Next base: position 55,032,647 of record OZ025290.1, on the reverse strand, counting down.
TTTTGTATGCAACATTTTTTTGGCACGATAAAATCATTGGACTAGGTTACATGTTCGAAAAATTTCGATTAATGGGTCATTTTGGATCATAAAGGATCTGGGTCAAGCTATACATAATTAAAGAACGGCAGGATCAATTTTAACGAAATTCTGTATGTAACAATTTTTAAAAACGAGAAAACTAATGGACTAAGTCACATATTCGAGAGCTTTCGATTATAAGGGTCATTTGTGGGTCTTAATGGGTCAAGGTCAAGCTATATCTAAAGAATGGATGGGTCGATTTTAACGAAATTTTGTATACAACATATTTTTGGCATGAGAAAATCATTGGGGTAGGTCACATGTTCGAGAAATTTCGATTAGTGGGCCACTTTCGGGTCATTCCAATTTTATCTAGACAACATTTCGCGCAATTTTGACTAAATTTTATATTTTATCATTTTCGGGCACAAGAAAATCATTGGGTTATGACAGATTTTTGAGAAAATTCGATCAATGGGTCATTTTGGATCATAAGGGGTCAGGGTCAAACTAACTATATCTAAAAAACGACTCAATCGATTTTATCTAATTTTTGTATCTAATGTTTTTCGGCATGCTAAAACTAATGAGCTAGGCCACAAGTTCGAGAGATTTCGATTATAAGGGTCATTTGTTGGTCATGATGGGTCATGCTAATTTTATGTAGAAAATGGTACTCACCATTTTGACTATACTTTGTATTATATCGTTTTTGAGCAAGAGAAAACCATTTGGCTCGCGAAAATTCGATTAGTGAGTCATTTTGGGTCTTAATGAGCTAGGGTCATTCTAATTATATATAACAGCGACTCGATCAATTTTACCTAAATTTTGAAACAAAACGTTTTTTGTCACGAGAAGACTATTGAGCTGAGTCGCATGTTAAACAAAATTATATTAGTGGGTCATTTCGCTTCATTGCTAAATGCTGCCAAGCTAATTTTACCTAAAAAATGGCTTAAACGATTTTGATTCAATTTTATATTCTACTGTGTTTGATTACCTGAAGACGATTGAGCTATGTCACATGCTTGATCAAATTTGATTAGTGGCTTATTTTGAGTAATACGGGTCAGGGTCACGAGAATATGGCAAAAGCCAATAACTTGGTGATATTTGACAAAATATTGGCGACATATGGCCAAAAAATCGACTATAAAAATTACGAAAACCAAAACACGTATTTGGAGCCAAATGAAAGAATGCCTCCAAATTTGGCTATATCTAGCAAAAAATATTGTCTTTCAGAATGTAAAGAATTTTTTTATACATTCTTAAGAGGATTCGAGATGCATGGTTAAACCGATCAGAGTCGAGCTAAAAAAGTGATTTAGATCGATGTCCTTTCGTTGTAAATTTTAAAATAAAGTAAAATTTATAAACATGCGCATAAAAACTTAGTTTTCTTATTGATTGTTTTTCTAAATAATACTATTATAAACATGTTTTACAGTAATAATACAGAGTTAATGATACAGTGAAAATACTACATCGAGTTGAACACAAAGTTAATTTTGACCGAGCTAAGCTCGGTCTACCCTGCTAGTATTTACTTCATGTTTCAAATGTAAGACGAGTGTTCCAGTTACCCCAAAATGTAACACAAATGTATAAATGTTTCACAAATGGGGTAATTGAGGCGTGTGTCAGGGGTAACTAACTGGATCCTGTGGAATTCGGCTACCCCAACTGTTATAAATAATTTTTTGAAGTTTTTCTTACTACGGGAAATTAATTTCTCAATTTTTTTTCCATTACAATAAAGAAAATTACACAATAACCTATAAAAATTGCATAATAAAAAAAAAGCATGTTGGTGTACATAAATCCAAATTTTTTAAATAAGATAGCCAAACCTCAAAATTTTAGAAAATTTTGATTTTTGTTATAGAAAACAATAAAACATAGTTCTGAATGATATAAAAACGTGATTACATTCTCCACAGATCTATCGGGCTTATTGAACTTTTATTGAATTTAATGAAAAAGGTAATGAGATTCTTGATTACGTACACTTTTGTTCATAGGTTTTTCTTTTATTGATTTTTTCTTTCATAAAATACTTATGCAACTCCTTTCTTATTTCTTACACTAAAATACAAAAGTACTTACTTAATTTTTCTGTTTTTTGTATGAATAAACACAATAATTTCAAATTTGGTGCTACTTACAACGCTCTTTAGTTGATATATAATTTATATAATATGTCTTGTTTGATTTTTTTTTAAAATTATTTATACTTTTTCAAAAAGTATTTTACTATTCCATATTAAAAGAAACAAATGCGCCTTAGACATAGACCCTCCTGGTCCACTTACCCTTTTTTTATGGGGCAACACCATAGGATGTTAAAAATCTTGTTCTAGTTTGAACAAAATTTTGGTGCCCAATAGCTGCCACCATAAAATGGTGAAATCTCGGACCAACATTTGAAGCTTCCTATTTCAACCTCGTTCCAATTATTTAAACTATGGTTCAACAGGAACTCCAAATATTGGTTCAAGATTTCACCATCTTACAGTGGCAGCCATTGAGCACCAAAATTTGGTTCAAACTAGGACAAGATTTTTCACAGTGTAGATATTAAAATGAAGATGGCAACATCATTAGATATTAAAATGCAAATTTTAACATTGCTGTCTGATAGAGGGAGCCTAACTGAACATATTTACAAAAGTTTAGACTTTAATTCAAATGAAAATTAGCCTTTTCAAGTTGAATTATCAGAATCTCTAGAGTCACATTGTAAAATCATGGTCCACTTACCCCATGTAGCCTTAACTCAAAATCTTCAATTTCTTTTTCATGTAAAATAATAGAAATATATAAGCTTTAATTTTGATTCAGCATTAAACTATATATTAGTTTAAATAAAAAATAAAAACATTTAAAGTAAAAATTTGAAAAAAAAAATCATATTTTTAAAAAGAAATTTTTTGTAGCATTTTACGTTTATATTCAGTAATGTTTGCTAGCTTTTTTGTGTAGCCCTGTATATCACCTGTATCATCTATACACACCATATAACATGTATATAGATTTAGTAAAACTCAAAAGCGCATATCATAATTAGAATGCATTCCATACATCCATCAGCCATCATCGGATAGATATACAATACTTCAGAAAGAATATACTATTTGAAACATTTTGTGTGTCCCTGCAAATGCTATGCATTCCTTATTATGCATGAAATAACTCATATTAATTCTCAGCAACATATATCAATTTGATTATACATGAAATAGTTTAATGTAATTAAAAATGTGTCTCCCACAATGTCTCCTTTACCATTATGTATTGGAATTGTATGGACAATGAATAAAAGCTGGGTTTTTTTTTCAGCATTAAACTATAGTGCATACTTTAGTGCAATTCATAAATGCATGTAAATTTTAATATGTTTGATTGGGTGTAACATTTTTTTAAAATTCATTTGAAACGATTTTTTCCCATAGGCTGTAATGTAACGGTAAACTTTTGATGGTCCCTGTAATTAAACAAACTATGTTAAAAAATTTTATTTGAAACATCAATAACGTCCGATAAATTTCTGGACAATACGAGATAAATTTACGGGTGTTTGAGCGCGGACAGACGGACAGGCAAACCGAAATCATAAACACTTTTCAACTTTGTTTTAAAGTGGTAAAAAGACATGTAAACTAATATGCATAAAATACAACTTTTGCAGCTCACGCCAAAACGAATTTTAAAAAAAATTAAAAACGTAATTTTTTATAATAATTTAAATTTGAGGTATTTTTGAGGCACTTAAAGCATATAAAAATAAAAATGGATTTCAATAAAAACAAAAAAAAAAAGCTGTGGATTAATATTTATAAAAGACAACTTTTGCACCCCGCGACAAAAGAAAAAAAAAATCTTATATTTTCGAGTCACTCTTCTAACCATCAATTGAAAAACAAAACACTTTACGAGTAAAAATATAGTCATGCTTCAATTTATAAAATAAGACTATGATTATAATTTCTCGTAATGCATATAATGTAAGCTGTAATTATTAATCCCCAAATGGTAAATAGCTCTTGCGTAAACACTTTATAAAATATTGATATTTTAAACAACTTTTTAATATATTTTAATGATCTTTTTGACAAATAAACATTGCAATTATTATGCTAACTTCAACAATCATCTATTGAATAAACATCGGCACTATCTTAACTTATTGATTTAGAAACATGCAATGGCAGAAATCTTTCACGAAGATTAATAATCTTAAATTACATGCATCATTTAGAAGAATACTGTATCCATAGCAACGAATATACATATATATATTTTAATTATACTGCAATATATTTAAATCTGAAATAAACATGTATAACATGTGTCGGACGTTCCTCTCAGCCCACTCAACTTTGAAGAAAGTGGTAGTTATAGCTGCCACCACCGATATTACTAGGTGATATCGGTCACCCACTGTGAGGATTGTGTAAATGAACACTGACGCTGTCAATTAACTGAATTACCAGTTTATTTAGAATATATGTACACACTAAATACGCTATTTACAATTATATACAATTACAACTAGGATATAGGTGATCCGGTTCAACATTAAATTAAATACAGTAAAGGTTGGCTGTGTACTATCCCAATTACACTTTCCACCTCACACTCAATGCACGTTAGATTAACTTTATCGGAGATCAATCACGAATCTCCCAATACAGGTATACTCGGCCTGCACTTCTCGGCCCAGAGCACTAAACACCAGGACGTCTGTGCCCTTTGCTCTCCAGAAACGCACTGCTTACGCTCTACCACAGAGAGCACCCTCTAGATACGAAACCCAGGTACGGACTGAACTAATCTGAGACAAGCCTTGCTCTTCCCAAATCACTGGGTCACACCAATGTCAACACCCTTTGGAGCTCATTCATTGGACACATCCTCCATTCCTTTCTTGCTTAGTGACATGTTGCTTATCTGCTCATCATCCGCATACCTCACTGACAGATGGACATGCCTCTCAGCAATCTTCTCTTTCTCTTATTCACCACCTGCACAGGATTATCTGTCAATTCCCCTTTCCACAAAGAAGGAATGTCACCTTGGAAATTCTGGTACACAGCCATACAATACAAAATATTAAAATAGAGAAATAGTGGAAATTCCATTCTTTAGCAGAGGTGGTATCAGAACCTGACAACATGTAAACAAGTAAACACATTTAAAACCTATTTAAATAGAATAACAAAACATTCACAATAATTTATTTCATTTCTCCATTGAACGCCTAATGCTACATTGATGCACCAACCTGAACTTTGCAAACGATAATCTGTTTTAAAACGAACAATACGCAATTGGTTATTTCAAAATATTTTAAATTGAAATAACGTTGTGAAAGAAAATTTCAGTTTTGTACTGATATATTACAAAATATCTTACTATAATTACATTATGTCTGTTAAGAAAATTTAAATTACTGCAAATTGAGTATTAGAATTTTATATAAAAATGCTTTGTTACTTAATGGTGCCCTTTGTGTAACTATCTAGAAATAGTTTGTTCTTTCACATTACTGTTAAAGTGTCCGAATTTTCTAAGGATTGGAATTTTTTGTTTTCTAGAAATGAATCAAAAGGTTTCAATTTCAGTTAAAAAGGGATGATGATTTTCAAACAGTAACATCATTCACCCATTAGTGTCTAGCGTCCCTTTTTAGGGACGATTGTAAAAAAGGGAAGAAAGCACTTTTCACACCTGTAAGTAGAAAGATAAACACTATTTTTCACGAGACAAATTCCTCATTAAATAAAGATAAAAATTATTCTTCTTTTAAAAGTGGTGGGAAACCCAAAATTTCATTTTTAATGAAGAAATAATTTAAGCAGTTCATAATGAATATGCATATTTATTTGGTCATGAATTTTAGTATCTTAACAATAAGTTTTAATAAAAGTAAATTGTGTCTTTTTGAATAATTGAAGAAAATTTAACAGTAGCGTGGACAGTAGCGTGGATTTTTAAATATTCATGTCTAATATTCAACATCTATACGATTGTAGAAAATTTTACGTACTGTTATTCACGTTTACCTTGAGTAGGAACTCAAGCATTATTAAAGATTATTCCCTACTTAACGAAAGGAGTACTCCGTCGAAATCGATTAGGAATAAGAATAATTTTGAATAAGCAAATCGCATCAATGCGATTATCGGAAAATAAATTTTGCTGTACCACGGTTGCATATAGTGTAAACTCCTTCAGTCAATTCTGTCTGTCTTGTGTCATAAAAAATAAAGTAAGTGCTGTGAAAAATTCGAAACGCAGAGATAGTAATCGAATAAAGAGAAAGAATATACATTATAGACAAAAGTAATTTCCAATTCGCAATGATGTATGACAATTGTACACGAAATTCAATGTCTGTTGCTTCAGTACTTGCACCTTGCACCTAAACTGGACATATATACTATACAAAATGATGATGAAATTCTTCATGTTTATGATGCTCGCCTTATTCGTCTTTTATCCGAAGTTTTTCGAGTACTCTATCGAATATTTCTTCCACAAGATGGAGAATTCGGAAAGGTGCTACCCGATGGAAACTGGAGTGGAATAATAGGAATGGTGCTACGTTCAGAAGTCGACCTAGCGTTGGGTGGTGCTGCCTTAAGGCTCCTGTCCTCGCTCAAGGAAACGCTCGCGAGCTATGCTGTTCCTATGGGGAAGCATTTTTCTAATAACTCTTTCGCATTTTGACATTTTTGATTTTTTTTTTTTTTTTTTTTGATTGGATAGCTGGGGTGCATGCCGACAGCACACCTTTTTTATTTTTTCGAATTTGGTTGCAGATATTTTTTTAAAAGCACTTTCAGTTTCGAAACCGGTTTTGGAAGTGAAACTAACTTTGTAAAAAATATCTGCATTCAAAATCGAAAAAATAAAAAAAGTGCGCTGTCGGCATGCACCTCAGCTATCCAATGCAAAAAAAATTATTCACAAATGTCAAAATGCGAAAGAGTTATTAGAAAAATGCTTCCCCATAGGAATAGCATTAGCTCGCGAGCGTTTTCTCGGCCAGGGCTATCCTCATCTTTTTTCGGATTATACATTCATGACAGGTAAACTGAAGCCAGTTTCGACAAATTTAGCCTCATTTGACACATTTCCTCAAAGTTTGTGGATTGCGCTTATAATAGCCATTTTCTTTTCTTTTCTTTTTTTTTTTTTCTTTTTTCTTTTTTTTTTTTTTTTTTCTTTTTTTTTTTTTTTTTTTTTTCATTTCTTATTTTTTTTCTGGCAAATAAAACTCGAATCTATCCATCTATCTTATTAATGACTTATGGAACGGTACTGGAAAAATCCATTCTAATTGAAATGCAAAAAACGAGTGACAGGTTGTTGATAGGTGCATGGCTATTTTTTCCGTTTTTTTTTAACGATACAAGGCTCTTTTTCGGTCCTTTCTCACCTTGCCCAATTTTACTGGAATTCGAGATATTCCCGATTTAGTTCAAGCCGCACTACGAAATTCGGTGACTTGTTACTCCTTCAATACCGCATTTGCTGCACAATTATATTTACGACGTCTATAGGTGCTACGTATTTATGTTATTACAAACTCACCTAAAAATTGTTAAAAATTAAAAACGCGTGCTGAAACAGAAAACGAACTCCAAGCCGTTATGACACAAAGACTGATAGACTCATTAAGGGTGTTCTTCAATCAAAAAGGGCAACTTCGTGATATAAGTTTTAATTTATTATTGTTTGGAAATGCATAAAACTATCAGGTATTGTTTTTCAGAAACTATTTAATTGCACTCAGTTTTTTTTTTTTTTTTTTTTTTTTTTTTTCACAAACGCAATAGATTTTTCATAACAAGCTTTCAAAGTTGAAATTTTTGAAAACTTTTCCCGACGGAAGCAGAAAAACCAGTCAAAAACGGGTGATAACTTGATCGAAATAGCTTAGAATTGGATAGGTAATTTAATTATCATAAAATAGAAAACTAAGTTCGATTCGAAATCGCTTCCATAGTCAGGTCTTCCAATTTTATATCTTTCCGTTTAAAAATGAATTTGTAAATGTGTCAAAACGTTTTGCGCTTGTTGAGCGGTGCAGTTGAGAACAACCGTAACTGATTTATTTTGTGTGTTTCTGATGGACGACACATGCCCTGTTTTATCATCATCTTCTTGTAGCGAATTTCAGGCATGTATATCGGTTTCAATCGGCTTTTCATGTAATTAAAGTACTCTGCAAATGGTTTCAACCTAAATTTCACTGTGGTATCATAATGGAAGTTATTCCATTCGGACCATAAAGACATTCGCTCATTAAGGACATTCCATAATGGAAATTATCCTATTCGGAAAGTAAGGGCATTCGGACGTTAAGGACCATTAAGACATTGCAGACATTCTGTCCTTACGTGAAATCATAATGACATTCCATTATGGTATCATAATGGAATGGAATGCTTTTGGGTACCCCTGTCCATGAACTATTCATCACCTATACTTCCTGTACAGTACAAAACATGTCTTGGTAGCCCTCAATAAGGTTTATTCATTACATGAAAATGAATTGCAATCCGAGTGTATCGACGAGAGTTAAAAATTGGACACGGACAGACAAACTGAATGCATAAAAACTTTTTAATTTTATTGAAAAGTGTTAAAAACAGGAGTATTGACGAAAAATTTTGCCTTTAATAATCCCATCTAATTATATTTCTCACCGTATGTACCATGAAGTAAGACACCATTCATTTGCAGCCATGTTTTATTTTTGGTGTTATTTTATGGGAATAAATACGGGTCCATTTTTAACCGAATTTCCAATTATATTGTTATCTTACACTGTTAAAAATCTTGTACTAAACCAAATTTTGGCGCTGAATAGCTGCCACTGTAAGATGGTGAAATCTTGAACCAATATTTGGAGCTTCTGTTGAAGCAGTGTTCCAATAGTTGGAGAGAGGTTGAAATAAGAAGCTCTAAATGTAGGTGCGAGATTTCACCATCTTATGGTAGCAGCTACTGAGCACTAAAATTCGGTTCAAACAAGAACAAATTTTTCAAAAGTGTACAAAATGGTTTATTTTATATTAAACTCCTTCATGAAAAATTCAAAATCAATAGATTTCACTAGGTTTTGATGACCGGCCAGTTAAGTTCTGTGATTGTTATCGAAGAAGAAAAAATACTCTTCCGGGTAAAATCTGCCTCGAATGCGCCGTTCATAATTTTTTCTTTACTGAAAGACGTTTTCCAAGGAAAAACGAGTTTTACAGTCATGGGGATACATTATTTTCACCTTTTTTGTTTGCAAATAGTTTTATACATTTTTTTTATCTCTTCAAGTCTATGTTTACATGTAAAATCCTTTACAAACGTAAAATGCCATAAAGAAAATTTTATTTTTAGACTTTTTTTTTTAAACCATATATAAAAAATAATCTATCTTTCGATAAAGTTACTTTCGAAGCCGATTCCGTAATCGAAAGTAATCTCATAAAAAAAACTAAGAAAAATCATGCGTTAGGCATAGATTGTGAAACACTTTCCAACACTGCCTGAAATCTTTAACGATAATTTATTATTTAGGGAGTAAGATGCTGCTGTTCATAGCCAAATATGTATTCCAATACTTTTGAACAGTCCTGTATTTGGTCCGTCGGTTTGTATATATATACTGTATAATAAAAAAATTTAGTTTAGCAAAAAAATGCCTAACTGGTTGAAATTTCTCTTTAAGCACTTTATTCTAATAGATGGAAAATACTTGAAAACTTTTGTTTAGGCCTGTAGTTTACCTAGTACCTTTTATTACGCGCTAGTATTCAGTTAAAATTTAGTTCAAACAAAAACACTCTTAAAACTGTAACACGCGAATTCCAAAGAAAAAAAAATAGACTGCCAGTCGTCACTCTGCTAAATTAAAAATGTAGTTGTAATATTTTTCGTCTTTAAAAAAATCTGACAACACTATTTTTCTTTTATTAAAAAAATATTTTATTCTAAGTGATGTTCGAAAATTCAGAAAGTTGGTTTTGAACTGTGAGTTCATGTCTTGTGTTAGTGGCGTGCGCCAGGAGAATTATGTAAAAAAAAAAGATTTATTTGTAAATACTGTATGTGTGTTAGTGTTCTAAATGTAAGTGATGTCTTTCAAAAAAATAAAAGTATTTAAAGAAGAATGTAGCCCCGAGATATCCATATTAAGATAAGTGATGCTCTTCTTTCTTTTTGTAAATTTGTAAGACGAATTCTTACAAAATGGCTACCCAATCTGGAGCTTTTACCTGGAAATATTTTTAAAATGTTCTCACATCTTCTTAATTCTACAAGTGCTAGGTGCTTTTAATTGTGATATATTATCTACAAGTAAGCAAGAAGAAAAAAAAAAATGGCACGAAATCTTTCCAAAATGATCCCACATCTTCATGAATCTTCTAAAGCTTGATATATACAGGATGTATCTAAACTACTGGGCAAAACTTTAAGGGGTGATAGTACACATCAAGACAAATAATATTAAATGGGAAACTAAGGGTCCCAAACGTCTTCCGAAGGAGATAGGCACCATCAAAGTTTAGGATCCAAAATTTGAAATGATTATAAAAAACGGAAAAATTAGTCGATTCGTTTTCGGTTTTCACGAAAACTATTCTTGATGTCAGTATTGTCTTGAAAATAAATTATAAAGACAAATTTCAAAAAATGCCTATAGAGGGCGCTTTAGACTTTGGAGTAACGAACAACTATTTTTTACCGTTATTTTTGCATCTCATTGAATTTTTTTAGAAGTTTAGACACAAACTTAAATTTTGAGCTCAAAATCTGTGGTTAAGTAGCGCAAACTGAACTGTGTCCAATGGGAGTGGGTAGGTACAAATTTCATATGATTATAAAAAACAGAAAAATTGGTCAATTGATTTTAAATTTTCACTAAAATTATTCTTTATGTCAGTATTGTCTTAAAAATAAATTATACAGATAAATTTCAAAAAATGTCGATAGAAGGCGCTTTAGACTGCAGAGTAACGTACAACTATTATTTACCGTTATTTTTTGCATCTCATTAAATTGTTTTGAAGCTTAGACATAAACTTAAATTTTGTGCTGAAAATCTGAATCGTTGAGAGTGGTTTAGTAGCGCTAACTGAACTGTGTTCAATGGGGGTGGGAAGGTTCAAATTTCAATTGATTATACAAAATGGAAAAATTGGTCGATTCGTTTGCGGTTTTCTCTAAAACCATTCTTTATGTCAGTATTTCTTGAAAATAAATTTTAAAAATAAATTTCAAAAAAATTCCGTTAGAGGGCGCCTTAAACTTTAGAGTAACCAACAACAATTTTTAACTGTTATTTTTTGTATCTAATTAAATGCTTGCAAAAGCTTAGACTTAAATTTTGAGCTCAAATTCTGAATCGTTCGGAGGGGTTAAGAAGCGCAAACTGAAATGTGTTTAGGAGTTGAAATGTTAACGTGGCCACCCTACGAGCACAGTTCAATTTTTCGCTACTTAATTACTCACAACGATTCATATCTTGAGCTCAAAATTTAGTCTAAGCTTTTAAAACATTTATCTAGATTTTAAAAAAATAACGATTAAAAATAGTTGCTGATTACTCTAAAGTTTAGGGCGCCCTCTAACGGAATTTTTTAAAAATTTATCTTTAAAATTTACTTTCGAGAAAATACTGATATAAAAAATGGTTTTAGAGAAAACCGCAAACGAATCGACCAATTTTTTCAATTTTTATAATCATTTGAAATTTGAACCTCCCCACCCCCATTAAATAAAGTTCAGTTTGCGCTACTTAACTACTCTCAACGATTCAGATATTCAGCTCAAAATTTAAGTTTATGTCTAAGCTTCTAAAAAATTTTAATGAGATATAAAAAATAACGGTAAAAAATAGTTGTACGTTACTCCAAAGTCTAAAGCGCCCTCTATCGACATTTTTTGGAATTTATCTGTATAATTTGTTTTCAAGACAATACTGACATAAAGAATAATTTTAGTGAAAACCGCAAATCATTTGACCAATTTTTCTGTTTTTTATAATCATTTGAAATTTGAACCTACCCACTCCCATTGAACACAGTTCAGTTTGCACTACTTAACCGCAGGTTTTGAGCTCAAAATTTAAGTTAATGTCTAAACTTCTAGAAAAATTTAATGAGATGCAAAAAATAACGGTAAAAAATAGTTGTTCGTTACTCCAAAGTCTAAAGCGCCCTCTATTGGCAGTTTTTGAAATTAATCTTTATAATTTATTTTCAAGACAATACTGACATCAAGAATAGCTTTCGTGAAAACCGCAAACGAATCGATCAATTTTTCCGTTTTTTATAATCATTTCAAATTTTGGACCCTAAACTTTGATGGCGCCTATCTCCCTCGGAAGACGTTTGGGACCCTTAGTGTCCCATTTAATATTATTTGTCTTGATGTGTACTATCACCCCTTAAAATTTTGCCCAGTAGTTTAGATACACCCTGTATATTTTTTAAATTATGAAATATTGTTTAATGCACGAAAAAAATGGCTCGAGCGGTCGTTCCTCGTTTATTTGTGAAATATATTCTTAAATGCTCTACATATTGTTTCTTTGCCTTTAAAATTATCGTACTTCATTTGTGAAAATACGTTCCATGGAATAATCTTATGCCAAACGCCATTTTCATTTGTTTGCGAAATATATTCTACGGATTGAATTTGTTTAATTTTCTGCCTCAATCATCGTCGTTTCGTGTGATGTGATCTTATTTTGGAACGTTTTAAAGTTCCATAAATACTTTCGTCATATATTTTCAATAAGTAAGCCAAGTTTTAAAGGATCCATTATTTTTTTCGCAAGTTAATATATTTTATCAAACTGTAACATTTTTCATATCACATATTAGTTTTAATTCATTTTATGATAATTTTACAATTTATTTATGTGACGTGTAATTCCCTTTCCTCTTGATGCTTATTTTTATTCTTTCGTTTATTTTATTCTATGTGTGCATGTTTAACTTTACCTTGATTAAATAAGAAATTTTCTTAATTCGAATTTTAAAAAAAGCAAAAAAAAAGATTGAGAAATAATGAAATAAGCATTTATTTACATTGATATTATATTTCTTTTCTTTTTACAAACGGGAAAATAAACTGAGACCCAGAAAATATTAAAATGTATTTATACTTTTATTTCAATTCTCATATGATATGTGTTTATTAATTAATTTTTTGATTGTTTTGTTGTTGTTGGTTTCGCAAGATAACAGAATTTATTAGAAACTTTATTTGAGAGTTCTGTTGTTATTTATTTTTAAGCATTTAATTTAGAGTTCCTAATATATTGTGAAATAGCCTTGAATATGATTTTCAAAACAGGCTGAGTAAGTTTTTGCATTTATTTATTTATTTATTTATGAAATAAGACTTTCTTTTATTTTAAAGTTATATTGAAAAATCTACATTACGTAGTCTTGCCTTAATAATATGATAATAATATCGATTGACATTTTAATTATTCAGATATGTTTTAACATTATTTAGAACATTGTTTATGAATGTTGCCAACAATTCAGTACTAGTTTTATATTAGTTAAAATAATGTTTTGATTAAATGACACGTAATAACAAACTAGTTTATTTATATCAGCAATAATTTAAAGTATATTTTCTTTCAAAAAAAATTTTAATTTTAAAGATACTTAAAGGTTTAATGAAGTTTAATTATTTTAAAAGTATGCTTTGCTAAAGTTAAAACTCTCTTGTTTTATTAATGACTTGTTTATATGAGTTATAAAGCAAAGCTCACGTCTGGAAAACAATTTATTTAAATGAATTTTTAGTAAATTTTTAGGGTAATTGTCTTATTATTTTGCTAAAGTTAAGAATGTCCGGGCTTAATAAAGCCCGCAAAGAAGACTTGTTTCAGTCGCTGTAAAAATGAATTTAGATGTACAACCCTCTATGACCGTTGTCACATTGCATGATAAGATTAAATCCTCTTTTTTGCACGAAGTTGATTTCATGAATTAGTTAGTCAGAAACCAAATTGCGACTCGCGAGAAAGAACAGCGTAGACGAGACTTAGAGGAAAAACAAAAAACAGCTGAGTTAGAACAGCGTAAATTAGAAGAGAAGCGTCGTTCGGAAGAACTGGAATTAAAAAAGTTTGAGATGAATTTTGAGCTTGAGAAGCTTAAGTTACAGGCTCAGAGCCAAAGTGTTTCCAGTGGAGCGGTAGATGGTATTGCGGCAGGGATAATGTCTCATCCAGAGAGTAAAATAGATGTCCAGAAGCTGTTGCCTACATTTAAGCTAGAGACAGATGATGTAACATTGTTTCTGGTGCTCTTGGAACGACAGTTAAAGCTTTCGAAGGTACCAGAACACCTCTGGGTTTCTTATTTACTAGGTGCTGTACTCTCTTCTATATCTACGCTTATTGCTCGTGCAAAAGAAGAAAACGCTTCAGACTTTTCATATGTTAAAGGTATACTTCTAAAAAGGTTTAAAATTAGTGCCGAGAAGTTTAGGCAGCTGTTTTTCACACGTCGCAAGGCCAAAGAAATTACTTGGAGAGATTATTATTTCGAATTATTACGTGCTTACTTTGAAAACTGGCTTAAAGAGTTAAATGTAACGTCTTTTGAAGCTCTTCAAGATCTGATCATAGCGGATCAGATGAAAAGGCGCGTGCCTGTCGAATGCAAACAACATATGTTACATGATTGGGAAAATTTAAATTCGCCAGTCGACCTTGCCGTAAAATTATATGCGTATGATACTATCAGGTATACGTTTTCTAAAAAAGATTCGGTTGTACCCCAAGAGAAAAAAGAGTATTCTCGCCGAGAAAATACCGTAATTTCGGGTGTATAAGCCGCGGATCAAACAATTCTTTTTGGACCCAGAAATCTTATTTAGTGATAGAAGACAAATATTTACGACGATCTGACTAGTTATATTTGTTTCTTAAAAAATTCTGGGTCAAAAAAGAATTGTTTGATCTGCGGCTTATACACCCGAAATTACGGTACATGGAAGCAGAGTAAGCCTCCAAAAGAAGATAGATCTTCTCCCATGTTTGATAATCGACGCTTAGAATCCGATGTGTTTTGCTACGGTTGTGGCAAAGTAGGATTTATAAAGAAGAAATGCCCAGATTGCTCTCCTACGGTTAAGAAACAAACAGTGCAAGTTCAACAACTTAAGCTGTATAGTTTAAATACATCAGCAGTTTCAACTCCAAATGTACCTATTACGATCTGAAATAAGGTGTTAGTCTGTGCAGATACAGGAGCAAATCGTTCAATTGCAGGAGAACGTAAGTATAAGTTATTTTTAAAAACTGGTGTTGCATTGAAGCCTCATACTCATGATGTAACTTTGGCTAAAGGAACTACGATGATTAGAAAAACTCTGTCTGCCACTGTGCCTGTAAAGATTGAAGACCGAGTTTTCAAAACAGAGTTTATTGTATTACCAAATGTCAAAGGTAATAGAACTCTTTTAGGAATGGATTTCCTGCACAAAGCTAACATAGTGTTAGACACTGCAAGTAAAACGTGGCATTTTAGTGACAAACCTCATAAAAAGTTTTATTTTGTAGAAGAACATGAAGTACAAAATAGTACGTGTGCTGACGCGGTCAAAATCGATCCGTATACCTTACATGAAGATGAAGATAAAAATTGCAATTCTAATGAAAGAAAGAAACTTAAAGATATTCCGAAAAGGTATGAAAAATGTTTCCAACCAGGAGGAGAGATAACCCCATATCTTAAACGACTTGCAAATATTTCGAAAAGTGTGAAAGAGCGTATTGAAATGAAACAAGATCAACAAAAGAAATATGATAAAAATCGTAGACAAGTATATTTCAAGCCTGGTGAAAAAGTATGAGTTAACCTATACCCAGTGAGCAAGGCAAGTAAAAATAAAACAGCAAAATTTATTCCTAAGAGAGATGGGCCATACATAGTTTTGACTCAAAAGTCACTAGTGACATATGACATTGCTAGTCTAGAAAATCCTACTGAACGAATTAGATCTTACCACATTTCTGCCTTGTTGCCTTTCCAAGAATCTGAAACTATTCCAGTTCCACCCTTGAGAAAAAGAGGAAGGCCCAAAAAGCATCCTATTTCCTATCCGAGACGTAGATCGGAAATAGAGGGAGGAGATGTAACACGCGCATTCCAAAGAAAAAAAATAGACTGCCAGTCGTCACGTGACCTGAACTCTGCTAAAATAAAAATGTAGTTGTAATATTTTTCGTCTTAAAAAATCTGGCAACACTATTTTTCTTTTATAAAAAAAAACATTCTATTCTAAGTGATGTTCGAAAATTCGGAAAGTTGGTTATGAACTGTGAGTTCATGTCTTGTGTTAGTGGTGTGCGCCAGGAAAATTATGTAAAAAAAAAGATTTATTTGTAAATACTGTATGTGTGTTAATGTTCTAAATGTAAGTGATGTCTTTCAAAAAAAAATGTATTTAAAGAAGACTGTAGTCCCGAGATATCCATATTAAGATAAGTGATGCTCTTCTTTCTTTTTGTAAATTTGCAAGACGAATTTTTACAAAACTACTTAAATCACATTTTCAGAAATTATCATATATGTGTGACCATGTAGCTAATTCTTTGAGTAACCTTGTATATCTTTTTATCTATATTCTACAAACATTTCTTATAAACCGAAAGCAGTTCAACGTAAAAATGCATAATTTATTTAAAAAACACCTTTAAGTTAATTACCCTCACATTCAGTAACATTTATGAGCTCTTTTGTGTAACCCTGTATATCAACTATAACAGCTCTAATAATAGATAATACCTCGATACTAAGATATAGCCTGTATCTCTTCTTGAGAGATTTTTTTTGCATATTTTAGAAAAGAGAATTATTTTAAATTGTTGCCAACTGTTAAAACATCGTAAAGAACAAAAGTTCCTTCAAATTAAAAATTTATTGACACGTGACTATTATAAATAGAAAAAAAATTAAATTAAATGAATTTTACGTATTACAAGTAAGAAAATATTGAAAATTACGGGATAAAAACTGTATTTACACGTGAATTTTAAAAGAGAAAGAAAATTGTAGAATGATAAATTCATTAATATACGTTAAAAGTCGTAAATGGAGAAAAATTACATCAGATTTAAAAAGCAATATAAGACAGTGCAAATAATAATATTTCCTTTCTAACGATAAAAATATTTTGACGTGAATATTACAAAAAAAAGTTTGGTGGGCATTACGTAAGATTTAAAATGGTACATTTAAGAATCACTTATACCATTACCTTATAGCATTGTAATAAAACACAGAGAAGCTAAGACTTTGTTGGCTAATTTGGCTGATTCTGAAATGTTTAAACAATCTTATTGAATCAAACGGGAAAACATTCATTTACAGGAACTCATTCAACAGTAAAAACTCCCTCCGTAAAACGGAAAAGAACAAATACTCGTTTATAGGACGATCGCTACTTTTTATATATATATATATATATATATATATATATATATAATCTTTCGTAATTTTTTAAAGCCGATCAAATTAACTTATTTCCAGAGCTGGAATAACGGGGGGGAGGGGGGTTCACGGACGTACTCGTAGGGTCAGAGTTTCCTAGTTATTAAAAAAATAGAGCACTTTAACTTTTCTTAGAAGCTGCAAAATCTGACGACAGGTTGTCGAGTATAGCTCGAAGTGGACAGAAGCCTCAATTATTTAAAATATTGCGTTCCATTTTGCAATTCAAAATCGAGTATCTGGCTAAATAAATGTTGCCAAAATGTTTACTAGTCTCATATAAATATCTCATAAAAAAAAGATAATAATTACTATCATTTTCTAAAATGCTGCTTTTCATAAACCCTACTGGAAATATAAACATAATTTAACTACACTGATTTTATTAAAATCCCAATATTTTCATTGATTTCCATATTTATCATTTTACTAGATAAACGTAAACATTATTATATTCAAATGATTAAAACACCTATACGCAGTTAAAATTGCGTCTTCATAAACTGCTCAGAACATTCCCAACAACGCACTAGAATCAAAAATAAATTTTCCAAAACGCAAAACATGAAAAAATGTAGGGTAAAAAGAAATAAAAAACATAATTTAGAAACTGGTAAGTAGAAAAACGTCTCAAAAGTTGCTTTATTCCCATTTTATATTCCCACTTAGCCTCATATATTAGATGGAACATAAATAGTTTTACACTACAAAAATAAAAATATTTTATATATATATAGCGGCACACCCTGTTCATTATAGTTAATCGAACAAAATTCTAATCAAAATATTACATACTTTGCTGAAACAGAATGAAACTTTGTATAATAATCAGCTTATTTTTTTATTTTAGGATCAGTAATCAACTGCATGCGCATTAGCTTTATTCACTTTGTACAAACCTACTTAAAAAAAAAAAAAAAAAAAAAAAAAAAAATCGTGAGAACAATCTATTTGTCATTACTATGTGTCATTCTGGCACCCATTGGGGGAAGTGATGCAGTTTTTGGAAGCTCCATTCACACGTGTCTTCACTTCTATTGTTTAATAAAAACAATGTAATCTACATTTCTTCCATTGGCGTGTTTTCATCGTATCGTGAATTATGAATTACATTTGTTGGAGAGTTTTCGAGACTCTACGATGCCTCGTGGTTGACCCATTTATACCCCAGTGTTTTGGTCAGCAGCTATAAAAAGCTCACAACCTTAAGGGCATCAAAGTTTCAACATGCGAAAAAAAAACCATATATATATTTTTGAGTTTTACTTCCTGTTTCATTTCACGTGTTATACGAGATGCTGATATAGATCTCAATTAATTTCCTTCCTAGAATTAGTTTTAGACTGGCGAGTAGAAATCGACTCGATCAATTAATAACTTCACTCTCCCTTTCTTTAGCCGGTCATTTTTTTTTATTTCTTTCTTTCTCAATCTGATACATCTATTACGAAAGGTGAATTTATCACCCATTTGGCGAGTGTCGCAACTGGCGTCTTATTGAATTATATTTCCAAATTAAAAAAAGTATAAAGGAGGATAAAGGTAATAACAGAACAAAATCCAAAATTTTGGAAGAGAAACACCTGCGATCCGCAGCCTAGGCTGCCGAGTTTTTTGTTTGTTTGTTTTTTCCTTTTGCTTTATATTTGTCCGCTTTTTTGTTTAAATTGAGAATATAAATATAAAAATACTAAACTAAGATTTTTTTTTTCACAATACATTCAGTATAACTCAATTTTAAATTACCTCAAAATAGGTCAAAATGTCCAATTTTTATTAAACGAAAGCCCGTTTAATTGTGAATATTTTCACACCTCTTTTTTATCCATATAGTAGTTCTATCGAGAAATATTGTAAATTTTATTGATACAACCAATGCAATTCCTTGCAAAAATGAAATTTTTAAACGGCTTGGGTCAAGACCACAATGTTAAAGGAACAATTTATCTCAAAATTGGTCAAAATGTCGATTTTTTATTAAATGAAAGCCCGTTTAATTGTGATTATTTTGACACCTCAGTTTTACTCATACAGTAGTTCTATCGAGATATATAATAAATTTTGTTGATATAACAAATGCAGCTCGCCACACAAATGAAAACTTTAAAAGGCTTTTTCTCCATTCTCATACTTTCTTCACTTTTATGTTTTCAAAATGCTGAAGCTTTTTTTAAGTGTTTGAGATAGAGTTTTAATTTTTCTTTTTTTGTACATGTTCTTTATTGTTTACTGTTATCTCTTATATATGCAATAAATATGCGTATGGAATTAGCCTTCGAGTTTATTATTTTTAAAAAAAGTAAAAGTATATGAAGATGTGTTAGATTTCAATTTCATCGTTTTACGCTATAAGTATCAGCAATATATATAAGTATACATCTTTAAATGTAATATTAGATATATCTAAAAATTTATGTGCAGTCTTGTGTAGTATTCATTTGAAAATCTCAAAAAAAAAGAGAGAGGGAGACAGAATATTAACATTTAAAAAAGTATAGTATTTTTAAACATCTAACATTTTCAAACTTAAAAAAATAAATAATTAAACACGCAGTCTTTTTTTCCCCACAAAATTTTCCCTTTTTTAAGATTGAAATTCAGAGAGTTCAGTATCTGAGCCATATTTTTAAAAATAATCAAAGGAAAAGGTAAGTTGCCTTCTTAAAACAGATTAAAATAAAAAATAGAGGAGAGTGTGAGACATGTTTTATATTTTCATACTGTAGGAAGTATAGCTTATAAAATCTACATGTTTTTTTATTTTCTTTCTTTTTAACATGCAAGACAAGTAGAGGAAGGTGATGTAATACAACACCTGTATACAATACTTTCTACAGTTTTATTAACATGTAATGATTTTATTGAATGTTAATATTGAATATTAATTGAATGTTATTGAATATTATGGATTTAACATTTAAGTTTATACACGGAAAAAACCGTTTTTTTTAAACAACTAAATTTTGGTTAATATAGCCCCAAACAAATATTTTGATTGGAATGACCAAATTGTGGTTAAACTAACCAAATGATTTTGTTAATTCAACAAAATTTTGTTTGAAATTTGGTTTTTCAGATTTTTTTGTGTAGTTATTTTTTTTTTTTTTTTTTTTTTTTTTTAATATTTAAATTGACAATTTGTTGAATTTCCTTCATTTTTTAAATTACACGAGTAAAAAAGTCATATTCCATACTAAAATCCCATACATCTAAAAATCCATGCACAGTTTTATGTAGTATATTCTAAAGAATGTGGGGAAGAAAAGCGAAGACAAAATATTGATATTTATAAAAACAGTAAAGATTTTTTTAAAAGTTAAACTTTTTTAAACAAATTTTAATTTGAATAAAATAGGCAATTCTACAAAAAAAAATTTATTATTTTATTTAATTTTTAGTATTAAATATTGTGCCACAACATGCATTACAATACTATTCAAAATTGAAAAAAAAGTTTCAAAAATACTGTGTTCCCTTAATTTTTCTGACTTACATTAGAATATCCCTAAAATGTTAATCAAATCTTAGAAACTTCATACATGGATTAGACTTTAAAAAATAGTATAATAATGAATAAAATAAATAAATAAAACAGTTTTCTGATTTAGTCTCTCATTTTTCTTTAAAAAGTTAAAGAGATCATCTTTTTTATTCATCTTTATGGGGCTTATTTTTATTATTATTCTTAGGGACTCTGCACTTTATGATTTAGTGGGAAGGGAGGATTGGCTCATGATATTGTAAGGTATCTCTAGGGGGAGGGGGTCAGTCTTTTGATATGGATATCATTTTTGATCCAATCAAAACTTATTCTCTTTATTTATATAACATGGTCTTTGGTTCAAAATAGTATGTTATCTTTTTTGGTCGGTTTTCTATTTATATGAAAAAACAAAAGTTATTAGAATCACTAAATTATAATAAAATAATTTAATTGTCAAAAATGGACTACCCGAACGTTTGGCCTTAGTATTTTTCTCCATATATGTATGCATCTATAATCCCGGTTCGGGGAACCACACGTGTAAACTTTTTGAAATGAATTTTGTGTTTACTAATAAATAAAAGAGAAATAGAAAGAATGTTATTCTCTTGCTTTGTTGATAAGAATTTCTATCTATCGCACCACCACCACTCCTCCTCCGTTCGTGGATAGTATACAAGACTTTATTGCTGTCGAATGCATTATGAAATAAAAAGCCATTATAAAATACTTTTAAATAGTAACTATTTCTTTTAAGTGTTATTTGGTATAAAGCTATTTCATATATAAAATATTTCATTGAATTGTCTTGTTTTGAATCAATAAAGTATGCGAAAAAATGTTAATCAATTTTGTATATCATTCCAAATAAAAGAAATAAATTTCTAAAACGCCAAAGAAATTTATACTTTGATAACGATATTATTAAAGAAAGGGGGATTACAAAATTTCCAAAAAGTTGATAACGTTATACTTGCACAGCCCCTTAGTTTTGTTTATAAAGCGACAGAAATTAAAATGCATTTATCTATGTTATGTGAAAACATTTTAGCTTTAGATATGAAACTTTATACAAATCTTAGTTTTATAATTCAAGTTCGATCAGCGCGATTGATATCTTGCTCTCAAAAAAAAAAAAAATTGTAAAGTTGTTACATTTTTTCTAGGAAACTAGGATTCTTGGATCTTTTTATGCAACAGTAACAGCAAAAATTCACGTAACAGAATCGGTTGCATGAATCTACCTTTTATGTAAAAAGTTCTAGAAATCCCAGTCTCCTAGAAAGTTTTTTATAAGTTAACAGATTTTTTTTACTGTGTAGTTAACAATAAAGTTAAAATTATGTTAACATTAACAATAACACTCATTTTATCCACATAACTGACTTAGTTTCAAATGCTTGCGGAAGATTTCTTATATTTTCGGTCTAAAAATATTGGTATTTCTAGAATACTAATAGTTTTAATTTTAACTGACTTACTTGAAGGGAAAATAAACGTAATTTTATCGACATATAAATAATAGTCTATCTTTATGAAGGAATAAAAAATATAACTTTTTGCTGTTTTAAACTATAGTCAAAAGTAGCAAAATCTAAAAATAATGTTAAAAAAAAACACTCTTTATTTGGTATTTAAACTATTGGTATTAGGTTGAAGGATTCATTACACAAATAGAAAAAAAATTGAAGGTAAAATGTTGCAATAATTTGTAGATATCATACCGAATGTTATACCCTAATATGACATTACTTCTAGGAGAAAAATAGTTCCTAATTTTTTCAAATATTACCTTTAAAACTTTTGATATTATCATGCTAAATTTTCTTTAAATTTAGAAATATCTCATATTTATTTTACATGTAAATTTATTTTTGTTTTCCGCCAACCAAGTCACTTTTTATTTCTATATCTCTTCCAGGCGCAATCTCTTAACATATCGCTTCTTTATTTATTTTTAATGTTCAATTTTACATTTGAAAATGATTTTTATTCAAAATATCTCTTGTGAAAACTGTTCTTAAGTACTTTCAGAAATTTTCTCCTTTTCACTAAGTGTAACTCGTAAATACGAATAACATTTTTTGGTACACAAAACCGTAACTTTACATAATTGTGTCTTGAAATCCAATGCCATCATATTATTTTTTATTTTATTTATTTATTTATTTTATTTATTTATTTATTTGCTTATTTGTTATTAATATTGTTTTAAATTAAGACTTTTAAATAATTATTAATAATATTATTGTTAATATTTTAAATTTTAAATAATTAAAAAAGGTTTGAATTATACTATTTGCTTAAAAAATAAACATTATATACGTTCAAAAAGGCTCAGTTCAAACTAGGTTTTTAACTCAAATTTTATTTTTCGCAGATAAAAATTATTTTTGAAAAAAGTTTTATACTAAAGTATCTCTTCTAACATTATTAGGTCTTTGAAAGCTTAACTTCATTTTTTTTTTCTCTTATTGAATCTAAATCCGTGCAATTCATCAACATCGTTTTATGGGAAAATTGACTTCGTCTGTTGAAAAATTAAACGAAGAAATGTATTGGATGGAAACTGTGTATTTATATAGCATCAAATAGAAATAATACATAATTATTTTTTAAATAGTAAGAATAGTATTTATTGATCAACAAATGCTATACAGCAAAACTATATACAAAAGATGATAGGATGTATTGATGTGATAATACTTGATATGATACTATACGGTAGATACATATGTACATGGCGTTGGCCAGAATGATTTGAAATGTTTGAACTAAATTATGATGATAGCCTATATACTAGAAATTAGTTAATATCCTCCGTGTCCGCCTCCGTAATGTTCGAATCCTCCGCCGTATCCACCATGTCCGTGGACGAGTTCAGCATGAGCAGAGTGACTGTAACTGTGGACTCTGGAAAGAAATAAAAATATAAAGTAAGTAAGCCGGAAATTAAATTTCTTGTTAATAACTTTTTAACAAAACGAATACTAGTTGGATGTGCCAATCCCAAAACTTTCTTCTAGCTCATACGTACAAATTAATATTTTAAAAAAAAATATATGTTAAACAGCTTAATGCTTTAATAATCTTAATATAATACTATATCAGCTTTGATTTTCATCGTAAATTTCTGATTCAGTCAATTAATGAAAGTAAAAACGAGTTTCAGTAGAATAATAGGCAGATTGTTTTTTCAAATTAAGGGGGCACCTATTTTCCACACCCAAAAATAATCATACACAAAAAATTTAGTTCAGTTCTATGCATAACTTCATACACTTTTTGATGGTAAAATAATGAAAATGGCACAGACATCGTGATAATAGCGCCCCTTTCAGGCGATTATTTTTTTTAATTCAGAGCGGGCCTACTAGCCATAGCCAAACACTAACACAAAAAATTTCGTTCAATTCTATGCATAACTTCATACACTTTTAGGTAATACAGTATTGAAAACAGCACAAAAGTTTCTATTGCAGTGTCCCCTTCCGGTGGATTTTTTTCAAATTCAGGTAGGACTAACAGCTGTTGCCAAACACTTGCACAAAAAATTTGGTTCAATTCTATGCATAACTTCATACAATTTTAGTTGGTACAATATTCAAAATGGCACATAAATCGCTATTGCAGCGCCCCTTCCGTCGGAATACTTCAAAAATGAAGGAGGCCACAGCCAAAAACATCCACAAAAAATTTGGTTCAATTCTATGCATATCTTCATACACTTTTTGATGGTAGAATGGCGACATACGGACACACACAGAGACATACGGAGAGACAGACATTTTGTAAAAACATGTTTTTTGGAATGTCTGACCCCTAAAACGTGTAAATCCGTCGAAAACCGGATGTCCTTTAAAAAAAAAAATAGATTACAATATTTTCTTCTATTGAAGATAGAAGAAAGTAAAAAAAGACTTTAAAATTCTTTATTAATTTGATTGTTTTGTCAACTGCACTCTACTTCACTTTATATTAATTTATCCAGATAAAAAATGTCAGGAATTGTTGGCCCATCCAGTATTAATAACAATCTTTAAAATAAAACCGTATGAAAAGGGAGGAAAACCGCTAGGAATTTCCGCTAATCAAACAAAGCTATATCACTTGATGAAAATCGTTGAAAATGAAATATTTGAGACAAGTTAAATATGTGTGTATAAACGTTAATGTTTTGTTCTTTGTTGAATTTCAGAAAACTTACTGAACCAATTTGATGAATTTAAAATTGGACCAATTCAAGAGTATCATCTTTCAGTTAGAACAAATTGCATGAATGGATCGCGTAGTTTAGAAAAAATAGGTGAACATAGAAAAAAAAGAAAAAAGAAAGAAAGAAATACATGTGGCGTTGAATTGATAACCTGCTCTTTTAAAATTAAGGATACTCTCAAAATAATATTTTTACTCTCATCAAAACCAAAATTTTGTCGCATACTCTTGGAGGCATATTTGTGTATAAAAGAATGAAAGTTGCAGACATTATTTTTAGTGATTTAGAATTGAATAGCAATTTTGATTTTTGGATAAGTGAATTATAAATGAGTGATATCTCAAAACGACTTTTCTTAGGCTATCACGTCCCAAAAATCGGCTTAAAACTCTAACAACATTTTCGGGAAAATCCTTTAAATTTATCGAAAAAAATGAAAACGCGATTGGAAAATTCAGTTTCTGAACAATAATACTATCTAATTTCGTGCATTTCAGAATAAAAATGATTTTGTGAATGTTTCAAAAAATAGCCAATTTAGATTTGAGTACAGCTTTAAGAATTATGCGCCAAATTCATTTTGCATGACATACATTTTTTAGCTATTTTCAATTGTTCTTTTTTTTTAATTCTGCAAAGAATAATTTTGTGCAATATTGTTCTTAAATAATATGTGAAAATTTAGAAATTGAATAAAATGTAACGTACACTTTGTCTTTTCTGAAACATTAAAAAAAAATTTCTATTTTTTACACACATTTTAAATAATGTAATAGTAATCCTGGTGCAATAAAGCAGCAATTTAAGACATTTAATACATGAATCATTTTGTATAATTTAGAGATAAGATGAATTTGGCCGGAATTAATATAATTTTATTAATCATCCATTACCCTGACAATTTTTATTGGCAGTAGAAGTGTAAGGCATTTGATATACATGGGTAATAATTTAAATAACAATCTTATAAACGATGTATCAAGAGAAATGTATTATTCATATTTCAGGAAAATTAATTGAAGAGCTCAGATAATTAAGACTGTATATGAAAAAAAAATATTAATTATACGATTAAAAATATAATCAACAGTCCTTTACCATATGTTAAATTACTATTTGAAAAAAAAAAACTCTTATTAGAGATTTTAATTGATAAATTAGATATTTAACTGTAAACTCAAATAAATATTTGGAACTTTACAGCTCATTTTTTTCAAAACTGGGACTGTCCATAAATTATGTCTTTTTTTCAATATCTTTCATTCTCCTCCCCCTCTTTGTCACAAAGTGTCACACCTCACCATACCCTCTCCTCTCCCACTGTCACATGTCACCCTATATTACATAAACAATGCACTATGTTATAGATCATATTTCAAATGTTATTTTTAAATTTTAATTATTTGTTTTAATGACATAAGTGAGTATTACAATAAAAATGATTCATGTACTTATTTTGACTGAAAATTAAGGTTTAGAACAGATACAAAATTAATATACAACAGTAATAGAATATAAATATGAAAGAACAGTTGAAAACAGTAATACTTTGGAATTTAATATATTTAGCTTTAAATGTCTCATCTTTTGAGATATGAATATATCTTTAAGAATATATGAATATATCTTTATGAACACAAAATACTTTAACTTCAAAATTTAATCTACTGATTTGTAATGCTTTTATTTTAACAAAAATGTGTGATGTCACATTTCTTCTAACTCCCTCCCACCCCCTTGTCACAAACTGTCACAATTCGAAAGCCCCCCTTACCACCTCCAAGCGTGACATCATTTGTGGACGGCCTCGCAATGTTTGTATCACTTATCACTTTTATCACCTGAGCTCTTCAATTCAAACATACGACATTTGTATTTAAAAATTAAATATAAAAATCACTACAGCTATAAAATGTGTAAAAATTTTTGCCAAAAATTTCACGTTAAAAAAGAAATTTCACATTAGATAATATTTACAAATTTCTAATTCCGAACGAAACCTTCAAGTATTGTTACTTATGCAGGGTCAAGACATATACCGAAAGTACATGAGTTCAAAGATAATTAAATTAACGCTAGACTGATAAACTTAACAAAATCTTTTAAACATATTTATATAGATAAATTTACATAAGATTTTTAATCGTTTGTGAAATCCCTTATGGGTTCCGGAACACATTTTAAAATGATTTTTATTTATTCACTTAAATTTTGGTATTTTTTATAATGATTAACCACATTATTTTGTAAACAACATAACATGATTAAACTTCTCATATAAAATTGGGGTAATTTAATATCGTTATAACTCGAAATATTATTTGCAAAATTTCATTTTTTTTTTCATTTAAGTAAACATAAATACATAAACTTTAATCTTGATTTAGTATGTTTAAAAATATTAATTTGTTTAAAAAATAAAAATATTTAAATAAAAAATAAAAAAAGGATGTAACATAAAAAATCATATTTTCAAAAGTAATTTTTTTTCTAATTTTCTGAATCAAAATTAAAGTAAAAAAAAAAAAATCAAAAAGACATGTTCCATGTTTGAACCGTTTATCTCTACACGTTCTTGACTTATAATAATTTGAATAGGAGAAATGGTGAAAAATCCCATCATGGGGAAAAAAAGATTTTCACTAGAAGTCATTTCCATGACAATCATAGCTAGTTTTTGAAAACAAATCAAAACTAAAAAATAAAAATATTTCCTGTTCAATTTAAAATAGAAACATGATTTAAGCGTCAGTTAAAAAAAAAAAAAAAAAAAAAAAATTAATAGATTTTTTTTTTTTTTTTTTTTTTTTTTTTTTTTTTTTTTAAATATGAAGATTTTATGTCTTCTGGACCCCCAACACACGTATATTATACAAATTTCAAAGAAACTAACAATACACATTTTTTTTCCTTTTAGCGTAATTTTGATCCTGCACAGGTCTTATGTATATCTGTGTGATACAGGTAGCTGTTTTCCTCTTACAAATTTTGAATCATTAGTTGGTTCGATAACAACTACCGCGGACGAAAAACTAATATCTGTACGAGGAAAATAGAAAATCACATGTTCCGAAACTATTTGGTTCACAACTTACAAGGGTGACAGCTATCACAGAGGTACACATGTGAATGCGACTAAAGCAAGCTTATAGCATCTCTACCGCCTCACATACGCTCACAAAGGAAAATAAATCCTATGTTTTTTATATGGTTTAACAACCACTTATGATGTTTTCGTAGGTAAAGAATTTATTTTAATTAGTTATTTTTTCAATATTTAGGAATTTATATCATATTAAACAGCTCTCTATTATGAAAAAAAATAATACATACATTAAAAAATTAACTATAACTCATTATTTCTTCATAGAAAAAAATTTAATGCACTGCTAACTAGACACAGAGTTATGATTAAACTATCATTAAAAAACAACTGAATATGAAAATATTATGTTATATTTAGAAACAAAAGAAAAATATTTCTGCTTTAAGTTTGTGAGTATTTGTTATATTATATGCAAAATTACATGAAAATTTATCAGAATAAAAACTTAACGGCGATATTTTTTTCGCAAAGTTAAATATTGTGTATTTGATTGCTGAGACTGATCCCCCATATAGATTCTAACTAAATAATAGAGCTTACAGATTACACTTCAAAGATCGTTTTAATTGTTCGTTAATCGATTTACAATTGATTAAAGTTAATTATTATTATTATTATTATTTAATCCGAACGAATATGCTCTTTTAGAACAATTTGAAATGAAATAAACTGAACACTTACGGGTATTTGGCGTGGCTTTCTTTCTTGAATTTGATGGGGAATGGCAGTGGAAGTGGGATTGGCACGAATCTCGGTTTCAGAGATTTAGCAACCAAGTAGCCGATGAGCAACCTCTTATAACCACCACCTGCAGAAACATTTTGGGCGACGAATGCAAGTCCGATGATGGAAATGCAGACAGCTAGGCACAGAGTCTTGCAGCTGACCATGGTGAACTTAAAAAATAACAAAGATTAATGTGCTAGGAGGATTACAAAAGTATACATAAAAAAGCGTTACAATCATGAGAAAATTATTATACTAATAACGCTAAAACATTCGTTAAGTCACGATCACTTTTTATCTGATTTGTTGTTACATGAATACGACTTTCATCTTCTGAATCCCAAGTGGCTCCTTCTAAATACAATCTACAAAACAATAAATAAATTTCTTGACAGTAAATAAAATAAAATTAAGATTTTTAAAGGAGTAAATCGACATAAAGTAAAATGTGAAATTTATAAAATAATACCTAGTCCAAAAAGTTTGCCTTAAAATTTATGCAAAAAATCTTGAAAAATTATCCTTAACTGTCTTTTATTTATTTTATTTTATAAGAGAATAGATAAACTCAAATTCAATAATCATTCCTTAATTGCGATCAACATGTCTTTTTTTCATGCTTAACGACAAAAAAATTTTTTTTTCTTTTTTAGTTTGCAAATTCATAATAATAAAAAGAATTTTACAATGCCTAAATGCTATGATTTTGTTTCTTCCTCAACAGCTTATAAAAGACCTATCAAAAAAAAAAAAAAAAAAAAAAAAAAAAAAAATTTTGCAGATTAAATGCAGAACAAAGAAAAAATAATAGTAATAAAAATTCTAAAATTTCATTCTTCAATGATTGTGCACTCGAGTTAAAAAGTGCTATTAAACCTAAATCTTTTAACAGTTAGTGATATCATATTTCACAAATTCTTAAGAAATAAGTATAAATTCTTAAGTAAAGAGCATTGAGCCCTAAAAAAAGAACAACTCATTTCTAAACTAAGAAATAAATTATTCCAATCTCTTAAAAAAAAAAAAAAAAAAAAAAGTTAAAAAGCAAACTGCTATTTAAAACGAAGTATCCAAATTTGATGTGATTGAATGAAAAAATAAATAAAAGTTCTATATGCATCACTGAAATTTAAAGAAAAATACGACTTCCAGAAATAATCCATTGCACTTGAAGACGAATATATGGTAACGGAAAAAGCTCCCTTTTCGAACAAATATGAAATATCATCCAGGTGAAGCTTGCTTACTTTAAAAGTAGTGGAGTATAAAACTCGAAAAGAAACTCAAGACAACTGTAACTTTTTAGTCTAAAGACTAGATGTAATTACAGCTGCTTGCACTGAAAGGAGATGTTTCCGCAATTGGCTATCCGGAATATCAGTTACGCTTTTATACTTTTTGCGATCACATGTGTTGTCCAGTTTTTTTTAGTATCGTGCAAGTTAATCATTATTCCTTCCTCCAATTAGACAGAGCCCTTCCGAAAGTAAAAGTTGCCCCTTTGGCGATCAAATCATTCCCAATACAAACACAACGGTCAGTTTCATCGGACGCGCTGGTATCTAAAAAACGACTCAAAGGAAAGTAAAAGTTACCGGCAACCCTGAAGGGGAAAAAAATGTAATCCAAAATATCACATCATCAGGCATCCCAAACACACCTGGATGGTGTGACGCCGGAGGTTATTTGGGGCGATCTTGTTGGACGTGCCAAGCCTTCCAATCGCCCTGGTTTATGAAATGGGAAGAAGGAGAGCACTGGAATAACGGGTTGTCTATGAAGCAACAAGACAAAAGAAAAAAACCGATGATGTAAACAATTATAGTAACGGACGCAGGTTACTTTTCTCGTACCCCTTGTTGTCCAATTGGGCCACCTGAGATTTGAAGGAAAACCCAAGGGCCAAGTCTTGTTTTGATATAAAAAGGGCGGGCAAGGAAGAATTGGACCATTATCGCAAGAACACTTCCGAAGGAAAACGAACGTGTCTGCAGGCAGATCCTCCAATTCTAGTGAAAGTAAAAGTACGAGGTAAGATAAAATCAATTGAATGGATTAGAGCTAATTAATAGGCAAAGCAGCATTTCACACATCTTTTTTCCTCCTTAACTATCAAATGAAATTAACAACGGATTACGTGTGGTAACTTTGGCGAACATCCGGAACACGTTTTTCATGACTTATTGTTATCAAAACAAAAGAAATTATTTATCATTTTTTTAATCGGAATTTTTCATTAAAAAATAAATAGTATTCTATAATAGTTTTTGATACCAATCAATGACTGTATACTTTTTTTAAACTTTAATTCATACAGGTTATGGTTCGTTATAGCAATTTAATTTAAAGTTAAGACAGTAAAAAAATACAAATTTTTTGGTCAAGGTGAATGTATTTCACTTATTTTTTGTTTATTGGAAAATAAAAAGAAATAGAAGTCGAGTACATAAAACAGCTAAAAAGCACGATTTGAGCGTTTATTTATTTATTTATATGAAGTTTAAAAGTATTATTTAAGAATGAACTTCGTCTCTCAAATTTGGTATTCAATGTATTAAGCTTTTATCTTAATACTAATAACAAAAATATTTCTATTTTTTTTTTTTTTCATGTAATTTATTTCTATTTTTAAATGTTATTAGTTTTTTTTTTCTTCCTTTTAAAAAAATAAATTATAAATTACTTCATTTTATACAGTTATTTTTTAAATCACAGTAGTACCATAGTCTTTAGTAACCATGGATATTAAATAAATTAAAATTTCTCTACTTATAAGAATAAATTTAATTATGTTTTCCTATTGCATGATAACATGACATTAAAATTTGAAAAATATTTTAAAATAGCTTTTAAATAATTGTTTTGGTGTGTTCATTATTAATATTCCATGAAATTTAAATAACTGAGATTGTTTGACCTTCTGAATTAATTTTGCCAAAAAGAAAAAGAATTCACTAGTCTTTTTTACATCCCTTCCTCAACCCTTTTTCAACTTTAACCTCTAATTCTATTTTAGTCTTTAATTCTCCACTTGGTGGAGTCTTTTATTGTATTAGACCTTACCCTATATTTTCCCTTTCACTTGTGCTTTATTTTCTTTCTTTCTTTCTTTCTTTTTTCCAACATTTTTTAAGCTCTCTTTATAAATTCAGAAAATTTACATTAATTATGTAAAACAAAACCACTTTTGACATTTAATTTAATTTACAATAATAATTTGTAAGATAATGCGTAATAAATTAAATTTATTACCGACACATTTTTGACAAATTTAAACCTCTAACTTCTTGTAAGTTGATTTTTTTCTTTCCATTCTATATCATGATTTTTTTAGTTTTTTAATTCTAATTTTAGTAATTTAACTTGTTTTTGCAGCTTAACACGTTGAATTTCACAGTGACTGACATTGAACTTTCCATTTAGAAGGCGTCAATCACCGATGACTGGCAGTGTAAAATATGATACCATATAAATTTTAAATAATGTTTCAGCATTTACTTAAAACTATATAAATATTTTAGTTTTATATCATATTTTAGATTTTCTGACACCGGTGACTGAAGCGACCAAAAACAGCAAGTTCAGGGTCAGTCACCGGTGGACGACACGGCACTCAACTAGTTAATATTTTTCGTTAATGATATAAAAAATGTAGCTTTATTTATTTATTTATTATCTGCAACCTGTGTATTTTAATTTTAATGAAGCTTTATGAATTGTGATAATTATGTCTGTTTATATATGCATATATATTTAAAATCATGTAAAAGTTTATATCATAAAATATTATTTGGATCCATTGTTTGAAACAGAGAGAAAGAAAAAGAAAAACAGAGAGAGAATAAGTTCGTTTCGTATGTTAATTTCACCTAATAATATCAAACTGCTGCAGTTTATTTATAAAATTATTTTTTTATTTAAAAAAAATTCTTATAATTTATTTATTGAGCCTTTTAAAAAATTCCATCTCAATAATTTATACTCTACAAGTATTTAAGAAATATTTTAATCGAAAAAAAATCTGTTGCTAAAAAAAAAATTCATAGTAATAACTATTAAATAAAATTAATAAAACTGTCAGGTGATTAAATTTGTCGTAAATGTTAAAGCATAGAATTCATTAGTTTGTTTTCTTTTTAATTGTTATTATTAAAAGCTTATAATAAACCATCCGCAAAATTTTACTAGGTATTATCTACTTTACAATGCAATCATGTTCAGTAATTTTTTTAATACTTTTTTTAAATAATAATAATAATTTTTTAATCTAACATACAACTTTTTTTTAGTTAATAAATTATTATTATTATTATTTACAGTAATTATAACATGACAAATGACTCTAAAAACTAATTATCGTATTCATTTACAAAATATTGCATTTATGTTTAGTTTAAAAATAAATTTCTGTATCTGACTAATTTTTGCACGATAATGTTATTTTATTAATTCCAGGTATGAAATAGCTTTGATCACTAACTATTCTAAGTTTCTTCTAAGTCATCCGTATTTAAAAGAGCTTATTTTTTTAAGTTCAGCATTCAAAGGTATCATTTTTATTTTTACTTCTTTAATTCATTTTTACTTATATATATCTGCATCTTTTTTTAGCTTTTTAAGAGTTCCAAAAAAAATAATAACGTGTCACATGTATACTCTCGTACAGAGGGTTCCGTACAATAAACATATGGATCAGTTGTATTACACACATATATCATTAAAATTCGTAATCTAGGCTTTGAAAGCCGATGGCACTTTAACCTCCTCCATCCTGATGTCGCCAGTAGGAGACACTGAAAAACATCATTAAAAATGAATTTAAATGCTTCTAGAATTGTTTAAATTACTTCTAGACATTTTTATTTAATGCGTGCATATCATAATCATTGACATATAAGCTGACACATGCTTAGAGATGTTTTATAGTAATTTTAAACAGTTTTTATGGTCCCCAAAAATATTGGTCTCAGGGCTGAGGAGGATAGAATATATCGTCTGTGTCTTCATGTATGTTGAAACTGTCCGTGTCTTTAAGGCTACAGTGGACTCTCAAAACTAATTTTTTTTTCAATGAATTTTTTAAAAATTTCTGGAAATAATCATAATATATATATATCTCTTATTTCACAATTTTTAAAAATATATATATATTCAATAATTTTTGAGATAGAGATTTTTCTTTTTAAAATTAACAAAAAATGGCAACATTTCAAAATGTTCATCAAATGTTTCACCATGCGAAATTCTTTATGCCCAATTTTTCTGATTTTTTGTTTAAAATGCTCTCTATGTATGTGTTAACAAATGTTACTGAGCATTTTTAGCATTTTACTTGTAAAACATTTAAAAAATGATTTTAACATTATTCTTTTGTATTTTCCTTTAAAAAATCATTAAAAATTTCATATAACTGAAATTTAAAAAATTTACATGCGTCTAAATTTTTTTTTCTAGTAACATTTGTGAACACATACATAAAGAGCATTTTAAACAAAAAATCAGAAAAATTGGGCATAAAGAATTTCGCATGGAACATTTTTGAAATCATGAAAACGACGAAATATTCATTCTGAGAAAATTAGTAATTTTAGTTAATAAATTTCTTAAGTAAAATTAAAAATTTTTATTAAAATGTTTATATAAAAGGTGAATGTTTTAAAATCTGGTGATTTAAAAAATCAATTGGATTTAATAAACTTTTTATCATAGTGTTTTATGTTTTTATGCTATATTCACATAAAATATGTGGCTTCGACAGTAATTCATGCAAAGAACGTGAAGTATCTGAATTTAAAAAAAAATCTTCTCAAAAGTAACATTTTGTATTTTCTAATGAAATTTTTTCACATTTTACTAGAAATATTCATGGTATAAATACCTCTTATTGTACAAATTTTTGTTAAATATGTTAAATATTTCTATGTTTTATTTTATTTTATTTTATTTTATTTTATTTATTTTTAGGAGTGATTATATAATGATTAAGTTTTTATTTTTTAAATACAAAATTCTAAAAAAAGAAAAAAAAACAGAAACTTCAAATATTGAGATATTATTTATTCTAAAATAGAAGATATACTGAATTTTAATTTATAATGGGCTGTGTATTTTTCTATGGCTTATTATTATTATTATTTATTAGGAGCGCTCATATAATGATTCCGTTTTTATTTTTTTCAATACGAAACCCTAAAAAAAAAAAAAAAAAAAAAAAAAAAAAAAAAAAAAAAAAAAAAAAAAACATATAATTCTAAGCTAACTTAAGGAGGTTTTCTTCTCCTAAATGCATTTTTATTTTAAATTTTTCATTTATCTGGATCATTTCAGTTTTTCAACTACTATTTTATCAGATGTGTAGTTGAAACATTGTTAAAGTTAGTAAAAAATAAAATATCCGTCGAAGTATGTACCAGGTGTCCCAAAAATGACTGATGGATTTTAAAATTCAATAACTTGCAAACGGTGACAGCTATTTAAAAAATTTTTGCAGGAGGGTTATGTACAATGTCAGGAGTTTTTCTACCGTAATTTTTTATTTTAGTTCGCATATCAAACAATAGGTGGCGTTGACGGAGATTGAAGGCCAGGTCGACGCTTCACTCAGCATTGATCACCTGGCCTTCAATCGCCGTCAGCGCCACCTGTTGTTTGATATGCGAACTAAAATAAAAAATTACGGTAAAAAAACTCCTGACATTGTACATAACCCTGCTGCAAAAATTTTTTAAATAGCTGTCACCGTCTGCAAATTATTGAATTTTAAAATCCATCAGTCATTTTTGGGACACCCGGTATGTTAAATAATTAGTAGTTTTAAACATGCATTTTAAAATCTTGTGAACATTATCAATGAATTTTTTTTTTAATGTTGAATAAATTTATCAACTAGTTTTAAATCTGTTTAAGAAGTTAGACATTATTTCAGTTTTAAAGAAAAATATATTATAATTGTAATATTAATTTGTGTGACTTTTGATGAATTTACACGCATTAACGATTTTTAATTTATAATGTGCTATATATTTTTCTGGGTTTTTTTTTCTTTTTTTCTTGTTATTAGCGTTTATTGTGAGCATTATATTTTATAAAGTTTTTGCAGTTCGTAATGAAAATTAAGTCATATAATATTTGGGGTAAACAATAAAAGATCACAAGAAAACAATTTATTGCTAACTTCTTAAATAAGCATTTCAAACATTGAGTAAAAAATGTACAAATTACATTTTAAAGAGTTTTTTAATTAATGAGCTTCTTTATCAACATCAACTCCCATATTTTAATGTAGCTACTGGAACTCATTCAATTACGTGTTCAAACAACTCTTTGGAAATTATTAAATTAAATTAAATTAATTTTTAGTTGTTTTGATCTTCTATAAAATGTGTCGAGGATTAAAAAATTAAAATTGCACGTTCATATAAAATGTATGCTCTTTATAAGCAATTTAGAATTTTTTTAAATTGATTTGTGCTAGAATTAAAAAATAAGTTCGAAGCACGCATCATCTGAAATAAAGTTTCAGAGTAAAATATCTTAAACAAAATAAAAGAAGTAGCTCATATCATTATTTTAAAAACCTATTAATAACAATCCGTTGTAAATTTAAAAAAGAAATCAATAATGAAGAAGAATGAATGCTAATCTAAATTTAAATCAAGCAGTAAAATACTTAATACACTCTTCATAGTTTGATTTTTTAAGGAAGGGGGGGGGGGGGACAATACCGTATCATAAACCATCAGTTACAAAATTCCTTTTCCGTTTCAGTTTTTCTATAATTAAATTTTCATTGTTACGTCAAAGACAATACAGGTAATAGATATATCACCTGTTACACACTTTGTGTTATCATTACCATTTTGAGGAAGCCAATTTTTCCATCCCACTCATTTTAGGAAGGAACTAAATCATTAGGGTTAAGTCCGGTCTGCCTGGAAAAACAACTTTCCCTTTCTTTTTCTCCACTCTCTCCCGCAGCAATATCTTGTGACCTACATCTCCTGCTAAAAGTTGAGGAAGCGAAGCTAAAATAGGCGTTTTGGACAATTCATCTTCTTGAATCGGAGATCAAAGGCCATCAATTCATAAAAAGAAAATAAATACAGGAACGAGAATACGTTTCCAGAAATAATTAAAGAAATGTTTGGATAGGTTATTTTAGCATGACCGCTAATGATTTCCATAACTGGAAATGTCTTTTAAAACATTTTCGTTTAGCACAACATAGCTTTTAAATGTTTATGATTTAAGTGTTTTGACTCTTCGTTCTGTGTAAATAGTACAGGGGATGTAGGGGAGAGTATTCGACGGTATACGTCGTATACCTTCTGGATTTTTAAAAGGGTTTAGATTTATTAAGTCCTGCTTTATAAAAATCCAAAATTTCAATTTTTTCCCCAGTTTTTTTTTAATTATTATTATTATTATTATTATTATTATTATTATTATTATTATTATTATTATTATTATGCTTGAAAGCAGAAAAATAATGATTTAAGGGGCCGTTTATGATAGAAATGATTATGTATGTTGAAACTTTTTATGCTATCGTGTAATCTAGTTGTCTTCAATGTTTGTTTGAGTGGCGCCTAAGATGCTTTGATCAAGAAAATTTGTTTTTAGTCTACTTCAAGGGTGTAGAGTTCATTTATGCTGACAGAGTTGGGTACACTCTTAAAACGAAAGAGTGGATTTCGCTTCTCAGGAAAGAGCTGTAATTTATTAGATAGGAAATGAGTGGTTTTTTAAACGTTTTGCTCATCTTGATTTAAGTTGCGCATTTAAACTACTCATCTTGATTTTTTTTAAATCAAGAAGAGTGGTTTAAATATGCAATTAAAAACAGCTCATTCACTCGAGTTGTTTGAAGTCTTTATGAGAAGCTGACCGTCAAATCGTGAGATGAGTAGATTTCGGCTCAACTTAAGTTATTTTGTGCCTGAGATTTTAAGAGAATACTGCTATTAAAAAAAAAAAAAAAAAAAAAAAAAAAAAAAAAGGTCAGAATTTATTTTAATACGTAGATGGACCCCTATTCAAGTTTTATATACATCATTTAAAAGTAAACATTGTATCCAATCGTTCAGTACCAGTAACTTTCTTCTACGAAAATTTGTTGAAGAGTTAGCAGGGGTGTTTACTTTTTTTTTCTACTTTTGTACCATTCGATGAACATTCAAACATACAATTTTAACACAGATCAAGAATAGTAGTTACAATTTACAATTAGTTAATTATAAATTTAGTCATAAGACATTATGACAACAAACTACTGGGGATTGTTGCAGCCACACTCAAAGTACAAGCGAAACCGTTTATGAAGCTTCGACAGTAAGAAGAGATTTTACAACAATTTTTGAATTTGTGATAAATATTACAAATAATATGCAAAGCAAATTAATAAAATAGAATATACAGATTATTCTTAAGTATTTTGTAAATAAAGCTGTTTGACTCTGTTGCGTTCTCTGTTTGATCTTCCTGGATCTTAATCCTCATTTATCTTCTTAAGTGATAGTATAAAAAATTCACAATTTTTCTCATTTTAAGGCTGTTGTCAACTACTCCGCTCAACAAGCGCAAAACGATTTGGCACATTTACAAATTCATTTTTTAACGGAAAGATATGAAATTGGAAAGCCTGACTATGGAAGAGATTCGAAATTGAACTGAATTTTCCATTTTTTATCAATATATTACCTATCGAGTTATAAGCATTTTCGATCACGTGACAAACACGTTTTTCACCCCAGTTTGAGTTGCTTCATTTCTTTCACGCGTAAACGGCTCAAAACGCCCAATTTGGTATTATTTTCTAAAAAATCTATTGTGTTTAAAAAAAAATAAAAATAAAAATAAATAAATAAATGCGATTAGATAGTTTCTGAATACCTGCTAGTTTCATGTATTTCACAAAATAAATAAAATAAAACTTATGTCATAAAGTTGTTCTTTTTTATTTAAGAACAGCCTTAAAGTATCGAAAAGTATTAGAAAGACTAAAAACGGTGCACAAAAATATAAGTTGCATTATTTATCAAGTCTATGCTGCTCTTTTCTCCATAATTATTCATTCTATCATTCATTCTATCCATAGTTATTCATACCATTATTTCAATAATTATTTGACGAAAGTAATGTATTCTCTTATGATACTATTTTATTTTAACACCAGATGTAAAATTCTCGCTGTTTTGCCCATACTCACTTTCTATCTCTGCAGCTTATCATGGTGAATTATAAATATCTAAGCCTAGCATTATGCATCGTGCTGTTGGGAGCGACAATCTTCCCTCCAGAAGTGGCTGCTGGTCATCTACGATACAAGAAACTCCTCATCGGTTACCTTGTTGCCAAAGCTCTCAAACCAAGATTTGTACCTCTACCATTGCCGTTGCCAATCCCAATAAAATTAGCCAAACACAGTCATGTTAAGCACCCGTAAGTATCGAAAATTATCATTTATTTCGTGAATTAATTTATGTATTTTCGGAAACAACCGGGTTTTTAGAAGTTTCACATAATAACATTATACTTCTTTCACTAAAAATGTTTAATTTTCACTAAAAATATTAGTGCAAATCTATAATTCCGAGTTCAGGTTGAGCGCTCGTGTTGCCACAGTAGATATTAAGCCACTTAACACATTACCGACCGGCCGGCCGTCGATTAATCGACGTTTACTCCCCAGCGCTTACCGACCGGCCGTCGATTATTCGACGTTTGCTTTCCAGCGCTTACCGACCGGTCGTCGATTAATCGACTTTTGATCTTAGATTAGATTTGGTTAGGTTAGATTGACAAGTAGCAAGCAGCAAGCATTTCTCATTCTTTATTCAGATATTATTAAGCGTATTATTTAAAAAAATCGTTGCTAAAAAATAAGGAGACTTTTAAAAAAAATTATACATCGTTGGATTGGATATAGCTGCATATGGTAGAAAAATATGAATGGATATAACATAAAAATTAAAGAGATATGAATCCTAAAAAAAATATCAAATTTTGCTATTCCATGTAACTTTTTTTAGTCTTAGCCTAATCTGTTTATGATACATTTAATTCAGTACAGGCAATAAAAGTAGTGCAGATTTAAACTTTATTTTGCACTTCATAAAATTAAATTCAGCGTAATAATCGTTTCTTTCTGCAATATAGCTAAAACAAGAGCCCTTGTTCAAAGCTTAAACTTGGCACTGTGCTAAACATACTTCAATATTAGGTCGCAAAGTTGCAACGCTGCCTTAGACCGTGAAGCATTTTTCGAGATAAAATTTTAATTGGCTTTTAAAGGTACGAGAGGTGCATTGAGAGATCCATTCGATGCAAGCTAGTCGCGAATCTTATAGTATTTATGTGATTAATTTGAAACAAGTTATTCTGTTTTAAACAATATCACGTTTATTGCTCTAATACAGCTAATGGACACTGCTTTACAAAAATATATCATTAAAAAAATGTTTCAAAATCATTATCAACAATACCTTTATATTTCTGCTACGACAGGATCGCCAGCGCTCCCGATCACCTTTGTTAAATGCCCACAGAAATTTGTGTATAACGGAAAAATGCGCTTTACTCAAAAATCATGTGACCTACGGTAATCGGTATAGTTTTCATGCAAGGTTTAAATTAACATCTACTACCTCTAATTATTTATAATTTTTGCTGCAGTAGATTCGAAAATAAACGAGGAGGAACATATTTTACCATTACATTTTCAATGATATCTCTGAAAACACAATACCTAAACTTAAAAGAAATATATTTTTGGGTTCAGCATTATGAGAGCTTTCACGCGATACCCCACACAATGTATATATTTTTTTTTCAAGTAACTTAATCAGCCCTTTCACATTTTTCTTAATGTATTTATGAATGTTTAATAACCGGTAAACATATGAGTCAATATAGTCTTTATTACTTCCCCCAACTTGAATTTTCCATGTTTCATATTTTATAAGTAAAATGGTTGTGGCAGACAGACACAGGGGCGATCGTATAATGGTTCCGTTTTTACTTTTAGATACGGAACCCTGGAAAGCATTAAACAAGTAAGAAAAATCTTTCATCAAATAAGCATAGATTATGAAGCACTTTCCAACGCTTCACGAAATCTTTAACAAAACTTCGTTATTTAGATAAATAAGGATATAAAGCCAAATATGTATTCCAATACTACTAAACAGCCCTGTATTTGATCTGTCAGCTAATATATATACTAAATAATGGGAAAATTTAATTTATCAAAAAATGACTAGTAGCTTGAAATTTCTCTTTCAGTAATTTATACTAATAGATGGAAACATACTTAAACACTTTGTTAAGCCTTGTAGTTTTCCTGGTACCTTTATTACACATCAGTGTTAAGATAAAATTTATTTTAAACTGAAACACTCTTAAAACAACTGAAATCACCTTTTCATAAATTATCATTCATAGGCTCTATGTATCATATTCTTTGCGTGGCCCTGTATATCATTTTATCTATATTCTGCAAACATTTCTTAGTAAATTTAACGTAGTTCAGCGTAAAAATGCATAATTTATTTAAGAATCACCTTTTAGTAATTTATGCTCATATTCAATAACGTTGGCGAGCTCTTTTGGAATACCTTTCCCTGTATATTAACTATAGCATTTATACACACCATATAATATGCATAAATGTAGTGAATCTTATACGAACATATCATAATTAAAATGCATTTTATCCATCCATCAGAAAGAATGTACATTTGAAATCTTTTGTATGTCCCTGTAAATACTATGTACTTTATATTAGGGAAGGCAGTATCGTATAATTTATACTAAGCCTCATTGACATGCATGAAATAGTTTAATATATTTAAAATATGTCACACACAATTCCCCCTTTTACCATTATCTAATGAAATTCTTTTGTGTGGCCCTGTAAATGAATAACAGCGACATTTTCACCTTATATTGTACAGAATGCATATTTTAATGCACCTCGTAAAAGCATATAAATTTTAATATCTTTGACAGGGTATAACATCTTTAAAATTCCTTTGAAACGATTTTTCCCCGCAGGCCGTAATGTAATGGGAAAATTTTGATTCTCCTTGTAGATAAACTAATCATGGTAGAAACGTCATTTTCAATAGGGTTCGTGCTAGGGTAAACGTCAATAACGTCCTAAAATTTCATGGCAATCCGAGTATAATTACGTAAGTTAGAGCTTGGACAAACGGACAGACGGACAGACAAACCGAATGCATTAGCACTTTTCAACTTTGTTGGAAAGTGCTAATAAAAATCACTAAATTGAACTACAGTTTTTAAATATGTTTAATTCAAAAGTATAATTTTTTTTATTACTATTCAATTTTATAAATTAAAGTTATACGACATTTAGAAAAAGCAATAAAAGCAACAGTGATAGCGCGGTCGTAATTACATATTTACATATTTTCAAACTTATATATGACATAATTTGTAAGAAAAAACACAAACGATACGAGTCAATATACTTTTCATGGGATAAATTTTAACATTTTATGCATTCAAATATAATGAAAGTGAAAGTACATAATTTATGAAAAAAAAGGATGCTTCACAAACAAATGAAGGTAGATGCAGCATTTTCCTTTTATAAAATTAGAGTTCACTTCTTGGATGTCTCTTATATTTGATTTTCATTTATCATGTGTTTTACTATTAAACGCTTACTATTTGTCACCGTATTCAGCTAAACCAAAAGGGAGATTATAAACTAATTATGTATGTAAATAAAATATATGGTTTATAAACTAACAAAACATACATTGTAAAACTTTTATAAAATTCAAGATTGTGAATTTTGAATTCTCAGTTCAATTTGTTTCAACTTAAACTATAGAAATGATATTCGCAAATAAAGTTTTTGTTATTTAGTTATACAATATTTTTTCCGTGAAATTT
Organism: Maratus speculifer; assembly: GCA_964019185.1. Taxonomy (NCBI): domain Eukaryota; kingdom Metazoa; phylum Arthropoda; class Arachnida; order Araneae; family Salticidae; genus Maratus; species Maratus speculifer. Next base: position 54,989,628 of record OZ025290.1, on the reverse strand, counting down.
AAATACTGAATTTACAAATTTCCTTGTATAATTAATACACTGTATGACCAAAGATGACGGCCACTTGCAATTTAAGACTTTTGTTGAATATCTGGAAAAAAACATGAAGAATTATACTGAAGCTCTAAGTGTATACACATAATACATTTCTGTGAATATTTTTTTTCCGAAACTCCATAGGGGACCGTCAATAAATTGAAAAAGAACGGATATATTTTGGATAACCCTGTTTTTAAAGAAAAAAAAAACCCTGAAAAATTTGCGACTAGTTTTATAAAATCCATGATTTCTCTATGAGTATGCATAACTATCTACACAAAAATGAACACAGTTTATTACAACAAGTTGGAAATTGCACGTGAAGCGTAGCAAATGAGGTGCTTTCGTACGATAACGAAGTTAAAAAAATGTCACTCTCATATATCAATCTCATAAAATTGTAAATAATTACAATTAAAATGAGCACCAAACAATGTTCTCCCTATACCATTATGCAATGGAATACTTTTGTGTGGCCTTGTAAATCAATAACAAATATTCTTCGCACCACAGATTATGCAAAATCTATATTATAATATGTACTTTATAGATGCATATCAATTTTGTTACGTTCGAATGAGTTTAACACCATTAAAATGCATTTGAAACATTTTTCCCCATTAACCGTAATGTAACGGAATACTTTTGATTGTCCGTGTAGTTAAACTATGCATCCGATTTTGATAAAATTTGAAATAACTCGACAAAATTATGTAATAATTATGCATTTTAAATTTCAAACGATTCAGTTGGGTAGTTTTTGCGTTGTTATATGCTGACAGGCAGACAGACGGACTGAACGACAACAATAGGTGCTACGTATTTACATAATTACGAACGCACCTAATAAACCACTTACGCATAATCTACAGTTCTAACGCTTTTGTTACATTAGTTTTGACAGGGTTATCCAAAACATATTCGTCCTTTTGAATTTGTTGACGGTCCCTTGATGGCATTTCGAGAAAAAATCTTCTCGGTACTATTACTATTATTAATACTATTATGTTTACACATCTGCAGTTTTAGGATAATTCCTCGTGTATTTTTCTAGATATTTAACAAACTGTCTACGATTCCAAGTGGCCGGTCACCTTTAGCCATATAGTGTAATAATCAAACATATTGCAATATTTTATGTTTGTTTTTTCAGTGTCCCTGTTTACAGTCACTCAGCTCATGCTGAATACGTACCAAGTCATCATGGCGGATATGGAGGAGGATACGGAGGAGGACACGATTTAGGAGGCTATGGAGGACACGATTTAGGAGGCTACGGAGGACACGATTTAGGAGGATATGGAGGAGGACACGATTTAGGAGGTTATGGAGGACACGATTTAGGAGGATACGGAGGAGGACATGACATTTACTGACGACGCCAAAACTAAAATGCCAGTATATAGTTGTAGTCTTTGCGCACAACAGCGTGTGTACATATTTATTTCCTACTTGTAGTGCTACCCCCCGATTTTGTACCTCAAGTCCCAAAGCGTTGTATCCAGTCAACAAACGCTGTGCTTTTGTAAATAATGTTCCTGTTTTTATTGAGGAATAAACTCAGTCCTTAATTTAATTTATATAAAAAATTATTTGTCTTTATTTATGTTATTTGTACGTGTCTTCCTTTTCTTTTTTTCAGTTAGACGCATCCAAATAATCAAACTAGATGCACAGTCTCAAAAAATAAATTGTACATATAAAATTATCTTGTAATGTGCATGAGTGTATGTGCGCACGCGCGTGCTTATACCTAAACTAATTTTTATCACGGGTATAAGTTCTCTAAGGTAAATTATTTTAATTATTTTTACCGTATTTGCCAAAATTATTTAAAATTGTAGATCATCATCTTACAAATATTTTCATTGGTTGGTTTTGTCCGTTCAACCCACTAGTGGGTGGCCATTAGATGAACTAATTTTATCTATTTTTTGTAGGGATATGAAATCATTGTGCATGAAAGCATTGCGTAGGGGAGACTGGGGTACATGTGAACATGGGGCAGATGTGAACGTTGCAATTTTTTTTATTTGTCATTATATGTTTCTTATTTTTAAAAAAATTAACAACGATGATAGCATTTGTAGACATATGGCAAAAAAAAAAAATGTGAAGCTTTTTGATATTTTGTTTGTCTGCAACTGGGGCAGATATGAACAGTTCATACATGTCCCCAATAGTCATTTTGTGATTCTGTTTCTTTCAGTTGATTTCATGTGAAGTAATTTCGCCTCCAATATCAATGATTTTCCTGAAATAGAAGACTTTTTGTCTTACAACATTTGATTTTTTATTAAAACTTTCCGAAAAAAAAAAATGTTAACAAATACTTAAAGAGCAACAATCTCGTCTACGTTCAATTGTAATTTAAATAAATTTAATATTTTCTAAAATGAAATAATATGAAGCAATATTTTACAAAACGGTTAAAAAAGCATTTTTTATGTATTTTTAATACAAATGTATTACGTTAAACAGCTTTGCAAAATTTTCTGTTTCATTCCTTCCAAACTTGCAATGATGGCTTACTTTCATCGCCAGAATATATATATATATGATACTCTAATTAGAGATGGATATCAGTAATGTCTTAAGAAATTAAAATTTTTAAGCTGATAACTACTACAAATCCCGATTGTAACCCCCCCCCCCCCCCGCCCTCCATCTTTCGAAATAAAAAGAAGTTAAATTTGAGAGGGGAGCTTATAACTGAATTTTTTTATTATTATTATTCATTAAGAAAACTTTCTTTATCATTAACTTAGAAGTAAATAAGACAAATTTCGGCAGATTTTCGATAAATATTATCTAAATGCTCCCTCCCTAGAAACACCCTGAAAGAAAAAACCTTAAGCAAAATTTAAAAGTTTTTTTTTTTTTTCCTTAAGGTTATTTCTTTATTTTTGTTTTTAACTGCAACCATATTTTATCAACCGTCTAATCTTCCCTCCCCCCTATCGACCTATTTTCATTTTATAAGCTTTTGTAAAATATATTATCCATAAACAAGGAAAAATTTATAGATATTTTTCTTTATGATGAATTTAGCATAGAATATAATTAATGATCATGACGACAAATAAATAACAGGATAAAAGCATGTCAAAAGATACCTTTTCCCTGTGTTCACATGTGCCCCACGTGTGTTCATTATAGCTCCACTAATAGAACACATGTGAACAATTTTTTCAATTTACAAAGCTTTAAAAAAATGTATGAAGAACTATAAAGGTGATTTTTAAAAAATCAGCATGCGTAACAAAAAAAAAAAAAAAAATCTTACTATATTTAATAGCTTTTTTTTTTTTTTTTTTTTTTTTTTTTTTTTTTTTTTTTTTTTTTTACAGAAATTAACTCAATAATGTGAAAAAGCTATATTTATGTGAACTGTTCACATGTGTTCTAGTCTCCCCTAGATATATAAATTTCTAAGATGCGAAATTTAACTTTCATTTAATTTCGAAAGATAAATTATCATTCAATGACAAAAGAGCAACAAGTATAGATAGGGAGAATTTCAGACTTGTATGTTAATATAGTAATAATAATATCAGATTTTGAAATGCATGAAAGAATAAAATAAAATAAAAGAGTGGAAGATGCAAAATAAAATGTAACAGATTTTTACTCTTTTCAGAGTAGTTTAAGAATGGATCTTATTTGCACATAAATTAATACGTTAATTTAGTTATTTATTAAAATTAAATTATTTATCTAAAACTAAAATAGTTATTTACTAAAAATCAGACAAGATTTAAATAAAATTAAAGTTTAAAAACGCGTTTTAATTAGCGTAACCAATTTTTCATTGAACAGTTCAACTATTTATTTCTTCAAAAATGATGTTTTCATATGGCTGAAATGAGCCCAGTCGTTGTTATGACATTACAATTTCATCGTTTTCTTTCTCCTATTTTGAAGGGAAATTAGCTGATGAACTACATTGCTGAAAAACATTGATTCCTTTTTCTTTCTTTTAGACATTTTCATTGGCGAATTTAAATATAGATTAATTGAATTAAATTTAATTATTACTAGCAGCCTTCGCCCGCTACGCTGGTTGGTTTCTTTAAAAGAATCTTGTATGAAACAAAATGCATCTAGTAACGGTTAAAAATTTAATATCTAATAAAATAGTCGTAATCGTTGTCTTATTCGTGTAATATCTCATTATCTGGTTCAAAATAAATATTGACAACATAATTGACAAATTAGCTCTAAAATCACTATGTTTAACTAATTTTTAGTAGATTTGCTATCTTGATTTTCGCGCTTCTACCTATAAATGCTGCAGAGATGTATCGAAATGTATTAAAAGTATGAACCGCGATTAATCCTCTTAGGTGGGAGTTTCTAAAAAAAGATAAAATACATGTTGATTTTAGTAAATACATTGAAACTAAAAACAGGGGGAATTAAAAAACAACAAACCAAAGGGGGGGCTACAAGGAAGATATATCAGAGGAAAAAGCATGCGATGGTGTTCTCTGGTTGCAAAAAGTGGAAAAGGCGCGAGTATATGTAAAAAGATAAAGGAATTTAAGTATCAAAAATTAGAATTCTTTAGCAATTAGCAGGAAAATAGCCAAAGAAATAAGAATTAAAAGCTCCCCTTGTGGCGAGAAAAGATCTAAAAAGATGGTGAATGGGATCAGTATTTTTTATTGATTTTTTTATCACATTATTTAAGTTCAGCTCCATAGGTTTATTATTATTAGAAGACATTTTGCTTAAATACGTTACACGTCCCCACCCCTATCCCACCCCCAATCACGAGAAATTGTAAGTATCTCACGAACTACTGTATTTAAAAGAATTTGCTTAGTAGCATTCTATTCGGTATTAACAAATACACAAAGAAAATATGTTATCAGTTGAAAAATAACTACAAAATCCAATTTTTCGTGATTTTTTTTAAAGTTCATTCTTTTTTTACCCTCCTTAGGGGTGGAATTTTCGAGAATCCTTTCTTAGCGGCACTCGATGTTATAAGAAGTATTTTTACCCCAATTTTCAAGATTTTAGGTTCGGTAGTTTTTCTGTTCGTTGATTAATACCAAATCCAGACTTTCTTTTATGTATATAGATTGAAAATATCAGGTTTTTGTGCCGAAAACATCGCCAAATTAGAAAATGTAAAATATCTCACGAACTACTGGATTTAAAAGAATTTGCTTAGTACCATTCGATTCAGCATGAAAAAATACACTAAAATATGTTATTAGTTGAAAAATAACTACAAAATCCGATTTTTCATGATTTTTTTTTAATTCGTTCTTTTTTTACCCCCCCCCCCCCCCCCTTAGGGGTGAAATTTTCAAAAATCCTTTCTTAGCGGCACTCGATATTATAAGAAGTATTTTTACTCCAATTTGCAAGATTTTAGGTTCGGTAGATTTTTTTGTAGGATGATTAATACGAAATTCAGACTTTCTTTTATATATATATAGGTTGAAAATTTCAGATTTTTGCGCCGAAGATATCGTTAAATTGGAAAATGGGAAATACACTACATGGCCATTGATGAGCGTCCACTTGCGATTTTAGACATTTTGTTAAATATCTAGAAAAATACACGAGGAATTATCCAGAAACTCTTAGTGTATAAATATAATAGTACAAGTCATACATTTCCGTGAAGATGTTTTCCCAAAACGCCATAGGGTACCGTCAACAAATTAAAAAAGAATGAATGTATTTTGGATAACCCTGTCAAAACATATGTAGCAAAAGCGCTCAAACTCTAGATTAAGTGGCTTATTGTGATAAACTGTGTTCATTTTTATGAGAATAGCATGTATACTGGTAAAGAAATTAAAGTTTTTATAAAATGGTCCCAAGTTTTGCCAGGTTTTTTGCTTATAATTTGCAGAGTTCTTAATATAAGGTAACATTTTTTTCTGAAAATATGACAAATGATATTGAACACAATACCCTGTAAAAAGAATTAAAAAATAAGTAGGTTTACTAAATAATTTTTCACTGCGCATGTGTCAACGATATCAAAATTTCATTTGCATTTTATGTTAGCTAAATGTATAGAGAAACTTTTTTGAAAGTCGCGAAATCACAGCTAGAAAATTCTGAAAATAATAATCAATAGAATAAGTTGAAAATCCGTTATTCACAAAATGAAACAAAAACAAGAGGGATTGTATCCATATATTCATTGATTTGTATCACTATAGAATACACAATATTGGACGTACTACTACATTTGGATAAAATCCCTCTTGTTTTTGCTTCATTTTGGGAATAACGGATTTCCAACTTATTCTATTGACGATTATTTTCAGAATTTTTAAGCTATGATACCGCGAATTTCACAAAAGTTGCTCTATACATTTAGCTAACATAATATGTAAATGAAATTTTAATATTATTTAGTAAACCTATCATTTTTCATACAATTTTTATTATTTTTTAATTCTAATTACAGGGTATTGTATGCAATATTATTTGTCATATTTTCAGAAAAGAATGTTACTTTATATTAAGAACTCTGCAAATTATAAGCAAAAAACTCAGCAAAAATTGAGAGCATTTTTATAAAAACCTTAATTTCTCTACGACTATACATGCTATTCGTATAAAAATGAACGCAGTTTATTACAATAAGCCATTTAATCATAATCTAGAGTTTGAGCGCTTTTGCTACATTAGTTTTGACATAGTTATCCAAAAGATATTCATTCTTTTTTAATTTGTTGACGGTCTCCTATGGAGTTTCGGGGAAAAAATCTTCACGAAAATGTGTGAATTGTACTATTATATTTATACTCTAAGATTTTCGGGATAATTCCTCATGTAGTTTTCTAGATATTTAACAAAATGTCTAAAATCGCAAGTGGAAGCTCTTCAATGGCCATTTACTGTATCTCACGAACTACTGGATTTAAAAGAATTTGCTTAGTAGCATTCGATTCAGCATGAAAAAATACACTAAAATATGTTATCAATTGAAAAACAATTACAAAATTCGATTTTTCATAATTTTTTTTAAAAATTCGTTCTTTTTTTTACCCCTCCCCCCTTAGGGGTGGAATTTTCAAAAATCCTTTCTTAGCGGCACTCGATATTATAAGAAGTATTTTTACCCCAATTTGCAAGATTTTTTTGTTGGTTGATTAATACGAAATCCAGAATTTCTTTTATATATAAATAACAAAAAGAAAATAAATTAATAAATAAATAAAATATTAATGAAAATACAAGTAAAACATCTAATTAAATATCATTTGATGATGTAAGAAACACGCGTGATGTGTTTAATATCAAATGAATGTGACATTTACGATAAGATATTATTGGCATTCAATATCACAATTTGGCGATAGTTTTTTTTTTTTTTTTTTTTTTTTTTTTTTTTTTTGGTCGACGGGATCATTAAGTAGTGAAGAATTGCGTAAACAAACATCCTTATAACTCCAAAGATAATAATAATATTAACTAACAGTTTACTGCGTCAGATTAAGCGTCTTATTTCTACTTAAAATATGTGTTTGAATTGAAATTTAAATCAACACAGGGTCTTGAAAAATCGAAGAGTGTGAAAATAGGATTGCAAATATTTCGGCAACTGTTTATCCGATCAACTCGTTGACCAACTCTTTCGTTGTGCAAAAATTGTTTTTTTATGGTTTTTTATATTCACTCCTTAAAATGCAAATTTTCTAAAATTTTTATGTACCTTTCATGAAAACGAATATTTCAAGAGTCCAAAAAAAATAGTTTCGGATAATCGAGGTTACTGATATTCAATAGACTTCTTTCCACTATTACATACTAAGTACATGCCAAATTTCAAGTCTCTAACTTAATTTATTTGGAAGATAGAGCGTTTATAGATACACAGACAGACACATAGACAGACGGACGACAATTATTTTTTCTAAAAATATGTTTTTTGGAATCTCCAGTATCTAAAACGCGTAAATTCACCAAACATTTTTTTCGATTTTCAAAATAATTCTAAGATATACCTTATACTTTGTATGATAGGTAAGTAATAAATAACAATTATTAAGCTATGTACATAAGATATTTTTTATATATAGTACACAGATATACGTGCACTCATGTACAACTTACACATTGTGTATTTTTGAATTAACTGATAATATTTTACACACTTGAGCCGCTTAACATACTATAGAGGAAAATGAGTATTTTGAAATGCCCACACCAGCGCGTTTATATAGCAATTTCCATGTCTTTTACACATAAAGACAGATTGTTTTTTATCTCCAGTATATCTGTTTTAATGTGTAAATTTATGTATTTATCTCTTAGAGTGTATCACATTCAAAAATTCGATTCAAAATGACCAATTTCACCATATTTTCTGAAATATCTTTTACGTTTACCAAAAAATGAAAAGCATTTTTTAATTACATAGTTTCTGAACAATAACACCTGCCAATTTAAAGATGTATGAGAAAGTAGCTCTTTGATTTCATGACAGCCAAACTCTACAGTAGTTGTATATATATATATATATATATATATATATATATATATATATATATATATATATATATATATATACATTTTTTTTTAATGTCTCGTTTCCGCTTATAATGCACTGATAAGTAAGAATAAGTCAGACACGCTAAATGTTTAAGTGAAAATATATTTTCTTATTTTAAAAAATATTTTATAATTAAAAGAGAAAAGAAAAACTATTGGCACTTAGATCTATAGGGGAAGTAAGGAATTACTAAGGAGCTGTCTTTTACTACTTTAATAAATTCCTTTCATGAAAAGAAATTCTCTATAATCTATTAAAATGCATACACGTAAAAAGTTAAATGTCAGTTATAAAGCAATTAGACGAATTTTCAGAGTTTAAGTAAAATTATTGTTTAAAAAAAGAAAAAAAAAATCTGTTTTTAATTTCCGTAAAAATAAATTTATTTACATCACTGACAAGTGACCCACATTTTGACCACAAAATGCAACCGAAATAATACGGAAGGAAAAAAAAGGTCTACTTCCAGGGAATCCCTGGAATTTAATGATTGGGTCAAGACAGTGACATAGTTTAAATGACTTCCCACTTTACACCATGCATTAGTAGAACACGCTCACCACCATATTCGCTTTACATATTTTGTAAGCATAAAAGGAGAGCATTTATGAGACGTAAATAACGTATTCATAAGTCCTTATATTTAACTCAACTTGCTTTTTTGTGTATGATAAAATGGAACTTTATAATGGATTTTCCACTTACTTTCTAATTGTATACAAGTGAAAATTGAGTTTATAAATGTATCCCGATGGCAATACAACATTGTAATATTTTTAGAACTTTTTTATAAATTCCTACAATAATTTTAAGCCATTTCTTAGTGTTTCGTTCGATCTCAGAAAACTGTATTCTTCTCTGACATCTGCCTGTCCGTCTGTTACAGAGCCCGTACGCAAAAACTTTATAAGTCAGAGACTTCAAATTTTGTGTACGGATCATCAAACTAATCATAAAATTGTGAAAAAGTCATTGTTTTAATTAAATTAACTTTATCAATGTCATCCGTTCGTTTATGCGATTTACATTTTAAAAGATAACCTTAATTTGAACATTTTGTGTGTAGACGTCATAGTTTGGAGGTAAAGCGACTCACTAGTAAGCAGGAAATTGTTAGTTCGATCCCTGGTGCTGCAAGTTGATCTTTTCATATTAAGATGGATTTAATTAAAAGATTTTTTTCGGGGGTTAGGGGGCAATTTAAAGGTTTATATTATTAGGGTTTCATTCCTCTGACATTTATAATATTTTCTGGAATTCAATTATTTTTGTTTTTTAAAAACTATTGAAATTTATTAATTATTCAACATTTTAAATTTCGTTTCAATACTTGTTTTCGTTTTTAGAAATTTTAAATTTTATTTATGTCTCCACTAAATTTTTTTTTCATTTTGAATTTTTGAAAAATTTTGAATTTTGAATTTTATTTAAATAATTTGATTTGAATATTTTTAATTTGATTAAAACAAATAATTATTTTAAAATTATATTTGTTGGTGCTACCATCTGTTTAAGAATTTATTAATTATAAATTAACAATTTGGATTTATTAAGCAAAGTATAAGTTGTCTTTAAAAAAATATTAAACGAAATCTCTGTGCGATCTGGGATCACACTTACCCACTTGTTTTATTTTCAACAGATGATAAGTGGTGAAATATTCTTCATTTAGAATTGTATTAAGTTTAATTTTATGAGTAGTTTTTATAGGGCATTAATAAGTTTTCTCAAATCGAAATATCAATTTGTAGGGTGATGTCAATTCTTGAATAAAATTTTCAGTTACGTGAATCAATTCATACATGCAATAATAATAAAGTAATATTAAATTCAATATTAATGTTAATACGGCTATTATGCTTATCAGTTTTTCCAAAAACATGCTTGTTGAGCATAAAAATCCTTTATTTGAAAAATCATAGCATTCTAAATATCGATATTCTGGTTGGAGAAAACTGATTGATACACTACAAAAATAATTCAGAAATTATTCCGAAAATTAGTGACAGAAAAAGAATCTTTGTTTTCATAAATGCTTCGTTAAATTAAAAAAAAAAATCAATTCCTGAGCTTCCAAAAGACAGAAAACTGTTTTTGAAGGATATTGTGGAATATTTTCGAAGAGAGAAGGATTTTTTATATTTTTATTCCGGATTTTTTATGTCCTTTAAACAAGAAAATTCCTTTTTTCCAGTGAACTCAGTGGTTGAAACTTGAAAACGTTCGTGTTTCTTGTGTCCTTTTACATGCAAAAGTTTAAATATACAGTAAATTTATGATAAAGAAGGTTCAGAGTGTCGGTGTTACGTATAGTTATCGATAATAGTCACATCCTTACACACTATAATTCTGTACATACCCGTATATATACTTTGTAAATCATTTTCATCAATAAAGAAGGCGATGAAGTTGGTAGTTGAACTCATAAATAAGGACTCTAATGAAAGAAAGTAATGTGCAACCAAAAATTTAATTTTCAAAAATTGAAGTTAAATGCTTTTTGTTGTATTTTTTCCCCCATTTTAGTATATTTGAAATTATAAAGGTTGGTGTTACTTAGAAAGTTTATTATCATTTAATTATTAAAAATATTAGTCTTATTTAAGTTATCAAACATAAAAATGTTATATATATAAATTTTATACATAAAACATTATCTCATATCTTTAACAATAAATTAAAATTTTTACATTTTAGCTTTACCCTATAAAAATATACCTCCCTATAAAAAAAATTCTTATAACATCGTCGATAAAACAAAACAGTGTTTGAAAAACAAAAATATTCCGCAACAAACTATTTTACCCATGTCTTCGAATAATACTAATTCTGATTTTGAATTTAAGTAGACAGGTTTTATAAGTGGAATAAACATAATAAATCATACGTTTCCCAAATCAATTTTTGTTTTACTTTATTTTCTTAATCATTTAAAAAAGTGGCATCAGCATATACCATGTTTGAACTATATTTTACTTTATTTCATTTTATTTATATGCTACGTATCCATATCAAAAAGAAATATGAAAGAAAAATCATCCGTCAAGCATAGATTATGAAACTTTTTCAAAAACTTACAGAAAACTTTAACAAAACTACCCCGTTTAATAATGTAAAAAAAAAATACACAAGTAAGCATTTTAGAAAATGTATAATACTTTTTAAAAACGTATTTCAACAATATCTAAAAAAACATTCCAATTATTTTATCTAGCTCTGTATATGCAAACGGTATTCAACATATTCACATACTAAACTTGATTTTTAATCCTTTAGATATCAAACGGGAAGTCATTCGGATATGTAGTTTAAGAGTTATGACGTTTATATTTTGGAACTCCTAAAAGGAAATTCATTTTACTTACCCATCTTAAGTAGTACAAAATGAATCTTGTAATCGTTTTAAAAATCGAAATAAAATAAAATAAGTCCGATTTACACGTTACAAAAACTAGAAATTTCAAAAAACATAATAAAAAAAAAATGGCGTCCGTTTATTTGTTAGTCTGTGTGTCTGTACATGCTCTACCTTACGAAAAAATTGAGATTGAGACTTGAAATTTGCTGTGTACTTAATATGTAATAATGGAAAGATTCTTACTGAATATAAGTAACCTTCATTATCCTGAATTATTTTTTCGCACTCTCGAAAAATTCTTTAGAAGGAAAGGTGCATAAAAATTTTCGAAATTGTTTATTTTTAAGAGTATATATAAAAACAACAAAAAATAATAATTTTTCATAAATAATAAATTTAATCGGATAATTAGTTGCCAAGATATAAGTAATTATATTTTCCGTATTCTTCGATTCTTCATGATTCTGCATTTCTTTTAAATTTCAATTGAAAGAAATATTTTAATTGGATATGAGACGATTAATTTGACGCAGTAGATTGTTAGTTAATATGATTTTCATTTTTAGAGTATAATTTATAAGGATGTATCTTTTACGTAAATTCTGTTCTACTTGTTTATCCCGTCGATCAAAAAATTATCGCCAAACTATAAGATTAAAAGCCAATAATGGCTTATCGTAAATGTCACATTTACTTGATATTAAGCACGTTACACGTATTTGTTACATCATCAAGTAATTTTTAATTTGACTTTTTTTTTTTTTTCAGTATTTAATTTGTTCTTGCGTTATTTATTATAATTTAAACGTAGTTTGATGATTTATGTAATTTCTGGAAATTTGTCGATTGGTTAAACAAGTAGTATTCAGTAATAGTGCATTACTATGAATTAAAAATATTTAAATATACGTTTAAATTTTATTTTGGAATTGCAATGCTTTTATATATAGTATACACATGTTTTATTTTCAGGTTTCTTATGTTATGCACAAACAGTCTGACTAAATATTACTGTGGCACCCCAAAGACTATTTCAATAGTTCCAAAACAGCTTGAAATTGATTTGAACAGGTTGAAACTTTTTTAAACATAATTCAAAATTTACTTGACAGAGTGAGGTCAAGATTGCCACGCTACCGGAAATTTTCAGACCAGAAAATTCTTCGACAACACTAATTTCTTACACAAAATCGCTTTTAAGAAAGGCGAAAAATCGTGGGTTTAAATTTGGAGATATAATTTTCTATGAAAAAAAATACTGGTATTTCGACTGAAAAAACCCTGAAATGTGGTAACCCTGGATGTGTATTCTTACATTATTTGATTTGATACTTAGTTGTTATATTTGAAATTCCTAAAAATCTGTTTCTGTTAAAACATTCACAGTTTACAATTCATTTCTTTTGTTTTTCGATAATGTACATATTTTGAAAATAAATTACTTAAAACTCACATTTTTTTAAAGAAAGAAATCAAATCTTTCAAATTTCAAATATGAGAATCCAAAATTACAGCTAATTCCGTCAAATATGTTTTCTGTATATGTCACATATGTTGTCAAAAATAGTTGTGCATTGAAAAATGTTTTGCAATGATTATAAATGAAGTTAACATTACAAGTTCCAAATGTTAAACCTAAATAGTTTTTAATGAGCTTGATTTATAATGGTTGTGAACCCCTCATACGCAGACAACTCCTACGCAGAATTTAAGTATAGTGTTCATTAGTAAATGTTATAATTAATGCTTGGTGCCAGTCAATTTTTTATAGTATGTTTTTCGGCAGTTTTTTTTTTTAAAGATTTTTTTTCTTTTTTGCTGATGTGTTCCGATGGCAATACAACATTGTAATATTTTTAAAACTCTTTTATAAATAAAGTTTTGCAAGTCGGCAATAATTTTAAGCCATTTCTTAGGGTTTCGTTAATCTGACGAAACCCTATTCATCTTTGTTCCCTGTCTGTCCATCTGTCACAGAGTCTGCACACAAAAAACTGCATAAGTCAGAGACTTCAAATTTTGTGTACTTACAGCTGAATAACTCGTGTCACACGATAAATCATAAAGTCTTGAAAATCTATAATATTTTGATTAAATTAATTTTATCAATGCCATCTGTTCATTTTTGCGATTTACATTTTAAAAGAGAACTTTAATTTGAACGTTTTGCGCATAGACATCATATCTCTTGGAAGTATAGCGCCTCGCTAGTAAACTGGAGATTGTTAGTTCGACTCCTGTGCTACAAGTTGAAATTATCATATTAAGATGGATTTAATTAAAAGAAATTTCGTATTTTTTGCCGATTTAAAGGCTTATGTTATTACGATTTCGTTCATCTGGCATTCATAATATTTTTTGAGTTCAATTTTCTTTCTATTTTAAAAAGTGTTGTGGCATTTTAAATTTCATTTAAACAATTTTTTTCGTTTTTAGAAATTCAAAATTTTATTTATATCTTCACTAAATTTTTTCATTTGGATTTTCAAAAAAATTGGAATTTTGGATTTTATTTATATAATTTGATTTGAACACTTTTAATTTGATTAAAATAAATAACTTCCTTTTATAATTATTTTAAAATTAAATTTACTGGTGCTACCATCTTTGTAAGAATTTCTTAATTATTAATTATCAGTTTGGATTTGTTTATTAAAGTATAAATTGTTTATAAGAAACATTAAACAAAGCCCTCTGTGTGATGTGCGACCACACTTACCCACTTTTTTTTTTCTTTTTCTTTTTTCACGGTTTTTGTCACTAGCTCAATGACAATTTCACAAGCACGAAACATTTGATTTTCTGTATAAGACTATGATTGAGATAATGATATACATCATTTTCAAATATTTAAAATTATAAAATATTATTTTCTTTTTTTATTTTATTTTATTATTTGGAAAATAGGTTTCTTCCCTTAAAATTAAATTTTAGAAACATGGTGTAAATTTATTTTCAGTGGATTTTAAAATTTCAAAAAAGATTAAACGTACACTGTTAACATCGAAAGTGTACAGACGTCATTAATATTTAGCTAACAAAAGACTGGTAATTTTGATCTGCATTTTCGAATTTAAGGATTGAATACATTTATTTCCTTATACTTAAAAATAACGCACCCGATACGAGTAATATTAGCATTTTAAATAATTTCATGCTAAAATTTAATTATTACATTAAATTCAGGCTACAATCTAATCGTATTTTAGCCTGATTTTAAAATACTGTAAATTTACATTTTTCGTTTGCAAAATATTTGAAAATCCGATTAGTTTGCTAAGCTGATAAATCTAACTCTGCTGAATATATACGTTGCATAATAATTCCAAATTACTATTATCAGGCAGTCTCACAATAAAATTAATAATATTTTATAAAACAAATTTCCGGTACTAAATTAATTATGTTAAATATAACCACAGATAATATTTGATGTAATCATAGCATGTCGCTCGCTTTTTCAGCATATTCCTTTGATTCTATAGAATTTGGGGTTCTTCAGAAACAAACACTTGCTCTTGATAGTCTAGAAAATCAAAAGATAATCCTCCTTCTTAACAAAATGCCAATGAAATTTAATATCAGTTTTTTTAACTTATTTACAAATTGTAAAAAATTTGTTTTCGCCGAGTTGATGCTCTTTTTGCTGGAAAAGTAGTTTTAGAGGCACTGCAGACAAGCGTTTCACTCGCGGAAGAAGTATGATGAAGGAACAAAAACGCCGGGTACATATTTTTCCGTTTACCTCTTTATCTCCCAAATATCTCCCAGTTCATTAAAATTTCATCTTCTAAAGCATTTTTTAGTGAATTTTTAAAACTACATTAAAAGATTTACACAATCATTTAATAAATTTTAGAAGAATTTTGCTAAATAAAATTAATTAAATTTGAATGTATAGGGATTCTTTGCAATATTTATTACTTCACTTTTAATTATTCATTTATTTATTTATTTTTAGTATAAGCAAAAGCCATGCTTTGTTTGGATTCGCGAAGTATTATTTCATAATATAAATATTTGAAAGTAAAAATATTTTTTTTAATTACTTTTGCATCTTTTTTAAGCAAAAAGATATTTCATTTTTCAGCTCATTTTAATTTTAAAAATGTAAATTCGACTAAATAACTAAGAACTTTTTCGGAATTTTTTATTTATGCTATAAGAATGGTATAAATAAAATATTTTAGAAGCAGAATTATACAAAATATTGATAATTTTATTTGCTTACAATTCTTTTATTGCCACTCCACTCACACACACACATAAATAAATCATAATATAATTCTTTTAAAATGCATAAATATCGTCTGCATTTCACATAAACACTGAAACTGTAACACTGAAAAATAATTTTATAATTGAATGTAAATAATTGAATTTTCACGCATTTTAATTCATAAAAAAGGGTTATAATTTTCCTAAAAAAAAAGGTATTTTAACAATTTCATAAAAAAAATTGTGAAATTATTATATTATTAAAAGGAATGAGCATAGTTTGAAAATATAAAAGCAGTTTTTGAGATATTTTGGCAGAATAATGAGAATATATTTTAATCATGATTCTATCTATAATTACTGATGCATGATTTATTTATTTATTTCTGAAAATGTACGTGTTTCATTTTTTATTTCCAAAATGCGTCCGTAATGGAAAAACATGTAAAGTAAATAAATTAAAATACTAATTTTTTTAAGGTTATTCTGTAATATATATGTAATATTATATAGGATTCGACGAAAATAAACTATGTTGCATAACTTTAGGAATCCGCAGCAGCACGAGCAGAGTAGTCGCTCCGACAGTTGGCGAGCAGTGGAAGAATTTCATTGGGGTATTTCCCCATTATAAAAACAAACACCATCAATCTTCAAGTTCTTTATTGATGAACTCATAAAATAGATAAACGCTTCCCCGCAATTTCCTTAGCTCACATCGACACTACAACTTTCGTTATCTAGTCCACATCATCAGATATTCTAATTCAGCGGAGAAATGAAACGTGCGTCTTGATAGTTTAAAGGGCAATTGCATTCTCACGCTCCTCAAAAACCAAATAAAAAAAAAAACATTTTCACGACAAAACTAGCTCCCTCCTACTCCGCGTCAATCATTTTAAAAATCCAATTAGGATTAACTCGAGTCTCAACGAAAAAAAATTATCAGTTCTGATTGGTCTTAGCAGGCGTGTCCTCGGCAGGAACTATATTTTTCCTCGCAAGTAACGAGCCCTTTAACAACGCGTATTAACACCTGTCACGCTATGTTAAATAAAAAATAAAATTTAAATCCCGGGAATATTCCAGAAAGTAAAAAGGTTACGAAATACCTCCCACCGTTTTGAGAAGCAAGCAATAATTTATTAATAAATAAAATAAGAAAAAGAATTTTAGCTGTTACAAGTTAATACATTACGAAACTAAGATTGAAACATGTTCCACAAATTTAGAATTGAAGCTAAGCGAGAACAAAAATGGCGCATTTTTTTTTTTTTTTTTTTTTTTTTTTTTTTTTTTTTTTTTTTTTATACATATATACTAACTCTGACAATAAAGTTCGGTGAATGAACTCAGAACAACCGATACAACAACACTGGGGAAACAAAACGCTGCTCCTACATAGAGGCAAGTGTTGACCATCTTCCCCCACCGCTGTTCAGTTCAGCGTCGTTTATGTTCTTTGTAAGACGTGCTTTACTGATTGCTTGTTCAGTGTGTTGGTTCTTAACTGAGAACAGGGAAATGAACGAAAAACAGATCCGTTCAAAGTTTGGTTTTTGAGCTTTGCAAGACACCGAAAGAAATTCATGAGGGCCTGTGCAAATTGAACATCCACCATACTCGTCAGATTTCATTCCTCCAGACTTTTTCCTATTTTCACGACTCAAATTCTCTTTGAAAGAGATTTGACCATATTGCTGACATCCAACGAAACGTGACAAAGCTTTTGAACTGCATCCGAAAAGAAGAATTCTTCCGAATTTCCCAGGACATGTATAGCAGATCTCAGCGGTACATAGTTATAGGAGATGACTATTTTGAAGGATGGTACGGTAATTTTATTAATACTTCTTCTACATTAATGTTACAGGTCTATTCACCGAGCTTTATTGTCAGAGGTAGTATATAGTTTCAATTTGACATGAACAATTGCAGCACCATTGGCGCTAAAGCAGCTCTTAAATAATGCTACAAATTATACTTCATATTTTAAAAATGCAAGTGTAAAAATTCAAGAGATAGAGTGCATACCTAAATGTGAACAATTAACTATAAACAAGATACAGGCAAGAAAAAACAGTGAGTTCTCATCAGAGGGAGGACAGACGAGTCTAACCCCAACCCCTTTTTTTAAAAAAGTTTAAATTGTTGCAGGTTTTGCCTGCATACATGAATATTTGTATACTAATGTTTTTACACTAATGTTTTTACACCAATGTTTTTACAACAGAAGTATAGAATTTTTTTCCGAACTAACCTTCCTACCTCCTCTCAATCTTCCAACGTCAAGAAAGCTGGAAATATGCAATAGCAAAATAAAATCCTCTTTTAAAAATATTTTTGTTTTCTGCAACCAATAATGCTTTTCGAACAAGATAAAGTACAGTATCTGTAATTCATTCTAAACTGTATTACTGCTAATCTACATATTAAAAGAATTTTATAACAAGTTATTTTAATGGTGCTGTAATGCAACGTCAGGGCATTAAGAGGACTCCTAATATCCAGTTCACATTATGGTAGTTAAGTCGCTTAACTTGAATTTTTTCAAAGGGGGTAACGCAGAATCAAAATTTCCGACTTAAGCAAATTTCTGAATTTTTTTTAATTTTGTGAGCTATGCATGAACTCTTCTATTAACTATGAGTTGAGTGGAACCCTGCCTTCTGAATCCTTTTTCTCAGATCGATTCGGAATCTACAAATAATTAATTAGCTTTTTCGAATGATCCCTTCAATCGATTATTTATTTAATGCACTCTAAGGAATTAAAACAATAATAAACTTAATCATAAACAGTAATTACAAATTATACATCAATGCACATGCCTAGAACTAAATTAACTCTCAAATGTTTCGTAATATGAACTGTTCAAGTCTAATTATTGATTATAGGGTTCAAAGAAGTTAAGCTAAGTGACGTAATACCGCATGAACAGGATATAACGATGTGAAAGCGAAAAAAAAAAACATAGCAACTTTCTTTCCAATTTGATCATTTCATTTAAATGATCAAATCAATCAAATTTGAAGCTTTTATTTTTAACACTTTCCAATAAAGTTGAAAAGTATTTATGATTTCAGTTTGTCTGGCCGTCTAGCCGCACTCTAACTCCAGTATATATGATAAAATTAATTCCTGTAAAATTCCTAAATCCCAAAAAATTAGTTATAATATACGCTTTTAAGTTTCACTAAATCTATGCATATTATATGGTGTGTATAAATCATAGTTGATATACAGTGCTACACAAAAGAGATCGTAAACGTTAATGAATATGAGCGTAAATTATTTAAAAGTGATTTTTAAATAAATTATGCATTTTTACGCTAAATTGCACTGCAATCAGTTTACTAAGAAATGTTTGTAGAATGTAGATAAAATGATATACAGGGCCACGCAAAGAATTCGGTACATTCCTCTGAATGATAATTTCCATGAATGTGATTGCAGTAGTTTTAAGAGTGTTTTAGTTTAAAATAAATTTTAGCTAAATGCCGTCGTGTAATAAAAGTACTAGGTAAACTACAGGGCTAAACAAAATTATTTAAGTATGTTTCCATCAATTAGTATAAATTGCTGAAAAAGAATTTTCAATCTGCTACTTTCTTGCTAAACTAAATTTCCCCATTGCATAATCTATATATCAACCGAAAGATAAAATACGGGGCTGTTCAAAAGTATTGGAATACATATTTGGCTACAGTAACCTTATTTCCCTAAATAACGAAGTTTGTTAAAGATTTCATAAAGAGTTGGAAAATGTTTCATAATGTATGCTTAAAGCATGATTTTTCTTACTTGTTGTTTTTAAATCCGAAATTTTAACGGAATATGCTGAATTAAAATTGTAATTCCAAGTAAGAAAGCAGGAAAATTTGGAATTATAGATATCGGATAATATCAGTCAGCATATTTAAATAAATTAATTAATTTGCAGGCACTTTCAAACAGAGCCAAAAAATGTTTATGATTTCGGTTACGGTTTGCTGCAGCGGTAGAAAATTGGCGCAGAGGTGTAGTCTATTGACACCACTAAATTTTAATAGTATTATCGGACTTATATAATGAGAGACTTTTCGAATTCTTACTAAGATGAATGATACTATAAAAAAAATAATGGTGTCAATAGGCTCCCCTTCTGCGCGAACTTTCCACCACCATTTGCCGTCAACGACTGGAACATTTCGAGACTGACAGCGAAGGTTTATTTGCTAATAGCTCTGTATGGTATACCAGTACTTGTATGCTATTTCACGTGTAAATAAAATGTTATAATGAACATAATGCTGTTAACATTTTTACTTTCTTCTATCTTCAATAGAAGAAAGTATTGTAATCGAAATTTTTTTCGACTTCTGGTTTTCGACAGATTTGCACGTTTCAGGAGTCAGAGATTCCAAAAAACATGTTTTTACAAAACGTCTGTCTGTCCGTGTGTTTGTGTGTGTGTCTGTGTGTGTGTCTGTGTGTGTGTCTGTGTGTATGTCGCCATTCTACCATCAAAAAGTGTATGAAGTTATGCATAGAATTGAACCAAATTTTTTGTGAATGTTTTTGGCTGTGGCAAGCAGGTCCTACTTCAGTTTTGAAATATTCCGCCGGAAGGGAACGCTGCAATCGCGATTTTTGTGCCATTTTCAATATTGTACCGACCAAAAGTATATGAAGTTATGCATCCAATTGAACCAAATTTTTTGCGTAAGTGTATGAGTATGGCTAGTTAGTCCTCCCTGAATTTGAAAAACATCCGCCGGATGGGGGCACTGTAATCGCGATTTTTGTGCCATTTTCAATATTGTACCAATCAAAAGTATATGAAGTTATGCATCGAATTGAACCAAATATTTTATGTAAGTGGATGGTTATGGCTAGTTGGTACTCCCTGAATTTGAAAAAAAAATCCGCCGGAAGGGGGCACTGTAATAGCGAATTTTATGTCATTTTCAATATTGCACCACCTAAAAGTATATGAAGTTAGATCTAGAACTGAACTAAATTTTTTGTATATGATTTTTTTTTTTTTTTTTTTTTTTTTTTTTTTTGGTAAGGCAAGAATGATCTCCCTGAATTTGAAAAAAAAAAAAAAAAAAAGCTGCTTATTATTCTATTGTCTATCGGCTCGTGCAGAAACGAAAATTCGTTTTTACTCATATTTATTGACTGAAGCAGAAATTCAAGATGAAAATCAAAGTTGGTATGATATTGAATTATTAAAGCATTAAAATGAGTAACTATTTTTTAAAAATATTAAAATGTACGTATGAGATAGAAGAAAGTTTTGGGATGAGCACATCCAACTAGTTTGCTCCTTGGAGTATTGCCGGACGGATAATGTTTATAATTTCTTATATATTCCATTGCTGCTTTTATCACTATTATTAGAAGCTGCTATTAAAAGAAATACCTGTATAGAATTTCTGGTAAAATTTGACTATTGTGTGTAAATAAATAAAATTTTTCAAGAATCAAGTTGAAAATGAGGATCCTGAAGTTCCGCAGTATAACTCATTGTTGATTTTTTTTTTACCTTAGATGAGTATACATTTCTCTCCGACGCTATTTCATTTTTATGAGTTGCCCGCGAGACTAAGAATTTATTGATACGAGGTGGAACCCGTCGAATTCCGACGAAAGAAAATATTTAAGGAGGAACTGTTTCATTGATTTATAAAAAAATTACAAAATCAGTTACAATAAAAAATACCCCTTACATTGATAAGTCTAACTCTTAAGGGTGTATTTCGATTCAAACTGCCTTTTTTTCAATTTATTTTTAAATTCATTTTTGCTCTCATATCCATCAAATTGGCAAATTGTCTTATTTAGAAGACACACAAGGTGCCGTGACTGTCGATTCTTCGATAAATGCAGAAAACATTGCAAAGAAAATCAATCAAAAACAGCAGTTTGAACAGATTTTTCCGAAGCGGGAGATTTGGGAATGAAAAAAAGTGTCATACTGAGAAGTTAATTGTTCATAAATCAAATTCTACTGAATTGAGCATAAAATACATCACACGGCACCTTGTACGTATCTTCAAAAATCCCCTCAGCAAGTTTCATGTTTCTACTCCTAAAAATGTGTCAGAAATTGTATCGGAAAATTTCGAGCTGTTGAAGGTGGAAAAGCGTTTTTTCGAATACACCCTTAAACAGATGATATTTAATCTAAAGTTAACGAAATACTATTTCTATAAAACTCAGTTGTAGAAATTGTTAAAATTAAATTTTAATTATGCATGTACGCATTAAAAAATAATAAAGATCCGTTATTATGATAATGTTTCTTATGACAGTATTCCAAAATGAAAAAAAAAAAGCAAAATTCTTTTTACTTTGACTCAATCATAGAATCCCCCCCCCCCCCCCGTGAAATCTAAACCCGACATCATTTTCACTATATCCAAATTTACATATGCACGTTTCACATCTTTATAGACCTTTTTAAAAAATTGATATTTTAATTTGATCATTTTGATTCAAAACTTGAAGTCTCTACGGCTATAAACTGAAACAAATTCTAAACTATTTATATTCTCTTAAATGTAAATGAAATCAAAATCCATCGGGTTTTAGAACAGAAGATAGACACAGCACGTACTTAAATAATAATTGTTTTCACTTTTAATGAGAAAATGCCAACATAAAGATACAGTAATCATTTTTTTTTTTTTCCTTTTCTTTTGATAGAAACGGAGTACATCTGTTGCCACAATCAGAAAAAAGGTATTAAAAACTACAAAAAAAATAATATTTCAAAATTAAATTAAGATACAGTTTTCAAATAAATTGCATTTAAAAGTACATTTTTTCCCCTATACGACGGTGAAAACTGGAAGTATGCGATTTTTAGGAGTTTAAAAATTTGCAATAGTAAAAATTGCAAAACCGAAATTTCATTTCAAAGTGTTGCCATTCGCAAAATGACGTATGCGTTACGCACAGATACGTTTGGCCTTTATAATATAGATAGATAGATAGTATTCAATCATGAAAAGTTGAAAACATATACTATAGAGCAGGCCTGTCCAACCTTATAGTAAACAGGGGCGCACCTCAGCTCCTGGATCTCAGTGAAGGGCGCCATTATTCACACGGTTGAAAATTTATTAGACAGTAGTTCTATCGCATAGTAATACTATTATAATTTAATATAATTCTATTATAATTTAACTATCATAATTTAATATATATCGCGCAGTAATGCTCAGTAGTTTTAGTACATACTCTCATTTTAACATAATGGAAATGAATCGTAGAGCGGAAGACAAAAGGCCCTTACAATTATGGAGTTACATATATTAAATTTCAAATTATACATTTTTCTATGATAACTCTATCTCAAAAATGTTTGTACGGTACGATGCCAGAAAATTTAATCGCACCTATAATGACAACAATAAATAAATAATAAACTTAGAATTCAGACATATTGATACTTTTTTTAGGATGTGAGAATATATTTCGACTTATTTTCAAGATGTGAATTTAATTTTATAATACACTGCTCAAAACAATTAAAGGATATTTGAAGTTTTATATAAAATAAAGATATAAACGAATTTTTTTTTTTTTGCCGAAAATAGAAGAAGAGAATCACAAATGCAAATTTTTCTGGTTTTCAAACTGTGGAGTATGCAAATTTTGAGTTCGACGTCAAAAACGTCGCTTCAGCGGCAACGAATGAAATTTGACTTTCAACTGGATAAAAGAGAATGAAGACAAGGATGATCGGCATTCAGTGATTGCTTTGTTTCGATGAGTATGATGTTTCAGCGAAGTCATTTGATAGATTCAGAAGCTTGGAGAATTGTTGGTAGGTTAGAAAGGGGCCAAACTCAAGAACAAGCAGCGCAAGCCATTGGAGTGTCACAAAGTGTCATTTCCAGGATCTGGAACCGTTTTTTCGAGAGTGGATGTGCAGGCCGAAGACCAGGGCAAGGTCATAGACGGGCAACAACGCCCAATGAAGATCTGTATTTAGCGTTAACAGCTCGGAGACACCGAAACATGAACGCTACTCTTCTCCAACAACACCTTCGCTCGGCTACAGGCACCACGATTTCAACTCAGACTGTCCGAAACCGGCTCCATGCTGTAGGTCTGTATGCTCGCCGACCGATGGTATGTGTTAGATTAACATCAAGGCATCGTCGCGACCGCAGGGAGTGGGCAACCGAGCATGTCAACTGGAGGAGAAATGAATGGAGCAATATTCTGTTTTCTGACGAGTCCCGTTTTTCTGTGCATCCGGATAATAGGCGTATTTTCATCTGGAGGGTCCATGGCAGTAGGAATAATCCTGCATTCGTGCACGAAAGTGTCAGATTTGGCGGTGGAGGAGTGTTGGTGTATGGTGACATCTCTATTGACGGGCGCACTGACATCATTCGAGATGGAGCTCTGACTGGTCGCCGATATAGGGATGAGATCGTCAGACCTATTGTAGTCCCTTACGCTGCAGCAATCGGATATAACTTCATTTTAATGGACGATAACTGCAGGCCACATTGTGCAAACCTGGTGGAGGATTTCCTTTTCGCGGAAGGAATCGTTCGAATGGAATGGCCAGCGTGTTCTCCAGACATGAATCCAATCGAGCACGTTTGGGACACTCTGGGAAGACGATTTTCTGGCCTCCAACAACCCCCACAAACTCTCCAAGAACTGGAAAGAGCTCTTCTGGAAGAGTGGGGCAGAATACCCCAACTCGTCATTAATAGCCTCATTGAGTCCATGCCTCAAAGGTGTTCAACGTTGCTGGCCGCCCGTGGAAACCATACCCCCTACTGAAAATGATTTTCTTTCAAGAAAACACCTTTTCTTTTTTTTTTTTTTTTTTCTCATATGCACAAATTGTGTTTTTTTCCTTTTGTACACAAATGCGCAATAAAATGCATTTTTTTCTGCCAAACATGTGTAATTTATTCTCATATAACCTACTATGTCTGTCGACCATGTATCAATCAGCTAAAAAGTTTCCCAGATACAAAATCCACTTAAAACTGCAATATCCTTTAATTGTTTTGAGCAGTGTATATTAAAAATAAGGCATGATAATGATCAATTCACATGGATGATTCCAGAGAGAGAGAGATAGTCTGAAAGTAAGGTACCCTGGGGTAATAACGCCAGGCGGGGTAATAACGCCAGGCGGGGTAATAACGCCAAGTGCTTATATTTTGCATAATTATGAAATAATCAAGTAAATGACACCCATGTGCTCTGCGCAGAAGGGTTTTGAGTCATATAAATCTCAAAAAACAGCTTGAAGTTAATTTGCTTCATTTTTAGGTCTTATTGTATTTCAAAGCAACTAAAATTAACGCTTGATCTAAAATTTGCGAGATACTTTTTGTAATGTGAAGACTATTTATTTTATACGGAAATACTTTGTTAATTACATAAAATTGTAGTACATTTCATGGACTTTCAGAATGTTGTTGAAGATTTTGGATATCTTCTCGAGATAATTTGTAATTTAAAATGTACAGCGCAATAACTATAACGGGGTAATAACGCCAATCCTTGGCATTAATACCCGGATTGATTCCCTACACTGGCCGAACTTCATCCTAAATACTGATTCAAATAAACACAGTTAAAACTGTGCAATGTTTCTAATAATTCTACTTAAGCGGTCCTTTTTAAGCAAAAAGAAGCTCACGGTCTGTATTCTTTTGCCTCATCCCCCCCCCCCCCCCCCACACCACACCTTTATTTTTCTTACACTTTCACAAAAAATTGAACATTTTCAATAGCTTAGAATGCAATTTGTCAATTTCTAAGTTTGTAGAGTTTGTATTTTTAGAATTGGGCAATCTACATGCAATTATTCCATCTTATTTCATAGTTTTGTTTGCATGGCGTTATTACCCATATAGGTAGGTAATAACGCCAAATAGCATTGGTCAAGAAATCACGCCATTACTTTTTATGAATACATATCTATTAAATTATTTTTTTTATATAGATAGTCAATGAGTTGCTGTATCAAGTCATATACTTGTTTGAAAAATACAATCTAAAACTAAGCCGTGAAAATTGGTAGAACCTTAACGTGGCGTTATTACCCCAGGGTACCTTACTTTCATAGATGAAAATTATTCTGCTCTGCTCTACTGTTTGCATGCACTACTCAATCTTATTAATTTTTCTAAACAAAGTAAAAACAAACTCCTAAAATTTAAAAAGTCAAAAACGAAAAATTAGCCCTCTTATTCCTCGTACAAAACAGCCAGTTGCCAACAAAAAAGAACAAATATAAGCTTTCATGCACATGTACCTTCAAAGGGACTTGGAATGTGGGAAAAATTTTATTTATATGTAGCTTATTAATAAGTAAAGAGAGCTATTTCCAATTATTACCACATCAAACCATCATAATTACACTTTTAAAAATACCTACAAATCGTGAAAATATGCATGATTAAATTTTCAAAGTATGTTTTTGGTTTGAATGTGTTTTCAGAAGTTTTTAAAATATCTGTGATGTAAATACTTATGATTTTACAGAAAGTATTCTTTATAATTCAATTTTACTTCTAATAAACCTAGTAACAGGTAGAGTTGCAAAAAGTCGGTTTATTCCCGGGTTTATTTCCAATAGACCAGGTTTATTCCCAAGAAACCGAATTATTCCAAAAAATCCCGGGTTTTTTCCAGGTTTATTCCTAAAAACCCGGTTTATTCCCGGGTTTTAACCGGGTTTTTTCTAACCTTTGCAACGCTAGTAACAGGAAATCTTTAAAAGGGCCAAGAAAATCCCCAAAGGGCGCGCATTGGACAGCCCTGCTATAGAGTATTTTCGACAAAGTAAAAATTGTACGTATAATATACATATTGTTCATTTTTAAAAATGTAAAAAAACAGGTGAGAAATTGTACTTCAAACGCAACAAATGAAGTGTGTTCGTACTATAATTGGTTTTACTAATGTGTGGATTTTGATACATTCTTATGCAAAAATGCACGAATGCAAAATTTATTACGATTATATACAGGGTGAGTCATAAATATCGAAACAACAGTTTATCTCCTTAAATATTGCCTCTAGACCAATACTTCCAATTGAAAAAAATCATAAAAAAGGTGAAATTTCTGATAAGATAAGTTGCAACTCCATATGGGGGGGGGGGGGGTCTATTTGAAAAAATACGAAATTTAAATTTTTATACGGCTTCCGTAGAGCAAAATTCCCAATTAGGAAACTATTTTTTATCCATTCCTAAATTGAACAAACAAAAAAAAAAAAAAAAAAAAAAAAAAAAAAAAAAAAATCATCTCCGTATCTGAAAATCTGACAGAGATATTAAAATCCAAAATTCGTGATTTACACCACTTTACTATGCCTGTAAACAAAGAATTTTTGACTTTATTTCAAAGCAAATGAGGGATCGTCCACACATTGTCCTTATTAAATGTCGATTTAAGACCGTGCCTTCTATTTGGACATAATAAAGCAGCGTATTGATTTAAATCAAAACTTGTTTTCTAAATATGTTGATCATTAGCACTGGAGGTCTGCATGGATCGAAATATCTAGGTCAGACCCCAAACCGACCCATAGGGAAACAATTTCTGCTCGGCATGGAAAAATATTAAATTCATAATCCGGCCCACCCTGGAAAAAAGTTTAAATCATAGCCCGGCACAGCCGTGAGTATCTACATAGTTTTTTACTTCAGTTTAGTTAAAAATTGTTTCGCGGGGAGGAGTTCTGACCAAAAATACTTTTTGTAGCTTTTCGTTTTTTATATTTATACTAGCGAGCTACGCCCGCTAGCTGGGCCAGTTTTTCCAAACGAACCTCGATATTAAGCAATATATAATAAACAAAAAAATTCATTTAATAAGCAAGTCTTGGTGTTCGAATCCTCAAGCACAAAAAAAGTAAATTAAAGAGCTATGGTTGTTATGCGCCCATTATCCCGTTAAAAATATGTGATTTCGCACAGTGGGCTCTACGCTCCATGGTCGCCATCGTCCCATTAAAAATATTTGGTTTTGTACGGTTGGCTCTGCGCGCCCATAAGACATTTTCTCGTATTTTTTGGTTCATCAGAAGCAGACTTTTACGCAGATTCTGAATATGTAATCAGTTTTTTTCTACTTTAAAAACTGTCTGCATGATGGTTTAAGAAAAAACGCACAAAAAAGGGAGAAAAAGAGGTTTTCGACTGCTTCTTCTTTTAGCCAAAGGGGAAAAGTTCTTTTCCTTCACCGCAAGGTGGCGCAGTGTTCTGCCTCAGAGCTCCGTTTGAGCGCCGTTTGGGATTTGAGGCATTTTTCGTTCCGATTCCCAAGGGGTTTTTTAATTCATAACTTTTTTAATTTTGGTCCCACGGTCTCGAAAATGCCCGAAATGACTTCCCCGGAATTTTTCCAATCGAAAGACACCTCTCGCGACTTCCAACTCGCCCGCGTTACGAACTGTAATCGGCTTCAAGCAGACAGACAGACAGAGGCGCACGGATTTTATTAGTATAGACTTTTTATTATTAAAGAAGCGCCAAAGACTGTGATATATTTATTTTATCAATGAATCAATGTTTATATTTAAATGTTTCACTTATATTTTAATATAGCTGATGCATATCCCTTGCGACTTTGAAAAATGTTGTACAGTAAAACCTTTTAAGACGGAATCATATAGGAAAGAAAAAATACGTAGTAAACAAATGCCCATAGGGTTAAATGGAGTTTATTTTTTCTCAGGTATTATTGTATTCATTTTGCATGGATCAACACATTTTCTGTTTAAGACAGAATTCCGTCATTGGCAGATTGTTTTTCTCTGATTTTATTGTGTTTATTTTTTAGCATTTAAATATACTATTCGTAAAAAAATAAATAAAATTTAAAGGTTTTTTTTTTTTTTTTTTTTTTTGTAAAATAAAAGGGGTTTTGAAATCTATGTGGTTTTTGTAAAAATTTTGATTGAACCGAATTTTATTTATTTCATGCATATATTAGGTTAGTCAGAGACAGTGATTTTGATACGGATTGTTCGAGACCAGGATTGAAAATTTCGTCCAGTTCAGACCTTATTAAAAGTTAGGAACTGTTAAAAAAAAAAAAGTACAAACCTGAAACATGTCATTTTTAATTATTTTTCATTAGTTTTGTTTCGGGCAAATAGAAAAATTATTTACTTTTGAAAATATGATTTTCTTCAAAAATTATATTATATTTCCAATAAATATTTTAATAGTTCTAAAATTAATATTGAAAGACAAAAACCCCGAAACAAAACTAAAATAAGATTTTCATCTTTAATTAAATGGAAAGAAATTGAAATCCGATAAATAATGTTTGGAGTTGCAACGATTTTTAATTATCCCATTTAAACCAGTACTGATCATATGAAATTTTTATAAATTTTGTGATAAATTTTTGGATGTGATTTTCTTAGCAAATCATATGGCTAACAATTATAAAAAAGAATAAAAATTTCAAAATTCTAACTCAAAAGATAAATTTTTTACACGTTTCCTAGAACTGTTAAAGACTAACATTGTCTTTTGAATTGCGCGCATTTCAATTTGTGCCTAATCCCTTAAAACCTGATGAATTATTCAAACGGCTATAACTCTGCGAATTTTGAAGATAAGAAGATACAACTTTTTGTGTATTATTCAGGACTGGATAAGGAAAGTTTTCCTAATTGGAATTTTTATCCTACGGGGGCCTTATAAAAAGTTAATTTTCGTACTTTTTCAAACAGACTACCCATGGAGTTGCAACTTATCAAATTTTACCTTTTTTTATGAATTTTTGCAATTGGAAGTATGGGTCTAGGGGCAATATTTAAGGAGATAGCCTATTGTTTCGATATTTATGACTCACCCTGTATATTAAATTCAGTAATACCAACATAATATGATCCCAATCTTAAAAAGCACGTAATCATCATGACAACCTAGAATCATTATCAATCATGGGATAGCACTGAATTAATTACGTACGCTCGAATTTAATAGAATATAATCACCATGACAAACTAGAATTATTACCGATCACGAGATATCATCGAATTAATTGCGTATGAAAATATTTAATTAAATCATCGTCAGAACAACCTAGAATCATTACCTATCACGTAATACCATTGAATTAACTATGTACGAGAATATTTAATGGAATAATCATCAAAGCAACCTAGAATCATTACCTATCATGGGATAGCATTGAATTAATTATGTATGATAAGATTTAATGGAATAGACACCATAGCAAACTAGAATCATTACCGATCATGGGATATAATTGAAATTATTACGTATGATAAGATTTAATAGAAGGAAGAAATTTTTTAATAATATCTTTTTGAGTTTTATTTGATTTTTTGTAAAATTTAAAATGGTTCCTCAAAATTGTACAACGATTATGCAAATTAAATTTCAAACCATTCGATTGGGTAATTTTAATGCTGTTATATGCAGACAAACAGACGGAAGGACCAGACAATAACTATAGAGGCTACGTATTTAAATAATTACAAACGCATTTAAAAAAAAACTCGATTGCAGTACATTTGATAGATAGTAACTGTTTAAGGCTTTAAATTCTTGTATTCTGTTATTAAGGTGCGGTATAACTTTATTACTATACGTTGTGTAACATACAATGCTCTCTTACGGGGTTACTCAAAATAATTGGGATACATAATATACTGTTAAAAATCTTGTCCTAGTTCGAACCAAATTTTGGTGCTCAGTACCTGCCACCATTAGATGGTGAGATCTCATACCAGCATTTGGAGCTTCTTATTCCAACCTCGTTCCAAATATTGGAACTATGCGTGAACAGGAGCCCCAAATATTGGTTCAAGATTTCACCATCTTACAGTAGCAGCTATTGAGCACCAAAATTTGGTTCGAACTAAGACAAAATTTTTAACAGTGTAGCCCATAGATGATAATTCTTTATAGTATATTTTAACAATGTTACAACAAATCAAACATTACGAAATGTACATGCATTATTGATAGGCCATGGAATATGTTTCTTATTAAAATTAAGGTGGCATTTATTGTTCATTTATAAGGACACAGAAAAAGATCGCTTTCATTACTATGTGTAGGCAGTAGTCTATTAAAATACGTTTTGTAAAATTAATATACACTACTGAAGTGTATGATAATATCTTTCATATAAGAAAATATTGCCATTAACATTAAATGTTTTTTTAGAACACCGCACAAAAGATTTCAGATACTTTATAGTCCATCAGCAATGATTTCAATAGCTGTGTTTTTAATTTTGCAATGCCTTTTCAAGTTGACTAAATTTTAATACATTAAATAGTGTATATAAATTCTAAAAATCGCGTAAAAAGCTATCCGAAAGCATGCAAATTAACTTCTACCAACACTATCTGCTGAAAGAATGTTTTCAATTGTGTTCTATATGGTTTGGTTTGGTTTATTTTTGTCGTCCGATTATCTAAGCTAGGGATATAGGACCAGGGGGGAGTGCCCTTCATGGGGGTCTTTCTAAGGAAACCTAACCCGTATTTACGCAAGGTTCGAAGAAAACCACGAAAACTGTGTTCTATATGTTTTTTGATGATATAAATTTTATTATGTTATTGCAAACGCCAATGGAATTGGGAATTGCAATCTCTTAAATTGAAATGTCATGTCCGTTGGAATCACAAAAATGCAAGCTATGAGAAACATCTTCATCTTTGAAAGGTCCTGTCAAGATTATTGCTTCTACGAGATACGCTCATTAATGTTTTTACTGAAAATCGCGCGCCGTTGCAAAGCTTTGGCTTGTTCATATTTCGCAACATGGTAATTCGCAGGCCAATTTTTAACTGCAGTGCATGCGGTGCCATCCCTGGCAGATCGAGAAAATTCATAAATTCTGTTGGATAATTAACCGCTTCATGTACTTCCAGAACAGTGTCGATGGACTTGTATGTAACTGTATCGCGTTTGAATGTCAGACTGAATAATAGTTTAAAAATCGTAGACGTCTTTGTTCTTGGCCTCACGTATGCCAATCGTGATCCTTATAATTCGTTTGAATATTGGGAAATACTTTTCCAACCAATTCTTCTTTTGACATCATTAAATTACAAAATTTGTGAGGCAATGAAATTTTTCTTAGGGCAAGTCAATCGGCACTTTTTTGTTCCGAATTTCCAGCAATTGATGTGAGAATATCTCATCTGGTTCTATCGTTTTGGAGTTGGACATGCATATTTGTAGCTACTTTTGACGTCTTTACATCTCACCAGAAAAGTAAAATTAGGGCTCCCACTGGTCCATTTTTTTAAAATCAGTACTTTTTTAAAAATAAATTCATAATTGGTTTCTTTAACAATTCCAAGAAAAAGGCTCTGGCTGGCATATCTCTACGAAATTTACAAATAAAATGTTTCTTTAAATAAAAGTGGTGTTCAAAAAGCTGATCAAGCGGGAGTCTTGTAAAGTATATGAGGTCAGCATTTTAATTAACAATTTATGTTACTTGAAAGACTGTTACAAAAATTTAAAAACAAATAACATTGACATTTTTCGGCTCCAAGCTGATAAGAACCATAATCATAATAATCTTATCAGATTGGAGACGAAACGTGTCAATGCTATTTGTCTTTAATTTTTTGTAACTGCTCTCTCAAGTAATATAAATTGTTCATTAAAATTTTTATATAAGAGGTGAAGTTCTTCAAATTTTGGAATTTAAAAATCTAATGAATTTAATCCACTTTTTATCATGAGGCAAGCATTTATTTCATCTGCTAGTGATAATCGAGAAATTACAGATAATTTGAACCTGAAATCTCCTCCAAACAATATTAATGCGTCCCCAAATGATGGTTCCACACAAATCTTCAATGATCAATCACAAGCCTCAAGCGATTTTTTTTTTTTTTTTTTTTTTTTTTTTTTTTTTTGCACGATTGTGCATTTATTGCAAATAATAAGTTTGCATTTCTGCAATACTTTTCCGATGCCGGATGCTTTAGAAATGTTGCACGTGGGAATTTCAATGAATTGCGTGTTCAATGGCAATTTTAAAAAGGAATGAACAGTTCTTCCATCTCGTAACAATGCCGTATCTACTCCGAACGACGCAAGAGCTAAAGTTAGACAGGAAATGCTGGAATGAGCAGTTCTTCCATTTCGAAACAGTGTTGCATCTACTCCGAACGATGCAAGAGCTAAAGTTAGACAGTAAATACTGAAATGAGCAGTTCTTCCATCTCGTAACAATGTCGCATCTACTCCGAACGATGCAAGAGCTAAAGTTAGACAAGAAATGCTGGAATGAGCAGTTCTTCTATCTCGTAACAATGTCGCATCTACTCCGAACAATTGCAAGAGCTAAAGTTAGGCAAGAAATGCTGGAATGAGCAGTCCTTCTATCTTGCAACAATGCTGCATCTACTCCGAACGATGGCAAGGGCTAAAGTTAGGCAAGAAATGCTGGAATGAGCAATCCTTCTATCTCGCAACAATGCCGCATCTACTCCGAACGATTGCAAGGGCTAAAGTTAGACAGTAAATACTGGAATGAGCAGTTCTTCCATCTCGTAACAATGTCGCATCTACTCCGAACAATTGCAATAGCTAAAGTTATACAGGAAATGCTGGAATGAGCAGTTCTTCCATTTCGCAACAGTGTGGCATCTACTCCGAACGATGCAAGAGCTAAAGTTAGACAGGAAATGTTGGAATGAGCAGTTCTTCCATCTCGCAACAATGTCGCATCTACTCTGAACAATTGCAATAGCTAAAGTTAGACAGGAAATACTGGAATGAGCAGTTCTTCCATTTCGCAACAGTGTTGCATCTACTCCGAACGATGCAAGAGCTAAAGTTAGACAGAAAATGCTGGGATGAGCACTCTTTCTATCTCGCAACAGTGTTGCATCTACTCGAACGATGCAAGAGCTAAAATTAGACAGGAAATGTTGGAATGAGCAGTTCTTCCCTCTCGCAACAATGTCGCATCTACTCCGAGTAATTACAAGAGCTAAACTTAGACAAGAAATACTGGAATGAGCAGTTCTTCCATTTCGCAACAGTGTTGCATCTACTCCGAACGATGCAAGAGCTAAAGTTAGACAGAAAATGCTGGAATAGAGCAGTTCTTCTATCTCGTAACAATTTCGCATCTACTCCGAACGATGCAAGAGCTAAAGTTAGACAGGGAATGCTTTGATTCAGTGGTATATCTGGCAAGCAAACATTTTGGTGGCTCTGTTGCTTGTGGTAGTTTAGTTTTTCAGACAATGCAACACATTCTTATCGTTTCTTTATTAAATTTCTGAATTTTGTAATAAGAACACTTTAGTCATGATCTGAGGAGAGCATGCTGGCTCGAACTATAATCATAAGCTGGATTGCATCGGAAACAAGGCAATTTTAATCGCAGGATTGGTGCGCACAGAGTCATTTTTGACGCTGATCTGCTGTTTCTCGTTGATATCTTTCAGCCAATCTCAGCCTGTCGCATTTATTCGGTTGAGAACGAAATAGATCTGAAGCTGTTGAAAACGCTCATCGTGCTCACAACCGTGCATCTTGAAGTCTAGCTGCAAGTCACTCTGCTGCTTATTCGACACGTATCTGAGCCATTCTTTGTATGCTTCGCACGTCTACTGAAGCCCGTTCACTTTTACTTACTCATCACACTGCTTCTCACCACAGTCGTCACATTACTGTCGACTCCAAGTACAACGACATAAGTTTGATCTTCTTTCAGTCATTATTTGGATGAACTTGTGGATGAACTTAGGTTGATTTCACTGAAAAATAAGGAAAAAAAAGTAATTAAAAAACATATAACAATGCAAAACATTAAAGAAGGAAAAAAAACGAATTAAAAAAACAAAGAAAAACATAAAATAAGAATTTCTAAAGGAATATTTCAGAAAAGTTCCCCTTTTGGAGCAAAATTGAGGGAAGAGGGACGGGAGGTGAATAATATGAAAAAGTGTTCATAAGGCTCTCTAATGATATATCACATGTTGGTTTTGAAAAATATTTAAAAAACACTCCCGAGAAGGGGGGAAGGAATTAAGTGGAAGGGGCTGAAGCGAGATTTATAATATGAAAGTGTAGTCCAAGAGTTTTTTTAATGATATATCACATGATGCGTATAAGAAAAAGTTTTAAAAATGGTTTTGTGGTGTCGGAAAAGTTAAAAAACTGAAATGGAGGGGGGGGGGGGATTGCAGGATGGAAAACATAAGGTATAGAAAATCACGCGCTATTCGAATGCAATGCAATCTTTGAATTCCAAAGCAATCCATGTAATAGGACCTTCGGATATTAAAGATTTTTGTGCAAACGAACATTTACACTTTTATTTATATAGATGTCTGATATGGAATTTTAGATTATAGGCACGTATAAAGAGATTGAATAAATCGCTATATATGTAATATTTTGTAATTTTTCGTAGAAAATTCCACACGCCTTGAATTTAGTAATGTTAAATTTTAATTGCTTAAAAGTTGCAGAGCCACTTTTTCTTTCTGTTGGTTGTGCGCCTTTTAAACAAGTAAAATTTGACATTACTAAAGAGATTGATTTCTAAATAACAGTTATTGCTGCTTGGCGTTCTCAGGCTCATCCGGAAGTGTCCATTTTACACCGAAAGGCTGGGTGAGGAAATGGAGTAAAAGGGGAATAGAATGAAAACTATTGAAAATATTTCAAAAAGCACAGGTTTAACTATTATGAATAAAATTTCTCCATATTGCGTGACTATCGTAGGAAAGTGCATCATTACATACTATTTCTTTATTGGATATTATTTCGATGGATTCTCAAAGATAGCTTCAAGGTGACTAGTAGTATGAAAGATTATTTTCGAACTATTGAAATCTATTTCTATAGGCTGAGTTTGTGCAAACCTTGCATGTGCGGCGTGGGGGTCTACCCAATCTTAAATCTGCGTCATGTTCTTTCAATCTTTTTGCTCCCCCCACAAAACTCTATCGCAGGATCTATTATATACTTATAGGAAAATTTTGTGTAGAGGTGAATTTTAAAAAATGGATATGTATAAATGAAAAATATTCACCTTGCTCTCTATTGCCAAACGTATCCTGAGATACATAAAATAATTTACGATGAAAATTTGTAACAACCAAGACAAAATTTGTTTCTATTATAAAACAAGACATATGTTTAGTGTTATTTCTCGTCCGGGTCAATTGCCCTCTTGTTATTGCGCATAGTGTTTTTTCTCATCCGCTGCAAATGCCATCTCGTTACTGGACATTTAAAGCATGTTTTCTGGAGTTTCTTAAAACAAAAACCGATACTATATGATTTACATACAGTTGCAACTTACATAAACTAAAGTTAAACTAGAGTTATTATTGCTTGGATTGTTATTTATATACAAATGGTATTCAAAATATTCTTTTATTTATTCTGTAGAGTTTACTTTAAGTATCACGATGTATCGTAATATTGCAAAGTTAAACTAGTGATATTTTACAACATTGAAATCGAAACATCACCGAGCTCGCATATAAAATTTTAAAAAAATCAAATTTAGCGAAGACACCAAAAGTTATTTTAATTATGTAGGAAGATATTTTAACAATCTGCCAGAATGACGAAAAAAGGGGGAGGCAGGGAGAAGAGAATTCGTCGAAATAGTACTTTCCGGAAATTCGACAAAAGGTTATATGATTACCGAAAAAATGCCCAATGGACACGAACAACAATAACAGATATTTATTTAAAGCGGGTTTATGAATCGAAGGATGTCTTTAAAAAAAATATATTAAAAAGATTTTTAAACTAATATATAATAGAATAAATGAACTATAAGTGAAAGGCTTTTCTTAGCAATAGTCTACACTCAATGTTAGTGGACACGGAAATAAACGTCACGCTTCTAAGAATGGCTTTATCTAAAGAAACTAAAAACAGCTTTCTTTTACGCGATTTCAATCCTTCCTTTATGACCACCACTTACGATGAATCAGTGATGCACAAAAAAATAATGAAATTATGCAGTTCCAGATCATTGCATCATTAACAATAAAGATTGATACAGCTGATAGATTTATTAACTTTTTTTGAGAAATTTAATTTTACCGTATTTCTTGAAATAAATAAGAAATTGAGAAATTTCGGTATTCTAAAAAAAAAAGTATTTAGCGCTGCCACCACCGCTGATAATGAATTTTTTGTGACTGGAGGTTTTTTTTCGGTAATGTTATGAGATTTGTTGCATACAAAAATATGAAAATTGTTAAAATAGAGAAATGTTTGATAAACACGTTAGTTCAGACAGCTTTTAAATGGAATAGGGGAAGATAGGGATACTTGAGCCACTTTTTAAATTTTAATTTTTTTAATTTTTTATATTTTTTTAAAAACAAAATAAAATATTGAAAATGAAAATTTGATATTTTTTCTTCAACTGAAAGCCACTTTCAATTAATTTTGAACTAGTTTTCTATGTTTAATAATTTTTTACTTTTTATTTTGCATCGTGGCTCAAGTATCTCCATGAGAGGGATACTAAATATATATTTAAATAGTTCAACATGAAACATTTTTATTTTAAAAAATATTTGACAAAAAAGGGATTTTTTTAAATTTTATTTAATTGCCAACCGGTGATAAATTGCCAAATAAACAAAATTTCCATCTTTTTTTTTTTTTTTTTTTTTTTTTTTTTTTTTTTTTTTTTTACGAACGTTTTATCAGGGTTCCGCCGAAAATTTTTTTATAAACATATATATGCACAAAAAACATTCTGTTTTTTTTTTTTTTTTTTTTTTTTTTTTTTTTTTTTTTTTAGAATTTTTGGAGTATGCCCGTATGGAGACTTTCCTTGTAAGTAAAGCAGTCAGCTATTTGAACTATTTTAGACTCAAAATACAATTGAAATTATACTTATTAAAGCTATCTATAATGTTCCAGATCTACACAAAACTTTGATTACAAAAAAAAAAAAAAAAAAAAAAAAAACTATGCGCCTAAATAATTACTTCAGATAGGGAAAAAACAACTATTAATCACCATACATACAAAATGGTACCAAGGTATGTGATTTCTTTTTTACATGTTCAGAACTATAAATATGTTACCATGTTGCCTGTTTTAGAAAGAAAAAATAATCAACTGTAGAGATTATTATCTCTACAGTTGATTATTTTTTCTTTTTTTTTTATGGGAATATATATTTAATGGGGTGGCTCAAGTATCCCCACTCTCCCCTAAGTATTTTAAGACATATTTAGTGTTAAAATTGGTTAAAATCGTTCAATATTAAAATCTTTATAGCAGTAAAAACTATGGTTAAGAATTTAAAAATTTTTAGATCATTTTATATATTAGAAGTTCCTCCCGGTGTGCAGACTGCTTTTACTTTTTTATTTTGACTCATTTTTTGAGGATTCCTTTCCATTTTAAATTCAAGTTTTCAGTATTTAAGAGTCATTTTTTTTACATATTTTATAAAAGACTAGCGGACCCGACAGACGTTGTCCCGTCACCGACCGACGTTGGCCTTCTTGGCACCGACTCCAGGAAATCAAATAAATATACGTAAATATGGTAATATGCAGATTAAACACTACGCTCTTAATTTAATTTCTTATTACACTTATGTAACGAAATTATTTTTCACTCTTCAGTATTTTTTGAAGTCGGTTCAATTTTTGATAGAAAAGTTTATTTTTCTCTTTTTAGTTAAAAGTTAACGATTGTCTGAAGTCGGTTAATCAAAATTATAATACAGGAAATATTATTGTATAGCACAAAATCACTAACTATTAGTTTTTGCCTAATTACAAAAAAGTACTGAATCAAATTCGATAAAATGTGAATCTAAACCATTCTCAAATCCACTGGAACACACACATAAAATTTCATTAAAATCGGTCCAGTCGTTTAGGAGGAGTTCAGTGACATACACACGCATAGAAGATTTTTATATATAAAGATTATTATTTTAAATTGTTGCCAAATAATTAAAGAATAACATTTCCTTCAATTTAATTTTTTTTAATTACACGTGACTATCACGAACAGAAAAAAATAACTTTCAAATCAGAATTAAATAATTACGATTTGATAGCGAGAAAATACTAAAAACTACGTCATAAAACGATGTAAATATTTACATGTGACTATTAAAAAAGAAAAAAATTATAAAATACTTATGCTTTTGAAAAAATACTAACCGACTTAAAAAAAATAATCAAGCTTGGCGACAACTTGGCACTAACGCATATAAATGCATAGTTTTAATATGCTTATGATTTGAAAACGGTTGCAACAATAAAAGATTATTTGCGACAAATAATTACTTTTTTATTATGAAATCCACATTTTTTTATTTAAAAAATTTTAATCATCAGAATTTAAAGAAATTATAATGGGACCACATGGGCATTTTACACTTTCAAACAAAAAGAGAATTATCAAAATCGGTTCATACTTAGAGAAGTAATGCGTGAACAAGAAATACATACAGGTCGAAATCATAACCTACTCCTTGAAGTCGGTTAATAATAAATTCCTTAATGTACTTTAAATTTGTAATTGGAGAAAAATTACGTCAGATTAAAAAAACTAAATGAGACTGTGCAAATAATAATTATTTCCTTTCTAACGATTAAAACATTTTCGCGTGAATATTACAAAAAGAAAAAAAAATTAAATTACGTCAGATTTAAAACGTTAATTTTAATAATCATTGATTTAAAGCCATTACTTTAAAGCATTGATTAAAAAAAGGGGGAAGCTAAGACTCTGTTGAGTAAATCACTTTATATTTGCTGATTCTGAAATGTTTAAATAATCCTATATAATCAAACTAAAAACAGCCATCAACAGCAGCTCTCTCGGCTGTAAACCCCCTCCGCGAAATGGAAAAGGATGAATACCCCTTTATAGGGCAATCGCCACTGCTTATTATTATCGTCATTCAATCCTTCGTAATTTTTTAAAGCCAATAAAATTAACTGAGTTTTTGAGGCGGGTTGGGGGTTGACGAGTGTAGCTCATAGGGAGCTGAGCTTCTTAGAATTGTAAAAAGTTTTTTATTGACAGTACACGAGACAACTAAAATCGTCAGTAAAAGGATTATTAACATTTTCACGCGATCAGAATTTTTAATTCGTAAGTTTTTAAATATTCAGGCCTGTAACAGAATGCAGTTGTACATTTTCTTGGTCGAATTTCACAGAATTAATTGTTGATATTAACCCATTTTCGGCCAAAGGTTCGTATACGAAACATTTCGATAAATATTTTTTTTTAACACTCTGACACATTCTTTTCAAGAATTTTATTTTTCTTCTATTTTTTAAGGCTTTTAAAGACATCCATAAAATATTAGTAATTCAATTGGAGTAAACACTTTCTCTTAAATAATTTTCAAAATAAGCTAGAGTTCTAATTTGAAACGCCTTTGACAAATTCGACTATTTAAAAATATATTATTATTCCAATTGAAATGAATTATATGTTTTTAAAATAGATTAAAGTTGCAAATTCTGTATATGAAATAAGAATAAAACAAAAGTCATAAAAATATTATTCATATTCATATTATTCATTATAAGAAATAATATTTTATATTATTATATAAAATATTATTTCTTATATAAAATATTATTTTTCATGCACGAATCTTTTTTTGTGTCTTAATGTATGTAATTTAAGCATATTTCAATAAAAATAATGCTACATTTTATAAAATTTCTGTGCTTGGCCTAAAATGGGTTAAATCATTCATGCTTTTATTCAGGAACTTGACAATAAACCTAAGTTTTTTGAAAAAATATCTGTGATTTGATTTCTTCTGTATCCAATAGCTAGGGATGTGGGAATGGTAAAAAACTAGCGGGGAGGT
Organism: Maratus speculifer; assembly: GCA_964019185.1. Classification (NCBI taxonomy): domain Eukaryota; kingdom Metazoa; phylum Arthropoda; class Arachnida; order Araneae; family Salticidae; genus Maratus; species Maratus speculifer. The sequence continues at coordinate 54,948,620 of OZ025290.1, read as the reverse complement.
ATTTACTTTTGGGACATGTGCTGAAGCCTTTGGTAAGTATCCAGACAATAGGGTATTTTGTTAGTTCGCTGTAAAAAAAAAAAAAAAAAAAAAAAAAAAATCATAAACTTGACACCTTTTTTCTCAATAATCTTAGGTAAACAATGATATAAATATGACAAAAACTTTCACATCAAATTAAAAAATAAATAAAAAGAGAGAGAGAGAGAAACAGAATAAGAAAAAGAACGTAAGATGTCCCCTTTCAATGCTTTGTACATATTTTCCATCTACTATATTCTGATACTTTAAAGTTCAACTTAATAAAGCAACTTTTTTTTACATATGTAATTGATATAGTGAAGAACATCAAACAAAGTAACCATTTACATGCAATGTTTAATAGAATAGATATCAGGAGAAAAAATCTCTCCATTACTTAGAAAGAGAGAGAGAGATGTAATAAAATAAAAGGGAAAAAATCAGTTAAACTAATGGCATTGAGCTCATAGGCTGTTGTTCACACTAATTGTATATTCTCACACTAAATGTATAACTCTTATTTCAAAGAAAAATGCTCCCTGTGAAAAGCAAAATTGACAATAAAACCATTTACCTAAGTTAAGGAGGATTATTTCCCCCCCCCCCTTCAACCCCTTTATTCTCAACCATTGTACCTCAAATCTAATCAAGGAAGGGCTTTTGTAAGAATTAAATGATCTACCAAATTGAAGCAAATCCGGATAATTATGCGTGTAAAACCCATTTATCTAAATTAAGGGAGCGAATTATGCCTGTATTCCTCTCCATTATATTTAAAAAATGAACCAATAAAACTAATCAGGAAACTCCCTCATTAGAATGAACCTATTTGCAAAACTTAAAGGACAAATATCATAATTCTACTTGAAAAAAAAATATATTTTTTTTTAAATTAAGGGAGAGTAGCTCTGCGTTACTCCCTTTGTACTTCATTAATGAACTCCAAAAACTAATCAAGGTAACACCTTATCAGAATGAACCTATTTACAAAATTTGAAGCAAATGAGATAATTCTGCGTAAAAAAACAGTATCTAAATTAAAAAGCGGGATTAGCCCCTGCCTGTTGTATACTTAACCAATGAACTCCCAAAACTAATGAGTTAGCGCCTTATCAGAAAGAATCTATTTACAAAATTTGAAGGAAATCAGATAATTCTGCAGAAGAAATCCATGTACCTAAATCAAGGGGAGGATTAACCCCCCACCCTCGTTTCTTCTTTCATATCTAATGAATGAATTCCCAAAATTAATCAGATAAGCACCTTATTTGAAAAAATCTACAAAATTTGGAAGGAAATCAGAAAATGCATTAAAAACCCGTTTCTCTGAATCTAAGGAGAGGTGAGGTAACACATCCCCCCCCCCTTTATAGTTAATGAATGAACCCTCAAAACTAATCATTTAAACATCTTATCAGGAAAAAATATTTACAAAATTTTAAGGAAATCGGATAATTCTGTATGGAAAACCTGTTTACATCAAAACAAGGTGGGGAGGCGATTAGCCCCCATTTCTCCGTTTTATACTTAAACAATAAACACCCAAAACTGATCAGGAATGCAGTCCTTATCAGTAGGAACCTTCTTACAAAATTTGAAGCAAATTGGATAGTTCTGCCAAGAGTACTCACATTACGTGCATACATACATACATTGATATAGATATATATATACTTACATATAAACGTTGATACAGAATCTGCCGGGCACATTAGCTTTTAGACTATGATATCCTGTTATATAAAAACAGTAACTAACGCTGTCGTTATCACTGCCCTAAATCAATTTCTTGTGAGCGAAGATTTTTCTCGGCTAATTAGAAACTTTTACGTACAAAAAATATGAAAAAAAAATAGAGAGAGAGAGAGAGAACTAACTGTTCGATAAACACGATGAAGGATATTTTTAAACAGATGATATATTTTAAGAACTATATAATACTGAAGTCGGTCAAAGTACTTCCGTTAGAAATCTTTATATGATCATTCTAGAATCGCATTCCAGAATTCCAGTCAAAAAGTTCAAGCCATTTAGATTTAACCTCTACTAGTGATTCCTCTTTAATCAAAAATCAATCAGTGTCGACCATATATCCATATTAATCTTGTAGATCACATTATATAACCAGTAAGAGGTTCCAAATCAACCCAGACATTTTTCAAAATTGATGTCTCACTACTTAAATAGTAAAATAATAAAAATAAAACGCAATCCGGATGTAACAATATTTTCTTTACCAGATAACTATTGATGTTCTGAGTTCTGTCAACCTTCATAAGCCGGGGTGTAGTCGTAAAAATAACAGAGGATATACGCTCTAAGCAGAGGGTACACGCTCAGGGCAGAGGGTATACCCTAGCGTGTGTATACTATAAGCCTTATTGAGAAACAGAGGGTATACGATGTGCCTTTAAAAAATTCAGAAGGTATGCGGCGTATACACGCGTATGCCGTCCACTGCATCCCTGTTCATAAGACAAGAAGACTATAGAAAAGTCTGGTTTCTAAGAATGGAAATATCATTTTAGGTGAATGTGCACGAATACGGAGACAAATTTAAAAACCATGGCTAACCGCATATCCTGGCAATCAGATAATCCGACAACACTATGTAACCACGTACAGAAAAAAATGTAATTAAACATGGGAATCAGCAAGAAAACACTTCAGAACAGGTGTCCTCAAACTATGGTATGCGTACCAGTACTGATACATGAAGTTCTGTTAACTGGTACGCAAAAGTGTGATACTGGTACAAGAAATGAAATAAAAAATACAACATGTGAAATCAAAAAACAGCTCAATTTCCCGCTCCTCTTCTGATTTGTCAGTTCACAAGCTCAGTATTGCCTGTTTTCTGTTACTACTTTTTTGACAGCGCTTTGTTTCTCTTATTTTAATGCAATTTCGTAGATTGTTAGAGAAATGGAATTCATGCTTCGATAGATGTTGACTTGGCCTTTCATACTCCCTAAAAGAAAATGTTAAAGTAATAAATGCATTAATATGCGTTAAAAGCAGTAAATGGAGTAAGTTACGTCATATGCCATGTAATAATATTGCCAAACAGTTTACATTTTTAAACATATTTACACGGTAAATTTATTTTATGTTTCAGGATAATCTTTTAAACTATTGTTGTCAACTGTAAGTCAGTGCAAATAAAAAAAAATTCCGTTCTAGCAACAAAAGTATTTTCACATGAATTTTTTAAAAGAGAGATAAAATTTCAAAATAATATAAAATAACAAAATTGTAATTTAACAAATTACAATGACTATTTGGAAAATGATATTTTCAAAGACTAAAACTTTAAAGACTTATAAATAAATTCTATGTTTAAATTAATAATAATAATAAACATTATTTTTAGGATGATTATAACGATTGTACGCCGTGCATTAAACATTAATATTCCTAGACCAATGATAAAAAAAACAGTAGATTAAAGATAGGCAACTTTAACTGTTTAAATTGTGATTTTTTTTTTTTTTTTTTTTTTTTTTTTTTTTGCTGGAGTTAATTAGACTGACTTCTGAACGTTTCATACTGCATACGACATAGGTTAAAGATTAATATTCCTAGATCCATCACAAACAAATTTTAAATGAAATTTCAGTTTTACAATTTTCGGAACTGCAAATTTTTAAACTTAGCACCTTTTTAATTTTTACACCGTTGCGTAGAGAAAAAAAAATGCACTTTTTAATGAAATTTGTTTGAAATTTCTATCACAATTTGTTTTTAAATTATAATTTTTTTTTAAGTTTCTATTACTCTTTTTGTCATTGTGGCAACAGAAGTATTTCATTTTTGGACAATAAACTTGGACCAATCAGAAAACGAATAAAATAAAAAAAAGAAGTATTTCATTTTTGGACATTAAACTTGGATCAATCAGTGAACGAATGAAATTAAATAAGCGGATAATGCGAAATTCAACCAATAAAAAAATTCAGATATAGTTTAGATTTCCCAATTCCCTACCGAGAACAACCACTATTTTTTTCGAAAAAAAATTTTTTTTTTTTTTAAATCTTTTATTACTGTATTGTATTTGTGTATATTACTTACTAGATCTTTGGTCTCGCATTAATAAACAGTTTATTTTCAGAATGTATGGAATTTGTTATGTAGATTAAATTTTCTTATGTATTTTACTGTTTATATAAACATTCTATTCACAAAACAAAAAATTGACAAACAAGGCGATTGCAAATGTGTATTTTTTTTTTTTCATGTTTAACAAAGAGTATTTATGTTCTCTATTTAAATGCATCTATATTTGTCACCCCAAAATGATACACTTTATATTGTTTTTTCTGCATTAGATATGAGATTTTCTGTTGGCGGAACACGAAAGTACAAACTTCTGTTTAGTGGTCTAAACGATGGTCTAAAAGTTTGAGAGCCCCTGCTTTAGAACCTATCTCAGAAAATAATAAAAATATAGGCTTATGAAGGAAAACGAATATTCAAATGAATTCAAATGAATGGAATGATTTCAGTACGTGAAAGACAGGATACTGGGTCTAAAATAATGAAATTTTGAGATCATCAATGCCATCGCGTGACTAAAGTAAGCTTTTAAGATTGTGCAAACAGACAATAATGAATTCGACTTCTTATAACCGTTAAAACTAAATTATTACAGATGAGAAGTCTGTTTTCATCCTTTAAATTAATGCTTCATTAATCTTTTCGAGTGTGAGGTGAACAAAAGTGGATTTCTATTATTTTCTTCATTAACCCCTCATTATCCCATATTAATGCCTTCATTCCCACAAAATTGGTTTATTTTTTTACTTTCTTCTATCTTCAATAGAAGAAAGTATTGTAATCGAAATTTTTTTCGACCTCTGTTTTTCGACGGATTTATACGTTTTAGGTGTCAGCGATTCCAAAAAAAAACATGTTTTTACAAAATGTCTGTCTATTCGTGTATGTGTGTGTGTGTGTGTGTGTGTCCGTATGTCTTCCTTTTGTAATCAAAAAGTGTATGAAGATGTATGTATGCGTAGAATTGAACTGAAGTTTTTGTAAATGTTTTTGGCTGTGGCAAGCAGGTCCTCCTTCAGTTTTGAAATATTCCGACGGAAAAGAGCGCTGCAATAGCGATTTTTGTTCCATTTTTAATATTGTACCAGCGAAAAGTGTATGAAGTTACGCATAGAATTGAACCAAGTTTTTTGTGTCATTGTTTGGCTATGGTTAGTAGGTCTTTCCTGAATTTGAAAAAAATCCGCCGGAAGGGGGTGCTGTAATTGCGATTTTTGTGCTATTTTCAATATTTTACCACGTAAAAGTGTATGAAGTTATGCATAGAACTGAACCAATTTTTTTGTGTAAGTGTTTAGCTATGGTCAGCAGACTCTCCCTAAATTTGAAAAAATCCCTGTCGGCTGGGCCTATAGGCGGAGGTAGATTTCGAAGAGTGCTCATTTCAACAAATATATATATATATATATATATATATGATTAGAGATAAACCCAGTTTAATAACTTCATTTGGCCGTTTATGAAAAATTTTAATTTCATTTTTCTGCAAAAACTGGTTTTATCAGAATCATCTTAAGAAAAATTCAGCTCAAATGCCCATTATGACAACATATTTTGAAATAGATTCTAAATTTATTAAAAAATCGACCAAAACAGTACATTATACAGTTCCTAAATAACAAAAAACTGTCAGTTGAAAGCATTTGAGAAAAAAATTGAATTTAAAAATGAGTCATAAAATAAACGATTTGTTGTTTGAATACATCCTTAATTCTTTAATCATGATTGCTTCGGAAAAATTTGTGTCAAATACTCACTTTGACAGCATTTTAAAAAATATATTCTATCTTTATCAAAAAACTGGCCAATGCGTCACAGTTTATAGTTCCTAAATAAGAGGATCTGTAAATTGGATGCATTTGAGAGCGAAAATGGATTTTAAAACGAGTCATAAAAAACGCAATTTGCGATGTGAAAACTTCCTTAAATTTTCAAATCTCGATTACTTCGGGAAATTCTGTTCAAAATACCCTTTTTGGTAGCCTTTTTCAAAATATATTCTGTCTTTATCAAAAAACCGATCAATGCATCACATTATATAGTTCCTAAATAAGAGGATCTGTAAATTGGATGCATTTGAGAGCAAAAATGGATTTAAAAACGAGTCAGAAAAAAACGCAATTTCTTATTTGAACACTTCCTTCAATTTTCAGTCACGAAGATTTCTGAAAATTCTGTTCAAAATACCCTTTTTGGTAGCCTTTTTAGCTCACAGGCTATCATAGCCTGAGAGCTTATGTGCCCGTCCGTTCTGTATGTACGTTCGTAAGTTCGTTCGTGCGTAACGCGATAACTCATGATAAAAATATCGGATCCACTTGAAATTTTGTATATAGGTATATCCTGATAAGGCGTTTCCCTGATTAGTTTTTGGAGTTCATTCGATATGTATAAGAGGGGGAACGGGGGGCTCATGCCCCACCCTTAATTGATATAAACGAGATTTTCATGCAGAATTAACAGTTTTCGTTCAAAATTTAGATATAGGATCATTCTGATGAGGCGATTCCGTGACTGTTATTAGGTGTTCTTTGAATAAGTATAAACAGGGGGAACGGGGGGCTCATGCCCCTCCCCTTAATTGATATAAACGGGATTTTCATGCAGAATTAACAGTTTTCGTTCAAAATTTAGATATAGGATCATTCCGATGAGGCTATACCGTGGCTCTTATTAGGTGTCCATAGAATAAGTATAAACAGGGGGAACGGGGGGGCTCATGCCCCACCCCTTAATTGATATAAACGGGATTTTCATGCAGAATTAACAGTTTTCGTTCAAAATTTAGATATAGGATCATTCTGATGAGGCGAGTCCGTGGCTGTTATTAGGTGTTCATTGAATAAGTATAAACAGGGGGAACGGGGGTTCTAATGCCCCTCCCCTTAACTTGTATAAATGGATTTTTCAATCAGAATTGTCAGATTTCGTTCAAATCTCTGAATAGTTTTGGAAGTTTAATGGTTAAGTATAAAAGAGGAGAATAACTCCTCTTAAATTATATAAATGCTAAATGGGTTTTTATTAAGAATTATCCGATTTGCTCTGAATTTTGAATATAGGTTTTTTAATATGATAAAGCATGTACTTGATAGTTTAGGAGGTTCAATGAGTATAAAAATTCAGTTCAATTAAGTATAAAAAAGGAGAAAGGGGAGAGCTGTTTCCCCTTCTTAATTTTTTTTTCGAACGGAATTAACGAAAATACAAGGCTGTAATGTACAATTAGTATGCGTAGCCTGTGAGCTCAGTGCCATCAGTTTAACTGGGCAATATTCTTTTTTATTTAGCTCACAGGTTATCATAGCCTGAGAGCTTATGTGCCCGTCCGTTCTGTATGTACGTTCGTACGTGCGTTCGTGCGTAACACGATAACTCATGATAAAAATATCCGATCCACTTGAAATTTTGTATGTAGGTATATCCTGACAAGGCGCTTCCCTGATTAGTTTTTGGAAATCATTCGATATGTATAAGAGGGGGAACGGGAGTCTCATGCCTCTCCCCTTAATTGATATGAATGGGTTTTCATGCAGCAATATTAGTTTTTGTTCAAAATTTACACATAGGATCATTCTGATGAAGCGCTTCCGTGATTGGTATTAGGTGTTCATTGGATAAATATAAAAAGGGGAAATGGGGGTTCTAATGCCCCTCCCCTTAATTTATATAAATGGGTTTTTCATGCAGAATTGTCAGATTTCGTTCAAATCTGTGAATAGTTTTGGAAGTTTAGTGGTTAAGTATATAAAAGAGAAGGATAACTCTTCTTAAATTATATAAATGGGTTTTTATTAAGAATTTTCCGATTTGCTCTAAATTTTGGATATGGATTTTTTATATGATAAAGCTTGTCCCTGATCAGTTTAGAGGGTTCAATGATTAAGTATAAAAAGAAGAAAGGGGGAGCTGATCTCCCCTCCCTAATATTTCTTTCGAACGGAATTAACCCTTGAAAATATAAGGCTGTAATGTACAAGTAGTATGCGTAGCCTGTGAGCTCAATGCCATCAGTTTAACTGGGCAATATTCTTTTTATTATTTTAACTATTAAATTAAATTCAGGTTTTCATTAGCGTTCTCGCATCTTACTGATTTTTCTTAGGGAATCCGATTTATCACCAGTAAATTATAATAGTTATTCTTGCTTTTTGGAACCAATGCACAGATTTTTAGACAGTATGAGAATTGGATTGTTTTATTTACTTTTTATCGAGTTCAAAATATAATTACTATTCAAAATTTTTTTGGTGTGAAAACATTATTTTTAAGTAAACAACGAGGTATTCTAATTTCTATTTTTTTAGATCTTACTGTGATAGGGCATTGTTATGTTTCTCTTAAATAAAAAGATAAAATAAATTAAAAAGATAAAATAGTATAAATAGGGGGAACAGGGGTTCTAATGCCCCCCCCCCCTTAATATATATAAATGAGTTTTTCAAGCAGAATTTTCAGATTTCGTTCAAATCTCTGAATAGTTTTGGAAGTTTAATGGTTAAGTATAAAAGAGGGGGATAACTCCTTTTAAATTATATAAATGCTAAATGGGCTTTTATTAAGAATTATCTCATTTGCTCAGAATTTTGGATATAGATTTTTTATATGATAAAGCATGGCTTTGATAGTATAGGAGGTTCAATGATTAAGTATAAAAAAAGAGGAAAGGGGAGAGCTGTTTCCCCTTCTTAATTTTTTTTCGAACGGAATTAACCCTTGAAAATATAAGGCTTTAATGTACAATTAGTATTTGTAGCCTGTGAGCTCAATGCCATCAGTTTAACTGGGCAGTATTCTTTATTTTGAAATATATTCCGTCTTTATCAAAAAACTGACCAATGCATCACATTATATAGTTCCTAAATAAGATAATCTGTAAATTGGATGCGTTTGAGAACAAAAATGGATTTAAAAAGGAGTCAGAAAAAAACGCAATTTCTTATTTGAATACTTCCTTCAATTTTCAGTCCCGATGAATTTTGGAAATTCTGTTCAAAATACCCTTTTTGGTAGCCTTTTTTGAAATATATTCTGTCTTTATCAGAAAATTGACCAATGCGTCACTTTATACAGTTTCTAAATAAGAGGATCTACCATTTGGATGCGTTTAAAATCAAAAAAGAATTTAAAAATGAGTCAAAGTATAAGCCGTTTGGATTTGAGGTTTTTTTCTCCAACTCCTATTTTTGTTTAATTTCGTTTTGCTATACAAATTGGTCCTATGAAAAACTTGTCAATATAAAAGTTGTAGATATTTTTGAGAAGATGTAAAATAAATTTAATCAGATTTGATATCTTAAAAATTGACGGAGTTATGGAATTTTCTCTTTTTTCAGCGCCCTTTTTCTTTTCGTTTTTATTTTTTTTCATCCGTAAAAGTTGGTCCTATCAAAAACTTGTAAATACAAAAGTTTTAGATAATGTTAAGAACATTTACAAAAAATTTAGTTGGACTTGATATCTTGAAAATTGACGAAGTTATGACTTTTTTCTCTCAAAATCCCTGTTTTTTTCGCCCCTTGAACCCACTTCTAAATTTATCAAAAATCTGTCATGCATATACCTTTGGCCCATTTTTAAGAAGTAATATAAACTTTAAACCGATTGGATATCTACTTTAATTAAGAAGTTATGGCGTTTTTTCGGTTTTCACAAAAACGCCCCCTATTCTGACCCCCTTGGTCCGATTTTGCCCATTAACGAACTCAGCCAAGATTTTATCCCCATTGATTTTATGTACCAGTTTGGTGGAGATTGGTGAAGAATTGTAGAAGTTATCGTGTCCTTAAAAAAGTGAGATATATACACTATCTACCAAAAAGTATTTGTACACTTTCAGTCTTTGACATTTTGTCAAATATTTAAAAATATACTGGTCGGATTCTTCTGGAACTTCAGAAATATAAAGATTATGTTTCACTTTATATTTATTTACATTCATTTGTTAAGCGGGTAATTAGGGGGCCGGCAAAAAAACAAAGAATAATAGAAATATTTGGGATCGCCCTGTACATGAAAATGCACGAAACGACTTATCGCTCTAGAATACAAATATATGAATACAGTAGAATATGTACACTAATTTTTGTGAGAATAGCATGTATATTTATGGCGATAGAGCGATTTTTTTGAAAAATTCAAAAAATTCTGGTATGTTTTTTGTTTATATCATGCTGGGTTTTTGACCAAATTTAACGCAAATTTCAGAAAAATTAGCAAAATGCAGTAGAAAAATGTAGCGCAATTGGAATATAAATATATTAAATATTTTATGAAATATGAGTAGTTTTATGAAATAATTTTTATCTGCGCATGCGCGAACGATAAAAACAATTCTTTTACATCATTTAATAGTCAATGCTATGGAGTAACTTATAAAAAAAATCCAATGAAATATCGTGAAAATTCAAAAAGATATCATTATTATAAGTAAGTTGTTTTTACATTGCTCTCTAAAAACGGCTGAATGATAAGGGATTTTCCACAAATTGACATTTTATATTGACTGACTTTTAGGAAAAAATTAGTATTTAATGTATACAATATCTAATACAATATTTCTGTTAATAAGTATCTTGTCATCAGTGATGGAAAAGAATAAAAGTCCTTTTCCTTTTCTATCACAGGTGTCAAGATACTTATTAGCAGCAATATTGTATTCATTAAATAGTACTAATTTTTTCCTAAAAGTCAGTTAATAAAAAATGTCAATTTGTGGAGAATCCCTTATCATTCAGCCGTTTTTAGAGAGCAATGTAAAAACAGCTTACTTATAATAATGATATCTTTTTGAATTTTCACGATATTTGATTGGATTTTTTTTATAAGTTACTCCATAGAATTGACTATTAAATGATGTAAAAGAATTGTTTTTATCGTTCGCGCATGCGCAGATAAAAATTATTTCATAAAACTACTCATATTTCATAAAGTATTAAATATATTTATATTCCAATTGCGCTATTTTTTTTTTAATAGATTTTGCCAATTATTCTGAAATTTGCGTTAAATTTGGTCAAAAACCCTCTATGATATAAACAAAAAACATACCAGAATTTTTTGAATTTTTCAAAAAAATCGCTCTATCGCCATAAATATACATGCTATTCTCACAGAAATTAGTGTACATATTCTACTGTATTCATATATTTGTATTCTAAAGCGATAAGTCGTTTCGTGCATTTTCATGTACAGGGCGATCCCAAATATTTCTATTATTCTTTGTTTTTTTGCCGGCCCCCTAATTACCCGCTTAACAAATGAATGTAAATAAATATAAAGTGAAACATAATCTTTATATTTCTGAAGTTCCAGAAGAATCCGACCAGTATATTTTTAAATATTTGACAAAATGTCAAAAACTGAAAGTGTACAAATACTTTTTGGTAGATAGTGTATATAGATAGATAGATAGATAGATATATAAACTGGTGCGATTGCAATAGGTAGTATTTCTTACGAAATCTACCTAAAAAAGTCTGCCTGAAGGAGGCGTTGTAATAGCGATTTTTGTGCCATTTTCAATATTTTGCCATCTAAAAGTGTATGTAGTTATACATAGTACTGAACCAAATTTTTTGTGTAAGTGTTTGACTATGGTCAGCAGACCCTCCCTGAATTTGAAAAACAATTCGCCGGAATGGGCGCTATAATCGCGATGTCTGCGCCATTTTCGCTATATTACCATCAATAAGTGTATGAAGTTATGCATAGAACTGAACTAAATTTTTTGTGTATGATTATTTTTGGGCATGGCAAACAGGACCTCCCTGAATTGGGAAAAAATCTTTTAGAAGGGAGAGGGGGGGGGGGGTCTGTAAAAGCGATTTTCGAGCTACTTTCATTAATGTACTATCGAAAAGTATATAAAGTTATGAACAGAATTGAACCAATTTTTTTGTGTATGCTTTTGGCTATGATTAGCATTTGTCTTATGGGCAGCAGATCTTTCTTGAATTTGGAAATATTCGGTGGTAAAAGTATTGGATAAGTATTGGAAAGAGTATTGTGATAGTGTAGCGTTTTTTGTATCGTTTTCTCGATTCTTCGTTGTTCTATTGCCCGTCGGCTTGTACAGAGACGGGAACTCGCGTCCTGCTGAACCGGGGCTATTTGCAAACAGTTGATGATAGCAGAATTTTGGAAAACTATTTATTTTAAAAAATATCTTCATCCACATTAACTCATTTTTACTCCGATTAATTGATGGAAGCAGAAATTTAAAATAAAAATCAAAGTAGATATAGCATTGAATTAATAATATTGGAGTTCGATATAAACATATATCGAATATAAACATGTGTAACGATTTTTTGAATTATTAAGAAGTATGTATGAGATAGAAGAAAGTCTTTGAATTGGTACATCCAACAAGTTTATTTTGTTCTTATATTGCTTATTTTATTTCTGTATTTGCAGGTGCAAAAACAATAAATGGCAGCACTGATGCATATTTCCTGGATAAAATAAATGTTATTTTCCTCTCAATTTGGAAAATGTATTCAAGGCAATGTAATCAAAGAAGTAAGAATTTGTTACAATTATTTAACTTAAACACTTTACAATAAAAGATTTTTCAGCATTTACAGATAGTTTGTTGTTCAAAGCTTTTATATTATTTGTTACATAAATTTAGGTTATGGATAGTTAAACTAATATCTTAAGAAAGCTACCAACTTTAGATCCATATTTGAGAACTTAATTTAACAGTCTCTAAAAAAACAATTTCAGAAAAGGACTTATTCTATCATCTACTTTGTTATTATTTTTCTATAAAACGAGCAATATGCATTTTTTAGTGTTAGTTTAATTTCAGTTTTCAAGAGGTATTACTGAATGTTTTTAATGTTGTTGTTATGAGGCTCTCGTTCTCGAAAATCTATTTGATATGAGCCAGTTGTGAATTCTAGAGCAACAATTTTGAAAGACAAAAGATCAGGGCCGTAGTTAAGAGGATACTAGGGGCGGCTCAACCCCCTTCCACCCCTTTAAAACATTTTGACCTTCCCCTGGAAAAAAGATTCTACGGTTACTAAATTAAATTATGTTCCAAAAATCCAAATGAAATTCTGTTCAAAAACCTAATTTAGTTTTGATTCCCCTTCACAGCTTTGCATAAATACTAAATTGTAACTAAAATAAGTATTTCAACACTAGCTCATCCTATTTGCACATAGGAAGCTAACATGATGTTTAATTTTGCACTCGATATACACTCGAATTTTTCGTTCATCATCATATTATTTTCTTAGCATAATATGAAGTTATTACAACAGTTTAATAAGAAACATAGTGCCTACAATATGAATAAGCACTAATTTATCTTTCTGCGTCAGAGAGAGAATGAAAATATGACCCCTCCCCCCCCCCCCCCATTATCCACTTTTAGCTACGGCCTTGCAAATGTCCAAGAGCCGACAGCATAAAAACCTATGTTATCGAATACAAGAAAAAAACCTTTATTGTATGGAAAAGTAGTAATAGCGGAATCTATCCGTGTCTCCTGGAAGTGAAGGGGTGCATAAGCCAAAAATTAACACCACTAGTGTCTCACTCGTAGGTTTATTATTGCGTTTTCCTGCTCCCAGTTTTCTATATTTCATATATTTGATTGTATGGCAAACACATTGTTAAACCTAAAAGTAAACCACTAGTGGTAGTAATTTTTGGCTTATGCACCACTTCATTTTCAGCAGATGTGGATTATTAGATTCCCCTATTACTACTGTTCCATTAATTAAAAGGGTTTTTTTTCCCCTTATGCTCGATAACATAAATATTTGTGCTGTCGGCTCTTGGACTAAAAAGATTATTTATTCTTCCTTGGATGAAAGAAACAAGTTAAAAATAAAATTAATTTCAATCCTATTCGAAGAAAATAACTTTTGGATAAGACACATTAGGTTTGTATAAAATGATTAGATAACTGCTTTCCTTTTGAAATACTTTTGCAGTTCACCTTCTTAACAAATCGTTGAGAGGAATTTCCAACCTTGCAAAATATGCTTTTAGATCCTTGGTTGATGAAGAAATTACTTTTCTCCCTCTCCTCAAAAATAGAAGAAAAAAAAAAAAAAAAAGATGAAATACATATAAATAATGACTTACTTCAGTAAAAACGATTACAAAGAACGGAAATAAATCTTTTGTAATTTTTGCAATAACTTTTTTATCTTTTGTAATGGGGAGTACTTAGGGGCCATCCATAAATGGTGTCACGCTTGTAGGGATGGAGGGGGATTCGTGAAATTGTGACAGTTTGTGACAAGGGGGTGGGAGGGGGTTCGAAGACATGTGACATCACACATTTAGGTTAAAATGAAAACATTAAAAATCCACAGATTAAATTTTGAAGTTAAAGTATTTGGTGTTCATAAAGATGAAATTTAAAGCCAAATGTACTTTTAAGTGTGTTCTTAACTGCTCCGCTCAACAATCGCAAAACGTTTTGACACATTTACAAATTCATTTTTTAACAGAACGATATAAAATTGGAATGCCTGACTATGGAATCGATTTCGAATAGAACTTATTTATCCATTTTATGATCATTAAATTATCTATCCAGTTCTAAGCATTTTAGATCACATGATCACCCGTTTTTCTCCTGCTTTTCGACCGGTTTTTCTGCTTTCGTCGAGAAATGTGCTTAAAAGTGTCAACTTTGAAGGCTTGTTATGAAAAATCTATTGTGCTTTTTAAAAAACAAAAAATTGAGTGCAATTAGACAGTTTCTGAATAATAACACCTGCTAGTTTCATGCATTTCCGAAAAAAAAAGTAATTAAAGCATGTGTTACAAAGTTGCCCTTTTTGATTTAAGAACACCCTTAAATTCCATTGTAAATTCCAAAATATTACTGATTTAATTGCTCTTTCATATTAATGTTGTATTATTATCGTATATTAATTGTAATCTTCGTTGTAAAAAAATTGTATATGAATCTTATTTCATATAAAATAAGTAGACAAATCATTTTTATTGTTATTCTCACAAAAGTCATTTAAACACACACAGTTAAAAAACAATATTTGAGATGTGATCTACAACATAGTGCTTTGTTTCTGAATTGCAAGAATATATATATATGTAATATTGCGTGACATGTGACTAGGGGGGAGGGGAGTACGATGAAGTGTGACATTTTGTGACAAAGGGGGGGGGGGGGCAGAGGAGTTTCAAAAATATTTTTAAAAAGTTGGACATCATTTATGGACAGCCCCTTAGACTTTATTAAAGAAACATACACAGCTTTCAATACGTGTGATTTCACTTTTGGTTTCAACCCTTAAAGGACCTTTCAACTATACTGAAAAATGACCATCGAACTTAATATTTTACATACAGAATTGAACGTCAAGATTCTGAATTGTGAAAATAGGTCTCATTGCAACAGGCATGTTAAATTCAAGCACTTTGGCTGA
The DNA here is from genome assembly GCA_964019185.1 of Maratus speculifer. Classification (NCBI taxonomy): domain Eukaryota; kingdom Metazoa; phylum Arthropoda; class Arachnida; order Araneae; family Salticidae; genus Maratus; species Maratus speculifer. Next base: position 54,933,117 of record OZ025290.1, on the reverse strand, counting down.
AATATTCATACATTATTAAATCCTACAAAGCACTTTTTTTACTTACCCATCATATGTTGAATATAGGGTAAATCTTGCAATCGTTTTGAAAATCGAAAAAAAAAAAATTTGACGGATTTACACGTTTTCGACACTGGAGATTTCGAAAAACATATTTTTAGAAAAAAAAATTTGCCGTCCGTCTGTCTGTCTGTAAAAGCTCTATCTCACGAACAAATTGAGATAGAGACTTGAAATTTTGTATATACTTAGTATGTAAGAATGGGACGAAGCCTATTGAATATCAGCAACCTCGATTATCCGGAACTATTTTTTCCGGATTCTCGAAAAATTCGTTCTGATGAAAGGTATATAAAAATTTTCGATTTTTTTTTATTTTAAGGAATGCATGTAAAAGGCAATAAAATAGGTGCAATAGGTGCATCAGCAATACATTAATAGAGTATTACTATGTGTATTAACAATATTTAAATTTAGTTTTGGAATTGAAATACATTGTATAAATAGTTTTCACATGTTTTATTTTCATATGCATATAAATGATGGGTAAGTATTACAGTGGCCTCCAACGACTAGTTTTCTTTTTGAAAAAAAAAATTAAAATAAAAAAAAAACATATGTTTTTGTCTATTTTCTAAAATTTTAAATATAGATTGTGGGGAAAAGAATTTAAAAAATAAAGCATAGGAATTTCGGAAAAAAAATGTAATTTTGTTCTACGTTTCTTACGTGGTACATTGTGTTATAATGATTCCTATTTGATATCACATAGAAATAATTGATTATATGAAAGGTTTTACGTCTTACTTTCTAGAAGTTTGTAATATGCTTAACACTCTGTTGTCAGGGCACATGGCACTCGTGTTTGCATAATTGCCAACTCTTAAACTTTTTCGTTATCATTATTTTTGAATAAAAAACCTTTCCCTAATTTAATGGCATAAATCTACGATTGTCCTTTTCACCTTTGCATTTTTTCAATCATTCTTGAGCGCAAAACATAGTAGTAAAACATTCTATATTTATTCGTGAAAACACATACAAAGATCGTTTCCAGTTTGAAATATTTTTTGCTACAAAGGCATTGGCATTAGTTTCTGCTCTTTGACCCTTAAGGGAGACCCGTAAGAAAAAACCCAAAATTTTTATTATTGATTTTAAATTAATGAATTTTGGTGTACTATTTAAGAATATTTTTGTAATGAATATTTAGCAAAAAAATTCACTTTTTATTAAAAAATATATTTTTTATGTTGATTTTTATGATTTTTTTTTTTTTTTTTTTGTGGAAAAATACACTTTTTAAAATTACTACTCCTCATACAATTTTCAATATTTTGGTATTACTAAAATTCCTTAAATAGTGTTATAGTATATGGAAACGACCTAGGGAGAGATATTTTTAATTTTCTATTTTAATCAGCTAAAAAAAAAAAAGAAAGAAAGAAATTACGCATGGTAATTTTCCTTAATTTCGTTATAATTTTCATGTTTACCAATTTATGTAAAATTTTCAGAAATAGTTAAAAAATATATCTCTCCTTACTTTTGTTGCAAATTTTATTAAGATTCTAAAAGCATATACACTTTGTTTCTAAACCATTTTACAACTGGGCCTTAGTACTTTGAACTTAGGCAAAATATGGAAAAAGTCATTTTCAGGAAAACACATTTTAAATGGCCGCTAGTCCTTTAAACTCTAATGACTAAAAAAAGCTCATTTGCTACCTGTTCCAAGTGTCCCCGAGTTCTGAAATTTTGCATGGATATTCGCAAATATGTATTTTATCGTTTTCTGAGATAATTTTTTTTTTTTTTTTTTTTTTTTTACTTTTGATGATTTTTGGCCAAAAATGGGGTTCGGGTCTCCTTAAAAAATATTGACAGATGTTAAATGTAACTAAGCCACCTGAATCGCACGGTAGGTATTACGCAACATATTAAGATAAAGGTAATTTTTTTCTGGCCAATATTCTAAAACAATAATGTTATAATGCAATAAACATTACATAGCACATATAGGTAAGATAAAATTATTACCTGTATAAATTCGCGTCAGAAATTCCTCTATTTGTCGGCTGACGTTAACATTCCTTAATCTTCTTCATTCCTGACCAATTAGTTGTTTTTATTGTTAATGTGTACTGTGTGATTAAATTAAATCAGTTAGTTGAAATATTAAAGATACATTGAATAAATGATCGTTGTGATAGATTTCGTTTAAACTATTGTATTAGGTGGCAAAGAATTACAAATAATAAAATTAAGCTGCATTATACAGCACTAAAAATTTATATTCTTTTATTTTAACCCTCTGGATCCCAAACCGCCCGAAACCGCCCGAGATATTTTAATTCGTATATTTCAGTTCCCACCAGAAAATTAAAACCACAATATTTGTTTTAATCAATAACAGAACATTCCGTATTTAAAGAAAACAAAATTAGCCATTGAATTTTTCTGGTGTGGAATGAACTACATAATTTCTAGAACGTGTTCTAGCATGGGAATTAAAGGGTTAACATAGGTGAACAGAAGAATAAAAAGGATTGCATTTTTTAGCCATTGAAAACATAAAATCTTAAATTTTCCAGGGGGACATCTCATTGCTCCGGGTGGGGGATGTCTCTCGCGAATCACCCCGTCATTCGCTGAATTCAACACAGATTAAGGTATTTATACTTATTACTTTAACTTTTTCAGATCTTGTCAAATTGTTTTCTGTATTACATTGAATATCTATTAGGTAAAATATTTCCACAAAAGTATCCATTTTTATTTAAAACTATTAATTTAGTCTTTTACTAATAATTGTTTATCAATCAAAAATTGTAATAGTTACAAATAAGTACCGATGTAAAAATTTTAACCTATTTATAAAGAGCTTTAAATAATAAAAAATTTTCGTCAGTAGCTTGAAACCTATTTAGATCTTTTCAATTAATTTTAAAACATTTTAAAAGTTATTTTTTAGTGCTGTGAAAAAAAAAAAAAAAAAAAAAAAAAAAAAAAAATCTAAAATATGAAGAAAAAGAAACTTTAATTTTATGTACATCATTTAAAAGTAGATTTTATTTTCGATCGTTTGGTAGCAATATTTTTATTAACCCTTTCCGGCACACTGTGCCTGGTCTTCTGGGATACCTAATTTTAATTCCAAACTTGCAAACGGCACTAGTAATATTTTAGTAAAAATTTGCTTTTACCATAAAAGCTTAAATTAAGGAATTCAAAATATCTAAAAAATTCGTTTGTGAATTCCGGTGTCAGTCGATAATTTCTCATTTTACTACAGATTTTGACCGCGCCGGAAAGGGTTAAACGATAATTTGTTGCAGAGTTAGTAAAAGGTGTTTACTTTTTTTCACTACTGTACGATGTTTTTATTATGTATTTCAGCTTTCCAGTTCAAAACTTGACGAAAACTATTTTATTTACTCACTTCGTCAGTTATGCTCCAAATTTTTAATTTCAATTCAATTGCAATACATTGACTTATGTGAAGTCCTTTAAATTTTTGGTAATCTTCCCTAATCAGGAATGTAGTGGATGGTATAGGGGGTATAAGCCGTATACCTTCTGAATTTTTTAAAGGAACACCGTATACCCTCTGTTTCTCAAGAAAGCTATAGTATACACACTCTAGGGTATATCCTCTGCCTTGAGGGTATACCCTCTGCCTTGAGCGTATTCCCTCTATTTAGAGCATATATCCTCTGTTATTTTTACGACTACACCCCTGTCCCTAATCAACTGCAATGCGAAATGGTGTATTTTAACAAATGGGATTTGCATTGTGATACATGACAAGATACATACACTTGCCAAATTTAAAGGACCGTCTCATGGCTCACGTGCAGGACGCATCACTGCTGCTTGATTGACATTGACACTAATATGCTGTTGAATGCATGAATATAATGGACTTTATGCACGCTACGCAACCTGAGGTCGAGGCTAAAATTCGGCTGCTGGCGGTATTTACTGGCGGAGTTTAGCACAGCAGTCTACGGAGTGGGAGTTATAAATGCTTGTTTGTAAAAAATACCGAAAAAGAATTCTTTGTTGGAGCATTATGTACTTAGTATATTGTAATATAAATTCGAAATTCGTGTTCAGTTTGCGAGAAAATTCTCTATATTTGCAAATTTTTCGTGAAAATGTATCCATTCAACATGGTTCAAGGCTGAAGTCGTCTGCTAGCGATGTTTGCGCCTGCGCGTACCAGCATTCTGGTGGTGCAGTGGCTGGAATAACAGATTAGCAAACCGCCAGCTCTGGCTTCTGACGTCAAGGGCATAAGGTCAATTTAATTATTTTTGGAATGTTTGCCGGGATTCATTGAAAATTTTTAATATGTCCCAGATACTTGGTGAGTGTATTTATCTTTTTTTATGTATCACCTGTTTTTGTACTTCATATACCTGATAAACAGTCTGTTGAAACATGATAAATCATTGAGGCTAACCTTATATTTTAATGCATTGGTTTGGCCGCATTTTACAACATTCAATTACATCATTTGGGAATTTTTGGCATAGTTACGTAAAAAAGTTGCCATTCTTTTGAGGAGATGGGAATATGAGTTATTTACCAATAAAATAACGTTGTTCACAGAAATCAATGTCTAAAATATTTCATCCATTATGCATTCCATTCGACAGTCTGCAAGAGCAAAGATTTAAAATGCGTATTGTTTATAGCTCTTCATGCTGAATATTGTTTATAACTCTTCCCCATTAGATTTCAAATCTTGACTACAATTTAAAATCTGGTTCACAAAAAATAATAGGATAATTTTAAGTTCACATAAATTTAATCGAAATGGGTATACAAAGAGAAGCATTCAAGAATAATAAATAAGATTATACATATAAGATTCCACTCAGCTTTTTTTAACGTCATCACTATAGTAACAATTCTCAATAGGATTTCGATTTATTCTCATCAATCTTAACAATAATCCTTCTGTTCATATACTACAGGTTGGAAAATAGCCTATCTAATCGCGCACCAGTAGGCACTATTCTCACAGTTTCTTTGAGAAAAAGATTATTTTAATCCATCCACTTTCTCATTTCCACTTTGTTTTTGACCTTTCCTGTGGCTTTTTAATGGATTGAGTTCCAGGTCATGTCTTTCGCATTTCGGACAGTGACTGTTTAAAGAAAAAGTTTATTTTTAGCGTAAAATTTTGCATCCAGCTATGTTGATAGATGAAGGCACTGCTTTTGTTTAATAAACGCAGTGTATTCTTATGTTTAATTTTGTTTCTGTGCAAAACAGCGACAAATATTAAATTATTTTAGTACTTACTTATTTCGAATAATGTTTCTCTTTACTTATTTCAAGATAAATGTTACATGATTCTGTTTAAAAAGTTTAAACAAGTCAGAAATTGTATATCAAACATGGCAAATGCGATGCGTTCGTATTATAACTAATTTTTAATATTCAGATTTTGGTGCGCTCTTATGCAAAGATACATGAATACAAAATTTCTTACGATTAAATACATTGAATTCAGTGATACGGAAATAATAGAACTCTATCTTAAATATGACATAATTACCATAGCAGGCAAGAATTATTCCTATCATGGGATATGATTGAATTAATTACGTATGATAGGATTTAATAGAATAAAGAAAACTTTTATTAATATATTTTTAAGTTTTGATTCAATTTTCATACAATTTGAAAAGACTAGACAAATTCTGCAGCATTTATATATATATATAATATTAAATTTCAAACACCTCGGTTGGGATATATGTTGTTATATGCGGGTAGACGAACAGACAGATGGACAGACCAAACGACGATTACAGGGATACATATTTTTATAATTATGGAAGCATCTAAAAATCTCTTACACAATATTTTTCTTTCTAAAGTGAAATGCATCAATATAAGCAAAAATGTATAGAAATCAAGTATACAAAAACTATGATATATTTTCTTATTATATCAATCGAACATGCTTGAAGTTTTTCCTAATGAAATAATTTTTTTCAGCCTTTGCATCCATCTAATACATAACGCCTCATGTATTAGGCCTAATATATAATTTTCATAAGGACGTGCAATATATCATTATTCTTCCAGAAATTGCTGGGTCCATCTTAACAATGCTCTTAGATTGTATCATACTCATAGCGGTAGAACGATTCTTAGAACTTTGTGATTTAGAAATAATACAAAGAAAAAACACAGTAAAGCTGACGTCTTATTGCCAATACCTGACCTACAATTTTCAATTTCACTAATCTGAGTTTTCTACCAAGCGGAAATAAATGTGATGAATTTTCCAGAATCAGGACCTAAGCCAAATCCGTGTATATTTTAACGGAAATGTTTCTGGACAAAATAAATTGCAGTCGAGAAATTAGGCGTGATTTTTAAGACAAACACTAAATGCTTATAAAAGAGTTTTTTTTAACCTATTTATTTATTTAAAAAAAAATCTTAAAAATGAACTAAGTTTTACGCTACAACATTGGCCAAAAGTATTCAAAATCCTAATATTTTTATTTATTTATTTTTCTACTAATAATACTCAGCTACAACGAAACTCTTTTAATTAAACCATTTGTTAAAACCAAACAGAAAATATTTTAAGCAAAAAATTTTAATGAAAGAATTTTTTTTTTTATTTAACGTACTTTTTTTAATTTTTAGTGGATATTAAAAATTTAATACAAAAAAATAAATACACATTTTACAATTTTTTTTTTTCTTTTTTAAACATAAAAAATTTTTTCGTTACTTTTATTTCTGCTTTCTTTATATTGTAGGATTTTATGCAAGAATTTTTCTGATTTAAAGTATAACTATTAACTCTCATAATACAAAAACTAAACTAACAGAAAAACAAAATTGCTTAGAATTTCTTTGAATTCATTTTTAAACCAAACAATTTAATAATAATAATTTAAAAAAATCATTATAAATTAGATGTTTTGTTTTATTCCATTTTTTACAAACTGTAATAATTTAAACAAAAAATAATTCTTAATCGAATTCAACAATTACATTTAAAAATGCATTATAAGAATATGAGGATACTGAGTTCTTTTGAAAAGAAAAAACTGTATATTTTCTTTGGAATGCCGACAATTCTTTCGAGTTTTGTTCTCAATGAATTTCTTTCTTTTTTTTTTTTTTTTTCTTTTCTTTTCTTTTATTCATCTTCTTTGTTGTATGCATGTGTGTGTGTGCGTTAAAATATTTAGCTGGTAATGGAAATAAAAGATAGTTTAACACATGCACACATAAAAAATAAGAAGAAGAATGTTGCATCTAGATTTCTATTATTTCGCAATTTAGTCATTAAATATTAATTAATGTTAAAAATTAAATGCTAAAATATTAAAATATTAATTAAATAAATCTATAGGCTTAGTTAAAAAAAATAAGTTATAAATAGTTGGATTTTTTTTTTATATTTTTTATTACGTAATATCAAAATTTAAAGAATAATGGTCACTTTTTATGCAATTTATATTATAAACAATTTTGTATACAAAATACAAATTGTTTATTAAAGAAACAAATGAAACTCCTTAAAAATCAATATTTTTTAAATTAAACATAACACAAACACAAATTTTAAAGAGCAGGCTAATTAAATTACACAAGAAATAGTATTAATATCCATTTTATTTACTTATTTTGTGTATGTGTGTTATTTCATTTTACTTTTATTATTTTATTTATTACTTTGTCGAAAAGTTCAAGTTTTCGCAATGCAAACTAGAACTCAAAATTTAATTTGTAGATTTAGCAGTAAGTTGATTTTAATTTTTAACAGCTTCATTTCTGATAATTTTTAAATCCTAATACCATTATAATTGTATAAAGAAAAAATAAAGAATAATATAAAATAATTTTGAAATAATGTTTTTGTAATGATTGCATTTTTTTAAACTTGTCTAATTTTCCATTTCAAATGGAATAAATTAAATTTCCTACAAAAAAAAAAAAAAAAAAAAAAAAAAAAAAAAAAAATCCTTCAATTTTATAATTATCTATAATGTAATGTCATAAGTATCCTATTACATTTTGCATTTCTTTTCCTTTTTTTTTTCTACACATTGCAAATCGGATAAAGTTACTCTATATCTTCTCTTTCAAAGAGAATAAATTAAGTTTCCTACAAAAAATTATTCGATTTCATAATTATATAAGAACCCTATTACATTTTGCGTTTCTTTTCCTTTTTTTCTACACATTGCAAGACTAATGAAGTTAATCTATATTTTCCGTTTCAAAGGGAATAAATTAAGTATCCTACAAAATTGAAATTGAATGAAATGAATTGAATTTCTATGAAATTGAAAATTTCATAATTATCTAAATATAACATCATAAGTATCCTGCTACATTTTGCGTTTCTTTCCCTTTTTTTCTACACATTGCAAGACCGATAATAATCTATAGTGTAACATCATAAGCATCCTATTACTTTTTAAGTTTCTTTCCCTTTTTTTCTACACATTACAACACGAATAAAAATATTGCATAATAACTTTTATCCTCGACAAAAGTACATAAAATAAGTAACACATAAATTAAATATTGTAATAAAGACGCTAAAATTTTTCTCTATCAAAATCTATTAAATATGCAAAAAAAAAAAAAAAAAAAAAAAAAAAAAAAAAAAAAAAAAAAAAAATACTACTTCCTACAAAAAGTAATAAAAATATGTGAATACCTCTAATAATCATTTCCATTTTTCCTTATACTTTCTCCCACTGTCAAATAATGTGCGACTTTGGCAAGCGAAGTGAATCTTGAGGTCACTTGCTAATGTAAGTGGGTCATACCCTCTTTAGCCCCATCTTGGGGTTGGTGAATACATTTTCTTTCTCCCCCTCCTCCCCATCAGGAGGTTCTCAACAGTTATTTTCAGCATATAAATACCAGTGAAAGTAAAATTTTTCGTCAAACTTTCACTTGTTCTTGAAGGTTGTTGGATAACATTTGGGTACTTCCCTGGATTATACAAAGTAAGTAACTGACTATACAGCAAAATATTTTGGATTCTGCGAACTTTGAAAATGATGAAGAATCTTTAAGAAAATTTGTTTTTAGCTTTATTACTATTTTGTTTAAATTTTTGGAAGTCATACAACAAAGATAATATAGTTTAGAAATATTCTTCTTAACTTTATTGTTACTTTTAATATTGTATAAAAATCAGTTTTTATATAATCGAGCGGAATCGTTAAAAAAACAATTTTTTCCTTAAAGTCAGTGGTTAAACAATAAAGAGCCTTCCGAAATAATAATAATTCAGCTGTATTACTATTCTTAATACATATATATATATATATATATATCAGTTTTCAAACAATAACGCGAAAATTTTATAATTGCCCTTTTTTTCTGAATATTTTTTAGAAATTAGTTTTAAAGAATGCCTGAAGATTTTACAGAAACGTTTTCAGCCTTCTGACTACTTCGTGATTTTAAACAAAATTTATTTCTTTGTCTGGCTTTATTTTTATTATTTTTAATGCATTTTTTTTAAACAGTAATTTTTCATATTTTTTTAAGAAAAATTTTAAGCCTTATTATTTATCATACTTTTTTAGAAATCAGTTTTCGGACAGCAGTGTGTGACTTTTTAAAACGCATCTTAAATCTTTCTTATTCTTCTTAATGTTTCTTACAAATTAGTTTCAAATCCAAAAGAAAAAAAATCAAAACTTTTCAGGAAGAAAGTTTCAGTTTATTATTCTTCAGATATTTCTTCAGATATTTCTTACATATCGAGTTTTAAACAACAAAAATTAGTAACGAATTTTTTATTCGTTTTTATGGTAATAAGTTTTTTAAATTCATTCATATCTTTTTATAACATCAGTTCCCAAATTAAGATTCCTTTTGTTAGCGTTTTTCAGATTTTACTTACATAAATTATTCCGAAACTCTTCAATGCATCTTTACGGTAATGAAGTCTTCCTCACTTACAAAAATCTGTAAAACATTTATAGGCAATTGGCTTAAAAATATGTCAAAAATCTGTAGGCAATTGGCTCATTCTGCAGATATTTATAAGAATATCTTAAAAAATTCTGCTGATACTTTTAAAATTAAGGTAAATCTGCAAAATTTCGGGAGAAAGTGGAGATTTTTTTTAGATAATCTTAAAATTTTCTTCGGGTGCGTTATTTTTAAGTGTTTTTCTATAATTCCACATTGGGTGTAGTGCAATGTTGATATTATACTCTTAAAACGAAAAAGTGGATTTGGCTTCTCAGGAAAGAGCTGTAATGCATTGAATCGTAAATGAATTATTTTTTAAATGCCTTGCTCATCTTGATTTAGATTGTTTACTTAAATAACTCATCTTGATTTAAATTGTTTAAAAACAACTCACTCACTTGAGTTGTTTCAACTCTTTATGAGAAGCTGTCTTTAAAAACGTGAGATGAGCAAATTTCGGCTCAACTTGAGGTTTTTTTTTTTTTTTTTTTTTTTTTTTTGGGGGGGGGGGGGGGTAGCTGACATTTTAAGAGAGTATCATAATCTGCTGATAACCTCTGAAATTTGAAGACCTTAATAAAAGTGACCAGGAGAGATATCCATGATCTGATTTCCTCGTCTTAGAACTCCTTCTTAGGCAATCAAACAATTAAAGTCACTGTCCACATTTGAAAAATTAAATTTCACTCATTAGGTGCGTTCGTACTTATGTAAAAACAAAGCATCTATAGCTGTCGTTCAGTCTGTCTATCTGTCCGCATATAACAACGCAAAAACTACGCAACCAAATTGCTTAAAATTTAAAATATATAATTATCACATAATTTTGTCGAGTCATTTCAAATTTTATGAAAATCGGAGGTATAGTTCAATTACAGGGACAATCAAAATTATTCCGTTACATTACGGATAATGAAAAAAAAAGTTTCAAGAACATTTTAATGGTGTTACACTCTTTCGAACATAATAAAATTGATATGCATCTATGAAGTATGTACTGTAATATACATTCTGTACAATCTGTAGTGCAAAGAATATTTGATATTCATTTGCAGGGCCGCACAAAAGTATTTTATTATACAATAGAATAAGGAGACCATTGTTTGGAGTGCATTTTAATTGTATTAAACTATTTAACATTTTATGAAATGTATATACGTTACTGAGCTTTACTACAAGTTATTTCCTGTATAATAGAAAACAGATAGTATTTACAGGGACACACAAAAAATTTCGGCTATTATACTCTTACTGCATACTATTACACAAGATCTGAATATTTTTTAAACTTCGTTATAGCCGAATGTACCTCATTTGCTGCGCTTGACGTGGAATTTCCGGCTTGTTTCTATTGATTTTGTTTAGTGAAAAAAATTTTGTTATTCAAACGTTTACAAAACTGTTTTTCTTAAAAAAAAAAAAAAAAAAAAAAAAAAAAAAAATCCGTCAGAGATACAGCATTTAGAGAGCAAAGAACTATATGCTATATTTTTTACAATAAATTTACATTTTAAATTCGAATAGCAAAAATGGCCAAATCTTTAATTTAAAGATAGCATATAATAATGTTTTACATTTATATTTATAGTACTATATATACATATAATAAATACAGGTCTATTTCCTTCCAATTTTATAGCAAGAAAATGGGAGTGGTGCTATTCTACTGGGAATAAAGCCCCAAGCATATCTGACCACTTCTTGGGGTTTGGTGTCGGCTCGTTTGTTGTTGCGAGACGGTATTTTTGATCTTTAATGAGTTATGCAGGAAAGGGACGGTTGAACGGCAAAAGAAAAATCTTTCCGTCGAGTAGGGTGGATTGCTTATCTCCCGATTCTTTTGTTCACTCCCCTCCGTTCGATTATGAAGATACCTCAAATGGGTCCTATACAAAAGGCTCTTCCAAGAATTCAGTTGAACTTAAAGTATTGCAATCTGAATGCAGCCTTTTGGTTGTTTTTTCTTGGTACGGTAACATACACTCCCGCCATGTTATAATGTGCCTCATTATGTAGCTCGTTTGGATAATTTTTCCATGCCTCGTGAAGAAATTTAGTTCTATCATAACAGAACATTTAAATAACTACATATAAGTATATTTCTGAATAGTCTCTATCGAAAACTATAACATGAATATAATGAACTGTTTTGTAGTTAAATATAAAGGCTCTTCTTTCTTAATTCTTTAAAGTCTTCGATTATACCGCTCTTTTATATTCCCTTCCAGTATGAGCAATTGAAATCGAAGGCAATTGTACTATAAAAAAATTTTGTAAAAGGCTATCTCCATATTAAAATGAACACTTTTTAAATATTTAAATACCGGTTACTTCATTTTGACACCAAACTACGAAACTGACTCTCAAATTAGCCTAGATGCAATTTTTTACTGTGTTTCAATGATTAGTTCGAAAGGTACTCAATACTAAAATTTGATTTAGTTTCAGAAGCCGAATCAAAAGTGAAATATTTCGCTGTTAAATTCTGATTCGACAAGAGTTTTAATGTTTTCCTATAGTAAATGTTATTAGTGATGGAAAAACAGTAAGTAAACCAATTAAACATTTCATTAAACAATTATATATATATATATATATATATTCGATGATTTAATAGCCCCCAAATTGCAGCCTTCGTCATTTTTTTAATTGTAACTCAAAAAATACTTTGTGGAATGGGCTAAAATTTTGTATGCACATATTATAAGATCTAGAAGCCGATTTGTGTTAAAATATTTCTTTACTAATTCATAATTTTTTATATTAATTTCATATTTAATATTTTAAAATTATGGAAATTACTAGATTGACATAACATTTATGTTTAAGTTTTTAAGTAGTATGTTCATGCAAAAGTGAAAGATTACTATTTTAAGAGTTAGTAATAAAAATATGTAAAATTAATTTATCATGAAGCTTAAAAATTTGAATAATATTAATTCCAAAACTTCTCGGCCAAATTATTTCAAATGTGTTATCTGGACATAAATTAAAAAGTAATATTTTTTAAAAGTATTGCATTGGTATTGAAAATTAAGTTAGTTAGTTTTAAAATGCAGACATTCCCCCGCCCTTCAAACCCTAATGCATGTATAACATTTAATTGCAGATGATTTTCAGAGAATATCTGAAGAATATGCGCATGTGTGTGGGGGTGGGAGGATAATCTTTTTTTCCATCTTTGTGCTTTTAATATGAAGATAATTAAGATCGACGTGTTTGTATTTTTTTATTGATCATTGTATAGTGTACTCGGTGAAATTTAATTAAAAATCGCTTCAAATTAATCAATATTTAAAATATGAATATGTCCTTTTTTATATAAAATGTCATATTTTTATTTAATTTTATAACTTAAAGAAAAAATACAGAAAGGAAATTGATAAATAGCTTTCTTCAAATATGCATGAGTTTGACGTTTCTAGTAATTCAAATTTAAGTTTAAAAATATGCATCTTTTCTAAATAATCCACATAATCCTATTGAATTCTTTTATTATTACTATTATTATCATTATTATTATTACTATTATTTATTGATTTATTTTTTAGTTAAATGTTTTCTATGCATCTTTTAGAAAAAATCTTTTTTGCTTTTTAATTAGCAGGAAAAAATCTTGATTGGTGTATTTTTGAAAATACTAATTAATAGTAATTGTTTTGGCTGATTTTCTTTCTAAATCATAAATTCTGTAATAACAATCCTTTATACTTTTTTTTTTGTATTAATAAGAAAATATGTTAGATTTATGAAGTTGTCCTAGAAATTCTTGATGAATTTATATACTTTGATATATTCTGAATAAGATTAGATGATATTTTAACCGACATGTGTTGGTGTGTGTAATACAAACAGTTTGGGAGCTGTAACTCAAGAACTAGTGCGCATAACTTTATGAATATTTATGTTTATTTGTTTCTTTATATAAATGCGGGCTGATTAGGTTTTGGTGTATGTTATTTAATAGATTGCGCTGCTATGACGTGATTTTCACGATGTGGATGATAGTTATATCTCTGCTTCAAATTATACTTAACAAAATACGGAAGATACTAAATCTGAAAAACTATGGTTATTGTGTTTTATCACTCAACAAAGGTCTCTTCTATGGATATGATTTTTCCGCTGAACATTATCACTGTAACTTAGTTTTTTTTTTTTTTTTTTTTTTTTTTTTTTTTTTTTCTTTTTTTTTAGCATCCGATGCTATTTCTTTCAGACAAGCTAAAAATGTCGTGTCATCATCCCTGAATTTTCTACTGAATCGATTTTGATAATTATTTTTTTAAATGAAAGATATTTATTTGTAGTTGTGCCCATTTTAGCTATTTTTTAATTTTTTTCCATTTTTATATTTTATTTTTAATTTTAAATGCTTTTTTACGATATTTCTTCAAAATGGTGGCAACTTAGTTTAGCTTTTTTCTCGATAATAAAAATTTATTTTCCATTATTATTTTCCACAAGTCAGAAACTTTATTTCATCAATGAACATGTCCTCGCATTTAAAAGAAAAAAGTTAATTGTTTTCGTAAAATTTAACCACAATAAAATGATTGCATATAATTATGCACTAATTGAGGTAAAAAAAAAAAAAAAAAAAAAAAAAAATATTTACTGAGAAATAATACTAATAATGTAAAAAAATAACAGAAAATAATTTATGATAAAAATTAATGTCTGAAGCAAAGTAAGGAATATTTCAAATGAGGAAAATGATGGCATTCAGCAACCAGATAAAATGAATTTGCAATATTATTACGGACGCCTTTTTCATATTACTAAAAACACTAACTTTTAAAAAAGCATTTGAAGAGAAAATGACGTCACTATTTAAAATATCGCATTTTTACTCATAACGATAATGGACACTGAGATTGAGATTTTACTTTCAGATGACTTCAGTTAGTGAAAATAATGTCATGGTAAAAATGAAAATAGTTTTTTTTTTTTTTTTTTTTTTTTTTTTCATATATAAATATAAAAATCTATTTTTCTGTAGTGCATATAAAATAAAATTTCTGGATTTCGCCGGCACTCAGATTACAATTTTAACTGAAGGTGTGCAAATATTTGCATGCAAAATTGTAACTGGAAAACTTGACATTAAGTTTGGAAATATATTTATTATATATTGATTCAATAATGTAATCACTTTTGCTTTTTTTTTAAGCCAAATCGATCGGGTCTTTTAAACATTTCATTCGTCGAATTCGACGGGATTCCATTCGTTTTATTGTTAAAATGCATTTCTCTTTTCCCAGAGTCTATAAAAAAGTGTTTAAACTAAAGAAAAAATACGTTTTTGATGAATCTAGTCAATGAAGAAGTAGCACGTCAAATTGTATCTCTTTATTATTCCGCAATGCCAAAGTCTCAGAGAGAAATTGCTAATCAACTGGATATTTCATACCGTTCTGTTTGCTGTTATATTGATAAACACAAGAAAAAGGAAGTTAGTTCATTGCATTCTAAACGGGGTCGCCTTTCTAAAAAAGCTCTATCGATTTTTTTTTTTTTTTTTTTTTTTTTTTCTAATCGGAGGCGAAATTGAGTTCTGCAATGGCAGAATCTACATTCAACTTGTTTTTTTTTTTGTTTCTATCCGGTAGAAATGCATCAAATTTTACATTTGAAGCTATGAATATAATTATATACGTTGGCTTTATTATTTAATTTGATATTAATATAGTAAATAGAAATCGCTTTCCTATACTTATATTTTTTGTTAGGGGTAAAGCATATAATTACTATCATTTCAATAAGTGAACTATTTAGTTTTCTTCATTTTTAGTACACGATCTGTCAAACCCTGATACCTAATGTGCTCGCAGGTTCTGTATGAATGTACGTATGATAACTCTTGATAGAAATATACGATTTGTTTCAAATTTTGTATTTAAGTTCATTCTGATAAGTCGTTTCTCTAATTATTTTTGAGGGTTAATTGTTTAAGTATAAAGATTGGAACGAAGGGGTAATCTCTTTGCATATTTAAACAGGTTTTTCATAAAGAATTATTCGATTTGATTCAAATTTGGTACAATGGTTTATTCTGATAAGGCGCTTCCCTGATTAGATTTGGAGGTTTATTGGTTAAGTATAAAGGGGGGAACGGGGGTTTATCCCCCTCCCCTTAATTTATATAAATAGGTTTTTCATGCAGAATTACATCAAATATCTATAGTATATATCAAAAGTATATCTCGTAATCGTGTTTGGAATTTTTATTGTCAATTCATTTATTTTTCTAGGGAATTATTTTTTTTAAATAAGAGTATGCTATACAATTAATGTTAACTCCTTGGGGACGAGTGGCAAGTATACGTGCCACTTAAGGTGCTCTGGATCCTTCACTATTCTCACCAGTTATTTTATACTGTGAAGTTTAAGTAAATCAAAGCATTTTCATGATTAAATTAGAGAGAAATTTCTGTTTTAAAAAAACTGGTGGCAAATGATTAAAAATTAATCAAAAAACTCTCGTCGCGAAGGGCTTAATAGCCTGTGAGCTCAGTGCCATCATTTTAACTGGACAGTATTATTTTTATTTTTACTTTAAATTATCCGAAAAGAAATACAAAATTTCACTTTCGCTTCATGTATATAATTTTAGTCACTTTCAAGTGCATATTAAGCGACCATTGTCTTTAAACAGCCAATCGGAAAGCATTCTAAATCTGGTTCACTGATATTATCACAAAATTTTCGTGTATATGATTCCAATATATAGATTAAGTAGCACAATTTCATACTAGCAATAAAGGATAAAGAAGTAGAATGAATTTCTTTGAATTTAAAATCTCGATATAGTGTTTTTTTTTTTAGCACATAAAAATGTGTAGAACAACATCGCCTTCGGTTATGTACCTAAAACCGAAATTAGATTAACATACGTATTTGTATTAATAAACTTAAATATATAATTTTATGCATTCCTGTTCAATAGAAGTAGAGATAAATTTACAATATTTCTCTAAAATATCAAAACAGCACCCCTCTTGAATGATCGCTATCAAAATTAAATAAGTGTAGTATTTTGTAATAAACATAATACTTATTAAATTTATGAAATTCCATCCCATAAGTGGCAAGATAAAGTTCGTAGCAGCGTCATTAGTTCGATGATATACACATAAAGCTAATCAGCATTAAATCATCTTTAAGTTTCATGGAAATTCGTGTATCAGTTTTTAAATGAACACAAAATTTGTGTAGCACACACACGGACAATCAAGATTTTTTTTTTTTTAATATTGTTTTTAATTTGTAATTAAAAGAAAGTATAAAATTTGTGGTTTAACATGTGAAAGTTATTTTGTAGATAAGTTGGAAAGTTTCTCTTTGTTAAGTGGGATTTTTTACTTATTTATTTATTTATTTTATTTTTATTTTATTTCTTTATTTTTATATTTCATTTATTTATTTTCTTATTTATTTTGAATCAGTCTTAACTATCAAAAGCAAATAACTGAACAGTGTACGAATTACTTGATAAATATTTTGGAAAAAATCTTTACCGTTCGGAAGCTATAAATTGATAAAGAGTTAATGTTTCCAAATTTCCAAATGTTACGTGTTATGTGTTTCATAAAATCATGTTAGAACAAACTAATTCAGAAATGTTGTAATCCATAACTATATAGACTTTTTTTTTTTTTTTTTTTTTTTTCATTTTGAAACTTGAATTTAGCATATTGGATTTTTGTGACGTGCTTTAAATTTTAAATTTACCAATAGATCAAACCTGGGCCCTCCGGGTTGCAGAGTAAAGGAGTAAACGAACAATAAATGTTACGCATTCCATTTTCAATACCGAACATTCAAGGGTAGACCTCAATAACCTATGAGGACCCCAGGATCCAAGGGGTTTAAGTGAGAAATTTGAAAAAAAATGATCAAAGTGCACATACTAAGTGCACTTGGAAGTATGCTTTATTCTTTTCAAGTAAAGAAATATAATTTTTGAAGAGACATATAAGGTGCCGTGTGATGTCATTTTACGCGCAATTCATTAGAATTTGATTTTTAAAAAATTACCTTCTCAGCAGAGTCGCATAATATAGACGCACGCGCGCACGCCGTGCGCAGAAAATTTTGGAAGCTTTGCAGAAAATTTTTAGAAAAGATATTTTTATAACTAAAAAAAAAAAAAAAAAAAAAAAAAAAAAAGCGGATTTTTTTTTTTTCAATTATGTATTATTTATTTACTATCTGCACACAATTCTACATTTAAAGACGCAAAACATTCTTGCAACACCACAGACGCCTTTATTTCTCTTTTCTGCATATTAGAGCTTGGCGCCGCGCCGCCGATCGGTTTCGAATTGGCCGGCGGCTGCAGCAAAAGACTCGAGACGGCTTTGGCTGCAGTAACTTTTTAGCTTGGCGCGGCGGCAGCAGCAGTTAAATCGCCCTTTTCTATAAAACATGGATTTTTATGTCAGTATGGTTAAAAATTGTTTCGTACGAAGAATTCTGAATATCTGAATAAAAATACTTCTTTCAGTCTTTTTTAAATTTTCATGTTTATGATGAATGAAGCACTTAATAAAATACTTCACGCTAGAGATAATGCATAGACCGATTTCTATTGACGACATTCGGGCCGGGCAGACCTCGGGCCTTACTTTTCTGGAGTATCGGGCCGGGTCTAACTTATTTTTTCCGTACGAAGCCGAGACTGATTTCATTCTTCCTAGTCTTCACGGATCAAATTAATCAGTTCCGGTTGAATCATCCAGTATGAAAATCATTTTCTCAACGTGGCCAAGTCGGTTCAAAAATCAAGTAAAATTTAGCTTGGTCCAAAAGTTTTTGCAAAAAAGGCATATAATTCAAAATCGTCATTATTCTACAATTAATCATAAGAATTTATTCTTTTTGAAGAGTTGTACATTTCTAGGCTTATTAAGACAGTTAAACACATGGAGTAAAAAAAAAAAAAAGCCTATGACGGAATTTTATTTGAAACTGAAAACCGGAAGTTTCTGTTAAACTTCTTTTAAACTGTTCATCCATGCAAAATGAATGCAGTAATACCCAAGAAAAAAATATATTAAACATTTACACCTGCTAAAAAAAGAACGTATATTTTCCAATGTGATTCCGTCTTAGAAGATTTTACTTTTACCACTTTTTAGATTTTTATGTCTCCATTACATGGAATATGGCTTAATAATAATAATCGTAACTGAAACATTTACATACAACAAACAAAAGTTTCATAAAAAGCATAAATATCGCAGCCTTCCGAACTTTTGGTCAGAATTCTTCTTTTAGAGTAAAGATCAGTGTTCTGTAGAAATTCACTCGAGTCGGGCCGGGTTCGGACCGAAATTTAAAATTTTTCTGTGCCGGGCTGAGCTCGGGCCTTATTTTTAGCTATTATATTAGGCCGGGTCGGACCGATAAATTTTCTCTACGAGCCGTGCTTGAGCCGAAATTTTAACTTTAATAATGGGTCGGGCCGACTTTTTTTCCTATGGTCACGGCCCGTGCAGACTTCTACGTCACGCACGTATGCATTTATAATTACAAATAAGCAACTTTGCTCTCTCTTGATTCTGCTAAAAAAACATGCTTGATATTCAAAATCAACCTATCTCCATCTATGACTCAATGATCGACCTACTGGCACATTGCTCTTTGACCTTGGAGCGCAATATGCGGATATTTCGTTTTAGTTTTGTTTCTCGAAAACTTAGAATGCAGTAGGAAAAATATACAAAGATAAGAGGTGTTTATTTTTATTATTACTATTTTAAATGCTTGGTGGATTCGTGATTGTTTCTTTTCTTTTTTCTCTTTCCGTCACAACTTTATGATGGAAAATAAAATGAAAATCTAAATTCTAAGCAAGAAATATTTTTTAAACTCAGAAAATTATTTTTTTTTAAATGAGCAAGAAATGATGTATAAATATCAAATAAAAAAAAACTAATCTGTTATAAACGGAAGTCAATTAAACTGTTTCAATAGCTAAAATGTAAAAAAAAAAAAAAAAAAAAAATTGAAATATTTTGTTAGTTTACTTACTTTTTATTTGAATATTTTCTAATGAATAAATAGTTGGGGTTATCTATTGCGTGTTATATTTTAATTGTGTTTTAATATGTATGTTTAATTTTAGTTATGTTTCAGTGTATTATTCCTATTTTATTATTTAGTTCGCCAATTTGATCGTCATTTATTTGTACAGGGGACAAAATTGCATTTTATATGTTGTTATATTGTTACAAAAAATATTTTTAACAGACCTTCAAAAATCCGGAGTCTCTGCAGTCCCGTCGATTCCAGATTGTTGAGGTTCAACTAATATTTCCTTTAACTTAAAAAAAAAATACATATTACTACACCAAAATTATAAAAAAAAAAAAAAAAAAAAAAAAAAAAAAGTCTGATTGAAAATATGTTGCATGATCGCTACTACAATTCAATGAAAAAAGTTCATGAACAATCTACGCGGACGCGGAACTCTCGCAGGAGAAGAAGGGAGGGGGAAAGTATGGGCTGCGCTTTTCGGCGCTTTGGTGAGTATACTTTAAAAAAAAAAGATTTTAATTGGTGCGACTTTTTACGCAGGTGTTTTTTATTTTTTTAATCGAATTCGATTCTGCGGAAAATTGTTTACTTTTGAATGGCAACTCACAGTGTACTATTATCGTATTTTGTTTGGCTCTTATGATCGTTTTATTTAACTTTAAGATTGTTCTTCGTGGATTTTTTTAATTTTAAAATTAATTTTCAATATTTTGCGATGAGCACCAATTATCCAAGTTTAATGCGGAAAGTGAAATGCCGCTTTTGCGATATGGAACTGCTCCAGAGAAATTACAGTGTGCATTTACAACGTAAGCACAGACAAGCGAATTCTGCTAATAAAAGAAGCGCTGAACAAAAGTCAATTGAAACTTTTGTCGAACCTCAAATTAAGCATGAAAATAGAAATATTAATACTATTTCTGAAAATATTGAAGATGGGAGTATTTCCTCCGAGTCATCAGTTTCTAGAAGTGAGAAATCTCTTAAAGTCTTACATGATTCTTGGAAGTCTGACCTTTCAGAAAATTCTGAAATGCTTGTTTCAAACCCCCCAGTCAATGATGCCAATGAAAATTTTCAACTCAGTGAGGAATCTTTTAAAGTCTTAGGTGCTTCTTCTACGTTCATTCTCTCAGAAAATCCTGATATGATTGCCTCAAATCCTCCAACTACTGATTTTAATGAAAAATTTGAACTCAGTGAGGAATCTCTTAAAGTCTTAAGTGATGCCCCCAAGCCTCTTTTTTCGGAAAACCTTGAAGTGCTTTCTTCAAGTCCTCCAGCTACTGATTTGAATGAAAAATTAGAACTCATTCTCAGCCAGTTTCAAAAACTGGAAAAAGGAATAACAAGTGTGCGTAATGAAAAAAGTGAAAATTTTGAAATAATTCTCAATCACATTCAAAAATTGGAAAAAGAAATCTCAAGTATGAAAAATAAAAAAAATGATTCCAGCGATGTTAAAGAAAATCAAAAGGAGGAAAGCGATAATGATACACATACTTCATATATTTTTCAATCCTGCCGATCTGTCTCAGACATAACTTCTGTATTTGACGAATTTGAATTTGATAACTTAATGTGCAGTATGGTATGTCGAGTTTGTGTGCCAAAAGGCAATCCCTTACCTGAAAAAATAGGATTTAATTGCCATCCAGCTGTATTTTTTTATGATACAGAAAATGGAACTGATTTTCCTGTAGGGTGCAATTTGCCTCTAAAATTTCGATGCTTAAAGAAGCATCTAAAAGAACACTTGTCAAGTAATTTGCATCAGAAAGCATTAGAATTGAAAGAAAAGGCTGAAAAAAAAAAATGAATCATATCAAAGACGAGAAAGGGAGGTTGGACTACGCATTGGTCGAATTGCATATAGGTTGTATTATAAAGGTCGTCCATACAATGATTTTGAAGATGAAATTGCTCTTAACATACAAAATGGTTGTGATATGGGAGATATCAATCATTCAACAGCATTTGCCAAGAACTTTTTAGAATATGTGTTTGATTCTGTGACGTGCCGCTTGAAGAAGTTCATAAATAACCAGTTAATACAAACAGGTTTTCAACCACCGTTAAAATTAATAGCAGACAAAGCTAGTTGGAAACATCGCACTCGTCATTTCATAATGGCTGTTACTGTAGTTCCAGACTCCACTGAACTTATACATGCGATCTATTTGGGCCATCCCGTAATTAAAGAGCACACTGGCCAATCTGTGGCTGACAGCATATTGTCCTGCATTTCACAATGGACCATTACAAAGGAACAATTTATTGGAGGTAGCTTTGATGGCCAGTACTTTAATTTGTCAGTACCCAAGTACTTAAATGAATATTTTGCTGAAGCAAAAAATACTGACAAAACATTTTATTATGACTGGGATCCAATGCACAAAGTAGGGCTAGTTGATGACCATATGAGGAAAAAATCCAAATTTTCATGGGTTGTGATGGTAACTCAAACAATAAATTCAATTTTCAATGAGTTTAATTATGGAAAAGAATACGAAAATTTAAAAGATGTTAGTTCTGAGTTAAATATGAGTGCAGCTGATGAAGAGCTCAACAAATTTAAAAATCCCTGTTTCTTTAGTGAAACAAAATTTGCAAATCACTGCAAAAAAGTTTATAACAACTTTAGAGAGGACTTCAAAGCAATTATAACAATTTTAGAGAAACGGCAAGTGGAATCTCTTAATGGAAATTCTATTCAAAGGGAAAAGGCAACAACTGCAAATTCCCAAATGAATAAAATTTTCAATTTCAAATTCTGTCTTCAACTCTCTGGATTATGCGACTTATATAACCAGGTCAGCAAAATTGTATGCAATTTGCAGAAGGTAGACATTCTCCCTCATGAGAGATACGACACTTTTATAAATAAAGTTCATTTTTTGAAATCAATGTCCTCTGCAGTTGATTTACAAAAATGTCCCTGCAGTAAGGCTACAGAAGAATTTGACATGGAACAAGTGACATGTTTTTGGCCCACTTACCATACAGACTCTGCTTCTTTAGATACTGCTGGAGTCTACCAAGATGTTCCACTTTTTCTCTCAGAGTGTGAAAATCAAAATAATACTCGAAGTAGTGCAAATGCAAAGAAAGCAAAAACTGACTGCAATGCCAGTAAATTGGCTGTTATGAATCAGTTATCAGATCTATCTTTGCACTTAGCTGAAGAGCTGGAAAAAGATGTATTCACTAAAGATAATGTAATTGTTTTTAATCACATTAAAGTTCTCACTGATTTAAAACTTCTAGCAACAAAAATAAAATTAAAAGGAATTCCTTTAACTGCTGCATCCCAGATGGAAAAATTCATTATTTCTGCACAAAAATTAGTTTATGATTTGAAAGATGTCTCTCAATCTCACTTACAACTTCAATATAGGACATTTTTAGTTAAACTTGAAGGAATTGTAAAACATATGCCTCCAAAACAATTCAATGAATTAAAAAGTATAGACATCATTAAAAAGTTTCTCTCCAGCAAGACCACTTTGTTTACTGGAGTGGAATTAATAATGCACTCAATATGTGTAGCTTCGATTATTTCATCAGTGGAATCTGTTTGTGAATCTTTGACATCTGTCTACGAGTACCACAACAATAAAAGAAGACCTGTCACAGAAGAAACGGCATACCATGAAATGATGATCTCGATGAATGGTCCTATCCCAACAAAATGCGATTCTGTTGTTTCAGAAGCAATGTCGCATTATTTCAGCAAACAAAGCGATTGGCATTTTGTGCGAAGAGGTCACAATATTAAGGATTGGACTATTTCTAAATGCATCGATAAATTAATTGACAAGAATTCATCCCTTCCTATAATGGATATTTAGCTTTATTTATTTAACCATAATAATTACTTTTTAATATTAATTTTTAATTTAAATGATATATTTTTTAAATTACTATTATTAATCCACATATTCAAAATAATATAACGTATAATTTTAAATTTTGAATTTTGCAGAAAGTTTTTGACACAATATTTATGTGCGCAGAAAGTTTTTGGTTTTATACAAGTCTGCTTCTCAGTATGACTCTTTTTTTTTTTTTTTTTTTTTTTTTTCGTTACCAGATCTCTCGCTTCGGAAAAATCGTTCAAAATGCTGTTTTTGATTGCATTTTTCCCAATATTTCCTACATTTATCAAAGAATTGACAATTACGGCACCTTGAGTACTTTCTGGATAAGACATTTTGCCAGTTTGATGCATTTGAGAGCAAAAATGAATCTAAAAATAAATCGGAAAGTAAGCAGTTTAAATCGAAATACATCCTTAATAAAAGTTTTCACCAATCTATTAAATCTTATCATTTTTAATTAATTCAATCATATTCCATGATAGATATAGATTCCAGGTTGCTATGGTGATTATGCCCCATTTAAGAAGTAATAATATTATCCGTATGACTGATATCATATCTGTATGACTGAATTTAATACATAAAATCGTTATAAATTTTGTATTCAATACAATTTTGCATAGGAGTGCAGCAAACCTTACAACTAGATCTGAATATATTTTAAACTTCGTTATAGTAAGAACGAACCTCATTTCATAGGTTTGACGCGCAATTTTTGATTTGTTTATTCATTTATAAATTTACGTAATTTAAAAAATTTCGATTGCTGTTTGTATAAAGTTAAACTATACGCAAAGTGTGGTAAAAAGCAGTCATTAGAAGAGCTGACGTTGAGGCTCCTGATCTGCAGATTTACTAGTTTAAAACAAGATCCGCTAATTATTTTATTGCATCATTTGCAATGCTTGTACGCAAAACAAGGTAACTAAAGAAGTCGAAGTTTCAAGACATTGTATATCCAAGTGTTGTAAACAAAAATTAACAAACAAAAAACTTTATGAATATTTCCTCTAAAATACCATATCCCGTAAGACAAGGTGACGTCACAGTGACGTCGTTGTGAAGTCACATTGTGACTTTGTGACCGTCGATGTGACGTCACGTGACGTCGATGTGAAGTCACAGTGACTAAAATGTGAAGTCGTTATGGCCGTTTTAGAGCTTGTTTGTGACGTCACATTGTGACCACATTGTGACGTCGCAATGTGACCAATTTATGAAAAGTGTGTCATTTGTGACGATTTTGTCATTAACATTGTGACGTAATTGTGACGAAAGCGACAATGCTTTCAAGTCACATTGTGACCAAATTGTGAAATACAGGGTGAGTCCAAAATCATGGAACAAACTTTGAGGGGGCGGTAGGACTCACTATAACAAATAATGATGGCACAGAAATATATGACCGGAAGTGACCCGTCAAGACGCTACACTAGGTATCAAAAAAGACCCGGATGGTAATGTTATGTCTATGGGGGGGGGGGGGTGTTGTTTTCAAATATCTTGCTCAAATTTCAATATTTTACATGATATTTTTTCCATAGGATAGCTGAGGACGATCCACAACCGGGCTAATTTTTACTTTTTCGATTTTGGTTATATATATTTTTTTATATTACAATAGTTTCAGTTTTAGAACCGGTTTAAACTGGTTCTGAATTATTGTGGGCTCTTAATCTGTAACCAAAATCAAAAAAGTAAAAACCAGCCCAGTTGCAGGTCGTCCTCAGCTATCCTATGGAAAAAAAAATATGCGAAAATATTAAAATTTTAGCGAGATATTTGAAAATAGCGCTCCCATACACTTAACATTATAATCCGTGTCTTTTACAGTGACTAGTGTGGCGTTTTAACGCGTCACTTCCAGTCATACATTTCTATGCCATAATTATTTATTATAGTGAGCTCTACCACCTCCCTTAAAGTTTGTCCCATTATTTTAGACTCACGATGCAGATCGTTTGTGACAAAACTTTCGTTAACACTGTGATGATTCTGTGACGATTTAACTTTTCTTAACGATTCTCTAACAATTTAAAAGAAACAGGATCTGCTGAAGCTATAACTCCACGCCATGTTCTGTTAAAATAGGGTTTGAGTCCTAAAATCATATATTGACAATTTATGAACAAATACTGTATAATATATAAAATAGTTACCTGCAGTAAGGAGACTTTCTTCTAAATTAAAGTTAAAAATTCGATTTACCTCACATGCCTTACAACTCTGGTGTTGTTTCTAAAATTTGAAAAATATTGCCTTTCAAAAATATTTATATATTTTCCCCACATGCTGAAAATTGCATAGCTTCAATTTTATTTATAACTGACACACATTTTGTAATATGCTGTTCAAACTGTTTAATCTTTTTGAACTTTTCTTAAAAAAACTTTTACTCGCTTTAATATCCACAAATTTCAGCACATATCTAAAACTGTACAGCTTGCCAATATTTCTGACCAATAATCCTGATGTCTATAAATATAGAGGGTGGATGCTCCAGTTTTGGCCACATTAAGAGAAAAGTTGAAATGGAAATGTTATAGTTTTAGACTGAATAAAGCATATTAAATCGCAATAACAGTATTCTTTAGTAAATTTAGTTGTCTTTCTGTTAATTATAATAACTTTCTATCAAATATTTTAGATTGTGAGTAATAACAAAATTAGTAATAATAATAATAATAATTAAGTAATAATAATTAAGTAATTTCTTTCAATTTGCACCAGTTTTGGCCGCCCTAATACCTTGTAATTTTGCAAACATTTTAACTGATAATAAGTAAAAATAAAGCATTTTTGTGCAAAATCTGTTTTACCACACAGATATTTGTTTGCTGTATAAAAAAGATTTGCATTTTTTTAAATGAAATCATAAAAACATCGAATAAAATATACTTAAGATGATTTTAACTGAACATTTAAATTTAAAAACAAAAAATATATTTAATTCATAAAAAAGACTTATAGGACATAAAAAGCTTATTTTAACATTTTGTATATTTTCATTTATATATATTATATGTTATACTATACCAATATTTACAGTTATATGACTAGAATCTTGAAATTATTCCATTTTTACATGAAATAGTATTTTGACAATCTCTAAAATCCATTTTTTTCAACTGATTTTAAACTTTAATTCCTCGTACTTAGCTGCCTGTCAGCCTAATCATTTGGAGTTAGTTTTCTTCAAACCTTAGATTTCCTTGTGTAAATATTGGCTAGGATCTTAGAAAGACCTTCACAGAGGGCATCTCCCTTCTTTTTGGCCCATATCTCTCATATAGATAATTGGCCATCATAAATAGCACAACCCTATTACTTGAGATT
This sequence comes from Maratus speculifer, assembly GCA_964019185.1. NCBI lineage: Eukaryota > Metazoa > Arthropoda > Arachnida > Araneae > Salticidae > Maratus > Maratus speculifer. The sequence goes on along the minus strand of OZ025290.1, from coordinate 54,905,863 downwards.
CAAAAATAGTAAAAACTGGTCTCCATTCAGTAAACTTGTGTTGCAAGGTAGAACGAGATACTACAAAACTTAACCATCTTGAAAAGCTGACAATGAATTTTGAAAAGCCATAATTTTACTTCCTATCTTATAACAGTGTTTAATCTAGACCATTTTTAAGAGTACAGAATTGTCTTTTTAAACTTGTTAAAATGAATCCTATTTATAGTATAAAGATTTTCACATTATTTGTTATTTCTAAATTCATGTGCTTGAAATTTTGCAAAAGTTATGCAGCTTCCTCATTTTGTTTTGAAAAAATACAAGAAACCACTAAATCATGCTGTAATTTTATTGAACTTTTAAATTTATAAGTCATAACATTTCTAAATATATTGCTGAAATTTTCACTATAATTAGTCTTGTGGCCAAAAGTGGAGCATAATGTTGTGCCATTTTTGGCCTCACCATGGCCATAACTGGTACACATAGCAAATTTAAAGTACGTACTAGCACGCAAAGCAAGTAGTTTTGGCCACCCCTACTTTAAACTGTAAAAATAATTAATTTAAATATGAAATTGCAACAGAGAGAAAGCCTACTTCATAAAGCTTCATAGCAATCTGTTTCAGAACAAATAAAGTTCGATAAATCCCTAATATTGAAAGATTGTGAAAACTTGTTACCTAAGCAAAAACCTTAATATATGTGTTTTTGCAAGTCATTTTTTATCAAAAAATAAACAAACGGGATTGAAAATAATAAAAGAGTGTTAGATTAAGGAGTAAGAATGCATATAATTTGTTAAAATCAATTTACAGCCTAAATAGAGGGTAAATCATTCCAATGTGGCCAAAACTTGTGCAGTTGCCAAAACTGGAGCATCTACCCTATATCTTTTAATTATCTTTTGTTGTAATTTTCCAACTGATTGAAAAAGTGTCCAGGTCAGGATTCGAACTAAGCAGTCTTTCGCGCACATTGTCAATACTTTGTCGACTGAACTATCTTGGAAGAATCTGACGCACACAATTCACACAGTGAATACGAACGCATACTTATCATTATTATATATAACCCTATGTAATAATACTTTAATTTTTTTTCAAACTACCCGTATGATAAATGCATACTATTCGTATGAGTATATAATGATATTTTTCCGGGTGAATTGTGCGTGCTAAGTTGCTTTGTTGGAAGAGCATTGGCAGCATACATCGAGGGTCTCTAGTTCGAATCCTAAACTAAACACTTTTTTACTCATTTTGGAAAATTAATATTCGTTTGATTAATTTACCAATTAAAATCATTCTGTTAAATATAATATAGAATTATCTTTTGATAAAACTACGTGAAGTTTATGCGCAATATTCGTAATATACAGATTTTATTTGAAAATCGAGTACAAATGAAGATAAGGCAATTAGTTCTAGTATTATGCTTAGTTATTTTCTTACTATACTTTGCCTGTGCGCATGTATGATTACACCAAGGTTTAAATTCGTAGTTAAACTCATATATATATATTGTATATGTCATATAGTATAGATGTGCCGGTAAAGGACATCCTTAAGGATTTTTTTTTAAGTTTTCTTATTAATAGTTATAATTATTAGATTTCATTTTTTTTTTTTTTGTATTAGATGAATCTATTAATAATATTTAAGTATTCTCAGCCTCACTTCCCAATATTAGACAAAATTTTATTGAAAATAATAGAAATACATCAAACACTAAAAATTTCAGCAATGTACATCCCGCAAAAGTGTACATGTAATTGTTTTTATGACTATTTAGAACCAGGATTTAATGAACACATACTAATGAAACAAAATTGCTATTTTCAACACAATTTAACAATTAAGATATCAAAAATTAATAAAATAATGCGATAATTACTCATTTTTTAAAATTAATAATTGTTATTACCACAAAATCAATATCTTAATTATTTTAGATACATGGTTTAAAATAATAAATGTCATGGAATTACAGTTATCAAATTTTTGGGATTATGAGAAATTCAGAAAGGTAATAAAAAAGTTTTACAAAAGTATTTTTGCAATATTAGTGCATAAATTAGTATATTTATCACTATTTTCAACAATTAAACAACCCCAAACTCCTTTATACATTAATTATAACGTTAACTTTTGATTATGTGTATATTTTTTAATTTATTAAAATGTGATTTAAACCATGTAATTAAAAAATGTGATTAAAGTGCATTTTAAAAATAATATTATTAGCTATTTTCAAATCGTTGACATGCTGTTCCGTATTTCAACAAAATAAATGTTAAATTTATTGAATTTACTAAGGTAAGTGGATTCAAAAAAGTTAAATTAATATGATACTTATTCCTTTTATAACATGTTTTTTACGAAATTCACAGAAATCATTATAAAAAAAGCAGGAAAAATAACATTTTCTTACCTCTTTCTTAACGGCATTATCCTCTAATTCAAGTTTTATAATCCAAATAGCGAAGATAATTTCGAAGTCGGAATGTCCAAATGAAGTACATTGACATTGGCGCGCTCATATTAACGAAACGCCACTGACAATGTATTTTTTCGGACAGGCATTTTATATAAAATGTCAACTGATCGCATTTCTGCATAACTTTTTAAAAATTTTCAACTTACGTACTAAATATACACGCATAACATCATAACAAAGTTACTAGAGCAGCTGCCTAATATTCTAAAGAATAAATACACTAGTGTCAACTATTCTGGTTGTTGCCAAACGATATTTTTTAAGCAGGTGATTTTTTGTTATTATTGGTTGTTTGAGCTTCGAAGATTTACAAGTTGAATGCGCACGCGCATTAGTTTTATGAGGGTATCCCTAATTAAAATTTTGAGTTAAATTTTTTTTCACGCATTTCTATTTTACTTTCAATTAGTTTCGAAATACAGTGGAACTTTCATTTAACGAAGCGCATATTTAATGAAATTATCTACTTTTTTAATTTTCTGTTGAACCTTCTTTTAGAACGCAATTAACATTTAAATTAATATTCATATTAAAAAAAAAAATTCTTCTTAGCAAAATTTGTTGCACTTCCGTGCATGCACAATATTCAAAAGGATAGATTGCTGTTAAGATTGATTGGTGAATATATTTCAGCGGATTGTATGAATTGAAATTATGTATTTATTTTATCTTTTAAATAAAAAGGAAAAAATGCGAAAATTTTTCGATATGCTAAGAAAGGGATTCTAGTTCCGCGAAAATATTATAGGTCCATTCTCTGAATACTTAAAAAAGATGCGAAAGTTTTTATGAGTGTATCTTTCATAAGAGATCGCATACAAAGTAATATTCGAATTTTTTTTTTTAATTTTTCGATTTGAAATACAAGAGAAAACGAGAATTAGAACGCTGCGATTCAGTTTTTGTTTCCCTTCCTTTATTACGCGGTTTTTTAGATATTATACTAATGATTTTTTTTATGTGGCTATATTGCATAACAAAAATTACTATCCAAATTAAAACACAGTTTTATAATATTTCCATTTTTATTTGTAGTTTACTATACAAATTCATGAATTTTCGTAGATTTCTATTCAACGATATTTTTTTCATAACGAAGCATTTAAGTGTAACGAGAAATTTCCTTAAATGGAAGTTTCACTGATAGGTTCATTGCTGGGTGCTTAGTTTCATATGATGGGAGGTTTATCTCATATATGTGATATGACGTACATGTTACATGGAGTGCATGTAATGTGTGACATAAGAGCGATTGCACAATATTCTTCTGCAATGCCAGAAAACACGTTTTTTTACCAGTAAATAACATGGTTTGGAGAATTTTTGTAATTTTCTAAAGTTTTCTAAGAAAGTCACATCTGAGTCACAATGTGACGTCACTGAGAGGTGGAATTTTGGTCACAGATGTGACGTCACATTTCAGTCACAATGTGACGTCACTGAGGGGTGGCATTTTGGTCACAGATGTGACGTCACATTTCAGTCACAATGTGACGTCACTGAGGAGTGGCATTTTGGTCACAGATGTGACGTGACCACAGTGACTCACAGTGACGTCACTGTGACCATGCATGCTATGTGGGATGTACTCGTGTGTAAGTCAAATCCCCAATTCTTAAGCAAAATTTTGAAAAATTAAACAAAATAAAAAAATTTCGTGCATAAGTTGAACCACATTTCTGATAGTACGTTGAAAAAGGATTTGTAACCATTAATTTAATTAAAAGAGAAAAAAAAACTTAACAAATTTTTATTAAATTACTAAACATATTTTCTTCAGTGTTTCTAATAAGACTTTTTTTTTTTATTCAATACTTTAAAACTGTAAAATTATGAAAAACTGCAGAAGATTAAACTGATTTGAACATTCGCATCAATTTAATGATATTTAAAAAAGGAAAATCTTTCAAAAATATATTCAAGCCTTATTTACAATAGTAAATAACTTCTTAGACTACTAAAATGTAGTATGTTTTTGGATTGTAGGAGTTTTAGAAGAGATATCTAGAAGCATTCTCAAGTTGAACTCTTTTTAAAAAATGAATTAAATGAAAAATGAAAGGAATTAAAAATTAAAGGAATGCCCTGTATTGAAGGGAATTCGATCCCAAGAGAAAATGAGTGCAGAACAAATATTAAGCTATACTGTTAAGCTTTTTTTTTTTTTTTTTTTTTTTTTTTTTTTTTTGTCTTTCACTGGGAAATGACCATTGTCCCCGCCTTTATTTCTCTCTCTCCAACCTAGACTCATATATGATTACTTGATTACTTAAAAGACTAGCCCATACGCTGATTATCTGCAAAAATATATATATTTTTTTTTACTAATTCGTGTATAAGTCGACTCCCCCCCCCCCTTCCCACTACCATTTACAACTCCAAATTCTTGTCTAATATTCTTCGACTTATCGACTTATACAGGAGTATATACGGTAGCTGATTAGTTCATTTTAGTATGTGTAAAAAAGAAAAAAAAAAAAAGTTAAATTTTAAAATAATATTTTTTTTTTCTTCTTTATTTTTCTCTTAAAGAAAAGTAAGGCTTTTGTTAGTGTATTATTCAAAAGTATAAATATTCCAATTTAAAATTACGTTTTTTAAATGATGATTCATTTACTTTATATGACATTGCATTACCGTGTAATAACCATATATTAAAAGTTCAAAATTAATAGATAGTTATAACAAAAAGAAAAAAAAAATCCCTGTCGGGTAAGCCTATAGGCGGAGGTAGATTTCGAAGAGTGCTCATTTCAACAACAAAAATATATATATACTAGTATTAAAAAATGCTCTGACGAGCACCAAAAAAGGTTAATATGTTTTAAAGTATGAAAAAGTGTTTGACAAGAGCTTCTAATTGAGAATGAGAAAGGACAAGAGGTCCCTTCTTGGCTGCAATTCACTGTCAATGCCAAATTTGAAAAAATCATATTTGCGCTTTTTCCATATAAAAGAAATTTGCGTAAAACTTTCTATCTTTACTTTTTAGTAAAACTTTCAATCGTGCTTTACATGTTAACTGCATTGTTGACTCTGCACTGCAACTACACTACAAATCCGTTTTCTGTGCTGTTTTACACTGCGACAGTTTATGGGGGGACTGCGTGAATGTGATACGCTGCAGGCAAGGTTGAATGCAGGAGGTGGGCCAGGGGGACATTCCCTCCCGAAGGTATCAAATGCCCCCCCCCCCAATAAAATTTAGATTTTGTGTTTTTAATGGTAAAAAAGTATAATCCCCTTAGAACTCTATTGTGTCCCCCCCCCCCCGAAACCACAGAAGACCCTCCCGGAGAAAAGTGCCTGAATTCAACACTGGCTGCGGGAACTATGGTTTTTGGCCCTATTTTGCTTTACATTCATGTTTAATCACGTGGTGTCTTTTCTAATTATGCCTTTACAGTACACAATTTTATCGTAACAGTGACTGATTTCTTTTATATGGAAAAAGCGCAAATATGATTTTTTCAAATTTGGCATTGACAGTGAATTGCAGCCAAGAAGGGACCCCTTGTCCTTTCTCATTCTCAATTAGAAGCTCTTGTCAAACACTTTTTCATACTTTAAAACATATTAACCTTTTTTGGTGCTCGTCAGAGCATTTTTTAATACTAGTCATTTAAATTTTTTGATAATTATACATTGAATATAAGAAAACCTCAGTTGCTTTTAAATATTTCCAGTACTTTTTCTTATTTCGCTCAATATTGAACTATTTAATCAATGGACAAAAAACGTGGAAAAACGAAATTAATTTTAATTTGTTCGTACAGAAATTGACAAATTCAATTAATTTTAGATAATACATATTTTGTAGAAAAATAATGCGAATAGAAATTTTTATTCTTTTCGCATAGGATTCGTGGCATTCTTATCTACTTGTTTTAAAAATCAGATGTTATAAATATGAAATATTTCCGCCATTGGCGCGATTTTTGTGATCATGTCACCCAAAGGTCGCTAAATATAATTTTGTAGTCAATGCACATAAAAACGAATTTTCCCATTTAAATTAAAAAAAAAATTAAGTGAAATATTTTTATTTCTCCTTCCTGATATCTACTGGAATAGCTTATTCCAATTATTGAATAATATTCTAGGACATTTTCAGGAAAATTATTGGTTAAATTATCTTCCTTGGAGAGAGTTGCTCAAAATACAGCCTTAATAGATTTGCGCCAAACCAAGGATGAAAATATACTGAAAATTCATTTCTAGTATTATTTGTAAAATTGACATTGAAATCACCAGCTGTAATTAAATTTTTATATAATATACAGTGGAACCTCAGTTCACGATCATAATCCATTCTTGTATCTGACTTTCTGTATGTGATATAAATTTTTTGGGCGCTCTATCCAAGAACTAATGCATGGGATTAAAAAAAATTATATTCAGGTAATCCCTGATATAAATTGATGCTGTTTGCTGTTTACATTTTGATTTAAATCGTTCAACAGATGGCTTAACCGTGTTGCATTTTTCTAGTTCTATCTCGAGAATTAACGCACGGATTTTCATCAAACTTCAAATTCAGTTAATCTTTATATGAATTGGCTTTGTTTACGTTTTGGTTTCAATAACCAAACAGATGGCGCTGCTATGCTGAATTGTTCCGATTACCACAATATCTCTATCCCAGGAATTAATGCGCAAATATTCATCAAACTTGAGATTTAGGCACACTTTGATTTATATTATTGCTCATTGCGTGTTTTGGGTAAATCTCCCAACAAGTGTCGCATATATGCTGTATTTTTCCCCGATATCCGCAACAGTCCTATTTCAAATTTCAAAAACTAATGTTCGGAATTTCATGCCTTTAGAATCCTCACGGTGAGCATATGATTGTCATTTGATTTTGGCACTGTAATAAGGAATTACGACTCATTAAATGCATGAGATAGAAAATAGTTTTGGGGTTGCCACATCCGACTAGTTCTTTATAATCGAAGTAATCGACGGTTCATCTACACCGTATTGTTTAGCTATTTTGATTACACTATCATCGTTCTTAAGTTTTGTCACTACTTCTTTTCATAATTGATCAGTAATTCGCTTAAGCTTCTTACTACTGCTATCAGTAAACGCTTTTTCATTTTTGAAGTCATAATAAAGGCTAAAAATTTCGCAAAACTGATTAAAATTAAAACAATAAGTTAAATTTTTTTACTGTACTGAAGGTCACAAAGCACTCTGATACGCGCACTTTACTCCAAACGTGACTTATAACAAGAGTTATGTGAGGGTTGCCAACTGAACTATTCGACAGCTTTGGTCGCGAATCGAGTTATCCTACGCCGAAAGAGTAAAATTTTGATCACTGAAGTTGGTCATAAACCGAACTTGTCAAAAACAGAGGCGGCCGTAAACCAAGGTTCCACTGTTTTTTGACCAATAAGTTTGCAAATATGGCATTATTTATATATTCAGTGGCGATGATCATTATGCAACTTGGCGATTTAGCCGATTAAATTTGCAATTTTAAAATAGCGTTTGTTAATAACGGAAAATTGAAAATTTCTATTAGAAAAATTAGGATAATTACTATAATTTTTATGCACAGTTTTAAGTAAACTCTAATTTTTTTCCATAATTTTAAATTTGGTACATTTGGAAATGGAAGGGAGAGGGAAAGTATATCTTTGCAATGCTTTTTCGACAATATCTCAAGCAAAAATACTGTTAAATGCCAATAATTGCTGATCGTAAATGTTACATTCACTTCACACCATTACAAAAGTTTTTTGCATCACCATGTGTTTTTTCATTTGATGCTTTCTTGGCACAGATGCCATATATGCACGACATTGTGCGATATTCTTCTGACGCCAATTTCGCAAAAGCTTAGTTTTCAAACTTCAATTACATGCATATATATTAAGGTACTACTTAGTTATCCCGTCGACCAATTTCGCCAAACTATACAAATTGCCAAACTCATAGCGAAATTATACATATAGACATAATTTTCATTTTAAATGACACACACACAAAAAAAAAAAAAAAAAAAAAAAAAAAAAAAAAAAAAAATTGTAGAATCTTAATAAAAAATACAAAGTCGAAATAAAAATCCCTTAATGGCATTTTAAACACGTGCATCGTATTTAATGTCATTGGATGCGACATTCACGATCATCCATTATTGGCATATAATATTATAGTTTGGCGATGGTTTTTTGGTCGATGGGATAACCAAGTATTAACTATTTTCTATTATTTTCAAAAGAAAATAATAATGACTAAAAACCAGGGATATTTGATTACCCTTCGACCAAAAAATTATCGCCAAATTATAAAATTAAATGCCAATAACGGATTATCATAAATGTTACATTCAGTTTACATTAAATAGGTTACCCATGTTTGTTATGCCATAATGTGATTTTGAATGCAACTTTTTATTTGTACTTTTATTGATGTTTTACTAATTTATTTCTTCTTTCGTTATTTAAAATAAAAATTATGCCAATATGAATTACATGGTGAATAAATTGATGATTTGTACATTTTGGAGAAATTGATCGACGGGATAATCAAGTAGTATTGAAAAGTTTAATTAATAACAACAGAATGAAATGATTTATAAAATTTAACAAAATTAAATAAAGGTAAATAAATGTATATTTTTAATAAACATTAGCCCGGTTATCATATCAGACAAAATAACAAAATTTTCGTACCAATTAGGTACCCTAATGCGTATTTGACATCACATCCCTATTTAAAATCAATTGAATGCTATTTAAGATATGGACAGAATGTGAAGTTTTTGTTTTACTCTATATCTTTTCCTTGTGTAAATTAGGACGTTATATGATCATAATTAAAAAATCTTACATTTAGTTCCTGAAAAGAAATTTTGGTTTTCCCAGATACTTTTTTTTCCTATGTACTTGTTTTTTCCCCATTTTTTTCTACTACTAAAATTCAAAATGTTAGGACACTTGAGAAAATCATCCCATGGTGATATAAAATGCATGTTATTTGAAAAATTAACCATGGATTCAAATAAAAAAATAATAATAATAACACTGCGTTCACAACTTTATTATTTAAAGAACTGAAACTAAAAGCTTCGCAATAAAAACAAATAACCATGTTTTTCACGAGATTTATTTAATTTGAATGAATAATGATACATACATGACAATTTCTATATTAAATTTGGTGGCAATGAATAAAAAAAAAACTACAATCGCAACAGCAAAAGACAATATTCAACTGGAAGCTTAAGACATAAATTCGATTTTCTCAGAAACCACCAAACATACAAAGATGAAAAAAAAAAACTGTTCTAAGTTTAATCAAGACGATAAAAATAAACCAAAAACGAAGTTAATCCATCCATAATAACGTTAGCTATTGCTTGTTGAAATTTTCGTCTTCATTTTTTTGTTAAAAGTTAAATAAAAAACTACAGTAAACTGCGATATATTTTTTTAATGCTATCATTTTATTCGTCTCGTCGAGTTCTATTTTTTGAAAACAAAATCACTGTCGTACGTCAACTGGTTTGCCAGAAATTTCAAAAAGACGTTCGCATTTTCTATTTCTTAAACATATTATACCAAATGCTACCGCGTTTGCTATGATTAAGGTACTATTTAGTTATCTCGTTGACAAATTTCGCCAAATTATGCAAATTACCAAACTCATAGCCAAATTATAAATATTGACATAATTTTCATTTTAAATAATGCACACAAAACAAGTTGGAAATTGCAAGTGAAGCGTAGCAAATGAGGTTCGTTCGTATGATAACGAAGTTTTAAAAATATTCAGACCTTGCTGTTATAGTAGACAGTACTTCGGAAACAGTATAGTGGACGAAATCTTTTTTGTGTTCCTGTAAATGTGCAGGAAGTAACTTTTATTACACCTTAGCAACACATATCATATTCATTAAATGTGAAACAGTTTAATATGATTAAAACACGCCCCAAACAATGTTTCCCCGTATAGCATTATGTAGTGGCATTCTTTTGTGTGGCCCTGTAATTTAATAATAAATATTCTTTGCATCACAGATTGTACAGAATGTATATTTCAGTATATATATATACTTCATAGGTTCATGTCAATTCTATTATATTCGTAAGAGTTTAACATCATTAAAATGTACTTGAAACTATTTTTTCCTATTAACCGTCATGTAATGGAATACTTTTGATTGTCCCTGTAATTGATCTATGTATCCGATTTTCATAAAATTTGAAATGACACGACAAAATTATCTTAAAATTATATATTTGAAATTTCAAACGATTAAAATTTATTTGAAACTTTTTTCCCCATTGACCGTAATGTAACAGAATACTTTTGATTGTCCCTGTAATTGATGTATGCATCCGATTTTCATAAACTTTGAAATGACTCGACAAAATTATGCAATAAATATATTTTTTAAATTTCAAAAGATTCGGTTTGGTAGTTTTTGCGTTGTTATATGCGGACAGAAGACGGACGGACGGACGGACGGACAGACAGACGGGCAGACGGACGGCCTGAACGACAACTATAGGTGCTACGTATTTACATAATTACGAACGCAAATAAAAACGAATAATTAGTAGAATATTAATAAAAGATACAAATAAAAAGTCGAAATAAAAATCCCTTAATGGCGTTCTAAACACGTGCATCGTATTTAATGTCATTGGATGCGACATTCACAATCATCCATTATCGACATTTAATCTTATAGTTTGGCGATGGTTTTTTGGTGGACGGGATAACCAAGTAGTACATATATCAACTATTTTCTATTATTTTAAAAAGTAAATAATAATGAATCAAAGCGGGTACTAATTGATTATCCCGTCGACCAAAAAATTATCGCCAGATTATAAAATAAAATGCCAATAACGGATTATCATAAATATTGCATACAGTTTACATTAAATAGGTTACCCATGTGTGTTATGTCATAATGTGATTTTGAATTCGACATTTTATTTGGTTTTTTATTGATGCTTTAATATTTTTTTTTCTTCTTTCGTTAATTAAACTAAAAATTATGCCAATATGCATAACTTGGTGATTAAATGGATGATTTGTACAATTTGGTGAAATTGGTCGACGGGATAATCAAGTAGTATTGAAAAGTTTAAGTAATAACTTTAGAATGAAATAATTTATAAAATTTAACAAAATTAAATAAAGGTAAATAAAAAGTTATTTTTTAATAAACAACAATAGCCCGGCTGTCATATCAGTTAGGTACCCTGATGCGTATTTGACATCGCATCGTTATTTAAAATCAATTGAATGGTATTTAAGATATGGACAGAATGTGAAGTTTTTGATTTACTAATTTAAAAAGCTTACATTTAGTTACTGAATAGAAATTTTGGTTCTCCTAGGTAGTTTTTTCTGATGTGTTTGTGTTTTTCCCATTTTTTTTCCTGCTAATAAAATTCAAAATGTTAGGGTACTCGAGAAAATCATCCCATTGTCATGTAAAATGCATGCTATTTGAAAAAATAATCATGGAGTCGAAAAAAAAATGACAGTGCGTTCATAACTTTATTATTTAAAGAACTGAAATTGAAAGCTTCGCAATAAAAACAAATAACCATGTTTTTCACGTGCTTTGTTTAATTTCAATGAATTATGATACATATATTACAATTTTATATTAAATTTAGTGGCAATGAATAAAAAAAACTACAATCGCAACAGCAAAAAGTAATATTCAACTGGAGGTTTAAGACAAAAATTCGATTTTCTCAGGTACCGTCAAAAATACAAAGATGAAAAAAAAAACTGTTCTTAGTTTTATCAAGACGATAAAAATAAGCCAAAAACGAAGTTGATCCATCCATAAAATCGCTAGCTATCGCTTGTTGAACTTTTCGTCTTAATTTTTTCGTTAAAAGTTAAATAAAAAACTACAGTAAACTACAATAATTTTTTTAATGCTATCATTTTATTCGTCTCGTCGAATTCTATCGTTTAAAAAAAAAATCACTGTCGTACGTCAACTGGTTCGCCAGAAATTTCAAAAAGACGTTTGCACTTTCTATTTCTTAAACGTATTATACCAAACGCTACCGCGTTTGCTATGATATGATTAGAGATAAACCCAGTTTAATAACTTCATTTGGCCGTTTATGAAAATTTTTTAATTTCATTTTTCTGCAAAAACTGGTTTTATCAGAATCATTTTAAGAAAAATTCAACTCAAATGCCCATTTTGACAATATATTTTGAAATAAATTCTGAATTTATTAAAAAATCGACCAAAACAGCACATTATACAGTTCCTAAATAACAAAAAACTGTCAGTTGAATGCATTTGAGAAAAAAATTGAATTTAAAAATGAGTCATAAAATAACCGATTTGTTGTTTGAATACATCCTTAATACTTTAATCATGATTGCTTCGGAAAATTTTGTGCGAAATACTCACTTTGACAGCATTTTTAAAAATATATTCTATCTTTATCAAAAAACTGGCCAATGCGTCACAGTATATAGTTCCTAAATAAGAGGATCTGTAAATTGGATGCGTTTGAGAGCGAAAATGGAATTTAAAACGAGTCATAAAAAACGCAATTTGCTATGTGAAAACTTCCTTAAATTTTCAAATCACGAAGACTTCGGGAAATTCTGTTCAAAATACCGTTTTTGGTAGCCTTTTTCGAAATATATTCTGTCTTTATCAAAAAACCGATCAATGCATCACATTATATAGTTCCTAAATAAGAGAATCTGTAAATTGGATGCGTTTGAGACCAAATATGGATTTAAAAACGAGTCAAAAAGAAACGCAATTTCTTATTTGAACACTTCCTTAAATTTTCAGTCACGATGATTTCGGAAAATTCTGTTCAAAATACCCTTTTTGGGAGCCTTTTTTGAAATATATTCTGTCTTTATCAGAAAATTGACCAATACTTTACTTTATACAGTTTCTAAATAAGAGGATCTACCATTTGGATGCGTTTAAAATCAACTAGTTGGATGTGTCAATCCCGAAATTTTCTTCTATCTCATAATGATCATCATCTTTCTTCTCCCAAATGTATCATAAGTACATTTTAATATATATATAAAAAAAAAAAAAAAAAAAAAAAAAAAAAAAAAAACGTGGTGACCCCAAAGTTACCTACTACGAATTTCCTCGAACATTTGACTTAGCCTAATGAGATTCTGGTATCCGAAAAGCCTAAAACGCAAAATTTAATTAATATTCTGAGAAAATGAGCTTAGTAGTGCCTCATGTTGGGTTATTTATACTAAAACCTAATAAGCATCTATTGATGTCAAGACCTAACAGAGTCTGAAATTTGATGGAAATTCGTCCATTAGTTCTTGAGATAGTTATAACAAAAAATTTGCAAAACGTAGCACAGTAACACCATATCTTGGACAATTTATGCCAAAACGTAAAAAAGCGTCTAATTATGTTATGGTGTAAAAGAATCTGAAGTTTGATGAAATTCTGTGCATTAGTTCTTGAGATATAGCTAGTTTAAAAAAAAGTGTAAAATATAGCACAGCAGCACCAGCAGTTGAAGGATTTATAAAAAAAAACGTAATCATCGTGTAATTATGTTATATGTCATTTTGTAACAAAATCTGAAGTTTGATGAAATTCTGTGCGTAGGTTGTTGAGATATAGCTATCGGAAAAATCGTGCAAAATGCAGCAAAGCTGCACCATCTGTTGCCAGGTTAATACCAAAATGTAATCAGCGTCTAATTAAGTTATATATTCTAGTGTAAAAAAAAAATAAAATTTGATGAAGTTCTCTGTATTAGTTCTTGAGATATAGCTATCGCAAAAATCGTGCAAAATGTAGCTTAGCAGCGCCATCTATAGGGGAGTTCACACCAAAACCTTATCAGCGGCTATGTATTTCAAGGTATCGCGGAATCGAAGCTTGGTGAAATTCTGTGCATTAGTTCTTGAGATATAGCTATCATAAAAATCATGAAAAATGTGGCATAGCAGCGCCACCTGCAGGCCAATTTACACCAAAACTTAATCAGCGTCTATGTATATCAAGGGGTCACAGAATCTGAAGTTTGGTGAAATTCTGTGCATTAGTTCTTGAGATATAGTAATCTTGAAAATCATGAAAAACGTAGTATAGCAGCGCCACCTGTAGGCCAATTTTCACCAAAAACCAATAGGCACTAATTCATATCAAGGTCTAACTGAATATAAAAATTTTATTAAATTTCGAGCATTAGTTCTTGAGATAGAGCGCCCACAAATTTTTTGTCACATACAGACAGACTCACAGACAGACAGACGGACAGACTCACAGACAGACATTTTCTAAAAATAGTCAAAACATGTTCAGAACCTTCTAAAACGTATAAATCCGTTGAAAACCGGAAGTCGAAAATTTTCATGAATCCAATACTTTCTTCTTGTAAAGATAGAAGAAAGTAAAAATGAATTTAAAAATGAGTCAGAATATAAGCAGTTTGGATTTGAGGTTTTTTTCTCCAACTCCTATTTTTGTTTAATTTCTTTTTGCTATACGAATTGGTCCTATGAAAAACTTGTAAATATAAAAGTTGTAGATATTTTTAAGAAGATGTAAAATAAATTTAATCAGATTTGATATCTTAAAAATTGACGGAGTTATGGATTTTTCTCTTTTTTCACCGCCCTTTTTCTTTTCGTTTTTAATTTTTTTTCATCGATAAAAGTTGGTCCTATCAAAAACTTGTAAGTACAAAAGTTTTAGATAATTTCAAGACCATTTACAAAAAATTTAGTTGGACTTGATATCTTGAAAATTGACGAAGTTATGAATTTTTTTCTCTCAAAACCCCTGTTTTTTTCGCCCCTTGAGCCCACTTCTAAATGTATCAAAAATCTGTCATGCATAAACTTTTGGCCCATTTTTAAGAAGTAATATAAACTTTAAACCGATTCAATATCTACTTTAATTAAGTAGTTATGGCGTTTTTTCGGTTTTCACAAAAACGCCCCCTATTCCGACCCCCTTGGTCCAATTTTGCCCATTAACGAACTTAGCCGAGATTTTATCCCCTTTGATTTTATGTACCAGTTTGGTGGAGATTGGTGAAGAATTATAGAAATTATCGTGTCCATAAAAAAGTGAGATATATAGATAGATAGATAGATAGATATAATGTATATAAACAGGTGCGATTGCAATAGGTAGTATTTCATACGAAATCTACCTAAAAAAGTATAGTCTGATAGCAAGAAAGAAAAAAAGAAACATTTTTACATTCTTTTATTTAACTTAATTTTGTTCTTGTATGTAAAGACGGAATTTTGCAGTCGATTTTTGACTCACTTCCTGATACGCTAGAATTACGAAAAATATGTGACAGTCGTGAAGGAAAAACAAGTATGAAAAATCATGCGTTAAGCATAGATTATGAAGCACTTTCCAACACTTAATGAAATCTTTAACAAAACTTTGTTATTTAAGGAAATAATAGTGTATAGCCAAATATACCCAAATATGTATTCCAGTACATTAGAACAGCCCTGTATTTCATATGTCAGTTCATATAATGGGAAAATTTAGCTTAGCAAGAAAATACCCAGTAGCTTGAAATTTCTTTTTCAGCAATTCATACTATTAGATGGAAACATACTTGGATACTTATGTTCAGCCCTGTAGCTTACATTGTACCTTTATTACACGTCAGCATTAGGCTAAAATTTATTGTAAACTAAAACACTTTTAAAACAACTGAAATCACATTCTCATAAAGCATCATTCATACGCGTCCATGTACCGAATTCTTTGCGTGGCCCTGTATATCCTTTTATCTATATTCTGCAAACATTTCTCAGTAAATTGAATGAAGCTCAGCGTAAAAATGCATAGCTTATTTAAGAACCACGTTTAAATAATTTACGCTCATATTCAGTAACGTTGGTGAGCTCTTTATGGGTAGCCCTGTATATCAACTATAACATTTATACACACCATATAATGTGCACATATTTAGCGAAATATAAACGCGCATATAATTAAAATGCATTTCATCCCTCCATCAGCCATCATCGGACACATATACGGTACTTCGGAAAAAATATACTATTTGAAATCTTTTGTGTGGCCCTGTAAATGCTATGTACTTCATATTATGCAAGACAATAGCGTATAATTTATAATAAGCTTCAGAGACATATATCAATTTCATTATACATGAAAAAGCTTAATATATTTAAAATATATAATGGGGAACTTTTGATTCGCCCTGTAGATAAACTAATCATGGTAGAAACTTCATTTTCGATAGGACTTGTGCTAGGGTAAACGTCAATAACGTCCTAAAATTTCATGGCAATCCGACTATATTAACAATTTTTCCCCATAGGCCGTAATGTAATGGGAAACTTTTGATTCGCCCTGTAGATAAACTAATCATGGTAGAAACTTCATTTTCGATAGGACTTGTGCTAGGGTAAACGTCAATAACATCCTAAAATTTCATGGCAATCGGAGCATATTAATGATTTTTCCCTATAGGCCGTAATGTAATGGGAAACTTTTGATTCTCTCTGTAGATAAACTAATCATGGTAGATACTTCATTTTCAATAGGGTTCGTGCTAGGGTAAACCTCAATAACGTCCTAAAATTTCATGGAAATCCGAGTATATTAACGATTTTTCCTCATAGGCCATAATGTATTGGGAAACTTTTGATTCGCCCTGTAGATCAACTTATCATGGTAGATACTTCATTTTCAATAGGGTTCGTGCTAGGGTAAACATCAATAACGTATAAAAATTTCATAGCAATCCGAGTATATTTACGGGAGTTAGAGCGCGGACAGACGGACAGATGGACAGACGGACAGACGGACAGACGGCCATCCGGCCAGACGGACAGACGGCCAGACAAACCGAATGCATAAGCACTTTTCAACTTTGTTGGAAAGTGCTAAAAATAAGCACTTCCAACTAACTCTGCAAAAAATTATAGTAGAAGTAAGTTACCAGTACCAAATGAAACGTTCTAGACCAGGGGTTCTCAAACTATGGTACGCGTACCAGTTCTGTTTACTGATTCTGTTTACTCGAACGCAAAAATGCGATACTGGTACATGAAATGAAATAAAAAATAGAGCATGTGGAGTCAAAAAACAGCTCAATCCCCCGCTCCTCTATTTTTCAGTTCACAGGCTCAGTGAAAGCAGTAATAACAGAGAGCTCTCTTATTACTGTTTTGAAAGCGTTTTGCTTTCTTTTATTTTATTGTAATTTCGATTAGAATTTTTAGACAAATGGAACTAATACTTTGGTAGTTGTTGAGTTGACACTTCATTCTCCCTGGAAAAAAAAAAATCCCACTATTACCATATTGAATGTTACCATATATAACTTAATTCAAGACCTTCGATCTCGCATTAATTAGGGGGATGTATGGAATGTTGTATGTTGATTATTCACTTATTAAATTTGCTCATATACAGGGTGAGTCATAAATATCGAAACAATAGGCTATCTCCTTAAATATTGCCCCTAGACCCATACTTCCAATTGCAAAGTTTCATAAAAAAGATGAATTTTTTGATAAGATAAGTTACAACTCCATGGGGAGTCTATTTTAAAAAATACGAAAATTAAATTTTTATACGGCCCTCAGAGGATAAAACTTCCAATTAGAAAATTTTTCCTTATCCATTCCTAAATTAAACAAAAAAAAAAAAAAAAAAAATTTCATCTCGATATCTACAAATCCCCGAAAGATATTAAAATCCAAAATTTTCAAAAATTCGTGACTTACACCACTTAAGCATACCTCTGAGCGCAGCGAAATCAATTCATTTGAAGTACAATTTAGGGATCGACCATAAATTTACGCATTGTTAAATGTCGATCCAAGACAATACTTTAACTTTTAGATATAAAATAAAAGCGTATAGATTTTTGCTTTAAACTTCCTTGAAATATGCTAGATGTCTGCAATATCTCGACCTTGGCGCCAACCTCGTAACTGGCACGACCCACTGTCCGGACCGTCTTATTAAACACTTATTAAAAGTGTTATTAAATTAAGTGATATTAATTAAACTCTCATTAAAAGTGTCTTATAAACTTATTGCCTGCGGCAATAAGTTTAGTAAAAATAGTAGTAGTAGTAATAGTATGACACTTCTATTAACGGAATCATTGGAAATATATTTTAATAAATTACATAGAAATATTTTCAAAAATCTTTTTTTTTTTTTTTTTTTTTTTTTTTAAACTATTTAGCTTTAAATTTTATGATGGTTTTAAACCTATTTTTACTCTCTTCTATCTTTACAAGAAGAAAGTATTGGATTCAAGAAAATTTTGAATTCCGGTTTTCGACGGATTCACACGTTTTAGGGCTCAGAGATACCGAAAAACATTTTTTACAAAATGTCTGTCTGTGAGTGACTGCACAAGGAAAAAATTTGAAATCGACGTGATAAAAAATAAGATTTAAATCAACTGACGCATTTAAACAGTAATTAAATAGGGTGAGAATGGCAAAACTTAAACAAAATCTGAAATCGAAACTATACAGGACGGAGTTAATCACCTAGAAACTTTTAAAAAGCATTTAAACATTAGGAGCCCATCTTTGTTTAAAACTAAATGCACTTTGTTGCATCAAATGTTTTTATTTCAGTATTTCTCATTTTTAAACTGACATAAGTCAATAACCGTTGGTTACGGTAGAAGCCCCGCGAGTTCAATAGTTTTTTAACATCTCAAAAAAAAAAAAAAAAAAAAAAAAAAGAAGAAGAAAAAAGAAAGAAAGAAAGAAATAAAGAAAATGCCGAACGTGCCGAAGGAAGTGTTTAGCTCAAAAAATTTACTTTAAAAAATATGATTTATTTACAAAAAATTGCATCTTTTTTTTATATTGCTATTTTAAATACTTTTATTTTTTTTTTAAGTATATTATTTAAAATATTGAATCAAAATTGAAAATGAGACACTTTCATTTAATCAAAAGAAAAAAATTCAACGCGACAAATAATATTTTGAGTTATAACAATTTTAATTTACTCTAAATTTTCTGAAAAAAAAAATTATGAAAAAGTCTTAGGATGTGATAAATGCTTACAAATTATATGGTTAACCATCATAAAACATTCAAAATTCTAACTCTATAAAATAAATAAATGAAATAAATGTTTCCTGGACCCATTACAGCAACATTGTTTCCTCAATCGCATGCATTTCAATTTGTGTCAGATCCCTTGAAATCTCACGATTTATTAAAATTGTCATAACTCTCTGAGTTTTGAAGATATCAAGAAAATTTTTTGTTGTTGTTGTTCAGTTCAGGAATGAATAAGGAAAATTTTTTTAATTGGAAGTTTTATCTTCTGGGGGCCGTATAAAAATTTAATTTTCGTATTTTTTAAAACAGACCCATCATGGAGTTGCAACTTATCTTATCAAAAATTTCACCTTTTTTTAGGAATTTTTGCAATTGAAAGTATGGGTCTAGGGGCAATATTTAAGGAGATAGTCTATTGTTTCGATATTTATGACTCACCCTGTATTTTACTATTGATATAAACACACAACAGAAAAAGGACGAGCAAGGCGACTTTTTTTCTATATTTAACAAAGGGTTTTTATGTTCTATGTTTAAGTGCATCTATATTTTTCACCCAAAATTGATACACTTTATACTGGTTTTTCTGCATTAGATTTGCGATCTTCTTTTGGTGGTACGTGGAAGTATGAACCTTTATATAGAGGTACGTGGAAGCATGAACCTTTATATAGTGGTACGTCAGTCTAGAAGTTTGGAACCTCTGTTCTAGACTGTTCTAGAAATTTAGAACGTCAGGCGTCAGGCAGTATGTAAGAAATCAATTACAAAATTCAATGTTTACATACATGAACGAAATTAGGTTAAATGAAACAAGTTAGAAATTGCACGCCAAACGTGGCAAATGAGGTGCGTTCATACTATAATTAATTTTATACATATTTAGAGCTTGATGCACTAGCTGTTGAACTCTTATGCAAAAATACATAAATACAAAATTTTATACGATTATACATTTTCAATTCACTAATACGAAAATAATAGACTTCATATTAATAAGGACTTAATTAACATGTCCTAGAATCATTACCTAATTTGGGATGTCGTAAAAATGCTTAACTCATTCGAAAACCACTTTTAAATTTTCATTCATACTCTGTAAGTCTTACACATTCTGTTGTGTTACCCTTATATGATCTACAGCATTTCTACATACAATGTAATGTGTAAAAATGTAATTAAACTTAAAACCTCATATCACAACTAAATATGCACTTCCAGCAAAAATCTGTAACATACATTATTTCTGATACAGTATAGTATCCGAAATCTTTTGTGAGTCCCTGTAAATTCTGTTAGCACATTCTATTATACAGAAGTAACGTGTAATAAATCTCAGCAATGTATTTTAATTTCATATATATGAAAAAAATTTAACGTGATTGAAATATGCCGAAAACAATGTTTTCCCATATATTAATATGTAACATAATTTTTTGTGTAGCTCTGTAAATGACTAATAAGCTTTTTTTTTTTCGTCTAACATTGCACAGAATGTAATTTTAGTTCACTTCAGTAAATACATATCAATTTTATTCTGTTTGAAAGGCTGTAACACCATTAAAATTGAGTAATTTTTTCTCATTGATCGTAATGTAAAAGAATACTTTTGATTGTTTCTGTAACTGAACTATACATCCGATTTTTATGAAATTTGAAATGACACAACAAAATTATGCAACAATTATATATTTTTAATTTAAAACGATTCGGTTGGATAGTTTTTGCTTTGTTATGCGTGGACAGACAGACGGACGGACTGATCGTATACAACGACTATAGCTGCTACGTATTTACATAATTACTAACACTCCTAAAAACGTGGAAAAAACATATTGAATCTTCATTTTATTCTCTTCTCTTTTTTTCTAAGCAGCCATATGTCTAGTCAATTCACCTCTTATAAAGAGAGGGTCACAGTTCAGGAAATAAAGACATTTGCGACAATCTAGGTAGTATAGGTATATTCTATCAGTTTATCTTATTGAAAAATGATTACGTGTTTACTTATTCACATAAACCAAATTGTTTTGGACACTTAGCTCAGGTTAGAGTTTACTTTAATTGCTAGGAAAATGATTGAAATTTATAGAAAAATCATTTTTCTATAAAAAATTATCAATTTCCCGCAAGCAGGTAGTAAAATGATACCTAAATTTGTATTGCGGGCCAAAACTGAAAAAAAAAAAAAAAAAAAAAAAAAAAACAGCAGTTATTTCAAGAGATTTTGCAAAAGTTGCGTACAATATGCGATATGGATGTGCAAGACACATATACATAGCTGTTAGGAATTAAAAATAAATAATAAATAGTATCAAATAAAGAAAATAGATGCATTTTAGACTGAAAATAAGTACGCATATTTGCTTTCAATTACATTTTAATGTATTTTTATACTCTTTTATCTAACTCAGCCTAGTTTTTTATATTTAATGATGAATTCTTTGTATGCTAGAATGATAAACGTTCATGTGTGTGTTTTCTATGACTTATACAAAACTTAAAATTTTTAGAATTCAATTATAAATTAATTCATTAACTTAAAGGTATTTTTCCGTTAGTCTTCCATAGATAATACATCGCCGATCATTTTCTGTAACTCATACAATTGTACACGAGCTGAAACAACAATGAATTTAATGACGCGCCAATACACGCAAGCCAAAATATACCAAATAGCTGTGAAATTGCAAAAATGAAATATTTTAAAGGCTAAAAAGTAGAAAATAAATTATATATAAAAAAAATTTGTAATTTAAGAAATTACACCAATTATTTGAAAAATGTTTCACTCGAAACATTCATCTATCATTTTAAGCCAAATACCAGTTGTTTTATTGTGTATTATCCGTGCCACTGCTATAAATAACCTTATACATGCTGCAATTTGGAGGTACGGTTCGTTTAAGTTACATCACTCCATTGTCGCCAAGCATAAAAGTTGGCGACGAAAGAAACATTTCCAACTATGTAACATTGTTGGTGCGAAAGTAATCATTATTAAAATACAGCTTTGGCATATGCTGTTATACTTGTAAGACTTTGGCATATACTGCTTGATTTTACAGAGCAGAATTTTGGTGATGGAAGTTTTAAACCAAAGTCGATCGCAGCACATGCATCTGTGAATGGGTCCATCAGACATTGATTCAAAAAAGTTTTTTTCTGGTTTTTCCAAAGCCGATTGCTTTTTAGTTTTCTTTTTAGATGGTGGAAAATTAAGAGTAATAGCTATAACATTTTCCGGCTTATTAGAATCACTATTGGCACTCAAATTTTCCTGGTTAGAACCGATTGATTGTAAAACGCCATGGCTAGTGGATTGGTCGCCCTCGAGACATGATGTTTTACAATCAATCGGTTCGGCATTAAATTGCTTCCTTTTTCGTGATCACCTTTCAACACGTAATTGGTTTTCAGCGGCTCGATAATCTTTTGATTTTCTCGTTTTCTGCATTGAAAGACGTTTTTGCGCCAAACCAAATGCAGTACTACTTAGTTATCTCGTGATGATACGAATCGCCAAACTAATAAGCTACTTATACATGTTGACTAAATTTTTATTTTAAATAACAAAAGAACAGATAAATTAGTAAAACATTAATAAAAAATCGAAATAAAAATCACTTTATGATTGTTTAAGTACGCGTATTGTGTTTAATGTCATTAAATGCGACATTCACGGTCATTCATTTCTTTGGCTTCGGCTTTTTCCGTATCTGTTGATTTCCGTCTACCCATTTGTAAATTTGTTAGTTTTCTCCTTTATTACAATGATTTTGAACATTTTAATTTCCTATTCAAATAAAAATTCTTCTAAAAGTAAAGAATTTAATTTAAATTCAAAAGTGACCAAGTCATTTTGACAATCCTCCACCGAAAACAACAACCATTTTTCAATAATTAATAAAAAATAAAGAGTGTAGTATTAAAAAAATATGCTTCTATTAATTTAATAGCTTAATATTAATTTACGATTATACGTTGTGAAATCAATTTAGAAACTCTTACAAAAAATATTTTAAATCAATGTCACCTTAAATATAACACTTGTTTACACGGTTTTTATACCCCAGCTGAAAGTTGTTAATTTATTGTTTATTTAGATAGAGTTATCCAGAAAAAATAATTAAAAAATTCTGTCACGTCTGGTTTAAGAAATATTTATTTACTTAACTGGATTACATAATTTTGGTATTAATATTTAAAAAAATGGTTAATCTTTGTCTCCTTTTCATAGTTATTTGGATCAGTTTCTCTTTTAATGGAACAACAGTAATCCCCTAGCATGTTTTCATCCCAAAATCCCTGATGTCATTCTTCAAAAACCTTTAAATCTTGGTGAAAACGTTCCCCTTGTGCGTCACTCATACTTCCTAAGTTTTCAGGGAAAAAACTCAGATGCGAATGCAGGAAATGAATCTTTAATCACATTTTTATTCCCATCTGTTGAAAATTTTTCAATAAATCGGCAACAATTTCTTTGTAATTTTCACTTTTATTTCCCAAAAATTCTTCCACAACCATTTTGAATGACTTCCAGGCAGATTTTTTATTAACAGAAAAAGGCTTTCAAACTGAGAATCTTTCATAATTTTACAGATCTGTGGGCCAACAAATATCCATCTTTCACTTTTGCCTTTGTAATACTTGAAAAGATTTTTTGTTAATACCTGAAAGCATCACTGTTTTCGTCAAACGCCTTCACAAAGTTTTTCATGAGACCCGATGTGAAAAGGGGGTAGAGTAATGTTATTTGGATCTACCAATAGCTTGTGTTTGATGTTCATTTTTCCCGGAATATACTCGTTCCGAATTGGCCATTCTTTTCTTACATAATGATGATGTTTTGCTCGGTTGTCCCAGAAACAAAGGAAACAAAAGTATTTTGTGTAATCACCCTGCAATCCCAATAACAAACCGATGACTTTGAGGTCGCCGAACATTTTCCATTGGTGTTCTTTATACTTTATTAAATTATAAAGTCCACATCATTTCATAGCTCTCTTTACAATTCACTGTGTGTCTTATTGGTATAGACGGCTTCTTGTTTCCATTATGTAATAAAACAGCTTTTGGATTATATTTCTAAGAGTCTACGAATAAGCGCCACTTTGTTTTATCATAGTTTTGATTTATTGCTTCAAAAAGTCCCGGGATATCAGTACAATAACAATATTCACCTTCTTTTTTGAAAAATTCTGAGTAAACCTTGCTTCTGTTTCTAGACAACGTAACTTTTGAGTTAATAATTGGTGTTAATAAGTTCCATTGTTGTAGGCGAGAACCAAGAAGCTCGGCTTGGTTAATTAAATGTGGAGGTTTTTCTTGAAGAGAGAATTTTTCAGAATCACTAGAAATCGATTTGAATTCAACTTCACTTTCATTTTCATCTCCTAGTATATTTACACTCGAATCACTGGGACAAACTGGACGTGGTAGATCTTTCGAGTGTAAAATGGGCTTAGTAACAGACGGAACTTCAGTATATATAACACTCGCCTTATTTTTTGTATTATATCCCACTGTCTTCGTAACACAAAAGTAACAATCATTTTCATGATTACTAGGTTCTCTCCATAGCATTGGTGAACCAAATAGAAGGTGTACGTTTTCTTCTGATGACCACTGGAGTAAAACGATTCTACAGCTTTCGCAAAACACATGAGGCACCCACTTTTTATCTTGGTTTGCAACATGAAATAATGAATATATGCACTTTTTAACAAATCTACAATGGGTCTTTTATATATATATATATAAACTGTCCACAAACATAGCAAAAACGATTAGAACTTTCTTTACACTTTCTACTCGACATTTTAATTCAATGCAAAACAAAATATTTGTTGTTTGAAGCGAACAAATGAACATTAAACTGTCGTCACCTCGTTCGGTAGTTAAAAAAAAAACAATTGACTGCAAAAAGAAATTTGGGACGTGATAGAATATTTCTGCTGACACTTTTAGGTTTAAGGAAGGTAGACGAATACATTTATATACATTTCTTTCGGGGTATAAAAAAAAGTTGAAATTTGTAAACTAGTGTAATCAATCATGATTCTCCCTAATCATAATAACATAATAAGTTATAATTATCGAAAAAAATAGGCTATCTCCTTAAATATTGCCCCTAGGATTCTCAAATTGCAAAGTTTCATAAAAAAAGGTGCAAAATTTGACGAGATATGTTGCAAATACATAGGGAGGGAGGGGGGGGTATATTTGAGAAAATACAAAAATTTAATTTTTATGCGGCCCCCGTAGGACAAAATTTCCAATTTAAGAATTTTTTTCTTATACATTCCTGAATTAAACAATAAAAAATCATCTCGATATTTAGAAATCCCACAGAGATATTAAAATCCAAAATTCATGACTTACACCACTTTTCCTTGTCTATGGGCAGAGACTTTTTAACTCCATTTCAACGCAAGATAGGGATATTTCACAAATTATGCTTTAATAAAAATCTATTTGAAACAGCTTTTGTGTTTAGGACGAAAAATAGCGGCGTATACATTTTAAGCTCAACTTACTTTGAAAATATGCTAGTGGCATTTATATTAGAGGTCTGCACGGTGCACGGATCAAAATATCTAGGTCCGGTCCCGAACCGACCCGTAAGGGAAAAAAAGTTCGGCCCGGCCTGGAAAAAAGTTTAAATCATAGCCCGGCTTTGCCTTGAATTTCTATATAGTTTCTTACTTTGATACGATTAGAAATTGTTTCGTATGGAGGAGTTTGACTACAAGAATTTATTTTAGCTTTTTGTTTTTCATATTTATACTTTTTGTCATCAAAGAAGGACCAAAGGCTGTGATGTATTTGTATTTTATAAATGAATGTCTACTTATATATAAATGTTTAACTTATACTTTAATATCGTTAATCCATATTCCACGTGTTGGAAACTTTGAAAAATGCTAAACAGTAAAACCATTTAAGCCAGAATCGCAAAGGAAAGAAAAAATACGTTATAAACAACTTCCCTACTTAAAAAGTGTTACATTTTTTTTTTGTATTACTATATTAATTTTGAATGGATCAATACATTTTCTGTTTTAGACAGTATTCCGTCATATAAATTTATTTACTGGTTTTATTGTATATATATATTTATTTATTTATTTATTTGCCTTTGAATCTACTATTCTTTAATATATATATATATATATATATATATATATATATATATATATATATAATAAGGACAATTTCAAAATATATACGTTTTTCGTAAAAAAATTTGACTTAGCCATATTTTACTTATTTTATGCACGGATTGGGTTAGTCAGAGACAATGATTTTAATACGGGTTGTGCCGAGACCGGGGTGGAAAATTTCGTACCATGCAGACCTAAGAAGAAGGAAGGAGACCCGGACAGGTATGAAAAAATACATTAGGCTCGGCCTGACAAGTCTTCAGATAAGAGTAATGTCCGGGTCCTGGCCCGGCCCTTGCCCAGAATACAGACTTTTTTTTTTTTTTTTTTTAACAGCCTCGTCGGGACAATAAAAGCCTGAAATTGTGAGAGCTAATATTATGAAAAAGCTCTTAATCCACATGTTAGAAAAAGCATTGTTTTAAATAATTGACGGACATTTAAACAGTAGAGAAAGGAGATGGAAATGGCAAAAGTCAAACTGAATCGGAAGCTTAAGCTACAGAAAGAAGTTACTTTTCCCTTTCAATTTTTTAAAAAGAATTTAAGCATTTTATTAAGAGCCAAACTTTGTTTAAAACTTTAAATGCGTTTATGTGCATGATGGGTTTTCCCCCATCAATTCTCGTCTTTATATTTTAAAAGTCAAGAATCGTTAAAGGAAAAAAGTGCAAACTTGTAACATGTCTTTTTTAATTGTTTTACAGTAATTTTGTTTCGGAAAATTTGAAAAAATATTTACTTTTGAAAATATGATTTTCTTTTTAATAAAATACATCATTTTTTAAATAAATATTTTTAATAGTTTTAAAATTAATATTACAAAAAACAGTGAAACAAAACTAAAATTAGATTTTCCTCTTTAATTAAATGAAAAAAAAGAGAGAGAGAGAGAGAAAGAAATCCGATGAATAATGTTTGAGTTATAACGATTTTAAATTATCTCATTTAAAACAATATTAATCGTTTGAAATTTTCATAAACTTTATGAAAAATTTTAGGATGTTATTTTATTTGCAAATTATATGACTAATTATCAGGAAAAAAAAAAAAAAAAAAAGAAGAAGAATTTTAACTCAATAGATATATTTTTTACGTCTTCCTAGACTTGTTTAAATAACATTGTTTCTTGAATTACGCACATATCAATTAGTGTCTAATCCCTTAAAACCTGGTGAATCATTTAAACGGCTATAACTCTGCGAGTTTTGCAGATATGAAGATGCAATTTTTTGTGTTTAATTCAGGACTCGATAAGTAAAGTTTTCCCAGTTGGATTTTTTACCCTACGGAGAGGGGGGGGGGGCGTATAAAAAAATTATTTTCGTATTTTTTCAAACAGACACAGCATGGAGTTGCAATTTATCTTGTCAAATTTTGCACCTTTTACTTACCCATCATACGTAGTATAGGGTAAGTCTTGTAATCGTTTTGAAAATCGAAAAAAAAAATTTTTGACGGATTTACACGTTTTAGATAGTGAAGATTCCGAAAAACATATTTTTAGAAAAAAAATTTTGCCGTCCGTCTGTCTGTCTGTAAACGCTCTATCTCCCGAACAAATTGAGATAGAGACTTGAAATTTTGTATGTAGTTAGTATGTAAGAATGGGTCGAAGCCTATTTAATATCAGCAACCTCGATTATCCGGAACTATTTTTTTCGGCCTCTCGAAAAATTCGTTCTCATGAAAGGTATATAAAAATTTTCGAATTTTTTTGTTCTAAGGAATGGACATAAACGGTAATAAAATAACACACATTTTGCATATAGAACGAAGTCGATAGAATTATTAGTTGCCGAGATATTTGTAATCCTGTTTTCCACATTCTTCGATTTTTCATGACCCTGTATTTCATTCAAATTTCAATTCAGAGGTATATTTTAATTGGAAATCAGACGCTTAATCCGCTGCAGTTAATTGTTAGTTAATAGAATTATTATTTTTGGAGTTATAAGGATGTTTCTTTTACGCAGTTCGGTACTACGTGAATAGTTTGGCGTTTTATATAATTTGTCGAAATTGGTAATCAGCAGTTCTTTAATAGCTAAATAAATAAACAACGTTCAAGAGCACAAATATTATAAAATAAAAGATGTTAAAAGATGTTAAAAGTATACATGTTTCGGGACTTCTTAAGTCCCATCATCAGTGCTAAAAGTGTAAAATGTAAAAGAAAGTCACATCGCAAAATAAAATAAGTCGTGTAACTGAGCTCGCCGCTAAGACGAACCAACAAGGAAACGTCGCAAAGCGACAGTAAAAATAAGCTGGCACGCGCACCCAGGGGAGACCAATCATATGTCACATCTTATTGGACGAGTCCAAATCAAAGAGAACAGGAGGGGGGAGGGGGAGTGAAATTACAGGAATGGAAACGAGACATCAGAAAATCTTGGAGTACTGGACATGTCATTAACTAAATTATTAGAATTTTTCCATATATGATAAGCTTCCCAAAAGTCTAAATCATAAACAGATGAACAATATTGTATTATTGAGGCTTCGGAAAATTTAAAGTTATGACTATTGGACCAGCATCGGGATCCTAAGAAGTCCCGAAACATGTATGCTTTTAACATATTTTAACATCTTTTATTCTATAATATTTGTGCTCTTGAACGTTGTTTATTTATTTAGTTATATATAAGCACAAAGTACGATCCTCCCCCCCTTCTTAGTTCTTTAATAGAGCTTTACTATGTATATTAACAATATTTAAATTTTGTTTATGAATTGCAATGCATTGTATAAATAGTTTTCACATGTTTTATTTTCATATACATATCCATGATGGGTAAGTATTACGGTGGCCCTCAACGACTAGTTTTATGAAACTTTGCAATTGGAAGTACGTGCCCAGGGGCAATATTTAAGGACTATATTATTATGATTCACCCTTTATGTTGTTAGATAAGGGGGTGTTTTAAATATGTCCCTTTTTTCTGTTGCAATATCTTAATTATAAAATTGAGCAAAAGCTATATGCATTTTTTAATTAATTCACTTACTTGCCCAAAATGTGTTAATTAAAAACGTAGAACTACAAAATACAATTAGCATTGCATAATATACATATTTGATTACATAAAATAAAAATAAAAACTCAACTAGTACGGCAAAAAGATTTTTAACTAATTTAAATATCTCTTATGCTGTTATTAGTAACTCAAGTTAAAATTTAAATGAGCAAGAGCATTAACGCAATGAAATCTATGTATATATAAGAAAGTCTGGATTTGGAATTAATCAACGCACAGCCCAAACCTAAAACCTAGAAAATTGGGAGACTTTTTATGATATTGATTACAGTTACGAAAGGATTTTAGAAAATTCCACCCCTAAGGGGGGGGGGGGGTAAAAAAGAGAACGAAATTAAAAAAAATACATACACGTAGTGAATACACACTGATAACATATTTTAGCGTATTTTTATATGCTGAATCGAATGATACTAACCAAATTGTTTAGTCTCGTGAGCTTTTCACGTTTTTCTAATTTGGCGATATCTTTGGCGCAAAACCCTCAAGTTTTCAGTCGATAGTTCAGTTCGAAGGAAATTTTGAGACTGCCACATCAAACTTTTTTTTTTTTTTTTTTTTTTGAAAGTTCATTAAAATGCTTTTCTGTTGCTATTTGCACAATTATTGTTTTTATATGAGCATTATTATGATTGCATACAGTAAAAGTATATATATTTTTTCAAACTCAACTAAATTTTAGAATGTAGCTTGATGAACTCAAGAAAATTCTACAAATAATTATCATTACAACCGTAAAAAAATTCATCTGGGACCAATATCTTAAATCAAGGAATGCTATATATAAAAAACAACAGTAGAACATATTGTATTTTAGGCCAGCAATGAATAGAGTTTTACAACATTATAAGTCTAATTTGGCAATTGAGCTGTTTGTATAACACAAAATAGTGGTAATATTTCATTTTATCCTATAAAAGATTCTGTTTATTACATCCTCTGATATTCTTAATTTAATCTAATTTAATATTTACATTATCTTTCAGTTGCAGAAAGATGTTGCCTAGAAGGAGTTTTTTAATAGCCTTTGCAGTCATCTTTCTGTCCGTCATCTTTGTACAACATGCCGAAGGAGGAAAAATAAAAAAGATTATATTTGCATCAGTCATCGCCAATGCTTTGAAACCAAGATTTATTCCAATACCTCTTCCTGTACCATTTAAATTAAAGATTAACAAGGGAGAAAAAATAGTGCCTTACCCGTAAGTTGATAAGGAGGCATAGCCTCACTTCTAGTATATTACATATATTAAAACAAGAAAGAAAAAAAAACATGCATCAAGAATAGATTATGAAACATTTTCCAACACATTCAGAATAATGTAACAAAGTGTTTAAAAAATTAAAATATTATGTTTAATCAAAAGATATGGAAATGCATAATGCATTTGAAAACCCAATTTCAGTAGTTCCCATCTACAATCGGAAAATTATTCGAATTGTTTTTAGCAGCCCTGTACATAATATATAGATTTGTACCTATTAAATACACTATATTGCCATTGATTATGGGACACTTGCGATTTTAGACATTTTACTAAATATCTAGAAAAATACATGAGGAATCATCTCGAAACTCTTAGTGTATAAATATAATAGTATAAGTCATACATCTCCGTGAAGATTTTTTCCCGAAACTCCAAAGGGGACCGTCAACAAATTAAAAAAGAATGACTATCTTTTGAATAACCCTGTCAAAACTAATGTAGCAAAAGCGCTCAAACTCTAGATTGTGATTGAATGCCTTATTGTAATAAACCTTGTTCATTTTTATGCAAATAGCATGCACACTCGCAGAGTAATTAAGGTTTTTATAAAAATGATCCCAAATTTTTCCAAGTTTTTTCCTTATAATTTTCAGAGTTCTTAATATAAAATATTATTTTTTTCAGAAAATATGACAAACAATATTGCACACAGTACCCTGTAATCAGAATTAAAAAATAATGAAAATTGTATAAAAAATGAGTTGGTTTACTAAATAATTTTTTACTGCGCATGCGTCAACGATATCAAAATTTCATTTGCATATTATGTTAGCTAAATGTATAGAGCAACTTTTGTGAAAGTCACAAAATCATAACTTGAAAATTCTGACAATAATCGTCAATTGAATAAGTCGAAAATCCGTTATTCTCAAAATGAAGCAAAAACAACAGGGGTTGTATCCATATATTCATTGATTAGTGTCAATATAGAATACACAATATGGGATGTACTACTGCATTTGGATAAAATCCCTCATTTTTTTGCTTCATTTTGGAAACAACGGATTTTGTCCTTTTTCTATAGACGATTACTTTCAGAATTGTCAAGCTATGATTTTGAGACTTTTACAAAAGTTGCTCTATACATTTAGCTAACATAATATGCAAATGAAATTTTGATATCTTTGACGCATGCGCAGTAAAAAATTATATAGTAAACCTACTCATTTTTCATACAATTTTTATTATTTTTTAATTCTGATTACAGGGTACTGTGTGCAATGTTGTTTGTCATATTTTCTGAAAACAATATTATTTTATATTAAGAACTCTGAAAATTATAATGGAAAAACTTGGAAAAATTTGGAACCATTTTTATAAAAACCTTAATTACTCTGCGAGTGTGCATGCTATTTGCATAAAAATGAACACAGTGTATTACAATGAGGCATTCAATCATAATCTAGAGTTTGAGCGCTTTTGCTACATTAGTTTTGACAGGGTTATTCAAAAGATATTCATTCTTTTTTAATTTGTTGACGGTCCCCTATGGCGTTTCGGTAAAAAATCTTCACGGAGATGTATGACGTATACTATTATATTTATACAATAAGAGTTTCGAGATGATTCCTCGTGTATTTTTCTAGATATTTAGTAAAATGTCTAAAATCGCAAGTGTCCCATAATCAATGGCAATATAGTGTATATGCATGCCGAAATTTAGTTCACTTAAGATACAGATATACCTCAATTGAAATTTCCCCTTTAGTAATTTCCTTTAATAAAGAGAATGGTACGTGAATACTTTCGTGCAATCCTGTATGTGAGGATTAGAATTTATATATAACGAATAACATGCAAAAAATACCTAAATTTAAAAGTGCATACCGAATTTTAAAACGCACATTCCAGCAATTATTACTCAAAGAAAGCATTGTAAACGATTTATTTTGTGTATCCCTGTAAATAAATAAAAAATGCTATGAATACCCTGTTATAATATAATCGTAGAGAAATTCAATTATTTATATCAGTTTCAATACATTTGATTTAGCATAATGTAATGAAATGAATGATAGCATAATGTAATGAATATAATGAAATAGTATAAAAACACTCTTCAAACGATTTACCTCGATGTACCATAATATAATGGAATTATTTTGAGGCCCCTGTAAATGGATAAAAAGTGCTAAGAATGCCCTGTTCAAACGAATTCGTAGTGAAATTCAGTGATATATATATATATACGCAATCTCATTAAAATACTTTTCAAACGATTTTCCCTATATACCATAGTGTAATGGAATTCTTTTGAGTGCCCTTATAAATGAACTATAAATTCTACATACTTCATATGCAATACCAAACACGTTTAGACTAAATGACCTTTATCAATTACATAAGAATACTAGTATATTTACGGGAGCGACTAACAGACAAACTGAATATATAAACGCTTTTCAATTTTGTTGAAAAAGTGTTAAAAATGACAAGATAAGCATTTAGTTTTGGTCCCTCCCCTGGTAAGATAAAAGAAAAAAAAAAGTCCAATTTTTGTTAAATATTTTAATACTGTTTAAAATCTCTATATTTATTGCCTCGCTGATTTTTTAAGATAATTTCAATATGTTGTACAAGATCAGGAACATTGAAATTGTTAATGCATTTCAATTTGATTTTTATTTCCATTGTGTAACAAAATTGTACTTTTAATATACATTTCACTTTATTTTTTACATAATTAGCATATGTTAAAACTACAATGATGTTATGAAAACGTCATACTGGGAAAGGGGGGAGGGGTAATCAAACTGACATAATTGAAATCAGGGTTGGCTTTTTACCTGTAAAATCTGGATTTTACAAGGACATGGTAAAAACTAAGTTTTTACCGATAAAAACCCAGGGAAATAGTGGTATAAACCTAACGGTGTACAATAAATTCTTAATCCTTAAACTAAGTTTTAATACTATTGATAAAAATCCTATTATCATGTATTGGTGTATTTATGTATGT
The DNA here is from genome assembly GCA_964019185.1 of Maratus speculifer. Lineage (NCBI taxonomy): Eukaryota > Metazoa > Arthropoda > Arachnida > Araneae > Salticidae > Maratus > Maratus speculifer. The sequence continues at coordinate 54,871,887 of OZ025290.1, read as the reverse complement.
ACACATATATAATGAAAAGAGAAATAAAGAACTAGTCAATTCTCTAAAGTTGCTTTTAATCATAGAGATTTTTTATATTTTCTATAGTTTTCAAATCTGTACAACAGATGTCCACTGTCTCACAAAGCAAGTTTACATTTCAATTGTGCTCTTTTTCACTTGTACACATTTCTAAAGAATTTCTTTAAACTAAAACACGTAAAAAGCAACATTTGGTGAAGAGCGTTAAATAGTATAGAAATAAATGCTAAATTCCTACATTTAATGGTGAGTAGTAACTCCATGTAGTTTTTCACCCATAGGACACATTTCTTTTCAAACTTTTCATAAATGCTTAGTAAATTCAAAAAAATTAACTTGGTGTACAGAAAGCTGCAAAGCTTGTATTTTGTTATAGAATGCTAAGGGGCTATAAGGACATAGATTGGTAAAATGTACTAATATTTGTACAAACTACATTACGGGACAGTTAAAATTTGTAAGCATTTGTTTTTTATCAAAATGATTAGGATTTTTAAGTGTGGAAAATGTGTACTTATATATATATATATATATATATATATATATATATATTGTTTTCCTTTAGTTTAAATATTAATTCGTAAACTAATATCCATTAAAAATATATACAGGGTGTCCCCCTCAACGGTGGCCAATGGCTAATTTCTAAACCGTTAGTTATAGACATATAGTTCCAATTACAAAAATGCTATAAAATGGTAAAGAATTGTTTTTTAAGCGATTTAGTAAAAAAAAAAAAAAAAAAAAAAAAAAAAAAAAAATTAGCAAAAAATTATGAAAATGAAATTTTTATACGGTCCCCCGGTCCTATAAGTGATATTTAGTTAACTTTTAGCAGTTACTAGTAAATTTTTACCAGTCTAACACGTTAGACAAAAAAAATCCCATACCTCTGCGATTAAAACTGCCCGAGTTGTAGCTGCTTAAATTTGAAGTATATTTTTTGCTGCAAAATAGGGGTCAGTCACAAATTTACTAGAAATAAAAATAAACGTCAGATGTAAAATTTAACATTAACAAAGCATTGAGAGTAAAATAATTTTTACAATATTATTATTAAATTTATGTTGATGTTTACATATTAAAGCAAAATATATAACTTATACAAGAAATATAATTTAAAAAATAACAGAAATTTTGTTAAATTACATTGTGAAAAGCACAATTTGTTACAAAGTGATACGAATTTAAATCTCTATTAGCTTACTTAACCTAATAGAATTTGGTGAACTCCTATAAAATAAAAAAAATGGTACGCACCTAAAATCGTATAAATATTACATTGTCATTGGATATAAATAAGTTTGCGAATTGGGCCTCGATCAGATATTTGGAATTGAGTTAAAATTTGAATACAAATTTTGAACTAGGAAAACATACATAAGAAAATCATAAGTAAAATAAAAGCTTGTCAAAATAAAACTCTTTTTTTAAAATAAAATCATGAAAAGTAACAGCTTCATTTCCTTACAAAATAAAACATATGTAAAAATAGAATTGAGGATGTTAATTTCAAAACTCACCTTATCGCTTTGGTTTTCTCTATCAGTCTATTCAATCTGTACTAATGTAACACTATAATCATTAAATCATATCATATCATATATATAAGCCGAGCCAGCGGCTTGGTTGGTAGCGTCAGCTCCTCCCACACCGCTGGACCCTGGTTCGAGTCCAGCTAGCGGCATGGGTGTCTTGTGTTGTCCCTGTGATAATGGATGTACCGGATATTCTGTAATAAAGTGTTCTATGTGGTTTCTTGTGATCATTGGAGGTTATGCCGGCGAATAGCTGTAGCGTCTACCTCAAAGCATGTAAAATGTAAAAAAAAATCATATATATTATAAAGCAAAAGTTCTGAAACTTCTAAACGAGTGTTTTCAAAAACTACCCGATGGATCTTTTTGCAGATTATATCATTCGATAGGAAATATTTTTGCGGAGGTTTATGATACAAATATACAGGGATAACTCTGATTTTTCGAACTAAATTTCGTATTTTTCGGTTATTTTTGACGAAAGGGTTGCCAGTAACTATTTTTTGGCAAAAATTATTATTACTAAAAAAACTGAAATGACTATATTTTTTGGGCAGTAATATAAATATCTATCAATAAAAGCAGAAAATAAATACTAATGGTAATTTGAAAAAAAAATAAAAACCGCTTAAATGAGGTAAAATATTAAAAAATATATATGTAACTTAAAAATGAAAGAAATATTTGTAATGCTTAAAAAATAACTCATCGTGAAATATTACAATTGATACAACAATTGAGGCCATATCGCTTGCTTTTAAAAATTGTTTTTCCGTATCATATGTTTTACAGTAGAAACAAGTTGGAAATTGCACGTAAAGCGTAGCAAATGAGGTGCGTTCGTTGATAAAGAAGTTTTAAAATATTCAGATCTTGCTGATATAGTAGAGCGTACTTCGGATACAGTATAGTGGTCGAAATCTATGTGTTCCTGTAAATATGCAGGGAGTAATTTTTATTATACTTCATTAACGTATATCTTATTCATAAAATGTGAAGTAGTTTAATATAATTAAAACACCCCCCCCCCCCTAAACAATGTTTCCCCGTATAACATTATTTAGTGGAATACATTTATGTGGCCCTGTAATTTAATAATAAATATTCTTTGCATCACAGATTGTACAAAATGTACTTTTTAGTATATATTTCATAGATTCATGTCAATTCTGTTATATTCAAATGAGTGTAAAACCATTAAAATGCATTTGAAACTTTTTTCTCCATTGACCGTAATGTAACGGAATACTTTTGATTGTCCCTGTAATTGATCAATGCATCCGATTTTCATAACATTTGAAATGACTCGACAAAATTATGTAATAAATATACGTTTTAAATTTCAAACAATTAAAATGTATTTGAAACTTTTTTCCCCATTGACCGTAATGTAACGGAATACTTTTCATTGTCCCTGTAATTGATCTATCCATACGATTTTCATAAAATTTGAAATGACTCGACAAAATTATGATATAAATATACGTTTTAAATTTCAAACGATTAAAATGCTTTTGAAACTTTTTTCCCCATTGACCGTAATGTAACGGAATCCTTTTGATTGTCCCTGTAATTGATCTATCCATCCGATTTTCATAAAATTTGAAATGACTCGACAAAATTATGTAATAATTATGTATTTTAAATTTCAAACGATTCGGTTGGGTAGTTTTTGCGTTGTTATATGCGGACGGACAGACAGACGGACAGACAGACAGACAGACAGACGGACAGACAGACAGACGGACAGACGGACAGACAGACAGACGGACGGACTGAGCGACAACAATAGGTGCTACGTATTTACATAATTACGAACGCACCTAAAAAGAGATCTGATTATAAAAGTAACTGTAAATTGTGAGTTATATATTTGTTTCTTTGTGATTTTTATTTTGCTTTTGTCGCCAAAGATGAAAGCCAAAAATGCATATGTCTGAGTCTGACATTAGGTTGTTGATGATCGCAATAATGTTTTTTCAAGTTAAGCTAATTTTTGGAGTATATTTTAATATTCAATTATAAATTATATATATACATAACAGTTTGTATATTAAAAATTGGAATCAAACATTTACGTTTTATCTTTAGTGTGAATTTCCACCGCACATATATATTGTAAATTAATGTCATACTTTTTCAAAAGTTTTCCTAGGTAATTTTGAAGAATTCGATCAACGAATATAACCCTTTTCAGCAAATATTTTTTTATGTTTATTTATCTTTTCTGGCGCCATTTCGTCAATTTCACATACAGGAAAATTACAGTTTTAAAATTTAGAAACTGAAGAAGGAATAATGCAATTCAAAGTACGTTTATGCCATTATGCGTTATTGTTATTGATAAATTCAACATTTTCAAATAAAAAATGCCTTCTGTAAAAAAAAATTACAAGCTCTTTTTAATCAGCCATTTCTTCTTCGATTTTCTTCATAATTTCCCTGTGTTAGGTAGTATTTAAAATCATATTGGACTGATTTTTGATAATTGAGTATCGCCAAATGGCAATTTATTATAGTGTCGGAAATTTTTTTTGCAAAGATATCTTATACGCACCGAGCAAATTAATAGACTGTAAATTGATATTATTTTGCCTGACATGCCAACCCGACTATTGTTATTTATTTATTATTAAAATGTTTATTTACTTCCATCCTCTTCTTTAAAATTATATAAATTGTTTTGTTCCATGCTTATTAAAGTAATATCCCGTTGACCATAAAACTTTCGCCAAATTATAAGATGAAATGCCAATAATGGATGATCGTGAATGTCACATTCAATGATCGTAATTAAGATACACGTGTTTAAAACGTCATTAAGGGATTTTTATTTCGATTTTTTTTTTTTTTTTTTTTTTTTTTTTTTTTTGTATTTTTGTTAAACTTCTACTAAATCTTTTGTTTTTTCGTTATTTATAATAAAATTTATGTCAATATATATAATTTGGCTATTAGTTTGGCGATTTGTGTAATTTGGCGAAATTGGTCGACGGGATAACCAAGTAGTGCCCTTATTAAATAAACTTATTACATAATTAAACTTTTACTAATTGTAATTATTACTCTTGATGCTATTTGATTTCCTGCTTGACGTAATTTAAAAAAATTATCGAAATGGCGATTTTTTAATTATTTGTTTACTTATTTTGTTTATATTATTGCAAACATTTTTCCATTTTTATACACGCATCACCTTGGCACGATTTTTTTATGATGCCAATTTAGAGAACACTACGTTTTCAAATACCAATTACATTAATATTACTTTTATTTATTTTCTATTATTTTAAAAAGGAAATAATAATAAATAAATTAAGTCAATTAATAATTATGGAACAAAACAATTTATACAACTTGAAAAGAGAAAAGAAAAATAATGAAATAGTTTACTAATAAATAAACAACTATTACCGGATTACCACGTGAGGCATAAAATCGCAATTTTGATTCAATCACGCCAACGTGATCCGTATATGATATCCGCACCTAAATATTATTGTTTATATAATTTGTTTATAAAATTTGGTAATACTTGATTATCCCATCGACCAAAAACTCGCCAAAGTATAAGGTTAAATGTCAATAATGGTTGATAGCAACTGGCACATTCATTTGACATTAAATATGTTATACGTAATTGTTACGTCATCAACTAATTTTAATTTGGAGTTTTATTTTTATTTCTATTAATGTTTTAGTAATTTATTGATTCTTTGGTTACTTAAAATAAAAATTATGTCCATTTGTATAATTTGGCGAAATTAATAGACGGAATAATGAAGTAGTAGCATTATTTTTTTACGTTCTGTCGAGATATTTAGGTTAATAGAATTAGCGTACTTATCGAGTCACCGCCAAGACATACGTCAAGCACAGTCATTAAGTCTGTGTTTTAGACTTACTATTATATCTTTTTCATCTGCAGTTATTATACTATCACTAAAAAAGCAATATTTTCAATGTGCAGGAAAAATCATTACAATTAAAAAAAAAAAAAAAATTGTAATTTAAGAAATTACCCCAACCATTTGAAAAATGTTTCACTCGATACATTCATCTATCATTTTAAGCTAAATACCAGTTGTTTTATTGTGTATTATCCGTGCCACTGCTATAAATGACTTTATACATGCTGCAATTTGAAGGTACGGTTCGTTTAAGTTATATCACTCTATTGTCGCCAAGCATAAAAGTTGGCGACGAAAGAAACATTTCAAACTATTTAACATTGTTGGTGCAAAAGTAATCATTATTAAAATACAGCTTTGGCATATACTGTTATACTTGTAAGACTTTGGCATATATTGTTTGATTTTACAGAGCAGAATTTTGGTGATGGAGGTTTTAAACCAAAATCGATCGCAGCACATGCATCTGTGAATGGGTCCATCAGACATCGAATCAAAAAAGTTTTTTCCCAGTTTTTCCCAAGCCGATTGCTTTTTAGTTTTCTTTTTAGGTGGTGGAAAATCAAGAGTAATAGCTATAACATTTTCCGGCTTGTTAGAATCACTATTGGCACTCAAATTTTCCTGGTTAGAACCGACCGATAGTAAAACGCCATGGCTAGTGGATTGGTCGCCCTGGCGACATGATGTTTTACAATTAATCGGTTCGGCATTAAATTGCTTCCTTTTTCGTGATCGCCTTTCAACACGCAATTGGTTTTCAGCGGCTCAATAATCTTTTGATTTTATCATTTTCTGCATTGAAAGACGTTTTTGCGCCAAACCAAATACAGTATTACTCAGTTATCCCGTCGACCAATTTCGCCAAATGATACGAATCGCCAAACTAATAAGCAACTTATACATGTTGACTGTGTTTAATATCATTGAATGCGATATTCACGTTCATTCATTTCTTTGGCTTCGGCTTTTTCCGTATCTGTTAATTTCCGTCTACCCATTTTTAAATTTGTTAGTTTTCTCCTTTATTACAATGATTTTAACCATTTTAATTTACTATTCAAATAAAAATTCTTCTAAAAGTAAAGAATTTAATTTAAATTCAAATAAAAATTCTTCTAAAAATAAAGAATTTAATTTAAATTCAAAAGTGGTAACATCATTCAAAAGTGGTAACATCATTCAAAAGTGGTAACATCATCGGGTCCATTCTCCCGAAAACAACAACCATTTTTCAAATGGTTAAAAATATTTGCAATTAATTTATCATTCACTTTTATAAAAAAAATCGTAAGGAAAATAAATATACTTTAAAGTTGGTTAAGAAAAAAATATCTATAAAATCTCGACAGCCGTATATTTTTTTTTTTTTTTTTTAACCATTTGAAAAATGGTTGTTGTTTTCGGGAGAATGGACCCGATGATGTTACCACTTTTGAATGATGTTACCACTTTTGAATGATGTTACCACTTTTGAATTTAAATTAAATTCTTTATTTTTAGAAGAATTTTTATTTGAATTTAAATTAAATTCTTTACTTTTAGAAGAATTTTTATTTGAATAGTAAATTAAAATGGTTAAAATCATTGTAATAAAGGAGAAAACTAACAAATTTAAAAATGGGTAGACGGAAATTAACAGATACGGAAAAAGCCGAAGCCAAAGAAATGAATGAACGTGAATATCGCATTCAATGATATTAAACACAGTCAACATGTATAAGTTGCTTATTAGTTTGGCGATTCGTATCATTTGGCGAAATTGGTCGACGGGATAATTGAGTAATACTGTATTTGGTTTGGCGCAAAAACGTCTTTCAATGCAGAAAATGATAAAATCAAAAGATTATTGAGCCGCTGAAAACCAATTACGTGTTGAAAGGCGATCACGAAAAAGGAAGCAATTTAATGCCGAACCGATTAATTGTAAAACATCATGTCGCCAGGGCGACCAATCCACTAGCCATGGCGTTTTACTATCGGTCGGTTCTAACCAGGAAAATTTGAGTGCCAATAGTGATTCTAACAAGCCGGAAAATGTTATAGCTATTACTCTTGATTTTCCACCACCTAAAAAGAAAACTAAAAAGCAATCGGCTTGGGAAAAACTGGGAAAAAACTTTTTTGATTCGATGTCTGATGGACCCATTCACAGATGCATGTGCTGCGATCGATTTTGGTTTAAAACCTCCATCACCAAAATTCTGCTCTGTAAAATCAAACAATATATGCCAAAGTCTTACAAGTATAACAGTATATGCCAAAGCTGTATTTTAATAATGATTACTTTTGCACCAACAATGTTAAATAGTTTGAAATGTTTCTTTCGTCGCCAACTTTTATGCTTGGCGACAATAGAGTGATATAACTTAAACGAACCGTACCTTCAAATTGCAGCATGTATAAAGTCATTTATAGCAGTGGCACGGATAATACACAATAAAACAACTGGTATTTAGCTTAAAATGATAGATGAATGTATCGAGTGAAACATTTTTCAAATGGTTGGGGTAATTTCTTAAATTACAATTATTTTTTTTTTTTTTTTTTTTTTTTTTTTTTTTTAGGATTACGTAGCAGTTTTAATTAACGATAAGCCCTATCAACAGAACTTTGTCAAATTATTAACTATTAGATACCACTTCATTACCCAGTCAAACAAAAAATTATCATAAAGCTATAAGATTAAAAACCAATAGTGGATGATGATCGTAAATTTCACATTCATTTGAGAATAAATTTGAAATAAGTCTGGTGCATTTGTAACAATATCGTTACAAGCACTACTAATGTTTGAGGCCAAAAATCATAATGGAATCGATTAAAGAAGGTAGAAGGATTTTATTGGATGCAAGCTAAGGGTTTATTTTTCTGCAAAATTTAGTCAGCAAGATTATCCCAAATTTAACGGCTACATGTATACAACTGTTTTATAAAATGAAGAGACTGTGAAACTGATGTAATGTTAATGTTATTCAAATAATATTGATTTAAAACATACTTTTTATGCTTCATTGTTCTAATAATTATATAAACACTCTTCTTTATTTGTTAAAAATTCTTTAAATGTTTTATTTTATGTACTCTGCTAGAACAGATCAAGGTAGATAGGAAACTACAGTAGACCTGCCAGAAGAGGTCGTTTATTAAAAGATGTAATGTAACATGTACGGATATTGTATGTAGGCTACCAGAACTACATATATTGCAAGTTCAGATGTCGGGAGTTTAAGAACTAAGAATGATAATGTACGATCCAAAAGTTAATAGAGTTTGATAATCAATCTCATAATCATTGGAATGCCCTCTAATGTAATAGTATGATTACTCGAGAGCATTTTGATTCCTGTTGTCATAACGGTCTCATTTTTATACGAAACTCCACTATAATTGATAAAATAAAAGGTATGGTGCTTGATTGTACAAATTTTCTGGAAGGCATACAATAGTACAATATCGCAATGGCGTTGGTTTCGTTTTCAGCAATGCGGAAGGACATTCCAGGATGGTCTATACTGCTTTAAAATAAAAATTTTAAATCAACATTTTGTTTGAGTCAAGGTTAGTTTGGAAATATGGTCCAGCGCAGCGGACATAGCCTGCTAGTATATTATAAAGCAGAAGTTCTGAAATTTCCAAACGAGGTAGTTCATAAACTACCCGATGGATTTTTTTGCCGATCGTATCATTCGATAGGAAATATTTTTCCGAAGGTTTATAATTCAAATTTACAGGGATAACTCTGATTTTTCGTAGTAAATTTAATATTTTTCGGTTATTTTTGACGAAAGGGTTGCCAGTAGCTGTTTTTGGCGAAAATTATAATTGCTAAAAGAATTAAAATGGCTATATTTATTAGAAATATTACAAATATCTTGAAAATAATAGCTGAAAATAACTACTGATAATATTAATAAAGAAAGACCGCTTAAATGAGGCGTAATATTATAAAAATATATTTATCTTGAAAATGAAAAAATATTTGTAATGCTTAAAAAATAAATTAACGCGTAATATAACAATTGGTTCAAATTTTGGCGACTTATCCTTGGCGTTAGAATAAAAACATGAATTTCAGAAATTGATTAAATGAATTTTGAATGATAGTTATTTCCCTTTTTATTATTTTATTTCTCTTATTTATCGAATTTCCGTATAATATAACTTACAGCAGAAAAAAGCAGATCTGATTGTAAAAGACATTGTAAGTTGTGAGTTACTATTCGTTTCTATACCATTTTCATCTTGCTTTTGTCGCCAAAGAATGTGTTTTTAAGCCGAAAATGCACTACTGACTTAATACCTGACTTAGGTTCTTAATGGTCGGAATAATGTTGTTGTTTTTTTCAAGTGAAGATAATTTTTAGAGTATATTTTAATATTCAATGGTAAATTATATAGATATGAGTATAACTCTTTTATTTCTTTTTGCAAATGTTTTTATTGTTAATTTAATTTTTCTTGCGCCATTTCGTCAATTTCACTTACAGAAAAAATTTCAGTTTTAAAATTTAAAAACTGAAGAAGGAAAGATTACCCCATCGATTAAAAATCTACCGCCAAATTCCAAGATTAAATATCAATAATGGATGATCGTAAATGTCACATTCACTTGACATTAAGCATAATATAAATGTTAATTATGTCATCAAGTGATTTTTAATTCGACATTTTATTTCCACTTTTATATATTCTCTGCTAATTTGTTTTTCGTTATTTAAATGAAAAAATAGGTTAATCTATATAATCTGGCTATCTATATGTTTGGCGATTTGTATAATTTGGCGAAATTGGTCGACGGTATAACCAAGTCGTACTGAAGGGAAAATTTTGCAATTCAAAGGAAATTTATGCAATTATGCGTTATTACTATAGATAAATTGAACATTTTGAAATAAAAAATTCCCGCTGAATAAAATTTACAAGTCTTTTTTAATTAACCATTTCCTCTTCAATATTTCTCCGATCAATATTTCGCTATTCTCTTTCGCGCAGGCTAAAAAAAATGTATTTTAAATATTTTATTAGATAAAACGTAAATAACATTTTTTCTATTTTTTTTTTTTTTTTTTTTTTTTTTTAATATTTTTAAAATCTAATTCTACCATTATGTGTCTTACAGGACAAAATAGCAGAATTACTTTTAAAAATGGTTTTATCTGTTAATTGTATGTTATTTGTTTATTTAGGTATTTGAATTTACTTTTGTCATCAAACAATGCGATTTTTACCAAGAATGTATAAGCCGGAGCGATGTTCGCAATTACTAAATTCTCTCACTCTCTTTTAAATGTGTGAGAGCATTTTTAGGATATTTTTTTTATGTTTAATTGTAAATACATAAATAGCAGTTGTAGCAAAAAAAAAAAAAAAAATAAATAAATAAATAAAAAAAAAAAAATAAAAATAATAATAATAATAAATTAAAAAAAAAAAAAAAAAAAAAAAAAAAAAAAAAAAAATATGCGTATAATGTTTAAATTTTAGTATAAATGTTTTCCTCATCCAAACTGTAAAATAATTTAATTGCAACTTTTTAAAGTTTTGGCGCAGATGTCATATAAGCACCACATTCGCCCGATTGCAACAAAATGGCGATTTTATGCCTCACATTGTAAACCGACTATGGTTGTTTATTTATTGATAAACTATTTATTAACTTGCATTTTGTTTTTTAAAATTATATAAATCATTTTGTTCTATAGCTATAAATTAAACTTTTTTATTTATAAATTTTTTTCAAATAATAGAAAATAATTTAAAAATATTTATGAAATTGGTAATTAAAAACCAAGTTTTCTTCAAATTGGCGCCAGAGAAAAATTGCGCCAATGTGGTGCATACATGACATCTGTGTCAAAGTTTTTTCACTATACATAAGTAGGGAAAATGCAGTATAAATACCGATTAAAGTTTTTCCCAAATATGGAAATTTTGTCACAGATTTGGTCATATACTCATCGAGGTATCTCACTGGCGCCAAAATGGCATTATTTGCCTTATATGGTAACCCAGCTATAGTAGTTTATCTGATGATAAGTTATTTATTTACTTTCTTTTCTTTTTTGAAATGATATTTGTTGTTTTGTTCTGCAGTTACTTTTTTATTTATTGTTAATTGCTGTTTAAAATGATAGAAAACAATAAAGTATATATAAATTTCTTTGGTATTCTAAAATGAGGATTTTGCCACATTGTAGTTGCAAGAAAATCGTGCTAAACCTGTTGCGTATATGATGTCTGTGTAGGAATCTTTTGTGAAATATGAAAAGTGTAAATTGGATACTACTTGATTATCACGTCAACCAATTTCGCCAAATCGTTCGCCAAATTATACAAATTTACATAATTTTATCTTAAATAACAAAGAGAAAATACTTAAATACGAAAGAGCAAATAATTTTGTTTTCATTTTTCAGGAGGAAATTTTACAATAATGAAGTAATTGCTGTAGTGAAAATTTTAATGTTTTTTTTTTTTTTTTTAATCGTTGGCAACTTTCTGTAACGAAATTTTTTTTTCCTGCCATTGTTTTGTAAGAGCTGGTTTTGTCAAAGCTATGTTAAGGTGGTATTCAAATTTTTGAACCCTTCCCAATTACCACCCCCTTGGGCCGATTTTGCTCATTTGCAATTCCCACTGAGATATTAACCATCTCAATGTACTTGACGAGTTTGAAGATGATTCTTGCATAATTGTGCCTTTTATCGCGCGGACAAAATTTTATATCTATATAAAGGTTTTAGGTGGGAGTAGCTTTGGGTTCCTGGCTTCACATAATGAAAAGTTGTGAAGAAATTTTTCAGATGTTGTACCGTGGTGACGACTGTAATAATTAATATTTCTTCAGATAAGGGAAAATTTTAAATCCTGTTGCCATAATGGTCTCATTTCGCTTCCAACTGTTCACTGTTAGTAATAAACTAAAATAGTAACTTCTAAATAGCTGGTTTTTGTCCAACGTTTAAGATAATTTAATATCACAATGGTGTCTAAATCGTTTTCAGCAATGAGCAAGGAGAAAGGTACTACTGGAGGTCCAAATTATTTAAAATGCAAATTTAAATTCACCAGTTCGTTTCATCCACGGTTGATTTTGAAATATTGACCAGCGCAGCGGGCATAGCCAGCTAGTTTATAATATAAACCAATGGACGCATTTAAAGGCTTTTCGCTATTTCCTAAAATTTGATTTTCTCGACAAAGAAAATTTTGAAACGCAGTTCTTTAATTATTTTAACCGATCTAGAAGTTAATTAATTAAAATTAACGTTACCGTAAAACTTATAAGGTGTCTGTAACTTCAGTTAAATTGCTTTAAAAATACTTCTTTACCTCACTTAAAACATTTTTGTAATTGGTACTATATGTGTATGACATACGGTTTAGGAATTAGCCATTAGACAGCGTTGGAAATGGACGGCCTTTGTTACACTTTAAGCATTCAGCATACGTCCCCTTAAAGCTTACAAGGAAGGTCTCCATTGGGGGCATACTCAGAATTTTTTGAAAAAAATACGAATTAAACTACTCATGTAAATAAAGGATCAGTGAAATAATAGTGGTAATAAAGGATCAGTGAAAATTAGCGGCGGAATTACATTATTAGATATGTAAAAAAATAAAATAGTTTGGAATAATTGGCGTGAAAAACCGAAAGCGAAGCGGGATTTGGCGAGCAGTGCATTTCCTCGCCAAAAGCAGACGATTTTAAGGAATCTGAAAATTGATTTTAATTGACTTCACAGTTAAAAATCTGCAGCATTTACTGCAACGTCACTCCACTACTTTTATAGAATATCTCTCTTCTAACCAATGAGAATGCTCCATAGCACAGTGAATTCACCGTGTCATACACTGTTAAAAATCTGCTGCATTTTGTTGCAACGCACTCCACCGCTTGTATATAATATCTCTATTCCAACCAATGAGAAAGCTCCATTTCAGGGCCAAGTAACCGTTTTCTATGCAAGCAAGGGAGTGCGTTGCAACAAAATGCAGCAGATTTTCAACAGTGTATTTTTTAATTTGAAACAATTTTAATCAATTTAAATTGTGTTTTAAATGATAAAATATATTAATTTCATTTTGTCATAAGTACATATAAACGTATATGACAAAATTACACTTAAAGTAAAGTAAAAATGCAAAACTAAAATTACTTAAACTAAACTTATTTAAATAAATTGAACATAGAAAGTTTTTTTCTTTAAAAAGTATTCGAAGCGTAAAAGCGTATTTTTCAAAATTTTGTTTTTTCGCCAACCGGAGATAAATCGCCAAATAAACGAAATTTTTATTATTTTTTTACGGACGTTATAAGGAGGTTCCGCCGAAATTTTTTTTATAAACATATATAACTATATGAGAAGAACATTCTGTAATTTTTTCAGATTTTTCTGAGTATGCCCGTATGGAGACCTTCCTTGTTAGCGCAACTCATCCGTTTTTAGTGACAGAAAAGTGATTTAAGTCATGAAATTCAAAATTTCATAACTCGGTCAATTTGAATGGGATGAATGGGACCTTTTTTGTGTTGTTTGTTAGAGGGATGGAAATTTTTTACTAAATATCATTTATAGGACCGGGGGACCGTATAAAAATTTAATTTTCGTAATTTTTTAGTAAAACATTTTTTTTAAACCTAAATCGCTTTTAAATAATTCTTTATCTTTTTAAAAGCATTTTTGCAACTGGAACTATATGTCTATCACTAACGGATTAGAAATTAGCCATTGGCCACCGTTGAGAGTGTTCACCTTGTATAGTAAATATTGTAATGTACATTCTCATAATAGTTACGATAATTTTTAGGCTTAGTAATGATAAATGTAGAATAATATCTTTAAAATTTTGAATTCTTGTAAGTGAAAAATACAGTTTTCTGGGCTTTTATGTTCATTAAAACCCACTATTTTCATATGGTATTTTTTTTACTCACTCAAAATATACACACTCAAATCATACAGAAAGGCAAAAATTTTGATCCTAGATTATATTAAAACTAAAGATCGACCAAAACAGAATTGTATGACCGAACATAAAGATACCGAAAAGATAGCGAATTGCGGTAATCTTCCTATTTTTGGCTTGGCGCAGCATGTCCCTCAAGGGATTTTGTGCCAGTAAACCCCATACAACCAACCAACCATCCTATTTTTGGCCGTAAACGAAAATATCCAAAATTTTTTTAAGGGAGACCCGTAACCCATTTTCGGCCAAAAATCATCAAAAGTTCAAAAAATTTTTTTTTCTCAGAAAACGATAAAATACATATTTGCGAATATCCATGCAAAATTTCAGAACTCGGGGACACTTGGAACAGGTAGAAAATGAGCTTTTTAAATTGTACTTACTATAGAGTTTAAAGGACTAGCGGCCATTTAAAACGTGTTTTCCTGAAAATGACTTTTTTCATATTTTGCCTAAGTTCAAAGTACTAAGGCTCAGTGGTAAAATGATTTAGAAACAAAGTGTTTATGTTTTTAGAATCTTAAAAAAATTTGCAACGAAAGTAAGGAGAGATATTTTTTTAAACTATTTCTGAAAATTTTACATAAATTGGTAAACATGAAAATTGTAACGAAATTAAGGAAATTTACCATGCGTATTTTTATTTATTTATTTTTTGCCGTTTAAAATAGAAAATTAAAAATATCTCTCCTCAGTTCTTTTTTATATACTATAACACTATTTAAGAAATTTTAGTAATACCAAAATATTGAAAATTGAATGAGGAGTAGTAATTTTAAAAAGTGTATTTTTCGACAAAAAAAATCATAAAAATCCCCATAAAAAATATACTTTTTAATAAAAAGTGAAAATTTTTGCTAATTATTCCTTACAAGAAGATTCTTAAATAGTACACCAAAATTCATTACTTTAAAATCAATAATAAAAATTTTGGGTTTTTTCTTACGGGTCTCCCTTAAATAATTAATGCATACATAATTATTAATTATAACGGTGACCCAAGTTAACTTCATGCCTCCGATCAAAACTTTTTCTTTTCTTATTACGTAAAATGTAATTACTTTATCAACGACATAAAATGATTTCTAATTATTAGAATTCCATCTCATTAAAAACTTTTTTTAGGTATACATACCCCGATTTATCTTTTGTAGTGATTTTTGTAAGGACTATCTGCTATACTAGAAATTTGTCAAAACAATTTGTTTGTTTCGAAACATTTCTGACGGCTTCAAACTAAAAATTTCCTACTTTTTGTATGCCGGCAGTTTTTAATGAGCGCGTAGCAATAGAATTGTATGACTTTAGTTCTATATGCATCAAACATTAGTTCTATATGCATTTCTTGCTTTATGATTTGCATTCTTGTCTTGAGTTAGTCAATAGTCATTACTGATAATTATAAACAATGAAGTTCATAACAAAAAAGAATGAGTTTCTCATCGGATACAGCTCAAACTAATGCGTAATTCTGAAAATTTCTGAAGAAAAAATCGACATTTTTAAATTAGAACCATGGACATAGATTAAAAATACAATTTAGACATAGATTAAAAACATGGTGAGTTGTCGTTTCTTTAAAAAAAAAACTATCAAACACCGGTAGATTGTCACGAACAACAATTTTTTGTAGTCAGGTCACCATTCAGTCTCGAATGGAACATTTAAAAGTTAACATGGTTACATCCGCTGCTGTCGCGACAGCTGACGGTTGCTTTAGAAATTGATGATTAAAATCAGTTACACATTTGAAAATCCACTTAAAAAGAATGATTGTGTTTAATCTTTACCCAGGGCTCAGACAGAATTGCCCGAGTCTCCTTGTGAAGGTTAAAATATCGCTGCCTATATTGGCTACCTTTTATAACGACACCACAGACAATATTCATCCATTTGATTCAAGGATTCTTATCTGCCTTGATAATAATATTTAAAACAATAAAATGTTTCGCATATTAAAATTTTACGCTTATATATTATGTTTTGATTTATTTATAGATAATGCCAGTAACAATTTTCATTTTATTTATTTATTTTTTTTAATACACCAACATGCAAATATTCATTTTATTACTTACCCATCATACGTAGTATATGGTAAGTTTTGCAATCATTTGGAAAAAAAAAAAAAAAAAAAAAAAATACGGATTTACACGTTTTAGATAAGGGGAACTGGGGCACATTTATACACCCCCTCTACTGCTCACAGGATATAGGAAGTTTCACAACAGCTCCAAAAAGTGATGCTAGTGTACACAACTACATACAGAACGTCTTAGTATGATTCAGTAATTTGGTGAAATGGGACAGGTGATTTATTCTTTTTATAAGTCAAAAGTAAATTTGAGTTGTACAATTGCAATGGTATTATACAACTGTTCCAGTATTTTCAACCGAAAAGCATACTCTTCTTGGCAAGTAAAACTACTCTTTATCAGTTCCTCATTCTTTTATGTTAGGTAAATTATAAAGTGTTGGAATTGAGATTAATATTCAAAATGGCTGTATGTGCACTATGATAGCTACAGAAAACCTAAATCCTTTTCTAGTTCATTTTTTCATTACCTTTTATTATTATTATTATTTTTACCATACACTCCAGTGTTGAATTCAGGGGGGGGATGGACATCCCCCTTGGGAAATTTGAAATTTTGCGTTTTTAATGGTCAAAAGGAAATCCCCCCCCCCCCCCGGAAGTCCTTCCCGGAGAAAAGTGTCTGAATTCAACACTAATACACTCCTTAATCCAACCATTTAACGCCAAAAATTTCTAATATTAGTTTTTATTGAAGTGAAATAGCTCTAATTTTTTATATTAGAACATTTTATAGTGTTTTTGCAAACAGAAGACGTGCGAATTTACCCAACAGCTAGTGCTAGTAGAACTAACAAAAGAAAAGGACGGCAGCATAGCAAACTCAAATTTATATCGATCCTCCAGAGAAAAAAGTATTTTCGACATGAGAAATGTCAAGTAAGAGAAATAAGCTGCAGAACAACAAAGTATAATTATATTATAAACAGAATTTTTCATATAAATTATCCTTTATTTTCTGTTTATAAACCGATTTATAAACAGAAAACCTGATAATTTTTTCATCTTTCCTAAGAAAGAAGATAATGCTGAGTTTGAAGTGCCAGATACGACAAAGTTACCACAGCCAACAATCAGACAAGGAACTCAAAAACATAGCTTGAAAATTCTGAAAATTGTCGATAGAATAAGCTCAAAATCAGATTTTTCCAAAAAAGATAAGGGGCTACATTCATATATCCATTGATTAGTTTTAATATAGCATATACAATATTGCACTTACTACGATATTTGGATACAGCCCCTCTCAAAAAAATATTCGTCCTTTTACAATTTCTTGATGGTTTCCTATGGGGTTTTGGGAAAAAATCTTCACGGTAATATATGACCTGTACTGTTATGTTTACACACCTGGAGTTTGAGGATAATTCCTTATGTATTTTTCTAGATATTTATCAAAATGTCGAAATTCGCAAGTGACCAGTCATCTTTGACCATGTAGTGTATAAAACAAATATATATAATTTATATTGCATCCATTTTAACTGTGTTTTAATTTAATTTGACAGAAACATAAATTAGCTTTTTAAGATTTCTTTTTTTAAATGTAATATATAAGACACTGGCCGTGAGCAAGTATTATCTTTGCAGGATGTACAACAATGATTATCTGTGAAATGCAAAACTAATGTATATCTTTCTATTTTCCCTAGAGTATATTCCAATGACATGATGTACGGTGGTGGCGGATATGGAGGAGGTGGAAATGAATATTGGTAACACCTCCACATCAAGACCAACTTATTTATCACCTGCCAAAAAGCACAATGTATAGCCATTCATTCTGTAAACGTTCCTTCTGTATTTTTTTCAAGAATATGTAAATAATCAAGTGCCATCAGAATAATGTATATATATAACTGGCTGTACTCTTTTAGGAATAAACATATTCCATCAAAATACTATTGTTATTTCCTTAACCCTTTATGCACTGACAGTATTTTTAATTACCATTGATGAAAATTTGATATAAACCTTACAGACAGGGAGGCGGCAGTAGAGACAAACACCTCATCGAGGACACGGACACAAATCTAGTACAGTGAAACCTCCAAATAAGGGACACCTTTGGGACCGGAACTTTTGTCCCTTAAACAGAGGTGTCCATTATTCGGAGTTTTTATTATTTTTTTTTCATTAATCGTCCAGAAAGATATAAAAATAACAAAACATTAAAGGTGAAGTTTAAATGTATTTAAATTTTATAAATCATGTTAATCAGGTATAGGAATAGAAAATTAATGAATTAAAATTTTCAATTGATTACTAAATCATTAAATGTTTTGTAGAATTATTGATTTGTATTTTTTATACATACTGTGCGCATGTAAAAAGTATAAAAACATTTAAAAGAATTTTACTTGACGTAATCAATTAAAAATGATTGTTTTTCAAATGTCATTTTTTTTCATTATAAACTTTTCAAGTGTTCATTTATCATACTTATAAATTTTAGTTCTTCATTATCAGCAGTATTTACAAAAAAATTATTCAATTTCAATTTCTTTGCGTATTTTAACGCAATAAATCTCTATACTGCTCTGTTCAACAAGCGGAAAACATTTGCAAATTATTTTTTTAACAGAAAGTATAAAATTGGAACGCCTGACTATGGAAGCCATTTAGAATCGAACTATGTTTTCAAGTTTTTAATAAATTACCTATTGAGTTATAAGCGTTTTGATCACGTGACAAGATGTTTTTCACCCTTTCTTGAGTAGTTATTCTTCTTTAGCATAGAAATTCGGTTCAAAACCGCCCACATTGACAATATTTTCTAAAAAATCTATTGCTTTTGGGAAAAAAAAAAAAAAAAATTAATTACATAATTTCTAAACAACAGCGCTGGCTAGTTTCAGGCATTTCTGAATAAAAATAAATTAAAACTTATGTCATAAAAGTTACCCTTTTGGATTTGAGAACAACCTTAAAGCATTTGTGAAGCTCTTTATTTCACAATTTTCTTTTATTCTCCATTTTCAGAATCATTCTCACAATTTTCAGCATTACTTTCAATGGGGATAAACACACTAATGTCGATTCAGAATTATGGGTAAATAAATGCTCGTCAATTGTGTGCATATCTCTGTATCAAAATGACTGTCTGTCTTTTTGATAAGTTTACAAAAATCTGTATTTTAATTTTCATCACAGACAACTTCATTATCTGAAATGCAAAAGCCAGTCCCTTTAATCTCATTTTCAATTCAGAGGTATTCAGGGTCACAATTCAGGGTCTTATTCAGAGGTAAATACATTACACGTCCTATACCAAGGGACTGGGACCGGAAGTTTTGTCCCTTATTCGGAGGTTTCACTGTATTAGTTAAATCTCGATTTGCATATTAAAACGCAATCGGTCTGCCTTCAAGTCATATCTTGATGGAAAACACCTATAAACCTTAATTTAGCGGTTGACTCATCTGTTTATGTTTTCCTGCTCCCAATCCTCCATTTTATCAAACTTTTAATTGCAGAAAAGCACAATGGTAAACCTATGAGTCAGCCGCTAAAATCGGGTTTTCCACCAAGATATGACTGGGTAAACCGATTGCATTTTAATATGCGAATCGAGATTTAACTAATCCTAGATTTTCATCCGTGAACCCTATGAGGCGATTGTCTGTGCCTCCTGGTCTATTATTTATCTGTCTATTAATAAAACCATACCTGCCAACCTGAAAAAATTCAAATGTGTAAAACAATACTTGAATGACATTTTAAATGAATTTGTAAAAAATGTGCAATCTTTTTAAATGCTGCATAACTGGTATATGTATAAACCTTTTAAAAAAGTGACCTAAGATTTTTTTTTTCTTCTTTTTTTTGAAGGACTAAACATTTTGGCTGCAATGGGGTGTAGAACACAGAAAGGCAATAATAACTTGTTTGCTTTATTTAAAACATCGTTATCAAAAGTAATACTGAATATATGGTTATTCAGTTATTTGGCCAAACCATTATTCGTTCCATCACTAGTTTTTAACAGCTCTTCAATATTCACATTTTAATAGAATATATGAGCAAAATTTACTCAAAACAAAGTTATCTTTTACACACAATGAAAATTATATAATTTGTTTTAATAATGAAACAAACTAATTTTTTAACTATACTTAAATATATCTAGACACACGGCAGTGTGTCAGCCAAGTTCAAAGTAAAAGGCGACACACCAGCCGTGGGTTATACACTAACACTATATGGCCATTGATTATTGGACACTTGCGATTTTAGACATTTTACAAAATATCTAGAAAAATACATGAGGAATTATCTTGAAACTCTTAGTGTATAAATATGATAGTATACGTCATACATCTCCGTGAAGATTTTTTACCGAAACTCCATAGGGGACCGTCAACAAATTAAAAAAGAATGAATATCTTTTGAATAACCCTGTCAAAACTAATGTAGAAAAAGCGCTCAAACTCTAGATTATGATTGAATGCCTTATTGTAATACGTCTTGTTCATTTTTATGCAAATAGCATGCATACTCGCAGAGTAATTAAAGGTTTTTATAAAAATGGTCCCAAATTTTTCCCTTATAATTTTCAGAGTTCTTAATATAAAATAATATTTTTTTCAAAAAATATGACAAACAACATTGCACACAGTACCCTGTAATCAGAATTAAAAAATAATGAAAATTGTATACAAAATGAGTTGGTTTAGTAAATAATTTTTTACAGCGCATGCGTCAACGACATCAAAATTTCATTTGCATATTATGTTAGCTAAATGTATAGAGCAACTTTTGTGAAAGTCACAAAATCATAACTTGAAAATTCTGAAAATAATCGTCAATTGAATAAGTTGAAAATCCGTTAATCTCAAAATGAAGCAAAAACAAGAGGGGTTGTATCCATATATTCATTGATTAGTGTCAATATAGAATACACAATACGGGATGTACTACTACATTTGGATAGAATCCCTCATTTTTTTTGCTTCATTTTGGAAACAACGGATTTTGTCCTTTTTCTATAGACGATTACTTTCAGAATTTTCAAGCTATGATTTTGAGACTTTTGTAAAAGTTCCTCTATACATTTAGATAACATAATATGCAAATGAAATTTTGAAATCTTTGACGCATGCGCAGTAAAAAATTATTTAGTAAACCTACACATTTTTCATACAATTTTTATTATTTTTTAATTCTGATTACAGGGTACTGTGTGCAATGTTGTTTGTGATATTTTCTGAAAAAAAAAATACTTTATATTAAGAACTCTGAAAATTATAAGGGAAAAACTTGGAAAAATTTGGGACCATTTTTATAAAAACCTTAATTACTCTGCGAGTATGCATGCTATTTGCATAAAAATAAACACAGTGTATTACAATAAGGCATTCAACCATAATCTAGAGTTTGAGCGCTTTTGCTACATTAGTTTTGACAGGGTTATTCAAAAGATATTCATTCTTTTTTAATTTGTTGATGGTCCCCTATGGAGTTTCGGGAAAAAATCTTCACGGAGATGTATGACGTATACTATTATATTTATACACTAAGAGTTACGAGATGATTCCTCATGTATTTTTCTAGATATTTAGTAAAATGTCTAAAATCGCAAGTGTCCAATAATCAATGGCCATATAGTGTATTACCCGAACCATTTCGGGCCACTTTTGACCCGTCAATAACTTAAATACTATTTGACCTACACACTTGCAATTTTTCGTGTCGTGTAAGACCATCTTCTAATTTCCGAATCCTATAATTTTTTTTTTTAAATCTTTTACCGTTCACGAGAAATTGACGCCTGAAAGAAAACCACTGTTTTTACCACTGACTCATTCATCAAAATGTTTGACTACTTCCAGGTGACTTAGAAAGTTGAAATTTGGTGTGGAGGTAGGTTATTTGATCTATAAATAGGGAAAAAAAATCAGAAATCACCATTAATTAAACATTAATGGTTGGTTAGAAGATAGATTATTGGATTACAATGAGGGTTTATGAGAATTTCACAAAATACCAGAAATAGTGCCAAGTTCGCGTCACTTTTGGCGAGTATAGGGGCTAATCTCTGAATCTACAAACCGATTTCAAAATTAATGGTATCAAAATAATGGTATTCGTCCCGATTCAAACATAGGCTATATTTTATGCATATACCATTAACCAAAAGAGAGTGAAGAAGCAAAAAACATTCTAAAAATGCAACTTTTGTGTTACTGAAGGACCTAGAAATATAAAATTTGGCATGTTAATTATTTATAAGATATAAATTATCTCTAAGGGCATTTGCTTACGGAATTAAAAAAGGTGAAAATGCGCGAAAAGCGTTCTAAAAATGTTCTAAATTGGGATTTTTTAAGCAATTTCAGCAATCAACAAACCGATCTTAAAAGCAATTATATCAAAATGATGGTGATAGTCCTTGCTCCAATATAGGCTATATCTTATATCGATTCCACTAATCCAAAGGGGGTAAAAGAGCAAAAAGCGTTCTAAAAATGCGATGTCTGTATG
This sequence comes from Maratus speculifer, assembly GCA_964019185.1. Taxonomy (NCBI): domain Eukaryota; kingdom Metazoa; phylum Arthropoda; class Arachnida; order Araneae; family Salticidae; genus Maratus; species Maratus speculifer. The sequence continues at coordinate 54,848,866 of OZ025290.1, read as the reverse complement.
TTAATGGCCTAAAAACATAAAATTTGGCATGTTCATTAATTATAAGATATAAATGATCACTAAGAACATTTGTTAACAAATATAAAATTTAAAAGGGGTAAAAATGTGCGAAAAGCGTTCTAAAAACTTTTAAATAGCAATATTTAAGCAATCTTGGGTAGTTAGAGAATCGATTTAAAGAAAAAAAAAAAAAGATGTCAAACTGATGGCGACAGTCCTTGCTTTAACAAAAGTATTGGATAAATTACCAGATTACAATGGCAGTCTATGGGAATTTGGCGAAATACCAGAAATAGCGCCATGTTAGCATCACTTTTGGCGCGTAATTTTTGTCGTCAATTTAGCGATATTTCGCCAAGTTGGCTACAAACTTTTTTGGTCGACGAGATAATCAAGTAGTACCCAACCACGCAAAAGAAACATCCTTATTAGTGGAATTTAAAGGAACATAAACAGTCCTAATGTTAAAATTTTTAAATTTGACTGAAAAAAAACAATGAATAAATGCAGGAAAAAGCTGCAAGATTAATTAATATTAAATAAAACTAATTTAACCTATTTATTTAAAAAAGGAAACAAATACCTACTTATTTGACAAAAAATAATGATTCCTATCAAAAACATGAATGTGAAAAAATGCCAAGTTCGTTAAAGGTTTCGCTCATAAAAGAAGTGATTTGACAAAAAATAATGATATCCTGTCAAAAACATGAATGTGAAAGAATGCCAAGTTTGTTAAAGGTTTCGCTAATAAAAGAAGTGAGATCTAACTGCAAACCAAGTTTTTTCGGAGCTCCTTAAATCATAGCTCCTGTCATGCATAATATTATTCAATTGCTTAAAATGATTTGTTATGTTACTTGTTGTTCAATAGAGCGACTTGGCAAGTTTTCAGCTACCAACTTAAATCTTTGAGTCTGAGTATAATTTAATCTAGAATCTGATTGGCAAAGATCTAGTCAATCGAGTGTTCGAATAAGTATATGGAAGTTAAGGTATAGATAAGTTAAGGAAGGGATCAACTTTAAGTTCTGATTAACTAAATAGAGAAATTTGAATAAGAGAAAACTTGCTAAGTCACTCAATTGAATAACAAGTAACATAACAAATAATTTTAAGCAATTGAATAATATTATGCATGACAGGACAGGAGCTATGATTTATGAACTCCGAAAGAACTTTGTTTGCAGTTAGATCTCACTTCTTTTATTAGCGAAACCTTTAATGAACTTGGCATTCTTTCACATGTTTTTCCTCTTAACCCTTTCCATCACGAGCAAATTCTGTTCGTAAAATGAAAAATTGACCGACACCAGAATTTATAAACGACTTTGGAAATTAAGAACTCCTTAATTGAAGCTTTAATTATAAAAACAAAATTTCACTAAAATATTCTTGATGCGGATTGTAAGTTTAGAATTAAAATTAGGTGTGCTCGAAATGGACACACTGTGCCAGAAAGAGTTAAATATTTATAATTAAAAGTAGTTAGAAAATAAGTCATAGAAAATGGAGCTGGAAAAAAATTGCAAGAATGTGTAAGAAAAAAAAGTATCCTATGTGTAAAAATGTAAAAAATAGCCCAATGTGTAAATTTTACACCTAATGTGTAAAATTTGGCAAGTATGATAAAAGGTTTTTTTTTTTTTTTCTTTCCACTCAGTATACTCTGCTCGATCAAATTTAGACAGTAGAGAAACAGTCGAAGCTAAATATTTTTAAAAAGGGGTAATTTTCTTATTTTCATAATTATTTTTTATTTCATTAAATCAAAGTTATGTGAAACGTATTCAACTACAAGAGCCCTTTTATTTATTAAGATTTTAATGCATTTAAAAGCATTACGTTGATAAGAATTGTGATATTTCCATAAGAAGAATACTTTTGGAAAATTAATCTGATTATTTTTATAAATATTTCACAAAAAATTATAACTACCGGTGTATTTAATCTGTTTTAATGAAAAAACATACCTAAATTTTCCATTATTTTTATTTAAAAATTCCGGTATATCTTTAGATATTAAAGATATACCGATATTGAGGTGATATAATTTCTTGAAAAATAATTCTGTAGATAAAGGGTTAATTAAACGTAAATGGGTTGAGACTAAGTAGCTCATTTAAAATTAATAGAAAAGAATCCCTTTAAGAAAAATTTTTATCATTACAGGGTCCAATGCATTTTGCTTGAAAAATATCTTTAAAACCATAAAAAATCAGTAAATTGAGGTGCTATTTTCATAGAAATCGTATTTCAAACTTTTGTTGTTGTTGTGCTGGTCATTAGCAACCATTTTTATATTCTATCACTGTTTTCCAAAGATAATCTTTTTAGCATATTTAGCTTGCAATTATTGTAGAAATGTACCACAAAGATTTTTTTTATCGTTTAAGTGGTACGAATGCAATTTTAACAAAATAACCTACATCAGCCTTGTTATTACCAACAGAAGCCAGTACAATAACTGGTTGGAATCAATTGCTCTTACCTTGGAACTAAAAAAAAAAAAAAGAGAGAAAGAAAGAAAAAGAAAAAAAAAATAAAGAAACACATTTTTACGAACTTAAAAGGAGAGTTTCCAATTGCGCCACTTAAATTTATAAGTACATTATTTGAAGTAGGGAACTTTAGAAGGACAGATATTTATACAACATACTATTTGTACAATAATGAAATTTGTTTTTACTGGTATACTCTTGAAATTGCTGATTTTCTTCTTTTGAGCTCTTTAGAGATTCTTTACGGAGAGACACTCTCATTAAGAAGTGAGAGTTGAGGGTGGGGAGCAGTGTCAAGTCAAACAGAGATGGAGGATTGGATTGCACAAACTTCCCTGGTTTTTGTTATTGAATATGAAATTTTTATGTTATGAATTTAGGACCAGAAGTATTAAAAACAGTAAAATTAGAGCATGACAGCTTTATATGGCAATTGGCAATATCTGGTTTCCTAACTGAAATCTTAGTTACTGTCCAGTCCAGGCTCGTCTAAACGTCATTTGAGGGGGGGGGGGGGGGGACAGATGCTTACTGAAAAGTAAAGCCCAAACTTCCCTTGGGCCTACAAAATGCATTTTACATGCAAATAGAAAGATTTACACTTTACTTTAAATTACCTCAGGGCACTGCCCCCTATGAGCTACGCTCACCAACCCTTGTTCGTACTCTAACAATCAAGTGTTTCTTACTCTAAAAATAGTTTCATCTACTTTTAAAGGACTACGGAAAATTAAATTTAAAAACCAGTGATGATTGTTCTGTTAACAGTTTTCCATGCATTTCCTTTTAACTGAGGGATTTTAAAGCCGAATTAGGTGTTGTTAATTGCTGTTTTCGTACTTGATTAATTAAGATTACTTAAACATTTGGAAATTAACTAATATAAAATAACTAACTCAACAGAGAAACAGTTCTAAGTGAACATTTCCATTTTAAAACAAGTATGCCAAATTTCAGGATTCTTTCTCTAAAGGTATCAAACTAATTGCAATTTTAGATCTTTTAATTTTCTTCTATCTTCAATAGAAGAAAGCATCGTGATAGAAATTTTTTTCTTTTAACGGTTTTCGACCTTTAAGGGGGGCAAAGATTCCAATAAACATGTTTTTACAAAATGTGTCTGTCAGTATGTCGCCATTGCACCATCGAAAACTGTATGAAGATATGAAGAGAATTGAAAGAAATTTGTGTCTATATTTTGCTCAGGTCCACCTTCAATTTTGAAATTTTCTGCTGAAAGAGGGAGCTATAATAGCAGTTTTTAATGCCATTTTTAATATTGTATCACTGAAAAGTGTATAATGTTATACATAGAATTGAACCAATTTTATGTGCAAATGTTTAGCTTTTGTCAGGCCATCCATGAATTGGAAAAAAGAATCTGCAGGAAGGGGCCACTATAATTTCGATGCCTGTGTCATTTTCATTATTGCACAATCAAAAAGTGTATGAAGTTATGCGTAGAATTGAACTAAATTTTTTATGCATGATTATTTCTGGATATGGCAAGCAGATCCTCGCTGAATTTGAAAACCATCTGCTTATTCTATTGTCCATCAGTTCATGCAGAAATAGTATTATACATCCTTCTAATCCTACTATTTGTAAATAGCTGATGATAACAGAAGGGAAAACTATTGATCATAATAGATATCATAATCCATATTAACTCTGATTAATTGACTGAAGCAGAAATTTAAGATGAAAATCAAAAATGGTGCTGCATTGAATTAATAATATTAAAGTATTAATAGGTGTAACTAATTTTTGAAATATGAAAATGTACCTGTTAGATGGAAGAAAGTTTTGGGTGTGCACATTCAAATAGTTTACTGATGCATATGCTGCAGGTTAGTAATACGAGCATAAAACAAAGCCTATGTTGGAGCAGAATCAGTCACAATTATTTTGCAAACTTTAATTTTAAAATTAGTTTGGTAAATCCTGATATTACTTTCTATAAATAAACATTTTATGGTAAAATTGTATTTCACATACGTTGACGTCAAAGTTATTATATGTGTTGATTCTCTGCTCACACACAATTAAATATCATTTACCTACCATGGTCCTCTTTTTATGTAAAAAATCACACTCAACCCATTTTTTTTTTTCAAAAGTTCAGTTTACATTAGGAAAGAAAATTGAAATGCCAATAACTTTAACTGAGTAAATTTAGAAGATGTCTCTCCTCTCAAAATTAATTTTATTTTAAATATCTTTCTAAAAATTATCTTTTACACTGTTTTATAAAAAACTTGAGGTAAAAAATGCGATTGGCATATTAATTTGAAGTGGTAATACCTAAAATTATTTGCACTACTATAATGTGATAGTACACAATCTTTGGTGGGTTTATCGCAGTTTAGTATAATTTGTTAATTTACAGTTTTTTTGCTTATTGAGGATAGAAATTTTATTTTTTTAAACGGAATTTTATAAAAGCACATAGATTGAATAATTACATGTCCGAAAATGCATTCTATACTTTTTTCAGCCCCTTATGTAAGTCTGTAGCTTGATTACGTTTTTTTTAAAATCCTCTGTCTCTGTTTATAATTATTTTATTAAGATGAGTTTGATCTCAAATTGAAGCTTTTCTTCATTAGATTCTACCAATTTTTGTTTTATTTTTCTGTAGTACTTGATTTCTTTAATATCTGAAATTTTAAAATGCCATGTTTGATCCATTTAACATGAGGAAATTGTCTAGAGTATAATAAGCAGTTAAGTTGTCATGTTCTTGGCGTTTCTTTGTTTGGCAGGCATTTTTTTTATTTTTTTTTATTTATTTATTTATTTATTTTTCTAGCTTGGCTTGGCAGAACGACTGTCTTGCTTGATTTCTATTTGTCCGAACATCTTTTTTTTTTTTTTTTTTTTTAAATTGATGTAAATCTGGTCTGTTGAGTTGCTTTAAAAACTGTTCAAATACGGAACTATTGAAATTTCTTAGAATTGTCAACATTTGTTAAAAGGATCACCAAAAATACAAAATAAATCTCTCGTGTAAAAATATTTTAAAATTTAAATGATTTGGCAATGTTATTACTTGGGCATTTACAATGTGATGCAATTTCTCCTCTTTACTACTTTTAATTTTAACACATATTAATGTTACTGTATATACTTGTGTATAAATCCCCCCCCCCCCCAATCTTAAGAAATTTTTTGAAAAAGATTAAATTTTGGAGTTTAAATCAGTATGTAAAATAATCTGTAATCAAAGATAAAAATATCAATACACTTCCATTAAATTAGTAAATTTTTATTTATTTATTTATTTAACTTTTCTAATCAGACTTTAATTCAAAGTTTTAAACAATATAATTATGTAAAATCATAGAAATTTAAACTATTTTGCAATTTATTCACATCAATTCATCGATACTTAAAATGAAAAAATCTTCCAAAAATCCATTCAAATCTTACAATAGTAAACAACTTCCTAGACTGCTAAAATATTGTACTTCTTTGTATTGTAGGACTTTCAGGAGAGATATCTAGAAGCATTCTCAAGTTAGAATTTTTTTTTTTTTTTTTTTTTTTTTCTAAGGGGGTTAAAAGGAGTATTTAAAACTTTGAACCACCCTTTGAAAACATGCACTCCTTTGGCAAAATTTGCATTTTTTCTACAATCTTTTGACAAAATCTGTCTCCCCCCCCCCAAAAAAAAAGAGCTTTTGATACAATCTGCATTTCCCCCCCCCCCCCTCACAATACCTTGATAAAATTCACTTTATCTACAAAATGTTGAAGTTTTTTTTTTTTTTTTTTTTTTTTTTTTTTCAGACCTTTAGTGAAATTTGCAGTCCATCCCTTCCTTATTTATTTTGGGGGGGTGGGGGGGGCACAAAATTTAAGGGTTTTTTAAGATTCTTTGTCGAAATTTGCTTCTTTTTTCCACTATGTGATTCTTAGATAAAATTTGAGTCCCTCTCGAATTTTTTATTGAAATTTGCAGTTTTTCATGATTTTTTGATGAAATACATGTCTACGTCTTTATCAATAATCTTTTATAAATTTGTGATATTTTAAATTGAAATTTTAGCAATCTTGAATTACTTTACGATATATAGAGTTAACAAGCTAATATATCATTTCAAGAACAAGAAAAAGATTTTAGAATAATTTTTGGAAATTTAGGGGGAATGCAAGCCCTGCATTTCTTATAAAAATTTAAAATAGCATTTCATTTCCTTTACAACAAACTCATTTAGCAATAATAACTATATAAATATTCTACTAAACTGAATTATGTTATTTAAACTTACAAAATATTTTGATTAATCTAGAATACTACTTTAATCAGAGTCTCAAAGACATTTTAAAATACCAGGAAAATTAAATTTTAAACATTTAGAGAGAATGCATAATACTCTTATGTGAATCATTCCATTCAATTAAAAATAAATACAAAAACATAATATCAAAAACATTTAATGATGATGATTGATGAGTGAAAAAATACAACATTATTGACTTGGTACAGTCTAGATAAAAAATTTACATAATTAAAAGACATCCATGTCATCTGGTGCATCAAGGTCTCTGTAAGTGATGAGTTTTCTGGGATCGGAACGTGGACTTCTTCTGTAAATGGAAACAAGTCAGACAATCGGATTCCATTCAATAATAAAATGACTAAGTCTATTTTTGCTTTTGCATTTTTCAATTAAGTACTAAAATTATCAAGATTTTACATGAATAGTGAATGATTGACATAAAACATATCCATATAACATTTTACAAATGCAGCAACTTATTTTTGTTGCTTTCAAATTTAACATTAAAAAGATATATAAAAACAATAAATATTTTTTTTTAAAAACATGAGCTATATGTACGAGGGCTATCCAGAAAGTAGATTACGTTTTGGAATAAAAAATAAACAAAGAATAGGAAACAAATTTTATTATATACAGATGAAAGCCACACTCAAATACTACTTTTTTACATAGTCACCATTCAAATTAAGGCATTTATCGTAGCGATGTACGAGCTTGGAAATTCCTTCGTCGAAAAATTTGCCGCCTGCGCCTTCAACCACTTCGTTACCTCTTCTTGCAGCTTTTGGTGGACTTCCTGGAAAGAGGCACTACAATAAACTCTCAAAGGTATTGCCAAACTCTCCAAAAATTCAGAAGAGCAATTCAAAACAAGCGCTGAGGAATGTTGAGCTCTAAGATCTTGTTGATTCACGACAACAGCCGGCCCCACACGGCAAATGTCACTCGTTCTTGAATCTTTTAAGTGGGAGTTGTTTCCTCATCTGCTGTACAGTCCCGACCTGGCACCGAGCGACTTCCACCTATTCCCAGCAATGAAGAAGTGGCTGGCTATGTAGCGTTTTGATGACGACGCACAGCTGCAAGAACAGGTAACGAAGTGGTTGAAGGCGCAGGCGGCAAATTTTTCGACGAAGGAATTTCCAAGCTCGTACATCGCTACGATAAATGCCTTAATTTGATTGGTGACTATGTAAAAAAGTAGTATTTGAGTGTGGCTTTCATCTGTATATAATAAAATTTGTTTCCTATTCTTTGTTTATTTTTTATTCCAAAACGTAATCTACTTTCTGGATAGCCCTCGTACATACTAATTACAATGAAGTTATGAATAATCTGAATAACATGACCTACAAAAACATTTTTTTCTTTTCTTGTTAAATAAAAACTTAAAGTACAAAAGTTTTCGATTATATGTTATTCCCAAAGGCTCCTAATGTCTGAAATGACGTTAAGAGCACATACAAATACTTGGAAAGCGTATATTTAAAAATAGTCCACATCCTGGGGAGAATCCACATCATGATAACCAATGATTTCTCTTGGATCAGTGCGAGGGCTGTAAGAGATGAAGGAAAAAAAACTGTTCGGAAACTTGTGTAAGCACAAGAATCAAAAATACAGAAAAACTTCAAATATTAAATGGCACACCAAGTTTCAGCCAAATTCATACAGAAAATGTATATAAATATAAAAAAAGGTTCAAATTTGTAATAGAGCAAGAATGTAAAAGATAAAGTTCAATAAAGTTTCAGTGCATTCTTACAGGGTTTTTTTTTTTTCTTTCTTTTTGTTTAAGCAAATGTTGAAAGTTATTGATATATACAATTAAACTACATAATATATATATATATTTTTTTTTATTATGATTTTTATCTTAATATGGTGGAAGATTGTTTATAAATTTTGGATGCACTATTATGAAATAGCATCTAATACACATTTAAATAAATTATCTCTTCATAGTCAAATTCAATAAAATTGTGGGAAGTTTAAGGCAATTTAATATGCAACTGTTTTTATTAATTATTAATTTGTATGCTACAGTTAAAATGAAATACTTTTTAGAACTATACTACAAAAATGTTTTGTATTAATATTAGTCTTTCTTTGCCTAACTGGAAAATTAAGTACTTTTCCTTGCATTGGAAAGGGGGTGGGATTAGGCAAATTTTATGGCTCTTAACATATAGCATCAGTAGAAAATTTTGTTAATGTAGTAAAACCAAAAAGGTTATTGGAAAGTTTTCTTAAGTAAAAAATTGAATTAGCTTAATATTTATATATTAATAATAATAATAATAAAGTTTTTAAAAAAATTTTAGTTTGAACTTTTCTGAATACATTTGTATCAAGATATCCATTTTTGTAGAAAAGCTTTCATCTATTTCAAATTTATTCTGTCAGATTTAATCTTTATTTCTTCTCGAACCATTTAATTTTTTTTCTGCCATATCCTTCCACGGAAGGTAAATAAGGTCAAGAAATTAAATATAATACATCTCACAGCAGATAAGGAAATTTTAGCCCAGAATATTAGATTATTTTTTACAAGGTGTGATTAAAATATGGCCAAATAGGGCTTTAATTTGTGTTCTATTTGTTTTAGTGGCCAGAAAATTGAGGTTAATAGTACTTTTTTTTGTAAAATCTAAAAAATTTTACACAGGTACAAATTTTTTAATATCAATGGAATATTTAGAAAGTTCATGTGCAATAGAGATGTGTGTTGTTTACAAAATGGAATAAATATTAGCAATATTAAAGCTTATTCAGTAACAGGGTTGTTGTGCTCAAAACACGTTTAAAACATTACATTTAAAACGGTGTTTAAAATATGTTTATTGTGAGAATATCTAAATATGATAAAGAATTGTTTGATATTCAAGTTGCTTGCTTTATTTATGTAACAAATATACCATTTTTATGTGTGGATTATCCAGAATTTAAAAATATGGTGTTGAGAGTAAGACCTGACTATACACCACCAAATCATCATGAAATAGATGGCATATTACTTGACTAAGTGCATGAATCTGTGCTGGAAACCTATAAAAATTATTTAAAAGAATAGACTGTAGGTGCTGGTTTTAATGGATAAAGTAACATTTACAATGAGCCAATTATAAGAATTACAGTATCTTGTAAAGGCAAACTTTACCTAGTAGATTCAATTGATACATCTGGCCATCCTCATGAATTTATTTACCTTTGTGAGCTTGCAAATATTGCCATAAATAAAGTAAAGGAATTCTATGGCACTTTATATCAGTAATTTGGAGATGAGGGTAAATAATTTATGAGTAAAAACACGTTTCAATATGCTCATTCGATTACTAATTAGATTATTTCATTATTGGGGGAGTTAGTTCCCTGGTCAGTGGAATAATATAAATATAATATTTTAACTTAGAGATATTCAGCTCATGCCTTAAATCTTCTAACAAAATACATTAAAATTCTCTAATATAAAAGCTCAAATTGTTGATATTGTTAAATATTTTCAAAATAATCATTTTGCTTCAGCAAAGCTTCAGGAAACAGGTGCTAAAAAGCTTGAGTTACCATCAGATGTCAGGTGGAATTACATGTTGGACACAATGGAGACTTATAGAAGCAATTGGTCACAAATTTTGAAAGTTTGTGAAGATAATCAAGAGAAAATCAATTTTGATATTTCTAAGAAAGTTGTAGACTTGCAATTAAAAAGAAATGTTGAAGATTATATCCAAGGATTCAAACCTGATGCAGATCATGTGACAAAGCTCAGAGAAATAAGTATGCTATTTGTGATGTAGTTAAACTTTGGAAAGATTTAAAAAAAGAAATATCAAAAATATCTGCTGCTAGTAACAGGCATAAAAGAGGGAAATGGGAAAAAAAAATTTGGAAATTTTTTTTTAAATCTATACAATAACTTAAAATTTTTAATTTAGATGTATTTTAAGAATTATTTATACAATAAAATAAACTATAATTGTGCATGTTATTGTTATTTTCTTTTTGTAACTTAGAAATTATTTTTTTTGAAAAAAAAAAAACATTAAACAAAGAGTATAGATTTATTAAATCAAAAAAGAAAATTTAAGGCAATCTGCTAAAGGTAAAAATCCAAATATATCTGACGACAACTTATGTGAAGTACAAAGATTAATTTTTCAAAATAAATATTAATTTGAATTGCTTGGCTGTATAAGATTTTATTTCCCCCTTTTTAAAAAAAATCTCCATGCCAAATATATGCACTTCAAATTGACTTTTGCTCCAGAAATACATTTCCAAAAATGCAACCCCGGAATTACTCATAAGTGTTGTAAAAATAGAACAAAATATTCTGTTTCAAAAAGAAATCTTATAGAAACTTCCTTCCCGGTTTAAAACAGTATAAAGTACTTCATTTACATGACTTTCACATGCTTATAGTAAAAGCTCACTTTTGATTGGATGGCTCTTCTGCAAAGTAATTTAGAAAGAATCTCCAAGGATTTGTAAAGATTAAATATTTTATTCCCCCCCCCCCCCCCAAATATGGTTTCAATATTTTCTCTGCACTTTTGCACCAATCCAGAGAATATCCAAAATTGCTTTGAAAAAAAGGTGGAATTCCTCCTAGGAGGAACTCTTTCATGCCTGTAGTAATCTTACCATGATTATATATATATATATAAAAAAAAAAGCTATAGAAGACGGATATGAAATGGCCATGATACCTGCACATTTCTTGGCAAACATAACTCATCTACACTTTAAAGGAGAATCGCTTATAATTTCATGGGACAGAAAAAAGCATGAATCTTGCAATCGAATTATGTCCTGAACTAATTCCAATAATTATAAATTATAAAATCTAAATCAGCTCCATTCTCCAGTTATATCTTTGATGCTATTAATAATATGATGCAAAAAGAAAAAAATATCAAATTCACTATTCAATAATCGAATAAAGGGGACAATTTTGTAGAAAAATCACTTTTATCTTGATAAATAAGCTTTGAAAAACACATCAATAAAAATGTCATACAAATCATTAAACAATTACATACAGATGTATGCTGTACTGCTGGTTCAGAAATTCTTTTTTTCTATTTTTGGCTTTGTGCAGAGCAAAACTAGAAACTGGTTAGATGCTGATAAGGCTGCAAAACTCGTTACTGTTTTTAAAAACTTAATAATTAAATGTTTTGGTTTAGAATAAAAAATTAATTGTTAATTAATGTTTAGTATTTGTTACATAATTTTTTTTTTCTTTCTTACTGTTTTATGGAAATATTTTCACTTTATATTTAATTCTTAATTTTTGCTCACATAATCAAAATTGTGCTGGTAAATGAGAATAAAATATTTAAAACATGTCATCATCATCTAGTCATATACACTGGTTTCCAAAAATTAAGGAAAAATCATAAAAATAGCGATAACTCGTTCAAAAAGAAAGCAATCCGTATGAAATTTACATATATTGTTAAATAAAAGATGCTGAATAAAAATACCAAATGCAAATTAGTGGCGCTGCAATCGCATTGTGTCATCCGTGAGGCACATAAAAATGCACGTTAGAGAGAAAGGCTGCAGTTGTCGCTGTGATAGTGATATTATAAATCTAGGATAGCCAATTCATTACAATGACCTCAAGGCATCATTTGCCCGCAGAACTGCGATTTAGAGCTATTGGGAGATTGGAGGCAGGACAAAGTCAGGCAGAGGTGGCTAGATGGCTAAATGTGAGTCCTTCGGTGGTTCATAGGCTTTGGCAACAATTTCAAACCACTGGTTCAGATTCAAGAAGGTTCAGCCAAGGACGGCCAAGGGTTTCGACAAGTGCTGATGACAGATATTTGCGGTTATGTGTCCGAAGGAATAGAACCGCAACCCCATCTCACCTTAGATCCTGCCTTGCTGCAGCCATTGTAAGATTGGTGTTAATGTCTACTGTGCGTAGAGGGCTTCACGAAGGTTGACTTTACTCGAGGCGACCAGCAATTTGTGTGCCGCTCACCTCACGTCACCGGAGGGAACGTTTGATGTGGGCACGTCAACATGTCCACTGGACGGTTGATCAATGGAGGCGTGTTCTCTTCACGGATGAGTCCCGGTTTAGCCTCCAAAGCGATTGTAGGGGTTGTTTGATTTGGAGAGAACAGGGAACACGATATCATCTATCATTCATTTGTGAAAGAGATTCATACAAAGGAGGCAGTGTCTGCGTTTGGGGTGGTATCTCTTTGGGTGGACGCACAGACCTCCAGTCTTTCCACATGGAACCGTGAATGCTCACATCTATAGAGATGACATCCTAGATGCTTATGTGCAACCTTATGCTGGTGCAATAGGTAATGATTTCCTGTTACAGGACGACAACGCTAGACCGCACAGGGCTTGCATCGAAGATTATCTTCAGCACCAGACAATTCAGCGCATGGAATTGCCAGCTTGATCACCGGATTTGAATCCCATCGAGCATGTTTGGAATGCTTTAGGGAGACGTGTTGCTGCTCTCAATCCCCCTCATCTGACCCTTGCCACGCTTACAACTGCTTTGGAAGAGCAATGGCTCTTACTTCCCAGCGAACTCATCGACCGCATAATTGACAGTATGACACATCGCTGTATGTGCTATATTGCTACAAGGGTAATTATATGTCATATTAAAGGTACTTTTCCTATACCAAACTGGCAAACTGATTTTGTTAATTTTATAATTATGCTATTTTTTGAAACAACATAATTGTCTGGTAATTTCTTTTAATGTTATTTTACACCTTACTATGCTTTGTATATTGTGGCTGAGTTTCGATAAAATCTACGTGTAATATTTTGAATTATCGCTATTTTTGTAATTTTTCCTTAATTTTTGGAAACCAGTGTATATACACAACATGTATAAAGTCATATCAACCTACTTAAGGCCAAGGGGAAATGAAACAAGCAAACAAGTAATTTTTTAATTATGGTATTAAAAGATAAGGCAAACGATGATATAAGAACAAAAAATATGAAAAAAAAATCAATAAGTTTTTTTTAAAAGTAAAATAAAAGTATGCATTTCACAGCTGAATGTTAAGCAACAAATTGCACATGCATTTATTAATTTTTCCTGTTTTGATGACTTTGTTTTTCCTGATTGATTTACAATCTATCTTCAAAATCCATCCATGGCGACATCCGGGAAAAAAAATAGGTAATTGCTCTTTTTTTGTTTCCTTTGGGCTTGTTCAGATGTGCAGCATATGTTGTGCACATGCTCAGAAGATTTTACATTGAGTAGATCTCATTGAAGAAAGGAATTTTAAAATAATTTTATTGCATTATTTTTTTGGTTTAAAAACAGCTAAAATTACCAACTATATTTCTTTATTCTCCCAAAACATGGTTTTCATAACAGAAATACATACCTGTGTTCACTCAGATAAAATTTTTATTCCCCCTATTGTCGTATAAATAGAGATTTTAAATATCCACAATTTTTTTTTTTTTTTTTTTTTTTTTTTTTTTTTTTTTTTTAATCTATAGTCCTGGACAATGCCAGGCGGATCAGCTAGTATATATTAATAAATATGAGATATTTCCACAATAAATTTACCTAAAACTTAGAACTCTGACTGAGCAAAGAAAAGGGGCAAAGTTATAATGTTTTCCCTGTATTTTTTTAAAATGATAACATGATAAATTTTTGATGATTTTTTTTCCAACATGATAAAAAACAGTTATATATATGAATATAATACTTTAGACTATTAATCATTACTCAATGTTTTACAACTGCATTATATCTGTGGAATCATATTATTTTAATACTTCTATCTATTGCAGCAAAACCAACAATGCTGAAGAGGTTAAACTCGTATTTGCTAATGTTTTCCTTATTATGATCAATTAAGTTATTTCAGTAGAAAAAAGGACAACTTTGAGATAAAATGTCACTGATAATGAAAATGCAGTCTCTATAATATGAAAGTTATGCATTGGCATAGAAGAGCATACTATGAATATTTCAGAATCTATAATTTTATGCATGACTAAAATTTATGATGAATAATTTTAAGAAAGATAAATGTCACATTAAACATGCTAAATATGTCTTTCTTAATAATGAGAGAACCAACCATATTATATGCATATTATAAAGTTATTGATAAAGGACAGACTTTGGAATTACTCAGACCCAGAAGGATCTAAACTTAAAAAAATTAGCATTTTAAAAAACATCGCATTATTACAATAACAAACACAATTTTGAATCATGACAAGTTCTTAATCATGACTGCTGAAATAAAAAGCTGAATTTAAAGTTAAAAAATCTATTCCAGATTACATATACACTATATGGCTAAAGGTGACCGGCCACTTTTGATTTTAGAATTTTTGTTAAATAAAATATCTAAAAAAATACATGAGGAATTATT
Source organism: Maratus speculifer (assembly GCA_964019185.1). Taxonomy (NCBI): domain Eukaryota; kingdom Metazoa; phylum Arthropoda; class Arachnida; order Araneae; family Salticidae; genus Maratus; species Maratus speculifer. The sequence continues at coordinate 54,833,674 of OZ025290.1, read as the reverse complement.
CTGAAACTCCAGATGCATAATCAAACCAATACAGGACATACAGTGGCGGTCAAAAATTTCTGGCCAGCAAAAATTTCAGTTAATTTGTAAATATACCCATATGAAGAGGAATCTCAAAGCAATACTTATACATTTTATTGACATATTAGTTAGGAACTTACTTATTGCCGAAACGTCAGTGAAGGCTAACTTTGGAGACACGAAATTTTTTGGTTTCCGTCTGTCAGTCAGTCAGTCTGTTTTGCGATAACAAACACAAAAAACATCCGATTGGCTTGAAATTAAGTGGGTATGTTAGTGATTTAATCCCAGTGACTTAATCCCAGTGAGGCACTGGGATTAAGCTGTATAGTTTTTTGTTAGATTTGATTCATTCGTTCCGAAAATATAGAATATTTTATTTTGCGCAATAATGTTTTTCTATGGCAAATCCAATGATTTTCAATTTTTTTTTTTTTCCTTGAGAGAAAATGACACATTTTATTAATGGAATTCAATGATAAATGGATACTGAAATTTACCAGCAAAATTATTCGAATTGTTTTGAAATTTCGTCTATGCATGTCAGATTTTTAAAGTTATTACTGCAAATTTTGGAGATTTTTTATAAATGTGTTCCATTAATATAAACTAATTTGGTTTAGAGATTTACTTATTTAAAATGTATTTATTTCATTTTCTTTATTTTCTCTTAATGGTTGCTAAGCAACCATTCATCCTAATCCTTATTATATTTTAATGCTATAAATTTGAAAGCGTGGATGAAAATTTAAATGAAGTCAACGTCAAAACTGATGAATTAATTAATGTCTTTTTATCTTTGCGAATAAATATAACAGAGCCCAGAAAAGGATATAGGCTATATTTTATTTATTCAAATATTTTCCTTAATAATTCAAAATTTCCTTCTTTTTCATACAGAATCAAGAGCGATTTTTTAGATAAAATTTAACCAATTTCTTTTATCGTTGCCAAAAAAAAAATCTGAAATAATTTTTCAACGGCAATGTTTCAATTGAGCAATTTCCATTCGAAAAACCAAACTAAGAAAAAATAAATATGACGTCAGAATTAAAAATAAAAATAGTACTTTGTTAAATTTAAATACGGAAATTTGCTTCGTTAATAAGAATTTTTCTGACAAAAATGGGGGCATAATTAGAAGTAAAAGAAATAAAAAATAACTATATTTTTAACAAATATTTCAATTGGTAAAATTTGACATCATAAATGAACAAAAACAGGTATTTTATAGTAGTCGTTAAAAATACAAGAAACATGGATATCAATAACTCATGAAAAATAACGCCATTACCGAAACTTCAGTGAAGGCTTATTTTGAAGACACAAAATTTATTGTTTTTCATTTGTTAGTCTGTTCTTCTGTATGTTTGTCTGTCCCGCTATAACTGCTACAATATGCAATCAAAACTTTTTTTTTTTTTTTCTCTCTGAAACAAAATTGTAAAACTCTAGATTACTTACAAAAGTTCCTGATACATCAGATTTAGCTGTTTGTGGTTGGTAGGTATGTAGAAGTATGAAGATAATGAAAAATATTTGTCCAAAGTGTTACTTATCCTTATAAATCAAAATGTGTAAGGAAATGCAAGATATACAATAACCATTAGCATAATTATTAGAAAGTGGCAAATTTAAATCAAGTGATGCTACGGGGGGTTCAGGGGGGTGGAGCCCCCCTGAAGAAATCTACTATGTAATAATAAAAAAACAAAAATAATAGATCACGAAAATTTCAGAATATCCTAACATAACTAAATTTTTAATTTACCGCTTTTGAAGGCTGAAAACTTCTAATTCTTATTTTATTCTTATAAATAATTAAGTACTATGAAAATTTTAAAGTTTCCAAAAAGTTGAATATTACCCGAAGTGTGTTTAAAAATATATATATATGTGCAAAGCTGACGCTAAGGCTCCTGATCTGCAGATTTACTAGTAGTAGAACGTGTAAATATCAGTAAATTTAATTGACAAAATTAAGTATAAAAGAAAACAAATGTTCTCAAAAGTTTCCGGCCACCTATCATTCTTTAGTTTTTTTTCAGTCCGTAAAGTGTTTTTTGGTTGTTTTTATGAATGAATCAAGGTGTATAGCATAGTTTGAATTCAAATTTGAAAAATTCAACAATTATTGTTCATAAATGAGTGATTAGTTTGTCACTAAAAGGCCAATCTTTCCAAGATATTGCAGCTAAGTTATCGATCAGTAAAATCGACTGTAAACGATATTTAAAAATTATATAAAGATGGCCAGGGCTTTCAGGGGTCCGGGAGACCCCAGAAAATTACTATTCCTGTGGACAGAATCATCAGGAGAAAAACCATTGATAATCCGCATGAAGATTCCGTTGCACTATACTGCGATTTACGGAATGAAAATATTGCTGGAATAAGTTTGTCTACCGTGTTATGATGCTGACGTGATACAAAACTTTATGGAAGACTGTGTTAAAAAATTTTCAAAGGTTAAAAAAATACCGACGTTACCCTATTGGCATTTTCCAAGGAACACAATGTCTGGTCAAGTGAAAACTGGATAAAAGTTCTATTTTTCCATTGATAGAATTTAAAACAGTTTTGGAAGTGATGGCAGACACAATGTCCGATGACCTAACAACAAAAGATAACATTCAACCTATGTTATTTCTACAATGAAGCATGGCAGAGACACGTTATGCCGTGGGCATTTTCTTCAAAAAGTGTCGGTCCATTATTTGAAATCCACAGCCAAGTGAATGATACAATGTATAAGCATATCTTGCAAGACCATTTTTCTGCCTTATTAGAGAAAAAAAATTAGTCGCAACTACTTTTCTTAACATGATAATGACATAAATAATGTGTGCAAGCCTCGAAAAGCAATGGTTTTCACACAAAAAATTTCATTTTTGAAATGGTCAGCCCAACGCCTAACATGCATCCAACAGAAAATCTTTGAAAAGAAGTTGGCAAAAGTCTGCGGAACTATAAATATTCCAACTCAGCCGAAATTTCGCAAAAATTGAGAGAAATGTGGAAGAAACTCACCACAGACGATCTTTAACCATTGATTGTATGAATGTCACGTTGTTGCGCCGCAGTACTTATTATTAAAGCTAATAAAATAGTGATAGGATAAATTACTAATTGTAAATGTTGTTGATCACTGTAATTTTCTATTACAATACCACTTTTTTACAAACTTGTGAAGGTGGCCGGAAACTTTTGAGAACTTCTGTTTTCCTTTGTACTTAATTTTTTCAATTAAATTTATTGATATTTACACATTCTTCTTTAAGTAAGTTCCTAACTATTATGTCAATAAAATGTATAAGTATCACTTTGAGATTCCTCTTCATATGGGTATATTTGCAAATAAAATGAAATTTTTTTGCTGGCCAGAAACTTTTGACTGCCACTGTATATTACAACGAAATTTTTCGCCAGAAATCCAATAGGGGACCATTAACAAATACGGTCCCAAATTTTTCCATGTTTTTTGCTTATAATTTGAAGAGTCTTAATATAAAACAGTATTTTCAGAAAGTATGACAAATGACATTGAACGCAATATCCTGCCATTTTGTAAATCAAATTAAAAAATAATAAAAATTGTATGAAAAATTAGCAGGTTTACTAAATAATTTTTCACTATGCATGCATGAATGCATGGGTACAAGTTTGAAATTTTGCCAGGACTGAAAATATTTTGAATCCCCCCTCCCCTTTCCAATTGAGTGAGCACATACGCACGTGCCTGATTCATGTTTTTTTCCATGACTGTTTGGCGAAATTCACCTTTTCCCAGATTTTTTGACAGAAATAGTGTTTGTTTAGAAATTTTTTGACAAAAATCGAGTCTCTATCGCGATCCTTTGACCAAAAATCGCATTTTTTGCGATCCTTCGACGAAAATTTATGACTTTTCACGATCATTTGATGAAAATTCGGGACTTTTTAGAGATCCTTTAACAAAATTCTTGTCTTTTCCACGATCTTTTGAAAGAAAATGTGTCTATTTAACGATTCTTTTACAAAAATCGCATCTTTTTCACGATCTTTTGACAAAACTGGCGTCTTTTCTTCGCTCCTTTGACAAAAAAACGAGTTTTATCTGCAATTCTGATAAAAATAATATTTTTCCGCTATCATTTGACGAAAATCACGCCTTTTTCATGATTCTTTGAAAGAGACTGCGTCATTTTTGCGATCCTTTGACAGGAATCGTGTTTATTTTGCTATTCTTTGATGAAAAACGTGTCTTTTTTGCGATGGTTTAACAGAAATAGCGCTTTTTTCTGCGATCTTTTGACAAAAATTCCGTCTTATCTGCAATCTTTTGAAAAAAAAAAAAAAAAAAAAAAAAAAAAACATGTCTTTTTCACGATCTCTTGACGAAAAAGGCCTTTTCCTTGATCTTTTGACAAAAATCACGTTTTTTCCATGAACATTTGAGGAAAATCGCATCTTTTTCGCAATTCCTTGACAGAGACTGCATCACATTTTCGCGATTCTTCGACGGAAATAACGTTTTTCTTGAGATCCGTCGACAGGAATCTCTTTTATTCCGCAATTTTTTTTTTTTTTTTTACGAAAAACATGCCCTTTAGCGATCTTTTAAATGAAATAGCGCTTTTTTCTGTGATTTTTTTAAAGATAGAAATAACGCTTTTTTCTGCGATCATTTGTCAAAAATCACGTTTTATTAAGAATCTTTTGACGAAAAATTCTATCTTTTACTGCGATTTTTTGGCAAAAAACGCGTCATTTTTCGTCGTCGGGGATTTTTCCGTCCCGCTTCCGTCCTTGGGAACTTTTAAAAGACAGAATTCCGTCTGAGGACAGAAAACTTGCACCGATGATGAATGGTATCACAATTTCATTTGCATATTGTGTTAGCTAAATGTACAGAGCAACTTTTGCAAAAGCCTCAAAAGACATAGCTCGAAAATTCTCAAGTGATCGTTAATAGAATAAGCTCCAAATCTGTTGTTTCCAAAATGAAGCAAAAAGATAAGGGGCTGTATCCATATATACATTGATTAAAGTCAACATAGAATGTACAATATGGCATGTACTACTATATTCGGATACAACCCCTTATTCTTTTTCGTTTCATTTTGGGAACAACTGATTTTGAGCTTGTTATATCGACGATAATTTTCAAGCTATGTTTTTGAGACTTTCCACAAAAATTACTCTATACATTTAGCTAACAAAAGATGCAGTTGAAATTTTTATAGCGTTCACGCATGCACAGTGAAAAATTATTTAGTAAACTTGCTCATTTTTATTATTTTTTAACTATGATTACAGGGTATTATGTACAACGTTGTTTGTCATATTTTCTGGAAAGAACATAGCTATAAACTATAAGCAAAAAACTTGGAAAAAAATTGGGATTGCTTTTATAGAAACCTTAATTTCTCTATGCAGGGTTCCCAACAAAACTTGATGGAGAAATTCCCAAATTTTCCATGACCAAATCTCAAAAAATTGCCTGACCAAATCTCAAAAATTTCTTTAACCAAATTGAATACAATGAAATTTCTATTTATTTTTAGATTCCTTTGTCAAAACTGTTTTTTCTGCAACTGTTGTTTAAAAAAAAAAAAAAAAAAAAAAAAAAAAAAAAAAAAAAAAAAAACTTGCGATTGTTTGATGAATTTTGCAATTTTTTCCTGGGACTATTTGATTGAGTAGTGTCATTTTTCATTTTTTCTCCAAGACTTTTTCATGACTCTTTAGAAAATATTTGTAAATTCCCTGACTTTTCTTGTATATTTTGAAATTTCCATGACTTTCCCTGACTACTTTGAAATTCCACGACTTTCCCTGACTACTTTGAAATTCCACGACTTTCCATGACGCTGGGAACCCTGCTATGACTATACAAACACAGTTTATTACAATAAGCCACTTAATCATAAATCTACAGTTTGAATGCTTTTGCTACATTAGTTTTAATATGATTATCAAAAAGATATTTGTTCTTTTTCAATTTGTTGATGTTCTTCAATGGAGTTTCAGAAAAAAAATTGCGGTAATCTATGATCTGTACTTTATGTTTACACACCTGAAATTTCAAGATTTATTTTTCTAGATATTAAACAAAATGTCTAAAATCACAAGTGGTCAGTTACTTTTGGCCATATAATGTAAAAGTACATACATTCAGCATATAATGTAAAATAACATTACAGAAGCCTTTATAGATTTTGCTATTGTATTGAGCAATTAAATCAATTAGGCCATTTTTAATCTTACCAGTACATTCACATAGAACGACAAGTAATTACAGGATGCAAACCTAACTCAGGGTCCATATACACTTAAAAAAACAAAAATCAAGGATTTTCAAGGACTAAAATAAATAAGGATCAACATATTAAAAAAACTAATGATTTATAAAATGTTTATTTGAAGACATGTTTTCATTTTGAAGCTTATAAACTTTCAAATGAAAGAAAAAATTGTGACAGTAGAAATTTAGAAGACAATTATTTATAGTTTAATAAATACAATAGGGGTAGGGGAGAGAAATTTTAAAGACTGTAAATGTTGTGAGAGGGAGAAAAGGGAATTGGTGTGCTTTTAAAGTTATTTAACTTTGTGTTCTTTATACTGCAGAGGAAAACATTTGTAAGAGAGATTTTTTCAGTTTTGTAAGCTAGGGGAAAAGGAGAGGGTAGTAAGTTGTTTGGTGAAAGCAGGAATTGGGGGAGGGTGGGGGGAAGGAATTGGAAATTGATTATAATTTATTTATCATTACTTTAGATTTGCAATTAAAAATCAGGGGGAAGGAATTGGAAATTGATTATAATTTATTTATCATTACTTTAGATTTGCAATTAAAAATCAATGATTATTATTTTTATTGTTGCAATAAAGAATAAAGTATCAAATAGAGCATAGATTGTTTTTAAAATATCAAAAGAGCTTTGAGGATTTGATAACTTTCTAAGCTGAAAAACAAAAGGGAAGTAAATAGGAATTTGCATCTCTGAATATTTATTGTATTTGAATATTTTAGTTTTTTAAAATTGACATATATAGTAAAAACGATGAAACCTACACACATCTTCATATACTTTTATTAAAAAAAAAAAGAAAAAAAAAAAAAACATGAAGGTTAATTCAATGTATAGATTTATCACACATATAATAAAGAAAATACACAAAAAAAAAAAAAAAAAGGCTTTAGCATTTTTAAAAACAGAAAAATGACGAAAATACGAACATGGAGAAAATTATATTTAAAGTATTAATTTACACAGGTAATTACGTTGGATGGGTGCATTATCAAAATTTGCAATATCTTACAATATAATTGTTATATGGGTAAAAATAAGGTGTAAAAATATTCACAATTAAACAAGATTTAAAAAAAAAAAAAAAAAAAAAAAATAGATTTTTTGACCAATTTTGAAGTAAACTGTCCACTTAAAGATTTAAAAAGCATTTTGCAAAAATATAAAAATTATTATTTTTTTTTAATTTAAGGGCAAGCAAAGACCATTTGAAAACCCATTAAGTGAAAAGAATAGAAAAGTCTTTTCATTTTCCCTCTTCTTTGATTATATTTTAATATTCAGGCTAGCTGATGCAGTGTGATTAAATATCTGGATTATTTGCAAATTTTAGACATCGTTTTCCATTTAAATTGCTGAAATACTGGATAGTTCTATTTTTAAAAGCTTGCATGAGCACTTTAATTTTTTTTCCCTTATAGTGTAAATCCATTAATTACAGTTTCAAAATTTCTTACATTCATATAAAACATTTGTAGAACTTATTTTTAAAAAGCTAATAATATGTTAATTTTTTTTTCATCCTATAGTAAGAACTTCTAAATAAAATCAATGTTTACTAAATTTAATATAAATACACAGTTAAAAAATGTATAGATTATATTGTAGTTGCTGATACCAAAAAATAACATGTTTCAACAACATCTTAAAACAGTTTTCATTTTGAAGCTTCATTCTTTTTCTATTAAAATGTAGACCAATCATAACAAAATTTACAGCTAAACCTTCACATTTTAAGATGCATTTATTGGTATAACTATTATATTAGTTAGATATATTAGAACAATATATTATAATCCTACTGTACATTTACAACTTTTTAATATTCAATACAATTCAAAAAAAGACATTTAATAAAAAGTAAATTTGAAAACTTTATAAAAATTCATACTAACCGTTGAAAGTTCCTTTTCCCATAATTACTTCTATACATGTCAGGGCCTCTACCATAATTCTGTCCACCAAAACCTGAATAATAATAATTATAAAAAAATGGTGTTTTAATAATTTGAACTGCCATCTGAGATATTTCAACTTATAATGTTATCCTAAACCTATTTAATAGGTTTAGAAAAAATGTTCAATTATATACAATTCTGAGATTAATTTTAACTAATATTTATGCTGTTTTTACAAGGAAGGGTACTCGTAATTCAATAAGAGTATTATTTTTAATCAAACCATAGAATATTTCTTCGAAAACTAGAAGAAAAAGAAAAGGGTTAATGTAAATACAGGGTTGCCATGGCGATTAATGTACTAGGCCAGGGATGCACAACCTTTTTACCAGAAAATCGGTTGACACCAGAATATTTGAAAAGTATAGTTTATTTTCTTTAATAGCAAAGTTTCTGTCATTACTATAAGGAAAATTACTCTGCATAAAAATAGTGGTATAATTGTGGCCCGCGGGCCAAAGGTTGTGCACCCCTGTACTAGGCTTTTTAATAAAGGGCTGTATTTTAAGTTCTTCTGGGCATAAAAACTCAAAAATTAGACAGCTACAAACAGAAAAAATTCCCATTTCAGAAATTCAAAAAATTATTTTCATACTCCTGTAAATAGTTGAAAAATTCGTAAAAATCCATTTATAAAATCTCATTTTATTTCCATTCAAAGAAACAGAATTTTGATAAATCCTCCTGAATGAGAGCAGGTGTTTTGGAATGCAGACAGCTGGGCGTCAGATAGTAGTGGCATTTTTAGACTATCTGTAAATATTTTCGAACGCTAAATTTATAAATTTAATTTTTATCAATTCAGATGCAGAATCTTTTGCTGATTTTAAATATGTAAATTTCTTTGCAGTTGCTCAATTACAACCTTATATATTAATTATTAATTTGTTACTTGGATGACTTGCTCTATTTAAAATAAGTTTTTTGAAATCACATGTTTAGAACACATAATATAGGTTTTAAAGAGTAGGAAACTAGAAATTATATGCAGGAGAGGTGGGGGCAATTATTATTTTAGGGAGAGCGTGATCAAATATTTAAAACCGCACTGTTTTAGATGCGAATTTTTTAGAGCTCTGGGATAAATAATACTTAGTTAATATGAAATTTTAAGTGCACTTATTCCTATTTTTGAATAATAATTTCATCAAATATCTTTCTTAAATTTACAAACAGTTTTGTTAAGAAAAGACCTTGCCCCCAGGTTCTGGAATATGAAACTAAAAGATTCCAGACCCCTCACCCCCCTTTTTTGTGTGTGTGCGATGCACTTCTGCTAAACGGTACCGTAGACAGCCGGCATTCGTTTCGCGATTTTTTCTTTTCCTTTTTTCTGAGATTTTGTAGTACAAATTTCAGGTTTAATTAAGAATATTATTACGGGTCCAGGCAATGTCGGGCGGCTCAGCTAGTTAATAATAATAAACATTTTTAGGATGATTTTAACAAGTCATATACCATATTTACTCATATATAAGGTGCACTTTTTTTCCAAAAAATTAGGGCAAAACTCCTAGGTGCGCCTTATACACAGAATAATGTTTAACTGTTGGATGCAGTCGAACGATATACATGTGAAACAAGAAATTATTCAAAGAAGATATTAAAACTCTGAAAATGTTGCTTAATTGAAGTATTACTGCATATTTATTTCATTCCTTGCAGTTTTTTATACAACAGAGCTAATGACATTATCTGAACGCTAATTAGCAATTCTCTTTACCGTCACTCATTCCTATTTCCCGTCATTCTCTTACAGCCTGAAGTCTAAAAATGCATTTTCGTCTTGTTTTCTGGTCTGGTGTAGTGTTTGTTTCGACTTTTTTTTACTGAAATTCATTTGGTCATTCTTCATTAGTGTATCAAATTTATGGTGCACCTTATATACGAGTTTTAAAGAAATCGCCATTTTTACTTGTAAAGTAGGGGTGCGCCTTATGGACGAGTAAATACGGTATTATGTACATTAATATTCCAAGACAAATGATAAAAAAAACAGTAGATTAAAGATAGACAACTAACTGTTTAAAATGTGCATTTTTATTTGATGGAGTTCATCAGATTGACTTCTGAATGCCTCATGTTACGTACGACATGGGTTTATCTCATGGATAAAACATTAATATTCCTAGACTCATCACAAACCAATTTTAAATGAATTTTCAGTTTTACAATTTTCGGAACCTCGAAATTTTTTAACTTTTAAATATCGACCATTTTAAATTTTTACACTATTACGAAGAGAAAAAGAAATGCACTTTTTAATTTCCTGACACTTCCCTGATTTTTTGCCTAAATAATCTTATTCCCTAATTTTTTCAGGCTTTCCCTGACCCGCAGGAACCCTGAATACATGGGAAATGACATAAGACAGAAAAAGATTAACTATGAGAAAAATCTTAAGAACAAGATAAATATTTAAAACATACCAGGGAAATTAGGTCCAGGTCCCCTAGGTCCAAAGCCATATGGTGGCATTGGGGGAGGAAATGGTCCACTGTGAAAGGGAGGACCACCCATATTTCCATGCATATCATTCCGAGAACCTGTTGTTCTATTGGAAGGATGTTCAGGAAGTTGAGCTCGTTTAGGATCCATTAAATAGTTATTAAAATAGGCCACCTACAGGAAAAAATATTTAAGAAATTACACATTTACCATAAATACTCATATATAAAGAGATGAAATATATTCCCATCAACATGACAAGAGCAAAAATGAAAATGATCAAAATATCAAACAAAAACTGTGACTTGCAAAATATGAAGGAAATATTTAGAGGATATTTCCTGAAATGATTTACATTGTTTGTCAATGTATTACTTAAAAAAACCTAACTGTAAAAGCAAAAGGCAATCTTAGTTTCATATTAAAACAGTCGAAGAACTAAACACTTTTTTAACTCCAGAAAAAAAGTTGGAAACTGGTGTTATACAATAGAACACAAAAAAACTTCTTGAAACACCATAAAATAAATAAAATACCGCAAGGCCTTTCGATAGAACTTAGTCTATCTTCATCAGGTGAAAAGACGTGCGTCTACAATGAATGTAGCGGCACGACTGACGTGTAAAGGTGGGAAAGGGTGCAAGCTGGAGGAGCAGCCAATGGGAAAGTAGAAGGCAACAGCCAATCAGGGAAGAGCATAAACGAACAAAAGTATACAATGAAGGAAGGGAGGGAAAAAAGGAAAATGGTTACAAAGGAAAAAAGTTAAAAGTAAGTAAAAAGGCAGGTTATATTAAAAGTAAATACACACACATATAAAATAATAATAATAGTAATTAGTATTTAAAATGTTTATAGTAATGATAAAACATTTATGTATCTAAAAAATTATATACATGATTAATACAAAATATATATACATAAATATATAATATAAAGTTCTAAAGATACATATGTATAAATTAAAAAAATTATATTTATGATTAAATATATATATATATAGAGAGAGAGAGTTCTAAAGATACATATGTATAAATTAAAAAATTTATATTTATGATTTTAAAAAAAAAGTAAATAATTATAAGGCAGTGCTGAAAAGGTTTTTTCAAGCTAGGGATAGCGTTTTAGAATCAGATTTATCATTAACAATAACTTCATGATTAAGATAAATAGCTAAATTTTCAAGAAAATCTAACTCATAAGTACTATTGGCATTAAAGATAATTTTAGCAGTTTGAAAATTGAAACTATGGCCGGAATCCCAAGAACACTTAGAAACCGAAGATTTGGAAATTTCTTGATTATTGACATACTGAGAGTGTTCAAGGCGTTTTTCGAGATTTCTTTTAGTTTGACCAATATAAGATAAATCACAGCCATTACAAGGAACATTATAAATACCCCATTTTTGGAGGTCAGGGACAGGGGACTTCATGGAAGGAAATTTGAATTTATTGACAGGTTTCAAAATAACATTAAAATTGAATCGTCTTAAAACTTTAGCTAATTTAAAACATAAAGGTGGATAAAAGTGGAGGACAACCAAATTATCAGGTTTACTTTTAACGGAATTAGAAAGAGTGGATTTATTAGACGGTCTATTGAATTTGTTTACAGCAGTATTGATGATAGAAGGATTGATACCTCTTTTGGCAGCAACGGATTTTAAGTAATTCAGTTAATCCTTAAGGGATGCAAAGTCTGAACAAATTTTGAGAGCACGATTTACATGTGTAAAAAACACCGATCTTTTGGTTGACAGGATGATTTGAGCTAGCATTGAGGGGGGGGGGGGGTTAGAAACCAGGGATGCCACTCAGAAAACAGCAAAAAGGAGGAAATTATGCGTAAAGTAAAATTTACGAAATTCTTCACAACATTTACGTGTGAATTTTGTAAATTATATTGTTTATAATAAACTAAATAATGAATTACAGCTTTTATTTTTGTTGTAAATTTTTAATTTATAAGAGTAAGTAAAAATGATTTTTCTTTAGTTCACAGCATTTTACATCAATTAAAGTAACCCAGCAGCAGGTTCAGTGACGAATTTTATGTATCGCATCGTTTTAAACCAATTCAAGTAACCCAGCAATAGATTCGATGATTATTCCACGAGTGAATAGCAAAATTTTGAAGGATATTTTTTTTGAACGAAAATAGCTGTTTTATTTCATGATAGTTTGACGAAAATCGCCGTTTTATTCTGCGATCATTTGACGAAAATCGCCGTTTTATTCTGCGATCATTTGACAAAAATCGCCGTTTCACATTGCGGTCGTTTCACAAAAATCATTGTTTTATATCGCGATCGTTTGACGAAAATAGCCGTTTTATTTAGCGATCGTTTGTCGAAAATCGGCGTTTCACATCAAGATCGTTTGATGAAAATCATCATCATTCCACATCGCGATCCTTTGACAAAAATTGCCGTTTCACATTGCGATCGTTTCAAAAAAATCACCTTTTCGTTTCGCGATCGTTTGATGAAAATTGCTGCTTTATATCGCGGGCGTTTGATGAAAATATCCGTTTTTTTTTTCGATCTTTTTAACGAAAATCGCTGTTATATTTCGCTATCTTTTAATGAAAATCGCTGTTATATTTCGCGATCGCTTGACGAAAAAGGCTGTTGTATTTCGTGATCTTTAAGTGAAAATCGCTGTTTTATTTCGCAATCGTTCGAAGAAAATCGTTATTTTATTTCGTGATCGCTTAACCAAAATCGCGAATTCGTAAAAATTAAAAAAAGCGGAAATCCGCCTTTTGGCGGAAAAGTGGCATCCCTGAGAAACAGAAAGAGGTTCTTTTCTGTTTCTAATCCCCCCCCCCATGCTAGCCTTTGTTTATAGCTTGCAGAGTTCTTAATATAAAAAAATGTTCTTTCCAGAAAATATGGCAAACAACATTGTACATAATACCCTGTAATCGAAGTAAAAAAAATAATAAAAATTGTATGAAAAATGAGCAAGTTTACTAAATTTTTTGATATGCATACGTGAAACCTATTGTGTCAGCATGATGTATAGAACAACTTTTGCAAAAGCCTCAAAAACATAGTTTGAACATCAGGGTGGCTACAGAAATGATGAAAAAAAGTTCCCTGATTTTTCCCTGATTATCTGAATCAGATTTCCCTGATTTTTATTATTGAAGAACATATACGGTATTTTTTTAACATATGTTGCTTTCTCGTATAACACACTTATCCAGCTTGCAAATATCTCTTTTGGGGAAAAAAAAAAAAAAAATGCACCGTATTTAATTAACAGGGTGCCAGGTATTATGATTTATCTATAATTATTATGATTACGGATACGCAATAAAAATTACGGTGTTTACAGGCATCGGATAAAAAAATTGCTAATTTTATCAAAAGATTAAATGCAAAAATAATGCAAATTTCAACATAGGATTGCTTGAAATAATGCAAATTTCAACATCGGATCGCGAAAAAGAAACGAAATTTTGTCAAAAGATAGCAGATAAGCATGAAATTAGTCCTAAAGATTACATAAAAAATTTAAATTTCATCCAAGACTTGCATAAAAAAATGTGCATTTCATGAAAGGTTCTCGTAAAAAGCAAGAATTTAATCAAAAGATCGTGAAAAAATGTGCAAATTTTAACTAAAGATCGCAAAAAAATTGCAAATTTCATCTAAAGATCATGAAAAATGCACAAATTTCATCTTAATATCATGAAAAACGTGCAAACATAGTCTAAAAATCGCAAATTACATGCACATTTCATCAAAAGATCACGAAAAACATCAAATTTCGTCAAAAGATCGCGAAAAACATTTGAATTTTGTCAAAAAATTGAAAAAGAGAAGCACAAATTTTATAGGAAAAAAAAAAAAAAAAAATGTGCAGATTTTATCAAAAAATTGTGATAAACTTGCAAATTTTGTCAAGAACTCTTAAAGTGTACATTTCATCAAAAAATCGCGAAAAATGTGCAAATTTAGTAAAAAAAATTGCTAAAATTGACAAATATTATCAAAAGATTGCTAACTTTTGAAAATTTGGGTTTATGGGACAATTTAGCTTTCATGCAGACAGATATCACTTGGCAGCAGTACCGCTTAATGTCTCTTATTATATCTTATTGGTTTATACGTAGCCTGTTTCACAATGAATCAATGTTGTTGGTAAGGTGAAAATAGAAATATTTTCACAGACAAATATTTCCCTGATTTTTGAGTATTTTTCATTAAGTTCCCTAACATTTCCCTGATTTTTCCAGATTGATAAACTTCCCTGATTTTTCCCTGATTCCCTGTTTTATAGAATCTGTAGCCACCCTGAACATTCTGAAAATGATCGTTGATAGAATATCAACCTCAAAATCCGTTGTTGCTAAAATGAAGAAAAAAACATGGTGTTGTATCCAAATATAGTAATAAGTGCAATATTGTGTATGCTTTAATGACACTAATCAATGGATATATGAATACAGCTCAGGGTTCTCGCTGTCGCTCGCCATTGCGCCAAATTGCTACATAATTCTTCATTTGGCGGGTAAACAAGCGATTGGATTTGCCAAATTGCTAGTGCTCAATTTTTGCTTTTTCTTTCTTTTCTGTTTCGTTTTTCATACATATGCATACATTACATACATATTTTTAATATATTAATAGCGTATAGTAGAAATCAGATTATTAACAATCAATGTCGCATTTATAAAAACTTAGGTTATTTTAGAACACATTGAAAAAAAGAAGGGCACATTAAAGGATTAAAGATTTTTTTTTTTTTTTTTACACCACGGTGAATCTATTTTGCTAATACTTTTTTCATTTGGCGAATGTTTTTTATTTTTAATTAGCCAAATTACTAATGTTGGTCAAATGTCAGAGAGAACACTGATACAGCTCCTCATTTTTTTGTTTCACTTGGGAAAAAACAGATTTTAAGCTTATTCTATCAACGATAAATTTCAGAATTTTCAAGCTATGTTTTTGAGACTTTCACAAAAGTCTCTCTATACATTTAACAAACACATTATGCAAATTATAATTCGATTGCATTCACACATGCACAGGGAAACATTTAGAATACCTACTCATTTTTCATACTATTATTATTTTTTAATTCTAATTACAGGGTACTGTATACAATGTTGTTTGTTATATTTTCTGAAAAGAACATTATTTTAAATTTAGAAATCTGCAAATTGTAAGCAAGAAACTTAGCAAAATTTGGGACTGTTTTTATAAAAAAAAAAAAAAAAAAAAACCTTCATTTCTCTACAAGTATACATGATATCAACATAAAAACGAACACAGTTTATTACAATACGTTATTTAATCATAATCTGCATTTTGAAGGCATTTGTTACATTATTTTTGACATAGTCATCTAAAAGACATTCATTTTTTTTTTTTAAATTGTTGATGGTCATCTATGGAGTTTTAGGAAAAAGAATCTTAATGAAAATGTATGACTTGCACTATTATGTTTACACACTTAGAGTTTCAAAATAATTCCTCATGTATATTTCTAGATATTTAACAAAATGTCTAAAATCACATATAGTGTATGAATTAACCAATTTGCAGACAATTTTTGTAAAGCTAAGTTTCTCCAATCTCCATAAGTTTGAAAACTTATTAAAGTAGAGTAGTTACATCTAATTGCTACATCAGTCATACTCTGAATTAAATTATCTTATTATTTATACATACTTCTATATAATTACTTGAAAAATAAATGTATGAGTAATCAAACTTTAGCAATCTAGTTTTCATGATAATTTTAGCCAGTACTGTATGCTTAAAAGAAAAGGAAAACAATGTGATAACTTTGTTACCTCTTTCTTAACTTCTTCTATTTTCTCTGCATGTTTGTTGAAAATGTGCTTCCGAACAAACTCTGGTCCTTTAAACTTTTTGCCTGACAGTGGACAAAGCCATTTATCTTTGGCAAGTTCCTGCGTGTTTGCTTGGATGAATTTTTCAACTTCTACATCAGGGTCCTTTTTCCCTAATTTAATGCATTCTTCCTCATCCAGTTTTTGCGGTGACTGCAAAAAAGGTTGACTTTTCATTTCAAAATGAGAAATGTAGTCATTAATTTCTTGTTGAGTCACTTTACTAGAAGGTGGTGACCCTCTTGCATGCATGATACCACATCTATTGGGCATTTCATCTTCACTAGGATATTCACTACTGTTATAATAATCAACAGAGTGAACAACACGCAAATAAAGAAGAAGTCTATCCAATACCTATAAAAATAATAAATTTGACAAATGATAATGCAAATAATAGGAGAATAGAATATACTATAAATTAGGGTTATTTGGACCAATAATTGACAATTATTTCACATTTTAATCAAAAACAACTGACTGCAGCCAAGAACTGCTCATGGTGAAATAACAAGACCTATTCATACACTGGTACTGTTAATGAGTGAAAATTCAAAAAAGTAATTCGTTTATTCCATTATTATCTGTTATTGTGTAAAAGTTAATCAGTTTTTTCTTTTATGTGTAAGTATTATAGGTAATAACTTCTGTATAACTGTAAGCTGTGTTATGTTCTATTTAAGATATTTTCTGTATAAATAACTTCTGTTGTATTTTGAAAAAAAAAAATATATATATATATATATATATATATTATGTAATTGATGTTTTAAAAGCCATTGGGACTAAGTATGTTTGAAAGATGAGGGCGCCAATCGAAGTTACCCAAACTTATGCTTTTACTATTTATTCCCCACCCCCTCGTTCCTACGTTTTCCAGTCTGTCTTGTGCAGTCATTGACTAAAAATATTAAAATGCGATTATGTGCTACCTTATTTCCTAAATATCAGTAAAGAACAGCTTCAATTTTTGGATATAGGTTCATACTGATAAAAGACTTCCCCCAATTAGTTTGTGGTTCTACTGTTAAGTATAAAGGGGGAGGGGGGAATGGGTGATTAGCTCTTCCTTAAATTAGTTAGTTCTTCAAATAGAGTGCCCACAAATTTTTTGGTCACATGCAGAGTGACAGACATTTTCTAAAAAACATGAAATCATGTTCAGGACCATCAAAAATTATAAATTCACAGAAAACTGGAACTGGTTTTTTCTTGATAGAAGAACGAAAAAATATCAATATTAACGATTAAACATTTGATGAATCACTAATCTATTTTTTTTTTCTTTTTACAAACTTAAATCTCAACACCACATACTTTAAAATTTTTCACTGTTCAACAGGTAGGGCGGAATTTCAAATGTTAAACTTTTGAAAACTGTATTTCACTTTACTGACTCTTTATGATTTTTAAATAAAATAGCTTGATTACAGAGTAATATGAATATTTTTATCCATTAAAATTTTAAAGTAAAACCATTATTCTTATCAGCCATCCAAGGAAGCAGGGTTTACAAAAATAGTTGAATAAAATAATAGATATGATAGGTGCAGATTTTCTTAGTTAGAATTTTATTTATCACCTACTCAAATGACTCATTAGCAGGCTTAGTGACAGGATAAATCACAGGATAAATTACTAGCTCAGAGAAAAATTCTTTATTTTTGAGTTTCAAGAGAGTTTAATCTTAAAATTTTAAACTGTTAAGTTTTTTTTTTAGTAATATTTTTTTTGTATAAATTATTTAATATATTCCAAATTTAAAAAGAACTCTTGTTAAGATATTTTTAATACGATTTTTTATAATGCTTTATGTATCTCATATTTAAAATTATTTTTTTTTTCTCTTAGTAGCGAAAACCCTGGACATTTCCTTTTTTCTATCTATTTTATGATCGTTCTCACGAGTGTATAGGCATTGGTGTGAAAGAAAGTGAAAGCTTCCCATTCCCTTATCTAGCGTAAATAACACCCGTTCGTACGAATGCTTTTACTGTCCTGGAATAATTGTACTATTTGAGTAAAGTGGTCCTTTGTTGATTTTTTCGAAGAAGAGTAGCTTCTGGCTTGCTTGTAAAGGGCATATATTCAGCCTTGTAAAAATTGGCCCACACGCATAGTTTATTGCTTGCGTACGTGAATGAATAGTACCCTAAAATTTTATAACCCATGACAAACGTTGACTGTCATTTGAGGCGGAGTAGATATTTCCCAGACCCTTAAAGTTATTTTATGACCGATCTGAGATAAAAGTGCCAATTCACGGTTATCGGCGGGCACTGGTGTGCAAGCAGGTGCAAAATTTAGAAACAGCTGTCCCTGCTATCTGACCACGTGATTGAGAGGAGGGGACGCAAGCGATGACCATATTTGGTCATGAGAAAGGGTGACGGTTGCATTGACCAGTGAGATGGACCCTAGTAGTGGGAGAGAAAGGGGGAAGCAGTAGTCTTCCTGGTATTTGGTGCCCCTTTTTTGATTGCAGAGGAGCGTGTAATTCGGTTTGGAGATGAGGTAGTTCCCTGCTAGCAGTCTAACGAAGAGGAGGTGAAAAGAAATAGTCCCGTCCTTCACCCCCTCCCCCATTTTGATTTCTATCGGGGTGAGGGGAGTTTTTCGGCAGAAAAAACAGAACTTGAGAAGACGTGAAAGTCGACGGAGCGAAATAAGCAGAGCTCAAAGATTGGAGAATGTGGCCCCCTAGCCCATTATAATAGAAGGAGTCGGGTGAAGAGAAACCTGTTAGTTCGTAATACGTCGCTGTCCTACCTTTTCCTGACATGAAGTTAAGTTCCAAACTATAACTGTTAGTTAATGCCCAAAGAAAGACTGCAACTCTGAGGTGAAAATAGCAATTGCGTTGTATAGATGGGATATGGTCGAAAAAGAAATCACGTATTATAAGTCTGGAAGGATGAGTCAAGTCTCAGCGAATTGATTTCAGCCCCGTGCCCTCTCGGAGGAATAAGAAGTCGAGGCAAGTGGTATTTGTGCTATGCAGCCGAAATCTTGTTATCGACTGGTAGACGCGGGTACTCCAGAGAAACTATAGAGTGTATATAGGAATCATTACTCACCTGTATGCTTGGAACTAGTCTTATGTGTCAAGCCAGTGTCGCTATTTTTGAAAAGAGATCAGAATAGTGGTTTTAAAGAACTGGTTAGCTGTAGTATCGACTATTCCCAAGACTATCTAGAATTATTGTGACACTGAAATATGTACTACTTGGAGCTCGGAGGTAAGCTACTCTTAATGTGTTGTTAAGTAACTGAGTATAGTGCATAATAAGTTGTTATGTTTTAGTAAATAAGTGTACCTATTATCGGATGTTATACATCCCTAAGAATGATATCCATTTACAAATGCTCTTGTCCATCACTAAGTGTATTCAATTTAGTTACTGTCGATCTAATATGGAGAAGAAATAGTTGTTAGTAAATCTCACTTCAACATACATTGTATTTTCATCGAAGTGAGAGTGAGTATTATTTAATTAAATAAAAGGGATTTTTTTTTATGTGAAAACAAGTTGTTATTGATACATACCAACTCAACATGTCTTATACTCTCACTCTGTTTAGTAGAATTTAAAAAAGAAGAGAAAAAAAAAAAAAAAAAAAAAAAAAAAAAAAAAGAGGAAGAAAATGTATACTTCATGTTGTTTTATTTAGAAATTCATGTTAGACCTGACTAGAGATGATGAATATAAACCTTCTTATTAGTTTTCTTTTCACTATTAAAATGTTGAGGTGAAATTAAGTTTTTAAGTGATAATTTAACTCAAAGTTAAATCCTAGTTTCATTTAGTCTTGAATAAAATAGTTTTTTAATTAAAGTTTTAAATTTCTAAATACAGGATTGGTTTAGTACAATCATGTGATAATTTTTGAAATTGTAGAGATTCTTCTAAATGTTTATAAGAAAAGTAAATATTTCATTTGATTTCTTACTCATAAATCTAAATTAATTTTATAAGGATTATATCTATCTCTACATAAACTAATTTGCAAGACTATTTTTTTTTAATACTAATCACTATACGAAATTGGCCAAAATATCATTGTTGATTTCTGGGGTGTTTATTTTTATTATTTCTAGTGTTTTAATTTTTTCAAAATTATATCTTTCTTTGCCTTCTTGAAAATAAGAAGGATTTCAGGGTCTTTCTTTTCTCTTTTGTAATTTTAGATTGAATCTTGTATTTTTAGATTATTAGTATGAGTTTAATATCTCAGGAATCAACGTTGATAAATGTTGGGTTCTACTGCAGATCAAGGTTTAGCACTTGAGACTGGGTCAGATTGAGAATCCTGTTGTGTTTTTTCTTATTTACTTATATTCATTAAATTTTAAAGAATCTTAAATAATATTTGTATTTATCCTCTTTATCGTTTTAATTTGTCTTTTTAGCATCCGATGCTATTTCTTTCAGACAAGCTAAAAATGTCGTGTCATCAGCCCTGAATTTTCTAGTCAACCGATTTTGATAATTATTTTTTTAAATGAAAGCTATTTATTTGTAGTTGTGCCCATTTTAATTATTTTTTAATTTATTTCCATTTTTATATTTTATTTTTAATTTTAAAAGCTTTTTCATGACATTTCTTCGAAATGGTGGCAACACAGTTTAGCTTTTCTCTCGATAATAAAAATTTATTTTCTAAAATGATTGCGTATAATTATGCACTAATTGAGTTAAAAAATATATATATTTACTGAGAAATAATATTAATAATGTAAATAAAATGACAGAAAATAATTTATGATAAAAATTAATGTCTAAATCAAAATAAGAGAAATTTCAAATGAGGAAAATTATGTCATTCAGCAACCAGATAAAAGGGAATTACAATATTATTATGGAGGCCTTTTTCATAAACAGTAACTTTTAAAGAACATTTGAAGAGAAAATGACGTCACTATTTAAAACATTGTATTTTTACTCATAATGATATTAGGTACTACTCTGTTACCCCGTCGACCAATTTCGCCAAATTATAGAAATCGCCACATTAATAGCCAAACTATACATATTGACATAATTTTTATTTTAAATAACGAAAAAATAAATAATTAGTAGAATATTAATAAAAATCACTCAATGACATTTTAAACGCATGAATCGTATTTAATGTCATTGAATGTGACATTCACGATCACCCATTATTGGCATTTAATCTTATAGTTTGGTGATAATTTTTTGGTCGATGGGATAACCTAGTAGTACCCGATATTATTTTTTTTCTTTTTTTTTAAATAAAGCTATTTTTCTGTGAGTGCATATAAAATAAAATTTCTGGATTTCGCCGGCACTCATATTACAATTTTAACTGTAGATGTGCGAATATATGAATGCAAAATTGTAACTGGCAAATTCAACATTTACTTTGTAAATATATTTATTATATATTGATTCAATAATGTAATTACTTTTGCTTTTTTTAAAACCAAATCGATCGGGTCTTTTAAACATTTCATTCGTCGAATTCGACGGGATTCCATTCGTTTTATTGTTAAATTGCATTTCCTTTTACTCAGAGTCTATAAAAAAGCATTTAAGCTAAAGAAAAAATCCATTTTTGATGAATCTAGTCAATGAAGAAGTAGCACGTCAAATTGTATCTCTTTATTATTCCGCAATTCCAATGTCTCAGAGAGAAATTGCTATTCAATTGGGTATTTCACGCCGTTCTGTTTGCTATTATATTGATAAACACAAGAAAAATGAAGTTAGTTCATTGCAATCAAAACCGGGTCGCCCTTCTGAAAAACTTCTATTGATTTTTTTTTTCTAATCGGAGGCGAAACTGAATTCTGCAATGGTAGAATCTACATTCATCTTGTAGTTTATTTATTTTAGTGATTTCTTAATGTTAACTGGTGTAATCTTAATTTAATTAATTCATTTTTTTATATAAGCACCTTATTTAATTAATTAAATCAACAACAAGATTCATGTGATTGGAAATTTGACCCAAATCTCATTGAATTCTTTAATAAAGCCGAAGAATATTTATTGATCCATAATAACAGTCAATTTGCTGAGCAGAAGCTGCAATTAATTAAAGTAATGATCTGTAGCAGAAGTTTAATAAAAAGAACCCAACACATAAATGGTGCCGTGTGTGAAAAGCCTGATTATTGTGACACAATAAGTATAAAAATAGTACTATGAAGTAGAGCCTATTTATTACAACAATAGCCTGAATTTTGATATATATTTACTATATTAAGGCCCTACATCAGTAACGCTCCGAGATAGAACGGCTAATGTTATTTCAATGGAAGAAATTTATCGCTTTCATTCCTTTGCATTTTGCTCAAATTTAATATTTTTTGTTGTTTTGAAAACCTGTAGGTTTAAACTATGCACGTCATTCTGAAATTTTATTTCTTTTTTTAATTTTAAGGCGATACAAGTGCGTTATTTTATAGTCTTTAAAATTCACCTTTAATGTCTTATTACGAAAAATCTGTTTGACATTTTAAAATTTGGTAAAACAGCATGCAGAGTTTAATTATTTAGCTTTCAGAAAATGTTTTTTATTTTGATTTTTACAAAAATTTAATCTATGCTATTTGTATAAAAAGTTGAAGCACTTTGATTTAAAAGAGTCGAAAATGGTGTTTAACTCCGCCTTTAAAAGGGACACGCCTTAAAAGTAATTAGGGTGAAAGACGATATGGGTTTACCTCCAGGGAGTCTTACAGGGACGAAGGTGTAAAATCTTGCCTGTGGCTATTAGTAAAATGTTGTTTGCTGGTTTAGGATAAAAAAATAAAAACATCCTTTCCTGAATGCATGATAGTTCGATCAAAAAATGAATTTCAGAAATGATGTAAATAGATGTTGATTTCAAAAAGTTTGTTTAACTAGGCATTCAATCTCAAATGTACTTTAAAAGCATTATTGATTTCGAATAAAAACACATTTAACATTTTTATTATTTTTCTTCCATATATTTGAAGTTTAATTTCTAAAAAAGATTCTTTAATTGCGGACAACATCAAAATGAAATATTCGTTAATTTATAAAAAATAATAGAATTAACTTTTTGTCATCTGCAGACGACAAAGGGAAAAGAAGAAAGGGCAGAAAGAAAATAACAATGGTTCTGACATTAAAAATGAATAGATGTATTCGCGAATAAATACATTTGTATTAAATTTTTCTTATCATTCTTTTAGACAATTCTTAATGAATTAGTTTAAATGTTCCTTTTCTTAAATATTTCATAAATATTTATATTTTAATCAATAAAAGTTTGCAGTATACCCACTCTAAAATATAAAGTAATTATTATGCAATTCATGATTAAATTGGATAACACTAATTTAAAAGATAGAAATATATTTATTTTGACACTTCTATCGAAAATTATGACTAATTTACAATACTTTAGAAAATATATTCTGTTGCGGTAAAATTCACATCCGTAAATGATATATTTATGCTTTATTGTATATAAATTGTCTTTCCTTTGTTTTTCCTTTTCAGAAAGATAAACGAATGATTTTTAAAGTTTTTATACTATTTTAACTAAATAATACGCATATATTCCAAAGCCTGTCATAGTCTAACTGATCTAAGTTTTAGAATAGCGGTTTTTTCAGTCACGCAAAAAGACAAACTCAATTATACTAAACCTATGGAAGATTTTTTTAAAGATACCATATTTTCATTCCAATTTTTAATTATTTTTTTTCTGCATAGTATAGCTGATGATGGTTTGTATAGAGGCCGCTTTTTACTTTTTTCGATACACACTGTAAAAAAAAAAGGTCGATCTACTAAAAAAACTTTAGTGATCCTTGTAATTACTAAACAATTTTTAGTAATCTTAGTCGGTTACTAGAAAATCTGTAAGAATTACTAGAAAAAAGTTAGCAACGAATGGAGTTAAAAGTTTTATATTTTTAATAGCTCTTACTAAAACTCAGTTGGTGTGGCCTTGATAGCATAGTGGATATGGTAACGGACTCCAGGCTAAAAGGTCCCGGGTTCGAAACTTGCCAGTGCCAAATACACCCCGAATGTCTGTAGTATCTCGTTAATAAAGGGATTATAAAAATCCTTTCGGAGCAGTTAAGAATGTTTAGTGCTGCCATCTATTGTGGTTTTGCCGAAAATCTTCCGATCAGATGTCTGGATGCAGCTCGAAGGAAGCTCCTCCGCTTCGATTGCACGTAATGGTTATTAAAAGTAACTTTGGAGCTATTACTAAAATTTGCTTTGTGGCTCATACTAAAAATTTTTAAGTTAGTTATACAAAATATTCTTTTGTTCAGTTTACAAAAGAAATGCTTGTTTCACTTGCAAAAAAAAAGTTTGTAATGGTTACTAAAAAATTCTGTGGAATACGAATTTACTAAGAAATTTTTAGTAACCTCTTGAATTTTTTTTTTACAGTGCAGATTGTAGATTTTAAATATGAGGATAATATCACTTTTGAAAACGGTTCCGAAAATGAAACTGTCCTGTAAAGAAAATTAAAAAAGTAGAAAAAGGCCTTTGAAGAGATCGCTCTGAGCTATTAAAGGGGAAAAATATTAAAATGCAGACGAGACTTATTTATAAATTTCGACCGTTGGATTATCGTCGAAAAAATTATCATAAGCTAGTAAATTGTTTCGTTTGATTAAAGTTTATATATATATATATATACCCGTAAAATAAATCGAAAAAATAGAAAATGACCTTTGTGCAAATCGATATCAACTAGGCAAAGTAAAAAACTATTAAAACACAGACGATAAACTTTTATAAATTTCTTTCATAGCATTAGTTTTAAAGCGAAGGCATTGTTTCGTTTAACTGCAGTAGCCTCTTTAAAATAAACGAAATCGTAAAAGCTATTCAAGGTAAGAGAAAAAAAAAAATAAAAATAAAAAAAAAAAATAAAAAAATAAATGTAAGCGAGATATCTTTATAAATTTCTACAATGGGATTTCGCTTGACTGAAGTAAGTCACATTAAAATACCTGTATCGAAATCAAAAATTGTAATACGGCCTTTGAACAGAAAGATCTCAGCTGTTCAATATAAAAAAGATTATTAAAATATAGACGAGATATTTCTATAAATTTCTGTGATAGGATTTCGCTTCATTGAAGTAAGCCCCTTTAAAATACCCGAAAAAAATCGTAAAAAATATAAAGCGGTATTTGTACAGAAATATCTCAGAAATTCAATGCTAAAAGAATAATTTAAAAAATTAAAATGTTGACGAGATATCTTTATAAATTTCTATAATGGGACTTCTCTCTCAAGTAAGCCACTTTAAAATACCTGTAAAAAATCGAAAAATTGAAAAAAGGTGTTTGTACAGAGAAATCTTTGATATCCAATGCCCCCCCCCCCCCCCCCCCCCGAAAAAAAGTTTAAAGACAATTAAAATACAAACGAGATATCTTTAAAAATTTCTAAAATGTGATTTAGATCTATTGAAGTAAGTCACTTTAAAATACCCGTAACAAAATCGAAAAGATATAGAACGTCCTTTGTAAAGAAAGATATCAGTTATATAATGAAAAAAAATTACAAGTATTAAAATGATCTTTACAAATGACTTTTAAATGATCTTAAAGATATCTTTATAAATTTCTACAATGGGATTTTACTTGATTGAGGTAATCATGAGTTTATATTAACTTGTAGACGAGATATCTTTATAAATTTCTAACATTCAATGCTAAAAAAATCATTTAAAAATATTAAAATGTAGAAGAGAAAAATATATATTTATATGAACTTCAAAACTTCATAGGATTTCGCTTGATTGAAGTAAGCCCCTTTAAAACTCCCATAACAAAATCCAAAAAAAATAAAACGGTCTTTGTACCCAAAGATCTCAGATATCCAATGCCAAAAAAACATTTAAAAATATTTAAATGTAGAAAAGATATCTTTATAAATTTCTACTAAAGGATTCCGCTTGACTGAAGTAGCCTCTTTGAACACCTGTAAACAAAACCAAAAAAGTACAATACGGTTTTAACACCGAAAAATCTCAGCTATCCAATGACAAAAAAATCATTTTAAAATATTAAAATGTAGAAGAGATATTTTTATAAATTTCTACCATTGGAATTCACTTGACTGAAGTAGCCTCATTAAAACACCTGTAAACAAAATCAAAAAAGTACAAAACGGTCTTTGTGCCGAAAAATTTCATCTATCCAATGCCAAAAAATCATTTAAAAATATTAAAATGTAGAAGAGATATTTTTATAAATTTCTACAATTGTATTTCACTTGACTGAAATAGCTTTTTTAAAATTCGCCTAAACAAAGACGAAAAAGTACAAAACGGTCTTTGTACCGAAAGATCTGAGATATCGAATGGCAAAAAATAATTTAAAAATATTAAAATGTAGAAGAGATATTTTTATAAATTTCTACCATTGGATTTCACTTGACAGAAGTAGCTTTTTTAAAATTCCCCAAATAAAAGTCTAAAAAGTACAAAATGGTCTTTGTACCGAAAGATCTTAGCTATCCAATGACAAAAAAATCATTTAAAACTATTAAAATGTAGAAGAGATATTTTTATAAATTTTTACCAATGGATTTCACTTGACTGAAGTAGCCTCTTTAAAACACCTGTAAACATATTAAAAAAAGTACAAAAGGGTCACAGAATGATCTCAGCTATCCAATGACAAAAAAAATCACTTAAAAATATTAAAATGTAGAAGATATATTTTTATAAATTTCTACCAATGGATTTCACTTGACTGAAGTAGCCTCTTTAAAACACCTGTAAACAAAGTCGAAAAAGTACAAAACGGTCTTTGTACCGAAAGATCTTAGCTATCCCATAACAACAGAATCATTTAAAAATATTAAAATGTAGACGAGATATTTTTATAAATTTCTACCATTGGAATTCACTTGACTGAAGTAGCTTTTTTAAAATTCCCCTAAACAAAGTCGTAAAAGTACAAAACGGTCTTTGTACCGAAAGATCTTAGCTATCCAATGACAAAAAAAATCATTTAAAAATATTAAAAATGTAGAAGAGATATTTTTATAAATTTCTAAGATTGGAATTCACTTGACTGAAGTAGCCTCACTAAAACACCTGTAAACAAAATCAAAAAAGTACAAAACGGTCTTTGCACCGAAAGATCTCAGCTATCCAATGACAAAAAAAAATCATTTAAAAATATTAAAATGTAGAAGAGATATTTTTATAAATTTCTACCAATGGATTTCACTTGACTGAAGTAGCCTCACTAAAACACCTGTAAACAAAATCAAAAAAGTACAAAACGGTCTTTGCACCGAAAGATCTCAGCTATCCAATGACAAAAAAAAATCATTTAAAAATATTAAAATGTAGAAGAGATATTTTTATAAATTTCTACCAATGGATTTCACTTGACTGAAATAGCTTTTTTAAAATTCCCTTAAACAAAGTCGAAAAAGTACAAAACAGTCTTTGTGCCGAAAGATCTGAGATATCCATATGAAAAAAAAAAAAAAAAAAAAAAAAAAAAAAAAAGAAACATTTAAAAACATTAAATTGTAGAAGATATTCTTTTTTTTTTTTTTTTTTTTTTTTTTTTTTTTTTGTTATTACTACCATTTGATTTCACTTGACTGAAGTAGCTTTTTTAAAATTATCCTAAACAAAGTCGAAAAAGTACAAAACGGTCTTTGTACCGAAAGATCTGAGATATCGAATGCCAAAAAATCATTTAAAATCTTTAAAAATTTAAAAAAAAAAAAAAAAAAAAAGATATATTCATAAAATTCTACTATAGGATTTTGCTTGAATGAAGTAGCTTCTTTAAAACACCTCTAAACAAAATCAAAAAAGTACAAAACAGTCTTTGTACCGAAAGATCGCAACTATGAAATGCCAAAAAAATCATTTAAAAATATTAAAATGTAGAAGAGATATTTTTTATAAATTTCTACCTTTGGATTTCACTTGACTGAAACAGCTTTTATACAATTCCCTTAAACAGAGTCGAAAAAGTACAAAACGGTCTTTGCACCGAAAGATCTCAGCCATCCCATGACAAAAAAATCATATAAAAATATTAAAATGTAGAAGAGATATATTTATAAATTTCTACCATTGGATTTCACATCACTGAAGTAGCTTTTTTAAAATTCCCCTAAACAGAGTCGAAAAAATACAAAACGGTCTTTGCACCGAAAGATCTGAGATATCGAATGCCAAATATTAACAGATATTAAAATGTAGAAGAGATATTTTTCTAAATTTTTACCATTGGATTTCACATCACTGAAGTAGTTTTTTTAAAATTCCCCTAAACAAACTCAAAAAAGTACAAAACGGTCTTTGTACCAAAAGATCTGAGATATCGAATGCCAAATAATAATTTACAAATATTAAAATGTAGAAGAGATATTTTTATAAATTTCTACCATTGGATTTCACTTCACTGAAGTAGCTTTTTTAAAATTCCTTTAAACAGAGTCGAAAAAGTACAAAACGGTCTAAACACCGAAAAATCTTAGCTATCCAATGACAAAAAAATCATTTTAAAATATTAAAATGTAGAAGAGAAATTTTTATAAATTTCTACCATCGGAATTCACTTGACTGAAGTAGCCTCATTAAAACACCTGTAAACAAAATCAAAAAAATACAAAACGGTCTTTGTACCGAAAAATTTCAGCTATCCAATGCCAAAAAATCATTTAAAAATATTAAAATGTAGAAGAGATATTTTTATAAATTTCTACAATTGTATTTCACTTGACTGAAATAGCTTTTTTAAAATTCCCCTAAACAAAGACGAAAAAGTACTAAACGGTCTTTGTACCGAAAGATCTGAGATATCGAATGGCAAAAAATAATTTAAAAATATTAAAATGTAGATGAGATATTTTTATAAATTTCTACCATTGGATTTCCCTTGACAGAAGTAGCTTTTTTAAAATTCCCCAAATAAAAGTCTAAAAAGTACAAAACGGTCTTTGTACCGAAAGATCTTAGCTATCCAATGACAAAAAAAAAAATCATTTAATATTAAAATGTAGAAGAGATATTTTTTATAAATTTCTACCATTGGATTTCACTTGATTGAAGTAGCTTTTTTAAAATTCCCCTAAACAAAGTCGAAAAAGTACAAAACGGTCTTTGCACCGAGGGATCTCAGCCATCCCATGTCAAAAAAAATCATATAAAAATATTAAAATGTAGAAGAGATATGTTTATAAATTCCTACCATTTGATTTCACTTGACTGAAGTAAATTTTTTAAAATTTCCCTAAACAAAGTCGAAAAAGTACAAAACGGTCTTTGTAGAGAAAGATCTAAGCTATCCAATGACAAAAAAATCATTTAAAAATATTAAAATGTAGACGAGATATTTTTATAAATTTCTACCATTGGAATCCACTTGACTGAAGTAGCTTTTTTAAAATTCCCCTAAACAAAGTCGTAAAAGTACAAAATGGTCTTTGTACCGAAAGATCTGAGATATCGAATGCCAAAAAATATTTTAAAAATATTAAAATGTAGAAGAGATATTTTTATAAATTTCTTGCATTGGATTTCACTTGACTGAAGTAGCTTTTTTAAAATTCCCTTAAACAAAGTCGAAAAAGTACAAAACAGTCTTTGTGCCGAAAGATCTGAGATATCCAAAGCAAAAAAACATTTAAAAACATTAAAATGTAGAAGATATTCTTTTTTTTTTTTTTTTTTTTTTTTTTTTTTTTGTTATTACTACCATTTGATTTCACTTGACTGAAGTAGCTTTTTTAAAATTATCCTAAACAAAGTCGAAAAAGTACAAAACGGTCTTTGCACCGAAAGATCTCAGCTATCCAATGACAAAAAAAATCATTTAAAAATATTAAAATGTAGAAGAGATATTTTTATAAATTTCTACCATTGGATTTCACTTGATTGAAACAGCTTTTATAAAATTCCCTTAAACTGAGTCGAAAAAGTACAAAACGGTCTTTGCACCGAAAGATCTCAGCCATCCCATGACAAAAAAATCATATAAAAATATTAAAATGTAGAAGAGATATGTTTATAAATTCTTACCATTGGATTTCCTTTGATTTAAGTAGCTTTTTTAAAATTCCCCTAAACAAAGTCGAAAAAGTACAAAACGGTCTTTGTACCAAAAAATCTGAGATATCGAATGCCAAATAATAATTTACAAATATTAAAATGTTGAAGAGATATTTTTATAAATTTCTACCATTGGATTTCACTTCACTGAAGTAGCTTTTTTTAAAATTCCCCTAAACAAAGTCAAAAAAGTACAAAACGGTCTTTGTACCAAAAGATCTGAGATATCGAATGCCAAATAATAATTTACAAATATTGAAATGTAGAAGAGATATTTTTATAAATTTCTACCATTGGATTTCACTTGACTGAAGTAGCTTTTTTAAAATTCCTCTAAACAAAGTCGAAAAAGTATAAAACGGTCTTTGTACAGAAAGATCTAAGCTATCCAATGCCAAAAAAATCATTTAAAAATATTAAAATGTAGAAGAGATATTTTTATAAATTTCTACCATTGGATTTCACTTGATTGAAACAGCTTTTATAAAATTCCCTTAAACAGAGTCGAAAAAGTACAAAACGGTCTTTGCACCGAAAGATCTCAGCCATCCCATGACAAAAAAAATCATATAAAAATATTAAAATGTAGAAGAGATATGTTTATAAATTCCTACCATTGGATTTCCTTTGACTTAAGTAGCTTTTTTAAAATTCCCCTAAACAAAGTCGAAAACGTACAAAACGGTCTTTGTACCGAAAGATCTCAGCTATCCAATAACAAAATTCATTTTAAAATATTAAAATGTAGAAGAGATATTTTTATAAATTTCTACCATTGGATTTCATTTAACTGAAGTAGCCTCTTTAAAACAACTGTAAACAAAATCAAAAAAGTACAAAACGGTCTTTGTACCAAAAGATCTGAGATATCGAATGCCAAATATATTAATTTACAAAGATTAAAATGTAGAAGAGATATTTTTATAAATTTCTACCATTGGATTTCACATCACTGAAGTAGCTTTTTTAAAATTCCCCTAAACAGAGTCGAAAAAGTACAAAACGGTCTTTATACAGAAAGATCTGAGCTATCCCATGACAAAAAAATTATTTAAAAATATTAAAATGTAGAAGAGATACTTTTAGAAATTTCTAGCATTGGATTTATTTCACTTGACTGAAGTAGCTTTTTTAAAATTCCCCTAGAGAAAGTCGAAAATGTAAAAAACGGTCTTTGTACAGAAAGATCTCAGCCATCCCATGACATAAAAATCATTTAAAAATATTAAAATGTAGAAGGCATATTTTTATAAAATTCCTACAATTGGATTTCACTTGACTGAAGTAGCTTTTTTAAAATTCTCCTAAACAAAGTCGAAAAAGTACAAAACGGTCTTTGTAGAGAAAGATCTAAGCTATCCAATGACAAAAAAATCATTTAAAAATATTAAAATGTAGAAGAGATATTTTTATAAATTTCTACCACTGGATTTCACTTGACTGAAGTAGATTTTTTTTAAAATTCCCTTAAAGAAAGTCGAAAATGTACAAAACGGTCTTTGTACCGAAGGATCTCAGCTATCCACTGACAAAAAAATCATATAAAAATATTAAAATGTAGAAGAGATATGTTTATAAATTCCTACCATTGGATTTCCTTTGATTTAAGTAGCTTCTTTAAAATTCCCCTAAACAAGGTCGAAAAAAGTACAAAACGGTCTTTGTACCGAAATATCTGAGATATCGAATGCCAAAAAATAATTTAAAAATATAAAAATGTAGAAGAGATATTTTTATAAATTTCTTCCATTGGATTTCACTTGACTGAAGTAGCCTCTTTAAAACACCTGTAAACAAAATAAAAAAAGTACAAAACGGTCTTTATACCGAAAAATCTCAGCTGTTCAATGCTAAAAAAATCATTTAAAAATATTAAAATACAAACGAGATATCTTAAAAATTTTTATCTTGGGATTTCGCTCTATTGATGTAAGCCACTATAAAATACTCGTAACAAAATCGAAAAAATATAAAACGATCTTTGTACAGTTCAATGATCTCAGCTATTCAATGCTAAAAAAATCATTTAAAAATATTAAAATGTAGAGGAGATTCTTTGGAAAATGTTTAATGTGCAATCTCTGACATAATAATCACGATCTGTATGTTGTCTTTTAAAATTACATATAAATTTCACTTGAAACTATCTAACAAAAAAGGTCAATGTCGACTTGTTTTAAAACTTATCCGACTGTTTTGGTCAGAAATGATCTCGAAGAAACTATCCAAATGCACATATCCCTCGGGCTATCAGTATTGAAAAGGTGCGAGAGTTTTTAGCATTTACTAATGACTTTTTTCTTCCTGGGGTATCTTATCCCCTTCTTATCGCCTGGAGGTAAAGGGTGGCGTGAGATGACCATTTTCTTATTAATTACAAGCTTGGAAAATATCATTGGTCTTTTAAAGTGTCAATCTTTGGGTTCGGGATACGCCTTTTTGGTGGCAACACGCATAGGTTTGTGATCGGATTTTGAGTTTCGGTTTGACTGATGCAGGCTCTTAAGAGTGAAACGAAATGAAAATATATGTGTTTTGTGATTTTATTGTGTATTATGTTTGATTATTTTAGTGTATGTTATGCATAAGCAATAGGGGTGTACATAGCTTAATAATTTCAAATGCTTTTTTTTTTTTAGTTAGGCAATTTTACCGGGTTTTCAAAAAACTATTTAATTTGAAATTTTTACTGTTATATTTACATTTAAATGAGTGTTTGGGCTTACTGAGTAAATTATATGCCAATATAAGTTATGTATTTATGTATTTTTTATTTATTTTTTTTTCTCTCTTCCTTGGGCATCTGAGAATTAAGTAGCAGTTAAATTACTTTATTTTCTATTATTTTATTTTTAATTCGGTGTGAAGTTTTGCCTAAAAATGACAGAAAACCAGCATTTCAAGGAGCTCGCTCTTATTCAGAAAAAGAGTGCTTTAATCGAAAATGTCAGTCTTATTCCCCCTTTTAGTGGCGAAGGCAACTCTTGCTCATTTACTGAATTTTTGGAAAAGTATGAGCAGTTGTCCGAGTTCTTTAATTGGTCAGAGGATGAGAAAAAATTTGCCCTACTAAGTAGATTAAGTGGGAATGCTGCTAGGATATATAAATTGCACCGCACTAAGGAAACTGTAGAAATAATTAAAGTACTTAAAGAGAGATATACGCAAGAGCTAGCCCCTGATATTGCTTTGACCCAATTTTTGAATTTTAAACAAAATCCCCATATGCCTGTTCAGGAATTTTATGACAGAGCATATGATTTGTCCCTTAAAGCATTAGTAGTCGAAGGTGTAGAACAGAATGTTGCTGATAAAAGCAGGGAAGCTCTACTGCATTCTATGTTATTAAGTAATTTAGTTCCTGAGATAAGAAGAGGAGTTATAACTAGGTGCCCTAAGACACCTGTTGAAATTTTAGAATTTGCCCTCCTTGAGGAAAAAGCATTAAAGAGTGTTAATCCTTTCAATAACATGCAGGTAGAGAATATCAACCCTTTTTTCCCCCAAATTGCCCAGCAAAGTGTTGCATGTGCTGCTATCCAGCCAAGTCACCCTAATCAGTCAGAGCAGGAGGTTAGTAAACTGCGGGAGCAGGTAGAAGCTCTTACTAGTAAATTAGAGAGATTTTTAGAGGGTAGCAATCAGCAAAGAGACTTTCACACTACTGAGAGGCCTCAGTATAGAGAATTAATCTGTTACGTGTGTTCCCAAACAGGGCACATAGCCAGATTTTGCCCACAAAACCAAAATGCTAATAGAGGGAACTTTCAGAATTTTAGAGGAAGAGGTAGGGGTAGTTATTCTCAGTCCCACCAAAATCGCAGGGGAGGATATAATAATTACAGAGGTAGAGGGGATAGAAATAATAATAATGGTGTAAATATAGAAAGCGAGAATGTTCAAAGCTCAATTAGTGAAGGGAATAATCAAAACAATTCTTTAAACAGGTAAGGGCTGGTATCGATTTGGTCGAATCGTCTCCATCAAGGCCTCTAGACCTCCCAATTATTTTTAATATGTTTTCACCCCAGTCTTATCATTTACCTACTGTCTTCATAAATGTAAATAATGTGTTTTTTAATGCGCTGTGTGATACAGGATCTGCTATAAATATTTTAAGTAATACAATACTTAATGATGTAGATTCTTATGAAATTGTAGAGTGCAATACCCCTATTTTAACGGTGACTGGCGAGAGAGTGCTTTTAAACCATAAAATTTCCTTAAATTTTAAACTAGCATACCCAGCCCGCTTCGCCGGGCTTAATTTGAAGGTTTATTTAATAATTTATGTGTATGGTACGCTTCTCTCTCAGCTCGCGACGGATCCCCCGGTGACTCTCCCCGGACCATCGGCACTCCACGTGCGTCGGGTGAGCGTCAGAACAAACTTTCAGCATATACATATGGGTGGTTGTACTTGAATGCA
This sequence comes from Maratus speculifer, assembly GCA_964019185.1. Classification (NCBI taxonomy): domain Eukaryota; kingdom Metazoa; phylum Arthropoda; class Arachnida; order Araneae; family Salticidae; genus Maratus; species Maratus speculifer. The sequence goes on along the minus strand of OZ025290.1, from coordinate 54,798,581 downwards.
CAGACCTGCGCGTTTTTTTCTATCTTGCTTTTATACCTCTGGACCGAGTTGGCGCATTGCCAAGATTTGCTTCCTCTGGACCGAGTTGGCGCATTGCCAAGATTTGCTTTCGCCTGTGCCTCAATTATCCTCAGAATTCCTTTTATATATATAGATTTAATAATTTATTATGTCAGTCTGAGTTTTTTATTGTCCACGGTAAGTTGGCCGATGAGTTTAGTGTAATTTTGGGGATGCCCTTTTTAAGTAAATATCAGGCTGTAATTAATTGTAAAAATAACAATGTGGTTTTAGATGTTCCTACTGAAACGCAGTGTAAGCAAATAGTAGAGAGTCATATGTCAAATGTTTCACCTGTGAAAAATTCTAGAGAAAAAAATGTTGTAAATAGTATCAGTGTAAATAGTATAGGTTTAGAGAATAATTATGTAAATACTTGTAATGTGCAATCTAAAGGCAGGCAAAGTTCTGATAGTGAACAGAGAAGTAAGTGTAATAATAAGAGTACTCCTAGGAAAAGTGTAAACAAAAAGAGTAAGGAATGTGTACAAGAAAAATTTGGGAATCTGGGTAGTGGAAATGAGACGGTTCAGGGTAATATGTATCCCATTATGGAGGAAAGGGTAGACTCAAGCATAACATTTAAAGCGAAAGAGTCAGAAAATGAAATTGCTCAGGTTTTTTGTTTGCAAAGTATACCAGGGAGTAACTCAAGTACTAATGAGTGTGAAATTAATGAGAATAATGTGCCTTTAGACCTTAGCCAGCAATCAGCGAGTCAAATTGTACAGGAAAATTCAATCTATGTTCATGAAAATTTTTACATATCTGAGGATAATGAAAATGAGTTAGTAAATAGAGCAAATCAGACTAATGAGTTAGGCATTGTTGATAATAATAATAACAGGAATAGTGAAAGTACTTCCTTAGCTATTTTATGCGAGAGAATTTCTGTTCCCCCCCAGTCAAAATTAATAGCTGAAGTTACATGTAATAGAAATAATTTTATAAAAGTTAATGATGTACTAATATTAGAACCTTTAGCGAAGAATTTAAGCCAAGGGCTTCTTATTTCTCGAGCCATTTGTACTCCAGAACATGGCCTTTTTGTTTCGCTTGCTAATTTTTCGAATAAAACTGTTAAGCTAGGAAAAAATACTTATGTTGCTAAAATTCAGAAATGTGTAGATAAATCTAATATACCCTTAAATAATAATAATATAACTTGTAATGTAAATTTAACCACTCCAATAGCTGACTTTGATCACGCTGATCTCACTTGGAGCTCTGATATTAATTTAAGCCATCTAGACCCCCCCTTAAAATCTAAAATGCAAGAATTTTTAGACCAAAACAAAGATGTGTTTGCAGCCTCTGTCCTAGACTTACCAGGCTGTAATACCATACCCCATGTTGTAAATTTAACCTCTGATAAACCTGTAAAATCCAAAGCTTATAGAGTCCCATATAAATTACGCCAGGAAATGGAAGATCAACTTAATATTTTACTGCAAGCTGAAATTATTTCCCCGTCTATGTCTGAATTTGCTTCACCAGTTATTCTTGTAGAAAAAGCAGATGGTTCTTTTAGGTTAGCTGTTGATTTTCGTAAACTTAACAAGAATCTTGTCAAAGATGCATATCCTATCCCAAACATTACTGACTCTGTTGATGCGTTAAGTGGAGCTAAATTTTTTTCAACACTAGATTTAACTAGTGGCTTTTTTCAACAGGTCATAAGACCCGAAGACAGGCATAAAACTGCTATTATCACGCATAAAGGTCTTTTTGAGTGGAATAGAAATTGTTTTGGGTTGTCCAATTCAGGCAGTAGTTTTCAGAGGCTAATGAATGCCATTTTTGGAGATTTAGGAAATCTAGGAATTTTAGTGTATATAGATGATATTGTCATTGCTTCTTCTGATGTAGAATCCCATTTTGAAAAACTTAAATTAGTATTTGATAGACTAAGACAACATAAACTGAAACTTAAGCCCAGTAAATGTAATTTTCTTTCAAATAAAATACAGTATCTTGGCTTTGAAATTAATAGCGGGCAAGTATCCCCGGTTAATAAAAATATTGAGATAATAGAAAAATTGCAACCACCTACTAATCGTAAAGGTGTCAGGTCTTTTATTGGAACCCTATCATTCTATAGGCGTTTCATACCTGATTTCACAAAAAGGGCAGTAAATTTAATCGATTTGACTAAGGAAACTGGACATTTTGCCTGGACAAAAGAAGCCCAGGAGGAATTTGAAGATTTAAAAAAGGCTTTAATATCTAAACCGTGCCTAGTATTGCCTGATTTTACTAAAGAATTTTATCTATATACAGATGCGAGTGGAGAAGTGTTGGGTGCAGTTCTGTCACAGTTGGATGAAGAGAATAAAATTCATCCAGTGGCGTTTGCTAGTAGGCGACTCAAAGGTGCAGAAACGAGATATTCTGCCACTGAGAGAGAACTTCTCGCCCTAGTTTGGGCAACTAGCCATTTTAAGTGCTACCTAACTAACACCCATTTTACCATTTTTACAGACCATGCCCCCCTTACTTTTATGTTAAAAATTCATGACCCCACTTCACGTATAGCCAAATGGGTATGTACTCTATCTGATTTTGACTTTACCATTAAATATATAAAAGGCAAGTGCAATAGTGTAGCAGACTTTCTCTCTCGATTTGCAAAAATTGATGAAACACCTGAGATTAGCAGCAGTAATTTTTGTATACAGGTAGAAAAAGAAGCTACTTTTGTACCGCATTCAAATTTAATTGAGAAAATTAGTGAATTACAAAAAATTGATAAGAAATGTTGTGAAATAGCTAGAAAATTAGACAAAAAAATAGATATAGCACCTAAATACATGAAGTTTTTTTTTAGAGATGATATTCTTGTATGTGAGGACACCAGAGATTCAAGTGTAATAAATAACCCTATTAAGTTAGTAGTTCCTAGGGATATGATTGAGCAAGTGTTCGCTCTAACACACGATTCTCTAGCGGCTTGTCATCAAGGGTTTAAGAAAACGATTGACCGCATCCGAGAGCACTTTTACTGGCCCGGAATGTCGGCCGATGTCAAGCATCTAGTAGAGTCTTGTATTAGTTGCCAGCAGAAGAGAGCGTATAAACCAGATCAGCAGGCACCCCTTCAACGGATGCCTACACCTGAATTTCCCATGAACAAAGTTCACCTAGACCTAATTGGCCCATTACCGGTCACGTTTTCTGGTAACACCCATATTGTTACGTATATAGACTCGTTTACTAAATGGCCAGAGGCCTATGCTGTTAGCTCTACCACGTCTGATGTTATCGCAGATACACTTGCCGATTTCATTTCACGTTATGGCGCTCCTGTGTATATTGCGACAGATAATGGAAGAAATTTAATATCGGAAGCGATTGAGCATGTATATAAAATGTTTGGTATTAAACATATAACTACATCTGCCTTTCATCCGGCCTCGAATGGACAGATTGAACGGCAGAATAAAACTTTAAAAAACGCACTCAGTCACATTGTAAATGAGAACCAGTCAGACTGGGATACGAAACTAAAATTTGCCCTGTTAGCGATGCGTTCGGCTGTGCATTCTTCGACTAAATTAACTCCCGCAGCAGTTTTATATGGCAGAAACTTAAATCTACCATATAATCTATTTTCGCAGTCGCCGAGGTTTAGCTATAACGACGCCCCATCTTTTTGTGAATTATTAATACCCGCACTCCAAAAGGTATATGCTGAGGTGTATGATAATTTAGTTAAGGTGTCTGAAAGCCAGGAAAGGTACAGAGAAAAAACTGCAATCGTTAAGGATTTAAAGGTAGGCGATAGAGTGTGGTTATTTAACCCATCCATCACTGCTGGCAATACGAAAAAATTGTCAAAATTAAATAACGGACCATTTACTATAATTGAGAAGCTCAGTGAAGTTAATTTTAAGATAGCATTAATTGCTAATCCTTCTAAAACTCAAGTTGTCCATGTAGACCGCCTCACTTTATTTAAAGATAGGCATATTTCAGGTGTAAATGAGCAAAATGGAGACGATATTGTAGACCAAAACAAACGCCAAACTCTTATATCAACTACGAATGATTCGAATCATTCTCAATTCGATTTCACTACGCGAAGGAAAAGGAATCGATTCATAAATAGATTTCCCCCTCCCATTCCATGTCAAGGAACCAGCCAACCTGCAGTGCAATCTACGAGCAGACGACAAGAGCGTAGCGAGGAAACGGTTGGTGGGTTGCTCTCAGAAGCACGGGAAAATACGGAAGTAGTAGCGAGCGCTGATAGCTGTGAGGGAGTAAGGCAGGTAGGAACGCCTAATGATTCGGAGCGCGTGAGTCGTTCGCGAGATCGTAATGGCGTCTGTTTATCTAGGCAAAACAAATCGTATTCGATTCCGAGAACTGAGTATGCGTTTCGAAAAAGGGATTCGCGACCGAATTATAAATTTTAGGGCGGTTTAACTTTATTTTTTTTAGATTGTATATAAATACTTGTGATTTTAGTTATTTTAGGAAGGTTTTATGCGCGAGTTAGCTAAAATTTAAGTAATTTTCGAGCCTCGATATCGTTTGTTTTGATTTGGTTCCGCTGTTATTTAATGTGGATTTCCGCCAGTTCCGTATTTTCTCTCGGTGATTTATGGATTATTTCAATAGATTAGGACCGTGTAAGTGCTCCGCCCCCTATATGTATTCTTTTTTTTTATTTTTTAGCGGGTTTGAGCGCTAATTTTGGGGACTTAGAGAGATTTCGGGTCAGGAAATTTTGGAGTAGAGATTTGGTAGCAGTACATGTGATGCTTGCGTATTCCTACTGCCCCCTTTTTGTATATAGTATAGGTACTGTTAGGAATGTAGTTCATCTTTTATTTTTATTTTTAATTTTTTTTTTTTTTTGCATTTCTTTTAACTTTGTATTTTTTTTGGATATTTTTGATATTAGTTCTCTATTTGGGAAGTGGGGATTTAAGATACAGGTAGTGTACACCCCACAGCCCACAGATATATTATCTGGTTTATGTGTATTATATGTGTATATATTTTGTTTATATAGTCTGTTTTGTTATTTCATGTGATTTTTCTAACAATATACCCATTGTTTGTGTAAATTGGCTATTTTAAAAAAATTAGTGCTACTTGTCAATGAAATTGGCGAACTCTCTTGTGAAATTATCAGTTCATTTTAAGTATTATGTGTAGCATTTTATGAATTTTTTTTAGTTACTATTAGTATATGGAATATTTACCCATTGATAATAACTAAGGCAGACAATTATCAGTCTAGGCTACACAAGGTAACCTATATAATTATAATGCTGTGATATAAAATGCCCATACACTTATGTGATACTGTGTCACCGATACAAGTCATTGAACTGTTTTTTTTGTTTATATGCACATGTTATGCCACTGAATATAAACAGATATTAGTGCTATTTTTATTTTGTTTATGTGTATACAAAATGTTATCGTGCTATTATATGTATATATCTGTGATACCTACAGCTGGCAAGTAGTATATCTATTGTATTTTTTCAGAAATTGATTGTTTCGGTCCTTTGGCTCTATCCTGCTCACAGGATTCAAAATTTTTAAAATTTTTTTTTTTTTTTTTTATTCACTGGACAACTCTTCCTTGCATTCTACTTGTGGAATTTTTTTTTTTTTACAGAGGTGTTAGCAGATAGGGATATCCCAGTGTGTTGGTATTCTTGACGGTATAGCAGATGTGGAGATTTAATTAAGTATGCCAGGTATATAGTGTAGATTTTAATAGCATCTTAGGCCCTAGTATATGTTTAACTTCTAGATGTTTTGCCCAAGCTTCAACTTAGCATTTCCGGTGTGCAGAGTTGGTGTGGTAGCTTAGTAGGGTGAGGTTATCAACTTTTCGGGTCGTCGTCTGATCTGTTCTAGGCGATTAACTTTATTCTACTATTCAACCGGGGTACTGCATTGTTTTTTCATTTAATCTTTTCTTTCATTTTGGATTTAATTTTAAATTTTTTTTAGGACTTTCTTTAACTGACCTTATGTGGTCATTTAGCTAAAAAAATAAAATTCTTGTTTTTGTTCAAAACTAATAATGTTTATTTTTTTTTCAACGAGGGGGAGCTCTTGTTATGTTTTTTTTTAGTAATATTTTTTTTGTATAAATTATTTTAATATTCCAAATTTAAAAAGAACTCTTGTTAAGATATTTTTAATACGATTTTTTATAATGCTTTATGTATCTCATATTTAAAATTATTTTTTTTTTCTCTTAGTAGCGAAAACCCTGGACATTTCCTTTTTTCTATCTATTTTATGATCGTTCTCACGAGTGTATAGGCATTGGTGTGAAAGAAAGTGAAAGCTTCCCATTCCCTTATCTAGCGTAAATAACACCCGTTCGTACGAATGCTTTTACTGTCCTGGAATAATTGTACTATTTGAGTAAAGTGGTCCTTTGTTGATTTTTTCGAAGAAGAGTAGCTTCTGGCTTGCTTGTAAAGGGCATATATTCAGCCTTGTAAAAATTGGCCCACACGCATAGTTTATTGCTTGCGTACGTGAATGAATAGTACCCTAAAATTTTATAACCCATGACAAACGTTGACTGTCATTTGAGGCGGAGTAGATATTTCCCAGACCCTTAAAGTTATTTTATGACCGATCTGAGATAAAAGTGCCAATTCACGGTTATCGGCGGGCACTGGTGTGCAAGCAGGTGCAAAATTTAGAAACAGCTGTCCCTGCTATCTGACCACGTGATTGAGAGGAGGGGACGCAAGCGATGACCATATTTGGTCATGAGAAAGGGTGACGGTTGCATTGACCAGTGAGATGGACCCTAGTAGCGGGAGAGAAAGGGGGAAGCAGTAGTCTTCCTGGTATTTGGTGCCCCTTTTTTGATTGCAGAGGAGCGTGTAATTCGGTTTGGAGATGAGGTAGTTCCCTGCTAGCAGCGAAGAGGAGGTGAAAAGAAATAGTCCCGTCCTTCACCCCCTCCCCCATTTTGATTTCTATCGGGGTGAGGGGAGTTTTTCGGCAGAAAAAACAGAACTTGAGAAGACGTGAAAGTCGACGGAGCGAAATAAGCAGAGCTCAAAGATTGGAGAATGTGGCCCCCTAGCCCATTATAATAGAAGGAGTCGGGTGAAGAGAAACCTGTTAGTTCGTAATACGTCGCTGTCCTACCTTTTCCTGACATGAAGTTAAGTTCCAAACTATAACTGTTAGTTAATGCCCAAAGAAAGACTGCAACTCTGAGGTGAAAATAGCAATTGCGTTGTATAGATGGGATATGGTCGAAGAAGAAATCACGTATTATAAGTCTGGAAGGATGAGTCAAGTCTCAGCGAATTGATTTCAGCCCCGTGCCCTCTCGGAGGAATAAGAAGTCGAGGCAAGTGGTATTTGTGCTATGCAGCCAAAATCTTGTTATCGACTGGTAGACGCGGGTACTCCAGAGAAACTATAGAGTGTATATAGGAATCATTACTCACCTGTATGCTTGGAACTAGTCTTATGTGTCAAGCCAGTGTCGCTATTTTTGAAAAGAGATCAGAATAGTGGTTTTAAAGAACTGGTTAGCTGTAGTATTGACTATTCCCAAGACTATCTAGAATTATTGTGACACTGAAATATGTACTACTTGGAGCTCGGAGGTAAGCTACTCTTAATGTGTTGTTAAGTAACTGAGTATAGTGCATAATAAGTTGTTATGTTTTAGTAAATAAGTGTACCTATTATCGGATGTTATACATCCCTAAGAATGATATCCATTTACAAATGCTCTTGTCCATCACTAAGTGTATTCAATTTAGTTACTGTCGATCTAATATGGAGAAGAAATAGTTGTTAGTAAATCTCACTTCAACATACATTGTATTTTCATCGAAGTGAGAGTGAGTATTATTTAATTAAATAAAAGGGATTTTTTTTATGTGAAAACAAGTTGTTATTGATACATACCATCTCAACATGTCTTATACTCTCACTCTGTTTAGTAGAATTTAAAAAAGAAGAGAAAAAAAAAAAAAAAAAAAAAGAGGAAGAAAATGTATACTTCATGTTGTTAATGTTAGACCTGACTAGAGATGATGAATATAAACCTTCTTATTAGTTTTCTTTTCACTATTAAAATGTTGAGGTGAAATTAAGTTTTTAAGTGATAATTTAACTCAAAGTTAAATCCTAGTTTCATTTAGTCTTGAATAAAATAGTTTTTTAATTAAAGTTTTAAATTTCTAAATACAGGATTGGTTTAGTACAATCATGTGATAATTTTTGAAATTGTAGAGATTCTTCTAAATGTTTATAAGAAAAGTAAATATTTCATTTGATTTCTTACTCATAAATCTAAAGTAATTTTATAAGGATTATATCTATCTCTACATAAACTAATTTGCAAGACTATTTTTTTTTAATACTAATCACTATACGAAATTGGCCAAAATATCATTGTTGATTTCTGGGGTGTTTATTTTTATTATTTCTAGTGTTTTAATTTTTTCAAAATTATATCTTTCTTTGCCTTCTTGAAAATAAGAAGGATTTCAGGGTCTTTCTTTTCTCTTTTGTAATTTTAGATTGAATCTTGTATTTTTAGATTATTAGTATGAGTTTAATATCTCAGGAATCAACCTTGATAAATGTTGGGTTCTACTGCAGATCAAGGTTTAGCACTTGAGACTGGGTCAGATTGAGAATCCTGTTGTGTTTTTTCTTATTTACTTATATTCATTAAATTTTAAAGAATCTTAAATAATATTTGTATTTATCCTTTTTATCGTTTTAATTTGTCTTTTAGTTTATTTATTTTAGTGATTTCTTAATGTTAACTGGTGTAATCTTAATTTAATTAATTCATTTTTTTATATAAGCACCTTATTTAATTAATTAAATCAACAACAAGATTCATGTGATTGGAAATTTGACCCAAATCTCATTGAATTCTTTAATAAAGCCGAAGAATATTTATTGATCCATAATAACTAAGTCAATTTGCTGAGCAGAAGCTGTAATTAATTAAAGTAATGATCTGTAGCAGAAGTTTAATAAAAAGAACCCAACAAAACCAATAATTGAGAAAATCTTCTAAAATCAACTAAAGTCAGTTATTGCTGATAAATATCAGAATAACTTTTTAAAACATACAATGTAAATCGATAAATAGCATTTTTAACTAACTACCTTGATGAGTGATTCATCTCTTTCAAGAGCACAACCTTCTCCACCTTCTTTTCCTTCATCGTTATCACCCATACCAAGCAACTCATCTTCCTCAGCACTAGCTTCTTCTATCAAATAATCAGTAATATTTTTGAGGAGTGGGTTTTTTGATGTAACTAGAAAACCCTGAAATTAAAACATTTCTTAGATTTAACAGCCTTGATATCGAACAGAATTATATTTAAAAAAAAAAAAAACTTTACAATAATTCTTATTAAAACTTATGAACATCATAAAATTTTCATTTTTGTTTTACCTAAAGCTTCATTTTATGATGACACACAAGAATTGCAGATCATAAAGCAAAATTCAGTTAGAATGTGCAACTTCAGAAAAAATTCACAGTAGAATTGGTACTTTTCCAGTATATAGGGTTTTCATTTTTTTAAAAAGCTTGGAATTGTAATTTGAGAAAGATTTATTGCTAAATTACATAAACAGGGCTGCCAGCAACTTTGGTACAAAATAGTAGGGACTTAGGGACCTAATGATTAAAAATTAGGGACTTTTTAGGGACCAAAAGTCTGAAATAGGGACCATTTAGGGACCTGAAAAAAAACAGTATTTATACAAATCAAATACAATCTTTAACAAATAAAAGCCAATTTTATTTTTAACTTTTTTTAATCAAATATAATATTTACAAATTTCTTAAATTAACCTTTTTTAGGTTTCTTACTCATAAAATTTGTAATTAAACTATTTTTTCTTTTATTTATAACAGTCGACAAGTTATCAGCTTTATCCTTTTTTACTTTCAGTTCTTTGTTAGCTGTTATACCAGCTGCAATCAAATTTTGTGCCACTTTAGCTTCAGTTAAATTTCCTTTTTCTAAAGCAATTTTTAACCTTTCATTGCCTTCATCGATCAATCTGTCCAATACAGTTGCTTCTTCATTCACATCTTTGTTTAAATCTTCCAACTTTTTTTCAAGAACTACAATTGTACTTTTATCTTTTTCAGCTTCTTTTTTTCTGATTTCTTCCTCTTCTGCAGCTTTTTCCATTTCAAATTGTACTTTCCTTTTTTGTTCTTTTTCTCTCTTTTCATTTTCTAGGTAACTTTGATAATTTTGATATGCAATGTTAGCCTTTTTTATCATTTTACTGGTTACTGGTACTAGAGCTGCATGGTTTTCATAATGATGTCTTAAAGCATCTGCTATGTTTAACCTAGCATTTAGCATCCGTTCTTTCATAGAGGCCCGGTCTTCGGAAAGAATTTGATGTGAAAGTGAAAATCCTCGTTCTACGTCTGCACTTCCATGGTACAAACTGAGGCTACTCTTCAAAAAAAGAGAGAGATTCGGATATTTTAATCCTCCCTTTTCATCTTTTGCGTTAATAGAAGTAGCCCAAAATGAATCAATCCTAGTTACTTCCGATTCTTCTTGACCGAGCTTGCAAATTTTCCATTCATCCAAGAGGGCATCAATTTCAATGTTTATAGGCAATTTTTGTGCAAGTTTAGCAATATTTTTTAAACTTTTCGGAGTACTTTTGAATTGTGGGTTTAAGCAACTGAGATATTTCAAGTTTTTATTTTGCAATATATCCTTATTGTAAAGATATTTACCAGCAGCTACATAATGACGTTGCACATCACTTAAAAAATAACCTTTATCTTTTTCGGATAATTGCAAAAACTCTTTTTGCAATTCTTCATTAAAAATAATATCTCTTGGTGAGATTAAATTTTTATTCTCAAAGGGATCTTGACTGACATCATTCTTGAAAGATTTAATGGCTGACTGTTTGCAAATGCGCACTGCAACTTTAATAATAAGGCATTTTATTTCATCATAGACCAGGTGGATCAAAGAGTGAATCATTTTTCCCTTTGGAAAAATGCAGTAAACTGGGTAAATAGTTTGGCACTAGATACGATAAATAGTAATTGACATTTCATTGCCTTCTCCTTCAAATATTCAACAATTTTTTTGTAGCTGACTGTATTTAATGTCCTCTGTTCTTTTCTAGACGGAATATATTTTAAGAAATACTCGTGAAGACAATTCCATTGTTCTAACAATCGATTTGCTGCAGGTTCCAGAGTTAACCATCTGCTTGACACATGTTTCAAAAATCTATGTGCAGGAACACTTAGTTTTTCCTGTATAAGGCTAAAATCTTCCCACCTGGATGGCCAGTCACTAAAATAGTTATATACTGATATAATAAAATCAGATGCATCACATCCATATTCTTCAAGGCCTTTTAAAAAACTATTGTGAACAGTATGTATCGTGCATGTTCCAATATCCAATATTCCCTTTTCTCTAACTGTTAATATCTCTTCATTTAGTAGACGAATAACTTTCTTATTGACGAATGGGCCATCACAAGAAACAGACATTAAATTTTTTAGAGGCAAATTAGCATTTGATATGCTCTTCAGAATATTTTCTTTAAGATTTTCTGCAGTTGCATGGCCCATAAAAAAACTTTGTAAGTGATGAGAAAATATTTGTCCTTTCTTATCAGACCAGTAGTTTATTCTAACTTGGAGCAACTTATTGCCAGCATTACTAGTAGTTTCGTCATAAATAAGGGAATAATAAGCAGATGCTGCTTCTTCTAACATTTCTTCACGAAAATAAGGCCCTAAAGCATCTGTTAACAAATAACTAAGTTTAGTTCTACATAAAGAAAAATTATCAGGTACAACTTCTGGGAACATCTTATGAAAAACATCTGCACAATCATCAGATGACATGGCAGAGAAGTTTGAAGAAACTACTTTAAGAGCCCATGTTAATTCAGCGATGCGTGCCTGTTCTTTGGCATTATAGATTTTAATTGTATGATCAACACCGGATACTAGTTTAAGTGAGTTTAATTTAATGGAGCAATTTTGTTGATGTATCTTTCCATCTGCATGCTGGTTGATTCTGCCAAATCCTTTTGTAATCGGAAATGTTTTTGTACAAACAAGACAGGAAGCTTCCTCCATGTTGGCTTTTTTAAGCCAATCTGAGACTTTATAGCCATTACAGTCATGCCTTTCTAGCCATTCATCTTGAAACTGACATTTCCCCATTATGTCAGAAGAATCTGAAACAAGAAATTAAAATAATGTATCTACACATTTATTTATAATCTTATACAACATTTTTCTTCAATTTTTATTTAAGCAAATTATTAAAAAAATTATTCAGTTTTTATTAAAAAGCAGTTGAGGAAATTTCTCAAGAATAAGCTTTTTTAGTTAACATTAATTACATAGGTGATTAAAATTTTACTTAAAAAATCCTAAAATTATATAAGAAGGAAAAACAAATTGGATGTGCTCATCCCAAAATTTTCTTCTGTCTCATATGTACATTTTAATACTTTTAATATTAGTTGAATACTATACCAACCAACTTTGATTTTCATCTTAAATTTCTGCTTCAGTCAATTAATCAGAGTAAAAACGAGTTAATAAGGATCATGATATTTATTGAAATCAAGATTCCCTTATTCGTTATCATAAGCTGTTTGCAAAAAGTTGGTTTAGCAGGATATGAATTTGCATCTTTGCACGAGCCGATGACAATAGAATTTTACGAAAAATTGAGAAAATGATACAAAAAGTGCTAGCACTATGCTCCTTTACCATGGAAAATCTACAAATTCAAGGAAGATCTGTTGCCCATAGCCAAAAAACATACACAAAAAATTTGGTTCAATTCTCTGTAAATAATTACATTTTTCCAGATGGTACAAAAAGGAAAGCATGGAAGTCGAACTCAACTTAAATTTTCACATTACCCATTAACAATTTATAACATTTTTTTAATTACTTGGATTCTTTATAACACTCATACATTATTTTATTTTATTTATTTAAATACACGATCTTTAATTTTTTTAATTATTTTATTTTTTTTAAATCAATATATGTATATATTATATATATAAGCCATTCTTCAAAAAGTGTGGCATTTCTGTCACACATGCATTTCACAATAACAATTTTTAAAAATAATTCTTTTAATTATATTTTTCAATTGCAATAAAATTACACCCATTTAAATAAATACTAAATACCCAATTTTTTCATAATAATTTTTAATATATTAGTTTTTTGGTGCACCATATGTGTAACCTCACGTCTGTGGCATGTCACACATTTGGCGAGTCTTAATATAAAGTTGCTTAATAACTTGTTTAATTTGAAAAATATATTTACCTAATTATTGCCAAAATAAATATCTAATAAATGTCATTTTTTAATGATAGATGGTAGTAATGGCACCACCTTTTATTTCCCACTATACAAGTCATTGATTTTGTTAACTTAAGCTATGATAAAGTTATGATATTTTAATTGAGAAACAAGAAGACAAATTTTGTTTTTAAAAATCAAGTGTGGTTAGGTTATTGAGAAATCTCACCTCCATGAACTTCAAAGTTCAGATTGGTAAAATAATGTAAAAATATAAGTTTTCCTGATTTAATATGCTGAACATGTGCAGATTGTAATACCCAAAAAATTAATTTATTTTCCTGAAAAATATATCTATCAAGGTAGTGATGCACAACCTTTTTGCCAGAAAATTGTCACCAGAATATTTCGAAAGTGACATTTGTTTTATTTAATAGAAAAGTTTCAGTCATTATTATAAGAAAAAATATTTTGAATAAAAATAGTGGCATTTTTGTGGCCCGTTGGCCACAGGTTATGCATCCTAAACTTAAGACTAATTTTATAGAAGGTTCCTCACCTTTGTGAAATTTAAAGTACAACTCAGTGAATAAGATTATGTATACTATATATCATTTTATATTTATGAGTAAAATAATTAAAATTAAGTAGGACCATTGTTTATGATTACTTATAGTAATTAAAAGTGTGATATAAATGTAAAAAAAAAGTTTTGAAAATGAAAAATATTTTTGTTCAAAAAAAAAAAAAACTTTCTGGAGAATGACTCATATTTGATAATACTCAGAAAATATAATAAAAATTGTAGATCAGCTCAATTTATTTAATAAGCAATTAGATGCAACATTTTTCAGCTTAAATAATTTAAATATAAATTATTAAAAAAAAATATTTTGAGTGTTAAATTTTACTTAATAATAAAACATTCAAATAATAACAATGACAAAAATATAAATCGTACAACTTCTCCTCCTAATAAAATATGTCACTATTGAAATAAATTATTTCCAAAAATATTATAGAAATAATTTCGTCGGACATTGAGGTTGATTCTGCATCAATGACAAAAATTCAAATATTTAAATTGGTACTTCAAATTGCTCCCTAACCGGATCTCTTTTTACCCTCCTCTAAAATTGAAGCTTTTAAATTTAAATTCATGAATGCACAAATGTGCCAATTTTGATCTTACAGAATTATCTTTACATTTTAATATATACTAGATTAAAAAAAGGCGGGGGAAACCTTCAAAGAACTAATTAAAAAATCCAAACGCCTAAAAAAAATCTGAAGAATCTTACTGTCGAAATAAAGAATTTAATTCAACATATGATGGATTAATGAATATTAATCAGAATAAAACATAGATTAATTTGTAGCTTGTTCAGAACTGTCTTAATCTAGACCAAATGCTCATAGTTTAGCAATAATTACACAAAAAATTGAGCAGATTGGTTTTCCACAGAAAGAAAAATGTCAAAAATTTAACAAAAAAGCTTTTTCTTTTTTCTTTTTTTTTGTGGGGAGGGGGGGGGTTTAAATTACATGTAAATTGAAAATAACAGTTTTTATTAATATCTTAAAGGTTCTAAAATCATAATGCAATTAAAAAATTATTTGTTTTGAAAATCAATCTATCAGATTACTGCCACATGGAATAGATATATCAGGGATATTTGTAATCTAAAATTAATGTATGAGGGGAAGAAAAAAAACTACATAACATGCTTAAAATAACAATGAATTTTGTATTTTAATAAGTTATAATTTTCAAAATACAGAAGGATAAATGATTTTTTTTTCATTTTAGAGAAGATGCAAAAAGATTTCTACATGTGATATTAATTTCTCTCTACACCTTCCCACCCCCTACACAACCACTATAAGACCATAAAATAATGTATCTTTTGCATTATGCACATTACTACAATAATATATTGATATTCAAACAGAAAAAAAAGGCAAAACTTAATAAGACCCTTTTTAGTAAAGGGGGGGGGGAATATACAATCTTATGCAAATTGAAAAGAAAAGCTTTTATTAGTAATATCTTAAAGGTTCTAAAACCATGATACAATAGAATAGAAAAAGAGCTTGTTTTCAGACAAGATGATATAAAGATTGACTGCCTCATGGAATAGATATAGATGTCAGGGGTGTTTGCACACTAAAATTAATGTACATGAGGGAGGGGGGGGGGGAAGCTAAATAATACATTTAAAATAACAATAAATTTTACATGTTAATAAGTGATAATTTTAAAAAAAGAAAAAATAAAAGATTTTATTTTCATTAGCTAGAAGATGCAAAAAGATTGACTTCTGCATGCAATATTAATACTTTTTTTTTCCCCCTAAGAAATTTATCAAAACATCTCAATATTTTACATTTAATCATATGCACATTAACAAAAATGCCAATAAAAAAGTAAAAAAATAAAATTAACTTACTTATATTTTATCTTTCAGGCTATTGACAATCCTTTGCAGGTACTCTTCAGAGATATCTGTTTATCTAACTCTATTACTATAAAACATACAAAATGGGACAGATCAGATCATTACTAAAATATGATAAGTTCCAAGTTCCTACAGGCCACAGAATGTTGTAACCAAAGAATATTATTGGTTCCTAACTCATCTTCAAAATGTGCTATTATTGGTCCTTTCTCCTACTATGATCAGTTATGTGCTGCCATCTAGGATATTAATTTTTAACAAGTGTAGATTTTCTTGATAAATTTTGGAAAAATGTAAGGAAAAAATTAATTTAGACACAATATAGATAAAAATAGGGACTTTTAGGGACCTTTTAGTGAAAATAGGTACTTTTAGGGACCAAGCTCAAAAATAGGGACCATTTAGGAAAATAGGGACCAACTGGCAGCCCTGCATAAATAGCTATAAAAACAATTATTATGAATTTTCATGCGCAGCTTCTCCCAGAGGGTTTCAGGGGGCTGCTCCGCCCCTCCTGCCCTTTAGTTTAAAAAATAGTGCCCCTCTTGTTGCTCATTCAAAAGATAGCGCCCTTTTTGCCTCATATTTGTAAAAACACAGCCCTTCAGCGATGATTTTTTACGCCCATTCAGCACGCTACAGCGCATAAATTACACGAAAAAATAGCTCTTATATGTCCCACAAGAAGCATAATTTCGACAAAAACTTGCGAAAAAAGGCAAAATTTCGTTAAAAAAAATCGTAAAATAATGACTAATCCCAATAAGAAAATCCCGTAAAAGGTTTTCTCAAAAGATCGTGAAAAAACGACAAATTTCTTCAAAAAAGCGCTTTAAAACGAAAAATTTTGTCAAATGATTCAAGAAAAACGGAAAATTTGGACAAAAGATCGTGAAAAATGGCATCTTTCATCCCAAAATCGCAATAAAACGGAACATCCTGTCAAAAGATTCGCAAAAACAGTAAATTTCATCAAAAGATCGCAAAAAAATGAAAATTTTGTCAAAGGGTTACAAAAAAAAAAAAAAAAAAAAAAAAAAATTAATGCCAGAAGTGAATTTTTCTGTTCTAAAAAGTAATTTTCCTGCATTAACTTTTTTTTTTTTTTTTTTTTTTTTTTTTTTTTTTTAAGCTCCAAAAGCGGATTTTTCTGATTCACTATCATTTTCATGCGAAGAGAAAATTGCACCCGGGAATCATTAGAATTTGACCCCCCCCCCCCCCAACTTTTCCTTGTGACAGCCCAAAAATGATGTTTGTAGTATAAATTTGGTGCCCCCTAAATTTCCGCGACCACTCACCTTTTAACAAAATTTGCCGTATTTTCACGAAATTGGGGTTTTGAGATTTTTTAGCAAAATTGACGTTTTTTTCATGATCTTTTAACAAAACCTGCAGTTTTTTGTGATCTTTTAACAATATTTACCTTTATTCAATTTTTTGACAAAATTTTTTAATTTGATTGTTTGATGAAATTTCCGTATTTCCAAGATTTTTTTAACCACTAAATTCTAGATTGAATTCTACAAAAGTGTCCTTAAAAATAAAGTGCCCTGAAGAATGTAAAAAGTGTCATTTTCAGAACAATTGCGCCCTGCCCCTTTTTAAACCTAGGGGAAACTGCATGTGTATCTTTATATGTATAAATCTTCTGTGCGTGTGTATGTAACTGAACTCCTCCTAAACGACTGCACCAATTTTAATGGAATTTTGTGTGTGTGTTCCAGTGGATTGGAGAATGGTTTAGATTCACATTTCATCAAAATTCATTCAGTACTTTTTTAGTAACTAGGCAAAAACTAATAGTTAGTGATTTTCCGCTAATTAAAAGTGTAGAATAAATTCGATGAATAGAGTGCGGACGGAATGCCAGAGCGGTCTAAGGCGCCAGATATAAGCTCTGCTTCTCGAAGAAAGAGATCGCGTGTTCGAACTGATCTCTTTCCTCAAGCTCCTATCAAACGTCTATGCTTTACAGTAATATAACCTGTATTATAATTTTGATTAACCGACTTCAGAAAATCGTTAACTTTTAACAAAAAAGAGAAAAATAAACTTTTCTATTAAAAATTTAACGACTTAAAAAGATACTGAAGAGTGAAAATAATTTCCTTACATAATTGTAATAAGAAATTAAATTAAGAGCGTAGTGTTTTTCGTGCGTATTACTTTATTTAAATACATTTATTTGATTTTCTGGTGTCGGTGCCAAGAAGGACAACGTCTGTCGGTGCCAGGAAGGACAATGTCTGTCGATGACAGGACAACGTTTGTCGGGTCCGCTAGTTTATATGTAAAAATTTATATATCATATATTTAAAAGAAAGTCTGAATTTTGTATTAATCAACACACAGCCCAAACTACCAAACCTAAAATTTTGAAAATTGGCAGTAAAAATACTTTTTATGGCATAGAATGCCACTAAGAAAGGCTTTTCTAAATTTCCATCCCAAAAGAGATCTAAAAAAAGAACTTTAGAAATCCGATTTTATATTTATTTTTCAACTAATAACATATTTTAGTCTATTTTGTATGCTAAAACAAATGATATTAACCAAATTCTTTTATGTCCACAAGTTTGTCAGATATTTCATATTTTCTAATTTGACAACAAAAGTTCAAATTTCCAAATGACACTGCAAGTCTTTTGATAAATAAGTCTGGCTAGACCTGAAAAAAAGCTTCCTTATTTAATGATTTTGGTGTGAGTTAGTAGTGTATCTTTATGAGATAAGTTTCAATGAATAATTTAAGAAAATTTTATCTATATTAAGTATATTTAACTTTATTACTTTAATAATTACACAGGGCAAAAAATGCTGAAAATAATAGTAAAAAGTCCATCTTCTTTAAATTCTCCCTCTTTTTCGTCCATTCTAATGTGTTTCATTTTTTATTGGTATTGCAAATATACAATGTCATATTCATAATAGAAGCAGGAATCTATGTTTGAGATTGATAAACATATCTTTTTATCATTGTTTTATTTATTTCATTTTCTTTTTTCAATATCTTTATTAAATAACTTCAAATGCATATGTTCCTGAAAAAATTCATGAATAAGACAGGATCATCAGATTACAAAAAGTCTGTAATAAAACTGTGGTTGAAATATGCTGTATGTGTAAACTACTAATTTTAACAATCAAAGGAAACTATGATACAGACAGGTTGAGAAAACAAGTGGTATCACTATTTTATTTTCCCCCATCATAACACTAAAAGATGGTTTTTAAGATTTATTGATGAAAGGCTTTAACACACGTAGCATAATTTTAGAAAAAAAAAAAATAAATATAAAACTTAAACCTATGAAAACACAACATGCATATAATGGAATCCTGGCTTATACAAAAAAGTTTTATGGTACCCGCAAAACAGAGTTAACGGTTTGTATGCTTATTAAGATGGAAATCTTCCTCCCCCCCTTTAATCAGATTCTTATAATTCCATTTTACAAAGTTTAATTTATTAAGAATAGTTTTAAAAATATTTTTTAACAATTCACAAAAAAATTCATTAGCTATACCCTTTCATCAAGCTCTTCTTCCTTCTCCTCCTCATCCCACAGTTTCTTCTGCCGATCAAGATTTTGAATGATTCGTGCAGCTAGTTTTATGTCCGCTCGAACTACCTGTTTATGAGATGAAATACCATTCACAGACCTAATTCTACGACTCAGATCTCTATTTACAATAGCTCCCAATTCACTGTCACGAAGCTATAGAAAAAGTAGAGATAAAAAAATAATGTAACAATTTATTATAGAATATAAAAAATAATTTAGGATGCATTATCTGTAAAAAGGTTTTGTTTTTATCAGGAAAAGAAGGAAAAAGAAAAAGCTTTTACACTAAAGTATCCTCTTTTAAAATTAAATATATTACAAACTCTAGTTCTAAATTGCAGATACTTCAGAATGAAAAAAATAAAAATTTCAGATTGATTATACTTTTAATTTAATAAGTATTAATTTCAAGTAAGAGAAAAATTGAGAATCTTACCCGTACACCATTCAGATTCCAACACATTTCTTTAATATTTACAGATCTTTCAAAAGTAACCCAAGCTCTTCTCACAAACCTGCGTTCTGGTTGTGGATCAGCTATGGCTACACGAAGAAATCCAGGATACCGCTTACAGAGCTATTGAAAATCAACATATTTAAAAAAAGATTAGAAGAATTCCAAATATCCAAGTTAATTAATGTGCAATAAAACACAGGGTGGTCACAAACATCTTATTTTAAAATTCCCTGATTCTAGGCCCTAATTCCATGATATTTCTAGGTTAGCCTCAAATTTCCAGGTTAGCATTAAAATAAAATTTTCATAGATAATTTTTTACACAATATTACATTAATACATATAATATATATATATATATATATATATTAATAAACTTTTACTAAGTTTATATATAAAGTAATTCAAACAAGTTCTTACATAGTTAATCAAAAAGTAAACATTACTGCTTGTTAGATCTTGTTGTACTGTACACTGTAAGAATAGGTTATCAAAATGACATTTAGCGAGGTGCTAAATAAAAAATTACTAAGCATCAGGGTAATGAAAAAAGAATGAACTTTAAATGATAATAATTGATATATGTCTATTCACTCATCAAACAGCTGCTGGATTTTAACAAGGCTGATTTAAACTGGCCACCTTTTTCTGGTTTAAATTGATAAATAGTAGTGGTGTTATGTGAAAAACTGTGATAAAAAAATATCTATTAGAAAATTGGATGGCTCTAAATTAGCATTTGTAACTGCATTAAGCTTCATGTATAGCTAGCTGGTTTGATAAATTAACATCAATAAAATGAGAGAAACGACAGATGGATTTAACTTATTGTACTGTTATTGATTAAAGTAATTATCTCATAAGTTTGTTCATTTAAGCTTAAGACAAGAAAATCTGAAAAAAAATAAATAAATAGAGGACAGAAAAAAAGAAGAAAAAAAACAAAGCATTGACGAAAGCCTCTTAATTCCTTGAAAGATTGTAAGATAATATATCTGACTTAAGGCTGTTCAACTGTTTTGCTTATAACAAGCGCAAAATGTTTTGACACATTTTTAAATATTTTTTAATGGAAAGATAAAATTGGAAGGTCTGGCTATGTAAGTGCTTTTCAATCGAACTCAGTTTTCCATTTTATGATAATTAAATTACCTACTCAGTTATAAGCTATTTTGATCACATGATCACGCTTTTTTCTCCCTTTCATTGACTTTTTCCTGCTTACGTCGGAAAATGCAGTTCAAAGGGTAATTTTTTGACAGCTTGTTCTGAAATATTAATTGTGTTTGCAAAAAAAAAATAAATAAATAAATAAAAATAATAAAATAAAATAAAATAAAAATAGTGCGATTAGATAGTTTCTGAACAATAACACCTGCAAATTTCTTGCATTTCCGAACAAAAATAAAACTTACGTTACAAAGTTGCCCTTTTTGATTTAAGAACACCCTTAATACTTATTCTAAAATGCCACATTCACATCAAAGTTTTAAAATGAAAACTTGCTTTAATAAGGTACACGAGAAAAAGCTTTTATTTGCAAATAAATTAATTTATAAACCCTGGTGCCAATAACATTAGTAACAGAAATACTTTGCTCCTAAAAGGATTAAAAGCAAAAAAAAGATCGGTCAAATTCTTCCTCAGCAATGGTTGCTTGCAGAATTACTCCAAAGAAGCTAATGAATGATTTATACTACAAGTTCCCAATAGAATGGATGGGTGAAATAAAAGAAAACAGAAAAGATTAACAGAAAATATTACTATTATTATTTCAGATTCATGGCAAGCTTATAGAACTGACTAAATTAAACAATACAGGATTTGAGACATTATAATTTTGTAGATCCAGATACAGGTGCAAATTTGCAAATCATCCTCTGGGTCTCAGCTAACTGAGAAATAAGAAATTTTGCCGAATAAAACATCAGCACTTATATTAAATAATGTTTAACTCGGTTTATATGGCATCAAATTCATAAAAAGAATGACTATTTTGAATGACATCAAGAGATTTTTTTTTCCTCCAAAATAATTACTGCAAATCTTGACTTTTTTCTTTTTATAATGTCAAGATATAATGTAATGTTTATGATATAATCGTTAACTTTTATTCTAATATGAATGAAATGTGCAAACATAGTTTCTTACTGTTCATATTAACTTTATTATATATATCATATTAAATATATGAAATGAAAAGTCCATAAATGCAATATCTTAAAAAAATCATTTTTGTTTAACAATTCTACATGCATGTTGTTCAATTACTAAATCTTCAGAACAGTAGTCTGAATGTTAATTTATTAAAAACAGTTTAATTTTCATATCGCTTCACAAAATATATGTCACCTAGAAATTTGCTGTTAATTATGTTAGATTACTTATAAATTTCTAAGCATACAAGTTTTCTTAAGAGTTAAAAAAAAAACTCCAATTTAAAAAAGTCAAATTAGCAAGATTGTATTTAATTTTCTTCTTTTGATATGCTATGAAGTTTAGTTATTAGACAACTTTTAAATAAAAAGATTAAAAAGACATTATTTCAAAATTCTAAAAATGATAAAGAAAAATCTTAGATGTTTTTTGAGCATATGCACAAAATTCCATAAAATATAGAAATCATGCAAAGCCAAGGAAATTATTGAAAAAGTTTCAAACAGATTTAATTAAGACACTACCACAGCAGCAGAATTTTTTTCTGCAGTCTTCAACACAAGAATAAACTTTAAAAACAGTTTGTAGAACTTAAGAATTAATGGACATGCACTAAAAATTCCCAAATATTTGTGTTTAACAAATAAAGGAGTGTACTTTTAAAAATAAGTTTTTTTTGTCTTCAGAATTTTTAAGACCATCATACATTGTCCGAAAGGAAAAAATCCACTCCCGGCGTTTCCCCCCCCCCCCCATTCCCTCTTAGCACTTTAGGAAATTTGCGGTTTTTGCGATCTCTTGACGAAATTTGCCACTTTCCTGGAAATTTGCTTTTTTTTCCCGCAATCTTTATACAATATTTGATAAGTTTTTATGATCTTTTCTCAAAATTTTCATTTTGTTTCACACTTCCATGATAAAATTTGCATTTTCCATTATTATTTGGCAAAATTCATGTCCCTTGCTGCTTTTTCACGAACTTTTCTGTTATGATCTTTTGTTGAAGTTTTTGTTTTGTTTATGATTCTATGAGGAAATTTGCATTTTTCCACAATTCCTTGACGAAATTCAAATTCTTATGACAAAATTTGCTTTTTTCACAATCCTCTGATAAAATTCATATTTTTCTGCGGTCTACGATGAAATGGGCGATTTTTCTTCCAACGATTGACGAAATTTATCTTTTTAGGCGACAACATGTGAAAATTTGAGATACATTTTATGTATGACTTTTTTTTTTTTTTTTGGAAGAGTTTGCCTTAATTTTTTTGAAAATTTGAAACAGAATCGTCCAAAATTTATAGTGTAACAAGAATCAGAGCTTCGTCAATTGCCTGTGGCACAGATCATACTATGGCACATGCAAATAATTTCTAGTGAATTTCTTCTTTCTTAATTTTAACAGTTGGAAAACACTCTGAAGACCGTGTTAAGAGTGTGGCGTGTGTCACAGCATTGCGGCGATTCTGTGCCCGGGGACACTACCTAGCAAGAATATTACAGCATTGGGTCATTCCATGCCAAATCAACCAGTGACTCAACCTGACCCTTTCCGATTTCAATGAAACTGCTAGGGATCATTCTCTATGATGATATAAATTAGAGCATATTTTTATTTTATCGCTTTACATTTTTATACAATTAATTATTTAAATTTTGAAAAATCATTTTTTGACTTGCATAAATATTTTCAATTTCGAATTTCTCAAGTTCTATCAAACATAGAAAATTTTATGACCACTCATTTCAAAGAGGAGTTTATGAGGTTTAATTTGATATGCAAGTCGACTACGTATAGTTAAAATAAATAAAATTTTAAAAAAGTTTTAAAAATTTTTTAGATAGTCATTTTTAAAAATTCTGAAAAAATTGTATGTTTGTTGTAATATTATAAGCTTTAAATTCTGAAATTTTTAGAGTGAGATCTCAATGGGATCAGGAGTTATTAAATAAAAGCAAAAATTACCATTAAAATAATTTAATTCTGTCTATTTTGTTATTTATTTATGATTTGTATGGTAATTTTCAGCTTTTATTTCATAACTCCTGATCCCATTGAGATTCCACTCTAAAAATTTCAGAATTTAAAGCTTATAATATTACAACAAACATACAATTTTTTCAAAATTTTTAAAAATGACTATCTAAAAAAATTTTTAATTTAAAATTTTAAAAAATTTAAAATTTTATTTATTTTAATTATACATAGTCGACTTGCATATCAAATTAAACCTTATAAACTCCCCTTTGAAATGAGTGGTCATAAAATTTTCTATGTTAGATAGAACTTGAGAAATTCAAAATTGAAAATATTTATGCAAGTCAAAAAATGATGATTTTTCAAAATTTAAATAATTAATTGTATAAAAATTTAAAGCGATAAACAAAAAATAAAAATATGCTCTACTTTATATCATCATAGAGAATGATCCCTAGCAGTTTCATTGAAATCGGAAATGGTCAGGTTGAATATCAAATTTTTTTGGTTGATTTGACATGGAATGGACTCATTGATAATGAATGTTAATGCCAATTATTCTAAATATATTCTTTTGTACAAAAAATTCCGAACGAATGAAATTTTATTCCTACTATGTCAAAACGCTCATACAAAAAGGAACCTTATTTTCAGTGATGATTTAAACTCCAATTTCCCCCCAATATCCTTACATGTAAAAGCTTCAAATGACATTTATTTGACATTATAATTTATAGTTTTCTTTTTTTTTTTTTTTTTTAATGGAAAGTGTTTGGCTAGATAATAGACATAAATCAGATAATTAACAGAAATGTTTTTTGTTTTGCCTAAAGTATCAAATGTGTAAAAAATAGAGATGGAAAATATATTCACAAAAACATTACATTTGTTCTAAAGCCTGCCAAATCTTTAAAAAAGGGGGCTTCATTTGATAAATTTGAACCTAGGATAAGCTTAGGAAATGACACAACTTAATAATTCTTTTAGATATTGGCTTTTTTTCATTCATAAAGTGCATAATGTAGTGAATGCTTAAATAGTAATGATCATAAAAAGGTCAAACATTCATGGTTGACACATCACATATTTCAGCCTAAGACATAAAATTTCTCATCTGAGAATGTGAGTATGATTTGCATGTTAAATTTCATCAATTATATATTTGTACAATTGTTCATTTTCATCCAATTTCACCTTTTCATTTCATATTTTATTTATTTATTTTTATTTTATTTTACTTTACTTTATTTCTTTAGCTGAAACTGATACCAAAAATTTATAATAAGAACTTGTTAATAACATTTTAAAATTGTTTCAACAATATTTTTATTTAAAAGCATTGATTTTAATATTCCTGAAAATCTGTTTTAAAATGTCGAACTTGTTTCATATATCCTAACTACTGTAAAATATCTTTAAAAGTCACAATTCTTATAAAATATCATAGTCAAACTATAGTAGAAAGACATAGTTCTGTTTTCTTATAAAGAAAGATCTTCAAACATAAAAGAGATCTCGCATGGTTTTGTTATGTTACTAACACTGATCGTATAAAGGCTTCAAAATCAGAATCTTTCTCTTTATGCAACATTAATAATAATTGAATTTGCTTTTAGTTTTTAAAAAGAATGTTAAAATACTGTAAGAAACTTGGGCTACATTCTTGTTTCTCAATTAGTGAGAGATTTTTATTTCTGAAATAAAATTTTCACCTAAAAATTTACTGAATCATCACCCAAAAACTGGTATAAAAATAGACTTCTGGTTTCAGGCACGGACTAATTTCAAAAGCTGGGCTTTATTTATTTTTCTTTCCAGATCATTGTAATCATATTAGAAAATAATATTTGCTTCAATAAATTTCCACGTTTAGTTTGGATTTCCTCGATATTTTCAAGTTAACAAATTTCCCTGATATTTTTATGTTTTCAGGTCTTTGACGATCCTGAAAACAGTAAATCATTAATTAGAGCATAAAAGATTGAAAATAAAAGCTTAAGACTTCAGTGAATTGCACCTTTATATTATATTAGCAGCAGATTAATTGCTTTTGACAAAGATAGTAAGCTATTAATTAAAAAAATAATAATCAAGAAATTCAGAATACAATTAGCTGAGCTGCCTGATGTTGAATTGTTTGCAATAACCTTTTTCATACCCAAAATCAGTGCTAACAAAAATCTTTCCAAATCAACTTAATGTTGAAATTACACTGCATTCGAAAGTGACCCCCCCCCCACCACCACCCCCCACCCCCCGTTCTGTATTGACATTTTTACCTTCATTGGTATTAGCTTTTTTTTCTATTTTCTGCAATTGTTTTTGGAACAGAAATCAAGTCAAATGTCAAAACCTCTTCATTAGTGATCCATAATTGTCAAAATGGATCTTTGAGACATTTGCTTGCACCAAATTGTAATAAATCCCCCCCCCCCCCCAACTCTTCATTATTAGCATCATCAGTTACATTTTAAGAGTCCTATTCATTTCCCTTAGCTTTATTAAAGAATCTTTGTATAGATTTTTTGGTTACTCTTGGGTTCATTCACGCTTTGAATGAACATTTGTTTTCTGTACAACTTTCTATACATGGTATTTTATATATATATATATTTTTTTTAATTACTGTTTAATTTAATCTAAATTAATCCCATTGCCTTTTGCCAGCATACACCCGGGCATGCCAAGGAGTCTCTTGCCTGTTTTTGCAAATAAATCTCAAATTTTTATAATTTTATAGTTTAAATGAATAATTTTTCAAATGCGCTAAAACATCCCCAATCAGTGTTGAGCAGTATCAAAAATACATTTGAATCCAACCACAGAATATCCAAAATTGCTTTCGAAAAGGAAATTCCCTTGTTCAAGGGAAATTTTCTGTATCTGCTATAATAGTAAGTTTGATCCAGCTTTGTTAGTCCGGCAGCAAAATTTTTTTCTGCAATCTGCAACACAAGTAAAAATTTTAAAAACAGTCTACAGAACTCAAGTACAAATGCCCTCTTTCCAATCCCTCCAATTACATTGTATGCATTCAAACCTTCCAAGAATTTGTGATTAACATAAAAAGAAAATATTTTAAAAAATAAGTTATTTTTGTCCTCAGAATTTTTAACACCATCATACACTGTTCGAGAGTAGAAGATCCACTCCTGCATTTTTTCTGTTTTTTTCTATGCACTTTTGATATTGATATTTCCATTTTCCACTATCATGACGAAATGATAATGAAAAATTTTTCTTCAAATGATTGATGAAATTGACTTTATTTTGGCGACCATTTGTTATAATTTGCAATACATCTTATATCCATTTTTTGCTACTGAAAACTGTTGTCAATTTAAACCATATAGAAAAAAGAAAATATAACAAAATGTAATTATGTTAATTACTAGGAATTTTAAAATAATGTAAAATCTTAGGTTAAAAAAAATAATCACAAAACTTACGGCTTCTACTTCTTGTTTGGTAATTGAAGGGGCTAAATAACGTAAGAAAATAGAGTGTGTTTTATGAAGTGCTCTTGGCTTCGGCTCATCTTCTTTATCTTCTATTTCTTTATCTTCTAAAAAGAAAAAGAGAAAAAAAAACATGTAAAAAACAAAGTTAAAGAATGAAGATAATTTAAACCAAAGTTAAATATATGCCAAAATACATTTAAGATTTTTTTTTTTTTTTTTTTTTGGGGGGGGGGGGGGGGGGGTAAGATGGATTCAGTGATGCACCCATATAGTAAATCCAGAATATAGACTTTTCTTACTTTTCAGTACCATTATTTTCAAACACTGCTTTAATTTATTGCAGTGTGCCCTATTTATTTTCATGATTTTCTGCATTAAACATTGTTTAACTACATTAAAAAACTAAACATGTATCCTCCTTACATGCATTTAATGTAACCATACTTTTGCAATTTAAAATGCAAAGAAAATATTTTATTTGATGTCCAAACAATCAAATAAAATATTTTTAACAATTCATATCAAAGACCAACTGAATGATGAAAATATGTGCATTAGCGCTTGAGATAGAGCAAGAGCTAATGCAGAAATTGTGAAAAATGCATCACAGCAGTGCCACCTGTCAGGCAATTTACATTAAAAGCTAATCAACATCAATTTATATTAAAGACTAATTGAAAATAAATTTTAATTAAATTCTGTAGATTAGTTCTTGAGATAGAGCACCCACAAAATTTGTGTCATACAAACAGTCCCATACAGATATTTTGTAAAAACATGTTTTCCTTGATATCTGACCCCTAAAACCAAAGTTGTATAATAAACACACACATACACAGGAAATTTTATGCCAAATTCAGAATTTTTAACAAATTTTAGAAAATAAAATTGTTTAATTTTTTCTTAAATAGTAAAAATCAAAAATATTCTTTAATTTTATGTAAAATTTATTGATAGCGCACAATTAAAAGCAGAAGTGATTTCTAAAAACTTAACACATTTGGTGCCAAAAATAAAAAAAAATCATGAATTTTGATAATTGGTTGCAGAAAAAAAAAAATCTCCAATTGTGTAGCAGAAAAAATACTATTTGGTCTAAAGGTTGCAGAAAAAACGCAAGATTTCATCAAAGAGCCACAAAAAACACAAAGAATTTTGTTAAACTAGCAAAAGCCATGCTTTGTTTGGATTCGCGAGACAATATTTTATAAAACAGATATTTGAAAGTAACAATATTTTTTAATATTATTTTTGCATCTTTATTAAACAAAAACGTTATTTTATGTTTTGGAGCATTTTAATTTTTTATTTATGATGTAAGACTGGCATAATAAAATATTTTCGAAGCAAACTTTTACAAAATATTTTTAAATTTTCAACTAAAAGCTCTTTTAAAGATGTTTTTATAATTTCCAATAGCCACTGGTGTTTTTTAAAGTTGTTTGAAATATGCATGTTTCCAATCTTTGTAATTAACATCAAATAATCTTTGATAGCTACTTTAGAATAATATATTTGGAGAGAGCCTGAAGAAAGTTACTTCTTCAAAATCCTATTTTTTGGAAAAACATTTGAAACCTGCTCTCGTTGATACTATGAATTTTTAACTGTAAATTTTTTTTTTCTAATTTCTTCGTTTTTATACATGTTAGCGTATGGGAATTTTTGATATTGTAGAATTTATCGTAAGGAAATTTTCTATTGAATGCTTAATTTTGAAGAATTTTCACTCTCGACAACGTTACATATGATTTTAAGCCAACTGGTGCCTATATATCCTCAATATCTACAACTGCTTCATCTAATGCCTTTTGGGATTTATGAATTGTAACAGCAAAAGCTAACTGCAGAAGAAATTCTTTCCTTGAGAAATTTATGCTTCCATTTTTCCAGAATTTAATTATTGGGGGAATTGGTATGCACCAATTCTTATCAGTTAAATTACTGTAGTATTCAAATTTATCTATGATTATTCGCGATATCTGGTCTAGTGGCTTGTGATTTTCTTTAATAGGTGCAACAAAGTCTAAAGACCCCTTCACTAAACCTTTTTCGGTCCACAAATAAGAACGCAACATTACTTTAGATCCAAATGATAAAGTAAGAAATGGTTAAAATCCATTTGTCGTTTCCGAATCGGCCAACTTTGCTTTAGTACATTTATAAAGAGCTTTAATCGAGGAAACAAATTCACGCAGTTCTTTAAATTTTTCATTTATATAACAAATTTAACAATTTTATTTGTTTACACTTCTTTTGTTGCCATTTTACCAAAAAAAAATCTATAATACAATTCTTTTAAAATGTTTTAAGTGTCATGTGAGCAAACGATTTTGCAGAATAATGAAAACTTTTTTATTTATTAAATTAATCATGATTCTATCTATAGCTATACTTACTCCATGATCTTTATTTTTTTTTTCTGAAAATATACGCGTTTCATTTTTTATTTATTTGCTAAAATGCGTCCGTATTGGAAATGCATGTAAAATAAACTAATTAAAATAATAATTTTTTTAACGTTTTACTGTAAAAAAAAAATATATTGTGCAAATCTACAGATCATAATTTATTTTTGTGTTTAATTTGAAGTTAAAATACTGAATAGTTTTTTTGTAAAGTGTACGACAAAATGTAATTTGAGTGGCCTACTAGAGGATTTGCTTCGCTCATCCTAATTAATTTGCAGAAAGTTTTTGATATACAGTAGACTCCCTCAAATCCGCACAGCTTGGGACCAGAGGTTTTCCAGAATTTTGGATTTTGCAGATTTCTGGTCGTTGCTTTGTTTACATTTTTTTAAAAATAATTTGAATGTAATTAATAATGAATTCAAAAGTATAATGAATGCATACAATATACTAAAATATTAAAAAAGGTAATAAACTAAAATAATAAAAATTTAGATATTTTTTAAAATGATTAAAATACTAAAAGGAAAGGTCAAGTTAATAATCAATAATGTATAATTAAATATTCATTATAAAAGAGGAAATGTGTTTTTCCTAAATTATTCAATGAAACTTACCTCATAAAGGTACACTACTAATTCACATCAGGATCATAAAATAATGAAACTTTATTTCAGGTTTAGCCAGACTTAATAACTAAAAAAGCTAATTAATACATAAATATATTTGGTAAGATTGTGATTACCAATGATATTAGCAATATCTTTATTAATTCAGAAATAAATTATTCTTTCTTCATAAAAAAAAACATGAATTCAATAACTTTAACAAAAAAATAAAATTAAAAAATATACAGAATTGATATAAAACTGAAAAAAAAAAAATCAATTTTTGCACCTACATCTGAACTGAATGTTTCATTGTTTACATCTGTAAAATATGTGCGGATTTTAGAGTTGCAGATTTTAGGAGTGTGCATTTGAGAGAGTCTAATGTATTTATGTGAACACAAGTTTTTTATTTTACACAAGGCTGCCTAAAACATTTAAATAAAAAACAGAAGTTGGAAATTATCAAAAATCTAATGGTTTCTTTGTGTAAACACAAAAGAAAGTAAAAACAGTGTATAAAATGCTCTAATTTAAAAAGATTACAGTTTTTTCCTGTGCTGTGACCATATAAAATTTTTAATTTTGTTTGTGGTACTAATCTTAATTTTCACAATTAAAATACCATTAGTCAACAGCCTCTAGGTAATTAAAATTCTTTAGAGAAGACAATTCACATTTACCATTATCAAATCATTCTAAATTTTAATTTTCTATTGATGCTTAGAATTTGTTTTTTTATTTAATGTTCATAAGCCTAAAGCCAATTAAATAGCATATGCTGTAAAAATGAGTAAAACTAACATAATAAACCAGTGGTTCCCAAACTTTCATGATACACGACCCACTTTTCAGTAAAAAAAATTTCGTGATCCATTCAAAATATCAGTATTAGGGTCATTCCATGCCAAATCAACCAGTGTCTCAACCTGACCCCTTCAGATTATGATGAAATTTGCAGGGATCATTATCAATGATGTTATAAATGAGAATATATCAACAAAAAAATTTTATCTCATTGGATTTTCATAAGATTAATTTTTTCAATTTTCAAAAATCGCCATTTTTTGGCTTTTATTAACATATTCAATTTTGAATTTCTCAATTTCTATCAGACATTGAGAGTTGTTTAACCCCTCATTTTAAAGACAATTTAATAAGGTTCAATTTGATATGCAATTTGACTATTTTAAATTTTTTTAAAAATTTAAAATAGACATTTTTAAAAAAATAAAAATATATATATGTTTTTTGTAATATTATCAGTTATAAGTTCTGAAATTTTTAGAGTGGGATCTCAATGGGATCAGGAATTATAAAATAAAAGGTCAAAGTCACTATACAAATAGTAGGATCACTCCATGCCAAATCAACAAAAAAAAATTCAATTTTCAACCTGACCATTTTAGATTTTGATGAAACTTGCAGGGATCCTTCTCAATGATGATATAAATGAGAATATATATACAAAAAAATTTGCTGTATATACAATGATATAATTTAGATCATAATGATATAAATGAAAATATAAATTTTTATCTCATAAGATTTCCATAAAACTATTTTTTTAATTTAAAAAAAAAAAAAAAAAATTGCTATATTTTGTGTTTAGCATAATATTTTCTATTTTTAGTTGCTCAAGTCCTATCTTACGTAAAGAGATGTTTGACCCCTTTATTTTAAAGAGAATTTAATATGGTTCAATTTGATACATAAGTTGACTATTTGTTTTAAAATGTTAAAATTTAAAAAAATAATAATTATTTTAATTTATTTATTTTCTTAGTTCTATAAATTGTAAGTTCTGAAATTTGTTAAGTAAAATCTCAGAGAGATAAGGAGTTACCATACAAAAAAGGTTAGCTTTCCTTCATGTTTGCATGATAAATGACATATTAAAATTTTACAAAGATATGCATGACATTAATACCATTGGTAATCATAAAAAAAGAAAAATTAGTCCAAATGCAAAAAAGTTTTACCTGGTTTTAGATTCAAGCATTGCAGATAAGAAACGTAAACTTGAGATTCCCATTATCTTTTTTTCTTTTGGTGATTTTCTTGAAATATTTTTATATCGTTCTCTGAATCAAGGGTCTTTAGACAACAGTGAGATACAATTTTTAGTAAAGTTAGTCTTTTCTAACCATTTAAAACTAAGGTTTGAAAAAAAAAAAAAATTGACTTCCACATAGTGCAATAAATTCAAAAGTAGTTTTCTCAAAAATCTTTTCCCAAAATCAGCCTTTGCATCTTCAATACTTCAATTAATAAAACTGTTTTGGTAATAAGAACTCAGAGATCAAAATAATGATTTCTTTATCACCTCTTAAGTTTCATAAATAATTTCTTATTTGCCTTTTTGCTTTCTGACTCTGTAAGTTGATATACTCTTCCTGTAGCTGTTGTGGGATCAACTTTTGTTAAAATTGCACTTTTATGCACAACTAATGTGTCAGAAAATTGAGGGTATTTGAAAGATGGAGAAGGGCCATGTGGTTCCAGAAAACTTATTTTTACTTCATTTTTCATTATTTTAAATAACGAGAAAATGAATAATTAGTAGAATATTAATAAAAATATTAATAAAAAGTCAAAATAAAAATCACTTAATGACATTTTATACATGTGAATTGCATTTAATGTCATTGAATGTGACATTAACGATCATCCATTATTGGCATTTAATTTTATAGTTTGGCGATATTTTTTTGGTCGACAGGTTAACCTAGAAGTACCCTTATTTCACTTCCAATGAAAAAAAAAAATAATCTTGATAAATTTATTCTATTTTTTTCTATGAAACACTTTAACACTGCTTATAAATAGCTGTTCACTCACTGAAATCTTGAAGAAAACTAATTTGAAGTTGAACTAATGTGAGTGAACATCTACAAGAACACTAACCAGATATGTATCATACTCTTGAAAAACATGAATCACACAACTCTGTTCTGGTGTAAGCAATAACATTCTAATAGGCTAACTGTTTACTCACAATCATTTTATCTCCAAGTTTAGTAAATATCTGTGTGTAACAGACAGCAATTTAAATTGGTTATCTAAAAGCACATTTTAATTATTTATTTTTTAAATTTGTAAAAGTTAAAGAGAGAAATATCAATAAAGATAGCCCCATCTCATACTTATTTTTTTTTTTTTTTTTTAACTGCTGGTCCTATTGAAAACTACTCTACAAAATTCAGAATTTAAACCTTATATTATAAAAAACTTTTTTTTTTCATTTTAAAAATTATTATAATTATTATTTGTAACCAAACACAGTCAGTTTACATAATTGAACTTTAGTATTAAATTTTACATAATTGAGCTTTATTAAATTCTCTTTAAAATTAAGGATTGACAGGATTTGAGAAATTTAAGATATTTATGCAAAACAAAAAAGGTAACTTTTCAAAATATGAAAAATTATTTTATAAAATTTGAATTAGAAAATTTTTTTAATATATATACTTCTCATTTATATCATCAGAGAGAACAGTGTGGTCTGTGGGGACATTATAGAATTTCAGCAGGGGGGGGGGGGGTCCATTGCCCCACCCCCACCCCCCAAGCCACCTCCTGAATTCAACACTGAGGGAGAAAGATCTTTGCAAGTTTCATCAAAATCTGAAATGGTCAGGTTGAGTCACAAATTGATTTGGCATGGAATGATTTAAATTACTATTTGTATAGTGACTTTGACCTTTTATTTTATAATTCCTGATCCCTTTGAGATCCCACTCTAAAAATTTCAGAACTTAAAGCTGATAATATTACAAAAAACATACATTTTTTTAAAATTTTTTAAAAATGACTCTTAATTTTTTTTTTAATTTTAAATTTTTAAATTAAATTTTTAAATTTTTTTAAAATAGTCAAATTGCATATCAAATTGAACCTTATTAAATTGTCTTTAAAATGAGGGGTTAAACAACTATGTCTGATAGAACTTGAGAAATTCAAAATTGAATATGTCAATAAAAGCCAAAAAATGACGATTTTTGAAAATTAAAAAAATTAATTTTATGATTTCCAACGAGATAAAAATTTTTTGTTGATATATTCTTATTTATATCATCATTGAGAAGGATCCTGCAAGTTTCATCAAAATCTAAAATGGTCAGGTTGAAAATTGAAATTTTTTTGTTGATTTGGCATGGAATGACCCTATAGCAATTTTTGTACATTCTCTATACGCTTGGCTATCCTATCCTACGAAAAACGTAATTTTCGTAAGGAAGATAATTTATCAACAAAAACAACAATCGATAAACTCAATGTGTGTAAGTGAATAGTAATTAAAACAATGCATAAACTACAAAGATGGTTAAAAATACATTTAGTTATGAAAACATAACTTTATAATCAATGAGATTTCTGGTACTGGTATTTACAAACGTGGGAACATATATTAACACTCAGTTTGTCTTAGTACTTGTCTTTCAAAAATATAGTAAAGTAGAAAAAACATGTTCTCATAAGCAAAGTGTTGAATTTCATCAAGGACCTCAAAGCTGATTTAAACATTTCTGGATCTTCTGTCCGTATATTAATGTAGAAAGAAATTAAGGTGGATTTTCCCTAGAAATAGTATTTCCTGTTGAAATTATCATATCTTTTTAAACAGATGAAATAAAAGATCTGTTTTGATGAAAAACCTCGATTTTTTCGCGACCCACTAAAACAAATGCCGTGGTCCACCAGTGGGTCGTGACTAATAGGTTGGGAACCGCTGCAATAAACTGTAGTACTTCTAATATAAAAAGTACTTTCATTTTACAGGATTAAATCTAAAAATTTGCTATGCCTTTTTTTCTTTCCGAGAATGTTATTACATATTTTGAAGATTAGATAATCTTTTCGAGAATTCGTACTTATTTTCCAAGAAAAAAATCTCCCTGAGAATTCCCCCATTGTACTTTCCAGAATGCATAATTTTTTCCATGTCAACAAATCACATTTTTTTTTTTTTTTTTTTTTTTTAAACCAGTATTATGACAGCTCACCCTTCCCTTTTAATAATAATACAAAGAAGGAAATCTTACTAATAAAGTTTATACATCATCTATACAAATAATACAAAAAAAAACTATCTCTGTTTACACAAATTAACATTTTTCCCTTTAAAGTCTACAGGCCTTGTGAAGTTGACCTTGAAAGTTTAGAAGATTGCTGCAAAAATTTAATTTTCATTTTGTGATTTTATTATATCATTGAAAAGCATTATGAGTAAAATGAAGGCTACATTAGAGGTCTGCACGGGCCGGGCTCGGACCGATTTCCAATAATGGCATTCGGGCCAGGCTCGGGCCTTACTTCTGAAGACTCGGGCCAGGCCAGGCCGGGCCTAGCCACTAATCCTTTTGGGCCGGGTCGGGCATAGTCACTAATCCTTTCGGGCCGGGCTGGGCTCGGGCCTTAATTTTTTTGCTGGAGTATCAGGACGGGCCTAACTTTTTTTTTTTTTTTTTTCCCGTACGAAGCCAAGACTGATTCCATTCTTCCTAGTTTTCATGGACCAAAATAATCAGTTCCTATTGAATCTTCCTATATGAAAATCCTTTTCTCGACTTTTTATAAATCAGTAATATTTGGCTTTGTCCAAAAATTTCTGCAAAAAAAGCATATACTTTTAAGCCGTCATTATTCTACAATTAAACATTAGAATTTATTCCTTTTAAAGAATCGTAGATTAATAGGCGTTTTAAAATAGAATCAACCACATTATAACGGAATTTTTTTAAAAACTGAAAACTGAAAGTTTCTTTTAAAATGTTCATCCATGCAAAATGAATACAACAATATGGGAGAAAAAAATAAAATATATTAAACATTTACATCTGTTAAGAAGGCAATGCATTTTTTTTCATTCCAAAGCAATTTCGTCTTTGGAAATTTTACCATATACCGCTTTTTCGATTTTTTGTCTCCATTACAGGGAATATGGATTAATAATACTAGTGATAACTAAAACATTTACATAGAACAAACAAAAATTCATTTAAAAGCATAAATATCGCAGCCTACGGCAATTCTGCATAAATGGAGATTATAAACATGGAAAAAAAAAAAGACTAATATAATTTTTTTTGGTCAGAACTCTTCCATAAGATTAAAGATCAATGTTCTGTAGAAATTCACTCGAGCCGGGCCGGGTTCGGGCCGAAATTTAAAATTTTTCCGGAACGGGCCAAGCTCGGGCCGAAAATTTAACTTTCAGGCCGGGCCAATATTTCTTTCGTTCGGGCCGAGCCCATGCAGACCTCTAGGCTACATGTCAATATTAATTTAAAAAAGTCCTTTATTTTCCTTTGGTTCTTCTTGAACAGTTTTCAAAACCTCACATATTAGAAAACACGTCTAATGACTGAAAGAATGTCATCAGGCATTAGAAGGAGCACAGATTAAAAATAACACGTTATATTTCGTCTGTAAGAAGGCACAACTAGTTTCCAATTATATATAATATGGTGTTAGGAAAAAGAGTATTGTTTGATTTTGTTATGATTCCAAAAAGCACACAAACAACAGCAATCGCCCCAAATTTCCCAAAGTAGCTAATCATCTTGCCAGATTTCCCCAAGTTTGAGGAATTTTTTGCATTATCCCCTGAGATCCCTCTAATTTTTTAATAACAAAATTTATCCTCTGATGAGCATGAACCTGCTTTTAAATATTTTGTCAATACAGCTACTTGGGAAAATTTCTAGAAAACACATAAGAATAATCCAAAAAAGGGGAGAAATATCGGATATACAATATTGAAGGATTTAAGAAAAATTAAAGGTTAAAAAAATATGCATAATTTTATGACTGTCTTGTAGAAACACAAAATCACTACAGTCTTATGGATTTTTGTTTGTCACTTGTTTAATAGTCAATTAAACATTTCATTAAAAAAAAACATTCTAATAGTCAGTAACAAAAAAACCTTCAAAAAGGGTATGAAATTTGGCACCTAAATGAAAATTCTAGTCACAAAAATGAAGAATTTGCTCACACTTTTATTTTACTGCTAATTGTTAGCTCTGACTAAAGCAGGAGAGATTGTGACTCAGAATGAAAAACCCTGAAAATTAACTGATACAAAGTAAAATACTCTGAAAATTATCAAATGCAAAATATACCAATTTCAAAGGTCACATTCACACAAAAAGATCGATCAAGAACAGAAAAAAAAAAAAAAAAAAAAAGGAGTGGAAAAAGCAGTGTTTGGAGAAAGCAAAGGATTTTTAAAAAGTAGCAACAAAATCAGTTTTTAAAAAGAAAAAACAGTTTTTCGAACAGAAAGTACCACTCCAGAAATAACTTTTTTTCCCTTTAAAATTTTTTCACAAAATTTTCCGTTTTTCCATGCTTATTTGATTGAATTGATTGTTTTTATGCTATTTTTATGAAATTTGCTTTTTTCTTTTTTTTTTTCCTTAACACTTATATGACAACAGACAGGTTACTACCTTTACAGCTGAAACTGAGAACAGTAGTTACCAAAGAATGCTGGGACATGACAGAAGCACTCATTGCGGTATGCATGCTACCTATTAGTATATACAACTAAACGGCTCTTAATTAACCATTGTACAGTGTTCAGGTCTTTTTAGATCCATATCAAATTTAATCCTTTTATGTTATATTATTTAAAATTTTGAGAACTTTAATATTCTTATAAAACACATACTCATAACAACTGCATTTACTTTAAGACATTTTTAAATTCAATGCATAAAATTATTGGTGCATTTATCAAAAGAAATTAAATAGCATATTTTCAGTTTTTGATAAGGGGAAAAACATTTAGAAAATGCAGGAAGTTGATTTTTTAAACTGAATTTCCAGTTGAGACAGCTTGGGAAGTCATGTAATTAGCAGTGACTTATAGATTAAAATATAATGCATTTATGCAAAA
Organism: Maratus speculifer; assembly: GCA_964019185.1. Lineage (NCBI taxonomy): Eukaryota > Metazoa > Arthropoda > Arachnida > Araneae > Salticidae > Maratus > Maratus speculifer. Next base: position 54,760,179 of record OZ025290.1, on the reverse strand, counting down.
CAGACTAACACATTAGATTACAAACCACTTCGATCGAAGTCAGCAGATTCCAAAGTTTTCCGGTTAAAAATGAGTTTAAATCATTAGATCTGGGTGAATTATTGTGCAAGTTTTGTTTTTACAGGGTTCATACAGAGTTGGGAAGAAAAAATCCAAGGAGTACATAAAAAATCCAAGGAGTCCAAAAAAATTTAAAGACTTGCCACTTTTGTTGTTATTTATGTGGCATGCACTTGCACAGCCCCAATTCCGCAGGGATTCTGTGAGTTACCGCCCTGCAAGAAGGGAGGGGGGGTATTTGCGATCTTCAGACTAAATCGGTGCTTTCCCGCGATCTTCAGATAAAATCAGCGATTTATCTGCGATATTTTAGCAAAATTGGCGATTGTTTGCAATCTTTAGTCGAAATTGGCTGTTTTTCTGCGATCTTTTGATAAATCTGTGTTTTCCTGTTTCTCTTATTTATGAAATCGATGCTTTTTTCGAGGATTTTTAGTCAAAATTTGCATTTTTATACGATCTTTTCTCGAAAACGCCGTTTTATTCCCGCAATCTTTTGACGAAATCGTCATTTTTTCCCGCGATTTTTTTTAACGAAATCGGCATTATATCCGAAAATTATATTACGAAAATTATATTACATTATATACGAAATTAGCATTTTATCTGCGATATTTCGTGACACTTTGGTGGCTATTAGCGAGGCTATTAGTATGATCCCAACCAATCCAGGAATGCCGCTGGACTTGAAAAATCCTGGGTCTCTTTTTTTTTTTTTTTTTTTTTTTTTCTTGTGCTCTTTTTACAAAATTTGAGTCTTTTCATGATCTTTTGATGAAATCTACCATTTATTCGGGATTTTTTCACGAAATTTACGTTTTTCGAGAATTGTTTAACGAAATTTGCCGATGTTTCACAAATATTTTGACGAAATTTGCTGTTTTTTCGCGATTTTTAAACGAAATTTGCCGTTTTTCGCGATATTTTGAGGAAATTAGCCATTTTTCCGCAAATCTTTTGAATAGATCTGGGTTTTTTTGCGATTTTTTGATGAAATCTGTTGTTTTATCGCGAATTTTTGACAAAATTTGTTGTTTATTCGCACTTTTTTTGAAGAAATTTGCTGTTTTTTTTTCAAGATTTGTGACAAAGTTAGCTATTTTTTCGCGAAACTTTTGAAGAAATTTTCCTTTTTTCGCAATTTGTGACAAAATTAGCCATTTTTCGCGTATCTTGACGAAATTTGCCGTTTTATCGAAAATTTTTTTACAAAATTTGCTCCTTTTCCCAAATTTTTTGAGAAAATTTGCCGGTTTATCACGATTTTTTGACAAAATCCGTCGTTTTTCGCAAATTCTTTGACAAAATTTGCCGTTTTATCGCGATTTTTAGACGAAATTTGTCGTTTTTTCGCGATTTTTTGAGGAAATCTCTGCATTTTTTCGAAATTTTTTGAGAAAATTAGCCATTTTTTTGTGAATCTTTGACGAAATTTCCCGAAAAATAATCCTTATTTCGCAATTTTTGTAACGAAAGTCGTCATTTTTATGCGTTTTGTAACGAAATTGCGCGTCTCACGATGGGACGCGTAAGAGCTATTTTACTGCGCCCCATCGCCTATTTTTGCGTATTTTACGCGCTATAGCGAGTCCGCGGCATCCCTGCAATCACTGCCGTGCTTCTGATGAATGACGTGCATAAAGGGTTTACCGTGCGTTTTACAATCGCGATTTTTTTTCTCATTTTCGGGAGCAATATCGCTTGCGTGCAAAACCGCAATATAATTTAAGGGGTTTCTAAGGAGTATTTTGTTTATCTAAGTAGTTCTAAGCACTACTTGGGAACGTTTTCATATCTAAGTAGTTTCTAAGGAGTCCAAGGAGTCTGTGCGAACCCTGTTTTAATACCTCCCCTCTCCCCTAAAAAAAGAACTGTATTTTCAACCTAGATTCTGTTAGAAAGGATTAAAATGAGAAATTTTATATCTTTAACTGACGAAATGGGGTGCAATAAGGATACAGGGATGCCACTCAGAAAATAGCCAAAAAGAGGAAATTATGTGTAAAGTAAAATTTACGACATTTTTCACAACATTTATGCATGAATTTTGTAATCTATAATGTTTATAATAATTTTTTAAAAAATTGCAGTTTTTTTTTTTTTTTTTTTTGTAAACTTTTAATTTAAAAGAGTAAATAAAAATGATTTTTCTTTAGTTTACAGTATTTTATGTGAATTAATTTAATCCAGCAATAAATTCAGTGAGGAATTTTATGTATCACATCATTTTAAATCAATTTAAGTAACCCAGCAATGCAATAGATTCGATGATTATTCCAGGAGTAAATAGCAAAAATTTGCAAGTTTTTTTTAAATTTTGTTTTTTTTTCACTTGACGAAAAAAGTTGTTTTATTTCATGATCGTTTGACGGAAAATGCCGTTTTATTTCGCGATCGTTTAACGAAAATCGCCGTTTTACATCGCGATTGTTTGACGAAACTCGCCGTTTTATTTCGCGATTGTTTGACGAAACTCGCCGTTTTATTTCGCGATCGTTTGATGCAAATCGCCGTTTTACATCACGATCGCTTGACGTAAATCGCCGTTTTACATCGCGATCGTTCGACGAAAATGGCCGTTTTACATCGCGATCGTTTGACGAAAATCACCGTTTCGTTTCGAGATCGTTTGATGAAAATTGCTGTTTTATACTGCGACCGTTTGATGAAAATAGCCGTTTTATTTTGCGATCTTTTGACAAAAATCACCGTTATATTTCGCAATCGTTTAACGAAAATCGCTGTTATATTTTACGATCTTTTAACGAAATTTGCTACTATATTTCGCGATCACTTGACGAAAAAAAGCTGTTTTATTTCGCGATCGTTTGATGAAAATAACCGTTTTATTTTGGATCTTTTGACAAAAATCGCCGTTATATTTCGCGATCTTTTAACGAAAATCGCTGTTATATTTCACGATCTTTTAAGGAAAATCGCTGCTATATTTCGCGATCACTTGACGAAAAAAGTGTTGTATTTCTCGATCGCTTGACGAAAATTGCTGTGTAATTTCGCAATCGTTTGACGAAAATTCCCGTTTTATTTTGCGATCGTTCGACGAAAATCGCTATTTTATTTCGTGATCGCTTGACGAAAATAGAGAATTCTTAAAAATTAAAAAAAGCGGAAATCCGCCTTTCGGCGGAAAAGTGGCATCCCTGAGGATAACATTTTACTTGTACATAACAGTAAATATTAAAATTAGTACATTTATTAGTTATTTGAAATAACTTTAATATATGGCACGATGAAAATAAATGTCATTTTATCCTGTTCAAACATGTTATTTAAGATACTTGAGTTTAAGTTGATATTCTGCTAATGACCAATTGTTCTCACAACGCTATTCAACTGAGAGAAGTTTACTCAATTTTAAAGATTTTTTTTTTAAATATTTAAAAAAATAAATATTTAATACATACTTATATTATTTATTCTAATTAACAATTTCATATTTATGCGCTTATGGTTTCTAAAATTCTGTTTAATTTTTTTATTGTTATATTATCCGTGATATACCAAGGGAATATTGCAATTAATCAACTGCCAAATATGCCGGAATTTAAGATGCATATTTTACACAATTTTAATATACTTTTTTATACTTGTATTATTTAAATCCCATTAATTTTGAATTTGTATTTAATTTTTTTTAGAAATTTTTAATTTAGCTTATTAATGCGATTCTATTTTGCATGTCAATTGTGATTACCGTGGAAGTTTCACCAATGGCATTTATGACTATTTCTTTAATGTTTTTTGTGCAATTTTTAGTGATGCAGCATTTTCTCCAGAAATTATGGTACATCTATACTAATAAAATAACAAATCGCTCTGTCTGCGTGTGTGTGTGTGTGTGTGTGTGTGTGTCTGCGATGGCTAGCAAAATCTATGGGACGTACGAAGCTCAAAATTTTTATGAGAGTAGCCCAATATCTCTCCTGATGCACCTGAGCTTCAGAATTTCGAAATTCTATTTATTAACTGAGTAATTAATTAAATTCCAAAGATCACTCTCATAAAAAATCGCCTTTTTTCTTCTTTTTTTCTCTTCATTCAGTTATGGTTGGTTGGTTGCATAAAATTTTCGCATAAATAATTAAAAAAGCTGGGAATAGACCTTTAAAATTCATAGACTGGCAAACTGTCAGTTTAAATGATGATTTTTTATCACAGCGGTTGTAAACCATGGAGGAAAAAGATAGGTGGTGGTGAAGTGAACCGAAAAAAGGGTTGCAATATTAAATCATTTATCGCTCAAATTTTAATGTCCCAAACAAAAGCATGTGGAAGTGATTTTGTATTAATAAGACGAATTGAAAGAAATGAATTACAGCCGAAGCGTATTTTATGAAGAAATAGTAATTTTTTAAAATGGTCTTTTTTCTATTATATTATTTATTTTTTAAAAAATGTTTGCTTTTAAAATAATTGAAATTGATAAATTCGAAATAATTAAATGTCAAAATAAAATAAAATAAAATATTGAAAACATTTGATTTGAACTAAAAATTGTATTACTAAAAGGTTTCTTTTTTTTTCAGAACTTTTTAATACTTTATAACGTAGATGAAAATATGGTTTTAATATAACAACATATTAATAACTCTATATCAATATATAAAATATATTTATGAAAACATTCTTTTAAAATCATGCGCGAAAACTTAAATAACAAATATTAGTCTAAAATCTAGATTTCAGAGTGCAGACGATTTTAAGACATTAACGAAAGAATGCTAACTTTTCAAGCAAAATCTTAAATGATGCTTCTATATTGATATTTCAAAGTGACGGCTAGGTTACATTTATGTTATATTTAAGTTACGGTAGGGTAATGTTAAGTCGCAGTTAGGTTACAGACAGATTATGGTTATGGTACAAAAGTTTACGGTTAGGAATTTGTCCACAGAGTCAACATTACGCATGCTTTGATTAAAAATATACACTTTTGTTAAATGGCTCTGAAATTATAATACTATATACCAATCTTTTATCATCGTGTATCGATTCATTCAAGGTATAGTCGGATTTAAGAATGATATAATTAGTTTGAAATTCAAAATATTTCACTTGGGATTTCTATGTGAAAAAAATAATTAGTTACGTGATTTAACAGTGATTTTTACGGGTAAATATCAACACTTTAACACGAAACTAACGCAATCGTTGGATACATGTTCCCTCCCGTGTTTCTCATTGCTCATTTTAAGTATTTTTAGAGCTTAATATTAGTTGTTTTTAAAACCGATTTTTCACAAAGTCAGCTGCAACGTATTTCAGACAATGCATTTCTGCATGCTTCCAGTTATTGATAAAATCATACAAATTTCAAGTTCGTTTAATATTGTTAATACGGACCCGGGCAACGCCGGGCGGGTCAGCTAGTGATGTAATAAAATATCTTATTTTAAAAGTCACAGGGCACATATGCAAACAGTCAATTAATAAAGTTTTCAAGATTGATGTCAGCCAGATCCTTTACACAGTAAAATTTTACCTATCCTAAAGATATTTTCAATGAAGATTTTAAAAAATAATTAATGCAACTACCTGAAAGAGATTGGGGTTATTTTTTTAAGTGATGTGCAACACCATTATGTAACATCTGGTAAGAATATTTTCAATTTAGGATATATTTGAACTAAAATATTAAAATATTTGTTGCTTCAAGAGTGCAGAAAACATTTTTTATTTCCAACATTTCCCCCAATCCATAAGAAAATTTGTCCAAAATTTTAGAATATATTATAAGCTTACATAAAAATTATAATACTGTAGCCCCCCCCCCCCCCCAGACTTGTATAAAACCAAAAACTTTCTGCGCACACAATATTGGGTCAAGTACTTTCAAGTAAATTAATGTTTAATAAAATTACACCTTATATTACGAAATTTGTTTTTATTACACAATTCATGGGTGTAATTCAAGTTTTTTGCGCAATTTATGGACGTAATTCACGTTTTTTTATGTGATTCATGAACATAATTAGCATTTTTTATATGATTTATGGATGTAATTCGCTTTTTTCTGCAATTCATGGACGTAATTTGCATTTTTTAAGCGACCAGTCGACGAAATTTGCATTTTTTGAGCGATCTATCAACAAAATTCGCGTTTTTCAAGTGACCGGTCGACGAAATTTGCGTTTTACAAGCAACCGGTCGACGAAATTTACGTTTTTCAAGCGACCGATCGACGAAATTCGCATTTTTCGAGCAATCTGTCTACGAAATTTACGTTTATTTGAATGATTCATGAATGTAATTCGTGTTTTTATGCAATTCATGGACATAATTTGAATTTTTTTTTAGGTTCCTGTCGACGAAATTCTCCTTTTTTTTTTTTTAGCAATTTATGGACATAATTCGCATTTTGAGCGATTTATGAACGTAATTCACATTTTACATGCGATTCATGGATGTAATTCGTGTCTTATTATGCAATTCATGAACGTATTTTTTGAGCAATCCATAGACGTAATTCGTGTTTTTTATGCGATTCTTGAACGCAGTTTGCGTTTTGTATGCGATTTATGGATGTAATTTGCTATTTTATGCGATTCAAGGACCTAATTTGCATTTTTTGAGCGATTCTTCAACGTTATTCGCATTTCTTACACGATTTATGGACGTAATTTGCTATTTTTATGCAATTCATGAACGTAATTTGTATTTTTGTAACTTTTTGTAGACGAAATTCATGTTTTTTGACTGACTTATGGACGTAATTCGGGTTCTTTGAGCAATTTGTGTACATAATTGGCATTTTTTATGCGATTTATGAATGTAATTCGTGTTCTTTAGCGATTCATGGAAGTAATTAGAGTTTTTTTTGCGATTCATGGACGTAATTAGAGTTTTTTTTGCGATTCATGGACGTAATTTGCATTTTTGAGCAATTCATGGATGTAATTCGCGTTTTTTGAGCAATTCATAGATACAAATGCATATTTTGCATAATTCACGATTTTTATGCGATTTATGAATGTAATTCATGTTTTTTACGCGATTCATGGATGTAATTCGTGTTTTTCTAGGTGATTCATGGGCGTAATTATTGTTTTTTTAGCGATTCATGGACGTAATTAGTGTATTTTTAGCGATTCGTAGACGTAATTTGAGTTTTTGAGCGATTCATACACGAAATTTGCATTTTTTAAGCAAATCATGTACGAAATTTGCGTTTTTTACGCCTATCATGGATGGAATGTACGTTTTTAGCGCGGTTCTTTGTCAAAATGTTCGTTTATTTACACGATTCTTGGTTTCAATTCACGTTTTTTACGCGTTCTTTTTATTGAAATTCACAAATTTTTTTGAGATCTTTTGACAAAACACTTAATAACGTTTTGCGCTAACAGGTAAATAATTCGTACATAAATTTAAGGGAATATTTTTATTTTTTTTGGTACTAAAAAGAGTTACAAAAATAAAAATTGTTTATTTTCTAAAATTTTCTGCAAAGTTCATAAAACTTTCTGCGCACGGCGTACGTCTATATTATGCAAATCTGCCACCCCCCCTTAAACATCTCAACTTAAGTGCGAATATATATGACTCATATTATTCCAAGATTGACTTATGAAAATCCTCATTGTTTTGTATTTTTAATTGGAGTGAAAGTTTGTCTTGGCAAATTATGTAATTCATATGTAAATCAAAATCAGTTGCATATTTTTCTGCCAAATTTCTCCAGTGGTAAAAATTTGCTCCCGATCACAGATCAGACATATTCTGCATCTCTGAGTTGCTTCGACCCAAAAATCAGAAGTACTTCAAAAATTTTTTTTTTTTAAATGGCTAAACTTGTACACTTTCAAATCAAATTTGGAAGATAAGTAGCAGATGTTTTAAAACATCGCTATGAAAATCATGCTGCCCTAGTAGTGATAACTAGAAAACTGGTAAAAAAAAAAAAAAAAAAAAAGATAGATATAAAAGCTACCAGAGTTACCTAGAAAAAGAAAACAGAAAAGAAAGTACAACTTGAAGTGAAAAGCTACAGAAAAGGAAGAAATCAGAAACAAAAACATAAAAATACAGCTATAGATCTATGGGGAAAAAAAAAAAAAAAAAAAAAAAAAGGAAGAATTAAAGAAAAATGCAAGCGAAGTAATTGTATTGGACAGGAGAGATTAATTGCTGAAGGCATTTAAATACTGAAAATTGCTTCAGAAAAAAGATACTTAAGAGACCTAAAATAGAGCAAAAATTTGCTTGCATGTAGTTAGAACAGAAAGTAAAAAAAAAGACAAAGCTGATAGCTTATCAAATGTTATAAATAAAAGAAATAAAAAATATTACAAATATTAGTAAATAACTTATAAACTTTAATAATAAAAAATATTAAAGTTTGTAATAAAAAATTTTACAAACTTTATCATTAAGAAACCTAAAAAAGATTAAATTGTGAAAAATCTGATATTTGGTATTTTTTATGTTTTCGTATTTATAAAATGAAAAAGGAACCATTATAAGATCACTTTAATGTCCGTCTGTCACAGCACTATTATTCATAAGCTATAAAACATAGAAAATTCAAATTGTTGGAAATAATAAAGATTACTGATCCACACATTTACAGATTATTAAACATTCACAAATATATATAGGAAGGGGGTAGGGTGCTAATTAAGTTACCAGAAGAAAAAAAACTTTTCTTTGTATATCGTGTAAAAGTTTTCGTAACACTGAACTAAAAAATAAATTTGTTTTAATTTTTGTTTTTCAGAGATGATATTGAAAATGGAGTAGAAAAATATGCCCCCTCCCCTCCCAATTTATTTCCAAATCAACTGAAAATAAAATTATGAATAAATTAGAGGTTATAGATGTTACTTTAAACCTTGCAGGAAAACTATAGCGATTATTCTAGATCATATACTTTAGAAAGCACATTTTTCTGTTGCACACAAATTTCAATTTTTGGGCACTGAGCAAAAGTGTTGAGAAGCATTGGAGGTACCTATCATAGCAGAAGTATAAAAGCGTTGCTGATAATGATTTTTGAAAGAAATTGTTGGCAATAAGCCAAGATATTAACCAGAGATGCCACTCAAAAATAACAAAAAAGAGAAAATTAAGCATAAAGTAAAATTTACAACATCTTTTGTGATTGTTTGACGGAAGCCGCTGTTTTATTTCACGATCATTTGACAAAAATCACTGTTCTACATCGCGATTATTTGACGAAAATCGTCGTTCTACATTGTAATCTTTTGACAAAAATAGTCATTTTACATCCTGATGGTTTAACTTAATTTGTCTGTTTACATTGTGATTGTTTGACGGAAATCTTCGTTTTACATCATAATCGCTTGATGAAAATCACCATTTTATTTCGCAATTGATGTAAATTACTGTTTTATATTGCAACTGTTTGATGAAAATTGCAGTTTTATTTTGCAATCTTTTGACAAAAATACCCTTTATATTTCGCTATCTTCTGACAAAAATCGATGTTATACTTCACGATCATTTAATGAAAACTGCGATCATTTAATAAAAATCGATGTTTATTTTGAAATCTTTTGATGAAAATCAGTTTATTGCACGATCTTTTGACTAAAATCGCTGTTATATTTTGCAATTGTTAGACGAAATTGCTTTTATATTTTGCAATCGTTAAAAAATTGCTGTCACATTTTGCGACCGTTAGAAGAAAATAGGTGTGTTATTTTGCAATCATTTGAAAAAAAAACCCTTTTCATTTTGTGATTGTTTGACAAAAATCGTTATTTTATTTTGCGAAGGCTTAACTAAAATCATAGATTCTTAAAAAAAAAAAAAAAAAAAAAAAAAAAAAGCAGAAATCCGCCATTTGGCAGAAAAGTAGCATCCCTGATAACACTTAAAAACAGGGACAGTTTGGATATAAATAATGATAGGAATGGCATACTCTGCATATCATCGACTTTTAAAGCCTAGATAACACATTTTTAGGCACGTTCGTAATTATGTAAATACGTAGCACCTATTGTTGTCACTCAGTCCATCTGTCTGTCTGTCTGTCCGCATATAACAATGCAAAAACTACCCAACCGAATCGTTTGAAATTTAAAATATATAATTATTACATAATTTTGTCGAGTCATTTCAAATTTTATGAAAATCGGATGGATAGATCAATTACAGGGACAATCAAAAGTATTTCGTTACATTACGGTCAATGGGGAAAAAAGTTTCAAATGCTTTTTAATCGTTTGAAATTTAAAAACGTATATTTATTACATAATTTTGTCGAGTCATTTCAAATGTTATGAAAATCGGATGCATAGATCAATTACAGGGACAATCAAAAGTATTCCGTTACATTACGATCAATGGGAAAAAAAGTTTCAAATGCTTTTTAATAGTGTTACACTCATTTGAACATAATAGAATTGACATGAATCTATGAAGTATGTACTAAAATATACATTCTGTACAATCTGGGATGCAAAGAATATTATTAAATTACAGGGCCACACAAATGTATTCCACTAAATAATGTTATACGGGGAAACATTGTTAGGGCGTGTTTTAATTATATTAAACTACTTCACATTCTATGAATTAGATATATGTTAATGAAGTATAATAAAAATTATTCCCTGCATATTCACAGGAACACAAAGATTTCTACCACTATACTGTATCCAAAGTACGCTCTACTATACCAGCAAGATCTGAATATTTTAAAACTTCGTTATAGTACGAACGCACCTCATTTACTACGCTTCACATGCAATTTCCAACTTTAATATAATTGTATACTGAAATACCTAGATAGCAGTATAAAAGCAATAAACTTCATACTGTTCCAAACATACTAATTTATTTAGAATTAATCACATAAATCAAAGTTTGTACATATATTAATTTATATTATATATATATGTGACGATTTAAGGAGAACTCGAATTATTTCCACTGGTTAAAAAGAAACACACAGTCATGGCAAGCGAGGGAAAAAACAAAATAAATAAATAAATGTAGAAGATCCAATAATTAGTCATGGGCTGCTGTAAATTCATTTATTAAATTCGTAATAATGAGGAAGGAAAAGCTCCTTTTGCAAAAATTCCATCATTATTTCAGCGAGCTGTCCTCATCGAAGAAGCAACCCAAGAAATCTTCTTTTTCATCTCGAGACTTCCACCTTTTTAAACTAAAAAGAAAGTTCTGGAACATTCTGTAACCTCAAACCATCATTCTTTTATGTAAACAGAATTCTTGTCCAGCTACGAGATTATTTTCCACAAACGATAAATTTAAAAAAATATATTATTTAACCAATTTATAATTGACTCAGAATTTTAAATATCTTAGACGATTTTTATAAATGATTAATTTTAAGAGAAAAAGAAAAGAAATGAATTTATTAATATGCACACATCAAAGGTTGACGTAGGAAAAATAAATAAATAGATAAAATAAAATAATGATATTTTTTGAAAGGTATGGTTTTGGAATAAATTTAATAAGACTTTCTTAAAAAGGGTTGATAAAAACATAGAAGAAATCAGTTTTATTTGGAATATTAAGAAATAAAGTTTTAATTAAGAATATTTTTAATTTAGAGCCATCTTTTTAAATTTACGCATACTGGAATAATGTTTTTTAAGGCAAATTAAGAATTTATATCGTCTGCATAAGGATTAACAGATTAGATTTAGAAACAAGATTTTAATTTAATAATTTGAAGTAAGTACGGAATATTATTATAAGAAAATTAAGATAGTAAAGGTTAGTTTTGGCGAAAAAATTTTAAATTTGTAATATATATATATAAATATATATATATATATATATATATATATATATATATATATATATATATATATATATATATATATATATATTTATTTATTTATTTATCCATATATTTCTTAGTAATTTGGTAATCTGCCTTCTATTTCTCTTCAAACTTCAACTGTTTTTAATAATATGATTGTAAAAAGACTGGTTTCATTATTCTATTTAATGGTATTGTCTGAATAACTTTGGATGTATTTATAAAAGTATTTATATATATATATATCAATTTTAGTGCCAGGATTTTTTTAAAAGTATTATTTGCCTTAAAGGAAGGAGCGTTTTGCATTAAATATGCAAAACACTCCTTCCTTTATGTACAGCAGCCACATTGTAAGGAAATTTTTGGTACTAAAATATATATATATTAATTCCTGATGCATGTGAACCCTTCATAAATAATATGGGATTTGGGATTAGTTTGCATTAAGTGGGTGTCTCATTACGACTCTTGTGTATTTAAAAGTTAACTAAAAAACTATCTGATAAAATGTGTCACGGACAAAAGCAGCATAAGAAATTTGCAAATTCCTTTTTACACAAGCTTATTTAGCAGAATGTCAAATTTAAACACTGAACAAAGATTTTGTGTTAGCTACATTGGAAGAAGAAAAAGTTATGCTGAATTTAGTTTTAGGAAATGCTAAATGAAGTTTAAATATCAGACTTGCCAACCTCTAAAACTAAAAAAACGGGAGATTTTTGCATAGAAATCAGGAGATTGTTTTATTGTCCATCACTGCCCGGGAACATTTTTAAAAAAAGTGATGAAGCGTGATTGGAAGCACTTAGCAGTATATTGTGCTCCAATAAAAATGAAGTAAAAAGGCATTCCGCTTTAATAGTACGTTGATCTGTTTCATCAACAGAAAATGAAAGTTTTTTAATCAATTTAGATCGTTTTACATTATCCAGATGTTTTTTTGTTCCAATATGTTCCACAACATCAGCTTTGCCACCATGCGAAATTTTAAAATCAAAAGAACATCTGGTGTATAAACTTCCTTCTGATGACAACACGGTGTGTTCAAATTCTTCGGTAAACGAAGACTGATATAAGACGCATCATATTTCTTTTGTCATATTTACGAATTCACAAAAAAAATTGCAAAACCTATCAGGAAATAAAAAATTAAACGATATTTCGCTCCATGTGATCGACAATATTCAAAATTGCAGCTAACACAGTCATAACAATAGCTTATACTATTTCTCTATCGAAACCCACGACACTTCACGTTTATTGGGCAGTTGCGCCGTAACCACACCTCCTCACGATGTGACGTCAAACCCACTAACCAATCACTGAAGAGAAATGGTTTTCTGGCTTCCTTCGTTACGATAAATTGGTTGGCTGGTTCTATTTTATATAATAACGGGAAACAAAGATGACAAAATTTTCATACATCATAGAAAACCGGGAAAAATTTGCAGAAAAGCGAGAAATCGGGAGAAATTAGTAGATAGGCGGGAGATTGGGAGAATGATTAAAAATCGGGAGTCTCCCGCTAAAATCGGGAGACTTGGCAAGTCTGAAATATGCACTGCTTTTTATTCTCAGTATCAATTAAGTTCTGTATAAATATATATAGATAAGATTTAATAAAAAAAAAAAAAAAAAATAGTAATACAGAATAGCAATTTTGATATTATTTAGGCTTCATATCTCTTTGAACTTTTATGATATACGCATTCAATACTTTTCTAGTATATACAGCTATGACCAACTCTAGTTTGTATAATTTTTTACAAAGTCTTATTAATTTTTCAAGAACGATTTTCTTTTAATAATAGAATTGATTCCTTTGCAATGAGAGCACTTTGCTTAATTTTTAATCTTTCACCGCCAGTTTTTTAAAAAAGAAAATGTTCTGTACTTTAATCATGAAAACACTCCAAAGATAAAATTTGCAATAAAAAATAACTGGTGGGAATAATGAAAAATTTTGGGAATTTTAAGTTGCATGTGTATCAGTCGCTCGTCCAAGGGATTAATAATACATATGTTTACTATATGGAACCCTCTGAGCATGAGTAATACCCACATTTGACCATTTATTTCATTATTAAGAATTGTATTTGATATATTATTTGATTTGCTAAAACATGTTTATTTTTCAGGTCTCTAAAAGGCCCCAAAGTATCTACTATTTTGGACAAAGTTGCTGGCAACCCGATCAAAGTAATTTATCAATCCAAATCATAAGAACTACGATTTTTTTTCATAGCAGTTGGCCTGAAAAATCACTGTAAATTTTCACGCAATACAATGCAAATATTGTATTGCTTAAAGATTATAGTGATTTTTAGAATGAATTATAGAATTTTTATCCCATAAAAAGAGATGCATTGAATTGATAGCACCTTATGGTTGTGAAAATTTTCCTGCAAAAAAATATTAAATTGTAAATAAATGCAAAAAAGAAACGAAAATCATAATTGATGAATCAATAAATTACTAATATTAAATAACAATAATTCAAACAGAAGAATATCACACCATGGGTCTTTTTAAAGCGAAACACCTTAGATGTATGCTACATTATAGAAAAGTCCGTATTATAGAAAAGTCCTATGGATGACCAGATTCATATTTTAGGATAGGCTCACACAGACCTCAACTTACAGTAGACAGCAGCAATTTTCTTAATTGTTATTATTAGTCATTATGCTGGTAACAAGTAAAAATATACTGTTTCTGAAGGCCAAAAAAAATCAGCAATAGTAAATTAACAAACTAATCTTAAGGAGTAAAAACAAATACAAAGCATTAAAGTTACCTTCCATTTCTTGAGGTTTTTCAGTTTCCTCACATTCCTCCCTTTCAATGCTACCTTCTTTTACAGATGCTTCTTTTTCTTGTAAACTATCTTCCATATCTTCTTTCTCAATTGCATCTGTTTTATCTAAGCTATCTTCTTTATCAACACTGTCTTCTTTATCAGATGGAGAATGGGATCTTTCTCTAGGCTTTTTTTCTTTGCTTTCACCATTTTCTGTAATCCTGGATTCATCATTTCCTTCAGCTGCTAAAATAAAGCTAAACTTATTTGCCCAGTAAAATAAATGTATGGAAAGTTTATTTATATATGTATGTATGTATGTATATGTATATATATATATATATAAAACTGCTGTTATCAAATTAGTATGAAACTATTTTATAAGGAACAAAGAGAGAGAGTTTCCAAATTAACATATACTATTTATAGTTTAGAGGTACTAAATATATATATATGTATTAACCCTTTCTGGCGCACTACTCTTTAAAGTTGGAATTTAAAGAAAAAAAAAAGTTAGGCAATCTATTTAGACCTAGAGGAGTATACAGGTATTGTTTTGTAAAGATTGCACTAACCATTTTAATTATACAGCTGTTGCCGAAGTGATAACCTCCCATAAGTAAAACATTGATAAGCGCAGTGAGAAGAGCATTGCTGTGAAGTGCGTATTACAGTAGAACATTTTACTTATTTAAAAACAGTAAAGTTTGATCTCTGTGGTGCTACCATCTAGAACTCATAAGAAAGATTTAAAGTAGACATTAGAGTAATTTTTAAAATATTCACGGAGTTTTTGCGTCTCTAAACAGGGGGAAATTTAGGTGTTCCGACCTGGCAACACTGCGCGTTAAGGGGTTAAACTAACAATCATTTTCCAGTTTATGAATGATATTGTAAACTACAGGGCCAAATTTCCCAAAACTTGCTTCTTATATTGAATAGAGTGCGAGAAAAAGATCTGGCTAAGTCTGAAATTCAAGAAATTTTGCATTTACAGGGTAAATCTAATACTATGCTGAAAGGTCTACTTGCTATGGATAAAAAGATTTTCACCTGATTTCCATCAAACATATTTTCTATACTAATTTGAGCACAAGAAACCCGTCTAGGTAGGTTTCAGATTCAAAAAAGTTAATAACTCAGTAACATATCTTATAGTTACTCAGTAACAAATACACACAGTTTGCAACAGCTGTAATTTCTAGAGAAACAACCCAAAATAAAAACAAGTTTTACCAAAGGTAAGATTTTAATCATTTCTGTTACTAAAAAATCTATGACGTAATTATTTTTAGATGTCAATTATTTGACAAATAATTTCTTTTGTTCTCCAGACTAAATCAATTCGTGAAGCTTGAATATACATAAATGTTTTTATTGCTTTGGGTTTTCTTGAAAAGCATAATTTTTTTTTACCTCTCTTACATTTAAGTTTAACGAGAAAATAGTGTCAATAAAAATATAAATCTAACTTTCTTTGATTTACATCCAGAACAATGGAATAATTCAGTTAGCCCCAAAATAGATATTACATTAAAAACTAAATATATTTTAAATAAAAAAATTATTGAGACTTCTTAAAATACATACAAATAATTGGTGTACTTTTCAATTAGTAATTAATTTTATTCCCAAACAAGTAGATGTGAAATTGATTGAACACACAAATTTTAATGCAACAGATTTAGGGCTCAGTCATATTGTCCAGATACAACGAACATGAAAACTTATTACCAATGAGAAAAAAATACCAACCTGGTGGGACAGATTCTGCTTCAGATTCAGATTCTGAACTTTCTTCATTTTCTTCTCCTGATCTTGAACCATGTGATCGTTTTCGCTTTCTCTTTGAAGTAACATTTTCTTCAACCTTAAAGAGATAGAAGTCTTCATAAGATGCACTACTACATTATTTGTATATTTTACAATTTTTTCAAAATTAATCAATACTTTGATTTGATCAAAAGACAAAGATGACATTATATAGGGATGCCACTCAAAAAATAACAAAAAAGAGGAGATTAAGCATACTTGAAATTTATGACATATTTTACAATATTTATGCATGAATTTTGTAAACTATTTTTTTTATAATAACAAATTATAAAGAAATTTTATACCAGTCTATTAACAATCATTAAAAAGGTATAAAACTTTAAAAAATTATTAACACTTCTGCCTTTCTAAATGCACATCGGTCAAACAATTTGAAATATTCTGTTAATTAAATGTGCATGAATGAGTAAATAAACATAATTTTTCTTTAATTCTTAATATTTTATATAAATGAGGTAACTCAAACTGAGTGAGAAATTTTATACTGCATCATTTTAAATCAATTGTAGTGACCCAACAGTACATTCAATGAGCCCAGTGATGATTTTGCTAGCAGAATTGTAAAAAAGTACAGTGGAACCTGCTAAAGTGACCACCTTGGTAAAGTGTCCACCTGGCTAAAGTGACTACTTTTGCAAAATTTTACTCGTACTTATGTAAAATAATACGAGAAGTGCTTGGTAATGTGACCACCTGTCTATAGTGTAAAATGACCAGATAGCCTGTCAAGTTAATGTTATATGAATCTGTAAAATGTGACCATCCATTTTTCTGCAAGCTGAAAATTTTCAAATTAAAACACTAAAGTGACCATTTTTCGATATTTCTATTTTCCATTAAAATATGTAGGAATTTATCTCCTGTAGTGACCACTGTAAAGTGACCAGTTTGTCCTTTATTGTAAAGATATCTCTAAGATAACTTTCCCTTCCCATTTTTTTCTCAAAGTGACAGAAGGATGAGAAATATTTCCGGACAAATTTCCATATATCACATGTTGAATGAGAATCTAAGATAGGAAAGCTTGCGCCTGCTTCTAATTGGCTAACTAAATTGTGTTAGTATTGTGTTTATCTGAGGAAACAAAAAGAATTTCGATTGTTCGGGTTTGTTTTAGAAAGGGTTTCTTTGTCGTATGTTCTCAGAATTTCTAAAAAAAAATTGCTCATGTTCTTTTATTGCACTGGTACTGCTTGCACGATTTGTAACATTTAAGATTAAATTTTAGGTGTCTGAAATATTAATTTTCTTATTGTTTTGGTATTTTTTTCAAATTATTATTTAATACAGTTATCTTTCTCCTTAAAATATGCAGAATAAAGAATCTAAATATAATTGTATAAAAAGTTGTGTTTAAAAGATGAAATTGAAGTTATTAATTTTCTAAAAAAATAATAGTCCAATAGCAGTAGTTGAAAATTTTCAAATCTGTAAAACTTTTGTGAGGAATATTTTAAAAAGAAAATCTGAATATCTGTAAACATTTGAAGAAAATAAAAATGAATATAAGGAATTAAAAAATTCAAAAAGATGTATGACTATCTATAAAAATCAAAATAATATACATGCAAAATATTTTGAAAGCTCTTCATTTTAGGTTTTGGATTTTAATAAAGTAAATTTAACAATTTCAGATGCTCTTGTTGTGGAAAGAGAAAACCGAATACTATAAAGTCTTGTTGAAAGATTTGTTGGCACGAAAAATTCATGTTGACAAATTTTTTGTCCCCAAATGATTTTGCGATTGTAAAACGAAAATTGCAGTTCGATATCACAATCATTTGTCGAAATTACAATTTTTTGAGAAAAATTTCAGTTTGACATCGCAATCTTTTGACAAAATTTGCAGCTTCATGATTGTATGAATAAAAATGCTTGATACCACAATCGTTTGGTAAAAAAAAATGTGGCTTCATAGCACGATTGTGTAATGAAAATTGCGAGTTGGTATTGCGATCATTTAATGAAAATCATGGGTTAATATCATTAATTATTTTATGATATCGCGATTATTTAATGAAAATGGTGGTTTTATTTCATGATCATTTGATCAAAAATTCTACTTTTATTTTGTGATTGTTTACTGACTAATGCAGACTGCATTTGTGACCATTTGATGAAAAAACTCTGTTTAATATCATGATCATTTGATGAAATTTTTTATTTGATTTGATCATTTGCCAAACATCGTTTAACTTCATGAACACTTGATGAAAATTGCAGTTTTATTTCAAGATTGTTCGGAAAAAAAAAATCTGTTTGAATTCTCAATCATTAGATGAAAGACTGCAAATTTATTTGGCAATTTGACAAATGACATTTTCTACCTCAATGAGTAAATGATGACAATCGCAGCCTGCGATCATTTGACAAAAATCACGGATTCTTAAAAATTAAAAAAAGCAGAATCTCTGAATAGTATACAAACAAAGCTGCCAATTTTGAAATAATATTTGTTGTCAAGCCAACTTTTAAATAATATCTGTTGTCATGCTAACTTAAAATGTTGATTAAAATTAATGTTAAAATAAATTTAAAGTAAGTTACTTGATTTACTTTTGTTTTTATCTTCTCCAAGTAACCAGCAAACTATGTTAGAATGCCATTGCCCCTAGCTATTGGCATGCCGATACTTCATAATATGCAACTTCGTAGTGTTCCTATGCTGTGACGGTTATTTCGCAGTTTACGACAATCAATCGAAAGTTTGATGTCATAGCAATCGACATGAGTGCCAGCACTTGTTGTACAGAAATTCTGTTTTTGTGTTTATATAAATGATAGAATGAAATTAATGATCTTCAGCTTGCCATAGACGCTAATTTAATAGCAGCACTTGCTTTTTAGAATGGCATAGTAACATATTGACTACAAATTTTCTCAAACTTCTTTATCTTTACTCTATTTTTATTTAAGTTTGCTTCTATTTTAAGCAAAAGTGTTTTCCGCTTGTAAATATTCATCATCTGTGTTTCATGAATAAATGAGCTAAATAGAACATCTACTTCTTCATTAAAGTTTCCCACACAATTTCTCAATGTGTTTAGACTTCCACTCAACTTTGCTGCATAATTATGCACAATTAGAGAGAAATTTAGAGCAATATTTTTCATAAATTTTAATAGTCACATATACTTTTTGATAGTTATATCTATAATACAAGATGATGAAATTTTACAGATTCAAACAATAACATACATTTGATTTTCTGGAAAATGTGAACAATTGCCAGCTCTGCACTATAGTATCATTAAAATTTTTAGAAAAAAAAAAACCTAGATAATATTTCATTTTATAATATTTATACACTAGCGGCCTTCGCCCGCTACGCTGGTCGGTTTATCTAAAGAAATCTTGAAGAAGTAGTTAGATAAGGTTCAGACATACATTAAAAAAAAAAAAAGCAAGTCGATCATTCAAAAAACGTTGGGAAATATCAAATATTTACTGTAATTTTTTAAGAAAAACAAAGTTTCGAAAAAAAAAATTAAATCGAAAAAAAAATTACACTGACATATTAATGCAAGGAAATTTTCCCAGAGAGAAAATTCGCCTTGAATACAATATTTCAAATTCTTTTAATTGCTTATAGGCGTTAATGCCAACATGGTGAAAAAAAATTCCATGCTGGGAATCGAACCCGGGCCATCAGTATGGCGCACTGACGTTCTACCGACTAAACCACATGGAACGACAGCCAGCTTGAAACTTTCTCATACTTAAATAGACTGGCGAAAACATAACGATAGCGCATTTTAAAATCGCACAGTGACATCTATTGGATTTTATATGTACTAAAAAACGTTATGTACTAAAAAACGTGAGCAGCGCACCTAATAGTTTCTTTTGTTTCTTTTTGTTACTTTTTTGTCTGTTGTCCGATTTTGATGAAACAAAGCCTATACACTGCCCGGGAGTGTGCATTCTTCATTAGTGAAAACCGCATAAAAATCCATTCAGTAGTTACGAAGATAACCTCGAACAAACAGACAGACAGACAGACAGACAGACAGACAGACAAAAAATTCAAAAAAATTTTTTTTGTGTTTCATTGGTTTTCTTTTATCGCCCTGACTCCATTTTTGTCAATTATCTTCAATGTACAGACACACCGGGTCCTACTGTTTTATTATATGTATAGATAAAGAACACATATTAATAAATCCAGGAAAGGAGCAGTTAATTACCTTTTCTTCTTCCTCCTCTTCTTTAATTTCATCCTTAGAATTTTTTCTTCTGTGGAAGAGAAAATATTAGATTTTTTAACACAATAAATAAATATAAAAGACAGATTCTTTTTAATGTTTTGCATTATTCAACTAATTATAGACAACATGGATTATAGCATCACAAAAAATTCACACAGGACAAAACAATCAAGAAATTAACATAGCATTATACTACATGAGAAATAGTTAAATGTGAAATATTTAAAGATAATCATACACATGGTATATCATAAGTTCAAGCAAACTTAAAAAATTCATAGTAAAAGTAGTAATAAAAAGTGAAAAATAATAATAAAAATTATCCCTGCCAATTTGGCCTACAGACAGAGGTAGATTTTGAAGTTAGATACAAATTTCACAAACGAAAACAATCAACATTATGCATAAACCCAGTTTCATTACTTAGAATGAGCTATAGAAACTTAAAGGTGTTTTGAAAATTCTAATACACACGCATATATATATACATATATATATGGAATAGATTTTAAAATAGTGAAAACAAACTCAGATAGCTTCAAAATTTAAAATATGCCAATATTTGCATTGTTGGGTTTTTATCATGTTTCAATTCACTTTTACAAACTCGCATAACAATATATATTCAGTGCTTTGTATCCATTAATATTTCCAATGTGACATAATATTTGCTTTTTAAAATAAAATCTGTCAAGCTATTTATTTCATTTTCAGTTTCTATGTGGAAATCTTGCTATAAAAAAGTTATGCCATAACATTCAATTTTTCTTAAATTCGTCAAACTATTATTTTTTTTAATTTTTCAAGAGCAAATCTTGCAATTGTAAAGTAATTGTTGTAGTAAGAATTTTATTTTATTTTTTAATTGTTGGCAACTGCTATAACAAACAATGTTCATTTTTTCTTATCATTGTTTTTGGTTCAGGCGGTATTTTGTTGTTAAGGACCATGTTAAGCCGGTATTCAAATTTTTGAACGAGTTCCATGTACATCCAATTATGCTGATTTTGCCCACTTGCCATCCCTGATGAAATATTAACCATTTCAACGTATTAGGTAACATTCCTAGGATTAAAATAACTAAATTTTAGAAAAAATAAGATATGAGCAGGAAACAAATAGACCACAGATTTAATGATTATTTGAGATTGTAAATTTAAGTGACTCTAAAAAATTTCAGACTTTGGGAGATTTTTTATAAAGTATTTGAAATTTCGTGTGTTACAGCGTGTGTTGCTCCCCAGCCACTTTGAAGGAACTAAAATGTCACTCCATGAATCATCGATGACATTGATGGCAACATGCTACACAGTTGTAATAGGTGCATTGATGCATCTCTTTTGCCTATTACCTGGTGGTGTTCATCATGTTGAACTTTTTTTACTTTATAATTAATACACAGTGACATGTTTCATTGTTTATGTTTGATTTATATAAAACATCTCATGATATGCGAGTGCCTTCTTTTAACTACTTTTGGATTAATACATTTTTTTAAAACAGGGTTCATACAGAATTTGCTAATTTAAAAATAAGGACTCTATAAGGACTTTGTAAGGACTTCGTTAAAAGAAAAATAAGGACTTTCTAAAGTTAAAAAAGAACAGTACATATAATTACTTACATTAAATTTTAATCATAATAGATTGAAATTTTACATAAAACATAATTATGTAATTATATAACAAAATATATAACACTAGTTAGCTAGCAACTGATTTTAGCATCTATTTCTTTGGTCAGGGAGGAAATTTCTTCCTTTTTTCTTTTGCAGATTTTCTACAATTGTTCAATTTTATAAATAATTGAATATTTTTAGTAGATTCTGCTTTATCAGCTAATTCATTGGCATTATTTTCTAACTCCGATACTTCTTTTTCAAGAAGCCATATTTTTTTTTTTTTTCATAAAACCTAAGTCATCTTCAATTAATTTCCTTTTATTTCCTGCAGAGAAAGACTGTTGCTGTTAACCATACTACACATATCGAGTGAAATAATAAGACTACGTTCAAACATAGATCAGCAGATTATAGAACAGATTGGCAAATTTATTTGGCGAAATAGCTTTTCTTTGTTATTCATTTCTCTATTTCAAAGAAAAGGAAACTTTAGATGGTGAATACAGATTACAATTGGTGTTTGTGGATACAAGGTTTCTACATTGCAATCGGGAAACAAAAGAGGCAACTTTAATGTCCAATCAGAAATAAGAGAATTATAACAAAGAAACTTGATTTTTTTTTTTTTCAGCTGCCATGTTTGGCAGATTATGAATGTTTCAGGGATGATTCTGGGTGAATTTTTTTTTTTTTTTTTTTTTTTTTTTTTCGGAAATTCTCATCGCATTTTTGGAAATTGGCAGTGCGAGGGGAGGGGGGGATTCCGTGAATTACACACACCCCCAGAAAGGGGGGTTTATCCGGGATCTTCAGACGAAATCGGCGATTTATCTACGATATTTAGCAAAATCGGCGATTTATTGCGATCTTTTGTCGAAATCGGCATTTTTCCCGTTTTTTTTTTTTTTACGAAATCGGCGGTTTTTCCGCGATTTTTTTCCGAAATCGGTGGTTTTTCTGAGATTTTTTGACGAAATCGGCGTTCTCTCTCTCTTTTTTTTTTATGAAATCGCCTTTTTCTTCGACGATCTTTAGGCAAAATTTGCATTTTTACGCGATCTTCTCTCAAAAACTGCGTTTTATTCCCGCGATCTTTTGACGAAATCGGCGTTTTTTCCGTGATCTTTTGATGAAATCGGCGTTTTTTTTTTCAATGATCTTTTGATAAAATATTTTTAAAGCGATCTTTTATCGAAAACGGCGTTTTTTTTCGCGAACTTTTAACGAAATTGCCGTTTCTCCGCAATCTTTAGACGAAATCGACGTTTTCCCAAGGTCTTCAGTCGAAATCAGCGTTTTATGTGCGTTATTTGGTCAAATTGCCGTTTTTTCCGTGATCTGCACAGAAAATTTTCAGAAATTTCGGACGAGAATCGCCCCTGGAATGTTTAGCGATTTTTTAAAAACATTTTACGGATCGCGTTAATATTAAGCTCACATTAAAAAATAAGGACTTTCAATAAAAAATAAGGACTTTAAGGATCCTTATTAAGGACTATCGAAATATAAGGAGTTTATAAGGACTTTTAAGGTCCGTGCGAACCCTGTAAAAAAATTTATATTCGCACAATTTTTTTTTTTTTAATAGTATTACTTTTTTTTTATTATGAATTTAAACACATTTTTTCAAGGTGCGAATGCGATAAAATGTACATCGATCAGACGAAGCGTACCTTGAAAAAATATGTGGGAGACACAGTGCTAAGGTTAAAAATTGTGAAATAAACTGTTCTGCTATCACCAACCATTGCTGGTCAAATAGCCACAATTTTAAATTCTCCGAAGCCTCAATAATACAATATTGTTCATCTGTTTATGATTTAGACTTTTAGGAGGCTTTTCATATATGGAAAAACTCTAGTAATTTGGTTAATGACATGTCCAGTACTCCAAGATTTTTTGATGTCTGGTTTCCATTCATGTGATGTTACCCCCCCCCCCTCCTTTTCTCCTTGAATTGGACTCGTCCAGTGAGAAGTAACATTGATTGGTCTCCTCTAGGTGCGCGTGCCAGTTTACTTTTACTGTTGCTTTGCGATGTTTCATGATCGGTTCGCCTTAGCGGCAAGCTCAGATGCACGATTTATTTTATTTTAATTAAAGATGTGACTTTCTTTTACGTTTTACACTTTTTTAGCACTGATGATGGGACTTTAGAAATCCGGAAACGGCTGTATGCTTTTAACATCTTTTATTTCATAATATTTGTGCTCTTTAACATTGTTTATTTATTTAGTAATAAATAAGATACCATAACTATATTTTCAACTCACATGCTTTAATTTCTGTAAAATATGATATGATGGAAAGGATGGAAAATGCCACTATTCATAAGAAAAGAACTATAAGCTAGATATTTCTTTATTCAGAATTAAGTTGAAAGTATTTATACTTTATATTGAAAAAAATCTGCCTTGAGTTATTTAAAAAGAACAAATATGAAAACTGTACAGTTTTTCTTCAACTATTTTTTCATTATTTCTCTTTCTTTCAAAATGCTTGTTTCAATTTCGCAGAAGAAATGAAATTTAAAATTTTACTAATTGAAAAAGTCTCATAATTATGCTTCTTAAATAAAAAAAGGCAGATTTTTTTTTCAATACTGAATGTTCTTATAAAAAGCTCGTTTATCAAACTAAGTTTTACTTATATAACATTATGTAAAATTGTTTTAAAAAGTATCATTTTAATACCTTTAAACTTTGAAATATAAAAAGTATTTAGAAAGCCGAATATTCGGTATTCGGCCCAACAATTACTATTCGACTAGCCGAATATTCGGTATTTGGTTTAGCTGTCAGCTGAATATTCGGTATTCGGCCAAAATCGTTATTTGGTGCATCCCTAGTAAAGATATAAACAGACAAAAAATAAATAAAAAATAGACATATTTACTCAGGAGATAAATAGGGTGCAGATTCTTTAGGCTTTTCATCTTCATATGGCTTATCAAGAACTTTTAAGTCAAAATCTGTTCCTCCTTCCAACTTTATAACCACTAAAGGAGAAAAATAAAGAAAAAATTGAAATGCAATGACAAATGCATAAAGAAAATAATCAGCAATAGACAATAATGTGCATATTTTGTTGTGGAAGCTAACTAAATTTTCAAGACTAAAAAAAAAACTATATAAAATACCAATACACTTCACGTATCAAGTAACAATGAATATAACTTTAAACAGGGGGACATTTTCGAAATTGAAATATATTAAATACCCAAGAAAAGGAAAATCTGTTTTTCCATGTGTATGGTTGAGATATGCGATTAAAAAAAAAAAAAAAAAAAAAAAACTTAGACTTAAAATTTAATTCTGGATGGTAAATTTGGGCTACTGAAAGCAAGAATTATGTGCTTTGTAGGAAGCACCTGCCGATTTCCTCAGATTGTGATTCTATATGCATCTATATTATTTCGATCTTTTAAGTTTTCTAGAATTCTACCTTTATTGTTATTTTTCAAATGTTCAATTACTCAAACATTCAAAGAACTAATGAGGAAAACATAAGATTGCTTTTTAACAGTGACTGATTTAGCCTTAAAAATCTCCAATCAAGGAAAAATGAATCCACTAAAAAAAACTTTTCAAAAGTAAAAAATAAGAACCAATCTTTAAAAAGATTAAAGTTGTGGCTAAAAAAAGGTGTGATATCAAATTTCCAAGCTTATATTATGGTTCTTATTTAACATTTTCCAATAAAAAATTTTCTATTAGTATGTCGAGTGCCTTTGCATATGTTGATAAAAATACTTTTCTCCTATACTAAGTGCATCATAATAACGTGTTTCTGAAAATTCAAATGTTTAAAAATGATGCATGATGGGGTTAGCGGCCATCTTTTCATATTTTACATAAATTTTTATCTACCCAAATCCATAGTCAAAATCTGAAATTCAAAATTATAACTTAAAATTATGCAAATAAAAGTCTGTAAAGAAAAAGCTTATCTCATAAAACAAAAGTGATTTATCTAAAGGATTCATCTTATATTTTACTTCATGGAGTAATTAGCTATTTAAAAGCTTCAAACTATCAACCTTTTTCAATTTGTATTACTTTTTTCGAATAATTAATCATTTGAAAACAGTAACAATCAACTTCCTTTTCAAAAATAAAAATCTTTTAAAATTTATTGTCCATAGTTAAATTTATGTGTCCGTAGTTCTAAATTGCTGTAATGTGGTTTCCTTTACGAACATTAGGTGCTTAAAACATTAGTGTAAAATATGGAAAAATGGTTGTCAAGTCCATCATGCACAATTATAAAAACATTTGCATTTTCAGAAACACATTATGATGCATTTAGTATAAGAGAAAAGGATTTCTATCAACATATACGAAGGCACAACTTACAAATGGTATTTTTTTTTTTTTTTTTTTTTTTTTTTTAGAAAATTTTTTTTGTTTTTTTGTTTTTTTTTAGTAGATATAATTTTTTTTAAAACAAATTATATATAATTTAAATTAAGATCCTTCCTGTCTCTAGCGGTAGCCGTACTTTTCTTGTGTTTTGATTTTGTAGACGATCACTTGGGCTAAAGTCAAGCTATGTTTTCAGAAGTTATATGGCATATGACATCATTTTGAATAATTAATCCTGTTCACTTCTTTTATTTCTCTGTCAAAATGAATGACTGAGATATCGAAAAAAGAAAAGTACTTCTGATCAAAAGTTCCGATCCGAGTTGGCTAAAGTCCAATTCGGTGAAGTAGCTTTTTTTTTGCGTGCTTCAGATAAATCTTGATATAAAGCATTCTGCATTACTTGCAAAAGTACTTTTCACTTTAATCACGGGGGAAATTTTATTGCTCGCATCATATAAAGTCAAACAGACATTTCAAGAACAAAGAACGAAAACAAAAGTTGAAAAAATGCCGGACACATTCTTTGTCAAAAGCGACGTGTCAATAAGTATTACCACAGCAGAGATGCTTTTTTCGTTATTTCTTATTGAACATTGTTGGGAGACAAATGTATCTCCCAGGGGTTTAGTAAAAATTAGCAGAGTTATTTAAAGCAGTGATGCAGCGTTGACTGGTTTAAACCCCATTTATGAACAGAGTCAAATTAAATGATAACGACTATTTTAAGACAAACACATATTTATTTAAAAGTATTAAAAACAAATAAATTAATCACAGATTATCTTCAATTCATATTTATAACAAACATAACAAAAACAGCAACACATACCTTATAGCTTGCATGACGTTTAATAAAGAAAAATATTACTGTTTTACTTTTACCAAAAATATATAAATGGTTTAAAGTCAAAATAAATATTTCAATACATAATGCCCGTCACTGATTGTCCAAAGGAAAAACTTCAATCTCATCTAAACTTCCATTCTCGATGCAAAATTCAAAAGAATCATACAGCCGAAAAATCAAACACCATCATTCGAAAAGAATGTCCAGGAAACAAGCAGACTGAAGTATCAACCGGAATCAATTCATTTCTTTAAAGAAAAATGGCCGCCAACGCACGTTGTCTAAATATCAATTCAAACAGTTCCAAAGCACAGCCAATGTTCGATAAAGCAAAACCTCCTATAGGAGAAACCAGCCACTAAAGCTTTAAAACACGGACCGCAGTTTCAATCCGTCATATTGCTTCATCAGGTCCAACTTTATCACCTCATATTAAAAATTGCTGCACAATATTTCAATACATAACCAGTGTTCTCGCTGGATTTTGACCAACGTTAGTAATTTGGCTAATTAAAAATGAAAAACATTCGCCAAATGAAAAATGTATTAGCAAAATAGTTTCACCGTGTCACCCAAAAAAAAATATCTTTAACACTTTAATGTACTCCCCCCCCCCCCCGTTTTAAATATGTTCTGAAATAACGTAAGTTTTTGTAACTCTGACAGCGATTGTTATTAATCTAATTTCAACTATCCGCTGCAAATATTACAAATATGTATATATTAAATATATATATGCATTTGTAGGAAAAACGAAAAAAGAAAGAAAAAGCAAAAACTGACCACTAGCAATTTGGCGAATCTAATCGCTTGTTTACTCGCCAAATGAAGAATTTAGTCGCATTTTGGCGCAATGGCGAGCGACAGCGAGAACACTGTACATAACTGTTGACAATTTAACACTGATTAAAAACATGACAACACTACGTTAACGACACGACGATAAAAGACTTCCAGGTAAATATACTGCTTAACACGATCATGACTGTCAAAGGAAAAGTAGGTGAAAGAACATCGAACGACAAGATCCTAGTCTCATATATAGGTCAAGGTTATTCAAGAAACAGTCTTCTACGCATCCTTCACACTACACCCCCTACCGGTTACGTCAGCTTGCTTCTGGAATGTACTGAAACGGTAGAGTGGAGTTGTATACACAAATCCTCCCTGTACACAGCTGACGTCATCTCGTGGCATAAAAAAGAAACTATGTAGAAATCAGACTGGAAAGACTGTGAAACGATGTAAACATACGTGTCGTTCAACGTGAAATGAAGTGAAAATATTGCCGGTGAAAAAGGATATTTTAGGGGATGATTAACGAAATTAATATCAACTATTATAAAATAAAAAGAGGAATATGTTTAATAAAGGTAAGTGAGTTTAAATATTAATCCATGAGGCAGGTAAAGTAAAAATATGTGTACAGTGGTAAGTACATAGGAGTGCATATTCCTAACAATGCCCCCCCACTTGACACCTGTACACCATGAAGGACAACACCCAACAGAAATCATCATATCTAGACAAATCTAAAATCTGATGACATACCAATGGAATTTCACAATGGCTAAAACCATACTGCACCTTCAATCTTAAACAACATAAACCTACCCCCAAAAGTAAACTTACAATTCTGAAACTTTATCTAAAAAAAAAATCTTAGCAAACATCCCTCAGATATCCTCTTAAAAAAATTTAGCTAGAAATGGAAGACAGGACAACCAGCTCCGGAACATTAAAAAAAATTATATTCACATATTAACATATAAAAAAAAATTATACATCAAAATAAATATCACAACAATAAATACACATTTACATACACAACATTTAATATAAAATCATTACCAATCTGGTTTAATTAAAAAAAAATCTTATAGTTAAAAATTTACATAAAAGTCCATTATAACCCTTTCTGCACTGCATAATATCTCATAAAACATTAAACATTTGAGATTTAAAATAATAATTTACACCTATGTATATACACCCATCTAAAAGACGTATCCGCCACTAAAGATCTAATAACACACAATTTTCTTGTCAGACAGCATCTTAAATAACCCAAGATATTACAATCACCAAAAATCATGTGACTTAGAACTCAAATGACACTGTTACATGGCTTCGAATCAGACTAGAGATTCATGTAGACCTTGCTCCACATATGCGAAAAGAAACATCAACTGTGCTCTATCTCCAAAAACATCTCCCCTCTATATTCCTTCAAAAACAGCCGTTACAAATTATGCCATTCCATAAAAAAAAAATCAAAACCAGATTTGCCATCCTGCCTAAGAATCCAGATTAACCACAAAAACATCTAAAGGGGACTCCTCACACATACTATTCAACCAAAGATTGAGTAAACCTTCCATTCTTTAAACATTCAAAACTACTACTCATTTACGCCAGGCCTGACGATTTTTCATTCCCATTCATACTAAATAAGACGTAGGCAGAAAATGGCTACTGTGAAAATGAGATTTAACTTAGGCATCAATAACGAAATTAAATTTAAAGGAATTCATGATAGCATAACTATCACCTCAAAAAAAATTTTAGAGCACTAAACAAGATGTCTTTTCCCAACACTAGCCAATAGCCTCGCCTCTTCAGTTCATTCATAGGCTCCATACACATTACTTAATGGTACGACTCTTTCATGAGACTGCCCAAAAATTCAAATGGACCAAAAAGAACTTTCCCAAATGATTCCAACACCCCACGGGGGAGAAAGCAAACATCTGAATGACAATCTCCCCACGAAGTGATGAAACCCAGAGGGAAATAAACTTGATCCAAAACTTTAAACTTTGGAAACTCTCAAACACTTTTCCAAAAATATCCACTTTCATATTGATGCCTCTGACCTAAATAACCAAGTATTTCTATAAAAATAATTCTATATTAAACTGGAGAAAACTATGGGAAAACAGCAAACCTTACTCAATATTGCCCCCCTATCTCTGTCTGCTCTAGGCAGTGGCAACCGGAATTACTTTTACACCACACCTTCCGAGCATTCACATGGGGATTAACAAAAGGAATCAGTATATTCAAGCAAAAAGGAACAAGTGGCAAACACCCAGCATTCTTTCATGAGGAGCTCCTTTCTAATATGTTAATCTAAAAACAGTTAATGCCAGTATTTCTCCACACCTTCCCTCTTCAGCCACATCTACTTAATTACCAAAAACGATTACGGATATTCACCTTACAAATCAAACAGTGAAATTAAATCTAAAATTTGGCAATCCTTTTCAAATATCTACTTGTAGGGATGGGACGAATATTCGGCCACTATTCGGTATTCGGCCTATTCGGCCCTTTTGCCGAATATTCGGTTGGCCGAATATTGAAGGCTTGTTGACCGAATACTTCGGCCGAATACCTGTAGCCGAATATTTAGAGATACCTGGCCGAATATTGGTAAAATCTCGCCGAATAGTGAAAGATATCTTGCCAAACAAATTTAGGATTTAAAGAGTTTCATTTCTTACATTTTTTTTTTTTTTTCTATAATCCAAATTGGCTACTTCATTCATGAAATCATTCTCATTCTTACTTACAAAATATACAGTTATTCGATTGCTAAAAAATTCACAGCATTTCTGTATTTCCTATAAAAGCAAGTGATATTTTAGAAAATGCTGCCCAAGTTGGAGATTTAATTGTATGGGAAATGTCTTCATTATAGAATGATATATTACAATTCAAGATATAAAAACACTTATAAAAAACACTTTTATTCTAAAACACTTAAATATTTATTAATGTGTGCAAATTTCATGCACATATAAAAAAAGCTTTTATGAAATTTGTAACTTACTTCCGTAAAGTAAGAAATGAAAAAATTCATTCACTAGGTGTATTAACAATGATTCATTTTCAAAATTTAGATATCAAATATCACTATTCCAAATACTATAATGGTAATGGTACATCTGAAAACAGAACTGGTGGCAAACTAGAACACATTACATGACACAACTAGCTTTATGATAATCATTTTATAAGTATTTAAACATAAATTCTAAATACTGAACAAAATATTTTTTTTATTCTATAGTTTTTAATTTTAAATAATTATTTGGATAATTACTGACTTAATTATGTAACATTATTATGTTTATATTTTTAATTTACATGTTCTTTCATTCATGTTGTTATCAATTTCTGTTTATCCTTTTAATGCTTGTTGAATAAGTGGAATATTGAAGTTGAATGTGTATGCGCCAATTCAAATGTCAAAGATTTTGTTACCATATGCATTCTACTTTAAGCATAACCTTTTGCTTTAACGTGATTTGTAATTTAAAGCTTGGCAACTGATTTTAGAGCAGGCTCATTCTTACGAATTCGCTTATCATTAGGGACACAAACTCTAAATGATCAAATTTACTTCATTAAAGGTTATTTCAGAAAATATCTCCTCGTGAGTTCTGAGAGAGAGAGAGATTAAGAATATTATTAATTTTGGATGCAAGAAAGGGTAAAAGTATCATTTGATAGTAAAAGTGAAGTACATTCTTCATATTTTAATGAAAACATCTTATCATCCTGACTTACTGAAAATCAATTTGATGTACATTAAGATAAAAGAATATAATGCAATTTCATAATTTTTTTTGTGTTAAAATAAATGTTTCAAATTTAAAAATACATTTAAAAGCACATTTAAGAGTACTAATTATTAATGAGCTCCTATTTTTTATATTATATATAATCAAAATTTATTTTTTTCATTGGAAAAAAAAGTTGATATTCGGCCGCCGAATATTCGGTATTCGGCATTCGGCCAAATCACTATTCGTCCCATCCCTAGTCCAATTCCAAACAAATTGAAAAACCAATAGCTGTCTCATCCAATTCTCATCTAAAAAAAAATTCCTATTCCTACAATCTCCAGTCCACCCACAAAAACAGCATTTTAAACTTCAAGATCTTAATTTCTGCATCAAGTCTAAAACAAATCTTACAGGTCCTGCCCAGATTTACACATCTAAAAACCTCCATTTTAAAAATTTCTACCACACTAAGTTAACTATTACAAAAGTACATGCAACTTAAAAGCAACTCTTAACATATTCAAAGATTTCATTTAAATAATTAACCATAACATTATATATATCTGTATCAAAGATAATTCTCATGTATTGCTCATTAAAAAAAAATTAACTTTCTGTTAACTCTATTATAAGTATATATTTAACTAACACATTCATAAATCTTAAGAGTCCTTAATAAAACAGCCATAAACTCTATTAATATACATTCTCAGGGGTCTGTCCAGACTTTTCAGACAGGGTCCTGTTTTTGTGAAATTGTGAAAAATGTATTATTAATTTTGTGAATTTAAAAATAACGTTAAATTCAGGTCCCTTCGGACTTCAGTGACAGGGTCCTGTTTTTGTAAAATTGTGAAAAATGTATTATTAATTTTGTGAATTTAAAAATAACGTTAAATTCAGGTCCCTTCAGACTTCAGTGAAAGGGTCCTGTTTTTGTAAAATTGTGAAAAACAAAATTTTGCAAAACTAGTATTAATGTTCCCGTTTGGATGAACCACATATAATATATATATGTGTGTAAAAATATTATATAATTCATTTCAACTTTTAATTAAGTTCTTTAAAATGTACATAAGAGATTATTGCTTCAATAATAATTTTTGGTTTTCAAATTCTTTACACACATTTTACATAAAAATCCTTTAGCTGAAATGCTGTAATACATCCAATTGTACAATTTTTCATAACAATCTATATTAATTGGGATTTTTTCTGTAGTAAGAATTTCACCTACAGATGATTCAGAACCCTCTTCAATTGAATTGGATGCACAACTGGTGCTTGGATTAGCACGAGACTCAATTCCAACTGGAATTATCGGAGAATTCAATTGTACAGAGCAATGTGCGCTCTCGTTGACATACAGGCTTGCTTCATAATCCTTATTTAAATCATTTTTTGATTGGATTTTCGGATCCTCCTGAGTCGAGCCGAAACTTTTGTCACAGGAATTTTTTTCAGCACGAGACATCAATAGATTTTTTTTCGCCGTCATTTTTTGAAACACATGACGCATCATCAACAGTTTCTTTTTCGGCATCATTTTTTGAAACACGTGACGCATCATCAACAGGTTCTTTTTCAGAGTCATTTTTTGCAGCACATGACGCATCATCAACAGGTTCTTTTTCGGCGTCATCTTTTTTTTTTTTTTTTTTTTTTTTTTTACGACTGAATTTTGGGGCATCCCCTAGCATCTGACTTCTTAATCTTTTTAACGTAGTAATCAGCGTTTCTCGTACCACCTAAATTCTGATTTGGACGCTTCATGCTCTTCATGGTAGTTCAACACACTAATATATCAAAGAACTATACACGACAACGAGACGAGTACACGATAGCTTTAGGAAATAAATAAGGCGACATGTTGCCAAACAAGAGAAAGAATTTTTAATCCCAAAAAATGCTGAATGACTTTTCATCTCTGCACTGTACTGCTCATTGTCAGATTGTATCTCTCATTGGCTGCGATCGGCACTCGCTCAATATGTCACCGAAAGCTCTTTTCGGCGCAGGTGCTAGTTAGCTGTTTTGTGAAAGAGAAAAACCCGATTTCCGCCGTTGAGTTTCTATCTGACTGAAGGCGAAGGCGATTGAAAGGTTTTACTTTTAAGGGGAAAAATTTATGAAGGGTCCATTTTTAAGATAAAATATTTTGTGAAGGGTCTGTTTTTAACCTAATAAAAATTGTGAAGGGTCCGTTTTTAACTTAATAAAAATTGTGAAGGGTCCGTTTTTACCGTAATATAAATTGTGAAGGGTCCGTTTTTACCGTAATAAAAATTGTGAAGAGTCCGTTAACGGACC
Source organism: Maratus speculifer (assembly GCA_964019185.1). Classification (NCBI taxonomy): domain Eukaryota; kingdom Metazoa; phylum Arthropoda; class Arachnida; order Araneae; family Salticidae; genus Maratus; species Maratus speculifer. Next base: position 54,725,771 of record OZ025290.1, on the reverse strand, counting down.
CAAATTTTTACTAAACAGATCCCTGATTCTTCTTCGCTTTATGAGCGATAGACATAAATTTGAATACCTTAAATATCATTCAAAAAGAAATACCGCCAAGTTCAAGCCCCAAGAGTCCTCCAAACCACATGCTTCAAAAACCCAAATAATTACAGGTATAACCATCAAAGCAAATTGAGCATAACATCTGCCTAAAAAAAAATCCATTTTACATGGTAATTAGCAGTGCATTACTTAAAAATTTAGAGATAGACTCTGATAAACTTGAACTCTAGCGGCATTCCCCCTTAAATTACCTCATTAAATGCCATTTATTTCTTTTATATCTATAAAAAAATATTTTATTAACATTTTTAACAAAATAATATTTCCTTTTAAAAAAATATATATAAAAAATTCAACAAGAATATAAATTAAATCAATTTTATTACAAACAATATTTGCATAGTCATTCTCCAGGGCATAAACTTATATGGATATTAAAAATCCAATAATATCTAACAACCTTCAGCGATCTTGTATTAACCTTTACAAACATGAAACCACTTTAAGGCAAATAGTAAAGATCACACACAGAGAGTTTTAAAATATTTAACTCTCAAAAAAGCCTATATAAAGAATTACCCAAAATGACATGCAATAAAAAAAATTAAAATCTTATCATACATTTACAAAAAAATTTAAAAAAAAAAATAAATAAATAAATCAATATATTTCTTAGAATTTAAACTATCTTTTATTTTTATAAACCAATTAATATGCCTGACCCAAAACTGGAAAACAGAATTCAAAAACTATTTTTAACTTTAATTTTAAAAAAATCCCAAAACATTAATGTCCATACGGGTATCCAACTACCTGGTTAACTACTAACCCAATTGACATAGCCGGACAATTACCAAGGCTAATTGCACAAAGTCAATTCAAAAAAATATAGCCGAACACCCCAAGACACCTCAAAATTCAACTCTAAAAATTAAGGCTTAAACTAATCAAAACCGGACTCTCAATAACTTAACTTATCAAAAATAAACCATCTGCATCCGATACCACTTCCCAAACTTTCATCATCTAACATTACACCGGTCATTCACTCAACCGACATCCGCAACTACATTCAAAATGAAGGAAATCAGATGCCTAAAAAAATAACCATTAATGCCAAAAAAAAAAATCATCTAAAAATAACTAATTTTAAATCATGAAAAACTACCAACTTAATTATAATTACAATAACAAGTAATGAAGACCAATAATTAAACAAAAATTACATATTTAAATTTATAAAAATCAAAAGCCTTAAGTCCATTTAATTAAGAGTAACCATCACTTCAGGAAACCGGCTCGTCTTAGACAGATATCTGAAGTGAAATCACCCCTCCAAAAAAAATATATAAATTCAACAAAATTCAAAACTTTTATAAAAACCTAAACCTTGAATTTATCTTAATCATTTTAATCCAAAAAAATTTATCAATAATAGAACTACATTTAAATCAAGAACAAAAAAAAATTTAACCTTGAGAGTCCAATCTCTTTATATTTCCAAGTTATCTTTACAGTTTAATTTAATTCATTTTAAAACTATTTAATTTAAAAATAATGTCAAACTTCATCAAAAACTATTAAAGACTATTAAAAATAAGAACTTTAAATTTCCCTTGCAATCCTAAAAATATCAGTTAATGAAATTAGAATATTAAACCTTAAACTTTAATTAATCTTTAAGTATCAAATTACAATCCAAAAACCATATCTGTATTCCAGTCAGGCCAGATACATCACTCAAATTAAACCAAATATTTCCAAAATAGTCTTAAATTCATGAAACCCCAAAGATAAGCCTTGAATTTGTAAAAATTTAAATATTTCAACTTAACTGCATAACAACTTAAGCATTTCTAAAACTTAAATATTTCAAAATTCAAATAACTTAAAGTCCATATATGGCAAAAATAGAGTCAATGAGCATTAGAACCTTCATATTAACACAATTTCTTAAACAATCTTGACACAGAAACAATAGTAGCAATAATATACGATGGGGTATATCTTTCACAAAAAAAATACAGCACTAAGGGTAAAAATATCACAATAAACCAGATAATTATATTCTAACACCATAACTTTTCCTCCTAAAAGCAGCATTCCCCCCAGAAATTTATCCTTTGATTCCTACTTAATTTCCTCATTTAGGACAATTTTTATTTCAAACTAGCTGACCCGCCCGGAGTTGCCCGGGTTCGTTATAATAATGTTAAACGAACTTGAAATTTTTATGATTTTATCTTCAACTCAAAATATGTGTTAATACACTGTTAAGAATTTGACCCTTTTGCTGCATCGTCACTCCACCGCTTTTATACAAAATGATTACTTCAGCCTATTTTGGAGCATTGTCATAGGTCAAAAGAGATATATTCTATAAAAGCAGGGGAGTGATGATACAGCAAAAGGGTCAAATTTTTTACAGTGTACATTATATTAAATACGTGCCCCCTGACTGTGTCAAAAATTGGTTTTTAAAAAAAACTAATATTTAGCTGCAAAAATACCTAAAATGACTGCAATGGGAAACGCAGGAGGGAATATGTGTCCAACGATTTCGTGTTGATATTTATCCTTAAAATTACTGTTAAGTGACTTAACTAAATACTTTTTTCACATAGATATCCCAAGTGAAATATTTTGAATTTCAAACTAATTATATATCACTCTTAAATCTGACTATACCGCGAATGAAATCGATTCTCGATGATTCGCTAAAAGGTTAGTATATAATATTATAAATTCAGAGCCATTTTACAAAAATAGGTGTATATTTTTTATCAAACATGCGTAATGTTCATTCTATGAACAAAATCCTACCCGTAACCTAATTGTATCGGAATCATAACTTGTCTGTAACTTAGCTGTATCTTAACAGTAACCTAACTGCAAGTTAAATATAACATAAATGTAACTTGGCCGTCACCTAATCATAACCTACCCATAATCTAACCACAACCTAACCGCAACTTAACCTTAACCTAACTGTAACTTAACCTTGACCTAACTGTAACCTAACCGGAAAATAAAATAACAAAAGGGTCACCGGAACGTAATTGCAACCTAACTGTTATCTAACCGTAACCAAGTTCTAATTTAACATTTACTATAAACGAAATATTTTAACCATCTCGCGCTAAGTACTTAGTTTCACTTTCCACCGCTACGGAGCGCATTATGTTTTGTAGAACATCCGAATTTTAGGTTCGGATTGGATTAAAGTTCATGGAAATTATTTTGTCTTCTTCGGATACAGTTATGGTTGTTTGGAATATTTGTGTTCAGTTTAGATTCGGTTCAATTCAGATTTCGTGGGGTTTTTTTTTCCCCTTCAAATGGGATTTTTAAGTTCGGGTCGGGTTGTACTTATATGAAAATTATTTTACCTAGTTCCAATGAGGTTATACTTCACTGAAATATTTTTGTTAGGTTCAGATTAAGTTTGGTTCAAATTTCGGGATTTTTTTTTTCTTTTTTTTACAAATTTTTTGGTTTGGAATGGGGATTATGTCCATGGAAATTATATTGTCTTGTTCGTATTTGGTTATAGTTATTTGGACTATTTTCGTCGGATTCAGATTTGGTTCGATTCAGATTTTAGGTATTTTTTTAAATTGATTTTTAAGGTTCTGGTTGGATTCATGTCCAGGGAAATTATTTTGTCTTGCTCGGATCAGGTTTTGGTTCTTTGGAATATTTTTTTCAGGTTCAGATGTCGTTCAATTCAGATTTCGGCTTTTTAATGGAATTTTTAGGTTCAGGTTGGGTTGCGCATCAACGGAAATTATTCTGCATTGTCCGAATAAGGATATGCTTCTCTGGAATATTTTTGTCAGATTCAGATTTAGTTCATTTTTTAGGTTCGGATTGGGTTCATGTTCATGGAAATTTTTTTGTCTTGTTCAGGTCCGGGTATGGTTCTGTGGAATATTTTTGTCGATTCAAATTTCAGGTATTTTTTTCAAATGGAATTTTAGGTTCCGACCGGTTTCATGTCCACGAAAATTATTTTCTCTTATTCGAATCCGGTTATGGTTCTTTCGAATATTTTGATCGGATTCAGATGTAGTTTGCATAAAACTTCAGGCTTTTTTTTCAAATGGAATTTTTTAGGTTGGAGTCAGGTTTATGTTCATGGAAGTTTTTTTGTCTTGCTCTTATCAGGTTATAGTTCTTTGGAATATTTTTATCGATTTCAGGTTTCGTTCTGGTCATTTTTGGGGTTATTTCAGAGAAAAATTTTAGGTTCGGGTCGGGTTGCATATACACGAACATTATTTTTCTTTGATCGAATTGGGGTATGCTTCATTTGAATATTTTTGTGGGATTCAGATTTGATTCGGGTCAAATATCAAATCCATAGTTTTTTTTCAAATGGAATTTTTAGGTTCGGGTCGCGTTTATGCTCATGAAATTTTTGTCTTGCTTGGATCGGAGTATAGTCTGTTTTTTTCTGGTTGGGATCGGGTTATGTGTTAATACGCCTAAACATTATGTTTTGCTACTATTCTTTTAGTGACTATTTTTTATATATAATTTATTTTGCTATTTGATAATTTATTACTGTGTATGAATCGTCTGCCTATTCGAACAATTGTACGTCAAAGAGCCATTTCATTTTTGTTTTAAAAACAAATTAAAGTCTTAATAAAATTTTAACTTAAATAAATGCATTCAAATTTAATCAATGATTTAAAAAAACTGCTAAAAAAGCCTCATATATACATATACATATATTAACTGCAACTTAGCCAACCACAAATACATTCTAATGTACGAAGTACCAACGATCTGACGTAATAGCTATGTCCAAAAATCCTAAGTTAAACTGACATTTTGCCAGTCTATGAATTTTAAAGGTCTTTGGGAAAAAAACAGTCACTTTTGAAATGTCAAAATCTCAAATTGGTTTCTTTTATAGAGTAAAAAGAAATTAATAGAGTGGAGGTATTATCTCTGGAGATGATGCTTAAGATGTAACCCTACATTAAGTCCAATTAAGTACCAACAAAAGCACCTGCTTTGACATGCCTATCAATTGGCGAAATTTTAAAATGAAGGGCCAAAATCACAGTCAAGTGAAATCCAGCCACCCCATTGGTCGTGTGGTAAGGGTGAAAATCACGAACTTGTTTCTCCATTTGAAAAAGGTGAGGGGGAAAGTATTTTTTAACCGATTGTTACCGCCTGTTCTTATTTAAGATAAACCATCGAAATTAACTCAATTAAGATATTTTGATGACATTTTATAAAATGAGAGTGAAAAATTTAGATTATAAATGAAAAGAGATAAGATTTACTTCAAAACTGCCGCTACGATTTTTTCTCGGAAAAAGGAGTATGACAACATTTACCCAACTGCTAAGAGATTGTTCCCTGAAAAGGACGCGGCTCAATGACCAATGAGGTGTTTGGATTTCACCGGACTGTGATTTTGGCCCTCCATTTTAAAATTTCGCTATCAATTGAAACAGGTTTAAACCTGCATTTTTTTTTCTCTCGTTTTTAAAAAAAGAACTAATTTATCGCTTCACCGGTAAAAATTTATTAATTATTTTATCATATGTGTTTTAAATATCAATATAGAAAATTATTTCAACGTTTTGCTTGAAAATATAACATTATTTTGTTAGTACATTAAAATCGTCTGCAGTCAGAAATTCATATTTTAGATTAATATTTATTACTTAAGTTTTCATACATGATTTTAAAAGAATGTTTTCATCATTATATTTTAAATATTTATTTACATGCAATTATTAAGTCATAAACATTTTTCATCTATGTTATAAAGTATTGAAAATTACATTAATGAAGGAAACTTTTAGTTATACAATTTTTAAATTCGTATCAAATGTTTTCAATATCTTATTTAATTTTAATTTGATATTTAATTATTGCTAATTTTCCAATTTCCTTCATTTTAAAAGCGAATATTTATTCTAATAAATAATAATAGAACGAAGACCATTTTAAAAATTTGCTATTTCCTCTTGAAATATGCTTCAACTGTAATTCATTTCTTTCAATTCGTCTTATAATACAAAATCTCTTCCACGTCCTTTTGTTTGCCACATTAAATTTGAGCGATAAATGGTTTCATATCGCAAACCTTTTTTGAGCTTACTTCACCTCCACTTATCTTATTCCTCCATGGGTTTCTTTAATTCTGTCTCAGCTTTCTTATTACTTCTGCGAAAATTTTTACACAACCAACCAACCGTAAACAAATGAAAGAGAAAAAAATTTGGAAAAAGATGATTTTTTATGAGAGTGACCTCTTGATTTTAATTAATTACTCAGTTAATAATTGGAATTTTGAAATTCTGAAGCTCAGGTGCATCAGGAGAGATATTGGGCTACTCTCAAAAAAATTTTGAGCTTTGTACGTGCTGTAGATTTTGCTAGCCATCGCAGACACACACACAGACAGAGCGTTTTGTTCTTTTATTAGTATAGATATAAATTTATTTTCATTCATAACACTTCCAAAAAAAAATTTAATTTAATTAGTCCTACAGTTTTATAGACAAACATCCAGGCGAAATAAACTCATTTTATAGTACAGGAGATACATTTGGCCAACTATCCTTATTGAAAAATGGAGGGCGCCATCACGCTCCACTCTAAAAGACTTAAAGCAAGACACAATATGTCTATCCTAAAGCGGATAAATTGACCTTTAAAAACACTCCTAAACCATTTTAAAAGCTTTTTAACAGATTATCTTTACTTAAAAAAAAAATCACCACAACCTGGATGTATGCCATTTATTACAAAAATAATTTGAAAATTATATCAATGTCGATTTCAAATAAGATTTTTTTTTTTTTTTTTACATCATGCTATTTTCAAGAGGAGGTTTCAAAAAAATTCTATTCAAAACTTCTATAACCTCAAAATCCATTAAATTTTAACAATATATTTCAAAATTTTTAATCTATTAAACCTTAATTTACTTAACATTAATATCCATATTTACCATTAATCCTAAAATTTAGTCATAAAAATTTTTATTTCCTCCATTACCTATACTCTAAATTTAAATTCCATAAACAAAAATATATATATATACAGCCCCCCCCCCCCCCCGTCTAAAAATTATCAAAGATATCTAATTGGGGTCAAAGTTTAACTAACATCGTAATGCCGAACCATTCAAGGTCAAATACAGCAAAAAAATTTTAATCATAAAATTTTAAATTTACTATTTTCAAAAGTTACTTTTATTTAAACAGTTATATTTCCTGAAAAATTAAATTTACAAAACTATCTTAAATTATTTACTATAACTTTATAAAAAGAATTCAACTCGGTTATGAACTGGGCCCATAACCTTTACTGTTGGGAGACAAATGTATCTCCCAGGGGTTTAGTAAAAATTAGCAGAGTTATTTAAAGCAGTGATGCAGCGTTGACTGGTTTAAACCCCATTTATGAACAGAGTCAAATTAAATGATAACGACTATTTTAAGACAAACACATATTTATTTAAAAGTATTAAAAACAAATAAATTAATCACAAATTATCTTCAATTCATATTTATAACAAACATAACAAAAACAGCAACACATACCTTATAGCTTGCATGACGTTTAATAAAGAAAAATATTACTGTTTTACTTTTACCAAAAATATATAAATGGTTTAAAGTCAAAATAAATATTTCAATACATAATGCCCGTCACTGATTGTCCAAAGGAAAAACTTCAATCTCATCTAAACTTCCATTCTCGATGCAAAGTTCAAAAGAATCATACAGCCGAAAAATCAAACACCATCATTCGAAAAGAATGTCCAGGAAACAAGCAGACTGAAGTATCAACCGGAATCAATTCATTTCTTTAAAGAAAAATGGCCGCCAACGCACGTTGTCTAAATATCAATTCAAACAGTTCCAAAGCACAGCCAATGTTCGATAAAGCAAAACCTCCTATAGGAGAAACCAGCCACTAAAGCTTCAAAACACGGACCGCAGCTTCAATCCGTCATATTGCTTCATCAGGTCTAACTTTATCACCTCATATTAAAAACTGCTGCACAATATTTCAATACATAACTGTTGACAATTTAACACTGATTAAAAACATGACAACACTACGTTAACGACACGACGATAAAAGACTTCCAGGTAAATATACTGCTTAACACGATCATGACTGTCAAAGGAAAAGTAGGTGAAAGAACATCGAACGACAAGATCCTAGTCTCATATATAGGTCAAGGTTATTCAAGAAACAGTCTTCTACGCATCTTTCACACTACGCCCCCTACTGGTTACGTCAGCTTTCTTCTGGAATGTACTGAAACGGTAGAGTGGAGTTGTATACACAAATCCTCCCTGTACACAGCTGACGCCATCTCGTGGCGTAAAAAAGAAACTATGCAGAAATCAGACTGGAAAGACCGTGAAACGATGTAAACATACGTGTCGTTCAACGTGAAATGAAGAGAAAATATTCCCGGTGAAAAAGGATATTTTAGGGGATGATTAACGAAATTAATATCAACTATTATAAAATAAAAAGAGGAATATGTTTAATAAAGGTAAGTGAGTTTAAATATTAATCCATGAGGCAGGTAAAGTAAAAATATGTGTACAGTGGCAAGTACATAGGAGTGCATATTCCTAACAAACATAACATGCCATTAAGTGCAACTGACCATGCAGGTTATCTCTTTAAAGCAATGTTCCCAGATTCCAAAATCGCCAAGCACAATGCTAGTGCGCGAACCAAAACGACAGCCATTTTAAAAAGTATGGCAAATAAAACCTGCTCTGATATAATTACTATTTTAAAAAGTACCGTAAAATACCGTTAATCCGCCCCCTCAAACGAAAAGAAAAATCGTACAATAGTTAGGGGAGGGCGCTTACACGGGATTTTTTCGTGATCGTTCAACAAAATTTACAGGAATGAATCATCATAAAATGAATGAATCGTTGAATGAATCATACACATTTATACTTGAAAAAATTTGGGTTTTTTTCTTTTTTAAACGTAAATTCTGTCGAAAAAAGGAGAAATTAGTAAAAAAAGCCAAAACAAGCATGAAATCAATTAAAAAATCTTGGAAAAACGCGCATTTCATCAAAGATTCATGATTCGTTCATTTCAAAATGATTGATCTCGCTCTCAATCGCCATTGAAAATCGGGAGGGAGGGCGTTTTCTCGGGATTTTTTGAAAATTTCAAATTCTTTATAAAGTGGGGAGGGGGCGTTTGATCGGGAAGGGCGGATTAACGGTATTTTACGGTATGCCATTTTCACTTTTAACTGGTGGTAGCACTGACCAAAATGCTTTTAAACTAATTTTCATGATGAATACCCATGAAATAAAAAGTAAGTTTTATATTTTGATTTGTAAAATTTCTTCTATTTTAATATGTATGATAGTTAAATCAATGTATTTTAAAAAAAGTGTTTTTTATAATATATTTCAAACTTTTTTTTAAACCTTTCGGGGTCGTATGCGGTAACACAACTTGACTACACTTGATTTCTTAAAACTACACATTTTTGATGTTCAAACTACACATTTTTACTCGCAGAGGTTGGCAGCCCTGTTAAATAATTAAAACAACAGTGTCACTTAGAAAAAAAATTATAAACATCTCAAAAGCTTAAAAAAGCCAAAATGTAATATTGCGTCATTTATTTCAATCCTAACTGTACAAAGAATTTTTAATCCAAACCATGCCAAATATTAACAATTGCTATTTACTGGACGCAAATACCTTTTATGAATTGTATCATTCAATCGTAATCACGCACATTGAAAAATCATCTTTGCCTACCTATTTTCTGACAAATGAGATTACTAAATAAACTTCTATAGAATGTTCGCCTTCGTCAGAAAATAGTCTTAAAAAGAGATAAATTTTCACACTATTTTTAAGTGTATAGTAATGTCACATTTCATATTTCTAACCTTAACAATTTTTGATAACTTTATTCGATAACTTTATTTGATAACTTTATTATATATTTTGATAAATTTATTCGCCATTTAAAATTATGATTTTTTTTAGAAACAATTACTAGTTAACATTTACATCTTAAGATGCGAATAGACCATCATTCTATTGTTATGAGTATCGGCATAGTTTCTTGTGGCCAAAATTATGCATCTCCATTTATAATTATTTTATAAAGATGAGTTTGATATCAAATTGAAGCTTTTTTTTCATTAGATTCTTCTAGTTTTCGTTTCATTTTTCTGTGATAATAGATTTCTTAAATATCTGAATATTAAAATGCCTATAAAATATTTAATGTTTCAAATTCAATATACATATAAAGGGGGGGAGGTCACAGGAAATGGAGATAAAAAATTAGCTGATGTATAAAACAACCAAACCAAAGCATAACTGACTGGCATATAATATTTTTGTTTGTAATTTTGCTAAAAGAAACTAGTCGTTAGGGGATTTGATTTTTTTGCATAAAGCTAAAATATTAATGTTATTTTACACCCTTCTAAATTTTGAGAACTTAATTTAAAAAAATATAATATGATATAAAGTCAAAATGGAAAATGTACTTAATCATTCCTGATACAGTAAAACCTCTAAATAACGGACACCTCGGGAACGCAGAAATTGTCCGCTATTCGGAAAACATCAGAGATTCAAAAATCGCTAAGAAATGCTTAATGTTTCATTAATTTACTTCTATATGTCCTAAAACCTCTATTGTATAATTAATGGGAAATTAAAATTATTTTTTAATCAACAAAATTGAAATAAATTTGTGCATACTTTTATCTGCTGTTTATTATATTCTCCTGAAATAATCTGTTACAAAAGTTTACTTTTGCTTGCGATTACATGTAATTTGTTTTTCTATGTGACGTTATTGGACATTGTACATTTCCATGCAGGAAGGGAAGGATTGCACTTTTAAACCTTTAAAAGCATAAAATCTCAAAATATTCTTAGGTAACATTTCAATGCTCTGGGAGATATTCCTCCCAGGCAACACCCTGAATTTAGAACTGAACATGTGTGTGTGAGGGAGGGGGGGAATTTTCCCCAGCTTTTTAAATACATTTATCTATGATCATAAAATTTGTGACATTTGTCCTGATAAATTCAGAGGCCTTTTTTCTTTTTTTTCTCTTTAAAACATACTTTTTCATCCTTTATCGCCGAATAAAGTGTCCGCTATTCGGAATGTCCGTTATTCAGAGGTTAAACATTCAAAAATTTAGGTTTTGGGAGTGGGGATTGGAAAACTGTCCGTTAAATAGAGGTGTCCGCTATTCGGGAGTGTCCGCTATAGAGGTTTTACTGTATTAAGTACTGAATTGGATTCATAATAAGAAATACTATTAAAAAAGAACACTTATTACATTAGTGGAAGGAAAAGACAATGTTTGAGTTATGAGCACAAACTTTTGTATGTAGTACAGCCATTAAGGAAATGCAATATTTAAGGCATTGTTACTTATCTCTCATCATGTATTTTAGAATCCAAATATGAACTAGATATTGCTCTATCACTTAGGAATTCAATATTAGGCATGAATATTACCTCTGTTTCAAATCCGAATGAAGAACAGCTTTTAATGAAAACAAATTAAAAAACTTAAATGTTTTATCCTTAACATATGCATGCTTACTCCAAAAACTTTTACAAATAAAATTTTAAAGGGTTTTAAAATATAAAAACTCATAGATCACAATTTTGCATTTATCATATTGTTAAGCATGCTCTTTTCGTTAAATTTCAAGAGTCAAATTTACATTTTTAAAGGCAATGAAATAAGACACTAAGTATCAATATTTAGAACAATAAAGGAAACTATGCACAATATTTTATTCACTGTGCACATAAGTGCTTTATATATACATTTGTTTCAAATTTCTAACATAATTTATTCATAATTAAAAGGAGGAAAGGTTACATTCTTCCTTTCATTAGACATAAAATATTCAACATCCAGGCATTTTAGCAACATTGGGAAAAAAAATTGGCAAAAATCTCTATGTTATATAACTGCAATTTAAATTTTTTTTAACTTTACCTAGCACAAAATATGGAATATAATGCAGACTTATGATTTGAGACTGCATTTTTCTATTTTTAGATATGTTCGCTATAAAATGCACATCCTTCTATTTATAAAGAAACCTAAAATGTACGTAGGGGAAGGTGGTGTACTTTTGCCCACAATTGCAAAAATTATTTTTCCTTAGCTTAACTATTAAGATTAAATTCAATTTCTTAGGTTTTTTTATAGTCAGTATCATCTGGTTCATCATTTTTTTTTAATAAGGTTCTAGTTTTATTATGTTTAATTTCATTTTTAAAAAATACTAACACAGTGGTAGTTTTTTTTTTTTTTTTTTTTTTTTTTTTTATGAACAATTTGGAAAATTATGAATTGGTTATGAGAAAACCTCATGCAATTTCCACAAAACATTTTTGATCAACTAAATTTTGTTGCAGAATAGAGGTGCACAACCTTTTCAAGAGAAGGGCCACTTACAAATATTTCTGGCTGGCCGGGGGCCACATTAATAACACGGAGATAATTCGATTTCGAGGAGGTGATCCGTGACCTATAATCATATAAAAAATATAGTTTCAGGAGAGTGGGGCGGTTACCCCTTTAAGTTTGCTTGCCCAGTCAAAATATCCAATTCGGTTGGTAAAGGCTATATAAGCCGTTTTTACGTTTTTATATATAAGAAATATAGCAAAAGTTTTTTTTGAGACGTAAAAATATTCCTTGATTTTATTAAGGAGAGTAAGCTTTGTTTTATTAAAAGTGCTAAAAAACAAGCATAAAATGGCTAAAGCCAAAAAATTGTGAACTTTATGAACGAAGGAGAGAGAGAAAGTGCTAGTCAACAACAATTTTCTGTGTCTGATCAACAAAATCCCGATTTTCTGTGCACGATAACTGAAATTTGTAATTCTTCCACGCCTCATTGACCAAATTTGCACTTTTTACGAAACCAAATCGACAAAATTCACAATTTCTACAAAGTGGATCTAGAATATTCAAGACTAGCGGCCTTCGCCCGCTACGCTGGTCGGTTTATCTAAAGAAATCTTGAAGAAGTAGTTAGATAAGGTTCAGACATACATTAAAAAAAAAAAAAAAGCAAGTCGATCATTCAAAAAACGTTGGGAAATATCAAATATTTACTGTAATTTTTTAAGAAAAACAAAGTTTCGAAAAAAAAAATTAAATCGAAAAAAAAATTACACTGACATATTAATGCAAGGAAATTTTCCCAGAGAGAAAATTCGCCTTGAATACAATATTTCAAATTCTTTTAATTGCTTATAGGCGTTAATGCCAACATAGTGAAAAAAAATTCCATGCTGGGAATCGAACCCGGGCCATCAGTATGGCGCACTGACGTTCTACCGACTAAACCACATGGAACGACAGCCAGCTTGAAACTTTCTCATACTTAAGTAGACTGGCGAAAACATAACGATAGCGCGTTTTAAAATCGCACAGTGACATCTATTGGATTTTATATCATGTACTAAAAAACGTTATGTACTAAAAAACGTGAGCAGCGCACCTAATAGTTTCTTTTGTTTCTTTTTGTTACTTTTTTGTCTGTTGTCCGATTTTGATGAAACAAAGCCTATACACTGCCCGGGAGTGTGCATTCTTCATTAGTGAAAACCGCATAAAAATCCATTCAGTAGTTACGAAGATAACCTCGAACAAACAGACAGACAGACAGACAAAAAATTCAAAAAATTTTTTTTTTGTGTTTCATTGGTTTTCTTTTATCGCCCTGACTCCATTTTTGTCAATTATCTTCAATGTACAGACACACCGGGTCCTACTGTTTTATTATATGTATAGATTTTTTCCGCACCTAATCAACAAAATTCGTTCTTTTATGAAATCGATCGATGAAATTTGTGATTTTTAAAAAGCCAATCAACAAAATTTGAGATTTTTCCGCACCTGATCGATTAAATTCTTGATTTTCGGCGTTTAATCGACAGTATTTTCGGTTTTTCTGCACCTGATCAATCACATTCACGATTTTTCTGAACCTCATCAACAAAATTTGCGATATTTCCGAACCTGATCAACAACATTTGTGATTTTTATGAAGCCAATCAATTAAATTTGTGACTTTTACAAAGTCGATCAACGAAATTCGCCATTTTCCTCTGCATGATTGACGATAATAGCGATTTTTCCGTGCATGATCAACGAAATTTGCTATATTTATGAACTTGCTGAAAAAAATTCGCGATTTTTACAAAGCTGATCGACAAATTTCGAAATTTTTACGAAGATTATCGACAAATTTCGCAATTTTTACAAAACTGATCGACGAAATTCGTAATTTTTTCCAAACCTGGTCGACAAAATTCTTGATTTTTTTCGAACCTGGTCGACAAAATGTGTGATTATTCCAAAGTGGATCGGCGAAATTTGCGATTTTAACAAAGCTGATCAACGAAATTCGTGATTTTTACGAAGCCAATCGATGAAATTCACGTTTTTTGCGAAGCCGATTGACAAAATTCGCGATTTTTGAAAAGCTGACCGACGAAATTAGCGATTTTTCCATTCCAGATCGGCAAAATTCCCGATTTTTTCACGCTTGATTGATGAAATTCACAACTTATACGAAGTCGATCGACGAAATTTGTGATTTTTATAAAGCCAGTTCCACGGAATGTGAGATTTTTCTTCGCATGATCGACAAATTTCGCGATTTTTCTACACCCACTCAATCTTTCTTAGTGTGATTAACAAAATTCGCAATATTCCCTGTCCGACCAACAGAATTTGCAATTTTTCGGAATTCGATCAATAAAATTCGCGGTTTTTCCGGTGTCCGATCGATGAAATGTACGCTTTTTCATGCATTATTGAAAAATCTGCATTTTTTTAAGCGATAGGACAAAACTCGCGATTTCTTTTCCTTTTGGTTAACTGACGAAATCCAAGATTGTTTCGCAGCTGATTTTGAAATTTTCCCGCACACCATCGTTAAATTCGCGATTTTTCTGTGCCTTATCAGCGAAATTTGGGAATTTTTTGCCCATGATCGACAAAAATTGCGATGTTTTTGTGCCCGATCAATGAAATTAGTGTTTTTTTAGGCTATAAATCGATCAAACATGCTATTTTATTACAACCGATGAATTTAATTTGCAATTTTTTCGAGCATCATCAACAACAGACGATTTTTTCTTGCCCGATCAATGAAATGTGCTACTTTTTGCGTCTGACAGAAAAATTCGTGATTTTTCCATACCTGATCGATAAAACTCGAAATTTTTTTGTGCCTAATCGGGGAAATTTGCTATTTTTCCCGAGCCTCATTGAAAAAATTCGCTTTTTTCAGCACTTGATCAATGAAATTCGCAATTTTCCCGTGCCGATCAATGAAATTTTATATTTTTCCGAGGTAAATTGACAAAACTTATGATTTTTCCGGCGATGTATGCTCAAAAATTGCAATTTTTTCCAGCTGATATTGATGAATCTCGCGGGCCACAGGTTATGCATCCCTATTGCAGAACATTACAAAGTATTCTTCTCTGGGGATGATAACTGAAAAATTTACATACAACAAATAAAAGTTCAATAAAAATATAATAAAAAGAATATTGCCCAGTTAAACTGATGGCATTGAGCTCACAGGCTACGCATACTAATTGTACATTACAGCCTTGAATTTTCGTTAATTCCGTTCGAAAAAAAAAAAAAAAAAAAAAAAATCAAGAAGGGGAAACAGCTCTCCCCTTTCTCCTTTTTTATACTTAATCATTGAACTTCCTAAACTATCAAGTACATGCTTTATCATATTAAAAAATCTATATCCAAAATTCAGAGCAAATCGGATAATTCTTAATAAAAACCCATTTAGCATTTATATAATTTAAGAGGAGTTATTCCCCTCTTTTATACTTAACCATTAAACTTCCAAAACTATTCAGAGATTTGAACGAAATCTGACAATTCTGATTGAAAAATCCATTTATGCAAGTTAAGGGGAGGGGCATTAGAACCCCCGCTCCCCCTGTTTATACTTATTCAATGAACACCTAATAACAGCCACGGACTCGCCTCATCCGAATGATCCTATATCTAAATTTTGAACGAAAACTGTTAATTCTGCATGAAAATCCCATTTATATCAATTAAGGGGAGGGGCATGAGCCCCCTGTTTATACTTATTCAATGAACACCTAATAACAGCCACGGTATCGCCTCATCCAAATGATCCTATATCTAAATTTTGAACGAAAACTGTTAATTCTGCATGAAAATCCCGTTTATATCAATTAAAGGGGGGGGGGGCATGAGCCCCCCGTTCCCCCTGTTTATACTTATTCAATGAACACATAATAACAGTCACGGAATTGCCTCATCAGAATGATCCTATATCTAAATTTTGGACAAAAACTGTTAATTCTGCATGAAAAACCCGTTTATATCAATTAAGGGGAGGGGTATGAGCCCCCCGTTCCCCCTGTTTATACTTATTCAATGAACACCTAATAACAGCCACGGTATCGCCTCATCCGAATGATCCTATATCTAAATTTTGAACGAAAACTGTTAATTCTTCATGAAAATCCCGTTTATATCAATTAAGGGGGGGCATGAGCCCCCCGTTCCCCCTGTTTATACTTATTCAACGAACACATAATAACAGTCACGGAATCGCCTCATCAGAATGATCCTATATCTATATTTTGGACAAAAACTGTTAATTCTGCATGAAAAACCCATTTATATCCATTAAGGGGAGGGGCATGAGCCCCCCGTTCCCCCTCTTATACATATCGAATGAACTCCAAAAACTAATCAGGGAAGCACCTTATCAGGATATACCTATATACAAAATTTCAAGTGGATCCGATATTTTTATCATGAGTTATCGCGTTACGTACATACATACAGAACGGACGGGCACATAAGCTCTCAGGCTATGATAGCCTGTGAGCTAAAAATTATGGTCTATGACACTTCTATAACGATAATAAACAGGGAAAAAAAAAAGTTTTTTTGATAGAACTTCTCCGTACGAGTAAAAACATTGTTTTGTAGAAACTTACTCGGGCTGAGCTGAAATTTTAACTGTTATAACGGGCCGGGCCAGTTCAATATGTTTTCCATATGGGCCAAGAAGGGTCAAACATTCTTTTCTATGGGCTGGGTCAAACCTGGAAATTTCGGTTTGTGCAAACCTCTAGTAAGAATACATTTTTTGTTATAGCTTTAGATAAATGTAGTAAAATGATTTTGCGATTTCTATGTCATTGGAAGAATTTTGAAACTTAAGGACAAATGACTCATTTTTACAGCGTTGCAAATATAACAATGCTTTGAATTTATATATGAAAGAGCCAGTTTTTTTTTTTTTTTTTTTTTTTTTTTTTTTTTTTTTTTTTTTTTTTTGCTCAATTTTAAGGACAGATTTTGCCATTTAATCTTTTTGAATCTTTCACAGCTAGATTTATCTGTGGACCTAAGTCACCATTAAATTGCATTATCTTCGTAGGATTTAATTTTAAACTTCTAAACTAAAAATAAAAGTGAAAAGAACACCTTCCTTATCAACAGTCATTGTTAATTCAAAGAAAATTTTAAACAAGAAATGCATTCATACAAAAAGCATAAAAACAATACATCAAATTTATACCTGCATCTAAAAATTTAATAATTTGTTCACTATTTTCTTGATCAAGTGTAACATTATCAACCCAGCTTTTCTCATACAACTCCATGAAAACAGCTAAACGTCGTTTCAAAGCAGCTTGTAATTCAGTTTTCCTTTTTATACTTTCTTCAGGGTGATGTTTTAATTTAAACCTACAATTTATGAAACATCAATTAAAAAAAGAAATGAAATAAAACAAAATTACATAAAGTAACAATTAACAATGTTGTCAGCATATTAGAATATTTTACCTGCATCATTGCATTAAGGTACAATATCACAATACAATAGTTGAAAAATTACTTTTTTATATTTTATTAGAAAAAAAAATAATTATAAAATATTTAATGAAATCAATGTTTAATTATAACTCTTTCTAATACTTTAAATAAAAATTTATATCAATCAATAACATGAATAAATATCTAATTTTAAACTGATTCATCCCCTTTGTATAGGTGAAATGCCTTTTGTTATAATATCAATTTTTATAAGAAAGTTAAATAACATTTTGAAAATTGCTGTCATAAATAAAACAGTAAAATACATAAATCTAGAATAAGAAATTTATGTATCTTTCAAAATTGTGTTACTGAGCAGGTTTATCAAAATAAATTGTCTAATATATAATGATTAATTATTTAAGCACTAATTCTGCATATATAAAACATATTTTTAATATTTTTAGGAATTTGTACACAAATGTGGCCAATTGCTTAAAATGTAAATCAAGTTATTTATACTTTTACAGTGATTAAAAGTAACTGCTCTCTTTTAAAGAATTTTTAAACTAAAAAAATAATATAGTTTTTAAAAGTAAATTTTTACTGGATTTTATTATTATTATCATTGCAGCCATTACATGTATTTTCAAAAATTGACAAAATTTAAAAAATGGTGACTGCAATAGTTATCCAATTTCACAATTCTGATGAATTTAAAATGTATACTACAATAGTAACCCTTTCAGGGGCAAGTAACTGTGTTTGCAAGCAATAATGTTGAATCAACACAGGAAAATTTTTGAAAAAAGTTCCCTTAGAATAAGGAAAAGCATTTTCTTATTTTTTTCCCCCTCTAAAGTAATAAAAAGTAAAATTTAAAAGTTTCTGGTGCAAATCTTCATTAAAATTAGATGGGATATAATATATCCTACCGCATATCAAAAGGTTAATTGGCAAGAACTCAATGTACATTTAGAAAATGTCGCAGACCGCTTTACAAAGAGTATCTTCATAGTTAAAGCTATTACAGAGATGAAATTAAATCAAAATGAATCAAATTAAAAATTTTAATATTAATATTTGTATTTTTTAAAATTGCTGTTGTTAACCAAATATCATTTTTTATATGCTTTCTTTTAACTTGCAATTATGTTTGTATGTAGCAGTCAAATCTGGCGACTTTTTTTCACCCACTTCCAGATGACATAGCTTTAAAATTTTTGGAATACTTATGTTTTCTTGAGGGTAATACATGAATTGGACAATGATTTTTTTTCAAAATCGGATCCCTAAGAGGAGAAATTGCAGGCAACGTTTGCTTTCCTAATGGAGAAATCAGTATCAACTTCAATAATAAGTATTTGTTGAAAAGTACAATATTAATGGAAGGGTTACATCAATAACAGCAAATTTTAGTGACAAAAATAAGTTCTCACATATGAAGCCAATTTGGCAAAATTCCCCAAAAATATATTTATTTAAAAAATAAAACATGTTTTTCGTCAAAAAAAAATAATAAATAATAAATACATTTACTATTTTACTTAATTCAGTTTAATTTACCAAATATGAAAAAAAAAAATTACAAAGCAAAGCAAATCACAGAAAAAAAGGGACATTAAAATATTTCTGTAAAGATTAGTTACTTTCTTTAAATGAAACAAACAAATCTAAAGAATGAAAATAAAGATAAAAAATTTAAGTTGTTAGAAATTACATAATTCAGAAATATAAGTACAAAAAAATATAAATCTAATGACTTTACCAATAATTTAAATACTGACTTACATAAGGTTCTTCATGAGATAGCTTGATGATGACAAAGCTTATCGCGACCCCTCATTTTGGGGGTATGCCTAATGCCTACTACTTTTTAAACTGAATTACACATATATAAAAATAATATCGCGAAACTTTCATTTTTCACATTTCACAAGTAACAGTTCAATAAAATCAACTAGACTTTCGTGATTGAGAGAGATAAGATACAGTTCATAAAGCATTGATGTTTCAGAAGCATTTCTCTAGAGATGAAATGCTGGAAGCCAGCCTGTTTGCTGTGTGGAGGAAAAAACATAAGGTAACATAGGCCCAGCAAAAAAGAATCAGAAAATATTTAAACAAACAGGAAGTTGAGCATTTAAAAAAATAATTCAAAATTAAATCTTAACATACAGAACTTGCTCATTCTGCTAACAAGTTATAGACTGAAACTTATGTTATCAAACTTTTAAAAAAAGAACAATGGACTTGAATACTACATTTTTTTTTTTTAATTTAGTTGTACTATGAACCAGTTAACTTTGATGCATCTTTTGTACCATTGTCCCCCCCCCCTTTCCAAAAAAAGTAGGGGTAAGGGAAGGACAATAAATCCAGATATTTTTTGGGACTATGGAAAAGTCATGTGTTTTCTATATTTTAAGTTATCTGTTTGGATACAATTCAAGTATTCAAATTTTTCATTTGATTTTATTCATTTTGTATAGATAAAATTTACAAACAGAAAATCAGAAAGGGTGAAAATAATATTTACTGTAACTTCCTGCTTTTTCTCTCTTGCTGGTAATATCACAATTTACAAATAATATACAATCAAATTATCATTGGTGCAAGCCTGTTGAATAGCTTTTCTAAAAATTTGGATTGCAAACAAAAAGAATTTCTAATATCACATATTTCAAAGTTTCCATTTTGTTATTCAAATTTTGAATAAATGAAAGCTAATTAAACAGGCATTGCTTATCAAAGAAAGTTACATACTACAACTTTTAAATTATGAAACATCATTAATATTAACATTATATACACAAGATAACTTTATCGAAATGATTAACATTTAAATAATAGCAAATAAAATTAATCTGGAAAATGTTTTGTACATAGTACATAATATTAGCTCAGTCCTATGTTTTAAAAAAATATATTTAATTTTTTATTACACTTAAATTTTTAAGCATTAATCACAGTGAAACAAATATGAGCCAACATCATTGTTCATTAGCAGATACATTTTTAAAGATATTAATATGCTACATAAAGTTAATTTGATGACTAAGAAGTTAATTTCATTATACATATTTTAAATTATGAGTTCATCTACGTCAACTGTTTTAACCATTACACAATTATCAAATAAACTTTATTTTTAGCTTAATGATACTTATTGGTACATTGATATATTACTTTCTATAATAAATCGTGTTTTTCAAATTAGACTACTAGGATTCAAACTGACAGATCTAAAACACATCTAAAGGCTACATTTTGAAAATAATTTACAAACAGTTTCAGCTTTAATGTAACAGATAGCAAACGTTTAAGGTTTGGTCTTGCAATTGAAGGATTTTGTAAAAATTCTGAAGTTATAAGGTAACCAGTAAGAATGTAAGGTTTTGGGCCAAATTGCAAATGATTTTTCAAATACTTTATTTATAAATAAAAATAAAGATATAAACTGATCAGTGATAGAAATTGGGAGATAAAACGCAGGCGTCAAATGATGACTACTGTAAAAATCTTAGGTGTCAAATTAAAATTTTTAGTAGCAGTTTCTAAAATTCATATTAATATTACTGTAATATTGCATATAATTTAGAAATAATTCTGACTAAATTTTTTTTTTTTTTTTTTTTTTTTTTTTTATTGCATCAAATTTTCTGAAAGGTTACAACAGAGATGGGAGAGAAAATCCACTCCCAGTAATATTTTTCTTTCGTGCTTTTTTTTTTTTTTTTTCCAAAATGTGCGTTTTTTGCGATTTTTTGACGAAACTTGCCTTTTATCCCCAATTTTTTTTTATGAAACTTGACGGTTTTTCGTGACTATTTGACGAAACTTGACGTTTTTTTCAATCTTTTGACAAGTTTTGCCATTTTTTTGTGATCTGTTGACGAAATTGGCCGTGTTTTTTTGCAATCTTTTGGCGATACTTGCCATTTTTTTCATGATTTTTTGGCAGAACTTGCCGGTTTTTCCGATCTTTTGACAACCTTTGCCATGTTTTTTCGTGATCTGTTGACGAAACTTGCTGTTTTTTCGCAATCTTTTGGCAATACTTGCCAATTTTTTCGCGATCTTTTGAAGAAACTTGCCAGTTTTTTCTCGATATTTTAATGAAACTTGCTGTCTTTTCACAATCTTTTGGTGATACTTGCCAAAATTTTCACAATCTTTTGAAGAAACTTTCCAGCTTTTTCATGATTTTTTGAAGAAACTTGCCAGTTTTTTCGTGATATTTTGACAAAACTTGCCTTTTTTGGCGATATTTTGATGAAACTTCCGGTTTATTTACGAATTTTTAAGCTTTGCCAGATTTTTTTGCAATCTTTTGAAGAAATTTGTTGTTTTTCGCAATTTGTTGATGAAATTTACCGTTTTTCTACGATTTTTTCCGATCCTTTGTCGAAATTCAGATTTTTTTCACCCTCTCTTGAAAAAATTAGCAATCTTTCTTAGAACAATTGTCTCAATTGATTTTTTTTGGCGACCAATTCTCAAAATTTGTGATATATTTTTTGTCCGAATTTTCAGATTCATGACCTATTTTTTTTTAGTTTTTGGAATTTATTACCTCAACTTATCAGAAAATTCAGAGCATAAATCTTCTTGACGCTACTTTTTAGAAAAGCACAAGTACTTATTACTTACCCATCATAGGTAGTATAGTCTTGCAATCGTTTTGAAAATCTGAAAAAAAATTTTGATGGATTTACACGTTTTTGACACTGGAGATTTCGAAAAACATTTTTAGAAAAAAAATTTTGCCATCCGTTTGTCTGTAAACGCTCTACCTCCCGAACGAATTGAGATAGAGACTTGAAATTTCGTATGTAGTTAGTATGTAAGAATGGGACGAAGCCTATTTAATATCAATAACCTTGATTATCTGGAACTTTTTTTCGGACTCTCAAAAAATTTGTTCTGGTGAAAGGTATATAAAAATTTTCGAATTTTTTTATTTTAAGGAGTGATCGTAAAAGGCAATAAAATAACACAAATTTTGCATAAAGAACGAAGTTGAGTTATTAGTTGCTGAGATATCTGAAATTGTGTTTTCCACATTCTTTGATTTTTCATGACCCTGTATTTCATTCAAATTTCAATTCAAAGATATATTTTAATTGGAAATGAGACACTTAATCCGATGCAATAAACTGTTAGTTAATAAGATTATTTTTGGAGTTATAAGGATGTTTCTTTTTTGCAATTCAGTATTACTTGAGTAGTTAGGCGTGTTGTATAATTTATCGAAAGAGATTCATCAGCAACTCTTTAATAGAGCATTACTATGCACAATAAAAATATAAATACACGTTTAAATTTTGTTTTGGGATTGCAATCCATTTTATAAATAGTTTTCAAATGTATTATTTTCATATATTATATATGCATATATATGATGGGTAAGTATTACGGTGGCCCCCAACGACTAGTTTTTATTTAAAATTATAGAAATTAATTTAAGATTATAATGAGTGCAGCAACTGTAAAACTGGTGTAAAGCTTTTCTAATTATTGCTACATTTAGAAATAGAAAAATGCACTTAATCTGTAAAAAAAAATTAAAACTTGGCAACTTCTTTAATATTGGCAATTACAGTTGAATTTAGTAAAATAATAATAAAAAGATAATGCATCTACATTTGAAACAAAGAATGATTCTGAATAAAAATTTCTGAAATTCAGACTTTTTTTAAAGGTTTAGCCCACTTCTCTGTTAATTATGTGGGAATTTTTTTTTTTTTTTTCCGCAACACTTTTGCAAAAATTGCAGGCTTTTTACAATTCCTTGAAAAGATTTGCGTTTCGCGAACCTTGATGGAATTAACGGATTTTATTGCGATCCTATGACAAGATTATCATTTATGTAATTCTTTGACAAAATTCGTGTTTTTTTTTAAAAAGCTTCTGTGACGGAATTAAGATTTGTTTTTGCGATCATTTGTAGAATTTTTTTTCTTTCTTTTTTTTTTGCGATACTATGACGAATTTTGCATTTTTGCAGGGATTTTTTGACAAAATTAGAATTTCTTTTTGCGATTCTTTAATGGAATTTGCGTGTTTCCAGCAATTCTTTGACAAAATCTACATTTCTGTTCAAAATCCTTTGTAGAAATTTGCGTTTTTCTTTCGTTATCATATAAAAAATTGCTTTTTTGGTATTTTTTGGGAAAAAAAAAAAAAAAAAGACTTTTTTCGCAATCTTTTGCCAAAATTGGTGATTTTTTATGGGAACAATTGACGAAATTGATTTTTTTTATCGAAATTCACGTTTTTTTTTTTTTTAGATTTAAATTTTCACATTAGACCCCTCCCTTTTTTTTTTTTTTTTTCGAAACTGAATGTCTAATAAATATTTTTTTTTAAAGCTAGGTGTCAAATTTGACGACTAAGAGTAATTTTGTAGTCGTCAAATTTGATTCTTTAGTTGCATTTGACGACTAACGACCACTAATTTTTAACACTGAAACTGATTTACACATTACATTACAGATATGTGTGACAGGAGTGTGATAAATGTTAGTCAATATGAAATCACCTTTCCTGCCTCCTTGTTCAATACTGACTATGATTTACACAAACTTAAGTTATTCATTTTTATTAAGTACTAGCTGAGTCGCCCAGTTTTGTTGGGACCCGTAGTAATATTCTTAAATGAACCTAAAATCTGTACTGAAAAATCTCATAAAAAGCATCCAATTTGGAGCTGAACAAACCTCGAGCCAGATCCACACTGCCTAGCAGGCAAGCTCCAACAAAAATTTTATAGTTCCACATTCCACCAATAATAAATGGCAAACTCTGTTCTTAACAAAATTGTTTCTGAAGAAAATCCTGTCAAACAACTTACTTGTAGATACATTAGTCAATGGGGCAGGAAACTTCAGCAAAATATTAAGATAACTGATGAAATCATTATTCAAAAATAGCTGAAGATACTCTTCTGAAATTTTATACTAAGTAATATTTAGCTCAGATCCTCTGTCAGAAACCACATCTAAAATGGTATATTTTTAAATATTGATTGATGCCCCTTAAAAAGATTTATTGCCCCCTTCCCCTTTCTGAATTTGGCTGCCTCCTATTTTTTTAAATCTTTATTATGTCTTATAAATTATCTGAAAGTTGTAAATTGAACAGTTCATTAGTCTAATAAATTTAGGTTTCAACAATATATATCTATTTCTTTTAAAATTGAATATTTTATAAAATAAAAAGTTAGAGATTGATTTTCATAAAATTCATATATTATTAAATAACATTTAAAGATAGGCTTAGATGCACAAATTTAAAATCACTAATTTTTTTTTTTTTTTTTTTTTAAATGACAGCATATCAGTATAATCAAGTGTTTTCAAAGCAGACATAATGTCTAACTTTTGCAAAATGCTAGCCTTTTCTCACAGGTATTGGGATTTGAAAGGGAATGTTTTGGTTTTGATTGAACAGTCTTGAGAGTCTTAAATAGAGGTTAAAATCTCATCATCGTATGGTTTTGACGAAATAAATACTTTAGTTGTGCTGTTTGATGAGTTTTTAATTAAATTTCTCAACTAATTACTAGAATTTTAAAATTCCCAAGATCGGGTACATTAGGAAAGGTCTTGAACTTCATAAAAAAATTATATGTGCTATAGTTTCAGCTAGCTATCGCACACATACAGACAGATTGATTTGTTCTGTTATTAGTATAGATAAAAATACTAATAACAATACAATGTGGAAATATCAGATGTTTAACACTTCACTGCACAATTCTTTCTATTTTTATGGGGGGAGGGGGGAATTGAAATGTATATAATTGTATTATAATAGGAAAAACAATTTAAAAAAATTAAATTTCAAATTTTCAGCTAAAATTTGATGCATTATGAATTGTACTCTATATATGCAATTAGCATTTTAAAATATTCTATTGCTATTTATTGCAACTAAATGAGCTTAAATTAATTACTTTTATCCACTTAACACTCTGCAACATTTTTTATATTAATATTTTTAAGTATTCAGTAAAAAAAAATAAAAATAATAATGAACATAAATTTTGCTTTATTACTTGATTGGATCCCCCCCCCCCCCCCAAGAATAAATTCAATTTTTTGGTCAAATACAGCCATCTGATATGTGCAAAATAGGTATTATTCTATTTTTTAGACTGTTCTTGATCAGGGACAGAGATCCTATTGGCCAAATTAATGGCAAAAAATGAGAAGTAGTATACAGATTTTATAGTTATATGCCAGATGTGGTACACTGTGCAGCGATAGCTTAAGCCCTGATTTTCTTATCTGATTAAGATGTCATAGCAGATTTGCATTTCTTTTAATTTTATTAATAATTTATTTTTACACTATGAAATTGTCACAAACTCAATGATATAATTATTTATATGTTAGTCATCTGCTCTATAAGGAATCTCGTTTGAGATTAACATTGTGTCCAAATCAGCCTGACAAAAATGTACAATGCAAGTTTCGACGGATAAATT
Organism: Maratus speculifer; assembly: GCA_964019185.1. Lineage (NCBI taxonomy): Eukaryota > Metazoa > Arthropoda > Arachnida > Araneae > Salticidae > Maratus > Maratus speculifer. The sequence goes on along the minus strand of OZ025290.1, from coordinate 54,699,332 downwards.
AGTACCAATTTTTTTAAAGAAGAAATAATTAAAATTTAATCTTAATTTCTGAAACTTTAATAAGGTTTTATATACTCAAAAATAAATCATTCAATTTATAATTATTTTTTCAAAACTTATTTGAAATTCGAAAACTCAACTTAAAATTTACTTAGAATTCAGTAAAATATACAACAACTAAAGCAGCTCATTAAAAAAATAATGAATTTTTTTACGCACCATTCTTCATCTTTGTGATTAAGAAAGAATTCATTTATTTGTTGTCTTTTGAATTCTAATTTATATTCGTTATACTTTTTTACAGCTTCCTGGTCGTCAATACCATCATCTTGAGATGATAAAAATTGCTTGAAGGTCATCATAGGTGGCTGTGTGAGACCAGGCTCCATATCTCTGCAAATAATTTTTTAAATAAATATTAAAATTGCACAAATGCACATTCACAAATATACAAGAGTATAAAATAAAACTTCAAATAGTTAATGGAAAATATAAAATATTATTTATAAATATATATGATAATAAGAAAATGTCAATAATGTTAGAAAAACAACATTTCCTTTATTGTTTTATGAAATATGATGTTGAGCACTGCTGAGACACGATAAATTTTATCGTGTCTCAACAAAATATTTTTTTTTTTATTAAAGTCACTAAATTATTTACAAGCAGAAATAAGCTGAGATTCAATTTTTGCTCCGATAGCTTAAAGAATTTTATTTTATAAATAATTATATTTATAAAATATTTATATTAAAGTTATGTAAAGTTGAATATAAGATAAGAATATTTTTATTACATAAATTTATACTTAAGGTTACAGTACAAACCTCTGAGGCATCTGACCAGGCATTCCCCATCCAGAATGCATACCACCCATCATTCCTCCCCCAGGATAACCCCCATCAAAATTGTTGCCATAACTTCCACCACGATCATCCCTGGATAAGAGAATTCAATGCATGAAAGTAAATTTAACATATTTTAGAATGCAAATACATGTTTATAGAATTTTAAATCTTAATAAAATTAATATATACCAATCTCGGCGCATCCTTTTCATGGGTGGGCTGATTTCATGGCGTGCTGGACTGTATCTGTCTCGCCGGTTACGTGGATCATAGTCTCTATATTCACGCCGGCTACCTCTTCCATCTCTACAACATAAACAAATCAATGCGAAGAAATTACTTTTAACATGTATATTATCAAACTAGAAGATAGCCCGTCAAAATGACGTGTTTGCATTTTTAAAGGATGATAAAAAATTACAACAACTGTGGTCAATCATAGCCACTTTAGGCTGAAACAATTTTGATAAATACAGCAATTAAACTTGGAAAGGGAAAGAAATCGTGAAAAGATTTCAAAGCGGAGTAAAATGTAGTGACGTCATTTAAAGCTCCCACTGTAAATCTGACCATTGAGAACGCTCCATTACGACTATGGAATGGTTTCATTGGTCAGAAAATAGATTGCCTTTAAAAGCGGAGGTAACTTTTCACGATGTTTTTTTATAGATTTGAAATTCGCAAGAGTCATTCACGGCTGTAGAGAAAAAAAAAATTAAATAAAGCAACCCGAATATAAAATATTTAACAATATTGCATTTAAGACGCATCTTCGCTTTACTTTAATAAAAAGTTTTAATTAAATATACACTGTAAAAAATTTGGCTCATTTGCTCCACCACTTTTATAGAAAACTGTTAATTTACTGTGTTATGGAGCATTCTCATTGGTCATAAAAGCGAGATTCTATAAAAGCTGTGGAGTGCCGCTGCAGCAAATGGATCAAATTTTTAACAGTGTACTTTTTGAAATTGTGGAAAGATTTCAAAGTGAAGTAAAATATAGTGACGTCATTTACAGCTCCCTCTGTAAATCTGACCAATGAGAACGCTCCATTAAGACTATGAAATGTTTTCATTGGTGAATGAGTTTTTTTTTTCTTGTGGATAGGTTGACCCCGGAATTGTTATACACGGATGGGTTTTATATATATAATAATCAATTAACCTAATATAAGTTTGTATTTTTTATTTATTTTTTCTCATTAACTGAGCTAACCAAGACTAAAAAACTTAAATAAATAATGCAAATTTAAGCAACAAATTAATTTCTTGCTTTTTATTTAAGGATTCCAAGTTCTCATTAGTAAGCTTGAATAATTATTGTTTTATAAGATGAGAGGTATTCCACAAATAAAATTGCTATTCAAAATTTTTTTTTGTAAATTCCACTACTGAGAAGTCAGTCGATTAATGATGACAGCAGTTAAACTCCTTTTTCTCAGCCAGCACTTTAAAAAAACAAAAGTTACAAATTTATTTCCGATTTTGTTTAAAATTTTATGTGCAGCAGATGTTTTTATTTTATTTAAAATACTGAAGGTTGAATTAATTTTTGACACCTGATTTGTAGTTTTTCATGCATTTTGTGTAATCAATATTTTTTCATAGTCTAAAATTTTACCTTGAAATAATATGAATCATTTATATAAACTGCGTAATATTATTAATAGGTAATACTTATAACATGCATGTCTATGTATGTAATATTTATATTTGTTAAATTAAACAAAAACTCATATAAAATAAAAGTGTAACGATTTAAAAATAAAAATAAATCTGATGTTTAATTAAAAAACTATTTAAATAAAAAAATTAAATTTTGTTTGTTAAAAAAAAAAAATCACAAACCCTGTAATTAAGAAGCAATAGTTAAACTTCTTTTTGTGTGCAATGCAATTCATAAGCATTATGCTCCATGTTATGAAAATAATCTTTACACCCTGATTAACGATAGAAAATTATTTTACAGAAATTAAAAAGAAAATTACCTTTCAGACCAATCATCTCTTCTCCCTCTTTCTTCTCGGCCTCGTTCTTGATAATCACTTCGTTCACGTCTAAATTTATCACGCCTGCGCCTATCGTATTCTTCATCACTGTCACCCATTGTAGCTAAACAGGAAAAGATATTTTAAATATATGGACACAAATTGTAAATGAAAACATTTCACAATGATTCCCTATCTACAAATTTATGTTCAGAAACTGCCTTCTTTTAAAACAGTAACATCAAAAACTAGTTCATTTTTAATATAAGCAGTCATCTTTATCATAAAAACTAGAGCCATAAAATCTCATTAACCATTTATTTGAAATTTAAAACTAGTCGTTGGGGGCCATCGTAATACTTACCCATCATGGATATGCATAATATGTGAAAATAAAATATGTCTAAACTATTAACAAAATGCATTGCAAATCCAAAACAAAACTTAAAATTATCTTTAAATTTTTTTAATACACATAGTAATGGTCTATTCATGAACTGCTGATGAGCCAATTTTGACAAATACATGAACATCAAACTACTCAAGTAGTACCGAATGGCATAAAAGAAACATCCGTATAACTCCAAAAATAATAACCACATTAACTAACAGTTTACTGCGTCAGTTTAAGCATCTTATTTCCAATTAAAATATATTTTTGAATTGAAATTTGAATGAAATACAGGGTCAAGGAAAATCGAAGACTAGGGAAAACAGGATTACAATATCTCACTAATAATCCAATCGACTTTGTTCTTAATTCAAAATTTGTGTTATTTTATTGTCTTTTACATCCATTCCTTAAAATAAAATTTTAAAAACGAAAATTTTTATATATCTTTCGTCAGAATAAATTTTTCGAGAGTCTGAAAAAAATAGTTCTGGATAATCGAGGTTACTGATATTCAATAGGCTTCGTCCTATTCTTACATACTATGTACATACAAAATTTTAAGTCTATCTCAATTTTTCAGGTGATAGAGCGTTTACAGACACACAGCAAATTTTTTTTTTCTAAAAATATTTTTTTAGGAATCTCCAGTGCCTGAAACATATAAATCCATCAAAAAATTGTTTTTGATTTTCAAAACGTTTTACCCTATTTTCATTTTACCCTATACAACGTATGATAGATAAGTAAAAAGGGCTGGATGCTGCCATTAAATAGGACACATTTTTTATTCTAAAGGCATATTTTGGATGAAGGGCATTTTTCTGATTCTTAAAGGCACTAGTTTGATTTTTAAAGCCTTTTAAGACAACACTGAATCAGTTTTTACTATGCAAGCAATATATAAGGGTTTTTGACATGATGATTAAAACCAGATAAAACCATCACACTGTCAAAAACCTACCAACTCTGCTTTAATATAGTTTTGTATAATTATTATAATATTGCATGCTACTATACTAATGAAATTACTAATTTGTACTTTTTATAACTTATGTAATTAGTAACTAATAATTATAATTTATTTAACTAAAGTGGAAAAACTCAAGTTAATTAACGAGGTTTAATTGTTTTGGTAACCTAAAACTCTTGGTAACTATTCATATTCAGTACTTAAATGTAGTTTAAAAAAATTGATTTTTTTCCCCCAAATTTTTTTTTAACAATACTAAACCATCCAGTCAAAGGCTACACAGGTTAAAAATGACAAACGTACAGAGCATAAATACAATTAATTCTTAAAAATATATACATAGGGTGGATGCTCTAGTTTTGGCCACATTTAAAGAAAAGTTGAGATTGAAATTTTATAGTTTTTTACTGATTGAAGCATATTAAATCATAACAGTATTTTTTAGTAAATTAAATTGTCTTTCTGTTAATTATAATAACTTTTTATGGAATATTTTAGATTGTGAATGACTCGTTAAGTAATTTCTTTCAATTTGTACCCATTTTAGCCATCCCAATATCATTTAGTTAAACATTTTAATTGATAATAAGTAAAAATAAAGCATTTTTATGCAGCCTTTTTCCTACCACATATATTTGCTATATTAAGAAAATTTTGATTTTTTTTCATTTTTTATTTTAATGAATTGATAAAAACATCAAATAAAATTTACTTAGGTTGATTTTAACTAAAAATTTAAATTAAAACAAAAACTTTATTTCATAAAAAGAGACAAGAGTGCCTAGAGGACATAAAAAGCATATTTTGGCATTTTACATATTTAATCAGTTTTATAATTTATCCATGGATTGTGGACTGTTTAAAATTAAAATACTTAATTTTCACCAAAGAGTTCTTCCTTTAAATCATTTTTCGATTTTATTTTCAATTATGTTTGTGATGTCTTATTTATGTATTCTGCCTCTATGTGTTATTTTAGAATGTGGTTTCATTGGGAAATCTGTAGCATTTCAAGCCTGGTCTCCCACCTTAAAATGAAATTTCTATTTTGGAGCTTCAAAAATTTTATGGTTAGAATCTTAAAATTGTCAGAATACTAGATCCTATAAAAATAAAACAATCTCTAAAATCAATTTTTTTTAAATTGATTTTTCAAAATCAATTCTTAGTACTTAGCTGCCTGTTGACCTAATCACTCTAACTTATCAGAGGTTCTCTTTTAACTTTAGATTTCCTTGTGTAAATATAGGTTAAGGTCTTCAAGCCGATATCCCTTGGACAAATAAATGGCCGCTATAAACTCTAGTAGTTTAGATTCATCATCATTAGAGAAAAGTGATGCCCGCTCTGCAAACTTGTGATGTAAGGTAGAACAAGGTACTCCAAAACTTAGCTATCTTGTAGTATTAACAATACATTTTGAATGACCTTAATTTTACTTCCTATCTAAGGGCAGTGTTCAATTTAGTCCACTTTTTAAAAACACAGACTTTTCTCTTTTAAACTTGATAAAATGAATCCTTATTCGTAAGAAAAATTTTCTTAATACAGTAGAAACCCGAAATAACACAAATTTAGATTTAATGGGGGAGAAAAATATGTCGCCTGAAAAAAAATGATCATTTTAGGATAAATTTTGCCTTTAAAATTTCAGTGAAACATAATGAGACTTGCAGTCTGCAGTTAGTACTATGCATCTGCAGTTAGTACTACGCATCTCGATATTTTTGTTCACAATTTAAATGACTGGATAGACATTGACAACAGCGAAACAATTTCAAAAGTCATGACAGATCGAGATATCATTGATGCTGAAACACATAAAAATTGCAATGAACATGATGATGATGAAATTGAAAATGTGGTAATGAAACACGACGTTCCACAAGTTAGTGAAGTCATTTCATACTTAATGAAGCTAACTTTGTATATGATGAGGCAAAAGATTCAGATTGTGTTCATCTACGCCATCTTGCTATTGCAAAACAGAATGTTAAAAATAAACAAAACGCCTCAGTTCACCAAACAATACTTATGGACTTTTTTAAGGTAGCGAAAGATAAGTTTGTATTCAATGGATGATAAAGATAACATTTCACAAATCAGGTAAGCATTTTCATCATTTTGTACCATTTCTTTTATAGCATTCAAATATACCGCAGTTAGTTATAATGCGGGTGTGAAACATGTCTGCCAACAACTACATTATATAGAGCTTCTGTATTGGGTATTTCTAAATCCATGTGCCTAAAATCTCACAAAAATAATGAAACTTTTTCGTTTGAAAAAATAAAAGAAATACATAATGCTGTAATTTTATTGAACTAAAGACATTGCTAAATTTTTCACTTTAATTAATCATGTGGCTAAAAGAGGAACATAATGTTGCACCCTTTTTGGTCACCCTCCTCCTTTAAACTTAAAATAACTTATTTAAATGTGAAATTGCAATACAGAGAAAGCTTACCTCATAAAATCTAATAATAATTTGTTACAGAAATTACAATAAAATTCTAAAAAGATCAAATTTTCAATGCTTCACAACAAATTTAATTTACTTCCCCCCCCCCCATTCATTTGCAGATTTTTTATTATTATTATTATTTCTTATTAATCAAATTGATAAACTTCATTAAAAACCAGCAAAAACTCTGCTCAAAATGCCTGTTTGCTTAGAAATAGATCCTACATAGAATCACTCAAGTTTGTAGCCAATACTAGGTATGCAACAGTATTGATGCAAGATATACAAACATTTAATAGTATAGTAACAGATAAATATAGTAACATTCAAGTAAAACAAATCACCATACACTAGTGATAAAAACCGTCTATCCAAAACAAAAAGTATTAATTGGTAGAAACGAGTTTTCATTTACTACTAAAGTACAGAAATATCAGAATTTTTTCTCATTTATTAAATTTAAGCAAATGCTATAAAATATATATTTTTTGGTTAACGTCAAATTTATTCTATGATAATTTGTAAATCAAATTTGAAAAATCTAAAAATTTTGAAGACCACACAATCACGAAAACAGAACACGTGTATCAGGTAAAAACACAGATCTTTACAATCCTTAAAATATTAGATTTTAAAATTGCACAATTGAAAATTCGCGATATACTTCATCAAAAAATTTCATTATCTAAAAAATATAAGCTTCATTATTTTATATAAAGTCATGAATATATGCGTAATGAAACAAACTGTGCGAATGTTAAAATGCGTCTACAACAAAAATCATTATGAGGTAATGTATATATTTATTGATATCAAATGATAAAGGAGAGTTAACGCCCTAACCCAAATATCCAGCAATTAAATTATAACATTATACTTAGCCGGTAGTATGCCTAGACCTACAACTTCAGGTTCACTAATACGGAGGGAAAAAAAATCAAGTGTCTGTTAAAAGTGAATGTGTACAAATAAGATTTAAAAAAATTATAAGTTTTATTATTCAAAGGCAATTAGTTTTATAAGTTGTGGTCAAAAGAAAAAAAAAACACTAGAAACCTAATAAACAAAATGGCAAGCATCTTAATCTATATGGGTTCTATTTTTATTTTGAAAGGCTACGTTTTATTTAAAAATTGAAAGACTTATTATCTTATGTCTCTCATAAACTACATACCAAACAGATTTTAACATATCGTTCAAAATATTAGAGCATCTATCAATTTTCGCATGATAGCGAAAGCGGCTTTAACAATAAATAAATGGCGGTAAGAGCGGCAGCTCCCGGAATGAACTTCAAACAGATACACGAGAGCTCAGGAATCGCTCCCCGAGTGAGTCCCCTGAACCTGAACTCGTCAGAACTCCATGATTTTTTTTTTTTTTTTATGAAAGATAATTTTGAAGTGAATGGATTTGAGCAGACGATCTGTTTGTGAAATAAATTGTAATTGTCATGAGGATTGTGATTATGTTTATCGATAAAATATTTGATTATTGAGAGTAGGTGTGTTGTTTACAACTTATGTATTTCTTTCATGCTTGCTATTTCAAGTAGAAAATATGACGATCAATGAATCTGAAAGTTCTTCTCGCGATCCTAGTATTGCTGAAAGGGTTCAAGATGACATTAATGACGATAAATATTGCTGTTCGTGGTCAATATGCAATCCACGGAAATCTGTGCATCGCTATTTTGTACTCATCTTTATGTGCTTCCTCGGATTTGGGAGCTATTTTTGTTATGATAATCCAGGCGCTTTACAAAAACAAATTATGACTGACATGAGAGTATCAACATTTGACTATTCCAATTTATATGCTTGGTACTCATGGCCAAATGTGATTTTGTGTTTCTTCGGTGGCTTCCTTATTGATAGAGTATTTGGGATTCGTTTAGGTGCTGTTATTTTTAGCTTTATTATATTATTAGGCCAGTTGGTATTTGCATTAGGTGCTACTGTAAATAAATTTTGGCTTATGGAAGTTGGAAGATTCATATTTGGGATAGGTGGTGAATCATTGTGTGTTGCTCAGAATACATATGCTGTAAGTTGGTTTAAAGGAAAAGAGTTAAATATGGTGTTTGGATTGCAATTGAGTTTTGCTCGAGTTGGTAGTTCTGTAAATTTTTATTTAACACCTCTCTTGTACAATTTTGTGGACAAAGATTTTCATGTTTCTGGATACTCAGTTTTAGGCATTACACTATTTTTTTCTGCAATCACTTGTGTTCTGTCTTTTATATGTGCACTTATTTTGAGTTTTTTTGATTGGCGTGCTGAAAAAATATTAAATAAAACTGCAGGCCAAACAAATGAAGTTGTTCATTTTAAGGATATCAAAGATTTTCCTGCAACATTTTGGCTCATTACTGTTGTTTGTGTCACATTTTATGGAGCCATATTTCCTTTTATTGGTCTTGGAAGTGTATTTTTTGCACGCAAATACAGTTTAGATCAGACTGTAGCAAACTCAGTAAATAGTATCGTGTATATAATATCTGCATTTGCATCACCAATTCTTGGTTTAGTTGTGGACAAAACTGGACGAAATCTTTTATGGGTTTTTGTTTCAGTATTTCTTACTCTAGTTTGTCATATTCTTATAGGATTTACGTTCATTTCACCCTGGGTACCAATGATTTTGATGGGCTTTACATATTCACTTTTAGCATGTGGTCTTTGGCCTATGGTTGCTCTTGAAGTGCCTGAACATCAACTAGGTACTGCATATGGCATCATGCAATCTGTACAAAATCTTGGATTGGCTGTTGTTGCTATAATTGCAGGGGCTATTGTGGATGCTAAAGGTTACATATTTTTAGAAATATTTTTTATATATTTTTTGATTGCTTCAGTAATTTCTACAGTAATACTATTCATTGTTGATGCTCGTAAAGGTGGTCTTTTGAACATGACAATAAGTGAAAGGAAAGCAAAAGAAGATGAACTTCGTAGAGAAGAATTACTTGAAAATGAACGTCTTCTTGCATCAGGGTCAATGGCTGATGTCACACCTCAAGACTTATTACAACCTAGATCTGACTTTTATATTCGTAATAGATTTTTATCTCGTATAGGAGCTAAATTACCACCACATTATGATATTACTACATGTGCTCTTATTTACCGAACTGGACTTAAATAGTATTAGAATTTTTCTGCAGATTAGTATTAAACAATATGTAAATGTTTCATCTTCAACATTAAATTATTCTTCATCAAATGTAACATACTCATTTTTTTTTTTTTTTTTTCTGTTTATCACATAATTATTGGTGTATATTGAATTATTATTAGAAATATTGCTTTTATATTTTATTAGTTGATTGGACACATAACTTTAATCTATTTGGCATAAATCTAGTTATTACTTCTAAAAGAAACTAGTTAAGGAAAAAAATGCATCTGAATACAAAGATACATTCTCTCATTTTTTGTGAATCTTAAATCTCTTATATTCCTGTAAAAGTCTTGTAACTGATTTACTTTAAATTCTTTTATCTTGAATTACTTTTTATATCTGTTGATTGTTTTATTATGTAACCTTACAGATATTATTTATCAAATTTTTTTTAGTTCTACCTTTGGATGATCTTTTCTTTCATTAAATATATGCATATTCCATGACAATTAAAGGAGTTATTACACATGGATATTATTTAAGAAAACTTTACTTTACATTTTTCGAGACATTGTTGATAAAATTTTTCTTATTTATAATAATCTTTTTGTTTTATAAGGTCAAATTATGTTACACAATGAAATAAAAACAAAGAATTTCACATTTTTGACTTACTTGAATTAATGTATAAGTCAGGATTGTTTGATTTAATTTAGCTTGATTTAAAAAGAAAATCACTAATTTAAATGAATTTTTTTTTCTTTGATTTACAGGCTAAATAAGAATCATATTCATCCTTTATGTTATAAGAAAAGTCATCACTCATCTCAGTTTAAAAAGTACCTTTTAATAATGTTAAATAAAATTTTTATAAACTCAAAATACTATTATTTTATGAAAGTAAACGCAACTGTATTAAAAATATTACTATCCACAGTGCCTTTTTAAAAAATACTAATAATAATTATGAAATCTAACAAAACTTTTATTGAAAAGATACATATACAGAGAAATACATTTAGCATGAAAACTTGTATGTCACCATCTGTTAGGGGATCATTTTCAATTCTAATGCAGAAAAAACAAAAAATTAATTTAAGAAATAAAGTAGTACTTGCAAATATATGGAGATTATCTGCATCTTAATTTTTCAATGTTTATAAAATTACAGTAATTGAGTTTTGAAACACCCATATTTTAATTGTATGGTCGTCCTGTATATTTAGTCAAATGTAACTTATATTTACTGAGTAATATTAAATCAGATTATTTGCAGAAAGTAGAGTTATACAATATGGCAAGCAAAAATTTAAAAAAAAAACTTCAAAATTCATCCATTTTTAAAGATATTTCCAGTTGATTTTATTGACAGATGAAGAAATGCATGTTTTTAAATATATGAAATGCATGGAATAATTTATGCTAATATCCCCAAAAATCACACTTGTTTAATTTTATCCCTTTATGCATAAGTGTGTGATATATATTATTTTAAAATGCATAGAATAACCGATGAATAATAATCACTTACATTGGAGAATACATTCTACAGTAAGTATGTAGTTAGAAAAATGCTCACCAGTCATTTGGAAATCCATATAGATAAAATATATCATGAAGATTTCTAAAATTCATTTTGAATCCTTCGGACCCCAACCATTCTTGTTAAATGGTTTTGTACTGAATTGAATTTTTTTTTTATGTTTTGTTCATATGTGTTCCTTTTTTAATTATATGTACATATTGCTAAATAGCTTAATTTTAGATGTTGAAAGTTGAAGAAATGTTAAAAAAATAAAACTTCCTTTTTGTTTGTTAATCTGGAGACCAGATTTTTTTTTTTTTTTTTTTAATAAAGGGATGTGAAGAGTATCAATACATTAATAACTATCTAATTTAATATATTATTTGTTAACTGTATTTATTTTGATATCAAAGTTAATTACAGCATGTATAAAGTTTTTGCAAACATTTCCTCTTCTTTCATTATGAACTTGCAATCTTATTAATTTTCTTTGATGAAATGATAATTTTCACAAAATTAAAATGCTTCTTACAACATACTTAAATCATTTATTTAAAATCAGTACTGTAAAACGAGATGAATGGGAACAGCAGGGTGAATAGGAATGGAACTTCCCAGTCATACAAATAAATTCATTGTAAATATGCGAGATGATATTTTAAGTTGCCAATTTTTTTATAAGAAGGTGATATCTTTAAGACTTGGGAAATTCTATTTTGCCATGTTGGGCACCATTACTGGGGTGTATATAAAAAAACTAAGTGGATCCTCAAAAACCTCATATTTTCTACGTCTTCAAAACATTGTATGTAACTGCAGTATTTTTCATATTCTAAACTTAAGGGATTTTAAATCAATGATAGATCTGTAAACAATATGCTGTATTAAATTCCGCTTATTTCTTAACTACATAAAGAAAGAGTGAAAAATGGCTTGTAACATAAGAGATTTAAGATTTACGGGGTGAATCGGAACATGTTTACTCTCATGGTTTATTTTTCTATACAGCAATAGTTTCATGTAATATCTGAAAACATATGTACATGAATATGTATTGTAACAATATTCTGTTTGTTCTAATTACTTGAAGAGTTTAACACTAGAACGGCGGTAGGGGTCATTTTGACACCTGAGCACTTTCGTCCTTGGATCACTTTTGTTTGGTTGGAAGAAATCGTTTGAAATTTTTTTACTTTTCCTAAATAGATAACATATATTTCTTTTAAAAAAATCAGTATTCTAGAATTGTTAGTTTTTGAAATATTTGCATGTATTCCCAGAACGGCGGACGGGGGTCATTTTGACCCCTTTGGTAAAATAGTCTTTGTACGCGAAGCATTGTGAAACCATGAGAAAAATTCAGTGATAAGCTTTTTTTCGGATGCATTTATACTGTCTCCCAGAGAAATACGAACCAGGGTGGTCACACTATATTGTTATTTCTAACATAGTTGTTTTCCTTTGTTAGCTTTTTTCCATTATTTTGAAGAAAATATTTCAAAAAAAAAAAAAAAAAAAAATGCAGGTGCAGGGTTTTTTATACTTACATTTATTTTCACAAATAGACAAATGTATTTTCGCATTTGTTACTTTTGTTAGTTCAGATTACTCGCAGCTGGTGGTAACCGTAGGGGAGGGATTTTATGATTTGAGTACGAATTCCATTGTTCCTAAGGCAGGCAGTTTAACGTATATCTTCCTGCTTTCATCGACAAAAGGGTGTCAGTTTTTTGGCCATAATCCCTTTCTTTGCACCTGTCTGTTTTCGTTCTCGCAATAAAAGAAACGTAGATGAACGCCGGTGAAATGAATCCAGGTCCCTGTGTGGAACGTGCAAATACCAGTGACAGTTTGGCGGGAAAATTCTGCCGTCACATTCATTATCGCCTTAGCTTTATTCTGTGAATGATACGCTGAAACATAAACTCTGTCGTTTGCTGATATTCTGACTTTTTTCCATCTTATTTTCAAATTTTACAAAATATGTCTTATAAGTGAAAAAGAGGTCTTACTAATGAAGAAATTAAAAAATTGTTGCAGGAGCTCTCTGAAAATGAGTCTGATGGAGGTGAAAATGATAATTTTTCTGTAAAATCTGAAGATGAATTTCAGACACAAACTATTAGTGAATCCGAGGACAGTGATGTGAAAGAAGAACAGCTAAGCTGAAATAAACGAAAAAAAGCGGATCAGGGTATTATAAAAACTGTTTTCACTGCCCCTGATAACACTATCTGGAATGAAATAAATTCTAAAAATTCAGCTTGCGGCCGTGTTCCTGCTTATAATGTTCTAAAAGAAACGGCGGGACCAACATCTTTTGCAAAGACTCATGTTTTTGAGGACAAAGTGTCTAGTGCTTTCAAGCTTTTCATTGACGATGCTATCTTGTTGAATATAAAGAAATGTACAGAATCAGAAGCTCATCGACAACGTGGAAATAACGACTGGAGTTTATCTCTAGCTGAGTTAGAGGATTTTGTTGCTATATTATATATTCGTGGAGCAACAGGAGCAAAGGGTTTACATTTATATTCATTGTAGTCTGAAGCATGGGGCATACCATTTTGCAAATAAACTATCTCAAGAGATAGGTTCAAAGAAATAAAAAGATTTTTGAGGTTTGACGAAAAAACAACAAGATCTAGTCGATTACAGACTGATAAATTTGCTCTTGCATCTGAAATGTGGAATAAATTTATTGAAAATTGCAAAACATGCTACCAACCAGGACAAAATATTACAGTTGATGAACAATTGTTCCCATCTAAAGCTAGATGTAAATTTACGCAATATATGCCAAATAAACCTGATAAATTTGGAATAAAATTTTGGTTGTCTGTTGACGTTGATACTAAATACCTCTTGAATGGATTTCCTTATCTAGGAAAAGATGAAACAGCAAATCCTCAATTACGTTTATCTGAAAATGTTGTTATGAAATTAACAGGTCCCCATCTAAACAAAGGGAGGAATATTACGATAGATAATTACTTTACTAGCATCAAATTAGCTGAAATGCTAAAATCTAAAAATACAACTTTGGTTGGCACAATGAAAAAGAACAGAAGAGAAATTCCTATAGCTTTGAAAAATATGCGCAGTACTCTTTATTCATTGAAGATAGTGGAACATGATAATATGACACTTATCATCTATTAAGCCAAACGAAACAAAAGTGTTTTTCTATTGAGCTCGTTACATTCCAGCGTTAGAATTCCTAAAAAAAGTCACTGGTCCCAAGGACCAGTAAGCATGAGAATTTACTGGTCCGCTACATAAAATTCTATTAAATAATTTTAACACTTAGAGTGGCCTCTCCCCCCCCCCCTCTCCCTGGAAAATAAACCAATCTTACTTTGCATTTATCCAAAATTTTCAGCATAATAAAATGTAAAATTATAATTTGCTAAAAATTAAATAAACAGTACATAAAGAAAAACTATCAAATTATTAATTAGATATTTTATTTGCCCTTACTTATTTCAACTGACTAAAGTTTAATGCACATTTTTTTCGATTTTTCTCCAGATTTTAGCCAGAGTGGTGGAATTGTAGCTAGTGTCAGTGATGCAGCTGGACTTGAAAAATTCTGGGTCCCTTTTCTACAAAAGTGGGTCCCCACTAATAATAAGTCATTTTTCGACGCAAAAATTGAACTTGTTTATTTCCACAAGAAAAATAAAATGCAATAATTGTTTTAATAATAATAAATAATTAAAACCAATATTAATTTAAGAGAAATTTTCTGTACTTTTTAAAGAATAAATGTTCAAGATACAAATTTAATTATAAAATAATGCTTATTTGAGTGTAGAAGATAACAAGTATCACTATTGTCTGCCCCATTTTAAAATGGGACAGGACAGGTTTAATGAAAAAGACATTTTTGCTGAAAAAAGGGATATTTTTGTTGAGTAAATGGTACATACACAAATGATGCTTAATGAAATTGTGCTTTCAGGAGTCGCATTCACTCAGAAAGATTTGGAGGGGGGGGGGGGGGGGGAAACTTGGGAAGCAGGAAAATTAGTTTTTAAAACAGAAAAATTCTCTCATGGCTGCACTTATTTATTTATTTTCTTTTTTTTTCGTGCTTTTTTGTCGAATTTTCCGTTTTTCGCGTTATTTTCACGAAATCTTTTGTTTTTTGGGGATTTATTGACGAAATATTCCGTTTTTCGCAATATCTTTTTACAAAATTTGCCGTTTTATCGCGATTTTTGGACGAAATTTGCCGTTTTTTCGCGATATTTTGAAGAAATCAGTCGTTTTTTCGAGTTTCAGGATGAAATTATTAATTTTTTCGCGAATTTTTTGAAGATATTTGCCGGGAATCAGCCGTTATTTAGCGATTTTTTAACGAAATTTGTCGTTTTTTTGCGATTTTTTGACAAATTTTGCCGTTTTATCGCGATTTTCGGACAAAACTTTTCCCTTTTTTTTACGATTTTTTGAAGAAATCTGTCTTTTTTCGCAATTTTTTGAAAAAAATCTGCCGTTTTTCATGATTTTTTTGACAAAATTTGCCTTTTTATCGCTATTTTGGGCGAAATTTGCCGTTTTTTCGCGATCTTTTGAAGAAATCTGCCTTTTTTTCGGGTTTTGGAATGAAATTAGCCATTTTATCGAGAATTGTTTGACAAAATTTGCCGGAAATTAGTCGCTTTTTCGCGATTTTTTAACGAAATTTGCCGTTTTTTCGCGATCCTTTAACGAAATTACGCGTCTTGTGGAACGCGTAAGAGCTATTTTTTTGCGTCCTTATCGCCGATTTTTTGCGTAATTTACGCGTTATAGCGCATCCGCGGCATCGCTGATTAATAAAAAAAAATCAGGGGTGATTCTCGTCCGAAAATTTAAGGCATCCTCTTCCGAAAATTTGAAATTGGGTTATCAATTCCGCATAGTTGCCAACTTGTATAGTTTTGCGCGCGGAAAAAACAATTATGTAGAAATGCAAATTTCGTGAAAGGATCGCCGAAATAGCATACATTTCGTAGAAAAACGACGATTTCGTCAATTTTTTTGTAAACGAACTTTGTCAAAACATCGATAAAGAACACGAATTTCCTGTGCGAATCGCGGAAAAAACGTCAATTTCACCAAATATCGCAGATAAAACGCTGATTTCTTCTGAAGACCGCGGAAAAACGCCGATTTCGTCTAAAGATTGCGGATATAACGCCGATTTTGTTAAAAGATCGCGGGAAAAAACGCCGTTTTTGATAAAAGATCGCTTAAAATATTTTGTCAATAGAATATTTGAAAAAATACGCCGATTTCATCAAAAGATCACGGAAAAAACGCCGATTTCGTCAAAAGATCGCGGGAATAAAACGCCGTTTTCGAGAAAAAATCGCGTAAAAATGCAAATTTTGTCTAAAGATCGTCTAAAAAACGATGATTTCACTTAAAAAACATGGGAAAAAGCCGATTTCGTCAAAAGATCGCGGAAAAAACGCCGATTTCGGCAAAAGATCGCAATAAATCGCCGATTTTGCTAAAATATCGCTGATTTCGTCTGAAGATAGCGGGAAAACGCCGATTTTGTCCGAAGATCGCTGGAGGGGGGGGGTGACTCACGAAAAAAGTGTCAAGTACAGAAATGCAATGGAAACAAATCTCAAGAATTTTGTGCATCGTGCTCCAAAGTTGTGTGCGGAAAATGCACTGGAAAAATTGTTAAAAATTATTTTTGTATCAATTGCATTAATGTCTAATACATGTACGGGACTATGTTAAGCATTAAAAAAATTCAAACGAAATGCTTTAGATATAAACCATTCAGCTACATTTATAATGAAATAAAGGAAACAACAGAATACGTTTCTCATTTATTGGATTCAGAGTGTGGTTCATTCGGAGAGTAAGTAGATTTTAAAAAAAATTATTATTTTATAAATTGTGTTTTATTTTAGCTAACATTGGTTTTAATTTTTGAAAACATTTATTTTAAACCATTTTTTTTTTTGTCAAATTAATGAGTGTTTTGAGAGTTTAGTATGTACCAAATTGATCGCCTTGCAGCCGTTACATACACAGTACTTTAAAAATGAAATACAATATCGAGTAATATTAACTATAAATTATGAAATACAGGGAAATTACATATTTGTCACAATGTATACCATTTAAAATTGTTTTAGCATTGTTATTTCAGTAGTTTCATCGAGGGGTCAAATTGACCCCTTCCGCCGTTCCAGTAGGTAACATTTTGCCGCCGTTCTAGTGTTAAAGGTGCCAAGAAATTAATTAAACAAAAAAGTCAATCCCTAATCTAATAGACATGGAACACATAATACAAGAATTTTAAAATAGCAAATTACTAAGAAAAATTGCACAGGATTATTCTCTGACAACCATAGCATTACACAAACATTTCAAAATGTAAAACCAATTAAAAAAGAGAGGGATGCAAACAATACTAAGGGCTGACGATGAGACCGTATTAGAAGTTCGTATTAATACATGCAGAGATTGGGACTACTCAATGGATTCACTTGCCCAATGACAACTAGTAAAGGATAATTCAGAACAGGGATGAATGTGTTAAATTCCATCTTATGCAATTTGAATACAATTTCTTAGAATAAATTCTGATTTTACTTGAGTTCAAAGTTGTTTTCTAATTTTTGAAAAGTCATACCTTTATTTCTATATAAAATAAAGGTTTGGTTTGATAGTAACTACATGTTCCTATTCCTTCCTTATCATTATTGCTTGTCTTTATTACCCTATTAAAGTTTGAATCACAATAAATAAAGATTATGACATTTGTTCCAATTCACCTTTATCTGTGGGGTAAATCAGAACACCATTAAAAAAATAAAATCTATATACAGTAGACTCCCTCAAATCCTTTTCTGATCATTGCTTTTGTTTACATTTTTTTAAAGTAATTTGAATGTAATTAATAAGGAAATCAAAAGTATAATGAATGCTTACAATATTCTAAAATATTAAAATAAATATTATAATAAATTAAAATAATAAAAAATTAGATAGTTTTTAAAATGATAAAAATACTAAAAGCAAAGGTCAAATCAATAATTTACAATTAAATATTCATTAAAGAGATGAAATGTGTTTTTTAAATTATTCAATGAAACTTGCCTCATAAAGGTACATTACTAATTCAGATCAAGATCACAAAATAATGAAGCTTTATTTCAGGTTTAGCCAGACTTAACAACTAAAAAAGCTTGATTAATACATAAATATATTTGGTAAGATTGTGATTACCAATGATATAAGCAATAACTTTATTTTTTCAGAAATAAATTATTCTTTCTTCATGGAAAAACATGAATTCAATAACCTTAACAAAAATTATAAATTAAAAAATATATGTAACTGATATAAAACTAAAAAAGTCAACTTTTGCACCTACATCTGAACTGAATGTTTCATTGTTTACATCTATAAAATATGTGCAGATTTTAGAGAGTTGCGGATTTTAGGAGTGTGGATTTAAGGGAGTCTACTGTATATATATAAACAGTAAAAAATGTTACGTATTTGCTTAAAAAGTAAAGAACAAAACAAGAGTGAAGTTTCTAGTAAAAAAAATAAAAGAGTTAAAAAATCAGTAGTTGCTTTTTTTAACATTAAAGTTGAAAAGTGTTCCAATTCACCCCATTTTATGGTATATAGGGTTCTCTCTTTATAAAACATTAATTAACCAAAAAAATTTTATGTATTTTTACATTCTTAAGCAATATTTATTACTTTTTTATCCATTTTGAGTGGGTTTATTTATACCTTGCAAATTTATTGGTACATAAACAAAGAATACAATATGTAACTGAATATTTATGTTTGCGATTTTATTTGGACTGAAGTTTAAGGTTATTTTTTCAAGAAAAATTAATTACAGATCTTTAATATAATAGTTAGGTTCCTCTATAGTATTATGTATATTTTTATGTACCATTTTACAATGAGATAGTATTCCTACTTAAATCAGTTACAGAGTGAGTCTTATCCTCTGAGTATTTACTGTTTTCTTCTTTTATAGTTAGTTAAGGATGCTATTTTACACTTATGGTTTAAAAAAAGGGTACTTTCAGTTAGCTAGATGCCATTACAGTTGAACCTCGAAAATTCGGGACCGCGGCGATTCCGGATTTTCGATTTTTCCAGATTTTGGAGGTTTATTTAAAAATTCTTTTTTATGGCTATATAATATCGTAAAATCCTGATAATCCGCTCTTCCCGATCAAACGCCACTCCCCACTTTATAAAGAATTTGAAATTTTCAAAGGCTCAAAGGCGATTGGTATTGGAATACCTACGTGGGCGTGATGCTCACGTTTACTTCCATCGAACAAGAGACAATCTAAGCAGAGTTCATCATGATGATAAAAAGAGTCTAATGTTCATCTCGCAGGCAGCTGCGGTGGTGAAGAGCAGATGATGTGCTGTCGATAGATGGTCTTTGAGCAGTTGAGTTTTAGAGACACGCCAGGGCAGGGAGGGGGAAAGGGCTGACCAGTACTGCGATCGCTGAAATTTTCAAAAAATCCTGAGAAAGCGCCCTCCCTCCCGATTCTCAAAGGCGATTGAGAGTGAGACGAATCATTATGAAATGAATGAATCATGAATCTTTGATGAAATGTGCGTTTTTTCAAGATTTTTTTATTGATTTCATGCTTGTTTTGGCTTTCTTTTTTTTTTTACAAATTTCTCTGTTTTTTCTGCATTTTTTCGACAGAATTTACTTTTTTTTAAACCCAAATTTTTTCAAGTATCAAAATTCATGATTAATTCCACGATTCATTCATTTCGTCATGATTCATTACTGTAAATTTTGTTGAATGCTTTTTAATTTTTGTATTAATAAAGTCTCTAATTAACGGCAAGTCATTACAATATTAACCAGAATATATCTATATATATATTTTTTAGTATAGTTATCAGAATTTAACTGCAGCTGATGAAAGTTACAGCTATGCCTTATTTTAAAAATTAATAAAACTGAAATCGGAAAAATGTCCGGATTTTAGAGATTTCCGGAATTTGGAGGTCCGGATTTTCGAGGTTCAACTGTATAATATATACACGTATGTATATATCATTACATATATATGTATATATACATAACACTGGCGCCCGGCTAACCAAAAAATACCAAAAAAAAGTTTTAAGACAATAGTTTTTAGGATACACGCTTATAATAGATAAAAGATTGTGTATAAATACTGCAGAATTATATTATTAAGCACTAACTTGAAATTACCTCACAGATATGAACTTAGTTTAACTTGCTCATATAAAAATATTTAGTGTAGTAGAGGAAATTTTTATAATCTTTTTTAATATTATAGTATGTCAGTTGAAATTAAATAATTAAAATTTTAAGAATGATGCAAATCTTTGTAAATTATATAAAAACGGGGTCAGAGTTGTTCTGTATTTCCTACATTTATAAGATAACCTTCAAAAATGTCCTATATATATCTACTTTATCATGTTTGGTATTGATATTGTCATCTGCTAGCATTTACAGTTGCTTTTTTTATGCAAGGGCATCCATACTCCATTCTGTATATGACGCTCATGCTTTTACTCTTTTACAAACAAGAGGGAGGGTGTGGCATAGATCGCTGGATTTTTAAACATTCCTTTGTATCTTGAGGGATTGAACATTGATGTCTGTGGAAACTGCTTAATTTTCATGGCTTCGGTGTCCGTTTATTTCTCTTTTGGATATGGCATCAATAAAGAAATGTTTTTGAATGACCAGTGAAGGAGAATTACATCAGAAAGTTGTTGATCAGGATTTACTCTGGGTGACCCTACTATATAAAGATTTTGCATAATTTTTTTTTTTTTTATTTAAAAAAAATCTTTTCCTTGCTTTAACTAATTTAAAATTAACGTTTGCTTAACCTGACAGAAGTTCTTTTTTCTTTGTAAAAAGTTCTCAAAATTTTATTGAGTATGTTCTCATTAAAACTTTATGATACAAAATCAATTATTTTAATTTTGCATGCAATTATATATGTATAATATTTTAAGGTTACAATATTTGTTTTTATTTACTCTATGGGGAAAAAACATATCAACCAGTTAGTGAGACTAATATATATATATATATATATTTAATTGAAACTTAATATATTCTAAGAATTTTCACATAATTTAATTAATTCATAAAAGGATATTACTAAAAATATTCCCAAAGAATTCTACAATGAATTCTTCTTCAAATGAA
Source organism: Maratus speculifer (assembly GCA_964019185.1). Classification (NCBI taxonomy): domain Eukaryota; kingdom Metazoa; phylum Arthropoda; class Arachnida; order Araneae; family Salticidae; genus Maratus; species Maratus speculifer. The sequence continues at coordinate 54,677,796 of OZ025290.1, read as the reverse complement.
TGTTATTAATTTAATTAGTTTTTATGTATTACAGTAGAACCCTGCTAATTCGGACCCTGTTAATCTGGATCGATTTGGTCATTTCTTTTTCAAAGTTTGAGAAATGATTTGGCTAATTTCCATAATATTAACTTGTTTCATCGTCATATTCTGAATTTAAAAAAAACATTTTTCTGAAATCTTTTCGGACGAACACCTTAAGCTTTCTTATTTAAACTACACCTAACAAACTACTTATGCTCAAGCGGATGCGTGACCGTACAGCTCGCAAAAGGTATAAAAAAACTGGCTCAGCAAAAAATTACAAACTTTTTTATTACAAAGTAAACATTTTTAATGTCGGTAAATAATCAAAAAGTTGAACATAAAAGTGATTTTCTGCAAGTATGTTTTATTTTATTTCATTTTTTTCTAATTCTCCGGATAATCTGGATTTTCGATAATCCGGATTGGGTCTGGTCCCAGTTAATCCGAATTATCGGGGTTTTACTGTATTGCAGAAAATAAACTGAAATTCTTTCTTTTGAGACTTTTTTAGCATTCAGTTTTTACTGACTTTAGAGAGAAATTGGGAACTTGTATATTTGAAAGATGGTATTAAGCATTTGTCACCTTATACTGAATATGAAGAAATCTGAAAAGTGTCAATAAAAACTAGTGAATTATCCTTTCACTGTCAATCGTTTTAGAAATAGGTACAAATGGTCAGTAAATATTTTTAAATAAACCAGAGGAAAAAGATGGAATCAAAACTGTGACATGAAATGACCTCATAAATAAGCCCTGGGGAAACTCAAGGCTCCTTTTATTTCGTATCTATCCATGACTAAAATCTTCAAGGCTTCCAGAATAACAAGAAACAAAGCTTTTGGGCTAACATTTTTAGAAATCGACTGATAATTTGTAAATTTGGCTTGCGGTTAATTTCTCAACATTGTCCTTGTATTTGTAAAGATGTAGAATCATGATTTAAAACTATGCCTTATATAACAAGAAACAAAGGCAATGCTGCTAGAAATAATTGTCCAAAAACAAATTTCTACAATATTGGAGGTATTGTGACATATAAATGAATTACTTTTACCTGAGTTAATTGAATTTATATGTTTAGAATGTTCTTTCCAGCGCCATCTCACTGGACAGACTGCATGCCATTTTGATTTAACTTCCTTGTTATGTGTCGATTCAAAATCATATTTTTGTATTTACTTCTATTTCAAATCTTTATCAATGTATCACTTTTTATATGTTGAAAAATTGTTTTATTTTATCAAATATAAGTAGCATTTCACTAAAGTAATTTTGTACAACAGAAAATATAAAAAATTGTTCATCATTGTGAATTTATGTGATATTTGTATGTACATAAATTTATTTTTATAAACTACTTGGTAATTATTTTATTCATATTGCACACTATTTAAAAAGACAAAATATTTTCTTTTTGAAAGGCACACAATGCTGTTGATATTCTTAAATATTTGTTCATAGTTAAAAACTAGCAATAATTTAAGCTGTTTACACGCAGGAATCTATATTCCTGTAATGCTTCAAATATTTACAATTCAATTACAATAAAACCTCTAAATAACAGACACCTCGGGAACGCAGAAATTGTCCGCTGTTCGGAGTTGCCCACTATTGGGAAAACCTCAGATATTCAAAAATTGCTAAGAAATGCTTAATGTTTCATTAATTTACTTTTATATGCCCTAAAACCTCTATTATATAATTAATCAGAAATTAAAATTATTTTTTATTCAATAAAATTGAAATCAATTTGTGCACACTTTTATCCACTGTTTATTATGTTCTCATGAAATAATCTGTTACAAAAGTTTACTTTTGCTTGCGATTACATGTAATTTGTTTTTCTATGTGACGTTATTGGACATTGTAGAGTTCCAGGCTGAAAGGGAAGGATCACACTTTTTGACTTTTAAAAGCATAAAATCTCAAAATATTCTTTCAAAACATTTCAATGCTCTGGGAGATATTCCTTTCGGGCAACACCCTGAATTTAGCACTGAACTTTGGGGAGGGGGGGGGGGGATTTCCCCCAGCACTTTATCTACATTTATCTGTGATAACAAAATTTGTGACATGTTGTCCTGATAAATTCAGAGACCTTTTTGCTTTTTTTTATTTTTTTCTCTTTGAAACATACTTTTTCATCCTTTATCGCCGAATAAAGTGTCTGCTATTTCGAATGTCTGTTATTCAGAGGTTAAACATACAAAAATTTAGGTTTTGGGAGTGGGGATTAGAAAACTGTCCATTAAATAGAGATGTCTGCTATTCGGGAGTGTCTGTTATGGAGGTTTTACTGTATTTACTTTTTATGATAAAATGTTCACTTTTAAGAATCTTTATGTGGATCAGGTTTATTATTCAATAAGTGCAATTTATGTGTTTTGGCTTTGCTCTAGCAATAAATATGACAATACGTGTAAGAGCTTTAACATCACTAGCAGGGGAGACCGAGTTAACTTTGTGTTCAACTCGATATAGTATTTTCACTGTATCATTAACTCTGTATTATTACTGTAAAACATGTTTATAATAGTATTATTTAGAAAAACAATCAATAAGAAAACTATATTTTTATGCGCATATTTATAAATTTTATTTTATTTTTAATTTTACAACGAAAGGACATCAATCTAAATCACTTTTTTAGCTCGACTCTGATTGGTTTAACCATGGATCTCGAATCCTCTTAAGAATGTATAAAAAAATTCTTTACATTCTGAAAGACAATATTTTTTGCTAGATATAGCCAAATTTGGAGGCATTCTTTTCATTTGGCTCCAAATACGTGTTTTGGTTTTCGTAATTTTTATAGTCGATTTTTTGGCCATATGTCGCCAATATTTTGTCAAATATCACCAAGTTATTGGCTTTTGCCATATTCTCGTGACCCTGACCCGTATTACCCAAAATGAGCCACTAATCAAATTTGATCAAGCATGTGACATAGCTCAATCGTCTTCAGGTAATCAAAAACAGTAGAATATAAAATTGAATCAAAATCGTTTAAACCATTTTTTAGGTAAAATTAGCTTGGCAGCATTCAGCAATGAAGCGAAATGACCCACTAATATAAATTTGTTTAACATGCGACTCAGCCCAATAGTCTTCTCGTGACAAGAAACGTTTTGTTTAAAAATTTAGGGTAAAATTGATTGAGTCGTTCTTATATATAATTAGAATGACCCTAGCTCATTAAGACCCAAAATGACCCACTAATAGAATTTTCGCGAGCATGTGTCCAAGCCAAATGGTTTTCGCTTGCTCAAAAACGATATAATACAAAGCATAGTCAAAATGGTGAGTACCATTTTCTATATAAAATTAGCATGACCCATTATGACCAACAAATGACCCTTATAATCGAAATCTCTCGAACGTATGGCCTAGCTCTTTAGTTTTAGCATGCCGAAAAACATTAGATACAAAATTTAGATAAAATCGATTGAGCCGTTTTTTAGATATAGTTAGTTTGACCCTGACCCCTAATAATCCAAAATGACCCATTGATCAAATTTTCTCAAAAATCTGTCCTAACCCAATGATTTTCTTGTGACCGAAAACGATAAAATGCAAAATTTAATCAAAATTGCGCGAAACATTGTCTAGATAAAATTAGAATGACCCAAAAGTGGCCCACTAATTGAAATTTCTCGAACATGTGACCTACTCCAATGATTTTCTCATGCCAAAAATATGTTGTATATAAAATTTCGTTAAAATCGACCCACCCATTCTTTAGATATAGCTTGACCTTGACCCATTAAGACCCACAAATGACCCTTATAATCCAAAGCTCTCGAATATGTGACTTAGTCCATTAGTTTTCTCGTTTCTAAAAATTGTTGCATACAGAATTTCGTTAAAATTGATCCTGCTGTTCTTTAATTATACATAGCTTGACCCAGACCCTTTATGATCCAAAATGACCCATTAATCGAAATTTTTCGAACATGTAACCTAGTCCAATGATTTTATCGTGCCAAAAAAATGTTGCATACAAAATTTCATTAAAATCGATCCACCTATTCTTTAGATATAGTTTGACCATGACCCATTATGACCCATCATGATCCACAAATGACCCTCATAATCGAAATCTCTCAAACATGTGATTTAGCCCATTGGTTTTCTCATGTCGAAAAACTGTCACATACAAAATTTCGTTATAATCCATCACGCCGTTCTTTAAATATAAATAGCTTGACCCAGACTCTTAATGACCCAAAATGACCCATTAATCGAAATTTTTCGAACATGTAACCTAGTCCAATGATTTTATCGTGCCAAAAAATGTTGCATACAAAATTTCATTAAAATCGATCCACCTGTTCTTTAGATATAGGTTGACCATGACCCATTATGACCCATCATGACCCACAAATGACCCTCATAGTCGAAATCTCTCAAACATGTGATTTAGCCCATTAGTTTTCTCATGTCAAAAAACTGTTACATACAAAATTTCGTTGTAATCCATCACGCCGTTCTTTAAATATAAATAGCTTGACCCAGACTCTTAATGACCCAATATGACCAAGTGAAATTTTTTCTCGAACATGTAACCTAGCCCAATTTTTTTCTCGTGCCCGAAAACCATAGAATGCAATTTTTAGTCAAAATTGCGTGAGAAAATCGCTAGATAAAAATAGTATGACCCACAATGACCCCAAAAATGACCCACTTACCGAATTTTCTCGAACATGTTACCTAACCCAATGGTCTTCTTGTAATCCAAAACGATAAAATATAAAATTTGATCAAAATCGTTAGAGCCGTTTTTTAGATAAAAATGGCTTGACCCATAATGACCCAAAATTGACCCACTAATCGAAATTTTTCGAACATGTAACCCAGCCTAATAGTTTTGTTGTGCCAAAAAACGATTGGATAGAAAATTTCCTTAAAATCGATCCAGCCGTTCTCTAGATATAAATAGCTTGATCTTGACCCATTATGACCCAAAACGACCCAATAATCGAATTTTCTCGAACATGTGATCTAGCCCAATGGTCTTCTCGTGCCCGAAAATGGTAAAATCCAAATTTTTGCAAAAATCGTTAGAGCCGTTTTTCAGATAAAATTTACCCACACACACACACACAATTTTTGCTCGCATTATAGTATAAGATATATATTATAAAGCAGAAGTTCTGAAACTTCCAAACGAGTGTTTTCAAAAACTACCTGATGGATCTTTTTGCAGATTATATCATTCGATAAGAAATATTTTTGCAGAGGTTTATGATACAAATATACAGGGATAACTCTGGTTTTTCGTACTAAATTTCGTATTTTTCGGTTATTTTTGACGGAAGGGTTGCAACAACTAATTTTTTGGCAATAATTATATTTCAAAAAAAGAAATGAAATGCTTTCTCTAATGAAAAATAATATAAACATTTCGAAAAAAAAAAAAACCTGTTAATTCATTGATTTAAAATAAATAATGATAAAAAGAAAAAAATCCGTTTAATGCAAAATAATATTATGAAAGGAAAATATTTATCTTTAACGAAAATAAAAAAAGAATATTTATAATATTTAAAAAGTAACTGAATGTGAAAGAAAGTTTTGAAGTAACACAATATTTGGCTATTTATTTCTTTCGAGCAGATTAAAAGAAAATGATATATAAAAAATTTCATTAGATAAAGCATAAGTATTTTTTTCTTTCTTTCTTTCTTTCTTTTTTTTTTTTTTTTTTTTTAATATTTTTAATTCTAATTTTCCCGTTATGTGTTTTACAGAAGAAACTTGCAGAATTAATTTTTTTTTTAAAAGGCTCTAATTGTTATTTGTATGTTTGTTCAATTGGGTGTTTCAATCTACTTTTGTCGCCAATCAATGCCATTCTAAACCAAAAAAAAAAAAAAAAAGCACAAGACAGAGCGATGTTCGCAAGAACTATTTTCTCTCTCTCTTTTAATGAGTGAGAGCATTTTTAGGAAAACATTTTACATTTAACTTAAATACATATATAGCAGTTAATACCACAAAAATGAATAATATTTTAATTTTATGGTAAATGTTTTTCCACATACATAGATATTGTAAAATAATTTAACTGCAACTTTAAAAAAATTTTTTGGCACAGATATCTCATACACACTACGTTGGTGCGATTTGTCTCTTACCGCCAATACCATATATACATCTGGGTAATTAACTGACGCCAAAGTGTCATTATTTTGCTTGATATGGCAACCCGGATGTTATTGTCTTTTTATTAATAAATTGTCCATGTACAATTTTTTTCTTTTTTTTTTTTTTAAATTATATAAATTATTTTAATCTAGGCACATTTGTCATACATGCGCCATATAGAGAGGAGAGATAGAGAGATATGGAGATGTATATATTTAATTATTGCAAAAATATTTATATGGTAAGGAGGCAATTATCATACCCTTAAAATGAAGATTTATATGAGATAATGTGATATAAACATTATTGAGATCAGAAAGGAAGCTTATATTTTTCAAAAATTAAAAACTATATATAAGTGATGAAACATGAATGTTATCGAAAACAAAGCATATTTATTGATAGAACACATAAAAAGAGATAAAAAAAAGAAAAACACTCAAAATAAAGAATATATATACAAGAATTTGCTGCAGCAAACTTACTAGTAACCTCTAGATTAAATTCATGAAGTTGATATTTACATGATGAAATCAGATTTGTGTTTACTTTGGCAACTATATTATTTTGCCTCACTTAGGCTTTGTACCATGAGCTGCTGGATTGTGGCAGTGATTTTATTTCTTTTTCGATCATTAGATCTTATCAGTCAATTTGACTGATCTTTGGCTAAAACAATTGTATGCACCACGCTGCTTTTTATATCACTTATATTTTTGAACTAGATCGATATTTAAGACCATCATGGCCTGGATCACTATTTTGTGATTACGCTTTCTTGAGGGTACACACGATCACAAACAGGTAGGCAAAGAACATATAGCCTGTTAGTCGACACCACACTTATTTCCCTTATGGGACTTTTTTATTAGCACTATTTTCTTTTTAGATGATGTCGATATTTCAGATGATGGCGATCACTTTTATATAGAGAAGATACACAAACAATCACATTGGAGACACAGAAGGAACTCAGCCGGTCAGTCAGCACTACAGTCTAAACTCTTGGGAGATCATCTTCTTAACGTAATATAGAAGCAAAAAAAAGATTCATACTTGAAGAATTAACTTACAAAATATAAAAATCACCAGCCCACGCTGCAGAAAAGGCTTTTTTTTTACCTAAACTGCAGCGCGGCTTTTTTGCGTAGAACTCGTAGCTTGCCGCTTTTTCAACTGATGCCAAAAGGCGTTGAGAAGAACTGAGGGAGAAAAAGTGATTTTCTACCGTGAATGATTCTTCTCTGTTTCTCCCCACGCTGGAGTGGAATTCGCGTGTTTTCTCTCTCTTGCGATTTTCGTATTGGCTGTGGGAGAAATGAAGTGTTTATTTTTATGATGCGTTTGCTCTGCCGATTGGTTTCGAGTTCTCGCCACTTGTTTACTATATGTAGAGACCTTTCTCTCTACATTTCCTCCCCCCAACAGGAGAGAAGCAGCACATAGGATGAAAATCAGAAAATTATTGAATAGTGCCAACAAAAAGAAAAACTTTAAAGTTTTTGAGCTGCACTCATATTCCGATGAAAGTCACTTGTGCCTTACAATGAAAATTTATGTACATACATAGATACAATACAAAAAGAAGAAAAATATCTTTACACATAACTAAGAAATAAGTTTGCATTCTTACCAACAAATTGCATGAAAATATTTTTTATATGCCACATTCATTCAGTTAAGAAATCATGAGAAATGATAAGTATTACATTTTGCACTTAAAGAAATTTTACACAAATTGTGCAGAGAGCAAAATACCCCAAAGTGAATTAAAAACAGAGATTTGGTTTTAAGAAGTGAAGATTATAATGAAATAATAAAAATTGCTTTAGAAATTGACTAACAGAAGAAATTTCTTAATATTTCAAATGAAATTTACTGAAATATGCTGGTCAAACTATTAACTTAAGAGAGAACTTAATTGCAAAAAAAAATTAACAAATTATCTTTCAAAATTTAATCTTTGAGCAGAAACTTAGTACTTAGAAAACATGAGTTAAAGTTATATGAAGAGAATTTTAAGTTATAAAATTTTCTACGAAAATTTATACTTAATATATACTTATAAGTATTTATAGCTAGCCTTTTTTTTTTTTTTTTTTTTTTTTTTTTTTTTTTATTAAACATATATCTTTAAACTCAATATTTTAACAGAATTGTCAACTAGTAAGACCTATCCATTTAGGTGTTAAACATCTTTGAGAAAATGTATCATCATAACAACCTAGAAATTAATACAACTGTCCTAACCTAACGGACCAGCCAGCTTAAGCCAGAAAAAGAAAAAAAAAAAATAATGACGTCTCACTATCTTAATACATACAGATGTATAGTTTACCAGGAAGCATAGATACAAATTTTTGATGATAAAGATGTTAGGAAAATTGAGAGATTTTTAAATGAGCAAAGAAATACTAAATTGACAATATTGAAATTTAAAATTAATTACCAAATTAACATTTATATACAATTTTGAATGTTAGGTCTTAGAGGTTTTTGCAAAAAGAGTTTACTAACATGTAATTTCTTTTCAACAGTTTGATTATTAATTATTCTAGACACAATATAATTATCATTACGAACAATTTTAATTATTTCCCAAGGACCAATGTATTTTTCAGTTAATGAGCCAGAATGTCTGAAATTTTCAGTAAAAACTTTATCACCTATCTTTAATTTCGGTTTTGCTCTCCCCTTTGTATTTTTATTGTACACAGCAAAATATTGTTCCTCATTTTTTGAAATCTGTTGCCTCATCTCTTCTAACAATTTTTTAATATTTTCTTGATAAGCCTGAAAACTTTCAACAAATTTTGGTTCATTTATGGAATCAAGTGGAATGTTTAGAGATCTGCCAAAGAAGATTTCAGCCGGAGTATACTGAGTGGCTGTGTGTACTGAATTATTGTAATGAAGTTTAAATTTTAGCAAATTGTTAGACCAATCCAGAACATTGTTAGACATAGCAGCCAAACTTTCCTTCATAGTTCGGTGAACCCGTTCAATTAATCCATTTGATTGCGGGAAATATATGGATGATTTCCTGTGATCTATGCCTAAATTTTCTAAGAAATTGTTAAGTTCATCTGAGATTAGATTTGGCCCATTGTCTGACTGCACAATTTTTGCAATTCCATATCTAGCAAAGTATTCATTAAGGCATTTTATAATAGTTGCAGATTTTACATTGGCTAAAGGAATAGCCTCTAAAAACCGTGAATAATGATCTACGATTGTTAGTATAAAAAACTTTCCATCAATAGATCTTGGCAACTTGCCTACAATGTCAATTGCTAATTTTTCACCTGGTGCTAAATCTCTTTTTTCAATATGCCTAGAACTGGTATGTTTAGGTTTGGATTTGTTTGATAAACATTGCGCACAATTTTCACAAAAACTTTTTGTATCTGAAAACATTCCTTTCCAGTAAAATTTTTTGTTAACTAAATCATAAGTTTTTTTTGTACCAAAATGTGGTGAATGAGCAATCTCTAAGCAACTTTTTATTAAAGTTTTTGGAATGACTATCTTATTTATGATTGAATTAGTTTTATTTTTGTATTTGTACATCAGCAGTTGAGTGTGAGAGTCAATAAAAAATTTTGTTTTAGTTTTACTGTCATCATTATTAATTTTTTCTATTATGTCTTTGATTTCATTGTCTTGAATTTGTGAAATTTTTATGTTACTTTGAGTGAGAGATTTGTCTATGGCAAAAATATTAATGTTGTTTACATTATATTTTTCAACCTCCATTCGAGACAAAAAATCAGCAGGGTTCTGTTTTCCTGCAATATGAGTTATATCATATTGAAATTGCCCAAGATATAGTAACCACCTAGCTACTATATCAGGTTGCTTATCCAGCTGAGCATGATATGTTAGTGTTTTAGCATCCGTGAGAATTGTGAATTTTTTACCATATAAATATTCATAGAAATGCCTGCAAGCTGCAAAAATGGCCAAGAGTTCTCTACGAATTGATGGATATCTTGACTCAGCTTGTGAAAGCTGTCTTGAAAAAAATTCAATAGGGAAGAATTTGTCGTCATATTTTTGCATAAGAATGCCACAAATGGATATTTTTGATGCATCAGTAACCAAGTACAATTCTTTATTGTCATCCAGTTGTTTAAGAGTAGGTTTACTGAGTAATTCGTCTTGAATTTTATTAAAAGAATTTTGACAGGCTTCCGACCAAATAAAAGGTGTGTCTTTACGTGTTAATGCCACAATTGGTTGTACAATCTCTGCATAATTGTAAATCATATGCCTGAAAAAATTATTCATACCCAGAAATGCTTGAACCTGTTTTAAATTTTTTGGGACTGGAAATTGTGTCACTTTATTTATGTTGTTATCAGAAGGTGAAAAACCTTCTTGATTAATTTTGAAACCTAAATAAACAATTTCTGATTTACAAATTTGAACTTTTTGTGGATCAAGAGTTTAATTAAATTTTGATAATCTGTCGAACACAGTTTGAAGCAGATTTAAAAGTTTATCCATATCATTTTCTGCCACGATAATGTCATCAAGGTAAAATTGTATGTTGCTACCTACAAGATCACTAATGCATTTAGTCAAAAGAGTGTGGAAATAAGATGTTGAGTTACGACTTCCAAAAAATAATCTGGTAGGCATAAAATTTCCAAGCTCGCAGCAAAATGCAAGTTTAGGTTTGTCACAATCCTGTAGTTTAATTTGAAAAAAGGCTGATTTCAGATCCAAAACACAATAGTATTTTTTACCCGCAATTTGATGAAGAATTTCTGAAATCTTTGGTAAACAAATTTGAAATGATTCTGTTATAGAATTCAATAAGCGATAGTCCACAACCATGCGAAAATTTTGCTCTTTAGACTTATCTGTAGATTTCTTTTCAACAAATATTACAGGGAAATTGTAATTTGAAACTGATGGTTCAATTATTCCTGCATCTAAGAGCTCATTTATTTCTTTTTTGGCAAATTTTTTTGCAATTTTTGGAATTGGATATGGACGTGTTTGAATGGGAAAATTATGAAGTAGTTTGAATTCAGGAACCACAGCATCGGTCGAACCCAAAGTCTTGTATCTTTTGGAAAAAACTTGTGAGTTGTTCATTAGCATAGAAATTACTTTGCTTTTATCATTTTCATTTAAATGCCCTAAATCAAAATCATCAACTTTAAGATCATCTTTTCTGAGTTTTTGAATTTCTGACAAATTTAAAGTATTCACCTGCAAAACTTCAGAATTGCTGGGCTCAATAATATTAGTATTGTCGAATATTTGTAAAGTGCCAATTTTTAGTTGTTTTCTGATATTAATTATTTTATTCGAGTTATTTTCCACAATGGTGTATATAAATTTTTTGTCTACAACATTGTTTACAGATTCAGAAATTAAGTAATTTAATTTTGTTTTAACTGGTATGAGATTTACTTCTTTACTGTCAGCAAAGCATTTTGGAATGTGAAGTTTAATAATTGAAAAAGAATTAGGAAGAATTTTTACATTATTTACAGATTTAGCATAATTAACTTTATCTTCTGACTTTATAATGTTATTTGAAACTAATTTAGGAGATGATTCATAAAATTTGAATTTTTTGCCATTCATGATTAGCTGCTTGTTTTCGACATCCATGAGAATTTTATTTCTCTGTAAGAAATCATACCCCAGGATAATCTTGTATTTGCATTGCCAATCATTTGGAGTAACAAAAAATTGATTTTCGAACCAACATTTGTCAATTTTGAATTTTATGTTTACTGCAGATAAATAGGGTATAGAAGTGTTATTCAGTGTGTTAATTCTGACAGATCTGGATAAATATTCAACTTTACAGTGTTCTTTTATGATTTGTAGTACATTGTTTTGAATCAAGCTCAGATTTGCACCTGAATCTAACAAAGAAAGAACTTCTTCCTGACCAAAATTCAAAGTTATTATCGGTAAATCTGCTTGTTTCTGACTACACGACATAACATATAAATTATCTTGCTCATTAGTCTGAGTCTCAATTGAGTTAAAAGCTTTTTTATTGTTGATATTATTAGTGGTCAAGGATTTGTTTATTGAAGTTAATTTTGCATTGCCTGAATTATTTTTTACTTTTTTGTCTGATGTTTTGTGTTGTGGTAGAGATTTCTTTTTGATATGTGATTTTCTTTTGAATTTAGGTTTCAATTTTGAATTGTTTTTTTTACATGAGGAAATCTTTTTTCTGTTTTGGGTTTTTATGTTTGATTTGTTAGTACAGTAAGAATCCATCAATAGTCATTCATCAGTGGCATTTTGATTTCTGAACCTTCTTCGAGAGGAATTACCTCTGAAATTTCTTTGAGAAGGATTGCCCCGAGAATTACCCCTGAAATTTCCTCTGAAATTCCTGTATCGCTTATTTACTCTATTTTGAGCAAATTGTGTCTTATTTTGTGTGGCATTTCTGACTTCAGGAAAATACCAGCATTCGATGGTTAAGTGTGGTTTACCACAAATCAAACAAACATTGATATTTTTAGTGTCTTTAGATTTTGTTTCCTGATCCGAGTTAAGACTTGTTATGTTGTTTACATTTTTTGTAAGTGTAAGTTCTTGAATTTTGTCAGATAATTCTTGGATCTTAGCATTTGTCTGCACCTGTGAATCTAATAGTGTAGTTAATTCAAAAGATACTGTGTTGTTGACATTCATGTCAGGATCTTTGAATGCATTTTCTACATTGATTGCAAAGTTTAATGCTGACTCAAAATCTTGTGGGTTTTGTTTTTTTACTTCAATTCTGATGTCTGAGCGAAGAGCCTCTAAGAATTTATTCAACTTTAATTTTTGAGCCAAGTCTACAATGTCTGCATTTGCATTATCGCCTATGTTTAGATATTCATTTGCAGCATTTTCAATTTTTTCTGCTAAATGTTTAACTGTCTGACCTTGCTCCTGGAAAATAGATGAGAAATTTTGTTGTTTCTCTGCAAATGATATAGTTTTAGAGAATTTTTTTGTCAAATTTTGTTTCAAAAGATCAAAATCATTTATCTTAGATGCAACAGGGTCATTTGCGATATATTTTAGAGCCTGGTCCTTACAGTGAAGTTTTAGCACAACTAATTTTCTTTTTTGATCCCAGTTTTCCAAATCGGCCAAATTCTCTATTTGCTGGATAAAGAATTTAAAATTTTCGCCCTGGGAACCTGAAAAATCTGGTAATGAATTTGCCAAGCTCACCTGTTGTACATTATTTCGCCTCATTTTTAGATAGTATAAATTATCAAAAATTGTAACTAATCTTTAAATTCAAATATTTCCTCAAATTTTTGGATTATATTTAATTTAAAACAAATATGTTTACTGCATATATTATTGACAAATGATACCCAACATGAACAAAATCACAATGAAAATTATAAATAATGATAAAAATTGAGCATTAAAAATGGTATTTTGACTCACTTCAATTTTTAAAATAATTCATTATAGAAGATACTTATTAATGTAACTACTAAATATGAATATAAATATTATAAGAAAAATATATGCACATATCAAAATCATAAATCAGTAAAATATTAAATCAATAAAATCATAAAAATTCATTCTCAAAATTTTGAAGTTTGTTATTATTATTATTTAAATTACACTTTTAAAGAATTTAAGAAAGAAGAAAAATATTTTTAAAAGAATTAAACCAAGATTCGAGACCTTTGAAAAAAGATAAATAAAAAAATTTCTTTTGTCACGGCACCATTTTATATAGAGAGGAGAGATAGAGAGATATGGAGATGTATATATTTAATTATTGCAAAAATATTTATATGGTAAGGAGGCAATTATCATACCCTTAAAATGAAGATTTATATGAGATAATGTGATATAAACATTATTGAGATCAGAAAGGAAGCTTATATTTTTCAAAAATTAAAAACTATATATAAGTGATGAAACATGAATGTTATCGAAAACAAAGCATATTTATTGATAGAACACATAAAAAGAGATAAAAAAAAGAAAAACACTCAAAATAAAGAATATATATACAAGAATTTGCTGCAGCAAACTTACTAGTAACCTCTAGATTAAATTCGTGAAGTTGATATTTACATGATGAAATCAGATTTGTGTTTACTTTGGCAACTATATTATTTTGCCTCACTTAGGCTTTGTACCATGAGCTGCTGGATTGTGGCAGTGATTTTATTTCTTTTTCGATCATTAGATCTTATCAGTCAATTTGACTGATCTTTGGCTAAAACAATTGTATGCACCACGCTGCTTTTTATATCACTTATATTTTTGAACTAGATCGATATTTAAGACCATCATGGCCTGGATCACTATTTTGTGATTACGCTTTCTTGAGGGTACACACGATCACAAACAGGTAGGCAAAGAACATATAGCCTGTTAGTCGACACCACACTTATTTCCCTTATGGGACTTTTTTATTAGCACTATTTTCTTTTTAGATGATGTCGATATTTCAGATGATGGCGATCACTTTTATATAGAGAAGATACACAAACAATCACATTGGAGACACAGAAGGAACTCAGCCGGTCAGTCAGCACTACAGTCTAAACTCTTGGGAGATCATCTTCTTAACGTAATATAGAAGCAAAAAAAAGATTCATACTTGAAGAATTAACTTACAAAATATAAAAATCACCAGCCCACGCTGCAGAAAAGGCTTTTTTTTTACCTAAACTGCAGCGCGGCTTTTTTGCGTAGAACTCGTAGCTTGCCGCTTTTTCAACTGATGCCAAAAGGCGTTGAGAAGAACTGAGGGAGAAAAAGTGATTTTCTACCGTGAATGATTCTTCTCTGTTTCTCCCCACGCTGGAGTGGAATTCACGTGTTTTCTCTCTCTTGCGATTTTCGTATTGGCTGTGGGAGAAATGAAGTGTTTATTTTTATGATGCGTTTGCTCTGCCGATTGGTTTCGAGTTCTCGCCACTTGTTTACTATATGTAGAGACCTTTCTCTCTACACGCCACATTTGCCCGACTGCAATAAAATGGCGATTTTATGCCTCGGTAACCTCGCTGTTGTTTATTTATTAATAAATTTTTATTTTATTTTATTTTTTAAAGGATATAAATAGTTTTGTTTTATAATTATTAACTAAACTTTTTAAAATTTATTGTTATTTTCTATTTAAAATAACAGAAAATAATTGTAAACTCTATATGTAACTGGTATTTGAAAACAAAATTTTCTCCGAATCGGCATCAGAAGAAAATAAAAAAAACTCGCCAATGTGGTGCGTATATGTCACATATACATTTTTTTTCACTATACTACAGTATTTAAACATGCTGTATAAATAACAATAATTGTTTTTTCCAAACATGTTTGGCACAGATATTATATACACATTGAGGTATCTGACTATCGCCAAAACGGTGTTATTTTGTCTGATATGCTAACCCAGCAATAGTTGTTTCTGTATTAATAAATTGTTTATTTACTTTCAATTTCTTTTTAGAAATTCTAAAAATTGTTTTGTGCTATAGTAACTTTTTTTATTTATAAATATTTTTGTTTTAAAATAACGAAAATAATTTTTAAAAATGCACATTTCTTCGCTGTTCTAAAACAAGGATTTTGCCGCATTGGTATTGGAAGGAAATCTTGCAAATCCGGGTTTGTGCCAGAGTTTTTTGTGAAATATGATATTTTCAAATGTAAATTGAGTGCTACTTGATTAACACGTCGGCCAGTTTCGCCAAACTATTCAAATTTACATAAATTTATTTTAAATAACGAAAAAACAATAAACATAAATAAAAAATACAAATTAAAAGTAAATTAAAAAGCACTTATGACGTAAAAAAATATGTGCATCACGTGTAATATCAATTGCTATCATATTTACGATCATCGATTATTGGCATTTATTCCTATAATCTGCTATTAATTTTTTTCTCGACAGAATAATCAAGTAGTACCGTACATTGTACAAACTACAGTTAATATTACAAAAATAGAGCTAAATAACTAAATTTAGGTGCAAATGCACACACCCATGTTGTAAGAAAGAGGCACAAATGTCATATATGCACCACGTTGGGGTGATACATTTCTGGCACCACTTTAACGGAAACTTCGTTTTCAAATAACAGATACATTTCTATTTTCTATTTTACTTTTCTCTGTATAAAGCATAACATTTTGTATCATTTTAAAATGCAAATGAAAGTAAATAAATAGTTCATTAAAAAATTAAAAACAAAGTTGGATTACCATAAGAGGCATAAGATGTTCATTTTCTTTCAATCACGCCAACGTAATGTGTATATGACATCTGTATCAAAAAATGAATTTCACACAATCAAAAAACATTCACCTTATTTTTCTAAGGAAAACTTTATTTAACTTTATTTATTCTACTGCATTCCAAAAACGGAACACTGTAATAGATTTGTCAAGAACAGATGTACGTTGCAAAATATAATATAATATTGATAGAGGATGTATTAAGATTTCCACAGATACCCATATTCTCAAGTTGTGAGGTTTAGAGTTCAAAAACTATCAAATGAAAATGAATCACTTGAAAATTGTTTAAATTCAATGGTCAATCTCTGCGATCATAATGCTCGCTATTTTAGAAGTATGGTGAATAGACAATATTTAAATTGCTCTTTTCATAATTGCCTCATTTATCTATCAAACTCTACAATAAATGGTCAACTGAAATATTTTTTTCTTAAAAGCCTGAATTTTATCGAATGCATAAGCTGATACAACAACATATTTTATTATTATTTTAATATATTTTGGCGTCAACGAGCCTTGATTCCATTGTTGTTGTTTTTATTTTTGGCTCAGTTTTGTTTTTTCTAACTCGCTGAGTTTTGCACTGATGTAGAATCTCGACAGTAGATTCGAAACAGCTGTTTGCTAACTTTTAATGCATTTTTGGTGCATGTATAATCGTTGGTTTTCTATCTTTAAATACAATGGGGTTTTGTATGATTTTCAGAAATCAAATGTGAAAGAGCATTCAAGGTGAAGTTGCTTTAAAAAACACAATCATATTCAATATTTTGTTTGATTCATGTTTTGTTTTGAAAAATAGACCAGTGCAGCGGGCTTAGCCTGCTAGTTTGAAACTAATCCAAAAATTGCATTAACTAGTAAAATGAAAATTGTTAGTGATTACTTAATACAATTACTACTTAATTACTATAATTTGCAACAAATCATCTTGCCTATTTTATTTTTTATTTTATTTTTACACTATGGATGATGTTAAAGACATTTATTTGATTGGTTGATTGATTAAACTTTTATTTGTGTAAAGTCAACAATGAGATATGTTGTGCTACACAACTCATTTAAAGACATAATGTACAGAATAACTTCAAAGAAATGATTTCTATGAAAATAAAAATAGACTATTAACAATACTGTCATTTCCTACCCCCTAATCTATCATTATTATAAATGTAATATAAGTAACATTAATATTCGTATTTATCATTCTTTGTGAAGATTTACACAATAATACCTATTCAAGAATTTGATTTTGCTGTTACATGCAATAGATTCTGATTAATTAGGGCTCATCTGAAAATTAAGAATTCAGATGTGCAAATTAAGAATTCAGAATCGGGAATCAAGAAATTAACTAAATTTAATGATATTCTTCTAATTTGTTTATGATACTTTGATCTCAGTTAAATGATGTCCAAATAACTGAAATCTATTGTATTCATATAACATCCTTTATGAAAATCAGCAATTCTTCATTGATTGAAGTTCTACATCAAAAAGAGCTTCCAAAATTTACCAACATTAATTGATTAGTAATGCCATTAACTAGATAATGATTTTTTTTTCTTTTGGCCTAACGCTCTCATAATTTTCTTTTTTGAATCAAAATAATGCTTTTCCATATCTGAATTAATCTGCATAAACTTGTCATTAGAAGATTGTGAAAACAGTCCCTCATCTCTAAACTAAAGTCCAACTTAATTTATTTTCTGTAAAGGTAAACAAAATTTGCGATTCATTTGTGAGCAACATTAAATAATAGAGAATAGTAATGCAAATAATCAACATTTCTATTGCAATAAGCTAACCACAATTAATAAATTAGTCATTGGGGGCCAACATAACACTTACCCATCATGGATATGCATAATATAAAATATGAAAATAAAACGTGTGTAAACTATTTATAAAATACATTGCAATTCCAACTTAAAATTTAAACATATATTTTAATTCATAGTAATAAGCTTATTACTGAATTTCAGGTACTACTTGATTATTTCATAGACCAGACAAATTACATAAATCGCCAAACTAGCCTTAACTTATACTAATTCGCATAATTTTTATTTTAATTTATGAAAGAAGAAATAATTAGTAAAAGATTAAAGAAATGCAAATAAAATATCAAATTAAAAATCACTTGATGGTGTAACAAAACGTGTTAAGGTGTTTAATGTCAAGTGAATATGACATTGATGACAAGCCATTATTGGTATTTAATCTTATTGTTAGATGATAGATTTTTTGATCGACAGGATAATCAAGTAGAGCCGAATTGCATAAAAGAAACATCCTTATAACCCAAAAAATGGTAATCATATTAAATAACAGTTTAATGTGCCGGAGTAAGCATCTCATATCCAATTAAAATATATCTTTGAATTGAACTTTGAATGAAATATAGGGTCATGAAAAATCAAAGAGTGTGGAAAATATTATTACAAATATCTCAGCAACTAATTATCCGATTGACTTTATTCTTTATGCAGAATTTATGTTTTCTTATTAATTTTTATATTCATTCCTTAAAATAAACAATTTAGAAAATTTTTATATACCTTTCATCAGAACGAATATTTCAAGAGTCCGAAAAAAGAATGTTCCAGATAATTGAGGTTACTAATATTCAATAGGCTTCTTCCCATTATTACTTACTAAATACATACCAAATTTCAAGTTTCTATTTAAATATTTTTGGAAGATAGAATGTTTACAAACAGACTGTTGGCAAAAAAAAATTTTAGATCTTTAAAACAATTACAAGACTTACTTTATTCTACATATGATGGGTAAATAATATTGATAATAAAGTACTGTAATTCCAGTAGGTAAGTCGTTATGGCATATAAGCTGCACACATAAAAATTTGGTAAAAATAATAATAAAGCAGAAATGCCATATTAAAAAAGAAAAATAATAATATAATAAATAAAAAAAAACATAAAAACACTGCATTCTTTTCATTTAGGCATTAAAATATTAAACTTGAAATAATAATCTAAAAAAATAATAATAATAAAACTAAAATCTTATCTCAAATATCCTGTAATAAATTTTCATTTATTTTTAATCAGAGACTCACCATGAAACTTAACACATATTTGTAATTTAATATTCAAAATACATAATATTGCAGATAAAAATCCATCAAAGTCAGATGATAATTCACTTTCAGAATCAAAAAGATTTAAAATTTCATCATCTAAAGTACGATTGGGATTGTTGATATCATTAAGTTCATCATCGCTCTCTTCTGGAAACAATTTATTAGTGATGAATTTAGATTCACTGAATCTGGAAATAACTGTTGTTTTCATTTTTTTCCAGGAATCTGAAACCCATTCTGCTACTTCCTCATACATAGCTTTCCTGATATAACTGCTTTTAGTGAAAGAATGTGTTCCACTGCATATCCATTCTTTCCAAAGTTTATGTATTTCGCATTTAAAAGCATAGTTTATTGTAATATCTAGAGGCTGTAAGATTTTGGTAAGACTTCCTGGGATGGCGGCAATAGTTGCTAAAGTCTTTTTGCATGCAGATTTTTCTGTATCAGTTAAATGAGTCTGCATGAAATCAAAAATTAAAAGTGGGTGGTTTAAAAGAACCTTTTTTTTTCTTTTTTTTTTCCAAACTTCACTCAGCCTGTCCAAAAATTCTTCCTGGGACATCCATGCCTTCTCATTCGCCTGAATTATTACATCAGATGGGAAATTTCCTTGTGGCAAAGCTTTTTTTTTTTTTTTTAAGATTAATAAAGGCTTCAGTTTGTCTCCATTTGTTGTGCACGCATGTGAACGAAGTTCTCATTTCCTATTGTGATGATAGAAACTGTCTTTTCTTTTTTTCTCAGACACAATTCTATTCAGGGAGGGGGAGAATCAAGTGTAAGAGGGATATCATCCATGTTAATAATTGATTCATGAGTAAATTTTTCTTCTGTAATAATCTTATGAATAAATTCTGAAACAGCATACTTTTTTTTTCCTGCCACTCATTGACAAAGTTTGTCAAACAGTAGTTTTGACTCTAACAGATAATTTTTTTCTTCTCATAAACATGTAGCACCAATGAGAACTGTCTTTAAAATTTGACAATTCTATTTGCTGTACTGCAAATTAGCTTAGCTTGCAGCTGGATTCGTATGGTTGAAATTGGTAAATATCTAGACACACGGCAGTGTGTCAGCCAAGTTCACAAAGTAAAAAGGCATAACACCAGCTGTGGGTTATATTACACGAACCATTTTGGGCCATTTTTGACCCCCCAATAACTTAAATTCTATTTGACCTAGACACTTGCAATTTTTTGTATCATGTAAGACCATCTTCTAATTACCAAATCCTATAAATTAAAAAAAAATCTCTTACCGTTCACGAGAATTGGACGCCCGAAAATCACTATTTTTACCACTGACTCACTCATCAAAATGTTTGACTACTTGCAGTTGACTTAGGAAGTTGAAATTTGGTGAAAAGGTATGTTATTGGATTTATGAATAGAGAAAAATCAGAAATCACCAAATTAAACAATAATGGTTGGTTAAAAAATAAATTATTGGATTACAATGGGAATTTATGGGAATTACGCAAAATACCAGAAATAGTGGCAAGTTGGCATCACCTTTGGCGAGTATCGGGGCTGATCTTTGAAACTACCGAACCGATTTGAAAAGTAATAGTACCAAAATAATAGTATTTGCCCTGGTTCAAACATAGGCTATATCCTATGTCAGTGCCACTAACTTAAAAGGGGGTGCAGGAGCAAAAATGTGATTTTTGTGTTACTGAACGGCCTAGAAACAAAGTTTCGCATGTTAATTACTTATAAGATATAAATG
This sequence comes from Maratus speculifer, assembly GCA_964019185.1. NCBI lineage: Eukaryota > Metazoa > Arthropoda > Arachnida > Araneae > Salticidae > Maratus > Maratus speculifer. The sequence goes on along the minus strand of OZ025290.1, from coordinate 54,656,513 downwards.
ATCACTAAGAGCATTTGCTAAAAAATACAAAACTTAAAAGTGATGAAAATCCACAAAAAGCGTTCTAAAAACATTCTAAATAGCGATTTTTAAATAATCCCAGCAAATAACAAACTTATTTTAAAAGTAATGCTATTAAAATGATGGGGACAGTCCTTGCTCCAATATAGGTTACATCTTATGTCGATGCCACTAACCCAAAAGGGGTGCAAAAGCAAAAAACGTTCTGAAAATGGGTACTTTTGTCTTACTGATTGAACCTAGAAATATAAAATTTGGCATGTTAATTATTTATAGGTTATAAATTATCTCTAAGGGCATTTGTTAAAAAATACGGAATTTAAAAGAGGTGAAAATGCACGAAAAGCGTTCTAAAAATGATCTAAATTGTGATCGTTAAACAATCTCAGCAAATAAGGAACCAATCTTAAAATTAATGATATCAAAATGATGGTGACACTGACAATCCTTGCTCCAACACAGGCTATATCTTTTGTCAATGCAGCTAACCCAAAGAGGGATCAGGAGCAAAAAACGTTCTAAAAATGTGATGTCTGTGTTACTGAAGGCTCTAGAAACATAAAATTTGGCATGTTAATTACTTATAAGGTATAAATGATCACTAAGAACATATGTCTTATGTTATACATAAGGTCATTATATGTACAAATATTTGTTAACATATACAAAATTTAAAAAAGGGTGAAAATACGCAAAAAGCGTTCGAAAAAATTTCTAAATGGCAATTTTTAAACAATCTTGGGAAGTAAATGAACCGATTAAAAAAATAATGATGTCAAAATGATCGTGACAGTCCTTGCTCCAACAAAGTTATTGGATAAATTATGGGAATTCGGCGAAATACCAGAAATCGCGACAAATTAGCATAACTTTTAGCAAGTAATTTATGTCGCCAAATTCACGATATATACCCAAGTTGGTGACAAACTTTTTTGGTCAACGGAATAATCAAGTAGTACCGAATTGCATAAAAGAAATATCCTTATTAATGGGATTTAAAGGAACATATGCAGCCCTAATATTCATATTTTTAAGTATGAATTTAATTTTTTCCGAAACATTCCTGTAATAGGGCTGAATGAGCATTGCACTATAGCATTATGGGCAAGAAAACATAAAAAATGACAGTGAAAAAAACATTGCGTAAATGCAGGGAAAAGTTGTAAGACTAATATTAAATAAAGGTAATTTAATATTAAGCCTATTTATTTCAAAAAAGAAACATAAACCTACTTATTTGACAAAAAATAATGATATCCCACCAAAAACATAAATGTGAAAGAATGCCAAGTTCATTAACGGTTTCGCTAATAAAAGAAGTGAGATCTAACTGGAAATCAAGTTCTTTCGAAGCTCCTTAAATCATAGCTCCTGTCATGCATAATGTTCTTCAATTGCTTAAAATGATTAGTTATGTTACTTGCTATTCAATGGAGTGACTTGGAAAGTTTTCAGCCACCAACTTTTATCTTTGAGTCTGAGTACAATTTAGTCTAGTATGTCATTGGCAAAGATCTACTTAATCAAGTATTGGAATAAGTACATCAAAGTTAAGATATTGGTAAGTTAAGGAAGCGATTAACTTTAAGTTATGATCAACTAAATAGAAAAATTTGAAAAGAGAAAACTTGCCAAGTAGCTCCACTGAATAGCAAGTAATATAACAAATCATTTTAAGCAATCTAAGAACATTACGCATGACAGGAGCTTTGAAAGAACTTTCCAGTTGGATCTCACTTCTTTTATTAGCGAAACCGTTAACGAACTTGGCATTCTTTCACATTTATGTTTTTGGTGGGATTTTTTCTCTCTGCTTACTTACCCACTTTCCTAAATTAATTTCTAAAGCAGGCTACAATATTTTTCCACCCCTTCAAGCTTTTTTTTTTTGTCTTAGGATTTTTTGTAAGTCATGTTTTTCTTTCCGTCATCTACAAACACAGCGTTCATCTATATCATTTTTGCTAGCAGCTCCTCTGTTACTAATAGCTTCTGCTCTTTCACATAACATTAATTTGAAGTGTAACTTTTACACTTCATAGACATTCTCGTTTTTTGTATTGTGAGCCAAAAAAGAAAATAAACTTTATAGTAAAACATTGTAAATTGGAAAATAAGCTAAACGAATATTTCAAGCACACAAGGAAAAAAACTAGCAAATGCTAACTTTTTCTCCAGTTAATAGCCAATCAGAGCATTGGAAATAAGTCAAACTTTATTATTTGGGGGAGGGGGGGGGATCTTAACATATTAAGCCTGGCAGGACAGTGGGTGAGTTTTTCTCTGCAAGCAGCATGAATATTCTCATTTCATAGATGTTAGTAACTGGGAAGCTCACCTGAAAAGGACCTATCACAGTGAATGAATGGAGAGACTATCTACACCAAAATGACAAAGAGCAGAACTTTACCAACAGTGCACTTTGATAGGTGGCTCACAAACTGAACTTCTAAGCTGAACTCCAACTTTCGCCTCTCCAATTCATTGGGTGTACTGTGAACCTGCACAGTGTATATGGTTTAGCGCTAATTACTACAGATGTTTTAAATTAAATAATAAATTTGCAATTATGCTGTTAACAACATTTAATACAAATTAAATGTATATAAAATGTTAATTTATCATTTACTGAATTATAAGTTCAATGAGTTAGACACTCTTGAGTGTAATGAACTAAAAACTAGTCAATATATGGAAATCTAAAAGAGATACAGCTGATTATAGCCAATTACACGGAAAATTTCAGTAATTCTTCATAAAAATAGCTATATATCGACAAATATGTCATTTAGAGCTAATTCTTTAGTTCATTACTTCCTAGACATTATCAAAAAGCTATACAAAAAGTTTCATGATTATAGGGTAATAAAATTTTGAGTTTGAGCAATAGTTGTTTACCTTTTTCCAATAAAAATCTCTTTTTCAGAAAACGAATTTAAAGTTTTCAACTTTAGTTTAAATTAACATTGTCTGTTTTTTAAAACAGAGTTCTAATTTCATTTCTAATAGGCATACGATACAGGAAGGATATAAACAGGTATAGAAACAGAAATGTTCATTCTATTTGAAAATCAAATAAAACAAAATTGCAATTTTCATTGAAATTTATGTTTCATGCATAGGTAGATATCTTAAAATTAATACTTACTCCTATTCTACTGATGTTGTGCAAATGCAACACTCGATTTTTTATAAAGTAAGACAAGTTTCATTATTTTCACTATAAATTAATGTTATATATGGTTAAATGAATAACCAGTATCATTTGTATAAAAAAAAAACTTAACCCCTTGAAAGTTTGGCAGCTAACCCAGCAGCAGAAACAGTCCAGCATAGCAGTGGGCACTGCAGATTATTTTAAACCTTGTAGGTTAATGCACCAGCTTGAAAAGAAAGGCTGAGCTTTACAAAAAGCTGAAATTTACTTTAAGTCTCTAGATTTATGATATTTGTTTCATAATTTTGTTTATATTTTCTTGATAATGGCAATTTTTTCTTATTTTATTAGAAGTTTAGTCTTTACTGTTTTAGTAGGCTTATTCAACACTTTTAGGTCACAGACAAATTTTAGTATGCTGCAGATTGACACAGAAAATTTTGCTATGGGGGCAGTAAATATAATGAATTTTCTTAATAGTTTTAAAGAATTTGCATTATTTGCTAAATAAATGAATATTTAGTGTGCAAATATCTATTCTACGCTAACTATGATCTTAGATATACACACTGAAATTCAATCAATTTTTTAAATAATACTAAACCAGCATTGCATTGGCTAGATTGCCTAATGAATAATTGGTTTAATTAGTCATTTTTTTCTGAAAAGCTTATAAATAAAATAACAATTTTATGCAGATAAATTATTTATTTACTTGTTTTTTGAATTACATTTATTTCAGTTACATATATTTCTATCTAAATACAGAACATTAATTTATAAAACTTTTTCTTTTGGTCAAGCAAACATGCAAAAATAGGATTTTAAAATACAATTTTATATAATTTTCTTTATTTTCCCAGTACATTAAATTTTTTATGAACATTGATGTGTCATAAAATCTGAATAATTTAGTTTTTCATATAAAATAGAATTCACAATTAAAAATGAGAAAATTTACAAATTTTGTGATTTTATTATTTACATTATGAGTCATTTTCTAAAATAATTTTATAAATAAAAAGTATTTTAAAAAAATTAATACATTTCTGAAAATGTGAGCATAATAAAAATGTTCAACATGAGAGCCAATAACAGATTAAGTTTTTTTAACCAGATGTACTTTAAAACATTGCAATAAACATTTCTACTATCATATAGTTATACCATCCATTTACAATGCTTAGATGGGGGGAAAAAATCTAATCAATTGTATAATTAAATTTTTTTTCCTTTTAAAAAAAAAAAAAAATTGTCAGTTACTAAGTTTATAAAATTTCAAATTTAAAGTTAATGTTATTGAAAATGTAATAGATATATCTAAATATATTATCAGAAATTTATAAAATAGAATTATTTTTTTTATAAAAGTATTATTTTAAAATATTTCTTTTAATATAACATTTGTAAATACATACGCATTACATAAATACATATAGCTACTATAAAAAACTAAAGTTATAAAGGCATACATTTATGAATGAACAAACATTTGATTACATGTTTGTTTTTTGTTGTTGTTGTTTTTTTAAATAAAAAAAGCAAGTTAAATGAAAAGTTTTACACTAATATTCAAACTTTTTCCATGGAAGCATTTCCAAATTATTTTCGAAAATCACATATCACGCAAAAAGAATATCATCATAAATAAAGCTCTTTAACATTGACAAAACATTGAAAAACAAATAAAAAAGTTAATCTGAAAAGCACATTACATTATAACCATGGATGCCATTTAAGGGACTAGGGAAGGAGGGAGCCAAGAAATTTTATATTTCAGAATATCTTTGAAAAAACTTTTTAATTCCAGGTATTGCAAAAGTAAAGCTACAGTAAATTATCAGATTTGATTGAAATAAATACATTAGCATTTAAAATAAAAACATTAAGAATAGAAATTAATAATTATCAATAATATTTTCTAAAGAAATATTTGTCAAAGTGAGGCACTTTTTTCATATTAATCAGCACTTTTGTCATAATTTAATATATAAGAATGAAATTGTAACAATTGCTTCTCAGTTGTGTAGAGCAAGATCGGAAAAAACTTCTACCCTTCTCAAAGAAGATTTTACCTTCCACTCCCCCATTAAAACAGTTTTTAAGTGGCACCCCTGATTATATCATATTACGGAAAACACAACAGACTGAATACAGTGAATGCACAAAAATGAAGCTGATAGCATAATAAATGTCATGCAATGTCTCACAATTATCAAGTTACATCTATCACATAAATTTTGAGAGAGACATAAAGCATACCTGCCAACTTAAAGTAAAAGGTTTAAATATTCAATCAGTTTAAATGGTTTTATACATTTAACTTCCACTTGTTTTTCTCTGTTTTTTAACAAAACTTTTCAAAGTTCCCAAAGTGAAGTATAGAGCACACATGTAAGGATAAATTTATCAAAATCAATTAACTAATATAAAGGTAGTAAGTGATGCAAATGAAACCATTCCTTGACTAATTAGAATTAAAAAAGAAAAGAGCAATATGAAAATATTGTTATCATAGAAAAAAAATTTGAAGAAAACCTCCATGTTATTTTTCTTTGCTAATTAAATAAATAAAAAAAAAAAAAAAAAAAAAAAAAAAAAAAAAAATTACAAGTTTCTGACGAAACGATTTAATAAAATAAATATATTTCTAACTAAATTATTTTATCTGATACAAGAGAATTAAAATGGATGTGAATGCATAAATAGCAACTTGTTTCCTAAGGTAAAAACTAAACAAGTCACTTTTAATCTTAAAAGTTAGCAGGTATGTTATAATAACTGAAAATAAATATAAAATAACACTCTAGAACAACAGTAATAAAATGAATTTAAACTTATAAAAAATATATAAAAGCTACATAAATACAAATAAAGGTAACTTAGGTACTCAATTTAAAAAAGCAATAAGTGAACATGAATATAAATACTTTCTTTTAAAGAAGGAAAGTATTCCATTAAAGAAATATAAAAGCTTTGAACACAAAACAATAGAAAATTAGCACATATTTTATTGAAATATTAAAAAATATATAAATAAAAAACATGGAAATATTAAGTAGTTCACTGCTAGTAACTTATACAACAAAAGTATCACAAACTATAAAGACTTTTGAACTAATTCATGAATAAAATATAAATAACCTTATCATAAATTTATTCACATTTTCTATCAATATCAACACAGCATTAAAGCATAAAACTCTGAATAACACAACAAAGTTAAAACATATAAATGCCATTTCAATATAAATACATTTTTAAAAGCAAAACATATAAAAAATAATTATCTAAAGGAATGTCATGCTGTTTTTGTAATTTAAAATTCTACCAGCCTCTTTATATATTTATGTTTAATTTGTAAAAAATAATGAGAATAAAGTACAACTTCAAGCTTTTCTTGCACATATCTTTTCTACAAATACTCTGAAAATTGAATAATAAATAAATACAATTAAAGCAACAAATGAGATTAAATTTATAACCAAGTGAAAAGAAAAGTTAAAAAGAAAACAGTATGGAAATTGTTTATTATAAACACACCAATTATCTAAATTATGTTCCACAATTATAATGGCTATACAGGGTGGCCAATGGCAGTCAAACTGTTAATCATAGACATACAGTTCAAGTTACAAAAATGTTTTAAATGAGATAAAGAAATATTTTAAAAGTGATTTGGGTGAATAAAAACATTTCTTTAAGAAGTGCAAAATTTTAATTTTTATACAGTTTTTCGGTCCTTAAGTTATGTTTAGTAAAATTTTCCTGTTACACTGCCAATTTATTGTCCCATTATTGTACAATTAAAACTGACTGAGTAATAGCTGCTTAAAATTGAGCATATTTTTTGCTGCTTATTAGGGTTCATCCACAAATCTAGTAGAAATATAATTTTGTTAGATGTATTAAAAAAATAATTAAGTAAAATTAACACTGCAATATAAGTATGAAATCTTTAATAGTTTCGATATATGAATGTGAAATATACAGTTTGTAATAAACAAATACAAAAAAGAAGAAGAAAAAAGATTGTTAAATAAAAATCTGAAAATTAACTGTCTACAAAATGATTCCATGTTTTAAATTGTTATTAGATAATATTAGCCCTCAAAAGTTGGGTTATGTCATGTTTTTTACTTTTTGATAATTGAATCATATATTCTGTACCACTGATTAAAAAATTGACCTTCATTTTTTACCATCACATAAAGATTTTTTAAAGTTTCAAAAAGAAAAAATAGCAAAAATTTGATATTATAAAATAGATGTGTTTTTAATTTTTTATAATTATGTTTTATGTATTTTTGAAACTTTTTTTTACAACTGAAACTGAAAATGACTTTCATTTTTCGAAAATTGTAAATTTCAAAGTTAAAAATTAAACCTCCCCCCCCCCCCCCCTTCATTGGTCCTCTCAGATGTTTTGCTATATGAATGCCAGTATAAATCAAAATTTAATTTAATAAAAAAAGTTTTACATTTTTTATAGCATTAAATTTTTGCTATGTTTTAACTTTGACATTTACGATTTATAAAATAATTCTAGTGGTGATTAAAAATGAAGATCATTTTCAGATTCAGTGCTAAAACATACACAAAAATCAAATATCAAAAGTTAAAAAACACAGCCATCTCATCTATGTTATAGTATCCAATTTTTATTATTTTTTAACTTCAACAATTTATGATTTACAAAAAATCCTGACATGATGGTTAAGATTTACGGTAATTTTCGGCATACATAAAAGTTAAAAAAACACAAACATCATTGTCTTTGTTATCTAATATAACACTTTCTTGTTTCGTGAAAAAATTTTAATTCCAGTTTTTGATGGATTTACACATTTTCCGGGGCAGAGATTCCAAAAAACATGACAAATTTTGTGGGCGTTCTATCTCCAGGTAGAGAATTTTGAAGTAATAACATGAATGAGATAAAAGAAACTTTTGAGATTGCCACATCCGACTAATCAAACTTCTTGGCGACAATCTATCCAAAATTTTTTGTGTTATCCTGTAGAATAAGTATAAATAGCAACCACCGAAAATCATAATATTAAATTGTCATTGAATTGTGAGTGTGAATTGTCAGTGAGTAAAATTTAATCTTGATAAAATATTTGAAAGTGAATTTTAGTTTGAGTCACAAATTTTAAACTGAAAAAATGTACATGTGATCGTTGAAGTTAAATAAAAACTTTTAAAAAATAATTTTTGTTAAAAGAAATCATGAAAAGAAACAATCTCAAATCCTTACAAAACAATACATGTTAAAATAAAATTATTTTGAACAATCTGAAACTTAATAAAAGTTTAATCAATCATAATACAGTGGAGCACCGTTTATACGTTTTTATCATTTATACGTTTTTTCTTATAGTCCTGGCAAAATCCAATGGATATTAATGTTAAATAATTCCATTTATACGTTTTTCCTTAAATAGCAAATTTCATTTATACGTTTTTTTCAACAAATCAAGAAGAGAGAAAATTCGCTTTTCAACCTCAGATTCCCAACTTGGAATTGTCCAGTCTAACAGAAGACCTTGAGCAAAATCTGCCCAGTGGAACAAAATCTGTACCCCTAAGGAATGTGAACATCCCACTTTCTATAGATAAGGGTTGTTGCTGTGCTCTACTCAGACTAATAGGGCAAGTTCCAAATCAGTAACCTTTTCTTGTATCCTACATCATTGACTACAATCACCTGACATTAGGCAGGGATTCGCGCCAAACCATTTTTTCTCCCGGCAAAAGCTTCACGAAATCTCCCTCTGGATCTGGAGTTGACCGGTAATGAAAACTTGAAGTTGCCAATAGAGGGATCACTGCCAAAAAGGATATCCTTTTAGCAATGAAATAGCAAAAAAATGTTTGTTTCAATTTTTTCCTGAAAGAACAATGGGATTTGGCTTCTCAGTTCATTCTCTGGCAGCTTCAGTGCCTGGATTTTTCATCATTCACTAGCAGTTCACGATGACTTTGCGTAATAGAAAATCTCTGTCGTTGAAGGAAAAAATGTGCATTTTAAAAAAAAAGGAGGAAAACCAACATTTAAAAAGGGTGGATCTTGCGAAAGAATTAAGGGGGTAGTAAGGTTAATTCGAGGGAAAAAAAGCATATTTTCTATCATTTTTTGTAAGGATACAATTAATGTTTATTTATTTGTATAGTTATAGTATAATTATATGTCATTTAAAGAGTATTCTGTGAAATTTTCATTAAAAAATATTAAAAAATGAGCCGATGACAGCGAATCTTCGAAGACGTCCCAAAAAAAAGTTGATTCGCGGTGAACTGCATAACTCATGACTGGATCAACTGAAATTAAAAAATCAAATTGATTTAATTAGTTGATAAGTTTCCTCAGGGAACGCAGTCGAGTTTTTTTTTATTTATTGATTTTTCAATTTTTTACAAGGCTCGGAAGTCAAAATACCGATTTTTCATCAAAAAAATCTGATATTTTGTTTTTTAAAAGTAAGTTAAAATTAAAAAAAAAAAAAAACTCGACAGCGTTATCTCGTAATTTATATAAAGAAAGAGTGTGTAAAATTTTAAAAAGATCGGTTCAGTAGATTTTGAGCTACAGAGTTCACCGGCTTCGAAAAAGCGAAGTGTTAGAAAAACACGTTTAAAGTTTCACAGACATTTTTGTCGAAATCGGAGGGCGGATACTTACAAGTGTGTATCTCCGTCAGTTTTACTTCAATTGCTTTCAAATTTTCACAGAATAATCTTAAGATGTTGTACATTAATATAAAATAAAAATAAAAAAATGCAAAAAAAGAAAAAAAAAATACCTTACTACCCCCTTAAGCTTACCAGTTTCAACTTAAAACATGCTAATTTATAAGCGTAAGATCATCAAGGAAAGCCATCATGAAAGTAGATGCAATGTTTCAGAAAAATTTCTAATCCAAAGCGGAAAATTTGCTGATGTTGAAAAATTGCTTTTACAGTGATTTAATCGGTGTCGTAGTGTAAAAATTCCCATCAGCGGTTCTTTACTTATGGAAAAAGCACAACAAATTTCGAAGAAGCTGGATGTGCAGTGCAATGCATCATTTTCTTCAGGATGGTTTCACAAGTTTAAACTAAGACATGGCATAACAGGCAAAACTGTAAGCGGAGAGTCTGGAGATGTTGAATGATGCGAAACAGTGGATGATTGGATTCAAAACCAATTGCCAGAATTAATAAAAGGATATGAATAAAAAGAGATTTTCAATACAGATGAAACCGGTTTATTTTATAATCTTTTGCCATCTAAAACTCTCGCAATCAAATCAGATACGTGTCATGGTGAGAAAAAGAGTAAAATGCGATTAACAGTGTTATTGTGTGCCAATGCATATGGATCTGAAAAACTGCCTCCTTTGATTATTGGCAAATTAAAAAAGTCCCGCTGCTCAAAACCGTGAAAACATTATCAACAATGTACCTGGTGAATAAAAAATCAAGGATGATGATGGCTTTCTTTACAGATTGGTTTAAAGAATTAGATGACAACATGCAAAAACAGAAGCGGTGACTCATTCTATTCATTGATCAGTGTCCAACTCATCCACCTGATATGGACTTTCTAAGAAACATAACAGTCAAATTCTTCTTTTCAAATTGCAGCTACTAGATTTAGGAGTCATAAAATCCCCCAAACAACATTATCGAAAATTTTTGGTGAAAACAGCTGTCGCCAGTTTTGACCACGGAAATTTCGAAAATGTGAAGATTAAGTCTTACAAGCTATGACTATCATAATGATGGCTTGGCAAAAAGTTTTACCCAAAACTATAAAAAACTGCTTTGCACCACCAGAAAATTGGTCAAATTTAAGTGATGTTGCTACGTTTGAGGATTATGTGCAAAGTGATTCGGAACTTGCAACATGTTCTCTTCTAACAATAGATAGAATGATCGCAAATGAAGAAACTAGCTGTGAATAAGAGGTCAACTGCAGTAGAAAGCCACAGCCAAGTTTTTAACAAGCTTTGGTGGATTTTAAGACCATGCAAGAACACCTCATTAGCAGATATTTTAATGATAATGTTAAGATGGCATTTTTAAGTGTGAAAAATGAACTTTTTACTGTGCAATCTAAAAATTCCATACAACATAAAATAACAAAATATTTTGTATATGGCGAATGATTTTGAATTGTAGTAAGTTGTAAATTATATCCGAAAGAAGAAGTTTTTCATTCCTTACCTATTGTATTTCATTTGTTTTAATTTATATCTCATTTTTTTATTGTTGGTAGTTACTGATATGTTCCTACTTTTGTTAATTTCGTTTATACGTTTTTTTCATTTATATGTTTTTTTTCCTTGGTCCCTTGAAAAGCATATAAACGGTGCTTCACTGTATTTGTATAATTTTTTTCAAAGCACAGATACACATGAAATAAGTTCTTCAAATACTGTAAGCACTTTGTATATCATCAATCAAATATGGTTGAATTCATCTGTTTTCAGATGCAGGAAAGTAATATAAGTCATTCATTTTTAAAGTTTTATAACTCGGTTAATTTTAGTGTTATATAAACAGGACTTTTTTACCTTACTTGTCAAGGTAATAGGAAAAATTAACTAGATATAACTTATATGACCGGAGGACTGTATAAAAATTTAAATTTTGTAACGTTTAAAGAAATGTTTTTATTGCACCAAATCGCTTTTAAAATATTTCTTTATGTTGTTTAAAACATTTTTGTAATTGGAACTAAATGTCTATGACTAATGGTTTAGGAATTAGCCATTGACCACCATTGAAAGCGGACACCTTGTATTTAAAAGTAATTTAATTCAACAAAATGAAATGAGTTGTGCAATTTTTTTTCTATTTCCTATGGGGGGGGGGGGGGGGAACATGATTTTTTTTTTCAGTATCTTTGTCAAATAAGTAGACATTTTATTCAAATATACACTTATGATTCTTTAGAAAGATAAATATTTAATTTGTATTAAATTTTTAAACCAAAAATTAGATTTTAGACTACATAAGATAAATAAAACAGCATTTTTATCATTTGATTTTTGTTATTAAATCACATATTGAGGAACTTTTATCTCCATTTGTTTTTATTATTAGTTAGTGTCTAACTTATAGAGCTCTACATTGCATGATATTGGTTATCGGCAAACTTAATTTCATTACATAAAACTAGGTACATAATGGTACAAGATGTTAGTTTTTCTGTTGCTTTTAATACCTAATATTTACTATTTCATAATAGATGATTTGCAATCAATATCTTATGAAATTTATTTACAAACATCTTCATTATTAATTATTCTTATCTTTTCATACTAATTATACTGTGAATTTTAATATCTGTCATTCAGATGCAATCACCTTTGGAGGATGAAATGAGAGAAACTTTTAGGAGGTAGTTTTTATTTCTCAAAGAAAAAAGGTCTTTTGACCTAATTAAGAGCTCTTTTAAAAACAGGAATTAAGATGCATAGCATAAAAAAAACCACACACATTGGTGCTTTCTCAATAAAAGTAAAAAAAAAAAAAATTCTGTAATCTCAGAATAAAAATGCTCAGCACATGAACCCTCACTTAACTCTTTCTATGACTCCTAGTGAGACAAAAATATAATATCAAGTGCTTTGCAGGGCATAATGAAACTTTCATTTGAAGTCTTTAATGCGTGGAGTTAGTGACATGAAATTGTTTATGCATGCACAGGACCCCAAAGGAAACTTACACACATACTCTAGTTATCATTGAAAAATATTTTATTTTTGACAAAACGTATCAATATTCAAACAGCATATTTTTTTTTTTTTTTTTAACATTTTATATTTGTGACCAGAGACCTTTTGAAATACTTGAAGTGGTTTAGTAACTTGAAAAATAAGCCAAAGCATCTTCAAGCATGTTAACGGCATTAACTGTCAAGTTTGAACAAACAAGTTCAGTGGGGCATGAAGACCAAATATTTAACAGGAAAAGTCCTGTAAATGCTTAGAAGTCACTATGACAATCATGCCATTGCAAGAAACTTCCTGAAATGCTTTGGCTATGGACTTTTTCAGTCCTACAACAGCCCTGACTTTTTACCAATGGACTTTTTATTGTGCTATGCCTGATCAAGTCTACAGAGATCAGTCAAATATCATAGAAGAGTTGAAAACAGTAATAACTAGTGTAATAAGATCAATTTCAACAGACCAATTCAAGCAGATTATTACAAATATCAAGCAAATACTTTGTTTCATTGTCTCTTCAAACAGCCAACATTTTAAGAACCTCATCCTTTAATATAATTTATTCTTATATTTAAATCCTGAAATGAAAATATTATTCCATTCAAAATTTATTCAATGCTTTCTTTTTCTATACTTTATGAAGCGCCCTGTATATAACTAATAATTTGTCTAAAAGTAAAATAAACAAATAAACGAAAAAATTAAAAACACTCTGTGAATTCTGAAATCTTATATTTGATATAATCCAGATTTTTAAGCATTCATTAATGACATTTTAATTTAATTTGCAAAGGAACATGTGGAACTTTGAGACAGATATTTATTATTTTTTCTTTTCTGCTCTTTATTATTATCATCACCATAAATTTAAACAGTCACAGCTGAATTTACATAAGAAAAAGCATACTAACTAGTGCATGAAAAGTTTTTTTTCAAAGAAGCAAACACATAAGGTTTAAAAACTTGGGATTAAAAACAATTAGATTAGTATATATAAGAATAATGCCATCATCAACTAAAGAGCTGAGATGATGAACATTTTAAGTGATAAGGCTAAGATGCTTTACCCACATGCACCATTTTATAGATTAAAAAATAGCCAGATTTTGGTAATATTTCTTTCAATAGTAACTAGATTATTATGCTTGAATTAAGTTAGTATTGTTAAAATTTGGTTCTGCAATCCTCGTTTGCATGGTTGTGGAAAGAGGATAAGGAAAATTATTGCAAATGCATTTATTATGTCGTATATGATAAAATATCAAAAATTACAGAATTTCAAAGCTTAACTCAAAGTAAACTGACTTCAATGCGTTAATTTGATTTTATACACTATTAAAAACCAGTAGTTTTTGCTGCAGACTCACTTCATAACTTTTAGAGAAAATGGTGAGGAGCATTATGGAACATTCTCACAAAAGAGATATATTCAAAATAGAGATATTCTATAAAAGTGATTGAGTAAATAAGCAGCAAAAAACACAGACTTTTAACAGTGTAGGCACAGTAATAATAAAATGTTTAGATTGAGATTTGAAAATATATTGCATACTATGCTGCGATCAACTCTTTGGATTTAAGCATTATTGTGCAATTAAAACATCTAAAGTCTTAGCACTTTTTAGATAGCAGATTTCCACACTATTTATTCTATATGCTGTAACTTGTGTAAATAAAATACAGATATACTCAGAACTTCTTTATGGATTTAACAGTGTTTACTCTAATAGACCACTTTAGACCGTTAGTAACAGACCACTTTAAATCATTAAAATGGCATGAAAATTTTATTTGAAAGCTTGCAATAAATTAGAGTTTGAACTATCTGAAGTCTACTCTGATATACAAGAGCATTTTTAAAGCATGAAATAACACAAGTAGCACATTTCTCATAAATTTTATGTATAGATATTAGAAAACAGTAGTTTGGCATGGATTAGAAAAGACTGTCAATCAAAAAGTTGCCAAACACCTGTGCATTGTCGAAGCATATCTGTTCAAAAACACTTAACATGTTCATCTACTTAGCTCTTCAACTATGTAACATAGTTAAATTTTAGAGAATACCTAAATATGAAAAATTGGAAGTACATTTTTAAATAATAGTAATAAGTAAATAATTATTTTGTGAAAATAATATTAAATTTATGTTACAATGCATTATTTAACTATAAACATATTTTTTTAAATATTTATAAGTAAAAATGATAACAATATAATAGCAATTGGGTACACGACATTTCGGTCCCACCACTTCAGTCCTGCCGTTTCGGTCCCGAGACAATTGGGTCCCCAGATATTTCGGTCCCGAGACAATTCGGTCCCCAGACATTTCGGTCCCAAGACATTTCGGTCCCGAGACAATTCGTTCCCAAGACATTTCGGTCTCTTGTAATTTCTTTGCTTCCTACCTTATAAGTCAGATTCTAATTGTTGTGGGCCTGCAAAATGGTATAAGTACAACATTATTCGGGCCTTTTTTTAATTCTCTCCCTCCCCTCAAGTTTTATAAAAAGTTGTATATAAGAGTCTGATAAATTTAAACTTTTATAACTCGTGATAATGAAATCACAGCAAGCTGAAAATTTTGATTGATTAAACAATGTGATATAAGTTTAGGGGATATTGTCTTTTGCTTTTAGTAGTATTATTATTAATCAGAATAATTATTTTAAATTTTATTATTAATTATTAGTATCAGTATTTTATATAAACTTCTATAAGCTACTATAAACTAAAAAGTATTTTATATAAACTGCCATAAATATTTTTTTGGCTGTTTACGTACATTTTTTTAGAACCTTTAAATTAGCATTAATTAAATAATAAAAAAACAGTGCTTATTTTTTGTCTTCCAATTAGTTTAATAATAAATGTCTTTAATAATTCAATTAGACAGTTATAAGTTATAATATATACATATTTCCTCAAATCACCCATGTACATCCTCTCCTTTGATAATTCAGAAATGAGATACATTTATTGAAGAACCAATTTATTATTATTTTTTTTATTATTTTAATAATACAAAGTTGCACCTTATAAATTTGTTTTCATAAGTTACTTTCCATTATTAACATTGCGAAAGCAATAGTGATCAAGTAACTGGGCATGCTATGAAAAAAATTTGTTTTTAGAAATTAGCCTCCGCCACTATTTTTTTAATAATAATAATAATAGTATTTATTGATTACATTGTTTAATAGTCTTCTTACGCCATGAAGACAATTTTTGTGAGTTAATTTTATTGAAACTGGGCCATTTTCATTCTAATAAGATGATTATTTTTTTTTTAATTACATAAAATTAATATAATAATTTTTTAAAATATAATAATATAAATATTGGATATAAATATAATAATATAAATATTATATATATAATATAATGTATAATTTAATAAAATATATTAAAATGTAATATATTGTTATTTTAAATAATTCTATTTTCAATTTTTAAGTGTCAAAACTAAGCTTTTTTTTATTTATTTATTTGTATTACATTTTCGCTCCTACTTTCCTAGAAAAAAAAAAAAAAAAAAAAAAAAAAAAAAAAAAAAAAATTATAATAATTCTTATTTTAGTTTTATTTTTAACTGTACTAATTGTTTTAAATTTCTGTAATTTTAAATATACAATAAACAAACAAGTAAAAGATAAATTTCAGTTTAGAACTACTAGGAAATATAATGATTATTGAATATAAAATTAATTATGAATTGAATTTACTTTAAAGTAAAATTCATTATGTAAATTAATAATGTTATTAATTAATAAATGAATTTAATTAAATAATTATTTGATTTTTATATTAAAATTACTGTTTTGAGAATTAGGATTACCAATAATTATTAGGATTACCATACAAAATTTGTGTGAATTATAATATTTTGGATAAGAGTGTTTGCGGTTTTCGGGCACTTATTATCATCACATTATACTAAAATTTTATGGCCTTCAATTTAAAAACTCTGCAATGTTTCCTATAAAATTATGTCTTATTTCACAAAATTTCAGTTTGGAAGAGAAGGGACCGAAATGTCTTGGGACCGAAACGTCTAGGGACCGAAATGGCTCAGGACCGAAGTGTCTCGGGACCGAAATGTCTTGGGACCGAAATGGCAGGACCGAAACGTCCTGCTCCCACAGCAATTAGCCTAAAAATTTCCTTTGTTTCAAATTTTTATGAAGTTATGAAATGCTATGCAATAATCGACATTTAAAAACAAAATGAAAAGATAAATAAATGTGTATTTTTGTGACCTTTAAGATGACTTTTGAATAGAAATGGGAATGCATAGATGAAAATCAACTCATGATAATTGCAACTAGCTAAACTAAAAGTTCAACTGAAAAAAAAAAAATCAACATTTTGAAGCTACAGTTGTCAGAAATCTTTAAGAATGTGACAATTTTGAAATTAATGTTACATAAACAGTGTATGTCAGATTTCATGTCATAAAAAAAAAATCAACATTATTAATAGAAACATAAATTAGTATTGTTGATCCTGTAATTTAATTAGGCGTACATGCACAATTGTACATTCCCATTGAACATTTTAAAGGCCGTTTTTATCGGTTAGAACATAAACATCATAATATAATAAATAAATTTTGATTTATTCACATTTTTTTTTTTTTTTTTTTTTTTTTTTTAATATATGCCTGTATGTAATAAATTGTAACTTTTGATCGATTAAAAAAATACTAAACTTTTTATGAATTTAAAAACTTGCATTTTAAAAAGGTCCAAATAAAAATTATAAATAATGAATAAAAAATGCAAACAAAATTTGTCCAAAAATTATGATGGATTACAAATATATAAGATCTAATATTTTAGAGAAAGGCAATTGAACTTTTATTCCAATTATAATTAAAATTGAAAAATTACACAGAATTGCAAAAATGTTGGAGAAAATTAACAAAAATGAAACCATTTTTTATGTTTAGTAGTTCTGTATATTAGATAAAACAGAAACATGGGAAAAATTAATATGTGTCTTTCAAAAATATATCAAAGATTTTTAATATGTCTAAGTGATCAATTAATCCAAATAATTTAGTGATAATTATATGCTCAAAAAAATACTCCTTAAAAATATGCATTCACAAACTTCTATGTATGCATATTTATAAACTTGTATGGATTTAACTAGTTCAATTTTAGACTACATATTTACGATAATACATAATAAAATCTGTTTCATAAATAAGGAAATATTTACTAAAATGGGTTATTTATATATATATATATTAATTAAACTATTAAAAGAAAAACTTAAGAGTGAAAAACCTTCATAAAATAGAAATTAAAATTAAACATTTATTTAACATTTTGGTATGTAAAAATCTTTGTAAAGTTAAGTACAAAATATAGTTATACAAAACTTATTATGGTTCAAATAAACATGCCAAAAGTTGTTCTGGTGGTATTTATAAATTTTGAGCTTACAGCATGATACATTTTTTGGTCCAATTTTAAAATTATTTTGCAATTATAAAAATGAGGAAAGAATGAGCATATGCAACACTTGATTCATATTTACACTAGGCATATAAACTCAGATAAACCTAAAAGAACAGATTCAAACAAGTAAAACATTTAGCATGCATATAGCTTGAGACTTTTTACACAGACAAAAACATTACAGTAACAGTTTCCATATACATACATATACATTTATATGTATGCATATTAACTTTTACTTTTTGATCTTCGCCAGCAAAGGTCATATGATTTCAATCTGAAAATAAAAAATGCATTAGAAAGTTTATTAAATTTTTGTTGGTGAAACATGATGTATACATCACAAACAAAAAATTTTATAATGGTAATAAAAATTTTTATTTTTTAATAAAATTTACATTCACATGTTTTTGCATTAAGATTTATTTTTAGAGTAGAAAATGGAAAGACATATTTTTAGAACTCATAAGCACTAAAAATTAACCAAATTCCAAGCATCATAGTACCTTAAGATTTCAGTTGCAAAAGAATGGAATTTTTCTTGATATCCTTCTGAAACCATTAGGGATGTGCCACTTAAGATGTTAAGAATCCTTCATTATTCTTACAAGTTATTTTTACTGTAAAGTTTATTTTACGGTTATTATTCAAGCATTTTTCTAATTCAACTACAGAGAATTTTCTTTTTGAAAAACCAGTGGTAAAAGATTAAAAATTAAGAAAAGTGTTTTTGCCGCAAAGGAGTTGACTTCTTCAGTTCCGAAGTTAAATTAATAATATAAATACTTATTTAATGGGCTTTTTTAAAAAAAAATTGCAAAAAAAATGACAGAAAAAAAATATTTTTTCTTTATTTCTTCTTATTTGTCTTTCTATGCCTGAAAAAGATAAGTTGAGAATATTTTTGAACTGTTAAAGTTGATTACAGTTGTTCTGAATAATATCTAAAGTAATAATTGTTCTATTACTGATGCAGTTTATATTTGGAAAGATCTTCAAAAAATATTAAAAGAAAAACAGGTAAGTAAAGAAGTCTTACAGTATTTTGAGTCCAGGTATAAAATGGCTCTAACACCCATGCACTTTTTTATATATATGTTCGAACCATGATACAGTCAACTATCTGAGCACGGAAAAAAAAAAAAAGGATACATTTAATTTTGCAAGGCACAGATAGCCATGTAACTCGATGCTTGCAGTAGCAAAATTTAACACCAAATCTTCACCTTTTTGAAGAACATTTTTTGTGCTGAATACAGTAAAAGAAGTTATCCCATATGAATGCTGGAAGAGTCAACAAGTTCAAATCAACAAATTTAATAGCAAAGTCTTTATTGAAGTTGAACAATTTATAACACCAAAAACCTCTTCAGCAAGTTTGAAAGAATATTTTCAACATTTGAACTGGTACATTCAAAATTATGAAAAAGTTAGGATTAGAACAGACCTCAAAACTTTTAATTAAAATTAAACACATGGAGTTGTTTTTATAAATATTTTTTTTTTTCCTTAACTATATTTAACAGGGAGAAATAAAGTTTGTATTAAAAAAAATAGAGATTTTTCTAAGTCTATGTCTCAATTTGTATAAATGTTGCACTCATTGATGAATTAAGTAAGTTAATACATATGTATTCTTTTAGCATTTAAAAAATGCATATTGATTTTTTAAAGTAAATATATCTAGTAAGAGATTAACAATCATTTGTTGATGTTGATATAATTGAGACTATAAATAATTTTTAAATTTTGTGCAGGAAAATATTTTCAATTTTAGCTTATTTTTTTGCTGATTTAGTAAAATATGTTTGTTTGCCCCTTATTATATTCTTTATTATCAACCTGCATAATAATTATTTCTTTAATTATTGTCTAAAAGGTTTATATAAGTATACTAATAAATTAATAGTTTACATTTTTCAACTAAATACATCCTATAGAAAGCTAAACTTATATGGTAATTTAATTATACATTTTTATGCTTTAGTTATTTAATTATCAAAAAATTAAGTACTAATGTGAATGTTTAATATTAACTAACTATTAATTACAAAAAATCATCATGATTTTCTAAAACTCATATTATTTTTCTTGCAAATGCTATTTAAATAATAATGGGACACAAATTCTGTTTAAACCAAAAAAAGCTGGTTTAAAAAACCGGTTTTTTGGGTGGTTTTTTTTTTTTTTTTTTTTTTTTGTTTAAGATCAGTTTCTATATCAACCCTGAAAAGAACAGAGGTCCTCAATTGGGAGTCCAGGGACCAAAGAGTATAATCGCGGAGCATCATTCTTCCAAATTATTGCAAAGTATTAGTTATAGGAAAATGAGGCTATATAGAAATTTAATAACATATTTCAACATCTACATTGGGTAGAGTGAAAAAAATTAATATTTTGTTTCATCTAAAACAGGTAGATGCAAAAAATTTCTTTTATGCTAGTACATCAACTGAGTGAAATTTCACCGCTGAAAAAAAAAATGGCTTGAGTCTGCGCTTTTGATCCAAAAGTCAAAATTTTGGGTAAAATTTATATTTTTTTCAAAAAATTAAAAAAATTGTTTTCAGATGGTTATTATTTAAGAGTGTAATTTAAGCCTTTATTAACTACTTAACGTATTTAAAATGCAAAACAATATCTTTATTCTGTATAACTGGAGCAAAACTGACAACTTTCATTAAAAAAACGGCCTTACCAGTCTATACTAGCATACTACAAATTGTTGTTTTGAATACCGTTCTTACCTAGTTTTTTTTCAAAACGACCCTGGAAATACCTCATGCAGGTGAGTGCATTTCTTGTCCCACCCTTCCTAAATGCCTTACCATCTAGGCACAATTTTAAATATACATCGACATACTTTGGATGATGATGCTGTGTCCTATTTAACATATATTTTTACAGTTTATGTAAAAGAAAACAGGTGGAGTAATGCACAGGGATCTTATTAATGGAATCTATTATTTTTACCGAAATTGCATCCATTTTAATGCAGAGTGATTAGAAGTTTTCTTACCACAACATTTCTTTCAATAAATTATATTTTTTACATAATGATCTGCTTCAAAGATGATTTTAAGTATTTCAACTTTGGGTATACTATCATTTACTCAACCTTTTGTATTTATTATATGTTGAGAAGCAAGCTGTTTAATTTGATGGCAATCATCAGAAAGCATTGAAATCAGAATTTGCTCTGCATGTGCAAAACAACCATCATCCTAAATAAATTCTTTTAATATTTGTTTTATGCTGTTTTCTGAGTTGTGCAGTTGCCAAATTATTAGTAGCTAAACATTAATTTCCTATTAACTTTTATATCCCTTCTTTAGAAGTGGATTACATTTGATGGTAAACCATTCTGGGGCACAAACTTGGAATACAAAGTAATTTGTGAAAAAATGACTCTAATTGGCAATGAGTGCTTATTTAAAATTTGGAGAATTATACTAGCCATTGTGAGTGATACAAGCTTAGAATGGATTATAAAAATGAATCATATTCTATTTCTCTTCCAGGAAATTTTCTCTGCCATTTATAAGACAAGATTGATGAGAAAAATTCTAACACACATGGATTAACCGCCTCAATTGGAAAATCTTTGTCCACATGCCATTCACTTCCTACTGCAATATTAATCCACTAGCAGGCTATGCCCGCTGCGCTGGTCAATATTTCAAAATCAACCGTGGATGAAACGAACTGGTGAATTTAAATTTGTATTTTAAATAATTTGGACCTCCAGCAGCACTTTGCTCATTGCTGAAAACGATTTAGAAACCATTGTGATATTAAATTATCTTAAACGTTGCACAAAATTTTTGTTTGTTTGTTTGGAGGGGGGGATTTTTGAGACTTATAGCGGCTGAGCTGTTGTCTCGAATGATCCAATCGTTGCGCAAAAACCAGCTATTTAGAAATAACTATTTTAGTTTATTACTAACAGTGCACATTTGGACGTGAAATGAGACCATTATGGCAACAGGATTTAAAATTTTCCCTTATCTGAAGAAATATTAATTATTACAGTCGTTACCATGGTAGAACTTCTGAAAAATTTCTTCACAACTTTTCATTATGTGAAGCCAGGAACCCAAAGCTACTCCCACCTAAAAAATTTATATATATATTAAATTTTGTCTGCGCGATAAAAGGCACAATTATGCAAGAATCATCTTCAAACTCGTCAGCTACATTGAGATGGTTAGTATCTCAGTGGGAATTGCAAATGAGCAAAATCGGCCCAAGGGGGTGGTAATTGGGAAGGGTTCAAAAATTTGAATACCATCTTAACATGGCTTTCACAAAACCAGCTCTTACAAAACAATAGCAGGAAAAAAATAAACATCTTTCATTACAGCAAGTTGCCAACGATAAAGAAAACACACATTAAAATTCTCACTACAACAATTACTTTATTATTGCAAAATTTCCTCCTGAAAAATGAAAACAAAATTACTTGCTCTTTCGTATTTAAGCACTTTCTCTTTAGCTATTTAAGATAAAATTATTTAAATTTGTATAATTTGGCGAACGATTTGGCGAAATTGGTTGACGTGATAATCAAGTAGTAACGAATTTACACTTTTCATATTTCACAAAAGATTCCTACACAGACATCATATACGCAATAGGTTTAGCACGATTATCTTGCAACTACAATGTGGCAAAATCCTCGTTTTAGAATACCAAAGAATTTTATGTATATTTTATTATTTTCTATCATTTTAAACAGCAATTAACAATAAATAAAAAGTAACTGTAGAACAAAACAACAAATATCATTTCAAAAAAGAAAAAAATGAAAGTAAATAAAAAACTTATCATCAGATAAACAACTATAGCTGGGTTACCATATGAGGCAAATAATGCCATTTTGGCGCCAGTGAGATACCTCGATGAGTATATGACCGAATCCGTGACAAAATTTCCATTTGGAAAAAACTTTAATCGGTATTTATACTGCATTTTCCCTACTTATGTATAAGAAAAAACTTTGACACAGATGTCTTGTATGCACCACATTGGTGCAATTTTTTTCTGGCACCACTTTGGCGAACTTGGTTTTTAATTACCAATTTCATAAATATTTTTTAATTATTTTGTATTATTTGAAAAAAAAAATAATAAAAAAGTTTAATTAATAGCTATAGAACAAAAGGATTTATATTATTTAAAAAAAAAAAAAATGAGAGTTAATAAATAGTTTAATAATAAATAAACAACCATAGTCGGTTTACCATGTATGGCATAAAATCGCCATTTTGTTGCAATCGTGCGAATGTGGTGCGTATATGACATCTGCGCCAAAACTTTAAAAAGTTGCAATTAAATTATTTTACAGTTTGGATGAGAAAGACATTTATACTAAAATTTAAACATTATGCGCATTTTTTTTTGCTATAACTGCTATTTATATATTTACAATTAAACATAAAATATATCCTAAAAATGCTCTCACACATTTAAAAGAGAGTGAGAGAATTTAGTAATTGTAAACATCGCTCCGGCTTATGTCTTCTTGGTATAAAATCGCATTGTTTGATGAGAAAAGTAAATTCAAACACCCAAATAAATAAATAACATACAATTAACAGATAAAACCATTTTTAAAAGTAATTCTGCTATTTTGTCCTGTAAGACACATAATGGTAAAGTTAGATTTTAGAAATAATTTTTAAAAAATAGAAAAATGTTATTTAAGTTTTATCTAATAAAATATTTAAGATACATTTTTGTTAGCCTGCGCGAAAGAGAATAGCGAAAGTTTGATTGAAAAAATATTGAAGAGGAAATGGTCAATTAAAAAAGACTTGTAAATTTTATTCAGCGGGAATTTTTCATTTCAAAATGTTGAATTTATCTATAGTAATAACGCATGATTGCATAAATTTACTTTGAATTGCAAAATTTTTCCTTCAGTACTACTTGGTTATACCGTCGACCAATTTCGCCAATTACATAAATCGCCAAACTATTAGCCAGATTATATAGATTAGCACAAATTTTCATTTAAATAACGAAAAACAAATTAGCAGAACATGTATAAAAGTAGAAATAAAATGTTGAATTAAAAACCACTTGATGACATAATTAGTATTTATATTATGCTTAATGTCAAGTGAATGTGACATTTACGATCATCCATTATTGACATTTAATCTTGGAATTTGGGGGTAGATTTTTAATCGATGGGGTAATCTTTCCTTCTTCAGTTTTTAAATTTTAAAACTGAAATTTTTCCTGTAAGTGAAATTGGCGAAATGGTGCAAGAAAAATTAAATTAACAATGAAAACATTTGCAAAAAGAAATAAAAGAGTTATACTCATATCGATATAATTTACGATTGAATATTAAAATATACTCTAAAAATTATCTTCACTTGAAAAAAAAAAAAAAAAAAAACATTATTGCGACCATTAAGAACCTAAGTCAGGCATTAAGTCAGTAGTGTATTTTCGGCTTAAAAACACATTCTTTGGCGACAAAAGCAAGATGAAAATGGTATAGAAACGAATAGTAACTCGCAACTTACAGTGTCTTTTACAATCAGATCTGCTTTTTTCTGCTGTAAGTTCTATTATACGGAAATTCGATAAAAAAGAGAAAGAAAATAATAAAAAGGGAAATAACTATCATTCAAAATTCATTTAATCAATTTCTGAAATTCATGTTTTTATTCTAACACCAGGGATAAGTCGCCAAAAGTTGAACCAATTGTTATATTTTGCGTTAATTTATTTTTTAAGCATTACAAATATTTTTTTCATTTTCAAGATAAATATATTTTTATAATATTACGCCTCATTTAAGCGGTCTTTCTTTATTATTATTAATATTATCAGTAGTTATTTTCTGCTATTATTTGCAAGATATTTGTAATATTTCTAATAGATATAGCCATTTTAATTCTTTTAGCAATTATAATTTTCACCAAAAACAGCTACTGGCAACCCTTTTGTCAAAAATAACCGAAAAATACGAAATTTACTGCGAAAAATCAGAGTTATCCCTATAAATTTGAATCATAAACCTTCGGAAAAATATTTCCTATCGAATGATACAATCGGCAAAAAAATCCATTTGGTAGTTTTTGAAAACACTCGTTTGGAAGTTTCAGAACTTCTGCTTTATAATATATATGATATAGAGTAATTCAGAAAAATTATTTCCTCAAATTGAAAAAAAAAAAAGTACTCTGCACAGATCAAAAATAACTACTGGAGATTTGCAAAGCTATTTCTCAGAAGAATTAGTGAAAAGAAACCTATAAAATAATTCCCACCAAAGATAGATCACAATGACGAATAAAATTCTGCCTTTTAAATGAGCACTCATATCTCATTAGAGTCTGTATATTCACTCACAAAGCATTATGTATTTGAAGTTTGTGTCCCAAGATGGTTTGCCATCAAATGTAATTCAATTCTGAAGAAGGAATATAAAGTTAATGGGAAATTACTTGGCTACTAAACAATGCAAAAAACCATGCAAAATAAATGTTCAAAAAAGTTATTTAGAACAATGGCTGCTTTGGACATGCATAACAAATTTGGATTGTAATGTTTTCTGATGATTGCCATCACATTAAACAGCTTGCTTCTCAAAAATGTAAAAGGTAGAGTAAATGATGGCACACTCAAAGTCGAAATATCTAAATTCATCTTTGAAGCAGATTTTTGTGTAAAAAAATATAATTCAGAGAAAAAATGTTGTGGTAGCAATACTTCCAATTACTATGCATTAAGTGGATGCAATTTTGGTAAAAATAATAGATGGCTGAATAGATTCTAATAATATTACCCTCGTGCATTACACCACTTATGTTCTTTCACGCAAACTGTATAAATATATGTGAAATAGGCCACAAAAGTATCATCTAAAGTCTGTGTTTACAAAGAAAGATGAACTCAATACATAGAAAACTTATGCCTGTCTTCGATTTTTTAAAAAAAATCACAATTCGATGCATATTTAAAACACTGTGCCTAGATAATCGAATAGTTGGGATGGGTAGTACATGAAATGTATATAACAAAGTACGTCCAGGATAGTTTTTACAATAACTAGGTATTAACTGTATTAAAAAACAGAAAAAAAAATATTGTATGCAAGAATAGAGTGGTAAGGCCATTTTTTTTAACCAAAAGTTGTCAGTTTTGCTCCAGCTATACAGAATAAAGATATTGTTTTACAGTTTAACATATTAAGCACCAAGTCAGTCACTGTGACTAACACTGAACTTTCTGTTTTGATTGTGTCATTCATTGATGACTGACAGTCTAAAATATGATATAAACTAGAAAATATATATTGTTTTAAGTAATTACTAAAAACTTACTTAAAATTTATACTTAACTTTTATTTATTACAGGATTAAACTTTTTTAATAATTACTTAAAACATTATAGTTTTTTTAGCTTCAGTGTCAGTCATTATAGAACTCAACATGTTAAATATATTAAGTAGTTAATCAACAATAAAGGTTAAATAACTCTTTTAAATAAAAACCATCTCAATAGGATCTTTTTAATTTTTTTATTTTTTTATTTTCTTCTATCTTAAATAGAAAAAAGTATTGTAATCGAAATTTTTTCGACTTCCAGTTTTCGACGGATTTACACGTTTTAGGGGTCAGCGATTCCAAAAAAAATGTTTTTACAAAATGTCTGTCTGTGTGTCTGTATGTCGCCCTTCTACCATCAAAAAGTGCTTGAAGTTATGCATAGAATTGAACCAAATTTTTTGTGAATATTTTTGGCTGTGGCAAGCAGGTCCTCCTCCAGTTTTGAAATATTCTGCCGGAATGGAGCGCTGCAATAATGATTTTTGTGCCATTTTCAATATTGTACCGACCAAAAGTATATGAAATTATGCATCGAATTAGGGGTCAGCGATTCCAAAAAAAATGTTTTTACAAAATGTCTGTCTGTGTGTCTGTATGTCGCCCTTCTACCATCAAAAAGTGCTTGAAGTTATGCATAGAATTGAACCAAATTTTTTGTGAATATTTTTGGCTGTGGCAAGCAGGTCCTCCTCCAGTTTTGAAATATTCTGCCGGAATGGAGCGCTGCAATCGTGATTTTTGTGCCATTTTCAATATTGTACCGACCAAAAGTATATGAAATTATGCATCGAATTGAACCAAATTTTTTGTGTATGTGTATGACTGCGGCTAGTTGGTCCTCCCTGAATTTGAAAAAAATCCGCCAGAAGGGGGCGCTGCAATTGTGATTTTTTTGTCATTCTCAATATTGTACAGACCAAAATTATATGAAGTTATGTATCGAATTGAACCAAATTTTTTGTGTAAGTGTATGACTATGTCTAATTGGTCCTCTCTGAATTTGAAAAAAATCCGCCAGAAGGGGGCGCTGTAATCGCGATTTTTGTGCCATTTTCAATATTGTACCGATCAAAGGTATGTGAAGTTATGCCTTGAATTGAACCAAATTTTTTGTGTATGTGTATGATTATGGCTAGTTGGTCCTTCCTGAATTTGAAATTAATCTGCCGCAAGGGGGCGTTGCAATCGCGATTTTTGTGCCATTTTCAATATTGTACCGACCAAAAATATATGAAGTTATGCATCGAATTGAACCAATTTTTTGTGTAAGTGTGTGACTATGGCTAATTGATCCTCCCTGAATTTGAAAAAAATCCGTCAGAAGGGGGTGCTGCAATCGCGACTTTTGTGCCATTTTCAGTATTGTACCGGCCAAAAGTACATGAAGTTAATCATCGAACTGAACCAAATTTTTTGTATAAGTGTATGGCTATGGCTAGTTGGTCCTTCCTTAATTTGAAAAAAATCCACCAGAAGGAGGAGCTGCAACAGCCAATTTTATGCCATTTTCAATACTGCACCACCTAAAAGTGTATAAAGTTAGTCCTAGAACCGAACTAAATTTTTGTATATGATTATTTTTTGGTAAGGCAAGTAGGTCCTCCTTGAATTTGAAAAAAAAAAAATCTGCCTATCATTCTATTGTCCATCAGCTCGTGTAGAGACGGAAATCCTTTTTTACTCTGATTAATTGATTGAAGCAGAAATTTAAGATGAAAACCAAAATTCGTATGGTATTGAATTAAAATTATTAAAACATTAAAATGAATAACTATTTTTTTTAATATTAAAATGTACGTATGAGATAGAAGAAAGTTTTGGGATTAGCACATCCAACTAGTTTTTTTTTTTTTTTTTTTTTGAAAAAGTGTCACGTTTTACACAAAATTTCGATTTTTGGACCAAAAGTGCAGACTTAAACTATTTTTCTTCAGCTATAAAATTTCATGCAGTTGATATACTATTACTAGCAGGGGTGACCGAGCTCAGCTCGGTCAAAATTAACTTTGTGTTCAACTCGATATAGTATTATTACTGTAAAACATGTTATTAATAATAGTATTATTTACAAAAACAACCAATAAGTAAACTATGTTTGTATGCACATGTTCATAAATTTTACTTTATTTTAAAATTTACAACGAAAGCACATCAATCTTGACAGATATAACCAAATTTGGACACATTCTTTCATTTGGCGCCAAATATGTGTTTTGGTTTCGTAACCTTAATAGTCGATTTTTCGGCCAAATTTCGCCAGTATTTTGTCAAATATCGCCAACTTATTGGCTTTTGCCATAGTCTCGTGATCCTGACCCTTATTACCCAAATGATCCACTAATCACATATGATCAAACATGTGACTTAGCTCAATGGTCTTCAGCTAATCAAAAACAGTAGAGTATAAAATGAATCAAAATCGTTTAAGCCATTTCTTAAGTAAAATTAGCTTGATAGCATTCAGCAATGAAGCGATATGACCCACTAATATAATTTTGTTTAATATGCAACTCAGCTCAATAGTCTTCTCGTGACAAAAGACGTTCAGTTACAAAATTTAGGTAAAACTGACTGAGTCGTTGTTATATATAATTAGAATGACCCGAACCCATTAAGACCTAAAACGACCCACTAATTGAATTGTTACGTGCATGTGCCCTATCTCAATGGTTTTCTTTTGCCCGAAAACGATATAATATAAAATATACTCAAAATGGTGAGAAAAATTTTCTAGATAAAATTAGCATGACCCACAAATGACCCTTATATCGAAATCTCTCGAAAATGTAACTTAGTTCATTAATTTTTGCGTGCCGAAAAACGTTAAATACAAAATTTGGATAAAATCGATTGAGCCAATTTTTAGGTATAAATAGTTTGACCTTGACCCATTATGACCCAAAATGACTCATTAATCGAGTTTTCTCAAACATCTGACCTAACCCAATGATTTTCTTGTGTCCGAAAATGATAGAATATAAAATTTAGTCAAATTTGCGCGAGACATTGTCTAGATAAAATTAGAATAACCCAAAAGGGACCCACTGATCGAAATTTCTCGAACATGTGACATAGCCCAATGATTTTCTCGTGCCAAAAATATGCTGTATACAAAATTTCGTTAAAATCGATTCACCCGTTCTTTAGATATAGCTTGACCATGACCCATCATGACCCACAAATGACCCTTATAATCGAAATCTCTCGAACATGTGACTTAGCCCATTAGTTTTTTCGTGTATAAATATTGTTACACTCAAAATTTCGTTAAACTCGATTCTGCCGTTCTTTAAATATAAATAACTTGACCCAGACCTTTTATGACCCAAAATGACCCAGTAATCGAAATTTCCCGAACTGAGACCTAGCCCAATAGTTTTCTCGTGCCAAAAAAATGTTGTATACAAAATTTCGTTAAAATCGATCCACTTGTTCTTTAGCTATAGCTTGACCATGACCCATTATGACCCATCATGACCCACAAATGACTCTTATAATCGAAATCTCTCGATCGTGTGACTTAGCCCATTAGCTTTCTTGTGTCAAAAAACTATTACAGGCAAAATTTCGATGAAATTGAGTCTGCGGTTCTTTAAATATAAATAGCTTGACCCAGACCCATAATGACCAGGTATGACCCATTAAAATTTTTTTTCGAACATGTAACCTAGCCCAATGTTTTTCTCGTGCCCGAAAACCATAGAATGCAATTTTTAGTCAAAATTGCGTGAGAAAATCTCTAGATAAAAATAGCATGACCCACAATGACCCCAAAAATGACCCACTAACCGAATTTTCTCGAACATGTTACCTAACCCAATGGTCTTCTTGTAACTCAAAACGATAAAATATATAATTTGGTCGAAATCGTTAGAGCCGTTTTTTAGATAAAAATGGCTTGACCCATAATGACTCAAAAATGACCCACTAATCGAAATTTTTCGAACATGTGACCCAGCCCAATAGTTTTCTCGTGCCAAAAAACGATTGGATACAAAATTGCCTTAAAATCCATCCAGCCGTTCTCTAGATATAAATAGCTTGATTCTGACCCATTGTGACCCAAAATGACCCAGTAATCGAATTTTCCCGAACATGGGACCTAGCCCAATGGTCTTCTCGTGCCCGAAAATGGTAAAATCCAAATTTTTGCGAAAATCGTTAGAGCCGTTTTTGAGATAAAATTTACCCACACACACACACAATTTTTGCTCGCATTATAGTATAAGATAAAGGCAATTTTTGGCACCTACCTGTATTCGATAAAAAAATATTGATTTTGCTCGCTCCACCCAAATCTATATAGATCGTTGTTAAGCAAATTCTATATTTAAAAACCTTATTTGATTTGTATACTTTTTGTAATTGGAAAAATGTTTCTATCATCAGTATTTAAAAAAATAATAAAATAATGGCCCAAACATTTATTTTGAATCATTCAGTATATCCACAAGGTGATCAAGAAATAAATTAGATAGATAACCAATGATTATAAATGCACAAATAATGTATGAAAAAAGGTAGCAAACAGCTGTTTCTAATCTACTAACGAAATTCTTCATCAGTGCAAAACTCAGCGAGCTAGAAATAGCAAATCTGAGCAAAGAGACAGAGAAAAGCAGGCTTATATACCCGCTACGGGAACGATCCCACCTAAAGAAAAGTAACCAATGAGAAGAAAGCAGCCTGAACAACTGGGTGGACAAGTAGAGACATCTAACGTAAAAAAAAACTAAAAAGCAAGGAAAAAAAAATTTTAAGTTAAAGATTTCCAAATGCTTGGAAAATAAGGAGTACTTGATAAGTCATTGACTAAGGAGTGAGAATTTTTAATGATGTGGTAAGCTTCCCAAAAATTAAGATCAAGAACAGAAGGACAATTATGGATAATGGTGGCTGAAGAAAAGTTGAATGTATGTTGTGAAGCTCAACAATGTTGCGCAATAGAAGAGCGTTTCAGCTCTTGATTTTTTACATACCTTTTATGCTCCTTTAAACGAAATGTGAGAACACATTTAGTCTGACCAATATAAGAAAGACCACATTGGCAAGAAATTTGGTAATTAGACCAGTTATCTAAGTAATCAATGGGATGCTTAAGATTTGAAAAAGCAATTTCAGTAACAGCAGAAAAAATAACACTGAAAGGGAACCTTTTTAACATTTTAGCAACTTACTGACTGATTTTGGGAAAAAATGGCAAAATACAGGGCTCCCAACAGATTTTAGGTCGCAAAAAGGGGGAAAGGGGACCATTTTTCTTTAAAAAGGGGACTTTGGGGGACCATTTTTCTTTAAAAAGGGGACTTTGGGGGACCATTTTTTTTAAAAAGAGGGGACTTTGGGGGACCTTTTTTTAAAAAAAGAGGGGACTTTGGGGGACCTTTTTTTAAAAAAAGGAGATTTTTTTTGGGGGGGGGGGCATTTATTTTTACTAAATATGTTAGCAATTTTTTTTAACATTACAGTAAACTTGTTAGTTAACTTTATAAGGATATCATTAAATAATTTCAAATATTGTTGCAGAAATTGTACAATTATATTTGAATACAATTAAATATTCTACTGCAAGAAGTGAAAAAGTAGTTTAACACTTACCTTGAAAATTTTCTTTTAAAAGAGCCTGTACTTGTAATTCAAAGTCTTGATTTTTTTAATATTTACAATAGCAAACTGATTTTCATTAAAATAAAAAGTAATCTTAGCTAAAATGTATCTAACAAATTTATTATCACAATATATTTAGCCATTAAGTATTTAAGGCAAAAATTTCTTGAAATGCTTGAAATAAAAAACAATCTGTTCTAAAATGTCACAATTTTGTAAAGATCAAATATTAAAAAAAAAAAAAAAAAAAAAAAAAAAAAAATGAAAAATGAAAAAAAGAGAAGCGTTTATAAAATAACTATATACAAAACACCAAGCAATTCCAAAATGTTACTGAAAAACTGATTCTTCTGACAAAAATACAGAGAGAGAGAGAAAAAAAATAGTGCGTTTTGTCAGTCTGTCACGAAAAAAATATTAAAAATTTCGATAAATAATCGCCCTCCCCCCACCAAATAAATAAATAAATAAATAATAATCGCAGAAAAAATATCTAATTCTGTTAAAATATCCTGAACTGAAAGGGGGGGGGAAGCAAATTTTGCAAAAAATTGTGGAGAGAAGGAAAAAAACTTTAAAAATTTCAAGATCGCCAAAAAAAAAAAAAAAAAAAAAAACACCTCTATTTTGTTTTCTTATTGCATTCAAAGGTTTTTCTCAAAGAAACAAAACAAACATATCAACTTCGTCAAATGTGCGCGTTAAGGTTAAAGAGCAATGTGCCACTAGATTGATCATTCTGTTGGAGAAAGAGCAGGTGTTAATAGACCGATTATCAAGTGTGTTTATCTTTTACTTCAATTAAAAGAAAACCAAGTTTCATGTTTGCTTCTTTTGTTATAAATATGTACTTGAGTGATTTTATTAGAATTAAAATATATGAAGCTTCAAGTCATAAACATATCACGCCAACTTTTTTTTTCTTTGTTTTAATGCCGTTTTTTAACTTTCCAGTTTTTGTAATAATTAAAATCTTTAATTAACCGTCAATCATTATGTAAAATTACAAGAATATATCGCAAGAATATACATAATGTCTACTTAGTTAAAAGAATTTAACTGCATTTGATAAAATTTAAAGTTACTAAAATTGAAATTGACAAAATGTCCGGATTTTAAAGATTTCCGGAATTTGAATGCCCGGAGTTTTGAGGTTCAAATGCACCGGACAAAGTCTTAAAAATCCGACATCCGAAATTCGGAAATCAAACAAAGTCCGGACGTTTTGCTAACTATTTTTATTATTTTTTTTAATATACATTTTAAAAAAGCATTTTTAAATTAGGAATTTTTAAAACCGGAACTAAAATCTCTCTACTCTTAAAATTAATTTTAAAGAATAAAGATATTCATACTTTTTTCATACCACACGTCTGGTTTCGGCAAAATGATCTTACGATCTGTTCTTCCGTAATGCCCGCGATCCAGTGTTGAATTCATGGGAGGAGGGGGGGGGGGTATTCCTGCTCAGAGCAATGAAATTTCCCCACTGGCAGATTTGAGTTTATGTTTTGAATAGTCAAAAAGTACAAGCCCCCCCCCCCCCCCCCAGAGTCGCAGAAATTCCTACAAAAAAAAAAAAAAAAAAAAGTCTGAATGCAACATTGCGCGACACCCGCATCAATGCGGCTGTGATGATTCACAACCATTATTTTTTTTCTTATTTAACTATTCAAATTTTATTCTTTTAAATATATAAAAGACTCCGTTAATGTGTTAACAAATTTACATTGCTTAGGTGCGGAAAAAAAAATCTGTTAAGATAGTTTAAAGCAAACAAAACAAGAAATGGAATGAAAAACCAACATTCCCCCCCACACACACACTTAAAGCTTTAAAAAAAAAAAAAAAAAAAAAAATCCATATTTCTTAAGTAAATCGACAGATTTCTTTCAAATTTTCAACAGGTTGTAATAATAGTAAATTAGGCAGTTTAACAAAATTTTATTAAAATATAACTAGTTAATAAAAAGTTCCAACGCCTGCTGAAAATGCCCAATTAACAGAAGCTGCCAAGAAAAAAATAACCATCTGTGGTTTGTTTACGTTTTTTTTTTCCCCCCACCTCATTAAGTGAAATCCGAAGTCGAATATTGACGCAATCAGATCATTTTCTTTAGGTGGATAATATGTTTTGCCATGCAAAGTAATCAAGGATAGATTTATTATTTCTTTTTAGCTAACGATTTTGGGGGAAAAAAAAAACTACCGGACAGGAACTGAAGTTCGTTTATATAATAAAAGAGAAAGGTTATCGCCGAAAAATCGAAAATGATGAAGCAGCGCAAAATAACTGACATGTTCAGTGTAAAATGCACAAAGAAAAATTAAGTTTGTTATCAAAATTTGACGCATTGGCTAGTTTTTATTTACTTTATATATATAAACTCCGAAATACCTACTTTTGTTTTATTATTTTTAAGTGGAGGTAATGATTTTTGATTGGTTGCCGAGTTTAAAACCTAATAGCAGAAAGCTATAACTTAGCGAACATTCCACTTTTGGAGAGAAAATGTGAATGTTTTTCCACACCCCCTAAAGAAAAACAGATGAACGCAACTCCAATGTTTATTACTTTCTTCTATCTTCAATAGAAGAAAGTATTGTAATCGAAATTTTTTTCGACTTCCGGTTTTCGACGGATTTACACGTTTTAGGGGTCAGAGATTCCAAAAAACATGTTTTTACAAAATGTCTGTCTGTCCGTCTGTGTGTCTGTATGTCGCCATTCTACCATCAAAAAGTGTATGAAATTATGCATAGAATTGAACCAAATTTTTTGTGAATGTTTTTGGCTGTGGCAAGCAGGTCCTCCTTCAGTTTTGAAATATTCCGCCGGAAGGGGGCGCTGCAATCGCGATTTTTGTGCCATTTTCAATATTGTACCGACCAAAAGTATATGAAGTT
The DNA here is from genome assembly GCA_964019185.1 of Maratus speculifer. NCBI lineage: Eukaryota > Metazoa > Arthropoda > Arachnida > Araneae > Salticidae > Maratus > Maratus speculifer. Next base: position 54,621,277 of record OZ025290.1, on the reverse strand, counting down.
ATGCATCGAATTGAACCAAATTTTTTGTATATGTGTATGACTATGGCTACTTGGTCCTCCCTGAACTTGAAAAAAATCCACCGGAAGGGGGCGCTGCAATCGCCATTTATGTGCCGTTTTCAATATTGTACCGACCAAAAGTATATGAAGTTATGCATCGAATTGAACCAATTTTTTTGTGTACATGTATGACTATGGCTAGTTAGTCCTCCCTGAATTTGAAAAAAATCCGTCGGAAGGGGGCGCTGCAATCGCGATTTTTGCGCCATTTTCAATATTGTACCGACCAAAAGTACATGAAGTTATGCATCGAATTGAACGAAATTTTTTGTGTAAATGTATGGCTATGGCTAGTTGGATCGCCCTGAATCTGAAAAAAATCCACCGGAAGGGGGCGCTGCAATACCGAATTTTATGCCATTTCCAATATTGCACCACATAAAAGTGTAGGAAGTTAGTTCTAGAACTGAACTAAACATTTTGTATATGATTATTTTTTGGTAAGGCAAGTAGGTCCTCCCTGAATTTGAAAAAAAAAATTTGCTTATCATTCTATTGTCCATCGGCTCGTACAGGGACGGAAATTCGTTTTTACTCCGACTAATTGATTGAAGCAGAAATTTAAGATGAAAATCAAAGTTGGTAAGGTATTGAATTAAAATTATTAAAGCATTGAAATGAGTAACTCTTTTTTTTTAAATATTAAAATGTATGTATGAGATAGAAGAAAGTTTTGGGATTGGCACATCCAACTAGATTTTTTTTCAGATAGGAGAAAATTAATATTAATTAAAATAAATTTGAAAGCAATGCATCTTTAAAAGTTTAATTTACTACTCTTGTGGAATTATTATAGTTAGAAAATAATATATTTTTTTTCAATCATGAAATTAATAAATCTTGATTACAATTTTAAAAGAATGAAAACGGAATTTCGCGAAAGTAAAAAAGTTATTTCGCAAAAATTAAAAAGGTATCCCTTTGTCTCTCTCCAGAAGGGTATCTACATCTTACGATGCAAATATGGAAAAAGAAAGTGCGATCTGCATAGTTTATTTCGTTAATGTAAGAAGCATGCTTGTCAAAACATGCTTGTCTTAAATAAAGAAAAACAATACTTTGATCACGCTTTTTCTTCTGGTTTTTTTTTTCTTTCTTTTTCATCAACAATAAGAATCCATGAGACTAATTAATCCAATTGCAGCCTATTGTCACTGAAATAAGGTACTTAAAAAAGTAAAAGCACCTGCGAACGGGTCACGTGAACATATTGGGATGAAACGGTAACGATTCCAATCACAAGAAAAGGAGGATTAATGAAACCACAATATGATGAGTGGCCGGTTCCATTTGACTTCAAAACGCTAATTGATTGCTTACTAGGGAGGGGGTGGAAGTGTTCTTTATTTTCATGCCTTAAAGAAAGTGTGAATTTAGATATTGAAGGAACATAAAACATCAGCATGCAGTACAATTTTGCCGTTTTCTAAAAAAAAAATATTTTTTTGTTTTTTAAATGATTTCTTCGTTTTTTAGTCATTAAAAGCGGACTAAGCGGACCAAAACAGATAAAAGCGGACCAAAGCGGACCTTTTTCTAAAAAGCGGACTTTTGCGGGAAAAAGGGGACCATTTGGGAGCCCTGCAAAATAACCAAAATATTAGAGTTCAAATAATTTTTATTTTATTTATTTATTTATTTTATTTTTATTTTATTTTTTATTTTTTTTTCTCACCAGAATGGGTGGATTTTGTCAAATTGACAAAATCCACCCATTCTGAAAGAAAAAATTTTAATAGAATTTTAGAAGAATTTTAATAGAACGCATTCTATTGGCCTAAATGTGTTCAAATTCGAACTACATATAATTCAAGTGAACATTTAAAGAAAAAAAAATTAAAAGTTAAAATTGCAAATTATGCTGCAAGAAGGCGCTGTAAACCACATAAGCATTTAATTTGCTTTATAAATAATATTAAAAAAGTGAAACTGGTCAATAAAAATGCAAAATTCCCTGTAAGATTTTCAGTACAGTAAAATATGGCATATGCAGTAACTCTGGAAACAACTGGTATGCAAATACACAATCCTGCAAAAACTGCAAGAAATAAGTTGCTCATTTCAGAGGCCCAATTCTAGAATATGTTCTATTGGTCCAAATGAGATCAAATTTTAACTACAGATAGTTGAAATGGTGTGCTTGATATTTACTTAAAAAAAATTACAAAATATAAAATTTCGCCACTAGAAGGTATTCCGATACATTTAGACGCTAGCGACGAAATTTTGTAATCCTAATTTTTGAATTTTTTTAGCATCTTCTGAATTATTTGTAGCTCAAATTTGATCTCATTTGGCCCGATAGAATGTATTATAGAGTCCTCCGAAGTGGGCAACTTATTTCTTGCAGTGTCGGCATGACTGTGTGTGTATGCCAGTTGTTTTCTGAGTGCTGGATGTGCCATATTCCGCAGAAAATCTTACAGTAGATTTTGCACTTTTACTGACCAGTTTTGTTTTTTTAGTATTTTTTATTATTTATAAAGCAAATTAAATGTTTATGTGCATTACAAAGCCCTCTAGCAGCAAAATTTGAATTTTTAATTTTTGTATTAAGTCAAGTGCATCCCTTGCATTACCTGTAGTTTAAATTTGAACTCATTTGGAACAATAGAACATATTCTAGAGCCTTCTGAAGTGGACAACTTATTTGTTGATCATCCTGTACAATCATATGGAAAATGAGAACACCCACTTATTAAATCTACCTTTAATCATCATATAAAAATGATATTGGCACTAATTAATTAGCAAAAACAGTTACTAATCAATGCTATACTTAATTAAAACTGGCTTAAAGTGTTATCTACATATAGAAATGGTATCAAACTTTAAAATTTTCAATACTAATTTTGACATACTTGACTTCCTTGTAAATTCAAACTTAAATATCAAATGGGAAGTCATCCAGATAAATAATTAAGCAATTAGGCAGTTTTCAAGTTTAGAATTTCTAATATTAAACTGTTTTTATTACTTATAATTTCAACTTCCAGTTTTTGATTGATTTATACACTTTAATAGTTCCTGAACATGGTTTGATGGCTTTTAGAAAATGTCTGTTTATCTGTACATGACAAAAAACTTTTGAGCACTATCTGCAGAACTTATACACAGAATTTCATAAATTACATAATATTTGGTATTTGTTTTCACCTGTGGGCAGTATTCAGCCAAAATCAGCATTTAGTGCATTTCTAGTTACCACATAATAATTAAGAAAAAAAAAAAAAAAAAAAAAGAATATGTACATTTCCAGTGAAACTCAACAAGATTAAAAACTGTTACTAAAATACTTTAAAAAATATACCTGTACACTAATTACATACAGTCAGTTATTCAATTATTTCAATCACTTTCCAGATTTCCAGAATGATGAGTGGTTTCAATGGTTTTGGAATGATGATAGCGCTTTCTGGAAGAATAGTCTGAATTATCTTCAGTTAACTGAGCAGCTTTTACTTCAACTTCAGGCAGTACAGGAGCAACAACAATTTGATCATAATCAACAATTTTACATCTAAAATAAATTTTTAAGCTTGATTAAGAAAGAAAATTAGTAAAACATTTATAAACAATTAAATCTAATTTTATAATAATACAATTGAATCTTAATTGTAAAGCAATGAAAGAGTTATCGTTCTTTGGGATGTGCTCAATAATACAGAATTTTTTTAAATAAAAACTTTCACAATAGCTGAATAAACAAATTTTGATATATGTTTATGAAATAGGCATTAATTCAATCGAATCACATGTTGAGATACAATATAACTTCTTTAATCCGGAATCGTCGCGATTACAACGAGTCCGAATTATAGAAAATTCCGGATTACAGAAGTTGTGTAGTTAAGATGCATGAAGATTAATGATAATATTAGTATCACTTATTAATATGGCAATACAAAATAGGAAGGAATTGGATAATTGAAAACATTGAGAAAAATCAATTCAAAATGCTTAAAAACGAATTTTTTTTTTTAATTGTGTACATTTTACGCAGTGTTACGTTAATTCTATGCAGTCTTACAATTCTGTGCAGTGTCGCTGTCTACCATAAATTTTAAAAATAACAAACGTATGATTGTTTAAAAAATTACGAATTTTGCTTAATGAATATTTAATAAATCATAAATATCACAAGGATAATAAACTCATCATGTAAAATATTGAAAAAGTAAATTCTAAAACCAAAAAAAAATTACTCTGAGAAATTTAAGACTTACAATTATAATTTAAAAATCAATCTAATAATTACAGTACCATATTTAAAAATGTGATATATAATATAATAAATTAAATATATAGCAACTATCAATATCAAAGTAAGTCATAAGTTAAATATTCATTTATTTATTTTTTATTTAAATAACATACACCCGACTTGTGTGCTCGATATGAAAGTCAATCATCATCAATATACAAGGACGAGATAGCATAAGGAAATTTACAACACTAGAGAAATACAACCAGGAGCTCCACACGAAGTGTGTGTGCAATGGAGCCAGCGGGAATCGAACCCACAACCTCAAGGTTAGCAGAGTGGTGTCTTAACCACTCGGCCACGGAGGCCCAAGTTAAATACTTATAAAACTAGCAAAAGCCATGCTTTGTTTGGATTCGCGAAGCATTATTTTATAAAGCATATATTTGAACGTAACAATATTTTTAATATTATTTTTGCATCTTTATTAAACAAAAACGTTATTTTATGTTTTGGCGCATTTTAATTCTACAAATGTAAGTTTAGCCAAATAACTATCAATTTCCTAGGAATTTTTTATTTATGATGTAAGACTGGCATTAAAAAATATTTTCGAAGCAAACTTTTACAAAATATTTTTAAATTTTCAACTAAAAATTCTTTTAAAGATTTTTTTATAATTTCTAGTAGCCACTGGTGTTTTTTAAAGTTGTTTGAAATAGGCATGTTTCCAATCTTTGTAATTAACATCAAATAATCTTTGATAGCTATTTTAGAATAATATATTTGAAAAGAGCTTTAAGAAAGTTACTTCTTCAAAATCCTATTTTCTGGAAAAACATTTGAAATCTGCTCGCGTCGATACTATGAATTTTTAACTGTAAAACTTTTTATTCTAATTTCTTCGTTTTTATACATGTTAGTGCATGAGAATTTTTGATATTGTAGAATTTTTCGTAAGGAAAATTTCTATTGAATGCTTAATTTTGAAGGATTTTCACTCTTGACAACGTTACGTACGTTTTTAAGCCAACTGGTGCCTGTATATCCTCAATATCTACAACTGCTTCATCTAATGTTAAACCTTGGGATTTATGAATTGTAACAGCAAAAGCTAACTGCAGAAGAAACTCTTTCCTTGCGCAATTTATGCTTCCATTTTTCCAGAATTCAATTATTGGGGGAATTGGTACGCACCAATTCTTATAAGTTAAATTACTGTAGTATTCAAATTTATCCATGATTATTCGCGATATCTGGTCTGGTGGCTTGTGATTTTCTTTAATACGTGCAACAAAGTCTAAAGTCGCGTTCACTAAACACTTCTCGGTCCACAAATAAGAACGTAACATTACTTTCGATACAACAATTTTAAGTGTTAATTAAAATTTTAAGTGTCATCTGTGCAATCGATTTTGCTGAATAATGAAAACATTTATTAAATTAATCACGATTCTATCTATAATTACTTACTCAATGATTTATAATTTTTTTTTCTGAAAATATACGCGTTTCATTTATTTATTTGCTAAAATGCATCCGTAGTGGAAATGCATGTAAAATAAATTTTTATATAATTATATAAAATATAATTAAATATTATTATAAAATATTAAAATAATATTTTTTTAACGTTTTACTGTAAAAAAAATTATATTCTGCAAATCTACAGATCATATTTTATTTTTATGTTTAATTTGAAGCCAAAATATTGAATAGTTTTTTTGTAAAGTGTACGACAAATTGTAATTTGAGTGGCCTAGTAGAGGATTCGCTTCGCTCATCCTAAAAAATAACAATAAAAAAAATACGATTTTGTAAAAGAAAAATAACTGAAATCATGATTCAATTCATGAGCATGATTCAATTCATAATCTATTATGAATTTTTATAACTTTATAACTATAAAGACAACTATATTAATTACAAATGTAATTAAGAGAGTTCTTACCGTTTTAATATTTAAAAAAAAGTTGAGTTACTATGTAATTTTTCATTTTCTTAACCATTTTCTGAAATTCCGTTACATAAGAGCTATGGTGCGATCTATTATTTCTAATCCTAAATAAAAATGAATAAACGTACCGAAGTGTCTGGATTACAGAAGTTTCCGCATTACAGATGTCCGAACTACAGATGTTATACTGTAAATATTTATAGTATAACAATAAAATAAAGATCACCTTACCAATAAAGAAAAGAAATAAAAATTTTAATCTATCAAAAAACTTATCTGACTAAAAGCAATATTTCATAAATAAAATCTTCTACTTTTAATACTTTCTGAAATAGTTAGAAAGTGTTTATGAATTTGACTTTTCTGCCAGTACTAAAGTCACGCATTTGTATTTATTTTCATTGCAGATTGGGTGTACTTTTACATTTTTTGTTGCAGGTCGACCTAATTTTTCATAAGAATTTCTTTTTACAGGTTAAAAATTTATATGCAATAAGACCTCCATAACAGATACTCTCAAAATGCAAAAATCTCTTTTTAGCAAACAATTTAAGAACTCATGACACACTCATATATTTATATACTTTTACATCTGAATAGTAGACACCTACACATGTAAAATGTGTATAAACTATCACAAATACGACACATTTATTTTTGTGTACATCAAAAAAAATATTGGCAACATTTTTCATATTCTAAGAGATGAAAAAATGGCTCCTAATTGTACCAAAAAGAAAACATTATCTAAGTTCTCTTTTCTTGAATATATTTTACTTGCCAAGTAGCAAATTGAATTATTACTCATTCATTTCATAATACGTATTTATTTTTAATCTGAAAAATAGTTTTGCTCAAACTTTTTGTAAAAATCCTTACAATCAGACTTGCAAAAAATCTAAATTTGACCTGCAAGAATTATTTATTCTACATTAAACCTGATACACAGAAATAAAATATGTCATACGGGCTCAAAATATCAAAATTACAAACAATCTGACCTGATGCTATCCTGAGCTTATGCAACAATCAGACACATAACCAGATGGGGGCAAGAGGGTGCTGAGCCCCCCCCCCCCCCCCCTAGCTTCCTCCATAGCCCTCTCTAATAATTTGAATATATTTTACTTTTTTTTTACAAAATATATATTTTAACTTTTCTCAAGAAGGAAAAAAAAGGAGAAAGAAATTAAACTTCCCTTTTAGATTTTTAACTGCCTTGAATGCAATGAAATATGCCAAACATTTCCTTTCAGATCAGTTATTTTTGAGTTATCTTGCTTGTGGTCAAGAAATTTGCGGTACAGTTCTAGAAAAGAGTTCTAGATCGGAACACTTCTTTCTCCTAAAAAATTAAATCCAGATGCACTAACTAGCTACCACATGCTTCGTCGGTCTCTTGGTAATAATTTAAAAGCAATGATCTTACACCGGGAAGGGATGAAATAGTATCTTGGTCCAGCTGATCGGCAATTAGTAAAGCAATGGGAAAAAGTCTTCACTAAACGTAGTTACAAAAACACGTTTCTAAATTTTAATGATTTGCTAATATATATTGGACAGTAGATTTAATTAATGATAAAATACCTCTTGCAAAATCGAATGTTTGTTGAAAGAAATTAGAAAGATAAAAAAAAAGTCAATTTCTACAAATGAAATAAGAAAAATAATTGCTTGAATGCTAGTAATTTTTTCATGCTATGGGTGTAGGCAAATGTATATTAGAAAGGCAGAAAAAGGGCATTTTTTTTTTTTTTTAAATCTTCTATAATTTTTTTTTGCTTTTGTTCATAAATTTGCAACCATTTTTTTTTTCAATTTGCCATATAACAATGAAAAAAACCAAAAAGCATAATTAAGGTTATTTTAAAATCATGAGAAAATTTTCTTCAATTATTTGTTTCATGTTGCAGTTAAATCTATTTTCAAGCTTAAATCTGTTACTTTCTGACATATTTGCGAAATAATTTTTATTAATAAAGGCATAAAATTTGCAGATTACGGTTATTCAGACTCAAAGAATTAAACTACGTAACTCAGTTTTGTGTTTTATAAGGCTGTTTATTAATCAAAAAGAACTAATTTCTGACATATTTTCAAATTTTTTTTTTATTATTATTTATTTATAAAGACATTTGCAGTTATTCAGACAATGCAGAATAGAACTGCGTTTGACATTTTTCTGTAACAGAAAACAAAAAATAATCTGGTAAAAAAAACCCCAGCAAATTTTACGCTATAGACTGACTTTTCTGGCATTTTATGACAAAATGCTAGTCGCCGAGTAGCAAATAATTATAACTTATGGTTGGCATTTATAAGAAAATGGGAAATAGCATCACAAATTAGGTGCATGAAGGTAAGAAGCTGAAATTTTTAGGCAAACGGGAAGAAAATTATTTTATGAATGCACCATGAAAATTCATCGTGATACTGAGTGAAAGAAAACCCCTTCTAAACAGGAGAAATGAATAATAAATAATTACCGACATGTAATCAAAACAGGTCACTTGTTTCGAAAATGAAAGTTTATGCCCTGTGCTTTTTTTCTTCCGAAATAAGATTGGACCAACTTCAGAAAAAAAAAAAAAAAAAAAAAAAAAAAAAAAAAAAACATGTAAAACGTATGCAAACAAATCATTGTTAAGGGGACTCAGAACCTTTGAAACCATCTTTTCAATTTTGAATAATATTGTAATAATATATGGTGGTACAATACTTAATACTAAAAATTAAATAAATTTAAAAAAATGTAAAACAGCCTAGTTTACTTAAAAAAATTTTTCAAGTTAACTTTTTAAAAATCCCTACTACTTTTATAAATATGAATATTTTGGCTTTGATTTTTCTTTTTTCCACATTCATCGGAATATATTACATAAAACTGTGCATGGATTTTTAGATGTATGGGATTTTACATTTAATACGATTTTTTTCCCCTCATGTATATCAAAAAATGAAAAAAATTCAACAAAGTCTCAATTTAAATATTTTTTTAAAAAATAACTATAAAATTAAATGTTAAATCAATACACAAAAATATTAAGTACCTCATGGAGAACAACTAAAAAAATTTCAAATTTCTATCTAAATTTGTAAAAATGTCTTAGTGTTTATGGAACAAGCAAATTATAAAAATGTAAACATGGTGAAAACTCAGTTTAAAGTTTTTACTTGTATGGGTGACTGCACTAGATCTACTAACAAAATTTACAATATCTCGCGATATAATTGTCGTATGGTAAAACTAGTGAGTCAGAATATTCACTATTAAAGAAGCTTTCAGTTAATATAAAAAAAAAAGAAAATCGATATTTTGACCAATTTCAAGGTGTTCTGTCCACTTAATATTATATTCTTCAGTAATTTTTTTCAAAAGAAAACAAATTAGATTTAACTCATTTAAAATTACAATAATTTTTTTAACATAATCATTATTAAATCCTGACATGTTTCAAAAGTATGTGATATATGTTTGGAATGATATAATCATAAGCATAATTTTAAATTATTATTGTGAATTCTTAAATGGTTAATTTTATAAATCATATTATTAATGAAAAAAGGTCAGGCAAAATCAGTTTTATGGAGAAACAACATCATCACTGAACTGAATCATATTTCAAACAGCTGTGACTTTAAAATGATCTAATAATTCATCTGAAAACAAAATATTGATAGAATAAAATTACAAATACAATCAATTAAATAAAGATCAAATGTGTGGAATTAATATATTAAAGTATTTTAAAATGATAAATATAAGTTTCTGTATTATGAAATTAATAACTTTAGGAATGTATATTTACATTCGATTTATATTTATATCTATTCTATTTTAAGGAAAATTTAAACACTGTTTAGAAAGCCAATATTTGCTCTTTACCGAAAGTGTAATCAAAGTTATGTTTGCTTCACATTATTCTGGAATGAACTAAATTATGTGAGATTAATAAGCAGGTATTATAATGCAATAATTTGAAAAGTACAATCTAAATCAGTGTTCAATGCATAATTTTGCTTCTATCAAGTTATCAGCTGTTTGAAACTTGTTTCAACTGCAGAGTTTCCCCCAGGTTTAAAAAGGGGCAGGGCGCTACTGTTCTGAAAAGGGCACTTTTTACATTCTTCAGGGCACTTTTATAGCGTTGAATCTAGAATCTAACTTTTCAAAAAATCATAGAAATACAGAAATTTTGTCAAAGAATCCTGAAAAAATCCAAAAATTTCGTTAAAAAATTGAAAAAAAGAAAAAAAAATTGTTAAAAAATCTCGAAAAAATTGTAAATTTTGTTAAAAGATCGCAAAAACGGCTGATTTTATTAAAATATCGCAAAAAACAGCAGGTTTTGTTAAAAGATCACGAAAAAAAAAAAAAAAACGGCAGATTTTGCTTTAAATAAAATAAACTTTTTCAAAAAATATATAACCGACTTCAATCAACGCTCTAAAAAGAGTTAAATAATTTTTTAAAATACCCTAATGATGAATTGTTATCTAATAATCACACATCAGATATCATGTACCGACAAAAAAATGGTTATAAGTTTAATATATAGAACTTAATATCCAGCAAATATGGTTTTTCGACAGAATATTTTTTACAAGAGATTAATTTACATATTTTTGATTTAATTTATGAATAGATACATATAAAAAGTAATGAATTACTTTTTGAAGTTGGTGCCAAACAATCACAATCAATAATGATTTTTACCATTTTATTTATGGTATTAGGAATAATATAACCACAATTCTTACTATACTTACAATAGTTTGGCACCAACTTCAAAAAGTAATTCATTACTTTTTATATGTATCTATTCATAAATTAAATCAAAAATATGTAAATTAATCTCTTGTAAAAAATATTCTGTCGAAAAACCATATTTGCTGGATATTAAGTTCTATATATTAAACTTATAACCATTTTTTTGTCAGTACATGATATCTGATGTGTGATTATTAGATAACAATTCATCATTAGGGTATTTTAAAAAAATTCTTTAACTCTTTTTAGAGCGTTGATTGAAGTCGGTTATATTTTTTTTTTTTGAAAAAGTTTATTTTATTTCTTACTTTTTAGTTATTTATACCGTAATACTTAGTTTAATCGGTTGGACAGTTGCGGTGTAATCGGTGAACATATATATATAAAAAAAGTACATACGCGGTCGAATTGATGATAACCTTCTCTCCTTTTTTAAGTCAGTTAAAGAAATTATAATACGGAAAAAATAATGTATGTTATACATGGATGTTAGGAATGGAGTTCGAACCCACGATCCCTTTCGAGAACCAAAGCTTAAATCGGGCGCCTTAGACCGCTCGGCTATCCTGACTGCAATCTAAAGGGTGAATAACGCCATATTACTTTTCGCAAGTCTATTATTTTAGCACATTTTCACTGATAAAGTACTGAGTTGGTAAAAGATCTCTGATACTCTGTGCTAACGGTTAAAAACAAAATATTCTTAATAGCATAATTAGTATTTAATTTGTAAAATATATCTGTAAAAAGAACAATACGGAAAAGGCTTTCGTATATATGTATGTCAGGAGTGGGGTTCGAACCCACGTTCTCTTTCGAGAACCAGAGCTTAAATCAAGCGCATTAGACCGCTCGGCTATCCTGATTGCAATCAAGTCAGGAAACTTATTCAAGGTGATGTTATTTTTCGCAAGACTATTAATTTAGCACTCTTTCACTGATAAAGTATTGAGGAGATAAAAGATCTCTGATTCTCTGTGCTAACGGTTAAATACAAAATATTCTTAATAACATAATTAGTATTTAATTTGTAAAATATATGTGTAAAAATTATAATGCGGAGAAAGGTTATTGTATACATGCAAGTCAGGAGTGGGGTTCGAACTCCCGCTCTCTTTCGAGAAACGAAACTTAAATCAGGCGCCTTAGACCGCTCGGCTATCTTGACTACAATCTATTCGGTGAACTTATTCAACGTCATATTACTTTTCACAAGTCTATTATTTTAGCACTCTCTCACTGATAAAGTATTGAGTTGGTAAATTATCTCTGATACTCTGTGCTAACGGTTAAATACAAAATATTCTTAATAGCATAATTAGTATTTAATTTGCAAAATATATGTGTAAAAATTATAATACGGAATAGGTTGTTGTATACATGTATGTCGGAAGTGGGGTTCGAACACAGGCTCTCTTTCGAGAACCAGAACTTAAATCAGGCGCCTTAGACCGCTCGGCCATCCTGACTTCACTCCATGGTGGAAACTCATTCAACAGTTTTAATTAGCGAAAAATCACTAATTTTAATAGTTTTTGCCCGTTTACTAAAAAATTACTGAACCAATTTCTATGAAATGGAAGTGGTACCAATCCGAGAGTAAGTTCTTTAATTTAACACCAAAACCAAATTAATCAGTTGGATAGTTTCGGCATAATCGGTGAACATACATTAAAAAAATATATACGCGATGAATTGATAACCTCCTCTCCTTCTTGAAGTCGGTTAAAAATATTCTTAATAGCATAATAAGTATTTAATTTGTAAAATATATACGTAAAAACTATAATACGGAATAGCTTCGGAAACTTATTCAATGTCATGTTATTTTTTGTAAGTCAATTATTTTAGCACTCTTTCACTGATAAAGTATTGAGTTGATAAAAGATCTCTGATACGCTGTGCTAACGGTTAAATACAAAATATTCTTAATAGCATAATTAGTATTTAATTTGTAAAATATATATGTAAAAATTATAATACGGGAAATTATTGTACACACGTATGTCAGGAGCGGGGTTCGAACCCATTGTCACTTTCGAGAACCAGAGCTTAAATCAGGCGCTTTAAACCGCTCAGCCATCCTGACTTCGCTCTATTGTAAGAACTAATTCAACAGTTTTAATTACCGAAAAAACACTAATTTTAATAGTTTTTGCTTAATTACTAAAAAACTACTGAACCAATTTGTATGAAATGGATGTGGTACCAATCCGAGAGTAAGCTCTTTAATTTAACACCAAAACCAAATTAATCGGCTGCATAGTTTCGGAGTAATCGGTGTACATACATAAAAAAAAAAAAAATACATACGCGTCGAATTGATAACCTCCTCTCCTTTTTGAAGTCGGTTAAAAAACACGCACGAAAATGATTGTGAATCAGGAAAATCCACTTCTGATATTACACCCCCCCCCCTATTTTTTTGTGCTACTTTTGACGAATTTTACGTTTTTTCCCGAATTTTTGATGAAATTAGCCGTTTTTTGCGATTTTTTTGATAAAGTTTTCCGTTTTATTGTGATTTTTGGACTAAATTTGCCTTTTTTTTCAAAAATCTTTTAACGAAATCTGCCGTCTTATCGCAATTTTTTGACGAAAGTTGCTGTTTTTCGTGATCTTTTGGCGAAATTTTCCGTTTTTCCCGAATCGTTTGACAAAATTTTCTGTTTTATCACGATTTTTCGACGAAATTTGTCGCTTTTTGCCGTTTTTTCGGGATTTTCTGACAAAAGTAGCTATTTTTTCGCGAATTTTGTCGGAAATTAGCTGCTATTTCGCGATTTTTAAACGAAATTTGCTGTTTTTTTCACGAATTGTTGACAAAATTACTTGTCTCATGGGACGCGTAAGAGCTATTTTTTACATTGCGTTGCCGATTTTTTGCGTAATTTACGCGCTACAGTGCGTTCGCATCATTGCTTAAGGTCTACGTTTATTCAAAAAAGTGTGGGGCAAGAAGGGCGCTATTTTTTTGAATGAGCGACCAGAGGCGCGCAATTTTTTGTATGAGGGGCAAGAGGGGCACTATTTTTTAAACTAAAGGGCAGAAGGGGCGGAGCGCCCCCCTGAAACCCTCTGGGGGAAACTCTGTTAACTGCTTAGTAGTTAATAGATTTTACTTATCATATCGATTGCAAACAGAATCAGGAATACTTTTACTTACTGCATGTGTAATCCATTAGTTTTCTTTATTAAAACATAAAATAAAGTTAATTTTTTTAATGAGGAGACGAATGCTATCTATGTTTCACATTAATCATAATAACTTAAGACTAAATCTCATTTGATGAAGAAAAGTTCAATTTTAGATAGGTTTTTTTAACCCTTTATGACCTGACGGCACTTTAAAGTACCGTTAAATTAACTTGTTATAAAATGCAATTAATACATCGGTTAGTAGTAATACATTTTAGAATACTTTATAAATATTTCATTTTATCTTATCTCAAGAATATTACTGGCTAACAAACACAAATATTTTTTAAAAGGACAATTTCTTTTTCACTCTAATTTCTCAGCTTTGTTGACGTTGAAAGACTGTGGGCAAAAATTTTCAATTGAGAATTATTGCATTATTTCTATTGTAAGAGCATTATATTTGTACATTTTGTAATTCAATAAAATTCCAAAAAAATATTTTAAATAAAAGATTTGGGTGAAGTTATAAATATTGCACAAAATTTCTATAAACATAAACTTAATTAATTTTAATTGGCAAAACTCTTCTAAATTTTATTAAGAGGCTACTTTAGTCATGCGAAAAAACCCACTAGCTTATGCTAATCTTGAGATTTATAAAGATAAGATATCTCGATTGCATTTCAATATTTTTAATTTTTTGTCATTAGAAAGGAAAGTTGACTTGTATACAGGCTGTTTTTTTTTTTTTTTTTTTTACTTTTGCAATTTTTATTACAGATTTTTTAATGTAGATGCTTTCACTTATGAAACCAGTTCCAGAAATAAAAGTGTCCTTACTAAAAATACTTGTAAACAAAAGTGAAAAAGTAATTAATGACCTCTGTACGATCAATCTCAACTATTCAATGAAAAAAAAAAAAAAAATCATTTTAAAATGTGTAAATTCAAACAAAATACTTTTTAAATTCTCTTCCATAGGATTAGCATTAGCAAACGGGTCTTTTTGCTTGACTGAAGTAGCCTCTTAAACAATCGTGTAAATCTTCTAATGTAGATTTAAAAATTCACAAAAAATGCTTTAGAAGATGAAATTTTCATGAATTCATAATTTGGAATATAAGGGGTTCTTAGGTATACTGCCCTTAATTGTTTTATATTCATTTTCCAATGAACACGAAGTATTTTCCATTTAGGAAATTTCCGTCATAGAAAGGTTACGGTTTAATCATGTTCCTTTATAGACAGATCCATTTTATCAGTTTTTACTGTATTTAGTTTGGTTAAGTACTGTATTTATTGTTAAAAGATGTTAGCCCCACAAGAAAAATATCAGAGCCCCCCCCCCCCCCCCCCCCACACACACACACACACCCTGACATGATTCGCTGGTTACAGTCCTGGCAACAATCCTAACATGTCTTCTATTTAGAGGTTTTACAATATTTGAATATTAAAGAATATAGAAATGCCAATTTTTCCCATACAAAACTGGTATTAGAAATACAATTGTATATTATTAGTTATAATCATAGATTGCTATTTATAATTGCATCAAATCTCATTATATACTACTTTCACTTCATTTCGGGTTCAGCTTGGGTTGTGGGTCGCCGAAAAATTATTTTGTCGAGTTTGGGTTGGATTGTGGTTCGCCTAAAATTGTTTTGTCAGATTGCAGGTTGATGAATTTTTTTTCCTTGGGTTGATTTAAAAAGGAAATTCCTAAATTATAATAATAACATATACACTATATTGCCATTGATTATGGGACACTTGTGATTTTAGACATTTTACTAAATATCTAGAAAAATACATGAGGAATCATCTCGAAACTCTTAGTGTATAAATATAATAGTATAAGTCATACATCTCCGTGAAGATTTTTTCCCGAAACTCCAAAGGGGACCGTCAACAAATTAAAAAAGAATGAATATCTTTTGAATAACCCTGTCAAAACTAATGTAGCAAAAGCGCCCAAACTCTAGATTATGATTGAATGCCTTATTGTAATACACTGTGTTCATGTTTATGCAAATAGCATGCATACTCGCAGAGTAATTAAGGTTTTTATACAAATGATCCCAAATTTTTCCAAGTTTTTTCCTTATAATTTTCAGAGTTCTTAATATAAAATATTATTTCTTTCAGAAAATATGACAAACAACATTGCACACTGTACACTGTAATCAGAATTAAAAAATAATGAAAATTGTATAAAAAATGAGTTGGTTTACTAAATAATTTTTTACTACGCATGCGTCAACGATATCAAAATTTCATTTGCATATTATGTTAGCTAAATGCATAGAGCAACTTTTGTGAAAGTCACAAAATCATAACTTGAAAATTCTGACAATAATCGTCAATTGAATAAGTCGAAAATCCGTTATTCTCGAAATGAAGCAAAAACAAGAGGGGTTGTATTCATATATTCATTGATTAGTGTCAATATAGAATACACAATATGGGATGTACTACTGCATTTGGATAAAATCCCTCATTTTTTTGCTTCATTTTGGATACAACGGATTTTGTCCTTTTTCTATAGACGATTATTTTCAGAATTTTCAAGCTATGATTTTGAGACTTTTACAAAGGTTGCTCTATACATTTAGCTAACATAATATGCAAATGAAATTTTGATATCTTTGACGCATGCGCAGTAAAAAATTATATAGTAAATCTACTCATTTTTCATACAATTTTTATTATTTTTTAATTCTGATTACAGGGTACTGTGTGCAATGTTGTTTGTCATATTTTCTGAAAATAATATTATTTTATATTAAGAACTCTGAAAATTATAATGGAAAACTTGGAAAAATTTGGGACCATTTTTATAAAAACCTTAATTACTCTGCGAGTGTGCATGCTATTTGCATAAAAATGAACACAGTCTATTACAATAAGGCATTCAATCATAATCTAGAGTTTGAGCGCTTTTGCTACATTAGTTTTGACAGGATTATTCAAAAGATATTCATTCTTTTTTAATTTGTTGACGGTCCCCTATGGCGTTTCGGTAAAAAATCTTCACGGAGATGTATGACGTATACTATTATATTTATACACTAAGAGTTTCGAGATGATTCCTCATGTATTTTTCTAGATATTTAGTAAAATGTCTAAAATCGCAAGTGTCCCATAATCAATGGCAATATAGTGTATAAATAATTTGGGTAGAATCTGATTTGTGCAAGACTCTAGTCGATGCATGTTTGTGTAAATTTACTCTGATTGCCATGAATTTTTATATATTATTGGAGTTTAATGTAAAATGTTCAGTGTTAATAATGAAATTTATAGCAGTTAGTTTTTTAACAGGGGCATACAAAACAATTCCATTACATTATGGTCTATGGGGAAAAATCATTTGCAGTGAAATTTTATTGATGATACTTCAAACATAATGAAATCTCTGAAGTGTACCACAAGATGTTTTCTACAAATTATGGAGTGCATAGCATTTATTGTTCATCATGAGACATACAAAAGAGTTTTGTTATAGGACTGCCTAAAATCGATAATTGCTGGGAGTGCATTTGCTACTGTTTTATGCATTTTTAAATTTATTTAATTTTGAAGGACTACATGAAATAATTTGTACACATTATCAAACAACATGGACTGCAATTGCTAGAAATGGATTTGTACCAATTTATATGGTTTTTGAAAGTTTTTATTAGTCTATGCCTAATGCAGAATTTTTCATTCTTATTTAATTTTGATTTACTTCAATGATTTCCTTGTGGTATAAATATGGATAGAGTATTTAGATATAAAGAGAGGCATAAAGAAGGTAAAATGAAAATTTTCTTAATGATTTGCATACTACTCAGTAACATATATATAAATATATATATCACTAAAATTAAATGCATATATGTAAGGAATCTGGTATAGAGTTGGGTCTGGAGGCAAAGGAGTTCTTTAGCATTGTGTCTTGAGCAATCCTAGGTTTGTTGATCTGGTATTACATTTCAGCAAAAAAATAACATAGCTCATTTCAAGATGTAGGTTTTCAGATAGGACTGATACATTTACTGGTGTACTGAGTCCAATAAAATATGACAAAGTTTGTGGGGACCTGGTTTTATTTTCCTTTTTAAGTATACGGGGTTCCTTTTCCAAAAAGAGATCCAGTTAATTTGAGAGGGATCATGGCCCGATTTCTCAAAATGTGCAGTTGAATGGCAAAGTTTATTTTAGCAATCCATTGTCATAAAAAGGTTTTTCACTGTTTATCAATGTAAGTCTCAGATTTTTCCCTGTCCCATGTTAAATGTAGATTATTTCCACTAAAGTGTGGCATTAAAGAAATAAGAAATTACCTTTTTTAATAGGTTAAAAAACAATTTAGGAACCATGGCATTCTAGGATTTGGCAATCTGAGCCTTTAGCTTTGACCACAAAAGAGGATAAATGCATTAAATATCAGCATATTTACTCTTAAAGATGGCACAATTTTGAAATATAAAAGTGATAAATGTTGGGCTGGAAAACAAAATTAACAGAAGCAAATCAGATTTAGACTACAGCCTTTCAAAGTTGAGAAAATTTGGGTTTTAAATTTTAAAAAGGTTTAAGTTTTAAAAAAGAGTCAATCTTTATCCTTTCATATATATATAAATATATAAACACTAGCTAAAGTATTTATAATTGCTGAAGATTTTAATAACATTTGCTTTGAAAACTCAATGATTACATATTAAAGTACACTTCATTTTCACTCTCCCCCCCCCCCCCCCCCCCATTTAATCCAGACAACAGATTACCTACTTACTTAGTAAATATAATCTGTGGTCTGGATTGAGACTAAGATTAAAACCTTTTGATGAAAAGTTCTTTTCAAATAGTTTGTTATTTCAATATTAAAAAAAAAAAAGGGGGGGGGCAAATACAAAAATTTTATGACTTATTTTTTTAAGAAATTTGAAATTTTTATTTCAGTTCTTCACTAAGAATGAGTTCTAGGCTTAAATCTTTATGGAAATTCTATTATACATACATACACAAACACATATCTATGGAATAGATTTTAAAATGGTGAAAACAAAGTCAAAGAACCTCAAAATGTTCAAATATGTCCTTTATATACCAATATGACTTACACCAATATAACATAATATTCACTTTAAAAAGTGGTCAAACTATTTATTTTATTTGCATTTTTCATATGGAAATTTTGCAAAAGAAAAATTATGCCATATTATTCACTTTTTTTTTTATATAAATTTGACAAACTATTAATTACTTTCATTTTCTTATGTGGAAATCTTGCAATAAAAAAAAAATAATTGTTGTGGCAAAAATTGTACTGTGGATTTTTAATTATTGGCAACTACTATAACAAAAATGTTTAAATTTAATAGGAAATTTCTGGGGTTTTTTTTAATTAAAAATTGTTTTGATTACAGATTACTTTCATTGACTGGGATATCATGTATACATACACATGTATGTAACATTTTATAACACATGTGCATAAAACACACACACACACACATATATATCAGACAGCAATAGAAAAAAACATATTTAACTAATACCTTAAGCATCTAAAAAATATAGTTTTCACCCATGGAAGTAGTCTGAATTCAGCAATTCCTGGAAATATAAATGAACTAAGTAATACAAGATTAGGAAAATAAATATTATCATATTATTACTATAGAAATACTTACCACGAGCACTACCTGGATTTACTTGCCCGATATAAAACCACATAGTCACAAGAACTAATATACTTGCCAGTGCATATGCCCAATGCACTAGAAACATCATAGAAAGCTTCATGATTGCCTATTAGAAATAAAATAATCCTCCACATAAATATAAATTCAGAAAAATTTAAATAATAATAAGTAGAAAGAAAAGAGTTCACTGACTATAAAAGGTACTTACTCCTATTAGAGCTAGCCATCTGTTACAAAAAATAGTATACCAACGTTTCTGTTTACTTCCAATTTCAGCCCATCTATATTGAGCTGAAATAATTTGTATTACATTAATAATTATTTTTGAAACATATAAATAAAAGTGAAACATAGAAAAGTTAACTTAAAAGAATTCTTATTCAACTATGCTTCCTCTTAAAATGTTTCAACTAGATTTCTCAATATAAAATAACAGGGTGGCTACAGAAATTATGAAAAAAAGTTCCCTGATTATTTGTATTAGATTTCCCTGACTTTTATTGTTAAAGAACATATACGATATTTTTTTAACACATGCTGCTTGCTCGTATAACACACTTATCCAGCTTGTAAATATCACTTTTAGGAGGAAAAAATAAAAAATGCTCAGTATTTAATTAGCAGAGGTGCATAGTATTACAATTTATCCATAATTATTAGTGATATGCAACAAAAGTTAATAAGGCATTACAGGCATAAAAATAAAAAATTGCTAATTTCGTCAAAGGATTGCTTGAAATAACGCAAATTTCAACATAGAATCATGGAAAAAATTCAAAATTTTGTCAAAAGATCACATAAAAAATGCTCATTTCTTCAAAGTTATGGAAAAAAAGCACACAAATTTAGTCAAAAGATTGCAGAAAAGTGTAAAATTAGATATAAAGATCGTGTAAAAAATTACAAATTTCATGAAAGGTTCGCGTAAAAGCAAAAATTTAGCCTAAAGATCATGAAAAGCACACAAATCTCATCTAAAAATCATGAAAAACGTATAAAATGCTTAAGAAAACACAAAAAATGTGCAAATTAAAGAAAATACATGGTATTTTTTTAACGTATGCTGCTTTCTTGTATAACAAACTTACCCAGCTTGCAAATATCCCTTTCAGGAGGAATAAAAAAAAATCGCTCAGTATTTAATTAGCAGAGGTGCCGAGTATTACAATTTATGCACAATTATTACTGATACGCAACAAAAGTCAAGGCCTTACAGGCATCGGATTCAAAAATTGCTAATTTTGTCAAGGGATTGCTTGAAATAACTCAAATTTCAACATAGGATTGCAGAAAAAACAAATTTTGTCAAAAAACCACATAAAAAGCTCATTTCTTCAAAAGTTTTGCACAAAAAAAAGCACAAATTTAGTCAAAAGATTCCAGAAAAGTGCAAAATTAGACCTAAAGATCATGTAAAAAATACAAACTTCATTCAAGTTTTGTATAAAGAAATGTGAATTTTATGAAAGGTTCTGTGTAAAAGCAAGAATTTTGCCTAAAATCATAAAAAAATGTGCAAATTTTCATCTAAAGTCTGCAAAAAATACGCAAATTTCATCTTAATGTCAAGAAAAACGCACACTCTCATCTAAAGATCACAAAAAAATGCACAAAACGCATAAAAAACACGATAAATGTTCAAATTTTGTCAAAAAGTCACGAAAAACATGCAAATTTCATCAAATGATCGCGAAAAATGTTCGAATTTTGTGAAGAAATCACAAAAAATGCACAAATTTCATGTAAAAGAAACACTAAAAACATAGATTTTGTAAAAAAAATCGTGCAAATTTTGTCAGGAACTTGCGAAAAAATGTACACCTTGTTAAGAAATCACAAAAAATTTCTTGAAAAAAATCGCTAAAATTGACAAATTTCGTCAAAAGATCACAAAAGAACTAACGTTTGAAAATTTGGGTTTATAGCACAATCACATCTCATTGGTTTAAAGTAGCCTGTTTGGCAATGAATCAATGTTGTTGGTAAGGTAAAAACAGAAATATTTTCGCATAGAGAAAAAGTTCCCTGATTTTTGAGTATTTTTTATAAAGTTCCCTGATATTTCCCTGATTTTTCCAGATTGTTAAACTTTCCTGATTTTTCCCTGATTCCATGATTTCCAGAATCTGTAGCCACCCTGAATAATCTTTTAAAAACATTTTACATATACATTTATAGTAAATGTTTATGCATTATCTTTTATTGAATTACTGTGAGAAAATAACAAATACCGCAAGATAAATAAATCATAGGATAAATTATTGCAGTTATAATTTTACTGGAATGAAAACAAAAAAAAAGGAGATACAGTACCTTTGATACATAAACCACATCTGAAAGTAGCTCTTAAAATAATATCAAATACAAAAGAAAATATTATATAAACAAGTAAGAAAAATCATGCATTAAGCATAGATTATGAAGCACTTTCCAACACTTAATGAAATCGTTAACAAAACCTTGTTATTTAGGGAAATAATAGTGTATAGCCAAATATACCCAAATATGTATTCCAGTACATTAGAACAGCCCTGTATTTCATATGTCAGTTCATATAATGGGAAAATTTAGCTTAGCAAGAAAATACCAAGTAGCTTGAAATTTCTTTTTCAGCAATTCATACTATTAGATGGAAACATACTTGAATACTTTTGTTCAGCCCTGTAGTTTACATTGTATCTTTATTACAAGTCAGCATTAGGCTAAAATTTATTGTAAACTAAAACACTTTTAAAACAACTGAAATCACATTCTCATAAATCATCATTCATAGGCATCCATGTACCGAATTCTTTGCCTGGCTCTGTATATCCCTTTATCTACATTTCTCAGTAAATTGAATGCAGCTCGGCATAAAAATGCATAGCTTATTTAAGAACCACGTTTAAATAATTTACGCTCATATTCAGTAACATTGGTGAGCTCTTTTGGGTAGCCCTGTATATCAACTATAACATTTATACACACCATATAATGTGCATATATTTAGCAAAATATAAACACGCACATCATAATTAAAATGCATTTCATCCCTCCATCAGCCATCATCGGACACATATACGGTACTTCAAAAAGAATATACTATTTGAAATCTTTTGTATGGCCCTGTAAATGCTATGTACTTCATATTATGCAAGACAGTAGCGTATTATTTATATTAAGCTTCAGCGACATATATCAATTTTATTATACATGAAAAAGCTTAATATATTTGAAAAATGTCACACACATTTCCCCCTTTTACCATTATCTAATGGAATTCTTTTGTGTGGCCCTGTAAATGAATAATAGCTACATTTTCATCTTATATTTTATAGAATGCATATTTTAATATGTTTGACAGGGTATAACATCTTAAAAATTCCTTTGAAACGATTTTTCCCCATAGGCCGTAATGTAATAGGAAACTTTTGATTCGCCCTGTAGATAAACTAATCATGGTAGAAACTTAATTTTCGATAGGACTTGTGCTAGGGTAAATGTCAATAACGTCCCAAAATTTCATGGCAATCCGAGTATATTAACGATTTTTCTCCATGGGCCATAATGTAATGGAAAACTTTTGATTCGCCCTGTAGATAAACTAATCATGGTAGATACTTCATTTTCAGAAGGATTCGTGCTAGGGTAAACCTCAATGACATCCTAAAATTTCATGGCAATCCGAGTATATTAACGATTTTTCCCCATAGGCCGTAATGTAATGGGAAACTTTTGATTCTCTCTGTAGATAAACTAATCATGGTAGATACTTCATTTTCAGTAGGGTTCGTGCTAGGGTAAACCTCAATAACATCCTAAAATTTCATGGCAATCCGAGTATATTAACGATTTTTCCCCATAGGCCGTAATGTAATGGAAAACTTTTGATTCTCTCTGTAGATAAACTAATCATGGTAGATACTTCATTTTCAATAGGGCTCGTGCTAGGGAAACCTCAATAACGTATAGAAATTTCATAGCAATCCGAGTATATTTATGGGAGTTAGAGTGCGGACAGACGGGCAGACGACCAGATAAACCGAATGCATAAGCACTTTTCAACTTTGTTGGAAAGTGCTAAAAAGGTTAAAAATGAAATACTACCATGGTTTTAGACAGGTTGTGACATGAATGAAAGCCCTGAAGTTTTATTATTTTTTTAAATAATATAGAATTTATTGTAAATTTAACACACTGTAAGTCTTAGTATTTTGGAGCCAATGACTTTACAAATTAATTTTTAACAAACAATCAATGTTGAAAGATGATTCAAATAAGAGTGGCAACTCATTTCTACTGATGTTTACAACTGTGAATCCCTTTAATAGATGATTACTTATGATAGTATGAAATACTTATTATTTATATGCCTGAAACACAGGTTCACCTATAGCTTTTACATTGGAATTTTGACCTTTAATTATTTGAGGCACAAATAAAAATTATTCATTATTACTTGTCTTACTAAGACTGGTAATTAAATCATAATTGAATTGATTGAGCCTCTGTTGAAATATCATGTTTTTTTTATTGTCAGATTACAATGGATGCATAGGAAGCTTAACTTGCCTTTGGCTAGCTGTCCTGCAAGAATTAAGTAACTTCACATTTAAAAATGACAGTTCAGAAATGAAACAGACATTTAAAAATCTGTGTATATTACTTACACCATTTATTTTGGTACTAGTGTAAATGTCTGCCCCAAGACAGTGGGTAGAAGTATGCTTTCCACTTAAAATTTAATTTTTTTTTTTTTTTTTTTTTTTAACAATAGTTTTATTTAAATTACTTGCCAGGAATAATACCAAAGAAATTGCCAAAAATTTATATATTTACAGAAAACTTTTTTAAGTCTAATTATTTCAGTTCTTAAGCATGCAATTTGATTACAAGGTGCAAGAGCTATGTGAAAACAAAACAAGGCCAGCTTTCAGAAAAGAACAGACATTGGAGATAGAACATTTTGTTTTTATATTTTAATATTCTATACAGCTGACCATAGGCACAATGGATGGCATCATTCATTAAAACTACAATCGTCAGCTGCAATAACAGATTTTACACATTGTCCAAACAGACAATGTGTCTGCAGGCAATAGTCAGATGGGTTTTGGGAAAGTTTGCCATTTTATATACTACCTCTGCACAGAAAGATGCAAAAGTGTTGTCTGGATTATTATTGAAGTGCCTCTCAACCATGCTACATACGTAATAACCCACTGGAGTTAATAGTTGGGGAACTAGTGACAACAAATTAAGGATGACATAGTCATGAAAGTTTTTGCCTTCAATAATTGGGTTGTATGGGCATAGCCAACTAGATATATAATGCTTAGCGCATTTCACTAAAAACCACCGAAAAAGTGAAGCTGGACTCAGCTTTAAACCCTCAACGATTTCACTAGACCATGCGGTGCAAACCTGCCCAAATTAGCATTAAATAACTGTGCAGTCCACCATTGTTTTGGTTCAGGGTTTGCACGATTGGTCAGAATAATTTGGGCGGGAGGCTTCATATATTAATCTCAATTGAATGGGTCATACAGATCTAGTTAGCCATGGTATGGGATGGTGCAGAAATTTGTTGAAAAATGTGTGGCTTATATTTTACAAACAATTCTTTTTCACCTTTAAATAGCATTTATTAAGAATCTGTGTCTATTATTAAGTCAATATTATTGTGTTCTAAATGTGATTCTTGAATAAAAAATATTACTTATGATAAAATGTGATAAGTTCAATAAAATAAATAAATAAAAAAAAACCTTTTTCTAGTTTAATATTAGGCATCATTTTAGGAAGAATTTGAGACTTTTGTAGGACCCTTCACATTTTTTTTTCTCAAAACAAGACTTTTTAGAAACATTTTTTCTATTTCTAAACTGAACCTTTAACAAATTTAATCATTTAAAAGTAAAATCTGGCCACCTAGAAAACAACTGAAGTCATAAAAAACCTATAATCTTGTTTTTGTATATATAACAGCCATGTTTAAAAAATAAAATCAAGAATCTGAATATAATGATCATTTTATATTTACAAAATTAGTAGATTTTTCACAAATATAGAACGTTCTTCACAATTTCACAAAAACAGCACCCTGTGGGAAAATCTGGACAGCCCCCTGAATATTTTGAAGAACTATTTTGCATTAAAAATATCTAACTGTATTTTATTACAAATAAATTATAAATTTACAATTAAAACAAAATACCCATGTTACTTAAAAAATAAAGTACTTATGTATTATCTAGGTCAGGTCAGGTCAGATACAAATGCGCTGAGCAGAGAACAAATTATACCAATTAGAGTACTTTACTTCTCGACAACTATACAGCATAACATACCTAATAAGAGTTATAATGCAATTATAATAAAAATAATACACATAATTTTTTTAATTATTATAGTTTATAATTTATTTTTTTATTATAATTTCTAGTTTTTTGTTATTTATTTATTTAGTATAATTAACATTTATTGTATTTTATTTATTAATTTAGATATTTATTTTTTACCCTTTTTTAAAATGTTATATATTTCATAATATTGAATTACTGTTTCGAACATGATTAGTAATGATAAACAAGATTGGCAATTGGCGAACATTTTTAGCAATTTATCTCCTGGGCCAGATAATACATAAATACAAAAAATAATAATATGAATTTACTGTAATGATTCACTATTTTCAAAACAATTTACCTATGTTTGATATATCTACATTACATGCTGAAAGTAATATTTACCGTTTTCTGCAGCAGGCTTAGTCAACTGATTGATTTCATTTTGTGATTCTCTACTTTCAACACTTCTTATTGAACTATGTTCGTCAGGTGAAGTAACAGGAGATTCAGTTGCAGTGATACTTACACTACTACCTTCACGAATCATGCCACGCTTATGATGAGGAACACGTTCAGGAAATAGTTCATCTAAATCTGTAACCTAGAGATAGATAATTTTATCAAGAAAGCAGACACTACTATCATTCAAATATATTTATATAATATAACAAATTATGTAAAATTCATTTCATAATATATATATGTGTGTGTGTGTATTTACGTATAATAAAAAATTTAAGAAAAAATATTGCTTGTGAAAGATTTTCTATTAAGACATTTTCTAATTAAAAAAAAATTAATGAATAATTTATTTATGAGAAAATGATACAATTTTTTTATAATTCAAAAGATTTAGATATTAAAAAGTTTACAGCAAGTTTACAATTCCTTAAATGATAGGTTAACTATATTTTCATTCAGTCTTTAGAATAGTTTGAGATGAAAGTATCAAGTATATTTAAATTATTGAAATGTCATATTTTTTTATATCTTAAAAATTCAAATTTTGTGAAATCTGAGAGCATGTAAATGTTAAGAATAATTTTTATGTAATTTTGTAATTCATATTAATTTAAACTGATGCAAGTGGAAAAAGAATGCTTTGAATACATTTTAAGATTTGTATAGTACTGAAAAGTATATTGCATGCTGTTAGGCAACATTCTTTAATTTTCAAAATTTAAATAATTAATTTTAATTCTCAAATTTTAATATTTAATTCTAAAATAATTTTATTTTAATATGTATAATTTAATATTTAATCTTTAATTTATATATCTAAACTTTACGTAAAAAATAATTTATTGCATTTTCTAAAAAGATTGTCAATATAAATTTAAATAAATTAAATATCTTAATTCTAATATTTACTTAATTAATTAATACTCTTAAACATAATTTATAATAATAATTTTCAAATATATTTCACTAACGATCTTTTTTTATTCAAAATACAAATATTCCTAACTTGTGGCAACCGCTGCTCTTGGCCAATGCACGTCTTTGGCCAATCAACGCATCACATTTTACCGCCACTTTGAGGGACGCTTAACTGAGAGATACGGGGTCTCTCTCTCTTGACTTTCTGACTTGGAGAAGATGGTCATGAAGACTCCGCCAAGGATGCCATGCTTATGATAACCGGTATTCCGGCCGGGGTCCAGAGTCCAAAGTATTTCCACTAAATTTTAAATGTTTACTTGGAATTATATCTTTTAAGTACAATTGTACACTGGTGGACAAAATTAAGAGATGGAAGAAATTTTCCCAAATACATAGAGAAATACTGGATAAAAATAAATGAGAAGTGGTATGAATATAACTCATAGTATGACAATAATATGTGAAAAGCAAAAATTAAAGTGCCATTCATGGGCATGAGTTATTGCCAACAGTCCAATGTGGACTGAAATTCATGATGAAAGATGGCAATGAAAGTGAGGATTGTATAATGTGTGGTCGCCTCTAGTATGGTGTGTGGTCACCTCTGACAAATAGACAGCATGCTCAATGAGTATGCATGCTGTTAATAAGAAAGTTAAGGATTGCTTGTGCAAGTCTCTTCCACTCTTCCACCAGAGCAGTTTTTAACTCCAGAATGGTTCTGGGTGGGGGTTGGCATCTCGCAATAGCCCTTCCAAGAGCATCCCAAGCATGTTCAATGGGGTTAAGGTCAGGAGATTTGGATGGCCAATCCATTCGGTGAATATCCTCGCTTTCAAGATACTCCTCAATGGACGTCTACAGGGAAACAACTGTCTAGAGACCTTGCTGCTGCCACAGGAACATTAGTTTCAAGGAAGACTGTTGCCAGGAGGCTCGGTGAAAAAGGGTTGTATGCCAGGAAGCCTGCTTTTGCATCCCACTCACTCCCTTCCACAAGAGAGCATGCACAATGGTGCAGACAGCACCAACACCAGACACAGCTCCAATGGGCTAATGTTCTGTTCACAGATGAGTCCAGATTCAGTCTTCAACCTGATTCTTGGCAAATATTCATATGGAGGGAACCTGGGACCCGATACCATCCCAGTAACATCATGGAAAGGGATCATTATGCTGGTGGAGGACTGATGGTTTGGGCAGGGATCATGCAAGATACCTGCACACCGCTCCATGTGTTTGACACTGGTTCCGTGAATATCCAGAGGTACAGGCAGGAGATCCTACAATCCTACGTGCATCTTTTCATGGGTGCTGTTGGACCTGAATTCGTTTTTATGGATGACAATGGCCGACCACATAGGGCTCGCCTGGTTGAGGAGTATCTGGAAAGCGAAGATATTCACTAAATGGATTGGCCAGCCAAATCTCCTGACCTTAATTCCATTGAACATGCTTGGGATGCTCTTGGAAGGGCTATTGTGAGACGCCAATCCCCAGCCAGAACCATTCCGGAGTTAAAAACTGCTCTGGTGGAAGAGTGGGTGAGTCTTCCACAAGCAATCCCTAACTCTCTTATTAACAGATTGCATACTCGTTGTACATACTGTCTATCTGTCAGAGGTGACCACACACCATACAAGCCTCACTTTCATTGCCATCATTCATCATGAATTTCAGTCCACATTGGACTGTTGGCAATAACTCCTGCCAATAAATGGAACTTTAGTTTTTGCTTTGCACATATTATTGTTATACTATAAGTTATATCCATATGAATTTTCATTTATTTTTTCCAGTATTTCTCGCGATATTTGGGAAATGCCTTCCATCTGTTAATTTTGTCCACCAGTGTAAAAGAACTAAAAGTCAGTGAATTTTTGACATACTTCTTGTATTACCATGAGACATCTCAGCCATAGGTGGAAAGAGTCTAAAGAGGCAACTAAATAAGAAATACTCTAGAAGTGCTGATTTGAAAGAAAGCCCACCATTCCTGGATTGGGCGTTACTTCTTCACCACAATGAAGAATTTGGTAACTTGAAGTTTTTTCCTTTTGTCAAGCCAGCCGATAACCATGGCATGTTGAATTTTGACAGACTGCTTGTCATAGGATAGAGATGCCTAACTATCTGATAACCAACTCTTGAAATGGAATTTGAACTAATGATAAAGTTTGAAACTTTCATAATTCATATAGAGAGAAAAAATGGATATTTAATTCACGAACTAGTTAATAAATATTTGGTAATCAAAGATTTGTTACACAAACTTGCCTTACCTTTAAGAAATATATCACAATCAAATCAAAGAAAAAATATCCAGCCGTAAAAAATGTCATCAAAATCACTGGTAATGAAATGTTCTGTAATAAAGTAGATTTATGCCAAATTCATCATATCTAATTTTAGTACTATTATGTTTATATTTTATCTTAATATATTTGTAAGGTGTATCATAAATATTTTAGTAAAATGTATGCACTTACCATTCCTATTCCCCCCATTACCATTATTACTATTCAAGGCATAATAAATCAATTTGTTTGAGATTTATAGTAGTAATTATTTATGAAAGTCCTATTTGTGCGAATTTAATTCATTTTTCTCAACTAGCATGAGTAATCTAATATTTTGACAGTTTGAATTTCATCCAATGGTTCAGGTAAGTAATTCGTACTGTACTATTTTCTCCACCATGATGCTTCTTCCTTTGCTCCTTTTTTATACTGCTACACAACGCTATAGTACTAGCCACTATTAAGATCACTGGACTTTAAAATGGTAATTTAAATATCTAATTCCACTAACCCATAGCATTAGCACCCATATTAGATTATAATGTTTAATAACACATGCAAAGCTGCTGAACTCATGCTTCATGCACAAACTACACAGTTGAATAACTTACATGAAGAGACTACTTTAAAATTTTTATAAACTGATAACAACCTCAAATTCTGAACCAAATGACTGATAGTAAAATAATTTCCTCAGTTCTAAACACAGATGAAAAAATTCTGAAATAGAACCAAATGAAGAAGCACTGAAATTTTCCATAGCTGAAGGAATTTCTTAGTGGATTCATATTTTAAATTACTGGAAACACAAGACTGTGTAACAGAACAGGAAATATTAATTTTTAACAACATTCAGGAAAGATTCCTTTCTAAAAGATCACAATTGCTAAAACAAACAAATCAAAATTGTTAAGATATTTAGGAAACAAGTTTAGTGCTAATGATTTATACAAATATAAATATATATATATCATATATATTATAAAGCAGAAGTTCCAAAACTTCGGCTCGAGTGTTCAAAAACTATCCGATAGATCTTTTTGCAAATGATATCATTCGATAGGAAATATTTTTGCGGAGTTTTGTGATTCAAATATACAGAGATAACTATAATTTTTGGTAATAATTTTCATAAATTACGGATGTTTTTGACAAAAAGGCTGCCAGTGTTTTTTTTTTTTTTTTTTTTTTTTGCGAAAATTATCATTGCTAAAAGAATTGAAATTACTATATTTATTAGACAATAATACAAATATCTTTCAATAAAATCAGATAATAATTACTGAGAATAATTTAATTAAAAAAAAACCCACTTAAATGAGGCAAAATATTAAAAATTATATATGTAACTTAAAATTTCAAGAAATATTTGTAATGCTTAAAAAATAACTTATCGTGAAATATTACTTTTGATACAACATTTGGCGCTTTATCTCTTCTGTTAGAATAGAAAAAAGGAACTTCAAAATTTGATTAAATGAATTTCAATGATAGCTATTTTCCTTTTTATTATTTTCTTTGCCCCCTTTTTTATTGAATTTCCATATCATATGACTTACAGCAGATAAAGCAGATCAGATTATAAAAGTTGCGTAAATTGTGAGTTACATATTTGTTTCTTCGTGATTTTTATTTTGCTTTTGTCGCCAAAGAATGTGATTTTAAGCCAAAAATGCATATGTCTGACACCAGGTTGTTGATGATTGCAATATATATATATATATATATATATTAAGTGAAGATAATTTTTGGAGTATATTTTAATATTCAATTCTAAATTATATAGATATGAGTTTATATTTTAAAAATTGAAATCAAGTATTTAAGTTTTAGCTTTAGTGTGAATTTATGCCACACATTTATATTGTAAATTAATGTCATACTTTTTTCAAAAGTTTTTCTCTGTAATTTTCAAGAATGTAATATTTTTCTTTTAGCAAATATTTTTTATTATTTATTTAATTTTTCTTGCCCATTTCATCAATTTCACATATAGGAAAAATTACAGTTTTAAAATTTAGAAAATAAAGAAGGAAATCTATGCAATTTAAAGTAAGTTTATGCAATTATGCGTTATTACTATTTATAAATTAAACATTTTGAAATTAAAAATGCCTTCTAGAAAAAATTTAAAGTCTTTTTTAGTTAGCTATTTTTTCTTCGATTTTCTTCTTATTTTCGCTGTATTAGGTAGTGCTCAAAATCATATTGGACTAATCGTCGATAATTGAGAGTCGCCAAATGGAAATTTATTACATTATTGGAAGTTTTGTTTACACAGACATAATATATGCACCAAGGTAACTAATGGACTCTAAATTAATTTTATTTTGATTAACATGGTAACCGGAATATTGTTATTTATTTATCAATAAAATGTTTATTTACTTCCATTCTCTTCTTTAAAATTATATAAATTGTTTTGTTCTATACTTATTGATTAAACTTTTTTTTAATAATTGTTATTATTTTTTAAGTTATATAAAATAATTTTCATATACATATGAAACTGGTATTCGGAACGATGTTTCTGCCAAATTAGCGTAAAAAATTATCGTGCTAAACTCGGCACGTACATGAGAATTGTGCTATTTTTCTTATGCATTATGGACACTTTTTGATCATAAATCCAATTACAGAAAATAAGTCAGAATATTCAATTAGAAATTATTAAATTTATGGTTTTTTATTATTTAAAAAACGAAGAAAAGAGAATTTACTATTGCTCCCCCCAACTGGAGAATTAACCTTGATGTTATTTGATTTTATGCTTGATGTTACTTAAAAAAATATCGAAATGGCGATTTTTTAATTATTTGTCTACGTTTTTTTTTAATTTATATTATTGTAAACATTTTTTCATTTTTATATATGCATCACCTTGGCACAAATTTTTTATGATGCCAGTTTGGAGAACACAGTGTTTTGAAATGCCAATTAGATTCATATTACTTTTAGCTATTTTCTATTATTTTAAAAAGGAAATAATAAGAAATAAATTAAATCAATTAATAATTATGGAACAAATCAATTCATATAATTTCAAAAAAAAAAAAAAAAAAAAAAAAAAAAGAGAAAAAAATAATCAAACATTTTACTGATAAATAAACAACTATTACCGGATTACCACATGAGGCATAAAATCACAATTTTGTTATAATCGTGCCAATGTGGTCCGTAGATAACATCTGCACCTAAATATTATTGGCAATATTATTGTTTATATTATTTGATAATACTTAATTATCCCATTGACCAAAAAACTGTCGCCAAAGTATAAAGTTAAATGTCAATAATGGATGATTGTAAATATCACATTCATTTGGCATTAAATATGTTATACATAACTGTTACGTCATCAGCTAATTTTAATTCAATGTTTTATTTCTATTTCTATAAATATTTTAGTAATTTATTGATTCTTTGGTTATTTTAAATAAAAATTATGTCCATTTGTATCATTTGGCGAAATTGGTCGACAGAATAATCAAGTACCCATTATTTGTTTACATTCTATCTGGATATTTAGGTTGATAGAATTAGTGTACTTATAGAGTCTCCGCCAAGTCATACGCCAAGCAGTCGTTAAATCTGTGTCCCAGCCATACTATTATATCTTTTTCATCTGCAGTAATTTTACTGTCATTCAAAAAGCAATATTTTCAATGTGCAGGAAAAGTTATAATGAAAAAAATACTTGCAATTAATTTATCATTCATTCTAATAAATGGAAAAAATTGTAAGAAAAATAAATATACTTTAAAATTGGTTAAAAAAATATACATGAAATTTCGACAACTGAAAATTTTGTTTTTGATGATTACATAGCAGTTTTAATTAACGATAAGTCCTATCACCAGAATTTTGTTAAATAGTAACTATTAGATACCACTTCATTACCCCATCCAACAAAAGACTATCGCCAAGTTATAAGATTAAATGCCAATAATGGATGATATTAAATTTCACATTCATTCGAGAATAAACATGAAATAAGTCTGATACATTTGTAACAATATCGTTACAAGCACTACTAATGTTTGATGCCAAAAATCATAATGGAAACATTTACAGAAGGTAGAAAGATTTTATTGGATGCAAGCTAAAGGTATTTTTTTCTACAAAATTTAGTCATCAAGATTATTCCCGATTTAATGGCTACATGTTTGCAACTGTTTTATAAAATGAAGAGGAAGTGAAACTGATGTTATTCAAATAATACAGCTTTGAAACACACTTTTTACACTTCATTGTTTTAATAAATATACAAGTTAAACACTCTTCTTTATCTGTCAATAATTCTTTACATTTTTTACTCTATGTACTCTGCTGGAAAAGATCAAGGTAGACAGGAAACTACAGTAGACCTGCCAGAAAGGGATGTTTATTAAAAATGTAATGTAACATGTAATGATATCGTATGTAGGCTACCAGAACTGCACATAGTTCAAGTTAAGATGTAGGAAGATTAATAACTTATTAATGATAAGGTACGATCCAAAAGTTAATAGAGTTTGATAATCAATCTCAATAATCATTGTAATCTCTCTAATGTGATGACTCGAGTAAACATCTTGCTTCCTGTTGTCATAACGGTCTCAGTTTTAGATGAAACTCTACCATAAATGATAAAATAAAAGAAGTGGTGCTTAATTGCTCAATTTTTCTCCAAGGCATACAATAGTATAATATTGCAATGGCATTGGATTGTTTCCAGCATTGCAGATGGACATACCAGGATGGTCAATGCTGCTTTAAAATAAAAATTTAAATTCACCATTTTGTTTGAGTAAAGGTTCATTTGGAAATGTGGACCAGTGAAGAGGGCATAGCCTGCTAGTATATTACAAAGCAGAAAGCTCTGAAACTTTGGCTTGAGTGTTTTCAAAAACTACCCGATGGATTTTTTTTCAAATTGCATCATTCGATAAGAAATATTTTTTGCAGAGGTTTGTGATTGAAATATACAGGGATAACTCTGATTTTTGGTAATAGATTTCCTATTTTTCGGTTATTTTTGAGGAAAAGGTTGCCAGTTGTTATTTTTTGGCGAAAATTGTTTTTCAAAAAGAAAATAAAATGGCTTTCTCTAATGGAAAATAATATAAACATCTCGAAAAAAATCATGTTAATTCATAGATTTAAAATAAATAATGATAAAAAGGAAAAAAAAAATCAGTTTAATGCAAAATAACATTATGAAAGAAAAATATTTATCTTTAACAAAAAAAAAAAAAAAAAAAAGAAGAAGAAAAATATTTATACTATTTAAAAAGTAATTCAATGTGAAAGAAAGTTTTGAAGCGACACAATAATTGGCTATTTATTTCTTTCAAGCCAGATTAAAAGAAAACAACATCCCAAAAACTTCAATAAGGTAAAACATAAGTAATTTTTTTTTCTTTGTTTTTTTTAAAATGTTTTAATAATTTAATTTTCCCATTATGTGTCTTACAGAAGAAACTCGCAGAATTAATTAAAACATGGCTCTAATTGTTATTTGTATGTTATTTGTTCAATTGGGTGTTTCAATCTACTTTTGTCGCCAAACAATGCGATTCTAAACCAAAAAAAGCATAAGAAGAAGTGATGTTCGCAAGAACTATGTTATCTCTTTCTCTCTTTTAATGTATGAGAGCATTTTTAGGAAAATTTTTTATATTTAATTTAAATACACATATATAGCAGTTAATAGCACAAAAATAAAGAAAATAATTGAAAACTATATATGTAACTGGTATTTGAAAA
Organism: Maratus speculifer; assembly: GCA_964019185.1. Classification (NCBI taxonomy): domain Eukaryota; kingdom Metazoa; phylum Arthropoda; class Arachnida; order Araneae; family Salticidae; genus Maratus; species Maratus speculifer. Next base: position 54,585,685 of record OZ025290.1, on the reverse strand, counting down.
CAAAGTTTTTGCCGTATTTTCATCAGAAAAAAACGCGCCAATGTGATGCATATATGAAATCTGCACCTTTTTTTCACTATACTACAGTATTTAAACATGCCGTATAAATAATGATTATTGTTTTTTCCAAACATGGAAGTTTTGGCACTGATGTCATATATGCACCGAGGTCATATATGCGAGGTACCAAAACGGTGTTATTTTGCCTGATATCGTAACCCAGCTATAGTTGTTTCTGTATTAATAAATTGTTTACTTACTTTCAATTTAATTTTAGAAATTCTATAAATTGTTTATTCCGTGATTATTTTTTTTATCTATTGATATTTTCATTTTAAAATAACAGAAAATAATTTTAAAATATGTACATTTCTTCACTATTCTAAAACGAGGATTTTGCCGCATTGGTGTTGGAAGGAAATCGGGCTAAACCCGGGGGTATATAACGTTTGTGCAAGTGTTTTTTGTGAAATATATTTTCAAATGTAAATTGAGTGCTGCTTGATTAACACGTTGGCCAATATCGCCAAACTTTACAAATCTCTAAACTATTTGCCAAATTATAGAAATTTACATAAATTCATTTTAAATAACAAAAAAACAGAAAACATAAGAAAAAATAAAAATTAAAAGTCGAATTAAAAATCACTTTATGGCATAAAAAATATGTGTATCCCATGTAATATCAATTGCATGTGACACTTACGATCAGTGGCGCCAACTTATATGGACGCATGAGGTGCGAGCCCACCCCAGAATTTGATATATTTATCCACCCATTATTAATTGAGTCAACCCAATAGTTTTCAAAAGTTGGCGCCACTGCTTACGATCATCGATTATTGGCATTTATTCTTATAATCTGGAATTACTTTTTTGCTCGACAGAATAATCAAATAGTACCATAAATTGTATAAACATCAGTTAATATTATGAAAATAGAATTAATAGCTAAATTTTGGTGCAAATGCAGTCACCCATGTTGTAAGAAAGAGGCACAAAGGTCATATATGTACCACGTTGGTGCAATATATTTCTGGCACCACTTTAAGGAAAACTTCGTTTTCAAATGACAGTTACATTTCTATTTTTAATTATTTTCTATTAGAGGAAATAATGATAATAAATAAATAAAGTTTAATTAATAAGTATAGAGCATAACAATTTGTATCATTTTAAAAAGCAAATGAAATTAAATAAATAGTTCATTAATAAATTAAAAACAAAGCTGGATTACCATATGAGGCATGAAATGGTCATTTTGTTTCAATCGCGCCAACGTGATACGTATATGACATCTGTGTCAAAAAATTAATTTCACATATAAAAAACATACACCTTAATTTTTTAAGGAAAACTTTATTTATTCTGCTGGATTCCAAAGACGGAAAACTGTAATGGATTTGTCAAGAGCAGATGTACGTTGCGAAATATAATATAATATTGAGTGAAGATGTATTAAGGTTTCGACAGATACACACATCGTCAAGTTGAGAGATTTAGCATTCAAAAACTATCAAATGAAAATGAATCATTTGAAAATTGTTTAAATTCAATGGTCAATCTCTGCGATTATACTGCTCGCTATTTTAGATGTATGATGAATACACAATATTTAAATTGCTGTTTGCATAATTGCCTTATTTATCTATCAAACTCTACTTTAAATGATCAACTGAAAGATTTCTTTCTTAAAAGTCCATTTGTATCATTTTCAGAAATGTGAAAGAGCATTCGAGGTTAAGCTGCTTTAAAAAAAAACAATCAAATCCAGTATTTTTTTTATGCATGTTTTGTTTTGAAAAATAGACCAGCGCAGCAGGCTTAGCCTGCTAGTATATGTATATATATATATTTTTTTCCTCCGTGAAATTATAAATTATTAATTGCATTTTTTTCTTTGAATAAATTATTAAACTATACATTTTTGAGCCTTAAACACTTTGTATTTTAACTTTATTTAAAGGAGTTAATATTGATTTGTTCCACACATATTTTGTCATGTACGGTAGGTTTTAATGATGTGCAAAATGATCGATATAATGCAACACCTCACATGTTCATTTTTTTTTTACTATAGAGATCTTTTACCATAATAATATACATACATACATATTTGTAAATGATTTTTATGTGTCATCTTAAACCAAGATTTCAGCTGCATTACTAATGAATATGTATTCATATATTACATCTTGCATACTGAATTTTTTATTAAAAAAAAAAAAAAAAAAAAAAAAAAAAAAAGAGAGAAGAAGACTATTTTATTATACACCACAATGCATAATGCAGTAAAACTTGAGAAAACAGAATCTGTCTATCATTAAATGATTTCATAATTCCCTAGAAATAAATATACAAATTTACCTGCTAGAAGGGAAACCTGTCTAAAAAAAGATTCCCCCCCCCCCCCCTAGTCTTCTCATGATTCTGTTTTCAAAGATTTAGTCGTATTATAAAAAATATTGTCACATACATTGCATTTACACACATTACTGATGATAAAAAGCAGGGCACAATATATGAATTCAAAGACTTAAAATTAATCTCAGAAAAATTATTCACTTCAAATTAATGATTACTGTTTTTTTTAAATTACTAAATTATCTATAACTTAACGCAGAATATGATAAAAATTAAAATTAAAATTTATAGTAAATAAAATACAGAAAAAAAATACCTTGTCTGTAGTTGAACCATAAGCTGATATTCTACCCTGAAGAGCATTATGATCGAGATGAAATGATGGACTTTGTAAACCAGCACATCTCTCTTCATATCTTTTCTGAATATCAAATGACATAGCCAGAGAAAAATAAGCGTACTCTACAGATGCATATGTTAATAAGAAAGGTATAGTGACGATTGGAGCCAAAGTGTTAATGCTACCCACAAGAACAAAGATGAATGTTACGGATGCAAAAACCAATAATGAATAGATGGGTACTTTATTAGGACCTTTCTGAAAAGAAAAAATGTATATTAAGAATCATAAAAAAATAAAAACTCAAAATTTCAGAAATTTAAGACATTCGAGAGAAAATACATACATTTATTTAAAAGATTTAGATTTTTTTTTTTTTAGTTTATATTTTATAATTTTGTCAGTTATTCTCAAAATAATTAAATAGCTAAAATGTTACTGATAAATAATGCATAGAAAAGGAATACTAGAAAACATATTTTTTAAGAAAAATACTTTACAACAATAGGTATAAGTGCAAACAGATATCAAACATTGGTTTCTTTTCTAAAATAATTTCTGCATAAATATATATACCTATTTTAATGATGGTGTGTGAACATATAGGAATGATACATTGATTTATTGCTCTCTGCCTCTGTTTTTAATTAAATTGCTGCTACTATACCATTTATGTTCCAAAATTAGCAACACTTCTATTCTTACACAATTTAAAGTAGTTACCACCATACATTATAAATATCAATACTAATTAACTGATATATTATGATATTAAATTTCTGATATCAGATATCCCTATTCAACATAAAGTAAGACACTAAAAAATTTAAAGTAAGGCACAAACAATTACACCAGAATTTTCCACTTTAAGCTCTTTTTTAACCTTATTTCACTGGACTATGTATACATGCTAATTCAAGTCAAAATGCATTTGTACTGGCTGGGTCAGGCCATAATCTGAAAATTTTGGTATTGGTTCGATTTGCAAGCAGATGCCTAGTTTTATACTGCAATCTGCTTTTGAAGTAGTGGACTGGATTATTTACTTTAATCAGACTGAACATATCATGTAGATTTAAACTAGAAATCTAGATATTCCATTTAGTATAAATACTGCACAAGCACATTTGGAAAAATGGAAAGTCTGGAAATGTGCACATACTGCACATTTGGAAAAGCTTCATGGCACTTCGGAAACTAACACAATATTCTCATAAAGTCAGCATGTGATCTCAAAAAATCACACAGCATGCTTAAAAATTTCATGCCACCAAACAAGACTAAATATGCCTAAAAAATCACTAATGTAATTTAGGATATTAATATCTTTAAACTTTTAAGAGGGGAAAAAAACACTAATGTAATTTTGGATATAAATATCTTAAAACCTTTAAGAGGAAAAAAAAAAAATCCCATCTTTATTTTCTTTTTATTTTAACATTCAATAGATATAACTAGTAGCCTATTCATTGCATATGAAGCACATCAACATTCTAATAATAGTTAAATAGATCTTCAAGAACCAATCAATGTATTTTCATCTTTTCTTTTCTTTTTATTTTCAAAAGATTCATCCTCTTATTCTCCCTTTCTTCCTCTCCCACATATGTTTGTTGTTATGTTTGAAAAATCATTGTTCTTTTGGTAATAATTATAAATTTAGCTTTTCTAAATCTGCATAAGAGTTTGTTATAAAATAATTTAAGTTTTCTAAAAATTATTAGCTTAAAATTTAATCTATTAAAATTCTATTAAGGAGTAAAATAAATAAGTGGATGTAAAAATTAGAACTGTGTTGAATAATACATATTTTAAGAAAAAAAAATAACACATAAAAAAATAATAATAAAACAGAGAAAATTACCCCTTTTCCCAAAAATTTCATGATTGGAATAACATTTTCATTTGCCATGCTCTGGATTATTCTAGGTGTTGCATACAATGAACCCAAACAGGCAGACATAGCAGATATATAAAGGCCAGCTAAAAATAAAACACCAATGGCAGAAACCTGAAAATAAGTATTATACAAAAGAAATTTAATTATAAGAAGATATTTTTAAAACAACACACATGATTGTTTCAAAATAAAATTTAAAGATGATTAAAAAATAAAATGAAATAATAGAAGCATAAAGAAGTTTTTATCTTATTCACAATGGAATCAAACTGAAACTGCAAAAACAAGTTTTTCAACAATGTTTGATTTCAACTTTATAAAATAACATTGCTACTTTGTTGTTTTACATTAGTTACATGCATTTTAACCTGGTTATTTTTAACCTTCAAACGATCTTAGCAGAATACCTATGAATTATTCTTAAAGATCAGAAAAGATCACGTACATACTTCATGATAAATCCTTCATGTTTATCTTATTTATTTATTTATTTTTACATTCTACAAAGAACAAAGACTGATCTAAAAAATTTTTGTATTTATTATCTTAAGAAGTTATTAACATTAATATTAAATAAAAATACTTATAAAATCTAGTCTGTAATACACATATATAATTTACATCACAAATTATGTTGCGCTGTTGGCAAATTTTATTATTTTTTCCGATAAAGAAAGTTCTGTTTTTAATGTTTGATATAAAGTTTTCCTGAATTTATTTTTTGGTATCCTTCCTTTCTTTTTAAATTGATTTCTGAGCATATCAATCAGAATAGTTAAATTTGTATCATCGATTGCTGAGGTGATACTGATGCTTAGCTGAAGAGATTGTTATTATTAAATTTAATAAGGATGATCATCACTAGAATTTTTAAATACTCCAAACTGGATTAAGTTTTCTACAATCTATATTATAAAGGACAAACATATCTGTTCATAATGCATATTTATTTTTTTAATGGCAACACTTTCCAAAGAAATTTCAGTTTTTACAATTTTTGTTGCTGCAAATTTTTAAATTTCTGAACACTGCATATGCATAGTCTTTACACCGTCCTATAGAGAAAAAAAATGTACTTTTAAATGCAATTTGTTAGAAAATTCTATCTCATTCTCTCAACTCTCTCTCCTTCATAAAGAAGTTTTGTTAAAGATTTCAGAAAGTGTTGGAAAGTGTTTCATAATCTATGCTTAATGCATGTTTTTTTTTTTTTTTTTTTTTTTTTTTTTTTTTTTTTTTTTACTTGTTTAATTACAAAATTTGATCATGGATATTTTAATGACCAAATAAGAAAAAAGCTGTAATAAAAGTCAATTTTGTGTGTGTGTGTATGCATTGGTGCAAAGATTTATTTAAAATTATACAACCAAAACAAGAAAAAATAAAAATAAAATAAATTTTTTTTTAAATAAAATGCTTCCCCTCGCCCTGCCCACCAAAAAAAAAAGAGAAATTTACCTTCTCAGCTATCATATAATCAGTCTGCAAGGCCCAACGTCGACATGTTGCTCCCAATCCAACGACAAAAATCATATAGATAAAAAAACTGAAATGTAAAGAAAAGACCTTTTAGGTATATAAATACATATAAATACGATGGATTCATTTAAACTTATTATAAAGCACAATCATTTATATCTCTAAATTACTTAAACAGTTGATATACATAAGTTAAATATGTATTACTAGCTGCCATTAGCAATCAGTTTGGGCTCCCTTAAATATATGCTAAGCATTATACCATGTTAAATCTGACATAATTTGCACTAAACATTTTTTTTTTTTTTGTAATATTCACGCAAAATATTTTTATCATTAGAAAGGAAATATTATTATTTGCACTGTCTTATTTTGTTTTTTAAATCCGATGTAATTTTTTTCCATTTACGAATGTAAAAGCTCATTAATGAATTTATTATTTTACAATTTTCTTTTTCTTTTAATATTCACAAGTAATTATAGTTTTATGACTTAGTTTCCAATATTTTCCTACTTTTACCTCATAATTATTTAATTCTCATTTGAATTTTTTTTTACTGTTTGTGAGAATCGCATGTAAATATATTTTTTTATTTGAAGGAAATATTCTTTGATCATTTGGCAACAATTTAAAACAATAACCTTGTTTAAACACATTAAAAAAAATCTCTAAAAATGCTAAAAATTTGAATTAATCCATTTTTAATTCAAATTTTCAGCATTTTTAGAGATTTTTTATATTCTCAATAAATGAGTCCAATTAAAAAATAATAATAAAAGCATTTAACATACCGGGAACTTCTAATGTATAAAATGATTTAAAAATGGTTAAATTCTTATGCACATTTTTTGCTGCTATAAAACTTTTTTAATGGAAGGATTTTTACCAACTTTAACATTAAATATCTCTTTAAATAATTAATCTGCTTAAAAACTGCCTGTGCAAGCGTGTTTATCAAACATTTCTCTATACTACCAATTTTTATACTTTTGTATTCAACAGCTCTCTTAATATTAAAGAAGAAAGACTTCTGGTCACAAAAAATTCACTGGCAGTGACAGCGTTAGTTACTTTTTTTTTAATAGACAGATAACTTTAAAACTAATGACTTCCAATTATTTCTTTAAAAAAGAAAGACAATAGAAAAAAAAAAGAATAATACCATAAACTATGAAATTTAATTTTAAGATTAAAGCATTCTTTAAATTTAGCACTTGAAAAATGGAAAATGCTAACTGTATTGCGAACTACATTAACTGTAAAAATGTTATTGGTCAGATTTGTGCCCGGCTAACCTAAAAGTACCAATTATAAAGTACCATAAAAGTACTAAAAGTACAAAAAAGCAATTTTCGTTGATCGGCTTCATAAAAATCATGAACTTTGTCGAACAGGTGCAGAACAATTGCGAATTTTATTGATCATGTGAAGAAAAATCGTGAATTTCGTCGATCAGCTTTGTAAAAATAGCAAATTTCAGAAACTGGTTTCATAAGAATCGTAAATTTTGTTGACCATGTACGGAAAAGTCATTAATTTTCTCAAAAAGCTTTGTAAAAATTGTAATTTTTTTTTTTTATCAGGCATGGTAAGATCGTGAATTTTCTCAGTTGGCTTTGTAAAAAATGCCAATTTTGTTGATTATGCAAAAATAAACTACAATTTTCATCAATCAGCTTTGTAAAAATCCCGAATATGATCGATCAGCTTCTTAAAAATCCTAAATATTGTCAATAGGCTACATAAAAATCATGAATTTTGTTGATTATACATGGAAAAATCGTTAATTTTTTCGATCAGTTTTGTAAGAATCATATACTTTGTAAATCTGACGTAGAAAGATTGTGAATTTTCTCGATCGTATTCATAAAAATTGTGAATTTTACTGATCAGTTTGATAAAATCATATATTTAGTCAATCAGACATGGAAAATTGCAAATTTCATTAATCAGGTGCAGAAAAATCTTGTTGGTTGGCTCCTTCTCTCTCTTTCATTCATAAAGTTCACATTTTTTTGGCACCTGCTACTTATGCTTGTTTTTTAGCACTTTTAATGAAACAAAATTTACTCTCCTGAATAAAGTCAAAAAATATAGTTACATCTTGAAAAAATTCCTTGCTATATCTGTTATATATACAAACATAAAAAACACCGATATATCCTTACCAACTGAATGGGATATTTTGAATGGGTAAGCAAACCTTAAGGGAGCAACTCCACACTCCCTTCTAAAACAATATTTTCCAATTATAGGCCACAGATCACCTCTTTGAAATCATATTCTCTCCTTGTTATTAATATGGCCCTCGACCAACCAGACATATTTGTAAGTGGCCTTTTTATTGAAAAGATTGTGCAAGCCTAGTTCAAAACATTTCAAACAATATTAATAAAAGATGATAAATAGATACCTGGTGCCAACAGAAGCTAAAGTACCCACAGGTATATCTCTGGATGGATTATGCAGATCACCACTCATGTTTATTCCAGCAAGAATTCCAGTCATTGCAGGAAAAAATACGCCAAAAACAGTAAACCAATTTTCATGATCGGTATAATCTGGCCCAGTATTATTTCTTAGATTTTCTAAGTCATAACCAATAACTCCATGTGCTATTTCAGAGATGAAAATGATAATTTAATATGCAGTAACAACTTAAAATGTGAAACTTTTTCATCAATAAAGAAATAAATAAACAATAAAACTTCATACATACATACATAAAAATCACCATCAGAAAACGTACAACTTAAATGGAATATTTTTTAAATCAAAATTTGATTAATTTAATAGATGGTATTATAGAAAAATTGCAATTTGATTTTTGTTCTTAGTTATTTAATGCATGAAAGTGACAATCTTACTTAATTTATATTTTATCTTATTTATGATACTAGAAGATAGCCCGTCAAAATGACGTGTTTGCATTTTTAAAGGATGATAAAACGTTACAACAACTGTGGTCAATCATAGCCACTTTAGGCTGAAACAATTTTGATAAATACAGCGATTAAACTTGGAGAGGGAAAAATTTAACAAAAAAAAATTCAACAGAAATTTGCATTTAAAACTATAGCAAAACTTTCTGGTAGATGGGGGTGGGGATTATAATGAAATTTAAAACGCACCCGCAGTTTGCTTAAATAAAAAGTTTTAATTAAATATTGTTTTTGAAATCGTGAAAAAATTTCAAAGCGAAGTAAAATGTATTGACGTCATTTACAGCTCCCGCTGTGAATCTGACCAATGAGAATGCTCCATTACGACTATGGAACGGTTTCATTGATCAGAAAATAGATTGCCTTTAACATCGGAGGTAACTTTTCACAATGTTTTTTATACATTTGAAATTATCAAGAGTCATTCACGGCTGTAAAGAAAAAAAAAATAAAGCAACCCGAATATAAACATTTTAACAATATTGCATTTTAAACGCACCTTTGCTTTCTTTTAATAAAAAGTTTTAATTAAATATACTTTTTGAAATCGTGGAAAGATTTCAAAGCGAAGTAAAATGTAGTGACGTCATTTACAGCTCCCACTGTAAATCTGACCAATGAGAACGCTCCATTACGACTATGGAACGGTTTCATTGGTCAGAAAATAGATTGCCTTTAAAATCGGAGGTAATTTTTCACAATGTTTTTTATACATTTGAAATTCTCAGGAGAAGTAAAGAAAAAAAATTAAAGCAACCCGAATATAAAAATTTTAACAATATTGCATTTAAAACGCACCTCCGCTTTCCTTTAATAAAAAGTTTTGATTAAATATACTTTTTGAAATCGTGGAAAGATTTCAAAGCGAAGTAAAATGTAGTGACGTCATTTAGAGCTCCCACTGTAAATCTGATCAATGAGAACGCTCCATTACGACTATGAAACGTTTTCATTGGTGAATGAGTTTCTTTTTCTTGTGGATAGGTTGACCCCGGAATTGTTATACACGGAAGGGTTTTATATATATAATTTATTACAGTATTGATAAATATCATTGTAAAATTTTGACAGGTACACATAATGAAGAGTAAGAATTATTTTATATATCAAGCATTTGAGGGAGCTGGAGATATGCAAAGGAGTGTTAACAGCAAAACAATTGAATTTGTTGTACATGTTCATGTATACCTACCTCTAATTGTAAATAAGTGTTGTACTGAATTGTTTGTTGTAAAAATGGTTTTATTTTCAACATACATATAGCCAACCTTTTTATTAGACAAAAAAGATTTTAGGAAAATTTACTTAACCATTTTTATAATAACACCAACTATCATGATTTCTGCACAAATGGAATGCATCCAGAACACATTAGTCTGGTTAATTAGAGTTTTATTGTATTTCAATATACAGCATTTTTCTAGGGGACATGACTGGCTAAAAAAAATCCTATTGAAATACTATTTCAATTAAATTACTAAATGCTAAAACAATTGCTGTATGTTGTCACACATATATATATATATATATATATATCCTTCTATAGTAAAAAAAAACTAGCCTTAAAAGGAATGACTCCTAAAATGATGCTGATGTGTAAGATTTCCAGAAATAACGAATCCGGGCGGACCACTCCTTCCATGAGTCGAATAGACCAATCAGGAAAGGGCTCCGTCTATGCACCGCCATATGGGTTACCATAAAGTGGGAAAGGTTACCATCACCAACAATCGCCAAGTTTGTCGCCAACCTGGCGTGCAAAATTAGTCACCAAAAGTGACGCCAACTTGGCGATAACTGTAATATTTCGCCAAATTTTTAATTTCTTTACAACACCAGTCGTGTGGCACATGATTTGAAAGGTCTGCAACTGCTTATTCATATTATGGATGTCTTCTGTGTCAACCCCCCACTCTGCCCCCCATGGGGGGGAACATTTTTAATTTCTTTACAACACCAGTCGTGTGACACATCATTTGAAAGATCTGCAACTGCTTATTCATATGATGGATGTCTTGTGTGTCACCCCCCCTCTCTGCCCCCCCAAGGGGAGCACAATTTTTTTACAACACCAGTCGTGTGACACACCATTTGAAAGGTCTGCAACTGCTTATTTATACCATGAGGTATTGGCGAGCGCAGCAAGCAGAGGCAGTCTACAATTTGGAATCGTGAAGTGATTATGCGGGGGGTTGGCGAGTGTAGCCCCCCTAGTATATATATATATAAATAATTTTATAACTAATCATTTGAATATTCTTTTATCTATGAAGATTTTAAGAAAAAATCCATTGCATACAAGGCATGAAATTCCATTTTTTCTAGTTAGGGTATTCTAAACTGCCTTTTTTCAGATTTATTTTTAGACTAGCAGTTACCCGTGACTTCGTTCACATAACATTTAAAGAAGAAATAATTGACCAATCAAGCAAAAAATTTCGATGATGAAAAGCATGTGTAATTAACTTTTGATCGCAAATTTATGGTAAAAAAACTTTTGATAATCCCTATTTGCTAATTTGTTTGCTGGTCAAAATTTTCCTTTCAGCGATTAATACTAATAGATAGAAACATTCTTGAATTCTTTTGTTGAGCCCTGTAGTTTTCCAAGTGCCTTTAATACACGAAAGTATCTTTCTAAAATTTATTTCAAACAAAAATATTTCTTATTACTACCTAAATTACATTTTCAGAAATTATCATCTGAAGACAACCTTGTATCCAGTTCTTTGCGGGACCCTGTTTATCATTTTATATATATACTGCAAACATTTCTTAGTTTACTAAATACAGTTCAAAATAAAAATGCATATTTTATTTAAAAACCACCTTTAAGTAAATTACGCTCATATTCAGTAACCTTTCCGAGATCTTTTGTGTAACCCTGTATATCTAAATTTAACTATTTATACTATTACCATTTATACTCTCCATTTAATATGCATACATTTAGCGAAACTTAAAAGCACATATCATAATTCAAAATGCATTTCATCCATGCAACAGTCATCATCCATGATATACGGTACTTCGGATAGAATATATAATATTTGAAATCTTTTGTGTGTCCCTGTAAATGCTATGCACTTCGTATTATGCATGAAATAACTTACATTAAGCCTCAGCAACATATATCAATTTGATTATACATGAAATCGTTTACCATAATTAAAATATGTCTGAAACTGTTCCTCCCTTTATTCCTATGCAATGGAATTCTTCTGTCTGACCCTGTAAATGAATAGTAAGTGCCCTTTTTACTGCATACTTTACAAAATGCATATTTTAGTGCACTTTGTAAATGCATATAAATTTGAATATGTTCTACAGGCTGTAACATCGTTAAATTTAATTAAAACGATTTTTCCCCATAATGCCATAATATAAGGAAATTTTTTGACCATCCCTGTAAATAAACTAATCATGGTAGAAACTTTATTTTCAATAGGTATTCGTGCTAGGTAAACATTAAGAACGTCCAAAAATTTCATGGAAATCGGAGTATATTTGCGAAAGTTAGAAAGCGACCAGACAGACAGACAAACCAAAAGCATAATAACTTTTCAACTTTGTTTAAAAAAGTGTTAAAAAATCGAGCCAAAAATATATTAATCATTGATTTTATTTTCCACCTTTTCCCCACAAAAAATTTCTTCCATTGATAATTATGAATTTTGAATAAAAATATTCATTTGTATGTAACTTATAACTTATTAATTAGTATAAGTAAAAAATATTTCTGATTCATTTTAAATATGACGTCATTATTTATCTCGCTCCATTAGCTACTGATATTCATACCCCTTGTATTTTTAATGACTGCTATAAAGTACCTGTTTTATTTCAACTATGACGTCACATTTTCATGAGTGAACCATTTTATTAAAAATATAATTCTTTTTCATTCTTTTTACTTTTAATTTATGTCACCATATTTTACACAAAAATTCCCATTAACTAAACAAATATCCTTGTTAAATGTATTATAAAAAATACACCTTTTATTTTTATTTCAAACATGACGTCATATTTATTTTCTTTTAAGTTACTTTATTATAGTTTTTCGCGTGGAAGTTTTCTATTAAAAATTCATTGCCGCTGAAAAATTATTATTCCAGTTTTTTATTTTCTTGGCAACAGGAAAGGAAAATGGTTAAATTTTATCTGAAAAATGCCTAATGATTTTGTATGAAAAATAATTAAATTTTGAATTATTAAGGAAAATATTTGAATAAAATAAATAAAAATTACCCTATTATTTAATCCGGACTTCTAACTTTACATCTGCAAATTTCAAAGCAATCGGTTCAGTAGTTACGGCGTGAAAGCGAAACAAACAAACAAACTCACTTTCCGATTTATAATATTAGTAAGGATTCATTTTTGCTCTCAAATGCACTAAACTTTCGAATTTTCTTATTTAGAAACTATACAAGGTGCCGTGATTATCAATTCTTTGATAAATGCAGAAAATGTTGCAAAAAATGCTGTCAAAAACGGCGTTTTGGACGAAATTTTACGAAGCGGGAAGTCTGCAAACGAAAAAAAGAGTCACGCTGAGAAAATAATTGCTTATAAATCAAATTCTAATTAAATCAGCGAAAAACTATATCACACGGCACCTTGTACATCACTTCAAAAATCCCCTCAGCAAGTTTCATGTTTCTACTTTTAAAAATGTGTCCAAAATTGTATCTGAAAATTTCGAGCTGTTGAAGGTGGAAAATCATTTTTTCAAATACACCCTTAAGTGTAGTACCATTTTGTAAGAGAGCGAAAAATATATTTAATCTTACATTTAATTTAATTTGCTATCTGAATTAACCTGTGTTAATGGAACCAATGATAAAATATCATTGCAGCTAATAACTCAGAATAACAATGTCAAAAGTTTATTTTCATCAAAACTTTTTTGAGTTGAGATTGGAAAGCCAAAACTAAACATATTTTATAAAGGAAATAAAATTATAATTCTAAGAAAAGAAAGTAATAGTGTAAAAATATATATTTTTTAAACAAACAATGGAATTTTTTAATACTAATATTCATAATAATGACAAAACTGCAATAATTTCTTTAAACTAGTATCATTTACTTAAAAACTATGCTTATGTAAATGGAAAGCATAATTTATTTCATTCCAAACTGCAGACATATTGGTTCAGGTTTTTACATTAGGTCAATTGGTAGTTAAACATGTTACTGAAAAATCATTTCAACAGAGATATGATATAACAAACAATAGCGTTTAATAAAAATTCTTAGGCTGTGGAAAAGAAAACTAAACTTTTAAAAGCAGGCTTTGCTACTTTCTTTTTATTTTGTAATATTAAGTGAAAATAATTTTCATTTAATACATATAAATGGGAAAAAATGTTTATTATTTAATATTCTCTAAGAAAATATAATTTATTTGGGACAAACAGTCATGAAAAATCAATTTTTCCAATCTTTCCGTTTTTTTCCGAAAAAAAAAAGGTAAAAAACCAGTTTTTTTCTGCCACTTATATTTTTCCGGAAAATTTACATCTCTAGTTTAGTTGCAGCTGATCAATTTTATTTTATTCATTTTAATTATATGTGTCATGTTCCAGCATTTGAAGTCTGCCTAGTTGGATTCACCTGCTCATTTCATCAGAAATCATCGGTAGTTGATGCATCCTGTCTCCCATTGCTGCGGCTAAGGAAGTATCCATCGTAAGGAAGGATCTGCCATAAATAAGGTCCAATATTCCATTCATACACTAGCTTATGTGTGTAATGACAGATAGAAATAAGTCTTTTTAATTGGGATCTGGTTTATTAATTCTTTTCAAATATCTGCTTTTGATAAAACCAGGCCACCGTGGCTTAACTTATACTTTCTCAAATCCATTCCTCTCGGACCGTATTTTATTATGCCAGAGTCAAGGTCAAAAAGCTGGTCATTTTTGTCTTTGTCGCGTATTTAAATGACATTAACTCGCATTAGTTCTGCCAGATCGCGACCCTAGAAAAAGGGGCGGTGATTTAATTTAATTGGTTAAAAAGTTTCTGTGCACTGTGACATTAGTAAGGCGCGATTATCTAGGTTTGCAAGCTAAAACTACAAATGGAGAATTGTGTTTACGTAAGCTTTTTTAATCTTAAAGAGCATCCAAAAATGATATCTGAAAGATGTATTGCTGGAAAATAAAGTTATCAGAGACAACTTGCTTTTAAGCATTAAAATTAAGGTTAAACAAGACTTAGATGGGACATTTAAATTTTAAAATTAAGTTTGTTTTCTCTTTTTTTAAAGGTATTAACTTTATTTTTTCACACACACATATATATATATATATGCACACTGGTAAAAATTCTTGGTCGAGAGGCACACATCAACAAAATTATTTTAAGAGGGATTTTAGAATTTTGGGTGTGAATCCTGCCACTGTGCCATCTCACACTAAATTTCAAGCCTTGTTATCTACAGGGTGCATTGGTAAGTCCCTTTAACCTGAAAATACTTGCAAATGGCAAGAATTACAGCTATGCAAGTAAAGTAACAGAATAGTAAACTGACTATGTCTGACCTAATGCACACAGCAGCGGTGTCCCTAGTGACAAGATTTGGATGATAGCCATTGTAAATTGAAAACAAAAAGAGATAAAGCAAAATTTCCGGATAGAAAGTTTTAGAGCATCACTTAATTAGTACGAAGCGACATTTGGTTCACGTAGATAAAATAAAATGTTTCCTATATACCCTAAAATGTTCCAAATTTATGCATTCCATTTTGTGTAAATGTTTGAAAGGAATAGCCAGAAGTATAAAAAAAAAATGTGTGCAATTTATTTCATAAACACATACTTAAATCAGTACATTTCGATAACATAAAACACACACACACACACAAAAGAAAGAAATTTTAAAATAAAAACTTAAGCACATTCAGAGTAAAATTATCGTCTGCCATTGAAAAGTTTATGTTATGAGATTATGATGTTTGTATCAAGCGAGCATGAGCACCTTTTAAATTAAAATTTAAAATGCATTTGAAATTAAAGCTCTACAGATGTTTCGGTATAGTACAATGTCACGGTTTTCAATTGTGCACTGCTACATATTTGAAATGTGGATATGCAAAGTAAAATTGGTGTGCATCAATTTTGGGGTATACAGACTACAATTTATCTTATCCGTGTGAACCAAATATAATTTTGTACTAATTAAGTAATGCTCTGAAACTTTCTAACAGGAAATTTTGCCCTATCTCTTTTTGTTTTAGATTTGTAATGGCTATCTTCCAAAATTCACTCATATGCTGTTCATTTCACTCATATATTTCTATGTGGGTGGTTTTCAAATGTATTGCCGTATTAGGTGAAACAAAATTTGAAAAAATAATTTGGTTTAAATATAAAAAATTACTCAGGTATGAGTTGCTTATAGTTTACAACATTCTAAGCAGTAGATTATTTGCGAGTTTTTTTATTTATATTTCAGAAATTTCAAGAAATGTCTTCCCAGTCACTATTTTTCTCATAAGTGTGACCTCTATAAAACATTCTGATTTTTTTTGTATCAATAATTAATTAAAAAATTGCTTAAGGTTCTTACATACGTATTAATAAATAAAAAATGTATTAGTATTTATTTATTTCATAAATTTAAAGCATTTTAATAGTTGTTTATGCTATGAGTGTTACTTTGCTTCTTAAATAAAGGGTATAACTTCTGATTAAAAACAAATTTAATTAAAAATTAATTATTTTCATTGCAGTTATAATAAAGAATTTAGAAAGTTTAATTTAAGTGAAGTAACAAATACATTAATAAAATTCTGATTCTTAGTTACAATAACGTTTCTGAAAAGTGGTAACACTCATGACAAGCGATTAGACTCATCTTGCAGCAAACAGCTTTTTTGTAACAATATATATATAAAAAAAGATTTTTAAAAGTTTAAACTATGATTTGTGTAAAATAGATAGTCCTTTGAAAATTATTTATTAAGAATTAAAATTTGAATCTTAAATAGCACTTACAAAACACGTGTGCAGACATGAAAATCCTGTTACAATTTTTAAATAATTATATATATAAATATATATAATATGACAAAATATATCCCTGAATCATGAATCTATTATAATCATAACTTAAATCTTACACATGATTTATAGTTTTAGAATTACTTAACTTCTTTTCTCATGATTGTTACTTTTTCCAAGTAACACTCATGTAAGGTAACACTCATGTACGGTAACACTCATGACATTTATTAAGGAATTCTTCACTAAAATAAATTCTAACTGTTTTATTGAAATTTTAGTTGGGCCTATTGATTCCTGAACAAAAAATACAGCATTCCCTAACTTAACATTTTTATACGTTAAAAAATAATAATAAATAAATGGGTAACACTCCTGTAAGAAAATAAAAATACTCACCATGTTGAAATGAACATTCTGATAAATAGCAATTATAGAACAAAATTATCGCGTTCTAAATAAGCGCACTGTAAAGAAGAAACAACATCGTCTTCTCACTACCGTTGCCAACTGCAATATACAAATATTTTGAAAACAAATAATATTAACTTCCCTAAAGTAACACTCATGTTCTGCATATGCGGACACAAAATACATTTAAATTTTTAACTCTTAGATACTAATTTTAAATATATAAATAATCTATTTTTTTAATTAACACAGGATATTTTACTTTTAATCCATATATAAAAATTTTAAAATGTTTGGAAGCATAAAAAAAGATTGAAATTTTGCAAGTTTTTTATTCAGGACAAGTAAATTCCCATTACTTGCTAACTAAAGTACAAAAAAAAGATCACTATTTCACAACTCTGAAAAAATCTAATGGATGCATTGAATTAAGCATAAAAAGATGTGCTATTACCTGATTTTAGCATATCAAAAAATAGATTTATTAATATGAAATTTAGATTTAAACATCAGGACATCAAACTGGCAGTTCATGTGAAATTCACCCATGTATATTCAGTGAAATAGATCATACAAATTTCTAAATAATAAAAACTAACAGAGTTCAAATTATATTAACACAAGTCAATATATATAAGAAAAAAAAAAACACTACTCACGGATGTCTACTTGAATAAATGTTCCTACAGCTAAATCAAGAGCAGCTAAAAGTAAAATAATGAGTAATCCAAATTGTAGACGTATAACCCATTTGACTCCAGCTAAATTTATACCTAAAATTTAAATTTACATTAAGTTAAAAAACAAATGATTTTATTATAATTTCAGTTTTAACAGATACATATGCTAATGATTAATATCCAGATGTGCAATCATTCCATAGTTCTATTTTTATTTATTTTTAACCTTTTATTTAGTTAATACAAAGTGTTATTTTATAAATGAAGTGTAAAAAGTTTTAAAAAGAAAATGTCTGCTGAATGTACCTCTTTATTTCCTTTACAATTTTTATTTTCTCATTCAATCATCATTTGAGATTTTTTTTTTTTTTTTTTTAATTAACTTAATAAAAATTTTTGAATTGGATATAATACTTCTGGAAAAATCACTTATTGTAAAACATGTAAATCAAGTTTTAACCAAAAAGTAAGATTACAAAGGATTTTTAAATAAAAAAGGTTTTTCTTTAATTAGATTTTTAGATATTTTATACTGAATGTGTGTGTGTAAAAATTTACATATTGCTCAAATTTTCCATGATCGTCAACAATTTTGGCTCACTGATAAAAACAATTCAAATTCAATCTTTTAATTCAGAATTTGCATAAAGAATTTTTAATTTTTTGTGATAAAAAAAAAGGCCCCTCTTCTGCTGAAAATAGGGACTGTATTTTAACAATTGATTTTTATTTAATACCTTTATCATCAGATGTTAAATTTTAATTTCCTGTATGGAAGAAACCTTTGAAACTCACAAAATTATATATATATATATATATATATATATATATATATATATATATATATATATATTTTCACTTTTAAATGAGTCGATTTTGTGATTTTGCATTTATTGTACTGTGAGTACTATGTTTCTTATTATATGTGGTGTGGGATGGTAGTATTTTGGTCGTGTATTGTTTCCTTTTGGAGGTTTGAGTACTGCTTTAAAGCTTTGTACATATTGTATCTATTTTCATTTTATAGTTGTATTATTCTAGATCCTTTTCTTTAGTAAATTATATTAGTCCAGATACTCGATTATTTAATTGTAATTTTTCTATTTTTATCTTTTTATTATATTTGTATTATCTCTTATATTATGGCAGTACTTAGTAAAAATCTCGATCCTGGCAAGATACACAATGCTTCTTTGCAGTGTAGTGCCCGGTACAGGAGCAATAATAGGGTTACTCCTGGACCGTCATCCAGTTTCCATATACATGCTCCTCCTCCTCAATTATATTTTCAGAAATGTTCTGATATCCGATGTAAAACTTGTCCATCTGCTTCTCAGTCACAAATCGTATCAGATCCTCATATTTCTATTTTTTGTAAGGCTTTTAATGTAATTTATAGTATAAAGTGTAACATTTGCAATTTGAAATATATTGGTGAAACTTCTGGTCCTCTTCATATACGCATGAATCAACATCGGTCAGATTCTGATAAAAATTTAGCAAAAAATATACAGTCTACAGCTGAAATACAGCATTTTCATAAACATAAATTTAAAAATACTACTATTAAAATAATACAAATTCAGAAAAATAAATCTGAGCGTCTGTATTTAGAGTCTTCATATATGAAATATTATAATACAATTTATCCTTATGGTCTTAATAGTGAGGTTTTTAAAAGATCTGTTAAAGTTTTTTCATCTATAAATGATACTACAGATTATTCTCCCATTTATCATAGTTTAAATCATCTTATAAATCCTAAAACTACACGTAACAAAAGAGGAAAAGGTTCATCTTCTAGTATTACTCCTAAAAACCTTATAATTCAACAAATTAATAATCTGCATCGTAATTATTTAAAAAATTACAATTGGTTTCTAATACGTAAATATATTTTTGGAATAAAAAAGAAACATATTGTACAATATTTAGATATTTTTCTCAGTAAAACTTACTCTAAACATTTTTCAGATATTTTTTATGATCTCATTATGACTCGTGTCAACCTGTACAATATAAATTTACTCAAAAAACCTAAAAATCTACAAACTAATACTCAAATGGTAATTACTTTTTCTAATCCAATATTTAATAAAATCAATATTAATTCCATATTAAATGATAAAAACTGTCAATTTCCTATTAATAATATTCATATTTCTAAAACCTTTAAGTATCCCATATCTATCGGCAGAACGATTTTTAACTATAATTCTTTCGCTAAATCTTCTTTTGATGCTAGTACTTTACCCTGTAAATGCAATGACCCCTCTCTACAAAAATATATAAATAAAGATCATGGACATATTATTACTGGTAATCTTAATCTTGTAGATGATTTACCACTTAGAAGAATTATGGGTTATGGGACCAAGTACAGAATTCCATCCAAATTAAACATTAAATCTATCATAAAACTATTTACATATGATATAGATATATTTATTTATAAACTTGCAATTTATTATAATAAACCCATTGAATATTTTAATCAATGGAAAATATTAGTTATCGATAAATTAACCAAGTCCTTAAAATATAATATTTCACACCTAGAATATGTAAATACACAGCATCTGTTTAAGCAAATCAATAAATTACAACAAAACTTTGTAATAACTTATGTTGATAAATCTCCTAATAATTATGCCATTATTTGTAAATCTTATTATCATCAACTGCTTAAATCTAGTATATCTAATAATAACACATTCCAAAAAATTAATGATAACTTACTTGCCAATAATCGTAAAATTAAAGGATTCTATAAATTATTAGACATTAACCCTACTAACTTTAAATATCCTTATCTAGTCCTTATACCCAAATTTCATAAGCATCCTGTTAAATTCAGAACTGTTACAATTGGTTGCAATACTTATAATAATGCTGCTAACAAACTTCTATTAGTAATTCTTAATCAAATATATAATATCACAAAAAAAAAAGTGATAATACACATTGCATAAAAAATAGTTATGAACTGGTCCATATTATGAAAAATCTTAAATGTATAAACAATATCACTACCTATGATTTTAAAGATTTATTTAATAATATCAATTTATCGGATTTACATAATATCATAAATGAGCTTTTTAAAAAATATCAACACGAGTTGGATATATCACATAATATCGATTCTGAATATTTTCATACCTTAACCAATTTCATTATCTATAATAATTTTATCATGCATGATAACAATATATATATTCAAAATGTTGGTATACCACAAGGTGGTAGTACATCTAGTGTATTATCTGACTTATACTTATATTACTATGAACATCATTATTTAAATAATACAATACATTTATATCGATATATAGATGATGTAATTTTAATTGATACTGATAACACCTGTATATCTCAATTCCCTGTTGATTATCCTGCTAATCTAGAACTTTCAAAAAACCTACTTTTTAATAATACAATCTATTTCTTAGATATTAAAATTATATTAAAAGAGAACAAATTTATAACTGATATTTATGACAAAAGGAAAGAATTTAATTTTAAAGTTAATACTTTTACTAATTTTAAATCATGTCTTCATAATTCTGTATATCGTAATATAATACTTAACCATTTATATAGAATAAAATGTCTATGTTCTTCCCATTTAATTAATACTAATATTAAAAAGCTTGTATATGATGCTATAAATAATGGTTATCCTAAAAAATTCATATATTCTTTAATTTATAATTAGATATTACATGATCTTATAATTAATTCTTTGCATAAAAAATATATAAAAAAATTATAAAACATAAAATTAATAATAAAAAATTAAAAATGTTAAAAAGTAATAAAGATATATATATATAGGTTGGTTGGGTGGGTAGATGTTAGAGTACGGTGGAGGGTGGTGTTGTCTGGATAAAAACGCAAAGGTTAATTATTTATTTAAAAAAAAAAAAAAAAAAAAAAAAAAAAATTGAGAGTGGGTTATTTATTTTAACATAATTTTTAAACTGTTTAATTTACACCAATATATGGATATTCGTCTAGTTATATCTATAGTTAAATAGCTATATTTTAAATATCAAATTATTTTTAATGTTATTGATATAATTTTTGGTATTATTATTAATAATATGATTACTATTATTATTTATTTATTTATTTTTTTATTATTATTATTATTATTATTTTTTATTATTATCCTATATTAAGATAATGAGTTTTTACCATGTAAAGTCACAATAAATGTTACTGATTAAAGTAACAATAATGTATTTTAAGTTATATGTTAATATGAATGTTATCTCTTAATTCTAATTTTAATCATTTTATTAATTTAATTTTATGTTAATATCGATTATTATTTTTTCCGGTTCAATTATATTTCCATTCAGCTTTATTCTTTTTTGTTTGTTATGGATAACTATTATTTTTACTTACTTTCAACTCCTTTTTGTAAAATATCTTTGTTCCTTGTTTAATAATTTGGTTTTTGTGTGATGGTAGTCCCAAATTCGTATTGTTTTGCTTTTTCATGGCAAATACGAAGATGAAACCACACACTCCATTTGTAGTTCCAAAGTATTTGGGACCTGAAGATTCTGCTTTGGTTCTACAAATTTCAATTGTATTCATATTATTCTTTTTTTCCTTCCATGTTCTATGTGCTATAAGTTATTATATTCAATGGTTAATTTCAAATGGTTAATATTGTTTACTATAATTCAATTTAATTCTTCGTTTTGGTTTATTGTTTTATTGATAAAATCCGTTGGTGAATCTTGTCTACTTTTAATGGTATTTTATATATATATATATATATATATATATATATATATATATATATATATATATATATATATATATATATATATATATATATATATAATTTGAATTTAGTTTAGATGATATTTTATAAACACAGAGAAATTGAGAAATTTTGAATGTCAGATTGAAGCTCTTTGAGGAAATAACTCAATATTGTGTTTCAGGCATACTTTAGTTAATAATTATATAAAAATATTTTTATATAATTATTTTTTTAATTTTGCATAGCCAGAAAAAAAAAAGAAAAAAGTTTTTTTAATAGCAAACTTTTATCACTAAATATTTATAAACATTGGTCATTACTTCCATATTATTTATTTCTATTTATTATAAAACTATAAATTGTTGTTTGGATTTATTTTTATACCAAAACAAAATTTAGTCCAGGCATTTGGTAAAAAATAAATGCAAGTTTTGATTTTTGGGTCGCTGAACATGAATCTGGCATTATCCAACAAAATTTCTCCCCGGAAACACGTTTTTTTTTTTTGGCAAAAAACATGCCTTTTTTTTTTGTTTTTTCTAAATAACTTCAAAATTACATAAAAGTCATCAATATATAAATTAAAGAGCACAAAATTTCCTACATTTTATATACTAAAAGTTTTTTTCTCTGATCAATGGTTTAGCTGTGAAAGAGCCGCAAAAATGGGTGTGAAAAGCAAAAAATTCTGAAAAATGTGAATTACAGCACCGTACATCGATGAAACATGAAAAACAACCATTTTACGCAATTTTTCCCCACTTAATAATACTAAATATATTATTATTGACTATATTTTATTAATCTGATGGCACTGTTTCTTTCATAACTAAAAAATAAATAAAAATGATCATATTTGTGATCAAAATCTTCATTTGCTATTACAAAATAATAATAGTAATAATTTCTTAATTTCACTTTTAAATAATGTAAATAAAATAACTTAAACAGGTTTTAATTGATCCCATCTGCACTTTCCCCCTTGATTGAAGGGGTGCAAGTGTGAAATAATGATGGTCAAGCACCCACCCCTTCATCCCATGTCCACGTTCAGTGGAATACTAACGCCCCCCCTCCCCTTCCCCACCAGTCTCGCCTCTGTTAGAAATATGCGTCACACAGATCACTAGCTTATCAGGAGGACACATTCCTCTCAGTTTCCATATGCAACTGCTTACTTATAATTTAGTAATTCACTGTTTGTATCTTCATGAATATAGTGAACATCTAAAATGATTTTGCGCGATGTCGCTGTGTTTTATTTTGGACTCTCCTTTAGAAAAGGAGCCGTCAGTGAAAAGTAGTTGAGGTATTGCAGCGTTAATCAAGGCAAGTACAGAAAGAAAGAATGGAAAGGCAGTTTTTCTAAAGGGCAAAACCTCAGTGGATGTGCATGTTAAGTGTAGAAAAGCATACATAAATGAACGGATGATTACTGGTTATATGAAGAAGATTGTGGAACAAGTGCTAGCACTTCTCAAATTTTAAGATCATCAACTCCTCAGTTTAATTTTTGAACTAACTGTTTTATATGTGGACTGTGCATTTCGGAAGAGTTCATTACAACACAAGCGAAAAATCCACCAAGCGAACGCAATACTGTATAGAGTGTGCGACACATGGGATTCAAAAGTACAATTCTGAAAGCAGGAAGAACTGGCAATGATGATTATGGGCAGGCTATAACTCAGCACATCGAACCAGTGAATGGTTTGATCGCAGCAAATGCTCAATACCACATCAATTTTTTTAAATATATTTGTGGGAGGCGGAAGGTCCAAGAACATAAGAAACGTAGTCTATTTGCCGAAGCAATCGACAGAGTATATACGATTATCTTGAAAATGATGATGACGAGTGTCAATATTCCATGGAAGAGCTAATAATACAGGTAGCAGGGAGTTATCAACCTGATATGAGAACTGCAAAGTTTAACCTTTTTGACAGATATGGAGACGAATACTGATCACAAAGAATCAGAAAAAAAAGTCCATTGAGTGTTTCAAGAATATAGGAGGGAAGATACTGACTAATGCATGGTATCAAACATGTAAATCTGATCGAGATGAGAGGCTACGAGTGGTTGAAGCAGCAGCAAAAATTATTTGAGAAGATATCACATAGAAGATTTGCTTCAGGAAACTGCAACAACATCGTAGTTGTGTGTCAAGACGAAGAGGATGAGCTAGACTTTGAAACCGATCTGGAAATGGATCGCCCACACAATGAATCAGAGGTCCCAATGGAAGGAGACATAGTCATGCCGCAAAGTATCAAATATTTACTATTTAAAAAACTTTTATTTATAATATAAATAGTCATAAAAACACCCACTAATTCCATTCGTCTATTTTCTATTTTGTAAATGTCGGTGAAAAGCAGGGACCCTCAAATAAAAGAAAGCGGAAATAGTACTTTGGTTGGAAGAGGATGAGATAGACTTTGAAGCAGATCTGGAAATGGATTGCTCTATGGATGAGGAATCAGAGGACCCAATGGAAAGGGAAATAGTCATGCTGCAAGTATCAAATATATATTATTAAAAAAATTATTTATAATATTGATAGTTATAAAAACACCCACTAATTCCATTCGTCTATTTTATAGATGTCGGTGAAAAGCAGGGACCCTCAAATAAAAGAAAGTGGAAATAGTACTTTGTTTTTTATGTAAATGTACTTACTAATGTACATAATTATTTATAATTAAATAATAATTCATAATGAGTCATCGTTTTTATTATTAGCAACTCTATTGTAAAATATAGTTGATTATAATATCTTCAGAATAATTTAAAGTCAATCTTTGCGAAAAATTGTCAGTTTTCATGTTAAATCTATGTAAAGTGCCATAATTCTTATTTTCCAGATTTTTTTTTAATTTCACACCCAAATTTTGAACTTCGAGAACTTTAAGAACTGGAATCTGTGTCAGCTTTTATATGTTAAAGCCTGTTTTAGTTATTTTATTTACATTATTTAAAAGTCAAATTAAGAAATTATTATTATTATTACTTTGTAATAGCAAATGAAGATTTTCATCCCATATATACTCATTTTTATTTATTTTTTAGTTATGAAAGAAATAATGAACATCAGATTAATAAAATATAGTCAATAGTAATATATTTAGTATTATTAAGTGGAGAAAATTTGCGTAAAATGGTTGTTTTTCATGTTTCATCGAAGTATGGTGCTGTAATTCACATTTTTCAGAATTTTTTGCTTTTCACACCCATTTTTGCTGCTATTTCACGGCTAAACCATTGATCAGAGAAAAAAACTTTTAGCATATAAAATGTAGGAAATTTTGTGTTCTTTAATTTATATATTGATGACTTTTATGTAATTTTGAAGTTATTTAGAAAAAAACAAAAAAAAGCCACGTTTTTTGCCAAAAAAACGTGTTTCCGGGAAGAAATTTTGTTGGATAATGCCAGATTCATGTTCAGCGACCCAAAAAACATAAAGGGAACCAAAAATCAAAACTACACCAAAACTTGCATTTATTTGTCCTTTTTGAACACTTAATGCCTGGACTAATTAGGCTATGGCTTAATTGATCTAAAAAGAAAACACAGGACAGTCCAGGCCTAGACAAAGGATTTGGATCTTATGTGCTAATTACAAATAAATTAAGTATAAATAAGATATTATTTTTAAAAGAACTTTTTAAAGCAAGGGAATTAGTTCAATTAACTTTAAAATTTGTGCTGCATTGAAGATAATATAACTTAAACATACAGAAAGTTTAACAAAAATTGGTATCTTACGTACTGATTTCATTCCCATGTTTCTTTTAATTTCTTCAAATATATTATTCAAATATACTTCAAATATATATTACTGAAAATGATAGTTCATATAAGTTTTTTTTTCTTTCTAACTGATCTTTGTTCTTTCCTTTTTGGGAGATTGTTTTTCATTTCTATGTTTATTAACACACTGTGGTGTATCAAATACAGAGCTTACTTAACATTAGAATTACGCCATTCCTCGTATACCTAGAATTTTTTTGAGGTGTCATTTTGATCCCTATGTAATAAATGTGCTATTTAATTTTATAATATTATATGCTTGTTGTTAGATCATAATAAATAATCCAACATTTCAAATTTAAATAATTTAAAATTTAAAGTTCATTTATTTACTTCTATTTAAAATTTAGTTAAATTATCCCTTTTCAAGTTTTAATACCTCAAAAACAATCTTTTATAAATAAAATTACTTAAGTTTTAAATCTTCAAAAACGATCTTTCAAAAATATAATCAATTTTTTAAATAATGATTTAATAATTTTTTTAATGCTTTAAATACTTGTAAAAAACAATCTCTCTAAAATTTAAAATATTTTATAACTAAATAAATCAATATCTTAAAAAGCTTTATTCGTTTAATTAACGTCTTTTAAAATTACAAGTACTTTTAAAATAAACAATTTAATATATTAAATAATTCTTACTCTTAATTTATCATCTTTCATTTAATCTAATTTATTAATAAAAATGATAAATCAATCGATCTTTAACTTAATTTTTGATACTTATGTGTCTATAATTTCGTCGTACATGATGCATACCATTTTCTATTTATGTTTTGGAATAAGAAAATAAAATATCTTTATTTCCGATTGTTTAGCATACTATCTATATTCAATAGAGTAAATTTTTCTGTTTATTTTGACATAACTAGTACTAAAATTGGTCGTATATTTGGTGAGATATGCGATTTCATAATTTTCTAGTTTTTCTATCTTTCAAATATTCATGCTTAGAATCTGTCTGATATGATGGCAGAGAAATGTGTTGTTGTTTCAAAATAGATGCTATTTTCGTCAAGAAGGGAAGAAGCGACAAGCTGCATTCATTTAACCTGCCAATTCTCAGAAGACGCCAGATTCAAAATGCTTCTGAGTAGCTGATTTAGAATGAGAAGGGAGAGAAAAATTTCTGCTTTCAATCAGTCATCAGAGGATTAGCATAGAGGCAACAAGCATCTTTTCCTCCGTGTGGGAGCTTCCCGTCACAGCATACTCAGCAATAAAATTCAGCTCCAACTGGATGCTTAAAAAATATCTGTGCTGCTTACTGTGTTGCTTTAACCTTTATACGATTCCCGGCCGATGTACCATTTTGCTCTTGAGTTTCATCTTATAGTAATTTCCATGAAATATCAGTGACCTTTTCCAGTTGTATCATCTGGGTGTTGAGTATTGAACGTCGATTCCTATCATCAATATGATTTAAACTCAGTCTATCAAAAAACTGCTTAATGATAATTCAATTCCCCTATTGCAGTCCCTGTGCCATTTCTAGAGAAAGGATAACAGTGTGCCATATCTTCAGTTTGAACTATCTTCAATTTGAACTATGCCCAACTAAATATATGCAATGTCTAGTGTTTACTTCAGTGAGATATAATCAACATCAATAGTATTTATGATAAATAATCATTACTTTGGACTTTTTGAACATTAAATTTTATAAA
The DNA here is from genome assembly GCA_964019185.1 of Maratus speculifer. Taxonomy (NCBI): domain Eukaryota; kingdom Metazoa; phylum Arthropoda; class Arachnida; order Araneae; family Salticidae; genus Maratus; species Maratus speculifer. Next base: position 54,557,283 of record OZ025290.1, on the reverse strand, counting down.
TTGTATAAAGAGTAAAAATGAATATTGCAGAAGATGCTCACAATCAATAAATATGTATCTTAATTAGCTATGGGATCCCAGAAGTTATATGCATCAGATAGTAATATAAATATTTATAAAGAAAATCTTAATATCATTATATAGAAGTAGTAGTTTGTTTATCTTTGTATCTCTGGGTGAGTCATTTTATTTTCTTATTTCTTTTCAGCTCATTATGGAATTTAGATACAAATGATTTCAAATTAATTCCTTTTAATTTCAAGTGTCACAAGTAATAAATAAAATTTTCTAACTTTAAAATAAAATAACACAATATTTTCTCACATTTCTGAAATATTATTATTTTTTTACATCTATTTCTCTATGCGATCCGGCCGTATATCTGAGCTTTTGATGCTGGGATTTTGATGTTTTAATATTTAATTAACTTTGATATTTTATAATTTAAATTTTTAATATTTAAAATAAGTATTGAAAACCTCCGCATTCAAAGTTCATACATAACACTCGTAAAAATAAATTTAAAATAAACTTTATTGTAATAATTTTCAGTTACTTTAAAGAATGTAGTACTTTATACTAGAGGTCTGCACGGGCTGAAATTTCCAGGCCCGAGCCCGGCCATAAGTTAAAATTTTGGCCCGGCCCGAACGAAAAAAATATTGGCCTGACCTGAGGGTAAAAATTTCGGCCCGGCCCGAGAGTTAAAATTTCAGCCCGGCTCTGGTGAATTTCTACAGAATATTGATCTTTACTCTTACGAAAGAGTTCAGACCAAACAAACTTATACTAGTCTTTTTTTTTTTTTGTTTCATGTTTATAATCTCTATTTATGCAGAAGTGCCATAGGTTGCGATATTTACGCTTTTAACCCTTTGAAAAGCAAAGCACTTCTGTTCTTAAAATGCTGAATTGACTGATTGACAACAGAATTTAAGAAATGAATTTTTTTCAAAATAGATAAAAACTTATCTGTACATACTTGATAAAATTAAAATCTTCTTTTCAAATTTGTGGTGTCAATGTGGTGTTTCGCAATTAAAATTAAGTGGTATATATTTTATACCACCGCCCTTCAAGGGGTTAATGAACCTTTGTTTGTTGTATGTAAATGTTTCAGTTATCATTAGTATTATTAATACATAAAAAAAAACTAAAAAATGGTATATGGTAAAAGTAAAATCTTCTAAGACATTGGAAAAAAAAATATGTTTCCTTCTTAGCAGATTTAAATGTTTAATGTATAATTTTTTTTTCGCGTATTGTTGTATTCAATTTGCATGAATGAACAGTTTAAAAGAAATTTGCAGTTTTCAGTTTTAAAAAACATTCCGTCATAATCTTTTTTTTTTTTTTTTTTTTTTTTCTTATGTGTTTAATTCTATTTTAAGATGCCTAGTGATCTACGATTCTTTAAAAAGAATAAATTCTAATGTTTAATTGTAGAATAATGAAGACTTAAAAGTATATGTCTATTTTGCAAAAATTTTTGGATCAAGCCAAACTTTACTAATTTATGAAGAGACTTTTCCACGTCGAGAAAAGGATTTTCATATGGCAAGATTCAACAGTAACTAATTATTTAGGTCCATGAAGGCTAGGAAGAACGAAATTAGTCTCGGCTTCATGCGGAAAAAATAAGTTAGACTCGGCCTGGCCCAATACTCCAGGAAAAAAAATTAAGGCCGGAGCCCGGCCCGGCCCGTGCAGACCTCTACTTTATACCATATATAAAAGAATTGTATAAAATACAAATTATAAAAATTATGAAATTTTACATATACTTAAGAAATAAAACTACTTTTTAAAGCTAATTAATACAAACATTTTAATTCAATTTTTTTTACAATGAACAAAGAAATATCTTACTTATAGGAGGATCATTCTTCTGCACACCAAATAACACACAAGGTCATCTTTTTTATTTTCCATGTACATTATCCACATACAGTTTTATTGCAGCTGTTGCAAATATCAAGAATTTTATTGGTTTTGCATTTCATTATTTAGCATTTCTTCTGTTTCTTTGATTCTGGGGAATTAATTTGCTGGATACAGCTAATTGGAGGAACTACAAGCTTATTTTTGCCAGAAATACAGTCAAAGATCTATAATCCGCACACCCATAATTCACTGTTTCCTCATTGTTTTCTCATTTTTTTTAAAATTTTCTAAAAAAAACGTTTTTGGATCACTAATTTGTAAATTTTTTAACTGTTTATTTCATTGTTTACATTCGTAAAATAACGTGAATTATAGAAAATAGTGGATTATGGGTGTGCGGATTATAGATCTTTGACTGTATATTCTTTTCTAAGTTCTTCTACAGATGTTTCCTTTTGTTATTTCCTTGAACAGCACCCATGCATTTATTCCAGCAAAATCTAAAATATTGTAAGAAACATGCACTGGCCAGTAGAGATGAGTTCGGGCTCGTTTTTCGGGGCCCGGGCCCGCCCGGGCCCGAAAATTTTTTTGTCACCAGAGCCCGAGCCCGAGCCCGATACCAAAAATATACAAAATAAAATTGTATTGTATTTAAAAATTGTTTCAAAAGTAATATCTCATTTTTAAAAACTTCTTACATAGATATGATTTTTAAATGAAAATTTAAAAACATTCTTATCAAAATTCGTATAAAATAAAAATATACTTCATATGTAAAATATTTTTTCTTATATTCTTTCCTCCTTTAACAAGCAAATTTGATGGAAACGTTTTTGTTTAATGAATAAATGCATGAAATTTGCAGAAATTACTATTTGTAAGCTAGCGAATCGAACAACGTTTTTCAAGTTTCTGTAAAAAATGTACATATTTCATTATAATGGATTCTTTTCTCATAACAATCTTCCATGATTGACAGATACCTGAAAATCAACGTAAATTAAAAAAAGTGACATTGTTATTTTAAAGGTCCTATGTTTTTATAGAAAAAGAGGAAACACTGATCGATTGTTTTCTGTTGGAATAACATGGTAATAAAATTTACTTACGGAGAAAAGTGACTTCGAGAAGGAACAGCGTCCTCAGCATTAGCAGAATTCATATTCATGATGGCAAATGCGTATAATAATCACTAAAGTTATTTTCATAAGAAAAATGACTATGTTTCATGCACAATCGAGTATTAAATAAATTTGAAAACCTCCAGCTAATACTTGTCTACCAAAAACAGAAGAAAATATTATCTTCGTGTTATGTAACTAAATAATAAATAAATAAACGATCCCATTAAAAATTATGTTCTGCAAACGAAAAGCCAACAAAGATTAAATTTATTGTTTTGTTTGTTACGATTGGCGCCATATAAATAGATCGTTGGAGGAAGTTCCGCAGACATAAATCTGTAACTATCACAAATTTTCATTTGAAACTGCAATGAAATACTAAAATAAATAAACAAGCATTCAGTTCTCCCGTCATTTTGATAAAAAAGAAATCAAATGACTTGAAAAGGAATAAGTAAGCAATTTTAAGTGGAAAAACTTATTTCAATCTTTTCTACACATGAGTAAATAAAATTTTCCGGCTTTAGAAAAAATGAGCCCGGGCCCGCCCGAGCCCGAAGTCTAAAATAAAAATAGAGCCCGAGCCCGTGTCGGGCTCGGGCTGAGCCCGTCTCATCTCTACTGGCCAGTGACGTGATGGTGCTTTTACAGAGTTTTTTCTTGCCACCTGATCCAACACATCTACTCCAAACTTTGCTGAATTGTAAAACTGGATTACATCAGGAGTTTTCTTTTTATTTGATTCAAATTTTATTCATGGATGAAGAGTGTTCAGCAAAATTACATTCTTATTTCTTTTTTCTTGATATGATGTGAGAGTTATATTATTGTGCTTCATTACATATCAGAAGAAAAAAGTTTGTTTTGCGAATTTTTGAAACGAGACAGAATTTCTTTTTTTGCATGATTTATTTGGCCAAATTCATGGCACATAATGAGAATTATACTGATTTTAGATATGTGCTAGATGTGGCACATGGTGCAGTAAAAGGTTGAGTTAAAAATAAAAGGTCAGAAAAAAATAACTTTGATTTCCATTTTTGTCTTAAGTTAAATTTATTTTTCATTATTAATCTTCCCTTAAATTATTGCATTGCTAAATTCTATAAAAAACAACACAGTATTGTTTTGCTACTTTACTTGTTTTTTTCATTGTTTTTTTAATACATGTATTATATTTTTCATTTTGTTTTTTGTATGCAAATAATAAATATTAAAATATATTATATAAATTCTAAAAAGGCTTTAATGAGGTAAATTTAATGAGATACAAACAAATATCATGTGGATTTATATACGAAACACAAAAATAGTCACTGAGAAAATTGAAAAATTGATTGGAAACTGGGATAAAGTTAAAATAGTGTTAAAGAAAAAAATATATATATGATAAATTGTTTTTATGAGAGCAGTAATAATTAAAATGGTATTTTTATGACAATAATTCAACACTCAATGAACTGTTTGGTTTACAAACAGATCTGTTAACGAACAGTTTCACAAGAGATTTTTATGTTCAGATAATAAAAATCTCACAAAACAAAGCCTTGAAGAAGCAATACTATGTTTCAGATTTGCCAAGCTATATTTAATTGAATCCATTGTCAATTGCAAGAACATTTTAACAGATGTATATGCATGGCTTAATTAATTCATGGGCTATCAGGGGTTCAGGCTGCCAAATTAGAATAAACAGATCAGAAACATTAATTTTTATATTTTGTATCCTTTTTTTAAAGAAATATTTTTAATTGCAAATTAATTATTTTAATTGAAATTATTTAGTTCACAGATTATTAATAGGCTCTAGACTGTACTTGAGTTTTATTACGCTTTGCAGTAAGAATGATGTTTTAGAGAACTAAGCAGTTTATGAAAGATGAAAGTGACAAATTCATATGATTTAATGTCATAATCAATGGATGTTACCCTAAAAGTTTTTACAAAGAGCATGTCATTTATTTCTTTATTTTTAAATCCACTAAGAAACAGACAAAGCCATCAAAATATGAACTCTCCATATTAAATCAGAATATATATTAACCCTATTATAAAGAGAAAATTTATATTATTTTTACACATTATTTAACTTTTAAAAATGAATTAATTGAATTCCCATATAAAGCAATGCAAAATCTATGATCGGTTTAAGAACAATTCAGTTAACAAACACTGTTTTGGAATGGATTAAAGGTTTGTTAACCGATCACCCACTGTATTATGTATTTTGCATTTGAAACAATAAAAAAACTAAGAACTTACCTAGTAACAACATTATGACACCAATTGCAATACCTCTTATTGCCCATGTATTAGTAATAGCCAAAACTTGAGAAAAGGATTCTGCAAATCCCATAACATGAAGAGCACAACTTACTGACTAAAAAGAAGACAATACAATGATAAACAAGCAAGAAAAATCACATGGCATCGGTAAGTTATGAAACTCACAGTAATGATTATCAAAGCATAAAAAAATAAATAAAAATATAAACATTTAGAAGCAAAACAAATTTTTACATTCTCCCACATGTCTGATACAGCTTTTCTTTTATTCCACTTGATGAGAAATGATTTTCCATATAGCAATGGCTTTGTTTATTCATTTACTGTTATTTGTCACAATGATAACATCTGAAATATTGAACCAATTTGAATCACATTTGGGATATTGTACCCATCTTGCAATTATTTTGGACAAGTTTGTTTATTATGTAAATAATGTTATACCTAGTTTGTATTTTTTCCAAATAAAAAAATTTCATTACATTATGGACTATTGTGAAAAGGAGGAGGAAAACGATACAGCATTATACAAAATGAGAAAAACAGCATTGTAAAAAGACTGAACTTACACAATTATTTACTATCTTATCTACCCAGCGATGCCTTACACATCAAAACATTGCACAATAATATGCAAAATCTAAATAGCACAAAAAATTTAAAAATCACTGTACAAATTTCAAATAAACTTGATTAGAAAAAAGAACAAAATTTACTACATTGGTTCAGAAGAATGAAACAGGATTCCTTTTATTAATGTAAAAAAGAAAATGTATTCAGAAAAAAAAAGGCTAAAAAATGGTGAAAATGGTTAAAAATCAATATTGTCTTGCTGTGTACTAAAGGGGTACACATTGGGCGTGTTCAATGGACACTTTTTTGCATGCACGCGCTCAGAAGATTCTGCTTGGAGTAGGTACTAACGAAGAAGAGAATTTTAAAGTTATTCAATTATTGCATTATTTTTATGGTCAGGGGCGTTCCGACCCAGTGTGCAAAGTGTGCGGCACACACAGGCGCCGAAGCAGTAAAGGCGCCTAAAGATTTCAGTTGAGAAGCAAATGTTAAAAAAAAATATTAATATAAAAAATATTATATTTTCTTAGCATCTGAGTTATCTTTTATAGATTTACCTTATACAAATTATTTATAAATATTAATTTCTTTCTTTAAAATTTTATTTTATTCTACTTATGAGTCCTCTAATAAATCATTTAGACAAGACCTGTCCAACATTTATAAACAGAGGCGCACCTCATATAGTTATAAGTAATGAAAGGCGCCGTAATTCACATAGCTGAAAATATGCAACACTGTTATCTCACTGCGGTGGAAAAGCGTAATATACAGTTTTATTACCGTAGGAGCTAAATTTCACTTGTTTTTTTATTATTATTTATAAGAAACAATTGTCACTTTACTTCAGAATTTATCATAAATAAGAAGAAAATTACTATTCGGAAATACTGGTAAAAGTTTCTCCTACAAAATCAGTCCATGAATAGAGGTATAGACTCAGTGTTCTCGCTGACATTTGATCAACGTTAGTAATTTGGCTAATTAAAAATAAAAAACATTCGCCAAATGAAAAAGTATTAGCCAAATAGATTCGACGTGTAGCACAAAAATAAATAAATAAATAAATAAATAAATAAATAATAATAATACAAATAATAATAAAAAATAATAATAATAAAAATTATCTTTAATCTTTTAATGTATCCACTTTTTTTTCAATATGCTCTAAAATAACCTAAGTTTTATAACTGCGACAACGATTGTTATTAATATAATTTCAACTATCCGCTACAAATATATTAAAAATATGTATGCATGCATATGCATGAAAAACGAAAAAGAAAAGAAAGAAAAAGCAAAAATTGAGAACTAGCAATTTGGCGAATCTAATTGCTTGTTGACTCGCCAAATGTAGAATTTTGTCGCAATTTGGCGCAATGGCGAGCGACAGCGAGAACCCTGGGTAGACTTATATGTTAGAAACGTCTTATATGATGCGCGTATATCTCACGCTGATAGCTATAAGTCCCCTATGATTCAGAAACTATTTTAAAATAATTTAATTCAGAATAAATTTAAAATTAGATTTTCAGAGGTCAATCTATCTTCAAAAGTTTTGTAGATGAAGAAGCTATAGAAACTTTAATCACTCAATAACAAATTAATAGCATTAAATAATTAAAACTTATTTAAGGTCATCGATAACTATTACAAGAAAACTATTCAAATATTTTTAATTTTTAAAAATGTATCCCTTAAAAAGGAATTTTTAATCTTAATAGCTAATAAGAGGATACATTCCAATAGGTGCCAAGAAAACCTAAGGGCGCAATCGTGGCGTCCGTGGGGGACGCTTTTAGAGAATACTGAATATAGAAAAAATGTAAAACCAGAACTTGGGGACTATGCACAGGGCCATAGCTAAGGGGGTGCTATTAGTGTTCCTTCAACCTTCGGTACAACAAGGTTACAAACAAGGTCCAGGTACCCTAGGTTCTATGGGCGCCTCAGCTTACCCTAAAACATTTTGAGACTCCCTAGAAAAGATTCCAAGGTCACTAGATTAATTTCTATTCCAAAAATTCAAATGAAATTCTGTTTAAAAATCTAATTTATATTTCCCTGCACTCCCTGCGTACACTCATGTCTACTCAAATACTGCATAAATTAGTGTAATGATTGTAAGATTTGTGCATTTCATTTCCGAACATAAAATCGAATTTTTGAAATATGAGCACTTAGTAGCATTACACATAACCGTAGACGTTACAGAGACTAAAATGGCAAAACAACAACAACAACAAAAAAAGTTCAATTTAGACATAGATAAATTAGAAACTACAATGATGGCTGTTAATATGAATGGAAAAATATAAATTTATGAAAAAAGTGTTTTAAAATCCCGTGCACTTTATGTCCTACTAACCAACCGCCTTGGATCACCTAGGCCAATTACAATAACCTTAAATATTCTAAAGTAAAATATTGAATGTCAATGGCGGATCTAAGGGATGGGGCGATCGCCCCCCCCTTTGGGCCCATAAAGGTTTCAAACCAATATGAGAGATCTTCATGGAATAAAACTTGGGCTGAAGCCCAAGGTCGGCGCTGCGCGCCCTGACCCGGGCCGCGCCAATTCATGAATTAGGCAATGGCGGATCTAAGGTGTGTGTGTGTGTGAGGGGGGGGGGGCTAGATGGCGAAAGGGCAATCGCCCACCCTAATCTCGGGCTAGGTCAGGTCTTCTGAGTCGGACCGTGTCCTGATCTTTATTTTCTGTCGATTTGGGTCGGGCCAGACTTGTTTTTCTTCTTGGTCGAGTCCGTCCTGGAGTCATTCTTTTTAAATGTCTGTATTAGAGATGAGACAGTGCTCGGACTCGGACTCATTTTTTCTGAAACCTATAAATTTTACTTATCAATGAATAGAAAATATTAAATAAGCTTTTTTCCCGCTTAAACATTACTTATTACTTTTCAAATCACTATATTGACATTTTGATTAGAATGAAGGGGAAGCAGAAATTGTTTTTTTTTTTTTCTATTTTAGCAAACGATGCTATTTTAAAAGCAAATTATTAGTAACTTCTGCAGACCTATTTTGTCATTTCCGACGATGGTCTGGCGCCAACGAAAAGGCGGGAATAATGAATTTAGTTTGATTTTTGTTTGTAGCATTGGTTATTTTGCAATAGAGTTGTTTATTTTATTATTATTCAGACATTTAATGTTAAGAGGATATTTTCTTTCAATTTTAGTTTGCGGTTGGCGAATAATTTAGATTTCTATTGTACACAGCGTATACGGGTCGTAATCGCTTTTCATATGGAAATAATTTTAATAATTGTTGCTTTTTTTGTGAATTCTGCTGATACTGAAGCTGTACTCTGAAATTTACGATGTCACTTTTGGTCGTAAGTAAATTTATTTTCCATATTATTCTGATAGAAAGCAATTGAGCAGTGTTACTTCTATTCCTATAATAGCATTGAAATTTAATTTATAAATTTAATATTATTGTCTGGGTCACACCTATCCCAAAAGATTGTTATGAGGAATGAAATGGTTATAGTTAAAATGTGCACTTTTCATAGAAAATTGGTAAATGTTGTCGATTCGACAAATAATCGACAATAATTTCTTCAAGTTCCATGCATTTATTTATGAAACACAATTCACTAACATGTCCATAATGTTTTCTTATTAAAAGAGACAAAATATGACAATTTTTTTTATGTATTAAGTACATTTTTATTTTATACCAAACTTTTCTTTTGATAATATTAAATTTAAATTTTGGTTTAAGAGTAACATTTCTATGGAAAATGTGGGGCTCGGCCCTGAGTAAAAGCTAAACGTCTGTTCCGTGTCCGACCCAGCCTGTATGATAAGCATTATTGGGCCGACGCGATTCGTGCAATTCTTCACCCCGAGCCCAATTTGGACTGACATCTTACTTATTTGTTATTCGTAAAAAATATATTTATGTTGTAGATTTGTTTAGCAAAATCTTACGAAATACATTTTTAAAAATTTACTTTTGTTTTTGACCAGCAACAAAATATAGTAATCAACCGGTCTAAAACCCAGCAAGTAGCAAAAAAAGTAGAAGTTAACTTGACCAACTGTAAAAAGTAGCAGTCAAACGGACCCAAATACGAACCACAGAAAAAGCATTGGTTACAGAGTGGTGCGAAAGGGTAGGGCGCGAAGGGGGCGGTAGCCTCATGTTCAGAAGTTTAAAGGACGTCAAATTTATACTACCAACATCATTTTTGGCCTGTCACAAGAAAAGTCGTTTGGGGGAGGGGGGGGGGGGGGGGGGCAAACTGAAACTTTGCCCAGGCGCAGTTTTCTCTTCGCACGCTCCTGATTAGCTAACACGACCAGTAGCAAAAAATAGAAATCAACCGGAACCAAACCCGACCCGCTTGAAAAATAGAAGTCAACCGGACCCAAAACCGACCCGCTTGAAAAATAGAAGTCAACCGGAGCCAAACGCGACCCGCTTGAAAAATAGAAGTCAACCGGACCCAAACCCGACCCTCTGAAAATATAGAAGTTCACCGGACCCAAACCCGACCCGCTGTGAAAATATTAGTCCCAACCCGCGCATGAGTTTCGAGTCTCCAAATTTTTAAAATCGCCCCCCCCCCCCCTTGAGGACTCTCCAGATCCGCCCTTGTTGAATGTTATTTTTTCCAAACGAATGTAGAGATGGGGTGTGGGGAGGGCAATGTCTTCAGCAACATGTTGATTTGACTTTATAATTTTGAATAAAAATATTTTCAAACGAACATTATATTGCTAGCAGTGTATAATCTTGAATTTGTACGATTTTTCCTTTTTAAATGAAAATCCATCCAATCGAAGCTCGAGTTGATTTCCCACTGCCTTCAATAGAGTATATCGGCGGTGCTATTCATGCTTCTGTCTGATTTTTCAAACTAACTGTCAATTTGTATTTATTTTCTGACATTTAGATAAAAAACTTTCAATTTTGACCAAAAAAAAAAAAAAAAATATTGATAAAATAAATAATGGAAATCCGCACAATTCCTCATACATATTTTTTTTTATTTATTAACGCGAAATGATATTCAAATCACATATTTCTTAATTGGGAAACGATATCTTGAGATAATTTGCACCGAGAAAAAAAAAAAATATGTTTGGCGAATCCTTGAAATGACTTCAAAAAATTTTTTGAACAATAAATATTAATATTTTCACACCTGAAAATTATTAGAACCTGAAAAATACCGTGATTGTATCAACAATTGTTGTTGTTGTTGTTTTTTACATTTGAAACTTCAGAGAAATGAAAAACATGAGAACTGATGCGAATCGCTACCAAATAAAAAGGTTTTTGAAATAGTAATTAAAAATACCATTGAAATCGGTTTTCTTTATTTATTATTATTTATTTGTAATTTTACCAGGATCTCACTATATCCCATTTTGCTGGAATCCCAAATTGCAGAAAAAATCAAACGTTACGCTTTTGGTCAGTGGGAAGGACTGCTTGGGGAAGGACACAAGCATGATCTCGTTGAGGAATAAAAGATCGCCATTTTGCGATGATCATTAAGGGTTTTTAATTAATATTTCGGGTGATTAAAAAAAAACTGAGTGTCAGGTGTACGGTGCATCTACCATCATCAATCCTTATCCAAATTTTTAGATCTTTATGTGCGGTAGATTTTCTTAGCCATCGTCAATACATGCAAAGTAAAAACAAACATCTTTCTTTTAGATGCAATATATTGTTATTGCATTAAATTACTTTCTCCGGGATAATGAAATTTTACCGTAACGTAGGATTTTGATAGAGAGTACTTTCATTTACACAGGTTTTACTGTGTTACGAATTTTATTTACATAGCTGCCATCCTTCTGTATTTTTCAAGTAATTTAAGCATGTTTGGAAACAGAAATTTATTTATTTAATGAAATAAAATACGAACTGTAAAGAAACCAGACATATTTTATTAAATAAATTTTCTGGTTCAAAAAACTCCAAAAGAATAACAACTATACATTTATAAATAGTCAAAGTTTTTTTTTTTGGGGGGGGGGGGGGATAAAGTTTTTTTTTACAGGCGATTGGATTGGGGGGGGGTGTAGGGCGCCAAATGCAGTTCTGCACACAGGCGCCGTGTCAGCCTTTTTTCCTTCCTTAACACTCTAAAATACATAATTCTAGTTATATATATCGTAATATTGTAAAATGGCATGGCTTACTATCTTATATTTTGTTCCAACTTCCATTTTTCTTCTTTGCCGGCATTTTCCAATCTTCCGATCTTTTGTTTACATGTTCAAATCAATCGCTTATCTTTTGTTTTTCCGATCGTCGCTGATGGGTGTGTTCATCCTGGTTTTATCGTTCCGTTCGATCGCAATCCGCAAGCATCGCGGATCGCAACTCGTAAGTGGCTGTCTTGCATTTCTTCCATCGCAAGTCAGGAGCTCGCTTGCTCAACTCGGAGGGGCGTATCCAGTTTCGAATTGCCGCTGCTATTTAAACCGGCTGAGATATGTTGTGCGGGGATTTTGAAGCGATGTTATGTTTCAAGATAGTTGATGTTAAAGTCAATATGATATAGTTTCAGAAATGTATTTTTAAATTCATCCAGTTTTAAAGTTTTAAAGTTAACATCTAGTTGTTTAATTACGCCAAATCCGTTGCTGGACATTTAATTGTGAAAATGGTTATTCAACTTCGCCCGTTTGTCATTTTACCAGCAGTCATAATCCATTTGTGTTTTTAATTAAGTTTTCATATTCATTTGTGGACATTATTATCTTCAGTTAAAACTCTACATGTTTTCAAGACTTTTCATCGAAACAGTTGGTGTGCCGTATCATTGGAATTTCTCCAGTACGTCGATAGCTCTTATCCATAAGTGAGTCCGTTTTGTTTTCAGTGCTATCCTAATATTGTTATATGCCATGCCATGCCATTTAATAAGTAATATTATTTCATTATATAAAATGGTTTAATTTAAATACGGAATTGAACTTATTTTCTGTTTACATTTTACCAGTTATATTTTTCATCTAAGTTGATACATATTTTTATTTAAACTTGAATATTATTTCATGACATAGAATAACTTTAATATAAATCTGGAATTGAACTTGTTTCTGTTTATGTTATGCCTGTTATATTTTTCACCTGGATTTATACATGTTTTTATTTTAACTTGCATTTATATTTTCGTTAATAAACGTTAGTATTATTTCACTGAAAAACAGTTTCTTTAATGAATGTCTTAAACTACACTGTCACAATGTCACCAATACTTACTCTCTTAGGTCACCGAAGTTGCACTATTATAAACTGCTAAATTTTATTTTGTTTTAGACGGTTCTTGTTATAGAACCGATCACGGGTTATGGGCCCAGAGCGAATACGCTTTTAAACCCTTTACGGCGGCCATAACCTAATTGGTGACATTTCAAAAAATTTGACAGTTGTTTGTAGTATGCGGCCATTGGACCTCCGAGTCATTTTAGAGGGGGGGGCCGCAATATAAAATTTTTTTGAAGGTTAAATGAATTTTTTTTTCTATTGATATGAAATACAAAAAGGTTTTTTTTTGGATCACTTATAATAGAAATTTTGTTTATGTACTATCTGACCACTAAGTACGTTATTTAAAAAAAAAAAAAAAAAAAAATTTTTTTTTCCTTTTTCCTGTCAGATCTTCTGTTTAAGGCATGGCCATGGCTAACATACAGGTGTGCATAACAAAACTGAATTCTCATAATTATGGAACTTGGGCAGCTGACGTAAAGTATCTATTATTAGATAAAAATGCGTGGAGCATAGTTAATGGCACTGAAAAGGCTCCTGATGAAAATGACTCTGTAGCGACAAAAGAATATCAATCCAGAGTCAGGTCTGCCCTATCAATTGTGTATTTAAATGTTGAAAATGAATTCCGGAGAATCATAGAAAATATCGACGACCCTCATGAAGCCTGGACTAAACTTAAACTGCATTTTCAGCCTGATAACCGGGCACGCCACATGCAGCTCTTTGGCGAAATACTTTCCTGTAAAATACAACCTGAAGAGCCCGTTGATATGTTTGCAGCTCGCCTCCAAAGACTTGCTGACCAACTTGCTGCGATAAATGAGCCAATCAAAGAAACTTACCTTACATTTCAATTGCTTAGATGGCTCCCGAAGAGGTTCGACAACATGGTGCAAGGGATTCTGCGATGGCCAGACCAACAGTTCACGTTTAAAGATGTTCTTACAGAGTTAGTCGCAGAGGAGTCCCGTATCAAACTACGAGAGGACGACAGAATAGATGCCGTGCAGTCTCATTTCTCTAGAGCCCGTTCCTCAAAGAAGTGTTCCTTTAAGCCTAAGTTCAGAGGTCGGTGTCACAAATGTGGACGCAGAGGACATTTACAGAGCCAGTGTAGAGTGCCTGATGTCACCCGCCAGGAATCCTGTCTTAGCTCTAGTTCCAGAAATTCCATGATGCCTAGAGACTCCTCCAATTCCGGTTCCGTGGTGTACAGAGACTCTTCCAGTTCTAGAAATTCTTCTTTGTTCAGAGGTTCCTCTTTTTCCAGAAATTCATCGAAAGACTCTTCTGTATCCAGTCCTGTCCGTGCTCAATCTGATGGTCATAGATCCAGAAAAGATGTGCCTCGCAACCGACGTCAACGTAAGCCAACAAGCCAGGTAAATTACCTCATACAATCTAATCTGAGTAACATAAAATGTGGTGGAGACGCCTGGGTCTTTGACACAGGTGCCTCCCACCATTTCTGTAAAGATAAAAGTTTATATGTTAAGTTCAAACCATTAAAAAATGAGGAATTGGCTGTTGCTGTTGACGGTGCTACTTTCCCTATCGAAGGCACCGGTTTAGTGGATTTAAAAATAAATGGGGAAATGGTTCGCTTCGGCGACGTCATGTATTGCCCTAGTCTAAGACATAATTTAATTTCAGGTCCCAGACTTGATAAAATGGGTGCCAGGTTCAAAGGAGGTGAGGGAAGGGTCAAGGCATATCGGGATTCTGGCACACTTTTTCGTGCTTTTCTTAAAGATGGCATTTACTGCCTCTATCCAGATCCTAACCATAAAAATAGAAATAAAGACCCTAAAACTAACCGTAATCAAAATCCTAAAAAGGTACGTTTCCAAGCCTCAACCGTTCAAAAAGATGATTTTAAACTCTGGCATAGACGCCTTGGGCACATCAGTTCCACATTAATTGAACATACTCTAAAATGTAATGGCGTTAGGGGCTTACCACCCATTAAATGTAAAGACTTTGAATGTGAAACATGTAAAATTAATAAACACAGACGAACATCATTCCGCCCAATAAACCAAATAAGATCTAAACGACCTCTAGAACTGCTACACACTGACCTGTGGGGTCCGACACAAATAACAGGGCGAAACGGGGAGAAGTATTTTCTAACTATAACAGACGACTTCTCTCGCAAAGTGTCGGTATACCCCTTATGCAGTAAAACACAGGTGTTTAAAGTATTTTCTAACCACGTAAAAAGAGCAGAAAGGTTTTCGGGCACCAAAGTAAAAGAAGTTCGTAGCGACAATGGGCGGGAATTCGATAATGAAGCATTCACCAAATTCTTTGAGGACAATGGCATATGACACGAATTTACCAATGTATATTCTCCGGAGCAAAATGGAGTTTCAGAACGTTTAAATCAAACAATAATGGACGGGGCTCGC
This sequence comes from Maratus speculifer, assembly GCA_964019185.1. Taxonomy (NCBI): domain Eukaryota; kingdom Metazoa; phylum Arthropoda; class Arachnida; order Araneae; family Salticidae; genus Maratus; species Maratus speculifer. Next base: position 54,541,733 of record OZ025290.1, on the reverse strand, counting down.
TCAATACTCAATGAAAGTAAACTCAGTCTCAAATTCTGGCCAGAAGCTGTCTTATACATCGCATACACTCTTAACCGAATATGTCACAAAACTCAAAAAAAAACTCCTTTCGAATATTATTGTGGTAATAAACCATCCATAAGACATTTACGACCTTTTGGTACGGTGGCATATGTGGGGGTACCTAAACAACTAAGAAACTCCAAATTCGATCCGAAGGCTAAAAAGGGTGTTTTAGTGGGTTACGCAATGTCTACAAAAGGCTACAGGGTATGGATTCCCGAAACCAATAAAATAATAGAGACAATAAATGTTAGGTTTGGTGACGAATCTGTATCCAGAAGTATCCACAAACACAGTGAACAAGGTCCAAGCTATTCAATAGGCACAAACCCATTTACAACTTCGGAGCAGCGCAACGGAAGCGATCTGGGACCCTCTTACATCCTAAGTTCCGAACCACCTGAAATAGACCCTTTGACTGACCTTCAACCTGACAGATTTACTTCAGAAACACCACCCACTCAAAGTATTAGACCGAGTACCTCTAAATCTTCCGACTCTGCCTTCCCACACTCATCTGAGGGTGACAGTGACGAGGATGGCGAGGATTTTTCTAGAACTCTCAGGGAAGCTGTCTGGTTCCGTAAGCCTGTACCCAGGCCTGACAAATCGAGAACCGACGTCTACTATTACGAGTTGGGTGAAACACAACGTCTAAGATCACTGAAGGAAGTAAGAGATTACTGTCAATCTAATGGTATCAAATTTAATCCGTCACTGTTCAGTTTTAAAGGAAGCAATAAGTACCAAGGCATTGTAAAGTCCGCTCCTAGTGCTAGCTCAAGTCCTAGTTACACACCTCCACACACCTCTTTCTCTGAAACTCATAAAACCAATACCTGACTAGAAGACTCCATACCTAACACATATAAACAGGCACTAAAATCCCCTCAGTGGGAACTCTGGAGACAGGCAATGCAGGAAGAGATGGTTGTTATAAATAAAAGACAAGTATGGGTATTAACATCTCTGCCACCCAACACCGAACCGCTAGGCTGCAGATGGGTATTCACCATCAAACGAGACGACAAGGGACGGGTTGCAAGATATAAAGCGAGACTTGTAGCACAAGGCTATAAACAAGTCAGGGGTGAAACGTACGATGAGACGTTTTCGCCCGTAGTCAATTTCAGTCTAATTCGCTTTTTCTTTGCAGCCCTTGTCTCATGTCTCGGATGGATCCACACTCAGTGTGATGTAAAAGGAGCCTATCTGTACGCTCCTCTTTCTGATAACATCTACATGAAACAACCATCAGGGTTCGAGGTAAAAGGTAAAGAACATTTAGTCTGCAAACTCCAGAGGGCCCTTTATGGCCTCCACCAGAGTGGACGAGTATGGTTTTATGAATTACATAAGATTTTAATTTCTCTTGGTTTTAAAAAGTTAGAGTGGTGTAATTGCGTCTATACGTTTTCTAATTATGTTGTTTTATTACTATATGTGGATGACTTTGTAATATTAAGTAACCATCAGAAACATATTAATGAAATTTTAACCCTTTTAACAAAACATTTTGACATAAAAATCCTGGGGAAAACACGCAAACTACTTGGTGTTGAATTTGAGGAAGATGGGAATGGCACTGTTTCAATTCATCAAATGCAATATATTGATGATATTTGTACAAGATTTAAAGAATTCAACTTTCCCATTACATCACTCCCTATAACTAAAGGTACTGTATACTCCAAGTCACAATGTCCTCAAACCGAAGCAGAAACCCAGGAAATGTTACAATATCCATACAGAAGTGTTTTGGGCTGCCTTTCATTTTTAACAAGCAGGACACGTCCTGATATTTCGTACGCTGTAAATATCTTCAGCCAATTCCAGAGCAATCCTGGGATTGTTCACTGGAATGGTCTCCTGAAGCTTTTAGGGTATGTCCAAAGCACAAAACACTATAAACTGAGGTTACCTTGTCACCACATAAACCTAATAACTTACACCGACGCGGATTTCGCCGCTAATAGGGATGACAGGACATCAATGGGGGGACAACTACTAATGTTAGACAAAGCTCCTATCATGTGGAGAGACTTTAAACAAAAATCTGTCTGTTTGTCTACTATGGAATCAGAATTTGTGGCTTTAACAGAAGCAACTAAAGAGCTTCTATGGTTCAGTAGGATCATAACTGAATGTTATGACAAACATATTTTTACAGGTCCACAAGTTAAACCAACACTTTTAGTAGACAACATGGCCTCCATTGATTTTCTTAAGTCTCCCATTGAAAATTACAGAACGAAACACATTGACGTAAAATTATTTTTTGTTAGAGACCTTTTAAACCAAGAGATTTTTAATGTTAAACACGTAGCCAGTAAATCTAATCTCTCAGACATTTTCACTAAACCTTTAACAAAGTTTGATCTTAAAAAATTTATTGATGTAATTTTTAGTTATAAGTAATTTATATATATATACATGATATTTAAATGCTATGAAAAAAAACTCCTCCTCCTTTGAACTTGTGTCAAGCATTAAGATGCTTGTTTAACTTTTCATGTTAAACCTTGAAGTTTAGCATCTTTTTTTTTTAAACTGGAATTTTTGTATATTTCAGTACTTTTCTTTTAAAAAATGTTTGAATATGTGATTATACTCTTGTTGTTTCATATTTGTTTCGTATGCATACGTTTCATAATATCATTTCATAGGTTTTGATATACCCTCATTTCCAACATCGCGGACAATTTAACTCCCGCTGGAATGTGGTCAGACCTCAGGATCGTTCATCCTCCGGGATCTGAGCAGCCTCGAAAAACGCCTCGTGAGGTGCCCTTGTAAATAGCCAGAGTGGTCTGCAGGGGGTAGCGGCATTCTTGAGTGTTCTGATCACAGGAAAGCCTGTCGCGGGCATCGTTCTTTTTAAGTCTGTAAGTCCCTGTTTTTGTATAATGGAAATGTCACATAGGTCCCGTCCGTGGTGTTGAAAATCGAGTTGTATTTTTTATTGCATATGTAAATTTGAAAATTTTTCTTCTCGTTTTAAGAGTATATATAACAAGTTTTTTTCATATTTAAATTAGCCAAATCATTTGCAAATTTATATCGCTTCAAAAGCTTAAGCATATTTTTTTTTTTTTGTGTTGTCTTTCACGTGAGCGCTCACAGTCATTTAACTCTGTCACTATCATAATCATAATTCATAATCGTTATCATGATCATGATCATTATTGTTCTCATTATTGAAATTTTCTCATTTGCATAACATGTATCTTTTATTGTCAAAGTATTTTCATATTGCAATTCATGTATATTTATTCTTCAGATTATCCTGAATTTGCGTTTATATGATAATCATTCTCTTCCAGAATAAATATGCAAATGTATGATTGTTTAAAATTCATTTGAATATTGTACAAGTCAAAATCAAGAAAAAGATCATCATATTAAATTGTTATGTAAAGGTAACTCGTAGTCACTAGCACGTGACGAGGTAATTGTAATTATCTTTCATGGTTTTTTTTCAGGAAAACGTTATCTTTATAGACTTTTGCTATTGAACTTTATTCGACGTGAAAAAAAACTTTTCGTTAGAGTTACAATTGTAACTGAACTTTCATGAAATGAAAAAAAAGTTGTTAATCTAGTTGTTATATAATTGTTAAAATTGTTGTTATTGTTGAATATTGTTATTAACATTATTGAAAATTGATGTTTTTGATTAACCCTGTTGAAGTTATTGAATTTGTTGCGTTTATACTTGTTAATGTTAAGTTTCTGTTTTACTGATAACTATCGAAGTGTGATAGTTGATATTCTAATGTTTTTACATTATTCTATATATATATATATAATTTACAATATCTGTTAATTATCCATTTTATTTTTAAGTACGAGTGTTAAGGGGGGGGGGGCGATTGTCAGCCTTTTTTCCTTCCTTAACACTCTAAAATACATAATTCTAGTTATATATATCGTAATATTGTAAAATGGCATGGCTTACTATCTTATATTTTGTTCCAACTTCCATTTTTCTTCTTTGCCGGCATTTTCCAATCTTCCGATCTTTTGTTTACATGTTCAAATCAATCGCTTATCTTTTGTTTTTCCGATCGTCGCTGATGGGTGTGTTCATCCTGGTTTTATCATTCCGTTCGATCGCAATCCGCAAGCATCGCGGATCGCAACTCGTAAGTGGCTGTCTTGCATTTCTTCCATCGCAAGTCAGGAGCTCGCTTGCTCAACTCGGAGGGGCGTATCCAGTTTCGAATTGCCGCTGCTATTTAAACCGGCTGAGATATGTTGTGCGGGGATTTTGAAGCGATGTTATGTTTCAAGATAGTTGATGTTAAAGTCAATATGATATAGTTTCAGAAATGTATTTTTAAATTCATCCAGTTTTAAAGTTTTAAAGTTAACATCTAGTTGTTTAATTACGCCAAATCCGTTGCTGGACATTTAATTGTGAAAATGGTTATTCAACTTCGCCCGTTTGTCATTTTACCAGCAGTCATAATCCATTTGTGTTTTTAATTAAGTTTTCATATTCATTTGTGGACATTATTATCTTCAGTTAAAACTCTACATGTTTTCAAGACTTTTCATCGAAACAGTTGGTGTGCCGTATCATTGGAATTTCTCCAGTACGTCGATAGCTCTTATCCATAAGTGAGTCCGTTTTGTTTTCAGTGCTATCCTAATATTGTTATATGCCATGCCATGCCATTTAATAAGTAATATTATTTCATTATATAAAATGGTTTAATTTAAATACGGAATTGAACTTATTTTCTGTTTACATTTTACCAGTTATATTTTTCATCTAAGTTGATACATATTTTTATTTAAACTTGAATATTATTTCATGACATAGAATAACTTTAATATAAATCTGGAATTGAACTTGTTTCTGTTTATGTTATGCCTGTTATATTTTTCACCTGGATTTATACATGTTTTTATTTTAACTTGCATTTATATTTTCGTTAATAAACGTTAGTATTATTTCACTGAAAAACAGTTTCTTTAATGAATGTCTTAAACTACACTGTCACAATGTCACCAATACTTACTCTCTTAGGTCACCGAAGTTGCACTATTATAAACTGCTAAATTTTATTTTGTTTTAGACGGTTCTTGTTATAGAACCGATCACGCCGAATACTGCTCGCACGCCCCTGTTTATGGTTCAGAATTGGTAAATACAAATACTGTATCCCTTTATCCTTTCAAAACATGATTCTCTTAACAGAAATACATACCTGTGACCACTCAAATAAAATTAAAAGTATTCCGGGAAAGTATCACGTGACCTATTTCATGTAATTAAGCCCGATCAGCATTTAAAATAAGACATCCAACCCTGCTCAAAGCTGATGCGTGCTACACAAAAAAAACTGCTGTGTGATTTGATCACGTGATTGTGCATTTTGTGCTTATCTGTTATTGGATGCACTTTGTTTGTAGGCAAAGTTGGTAGGTTGACTGATACAATTTAAATTTTTTAATAATTTTCTTTTCATTTATTTAAAAATCATTTATCAGTTGCTTCATACTTTTCGTATTAAATAGAATGCTTTTAATAAACCAAGGTTGAGATACTCACACATGGGGGGTGCCACCCACCTCCCTCCAAACATTTGCAAATGTTTTTACACTTCTCAAATTTAAAACTTTTATGTCAAATTTAATTAAAATTTTATTAAAAACTGCAATACATTTCCTATTTTTGATAGAATTTGCAAAAGTTACAACTCTAATTGGGAATATTATTAATTTTTTTTTTTTACAAATAAGAATTGTATTACATTTTCTAAATGCGTTAACTTAGCAAAATTATAAAATGAGTTGGCAAATATGAAAATTTGACTTGGCAATTTAAAGTCTTCTTCGCCACCAATAAAAAGTCTTAGCGATGACCCTGTATACACATATTACAAGATTGATTTGTAATTAGAGTTGCAAAAAGTCAGTTTATTCCTGGATTTATTTAAAATAGACCAGGTTTATTCCCAAAAACCCCGGCTTATTCGCAAAAAACCCAGTTTATTCCCAGGTTTAAACCGGTCTTTTTTTCTAACCTTTGCAACGCTATTTGTAATCTATAATACTGGATGGATTTCAATGGAATTTGCACTGTTAGTTAGACAATTTTTCGAGAAAAGTTTTAGTATATATATATATATTTCTTATTTAATGATTGTATATTTTAATACTGTGTGGATAACAGGCCAAAATATATCATAAAATTTAAGAAACAAATGACATCCGAAATTATGTTAGTGTAAGCAAAACACTTATTTATACTTTCAATAGAAAAATTATAAACATTCTAATCATACTTTATTCATTACAAAACTAGAAGGCAAACACCAAATATTTCACCTCTTAAGATATGTATGCAGATATTTTTAGTTAAAAAAGTCTATCTTTTACATTTTGCTTTTATAATATTTTCCATTTTGATTTTAACACGGTAAAATATCGACGCATGCATTATATTTGCATCCTAATTTCAATAAAAATTTACTTCTAAATTTAAAAAAAAAAAAAAAAAAAAAAAAAAAAAAAGAACATTAAGAAATTATTTTATGCGTATACGGATATTTTTGCAGAATACTTTTTTATCCATTTGCTTAATATATATATAAATCCCTTTGGAACGATATTTAGAATATTAGAAAGGTTCAAATATAAAACTATCTCAGCAAAAATCTCATTTTCTCGTGTTTAAATAAGTATTTTATTGTTATAATAGAAATACATGGGCTTCTGTATTATTAATATAAAATTTATCTTTAATAAAAATATCTTATTTATTAATAAAAAGCAACCAATAATTAAAAAGAAAAAAAACATAAACCGACTTATGGCTCGCGAAGGTCTCAAACCTGTATCGTCTGGTTGCAAGCTCAGCGCTTTGACCATTCGGCCAGCAATGCTTTAATTCATTTGTAACAGATTATCTTAATTGGCACCGCAAATAATTACATCCGTGATCTGTTCTCCACCTGTTATTGGACGCACAGTTGCAGTACCGGTAGCACAGTAGCAACTAGTGAACGGATATCCTGTCCGCGAAAGGAACCCACTCCACGACCGTCGCTCCTGAGTGCGCGTAAAAACTGAACACCCCCATTGACAACATCCAGAGGGTTTCATTAGTGATGAAAGCAAAGTTTGTAAATTAAATAAGTCATTGTATGGCCTCCACCAAAGTGGTAGGCAATGGTTTTTCGAAACAGATGATGTGCTTTAAAAGTTGAATTTTCTTAAACTTAATTAATGTAATTGTGTTTACATATATGAAAATAAACTTGTGCTTTTATTGTATGTAGATGATATAGTGATCTTTGTTAATACAGAAAAGGATTTGGAGCTTGGAATAAACCTGTTAAAGAAATTTTTCAACCTGAAAATTTTAGGAAAAACAAAGAAGCTCTTGGTTATTGAGTTTGAGGAAATAAATGATAAGCAAAGGGTTAGTTTTGTCAGAAATGGACTCTCCAAGTAACCAAAATGAAATGGGTGAAATGTCCAATTATCCTTACAGAAATTTAATAGGTTGTTTAAATTTTATTGCTAATTGTACTCAACCTGATATTATGTATGCTGTTAACCTTTTATCACAGGCTAATCCAGGTATGAAACACTGACAGAGTTTACTGAGACTACTCGGCAACTTACAATATACTAAACATTTTAAATTAGAATTATCTAAAGTTAATCATTTAAAATTTTCTCGTTACTCTGATTCAGATTTTGCAGCTAATAGAGATGATTGTGTTTCCATAGGAGGTTTTATTTTGTTTTTAGATAAGGTACAAATTTCATGGAAAATGTTTATGCAAAAATGTATTAACCTCTCAACTATGGAAGCCAAGTATATAACCCTCACTAAAACTGCAAAAGAATTAATATGGATTAAAAATGTCTTAGAAAATAAAAGTTTAAATCTAACAGAAAGTTTATAGTTTAGTGATAGTCAAGCAGCAATAGCCTTTTCAAATACTCCTGTAGAAAATCAAAGAACTAAACATATTCATATGAAATACTTGTTTTTAAGAAATTTTATTTATGATAAAATGTTTAAATTAAAGTACATCTCAAATAAACTAAATTTAGCTGATCCCTTTACTAAGCCCCATGTTAAAGAGCAATTAATGAAATTTTATAGAGAAATTTTTGAAGTTTAAATTATATTAAATTTTGGGTCACTCTCTTCTCTGCCATGTCATTTGACATGACATTAAGGAGACTGATTTTTTTTTTTTTTTTTTTTTTTTTTTATTTAAATGTTTTTGAGAGTTAGATTTTTTTTTAGGGTAAATTAGATTCGTTTAATTTTGGTCACTTTGGTCAGTACTTGGTTGGTGAATCTCATAAGATTTTCCCCGTCATGGTAGTGATTAGACAGACTCTTTTCTGAATTAAGTATGCATTTTAATGTTTAAGTATTTGAATATGTGTAACTTTAAAAGTTTTATAAAGCATTGGGAATGCTAAAAAGGGGGCTTTTTCTTATGTCATGTTATATTTAATTCAGAATATTGTTTTATTTAATTCTGAAATTGATATATTTATTTAAACTTATTTTACATGACATACCTAGTGTTTTTAGCATCCCCAAGTCTAACCTATTCTGTTTTGAAAAGTACAGTTGGCGCCATTGCTTCACACATCATATTTCAGGTTAATAAGTAATCCTGTCAAGCTACATCTGCGGTGATTCTAGATCACTGTTATTTGCCGATGACTGCCGCAGCCGACGTTTGACATCATAGTCTGTGAGACAATGGCGCTTCACGTATATAATTTTTTTGCACATATTTCAGATAGGCTTTGCACTTTTGATAATGGCAACATGTATATGTAGATTTTTCAAAGCAGACTGGTATACAATGTGAGTGTACAAATTTGTTCTTTACCATGCTTACTTCATAGCATCATTGCTTGCTTGAAAGCAGCACTAAACAATGTGTTTCGCCATATTATGAGGGCGGTGTTGCTGAAGCTACTGCTACAGTGTGATACAGCTGATAGTTTAAGTTTTTGTATTGTTTAGGTTTTAATTTTATTTTGTTCAGCATAGTTTGCTAAAATATCATTTGTAAATAATGTTTCATCATTAAATCTGTTTTCTCATTAATCCACGTCTTATCTCTGAAGTCTTCCACAAATACACTTCCTCTACAATGAAATTCCACTGCAATATTTAATTTTTAGTAAATTTTAGAATGAATTTTCATCAGTTATGAAGACATTTTTCAGAAGTTGTACCATGGTAATGACTGCAATAGGTAGTATTTCTTATGAAATCTACCTAAAAAATGAAAAAAACCGGCTTACTTTCTAACATCAGAATGAATTCCTTTCCCATTTGACAAAATACAAGCAATAGCAAATGTTTCATTCTTAAGAAATCAAAAATGGGAATAAAAGGAATCATTTCAATAACATATTTTATATAACAACCTCATTTCCCTTCAATTACAAATGGTGAAATTAAAAGTATCCCAAACAAGTGATGCCATTAATTATTATTCCAATGTTTATTTTCTGTTTTTAATAGTCACATGTAAATACATTTTTTAATTGGAAAGAAATATTAATATTCTCTGCACAGTTTTTACAATGTGACAACAGTCTATAATAATGATTTTTCCTAAATATGAATAAAGTACCTCTTAAATTTAAATGAAAATTTCTTAAAAAATCCGTCAAATAAAAAAAATAAATATAATCTGCAACACTGAAGGCTTTTGAAGTATGTCCTTAGAAAATATGATTAAATTTCTATGAATAGTTTTTGTTCCAATAGAACTTTTTAACAGACCTATTTTGACCATCTTCTATATTGAGTAACTCTTAAAACAATTCTTAGATTTAAAAACTACCTGCTTCAGCATGCTTATCGGATATTTCTCTATAATGCTACCAATTTTCATATTTATGTATGGAACAGTTTTCTTAATATTAGCCAAGAAGACCTCTGGCTACAAAAAATTCATTTATTGCATTGAGAGCATTATATTATATATATATATATATATATATATATATATATATATATATATTAAGAATAAAAATATAAAATTACATAGAGAGGCACTTTTATGATTGAAAAAAAAAATGTGAGGAATATCTTCAAAAAGATCTAATCATTGATAGTTTAAATAGACTTCTAGTTAAAATAATAATAATAATAAAATAAAATAAAAATATATATACATATTATTGACAGTTACCTAAATGAAAATAGGCAACAACGGCAGCATTGATGTACAATAAACAATATACAGCAATAAAATTACAAAATTAACAATTTTATTGTATAATTGATCAATTTTATTTATAATGCAATAAAAAATTGGTCATTCCAACCTATCAATATTATAGTGTAGAAAAATTTAAAAGCATGCACAAAATTACAATAATTCAACATGTTTTTAAAATAGAAAAGTTTATTTTAAATACTAGAGGACTCTGCCCTCTAAGAACTACCCTCACCAATCCACGTTCAGACACCCCAGATTCTTAAAGCAGGCTAATTACATCGGCTTTGAAAAGATTGAATTATAATTTCAAAAAAAAGTGGTGATCTCCCTGTAAATGCGTTTCCATTCATTTTCCTTTGATTAGAAATTTTTAGGCCAATTCAGCCACTGTTAAGAGATACAATGTCTGTTTCTGCCTTTGATTTATAAAAAGAGGTAAATTTTTAAAAAGAAGTTAATGTAAAATGAATTAAGAAAACAGATTTAAGAAAAGGGTTAAAATATTTTCTCCACAATGCTAAACAATGTCTAAAGTACTGTAAATGTGTAATTTTTTTACCTTTTCTTTTGACAACATATTGTGTAACCATCCTAGATCACACGAGGAAAAAAAATTGGAAATGTCATGGGATGTGCATATTCTGAGACCTGATTAACAATGGAGGTCTCATGACCATCCTTCTTGTCTTGAATAAACTTTAAGATCCACACATGGAATACAATTATAAAAGCAACTTCCAAAGTTGTTGATTTGTTATATTTTCATTTGGCATCAAATTTTTAAGTTATAAAATTTAAAACATATTATCGTCCATCAATTCTAGTTAATTCATGCAATATTCTATAATTTTTAGCACATGGATGTATTTGTTTGAGAAGTTCGCATAAATACAGTCGACTCTCGTTAATTTGAAATCAGATAATTCGAATCATCGCTTAATTCGAACTAAACATGAAGTCCTGAAATTTTCAATAGCAGAATAACTTTAAAAATTTTCATTAATTTGAACTCATTTTCTCTTGACTTCGTTTAGTTCGAACTAACGAGAATTCTGATTTTTCTTTTCTTTCTCACGGATTTCAGATCATTTGAATAACTTCCTTCCTTTGATTTTTGTGAAAATTGTTCCGAACGAGTATACATGTAATCCAATGTATTTGATATCCACTTTCTGAATGCCCCATCTGTCCATCAGTGACGCTTTAAATTTTTCTTCCATTGTGCTTGTTTCTAATCTTTTAATTAGTTAAGTATTTATACATTCTAATTTAATATTAAGTCATATTCTAATGATAACAGACGAAATAAATTTAAAAAACACTATAATATTGATTCCTTTGTAATATACCATATTAAGCATGTCTTCCTCTCATACTTTCCATAATTTGAACTTCGGATAATTCGAACATTTCTTGTGGTCCCGATGAGTTCGAATTAACGAGAGCCGACTGTATATTGTTATGGATTGTGTAAATAACTAGTATTTGTACACAAAAATAATGCACATAATCCTATTAAGCTCTATTCACAAGCTAATATTAGTTTTGTTGCATTAAAATGTCTCAATTTGTTGAATTTTTGCAAGCAAGCAAAACCTATTAGTTTTCATTGGATGTCTATGGGAACTTGGCGAATATTAGAGGTATCACCAAGTTGGTGTCATGTTTGGCAACCAAAATTAGTCAAAAAAGCAAGACTAAAAAGTAAGATAATATTAACAACAATTCAGTTGAATATAATCCATTAAGATAAATCTTACTTGACCAAAGCAATATATTAGACTAATAGCTCCTCCAGTACGTGATCCAAAAATATGAGACAATAGAAAATGAACTCCTCCACTTTCCAAATGACAACGTTCACAAATTCCGATACCTGACATCACAGTCATGGTTCCAATAAGAACTGTTAAGCATACTATTCCAATAGATTGTGCAACTCCAGCATTTCCCTATAAATTAAACATTTCTTTAAGTAATTATAACTCTTTTGCTAATTAAAAGAAATTCAGAAACTAACAATTATTCAGTAAAAAAATAAAATGTGACAATCAATCAATACACAAGAAAACTCTTTGGAATGAGAATACCAAATAACATTAAATATTACAACAAATATACTGAACCTGTTGTTCTTGATCTTTTGGTTACTATAAAAATATTTTCAAATTTTATTTTATCTTGTAGGCCCCCACATTTTTAAGACTCAAATAACTAACATTCTTTAGAACAGCAGTTCTCAAATTGCAGTTTGTGAAGCATTTAGTGCTCTACAAAACAATTTCTAGTGTCCTGCAAAAACGTAGGGCATGTTTAAAATAAAAAAAATATTTCTACTAAACATAATTGAAAATATAATTAAAAAACTCAAAAAGGAGCTTAAGAGAAACATCATATTTACCTTGAGTTAATTATAAAAATAATATTTAATTTATTTAAAAAATGCATAAAATTTATTTAAACCATTCCATTATATATAAATTGGTCTTAAAAATCTCATGTAAGAAACTCGCGTGTGCAAGTTTGAAATTTTGTCAAGACTGAAAATATTTTAATTCTACATCCCCTCTCCCCTCCATTTCATTGAGTAAGCACATGCGCACGCACGTAACTTGCATTGTTTTTACGACCCTGTTTTTTTTCTCCGATATCACTGATAAACAAGGTTCCGGTTTCTAACTAAGTATGTGGTGATTTTTATATTTTAGGTGGTGCTATGAAAGAATATGCCATTAAAAAGTTTCCATCACCCAAAGATTTTTAAAAAATTCAAAATCTTGAAAACCTGAATTTTGTAGTATTTATTCAACACATATACCTTATGAAATTTATCATTTTGTATTTTAGTAATGAGAAACTTTTAAATAAACACTTATAAAGCTTAAAAATAATATTTAAAACACTAAAAGTATGCATTGTTTATAAAACTTCAGAAAAATATAGAAGAATTTTTGTAAAAAGAAATGATATTAATAAGAAATTTCATACTTTATGTAGCGGTAAATGTCTTATCTGTGGCTGCTCTCTTATAGGTCATTGTTCCTAATTATATTGACAATTTAAAGCAGACATTAAGCCACTTATATCATTACAATAGCATAAATCATCTTTTCTTGAAAAACTGTTGAATATTTCTTATGTCAATCTCGATAAATAGATATATTTGTATTGTTTTTCAGAATATTCCAACCTTGTAACCTTTATCAAAGTTATTCTGAGTTTTTCTTTGATAAATTTAAGTCTCTCCCAAAATCATTTAATTCTTTTTGGGTAATTAGGTGTGGTTCTTCATTTATGCCAGGAGAATAGTTCATATCAGATGTAGAGGAAGTTTGTTTCACCAGTTTCCATTTGTACTGCTGCATCGTCATATGTAAATTCTCTGGAGGTTTTGGTATTTGTAAATCATCATTACGTAATGCTGGTCACATTGCTGAATCTAAGTTCGGGTACTTAATTTTATGTTTACTTCTTGCAGAGAATCCTTTAATTCTTGTAATACATTAGTAGCAATCAGTTATATGATCCTTCGGCATTCCACACTCATGGGTATAGCAAAGGACTAACAATTTTTTATACATTTCATCCATGCCCGGAGGTTTATAGCACATCATGTACAACAAGAAGGGGGTGCCCACTTCTTATCTTGTTCACCTACTTTATATCCAAAGTACATATGATAAGCAGTCTTTATTAACGGCGTGAAAGCGCATCGGTCATTTTTCAAAGTGAGCTTCCCAACACATAGCAAAAAGAATCGGGTTCATTGACGCATCCTTTAGACATGTTTTACATATTGTAGAGGAAAATATGATAGTTATAATCCAAATTTTATTAAAAAATCTTACAGAACAAAAAAAAAAAAAGTAGTACACTCGTCCCGAAAGTTACAACTGTCATGGATTTACGTTAAGTCAAATACTGTGGGGATGGCTAGAGGTGTCAATTCAAGGTCGCTAAAACAAAATTTTTTAGGGGGACATTTGTTTCTACTCTCTTGCTATATCTTCTATCGTTATAGTAAGAAAAAGGAATGTTTGTGTGAATCAAATACATGAAAGAGAATAACATAATATAATTATAATGCCTATATGATGCCTACATACTCCAAAACTTATAAATGAAATTTCTCAAAATTGGAGGGTGATAGAAAATTTTCACTAACATATTCTTTTTCAGCAGCTTGAAATCTATAAGAAACACTCTACATATATAGAGAAATCGAAAATTCGTTAAAATTTGTTTATCAGTGTATTTAGCCAAAATTTGAGACTCTTCAGTGATTATTTGCCAAAATTTTCTATTTTTCGTCGAAATCCACTTATTTTATATGATCTTTTGATCATATAAAATTCACGAACCTTTAATAGAAATCGTGTCTTCTCTGCAATCATTTGATGGAAATCGCGGGTTTTTTGCGCTCATTTCACGGAAATTGCGCCTTATTCGCAATCTTTTGACAGAAATCACGCCTGTTTCTCGATCTTTTGACAGAAATCGTGTTTGTTTCGCAATCTTTAGGCTGAAATTGCACCTGTTTCACGACCTTTTGGCTGAAATCGCGTCTGTTTTGTGACCTTTTGGCTAAAATCGCGTCTGTTTTGTGGTCGTTTGGCTGAAATCACATCTGTTTCGTGATCTTTTGACAAAAATGCATTTCTCTGCAATCATTAGATGAAAATTGTGAGGTTTTTGCAATCATTTGATGGAAATCGCTTCTTTTTCGTGTTCCTTTGACAAGAATCGTGTTAGGTTTTTTTTTTTTTGTAAGCTTTTTAGAGAAAACACATCTTTTTAGCGATTCTTTGACGGAATTAATGTGTTTTTCACAATCTTTTGATGGAAATGGCATGATTTTTGTGATTTTTCGAAGGAAATAGCGGGATTTTTACAGTTCTTTCGACGGAAATAGCAGTATTTTTGCGATCTTTCGACAGGAATCTTGTTAATTTCGCAGGCTTTTGATGGAAATTCGTGCCTTATTTGGCAATCTTTTACAGAAGTAGCATTTTTTGTGCGATCATTTCACGAAAGTTACGTTTTTCCGCAATCCTTTGACGAAAGAAGTAGGTTTTTTCCACGATTTGAATCCGTTCTCTGGAATTTTTCTGTCTCGTTTCCGTCCTCGAGAATTTTTAAAAGACGGAATTCTGTCTGCGGCGGGGAAACTTTCACCCATGAAGAAACTTGCTTTACTGTCTTTGCAAGATGGCATCACCACACTAGAATTATTTCAAGCAATCGAGATTTCAATGTATGATGATATAGTCAAACGTCAAACCTCACTATCCCGATACTCTCAGGACCAGAAAAGAGTGTTGTCATAAGTGGATTGTCGCGGTAACCAGAGTTGGAAAAAAATATGTTTATATAAAGCTGAAAAGCTTTATATGTTTATATAAAGGTTGAAAATGGCACATATTTTGATACTCATTCCTTTTAATCATGCAATAGTTTTGAGATTTCTTTTATGAAATTTTTAAAATGCTTCCTTTTACGAGAATTAGAGCATATTTTTAATGAATTAAAATTCAATAATTTACATTCAATTATAAAGTTATTTTTCAGTGTTATGTATTCAAATACACAATTTATTTATGTTATGTGAAATCACTTATGCAGACAATACTTACGCATCTTTAAAAAACTATTTTTTTTTTTTGGTAAAAAGGCAACAAAAGAATTATAAACAAATAAAATTAATTGTTAAATTTGTTATATAAAGTGTTATTTGAATTTGAAGATTGAAAATTCATCCAAATGAAACATATTTACTATTAAGATGTAATTACTATTATTTTTAATATGTTTGCCACTTAAAAACAATTATGGAATGTATTAGTTCTATTTTAAAAATGTTGAGAAAACATACACTTACAGGTTGAAAAGAACAAGAACATGATTTAGCTTTAAGACAAGAAGCCAGATAATAGCATAAAAACAGCGACATGATGAATCTCTTCTGACAGAGAATGCATGTGGTCGGATATATGCTTTAAATTTCAAAAATGCGCTAAAAAAAAAAATCAAAATTTTATTTTTGCAAAAATTTGTCATCGTTGTTGGTTTGACATGAATATCTGAAGAAATTCTTGGTTACTGCAGTTAAAGTTTCATTTCAAAAATTAAAATGCACCAAAACATAAAAGAACGTTTTTACTTAATAAAGATGCAAAATGCTAATATACAAAAAATATTGTTACTTTCAAACATTTATCTTATGAAATAATGCTTTGCAAATCCAAATAAAGCATGGCTTGCTAGTTGTAAAGAAATTTAATAAGAAGATTTCATTTATCTTGTCTCGCAGATCAGCCAATCTGCTTCCTTGCAAAAATTGCTTCCTGATTAGCAAATTTCATGTGCGGTTTTTCTACAGAAACATAGTTTAAAGGGAAAAAAAATTCCAGAATATATATGGCATATACTACCAAAAACTTTCTACTATAGCTCTGCTTCTAATGATAAAAATTGAAAGCCATCCTACTTCTTGATAACTAGCATTTTGGATAGCATTTTTAGGTTGATCCTTTTTAGTTTACTGTTATATAAAGATATATAATAATAAAAACACTTTTATCAGATTCAAATTATCTTTGTCAGATAAATAAATAAATATGAGAAATCTCCTTAAAATTGTTAGCATAAATTACTCTTAAAACTGAATACTTATCTTGATACTTACAACAATCCATCCAACTCTTAAAAAAATAATAACGCTGAAAAGATTGATCATACATGATGTAAAAACACCGTCCCAAACACCAAATAATACTGGTTCCAATAAAAAGAAATTTGTCTTCCACCATGGTTTATTACTTGCTAACTGAAAGAAAAAAATAAGTATACACACATATTAAATTACCAACATTTCATTTTATAAAGTTCATGTGATTAAATCAAAGTAGAAAAACAACATCCTCAAAATATTAAGCGTATGGCATCTATATTTAATAACAATCATCTTAGTAATAAAAGAATACAGCAGCTCACACTTAACCAGAACTCTGCTTTAACCATATAACCAACCAACTTTTTCCCCCAAAATCAGGCAACATTCAGAAGAGAATATCAATTGTAATTGGATACACAATGACCTTCACCAGTGCTGAACTCAAAGTGTGTCGAAGAGAGATATCCCCTCCCCCTGGAAGATTTGAGATAGAATTTTTAATGGTCAAAAGTGCAATCCCCTTCCTCCGGAACTTTATAATGCCTGATCTATTTGCAAACTGTTTTATACAAACATTTAAAAAGCTCGAGGGTTTGAAGAGATCTTAGAAGATGCAGAAGAGTGGTTTGAGCCTGATAAAGATCTCCGGCATGAAATATTGTTTGATGAGGATATAATTAGGACTGTGATTGATATTGTTCAACCTGAGACGATCCAACTGAAGTTGATACTACTTAAATTCCTCAAATGGAAGGGGTAAGCACATTAAAGTTGGCGCTATGCTATATTAAGCAACAGTTACAGCTTCCTTGGTTATACTTATGATGTTAAAGAGATGGAGAGATTATGCTGCAATATATCGAGCATCTTGCCTTTAACAGAAGGCTGATTTTTTTATGATTAACTTAAATTTACATAATGTAGAACAATTTCAACTTTTTATAAAGGTATGTGACATGATTTTTGACAATATAATTTGTATTATATTTTTCATTATTTGATATTAATGATAATTTTTTCTTTCAATTCAATTAAATACAACTAGTATGCATTTCACAAAATATAAAAATATGCAACTTTTTAAAACTGCACAAATTGAAAAACTAAATGCATCATGAGTGTTTAATTAAATTAAACAGACACAGTAGACTCCCTTAAATCCGCACAGCTTGGGACCAGAGGTTGTGCGGATTTTAGAATTTTGCAGATTTCTGGTCATTGCTTTGTTTACATTTTTTAAACAGTAATTTGAGTGCAATTAATAGTGCAAACGGAACTATAATGAACGCTTACAATATAATAAAATATTAAAATAAGTAATAAACTAAAATAATAAAAATTTAGATAATTTTTAAAATGATTAAAGTACTAATAGCAAAGGTCAAGTTAATAATCAATAGTGTATGATTAAATATACATTATAAAGATTAAATGTATTTTTCCAAAATTATTCAACAAAATTTGCCTCATAAAAGTACATTACTAATTCATATCAAAATCATAAAATAAAAATTTTTTTACAAGTTTAGCTTCACTTAATACCAAAAAATCTTGATTAATGCAGAAATAATATTTGGTAAGAAGATTGTAATTACCAGTGATATCAGAAATATTTTGATTTATTTCCAAAAAATCAATATGTAATGATAACAGCTTGGACTTATGCTGTTAAATTTAAAACAAACTAGATACTAATCAGTATACAACAGGGCAGTCCTTATTATCGAAATTTTAAAACTTATTGCTCTCATCCTTTCAATCAGTTACATTAACATATAAAAACCATTCTGGTATATTTTTTTCATTAACAAATAATATTTATAAGTAGCTCAGTAGAAAATGGGAATGCTTGAGGGGGGAAAAAAACTGTAAATCTTGGGGAAAAAAAAAAAAAAAAAAAAAAAAAAAAAGACTTTTTTTTTCAGGGGGTGGGGAGAGGGTACTTTTCAAAGGCTTATTTTTTAATTCTCCATACTAGAAAAATTAAAATTTCATTTATAAAATAATGTATTAAAAATTTGGTAACAGTTACCAGAGTTCGAAATCCTTGGTGGTCCGCTGGTCCGAGACCACCGATAATTCAATCAGACCACTAATTTGAAAAACTTAATGGTCCGCAGGACCAGTGCCTTTTTTCAGGCCCTTAGAAAACCAAAACCGATCGCACATGATTTTTTTTATTAACAGCGATGCCGCAAACGCGCCATAGCGCGTAAATTACGCAAAAAATCGGACATGGGACGCAAAAAAATCGCTCTTACGCGTCCCACGGGCCGCGTAATTTCGTTAAAAGATCGCGAAAAAACGGCAAATTTCGTTAAAAAATCATGAAATAACGACTAATTTTCGGCAAATTTTGTCAAACAATTCTCGAAAAAATGGCTAATTTCATTCCAAAACCCGAAACAGAAGGCAGATTTCTTCTAAAGATAAAAAACGGCAAATTTCGCGCAAAAAAATCGCGAAAAACGGCAGATTTTTTCAAAAAATTGCGGAAAAATGGCAGATTTCTTCAAAAAATTACAAAAAAAGGCAGATTTTTCAAAAATATTGCAAAATAATGGTAGATCTCTTCAAAAAAGTGCAAAAAAAACGACAAATTTTGTCCGAAAATCGCGAAAAAACGACAAAATTTGTCAAAAAAAAATCGTGAAAAACGAAAAAATTCTTCAAAAGATTGCGAAAAAAAGACAAATTTTGTTTAAAAAGTGCTAAATAACGACTAATTTCCGGTAAATATTGTCAAAAAATTCGCGAAAAAATGGCTAATTTCATCCTAAAACCCGAAAAAACGGCAGATCTCTTCGAAAGATCGCGAAAAACGGTATATTTCGTCAATAAATCCCGAAAAAAACAAAAGATTTCGTCAAAATAATGTGAAAAAACGGAAATCTCGACAAAAATATATATATATATGAATACCGGGGGAGAATTTTTCTGTTTTAAAACCTAATTTTCCAACTTCAAAATTGTTGTTGCTGCTCCAAAAACTGATTTTCCTGCTTCCCAATCGGTTTTTTATTGCTCCAAATCTTTCTGAGTGAATGAGACTCCTGAAAGCACCATTTCATTAAGCAAAGTACCCATTTACTCAACAAAAATATCCCTTTTTTCAGCAAAAAAGTCTTTTTCAAAAAACCAGTTATGCCCCATTTTAAAAGAAATGCAAACAATAGTGATACTTGTTATCTTCAACACTTAAATAAGCATTATTTTATAATTAATTTGTATCTTCCACATTTATTCTTTAAAAAGTACAGAAAATTTCTCTTAAATTAATATTGGTTTTAATTATTTATTATTATTAAAACAATTACTGCATTTTCTTTTTCTTGTGCAAATGAACAAGTTCAATTTTTGCATCGAAAAATATGACTTATTATTAGTGGGGACCCGCATTTGTAGAAAAGGGACCCAGTATTTTAGAAGTCCTGGGTCCCGGGGACCCAGGATTTTTCAAGTCAACTGCATCAATGACACTAGCTACAGTTCCACCACTCTGGCTAGAATCTGGAGAAAAATCGAAAAAAAAAATTACATTAAACCCTACAGTCAGTTGAAATAAGTAATGGCAAATAAAATATCTAATAAATAATTTGATAGTTTTTCTTTACATACTGTTTATTTATTTTTTAGCAAATTATATTTTACATTTTATTATGCTAAAAATTTTGGATAAATGCAAAGTAAGATTGATTTATTTTCCAGAGAGTGTGTGTGTGTGGGGGGGAGGGGGGGGGAGACCACTCTAAGTGTTAAAATTATTTAATAGAGTTTTATGTAACAGACCAGTGCTGATGTCTGCGGACCAGTAAATTCTCATGCTTACTGGTCCTTGGGACCAGTGACTTTTTTTTAGGAATTCTAACGCTGGTTACTTTATAATACTTTTTATCACCTTCTTCTATCTACAATAGAAGAATGTAGTGTAATCGAAATTTTTTTTAACTTCCGGTTTTCGACGAATTTACATGTTTTAGGGATCAGATACACCAAAAAAATTTTTTTTATAAGATGTCTGTCTGTGTGTCTATATGTCAGCACTGTACCATCAAAAATTGTATGAAAATATGCATAGAATTGAACCAATCCAAATTTTTTGTATAATTGTTTGGCTATGGCTAATTGGTCCTCCCTGAATTTGAAAAATGTCTGCTGGAAGGGGGTGCTGCAATAGCGATTTTTGTGCCATTTTCAATATTATACTATCTTCTTGTCTAAAAAAAATTCTTTCTTGAAAGACATTAAGAGTAACTTCATTTACACAACTTTCAAATGCTTATATGATATAAGCTCACCTTTCATTTTATGGCTCCTTTGCACAACAATTCAAGAACTAACTCCAAGGGTTTGAATAAAAAAAATGTCAGATTATTAAAATTTCCCCTCTATCCCCGTACTTAATATCCTCCCAAAATTTGTCTATGCATATTTGCATCAATTCAGAAAATGTCAAAATTGTTTTAAAAAAGGTGGAATTCCTCCTTTAGGAAGAACTCTTTCATGCCTGTTAGTAATAATTGATGAGTTGAAATGAAAAACAAATTTAAAACGGACAGCTTCATAATTAGACATTAAATGTCAGAAAATATTTAGTTGGAATTTAATTGAAATTTTATATTTAAAATAAGATTTAAACCTCTTTCATATACATATTAATTGAAAATACATTGTTTGAAAAAATTATTATTCAAGTTTTTTAATTTTTGGTAATGACAAATGTATGAATTAATTTTCTGTTTGGAAATGGAATACTAAATAAAAAAAAGAAAAAGAAAAAGAAAGAAACCAATATTCTAATTTAAACATTGATTGTGCACGTGACACTACAACAACAGAACAATCTGGAGGAGTTATTAACTGCAAAAGATGATTAAATTACTATTTGTAGTTACGGATCTTATCTTATAGAACTCATGTTACTGAACTATCTTGGCTGATTTCAACAATGAATAGTGCTTAAAATAATTCAATTTATAAAACATTTGCTTCAGCAAAATTATCAGACGTTTTTCTATAAAACTACATGTTTTTATAAGCAATAGTTTTTGCAGTACAAGTTGAGAAAATGAAAAGAAAACAGTCTGTACATAAATAGTAGTGGCAAGATTAATAATTTTTTTTTTTTTTTTAATAAAGTGATACGATAGTTTATTCAAAAGACAGTGTTTCACCAGAGTTTCCCCCAGGTTTAAAAAGGGGCAGGGCACTACTGTTCTGAAAAGGGCACTTTTTTGATTTTTAAGGGCACTTTTTATACAGTCGAATCTAGAATTTAGCGGTTCAAAAAATCGTGAAAAAAACAGAAATTCCGTCAAAAAATCGAAGAACAAAAATTTCGCCAAAAAATTGAGCAAAAAGGAAAAAAAAAACATAAATTTTGGTAAAAGATTGCGAAAAACAGCAGATTTTGCTAAAAAATCACGTAAAAACGACAAATTTTGTTAAAGATTGCGAAAATAGGCAAATTTTGTTAAAAGATCGCGAAAAAACGACCGATTTTGTTAAAAGATTGTTAAGGAGCAGGCCTGATTTATTGAAAAAGTCATTTTTTTTTTTTTTTTGAGAAAAAAGAATACTTTTGTTCAATAAAGGGTTCTTTTTGTTTCATAAACGGGTGCTTTCAGGATTCACATTTAGAAAGTTTTGTACAGTCAAAAGAGGATTGTGAACAGGGGGGGGGGGGAAGAAGGTCGCCTCGGGCTAGGAAATTTAGGGAATGCCAAATTTATGCTACAAATGTCATTTTTTGGCTGTCACAAGAAGAAGTTGGGAGGTGGGGGAGGCCTCAAATTCTAATTATGCCCCAGGAGTAATTTTCCCTTCACACGCCTAGATCGTGAAGTAGAAAAATCCGCTTTTTGAGCATTAAAAACACAATTTTGAAGCAGGAAAATTAGTTTGTAAAACAGAAAAATTCACTTCTGGCATTAACTTTTTTGTGTGTGTGTGTCTCTATGAGGAAATTTGCATTTTTTTTTACAATCTTTTGACAAAACCTGCCGTCTTTTCGAGATATTTTGCATTTTTTTTTTTTTTTTTTTTTTTTTTTGCGAACTTTTGGTGCAAAATTAGCTGCTTTTCGGAAATTTGACAGAATTTTCCACTTTATTGCAATTTTTTTCACGAAAATTTGCCTTTTTTTTGCAAATTTTTTGACGACATCTGCCATTTTATCGCAATTTTTTGACGAAAATTGCCGTTTTTCGTGAATTGTTTGACAAATTTTTCTGTTTTATCGTGATTTTTGAATGAAAATTTGGCTTTTTTTACGATCTTTTAAGGAAATCTGCCGTTTTTATGGGATTTTGTGACGAAATTAGCCATTCTGTTGTGAATTTTGCTAGAGATGAGTCTTTATTTCGTGATTTTTTTTAGTGAAATTTGACTTTTTTTTCGCAATTTTTTGACGAAATTACACGTTTTGTGAGATGCGTAAGAGCTATTTTTTTGTGTTCCGACGCCGATTTTTTTATGTAATTTATGCGTTATAGCACATCTGCATCGCTGAAATTCTGTGTTCTCTCAAATGTGGGGCAAGAAGGGCGATATTTTTTGTCAATGAGCGACAAGAGGGGCGCTATTTTTTGGATGAAGGGTAAGAGGGGTGCTATTTTTTAAACTAAAGGGCAAGAGGGGCGGAGCGCCCCCCTGAAACCCTCTGGGGGAAACTCTGGTTTCACAGTGCATTCTTACTCCTTAATAGTGAACATCATTTATGATATATCCACCATTTATAAATGTCAAGGAATATGTAGTATACAGAGTACTCCTTTTAACCGAAACAAATTAGTTGAGCATGATTCATCCTAATAAAGCAGCTGCCATAATTATCAGAAATAAAGTCCATGATGTTTCAATTTTGTTCTTAACATCTTATCCAAAAAGATCAGAACATACTGTACTGAGATATAAATGGGCTTAACAAAACAATGCCAAAATTTGTTTTAAACAAAAATTCAAAGACTGAATTATAACAATTCATCAAGACGTAAATTGGGTAGTTAATTAAAGAGAAAATTTAATTATGTCAGGCTCACAACATAATTTGAATTTCATAAAACAAGATATAAATACAAATAATTAGTTATTGAGAACAGTAAAATTTTTCAAAAATTCCATACCTGATCTTCATGAAATAGATCTTTGGCTTCTTTATCATGAAAATGTGAGCTACCTTCACCTTCTGACCAACTGCCCAAAAGTGGGCCTTTTTCCATACTTGGTTCACTACTAAGCCCATATTTTTCCCAATCAATTGCCTTATTAGATGGATTAGAAGCATCCTTGTCAGTTATCATGATATAGTAAAATATTTAGAGCTACAAACATGGAAAAGAAAACTTACAATGATGCAATACAAAAACAAAATACAGATCATAAAGAGCTTCTGGGAAAATAAATGTAAAATCAAATTGTTTATCTTTATGAAAAAATCAGCAAAAAAGCAGAACTTCTTTTGTACTTGTGTATTTTCACATCAATCACATTTTATAAAAATAATCATCAAACAATATGATTTAATGTTAATCATGCATAGAATGAGAAATGAAAACATAAGACCTTTCCTCAGTCTTCTATAACCATGATTAATATTTTTATCTTTTTGAAGGTGATATATACAAATGGTACTTACGTATTAACACCACTGCAGTAGAAGTTGTGTTAATGAGTCAATAAAGAGCAATCTTCTTGTTTGTGCTTTTTTTTTTTGCTCATGTCAGTTAAAGATGAAAATAAGGAATTTTGCTTTGTGGCCACTGGCCGGTACGTTGTCTTTTTTTAGTAGCCAGTTATTGGCTAGTGAGAATTATTTCTTTATTAGCCAGTAAGTACATTTATGTTACTGAATATTTAATTACAAGATATATATGAACTTTAAGTAATACATGAATTAGTTAAAAATTTTTTAATTTATATTGTTTGGAATAAACTTGAGATACTAATTTCAAATCTATTTTAAATTAACAGAACAGTTATACGTAACATGCATATGTAGTTAACTACACAAGTCCAACTATGTTTAGCTACTTTCGTAGCTAACATAATTGTTTTTGCTAACGACATAAATAAACCCCAACGCTCTTTTTTGTAATTATTTGTCTGGAATTAAGATGTAACCCCTGAAAAAATATTTATCCACCAACTAGCAGGTTTAATAATAATAAAAAAAAAAAAAAAAAAAAAAATTCACAACAAATTTTCTAAAAAATAAAAGAAAGGGGGGGGGGGGGGGCTCTCATGGAACTAATATTATACGATTTTTCAACAATCCTTTGACATAATGTGTGTTTTTTTCTTTTTTTGCGATCTGTTGATAAAATTTGCGTTCCTTTTCGAGATTTTTTAACAAAAATCGCTTTTATTTTCAAAACTTTTAAACGAAAATTGCGTTTGTTATCGCAATATTTTTTGACGGTATTTGCGTTCGTTGTCACGATTTTTTGATGGTAATTCGCGTTCGTTGTTCAGATTTTTTTACGGCATTCGTTCGTTATCGCAATTTTCTTACGGTATTCACTTTTTGCGTGTTTTTTTTTTTTTTGATAAAATCCATGTTTTTTGCGTTCATTTTTATGTTTTTTGACGAAAATCACATTCGTTATTACGATTTTTTGATGGCATTCACGTTTGTTAACTCGATCTTTTGACGGTATTCACATTTGTTATCGCGATTTTTTGACGGTATTCACATTTTTTGCATGTTTCTTTGATAAAATTTGCATTTTTTTCGATCGTTTTTACGTTTTTTGACAGAAAACGCACTTGGTTTTGCTGATTTTTTGACAAAATACTCGTTTTTCTGCAATTCTCTAATGATATTTACAATTCTTTGATGATATGTGCGATCCTCAGACGATGTTTTTTTGCGATACTTACACGAAATCCATGCTTTTTCACGATCTTTTTTCAAAATTTGGATTTTTTTTCAATTTTTTTTCAAAATTCGCAGGGTTTTTTTTTCCACGATTCTTTTCACAAAACTCCTTTTGGAGAATCCTGCATTTGGCCGGTACTTTCCACATTTTTAGTCGCCAGTTTTTCACATTTAGTCGCCGAGTGACGAGTGCTTATTTTCATCTTTAATGTCAACGTAAATTTTTAATGCTTTAGAGCTTTTTAATGCTTATTTTCTGATGCCATTTTTTGTGCATGTGCAAACAACAAGATTACTCTGTATTGCCGCATTAGCACAACTTCTACTGCGGTGGCGTTAATACGTAAGTACCGTACAAACTAATTTTAGATGTTTCATTTAATTGACTTGTTGCTGAAATCTAATTGTGAAGGCTTTTAGGCACATTCATAATGTGAACACGTAGTACCTAGCAGTAGCGTAGCTATGTTTTTTGGTGCCCAGAGCCAGCAAGAAATTTTGCGCCCCCATTCCAATATAGGTATATAACAATTTCTCTCAATTTGGCACCCTTAGGCCTCGGCACCGGGGCAGATGCCCCCCCCCCCCCCCAGCTATGCCACTGGTACCTAGGGATGCACCGAATAGTGATTTTGGCCGAATACCGAATGCCGAATATTTGACCGACAGGTGAACCGAATACCGAATATTCGGCTAGCCGAATATAGTAATTGTTGGGCCGAATACCGAATATTCGGCTACCCGAATAGTTAACTGTTTGGCCAAATACCGAATATTCGGCTTTCCAAATACTTTTTATATTTCAAAATTTAAAGGTATTAAAATGTTACTTTTTAAAACAGTTTTACATATTATTTAATAAAAGAAACTTACATTTTGATAAACAAGAGCTTTTTATAAGAGCATTTAGTATTGAAAAAAATCCTTGAGTTATTTAAGAAGCGCAATTATGAAACTTTAATTAATAAAATTTTCTACGAATCAAAACAAACATTTTAAAATCAAATAATGAAAAAATGGCCGAAGAAAAATTTTACAGTCTGATAATTGTCCTTTTTAAATAACTCAAGGCAGATTTTTTTCAATATAAAATACAAATACTTTCAACTTAATTCTGAAAAAAGGTATGTTTGGCTCATAGTTCTTTTCTTATGAATGGTGGTATTTTCCACCCTTCCCATCATATCATATTTTACAGAAATCAAAGCATGCGAGTTGAAAATATGTTATCTTATTTATTGTTAATGTAATAAACGAACACACAAGTTTTGACCTAGAGTGAGATGAAATACAATGTACTTATGACTCAATAAGTTGATTATGATTATGGTTTCATGAACAAAAATTGTCTGCCTTGATAGCTATTACTAATCTCAAAAGTTTGTTTTTTTTTCTTTTAAAGGACTTTTATTTGGGGAAAAGCAAGAAACAGATTATTTACTAAACTAAATTTAGAAACTTGTATCAGCACATAATCTATTCCTAAGGAGAATCCTAATAAATCACCATTTTAATCCTTCTCATGGTTAATTTTCTTAAGTTTGTGAGGGAGTGACCTTTAGTCATAAAGGCACTCTAGTGTTTCTGAGATCGTGACGTCAATAATTTAACATTTTGTAGGCGTAAAAGTGACATCTATCCTCTCTTTTACTTTAACTTTCTAGAGTGTGTGTGCTCTTTCGAATTCCGCAGTTAGCTCGCGGTTATTAGTATTATGTTAATGAGAAGTATCTCAGTTTGTCACGTATAAAAGCTTGGGTGTGAGTTTGTGGTGTGTGTGTTTCTGGCCTTAGCCAGCAGCCAGCCTCTGTGTGTTTCTGGCCTTAGCCAGCAGCCAGCGTCTGTGTGTTTCTGGTAGTAGCCAGCAGCCTCTGTGCGTATTCCGCCATTGGACAACGAAGTTGATGATTGTTTAGTAAGGTGCTGACGATTAGAGAATAGCTACGGCCTCCAGTAAAGCGGACAGGAGTTCAGATAGTGGATTAAAGATTCAGCCTTGGTAAGAAAGTTTAGAATCATCCCGTTTTGATTATTTGAGCAAATAAAGAAATATCCACAGCCACGGGCTGTGAAATTAAGATTTGTTTAGTAGATCAGCCAGGAAATAGTGTCAAGTGCTAGACGGTGCCCCGGCTGAGCTAGACCAAAACTTGTGAGTATGATTTTAGCTGTTCATAGTGTTCTCAGTGTGTGAAATTATAGACTGGCTCCACTTTCCTTTAGCCCTTATCATTTTAATAAACTGTGTTGTTTTAACCTAAATTAATGAGTATGTCTGCATATAACGTGACAAATGACACCCAGCATGAGTGTACCGTCACAAATGGCGCCCAACGAAACATCGGACATTATGAGATTGTGCCACGAGTGTATTTCACCGGTGAGGGTGATATTAGTGAATTTTTAGTGAAATTAGATGATTATATTTTGTTCAATAATATACCTGAGAAAAACAGGTACGTAGTGCTTAAATGCTCGTTAAAGGGCGAAGCACTTTTGTGGTTAGAAAATATAGGAAAGTTTTTGATTACTGAGGAAGCGAAAAGATTTGAACAAACTGTAATTGAGTTAAAGAAGGCATTTCCTCCCGTTAAAGATAAAAGTATTTTGAGAAAAGAGTTCTATTGTAATAAGCAGAATATATATGATTCGGCGTCGAAATTTTATCTTCGTAAGCTGGAACTAAAAAATAAATTAAATTTGGATATTACATTTGAGGAATTGTTGGACATTGTTTTTCCTCTTTTTAATCCAAATATACAGGACTTTATTGAAGTTAGAGCACCGAAGAATTTTGCAGAAATGCACCAGATATTATCGAAGTATGAGTCTCGGCATAGCTCGGATCAACGGGATTTGCGTAACCCTCGGCAGAGACCTGTCACGGATAGTAATTTGAGAAATGAGGGGGAACGTAATTTTGTGAGAGGGGGACAGCGATTTCCGGATAATAATGTGCGTAATAGAAGTGATGGATTTGGTCGTAATATGTCGAATACGAGTAATGGTAATAGGAATGGTGGTGGTGCTAATAATTTTAGAAGTGGTGAGAGAAATATGCATGGAAATAGACAGAATAGTGGTTATGATCGTAGTGGGGGAGTACGGGACAGGAATGTTTCTTCGCAAGGAAGGAGATTAACTTCGGATGAGAATTTTGAAGGTAGGTCAGTGCAAAGGAGAGGTGTGAGGAGGTCGGGTCAGTTAAACTGGTAAGTGACTGTATTTCGGAAGGTATGCAGTCACAGGTCAAATCGAAAAAGCCTTCTGTGAGTTTAAATAAAATTACTATTAATCCGGTTGAGTTACCTGAAGTGTTAATTGTGTTAGATGGTATTGTCGTTAAAAGTGTCTTCGATACAGGGGCAGATAAGTCGTTCATTTCTTTTGATTGTTATCGGAAATATTTTTCGTATAAGAAGTTGAAAAGGTCAAGTCTGGTGGTTCAGTCAGCACAGGGAGTAGCTTGCGATAATAAAGGTTCAGTAGAATTGGAAGTTGAAATTCGTTCGGTTAAGACATGTTGGGAGTTTTGTGTGTTAGATGGGTTAACAGTGCATTGTATAGTTGGTGTGGATTATATGAATGATAGAGGAATTAGTTTGGATTTCTTTAAAAAGTCGTTAATAGTGAACAATGATGAGAATGTGAGTAAGAAAGAGCCTGTTTTAGTGTCAGTTAGTTTGGAGGAGTCGGGGTTAAGTGAAATCGAGAAGGAGGAATTTAATAAGTTTTTGAATGAATTTGGAGAGGTTTTTTCTGATAAACCGGGTTTAACGCATGTTGCGTGGCATGAGATTGATACTGGTTTAAAAGCACCTGTTGCTAGTAAACCATATCGTTATGATAAAGTTAGACAAGGTATAATTGATTATCATATTCAAAAAATGTTAGCGGACGATATTATAATGCCAATTGAGTCGCCTTTTGCATCTCCAGTAGTGTTATGTCGTAAAAATAATGGGAAAAGTTTAGATAATCCAGAGGCATATAGGTTTGCAGTAGATTATAGAAAGTTAAATGCGATAACGCAATACCCTCAGTATCCTATTCCAGTTATTGATGACATTTTGGCTAATATAACGAGTACGAATTATATGTCAACGTTAGATCTTACGTCGGGTTATTTTCAGATTGCAATGAAGCCGGAGGACATACCTAAGACTGCGTTTATTACTCGGGACGGTTGTTTTGCCGTCAACGTTTGCGCCGGCAACGACGTTGCGCCGGCAACGACGTTGCGCCGGCAACGACGTTGCGCCGGCAACGTTTCAGAAGGCCATGAATAATATCCTTAAACCTTTGCTTGGTAAGGGTGTCTTGGTCTATCTGGACGACATAATTATAATGGCAGCTACTTTTGAAGAGCATTTAAGATTATTGAAGGAAGTATTTACATTGTTAAGAGATGCTGGGTTAACGGTTAAGTTAGAAAAATGTAAATTTTTGAGAAAAGAGATAAAGTATTTAGGAGTTAAAATTACGCGTGATGGTATTAAAATAGATAATGAGAAAATTGAGGCAATTACGTCAATGAATCCCCCCAAAAATAGTAAGGAAGTGGCGACATTTTTAGGGATGGTGGCTTGGTTTGCCAAGTTTATTCCACGTTTTTCGGAGTTATGTGAACCGTTGTATAATTTAAAAAGGAAAAGGGTTAAGTTTGTACGGTCATCAGCAGCTCAGAGATCGTTTGAATTATTAAAAGAGGCAGTAGTTTCCCCTCCTGTTTTGGCTCACCCCGATTATTCGTCTCAGTTTGAAGTGTATTGCGATGCGAGTGCTGTGGGGGTTGGAGCGATGTTAGCACAGAAAGGTCGACCTATAGCGTTTGCGTCAAGAATTTTAAATGCGGCGGAAAGGAATTATTCAATTACGGAAAGGGAGTGTCTTGCAGTAATTTGGGCTTTGAATAAATTTCGTTGTTTTTTCACTAATATACCGGTTAAAGTCATTACGGACCATTCAGCTTTGACAAAGTTAACTAATGGAAAGGGGTTGTCGTCTCGTATGGTCAGATGGTGTTTGAAGTTAGCAGAGTATAATGTTGTTATAGAACATAGGGCTGGCAAGGAGAATGCGGTAGCGGATGCTTTGTCACGAAACCCGCATGGTGGTTTAGAGGTCACGGAGGAAGTTAAGTGTTGTGCATTGTCGTCGTTGGTGTTAAGGTCACGAGAGCAGTTAATAAGGGAACAGAAGCAAGATGAAGAATTTGGTAGCTTGTATCGATATTTGGAAAATCCTGATGATGTCCCGAGCGCAGATGTGCCTATGTTTGAGAAGTGGTCCCAATCTTTTAAGCTTATCGATGGTCTTCTTTTTTATTCTAAAATTGTAAATTCACGTGGAGAATTAAGAGTTTTTATTCCGGCTAGTCTTCGTAAGGCCATCTTGAAAGAATTTCATGATAATCCATTAGCAGGTCACTTAGGAATCAGGAAAACTTATGCTCGAATTTGTGAATCCTGCTACTTCCCTAAAATGCGGGAAGCAGTGCGCGCTTATGTCTCCAGCTGTAGCACATGCCAACGTTATAATTATAAAAATGTAAGTCCAGCTGGCAAATTAATTCCTATTAAAGTAAATTTTCCTAATGAATGTGTAGGTGTAGATTTAATCGGTCCTTATCCATTGTCTAATCCTAAAAGATATAGATTTGTACTAGTTATAGTTGATTATTTCAGTAAATGGGTAGAGTTAGTCCCCCTCAGGAAGGCTTCTGCACCTGCAGTTGCCGATGCATTTTTCGATAATTATATTTCTAAATATGGTGCACCAATTAGGGTAGTGAGTGATCATGGCCCTTGTTTCATTTCTGATATATTTAAGGCCCTGTGTGAAAAGCTGGAGATCGATCATTCTTTTACTGTTCCGTATCGTCCTCAGTCTAATATGGCTGAACGTGTAAATCGTACATTAATTCAAATGATTTCTTCTTATGTTGGTTCTCATCATGCAAATTGGGACCAGTTTCTTCAACATTTTGCGTACGCACTTCGTACGGCAGTTCACGAGTCAACGGGGAAAACGCCTGCTGAATTGTTTTTGGGTAGAAAAGTTATTACTCCATTCCAAAGGTTAGTTATGGTGTCAGATGCGGAAAGTCAGTACATGTGTCAGGATATTGAGAGGTTGGTTAAGGAAGCTTAGGTTCAAATGGGAAAAGCGCAAGAAAAACAAGCTCAGTATTATAATATGCGTAGAAGGGAGTTAGAAGTGAAAGTTGGAGATTTTGTGTTAGTAGAAAAGCATTGGTTAAGTTCAAGTCGTCAAAAGAGAGTAGCTAAGTTTGGTCCGAAGTTTGTAGGTCCGTTCGAGGTTTTAGAAGTTCGAAATAATAATTTGGTTGTTGATGTCAATGGTGAAAGAATGACGGTTAATTTGGATCAGGTTAGAGTTTATAAGTTTAGAGAAAATGGTAGTGAAGGTTCTCATGTGCCGAGTGGTGTTTCGCGAAATTCCCGATCCAATGAGTGTCCCGAGTCCAGCACTTCTTCGTCTAATTCTTTTCATCAATATTCAAGAAGAAAATTTGGTCAAACAGCTCCAAAGACTGTTATTGAAAGTCGAAAGCCTAGCAATCCGAGAGCAAAGTATAATAAAAATAAGAGAACTGTGTCAAATACATCGGACTCTGTGTGTCATAAAAGACAAAAAATTGTAAATTGTCCAGTTCCTCCATCTATTAGACAACAACCTCACAAGCATAAATTAACTAATAGTTCACCATCTTCAGTGATTAATCCCCAGAAAAGATTTCGTTTGGACACTCGTAAAACTGTTAAGCGAAGTTTAAATTCTGAATTTTTGCCTAACAAGAAACTACATAGGTCCGGAAAGAAACGTGGCCTAGGATCTTCGGTAACTTCGGGTGCGTCTAGAAAGAGGAGGCAACTCTCAGATTACCGGCAACAACAGTGTGAGCCTCGCCATGGAGTGAACCCAGCGAACCGGCCGGAGCAGAGTCGTCGAGTGGAACCTACAAGTATCCCACGGCATCCATTCAGAACCAGGCTGCAGGCACGACAGTCAACTGTGGCGTCACCGTACAGTTCTGATGACGAGAGATCCTTCGTACAAGCCTTTTGGGACAGGAGGAGAAAGCCATCTTGCAGTATGAAGCCTGCCAGCAGCGAATCGTCTCTATGATTGGGTGATACTGTTCTTTATTAAATTTCTATTAGAGTGCATATATGTGGTAGCAATGTGAAGGAATAGAAAGCAGAGAGACTGTTTTATACTTTTGGCCATTTTTGGAATTTTTGACGGACTCACGTTTAGTGCTTAATTGTGTTCAAAATTTGTTTGCAAAATTGTTAGTTCTATGTATGTTTGAGATTTTGGTCTTAACTGCTTTTAAAAATTCTGGATCTATTGTTAAACTGTTATGTTATTTGTTAAAATGTTACTATATTGTTATTGTTCATGTGTTATAAAATGTATGTTAATGTATGTTTAAATTTTCAGAAAGTACAGATAGTAATTTGAGTTATTTTGTACACGCGCCGCGGTTCAGGCGCGCACGTGTTTTGCGGTCAAGAAGTCCTTGACACGCGTTTCTATCTCTTATACTAACATTTAATGAATTAACTTTCTTCTTATCGTTCGTGTTTTATGAGTTGCGTTTTGTACTTTAGTTGAGAATGGTTTCCGCAAGTTGCGAAGTTTTAAGCTGCATTTGAATTTGAAATTGTATTGTATTAAAATTGAATGTTAATGTGATTTTCTTGCAGGGAAGTATACTTTTTGTTATGTATTGATTCTGCTATTTTTCTTTTAGTTAATACAGATGAAGAGATTGATGACGTCATTTTGTAAATTTTTGATATTTTTTGATTGTTGCATAAGCACAGCGATATGCCGCTGTACGTATGTGCCCCAATTATTGTTCAAGTGGAGTTAAGTCTGAAGAAGTTTGGGAGTTAGTTCATTGGCTAATGGGGATGTAGGTATTACGTAGTAGCAGAGTTAGTTTAGTATGAAGTAAATGTAATTTTAGATGAAGTCGGAATTTGGATGAGGAAAGTTTTTGCGCATTGGGTTTTTTGGACTTGGTGCGAATTCTAGTATATTAAAAGTTATGGAGAAATTTTTGGGTAAAGTTATAGTTGCATTGCAATATTGAGGAAAATTTCGGAAGGTTAGTGTTTTGAGAAATTTTAGCACTCCCAGTGGAGTGGGTTGTTTTGAGAGAAGAAGTAATTAGTTTTGAAAGTTTTACGAGTTTTTGGAAGTTTTACGGAGGCTATTTGTAAGATAGAAGAATGATTGGATTGAATATGTGAATATTTGAGGCAAACTGAGTTTTTTTTTGGTTGTGATGGGTTAAAGTTAATATTTTAAAGTTTTCGGCGTTAAATTTCACCCATCACTGTGTTTTATTACGGCTCTAAATTTATAACAAGAAAAAGTTCTGGGCATGCATTTAGCCCAGCCCTTTTTCTCTGCGGAGTTCGAGGGGGGGTTGTGAGGGAGTGACCTTTAGTCATAAAGGCACTCTAGTGTTTCTGAGATCGTGACGTCAATAATTTAACATTTTGTAGGCGTAAAAGTGACATCTATCCTCTCTTTTACTTTAACTTTCTAGAGTGTGTGTGCTCTTTCGAATTCCGCAGTTAGCTCGCGGTTATTAGTATTATGTTAATGAGAAGTATCTCAGTTTGTCACGTATAAAAGCTTGGGTGTGAGTTTGTGGTGTGTGTGTTTCTGGCCTTAGCCAGCAGCCAGCCTCTGTGTGTTTCTGGCCTTAGCCAGCAGCCAGCGTCTGTGTGTTTCTGGTAGTAGCCAGCAGCCTCTGTGCGTATTCCGCCATTGGACAACGAAGTTGATGATTGTTTAGTAAGGTGCTGACGATTAGAGAATAGCTACGGCCTCCAGTAAAGCGGACAGGAGTTCAGATAGTGGATTAAAGATTCAGCCTTGGTAAGAAAGTTTAGAATCATTCCGTTTTGATTATTTGAGCAAATAAAGAAATATCCACAGCCACGGGCTGTGAAATTAAGATTTGTTTAGTAGATCAGCCAGGAAATAGTGTCAAGTGCTAGACGGTGCCCCGGCTGAGCTAGACCAAAACTTGTGAGTATGATTTTAGCTGTTCATAGTGTTCTCAGTGTGTGAAATTATAGACTGGCTCCACTTTCCTTTAGCCCTTATCATTTTAATAAACTGTGTTGTTTTAACCTAAATTAATGAGTATGTCTGCATATAACGTGACAAATGACACCCAGCATGAGTGTACCGTCACAAGTTATACTTTACAAACAGCAAATAAATAATGTAAAAACATTCTATTTTATTTAAAAATGATTTTGTTTCTAATTATTTTAAATATAAATTAAAAAATTGACAGTTAAAAGTAGAAATAGTGAAAAGTTTTTAAAAGGTTTTATTAAGTATTGGATTCGGCTGAATACTTTGATATTCGGCCATACCGAATATTCGATAACATGGCCGAATACCGAATATTCGGTGCATCCCTAGTAGTACCTATAGTTGTTATTCAGTCCATCCACATATAACAGAGCAAAATCGGTTGGCGCAGCATGTCCCCAAAGGGACCTTGCGCCATAAAACTCTATACAACCAACCAACCAACCAAATCGGTTGAAATTTAAAATATATAATTGCTGCATAGTTTTGTTGAGTCCTTTTAAAATTTATGAAAATTAAATGCATAGTTTAATTACAAGGACAATCAAAAGTATTCCAGACAAAAAGTAAATTACGGCCAAGAGAAAAAAATAGTTTCAAGTGCATTTTAATAATTTTACACTCTTTCAAACATAATAAAACTGAAATGCATCTGTGAAGTATATACTAAAATACACATTCTGTACAATTTGTGGTGCAAAGGATATTTACAGCGCCACACAAAAGTACTCCATTACACAATGGTATAGGGGGAAACACTGTTTGGGCACGTTTTAATTATATTAAATTACTAGCTGCCTTGTCCAGCATTGCCCGGACTCATAATATTCTTAAATGAACTTGAAATTTGTATTGTAGTTCCATATAGAAAAGGGAAGAGGTGTGTGGTGTTGAAAATGTTCGTTGGGTGTGCGTTGTGTCATTAATAAAGTTCGTTAGCGTGATCGATAGTGGAACTTTAATTTAATGTAAGAAAATAAAATAAACTGGAATAATCTTACTTGAAAATACGATGACTGTGGAAATGAAGACAGAAGACCATGTACAAAGAAGATACAAACTTGTTGAAGAGAATAACATCTTCTTTATTTTATTCTTTTGTTAGGATGACAACATAGAAATTTACTTTGGTCACCAGAACCTTTGAAGACCATGTATTATAAGAATGTTGCATGAATTCATCAAACTGTAATATCACATTCATGGAAAGGCAGCAAGGCATAATTAATTTAGAATGAACACGGGAAAAACTTGTAAAGATTCCATATCCGGCGGAATTATAATATGAATTCTTCTTGCGATTCGCCGTTCGCACATGGCGCGCGGCCGGCAAAGCCAGCGGGCTAACGTTTCAATTTACATCCCCTTACGATATCATCAAACTTAATTCTGATTTAAAAATTAACCGCGTTTACTATTTAAATGCATTCTACGGGGAATCCAAAAGTAAAAAGAAACAAAGTTTAAATTGATTAGAGAATTAATATTTCGTCATTATCTTAAAGAGCAAATTGAAAAAAAGGCATTTGAAAAGAATTATTTAATTCGTTCTACGCGCTTAGCAGAACGCCCTTACGTGACGAAGTCGGCGCAATATGGGTGTGGTGAAGGAGTGTCAGCGCCCACAGTGACGTCATCATAATACATCGCGGCGCAGATGCGAGAGGACAAGTAGCGCGCGATCGTAAACTAAAAATACAGAATTAAATTTAAGGAAAACTCGCTGCTTAAATGAAGAAAAGAATAAAAAAAGATACGATAAACTAAACACTGTGAGATTCATCTCACATTACCCCCAAAGACCGAACAAAATTTTGTAAGACCAGGGATGTAAAAGGTGAAACGAAGAAGACCTTTTACAGAAAATGGGATGACAAAATTTTGAAATGCCAGCCTGAAAAAAAAATCAATTAAAAGCCAATTTAAACGATTTTCATAGTT
Source organism: Maratus speculifer (assembly GCA_964019185.1). Taxonomy (NCBI): domain Eukaryota; kingdom Metazoa; phylum Arthropoda; class Arachnida; order Araneae; family Salticidae; genus Maratus; species Maratus speculifer. Next base: position 54,504,793 of record OZ025290.1, on the reverse strand, counting down.
AAGATCAATGTCGAAGTGCTGCTAAAAAGGAAGGACCGGTGACCAAAAGTGAGAGAGAGAAAGAATATACATTGCATAGAGTACATTCATAGGTCAAAAAGTATACAATATATTAAGTATACAGTAAAATACCAAAAATATAGTAATGGCAAAATTTTCATGTGATCTCAAAAAAATTATCATATTTGACAAATAATAAATGTTAACGCATTTTAAGTTAACAGACAAAAGTGAGATCATTGACTAGTCATAATTTAAATATTTATGGTACCAAATAACAGAATTAAACTTCTGAAAAGATTGCAAATACAGGAGCAACAAAAAGTCAAAAAAATCTTGTGGGTTTGACTTTTGCCTAGGACTTTAAAAATTTATATATGATATAAAATAGAGTATTTTCTATAACTCTAATATTAAATTCAACTGGCCATATATTAATTCAAATTTCATAAAAATAATGACATCATTTGTGTACACATTAAAATTTCACTCAATTAAAATAAACAACCAACAACATGTGAGATAAATTGAGCAACTGAGTCGTGCACTACTCAATCACACAAAGTACCCCACAGCAAAAAGTCGTCACTTCAATCAAAAGATCTGTCATGACAAAGGTTTAAAACATATTAATAGTCATACTTATTTATTAGGCCTATACACTTATAAGAATTCTTAAACTATAAACTTTACATATACCATGGTTTTCTTTCAAAATGAGGGAATGGTGATCACCAAAAAAATAAACTACTTTCATATACATAAAAGTAACAATTTGACACAATCGAGAAATATATATTTATGTTTAATTACCATACCATGTACCAGGAATCACTTAAAAATGTTTTGTAGAATCATTATGGGAAAAAAAGGAAGAATTATGTATTATACAAATAAATCTATTGAGATTCGATAACGGGCTTACAATTATGTTAATAGTCTCCACCCAATCACTAGAAATCATTAACAATGCTGTAAACAAAAAATTATACACATGTAAACACAAAGTTCACAACTATTTCAATGATTACCCCATAAACCATCAACATATCCGTGAACACAAATAGATACACATATAAATAACATATTACATATTTTTCAAATATTTTTTTTTAAATTCCGATCACATAATGCAAAAGTTTTTTTGGCTGTATAAACTGATAGATGCACACAGTTTCATGTGACTTTCATCTCTTAAGGCTCCTGCGGCTGTATGCAGAAACACAGTTACCATCCAAAGCAATTATGGACAAGAATATATTAAAAAAATAAGTATACTGTTCGGTAATATGATTTGAAATGGTACACTGGTATAACTAAACATTGTAGACATACAGAATCAGAACTGTCAGGCTGCTGTTACAGAAAGAGATACAAAAATGAACTTTGAACAGATGATTATTTATAATCATCTGTTGATTATTATCTATAATCATAAGATATTATCATTTTCTTTCTCTCTACATGAGAACAGCATTAACTGGAAGTATGGAACACATTTAAAAATTATAGATATGTACACATACATTTTTAAGTCATAATCAGGTTGTTTAAGTCATGAAACACTTTATTAATTCACTAGATGAGTTAAAAATATGTATAAATGCGCTGGTAAAAAGTTCATCTAGAGTTGTGCTTTCTTTTGTATACTATTTGTATACATAATATGCTCTTAAAAGATCATATCTAAATTTTCATATATTTTAAAAACAAAAATAATCCAATAGCTAAATAATTCTTTTAGCCACAAAAAATCATCCAAAATTTTGAATTCAATAAGATTAATCGTACATTTATGAATCAAAATTTATAAAGTTGCAAAAGTAAAGCAACATAAATCAAGAGTATCTTCTCAATATACTCTGACTGCCTAGGAAAACAATAACTTAAAATTACAAAACTAAGCTGCAATAAGAAAGCAACTAAAGTTGAAAATATTTTATCTGGTATATTCAGACAACCTAGGACTTAAATTTCATTAATACTAGTAACTCTTTGTAATGTCATAATCGAGTAAAACGTTTAAAATTACCAAACAAGTGTACCATAAAATTATTCAGCTTGAATCTTGCATAATTTAACAAAGTAAAGTTAAAATTTCTATGTTTGTAATAAAAGTTAAAACAAAAGTTACTTTTAAATTAATTTTAAAGAATTGTCAAAAATTAAAATTAAATAACTGTCAAAATCAGAAAAATATTGTAGAATAACAGAATTAGTCTTGACATAACATGATATCCAGGAATCCTGCAAACATATTAATATAAAAACATAAAATACAGATGAATACAATCTCTTTAAGAGATTTCTGTGATCCCTGTAGAAGAAAATTAACTAAATAATGAACAAAGGTAGAACGAGAAAAAAAAAAAAAAAATAGTATAATGTACAGATGTAAAGCAGCTCTTGTTATAAACAACAAACGGTTGTAAGAGAATAGTACTGGTTGAATTAGTCAGATAGTTTATAAAAAAAATAGTTAGCGGAAGTATTTTCACCAAACTGAACATATTTATCATAACTAAGGAGCATTAAAGCACACTGAAGAAGAATGTGGTACACATTGCAGGCACTAATGTTTACTTAGCAAAAACACTGAAGACATTTCACTAAAACATACCACACACCATGAAGAGTTGAAGAGTTGAAGACGAAATCTGGCGAAATTCACTGTCAGTGAATTGAAATACTTGAAATAAAAAAAATGCGCTGGTAAACATATTCACTACAGATTTCTGCTTCTTGTTTTGTATACATGATGAAAAGAGAAAAAAATATTTTCTTCCTTAAAAATATATCTTGATATAATCAATTTTAAAAAATAATTTCTTGCATAAAGTTAAAAAAATGAGGCATATCACAGATTAAATTTTAAATGCTTTGGGCTTGAAATAATATGAAAAACACTATACCTGAAAATAAATAATATGATCTTGAGTAATTGTGGATTCCTGCAACAAATTCCAATCATGTTCTTCAGCAAAAATTTTGCACTGTGAGATTGAATTACTACACAAGCAAAAAAATTGACTCGAAATTCATAAAAATAAAATAATGTTGCCTTCATTGCCTCTTAGAAAGCAACATGAGAATCAAGAATGACGATGATGTGGAATGCCATGCATGTTGACGAATCTGTGAAAAAGCCGAAAAAATATTTACTTCAAAGTAATTATGCATGATGAGCCACTAATACACAATTATTTGAAGTTGATCAAATTTTAGCTGCAGAAACGTCCATATGTTATTGATGAAAACAAGTTTGAGTTACACATACCTTTCATGAATGGTGCTTATAGAAAATAATTTCTTCATTAATAAAATATCTTCACAATTAATAAAAAAAATTTTGCAGAAATTTGAGAGAGAAAAAAAAATTTGAGGCATATTCAACTTTGTAGAAATTGGGTTACATAAAGAAAAGGCACTATATCAGTAACTGGCACACAAAAAAAAATTTAGTACTAGATATTGAGCAAAATCTTCTTGATCTTTTGCATTTTCTCTACTACAGAACAGTAAAGTTCCATAAATCTTCACAATCAGTCATTCTGCAAAAGCTATTGATTATAAACAAAAATAATAATAATAATCTTGCTTCACAAACCAACTTCGAGAAATACAGGAGAAGCTCAGCAATATATGGATAATTTACTGCATCATTACTAAAACTTCTTCATCAGACATCAAAGTGGAAAAATGAGCACAAATCTTTAAATTAAATTGTTTAAACAGGAACAAAAGAATTTGAATTGGTATGTATGAAAATAATTTTAGCACTTTCTTCACAACACCTGTATACCATTAAAGAGGCTCGAAAAATGGATTAAACTACATACTTGAGGACCACTTCATCAGGTAAACAAATGAATGAAAAGAAGTAAGTTTTCTTAATTGACATCTGTAAATGAGATATGCAGAGTAAAAATTCTTTAGTAATTAGGATGAAACATTGAATTTAAGTTTATTCCTTATTTCTTCTTAAAGTAAAAAAAATAAACACAACTTGATATGGTAGAAGGACAGAAGTCTTCAAAGAAAATTATGTAGGATATAGCAACTACGAATATTTATGAAGAATCTCAGCCTCTTTGCATATCAAATGCATAAGAAAATTTTTTAGAAAAAATAATATATAAACAATATTTATCGCAGATTTCAAGGGGAAAAAAAATTCATCTTTATATGTGAGTGCCATAATTAGACTTTAAAACCCAATATATAACTAAAAATATAACCTCTTATTAAATAAATATGTTCTTAAAAGTATGAAATTATTTTTTTAGAACTTCAAAACTTCATTACTTTCTAAATATAGTACTGCAATCTGAATAATAAATTTCTTGATTTTTTTTTTTTTTTTTTTTAATATTTGGCATTTGGAAACAGCAAGATGAAAAAAAAAAAAAAATTGTGAAGTCTTTAGAATCATAAGTACATCGATCTTTTGTAGATAGAACAACAAAAACATTATTTCACTTGACTAGCAGAATATAAAACCTCTTGAAATTTTATATTAAAAATAATAATTTGTAAAGCACTTGTAATTTACTTTTGTTTAATTATTAATATTGGCATTTCTCATCTCTTTTAATACTTTCAAAATTCCATCAAGAGGATTCAGTCAGGAACGCTTCTGAGATTTCAAAGAACGAAAAAAAATATTGACTTTAGGGCAAAAATATTGAATTTACGGCAATTTTTAATTCTATTTTTATGCATTGAAAAGCAATAACTTAATTGTTCTTTAGAGTCATCGGCACCAATTGTGGTGTTGAAAATGTTCGTTGGGTGTGCGTTGTGTCATTAATAAAGTTCGTTAGCGTGATCGATAGTGGAACTTTAATTTAATGTAAGAAAATAAAATAAACTGGAATAATCTTACTTGAAAATACGATGACTGTGGAAATGAAGACAGAAGACCATGTACAAAGAAGATACAAACTTGTTGAAGAGAATAACATCTTCTTTATTTTATTCTTTTGTTAGGATGACAACATAGAAATTTACTTTGGTCACCAGAACCTTTGAAGACCATGTATTATAAGAATGTTGCATGAATTCATCAAACTGTAATATCACATTCATGGAAAGGCAGCAAGGCATAATTAATTTAGAATGAACACGGGAAAAACTTGTAAAGATTCCATATCCGGCGGAATTATAATATGAATTCTTCTTGCGATTCGCCGTTCGCACATGGCGCGCGGCCGGCAAAGCCAGCGGGCTAACGTTTCAATTTACATCCCCTTACGATATCATCAAACTTAATTCTGATTTAAAAATTAACCGCGTTTACTATTTAAATGCATTCTACGGGGAATCCAAAAGTAAAAAGAAACAAAGTTTAAATTGATTAGAGAATTAATATTTCGTCATTATCTTAAAGAGCAAATTGAAAAAAAGGCATTTGAAAAGAATTATTTAATTCGTTCTACGCGCTTAGCAGAACGCCCTTACGTGACGAAGTCGGCGCAATATGGGTGTGGTGAAGGAGTGTCAGCGCCCACAGTGACGTCATCATAATACATCGCGGCGCAGATGCGAGAGGACAAGTAGCGCGCGATCGTAAACTAAAAATACAGAATTAAATTTAAGGAAAACTCGCTGCTTAAATGAAGAAAAGAATAAAAAAAGATACGATAAACTAAACACTGTGAGATTCATCTCACAAGGTGGGCAGAGTTTGTGAAAGCTACCAGGCCTGATTCTTCTTCTGTTAAGAAATTGTGTACAATCACACGTTAAAAGGTTCTGAATTTTTATTTGTCTCACACTTTAAAATCTTTTATTTAAACTTGATGAAATCAATTAAACTTTAATTAAGTTTTTATTATTTTAAATTTTTATTTATCATCTTCAGATGAAAAAGTAATTAGAAATATATCATAAACTGCAATACTCAAAAAGAAATAATAAAAACATAATCAAATAGTACTATATAGATATTTAAAAAAGGTACTATCCAGCAAATTTATTTTGTAATAGAATAAAGCCTGTTTAGAATGGCATGCAATAAACTGAGGGGGAAAAAAGTTTTGACTCTTTCTTTCTCTCCTCAAAAAATGAAATTAAGCATTGTACAATTTAAAGAACCTGCATAAAAAGGAATTTATTACTGATCATTTGTGTTTTTGTCTAAGTAGATTTTATTGTATCTTACTTCTGATGGGAACCCTACATTGAAATTAATACCATAATAATGTGCAGACTCATTTTACGATCTAGTTAGCAGGGTTCTCACTGTTGCTCGCCATTTTGCCAAATTCCGACTAAATTCTTGATTTGGCAAGTAAACAAGCGATTAGATTCGGCAAGTTGCTAGTGCTCAATTTTCGCTTTTTCTTTCTTTTGTTTTTCGTTTTCATCTATACTAATATTATAAAGAGGAAAGATTTGATTGTTTGTTTGTTTGAATTGAATAGGTTCCGAAACTACTTGACGGTTTTGAAAAATTCTTTCACCGTTGGATAGCTACACTATTTCCGGTGAACATAGGTTAATTTTTAATTGATTTATTCAAATATTTTCCTTAATAATTCAAAATTTCATTATTTTTCATACAGAATCAATTAAAATGTTTCCGATAAAAAATAACCATTGTCTTTCCCGTTGCCAAAAAAATCAAAATATGGAAAATAATTTCTCCTCGGCAATTAATTTTTTGTTGAACAGTATCCACGTGAAAAATTAAAATAAAAAAAATTCAAAGGAAAATAAATATAACGTCATTTATTATATTATCGGTAGTTTTGTTTGCACAGATATCATATATACACCGAGGTAACTAATGGACACTAAATTAATGTTATTTTGCCTGGCATGGCAACCCGACTATTGTTATTTAATTATTAATAAAATGTTTTTTTTATTTCCTTTCTCTTCTTTAAAATTATGTAAACTGTTTTGTTCTATACTTATTATTTAAATACTAATTGTTATTATTTTTTAAATAATAGAAATAATTTAAATATATATATGAAACTGGTATTCGAAAACGATTTTTCCGCCAAATTAGTGTAAAAAATTATCGCGCCGACCTCAGCGCGTACATGATAACTGCACTGTTTTGTTTATGCATTAAGGATACTTTTAGATCATAAATCCGATTACAGAAAATTAGTCAGATTATTTAATTAGAAGTTATTAAATTTATGTTTTTTTTATTATGAAACAGACGAAGAAAAGAAAATTTACTATTGCTGCCCGACTGGAGAATTAAGCTTGATGTTATTTTAAAAAACTATCGAAATGGCGAATTTTTAATTATTTGTTTACATTTTTTTTTGTTTATATTATTGCAAACATTTTTCCACTTTTATACACGCATCACCTTGGCGTGATTTTTTTTATGATGCCAATTTGGAGAACACTGCGTTTTCAAATACCAATTACATTTATATTACTCTTATTTATTTTCTATTATTTTAAAAAGGAAATAATAATAATAAACTAAGTTAATAAATAATTATAGAACAAAACAATTTATATAATTTTAAAAGAGAAAAGAAAAATAATGAAATAATTTACTCAAAAATAATCAACTATTACCGGATTACCATGTGAGGCATAAAATCGCAATTTGCTGCAATCGCGCCAACGGGATCCGTAGATGACACCTGCCCTACATATTATTGGCAATATTATTGTTTATATAATTTGGTAATACTTGATAATCCCATCGACCATTTGACATTAAATTTGTTATACGTAATTGTTACTTCATCAACCAATTTTAATTCGATGTTTATTTGTATTTCTATTAACATTTTAGTAATTTATTGATTCTTTGGTTATTTAAAATAAAAATTATGTCCATTTGTATAATTTGGCGAAATTGATCGACGGAATAATCAAGTAGTCGAACAAAAAACTATCGTCAAGCTATAACATTAAATACCAATAATGGATGATCGTAAATTTCACATTCATTTGAGAATAAACATGAAATAAGTCTGATACATTTGTAACAATATCGTTATAAGCACTACTAATGTTTGAGGCTAAAAATCATAATGGAATCGATTACAGAAGGTAGAAAGATTTTATTAGATGCAAACTAAAGACTTATTTTTCTACAAAATTTAGTCATCAAGATTATTTTGATTTAATGGCTACATGTTAGCAACTGTTTTATAAAAGGAAGAGGCAGTGAAACTGATGTAATTTTAATGTTATTCAAATAATACAGCTTTAAAACATACTTTTTATGCTTCATTGTTCTACTAAATATATAAGTGAAACACCCTTCTTCGTCTGCCACCCCCACGGAGGGCATCCTTTCCTTAGGGCCTATATCCCACGTGTAGATAAATGGCCGTCATAAATACAAACAAACAAAAACTCTACTTTATCTGTCAATAATTCTTTACATTTTTTACTCTATGTATTCTTGCTGAAACAGATTAAGGTAGATAGGAAACTACAGTAGACCTGTTAGAAGAGGACGTTTATTAAAAAATGTAACATGAAATGACATTGTATGTAGGCTACCAGAACTACACATAGTGCAAGTTCAGATGTCGGGATTTTAAGAACTAAGAAATGATAATGTACAATCCGAAAGTTAATAGAGTTTGATAATCAATCTCACTAATCATTGCAATGCCCTCTAATGTAATAGTGTGATGACTCGAGAACATTTCGATTCCTGTTGTCATAACGGTCTCATGTTCATATGAAACTCTACTATAAATGATAAAATAAAAGAGATGGTGCTTAATTGCCCAAATTTTCGCCAAGACTTACAATAGTACAATATTGCAATGGAGTTGGCATGATTTTCAGCAATAAGAAAGAACATTCCAGGGTGGTCTATACTGCTTTAAAATAAAATTTTTAAATCGCCATTTTTTTTGAGTCAAGGTTCGTTTGGAAATATGGACCAGCAAAGCGGGCATAGCCTGCTAGTACATACATATTTTTAATATATTTGTAGCGGATAGTTGGAATTAGACTAATAACAATCGTTGTCACAGTTATAAAAACTTAGATTATTTTAGAACATTGAAAAAAAGGAGGGTACATTAAAAGATTAAAGATTTTTTTTTATATCTTTTTTTGATGAATCTATTTTACTAATACTTTTTTCATTTGGTGAATGTTTTTTATTTTTAATTAGCCAAATTACTAATGTTGGTCAAATGTTACAGAGAACACTGCTAGTTAGTATCATTTTATATCTTTAGACAGTTTTTTTTTTTTTTTTTTTTTGGGTGCTTCTAGCAGGAGTTTTTATAAGTGAAAGAATTGTTTTTATAGATACAGACAAAAACACTCCCTTAAATTACAAATATATATACATATGTGGGATCTATCAACAAAAATATCTAGCAACAAGGATTGAACTCTGCACTTCAAAATAAGCACATTCAATAATAAGGCTCTGAAAGATTCGATTAAACCCATGAACAAGGGAAATTTTGATGAACTAAGTGATTTTTATGAGAATTGAGGCAGATTCTAATGGGAGTCGGCTATAGACAGACAGTCTGAAAAAAGTTTCCTAACATCTCGGAGTGAAAAACCAGGTCAGACAGACCTGCATAATTGGAATATGTATGGCAAGCTACTTTGTACTCAAACAAACTTTAATAGGCAGACGGCCTGTCTAAAATGTAAATAATTGTGCTGCAGTTTATATAGATGTTAGCCCAGAAAGTTTAAACATAAAAATAGTCAAGATTTTCGTTAAAAAATTGCCTGGACCACATTTGTTCCCTAGACACACCAAAGTAGTTTAGTAATTCTGGTACTTACGTATTTACGCCACCACAGCAGAACTTGCGCTAATGCTCCAATAAACAGCAATCTTGTTGTTCGCTCGTGCACAAAAATAATGGCGTCAAAAATGAGCAAAAAAATGCACTAAAACACTAAAAAATGGCATAAAAAATCAGCAAAAAACAAGGCAACAAGGAATCTAAAAGATAACTGCGGTGTCGTTAATACATAAGTACCGTAATTCTTCCTACATATATATACTATTTTAAATTGATTGGATAATGTAAAATGTAGTTTTATTATTATTCTATTTATTTATGTGCATTTTCTTCTCAAATAATTCATTTGTTTTAAAGTTAAAAATGATTAGAACCCCCCCTTTTTTTTTTATTAAATAAGTTGAACAATGACATTTATAAAATATAGCATTTTTTATTTATAATCCAAGTTTTAACTCACAAGGAAGGTCTCCATACTGGGCATACTCAGAATTTTATGAAAAAAATACTAATTAAAGTATTCATGTGTGTAATAAAGAATCAGTCAAAATTAGTGGTGGAATCACTAAAGAAAATATGTAAAAAAATAAAATATTTTCGAATATTTGGCGTGAAAAGACGAAAGAGTCACTCGATTTGGCGAGATGCCCTTTTCCTCGCCAAAAGCAAACGATTATAATGAAACTCAAAACTGTTGGATATTTAGAATGCATGTAAATGGCATTAAATGAATTTAAACTTAAACAATAAGAGACTTTAATATATTATATACGTATATATACATATTGTATTACATATATATACATATTGTATTACATATATATACATATTGTATTACATATATATACATATTGTATTACATATATATATTACTTGTTGCAGTAGTTATTTAATTAATCACTGGAAACAAATGTTTTCATAGATTAAAAAAAATCATATTGAGAAAAATTATCTTCATACATTTAAGTGTATTCAAAAATAAAAGTTAGAGGTTTCCATAGCAACAAAATCTAATCGACAATGCTCAACTGGACTTTGAGCTTGAAACAAATTTAATTAATTTAAATTATAAGTTTCCTTTTAAATCTCAAATTTTAATGATTAAATTTGAATATAAATACATATAAATATCTATATAACAAAATTATATTTAAAACAAACTAAAAAATACAAAACTAAAGTTATTTAAATTAAATTTATCAAAACAAGTTCAACATGAAACTTTTTTTTTCTTGAAATGTATTTGACTTAAAGTATTCTTCGAAATTACATTCCATCGCCAACCGACAATAAATCGCTAAATAACGAAATTTTCATTATTTTTTTACGGGTACTGAATGGAGGTTCCGCCGAAATTTTTTTTATAAACGTATATATCCACACAAGAAGAACATTCTGTAATTTTTTCAGATTTTTTGGGGTATGCCTGTATGGAGACCTTCCTTGTCAGTCTAACCATGTTTTGAACCAGAGACCTTTCATATAGAAAACTGAGGCATTAGATGACTAAGCTGAAAATAGCTTTAACAAAGTCTGTAAATTAAGATTCACGAAGTATAAATGGTTTCTTCATTTTCTTTTATGGGGTTGGTTTCATTAGCTTAGCAAAACAGATATTTATTATTGCTTCAATTCTCTGAAATTTTAATGGATTGTAAGTATAACTAAAATCAAGCCTTTTTTTTCAAATTCCATAGAAGGAAAAAAAAAAGATATGCATTTTTACAAAGAAAATGTTTAGTCAAAATGGAGAGAAAGCGCCCTGAAATCCTTTGATTTCTAATTTATTTGTTGAAGTTTTCATACTTTTTATTTTGTAAAAATGTTTCGATCACTTCAGATGTTTTGAAATTTTTGTAGGTGATGTAAATCTGATATATTGAGATTTTCTCAAAAGATTGTGTTAAATTATAGACATTTAATTACTTTTAATGTCTAAAAAATATCTTTTCCATGAGCCGTAAAGTAACCTCCATTTGAAAAGGTTAAAATTTATATTTTTAAAAACCAATTATTCAATCAATGAAAATGCATTCAGCGAAGACGAATTTTTAATAAAATGTAACTTATAACCATTTTATTCAACTGAAATATTAACAGCTGAATTTATCAGCAAATGTGTTAACAAAATTATACATAACAAGTTTATCTTCACATTCTCAAAATGTCATACCTCCAGTAATGACATCTTGAGCTGCATTTTTCATAGCTGCAGCTCATAAAAGCAATGTCTGTAGGAGAAAAGGGAAATCTTGCATTTTAAAAGTTTTTTTAGTAAAAGCTGGAATTAAAATTGCCAAGCAGAAAGCTGCTATAGCAAGAAGATGAAATAAAAGACCATCGACCAGAACAAAATAGCAGTTTTGAATCTGTAATCTGTTAATGATAAATTCATTTTATCTAGTACTAAAGATAGTGACAATATGATTATGATTATATCACAAATATGTTAGAAGTAGGAAATGAAGAAAGTAGATTACTTTAGTAAAAAAGTATCTGGGAGGGAAAAAAAAAAATGCTCTTCTATGTATCTGAAGTTAGTTTACATTTGACATGAAAATTTTAATTTTATTCTATCTATTTCCTTGGAAAAAAAAAAAGTTTTGTTGGCACAAAATTAGTTATTGATATTCTACAAAATATTGTATTAATTATTGTATAAAATTATTAATTAGTTCTATATCTATTGGCTGAATTACACTATGTCCCAAGGTACAACAGGATGTTGTAATTTGAAGCCAAGCTCTTTATCACTTTAATTTTTGTTTAACAAACACTCTTATACCTACTTTAGTATAAGTAATTTTCTCTACTGCATGCATTTGAAGAACATCTATTTTCCATAAAACATTGGATAGTAGCCCGTATTTAAGACACCCTTGCATTTATCAATCACCTCTTAGGTTAAGTCAGCTTAACTTATAATTAATAAAATTGACTTTAGAGCCACGTTTCCCTAAAACTCTTGCACACCTTGTCTGAAAGCATGGTTTAAAACTATCATGTACCCGCCAATCAAATCTCTGCTTACTTCACTTTAACCAATCACTGATAAAGATGACATTAAAACCACATCCCTAAAATTATACAGAAACATTTGAATGCTAAAAATGCCTTTAATTTATGGTACTCTGATGATCATATATGGTCAAGTTAGGAGACCTGATTTTAAAAACTAAAGATCATGATTTTAATTTTTCAATTTAATTTTTGTAGTCTTTGTTTGTATTTAATTTTTTATTGTTAATTTACATTAGTTTTATAAAAAGATTTAGTTAAACATCTTGCTAGAATCCATATATTATAGTTTAATCAGGTTTTATAGAAAGCCGATTTTTATTTTGTGTAAGTGATTAAGACAAAGTATTTAATATATACAACCCATCCCCTACCCTTAACACATAAAAAAAAAACAATATTATTGTTAATAGCAAAAAATATCAACTCTCCCTTTTTTTTTTTTTTTTTTTTTTAGGAAATGTTGTTGGTAACACTTGCATTTGACAAAAAGTACAAATTGAATTTTATTAACCAAGAAAAAAAAAAAAATCTCTATTATCAATTAAACATTGATACTTCAAAAATTAAACTACATCTGAAATGTATTAAAAATTTTACGTCATTTGCTAATCTAATTTGAACACCTGACATAAAATATAAAATTAAATTAAATATTGACCTTTTAAAAAAACTCTCAATTTATTTATTTACTTTTGATACTTTTATGTAGGAGAGAAATGAAAAGAATCTCAATCAAAACGGCAGATGATATTACATTGCAGTGTTTCAAAATATTATAAAGAAAGCTTAATAATAGGCCACTTACATAAAAAAAATACATAAAACAATGATAAATTATATTACATCACAGCAATAAGTCTTATTAAATCATCTGGATTACATCTGTAACAACATTTTATATATATATTTTTTTTAATTTAAAATGGGGATTTTATTTATTTATTTTTTTTACTTTTTATCTTCAGATTATTCTATCTCCCATTTTGAAGTCGCCAAGGAGAATTTATAAAATAAATTACTGATATTTATAATGGTAACGGTACGTTTCCTGAAAATGATATCACCATATGCTTAATCAAAGAACATCGAAATGTAATATTCAAGAATATATATTGGCTTTTTAACGATAAAGTAACTTAAATACAATAAAGTTCTTCAAAAATATGCGAATCGCAAAACGTAAAATATCAAAATTAAAATGTTATGTTTTTTTTTCCTCCTATAAAATAATTTTCATACTTTTAGACAAGAATCATTAAACATTATTAAAAATTACAATATAAAGGTATTCGCTAAAAATTATTTTTATTTTAATATTAGTCATTTCACAATGGATTAATTAAGTATACTAATATAAAAATTACTTTTTAATTAATTGGAATATTTGTTAAACAAGTACAAGTTCATAATTAAAAATATTCCCGTGTATATGTAAAACTCAACTATAATCAAATTACTAAAAAAGACATGAAAAAAGAATCCGTGATGTAATCTTCCTTATGAATCACCTGTTACATTTATGCGGGCAATGAACCATATGGGGAACCACAGCTGTCTTCCATGCTTGCAGGTGAATTATTAAAGCCAAGATCTCTAAAACCAAAAATAACAAAAAAATACATATATAAATATAAAATAGAATCAAAACATTGAAGTGGTAGTTTTGGAACGAATTGAGTAGACAAATATGAGTAAAGTGAATCACTTAAATAGTAACCACTGAGTATCTTCTACCATCGCGATCAAGGCTAGTTTGGTTGTGTTCAAGAGCTCAGGAAGCAAGAACATGAAGTGTATCACTATCGTGGAAAGCGTTCCAACTCCTATGGAAGAGCTGTCCGCAAGATTAAAGGCGGGGTCAAGGCATATGCCATCTAGCGGCAGGGGTGCATAACTAGAGGATTATTAAGTAGAGGATTATGGCAGTTTCTTTTGTGTGAATGGCAACAAAACTTTTTTGTTTCTATAAAATGTTACGTCAAAATATTTCGTAGAATAAGTTTTAGGTTTGAAATATTGTAAATAAATATAGAATAAATAAGTGTAGTACGACTAAATATTAACATAAAATACAGGGTGTATCTAAACTACTGGGCAAAACTTTAAGGGGTGATAGTAGACATCAAGACAAATAATATTAAATGGGAAACTAAGGGTCCCAAACGCCTACCGAAGGAGATAGGCGCCATCAAAGTTTAGGGTCCAAAATTTCAAATGATTATAAAAAACGGAAAAATTGGTCGATTCGTTTGCGGTTTTCACGAAAAGTATTCTTTATGTCAGTATTGTCTTGAAAATAAATTATAAAGATAAATTTCAAAAAATGTCGATAGAGGGCGCTTTAGACTTTGGAGTAACGAACAACTACTTTTTACCGTTATTTTTTGCATCCCATTAAATTTTTTTAGAAGTTTAGACATAAACTTAAATTTTGAGCTCAAAATCTGTGGTCAAGTAGCGCAAACTAAACTGTGTTCAATGGGACTTGGTAGGTTCAAATTTGAAACGATTATAAACAGACAAATTGGTCAATTGATTTGCAATTTTCACTAAAATTATTCTTTATGTCAGTATTGTCTTGAAAATAAATTATACTGATAAATTTCAAAAAATGTCGATAGAAGGCGCTTTAGATTTTGGAGTAACGTACAACTATTTTTTACCGTTAATTTTGGCATCTCATTAAATTTTTTTAGAAGCTTAGACATAAACTTAAATTTTGAGCTGAAAATCTGCATTGTTGATAGTGGTTAAGTAGCGCAAATTGAACTGTGTTCAATGGGGGTGGGTAGGTTCAAATTTCAAATGATTGTAAAAAACGGAAAAATTGGTCGATTCATTTGCGGTTTTCTCTAAAACCATTCTTTAAGTCAGCATTTCCTTGAAAATAAATTTTAAAGATAAGTTTAAAAAATTTCCGTTAGAGGGCGCCTTAAACTTTAGAGTAACCAACAACTATTTTTAACCTTTATTTTTTTTTTAATCTAAATAAATGTTTTAAAAGCTTAGACATAAATTTTGAACTCAAAATTTGAATCGTTGTGAGTAATTAAGAAGCGAAAAATTGAACTGTGTTCGAAGAGTAGGCAGAGTAACATTTCAACTCCTGAACATTTTTCAGTTTGCGCTTCTTAACCCCTCCCAACGATTCAGATTTTGAGTTCAAAATTTATGTCTAAGCTTTTAAAACATTTATTTAGATTTAAAAAAAATAAAGGTTAAAAATAGTTGTTGGTTACTCTAAATTTTAAGGCGCCCTCTAACGGAAATTTTTTAAACTTATCTTTAAAATTTATTTTCAAGGAAATGCTGACATAAAGAATGGTTTTAGAGAAAACCGCAAATGAATCGACCAATTTTTCCGTTTTTTACAATCATTTGAAATTTGAACCTACCCACTCCCATTGAACACAGTTCAATTTGCGCTACTTAACCACTATCAACAATGCAGATTTTCAGCTCAAAATTTAAGTTTATGTCTAAGCTTCTAAAAAAATTTAATGAGATGCCAAAATTAACGGTAAAAAATAGTTGTACGTTACTCCAAAATCTAAAGCGCCCTCTATCGACATTTTTTGAAATTTATCAGTATAATTTATTTTCAAGACAATACTGACATAAAGAATAATTTTAGTGAAAATTGCAAATCAATTGACCAATTTGTCTGTTTTTTATAATCCTTTCAAATTTGAACCTACCAAGTCCCATTAAACACAGTTTAGTTTGCGCTACTTAACCACAGATTTTGAGCTCAAAATTTAAGTTTATGTCTAAACTTCTAAAAAAATTTAATGGGATGCAAAAAATAACGGTAAAGAGTAGTTGTTCGTTACTCCAAAGTCTAAAGCGCCCTCTATCGACATTTTTTGAAATTTATCTTTATAATTTATTTTCAAGACAATACTGACATAAAGAATACTTTTCGTGAAAACCGCAAACGAATCGACCAATTTTTCCGTTTTTTATAATCATTTCAAATTTTGGACCCTAAACTTTGATGGCGCCTATCTCCTTCGGAAGACGTTTGGGACCCTTAGTTTAACATTTAATATTATTTGTCTTGATGTGTACTATCACCCCTTAAAGTTTTGCCCAGTAGTTTAGATACACCCTGTATACTAAGATGAAATATCATTTAACTATGCGATACAAATATCGCTGATTAAAATATGTTCGATTTTAATTACGCTTTTAATGTAATGAAAGATGACTCATTAAATTTTGTAAGTACTTATTATATAAATGCAGAATTTTGAAATAGTGTCACATTTTAGTAATTTTTTGATGAGCTAAATTATACAAAATGATATACACCGTAGTATTTCATATGATAATATAATATTTATCAATATTTAGAAATGTATAGAATTTAATACTAAATAAAATATTCAACTTTTATTTACAACAAGCTGCATTTTTTATTTACCAATTTCAGACGATAAAAATCCAATGTTTTCTTGGTCGTATCGACTTTTATTATTTAACTTGCAAACTTTTCATTCTTTTAATTTAAAAACCTATTTTATTATACGTATATTCGGAATAACTTTAATTTTAAATGTATGTATTAAATGTTGTTTTGTTAAACAAAGAAATATTGTTAATTTATTTGTTTAAATATTTAACGTTCTAGACAATAATTTTCCTAAAATCGTTGCTTAGACTTTTTTTTTTTTTTCTTTTTTTTTTTTCTTTTTTTTTTAACAGACAAAGCCATTTTGAGAGTTCATATTAAAAATTCATTCATAAATTTCAAGCTATTCTCTCAATCATGACAGATTAATCAAGTCTACGAGGTTTATTGCAAAATATTTTTGCTATAGTTTGTTTCGGTAAACTCATGTACATTTAAAAAAATAGTCACAATATCATTTTAATTTTGGGAGAAAAAGTACTAACTTAGTAGTCATAAGTACCATATAATGCTACGAAAAATATTGACTTTTACCCTAAAATTAAAATGACAATGAGACTTTTTTTAAAAACACAGATCTTTTTAATTAAAAATATGTGTATTTAAAAAAAGTCTCATTATTATTTTAATTTTAGGGTAAAAGTCAATATTTTTCGTAGCATGATATGGTACTTATGAGTACTAATTAGTACTTTTTCTCCCAAAATAAAATTAAAATGATATTGTGACTATTTTTTTAAATGTACATGACTTTATCGAAACAAACTATAACAAAAATGTTTTGCAATAAACCTTGTAGACTTGATTAATTTGTCATGACTGAGTGAAAATTCAGAAAATATGCGCAAAAGATATGGAGATAATAAACATCTGCGCATATATGACGTCAAACCCACGCCATCCTCTAGTTATGCACCCCTGCCGCTAGATGGCATATGCCTTGACCCCGCCTTTTGCTTACGACAGATTCCAGCATTAAGTTGGTGCGCTCTAGCAGCTCTGATCGTGGATGGATATCGTGGAAGTGGATGCTCAATTCTGTGCGTTCAGGAACAATTTAAAAATAGATCATCTGTTGAGGTAACAACGGTGAGCGGGATGGTCAAATGGATAGACCCTTGCATTGACGTCACAACAGCGGCTGTTCCTCTTATCTGGTGCACATGACGCCATAATTTGGAGCCCAAACAAACCATCATTACTCCCCGTTTGCCGTTTAAAGCAACTGTGGTCTTTCTGTTTAATTTTGATTTTTCTTATTCTTGCATTATTTTTCTAAATACTTAAAAAATGAAGCTCAAATTACTATTTTTATAAATGTGAAAACACCACATTTGCCTTATGTTTGGGCGCCAGATGAAGCATGTAACGTCACAGGATAGAGCACAAAGCTCAACTCTAGGGATAATGGGTTCGAATCCTTCACATTCATAAATGTATGTTGGCTGTTTTATTTTATTGGTTGCTTTATATTAATAAATAAGGTATTTTTTTATTAAAGGTGAATTTTTATATTAATAATACAAAACAATATGTATTTCTATAATATGATAATAAAATATTTATTTAAATACGAGAAAATGAGATACTTTGCAATGAAAATTTTACATTTGAACCTCTTTTAATAACAAAAAAATAGTTACAAAGCAAATGAAAAAATAAGTATTGTGTGAAAACTGATGCGAAAAATAAGCTTGCGCGTAAAGTAATTTCTCGTAAGTTTCAGGGTTCTCAGCCCCATGAATAGAGTAGCGGATAGAGACAGCTTAATGCAATAATGTTAAAACTTAGACTGAGTAATGAAATGGGGAAAAAATCAAAAAATCCCTACATGGTTTCGGCGAGTTGTTTCCTTGGTATTTATGGTAAAGTGATATTATACTTATAAACTTAGACAAAGGTTATAATAAAAGTATTATTTCTTCAATTTTATTTTTTAATGATGATTTTAATTGCTATTTTATAGAAATGTACAATGAAAGCATATTATAATCTTCTTAATATTAGAATATTAATAATTATAACGCATTCTTTTCAAATATTAATGACATAATCCTAAACCAAACCAGACCCTGGATTTTGGCGATTTTAGTGACAAGAACTCTCGAACGAACTGAATTTTCAGAAACATAAAATTTCTCACGAATCAAAACACGGAATTTTCGGCAGACAATTAACGACATGAACAGTTCTAATGATGATTCTTAAACGCTGCGCGCCTATTAACACGAAACAACAACAAAAACAAAAAAATCATAGGGCACAAGAAACTGACTGTGCAGCAGGCTCTAAAATGGACGAAACTCGTCAATGCCGCGGTCACTAACGTACGTATAAGCGCTGCGCGCCCATTTAAACCAAAAAAAACCCCACACCACTGGATGTACGAAACTCGCTGTGTAGCAATCTCTAAAGTACACGAAACTCGTTAATGCCGCGGTCACTAGCGTACGTATGAGCGCTGCGCGCCCATTTGAACCAAAAAAAACATCACTGGATGTACGAAATTCGCTGTGTAGTAATCCCAAAAGTGCACGAAACTCGCTGTGCAGCAATATCTAAAGTGCACGAAACTCGTCAATGCCGCAGTCACTAACGTACGTATGAGTGCTGCGCGCCCATTTAAACCAAAAAAATCACTGGATGCACGAAACTCGCTGTGTAGCAATCTCTAAAGTGCACGAAACTCGCTGTGTAGCAATCTCTAAAGTTCACGAAACTCGCTGTGCAGCAATCTCTAAAGTGCACGGAACTCGTCAATACCGCAGTCACTAACGTATGTATGAGCGCTGCGCGCCCATTTAAACCAAAAAAACATTACTGGATGCACGAAACTCGCTGTGTAAAGATCTCTGAAGTGCACGAAACTCGCTGTGCAGCAATCTTTAAAGTGCACAAAACTCGCTGTGCAGCAATCTCTAAAGTGCACGAAACTCATCAATGCCGCAGTCACTAACGTACGTATGAGCGCTGCGCGCCCATTTAAACAAAAAATCACTGGATGTACGAAACTCGCTGTGTAGCAATCACTAAGGTGCACGAAACTCGCTGTGCAACAATCTCTAAAGTGCACGAAACTCGTCAATGCCGCAGTCACTAACGTACGTATGAGCACTGCGTGCCCATTTAAACAAAAAAAATCACTGGATGCACGAAACTCGCTGTGTAGAAATCTCTAAAGTGCACGAAACTCGCTGTGCAGCAATCTCTAAAGTGCACGAAACTCGTCAATGCCGCAGTCACTAACGTACGTATGAGCACTGCGTGCCCATTTAAACAAAAAAAACATCACTGGATGCACGAAACTCGCTGTGTAGAAATCTCTAAAGTGCACGAAACTCGCTGTGCAGCAATCTCTAAAGTGCACGAAACTCGTCAATGCCGCAGTTACTAACGTACGTATGAGCGCTGCGCGCCCATTTAAACAAAAAAAACATCACTGGATGCATGAAACTCGCTGTGCAGCAGTCTCTAAAGTACATGAAACTCGTCAGTATCGCAGTCAACGCTCTAATGAGCTCTGCGCGACCATTTAAACAACAACAACAAAAAATTACTGGATGCACGCAACTAGTTGTGCCACAACGAAACTCGTCAAAGCTGCTGTCTAGACTCTAAAACCCTAAGAAACACCTCTGGATGCACGAAAGTCGCATTGAAAAAATTTCTAAAATGGACAAAACTGGTTAATGCCGAGGTTACTAACGCCGGAATCATTTGCGCCGGAAGGATTTTTGATATAGGAATTCGCTATCGTATTAATATTTCACGTTATAATATTAAGAGTAATAAAATTATGAGAAAAGAAAATATAAATGCGCAATACAATGTAAAATACAGGGAAAAGTAACCGAAACGAACATCAATACCAAGAAAACAACTCGCCGAAACCGGGTAGGGATTTTTTTATTTTTTTCCCCGTTTCGTTATGCAATCTAAGTTTTAAAATTGTTGCATTAAGCTGTCGCTATCCGCTTCTCATGAATAGTCAAGGAATTTCAAAGTAGTCAAGGAAAGTCAGGGAAATTTTAAAATATACAGGAAAAAATCAGGGAATTTACAAATATTTTCTTAAAAGTCTAGGGGGGAAAATGAAAAATGACACTAAATTCATCAAATAGTCTCGAAAAAAAAAATCACACACACACACACACACACACACAAAAAAAAAAAAAAAAAAAAAAAAAAATTATCGAAAAATTTGAAGTAAGTTTTCAGAAAAAAAATTGCTAACTTTAATAAAAGATTGCGAAAATAAGTACCAAATTTCGCTGTAAATTATTTATACGCTTTTAACCAATTTCATATGTAAAAGTACGTTTTTCAAATTAATTACAATTGCATTAAAATTAAGTTCCGTCACGAAGCTGTATTTGTTTTCTTTTTTCAGCAAAATACTTTTAAAGAAGTAATGCACATATATATTTTTAAAGAGATGAAATTAAAGCATAGCACGGCAGTGCTATGCTTTATTTATTTCCAGTGTGACTCCGTAATGTTATTTTAATACGGAATTTAACATTGAACGAGTTATTTACTAGACATTTTCCCACATTTTGTACGCGCTTCCACAAATTTTCTTCAAAGGACTAATTGTTTAAAAAATAATTCCCTCCAATCAAAAAAATATACAGAGGTCAATGGACATATTTCCTGTAGCAATTAATCATTTTTACGTGATAAATAAAAAATAAAATTGATTTTTTATTCTTTTGTAAGAATTAAAAATGGTATATTTACGACGTCATATTAGAAATGAAACGGAGATTTGCAAACAATTGGTACAAATATAAGAATCGTCAACAGAGAACAATATGAAGCATGATTTTTAAAATAAAAGGAGATTTTCAAACATTGATCAAGAAGCTTCTAACTGAAGAAATATAGAAAAAAACTAAATTAAACTTTTTTTCTACCTATTGTCTCTGCAAAATAATAGAAAATAACTTAAATATATGTATGTAACTGGTATTTGAAAGCCAGTTTCTTGACACATTGGCATCAGAAAAAAATTGCACCAAACCCAGTGCGTATATGACATTTGCGCCGGGATTTCGTACTTATACCACATTTTTAAAAATTTCTTCGCCTTATATGTTTGAAGAAAATCAAAATAAATTTAGGTGAATAAAAGTTTTCTAAAACTAGTCGTTGGAGGCCACCGTAACACTTACCCATCATGGATATGCATAACATAATATATGAAAACATAATATATGTAAACAATTTATAAAATGCATTACAATTCCAAAACAAAATATAAACGTATATTTAAGTATTTTTAACATATAATGCTCTTTTAATGAATTTCTCATGAACCAATCGTATGAAACGCCAAACAATTCAAGTAGCACTGAATTGCATAAAAGAAACATCCTTATAACTCCAAAAATATTAATCATATTTACTAATGGTTTCTTGCATCTAATTAAGTGTCTCATTTCCAATTGAAAGACAGCTTTGAATTGAAATTTGAATGAAATACAGGGTCATGAAAAATCAAAGAATATGGAAAACAGGATTAGAAATATCTCTACAACTAATAATCCGATCGACTTTGTTTTATGCGCAAAATTTGTGTTTTTTTATTGCCTTTTATGTGCATTTCTCAAAATAAAAAAATTCAAAAATTTTTATATACCTTTCATCAGAACGAACTTTTTAAGAGTCCGGAAAAAATAGTTCCGGACAATCGAGGTTACTGATATTAAATAGGCTTCGTCCCATTCTCACATACTAAGCACATACAAAATTTCAAATCTCTATCTCAATTTGTTCGGGAGATAGAGCGGTTACAGACAGACAGACAGACAGACACACACACAGACACACAGACGGACGGACGGCAAAAAAAATTTTCTAAAAATATGTTTTTCGGAATCTCCAGTATCTAAAACGTGTAAATCCGTCAAAATTTTTTTTTCGATTTTCAAAACGATTGCAAGACTTACCCTATACTACGTATGATGGGTAAGTAAAAATAGTATTTGAGAAAAATAGTATTTCATCCTTCGTATGTAATGAAACTAGTTAAATCTGCTGAATTGGGTCTTCAAACATAGCAATTTTTTAAGGTTAAACCACAGAACTGTCAACTACTTGGTGTAAGACTTTTCGGCACTGCAATAACTTTGCCAATTCTATCAGCCTAAATATTCAAATGCAATGTAAACAAGTATAAACAATAATGTTTACAAATATATTTTTTTTAATTTCCGATTTGGTGATTTTTTTTAAATCGTGCCTAAATTTGGAATTTTGAAAATAATTAATCAATGGATAAAATCAATTTTAAATCAACGGTACTACTTGGTTATCCCGTCGACCAAAAAAACTATCGCCAAACTATAAGATTAAATGCCAGTAATGGATGATCGTGAATGTCACATTCAATGACATTAAATACCTATACGTATTTAGAGATGTCATCAAATGATTTTATTCCCACTTTTTACTAGTGTTTTATCCATTTATTTGTACTTTTGTTATAAAAAAATGCCAGTATGTATAATTTGGCTATCAGTTTGGCGACTTATATAATTTGGCGAAATTGCTTGACGGGATAACCAAGTACCGAATTAACGTGTATTAAATTCATTATTCCGATGATTTTAATATGATAAAACACTACACGATTTAATTTTTAAAATATCGCAAAGAGTTTCTGTTGAAAAATATCTGGTTTTTTATACTTTAAGTTAATATTTTTATAAAACTCTTTTGATTCACTATCTCTATGAGTTAATAAAATTTAAGCACATTTGGAATATTCATAATGCGTCACGTTTATGCACATATGTCTAATACTTACCATGTTGGCGCAATTTTTTTCTGACGCCAATTTGGCGAAAATTTTGTTTTCAAATACATATCACATATATATTTTTGAATTATTTTCTAATATTTAAAAAGGGAAATAGTGATAAATAAAAAAAAGTTTATTAATAACTATGGTGCAAAACGATCTACATAATTAAAAAAAAAAAAAAGAGTAATAGAAAATAAACAACTTATTAGTAAATAAACAACGCTAGCCAGGTTAGCATGTGAGGCATATAATATCCATTTTGTTCCAATTGCGCCAATGTGTTGCATATATGACATCTATCCCCAACTTTTCTACGCTGAACCCTGCCCAGAGCTTCGATAGCGGTTTGAAGCTCTGTTGAAGTTAAATTTCAATTTTGGGCAAAATTTCAATTCAAACATTGATTTATTTATCAAGAAGCTTCTAAGTGAAGAAATACAGAAAATAAATAAATATGACGTAATACAAAATATAAAAAAATAAATACATTTTATTGATACTATGTCTTGAGGTATTGTTGGAAGAATATTATATTGTCTAGGGTGAATGTCTAGAACTATACTTTTTCTGACGCAATGTATCAATGCTGATTGTTAAGTATAAATATCAGTTTCATGCAGAAGAGATTTTTCTGCCGAATATGACTTCCTGATTCATAAGAAAAGAATTCGCCAAAGAAAAAAGTGACATCTGATTTTTGCGTGATTCCATCGTAAAAAGTGAAATTGATTTAAAAATTAAAAAGCGCACATTTATGACGTCATATTGGAAATGGAACAGCGATTTTGAAATATTTGGTATCAAGACAGGAAGCATGTACAGAATTCAGTTCTAGATGTAACAAAAAAAGTTAACGATTTGGAAATGGATCAATGAAAATCTGTGCAAAACCCAATGGAGAAATGAAAATCTACATAGATACCGCGGAGGTAGATAAATAGAGTTTTTTATTGGAAGTGGTTTTGGAGTCTAGGTATCATGATCGGTATAGATCCAGAAAAATAAATCAGAAATTCCTACGTAGGGGAGAACGTAATAGTTTGTATTTTATCAAATAAAATTTTGTTCAAAAATCTAATTTAATTTTGAGGCCCTTTCACAGTTTTGCAGAATTGCTAAATTGTAACTAAAGTGCTTCAACACTCGCTCATCCTGCTTGCACATATGAAGCCAACATGATGTTTAATCTTGAACTAGTTACACTCAAATTTTTCATCACCATACTCTTTTTTAGCATAAAATGGAACTATTACAACAATTTAATAAGAAACATTAAACTTACAATCTGAATATGCAGTAACATATTTTTTTGCGTCAGAGGAAGAGAGAGAGAAATATGAGCCCCTCGGACGTTTTCTTGAGCGCACTCCCCCCCCCCCCCCATAGGTCACTTCTAGCTATGTCCCTGGATCAGTAATTGCGATACGATACCGCATAAATGAAGTCCTGATGATGGTACCCTCAGTTAATTTTGAAATGAGCTCATCTGAATGCAGTAGTTATTAAAAAACTTCAGATATTAAACAAAAACATAATTTGCCGAACAAATTAAAAAAAAAAAAAAAAAAAAAAAAAAAAAAAAAATTATTTCCTGCACTATTTAAGCTCGAGAAGGAACAGATATTAAGATATTTGATTTATTTATTTCATAATTTAGTATTAATTTTTTGTATCAAATAATTTAAATTACGTGAATATTAAAAAAATAAAAATGAAATTCAAACAATATGGTACTTAAAAACCTTAAATGTTAGATTCCGTTCAAACGAAATCGAAATAAATCTTAGACTTTTTTCCAAACTTAACTTGCAAATATTTGTTTTGCAGATTATGTATAATGTTTACGGTAGGTATAGATAAAATGAATAGACACATCTAAAAAGCAAATGTTCAGAAAAAGTCTAAGATTTATTTAAATTTCGTTTGAACGAAATCTAACATTTAGGGTTTTTAAGTACCATATTGTTTGAATTTCATTTTACTTACCCATCATACGTAGTATAGGGTAAGTCTTGCAATCGTTTGGAAAATCGAAAAAATCTTTTTGACGGATTTACACGTTTTAGATAGTGGAGATTCCGAAAAACATATTTTTAGAAAAAAAATTTTGCCGTCCGTCTGTCTGTCTGTCTGTAAACGCTCTATCTCCCGAACAAATTGAGATAGAGACTTGAAATTTTGTATGTAGTTAGTATGTAAGAATGGGACGAACCCTATTTAATATGAGCAACCTCGATTATCCGGAACTATTTTTTTCGGACTCTCGAAAAATCCGTTCTGTTGAAAGGTATATAAAAATTTTCGAGTTTTTTTGTTCTAAGGAATGGACGTAAAAGGCAATAAAATAACACACATTTTGCATATAGAACGAAGTCGATCGGATTATTAGTTGCCGAGATATTTGTAAACTTGTTTTCCGCATTCTTCGATATTTCATGACCCTGTATTTCATTCAAATTTCAATTCAGAAGTATATTTTAATTGGAAATGAGACGCTTAATCCGACGCAGTTAATTGTTAGTTAATAGAATTGTTATTTTTGGAGTTATAAGGATGTTTCTTTTACGGAGTTCGGTACTACTTGAGTAGTTTGGTGTTTTATATAATTTGTCGAAATTGGTACATCAGCAGTTCTTTAATATAGCATTACTATGTATATTAACAATATTTAAATTTTGTCTATGAATTGCAATGCATTGTATAAATAGTTTCACATGTTTTATTTTCATATACATATCCATGATGGGTAAGTATTACGGTGGCCCCCAACGACTAGTTTATTTTTTTAATGTTCACGTAATTTAAATTATTTGATAAAAAAATTTAATACTAAATTATGAAATAAATAAATCAAATATCTTAATATCTCTTCCTTCTCGGGCTTAAATAGTGCAGGAAATAATTTTTACTTACCCATCATACGTAGTATAGGGTAAGTCTTGCAATCGTTTTGAAAATCGAAAATTTTTTTTGACGGATTTACATGTTTTAGATAGTGGAGATTCCGAAAAACATATTTTTAGAAAAAAAATTTTGCTGTCTGTCTGTCTGTCTGTAAACGCTCTATTTCCCGAACAAATTGAGATAGAGACTTGAAATTATGTATGTAGTTAGTATGTAAGAATGGGACGAACCCTATTTAATATCAGTAACCTCGATTATCCGGAACTATTTTTTTCGGACTCTCGAAAAATTCGTTCTGATAAAAGGTATATAAAAATTTTCGAATTTTTTTGTTCTAAGGAATGGACGTAAAAGGCAATAAAATAACACAGATTTTGCAAACAGAACGAAGTCGATCGGATAATTAGTTGCCGAGATATTTGTAATCTTGTTTTCCACATTCTTCGATTTTTCATGACCCTCTATTTCATTCAAATTTCAATTCAGAAGTATATTTTAATTGGAAATGAGACGCTTAATCCGACGCAGTTAATCGTTAGTTAATAGAATTATTATTTTTGGAGTTATAAGGATGTTTATTTTACGCAGTTCGGTACTGCTTGAGTAGTTTGGCGTTTTATATAATTTGTCGAAATTGGAACATCAGAAGTTCTTTAATATAGCATTACTATGTATATTAACAATATTTAAATTTTGTTTATGAATTGCAATGCATTGTATAAATAGTTTCACATGTTTTATTTTCATATACATATCCATGATGGGTAAGTATTACGGTGGCCCCCAACGACTAGTTTTTTTTTTTTTTTTTTTAAATTTGTTCTGCAAATTATGTTTTTGTTTAATATATGGGGTTTGCCTTCTTATTTTATAAGGAATGAAGTGTATTTAGAATGTTCATAATTTTTATATGAATTGTTTTTCATGAATTACAAGAAAAGTTGACATTTAAGAGTGTTTATTTATTTAATTTTTTTTAAATATGGATTTTTTTCTGTTTTGGTTTTTTACAAAAGTTCAAACGTCTAACTTTTATTATAATTTTAACCCTTGGAACTCCGTTGTCTCCACTGCGGAGACACCATCTTTCCTTCTAAAATTTAACTTTGGCAGCAGTAAAAAAGAAAAATAAATTTTTCTTATTTAATCAGAGAATTTTTGAAATTGTCTACTTGAAGGAAAGTTCTTTTAAAAAATTGGTGCTAATCGAATAAAATTTGTGTAAGAGGCACCGGAGTCCGAAGGGTTAAAAAAATGAAACATTTAGAGAAAAAAATTCCTAATAATGTTTATCTCTGTAACAAAAGAAAAAGAAGAAAAAATAAAAAATAGCAAAATTCAAGGAGAAAAAATGTCTACGAAAATACATCTTTAAAACTTCTACAAAATATTATAAGATTAAAAAAAAAAACCTTTTTTTTTTTTTTTTTTCATTTATATTGGAACAAAAAGGAATCTGTTTTAGAAATTAGTGGTGGGATTGAAGACCCACAAGCTCATACAACTATACGCCTATGTGAAACTGGCATTTAGATACACTGGAAGTATCTGTTATCATATAATCACTTCAATGTAAACTATCCAAAATAATTACATATACTTTTTGTGCCCCCCCCCCCACCCTCACCTGCCAAAGAAAAAAAAATCATATTTGTGCATAGATATATGTAATTATTATTATTATTATATACAAAATATTTCTGTTTGTATATAACGCGATAAATAGCTTCTTTACATCAAATTAACTGTATAAATATTTAAAAAACTCTTGTGTATAAGAAAATGGTGAATAAGTTGCCAGAAAATTACAAGTTTAAATACAACTTTTTTGTGTTGTGCGCACAAGTCTGCAATCTCATAAGTTCTTTAGGTGCATTCAACATCATTTTATTTAGTTCACTCAAAAAAAAAAAAAAAAGTTGAATGTAGATTCTGCCATTGCAGAATTCAGTTTCGCCTCCGATTAGAAAAAATAAACAAGTTGGAAATTGCACGTGAAGCGTAGCAAACGAGGTGCGTTCGTACGATAACGAAGTTTTAAAAATATTACTCTCATATATCAATCTCATAAAATTGTAAATAGTGAATTACAATTAAAACGCTCATCAAACAATGTTCTCCCTATACTATTATGTAATGGAATACTTTTGTGTGGCCTTGTAAATCAATAACAAATGTTCTTTGCATCACAAATTATGTAAAATGTATATTATAATATGTACTGTATAGTTGCATATAAATTTTATTAAGTTCGAATGAGTGCAACACCATTAAAATGCATTTGAAACATTTTCCCCCATTGACCGTAATGTAACGGAATACTTTTGATTGTTCCTGTAATTTATCTATGCAACCGATTATCAAAAAAATTGAAATAACTCGACAAAATTATGTAATAACTATGTATTTTAAATTTCAAACGATTAAAATGCATTTGAAACATTTTTCCCCATTGACCGTAATGTAACGGAATACTTTTGATTGCCCCTGTAATTGATCTATGCATCCGATTTTCATAAAATTTGAAATGACTCGACAAAATTATGTAATAATTATGTATTTTAAATTTCAAACGATTCGGTTGGGTAGTTTTTGCGTTGTTATATGCGGACAGACAGACGGACAGACAGACAGACAGACGGACAGACAGACAGACAGACGGACGGACTGAGTGACAACAATAGGTGCTACGTATTTACATAATTACGAACGCACCTAAAAAGAAAGAAAAGAAATAGAGGTTTTTTTATGGATTTTCGATAGAGGTGTTTTTATATACATTTCATCAGAACGAATTTTTCGAGAGTCCGAAAAAAATAGTTCCGCATAATCGAGGTTACTGATATTAAATAGGCTTCGTCCTATTCTTACTTAGTGAGTATTATATACAAAATTTTAAGTCTCTATCTCCATTTGTTCGTGAGATAGAGCGTTTACAGACAGACAGACGGATGGCAAAAAATTTCTAAAAATAGGTTTTTCGGAATCTCCTGTATTTGATGTTTGATAAAATGCTATTTAATTTTCTACTGGCGTTGTCGCCTAGCAACCAAGATATATCTAATTATTTCAAAATGTAAAAAGTTTTCTGTGCAAACGATAATTTGTGGTAAATACATTATCTGTTTTATTACTTCAGCTTTTACCTAAGCTGTGTGAAACAATATTCTTTTTGTTCTTGAGTTTGATTAGAATGTTTTTTATGAGAATATGTGAAAAAATGCTACGGTTTTTTATTGGAGTTGTGTTTTGTTAAATTATCTATGTTCGAAAGAATTTGAGATGAGTGTTCTCATGAGAATAAACTGTTTAAAACCAGATATGAGTAATTAATTTTGAGTTGAGTAAGAAATTAATAATAAACTTTCGAATAAATTGAAGTCTTCATCTGAAACGTGTAAATCCGTCAAAATTTTTTTCGAGAGTCTGAAAAAAATAGTTCCGGATAATCGAGGTTACTGATATTAAATAGGCTTCATCCTATTCTTACTTACTAAGTACATACAAAATTTTAAGTCTCTATCTCGATTTGTTCGTGAGATAGAGCGTTTACAGACAGACAGACGGACGGCAATTTTTTTTTCTAAAAATATGTTTTTCGGAATCTTCAATATCTGAAACGTGTAAATCCGTCAAATTTTTTTTCGAGAGTCCGAAAAAAATAGTTCCGGATAATCGAGGTTACTGATATTAAATAGGCTTCGTCCTATTCTTACTTACTAAGTACTTATAAAATTTTAAGTCACTATCTCCATTTGTTCGTGAGATTGAGCGTTTACACACAGACAGACGGCAATTTTTTTTTCTAAAAATATGTTTTTCGGAATCTCCAGTATCTGAAACGTGTAAATCCGTCAATTATTTTTTTCGATTTTCAAAACGATTGCAAGACTAACCCTATACTACGTGTATGATAGGTAAGTAAAAGTGGCCACAATTTTTGACACGACACTTTTTAGCTTGTCTGAAAAAAATAACATCGGAAGCTAAAAAAAAAAAAAAAAAAAAACTAATTATATGCCAATTGTCTTTTCTTTTCTAAGCGTTCTATGGTCATCACATAAGAAACAGGTGGAGATTAACGTGTCAACAATGTTCTTTGGTGATCTATGACATCTAGTCATCCGATGAAAAATCTTAAAATATCAAATGGGCCGCCTGGCTACATAAAAGCTTCCAATGTCAATAGATGCTTGTTTGGATCTAAGATCCAAAGAGATTACCTCACTTGACCACGGAACTTTTCATGTGTTATGACTTTTGTCAGATGTCTAGAGGTCAGAGCAGGGCCGTAGCTAAGGGGGCGCTATGGGCGGCTCAGCCCCCCTAAAATATTTTGACCCCCCCCCCCCCCGCTGGAAAAGATTCCAAGGTCACTATATGAATTTTTGTTCCGAAAATTCGAATGAAATTCTGTTTAAAAGTCTAATTTATTTTGAGACCCTTTCACAGTTTTGCAGAATTACTAAATTGTATCTAAAATAAGTGTTTCAATACTGCCTCATCCAGTTTGCACATAAAAAAGCTAACAAAATGTTTAATTTTGCACTAGTTATGCACTCAAAATTTTCATTATCGTATAATTTTCTTAGCATAAAATGAAGTTATTACAATAGTTTAATAATTAACACAGTACCTACAAAGTGACTATGCACTAATTTATCTTTCTACGCCAGAGAGAGAAAAAAAAATATGAGCCCCCCCCCCAAAATTCTCTCGAGCCCCCCCCCCCTCCCTGTTGTTCACTTCTAGCTACGGCCCTGGGTCAGATTATACCAGTAGAGCCGTTGCAAACCATACATATTCGTTACTAAGCAAAAGGTATTCTCTAAGATACGAAGTACCGAATTATTACTTAGAAATACGATTCGTTACTCGCTACTGTATTGTAGTAATACGCAACCGGACGCATTTTCAGAAAGAATCACATTTTGAGCACCAGCCTTGGCGAGTTGACGAAAGCGAGAACGTTCAGCTAGCTGCATTGCCAAACACAAAATAAACTAAGTTCAAATGTGTCATAAAACATATGAATAATAGAATTATATTTATTACAAGAAAATCTTTAGTACTATTTTTAATTAACTTCTCGATTTCTTCGAACATAGCGAGTTAAGGAAATAATAGTTTTGACTTGAGGGGAAAAATGTTTAGATGTTCTGTGAAATTTAAAGCATTTTAATCTGAAAAAACTCTTTGTTTTAAACTGTTTTAATCGTAAACAACGGTGAATAACATTTCCTCATAGTATTGCAGAAGGAAGGGTTGCTATTCTCCGTGCCAATCGTTGTTCTGGCGATAAGGTACTCAAAACGTGATTCTTTCTGAAAATGCCAACCGGACAAAGTGAAACTAACTTCAAACACTGCTTACGTTTGTGTAATTCATGAATGCTGCCAGGCAGTCGAATGCAGTAAAAAAATGCGAAATTGCGTTCGAACTCTGGGTCGGCGCTAAATCGCACAACGCTTAGGGATAAACAAACTGAAGCTCCTCCCATACTAATAAGTGAGCGTCATATACTGGGGAATTGTTTAATATGGGTTTTGCAGGGTTCTTTAAATTAATTTAAAATTTCTTTTTGCTTCAATATATTCAAAACATTATTCACTATAAAGATAATAATAATTATAATATATTCTTTCTGTTACTGCCCATAACATTTTCATTTTATGATATGCCATCATAAGTTAGTAAATGAAAAAAAAAAAAGGTAAAGTTAATAATAATAATTATTATTATAATAAAAGAGAGAAAGTGGGATATATTTAAATTAAATATTTAATTTATATGCTTTAACATAACATTAAAGTTATGTTTTGAACCCTGACTTAGGACTAGCCACTTTTAATGTTAACAAGTTTTTTTTTTTAATTTGTTATTTATTTATTGTATTGCTTAAAAGAAATTTATTTCAGATTTACTAGTTTACGATGCCATGCAATAATTAAAAAAAAAAGAAAAAAAAATAGGGCTGATCTGAGAAAATTCCATGTTTAATTATTATTATTATTTAGGAATTCAAAGCAGAGCTTTATTTTATTCATTATTTTTGCATCTCACTAAAACAAAACAAAAAAAAAAAAAAAAAAAAACAAAAAAAAAAAAAAAAAAAACTTTAATTGAAGAAACCCCTAGAATTTCATTTTCATTCTAATATTATCAATTACTTTCAAATACCTTTATCCAAATCTTACTTAATTATTTGAATGATTTTTTATAAATAAAATAAGCAGATTTATACAAAAGTATTTATTAAAGAATTATCTTAACCCTTTTGAATAATTTACCGTAGAAAATAAATTATTTTATACAAAAAAAAAAAAAAAAAAAAAAAAAAATTCAATTTATTTAACTTTTTTATGATAAATGTATTCAAATTCAAGTTATATATATATATATATATATATAGTACTTAAAGATAATATACTCTTACATTTGAGGTTAAAAAAAATAGTAAAAAGGTTAGTTATTAAATATATTTAAAAATAAAAATCAAATTTGGTGTAGTACAGAATTTAAATAACACTTATCTGTATTGGAAAGTAACTGATAGCTAAAATTATTAGACAATAAATACTACATATTTTTTTATCTCTCTTTCTCTTTTATCAAACATAAATTCAAACAATTACTATAAAAAATAAGAATCTAGGAGATTCTCGAAATTAACAAAGTGCAAAAATTGTAAACTGAAAAAAAAAAAAAAAAAAAAAAAAAAAAAAGATTTTATTTGAATTCTTACATATTTATAATATCATTTATTTTTCAATTAATGCATGACATTAAAATTAGTAAATCTCAAATAATTTTTCTTTAAAGTAAAAAAAGAAAAGAAAGAAATAACAAATAAATAAAAAATGCTAATATTAACAGATGTTGGTCTTAAATCAAAATCAATCTTTTTTTCCCCCTTCCCAGGCTTTTAGGAAAAAAAACCCTTTTTATGCATACATTATATTCTGGTCCATATTCACAAATATATCTGAATAAAACTTTAATGTAAAGCATATAGATGAAATACTTGATATTAAAGTATATTTCCTCTCGCTCTCTTTTTTAACTTTAAAGAATTTTTATGCAAATACACTAGCTTATGATGTTATATCATAAAATGGAAATTGTATGGGTAGTCACAGAAATAACTATATCATTATCATTATTATTATTTTAAGTATATTATGAAAAATGTTTTGAAAACCTTTGAACATTTGTTTCGAATGTCTTAGTAGTTATGAAAAACTACTAAGAAGGAAAAAGTAATGTAAAATTAATTTGGATTTAAATTTTAACTAGATTTAACAAAAACCTTCTTACTACTTTTTTAAGTCCAAATGTAAGAATATGTGTACGTTTTTTATGTAACACGATCTCAAATAGTTATTTATAAAAATAAGTTAAATAAATTGTTCATCTTTGTTGTTGCTTTTTACATAAAAAAAATCATTTACATAACTAAATAACATTTGGATAAAGTATTTGAAAATAACTGATAGCTAAAATTATTTGAAATTATCTGTTATTATTATTTTTTCCCCTCTATTTTTCTTTTATTAAATATAAATTCAAACTATCAGAAATTCAGTTTAAAACGCCCACTTTGACACTATTTTCTAAAACATTTACCCCCCCCCCCCCAAAAAAAAAAAAAAAAAAAAAAAAAAAAAAGATGGGAAATGAGTTTTATTAACTAATTTCTGAACAACAACACCTGCTAGTTTCATACATTTCCGACAAAATAAATTAAAACTTATGTCATAAAGTTGGCCTTTTGGATTAAGAGCAACCTTATCAATATACAAACTAATAAATTACAAAAAAGCTTTCCTTTGGTTTCTTAAGTAATAAAAATAATTAAATGTGATTTTTCTATGAAAAGCCGGACTTTTTTTCAATTTATTGCATGACATCAGAAACTAGTAAATCTGAAATAATTTTTTTAAAGTAAATAAATAAATAAATTATTGAATAAATCAAAGTAATAAATGACAAATAAATAAAAACCTGTTAATATTAACAGATGCTAGTTCTAAATCAAGATACATTCATAAATAAAACTTCAATGTTAAAGCATATAAATTAAATATTTGATATTAACATATATCCCCCACCTCTCATTTTTTTAAATTTATTTATTTTCTTTTAAAGAAATTTTATTTCAAATTAAAGTGCCTTATGGTTTTATATCATAAAATAAAAATTTTATGGGTAGTCAGGGAAAGGACATCTAATAATAATAATAATAATAATTATTATTATTATTATTATTTTAAGAATACACAAGAGTGCTTTTAATTCATTGTTCAGAAAAAAAAAAAAAAAAAGTGTAAAATTAATTTTAAAAATGCCTCAAGATGTCGTCATTTTAGGATTAACCAGTAAATGGCACTCGTTTCTATTGTGGGAGGAGCCTGCAGTTTGGATATCCTGGAGCGTTGTGCGATTTAGCGCTCACCCGAACTCTGACAATAGTCACCACTTTCAGTTGTTTCCGTATTAGTGTATGCATATCGTTCTGTTTATATCAGTTATTTGCAAATCTCAAATGATTTGGATTTCGTATGGGCTTGTTAATTCATTTATTTATTTTATTATGTAAAGAAAAAGAAATAAAAAGTGGATATATTTTTCTGAAGCATCAAATGATAAAGCAAAATGTTACTCATATTTATGCCAAGCGAACTATACAGTTAAAGAGAGTGTTAGAATTCGAAAATAGGGTTAGTTTAAAAATTACTTACTAACCATGCATGTCTTCATTTTGCGGGTTGCATCTACGCGATGCTTTTGGAGCTCTTGAATTGAATTCATACTCATCTGTTAAGATAAACTTGTTCTAAGTTCAAATTAATCTAAAAGTCCATATATTATAAAAAATGTCTTTTAATTCCAAAAGCCACATCCATCATTACATCCAGAGAACTCCATCGTTCTCATACACTTGTCAAAGTTCTTCGAATAATAACAAATAAAATCAGACGATATTTTCATTTTCTTAATTTACGCGTTCAATTAGTTTCACTTCATTTCATTTTACAACATCCTCCCCCCTTTGAAACTTGGGGAGAGTTTCAAATACATAACAATTATCATTAAAAAGATCCAACCTCTTTGGAGCTTTTACACATCTTCCAGAAGAGGTATATTTCTTAAGCATGACACTATCAGGAGAAGACACATTTTCATGATCATCATGCTCACTGGAACTAGTTTTCTCTTCACCCGACGGTTTGGATGCAATTTCAATCATTTCATTTGAATATATTTCTAAAGGAAAGATGCGCTGCACCGGACGTAAAACCGTGCCGTGCTCAGTTTTCAACTTAACAGCACGAACTTTACTATCCCGTCCTGGAATTAAACGAATCACCTTTGCTAAAGGCCAAAATAAACGTTTTTTGTTATCATCCCCAACTAAGACTACTTCTCCTACTCGCGGTTCACGTGTATATTTTTCAGTGTGTTTTTGAACTAACTCGCCGAGGTATTCCTTTCTAAAACGTTGCCTAAAATCGGTAAGAAGTTTAGTTCTGTAATTCAACCTTCTCCTTAAACTTTGAGAATCTAATTCGATAATATCCGAATTGCTGAAACTTCGGTTTTCAGTAAGAAACATAGCGGGTGTGAGAGGTACTAGCTCCAGTGGGTCTTCTGAGATATAGGTTAGAGGTCTGCAGTTAATCACAGATTCACAATCACATATAAGTGTATTCAATTCTTCATAAGTCAATACAGATTTACCTACAGTACGTACTAACAATTCTTTTACAATGCGAACTAACCTTTCCCACCAGCCTCCCCACCAAGCTGCGGTGGGAGGTATAAATTTCCAAACAATTTTATGCGTCATGGTTTCTTTTAAAATTTTATTCCAATTTAATTTCGAAAGTTCATTGAAAGCCCCCCTAAAGTTTGTTCCG
The DNA here is from genome assembly GCA_964019185.1 of Maratus speculifer. Classification (NCBI taxonomy): domain Eukaryota; kingdom Metazoa; phylum Arthropoda; class Arachnida; order Araneae; family Salticidae; genus Maratus; species Maratus speculifer. The sequence goes on along the minus strand of OZ025290.1, from coordinate 54,468,004 downwards.
TTATCACAATAAATAGTGCTGGGCCTACCGCGTCTAGCTATAAAACGTCTAAGTGCTAGCAGGAAAGCATCAGAAGATAGCGAATTGACTAGTTCAAGGTGAACTGCGCGATAAACGGCACAAGTAAACAATGCTATCCAAACTTTCTCGCCATTTTTTAGAAATAAAGGCCCGGCTAAGTCTACTCCAATAATTTCAAAGACAGCACAATCTGTTACGCGATCTGGTGGCAAAGGTGTTGGTTCGCTTGACAAAGACTTTACCTTAAAACGTTTACATGCAATACAATCGTACAATACATTTTTAATAGTTCTTCTAGCTCTAATTATCCAAAATCTTTCTCTTATTAAAGATTGCATTGTTCTTATCCCTGCATGACAATTCTTTTGGTGTACTGATCTAATCAATAATTTAGTAAATTCACATTTACCTGGCAACAATATTGGATACAAAAATGATTCTCGGTCATTTCTTTCAGTTATTTTAGTTTTTACTCTTAAAATTCCATTATCATCTGTGAATGTTACAATATCATTTAATGACATTTTATTATACAAATAACAGCTCTGAACTAAACGGATTAGATATTTTTCAGAATTTTCAATTTCATCTTGAGTAAGATTAGAATATTTACACTTATTAGAAACATTTCGGCAATTATTTACAAATCTCAGAATCCAAGCAAATATTCTTATCATCTTATCATAATTAGATATATTATCTAAGAGCCAAAGGGGTGCGTCTTTAGCTAGATCAATATTCGTAATTTCAACTTTTTTTCTTTCTAAATCAACATCTTTTGGCTGACAGTCAATCGCGCCAATTGGCCGACATTCAGGATTTTCTTTTAACCACTTAGGACCTTCCCACCATCGCGAACTAAGCATTTTCTGTGGAGAACATCCACGTGAAAGTATATCCGCTATATTCAAATTTCCTGGAACGTGCTTCCATGACTCTATATTGGACATCTGCCGAATTTCTTTGACTCTGTTGCTCACGAAAACCGACCAATTTCCATGTTCCTTTATCCACCAAATTGCGGTAGTAGAATCTTACCAGAATGTGATTTTCAGACCTGACATATTTATTGCCTTGAAGATAGAACTCGCAAGTCGAGTACCTATACAACAAGCCATTAACTCTAAACGTGGCATGCTCAAAGTTTTGAGAGGAGCAACCCTAGACTTCGCTCTAACAAGCGTAACCTTGACTTCGGAATCAATTATTGATCTAGCGAAGACGCACGCTGCATATGCCCCTTTACTCGCATTAACAAAAACATGAAATTCAGATGAAGCATTAATTTCTAAGTATCGAGGTATAGCTACTTCTTTTAAAACATCAATATTCTTCAACCATTTCAGAAAAGCACTCACAATGTTACAAGGTAATTCTCGATCCCATGGAATTTTCTGTTTCCATGAGTCTTGTAGCAATAATTTTGGAAGCAATGTAGCAGGAGAGAATAAGCCGATAGGATCAAAAATCTTTTGCACAATGCTCAAAATTAATCTCTTAGTAATTTTCCTTTCACATGTTAATGTTTCTAAATCTAAACAACATTTCAAAGAATCATTATCTAAATTCCAAATAATCCCCAAAACTGAAGTATCCCCAGAATGTTTATCAACATTTTTGCAAGCTACATTGCTTTCAAAACAACGCAAATTGAAACACCCTTTAGACATTAATAACTTTGCATTTTCAATAAACATTTCAGCTTCATTAATGTTAAAAACACCTGATACACTATTATCTACATAAAATGAACATTTTAATTTTTCAGCAGTTTCCTTATATTCAGGAGGACTATTTTCTAAAAGATGCATTATAGATCACTTAATAAATAAGAGCTAGAAGAGACACCAAATACAACTCTACGATGTCTATAAATCAATTGTCCTTCATTACATGGGAAATAGAATCTAAGAAAATCTCTATCTTTAGGCATAACAGATAACATTAAATAAGCCTTTTCTATATCTGCAGTTATACCGATAGGATGCATTCTAAAACGATCAAGAATATCAGGTATTAATTCTATAAGATTAATGCCTTTATACAGACATTCATTTAACGAGGGTTTCCCTTTCTCAGAAGCAGATGCGTCAAATACAGGGCGTATTTTTGTGGTTTCCTTATCTAACCTGATAACGGGCCTATGCGGTAAATAATGACATTTATTACTTAATTCATTTTCTAGAACACGTTCAATAATATTTATTTTTTCCCATTTCTTAAATACTTCCTGATATTCATCAAAAAATCCCCTACATTTCAATTTATTAATCATTTTTTCATATCTCTTCCAAGCTAAAACTTTATTGTCGGGCAAGTTCTTAAAATTACACTTCCATGGAAGCTCTACTTCATATCTGCCATCGGGAAGAATTTTCATTTTTTCTTTAAAATCGTTTAAATCAAAGTTTTCCCGTTTTTCAAAACTCTGAATGGGGTCAGAAATTCCTATGGTTTCAAGTTCCCATAATTCATTCAAAGGAATATTTCTAACGTGCATAGACAATGTTGTCAAAACGTTATGTTTCTTGCTACACGTTTGTTTCCCCATTACTGTCCAACCGAGCTTGGTTTCTATGGCAGTCAAATCGCAATTTAATTGAATTAAATTTCCTGTCAATAATTTTCCTATCATATCAGCCCCCACCAAAAGATCAATTTCAGATTCCTTACAAAAATCATCAGATAGATTTATTTTATTTCTTTTTAATTCATTTAAAATTCTATAATCTTTAATTTTAGGTACAAATCCGCAAATCTTTTTTTCGGAAAATGCTTCAAAACAAAACGCATTATTTCCATCTAATTCACTGATTTCTACCGAAAACACAACATGTTTTTTAGGTTTCGTTTCATCCCCCCCCCCCGAACAGCGCGTGAATAATTATTTCTTTTCTTATAGGATGCATTTTTAGTAATTTCGTTATCCTCTCGCTTACGTAACTACTTTGGCTCGCTGAATCCAGCAGTGCGTGTACGACTTTTTGGCGACCTTGCGATCGAATGCGCACGCCAAGCGTTTGCATATACACACCTTTATTTCTACTACAATTAGAAAGAGAATTTTCAGATTTCAAAGTATCATCTTGATTATTATTTATATTTTGTTCTGGACACATTATTTCAAAATGAGGTTTATGGCAATAATTACATTTTAATTTATTTTTAATATTACAATTCTTACTCAGATGACCAGCTTTTTGCAAACAAGTGAAACAAATCCCCTTTTTTAACAAAATTTTTTATTTTTCAGTTAAAGACATTTTTTTAGCCCCAAAACATTTATTAGAGGGGTGAAACCTATCACAGAATATGCAATTGTTTTTCTTACCTTTATTTTCTATACTCACCAATGCAGATGCGGTGGCTGGATCAGGTTTGCTAATAATTTCAGATGAAATGTTCTTTTTTCTAACAACAGATTCAAAACCTTTTCTTGCTAAAAATACCATTTCATCTCCTTGAACTTCTTGACGTAGAAAGTCCATCAGTTTTTTTAAAGTTCTGGAATTCTCACTGGAATATGTATCATGATTTCGGCTTCTTTCCCAAGTCAAAAGAACTTCTTCAGGCAAGCAGCTCTCAACCAAGGACATGAGAAAGTCTCCATACTTCTCTTGAGTTCTTCCCAAACTTTCTAAGGCACGAAGTTTGCTTTCTAATTCATCGTATAAAGAGGCTAAGTCAACTTTCATTTTAGGCGCAGTGGCATTTTTCATTACGAGGGTTAATAGTTCCCTGACGTAAATTTGCACAAGAAGATCATCTCGTCCAAATCTCTGTTTCAATTGATCGACAGCCTTCGGATAATTTTCCGCGGTAGCTGGATAGCTTGATATTAAACGCTCCGCTTTTGATTTCGGTTCCATACATTGGAATAGATACTGCATCTTATCCTCCGCGGCAATAGAATCGTCTTCATGTATTTTCTTAAACTGGCTCCAAAATGATAAAAATTCCTTTGGTTCGCCGTTAAATTTTTTCAGCTCGATCTCCGGTAATTTAAATTTGCGTTTTACTTCTTCGCCAGGAGATGAAGAAAACTGTATCTTTTCATCAATACGAGCACATATTTCTATATATTTTTCTCGATATTCTTCTGCACCTTCAAAATCTTCGGTAAACAATTTTTCGTCCTTATCTTGTAACAATATTTCCGAAATTTTACTTTGACAAGTGTCCATCCGTTGAAATTTATCAAACAGTTGAGTTTTCAAAATAGAAAGTTCTTTAATTTCACATGTTTCTTTAGTTAATTCAGTTTCAATTTTCTTAAACGTGAGAGTAAAAGCAGCTCTCAGTCCTTTTCTCTGAGTTTTCAAACTACTCAGATTCATTTTTTCATTTAAAATTAATTAAAATTCAAAAACTCCTGTCCCGAACCGAGGGTACCAGTATGTTAGAATTCGAAAATAGGGTTAGTTTAAAAATTACTTACTAACCATGCATGTCTTCATTTTGCGGATTGCATCTACGCGATGCTTTTGGAGCTCTTGAATTGAATTCATACTCATCTGTTAAGATAAACTTGTTCTAAGTTCAAATTAATCTAAAAGTCCATATATTATAAAAAATGTCTTTTAATTCCAAAAACCACATCCATCATTACATCCAGAGAACTCCATCGTTCTCATACACTTGTCAAAGTTCTTCGAATAATAACAAATAAAATCAGACGATATTTTCATTTTCTTAATTTACGCGTTCAATTAGTTTCACTTCATTTCATTTTACAACAGAGAGTTTAACAACGAATTGATTAAAAAGAAAAACATTTATCGGTAAAGCATCGCAGAGCTTGCGTATTTAGCAAAAAAGTATTTATCAGTGATGTATATTAGTACAGTACCATCTGAAAGATTTTTTTTTCAAAATACGGTTATTTATTACCTGAATCCCCCCCCCCTCCAGGGCCGAAACTAAGGGAGGAGCAGAGAGGGCATATGCCCAGGTCACCAGAACGAAGCGAGGCCAAAAGACGATTTTTTAACTATTTGGAAAATAGTTATTTACTCGGTAGAGAATTGGGAAATCTGAAGTACATCTGAATCTTTGGGGGCGCTGATTAAGGTCCCACTGATTAAGGTCCCGGTACGTCATTTTGACGTCACAAGAAACCGGGATATAAATCCAGTGCTTAGCATTTCACTTTTCACGAAACCCTGATTAACGTCCCACTGATATACATCCCGCTATCAGACCGGGACCTAAATCCAGTCACAGAGAATTTTACTTTCGTCGAGACCCTGATTAAGGTCCCACTGATTAAGATCCCCTATACGTCATTTTGACGTCACAAGAAACCGGGATATAAATCCAGTGCTTGAGCATTTCACTTTTCCGAAACCCTGTTAACGTCCCACTGATATACATCCCGCTATCAGACCGGGACCTAAATCCAGTCACAGAGAATTTTACTTTCGTCGAGACCCTGATTAAGGTCCCACTGATTAAGATCCCGCTATACGTCATTTTGCTGACGTCAGAGTAGATGGGACTTAAATCAGAAGGACTTAAATCCAGTGCTAAAGCATTTTACTTTCGACGAAATCCTGATTAACATCCCTATGATATATATCCCGGTACGCCATTTTGATGACGTCACAGTAGATTGAAACTTAAATCAGTGCTAGGAACACATTTGTTTTTTCGAAAGAATTCCTAATTTACGACCTCATGATATATGCTCCCACATGCCATTTTTATTTCAAAACAAATGGGATTCATGTAGGATAGGTCACTAAATGTCTGTACATATTATCATTATTATTATTAATATAAAGTATTACTATTATTATTATTATTATTTTATTTTCTCTACCTCGTGATGTTGCATTATTTAAAATTTTATTCCAAACATGTAATTTATTTTATAAACGGACAATTTTTTCCAAATCATTTCTTTAAGGCAGAGAAGTCAAAGGATACGTAATAATCTGAAAAGTTGTGATTTCGATTTAAAGCTATTGTGCTGAACTATATTACTGAGCTATTAATATTGCGCAAAATCAATTTGAATATACTCATATGATTTCATTAAATATGTTAGACACATATTTTAATGATTAAAAAAAGACGAAAACAGATTTTGCATTTGCTAAATTATGAAAAATATTTATATATAAGATAGGATACTATAAGATTTTTGGTAAAATTAAAATTTAATAATAATTAAAAGTAAAACTTTGAAATCTTTAAACTGTTTAAAGATTTCCTATCCCGTTGTGAAAGTTTAAGCTAAAAAAATTCATATTGTATTATGAAAATTGGTTAATAATAATTATTGTAAATTGCAATGTATTTGGGATGTTCAATATTGCTTTGGAAACATCACTAAAATCACTGTTTACACTCTGGTTAGTAATAAAAAGTTATTTGGCATTTATTTGTCAGATTGAATCTTCATTCGCATTCTGAATACCTGGATTTTAATAAAAAATACTTCTGTAATAACGAATTTTAGCCAGATAAGCTACAAGTAAAACTATTTTTTATTACGGTTGTTCGAAATCGAAAAGTGCCGATTTCTTAGAATTTATTTTTGAATTTATATTTAGTCTCAAATGCATGAGATTCGTCGTTATGATGCAACAATTACTTATGATTCAAGATTAGAAAAAAGAAAAATATATTCGATCCCAAATTACTTGAATATCCTTCAGTTCTGTATTACTGCGTTTTTTTTTTTTTTTTTTAACCAGGGCAAGTGATATGAATTTGATTTGAAGGCTTAATGAAGAGCTAACATTTTTATAAACTGTTATATTTTACGTGCATTTTGAGGAGGTACTTTACAATTAAATTATTATGTAATATTAAATACTAAAATAAGTTAAAGAAGGATGTGTGCATAGTGAAAAACTGTATAAGCTGAAAATTTCATGGTTTGGGTGAAAAGAATAGTATACAGTCATGGGAAATGAAAACAAAAAGTAAACACACCTACTTACGCTTCAATAAATTATCGTAGAAGAAAGTTATTGGTACCAAAGGATTGGAAATAAAGTCTACTTTTAAATCATGCATATAAAATTTGCTTAGGTGGGTGGGCATCTACATATTAAAATGAACAGAAACTTTTTTTTTTTTTTTCAATGGCAATAGCCAAATTTAACAACATATTTTAAATCTTTGGCTCAATTTATGCCTAGAAAAAAATGTATATTTTACTCAATTTAACGAAACATTTGGGATGGCAATAGTCGAATCCTATTAAGCCACTGAAAGGGTCTTATTGGTAAAAAAATAATATGCATTAATAGAAGAGATATATTTATTCTGTAGCATTTAATAATCGAGTACAGAACTTTAATTTAAATACAATCTATAAATTACGCTCGTTTTAAAATAATTAATTTCTCGGAAAATAATTGTACGGAATTTATAAAAATTTGAATTTAGGATAAACGAAGGGAGTAAAATCTATTTATGGCGGCAAATTTGTGCATTGGTATTGAATTAAAGAATTTTATGTGAAAATGACTTCCTAAGCGATTTTTACATACATCATTCAAAAGTAGATTTTATTTATAATCTTTTGGTAACAGCAACTTTCTTCTTAAATAATTCATTGCACGGTTAATAGGGGATGTTTACTTTTTTTCCCCATGATTGTGCGTCGAAGGTTGAAAATATCTCAAACTTTATGAGAAGTATTTTTACCAATTTTTGGAGCGAAATATTATTATTGTTATTTGCATCTGCATGTGTTTGTGAAGATTTCTATAGTATACATTTACTTTTGGATTTTCCCTGTTTCGCAAATTCGCATTTACATCTATAACTCTTTCAACCATAAACAAAATGGAGCGATAACTGAATGTTCTGTATAATAGTTCTATATTTCTAAATTTACTATTACAATAAAATATATTAACAGGTTATGCATCTTCACAAATCTTCTATGCAAAAAGAAAAAAAAAAAATCTGCAATTAAAATTGAAAAATTAAACTCTATCCCGGTTATAATTCAATCTCAGCTATTCTAAGCAAGATTAAAAAAGTCATTTAAAACTATTAATATGCATGTGAGAAAAAAAAAAAAAAAAAAGTAAAACCCGTTCCCATACATTTAACATTAGCGTTCCAATTTCTTCAGGTGACTGCTCAAGCTAATGTTAATCATATGGATTGTTGTTAACGTATTTCTTACTAGGATTTTAATTATTTTTCATAGATATTTTTTTCCCTTTTTTGTATAAAATACTTGCGGTCGGTAAAATTTATTGTGTGTGAGGAGCGGGGGGAGAGGGGAGCCTTGATCCATGTTTACTCCTGGCATAAAAAAGATTTCGAACAAAAGATTTCAACAATTTATCGCTTTAACATTTAACATACCTACAGTTTTTAATGATTATTTTCTGTTAACATTCATTTTTCTCAATGTGGCCTAGCAAGTGCCACCAGAGCCGTAACCCGCGAGTCAAGCCAGGGGGGGGGGGGGGGCTCTGAAATTTTTCTGGGGGCTAACATATTTTAACAATCCATATCTTAAGAAAACTAAATATAGCAAAAACTGATAAAATGGAACTGTCTATAGCGGAACCTGTCTAAAGTGAAACCTCTGTATAACGGAACTTTTCTACAAGGAAACAATTAGATACAAAATACTTCATGATCATCGGGAAATAAATGTATATATATATATATATATATATTATTTTTTATTAAAAATAAAAACTTTTTCAAAAACTATTGCAAATTAAAAAAATATTTTTACATAATAATTAATAAGAAATTAAGAGCATGCCTATTTACCATGCGTATTACAGGAAGCAGGACGTTTCGGTCCCGCCATTTCGGTCCCGCCGTTTCGGTCCCGCCGTTTCGGTCCCGAGACATTTCGGTCCCGAGACATTTCGGTCCCGAGACATTTCGGTCCATGGCCATTTCGGTCCCGAGACATTTCGGTCCCTGGACTTTTCGGTCCTCAGACATTTCGGGCCCTTCTCCAGCAAGCTGAAATTTTGTACACGGGAAATAGCTGACATAATTTTATAGGGAACATTTTAGAGTGTTGAATTCAGGGGCGGGTCATTCCCCCCAGAGCTATCAATGCCCCCCTCCGGAAATTTTGAGATTTTGTGTTTTCAGTGTTAAAAAGTGTAATCCCCCCAGGACTCTATTGAATCCCCCCGGAGCCACAGAAGTTCCTCCCGGAGAAAAGAGTCTGAATTCAACGCTGGTTTTTTAACTGAAAACCACATAAAGTTTTAGTGTAATGCGATTAATTAGAAGTAACAAGTACCCAAAAACCGCTTACACGTATAACTCGGATCCAAACTCAAACATATTGCAGCGGATCCAAACGCTATGCAAATTTCACATGACAGAAGTAATTGTTTTCAGGAGTGAGGGGAGGATTGTTCTGTGGATTTATATAGAAGTTCCCCAATCATGAAGATCTGGTAATTTAAAAACACGTATAAGTCGAATTTAATTTGCTTAAGCAAATGTCCATGGCCTACACATTTTCAGTTGCATATAATTTGTACAATATGTGTTTAACAATGAAAAAAAAATCTGCAAATAGTTTTAGAAATATTTATTTCATCCTATTATTTAAGGGCACATCATTTTTAGATTATGTCATTTTACATTTTTTTTTTTTTTAAGGGGTTTTTAACATGGAATTGTGATAAAGCCACATTATTTTTTAAGTTCTGCATCGGGATTGACTAAAACATTTTATTTTTTAAATAATTATTTTATTCGCTATTAAAAAAACTATTTAAAAGTTTGCGTTAATCTTTTTACATATAACAATTATTGCTACGAAATAACTTTTTACGTGTAACAACCTTTTTACATATAACAATGCAAAAATTACAAATCCTTTTTAATACATTAAACACTTTTTATGCTTATTACATTCAAAAACTACGAGCGAAATAAACACAAGTCAAATCTGGGAGGTCCGTCCGCATTGGAACTCCAGAGTAAAAAGGACATTGTATTATAGAATGAGGGATTTCATCTGACAAGTGTATAAAGATCAAGATAAGTAGAATAAAGCTAACTACCTATCTTTTCTAGCTATTTTGTATAAAGATGACTATTTGTTCAGATGGGCGTTGACAATTGATTGACATGTAGAATTTTTCTTAAAAGAGGTTAATAGTAGTACTTAGCTGGTACTTATATGCATATATTTCAAATTTTATAGGAACACCAACATAAAAAATTATAAGTGTTTGAAAATTCCCGGCACTCGGTTTTGATTTGTTTCTTACTTAATGTTATACATTATTTTATTAAATGATTAATATAATCTTAGAAAATTTTAAAGCATTAATAATTATGCTGTTAAATTAAAAATTTTTTAAAAATTAAATTATTTTTATCAAACATATTTATTAATAAGAATTCAAAATTATTTTAACTATTAATTGTTTAAGTGACTTATTTATCAATAACTTGTTTAAAATCTAGTTTATAGCTCTTATTATAGCAAAAATGAAAAAACATATTTTTTAAATTTCAGCTACTATAATGTTATCAAGTTCATTAGGATATATAAAAATTATAAGGATTCTCAAAATAAATATGTTATTTATTCATTTATTGGTTAGTTTATGATATTTTTCTTACTCTTTAAAAATAATTAATTAATATATGATTGCTTTTTGCGAACTGTAAACTATAACTTTGTTTCAGAAAATTTAAATCTTCATCTGGATAATAATGTTACCTAACACTGTTAAGAAATATTTTTACGCATTGTTACAGTGTTGCATTATTATGTTTAATTAATTATTACGTTACGTTACTGATTTTTCAATAATAATAATAATAATAATAGTAATTTCCTTTTTTGAAATAAATAATAATTTTTGAATAAAAACTTATGGTGATGAACATTGCTATAAATTAAATCACAAAACAGTTAGTGATTTTAAAATTAAAATCAAATTAATATTTTATTAAATATATGTATTTTTAATTTAATGAATCTTTATTTAATTAAATTGATCAAATTATTAATACCCATTTCGAATTTTACTTTAAATAAACTCAATAAATAATCTGTTTTATATTCAATTTATCATTAGGTTTTGTAGTAGTTATAAACTGAAACTTATTTTTTACCTCTTTATTTATTTTATATTTAAAGTTACTGAAATTTAAAACTATTAATTCAATCAATAATAAAATTAAAATAAGAATTGTCAATTTTTTTTCTGTGAAAGTGGGAGCGAAAAGGTAATGCAAATAAATAAATAAACGATAAATTAAAAAAGCTTAGTTTTGTCAGTTAAAATTTGAAAATAAAATTATTTAAAATAATAATTACATTATTATATAAAATTGAAAAATAATCATTTTATTACAAAGAAATAAGCCCACTTTCAATAAAATTAATTCACAAAAATTGTCTTCATAAAATAAGAAAACTGTGAAAAAAAAAAAAAAAAAAAAAAAAAAAAAAAAAATTGCAACCAATAATTATTACATAAAAAAGGTCGTTGGAGAATTTATATTTTTTAAACAAAAAATTTTCATAGCACGCCTAGTTAGGAAATCACTAATTTAAAGATTCTAAGAAAGTGTGCTAAAACAATCAATAAAATATGTATTTTAGTTTTTTGTATAGATAAAATACCTAATACAAAGAACATATGATAAAACTTAAAATATTCATTATGTTAAATAATAATAATAAAGACGAGTTCTATCACGAGTTACAATAGATTAAACTTATTGGACTATTATATTCAGCTTTGTATAAAATTTAAGGGAAGGGGGGCAGGAGAATAAAAATATTTAAAAAAGCCAAAACAATGTTGAGCTTACAGCGTTTAGTAGGCCTTCATCGATCAGAAACCAAGTTATAAGGTGGCCGGTAAAGAAATAGCAAGGGACCGAAATGACCAGGGACCGAAATGGCAAGGGACCGAAATGTCTCGGGACCGAAATGGCCAGGGACCGAAATGTCTCGGGACCGAAATGGCCAGGGACCGAAATGTCTCGGGACCGAAATGGCCAGGGACCGAAATGTCTCGGGACCGAAATGGCCAGGGACCGAAATGTCTCGGGACCGAAATGGCCAGGGACCGAAATGTCTCGGGACCGAAACGGCGGGACCGAAACGGCGGGACCGAAACGGCGGGACCGAAATGGCGGGACCGAAATGTCGGGTACACGACATTTCGGTCCCGCCATTTCGGTCCCGCCGTTTCGGTCCCGAGACATTTCGGTCCCTGGCCATTTCGGTCCCGAGACATTTCGGTCCCGAGACATTTCGGTCCCGAGACATTTCGGTCCCTGGCCATTTCGGTCCCGAGACATTTCGGTCCCTGGCCATTTCGGTCCCGAGACATTTCGGTCCCTTGCCATTTCGGTCCCTGGTCATTTCGGTCCCTTGCTATTTCTTTACCGGCCACCTTATAACTTGGTTTCTGATCGATGAAGGCCTACTAAACGCTGTAAGCTCAACATTGTTTTGGCTTTTTTAAATATTTTTATTCTCCTGCCCCCCTTCCCTTAAATTTTATACAAAGCTGAATATAATAGTCCAATAAGTTTAATCTATTGTAACTCGTGATAATAAAATCACAGCAAGTTGAAAATTTGATTAAACAATGTTATATAATTTTACACTGTCTTTATTATTATTATTTAACATAATGAATATTTTAAGTTTTATCATATGTTCTTTGTATTAGGTATTTTATCTATACAAAAAACTAAAATACATATTTTATTGATTGTTTTAGCACACTTTCTTAGAATCTTTAAATTAGTGATTTCCTAACTAGGCGTGCTATGAAAATTTTTTGTTTAAAAAATATAAATGCTCCAACGACCTTTTTGGTGTCTATGCAAGTGAAGCTAAGTTCAATATAAGTATCCAACTGATACCCATCCAATTATCTATGAGATTTTTTACGATTTAATATTTAGTTTAAAAAAATTAATTTACCATTTTTGTAGCATTTTTTCTCATGTTATAAATGTTTATTTTCAAGTAAGATTAGCAACTATAGCTATGGTTAATATCAAATAGTGTGTTTACATTGGCCATTATGGAAAAAATATAGCAAAAAAAGAAAAAAACACATAGATTTTAAAATATGAGATTCTATGTCAGAGTTGATAATATATAATATAAATATTGCAATAGTTTTTGCAGTCGGTTTTATTTTTTAGTAAAAGAATATACATACATATATATTTCAATTTTAGTTTTAAAAGTTAACAGTTTTTGCATGATTGTTTTGGTTTAAATTACAGACTTAATGAAACTAAATTTATTATTCTTATTTTAATTTCATATGTTAAATATTTTTAACTAACAGTAAGTCGTGGTTTATTTAATTTTATTAATATTTAGTTTTCTGCTGAATTATTAGATCAATTTAAAGTCACGGCTGTTCTAAATACGATTTAATTTAGTGATGATATAAGTTTCTCTTTAAAACTAATCTTGCCTGACCTTATTTTATTAAAAATAGGATTTATAAAACCAACTACTTAACAAATTACAATAATTAAATTTACAATTCTGTCTATAATTATATAGTTTCAAACATGAATCATTATTTCAAATATATATTAATTTAATATTTTTGAAACATAACTTGACTTTGCCCCTTAGAGACAGGAGCCTTTAAAAAAATTTTTAATGTTTTGTCACCGGTTTTTAAAGAACAAATTTGTGCCTTGTGAAATAGTGAAAGTGCTCGGATTTAATAAGGCAAATTTTACTGGTGGATATAAACAAGGATTCTGAGCACTTTTTGGCGTCATATACATGGGTCGCTCGTCCCCAAGGAATTAATAACAATTTTGTAAAAAAAAAAAAAAAAAAAAAAAAAAAAAAATTTGATTGTGATTTTAATTTTATATTATTCAATGCTGTTTTTTGCCGCATACGTTTTACTTGTTTTTCCTAAAATTTGTCCAACGTCATGTAAAAACAAATCAAAGTAAAGCACACTGACATAAACACCGATTTTCGAAATATGTGAACTAGAGGTCTGCACGGGCCGAAATTTCCAGGCCCGAGCCCGGGCCGGCCCGAACGAAAAAAATATTGTCCCGGTCCGGTCCGGCCCGGCCCGAACGAAAAAAATATTGGCCCGATCCGGCCCGGCCAGAAAGTTAAAATTTCGGCCCGAGCTCAGCCCGGTCCGGAAAAAAAGTTAAAAAATCGGCCTGAACCCAGCCCGGCTCGGGTGATTTTCTATAGAACATTGATCTTTACTCAAACGGAAGAGTTCAGACCACAAAAATTTTTCTTAGTCTTTTTTTTTTCTTTCACATTTATAATCTCTATTTATACTGAAGTGTCATTGGCTGCGATATTTACGTTTTTAATGAACCTTTGTTGTATGTAAATGTTTCAGTTATCATTAGTATTATCAATACATTTAAAAAATTTCGAAAAATGTAAAATCTTCTAAGATATTGAAAAGAAAAAAATATGTTTCCTTCTTAACAGATGTAAATCTTTAATGTATTTTTTTTCTCGCGTATTGTTGTATTCATTTTGCATGAATGAACATTTTAAGAGAAATTTGCATTTTTCAGTTTAAACTAGAATTCCGTTATATATATATTTTTTTCTTATGAGTTTAATCCGGTTAATTCTATTTTAAGACGCCTAGTGATCTACGATTCTTTAAAAAGAAAAAATTCAAATGTTTAATTGTAGAATAATGACGACTTAAAAGTATATGCCTATTTTGCAAAAATTTTTGGACCAAGCCAAACTTTACTAATTTATGAACAGATTTTTTCACGTCAATAAAGTATTTTCATACGGGAAAATTCAACAGGAACTGATTATTTTGGTCCGTGAAGACTAGGAAGAACGAAATCAGTCTCGGCTTTGTATGGAAAAAATAAGTTAGGCTCGGCCCGGCCCGATACTCCAGGAAAAAAATGAAGGCCCGAGCCCGGCCCGAAAAGATTAGTGACTAGGCTCGGCCGGCCCGGCCCGAATCTTCAGAAGCAAGGCCCGAGCCCGGCCCGAATGCTGTTAATGGAAATCGGCCCGAACCCGGCCCGTGCAGATCTCTAAAGTGAACAACTTTCATTAAATGTAAAATGACTGTTTATTATTAAGTGTTTTACCATTTCAATTGATCTTAAAAAATATTTTTCTTTCACCCAATAACTAGAATATTCATGATGCATCCAAGAAATGATTTTACCATTTGTTTAAAAATTTCATCTTCTCACATACAGACGCCTAAGAATTGAATACTGTTTCCCGTTTTCTTATAAATGCCATATACATAGCTGCCAACTTTTACGCATTTTTCCTACCAAAAAAAATTTCATAATAAATATTTTCTTATTTAATCTTCGAAATCTTATGATTAAACAAATAGAAAATTTCTGTACAATTTTAGTGGTAGCAAAAATGCGTAAACGTTGGCAGCTATGGCCATATATCACGAGTTATAATCATTTACTACACGACGTCGAGCATTTTGTCATTAAATGCCATAAAAATCAACCGATGTCAAATCTGCCATCATTTTTTGACAGATAATTTTTCTGCTACAGAAAAATGTAAAATGCTGTTTGATTTCTTATAGTCTAAATACTTGCAAATATCTTTATAAATAAAATTATTTCACGATTATGCCGAAAAGTGACTTTTTTAGATTGGAAAAAAAGCTTATAAAACACAATCACAGCTTTATTTTTTGAGACTGAATAACCAGAATCCAAAATATCTGCTAATTTTATGCCTTTATAAATAAAACTTACGCTGCAAATGTGTTAAAATGTAGCGGATTTACACTACAAAATAAATTTAATGTACCATACACCAAATAATTGAAGATATTTTTGTTGTAATCTTATAATAAACTTAACCTTAATCATGCTTTTTTTGCTTAATATGTTTAAAGTTATATGACAAATTGAAAAAAAGAAGTTTTCATTGAACACACACACACAAAAATAAATAAAAAAGATGAAAATTCAAAAGCAAAACAAATGAAAATACCCTTTTCCTACTTTCTTAATATATCCTTTCCAAACCCCATAACATGAAACAATTATTAGCTTTCAATTATTTTTTTTTTATCCCACGTGTATAAATTGACATTTTTTATTTTTCTAATTTTCAAACATTCTAGTTTCCAAGTGATATTTCATCGTTAACTAAATCTACTAAAAACTACGTATTGTCAACAAGCAAACCATTAAAATTTAGAAACAGGTTTTTAATGTTTAAGTCAAGACATTGACCATTGCTTTACTAAGTATCGATCAACTTGAACAACATGTGTCCACTTCCATTCATCCTGTATAAGACCATTGCTTTGTAAATATAACGATGTACTAACACATGTGGTGACCAGTTAGTGCATCTGGGCTTAATTTTTTTCAGGAGAAAGAAATGTTCCTTTAAAATATGTTTCGAGAATTGCAATTTACCGCTAGCAAGATAACAGGAAACAACTAATCTAATAGGGTTCCGGATACAAATTTTTTGGCGTATTCCCATTTTATTCAAAACAGTAAACACTCTAAAAAATTTCTTGCATTTTTTTAAGGAAAGCTAAAATATGTATTTTGTTTAAAAAAAAAAAAAATAGAAAGTAAAGAAATCGTTAGAGGAGGCTCTAGAGGACGATAGGAGGGGCTCGCCCCCTTCCTGCCCCCCGTCTGGTTACGGGCCTGAGTGCCACTTGTTAAAGATAGAAAAAACATTTTCGAATGTCATACTTAGCGTGTCATACACTTTAGCTTGTACTAAGTAATACAATCTTTCCTGGAATTTTAGCTTTGTCACATGTGCAAAAAACATGTGCTCGAAAATATGTTGCTAATTTAATGTCAGTGTAATCTTTTATTTCGGTTTTCAAAGGTTTTAAGCATTAGAAATAAATCAATTTTGTTGCTTTATTAGAAGCAGAAGTTTAGTATAGCCTCAAAATTAACAAAGAAATAAAAGCTGTAGCTTATTTTTCTCTATTCTAAAAAAAGTAATTATTAATGCTGCCGTTCGTATTTTTTTCCCCGCTTATTTTTTAAAAAACTATTAGATAGAAAATTGTGAAAATCGGTATAAGATTGGTAGAGAAAAATTCAATAAATTTGCTGAAGCTGATTTATTAGCTGACATTAAGCTGAGAAATATTTTAAGCGCTTCTTAAATTTGAAATTAGTCAAGGTAGTTGCATTAAAAAAAGGTTTCTAGGATCAAAAATTACGTATAACAATTTAATAATCTTTCACAGACCTGACAAGTTTGCGGTGTGGAAATATTTTTTTTAATTTGACTAATTTTATTTTACTTTTTACTTTAAAAAAAATTTTATTTAAATATTCATTAATTGATTAGAAAATTACTCTATATAGTTAAAAAGTCTTTTTTTACTATTGTTGCCAAATCTAACAAATCGGAATTTGTATGTCAAACGTAGCAAATTTGTTGATGCACTAGTTCGTGCTATAACTAGTTTTATAAATATTCAGATCTTGATGCAATAAGCTGTTGAATTCTTATGAAAAAATCCACGAACACGAAATGTATTACGATTATATATGTATTGAATTCAGCAATACAAAAATAATAGGACTCCATTTAAAAAAACGTTATCACCATGGAAACTTAGAATCATTATCTATCATGGGGAATCTTTCAATTAATTACGTATGATAGGATTTAAAAGGAAGAAACTTTATTAAGATCTTTTTAAGTTTTCATTCGATTTTCATAAACTTTTACACGAATCAACAAATTGCTGCTGATCTAAATTACATTTTAAACATATTGTTTGGGTTTTTAAAAACTATTATATGTGAACAGGCGAGCAAACAGACTGTGGATCATATGACGCCTTTAGCGACTATAGGTGCTACATAATTATATAATTACGAACGCACTTAAGGGTGTATTCTAATCTAAACTGCTTATTTTCTGATTTAGTTTTAAATTCAGTTTTGCTCTCAAACGCATCCAACTGCAAATTTCCTTATTTAGGGACTACACAATGTGACATGCTCTCAATTTATTGATAAATGTGGAAAGTATTGCAAAAAATGCTGCCAAAATTGGCGTTTTGAACCCAATTTTCGGAAGCTGGAGAAAAAAAATGGTCATACTGAGAAAATAATTGTTTATAAATCAAATTCTAGTGAATTGAGCTAAAAATGAAAGCACACTGCCTTTTATACATCTCTTCTATAATTTATTCAAGAAATTTTATGATTTTACTTTTAAAAATGAGTCTGAGAATGTCCCAGTAAATTTCGATCGGTTGAGATTGGAAAAATATTTTTTCGAATATACCATTAAATTTTACAATTCCAATACCACTTGACAAGTTACTTATTTTTTGTTTAATTATAATAGCACAAATGATAGTGTTGATCTTCAATTATAAAAAAAAAAAAAAATTACGAGTGAATATTAAAATAAAAAAAAGCTATAAAGCTATAGTTGAATTATTGTGTGCTATAAGACTTATAGTATAGAGAAATTTAATCAAATTTAAAATGATAGTTTAAAACGCATTGTTTTAAACAATTTTTTTCTGTTGTCTTCATGAAATTCCGAGAAGCCGCAACATTGTTTATATATCCATTTTAGGCGAGCTGAATTTTAAATATTTAATTGATCTTATTTAATCCTCCACGAAAACAGCCGTTCTCTGTCGTGTCCATTTCTCTTACAAATGAAATGACGTGTTAAAGCTATTTATTTTAGATTTTTTCAATATGTGTTTTTTAGACGGATGTATTTTAAATGAAATGAGTGAAATGTTTACGTTTTAAATAAAATGAATGTGATAAGAATCATGGCTATCAGAACAATATTTATCGATTCATCACATGCGCACGAAATACTTAAAAATACTGCTTTACCTTGCAATTGTTACAGCAGACTATCACTAAAATAGTTTATAAAATACATTGGTGTCCCCTCTCCAGAGAAAGACCGTTCCCAGGACTGAAAATAATGACATAAATTTAAAATATCATGATAATATTTAGTATATATTTAAACTAAAATATTGTGATAATGAGAGATGTATTTACTGCTAGCTGTAGCCACTGATCATGATTGGAAAGTAGGTGTTTTTTTTATAATATGCATTGTATAATAGGTTTATGTTACCAAGCGTGGTTTAACAAATACTTAACTTTAAAAGGTTTTTTATATTGGTTTTATCTCTTTAAGGAAGTCCCATTCCATACTCGAGTCTACGCAAATGGGGTAAATTTGAACAAAGTTTTTTCGATTATCTTATGGCATTTTCTGGTTATACCAGCATCCTGCCAAAATGCATGCTAACGTTCTATTCATTACAATCCTGAATGTACAAAGTACTTTTTTCTCTCTCTTGTAATTACGTCAATGATTCTCTGTTTATTCAAAGCTAATCTATTTTTTTTTCTTTTTTTAAGAAATATTATTTAATCGTAACCTTGCAAAACTTAGCGAATATTTTAGCAAACTGTATAAGTTGGTGAAATTGGTCGACAGAATAATTAAATAGTACTGGAAAAACTCGCATACTATATGAGCGAAGGCATGGGTTAAAGCTAGTGTATTATATAAATAAAAATATATAAATATAATACAAAATATAATAAAACTTTAATATGTAATTTTATAATAATAATAATTTTTATTATATAATGTATAAATTATTCTATGTAATTAAAATTATTATTAATCAAATTATATATCCTTCTATCCTTCTATAG
The DNA here is from genome assembly GCA_964019185.1 of Maratus speculifer. NCBI lineage: Eukaryota > Metazoa > Arthropoda > Arachnida > Araneae > Salticidae > Maratus > Maratus speculifer. Next base: position 54,448,303 of record OZ025290.1, on the reverse strand, counting down.
TAAAAAAAAACTAGCCTTAAAAAGAATGACTCCTGGAATGATGCTGATGTGGAAGATTTCCGGAACTAACGAATCCGGGTTGTCCACTCCTTCCATGAGTCGAATAGACCAATAAGGAAAGGGCTCCGTCTATGCATCGCCATATGGGTTACCATAAAGAGAAGAAAGGTTACCATCGCCAACAATCGCCAAGTTTGTCGCCAACTTGGCGATATATCGCCAAATTTGGCGACCAAAATTAGTTGTCAAAAGTGACGCCAACTTGGCGATAACTGTAATATTTCGCCAAATTTTTTATTTCTTTACAACACCAGTCGTTTGATACATCATTTGAGAGGTTTGCAACTGCTTATTCATATAATGGATGTCTTGTGTGTTATCCCCCATTCTGCTCCCCAGGGGGGACACATTTTTATTTTCTTTAGAACACCAGTCGTGTTACACAAGATTTGAAAGGTCTGCAACTGCTTATTCATATTATGGATGTGTTGTGTGTCACCCCCACACTCTGCTCTCCCCAGGGGGGGGGGGACGGTCACATTTTTAATTTTTTTACAACACCAGTTGAGTGACACATCATTTGAAAGGTCTGCAACTGCTTATTCATATTATGGATGTGTTGTGTGTCATCCCCACTCTGCCCCCCAGGGGGGCACATTTTTAATTTCTTTACAACACCAATCGTGTGACATCATTTGAGAGGTCTGCAGCTGCTTATTCATATTACGGATGTATTTTGTGTCGCCTCCCACTCTGCCCCCCAGGGGGGCTCATTTTTTATTTCTTTACAACACCAGTCGTGTGACACATCATTTGAAAGGTCTGCAACTGCTTATTCATACCATGGGTTGTTGGCGAGCGCAGCAAGCAGGGGTAGACAATAATTTGGAATCGCGAAGCGATTACGCGGGGGGTTGGCGAGCATAGCGAGCAGGGGGGCGGGGCCCCCCTAGTAGTAAAAAAAAAACTAGCCTTAAAAGGAATGACTCCTGGAATGATGCTGATGTGGAAGATTTCCGGAACTAACGAATCCGGGTTGTCCACTCCTTCCATGAGCCGAAACCGAATAGACCAATCAGGAAAGAGCTCCGTCTATGCATCGCCGTATGGGTTACCATAAAGAGAGGAAAGGTTACCATCGCCAACAATCGCCAAGTTTGTCGCCAACTTGGCGATATATCGCCAAATTTGGCGACCAAAATTAGTTGTCAAAAGTGACGCCAACTTGGCGATAACTGTAATCTTTCGCCAAATTTTTAATTTCTTATTACAACACCAGTCGTTTGATACATCATTTGAGAGGTTTGCAACTGCTTATTCATATAATGGATGTCTTGTGTGTTATCCCCCACTCTGCTCCCCAGGGGGGACACATTTTTAATTTCTTTACACCAGTCGTGTTACACAAGATTTGAAAGGTCTGCAACTGCTTATTCATATTATGGATGTGTTGTGTGTCACCCCCACACTCTGCTCTCCCCAGGCGGGGGGGACGGTCACATTTTTAATTTCTTTACAACACCAGTTGAGTGACACATCATTTGAAAGGTCTGCAACTGCTTATTCATATTATGGATGTGTTGTGTGTCATCCCCACTCTGCCCCCCAGGGGAGCACATTTTCAATTTCTTTACAACACCAGTCGTGTGACATCATTTGAGAGGTCTGCAGCTGCTTATTCATATTACGGATGTATTTTGTGTCGTCTCCCACTCTGCCCCCCAGGGGGGCTCATTTTTAATTTCTTTACAACACCAGTCGTGTGACACATCATTTGAAAAGTCTGCAACTGCTTATTCATACCATGGGTTGTTGGTGAGCGCAGCAAGCAGGGGTAGACAATAATTTGGAATCGCGAAGCGATTACGCGGGGGGTTGGCGAGCATAGCGAGCAGGGGGGCGGGGCCCCCCTAGTCGTAAAAAAACTAGCCTTAAAAGGAATGACTCCTGGAATGATGCTGATGTGGAAGATTTCCGGAACTAACGAATCCGGGTTGTCCACTCCTTCCATGAGCCGAAACCGAATAGACCAATCAGGAAAGAGCTCCGTCTATGCATCGCCGTATGGGTTACCATAAAGAGAGGAAAGGTTACCATCGCCAACAATCGCCAAGTTTGTCGCCAACTTGGCGATATATCGCCAAATTTGGCGACCAAAATTAGTTGTCAAAAGTGACGCCAACTTGGCGATAACTGTAATATTTCGCCAAATTTTTAATTTCTTTACAACACCAGTCGTTTGATACATCATTTGAGAGGTTTGCAACTGCTTATTTATATAATGGATGTCTTGTGTGTTATCCCCCACTCTGCTCCCCAGGGGGGACACATTTTTAATTTCTTTACAACACCAGTCGTGTTACACAAGATTTGAAAGGTCTGCAACTGCTTATTCATATTATGGATGTCTTGTGTGTCACCCCCACACTCTGCTTTCCCCAGGGGGGGGGGGTCACATTTTTAATTTCTTTACAACACCAGTTGTGTGACACATCATTTGAAAGGTCTGCAACTATTTATTCATTTTATGGATGTCTTGTGTGTCACCCCCACTCTGCCTCCCAGGGGGGCACATTTTCAATTTTTTACAACACCAGCCGTGTGACATATCATTTGAGAGGTCTGCAGTTGCTTATTCATATTATGGATGTCTTTTGTGTCGCCTCCCACTCTTCCCCCCAAGGGGGCACATTTTTAATTTCTTTACAACACCAGTCGTGTGACACATCAGTTGAAAGGTCTGCAACTGCTTATTCATACCATGGGGTATTGGCGAGAGCAGCAAGCAGGGGTAGCCAATAATTTGGAATCGCGAAACGATTACGCGGGGGGTTGGCGAGCTTAGCGAGCAGGGGGGCGGCGCCCCCCTAGAAATCGAAAAAAAAATAAACACTATAAGAGATAGATTCGGAGTTTGTTGACACTCCCTCCATCCTCCAGAAGAAGAAGAACAAGGGAAACTGAATTAAAAAAAATACATATAAATACCTAGTGTTTATATTCTAATTCTCCATATCTTCTAAATTTTTTTTCATTGAGGCAATGACACATTTTGAAATAATTTTTAAAGCTCCCCCCCCCACACACACACACTCAATCTCAGTCACGAGAGAGCAAAGGAGGTTCAATTTTCAAAAAATCAGCTCAATGTAGAATTTATTTTCTAAGATTAACCATGTACGAGGGTGGTTCAATAAGTATTGTCCCTAGTATAATATGAAGTGTTTTATTTCGATGGTTGATGTGAAATATCCATACCCATTTTTTTAAATGTCTATATGCTCGATTTCAGAACCGTAGCTGCTATATTCACATAGTTTTGGATTGAGCGGTAAAAAGAAGGGGGGGGGGGGTGAAAGGCTGGTTTGGAGCTTATAGGAATAGCTTTCCGACAGTGGATCAGACGTGGCTACTGTTGTTCGAATGCGAGTATAAATATATAAAATGCGAGATATAAATATATAAACAACTTGCCCCCAAATAAATTGAAATGTTAATGTTAAACTTATTAGAACATCCTTCTTAAATACTAACTTTTATTTTAATAGCTTTTTTTTTCTCATTTCTTTGCTTAGAATAATTGAAGTTGAATTCTAACTGGGTATTTCAGCTTACATTTTCGATTTTGATTGCTGATATTTATATAAACTTAATTTCACTTTTAGTACTGTTTTCAAAAGAAAATACATTGCAACGAAAAAAATCGAGCTCAGCTATGCTCAGAAAAAAAGTAAAACATATTAAAATGAAAACAAAAATTAAAAAAAAAGAAAAAAGAAAAGAAAAAACTTCTCTAGGTTTAACATTAGTTTGCTATTTTTATTTTTATTTTTTGGTATTTCATTTACATGTGTACTTTTGTATTAAACGAAAAAAAGTCATCATTTTGCCCTTCACCTTTCATTGACCAGAACCCCCCCCCCCCCCATATGTTTCTACTCTGCATGCACAAAAAGAAAAACATATCTATATATAATCCGAGCCGAATTCGTTATTAAAAATTTATACTATATTTGAATATTAAAGAATAAAGATATGTTCTTATTTTTATATAAAACATTAAAATTGGTATAGGAGATGTAACTGAAGATCGCTTTTCATAATTGAAGATTTTTTGTTATTTCAGGTTGTGGTTCAAATCATTTTTTCGAGTTAGGATCAAGTTGTGGTTGGATCAAGTCTTTCTAACTATCTACTATATCTATCTACCTATCTACATATATATGTATACAGTTATTATCCGATTTTGGTCAGGGGGATATAAATAGAATTTTCGGGCTCGAGTCGTATACATTTTGACCAATGCAAGACTTTAGTTGTATCCCCTCCTCTTAAAATTTGACTTTCAATGTAAATTTTAAGTAAAAACAAAAAGTACAATAAAAATTCCATGAAAAATTATTTTATATTGTGGATAAATTTAAATTGTTACTGTCTAAAAATAAATAAATTACGCTCTTGCATATCAAAAATAATTATTTACAAAATTAATTTATTAATCTTTATATTTTTAAAATTATCCTCAATATCTGCTTGCTTTTAAAATTTTGGTTTATGTTTCTGCATAGCATTTTTCAGTATTTTATAAGTATCCTAACAAATAAAAAAATATATTGTTTTTATAAAAAATCTTTCTTTTTATTATTTAAATCTGTTTTTATTTTTATTTATTTATTTATTTATTTATTTATTTATTTATTTATTTATTTATTTATTTAAATGCGTTTAAACACTGAAAATCTATCAAGAACTGCAGGTTTTTAAACGATTAATTTTTTAATTACTAATATAAGCTAGTAATAAAAAAATATCATTATTATTACAAATTAATGAAAACACGCAACATAGTTAGTACATTAAAATTTTCTAACATATATTTTTTAAATGTTTTGTACTATATTTTTTTAAATGTAATATTGTGGAGATGAATGAATAAAAATCCTGTTTTAAATGATAAACATTTGGCCTAAATTAAATTGACAATTACAGCAAATGATTTAGCATATTACTTTTTTCACAAATAAATAAAAATAAATAAATAAAACAGTTTTAAATGAATCCAATCAAAATGAATTGTAATTAATAATTATAAGAAAAACGTAAGATGTGTCATAATGTTTTCTGACATAATTGGTTTCAATCATTAAATTAAAAAATAAAGAAAATTTGTTTTTATTTATTATTTGCGTTCAGTTGCATTCAACTAACATTTTTATTTTACAACATATATCCAACATACAGTACATAATTATCAACATATTTCCCAGAAACTACCCCTCTACCGGACATTCCTTCTGTCGAACGGGGAAAGCAAACATCTACCCCCCGAAAGGATTCCCTGAATGGACTCTGGACTGCTGCATCGCCTCCCTATTTTAACAACATTCATTAGCTATTCTCCACTGAATGAACTGTTTACCCTTTTAATACACTCAAGGAAGATTTTACTGCACGGTGGGTGTGTCGGGCTGTCAAGCGATCCTAACATCCAATCGTATCGTTTCAAAACAAAGAATGGGATAGCTTTGTTGGATACCACGCAAAAATCTCAGATTTTCAACTGATAAATGGCAAGTGTAAGCTTTTAACTATTTTTAAATTAATAAACATTTATAATGCATTTTAATCATCATAAAGCACATTTTACACAGAAAAAAGGCGTCTAAAGTGAATCTAGGAAAAAAAAGTGACCGGAAAAAAAGTTATCGGAAAAAAAGTGACATAACCTCTTCAGTCCTGATGTCGCCTGGAGGCGACACTAAACAGACCTCATTAAAACTTTTATCACATTCAAAATTTTCATTCAAGATTTTTAAAAACTGGTTCCAATTATTGTTAATAGATGACAGCATATTGCAAAATGCTTTTTTGTTACCAAAATAAATTTTTTCGTTCAATTAGCGGTATGCAAAAATGGCATCGCCAAAAAGAAGGAAAAATAATCACTTGCGTACAGTTAATCTCTTTTATCTATTAATAATAATTTTGCTAAAATTTATTCAGCCTAAGATTTTATAATATAAAGATTGTTCTTTTTAATGATATCATTTGTGTTAAGCTTTAACTGCTCTAAGCGTTAAAAAAAGCAAGGTCATTTTAGTGTCGCCTGTAGGAGACATCCGGTCATGCTCAAGTAAAACTGCATTTTCTGAAGTTGTTGGTAGAACTATTTTTTCTGAATTTAAATTCAGTATTTTTAAAAATATTTTCTTACCGTAAGATTAGATTACTTTGTGACAGATGGGGTAACGTTGTGACACATGGTCTAGTTTGGGTATTTTGAATCTCCCGCTCTGTTCTGTGTGGTAGGAAAGCAAACAGCAGTAATAACTCCCAGTACAGAATGCCACATAACCTAACAATTGTCTTCGGAAACTTTAACATGAAATATGCAAAGTAGACCAGGTGTCACAACGTAATCTCATCTTTGCGAAAATAGATATATTATTATTTCAAACAGTATATTATAATTTCAATCATACGAGCTAATTATTTTCTTAATTTTTCAATGTGAGATCAGTTTTAAATTAAATGTGGATTTTTTAAAATTATTTTGAGGTAAATTGAATATGTTTTAAAATTCATTATTAAAAAAAAAACTTAGAGAATGTAGAGTTTAAAATTTTTTTATAGCTTTTATGTAAAACAGTAAAAAATACTTAACTGAAAACAGTAGAGACTCCAAAAAGCCTTTTACTTACAGAATCTGAGATAATTTTTTTCCTTTTCAATTATAATGACCTATCTAAAATATCCTAGAGTACGGATGTAATGTTCGAAAGACACCCGCTTTCAAGATAACAAGTCGAGTGATACTTACTTTTCAATCAGAGACAATTTAAAACAAAGAGATGATCTCACAGTAACCGATGAAGAAAAATCTGAAGATAAATTTGGGAAAGCCAAATCTATTCTCCAAACTGTTGTATCAGGATGTCTGTTGAATAAAAAATTCCCAGCCCCTATAGATGATCAAATTATTCCTTTTTATAACCATGCACAAGGAAGACGATTCATCAAAGGAAAATCAAATCCCTGTGTATTGAAGGTCTTTTATCCACAGATTTAGATGGTCTCCCATAAGACATTTTTATGTATACAGGAGACAAAATAAATACGGATATAAATGAGAATGATGGAAAATATTTAGATACTAGTGAAAAAATAGTGCTTAAACTTACAGAGAATTTACTTCCAAGCTGTACCTTGTATATGGACAGATATTTTACATCAATTCCTTTATTAGACATTTATTATATATTATATAAAGCTGAATGTCAGGGAACAGGTACTCTACGAAAGAGTAACATACCCCCAAATATAAATTTTAAATTTGACTCTGATATGAAAAAGCTTGGACGGGGTTCAGTTGACCAAAAAATTCGTAATGATGGACAAATTTGTATCTTGAAATGATTTGATAACAAACCAGTTATACTTGCCTCATCAGCTGACGGTAAGCATCCTGAAGATATGTAAGCGATGGTCGAAAAGGATAAAGAATATGCGTCAGTGAATCGTCCATCCATTATAAAAAAGTATAATGAATTTATGAGACGTGTTGATTTCTTTGACTGATATTTAAGCTATTATAGAATGCATGCGAGGACAAAAAAATGGATCATAAGAGTCATTATGAATTTTTATTTTTATTTTGCCATAGCTGCCAGTTGGATAGAATATAGAGGTCACCAAACGTTGCTCAATAGATCAAAGAAAGAAATATTAGATTATCTTGCATTTAGAATTCAACTACAAGAATATCTTTTCTATGGCATAGACGAATGCAGTGGCTCAGAGTATATTCCTAGTGAGCCATCACCACCACAGAAAAACATATATAACCAAAGAATTTCCTTGTCATCCACTCCTTTGCAAAAAAGATAGGTTTCACATCTTCATAAGATATCCAAACCAATGTTTCAAATTATTTCACGAAAAATAATATTAAAAAAAAAATGATTTAAAAATTCTTACTGATATTTAGGAAAGTATCTGCAATAATTATATATATATATATATATTTTAATTTAAGTTTCAGTTATTTCTAAAAGATTAGATAATTACAATTTAATTTTCAAACTATTATAAATAATGTTTCTATACAATGAATTAACTATTTAATCTTAAAAATATGTTCTGAATTATTATAAATGTGTACTATAACATAAAAATGCTATTTGATCGTAAAATAAATATAAATGTATACATAAATTTATACTTCGTATTTAACATATCGTACATCATTATGACCGGATGTCGCCTGTAGGAGACACTAATTTTCTAATTAAAAAAAATAATAAAATTTTTTTCAACATTTTTCCATTGTTTTTCAGAGTATTTAAAACCCATTTAACAAGAAATTTTTAAAATTTAAGACTCAAAGTTGGTTTCAGGACTGAGGAGGTTTAAACTACAAAAGCGGAAAAAAAGTGACACGGAAAAAAAGTTACCGGAAAAAAGTGACAAGGAAAAAAGTTACCGAAAAAAAGTGACAAGCAATAAATTTTGGGGACTTATTATTGATTTTGATAATTCATTGGTTAAGTGTAAAAGGGGGAACTGGAGAAGGCTCATGATTTAGGTAAATGGGTTTTTCATGCTAAATTAACTGTTTTGGTTCAGTTTTTGGATGTATGTTCATACTGAAAATTACGCTTGTCTGATCAGTTTTGTGAAGGAACGATTACCCTCCTCCTTCCATCCGCCCTAAATTAGATAAATGGGTTTTCAAGCAGAATTATCCAACGTGTGTCAAATTTTGGATATTGGTTCTTTCTGATAAGACTTATATATTATATTATATAAGGCTTATGATGCTTAAATAGATTCGGGAGTTTAATGCTTAAGCAAAGAGGGGGAACGGGGGAACAACCTCTCTTAAATTAAATTAATAGCTTTTTACGCAGAATTATCCGATTTGCTTGGAATTTTGGACATAAGTTCATTATGATAAGACATATCTCTGATTAGTCATGTGGTTCTTTTGCTTTTTAATAAAGGAAGGGCGGGCAATTATCTCGCCTCAAATTATATAAATCATTTTTATGCAGAATAATTCGATGTATTTGAAAATTTAAACATATTTGAATCCCTGAATAGTTTTAAGGGTTTAATGACTAAGTATACAAGGGGAATATAATATAACCCCTTTAAATTTAATAAATTGCTTTTTATGCAGAATTATCGGATTTGCTTCAAATTTTGGATTATCGGTTCATTATGATAAGGCGTGTCTATGGGGTTCTTTTGTTAATTAAAAAGGGGGGTGATTCCCCCCGTAAATTAGCTAAATTGTTTTTAATGCACACTTATCCTATGTATTTCATATTTTTGATATAAGTTCTTTATCATAAAGTGAATCCGGGAATAGGTCTAAGGGTTTAAGGCTGTTCATAAATCAAAAAGGGCAACTTTGTGACACATGATTTAATTTATTTTTATTCAGAAATGTATGAAAATAGCAGGTGTTGTTACCGAGAAACTGTTCATTGCACTCAATTTCCTGTTTTTTTTTTTTTTTTTTTTTTTTTTTTTTTAAACATAATAGATCTTTTATAACAAGCCTTTGTGTAAAATTTTCGTCGATAATTTATTTCGATAGAAACATATTTTATTATTAAGAAAAGTTTTAGGATTTTTATTATTATTATTATTTGAATGCTTTATAATTGAACAATATTTAACACTGAACAATATCTTGAAAAAATAATATTTTATATTTAAAATACTTAACCTAAAATATTTTACATGCAATTATCAATTACATAAATTGAACTGATCTACAATTTTCGTTCCTTTTTTTCTACCATTATCAAGAATATAAATGTCTGTAAGAAAAAATAGCTTGTCATTCATTAGAAAAAAAAAATAAAAAATAAATAAAAAATAAATAAAAAATAAAAACATTAGTATAACAGCTATAAAATAAATTACATTGATACCCTTTATTTAATATTTGAAAAGATGTATAAAAATGTATAAGAAAATTCAAGTAATAAAAAAATTATAAATAGTTAGTTGCATCAAATTTCAAATTTAGGATTTTAGAGAATGAGACAGATAAAAATAAAAGTCATGGAAGCTTTGAATGGTCGCGTAAATATTGTTACTTGAGGGGGGGGGGGGAGCAGAAAGAAAATAGGCCGTAGTAAGCAAAAATAAATACTTTCCGCAGTATTTTTAGTTAAATTTCTGATAAACATAATTAGTTGTAAATTATAAGCTTAAAACTGTTTTACCTCATCGAATAGATTAGACCATCTATCGTCTTAAAAAACAAATAGAAATCACTTATGTAATATAGTAATTCATCACAATTTGAATAGACAAATTTAAAAGCAACTAATTCAAAATTCAAGAAATTTTCTGATGAAACATTCAAGTTATTTACCGTCAAATCTTGACGGGCATTATCTAGTTAAATTTTATATTATGTACAAATTTTCCACGGGGTTGCAGCCCCATCAGCCCATCCCTGAATATGCCATTGTAAACAAACATTCTCTCGTATGCGAATATTTGAGCATGTTTATATATATATATATATATATATATATATGTATATCATCTTTTTTTATTATAATATACGTAACATAATATATAATAATCCTCTGAAGTAATAAATTAATATAATATAATAATAATATACTATATTTTTTTTCATCAGTAATTTTCTTATCTGAACCATATAATAAGTCAGTAAAAATTATATTCTCATTTTTAACATTTTTGTAATTTGCGCCATTACTGACATTATTGTCCTGTATTCCCAGTTGTAACGCAAAGTATCCCGAAGGGTACGCTTACCTCTCGTTGAAAACCGTTGGCCTACGAGAGTGATACAAATCAGACATTTGTTGCCACTTTAGTTTTTATCATTTATTTATCCACAAATTCAATATTTATGAATTCCTTGTCACTTTTTCCGGTAACTTTTTTCCCGTGTCACCTTTTTTCCGTTTTGTAGTGTATGTCACTTTTTTCCGTTCACCCTTTTTCCCTAGATTCATCCGATACGAGTCCGTAACCCGATGGGGGTAAGTGGGGCAAAGCCTCCCTTCCCTAGCATGCTCTTGAGCCCTCTCTAAACATTTTACTTTTTTTATATTTTTCTTAACATAATAACGACATAAATAATGTATGCAAGGCTCGATAAGCAATGGTTTTCACACAAAAAATTTCGTTTTTGAAATGGTCAGCCGAAACACCCAACATGAATTCAATAGAAAATCTTTGGAAAGAAGTTGGCAAAAGTCTGCGGAACTATAAATATTCCAACTCAGCCGAAATTTCTCCAAAATCGCAAGAAATGTAGAAAACATACCATAGACTATCTTTAGTCGTTGATTGTATGAATGTCACGTTGCTGCGCCGCAGTACTTATTATTAAAGCTAATAAAATAGTAATATGATAAAATACTAATTGTAAATGTTGTTGATCACTGTATTTTTCTATTATAATACCACTTTCTTACAAACGTGTGAAGGTGACCTGAAACTTTTGAGAAGATGCGTTTTCTTTTATACTTACATTTTTCAATTAAATTTATTGATATTTACACGTTCTTCTATATGTAAGTTCTTAACTATTATGTGAATAAAATGTATAAGTATCACTTTGAGATTCCTCTTCATATGGGTATACTTACAAATAAATTGAAAAATGTTTGCTGTCCGGAAACTTTTGACCGCCACTGTATATTATAACTTAGCTCCGCTTGCATAGACACCAAAAAGTCAAATTAATGTACATAAAAATAAATATCATACGCATGATAAATACGCATACTCTTAATTTTATGATTTTTTTTTTTTTTTTGCAAGTTTTTCAAAAAGTTTTTAGTTTTAATAAAAAAGAAAAAATATATATTTATTTCTCGATGATCACGAAGTACTTTGCATTTATTTCCTTATAGAAAAGTTCCATTATAGAGAGGTTTCACTTTAGACGGGTTCCTCTATAGGCAGGACCATTTTATCAGTTTTTGCTACATTTAGTTTGCTTAAGATATGGATTGTTAAAACATGTTAGCCCCCAGAAAAATTTCAGAGTCCCCCCCCCCCCCCTGGCATCACTCGCTGCGCTGGTTACGGCCCTGTATGATGCAATTTTTTAGAAATGATGTTAGATCATCGAATTTTAAGAAATGCATCTAAAAATTCTCATATATATATATATATATATATATATATATATATTCCTTTATTTATTTTATTTTTTATTTATTTTTTATTTTTTTTTATTTTTTATTTTTTTTTTTTTTGTGTGTCCTCAAACTAAAAATCTAAAAATGTAAGTCGTTTTCCTGATATAGAAGCATTCAAGAATATGAACACTAGATTTTTAATAGTTTTTTTTTTAACTATCATTAAGTTTATATATGTTTTTGAATTTAGATAATTAATACATTTATAGAGTCCAGGGCGGAATTCCCGCTGACAAAAATTCCACGAAGAAAACCCCTACAGGACAAAAACTCCACGGAAAAAATCCCCACGTGTATTTAGAATTGCAATACTGTCTTACAAAACACATTTTTACTGATAAAGATTTTAATAAAAGCAAAATTATTCCTACCGAAAGATTTTGCGTATCTCATGAAATATTTTTTTAATATAAAAATAAATATGATTTCATTCACTAATAACATATTAGATAACTCGGATAGTAATCCCCCTCAATTTGATTGCCCCAAATTAAGCAATTCAATTCTCAGGAGTTAATCAATCATTACATCAACATAATTTTGCTTTGCAAGTTTTATAATAATAATAGTAATAATAATAATAGTAATTTTAATATGTACAATGCATTTGCATGCATTATTCCCTATTATGAATTTTTAGGATAGAATTTTTACTTTATTTATATTTAAAAAAATATATATATGTATTTCTACAATTTTTCCTTCATTCATTGTTTCAATTGTATGTATTTCAATCTGTTGGAATATTTTAACAACTTAGTAATTTTGTGTTGATATTTTCAGAAGCAGTAAATAGTCGTAGCTTATAAATAGTTATTGATAACTCTAAATTTATTACAGCGAATGTTTGTTTAAAATGAGAATTGTAATATATATATATATATATATATATATATATATATATATATATATATATATATATTTCATTTGTGTGTGCCGGAGGGAAAAAGCAGTGGTTGGCATAAAATTATCCTCATGCTCCAGTGTTGAATTCAAATACTTATCTCCGGGAAGGATTTCTGTATCTCCTAACAAAGTGTAGACCAACAGAGTGAAAAGTGTGCAATCCGTAAAATCGAGCCCGGAACCCGTGAAATAGCGCTCTAAGAGTTCTTCTATATAAACTGTAAGGACAATACACAACCCAGCTGTCTCTCAGAAAAAAATAGGCACACATACAAATGCAATACCGTTGCAAAGGAAATAAGGTCCCTAGAGTTTCGTGTAAAAAAGAGAAAAATCAAATAACTATAAGTCAAAGTAAGTTCGAAATACATTTTTCACTGAGATGTTATCTCAAAGATTTCTGAAGTGGAAGGAGTTAATGACTTTAATCTAATTTTTAATTGAAATAAAATGGTAATCAGAGACATTGTTAAAAGTTTTTTTTTTGTGATGAGTAGATACTCCTTAATTTATTTTGGAGGTGAAAATATGACATTATAAAAAGCACAAAAATAGAAAGGATATCAGTGACCAATCCATGGATGGTTTCGAAGAAACGTCTTGAAAGAACTTTTATTGATGGAAGTCATTTTGTACAATTTTATTGATTTTTTAAAACAATTTCAGAAAAATGCCTAAAATTTTAATAAAAGTCTGAGTGATAAAATGGCACTATATAGTGTAATAACAAAAAGAAAAAAAAAATGTTTAACATTCCTGCATGAAGGAGGGGAAAGGGATGCGCTTTTTTTCTACTTTTCACATCTTAGCCATATTAATTTATTTCAACTTTTACCAATTTCCTTTGCCATACTTTCCATAGCATTTTGCATAAAGAATAATTGTAAATTAGTGAAGATACGCAGTAACACATGATTAAATTAATAAAACACATTTTCATTTTTGATGATTGTAATTTACTTTCATAGTTTTCAAAAATATATCTCAAGCAAATATCAAGGATTTAAAATAAAGCATTTTTAAATGGAATTTTATTTAAAAAAAATATTAGCAATAGGAAACATTCAAAAGGGTGCCAAAAATCTGGTACAGCGCTGATCTATACGAATTGAAATTATATTCTTTTTAATTTTAAAGAAAACTAGTCGTTAGGGGCCACCAAAATACTTACCCATCATGGATATGCGATAAATATATGAAAATAAAATATGTTTAAACTATTTACAAAATGCGTTGCAATTGCAAAACAAAGTTTAAGAGTATCTTTACATATTTTTAATACACATAGTAATGCTGTCGTCATGAATTGCTGATGAACCCATTTCGATAAATTAAATGAAACGCCAAACTACTCAAGTAGTACCGAACTGCATAAAAGAAACATCCTTATAATTCCAAAAATAAAAGCCATATTAACTAACAGTTTCTTTTACATCCATTCCTTAAAATAAAAAAAATCTAAAATTTTTATATACCTTCCATCAGAACGAATTTTTCGAGAATCCGAAAAAAATAGTTCCGGATAATCGAGGTTACTGATATTCAATAGACTTCGTCCCATCCTTGCATACTAAGTACATACACAATTTCAAGTCTCTATCTCAATTTGTTCGGGAGATAGAGCGTTTACTGACACACAGGCAGACGGACGGACGGACGGCAAATTTTTTTGTAAAAATATGTTTTTAAGAATCTCTAGTGTCTGAAACGTGTAAATCCGCTAAAAAAATTACTTCGATTTTTAAAATGATTGCAAAACTTACCCTATACTACGTATGATGGGTAAGTAAATTAATCAGTTTTATTCCCCTTTTCCACACAAAAAATGTGTTCCACTAATAATTATGAATTTTGAAAGAAAATCTTCATTAGTATATAATTTATAACTTATTAATTAGCATAAGTACAAAATATTTCTCATTCATTTTAAATGTGACGTCATTATTTATCGAGCTCCAATAGTTCCTTCTATCCATGTCCCTTGTATTTTTAACGACTACTATAAAGTAGGGCCACTAGAATTATAAAGTACCTGTTTTATTTCAACAATGACGTCCTATTTTTCCAAGTGAAATATTTCACTGAAAATATCATTTCCTATTGTCCTTTTCACTGCATACTTTACAAAATGAATATTTTAGTGCACTTTGTTGATGCATATAAATTTGAACAGGGTGTAATATTGTTCACAGAGTGTAATATCGTTAAAATTCAATTGAAACGATTTTTCCACATAATGCCGTAATGTAAAGAAATTTTTGACAATCTCTAAAAACAAAGTAATCATGGTAGAAACATCATTTTCAGAAGGTATCCGTGTTAAGGTAAATGTTATTAAAGTACAAAAATTTCATGGCTACTCGGATTGCTATGAAATTTACTAAAGTTAGAAAGCGGCAAGATGGACAGACAAACCGAAGGCATAATAACTTTTCAAATTTCTTGGAAAGTGTTAAAAAATAGAGTGAAAAATATATTGATTAGTATTTATATTTTCCGCCTTTTTCCAAAAAAAAAAAAAAAAAAAATTCTTTTAATAATTATGAGTTTTGAATAAAGATTTTCATTTGTATGTAACTTATAACTTATTAATTAGTATAAGTAAAAAATTTGGTCATTCATTTTAAATCTGGCGTCATTATTTATCTAGTTCCATTAGCTACTGATATTCATTCCTTTTGTATTTTTAACGACTACTATAAGGTACCTTTTTTATTTCAACAATGACGTCACATTTTTCCATGTGAAATATTTCATTAATAATATTATTCCTTTTCATTCAATTTTTTATTTCTAATTATGCCGCCATTTTTGACAGAAAAATTCTTGTTAATGAAACAAATATACATGTTTAATATATAACAAAAAATACTCTCTTTATTTCTTTTTAAAATATGGCGTCATACTTATTTTCTTTTAATTTTTTTAATTTTCATTTTTTTGCACGGAAATTGCTCAGTTGAAAATTTACTGACGCTGAGAAATTATCATTCCAAATTTCTATTTGGTTGACAACAAGAAAGGAAAATGGTTAAATTTTACCTAAAAAATGCCTATTGATTCTGTATAAAAAATAATGAAATTTTGAATTATTAAGGAAAATATTTGAATAAAATGAATAAAACATAGCCTATGTTCATTTCCGGGCTATAATTTATCTATAAGCAAAGCTTCAAAGTCATTAATCCAACCGTTTTGAAGCCAATTTCATTCCAACTTTCGGACACACTATCACATTTATAATATACTAGCAGCCCGCCCTCGCTTTGCTACGGGTAGAGCAAGTCGCCCAGTCCCGTGCCACTACTGACACCGGAAATTGTTACTGACACTTCATCCCATTAAATTCAACTACTAAAACATTACCCTTCTTTTAGGTAGTCGGGTAAAAAGTAGCCTATATGTTGATCTAAGGTCTCAGATACCTTCATAAAAAATATCATAAAAATCGATACATCCGTTCTTGAGTTATAAATGGTGTAAGGAATCCGACTTTGTTTTATGTATATACATTATAATCAATAGTATTCGCAGAGCACGCGGTGTAAGGATTTTTTAAGGTCATTTTTATACACTTTGGGTTACATTATTGTCATTTTAGTAAAAATCCCCCCCCTTTTTTTTTAATATAATATAGCCTATGTTCACCGGAAATAGTGTAGCTTTCAGACGGTGAAAGAATTTTTCAAATCCGTCAAGTAGTTTCGGAGCCTATTCAAGTCAAACAAACAAACAATCAAATCTTTACTCTTTATAATATTAGTATAGATAATCAATAGTATTCGCAGCGGACGCGATGTAAGTTAATTTTAAGGTCATTTTTCTACACCTTGGGTTGCATTATTGGTATTTTAGTATGGATCTTTTTTTTTTTTTTTTTTTTTTTTTTTTTTTTTTTTTTTTTTTTAAATATAATATAGCTTATGTTCACCAGAAATAGTGTAGCTTTCAGACGCTGAAAGAATTTTTCAAATCCGTCAAATAGTTTTGGAGCCTATTCAATTCAAACAAACAAACAATCAAATAAATCTTTCCTCTTTATAATATTAATATAGACAAGGCAGAACCCGTCAAATTTTGACGAAAGAAAATGTTTAAGAACGAACTGTTTCATTAAATTATAATAAACCTACAAAATTAATTATAGTAAAAAATGCATTTTATATTGGTACGTCTAAGTCTTAAACAAACGATATTTATCGTCAAACTAACAAAATACTATTTCTATAAAACGCAGTTGTAGAAATTGTTAAAATTAAACTTTAATCGTATATGTAAGCAGTAAAAAATAATAAAGATATGTTATTATGATAAAGTTCTAATGCTAGTATTCCAAAATGATAAAAAAAAATAATTGTAATTTAAGAAATTACCCCAACCATTTGAAAAATGTTTCACTCGATACATTCATCTATCATTTTAAGCTAAATACCAGTTGTTTTATTGTGTATTATCCGTGCCACTGCTATAAATGACTTTATACATGCTGCAATTTGAAGGTACGGTTCGTTTAAGTTATATCACTCTATTGTCGCCAAGCATAAAAGTTGGCGACGAAAGAAACATTTCAAACTATTTAACATTGTTGGTGCAAAAGTAATCATTATTAAAATACAGCTTTGGCATATACTGTTATACTTGTAAGACTTTGGCATATATTGTTTGATTTTACAGAGCAGAATTTTGGTGATGGAGGTTTTAAACCAAAATCGATCGCAGCACATGCATCTGTGAATGGGTCCATCAGACATCGAATCAAAAAAGTTTTTTCCCAGTTTTTCCCAAGCCGATTGCTTTTTAGTTTTCTTTTTAGGTGGTGGAAAATCAAGAGTAATAGCTATAACATTTTCCGGCTTGTTAGAATCACTATTGGCACTCAAATTTTCCTGGTTAGAACCGACCGATAGTAAAACGCCATGGCTAGTGGATTGGTCGCCCTGGCGACATGATGTTTTACAATTAATCGGTTCGGCATTAAATTGCTTCCTTTTTCGTGATCGCCTTTCAACACGTAATTGGTTTTCAGCGGCTCAATAATCTTTTGATTTTATCATTTTCTGCATTGAAAGACGTTTTTGCGCCAAACCAAATACAGTATTACTCAGTTATCCCGTCGACCAATTTCGCCAAATGATACGAATCGCCAAACTAATAAGCAACTTATACATGTTGACTGTGTTTAATATCATTGAATGCGATATTCACGTTCATTCATTTCTTTGGCTTCGGCTTTTTCCGTATCTGTTAATTTCCGTCTACCCATTTTTAAATTTGTTAGTTTTCTCCTTTATTACAATGATTTTAACCATTTTAATTTACTATTCAAATAAAAATTCTTCTAAAAGTAAAGAATTTAATTTAAATTCAAATAAAAATTCTTCTAAAAATAAAGAATTTAATTTAAATTCAAAAGTGGTAACATCATTCAAAAGTGGTAACATCATTCAAAAGTGGTAACATCATCGGGTCCATTCTCCCGAAAACAACAACCATTTTTCAAATGGTTAAAAAAGCAAAATTTATTCAACTTTGACTCAATCACAGATTTTTTTTTTTTTTTTTTTTTGAAATCTAAGCCCGGCATCATTTTCACCATATCGAAATTTGCAAATGTACATTTCACATCTGTATTCACGTTTAAAAAAAAAATGGCAATTTAATTTGATAATTTTGATTCAAAACTTGAAGTCTCGGTGCTATTAGCTGAAATAGATATTAAACTGTTGATATTATTTTACGTGTAAATCAAATTGTGTAAAGAAGTCAAAATTCACCGGGATTTATAACAGAAGATATTTAAATTTCTATTTTTTCCATTTTAATGAGAAAATGGCAACATAAAGATACAGCACTCAATTTTTTCCCTTTTTTCCTTTGCTTCAAATAGAAATGGAGTACTCCTGTTGCCACAATTAGAAAGGAGTTATTAAAAGATAACTCCTTTCAAATTTCAAAAACAAATTAAGATACAGCTTTCAAACAAATTTCATTTAAAAGTACATCTTTTTTCCTACACGATGGTGTAAAAATTGAAAATATGCAACATTAAGAAATTAAAAAAATTTTAGTAGCAAAAATTTCAATACCGAAATTCATTTAAAATTTGAATGTGTTGCTATGCGCAAAATGACGTATGCGTTACGCACAGATACGTTTGGCCTTTATAATATAGATATAAGGATATAAGGATGTGATTTTTTTAAAAATAAAACAAATTTCTAATAAAAGAGAACAAGATTCAAGAAAAATATGATGCCAAATTTCGTTTTTTTTCTTTCTTTCTTTTTCTTTTTTTTCTTTCTTTTTTGACAAGTCTATTTTTTTTTATTTCGTCAAGACCTCTACACTAAAAAAGTACCAAAGAAACAATTTAAAAATTAAAAAATAATAATAACATGAAAATATGCACGATAATTCAGAAAAAAAAACATACAGTCGGCTCTCGTTAATTCGAACTCGTCGGGACCACAAGAAATGTTCGAATTATCGGGAGTTCGAATTATGGAAAGTATGAAATGAAAACATGCTTAATATGGTCCTCTTACAAAGGAATTAATGTTATAGTGTTTTTTTTTTTAACTTTTTTCGTCTGTTATCATCAGAATATGACTTAATATTAAATTAGAATGTATAAATACGTAAACCAATTAAGTGATTAGAAAAAAGCACAATGGAAGAAAATTTTTAAGCGTCACTGATGGACAGACGAAGCACTAAGAAAGTGGATGTCAAATGTATGGGAAAGAAAGTTATTCAAATGGTCTGAAGTTCGTGAGAAAGAAAGGAAGAATGAAAAATCGGAATTCTCGTTAGTTCGAATTAAACGAAGTCAAGATAAAATGAATTCGAATTAATGAAAATGTTTAACGTTATTTTGCCATTGAAAATTTCGGGACTTCATGTTTAGTTCGAATTAAGCGAAGAT
The DNA here is from genome assembly GCA_964019185.1 of Maratus speculifer. Taxonomy (NCBI): domain Eukaryota; kingdom Metazoa; phylum Arthropoda; class Arachnida; order Araneae; family Salticidae; genus Maratus; species Maratus speculifer. Next base: position 54,428,263 of record OZ025290.1, on the reverse strand, counting down.
TCGAATTATCTGATTTCGAATTAACGAGAGTCGACTGTATTTTATGCAAAAGTTATGTTTTCTTGAAAATATCTAAAAATTAATCATAACATAAAATATAAGGCTGCGGGCAAACAGCATTATTTTTTATTACACTAAAAGAGCAATAAATCTTTCTTTGTTTCCGAACGGAACAAAAGCTTGGTAGTTTTGAAACATCTTTAAATGATTTTTGAGGGACTGACGCTACCGAATTGACAAAGGAAGGGAAAGTTTATCTTCCCCATCTTCAGTCGTAAAGCTGTCAACTGATTTCGAGTTCGATTTCTGTCTTGAAGTTCAGATTCAGTGCACTGAAATAGCAATTTATGGGGAAGACTGGGGTACAATGGTCCACTTTTGTAAATTTTGACTGTTTATTCTTAAAGTATTGATTTTTTTCTTTTGATAAAGTACATGCATGTTACCTATACATTAAAGTTTATACTGCATCCACTCAAAAATAATAATTATGCATACTTTTTTTTATATATTTTTTTAAATAGCAAGTAACAAAGTGGACCATTGTACCCCAATGCCGGGGTACAATGGTCCACAGCATGGGGCTCTATGGACCACTTGTAATTTGAATAAAAATATATCAGTGTAGTTCATTTTTTAACAATAAGAAAGATAAACTATAACAAATTTGTTTATTCACATTTTATTATTCATTTTTATTTGTTTATTCACATTTTATTATTAATTTTTATTTGTTTATTCACTCTTTTAGCTCTAACTAAAGTAACATTTTTTTTCTTCATTTTTTCTATCATTAAGTCATTATACCGGTCGCAGATTGAACAATTAGGTTTATTATCTTCTACAATACATTTTAAAGCCTGTTCCACTTCTTTATGTGGCACAGAACCTCTATTGGTTTTCCTAGGCTTGTTTCTTGGCATTGCTAAAAGAAATATGAAAAATGATATTATAATCTTTTTGTCCAATGATGCCACTTAAAGTTAAATATAAACCTTTATAATAAGAAATATATATATATATCTAAATATATGAATAAGGAAAAAATATAATAAATTTTTCCTGTCTACTTTACATCATCTGTATTTTTTTTAATGAATTTTACCTTATTTAATTATTACATCCAGATACAAACTAATAGGTAGATATATTTTTGTTTTTCTCATTTTATTATTTTATTTAAATATAACTCATTATGGATACATGTATACATAAGTGCAGGAATATTAAATTAACAAATCATGTGAAATTAAAAAAAAACCCTCAAATGCACAAAATGTTTTTACTAATTTTGGTGTTCAATTTGGGTTAATTTTTAAATTTGAAAGCTTTTATTATATAGATAAATATTTCAAAAATGCATTTCACAACATGAATCATTAATTAATTCACACACAGAAATAAAATAATTTATTAATTCTTAATTTGGGCTAATTTTTATGTTTGAAAGCATATATTATGCAGATAAATATTTAAAAAATGCATTACACAACATGAATCATTAATTAATCTACACACAGAAGTAAAATAATTTATTAATTCTGAATTTCACAAATAATATTTAACTTTTAAAAACATAAGATACAAAACTAGGGTACAATGGATCATGGTCCATTGTACCCCAGTTTCTGATGGTCCATTGTACCCCATATGGAAGTTTGACAAAAACTTGATGATAAAAAAAGAAATTTAGAATTCTATTATTTTAGCTATAATAAATATAATAATGTATTGTCTTACCTTTATTTTGTCACACAATATCTTTCAAATTACAAATCTGTAATAAATAAATGAAGATATGTTTCACTGAAAATATTTACTTTTGCCTTACTCCTCCTGTGTCAAATCAATTATCAAGCATAAAATGGCTAAAATGTCAGCTATGCACATGGTTTCAAAGTTCTTCTTACTACTTCATGACTTTCATCTATATACTAAAATATGAAGCTTTCAAAAACAGAATTAATATCAAAAATAGGAGGTGGACCATTGTACCCCGTGGTCCATTGTACCCCAGTCTCCCCTACATCAAAGCGCCGATAAGAAAGATCAAAAATAGCGACGCCTGACCGAAAGAAGTTAGTGCTATATGTACCTGGCCCTTAAGTATAAAATTTTAAAGTACAGTGTTTTCAGTATCGTAATTCTGAATGTTTCTGGTAAACAGACGGAAATTTTTTTTAACTAATGAAATAAAATGATAAATATGAATGATAAATAAAAAATGATAAATATTGTCTATATTCTATAACATCGTTATAAAAGCGCGAGAAGCTGGTGTATTTTAAAAATTATACATTTTCCAAGCTGATTTTAAAGTATGTAATTAATAGAAAGAAAGTTTTTTCATTATTATCCTAATAAATCATCAATGATGACATGAGAAATATATTCCAGATTAAAAGCACGAGGTAGAGAAAATAAAATAATAATAATAGTAATAGTAAACAATAATAATAGTAATACTTAATAATATTAATAATAATAATAATATGTTATAATACAGACATTTAGTGACCTTTCCTACATGAATCCCATTTGTTTTGAATAAAAATGGCATGAGGGAGCATATATCATGAGGTCGTAAATTAGGAATTCTTGCGAAAAAACAAATGTGTTCTAGCACTGATTTAAGTTTCAATCTACTGTAACGTCATCAAAATGGCGTACCGGGATATATATCAGGGGGATGTTAATCAGGATTTCGTCGAAAGTAAAATGCTTTAGCACCGGATTTAAGTCCCCCTGATTTAAATCCTCATCTACTCTGACGTCAGCAAAATGACGTATAGCGGGATCTTAATCAGTGGGACCTTAATCAGGGTCTCAACCAAAGTAAAATTCTCTGTGACTGGATTTAGGTCCCGATCTGATAGCGGGATGTATATCAGTGGGACGTTAATCAGGATTTCGTGAAAAGTGAAATGCTCAAGTACTGGATTTATATCCTGGTTTCTTGTGACGTCAAAATGACGTATAGGGGATCTTAATCAGTGGGACCTTAATCAGGGTCTCGACGAAAGTAAAATTCTCTGTGACTGGATTTAGGTCCCGATCTGATAGCGGGATGTATATCAGTGGGACGTTAATCAGGATTTCGTGAAAAGTGAAATGCTCAAGTACTGGATTTATATCCCGGTTTCTTGTGACGTCAAAATGACGTACCGGGACCTTAATCAGTGGGACATTAATCAGGCGCCTCGAATCTTTTTATTGGTTGAATTGCGCAACTTATTTAATTTTATTCTTTTTCTGATTGGTCCATGCTTAATGTCTAGAAACGGAATATATCTGCTGCCACGATGAGAAAAAAAGTATCAAAACTACAAAAAAATTAATAACTAAAAAACAAATTTAGATAGAGGTTTCAAACAAGCTGCATTTAAAACTATATCTTTTTCTTTATATGACAGTGTAAAAAATGAAAATCTGAGACTTTTAGAAGTTAAGAAATTTACAGTACTGAAAATTATTAAACTGAAATTTCATTTAATATTTGTTTATGATTGGTCCAGGAATATTAACGTGACTCTAAATGTCCGGGCATATTAATATGACTCTGTTATTACGTAAGCTACGTTTTGATTAACCTAAAAATAATATTAGTATTATTTTTTTTTAAATAAAAATCATTTATAAGTCTAAAATTATAGTCTTTGAAAATATTATTTTCCAAATAGTCGTAGTAACTTGTTAAATTACATTTTTTCACTTTATTTTTTTTTTTTTTTTTTTTTTTTTAATTCAAGATGGGTTTTATTACCAGTTTTTTTTTTTTTTTTTAGCCTCCGATGCTATTTTTTTCAGACAAGCTAAAAAATGTCGTGTCATCAGCCCTGAATTTTCTACTCAACCGATTTTGATAATTATTTTTTTTAATGAAAGCTATTTATTTGTAGTTGTGCCCATTTTAGCTATTTTTTAATTTATTTCCATTTTTATATTTTATTTTTAATTTTAAATGCTTTTTACGATATTTCTTCAAAAGGGTGGCAACTCGGTTTAACTTTTCTCTCGATAATAAAAATTTATTTTCCAAAATGATTGCGTATAATTATGCACTAATTGAAGTAAAAAAAAAATATTTACTGAGAAATAATATTAATAATGTAAATAAAATAACAGAAAATATTTTATGATAAAAATTTATGTCTAAAGCAAGATAAGAAAATTTTCAAATGAGGAAAATGATGTCATTCAGCGACCAGATAAATGGCAATTGCAATATTCTTACGGATGCCTTTTTCATATTACTAATAACAGTAACTTAAAAAAAATTTGAAGAGAAAATGACGTCACTATTTAAAATATCGCATTTTTACTCCTAACGATATTACATTTCAATATTTCTTTTCATTATGGACACTGAGATTGAAATTTTACTTTCAGATGACTTCAGTTAGTGAAAATAATGTCACAGTAAAAATGAAATTAGTTTTTTTTTTTTTTTTTTTTTTTTTTTTTTTTTTTAAATAAAACTAGTATTCTGTGAGTGCGTATAAAATAAAATTTCTGGATTTCGCTGGCATTCAGATTACAATTTTAACTGAAGATGTGCGAATATTTGCACGCAAAATTGTAACTGGCAAACTTGACATTTAGTTTGTAAATATATTTATTATATATTGATTCAATAATGTAATTACTTTTTTTTTTTTTTTTGCTTTTTTTACTTTTGTTTTTATTTTCGATCGGGTCTTTTAAACATTTCATTCGTCGAATTCGACGGGATTCCACTCGTTTTATTGTTAAATTGCATTTCCTTTTACTCAGAGTCTATAAAAAAGCGTTTAAACTAAAGAAAAAATCCGTTTTTGATGAATCTAGTCAATGAAGCAGTAGCACGTAAAATTGTATCTCTTTATTATTCCGCAATTCCAATGTCTCAGAGAGAAATTGCTAATCAATTAGGTATTTCACGCCGTTCTTTTTGCTATTATATTGATAAACATAAGAAAAATGAAGTTACTTCATTGCATTCTAAACGGGGTCGCCCTTCTAAAAAAACCTCTATGATTTTTTTTTTTTTTTTTTCCTAATCGGAGGCGAAACTGAATTCTGAAACAGCAGAATCTACATTCAACTTTTTTTTTTTTTTTTACGTCAAAGTTTAGCATGGTATAGTTAAAATCATCCTGTCTGGGGTATGAATGCCAAAACATTTTCAAGATTTTAATGAATTAGTATTCGACAAAGCAAATTACACAGTTCAGTATTATATATTATATGTTTGCATATTTTAAATTTTAAAATAGGTCTGTCATTAAGGATACTCAGGGGTTGAAAACTTTTCAAGAAATCAATTTTTTTTTTTATGATCTAGTTTGATTATTGAATTGATTCTTAACTCAATGCAAAAAACCGCATACAAATATTTGCATTTTTAACGGAGTTATAAGCATTTATATATCAACACTTACATAGCCGCACTCATATAATTTCAACTTTAAGTCGCGTTTTTTCAAAACTTGATTTTTGACGACTAACACCAAGATTTAAAAAAAACTATTTGATGGAATGGCTTACATTTTTTTTGCATGCATATAACATCATTATCTATAGAATTAATTAATATATTTTAAATAGTTTAATATTTTGAGTATTTTTAATGAAAAAAAAAGTTGTATTTTTAGGAGTTTTTTAAATTTTCAAATTTCAGCGTTTTTTTAATGGTGTTGTTTTTGAGTGATAGTTATAGCTTTAATTCATTCTATAGAGCAAAGTTTCCGGATCATTTTAAAGCAAAAATTAGGTTCTTATGTCAATTCAACGTTAAGATATCTTGGTGTTGGTGTTATAACACATAAATTTTTTTTTTCAAAAATTGTGTTACATAAATTTTGCTATATTTCTTATTATATAACATTGAAGTACTTCATTTTATAATTTTATAAGACTACAAACATACCTTTAAAATATCAGAAAGTTTAAATTAATTACATTGAATACTTCTCTTTTGATATGGACTCCAAACGAGAGCTCTGTTTTCATGTTTTTCGGTATCGATCAACCCCTGAGTCCCCTTAAAAAATTAATATAACTCTCTTTGTAAATATATTTTACGGAGGAGAGGGAGACGGACGCCAATTCATGTTTTCCCCGGGTGCCCCCCCCCCCCCCCAAAAAAAAAAAAAAAAAAAAAAAACAAGTTGAATGTAAATTTTGCCATTGCAGAATTCAGTTTCGCCTCCGATTAGAAAAAAGAAAATCGATAGGGTTTTTTAGAAGGGCGGCCCAGTTTAGAATGCAATAAACTAACTTCATTTTTCTTGTGTTTATCAATATAGTAGCAAACAGAACGGCGTGAAATACCAATTGAATAGCAATTTCTCTCTGAGACATTGGAATTGCGGAATAATAAAGAGATACAATTTGACGTGCTACTTCTTCATTGACTAGATTCATCAAAAACGGATTTTTTCTTTAGTTTAAACGATTTTTTATAGACTCTGAGTAAAAGGAAATGCAATTTAACAATGAAAAGAGTGGAATCCCGTCGAATTCGACGAATGAAATGTTTAAGAGACCCGATCGATTTGGTTTTAAAAAAGGCAAAAGTAATTACATTATTGAATCAATATATAATAAATATATTTACAAACTAAATGTCAAGTTTGCCAGTTACAATTTTGCATGCAAATATTCGCACATCTTCAGTTAAAATTGTAATCTGAGTGCCGGCGAAATCCAGAAATTCTATTTTATATGCACTCACAAAAAAATAGTTTTATTAAAAAAAAAAAAAAAAAAAAAAAAAAAAAAAAAAAACTAATTTCATTTTTACTATGACATTATTTTCACTAACTGAAGTCATCTGAAAGTAAAATCTCAATCTCAGTGTCCATAATGAAAAGAAATATTGAAATGTAATATCGGGTACTACTAGGTTATCCCGTCGACCAAAAAATTATCGTCAAACTATAAGATTAAATGCCAATAATGGATGATCGTGAATGTCACATTCAATGACATTAAACAGGATTCACCTGTTTAAAATGTCATTAAGTGATTTTTATTTCAACTTTTTATTAATATTTTTATTAATATTCTACTAATTATTTGTTTTTCGTTATTTAAAATAAAAATTATGTCAATATGTACACTATATTGCCATTGATTATGGGACACTTGCGATTTTAGACATTTTACTAAATATCTAGAAAAATACATGAGGAATCATCTCGAAACTCTTAGTGTATAAATATAATAGTATACGTCATACATCTCCTTGAAGATTTTTTACCGAAACGCCATAGGGGACCGTCAACAAATTAAAAAAGAATGAATATCTTTTGAATAACCCTGTCAAAACTAATGTAGCAAAAGCGCTCAAACTCTAGATTATGATTGAATGCCTTATTGTAATACACTGTGTTCATTTTTATGCAAATAGCATGCACACTCGCAGAGTAATTAAGGTTTTTATAAAAATGGTCCCAAATTTTTCCAAGTTTTTTTATTATAATTTTCAGAGTTCTTAATATAAAATAATATTTTTTTCAGAAAATATGACAAACAGCATTGCACATAGTACCCTGTATTCAGAATTAAAAAGTAATAAAAATTGTATGAAAAATGAGTAAGTTTACTATATAATTTTTTACTGCGCATGCGTCAAAGATATCAAAATTTCATTTGCATATTATGTTAGCTAAATGTATAGAGCAACTTTAGTAAAAGTCTCAAAATCATAGCTTGAAAATTCTGAAAGTAATTGTCTATAGAAAAGGGACAAAATCCGTTGTTTCCAAAATGAAGCAAAAAAATGAGGGATTTTATCCAAATGCAGTAGTACATCCCATATTGTGTATTCTATATTGACACTAATCAATGAATATATGGATACAACCCCTCTTGTTTTTGCTTCATTTTGAGAATAACGGATTTTCGACTTATTCAATTGACGATTATTGTCAGAATTTTCAAGTTATGATTTTGTGACTTTCACAAAAGTTGCTCTATACATTTAGCTAACATAATATGCAAATGAAATTTTGATATATTTGACGCATGCGCAGTAAAAAATTATTTAGTAAACCAACTCATTTTTTATACAATTTTCATTATTTTTTAATTCTGATTACAGGGTACTGTGTGCAATGTTGTTTGTCATATTTTCTGAAAAAAATAATATTTTATATTAAGAACTCTGAAAATTATAAGGAAAAAACTTGAAAAAACTTGGGATCATTTTTATAAAAACCTTAATTACTCTGCGAGTATGCATGCTATTTGCATAAAAATGAACAAGGCTTATTACAATAAGGCATTCAATCACAATCTAGAGTTTGAGCGCTTTTGCTACATTAGTTTTGACAGGGTTATTCAAAAGATATTCATTATTTTTTAATTTGTTGACGGTCCCCTTTGGAGTTTCGGGAAAAAATCTTCACGGAGATGTATGACTTATACTATTATATTTATACACTAAGAGTTTCGAGATGATTCCTCGTGTATTTTTCTAGATATTTAGTAAAATGTCTAAAATCGCAAGTGTCCCATAATCAATGGCAATATAGTGTATAATTTGGCTATAATATAATATATATTGGCGATATAATAATATATATTGGATAATATAATATATATTGGCGATTTGTATAATTTGGCGAAATTGGTCGACGGGATAACAGAGTAGTAACTAATATCTTTATGAGTAAAAATGCGATGTTTTTAACAGTGACGTAATTTTCTCTTCAAATGTTTTTTAAAATTTACTGTTATTAGTAATATGAAAAAGGCATCCGTAATAATATTGTAATTCCCATGTATCTGGTTGCTGAATGACATCATTTTCCTCATTTGAAATTTTTTCTTATTTTGCTTTAGACATTAATTATTATCATAAATTATTTTCTTTTATTTTATTTACATTATTAATATTATTTCTCAGTAAATATATTTTTTTAAACCTTTAATTAGTGCATAATTATACGCAATCATTTTGGAAAATAAATTTTTATTATCGAGAGAAAAGCTAAACTAAGTTGCCATCATTTTGAAGAAATATCGTAAAAAGCATTTAAAATTAAAAATAAAATATAAAAAATGAAATAAATTGAAAAATAACTAAAATGGGCACAACTACAAATAAATAGCTTTCATTTTAAAAAATAATTATCAAAATCGGTTGAGTAGAAAATTCAGGGCTGATGACACGACATTTTTTAGCTTGTCTGAAAGAAATAGCATCGGAGGCTAAATTATTCTTTCATTTTTTTCAAAATGAAAAACTTGAAATTAATAATGTCTAATTAAATAATCTGACTAATTTTCTGTAATCGGATTGATGATCTAGAAATCTCCTTAATACATAAACAACAAGTTGGAAATTGCACGTGAAGCGTAGCATTTGAGGTGCGTTCGTACGATAACGTTATTACACCTCAGCAACGTATATCTTATTCATAAAATGTGAAGTATATAGTTTATTATAATTGAAACACGAACCCAAACAATGTTTCCTCGTATAACATTATGTAGTGGAATACTTTTGTGTGGCCCTGTAATTTAATAATGAATATTCTTTGCATCACACATTGTGCAAAATGTATATTTTAGTATATACTTCATAGATTCATGTCAATTCTATTATATTCGAATGAGTGTAACACCATTAAAATGCATTTGAAACTTTTCCCCCCATTGACCATAATGTAACGGAATACTTTTGATTGTCCCTCTAATTGATCTATGCATCCGATTTTCATAACATTCGAAAAGACTCGACAAAACTATGTAATAATTATATGTTCTAAACTTCAAACGATTAAAATGCATTTGAAACTTTTTTCCCCATTGACCGTAATGTAACGGAATCCTTTTGATTATCCCTGTAATTGATGTATCCATCCGATTTTCATAAAAATTGAATTGACTCGACAAAATTATATAATAATTATATATTTTAAGTTTCAAACGATTCGGTTGGGTAGTTTTTGCGTTGTTACATGCGGGCAGACGGACAGACAGACAGACAGACGAACCGACTGAGCGACAACTATAGGTGCTATGTATTTTTATAATTATGAACGCACCTAAAAAGGCCCAGATGTATACGCGCCGAGTTTGACGCGATAATTTTTTATGCTAATTTGGCGGAAACATCGTATTCCAATACTAGTTGCATATATATATTTAAATTACTTTCTGTTATTTTAAAAATAATAACAATAAAAAAGGTTAATTAATAAGTATGGAACAAAACAATTTATGTAATTTTAAAGAAAAGAATGGAAGTAAATAAACATCGTATTAATAAATAAATAACAATATTTGGGTTACCATGTCAGGCAAAATAATGCCAATTTAGATTCCATTAGTTACCTCTGTGCGTATATGATATCTGTACAAACAAAACTCTCAATAATGTAGTAAATATGCCATTTGGCTGTATTCAATTATAAAAGATAAGTCCAAAATCTTTTTAAACATTAGCTAACACAGAGAAAATATGAAGAAAATCGAAGAAGAAATGGCCAATTGTAAAAGATTTGTAATTTTTTTTTTTCAGCAGGCAATTTTATTTTAAAATGTTGAATTTCTCGATAATAATAACACATAAATGCATAAATTTCCTTTGTGATAATTTAGATTTATCACAGGCTTTTAAAGACATTTTTTCTGAAAAGAGATTTCACTATGGAACTGAAAACACAAAATGGCTTTCATTCTCAAGATGAAAAGATCGGCGATATAAAAGGGTCGCTAAATCATCATCGATCAGCGGAAAAGACAGGCGGGCAACACTAAGGTGAAGAGGAGACCACACGGATCGCGCTTTTGATAGCACGCCGACGCAAAAATGAAAGTACGAAGATGATCAGAGACCCGACATACTGGCGCCAAGGGCGTGTATTTTCAGGTACGAATGATAAGACGATGTTACGAATCTCTTAATGAGAAAAGATCATTAAGGTTGATGATTGGTTCGTGACCTTTAGGCGACGTCCTGGCTGAGAAGAAAAGGAGAAGCCAAGGTTTTGCAGGGAGGATTTTGGTCTCGGAGCGAAAAGAGCAGAGAACAGAGCTCGGAGCTCGGATTGTTCTCTAAGAAAAGTGGATCAGCTCGGATCGGGAGCTGTAGAGAGTGACATCACACAAGTGAGTCGGAGGAAGAGGACTCTCGCTAGGAGAGTGCCGGTGATAAGTCTCGTCTTCGGCGTTTAGATAACGCGCCGTGTTGCTGATTTGGAGAAACTTTACTTCGTTTATGAACTGAGCATTCTATGACTGAAACAGAACTTTAGTTTTGGAGCTGGTTGGTTAAGAACCTACGTGTTCTTAAATGATTTTATGCTGTATATATATTTATTCCAGAGGATTTTTTTTATTGTTCTACAAATAAATAATAGATTCTCCATTAAATACCATTGCCTGGATTATTTGCCGAGCGGCACACACGCTACAACCACTTAGCTTTTAATCAATAAAAGGCCAAGTTATTACAGCTGGTGGCAGCGGGAGCCACTAGCCCAGGACTATAGTTCGCCGTGCAGTTCCAGAGTTAATCATCGATAAAATCCAGCGCCCCGCTGAGAAGGCATCCAGCCGCTAAGAGAGATCCAGCGCCCCGCTGAGAAGGCATCCAGCCGCTAAGAGAGACCCAGCGCCCGCTGAGAAGGCATCCAGCCGCTAAGAGAGATCCAGCGCCCGCTGAGAAGGCATCCAGCCGCAAAGAGAGATCCAGCGCCCCGCTGAGAAGGCATCCAGCCGTAAAGAGAGACACAGAGCCTAGCTGAGAAGGCACCCAGCCATAACCGGAGATACAACGCCTAGCCGACGAAAGGCCACCCAGCCGCAACCTACCCATAGCACCCAACACCCTCCGACGGAAAGATGCCCCAAGAGAGATGCAGACGACGGAAATAGGTAAGCTCATTCTAAATTTGGAGTGGCTCTGTTTCATATTTTTTGCACAAAATTAATTGCGGTGAGGAAAATTATGTACTATGTTTCTCTACTTTTATTATTTTAATCTAAAATTAAGAAATTAGTAAATAGTATTGCTAAAAAAATTTTTTTTTGTCCTTCTTTTCTTAATGATAAAAACATTATATGTTAAATGCATTTCTTTCCGGACAAAACGGAAGAAACTAGAAAGTTTTGAAAAAAAAAGAGTGTGTACAACTCACAAGGAAGGTCTCCATACTGGGCATACTCAGATTTTTTTGAAAAAATACTAATTAAGCTACTCATGTATGTAATAAAGGATCAATCAAATTTAGCGGCGGAATTACAGAAGAAAACATGTAAAAAAATAAAATACTTTCGAGTATTTGGCGCGAAAAGACAAAAGCGTTATTGGATTTGGCGAGCACCATTTTCCCTCGCTAAAAGCAAACGATTTTAATGCACCTGAAAATTTCTTCTTAATTAAATTTTAGAATACGTGTAAATAGTATTTAATGAATTTAAATTTGAACAATGAGAGAGTTCGACACATAGATGTATTTTACATTACATATTTCTGTTGCTTTTGCTACAGTTATTTAATTTTATCACTTTAAAACTAATTTCTTATATAAAAATACTCTCATATTGAAAAGTTTTTTTTTCATACATTTAAGCGTATGATAAAATAAAGGCCAGATGAAGAATGCTGCAATAATACATTTCAGTATAGGATAAGTTTTTGTATCTATAACAACAAAATTGAATCCACAGAGCTCAATTAGATTGGAGTTAATTTTGAGATTGAAACAATTGTAAATAATTTAAATTTTGTTTTAATTCATAAAATTTCACAGTTAATTTTCGTTCCAAATACATTATGACAAAAAGTATAGTTAAAACAAATTAAAGCTGACAAAATTAATGTTATACAAATAAAAAAAAATAAACAAGTTCAAGATGAAACATTTTTACTTTAAAAAGAACTTGACATAAAAAAAGTATTTTTTGAAATTTCATTTTGTCGCCAACCGATGATAAATCGCCAAACAAAGGCAATGTTCATAATTTTTTTACGAAAATTCTATCAGGGTTCCGCCAAAAATAATTTTATAAACGTATATATCCACATGAGAAGAACATTCTGTAATTTTTTCAAAATTTTCTGAATATGCCCGTATGGAGACCTTCCTTGTCAGTAGATTGTAATTTTTTTAGCAGCATAAATGTTGTGAGGTTAGTCATAAATTTAAGTTTTCTTTAAAGGCTTCTAAACAGAGAGGGATATTGTTACCTGTTGATCTAAAATTATTTATGTTTACATTTTTGAAGTGTAGTTTTCGAAAAATCTGAATGCTAAAACTGGCAATATTTTTTCTAAAATTAGAAATAGATACAGGTATTTGTATTGTGGTCGGTTGAAAAAAAAAGTGTTGAATCGGTTAATTGTGTACTTTTCATGCATATATTTTTCATTTCATTCTCATTTACTGTGTTTAAACTGTGTAGTAAAAGTGTATGTGTAAAATTTAACATTGCATGTATGTTAGGGAAATTTTATAGGTTGTTAGGAAATAAATAGAAATTTCGGTTAGTGCAACTCAGTCTAAAAATGACGGTCATTACTGATTTAAAGCAATGTAGAAAAATCGATTTGCAAATGTTAGCAGACGAGTTGGGAATTGAAATTGATAAGAATGATAAAATAGCGGTAATTATACAGAAAATCGAATCAGCTGCAGATTATGATAAAGATCTTACTTTATCGCAGGCTAATTATATTGTACAAGATAGGGAGACTCAAGCAGTCGAGCAAAAAGAAAGAGAAAGGGTCGAGCGAGAATTAGAGGCAGAAAGAGAAAGAGCGACACGGGACAGAGAAGAAAAACAGAGAGAAAGGGAATTTCAATTAGAGCAATTGAGATTAACTCAAAATGCGAATAGACGTGAATCTACGTCAAGTAGCGGATCTGAGAGGAGTCAGAAACCCCCTTTAAAAGCGTTAATGCATAAATTCGATCCAGAACGGTCAGATATTACTCTTTTTTTAAACCTTTTTGAACGGCAATCCTTTCGAGCAGGCATAGAACCAGAAGAGCTTGTGACTCATCTTTTATCGCTGCTCCCGGCAGATATTGCAGAATTAATTTTGTGCGAGCCCGCAGAAAAAATCGACGATTTCACGCACGTGAAATCAATTTTGTTAGCACGCTTTCGGCTAAGTCCTGAAGCGTATCGCCAGAAATTTACAAGGCATTCTCGGATACCAGGCACCCCTTGGAAGGATATTATTTTCGACTTAAATAGTTATTTTGAAGGGTGGTTAACCGGACTAGAAATTTCAAATTTCGAAGACTTAAAGAAATTATTGGTAACAGACCAAATTAAGCGCCGTACGCCGATAGAATATAAAGAGCATTTTATTGACTCTTGGGCAAATTTCAAAGACCCGTTAGTTCTAGTTAAGTGTTTAGACGAGTTTGAGGCAGTGAAAGGGCCCTCGAAAAAAATCTGGAACCCGAGAAATTTTCCCTTAAAATCAGAAAAACCGAGACTTGAAGATAAACCGCGTGTTGAGAAATCGGCCGAAACTAAAACGAATTGGAGAGACAAGGATCCCGATAAAGAAAGAAACCGTTTTTTGAGCAAAAGAGAGCAAACAAATGTTTTATTTGCGGAAGTTTTTCGCACTATCGTGCCCAGTGCCCGGAAAAAAACAAGAGGGAAAATAACGCCGCGTCAGTAGGGCATTTAAATAAAAATCATGAATTTGAAAAAGGTTTTTTGCCGTATTTAAGTAAGGCTCGTATTAACGGGGAGGAAATTACGGTATTAAGAGATTCTGGTGCTTGTGTCGATGTGATTTCCAGTAAATTTATAAACCACAGTCAATTAGATGGGGAATTTATGTGGATAAAACAATCACTCTTAAATGATGTTCGCTGTTTGCCCACCGCTAATATAACGCTTGAAATTGACGAAATAGGAAGTATCTCGACGAAGGCTATAGTAACTGATAGAGACGTAGATATGTCCTATTATATACTAGGGAATGATACGCAGAAGCTCATCGACGAGAGAAAAAAACGCGAAATCAAAACATTCAACGCAGTAATGACGCGCGCGCAGGCGAAAAAAAGCGAAACTAGCTCCGGGAGCGACGGAGGCGAACAAGAAACCGAAACTAACTCAGAGGCAGGGGGAAACGATTTCACGGAACAGGCAGATCCGGAAAGGTCAGATAACGAGTTTTTACCGATAGCACGGGAAGACTTAGGGACCGGCTTGACGAGAATTAAAAGGGCAGAATTCATAACCGAACAAAAGACGGATTCCTCACTACGAGACATTCGCGAAAAAGCAAAACAAAAAAAATCAAATTTCGAAATTAAAGAGAATTTAGTAATGAGGAAAGTAACGGATCATCACGGATTCGAAAGAAAACAGTTAGTTGTCCCAACTAAGTACAGGGAAGCGATACTTAGTGCTTGTCATGAAGGTATAGCGGCTCACATGGGCCAATCAAAAATAAAAGATAAAATATTGAGATATTTTTTCTGGCCTAATATTACTAGGGAAATTGAGGATTTTGTCAAGTCATGCCATGCTTGCCAGGTAGTGGGAAAAGCGGGGGAAACTAAGAAAGCCCCATTAAAATTAGTTCCCATAATTTCGGAAGTATTTTCAAAATTATCGTGCGATCTAGTAGGTCCCTTGCCGACGTCAAAAAAGGGAATAAATATTTACTCACAGCAATCTGTGTTTATTCACGTTATCCAGAAGCAATACCGATACCAGATATGCTCTCGGAAACGATCATTGAAGCGATGATCATGATTTTTAGTAGACTTGGTTACCCGTCTAGCATACAAACGGACCTTGGGAGGAGTTTTACTTCGAATTTAACGACAGCCTTCCTAAAAAGGTTTGGGGTAAAACTAAACCATTCGAGTGTATGTCACCCCTCCTCAAACGTTATTGAGAGATGGCACAGGTCAGTATAAAGGCTTTTAAAAGTGCTATGCGTGGAAAACGGTAGCGACTGGGAAGCTAATCTTCCCCATGCGCTTTTAACCCTTAGGACGGTAACGCATGATTCTACAGGTTTTAGCCCAGCAGAGCTAGTTCATGGGAGAAATCTCCGTACTCCGGAAACCCTACTTTTCGAAAAGTGGACGGGAGAAAATGATGAGCATGAATTAGTTACTGAGTACGTCTTCAAACTTATCAACCGACTGAAACGCTGTCAGGAGCTAGCGGTCGAAAACATGACAATTACTAGAAATAAACGGAAAATGTGGTATGATAGAAATGCTAAAGAACGAAAATTTCAACCAGGAGACGAAGTGTTAGTTTTAGCAACTAACAAAAAAAACAAAATGTCTGTAGGTTGGATAGGCCCCGGTAGAGTAGAGTCTAAAATTTCTGAGACGAATTATATTGTGGGTATACCAGGGAGAAGAGAAAAATCGCAAATCTATCATGTAAATCTATTAAAACCCTATATCACCAGGATAGGTAAAATAAATATTTTGACAAAAGAATTTAATGAGACAGATGAATCTCAGGATTTGGAGATAGCTTTCCCGTTAGCAGATCCAAATAGTTATAACTTTGACGAAGTTATCGAACAAAGTGAATTAAACGAGCAGTGCACAGCAGGTGAAATTCAAATGTTAAAACAGGTATTAGACGAATACAGGGAAGTTTTTTCGAACGACCCGGGCTTAACGGACCTGACTATTCATGATATTGAGCTAACTGAGGAAAAACCGGTGAGAATTAGGCCATATAGGGTATCTCCTAGACAGAATGAAATGCTGAAAAAAGAGATAAAGCGCATGCTTGAATTAAATATAATTAAGGAAGGGGAGTCTGATTATAATTCTCCCATGATTTTAGTCGTAACTCCAGGGAGGGAACCACGGCCCTGCATTGACTATCGCCGTTTGAATGCAATAACAAAAATAGAATTTTTTCCACTTCCGAATATTGAACAAAGGGTTGAAAAGGTGGCGGCGGCAAAATATATTTCTGTATTAGACCTGACCAAAGGATACTGGCAGATACCCATGACACCAAAAGCACAAAAATTAGCTGCTTTTGTCACAAGCTTTGGTAGTTTCTTACCAATGGCAATGCCGTTCGGATTGTCCAACGCTAGCTATAGGTTTTCCAAATTCATGTCTAAATTATTAAACGGGTTCGAAGAATTTTGTATTTCATATTTATATGACATGGCCATTTTTTCAGATAGCTGGGAAGACCATCTTCAGCATCTAAACACGGTACTAAATCGAATTAAAGAGACGAAACTTACCGTTAAAATTTCGAAATGCAGATTCGCACAAAAAACGGTTAAATATCTGGGACACATAGTAGGGGAAGGAAAAAGGAAACCAGCAGAAGCGAAAATCCGCGCCATAACGGAACTCCCAGACTCTAAAAATAAAACGGAAATTAGAAGATGCCTTGGCATGGCAGGGTATTACTCCCGTTATATAGAAAATTATGCGACCATCGTAGAACCTCTCACACGAGCATTAAAAGGAAAACACAAAAAAGAAAAAATCATATGGATCGATGAAATGAAAGAGGCTTTCGAAACCTTAAAGTCTAAACTCAACCAAAAACCCATCCTATATGCGCCAAATTATAATCTAGAATTTGTGGTACAGACGGACGCGTCAGATAAAGGGATAGGGGTAGTTTTAGCACAAAGACAGGGCTCAGAAGAACATCCCATTATTTATTTGAGCAGAAAATTTTCGGAGCAAGAGAAAAGTTATAGCTCCACAGAGAAAGAATGTGCGGCTATAATTTTTGCCATAAAAAAATTACGTCACTACATTGATGGACAAGAGTTCAGTATCGAAACCGATCACAATCCTTTAGTGTTCCTGAAAAACAATGCAGGTAACAATCCCAGGTTGTTAAGATGGTCCTTATCACTGCAACCGTTCCTGAATGCCATAAAACACAGAGCGGGCAAGGATATACCGCACGTTGATTGTCTGAGCAGGGCAATAAAATGAAAAAAAGGGCTCAATTTTTTTTCTCTCACATTTGTAAATAGTTTTCTTTTTTGTATATATAAGGTTTTCTTAATGTGTTTATACTGGCTTCAACACCTTTAAATTATTAGAGTTCTCCAAACAAAGCAAAGTCGTTAAAAGAGTTTGAAAATGTTTTTTAAAGTGTCTTTTTAGAATTGTCAAAATTTTATTTTGAGTGCAAAGAGCCACCCAAATGAATGAGCTAACCATGTTCTGCTTTTTAGATTTCACGCCTTTCTGACGTTAAATCATCTTAGAGGTGGGGGTAGTTGTGATAATTTAGATTTATCACAGGCTTTTAAAGACATTTTTTCTGAAAAGAGATTTCACTATGGAACTGAAAACACAAAATGGCTTTCATTCTCAAGATGAAAATATCGGTGATATAAAAAGGTCGCTAAATCATCATCGATCAGCGGAAAGACAGGCGGGCGACACTAAGGTGAATAGGAGACCACACGGATCGCGCTTTTGATAGCACGCCGATGCAAAAATGAAAGTACAAAGATGATCAGAGACCCGACATACTGGAGCTAAGGGCGTGTATTTTCAGGTACGAATGATAAGACGATGTTACGAATCTCTTAATGAGAAAAGATCATTAAGGTTGATGATTGGTTCGTGAACTTTAGGGGAGGTCCTGGCTGAGAAGAAAAGGAGAAGCCAAGGTTTTGCAGGGAGGATTTTGGTCTCGGAGCGAAAAGAGCAGAGAACAGAGCTCGGAGCTCGGATTGTTCTCTGAGAAAAGTGGATCAGCTCGGATCGGGAGCTGTAGAGAGTGACATCACACAAGTAAGTCGGAGGAAGAGGACTCTCGCTAGGAGAGTGCCGGTGATAAGTCTCGTCTTCGGCGTTTAGATAACGCCGTGTTGCTGATTTGGAGAAACTTTACTTCGTTTATGAACTGACAAGGAAGGTCTCCATACGGGCATACTCAGAAAAATCTGAAAAAATTACAGAATTTTCTTCTCATATAGTTATATATGTTTATAAAAAAATTTCGGCGAAACCTCTTTATAACGTCCGTAAAAAAATAATAATAATTTCGTTTATTTGGCGATTTATCTCCGGTTGGCGAAAAAACGAAATTTTGAAAAATACGCTTTTACTCTTCGAATACTTTTTAAAGAAAAAACTTTCTATGTTCAATTTATTTAAATAAGTTTAGTTTAAGTAATTTTAGTTTTGCATTTTTACTTTAGTTTAAGTGTAATTTTGTCATATACGTTTATATGTACTTATAACAAAATGAAATTAATGTATTTTATCATAAACACAATTTAAATTGATTAAAATTGTTCCAAATTGAAAAATACACTGTTAAAAATCTGCTGCATTTTGTTGCAACGCACTCCCTTGCTTGTATAGAAAACGGTTACTTGGCCGTGAAATGGAACTTTCTCATTGGTTGGAATAGAGATATTATATATCAGCGGTGGAGTGCGTTGCAACAAAATGCAGCAGATTTTTAACAGTGTATGATAAGGTCAATTCACCGTGCTATGAAGCATTCTCATTGGTCAGAAGAGAGATATTCTATAAAAGTAATGGAGTGACGTTGCAGTAAATGCTGCAGATTTTTAACAGTGAAGTCAATTAAAATCAATTTTCAGATTCGTTAAAATCGTCTGCTTTTGGCGAGGAAATGCACTGCTCGCCAAATCCCGCGTCGCTTTCAGCTTTTCACGCCAATTATTCCAAACTATTTTATTTTTTTACATGTCTAATAATGTAATTCCGCCGCTAATTTTCACCGATCCTTTATTACCTACATGAGTAGTTTAATTCGTATTTTTTTCAAAAAATTCTGAGTATGCCCCCAATGGAGACCTTCCTTGTGAGCATTCTATGGACTGAAACAGAACTTTAGTTTTGGAGCTGGTTGGTTAAGAGCCTACGTGTTCTTAAATGATTTTATGCTGTATATATATTTATTCCAGAGGATTTTTTTATTGTTCTACAAATAAATAATAGATTCTCCATTAAATACCATTGCCTGGATTATTTGCCGAGAGGCACACACGCTACCAATCACTTAGCTTTTAATCAATAAAAGGCCAAGTTATTACACCTTCTTAAGTTAGTAAATTTTAAAACTGTAATTTTTCTTTTGAGTGGAATTGGCGAAATGGCGCAAGAAAAATTAAATAAACAACAAAAAACATTTGCTTAAAAAAGCATTATATTCGTTGATCGCATTCTTCAAAATTATGGTGAAAAACTTTTGAAAAAGTATGCCATTATTTTGCAATATGTGTGGCAAAAATTCACACAAAAGCAAAATTTTAAATATTTGATTCCAATTTTAAAAATATTAACTCATATCTTATAATTTACAATTGAATATTAAAATATATACTCCAAAAGTTATCTTCACTTGAAAAAACACCATTATGGCGACTATCAAAAACCTACTTTCAGTCACATGCATTTTATCTTCATATACTTTGGCGACAAAAGCAAAGTTACATGATACTGAAATTTATGAAAGAGAAAAAGAAAATAATAAAAAGTTGAATGTAGATTCTGCCATTGCAGAATTCAATTTCGCCTCCGATTAAAAAAAAAAAAAAAAAATTGATACAGGTCTTTTAGAAGGGCGACCCTGTTTAGAATGCAAAGAACTAACTTCATTTTTCTTGTGTTTATCAATATAGACGACAACGGAAAACAGAACGACGTGAAATACCCAATTGATTAGGAATTTCTCTCTGAGACATTGGAATTGTGGAATAATAAAGAGATACAATTTGACGTGCTATTTCTTCATTGACTAGATTCATCAAAAACGATTTTTTTCTTTAGTTTAAACGCTTTTTTGTAGACTCTGAGAAAAAGGAAATGCATTTTAACAATAAAATTGAATGAATGTCTCGTTTTAACGCCCAGATTACGAAACTAGTAGTTGGGAGCCACCGTAATACTTACCCATCATGGATTTGCATTGTATAATATGTGAAAACTAATTATAAAATGCATTGCAATTCCAAGACAAAATTTAAACGTATATTTAAATGTTCTTAATATACATAGTAATGCTCCATAAATGAATTGCTGATGAACCCATTTCGACTAATTATGTAAAATACCAAACTACACAAGTAGTACCGGATTGCGTAAAAGGAATATCCTTATAACTCCAAAAACAATAATCATATTAACTAACAGTTTATTGCGTGAGATTAAGCGTCTCATTTCCAATTAAAACATATCTTTGGTTTGAAATTTGAAGAAAATACAGGGTCATGAAAAATCGAAGAATATGGAAAACAGGATTACAAATATCTCGGCAACTATTAATCCGACCGACTTCGTTCTTGATGCAAAATTTGTGTTATTTTATTGCCTTTTACGTCCTTTTGTTAAAAAAAAATTCTAAAATTTTTATATACCTTTCATCAGAACGAATTTCTCGGGAGTCCGAAAAAGATAGTTCCGGATAATCGAGGTTACTGATATTAAATAGGCTTCATCCTATTCTTAATTACTAAGTACATACAAAATTTTAAGTCTCTATTTCCATTTGTTCGTGAGATAGAGCGTTTACAGACCGATAGACAGATAGACGGAGGGCATTTTTTTTTCTAAAAATGTTTTTCGGAATTTCCAGTATTTGAAACGTGTAAATCCGTCAAAATTTTTTTTTCGATTTTCAAAACAATTGCAAGACTTATCCTATACTGCGTATGATAGGTAAGTAAAAGTGGGCCACAATTTTTGACACGACACTTTTTAGCTTGTATGAAAGAAATAGCATCGGAGGCTAAAAAAAAAACTAATTTAATTTTTACTATGACATTATTTTCACTAACTAAAGTCATCTGAAAGTAAAATCTCAATATCAGTGTCCATAATGAAAAGAAATATTGAAATGTAATATCGTTATGAGTAAAAATGCGATGTTTTAAGTAGTGACGTCATTTTCTCTTCAAATGTTTTTAAAAAGTTGCTGTTATTACTAATATGAAAAAGGCGTCCGTAATAATATTGTAAATCCCATTTATCTGGTTGCTGAATGACATCATTTTCCTCATTCGAATATTTTGCTTTAGACATTAATTTTTATCATAAATTATTTTCTGTTATTTTATTTACATTAATAATATTATTTCTTAGTAAATAATTTTTTTTACCTCAATTAGTGCATAATTATACGCAATCCTTTTATTGTTATTAAACTTTACGAAAACAATTAACTTTTATCTTTTAAATGCGAGGACATGTTCACTGATGAGATCAAGCTTCTGATAATGGAAAATAAATTTTTATTGTCTAGAGAAAAGCTAAAGTGAGTTGCCACCATTTGAAGAAATATCGTAAAAAAGCATTTAAAATTAAAAATAAAATATAAAAATGGAAATAAATTAAAAAATAGATAAATTGGACACAACTATAAATAAATAGCTTTCATTAAAAAAAATAATTATCAAAATCGGTTGAATAGAAAATTCAGGGATGATGACACGACATTTTTAGCTTGTCTGAAAGAAATAGCATCGGAGGCTAAAAAAAGAAAAATAACTATCATTCAAAACTCATTTAATCAAATTTTAAAGTTCATTTTTTAGCACTTTCCATCAAAGTTGAAAAGTGCTTATGGGTCATCCATTTCAAGTGGTCCAGAAAATATTTTTTTGGTCGCTCGACCATTTTTAAAAAATCCGAAATTTTTTGTACAACAACCCTAACATGACGGAAGTTCAAAATGACCGTTCTTTTAATTTTACTATTTTTTGTTTGCGCATGGCGGCCATCTTTGTTTCATCGTGTGCAGCGATTTTCTCAAATACTAGGATACACAAAATTGTAAATATCTCGTCTTCTATTTTCCCAATTGAAATGGGGTTTGCAGCATTTTGTTCAGAATAAAATAGGCTAAATATACAGTGATAGAAAAATTTTGAAAAATAAATTTTTACAGGTGAAATTTTAGCACAAAATGTACGATTTTTTCCAAAATCTATCCGTTTGCAAGAGGAAAATTTTCAAGCAAAATCAACTGTCAACTTTACACAATTTTTTCTACAAATAGGTCAAAAGTACGTGTACTCATACACTAAGTCCCAGATCTGGGAGTTAATTTCTCTTTGCGAAAAAAATTCCGAAATTCGTCAAAAATTTCAAAAATCGCACATTTTAGGCTTTGATATCTCTGGTGGGGCACGAGATAAAAATCTGAAATTTTGGCCTGTGATAGTATTTTGTATTAGCGTTATGTACAAAAAATTTCAAGAAGGAGATTTGACTACAAGCTGAGATATGACATGGAAAATATGTAAAAACAATACTTTCAAACTATTGTAAACCTACTATGTAATTGTTCAACAAGACTGTCAACCGTGCACAATTTTTTTCTACAAATAGGTCAGAAGTGTGTGTACTAATACACCTACTCCCATATCTGGGAAATGATTTCTCTTTCCGAAAAAAATTCCGAAATTCGTCGAAAATTTCAAAAATCGCACTTTTTAGGCTTTGATATCTCTGGTGGAGCACGAGATAAAAATCTGAAATTCTGGCCTTTGATAGTATTATGTAGTAGTGTTATGTACAAAAAATTTCAAGAAGGAGATTTGACTACAAGCTGAGATACGGTGATTAAAAAATGTTAAGAAATGCTATTACGAGTACATTAGGAGAAATGAGATTAGTCTCTTTTATTACAATATTTACACAAAAAATATCGTTTGTTGAAAACAGTTAAATAATAAGCATTTAATTTACAAAATACTATATATGCTCAACAAAGAGCTTAACAATATTTACGAGAGATGTTATGAGTTCGACCAGTTACTGTTGTCAGTCCATCAGGCTGTTCTTTCTAAAAATTTTATTTGAAGCCCCCCAAGTCTTGTCATCCCTTGCTAACTTGAATGAAATTCTCTAGGTTTAATAATTGAAGCCATGTCAACTCGAGCAGTTGCAATTCATTGTCTGTAATTTACTTTTCCTGAAATGTGTTCCGAGTAAAATTGTTGCAATAGCATTTCTAGTAGATTTGTTCATCTGGACAAATAGTATATTGGCTTAGCATACATTCTGAATTGTTTAAATCACACAGAAGCATTTGAAAAAGATATTTGTAACTAACATTTAACTTTGTACCATAAATAATTAATTTAAAATTTTGGAGGTATGAACAATTACATAGTATGTTACAATAGTTTGGCAGTATTGTTTTCACATATTGTCCATGTCATATCTCAGCTTGTAGTCAAATCTCCTTCTTGAAATTTTTTGTACATAAAACTACTACACAATACTATCAAAGACCAGAATTTCAGATTTTTATCTAGTGCTCCACCAGAGATATCAAAGCCTAAAAAGTGCGATTTTTGAAATTTTCGACGAATTTAGGAATTTTTTTTCGCAAAGAGAAATCATTTCCCAGATCTGGGACTTGGTGTATGAGTACACACACTTTTGACCTATTTGTAGAAAAAATTGTGCAAGGTTGACAGTCTTGTTGAACAATTACATAGTAGGTTTACAATAGTTTGGTAGTATTGTTTTCACATATTTTCCATGTCATATCTCTCAGCTTGTAGTCAAATCTCCTACTTGAAATTTTTTGTACATAACGCTACTACAGGATACTATCATAGGCCAAAATTTCAGATTTTTATCTCGTGCCCCACCAGAGATATCAAAGCCTAAAAAGTCCGATTTTTGAAATTTTTGACGAATTTCGGAATTTTTTTCGCAAAGAGAAATTAATTCCCAGATCTGGAACTTGGTGTATGAGTACACGCACTTTTGACTTATTTGTAGAAAAAATTGTGTAAGGTTGACAGTTTCCCTTGCATGAAAATTTTCCTCTTGCAAACGGATAGATTTTGGAAAAAATCGTAAATTTTGTGCTGAAATTTCACCTGTAAAAATTTATTTTTCAAAGTTTTTCGTACACTGTGTATTTAGCCTATTGTAGTCTGAACAAAATGCTGCAAATCCCATTTCAATTGGGAAAATAGAAGACGAGATATTTACAATTTTGTGTATCCTAGTATCTGAGAAAATCACTGCACACGATGAAACAAAGATGGCCGCCATGCACAAACAAAAAATAGTAGAATTAAAATAACGGTCATTTTGAACTTCCATCATGTTAGGGTTGTTGTACAAAAAATTTCAGATTTTTTAAAAATAGTCGAGCGACCAGTGCTGGACCACTTGAAATGGATTGACCCTTATGCATTCGGTTTGTCTGGCCGTCTGTCCGGATGGCCGTCTGGCCGCGCTCTAACTCCCGTAAATATACTCGGATTGCTATGAAATTTTTATACGTTATTGAGGTTTACCCTAAGCACGAACCCTATTGAAAATGAAGTATCTACCATGATTAGTTTATCTACAGAGAGAATCAAAAGTTTCCCATTACATTACGGCCTATGGGGGAAAATCGTTAATATACTCGGATTGCTATGAAATTTTAGGACGTTATTGACGTTTACCCTAGCACGAACCCTATTGAAAATGAAGTTTCTATTATGATTAGTTTATCTACAGGGCGAATCAAAAGTTTCCTATTACATTACGGCCTATGGGGAAAAATCGTTTCAAAGGAATTTTAAAGATGTTATACCCTGCCAAACATATTAAAATATGCATTCTATAAAATAGAAGGTGTAAATGTAGCTATTATTCATTTACAGGGCCACACAAAAGAATTCCATTAGATAATAGTATAAGGGGAATTGTGTGTGACATATTTTAAATGTATTAAGCTTTTTCATGTATAATAAAATTGATATATGTCACTGAAGCTTAATATAAATTATACGCTACTGTCTTGCATAATATGAAGTGCATAGCATTTACAGGGCCATACAAAAGATTTCAAATAGTACATTCTTTCCGAAGTACCGTATATATGCCCGATGATGGCTGATGAAGGTATGAAATGCATTTTAATTATGATATTCGCGTTTATATTTCGCTAAATATATGCACATTATATGATGTGTATAAATGTTATAGTTGATATACAGGGCTACCCAAAAGAGCTCACCAACGTTACTGAATATGAGCGTAAATTATTTAAAGGTGGTTCTTAAATAAGCCATGCATTTTTACGCTGAGCTGCATTCAATTTAGTCGATTGTCATCCATGTAGGTTTTTATTTTAAAAATTCGGATTTTTTTACGAAAATTCGGATTTATCTAAACTCAAATTTCAAGAATCAAACTTCAATCAAAAACCGACGTACAAAAAAAAAAAAAAAAAAAAAGTAGTTTAGCCAATCCGACTTTCAAAAAAAAGGGGCTCCATATTTTGACCCAACTTGAATGGGCTGAAATTCCAAAGTCAAAATATTTTCCCCGACGAAATTGAATTTTGACCCCGATGGGGGGGCCAGGTATGCCCGACGGGGGGGGGGCATATGCCCCCCCGGTCCCCTCTCTGGTGCCGCCCTTGGTGATATAGTGCTGAGGTGTTGAGTAAAGAGTCTCTGTGAAATATATCTGTATTTGTACGATGGATTTAATAGTTATTTCTGAATGTCTGGTAATATTTGTGAGTTTCGAAGACTCTGTAGCTGTGAAGTTTTGTAAATAAATTATTTTCTATTTTTCTAAGAGACAAGACTTTGAACTTCACAAACCATAAGATCAGAAGAACCCTATATACGCTACAATATAAAACTAAAAAAATAGATTGTTTTAAGTAATTATTAATAAAATATAATTTCGTAATAAATAAAAGTTAAGTAAATTTTAATTTATTTTTCGGTTATTACTTAAAACTATATTTTTTAGTTTTATATCATATTTTAGATTGTCAGTCATCGGTCACTGATGCGGCCTAAACG
The DNA here is from genome assembly GCA_964019185.1 of Maratus speculifer. NCBI lineage: Eukaryota > Metazoa > Arthropoda > Arachnida > Araneae > Salticidae > Maratus > Maratus speculifer. The sequence continues at coordinate 54,401,505 of OZ025290.1, read as the reverse complement.
AAAAGTTCAGTGTTAGTCACCGATGACTGACATGACACTCAACGTGTTAATGAAAATCGCAATTTGTCCCGTGATCAATTTAATAAAAATTGCGGATTCTTGAAAAAAAATGCGGAAATCCACCATTTGCCTAAAAGTGGTATCCTTGTATACAACGATCTACGGACGAATTTTGAGATTTTTTTCCTGGAACCCTCAGACGAATTTCTCTATTGTTTTTCCCAAGATCCATTGACAAATTTCGCGATAGATTTCTGTCGCCGATTGAAGGATTACGCGTTATTTTCCCCGCGAAAATGACAAAATCGTTATATTTTTTCCCGAGCGAAAAGCGTAACGTATGATTATTTTTCTCGTGAATAATTATAAAATTTTGCGTTTCTGGCCAGCGAATGACTGACGATTTCCGTAATACTTTTCCCACGATCGAATGACAGCATTTACGATTTTTTTTCGCGTGACTGAAGGGAAAGGGGACTGAAGGGACTGAAGAAAAAATCGAGAGATTTGTACCTCTCGATTTTTTTTCCGCGACTAAGTTTCACGATAATTGCTTCGGAATTTCGTAGTTTCATCCTGTGATTGACTGACATAATTCATGATACTTCCGTCGGTTTTCTGACTGAAAATTTTGCGATTTTTACACTCGAGCGACTGATAAATTTCGAGATTTTTTTACTGCGACAGATTGACAAATTTTCCGATATTTTCCCGCCTGCAATTAACAAATTTCGCTATATTTTTCCCGTGATTAAATAACGAAAGTTACGATCTTTTTCCCGCGACCGAGGGATAATTGGAAGCGATCGATGAGTAAGGAATAATTGAAAAAGAGCGAGAAAAAGACTAAATCTGAAAAATATAGACTAAAAGAGACAAATTCAAAAAATAGCGAGATTAGCGACTCACTCCGGTGCATGCATTTAACTTTAATGGTTCTTCAGTTATAACAATTTAAATCCGAGAAATTATGAAAAAACTCATCATGAAGAAAATCTCATTTTCACAAGAAATCATTTCATTACAACCACTGCTAGACAGCTAGATTTTGAAAACAAACTAAAACGAAAAAAATAATATTTCCTCTTCTAATTAAGATAGAAACGTGATTTAAACATCATTTTAAGCATAAAAAACAAATAAATTTTAAATGCAATAATTTTTTTTAGAAAATTTGCCGGATTCTCTTAAATGATACATTATGCACATTTGGCATCAAAAGGATATTAGAAATATGATTGTAGGCGCATGCATTAAATTTTATAATATGTATAAATGGAAATAAGTAAAAACAAGTAAGAAAAATCATGTATAAAGCATAGATTATGAAACACTTTCCAACGTTTCCTAAAATCTCTAACAAAACTTCGTTACTTCGGGAAATAAGATATTATTGGCCATAGCCAAATATATACAGTATTTTTGAACAGCCCTGTCAGAACAGTATTTGACCTGTCAGTTGATATACAATCATTATACAGGGTGTCCCTAAACTCATGGTACATACGCTAGGAGGTGACAGAATACATTAAGACGAGTAATAGTAAATAGGAAACCAAAAGTCCTAAACCTTTTCCAAAGGAAATATCCGCCATTAAAGTTTGGGGCCCAAAATTTCAAATAAACATAAAAAACGGAAAAATTGGTCGATTGATTTACGGTTTTCACTAAAACTATTCTTTATGACGGTATTTTCTTGAAAACAAATTATAAAGATAAATTTCGAAAAATGCCGATAGAGGGCGCTTTAAACTTTGGATTAACGAACAACTATTTTTTGCCGTTATTTTCTGCATCTCATTAAATGGTTTGGTAAGCTTAGACTTAAACTTAAATTTTGAGCATATGAAATAATATGAAATTTTTAAATGAAATAGCATATGAAATATTTAAATATGAATAGTTAGGAATTGTTAAGTAGCACAAACTGAACTGTGTTCAGAGGGTTCAAATTTCAAATGATTATAAAAAATGGAAAAATTGGTCTATTGATTTGCGGTTTTCACTAAAACTATTCTTTATGTCGGTATTTTATTGAAAATAAATTATAAAGATAAATTTCAAAAATGCCGATAGAGGGCGCTTTAGACTTTGGATTAACGAACAATTATTTTTTGCCGTTATTTTTTGCATCGCATTAAATGGTTTCGTAGGCTTAGATTTAAACTTAAATTTTGAGCTCAAAATCTGAATATTTGGGAGTGGTTAAGTAGCACAAACTGAACTGTGTTAGAGGGTTTAAATTTCAAACGATTATAAAAAACGGAAATATTAGTAGATTCGTTTGCGGTTTTTGCTAAAACTACTCTTTAAATCAGCGTTTTCTTAAAAATAAATTTTAATGATAAATTTCCCAAAATGCCGATAGAGAGCGCCTTAGACATTGAAGTAGCGTACAACTATTTTTAACCGTTATTTTTAAAAATCTCATTAAATGCTTTCAAATGCTTAGACTTAAATTTTGAGATCAAATTCTGAATCGTTGCGAGTGTTTAAGTAGCGCAAAAGTGAACTCTGTTCGGGGGGGGGGGGGGGGGGGTTAAACTTCAACTCCTGAACACACTTCAGTTTGCGCTTCTTAACCCCTCCCAACGATTCAGAATTTGAGTTCAAAATGTAAGTTTAAATCTAAGATTTCGAAAACATTTAATAAGTTTTGGAAAGCATTTAATTAGATACAAAAAATAACGGTTAAATTTAGTTGTTGGTTACTCTGAAGTTTAAGGCGCCTCTAACGGAATTTTTTGAAATTTATCTTTAAATTTATTTTCAAGAAGATACCGACTTAAAGAATAGTTTTATTTAAAACCCAGTGGCGTAGCTACGGGGGGGCAAGGGGGGCTCCCGCCCCGGGCGCCGAGGCTAAGGGGCGCCAAATTGATGAGAGATTTAAACCGAAATTATCTTACATATTTTAACAATAAACAATAATTGTTGATTTTTAATTTGTTTTATGTGTGTTAATGCATTCTTTAGTAAAATATTTTGTTACATCCAACATCCAATTAATGAAGAAAGGAAAAAAATTAAAGCATAGCACGGCAGTGCTATGCTTTTTTTATTTCCAGTGTGACTCCGTAATGTTATTTTAATACGGAATTTAACATTGAACGAGTTATTTACTAGACATTTTCCCACATTTTGTACGCGCTTCCACAAATTTTCTTCAAAGGATCTAATTGTTTAAAAAAATAAATTCCCTCCAATCAAAAAAAATATACAGAGGTCAATGGACATATTTCTTGTAGCAATTAATCGTTTTTACGTGATAAATAAAATTGATTTTTTTTTTTTTTTTGTTAGTAAGAATTAAAAATGGTATATTTACGACGTCATATTAGAAATGAAACGGAGATTTGCAAACATTTGGTACAAATACAAGAATCGTCAACAGAAAACAATATGAAGCATGATTTTTTAAAATAAAAGGACATTTTTCAAACATTGATCAAGAAGCTTCTAACTGAAGAAATATAGAAAATAAGTAAATTAAACTTTTTTCTATCTATTGTCTCTGTAAAATAATAGAAAATAAATGTATATATGTAACTGGTATTTGAAAGCGAGTTTTTTGACATAGTGGCATAAAAAAAAATTGCACTAAACCCAGTGAGTATATGATATTTGCGCCGGGATTTCGTACTTATACCACATTTTTAAAAATTTCTTCTCCTTATATGTTCCAAGAAAATCAAAATAAATTTAGGTGAATAAAAGTTTTCAAAAAAAAAAAAAAAAAAAAAAAAAAAAAAAAAAAAAAAAAATAGCATTTGAGAAAAATAGTATTTCATCCTTGGTATGTAATGAAACTAGTAAATCTGCAGAATTGGGTCTTCAAACATAGCAATTTTTTAAGGTTAAACCACAGAATTGTAAACTACTTGGTGTAAGACTTTTTGGCCCTGTAACAAATTCGCCAATTCTATCAACCTAAATATTCAAATGCAATGTAAACAAGTATAAACAATAATGTTTACAAATATATTTTTTTAATTCCCAATTTGGTGTTTTTATTTTTTAATTCGTGACTAAATTTGTAATTTTACAAATAATTAATCATTGGATAAAATCAATTTTAAATCAACGGTACTACTTGGTTATCCCGTCGACCAAAAAACTATCGCCAAACTATAAGATTAAATGCCAGTAATGAATGATCGTGAATGTGACATTCAATGACCAAGGCCACCTTTAGCCTTGTCAATGACATTAAATACCTATACGTATTTAGGGATGTCATCAAATGATTTTATTTCCACTTTTTACTAGTGTTTTATCCATTTTTTTGTACTTTTGTTGTAAAAAAATGTCAATATTAAATACCTATACGTATTTAGAGATTTCATCAAATGATTTTATTTCCACTTTTTACTAGTGTTTTATCCATTTATTTGTACTTTTGTTGTAAAAAATGTCAATATTAAATACCTATACGTATTTAGAGATTTCATCAAATGATTTTATTTCCCCTTTTTACTAGTGTTTTATCCATTTATTTGTACTTTTGTTATAAAAAATGTCAATATGTATAATTTGGCTATTAGTTTGGCGACTTATATAATTTGGCGAAATTGGTTGACGGGAAAACCAAGTACCGAATTAACTTGTATTAAATTCATTATTCCGATGATTTTAATATGATAAAACACTACACGATTTAATTTTTAAAATATCGAAAAGAGTTTCTGTTGAAAAATAGCTGTTTTTTTTATACTTTAAGTTAATATTTTTATAAAACTCTTTTGATTCACTATCTCTATGAGTTAATAAAATCTAAGCATATTTGGAATATTCATAATGCGTCACGTTTATGCACAGATGTCTAATACTTACCATGTTGGCGCAAATTTTTTCTGACGCCAATTTGGCGAAAATTTTGTTTTCAAATACATATCACATATATATTTTTAAATTATTTTCTAATATTTAAAAATTGAAATAGTGATAAATAAAAAAAAGTTTATTAATAACTATAGAGCAAAATGATCTACATATTTTTTTTAAAAAGAGTAATAGAAGTTTGAGTGAACAATGCTTTGAGGTCTATAGCTACAATGGCTGTTACCTCGAATGATCCATAATGCACAGAAACAAATACAGAACACTTTATTATTACAGGAAATACAGTACATACATTTTTAATACACATCACAGGAACAACACAGACACCCATGCCGCTAGCTGGATTCGAACCAGGGTCCAGCTGTGTGGGAGGAGCTGACGCTACCAACCACGCCACTGGATCGGCAGAGTAATAGAAAATAAACAATTTATTAGTAAATAAACAACGCTAACCAGGTCAGCATGTGAGGCATATAATATCCATTTTGTTCCAATTGCACCAATATGTTGCATATGTGACATCTATCCCCAAATTTTCTACGCTAAACCCTGCCCAGAGCTTCAATAGCGGTTTGAAGTTCTGTCGAAGTTAAATTTCAATTTTGGGCAGAATTTCAATTCAAACATTAATTAATTTATCAAGAAGCTTCTAAGTGAAGAAATACAGAAAATAAATAAATATACCGTAATACAAAAAATAAAAAAAAAATACATTTTATTGATACTATGTATTGAGATATTGTTGGAGGAATATTATATTGTCTAGGGTGAATGTCTAGAACTGTACTTCTGACGCAATGTATCAACGCTGATTGTTAAGTATAAATATCAGTTTCATGCAGAAGAGATTTTTCTGCCGAATATGAGGCTCAGTACCGATTTTACACATGGGGATGCAGGAATGGGGAAAGAAACAACAGATAAGAGCCAACTGACTTGTAATTAAGAGAGGTTACCACATTGGCGCTTATTCGCTTCTTTCTGACAAACACTTTTTGGTATACGGGCCCTGTAGTAAGATAAGACGAATGATATTTTTTTTCCTCATTAGACATCTGTTTTCGCACTTTTTCCCGTCCCAATGATTCTTCAATGTCATGGTCAATGGTCAGTTACCCTTTCGAGGGGAATTCAACATCCTGCTCTGTTTTCACAGTACATATCTATATAAAGAACCATTTTGTAGATATAGTTGCTATATGAAATATAACTAACCTCCGTAACGTTTTACAGCGTTAACGGGAATTATAATCCATTATGAATAACTTAAAAATATACGAAATGTATTACGTATAAATAAAATTACAAACATGCAAACATTTTTAGAACAATAGTTTTATTTTTTTTTTCACATCATTAATATTCTAAAATTCCATTAAGAGGTTTAATCAATTAACTCCCCACCCCCTTATTAATGTTAAATGTATGGGAATAAAATGCATTCGTATAGTAAATTAGAAAGTTTAAGTGCTTAAAAAAATTTGCACATTCGTATATTTAAACAAGTTAGAAATTCCACGTAAAGCGTGGCAAACGAGGTGCTTTCGTATGATAACGATGTTTTAAAAAAATTCAGATCTTGCTGCTAGTAGATAGTACTTCGGATAGAGTATAGTAGTGAAATATATATATATATATATTTTTTTTGTGTGTGTGTTCCTGTAAATATGCAAGAAATAATTTTTATTACACCTCAGCGACGTATATCATACGCTATAATACTATCTACTTTCTTTTATACAGGAAATAAGTTGTAGTATTCCTCAGCAATGTATATCAATCTCATGTTAAATAGTCAATATCAAATGTTAAATAGTCAATTACAATTATCGCACCAAAAAAATGTTCTCCCTATACCATTATGTAATGGAATACTTTTGTGTGATCTTGTAAATCAATAAAAAATGCTTTTTGCACCACAGATTGTGCAAAATGTATGTTATAATATGTATGTTCATAGAGGCATAACAATTTTATTGTGTTCGAATTAGTGTAGTCCATTAAAATGCATTTGAAACATTTTTCCCCATTGACCGCAATGTAACGGAATAATTTTGATTGCCCCTGTAATTGATCTATGCATCCGATTTTCATAAAATTTGAAATGATTCGACAAAATTATGTAATGATTATATATTTTAAATTTCAAACGATTAAAATGCATTTGAAACTTTTCCCCTTATTCACCGTAATGTAACGGAATACTTTTGATTGTCCCTGTAATTGATCTATGCATCCGATTTTCATAAAATTTGAAATGACTCGACAAAATTATATAATAATTATATATTTTAAATTTCAAATAATTCGGTTGGGTAGTTTTTACGTTGTTATATGCCGACAGACAGACAGACGGACGGACGGACTGAACGACAACTATAGGTGCTACGTTTTTACATAATTACGAACGCACCTAAAAAAAATCTCCCTAGAAAATTAACATTTTTGTCTTATTTATTTATATCTCTCTTAAAGGATGTTTCAAAATTGTCAAAATATTTATAAAATATGTGTTGAATTTAATATTTTATGCGTTAAAAGCTAATGAGCGGTGATTAATATTTTAACCCTTCCAGATAAATTTCGACAAAAACATTTGCAACAATGAATTTCAAAAAATGGAGTGCATCTCACTATTTTTCGTTAAACGTTATGTTCTCATATTTATCGCTTTTTAGGTGCGTTCGTAATTATGTAAATACGTAGCACCTATAGTGGTCGTTCAGTCCGTCCGTCTGTCCGCATATAACAACGCAAAAACAACCCAACCGAATCGTTTGAAATTTAAAATGCATAATTATTACATAATTTTGTCGAGTTATTTCAAATTTTATGAAAATCGGATGCATAGATCAATTACAGGGCCAATCAAAAGTATTCCATTACATTACGGTCAAAGGGGAAAAAAGTTTCAAATGCACTTTAATCGTTTGAAACTTAAAATACATAATTATTAAATAATTTTGTCGAGTTATTTCAATTTTTTTCATAATCGGGTGCATAGATCAATTAAAAGAGCAATCAAAAGTATTCAATTACATTATGGTCAATGGGGAAAAAGTTTCAAATGTATTTTATACGTTTGAAATTTAAAATACATAATTATTACATAATTTTGTCGAGTCATTTCAAATTTTATGAAAATCGGATGCATAGATCGATTACAGGGACAATCAAAAGTATTTCGTTACTTTACGGTCAATAATAGGTTAAAAATATTGATTTCCTGCGGAGATATTTTAAATATAAAAATGCATCAAACGTCCATAGACTTAACCTTACGAAAGGGAATTCGGAAGCTGACTGACCAGCACCCTTTGTGACGGTATATTCATGCTGGTTGTCATTTGTCACGTTATATGCAGACATACTCATTAAATTAGGTTAAAACAACACAGTTTATTAAAATGATAAGGGCTAAAGGAAAGTGGAGCCAGTCTATAATTTCACTCACTGAGAACACTATGAAAAGCTAAATCATACTCACAGGCTTTGGTCTAGCTCAGTCGGGGCACCGTCTAACACTTGACACTATTTCCTGGCTGATCTACTAAACAAATCTTAATTTCACAGCCCGTGGCTGTGGATATTTCTTTATTTGCTCAAATGATCAAAACTAAACTTTCTTACCAAGGCCGAATCTTTAATCCACTATCTGAACTCCTTTTCGCTTTACTGGAGGCCGTAGCTATTTTCTAATCGTCAGCACCTTACTAAACAATCATCCACTTCGTTGTCCAATGGCGGAACACACACAGAGGCTGCTGGCTGCTGGCTACTGCCAGGAACACACAGACGCTGGCTGCTGGCTAAGGCCAGAAACACACACACCACAAACTCACACCCAAGCTTTTATACGCGACAAACTGAGATACTTCTCATTAACATAATACTAATAACCGCGAGCTAACTGCGGAATTCGAAAGAGCACACACACTCTAGAAAGTTAAAGTAAAAGAGAGGATAGATGTCACTTTTACGCCTACAAAATGTTAAATTATTGACGTCACGATCTCAGAAACACTAGAGTGCCTTTATGACTAAAGGTCACTCCCTCACACCTTAAACAATATTTCCCCCCTCCTGACTGTTTTAGTCCAGGCGAAATAAACATTTTACCTTTCAAAAATCGGGTGGAAGATTTTCTTTTTCTGATTTTTTCATAATGATGCTAACATGGATAAACCACGTTTTCGAATAAAAATTTCTCAAGGCTAAATTTTCTGTGGTCAAAAAACAACAAAATTTTGGGATTTTATTTTATTTTATTTATCTATTTTTTTAATATCTCGAGATTTGTTGCCATAGCAAAATATTTGTCAGTTACAATATTAAATAGGACTAAATTCTGTATAATATTTCTTATTTACAACTTTTTTATACACTAAGTAACAAGCGCAGTACGCCAAAATCCCCCCAAATCCCATTCTATTTAAAATTAAAGAGTATAAATAAGAAAATTTTTTTGTGTTTGTAGTTTTTGTATTGAGAAAAACTAATGCCTGAAAGTGAGGTACATATGAAATTATAAATAATAAACGGGCATTAATATAATATAATAATTCTATTAAGTAGAATTGTTAAAAAAAATAATAAATAAAAAAGGACATTTTTTTTTTAATTTTCTTAAAAACCGTGAAAAAAGTAGTTAAGCCACGATTATTCAAATGTATTCATCGGATTTAACCGTGTATATATATAGAGAGATAGATAGATAGATTGGTAGCAGTAAATTATTTATTTCAAGGTTAATATTAGGCTTTTTTTGCATCCGTAGCAAACTCGGATTTTGGTGCCCGCTCTCCCTCTCTCACCCCGTTCAAAAGAAAACTTATCATGAGAATATTAATAAATCTGTTATAGCCGGATTTGGGAAATCTTTAGTATGTAATCATTAAATACGTAATCAGCTTTGTTAAACATTGATTCAATAAAACTTTGAAAATTTAAACGAAAGGAATCGAAGTATATCCAGTTTTATAAAAGGTTTCCATCTTAGCAGGTATAATTGTTCATATATTTTTTTTCTTGAAATAATAATAACAATAATAACTAGGCGTTGGAGGCCACCGTAATACTTACCCATCATGGATATGCATAACATAATATATGAAAACACAACATGTAAACAGTTTATAAAATGCATTGCAATTCCAAAACAAAATATAAACGTATATTTAAGTATTTTTAACACATCATCATGCTCTATTAATGAATTTCTGATGAACCAATTTCGATAAATTACATGAAACACCATACTATTCCAATAGCACTGAATTGCATAAAAGAGATATCATTATAACTCTAAAAATAAATACCATATTCACTAACGGTTTCTTGCATCAAATTAAGTGTCTCATTTCCAATTAAAAGATATCTTTGAGTTGAAATCTGAATGAAATACAGGGTCATGAAAAAGCAAAGAATGTGGAAAACAGGATTAGAAATTTCTCGACAACTAATAATCCGATCGATTTCGTTTTTTATGCAAAATTTGTGTCAATTTATTGCTTTTTATGTCCACTCCTTAAAATAAAAAAAATCGAAAATTTTTATATACCTTTCATCAGAACGAATTTTTCGGGAGTCCGAAAAAAATAGTTCCGGATAATCGAAGTTACTGATATTAAATAGGCTTCGTCCCATTCTTACATACTAAGCACATATAAAATTTCAAGTCTCTATCTCAATTTGTTCGGGAGATAGAGCGGTTACAGACAGACAGACAGACAGACACACAGACGGACGGACGGCAAAATTTTTTTTCTAAAAATATGTTTTTCAGTGTCCGAAACGTGTAAATCCGTCAAAAAAAATCGATTTTCAAAACGATTGCAAGACTTACCCTATACTACGTGTCGGACGTTACCCTCAGTCCACACAACTTTGAAGAATGTCCGTGGTAGATATAGCTGCCACTACCGATATTACTAGGTGATATTGGTCACCCACTGTGAGATTGGTGTAAATGAAGACTTACGCTAGTAACTGAATTATCAGTTTATTAAGAATATATGTACACACAAAATACGCTATTTACAAATATATACAACTACAACTCGGATATAGGTGATCCGGTTCAACATTAAATTAGATACCGTAAAGATTGGTTGTGTACTATTCCAATTACAATTTCCACCTCACACTCAATACACGTTAAATTCATTTTTTGGAGCTCAACCTTGAGTCTCCCAACACAAGTATACTGGGCCTGCACTTCTTAGCCCAGAGCACTCAACACTAGGACGTCTGTGTCCTTTGCGCACCAGAAAACACACACTTTACGCTCTGCCACACAGAGCAACCTCTAGGTCCGAAACCTAGGTACCGAATCAATGATCTCTCAGACAAACTTGCCCTCTCAACTCATGGGGTCACACAAATGCCAACCCCCTCTGGAGTTTCCTCATTGGGCACCTTCCCTCACTCCTTTCTTGCCTAGTGATATGCTGCTAATCTGCTTATCATCCGCATACTTCACTGACAGATGGACATGCCTCTGAACCATCTCCTTTCTCTAACACACCCCCTGTAAAGGATTAGCTGGCAATTCCCCTTTCCACGAAGAGGGAATGTCACCTTGGAAATTCTGTACACAACCATACAATATACTAGATATTCAAATAGAGAAAGAGTAGACATTACATTCTTTAGCACAGGTGCTATCAGATCCTGACACTACGTATGATGGGTAAGTAATAATAATAATGATTCATTCAATGGTAATTGAATAATTTCTAAATTTACAACTATGAGACTAAATTAGTCACCCGTAATATTAAACCTATTGAAGTGTTCATGTCGGATATCTTGCTTGCTTTTATTACTTTTAAATATATATATATATATATTCATGAGATAATTGAGATCAATATCTAATGCTGTACTTTTTCGGGTTTAATTAATTAATTAATTAATTTTTTTAATATTTCGGAAAATTGTTTGGAGCGTTTTCTGAAATTAAAGTAGCTTCATTAAAAAAATGCAACCAAATTTACAAAATTAAAAGTACGCAACGTTAGATAGCGACCTTAAATATCAAATGAACAACAACAAAATAATCATAATAATAATAATAAATAAAATAAACGTCAAAATTCGAGCTTGAATTCTGAAAAGAATGCTCCCATAGGTTTAACATTAGCATGCAAATGCTTTCGCGTAAAAATGCACTAGTCATACGAACAAACTAGAACGCTAATTTTAAACCTATAGGAGCGTTCTTTTTTACAATTTCTCGCTTGTAATTTAATAGTTTTAAAAGGTCTCTTTTCTGTTTGAGATTATAATTGCTGACGGACAATTGCTGCTACAATTGCTGCTAGAATTCTAACGGGATTAGTGTTTACTTTATCTATTTTGGTTACTTTAGTTTTCTATTTTGGTTACAGTTTTTATTTATTTATTTATTCATTCATTATTTTTCTATAAAATTACAATTGATTATTAATACGAAAATATATATTTGGAATAAAAAAGAAACATATAGTACAATATTTAAATATATTTCTGAGTAAAACTTGCTCTAAACATTTTTCAGATATTTTTTATGATTTTACTATGACTAGAGTTAATCTTTTCAATATAAATTTACTAAAAAACCCCTAAAACTCAAAATACTAATACTCAAATGGTAATAACTTTTTTAATCAAATATTTAATAAAATCAATGTAAATTCTATAATAAATGATAAAAATTGAAAATTTCCTATAAATAATATTCAAGTATCAAAAACTTCAAAGTATTCAATAACGATAGGAAGAAAGATATTTAACTATAATTCGTTCTTAAAAATACTTCTGATGATAGTACTTTCCCCTGCAAATGCAATGATCCCTCTCTACACAAATACATTAATAATGATCATGGGCATATTATTACTGGAAATCTAAATACTGTATATGACTTAACACTGAAAAAATTAATGGGTTATGGTACTAAGTATAGAATTACATTCAAATAAAACATTAATTCTGTAATAAAACAATTTACTTATGATATATATATATATATATTTATTTAAATAATTGCAATATATTGTAACAAACCTATTGAATATTTAATTCAATGGAAAATTTTAGTTATTGATAAATTAACTAAGACTTTAAAATAAAATATTTCACATCTGCATTATATAAATACAAAGCATCTTTTCCAGCAAATCACTAAATTGCAACGAAACTGTAATAATTTATGTTGACAAATTTCCAAATAATTATGCAATTATATATAAATCCTATTATCATCAACTGCTTAAATCTAGTATATCTTCTAATAACACATTCCAAAAAACTAATGATAACGTAATTGTAAACAATCGTAAAATTAAAGGCTTTTATGAATTATTAGACATTAACTCTACTAACATTAAATATCCTTATCTAGTTCTTATACTCAAATTTGATAAGAATCCTGTTAAATTTAGAACAGTTACAATTGGTTACAATACTTATAAAAATGCTGCTAACAAACTTCTATTAACAGTTCTTAATAAAATATATAAAATTACAAAAATCAGTGATAATAATAAATACTATAAAGAAGAATTTTGAATTGGTCAATATTATGAAAAATCTTAAATGTATAAAAAATATAACTGCATATGACTTCAAAGATCTTTCTAATAATATCGATTTATTAGATTTACATAATATAATAAATGCACTTTTTTAAAAATATCAACATGATTTAGATCTATCAATGAACATTGAAACTGATTATTTTCTTACTTTAACTAATTTCATTATCTAAGGCACCCTGGGGTAATAACGCCACGTTAATGTTCTACCAATTTTCACGGCTCAGTTTTAGTTTGTATTTTTCAAACAAATATATGATTTGATACAGCAACTTATTTACTATCTGTATATAAAAAAATAATTTAACAGATATGTATTCATAAAATGTAATGGCGTGATTTCTTGACCAATGCTATTTGGCGTTATTAGCCACCTATATGGGTAATAACGCCATGCAAACAAAACTATGAAATAAGATGGAATAATTGCATGTAGATTGCCCAATTCTAAAAATACAAACTCTACAAATTTAGTAATAGACAAATTGCATTCTAAGCTATTGAAAATATTCAATTTTTTGTGAAAGTATAAGAAAAATGAAGGTGGTGTGTGTGTGTGTGGGGGGGGGGGGGGGATGAAGCGAAAGAATATCAGACCGTGACTTCTTTTTGCTTAAAAATAACGGCTTAAATAGAATTATTAGAAACATTGCACAGTTTTAACTGTGTTTATTTGAATCACTATTTAGGATGTAGCTCGGCCACTGTAGGGAATCAACCGGGGTATTAATGCCAAGGATTGGCGTTATTACCCCGTTATAGTTATTGCGCTGTACATTTTAAATTACAAATTATCTCGAGAAGATATCCAAAATCTTCAACAACATTTTGTAAGTCCATGAAATGTATTACAAATTTATGTAATTAACAAAGTATTTCCGGATTAAAAAAAAAAAAAATAGTCTTCACATCACGAAACGTATCTCGCAAATTTTAGATCAAGCGTTAATTTTAGTTGCTTGTAAAAACAATAAGACCTAAAAAATGAAACAAATTAACTTGAAGCTGTTTTTTGCGATTTATATGACTCAAAACCCTTCTGCGCAGAGCACATGGGTGTCATTTACCAGATTATTTCATAATTATGCAAAATATTAGCACTTGACATTATTACCCCTCCTGGCGTTATTACACCAGACCACCTTATAATAATTTTATAATGCAAGATAACATAATATATATACAAAAATTTAGTATACCACAAGGTGGTTGTACATCTAGTATATTATCTGACTTATATCATCGCGAACGTAAATATTTTGATAATAAATTACATTTATATCGATATATTGATGATATAATTTTAATTGATACTAATAATACCAGTATATCTCAATTACCAGTTGATTATCCATCTAATCTAGAAATTACAAAACACCTGCTTTATAATAATGCCATTAACTTTTTAGATCTTAAAATTATATTAAAGGAAAACAAATTAATAACTGATATTTATGATAAACTGAATGAGTTTAATTTTAAAGTTAATACATTTACTAATTTTAAATCCTATCTTCATAATTCTGTGTATCGTAATACAAACATTAATCATTTATATAGAATAAAATGTTTATGTTCTTCTTATTTAATTAATGCAAATATTAAAAAGCTTGTTTATGATGCTATAAATAATGGTTTTCCTAAAAAAATCACTTATTCTTTAATTTACAATTAGTTGTTACATGATTTAAAAATTAGTTAACTTTTTGCGTACAAATGAACCAAAAAATGAATAAAACATAAAAAAAATAATAAAAAATTAAAAATGTAAAAAATATATTTAAAAAATGCATACAATAGGATGGTTAGGTGGGTAGATTTTAGAGTACGGCGGAGGGCATTGTTGTCTGGATAAAACGCAAAGGTTATTTTATATTAAAAAAAAAAAAAAAAAAAAAAAAAAATGAGAGAGGGAAATGCATTAATTAAATTGGAACAAAGTTTCTATGGAGTTTAAATAAGACGAATGTATGGATTATTATTTAGTTATATCAATTATATTAATATAATTTTATTCATTTACATTATTAAATTGCTCTTCACTTTTAATAAATGAAAGACATATAATACTACTAAATGTATAGGGTACATATATTAATTACCTATTTTTTAATCTTTTACATCCTAAATTAAAATATTGGTTTTAGCCTAGCATTGTCAAATTAAATGTTATTGATTTAAATATTAATAGGGTAAACTATGGTGTATGGTTTATTTTTTTCTGTTATCACTTTACTCTGCTTTCAATTTATTTATTAATTTATTATTATCATGTGTACGATAATTATTTTTTTCCCTTTTCATTTTTCATTTTTCATTTTTCTATCGAATTTAGTAATTTTGTTGTGCCTTGTTTTTAATGTTATTTCTTGATTGAATTTTGGTTTTATGTGGGTTGGTAGCCCCAAATTCGTATTATTTTGCTTTTTCATGGCTAATACGAAGATGAAACCACACACTTCATTTCTAGTTCCAAAGTATTTGGGGCTTGATAATTCTGCTTTGGTTCTACAAATTCCATTTCAGAATATTCCATTTCATAATCAAATTCCAAAATTTCATTTTATTTATTTATTTAATTTATTCCTCTTGTTGAATATGGTTTTTTTTTTTCTATTAAATTCAAATGGTTCATATTATAATATAATTAATGGTTACATATACATATACATACACATACGCATGTATATATATATATATATATATATATATATTAACCGAAAAAATGTAAAATGCGTAAAATCTTTGAAAAGGAGAATTGTATTATTTAAAGCGGAATATATTTCGGTTCTTTTTCGGTTTTCAAGATTTTATTGAATCAATGTTTGACAAAGCTGATTGTGTATTTATTGATAACACACTTAAAATTTTCAAGATCCGGCTATTACAGATTTATTTAAATTCTCATGGTTAATTTTCTTTTTAAGAGGAGGGGCAGACAGCACCAAAACCCGTGATTGTCACGTGTGTGAAAAAGGCTAGTTTTGGTCCTGAAACACATTATTTACTGCTACTAATATATTGAGGGTGACATACGTGATTAAATCTGCGGGAAACATTTGAATAATCGAGGCAAAACTACGTTTTTCACCGCTTTTAAGAAAATTGAAAAAATGTCCTATTTCTAAAATAGTGTACTGCTCTTACTATTGAGTGTATAAAAAATTGTAAGCATGAAAGTTATAGAAAATTTTGTCCTGTTAAATATTGTAACTGACAAATAATATGCTACGGCCACAGGTCTCAAAATATTTAAAAAATATATATATTTTTTTAATTTATTGTTTTTAGACCACAGAAAATTTAGCCTTCAGAAATTTTGTTCGAAAAATTGTTTTTTCCATGTTGACATCATTATAAATAATTCAGAAAAAAAATCATGTAAAATATAACAGTGAGTTATATTATAAGAATAATGTGTAAGTTGTACTGCTCTTGCTATTGAGTGTATAAAAAATTGTAAGCATGAAAGTTATAGAGAATTTTGTCCTGTTAAATATTGTAACTGACAAATAATATGCTACGGCCACAGGTCTCAAAATATTAAAAATATATATATATATATATATTAATTTACTGTTTTTAGACCACAGAAAATTTAGCCTTCAGAAATTTTGTTCGAAAAATTGTTTTTTCCATGTTGACATCATAATAAATAATTCAGAAAAAAAATCATGTAAAATATAACAGTGAGTTATATTATAAAAATAATGTGTAAGTTTTTTTTTTTTTTTTTTTTTTTTTTTTTTTTTAATTGAGCTTGAGAAACAAATTCACGTAAATTTTAAGGCGGTTTTGGAAAAAAAAATCTCTGTTCAATAATAAAAAAAAATTTCGCACATTGGCATCCTTTGGAATATATTTTTTTTTCTATAAAGGAATTAAATCTGAAGTTATAAGCTACTGTTGTCTTACAACATTTTTAAAGCTGAAGCGTCCGGAAATTCTGTGCAAAATGTGCTAAAATGAATTTTAGATAAAATTCTGTTTTTAATTAATTCCGAGAAAAAAAAAAACGAAGAATGGGAAAGCTATTCGATATCATGGTTTCTGAATAGCATCTGTTAGTCTCATGCGTTTCAGACCAAAAACAAATTCACAAATATATCAGATATTAGATCTTTTGGATCTCAGAACAATCTTAACACAGAATAATTTTAGCTTAATGTTCCAATTTTATTATTTTTAAATATTTATTTTTAATGTAATTCCGAGATTCAGAGTGAGAACAAACTTGCAATTTGACAAGTAGATAATTAAAAAAAATTCCATTACATCTCAAACTCTAAGTAATAATATTTAATAATTAGCGATTTTTCTCGTTATAAAGACATTACTACAATTCACAATGAATATCAACCAATTTTCATTTTATCATAAATTATGTTACAGATTATAGATATTACTTGTTTTTTAAAGTTTTCTTTTTCAATTTAAGATTTCATATGTTAAAATAAAAACGCATGTTTAAACAGTTTAATGATTTCTAAAAATTACTTTTTAATTCTTATTAGTTTTTTTACTTTTTAAAAATATCTTGCAGGTCTTGAATAAAAATCTTTTTCTTTAAACTAGCGTAGTCCGAAATCTTTGGGGTTTCTCTCTCTCTCTCTCTTAATCATTAAAAGTATTTCTCTAAAATATTCAATGCAATCATTTGAGTATACTGGAATTCATTTTAGTGCAAAATTAATAAGTCAAGATTCCATTTACTAGCACACTACTTTTAAATTAGATACCACAATTTTCTAGATTCATGTACAATTTTTGACTCCTCTCACTCAAAGAAATGTTTTGGGGTAAAAACGTCTGATAATAAAATGAAATACACACTGGAAATAAAAGTCTAGTTAATACAACTCAACGCCTTAAGTGTACTTTTTCTTATTTCCTCTGAAATTAAAATAAATTTATGAATATTATGACATGTGAAATTACTTGGACACAAGCTTAAAAACATTAAAACGTTTACATATAAAAATTTGATTCAATCCATAATGATTTATAGATTACAATGACATTCAATATTCAGATATTCATTCTAGGTTAGCATAGAAATGTCAAAATTGTTTTTATTTTCCTAACAGATCGCCAGTGATGGTGCGAGAAATGCATTCCGCATTTAAAATATGAGAAATGGCAAATAAAATGAAAGTAAAATAACAATACATAAAACTGAGCATAAATTATGTAATAATTTCCGAATTTACAAATTCATAGTAAGGTACCCTGGGGTAATAACGCCACGTTAAGGTTCTAGCAATTTTCACGGCTCAGTTTTAGTTTGTATTTTTCAAACAAATATATAATTTGATACAGCAACTCATTGACTATCTATATAAAAAAAATAATTTAACAGGTATGAATACATAAAATGTAATGGCGTGATTTCTTGACCAATGCTATTTGGCGTTATTACCCACCTATATGGGTAATAACGCCATGCAAACAAAACAATGAAATAAGTTGGATTAATTGCATGTAGGCTGCCCAATTCTAAAAATACAAACTCTCAGCTCTAGAAATTGACAAATTGCATCCTAAGCTATTGAAAATGTTCATTTTTTCGTGAAAGTGTAAGAAAAATAAAAGTGTGGTATAGGGAGGGGGGGGGGGGTGAGGCAAAAGAATATCAGACCGTGAGCTTCTTTTTGGTTAAAAAGGAGCGTTTAAATAGAATTATTAGAAACAATGCACAGTTTTAACTGTGTTTATTTGAATCAGTATTTAGGATGTAGCTCTGCCACTGTAGGGAATCAACCGGGGTAAAATTTGCAAGGATTGGCGTTATTACCCCGTTATAGTTATTGCGCTGTACATTTTAAATTACAAATTATCTCGAGACCATATCCAAAATCTTCAACAACATTTCGAAAGTCCATGAAATGTACTACAAATTTATGTAATTAACAAATTATTTCCGGTTAAAAAAAATAGTCTTCACATCACAAAACGTATCTCGCAAATTTTAGATCAAGCGTTAATTTTAGCTGCTTGTAAAAACAATAAGACCTAAAAATGAAACAAATTAACTTGAAGCTGTTTTTTGCGATTTATATGACTCAAAACCCTTCTGCGCAGAACACATGGGTGTCATTTACCAGATTATTTCATAATTATGCTAAATATTAGCACTTGGCGTTATTACCCCGTCTGGCGTTATTACCCCAGGGTACCTTATTTGTTTTTCACTGAAATCTCAATGTAAAATATACTACTTCCAAATTATGTATTTCACACAAATAATTTATTTTAACCAGATTATTTTATTTGAAAAATTAAAAGTTGTCAAATTATAGGTACAATAACTCAAGTAAAAGAAAAGATAAGATTGATGCGTGGGAATATGAGAAATCTTAAAGGAATCTATGCTGTAGTTTAAATTTTATTAGCTATTGCCAGTGTAGTTATTTTCAAGAAGCAAGAAGCAATAATTAATCTTAATAATAAATCCTAATTTCACTCAATTTTAATAATAATGTATAAAAATTATCTTAATATAATAATTTAAAAAAGATAAATTTAGTTTTAAACAGAAAGTGTTTCAATTTCCACTCAGGTTTAAAAGACAGCATTTTAAGAGCCTTCCATAAAAAGCAAATACTGCAAAATAACAGATAAATGCAACACGTGCATTTTTGCGGAAGTTAAAATGATTATTTCTAGTTGCTAAAGCAAAGAGAACATGTGGCAATTACCATCAATATCCTTTAGCTGAAAAGGGACCATCTCTGGCAAAGAATTTGCGTAAAAGTAAAGAGTTCTCAACATCTTTATTTTTTCCGGCAACCATCTAGTTAATGAGATAGTTGACGCACCGTGTCACACCCTTGATTGATAGATGTGTAGATTTGGGACATTCCCAGGCTATGATTCATAAGAAAAGAATTCGCCAAAGAAAAAAGTGACATCTGATTTTTGCGTGATTCCACCGTAAAAAGTGAAATTGATTTTAAGAATTACAAAGCGCACATTTATGACGTCATATTGGAAATGAAACAGAGATTTTGAAATATTTGGTATCAAGACAGAAAGCATGTATATAGAATTCAGTTCTAGATGTAAAAAATAGTTAACGATTTGGAAATGAGGCAGACGATTTGGAAATGGATCAATGAAAATCTGTGCAAAATCCAGTGGAGAAATGAAAATCTACATAGATAACCGCGGAGATAGATAGAATTTTTAATTGGGGGTGGTTCTGGAGTCTAGGTATCATGATCGGTATAGATCTAAGAAAAATAAATCAGAAATTCCTACGTAAGGGAGAACGTAATAGTTTGTATTTCACCAAATAAAATTTTGTCCAAAAATCTAATTTAATTTTGAGGCCCTTTCACAATTTTGCAGAATTGCTAAATTGTAACTAAAGTGCTTCAACACTCGCTCATCCTGCTTGCACATATGAAGCCAACATGATGAACTAGTGACTAGTGAACTATCTTGAACTAGTTATACACTCAAATTTTTCATCAACATATTCTTTTTTAGCATAAAATGGAACTATTACAACAATTTAATAAGAAACATGGAACTTACAATGTGAATATGCACTAATATATTTTTTTTTGTGTCAGAGGAAGAGAGAGAGAAACATGAGCCCCTCAGACGTTCTCTTGAGCGCACCCCCCCCCCCTCCCCTCCATAGTTCACTTCTAGATGGCCCTGGGCCCAGTAATTGTGATACGATACCGCATAAATGAATTCCTGAGGATGGTACCCTCAGTTAATTTTGAAATGAGCTCATCTGAATGCAGTAGTTATTAAAAAACTTGAGATATTAAACAAAAACATAATTTGCAGAACAAATTGAAAAAACAAAATTTATTTCCTGCACTACTTAAGCTCGAGAAGGAACAGATATTAAGATATTTGATTGATTTATTTTATAATTTAGTATTAAATTTTTGTATCAAATAATTTAAATTATATGAACATTAAAAAAAGAAAAATGAAATTCAAACAATATGGTACTTAAAAACCCTAAATCTTAGATACCGTTCATACGAAATCGAAATAAATCTTAGACTTTTTTCCAAACTTAACTTGCAAATTATTTGTTTTGCAGATTTTGTATAATGTTTACGGTAGGTATAGATAAAAAGAATAGACACATCTAAAAAGCAAATGTTCAGAAAATGTCTAAGATTTATTTCGATTTCGTTTGAACGGATTCTAAGATTTAGGGTTTTTAAGTACCATATTGTTTGAATTTCATTTTTATTTTTTTAATGTTCATATAATTTAAATTATTTGATACAAAAATTTAATACTAAATTATAAAATAAATAAATCAAATATCTTAATATCTGTTCCTTCTCGAGCTTAAGTAGTGCAGGAAATAAATTTTGTTTTTTCAATTTGTTCTGCAAATTATGTTTTTGTTAAATATTTATAGGGACGGCTCAACATAATCGGTAACGAAGATAATTATGTTTCTGAATTGAGACGCAAAATGATTAAATAGGGGCGCGAAATTCAGAGGAGCTTTAAACCGAAATTATTTCACATATTTTGAAAATGAATAAAAATTGTCGACTTCTTTTGTGTGTGTGTGTAAAAGTTTTGAAGAAATTCGGTATAGGTGGAAGGAATGGGAAAATTCATAATTGTCAGTCGCTGATGGAAGCTTTTAACTGTCTAGCCTGAAGTAAATAAATTAAAAAGCCGATTGGAGACTTGAAATCACATTTCTGGTATCAAGAACATTTTTCATTTGTTGCTAGCTGAGCCGTCCGTCGAATTTTTCCAAATGAACCGCGAATGATTAAAATCTCCATTCAAAAATCTTTCAGAATGAATTTCTGGGATGGATCTCCAGTGTCTTCGGCAGCATAAAACGGGTGTGCTACGCAGCCAAGAACCAACCATTAAAAACATGCATTCAAACTTATTTCTGTCAAAATGAATCTCCGGAATGGATGCCTATGTCACTGTGTAGAAGGCGTACTGCGCACGTGCAAGAACATCTGGTGATAATCGTAAAATGAATTAAAAGAAAGAAAATTCCCTTGAAATAGGTCTTATGAGATCTCAGATAAAAATGCCCCTAGTGGTGGAAGATAGAACTAAAACCTGTTAGACAATCGAAAACCAGGATCTTGTATACTGTCGCCGTCAATTTAAAAAAAAAAAAAAAAAAAAAAATACTGAGCGATTTTAAAAAAATTATGTATTTTTTATGTATGTGCTTTGAAATTTTCCAATTGAAATCTTAATTAGTTTTTTTTTTCTTTCTCCGCTGATAAGTGAAAATTTTATTGTGTTTCGACTGGGAAATAAAATTCAGATGAGTGTGCGATTTTTGCCATTTAGCGGAGAAAAAAAATCGCATTTTTCATGAATTTTTAATTGATATTCTCGACTATAAGAAAAAAAGAAAAGAAAAATTTTGAGTCTCACATGCATTAGGATAGGATTTGCCTTGTACTACCCTAACCCAAAATTTCAGAGTTGTATATGTAGTAGATATTTTTAATCCTCTCCGTCATACACGCGGATACACATAGATTGATTTTCACGCTGATTTTTAGTGTTCTTAGCATTCCATATAAATATTTTAAATGGAAGCTTCCTTAAACCAATGCATAAAGTAATCTAGCTGAAAGAACAACAAGAAAAGGTACTTCTCCTTAATTGAAACTCCATTTTTCCGTCAAATTGTCATTGAGAAAACAAAATAATGAAATGTGAGCGACCTACCCCAAATTTTTCCAACTTAAATCGTATAAAAAAACGAAGTAGGACTTTTCAAACTTCCTAGTACGACCACTACAAACGCCCGTTTTCGTCGTTTTAAAAGTTAAATTTATTTTATAGGGTAGATGTGCCAGTAATGGGCCACCTTCCAGTAATGGGCCACCTCGCACTTTTTGGTTTATAAAAAAATAATAAATAATAGTTAAGCTTTTATTACTTTTTTCTGAACTCTACCTTGCATGCTTTATGAGCTGGATTAATTTTTTACACTTTTCGTCAAAACAATTAGGAAGCAGAAAATAAAGTTTCACAGTTTTTCTGTTTTTCACTGAAAATCTTAATGAACATGCTAAGAGCAGACTTTACTTACTTAGTTTTATATCTTTTTTATTTTTCCGTAAAAATTGAATGTTTTTGTTTGGTTAGCAATATAAAACATTGAATTTAATATACCAATGTCCATTTACAAAATTTTATTTATTTTTAAGATTTTAGGAGGGGTGGTCCATTACTGGATTGCTTATTTCGTGATTTGCCAGTAATGGGCCACCCAAGTGACCAATACTAAAAGTGTAATTTCAGTAGTGATAAAATATTTTGATTTAACTGAAAACTAAATAAACAAATTTAATACTTAAATTTTACTTACTAGAATTTAATAAAGACAATTTCTTTATAAATACAGTCAAGTCTCTCTATAACGAAACTCCATACATCGAATTTCTCTATATAACGAATTTTTAGTAGGAATGTTCCCCTTTTCCCATGATTACATTAAAAACAGTCTCTATATAGCGAAATATCTATCTCCATATAACGAATATTTTCATAAAATGTTCTTTATTCAGTTGTAAAAAAATACTTCGAAATCACATGAAATCAAATTTCCATCTCTTATTCCTAATTTATCGTTCAGTGCTGAGTTTTTTTTTTATATTACTCCTCTGCTTGAATTTTCTTGTTCCTTAAGTCCAACAAATTCATCAACCCCCTCCTTTCACACACCTTTCAACATCCTTCTCAAAACAGTGTTAATTGAATAGTTATACATATAAGAACGGGATCAATGGGGGTAATTGAAGAAAAAACAATTTACAGTTGCTTCAAAAAGGCCGAATTTTGTATACAAGAGGATAATGTGGATTCTGAGGAAGAAGAAGATGCGACTTACGCAGACATAAAAAGAACAAGTTGGAAATTGCACGTGAACGTAGCAAATGAGGTGCGTTCGTACGATAACGAAGTTTTAAAAATATTCAGATCTTGCTTTTATAGTAAATAGTACTTCGGATACAGTATATTGGTTGAAATTCTGTAAATATACAGGAATAGTAATTCTTATTACACCTCAGCAACGTATATCTTATTCACAAAATGTGAAATAGTTGAATATAATTAAAACACGTACCAAACCATGTTTCCCCGTATGGCATTATATAGTGGAATACTTTTGTGTAGCCCTGCAATTTAATAATAAAAATTCTTTGCGTCACAGATTGTACAGAATGCATATTTTAGTATATATTTCATAGATTCATGCCAATTCTATTATGTTCGAATGAGTGTAACATCATTAAAATGCATTTGAAACTTCTTCCCCATTGACCGTAATGTAACGGAATCCTTTTGATTGTCCCTGTAATTGATCTATGCATCCGATTTTCATAACATTTGAAATGACTCGACAAAATTACGCAATAATTATATGTTTTAAATTTCAAACGATTAAAATGCATTTAAAACTTTTTTCCCTATTGACCGTAATGTAACGGAATCCTTTTGAATGTCCCTGTAATTGATCTATCCATCCGATTTTCATAAAATTTGAAATGACTCGACAAAATTATGTAATAATTATGTATTTTAAATTTCAAACGATTCGGTTGGATAGTTTTTGCGATATTATATGCGGACAGACAGACGGACAGACAAACGGACAGATAGACAGACTGTCAGACAAACGGACAGATAGATGGACAGACAGACGGACTGAACGACAATTATAGGCGCTACCTATTTACATAATTACGAACGCACCTAAAAATAATTATCTGTTATTTTTTGTAGGGTGGCCCATTACTGGAACATAGGCGGTCCATTACTGGAACATAGGTGGCCCATTACTGGGCATTTGGGTGTTTAGACATATTTCTATTATTTAAAATGAAATTTTTATTTCTATTGGGAAATGTAACTGTGGGATTAGTTAAATATTGTTGAAAGATTAATCTAATATGAAAAAAATTGGAATACAATAATTATAACTATTAATAAAAAATTATTTTTTAGAGAAATTCCTTAAGGTGGCCCATTACTGGCACATCTACCCTATATATTTAAATTCAGCGCATATGCATTAGAGAAAACTACATCTATCTATGTAAATTATGGGAACGACAGAGAGATTAATGGAGTAAAATAATTTGATTCGGGAACCTCTTTGAGCCGAACTCTTGTCATTGCATATTACAATAATTTCGGTGAATTCGATCGGAGGTCTTACGACTTATTTACGCTAATTTCGGGACCAACATGGTCGTAGGTTATGCAGGCTTATCAGAATTGCCAAATCTAAACTTTTTCGTTCCAGTTCATGCAAATATGTTGAAACTTGTAATATTTTCCAGTAGGGGGTGAAGATGTCAATTTGTGACAAACGTTTAGTTTAATTGGTTAATTAGCTATTGATTAACATATGATCAAGATCCGCACAATTCCTGGAATCTGAAACATACACAGTTTTAGCCACAAACGAAAGAAGAATTGCCTAAACGTCATTATTTTCCATCTTAAATTACTCTCTGATTTTACTGGTGAATATACCGCATTTACTTGTGTATACCGCGCACCCCGTCTTTTATAAGAAAAAATGGCGCTTTTTAAAAATCTCGTATATAAAGCGCACTATAAATTTGATATGCAAGTGAATGAATGACCAAATGAATTTCAGTAAATAAAATCGAAACAAACATTATACTCAGACCAGAAAATATGGCAAAAATGCAATTTTCAGACTTCAGGTAGGGAGTGAATGACTGAGAGCAGTGAGTGGCGGCAATGAGAATTGCTAATTTGCGTTTAAATGATGTTACTAGTTCCGTTGCATAAAAAAGGCGCAAGCAGTGAAATAAAGATGCAGGAATAGTTCAATTAATTAGATTTTCCGGGTTTTAATGTCTTCTTTGAATAAATTTGTGTATATCGTGTGATTACATCCAGCAGTAAAAAATTATTTCTTGTATAACGCGCACCTAGAAATTTCGCCCCCCCCCCTTTTTAAGTGCGCGTTATACAGGAGTAAATACGGTAATAAATGTCACACTGAAAAACTAAATTCAAGGAGTAAATTGGATTTTGAGAAAAAGAATTTATGGATTTTAATTTAAATTTTTGGATTTCAAAAAGATTTTAGTTTTTATCATTTTCATCTATAGCATATCTCTTTCTATATTGATATTTGATCATTGTCATGTGACTGAGAATATGTTAAGGGTTTATTAAGAATTTAAACAAATTCGTTGGATATCTTGATTTACCATAAGAATTCAAGACCTTTTATCGTTTTCCCATCCATCTTTAAAAATGGATGCGTATAGCAATTTGAAGTTCTAGGGTGACTGCAGTTTTCAATCGGGAGATTTTATTAGCATAATCTTACGTATTATAACTTAGCAGTTTTAGTAAATGTGTTTTTTTTTTTTTTTTTTTTTTTTTTTCAAATTTATTCTTTTTCTCGCTATTCCCATTACAGAACCAGATTACTTCACAGGCTTATAAGGCTATGGCCTTGGACCCGCTGTTGCTGGGGGCTCAAATTCAGTAAAATGATAAAAAAAAAAGTCTTAAAATTGTAGTTTCCGCATTATTTTCTCTAAAGCAAAAATATATTTTGATTAATTTAAAAACCGTATCGTAATATCTAATAATAATCCATTCCTTATCCTCTACAACCCCCCTCCAAAAAAGAAAAAATGCACAGGAACTGCAAGGTGTTCTCAAACAGGTGCAGGGCCATGGGCCATATACACTAGTGGGTGATAGAACGCATCAAGACGAATAATAGTAAATGGGAAACCAAGGGTCACAAACGTTTTCCAAAAGAGATAGCCGCCATTAAAGTTTGGAATCCAAAATTACAAATACACATAAAAAACAGAAAAATTGGTCGATTGATTTGCGGTTTTCACTAAAACTATTCTTTATGTTGGTATTTTCTTGAAAAGAAATTATAAAGATAAATTTCGAAAAATGCCGATAGAGGGCGCTTTAGACTTTGAAGTAACGAACAACTATTTTTTACGTTATTTTTTGCATCTAATTAAATGTTTTCGTAGACTTAAACTTACATTTTGAGCTCAAAATCTGAATAGCTGAGAGTCGTTAAGCAGCACAAACTGAACTGTGTTCAAAAAACGGAAAAATTGGTCGATTTGTTTGCGGTTTAAACAGTGGCGTAGCTACGTTTTTTGGCGCCCAAGGCAGGATTAATTTTTGCGCCCCCCCACCCCCCCCCCCCCCCAAAAAAAAAAAATCGGAAGAAGAATATAATAGTATTTTTGACTTGTACTAGGAGGAAAAAGCATCTTCACTTTTTCTTGTTTTTAAAGATTCGGCTAATTTTACTCAAACACACTAAACTAAAATGCGGATTACTGAAGATATCCAATTTTCACCAATATTGAATTTGAATGAGAGTTTCTAAAACTTAGCAGTACATTCACTGATATGTTTATGTTGTTTTAAGCATGTGGGATGCAGAACCCGATTAGGGTTGTGTGGGGCCCATATACCATGAGTTTAGGGACACCCTGTATATATGTGATATATTTGACCTATCGGTTGATTCTAGCATAAATGTCCGTCCTAGAACAGTGGGTAAAAATTGTGTTTTTCATTTAAAATTTGAAAAAAAAAAATGATACAATAATTGACGATATGGAAATGTTTAGTAAACTGAATGCAGTTCAGCTTAAAAATGCATAACTCATTTAAAAACCATCTTTAAGTAATTTACGCTCTCATTCGGTAACCCTTAAGAACTTTTTTGTGAAGCCCTGCATATTAAGTATGTCATTTATACATACCATATAATATGCATAAATTTAATGAATCTTAAAAGCTCATATCATAATTAAAACTACATTTCACACATCCATTAGCCATCATCTCTAATATATAGTACTTCGGATAGAATATACCATTTGAAATATTTTGTATGCCCCTGCAAATGCTATAAGCACTTCGTGTTATGCGTAAAATAACTCACATTAAGCCTCGGCGATGCATATCAATTTCATTATTGCTACATGAAATAATTTAATATATTTAAAATATGTCGCAAACAATTCTCTCTCTCCCCCCGCCCTTTTACCCTTATGTGATGGAATTCTCTTACGTGGCCCTGTAAAACAATAATAACTATTCTTTCCATCATATATTTTACAGAATGCATATTTTAGTGCACTTCGTAAACGCATATCAATTTTCTTATGTTTGACAGAATGTAACATTTTTAAAATTCATGTGAAACGATTTTTTCCCATAGGTCTTAATGAAACGGATTATTTTTGACTGTCCTTATAAATAAACTACTTATGCTTGAAACTTTAAAATAAGGTTCGTGCTAAAGTAAACGGCAATAACTTCCAAAAATTTCAGGGCAATCCGAGTATATCTACGAGAGTTAGCATTAAAGCGCGGTCATCGGCCAGACAAACCGAATTCATAAACACTTTTTAACTGTGTTGGAAAATGTTAAAAAGAAGACTAAAATAAAATAAAATAAGATAAATAAACCCTCTCATCTTTTGATTACATAATTAGCAAGTTTGGCAGACGTCATTTGCAGTTTCTAGTGCATGAAAATTCTACGCAACTTCACTTATTCTAACAGCTGACTTATTTACACACAATTCTGCTACGTTAGTCACGTTTGTCCTGCATGCGAAGTCGTGACGCACCACTTGAATCCATCCTGTGACCGAGAAAATAAAACCAGTTTACAAAGAAGCACATCATAGGAGAAAATACATTCAGAGCAACAACTTCTTATCGGAACAGCTAAATATATTTTTTTAAAAAAAGCTCAAAATAGAAACCTGAAAATATAAAACAATAATTCGATCTAAAAAGAATTCTAAACAGGGACTTAGGAAGAAGATGGGGAGACAGGTAGATTGATTTCAAGGTATTTCTCCAGGTATCCACCCGGGACCCGGGGCCGTAGCAAAGAGAGTGCAAGGGGCGGCTCAGCCCCGCCCCCCCCCCCCCCAAAAAAAAAAAAAAAAAAAAATTGGGCCTCCCCTGGAAAATGTTCCAAGGTCTCTAAATGAATTTATGTTCCGAAATTCAAATAAAATTCTGTTTAGAAATGTAATTTAGTTTTGAGGCCCTTTCACAGTTTTGTGTATTACTAAATTGTAACTAAAATAAGTGTTTCAATACTCGCTCTTCCTATTTACACATATGAAGCTAACAAGATGTTTAATATTGCACTAGTTATACATTCGAATTTTGCATCATCATATTCTTTTCTTAGCATAAAATGAAATTATTACGACAGTTTAATAAAAAACATGTACCTGAAATGCGGATATCCACTAAGTTATCTTTCTGCGTCAAAGAGAGAGAGAGAGAGAGAGAGAAAATATGATCCCCCCTATTGTTCACTTCTTGCTACGGCCCTGTATCCACCCTGAAGCCTCAAAATGTTTCTCCTAGAAATATCTGAGATTTTACGTTTACTAATGGTCAAAATGTTTAAATCTCCCCCCCCCCCCACCTCCCTCCCATAAATCTATAATGTCTTCGACCCAAAACTTTCTTCTATCTTTACAAGAAGAAAGCATTAGATTCGTGAAAATTTTCGAATTCTGGTTTTCGACAGATTTACACGTTTTAGGCATCAGAAGTTACAAGAACATGTTTTTACAAAATGTCTGTCTGGGAATCTGTGGCTGTGAGATTTTGTGACTCTGTCTGTATGTGACATAAATTTTGTGGGTTCTCTATCTCAATAACTAACGCACGGAATTTTATATTCAGGTAGTTCCTGATATAAATTGATGCTGATTAGTTTCTGGTGTAAATCGCTCAACAGATGGCGCTGCTATGCTGTATTTTTTACGATTTACGCATCAGGTATGTCTCAGTAATCAGTGCACGTATTTCTATGAAACTTCAGATACAGTTAGTCCTTGACATGAAATGATGTTGTTTACATTTTGATGTAAATCACTCAACAGATGACGCTGTTATGCTGCATTTTTCGCAATTTCGCAATAGCTCTTTCTCAAAGACTAATGCACGGAGTTTAATAAAAACTTATATTCAGATAGTCATTGATATGGATATAGATTGATGCTGATTAGTTTGTGATGTAAATCGCTAACAGGTAGTGCTATATGCTGCATTTTTTATGATTTACGCAACAACTCTATTTCAATAACTAACTCACGGATTTTCATCAAATTTCAGATTCAGTTAGTCGTTGACATGAATTGATGTTGTTTACATTTTGGTGTAAATCGCTCAACAGGTGGCGCTGCTATGCTGCATTTTTCACCATTTCCTCTATAGTTCGATCTTAAGAATTAATGGATGGATTTCTATCAAGTTTCAGATTCAGTAAATCCGTGATATAAACTAGTTCGTTTACATTTTGATGCCAATCACTTTACAGGTAGCACTGCTATGCTGAATTTTTCCCACTTCCTGCAATAGCTCTATCTCAAGAGCTAATTCACGAATTTTCATCAAACTTCAAAACGCCCAACAAGATGCGCTTTTATGTTGCAATTTTCCCGATATCCACAATAGTCCTATTTCAAGAAATAATGCACGGAATTTCATGCCTTTAGAATTCTCACGATGAACATAGATAGTCATTTAATGTTGGCACTGTGGTAGCGAATTTTGAAATGTATTAACATGCACGAGATAGAACAAAGTTTTGAGATTGCCACATCCAACTTGTTCTTTTACAGTAATCGTCGCTATGTTTAAACTCAGAATTTCTATTTTGAATATAGCAAAAATTACTATTCGAACAAAGCGGTAATAATCTGTTTATTCGGTAATCAGGGCTTACTCCATCCGCTCCTCTTAATTTAAATCTGCACACATGGAAGATAGCAGAAGAAAATCCAGGGAGGGACAAGATTTTGGAGCAGTACTTTTATTCCTCTGCCAAGGTGCCAAGGCTATGTTTTCAGGAGATTTCATAAGAAATACTAATATTCTTTCGTAAGAAGTACGTTAATATTCCCCCCCATATTGGAATTTCTGAAATATTTTTGCAGATCTACGCCGATCATGGCCCCTAAAAACAGAGCCTAATTACTACACAGGCCAACTGCTGAAAGGGGCCCAGATCTAATTAAATAATTTAGAAAAAAAATTCTTTAAATTGCAGTTTCCTGCAGTTATTTTCTTGAAAACAAAAACTATTTTAGTTTAATTTGGCAACCATATGATAATCGATTGATGATGTCACAAATACTTCCGAGAAAAAAAATCTAGCTACTATTTTTGGTGCGAGTGGGCCCTAAAAATGGGCTAGGCCTTGGGCACCTCCGATTCAAATCATTATCTGTCTATCTATCTACAGTGGGGTCAAATGTTTCCGGCCAGCAAAAAATTTTCATTTAATTTGTAAATATACCCATATGAAGAAGAATCTCAAAGTGATATTTATACATTTTATTGACATAATAGTTAGGAACTTACTTATAGAAGAACATGTAAATATCAATAAATTTAACTGACAAAATTAAGTATAAAGGAAAACGCATGTTCTCAAAAGTTTCCGGCAACCTTCACCAGTTTGTAAAAAAGTGGTATTGTAATAGAAAATTACTGTGATCAGCAACATTTACAATTAGTATTTTATCGTATTACTATTTTATTAGCTTTAGTAATAAGTACTGCGGCGCAGCAACGTGACATTCATACAATCAACGGTTAAAGATCGTCTATGGTACGTTTTTCCCACATTTCTTGCAATTTTGGCGAAATTTTAGCTGAGTTGGAATATTTATAATTCTGCAGACTTTTGTCAACTTCTTTTCAAAGATTTTCTATTGGATTCATGTTGGGCGCTTGGGCTGATCATTTCAAAAACGAAATTTTTTGTGCGAAAACCATTGCTTATCGAGGTTTGCATACATAATTTATGTCGTTATCATGTTAAGAAAAATAATTGTGACCAAATTTTTTTTCTCTAATAAGGCAGAAAATAGTCTTGCAAGATATCCTTATACATTGTATCATTCACCTGGCTGTGGATTTCAACTAACGGACCGACACTTTTTGAAGAAAATACTCCCCACGGCATAATGTGTCCTCCGCCATGCTTCATTGTAGGAATAACATAGGTCGAATCATACCTCTTGTTGTTAGGTCATCGCACGTTGTGTCTGCCATCACTTCCAAAACTGTTTCGAATTCAATTGATGGAAAAATAGAACTTTTTTCCAGTTTTCACTTGACCAGACTTTGTGTTTTTTGGAAAATGCCACTCGGGTACGTTTGTATTTTTTTTTTAACTCTGAAAAAAATTTAACACCGACTCTTCCATAAAGTCGGCACGTTGATATCATACTTCCATCACGTCAGCATGTTGATACGGTATACCGATTTATTTCAGCAATATTTTCATTCCGTAAATCGCAGTATATTGCAGCGGAATTTTTATGCGGTTTATCAATTGTTTTTCTCCTGATAATTCTGTCCACAGGAATAGTAATTTTCTGGGATCTCCCGGACCTCTGAAAGTCCTGAAGGCCACGGCCATCTTTATATAATTTTTAAATATCGTTTACGGTCGATTTTTACCGATAGAAAAAAACTAAAGAATGATAAGTGGCCGGAAACTTTTGCACACGCGAACTTCGAACTTTATCCCTTCGGAAGCATCTTCAATATCCAATCAAAATGATAACGTGGTGAGAGGTCATTCACATATTCCTAACTTTTGA
This sequence comes from Maratus speculifer, assembly GCA_964019185.1. Lineage (NCBI taxonomy): Eukaryota > Metazoa > Arthropoda > Arachnida > Araneae > Salticidae > Maratus > Maratus speculifer. The sequence goes on along the minus strand of OZ025290.1, from coordinate 54,368,408 downwards.
AGCAATTGTGCTTCTTCTTTGCTGAAACCTTTTGGTAAATAAAGTTAAAATTATTTTCAACGTTTTTTAACACTAGAATATTCGTATTCCAAGCATACCGGTTTCGGTAGCATATAGCATACCTTCCTCAATATTCTGGTGTTAAAAAACGTTGAAAATAATTTTAACTTTATCATATTGCACCAGGCAACAACCTATTATTTATCTTTTGGTAAATAAACCGAAGAAATTAATTGGCCGGAAACTTTTGACCAGCACTGTATATATAATTTTTTATGGTCACGATAACTTCCATAATTCTGCACAAATCTCTTCTAAAGTGATACATAAAATGAAGGGGCATGAAAATCTCAGTAGTCAAGCTCGTTAATGGACAAAATCGGACCTAGGAGTCAGAAATATAGTGAGTGTTTTTGGGAAAACAGAAAACAACTCCATAACTTCTTAATTATAACACATATCAAATCAGTTTAGAGTTATTATTACTCCTAGGAAAAGAACCAAAAAATTATACATGACAGATTTTTGATATTAAAAATCGACTCGAAGACGAAAAAAATAGTATTTTAAGTAGAAAAAATTCATAACTTCGCCAATTCATAAGATATCAAATTCGTTTGAATTTATTATAAATCTTATAAGTAATATCTGCGACTTTTATATTGACAATTTTTTAATAGGACCAACCCTTACCAAAAAAAAGTGGTGGTTGGAGAAAAAAAAACTGTTGTATTAACATGATTTTGATAAAATCAGCTCTTACAGAAAAATGAAATTAAAAACTCGCCAAAAGCGTCCAAGTAAAGTTGTTAAACTGAGTTTATCTCTAATCTTGATTTAGTTTTTATTAGTGAAATTGGAGCTATCTAGAAATCTACCCGTGCTTGTAAACCAAGCTGGAATTTTTTTTTTTCTTAATGTAAGTCTAGGGTAACATCCCGAGTAATTGGCACATTAAGAATTTGCCTTTAAACTTAATTCTGTTTTCATTACCAAGAAATAAAATATTTACTTGCAAATATTTCTAAATCAAAGAGTGCATATATGTGCCTCTATTTTGCCCACTAAAAGCAAAAATGTTTGAAAAAGTATTTTTATAAAAACATATTTATAAAAAGTTGCTGTAGTCACCAGTAATTGGCACCTAGAGCACCAATGTATGACACCTTGTGATCATTGACACATTTTTATACAAGAAAAAAAAAAAAAAAAAAAAAAAAAACTTTATATTTTTTATTTTTAGGTAATATATATAAAAAATTCTATGACTATGAGAAACATATGACATAAAATAATAATTATAACATAATGTAGTCAAAAGATTTTGGTTGTAAGATAACATAGATTGACAATATTAATTGTAACAACTTTATTCTGAAAATATTAATAGTAATCACATACATAAATTAGTGCTAAAAGACACATCTTGATGTTGGAAATAAATGTTTTACACTTGTTTAAAACAGTTATAAAATGGTATTTCCAAATATAAAATAAAAACATAATTTGAAATGTTACATGGAAAAATAGTAACACAGAATTTAATGCTGTTTTATCTGTCAATATCCAATTTTTATTGTTCAAATAATGGATGACTCCAGAGAAAAAAAAAAATGTCTGATAATTCCAAGGGATTATAAAAAATGAAATTATTCTCTACATTTGCTATAGCTGACCTTGATGGCCAAATATGTGTTTTCAGTTTTTTCTCATAAACATTTAACAATTAGATTCTGCACAATTTAAATCAATAGTATGATCTATATAATATTGTTTATCATAAACTGCATAATAATGTTCTTTCAACAAATTAATTTTCTTTTTGATTTCTTTATCATCATCTCTAAGACCCAAATTGATATTGTCACTACCTATTGAATCATCATATATATTATTTCTCCATCAGATTTTGAATCTTCTAAATTATAGTTTCTAAATTTTCTAGATCTTCATATCTAAAATCAGGGGCTGTAGAATATGTCCAATCCAGCGATCTAGGATCTGGAGGAATTATGCAGATAAATATAAGTTTGATTTCAATTTTAACAATAAATTACATGATTCTAGCGACCTTCACAAAATCGATCTCAGAATATTATATACCATATATACTCACGCATAAGTTGAGAAATTTGGGGGGGGGGGGAATTTCTAATATTTACAGTAATGAAAAATTTTGGTAAGCCTATAAGATATCGCAAAACTTGGTGATATGGATTAAGGCCCCTGTCCTCGCTCGAGGAAACGCTCGCGAGCTAATGCTATTCCTATGGGGAAGCATTTTTCTAATAACTCTTTCGCATTTTGACATTTTTGAATATATATATATATATACACTATATTGCCATTGATTATGGGACACTTGCGATTTTAGACATTTTACTAAATATCTAGAAAAATACATGAGGAATCATCTCGAAACTCTTAGTGTATAAATATAATAGTATAAGTCATACATCTCCGTGAAAATTTTTTCCCGAAACTCCAAAGGGGACCGTCAACAAATTAAAAAAGAATGAATATCTTTTGAATAACCCTGTCAAAACTAATGTAGCAAAAGCGCTCAAATTCTAGATTGTGATTGAATGCCTTATTGTAATAAGCCTTGTTCATTTTTATGCAAATAGCATGCATACTCGCAGAATAATTAAGGTTTTTATAAAAATGATCCCAAATTTTTCCAAGTTTTTTCCTTATAATTTTCAGAGTTCTTAATATAAAATATTATTTTTTTCAGAAAATATGACAAACAACATTGCACACAGTACCCTGTAATCAGAATTAAAAAATTATGAAAATTGTATAAAAAATGAGTTGGTTTACTAAATAACTTTTTACTGCGCATGCGTCAACGATATCATAATTTCATTTGCATATTATGTTAGCTAAATGTATAGAGCAACTTTTGTGAAAGTCACAAAATCATAACTTGAAAATTCTGACAATAATCGTCAATTGAATAAGTCGAAAATCCGTTATTCTCAAAATGAAGCAAAAACAAGAGGGGTTGTATCCATATATTCATTGATTAGTGTCAATATAGAATACTCAATATGGGATGTACTACTGCATTTGGATAAAATCCCTCATTTTTTTGCTTCATTTTGGAAACAACGGATTTTGTCCTTTTTCTATAGACGATTACTTTCAGAATTTTCAAGCTATGATTTTGAGACTTTTACAAAAGTTGCTCTATACATTTAGCTAACATAATATGCAAATGAAATTATGATATCTTTGACGCATGCGCAGTAAAAAATTATATAGTAAACCTACTCATTTTTCATACAATTTTTATTATTTTTTAATTCTGATTGCAGTGTACTATGTGCAATGTTGTTTGTCATATTTTCTGAAAAAAATATTATTTTATATTAAGAACTCTGAAAATTATAATGGAAAAACCTGGACAAATTTGGGACCATTTTTATAAAAACCTTAATTACTCTCCGAGTGTGCCTGCTATTTGCATAAAAATGAACACAGTGTATTACAATACGGCATTCAATCATAATCTAGAGTTTGAGCGCTTTTGCTACATTAGTTTTGACAGGGTTATTCAAAAGATATTCATTCTTTTTTAATTTGTTGACGGTCCCCTATGGCGTTTCGGTAAAAAATCTTCACGGAGATATATGACGTATACTATTATATTTATACACTAAGAGTTTCGAGATGATTCCTCATGTATTTTTCTAGATATTTAGTAAAATGTCTAAAATCGCAAGTGTCCCATAATCAATGGCAATATAGTGTATATATATATATATATATATATATATATATATATATATATATATATATATATATATTTTGCATTGGATAGCTGAGGTGCATGCCGACAGTGCACCTTTTTTACTTTTTCGATTTTGGTTGCAGATATTTTTTTTTAAATGTCAAAATGCGAAAGAGTTATTATAGAAAAATGCTTCCCCATAGGAATAGCATTAGCTCGCCAGCGTTTCCTGGAGCGAGGACAGGGGCCTTAAAAGAAATGTTAGGAGTAAAAACATTTTCTGCCTCTCATGTTTTCAGTGTGTGCAGCATGCATTGCATTTTTAATTAGAACACAAGAATCTGAGTTTAATCAATTTCAATGAATTTACAGTAGATGAAGATGCCATATTTCAGGTTTTTTAGAGTAAGAAATAAGCATATTTGTCTGAAATGTGAACACTTTAAACAATACAATATATTTATATTAATACCTAGTAATTGTCATGCTGTCCCCAGTAATTGTCATATGAAGTTTTAATGGATTCCAATTACTGATAATATTTCATATTTTCAAACAAAAACAATTGCTAAACAAAATTAGTTTATAACTTTAAAAGTACTGCCAAAATATGTGATTAATCTCAAATCTTGCGATTCCCTTGTAATTGGCATAGGTGCCAATAACTTGGAACTAGCAAAACTGAAGCACCATTAATTGGCATCTATCATTAATTCAGAAATGCAAATATTTGTGTCAAAAATACTTTTACACAATTAAAGTAACCCTTTTCAACTAAACAAAACTGTTGTCAATTAAAATTTAAAATATATTATAAATCAGATAATAAAGAATTGAAATGAATGCCTTTCTTAAGCCAGAGAAGAAGCATTTGCAACAAAAATAGCTAATTTGATACAAGTCATAATTGTTTCTCTTCCCTAGGCACTATTGTCATCTAGTAGCATAAATCAAAATTATAATCTTTAAAGTAAATGAGCATATAACTGGTATATGGTCTTGCATTTTTAAAAGTCTGGATATAAATCTTATTTTAGGACATTTTTGTAGGATGTGCCAATCACTGGTGCCTGCCAATTACTGGGGACGTTACCCTATAAACATGAAATAAGTCGAACAAGGAATTTTTTTGTCGGAATATACATGCAATATATTTTCTAAACATATCAACACAAAAGGAAATATGGAAATGTAAACAAATAAGAAATACTAAAAATTGAAAAATAAGCTTCTACCGGATTTTTTGAGAGTTAAGAATTGAAGAAATTTATTACCTTTATCGCCAAAAGACGGAAACCCTTTGAAATTAACGTTGAAAATTATTCGCTGTTTCCTCCCGCTTATTATTTATTTGTTAACCATTTGGAAAATGGTTGTAGCTCTCAGTCTAGAAATATCTGACCAATATCCGAGTTCTTGTGATGTCCGAATTTTATTCGTTTTCTGATTGCTCCATGTTTAATGATCAGAAATGAAATATTTTTGTTGGCACGATGTAAAAAAAAAAAAAAAGTATTAAAAAATAGAGAAGTTTTACGAAAAATGCAATTTAGAAAATTTTTTGCTCTTGCAACCCCCACCCAGGTGATAGTGACTATAACATAAAATATAGCCTATGTTAGAGCAGATACTGCCACCATCATTTTGCAACCATTACTTTTGAAATCGCTTAAATATTTTCTGAGATTGCGTAGAAATCGTAATTTAGAACGTTTTTAATGCATTTCCACCCCTTTTAAATTTCGAATTTTTTCCAAGCTAATCTTGGAGAGTATTTACATCTTATAAGTAATTAGCATGCCAAATTTCAACTTGCTAGTCAAATTTCAACTTGCTCTGTAGTATTACAAAAGCCACAATTTAGAACACTTTTTGCTCCTTTCAATATTGCAAAAATCGCATTTTTAGAACGTTTTTACTCCTGAAGCCTTTTTCCAGTAGTGGCAATCGACATAAAATTTGGAGACCCTGTCTTGGAGCTAGCGCTATCATTGTCATTTTCATACCATTATTTTTTAAATCGGTTCAGTACTACCCGAGATTACATAGAAATCGCAATTTAAAACCACTTTTCGAGCATTTTCATACCTTTTTAAAATTTCGATTTTTTTTTAAAAGGAAGGTTCTTATAGAACATTTATATCTTATAAGTAATTAACATGGCGAATTTCCTGTTTCTCGGATTTTCAATAACACAAAAATCACATTTTTAGAACGTTTTTTGGCTCCTGCATTCGCTTTGGGTTAAAGGCATCGATATAAGATATAGCCTACTTAAACTGGGACTACACCATCATTTTGATATCATTATTCTTGAAATCGGTTTGGCAGTTCCAGAGATTAGCTCCAACAAATAAACAAACTTTACCTCTATAGATAAGTAACTGTCAAGCTAAATTTCATGTTTCTAGGCTCCTCAGTAACACAAAAATCGCATTTTTAGAGCGTTTTTTCTCCTGCACCCCTCTTTGCAGTAATGACACCGACTATAGCCATGTAGAAGCAAGGACTGTTGCCATCATTTTAAAATCATTATTTTATAAATCGGTTCGTTACTTCCCGCTATTACTTTAAAATTTCAATTTAGATCGTTTCTAGATCACTTTTCGCGCATTTTCACTCTTTTTTAATTTCATAATTTTTGGTAAATGTTCTTAGAGATCATATTATACCTTATAAATAATTAATATGATAAATTTTATGTTTATAGGTCCTTCAGTAACACAAAAGTCACATTGTTAGAGCGTTTTTTGCACCTGCACCCCCTATGGGCTACCAAATTATATTCGGTAGTACATAAGTATACTATGTGACACCGAAATAAGTTATTGCCTATTTTGGAGCAAAGACTGTCACCACCATTTTGACATCTTTTTCCTTTTAATCGGTTCGTTACTTCCCAAAATTGTTTAAAAAACGTTCTGAATAGCAATTTTAGAATGTTTTTAAAACACTTTTCGCACATTTTCACCTGTTTTAAATTCCGAATTTTTTAGAAAATGTTTTTAGTGATCATTTATATCTTATAAGTAATTAACATGCCAAATTTCATGTTTCTAGGCTTTTCAGTAACACAAAAATGGAATTTTTAAAACTTTTTTGCTCCTGCACCCTCTTTGGGTTAGTGGCATCGGCATAAGATATAGCCTATACATTTGAACCGGGCCGAATACAATTACTTTGGTACCATTACTTATGAAATCGGTTCCATAGTTCCAGAGATTTAGCCCGTACAAATAAACAAATTTTACCTCTTTATAACATAAGTATAGATTTCAAAATAATCAGAGGAAATGAAAATTTAGTTAAATTTCAAAATTCAGGGAGAGATCGTTACCCTCCCCTGATCTTTCTTACAAATTTCTAAACTAACAATGCAAAAAAAAAAAAAAAAAAAAAAAAAAAAAAAAATCTAATGCGTTATTATTTTTTTTTAATTAAAAAAATATATATGCACGTATTGTTCAAAAATAGTGGGTTCATATTTGAGAACCTTTATATGGCAAGTAAAGTCCCGCTAATCGCAAAGAGGTTATACATCAGGAGTAATGGAAACTATTGCGCTGCTTTTGAGGAAGCTATTATAGTTTCTTATATTAGGTAACCAACAAAGTTCGTGCTGTTTTCATCAGACATAAAAAACGACCCACAAAAATCTCAAACTCTTTTTTTTATTCTTTGGAATAATCACCATTGGCTTCAATTACGTGTTCCCAACGAGACACAAGCTTATAAATATCCTTTTTGAAAAAAATCTTTTGGTTTAGAGTCCAAAAACTGGGTTATAGTTTTTGTGACATCATCTTGGTTTTGGAACTGCTGTTCCCGCAGGTGATTATCCATAGTCCGATGGGGCGATGTCCGGGGAGTAAGGTGGGTGAGGCAAAACTTCCCAGTCCAATGTTTTTATCACATCCCTGGTCGCTTTGGCCGTATGAGGTCTGGCGTTATCGTGGAGGGGAAGAACTCCTCTCCTGTTGACCAGCGCTGGCTGCTTTTCGAGTAAAGCAGCTGAAACCCTTTTCAACTGCGACGAGTAGACTTCGGCTGTGATTGTTTTCCCGCTCTCTAAGAATTCACAGTGAACTATACCAGCGCTAGTCAACCAAATACACAGCATTATCTTTTTTTTTATGGATGTCCGGTTTAGCAACCAATGAGACGGAACCAGAAGTCGACCAATGATGTTTTCTCTTTCGGTTATCATACACTGGAAAGAGGCTTTGTTGTGGCGCGACAGCAATGACAAGCAGATGTTCAATAGTTGGAGCTTGTTTTCCTCGGACAGGACATGAGAAACCCATTTATCAAGTTTCCACGACATCCCAAGGCTATGAAGATGCGATCGGATGGTTTCGTCATATACTCCAAACCTTTGCGCAAGCTTCTGGCATGTTAGATCAGGATTCTGTTTGATTTCCTCTTCCAGCTGGACTTGGTCTAAGATGGATGGACGACCAACACGGGGCTTGTCTTCGAGGCTCTCGTCTCCGGACGAAAATCTGATGAACCGCTTTTGAGTGGTCCGTTCACTCACTGAAGTCTCTCCAAACACGGAGCATATTCTTCTAGCAGCCTCCGCAGCTTTGTTTCCTAATTTGAACTCGTAGAGCAAAATAGACCTCGAAATCTCCTTTGTCAACGGCATCCTTTGTCGACGATTTTACTTCCTACAAAACTGATAGCGAAACTTGAGATACGTTAAACAACTCTCTACTGATTGCAATTTAAAGGCAATGTACAGAAATTACGTCATCAGAATCAGTATGACCACGCCTAAGCAACAAAAGTAGCTGTTCTCAACCGCACGAACTTTCTTGATTACCTGATACATTTCTTTCTCTTTTTGCGCCTGATGCACCCCCTACTTTTCCATTTCTTGGATACATTTTACCCAAGCAGTGTATTATCCGTGTACAAAAAGTTGGCTAATGAGTAACGCCAAATTAGATAACTTTATCCATTAATTAAGGTCATAATGAATCACAACTATTAGCAACTAGCAGAATTCAGCTTTTCTTTAACCCGGCGGAACGCGCGTCAAGAAAAGTTACTAAAGAGGACGCGTAGAGGCATTGCCACCTAGACTACCTAGTCTAGGTGGCAATGGTAGGGGTGGGGTATAATACACCCCATGCGCTTTCCGGCGGATTAAACAATGGATTTTCTTCATCATTTGTGTGTTTTAGCCGTTTTCTTTTCCTGTAATACCATGAACTTAATGAAAGCTATGAAAGATATTAAAACTGTATTTGATTTTTAGGCAGAGGATTGTGTAAGTTTCAGCTCGCGACCTTGTATTGTAATACCACTTTCGAAATACACAATCCGAGTATTTCAGCTAAACGAGTTAATTGAAATTTCTTGGATTTCGTTGATTTTGAATTTTTTTTTATATTATTTAATCTCAAGGTTTCTTTTATTTTAGATGAAGTAAAACTTCAAAAATTCGATAACTAAGAAACAAGTATAGTAGAAGGTCAGTTCTATAGTCATAAAAAAGAAAGAAAAAGAAATGAAGGGTACACACATAGCCAGGATATTTCCATAGGGGAAGGGGAGGGGAGGGGGTAGTGGATCACTAATCCTTACGCGACTATCGAAACAGAGATCGTTAGTCACATTTTGCGTCTATAAATTTTATTTAGACTTAGACGACCAGGATTTTAAACCAGACTTTCCTTTTACTTTTTAGGGTTCCGTACTTAAAAAATAAATAAATGGAACCATTATAAGATTACTCGTGTGTTTGTCTGTCTGTCATCACAACCGTTTTTCTCGAAAGCTAAGGAACGTGGAAAGTTCAAAATGGCTAGAGTTATAAAAGCTATTGACCCCCTTATGTTTTTATAGATTACAAGTATTGTTTCGAACTTGGTTTCTCTAACAATGCATTATATGCACATAACGCAGAAGAATAGGAATGTCTAACTCTTGGATAGTTCAAATGTTAATAAAATGATTTTGTAATTATTTAATAATTTTAATAACTTTCAGTTTTCTTATAAATAGACACGGACTAGGAAAGAAATTAACAGATTATTTTGTTGTAAAAATTAGCCATTCACAAAGATTTTTATTAAAAATGGGTGGGTTAAGTAAGTTACTTGAAAAAAAGAATTCTTTTGTAAATCGTGTTAGGATATCATTCGAAAGATATCGTAACACCGAACTCAAAAATATATTTGTTTTAATTTCAGGTACTATACTTTCAGATCATTGAAAATATACAGCAAAATTATGTCCCCCTCGTAGTAATAATTCTTAGTCCCTAAGGAAAAAATATCATACAATTATACTTTTCATACGATTACTTGTTTAAAAAAAAAAAATGTCTGAAAAGGAATTTTTAATTGCTTACTTGAAATTTCGTCTTAGTAGGTTTTACTGTATTAAATAAACGCGAAAATTATACAGTAAAATTTGAGAAAGCAGAATAGCTAAGAACCAAAATACATTCCGTTTTGAAAAGGTTTATCACAGAACAGTTATACTGTCTGGTTTTCTTTCCATAGGGTTAATGGAATTTTTTGTTTAAAAGAATTCCGTTTTAAACAAGTTTCGTTTTCACAGGGTTTATTTATTAAGCAAAGTACAAAGTGTTCATAATTAAACGACCCTACATTAAAGTTTTCTACAACGAAATTTTTGTCCATACAATTGTGAAATTTTGAGAAAGACATAAGGATAGGAAATTATTTAAATGAAAAAAAAAGTTCAAAATTTCGCTGGTAAAGGGTGTTTTTTAAGGAATTAATATTTACGATAGTTTAGAAATTTTCTGCATGAACGTTACATGATCTTGTAGACAGCATTTTACGATATGTTCTTAGCATTTCGCACTGCAGCCAACTATGGTACATGCGGTCTTACGATTCTAGATGATATTTGAAAATGATGATTGTTATGTCATATATGTGTCTCTTGTTATAATAAAAGTAAAACTATCGTAAATGTTTACTAAATGTGTAATTCGCCAAAAAATGCTCTCTGCTAGCGAAATGTTGAGCTATTTTTTTCGTTCAAACAATTTCCCACACTTACATTAGGGTAAGTGTACCAGTAGTGGGCCACGTACCAATAATGGGCCACCAGTTTTCAAAGTTGAAAAACAAGTTTTCTAGTCACCCCTGTCAGATAACAAACTAATTGCTGATTGCCTGGAACCCTTATTTGTTATCAGGCAAAGGGACAACTTCAATATTCTCATAGTTTTTGAGCTGGAATGGTGTTTTTACAGACTATACGAAAAAACTAAAGAGAAGCTAAAATTATTTTACGTAATCATCAAAACTTCTAAATATGATTTCATTATTGCGTATATTTAAGAGTATAAATGTAAAAAAAAAATAACATCTGTACAGTATGTATTAAACTCAAGAATGGAGTGGCCCACTTCTAGAGGGGCCCTACTGGAACATCAGAAAGTTACTATGGCCCACTACTGGAGCATAGAGGAAGGTAACATTTTTTATTTTACATTTTTTCTAGAGAATATATTTTAAAAAATTGAATGTTTATTCTTATACATAAAGGTAAGGACTAGGCTAAAAAAAAAATTCTTTTTTAAAATTCACTAATATTTTAATAATAATTAGATAAATGTCCTTAAGTGGCCCACTACTGGTGCATTTACCTTATGTCCTTTATAAAATTTCACAACATTTTTCACAATAGTTTCATCTTCAGACAATTTTTAAATGGGGTTCCTGGGGCACCCATACTATGGACACCTTGTATAACGAAATATGCAAAACTGGGATTCGTTAGGAACCGTAAAATATACACAGGAAATGTCTTTTCCGAACCACAAACAAAACAATGCATTGATCAATCATTTGATTCCACAAAATTTCAAAAAAATATTATGCTAAAAATACAGCAGACGATATTTCAATTAAAGGCAGGCCCTTATTAGCGCATGGGCAAATCGGGACTTTGCCCGTGGGTCCGGACCTTAGGGGGCCCCAAAATACATATATTAAATTATAAACTATTTACTTTCTTTTCCAACTCTTCCATATGATAAAGTTATTAAATTCATCTTAAAATAATATAACAAATTGCTAAAGTTATATAAAAGAGTTTTGTTCTGTACTAAGGAAAAAAAGTGTACTTTTATTAATTAACGTATATTTAATTTAGAATGGAAGAGCTAAGAATTTTCTTTTATTTATATCCAAGGTGTGAAAATATGTTTATGCATTACACGTACACCTATGAGTGACCATCAGTTCCTATTTGAATAACGTTGCAATGATTTGAAAGGGGCCCCTTAATTTATCTTTGCCAAGGGAACTAATTAGTCATAATCGAGGCCTGATTAAAGGGGAAAAATAATTCTGCATTTACAAAAGCAGACGAAAATAAAAATATTTTATTTGTGAACAAAAATGTAAAAGAAAACACGTAATCTTGTATTATGCCTATATTTTTGGGACAGCACATCGTCATATATAGTTTAATGTACATATAATTTCAACACTGTAAAAATTTTTCCCGTTAAATAACGGAAATAGTACTGGTAATCTAGACGCCAGTACTATTTCCGTTATTTAACGGGAAAAAAAATCCGTTTTTTCCAGAAATATTTCCGTTTTTTTACAAAATATTTCCGTTTTTTTTTTTCCATATTTTTTTACATAAAAATTTTCTTTTGAAAGCCAAAAAAATTTTTTCAAGGACAAACTGGCTTTTTTATTCTTTAGACAAAGACACATCAGATTAGAACACATACATTTAATTTAAACAACAGTGAATAAGTGTCACTTACCCTCGATGGGGATCGAACCTAGCACCTGTCCTATGGCAGCTTGCAGTAGTGTAATACCATACCATTACGCCATAGTTACGCATACAGTGCTTGCAAATATATTTACTTATTTCGAATGATTTTATAAAGCAAAGGCCTTATGTTGAACGCGGCATTAATTTTTGTTGAGAATTATTTTCTATATGAGTGCACAGTTCTAAATGTTTAACAGATTTTATTTACATAATTTCGAATATTTAGTTTTTAATTTCAGTTCTATAAAAAATAAATTTTAGACTTTAAAATATTACATGTATTAAGAGTTGAATGCATTAAAGAGTTTTCATTTTTTCATTTTAAGGAGATTTTTAAAAGTTTATTGTAATATTATTCATATTTATTTACTTATTTGTTTTTGAAAGAATATTCTTAAAGTAATATTAAAATATATTAAAACTAAAATTATTTTATTAATATTTTATTATTACTTTTATTAAAATATATTAAAATTAAAAGTAGAACTTTTTTTCCATTATCCTACGCACATTTTAAAAAATATGCTATAAATGTGTAAACATTATTTAAAAATGATAATGGAAATAAACTAACTGAAAATAAACTAACTAATCTCAAACTTAAAAGGGATTAATAAAATTTTATAATTTTTATTATTTTTTTAATATTGTAAAAATATGTTAGCTTTATATTATTAAAACAGAAAGAAATAAAGAAAATTATTATACAAAGTTATTCATAAAACAACTTTATAATGTTTTTCTATCGCAGATATAGATGGCGACACTGGAGTTATGGAATTTATGCTGTTTTAATACGGAACTCCTCTGTTTTCAGAAAATTTTACGGAAAACGAACTGTTTTCATAATCTCAAAATATCAAAAACGGAATTTCTTCTGTTTTTTTTCGGAAAAAGGAACTATTCTTTAGAATTTTAGGGAACAATTTCTGTATATTAACGGTTATTTTTTACAGTGAAGTCTTTGACCATAATTTATACTTGTATATCAGCAAAACTGCTTTTCTTTATTACTTATATCTCACGAATTTTAACTGTACCTTATTACTTTTACGTTAATGCAAATTTTATTGATTGTCTAAATTTTTTGGAGATGGTGTAAGTCTTAACACTTTCAACTATATACATATTCATCCTAAGGGATAAAATACAAACATTTTTGTATTTCAGAAAGAAGTGATTTTTGATTGAAATATATTATAGCTTTCAGTCTTAGTTATTCTTAAATTGCCACCTCAATCTGTTGAATAATAGATGAATTGACGTAAAATTGACACAGTAACAGCTGCTAGGTAAACTTGCGTGCATTCGAAAGAGATAGGGATGAGACTAAATGAAAAATGACGAAAAATGGGATTTTAAGACAAGACGTTTTCCATGAATATTTGCTTAAGTAGCACAGTCTGGGACAATACGAGCACCATTTCAGAACTTTCTTGGAGATAGTTGGGGTGGAGTGGGGGTAGATTAGAGCAATGGCATAGCCAAAAGTAAGAAATAGGACGGGGAGATGTACCTTATCCCCCCCCCTTCCCCTATACAAAACTGATGATAAATCCGTTTACGAAAAACTTTCATCTTAGCAGGTAAAATTTTAATATTTTGATTTAAAAAAAAAAAAATGTTAACCTTTTTACTGCCGCGACCAGATATATCCGTTCACTAACCTGCAGGTTTCACTGCAATTAAAGCTTTATTTAAATTAATATAATTCTACAAATATAAACCAGTTTTAAGAAATTAAGCTATGATTGATAATTTTAAGACTTATAAGGATATAGGTAACAAAAAATTATACTATGTTAGAAAATCCTTGTTTTATTGGCATTTAAAATAAATTACAGTGAAAACAACATCATAATTTTGCCCTATTGTTCGGCGGTCAGGGGGTTAAAGACAGGATACTTTATAGGTAGGTTTCATTTTGACAAGTTACCTCTAAGGCTGTTGAAACATTCTTTCTCTAACACACCTCTGAATAGTGTAGATGTATTTCAGAAAAACTTGCAAAACGATATCTGTTAAAAAAAAAAAAAAAAAAAAAAAAAAAAAAAAAGAATTATTTACACACACACACACACACAAAGAAAATCAAATATATATAGGAAAAAAAACACCATGCAGTTATATTTTTACTTTTAATGAATGAGAAAGACTGTTCAGAAAAGATTTTTTTTTCGGAAGGGAGTCCAGAATTTTTCTTTCAGGTTATATATATAGTGTACGGAGGTGTACTAAATTAAAAAGAAAAACTAAATTAAAAAGAAATAGCAAGTAGACTGTAAATTTAATGGAATGTTTATTTTGTTAGAGTCGCCGCTTGTTGCAGCATTCAGAGCTTGTTGCTAAGAGACCGTTTTTCTAAGCCAACTGCGTCACACAACACGTGAGCAGGGTTACACTAAATTGCCGATTGGCGTATAATTGGCGTGGGCTGTGTTTGTCGCCAAGGAGATGTTACAAAGTTACAATACAGGAGCGGAACATCCCGCCCGGCGTTGAAATATTTTTATTTTCAAGATATAAATGCAATACAAATAATAACACAACATGATACAAATTATAAGCAAAAAAATAAATAAACACAAATAATACATGAAAAATTAATACATAATAAAGCACATTTAAAGTTTAGGATCTATGATGTTGTCCTCAATGTGTAATATACTTATTTTTGAAATAGGTCGTTTAAAATTACCCTTAGCGGTACGAACTTCAACTACTCTGACTATCCCGTCCGCGCCTGGGAATACCTTATTAATGCGGCCTAGTGACCAAGTGCAAATGGGCAGTTGTGAGTCCTTAAGCAAAACTAGCATTCCTGGCAGAATATTGGGCTTTTTAAGTAGCCACTTGTTTCTTTCTTGTAACTGGCTCAGATAATTATTCTGCCAACGTTTCCATATTAACTGCGTTAATTTTTGAGTCCTTTGCCATTTATTTAGCAAATTATCTTTGACCTCACTTAAATTGGGTTCTGGAATTAAATTAAGAGGTTTTCCTATGAGGAAGTGACCAGGAGTCAACACCTGAAGATCGTCAGGATCTGTTGACAAAGGACAAAGTGGTCGCGAATTTAAAATAGCCTCTATCTGTGTGATAACTGTCAGGAATTCCTCGATCGTGAGATGAGCTGAGCCCACAGCTCTTTTTAAGTGGTATTTGAAAGATTTGATTCCTGCCTCCCAAAGGCCACCAAAATTTGGCGCCCTAGGAGGGGAGAACTTCCAGTTAATACCTTCAGAAGCTAAAAAGTTCGAAACTTCATCACTCGTAACAAGTCTGCGTAAACGTTTTAGTTCTGCTGAAGCCCCAACGAAATTTGTAGCATTGTCGCTAAAGATTACAGAACTTTTCCCACGACGAGCGAAGAATCTTTTTAGAGTTGCTATTATAGCCTCGGATGTCAAATCTGAGACAAAATCCAAGTGCACAGCTTTAGTGACCATACATACAAATATGGCAACATAGATTTTCTGAAAAGTACCCTTTCTTTGACCTTTATATTTTATTTCAAAAGGCCCACTTAAATCTAATCTCACATTTGAAAATGGGGAACTGGGCACTATTCTTTCAGGAGGGAGATCCCTCATCATTTGACTAGCCGTTATAGGTTTAATTTTAAAGCATTGTAAACACTCATGTACAATTTTACGCGCAATATTTCTGCCACCAAGCGGCCAATATTTTTGACGCACAGTGTTCAAAAGAGCTTGGGGTCCTACATGAAAATCTCGTTTATGATAATATTGAAAAATTAATTTTGTCAAGCGACAGCTCGCCGGAAGTATAATAGGGTGTTTGTGGTCAAAATTCAAATTCGATTTTGCTAGTCTTCCTCCCACCCTCAATAAGCTATCTCTATCTAAAAAGGGATTTAAGAATTTTAACTTACTTGCACGATGAACCGAAGATCCCGCTTGGAGGGCCGAAATTTCAATTTTGAAATACTTTACCTGTATATCTTTTATTAAATAATTCTCTGCCTTTCTTAATTCCTCCAGCAACAGAGGGCCGGTTGCAGATGTTACTTTTTTACATTTATGTATGAATCTGAAAATATAAGCTAAAATTCTAATTAGTTTTTGGAAATTATTGCTAAGATTAATTAAATTATCACACAAATTAGAGTCAGTATGAATAGCAAATGTCAAGTTGCTGGGAGCTTTAAGCTCACTAGAATAATGTTCATCTTTAATGTCATTTATATTAGAGTCAGTTTTTGCTATTGTTTCTTCAAGAATTGAAAGAGGCGGGCCATGCCACCACAACTGGTTAGAAGACAGGTTTTCCACACTTGCACCTCTTGATATCAAGTCAGCTGGATTGTGTTCTGGCGGAATATGAAACCATGGAAAGTTCTTAGTTTGTTCCTTAATTTGCACAACGCGGTTTCCCACAAACGTTTTCAGGAGATGAGGAGCAGTGTCTATCCAAGCTAAAGCAATAGTTGAATCAGAAAACAAATGGACTGAAGCTACCTGTTTGTCTAATGAATTTAAGACCTTGTTAGTGAGTTTAGCCAGAAGAAGACATGCTGACAGTTCGAGACGTGGCACTGTTATTACTTTGGTTGGACACACGCGGGATTTACTACATAATAAGTGACTGACTAGAATTAGATGTTTGCATGTATATCACTGCGCCATAAGCCTTGGAAGACGCATCTGCGAAACCATATAGCACCACTGATTGGTTCACAGCTAGGAAGCATCTTGGTACTTCAATGGATTCCAGTTCTTTAAGACTTTCGAGGAAGGTTTCCTATTGTTTGGCAACATGAGAGGGCAGCTTCTCATTCCACTCTATTTTAAGAAGCCACAGCTTCTGCATGAATATTTTTGCTTTAGCAATAACTGGCCCTAAGAGACCAAGAGGATCATAAATGCGGGCAATTTGCGAAAGTACATCTCTTTTTGTGAAATCACTTTTTGTGTTAATATTAACTTTACACCTAAAGGTATCATTGAAACTGTTCCACAACATCCCTAATGTTTTAACAGTTATTTCTTCAGAATTTCTGTCCAGGGGAAACATGTGATTATCAGTAGATTGGACCTCATTGGTACACCATTTGTGTAAAACCACCCCTCCCTTTAGGAGGACTTCTGTTAATTGCGATTTCATTAGTCTGAATTCTTCTAAATTGGATGAGCCCGATAGGCAATCATCCATATAAAAGTCCTTCAAAACAATTTTCGATGCTAACGGGAATTCCTTTTTCTCATCTAGAGCTAATTGTTGTAATACTTTGGTGGATAAGTAGGGGGCACAAGATGTTCCATACGAAACTGTTGTTAGCTGAAATACCTTAACCGGGGATGACATACTGTCTTTCCACAAAATTTTTAAATATTTGTACTGGTATGGATTTATTTCTATCATCCTAAACATTTGTTTAATATCCGCAGTAAAAGCATAAATATGCTTTCTAAATCTAATTAATATCGAAAAAAGATCATCTTGCAGAACTCCACCCTTACATAATAAATCGTTCAAAGATTTTCCGTTGGTTGACTTGGCACTAGCGTCAAAAACGACGCGTAGTTTTGTGGTTTTACTAGAGGGTCGTAAAACACCGTGATGTGGTAAGTAATAGCCATCATTAAAGTTCGTGTTTTCTTTTATTTCATGCATGTGATTTAAATCTCTATATTCTTTAATAAATTCTGTGTATAAATTTTTCATAACAGGATCTCGATCTAAACGTTGCCACAGAGAATTTAATCTTTTCAAAGCAAAATTTTTGGAATTTCCCAAATCGGGTTCTAAAACCTGTGGTTTAAACGGCATCGTGACCACAAACCTACCATCCAGTTTTCTGAAGTGCGTTTTATCCAAGTGATCATTACAATATTCTAATTCTTCACTGTTACAGGGTTTTAAATTTTGTACTTCTTCAATTTCCCAGTGTCAATAAGTACCTCAAAGTGTCATTAAGTATTTCAAGATTTTTTGTTAAGAAACAATAATTAGTATTATTATTATTTACTGTTTTGTCATAAATACAACCAGATACAATATAACCGAAAATACTTGATTGCAAATATAAATTATTGCTTAACTTTATTTTTTCTTCATTTAAAAGAGAAAAATACAGTTCAGAACCGATAGTTATCTCCACACTGCTTGGAATGTTAAATTTTTTATCCGCTAAACAAATATTCGCTGGAATTTTTAAATCTGATATGCTTATCTTCTTCGAGGGCGTGAAGTCACAGATGTTTGGAACGATTAATAACTCAATATCATAACTGGTACTATTCATTTTATTTGACAACTTTGATTTGATTCTAGATTTAATGTAAATAGGCAGTTTATTTATTCCACTTACAGGAATATTTATTTTCTCCTTTTTCAAGCCTAGTATTTGTGCTGCTTTAAATGTACATAAACAATTCTGCGATGCGGAATCCAATATTGCCCTGAAAGGAATTTTGATGCCATTTACATCTGTCAAATAAATTATTGCAGTGCTAATTAAAACAGATTTATTATTATCATTTTCATACGAAAAAAATGAATGAGCAGTAGTTTCGTTTTGTGATAAATCTTCCGAAACAAAATTGCTATTTATTGTTTCATGTATTGGGAAATTGTTTATAGGATTGTTTACTGGTGTTGTATAATTATGTATGATGAATGGTGGCTTGCGCTCTTGCAAACATGACAAGTGCTTTTTGAATTACAATAATTGATGAGGTGGGCTGAACTTAAACAATTGAAGCAAAGTTCATTTTTCTTAACAAGGTTAATTCGCTCACTTAACTTCATGTTTTTATATTTAACACAATGATATAAGGGGTGGTTTTCGGTTTTACAGATTACGCAACATTTACTTTGAGGATTGTTTGTTTTTATGAATAAGGATTTTGCAGTATATTTAGAGGATACGTTAGAACTTATACTATTTAAGATTTGACATCTTCGCTCAAGAAATTCTAAAAATTCATCAAAATTAGGCACTTCATTATCCTTTAATGCTAGTTCGTATTGTTTACGAGTTTCGTTATCTAGTTTATTTAGAATAATATTCAGCCAAATTGCGTTCGAGAAATTATCTCTATCATACTTTAAGATCTTTAGAGCCCTTAAATTCTTCTTTACGCTATCTAATAAGATGCGCAGATCCTTAGCGGATTATTGTTTAACTACACAAAGATTTAAAATATTTTTTATATGACAATCTACCATAACTCTTTTATTCTCGTATGTTTATTCTAACGCATTGAAAAGTGAAACATAATTTTCATCTGGTGTAAGCAAACTCCTCGCTTCACCAGTCAAAGCAGAACGCAAATAAAATAATTTTTCATTATCTTTTAAATTTGAATTATCATTGATAAGCTCATTAAAAGTACTTTTAAATACGGACCATTCTTCAATTCTGCCACTAAAAACCGGCAATATGACCCTAGGTGGCTTAATGCTAGACGTTTTAGCTTGGTCCTGTTCAATGGATTTTTTATTTGAATCAGTATTTTCATAATAAGCATTAATAGAGGATTTTAAGCTTACCTCTAGTTTTAGAATATCTTCGTCCAGTTGCGGGATTATTCTTTCAGTTTCTTCCAATTTTTCTTCCTCTATTATTCTGTAATATTGAAGCTTGAGAGCTTCAAGCTTTTCTTCAGTTTTCGACAAAGAGTCCAGATGGGCTTTCCATTCAGATAAATTGAAGTTTTTTCCATCCATTGTGTTAAATATCCTGGTGAATTGGGCCTTGATATTCCCTCGCCTTCTGTTGAACGCTGTTATTTCAGTTTCCGACATTATTCATCATGTTGACGAAATTCGATAAATTCAAGTATTTAACTCAATAGAAAAGATGCTGTCTCGAACATACCTCCGGGTCGACGGACCAAAATGTACGGAGGTGTACTAAATTAAAAAGAAAAACTAAATTAAAAAGAAATAGCAAGTAGACTGTAAATTTAATGGAATGTTTATTTTGTTAGAGTCGCCGCTTGTTGGAGCATTCAGAGCTTGTTGCTAAGAGACCGTTTTTCTAAGCCAACTGCGTCACACAACACGTGAGCAGGGTTACACTAAATTGCTGATTGGCGTATAATTGGCGTGGGCTATGTTTGTCGCCAAGGAGATGTTACAAAGTTACAATACATGAGCGGAACATATAGTAAAATCTGTCAATAATGATATCGCAAATGTTGATGAAAAAATTTGTTTTAAACAAGTTTTCGTGTAATCAGGTGTAATTGTATAGTATTCTTTTCGAAAGCATTATGTAATATTTCCATTTAAAATAGAATTCCGCAATAGGCAAGTTCTTTTTTTACAAGTATTGCTATATTTATACAAATATACTTATTGATGTTATATGAACAGTAAAAACTGTCATATGGTCCTCATATGGATTGCCATAGAATTTTTTCGCTCTTTAGCGATTCCGTTTTAATAGGCACATGTGTTTATTGTACTTAAAAACACAGCAAGACCCGTAAAAGCGGAATCTTTCTATAAAGGAATCTTGTCTCAAATGGATGAATTTCAAGATCCCGACAAAACGAACAACTGAACTTATCGAAGTAGCGTTTCTTAAAAGTATAATTAATTACACTTCTTTAACGGAAACCTGTCTATGGTGCAGGTTTACCAGTTCCTTGTGATCCTTTTCTTGACAGCAGGGCTGCGGAGTCTGACCCATTTTTGAGTAAAAGAGTCGGACTCGGAATTGCTGAAAAACAAGGGAAATTAAACTAGTTATATGTAATTCAATCCATAAGAGGAATTATTATTGTTATTTTTGGATTATATCAGGCTATCTAAGTTAAAGATTCCTAATATGTTGCTCGGCGTACACAGTAGATGAAAATAATTAAAAACTAATAGATCCCGAATTATTTCCGAACTAGTAAAATTTTCATCTTTATTTATTTATTTTTTGTCGTTTCCATCGAAATTTTTCTGCTCTGGTGAACACGAATTAACATCAAATTTGTAAAGATTTCTCTTTTTTAAGTTCATATATCCGAAATAGTAAAATGTTAGTTTTGTTTTCTTCTTTAGATTTCGATAGTTTGATTTTTCAGATTTGCAGGACGTGAAATTAAAAAATTAGTAAAACAGAATACATTTTGTTTTATTTTTTTCCTTTCAAAGCTCTAAGAACTGAATTAATATCGAAATACTGAAATTTCCGCCTTATCGTCCTTGCGTTCCCTCATAATTTTAAATAACAGCAACACTAGTATGTTATGCAACCTGGAGCCGGATTCGAAGATGTTAAAATTTCCGGAGTTGGAGTCGGCCATTTTCCCCATAGACTCCGCAGCCCTGCTTGACAGGATTGACAGGTATGTGTAACAGAGGTATTTCGAGTAACTTTAAGAATTTAGGTATATCCTTATTTAATTTTTTAATAAAAAAAAGTGGCAAAAAGAAAGTAAGATTAATCTCTATAATTGCAATTAATAATACAATGACGTTGCATTTAATATTTACCCGTGACAAAGATTTTACTAACTAAAAACTAAGCTATGCTGCTATACAATCCATGAAGGATCTGTGCCGATAGTGACCGCCATTCCTATTTTCTTTATTCTTGATCTTCGGTGCTGTGGAGCATACGTCCCGGCCAGGTGGTCAGCCCAACGCTGGATCCTCGGTGTTTAGTTTTCAAGAAAGCTTCTATTTCATTTTAACGACCCCGAAGGGACGGAAGGTTTTCATCTACTGTATTTTGGACAATATATTGAGAATCTAACTTTAGTAACCCGATATAATTCGAAAAATACAATAATAGTTCTTTAATAGATTTAAAATTACATACAATTGGTTTAATTTCACTAAAAAATGTCTAACAAAAATAGCCGGAGTTGACTTGTTTAGCGACTCCAACTCCGACTCCGTAGCCAGGGCCGTAGCTAGAAGTGAACAATAGAGGGGGGGGGGGGCTCAAGAGAATGTAGAGGGGGGAGCTCATAATTTGTTTTTTCTCTCTCTTTGACACAGAAAGATAAATTACTGCATATTCACATTGTAGATACTATGTTTCTCATTAAACTGTTGTAATAACTTCATTTTATTCTAAGAAAAGTAGATGATGATAAAAAATTTTATTCTCTAACTGGTGAAAAATTAAACATCATATTAGCTTCATGTGTACAAATAGGATGAGGAAGTGTTGAAACACTTATTTTAGATACAATTTAGTAACTCTGCAGAACTGTGAAAAGGTCTCAAACTAAATTAGATTTTTGAACAAAATTTCATTTGAATTTTTGAAACAAAAATTTATTGCGTGACCTTGGAATTTTTTCTAGGGGGGGGGGGGCTCAAAATATTTTAAGGGGGGCTGAGTCGTCTATAGCGCCCCTTTAGCTACGGCCCTGTCCGCAGCCCTGCTTATGCGGAATGATTACGCATCCGAATGACGACTTATCAAAATTTTACTGTATTTAGGAGGGATTTAGTGGAGGGTATATGCTGTATACCCTCTGTTTTTTAAAAAAGCTATAGTATATATACACTCTAGGGTATACTCTTTACCTTGAACGTATACTCTCTGATTAGAGCGTATATCTTCAGGTTTATTTAAAACTACATCACTGTTGTTTAGTTCGGACATTAATAGCGTCTCACAATGAGATTTTTAAAAATTATCTAACTTACATATATAAAAAATAATTTTGAAACCGATTGGCTAAATTTGTGAAAAACAAACACTGTTGGATAATAGTAGATTAATGTAAAGCAAAAGTATATGTACATCAGCCGAATTCCACCAAATAAAAAATTATGTAAGAAAATACTTTCGAAATACAAGACCCGATAATATAATACATCTTAGGAATCAACTTCAATGCAGGTTTCGAGGTCAAATTAAATGCGAATCGTTTGCCTTAGAGCAATAATGTGTAATGACGTAACAATGAAATCAAGGTTAGGGACAGCCGCTTGAGGAGGTCACACTTTCAAGTTCAGAAGTCTTTTGGTCTTAGGTTCCTTTTTTCTCAGCTCGGTTTAAGAGAGCTACTATATTTTAATTCCAAAAGTATGCATTTATTTCAAAAGTG
Organism: Maratus speculifer; assembly: GCA_964019185.1. Classification (NCBI taxonomy): domain Eukaryota; kingdom Metazoa; phylum Arthropoda; class Arachnida; order Araneae; family Salticidae; genus Maratus; species Maratus speculifer. The sequence continues at coordinate 54,344,849 of OZ025290.1, read as the reverse complement.
GACGAATTCAATAGGGCTGAATAAATTATGCTGGAAAAAAAATTAAATAAATAATAATAATTCCATTGAAAAGCAAATAAAGCGCTCATTTTTCGAAAATGCTGCAGAATATTTCGGACGAGTGAGAATTCAGGAGATGGCTCGAGACCTGGAGCAAAGCGATTTTGTGTTTTTAATGGTCAAAAAATGCAATTCTTCTCCTCGAAAGTCAATAAAGTCTACCCACTCCCAGTCATAAAAGTCCGAACTGGAAAATTTTTCCCACGGAGAAAAAAGGTGTCTGAATTCAACACTGTTTTTGACACTTTCATATACTTTTCTATCTTCCACTCCACCTCACTAAGTTTTCTTAGTAGTAATTTGACGACTGATCCTTCGCTTTACCCATTTATGATCTATTATAAGAAAAGCAGAAGTTCATCTGACACACATTTACAAACTTTCGGTTCAGATTGAATGTACGCAAAAACCATTTCGAAATCCGTTAATGAAATTTCATTTCAGTATGCACTTATACTATGAACAGTAATGATTTAGACATGATCTTACACACATGCTGCAAATTGTATTCAATTTAAGTCATTTTAAAATAAAACCAAATTGGCGCTGAAAAATTTAACAATGTGTACACGAAATGATATTCCCATTTAGATCTAATACTGGGAAAATCTTCCATAATAGTATGCACAACAGGGGTGTAGTTGTAAAAATAGCAGAGGGTATACGCTCAAGGCAGAGAGTACCCTAGAGTGTCTATACTACAGCTTTTTTTAGAAAGAGAGGGTATACGGTGTTCCTTTTAAAAATCCAGAGTGTATACGGCGTATACCCCCGTATATCCTCCACTACATCCCTGGTACACAATAATAGGATTTTTGCTTACAATTACTGCAAATAGAGATGAGTTTTTGAGGCAAGAATTGGTCTTTTACAGAATTACAATTTTGTTTAAAATATTTTTTTTTTTTTTTTTTTTTTTTAGGGTGCGTGCACTTCTGGTTGACACGATTTAAAATACAATCAACATTAAAAGTGAACAAATCGGAAATTGCACGTCAAGCGTAGCAAATGGTCGTACTATAACGAAGTTTTAAAAATATTCAGATCTTGGTGTAATAGCACACATTACTTCAGATACAGTATAAGTATCCGAAATCTTTTGTGTGTCTCTGTAAATACTGTCTGCTTTCTATTGTACAGGAAGTACAATCCTCAGCAACGTATATTAATTTCATAAAATGTGAAATAGTTTAACATAATTAAACCGCGCCCCAAACAATATTTCCTCCCACATTACTGTATAATGGAATACTTTTGTATGGCCCTGTAAATTAAAAATATTCTTTGCAGCTCAGATTGTATATTTTAGTATATACTTAAATATTTTTCCTATTGTCCGCAATGTAACTGAATATTTTTGATTGTCCCTGTAATGGAACTATACATCCGATTTTCACAAAATTTGAAATGACTCGATAAAATTATGCAAAAATTATATATTTTAAATTTCAAACGATTCGGTAGGCTAGTTTATGCGGACAGACAGACGGACGGACTGGACTTCAGGCGCTATATAATTACGAACGCAGCTAAAACTAATTTTGATGAATTTTAACATTTTTATTATAACGAGATTTATTTATTGCAAGCAGGAACAATGAATTACGAATGAGGAAGAATGACTCAAGTTATTTTGGTCATCTACGTCTGTTTGAAGGAAAGGTGAGCTACGAGATCGAAAGATGAGTTAAAAGTCGGTTACCAGACAAAGTGAAAATACAGGTCATGGGTAAATTTACTCACAACACAATCGGGGAAAAAGGGTCAATGATCTCGTTCAATACAAATTCCCAACTGGAATTAATTTAAATATCAAGCTTCGCTTAAAACAAGAATGCTATGAAATAAAAAACTTTATTCGTACACCTTTGGTAACGGAAAATGTTACATTGGGCGCTTATGCATATACAGTTGGCAAAAAAAAAAAAATATTTGTACACTCTAAAATGTTTGATTTTTAACTAAATAAAAACAGATATTTTGTCAAAAATATTTTTAATACATTATTTTTACCGTGCGTTTTAAATTAAACAACAAAAAATTTCGATATAGATGTAAAATAATTTTCTATAGGAAAAGTTTAACAGTTTCTTGCAAAAAAAGTATTTTGTACATTTCCCCATGCTGGTATATACTGTGTTTTATAGTGTTTATGGTTCAAAGGACTACTTATACAGAAGCTGTTAATAATTTTTAACTTCATATTTTATTTGTCTGACATTTAATCTAATTTGCTCTTGAAGTAATTGAGAATGACACTTAAAACTAGAGAGGTACCTCTAGATATATGAAATCCTATTATTGAGCATCATGAAAATTGAAACACGCAAAAAGAATTTGGAAAAGCTATTAAATTACCATTTACAACTATTGGATGCATCGAAATTCAACGAAAACCAGGACTTCTCAACAAATTAACAATGAGGGAAAAAAGGAGTGTTGTTAAAAAAGCTTTAAAAAACCTTATGGATTCAGTTCAAAAATTTGCTGGAGACCTTGCAACATCTAACTTCAGAGCAATACCTCAAACAATAAGAAATATTCTTCTCAATGCAGACTTAAAAGGAAGGACCTCAAGGAAAAATCCATTCATCAGTGAAACAAATAGGCGTAAACGCATAGAATTCGCTTTCGCATACAGAAGTAAATCATTGGATTTTTGGAAAACAGTAATTTTTTCTGATGAGAAAAAATTCGGAATTTTCTTACCACCAAGCATTCGAAAAATTTGGCTTAAATATAAAACTGTTCTAGATTTAAAACGTATACTTCAAACTATCAAGCAAGCATGGTGTGTGTGTGTGTGTGGGGGGGGGGATATTATGGTTTTGAGGCGTATAGCTTCTAATGGGGCAGGACACTTGGAATTTATTGACATTGGAATGACAGCTTTAACATACATTGATGTGTCGCGGCATAATTTATTAAAGAGTGCTAAGAAATTACGCGTAGAGGAAGCTTTTCACTTTCTGCAGGATAACGACCAAATCATACTGCTGTGATCACCATCACATGGTTACTCTACGATGCTCGAAGGCGACTGGTAATTCCTCCACAATCTCTAGATTTGAATCCAATAGAAAATTTGTAGGTGCTATTGGATACAAAAATCCAAAAAAAAAAAACTAGTTGGATGTGTCAATCCCAAAACTTTCTTCTATCTCATAAGTACATTTTAATATTAAAAAAAAAAAAAAAAAAAAAAAAAAAAAAAATGTGGTGACCCCAAAGTTACCCACTATCGAATTTCCTCGAACATTTGACCTAGCCTAATGAGATTCTGGTATCCGAAAAGCCTAAAACGCAAAATTTAATTAATATTCTGAGAAAATGAGCTTAGTATTGCCTCATGTTGGTAATTTATACTAAAACCTAATAAGCATCTATTTATGCCAAGACCTAACAGAATCTGAAATTTTATAGAATTTCGTCCATTAGTTCTTGAGATATTAGAATATTTTATTTTACGCAACAATATTACCTTATGAATATGAAGTAAATGGTAGTTAATATTTTGTAGCATCCCCTTTAGCTTTCATAACAGCGTACAATCGATCTTGCATACTATATACAAGGTGTTTACAAACATTTCTGTCAGAATTAGCCCAAATAGACTTTATACGTGCCACTGACTCAGTTTTACTTGAAGGAAGATTTTCTTGAAGTTTTTTCTTCATTATACACCATAAGTTTTCGATGGGATTAAGATCTGGTGAATTTGGTGGCCAAGGAAGTACCTTAATGTTGCGTTGGCGGAACCAATTCTTAGTTGACACCGAGGTATGCGGGGACGCTAAATCTTGTTGAAAGATGAAATCATCTTCAAATAAATCTTCTGATGATGGAATCATGTAATATTCTAAAATTTCTTGATATATCAGAGAGTTAACCTTTTCGTAGACGATGCATAACTTTCCAGGTCCTTCGCACTCATACAACCCCAAACCATGACACTAGCAGCAAATTTTACGGAACGTTTAAGGCATTCTTTATCAAATGCTTCTTGCTTCATTCTCCAAACTCGAATACCTTGATTACCATATGAAACACAAAACATACTTTCATCACTAAATAATATATTTTTCCAATCTTCATTGCTCCATAAAAGTCTTGATTTACACCAATTCAATCTTATACGCTTTTGTCTTGCAGTCATGAGAGGTTTTGTTTTCGGTACACCAGATTCAAATTTAAATTTATGGAGACGTCTTAATGTTGTCGATGTAGAAACTTCAACTCCTTCTTCTTTCCATTTTCGGTTCAAGAATCGCACACTTTTAAAACGGTTTTTCTTAACTATACGCTTCAGTTTACTGTCATCTCTAGCAGATGTTTTTGGTTTTCGACAACCATTTCGGCGATTATTTTGAAATTTTCCAATTTTTGAATATTGTGTTAGTATTTTACTAACGCTCGATTGCGAACAATGTAAATAATTCGCTATAAAACATTGATTTTTACCGTGCCGATACAAATCAACCATACGAAGTTTAGTAGATTCAGGAATATCACTCACACGGCCCATTTTAAGACGAAAAAGTAGCAAACTGCAAAAAAGAATACTGATTTTAAAGAAAATAGTCTGAATTTAATCAATGATGCCACCAGTTAAGAATTGGTAATAATTAAAGTTGAATTAATGTGAAATATTCTAATATTTTGAACCACTTGAATAAATATTCTAATATTTTGACTTTTCAAAATAATTTTTTTTTGCAATTAATCTTTTAAAAAATGATATTAAATTTAAGATAACAAGTAAGTTTAATCAACAATAAGTTCTTAATAAAAATATCGTTTGCATATTTTCATTAAAAGACATTAAATTACCAAACGATATTTTCAATTTCTAAAAAAAAGGTAATTATTCTAATATTTTGAATATGAGCTGTATTTTTTATTCTCCTGCCCCCCTTCCCTCAAATTTTATACAAAGCTGAATATAATAGTCCAATAAGTTTAATCTATTGTAACTCGTGATAATAAAATCACAGCGAGTTGTAAATTTGATTAAACAATGTTATATAATTTTACACTGTCTTTATTATTATTATTTAACAGAATAAATATTTTAAGTTTTATCATATATTTTTTATATTAGGTATTTTATCTATACTATAAACTATTATTTTTATTGATTAACTTTTATTTTTATTGCTTGTTTTCGCACACTTTCTTAAAATCTTTAAATTAGTGATTTCCTGACTAGGCGTGCTATAAAAAATTTTTGTTAAAAAAAAATAAAAATGCTCCAACGACCTTTTTTTATGTAATAATTATTAATTGCATTTTTTTAAACAGTTTTCTTACCTTATGAAGACAATTTTTGTGAGTTAATTTTATTGAAAGTGGGCCTATTTCTTTGTAATAAAATGATTATTTTTTTATTTTATATAATAATGTAACTATTATTTTAAATAATTTTATTTTCGATTTTTAACTGACAAAACTAAGCTTTTTTAATTTATCGTTTATTTATTTATTTATTTCCATTACCTTTTCGCTCCCACTTTCACAGAAAAAAATTGACAATTTTTATTTTAATTTTATTATTAATTGAATAAATAGTTTTAAATTTCAGTAACTTTAAATATAAAAAAAATAAACAGGTAAACGATAAGCTTCTGTTTATAACTACTACAAAACATAATGGTAAATTGAATATAAGACAGATTATTTATTGAGTTTATGTAAAGTAAAATTCGAAATGCATATTAATAATTTTATCAATTTAATTATATAAAGATTCATTAAATTAAAAATACATAAATTTAATAAAATATTAATTTGATTTTCATTTTAAAATCATTAACTGTTTTGAGATTTAATTTATAGCAATTATTCATCACCATAAGTTATTATTCAAAAAATTTTATTTATTTCAAAAAGGGAAATTATTATTATTATTATTATTATTATTATTTTGAAAAACCAATTAGTAACGTAACGTAATAATTAATTAAACATAATAATGCAACACTGTAACAATGCGTAAAAAATATTTCTTAACAGGTTTAGGTAACATTATTATCCAGATGCAGATTTAAATTTTTTGAAACAAAGTTATAGTTTACAGTTCGCAAAAATCAATCATATATTAATTATTATATTTAAAGAGTAAGAAAAATATGATAAACTAACCAATAAATGAATAAATAACATATTTATTTTGAGAATCCTTATCATTTTTATACATCCTAATGAAGTTAATAACATTATAGTAGCTGAAATTTAAAAAATATGTTTTTTTCATTTTTGCTATAACTTCTATATAGTTTTTGTACTAGATTTTAAACAAGTAATTGATAAATAAGTCACTTAAACAATTAATAGTTAAAATAATTTCGAATCCTTATTAATAAATATGTTTGATAAAAATAATTTAATTTTTGAGAATTTTTTAATTTAACAACATAATGCTTTCAAATTTTCTAAGATGATATTAATCATTTAATAAAATATTGTATAACATTAAGTAAATAACAAATCAAAACCGTGTGCCGAGAATTTTTAAACACTTTTTTTTTATGTTGGTGTTCCTATAAAATTGGAAATGTATGCATATAAGTATCAGCTAAGTACTACGTACTACGATTAACCTCTTTTAAGCAAAAATTCTGCATGTCAATCAATTGTCAACGCCCATCTGAACAAATAGTCATCTTTATACAAGATAGTTAGCTTTATTCTTTGTATCTTGATCTTTATACACTTGTCAGATGAAACCCTTATTCTTTACAATGCCCTTTATACTCTGGAGTTTAAATGCGGACGGACCTCCCACATAATCGCTGGCATTTTTTAGAAGAAATATGAATGTTTTGAAAAGAACAGCATTTCTCGGTGCTTTTTATTCCTCTTGCTGTTATCTTCATTTCAAACGCTTTTAGTATAAACCAGTATAAAAAGTAGAATGAAATATTTTTTATCCTTATTATTACAGCTTATGAATGACATTGAAATATTCAAAACTTATAACATAACTAAATAAGATTGTTAGATAAGTTATTTACCACCTAGACATAATATTTTAAGTTACCTTTTTTAATTTAACTTACTTTGACAGAAGGCTTTTTTTTTTCATATTTTTATGAGGGTTTTTATATTTTAATGTTAAAAATAATTATTTTATATAATAATATCAGCTTTAAATGAAATGACAAATTTCAATACGCATTACATTAATAATTTTGTAATTAGTTTCCTTAAGCTGGTTTTAGAAAATTTAACAGATGTGTTGTATAAATGTGATATATGCATAAAAATATGGCAATATAATTTTTTTGCTGTTGCCGTTGTTTTGGAAAACATTAATAAAAACAGGGAAGCGTCAATATAATAAACATTCTAGATTCTAATAATAACAATAAAAAAAGAAGTGTTGTCATGAAAAAATAATTGCTAATAATTCAAGATGTAATTCATTTTTCTAAAATGTAAAAAAAAAAAAAAAAAAAAAAAAAAAAAAAAAAAAAAAAAAATCTTTAAGTTACAAATTATTTTAATAATTATTTCTGCTCGTGTCATATATTTATGTAATAAAATAATTGCAATGCTAACTACCTCCACGTGTTGCAATCTGGAAACTCTTTTCTTAATTTAAAAACGGAAAAGTTTAAAAGGAAAATAAATGCTAGTAACCAAAAACAACATATAAAAAATGTCATAAACAAAAAGAGGATTCAATGATAATTTTGGCACAGGGGGTAAAATACCACCAGATACAGATGTTTTTTATTTATTTCAACATTTTTGCTCTTATGCGGGAAGTGGCGGGTTTGCAAAATAATGAAACACTTATAATTCTGAAAATTGGCTTCAGCGATGAAATCCTATAATATGCTAAGTGTCAGAATATAAATTCCATATAACAATAACTCTTTCTTTTCTCCTGGCAATTTAAAAGCCTTTGTCTCCCTGGAGAGGAAACATGCATCTCAGAAGTTAAAATTTTACAACTACTATGGGGTGTGTTAATATCATAAGTTAATTGGGTTATTTTATAAATTTAGTTATCAGTTTCCAAGTTAACTTCTCCATTTCCTCGTTCAAGAATTCAAAACATTCTGGCAATTTTAAAAAATGCCATTCATCTGTGAATTTTTTTCAGAAATCTCCATCGATTTCTAAGTAATTGATCAAGTTTTGGGGTACTTGTTACTTCTAATTAATCGCATTGCACTAAAATTTTATGCGACTTTCAGTTAAAAAACCAGTGTTGAATTCAGACACTTTTCTCCGGGAGGGACTTCTGTGGCTCCGGGGGGGGGGGATTACACTTTTTTACCAATGAAAATACAAAATTTCAAATTTTCCGGGGGGGGGTAATTGATAGCTCCGGGGGGAATGACCTGCCCCTGAATTCAACATAAAGAATGCCATTCATCTGTGAATTTTTTTCAGAAATCTCCATCGATTTCTAAATAATTGATCAAGTTTTGGGGTACTTGTTACTTCTAATTAATCGCATTACACTAAAATTTTATGCGACTTTCAGTTAAAAAAACCAGTGTTGAATTCAGACACTTTTCTCCGGGAGGGACTTCTGTGGCTACGGGGGAAATTACACTTTTTTACCAATGAAAACACAAAATTTCAAATTTTCCGGGGGGGGGGGTAATTGATAGCTCCGGGGGGAAAGATCTGCCCCTGAATTCAGCACTCTAAAATGTTCCTTATAAAATTATGTCAGATATTTCCCGTGCACAAAATTTCAGCTTGCTGGAGAAGGGACCGAAAAGTCCAGGGACCGAAATGACCATGGACCGAAATGTCTCGGGACCGAAATGTCTCGGGACCGAAACGTCTCGGGACCGAAATGGCCAGGGACCGAAATGTCTTGGGATCGAAATGTCTCGGGACCGAAATGTCTTGGGACCGAAACGTCTCGGGACCGAAATGTCTCGGGACCGAAACGGCGGGACCGAAACGGCGGGACCGAAATGGCGGGACCGAAACGTCCTGCTTCCATATTTTTGTATATTTGTTTATTATAATGTAAAAAAATCAATTCGTTTTATTTTGTTTTTACTTTTATATTATTATAACACATTAGATTAATGTATTACAGTATTTTTTGCTTAAATCTTTTATTCAATTTCATTATAATTTTAAAAAAATGAAGTGTACAAATAATTTTTTGGCCAACTGCAACACATTATTTTAGGGAGACGGGTCTGGCACATGACATCAATATTTTTGATCCACTCAAAATTTTCCCTTTTTATTAGTAACATGGTCTTTCGTTCAAGAAAATATGTTATCTTTATTTATGAAAATGCAAAGTTATTAATAAATAATTAAATAATGATCGATATTTAATTATAAAATATGGAACGAGATAGAAAATGTCTATCATTCCTATTCTTCATATATGTATGCATATACAGGGTGATTCCAAATTTTTTTTACAATAAAAGAGGGGTGATAGTACACATCAAGACAAAAAATATTAAATAGGAGACCAAGGGTCCAAAACGTTTTCTTAAGGAGATAGCCGCCATTAAAGTTTAGGGACCAAAATTTCAAATAAACATAAAAAACGGAAAAATCGGTCGATTGATTTGCGGTTTTCACTAAAATTATTCTTTATGTCGGCATTTTCTTGAAATTAAATTATAAAGATAAATTTCAAAAAATGCCGATAGAGGGCGCTTTAGACTTTGGAGTAACGAACAACTATTTTTTGCCGGTATGTTTTGCATCTCATTAAATGTTTTCGTAAGTTTACACTCAAACTTAAATTTTGAGCTCAAAATCTGTAGTTGGGAGTGGTTAAGTAACACAAACTGAGCTGTGTTCAGAGGGTTCAAATTTCAAATGATTAAAAAAACCCGGGAAAATTAGTTGATTGATTTGCGGTTTTCACTAAAACTATTCTTTATTTAGGTATTTTCGTGAAAATAAGTTATAAAGATAAATTTCAAAAATGCCGATAGAGGGCGCTTTAGACTTTGGAGTAACGAACAACTATTTTTTGCCGAATTGTTTGCATCTCTTTAAATGATTTCAGAAGCTTAGACTTAAACTTAAATTTTGAGCACAAAATCTGAATAGTAGGGAATGGTTAAGTAGCACAAACTGAACTGTGTTCAAGGGAGAGGGGGAGGTTTAAATTTAAAGTAACTAAAAAAAAAAAAAAAATGGAAAAATTGGTCGATTCGTTTGCGGTTTAAAATAAAACTATTCTTTAAGTCAGTGTTTTCTTGAAAATAATTTTTAAAGATAAACCTCAAAAAATTACGTCAGAGGGCGCCTTAAACTTCAGAGTAACTAACAATTCATTTTAACCATTATTTTTTGGTTCTAATTAAATGCTTGCAAAAGCATTTTAAATGTTCTCGGAAGCTTAGATTTAAACTTAAATTTTGAGCTCAAATCCTGAATCGTTATGAGGAGTTAAGAAGCGCAAACTGAAGTGTGTTCAGGAGTTGAAATTTAACCCTCTTTCCTCCTCGAACACAATTTTATTTTTCGCTACTGAAACACTCCCAACGATTCAGAATTTCAGCCCAAAATTTAAGTCTATGCATTTGAAAGCATTTAATGAGATTAAAAAAATAGCAGTTAAAAATAGTTGTACGCTACACCAAAGTCTAAGGCGCCCTCTATCGGCATTTTTTGAAATTCATCTTTAAAAATTATTTTTAAGAAAACACTGATTGATCAAGAAAACTGCTGATGTAAAAATTAGTTTTAGCGAAAACCGCAAACGAATCGACCAATTTTTTCAGTTTTTTTTACAATTATTTGAAATTTTAACCCTCTGAACACGGTCTCCTTAACGGTCCACGGTCCACTTGTCTACTTAACGACTCCCAGCTATTCAGATTTTGAGCTCAAAATTTAAGTTCAAGTCTAAGCTTACGAAAGCATTTAATAAGATGCAAAAAATAACGCCAAAAATGAGTGTTTCGTTACTCCAAAGTCTAAAGCGCCCTCTATCGGCATTTTTTGAAATTTATCTTTATAATTTATTTTCACGAAAATACCTAAATAAAGAATAGTTTTAGTGAAAACCGCAAATCAATCGACCAATTTTTCCGTTTTTTATAATCATTTGAAATTTGAACCCTCTGAACACAGCTCAGTTTGTGTTACTTAGCTACTCCCAACTACAGATTTTGAGCTCAAAATTTAAGTTTGAGTCTAAGCTTACGAAAAAATTTAATGAGATGCAAAAAAATACCGGCAAAAAATAGTTGTACGTTACTCCAAAGTCTAAAGCGCCCTCTATCGGCATTTTTTGAAATTTATCTTTATAATTTAATTTCAAGAAAATGCCGACATAAAGAATAATTTTAGTGAAAACCGCAAATCAATTGACCCATTTTTCCGTTTTTTATGTTTATTTGAAATTTTGGTCCCTAAACTTTAATGGCGGCTATTTCCTTAGGAAAACGTTTTGGACCCTTGGTCTCCTATTTAATATTGTTTGTCTTGATGTGTAATATCACCCCTCTTTTATTGTAAAAAAAATTTGGAATCACCCTGTATAATTACGGATCGAGAAACTATATGTGAAGTATATTTGAAATGAAGCTTGTGTTTGCTAATGAATAAAAGAGAAAGAATGTTGTCCACTTCTTCGTTGATAAGAGCTTCTATCTACACCCTACCCAACATCCATTCGGCAGAAGTACAACAAAACATTACTACACTGTTGAATGCATTATATAATAAAAAACTATAATAAAATACTTTCAAATAGTAACTACAGTCGAGTCTCTCTTTAACGAAACTTCATACATCGAATTTCTCTATATAACAAATTTTTAGTAGGAACGGTCCTATTTTTCTATGATTACATTAAAAACAGTCTCTATATATCGAAATATCTATTTCCATATAACGAATATTTTCATAAAATGCTCTTTATTTATTCAGTTTTAAAAAAGCTTCGAAATTACATAGAATCAATTTTCCATCACTTATTTCTGATTTATCGTTCATTGCTGAGTTTTTTATATTACTTCTATCTTTGAATCTATTTGTTCTTTAAGTCCAAGGAATTAATTCCCCCCCCCCCCCCCCCACACACACACACCTTTTAACATCCTTCTCAAAATAGTGCCAATTGGATTGTTACACATATAAGAGCAGGATCAATGGGGGTAATTTTTGAATTGATGGTGAATTTGTAATTTTTGGGGAGTAATTGCTAAAATTTGAACATTTTTTCGAAAGTATCAATTTTGAAATCAAAACAGCAAAAAATTACAGATTTCTTCGTCTAAATTTGATGCATGTTTTCCTTATTTGATTTTCATTAAGCTTTCAAATAAATATCTGTTTTCTTTTTTGAAACTGTTTAAATATTAAAAAACATATTATATTTATATTATATTACTTTATATTTGCACAATCGCTTACAGGTCATTCCAGATACAGTAAGATAAGATAATATTTATAGCTAAACATTTCAAATTGTTAATTAAACACATCAAAAATAATATTTGTTCAAAATTTACACATTAAATAAGAATTTTAACTTCATTCTCTATGCAACGAATTTCTCTATGTAACGAATTTTTAACTGGAACAATGGATTTCGTTATATACAGTCTCGACTGTATTTCTTTTATGTGCTATCTGATGTCAAGCGATATTTTATAGATTTGTCTTCATTTGAATCAATAAAGTATGCGAAAAATAAATGTAACTAGCTTTGTATATCTCTTCAAATAAAAGAAATACATACATTCTAAAAAATTTCTTACTCTTTGATAAATGTATCATTGGGATTGAGGTATAACAACTGATATCGAAAGGGTGGGGGAGGAAGCCCAAAAATTATCAAAAAGCTGATAGCGTTATATTTGCACAATCGCTTACAGGTTATTCCAGATAGAGTAGAATTACAATTATCCGACTTAATTAGAGCCTAATGTACATCGGATAATCTAAAATTTTAGATAATCATGAATTTTCCAATAATCTAATTTAACATGCAACATCGCCAAATAACTGCTAATATGGCGACTATTTGAACTGCTATATAAATTCAAATTATACACTAAAATAAATTTATTTTTAAACACAAATATTACAAGAAATTGGATCCAAAATATTTATCGGCAGTTTTTGTAAATCGTAAAGGATTTTTGTATACATATGAAATGTATAGCAAAAAAGTTAGGAAAGCGACGTCGATTTACGGAGAATTTCGATTAAACAAGGTTTTACTGTAATTTGAGCAATATAGTTTTTCTTTGGTTACTGCACCATTTTCCATTTCCCCCATACTTTATATGAGAAAACCTGCATAGAAAAAACCTTAAAAATAAACATTTTTGATTGAAAGGAGTCAATTCAAGTGTATCGACTGAAACAGATTTTTGAGACCGAAATTGATTTTCGGTAATTTTCTGCCTATTTTTTTTTCTCCCAAACAATTGAAACAAAACTTATTTTCATTTAAAATAAAAATGCATTTTATTCTTCAACTACAAAATGATTTTCTAACTATACGAATTTCATCTAATTTTTAGATAAACATGCCTCGATTTATCTTTTATAAAAAAAAATTATAAATGCACATCTGTTATCCCAGAAATTTCTCAAAGAGCATTCGAAACACTTGTATGGTTTCAAACTAAAAACTTTCTATTATTTATGCCAGCAACTTTTAATGAGCACGTGAAAAGAATCTTAAAAGTTAGTCATATGCATTGCTTGCTTTATAATTTTTCACTAACGTCTTGGCTCAACCATGACTGTTAAACAAGGAAATTCCCAGAAACATATAAAGAGTCATTTGAGCCGATAGATATTTATTGAATGAGCAAAATTGATAATTTCTAAAAGAAGAAACGAGATTTTTAGAATACAGATACTTGTGGTCAGGCCGAATTTCTACCAAAAACAAACATGTACATATCGGTTAATTCGGTTGTACATTTTTTTTTATCTCATTGATCACTCACTAGGGAACTGCAAGAAGTGTAAGTCACTGATTTTGGAAAAAGTGATATCATTGGAAAGATCTCATTGAGAGCAGTAAAAAACTCAATGGAACTACCCGTCGCAAATGAGCCGTTTTCATGATATCCGACAATCTATGTCATTTAACAAGTGCATACTTAATAGGGGACCGCAAAAAATTTTAATCTCAATTTTAACGAAAGTGGTATCGTTAAAAAGATATCATAAGGAAGAAAAATCTCAATAGGACTACCTGTCGGAAACGAGCCGTTTTCGAGATATCTGATAATTTATATTACATAGCTAGTGCATACTGTTCTAGAGCACACTTAATGGGGGAAAGCAAAAAAATTGTTTTCTCGATTTTGATGAAGACGGTGTCGTTGCAAAAATATTAGTGTGAGAAGTAAAAAACTCAATGGAACTATCCATCTGAAATGAGCCGTTTTCGAGATATCCGACAATATATATCACTTAAAGCAGTTTCCCAGCAGTGTGCATTAACAATGTGACACAAACTGTCGGATATCTCGAAAACATCTCATTTCTGACGGGTGATTCCATTGAGTTTTTTAATCCTCACGATGATATCTTCTCAACGATACCACTTTCGTTAAAACCGAGACTAAAAATTTTTTGCGGTCCCCCATTAAGTATGCACTTGTTACGTGACATAGATTGTCGGATATCTCGAAAACGGCTCATTTGCGACGGGTAGTTCCATTGAGTTTTTTTACTGTTCTCGATAAGATCTTTCCAACGATACCATTTTCGTCAAAATCGGTGACTTACACTTTTTGCAGTTCCCTAGTCAGTACAGTTGCGTAGCTTGGATGGGTGACATCAGGGGCGGATATAAATGGTGTCAACCCCCCCTTCCCCCCCCAAAAAAAAAATCCGATACATTTTTTTTTTAGTTTCAATTCTACGTTATAAAAAAAAAAAAAAAAAAAAAAACATTTGTTTGATAGTTTTTAAGAATTTGGTGAATTCCATTTTGTGACAGACATGACTGAGAGAACTTTTCTGTTCATCTTTAAGTACTAAATATTAATTGATAGTTAAAAAATTGCATGGGGTGATGTAAATATAGGCCTTATGCTATAAAAAAACACTAAAATTTTAATTCAAGGAAAAACTTAATTTAATTGAGGGTTAAAATCGGCCGTGACAGACATGACAAAATTTAGACATAGATTTTGACTAGACACATATTATTATCATTTGCTCTTAATTGGCATGCATACAAAGACCAGAATTTTTTAGGAAACAAAATAAGACTTGGATATGTGAAGCAGAAAGAAAAATATTGAAAAATTTGTAAATAGAAAAATATAAAAAAATATTTATCAGCGTGACAGACATGACAAAGTTTTGTGACAGACATGACACGTGTACAATTTTCTATGAATTTAAGTATTTTTTCTTAAACATTACTTTCTTTACTTTTATCACAACTTGGAGATTACAATATGATATAACGGTATATTATGTTAAAAAAATCTCAAAAAAAAATTATAAAATCCCTTGGAAGTTTTCACTGAAATGAGTTTGTACCAGAAATTTTCTATTTGGCAGATTTTCTTTTAAATAGTAGAAAACTTTAGATTGTGTACGTTTCACATCAAGAAATACCATAGCCACCAATTCCAAGTTAAATAATAATAACTTTCAAATCACAAGATTAAAGCAAAACTGTTTGAAAAAATAATTGTGACAGATAATATATCTGAAACAAAGAAATTGGTATCAACATAATTATCTGGTAACTATTACATGCATTCTAAATATAAGCATTTTGTTGAGTTGAGAAGTAAAGAAATATTATTGGCATCAACACTAAGTTAAACAAGTTGGAAATTACACGTGAAGCATAGCAAATGAGGTGCGTTCGTACGATAACGAAGTTTTAAAAATATTACTCTCATATATCAATCTCATAAAATTGTAAATAGTGAATTACAATTAAAACGCTCATCAAACAATGTTCTCTCTATACCATTATGTAATAGAATACCTTTGTGTGGCCTTGTAAATAAATAACAAATGTTCTTTGCACCACAAATTATGTAAAATGTATATTATAATATGTACTTTATATTTTCAAATAAGTTTTATTAAGTTCGAATGAGTGTAACACCATTAAAACGCATTTGAAACATTTTTCCCCATTGACCGTAATGTAGCGAAATACTTTTGATTGTCCCTGTAAGTGATCTATGCATCCGATTTTCATAAAATTTGAAATAACTCGACAAAATTATGTAATAATTATGCATTTTAAATTTCAAACGTATAAAATACATTTGAAACTTTTTTCTCTATTGACCATAATGTAATTGAATACTTTTGATTGCCCTGTAATTGATCTATGCACCCGATTATCAAAAAATTTGAAATAACTCAACAAAATTATATAATAATTATGTGTTTTAAATTTCAAACGATTAAAATGCATTTGAAACTTTTTCTCCCATTGACCGTAATGTAATGGAATACTTTTGATTGCCCCTGTAATTGATCTATGCATCCGATTTTCATAAAATTTGAAATGACTATGAAAAATAATGTAATATTTATGTATTTTAAATTTCAAACGATTCGGTTGGGTAGTTTTTGCGTTGTTATATGCGGACAGACAGACGGACTGAACGACCACTATAGGTGCTACGTGTTTACATAATTACGAACGCACCTAAAAATTACAAAAATAACTTTCTAGGAAAGAGATTAAGGTAAAGTTGCTTGAAAAGCTAATTGTGACAGACATGACTAGCGTGACAGACATGACAAATGTGACAGACATGACAAAATGTAATGCTTTATATTTCACTCAAATTTTAATTTTATCTTTCAATTTTTTTATGAACTGTTCCTTTTGACATATGAAAAGAGAAAATAAAGTGTTAATAATTTTTATGAAGTAGATTTTCTTGAAAATAAAAAAATCGACATTTTCTGTGACAGACATGACATGAAGACTAATATAAAGTTTGGGGGCAATAGCAAAATAACTAAAATGTTTCAGGTGAAAATTTTGGTGTTTTTAAACATACTGTTAGCCATTTTTTTAAAAGATATATTTGTTTCAAAAATCTATGTGATATTTAAATGCTTCAAGGGACATTAAACTAGAGATAAAAATAGCAGATTTTTGATTTCAAAGTTAGTCTTGATAATAATTAACTATAAAAATTTATTTTTACAATTATCTTATTATATCTTGTTATTTTCATGAAATTTGACTTATTTTCTATCAATTGAAACAAAAAAATACTAATTTAGTTCAAATTTAAAAAATGATGTCCATGTCGCATTTTCATGGAATTCACCATTTTATATTAATCCCATGGGAACGAGCGACCCATATACGTGCTGCAAAAAGGCTTAAGAAACCTTTACTCCCACCAGTAAAATTTGCCTTTTTTTAATCTGAGCATTTTCTCGATTCAATAAGGCAGAAATTTCTGTTTTTAGAAATCGGTGACAAAACATTAATAATTTCATAAAAGGCTAAAGTCGCGAAGGGGTTAACAAAGTAATAATATTTTCATTAGAAATTTTCCTAAAAATTTCATTTTATTTCAGAATTTTTTTTTTTTTTTTTTTTTTTTTTTTTTGAAAATTTTATAAGATTATAGATCTACATTTTTGCGAACAAAGATTAGATGCCACCCTTGAGAGGGTGGCATACGTGGCGGACCGCCCCCCGCTAGCTACGCCACTGCTTTAGTGTTCATTTGAAGATACGCCATGCTTTTACATTCATAATTGTTGACGCTAAACAAAAGTCTAATCCAATTAAGACGCGGATATGTTTTTGTAACATTTCCTGATCACTGCTTTAAGACCAAAAATAATTTAATAACGTTTAATTGTATATTAAACGTTATCGTTTAATATGCAATTAATACCAAAGTTTTTTTGTTTTGGTCTTAATTCATTGATCATTTTAATGTCATATTAATATGAAAACTAATCGGATGTGGCAATTCCAAAGCTTTCTTCTATGTCATACATGTTAATACTTCTGGGAAAATGCAGCTTAGCAGCTGCACCAATTAGGTGATTTACATCAAATTCTAGTCAGCAACAGTTGATGTCAACTTCAAACTAAATCTGAAGTTTGATGAAAATCTATACATCAGTTTCAGCAATAGAGTTATTGTGGCAATCTTAAAGTCTGCATAACAGCATCACCTGTTATGCAGATATGCAGAATGCATTTGTGTGCAGACACCAACTGCATTTGTGTACAAACAATTGATGTACACAAAAATCAAATTAGGATCAATTTTTATCGGTACTTACTGAATCTATAAAGTTTGAGGAAAATCCATGCACTAGTTCTTGAGATACAGCTATTGCAAAATTTAAAAAATGCAGCGTAGCAGAGCCACTTGTAGGGCGATTTACATCAAAAACTCAACACTAATCGACACCAAGTACTAATTGAATCTGAAGTTTGATGAAAATTCATGCATTAGTTCTTGAGATAGAGCTATTGCGATATTGATGAACAATGCAGCGTACATAGCAGTGCCACATATTGAATGATTTACACCAAAATGTAATCAGTACTAAATTAGATCAAGGACTAACTGAATCTAAAGTTTTATGAAAATCCGTGCATTAGTTCTTGAGATAGTTATTGTGAATAATGAAGTATAGCAAAACCCCTTGTTGAGAGATATACACCAAAAACTAATCAGCTCCTGTTTATATCAAGCTCTAACTAAATCTAAAGATTTGTGAAATTCTGTAAATTAGCTTTATGTAAGAGAGCTCTTAAAATTTTTGTCACAGACCAAAACCATCAAATTGTGTTCAGGACCTTTTAATACGCTTAAATCTATCGAAAACCGGAAGTCAAAATTTTTTACAAATTCAACATTTTTTTTTTTTTTTTGTAAAGATAGAAGAAAGTAAAACTGTATTAAACCTTCAATTTTAAAGTCAGTGATGCTGGTATAAATTTGATATAGAAGAAGTATCTCTCGTTGTATACATGTTTCTTTTGCAGGAATCAATCTTTTCTCTGGAACATTACCACCAGCAATGCACAGTTCAAACTTCCAAACACAAGACTTCAGCCAAGATAAATTCACCTACTTATCTAGTTCGAGGGTAAAACGTGTGGTTTCCTCCAGTTTAAGGAATTGCCTAAACTCTCATCACACTTTGCTTCCTGGCTCAATTATTCACTAGGGATGCCCAAGGACTTTGTTCACTTTATTCCCTTTTTTGTCTACAAAAGGAATGCCGGAATGTCGTTTATACAGAATTTTTCATAAAAAAGATATGAATACAATAACTTTTTCAACTTAAAAAACATTTTTCTAACCCAAGTACGCAGAAAGTGAATTGCATACAAAATACAATAAAGTAACATCAATTAACAATAGTTTTAATTAGTCACACGCTCATTAACATGCAACTTGATAGCCCATATTTTTTAATGCATCTAAGCACAAATGTTTTCTAAAATGCAGTCGTCCCTATACAGGGACAGTGGAATTATTACAATCTGTTTGTTATGCTATGAGAGGCTTGACAATTTAGAGTCTGACATACAGATTTTATATGCAATGCTTCTCTCTTATCTCTCTCCATCGTTCACTCTTAAATGGTGATATTAGTAGCCAAGGACGTAGCTACAGGGGGAGGGGGAGGGGGGTGCGACCCTCCCTTTCCACATACGGTATACTCATTACATTCGGTGAATTCACTTTCGTTCAAAAATTGTATTATTTCTTGCTGTATTTCCCCTTCTAAGAATTTTTTTTTACATATGAAAAAGTTACTAGAAAACATAAAATAATGTCAAAACATATTTTAAATATTTTCGGAATACTCATACCCCACATTCACAATATTCATTACATTCGGTAATTACACTTTCGTTCAAATTGCATTATTTTGTGCAGTATTTTCCCAATCTAAGAATTTTGAAAAAAAATATTATAAAATTTATAACAAGACATAAAACGATGTTTGAAACTATTAAATAATTTTAGAACACTCATACCTCACATTAGGAATACTCACTACATTCGGTAATTTCACTTTATTCAAAAATTGCATAATTTCGCGCTGTATTTTCCCTTCTAATATTTATAAAAAATTATTACAAACATAAAACAAATAAAACATATTTAAAACTATTAAATATTTTCGGAATACTCATGCTCCACAATCGAAAAACTCATTACATTCGGTAATTTCACTTTCGTTCAAAAATTGCATCATTTCGTGCTGTATTTTACCCTTCTAAAAAAATAAAAATATATATTAAAAAATTTATTACAAACATAAAACTATGTCAAAACTGATGGACAAAAATCGTCAATATTTATAACAATAAAATATTTTTAGAATAATCGTACCTCGCATTCGGAATACTCATTACATTGGGTAATTTCATTTTCGTTCAAAAATTGCATCATTTCAGTTGTAGTTTTTCTTTCTAAGAACTTTTGAAAACATGTTTTAAAAAATATTACAAAACATAAAACAATGTCAAAACACATTTAAAACTATCAAAAAATTTCAGAATACTCATACCCCACATTTTAAAATTCATTACATTCGGTAATTTCCCTTTCGTTCGAAAATTGCATCACTTTGCTTGTATTTTTTTCTTCGAAGAATTTTGAAAAATTTATTAAAACTTTATTACGAATCATAAAACAATGTCAAAACTGATGAACAGAAATCGTCAATATTTAAAACTATTAATTATTTTCGGTATACTCATACCCCAAATTCGGAATACTCACGGTCATTTTCGTTGAAAATTTTCACTATTTCGCTTTTATTTTTTCCTTCTAAGAATTTTTAAAACTATATTTAAAAATTTATCACAAAACATAAAACAATGGCAAAACCTATTTAAAGATACTAAGTATCTATATTATAAAGGCCAAACGTATCTGTGCGTAACGCATGCGTCATTTTGCGAATGGCAACACTTTGAAGTTTGAAATGCAAATCCGGTTTTGCAATTTTTGCTACTGCAAATTTTTAAACTTCTGAACATTTCACATTTTCAATTTTTACACCATCGTGTAGGAAAAAAAAACCTACTTTAAAATGAAATTTGTTAGAAAACTGTACCTTAATTTGTTTTTGAAATATTAATTTTTTTGTAGCTTTTAATACCGGTTTTCTAATTGTGGCAACAGGAGTACTCCATTTCTATTTAAAGCAAAGGAAAAAAAAGTGAAAAAATTGATTACCGTATCTTTATGTTGCCATTTTCTCATTAAAAGGAAAAAACTTGAAATTTAAATATTTCCTGTTATAAAACCCGGTGAATTTTACATTTATATTTACAAATTTTGATTTACACGTAGAAGAATATCAACAATAAAATATCTTTTTCAGCTAATAGGATTGATACTTCAAGTTTTAAATCAAAATGATCAAATTAAAATGCTAATTTTTTTGAAAAGGTGAATACAGATACGAAATGTGCATTTGTAAATTGTAATGTGAAATGATGTTGCGTTTAGATTTCACGGGAAAAGATTCTGTGATTGAGTCAAAGTTGAATAAATTTTGCTTTTTTTTTTTTTTTTCATTTTGGAATACTAGCATAAGTACCTTAATTGACATCTTTATCGAAATAACAGATCTTTAATATTTGTTTTACTGCTTACATGTATGATTAAAATTTAATTTTAAAAGGTTTTTGCAACTGAGTTTTATAGGAATAGTATTTTGTTAACTTTAGGTTAAATACCATTTGTTTAAGAGTTAGACTTACCAATATGAGGTGCATTTTTTTATTGTAGCTAATTTTGTAAGTTTATCATAAGTCAATGAAATAGTTACTTCTTAAACATTTTCTTTCGTCAAAATTTGACGGGTTCTACCTTGTTTTCTTAATTGCCGAAACGGCAGTGAAGGCTTACTTTGGAGACACGATTTTTTTTTGTTTGTCTGTCTGTCTGTTCCACGATAACTAACGCAAAAAGAATCCGATTGACTTGAAATTAAGTGGGTATGTAAGTGAGGCACTGGGATTAAGCTGTATAGTTTTTTGTTAGATTTGATTCATTCGTACGGAAAATATAGAATATTTTATTTTGCGCAATAATGCTTTTCTATGGCAAATCCAATGATTTTCAATTTTTTTTTTCTTGAGAGAAAATGACACATTTCATTAATGGAATTCAATGATAAATGGATACTGAAATTTACCAGTTAAATTATTCATATTGTTTTGAAATGTTGTCTACGCATTTTTCAGGATTTTTAAAATTATTACTGTAAATTTTGGAGATTATTTATAGATGTGTTCCAATAATATAAATTAATTTGTTTTAGAGATTTACTTATTTCAAATGTATTTATTTCATTTTCTTTATTTTCTCTTAATGGTTGCTAAGCAATCCCTCATCCTAATCCTTATTTTTATAACGTTATAAATTTGAATGCGTGAACAAAAATTAAAATGAAGTCAACGTCAAAACTGATGAATTAATTAATGTCTTTGTATCTTTGCGTATAAATATAGCATAGCCCAGAAAAGAACATAGGCTATGTTTTACTAATTTTATTCAAATATTTTCCTTAATAATTCAAAATTTCCTTCTTTTTCATACAAAATCAATAGCGATATTTTTAGATAAAATTTAACCAATTTCCTTTATCGTTGCCCAAAAAAAAAATCGAAATCTGGAATAATTTTTCAACGGCAATAAGTTTCAACTGAGCAATTTCTATTCGAAAAATTAAACTAAGAAAAAATAAATATGACGTCAGAATCAAAATAAAAACAAATATAGTACTTTGTTAAATATTAAACATGGAAATTTGTTTCGTTAATAAGAATTTTTCTGACAAAAATGGGGGAATAAATAGAAGTAAAAGAAATAAAAAATAATTAAATTTTCAACAAATATTTCACTTGGTAAAATTTGACTTCATAATTGAAATAAAACAGGTATTTTATAGTAGTCGTTAAAAATACAAGAAACATGGATAGCAATAACTCATGAATAATGACGTCATTGCCGAAACTTCAGTGAATGCTTATTTTGGCGACACAAAATTTATTGTTTTCCGCCTGTCAGTCTGTTCTTCTGTCTGTCTGTCTGTCCGCGATAACTGCCACAAAATGCAATCAAAACTTCTCTTTTTCGGAAACAAAATTTTAAAACCCTAGATTACTGAGTTTACGCTTTCAAAAGTTCCTGATACATCAGATTTAAATGTTTGTGGTGGGCAGGCATGTAGAAGTATGATGATAATGAAAAATGCTTATTAAAACTGTTACTTATCCTTATAATTCAAAATGTATAAAGAAATACAAGATATACGACAACCAATAGAAAATTGATAGAAAGTTACAAATTTAAATTTAATGAGACTACGGGGGGTTCAGGGGGGCGGAGCCCCCCTGGAGAAATCTACTATGTTATAATTAAAAAAAAACAAAAATAACAGATCATGAAAATTTCAGAATATTCTAACATAGCTAAATCTTTAATTTAGCGCTTTTGATGGTTGAAAACTTCTTATTCTTATAAATAATTACGTAATTTGAAAATTTTAAATTACAGTTTCCAGGAAGTTGAATATTACCCAAAGTGTGTTTTAAAAAAATGATGTGCAAAGCTGACGTTGAGGCTCCTGATCTGCAGTTATTGCAGATCCTGACTAGTTATTAACGCTCTACTATTTAGATTATGTTGTTATTGCCGAAACGTCAGTGAAGGCTTACTTTGGAGACACGAAATGTTTTGGTTTCTGTCTGTCTGTTCCGCGATAACTGGCGCAAAAAAACACCCGATTAACCTGAAATTAAGTGGGTATGTTCTTGAGATACTTGGATTTAGCTGTATAGTTTTCTGTCCTATTTGATTCATTTGTTCGGAAAATGCAGGACATTTAATTTTGCACCATAATGCTTTTCTATGGCAATTCAGCCATTTTTAAAATTTTCATTTGTTGAAAGAAAACTGTTCACTTGCTCAGTGGCATTAAGAGGGCTCAGGGGTTGAAAACTTTTCAAAAAATCGATTTTTTTAATGATCTAATTTGATTATACATTTAATTCTTAACTCAATGCAAAAAACCGCATAAAAATATTAGCATGCTTAACGGAGTTATAAGCATTTGTGTATCAATACTTACATAGCTGCATCCATATGATTTCAACTTTAAGTCGTGTTTTCTCAAAACTTGATTTTTGGCGACTAACACCAAGATTTAAAAAAAACTATTTGATGGAATGGCTTTTTTTTTTTTTTTTTTTTTTTTTTTGCATGCATATAACATCATAATCTAGATTATGAATTAAGGATATAACTATCACTTAATAAAAACAGTATTAAAAAATCTCTCAAAGTTGAAAATTAAAAAAAACCCTAAAAAATACAACTTTTTTCCATTAAAAATACTCAAAATATTAAACTATCTAAAATATATTAATTCATAATCTAGATAATGATGTTATATGCATGCAAAAAAAAAAAAAAAAAAAAAAAAAAAAAAAAAAAATTAAGCCATTCCATCAAACAGTTTTTTTTTTTTTTTTAAATCTTGGTGTTAGTCATCAAAAATCAAGTTTTGAGAAAACGCGACTTAAAGTTGAAATTATATGGATGCGGCTATGAAAGTGTTGATACATAAATGCTTATAACTCCGTTAAAAATGCAAATATTTTTATGCGGTTTTTTGCATTGAGTTAAGAATTAAATGTATAATCAAATTAGATCATAAAAAAAATCGATTTTTTGAAAGGTTTTCAACCCCTGAGCCCATTTAAATGACAAATTGGATACTGAAATTTACGAATACGAAGCTGAAATTATTCAAATTATTTTAAAATTTTGTCAATGGATTTGTCAGATTTTTAAAAATATTATTGTAATTTTTGGATATTTTTTATAAATGTGTTCCAATAATATAAAACAATTTGTTTTAGAGATTTACTTCTTTCAAATGTATTTATCCCATTTTTTCTTTTCCTTTTTATAGTTGTCTAGCAAGCCTTTATCATCATAGTATTAAAAGCATATGTATAGTGCGTCAGTGTAATGTTTGAATTTTCATGTAAATAAAGGTAAATAAATAAAAAAAAAATAAGAATTAAAAGAAAATTAATATAACTTCATATTGGAAAGAAAATGGAAATTTTCAAGTATTTTTTAATAATAAAAGATAAAGGAAGATTGAATTTTATGGCACGAAAACAAGCTATTATGACATCATATACCGAAAAAAAACTAATCACTTTGGCTCTTAAATTAAATGGACTTGGATCATGATATTAATCCTCACTTATTTACAGAAATTTATTACCAAAATTTTAAAATTTGTCGGAAGCGCGCTAAAATAAAGATTTTTTTTTATTTATTTAAAATAATAATAAACTTGTTGTTAAGCAAGTGGTTGGATAGTAAATTTTAATAATATGTCACACATTAGAGGTCTGCACGGGCCGGAATTTCCAGGCCCGGCCCGGCCCGTAGGAAAATGATTTCGGCCCGTTGCAAAACTCAAAAGTTCGGCCCGGGCCCGGCCCGTTTAAATTTTTATATTTTAGGCCCGGCCCGTACAAAAATCAGCGAAAACAGGCCCGGCCCGTTTTGGCCCGTTACATTTTCTACGATTTCTAAAAAGTTCATGTTTTTATCATATAACTAAGATTCTTTTAAAGAATACTGCATACATATCTAAGGAATGATTTTACAGTATATTTTGCAGCAAATACACATTAACAACGTTAATGATTACTTAGATTCTTAGGCTTTCAACATTCGAAAAAAGATTCATTAAAAAATTAATATGGCTTAAAATAAAAGCAAAAAGAAAGAAAGCTAAAAACATCGTTAATTTTGAAGCTGTTTAATAAAAGAAGATTTATAAATATATTTCTATATCATTTTATTATAGATTTCAAATCCAAATTCATTCTTAAATTCAAAGAAGCTCCTTTCTGATACATTTCTAAATTCATTTTTTTTTTTTCAAAAACGCATAAGATTAACAGATATCTTTATTCAGAAACTATATAATCGAATGGAATTCAGAAACTATATAATCGAATTATCCATTTTTGATACAAGTAATTTAAGAATACTGCAAACAAATAAAATACTGTCATAATTAGCGTTTTGAATAGAATTTCCGGAAGCAATAGCAAGGGAAGGGAGAAAAACCTGCAATCATTTGAGAAACTATTATATCTCAACAAGGTTATACAAGTATTTTATTTACCAAAAATGAAAAACGCTATTCGATTCCAAATCCTTTCAATAGTTAGGCTTATCACTTTTATACACTTACAATTTAAAATGAATCAGAAAATGTGTCAAACTTTCGCAATATTGAGAAATTAATTTAAAAATCATCAAGAAGTATATATCCAAAGACTAAGCTAACATAAGTTCTTTATCGCTGTTAATTTTACAAATCATGTTTTCTGCCAATAATTAAGTCTAGTACCGGTCCGGCCAGTCTATATGTAAAAAAATAATGCAAGCGTGATCTCGGACCGGCATGAGTCAGCTAAAAAAATATTAAAACGGGTTACACATAATGTAATTCTCCGATGCCGATACAACTGTACATTTTTATATTGATGTTGTCAAACTAGTATGGCCACATTTATACTTATTCTCGTTAAAATCATTTTCTTTGAAAATAGCTCATATTTTATCGTTTCTGCTTAAATCTTCAAAATGGGCCGGCAGGCCCGAAAATTCTTTTTTCGGCCCGACCCGGCCCGTCTGGCCCGTTCAATTTTTTTTGCCGGCCCGGCCCGTTTATGTTGTTTGTTGAAAAAACTATTCTAAATCTGCCGGCCCGGCCCAGGCCCGTGCAGACCTCTATCACACATACACTGGTGGACAAAATTAAGAGATGGAAAGCATTTTCCCAAATATCTCGAGAAATACTGGATAAAAATACAGTAAAACCTCCATAACGGACACTCCCGAATAGCGGACACCTCTATTTAACGGACAGTTTACCGATCCCCACTCCCAAAATCTAAATTTTTGTATGTTTAACCTCTGAATAACGGACAGTAATTTTGGCATTAAAGTATGAAAAATTGTTTTTTAACGAAGAAAAAAAAAAGTAAAAAGCCTCTGAATTTTTCAGAGCAACGTGTCAAAATTTTGTGATCACAGTTAAATATAGAGCGTGGGCCGGGGAAAATCTTCCCTCCCACGTCCAGTATTAAGTTCAGGGGATGGTCCGGAGGGACATTACCGCTCGGAGCATCACAATGCTTCCCCCCCCCCCCCGTAAGATTTGAAATTTTATGCTTTTAAGAAGTGGCAAAATACAATAAACAATTACACTTTTTTTAAAGATGACTCAGAAAAATCAAAACTATTTGACAGAGTTAAAATTTCACATTGAAAAAAAATTGCATGTAATCTAACGCAAAAGGAAACTTTTTAAACATATATAAGGTACCCTGGGGTAATAACGCCACGTTAAGGTTTTACCAATTTTCACGGCTTAGTTTTAGATTGTATTTTTCAAACAAATATAGGATATGATACAGCAACTCATTGACTATCTATATAAAATAAAATAATTTAACAGATATGTATTCATAAAATATAATGGCGTTTTTTCTTGACCAATGCTATTTGGCGTTATTACCCACCTATATGGGTAATAACGCCATGCAAGCAAAACTATAAAATAAGATGGAATAATTGCATGTAGATAGCCCAATTCTAAAAATACAAACTCTACAAACTTAGAAATTGACAAATTGCATTCTAAGCTATTGAAAATGTTCATTTTTTGTGAAAGTTTAAGAAAAATAAAGGTGTGGTGTTAGAGGGGGGGGGGATGAGGCAAAAGAATATCAGACCGTGAGCTTCTTTTTGCTTAAAAAGGACCGCTTAAATATAAATATGAGAAACATTGCACAGTTTTAACTGTGTTTATTTGAATCAGTATTTAGGAAGTAGCTTGGCCACTGTAGGGAATCAACCGGGGTATTAATGTCAAGGATTGGCGTTATTACCCTGGTATAGTTATTGCGCAGTACATTTTAAATTACAAATTATCTCGATAAGATATCCAAAATCTTCAACAACATTTTAAAAGTACATGAAATGCACTACAAATTTATGTAATTAACAAAGTATTTCCGGATAAAAAGATAGCCTTCACATCACAAAGCCTATCTCGCAAATTTTAGATCAAGCGTTAATTTTAGTTGTTTGTAAAAACAATAAGACCTAAAAATGAAACAAATTAACTTGAAGCTGTTTTTTGCGATTTATATGACTCAAAACCCTTCTGCGCAGAGCACATGGGTGTCATTTACCTGATTATTTCATTATTATGCAAAATATAAGCACTTGGCGTTATTACCCCGCCTGGCGTTATTACCCCAGGGTACCTTATTTATTTTTTTTTTTCGTAAGAAAGTAATAAAAAGTGTACAAAGGTATGTACCAATTTATTTCAATTTCATTGCTTAAAAAATTATTTTAATTTTTGATTAATCATATATTAGAATTTTAGGACATATAATAGTCAATTATTGAAACTTTAAGCATTTCTTAGTAAATTTTGAATCTCCGATGTTTTTCCCAATAGCGGACACCTCCGAATAGCGGACAGTTTCCGCGCTCCCGAGGTGTCCGTTATTTGGAGGTTTTACTGTAAATGAAAATTGGTATGGATATAACTTATAGTATGACAATAATATGTGCAAAGAAAAAATTAAAGTGCCTTTCATTGGCAAGAGTTATTGCCAACAGTCCAATGTGGACCGAAATTCATGATGAAAGATGGCAATGAAAGTGAGGCTTGTATGGTGTGTGGTCACCTCTGACAGATAGACAGCATGCACAACGAGTATGCATGCTGTTAATAACACAGTTGAGGATTGCTTGTGGAAGACTCTGCCACTCTTCCACCAGAGCCGTTTTTAACTCCGGAATGGTTCTGGGTGGGGGTTGGCGTCTCGCAATAGCCCTTCCAAGAGCATCCCAAGCATGTTCAATGAGGTTAAGATCAGGCTGGGCAATTCATTCGATGAATATCCTCGCTTTCCAGATACTCCTCAACGGACGTCTACAGGGACACAACTGTCTAGGGACCTTGCTGTTGCCACAGGAATATTAGTTTCAAGGATGACTGTTGCCAGAAGGCTCGGTGAAAGAGGATTGTATGCAGGAAGCCCGCCATTTGCATCCCACAAAATCCCTTCCACAAAAGAGAGCGTGCACAATGGTGCAGACAGCACCAACACCGGACACAGCTCCAATCGGCTAATGTTCTGTTCAAAGATGAGTCCAGATTCAGTCTTCAACCTGATTCTCGGCGAATATTTATGTGGAGGGAACCTGGGACCCGATACCATCGCAGTAACATCGTGGAAAAGAACCATTATGCTGGTAGAGAACAGATGTTTTGGGCAGGGATCATGCAAGATACCCGCACACCGCTCCATGTGTTTGACACTGGTTCCGTGAATGCTCAGAGGTACAGGCAGGAGATCCTACAATCCTACGTGCGTCTTTTCAGGGGTGCTGTTGGCCTTGAATTCGTTTTTATGGACGACAATGCTCCACCACAAAGGGCTCGCCTGGTTGAGAAGTATCTGGAATGCGAGGATATTCATCGTATGGATTGGCCAGCCAAATCTCCTGACCTTAACCCCATTGAACATGATTGGGATGCTCTTGGAAAGGCTATTGCGAGGCATCTATCCCCACACAGAAACATTCCGGAGTTAAAAACTGCTCTGGTGGAAGAGTCTTCCACAAGCAATCCTTAACTCTCTTATTAGCAGCATGCATACTCGTTGTGCATGCTGTCTATCTGTCAGAGGTGACCACACACCATACTAGAGGCGACCACACATCATACAAGCCTCACTTTTATCATGAATTTCAGTCCACATTGGACTGTTGACAATAACTCTTGCCAATGAATGGCACTTTAGTTTTTGCTTTACACATTTTATTGTCATACTATAAGTTATATCCATACCAATTTTCATTTATTTTTATCCAGTTAGTCCGGGAGCCGACCGCCGATTTACCTATGTATCGAGTAAAAGGACCGGACATACATCAAAATGTAGGTCTCAATGTGCACATTAAGAATATCACTGTCTGCCAGGTCCTATCCTGCCGGAACGCAAGGCAGCCGCACTTTTATGACGTCAATTTTGAGTGTTTACCTATGTATCGAGTACAAGGACCAGACATACATCAAAACGTAGGTCTCATTGTGCACATTAAGAATATAACTGGCTGCCACATACATCAAAATGTAGGTTTCAATGTGCACATTAAGAATATCACTCGCTGCCAGGTCCTATCCTGCCGGAACCCGGTGGCAGCCGCACTTTTATGACGTCAATTATGAGTGTTTACCTATGTATCGAGTAAAAGCACCAGACATACATCAAAATGTAGGTTTCAATGTGCACATTAAGAATATCACTGGCTGTCACAAACATCAAAATGTAGGTTTCAATGTGCACATTAAGAATATCACTGGCTGCCAGGTCCTATCCTGCCGGAACCCGGTGGCAGCCACACTTTTATGACGTCAATTTTGAGTGTCTGCCTATGTATCGAGCACAAGGACCCGACATACATCAAAATATAGGTCTCAATGTGCACATTAAGAATATCACTGGCAGCCAGGTCCTATCCTGCCGGAACCCGGTGGCAGCCGCGCATTTATGACGTCAACTTTGAGTGTTTACCTATGCAACGAGTACAAGCACCGGACATACATCAAAATGTAGGTCTCAATGTGCACATTAAGAATATCACTGGCTGCCAGGTCCTATCCTGCCGGAACCCGGTGGCAGCCGCACTTTTATGACGTCAATTTTGAGTGTCTATCTATGTATCGAATTCAAGGTCCGAACATACATCAAAATGTAGGTTTGAAAATGCATATTAATAATATAAGGGTCTACTTTGTCCAATTTTACCAGAATCCGGTGGCAGCAACACTTTTATGACATCCATTTTGAATGTCTACCTATGTGTTGAATTTAAGGACCATATATAAATAAATATGAAGGTTTAAAAGTGCACATTAATAATATCATGGTCTGCCATGTCTAATTCTACCGGAACCACGTGGCAGACTCATTTTTTCGTCAATTTTGAGTGTTTACCTATCTATCGCACTTGGCAGACAGTGATAATATTAATATGCGCATTGAAACCTACATTTTGATGTTTGTAGCAGCGAGTGATATTCTTAATGTGCACATTGAAACCTACATTTTGATGTATGTGGCAGCCAGTTATATTCTTAATGTGCACACTGAGACCTACGTTTTTATGTATGTCTGGTCCTTGTATTCGATACATAGGTAAACACTCAAAATTGACATCATAAAAGTGCGTCTGCCGCCGGGTTCCGGCAAGATAGGACCTGGTAGCCAGTGATATTCTTAATGTGCACATTGAGACCTACATTTTGATGTATGTCTGGTCCTTGTATTCGATACATAGGTAAACACTCAAAGTTGACGTCATAAATGCGCGGCTGCCACCGGGTTCCGACAGGATAGGACCTGGCTGCCAGTGATATTCTTAATGTGCACATTGAGACCTACATTTTGATGTATGTCGGGTCCTTGTACTCGATACATAGGCAGACACTCAAAATTGACGTCATAAAAGTGTGGCTGCCACCGGGTTCCGGCAGGATAGGACCTGGCAGCCAGTGATATTCTTAATGTGCACATTGAAACCTACATTTTGATGTTTGTGGCAGCCAGTGATATTTTTAATGTGCTCATTGAAACCTACATTTTGATGTATGTCTGGTCCTTTTACTCGATACATAGGTAAACACTCAAAATTGACGTCATAAAAGTGCGGCTGCCACCGGGTTCCGGCAGGATAAGACCTGGCAGCGAGTGATATTCTTAATGTGCACATTGAAACCTACATTTTGATGTATGTGGCAGCCAGTTATATTCTTAATGTGCACATGGAGACCTACGTTTTTATGTATGTCTGGTCCTTGTACTCGATACATAGGTAAACACTCAAAATTGACAACGCAAGGATAGGACCTGGTAGACAGTGATATTCTTAATGTGCACATTGAGTCCTATATTTTGATGTATGTCCGGTCCTTTTACTCGATATCGACGGTCGGCTCCCGGACTAAGTATTTCTACAGATATTTGGGAAAATGCCTTCCATCTCTTAATTTTGTCCACCAGTGTAGATATAAATGCCATTAATTTGCATCGAATAGATATCGATGTCAAGATTAGCGGGAAATAAGTGTCTTTATTAGGTGCGAGGTAAAGTTATCAAAAAAGATTTGGATTTATATTTAGATAAAATTTCAGATCTAAATATTATAGAAACGTAATAAAAGTGAAATTTTTGAGAAACAAAAATTGTAAAAACATTAGCGTATTCTAAATTAGATAACTCCTTTACATAAATTTTTATATCTCCTTTTCTATAAATTATTTGTATATCAAATACAGGTTTTTGTGGTTAGTAGGTGGAAGGAAAAAAAAATCAATACTGCCGCACATTTAACAGAAAATTACGAATGTAAATTTAATGAGTCAAGAAGGGGTTCAGGGGGGCAGAGCCCCCCTGAAGAAATGTACTTTGTTGTCTAAAGTTATAATAATATGCAGTTCATAAAATTTTAGAATATCGTTGCATAAAAACGGGATCGATTTAGTGCATCAAATTTCTGAAAACTTCTACCTTTTTTTAAATGTTTTCGTAACTATGTAAATACATATACAGTAGAACCCCGATAATTCGGATTAATTGTGTCCAGACCCAATCCGAATGATCGAAAATCCGGAGAATTAGAAAAAAGTGAAATAAAATAAAACATACTTGCAGAAAATTACCTTTTTGTTAAACTTATTGAATATTTACAGACAGTAAAAATGTTTACTTTGTAATAAAAAAAAAAATGTAATTTTTTGCTGTGCCAGTTTTTTATACCTTTTGCGAGCCGTACAGTCATGCTTTATAAATATAGATAATTTTCTGCAAGTGATATTGTAGAAGCGTTTTGTCACAATAACAAGGATGGAGACCTATGGGCTGACAAAGATCGGAATGCGATCCTTATCAGACAATATGTCTTATAGGGACTATTTTACCTTGCTTTCTTGCAATGTCCTACACTGTAAAAAAAATTCAAGAGGTTACTAAAAAATTTTTAGTAAATTTGTATTCCACAGAACTTTTTAGTAACCATTACAAACTTTTTTTTTTGCAAGTGAAACAAGCATTTCTTTTGTAAACTGAACAAAAGAATATTTTGTATAACTAACTTAAAATTTTTTAGTAGGAGCTTCAAAGCAAATTTTAGTAATAGCTCCAAAATTATTTTTAATAACAATTACGTGCGTCCGAAGGGCAGGAGCTTCCTTCGAGCTGCATCCAGACTTTTGAAGCGATAGATTTTCGGCAAAAACGCAATAGATGGCAGCACCAAACATTGCTACCAGCTCCAACAGGAAATTCATAACCCCTTTATTATAGAGTACTTACACTACATACATTCGGGGCGTATTTGGCGCTGTCTAGTATTGAACCCGGGACCTTTTAGCCTGGAGTCCGTTACTATAACCATTAAGCTATCGAGGCCACGCTAAGTGAGATTTAGTAATAGCTATTAAAAATATAAAACTATTAACTCTATTCGTTGCTAACTTTTTTCTAGTAATTCTTACAGATTTTCTAGTAACCGACTAAGATTACTAAACATTTTTTAGTAATTACAAGGATTACTAAAGTTTTTTTTAGTAGATCGACCCTTTTTTTTTTACAGTGTAAGTAAAAATTTACTGTGCAGTGATTTCTTATTACATTTCTAAGTGGTTTAAATAGAAAATTGGAATTGCTAAACATAATGATACACAGTTGTTTCTTTGAAAGATAACATTAAATTGCTAAGGTATTCTTCCGAAAAGATTTTAGAAAAAGTTTTTCTAATATCTTGTTATCCTGTTAAATCTAGTTATTCAGAATACGACGATGAAACAAGCTAATGCTATGGAAATTAGCCAATTGCTTCTCAAACTTGAAAAGAAAAAATTGACCAAACCGATTCGGATTAACGGGGTCCGAATGAGCGGGGTTCTACTGTAGTACTTATAGTCGTGTTCTGGTCTGTCTGTCTATCCGCACATAACTATGAAAATAGTACCCAACCAAATGGTTTGAAATTTAAAATAAATAATTGTTGCATAATTTTGTCCTGTCATTGGAAATTTTATGACATCGGATATATAGTTTAATTATAAGGACAGTCAAAAATATTCCGTTATATAACGCCAATGGGAAGAATACCTTCAAATGCATTTTAAACTTGATATGCATCTATGAAGTACATTAAAATAAATATTTTTTACAATGTGCGGTGCAAAGGATATTTGTATTTAAATTACAGGGCCACACAAAAGTATTTCATTGCATAATGGTATACGAGGAAACATTGTTTGGGGAGTATTTTAATTATATTGAATTATTTAACATTTTATTAAACTGCTATACGTTGATGAGGACAACTACAAGTTACTTTCTATATAACAGAAAACACACAGTATTTACAGGGACACTCAAAAGTTTCAGACGCGATACTGCTATGAAGTAGTGTATATAACCGATGACTGCTGATGGCTAATTTTTGTTTTGATATGAGCTTTTAACTAAAATTTTGCGTGCAATATTTTATGTATAAATGTTATAATTCATATACAGGGTTATACAAAAGAATTTCTAAGGGATATTGAGTATAAACGGAAATAGCTTAAAAGTTTTTTCTTTTAATTATGCATTTTCGTGTTGAACTACATTTAATACACTAACAAGGAAGGTCTCCATTGGGGGCATACTCAGATTTTTTTGAAAAAAATACGAATCAAACTACTCATGTAGGTAATAAAGGATCAGTGAAAATTAGCGGCGGAATTACATTATTAGATATGTAAAAAAAATAAAATAGTTTGGAATAATTGGCGTGAAAAGCTGAAAGCGATGCGGGATTTGGCGAGCAGTGAATTTCCTCGCCAAAAGCAGACGATTTTAACGAATCTGAAAATTGATTTTAATTGACTTCACTGTTAAAAATCGGCAGCATTTACTGCAACGTCACTCCACTACTTTTATAGAATATCTCTCTTCTGACCAATGAGAATGCTCCATAGCACGGTGAATTAAACCGTTTTCTATAAAATCGGTGGAGTGACGCTGCAGAAAATGGTACAGATTTTTAGCGGTGCTGTAGCTTGCGCAACACTTAAAAATCTGCTGCATTTTGCTGCAACGCACTCCACCGCTTGTCTATAATATCTCTATTCCAACCAATGAGAAAGCTTCATTTCACGGCCAAGTAACCGTTTTCTATACAAGCAAGGGAGCGTTGCAACAAAATACAGCCGATTTTTAACAGTGTATTTTTCAATTTGGAACAATTTTAATCAATTTAAATTCTGTTTTAAATGATAAAATATATTAATTTCATTTTGTTATAAGTACATATAAACGTATATGACAAAATTACACTTAAAGTAAAGTAAAAATGCAAAACTAAAATTACTTAAACTAAACTTATTTAAATAAATTGAACATAGAAAGTTTTTTCTTTAAAAAGTATTCGAAGCGTAAAAGCGTATTTTTCAAAATTTCGTTTTTTCGCCAACCGGAGATAAATCGCCAAATAAACGAAATTTTTATTATTTTTTTACGGACGTTATAAGGAGGTTCCGCCAAAATTTTTTTATAAACATATATAACTATATGAGAAGAACATTCTGTAATTTTTTCAGATTTTTCTGAGTATGCCCGTATGGAGACCTTCCTTGTAAGATATCTTTATGCAATGTAGATAAAATAATATATAAGGCCACGCAAAGAATTAGATTCAAGGCCTTCTATGGACGATAATCTCTGGAACAATGATCTCAGTAGATTTAAGTGTGTATAAGTCTTAATTAAAATACAGATTATAATTAAATAACAACCAATTAGTATCGTGTAAATAAAAAGTGGGTAAAATACAGGGTTGTATAAGAGTATGATTCCATTTATAATTTCTTGAAAGTGAAATTTAAATCTGTCATGCGTTTTTAAAGCATTACAAGAAGTTAAAATTAATTTGTGAATTATGTTTTTCCATTTGGTCGTCTGTCTGTCTTTCCGAACTTGCTTTAATAAAGTTGGATTGAACTTTAATTGATATATCTTATTGAGATTTACTATGCCCTGTTCGTTATTAAAAATAAAGTGCGTAAAGTTCGTAGTTTATTTGCTGAGACACTTAAAACAATTTTATTACAATATTGTTCATGGGAAAATATCATAATTTTTCAACTTTGTAGCACCCATAGTCGTTACCTGGTCCATCTATCTGTTTGTCGGTCTGTTCACATATAGCACAAATACTACCAAGCTGAATGATTTGAAATTAAATATACAAAATCGTTGAAAAATTTTGTTGCATCATTTCATACTTTATGAAAATTCAGTCACAACTTAATAAAAGTTTTCTCCAATCTATCAAATTCTATCATTTTTAAATAATTCAATCATATCTCATGATTCATATTGATTCCAAGTTGCTATGGTGATTATGGACCAGTTAAGGAGTAGTAATATATTTATAACTGAATTTAATATATAAAATCGTTATAAATTTTGTATCCATACATTTTTGCATAGAAGTGCAGCAATTTACACCTAAATCTAAATATATTTTAAACATCGTTATAGTAAGAACGAACCTCATTTGATAGGTTTGACGCACAATTTTTGACTTATTTATTCATTTATAAATTTATGTAATTTCAAAAATCTCTATTGCTGTTTGTATAAAGTTAAATTATACGCAAAGTGTGATAAAAAGCAGCCATTAGAAGAGCTGACGTTGAAGCTCCTGATCTGCAGATTTACTAGTTATTCACTCTGAGTCTATTAATTACCCTTTTCCGCCATTCTCTCGTAAAAAATGTAACAAGACTGAAACAAATCTGTCTTGTTTTCAGAGCCGTAACGACCAACTTCAAGCGTTAGAATCTTCTTTTTCGATCATTTAAGTGAGTTTGTTAAAAAAAAAAAAAAAAAAAAAAAAAAAAAAAAAAAAAAAAAAAGTAGATGCTTGTAATTTAGAGATGCACAACCGGAGGCCCGTGATGGGTTAACGTGCGGCCCTCGAATTTCATCAATTTATAACAGGAAAAATTACAGATTTTGTGCATAGGTCGCAGGAAAAAATCGTAAATTTCGTCAATTTGCGATAGGAAAATTGAAAATTTCGTCAGTCACTTAAGAATCGCAAATTTCGTTGATCGGTCCCGGAAAAATCATAGTCCAAAAGCCGACCACACAACACCCTAAGCAGGGTTCCCAACAAAACATGAATGGCAAATTCCCTGACCAAATCTCAAAAAAATTTCCCTGAACAAGCAGGTATACAATGAAATTTGGTACTTATTTTCAGAATTCTTTGTCAAAATTAGTGATTATTTTCTGCAATTGTTTTTCAAATTTCTAAATTTTCTTTCCCCTGTATATTTGATGAATTTCGTGATTTTTTTCAAAGATTATTCGATGAATATTGTACTGTTTTACATTTTTTTACTAAAATTTTCCATGACTTTTTAGAAAATATTTGTAAATTCCCTGACTTCATACATATTTTGAAATTTTCCCGACTTTCCATGACTACTTTGAAATTCCATGACTTTCCACAATTCTGAGAACCCTGCTAAGTCATCGAGCAGAAGTAAAATTCCTTTATTCTATGGAAGAGTATTAATATAGGGTAGGGATGCACAACCTGTGGCCCGCGATGGGTTATCGTGTGGCCCGCGAACTTCGATAATTTACAACTGGAAAAAATTGCAATTTTTGTGCCTAAATCGCAAAAAAATCGTAGATTTCGTCAATTTACCGCGGCAAAAAACAAAATTTCGTTAGTCACTTAAAAATCGCAAATTTCAAAGATCGGGCACGGAAAAATCGCGAATTTCATTGATCAGCTGCGGGAAAATCGATGTGGCTCGGAAAAATCGCAAATTTCGTTCATCAAGTATGGAAAAATTACAAATTTTGTCCTTGAAACTCGGAAAAATAGCAATTTTCGCCAATCAGGGAAGAAAAAATCGCAAATTTCGTTTATAAGGCACTGAAAAACCGCGAATTTTGCTGTGATGCGCTGAAAAAAAGTCACGAATTTCATCTTGCCGCATAAAAAATGAAGATTTCATTAAAGTTATTTAAAAATCGTGAATTTAGTCGTTCTAGCACGGAAGAATCGTGAATTTTATCAATCATGCGAGGAAAAATTGCGAATTTCGTCGATCAACTTTGTAAAAATTGTGAATTTCTTCGTTCGTCTTCGTAAAATTGGCGAATTTTAATATCAGGCGCGGTAAGATCGTAAATTTTCTGAATCGGCTTCATAAAAATCACGAATTTTGTTGATCAGGCGCGTAAAAATCGCGAATTTCGTCGATCATGCGAAAAAAATGCAAATTTTGTCGATTGGCTTCGCAAAAGTTGTGCATTTCGTCTATTGGTTTCGTAAAAATCACGAAATTCGTCTACTGGCTTCGTAAAAATCACGAATTTCGTCGATCGGTCTCGTAAAAATCGCGAATTTTGCCAATCGGCTTTGTAAAAATCGCTAATATTATTGATCGCGAAATTTGTCGATAGTACGAAGAAAAACCGCGAATTTCGTTGATCGGATTCTTAAAAATCGCGAATTTGCCGATCGACTTTGTAAAAATTGAAAATTTTATTAGTTAGGCGAAGAAAAATTGTGAATTTTCTCGATCGGCTTTGTAAAAATCGCGAATTTTGCCAATCGGTTTCATAAAAACCGCGAATTTTGCCAATCGGTTTCATAAAAATCGCGAATTTTGCCGATCATCCTAAGAAAAATCGCAAATGTCATCGATCAGCTTTCTAAAAGTCGCGCATTTTGTCGATTGGCTTCGTACAAATCGCAAACTTTGTCAATCATGCGAAGAAAAACCACGAATTTCTACGATCGGCTTAATAGAAATCACGATTTTCCTTGATCAGCTTAGTAAAAATCACGAATTTCCTCTATGGGTTTCATGAAAATCGTGAATTTTGTTGATCAAGCGCGGAAAAATCGTGAATTTTGTCGATCGGTTTCGTAAGAATTGCAAATTTTGCTGATTAGGCAAAGAAAGGTCGTGAATTTTGTTAACCGCTTCGTAAAACGCGCAAATTTTGTTGATCGGGCGCAGAAAAATCAGAATTTCATTTATCTGGCACGTAAAAATCTTGTTGATCCGGCTCCTTCTCTCTCCTTCGTTCATAAGGTTCACATTTTTTTTTCAGCTCCAGCCACTTATGTTTGTTTTCTAACATTTTGAATAAAACAAATTTTACTCTCCTGAATAAAGTCCAGGAATATTATTACATAATGAAAATAATCCTCGCTATAATTGTTATATATACAAACATAAAAGCTGTTGATAGATTCTTACCAACTGAATTGGATATTTTGACTGGATAAGCGTCCCCCCCCACCCATTCCCCTCTGAAACCTATTTTTTATCCGATTATAGGTCAAAGATCACCTCCTCGAAATCGCATTTTCACCAAGTTACTGATGTGGCCCTCGACCACCCAGACATATTTGTAAGTGGCCCTTCTCTTCAAAAGGTTGTGCACCCCTAATATAGGGGGATATAATCATCCATGTCTGCCGGAAGCGAAGTAGTGCATAAGCGAAAAATTGATGCCACTAGTGGTTGACTCGTAGGCTTAGCACTGATGTTTGCTGTACAATCAAAAGTATAAAAACATGGAAAACTGGGTGCAGGAAACAATTCTAAGCTTACGAGTCAACCACTAGTGGCATCAATTTTTCGCTTATGCGCCACTTCACTTCCGGCAGACATGGATCATTATTTTATGGCAGAGAAGTAGGGATGGGCATTATTTATCGTATTAGGATAAATAACAGTGTTACTACGCTAGAACCTAATATTGCATTAATATGTTACTGAAAAGTCCCTGTTAAATAAATATCACATGGTTCTTAATGACAGCATCTTCCTTCACTTGTTTTAATCAAGATTTCATTTTTTGTACCTCTAAAATAATAATAATATTCATTAAAAACGTCCTTAATCGTTTCTTTTGAGACGTTTGCCGAACAATGATGAATGTCTGGGCTGGGTGCCCGGACAGCGCCCCCCCCCCTTCCTGCTTGCGCAGACCCATTCACAATTATTTAAAAAAATTGCATCCCCCCTTATTAAAACACCCTTAAAAACCCTTATTAAAAAAATCTCACAATTATACACTCTAAGATAAAAACCTGTCTAAAACGGAATTTAAAACTGTTTTATAGGCTTCCGTTTTAGAAGGTTTTACTATATAAAATAAGATATTGTTTGTATCCAGCAAGTACAGCCCGGACAGCCCCCGCCCCCCTGCTTGCGCAGACCCATTCACAATTATTTAAAAAATTTGCGTCCCTCCCCCTTATTAAAACACCCTTAAAAACCCTTATTAAAAAAAATCTCACAATTATACACTCTAAGATAAAAACTGTCTAAAACGGAATTTAAAACTGTTTTATAGGCTTCCGTTTTAGAAGGTTTTACTACATAAAATAAGATATTGTTTGTATCCAGCAAGTACAGCCCGGACAGCCCCCCCCCCTGCTTGCGCAGACCCATTCACAATTATTTAAAAAATTTACGTCCCCCCCCTTATTAAAACACCCTTGAAAAGCCTTATTAAAAAAATCTCACAATTATACACTCTAAGATAAAAAAAAACTGTCTAAAACGGAATTTAAAACTGTTTTATAGGCTTCCGTTTTAGAAGGTTTTACTACATAAAATAAGATATTGTTTGTATCCAGCAAGTACAGCCCGGACAGCCCCCCCCCCTGCTTGCGCAGACCCATTCACAATTATTTAAAAAATTTACGTCCCCCCCCTTATTAAAACACCCTTAAAAACCATTATTAAAAAAAATCTCACAATTATACACTCTAAGATAAAAAAATAACTGTCTGAAACGGAATTTAAAACTGTTTTATAGTTTTCCGTTTTGGAAGGTTTTACTACATAAAATGAGATATTGTTTGTATCCAGCAAGTTCAGGTTAAAAATTCTGGGCACCCACCCGTACAAAAAGCTGGTTACGCCTATGCAACCACAGAAGAAATAACTCCTTAATATTCGCTAATTCAATAACTGTTACATTTTTCACCAGTTTTTCAATTCAGTTCAGCTATGTAGTTCTTTTCTGTTAGATTTTCCACCCGTTTTTGAAAAAATGTAGTTTTTTACATTACAAAAGAACATTTTATCGCTTCGTAACTGTTGCTTATTTTCAAACGTTTTGTCTGAGGATAATGTTGTTATCGTTAACGACTTTTGATTTAAAGTTTCGTTTCCTGTTTGGTTTTCATTCGCGGTTGTTGAAGAAAGAGGATAAATAAAAAATGACTTCGTCTCTTTTTTATTAAATATCAGAAAGACTGAATTTGAGATTTGTGGATTTGATTTCTAAAGGGCTCTTCTGGGGGGGGGGGGTTCACCCCCCAAACATACACCTTCAAATTTCGCTTATTTAGTTCTCTACCATTTTTAACATGACACCCCCCCTTTCGGTGACTCACCTAATTTTGCTCATTTCTTCACTTCATTTCAATCTTTAAAAGGCTATAACTTTGCTTCTATGGGAGCTAAAGCGGAGAAAAAAATTCTAGCATAGCTAACTTTTACTCGCCATTCTTTTTGCTATTTCAATTTTCCGGTTTTTCCCTATAGGACCATTTTTTGGGAGGGGGGGGGGCGTTTCTCATTTTTTGATGTAATATGTCTATCGAAAGCTTATGCTTCATACATTACAAATCTAGCATAAAAAAATTTCTCCCGTTATTCTGGGTCACGTTACGGACCCATAATGGGTTGAAATTTAAATTTCTTAAACTTCTTCGAGGTTTTTTGCCAAATCGGTATCAGAAAAAAATTGTGCCAACGTGATGTGTGTATGACATCTGTGCCATATAAATATTATTCAGTCTTTTTTTATTGCAATTTTTTTATGTAAAACAATATGCATTATTTTTCATGCACATTTGCGCATTAAATGAAAATTGTAATGCAATTTTTGTAGTAGTACTTTATAATAATGAATAAAAAAAACACATTATTTAAAAGTATTTCCTGCACAATAAAATGTTTCCTGACGATTACAAAAAAATATGTCCTGACAATTCAAAAAATAAAAACGTAATTGTCCAAATTTTCACTTCTGTGGGCACTCCAAAAATGTCACTTTTTTTAGGGGGGGGGGGTGAAAATTTTGTAGAAATAAGTCTTATTTT
The DNA here is from genome assembly GCA_964019185.1 of Maratus speculifer. Classification (NCBI taxonomy): domain Eukaryota; kingdom Metazoa; phylum Arthropoda; class Arachnida; order Araneae; family Salticidae; genus Maratus; species Maratus speculifer. The sequence goes on along the minus strand of OZ025290.1, from coordinate 54,302,510 downwards.
TTATTTTTTATGGATCCGTATAAAAAAGTATGAGCTAGTGAACTTTGGAACCATTTTAATACAACTCATATTCCAAATATTAAAACAATTGAGAAAAATTATTAAAAAGTCTGGAAAAAAATTATTAAAAAGTCTGGAAAAAATTTCATTCTCTACCATCTGTCCTATCTCACAAGTTTCTTTGTCCTATCAGTTAATATTTGTTTTATGTTTTGCAGTCGCTCTAGTAGTGGCAGCACGCATTGACTTGCTGTACGAAAATTCAGTAATGCATTTCATCTCAGATTTTAAAACATCAACAGTGCTGATTGAGAAAACGCGGTATACGGAAAATGGATTTTTGAAAAATTCGTTTTCCTCTGTATGTTAAAGAAAGTTTTCTTAATATGTTTTCTTGTACTTTCTAATTTTCCTGCTTTTCGTATTTCCTATTGGATACATTATTTTATATTCAAAAATATACGTGCCTATAGATATTTTCTTAAATATTGTTGCCCCACCAGTGGCTGATAGATTCTGCCCTCAAAACTGGTAGATGGCAGGCGCTGGATTAGAACAAAACCCAATCGCGGTCGTCAGCCCAATCATTCGGAGTTTTCCGTGGTTTTCTTCGAACTTTGGATTTCCTTGCGTAAATACGGGTTGGGTTCCCTTAGAAAGACCCCCCCCCTCCCTCCACGGGGGGCCCATATCCCATGTGTTGTCCGTTTTGGGAGCATATTTAGCAATTGTTTATAAATTGTTTATTGTATCCTGTTACAAAATTAACAGGATGTTGGAACCTGTTACCAGCGCTACTGTGGAATGATGTAACCTGTTAACCAAAAATAACCATATTTCCCATCTCTACAGAGAAGTAATAGAGGTATCTAAAGTATTTTTTCTTGTGCTCGATGACTTAAGGTTTTGCGCGGTCGGCTCTTGGACTATCAAGAATTTTCTTGATTGGGCACGGAAAAATCGTGAATTTCGTTGTTCGGGCACGGAAAAATCTCGAATTTTGTCGATCAGGTACGAAAAAAATCACGAATTTTGTTGATCGGATGCAAAAAATCTCAGATTTCATTGAATGGTCAAGAAAACAATTAAATTTTATTGATGAGGGGTGAAAAAATTGCAAATTCTGATCATAGGCTGCCTGTCAGAAAAATCACCTGTTTTGTCTATTCACAGCCGGACTGATCTCATAGCGTCAGCGCATGAAGTCTGGCTGTGGTCTATTTACCGCGCAAAAAAAAAAAAAAAAAAAAAAAAACCGCGAATTTCGTTGAGCGTGCGCGGGAAAATAAAAAATATCGCCTATCGGAGATGGAAAAATCGAATTTTGTCGGTCGAGCACGAAAAAAATCGCGAAATTCGTTGATAGGGCACGGAAAAATCGCCAATTTCGTCGAACTGTCACGGAAAAATCGTGAATTTTGTCAACCGGGAACGAAAAAATTGCGAATATGGTCGATCAGCTTCGTAAAACGCGCGAATTTAGTCGTTCGGAAACAGAAAAATCGCAAATTTGTCAATCAAGAAAAAAAAAATCGCGAATTTCGTTTATATGGCATGCAAAAATTGCTAATTTCAACGATCGGGAAAAAAATTATCCCGAATATGGTTAGCTTCATAAAAAGCGCAAATTCCGGCAATCGGATACGAAAAACTGGCGAATTTTGTCGATTACGAACGAAAATATCGCTAATTTCGTCGATAGGGTACTGAAAAATCGCACTTTGTTAATGATGCGCAGAAAAATTGAAAACTTCTTTGAGCAGCTGCTGAAAAATCGTGTGTTTCGTCAGTTTATCACGAGAAAAGAAAAAAAAAAAAAAAAAAAAAAATCACGGAATTCATCAATTTACGGAGAAAAAATAGATTTCGTCAGTCAGTTAAGAATCGCAAATTTCATTGTACGGGCGCAGAAAAATGAGTATTTTATCGATCAAGAACTGGAAAAGGCGCTAATTTCGTCGATAGGGCACGGAAAAATCGCCAATATGGTCGATGCCCTCGTAAAAAGCGCGAATTAGTCGATCGGGAACAAAAAAATTGTGAATTTCGTTGATATGACACGCAAAAATTAGCAATTTCTTTGATAATGAACGAAACATTCGCGAATATGGTCAACCGACTTCGTAAAATGCGTGAATTCGGGCGATCGGGAACGAAAAATCGCGAATTTTGTCAATTCGGAACGAAAAAATCGCTAATTTTGTTCACAAGACACGAAAAAACAGCAGATTTTGTCAATGATGCGCGGAAAAATTTAAAATTTTTTTGAGCGGCTGCTGAACAATTGTGAGTTTCGGCAAATTATCGTGAAAAAATACTGCGGATTTCATCACTTTTTGGCGGGGAAAAAAATACAAATTTCGTCACTGAGTTAAGAATCGCAAATGTCATAGTCCATGCGCGAAAAAATGCGTATTTTATCGATCAAGGATGGAAAAAGGCCCTTGTTTCGTCGATTAAGCATGGAAAAATCGCGAATTTTGTAAATCACGCGAGGAAAAATGACAAATTTTGTCGATAATTTGCGGAAAAATCTCAAATTTTGTCGATCACATCCGGAAAAATCGTGAATTTCGTCGATTAGACGTAGAAACATTGCGAATTTTTTGGACAGGCTTCGCAAAAATTCCGAATTTCACCGATCGTGTGCGGAAAAAATGTGATTTATGTCGATCAGCCACGGAAAAATCGCGAATTATTTCGAGCGGCTTCGAAAAAAGCGCAAATTATTTCGATTAGGCGTGGAAAAATTGCAAACTTCATTGATCGTGCGCGAGAAAATCGGGAATTTCGTTGATCTGTAAAATCTTGATGATCAGCTCCTCTCTTGCCTTCGTTCATACAGCTCACAATTTTTATTCAGCATTAGTCACTTTTGTTTTCTAGCACTTTTAAAGAAACAAAATTTAGCCTTCTGAAAAGTCAAGGATTATTTGATTTTGAAAATAATCATTGCGATATTTGTTATCTATACAAACGTAAAAACAGTTGATATATATCCTTTCCATCTGAATTGGATATTTTGGCTGGGTAAGTGATAGAGGGCAAAATTAGTACTAGCCACCGGCTACAGGGCCAGTGAATGTGAAAAAGTGACTAGTAAAAAATTAGCTGTCAGCGGCCACTTTGCTACAAGGAGAGAATAAAATTTTCTTGGAAACCATAATGTTTTTTCCCCCCTAGTTGCTATGTTTATATTAGCATATTTATTTGTGCTATTCAATTTTAGGTTAATACTAATAGAAAATTTAACAAAAGTTTACTGTTTAGTATTTTTAAAAAATTGACCACTGATGAAACTAGTTCTACTGGCCACTGGCCAGTAATGAAATTTCCCAGTTTTGTCCTATATTAAGCGAATCTAGAGGAGTATCCCCCCCCCCCCCTACCCCTCCTTTTTGAGAACAAATTTTTTATCTCATTATCAGGCCTAGAAGCGACTTTCTTCAAAAATATTATAGGAAATATAGGAATTTTTTTGAAGAAAATATAGGAAATTTTATTTATATGTAAATACACCAACATTGTAAAAACTATAGCATAAGTATACTATTTAAAGTTCATTCCAGACTATTTCAGAAATTTTTAACACATTTCAGGATTAAAATACTGATTTCAAGAGTTGAACACCCCCCCCACAATATTCAACATTTTTTACTATTATTTTCTGAATTATCACATGCAGAATTTGCATTTTTCAAAGAATAAATAAATAAATAAATAAAATAATTCAAATAAAGGTTATAAATGATTTTTTGTAATAAATTTATATTAAATGAGTTTCTATAGCAAGAGCATTTCAAAGCTCTTAAAAACCCCTGAAATTTACAGCAAATTTTATGAAAAATTACAGAAGAGAAGAGGGAGTGGGGAAATCCTTCCCTACATTAGTTATAAATTTTTTCAATGGCATTCCCAGTTTTTTTTCTGTAATGCTTTGATGGAATTTGCATTTTCCCTTGGAAAATCCCACATTTTTTGTGATCTTTTAACATAAAATATTTTTTTTATTCTTTAATGAAATATGAATTTTTTTCGCGATCTTTTGACGAATATCACGTTTTTTTCGCGAAAATCGCATTATTCTCGCGATTTTTTGATGAAAATATTTATTCGCGAACTCGCGCTTTTTTTCGCGATCTTCGGACGAAAACCGCGTTTTTCTCGCGATCTTTCGACGTGAATCGCGTTTTTCTCGCAATCTTTCGACGTGAATCGCGTTTTTCTCGCAATCTATCGACGTGAATCGCGTTTTTCTCGCAATCTATCGACGTGAATCGCGTTTTTCTCGCAATCTATCGACGTGAATCGCGTTTTTCTCGCAATCTACCGACGTGAATCGCGTTTTTCTCGCAATCTATCGACGTGAATCGCGTTTTTCTCGCAATCTATCGACGTGAATCGCGTTTTTCTCGCAATCTATCGACGTGAATCGCGTTTTTCTCGCAATCTTTCGACGTGAATCGCGTTTTTCTCGCAATTTTTCGACGTGAATCGCGTTTTTCTCGCAATCTTTCGACGTGAATCGCGTTTTTCTCGCAATCTTTCGACGTGAATCGCGTTTTTCTCGCAATCTTTCGACGTGAATCGCGTTTTTCTCGCAATCTTTCGACAAGAATCGCGTTTTTCTCGCAATCTTCTGACGAGAATCACGGTTTTCTCGCGATCTTTTGGCGAAAATCGCGTTTTTCCGCGATTTATTGACGAAAATCGCGTTTTTTTCGTGATCTTTTGATGAAATTAATATTTATTCGCGATCTTTGGACGAAAACTGCTTTTTTTCTCTCGATCTTTTGACGAAAATAGCATTTTTCTCGCGATCTTTTGAAAAAAAAAATCACGTTTTCTCGCGATCTTCTGATGAAAATCGCGGTTTTTTTCTTAAGAAAATACCATTTATTTGCGATCTTTAGACGAAAATAGCACTTTTCGAGACTTTTCGACGGAAATCGTATTTTTTCACGCGATCTTTCGATGAAATTCCCGTTTTTCAGCGATCTTTTGACGATATAAAAAAAATCGGAAAAGTGGAAAATGATAAAAAAGAGGAAAATTGCGGATCCGCGGAAAAACCTCATGCCTGGGTGGAGGGATGAAAAATATAGGAAATATAGGAATTTTTTGAAATTTATAGGAATTATAGGAACGCTGCGAGGCCTGCATTATACACCTCAGATCACCTCCTTAAAATTGAATTCTCTTCGTGTTAATGATTTGTGACCCAGACATTTGTGACTCTTCTCTTGAAAAGGTTGCGCATCCCTACCGTAGATACATTTATTTCCATAGTGCTCATTCTAAAATATAAGGCATACATATACAAGAATAGAAAATAAAAAAATCAGTCATTCGGTGATTTTCAATTAATGTTCGGTAAATTCGACCTCCCCCCTCCCCAAACAAAATTATCTAGCTACGCCACTGCTAGTAGCTAATTTCTTTTCAGTTGATGAAGCAATAATCCCAGTGGCAGAATTTTTTGTGTTAATCTGCAGCAAATCAAAATTTATCTGTGACCCAAATATGTTGGACCAAACTTGCTATTATAAGAAGTTATACTAGCCCATAAAATAAACAGTTTACATTTACAAAGAAAATATAAGCAAAAGATATAAATAAAAAATACAATAAATATCATAAGTCTAGAAAGAAAATTATATTTCAGCTATTTTTTTTAGTTCAGAATTTATTTTAAAGCTATTAGATTGATCTGCAAGGTACAAACAAAATCTGCAGCGTTGCTGCTGTGCTGCACTGTTTCTCCTACCAGGGCAATAATGTTAATTGTTTGCTTACCAATATCAGAAACTAGTCGTTGGGGGCCACCGTAATACTTACCCATCATGGATATGTATATGAAAATAAAACATGTGAAACTATTTATACAATGCATTGCAATTCATAAACAAAATTTAAATATTGTTAATGTACATAGTAATGCTATATTAAAGAACTGCTGATGTACCAATTTCGACAAATTATATAAAATGCCAAACTACTCAAGTAGTACCTAACTGCGTAAAAGAAACATCCTTATAACTCCAAAAATAATAATTCTATTAACTAACAATTAACTGCGTCGGATTAAGCGTCTCATTTCCAATTAAAATATACTTCTGAATTGAAATTTGAATGAAATACAGGGTCATGAAAAATCGAAGAATGTGGAAAACAAGATTACAAATATCTCGGCAACTAATTATCCGATCGACTTCGTTCTATATGCAAAATGTGTGTTATTTTATTGCCTTTTACGTCCATTCCTTAGAACAAAAAAATTCGAAAATTTTTATGTACCTTTCATCAGAACGAATTTTTCGAGAGTCCGAAAAAAATAGTTCCGGATAATTGAGGTTGCTGATATTAAATAGGGTTCGTCCCATTCTTACATACTAACTACATACAAAATTTCAAGTCTCTATCTCAATTTGTTCGGGAGATAGAGCGCTTACAGACAGACAGACGGACGGCAAAATAATTTTTCTAAAAATATGTTTTTCGGAATCTCCACTATCTAAAACGCGTAAATCCGTCAAAAATTTTTTTTCGATTTTCAAAACGATTGCAAGACTTACCCTATACTACGTATGATGGGTAAGTAAAACAGCACTTAAAATTTAATACATTTAAGTTTTAAAGCTTTTAAAAAGCAATAATTTTTCCCTGTACAGCAGAGGTTCTCAGCCTGCGGTATGCGTACTCCTGGGGGTAAGTGAAAATAATATCAACAATGGCAAGAATCACAAAAAGTGGTTAGAAAAGTAAAAAAAAAAAAAAAAGTTTACATATGATATTTATATCAATTTATAATATTTTTGTGATAAGACAATGATTAATGAAAAACAGTATGTTTGCATTATCTAATTGTGTGTGCCTCTGTAGGGAATGCAGAGCTTGAGAAATGTGGATACTCCAAAATGAAAACCTTAAGAAAGGGGGGTATGTGAATAAAAAATGGTTAGAAAGCATTCTTGTACAAGAACAGTAGAATTATTACATGTTTCTAATATTATGGGAGACTAGACTAGGCAGTTTACAACCTGAAGTACAGATTTGCATGCAATACTTCTCTTTTATATTTCTCTGTCGCTGAATCTGCTACTCTTAAATGGTGATTTTAGTAGCTAATTTCTTTTCAAATGACAAATCAAATTAGTCACAAGCTCATTAACATCGAAAATCTTGATGACACTAATATTTCAATGCATTTTCAAAAGCAGCTATGCCTGTACAGGACAGTGAATTTTTCTGCTGTTTTTAATAAGGGAGGTTAGGTAGTTTAGAGCCTATACAGAAGTTTAAGTTTGCATGTAACACTTTCCTGGCTGAATTTGCTCTCTTAAACAATTTCTTCTAATAATTTCTAATTTTTTTTTCAGCTGAAAAAAAAAATAAATATATATATATATATATATATAGTAGGATGTACAACAGAAACATCTTCCATACAAATTATACACAGACAAAATAAAAGCTAGTATAAAGAAGTTTTCACATCTAAAATAAAACTAATAAATCAATGTGCGAAACATTATGTTTTCATTTTGAAATAAGAACATAAAGAAGATTACAATTAGATTTTATTGTACAAAATTTTGTTGAAACATTAACACATCACATAGTATACAAGTGGAAAGAAACTGCAATGGTTACTATTCCAGGCACGCTGTATCAAAACAATTAAAAATATTACACATCTTTTAAATCATCAGGCAAAGGCAGTTTTGGATGCTTATTCTCAAAGTGTTGCTTGTGTGTCTTTGGATCTGGCATTTGTGCCTAGGGAAAGGAGGAAAAAAAAATCCTTTTAAAAAATCTTAGCAATAAAGAATGAGTATATACATTATATGGCCAAAGGTGACCAGCCACTTATGATTTTACATGTTTTCTTAAATATCTAAAAAAAAATGAGGAATTATTCTGAAACTCCAAGTGTGTAAACAGAATAGTACAAGTCATATTTTCGTGAAGATTTTTTCTCGAAATCCCATAGGAGACCACCAACAAATTGAAAGAGAAAAAAAGATCTTTTGCATAACCCTGTAAAAACCAATGAAGCAAAAGTGTCCAAACTGCAGATTATGAGGCTTTGATACATACTATTATCTTAAAAATGACAATAGTATATTATAGTAAGCCATTTAATCATAACTTGTAGTTTGAAAATTTTTGCTCTATACTAGTTTCAATGGGGTTGTCCAAAAGATATTAGTTCTTTAAATTTGATGACAGTCCCCTATGGGATTTAAAGAAAAAATCTTCGCAGAAGTATGACCTGTACTATTCTATTGACACTCCTGGATTTTCAGAATAATTCCTAATTCCTATGTATTTTTCCTGATATTTAACAAAATGTCTAAAATTGCAAGTGGACGGTTACCTTTGGTCATATAGTGTAATATTGCATGTGTAATAATTACTATAAATTCAAACCAGCAAAAAGTTGTAGAATTTTAAATTGTAATAAGAATTAAAAACAAATTTAATGTTCTACTATTAATCTGTTTATATTTTGTAATAATTTCATGCATTTTTGTTCTTGTATTGTTCCAAACACTTTGATTTGATACTGCTAATTAAACAAATTTTACATCTAATTTATAATAGCATGACTATCTACAAGAAAGGCCATTCATAAAAATTTTACCTAAAAATGGAACTCATTATTCATTACTACTCTTAAAAGTACTTTAAATGCACTTTTAAATTAAAACTTTGACAAAAAAACAACAACAACAAAAAATAAAATAAATAAAAAATTGCATTTTATGTTATTCTAAGGTATTTTCAGGATAAGTCAGGATGGTAAAATATTTACACTAAAATATTTCCACTTAACTTTTACTATCAAATAATACTTTTATTATTTCTTGCATTCAAAATCAATAATACAGTAGATTCTCTCAAATCTGCACACTAGAGGTTAAGCGGATTGCTGGTCATTGCTTTATTTATATTTTTTAAACAGTAATTTTAATGTAATTAATAATGCAATCGAAATTATAATGAATGCTTATAATAAAATATTAAAATTAGTTATAAATGAAAATAAAAATTTAGATAATTTTTAAAATGATTAAAGTATTAAAAGCAAAGGTCAAGTTAATAATCAATAATGTGTTATTAAATATTCATTATAAAAATTGAATGCATTTTTCCTGAAGTATTCAATGAAACTTACTTTATAAAGGTACATTTCTAATCCACATCAAAATCATAAAATAAGGAAGTTTTATTTCAGGTATACTTAATAACCAAAAATGCTCGATTAATCCATAAATATATTTGGTAAAAAGATGCGATTACTAATTAAGTCAGCAGCATCTTTAATTTTTTCAGAAATAAAATTCTTTCATGAAAAAACATGAATTCAAGAATAGGATAAACAGTACAGTCATTGGCAGTATGTACAGTTATTGGCACATTTGGATTTAAGTGAAAATATTAAGGGAACTAAAAAAATTTTGATGTTGAAAATAATTTTAATGATTAGTTCATTCCTTTTCAAATCCACATGAGTAATGTCTCACCTTTTAGAAATTGTCACCTTTTCTTCATTATTTGTTAAGGATTCACTGTAGGTTTTTTATTTAAAAATAGTACATTCTTTTTCATTTTTCTTCCCAATTTGATTATTTTAGATAAATATGTAACACCTAAAACTTAAACAATGCTGATTTGGTTTTAAAAGTTGCTAAATATTTATTTGGTATGGGTGCCAATAACTATAGTTTTTATGAAAAAATTTAAATGAAGTATTTTGTGTGTATTATTTCTAGCAATACACTTTTAAATAATCTACCAGCCATTTTAAATTGAATAGTAAAATTTTAACAGTTATTGGCACCGGTGCCAAGTTACTGATATGGGGATGCCAATAACTATATTGTTTCAGTGATTAACATGTCAAATTTTCAGTTAATATACTAACTCATCATTTTTTTCAATTTAAATATATTTTTCTTCTAAATATAAATAAATAAATAAAATTATTTACTTCTATATAAAATATTTAATATAAAAATTTTTCAATGTTAAATGAGGGGAAATTGTCTTTAAGTTAATTTTTTGCTGAAAAGAGGGTGTAATTCTTGTTTTATTATACCCAAATTCAATTAAAATCCTATAGCCATGCAATGTTACAATACTCAAAGATTTAAAAAACAGCATGGAAGAAATTCATTTTAGAAAGGTATAGCAAACATTTAGATAACATACTTACAAAGAAATATTTTACACTAGCTCTTCGAGAAGCAATTACATCGATTAACAAAGACTAGATAAAGTATAGCTATAAAATTGTGGGATATACCCATGGTATTACAATGCTTTTGATGAAGCTATGTGACTAGAAAAAAAAAGGGGGGGGAGACTATTGTGTTACTCTTCCAGACATAGCTACACTGGTTTCCAAAAATTAAGGAAAAATCGCAAAAATAGCAATAATTCAAAATATTACATGTAGATTTTAATGAAACTCAGCCACAATATACAATGCATAGTAAGGTATAAAATATCATGAAAAGAAATTACCAGACAATTATGGTGTTTCAAAAAATAGCATAATTATAAAATTAACAAAATCAGTTTGCCTGTTTGGTATAGGAAAAGTACCTTTAATATGCCGTATGATCACCCCTAGTAGTAATACAGCACATACAGCGATGTGTCAAACTGCAAATTATGCGGTTTATGAGTTCACTGGGAAGTAAGAGCCATTGCTCTTTCAAAGCAGTTGTAAGCGTGGCAAGGGTCAGAGGAGGGGGATTGAGAGCAGCGACACATCTCCCTAAAGCATTCCAAACATGCTCGATGGGATTCAAGTCCGGTGATCGAGCTGGCCATTCCATGCGCTGAATTTTCTGGTGCTGAAGATAGTCTTCCACGATGCGAGCCCTGTGCGGTCTAACGTTGTCGTCCTGTAACAGGAAATCATTACCTATTGCACCGGCATAAAGTCGCACATAAACATCAAGGATGTCATCTCTATAGATGTGAGCATTCACGGTTCCATGTGGAAAGACATGGAGGTCTGTGCGTCCACCCAAAGAGGTACCACCCCAAACGCAGACACTGCCTCCTCTGCATGAATCTCTTTCACGAATGATTGATTGATGATAGCGTGTTCCCTGCTCTCTCCAAATCAAACAACGCCTACTATCGCTTTGTAGGCTAAACCGGGACTCATCCATGAAGAGAACACGCCTCCATTGATCAACCGTCCAGTGGACATGTTGACGTGCCCACATCAAACGTTCCCTCCGGGGACGTGAGTTGAGCAGCACATAAATTGCTGGTTGCCTCGCATAAAGACCACCTTCGTGAAGTCTTCTACGCACAGTAGACATTGACACCAACCTTCCAGTGGCTGCAGCAAGGCAGGATCTAAGGTGAGATGGGGTTGCGGTTCTATTCCTTGGTACACATAACCGCAAATATCTGTCATCAGTGCTTGTCGAAACCCTTGGCCGTCCTTGGCTGAATCTTCTTGAACCCGAACCAGTGGTTTGAAATTGTTGCCAAAGCCTATGAACCACCGAAGGACTCAGAATTAGCCAGCTAGCCACCTCTGCCTGACTTTGTCCTGCCTCTAATCTCCCAATAGCTCTAAATCGCAGTTCTGTGGGCAAATGATGCCTCAAGGTCATTGTAATGAATTGGCTATCCTAGATTTATAATATCAGTATCACAGCGACAACTGCAGCCTTTCTCTCTAACGTGCATTTTTATGTGCCTCACGGATGACGCAATGCGATTGCAGTGCCACTAATTTGCATTTGGTAGTTTTATTCAGCATCTTTTATTTAACAATATATGCAAATTTCATACAGATTGCTTTCTTTATGAATAAGTTATCGCTATTTTTGTGATTTTTCCTTAATTTTTGGAAACCAGTGTATTTTAAGTTTCAAAGTGTTTAAAAATATCCTAGGAGATGACATATTTGCAAGAATAAGTAGCACAGTACTGAAAATGAAACTGAAGTTATTAATTAAAGCATTTCGAAAAACTGAATAAACACAATAAGCTTTTTAGCTGAGCCTACATTACATTTACCAATTCTAAGTCTTAAAATAAAAGTGCCAGAAGGGAAACTACACATTCTTTAGCATATAGATTTATATTTGCTATCACTAACAAATAATAGGATGCAATTTGGTGAGGAATATATGCAGAAAAGAATATATAGAGTGAAGACATAAGATCAACAATACGAACAATCACTAACAAGGAAGGTCTCCATTGGGGGCATACTCAGAATTTTTTGAAAAAAAAAATACGAATTAAACTACTCATGTAGGTAATAAAGGATCAGTGAAAATTAGCGGCGGAATTACATTATTAGATATGTAAAAAATAAAATAGTTTGGAATAATTGGCATGAAAAGCTGAAAGCGATGCAGGATTTGGCGAGCAGTGCATTTCCTCGCCAAAAGCAGACTATTTTAACGAATTTGAAAATTGATTTTAATTGACTTCACTGTTAAAAATCTGCAGCATTTACTGCGACGTCACTCCACTACTTTTATAGAATCTCTCTCTTCTGACCAATGAGAATGCTCCATAGCACGGTGAATTGACCGTTTTCTATAAAAACGGTGGAGTGACGCTGCAGAAAATGGTACAGATTTTTAGCGCTGTTGAAGCTTGTGCAACACTGTTAAAAATTGTTATAAGTACATATAAACGTATATGACAAAATTATACTTAAAGTAAAAATGCAAAACTAAAATTACTTAAACTAAACTTATTAAAATAAATTGAACATAGAAAGTTTTTTCTTTAAAAAGTATTTGAAGCGTAAAAGCATATTTTTCAAAATTTCGTTTTTCCCCCAACCGGAGATAACTCGCCAAATAAATGGAATTTTTATTATTTTTTTACGGATGTTATAAGGAGGTTCCGCCGAAATTTTTTTTATAAACATATATAACTATATGAGAAGAACATTCTTTAATTTTTTCAGATTTTTCTGAGTATGCCCGTATGGAGACCTTCCTTGTAAGTGCATGATGGTATCGTCACATATTCGTTTTTGGCCTAATGTTTCAGAAGAGAAAAATTAAAAGGTTTGAGCACTATTGTAATGGCTAGAAGGAATTGGAAAGACATGTTTAAAGCTAAACAGAAGGAGAAAGTGGAACAAAATGCTGAAAAAGAGCAAAAATGAAAAAGGTAAGTAAAGAAAACAGAAAATTTAAAAGCTAAGAAACTGAACAAAAGTGTCAAATTAGAGTTAAAGTCATCTGAGTTAGACATTTATATCAATCAATATTATGATGATAGTGACAACAATAGTTCAAATGAATTTACAATTAATTGTCATGTTCTTGTAAAACATGAAGAAAAAATACATCCTGGGATAGTAAATCAGGTACAAAAACCTGAACTACAAGTAAGTATAATGGTAAACTTGTTAGATATAGCAATACCAAAACTTACTTTTCTATCTCATTAAATGTTAATAGTAGTTCAAAATTCACTATCAGAGTACAAAATTAAATAGCAATGTTTGCTCATTATGACTCTGATGATATGAAATTGCGATTTACAACAAATATAAGCACCAAGACTAACAGAATCTGCAGTCTGATCCGTGCATTAATTCCAGAGATTCAGCTATTAAAGAAATTTTAAAAGATGCATCATATGCTATCTGTTAAGCGACTTACATCAAAATGTAACCAGCTCCAATTTATATCAGGGACTAACTGAATATAAATTTTTATTAAATTTTGTGCATTAGTTTTTGAAATAGAATGCCTACAAAATTTGTGTCACATACATCGATACAGACAAACAATCACAGGCAGGCATTTTATAAAACATGTTTTGGTATCTCTGACCCCTAAAATGTATAAATCCATCGAAAAGTAGAAATAAAAAATTTTCATGAATCCAGTACTTTCTTCTCGTAAAGATAAAAGAAATAATAATAATAATTAAAAAAAAAAAAAAAAAGACTTTTTTTTTTTGGTAGCTTTTCTATACTTCCAGTTATTTGTTATTAAAAATTGCACAAAATAAGTCAATTTCATATGAATTTCACTTAATATTATTAATTTCATTATAAATTAAAATGATTATTAAATGTACATTCAAATAGTTTATTGATTTCCTTTGTCTTTGCATCCACGTAGATGATTTTTTGGAGGGTGCCAATAACTATGATTTCTGTCTTACATTCGTTTATATTTTTAAATTAATTTACTTTTAGGTTCAGCTGTTTTATCGATGCATTATTAGAAAATGGCATCTTTAATGGTTTTAAATTTTGGTTTCATTTTAGCTGTAAAAATTAAGTCACACCAAGTCTCAACAGAAAAGTTGTATTTTAGGTGCCAATAACTGTACTGTTTTACCCTATTGACAAAAATTACAAATTAAATATATATATGGAATTTATATAAAACTAAAAGGTTTGTATGTTGATTCAGGTTTGTATGTTTATTTTGGAAAAGTTGATTGGATAAATCAAACTTTTTTCCCCCCTTATAACTTAATTATTTCACAACCACATAATTTTGAATTTTACATAATTGAATAGAGAGGATATACTTTCAAATGTAAAATGTTTGAAAACTAGTTCAATTTACTGACTTAAGTACTATGATTATCCCACCAATGTAAAAAAAAATTATCGCCAAACTAAAGATTAATTGCCAATAATGAATGATTATAAATGTTACATTCATCTGACATTAAACATGTTACATGCGACTGTTATGCCACCAAGTCTATGCCACAGTGGTAAGCCATCAAAAATAAATATTTTATTTCTATTTTTATTAGTGTTTTACAAATTTGTTTTTTTGTTATTTAAAATTACTGCAATTTTTTATTTTCTCAAAGCCTATATCTAATGTTTACATTCATTTTATAGTTCTGCCTTTTTTTTTTCTAACTAAATGAAGAGCATTATGTATTATGTTCCTTACGATTTTTCGTTATCGCAGATATTTATTGTGTTCCCTTAACAAATTTGATTACGTACTTACGTATTAATGCCACTGAAGCAGAAGTTGTGCTAATGCGGCAATAAAGAGAAATCTTGTTGTTCACACATGCAAAAGAGCAAAAAAAAAAGCATTAATAAAGCCCTAAAACACTAAAAAAGCAGTATAAAATTAATTACAAACGGCTTCAAAAATAAACTAACAACAAGGAATCCAAAAGATAACTGCGTGCGTGTGCGAATAGTAACATTGCTCTTTATTAGCACAACGCTTGCTGCGCTGGCGTTAATACGTAAGTACCTTTGCTTATTATATTTAAAATATGTCCATTTTATTTGTAACAACAATATCTTAAATGTTTATTTTAATAATTCTGAATTTAAATACAAAAACTATTAATATTTTGTCTGAAATTATCTAAATAAATTTCATATTTGGTAGGTCTTTTAAAAAAAACCCCTATTCATTAGTGATTTTTTAAATTTAAAAATTTTATTTTCCTAAGAATGGTAACATTGTGCCATTTGTTTAATTTAGGGAAATTGGTCAACAGGAAAGTAGTACTGTGTGGAGGAAAGACCGAGCAAAGATTTTAAATAACTGACATTTAGCATTACTACAAAATAAGAAAAATATAAAAAAAAATTTCATATTATTAAAAGAAAACTGTTGGGATGAGATACAAATGGGAAAATGTTTCTGAGAAATAGGCAGAGAATTTAGATCACAATTGTCTATTATTACTAGAGAGAAACAAAAAGAGAAGTTTATGATTTTAAAAAATTGTACTACTTGGTTATCCCGTCGACCAGTTTTGCTAAACTAATAGACATTATACATAGACATAATTTTTTTTTTTTTATTAAACTAAAAAAAAAAAAAAAAAAAAAAAAAAAAATTGTAAAACATTAATAAAAATACATATAAAAGTTGAAATAAAAATAACTGACGTTTTAAACACGTGTATCGTACTTAATGTCATTGAATGTGATATTCACAATCATCCATTACTGGCATTTAATCTTATTTGGCAATAGTTTTTTGGTCGACAGGATAACCAAGTAGTATCACAAAAATTTTAAAAACTTTGCATTGGAGATGGGAAAGGAAGTATAGATGGCGTGCACATGATGTCCCATGCTTCATCTGGCACCCAAACTTAAGCAAATATGGTGATTTCCCATTTGTAAACAGTGATTTGCGCTTCATTTTTCAAATACTTAGAAAAATAATGCAAGAATAAGAAAAAATTAAAATTAAACAGAAAGATCACACAGTGTTTTAAATGGTAAACAGCGAGTTATGATATTCTGTGTGAGCTCCAAATGTGTTCCAGTTGCATATCAGTCGTTGCTGTGACGTCAATGTAAAAGAATCTATAGGCATATTTTTGTCCCAGTGGGGTGGTTGGGAGGGGGAAAGAGGGAATGAAATTCTATACTAAATAAAGTAGAAATCTGCCAAAAAGGTTGAAAGTTCTCTTTGATTTTTAAAATCAAATGTTTTTGCAGATGAGGGAAAAGGGGAGAAACAAAATTAAAATTGTGGGATTTACAATTGAGACTTTATGGTATGCATTATACAAAAATATTATATGCATTCATTACATATGCATGTAATACTTACATTGTGTTTGGCATCATCTTAAAGACATATGCTAAACATTTTTTGTTCGAAACAAAGTATCTACTGATATTAAAACACGTCTGTTTGTCATGTGACTAACACAATAGCATCAATAAAACTTACTTTACAAACAGAACAGACATGAGTCAATGCTTTTGCAGCAGCTGCTTTCTGGTCATGTCCTTGCTGCCTTTTGATGTCTTGAGCTCTTTTAGCAGCTTTCTGTTGAGACTGGATCTTTTGTTGACCACGAGCCATATTCTATAAAAACAGATTTTCTTAGATTATCTTAGTTGTGCACCAATCACAATAAGCAATTCAGTATCACTTGCATATATACATAAGTATTTCTTAAGATTAAACTCTAAGTGACTTATCAAATTGAACTACATCATATATGTATCTTATATAAATAGTTACCGAAACATTAACCGAGACTAACTGTGAAGACGAAATGTATGCTCAACAACCAATAATTGTCACAAAAGATATCCAATCAACTTGATTATGTTGACGTTGATTTGGTATATGTTGACGTTTACATACACAAAATCAGCTGTATAGTTTTTGGTTAAATTAGGATCATCTGTATTAAAAAACTTTTGTATTTTAAAATGCTTTTTAGAGAATTCAGATAATTTTAAAATTTTATCTTCACTGAAAGAAAAATGACATATAGGGATAATTTTAAAAGTTAAATTATGAATACTAAAATCTCCAAATAAAGGTCTTAAATTACTCAGATTAGGTTAAAATTTGTCAATAAATATGTCAGAAATTCCAAATAATTCATATATTTTGCATGGAATTTTGTACAAAGTATTTCAAGTGTTTAACTTTAGATATTTGCCATTAATTTAATTTGTTTATTTTTCCTTTAAATGTCACTTAGCAACAAGGTTACTTTTTTTTTTTTTTTTTTTTTTTTTTTTACAATCTACGATATCTTTAATATTCAGCATCTTATATATTAGTTTTTTAAACTGTGTTTAGAGTTATACTATCCTATTAAAACAGATTGTGGGTGTACTGCCAAATGTGACAAAGCCAAAATTGTCAAAATAAAATAATGTGCTTAATTGTTTTAAAATTTGTAAACAGTATGGGAAAAAAAAAAAAAAAGGGCCAAAATCAATACACATAGCTAATAACATTTTTTGCATATATGAAAAATAAGATCTTACAAGATTTAACAATATAAAACTTCATAATGAAAGTTCCCAACTGGATATAATTTAAACTATTCATTTTGGCCAAGAATTTTTTTTCTTTAAAGGGGGGGGGGGGGGGGGGGAGATACTTCTTTTAAAAACTTAAAGAGCCTACATCACTCAAACCGGAACTCAAAATCCTCTCACGAATCTATGCGAGTTGCCACCGCAAGGCGTATCCCAAACACAAAGATTGACACTTTAAAAGACCAATGATATTTCCGAGGCTTATAATTGACAAGAAAAATGGTCATCTCATGTCACCCTTTCCCTCTAGGCGAAAATTAAAGGGGATTTGATACCCCATCTGGAAAAAAGTCATTAGCAAATACAACATTCTCGCACCTTTTCAGTCCTGATGGCCCGAGGCTATTTACATTTGGATAGGTTCTTCTGGCAAAAAGGGCCTTAGGATAGGCTCTTCACCAAAACAGTCGGATCCGTTTTAAAACAAGTCGATTCCGATCTAATATATTAGACAGTTTGAAGTGAAATTAAACCATTTACATATAATTTTAAATCCATAAAATTATTATTATTATTATTGGATTCTATCCTGCTATGCAAGTTGAAGATTTCCCATATACTGCCCGGCGTACCGTTCGATGAAAATAGTTTTTAATGAAAAACTCATGTAGAACCCGAATTATTTCCGGGCTACTAAAATTTGCACTTTTTAATCATTTATTTTCTTTCCATGGAAACTTTTTTGCTCTAGAGGATATGAATTAACAACAAATTGTAAAAATTTCCACTTTTCAAATCCACCGAAGATACAAAATCGTAAAATTTCTATTTTATTTTATTCTTTAGCTTTCGATAGCTGAATTTTTTGGTTTTGTGGGACGCGAATTTGAAAAACAGTAAAACGGAATTAAAGTATAATTTTTTCAAAGTCCTAAGAACTGAATTAATACCCAAAAGGTGAAAATTTCACCTGAGCTTTTCATGCGTTCCTTATAATTTTAATCAAAAGCAACACTAGTATATTAATTAGCCATTTCAGAGTCGGAGTTAAAATTTCTAAAGTAGAAGTCGGCTATTTTTTTTTTTTTTTTTTACTGACTCCGCAGCCTGGTTTTTTGTGCCCCCCCCCCCCCTTTCCAAAAAAGAAAAAAAAACTACAAAATTTTTGTACTTTTTAATTATTATTCCTAAATATCTCGAGACATGTAGCCATAGCTTGCTATTTGTCAAATAGAATATTAAAGAGAATAAAATTCTATATAAAGGCCGTTTTTTACTTTTCCATTTTTTTACCTATTCGATTTTGATTGCAGAATATTTTTATGGAAATTAATTTTTAAAACCGTATCGAAAAATGAAGGTCTCCAATCCAATGAGGAAAAAAAGATATATATTGAAATGCAACTGCGATATCTTTACAAATTTCGTCCCTAAAATTAGCATTAAAAATGGGTTCTTTCACTTGACTGAAGCAGCCACTTCTCAGTTACATTTCAAAATTTTTAAATGATTGTTTTCATTGAATAGCTGAAATCTATCTGTTAGCAATTTATTGCTCATTTGACATTCATTTACAGATATTTTTATTCGAGCCATTTTCTTTTTCGGTTCCCGTTTCGAAAGTAAAAACATCCCCATAAAAAAATTCTTAAATGAATATCGGAACAGTAGAAAATGGCTTTTGTATAGATCTAACTCAGCTATCATACGAAAAAAAAAAAAAAAAGCAATGGAGCCGACGTATCTGTATAAATTTCTCCCATGGGATCAGCATTAGCGAATGGGCTTTTTCGGTTTACTGAAGTAGGCTCTTCTCGATTGCATTTCAATTTTTTTATTTACTTATTTGTTTGTTTGTTTATTTATTTTGCATTGGATGTTTGAGATCGATCAGCACAAAGGCTGTTTTCTACAATTTTGATTTTTTGTTTAGATATTGGCTTATTTAGTCAAGCAAAACCAGGGCCGAAACTAGAGGGGGGCAGAGGGGGCACGTGCCCCGGGTGCCACCAGAACAGAAGCTGAAGGGGGCACCAAATCAAGATTTTGTTTGGTGTGTTTGATATAAAGAATGCATATATGTCGAGGTTGGAGGTGGGGGGGTCACCAAAATCCATATTTGCCCCGGGCGCAAAAAAGGCTAGTTTCGGCGCTGAGCAAAACAGCCTACTTGCAAGTGGTAGTCTTACAATAGAAATTTATAAACGTATATAGTCGACATTCTAATATTTTTAAATAAATAAATATATATTAACTTACACATATATATACACACTTATGAATATGTATATATATTTTCATTGGATAGATGAAATCGATCTGTATAAAGGCAATTTTCTATTTATTATTATTATTTTATTTATTTATTTTTTATTTTATTTTTTTTACAGGTATTTTAAACAGGCTATACTTCAGTTAAGCGAAACAATACATTTGATAATCTTAATCGTATGAAAGAAATTTATAAAGATATCTCGTCTGCATTTTAATATTTTTAAATGTTATTTCAGCAGTGGGTAGATGCGGTCTTTTGCTAGTGATAGTCTTATGACAAAAATTTACATACATATATCGTCAACATTTTATTATTATTATTATTATTATTATTATTATTTTACATTAGATAGTCAAGGTCGATTCGCACAAAGGCCATTTTTTTCATTTTCGATTTATTTACGGATATTTTAAAAAGGATACTTCAATCAAGCGAAACAATTCACTAGCTTATGATAATCCTAAGGTTTTTCTAGAAGTTTATAAATATATCTGGTCTGCGTTTTAATATTTTTGATTTTTTTTTTTTTTTTTAACGCCGTTTTCCACTTTTTTTTTTAAACTTATATTTTAAAGAGGCTGATTCATTCAACTGAAGCAACCCAATCGTTCATAATCTTATGATTTAAATTTATAAAGATATCTCATCTGCATTTCAATGTTTTTAATCATTTTTTTGCACTGGCTATCTGATGTTGATCTGCACAGATATTTTTAACTTATATTTTAAAGAGGCTAATTCATTAAACTGAAGCAACCCAATCGTTCATAATCTTATGATTTAAATTTATAAAGATATCTCATCTGCATTTCAATGTTTTTAAATTATTTTTTTGCATTGGCTATCTGACGTTGATCTGTACAGATACCGTTTTCTGCTTTTAGGTAGATTTCTTAAGAAATACTACCTATTGCAATCGCACCAGTTTATATATCTATCTATCTATATATCTCACTTTTTTATGGACACGATAACTTCTATAATTCTTCACCTATCTCCGCCAAACTTGTACATAAAATCAATGGGAATAAAATCTTGGATGAGTTCGTTAATGGGCAAAATCGGACCAAGGGGGTCAGAATAGGGGGCGTTTTTGTGAAAACCGAAAAAACGCCATAACTTCTTAATTAAAGTAGATATCGAATCGGTTTAAAGTTTATATTACTTCTTAAAAATGGGCCAAAAGTATATGCATGACAGATTTTTGATAAATTTAGAAGTGGGTTCAAGGGGCGAAAAAAACAGGGATTTTGAGAGAAAAAAATTCATAACTTCGTCAGTTTTGAAGTTATCAAGTCCAAATAAATTTTTTGTAAATGTTCTTAAAATTATCTAAAACTTTTGTATTTACAAGTTTTTGATAGGACCAACTTTTACCGATGAAAAAAATTAAAAAAGAAAAGAAAAAGGGCGCTGAAAAAAAGAGAAAAATCCATAACTCCGTCAATTTTTAAGATATCAAATCTGATTAAATTTATTTTACATCTTCTCAAAAATATCTACAACTTTTACATTGACAAGTTTTTCATAGGACCAATTCGTATAGCAAAAAGAAATTAAACAAAAATAGGAGTTGGAGAAAAAACCTCAAATCCAAACTGCTTATATTCTGACTTATTTTTAAATTCATTTTTGATTTTAAATGCATCCAAATGGTAGATCCTCTTATTTAGAAACTGTATAAAGTGACGCATTGGTCAATTTTCTGATAAAGACAGAATATATTTCAAAAAAGGCTACCAAAAAGGGTATTTTGAACAGAATTTCCGACAACTAAAAATTTAAGGAAGTGTTCAAATAAGAAATTGCGTTTTTTTTTCTGACTCGTTTTTAAATCCATTTTTGCTCTCAAATGCATCCAATTTACAGATCCTCTTATTTAGGAACTATATAATGTGATGCATTGATCGTTTTTTTGATAAAGACAATTAAACTGTTATTAAACTGGGTTTATCTCTAATCATATATATATATATATATATATTTGTTGAAATGATCACTCTTCGAAATCTACCTCCGCCTATAGGCCCAGCCGACAGGGATTTTTAAATTTTGTTCATTTTAAAGAGGTTACTGCATTCAAACCAAACAACACCTTCTCTATAATTTTAGTGTTAAGAAAGATATAATTTAAATGTTTTTCGTCTGCGTTTTTTTTTTAAACTTATATTTTAAAGAGGTTAATTCATTCAACTGAAGCAACCCAATCGTTCATAACCTTATGATTTAAAGTTATAAAGATATCTCATCTGCATTTCAGTGTTTTTAAATCATTTTTTTTTTTTTGCATTGGCTATCTGACGTTGATCTGTACAGATACCTTTTCTGCTTTTTCAATTTTGTTCATTTTAAAGAGGTTACTGCATTCAAACCAAACAACACCTTCTCTATAATTTTAGTGCTAAGAAATAGGGATGGGACGAATAGTGATTTGGCCGAATAGCCGAATACCGAATATTCGGCCAAATTTTAGGCCGAATACCGAATATTCGGCGGCCGAATACTAACTTTTTTTCCCAATAAAGAAAAAAAATCTTTGATTATATATAATTTAAAAAATAGGCACTCATTAATAATTATTACTCTTAAATGTGCTTTTAAATATATTCTTAAATTTAAAACACGTATTTTAACACAAAAAAATTATGAAATTGCATTATATTCTTTTATTTTAATGTACATTAAATTGATTTTCAGTAAGTCAGGATGGTAAAATATTTCCATTAAAATATAAACAATGTATTTCACTTTTACTATCAAATGATACTTTTATCTTTTCTTGCATCCAAAATTAATAATATTCTTAATCTCTCTCTCTCAGAATGCACAAGGAAATATTTTCTGAAGTAACCTTTAATGAAGTAAATTTGATCATTAAGAGTTTGTGTCCCTAATAATAAGCAAATTCGTAAGAATGAGACTGTTAGAAATCAGTTGTCAATCTTTAAATTACAAATTACGTTAAAGCAAAAGGTTATGCTTAAAGTAGAATGCATATGTTAAAAAAAACTTTGACATTTGAATCGGCGCATACAATATTCCACTTATTCAACAAGCATTAAAAGGATAAACAGAAATCGATAACAACATGAATGAAGGAAGATGTAAATTAAAAATATATACATAATAATGTTACATATTTAAGCCAGTAATTATGCAAATAATTATTTAAAAGTGAAAACTATAGAATAAAAAAATTATTTTGTTCAGCATTTAGAATTTATGTTTAAATATTTATAAAACCATCTTCATAAAACAAGTTGTGTCATCTAATGTGTATCTATTTTGACACCAGTTCTGTTTTCAGATGTATCGTTGTATTTGGAATAGTAATACAGTCGACTCTCGTTAATTCGAAATTGGATAATTCGAATCTTTGCTTAATTCGAACTAAACATGAAGTTCCGAAATTTTCAAAAGCAGAATAACGTTAAAAATTTTCATTAATTCGATTTCATTTTCTCTTGACTTCGTTTAATTCGAACTAACGAGAATTCCGATTTTTCATTTTTCTTTTCTTTTTCACGAATTTTAGATCATTTGAATAATTTTCTTTCTTTGATTTTTGCGAAAATTGTTCCGAACGAGTATACATATAATACAATGCCTTTGATATCCACTTACTTAGAGCTCCGTCTGTGCATCAGTGACGCTATAAATTTTTCTTCCTTCGTGCTTGTTTCTATTCTTTTAATTAGTTTATGCATTTATACATTCTAATTTAATGTTAAGTCATATTCTAATGATAACAGACGAAATAAGTTTAAAAAACACTATAACATTAATTCCTTTGTAATAGTACCATATTAAGCATGTTTTCCATAATTCGAACATTTCTTGTGATCCCGACGAGCTCGAATTAACGAGAGTCGACTGTATTTGATATTTAATTTTGAAAATGAATCTTCGTTAATACACCTAGTGAATGATTTTTTTCATTTCTCACTTCATAGAAAATAAGTTATGAATTTCATAAGAGTCTTTTTTACATGTGCAGGGAATTTGCAGACATTAATAAATATTTGAGTGTTTTAAAATAAGGTAGTGTTTCTTTTTTTTCTGATAAGTGTTTTTATATCTTTAATTGTAACATATCATTCTCTAATGAAGACATTTCCTGTACAATTAAATCTCCAACTTGGGCAGTATTTTCTAAAATATCACCAAACTTTATAGGAAATACAGAAAGGCTGTATATTTTTTAGTATCTGAATAACTGTATGTTTTGCAAGTAAGAATGAGAATGACTTCATAAATGTCATAAATGAAGTAACCAGTTTGGATTAGAGGAAAAAAAATTGCAAGAAATGAAATTCTTCAAATCCTAAATTTATTTGGCAAGATATCTTTCACTATTCGGCCAGATTTCAGCAATATTCGGCATGATATCTCTAAATATTCGGTTATAGGTATTCGGCCGAAGTATTCGGTCAACAAGCCTTCAATATTCGGCCAACCGAATATTCGGCAAAAGGGCCGAATAGGCCGAATAGTGGCCGAATATTCGTCCCATCCCTACTAAGAAAGATATAATTTAAACGTTTTTCATCTGCGGTTTTTTTTTTTTTTTTTCTAAACTTATATTTTAAAGAGGCTAATTCATTCAACTGAAGCAACCCAATCGTTCATAACCTTATGATTTAAATTTATAAAGATATCTCATCTGCATTTCAATGTTTATAAATCATTTTTTTTTTTTTTTTTGCATTGGCTATCTGACGTTGATCTGTACAGATAGCATTTTCTGCTTTTTCAATTTTGTTTATTTTAAAGAGATTACTATATTCAAACCAAACAATGATTTCTTGGCATTGGATATCTCAGATCTTTCGGCCCAAAGACCGTTTTGTAGTTTTTAGATTTTGTTCAGGGGAATTTAAAAAAAGCATCTTCAGTCATGTTAAATCCAATGGTAGAAATTTATAAAAATATCTCTTCTACGTTTTAATATTTTTAAATGATTTTTTTATCATTGGATAGCTGATATCTTTCGGTACAAAGATCGTTTTGTACTTTTTCGACTTTATTTAGGGAAATTTTAAAAAAGCTACTTAAGTCAAGTGAAATCCAATGGTAGAAATTTATAAAAATATCTCTTCTACATTTTTATATTTTTAAATGATTTTTTTATCATTGGATAGCTGATATCTTTCGGTACAAAGATCGTTTTGTACTCTTTCGACTTTCTTTAGGGAAATTTTAAAAAAGCTACTTCAGTCAAGTGAAATCCAATGGTAGAAATTTATAAAAATATCTCTTCTACATTTTAATATTTTTAAATGATTTTTTGTCATTGGATAGCTAAGATCTTTCGGTGCAAAGACCGTTTTGTACTTTTACGACTTTGTTTAGGGGAGTTTTAAAAAAGCTATTTCAGTCAAGTGAATTCCAATGGTAGAAATTTACAAAAATATCTCGTCTACATTTTAATATTTTTAAATGATTTTTTTTGTCATGGAATAGCTGAGATCTTTCGATACAAAGATCGTTTTAAACTTTTTCGACTTTCTTTAGGGAAATTTTAAAAAAGCTACTTCAGTCAAGTGAAATCCAATGGTAGAAATTTATAAAAATATCTCTTCTACATTTTAATATTTTTAAATGATTTTTTTGTCATGGAATAGCTGAGATCTTTCAATACAAAGATTGTTTTGTACTTTTTCGACTTTCTTTAGGGAAATTTTAAAAAAGCTACTTCAGTCAAGTGAAATCCAATTGTAGAAATTTATAAAAATATCTCTCCTACATTTTAATATTTTTAAATGATTTTTTTGTCATGGAATAGCTGAGATCTTTCGATACAAAGATCGTTTTGAACTTTTTCGACTTTCTTTAGAGAAATTTTAAAAAAGCTACCACAGTCATGTGAAATCCAATGATAGAAATTTATAAAAATATCTCTTCTACATTTTAATATTTTTAAATGACTTTTTTTTGTCATGGAATAGCTGAGATCTTTCGATACAAAGATTGTTTTGTACTTTTTCGACTTTCTTTATAGAAATTTTAAAAGAGCTACTTCAGTCAAGTGAAAGCCAATGGTTGAAATTTATAAAAATATCTCTTCTACATTTTAATATTTTTAAATGATTTTTTTATCATTGGAAATTAAAAAAAAGCTACTTCAGTCAAGTAAAATCCAATGGTAGAAATTTATAAAAATATCTCTTCTACATTTTAATATTTTTAAATGATTTTTTTGTCATGGAATAGCTGAGATCTTTCAATACAAAGATTGTTTTGTACTTTTTCGACTTTCTTTAGGGAAATTTTAAAAAAGCTACTTCAGTCAAGTGAAATCCAATTGTAGAAATTTATAAAAATATCTCTCCTACATTTTAATATTTTTAAATGATTTTTTTGTCATGGAATAGCTGAGATCTTTCGATACAAAGATCGTTTTGAACTTTTTCGACTTTCTTTAGAGAAATTTTAAAAAAGCTACCACAGTCATGTGAAATCCAATGATAGAAATTTATAAAAATATCTCTTCTACATTTTAATATTTTTAAATGACTTTTTTTTGTCATGGAATAGCTGAGATCTTTCGATACAAAGATTGTTTTGTACTTTTTCGACTTTCTTTATAGAAATTTTAAAAGAGCTACTTCAGTCAAGTGAAATCCAATGGTTGAAATTTATAAAAATATCTCTTCTACATTTTAATATTTTTAAATGATTTTTTTATCATTGGATAGCTGATATCTTTCGGTACAAAGATCGTTTTGTACTTTTTCGACTTTGTTTAGGGAAATTTAAAAAAAGCTACTTCAGTCAAGTGAAATTCAATGATAGAAATTTATAAAAATATCTCTTCTACATTTTTTTACATTTAAATGATTTTTTTTATCAATGGATGGATGATATCTTTCGGTACAAAGATCGTTTTGTACTTTTTCGACTTTATTTAGGGAAATTTTAAAAAAGCTACTTAAGTGAAATCCAATGGTAGAAATTTATAAAAATATCTCTTCTACATTTTTATATTTTTAAATGATTTTTTTATCATTGGATAGCTGATATCTTTCGGTACAAAGATCGTTTTGTACTTTTTCGACTTTCTTTAGGGAAATTTTAAAAAAGCTACTTCAGTCAAGTGAAATCCAATGGTAGAAATTTATAAAAATATCTCTTCTACATTTTAATATTTTTAAATGATTTTTTTGTCATTGGATAGCTAAGATCTTTCGGTGCAAAGACCGTTTTGTACTTTTACGACTTTGTTTAGGGGAGTTTTAAAAAAGCTATTTCAGTCAAGTGAATTCCAATGGTAGAAATTTACAAAAATATATCGTCTACATTTTAATATTTTTAAATGATTCTGTTGTCATGGGATAGCTAAGATCTTTCGGTACAAAGACCGTTTTGTACTTTTTGGACTTTGTTTACAGGTGTTTTAAAGAGGCTATTTCAGTCAAGTGAAATCCATTGGTTGGTAGTAATTTATAAAAATATCTCTTCTACATTTTAATATTTTTAAATGATTTTTTTGTCGTGGAATAGCTGAGATCTTTCGATACAAAGATTGTTTTGTACTTTTTCGACTTTCTTTAGGGAAATTTTAAAAAAGCTACTTCAGTCCAGTGAAATCCAATGATAGAAATTTATAAAAATATCTCTCCTACATTTTAAATATTTTTAAATGATTTTTTTGTCATGGAATAGCTGAGATCTTTCGATACAAAGATCGTTTTGAACTTTTTCGACTTTCTTTAGGGAAATTTTAAAAAAGCTACTTCAGTTAAGTGAAATCCAATGGTAGAAATTTATACAAATATCTCTTCTACATTTTAATATTTTTAAATTATTTTTTGGCATTCGATATCTAAGATCTTTTGGTACAAAGACCGTTTTGTACTTTTTCGCATTTGTGTAGGGGAATTTTAAAAAACTATTTCAGTCAAGTGAAATACAATTGTAGAAATTTATAAAAATATCTCTTCTACATTTTAATATTTTAAATGATTTTTTGGCATTGGATAGCTGAAATTTTTCGGTACAAAGACCGTTTTGTAGTTTTTTGATTTTGTTTACAGGTGTTTTAATGAGGTTACTTCAGTCAAGTGAATTCCAATGGTAGAAATTTATAAAAATATCTCTTCTAGATTTCAATATTTTTAAATGATTTTTTTGTCATTGGATAGCTGAGATCTTTCAGTGTGAAGACCGTTTTGTACTTTTTTGGCTTTGTTTACAGGTGTTTAAAGAGGCTACTTCAGTCAAGTGAAATCCTATAGTAGAAATTTATAATTATATCTTTTCTACATTTAAATATTTTTAAATGATTTTTTGGCATTGGATATCTGCGATCTTTCGGTACAAAGACCGTTTTATATTTTTTCGATTTTGTTATGGGGGTTTTAAAGGGGCTTACTTCAATCAAGCGAAATCCCATGAAGTTTTGAAGTTCATATAAATATATTTTTTTCTCTTCTACATTTTAATATTTTTAAATGATTTTTTTAGCATTGAATGTTAGAAATTTATAAAGATGTCTAGTCTGCAAGTAAATATAAACTGATGATTACCTCAATCGAGCAAAATCCCATGGTAGAAATTTATAAAGATATCTAGTCTACATTTTAATACTTGTAATTTTTTTTTCATTATATAACTAGATCTTTCTGTACAAAGAATGTTTTATATCTTTTCGATTTTGTTACGGGTATTTTAAAGTGACTTACTTCAATAAAGCTAAAACACATTTTAGAAATTTTTAAAGATCTCGTTTGTATTTTCATTGTCTTTAAACTTTTTTTCGGGGGGGGGGGGGGAGGGGTATTAGATATCGGAGATTTCTCTGTACAAAGACCGTTTTACATTTTTTCGATTTTTTACGGGTATTTTAAAGTGGCTTACTTGAATAGAGAGAAGTCCCATTATAGAAATTTATAAAGATATCTCGTCAACATTTTAATTTTTTTAAATGATTTTTTTTAGCATTGAATTGCTGAGATATTTCTGTACAAAGACCGTTTTATATTTTTTTCGATTTTTTACGGATATTTTAAAGGGGCTTACTTCAATGAAGCGAAATTCTATGACAGAAATTTATAGAAATATCTCGTCTATATTTTAATAATCTTTTTTATATTGAACAGCTGAGATCTTTCTGTACAAAGGCCGTATTACAATTTTTGATTTCGATGCAGGTATTTTAAAGTGACTTACTTCAGTCAAGCGAAATCCCATTGTAGAAATTTATAAAGATATCTCGCCTACATTAAAAAAAATTTTTTTTTTTCTCTCTTACATTGAATAGCTTTTACGATTTCATTTATTTTAAAGAGGCTGCTGCAGTTAAACGAAACAATGCCTTCGCTTTAAAGCTAATGCTATGAAAGAAATTTATAAAAGTTTATCGTTTGTGTTTTAATAGTTTTAAGTAATTATTTTTTTTACATTGCCTAGTTGATATCGATTTGCAAATAGGCCATTTTCTATTTTTTCGATTTATTTTATGGGTATTAAAAAAAAAAAAAACTTTAATCAAGCGAAACAATTCACTAGCTTATGATAATTCTTTCGACGATAATCCAACGGTCGAAATTTATAAATAAATCTCGTCTGCGTTTTAATATTCTTTCCCCTTTAATAGCTCAGAGCGATCTCTTCAAAGGCCTTTTTCTACTTTTTTTAATTTTCTTTACAGGACAGTTTCATTTTCGGAACCGTTTTCAAAAGTGATATTATCCTCATATTTAAAATCTACAATCAGTATCGAAAAAAGTAAAAAGCGGCCTTATACAAACCATCGTCAGCTATACTATGCCGAAAAAAAATAATTAAAAATTGGAATGAAAGTATGTTATCTTTATTAAAATCTTCCGTAGATTTAGTATAATTGAGTTTGTCTTTTCGCGTGACTGAAAAAACCGTTATTCTAAAATTTAGATCAGTTAGACTATGACAGGCTTTGGAATATATGCGTATTATTTAGTTAAAATAGTATAAGAACTTTAAATATCATTCGTTTATCTTTCTGAAAGGGAAAAAGAAAAGAAAAACAATTTATATACAATAAAGCAAGCAACATTTTACGAATAGCCAGAGGCAAGAAATTTCACCCTGGACTTCCTGCAGAGTAAAGACCTATCGCCTTACACCCTAATTGCTTTTAAGGCGTATCCCTTTTGAAGGCGGGAATAAACCTCAGTTTCGACGATTTTAAATCAAAGTGTTTCAACTTTTT
Source organism: Maratus speculifer (assembly GCA_964019185.1). Lineage (NCBI taxonomy): Eukaryota > Metazoa > Arthropoda > Arachnida > Araneae > Salticidae > Maratus > Maratus speculifer. Next base: position 54,272,282 of record OZ025290.1, on the reverse strand, counting down.
ATACAAATAACAGATTAAATTTTTTTAAAAATCAAAATAAAAAACATTTTCTGAAAGCTAAATAATTAAACTCTGCATGCTGTTTTACTAAATTTTAAAATGTCAAACAGATTTTTCATAATAAGACACTAAAGGTGAATTTTAAAGACTATAAAATAACGTACTTGTATTGCCTTAAAATTAAAAAAAGAAATAAAATTTCAAAATGACGTGCAAAGTTTAAACCTACAGGTTTTCAAAACAACAAAAATTATTAAATTTGAGCAAAATGCAAAAGGAATGAAAGCAATAAATTTCTTCCATTGAAATAACATTAGCCGTTCTATCTCGGAGTGTTACTGATGTAGGGCCTTAAACCGTTTGTTTAAATCAGCCCCCCCCCCCCCCCACATTGCATCCCTCAAAATACTCGAATTCAATAATAACAATCTGTTATATAGATAATTAAAATCACTTGTAAAAAAAATATCTTTAGTAACAGCTCTATTATATAATGAATAAACTGCTCTACACAGTGAACCATAAATACAGTAAAACCTCGGATAACCAAAAAGCATTTTTAAATGCCTAATTAATGTTTGATCTGGGTCCAAAAAAAGTTAGTTTTGGCCTTGAGACCCCCTTTATTATAACCAAAAAGAATGGAAAAAGTTTTTTAAAACATAAATCAAAGAATTCAGAAATAGAATATTTCTGCAGTTCAAGGTAGCATCGTGCGAAAGGGGGGAGGGGATGAAGGGGGCGGTCGCCCCGGGTACGGAAATTTAGAGGGCATCAAATTGAAATGCAGTTTTCTCTTCGCACGCCCCTGGTTCAAGGGGGAGGGAGAGTCATGCAGTAGCATAGCTAGCTGGGGCAGGCTGCCCCAGATGCCACCCAATCTTTATTTGTAAATAAAAAATATAATCTTATAAGACTATGGAAAGGAATTCTGAAATAAAATGAAATTTTTAGCACACGACACAAAAGTTAATTTTCTTTCCTTTGAGAATGTGAAACTTTATAGAGAATGGTGTATCTAAATAAGACATTCACCAGAGAACAATAACCTACCTACCTATCCAACGAGTAGGTAGCAAAAGCAAATTTTAAAAGAAAGAATTTTCTACATTATAGATAACACATTGTCTTAAGGATGTTCTTAAGGGTGTATTCGAAAAAATGCTTTTCCACCTTCAACAGCTTGAAATTTTCCGATACAATTTCAGGCACATTTTTAAAAGTAGAAACATAAAACTTGCTGAGGGGATTCTTGAAGGAATGTATGAGGTGCCGTGTGATGTCTTTTTAGGCTCAATTCATTAGAATTTGAGTTATAAACAATTACCTTATCAGTATGACCCTTTTTTTTGTTCCCAAATCTCCCGCTAGGAAAAAATCTGTTCGAAATGCCGTTTTTGATTGCTTTTTCTGCAATATTTTCTGAATTTATCGAAGAATCGACAATTACGGCACCTTGTGTACTTTCCAAATAAGAGATTTTGAAAGTTTGGTGTATTTGAGAGCAAAAATGAATTAAAAAATAAATCTGGAAATAGGCAGTTTGAATCAAAATACACCCTTAAATCAAAAAGGGCAACTTTGTGACACATGCATTAATTCATTTTTGTTTGGAAATGCATGAAACTAGCAGGTGTTATTCAGAAACTGTCTAGTTGCACTCATTTTTTTTTTTTACAAGCATAATAGACTTTTCATAACAAGCCTTCAAATTTGACGTTTTTGAGCATATTTCCTGACAAAAGCAAAAAAAACTGTCGAAAAGCAGGAGAAAAACGGGTGATCATGTTGTCGAAATAGCTTAGAACTGGATAGGTAATTTAATTATCTATCTTAATAGAAAAATAAGTTCAATTCAAAATTAATTCCATAGTCAGGCATTCCAATTTTATAACTTTCTGATAAAAAATGAATTTGTAAATATGTCAAATCAAATGTTTTGTGCTTGTTGAACAGAGCAGTTGAGAACACCCTTAAGCGGACTATAGATTGAGTGATAACTTGCTCCTGTCAGGGTTTTTTTTTTTTTTTTTTTTTTTAATGCAAAAGGACAAAATGTAAATTAAGAATGGTATGGTGATTTGTTATAAAGTAAAATTGTGATTAAAAAAATATGACAGATCGAAAACAGGGGATGACATTTATATCTGTCTCGGGTGTCATTCATCCTAGCTACACCACTGACTACAATGTAAATATGCAATATGCATTAATCTTTCTGCATCACAGAGCGAGAGAGAGAAAATATATATATATGACCCCCTCCCCCCTAATTATTCATTTCTCACAACAGTCCTGATTTTAATGTTTTGTAATTTTGTAATGCATTTTTAAAATTAAATTTGGAAACTTTATTAAATGTAAGTTGTACGGTTAGATAGCAGCACATAATACAAATTCTTCCAAAGCCTCTTCTATATGGTATAGGCTATTTTATAGTACTTTTGTTGACTGTAAATACCCGATCTCTGAACAGTAACTAGTAATGAAACAAATACTTTTTAACAGGTAGAGAATTCAAAATTAATGATATTATATGGGTATTCATTTTGTCGTTCTTTTTACAGCTCTATTCAATGTATTAAAAATGATTCAGAATTGTTTTGAATTAAAATTTACAAATAAAATAGTATTCATAAATATTTATTTGATGAAAGGTGTCATTTGACATAGGTAAAAATTGAGGTGACACTTTTTTTTACATTTAAAATGGACTTTAAGAAATTTTAAGGTCTTTCTGTTATGCCAATTTTTGGATAATCAGGGTTTTACTGCATCTTGAAAATATTATCAAGCATCTTTTGATTGGTAAAAGATTAAACATTTGTTTAAAATTGTGTTCTTAGTGAGGAATACAGATAAAACGTAATTTATTAAAAGTAACTTTTAAATGTGCAACATTGTGGCTATTAAATAATATTATAAATAAGAACTTTACAGCCTTTCATACTGATTTAGTTGTGTTATTTTACTGAAAAATAAGTTGCATATTAATTATAAAATATAAGTTTAATTTAATTTAATCCATACTTTCTAGAAATAAGGAACATCCCCTGCCCTTTTTCTTAAAAAAAAACCTCTCCTCCCCCCCCCCCTCCACACACAAACAAAAAAAAAGCCAAACCGGGTTAGGGTTTTTGCAACCTGGCCTAGCAAAAGTATTTTATAATGTATAGTGTTGACTAAGCCAGCAGGTCACAGCACCTGGCAGCAATTCAATTGATCCATGAAAATATCACAAATTCTAAGAGACTTCGAAACAAATCAGTTCGAAATATTTTTGATGAACAAGCTACAAATGAGCCCCCCCCCCCTTTTTTTTTTTTTTTAATTACCCTTTAAAATATTTTCTTTTTTGAAAAATCTCCATTCAATGCTCTTTTTTTTTCCAGTCAACACTAGTATTAAAATATATAAAAAATTTAAAGAACACAGATCAAATATCTTGTGGAATGCGGAATTTATAAATTAACATTGATGAAATGATCTATAACAATTCTGAATCTACATCAAACACTATAAAAACAAGAAATAAAGAAAACTAAATTTAACCTATTGCCCATGAATTTCTGATAGCAAGATAAATGAATAGCATGCATAAAATAACCCCAATAAGTGAAACTGTATCAATAAAAGTATGAATCATATGTTTCTTGACTACTTTTACATATAAACCCATTTAAACGTATAAACAAGAATTATTGAGCTGATATAACATTTGATTGTTGAAAAAAAAAAAAAAAACAATTGAAAAAAAAATACATTTAACAATATTAAAAGTGATGTCACTCTGTAATACCATTGCAAGTTGTTTAATTGATTTTGAAGATTAAAGTTTAATTTAGTTTCATTGATTCATCAAATGAGGCATGTAGATCATTTTTGTTTGTTTAAACTAGAAATGCATGTAAGCTGTGCATGCTGTTTTAAAACACACAAAAAAGGAAGTCGCCTTGGCGAAGTGGATTGTTCTCAGATTAACCAAAATATCCTATGCCGCAATGATAAGAATTAGACAAATTTTGAACGCTAATTTTGTGTTAAATTTGTAGAGGTGTCTGGATTTATGTATTTGGAATTGAAAAGCAAGATTTAATTATTTTCTGGTAAGCCTTGAAAGTAAAAGATAAAACACTCACTTGTGTATTAATAAACAACCATAATTTCTGCAAATTAAAAACAAAGAGGATACAAAGTGTGCAGACCTAGAGTATAAATCTCAATTACAGCAATAAAAGCTTACAATTAAATATCTTTGTTAAAACAATGTTTTCAAGATGTTAAAAATAGATGTTTACAAAAATATAACTACAAACGAGGTTCGAAGACATGAAATGAATATTTGACAAGTATGGGATAGAATATAATTTCAAATACGTTAATATGATATAATATTAATACGATTAAAACAGTTGAGACCATGAAAGGGATGAATTATTGCTTTTTGTTAAAAGATTAAAGTACGAAACCAGAAATTTTGAAATAACATGGTTGATTGAACTAGCTATCTTTATGTAAGCGATACATAGTAAAAATAGTAATTTAATCTTTTTCAGAAAAAAAATAAGAGTACATCATTTTTCATTCATATATTTTTTAATCCCTGGGGAGGAGGGGGAGAAAAATATGAAAAACATTAATAACAGATTCATGAACGAAACTTTTACTTACGAAATACTTCAGCTAAAAATGGATTAATACAAAAGTATAAATGTCGAGATCAGGAATTTCCTTTAAAAACGGATGCGATGAACTACAGTTACCACACCGTCAATAAAATAAAAATCCGTCCCTCACAAAAATACACGACCAATAAAGACTAACTACTAAAATGAAATGAGATGAGTGAAAGAAAAGAAGCAAGAAGGAAGGAAATGAAATGAATTTCTTCAACAAAAGAGGGAGAGCTACGAGATTATATAAATGATTTCTTTTATATATTATTAAAAGAAAATAATTAATATAAATTTTTCCAAATCTACAATTTGGGATTTACCATCACTGAATTAAAATTATCTAAAAATCTATTTGAATTTTCCTAAAATTTTATTTTTGCTCGATTGTGCATTATTCGCGCATTGTAATTAAGAAAAAAGACCAATCAAGAAACCGTATTTGACTACATTTGTCGACATGTCGACATATTTGAAAATAACATCAAGTTTATGTATGAAATTTCGCAAATCTATTTGAGTTGAATGCCTTCCATAGTCATACAGTCTGCTTATGGATCAAGGTTTTTATCTTTTTTTTGCTTCTGTTTGTTGATAGTTTACGCAACTCTTTCTTTTCTTGTGGTGATGGGGGATTGATCTGGTGGTATTTTGAATTATGGTATAGTATGTTTAATATTTTTAAAATATTAAAAGTTTATCATAAAAATTTCACTAAAGTATGGTCATCAAAAGTTATTGAAAAGCTAAATGTGTATTTGCGGTAGTAGCAAAAGTTTTGCTATATTTATTCAGAACCGAATAATAATATACTTTTAATTAAATTATTATATCATTTAAGTTTCTAAATTCTTCAGATTCATAGTAAAATTGCAATGTTATTAAAAAAAAAATCCGTAATTTTTTTTTTTTTTTTTTTATAGAATGAAAATTAACTTTCACATTATTAAAATTTATTAATTTGCCATCAAACTTTTTTATTTTGGCCACTTACCATTATTTTTTAGCTCACAGGCTATCATAGCCTGAGAGCTTATATGCCAGTCCGTTCTGTATGTACGTGCGTTCGTGCGTAACGCGATAACTCGTGATAAAAATATCCGATCCACTTGAAATTTTGTATGTAGGTATATCCTGACAAGGCGCTTCCCTGATTAGTTTTTGGAGTTCATTCGATATGTATAAGAGGGGGAACGGGGGCTCATGCCCCTCCCCTTAGTTGATATAAATGGGATTTTCATGCAGAATTAAATTTTCGTTTAAAATTTAGATTAGGATCATTCTGATGAGGCGATTCCGTGACTGTTATTAGGTGTTCATTGAATAAGTATAAATAGGGGGAACAGGGGTTCTATTGCCCCCCCCCCTTAATTTATATAAATGGGTTTTTCAAGCAGAATTTTCAGATTTCATTCAAATCTGAATAGTTTTGGAAGTTTAATGGTTAAGTATAAAAGAGGGGGATAACTCCTTTTAAATAATATAAATGCTAAATGGATTTTTATTAAGAATTATCTCATTTGCTCTGAATTTTGGATATAGATTTTTTATATGATAAAGCATGTCTTTGATAGTATAGGGGGTTCAATGATTAAGTAAAAAAAAAGAGGAAAGGGGAGAGCTGTTTCCCCTTCTTAATTTTTTTTTGAACGGAATTAACCCTTGAAAATATAAGGCTTTAATGTACAATTAGTATTTGTAGCCTGTGAGCTCAATGCCATCAGTTTAACTGGGCAGTATTCTTTATTTAAATCTACACCTTTCCCCCAGATTTTATGATTATACAACTTTATAAAACAATTAGTATTGATATAACATATAATTTGTTACTCTATTATCCCGTCGACCACTTTTTATGAAAAAGAAAAGTCCGCAAACAATGAAATTTAACAGCAATAATATAAAAGCATGACAAAAAGTTTGACTTAAAATACAGCACTATCATGTGATGTACGTATACTTTTTAAAATTAATTTTGTGGGTAAGCCAATTGAATTTTTCAAATGAAGACTATAAATTAATTGCTATTTCTCTGTTTTCTCTCATAAAAAAAAAGTAAAAGTAACTGGCATCTTTCATCTACAAAAATATCAATGAGACTAACTATTTTCAAAGTTGGGGGATTTTCTATTCATCGTCATAAAAAAAAAAAAAAAAAAAAAAAAAAAAAAAACAGTATGAATTAATACTGTGATACTGTGTACCAAAAAACTAATAAGGAGTCAATCCATGTGAAATCATCCAGAAAAAGAAAAAAATGTTGCTCAATATTTTTGATTTTTTTAATTCTTTACCAGTTAATTTATTGTACTTTTAGGAGTCTAAAACAAGGATTTAAAAAATTTTAAACCTTTTGAATTTTTTTTGGCATCCATGTTTTTGTCATGACACAAGCGGTTTTTCATGAAATTAGTACTTTACAGAATCCTTTATAACTTTTTTATTTCTAAACGTATCAAAATGATTTAAATACCATTATATTTAGTAATGAATGAACTAAATTTTCATAATAGGTATTTTTATGATAATGATTAAAAAAATTGTATAAAATAAGATTAAATTTATCATTTTTATAGTGAAAAATTGTCTTTTTTGACATAAACATTTTAATAGAAGAAAGTAAAATTCACCTTTACATTTATTTTTCTAAATATATACCCTAATGAGCTATTCTCAGAAGAAATATGAAACATTTAGAGTTGCTCCTTCTTTTTCTATAAATAGTCAAAGTTGGCATCTCAGCATCAAAACGCTAAATTTGGAGTTCAATATCTAAAAAAGGACTGGCTAAAAAAATATGAAAATTTAGCAGGATAACCTGCTTATAGATGTAAACATGTACCAAAAATATTATGAGTGATATATATGTGGTTTTAAAAATATGGAACTTTGAAATTGGCTTGAAATTCACATTTGCTTACATATATTTTTACACCATGAAGAACTCATAATGCATAATATATTCTGCTTATTTCTTCAGATGCCTTTTTTTTAAGTATAAATAACTTTTTTACATAAATATAATTACAGTAGACTCCCTCAAATCCACAAAGTTTGGGACCAGAGGTTGTGCGGATTTTAGAATTTTGCGGATTTCTGGTTATTTCTTTATTTACATTTTTAAAAATGTAATTTCAATGCAATAAATATTGCAATAAAAATTATAATGAATGCTTTCAATATATTAAAACATTATAGTAAGTAATAAACCAAAATAATAAAAATTTTGATAATTTTTAAAATATTAAAAGCAAAGATCAAATGAATAATGTATGATTAACTATTCATTATAAAGATGAAATGTATTTTCCCTAATTATTCAATGAAACTTCCCTCATAAATTATGTAGAATATTAAATCACATCAAAATAATAAAATAAGGCAGTTTTATTCCAGGTTCAGCCAGACTTAATAACCAAAAATGTTTAATTAATACATAAATATATTTGATAAGAAGATTATGGATTATATGTGATATCAGCAGTATCTTGAATTTTTTCAGAAATAAATTTATTCTTCCTTGAAGAAAAAACATGAATTCAGTAATAATAACAAAAATTACAAATTAATGTATGGAATTGATACAAAACTAAAAAAGTCAAATTTTGTCTCTATATCTGAAATGAATGTCTCATTGTTTACATTTCTAAATTATGTGCAGATTTTAGAGAGTTGTGGATTTGAGGGAGTCTACTGTATATTAAAACCTAATTTATGTATTTTTTAGCCAGGATTAAGTGAATGTGAGTATTAATTTTATGATTAAGAACAAATTTACAAATTCTCTTTTGTTAAATTCTATGTCTGAGAACAAGTTTTCTTGTGCTGTCCTGTTTATTTTTAATATGCCAGTGCATAAATATATTGTGGTTTAAACTGTAAATACTGCATACTTCATTTTATAATTTAGAAAAAATTTGCATTTTTGCTTTTTATTTATTCAGTGTATAAATATACCATGCCTTAAACTGTAACTTATACTGTTGCATGCTTGATTTTGTGATTGAAAGCAATTTTTCTTGTTCTATCCTATTTAGTTATGACCACTCAGTGAATAGTGAATAAATGTATCATGTTTTAACTTGTTCATTTCTAGAATTTATTTACCATCTCATTAGGAGAACTCAGTTGTGTTCTGTCTTAAAGGCAGAGTTGTATAATATAGACGCACGCGCGCACACCGTGCGCAGAAAGTTTTATGAGCTTTGCAGAAAATTTTAGGAAAGAAACTTAACTTTTTTAGTACCCAAAAAATAAAAATATTCCCTCAATTTTATGTACGAATTATTTACTGGTAAAGCGAACTTCTCAAAAGACATCTGATTTCAACAAAGAATCGCATAAAAAATGTGCATTTCGATTGAGTCGCGTAAAAAACGTGCATTTCAACAAAGAATCGCATAAAAAAAACATGCCTTTCGACAAAAAATTGCATAAAAAACGAAGATTTCGCCAAATGGCCGATCGAAAAATGTAAATTTCATCCAAAGACTACATAAAAATTATGAATTTTGTCCAAACACCACGTAAAAAAACGAGAATTACATCGATAAATCTCTCAAAAAAACGCATATTACATCCATAAATTGCTCAAAAAACAAAAATTATGTCCATAAATCGCTCAAAAAACGAGAATTTCATCCATAAATTTCATCCATAAAAAGCACAAATTATATGCCATGAATCTCATAAAAAAAGCTAATGTTCGTAAATAACACACACAAAAAAAACCCCAGTGAATTATGTCTATGAATTGCACAAAAAACGCGAATTACACCCATGAATTGCGTAAAAAAGCAAATTTCGTCCATGTCTAAATAATATACGTAATTTTACTAAACATTAATTTGCAGAAAGTTTTTGACCCAATATTACGAGCGCAGAAAGTTTTTGGTTTTATATAAGTCTGCTTAAAGGTTGTTCTGCCAACAAATTCCTGGTACACAAGCATATCGCCAATTTATACCATTAAATGAAAGTGTTATCAGGTGCTTTGTAACATCTATATGTGAACAGTAAAAGATCACAGTATCTCAGAAATTTGGAAAAGCTTGCTATAATTCAAAGTCAATGATTATATTTTGTGCATTTATGATAAAAAGTGGTGGACTGGAAAAATTCTTGAGCTAAGTGAAGAAAACAGTGACCTGTTTATTCATTTTTTTTTCCACCTGTACTCTATAAACCAACAAATTATTTTTAATTGTCCAAAAATGATACAGTTCCTGTAAGTAACATGCTTTAGAAACTAACACCATTGGAACTAATTACAGTCATTGTACACAGCTACAATATATTGAGACACTTTACAATGAAAATTCCAGATAATTATTTCTATGAGTGCAAAGTAGATTTAATTATTATGTATTCTATGTAAGAAAAAACATGTATTATACCTTTAACAGTAGCATTTGAAATAATAATAATAAAAAAATAAATTATGCATTTAGTAGTAGTTTTTCTTTTAAAAAATGTGTAAACAAATGTGATTTTCAAGCCAATTTCAAAGTTCCATATTTTTAAAACCACGTATATATCACTCAAAATATTTTTGGTACATGTTTACATCCATAAGAAGGTTATCCTGCTAAATTTTTATATTTTTTTAGCCAGTCCTTTTTTAGATATTGAATTTCAAATTTAGCGTTTTGATGCTGAGATGCCAACTTTGACTAATTATAGAAAAAGAAGGAGCGACTCAAAATGTTTCATATTTTTTCTGAGAATAGTTCATTAGGGTATATATTCAGAAAAATAAATGTAAAGGTGAGTTTTACTTTCTTCTATTAAAATGTTTATGTCAATAAAGACAATTTTTCACTGTAAAAATTATACATTTAATCTTATTTTATACAATTTTTTTAATCATTATCATAAAAATACCTATTATGAAAACTTAGTTCATTCATTGCTAAATATAATGGTTTTTAAATCATTTTGATACGTTTAGAAATAAAAAAGTTATAAGGGATTCTGTAAAGTACAATTTTCATGAAAAACCGCTTGTGACATGACAAAAAAATGGATGCCAAAAAAAATTCAAAAGGTTTAAAATTTTTTTAATCCTTGTTTTAGACTCCTTAAAGTACAATAAATTAACTGGTAAAGAAATAAAAAAATCAAAAATATTGAACAACATGGTCTGGATGATTTCACATGGATTGACCATAAGTTAAGAATTATTATGGAAAAATTGGGTATTGATTTAAATGGACATAATTTTATTGCAATTAAAAAGTATAATTAAAAGAATTCTTTAGAATTCCAAATGCAGAAACCTTCATTAATCATTTATGCATTCTGTATGTGGGTGATTCTCTCCAAATAGGCCAAAATAAGAGTTATGGGGGAGTGATGAATTTTAAAAAAACACCCATTTACTTTTTTAACCATTATCTGAATTGAGATTAGTGTTAGGCTTAGTGGGCCTTAACTATATCCAAATACTTATAAATCAGTAATAATTAAAATTGTTTAATATTTACCTGCATTCAGTAGAGGCTGATGAGGGAGTGATATGGTGCTAAGCCTTTCTCATCACTCCCTCATCAGCCTCTACTGAATGCAGGTAAATAGTTTAAAAAAATAATTTTTACTGATTTGTAAGTATTTAGCTATAATTAAGACCCACTAAGCCTAATCTCAATTTAGATAATGGCAAAAAAGTAAATGGACATTTTGTTAAATTTCATCACTCCCTCACAGTCACTCCCTCCTAACTCTTATTTTGGCCTATTTGGAGAGAATCACTCATGTAGTGTAGTATACTTTTAAGAATAGCAGTATTTTATTGCATTCCTCAAATGTCTTATTTTCTTTTTGTAAAACTTCCTTGCAAATGCTTGTTCTTGCCCAGCCATCAAAATAGATTGTTAATCAGCATTCATATTTAAAACTATAGTTTCATTCTTTACTGTAGATCTATATGGTTGTGTGTTACGCAGATTATATATAACACATTATTAAACATACTTTCTAAACATGACCAGTAAATATGCCTGAAACATCAAAATAGAGGTCTGCACGGGCTAAAATTTCCAGGCCCGAGCCCGGCCTGGCACGGCCTGAACGAAAGAAATGTTGGCCCGGCCCGAAAGTTAAAATTTCGGCCCGGCCCGGCTCTACTGAATTTCTACAAAACATTGATCTTTACTCTAACGAGAGAGTTCAGACCAAAAAAACTTATCTTAGTCTTATTTTTTTTTCTTTCATGTTTGAGTCATTCTTGAAAAAAGGATCTATTTCAGTCCTGTCATCATTTAAAAAGTTTTGCTTTATTTATTTGTGATTTTTTTTTTTTTTTTTTTTTTGAATAATTAAAGAATAGAGAATCTTTTCATGCAATTTACTATTCTATAGCTATTTTATTTTGTGTCTTAATATTAAGTAATACATGAGAAACCTCACCTCCGTGGGTGACCCCCATTCACATTTTTAAAAATTCTTCAATTAAAAAATGAAATAAATTAAATGTTAAATAATTTTTATTGTTAATTCCTTTTTAAATGAACCTTAGCTAATTTAAAAATGGGTTTCAATAAATTAAATAATTTTTGTAAATGCATTTTTAAGTTATGTTTTTGTTTGTCCCAATTGATGCAATTTCATGATTTCATGCAATTTACTATTCTATAGCTATTTTATTTTGTGTCTTAATATTAAGTAATACATGAGAAACCTCACCTCCGTGGGTGACCCCCATTCACATTTTAAAAAATTCTTCAATTAAAAAGTGAAATAAATTAAATGTTAAATAATTTTTATTGTTAATTCCTTTTTAAATGAACCTTAGCTAATTTAAAAATGGGTTTCAATAAATTAAATAATTTTTGTAAATGCATTTTTAAGTTATGTTTTTGTTTGTCCCAATTGAAATTCTCAATTCCGTTACTAACAGTTTTAGCTTCAAACATTCATTCATAGAAGGCAGTACTGGTAAATAATTTGTATTAAAACAAAGGAAAAGAACTCTCTTTGTTAGCTCTGTGAAAAAAAATTGTCATTTGCTCTCAGTTAAAGCTTATTTTATTCAAATAAATAGAATTTCTTTATTTTGTTTTTTGGGATACTCAACTCCATTACTGCCAATGGAAGGTAAGCAATGCATTATATTTATTTATTTTACATTTGAATTTAAAAGTTATCACAGCACATACAATCCTGCATGAATAACATTAGTTTTGATTCAAATATTTACAAACAGTGCATCATCATTTGAAATATCCTCACCTCCATTACTCTCACTTCTGTTACCTTTGTTAATCACGGAGGTGAGAAAGTGAAATGGAGGTGAGATTAAATTAAATATAAGTACTTAAAATTAATCAAAATAAAAGTTAATGGTTTACTTAACAATTATTATACTAACATAATATAATAAATATTGATATAGTTTATTTCTGTTATTGGACTGATCAATTGTAGCCTAGATTTCTAATTAAGTTGCTATCAACTATTTCATGGCTTTCACAAGCTATGTTTTAATAATTTATCTCTGTTGATTTAATCGATTCTTTGCTCAAACTAAGCAAAAAAGTGCAAGAAAAATAATAACTATTATAATTAAGAATTTTTTAGATAATTGATTATAGTTTTAAGATTTATTAGAGAGCAAAATGATTATTATATTTCAAATGTTTTTAAATAATTTTCTGTTATGACATTCTAATAATGGATATTAAGTGATTAGCATAATTCAAGTGATTTAAATACTTTTATATCTTAATATTCTATTAGTGGCAAGAAATTAAACATATAGGGTAGCTAGCATATATTAAACTGTTACTTTACAGTTAGAATCCTATACAGTAGACTCCCTCAAATCCGCACAGCTTAGGACCAGAGGTTTTGCAGATTTCTGGTCATTGCTTTGTTTACAGCTTTTAAACAGTAATTTGAATGTAATTAACAATGAAATTGAAACTTTTATGAAGGCTTACAATATAATAAAACATTAAAATAAGTAATAAACTAAAATAATAAAAATTTAAATAATTTTTAACATGGTTAAAATATTAAAAGCAAAGGTCAAGCTAATAATGTAAGATTAAATATTTATTATAAAGATAAGATGCATTTTTCATATGAAATTTGCTTTATAAAAATACATTACTAATTCACATCAAAATTTTAAAATGAGGAAGTTTTATTTCAAATTTAGCCTTCAACAAGTAGAGAAACCTGTATAGAAACAGACAAAGAAAAAATATACGTGATCTGAAGAATGAGAATCTAAAGTTAAAAGCCAAGCTTAAAGAATCTAATAATAAGATGGAAAAGTACAAAAAAGAGCACAAAGATCTCAAATAGCAAAGTTGGATACTCCAGCAGTAAAAAGAAAAAAAAAAATGCAAAAGAACTTGTTAAAGGTCAGCATATTTCATGAACATGAACATGATTAGGCATCTTCAGGGGCTTCCCAGTTGCGGAGCAACTCCACGCCCTGGCTATGAGTAATTGGAGAGCACATCTTAGAATAAGCCTGAATATGCAGGCATATTTCACTAGCAATTAAAAAAATATATATTGTGTGGTGAAGTCTTAACAAAGCAACTAAAAGACAATTTAAAACAAAAGACAAAATATAGAAAAGTGATATCAGGTGTAGCAGAATAGATTGTGAGAAAATACAAATTAATGTCTGAACTTAGCAAAAATTGATGAGTTTAATGAGCATTAATAAGTTTTAAATATACCGTATTTTTGGGTGTATAGTCATCAAGCTTATACAAGAAAAAACCTTCCAAAAAGCCGCTGCGGCTTATACACGGTGCAAGTTATACAAAGAGTGGTTTTTTATTGGAAATTGTGATATTTTTTCTACAACTTTTAAATCTCAAAAAATAAAAAAAAAAAGCATCAAAATTTGTAATTTTTTTTCGCTATGCCGCGGAAGTTAGAGAATTCTCCCATGTTTTTAAAGGCTTTTTTTACTGCTTAAATACAGTTATTTCTGGGTTTGGAAGAACTGTCGCAACTACCACCAAGTATTGCACTGATAGATCTATAATAGCTACCGTATATACTCGTGTATAAATTGTGAAATTTTAGACAGAAAAAGAACTTCAAAGTAAGGGGTCAACTTGTACGCGAGACCTAAAAAAAATTTCTATAAATAAAATATCAGAAATAATTTGCTGGCGAATTGGTGCTGCAGCACCACATTGTGTCGTTCCAAAGGAATCGCTCCTTTACAGAGTTGTTTCATTTTGGAACAAGTTCAAGGAATCGAACTTATCCGGAGTCGTTTCATTTCAGATAGAGTCCGAGGAATCGTTCCTTTTCGGAGTTGGTACCCTACCCTGTTGCAAACAAAAAAAAAAGTGTGTGATTTATGTCATTTCGGATCCATTCAGAGCAGTCGGTCTTTTTCGAAACAATTCCAAGGAATCGTTCCTTAACAGAATCGTTTCATTTTGGAGCGAGTTCAAGGAATCGAACTTTTCCAGAGTCGTTTCATTTCGAATAGTCTGAGGAATTGTTCTTTTTTGGAGTTGGTGCATTTCGGATTGATTCCAAGGTATCGTTCCTTTTGGGAACAAATGACCTGAGATACGTATACATTTTATGTCTGAAATTTTGAATTTATCACAGATTTTTTTTTTTTTAATTTTCGGAAAAATTCAGAAAGAATATCACGCTTGAATCACGTTTGAAAAAAAAAAAGTGCGCGTAAACGGCGCATCGGTAGAAATGCCGTATCAATTGAAATTTTACCTTAAAACACGTAAACGCCGCAGCGTTTCTTCCGAAAATTACGGTACTGATAATCTTAATTTTTTTAGCCGAATTACAGTAGGTATTATGCACCATGAAAATATTTGGTAAATTTGTGTTAAAAATTAAGACTAATGGCTTCTAATTTCGAACCCTGATCGAAATATATGTTCGTAAATGGTGTATTGCCCGCGGACTATACACCGATGCATCTCCGCGGGTTATACACGAACTCTTTTTACTGCACTGCTCGATTTACTGGTTCGGGTTGGGGTTATATACCTGGTGCGGGCTATACACCCGAAAATATGGTATTAATTTTTCTGTCATATGCTGTCTAATTCATTAAATGCACATAAACCTTCTTTTTTTCCCCTTCACTCTCATAATTGGTACTTCCATAATCTGTTAAGCAACTTTTTTCAAAATTATAAATGTTGGTGCATGGGTAAAGGATGAGTATTTGTGAAAACGAAAAAGTATCAATTCATTTGTAAAATCATGTCCGTAGAAATGAATGAGATGTATAAGGTGAACTTTCTGAAGAAATCAAAGAGTGGGTTTTTTTTTATAGAATGATGACACAGACTTTATTGATCAGAAACAGATACTAGAAATTCTAAATGAACCCACTTTTAACAGAGGCCATTATGTGTGCAATAAATAAACTTTATTTTTGATAATTTTCAAATTATAAAATTTTGGAGCAGTATGTGCATTTGTTTTTATTTCAATGTGTTCTATATTTAAGTTTCTATTGTGTTCTATTGTCCTTTCTATTTTAAGATTTTTAGTTACTTTTAATATGTATATACATTAATAAGAATATGCATCTCCACTCCGTTACCAAAGTCTCACCTCCATTATCACTAAATTTTTTAAATATTTTTTTATTAAATAAATAAAATTAATTGGACAGGACCATAGCTTTATTAGTGTTCCTCACTTGCTTATAAAACACAGAAAAAAAATTAAGTGGAAAAAAAAGTTTTTAAATAAAAAAAAAAAATTCTGAAATATGCCCTTTTTTTGAAGAATGACCAGTTTACAATAATCTCTATTTATGCAGGAGTGCCATAGACTGCGATTTTTATGCTTTTAATGAACATTTGTTTGTTTTATATAAATGTTTCAATTATTATTAGTATTATTAATACATTAAAAAAAATCTAAAAAATGGTATATGGTAAAAGTAAAATCTTCCAAGACATTGGAAAGAAAAAAATACATATCCTTCTTAGCAGATGTAAATGTTTAATATAAATTTTTTTCGCGTATTGTTGTATTCATTTTGCATGCATGAACAGTTTAAAAAATATTGCAGTTTTCAATTTGAACAAAAATTTTGTCATAATCATGTTTTTTTTTAATGTGTTTAATTCTATTTTAATACGCCTAGTAATCTACGATTCTTTAAAAAGGATAAATTCTAATGTTTAATTGTAGAATAATGACGACTTAAAAGTATATGTCTATTTTGCAAAAAATTTTGGACCAAGCCAAACTTTACTGATTTATGAACAGGCTTTTCCACGTTGAGAAAAAGATTTTCTTACGGGAAGATTCAACAGGAACTGATTATTTTGGTCCATGAAAATTAGCAAGAACGAAATTAGTCTTGGCTTCGTACGGAAAAAATAAGTTAGGCTCGGCCCGGCCTGATACTCCAGGGAAAAAAGTTAATGCCCGAGCCTGGCCCGGCCCGAATGCCTTTAATGAAAATTCAGCTGGGCTCGGGCTTCGGGCCGAGGCCCAGCACGTGCAGACCTCTACATCAAAATACACTTTAGTATACACTTTTTGGCCAAAGGTGACCAGTTACTTGTGATTTTAGACATTTTGTTAATTATCTAAACAAATACATAAGGAATTATCCTGAAACTCTAAGTGTGTAAATATAATAATAATATACATTTCCATGAAGATTTTTTTTTTCTTTTGGATAACCCTGTCAAAACAAATGTAGCAAAAGCATTCAAATTGTAGATTATGATTTAGTGGATTATTGTAATAAATTGTGTTCATTTTTATGCGGATAGCATGTATACGCAAAGATAAGTTAAGGTTTTTATAAAAACTTTAACGGTTGCAGATTTTCCCACGTTTTTTGCTTATAATTTGTAGAGTTGTAGGTTAAAAACACATTGTACCCTGTGATCAAAATTAAATATTAATGAAAATTGTACGAAAAATGAGACGACGAATATTCGGTAACATGGCCGAATAGGCCGAATACCGAATAGATACCGAATATTCGGTGCATCCCTAGTAATTACAATATTTTTATCAAACATATTTAAGTATTAATCGAGCTTTTTTTGGTCATCATGTTTGGCTAAACCTAAAAAAGAACTTCCTTACTTTTTGATTTTGATGTGAATTAAACTAATGGAGGTCATTGAGGAAAGTTTCATTGAATAATGTAAGGAAAATATATCTCATTCTTATTTAACTGTATGTTATTAATTATTTGCTTGACCTTTACTTTTAATAATTTAATCTATTTTAAAATTATCTTACTTTATTTCATTTCTGTTTATTATTTAATTATTTGGTACTACTAGGTTATCCCGTCGACCAAAAAATTATCGCCAAACTATAAGATTAAATGCCAATAATGGATGATTGTGAATGTCACATTCAATGACATTAAATATGATTCACGTGTTTAAAATGTCATTAAGTGATTTTTATTTCGATTTTTTATTAGTATTCTACTAATTATTTGTTTTTTTCTGTTATTTAAAAGAAAAATTATGTCGATATGTATAATTTGGCTATTAGTTTGGCGATTTGTATTCTTTGGCAAAATTGGTCGATGGGATAACAGAGTAGTACCAATTATTTTAATATTTTACTATATTGCAAACATTCATTATAATTTCGATTGCATTATTACACAAATTACTGTTTAAAAAATGTAAACAAAGCAATGACTATAAATCTGCAAAATTCTAAAATCAAATCTGCACAACATCTGGTCCAGAGCTGTGCAGATTTGAGGGAGTCAACTGTATAGGAATTTTTTCTGTACTTTAGATAGTTGCAATTATTCAATGTTTATTTATTAATAACAAAATATTATCTAAATTAGGATTTTTTTTTTTTTTTTTTCAGCCAGACTTATCATCTGTAACTGTTTATATTTCAAAGATGAAATCCTCTAAGAAAGCTGTTTCAGCTTTTCAAAAATCCTTAGTGCAATATCAACCACAACTTCGGAGCTATGCAAAAGTCATTAGACAGCAAGATCCAGAAGAATTTAAAAATATGCCAATTTTTCAGTATAGATCTGAACATTCAAAAAAGAAGAAACGTATATATATGTGGGGAAATGCAATGTTTGGTGCCTTAGGAAATGCCAATTTTTTAAAACCAGTTCGACACAAGTATCCTTTGGAAAATATGTGCAGACCATCGAGATTGCCTTTTGCAGATCTACATAAGGTAAAGAAAATCTATTAAGTTGTGTGCTATGATTTGACTTTTTATTCTTATATTTTTGCCTTTTGCAATGTGCTTTATAAATCTTGTGTTTAATAAGCGAAGATGCTTGTGCATAGTCATTTTTTCCCTCTTGAATTTAAGGAAAAGTTAGTTCTTATATAATAGAAATAATGTTAAAAAAATTGTAATGTTAATGTTTTATCTGAATGGAAGCTTATATAGGGCACTGGGGCACAGTGGATCACTTTTGCAGTTTATATATATATTTTTTCTTCTTTTTAATGGAAAGTCCAACCTGCCTGAAAATATTCTTGAACATTCCTTGAGCCTTTTTACATGCCTCAAAATTTTTTCATCACATAATTTCAAATACATAAAAAAAGTATATGTTTATAAAGTTTACCAATGTGCCCCAGATCAGGGTACGCTGATCTTCCTATTGAGGCACAGTGGTCCACTGTTAAGTATTATTTGAAGTACAATATAAATTTATTTTTATATTAATTAAAATCCTCTTTATTTCTCCTTTACCACCAGAATAATATAACATAATAATGCAAACTTGCAAGTAACATTTTCAAATAAAACACATACAAAACAAAACTGAAAAGATTTCAAAAAAGTAAATAAATTATATATTTTAAATAATAACAGATTAAGACAATTCAACAAATATGGTAGAGTTGTTAAATAAAATAAAGTCATAAGAGTTGGAAAATAAAACACCAAAATATTTATAAACCTGAAATTTTTTTGAAATACTTTTGAATTTGAGAGTGATTTAATATTAACACTGATATAAACTACAGATTAATAACCATAAAGTTTTGATTATGATTTTGTTTTGTGTTACACCTAGGAACCATAATTGGTGAAAAATAATATGACAGTATTCCTTGGATGCAAAAAGCTGAAAAGGTGCAGCTGAGTATAAAAAGATAAGGAAGCTTAAGTATCAAAAATCAGAATTAAAAAACAAAAGCACATCTAGTGGCAAAAACAGGAACTAGATGGATGGTAAATGGGATCAACATTTTTTATTGATTTTTCTATGTCATTGAGATCAGTTCGATAATTTTTCCATTATTAGAAAACCTTCTGATGAAATATGATAACTGCACCTTCCAGAAGGGACAAATTGAGGGAAATGGCACGCAAAGAGCTTAACATGAATAAGTGGTCAAATAACTTTCAAAAAATGTATCACATGAGAGGTATCGGCTAAATTTAGATAAGTCCCCTCCCCCCTATGGGAGCAGAATGGGGAGAGTGGCTCTGAAGATATATAATTTGAAATAATGATCAGAGAGCTTTCCAATGATATATCACATGAGGAGTATAGGCCAAATTTAGAAAATTGCCCACCAGAGTTCCAACTATCATGACTCTCCTGTATAAAACCTCCCCTTCTCTTTAAAATTTTCCTATATTATAAATAATATTCATCAGTAGGCCCCATAAAAACTAGTCAGTTGTGGCCATCCCAAAACTTTCTTTTATCTTATGCATGTTAATACTTCTTGAAAAATGCAGCATGGCAGCACCACCGTTTAGGTGGTTTGAATCAAAATGTAGTCAGCAACAAATTATGTCAACTTATAAGTGAATTTGAAGTTTGACAAAAATCTGAGCATTAGTTTTTGAGATAGAGCTATTGCAAAATCTTAAAAACAAATCTGCATAACAGCGCCACATGTTCGGTGATGTACACAAAAAGCTAATCATGATTAATTTTTTGCCAGGTACTAAGTGAAACTGAACTTTGATGAAAATCCAGTTGCATTAGTTCTTGAGATACATTTATTGCGAAATCATGAAACAAATCAGCATAACAGCACTATCTGTAGGGCAATTTACACCAAAAACTAGAAAAAGAAAGGAAATTTTGTGCATTAGTTCTTGAAATACTGCTAGAGCAATAATGCACTATGGCAGTGCTACATGTTGAGCATAATTTTATATCAAATACTAACTAAATCTAAAGTTTTATGAAAATCTATGCACAAGTTCTTGAGATATGGCTATTGTGGAAATTGTGAATAATGCAGCATAGCAATGCCATTTCTTGAGCAATATTCTCCAGAACCTAATTAGATCTAGTTTATATCAAGGTCTTACATAATCTAAAGTTTTGTGAAATTCCATGCATTAGTTCTTAAGATAGAGCATCCACAAATTTTTGGTTACATACACACTGACTGACTCACAGACAGACATTTTGTAAAAACATGTTTTTCGGGTTCATTGACCCCTAAAACGTATAAATCCATCAAAAACTGCAATTCAAAAATTTTCATGAATCCAATACTTTTTTCTTCTGAAGATAGAAGAAACTAAAAATTCATTCTTTAGTGATTTATTCCATAGTCATTACAATTTCAAAAACTGTCCCCTGGAGGGGGCAAATTGGTGTGTGGGAAGAAAGGTTCAAAATATGAAAGAGCAGTCCGAGGACCTTCTGATGATATGTCACTTGATATCCAAAAAAAGTTTGGAATATTTTGACCCCCCCACTTCTATCTCCTTGGGGGTTTAATTTTTAAAATTGCTGAAACGCACCTTTAATTATTTTTTTAATAGGTTTATTTTCTGTATTTCACGCTTCTACTTAAAACGCTTGCTGAGATGTGCTAAATGTTTTAAATTGCTTGACCCCCCTCCCCCCCCCCCCCTCAGAGGGGCAATTTCTAAAATCGCTGAAATACATATTTAATTATTTTTAGTAGATTTATTTTCTGGAATTTCATGCTGCTATCTTAAAGAGCTGCTGAGATATAGGAAGATGTTACAGAATTTTTGTCCCCCCCCCCTGTTTGCCCCATTGGGGGGGGGGAGAATTTTCAAAAATCTCATCTTTATGCACATTTACATCATAAGAAGTATATTTTTCCCAATTTTCATGTTTCTATGTTCAGTAGTTTGGGCTGTGCGTTGATTATCAGTATATAAATACCTGCCAACTTTCACACTTTGGGTGTAAAATTTACACATTTTGGCCATTTTTTTACTCTTGGGATGCTTATTTTTACACTTTTTTGCAAAATTTCTATTTAGTTTCAATTTTCCTTCCCAAAATTATGAATTACTTTCTGTAGTTGCTTTTAATAATGATAAATTATGATTTATAGTAGATATTTAGTATTGTCAGATCAATTAATTGAGGTGTCATTGTCGAAAATCATCAGAATTTATTAATTTTCGTT
The DNA here is from genome assembly GCA_964019185.1 of Maratus speculifer. Classification (NCBI taxonomy): domain Eukaryota; kingdom Metazoa; phylum Arthropoda; class Arachnida; order Araneae; family Salticidae; genus Maratus; species Maratus speculifer. Next base: position 54,250,243 of record OZ025290.1, on the reverse strand, counting down.
CTATGTAAGAACAATTTGTTTTTGGTGCATTTGCTTAGAAAAACAGCAAATTTGGAAAAAAAAAAGGCTAAAAATGAGTTTCTTGATTTTAAAATCAATTTCTTGATGTGTGTGATTCTGGTTTTTACGTTCTTTTCATCAAACTATCTTTGTAATTGTCACCATTATAATATTTAATAATATTCATCTATTTTTTCAAAGTGTAAAGAGTACAAATAATAATAATAAAAGTTAAAAAAAAAAAAAAATCTTTCTTAAAAAATGTTTTACCTGTTTACTTGTGTCTAATGTTTAAAAAAAAAAAAAGTGTGAATTTCTTTTCATGCGTCATTTTACATTTTGCAATTTTTGAATGTTGGCAGGTATGTATATATGTATAGATAGATAGAAATACTAAAATTAAGTACATGCATGTACATTGTGTTTTCTTTTATAATTTTTATAGGTAAGAGATGTAGCTTGTGGATATGGATTCACAGTTTTTGCTGCTTCAAATGAAGAAAAAGATTTTACATTATTTGGTACAGGATTAAATAGTGATTTTCAAATTGGTTACCATTGTGCTAAAAAAAGTAAGATATTATTTATCTTTATTATAAAAAAAAATTAACATGGATTTCCATTTATCTCAACTGTGTTAGCTATTAATGTATCTGTTTTCCGAGCAAATTTACATTCAAAATTGTATTTTATTTTCTATTATCCATTTTGAAAAGTATAAAATATTGTAACTTTTTTTTTTCAGAATGACTTTTCTTCTATACTTCCTCTTCCACCAAGAAAATAAAATAAAAAAGATAATCTTTTCCATGGCAATGTATCAAAATTGACTTTTTTTTTTTTTTTTTTTTTTTTTTTTTTTTTTTTTTTTTCACAATAACTTTTTTTATCTTTTTCTTTTAATCTAGCTTATAACAAAAGTATTAAATTTTGAAGAACTTAAAGGAAAGAAAAGGAAAAAAGAAAACACTAATTTAGTGATTATATTAAAAATCATTCTTTTTAAAATTATCATTAATAATAAATGATTGCATAGAGTAATTTCACAAAAGAATTATCAGTAGTATAGAAAATTACATTTGAGACAATCATCAGGTTGTCCCCAAATTCTATGATTCTCTCACAGGAAAACTAAAATATGCTATTACAATATTTAGCTAGTATTCAGGCTGGGAGTGTTGTCAAAGTGATGAATGATTGCAGAGTTATTCTACAATCTGAACAATTTGCTATTGATTGAAGTTTGAGGAAAAAAAAAAAAAAAAAAAAAAACAAGATTTATCCCACAAGTTTTTTTTTTAAGCTATTTTTTCCTGCTTGGGATGTTGTACATTTGCTTTCAATGAACTTGGGGCAGAATGGTATCTAAAAATCCTAAGTCCCCACCTCTTTTAAGCAATTTTGATTTTCTTTTCATTCTAAAATATAATCCCCTCTCCCATTATTCAGAATTTTGTTTGTGTGGGAAAAAATTGTTTTAAAAGTCTAAGGAAGGTAATTTTGAATCTGATAGTATTTTGGGTGAATTTCCATGTATGTTTTTACATAACCTTTATAAAATCCCTCCTGCTGTCACCTTGCATGAAATGTCTGCTTCCCTTCTTTTCCTTTCCTCTTTAGCACAAGACGTTTTACATCTTAAAAATCTTAATTTTTTTGTTCTATTTGTTGCTCACTAATAACAATAAATAAATAATAATTTATATAAAATTACACTTTTTTCTCTAGAAGTTCATTTTTCTTGTATGATCTCCACTCAGCAAAGTTTAAAATCTTTATTATTATTACTATTTAATTTTGTCCTAATGGAGGATGGAGGTATTTCTGAACACATGGGAGCATATATTTTATGTTTAAATAGAGAGAGAAGGGGAAAAAAAAAAATCTATATAATAAAAGCCTAAGTCATGTGACCGTCATCAATAGTTCCAGGTTGACAGTTTCACTTTTTATATGCCAGGTAACCATCTTGGCAATTTAATGTTAGCCAGGTGCAGGTGATAAGTAGCCAAATATTTTCTATCACCACCCTTTCATCCATATTATAATAGTCCAAATCAGGTGACTATCATAAATAACTATGATCTGATTTCATCACTTTTCATATGCAAGATTCCCATTTTGTAATTGCCACGAACACAAAGAATTCATAACACTTTTATGTTAGCCAGGTGCAAGTTTTTCCAGTATCATTTTTTTTTTTTTTTAAACTCGCCAGTCTTTTTTTTTTTTTTTTTTTTTTTTTTTTGGTGGTAAATTAAAAAATGCTCTGAAGTTGAAATTAAATATTGTGGCATTATTTACTATTTTCTTTTCTTTTCGTTAAATAAAGAAAAAAAAATGTTAAAGCCATGAATTTTAGATAGAAGTTTCAATTGAAAGTAAAATGTAGTGAATGAAAAGATTATATTTTTAACAAAATACAAAAAAAAAAAAAAAAAAAAAAAAAAAAAAAAAAAAAAATCGAGGTAAGCAATGTTTAACAATTTATCATCTGTGCCACACTAACAAAAAGAGCTCTTAATTTTTCCGCCAGAATTTTCAAATTTGGCAAAAGATTGAGCAAGTAGATTGAATTATGAATAAAAGTAACATGATACATTGCATAGCATACATTTAAGGAAGACCAAATTGGTCGCCAATGGCTGCTAGTATGTGTGTGTATATATAAATACTGAATTTTTTAAGGGGAAGGGGGGGGGGAGGCTGATAATAAAAAGGATATTTTTTTGGGGGGAGGATAATAAATAATTTTGGTGGTTATTTAAGTATTTTTTACAGCAAAGTTACAAACTGAGCAGAAAAAAAAATAAAGAATTATAAAGATTTTAAACTGTATGATATGCAGGGTGGAGGGCTGATTTTGATTGTATGAAGATGGGAGGATGGGGAGAGAGAAGTAGAGATTTTGGGAGAAAGAGGATAAATTAAGTTATGTATTACTCATTTTTTTGTTACAATAGTATATTAAACAGGTCAGAAAAGAAATTAAAAATTCAATAGTTTATAGGTTTAATTATGCATGCTCCATGCCATAGGAGGACGGGCAATGGGAGAAACAGCATTTTTGAGGATTTGTGGTTTAAATTATTGATTAAATGTTGTTGTAATAGATTAAATAACAAATAAATTTGAAAATAAAGTTTAAAAAAGTTAAAAGTTTTTGCTTAGGGATTGTTGTTGGGAGAGATTTTGAGTGGAGGGATGGAAGATTTATTATTATCTTTAACAAATTGGAAATCTGCCAAAATATGGAAGATTCTCAGTTTTGTATTTGTCTTATTTACTTCTAAATTAATAATAAAAATGGTTTTCAATGATTTTTTTTAAAGATAAATTTTGATATAAGCCACTTTTCCATAATAAACTTATTTTGTTTTTAAAAAAGAGGGGCCTTACAATCAGGATTTTATGATTTTTTTTCCCTTCCATCAGATTTTGGCAGACTTAGACTTTATTCTTTCTGTGTTGTACTAAAGGATATTTTTTAAAAATTTATTTATTTAGTAAAAACAATAGAGATATTGTGTACTGTAGTAGTGTGAATTAATAGTAAATTTATTATCTTCCTTTTTTAGAAACTTATCTTTGATTTATAAAATGTAAAGAAATAATTTTGTATATATATATATATATATATATATATATATATATATATATATATATATATATATATATTTGAAAATTATATATTTTTTTGTTTATAGAGATTAAAAAATTATGATTTTTTTTATAAACCATCTTTTCATATCTTCCTAAACTATATTATTATTTTATTTATTTTTTACTGATTCCTTATTTGAATATAAAAGTCTAAAACTGATCATTAATGCTATAATTTTACATTGAATGTCTTGTAAACGTATTGTATGGGGGGGGGGGGGGAAACCTGTACATTAATATTTTTTACATTAAAATTCATGTAATATTCTTTTTAAAGAATTTTAAATGTTGTTAAAGGAATGTTAGTTTTTTTCATGGAAATTGAGTCAGACCAGGCCAAGAACAGGGAAAATGTAATTGATCATGGCAGAACTTTTAGCTTTTACAACAAGCCTGTTCTGTATTTTTTCTCTATTGCATAGTTTAATCAAAATTTATTTATTTGAAAAAAAAAATTGTCATAATAAATTTTACTAGTTAAAATTTTTTTTATTATTTGAAATTTTCATGTGCTTATTATTGGACATGAAACTGGTTTGACCTTATATTTATAACAATCTTCTCAGGCTCAAAATGAAAATTCTATTTAATTGTATTATTTCTGTCTATAAAATGACATCACTATATAAAACATTTTTTGCTCATATTGTTTTAACATTTCAATGTATTTTTCATTCCACTGATACTGAAATTGAGATGTTCTTCTCAGACAGCTTCAGTGGATGAAAATTATGCCATAATGAAAATGAAATGATAAAACAAAATATTTTACTGTGAGTGCGTCTAAAAATAGAATTCTGGATTTTGTCAACATTTGAAGTAAAGAGTGCAAATTTTTACAATCAAAATTATAACTGGAAAACTTAACAGCAAGTTTTAAAATATATCTTTAAATATTGATTAATTATTGCTATTAATTTTTTTTATAAATTCAATCAATCTGTTATTTTAAACATTTTCATTCAGTGGGTTTCTACTTATATAAGTTAAAAATACATATAATAATGTAATAGTGTGATTAGATTTTTTTTTTTTTTGGAGGGGGGGGGGGGCAAAGTATAATTGCATATTTTTATGTAGTATATATATATTCTTCCCCTTTTTAGACCGTCCTTTAGAAACTGTTATTCAACCTGTTCCAATAGCACTTCCTTTGTTTAAAATGGACACATTGGCTACTAAAGTTGGATGTGGAAGAGCTCATACTGTTGTTTTAACGGATAAAGAAGGAGGTAACATAAATTTAATGAAAAATAATTTACTGTAAATTTTAAGATTTAAAAAACCAACAAATACATAAATTTTATTAGATATTTTTCTTAATGTTTTATTTAAAAATGAAATATTGTGGTTAATTATCCAGCAGATAAATATGCTAATTAGAAGCTCAATAGCTATTACACTAATATATTAAAGCACAGCAGTAGGTTCATCCTTTTTAAAGTTCAATGTAGTCAAGATTGCATACTTTTATGTTAGCCAGGCAGCAATGTTAGCTCACTAAATCTTGTTTCAATTGAATTATTTGAATTTTAACCTTTCCCGATCATCCATTTTGTATGGCATCAAAAGAACAAGTGATACATTTTATTTTAATTAAAAAGGGGGATGAGAACAGAATTTTTTGCATAGAAATGCATTTTGTTTTTGTACAAAAGGAATACTGCATATTAGTGATTGGATTAATGGATATGCAACATTCATACTTGTTGTAGTAAAAGGTGCATTTGGTAGGAAATATGGATTGAATAATCTTGATTTGAGTTTCTCAAATTGTATTTCAAAATAATAACAATCAACAATGTAGCCCAGCCATCATCATTTAGAACCTAATTTTTTGAATTCATGTGGAGAAGAGGAGCTAACAATCCATTTTTAAATATTCTAATCTAAGTAATAATAATAATAAAAAAATTGACTTAAATAACAGAATTTTATTAATTAGAAATTTATTTATTTATTAAATTAGATATGTTGCTTTCATTATAAAATAAATTTTTTGTAGTTTCTTTCTTTATTTTCTTTTCTTTTCTTTTTTTTTTCTTTTTTTTTTTTTTTTTTGATTCAACTTATTGGAATAGCCATTTTGCCTATGTAAATTTTTCTAAGAAGTGGGTTATATTATCCATGACCACATAGTCTCTTTCTCTCTCTTTTTTTTTTTTTTTTTTTTTTTTTTTAAGCTATAATAATAAATTATAAAATAATTTAAGGATTTTAAAACACAATTTTGTGTGAAACAAAATTTATGTTGTGCAAAATGCAATAGAAATTACATTGTTTGGTTAGTGTCATTCAGATCAAATTATACTTTTTTTTTCTTTTAAAATGCACTGGATCATCTATTAATATTTAAAACAGATGACTGTTTCTGTAGTCCCAGAACTTTCTGATTTTGTTAATTATTTTTTTAAATAAAACTCTGTCTTTGTAGATGTGCCCATACTAGTTATTTAAAAAAATATTTCTATTTTTATATCTATATTTTATTTTTACAATTTTTTTTTTTTTTTATGAAATACCTTCAAAATGGGGTCAATCAAATTATCTCAACTATTTCAGATAAAAAGAAATGATGAAAAATATTGATATCTTTTTTGGCATATAATTGGACATCATTTGAAAGTTATTTTTGGTTAAAAAAAATAAATATATATGCATAAAATTTCATGTTTATTACAACATCATAAGAATATAGTCTATTGGATTCATTTTACTTTTATCCATTTATAACTTTATTATTATTATTTGCATTTGGCAATTAAATAGAAAATATATATTTATTTGAATATAATGTGGTTAAGTATAAAATTACTATAAAGTATGTTTGAAAAGTTTGTACTGGTGATCTTATGCTTAGCTTGAAATATACTTTTATATTAATAAAACTATTGAAGAAAAACATGAGAAAAACATGAAAATATATGATTATATCAACATGACATAATTTTAATTATTTTCTCATTTATAAATTAAATTCAGAATCTGAGCCTTTTTGAACAATTTCAGAAATTGAATATTGAATAATATATATATATATATCCTCATCATTGGTATTTGTAGAAATCATTTGACATTTTAAAAATACACATTTCTATTATAGGGGATGTAGTGCAGAATATACATCATATACCTTCTGGATTTTATTAAGTAATACTGTATACCCTCTGTTTCTCAAAAAAACTTTAGTATATACACTCTAGGTTATACTATCCTGGCTTGAGCATATACCATCTGCTTAGAGCGTATATCCTCTGTTATTTTTACGACTACACCACTGTCTATTATACAAACCTGTCAATAATAAAAACTTCATGACAATTGTTTGTATGAAGTCTTGTGAAAATGAAATGTAGATAAATATTCCATTCTTTTTATCAGAATTATTTACTAGTCTATTCTTTAAAGTTATTATCTCCTGCATTTCTAATTTTGATTCACAAATCATTTTAAATATAGACTTATGGGTAAAAAATGAATATCCAAGAGGATTAAACAGAACAATATTGATTTTTTTTTTTTTTTTTTTTGGTAAGAATGTCCTTTTTTAGTAAAATTTTTAAGATGTTATTATAATAGTATGAGCAAAGCAAATCCTCTATTAGGTAACATAAATTACATTTTGTCATACACTTTACAAAAAAATTATTCAGTATTTTGACTTAAAATTAAACATAAAGATAAATTATGATCTATAAATTTGCACAATATTATTTTTTTCTCAGAATAATCTTAACAAAAAATATTTTAATTAATTTCCTTTACTTAATTTTACTTGTTTTTCCATTATGGATGCATATGAAACACATATATTTTCAGAAGAAAAAATAAATAACGGAGTTAGTAATTGTAGATTGAATCAGCTTTAGTTAAATAAATAAAATATATTTTCGTTATTGCTTTAAAATATGTTAAAAGCTTTTTTTAAAATTTAATAAAGGAAAGAAAGATTTATGGACTTGATTTCATATGGACTTGATTTTGATAGAAAAAAAATATGATCTGTAGATTCTGATAGTCTTATTTTATTATTGAATGATTTTTTTTAATTATTATTTTTTAATATATTTTCCATTATACAAATTCATTTTTGTAAACAATGAAGAAACCTGCATATTTTGTGTGCAGTAAATAAAAAACACTGAGTCAATAAAAATGAGTAAAGTCATGTATGATTAAGTATGTAATATATTATCGTTGCATAAAAATTTCTCATTTTTTAAAAAATTATTTAAGTAAGGGAAAGAACCCATATATTTACATTTTGCGAAGATGAAACCATTTAAATATTGAAAATAACTGCAGAATTTATGCTTAAAACTGTAAAGATCATTATTTTGTATATTAAAATGTTTGTTATGTGAGAGGAAATTATACATTTTAATAGAGTACTTCATTAAGATTGATTAGGAATGGTGCATGTTTTGGTACTCACTCCTTTTAATTATATAATAATTTCACTATTTCTTTTATGAGATTTTTAAAATACCTTATTTTATGAAAACTATAGGATATTTTTAATGAATTAAAATATGTGAAAATTCAATTATTTACATTCAATTGTATAAGTATTTTTCTTATTTTATAAATTCTTTATTTTCTTAAATTTATTCTTATTATATGAAATCATTTACGCAGACGATACTTATGCATTTAAAAAAAAAAAAAAAAAAAAAGAATTTTTTTTGTAAAGTTGCAACAAAAGAATTGTTAACAAATAGAATTAATTGTTAAATTCGTTATATAAAGTATTATTTGAAGGTTGGAAATTGAACATTTAAAAATGTTTTTGCTTAATAAAGATGCAAAAATAATATAAGAAAATATTACTACTTTCAAATATTTATCTTATGAAATAATGCTTTGTGAATCCAAACAAAGCATGGCTTTTGGTTTGCTAGTTCTAAAATTGTTCATTTATTATAAAATGGTAAATGCATAGTTTGGAAACTTGTATTTAAAAGAAAGAAAAAAAAAAAAAAAAAAAAAAAACACCCAGTTCCCTTTTTACACGTGTTTATTTGATTTAACACTATTGGCCTGAGTTGCCATTTTTTTCTTGTGTTAAGCCTCTACTATTTAAGAAAACTAAATGAAGGTTTAATTTATGAGTTAATTTGGGCAAATGTATTTTATTGGTATACTTCTTTGAATGTATGCATGTTTCTTATTAGCTTAATTGAAGCTTTCTTTTAGTTAAAAAGCAACTTTTCCTTCCACCTGAGAGCAAATCTATACTAATTTTATGGAAAAAAAAAGTTGTTGGGGATTTTCTAGAACTAAAACTGATTTCAAAACCAATCGAGGCAAAATGGTAGTTACAGTCTGCTCCAACTAGGTTATATTTTATGTCTGTATTACTATTCCCAACACAATGTTGGGGCAGAAAGCTATAATATAGTGATTTGCTTGATATTTTTTAGGCTAGAAGTTTGAAATTTGGGATGATTAACTTCTATACTGTAAATGCTCACTAAGAATGACTTCTCAAAAAGCTTGAAATTATTATTATTTTTTAAATTGCTAGGGTTAAAAATTTAAAAATTCACTTGGCAATTACTTTTAAGATGTTAACTAATTAAGATGTTTTTTGCCAGAACAATTTTTTAAACATCTTAAAATTTAAAAGGGTTAAATGAGTGAAAAGCATGCTAAAATCACAATTATTTTGAAACTACTGAACTGATTAAAAAAAAAAAAAAAAAAAAAAAAAAAAAAAAAAAAAAAAACCTTTTAGAACAAAAATGGTAGCAAAACACTCAAAAATAGGCTACATTTTATCTCTCAAAGTTATAAAATTACTGTATTACTGTTTTGAAACTTTATATGATTTATTTTTCATTTTTGAAGGAGTGTCAGTACCAAAAATTTAGTCTTGTGTGTGAGCCCCATTGATTTTTACAAACTTGGTCACACTTAATTTCTGTCATACAAGTGCACAACAGCTACACCTAATGTATCCTTTTTACAGTGTACATCTTTGTGTTCATTGTCTTTTAATAACTTATTTAATTTGACAGTGGTTTTCTGGCATGCAAAAGCAACCAAATTAATTTCATAAAGAAATTTGACTCCAGTATTTATATTGATGCTTCTACTTGTATCTCAATTATCATTGCAAGTTCAACAATTTCTGATCTCAGTATTAATATGCAAATGTGATGTTAATAAATTGGTATAAGTAGTGAAATTGCTAATAAATTAATTATGCCGTTAAGATTGTACATTGCGTTTGAAAGGTACGTTGCAATAACCCCTTCGTTCTTTTGGGGTCAGCAGTTGAAACAAAAAGAATATAAAAGATATGGTCTTACTTCGTTGTGTTTTAAAATAAATGATGAGTAGACTTTTCATTATTAAGTATCTTCTTTATTAAATCCAGCTTCAGAAGGAAGAAAGATCTTCTTCACCCTATGGTCACTGGATCGATGTAACAATTCTCCAGATTAAAAGGATTTTTCTTGAGCATAATTTCTCATAGCCATAAAGTGCAGTGCAAATTTTATTAAAATAATCCTTCTTTGATTTTGAACTTTAAAATAAAAATGTTTATAATACTATAGATAATCAAGGAACTTGAAAAGATGACAGCAGACTTTTTAACTTCGCCATTCATCATAAGCATTGCGGCCGGTTGAGAAACCGGGTCCCGCGGCCCTGCGCTCCTTTAAAAAAAATTAAGTCATGACAGCAGTAACACCAAACACATTCTGATTCAAATTTTCAAAACTTTTAATATCTAAAAATTAACGGGGTGGACAAATGTAAATGAAGGAAAAATTTAAATCTATTGATCAAATTTTAAAAATGTGGCGGAACACCAAAATCAAATCAGAATTTTAAAAACGAAATAAGCAATCTCCAATTCGCTGAGAAAGAAAAACGTCACGGCCTGACATCCACCAAAGAGTGGCGCGACGGTTAGAACTATTGCGCATGCGCGAAGTGCTGGAGGATGTACTGTGGGAAAGGAAACATACAGGATCTCTCCAAAGGTGATGATCGGCAAAAATGAAACCACGTGCATGTGCGTCCAAAGAAAACGTAATGAAAAATGTGAGATGAAGGATTTCATCTCACAGCATAATTTTTCATCAATATCCATAAGTAATTTTTAGGTGTAGTACAATCATGAACTGTATCATAATAACTATAAAATTATAATAATAATAATAATAATAAAAAGGTCACGATAGAATCTGCAACATGAAGGATTGCAGTTTGAAACAACTACATTATATTTCTATGTGAAAAATTAATTTATTTTGCTTTATTTTAATTTTGTTTTAATTATTAGAGAATCTTTTTTTAGCTGCAGTTGTTAAAAAATATATTTGATATAAATTGTTTTAACTAAAGAAAAAAAAAATCACTAGTGGAAAAGCTGCCACCCTTCTCATAATACGCATTAGCACAAACTGTCTGTTAAATAGATACAATTTTAAAAAATTTAGAAAAATATACCAAAAAAAAACTTGAAATAGTAACAGTTTGTTTCAGGTATTTTTTTTTTATACAGCATAGGATCCGTTATCCAGAATGCTTGGGACCCAGGACATTCTGGATAAGGGGTTTTTCCGTAATTCGAACACTTTACTGTAAGTATAAGAAATGCACAAAATAATTTCATAAATAATGAAATAAATAGGTAAATATGAATGCTAATACATGTAAATACCTTAATTTATTAATTAATTTACACCAAATAAAAAAATATAATAAATGAAAAAAATATGCATACATATGAAATTTAATTTTGAGATTTTAAAACAGAATCTTTTGATTGGGATTTAGCAAACATTTCTATGATAGTCTTTTGTTTGCACATTGCGTCTCTTGTACTAATTGTTCTTGTATTTTGTACAGAGATATGGTTTGTTGCTTGTGGAAGTAGCTCCTCTGTTTCATGCCTGAAATTAATTGTTTGGTATAAAATACTAATTTTTCATTTGATACCTTTTCAATTGCTTCATTCTGCTGGTTTTTCTTCTCATCATCCCTTTTATCAATATATTGTTTGTCATCATCTCACTGTCAGTCATGTGATTAGTGACAGGAATTTTATCATCGGCTTCTAAACAATCATCCACAGCTTCTTTAAGCAATTTAGTTTCTGGACAATTAAAGCCTTTGGCATATGCCAATAGATCAGCAATAATCTGCTTCTCTTTCAAAATCTTGAAGTCTTCAAAACTCAGGCTCATTTTCGTCATCAAAAAATAATGCAGATGACCACAGATTGTACCATCCATGGATAAGTGTATCCTTATCCACAGCCTGCCATGCTTTAGCAGCACTCTACAAAGCATCTTTGATTGTGAAGATTCTCTGGGAATTTTTTATCCCAATTCCTTTGTTGCACTCTGTGAGCATTTTTTTTTAAGAAGTCATCTTTTGTAGTGAGTTTTTAAAGATTTCAGAATCCCTTGATCCAATGATTGGATAAGTGATGTTATGTACAATTTGGAGGCAAAAACACCGCAAACACATTATCCCTTTCTAAGAATTCTGCTTCAGAATGGGCTGTTTTTTTTCGTGATCTTCTGAAGAGATTTGCCTTTTATCGCGATTTTTTATGAAAATTGCCGATTTTCACGATCACTTCTTGAAATTTGCCGTTTTTCGCAAATCTTTTGTTAAAATTTTCCGTTTTATCGCAATTTTTTGGACTATATTTGTTTTTTTTTTTGCAATCTTTTTTTTTGGGGGGGGGGGGGAATCTGCCTTCTTTGTGGATTTTGTGACGAAATTACCCATTTTCTCGCTAATCTTTTGAAAAAATATTTCTGTAAATTAGTCGTTATTTTTTAATTTTTAACGAATTTTGCCGTTTTTCCATTATTTTTTGACAAAATCTGCTGTTTTTCGGGATTTTTTGACAAAATTTGCTGTTTTTTTTTTTTCGTGATTTTTTGCAGAAATTTGCTTTTAATCGCTATTTTTTGATGAAAGTTGCCATTTTTTGCGATCTTTTGTTGAAATTTGTCTTTTTTGCGAATCTTTTGTCAAAATTTGCCGTTTTATCGTGATTTTTTGGAGTATATTTGTTATTTTTTTGCAATCTTTTGGGGGAAATCTGCCTTCTTTGGGAATTTTGTGACAAAATTACCCATTTTCTCGTGAATCTTTTGACAAAATTTGTCGAAAATTAGTCATTTTTTCTTGATTTTTATCGAATTTTGTCGTTTTTCCATGATCTTTTGTCAAAATCTGCCGTTTTTCAGGATTTTTTGACAAAATTTGCTCTTTTATCGGGATTTTTTGGACTATACTTGTTATTTTTTCGTGGTCTTTTGGAGGAAATCTGTCTTTTTTGGGAACTATGTGACAAAATTACTTATTTTCCCTCTTTTTTTTTTGACAAAATTTGCCGAAAATTAGTCATTATTTCGTGATTTTTAATGGAATTGCCGTTTTTTTCGTGATCTTTTGACGGAATTACGCGTCTCTTGGGATGCGTAAGAGCTATTTTTTTTGCGTCCCGTCGACGATTTTTTTGTGTAATTTACGCGCTGTAGCGCGTCCGCAGCATCGTTGAAAGAAAAAAACTACCGATTTGCATTCTGGTTTTCGGAGCGTTCCGGATACCGGGACGCCAGATAACGGATCCTGTACTGTATATATATATATAAATAATGTGAAAATATTGATTATTTTAATTTTAGGTTCATATAAATTAAAAAGTTTAAATTGCGGAGGTAAAGTTAAAATTTTTAATTACCCGACTAAATTTTTGTTTTTCCTATTATATAATTTGTTTCTTCTATGTTTTTGTGGTGTTGGGACATGTATATATTTTCATATAATTATTGTAAGTAAAGTTGCAATTTTTCTTTTTACTCCTTCCTTTGATTGAGTATTATGTTTTATAAGTTTTTATATCCACTTTCCAACATCCCTGTACAATGATGCTAGAAAGGATCAAGAAATTGAAGCAAGAATTATATCAATTAAGGAACAATATGATGAACAAAATATTTCTAGAGCTAAATAAGCCTTGGTATTCCAATTTCATGAAATGTTTATTGTGAGAAAATCACAACAAATAAAATCTTGTTGTGTGCATCATTCTGATTTTTCGGTGTAGTTTTTATATTTGTTATTGCTGTCTTTTTTTACTAAATGGAAATTTATTTTGCATATTTAATGCATATGCAATCTTTATAAATTAAAATGCAGCAAGCAAAAAACTTGTAATAACTTTCATTTTATTTGTTGTAATATATTTGCTAGTGTAGGTCTTAACCAATATTCTCTCTCCCTCTCTTTTTTTTTTTTTCTTTCTCCACATAAACACAGTGTATTCCTGTATACAAAATTTTCATTCACATATTTTTGAATACATACTAGTTTAAAAACAGAATTAGATGTATGAGAAATAGAATCAAATTTAATTATCAGATTAAAACATATTCTTGAAAGTGGGCTCTGTTGAAACTACATTTTCATTAAACGGAAGTATTTTGGAAACTAAGTATTTTGAAACATTGAAAATGTATATCCCATCTATCTATTTGACAGTCTATTTTTCGTACACATATCAATTGTTTGTTAGAAATAGATAGAGATAGGTATTTCATAAGATGTCATATTTTTTAAATTTAAGATCCATTTGTAGCATTGTCATATTCTGCAGCGCCTAAAATTTTCAAATATACATAAAGTGCTATAAAAAGAATTTATGTCATTATTATGTATAATGATGTATAATGTTCATTTTTTAAAGTTTTTAAATATATTTTAGTTTTTAGCCTTGGCAACAACAGTTATGGACAATGTGGTGTACCTGCAGAAATGAATGCTAAAGAAAATAGTATTTTAAAAGTTCATAAAATAGAAAATGTTCCTGATAATATTAAAGAGGTAATTTTTTTTTTCTATTAAATTTAAGTATTTGAATTGTAATGGGCATTTTCTGACCATTTTGTGTATGTAACTATGAGATTTTTACTACATTTAATATTGAGACAGTTTTGAATTTAATCCATAAAAGTTATTTATTTATTATTTTTAATATCAGTTATCTTATATGTTTTGTGCATTTCCTTCCCTATATTGAATACAATTATGAATACAGATCTATTAATTCTTAATATTCAATAAAGTTTTTTTTTTTTTTTTTTTTTAATCACAAAATGTGTATTTATTTTCCATGCAGCTTGCCTGCAGTACTATCTATTTAGCAGAATAATTTCACTATCTCTGAATAGTTATATTTGCTCATTTAATTGTAGAATTGTGTGATTAAATATGGCAAATTTTACTTTGAAATAGTGGTATTAAATTTTTTTGCTAAATTGCCAATACTGCTTGTCTATATTATACATTAAATTTCTGTATTTGATACATAAAGCTTATCATTCAAGACTAATTAAAGAAGTTTTACTCAGAAGTGAGCTTCTTAACTCATTTGCATCATTATTGCGTAGATGCATTAACTAAAATTCAGGTATAAATGCAAGATTCCTGCTAAAAATTGTGAAATCTTCCCTTTTTGAAATCTCAGGCTAGTGAACTTCTATCTGCATGATGCATTATGTCTGAAAGTCTCAAAAAATCATAAATTACATAAATAGGCAATGAAAAAAATCTTAGATTTCAGCAGTTGAGTCAAACATCGTGCCAAGTCTTACACTGTTCAATCATTTTGCATTGACAATATGAATGAGAGCATTTATCACTATCAACACTTGACTTTGTTTATCATATAGAAGATTTATCCCCCCCCTCCCCCCAAAAAAAAATAAAAAGTTTTTTGTAAAATAAGGGCGATTTAAAAATATATGCATTTTTTGTATAAATTCTTGGACTGAGCCAAATATTATTTATTTTATGCACAGATTAGGTCAGTCAGAGCCAATGATTTTAATACAGGTTGTGTCGAGACCGAAACTGAAAATTTCGTCCTGTGCAGACCTAGGAAGAAGTAAGCCAATCCCAATTTGGCATGAAAAAATATGTTAGGCCCGGCCAGGCTGAATCTTCAGAAAAAAGAAATTCTGAGGCTTGGCACAGTCTGGGCCCAGAATACAGACTTCATTCTTACTGCCTCATTGGGACGATAAAAAGCCTGAATTATGAGAGCTAAAAATTATGAAAAAGTTCCTAGTCCACATGTTAAAAAAGCATTGTTTTAAACAACCAATGGCCATTTAAACAGTACAGGGAGGAGGTAGAAATGTCAAAAGTTCAACTGAATCGGAATTTTAAGCTATAGAAAGGAGTGACACTGGCAGTTTTTTAAAAAACAATTAAACATTTTATAAGGAGCCAAACTTTGTTCAAAATATGAAATGATTTTTTCCATGATAAATTTATCTTCCCCACCATTTTTCGTCTTTAAATTATTAAAAATCAAGAATCAAAGGAAAAAAGTACAAACTTGAAACATGTCTTTTCTGATTATTTTACATTAATTTTGTTTTGGCAAATTTGAAAAAAATATTTACTTTTGAAAATATAATTTTATAAAAAATAAGCTACATCATTTTTTAAATAAATATTTTTAATATTTTTAAAATTAATATTGAAAAAAGAAATCTGAAACAAAACTAAAATTGTATTTTTTTGTCTTTAAATAAATTTTAAAAAAAACTTGAAATCTGATGAATAATGTTTTGAGTTATAATGGTTTTAAGTTATCCCACTGAAAACAATACTAATCATTCGAAATTTTTATAAAATTTATGAGAAATTTTAAGATGCTATTTTATTTGTAAATTATATGGCTAATCATCACAAAAAAAGAGAAAAAAATCAAAATCTTAATTTAATAGCTATATTTTTTACATGTTTCCTAGAACTGTTAAAGTAACATTGTTTCTTGAATTGCGCAAATTTCAATTTGTGCCTAATCCCTTAAAACGTGATGATTTATTTAAATAGCTATAACTCCAAGTTTTGTAGAGATGAAAATGCAATTTTTTGTGTTTAATTCAGGACTGGATAAGGAAAGTTTTCCTAATTGGTATTTTTCATAGGAGCCGACTTTGGTCCCAAAGCTGGGTTTGCCGAAAAGTGGAGTTATTTTAAGTTTGATTACTAAACATTTTTATGTGAATCCTGAAAAATCAAAAAACACTTTATTTCTTCGTCCTCGGAGATTTTTCCACTCTTTTTCCGTCCTTGGGAATTTTAAAAAGGCAAAATTCCATACCTTTGGACGGAAAACTTGCATCCTTGATCACAATACATATATGTGACGGTCAACTGATTTGATTCTCCAATAATCAATATAGTCATGAATAATAATGTGAAAAAAAGGTCGGCGGCGTGGATTTTAAGTTATATTTTAAACACATTTTCAGGCATAAGACCGCAAAAAGATAAGAGGAAAAGCGCGTGAGACGGGAAAATGAGAAATTACTTTAAAATTAAAATAGCTTGTGTTTAGACATCTGCTACATTGAATAAGATTATATTATTCACAATTTTATTTTAATATACTTTTGTTCAAATGCTACATTATTTCAAGGAAAAGGGGAGGGGGAATCAACAATTTATGCAAATACTATCAGTAATTTTAAACTGAAAGTTTCTATTTTGAGTCCATGATTCTGATTTAATATCTTTTTACACAGCTATCTCTACTAGTTGTGCAATGCACATTTTCCCATGCTTTACACAAAATATCAGTTAATAAATATGGCAAGCTAATCGTGTTTTTACAATTTTTTGCCAAAATTTGCGTTTTTCTTGTGATCTTTTTCCGAAATTGCATTTTTCTCGTGATATTTTGCCGAAATTTGTATTTTTTGTGCAAACTTTTACCAAAATTTGCATTTTTTTTCGCAATTTTTTGCTGAAATTTGCATTCTCCCCGCGATCTTTTGCTGAAATGTGCGTTTTCCCCCAATCTTTTGCCGAAATTACCGTTTTTTTTTTTTTTTTTGCAATGCTTGGCTGAAACTTGCATTTTTCCCACGATTCTTTGATAAAATTTGTTTCTTCCCTGCTATCTTTGAATGAAATTTCAGTTTTTTTCCACGATTCTTTGCACTTTTCCTGCTATTTTATGACAAAATGCACCTCTTTTTCAATGATTTTTTGTTGAAATTCGAATTTTTCCGCAATCCTTTGCTGCAATTTACGTTTTTCTCGTGATCTTTTTCCGAAATTTGCATTTTTTTCCAAGATTTTTTTTTAGAGAAAAGTTTTTTTTTCTCTGCTATTTTTAAACGAAATTAGTTTTTCCGCTATTTTTTACGTTTTTCAAGCTATATTTTTATGAAATTTGTGTCTTTTCCGCGATCTTTTGTCAAAATTTGCGATTTTTTTGGGATTTCTTGCTAAAATTCGCAATTTTCCTCTGATCTTTTGCCGAAATTTGCATTTTTCTCGTGATCTTTAGTCGAAATTTGCATTTTTCTCGTGATCTTTAGTCGAAATTTGCATTTTTCCTTGCAACCGTTTGCAAAAATTCTTCTTTTTCCCACGATTCTTTGATAAAATTTCTTTTTTCCCTGCTATCTTTGAATGAAATTTGAGTTTTTTTTTGCGATTCTTTGCGTTTTTCCTGCTATTTTTGATGAAATTAGTGTCTTTTTCCGTAATCTTTTGCCGCAATTTACGTTTTTCTCACGAACTTTTTCCGTAATTTGCATTTTCCCCAAGATTTTTTGAAAGAAAAATAGCTTTTTTTCTGCTATCTTTGAACAAAATTAGTTTTTTCTGCTATTCTTTGCGTTTTTCCCGGTATTTTTTACGAAATTTGCGTCTTTTCTGCGATCTTTGTCCAAAAATTGCAATTTTTCTGAGGTTTTATGCTAAAACTCGAGATTTTTCTCTGATCTTTTGCCGAAATTTGTGTTTTTCCCGCGATTCTTTGATAAAATTAATTTTTTTTCCCCTGCGGTCTTTGACTGAAATTTGAGTTTTTTGCACAATTCTTTGCTTTTTTTTTTTCTGCTATTTTTTGACGAAATTAGTGTTTTTTTCCGTGATCTTTTGCCGAAATTCGAAATTTTCCACGATCTTTTGCCGCAATTCACGTTTTTCTTGCGATCTTTTTCTGAAATTTGCGTTTTCCCCAAGTTTTCTTGAAAGAAAAATATACTTTTCTCTGCTATTTTTGAACGAAATTAGAGTTTTTTCTGCTATACTTAGCGTTTTTCCTGCTATTTTTGTAACGAAATTTGCGTCTTTTCCGCGATCTTTTTCCAAAATTTTCGATTTTTCTGAGGTTTTTGCTAGAATTTGCGATTTTCCTCTGATCTTTTGTTAAAATTTGTGTTTTTCTCGTGATCTTTAGTCGAAATTTGCATTTCCCCTCACAACCTTTTGCCGAAATTCCTTTTTTTTTTATGATACTTTGACAGAATTCACTTTTTTCCCACTATCTTTGAACGATATTCGCGTCTTTTGAGCAATCTTTGGCCAAAATTCACTATTTTCTCGAGACCTTTTGAAATATTTGGCCGATTTTGTGTTTTTTTTCCTGCTTTTTTTTTTTTTTTGAAAGCATTTGTTTTTCTTGCTATTATTTGAAAAATTCATATTTGTCTGCAATCTTTTGCGAAAATCCACATTTTTCTCTGGATTCTTTGACAAAATTTGCGTTTTGCCCCACTATCCTAGAAAATAATTCGCATTTTTTCTGTGATTCATGGAAATTGTATGTGATTTTCATGCTACTTTTTGACGAAATTTTCAAAGATCTTTTGACGATTTTCATCTTTTTTTTCACGATCCTTTCACAAAATTGATGTTTTTTTGCGACGTTTTGACGAAATAGGTGTTTTTCCACGATCTTTTGATGAAATTAGCATTTTTCCCCCGCTGTTCTCCGACACAGTTTACATTTATTACTCAATGTTTTGACGAAATTTGAGTTTTTCCGCGATCTTATCTTTGAGTTTTCAGATTGATAACCGATTTTTAATTTTGGAATAAATTAATCCCGCAAAAAGTGGTAAAAAATTGGAAAATTGCTCATCTGCAAAAAAATCTCATGCCTGCATTTTTTTAGGGTCTGCCAATATATTGCAAGGTCTGCAGGTATTTTTCAGGGTCTGCGCGGCAGACCCGCAGACCTGGAAGTCGGTGCCACTGGTATTTTTACCCTACAGGGGTCGTATAAAAAATTTAATTGTCATATTTTTTGAAATAGACTCTTCATGGAATTGAACTTATGTCATCATATTTTGTACCATTTTCTTTATGAAACTTTGCGATTAAAAGTATGGGTCTTGAGGCAATGTTTAAGGAAATAGCCTATTGATTCGATATTTATGAATCACCCTGCATATATAGACTTAGACTTAGAGATGGGGGGTTCAAAGAACCAAGCACTGCGACCAGAGGTCTATTGTACTAACCCCAGAAAGAAGTCCTAAAAAAGGCCAGTCGCTGAAGCAAAATTCAGCAGACATCTCAAAGGAATGCCATAGAGCTCCCAGGGCTCAATTAAATGACGACCAAGGTGTTCAAACCTTTGGGCAGAAAACCCCCCGCATTCACAAAGAACATGCACAGCTGTTTCTTCCTTATAAAGGCAACCTCTACATATCGGGTTATTCTTTACACCAATAATAGTAAGGTGCCTCTTCAAAGGACAATGCCCTGTTAAAAGACCAATGGCTTTTCTAATGCCATTCCTGTTAAGCATTAAAAGCTCTTTATGCCTAACACTAGGACAACCACGGTTAAGTTCTTTTGCCTGTCGCTGTCCTTTAATGTTAAGCCAATCTACATATTGCTTCTCTCTAAAGATCTTAAAGACAGTAGTTCTAATAAGATTACTAGAGATCCCAATAGCTGGCTCAGGACCAACAAAAGAGGTGATAGACCCATTCTTTGCCAATTCATCAGCCAACTCATTACCACTTATACCAGAGTGCCCAGGTACCCAGTAAAGAGTAACCCTGTTGCCAATTGCCAATTTGCAGAGTAAAGTATAACAATCCCATACTATATGGGAGGTTATAACATGCTTACTTAAAATAAGTAGTGCTGCTTGACTATCAGAACAAATGTGTATACATCTATTACTATAGCCAATGTCTAAACAAATTCTGCAGCACATAAGAATGGCAAAGACCTCAGCCTGAAAGACTGTAGAGTAACTGCCCAAGGGATAAGAATACTTAATACCATCGACTGGGCAACAGACACCAGCACCAGTATTTTTGTTCATTTTTGAACCATCTGTATACCAAATAGAACACTTCCTGCCAATATGGGTAGGAACTGAATCCCAATCACCCCGTGAGGGCAAAAGAATTTGATATGCTTTATCAAAGGCATATTTCACAGGCATTCCATCACTAGGCATGCCAAAGTGAGAATATCCAATAACCTCTCTATTAAAGTATTTCCAAGACAAATAGTCTGAATAAGCTTTCCAATGGCCTAAGTATTTAAGCCTCCTCGTGCATATGATAGCTTCAGCCTCTATACACATAAAGAGAGGATGCATACCAACCAAAAGCTCAAGAGAAGCCGTAGGAGTGGTTCTGATTCAGCCAGTCATAGCAATACAAACCATCCACTGAAGCTTGTTTAGTTCTATTTTAGCTGAATCCAGCCTAGTTCTAGACCACCACACAATGGAATCATAAGTAACTATAGGACGAATAATCATCCTATATATCCAAAGGATAGTCTTGGGACTTAAGCCCCAGCTTCTGCCAACAGCATTTCTGCAAGTCCAAAAGATTTTTTTGGCCTTGTTTAGGCAGAACTCAAAGTGCCTCCTCCAGTTAAGTTTGGAATCAAAGTAGATGCCAAGATATTTGACATCATCAGAGCATGTTAGTGCCTGACCAAAGAACACAATATTTTGCACATCAATATTTTTCAAATTATGAGGATCTGGAGGCTGCTACTGGGAATCTAGTCGGTAAGTTGGCCTCGATAGTCGATTTGGAGCTGGCCGTTGACCAGTTGCAACATGCCATTCTCAAGTCGTACTATCAAAATTGTAAGGCTACTACTACTGACTCACCAAGGTTAGTTCCTTGGTGGTCTAAAGAGCTCAGTATTTTACGTAGCAAATACAGAAAGCTCTTTAATAGAGCTAAAAAGAGTGGTGATTGGGAAACCTATAAAATTTCTCTCACCAATTACAATAAAGCCATTAGGGATGCCAAAAGAAATTCTTGGAGGAATTTTTGCAGTGGCATTAATGATGTTCCTACTATGACAAAAATTGTGAAGATTATGGCCAAAGATAGGAACTGTAGCTTAAATACTATTAAGCTTCCAAATGGCAACTTTACTAATTCTGGAAAGGAAACATTAGTTGAAATGCTAAGAGTTCATTTTCCAGGTTCTAGTGCTGTCATTGATGCTACTCCCTTCTCTCCTATTTCAACAAATAGTTGTGGGAGGAGTAAATGGGAGACTGCAAAAAAGGTTGTTACCTATGATAGGGTTGTTTGGGCTATTAAGTCTTTCAAACCTTTCAAAACTCCTGGTATGGATGGCATATTTCCTGCTCTTCTTCAGGAGGGTATTCAGCTCCTTGCTCCGGTACTTTGTAGAATTTTCAGGGCATGTATTGCCTATGGACATATTCCTAGTGCCTGGAGGCATACTAAGGTTATCTTTATTCCAAAAGCAGGGAAAGATAACTATTATGAGGCTAAATCTTTCAGACCTATTAGTCTCACATCTTTTCTGTTAAAAACATTGGAAAAGCTTATTGATAGGTATATTAGGCAAACTGTGCTGAAGGCTTTTCCACTTTCAGACTCTCAGCATGCCTATCAGCCTGGCAAGTCTACGGACACTGCTTTGTATAGTCTTTCATTCATTTTAAAGAAGACTTTGAGTTCTAAAGAAGTTGCATTAGCAATCTTCTCAGATATTGAGGGTGCCTTTGACAAAGTCCTTCTAGAGACTATTCTTCGAGCCCTCATAAGGAGGGGCGTTGATGATACTATTGTTAACTGGATCAGGGTTCTGTTATCGTTTCTGTACATTAACGCTTTTCTCGGTGGTGATGATTGCACTGTCCATGCAACTGCTGGGTGTCCACAGGGGGTGTTCTCTCACCTGTCCTTTGGTGCCTAGTTGTTGATTCACTTTTGAATGACATAACTTCTTCAGGCTTATCTTGCATAAGTTATGCTGATGATGTTGTTGTCATTGTTAGAGGAAAATTTATAAAAACAGTTTGCTCCCTTATGTCTGATGCACTCAGACGCATTGAAAAGTGGTGCAGTACTGAAGGGCTTTCAGTCAATCCACATAAGACCACAATGGTTGCCTTCACCCTGCATATATAAGAAAGAAAAACGAAAAATGCTGAAAAATTATGTTTATTTAATCCTGTTGTAATAGGGCATTTTTCAAATGTCTTCAAAAATTCTATAACCTATTATAATATTAACTAGAAGACAGCCCGTCAAAATGACGTGTTTGCATTTTTAAAAGGATGATAAAAATTACAGCTGTGGTCAATCAGCCACTTTAGGCTTAAACAATTTTTAAAAATACAGCAGTTAAACATGGGGGGGGAAAAATCTATATAAAAAAAAAAAGAAAATTTTAACAGAAATTTGCATTTAAAACTATAACAAAACTGTCTGGTGGATGGGGTGATTGTAATGAACAAATCGTAAATACATAAATTTTAAAAGAATAAAGGCAAAAAAAAATCAATTATAAAAGATTATATTGTGAAATTACAGCCAAAAAATATCGAAAAATACTGAGAGAAAATAATAAAAATAACTAAAATGTATAAAAAAATTTCCTATTTTGGCATATTTTTTAAATACTTAAAAGAAAACACTCTATAAGATCGAAAACAAATGTCAACAATAAAGAGTAAACAATGAACGTGTTCGGGAGATACACGCGCTTCGCGCGCGAACTCAAGAATTTTTTACCAAGTACTATTTCGCTGTAAGATCCACTCCACGTATTCTGTCTCCTGAGCACGCGCGCTCAGCGCGCATAGATCCCGAACGCGCCTAATCATTCCTGAGTCGTGATGTTACAAAGGAGTCATTCTAAAGATTCAATCACAGAATTTGTCATACTTGAATGGCAACAGTATTGATTTGCTTACATTGTTTGTTTGGTTTGTTTTTTCCGTAATTGCTGCTTGTTTTATTTAGAACTTAAACATTATAATTAAATAGTTTTTATAGGTTTTAGAGAAAATGAGTAATGAATAAATCTTTCACATGTATATTTTCATAAGTTGAACAATTAGAATATTTGTGAACAGCTCGGAATAGTTAAGCCTAACGTGGACGCAGTTGCAATAGGTTTCTTTTCCTTGTGGATGGGTTGTACCCAGAATCGTCGTACACGGAGGGGTTTTATATATATAATAGTACCTACAATATTTATATTCATTTGATTAAGTAAATGACATGTTCATTAAATTTCAATAAACTGTTATTTTTGTCATAGCTACTTTAGATGTAATAAAAGAAACCTAAAAATGATTAAAGAAACCTAAAAATGTCCATCCCCAACATCCCAAAAAGAAAATCGAGAATAAAAAGGTTAAATGTATTACATCTGCATAATCTAATTTTCTGCAGTAAAACAAATTATTCTTTCACAACAAAGATAACATGATTTCCATTTTGTTTTAAATATTAGTCATATAAAAACAACAGATTCAGTATCATATCTTTGATGTAGATGGTAGTTCTAAACAAAAATATAAATCCAACTTTATAGTAATGATTATAAATTATAGCACAGGATAAAACAAAAGGAAAATAATATGCTGTCTCTGTTCTTTAAAAATTCGATTCATCTTTGAGAGATGATTCATGATAAGATTGGGTACAAAAAGCATTTGATTTGCTAGAGTTATTAAGAAACAATTGATATAACCAAAAAAATTGATTAAAACATCTCACAACCATTCGATGCTACTTTATGAATGCATGTCATTTAAGAGTAGCAGAGGGCATCTTGAAACAAATTGTGCTGCTTGCATAAATAGAAAAATAAAAATTTAAATTTAAAGGAAAATAAAATTTAAAGGAAAATAAAATTTAAAGGAAAATAAAATTTAAAGGAAAATAAAATAATAAGCATTATCCTTATTAAGTCTTCACAGAATATCTTTGTGTTTAAACTTTTTGTTAGTTTATTAAGTTTTGTAAACATTCAATGATATTTTTGGAATAATTTCTCATTAATGTAAATGAGAGACTTTTCAAGAAGAAAAAAAAAAGTTTTCTTCCCCCCCCCCCCTTGCCCCTTTATTTTATTTTATTTTATTTTTTATTCTGAAAATTCAGAAAGCTGTAAAGCAAATTTACAAAAATTGGATGGCAAGCAATACGAAATGCTTCTTATATTTTTTTTCTTCTTTATATCTCTTTTTTAACTGTGTTAATTACACACGTTCTTTTCTCCGTGTTGTAAATTAAATTTTATCCAGAAATGCTATAATTTCATAACTTATTTAAAACACCAAGTTGGTTAAAATTATGTAGAAATTTATATTTTTTAAATTATATTTAAAAAAAATCATACTTCATGAAATGTAAGAATCTTTTAGTAAGAGCACATAATATAAAAACTAACTAAATATGTTGATCATGTGCAATACAAAACAATATACCAACATCCTGATGCCATAATTTTTATTGTATGGTATTTTACAATTTAGTCTTCATTTAAAATGTTGAATGTAATTGCCAGATTTTCTGGAATGTATTCAAAAAGTAGTTGCTAACAAATTCAAAAATTATGTCGCAAATAAATAAATAAATAAAAAATAAAATAAATAAAAAATAAAATAAATAAATAAGTAAAAAAATAAATAAATAAATAAATAAAAATAAAAGAAATATGTTATATAAAAGTTGGGTATTGTTTTTCAACTGATTTTTATTTCTCAAATAGTCATCCATCTCTCTATTTTTAATGTAAATAAAATTTACATTCTAATTGCTTATTGTTTTATAAAAAGGTACAAATTAATAGTTTTTTCAAATATTATACAGTGGACTCTCTCTAACTGAACATTCTCTAATGTGAACACCCCAGTATTATGAACACATTCTGATGGTCCCGGCGAAACTCCGTAGACTTAACAAAAGATGAACTCTCTGTATTCTGAACACCCTCTTATCTGAACACCCCACTATTATGAATGCTACTACTTTTGGTCCCTATTACTACTCCATCTCTCTGTAAACTGAACAGATGTTTGCAATCTGAATTCGAATCTGATCATAGAAATTCAGAGAAACTGTTACAGATGAATAAAACAGTTCAACAAACTTGATTAAAAAATAAACACACAAAATCACTTCTAGATTGTAAGTATATACTTGAAATTGCAATTTATTTGAATCAGGGCTGTGGAGTCGGTGGAAAAAATGGCAAACTCCGACTCAGACTCCAGAAATTTTAAAGGCTCCGACTCCTTGCTGGCTAATAAACTAGTGTTGCTGTTGGTTAAAATTATGAGAGAAAGCAAAAAAATAAGGTGAAATTTCCACTATTTTAGCATTAATTTAGTTCTTAGAGCTCTGAAAGAAAAAAGGAAAACAAGTACATTTCGTTTTACATATTTTTCAATCCCGCATCCCAGAAACCCGAAAAATCCAACTATCGAAATCTAAAAAAGAAAACAAAACAGAAATTTTACTATCTGGCCTCCAAAAGTTAAGGTACAACATGTTTTTCAAAGCTCACCAGAAAAAAAAAAATGCCAGTCAGATATAGTTTGTAGTTTATATGAATGACAATAAAAAGCTTTAAAAGAACTTACACAAAAATTACTCACCATTACCACTTTTATTTTATGGAAAAGAATAGGTATTTTTAAATGGTAGAAAAATATGCAATTATGAAGCTTTCATAATTTTGCATGTAAGTTTTGTTGTACTTGAACTATTGTTGTCAATTTTGTTCACAACAACCAGTAGGGTCTAGAAATGTCTAGAAGAAGTCATTTGCCCAATTCATTAAGATGCCGGGCGGTAGGATGGATGGAAATCACGTTGTCAGAGGCCGATACTGCTAGACGGCTCAATGAGTCTCGTAGTGTAGTCCAACGACTGTATGATCAGTATGAATCTGAAGATTCTGCGTCCAGAAGACATATTCCAGGCCACCCATGTGTTACAACACCTAAAGGAAATCGGTTTCTAGCTCTTTCGGCCCAAAGGAAAAGATACTGTACTCTGCCGCAATTCATTGCAGGCCACTTTGCAGCATCAGGGAGAAGGATCTCCGTTACTATGGAGCGAAGAATGTCTTTACAGTGCAGGTCTCTATGTAAGGATACCAATTGTGTATGTCTCTCTCAACAGATGACAGAGAAGGACCCACTTTTGTTGGACAAGAGAATATGTTTCCTGGAGGTTTTCCTCTTCACAGGCGAGTCCAGATTCACACTGGAGAATGAGACAGGACGTCTTCTGATTTGAAGAGAACAATTCACTCAATACCATCAATCAAACACTGTCGAAACACACAGGTACAGAAACTGTGGAATCATGGTTTGGGCAGGGATCTTACTTGGAGGCTACACTACCTACATGTGTTCCATGGAGGACTGGGGCGAGATATCGGGAGAGATTCTTGATTCATATGTGCGCCCATATGCTAATGATATTGGCAATAGTTTCATTCTAACGGATGATGCGAGACCACACCGAACTGTGGTTTTTGAGGATCAGGATTTAGGGAGAATGGAATGGCCAGCTCACTCTCCAGACTTGAATCCGATAGAACACATTTGGGTTTATGTTGGAAGACAGGTTGTGGCTGTAAACCCTCCTCCAAGGTCATTAAATGTGCTGAAACAAGGCTTACTCCATGTCTGGTGAGCACTACCTATTTCGGTGTCTGACAATTTGAGAGCATGGAAAGTCGATGCTGCCAGTGCATTCAAAACTGGAGTGGACATATTCTGTTATTATAACCAGTTTTTTAATGTTTCTGTCAGATTTTACTGCATAATACTGCTATGTACTGATTTCTCCAAGAATGGAACTTTCCACCATGAATGCTTTTTTATTTCAATTTCATTTTTACGTTTAACTTAAGTAAATTTCTGTGTTGCATTTAATAAGTAACAGTTTAGCGCACATTTCCTTCATATTTGTTGTTTTTATATTCATTCATTTGCAAATTAGACGCAAAAAACTGGTTGTACCTTAACTTTTGGAGGCCAGTGTATTTCAGATCTGTAGACTTATAAATGGAAAATCTATAGAATTTTGATGTTGATTCTTGTCCTTTAGAACAGAAAAATTTCAAAGGAAAAAAAATAAAGAAAGATGAAAATTTTACTAGTTAGGAGATAATTCGGGATCACCTAGAGCAAGGGTGTAAAAATCTAGGTGCCAGCAGGCAGTCTCTCACCACTAAATATCGATATATTTTTTGTTTTTTCGTCTAATATTATGTATAAAATTCTTTATTTATAGAATTACTACGTGGGGTGAAAAGTCCCGGGACTAACAATGAAAAAACATTTTTTCATTGATTTTAGTCTTCAACATAGTTTCCTTCCAGAGTGATACATTTTTTCCAACGGTCCTCTAACATTTGAATACCTTTCATATAATAGGATTTGTCAAGGCCTTCAAAATATGCATCAGTTTCGCATATGACATCTTCATTTGATGTGAATCTCTTCCCCTGGAGCCATCTTTTAAAGTTAGGAAACAAATAATAGTCGCTGGGGGCCAGATCTGGAGAATACGGGGGATGAGGGAGCAATTCATAATTTAATTCATTCAATTTTGCCATCGCTTTCATTGATGTGTGTGAAGGTGCGTTGTCTTGGTGAAACAGCACTTTTTTTTTCGCCATGTGCGGCCTTTTTTTCTTTATTTCGTTGTTCAAACGGTCCAATAATGCTGCATAATACTCTCCTGTGACTGTTTTACCTTTCTCAAGATAGTCAATGAGTATTATGCCATGTGCATCCCAAAAAACACTAGCCAAGATCTTTCCAGCTGATTGTTGTGTTTTTGGTCTCTTTGGGCGACTTTCACCGGGTTCCAACCACTCCGCAGACAGCTGTTTTGACTCAGGGGTATAGTAATGGATCCACGTTTCATCCATTGTTACGAATCGGCGAAAAAATTCATTTGGATTACGCTTTAATAGTTCCAAAGCGTGCTCTGAGTTATCGACACGTTGCTGTTTTTGGTCGATTGTCAGCAAACGCGGTACCCATCTTGCACAAAGCTTTTTCATTTTTAAATGCTCATGTAAAATATTTCTTACCCGTTCTGTTGATATCTTTATAATGTCAGCTATCTCCCTTACTTTAACTTTCCAGTCATCCAAAACAATTCGGTGGACTTTTTTGATGTTTTCTGGAGTTGTTGCTTCAACTGGTCGCCCAGAACATTTAGCATCTTCGGTGTTCGTACGATCACGTTTAAACTCACTAAACCATCGACAAATGGTTGTTTTCGATGGAGCAGATGTGCCGTAATGCTTTTTGAGCCATTCTTGGGTTTGAGCAGTATTTTTCTTCATCAAAAAGCAATGTTTGATTAAGACACGGAATTCTTTCTGATCCATTCTTTACAGAAAATCAAAAATAGCGTCACTTATAAGATCACAACTCATAAAAAAACGGTCGACGTTTTATGAAACTCCGACACTAGTCTTTTGAAAGTTCGTACTAACTAAGCATAAGATGGATATTTGTTTGATGCTGCCATCTAGTGACGAGTCCCGGGACTTTTCACCCTATGTAGTAGCTATTAAACTTTCAGCGAAGAAACCTTTTAAAGTTTAGTGGTCAGAGATATTGCGCCTAAATTTTTGTACTCCTATACTAGAGTTTTCAATTAAAAACAGTTTTCATCTATTGTCTGTGTACTCCAGGCATTGGGAATCTTTAACTTGTGTAACTTGATATAAGATATAATCCAAAAATA
Organism: Maratus speculifer; assembly: GCA_964019185.1. Taxonomy (NCBI): domain Eukaryota; kingdom Metazoa; phylum Arthropoda; class Arachnida; order Araneae; family Salticidae; genus Maratus; species Maratus speculifer. Next base: position 54,220,742 of record OZ025290.1, on the reverse strand, counting down.
ACTATGATAAATTATTTTTATGGATTTAAAATATTACATATAACTGATTTGATTTCACTTCAAATTGTCTAAAAAAAGAAAACCAGAGTCTGAGTTGGCTTGTTTTTTAGAGACTCCAACTTTTTTGCTTAAAAATGGTCCCAACTCCGACTCCGCAGTCCTGGTTTGAATACTTCATTTTGTTTGATAGCAGTGTTAGAAATTAGCAGTCGTTAGTTGTCAAATGCAACTAAAGAATTGAATTTGACGACTAGAAAATTATTCTTGGTCGTCAAATTTGACGCCTAGCTTTTTAAAAAATTTATTAGACATTCAGCTCCAAAAATTTAAAAAAAAAGAGTCTAGTCTGAAAAATCAGAACTAAAAAAACATTGTAAATTTCAAGAAATAGTCGCGAAAAAAAAAAAAAAAAAAAAAAATTTCATCATATAAGAAATTGCTACTTTCGGCAAAAGATGGGAGAAAAAAACGATTTTTTTTTTCAAAAAATAACAAAAAAGCAAAAGTTTTTTATACGATAGCGTAAAAACAGGCAAATTTCTACAAAGTATTGCGAACAGAGATCCAAATTTCGTCAAAGAATCGCAAGGAAAAAAACCGCGAATTCCATAAAATAATCGCAAAAAAAAGTTAATTTCGTCAAAAAAATCTTGGGAAAAAGACGAACTATTTTATAGAATCACAAAAAAAAGCAATTTTCTATGAAGGATTGTGAAAACAAATCTTAATTTCGCCACAGAATCTTTAGAAAAAAGCTAATTTTGTCAAAGAATTACAGAAAAAATAAGAATCTTGTCATAGGATCGCAATAAAATCTGTTAATTCCATCAAAGGCTCGCGAAAAAATACAAATTTCTTCAAGGAATCCCAAATAATCAGTAATTTTCGCCATAGGGTTGCGAAAAAAGAACACATAATTAACGGGGGGGGGGGGGGGTCTTAGCCCTGCAGAAAACGACAAATTTTGTCAAAAGATTGCGAAAAAATACTGCCAATTTCGTCAACAAAGCACAAAAAAAATGGCAAGGCTTGTCAAAAGATTGAAAAAACGGCGAGTTTCGCCAAATGATTGCGAAAAAACACGACAAAGTTTGGCAAAAGATCATGAAAAAGGCAAAATATTTAAAAAAATCGCGAAAAAACCAGCAAGTTCCATCAAAATATTGTGAAAAAACTGGCAAGTTTCGTCAAAAGATCACGAAAAAAACGGCCAGTTGTGTCGAAAGAGTGCAAAAAGAGCTGCAAATTTCGTCAAAAGATTGCGAGAAAACGGCAAATTTTGCCGAAAGATAGTAAAATACGCAAAATTCGTAAAAATGGTGCAACCCCCCCCCCCCCAAAAAAAAAAAAAAAAAAAAAAAAATTAATATTGGGCGTGGATTTTTTTCTTGTCTCTGTAGTAGCCTTAAAGAAAATTTGATGCGAATTTCAAAATTATTCTTTTACTCCAAATCACTCCAAAATAATATGCAATATTACAGTAATATTAATATGAATTTTAGAAACTGCAACTAAAAATCTTAATTTGACGCTTAAGGTTTTTACAGTAGTCGTCATTTAATGCCTGCCTTTTATCTCCCAATTTCTATCACTGTTTGATAGAAATTTCAGTTAAATGTTGGAGCATTTGTTGTCACATTCTTGTCAGCCATCTGCTGTAACAGAAGCCATTTTATGGCCTTTTTCATTGAAAAATGTAAAAATTTAGTTTTTGATTAGTTTTAGACAGTTATAATAAGTTAAAATAGTCCACTTCCCCGTTCTTATTTCAAATAATAGTTCTATATGAAATATTTTTAATAACAGTTAAAGCATCATATTTCAAAGATTAATTTTTGAATTTTAGACTGATTACTTTGATTGATCAACTACTGAGAAAATGGCAATTAAAGAAACTATTTGCTTATAATTTGGTTGAAATTTAATTTCAGCATATTTCATTTTTGTCCATGATAGGACACTCATTAACCCTTTGAGCGGCCTAACTGGGTTTATCTGTCACATAGTTTTTGGATTTAAAAGTTTATTTAACTCAAAGTTGATATTAATGTTAATTTTTTGAATTGCTTATGAAAAATAAATATCTTAGATTATAAAATACAAATCTCCATATCAATAATTTCTATAGTTTTTATTTGATGAATTGTTAAAGTTGCATGTATAATTCTGCAGATGCTTAAAGGGTTAAGGATTGTAGAAATCATGTTAGTTTACTTTTAAAACTTAAAATAAAGGAAATATAATAAAAATTCCATAGAACTGACCTTATTTGATCAACTATCGGCTCGGTCATTGTACACAGTAATAGTAGTAATACATTTCCAATCTCCCTCTATACTGAACACTAGGGTGGAGTGAAAAATCGAAAGTTGGAATTTTGATTCTGGATAGGAGCCAAAAGTTGCCTTTTAGTACCTCGAATACACATGCAAAATTTTATGAATTTTGAAAAACTTCTTGAGTCCCCTACCAGGATATTTATATTTTCATTGATTTATATGCTGGATTCTTACTGTAAATTGTACATTAACAGGATTTTTTGATAATCTCATTTGATATTTTTATATTTATAATGTTTAGTGTAATTCCTTTCATCATTTTCAAACTTTGAGTCTTTAGTTTTAAATATCTGAAACAGTTTATTGAGTTTTAAAAATTGTATGTTATCATTTTTACAGTCAAAATGAGTATGTGTGTACGCAAATCTAAGTTTACCATTACCAGAAGTTGGCGATTCTTCAAAATTAATAAAGCTGTTTTGCCAACAATAGCAGAGTGCTATAAAATATTATTAGTATACAAAACAATAAATAAAACAAAGCAGTAATTGTAAAGTTTCAGCAAAATCAGAGGTAAAAAAACCTTAAGAGAAAACATGGAATGCATCAATTATTGTAGTTTCCAAAAGACGTATTGATCAAATGATAGACAGCAATTTTTCTGAATATCAGAAGCTTATTCAATTCCCCCTCCCCCCCAAAAAAAGGAAATTATAGAAAATTGGAGATATATGGAAGAACTATAAGTAAAAAACATAATCTCTGATTTTAAGAGTCAAATGAATTATATTTGGGACACATTACACAATCTTTTGGACCAGGAAAGACCTTTGCAGGAAGTATTAAAATATTGTACTGAAAAACATTTAAACCTTGATAAATTTATGGCAATAGGTTATGACGGAACAACTGTAAACAGCAAGAGAAAAAATCATGTTAATAGATTTTTGAAGATTTACTCGTCCCTTAAGTCAAACTAAGATTTAATCGTCCGTTGTAGTGGTTAATGTGTCAGCTCTCTGCAAACGAATTGCCACTAAGTCATTGAACTTGATAAACAAAATAAAGGCTCACGAGCTTTTCCTGTTCTAATTGGAAAGTCGTTGGATCAATGTGAACAATAGATAGTTATGGAAATTAAAAAATATCTGCTCTATCACAGAGAAATGAACTCTGGAGAGTTAAAGCGTAGACCAAAATTATTTTTATGACATGTGGCAAACATTTGCATCTGGTTATTGCTCCTCAAATCTGGTAAATCGTAATCCAGCAAGAATATCGCACTCTAAATTATTGACAACTGCAAATTGATTACTTGGTTTGCAGATTGGAAGTCAGAATTCATCTCAAAATCTGAAGATTATTTCTGAAGTTGTAATGGAAGTACATTCGTCTATGTTGTTTCACCTCAAGAAAGATTCTTCTTGCAAATGAGCTCAAAATGTTTTATTTTTTTTCTTTATAAACAATTAAGTTGTTTCGTTATTTGAGGGAATATTTAAAGAAAATTCTCAATCCCGTTATTCAACAAAATACATACTTCTGTCATTGAGATGAAAATTTACAGGAACACCTGATAAAAAAAATCATATTGGAGAATTTGGATTCCTAAGAATATTGAAGATGAAGGATATTATATGGATGAAGGATATTATATATAAGACAGTTTCATATTCCAATATTGAAATTCAGTGTTTCAAACTATATAAAAATTATTAACTGGCAAGAATGTGGAATCACCCCACATTCTTAAATGAGTACCAAGAGAGAAACGGGAAATTCTCAGAAAAAAATCGAAAGTCCCACCTTTTCAATTGAAAAATTTCCCTGTTAGTTTCAAGTATTCGAAAGATGCGTAAACTTAGTTGTTGAAGCACCATTTGTGGCTGTTGTAGTAGGAGCAAGAACCGGATATATGTGAGCAAAAATAAAATCATGAAAGATAATACCTAATTTTGATAATAAAGACCAATATAAATTAGAGTGAAATGAAAGATCGTTTTACAATACATCGTATATATTCTTTTCATTTCATTACTATATATTCAGAAAATTGCATTTCTTTTATATTTAGAGAACTATCTTTCATGTCCATTCGAAAAATAAAAGTGAAATGCATGTCTAATTATTGTATTTTCTCTTCTCTGTGACAATACGATTCACATCTTAGGGTTTTATTTGCGATTTAAAAAGTTAAAACGCAACAATACTTAGATCATTCACAAGTAATACTTTAAGAAGTCTTTTTTGTGGGTTATTTTACTGAAATCAGAAGTTTAGTTTTAAAAAGAAAGTTGATTAATTTACACTACATTGCGAAATCTTGATTTTCACATAAAAGAGCATAATCTTTTAAAGCTAGTAGGGAACTAAAATGAATTCTAAATGAAATGAAACTTTAACCATATATTCAGTGTGCCAAAAAGCAAAATTTTAGATCCATCCAAAGAAAAAATTCCGAAAAAAAAAAAAAATATTTTGGTCAATTACACTACATAGTGAAATCTCGATTTTCACATATAAAGAGCATAATCTTTAAGAGCTTGTAGGGGACTAACGATGAATTCCAAACAAAATGAAATTTTAACCTTATATTCAGTGTGCCAAAAGGCAACTTTTTAGACCTATCCAAAGAAAAAATTCCGAAAAAATTTTTTTGGGTCTTTTTCACTCTACTCTACTGAACACCCCCATAATCTGAACATTTTTGGTGGATTCCATGAGTGCTCAGAATAGAGAGAGTCCATTGTATTTTATTGTAAATTTTATTATTTTATTCAGAAGTATAGTTACTCTAAACCTAAATATTACCTTAACTATATTCAGGTGGTATGTGGTCAGGATCATACTATGCTATTGACTTCAGATGGAAAAGTTTATAGCTTTGGTTGGGGTGCTGATGGTCAGACAGGTACGTTAATTTGGTAATATTAGGTCTTTTAAACATTCAAATTCTAAAGCTTTAAGATGCAAGAGACTGCAATAAAATTTTGTAAGAGTATTATGTGTTTCATTGTTATAAAATTTTCACTTGGGCAATTTATAGACAGTTTGTTTTTTTCATTAACTATAAACATTATCTTTTCTCGGTTAGCACATTACTTCATATATATATACAGTCGCGTCTATATATAACAAAATCCACTGTTCCAGTAAAAAATTCGTTATGTGGAGAATTTCGATGTATAGAGAATGATGTTAAAAATCGTAAATGTAAATCGTTAATGTGTGGAATTTGAACAAATATTATTTTTGATGTTTCGAATTAAGAATTTAAAATGTTCAAAAGTATATATTAACCTAACATTTTATTTCTTAATTATTTAAGCTGTTTCAAAAGAGAGAATAGACATTTATTTGAAAGCTTAATGGAAATCAAAAAAGGAAGACTTGCATTAATTTCAGGCGAAGAAATCTGTAGTCTTTTGCTATTGTGATTTTAAAGTTGTTACGCCCTCAAAGAAAAAAAATGCTCAAATTTTAGCAAGGAATGAAAAATTGTAGTTAACATTTCCCTCCATTTGAAGGTCTCTCTTATGTGCCTCTCATTGATTTTGATTCCTCTCTTACATGTGTATCAATCCAATTGACACTGTTTTTAGGAGGATGTTGAAAGGTGTGTGGGAGGTGGGATGAATTTGTTGGATTTAAAGAAGAAAGAGAGAAGTAATATATATATATATATATATATATATATATATATATATATATATATATATATATATATATATATATATAAAAAAAAAAAAACTCAGCACTGACGATAAATCAAAAATAAGTGATGAAAAATTGATTCCATATGATTTCGAAGCTTTTTAAAACTGAATAAATTAAGACCAATTTATGAAAAAATTCGTTATATGGAGATAGATATTTCGCTATATAGAGACAGTTTTTAATGTAATCATGTGAAAAGGGGACAGTTCCTATTAAAAATTCGTTATATAGAGAAATTCGATGTATGGAGTTTCGTTGTATAGAGACTCGACTGTATATATATATTTTTTTTTCTATAAGCACATTAATTTTTATACTGTATGCATATAATAAGCATCCATTTTGTGCATCAATCTAAATTATTTTGTAATTGTATAGAGGATTTATGTCAAAAAGAAAAAAAGTTATACTTTACCCAAAGAATTTTAAATTTACATCCTCAAAATCTGTTTTTTGTTAACTGTATGTAGATTTAAGAAAAATGACTGAACTGTATATGTTTTATAGACTAATTTAGCTCAGACAATTCATATGAGAAATCCAAAAGTGAGCATTACCCTTTTTGAAAATTGTGTTACAAAAATTTTTAATATTTGGGCAATTTTTATGCAAAGATTGCATTCATATTCTAAAGATAGATGTTATTCCAAATCGACATCTTTTATGTGATTTTATTAAAAATTAAAATGTAACAATTATGTGTATTTTTTAATTTTATTTTCATTGACAAAGAACTGCATTTTTAATTTATGTGCAAATTAACATTTTAATATTTTTTAATCGGAAAAATTAAATCATTATCTGGATTTAAAAAATATTATAGTTATATTTTCAATAATTTTTAAAAATTCTTTCATCACAAAATGTTATCCAATAGCCACATACTTGATATCAAGTGTTGGAATAAAAGTAATAATTTAATCTGTATAATTTAATACTCAGCAAAAATGGATATCCGAGGTAAAATATTTTACTAGAAATGAACTTAGACTTATGATTTAATTTATGAATATATATCATAAAGTACCAAAAGAAAGCCCTTCCTGAATGTATGTGAATTTTTCTTTCGTTGAAAAAGCATTATTTATAAGCTATCCCCTTAGAATCTTATTTTTCTGACACATTCAGTCCTTCTTTTTTTTTTTTTTTTTTTTCAGAAAATTAAGTTTTTCTATCCATATCTCCTAAAGGAATACATCTTATACAATTTATTTTTATCCAATCTCTTTACATATCATTCAATTAGAATGACATACTTTGCTATGCACACTACTAAACCTTTGAAAAGATATTAATTATGTTTTCCTTGATTTTTATGCGCTAATATGATATAGATATTTATATCAAAGTTAAATTTTACAATTTTTGTTCATTTTTTTTCCATATCTAATTTAATTATTTTTATGTGCATTTACTTCATTAATTTATTATTTTTAATAATCGAAATCTTGTATGGAAAAGAATTTTGTAAACAAAAAATGTTAATTTGTTTTATTTAAATGTTAACTGATTTTATTTTGCAAATTGTAAAAATTCTGTGAAATTTCATAAATTCCAAATATTATCGCCCTTATCATCCTAATTTTGCTACCCTTTTCACAAAGGTTTTAATTATAACCCTCCCGCCCCTTAAAATCATTAGAGCTTCCTGTCTACTAAAGAGGGACTTACTTTCAATATAAAAAGCAATCAATTACTTTTTGAAATTAGTGCCAAACTGTCTTAAGTATAGTAAGAATTGTGATTATATTGTACCTAGTACCATGACTAAAGTGATGATGGGAAATATGATACAAAGCGATTTGGTTTGTTTGACTCCGAATTCAAACAGTAATTGATTACTTTTTATATGTATATACAGTGGAAACTGCGTAAAGTGACCGCCCTCGGGACCAGCTAACATGATCACTATATAGCAGTGGTTATTTTATGAAATGTCTTTAAATATGGCACGTTAATTTTTTTTTAATCTCAAAAATTAAAACATACATTAAAAAGTATTCTATATTAAGTAATGAATTGATTAATTAACTAACAAGGTAAATTACTTAAAACTCATCTTATTTATTTTGAATTCAGTTGAATAACTTCCATAGTAATTAATTTAAATAACACAACGACAAGATATACACGTTATTAACATGCATATTTAGTTTGATTTTACAGTACTGGCCAAGGAAAAAAAAATCTTTTGATTTTTTTTGAATATGTATGTTCACTTACATTTGTTAATTTTAGATAAAATAGTTTTAGTAATTATAAGGCACTTTTGCGTTACCATTCAGCTAAATCACAAATGTTCAATATATAAACAAAAAAAGTTCCATATAGTTATTAAAACTATCTTAAAATGAACAAAAGTAGGCAAATGTACATAGTCAAAAATGACAGAAAAATTCATATTTTTTTTTGGCCAGTTCTGTAAATACATAATCAATGTTTCTAGGATTATTATAATTTATTCTACTTATAAGTTTCATTTGCAGCAAAAAAGTCAGAAATTTCTCGTTGCTGAAAATGTATTTTTTCAGCAACTATGCTTTCAAGTTTCCTTAACAAATCCAGCATTTGTGGACAATTATTTAAGACATACATTTTCATTGTTTTTAACATCTTTAACATTTCTGTGTCAAAAAATTTAACATTTTCATCGATTTCAACTTCATCTTCAATAACATAACAGTCTTCATTTTTCTTTTTCATTTTTAAAGTCTCAAATTTCTCATTTCAAACTGTCTTGATCAATGGAAGCATTATAAATTTCGAGTTATCACTGTCAAAATTCATCAACAATTCAGCATCCACTGTTTTATCTTCTAAAGGCAATTGATTTATAATATTTTAATTATTCGAAAGGTTATTGTCATAATTTACAGACAGTGAATTTCTGGTATCTTCAGAAATTTGTTGCAAAAAACCAGATATTTCAAAGCATTTTAAAATTGTACTTTGACGTACCACATTGTATGAATCATTAATCCACAGTATGACTCAAGGACTTTTATACTTAAAGGAGTTTCATTTGCTGATTTTTATTCTTCTGCTTTGAAAAGTATAATTTATGGAACAATTGCTTTCTCTAATATAATCTGAAATATTGTTTGATCAATGTCTGTATATGCAGTGTGGTATTAAGAGGTTAGAACTTTATTTTTAAATTTGAAAATGACTAATTACTAGGGTGTGCTGGACAGTTATTTATAAAAAATAGAATATGTCTCTATCTTTGCTTCATCTGTTTGTTTAAATGAGAAACCCAGTAAAAACAGAGAATATCATGTTGGATTTTTTATTTTCATACCATGAGACTTGTAAATTCTTGATGTTAATCTTTTTAAAACAGTATAATTTTCTGTTTTTTTTTTTTTTTTTTTTTTTTTTTTTTCTATTATAAGAGGTTTTAGCTAACCTTCTGTTAAACTGCAAGTAATGTAAATGGCAATTCTCTGTTTAGAAAATTTCCTATCCAAGCATTTATCCCCAGGCATTATGATATTTTGTTTGGCATTGCCCGATGAAACAAATCAAATTCATCCCCATCGAATGTGTCTTCTTTCTTGTAACCCTTTAGCAAATCAGAAATTTGTCTTTTAAAGGAATCTATTGTTTTCATTTCAATGTTATGAGACTCACCGTACAAATATTTCTGAGAAATGTTATTTCTTTTTAGAAAAATTATAAATAATCATTAGAAACAGTGAAATTTTCCTTGTTGAGTTTTTTTTTTTTTAAACTCTAAAGCTGCTTCTCATTCGTCCAGAAACTTAAGCATTCAGCCTAAACCTAAACATTTGTTTACCATTAAACAGTTGCTTGATTTGCATCAAAATAATTGGGAGTTTTTTCGAAGTTTTTAATTCTTTAGATTCATGTTTTATTTTGCTGTAATGTTCACAGATATAGCGATTTTCTTTTAAAAGTGTTTCTCACACAAATTTTACAGATTTGCCAATTTCCAGCTGCTATTATTTGACTATTATTTTTTTAGAAAATTAATAATTTCAATTTTATCGTTTAAAGTCTTTACGGTTTGGGCATTTTACATTCTTTATGAGAATCTGAATTTAAAATGTGCAATGTCTCCATATTTTAAGAAAATACGAACTGTATTAAAACTAATAATTTGACTACCAAAGCAATAAGAAAACTGCAAGTTCATGCATCTAAAATTCAATGCTAAATGCTACAAATCTTGCAAGCAGTACTAGTACAATGAAAGAGCATATGCAGTTATAGTTTTAGAATTTCCAAGAACATATGACAAAGAAATCCTTTTTTAAAACAAACCCTAATAATCACCAGTTTGTTTTCTCAGATAAAAATAGTACTAAAAGGACTTAGTCAATTATAGCAGACGCAAGCATTCCTATCCTAGGATCCATCAATATATGTGGAGGAAATATTCCTCATTCTTCTCTTACCTCGAGAGAAAAATGGGAAGGTAAGGTCACCTTAGAGAGGTGCAAATATCTATACAATAACAAACAAACTGGTCACTATAGGAGTTAAATTCTTGTATATTTTTATGGATAAAAATAAAAATTTCGGAAAATGGTCACTTTAGAATTTTAATTTGAAAATTTTCGGTATGCAGAAAAATGGATGGTCACATTTTACAGGTTTAAATAACATTGGCAACAAAAAGCTATCTGGTCACTTTACAAAATAAACAGGTGGTCACATTACCGGACATTTCTCATGTTACTTTTCATGAATACAAATAAAATTTTGAGAAAGTGGTCACTTTAGCCAGGTGGACACTTTACCAACGTGGTCACTTTAGCAGGTTCCACTGTATTTGTAAATGAAATCATAAGTCTGTGAAGAAAAAACAATAATAAAAATTCCCAAAAATTCATTTGCCATTTTTAGTGATTTTCTTTTATTAGTTAATTTTTTTACTTTCTTCTATCTTCAATGGAAGAAAGTATTGTAATCGAATTTTTTTTTGACAGCTTTACACATTTTAGGGGTCAGATATATCCTAAAAACATGTTATTACAAAATGTCTGTCTGTACGTATGTTCATATGTCTGTATGTCCATATGTCGCCATTCTACCATCAAAAAGAGTACAAAGATATGCATAGAATTGAAACAAATTTTTTGTGAATGTTTTTGGCTGTGGCAAACGGGTCCTCCTTCATTTTTGAAATATTCTGCTGAAAGGGGGATTTGCAAAAGCAATTTTTATGTCATTTTCAATATTGTACCACCTAAAAGTGTATGAAGTATGCATCAAAATAAACCAATTTTTTTTTTTGTGTGTGTGTGTGTGTAAGTGTATGGCCAGTTGGTCCTACCTGAATTTAAAACTAGTTGTTGGGGGCCACCGTAATACTTACCCATCATGGATATGTATATGAAAATAAAACATGTGAAAACTATTTATACAATGCATTGCAATTCATAAAAAAAATTTTAATATCGTTGATATACATAGTAATGCTATATTAAAGAACTGATGATGTACCAATTTCGACAAATTATATAAAATGCCAAACTACTCAAGTAGTACCAAACTGCGTAAAAGAAACATCCTTATAACTCAAAAAATAATAATTCTATTAACTAACAATTAACTGCGTCGGATTAAGCGTCTCATTTCCAATTAAAATATTCTTCTGAATTGAAATTTGAATGAAATACAGGGTCATGAAAAATCAAAGAATGTGGAAAACAAGATTACAAATATCTCGGCAACTAATAATCCGATCGACTTCGTTCTATATGCAAAATATGTGTTATTTTATTGCCTTTTGCGTCCATTCCTTAGAATAAAAAAATTCGAAAATTTTTATATACCTTTCATCAGAACGAAATTTTCGAGAGTCCGAAAAAAATAGTTCCGGATAATCGAGGTTGCTGATATTAAATAGGGTTCGTCCGATTCTTACATACTAACTACATACAAAATTTCAAGTCTCTATCTCAATTTGTTCGGGAGATAGAGCGTTTACAGACAGACAGACGGACAGCAAAAAAATTTTTCTAAAAATATGTTTTTCGGAATTTCCACTACCTAAAACGTGTAAATCCGTCAAAAAATTTTTTTCGATTTCCAAATGATTGCAAGACTTACCCTATACTACGTATGATGGGTAAGTAAAAAACTACAAGAAGGGGCGGCGCTGCAATAGTGATTTTTGTGCCATTTTCAACATTGTGCCACTTAAAAGTATATGAAGTTATGCATAGAATTGAATGAAATTTTTTGTGAAGTGCTTGGCTATAGCTAGTAGGTCCATCCTAAGTTTGAAAAAAAAAAAAAAAAATCACTGGAAGGGGACGCTATAATTACGATGTCTGTGCCATTTTCATTATTTTACCATCAAAAAGTGTATGAAGTTATGCATAGAACTGAACTAAAATTTTTGTGTATGATTATTTTTGAGTATGGCATGTAAGTCCTCCCTGAATTAAAAAAAGTTATCTGCCTTATCTATCTAATGTCCATCGGCTCATGCAGAGATGGAAACTCGTTTTTACTCAGATTAGTTGCTTGAAGCAGAAATTTAAGATGAAAATCAAAGTTGGTATAGTATTGAATTCAAATTATTAAGTGTAAATATTTTTTGAAATATTAAAATGCACGTATGAGATAGAAGAAAGTTTTGGGATCGGCACATCTAACTAGATTTTATTGAATCTGGAATGTCACATCTTTTAATGAAGCATTTTTCATTATTAATTTGTATTCCTATCAAAATATGTTAATTATATATTTTTTCTTCAGTATTTGTGATCTTTCCTTTAGATTAATCTTCAGTTAACAGATGGAGAGGGGTGGCATTGATATTAGCAATTCTATAGATTTTTACAGAAAAATTAATAATTAAAAATATCATCTAAAAAATTTATTTTTTTTTTTTTTAAGCAAAAACTTTATTTTAATTCTGATTAGATTAATATCATTTCAAGGTTTAAAAAAAAAAAAAAAAAAAAAAGTTTTACAACATTGATAAATTTAACCCGTGTTCTTATAAGAATAATTTTGAGTTTCGAAAAATTTCTCAACAGTTTAAATTTTGTCTAATCTATAGATTAAAGTTGTTAAATCCGACAAATCAAAATTATTTGCATATTGGACAAATCTGTACAATATTAAAAAAGTGTAAGATTTAAAAAATTTACTTTTTAATATTCTTTAATCTGGTTCAATGTGTAGAGTAAGAAAATTTGAATATTAAGTGAATATTATTTCATCCATAAAATGAAAAGTTTATATTCACAAAAAAACAATTTTTTCTATATTAAAGTGTATGTCCATTATTGAGATATATGAATTGTTTGTAAAATAAAATCAGTTTTTGTTATTTATCTTTAATTTTTTGGTGATGTTGACTGTCATATCAGGTTTTAATTCATGAATTAAAACCTGATGATTATTTTTGAAAAACTTCAAGTTAAGGGAGAAACACATTTTTATTAAAAATTAAAAACAAGGACATGGAAGTGTACAACAGTAGAGGGGTATAGTTACTCTTGCTGTAGAATTCATTTTATGTATAATTTTATTCATATCCTTGTTTAATTGTCCATTTCATAAGTTTTTTAAAGTTTAGCAGTTAGTTTTTAAAGTTTAGATACATTTTTCATATGTTTTAAAAATAATTTTGAAAGTCAAAAATTTTGAACTTTTCTTCCCCAAATGATACATGAAAAATCATGGGTGGATGTTACACAAAAGGTGCAGCACAGAATAAAATATATATATATATGGTACACTTTAATTGTATTGTGATTTGCTTGTTAAAAGTTGTTAATAAAGATATATTGCATTATCTGTATTTATTTTAGGGTTAGGGCATTATGATAATCAGTTTACCCCTTCATTGGTTAAAGGTGATATTGAAAACGAAAAAATTTTGCAGTTATCTTGTGCTGCTGACTGTGTTCTTGCTGTTTCAGGTATTGTTTCCATATATTTTATATGTATATACATTTGTTATGCGTATATTTTAATATATTTTAATTCACATTTTGCTTTAAAATGTTAAAATTTCATTTTTATTAAGATGTTTTAGTATATTACTTGCATTTTTTTTAACCTATAAAATTTACCTAACATAAATAATGGATCAAGCAAAAAGGAAAGTGCCCACATTAATTAGCACAATTAGAAAAAAAATATTTCAAACAGGTATGTTTTCAACCTAAAATAATACTAAAAATAAAACAATCAAACATGACAAATTAGATATTAAACATATGATTTTTTTTAATGTGGTAAGTTGTAACTAATATAATTATATTCCAAAGTATTTGTGGGCCTGAGGATTCTGCTGTGGTTCTACAAATTTTGATTATATTTACTTTTTTCTATGTTTCAATGTTGTAATTTTGTATTAAATTCAATGATTTATATATTGTTTCGCAATTAATGTTTTTATACACTATCTACCAAAAAGTATTTGTACACTTTCAGTTTTTGACATTTTGTCAAATATTTAAAAATATACTGGTCGGATTCTTCTGGAACTTCAGAAATATAAAGATTATATTTCACTTTATATTTATTTACATTCATTTGTTAAGCGGGTAATTAGGGGGCCGGCAAAAAAACAAAGAATAATAGAAATACTTGGGATCGCCCTGTACATGAAAATGCACGAAACGACTTATCGCTTTAGAATACAAATATATGAATACAGTAGAATATGTACACTAATTTTTGTGAGAATAGCATGTATATTTATGGCGATAGAGCGATTTTTTTTGAAAAATTCAAAAAATTCTGGTATGTTTTTTGTTTATATCATAGAGGGTTTTTGACCAAATTTAACGCAAATATCAGAAAAATTGGCAAAATCTATTAAAAAAAATATAGCGCAATTGGAATATAAATATATTTAATACTTTATGAAATATGAGTGGTTTATGAAATAATTTTTATCTGCGCATGCGCGAACGATAAAAACAATTCTTTTACATCATTTAATAGTCAATTCTATGGAGTAACTTATAAAAAAATTCCAATCAAATATCGTGAAAATTCAAAAAGATATCATTATTATAAGTAAGCTGTTTTTAAATTGCTCTCTAAAAACGGCTGAATGATAAGGGATTCTCCACAAATTGACATTTTTTATTAACTGACTTTTAGGAAAAAATTAGTACTATTTAATGAATACAATATTGCTGCTAATAAGTATCTTGACACCTGTGATAGAAAAGGAAAAGGGCTTTTATTCTTTTCCATCACAGATGTCAAGATAGTTATTAACAGAAATATTGTATTAGATATTGTATACATTAAATACTAATTTTTTCCTAAAAGTCAGTCAATAAAAAATGTCAATTTGTGGAGAATCCCTTATCATTCAGCCGTTTTTAGAGAGCAATGTAAAAACAGCTTACTTATAATAATGATATCTTTTTGAATTTTCACGATATTTCATTGGATTTTTTTTATAAGTTACTCCATAGAATTGACTATTAAATGATGTAAAAGAATTGTTTTTATCGTTCGCGCATGCGCAGATAAAAATTATTTCATAAAACTACTCATATTTCATAAAATATTTAATATATTTATATTCCAATTGCGCTATATTTTTTTTAATAGATTTTGCCAATTTTTCTGAAATTTGCGTTAAATTTGGTCAAAAACCCAGCATGATATAAACAAAAAACATACCAGAATTTTTTGAATTTTTCAAAAAAATCGCTCTATCGCCATAAATATACATGCTATTCTCACAAAAATTAGTGTACATATTCTACTTTATTCATATATTTGTATTCTAAAGCGATAAGTCGTTTCGTGCATTTTCATGTACAGGGCGATCCCAAATATTTCTATTATTCTTTGTTTTTTTGCCGGCCCCCTAATTACCCGCTTAACAAATGAATGTAAATAAATATAAAGTGAAACATAATCTTTATATTTCTGAATTTCCAGAAGAATCCGACCAGTATATTTTTAAATATTTGACAAAATGTCAAAAACTGAAAGTGTACAAATACTTTTTGGTAGATAGTGTATGTAATATATTTATATATATATGTATATACAGTCGAACCTTCTTAACATGAACCTCAAGATGAATCAAAATATTGTTCATGTTAACAGTAATTCATGTTAACAGTATCAAATCTTTGTGTACTCGTCTTTATAGGGGACTGTGAAGACAGTTCATGTTAAAAGTAATTCACATTAAGCGTGTTCATGTTAACGAAGTTTGACTGTATATAAATGTTTATCATTTAAAGTCGTTTAATTATTCACTTATAATCTAACAAATTAATCACTCCTCATAATATTGATATTTAAAATTCCTCACTCATGGACAACTTATTTTGCTTTGATTCTATTGAATTCTTATTTGATTTATAATAGGGATGGGACGAATAGTGATTTGGCCGAATAACCGAATACCGAATATTTGGCCAAATATTAGGCCGAATACCGAATATTCGGCGGCCGAATATCAACTTTTTTTTCCCAATAAAGAAAATAAATTTTGATTATATATAATTTAAAAAATAGGAACTCATTAATAATTATTACTCTTAAATGTGCTTTTAAATGTATTTTTAAATTTGAAACACTTATTTTAACACAAAAAAATTATAAAATTGCATTACATTCTTTTATCTTAATGTACATCAAATTGATTTTCAATAAGTCAGGATGGTAAGATATTTCCATAAAAATATGAAGAATGTACTTCATTTTTACTGTCAAATAAGGGACTTTTACCCTTTCTTGCATCCAAAATTAATAATATTCTTAATCTCTCTCTCTCAGAACTCACAAGGAGATATTTTCTGAAATAACCTTTAATGAAGTAAATTTGATCATTTAGTGTCTGTGTCCTTAATGATAAGCGAATTTGTAAGAATGAGCCTGCTCTGAAATCAGTTGCCAAGCTTTAAATTACAAATTACGTTAAAGCAAAAGGTTATGCTTAAAGTAGGATGCATATGTTAACAAAATCTTTGACATTTGAATCGGTGCATAATATTCAACTTCGATATTCCACAAGCATTAAAAGGACAAAGAGAAATTGATAACAACGTGAATGAAGGAAGATGTAAATTAAAAATATATACCTAATAATGTTACATATTTAAGTCAGTAATTATGCAAATAATTATTTAAAAGTGAAAACTATAGAATAAAAAATTTATTTTGTTCAGTATTTAGAATTTATGTTTAAATACTTATAAAACCATCTATCTAATTTTAAAAATGAATCTTCGTTAATACACCTAGTGAATGAATTTTTTCATTTCATACTTTACAGAAAATAAGTTATGAATTTCTTACAAGTCTTTTTTATACGTGCATGGAATTTGCATACATTAATAAATATTCAAGTGTAAATTAATCAAGTGTAATTCAATAAGGCAGTGTTTTTTTTTTTTTTTTTTTTCTATAAGAGTTTTTATATCTTGAATTGTAATAGATCATTCTTTAATGAAGACACTTCCCGTACAATTAAATCTCCAACTTGGCAGCATTTTCTAAAATATCACTAACTTTTATAGGAAATGCAGAAAGCCTGTGTATTTTTTAGCAATTGAATAACTGTATATTTTGTAAGTAAGAATAAGAATGACTTCATGAATGAAGTAGCCAATTTGGATTACAGAAAAAAAATTGCAAGAAATGAAATTCTATAAATCCTAAATTTATTTGGCAAGATATCTTTCACTATTCGGCGAGATTTTACCAATATTCGGCCAGATATCTCTAAATATTCGGCTACAGGTATTCAGCTGAAGTATTCGGTCAACAAGCCTTCAATATTCGGCCAACCGAATATTCGGCAAAAGGGCCGAATAGGCCGAATACCGAATAGTGGCCGAATATTCGTCCCATCCCTAATTTATAATAATAGTGATAATAATAATAATAAATAGAAGAATCTTTAAAAACTGTAATATAATTCATCAATTTTTGACAAATGCAAGTCACATGCAAATCATATTTAACCTCATGACTGCCAAGTAAAAAGGACAAAATTGTAATGTTTTTTCTTTGTTATTTTTTAAAATTCTAAAAAAAGATGATTTTAAAAACTTATTTATGCATGTGAATGCAATCCTTAAGAGTGTAATCATTATTCAATTTTTTGTAACTGCATTATATCTAGAATACATCATTTTAATAGTTCTTCTATTGCAGTGGAGTCTATAGTTTAGTGAACGGATATGTCAGTTCTTGGCATTGAGAAGGTTAATACATTATTACTTATCTAATTAGTATCACTGAATATTAATTAAAATTTGATAATTAATTATTGAATTATTGAAATGTTGATTTCTTTATTCCAGATAAAGGAGATGTATTTGGTTGGGGTAATTCTGAATATGCACAACTGAATTCAGCTACAGATGAACAGCAGGTATTAATATTAACTTTTTTTTTTTTTTTGAAATTGTGAATAGAAGTGAAAAATGATATTTTTGATGCAGATTAAACTTGTGTTATATTTTTTGAAAAATTAAAATTGTGATGAGCTTTGTTTTGAGCATATTATAAATTTTTTTAGGAGATAAATATTTGCTGAATGTATAATTATTTCTATGATAGAGTTTGAAATAGGAAAATTGGCAAATCATTGCCTTGTTGGTGAAATGGAAGATTTCCCAACAGGATTTCCAGTGGTGTACTTTAGCTCATCATTATTCAGTTTTAATGATTGAGAGTAAAGACTTTTTTCTTCCAAACACTCACAAGCCTGAATGTTTTTATTCTGCCAGTTAATTGTGCCATGTTACAGTCAACTTCAATAATAGTGCACATCATCAAAACTTTTATTTTTAATGCTTTTTTAATTTGATGCAATAAATAAAACTGACAAATATCTTATAATTTCAATCAAAATTAGCTACTTGTGCTTCTTAGGAAGATTTTTGAGGTCTTAAACTATTAGAGAAATTTCTGCTTATTTTTTAAAGCATCATCAAAATAAAATTGATACAGAAATGCATTAATCTCTTGTACTCTATAATCTCTTGTGCTATCTATTTTATTAGTTATTCTGTTAAATTATACAGCAGTGGTAATCCTTAAAATTTCTGTAGGAGCCAAATTATACTAAAGAAATCTGCCTGGGGGCCACATTTATATATATTTTTTTACCATTATATGTTTATATATTATGTACTAATCTTTAATATGAAAATATTAGTTTTAGACAGCATTAATAATTTAACATTAACTATTGTATGATGGATAATGTACATTAATTATTCAAGGAGACTATTCAAGATACGAAAAGGCATAGACAAGACTTGCAATATTCTACTTTAGTATTGTGGTTATTGTTATTAATAGGGGGAGGATTGATAAGAGTAGGAAATGTTTATGTACTTTTCATAAGTATGCAGAGTATCCCCTATATTTAAAAAAAAAGGCAAATTGTTGCCAGTGTTTAAGGAGACTTTTCTACTAAAAGGCATGTTGGTTTTGTTTTTTGAAGGGCACTTCAAATTCTTAAAGGCACTTTTTTTATTCTTAAAGGTAATCATTCTGAAGTGTGTTTCAAACTCTTAATGCCCCTTTTAAATTTTTAAAGTTATTTTTAATATCTATAACTCAGAGCACTCTTTTCTAAACGAAATTGAGTCTGTCACGTTCGTGTCTAAAAGGAGTATGAATTTCTATCAGTCTACACCCAGCGCATTGCTGGAATGGTAGAATGGACTCTCCATGGATGCTAGGGGCTGCGGAGAAATAAAAAAAAAGGTTGGGGGAGAGAGAGCTTTTGGACAAGGTATGATGAGGTTGTGTTTCTGACCGGCTGCTGTTTATTTTTGTTTATTGTTCATGTTCTCAAAATATGGCTGTTAGCTAAGGCCTAACTACTATTTATCTGTATATATTTTTTTGTTTAATGTTAATTAAACAAATTTGTTTCTGTAAGAGGCATGTGTTATTTTGTCTCACTCGTCATTATTAATATTGGGAACCAACACACAGGAGTTAGCCTGTGACACAGTTTTTGCCTTGCAGGTAAATTTTTTATTGCAAAATGGAGAAGAGGCAGTTTTTTTACTGGAGGACAACAAAGATGCTATTTTGTTAAACAAAAAGGCAGGCAGGGTGTAACCAAGGTTCTTGCTGTCGCTCGCCATTGCACCAGATTGCGACAAAATGCTTTATTTGGCAAGTAAACGAACAATCAAATTTGCCAGATTTTGATTCTTCAATTTCTGCTCTCTTTCTGTGTTTGTATAGTGATGTCAAAACAATTGAAATTATGATCCACATTATCAAATTATTGATGTCGCTTTGAATGTTTGATCGCACCATGCCATTTACATTGCTCTATTTATACATATGCTGACATAACACCAATTCAGTTTAAAAACAGCCAAAGGCACAGAAAGGATTATACAATTATCTACTCTTTGCTAATCAGTATAAATGCTCTGGCCTCTCGCCTCTATTATTAATATAAACAAAGTTACTCACACCAAGCAGAGAGCTGAAATTATTGATTTATCATAATGTTTATTAGTTGTATGCAAAGTATCATTGGCTGGTCAAATTTTTTGCATTAGTAAAAGTCGAAATCTCATTGTGTACACATTTTCACAGCAAATCAATGATAGTTGTTTTTATTTACACTATTAAAAGAATGTTTGAAACATTTACACATTTAGGAGACATTTGGAATGCACTTATTTTAAATAATTTATATAGCAATAGTCAATTTTTTATATATATATATATATATATATATATATATATATATATATAAACAATTTAAAAAAAGCAGGTTTTTTTAGAACATATTAAAAAAAAAAGGATACAATAAGAGGTTAAAGATTAATTTTTCAGTGTTTCACCCCGAATCTATTTTGCTAACATTTCTTTTCATTTGGCAACTATTTTATGTTTCTTATTCTCCAAATCACTAATGTTTGTCCAAACGCAGTGAGAACTCTGTGTGTAACACTCTGCTGAAATAATCTAGGAGAAACTCTGAATATGATATATTTATGCATGGCATTAAAAAGATCCATATTTAATGGAAATAAAATAAAAATCTTGTTATATTTACTGAGATAAAATTTGAATGATTACTGTGATTTCAAGTAATTTTCATATCATAAAACTAGTACTATATTTTTTGTATATGCCATGTGTTTTTTCTCTCTAAAATTAATTTTGAAATTCAATGAGTAAGTAGTACATTGTGAATTATAGTACAATTATAGACTTTACATTAGATTTTAATATAACAAAACCTCTTTGAAATACTTTTCTGTTAATTTTTTTTTCTTTGAATAATGTATTAAAATTGTGTGTGTGATATGTGAGCATAGCAAACCTTTAAAAAAAAAAAAAAGTGGTAAATTTTTTTAAAATTTTTGGATTTTTTAGTTATCTTTTAGACTCCTTGGATTTTTATCTTCTGAAGTTTGTATGAATCATGTATACTGTGTGATCACATGAAATCACTTCATGGTTGGTATAGTGAGTACCATTGCTGTAGAGAAATTAGATTGAATGATTATGAATAAAAATGGATTAAATGAGTTTATGTCATTTAATGGGTATTGTAGACTTATAAAGTAGCAAGTGATTTAATTGAATTTAGTGATGTAATATGTGACTTTAATAATGTTAAAGCAAATTGTAGAGTAATTAAGAATCTGATGAAAATCTCTCCAAAATGGAAAAAAATTCTTAAATTTAAGCCTTATTTCAGATTTTGAATACTTCTTCTAGATATTATACTCATAGCTTTTATATTACATGCTAAATTCCAATAAAATTGTTTGCATAATATTGTCACATCAGTAGAAAATAAATTCATTCAATAAATACAAAAATATCGGCAGTTCAGTGGAAAAGAACATCACCATGCTAAAAATGAAGAATTTCAAAAAAAATTTTGATGATTTTTTTTTTTTTTAAGCTTTAATATTGAATTTTAGAAAATAAGTGTGTCTAAATGGCTTTGTGGAAAATATTTTACACTAGTAAACACACAACTTAAAGGACTTAATTTTATTCTGTAATCAGTTGTAAATTTCTAACAAGATACATGTAAAAATTAAGCTGGTCACCTGTGGTAAAAATTGGATGTTTAAATTTTCTTTTTATGTACTTGTATATTTAATGGTAGCTAAAAATATATGCCCATAAGATATATATACATTAAGTATAAATATTTAGGTATTCCATTTTCTTTTTCAGATAAATATACCTTTGCATTTAAAGCTTAATGTTGGAAAAGTAAAACAAGTTGCAGCTGGTGGTACTATGTGTGCTGTATTAACAGGTATGTCTTAAATTTTCCATGTGATAAAAAATTATATCAATGTTAAGAAATAAAAAAAATAAAAGAAATTTGGTACTACTAGGTTATCCTGTCGACCAAAAAAATATCGCCAAACTATAAGATTAAATGCCAATAATGGATGATCGTGAATGTCACATTCAATGACATTAAATATAATTCATGTGTTTAAAATGTCATTAAATGATTTTTATTTGGTTTTTTATTTGAATTTTTATTAATATTCTACTAATTATTTGTTTTTTCGTTATTTAAAATAAAAATTTTGTCAATATGCATAATTTGGCTATTAGTTTGGCGATTTGTATAATTTGGCAAAATTGGTCGACGGACTAACAGAGTAGTACCAGAAATTTAAATATTAAATTTAAAAGAGAGATGTTATGGATTAATGGAATAGGATAATTAAGTTACTATTTTAAACCCAGTTATCTTAAAAGTGGTCAGTATTATTAGCATTGTGAAGTATAATTAATAAAAAGCAAAGGGAGAAGTTTCATGGTGGAGAATAAGTGAACAATACAAATTACTCACCTGAACCGGAAAAAAGTTTGGATGGCCGAAATACAAGTTTTCTCAATCATGTTGAGAGTGTTAGACAAAAATATAATACATCTTACTACACTAAAAAAAACACTAGTGTTTAAATGCAAAATATTTTATTAGAACACATATAAGCACAAGTAATTAATTAGATCTGTGCAGATCCCAAAGAAAACAAGTATAAAATATCAAAAGTTTGATTATTAAAGTGTATTTCCCCTGTAATTACATTCTATTCTATGTATAACCAATACAGAACATTAATTTACTATGAGATTATTTTACCATCATGGTTGAAAAATTATTATATATGAAACAATTATTTTCTGCTGGAGTGAGTGTTAGATATTAATCCTTATATATATTATAAATGTGAAAGTGTGTCCAAAAAATTGGAATGAACTTGGCTTCAAAATGTATGGATTAATGTCTTTGAATCTTTGCATATGTATAGATTATAGGAGTGGAATGAACATAGGCTATTTTTTATTTATTTTATTCAAATATTTTCCTTAATAATTCAAAATTTAATTATTTTTCATACAAAATCAATAGGCATTTTTCAGATAAAATTTAACCATTTTCCTTTCCTGTTGCCAAGAAAATAAAAAATTGGAATAATAATTTTTCAGCGGCAATGAATTTTTAATAAAAAACTTCCACGCGAAAAACTATAATAAAATAATTTAAAAGAAAATAAATATGACGTCATGTTTGAAATAAAAATAAAAGGTGTATTTTTTATAATATATTTAACAAGGATATTTGTTTAGTTAATGGGATTTTTTGTGTTAAATATGGCGACATAAATTAAAAGTAAAAAGAATGAAAAAGAATTATATTTTTAATAAAATGGTTCACTTATAAAAATGTGACATCATAGTTGACATAAAACAGGTACTTTATAGCAGTCGTTAAAAATACAAGGGATATGAATATCAGAAGTTAATGGAGCGAGACAAATAATGACGTCATATTTAAAATGAATCAGAAATATTTTTTACTTATATTAATTAATAAGTTATTAGTTACATACAAATGAATATTTTTATTCAAAACTCATAATTATCAATGGAAGAAATTTTTTGTGGGGAAAAAGCGGAAAATAAAATTACTGATTAATATATTTTTGGCTCGATTTTTTAACACTTACGAACAAAGTTGAAAAGTTATGCTTTCCGTTTATCTGTCTGTCTGGTCGCTTTCTAACTTTCGTAAATATACTCCGATTTCCATGAAATTTTTGGACGTTCTTAACGTTTACCTAGCACAAATACCTATTGAAAATAAAGTTTCTACGATGATTAGTTTATTTACAAGGATTGTCAAAAAATTTCCTTACATTACGGCATTATAGGGAAAATCGTTTTAATTAAATTTAACGATGTTACACCCTGTGAAACATATTCAAATTTACATGCATTTACAAAGTGCACTAAAATATGCATTTTGTAAAGTGTATAGTGAAAAGGAGACTTATTATTCATTTACAGGGTTACACAGAAGAATTCCATTGCATAAGAATAAAAAGAGGAACAGTTTCCGACATATTTTAAGTATGGTAAACGATTTCATGTATAATCAAATTGATATACATTGCTGAGGCTTTATGTGAGTTATTTCATGCATAATACGAAGTGCATAGCATTTACAGGGACACACAAAAGATTTAAAATATTATATATTCTATTCGAAGTACTGTATATGATGGATGATGACTGTTGCATGAATGAAATGCATTTTGAATTATGATATGTGCTTTTAAGTTTCGCTAAATGTATGCATATTAAATGGAGAGTATAAATGGTAATAGTATAAATAGTTAAATTTAGATATACAGGGTTACACAAAAGATCTCGGAAAGGTTACTGAATATGAGCGTAATTTACTTAAAGGTGGTTTTTACATAAAATATGCATTTTTATTTTGAACTGCATTTAGTAAACTAAGAAATGTTTGTAGTATATATATAAAATGATATACAGGGTCCCGCAAAGAACTGGATACAAGGTTGTCTTTGGATGATAATTTCTGAAAATGTAATTTAGGTAGTAATAAGAAATATTTTTGTTTGAACTGAATTTTAGAATCGTGTATTAAAGGCACATGGAAAACTACAGGGCTGAACAAAAGAATTCAAGAATGTTTCTATCTATTAGTATTAATCGCTGAAAGGAAAATTTTAACCAGCAAACAAATTAGCAAATAGGGATTATCAGAAGCTTTTTTACCATAAATTCGCGATAAAAAGTTAATTACACATGCTTTTCATCATCGAAATGTTTTGCTTGATTGATCAATTATTTCTTCTTTAAATGTTATGTGAACGAAGTCACAGGGAACTGCTAGTATTATATAAATGTCACAAATTCATATTTAAATAAGCTATCAATGATTGTAGATTTAAAATCCATGCCCAACCACAAAGTTCTTTGTAAAAATAGTATGTTATATACTTTTGTGGTCTACTAGTGCATACAGTAATGGATAAGAAAGAATCTGTGTTCATTAATCACATTGATGTAATAATAACATCCAAAAAGTCATTTAGCATTGCAGTACTGATTCAAAGACAATGTCATTGTGTATCTGATATTTGCCTGACTCACAAATGAGAAGAAAAGATCCATATCTGGTTGCGATACTCAGCTGCAAGTTTACCTCTAATGTAACGAATCATCAACTGGAGCGTGCTACTTGAGATCTTGAGTAATTACTCTGGGAATGAATGATAGCCACAGGAAAATCATACCATCTTTAAAAGCAGCCAACAATCTGATGTGAGCACAGTTATTTAACTTAGTTGTAATCACCAGAAATTATTTCCAGCAATCATTGATTTGATATGGAGGGAAATACAACTTTGATAGTATCTAGCAATGGACCCGTTCAGCCCATCGTCGAAAATACGATGAAAGAGATATTTCACCAAGTCATATTATTATGATTTACTGAAAAAGATAACAGATTATTGAGATGGGATAAAATTATATGAGAGATTTTTTTTTATATCTTCGATTGGACAATGTAGACCTTCCCGGAATGCCAAAATCGAGAACACGGCACACCAAGGGAAGTCCACACGTCTGCATGCTACAAAATCCCACAGCTAAGAGAGCAAGACCTCGAATTCTCACTTAAGCATTTCCTCCAAGTGGCAGTAAAATTCGATGTGCTGATTGGCTAAAAACGAATAAGTGCCAAAGACGTGCATTGGCCAAGAGCAGCAGTTGCCACAAAAAAGAAATATTTGAATTTGAATAAGAAAAGTTCATTAGTGAACTATATTTGAAAATGGTTATTATAAATTATGGTTTAAAGTATTAATTAATTCAGTAAATATTAGAATTAAGATATTTAATTTATTTAAATTTATATTGACGTTCTTTTTAGAAAAATGAAATAAAATCATTTTTTATATAAGTTTAGCTATTTTTGATATATAAATTAAATATTAAATTATAACAGGGTTCGTACAGACTCCTTGGACTCCTTAGAAACTACTTAGAAATGATAACGTTCCCAAATAGTACTTAGAACTACTTAGATAAACAAAACACTCCTTAGAAACTCCTTAAATTGTATTGCGGTTTTGCACGCAAGCAATATTGCTCCTGGGAAAAAAAATTGCGATCGTAAAATGCACGGTAAACCATTTATGCATGTCATTCATCAGAAGCACAGCAGTGATTGGTTGAGATCATACTAATAGCCACCAAAGTGACTTACTTTTCACGGCCAGAAGGGAAAGAAAAGTGAAAAGAATAATCCAGACACGCCTCTAAGCTTCTAATTTCAAAAAGTGATTACTCTGTTTAATTCCTTCACAGCTTAGCTAGATATACAACTTTGATTTCTTCTTCATAATACGATTCATCATCCTCAATTTTGCTGATACAGTGGATTCAAGGGTGATTCTCGTCCGAAAAGTTGAAATTGGGTTATCAGTTCCGCATAGTTGCCAACTTGTACAGTTTTGCGTGTGGAAAAAAAAAACCGCAGAGAAATGCAAATTTCATGAAAAGATCGCCAAAAAAGCACGTTTCGTCAATATTTCATGGAAAAATGACGATTTCGTCAATGTTTTTGTCAACGAACTTTGTCAAAAGATCGCTGATAAACGCGAATCTCCTGTGCAAATCACGGTTAAAACGGCAATTTCCTCAAATATCGCAGATAAAATGCTAATTTCGTCTGAAGACCGTGGGAGAATGTCGATTTCGTCTAAAGATTGCAGTTATAATGCCGATTTTGTAAAAAGATTGCAGGAAAAAACAATTTTTCGCAAAAGATTGCTTACAAATATTTTGTCTAAAGATCATTGAAAAAAAAACCCGCCGATTTCATCAAAAGATCACGGAAAAAACGGCAATTTCGTCAACAGATTGTGGGGATAAAATGCCGTTTTCAAGAAAAGATCTTGTAAAAATGCAAATTTTGTTGAAAAAACGTCAATTTTATGAAAAAGAAACACGGAAAAATGCCGATTTCATAAAAACATCACAGAAAAACCACGGATTTCGACAAAAAATCACAATAAATTGCTGATTTTGCTAAAGTATCACAGATAAAGTCTGAAGATTGCAGGAAAGCGACGATTTCGTCTGAAGATCGTGGATAAACCCCCTCCCTCTCGCGGGGGGTAACTTGCGAAATCCCTGTGAAATTGAGGCTGTGCAAGTGCATGTCACATAAATAACAGCAAAAGTGGCAAGTCCATAAAATTTTTTGGACTCCTTGGATTTTTTATGTACTACTTGGATTTTTTTTTCCCAACTCTGTATGAACCCTGTTATAAATATTAAAATAAAATTATTTTAGAATTAAATATTAAAATTTGAGAATTAAAATTAATTATTTAAATTTTGAAAATTAATGAATGTTGCCTAACAATAAATTCATTAAATTTAAGCAATGATAGTTATTTTTTACTTTGTGTATATTTTTTCTGGGTACTTTTATAGAAAAGTGATGATAGCAATTAAAAATTATTTTATTTAGAAAAGTCTTATTTAGCAGCTCATAAACTGTTGTCTGTATTCCCGAAGAGATTTATAAATATCCTGTATTCAATTAACTTACTTAAAATATGAGTGGAATTATGTAAATCAATTGAAAAAAAAAAAAAAAAGATATTGTTTAAAAATGCATTGTAATTAGTTTTTATCTTACTATTATTAGTTAATATGTCCTGTATGCAGAGATGGGCAGTATCGAAAATACATGTATTTGAAATACATTTTCAAAATACATTTGTATTTTGTATTTTGTATTTTATCCCGAAAAGAGGAAAGTATTTTAGTAATGTATTTTGAAACAACTTTTCCAAGTATTTTGTATTTTGGAAATACATTTCATACTCAAAATACATTTCTGTAGATTTTAATTTGTTTCGTTTAAACCGCAGATGTAAGAAGTTTCACAAAAGCAAAACAGGTGCCTCTCTGTTTTGATTTGTCTGATAGGATTCGTTTCTAGAAGTTAATGTAAACATACTTTTTCAACTATTGCTATGATAAGGATTAGAAAGAAAGCTTCTGTTTAACTTAAGCATTTTTGCTGAACTGTACAAATACAATTCTAACGTTCGAGTTTTTATAATTATAACGTTGCTGTGAGAACGACAAAAACTAGTGTGTAATAAACAGGAAGAACCATTCATGAGTTTTGCTGTGTATAGTACTTTTTAAGAACCATAGAACGAAAGATAATGTAGTAGCAGAGATAAATGCAATGTATGTTTTAATCTCGTGAAAGAATGGGTGATATTTCCCCAGCTCCGGATTGCGATAGTTCACGTTGCGCTATATTAGATGGGAAAAATTTTAAAATAATTTCCGTTGATAGTAACGGCAAAGTTAAAGCAGCATGCCAAATGTGCACAACAAAATCTACAGTTATAAGTGGAACCTTCGACGCAACAACAAATTTTAAAACACATTTAAAGGTAAGATTTTTATTTTTATACCGTTATATACCTTGATTGCAATATTTTATCTAGTTTCTTTGTACCCTTTTTATCAAAGTTCGGTCATATTTTAACCCACCCCTGATTTTCATTTAATTGGGAGAAAAATTTATTCTATAAATAGTTCTATTTATTGATATAGAGATCAGATTTTTAATAATTGTATTTACGATTGAGTGTGTTAAATACTGGAGTTTTGGCTATAGACCTGTCGTTAATGGAGATACATGTTTATATAGCGTGATTTCGCTTTTTTTTTTTTTTACTTATTTTATGTTTTATTTTATAGTTCTTTTTTAGTGAAGATATAAAATATAAAATGATGTCCGACCGAAACAAAAGTTTCTGTCCGAAACCGAAGTTTTATTCCTTTATGAATTTATATCGCAAACGAAAATTTCTCAGATGAAAATTTTATTATTAATAAAAGTAGTAAGTTAATTACAAAATCAATCCCCTACAGCAGATTTATTACATATTTATGATTTTGATATATATTTATGGTTTTAAATGTGCAGATATGTGCAGGGGGATGTGAAGAGAAAACCGCGCCCGGGGCAAAGACTTAATTTCGCGCCACCCCGCGCCAATTTTTTCTTGTGACAAGCTAAAAATGACATTGGTAGTATAAATCTGATGCCCCCTAAATTTCCGCGCTCAGGGCGACCACCCCCTTCGCCCCCCCCTTTCGTACGGCTCTGGGTATGTGCATTATTTTTTTAGAATAAAATAAAATAATAATAATAATTAAACATTATTTTGTACCGATTTATAAGCATAGAAAAATATTAATTGTGCAATTATTTATGTATCCCGTGTATTCTGAGATTATTTATGTATCAAGCGAGATTGATGTTCATTGTACAGAGTTCCAAAATGTTTAACATTTGGTTTGCAAATTAATCAAAAACAAATATCAATAAAAGATTCTTTAACAGAATAGTAATGCATTCATGCTTAAAGAAAATAAATAGCAATTTTTAATTTGCAATCATTATAACAAATATAGTATGCATGTGTTTTAAATGTAGTTTTACAATATGAATCGTGGAAAAAACGTTATGAGTATTTAAAGTAATTTTAATGCTATGACCAATTCAAGAGGGGTCTTTAACTTCTTGAGGGGCAGTGAAATATATTAGATCTAGTGTTGAATTCAGGGGGTGGCCCGGACCGACATTCCCCCGGATCAATAAAATGTGTCCCCCCCCCCCCCCCCCCCCCCCCGAAAAATTGAAATTTTGCATTTTCAATAGTCAAGAAATACAATCCCCGCCCGGAACTCTATATTGTCCCCCTCCGGAGCCACTGAAGTCCCTCCCGGAGAAAAGTGTCTGAATTCAACACTGGTTATATCCCACTTAATTTTAATCAAGATTCGCTCTATAAACTTTTAACTAAATTTTATATTCTCAACTTTGATTCAGAAATGTTTCAAAATTGTTTTTTCTTTTTTTAAACTAAAATTTTTCGATTATTCCGGTGTGAATTAAACATTACAGAGCCACAACTGCTTGTCCCTCAAAGTGTTGAAACAGACCACGAAGAAGAGCTATCAAGGGCGGCGCCAGAGGGGGGGCCGTGGGGGCATATGCCCCCCCGTCGGGCATACCTGGCCCCCCCATCGGGGTCAAAATTCAATTTCGTCGGGGAAAATATTTTGACTTTTGAATTTCAACCCATTCAAGTTGGGTCAAAATATGGAGCTTTTTTTTTTTTTTTTTTTTTTTTTTTTTTTTTTTTTTTTTTTTTTTGAAAGTCGGATTGACTAAACTAATTCTTTTTTGTACATCGGTTTCTGACTGAAGTTTGATTCTTGCAATTTGAGTTTAGATAAACCCGAATTGTCGAAAAAAAATCTGAATTTTTAAAATAAAAATCTACATGGATGACAGCATAGGATGATGCATGAATGACTGTATGCATGTTTATTTTTCAACTAAAAGATAAAATTTACACTAAAAATGAATTTTATACTTTTTTTCAACTACATTAAATTTGTGGATCAGTTTTCTCTTATTTTGGATTTACGATCGGCTTGGTAATGAAGAATTTTTAGTTCAGTTAAAATATGAAAACGAAAATTATTTTGTCGGGGTTGTCTTGGATAACAAGTAGCATGCTTCATCGTGTGGGGCAAACTGCACCTGACATGACTCGCAGTCTGGACCGGATCGGGTTGAGCCTAAATTTTTGTCGTTGAGTGTCGGATTAAAGTCGGATTAACTTTGTTTCAGGTTCGGGTTGGATGTTGATACTTATGGTTCTTGATTCGAGAAGAATTGATCTCTCAAAAGAATTTACAAAACTTATTTTAAGATGAAAAACTGTATTTGAATGTCAATGAATTTATGTATACTGATTTTTTTTTATTTAAAATCTGAAATTGTTACTGAATATACATTTGTAACCATATTCTTACATAACTGCATTACAGCATGGATATATTTTTTCATCAGCTACAATTAGGGTTTGGTTGGATTGAAATATTTCGGGTTCAGGTCGAAATGTAGAGATGTCTAGCTTAAATCGGGTTTCGGGTAGAAACCCGATCCTGCATCTCCTCGGAAAATTAAACTCAACTCGACTGGTGGTTTTAGTCGGACCTGGCTAAAGTTAATTTTTTTTCGGAAAGTTTAGAATTGACTTCTATTTTTCGAGTCGGGTAATTTTAATTGTTTTAGCGTATGGGCTCGATTCTATCAGATTCCTCAAAAGTATCCCCAAAATATATTTTAAAATGAAAAATTACATTATTTGAATGTCAATGTATGAATATACAGATATATCGATTTTTCTACATAAAAAATATAATTGATACTAGACTACTTTTCCATTATTGCTTTAGAAGATGGAATTTTGTTTTTTCATACTGAGTTGGGATTGCGTTCGGAATGAATACTATTGATTTTATAAGTTTTGTCAAGTTCGGGTTATCTATTTTTTTAAAACTGGTTCAGGTTGAATGGATATATAATTAATTAGCTCAGGACAGGTATAACCCATTCCGTGGAGTATTCCGTGCTCGGTAAACAATCCGTGAATTGAACTATCCCCCCTCCATTGATTAGATTCCGTAAAAACAGAAAAAATTGCATTTTAATTTTGCAATTTCTACTCCACCTCCCGCAAAAAATACAGAAAAAACACCAAATACCTGAAATACTCACACCTAAACAGCATGTTCGTCAAATTACATGGGTATTCTGGCATCTGTGTTGCTTAGTACTATTCGTGTTAGAAAAGGAATTTAAATCCCTTTTATCTATAAATATGTAAAAATGAGAAATCTAAGATCAAAAATTTTAAAAAATCTTATGTCAGAAGGCAGAAATTAATTAAAATAATAGAAAAGATGAAAATCAAAGTAATGCTTCGGCAATGTTGAGCGGGTAATTTTTGGTCCTCGCAGACCTCTAACCCACAGCTAGATCTCATGCATAACCCGCAGTTTGAATCAGCGATATATTTATAATTGCAGATCGCTTTTCGCTGATATTAAAATAATTCACTTTTAGATTCCCAACTATTTTACAATTTTTCACTTCATTTACATTTCTCTTGGAAATTTTGTGTTAAAGTTTTTGTTTCAGATTTAAATTCTGATCTTATCAAAATTTGGAACATCACACTTTGTGCATTTGATCAACATACACTCTAAAACAAAATGGAAATTGAAGATATTTTCCCCCATTGTTTTTATTATTATTTCTATAGCTAAAAAAGTCTGCTTTAATTTGAACATTTTTTCGTAAATAAAGAAAATTAATCAACTTAATGCTAAAACTACCTGAAATCCTCCAATATCTACAGATGCATTTTTTTAAATTAAAGGACTGTTTAATTAACTGTGCAACAACGCTGTGTACTAGGATTTTCTATTATAAACTGATTTCTTACTTGCCTCTATTTTCTCTTAAAATATGAAAAATTCATGAATCAAATCTCAATTTTTTAAAAAATTCTACGATCAAAAGACAGAAAATTCTTCAAGTAATAGAAAAATCCGTTCCAACCACACGTGCGTTCCAGCAAATTACTGCCTGTATGTTTTATTTTTTGCGAAATGTTTTTTGAGAGTTTATAAAATAATTACATTTTCTCAAAAATGACTAAATTAGAAAATGATGAAAAAAGTAAAACGCGGTACTTATAAACTCTTAAAATTTATATATTTCAAAAATTCTAGTTCGATTAATTACTTTCACATTAATTTCAAGGAAATTTGTATTTAGTACAACAACGTGTTCAGATTTAACGAAAAAGGATCTGAAAGAAATTTCAATTTTATACAGATTTTGTTCTAGCCAAGTATGTTGTTTCTTTATACTCGTATTCTTATTTAGATTTCAATCTAACGATGTTTAAACTGCAAAGAACAGTTGCAGTTCACCAAAAGGAAATGCATGACTATCTGTTTTGAGTAGTTTTCAAACTCTGTTCTGCAAGTTAATATAAAACAAACTTTTCGACTGCTGGAATGATAAAGAGATCGATGAATATGTTGTTTAGCTTCAGCAAACGTATTCTTGCTGATTGGTTGTAAAAAGAACCTTTATACATCTCAATGTTGTTGTGGGAATTACTAGAAAAACATCTGCTCTGATAGTCTTGAAGGATATTTCAGAGTTACATGAGGTGCAGTTCCCTATTATCGACATTTGTCCATTGACCACAGATATAAGGAGTTAATTCTCTTTCCTAATCTAGTATTTTTATTTAAAAATATCGAAATCGTCTATTTAATGCTTTTTTTTTTTTTTTTTACAAAAATTATATAATTAATAATACAGTAACCGTAAGAACAATGCTACAATGACCTTTTAAAGAACGAATCTGACTATACAACAATGAAATTTATGACTTTGCAAATTTTGCATTTGAATTATTATTTCTACTAATTATAAATACTTTATGAGTTCAATCTTTTTACGAATGTGTGAACTATACTATTTTTCTGCAGTACATAAAAAGTTTCAAGTCTTTCATACGAGTAAGTTCAAATGATTTCTTATTTCTTTGTGTTTGTATGTAATTTGATATTTTTACCCGAGTGCTTTAATTTTAAAACTTCTTTATACGCAGAATTCGTAATTTTGTTGATAATAATAATTTAACTTTTTAAAGAAATTATGTTAGTTTTTCATTTGTATTTTTGCATTCAGTAATACATACAGTAGAGCACCCATTATTACGCCTCATATATTACGTACGACATGGATTAAATATTAATATTCCTGGGCCCAACATAAACAAGGTTTAAATGCAATTTCAGTTTTACAATTTTTGGAACTGCGAATTTTTAAACTTCTAAATATCGCACATTTTAAATTTTTACACAGTGACACAGAGAAAAAAATGCTCTTTTAAATGAAATTTGTTTGCAAACTTTACCACAATTTGTTTTCAAATTATTAATATTTTAAAAGTTTTTATTACATTTTTTTTCATCGTGTCAACAGAAGTATTCCATATTTGGACATTAAATATGGACCAATCACAAAACGAATAAAATAAAATAAGTTCCAGAATTCAATCAATAAAAAGATTCAGATCTGCTTCAGATTTTACAGTTCTCCACCGAGATCAACAACTATTTCCCAAATAATAAAAAAAAAAAAAAAAACAGATTAATTCTTTTTGATCAGAACTCTTCGTGTAAAACAGTTTATAACAATATCGAAGTAAAAATTCATGTTTTGTAGAAATAGAGTCAAGTCGAGTCGAGATTGTAACTTTTTTTTTTGGGGTGGGGGGTGGGGGGGAAGGGGCTAATATATATAATACTTGCTAGACCATATAAGCAGGACAACTTTTTAAATTTTACGCAAACCGGAACATTAATTTATTTTGTACGAACTCGGTCCTTGAAATTTTTGCCCACGCAATTTTTAGGACCTGCTCCAGCACGCGGGGACCTCTGATATATGTTATGAACTTGGCCCCCCTGTCGGGGAGACAGTGCCCCCACGTCGGGCAAATTCTGGCGCCGCCCTTGAGAGCTATGCACAAATGGAATACACTAATTATCTATTTAAACACTAAAAACCATCACTTAAAAAACAATAAAAAATTATTTGGTGTCATGATATTCCGAACGTTGTATTGTTATATGTTATGATATTTCCATTATTTAAATAAAATGTTTAAGATGTTGTTTATTTAATATTTCTTATAAAATTTTATCTTATTTATTATTCATGAGAAATATATCTGCGTTGTAGTGATCAAATCTCTATCAAATTATATATGATTTCTAAACAACTTCCAACGAAAGACATTATATGATTCTTTTATATATGTGTGTTTATGTATATGTGTAAGAATAACTACTGAACTGACACTTCGATTTTCAATCTCTCGCTCTTTTTACTTTCCTCTATCTTTACAAAAGGAAAGTATAGGATTCGTGAAAAAATTTTCTTCAAGTTTTTAATGGATTTATATGTTTTAGAAGGTCATGAATATCATTTCACTGTTTTTAGAAAGTGTCCATCTTGTGAGTTTGTTTGTAAGTGACAAAAATTTTGTGGGCGCTCTATCCGTGCAAAAAAAAAGGGGGGGGGGGAGAGAGCGGTCGTTCTGGGTGTGAAAATTTAAGGGGCGCCAAATTTATATTACCAACATCATTTTTTAGCCTGTCACAAGAAAAAGTTTGGGGGGGGGGGGAGGCGCCAAACTGAAACATTGCCCCGGGAACAGTTTTTTTTTTTTGCACGCCCCTGGCTCTATCTTAAGAACTAATGCACAGAATTCAATCATGGCATGATTTTATCCGAACGAGAACCAACCCGTGGTGTCGTTTGAATCGGATGCAAGCTATTTATTTATTTTTTGGGGGGAGGGTGGTGGGGGGGTCAAGTTGGTTTGGTCTAGTTAATTGTTTGCTTCCTGAATTCGAATTGGGTTAAATTAAAGCAGGATTTGTCGGTAATAAAAATGATAAAAGATTCCTACAAAAAATCACATGAAGAAACATTCGGCTGAACACCGTATTATTCATTCTCTCATCATTTATTTAGATTATTGTTTAAAGAAATACCGAAATTACATATTTTATTTATTCATTATTTATTTTATTATTTATTAATATTATTATTGGGGAGAGAGCGGAGTTAGACGCAAATAGATCACATAATATGTCACAGTTATTAATATTATGAATGTAATGTTTTAAAACGTCTTGGGAAAAAACGTCGTCTATAACTGAATCATCTCCTTATCTCCTAAAAAAAAGGAGAAATAAATTTGTACGGGAATTCCATAGCCAATTCTCTCACTTAATTATGTTTCATAAAATAATTCTCATAATTTAAAAACTTTGTGTTAAAGTGTAATGTTTTGAAATAAACCATAAAGACTTAAAATAAGTTTAAATATTTGTATTATGAAAACCTAAAATTATGTTATGTTATGTAGCTGAATTTGAAGAAAATTATTTGTTGAAATTACGTAATATCATGTGTATTAATTTCAGAAAATGTTGTAAATATTAGTGTGTTTTTGTCAGCTGTTTTTAATATTACGAAATGTTTTAAATCGAAACTTCTCTGACAATATTTCCGCATTTTTTACTCAATGTAGTAACTTTTTTAAAATGCTCCATCGATTAGCGCAAGGAAAATTTCGACTAGTGTTTAAAATAAAAAATGAGTAATTATTTTCTGACAATAAAATGGAATTGAATTTAAAATGAAATTAAAAAAAAATATCGAAAAAAAGAAAACTTAATATTTTCAGGAGCTTCCAAAAATTAGAATATCTCAAACAGTATTTGATTGGTGTAGATTCCAGTTATCATGAATTTTGTTTTTCCGGCTCGAATGAATCTAATTTTCTTTCTCAGATCATGTTCACAGTAGAAGAATTCATGCGGACCATACACAAATGATGGTTATTTTTATTATACTCTTGTTACAATACTGCTCATATAACCGAGAATCACTCTTATGAATGGAAAATAATCTAAATACAGGCATCTTTGTGCATAGATTTTTCAGTAAGTCGAAATATGAGGCCTACTTACAGTTTTTATTTTTCAAAACTTCAATTGCTTTTTCACTGAAACCGAATCTTTGTGCAAACTGAAGTTTTCCACCGAAATGCATGAAGAATTTAGTGTTGGGCATTATCTAAAAAATTATTTAACCCGGCATGTCCGAAACACTCGTTGGTGGATTTTTTAGTCTTAAAATTTCGAAGAAGTTTCTTTTTTTTCTTTTTTCAAATCTAATTTATTAACAAAATGTTATTATTTTTAAAAGCTAAAATGTAACACCATTTTGATGCCATAAAATTAATTTTTTTTAAACTAAACAACAAAAAAAAGGGGGGGGGGGGGGAATGCGGTTAACTTAACGCTAACTTATTAAGCATATATTATCGTATCAAACAGTATTACTTTTAGTTTTTATATATTAAAAAAAGAAGAAGCTGAGAAGCGACAGTACTTCGAGAAAAAAAGGGCTCAAGAAATGGACACGATTAACCCCAAATTTATTCTAGGGTCAGGGCTATGGAAAGCTCATCCCCCCCCCTCCCCTTAAAACATTTTGAGCCTCCCCTGGAAAAGATACCAAGGTCACTCAATGAATTTATGTTCCAAAAATCCAAATGAAATTCTGTTAAAAAATTTATTTTAGTTTTGAGGCTCTTTCACAGTTTCGAAGAAATGTTAAATCGTAACAAAAAATAAAAGTTTCAACACTCGCTCATCCTATTTGCACATGTGAAGCTAACATATGATTAATATTGCACTAGTTATATGCTCGGATTTTTCATCAGCATATTTTTTTCTCTGCATAAAATAAAGTTATTGCAACTTTTTAATAAGAAGCATACTACCTACAGAGTTATTATGCACTAATTTATCTTTCTGCGTCAGAGAGAGAAAGTATCAGCCTCCCCCCCCCCCCAGTATTCACTTCTAGCTACGACCCTGCCTTGGGTAATGAGACCAAGAAAAAAAATAGCTTACATTTGTAGTGTGAAAGCTGATGAATTACGTGACTGCCTTAAAAATTATGTAATTCTAGTAAAATGTTAATTTTTCAACTACATTTATACCTCCTAATTGAAACAAGATCCGTACTACAAACTTCTAACGAAATTTTATACTTTTAATTTCAGGCGCATAATGTTGAAAAATCGCTTGCTTTATTAAAAATGGGGAGGAGGGTTATTTCAGTGAGAATACAATGGTACACAGACATTGTTGCTCGCCTCTCAAGTGGTTCAACTTACACATAAGACAAATACTTTGATTTAATTCTGCATGCTTCACAAGGAAAACATGTAAGGATTAATTTAGGAGATGATAAAGATTGATTAAAAAATTGCGGAGTTAAGTCGTCTACTGATTTATTATTATTATTATTATTTAAATGACTTAATTAAAGTTTCCGTTATTTTTTAGTTATTAACGCGCAACTTCTGTATCTTCAAAATAATCCCTTTCATTTTCGATATCGATTTCTCCAATGGGAAGCAGGAAGCGACAGTACAAACAATCGCATCATAGAGTTTACGGCTGAAATTCCAGAATAAGTCGAATATTAAAATTCAATCGATCTGCTAAACCTTATTTTGGTGAAAACACCTGAAAAACAGATTTTAACGGTAGAATCGTACGCTTACCATTGTGCTTTCCTGCACTCAAAAGTGTGAAAACATGGAAGATTAGGACCAGGAAAACCTAATGTTAAACCTATGAGCAACTGCTAAAATCAAGTTTTTAGGCATTTTTCACCAAGGTATGAATTTGCAGATCGATTATGTTGTAATATGCGAGTCGAGATTTCACTAATCCTAGATTTTCATCCGTGAAATCGATGACGTGGTTGTTCGTGCTTTCGCCTCCTGGTCTATAACTAATAAAGTATAAGTTTCGAACGTAAATTGTGCTCTTTGAACGACAAATAAAATTTTAAAAAAATCAAAATTTTCAAGCGATTAGATGGTGTTACTTCTAAAAATGATTTTAACAGAGAATGTTTTATAGTAATGTGCACTATGTATTTTTTCTCTAGTTTTAATTCTGCTAATAATAAGGCAAAAAAAAAAATCTATATACTTAAGAAACGTTTAAAAGATGTTTTGCACGAACGAGATTTTGATTCGTGCCCGTGTTTCTGACTTGCCAGGGTAAACTTTTGTATAAGTGGATAACTATAAGAAAGTTTTTTTTTTTTTTTCATTTTATTTTTAGAGACTACACGAATCAGAAGTGGAAAATTTTGAGAAATACAAAAAAGAATGGGGGAAAGACAATCAGAAGAAAAAGCGTAAGTACAACGAGCAATCAACTGAATCATCATCAGGAAGTGGCACTGCATTTAAACAAGCGAAACTTGTGTTTCGTACTTCTTCAACTTTAGAACAGGCAAAATTTGATCAGCTTATACTTAATTATGTAGTAAATGGCATGAGGCCTTTATCCACGGTGGAAGATCACGATTTTAGAAATATATTTACAAAAATGGATTTTGGTGTAAGTATTATGTCTCGCCGAACGTTAGGTCGTAAATTAGATGACATGTACATTGAAATAAATTCTAAAGTAAAGGAAGCAATTAAATTTCAGAACTATGTTTGCACTACGGCAGATATTTGGTCATCAAAAAGTAGAAGTTTTATGGGTGTCACCGCACATTGGATCAACGAACATTTGGAAAGACAGTCTGCAGCATTAGCTTGTCGGCGACTTAAGGGGAGTCATACCTATGATAAAATTGCAGAAATGTTATTTGACATCAATTCTGAATTTGAACTATCTTGCAACCAAATTATATCAACTGTAACAGATAATGGTTCTAATTTTGTAAAAGCGTTTAAAGATTTTGGCATTCGAAACTTTGAAATAGATGAGGAATCAGTAAATGAGGTATCAAATTTTACAGAAAAACTGGATACAAATGTTGGAGTGGAACCGATTGAATTTTTAAAAATTAATCCTGATTTTACCAATGAAGTTGAATCAAATAAAATCGAAGTAACATTGCCTAATCACATAAGATGTGCCAGTCATACTCTAAGTTTAACTGCTACCACTGACGTGAACAAATTTATTAAAGCATCTTCAATTTCACGGCTTCATGAAACTGCCATCTCAAAATGTTCAATATTATGGAGACTATCGAGTAGACCGAAGACAGCGGAGATAATTGAAGAAGTTCTACATACTAAATTAAGTTATCCCGTTCCCACTCGATGGAATTCATTATTTGATGCTTTATGCCAAATTTTGAAACAAAAAGAAAAACTCGAGGATCTGTTCCATCGCCTCGATGTAAAAAGTCCTTTCAAAGCGATAGAAATAGAGTATATCGAAGAATATGTGCTCGTGCTCAAGCCGATTGCTATCGCCATAGATCGTCTCCAAGGAGAAAAAAATTGTTTTTTTGGTCAGTTGTTACCAACAATTTTTACTATTCAAACAAAATTGAAAGATATGAAAAATTTACAACTTAAACATTGTGATAGTTTACGTTTGGCAATCATTGACAGTTTGGAAAAACGATGGAACTCGTATGTCAACTTAAATGATGAGGCAAATGAAGCTATTATAGCTGCCTGCTGTCATCCACTGTTTAAGATGCGCTGGTTGCCCTCACCTCTTCTCAAGGAAAAGGGGAAAAAAATTCAGAATATTTTAGTAGATTCGGCATTGCCTTTAAAAAATCAGCGAGAAGAATCTGATGAAAATAAAATTGCAACCGATGATGACTGGTTCATCTATAATGATTGTGCCCCATCTTCGTCAAGCTCTCAAAATGCTGTTGAACTTGAAATACTGCAGTTTTTAGCTGACAAGTCAGTAGATCTCAAAATGTTAAACTCTTATCCTACAGTGAAGGAACTCTTCCGTAAATTTAATACGAGTCTACCTTCAAGTGCTCCGGTCGAAAGACTCTTTTCTTTTGCGAACATAATAAATTCGCCAAAAAGAAATTTATTGAGTGATTCTCAATTTGAGAAATTGGTTCTTTTGAAAGCGAATCGAGATTTCCAAATATAACATTGAGTCAGAAATCGTTTTGATAACATTTTACTCATATGCTTAAATCGAAACTAAATTGTATCCAAGACGAATTTTATATTTTTGTATACATTTTAGCATTTAATCTATAAGTATTCTTCTTTTATTGTATAAAATATATCCTCCCATAGATTGATTTGTTATGTAAATTATATCCAAGACAAATTTTATATTTTTGTATATATTTTAGCATTTAATCTATAAGTATTCTTCATTTATTGTATAAAATATATCTTCCATAGATTGATTTGTTTTCGTTATCTTTCTTTTCCCCTTTTCTTTCTTTTGCTTCTTTTACTTCGATAATTTATAATTTCAAAGAATTTAATCAGTGTTACAAAAACGTCTTAAGTTGCGTTTTGAAAACACATGTAAGAAGGCGAAATTATTGGGTCCGATCCAGCCCATTTTTGCCTGGCCAATCCCATACAAATATATGTATATATGTATGTATATATATACACACACATATATATATATATATATATGTATATATATATATATATTATTTTTTTCCTCGGGCCCGGTAAAAAGGTTAAACATTTGGCCCACAGAAAAAAAATAACATACTCCGGTATAAAAAATAAAATCTCGGAATTAGTCCGATCCAATATAAAAACTGAAAGTTAGGCCTGACCCTGCTCGTACAAAAACTTTATTAGCCCGAACCGACTAAATTTCCAGAAAATATAAATTTTTGTGCCGATATGGTTTAAAATCATCTTGTGCTAAGAATTCTTAT
This sequence comes from Maratus speculifer, assembly GCA_964019185.1. NCBI lineage: Eukaryota > Metazoa > Arthropoda > Arachnida > Araneae > Salticidae > Maratus > Maratus speculifer. The sequence goes on along the minus strand of OZ025290.1, from coordinate 54,179,189 downwards.
CAAAAATACTTACTTGAGCTTTTTTCATGTTTATAAGCCTTCCTTTTAACATACTGGACTACGATATTTATTTTTTAGAATAATTTTTATTTTTGTGTTAGTTTTATTTATATTTAACTTCGTTTATCAGGATAAGAGAAAAAAATCCTTTAATAGATTTCCTTTTCAGCTAGTACAGCTTTTTCTAAATTTAATATATTCTTTTTACTTGATATTAAATCCATTTTGCATGAATTAACACATTTACCATTCAAGGCTGTTCTCATCTACTCTGCTTAACAAGCGCAAAACATTTTAACACATTTAAAAACTCATTTTTTAACGGAAAAATATAAATTGAAAGACCTGACTATGGAAGCGATTTGGAATCGAACTGTGTTTTCGATTTTTTGATCAGTGCTTTACTTATTGATATATAAGCGATTTCGTTCATGCGACAAACACGTTTTTTGTTTCTGTTTGAGTGGTTAATCTTCTTACGCGATCAAATGCAGAACAAAACGCCCACTTTGACACTATTTTCTGAAACACTCACTGTGTAAAGACACGGGAAAATGAGTGCGATTCCATTACTTTTGAATACCAACACTTGCTACTTTCATCTATTTCGAACAAAAAATAAATCGAAACTTATTTCAAAAAGTTAACCATTTGGATTTAAGACAGGATTTGTTGACAGATTCATTTTCAGAGTTCCTTTTATTGTTCTTCAATTTAATTGTCCAGAAATATATTTACTATTCTTTAAAAATGATAAAATTAAAACTTTAATTATAAAATTATAGCAATTTAAAAATACATACATTATTTGGAAAAAACTGCTGGGTCGGGCCAGATTGTACTGATTTTTGGATAGTTCAGGCCGGGACGGGATACCTAACTTACGGGCTGGATTCGGAATAATACTATAATTTTTGACTAATTAAGACCTCTAGGAAGGATGAAGTCCAGTCCCGGTCCGGCCTGGACAGAATAAATCAGGCCCAGCCCGAATTTTCATGGAAAAAAGTAAAACCCGGGACCCGAAAGAATGATGAATAGGTCCATTTGAGACTATCCTCCAGGAAAATATAAACCGGATATCTGGTCCGGACCAACCCAGAACAACTGAAGAGCAAGTCCGGGCTGGCCCGGCCAGAGTGTTGTGGATAAAAAAATATGTCCGAAACCGGACTGCTGACCGTGCCGGACACGGTCTGTGAAAATTTCCAATGTTATACACGAACTTTTAAAAATTTCAAATGTATTTTGTATTTTAAATGTATTTTCAAAATACATGTATTTTGTATTTTGAATTTTTTAGAATAGGAAAGTATTTTGTATTTTGTATTTTAGGTTCTAAAACTAATGTATTTTGTATTTTGTATCGAAAATGATTTTTCGATGTATTTTGCCCAACTCTGCCTGTATGTAATATTTAATTTTTTTTTTTTTTTTTTTTTTTTCAAATATTTGGTAGTCTGGAAAGAGAGAAAAAATATGTAAAGGAAGGGTTATCATGATGATTTAAAGATTTATTAGAAAAATGTAATAAAAGCTTGTCAAATACAAATTAGAAATTTTAATTGATTATATTAAACTTCTTAGAATTCTTTCAACATTTACTCTTATAGGAAGTTAGTGTTTATCTTGTGAAAGTAGTCTCAGTTTTGTAAAGTCTTACCTATAATTTATGGTTTTTTTTTTTTTTTTTTTTTTTTTTTTTTTTTCCTTCAGAAAAAAATAATATTTATGTATGGGGTTATGGAATTCTTGGTCAAGGACCCAAAGTATCTTCCTCTCGAATGCCTACACTGTTACCTGAACCTTTATTTGGTGCCAATGAGTTCAATGATGATGTAGAAGTCAAGCAAATAGCATGCAGTTTGAGTCATTTTGCAGCTGTTACAAGTAAGTTATATTATTTGAATTTTAAATCTAAAACTTAGATGCTATTGGCTTCTGTAATAATAATGATAATAATAATAGTTTTTAAATTTATAGCTATATTCTCTTTAAGGTTTTCTTTTTCTTCTATTCATATAAATCAGGGGTCGATTTAAAAAAAGAAAATTGCATAGCAGTAACTGCTATGCAATTGATTATGCTAAACAAAGTCAGTTTTGAATAGCAGTTAGACACTTTTGTATAGCAAGTAAAAAATAGCTAACATAACTTTTAAATCGCTGTACTTCCATTGTAAATAAACACTTGGGGAGAGTGAAAACACAACGCATGTCGTGTAAAAACATCTTTAAATTTTAACTTTAAGTGTACATAACAAAGGGTGTGTGAAATATGCATCACAATGATTGCGATTTAATGCATTTATTGGATCGCATTTTAGTTAAATTTGAATCGCAAATTGCAATGCGATACCGCTTAAATCGAACCCTGATATAAATATAACAAATGTTCTAATCTCCCATTAAGAGGCTACTTCAGTAAACTGAAAACACACATTTGCTAATGGTAATCTAATGGGAGAAATTTTAAGATATCTTGATTGCATTTTAATATTTTTATTTTATTTTATTTATTTATTTTTTTAATTTAATTTATTTATTTATTTATTTATTTATTTATTTATTTATTTTTTTTTTTGCATTATATAGTTAAAGTAGATCTGTACTAAGGCCATTTTGTATTTTTAAAATTTTGTTTGCAAGTATTTTTAACTAGAGCACTTTCACTTTCGGAACCAGTATCAAAAACAAAAGCATCCTTAAAAAAAAAAAAAAAAAAAAAAAAAAATGCAAACAAAATTGAATAACTAAAAAACAACCTTTGTACAAATCTACTTCAACTATTTAACTCAAAAACAAAAAAGAATCATTTTAAAAATTAAAATGCAAACAAGATCATAAAAAAATTCTCCCATTGGATTAGCTTTAGCTAACAGGTGTTTTTGCCTGACTGAAATAGCCCCTTAAAGTACCATTTAGTTAATGCATGTTAAAACCATATTTCCTTTGTTCTGCTTTTGTTTAATCTCAATGTTTATTGCTCAACTCCTACAATATATTTTTTTTTTTTTTTTTTTTTTTTTTTTGCATCTGTTTATTTTTTCATCTGTTAATAAATAAAGGAAAAAAAATCATGAAATTGCTTGAATTTTTAAAATAATTATATTTTAATATGAATACATTTTTGTCAGGAATATGTTGGAAATACTTGATTATTCTTTTCATACTAAATTTTAAATTCTCAAAACTAAATTGTCAATTTTTTTATATGTTTATGGAAATTAAACAGGAATCAATGCACATACTCATACACACACATACATATGTGTGTGTGGTATTTATGGGGGGAGGGAAGAGAAAGAAAGAAAGCTATTTTGAGGAGGGGGGGGGGAACCTTGTAATAAATGTCAAGTCTAGTTATGTAAAGCTAAGTATTTGCAAATAATAACTTTTTAAGTATTTCTGCAAAGGTTTTTCTTTCTAACAAGCTTGTTTTGTTTGCAAATTACACATTTCAAAACTTAATAAAAAAGTGGGATAAAGAGTTCATTTTAATAAAAGGATATTTTAGAAAGAGCCCCCAAAGTGGACTCAATTTTTGTGTGGAATCAATCCCTTTTAAGACTTATTTGTGATATTGCTCTTTTATTTGTTTCTTTATATAAACATTTATTAATGAAAAATTGTAATTATTTATTAGCTACTTAAGCTTTAATTTTTCATGTGTGATAAATTTATTTTGTAATGTATTATAAGTTTTGTAAATGTGCTTCAAACATAATTGCTAATACAGTCAAACTTTGCTATAGTGAACCATCTGCAGACCCAGCGATATGTTCACTATAATTAATGGTTCACAGTATTTGAAATCTTTGAAAAAAGTAGTTTTTTAGTGATTGCAATTATACGTAATTTGCTTATAAATTATTATCTAATTAAATAGATAATAAATCAAATATTAAGAAGAAAAATAGTTACTTACTAAAACTTCATTTTATTTTTACATTCTATCAGGGCTGGCAAGTTTCTGCCGGGGTGGTTAAAACCAGCGGTTATAACTGGTTAAAACTGGCATGGCAGAAACTAAGAAATAATACTAATAAGAACTATAACCTGCAATGATAAATAATTCACACATGTACTTAATATATAAAAAATTTAATTTAAAAATTAAAATAAAGATTATGAATGTTATTCAAAGTATAAAAAAGTTTCAAAAGGATCGTATAAATATATACATTGTTTATATAATAATTTTCCATCACTTGAAAAGCAGGAATTTTCATTACGATAATCTGATGTTGTACAAGTTTAACTATTGATATTATTGTTTTTTACAGTTGAATTTCTATTTAAAAGTTTTTTGAAAAAGAAATTTACAAAAAATTCTATGATAATTTAACTTAACATCACTTTTCACAGTATTTTTAAATAAATAATATACTGCAATAATTTAAAAATTATCTACTACTACATATAAAGATAAATGGTCCTTGTAGAAAAACATAAGTAAATGATCGTCGCACAAAAATAACAGAAAAAAAAGAAAAGAAATATCTTGCACAATCATTTTACATAATGAAAGAACAAATTTATCTTTGTGGGAAAAGTAATAATATACTAAGAGCCAAAAGCATTCCATCATATAGTATTAATTTTGCTAACCTTTCTTAACCTAGAATGCTTTTTAATTTGTTCTGAAGAAAGAAAAGTTTGAAAATATCCTTCAAGATCAACATTACTTGCTGGTAATGTCATTATTGGGGATGTAAAATTAAAAAAATTATCATTTTCAGTTGTATTTGTTTTTAAAAGGGACCACCCACAGAAGGCAAGACATTTTCTTGGACTTTCTTGGGGAAATATGTTTCTGGGAAAGGAGTCGATTTTGCTAGAAGAGGTTATTATATATGGCATAAAATTTAGATTAATATCAAAAGGCAATTTTGTTGCCCTTTTTTATGCTCAAATGTCAATTTTGATCCCATATACTTAGGATAAAGTAAATTAACTAGCATAAAAGCTAGCACTGCAGTAAATGAGATTTGATTCTTGCATTTGTGAGTTTTTATGATATTTTTATCATTAAATGAAATTAAGCAAATTTTATGAGCATCTGCAATAATTTTTAACATATGTAACAATCATTTAATTTTTTAAAAATCATGATATTTATTTACAATTTTAACAACTACTTTGTCCTTAATATCATTTTCATGATTATCAGTTACCTGCAAATAATATGACTGATTCTTCATAAAAGATTTAAAACTATTAAATTCTTATACCAATTTATTTATTTTTTAATTAAAACTATTCATAATATTTTATTTGTTATTTATCCTGAATAAGATATATGTAAGTTAAGGAGTCTAGGGGTAATAGTACATATCTTTAATAAATCTTGGTTAATATAGCATATTTACAAGGGAAAAATAAGTAAAAGATTAAGATTAAGGGGCATCTTCGGTCTTTTCAACCAGAGCTCGGCTGAGCACGTCTTCACCTGGCTGGATCCGGCATCATTCTGGCTCTTCTGTACTGTTGCTGAGGCCCTTTCGTGGGAAAAGTGCTGACTATCCAACAATTATTTCACACGTGGCTGTAACAAGGACGTCCACGTGTTGTACTTTGATATGGGGCAGTTGCCGAGTCGGCCAAATGCATCTGAAGCGAGCCTGTTGCTATGGGCTCGCTATATCGACACTCGGTCAATCCGACATGCAGCTGACCGCAGCTGAACGTGTACACTGATAGGGATACTTAAGATAAACTATTACTAAAAACAATCATAATAATATACATCTACATAAAACATTGTAAACCTTGAAAGTACGAAAAAAAAAACCACAATATCTAAATATGCATATACCTAGTATAAATTGACATACATAATAATCATATAGTAAAAGGAAGAGAAAAAAAAAATTGTTGGCCAACTAAAAAACAAAGACAATAGAAATAATGAAAATAATAAGCAAAATACAGAAAAACATTGGAGGTTATTGCTGGCAATAATGGGAGTCACGAACTGTTCATCTGCACTAAAAAGTTAATAGTCAGTACAGTTTCTAATTGTCCACGCGACGCAACATAAAAAAAAACACCTGGGGGTTGCGTATGCAAAAGAAATATACGTAAAGCAAAAAAAAAAAACCACTGTTTTGTATTGTTAAAATGTTATGAAGTTTGTAAATATCCACTTGACGCAACATAAAAAAAAATCACGTGTTGCGTATGTAAAAAAAAATATAGGCAAAGCACAAAAAATAAAACACTACTTTGCATACCGGATATTAATAATAATAAAAAGTATTTTATGTCAAGCTAAAAAAAAAAGCACAGCCTGCATAGTTAGAAAAAGATAAACACACAGGTACACACTTGAAACTCTTTTTTCCACAATTTATAAAATCTTGCCACACCAAACACGAAATTCCGAGAGAAAAAAAATAAATCTTCGTCACAAAAGTCTTCAACTGTAAAATCACAATAGAAAAAAAAACACTTGGGAAAAAGAGGAAAAAAAATAAAAACACTGGAATAATGTGACTCTATACTTGAAAAACAAAAACAAAAGGTGATCGGTTCTGTAACAAGAACCGTCTAAAACAAAATAAAATTTAGCAGTTTATAATAGTGCAACTTCGGTGGCCTAAGAGAGTAAGTATTGGTGACATTGTGACAGTGTAGTTTAAGACATTCATTAAAGAAACTGTTTTTCAGTGAAATAATACTAACGTTTATTAACGAAAATATAAATGCAAGTTAAAATAAAAACATGTATAAATCCAGGTGAAAAATATAACAGGCATAACATAAACAGAAACAAGTTCAATTCCAGATTTATATTAAAGTTATTCTATGTCATGAAATAATATTTCAGTTTAAATAAAATATGTATCAACTTAGATGAAAAATATAACTGGTAAAATGTAAACAGAAAATAAGTTCAATTCCGTATTTAAATTAAAACTATTCTATATAATGACATAATATTACTTATTAAATGGCATGGCATGGCATATAACAATATTAGGATAGCACTGAAAACAAAACGGACTCACTTATGGATAAGAGCTATCGACGTACTGGAGAAATTCCAATGATACGGCACACCAACTGTTTCGATGAAAAGTCTTGAAAACATGTAGAGTTTTAACTGAAGATAATAATGTCCACAAATGAATATGAAAACTTAATTAAAAACACAAATGGATTATGACTGCTGGTAAAATGACAAACGGGCGAAGTTGAATAACCATTTTCACAATTAAATGTCCAGCAACGGATTTGGCGTAATTAAACAACTAGATGTTAACTTTAAAACTTTAAAACTGGATGAATTAAAAATACATTTCTGAAACTATATCATATTGACTTTAACATCAACTATCTTGAAACATAACATCGCTTCAAAATCCCCAGCACAACATATCTCAGCCGGTTTAAATAGCAGCGGCAATTCGAAACTGGATACGCCCCTCCGAGTTGAGCAAGCGAGCTCCTGACTTGCGATGGAAGAAATGCAAGACAGCCACTTACGAGTTGCGATCCGCGATGCTTGCGGATTGCGATCGAACGGAACGATAAAACCAGGATGAACACACCCATCAGCGACGATCGGAAAAACAAAAGATAAGCGATTGATTTGAACATGTAAACAAAAGATCGGAAGATTGGAAAATGCCGGTAAAGAAGAAAGATGGAAGTTGGAACAAAATATAAGATAGTAAGCCATGCCATTTTACAATATTACGATATATATATAATTAGAATTATGTATGTTAGAGTGTTAAGGAAGGAAAAATGGCTGACAATCGCCCCCCCCTTAACACTCGTACTTAAAAATAAAATGGATAATTAACAGATATTGTAAATTATATATATATATAGAATAATGTAAAACATTAGAATATCAACTATCACACTTCGATAGTTATCAGTAAAACAGAAACTTAACATTAACAAGTATAAACGCAACAAATTCAATAACTTCAACAGGGTTAATCAAAAACATCAATTTTCAATAATGTTAATAACAATATTCAACAATAACAACAATTTTAACAATTATATAACAACTAGATTAACAACTTTTTCATTTCATGAAAGTTCAGTTACAATTGTAACTCTAACGAAAAGTTTTTTTTTTTTCACGTCGAATAAAGTTCAATAGCAAAAGTCTATAAAGATAACGTTTTCCTGAAAAAAAACCATGAAAGATAATTACAATTACCTCGTCACGTGCAAGTGACTACGAGTTACCTTTACATAACAATTTAATATGATGATCTTTTTCTTGATTTTGACTTGTACAATATTCAAATGAATTTTAAACAATCATACATTTGCATATTTATTCTGGAAGAGAATGATTATCATATAAACGCAAATTCAGGATAATATGAAGAATAAATATACATGAATTACAATATGAAAAATACTTTGACAATAAAAGATACATGTTATGCAAATGAGAAAATTTCAATAATGAGAACAATAACGATCATGATCATGATAACGATTATGAATTATGATTATGATAGTGACAGAGTTAAATGACTGTGAGCGCTCACGTGAAAGACAACACAAAAAAAAAATATGCTTAAGCTTTTGAAACGATATACATTTGCAAATGATTTGGCCAATTTAAATATGGAAAAAAACTTGTTATATATACTCTTAAAATGAGAAGAAAAATTTTCATATTTACATATGCAATAAAAAATACAACTCGATTTTCAACACCACGGACGGGACCTATGTGACATTTCCATTATACAAAAACAGGGACTTACAGACTTAAAAAGAACGATGCCCGCGACAGGCTTTCCTGTGATCAGAACACTCAAGAACGCCGCTACCCCCTGCAGACCACTCTGGCTATTTACAAGGGCACCTCACGAGGCGTTTTTCGAGGCTGCTCGGATCCCGGAGGATGAACGATCCTGAGGTCTGACCACATTCCAGCGGGAGTTAAATTGTCCGCGATGTTGGAAATGAGGGTATATCAAAACCTATGAAATGATATTATGAAACGTATGCATACGAAACAAATATGAAACAACAAGAGTATAATCACATATTCAAACATTTTTTAAAAGAAAAGTACTGAAATATACAAAAATTCCAGTTTTAAAAAAAAGATGCTAAACTTCAAGGTTTAACATGAAAAGTTAAACAAGCATCTTAATGCTTGACACAAGTTCAAAGGAGGAGGAGTTTTTTTTTCATAGCATTTAAATATCATGTATATATATAAATTACTTATAACTAAAAATTACATCAATAAATTTTTTAAGATCAAACTTTGTTAAAGGTTTAGTGAAAATGTCTGAGAGATTAGATTTACTGGCTACGTGTTTAACATTAAAAATCTCTTGGTTTAAAAGGTCTCTAACAAAAAATAATTTTACGTCAATGTGTTTCGTTCTGTAATTTTCAATGGGAGACTTAAGAAAATCAATGGAGGCCATGTTGTCTACTAAAAGTGTTGGTTTAACTTGTGGACCTGTAAAAATATGTTTGTCATAACATTCAGTTATGATCCTACTGAACCATAGAAGCTCTTTAGTTGCTTCTGTTAAAGCCACAAATTCTGATTCCATAGTAGACAAACAGACAGATTTTTGTTTAAAGGCTCTCCACATGATAGGAGCTTTGTCTAACATTAGTAGTTGTCCCCCCATTGATGTCCTGTCATCCCTATTAGCGGCGAAATCCGCGTCGGTGTAAGTTATTAGGTTTATGTGGTGACAAGGTAACCTCAGTTTATAGTGTTTTGTGCTTTGGACATACCCTAAAAGCTTCAGGAGACCATTCCAGTGAACAATCCCAGGATTGCTCTGGAATTGGCTGAAGATATTTACAGCGTACGAAATATCAGGACGTGTCCTGCTTGTTAAAAATGAAAGGCAGCCCAAAACACTTCTGTATGGATATTGTAACATTTCCTGGGTTTCTGCTTCGGTTTGAGGACATTGTGACTTGGAGTATACAGTACCTTTAGTTATAGGGAGTGATGTAATGGGAAAGTTGAATTCTTTAAATCTTGTACAAATATCATCAATATATTGCATTTGATGAATTGAAACAGTGCCATTCCCATCCTCCTCAAATTCAACACCAAGTAGTTTGCGTGTTTTCCCCAGGATTTTTATGTCAAAATGTTTTGTTAAAAGGGTTAAAATTTCATTAATATGTTTCTGATGGTTACTTAATATTACAAAGTCATCCACATATAGTAATAAAACAACATGATTAGAAAACGTATAGACGCAATTACACCACTCTAACTTTTTAAAACCAAGAGAAATTAAAATCTTATGTAATTCATAAAACCATACTCGTCCACTCTGGTGGAGACCATAAAGGGCCCTCTGGAGTTTGCAGACTAAATGTTCTTTACCTTTTACCTCGAACCCTGATGGTTGTTTCATGTAGATGTTATCAGAAAGAGGGGCGTACAGATAGGCTCCTTTTACATCACACTGAGTGTGGATCCATCCGAGACATGAGACAAGGGCTGCAAAGAAAAAGCGAATTAGGCTGAAATTGACTACGGGCGAAAACGTCTCATCGTACGTTTCACCCCTGACTTGTTTATAGCCTTGTGCTACAAGTCTCGCTTTATATCTTGCAACCCGTCCCTTGTCGTCTCGTTTGATGGTGAATACCCATCTGCAGCCTAGCGGTTCGGTGTTGGGTGGCAGAGATGTTAATACCCATACTTGTCTTTTATTTATAACATCCATCTCTTCCTGCATAGCCTGTCTCCAGAGTTCCCACTGAGGGGATTTTAATGCCTGTTTATATGTGTTAGGTATGGAGTCTTCTAGTCAGGTATTGGTTTTATGAGTTTCAGAGAAAGAGGTGTGTGGAGGTGTGTAACTAGGACTTGAGCTAGCACTAGGAGCGGACTTTACAATGCCTTGGTACTTATTGCTTCCTTTAAAACTGAACAGTGACGGATTAAATTTGATACCATTAGATTGACAGTAATCTCTTACTTCCTTCAGTGATCTTAGACGTTGTGTTTCACCCAACTCGTAATAGTAGACGTCGGTTCTCGATTTGTCAGGCCTGGGTACAGGCTTACGGAACCAGACAGCTTCCCTGAGAGTTCTAGTAAAATCCTCGCCATCCTCGTCACTGTCACCCTCAGATGGGTGTGAGGAGGCAGAGTCGGAAGATTTAGAGGTACTCGGTCTAATACTTTGAGTGGGTGGTGTTTCTGAAGTAAATCTGTCAGGTTGAAGGTCAGTCAAAGGGTCTATTTCAGGTGGTTCGGAACTTAGGATGTAAGAGGGTCCCAGATCGCTTCCGTTGCGCTGCTCCGAAGTTGTAAATGGGTTTGTGCCTATTGAATAGCTTGGACCTTGTTCACTGTGTTTGTGGATACTTCTGGATACAGATTCGTCACCAAACCTAACATTTATTGTCTCTATTATTTTATTGGTTTCGGGAATCCATACCCTGTAGCCTTTTGTAGACATTGCGTAACCCACTAAAACACCCTTTTTAGCCTTCGGATCGAATTTGGAGTTTCTTAGTTGTTTAGGTACCCCCACATATGCCACCGTACCAAAAGGTCGTAAATGTCTTATGGATGGTTTATTACCACAATAATATTCGAAAGGAGTTTTTTTTTTAGTTTTGTGACATATTCGGTTAAGAGTGTATGCGATGTATAAGACAGCTTCTGGCCAGAATTTGAGACTGAGTTTACTTTCATTGAGTATTGAGCGAGCCCCGTCCATTATTGTTTGATTTAAACGTTCTGAAACTCCATTTTGCTCCGGAGAATATACATTAGTAAATTCGTGTCGTATGCCATTGTCCTCAAAGAATTTGGTGAATGCTTCATTATCGAATTCCCGCCCATTGTCGCTACGAACTTCTTTTACTTTGGTGCCCAAAAACCTTTCTGCTCTTTTTACGTGGTTAGAAAATACTTTAAACACCTGTGTTTTACTGCATAAGGGGTATACCGACACTTTGCGAGAGAAGTCGTCTGTTATAGTTAGGAAATACTTCTCCCCGTTTCGCCCTGTTATTTGTGTCGGACCCCACAGGTCAATGTGTAGCAGTTCTAGAGGTCGTTTAGATCTTATTTGGTTTATTGGGCGGAATGATGTTCGTCTGTGTTTATTAATTTTACATGTTTCACATTCAAAGTCTTTACATTTAATGGGTGGTAAGCCCCTAACGCCATTACATTTTAGAGTATGTTCAATTAATGTGGAACTGATGTGCCCAAGGCGTCTATGCCAGAGTTTAAAATCATCCTTTTGAACGGTTGAGGCTTGGAAACGTACCTTTTTAGGATTTTGATTACGGTTAGTTTTAGGGTCTTTATTTCTATTTTTATGGTTAGGATCTGGATAGAGGCAGTAAATGCCATCTTTAAGAAAAGCACGAAAAAGTGTGCCAGAATCCCGATATGCCTTGACCCTTCCCTCACCTCCTTTGAACCTGGCACCCATTTTATCAAGTCTGGGACCTGAAATTAAATTATGTCTTAGACTAGGGCAATACATGACGTCGCCGAAGCGAACCATTTCCCCATTTATTTTTAAATCCACTAAACCGGTGCCCTCGATAGGGAAAGTAGCACCGTCAACAGCAACAGCCAATTCCTCATTTTTTAATGGTTTGAACTTAACATACAAACTTTTATCTTTACAGAAATGGTGGGAGGCACCTGTGTCAAAGACCCAGGCGTCTCCACCACATTTTATGTTACTCAGATTAGATTGTATGAGGTAATTTACCTGGCTTGTTGGCTTACGTTGACGTCGGTTGCGAGGCACATCTTTTCTGGATCTATGACCATCAGATTGAGCACGGACAGGACTGGATACGGAAGAGTCTTTCGATGAATTTCTGGAAAAAGAGGAACCTCTGGACAAAGAAGAATTTCTAGAACTGGAAGAGTCTCTGTACACCACGGAACCGGAATTGGAGGAGTCTCTAGGCATCATGGAATTTCTGGAACTAGAGCTAAGACAGGATTCCTGGCGGGTGACATCAGGCACTCTACACTGGCTCTGTAAATGTCCTCTGCGTCCACATTTGTGACACCGACCTCTGAACTTAGGCTTAAAGGAACACTTCTTTGAGGAACGGGCTCTAGAGAAATGAGACTGCACGGCATCTATTCTGTCGTCCTCTCGTAGTTTGATACGGGACTCCTCTGCGACTAACTCTGTAAGAACATCTTTAAACGTGAACTGTTGGTCTGGCCATCGCAGAATCCCTTGCACCATGTTGTCGAACTTCTTCGGGAGCCATCTAAGCAATTGAAATGTAAGGTAAGTTTCTTTGATTGGCTCATTTATCGCAGCAAGTTGGTCAGCAAGTCTTTGGAGGCGAGCTGCAAACATATCAACGGGCTCTTCAGGTTGTATTTTACAGGAAAGTATTTCGCCAAAGAGCTGCATGTGGCGTGCCCGGTTATCAGGCTGAAAATGCAGTTTAAGTTTAGTCCAGGCTTCATGAGGGTCGTCGATATTTTCTATGATTCTCCGGAATTCATTTTCAACATTTAAATACACAATTGATAGGGCAGACCTGACTCTGGATTGATATTCTTTTGTCGCTACAGAGTCATTTTCATCAGGAGCCTTTTCAGTGCCATTAACTATGCTCCACGCATTTTTATCTAATAGTAGATACTTGACGTCAGCTGCCCAAGTTCCATAATTGTGAGAATTCAGTTTTGTTATGCACACCTGTATGTTAGCCATGGCCATGCCTTAAACAGAAGATTTGACAGGAAAAAGGAAAATTTTTTTTTTTTTTTTAAATAACGTACTTAGTAGTCAGATAGTACATAAACAAAATTTCTATTATAAGTTATCCAAAAAAAAACCTTTTTGTATTTCATATCAATAGGGAAAAAAAATTCATTTAACCTTCAAAAAAAAAAATTTTATATTGCGGCCCCCCCTCTAAAATGACTCGGAGGTCCAATGGCCGCATACTACAAACAACTGTCAAATTTTTTGAAATGTCACCAATTAGGTTATGGCCGCCGTAAAGGGTTTAAAAGCGTATTCGCTTTGGGCCCATAACCCGTGATCGGTTCTGTAACAAGAACCGTCTAAAACAAAATAAAATTTAGCAGTTTATAATAGTGCAACTTCGGTGACCTAAGAGAGTAAGTATTGGTGACATTGTGACAGTGTAGTTTAAGACATTCATTAAAGAAACTGTTTTTCAGTGAAATAATACTAACGTTTATTAACGAAAATATAAATGCAAGTTAAAATAAAAACATGTATAAATCCAGGTGAAAAATATAACAGGCATAACATAAACAGAAACAAGTTCAATTCCAGATTTATATTAAAGTTATTCTATGTCATGAAATAATATTCCAGTTTAAATAAAATATGTATCAACTTAGATGAAAAATATAACTGGTAAAATGTAAACAGAAAATAAGTTCAATTCCGTATTTAAATTAAAACTATTCTATATAATGACATAATATTACTTATTAAATGGCATGGCATGGCATATAACAATATTAGGATAGCACTGAAAACAAAACGGACTCACTTATGGATAAGAGCTATCGACGTACTGGAGAAATTCCAATGATACGGCACACCAACTGTTTCGATGAAAAGTCTTGAAAACATGTAGTTTTAACTGAAGATAATAATGTCCACAAATGAATATGAAAACTTAATTAAAAACACAAATGGATTATGACTGCTGGTAAAATGACAAACGGGCGAAGTTGAATAACCATTTTCACAATTAAATGTCCAGCAACGGATTTGGCGTAATTAAACAACTAGATGTTAACTTTAAAACTTTAAAACTGGATGAATTAAAAATACATTTCTGAAACTATATCATATTGACTTTAACATCAACTATCTTGAAACATAACATCGCTTCAAAATCCCCAGCACAACATATCTCAGCCGGTTTAAATAGCAGCGGCAATTCGAAACTGGATACGCCCCTCCGAGTTGAGCAAGCGAGCTCCTGACTTGCGATGGAAGAAATGCAAGACAGCCACTTACGAGTTGCGATCCGCGATGCTTGCGGATTGCGATCGAACGGAACGATAAAACCAGGATGAACACACCCATCAGCGACGATCGGAAAAACAAAAGATAAGCGATTGATTTGAACATGTAAACAAAAGATCGGAAGATTGGAAAATGCCGGTAAAGAAGAAAGATGGAAGTTGGAACAAAATATAAGATAGTAAGCCATGCCATTTTACAATATTACGATATATATATAATTAGAATTATGTATGTTAGAGTGTTAAGGAAGGAAAAATGGCTGACAAAAGGTTTCTTTTTTTTTTAATCCAACATTTCTTGATCAGGTTTTCTTCACATATTTCACAAATCTTAAAAATAATTATCCTCAAAACACAAACAAGCATACAGTGGAAATTTCTTCGCACATCATCTTGGGGAAAAAAAAACAAATACTGCAGTTTAGAACTCAGAAATTGTAGTTAAAAAAACACGAGGTAACACCAACTTCTGTAATGCGAACTGTTTCTTTCGAGAAAATTTTCTTATCACTTCGTATTTTGTTTTCATAATACGAACGTGTGAGTAAGGTGTTGATACGAAGGAACCCGGAAATAAACAGCTCATTATCACGATAGCAAGTATGTCGAATCTGTACTTTTCAATGTTTGTATAGTTCGGCTCTTTTTGCGGCGTTATCGGTGCTAAACACATTGCTACCCAAAAATAAACAAAGAATCGAATTATGACGTCGAGTTGGCATCTCAAATCTGGACGATGGTGTGATAGCGAAAAAGTAGAGGTCATTAACAGATGACCCTTAGTATCTGAAGCCAACTTTTCAACTTTACTGGGCAGCTGTTTTACGGGAGTGTTACAATTTTCGAAAGCTATTTGTTTCCCGTCTGTCAGAGTTTCATTTTCCACCACACAGGCGGTAGTTTCATTTTCCGAAGAGACAGGAGCTGACGTCATTTCGTTGAGAAGGGGAAAGTTAGCAGCAGGATGAATATGTGAGGGCGACTTTTTTTCAGAAATGTTTGTTAACGATTTCCGTTCTACAAACTGTTTATTGCTACCGTAAGCGAATATTATGGAATATTGCATAGGGGATAAATTTAAGTAAAAAAAATCTTCGAACTTATTACCATTAAACTCAGTCTGTGCAACAAAATATTGAAGTGGCTTTAATTGGGATATTTCAGCATCGAAAATAGTTACAGATGAATCATTTAAAGGGGGGGATCCCAACAGTTGTATGTTTCTGTACTGACAAAATTTAAGTTATGTACTGGGTTCGCATCCGCTACAAAAGAAATATTATTGATTTTTACGATCGCAGCCGTACTACACACTTTGGAAGGGATATGTATCGTATCGATGTGTACGACAGTTTCTGAAACAGGATTAATGTCTTCGTGGGAAGGCATATTTTTGGGATTTCGCCCCGTCGAATGGGACGAATGGTAGTTGGGGCGAGAATGTTTAGAGCCGTTGGGACTTCGCTCCGCGCGTTTACACTGAAATTGTTTATGACCTATTTCCGAACATTTATAACAGATAATTTGATTGTATTTTTTACTAGTGTGGGTTTTCCGAGAGTCCCTTTGAACATATCCTGGTGTTGCTTCGAAATTTGGGACCGAATTGCAAATTTCTTCATAGATAGATCACTAGCTTTTCCTTAAATTGTATCAAATTAGTACATCCAAATAGCACAGCTTTATTATGTGCTGAGTCATCTATACCCTGAATTATGTAATGCATTAACGAAAGATCATCGATGTTTCCATTATTCGCAATTTCGCGCATTGAAAGAAAATATTGTATTAAATTTTCCGAGGGACGTTTCCTACGATTCATTAATACTTGATGAACGTGGGCTGGGGACGCAAAATGGGAAAATTCTGATAGCAATGCTTATTTAAGTTCATTGTAAGAGGTTATATGAGGTTCACTGTGAATATATTGAAGAGCTAAATCTCTCAACCCGCGTTCAGCGAAAATGAATTTTTGAACATCTGTATGCGCAAATGCTTGTGCCAAATTTTCAAAACGAGCAAGCCAATTAATTACATTCTCCGTATGTAATCCTCGGAACGGTGGAATTAAATTCTCGAAATCTGTAAATGAAATTACTGGTCTAGTTAAAGTGGGTTCGTGTGTTCTAGTAAACTCGGAAGTTATGTTGTCATTTCTACTAACAGAGGGGGAGGGGAGGGGGGGGGTGGTTCGGGGTCGTCAATTTCAGAATCGGTCGCAATTTTAATAGAATTCGCAAAGGAATTTAAGTCGGTCAATGCCATGAGGATTCGAGTTGCAATTTCTTCTTCCGTACCATCAATTTCGATGGCTAACAAATTGGCAATTGCAATAAATTCCAGTTTGGAAAATTGAGCAGTTACTTTATTCAGTTTCGCGCGAAAATCAGCGCTGTCACTTGCAAATTCAAATCCTTGAAATTTGCATAAATTTTTCCTGTTAGAGCGCAAGTCATCACGCTCAAAAATGAACTGGTGTAATAGTTTTATTTTGTTTGCTTTAGCTAACTTCAGCATAGCACATATCTGTGGTATTTCCGTCAGAAACATGGTGGAAATAACAAGCGGAGAAAGAAAGAAAAAAAAGTACTCACTAGCGAGAAAGTAACTTATCCGAGCCGGCGCACTTTGAAATATAGGTCATTCCCATAAATTGCGTTTCACACAGCTGTTCTCTTTGAACGGTCACTCGAAAACGTGGCATTTCCCGCTGTGATAAATCCTCAGGAGAGCTCGTTGAATTGCTTGTCTATCGGTGTAATCCAATGGCACGGATAAAATCGGCCGTTTGTCGTCTGTCTCATGTCGCTGATGTTTAAAGGTACAAGTAGGCCGACGCCCCCATGTAAGTTAAGGAGTCTAGGGGTAATAGTACATATCTTTAATAAATCTTGGTTAATATAGCATATTTACAAGGGAAAAATAAGTAAAAGATTAAGATTAAGGGGCATCTTCGGTCTTTCCAACCAGAGCTCGGCTGAGCACGTCTTCACCTGGCTGGATCCGGCATCATTCTGGCTCTTCTGTACTGTTGCTGAGGCCCTTTCGTGGGAAAAGTGCTGACTATCCAACAATTATTTCACATGTGGCTGTAACAAGGGCGTCAACGTGTTGTACTTTGATATGGGGCAGATGCCGAGTCGGCCAAATGCATCTGAAGCGAGCCTGTTGCTATGGGCTCGCTATATCAACATATATATAAGCAATTTAATATTTTTAAAAAAATCTCAGATTATGTCATGAAATGAGTTTTTGCCAGTTGCCAGTTTCTCCCGGTTGAAACCGGTTATAACCACTTTCTGCCACTGGCAGGGCAATTGAATACAATTAAATTTTAAGTAGAGTTCATCTATTTTCTCATCAACAATTAGTAAATAATACAATATTTTCTGTAGAAAAAAAAATGCTCAGGATATTTGTTGTCGAATTCACTTTCGAGATTAGAAGGTGCGGAAATTTCATGGTTTTCATCAATATGGTCTTCTAAGTCTTTTTCAGCATCGTTCACCTGGTTAACTTCAATTACAATGTGTTATCATCTGTAAGGGTACCAGAAGTGCACACTTCATCATCATAAGATTCAAAATGTTCAGTAATGCCCTTTGGATAAATGTTCATTTTATGTTTTTTCAATCATGGGGGCTATTGGTAAATTTTCTTCATTTTCATCCTCCATGTTGGCAACTTTTTCTTCTATCAACCCATCTTTCTAAACACCTGCACATTGGAAACAGTTGCAGATTGTCGCTGTCACTTGTCTCCATGGCTTTTCTAACAAAAGGATTGCTTCCAAAAGAGAGATGTTATATCCCCTGTTGTTCTCTTCGTAATTCTCTAAAACACACATCACTAGCTGTTTCATATAGTGAGATTTCAGGCTGTTAATAATATCTCAGTCCACGGGCTGCAGTATAGAAGTTGTATTTGGAGGCAGAAAAACAAACTTAATGTACTTCAGATTTTGTTAAGGTGAGCTGTGCATTTTTCAACAAGGAGAATAATTTTATGTTTCTTTTTTTCAACAAATCATTGTCCCATTGTAGAAGTTCTTCCTAAAAGACTGGAAGTCTTCCAAAATGTTTAATTGGCTTTGTAGTTGATGGGCAGTTTTTTAACATTTTTCAAACACCTCAGTTTTTGTGATTTACCTATGAAAATTAATTTTTGTTTTTCTGAACCATTCATATTTTTTTTTATATTTATGTTTCATATTTGCACATACAAGAACAGTTAATCTCACTTTTGAGAATTTCCTGTTAGTGAACTTTTCTCCTCTAAGTTTTAAGTCATTTGTAGAGTCATTTTGTAGAACAATTTAGCTTTGCCAGCATTAAAAATATCCTTCTCTTCATAATCCTGAATTTTATCTTCCCACACTTGAGCTTTCCACTTTTCCACATCTAATGCATTAACACTTGCTGCTTCCCTAACAATCTTTCCACAAGAAATATTGTACTTATTTTTTTTTTAACCTATCCAGCCATTTGTTGGAGCACACAAAACCGTTTTCTCCAAATTTTGCAGCAAACTCATTTGCTTTAATTTGAAGCATGAGTTTTGTCACATTAAAATTTCTATCCCGTTGAGTAGTGAACTATTTAAACAGAGGTTCTTCCATATTTTCCCTTTTGGCCTGCCATAGTTTCTTTGAAGAATCCAATTTTTTTTTTGTGTGTGTGTGCAGTTAGAATCATACTGCGATTTTTACAAATGTTTGAAACTGTAAATTTTGACAAGGGAAATTCTTTGCACAGTGTCAATTGAGTGGTTCCATCTTCAATGTATTTAATAATTTTAATCTTATCCTCTATCAAAATTGTTTTTCTTTTTACGCAATTTGCCATTTTCATGAAATTTTTAGGGGCTCTTAAAAAATTTCTTTTAATTTCAAATCAATCATAAGAATAATGAAGAGAGACACTGTAAAATGTGGACTGTTCCAATTATACTTAGGGGGTGCCAACAGAATTAGCAAGTAAATGCTAGATGGCTAGATGCCATTCCTAGAATTAGGAAGATGCGAGTAAGAGTCAGCCATTGTGAATTTTGACTTTTTAAAAATATTCAATGCAATTTAAATTTTGAAATGATACATTATGTAATTTATTTCTAATTAATCCTTCACTTTATTTTCATTGTTATTGGTTTTGACTGTATCTGTATAAATATACATTGACCTTAATATGACCTCCATAATATGACCTTTTGTTTCTTCATTATGTTAATTAGCTTATATTAATTCTCATTTTCCAGATAAAGGACATTTATATATGTGGGGTAAAAACCGTAGCAGTTGCCTGGGATTGGACAAAGAAACAAATCAATATTTCCCTCTTAGGGTATGAATTCTTTCATTTTTATGGAAGTATTTATACAGTTCATTTTAAATTTAAATTATCTAATTTTATTAATGTAAATTTTATAACATACTTGAAGAATAGGAATAAAATACATTCAAACTTTATAGTTTGACTATTAGATTATAGTTATTATAGACTTAAAAAACAATGATTATTTTGTTTGTTATCCTTAATTTTTTTTGTCAAGAAGTTTTCCTTTTCAGTTTTTCTCAAATTTTTATCTTTATATGTGCATTCCTTTAGAATAATAGCAAAATTATTAATTACTGTCATGGTTTACCATCTAACACAGTCATGTCAAGCTTATTTAGAACCAAAGACCAATTTAAGCATTCTATAAAACTGTGGGCCGCATAAAAAATAAAATAAAAAATTTCACATGCAAAATAAAACAATATTAAAGTTTTTTACAAAGTTCCTAAGTCTTTAATATTCATAGTTTAAGAAGAAGAAGAAGTAAAAACAATGTTCACAACATTTTTATTAAAAGAAAAAAAAAACATACATCATAAAAAAAAACATAAACTCAATTTGCTAAATTGTAGTTATTCTAAAAATTGATTGTACATTATCTCCTATTAAATTTTGCATTTTATCTTTCTGCTTTTTATTATTCATAAAATTGAAAATAGCATAGATGTAGTACAAGAACTTTCTATCAGTGTATAATACTTAATTGCTGATTTAACTTTGGGAACAAAAATCTGGAAACCCTACATCCATATATTTTTCTTTCAATATGAAATCATACTAAAATTTGGATTAACCTCAACAATAAATTTTAAGCAAAAATTTCAACATCAATTATTTGAGATGAAGTAAATAGGTTAAATTATTTTTCATACTTATTTAAATTCAAAGTATTTTTTGATTATATTTTTTATTAATATTTAATAAGTATTTTTTGAAAATTTTAATTCCAGCAATTTTTGTAATAGTGCTACCTTACATTTAAAATGTAATAAATATTCTTAAATATTTTACCAAATTTATAAATTCTATTTGTGAACATTTATTTTATCAAATTACAAGGCAGTATTATGAAATTTACCTTTAAATTTTAGTTTTCTAATGGGATTTATAATATCATTTGAAAATTTCATGCATTTTCTCTATTGTCTTTAATAACCCACTTTCATAATTTGTTGAATAAACGTTTTAACGTTTTACTGCTGTGACAGATTTTTTTTTATAGTCACTGTGAGCAGTCCTTGAAACCACTTGATCATAAGATGAATAAAAGGCTTGCTTAACTCAGATAGTCATGATGGTTCTAGCATAAGATTAATTTCCAGAAGCTCCTATTTTATTTCATATTGTATCAGCGATTAAAGGTATCCACCTAAATGTATTCTGACTGTATGTCTGAATTGGAAATGAATTGGAAAAATTCAAATATTGATGTTATAGATTTCAATTGATTCTTGATATATGCTGCTTTATCAATTTTTCTAACAATGATATTTTAACTCATAGTATTTAAAATTTCTTTATCTGCTCTGGACACCATTTCATCCACGTCATAATAAATGATTTTGACTTGGATGCAATTGAATGTAAAGGACAAATATTTAAAAGTAGATATGTGTTATCTTCAAAAAGCTTAGTGAATATATTTTCTAAAGTATGAAATATCAGTTTCAAATCTGAGAATTATATTTTCAAAATATGGCTGGTCATATGGGAGTTTTCTTTATATTTTTAAAAAATGTGGCTCTTAATGTCACATTCTTTATTAACTCCAATACATTTTCTGCATGCAAGTATAAAATTTCAGTTTTCTTTGAGTATAAAGTGATTGTAAATCTTCAGTTAATCATATTTCTTCATAAAGCAGAGCATTTTCATATAATTTTTATAAATGCCAAAATATAATTGAGTGAAAGATATCAGTAAAAATGAAGTAAACAGAAATATCATGTAGGTATCATTAACAATGACTTGTTTCTTAACCTAAATAATGAAAATAATTAAAGAGCTAAAATCAAAATCCATGTGTTTTATGAGCAATTAAAAAGCCTGGGTAATATTTTTCAATGTTTTCTTCCACAGAAATGGGAATTCATGTCACTTTCAAAACTACTATATTAAAAATCTTTTTCATTTATTTTTAATCTTCATTTTTAATAATTTTTAATTGTCATTTATTGGCATCATATTGTATTAATTTTTCAATACCTTTTTCGTATTTAATGGCCATTGATTTTTCTTTCTATATGATGTAAAACCAAAGAGGTAAGTTATGTATCAGTTTCAATATAAAATACATAGCAGTTTATTAAAAACAAAATTTTTTTTTTTATAAATCTTCAATTTTTAGATTCAAGATCTCATGTTTTGTTGCATTCTGATTGGTTAATTTTGTAGCCACAATATCTTCAATCTGAAGTTTAAACTTATTAGATCTTTCAATATACATTTACAGTGTTTCCTGGTTGTTTTCATCTCTAAAATTCAGTTATTGTGCAAGTATATTGATTATTTTCTGCATATGTGTTTGATCAGTTGAAAAATAAAAAACAAGGTAAAATACCAAAGGCTTAAATTTTAAAAATTTATGAGTCCCAAATAAGCTGGAAGTTTTAATGTGTATATATACATAAACTAATAGATCACTTAAAATCATGAATTTTGGCAACTGTGTCAGATGTTACACTTTTCTATTCTTCTCATTCCACAATGGGAACATTAATATTCATCTTAAATTTGTTTTAGTAAAATTTAAAATCTAAGGAAGAAATAAATCTGCATTATATTTCATGCATATTTTTAATTTTTATTCTTTTTTTTTTTTTTTTTTTTTTTCATTTTTATAAACAAATATAAGCTCCTGCTTAACTGGCCTAAACATGACTGAAGGTTAGCCGTACTGTGAAAAATTTGAAACTTTTGCTGCATTGTCACTCCACTGCTTTTATAGAAAACTATTACTTTACTGTATTATGGAAAATTCTTATTGGTCAAAATAGAGATATTCTATAATAGTGGTGGAGTGACCATGCAGCAAAAATTCAACATTTTTAACAGTGTGGGTAAAAAAAAAAAAAACTGGTTGAAAAAAAAATTAAATAAGTAACTGCATAATTAATTATTAAATGCATAAGATGCATTTAGTCTTGTGTAGTTTTAAAAAAGTACATTATTCTCCTTATATTATGAAGAAATGAATACGAGTTGTATTTAACTAGGTTTGAAGAAAAACTATCACTAATAACAAAAAAATAATAAAAAAAAAAAAAATAATAAAAATTAAATTGCTAAAAATCATATCACATACCTTTATAAAAAGTTGAAATTATACATTTTGTAAATCTGAGTTAATCAACCATAAAAAAAAATCAGTGAAATCCTTCTATTAAAGGCAAGATTCTTTACATTTTGCAGTATAATCTCTCCATCTCTTTAATATCACAAGTTCAAGTGAAGAAGCTGTTAGTTGCTGTTCAACATAGCATTGTGCCAAATCTAATGTTTCACCTCTTCCATATGAGAAGTTGTAATAGTGTCAAATGTATCTAGATCATCATAGAATTGTTTTCATATTGAACAACATTGGTTACAATCCTAATATTATACTCTACAAATAATGTTTTATGCTTGAGATCTTTGTCAGACTCAAACCACTCTTCTGCATCTTCATTGGTGATTTTGTTCACATCCCTCAAGTTTCTTACATGTTTATATGAAACAGTTAGCAAATATTTATAAATTGATTCTTTTTTTAAACTGTTTTTCTACATCAGATTTTTGATCATTTCTTGACAAAAGTCGGCCAGTTAAAACGAAGTTCCAATTAAGAGGGAGACTACTGCACTAGAATTCATCACTGAAGCCAATCAACCTGTGTGCTGTTTCACCACAATCAATTTAACTTTCTGTGTAATCATAGAAATATCCTATTCATTTATTAAAGAACATAATTTTTCATAAATGATGCGCAAGATCATTAAAAGTGCAGGGGAAAAAAAAATTATGGTTAGAATGTTGTTCTGTAGATTCACTGTAGATTTAGTATCCTCAAAATTTGAAAGTTAATTTAAGCATTTATTAAGTAATTAAAATTTTAATAATCTGACATAGATTTTAGAAAATTGTCCTGGAAAACTGCCAGATGAACAAATTGCATAAACCAATGACATAGTAAAACTGACAAAAATTTTAGTGATATTCTCATAATGCAGAAAAAAATCAAATCGTATTACTATTTCCGTGCTATCTGTTAGCTCCTCCATTTACAAATGTTAGACAGGAATATGCCCTGCATTTAAAAAGAAAGAATTTAAATACATGAAAGATGTAAACAATGGAAATTATAACAGTTGAAATTTCCAAGTGGATGGCAAAAGTCCAGGCTAGGATTCGAACCAGGAATATCTTAGCTGAAGCCACCAATGCTCTACTGAATGAGCAATCCCAGATGAATATGGAAGACTAATTCACCCAACTAACCTTTAACAATCATTCTATCTGGTCTGATGTCTGAATCAGCTCAACAGCATGAATTGAAGGATATTTTTGAAACTGTAGACCATCTGGAAATTTCAAATATTATGATTTATTTACCGATTAAAATAATTGTGTTAAAAAAATAATAATCTAATTGGAAACCATTTAACTCCATATAGTACATTCAATAAGGTAATGACTTTCTCCATTATTAATTTTGAAAAGAATTTATTTATTAAGAGTTTTGTTCTATTTCACATGTAGTATACAGTAGTAGCCTGACTTACGTCCCCTCAACTTACATCACCTCACATTTATGTCATCTGACCTGGGGAAAAAAAAAACTTAATAAAGATCCACTTTGGACTTTTTTGAAGACTGTTGATTTTACAAAGGGAAACTTCTCCACAACAATCATATGATATTGTGATATTGACAAACAAATAATTTAAAAAAAAAAAAAAAATGGAAAAAACTTACTCACTCTACTGTTCCAAAGAGCTTCTAAAAGTAAAAAAGAAAAATTTATTGGTTCAAATTTTATTAGATTTCTTTCACATTCTCAAAATACTCGCAGCTAGAAGAACAATAAGTTGTAAGTTTACAGCTTATTGATTTATTCCAAATTCTTGTATTGCAAACTCTTTTTTTTTTTTTTTTTTTTTTTTTTTTTTGGTAATGTTAAATGTATGTATCATAATCCTTAAATGCAATAGAATCTGTTCATTACATTTGAGAATTTTTATTACTTATCTTCTTTTGCTTATCTAAATGTGCCTTGATTTACATTGCTGGTCTTGGAATGAATTGCTGATGTAGGTTGAGGTATTACTGTACTGAAATAATAATTTATATTTAAGAAATGAAACAACCAAATCCAAATATTAAAAATATGATTATAGATTTTAAAGCTATGCATTGATGCAAACATTAAGTGGTTAGAGAAATATGTTTTAAGAATGATTGAATTAGTTCAAATGAAATTTTATTTATAAAACTCTTCTTGTATTTATACATCCATGGATGACTCAATCTGCATTTTATTTCAAAAACAAGAGGTAATAATAAGTAGTTGTACAAAAAATAAATATAAAATAAATAAGCCATCATTATAACCACAAAAACTTAATGCCATTAACCATATGCCATTTTTTAAAAATTTAATAATGATCAATGAAATTTGCATATAATTTTATTTTAAATAAATTAGTCTTACAGTAAATTTCCTTTTGCTTGGAAATATTATTAATTTGTAGTCAGACTGAAAGTGAAAATATCTATGATTTATACTATGCTATATTCTACAGTCTATCAAACCTCCAGTTTCATGCTGTGCAGATTACACAGGGTTAATTGTAGTCAAATATTTAAATAATTGCCACAAACATGAAGCATTGATTTAAGAACATTAATTTATTTTGCATTTTTCAATCATCATTATGAAACGAAGGAATTAAAGAATAGTTATAATATATTTTTTTGTTTGTTTATGTAGGTATCTGTACCAGCTGAAGTTATCAAAGTAAGCTGTGGGGTTGATCACACTGCTGCTCTGTGTCTACCTTTTGCATAATAGAAAAATTAAATGTATAGTTTATTTAAGTTAATAAATATATTTTTGTTTTCTATTGTTTGTTTTTTACTTTTTAAGTTATATTAAAATTGTAAAATAGCATTAAAATTTTATAAATTTGTCTTTTTTTTTTTTTTTTTTTTTTTTTTAATAATGTATGCATTAACACTTTTTTCAGGTGAATAAAGCATGCTAAAAGCTGTTATGTATAGTGAAATGCCCCATTCAAGAAGTTTCATTATTACAAAATTTTCAACTTGGAAATGATGTAAATATTTGGCACTTCAGAGTTTCCCTAGTTTTAAAAAAGGGCACTTTTTTCCATGGACATGTTTTTATTCTTAAGGGTACTTTTCATATTCTTAAGGACATTGTTGTATTTATAAAAAGACCAGAGTTTATACTCTAGGCAGAAATAATACCCAAGACTGTATATGCTTTTTTTTTTTTTTTTTTTTTTTTTTTTTTAGAAACAGGGGGGATACAGAGTTCAGAAAAAAAAAAAAAAAATCAGAAAGTATACGACATACCACTGTATCCCTAGGGATCCTAGATTAGAGAGAGATTAGACATTGAGAAAATGTCCGCCATTTAAGTTCCAAAGCAGGTGGAACGCAGTACAGCGCAATGTATTTTCACCAACCTCTAACACATTTTATTTTATTAAAATCAGTTAAAACTCAATTCACATGTCTTCAGAGAGTCATTCGGAACATAAATATAAGTGTATTTCCTCTTTAGTGAATAATAATTACTATAAAATGTGTTGTTTTATTCGGATGAATTGAGAAGATAATATTTTGAATCTGCTCGGAAAACAGACGAAATTTTTGAAAGAGGTTATGTATTTTAGAGCATTATTGTAAGGGGGTAACGCAAAAATGCACTTTGTTGAATTTATAAATAGTATACAAAATTTATATAAAATATTACACAAAATTTAGACTATACTTTTACGCTAAGCGCAAAAAAAAAGAAAAAAAAAAAACACTTTGCTAAATTTTTTTTTTTTTTTTTTTTTTTTTTTTACTTTTTTTTACGCTATTTTAGGAGTAGGATTTTGTTTCAGAATTGTCTTTTTAAATTTTTTTTTATTTACTGTTTGCATTAACAGCAATGCTCCTATTACTTTTTAGCAATGCTCCTATTACTTTTTTTCTAAACTTTCATTTAATAATTAAATACCAACACTCCTTCTAATACTGTATATTTTACCTGTGTTCATATTTATATATATATATCAAAGAAAAGTTACTAATATTTAGAAATTTATTTTAAAATAAAATTCGCTTCAGAGCAGCAATTAAGTTATCATATATACATACTAATTTCTAATAGGAGTGATGTATCATATGCAACAGATTTTAGTTTATGCATAACAGAAGAAATGCTTGCTACATGCATAATTCTATTTAGTGCGTATTAATCTTTTCCTTTCTTCTGTCTAAAGATTCTGAGTCTAGATCAGTTAAGCACATTTTCCTAAATAAATAGATAAAATGTATTATAGAGGAAACTCTTTTTAAATTTTAAACAAATACAAAGAATATAAATATGTGGTACCATTTAATAGTATAAAAAATTTCAAAAGGAATTATAGTACAGATTTTTGAAATATATTTCTGTACACTTTCTGTATTATTATACTTACGTTCATAGTTTTAGATAATAATAATAATAATAATAATAAACTTATTGCTTTTATAGTTATAAAAATTTTCAATTCTCTAGATTTAATACATTTTACAATACAAAATGTATCTAAATATGAAAAAAAAAAAAAAAAAAAAAAAAAAAAACATTCTAAAAAAGGCTGGAATAAAGAAAGGAATTTATAATGGAACTGTTTAAAATCGCCTGAATACGTTATAATTAAATTCAAATAATAGTAATAATAATAAAAAAAAAAATACTAAATATTAAAAAGTAATCTGTAATCAAGAGTATAGTGTTTATTAACAGTTTAGCACGTTTTGATGTGATATTTAACGCGTTCTATCATTTAAAATTACAAAATGCATAGAGCGTAGCAGTGACATATGCTGAGGATGGAACTTAAATGGCGGATTTGTGAAAACTGCCGGTGCGGCAATGTCCAATCTCTCTCTTATCTAGGATCTCTACTGTATCCCTACTTAAAAACACTTAAGGGCACTTTTTTATTTTTAAATTTGTTCTTTTGATTTTTTAAGTCACTTTTAATATTTAATACTTAAATATTTCTTTTTAAGATAACATTGAGTCAGTTTTTACTATGCAAGCAAACTTAAGTGTGTAAAAGATAAAAAACACTTTTTTTTTTTCAGAAAAGCAATAAAAGTACTTTTTAAACATTTTTTAATATCTATATGCATTGAAAAATGATATAAAACATGCGATAAATTAATATGAAATTTACAACATATATCTACACAGATAAACCATTATAACAATGCACATATAGCAATATGCATATGCATACAAATTTCACCATCAAATATCACTTAATATGTACTATTATAGTAGAATCATTCCAATTTTATTCTTAATTAAAAAAAAAGGGAATTCATCAATATCCATGCCCTTTCCTTTTTTCTTTTTTGCTGAATGGTTTGTTATAAATTCAAAATGAATTTGATGCATATAACTATTCAAATTCACACAAATTTAACTAATATTTGCACCATTGAAATGAAGCGAGTTCCTCACCCCAGCATTACTTAAATCTAATTACCATAAGAAAGGTACCTATTTTAGAGCTGTTGAACTGTTTGTCTTTGCAAATATTTTTATTGATAGATCTATTTTTTTTTTAAGCAAAGTAAAAAAGCAATTTCAGAAAGCTAAATAATTAAACTATGTTTTCTGTTTTATTAAATTTTAAAATGTCAAACAGATTTTTCTCAATTGGACACTAAAGGCGAATCTTTACAGAACATAACACACTTATATCGCCTTAAAATAAATAAATAAAATAATGATAATAAAATTTGTAAATGGCTTGTATGGTTTAAATGTACATGTTTTGAAAGGTACAAAAAATTCCAAATTCGAGCAAATTGCGAAAAAACGAAACATAAATTTCTTCCATTGAAATAACATTAGCTGCTCTATCTCGCTGCATTGCTGAAGTAGCCTTTTAAAATAAACAAGTCGAAACCCGTCGAGTTCGAAGAATGGAAATGTTTAAAAGACTCGATAAACTGAATTAAAATAATAATAATAATTCCAATATTGAATCTATATTTTTTAAATATATTTCTAAACTCGATTTCAAGTTTGTCAGTTACAATTTTCCATGTAAGCATTCACGCTTTTTACTTAAAGTTGTAATCTGAGTACCGGCGAATTCCAGAAATTTTCTTTTAGATGCACCCCAAGAAAATAATTTTATCAAAAAAAAAAAAAAAAAAAAAAATACTCATTTTATCTTTACTATAACATCATTTTTACTTACTCATTAATTTTATTTACATTCATTACTTTGATCGTTTGGTAATAATTTAAAAAAATAACCTTGTCTAAAATATATAAAAAAGGTCTCTCAAAATACTGAAAATTTGAATTTAAAAATAGAAATACTTCCTCAAAAAATGAGCCGAATTAAAAAAAAAAAAAAAAATGCATTCTGCACACCAGGAACTTCTAATGTATAAAATGATCTAAAAATGTTTAAATTCCTATGTATAGTTTTTGTTCCTATAAAATTTTTTAATAAAACGATTTTGACCAACTTTAAATATCTCTTAAAATAATTGTTCGGTTTAAAAACTGTATGCGTCAGCGTATTTATAGAAAATTTCTCTATAATACTACCAATCTTTATATTTTTGTGTATTGTAGTTTTCTTAATATTTTGCATGCAAATATTCGCACATCTCCATTTAAAATTGTAATCTGAGTGCCGGCGAAATCAAGAAATTTTATTTTATATGCACTCACAGAAATATAGTTTTATTTTTTAAAAAAAAACTAATTTCATTTTTACTATGACATTATTTTCTCTAACTGAAGTCATCTGAAAGTAAAATCTCAATCTCAGTGTCCATAATGAAATGTAATATCGTTATGAGTAAAAATGCGCTGTTTTAAATAGTGACGTCATTTTCTCTTCAAATGTTTTTTTAAAAGTTACTGTTATTAGTAATATGAAAAAGGCATCCGTAATAATATTGTAATTCCCATTTATCTGGTTGCTGAATGACATCATTTTCCTCATTTGAAATTTTTCTTATTTTGCTTTAGACATTAATTTTTATCATAAATTATTTTCTATTATTTTATTTACATTATTAATATTATTTCTCAGTAAATATATTTTTTTACCTCAATTAGTGCATAATTATACGCAATCTATTTTATTGTGGTTAAATTTTACGAAAACAATTAACTTTTTTCTTTTAAATGCGAGGACATGTTCACTGATGAAATGAAGACTGGTGGAAAGTGATAATGGAAAATAATTTTTTATTATCGAGAGGAAAGCTAAACTGAGTTGCCACCAGTTTGAAGAAATATCGTAAAAAGCATTTAAAATTAAAAATAAAATATAAAAATGGAAATAAATTAAAAAATAGCTAAAATGGGCACAACTACAAATAAATAGCTTTCATTAAAAAAAAAAAAATTATCAAAATCGGTTGGGTAGAAAATTCAGGGCTGATGACTAAAAAAACAGCCAGGTCTTTTAAATATATAGATTGTATGAATGTCTCGTTTTAACGGCCAGATTATGAAAAAGTGGGCCACAATTTTTGACACGACACTTTTTAACTTGTCGGAAAGAAATAGCATCGGAGGCTAATATTAAAAATTACTTTACCCAAACTAATGTTTAGAATATTGAAAATGAAACGGGGGAAAAATGTGTTTTTAATCAAAACGTGAAGTTAGTGAGTGATGCTTATAAATTATCAAAAAGCAAGGAGGTATTGTCGGCCATCTTTGGTCATAATTTTATGGGAAGGAATCTCTGAAAAGTGGAAATAAAGAAATTTACAGATTTAATTGGTGAAGGGGGCAGTCGCCCCGATCGCGGAAATTTAGGGGGCGTCAAATTTATACTACAAACGTCATTTTTGGCCTGTCACAAAAAAAGTTGAGAGGGGGGCGCCAAATTCTAATTTTGTCCCGGGCGCAATTTCCCCTTCGCACGGCCCTGAAAAAGGTAGCAATCTTTGAGCGTGAATATTTAAAAGGGATATTTCTATGCACTCATGGTATTGGGAGAGGATAGGGGGGGGGGGGTATTTTAGCTCTATGATTTTTTTTTTTTTTTTTTTTTTCATCAAGTGTTTATTACTATTATTATTATTTTACCATGCGTTGTTAGAAAATAAGTACTGGAAAACATTATTTCTGTAATTGTATTTTACTGAAAAAAATAGGCCGATGAGGGCACTTAATTTTAATGCAATTGTAATTCATTTTAAATACGTACTTGCATATACGAAATTTGTTGGATGAATGACATTTGATTAAAAAAAGTATAAATAATGTTTCGTGTTCTTTTGGGATAAGCTTTGAATATGCGTTGATACAGGTGGATTCGGGGATATCAAAATTCGAACTTCAAGTGAAGGTACCAACGAATGAAGATCAAATTTCTTTCTTTCTTTCTTTCTTTTTATTTATTTATTTATTTATTTTTTAACAAATCACATTGTTAAAACGGTGTTAATTTTTATGGAGGATATTTCTTATTATCGCTTACAAAAAGTTAATTTCTAAATCGACAGTTTTAGAGGCATTGTACCGATTGCAAAAATGTTTTAAATTTTCTTCTGCGTCATATAAATATCAATTTACATTAACCCCCTGACTGCCCAGCCAAAGGGTAATATTGTAATGTTGTTTTCTCTGTAATTTATTAAAAATATAAAAAAAAGATGTTTTTCCAACCTGATGCAAAATACGTTATTAGTATCGGTGTATAATCTTTGATAGAATCAATCGTAATTTAATTTTTCAGAACTGGGTTTTATTTGTGGAATTATACTAATTTAAATATTGCTTATGTTGCAGTGAAACCTGCAGCTTAGTGTGTGAAAAAATCAGCCGGCGGCAGTCAGTAATTATTTTTTAAATTGATAAGAAATTACATATTTTATACAGTGTTCTGCAAGTTATACAATTTCCTATAGCTTTTATTTAGAAAGAGTTTTTATGTGTTTTAACAAGTAAAACAGCAAAAAAATTATTCTTCTGCACGCAAAACTTACTTATGATACTTATGAATTTTCAACGAGGAAAAACATGTTTTTAGTGCAAGGAAACGCTAATAATGCGTGAAAATGCAAAGTATCACAACTAAGTTTTGTCTTGCAAAAATTAAATTTTTAACCCCCAAGTTGATTTTAAAGGTGCAGGCAGGGCCGTAGCTAAGGGGGTGCTATGGGCGGCTCAGCCCCCCTAAAATATTTTGAGCCCCCCCCCCCCCCCTGGAAAAGATTCCAAGGTCACTTAATGAATTTCTGTTCCGAAAATTCAAATGAAATTCTGTTCAAAAATCTAATTTAGTTTTGAGATCCTTTTACAGTTTTGGAGAATTACTAAATTGTATCTAAAATAAGTAATTCAGCACTCCTTCATCCTATTTGTACATATGAAGCTAACAGGATGTTTAATTTTGCACCAGTTATGCATTCAAAATTTTCATCATCATACACTTTTCTTAGAATAAAATGAAGTTATTACAACAGATTATTAAGAAACATAATACCTACAGTGTAATTATGCACTAGTTTATCTTTCTGTGTCAGAGAACAAAAATATGAGCCCCCCCCTACAATCTCTTAAGCCCCCCCCCCCCCTATAGATCACTTCTAGCTACGGCCCTGGG
Organism: Maratus speculifer; assembly: GCA_964019185.1. Taxonomy (NCBI): domain Eukaryota; kingdom Metazoa; phylum Arthropoda; class Arachnida; order Araneae; family Salticidae; genus Maratus; species Maratus speculifer. The sequence continues at coordinate 54,145,993 of OZ025290.1, read as the reverse complement.
TGCAGGTTTATCTGAACTAAAACAGCGTCTACACTTATGTATAAAAATTATTGAAGATATCTTAATTAAAGGCCCTCTAATTAAAATGTCTGTTGACAGCATACTCTCATCGATTAGTTATAATGTTATAAAAATAACAGGTTGTTGAAACCTGTTACCCATGATTGTGTGGAACGATGTAACCTGTTAACCCAGTGGCGTAGCTAGGATGTATGATACCCGGGACGGATGTAAATGGTGTCACCTCCCCCATTCCGATCCATCATATTTTTTCAATCATAATTCCACGTTATTATAACAAATGACCATGCCATTCGTTATTTAATTTTTGTTCTCCTGCATATATATATATATATATATATATATATATATTAAAAAAAATAAAAAAATAAAAAAAAACAAGAGTGATTTATCACTCAACCCATAGTCAGCATAAGTCTATGCAATGTCTATATGTAGAAGAAAATTCTTTCTTTTAAAATTTGCTTTTGCTACCCACTTGTTAGATAGGTAGGTTTTTGTTCCTTGGTGCATGTCTTATTTAGATACACCATTCTCTATGAAATTTCACAATCTTAAAGAAAATAAAACTAACTCTATTGCATCATGCGCTAAAAATTTCATTTTACTTCAGAGTTCCTTTCCAAAATCTTATTATAGTAAATATATCTTTACAAATAAAGATTGGGTGTCACCCGGGGCGGACCGCCCCCCCCCCCCCCCCCCCCCCCCCCGCTAGCTACGCCACTGTGTTAACCGAAAGTAGCAACTTTATTTCCCATCTCTAGTTGACGGCCATAAATCTGTTTTCTCGCGTGGTCCTGTAAATCATTTTATCTGTATTCAGTAAACATCTTTTAGCATGCTAAATGTAATTCAGCATAAAAAATGCATAACTAATTTGAAAACACGAATTCATTTATTTCTAAGAAAATGAAGCCAAAGATGTTTTCTGATTTGTTTGTCTTTCCGTGAACGAAATGCCAATCGTTTATTATTGATTAATATAATTGGTGAATATTGGTCTGGAGACCATTTTTTCGTATTTGACGCTAATTTCTATGTATCCAAATTCGTTTTACAATCCAAAACTGTTACTTATTCAAACATTTAGATACCAGACACTTCCGTACTTAAATACTGGTGTTGGAATTTAAGCTTTGTCCAGTTGTAGGTAATCTATAAATAAATCGCTAAAAGGTTATGGGTTAAATATTGCTTAGAAATTTGGGTAAAATATGGAAAGATGGCCGTAAATCGATATGATATAAAATATTATTGGTTGATAAAATTGTACAAATTGGTTCAGTAGTTCCAGAGATTACCCCCTTTAAATAAATATTTTATGGTAAAATCATATTTCATCATACAGTGACGTCAAAGTTGTTTTCTATGTTGATTCTCAGCTCAAACCCAAAGCGAATATCATTTACCATGGTTCGCTTTTTATATAAAAATCCCACTCAATTCATTTTCTTTTCAAAAGTTTTGTTTACATCAAGAATGAAATTTTAAATGCTAATAATTTTGAATGACTACACTTTAGAAAATATTTCTTTCTTCAAAAGTTAATTTTATTTTAAAGATCTTTCTAAAAATGAACTTTTACACTGTTTTATTCGAAAAAATAATTGAAAACTGAAGTGGCAGCACCTAAAATGATTTGCTATAATGTAGCTAGTGCACGATTGGCAGGTTTATCGTACTTTGGCATAATTTGTTAATTAGCAGTTTTTTTCTTATTAAGGATAGAAATTTTATTTTTTTTAACTGAATTTTACAAAAGCACGTAACTTGAATAATTACCTGTCCGAAAATGCACTTTATAGCTTTTTCTGTCCCTTATTTAAGTCTGTACCTTGATTGAAAAAAAAAAAATGTTTGACGAAGAAAAAAGTGATCCTTTTCAGTATCTTGACATTTTTAAAAAAATCTTGTATCTTTCTTTATAATTATTTTATAAACATGAGTTTGATCTGAAATTAAAGCTTTTCTTCATTAGATTCTTCTACCTTTCGTTTTATTTCTCTATGATATTTGATTTCTTAAATATCTGAAATTTTAAAATGCCATGTTTAGTCGATTTAACTGTAGAAGTTGTCTCGAGTATAATAAGCAGTTAAGCGGTCATTATGTTCTTGGCGTTTGTTTGTTTGGTGGGTATATATATACTAGCGGCCTTCGCCCGCTACGCTGGTCGGTTTATCTAAAGAAATCTTGAAGAAGTAGTTAGATAAGGTTCAGACATACATTAAAAAAAAAAAAAAAGCAAGTCGATCATTCAAAAAACGTTGGGAAATATCAAATATTTACTGTAATTTTTTAAGAAAAACAAAGTTTCGAAAAAAAAAATTAAATCGAAAAAAAAATTACACTGACATATTAATGCAAGGAAATTTTCCCAGAGAGAAAATTCGCCTTGAATACAATATTTCAAATTCTTTTAATTGCTTATAGGCGTTAATGCCAACATAGTGAAAAAAAATTCCATGCTGGGAATCGAACCCGGGCCATCAGTATGGCGCACTGACGTTCTACCGACTAAACCACATGGAACGACAGCCAGCTTGAAACTTTCTCATACTTAAGTAGACTGGCGAAAACATAACGATAGCGCGTTTTAAAATCGCACAGTGACATCTATTGGATTTTATATGTACTAAAAAACGTGAGCAGCGCACCTAATAGTTTCTTTTGTTTCTTTTTGTTACTTTTTTGTCTGTTGTCCGATTTTGATGAAACAAAGCCTATACACTGCCCGGGAGTGTGCATTCTTCATTAGTGAAAACCGCATAAAAATCCATTCAGTAGTTACGAAGATAACCTCGAACAAACAGACAGACAGACAGACAGACAGACAGACAAAAAATTCAAAAAAATTTTTTTTGTGTTTCATTGGTTTTCTTTTATCGCCCTGACTCCATTTTTGTCAATTATCTTCAATGTACAGACACACCGGGTCCTACTGTTTTATTATATGTATAGATTTTTTTTTCTAGCTTGGCTTGGCAGAACGACCGTCCTGCTTGATATAAATTGTAGCCAGAAAATCTGAATTAGATTGCCACCATTTTAAAGAAATATCGTAAAAAACTTTCAAAATTAAAAATAAAACATAAAATTGGAAATAAATTACGAAGTAGCTAGAATGGGCACCACTACAAATGAACAGCTTTCATTAAAATAATAATAATTATCAAAATCTGTTCAATAGAAAGCCAAGGGCTGATGACTAAATAAACCAACCAGGTCTTTTAAATATAATGAATATTAATGAAGCCAGTCTGTTTATTGTATGAGGTTGATATTTATTTAACTGCTCGCCTACGTATATATTTAAAGGAAAATATGACTTATACTTTCTGGTATTTCAACATGATCTTAGTTTTGAAATGTGTCAGAAAAATATTCAAAGTATTTATTTAGCTGTTTCCCGTGCACTTAATTTATTCATGTAGAGTCTTAACCAATTTTGTTTAGATAGTTTTAAAGTGAATCCTGTTCAGTACTAACAATTTTGCGGTTAATTGCAGCATTTAAAATTTATCCGTTTTTTTAATATTTGTAAAGGTTGTTTAAAAGATCATTTTCATGAGTTATAATTTTATGTTTCGATTAAAAATTGACGTATAAGCATAATCCGCTCACGAAACTTGACCGAGGATCTTTGGAAAAGTTATGTTACGAGAAAGCAAGTTTATAACAGGAAGAAATAACGCAGAAAATGCATTTTTAAAAATTAAATTCTGCTAAGTTTCTACCAGTGATTCTCACACGTTAATTAATGAATAAATTTATATAATCTTCAATCTAAATTCAATAAAAAATTCATCAACTAACTTATCGTCCTCGAACTAATATAGCTCATTGCTTTCGCGGCAAGTTTGTGAGAAACTTTACTTTGCAAAAGAAACTTTTCTCTCTCTATCATTAATAGATATTTTTACTGCGCATAATTGTGGACATAGCATACACTATAAGGCCAAAGGTGACCGGCCATTTGTAATTTTAGACGTTTTGTTAAATATCTAGAAAATTATATGATGAATTATTCTGAAATTCCAAGTGCTTAAAAGATTAAGAAGTGCGTGCAGATTTTTTCTCGAAATCTCATAGGAAACCGTCAACAAATTGAAAATGAATGAAGATCTTTTGCATAACGCTGTCAAGACTATTGTAGCCCCCCCCCCCCAAAAAAAAAAAAAAAAAAAAAGAAAAAAAAATCGTAATTATAATCTGCAGTTCCAAACTGCAGATTATGATTACGTGGCTTATTGTAAAGCTTATTGCTATGTGTAGCGAGATTGTCTTTAGATTCAGATTTGGTTACCGGATTAGATATCAGAATGATCTTAGATTTTGTTCAGATAGGATTTCTCGATATTCAAATGACGACACACGGGGTATATCGAGGCTAACGAAAAAGACAGGCTACCGCGGTGCATGCCGAGTATCTTTTTTTACAGACCGCTAGAATGACGTAATGCTCATTCGTGCACCCGCATTGGTGTATTGGAGCATCAGTGTATTATTTGATTGGAACTATTCTGAACAAAAATGAGTCACCAAGCATCTTGTTGAGCCGGCCATTATCGTCAATCTTGATAACTTCTAGCAAACGTACAATCGAATTCTTTCAGGCAGCTATCATCAAAATCTGTATGCTGTAGTTTGGACAAAAACGTATGTCGAAGAACTGTCTGGGCATCGAATGTTTTCACTCTCACATAGAGGCAGCTAAGTTTAGAATATCAGTTTCAGATTCTTCATCCAATCATTACCGATCCTTTCCGATGCCATTACTGCCTTTATGGGAATTAGATTAAACTCTTTGTCTGCTGAAGAATAGAGCGATTTTTTATAAAATTATTCTTTTTGCTTTTTCTGACTAAAAGAAAAGTTTTTTTTTTTTTTTTTTTTTTTTTTTTTTTTACTATTCAAGGAAAGCATTTTACTATGCATTGATATATGGAGTCATTTTACTGTGCATATATGTAAGCAAGCACTTTGTCGCTCTCTGATGCGTAATGACACTTTACTTGATGGATCGTCAACTTTTCAATACCCATTTCCGAGGTCCGTAAGAATCGGTGAGGACCTTAAAGTTTGATAATTGCGGTAACTTTTCGAAGAGCGAGATCTTATCTATAACAAGTTACCACACTCAAAACACCTATAGATACACAGCGAAACTAACTGACATTGTAATTTGCTTTAGAATAGCTGAAAATGAAATAGGAAATTGACCAGCAAATTGAATACATCGAATCCCAGCAAAATTCATCAATTAGTCAAGAGCATTAGCATTGCCATTAGCAAAGAGACATCATATGTCAGTGTACATAATTGACAGTGGCGTAGGAACTTTTTACAAATAGGGGGAGCCGGGGCACATTGTGGAAAGTTAGTAGTGGAGATTTTTAGGAGGTTTCCTTCATAGTGTTGCACTTTTCACAAACAAGAGTATGCAATAGAAACATATCAAAAGATCACCAACTCTTTAATCCAGTTAAAATATTTTTTAGTAGATATACTTAATGCATAGAAGCTTAGTTTATGGACGATCCTGAATCAAATATTCAAATTTAAGGATTCTCCCACTCCCATTTGCAAAAAAGGTAAGTTTTTTTTCTGTTGGTTTGCTTGCAAAGGCTTTACAAATCTATTCCAAATCAATTTTCAAGGCAATCTATTTATAAATACATAGTAGCAAGTAATTGAGTATTTTTTTAGTAAACCTAAAGGTTTACTAAATATTACGCCTTAATTCCTTCATTCTCCTTACTCCTTATTTCTTTCTGGCATTCGAAAAGGTTTGAAACGATGAGAAAAAAGATGAAGGCACAACCAAATGTGCTCACCCCTCTTCTATTTCTTCTCTTTGATGTTTATTGTGTGAATTTCCTAAAAAATATATATGCTATTTTTTTTTAATTCAACAATATATTGTAAACAGATGTGGTGCGATAATTTCCTCCGGGGGAGCTGAGCCCATCTCAAATATTCTAGGGGGAGCCACAGCTCCCCTAGCTCCCCCACTTCCTACGCCTATGATAATTGAGTATTACAGTATGAGTAACTAAAAAGAAGGAAATGAAATAAGCTTAAAAAAAATATCAACCGACTTCAAAAAAGAGCTAAAAAGAATTAAATAACTTTTTAAAATTTTCGAATGACAAAAGGTTATCCAATTAACACACACGGGTATCATGTACTGGCATAAAAACGGTCAAATTTAATATATATAATTTAATATCCACCAAACATGGATTTTAGAGAAAATATTTTTTGCAAGAGATGCATTTGCATATTTATGATTTAATCTATGAATATATACATATAAAAAGTAATGAATTACTTTTTGAAGTTGGTGCCAAACTATCTTAAATATAATAAGAATTGTGAATATATTGTGTCTAATACCATAACTAAAATGGTGATGATCATTATCGATTGTGATTGTTTGGCACCGACTTCAAAAAGTAATTCATTACTTTTTATATGTATATATTCATAAATTAAATCATAAATATGCAAATGCATCTCTTGCAAAAAATATTTTCGCTAAAATCCATGTTTGGTGGATATTAAATTATATATATTAAATTTGACCGTTTTTATGCCAGTACCTGATATCCGATGTGTGTTTATTGGATAACCTTTTGTCATTCGAAAATTTTAAAAAGTTAAATTCTTTTCAGCGCTTTTTTTGAACTAGGTTAATATTTAAAAAAAAAAAAAAAAAAAAAAAAAAAAAAAAAAAAAAATTTTTATTATAAACTTTATGAGAAAGTTTAGGATGTGATTTTGTTAGCAAATTATATGGATAACCATGACAAAAAACCTTAAAATTCTAATTTAAAAGATACATTTTTTACATGTTTTCTAGACTGTTGAAGTAACATTGTTTCTTGAATTACGCGCTTTTCAATTTGTGTCGAATCCCTTAAAACCTGATGAATTATTTAAATTGGTATAACTGTGCGAGTTTTGCAGATATGAAGATGCAATTTTTTGTGTCTAATTCAGGACTGGATACGAAGTTGTGCATAGATAACTTTATCAACTTTTTGGTCACTTTGGACCCCTCCCTCCCTTTCGATATCATACGTCATCATCGTTCGACCCCCCCCCCCCCCCCTTTGTAATGACATCGTTATCAATAACTAAACATTTTTTGTTTTTTTGGAATTTATTTATTTTTTTGCTTGGAATGTTACATAAGAATGGTTACATTTATTTTTCGTACACATTATTAATTCAAATGAAGAGAAGTCAATGAAATATCACTTTACATATAAAATAATTTTATGTCAAATAACACTTAAAAAGAAATAGTTGCTGTTTAAAAGTGTTTATAATAGATTTTTATTACATTATACATTCGAAAGTAATTACGTTTTCTTGTACTTGCCTGCAAGTAGTGTGGGAATGGGGGGGGGGGGATGTAGAAATTATTATCAACAAAACAGGTGGACATCATTCTTTGGCTTTCTCTTTTATTTATTAGTAAACAAGTTTCATTTCAAATGTACTTTGCATATGGTTTCTCAAACAACGATTTATATATGCATACACATATGAAAAAAGTATTAATCCTAAATAATGGGGTTTCCATACTTTGGAATTAAATAATTTTATAATAATTTAGTGGTTTTAATTATAACTTTGTGATTTTATGAAAGTAGATAATAGACTGTAAAAAGATAACATACTATTTTGATGTAAAGATCATGTTACAAAAATACAGAGAAAATTTTGGTTGGATCAAAAAATGATAATGAATGAATAAATGTAAAAATGATCAAAAAAATGATATACTTTATGATATCAATTGCCAGCCCCCTCCTCTTAAAAGGATAACGTTATATAGGCACAGTCCCTAAGGGAAGTTTTCCTAATTGAAATTTTTATCTTACGGGGGCCGTATAAAAATTTATTTTTCGTATTTTTTCAAATAGACCCCCCCCCCCCCATGGAGTTACATCTTATTTTATCAAAAATTTCACCTTTTTTATGCAACTTTGCAATTGGAAGTATATACCTAGAGGCAATATTTAGGGAGATAGCGTATTATTTCAATAATTATGGCTCATCCTGTATATTACGCTTAGTTATCAAATTTAGGCATTCAAATGACTACAGATGCAACTTTAATCGGCTATAACTTATAAATAGTATCTTGATGCGAGGAATATCATTTTTTGTGTTTTTGCGGTAGTTTTTTTATTTTTTTAATTTTCGTTTAACAACGAAGTTCTCTGCTATTTCTCCATTGTCGGTTGCATTGTCACTCCCGTTAGAGATCTGCACGGTCGAAATTTCCAGGTCCGAGGCCGTCCCGTAGAGAAAAATTTAGCGGCCGGACAAGACCCGATATAATAGCTAAAAAAAGGCCCGAGCTCTGCCCGGTCCAGAAAAGAAAAGAAAAGAAAAGAAAAAAAAAATTCAAATCTCGGCCCGAATGAATTTCTACAGAATCTTGATTTTTAGTTATACGGGAGAGTTCTGACCAAAAAAACTTATCTTAGTCTTCTTTTTTTTTTTTTTTTTTTTTTTTCATATTTATAATCTTCATTTATGCGGAAGTGCCGTAGTCTGCGATATTTATGTTTTTAACGAACCTTTGTTTGTTGTATGTAAATGTTTCAGTTATCATTAGTATTATAAATTCATGTTCCATGTAATGGAGACATCAAAATCTGAAAAATGGTATATGGTAAAAGTAAACTCTTCTAAGACGGAATTGCATTGGAAAGAAACAAATACGATACATTCTTAGCAGGTGTAAATGTTTAATAATTTTTTTTTTCTCGCGTATTATTGCATTCATTTTGCAGTGAAGAACAGTTTAAAAGAATTTTCCAGTGTTCAATATAAAAGAAAATACCGTCAAAAGCAGGTTTTTTTTCATGCGTTTAACTCTGTTTTAATAAATATAGAAATTTACGATTCTTTAAAAAGAATAAATTTTAATGTTTAATTGTACAATAATGATGACTTAAACGTATATGCCATTTTTGCAAAAATTTTTGGACCAAGCCAAATTTTACCGATTGTTGAACAGACTTGGCCACGTCGAGAAAAGGATTTTCATACGGTATGACTCAATCGGAACTGATTATTTTGTTCCTTGAAAACTAGGAAGAATGAAATCAATCCCGACTTTGTATGGAAAAATAAGTTAGGCCCGTGCCGGCCCGATACTCCAGGGAAAAAGTAAGGCCCGAGCCTGGCCCGGCCTGAACCCAGCCACCGGGCCATGCCAGGGCTCGGGCTTCCTCGGCTGTGCAGATCTCGAACTCCCTTATGCTCTCGTCGATTTGTGAGGATGACCGATCGCGTCAAACAGGTCAATTGTCTATGAAAACGAAATATTTTAAATCCGAAAAAGTACCGAGTGCTTCACAGAGCATTGTAAACCTTTTATCTGAATAACTTTTCAACAAGTGAATCTGGTGACGTGAAATTGTGCACGTATGCACAATGACTCAAAATAAATTATTTACATGTTCGGTTACTGTCGAAGAATATTTTGTTTTCGCCAAAATGTACTTATATACAATCGAAGAATGTTTTTTGTCAAAACGTTGTATCTTTGTGACCTGCCAAAACACTCAGGAAGTGGTTTAACGTCTTTAAAAATAGGCGAAAACCATTTTCGGACAATGTTAAAGACAGTGGCGTAGCCAGGATTGCCTTTCAAAGGAGGTGGGGGGGGGGGGCAATTTTCTCTCCATTACATATGTAGTAAAACTTGTCAAGATGAAATCGCAAATGTTGGTTAAATTCTATTTTACACAGGTTTTTACTTTATCAGATGTAATTGTATAGCATTCTTTTTGATAGCACTTTGGAACATTTCCATTTAAGACAGAATTCCGTTACACGCGGGCTACAGTTTCACAAGTTTGTCGCATTTATATAAATATACTTATTCATAATAAACTTATTTACAGAATCGGTTTACAACCGAACCTGTAAATAATATTATTATTTTAACCGGTTAATCTGTTAAAATAATATCTATAACAGAATTCTTCCTTAAACGGAAGTACTACATGGTTTTATATGAATTGCCATACAATTAAATTTACTAAAAATTTGTCTGAAAGGGAATTTTCACCGTTCATTAGTGAAACACAATAAAACCTACGAAAATGAAGTTTCAGGACCCTGACGAGACGAACAATAGATTTTATTAAGGCCCCTGTCCTCGCTCGAGGAAACGCTCGCAAGCTAATGCTATTCCTATGTGGAAGCATTTTTCTAATAACTCTTTCGCATTTTGATATTTTTGAATAATTTTTTTTTGCATTGGATAGCTGAGGTGCATGCCGACAGCGCACCTTTTTTACTTTTTTGATTTTGGTTGCAGATATATTTTTTAAAAAACACTTTCAGTTTCGAAACCGGTTTTGAAAGTGAAGCTAACTTTGTAAAAAATATCTGCAACCAAAATCGAAAAAGTAAAAAAGGTGCGCTTTCGGCATGCACCTCAGCTATCCAATGCAAAAAAAAATATTCAAAAATGTCAAAATGCGAAAGAGTTATTAGAAAAATGCCTCCCCATAGGAATAGCATTAGCTCGCGAGCGTTTCCTCGAGCGAGGACAGGGGCCTTAAGGTAGTGTACTCTCTTAAAAAGTCAGCCACACAATAGCTCAAGTTGAGCCGAAATCCACTGATCTCACGTTTTGAAAGGCAGCTTCTCAACAAGAGTTGAAATAACTCGAATGAACGAGCTGTTTTTAACCAATTTAAATGAAGTCGAGCTACGTAAATAACCAATTTAAATCAAGAAGATTCAATCGTTTGAAAAACAACTCATTCACAATCGAAAAATTATAGCTCTTTCCTGAGAAGTCAAATCAACTCTTTCGTTTTAAGAGTGTATCTTAATAATATAATTAATTACACTTCTTTAAACTTTTTTCCAGTTTTTTGATGGGATTGACTGTATACAGGGTGTTTCGCTACCAGACCGACAAACTTTGAGGGGTGATAGTAGACATAAAGACAAACATTATTAAATAGGAAACCATGGGGCGCAAACATCTTCTGTAAGAGCTAGGGCCATTAAAGTTTAAGGCCCAGAAATTCAAACGCTGATAAAAATTAGAAAAAAGGGTCGATTTGTTTGCGGTTTTCTCTAAAATCCTTCTTTATATTACGATTTTTTATTTTTTTTATTTTAAAAATTTAGTTCAAAAATTGTCGATAGAGGGCGCTTTAGACTTTAGAGTAACGAACAAATACTTTTGCCGTTCTTTTGTGCATGGGGTTGAAATTATTCTAAAGTTTAGATTTTAACTTAAATTTTAAGCCCAAAATCTTAAACATGGGGATCGGTTAACTAGCGAAAATATAACTGTGAACCGAAGGAGAGATTTTAAACGCTCATAAACTTTGGACAAACTAATCGATTTTGTTGCGGTTTGCGTGTAAGCCATTCCCTTGGTAATTATTTTATTAAAAATGATGTACAGCTTTCATGTCCTCATTTTTTGATAGAGGGCGCTTCCGACACATGTCCGACATTTTAATGGTATTACTCCTGGGTGTTTTATTACCAGGCCACCATACTTCCAGGAAGTGCAAGGAATGTAAACACGAATTAGAATCACACAGGAATGTAACGTTGAAAATTGTTTTTTTTGCATGTTACGTTTAAAAAAAAGCAGAGAAAAAAACAACATAAACAAGCAGAGAAACAGCAACATGTTAAAGTGACAGAACAAAGTTTATTTAAAGATTTTACTGCAAAAAGTGTTCGAAATTACGACCAGAAAATATTCGGCAAACTACTTGACAGCGATAATAGATGGCGCTGCGATTTTCTTGCGGTAGATGGCGCTGAACGGTAATGCGCGTGAAAGTTTCTCTCTCATTGCGCAGCTCTATGTGGTTCCAGCACGATCGGGCTCTTCCACCTTTTACCAATGATGTTCACCGATACCTCAACGTAACATATGGACAGCGATTGATAGGTCATGGTGTCTCGGTTTATTGGCCTGCCAGATCACAGGACCTATCAAGTATAAGCTTCTTCTGTTGGGGTCACATGAAAAGTTGGGTGTATGAGAATCCCGTACCATCAATTAAAGACTTAGCAGTTCGTATTTCTGTAGCTTCTGGAAATCTATCAAAGATTCCAGGAACCTTTCAAAGCGTGAGGAATTACATGCAACGCCGTTGTCAAGCATGTCGAATTACTTCTGGTCGTAATTTCGAACATCTTTTCTAGTAAAACCTTTAAATAAACTGTTTTATGTCATAATAACATGTTGCTGTTTCTCTGCTTGTTTCTGTTGTTTTCTTCTCTGCTTCCTTTAACCATAACTCGCAGAAAAGACATTTTCAACGTTACATTCTTATGTGATTCCGTGTCGCTTTCGAATCCCTAACACTTCCTGGAAGTATGGTAGTCTGGTAGTAAAACACCCATGAGTAATGCCATTGAAATATCGAAGATGTGTCGGAAGCGCCCTCTATGAAGAAATGAAGACACCACAGCTGTACGTCATTTTGAATAAAATAATTACCAAGGGAATGGCCTACACGCAAACCGCAACAAAATCGATTAGTTTGTCCAAAATTATGAGCGTTTAAAATCTCTCCCTCGGTTCACAGTTAAATTTTCGCTAATTAACCATCCCCAAGGTTCCGATTTTGGGCTTAAAATTTAAGTTAAAGTCTAAACTTTAGAATAATTTCAACCCCATGCACAAAAGAACTACAAAAAGTATTTGTTCGTTACTCTAAAGTCTAAAGCGCCCTCTATCGACAATTTTTGAACTTAACCTTTAAAATGAAAAAAATAAAAAATCGTGATATAAATAATGATTTTAGAGAAAACCGCAAACAAATCAACCCTTTTTTTCTAATTTTTATCAGCGTTTGAATTTTTGGACCTTAAACTTTAATGGCCCCTAGCTCCTACAGAAGACATTTGCGCCCCATGGTTTCCTATTTAATAATCTTTGTCTTTATGTCTACTATCACCCCTCAAAGTTTGTCGGTCTGGTAGCGAAACACCCTGTATGTATATTATAGAAGTATTTCGAGTAACGTTAAGAGTTTATGTACAGTAGACTCACGAATATGCGAGATGGATTATCCGGGTTGCGGATTAGCCAGTAGGGTAAAAATCTCACTGTTTTAGATGCAATTTTTTATGTTCATTTTGCATAAAAATTAGTAAAAAACAACTCTGTTAAGAAATCACGGAGGGTAATTTTATCGAATTAAGGAATTCAAATTCCTTCTGAAGACGACGATAATACTGATTTGCAGGGTAAAATCTTAGAATCTTAGATCTAAAAAAGTTAAGTTAAAAGTTAAAGTAGTATGAGGCCCCTCTATATTTTCTTGAGCTCCTCTGCACCTATTATTCACTTCTAACGAATGCCCTGCATGTGACTGAATATTTTTCACAACACGTCGCCATCGTTTGAAAATTTTTGCTTTTGCCTCCCAAAAAAGAAGAAAAGAGTTGCCGCATTAATCTCAATCAGGGATGTAGTGGAGGATATTTGTAAGTATATGCCCTGTATCTTCTTGATTTTTTTAAGAAGCTCCGTATACCCCCTGTTTCTGAATTAAAACAATAGCGTATACTTTATCTGTGAACGTTCGTGAAGACAGCGTATAACCCTTTTCCTATACCGTATATTCTCTGCTTTTTTTTACGACTATAACATTGATCTTAATTACTTCGACTTACGTCTAAGCATTAATGAAATGTAGAGTTCTAATTATATTGTTGACGGATAGTGATATAACATGAACATGTACTTTGGGGGACACAATATATTAAATGATAACGTCAGATTAAAATGGGAAACGAGGATGACTTTACTACTGAGAATGTTATTACAGAAATCAATAAATGTGTTTCATAAGATAAGAAATTAATTCCAAAAGGCGTCACAGGTGATGTCTTACATTATTTGTTTCGTTTCGTGTCTTGCTTCAAATAAGTTGCAATAGCAACGTTGCTGCATTAGTACAAACAATAGCAGTTTCAACATAAGCGTGGGCCATCCGCTCAGCCATTCTTGGCATCAATATATGCAGATTTTTGTCAATACACCTGGGATGCAGACGCACTGATTTCACAAATAATGCAGAATAAAAACGAAGCTAAAATTTTCACTCGTCGACTGAGATTTCGATAGCTTTCTAGTGAGATACTCTCAGAAAAATACTGGTTTTGCATATTAGGTAAGTTACATTTATTTTATTGTACATAGCAAGCTATAATCTATAATTTTTTCCACTGTAATATTCCCAATAAATCGCGATGAGATAAAACAAATGAGATATTTTATCATGTACAATTGAGCACAAAGTCTTCTCCCGATTACACAGATATATGAAAAATCAATTATTTAGACATATATGGATTATTTTGGAAACAGCAGCTGAAGTAATATAATTTTTATGAATACCACTTCAACCTCTTCAATCGTCAAAGATTGTCAAGTCGATATTCTATACTTCTCGTAGTGTATAATGGAATATTTTGCCTACAGCACTCCTTTTTTACGGCTTTATCAACTGCAGTTGAAGTAATATAGTTTATATGAATATAGCTAAGTAACATTAAGTGTGCAGTTTATCTGAGTCTCAGTATTAGCTCAGTTTAGCTTGAATTACTCGCAAGCTAGCGTAATGGCCATGAAGTCTGCGAACAATGCTAAGAAGTAAATGCGTGTAACCGAACAATTAAGAACAATTCTGAATATAAAAGAGTATAAGAACAAAAAAATATCCTAAAATTTCTATTTTTATAATATTGCTTATGGGTTAAAAATTGGTAATTTTTTCATGATGATAACTTTTAAAATGTAAATACTCTGTAAGAAAGGTTTCTGAAAAAAAAAATCTAAATTTATAAATGTGAAATAAGTCAAAAATGTTTTAAATTGCGATTTACTTTGAATTGTTAGACTCAGAAACTTAAAATGCATAATAAAACTAAATTTTTTTTTTCGCCAAAACAATCGAAAGAACGACCTCATATCGAGCGAAAGACTTCAAAACGGGTTACTGCCAGGTAACTTATTAGTTCAACGTGAGTTGGCTTTGTATCTCGGGGAATGTCAGATCTATATTAAAGGTAATCAACACGTGCCTTAGAACATTTACCTGAAACATGTTATTCAGTATATGTTATCTAACCTTTGAAGTTTTTAATATTACAAGCTGGTGTGGCAAAAATATTTTCCTTGATAAAGACCTAAAAAAGGAGTACTGCAGACCAAATGCTCAATTATACACGACGGGAAGTACAGAATATCGACTTGAAAATTGAAGACGTTGAAGTGGTAGTTAGCATTACGTACATTTTAAGTTATAGTCTTAACATTCCCGAAAAAATCATATTATAGAATGTTTTCCGAGCAATTTTCGCTATTTCACCTTTTTAAATTTCGAATTTTTTAGTAACCTTCTTTGGGTATATTTAACTCTTATAAGTATAACATGCAAATTTTCAAGTTTTTAACTTCAAAAGTGTCACAAAAGTCACAATTTTAGAACGATTGTTGTTGCTGCATTTTTTTTTAATTTCTAATTTTTTCGAAACTGTTCCGTGCAATCAAGCTTCAGATTCAGTTAAAAGTAGACATAATTTGTTGTTGACTAGATTTTGGTGTAAACCACCTAATCGGTGGCTCTGTTAAGCTGCATTTTTCAGGAATTATTAACATGGATGAGATAGAAAAAAGTTTTGGGATTGCCATACCTGGTTAGTTATTATTGGTATGAAACAATATTAACGAGGAAATCGAAAATAATTTATAGAGAAGTTTTAATTTTGACAAAATATAATTTATAGCCTTTTAGTAAAAAAATGGGATCGCAAGTTTGGAATAATAAAGTAAATAATTTAGAATACATTTTATATATAAATGTGTGATTATGTTATTATACTCGACTATCCTGCTCCAACCGTGCACGATCGATAAATTAGAATGGAGATTCAAGGTATTTACACCAAAAAGCAATCAGCAGCACATTACAATATGGACCAACGAAATCTGAAGTTGTATGAAAATCCGTTTATTAGTTCTTCAGATAGAGCTATTGCGGAAATTGTGAAAAAATAAGCATCGCAACGCCACCTATTGGGAGATTTACAGCAAAAAGTTATCAGCCCCAGTTTATGTCAAAGGCAAGTTTAATCTATCCATTCATTAGTTCTTGAGATGGTATGTCCAAAAAATTTTGTCACATACAGACAGACATTTTGCAAAAATGTGTTTTTCGGGTTCTCATACCCTTAAAACGCATAAATCTGTCGAAAATGTTCATAAATGCAATACTTTCTTCTTGTAAAGATAGAAAAAAAAATAACAACAACAATATATAAAAAAAAAATAATAAAATAAACGTAATAATTGGATAATTCCTTGATTAGGTTTTCAATAAATTGTCAGCGATAAGAAAAATTTCAAAAATTAAACTAATACGAAATGAATATTTTGATATACAGTCGAGTTTCCCTATAACGAAACTCCATACATCGAATTTCTCTATATAACGAATTTTTAGTCGGAACGGTTCCCTTTTCCCATGATAACATTGAAAGCAGTCTCTATATAGCGAAATATCTGTCTCCATATAACGAATATTTTCATAAAATGTTCTTTTTTTATTCAATTTTTAAAAAACTTCGAAATCACATGGAATCAATTTTCCATCACGTATTCCTGATTTATCGTTCAGTGCTGAGTTTATTATATTACTTCTACCTTTGAATCTCCTTGTTCTTTAAGTTCAACGAGTTCATCCCTCCCCTCTCCCACACCTTTCAACATCTTTCTCAAAACAGGGTCAATTGTATTTTTACGCATGTAAGTGCGGGATCTATGGGGGTAATTGAGGAAAAACAGTTTACAATTGCTTCAAAAAGTCGGATTTTCTATACTAGAGGATAATGTGGATTCTGAGGACGAAGAAGATGTGGCTTGAGCAGACTTGAAAGAGAAATAGAAATTAATTAAGGAACATGGAGAATTCGAAGACAATATTGCTCTCTCTAATTTTTTGGAAGTGGATGACAATCTGACTGTTGCACAGTATCCTACTGATAGTGATATTTTAAGCAGAGTTATGAACAATGATGGTGAATGTGACAATGACCACGAGAACAAAAATCTGCAACAAGCAATAAAATCATCAAGCAGTGAAATGATGAGTTCTTTTGATCTTATTAGGAGAGGATTTTAAATGGGGGGAAATGTTCCCGATACAATTTTTCATTCCATGCTAAAATTTAAACATTTTTTTCGGGAGTGTAACAATTTTGAAATCGAAACAACAAAAAATTACAGATTTCTTCGTCTAAAATTAATGCAAGCAGAGTATTTTTATTTGATTTTCATTAAGCTTTCATATAAATGTCTGTTCTCTTTTTTGAAACTGTTTAAATAATTTAGAAATTGAATAAAAGGTTAATATTTATATTAAACATTTCAAATTCTTAATTAAACACATCAAAAATATTATTTGTTCAAAATTTATACATTAAATAAGAATTTTAATGTCATTCTCCATTCAACGAATTTCTCTACATAACGGATTTTTTACTGGAACAGTGGATTTCGTTATATAGAGACTCGACTGTATATATTGTTAATATCTTTTTTTTTTTTTTTTTTTTTCAGACGCAGCATGGGAAAATCGCTGTATATTGTACTTGCCATCTGCCTGATGTTTTCAGCAGTGTGCGTAGAGGGAGACGCCATTTCTTGCACTTGGGTTAATGGAAAAGAAACTTGCCAAAAAAGTTCAGGAAATTCTGCATCTGCTTCATCAAGTTCTGGTAAGAAAATCTATAACATATTGAATAAGCTAAGCTCAATTTCCCTTATTAGAAAAATTTTTAATAGCAATAATATGTAATTGTTTTGTATTTTAAAATTTGATTATTTCTATTTAGTGTTGTAGTAAAATAATAATAATAATGAGGGATAATGAATAACATAACTATTTTTTTCTGAACATGCTAAGAGGAAATAATGAAAAAATTATGCTGTTACAGTAAAACCTCTGAATAACGGCCACCACTGGGAGCACGATGCAGTGACCGTATTTCGGAGGTTGTTGTTATTTAGAGGTTCCACATTTTAAAAGCTCAAAATTATATTACATTAAAATCGAAATAACTGATTAAAATTACTTTATTTTTGCAGTTAAAAAATACATACTATTATTTTACATTAAAAAATTGCAAACTTGCAGTTTTTTTAAACATATGCTCTTTTTATAAATGCATAATCATTTCCACAGATTTGTTGTAGAATTCGTAACCATTTTGAGTGAGGCCAAAAATTTTTAATTTCAGAGTTTCTCTTCAATTTATGAGGCATTTTCCGACAACATTGGTCCAGAAATCGGGAGATTTTTCTCTCGAGCCAGTTCTCTGACAGACGTTTAGTTTTAAATTCTAAATTTACACTTTGAAACGTCTTTTCTAATTACAATATAAGTCACTTTTTTTTCATCAAAATGTTATCTATTAGGTACCCGTCACTGTACACCTGAGCTAATTTTCGTGCACTTACACCTTTTTTGCTGTCCTGGATAACTTACAACATATCACTTAAAGTTAAAAAATTCACATTGAATTCATTCTATAAGTAAAAAGAAAAACACGTACTGCACACAGACAAGAAAGATAGACAACAAGACAGATTGACAAGCAGTACAAATGACTACTATTTGCTCAAACTTAAGGGTGTTCTCAACTTCTCTGCGCTCAACAAGCGGAAAACGTTTTGACACATTTACAAATTCATTTTTTAACAGAAAGATATAAAATTGGAAGGCCTGACTATGGAGGCGATTTGGATACGAACTTAGTTTTTCATTTTATGATAATTAAATTACCTGTCCAATTCTAAGCTATTTCGATCACGTGATCACCCGTTTGTCTCCTGCTTTTCGACTGGTTTCGTCGGGAAATGTGCTCAAAAATGTCAACTTTGAAGGCTTGTTATGAAAGATCTATTGTGTTTTTAAAAAAACAGAAAATTGAGCGCAACTGGACAGTTTCTGAATAATAACACCTGCTATTTTCTTGCATTCCCGAACAAAAATAAATTAATGGATATGTCACAAAGTTGCCCTTTTTGATTTAAGAACACCCTTAAGCTTAAATTTTGTCAACCCCCTCCCCCCCCCCCCCATCCCGCCCTAATTTCCTCTCGTCACACCTTTTTATGAACGGGCGAGACAAACTTTTCAGCCGATTTTAACCCCAACATTTTCCTGTTCAAAGAGAGAGAAAGGTTAAAATTGCTTTTGAAAAAGTTGGAGGAAAAGCCGAAAAACCAGTTTCTACTAGTACGTGGCGTTAATATTTATCGCCTACTCGTATCAATCGCTTATCTCTGATTCGTTGAAATGTTCGATGTTGGATGAAAAGTCTTGACTAGGAGAGATTTTTTTGGAACAGCGGAAAAATGTTGAGGGAATATTTCTGTTTGCTATCACACTGGGTTTTGGGACGACAATTCGCGAAAAGTTGGAGGAAATAAAGTATTGGCTCAAAAGTCTTACGAAATGTTGGTGAATCTGATAGCAGGTAAGCAGTTTCCAGCGATTCGTACAGAAATTGTAAGAGGACGTCAAATAAGAAAATTTACCTCCGCATGCTTGACAATCTCAATTGTAATTCAAAAACAACCTTTAAAAAAAGGCTGTGCGATGGCCGTTGTTCAGAATTCGTCTTTTGGAGGTTTAGTGTATTGTAATATCTCTTGAAAATGCTTATAAAAATAGTTTTTATTAGAATATAAAAAAAATAATAATTTGTATTATCTTTATTGTGCGAAATGCAATTTTCGTATTTTGTGTTATTCTCCCTTATGCAGAAACAGAGCAAAAAATATATTTTTTTCTTAATAAATGCACTAATTTGAGCTTTTTACCAAATGTAAATTAAAAAAATGAATTTTCCCTAAAGGGCTGTTAATAAATATCACACTTTTTTTTCAATATTTTGGACCCCTCCCCCCTTTGTCAAAAAGTATCACATTAAACCATACACCCTTCAGGCCCGTAACCAGACGGGGGGCAGGTGGGGCTGAGCCCCTCCTAGCGTCCTCTAGAGCCCCCTCTAATGATTTCTTTACTTTCTACTTTTTTTTAAAAAAAACAAAATCCATATTTTAACTTTTCTCAAAAAAAAAAAAAAAAAAAAAGTAAGAGAATTTTTTTAGATATTTTAACTGCCTTGAATAAAATGGGAACACGCCAAGAATTTTGTATTCGGAACCTTATTAGATTAGTTGTTTTCTGTTATCTTGCTAGCGGTATAATGCATTTCTCGAAACACATTTTAAAGGAACATTTCTTTCTCCTGAAAAAAATTAAGTCCAGATGCACTGACTGGTCACCACATGTGTTAGTACATCGTTATATTTTCAAAGCAACGATCTTACACAGAATGAATGGAAATGGACATGTGGTGTTCAACTTGACTGATAATTAGTCAAGCGATGTTCAAAATCTTGACTAAGACATAGTCATTAAAAAACCCATGTTTCTAAATTTTAATGGTTTGCTTGTTGACAATACGTACTTATCAGTAGATTTAGTTAACGATGAAATATCACTTGGACTTGGAAACTAGAACGTTTGAAAATTAAAAAAACAAAAAATGTCAATTTATACACGTGGAATAAAAAAAGCCAGTAACTATTTCATGTTATGGGTTACAAGGGTGTACATTAGAAAAAAAAAAGTTTATTTTATTTTATTTTTAGTTATTTTTTTATTGTATTTTTGTTTGTGTGTTAAAATGAAAAAAAATTTTTATTCAATTTGTCATATAACAATAAAAAAATTAAGCAAAAAAAAAAAAAAAAAAAAAAAAAAAAAAACATGAGCAAGGTTAAGTTTATTATAAGATTACGGCAAAAATATCTGCAATTATTTGATGTATGAAATATTAATAAATAATTAGAGTATTAGAAAATAAAATATTAATAAAATTTAATAAATTACGATTTGCCGTTAGTTAAAGATATTAAAAGTAGGAAATTAAAATAAGAATAATAAATTAAGTTTCATTAAGTATGTAATTTCTACCATAACATATGCAAAAAAAAATCTGTTAATTTTTAACTAAAAAATAAACTTTTTTTTTATCAAAAAGAAAACAGATTTCAAAAACTATTGCAAAGTATTTTTTTCATAATACAGTTGTGTCTCTCTATAAGGAAATTCCATACATCGAATTTCTCTATATAACGAATTTTTAGTGGGAACGGTCCCCTTTTTGCATGATTACATTAAAAACATTCTCTATATAGCGAAATATCTATCTCCATATAACGAATTTTTTCATAAATTGGTCTTAATTTATTCAGTTTTAAAAAGCTTCGAAATCATATGGAATCAATTTTCCATCACTTATTTTTGATTTATCGTCAGTGCTGAGTTTTTTTATGTATTACTCCTCTCCTTGTTCTTTAAATCCAACGAATTCATCCCACTTCCCACACACCTTTCCACATCCTTCTCAAAATAGAGCCAATTGGATTGATACACATGTAAGAGAGGAATCAATGAGAGACACATAAGAGATTCCTTCAAATGGGGGGAAATGTTAACTACAATTTTTCATTCCTTGCTAAAATTTGAGCATTTCTTTTTGAGAGCGTAACAACTTTAAAATTAAAACAACAAAAAATTACAGATTTTTTCGTCTGAAATTAATGCAATTCTTCCTTATTTGATTTTCATAAAATTTTTAAATAAATGTCTGTTCTCTTTTTTGAAACAGCTTAAATAATTAAGAAATAAAATGTTAGGTTAATATTTACTTTTAAACATTTCAAATTCTTAATTCAAAAGATCAAAAATAATATTTTTTCAAATGTCACACATTAAATACGATTTTTAACATCATTCTTTATATATCGAATTTCTCTATATAACGAATTTTTTACTGGAACGGTGGATTTCGTTATATAGAGACTCGAGTGTAATTGATAAGACATTAAATTAAGAACATTGTATTTACCATGTGTATTATTAATATTTATGTACATTAATTTGATTTTTTGGAGTCGGCGCCAATCTAACCAAGATAAAGAATAATTGTCCTTTAAAAATTATAACAAAATTCAGCAAAAACATTGCGAAAATTAATTTAATTTTAAATCAATGAATTCTAACTTAGAATCTCATATTTTAAAATCTGTGTGTTTGTTGCCCCCCCCCCCCCCCCATAATGGCCAGTACAAACGCATTATTTTATACTAACCATAGTTATAGTTGCTAATCTTACTTGAAAATATACATTTAAACACGTGAGATAAAATGTTACAAAAATGGTAAGATTAAAATTTTTAAACTAAATATTAAATCAGAAAAAATTTCATAGGTAATTGGATATGCATCAATTGGACACTTATATTGAACTTGGCTGGACTTGCATAGACACCAAAAAGTCAAATTAATGTACACAAAAATAAATATAATAATACGCATGGTAAATACGCATTCTCTTAATTTAATTTCTTATTAAATATATTGTGTAAAAATAATATTTTAAACCTTGCAGTAGTTTTTCAAAAAGGTTTTATATTTTATTTTTTAAAAAAGTATTTATTTTCCGATGATCATGAAGTATTTTGCATTTATTAATTTCCTTATAGAAAAATTCCGTTATAGAGAGGTTTTACACTCTATACACTATAGGCAGTTCCATTTTATCAGTTTTTGCTATACTTAGTTTGCTTAAGATATGGATTGTTAAAAAATGTTAGCCCCCAGAAAATTTTCAGAGCCCCCCTTGGCATGTCTCGCTGGTTACGGACCTGACACCCTTCCCCCTCTTGTCCTATGTGACGCTATATTACATAAATATATATTTGCCTTTCAGAAACAACGTACTACGTTATCGATCATATTTCAAATTTTATTCTTAAACTGAGTGTTTTAATGACGTTTGTGGGCATAACAATAAAAATGATTCGTGAATTTATTTTACAAGAAATAAGATTAAGATTTACAATAAGAAACATAATTAATATACAATAGTAGTAAAATATTAATATGAAAGAGCAACTGAAAACTGTACTATTTTTGGAATTTGAAATGGAATTTAATATATTTGGTTTTAAATATTATCTTTACTTTAAAAACACAAAATACTTTAATTTAAAAATAATTCAAAAATTTATTCTGCTGATTTTTAACTAAAATCAGTGACGTCACATTTATTTTTACCCCCTCTCATCCCCATGTCACTAACTCTATAATTATTTCACCACCCTCCCCTCTTCAGGTATGTCATCACTTGTGAACTGCACCTATTCAGTACCTTAAACCAAAATAACGCATTTTGACAGAAATCTAGAACAACATAAACTGCAGCCATAAAATTATAGTGGTTTCCAAGATAAGTATTAAATGTTTATAAATAAGATTTTTTTCTTCTTTTTTAAAATTTTTCTTGGACGCTCTGCCCCTTGTGAGCTATGCTTGTCAGTCTCTGTCCTACTTTTTAAAGTCAGTTAAATTAATTGGCTTGAAAAAATTATGGAAGATTGAATTATAATTAAATAAAGGGGGGGGGGGTGATCGCCCTATAAACGGGTATTCATTCTTTTCCGTTTTACAGAGGAGGTTTAAGGCCGAATGAGCTGCTGTTGATGGCTGTTTTCGCGTTTGATTAGATAAGATTATTTAGACATTTCAGAATCAGCTAATATAAAATGAACTTAGTCAACAAGTCTTAGCTTCCTGGTATTTTTAACAATACTATAAGATAATGATTTCAAATAAATGATTCTTATATATAACGTTTTAAATCTGACGTAATTTTCACCAAAATTTTTGTTTCTTTTTGTAATATTCACGCTAAAATATTTTTATCGTTAGAAAGGAAATGTTATTATTTGCACTGTCTTATTTTGTTTTTTAAATCTGGCGTAGTTTTTCCTGATTTACGACTTAAGATGCATATTAATAAATTTATTCTTTAAAATTTTCTTTCTCTTTTTAAATTCACGTACAATTACATTTTTTATGCCGCAATTTTCACTATTTTTCTGTTTTCATTAGGAAATATTCATTTAATTTTAATTTCAAAGTTTTTTTTTTTCTATTCATAATAGTCACGATCAATAAAGTTTTAATGTGAAGGAACTGTTATTCTTTGCGTTGTTTTAATAATTGACAAGACTTTAAAATATTTTTTTCCCTAAAACATGAAAAAATATTTCTCAAAATGCGAAAAATTTCAATTTAAAAGGGAATAATTTCTCAATAATAATAATAATAATAATAATAATAATAATAATAAATGAGTGAAATAATAATAATAATAATAATAATAATAATAATAAAAATGCCGTCTGCACACCGCGAATTTCTAATGCATAAAAGGATCTAAAAATGATTACATTCCTATATATAGTTTTTGCACCTATAAAACTTTTCTAATAAGACGAAATTGACCAACTTTAACATTAAATATATCTTAAAATAATTATTCGATTTAAAAACTGCCTACACCAATGTATTTATCAAACATTTTTCTGTAATACCATACCATAAAATTTCATATTTTTGTATAAAACAACTCTCTTAATATTAAGGAAGAGAGACCTCCTGTCACAAAAAATGCATAGTCGGCGGCGGTGACAGCGTTAGCTATTTTTATTTATTTATTTATTTTTAGAATAAAGAGATACTTATTAGGCTGGAACGAATTTAATATATGAGGTATTTATTGTAAAAAACTACACTGTTAGAAATCTTGTTCCAGTTTGAACCAAAAAAGTTTGTTTTTTGGTGCTCAATATCTGCCACCGTAAGATGGTGAAATCTTGAACCAAAATTTGGAGCTCCCATTGAAGCATAGTTCCAATACTTGGAACGAGGAAGCTCCAAATGTTGGTACGAGATTTCACGGGAATGCTGAAATCTGCCCCCAGTATATCTACCCCCGTAAGCCATTTTGACCTCTGCATTAGAAGGGGGTAGATATCCAGTGCTGCAGCATTTCACTTTCTAAGAGGGCCTGATATCTGCCCCCAGTATATATACCCCCATATCAGAAAGGGGCAGATATCCAATGCAGAACATTTTGTCTTCGGCGAGAGCTGGAAATCTACCCCCAGTATATCTGCCCCCGTCCGCCATTTTGAGCTCAGCATTAGAAGGGGGTAGATATCCAGTGCTGCAGCATTTCACTTTCTACGAGGGCCTGAAATCTGCCCCCATTATATGTACCCCCATACCAGAAAGGGGCAGAAATCCAATGCAGAGCATTTTGTCTTTGTCGAGAGCTGGATATCTACCCCCAGTATATCTGCCCCCATACGTTATTTTGACGTCACAGTAGAAGGGGGTAGATATCCAGTACTACAACATTTCACTTTCTACGAGCGCCTGATATCTACCCCCTGTATATCTACCCCCATACGTCATTTTGATATCACAGTAGAGGGGACGTACATACAGTGCTAGAACATTTTTACGTTCGTCGAGAGTTGGAAATTCTGAATATATGTCCCTTTCTTCGTATAGTTTTTATTGTTGTTGTGAATTAATATACGAATTTGAAGAAATATGTAGACGAGACTTAATGTATAATATAAAAAATAGCGCTTATTTTGCATATTCAGTTATCACGTCCATACTATGTCGAAACAGACCGTAGGGCAGGGTCGTAACCACCGAATCATGTCAGGGGTGAACTCCGAAATTTTTTTGTGGGGCTAACATCTTTTGGCAATTAATGCAGTATTTAAGCATGCTAAATACTTTAAAAACTGGTAAAATGGATCTGTCTATAAAGAAACCCGACTAAAGCGAAATCTTTTTAAAATAGGAATTAAAAAAAATCTTTCCTAAATGGAAAATATTTCGTGATCACCGGAAAATGAATTTTAATTTATTTAATTTAGCAATCTACTCAGAACTATTCTATTTTATTTTGTAGTTTTGTTTGTAGGGCGTTATTACCCACATAGGCGGGTAACATATATTAATCAATACATATAACATAATATGAATATAAATAAATATAAACAATAAACATTATTAAAGAACTAAATTAAAATTATAAATAATATAAAATTATCTAATAATACAATATTTAGGAATAAAAATAAAATTTTAATATATTATTAATATGTAATTTAATATATAATGCATAATTTAATGTAAATTTTAATAATAATATATAATATTGTTTTTTAAAATGTCTATTTAATGCAAATATTTTTTTCATTTTAAAGTTTCTCGTTTATAAAAATGCGTGCTTATATATATATATATTATTTTAAAAATATACAGTCGACTCTCGTTAATTCGAAATCGGATAATTCGAATCTTTCGAATTCGAATTCTTATTTATAAAAACGCGTGCTTATATATATATATATATTAAAAATATACAGTCGACTCTCGTTAATACGAAATCGGATAATTCGAATCTTCACTTAATTCGAACTAAACATTAAGTCCCGAAATTTTCAATGGCAGAATAATATTAAAAATTTTCATTAATTCGAACTCATTTTCTCTTGACTTCGTTTAATACGAACTAACGAGAATTCCGATGTTTCATTTTTCTTTTCTTTCTCACGGATTTCAGATCATTTGAATAAATTTTTATCTTTTCTTTTTTTTTTTTTTTTTTATTGTTCCGAATGAGTATACCTATAATAAAATTCATTTGATATCCACTTTATGAGAGCCCCATCTGTCTATATGTGACACTTTAAATTTTTCTTCAATAGTGCTTGTTTCTAATCTTTTAATTTGTTTATGTATTTATACATTCTAATTTAATACTAAGTCATATTCTAATGATAACAGACGAAATTAATTTAAAAAACACTATAACATTAATTCCTTTGTAATAGTACCATATTAAGCATGTTTTCCATAATTCGAACTTCGGATAATTCGAACATTTCTTGTGGTCCCGAAGAGTTCGAATTAACGAGAGTCGACTGTAGTTTAAAACAAAGTTTTAGGTATCAACAACTAATTGAAATTTAAAACAAATTGTTATAGTTCAAATATTATTTATAAAGTTTTGATTTTGAATAATGTACATTTTGAAATTCAACACGGGAGTTACATTCACTGCGAACTTATTTTAACTCGTATCTTTCGATATGTGGCTACAAATTGTTCAAGCAATAAAACTGTTAAATAAAAATAAACAGTAAAAAAAATCCCCATAAAAATTGAATATGTAAATGCTTTAAATTAATTTTGGTAAAATTCAATACTGCTCTGCATAGTTTCGTTAAACTTGCTCGAATTTAAAATTATATTTAAACCACATTTTTACATTTAAATAAATTGGGTAAAAAAGCGGATACCTTTATTATACTCATTTCGAGTATTTAAAATTTACAAGTAATTATTTTATTTTATTTAATAGATATTAAATACAATTCTGTACTTTGATAAAAGTATTCGCTTTCACTACATTATTGGAGCATTATATTGCAGTTCTTTAAATTAATGATACATTCACCATGAGAAAATACAATTTGAAAATCCCTCAAATACTGTTTGGCACTTTGAAAAGGCAGTAATTATTTTAACAACATAAGATTTCTTCGCATATCATTCGGTGAAAAATCTCCCCTGGAAGGGAAGACAGGTGTACCACATGGGTGACAGGTGTTATAATGACAAATACCAATAGACCATCCGCATTAATCACCTACGCTGAAAAGGGGTGATCATACCTTTTAAACTTCTAGTAACTAAGCAAGAAATGAAAAAAAAATTATACCCGTAAGGAAAATGTTATTAGTGAGCAAGAAATGTCAGGAAAATTAATTTTAACATAAGTCTTAAATTTCTTAAAAGAATTTTAAGAAAATTAGCAACATAGTTCGATTTGATTTTTTTTTTCAGAAATAATTACCTTTCGTTAAATACGTGGAGCAACACATGTTCTCGGTTTGGCAGATAAAAAGAACCGATTCGTTATCTCTAAAGTGACATTAGTCTCATTTTCGATTACTTTTTTACAACAATTAATTCACATAAAGGAATTAAGAGTGATCGATGGGCTGTGGGTTTCGGATTTTTTAAAGTTCTCACCAGTGTTTCTTTTCTATATGGATTTTTTACGCCTTCAACCAATGGGGGAGGTGATGCCTCCTAAAATATTTAGTCAGCCAAATGTGGATATCATATTCGCATATTTCTTTTTTAAAAACAGTTGTGTAGAACTTATTTAAACCGTTGCGACTGTTCTAATTTTATAGTTACAAAAGCACCTTCTAATTATAAGTTTTAAAATGGAGGAAACAGTTATTGAAGTCCTCGGCAAAAATAAAGGAAAGTTATACACGAAAAATGACGGATATTATTATAGAATAAAAGATAAACCCAGTGCCAATAAATGGAAGTTAACTTGCTACAACGTTAAATGTCGGGGAAGCGCTACTTTAATTAACCCCGAGGCTGATAAAAAAAATTGACGAAAAATCGGCACATACATGTGAACCGGACACTGCTTATCAAGAAAAATATAAATTACGTGAGGATATTCTCAAAAGATGTGCCAGAGACGTTACACCAAGCAGCGAAATCTTCCGAGAAGAATGTGCGAAAAGGTAAGTGAGTTAATTTTTACATTTTATAATGAAATTACTATTTATTTAAACCTGAGAAAAAAAAAATTTTTGATTTAGAACTATATTTTTTTTCCGTCGGGACCAGGGCTTTACGAATTTGGACACCACTGATTACTGAAATAATTTTACTGCACTTAAATTTGAATTACTTGATTTAATTTATATCAGTGGCGCAGCCAAGGGGGTGGTTTTGGGGTTAAAACCCCTCCCAGAGCTAAAAAAGATCGCTATAATTGTCGCTTATATGAATCAAAACCAAACTTAATATTTAAACGCTTTAGTGTACTTCGGAATCTGCCGTTTTGTTGAATCAAATTTCATTTATAAACTGATTCATTTAAACAGCAAAAATTCTACTTAAAATTGTAAAAGTGCATATTGTAATTT
The DNA here is from genome assembly GCA_964019185.1 of Maratus speculifer. Taxonomy (NCBI): domain Eukaryota; kingdom Metazoa; phylum Arthropoda; class Arachnida; order Araneae; family Salticidae; genus Maratus; species Maratus speculifer. The sequence continues at coordinate 54,116,961 of OZ025290.1, read as the reverse complement.
TTTTTTTTTTTTTTTTTTTTAAGGATTAGTTAGGTAAAAATTGATTATTTGAACTAAATCACTTTTCTGAGACATATTATGCTGAAAGAATGATGATTTCCTGCCATACAGATGCTCTTTGAGTTTAAGTATTATACATTGAATATTCTAATTAGTACTGATTCTATTAACCGGTGATTCAAATAACCGGCAAATACCTTTATCAGAAACTCAACCCCCCCCCCCCCCCCCCAGAACTGAATTCTGGCTGCGCCACTGTTTATATATTTAGATATGATAATTATTCTTCTAAAAGAAAACAAAATAATTACTATAAATAGTTGTTAATATAATTTAATACGATAATATATATATATATATACTATTACATCTAAAAAGTTTCAGTGGTATATTCCGTGTTTACTTGAAGAATTATTGATTGAGTGAGGATTGCTCATTGATTCATTCATTTTGAATAAAAATGTTAAACATTTTATAAATGCTAGATATTAGGTAGATTTCGTAAGAAATACTACCTATTGCAATCGCACCAGTTAATATATCTATCTATCTATATATATATATATATATATTGTAGCGTATATAGGGTTCTTTCGATCTTATGGTTAGACAACTTCAAACTCTTTTCTCTTAGAAAAGTAGAAAATAATTTATTTACAGATCTTCAGAACAACAGAGTCTTCGAAACTCACAAATATTACAAGATATTCCAAAATAACTGTTTAAATCTATCGAACAAGTACAAATATAGGTCGCAGAGACTCTTTATACAATGTCTCAACACTATATCACATTCAAAACAACGTAGATAAAACTCAATACATCAAGCAAACTTGCTTAAACCTAGAAGTTCACTCTATGACTGATTGGTAAATAATAACCACAGCTCGCATCGCTTCTCTTCTTATATAGGTTCGGAGCATGCGGCGAAGTTTCTACAAACTTCTAGAAAAAACCGGAAAACCACGGAACAACAAACAATGTATCAGTATATCTAAGAGGGGTTACCAGAAAGGAAAGGGTTACCATCGCCAACAATCGCCAAGTTTGTCGCCAACTTGGCGATATATCGCCAAATTTGGCGACCAAAATTAGTCGCCAAAAGTGACGCCAACTTGGCGATATCTTCATTATTTCGCCAATCTGCTGTAGACATACACTGAAAATAATGGACAAGTTTGCTTGATAACAGAGACAATGTAACAAAAACTAATATAAGTAAAGGAATGGAGCTTAATAAGATTATTTACATTATTTTACAGTACAAACACTAACTATTTACAAAATTCGTAACACTACCCCCCCTCAAATACTGCACGTCCCGGGCAGTGCAATCCTTGAGTTAGAGGAGAACACTTAAAATAAATAAACAAATAAATAAATAAATAAATAATAACAATAAAATTTCCATAAATAAGAACTAATTGCTATTTACATATTTACAAAAAGTGACTTTCATGACCATGGTCTAAAATTCTAGTTTTGAATTTCTAATCACTTTGGCCATAATAAGGGGCTAGCCGGTTATAGTGTACGACCTTGGGTTTGGCGTGTGGCGATTTTCGTATGCGTACGACGACGTCATTCAGCCTGTTGACGACTATGTAAGGACCGTCCCAGTTTCTTTGTAATTTTGGCGACAGTCCCTTACGACGGATCGGATTCCACAACCAAACTTTGTCACCTTCGTTGAACTCAGGTCCTGTTGCCTTTGTGTCGTACCGTGTCTTCATCTTTTCCGTTGCCAGTCCGATTCGGTTCCTCGCTAGACGATGAATCTCCTCAATCCGCGCCTGGAGTTTATCGACATATTCCTCAGGCGATGAAGGAGCATCAGGAGGACGGCCAAACAAAAGATCAGCAGGCAGACGAAGATCACGACCAAAGAGCATTTGAGAAGGGGAGTAACTAGTGGCCTCATGAGTGGCACTCCTGTAGGCAAGCAGGAAAAGAGGCAATTTCTTGTCCCAGTCCTGTTGGTCTCTAGACACCAAGAGAGAGAGGCTATTTAGGATGGTACGATTGAAACGCTCCACCATGCCGTCCGATTGAGGATGTAGGGGTGTAGTTCGAGTTTTGTCCATGCCGAGTAGTCCACACATTTCCTTAAACACAGTCGAATCGAAGTTTCTTCCTTGATCGGAATGGATTTGAAGAGGAACTCCATATCTGGAAACCCAGTGTTGAACTAGTATGTCTGCTACTGTTACCGCCTCTTGATTAGGAATGGCGTAGGCTTCAGGCCACTTAGTGAAGTAGTCCATGACAACGAGGATGTACTTATTGCCATCAGATGTTCTAGGAAGAGGACCCAGGATGTCTAGTGCGATTCGTTCGAAAGGAGCTCCTACATTATAACGCTGCAGTCGCCCACGGGTGCGCCTCTTTGGACCTTTACGTGCTACACAGGTGTCACAAGTTCGACACCACTTCTCTACATCACTGCGAACATTATTCCAGTAGAAACGCTCTCGAACCTTTTGCAGGGTCTTCATTACACCAAAATGACCTCCTGTGGGACTACCATGCAGTTCTTGAAGGACTATAGAAATTCTCGACTTAGGGAGTAGTAGTTGCCATCTACATGTCTTTCCATCGTCAGACTCCCATTTTCGGTACAAGATGCCGTTCTTCAAATGTAAGGAATCCCAGAGAGCCCAATAACGTTTAGTCGTAGGATGGTAATGGGGCATGTCTTGCCAGCTGGGCTTCCTGTTGGACTCCTCTTTCAGCTCTAGAATTGGCTTAATTTCAGGATCAGCAAGTTGATCTTTACGCAGGCTCTCGTCACTCCACGGATCTTGCGATGATGTAGACCCAGTTGTAACTTGTCTTACTATAGGACCTTTGACATTAAATTTCTTCTCAGCCCGGTCGCAGTATCTACAATTCTCTGAGCAGAGTCTTCTTGAGAGAGCATCTGCATTTCCATGTGATGAGCCTTTTCGATGGCGTATCTCCATATCGTACTCTTGAAGCTTTTGTATCCACCTGGCTATCTGGCCTTCAGGGTTCTGAAAATTCAATAGCCAAGTTAGAGAAGCATGATCAGTTCGGATCAGGAACTTTCGACCGTAAAGATAGTGATGAAAGTGGTCTATGGCTTTCACTACAGCAAGAAGCTCTTTTCTTGTTACGCAGTAGTTTCGCTCGGCCTTTGACAAGCACTTGCTGAAATAGGCGATAACACGCTCCTGGCCGTCGATTTCCTGGGACAGTACAGCGCCAATGCTTTCGTTGCTTGCATCCGTATCAAGTATAAACTGTTTATCGATTTGAGGATACGACAGAATTGGAGTGGATGTCAAGGCCTCCTTAAGCTTTTCGAAAGCAGCGTCACATTCCTGTGTCCACATAAATTTTTGATTGGCTTCTGTTAATTTATGAAGTGGTCTTGCAATCATCGAGAAGCCTTTGACGAATTTTCTGTAATAGGTGCATAATCCTAGAAAACTTCGAAGCTGGTGAACATCTGCTGGACGATTCCAATTTTTCACGGCCGATATCTTCTCCGGATCAGTCCTAACTCCTTCCGCCGAAATGATGTGTCCAAGGTAGGCGACTTCATTACGAAACAAACTGCACTTCGAAGGGCTTAACTTCAAATTAGCTTCCTTTAATTTTTGTAGCACCCGCCTGAGGTTGTTCAGATGTTCATCAAAAGATTTTCCTATGATTATGATGTCATCTAAATAAACAAGACATGCTTCATACGACAGCCCCCGGAGAACCGTTTCCATAAGCCGTTCGAAAGTTGCAGGTGCGTTACATAGACCAAAAGGCATTACCTTGAATTGCCATAATCCTTGTCCCGTTGTGAAGGCAGTCTTCTCGCGGTCGTCGGGATGGATCTCTACCTGCCAGTAACCACTCTTCAGATCCAGAGTCGAGAACCAAGTGTTGCCCGCAAGTGTGTCGAGAGTGTCGTCGATCCTTGGTAGAGGGTAACTATCCTTTTTAGTGACGTCATTCAGTCGGCGGTAGTCTACACAAAATCTTGTTGAACCATCCTTCTTTCTTACTAATACAATGGGAGACGCCCATGGACTTGTCGATGGTTCGATGACGTCATTTTCTTCCATATCTTTAATTAAATTCTGCACCTCTTCTTGCTTGGCAAAAGGTAATCGTCTAGGGTGCTGTTTAATAGGAGAGTGATCTCCCGTGTCAATTCGGTGTTGTGCCATTTTAGTTCGTCCAAAGTCTTCAGATGTTTGGGAAAATAAACTTTGGAATTCTCTAATTAAATTTTCCGCAGCTTCCAACTGTTTTGGATTTAAGTCTGTATTTTGTAACAAATCCTTGACTAAATTATCTGAAGATTTCTCAGAGTGACTGGAATTTTGACTTATGCACGTCACAGGAGCACACGACGCTATCACCTCTCCTTTCTTGATAGTCTTTGTCTTATCACTGATGTTAGCAATTCTGACTGGAATGGTCTTCTTCGAGAGGTCCACCACAGATGAAGCCACCAATACTCCTGCTTGTTTACTATTGTTCTCGGGATAATCTATATGGCCAAATCGATAATTAGTTTCATTGTTAATTACAGCTGGAACCAAAAATTCTGTTCTTGGATCTAGATGGATGTCTTCTTTGTCTGTTACTATTTGTTTACATTCAATTTCGTTATTTAATCCAAAAAGACTTATTTCTTCAAATTTAGAGAGCATTTTATTATTTTTGAAATCAAGTTTGAAGCCAAATTTCTTCAGAAAATCTAGTCCGATTAAGCAAGGATCTGTTATGTCAGCCACATATGCCGTATGGTAATATTTCGTTCCTCCAAAGTTGATAGTTAAATTTGCCTTTCCATATATGCCTATTTTGTCGCCGGTCACAGTTTGCAGGGTAACCCATGGAGGATTCCAGATGAGTTTACATTTCAATTTTCGAGCCAAATCTTCTCTTATTATTGTAACATTGGCTCCTGTATCGACAATCATACGGCACTGAATTCCGTTAATAAAGCCTATCACATATAATTCATTATCGCCGCCACTCATTTTCGATATTTGAAGGATCTTCAGGTGGGGCTTTTTATTCTCTGGTCTTGAATTCATCTCACGTTCGTGGACTTTGGGGCAGTTTCTTCGGAGATGTCCTGTATCACCGCATCCCCAGCACCTGAGATTCTGTCTTCTTGAGCTTGTTCTTCCATATTTTAAATCTTCCAGCTCTTGATTTATTTTCCTAATTTCTTTCAAGACGTCGCTCCCAGTGTCTGAGCTTTTGTTCACCGTTGACCCTCGGACTGAATGACGATCTCTTCGGCTGGCTTGTGTAGCTGCTTCCAATTTTAAGGCATATAGTAATGCAGCTTTTAAATCCTGTACATCTGCCATTCGTACCGCTCTCTGCACTTCTGGATCTTTTATTCCGTCAATGAAATATTGCAGTGAGAGCATTTCCCGTACATTTGTTGGACAGTCGATGAAGGCTAAATTTGCAAGCCGTTCAATTTCCGAGGCAAACTCTTGAAGGGTTTCACTCGATTTTTGATGGCGGCTCTTCATTTGTATTCTCGTATAATCCTTGAAGAATTTTTCGCCGAATCTCATTTCAAGTGCACAACTTAAAGTCTCAAAATTGAGTTGCGTCACATCGGGCAATGTTTGCAGCACGTCGGCGGCTTCTCCTCTTAAAGATGCTGCCAGCTGACAAGCTTTCACCTCGTCACTCCATTTGTTCGCTTCGGCTACAATGGTGAATTGGGTCTTGTAAACTTGCCAGGAACTCTTTCCGTCATATGTCGACAGCTTGATGTGCACGGGAGAAGCAGGCGGATTCCTAAATTCTTCATAATTACCACTGGACGCTGAAAGCTTCTTCTCGAGATCTTGTACTCTTTTATTTAGCTTTTCATCTATTTCAACTATTTTTCCTTCCATTTTCTCTTCAACATTTTTAACATCATTCTGAATTTTCTCTTCTACTTCCTCTATTTTCCTTTCCATTTTCTCTTCTACATTACTAACTTCTTTCTGAATTTTCTCTTCTACTTCCTCTACTCGTCTCTCTACCGACGAGAACTTTTCTTCTAAAGTTTTCTTCATTTCTTCTTGGCCTATATTAATCTTTTCGGTCACTTCTTCTTGGCATTTGTCAATTTTGTTTGTCAACTGTTCCATTCTTTCTTCGTTTTTATTCATTTTATCCGCCAACTCTTCTTGGCCTTTATTCATTTTATCCGCCAACTCTTCTTGGCCTTTATTCATCTTTTCCGCCAACTCTTCTTGGCCTTTATCAATTTTATTTGTCAACTGTTCCATTCTTTCTTCGTTTTTATTCATTTTGTCCGCCAACTCTTCTTGGCCTTTATTCATTTTATCCGCCAACTCTTCTTGGCCTTTATCAATTTTATTGGTCAGCTCTGTTCTTAATCCGTTAATAGCTTCTAACATTTCTTTCAGTTGTACGTCCATTGTTCGTGTTTTCGCCATAAGATCCCGACTCCTGACACCAAAAATTGTAGCGTATATAGGGTTCTTTCGATCTTATGGTTAGACAACTTCAAACTCTTTTCTCTTAGAAAAGTAGAAAATAATTTATTTACAGATCTTCAGAACAACAGAGTCTTCGAAACTCACAAATATTACAAGATATTCCAAAATAACTGTTTAAATCTATCGAACAAGTACAAATATAGGTCGCAGAGACTCTTTATACAATGTCTCAACACTATATCACATTCAAAACAACGTAGATAAAACTCAATACATCAAGCAAACTTGCTTAAACCTAGAAGTTCACTCTATGACTGACTGGTAAATAATAACCACAGCTCGCATCGCTTCTCTTCTTATATAGGTTCGGAGCATGCGGCGAAGTTTCTACAAACTTCTAGAAAAAACCGGAAAACCACGGAACAACAAACAATGTATCAGTATATCTAAGGGGGGTTACCAGAAAGGAAAGGGTTACCATCGCCAACAATCGCCAAGTTTGTCGCCAACTTGGCGATATATCGCCAAATTTGGCGACCAAAATTAGTCGCCAAAAGTGACGCCAACTTGGCGATATCTTCATTATTTCGCCAATCTGCTGTAGACATACACTGAAAATAATGGACAAGTTTGCTTGATAACAGAGACAATGTAACAAAAACTAATATAAGTAAAGGAATGGAGCTTAATAAGATTATTTACATTATTTTACAGTACAAACACTAACTATTTACAAAATTCGTAACAATATATATATATATATATCTCACTTTTTTATGGACACGATAACTTCGATAATTCTTCACCAATCTCCACCAAACTGGTACATAAAATCAAAGGGGATAAAATCTTGGCTAAGTTCGTTAATGGGCGAAATCGGACCAAGGGGGTCGGAATAGGGGGCGTTTTTTTGAAAACCGAAACAACGGCATAATTTCTTAATTAAAGTAGATATCGAATCGGTTTAAAGTTTATATTACTTCTTAAAAATGGGCCAAAAGTATATGCATGACAGGTTTTTGATAAATTTAGAAGTGGACTCAAGGGGCGAAAAAAACAGGGATTTTGAGAGAAAAAAATTCATAACTTCGTCAGTTTTCAAGATATCAAGTTCAACTAAATTTTTTGTAAATATTCTTAAAATTATCTAAAACTTTTGTATTTACAAGTTTTTGATAGGACCAACCTTTACTGATGAAAAAAATTAAAAACGAAAAGAAAAAGGGCGCTGAAAAAAGAGAAAAATCCATAACTCCGTCAATTTTTAAGATATCAAATCTGATTAAATTTATTTTACATCTTCTCAAAAATATCTACAACTTTTATATTGACATGTTTTCATAGGACTAATTCGTATAGCAAAAAGAAATTAAACAAAAATAGGAGTTGGAGAAAAAACCTCAAATCCAAACTGCTTATATTCTGACTCATTTTTAAATTCATTTTTGATTTTAAACGCATCCAAATGGTAGATCCTCTTATTTAGAAACTGTATAAACTGACGCATTGGTCAATTTTCTGATAAAGACAGAATATATTTCAAAAAAGGCTACCAAAAAGGGTATTTTGAACAGAATTTCCGAAAGTCATCGGGACTGAAAATTGAAGGAAGTGTTCAAATAAGAAATTGCGTTTTTTTCTGACTCGTTTTTAAATCCATTTTTGCTCTCAAATGCATCCAATTTACAGATCCTCTTATTTAGGATATAATGTGATGCATTGATCGGTTTTTTGATAAAGACAGAATATATTTTGAAAAAGGCTACCAAAAAGGGTATTTTGAACAGAATTTCCCGAAGTCTTCGTGATTTGAAAATTTAAGGAAGTTTTCACATAGCAAATTGCGTTTTTTATGACTCGTTTTAAAATCCATTATCGCTCTCAAACGCATCCAATTTACAGATCCTCTTATTTAGGAACTATGTACTGTGACGCATTGGCCAGTTTTTTGATAAAGATAGAATATATTTTTAAAAATGCTGTCAAAGTGAGTATTTCGCGCAAAATTTTCCGAAGCAATCATGATTAAAGAATTAAGTATGTATTCAAACAACAAATCGGTTATTTTATGACTCATTTTTAAATTCATTTTTTTTTTCAAATGCATTCAACTGACAGTTTTTTGTTATTTAGGAACTGTATAATGTACTGTTTTGGTCGATTTTTTAATAAATTCAGAATCTATTTCAAAATATGTTGTCAAAATGGGCATTTGAGCTGAATTTTTCTTAAGATGATTCTGATAAAACCAGTTTTTGCAGAAAAGTGAAATTAAAAATTTTTCATATACGGCCAAATGAAGTTATTAAACTGGGTTTATCTCTAATCATATATATATTTTTTGTTGAAATGAGCACTCTTCGAAATCTACCTTCGCCTATAGGCCCAGCCGACAGGGATTTTTTTACATTTCTTGACAAATAAACTATTTATTCTATATAAATAAATGTTTAACCATAAAATAAGCGACGGGTTTCGAAAGTATAAATCCTTCTTCATTCATGCACAATTACTTCCAAATGTATGAAATTAAGTGGCATTTATTGCGTATTAATTTTGAAGTTTTAAATTTTCTCAAATTACAATTTTTGAAATATTTTTAAGCACGGTTCCATAATGTTAGTTTTTTCTGAAAATCATTTAAAAATGACAAATAACTTTTATATGCCTTTTGAATGGACTAGCTTGATAAAACAGAAGGGAACTATTTTCCATTGAATCTGTATAATAATTGATTATTTAATTGTATTTAAGACTACTTAATTTGTAAGAAAGTTCTTTCTTAACTAACACATGATTGATACCATCTTAAGAAAATTTAGTTTTCTTTAAATATATATATAAATTAATAAATAAGTAAATATACAGTTTTTGCTTTCTTATAAAAAAAGAAAGAAGTGAAATGAAATCGACTAAATTCCTCCCCACACTCTCCTTTCGGAAATTTTGCTTTTCTCCTTTCTTCCTCCCTCTCACGTACTACTCAAAGATTAAAATGCTGAAACCTCTAATTTAAATATGAAAAACTTTTTGTTTTGTCTTGTTTGTTCCATTATTGAATAAAAAAATAACCGATTATCTAATTTTCCCCCCTTCCGCTTATCTATTCCATGTACACGAAAGTTTTTTAAAAGTTGAAGTTTATTAATATTTAATTATTTTTTTGCCCACCCGGACAAAAACTCCTTCCGGTCAAAATCCTGGTGTGTATTTAGAATTGTAATATTATCTTATAGAACATAATTTTGCTAATAAAGATTTTAATAAAAGTAAAATTAGTCCAACTGGAGAAATTTGTGCGTCTCAGATTATTATTATTATTTTTAAATATATAAAAAGAAGCATAATTTCACTCATAAAAAAACATATTAGATAACTCAGAGAGTAATCCCCCGTAGGCTAATGGTCCCAAAATTGAGCAACTGAAATCTGAGGGTTTAGTCAATTATACCAAAATAATTTTATTTTGCAAGTTATATAATAATAATTATTATTACATTAAAATATATGTAATGTATTTGTATGCATTATTGCCTATTATGAATCTTTAGGATAGAATTTTTACTTTACTTATATTTTAAAATATATAGATACATATTTTCACACTTTTTCATTCATTTATTGTTTTAATTGTAACTCACCGTATTGGAGTTTTTAATAACTCGATAACTCTGTGTTGACATTGTCATAAGCAGTAAATAGTCGTAGCTTTAGAGTTATACAAGTTATACATTGCATGTGCTCATAAGAAGCTATTTGATTCTCCCAAAATCACTCATTTCCTAATGTTAATTCTACGGATATATATTTTTAAAGATATCTCATTTGCATTTCAGTATTTCTCCTTTTATTTACTTATTTGTTTATTACACTGGATAGCTGAGTTCGATCTCTACGAAAACCCTTTTCCTTTTTTTTTCTATTTTAATTGCAGCGGTTTTTTTTTTTTTTTTTTTTTTTCATGAGAATGTTTTTGTCTATGAAACAGGTATAAAAAATAAAAGTATCCTAGTTAAAAGGAAAAGAAAAAAAAAGAAAAATCTTGCACTAACTTTGAAAGATAAAAAACGGCATTGGCAGAGAATTGACCTCAACTATTCAGTGAAAAAAATCACATAAAAATGTTGAAGTACAAACCAGATTTTTTCGATTTTTTTTGCACGTATTTTTGGCACGTATAGAAACATAATTTTGTTACAAAACTAAATATTTATTATTAGTTTTTATTTACTAGAAATTTTTATTTACTTGAAAACCTGCATATTATGCGAAACACCATCGTTTTATTTTACGTAAATATGCTTATAAACAAGAAATGAAAAAAAAAAAAATAACCTTGCAACTTTTTTAAAATGGAGTTTTGTTCAAATCCAAGATCATAAGAATTGCATTCACAAGTGTCTTATAGTATATATTGAAACACAATACAATACGTGGTTCAATGGCAGAAAAAAAGTGCGACATCTGTAATATATATATATATATATATATATATATATATATATATATATATATATATATATATATATATATATATATATATATATATATATATATATATATAGTAAAATTAACATCTTTGTCTAAATGCCATATTTACGAAAATATTTTTTCACATCTAATATTCTTATTTCTGCTGAATATTCCGTATACACTCTAAAAAATAAATGTGTAAATTAGCTAATTTTACCCGAATATATGTGTAAATTTCTAAAATTACACACCTGTCGTAAAATTTACACATTTTTTTCTGAAATTTACCTGTTTATATGTGTATTTAGGATGTGAAAGTAAGTGTGTAATTTTTTATCAGTTGAAAAACTCAAACAAGTGTGTAAATGTCTAGAAATGCTTGGATTTACACTTATTTATGTGTTAGTCTAATTTAAACTTAATTATAAGTACACACATAAGTGAGTAATTTTTTACAAATGCATACTTGTCATAAAATTTACACATTTTGAACAAAAAATTACCTTTTTTTATGTGTACCTAGCATGTGAAATCAAATGTGCAATTTGTTATCGCTTGATTAACTCATACAGATGTGTAAATGTAGAAAAGTACTTGCATTTACACGAATGAAAGTGTTAATCATAATTAAGGATCAACTGAATCAATGATTTTTAAGATCAAAACAGAAACTGAAACCGAATTTTGGTACTCATCCTATTTTCGGCCGAAAACGAAAACGATAAAAAAAATTTAAGTGATTAATACATACAAAATGATACAAAATTAGGTCCGTTCGCAATTATGTATGTATATAAGACCGATTGTCGTTGTTCAGTCCATTCATTCGTCTGTCTGTCCGTCTGTCCGCATATAATAGAGCAAAAACTATCCAACCGAATCGTTTGAAATTTAAAATATAAAATTGTTCCATAATTTTGTCGAGTTTTTCAAATTTTATGAAAATCGGATGTATAGTTTGATTACAGGGATAATCAAAAGTATTACGTTACATTACCGTCAATGAGAAAAAAATGTTTCAAGTTCATTTTAATGGTGTTACAGCATTCCAAACAGGATAAAAATTATATACATTTACCGAAGCGTATTAAAATATACATTCGGTGCAATATATGGTGAAAAACGTTTATTATTCATTTACAGAGCTACACAAAAGAATTCCGTCACATAATGATAGATGGGAAAACATTGTTTTCTGCGTATTTCAATCATGTTAAATTAGTTCGTATATAATTAAGTTGATATACGTTGCTCAGTTTTATTGCAAGTTACTTCTTTAATAATAGAAAGCGCTAACAGTATTTACAAGCACTCACAAAAGATTTCGGATACTATACTGCACCAGAACTACTACTCTACGTTACAGATTTTTGCTAGAAGTGCACTTTTAGTTGTGATATGAGTTTTTAAGTGTAACCATATTTTTGCATATTACTTTGTGTATATAAATGCTGTAAATCATATACAGGGTAACACAAAAGAATCTGTAAGAGTTACAGAGTAAAAATGAAAATAGCAGTGGTTTTCGAATCAGTTACGCATTTTCACGGTATCCCATGATAAGTAATGATTCTAGGTTTGCGATCTTGATTGCGTCCTATTTAAGAAGAGGTCCTATTATTTTCGTGTTACTGAATTGGAGATATATAATCGTATCAAATTTTATATTCATGCATTTTAGCATAAGAATTTAACAGCTAATGTATTAAGCTCAGAATATTTATAAAATTAATTGTAGTACGAACGCAGCTCATTTGCCACGTTTGATGCGCAATTTCCAATTTGTTAATGATGCTACACGCTTTCGAATATAATACAATCTATATGTATCTAAGAAGTGTATGATAAAATATACGTTCTGCACAATCGGTGGTGCAAAGAATATTCATTATTAATTTCCAGGGCCACACACAAGTATTCCATTACATAATATTATAGGGGAGATACCGTTCGGGGCGCGTTACAATACGATTAAACTATTTCACATTTTATGTATGTTGTTGAGGTTTATTATAAGTTACTTCCTGTATAATACAAAGCAGGGATGTAGTGGAGGGTATACGCGGGTACACGCCGTATACCCTTTGGATTATTTTAAGGAACTCGGTATACCCTCTGTTTCTCAAAAGAGCTACAGTGTATACACTCTAGGGTATACCCTCTGTTTTATGCATATACCCTTTGCTTTTTTTACGACTACACCGCTGACAGAAAGCAGATAGTATTTACAGGGACACACCGAAGATTTCGGCCACTATACTGTATCCGAAATACTGTATCCATTACAGCAAAAACTGAATATTTTTAGAACTTTGTCATAGCACGAACACATCTCATTTGCTACGTTTAAAATGCAATTTCCAGCTTGTTATAAATTAATTATTGACATATAGAATCACATTTCTAACACACAAATATATATATATGCATGTGTATGTATAAGGTTCAAATAAAATGAAAACGTATTCCATGTATTAGTTCTTGAGATAGAGTGCCAACAAAATTTATATCACATATAAATTTTGACAGTCACAGACAGACAGTCACAGACATACAAACAAACATTTTATAAAAACATTTTTAACCTTATAAAATGTGTAAAATCCATTAAAAACAAGAATTCGAAAATTTTCACGAATCTAGTATTTTTTTTCTTGCAAAAATAGAAGAGTGTAAAAATGTTTCAGGTTCAGGTATATATGTCAGTTTATCTTTTACGGTGATTTTTTGTCAACGATCAGCTGTCGTTAACAAAACACACTTCTGCGACACATACTTCTGTGGTTTCAAAAAGGAAAAAAAAAAAAAAAATTAAGCCTGCTGTTTTGAACGAACAGGTGATAAACTTGAAAGTTTAGTAATGTAAGCATTTTTTGCTTTATAATTTTTGCATGCGCATATGCCATGTGCAATAGGGAAAACTCGCAGACGATTTTTTAATTAAAGACAGTAAAGTTTATTTGTTGATCTTTGGAATACACAGAGAACGAGAACATTTTGTTTGTAAAAATAGCCGTTTATGTACGTATAGTCCGTCTAAGTTTAAAAATTTAAGCAAAAAATATTACAAGAGTATCGCAAAATTCTGTGTTTCATACAAAATACGTCCAAGAAAGTTTACAAATGCTGTTGGTATGTGTAAAATAGATTCATGCCACTGCTTTTGTAATTAATATTGGACTATTTGTTTTCTACAAATGATTCTATGGATTACCATCAAAAAATGAAGAAATATGTCGACGGAAAATAGGTATGAAAAATATTTTTTCTGTTTGCTTTTCTTTAAATTACAATGATTTTGTTGAAATAAATAAAAATCTATGAATAATCCATATGTTTGAAGGAATGAGACTGAAATGTCATAATTATATTGTCTATTTATTTTTTTTTAAATTCTAGAAGCTTTTATTATTTTATTTTGTGAATGATTTTAATGAAAGGAATTTCAAAATATCTATACGATACACAGTATCAGAAAATATATGATTAACCCAAGAAAAAAGAAATAAAAGATAAACAGTGCACAAAAATTACAATAATGCATACAACCACAGTTAAAATTCATTAGCTTTTATTCGATATATTTTTTAAATGTTTCGAGATTTTTACGAATTTAGATCTAATAAAACAAGTTTACAAACCAATTTCTAAATTTTATCGCATTCATTTGGATTTTACTTAGGGTGTTAACTATTTTAAAAAGTGGATTTAAGCTAGCGATTAAATCATTATTTTAATCAACAATTTGAAATAAAAATCAATTATTTAAATCAAAATTGATTTAAATCTAATTGTTCTAAATGACACAAACGTATTAAAATCTAAGATTAATGTAATTTGGAAAGTGTATTAAAATTAATGTAATTTGGAATACTGTATACAGTACACCAAAATCTGATAAAAAAGCTTTAAATAATTGTTTCTAATCTTAATTTCTGAGTCCTGTGAAACATTAAATACAATAACTTTGTTAAGGCATAAAAGATATTTCATTTAAATATTATATTTAAATCTAAATCTAATATAATTTGTGATGTCATAATTTCCTTTAAGTAATTAAATTGTTTATTCTTTTATATGAAATAAGCATTTAAAGTATGCTAAATTTCGGCTATATATATATATATATATATATATATATATATATATATATATATATATATATATATATATATATATTAGTATGCACATACATTGTGTAAGGTATGATTTATGCTATTAACAGTAATTTTTGTTACTACAAATGCAAAATGAGCTACCAATAATATTTGTTAGTTATGTTGGTTATGCCATATTGAAATTACTTATTTGCTGTTTTTATTAATTCTGTTGATTACTGTTTCATTTTGGCTATTTGTTAAGGCTGCAACACTTTGCCCCTTTTGAAATTAACAAAATGCACCCTACCTTTTAAAAAATAGTGAAATATAGCCAGATCTTTTTTGAAATAAATCCCTCCATACCGCAGTACTTCTAAATATGTGCACCCAAGACTTAACAAAAATGATAGAACTTTATTTCTTGGAAAAAAGCAGGATATTATTAAAACATGTTATTTAATTGTATTTTTCAATTCGTGATTTATAGAAATATTGAAAATTAATGATTTTTATATTTATCATACTAAAAAATTATGTACTTATTTTTATTGCTACTAAGCACATTAGTAATATATTTTCTTATGTAATAGTGCCTTTTTTTTAGAACAAGCATTCTGCCCTTTTTCTTTTTAGAATAAATATTAAATACTGAATTATCGTTTATTAATTTAAGCATTACAATATGCATTATATACCTAATTAAAGATTGTAATCAATTTAAAATTAAATGCAGCAACTGATAATTTTAATAAATGTAAAATCATTATTTTTTAATATAGTTTTACATAATTATTGCAAAATATTAATGTATATAACTTTATAGTATTATATTAATTAATGAAATTACTAATTTACAGTTTTTATAATTTTTGTAGTTACTAAATAATAATTAAATTTTATTGATTAAAGTGCAAAAACATAGATTATGTTAGTAAATAAAAGTCTAATTTTTTAGAAACCTAGAATCTATTAATCTTAGAAACCTAGGCTAAACCTACATCTATTCAATATTTCAATGCTGGAAAAAAAAAATCCGATTCAAATAAAAAGAAATATGATTTAAATACAAAAATTCGATCTTTATTATTATTGCTTTTTAAATCATGATTTTTTTACACCCTATTTTTACGGAATTTTAAACTAATTTTTGTTGGCCGATCCGACGGGGGAACTGTCTGGTAGGCGGAGTGTTAAAATAAGTTTTGTTATTTATAACTATCCTCCATTCTTGTAAATAAAATATTAATGATAATATACCAAAGTGTGATTTTATTTTATGTATGGTCTGCAATTTTATACTTCATTCACATAGAAAAAAGTTATTAACTGTGTATTCCTACTTTGTTTTTAGCTGTGTCTGGTAAAAATAAGAACGGTTATATGGATTTCTAACAGACAATTATATGGAAAAAAAATTATCACATTTCATTTAAAGCCACTATAGTAAATTCTTATAAATCCGCTTGTATTATTTTATGACGATATCAGAGTGATATTGGCCCTGGCAACATAGATTCTTGGAAAATTGTGCAAAAACTTTCATATAAGACCTGAAAAATGAGCTTTGTTTTCAAAAATGATAATCATAGATAGCAAGAGTTATTATTTTTAAATGTACAATTTTATAAATAAAAATGTAATTTTCGCAATGAATGATTAAAATTATTTTTTAATAACTAAATTTTTTAAAGTTTGAATTTTGCTTCAGTCAGATCATAATGTAAAGTGAATTACACCTTTGTATCTCCGTGTTACATAACTGCGATGTACACTAAAGTCAAAATGACCAGCGAGCATTAAGGGTGCATTCGAAAACATTTTTTTCACCTTCAACAGTTCGAAATTTTCTGATACAATTTCAGACTCACTTTTAGAAGTAAAAACACGAAACTTGCTGATGTGACTTTTAAAGAGATCTATAAGATGTCGTGTGATTTTATTTTTTGTTAAATTCATTAGAATTAGATTTATAAACTATTATTTCCCCAGTATGACTCTTTTTTTCGTTCCCAGATCTCCCGCATCGGAAAATTCGGTTTAAAACGTTGACTTTAACAGCATTTTTTTGCAATATTTTCTGCATTTATCAAAAAATTGAAAAGCACGGGACCTAATATACTTTCTAAATAAGAGAATTTGCCAGTTTGATGCGCTTGAGAGAAAAAACGAATTTAAAAATAAATCAGAAAAAAGGCAATTTGTATTGAAATACACCCTTAATCGGGGGTCTTATTTATTACTGCTATCATCCATCATAGCATTTTTGCCACATATGTTCTTAAAATTCTCAACATACGACGATACTGAGTTTGATCACATGAGCAGTTTTAGATCATTATTGCTAAAATGAATTTTGAATTTTGATTGCCCAGAACAGATTTTTTTTCAAAGGTAAGTTCATTTATTTTACAATTTAACACTTGAAAATTATAATATGGATGAGAAGTGTGTTATTTTCTGCTTATTACAAATTTGGAAAAAATAATTTATTATTTTTGTGTTTTAAATCATTTCTTCATGTTTAAAATCACATATTGTAACATAAGAGTAAATATTTGCAGTTTTAACATTATATAGCATTTAAAATAATTATTCGGTTTAAATACTATCTATTTCAGCGTGTTTATAATATATTTTGCTATAAAACTTCGAGTTTTTATTATTTTACACTAGCAGTTACCCGTGACTTCGTTCACATAACATTTAAAGAAGAAATAATTGATCAATCAAGCAAAAAATTTCGATGATGAAAAGCATGTGTAATTAACTTTTTATCGCGAATTTATGGTAAAAAAACTTTTGATAATCCATATTTGCTAATTTGTTTGCTGGTCAAAATTTTCCTTTCAGCGATTAATACTAATAGATAGAAACATTCTTGAATTCTTTTGTTCAGCCCTGTAGTTTTCTAAGTGCCTTTAATACACGAAAGTATCTTTCTAAAATTTATTTCAAACAAAAATATTTCTTATTACTACCTAAATTACATTTTCAGAAATTATCATCCGAAGACAACCTTGTATCCAGTTCTTTGCGGGACCCTGTTTATCATTTTATATATATACTACAAACATTTTTTAGTTTACTAAATGCAGTTCAAAATAAAAATGCATATTTTATTTAAAAACCACCTTTAAGTAAATTACGCTCATATTCAGTAACCTTTCCAAGATCTTTTGTGTAACCCTGTATATCTAAATTTAACTATTTATACTATTACCATTTATACTCTCCATTTAATATGCATACATTTAGCGAAACTTAAAAGCACATATCATAATTCAAAATGCATTTCATCCATGCAACAGTCGTCATCCATGATATACAGTACTTCAGATAGAATATATAATATTTGAAATCTTTTGTGTGTCCCTGTAAATGCTATGCACTTCGTATTATGCATGAAATAACTTACATTAAGCCTCAGCAACATATATCAATTTGATTATACATGAAATCGTTTACCATTATTAAAATATGTCGGAAACTGTTCCTTCCTTTATTCCTATGCAATGGAATTCTTCTGTCTGACCCTGTAAATGAATAGTAAGTGCCCTTTTCACTACATACTTTACAAAATGCATATTTTAGTGCACTTTGTAAATGCATATAAATTTGAATATGTTCTACAGGCTGTAACATCGTTAAATTTAATTAAAACGATTTTTCCCCATAATGCCGTAATATAAGGAATTTTTTTTACTATCCCTGTAAATAAACTAATCATGGTAGAAACTTCATTTTCAATAGGTATTCGTGCTAGGTAAACGTTAAGAACGTCCAAAAATTTCATGGAAATCGGAGTATATTTACGAAAGTTAGAAAGCGACCAGACAGACAGACAAACCGAAAGCATAATAACTTTTCAACATTGTTTGAAAGTGTTAAAAAATCGAGCCAAAAATATATTAATCAGTGATTTTATTTTCCACCTTTTCCCCACAAAAAATTTCTTCCATTGATAATTATGAGTTTTGAATAAAAATATTCATTTGTATGTAACTTATAACTTATTAATTAGTATAAGTAAAAAATATTTCTGATTCATTTTAAATATGACGTCATTATTTATCTCGCTCCATTAGTTACTGATATTCATACTCCTTGTATTTTTAACGACTGCTATAAAGTACCTGTTTTATTTCAACTATGACGTCACATTTTCATGAGTGAACCATTTTATTAAAAATATAATTATTTTTCATTCTTTTTACTTTTAATTTATGTCACCATATTTTACACAAAAATTCCCATTAACTAAACAAATATCCTTGTTAAATGAATTTTAAAAAATACACCTTTTATTTTTATTTCAAACATGACGTCATATTTATTTTCTTTAAATTATTTTATTATAGTTTTTCGCGTGGAAGTTTTCTATTAAAAATTCATTGCCGCTGAAAAATTATTATTCCAATTTTTTATTTTATTGGCAACAGGAAAGGAAAATGGTTAAATTTTATCTGAAAAATGCCTATTGATTTTGTATGAAAAATAATTAAATTTTGAATTATTAAGGAAAATATTTGAATAAAATAAATAAAAATTACCCTTTTATTTAATCCGGGCTGCTAACTTTACGTCTGCAAAATTTCAAAGCAATCGGTTCAGTAGTTACGGCGTGAAAGCGGAACAAACAAACAAACAAACAAACTCACTTTCCGATTTATAATATTAGTAAGGATGCTATACATTTCTTATTTCATTTTATACCGATGACAAAAGACAGCTTTTCATAGATTTCAATTCATGGTTTTTCGTTTGTGATTTTTAAATTGAAGACTTTTTGTAAGCGTATTGCATTCAAAAACTACAAGAAAAATAAATAAAAACTCTAAAAAAAATGTCATTTGATGTCAGAAGAAATAGTTTTTTTAACCTAGTCCGAAAAATTCAAATGTTTACACCAAATCCAATTACAGACACAGAAGCAATTATAACTTTTTTTCAGATAAATTTTTATAAAATTAAAACGCGTCCCAAACAATGTTTCCTTCTTTACCATAATGTAATGTAATATTTTAGTATGGCCCTGTAAATTAATAAAAACTATTCTCTGTACTACAGATTATACAGAATTTATATTGTAGTATATACTTCATAGATGCAAGTCAATTTTATTATGTTCGAAAACGTGTAACATTATTAAAAGGCACTTGAAACTATTTTTATACATGGGCCGTTATGCAAGGGAACGCTTTTGACTGTCTCTATAATTGAATTATGCATCTCATTTTCATAAAAATTGAAATGACTTGATAAAATTATGCAAGAGTTATGTATTTTAAATTTCAAACAATTCGGATTAAGTAGTTTTTGCGTTGTTATATGCGAACGGACAGATAGACAGACGGACGGATTGAATGACAACTATAGTTATTACGTATTTACATAATTACGATCGCGTACTTAGAAACAAGTCAAGCATACGAATTTGTTCTTCATGTAATTTTGTTTTGCTATTTTAAAAACTTTTTCGCAGTTTACACATCAAAGAATAAGGTAAATCTTTGTACACAAAAACCTATGTATTTTAAATATTACACAAAAATGTATTTTCCATGTTACATAGACATATGTGTAAAAACAGAATATTACACAAAAATCTGTGCATTCTGTACATAACACAAAAACATGTGTATTTTGCATATTACACAACATTGTAGGTATTTTCCTATTGCACAAAAATATATGTAAAAAAAGAGTATTACACATATGTATGTGTAAAAATAGTGCTCAGAAATATGTGTATTTCAGTGCAATTCACACATTAAAGTGTGTATTTCAAGAGTTATCAG
The DNA here is from genome assembly GCA_964019185.1 of Maratus speculifer. NCBI lineage: Eukaryota > Metazoa > Arthropoda > Arachnida > Araneae > Salticidae > Maratus > Maratus speculifer. The sequence continues at coordinate 54,096,141 of OZ025290.1, read as the reverse complement.
ATAACTTTTACACATTTGGGCTTATCATCAAATTACACATTAAAATGTGTATTCTGAAATTTACACATTTGGCGCAATTTACACACAAATTTACACACATAGACATGTCGTTTTTGTATCATCGATTTACACATTTTTGTGTGTAAATTTACACATTTTTTTTTTAGAGTGTAGTTGTCATTGATCACTAGAAACTTTCTTCCTTTTATTTATTTTATTGTCTCTTTCCTTAACTTTCTCTTCACAAATTTCATGCACTATCAACACTAATACCAGACAATTTTAGTATTTTATTTGCTTGAGAGTTATGTTTCAAATTGAAATAGTTAAGAGGAAAAGTTTAATTATTCATAGAACTACAATTTCCAAACTCTAAACTGGCTTAAAGATCCAGAAGAATGGATCTAACATTCATGAATTTAGTAGGATTCAATTGTGGCTAATTCATCTCTAGAATTAGAAATTCTAACTCAAAAAGATGCATGTAAGAGAGATGATATACAAACCTTTACATATGTACTCAAAAATGCATATCAACAGTCATTATTTTACATTTTTTAGTACTTATCAGTATGTTATAATCATTAGAGATGACAAAAAAGAATGTCTAAAAGCAGAAAATTTATAAAAACAAGAATTGAAACAAATAGAAAGGTATAATATTTTGAAAAATATTATGAGTTGTCATTTTTATTATAAATGCAATGTGCATACCTGTACAAGTATTAAATGTATATGTGATTAAATGGCAAAATACAATGAAATATGAATAAAGTTTATTTCTAAATAATGATTTATTACATTCAATAGAATAAAAATGATTTACATATATATTTTTTATATGACTCATATTTTACAAATGTTACATAACAGTGTTTACACAAATATCTATGAAATTCATACTTAATCGATAGTACTTTTGAAAACATATTTTATCCAAATATGAATAATTAAGGTTATATACCTATTAAGATTCTATTAGAAAATGATTGATAAAGTAAGTATGAGGTGCCATGCGATGTCTTTTTACGCTCAATTCAATAGAATTTGAGTTATAAACAATTACCTTATCAGTATGACCTTTTTTTTTTGTTCCCAGATCTCCCACTTGGGAAAAATCGGTTCGAACTGCCGTTTTTGATTGCTTTTATTGCAATATTTTCTGAATTTATCAAAGAATCGAACATCACGGCACCTCGTGCACTTTCCAAATAAGAGATTTTGAAAGCTTGGTGTATTTGAGAGCAAAAATGAATTCAAAAATAAATCGGAAAATAAACAGTTTGAATCGAAATACACCCTTAAATTCAACTTTTTAAAAACAATTTTAATGTTTTCATAATTAGAGCTTACAAAAACACACATTTTTAACTTTCGAAACAATAGATTTGTGGTACAATTACATAAAATATTTAAAAAGTTAAATTTTCTAATAAATATTCACAATTTGTAAAAATTAGAGACAGTATTCATTCCCTCGCCTTACATACAAGTGAATGAACACAGGGAAATGACAAAAATTAGGGTTAGCTTGTATATTATCATAACTATATGCACAAAAATAAATTGTACTTAAAGGAAGCTTAAAGAAACTTAATAAAATGAGGTTTAATAATTGAATCAGCTCTCCATAAAGAATTTAAGTAAATAAAAGAATTACTGTAGTCACAGTCAATAAAAATACTCAGCAATTTGTTTCTGGAAATCAACAAATTTTACATGTCCAGACTTTACACTCCAAAAAAGAATAATTCAAGTTATCTTCTCTGATGATGCCATTATTCACAGATGAAATTCTGGAGCAATATAAATGATGTCACAGCAGATAATCATTACTTTCATTTTATGACAACCAACGTGACAACAAACTAAAGAATAATTTTAATTATTTTATCAGAAAAATAAATAATAAAAAATCTTTATTTTTTCAAATTTTAGCGTTCTATGAAATTTATCATTAATTAAACCAACAAAAAATTACATATATTTGGATGGACAACTTTTGGGAACTACTTTTGTGTTAAGGAGGAGAAAGGGACACATAGCGAAATGACATTTTTATAGCATAAAAATATATTTAAATGGCCTATGTTTAAAAAAAATCCCTTTTTATCCTGATACACATATATAAAAACATGTAATTAAAGTATTGTAGCATTTTATCTCATTTATATGCAATTTCTATATAATTTCTATACAAATATCTCATTTTATCATTTCTATACAAATATCTCATTTTATCATATTTAAAAGTAAAACGCATTTCCAAAACGAATTTCTGCTGTTCTGATCTACAATAAGTAGATCAACTGATTTTTTTAGCAACCCTGTATATAATATAGACATTTATATATTTTAACAACATACATTTTAAAATTTAAATCATTTAAGAGATACATATATTTCAGTTGAAAATTCATCTTCAGCAATCTCATCTAATAGTTCTGTCATCTAAATGTTCTGTTTTAACGTGATCGTAAAGAAATCCAGGGATATGCATCAGTTTCAATAGATTTGGAATAGCGTAATGTGACATTCAAATTTTGCCTTTTCCAGAAAGTAAATTTTGTGAGATTTAAATAAATCGCGTAAAAACTATTAGTTTTCATTGTAAACACCAAGATTTTACAATGCCAATATCTCATTTTATTAAGTTTCTTCACTTTAATTTTTTTTCTGAGATTTTTTTTTTTTTTTTTAATTCAGATACATTAAGAGAATAGATTCATACAGAAATTTCATTTTTAAAAATTTCGATAAGGTGAGTTTTGAAGTTCACGTCCTCATATATAGTTATATAATTCTTGAGATATATTTTAAATATCGTCTATAAATTTCAAAATAAATAAACTGTATGATTATTCGCGGAAACAATAAAAACTATACGTAGAAAGGGACATATATTCAGAATTTCCAACTCTCGACGAACGTAAAAATGTTTTTGCACTGTATGTACGTCCCCTCTATTGTGATATCAAAATGACGTATGGGGGTAGATATACAGGGGGTAGATATCAGGCGCTCGTAGAAAGTGAAATGTTGTAGTACTGGATATCTACCCCCTTCTACTGTGACGTCAAAATGACGTATGGGGGCAGATATACTGGGGGTAGATATCCAGCTCTCGACAAAGACAAAATGCTCTGCATTGGATTTCTGCCCCTTTCTGGTATGGGGGTACATATAATGGGGGCAGATTTCAGGCCGTCGTAGAAAGTGAAATGCTGCAGCACTGGATATCTACCCCCTTCTAATGCTGAGCTCAAAATGGCGGACGGGGGCAGATATACTGGGGGTAGATTTCCAGCTCTCGCCGAAGACAAAATGTTCTGCATTGGATTTCTGCCCCTTTCTGATATGGGGGTATATATACTGGGGGCAGATATCAGGCCCTCGTAGAAAGTGAAATGCTGCAGCACTGGATATCTACCCCCTTCTAATGCAGAGGTCAAAATGGCGGACGGGGGCAGATATACTGGGGGAAGATTTCATACTTCCCGATTTCACATCTTATGGTGGCAGCTATTGAGCACCAAAAAACAAACCTTTTTGGTTCAAACTAGAACAATATTTTTAACAGTGTATTCTAATTAAATTTTCACTATGATCACTCAACAAAGCGTATATATCTTACATTAGTTAGACTTTATCGTTGTTAGACTTACTCGTTGTTAGACTTTATCGATGAACAATATTGTTGTATAGTATGACTTCCTCAGTTTGTATAGGATATAAATGAACCAAATTTTATGTTTGAGGCTATTATCAAAAATGTATGGTACTCTAATTTTGAATATGAATGCTTTATGGGGACACTGTTGTGCTGTATATTTTTTATACACTGAATCACAGCAATTTTGTTAAATTCCATATGAGTTAAATTCAAAGAAATTACATAGTTAAATTACATATTAAATTCGATGAAATGCATGTTACTCCATATTTATAATTGTTGTCATATGCAACCACGCTATTTAAGTTTATATATGAAAAATAATAGAAAAAAAATTGTGATGCCACAACATACCATATTTCCTTAAATTTTCATTTTTATATTTTAGGTAGTTGGAGCCATGGTTCTGGACCCGGACGCAGACGATAAAAAGATTTTCTCAGTAAGTAATATTATAAGCAAAACTGCATATATATTCAAGCGTTCCAACTCCTATGGAAGAGCTGTCCGCAAGATTAAAGGCGGGGTCAAGGCATATGCCATCTAGCGGCAGGGGTGCATAACTAGAGGATTATGGCAGTTTCTTTTGTGTGAATGGCAACAAAACTTTTTTGTTTCTATAAAATGTTACTTCAAAATATTTCGTAGAATAAGTTTTAGGTTTGAAATGTTGTAAATAAATATAGAATAAATACTTGTAGTACGACTAAATATTAACATAAAATATACTAAGATGAAATATCATTTAACTATGCGATACAAATATCGCTGATTAAAATATGTTCGATTTTAATTACGCTTTTAATGTAATGAAAGATGACTCATTAAATTTTGTAAGTACTTATTATATAAATGCAGAATTTTGAAATAGTGTCACATTTTAGTAATTTTTTGATGAGCTAAATTATACAAAATGATATACACCGTAGTATTTCATATGATAATATAATATTTATCAATATTTAAAAATGTATAGAATTTAATACTAAATAAAATATTCAACTTTTATTTACAACAAGCTGCATTTTTTATTTACCAATTTCAGACGATAAAAACCCAATGTTTTCTTGGTCGTATCGACTTTTATTATTTAACTTGCAAACTTTTCATTCTTTTAATTTAAAAACCTATTTTATTATACGTATATTCGGAATAACTTTAATTTTAAATGTATGTATTAAATGTTGTTTTGTTAAACAAAGAAATATTGTTAATTTATTTGTTTAAATATTTAACGTTCTAGACAATAATTTTCCTAAAATCATTGCTTAGACTTTTTTTTTTTTTTTTTTTTTTTTTTTTAACAGACAAAGCCATTTTGAGATTTCACATTAAAAATTCATTCATAATTTTCAAGCTATTCTCTCAATCATGACAGATTAATCAAGTCTACGAGGTTTATTGCAAAATATTTTTGCTATAGTTTGTTTCGGTAAAGTCATGTACATCTAAAAAAATAGTCACAATATCATTTTAATTTTATTTTGGGAGAAAAAGTGATCTTTTTAATTAAAAATATGTGTATTTAAAAAAAGTCTCATTATTATTTCAATTTTAGGGTAAAAGTCAATATTTTTCGTAGCATGATATGGTACTTATGAGTACTGATTAGTACTTTTTCTCCCAAAATAAAATTAAAATGATATTGTGACTTTTTAAATGTACATGACTTTATCGAAACAAACTATAACAAAAATGTTTTGCAATAAACCTCGTAGACTTGATTAATTTGTCATGACTGAGAGAAAATTCAGAAAATATGCGCAAAAGATATGGAGATAATAAACATCTGCGCATGTATGACGTCAAACCCACGTCATCCTCTAGTTATGCACCCCTGCCGCTAGATGGCATATGCCTTGACCCCGCCTTTTGCTTACGACAGATTCCAGCATTAAGTTGGTACGCTCTAGCAGCTCTGATTATAAGTGCCCGACAGTGAGACATATCTTGATTTATACGAAAATTGCCGGTTTTCAAGGGTTCTAATTCTGTAGGCACACTAATTCAAAAACAAATGCATCGCATTTCCCGAAATTTCATGTTTACTTAGGTTCTGTCATAAATCTGATACTAATTACCAAGGATTGACAAAAGTTGAAAATTCTTAGGAGCCAGGAAAAATTCTTAAGAGCCAGCTTGAGGAATCATTTCTCTGACATTAATGCATTCACTGCAAAATGGATCACTGGTTACTCATAATCATTTTCGGTTATTTTGAGTGATATGTGTAATCTTACAGTGAAAAAGTTGCCTACACAAGAAAAAAAAAATCAAACCGAGCAAAATTTTTAAGATGATACCACTTTTATATTGTAAATATTAAATAGAAACAAACTATTAAATTAAACATTAAAACAGCAAACAAATTAATATTCTGACCTTTAATTTCCAATAAGAAATTAGATGCATTGTTAAAAAACAGCATTACAAAGCTGTTGTTAATTTTAACAACAACTTTGAGATTTTGATGTGAAATAGCATTTGTCAACTGATTTTTAACGATTGAAATCGTTTAAAGATGGTCCATTTACATGTATAAAAAATAAATAAAAAAAAACCTTTAATGGGTTAAAAGTTTTGACGCAGCTGTTTATTTTATGGCTCTAAAAGTTTTAAATGTGAATTTTAAAAATAATGACATCAAATTTTGAGTGACGCCATGCTATTAATTAAAAAATGCATTTTTGTATTATTTATTTCATCACTTTATTTTTGTTCTATTTATAATAGCATGTGCAAAAGTTATCTTCAACATAAAAGATGCATAAAACTTTAGTCACTTTTGCTTATTCACATGCATCTCTTATAAATTCAAAATAATAATAATAATAATAATAATAATAATAAATTCAATAAAATATATGATAAGTGACGCCTTTATGTGACTTTAAAGGGTTTGTTTTAAAATTCAAATTATTTATTTATTTTTTATTTGGTAAAGTATATTTACACATAAAAAAATACTTTTAATTTTCCAATTCGTTGTTAAATGCATAATTTTAATTAAATCTATGCTATGCATTGAAATGCATTTAATACAATACATTGATTTATCTTTTGCGTCACGTTATTCAAAATTCTAATATTTATGTCAATGATTTTTTTAGCGTCAAATTATCTAAACTAAGTGAATCATATGGAAATGGATAATTTGGCGTAAAGGAACTTTGGTACCCTTAAGTTTATGAACGATAATTCTCGTTCAAAATCAGTCATGGACTAATGATATGCAATATAAATCTGCGTTTTAATTTTTATGTATTTTTTTTATTTCTTTTAAGGTGAAGACTGAAGAAAAGAAGCAAGATTTAAAAATGTTTTGTTAAAGATAAATCTTGTTAAGTAATAGAAAATAAAACATTGTTGCATTACTTCTGGATTATTGAGCAATTCATTCATTTACATTAAACGCACACACACACAATACTGTTGAGTCATTCTCTCAAGATTAACAAATAAATAACTAATGTACAGTGCAATATTTTTTGGAAAATGTGCTTTTATTAGTAAATACTTCAATGTTAATTGATTTACGATTACAAATTGAGAAATCAACATAAAAATTCCTTAAAATAAAATTTAAATAACAATTTATTTTTTCCTATTGCCATATCTTAAAAAAAAAAAAAAAAAAAAAAAAAAAAAAAAAAAAAAAAAGAGCAAAAATTATAGATTTTTTAGTAAATTCACTTTTTTGCGCTTTTTAACGAGAGTAAAAGAATTAATGAATTTTTTTTAATCGAGTTCTGTAAAAGCCAAATCACCGAAATCTTCGCTAAATTAAGGCTGCTCATCACTCAGTTTCCGAATTCCCATCGATAATATTAAGTATTCAGGAGGAATTGGTACATTTTTATATTTAAAATATCCCCTCGGAAATTAATATTTTACTTCCTTTTTCTGTGAATTCTTCTTAAAGGATGTCTCTTTTTCTTCCTTAGTTCTCAGAATATTTTTTTAATCTATACATAATTTTATATGGAATGTTAAAATCTGACTCCCAGTTTGTCGGCTTTTAACACATAAAATATTAAATTAAGCATAGTGTGAAGAATTCACTCTCGGCTCAATTTTATGAATTTCTTTGGTAGCAAGACGAGAATCTTCTTTTTCCAAAAAGGTTTTATTAAAATATTAAACAGTTTACACTTTTGGGGTTCGGTGTGGAACCATGTTAGTTTTACAGTCCATATACAAAGGGTAGGTGTGCCAGCTCCCTCGCTGTCTGCACTTTCACTCCAGAGTCCCAACTCGCATCTCGTCTCAACCCGTAACTGCCCTCTTCTTCTTATCCGCATCCCTTTTCTTGCTGTTGAAGAAGCCTGTTTTTTCTCTCAAGCTTCACCCCGAAAACCTCCATTGGGTGCGTTTCTTCTTCCATTGGCGCCTGCGTTGCCATACCTTAGTCTGGGTAAGCCAAAACTTTTCCTCCTTGGGGCTCCCTAGCGTGATTTTGATCATTTATCAAGATAGGTCGTGTCGAATTGCTAAAGTCAAGGAATAAAGGATGCTTCCAGACTTTTCGACGCCAAGACTAAAAGTTCTATAATTGTTTCCGTGGGGAAATTTGTTTATTGAATAGTTCTGCTTTAGACAGACATTAATTTAAAAGTTCACTGATTAACTCTAATTTGTTAAAACCATGCAACAGATTTTAGAAATATTATGAGAACTAAGAAAGAAAAAGACACATCCTTTAAGAAGAGTCTATAAAAAACAGAAACAATAAAATCCGGACATCGCAAAGATTCACATATGCATCAAACATCTCTAGACCGAGAGAAACAACCATTTTTCAAATTGTTAAATAAAAATTATACAAGTTAGAGAGTTCAAATTTTGTGTACTGACAGCTGAATGCCTCTTGTCACACAACAAATCACAAAATTCTGAAAAAGACTTTATTTTATTTAAATATATTTTTTAATATCATCAGTTCATTTTTTTGGTTTTCCCCTTTCTAATTGTTGCCAAAGTTTAAATAGATATAAAAATTACTATTTATCTAACATAAATTAATGGATTAAATAAATCACTTGAAAAACGCGTTTGTTTATTTTTATTTTGATAATTAATTCCAGAATTGTATTTTTTTTCCACGGCAAACCACGTGACACGGAAAGAAAAAGTGATAATTTTTTACACTAGGGTTTGATAATTGCAGTACAAATTTTTTTAACTATTGATTTTACAAATTTGGTTCTTTCGCATCCGGATGTTATTTCATGCGCCGATTCATAAAATCTAAATAAAAAAAAAATAGATTACAATTTTCTAATTTATGAAAAAATACTTTTTAAAACTTATAAAAAAGATGGTTTTTCGCACAGACAATTGACGGGAATTTGTTAAAATTAGGAAAAGTAAACGGTCGCTTTTACACTGTGATATAGTTTATAACATGTAATACAAATTTTATAAATTTAAGATAAATTGAATTTTTGTTGGTGGGGGGAAGGGCAATGTTGTCTTTTTTCTTTAAATAAGCCTGTTTATTACATTTTGAATGCGCTATTTTTACTGAGCACTGATGGAAATGTTATTTCTTAATACTAAATATTTATAAAAGTGAAAAATTCAGGGAGAGAGGGTCGTCTGAGGAGGAACTATTCTCTAAATTTTGTTAAGTTTGGGAAAACTAAAGAATTGATTGCTTTAAACTTTGACACATAGTTTATAATACGCAATAAGAATAAGGATAAAGTTTTTTTTGAAAGAGCTATTAAACGAAACCTTCTGTGCGATATGTGATCCCACTTACCCACTTGTTTTTATCATTGTGGCAATAGAAGTATTTCATTTCTATAGAAAGCAAGCAGAAAATAATAGACTAAACGTGGCTTGCGTAATAACAGAGTTATATATCACATACGTCATGGATTAAACATTAACCAATAAGAAAAAGAATAAAATCCCCAGCATCACAAAGACTCATATATGCTTCAGACATCTATACAGGGTGTCCCCTCTCAACGGTGGCCAATGGCTAATTTCTAAACCGTTGGTCATAGACATATAGTTCCAATTGCAAAAATGCTTTAAAAAAGGCAAAGAATTGTTTTTTAAGCGATTTTGGTCAAAAAAATGTTTTACTAAAAAATTACGAAAATTAAATTTTTATACGGCCCCCCGGTCCCATAAGTGATATTTAGTAAAAATTTTTCAACACTCTAGCAAGTAATACAGAAAAGGTCTCATTCATGTAACATTAAAATTGACCGAGTTATGAAACATTAAATTTCATGACTTAAACCACTTTTCTGTAGCTGAAAACGGATGAGTTCGACGGAGCTTTAAGGGAACGTACACTAAGTGCTTAAAGTATTATAAAGGAAGTCGATTTCCAACGCTGTTCAAAGGCTACTTCCTAAACTATTTGTCACAGAAATATAGTTCCAATTACAAAATGTTTTAAATGAGCGATTTAACTGAAGGCGCTGTCACCGTATAAGTTTTACGGTAGTGTTAATTATAATTAATTAACTTCTAGATTGGTTTGTGACGGTATACTCATGCTGGGTGTCATTTATCACATTATATGCAGACATACTCAGTAATTTAGGTTAAAACAACACAGTTTATTAAAATGATAAGGGCTAAAGGAAAGTGGAGCCAGTCTATAATTTCACTCACTGAGAACACTATGAAAAGCTAAATCATACTCACAGGTTTCGGTCTAGCTCAGTCGGGGCACCGTCTAACACTTGACACTATTTCCTGGCTGATCTACTAAACAAATCTTAATTTCACAGCCCGTGGCTGTGGATATTTCTTTATTTGCTCAAATAATCAAAACGGAACGATTCTAAACTTTCTTACCAAGGCCGAATCTTTAATCCACTATCTGAACTCCTTTTCGCTTTACTGGAGGCCGTAGCTATTTTCTAATCGTCAGCACCTTCATAAACAATCATCAACTTCGTTGTCCAATGGCGGAACACACACAGAGGCTGCTGGCTACTACCAGAAACACACAGACGCTGGCTGCTGGCTAGGGCCAGAAACACACAGACGCTGGCTGCTGGCCAAGGCCAGAAACACACAGACGCTGGCTGCTGGCCAAGGCCAGAAACACACTCCCCACAAACTTACACCCAAGCTTTTATACGCGACAAACTGAGATACTTCTCATTAACATAATACTAATAACCGCGAGCTAACTGCGGAATTCGAAAGAGCACACACACTCTAGAAAGTTAAAGTAAAAGAGAGGATAGATGTCACTTTTACGCCTACAAAATGTTAAATTATTGACGTCACGATCTCAGAAACACTAGAGTGCCTTTATGACTAAAGGTCACTCCCTCACAACCCCCCCTCGAACTCCGCAGAGAAAAAGGGCTGGGCTAAATGCATGCCCAGAACTTTTTCTTGTTATAAATTTAGAGCCGTAATAAAACACAGTGATGGGTGAAATTTAACGCCGAAACATAACTCTTAAAATATTAACTTTAACCCATCACAACAAAAAAAAAACTCAGTTTGCCTCAAATATTCACATATTCAATCCAATCATTCTTCTATCTTACAAATAGCCTCCGTAAAACTTCCAAAAACTCGTAAAACTTTCAAAACTAATTACTTCTTCTCTCAAAACAACCCACTCCACTGGGAGTGCTAAAATATCTCAAAACACTAACCTTCCGAAATTTTCCTCAATATTGCAATGCAACTATAACTTTACCCAAAAATTTCTCCATAACTTTTAATATACTAGAATTCGCACCAAGTCCAAAAAACCCAATGCGCAAAAACTTTCCTCATCCAAATTCCGACTTCATCTAAAATTACATTTACTTCATACTAAACTAACTCTGCTACTACGTAATACCTACATCCCCATTAGCCAATGAACTAACTCCCAAACTTCTTCAGACTTAACTCCACTTGAACAATAATTGGGGCACATACGTACAGCGGCATATCGCTGTGCTTATGCAACAATCAAAAAATATCAAAAATTTACAAAATGACGTCATCAATCTCTTCATCTGTATTAACTAAAAGAAAAATAGCAGAATCAATACATAACGAAAAGTATACTTCCCTGCAAGAAAATCACATTAACATTCAATTTTAATACAATACAATTTCAAATTCAAATGCAGCTTAAAACTTCGCAACTTGCGGAAACCATTCCCAACTAAAGTACAAAACGCAACTCATAAAACACGAACGATAAGAAGAAAGTTAATTCATTAAATGTTAGTATAAGAGATAGAAACGCGTGTCAAGGACTTCTTGACCGCAAAACACGTGCGCGCCTGAACCGCGGCGCGTGTACAAAATACTATCTGTACTTTCTGAAAATTTAAACATACATTAACATACATTTTATAACACATGAACAATAACAATATAGTAACATTTTAACAAATAACACAACAATTTAACAATAGATCCAGAACTTTTAAAAGCAGTTAAGACCAAAATTTCCAACATACATAAAACTAACAATTTTGCAAACAAATTTTGAACACAATTAAGCACTAAACGTGAGTCCGTCAAAAAAATTCCAAAAAATGGCCAAAAGTACAAAACAGTCTCTCTGCTTTCTATTCCTTCACATTGCTACCACATATATGCACTCTAATAGAAATTTAATAAAGAACATTATCACCCAATCATAGAGACGATTCGCTGCTGGCAGGCTTCATACTGCGAGATGGCTTTCTCCTCCTGTCCCAAAAGGCTTGTACGAAGGATCTCTCGTCATCAGAACTGTACGGTGACGCCACAGTTGACTGGCGTGCCTGCAGCCTGGTTCTGAATGGATGCCGTGGAATACTCGTAGGTTCCACTCGACGACTCTGCTCCGGCCGGTTCGCTGGGTTCACTCCATGGCGAGGTTCACACTGTTGTTGCCGGTAAACTGAGAGTTGTCTCCTCTTTCTAGACGCACCCGAAGTTACCGAAGATCCTAGGCCACGTTTCTTTCCGGACCTATGTAGTTTCTTGTTAGGCAAAGATTCGGCATTTAAAGTTCGCTTAACAGTTTTACGAGTGTCCAAACGAAATCTTTTCTGGGGATTAATCACTGAAGATGGTGAACTATTAGTTAATTTATGCTTGTGAGGTTGTTGTCTAATAGATGGAGGAACTGGACAATTTATAATTTTCTGTCTTTTATGACACACAGAGTCCGATGTATTTGACACAGTTCTCTTATTTTTATTATACTTTGCTCTCGGATTGCTAGGCTTTCGACTTTCAAGAACAGTTTTTGGAGCCGTTTGACCAAATTTTCTTCTTGAACATTGATGAAAAGAATTAGATGAAGAAGTGCTGGACTCGGGACACTCATTGGATCGGGAATTTCGCGAAACACCACTCGACATATGAGAACCTTCACTACCATTTTCTCTAAACTTATACACTCTAACCTGATCCAGATTAACAGTCATTCTTTCACCATTGACATCAACAACCAAATTATTATTTCGAACTTCCAAAACCTCGAACGGACCTACAAACTTCGGACCAAACTTAGCTACTCTCTTTTGACGACTTGAACTTAACCAATGCTTTTCTACCAACACAAAATCCCCAACTTTCACTTCTAACTCCCTTCTACGCATATTATAATACTGAGCTTGCTTTTCTTGCGCTTTTCCCATTTGAACCTGAGCTTCCTTAACCAACCTCTCAATATCCTGACACATGTACTGACTTTCCGCATCCGACACCATAACTAACCTTTGGAATGGAGTAATAACTTTTCTACCCAAAAACAATTCAGCAGGCGTTTTCCCCGTTGACTCGTGAACTGCCGTACGAAGTGCGTACGCAAAATGCTGAAGAAACTGGTCCCAATTTGCATGATGAGAACCAACATAAGAAGAAATCATTTGAATTAATGTACGATTTACACGTTCAGCCATATTAGACTGAGGACGATACGGAACAGTAAAAGAATGATCGATCTCCAGCTTTTCACACAGGGCCTTAAATATATCAGAAATGAAACAAGGGCCATGATCACTCACTACCCTAATTGGTGCACCATATTTAGAAATATAATTCTCAAAAAATGCATCGGCAACTGCAGGTGCAGAAGCCTTCCTGAGGGGGACTAACTCTACCCATTTACTAAAATAATCAACTATAACTAGTACAAATCTATATCTTTTAGGATTAGACAATGGATAAGGACCGATTAAATCTACACCTACACATTCATTAGGAAAATTTACTTTAATAGGAATTAATTTGCCAGCTGGACTTACATTTTTATAATTATAACGTTGGCATGTGCTACAGCTGGAGACATAAGCGCGCACTGCTTCCCGCATTTTAGGGAAGTAGCAGGATTCACAAATTCGAGCATAAGTTTTCCTGATTCCTAAGTGACCTGCTAATGGATTATCATGAAATTCTTTCAAGATGGCCTTACGAAGACTAGCCGGAATAAAAACTCTTAATTCTTCATGTGAATTTACAATTTTAGAATAAAAAAGAAGACCATCGATAAGCTTAAAAGATTGGGACCACTTCTCAAACATAGGCACATCTGCGCTCGGGACATCATCAGGATTTTCCAAATATCGATACAAGCTACCAAATTCTTCATCTTGCTTCTGTTCCCTTATTAACTGCTCTCGTGACCTTAACACCAACGACGACAATGCACAACACTTAACTTCCTCCGTGACCTCTAAACCACCATGCGGGTTTCGTGACAAAGCATCCGCTACCGCATTCTCCTTGCCAGCCCTATGTTCTATAACAACATTATACTCTGCTAACTTCAAACACCACCTGACCATACGAGACGACAACCCCTTTCCATTAGTTAACTTTGTCAAAGCTGAATGGTCCGTAATGACTTTAACCGGTATATTAGTGAAAAAACAACGAAATTTATTCAAAGCCCAAATTACTGCAAGACACTCCCTTTCCGTAATCGAATAATTCCTTTCCGCTGCATTTAAAATTCTTGACGCAAACGCTATAGGTCGACCTTTCTGTGCTAACATCGCTCCAACCCCCACAGCACTCGCATCGCAATACACTTCAAACTGAGACGAATAATCGGGGTGAGCCAAAACAGGAGGGGAAACTACTGCCTCTTTTAATAATTCAAACGATCTCTGAGCTGCTGATGACCATACAAACTTAACCCTTTTCCTTTTTAAATTATACAACGGTTCACATAACTCCGAAAAACGTGGAATGAACTTGGCAAACCAAGCCACCATCCCTAAAAATGTCGCCACTTCCTTACTATTTTTGGGGGGATTCATTGACGTAATTGCCTCAATTTTCTCATTATCTATATTAATACCATCACGCGTAATTTTAACTCCTAAATACTTTATCTCTTTTCTCAAAAATTTACATTTTTCTAACTTAACTGTTAACCCAGCATCTCTTAACAACGTAAATACTTCCCTCAATAATCTTAAATGCTCTTCAAAAGTAGCTGCCATTATAATTATGTCGTCCAGATAGACCAAGACACCCTTACCAAGCAAAGGTTTAAGGATATTATTCATGGCCTTCTGAAACGTTGCCGGCGCTCCCGATAAACCAAAACTCATTCTCTTAAAAGCAAAACAACCGTCCCGAGTAATAAACGCAGTCTTAGGTATGTCCTCCGGCTTCATTGCAATCTGAAAATAACCCGACGTAAGATCTAACGTTGACATATAATTCGTACTCGTTATATTAGCCAAAATGTCATCAATAACTGGAATAGGATACTGAGGGTATTGCGTTATCGCATTTAACTTTCTATAATCTACTGCAAACCTATATGCCTCTGGATTATCTAAACTTTTCCCATTATTTTTACGACATAACACTACTGGAGATGCAAAAGGCGACTCAATTGGCATTATAATATCGTCCGCTAACATTTTTTGAATATGATAATCAATTATACCTTGTTTAACTTTATCATAACGATATGGTTTACTAGCAACAGGTGCTTTTAAACCAGTATCAATCTCATGCCACGCAACATGCGTTAAACCCGGTTTATCAGAAAAAACCTCTCCAAATTCATTTAAAAACTTATTAAATTCCTCCCTCTCCATTTCACTTAACCCCGACTCCTCCAAATTAACTGACACTGAAACAGGCTCTTTCTTACTCACATTCTCATCATTATTCACGATTAACGACTTTTTAAAGAAATCCAAACTAATTCCTCTATCCTTCATATAATCCACACCAACTATACAATGCACTGTTAATCCATCTAACACACAAAACTCCCAACATGTCTTAACCGAACGAATTTCAACTTCCAATTCTACTGAACCTTTATTATCGCAAGCTACTCCCTGTGCTGACTGAACCACCAGACTTGACCTTTTCAACTTCTTATACGAAAAATATTTCCGATAACAATCAAAAGAAATGAACGACTTATCTGCCCCTGTATCGAAGACACTTTTAACGACAATGCCATCTAACACAATTAACACTTCAGGTAACTCAACCGGATTAATAGTAATTTTATTTAAACTCACAGAAGGCTTTTTCGACCTCTGAACACATCTCTTTTGCGTTGACCTATTTTCAACATTCTCATCCGAAGTTAATCTCCTTACTTGCGAAGAAACATTCCTGTCCCGTACTCCCCCACTACGATCATAACCACTATTCTGTCTATTTCCATGCATGTTTCTCTCACCACTTCTAAAATTATTAGCACCACCACCATTCCTATTACCATTACTCGTATTCGACATATTACGACCAAATCCATCACTTCTATTACGCAAATTACTATCCGGAAATCGCTGTTCCCCTCTCACAAAATTACGTTCCCCCTCATTTCTCAAATTACTATCCGTGACAGGTCTCTGCCGAGGGTTACGCAAATCCCGTTGATCCGAGCTATGCCGAGACTCATACTTCGATAATATCTGATGCATCTCTGCAAAATTCTTCGGTGCTCTAACTTCAATAAAGTCCTGTATATTTGGATTAAAAAGAGGAAAAACAATGTCCAACAACTCCTCAAATGTAATATCTAAATCTAATTTATTTTTTAGTTCCAGCTTACGAAGATAAAATTTTGACGCTGACTCATATATATTCTGCTTATTACAATAGAACTCTTTTCTCAAAATACTTTTATCTTTAACGGGAGGAAATGCCTTCTTTAACTCAATTACAGTTTGTTCAAATCTTTTCGCTTCCTCAGTAATCAAAAACTTTCCTATATTTTCTAACCACAAAAGTGCTTCGCCCTTTAACGAGCATTTAAGCACTACGTACCTGTTTTTCTCAGGTATATTATTGAACAAAATATAATCATCTAATTTCACTAAAAATTCACTAATATCACCCTCACCGGTGAAATACACTCGTGGCACAATCTCAAAATGTCCGACATTTCGTTGGGCGCCATTTGTGACGGTATACTCATGCTGGGTGTCATTCATCACATTATATGCAGACATACTCAGTAATTTAGGTTAAAACAACACAGTTTATTAAAATGATAAGGGCTAAAGGAAAGTGGAGCCAGTCTATAATTTCACTCACTGAGAACACTATGAAAAGCTAAATCATACTCACAGGTTTCGGTCTAGCTCAGTCGGGGCACCGTCTAACACTTGACACTATTTCCTGGCTGATCTACTAAACAAATCTTAATTTCACAGCCCGTGGCTGTGGATATTTCTTTATTTGCTCAAATAATCAAAACGGAACGATTCTAAACTTTCTTACCAAGGCCGAATCTTTAATCCACTATCTGAACTCCTTTTCGCTTTTCTGGAGGCCGTAGCTATTTTCTAATCGTCAGCACCTTACTAAACAATCATCAACTTCGTTGTCCAATGGCGGAACACACACAGAGGCTGCTGGCTACTACCAGAAACACACAGACGCTGGCTGCTGGCTAGGGCCAGAAACACACAGACGCTGGCTGCTGGCCAAGGCCAGAAACACACAGACGCTGGCTGCTGGCCAAGGCCAGAAACACACTCCCCACAAACTTACACCCAAGCTTTTATACGCGACAAACTGAGATACTTCTCATTAACATAATACTAATAACCGCGAGCTAACTGCGGAATTCGAAAGAGCACACACACTCTAGAAAGTTAAAGTAAAAGAGAGGATAGATGTCACTTTTACGCCTACAAAATGTTAAATTATTGACGTCACGATCTCAGAAACACTAGAGTGCCTTTATGACTAAAGGTCACTCCCTCACAGGTTATTAAAATAACTGAAGACATGAATTTCAAAATTCTCTTTATCGAAAAAATCAAATTTTGGGAAATAGCGAAAAAACTTTAAATGCATCTATTGGTTTTCATTATAAATTGTGAGATTGCATTGTTACAATAGTGGAGGTTTGTATAGACTGATAGAGAAATCAAAAAGCGATAAGTCGAGTTTTGAAATTTATATCCCCAATTGTATTTTTACGTATGTTTTATTTTGTAAGCAAATGAAGCTGATTCTTTTCGTGATTTTATTTTAAAAAGGTATGTTATTTTGGTAAGCTTTTATTTTATTCATAGTTTTCGTATGTAAATTTTCCTAGTTTAAAATTTATATTCAAATTTTAACTAACTTCCAAATATCTGATTGAGGTTCAATTCCCATACTTATTTTAACCCGATGACAATGTAATATTAATACGATTTTAGGTGCGTTCTATTTATTTATTTTATAGGACTACATCAAATTCTATTAGGTTGCGTAATCTAATAGAGCTTTAAATATGTATCATTTTGTAACGATTTGTGAATGTTGCTTTTCATAGTTTAATTTAACAAAATTTCTGTTATTTTTTTACTTATACTAGCTGACCCGCCCGGCGTTGCCCGGGTCCGTATTAGCAATATTAAACGAACTTGAAATTTGTATGATTTTATCAATAACTGGAAGCATGCAGAAATGCATTGTCTGAAATACGTCATTTTCATCGTTATAAAGTATTAAAAGGTTCTGAAAAAAAAAGAAAACTTTTAGTAATACAATTTTTAGTTTAAATCAAATGTTTTCAATATTTTATTTAATTTTATTCAAAATGAAAAAAGATTTTCTTAGCAGACGATTTTTTGTGATAAATACATTATCTGTTTTATATTTCTTCTGCTTTATTCCTTTTATTTATAGAGTTCAAAATGAAAAAAGATTTTCTTAGCAGACGATTTTCCTGTGCCTCAATTAATTATCCTCGGAATTCCTTTTATTTATAGAGATTTTTAGCACAAATTGCATATTTTACTTTAACATGTAAATGTCAACAAAAATTCAGAAACAACATTGTAAAAAATTTTTTTACTCTCAATGTTTAAAGTTAAATTTTCTATCTGATGTTTATTTTTATTTCCAGTAAATTTGTGACTGACCCCTATTTTGCAGCAAAAAATATGCTTCAACTTTGAACAGCTATAACTCGGTCAATTTTGATCGCAGAGGAATGGGACTTTTTTTGTCTTACTTGTTAGAGTAGTGGTAAAAATTTTCTAAATATCACTTATAGGACCGGGGGACCGTATAAAAATTTAATTTTCGTAATTTTTTAATAAAACATTTTTTTGACCTAAATCGCTTAAAAAATAATTCTTTACCTTTTTTAAAGCATTTTTGCAATTGGAACTATATGTCTATGACCAACGGTTTAGAAATTAGCCATTGGCCACCGTTGAGAGGGGACACCCTGTAGACAGAGGAAAACAACCACTTTACAAATGGTTTACAAAAAATATTAATATCGGAATGAAATACAATCGACTCTCGTTAATTCGAAATCGAATAAATCGAATCTTCGCTTAATTCGAATTAAACATGAAGTACTGAAATTTCCAATAGCAGAATAACCTTAAAAATTTTCAATTGTTCGAACTCATTTTCTTTGGACTTCGTTTAATTCGAACTAACGAAAATTCCGATTTTTCATATTTTCTTACTGTCTTATGACTTTAGATCCTTAAAATAACTTTCTTTCTTTCATTTTTGTCAGAATTGTTCCGAAACTAATGTATACGTATAACCCCATCCATCTGATAACAGCTGTCTTAAAGCCTTGTCCTTCCATCCTGATGATTCCAATTTTTTTTTTTTTTTCATTATGCTTGTTCATAATTCCTTAACTAGTTTGGGTATTTATATCTTTTAATTTAATATTATTCTTATTCTAATGAAAACGACCGAAATAAATAAAAAAAAATACTACAACATCAAACCCTTTAAATATATTTTCCTTTCATACTTTACATAATTCGAACTCGGGATAATTCGAACATTTCTTGTGGTCCCGACGAGTTCGAATTAATGAGTGCCGACTGTATTTTAATTATAAGAATGCATCAAACGCCCATAGACTTAACATTACCGAGGGGAATTAGGAAGTTTAGAGACGAGCAGCCTTTGCAAGAAAACATGAACTGCAGTAAAAAGATCAGGCGGGATTTTCTAAATTAGCAATGAATGCTTATAACAGAGTGTTTTTTAAAATTTATTTTTACATTTATATTGATTACATTCTTTAATTTAACTTAACCAGATACATGCATGTAAAGAAGAAATTTGTAACCAATTTTTCCCTCATTTCCTGATAGGTTATAATTCTGGAAGTTTTGTATACAGATGTGTTTCTGTTTACAATGCAACATTTTAATATTTTTAGAACTCAATAAATTAATTGAATCGGTCATTTCAAAAACACATAGGACACAGAATTAGAAGTTTTCAGTCTAAAAAAATCTGTAGTATTATTCTCAAATAAATGATTTTTTATGAATTTTTTTTAACTGTAATTGTAGAATTTTGACTTAGGAAATGTGTTAAAATCAAGGCTTATGAAGAAATGAAAAAGCAGTTAGAATCTAAATTTAGAAGCAGTTAAATTTTATATAAAAAATATAAAATCAAATTTATTATGTAAATTCAATATTATATCCCCCCCCCCTTTGTTTTTCAATTCAATTCTTCAATACACTTTAATTGTAATTCCATTTTTTAAACACTATTTGCAGTTTCGAAAATTCAGAAGAACGTAGATGTACCGTGTCGTAGAACTATCTACGACTATGTATGATAACTATTCAGGGTGTCCACTCTTAACGATGGCCAGTGGCTAATTTCTTAACCATTAGTCATAGACATATAGTTCCAATTACAAAAATCTTTTAGATGAGGTAAAGAAATATTTAAAAAGTAATTTGAGTCAATAAAACATTTATTAAAAACTTACGAAATTAAAATTTTTATACAGTTTTTCGGTCCTAAATATAAGCTATATTAAGTAAAATTTTCTTGTTATACTGCCAAATAAGACATAACAAGTCCCATTATCCTACGATTGAAATTGACCATTGATAATAATAATTATTTCAAGTTGGCGCACATTTTTTAATGCCAAATTATGGGTTATTCACAAAATTTGCTGAAATATAATTTCGTCAGAATATTAAAAAATTGGTTGAAGTAAAATTAAAATTGTAATATAAATTGAAGCATTTAATAATTCTAAAATATTAATACAAAATATATAATTTACAAATAAACATATAATAAAAAAAACTGAATTTTTGTTAAATAAAATGATGAAAATTAACAGCCTCAATTCTTTAAAAAATGATACATATTTTAAAAAATTTTATTAGATTACACTAGCTCGCAAAAGATAGATTAGACCATATGTTTTAGCTTTTGATAATTGATTGTTATGTATTCTGCACCACTGAATCCAAACTTGACTTTAATTTTTTACCATCACGTAAAGATTTTTTGAAAATTTTTAATTTTAAAGTTAAAAAAAAAAAAAAAAAAAAAAAAAATCGAAAGTTTGATATTATAAAATAGATGTGATGATCGTTGTGTTTTTAACTCTTGATAAATGATTTTTATATATTTTTTACTTCTGAAACCGAAAATGTCCTCCATTTTTAACCATCACGTCAAAACTTTTCGCAAGCTATGAATTTCAAAGTAAAATAGTTCAAAGTTATAATTGAACTTCTTCACTCACCTCATCGGACCCCTCAGCATTTTAGCTGTAAGAATCCCTGCGTAAGCCACAAAATTGAATAAATTATTGAGTTAAATAAAATGAAATAAATATTTTAAAAAAATTATATCAGTTATATAGTAATAGACTAGCTGCACCCATCGAAACTCGACGGAAAAGAATATATATTAGGTATGATATATATCAATCTTATATAGACAGTAAAATATTGAGCGAAATAAACAATTGTCACCTCTTAAAATAGGGATAACATAGCTTTTCATGATGAAGATACACAAACTTCAGAAAATAACAAAAAATAAAGAAAACAACTCATAAATTATTATGTTGGACTTAACTTCAGCTACAAATCTTTTTTTTAATGCGGTTTCTAAACCTTAAATATTATTTAAATACCAAATTATTTAGGAAGTTAATATTATACCCCTGAAGACGAATTCAAAAATATCTGAATATTTTATTTTTTCTCCGTTTAAATATCGCTTTATAACTGTACAATAATTATAATATCAATGAAACATTTTAATTATAATAAAAACAGGGACTTACTAAACTGCCTAACCAACCCACTACATATTTACAGCACTTGCGATAAATTTAATTTATTTATTGGTTTGTATCCTCCATGAACTTGTAAAAATTAATTTTATTGTTATGGCAACGAAATAAAAAAAATGCTATCTCTGTTATTAAAAAGAATAAAATTTTTGTATTTGTTGCTGAAACGCAGAATTTTTTTTAAATTTTTATTTTACCCAGTAACTTAATACAATGAAATGATTTTAATTATTTTTGATATTATGTAAGATAGAAATATAAATACCGGCATATCACAGGTTTTATTCTTTTCTTTCTAATATAACATCATTTACACCTTCAGAAGTACTCATCTTTTCTTAAATAAAAGCTTGATTTATGCAGTTATTTAAGAATTCTTTAGTTTCATAAAACAGTTATTATAATTAAATAGAAATGGCGCAGTTTATAGAAATATTTGTATTTGTGCATGCCACGGACCTTTAAATTAATAGAAGTTCACTTTATTAAGATGCAGGAATTAAAGTCAGTGAATATGACATCATCACTGACACAGCTATAAAAATGTATATTATTTCATGGAATAAATTTATCTGGTTCTGTATGACCACATTCTCTACATCGACAAAATTTCACTTCAGATATTATATTTTATTAAAGTTTATCTTCTGTTATTTTACTTACATAATACTTAATATTATTACTCAGTAAATAATCTGTGTATTGCAGGGAATAACTACATATGTGCAGTCATTTTATTATGATTAAATTTTACGAAAACATTTTTTTTTTTTTTTTTTTGAAATGAGATTATACATTCACCGATGAGATCAACCCCTTGATTGGTGGAAAATAATGAAACAAAATAAATTTTGAGAAAAGCTTAACTGTTGCCACTGTTTTGAAGAAATATCACGAAAAAGCTTTTAAATTAAAAATAAAATATAAAAATTGAAATAAATTAAAAATTAGCCAGAATGGGCACATCTACACATAAACAGCTTTCATTTAAAAAAATAATTATCAAAATCGAGGCAGTAGAAAGCTCAGGGCTGATGACCAAAAAAACAACCAGGTGTTTTAAATATATAGATTTTCGCTACATTTTAATTTAACATTTGCAAAACGTGATGATCAGAAATTAAGATCATTAGGGTTTCGTTCATCTGACGAAAGCCTATTCGCCTCTGTCCTCTGCTTGTCTGTCTGTAACAGAGTTCGTACACAAAAACTATAGAAGTCAGAAAGTTCAAATTTTGTGTACTTACAGCTGAACATCTCTTGTCGTTCAACAAATCATAAAATTTTGAAAAAGTCAATTATTTTAATTAATATATTATTTTTAATATCATCAGTTCATTATAGTTGTTGTTTTTCTCTTCTAATTGTTGCCAAAAGTTTAAATAGATATAAAAGTTATTTCTTTTTTATCCTTTACTTTTAAAAGAGATGGAGTACCTCTTTTGCCAAAATTACAGAATTGGTATTAAATACTACAAAAAAATTAATATCTCAAAAATAAACCGAGAACCAGTTTTTAACCAGTTTTTAAACAAATTGTATTTAAAAGTACATTTTTTTCACTATACGGTGGTGTTAAATTTGAAAATGTACGATATTAAGAAGTTTAAAAGTTTGCAGTAGCGTAAATTTTATGATTGAAATTTTATTTCTTCCAATTGTGTTGCATGCAAGTTTAAATAAAATTATTATGCATGTAATATAAATTAATGGATTAACGCGAAAAACGGGCTTATTTCTTTTTATTTCTTCATAATACATCATATTTATCATTTATTTTGACATGGGAAGTGAAATATATTTTTTATTTATTAAATTCTTATTCATTTAAAACTTACGAAGTATAATCACTTGCTGCCTCTGGTGACCAGTTTAGTCTCCCTTAAATTTATGCTAAGCATTGTAATATTTACTTTTATTCATAATTTTATTTACTTGTGCATCATTACTAAATCTGCAGATTCAGATAGAGAAATAAAAAAAAATCTATGCAATGAAGGCAGCATTTACAGGAAGAATTCAATATTTTATTCTAATTGCCACGATTGGCGAAAAAATCCCAATATAATGCTGAAAAATTTTTTTTCGTTTGTTAATTTAATGGTTAAATGTTTTGAAGGAGATATTAAAAGAAATACTCTGTGCAATCTGCGATCACACTTTCCCATTTGTTTTCACATTTAGTGCTAAAAAGTACATAAAAATTATGAAAAGTTAAAGGTCACAGCTGTCTCCTTTATTTTATAATATCCGATTTTTGTTATTTTTTAACTTCGATAATTTATCATTTGCAGAAGATCTTGGCATTATAGTTAAAAATTTAGGTAATTTTCTCATTTTGTGATAAAAAACACACAATAGTTAAAAAACACAACCATCGCAATCTCGTGTTATCTTACTTAAAACTTTTTTTTAACTTCTTGGCGGTAATCTGTCCCAAAGATTTGTGTTATCCTGTAAAGTAAGTGAAAATACATTCACTGAAAAAAAATACCGCCTTCATCTAGAATGAATAAGTAGTCCTTTTCTAAATCACTAAACTAGAAATATAGATTTCAGAGTTATGCGAATAAGTCTAATAAATAAACCGTATCGATGAAATGATCGAGAATTTCTAATCTGTTGTTTTACAGATGACGAAACTAAATTTTACGAATTATAACTACTACGAATCGTTTGAACTGCGAGAAATTATCGCTTTGATTTCTGGAATTGATTCATTAACTGGAATTCTAGCTATTATAACATTTTTCTTGTGTTCGCATTTATTTGCAGAGATTTTTATGTAAGTTTGACAGCAATAATATAGGGAAATGCTCAATAATACGTATAGGTAAATCACCGAGAATTTACGAGAATTTTAAAGCTGTTGGGTTGCTTTCTGTTTTAAAATGGCGTTTTAAAAAATTAACTACTTTAAAAATTTAAATCTTTCTTAATTTGTTTATTACCTATATCAGTATAATTATTGTTATATTTGACAAAAAAAGGAGACTGGAGCTTTTTATAAAACTTGAACTATTTTGAAACAAAATAATCGGATATTTTAATTAGAAAACTTGTAAAAATATTACAGCATACGAACATATAAGAACAGATGAGGGGGAAAAATCCCTGTCCCGAAAATCTCAGACGATTTGAAAAATGACTTTCGAATAAGCAGAAAGTTTGTAGAATAGAATGGCCGTCTCGTGAGCCGTATCGTCAGTCTTGATTTACAAATTTAACTAAAAAAATTCTCAAGAGTCCTTAAAAGTATGATTTAGTTGAAATATACGTCCGAGAAAACTAAAATAGCTGTGGCGTGTTAAAAAGGATTCATGTCATTGTTATTTTAGTTGTTATCGGAACGTATACATTTGTTCTTCATTTGTTCTTTGTGAATGTGGATTACATAAAAAAGGTATGAAAAAGTGTTATTTTTTCTCTTGCTTTTCTTTAAATTTTATGATTTTATTCAAATAAATAACTATCTCTCAATAACTGCAATCCACCGATAGAAAGCAGTTATAAAAATTACATTTTGATGACATTTGTTTACTTGTAAAATACCATTCGTTAAAATCACATGTTTTCTCAAATTTTAAAATGACGCGGAAAATTTTAACAGTCAAAGTTTAACATTATTAGCAAATATTTAAAGGTATTTAAATTACTAATTAAAAAAGCTATCTTATAGAATATAACTGTTTGAAAGTTTAATTTTTAAATTTTATATTTACAAAGGGAAGTTTTCAAAGTTATCTGAAAATGTTCTGTCTGAAATCGTTAAAAAATGAAAATACAGAAGTTATGCAACCAGTAATAAT
The DNA here is from genome assembly GCA_964019185.1 of Maratus speculifer. Classification (NCBI taxonomy): domain Eukaryota; kingdom Metazoa; phylum Arthropoda; class Arachnida; order Araneae; family Salticidae; genus Maratus; species Maratus speculifer. The sequence goes on along the minus strand of OZ025290.1, from coordinate 54,070,148 downwards.
TTAAATTTTATTTTACTGAAAGATTTTAATTAAAAAATATATAATGTATATATTTGAAAGAATGAAACTAAAATGAATTAATGACTGAATGATGTTAGTTTATTATTTATTTATTTTTTAATTCTAGATTCTAATTCTACTTTCCGACCCATCTAGCAGGCCTAGGGTTATAATGAGGCTTGGTATTTATAATTATCCTCTAATCCTATAAATATAATAATAATAATACACCTGTGTGTGTTTCTATTTTGTGTTTATGGCTGAAATTTTATACTTTATTTACATTAAAAAATATTAACGTGATTATTTAATATTTAAAAATTGACAATATTGATGTGAAGTATGTAATTTCTACTTATTGCAAATTTGAAAAAAATCATTTGCTAGTTTCATGTTTGAAATCATTTTTTACATGTTTAAAATTATTTATTCTAACATTCGAGTAAATGTTTGCATTTTCGACGTTATAGCATTTAAAATAATTATTAGATTTAAACACTGTTTCTTTTAGCATGTTTATCATATATTTTGCTATAAAATTATGCGTTTTCATATATTTACATGAGATAGTTTTCCAAATATAGGCAATGAAAATCGAAAATTTACAATAAATTCAATTATAGAAGCAGCAGTGTTTTTTTACTTTATTCTTAGAATAGAGCGATAGATGACAAATCAGTGTATATTTTAGAATCAAAATATTTTAACCTTCTTTTAGGTAGTTTTGTGTTATAGCAGAGCCCGAGGGTAAATTGTCAAATTATAAAACATGTATCACTATATAATAATATTCAATGCAAACAATATTTCGTGAGATATATGATCCAGTTGTAATCATACAAGACATATATGTATATGATATGTATAGAACATGTACTTATACAGGGTGTTTCGCTACTAGACCGACAAACATTGAGGGATGATAGTAGACACGAAGACAAACATTATTAAATAGGAAACCATGGGGCGCAAATGTCTTCTATAGGAGCTAGGGGCCATTAAAATTTAAGGTCCAAAATTTCAAACGATGATAAAAAACGGAAAAAAGGGTCGATTCGTTTGCGGTTTTCACTAAAATCATTCTTTATATCATGATTTTTTTGGAAAAAAATTTTGAAGGTTACGTTTAAAAATTGTCGATAGAGGGCGCTTTAGACTTTAGAGTAACGGATAACTACTTTTTACCGTTATTTTGTGCATGGGGTTGAAATTATTCTAAAGTTTAGACTTTAACTTAAATTTTAAGCCCAAAATCGGAAACATTGGGATCGGGTAACTAGCGAAAATTGAACTGTGAACAGAGGGGGAGATTTTAAACGCTCATAAATATTGGACAAACAAATCGGTTTTGTTGAGGTTTGCGTGGAATTCATTCCCTTGGTAATTATTTTATTCAAAATGGCGTACAGCTTTGGTGTCCTCATTTTTTGATAGAGGACGCTCCCGACACATCTCTGGCATTTCAATGGCATTACTCCTGAATATTTTACTATCAGACCAACATACTTCCAAGAAGTGTTACGGCGACAAAGACGACTCGGAATCACATAGGAATGTAACGTTGGAAATGCCTTTTTTGCAAGTTACGGTTAAAGGAAGCAGAGAAAAAAGTAATAGAAACAGCAGAGAAAGAGTGACTCATTAATGTGACAGAAAACCGTTTATTTAAAGGTTTTACTAGAAAAGGTGTTCGAAATTACGACCAGGAGTAGTCCGGCAAGTTTGACAGTGACAGTAGATGGCGCTGCGGTTTCCTTGCGGTAGATGGCGCTAAACGGTAATGCGCCTGAGCAGCGATCAATGTGAAGTGATCATTCGCGAACCGGTTCTAAAAGTAGCAGAATGAAGTATTTGAACAATGAACAGCACGATTGGACTCCTTTAGATTTTACCAAAGACGTTTGCCGACACTTCAAAGTAACATATGGACAGTGGTGAATAGGTCGTGGTGGCCCGGTTCATTGGTCTGTCAGATCGTCGGACCTATCATGTATGGACTTCTTCTGCTGGAGTCAAATGAAAAATTGGATTTATGAGACTCCCGTACCATCAGTTGAAGAACTCGCAGCTGGTATTTCTGTAGCTGCCAGAAAACTATCAGAGATGCCAGGAATCTTTCAAAGCGTGGGGAATTCCACGCGACGCCGCTGTCAAGCATGCCGGACTATTTCTGGTCGTAATTTCGAACACCTTTTGTAGTAAAACATTTAAATAAATTGTCTAATCTAATAAATTGTCTTGTTTATGTCACATTAACGTGTTGTTCTTTCTCTGCTGTCTTTGTTTTGTTTTCTCTGTTTTCTTTAACTGTAACTCGCAAAAAAGGCATTTCCAACTTTACATTCCTATGTGATTCCGAGTCGTTTTTGTATCCCTAACACTTCCTGGAAGTATTTTGGTCTGCTAGTAAAACATCCAGGAGTAATGCCATTGAAATGTCAGAGATTTGTCGGAAACGCCCTCTATTAAAAAATGAGGACACCAAAGCTGTACGTCATTTTGAATAAAATAATTACCAAGGGAATAACTTCCACGCAAACAGCAACAAAATCGATTTGTTTTGTCCAATATTTATGAGCGTTTAAAATCTCTCACTCTATGCACAGTTCAATTTTCGCTAGTTACCCGATCCCAATGTTTCCGATTTTGGGCTTAAAATTTAAGTTAAAGTCTAAACTTTAGAATAATTTCAACCCCATGCACAAAATAACGGTAAAAAGTAGTTATCCGTTACTCTAAAGTCTAAAGCGCCCTCTATCGACAATTTTTAAACGTAACCTTCAAAATTTTTTTCAAAAAAAATCATGATATAAAGAATGATTTTAGTGAAAACCGCAAACGAATCGACCCTTTTTTCCGTTTTTTATCATCGTTTGAAATTTTTGACCTTAAATTTTAATGGCCCCTAGCTCCTACAGAAGACGTTTGCGCCCCATGGTTTCCTATTTAATAATGTTTGTCTTCGTGTCTACCATCATCCCCCAAAGTTTGTCGGTCTGGTAGCGAAACACCCTGTATATCCGTCTGTCTGTCTATCGCAAAAAATTATAAAAATAGTACCCAACTAAATGGTTTGAAATTTAAAATATATGATTGTTGGAAAATTTTGCGGAGTCTTTTCTAATTTTATGGGACAGTCAAAAGTATTCCGTTACATTACGCCAATGGGGAAAATACCTTCAATTGCATTTTAATGATACCCAAATGATGAGGAGCCTGGGACCTATGCCCCACATCCCTGGTAACAGAACAGTTGGATAAGTGACTAGGCAAGATTTCTCTGGCAGCAATGAAAATAAATGGGTAAATTCCTGGAGGGTGGGGGACGACATGGATTTATGAATTTAAAAGAAAAACTAGTCGTTGGAGGGCACCGTAATACTTACCCATCATGGATATGCATATCATAATGTATGAAAACATATCATATGTAAACAATTTATAAAATGCATTACAATTCCAGAATAAAATATAACCGTATATTTAAGTATTTTTAACACATCATCATGCTCTATTAGTGAATTTCTGATGAACCAATTTCGATAAATTGTATAAAACGGCAAACTATTCAAGTAGCACTGAATTACATAAAAGAAACATCCTTATAACTCTAAAAATAATTATCATATTCACTAACGGGTTCTTGCATCGAATTAAGCGTCTCACTTGCAAATAAAAGATATCTTTGAATTGAAATTTGAAGGAAATACATGGTCATGAAAAATCAAAGAATGTGGAAAACAGGATTAAAAATATCTCGGCAAGTAATATTCCGATTGACTTCGTTTTTTATGCAAAATTTGTGTAATTTTAGTGCCTTTTACGTGCACTTCTTAAAATAAAAAAAATTCGAAAATTTTTACATACCTTTCAGCAGAATGAATTTTTCGAGAGTCCGAAAAAAATTGTTCCGGATAATCGAGGTTACTGATATTAAATAGGCTTCGTCCCATTCTTACATACTAAACACGTACCAAATTTCAAGTCTCTATCTCAATTTGTTCGATATATAGAGCGGTTACAGACAGACAGACACACAGACGGACGGACGGACGGACGGCAAAATTTTTTTTCTAAAAATATGTTTTTCGGAATCTCAAGTGTCCGAAACGTGTAAATCCGTCAAAAAAAATTTTTCGATTTTCAAAACGATTGAAAGACTTACCCTATACTAACGTATGATGGGTAAGTAAAAAAAAAAAAAAATAAAATAAAATAAAATAAAATTTAGATTTAAAGTAAAATCAGTAAACTTTGTAGAAATGCTAATTTTACAGAAACGGATCAGCTAACTGAGCGGCACAGGTTCCACATCTTATGATACTACGAAAAGATGTCATATTTTAATAGATTTTTCGTTTAATTATTCTGGTGTTAAATTTATTTAAAACTTTTTATTGGTAAGATTTTTCGAATTTCAATAAATAACTAATTTTTTTTAACTTTGCTTCTATTCCATTTATTTTTAGTTTATAACAATGATTTTCCAAAATATAAAATGAAAAAAGAAAATAATGGCAAACAAGTGAGTAACAAATTTGGAATTGTCTCCCTAGAAAGTCAAATTGTCCCCCAGTGGGGTGTACGCCACGTTGGGAACTACTGTTTTACATAGAACTAAAAATAATTCCACTCTTTTCGTCGATGCTTTTCTGAATTGTCACGATATTTGAGGGAATTTTTTATGAGTTAACCCATTTGACTATTAAATTCTATAAAAGATTGATCATTATTATCGTTTGCGCAGATAAAAAATATTTTATACAACTACTGATATCTCATAAAATATTTTACCCTTAACTGCTGTGACAAAAATTGTCGCTTAACTATTGTGAGCGGTCTGTCAGATCGCTTAATCTAAAGATGAATAAAATATTAGATTAACTCTCAGAATACTATTTATGTATTAAACTTTATATACAGAACTATTATCAATGAAATTAAGTTATTCAAAAGTCACTTGAGATAGTAATAAGGTTCCAAATGAAACAAATTTTAATCTATAGTTAAGCTAAGAATTACAAGTTAAACTGTAAAACTTGAAAAACACATCGGTTTGTAAGATTGCTAACAGCAGTTTGGGTTAATACATTTATATTCCAATTGCGTTAAATTTCTCTGAAACTGGCTTTAAGTAAGGTTGAAAACCCTGCTTGATATAAGCTAAAAACATGCCGAAATTTCTTGAACGTTTTAAAAAAATCGCTGTACTTCCATTAATATATGTGCTATTCTTACAAAAATCAGTGTAGGGTAGATGTGCCAGTAATGGGCCACCTTCCAGTAATGGGCCACCTCGCACTTTTTGGTTTATAAAAAAATAATAAATAATAGTTAAGCTTTTATTATTTTTTTCTGAACTCTACCTTGCATGCTTTATGAGCTGGATTAATTTTTTACACTTTTCGTCAAAACAATTAGGAAGCAGAAAATAAAGTTTCACAGTTTTTCTGTTTTTCACTGAAAATCTTAATGAACATGCTAAGAGCAGACTTTACTTACTTAGTTTTATATCTTTTTTATTTTTCCGTAAAAATTGAATGTTTTTGTTTGGTTAGCAATATAAAACATTGAATTTAATATACCAATGTCCATTTACAAAATTTTATTTATTTTTAAGATTTTAGGAGGGGTGGTCCATTACTGGATTGCTTATTTCGTGATTTGCCAGTAATGGGCCACCCAAGTGACCAATACTAAAAGTGTAATTTCAGTAGTGATAAAATATTTTGATTTAACTGAAAACTAAATAAACAAATTTAATACTTAAATTTTACTTACTAGAATTTAATAAAGACAATTTCTTTATAAATACAGTCAAGTCTCTCTATAACGAAACTCCATACATCGAATTTCTCTATATAACGAATTTTTAGTAGGAATGTTCCCCTTTTCCCATGATTACATTAAAAACAGTCTCTATATAGCGAAATATCTATCTCCATATAACGAATATTTTCATAAAATGTTCTTTATTCAGTTGTAAAAAAATACTTCGAAATCACATGAAATCAAATTTCCATCTCTTATTCCTAATTTATCGTTCAGTGCTGAGTTTTTTTTTTTATATTACTCCTCTGCTTGAATTTTCTTGTTCCTTAAGTCCAACAAATTCATCAACCCCCTCCTTTCACACACCTTTCAACATCCTTCTCAAAACAGTGTTAATTGAATAGTTATACATATAAGAACGGGATCAATGGGGGTAATTGAAGAAAAAACAATTTACAGTTGCTTCAAAAAGGCCGAATTTTGTATACAAGAGGATAATGTGGATTCTGAGGAAGAAGAAGATGCGACTTACGCAGACATAAAAAGAACAAGTTGGAAATTGCACGTGAACGTAGCAAATGAGGTGCGTTCGTACGATAACGAAGTTTTAAAAATATTCAGATCTTGCTTTTATAGTAAATAGTACTTCGGATACAGTATATTGGTTGAAATTCTGTAAATATACAGGAATAGTAATTCTTATTACACCTCAGCAACGTATATCTTATTCACAAAATGTGAAATAGTTGAATATAATTAAAACACGTACCAAACCATGTTTCCCCGTATGGCATTATATAGTGGAATACTTTTGTGTAGCCCTGCAATTTAATAATAAAAATTCTTTGCGTCACAGATTGTACAGAATGCATATTTTAGTATATATTTCATAGATTCATGCCAATTCTATTATGTTCGAATGAGTGTAACATCATTAAAATGCATTTGAAACTTCTTCCCCATTGACCGTAATGTAACGGAATCCTTTTGATTGTCCCTGTAATTGATCTATGCATCCGATTTTCATAACATTTGAAATGACTCGACAAAATTACGCAATAATTATATGTTTTAAATTTCAAACGATTAAAATGCATTTAAAACTTTTTTCCCTATTGACCGTAATGTAACGGAATCCTTTTGAATGTCCCTGTAATTGATCTATCCATCCGATTTTCATAAAATTTGAAATGACTCGACAAAATTATGTAATAATTATGTATTTTAAATTTCAAACGATTCGGTTGGATAGTTTTTGCGATATTATATGCGGACAGACAGACGGACAGACAAACGGACAGATAGACAGACTGTCAGACAAACGGACAGATAGATGGACAGACAGACGGACTGAACGACAATTATAGGCGCTACCTATTTACATAATTACGAACGCACCTAAAAATAATTATCTGTTATTTTTTGTAGGGTGGCCCATTACTGGAACATAGGCGGTCCATTACTGGAACATAGGTGGCCCATTACTGGGCATTTGGGTGTTTAGACATATTTCTATTATTTAAAATGAAATTTTTATTTCTATTGGGAAATGTAACTGTGGGATTAGTTAAATATTGTTGAAAGATTAATCTAATATGAAAAAAATTGGAATACAATAATTATAACTATTAATAAAAAATTATTTTTTAGAGAAATTCCTTAAGGTGGCCCATTACTGGCACATCTACCCTACATCATGTTGGTGAATGCCCATTTGTGCCTTTACTGTTATTGTTAGGCTGGGTTCGAAATGGGAAAATCCAGGAACCGGAATGCTCTTTAAAAATTAATGTTGACTAAAAAATATTTTTAAAAGCATAGACAAATTTATATCTAACCATTTAAAAAAGATTCTAAATAATTAAGAAAAAGTTATTGAGCGGACAATAAGCTTATATATCAGGGTTTTCGCTGTCTTTTGACCAACGTTAGCCATTTGGCGAATAAGAAATAAAAATCATTAGCCAAATGAAAAAAAAAAAGTTAGATATATAAGATTCGCGTGGAACATTGAAAAATTTATCTTTAACCACTTATTGCATCCACTTTTTTCAATACGTTATTGATTAATCTAATTTTTGTAACTGCTTATAAAATAAAAATTCGAAAATCTGCCATAGAGATTCTATTAAATATACTACAATCTAAAACAGTCCTAAGTACGTCTGTAAATGTTTCAGACATTCTTTTAGCAGTCTAAATAAATGCTATAAGATTTCGACTCCGGCGACTGATCCCCAATGATATTTCGCATGCAGTTAATAAATAGTACAGTAAATGACTAATTTCATCTATGCATTCCAGTAAAACATTTGTCATTTGGAGCTTCATACGAGCAATTTTGTTCGTGTTCTTACAGCGCGAGGCCGGTGCAGAGCTAGTGATAAACAGCAATTGAGAAATACTTATACAATAAACCAATACTTTCTAATCATAATAAACTTTTGGCTGTTGCTAAATTGAATTGGTGTCGACTCAGTATCCCTGTAAATAGATTAATGTAAATGGCACGCTGCGAGTGAGCTTTAAAAGCAACATCAATCGTTTAGTAAGGCGGATAAAAACATACTCATAAAAAGAGCAGAAATCGAACACTCGCAATTTGGCGAATTTGATTATTCGTTTATTCACCAAATAGAACATTTTGTCACGATTTAGTGCAATGGATACATTGGTGGAATTTCGTGCAATTTGGTGCTAGCGGCAGCGAGAACCCTGGATATAAAGCTGTAATAATATGTTTTAATAAATTTACGAACCGGAATATTTACCATAATTTCACGGACTGGAACAATATTTATCATAATTTTATTAACCAGATCATCTTTCTGGTTTGCTCCGGTACATTTCGACCCTGTTGTTAGGTCAATAAAATGCTTTTTTTACTTCCTTCGCATGTCTTGCCTTTCGCCAAAACTTTTCATTTCCAACCATACATTAATGTATTAAAATAGCTTCTGTATGTATACTGAACTTTTCCTTACAATTTAATCTATGAATTCGTGGAAGCTGTTATTGAATTCCGGTATATATTAAAATTTATTGAATAGAAATCTGGAGGGGGGGGGGGGGAGAGAAATCACGTAACAAAATGTTTTAAATATCATTTTTGCCAATTTAAATATATCATTTTAATATAATTTTCTTTGATAGAAGGGTATCACCTCTTTCTATTTAAACCGTTTGAGGTAAAGAAAAAATATTTTAAGTTCCTTCAGGCATAATTTCAGTATAGGACGAATGAAAAGTCGGTGTAAATTGTATCACTTACAAATAATCGTAGAAAAAAGTGACAATTTTCTGAATGGCAATATAGTATTTTTCAGTTGAATGTCTTTTCAAACTGACCTCAAATTCACAAATTGTTATCTTGAAAATTTAGCCTGTAATTTCAGAGCTAATACTGTGAAAACTCTCATAACATAATTTTGACGACATTATAAAGGGCCCCGCCTGTGGCAGCTAAGGTTCTGCAATGGAATCTGATAGACGGTAGGTTCTGGGTTCGATTCCAGTAGTGCCCATCGGTCTAATCGATCTGAGTTTTCCGTGGTTTTCTTCGAACCTTGGATTTATGTGCATAAACACGGATTAGATTCCCTTAGAAAAAACCCCATAGAGAGCACCTAGTCTTAGGGCTTACATCCCTCGTGTTGATAATTGGCCGTCATAAACACAACCAACAAACCAACACGAATATAAAATAATGTAAGTATTTTCATAGTTTCAAGTGGATGCTTTCTTTTAAAAAATGATGTCAGTTAACTTTTAGAGATTTTATTAGACAATATGATAATCTTGAATATTATCTCAAGACTGATTTGTGAGCTAGTATGATAAGAATATCGCACCATCGAATGTTGCACCATCTATTGGAATGTAAAATTAATTTTTCTTTTTATATGTAATGGAGAAAATGGCATCGATAAAATTATAAAATTTAAGGAGTAAAAATAAAATCAAGCCAATTATCATAATAACAGTAGTATTATGATAAGGGAGTCTTGGATAAAAGAATATCCTAATAGACAATATTTACGTGACGATACAGCAAATATAAGTAAGAATTCTTATTGGCTGATGAAAAGAAAGTACATGCGTTTAAATATTTTTTTTCACAAATGTAACGAGTAAATTAAAAAATACATTCATAAAGCCATGCATCTGAATATTTTTCGTTATTTTACTGTTCTCCTTTCAATAATGTAAATAACACAAATGCAACCAGTTTAAAGAAATTTCATTAAAAACTTTTAAAATTAGAATTAATATTTAAAAAGAGAAATAATTTAAGAATAACTGGTACAAAAAAAAAAGGTCCCTGCCGGCTCGGCCATTAGGCGCAGGTAGATTTCGAATTTATATGCTAATTTCACCAATAAAAAGCAAAATATGATTAGGGATAAACCCAGAACATTATTTGGCCGCTTTTGATGAGCTTTTAATTTCATTTTTCTGTAAAAGCTGGTATTATCAGAACCATCTTAAGGCAATATTAAAAAGATATTTACATTATTTGACCGCTTTTCAAGAGCGTTTAATTTCATTTTTCTGTAAGAGCTGGTTTTATCAGAGCCATCTTAAGGCAATATAAAAAAAAATATTTTTCCGCGATCAACCACTCAGAATTTTCTAACACTGGTTCAGACCCATTTTTAAAAGAAAAGTATCAAAGATTTTGACGCTTTTATTTTCATTTTATTAATTAGAACTTGATTTATAAACAATAATTTTTTTTATCACATTTTTCATTTCCAGAACGATCGTTTTGGGAAACTCGGTTTAAAATATTATAAAAAAAATCCGTTATAAAAAAAAAATCGACAAGTACGGCACATTATATAGTTTATAAATAAGAAAACATAACAACTGGATGCGTTTGAGAGCAAAAAATGAATATAAAAAAGAGTAAGAAAATAAGAAGTTTGAATTTGAGTGTATGCTTAATTTCTCCTGCACTATCGCTTCAGGAAAAACGGTTTAAAATACCTAATTTGACAGCATTTTTTGAAACATATTCTGCCTTTATCAAAAATTCGACCAATACGGCACATAATATAGTTTTTAAATAAGAAAACTTTCCATTTGAATGCGTTTAAGAGCAAAATTTAATTTAAAAAGAAGTAAGAAAATAAGCACCGTAAAGTAGGGTGAATAGGAACAGCGGGGTGAATAGGAACGAAACTTCCCGGTCATACAAATAAATTGATTATAAATATATGTGATGATGTTTTTAGATGACAATTTTTTTATACGAAGGGAATAACATTAAGAGTTGGGAATTTAAGTTTTGACATATTAACACTACTACTGGGGTATATAAAAAAACTTCAAGAGGATCCTCAAAAACCTCATTTTTTTCAACGTCTTCAAAACTTTGTATGTAACTACAGTATTTTTCGTACTCTAATCCTAAGAGAGGGAATTTTTAATTAATGATAGACCTGTAAATGATATGCTGTATTAAGTTTTACTTATTTCTAAACTACATAATAAAAAAATGAAAAATGGCTTGTAGCATCAGAGATTTAAGATTTACGGGATGAATCGGAACACGTTTTCTCTTATGGTTTATTTTTCTATACAGTAATAGTTTCATGTAATATATTAAAACATATGTATGAATATGTCTTGAAACAATATTTTGTTTGTTCTAATTATTTGAAGAGTTTAAAGGTGCTAAGAAATTACTTGGTTAAACAAAAAAGTCAACGCCTAATCCAACATACATGGAACACACAATAAAAGAATTTAAAAATAGCAAATTAGTTAGAAAAACTGTACAGAATTATTCTCTGACATCCACAATATTACACAAACACCTCAAAATGAAAAATCCATTAAAAAAGAGAGGGATGCAAACAGTACTAACAAGGAAGGTCTCCATACGGGCATACTCAGAAAAATCTGAAAAAATTACAGAATGTTCTTCTCATATAGTTATATATGTTTATAAAAAAATTTCGGCGGAACCTCCTGTAACGTCCGTAAAAAATAATAAAAATTTCGTTTATTTGGCGATTTATCTCCGGTTGGCGAAAAAACGAAATTTTGAAAAATACGCTTTTACGCTTCGAATACTTTTTCAAGAAAAAACTTTCTACATTCAATTTATTTAAATAAGTTTACTTTAAGTAATTTTAGTTTTGCATTTTTACTTTACTTTAAGTGTAATTTTGTCATATACGTTTATATGTACTTATAACAAAATGAAATTAATATATTTTATCTTTTAAAACACAATTTAAATTGATTAAAATTGTTCCAAATTGAAAAATACACTGTTAAAAATCTGCTGCATTTTGTTGCAACGCACTCCCTTGCTTGTATAGAAAACGGTTACTTGGCCGTGAAATGGAGCTTTCTCATTGGTTGGAATAGAGATATTATATACAAGCGGTGGAATGCGTTGCAACAAAATGCAGCAGATTTTTAACAGTGTATGACACGGTCAATTCACCGTCCTATGGAGCATTCTCATTGGTCAGAAGAGAGTTATTCTAAAAAAGTTGTGGAGTGACGTTGCAGTAAATGCTGCAGATTTTTAACAGTGAAGTCAATTAAAATCAATTTTCAGATTCGTTAAAATCGTCTGCTTTTGGCGAGGAAATGCATTGCTCGCCAAATCCCGCGTCGCTTTCAGCTTTTCACGCCAATTATTCCAAACTATTTTATTTTTTTACATATCCAACAATGTAATTCCGCTGCTAATTTTCACTGATCCTTTATTACCTACATGAGTAGTTTAATTCGTATTTTTTTCAAAAAATTCTGAGTATGCCCGCAATGGAGACCTTCCAAGAGCTGGGGATGAGGGCGTATTAGAAGATCATATTAATACATGCAGCGATAGGGGCTACTCAATAGATTCACTTACCCAATGGCTACTAGTAAAGGATAACACAGAACAGAGTTGAATTTGTATTAAATTCTACTTCTGCAATTCGAATATAATTTCTTAAAATAAATTTTAATTTTTCTTGATTTCAAAGTTGCTTTCTAATTTTTAAAAAGGCATATCTTTACTTGTATATAAAATAAAGGCTTGGTTTCACAGTAACTACGTGTTCCTATTCCTCCCTGATCATTATTACCTGTTTTTATTAACACTATTCAATTTTGAATCGGAATAAATAAAGATTATAACATTTGTTCCGATTCACCCCTATCTGCGGGGTGAATCGGAACACCATTAAAAAAAAATAATCTATATATAAACAGTAAAAATGTTTCGTTTTTATTTAAAAAGTAAAGAACAAAACAAGACCGAAGTTTCTAGAAGAAAAATTAAAAAAAATAAAAAATCAGTTATTGCTTTTTTTAACGTTAAAGTTGAAAAGTGTTCCGATTTACCCCATTTTACGGCAGTTTAGATTTGAATGCACCCTTAATTTTTCCAGCATTATCACTTCGAGAAATTCGGTTAAAAATAACCACTTTGACATATTTGTCTATTATTTGACTATTTGATATTATTACTGACATATCCATTATATATGACTGGGATATTAACTTTTACCTTACTTTTTTTTCTCTTTTATGGTAATTACATTAAAGTAAAATATTCACGTTTAAAGAATTCGACGATAAGGGCGAATCATTCCAAGCGTATGTCCAAAGATTAGAACAAAATTTTGTTTTACACGATATAAAAGATGAAAAAAAAAGTTGCTGCTCTTTTATCCTGCATGGGTCCTAAACTGTACAATTTATTGAGTAATTTATCATTTCCAAAAGATTGTGAAGCTTTAAAATATTCTGAGATTGTTGATATTTTGCTTAAACACTTAAGCCCCGCCCCCAACAAATTTATCGAACGTATCAAATTGCGAAAATGTTATCACAATGAGTCGGAATCGGTTCAAGATTTTGCTGCTAAATTAAAAAAGTTTACAAATTTTTGTTGTTTTACTGGTGATACATTGAATGAAAATTTATTGGAACAATTTCTGCGCGGTTTGAAAAACGAAAATATTCAAAATAATTTGATTACTCAAGTAGATGAGTTAACTTTTGAGAAGGCAGTTGAAAAAGCTTTATCATTATACAATGTAGATATTGAAATTTCTGAAATTAAAAATAAAATTTTCAATATAAATACAATTTCTAGTTCAAAAAACGTACAGCCAAAGAAACTGTCAAACGATTTTCAGAAACAGAATATCAACAATCATGTAAATAATACAAATCCTGAGTCGAATAAAAATAAAATGAAATGTTATAGATGTGGAAACATTTCTCATTTAGCTAATTCATGTAGATTTATTAATGTCACTTGTAAAATTTGTAAAAAAAAAAGGCTATATTGGAAAAGTATGTAGAAGTAAAACTTTCCAAAAACACGTAAATTCTTTAGATACAGTAAATGTATTAACTGTAAAAAAATACAGGTGCAAATCCTATTAAATTATCTGTCTTAATTGAAAACAAAGCAAGAGCTGATATGGAATTGGACACAGATTCGGCAATTTCTGCTGTTCCATTAAAAAGATTTCGTAGAATTTTTCCTGATTATAAAATTCCCCCCCCCCCCCCCCAGATGTTCAGTTAAAAACTGCAACTGGTGAAATTTTTAAACCTGTAGGTTATGTTGAAGTAAATGTTACTTATGAAAATAAAACAGAAAAGGTAAAATTGTATTAAATAAAAGAAGATAGTTTTCCATTATTATTTGGAAGAGATTGGGCATCTGCATTCGATATTTTTCCACATAATTAAGATCAATCTATGTTAATGAAACTGTAAATTATTCTGATAAATTACAAGAATTGTTAAATGATTTTTCAGATTTATTTTCTGATAAAGTAAAAGAAATTAAAGGGTTGAAGGCAGAGCTTTATCTTAAAAAGGATACTACACCCATATTTTGTAAAGCTAGGACTGTCACTTATGTACTACGTGCTGTAGTCAATGAGGAATTACAGAGATTACAAGAAGCTGGTATAATTAAACCAGTTACAAATAGCAAGTGGGCAACCCCTATAGTTCCAGTGGTAATGTCTAAAGGAAAAATACGTTTATGCGGAGACTTTAAAGTTACAGTAAATAAATTTCTGAAAGTGGAAAAATAACCCTTGTCTAAAATAGAAGATATGTTAGCTACTTTAAGTGGTGGTGTTCATTTTACAAAAATTGATTTGAATCAATCGTATCTTCAATTACCAGTAGATGAGGAATCCCAAGAATTATTAACCATTAATACGCCTAAAGGATTATTTCAGTTCCTTAAATTACCAATGGGTCTTAGTAGTTCTCCTGCTATATGACAAAGAAAAATCGAGCAAATTTTAAGTGGAATTGAGGGAATTACAATTTTTATAGATGGTATTGGAGTGACTGGGGAAACAGATGAAATTCATCTACAATGGTTAAAGCAAGTATTAGAAAGATTGAGAAATTATAATATTCGGATAAATAAAGAAAAATCATTTGTCATGGCTGATAAAATTACTTATTGTGGGTATAAAGTGGAGGAACATGGTATTCATAAAACACCAGATAAAATAGAAGCAGTTATAAATGCCCCTAGGCCAGTAAACGTATCCCAGGTAAAAGCATTTCTTGGTCTTCAACTTATGCTAAATTTGTGCCAAATTTATCTACAATTGCATACCTTTGAATAATTTGCTTAAAAAGAATGTGACGTTTAATTGGTCTTATAAATGTGAACAAGCGTTTAAAAGAATAAAAAGAGAGATTACTTCTGACAAAATTCTTACTCACTTCAATCCAAAATTACCTTTGATCTTAGCTACTTATGCTTCTCCGTATGGTACCTCTGCAGTTCTTTCGCATGTGATGCCAGGTAATAGTGAAAAGCCTATTGGATTTGTATGCAGAACTTTGACTAATGCCGAAAAACGGTATAGTCAAATGGATAAGGAGGCATTAGCAATTATATTTGGTGTAAAGAAATTTTTTCAGTATTTGTACCGTAACAGATTTACTTTGTTTACTGATAGTAAACCATTAGTTTCAATTTTTTCACCTTCTAAAAGTATTCCTGTTTTATCAGCAACTAGAATGCAAAGATATGCCATATATTTACAAACGTTCCAGTATGACATCCGTTATAAGAAAACTACTGAACACGGAAATGTCGATGCACTTTCACGTCTTCCATAACGTATTGAAGATTTACTCCACGAATATATTCAAAAGAGGTACTTGATGAATCGAAATCATACAAATAAATCAGCTTTCTGTTTTACCTTTAAATGCTAAATCTATTGCTTCAGCAACAAAAACTGATCCTCTTTTGCATCAAATTTTACATCATCTCATTTCTGATTCTGAAATTCCAAAAAATTTACTTTTTGGCGGTAAACAAGAAGAATTTACTCTTCAGCATAGTTGTATTTTAAAAGGTTGTAGAGTAGTTATACCAGAAATTCACCCACAACAAATATTAAAGGAAGTACATTTTGGTCATTTTGGTACAGTGAAAATGAAGTCTTTAGCCCGTAGTTTTGTATGATGGCCAGGATAGACCATTGAAGATATTGCAAGAAATTTGAAAATTCTATTTGTGTAAATTTGAAAAACAATCCTCCCAAAGTTGATTCACATCATTGGGAATGGCCTACATCTCCATGGCAGAGAATTCATATTGATTATTTTGGTCCTGTTAATGGAAAAATGCTTTTTTTAGAGGTTGATGCTTATAGTAAATGGCCAGAAGTATTTATAGTTCCTAGTACAACTTCGAAAAAAACAATTATTTGTCTTCTCCTTTTGCACAATACGTTTTTCCTATTTCTTTAGTATCAGATAATGCAAAACAGTTTACATCTGAAGAATCCTTATATCCTTATATATATTATAAATAGTGCTGTAAAAATAACGAGAAAATGAATACCCGTATGGTATCATTATTATCGATCTCTCTACCCGTTAGAAAATATTCGTTACATTACTCGCTATTTTCGTAGCTGTTCAGAAACCAAGTATTAACGACCATTGTACATACTACAAAATGCAACAACTCGTATTACATTCCGTACAGCAGTTTTTGAAAGAATTGATTACTGCAGTGCTTGTATTGTGCTGCCATCTATATCTAAAAAAAAATATGTAAAATGCTATCTTAAGAACATTTATGAATCATTTTTTGTATTTATAAAAAAATAAGAAATGTTTCAGTTGCTTGATGTCTGAATAGAATCAGTAAATTATATATATATTTTAGGAGTAATATTGGAAAAATCTTCTATTTACAAATAAAAATGACTTAGATAAAGTATCAGAAAAATAGTCACTTTCATTTTTAGAATAACTTTCAATATAATAATTGATCATGAAGTGATGTGACCCCCCCCCTCTCAAAGAAAAAATGTATGACAATGACCCCCCCTTCCCCCCAAATCTAAATTGAGGGCGGGATACGCTTTTGTATATAATACTTTTATACAATGCTTTTGTTATTTTTTAGAAAGCAAAAGTAATCGTAAATACTAGCAGGGCCGTGCGAACTGGGGAGGGCGAAGGGGGGCGGTTGCCCCGGGCGTGGATATAGAGGGGGAGCCCTACATATGTTTTTAAGATCCCCTTTGCCAAAATGTAAATGCAATGTTCTTATATTAGTTGTTAAAATTAATCCTTTTAAAATTCCAAAATAAATGCAAAACATGTATCTAATAGAATTTATTTATGTTTTTAAACTTTATAATTTTGTGACACCTGTTGCAAAGAGAAATGGTGATGGTATGGTGTGTGTGTGTAGGGGGGGGGGGGGGTGCGCCAAACACAAAACTTCGTCCTGAACGCAATTTTCTCTTCGCACGCCGCTGAATACTAGTACATATACATTCGTTGTTTTTTCTAATTTTCAGAGAGTTGCTTCGTTAGTTTTAACTATTTTTTAAAATATAAATAAAATCTATAGACTTGCAGTGATTTAAAATTTCATAAATTATAAACCTGGGCGTTTAAAATATTCATATGAAATTTAATGTCACAAGATTGCAGCAAATCTACATATCGCTATACCATATACAAGCTAAGCTATATACCGTACATGAGATTACAATAAATTACCATTACCTAGGCCCATAATGAAATTTTGTTTAAACATTTTTGTAAGAGAAATTTGAATAAAAATGCAAACAAATACAATATAAGAATAAATAAATTCATCCTATGGAAGTAGAATTCTACTTTGAATGGAAAATTTCAATATAAATTTCCATGAAAATTATACAATGCAGTTTCATCTGATAAGACGGAAAATCTGTCTAAGATAAAATGTTTTTCTCGTGATTCCGTTTCAATAAGTGCATTATTGTATATATTAAAAAGAAAAATAGTAATTGAGTATCTGAATAGAGATGTCTGTTCTTTTGAAACCAGTAAAACATGAGACAACGAAACCTCCCTATAACGGAAACTAAAATTAAGCAGCTCTCAAAAACATATTTTCCCTCACTCAGCATCATAAAACTTTCCTGATTTTCGTTCCTACGTTACTTCAAAACGTTTGAAGTCCGTTTTCAAAAACTTCCCTCCAATTCCATCCGCATATTTTCGGCGAACGAACGAATTCTAAAGTAATGAAACGACTAAATGAAAAAATCGTATGCGGGAACAACTGATTTCCAGTCTAAAGTCCGAATACAAACTCTTCTTTCCCAATCAGACTACCGGCGCCGTTCTTGAATCACGAAATACTGGAACGTATGATGATTGTTTCATTTAGTTTTGAGTACATTGATACCTAACGACTAACGAGTAAAATTCCAACATAACGATTCGGTATTTCGTTTTAGGAAGAATACCCGTTTCTCAAAAACGAATACGTGCGGTTTGTAACAGCTCTAATTATAAATGTGAAAGTGTGTCCGAAAATTGGAATGAACTTGGCTTCAAAACGGATGGATTAATGTCTTTGAATTTTTGTATATAGATAGATTATTGGTATGAAATGAACATAGGCTAATTTTTATTTATTTTATTCAAATATTTTTCTTAATAATTCAACATTTCACTATTTTTCATACAGAATAAATTGAAAAATTTTCTATAATATTTAATCATCTTTCTTTTTTCGTTGCCAAAAGATAAAAAAACCGGAATAATTATTTCTCTTCTGTAATTAATTTTCAACTGAAAGATTTTCACGTGATAAAATAAAATGAAATAAATAAATGGACCCTATTCTGTTTTTAGGTTCGAGGTTAAAAACCGCGATTTTACCAATTGTGACGTCAGAGGAATACTGTTTTTCTTCTTATATAACGCAGACGATTATATAAAATTTCTTTTACACTTAGAAGACTTCACAAGAATATAACTTCACACTTTACAAGAATATGAATATTTTAGTAGTTTTTCCAGATATTAATCCGTAATAAAAATGAACCTTTTTCTTTCTTACGGTTCGAGGCTATAAAATTCAACTTTTTACCAATTGTGACGTCACAGGAATAATGTCCATTAGGAATTTTAAAAATATCAATGTAACGTCATATCTGAAACAAAGTATAAGTTTTTAAATTTTCAAAAATTCTATTTTTTTTTTTTTTCGTTTTACGGAAACTACCCCCTTTTTGACACTTTCTAACATGGTCTAAAAGTGTTTATGACTTCAACCTGTCTGTATACCGGATGCCGAGTGCCTGGGGTCTGCCGTCTGTTTGTCCGTGTTTCAACTTGAGTAAATATAGTTGGATTCATACGAAAATAACATACTTTATTGAGATTTGCTATAGCATGTGCGGCATTCAAAATGAACCAGGTAGCAATTATAGCTGAGTCACAGGAGCACTCAAAAGGAGACTTTACATTATGATATACGGCGAAAAAATCATTTGCGGTGTATTTTGATAATGTTACATCATTTTAAATGTAATGAAATTTACATGCATTTTTAAGGTTCACAAGAACATGGTTACTATCGAATATGTTAAGTATAGTACTTATAGTGTGCGTACAGTGAGCTCAAAAGTATTTCAATATATCATAGTCTGCGAAGAAAAACCATTTGCAGCATATTTTAATAATGTTATTTTATTAAGGTTATTTTAATAATATTGAAATTGATATCAGTTTCTGAAGTGCACTAAAACAGGATTTCTGTAGAAAATGGGGTGAAAAGGTTTAACATTCTTTTACAAGATAACAGAAAAATGTTCAGTAATATAATAGTCTACGGGGAAAAAATATTCCCAGCTTATTTTAATTGCGTTGCACTATTTCAAACATGATGAAATTAATATACTGAGATAATCAATACAATGATAAATACTGAAATTTACTAATATGCTTGCAGTAAAGTATGATTTGTATCACATTTGTTGTTCATTTACAGAGACGCATAAAAGATTTTGGACCTGTGTCCAGATCTCAGATATTGTATCCAAAGTATTGTCTATTAGAAAAGATTGCTGAAGAGCTTTTTCAATTATAGTATGTATTTTAAGGAAAACTAATGCATCCTGAAGTTCATCTATATTTGGTATAATAAGAGATGTTTGTAGAATTTAAATAAATCATGTATCGGACTATGCAATAAACTGGATATATGGTCACCTGTGCAATAGCGATTCCCGGAAATATGAATTCAATAATTTGAATCGGGTTTTTTGCTTGAATAATTTAAGCCTAAATATGCGGTCATATAAATATTTGCACGTAATATACAGGAGTGTACAAAAGAATTCAAGTACGTTTCTGTCTATTATTAGAAATTGCTAAAGGTGAATTTTAATCTTCGTTATACTTTTTCTAACTAAGCAAAATTTTAACATTGTATTTAGAATATTTACAAGCAAATAGATCACATACACAGATGCAGAAAAGAATGGGCCGGCGAAATTATGTATTATGGAAATGTTGGATATTTTTTTATTACCTAGGTTTAACACATGATTTTTCTTTCTTTGATATGGTATGGAATTCTGAAATGCACTACAACACGATTTCTGTACCATTGGGGTGCGTTACAGGTGTTCATGGTTGCAATTTCATTTTCGCGATCGTTAATATTATCTAACATATTTTCCATTCATTTGACTGAGTTCTTCAAGTCCCCTAACTACCTAACCTAAAACTACTGCATAGCCTGGTATAAGATATGTGTTATATATATTTTAAATTATTGTTAATGAAATGTTTTGTTTAATTAAAGCGTTTATCTTTTTTTTATGCTACGTGAACGACGTCACGGGTAACAGCTAGTATATTATAAATGTGAAAGTGTGTCCGAAAATTGGAATGAACTTGGCTTCAAAACGGATGGATAAATGTCTTTGAATCTTTGCATATGAATAGATTATAGGAGTGGAATGAACATAGGCTAATTTTTATTTATTTTATTCAAATATTTTCCTTAATAATTCAAAATTTAATTATTTTTCATACAAAATCAATAGGCATTTTTCAGATAAAATTTAACTATTTTCCTTTCCTGTTGCCAAGAAAATAAAAAATTGGAATAATAATTTTTCAGAGGCAATGAATTTTTAATAAAAAACTTCCACGCAAAAAACTATAATAAAATAATTTGAAAGAAAATAAATATGACGTCATGTTTGAAATAAAAATAAAAGGTGTATTTTTTATAATATATTTAACAAAGATATTTGTTTAGTTAATGGGAATTTTTGTGTAAAATATGGCGACATAAATTAAAAGTAAAAAGAATGAAAAAAAATTATATTTTTAATAAAATGGTTCATTTATTAAAATGTGACGTCATAGTTGAAATAAAACAGGTACTTTATAGCAGTCGTTAAAAATACAAGGGGTATGAATTTCAGTGGCTAATGGAGCGAGATTAATAATGACGTCATATTTAAAATGAATCAGAAATATTTTTTACTTATATTAATTAATAAGTTATAAGTTACATACAAATGAATATTTTTTTTTCAAAACTCATAATTATCAATGGAAGAATTTTTTTTGTGAGGAAAAGGCGGAAAATAAAACTATTGATTAATATATTCTTGGCTCGATTTTTTAACACTTTCGAACAAAGCTGAAAAGTTATTATGCTTTCGGTTTGTCTGTCTGTCTGGTCACTTTCTAACTTTCGTAAATATACTCCGATTTCCATGAAATTATTGGACGTTCTTAACGTTTACCTAGCACGAACACCTATAGAAAATAAACTTTCAACCATGATTAGTTTATTTACAGGGATTGTCAAAAAATTTCCTTACATTACGGCATTATGGGGAAAATCGTTTTAATTAAATTTAACGATGTTACACCCTGTGAAACATACTCAAATTTATATGCATTTACAAAGTGCACTAAAATATGCATTTTGTAAAGTATGTAGTGAAAAGGACACTTATTGTTCATTTACAGGGTTACACAGAAGAATTCCATTGCATAAGAATAAAGTGAGAAACAGTTTCCGACATATTTTAATTATGGTAAACGATTTCATGTATAATCAAATTGATATACGTTGCTGAGGCTTAATGTGAGTTATTTCATGCACAATACGAAGTGCATAGCATTTACAGGGACACACAAAAGATTTCAAATATTATATATTCTATTCGAAGTACTGTATATGATGGATGATGACTGTTGCATGGATGAAATGCATTTTGAATTATGATATGTGCTTTTAAATTTCGCTATGCATATTAAATGGAGAGTTTAAATGGTAATAGTATAAATAGTTAAATTTAGATATACAGGGTTACACAAAAAATCTCGGAAAGGTTACTGAATATGAGCGTAATTTACTTAAAGGTGGTTTTTAAATAAAATATGCATTTTTATTTTGAACTGCCTTTGGTAAACTAAGAAATGTTTGTAGTATATATATAAAATGATATACAGGGTCCAGCAAAGAAGTGGATACAAGGTTGTCTTCGGATGAAAATTTCTGAAAATGTAATTTAGGTAGCAATAAGAAATATTTTTGTTTGAACTAAATTTTAGAAAGATACTTTCGTGTGTTAAAGACACTTGGAAAAATACAGGGCTGAACAAAAAAATTCAAGAATGTTTCTATCTATTAGTATTAATCGCTGAAAGGAAAATTTTGACCAGCAAACAAATTAGCAAATAGGGATTATCAAAAGTTTTTTTACCATAAATTCGCGATCAAAAGTTAATTACACATGCTTTTCATCATCGAAATTTTTTGCTTGATTGGTCAATTATTTCTT
The DNA here is from genome assembly GCA_964019185.1 of Maratus speculifer. Lineage (NCBI taxonomy): Eukaryota > Metazoa > Arthropoda > Arachnida > Araneae > Salticidae > Maratus > Maratus speculifer. The sequence goes on along the minus strand of OZ025290.1, from coordinate 54,047,247 downwards.
CTTTAAATGTTATGTGAACGAAGTCACGGGTAACTGCTAGTTTGAGATATTTTTGAAAAGTCATGGTGTGAAACATAAGTTTAGTGCACCGTACCATCCATCTACAAATGGACAGGCTGAGAGATATGTGCAAATGGTCAAACGTGAATTAAAAGCCTTAGCTTCTGAACCAGGTACTTTACAAATGAAAATGAATAACTTTCTTTTGCAGTACAGGAAGATGCCACATGTTACAACGGGGGAAAGTCCTGCATCTTTATTTCTAAAACGTCATATAAGAACAAACATATATTTGATAGTGCCGAATATTACAAATTTTGTTCATGAAAAACAAAATGCAAGAAAATCTAAAGTTAAAATAAAAGAATTTCAAATCAACCAGAAAGTAGCTGTAAGAAATTATACTCCAGAAGCCAAATGGAAAATTGATCAAATTGTAGCAAGAGAAGGAAAATCACATTATAGTTCAAGTTGGTTCGAATATTTGGAAAAGGCATGTTGATCAAATAACTAATGTAGGGGAAAATAAATCTTTAACTAATGATCCAAATTCGGAAGGAAATGATACAGAAAATTTCAGAAGTGAAAATGCAAATGTGAAGCAAAGTGATTTTCGACCATTACAGTCTAGTTTCACAGATCCACAACCTGTTGACTCTCATGTTCCAATTGCTTCAGGTTCTACGCCATCTGACTTTCATGATCTTGATTTTTCGAGTTTTAAATCAACTAACTCTGATACATTCTCCCAAAACCGTCGGTTCCTACTAATTCTACAGTTGATGCTTCTGAATATGTTAAAACAAATTCTTCTTCTTCTCCGCAGGTACTAAGACGATCCAGTAGACACAGAAGAGCTCCTGAATGACTTCAATATTAAGCGGGGAGAGCTGTGGTATTTTACGCTTTTAGTTTCCAGGTAAAACTGTCGCTGGCTTCTCTGGACTAATTCCATGGAATAATTAAAGGAACAAAAATGTTTGAGTTCCAGAATATGTTTTCTATGTTGTTAATGTTTGTATGTCTTGTGTAGTAAGAATTCGTGTCATTAAATGTGTGTCGTTCTTAAAATTGTCCACCTCAAGTTATTTTGAGTATGTGTTATTATTTAATATATTATTCCCATACATAAAAATATCTATTTTAATTAAGAAATTGTTGGGGCTTTTCTGTTTTCACAAAAACCCTTCCTATTTCCACCCCTTGTCCCGATTTTACCCATTAATGAACTTGACCGAGATTTTATGCCCCTTGATTTTATATATCAGTTTGAAAGAGATTTGAGCAGAATTAAGGAAGTTATCGTGTATATAAAAAAGTTATATATAGTAAAACCACGATAATTCGGATTAATTGGGACCAGACCCAACCCGGATTATCGAAAATCCTGATTATCCGGAGAATAAGGAAAAAAAAAGGAAATAAAACATGCTTACAGAAAATCAACTTTATATTAAACACACTGAATATTTACTGACAGTAAAAAATGTTTATTATGTAATTATAAACTGTAACTATAATACTTTTGTTGTGCCAGTTTTGTGTAACTTTTGCGGGCCGCACGGTCACACATCCGCTTGAGCATAGTTACTTTGTTGGGTGTAGTCTCCACCTGATGTTCAAAATAAACCATTAATTGTTGTAAATGCAGGGCTCCCAAATGGTCCGCGAACTGAACATCAGTATTTTTAACAGAAAATTTTATGTTATGTTTGAGCTAGAATCAACTTCCAAACGTGGTTTCTTGACAATTTGCAAGAAAAATCTAAAAAGAAAATTTCTCTAAAAATTTTCTGATGTTCAGTTCGCGGACCATTTGGGAGCCCTGTAAATGATTTGTTGCTTTATTATGGCTGATAACTATTGGTTGGTCACCATTGATAATAGTGTTTTCACCTGAATCATCTTCAATTTTAACTTCTTCAGTTGTACATAAAGTGATTATTTCAACATCTATAAGTGAGATGTAAACTTCATTATTTTTTGCTTCATTCAATTGCTAATACCGGTGATATAACTCAACAACCATAATTTTTTTTAACCCTTCGGACACCGGTGCCTCTTACACAAATTTTATTCGATTAGCACCACTTTTTTAAAAGAACTTTCCTTCAAGTAGACAATTTCAAAAGTTCTCTGATTAATAGAGAAAAAATAAGGAAAATCTTAAATAAGAAAAATTTTATTTTCCTTTCTTACTGGTGCCAAAAATAAATTTTGGAAGGAAAGATGATGTCTCCGCAGCGGAGACAATGGAGTACCAAGGGTTAAAACATTCTCACTAAATTTTCAGGTGTAATTTCCCTTTTCATTTTCGCCTATTTTTCCTTTTGTATCAAGCTTGTTTGTTATTCAAGAAATCACAATTTGTAGACCATAAATTCTTCCATGACTTTCGGAGAGTACTCTCAGCAACCTGCTTGTTGACTTTAAGTGATGCATAGTTGTTGCTTTGAAAGGTAACATCAGAGAGTTTAAAAGAAAAAAAAAATAGGACATTCTTGCGAAAAGATTTCAGAAAAGATTTTTTTTATCTGAATGCGAAAATTAAATGAATTAATGTTATCGAAATATTACCGATAACTTCTCAAATTTTGAAAAAAAAAAAAAAAAAAAAAAAAAAAAAACCTGATTAGATTGATCTGGATTAACGGGGTCCGAATTAGGAGGGTTTTACTGTATATATATATATATATATATATATATATATACATAAAGTTTGTTTCAATTTCAGTGATGACCTATTAGTCAGAGCCAAACACTTACACAAAAAAAATTGGTTCAATTCTATGCATAACCTCATACACTTTTCGTTTGTACAATATTATGGCACAAAAATCGCTATTGTAGCGCCCCTTCCGACGAATTGTTTTCAAATTGAGAGAGGACCAATTAGTCATAGCCAAACAGTTACACAAAAAATTTGGTTCAATTCTATTCATAACTTCATACACTTTTCGACGTACAATCTTGAAAATTTCACAAAAATCGCTATTATAGTGCCTTCTTTCGGCGGAATATTTCAAACTTAAAGGAGAACCTGCTTGTCACAGCCAAAAATATACACAAAAATTGTTTGAATTACATGTATATCTTGATGGTTTAATCATAACATACGGGCACATAAACGCACACACGGACAGGAAGACATTTTGTAAAAACATGTTTTTTGGAATTTCTGACCCCTAAAACGTGTAAATCTGTCGAAAACCGAAAAAAGAATTCGATTGTAATACTTTCTTCTGTTGAAGATAGAAGAATGTAAAAAAAGTAATTATCAAAATTCGTATCACAGAAAATTCAGGGCAAATGACTAAAAAATAAAATAAAATAAAATAAAAAAATATGTATTTTAAATAAATGCCTGTGTAAAATTTTGCTTCGAAGAAGCTTAATTTTTATTTTGAGGTTTCGGCCAGTTTTTTGTAAAATTTTGCCATTGTGCGATAAAAAGATTTCCTTACGATCACATCTACTAAGACGCAAGGGCGGCGCCAGAGGGGGGTCCGTGGGGGCATATGCCCCCCCGTCGGGCATACCTGGCCCCCCATCGGGGTCAAAATTCAATTTCGTCGGGGAAAATATTTTGACTTTTAAATTTCATCCCATTCAAGTTGGGTCGAAATATGAAGCTTTTTTTTTTTTTTTTTTTTTTTTTTTTGAAAGTCGGATTGACTAAACTAATTGTATTTTGTACATCGGTTTCTGACTGAAGTTTGATTCTTGCAATTTGAGTTCAGATAAAGCCGAATTGTCGAAAAAAATCTGAATTTTTAAAATAAAAATCTACATGGATGACAGCATAGGATGATGCATGAATGACTCTATACATGTTTATTTTTCAACAAAAAGATAAAATTTATACAAAAAATTAATTTTATACTTTTTTTAACTACATTAAATTTGGGATCAGTTTTCGCTTATTTTGGATTTACGATCGGCTTGGTAATGAAGAATTTTTAGTTCAGTTAAAATACGAAAACAAAAATTATTGTTGCAGCGTATATAGGGTTCTTTCGATCTTATGGTTAGACAACTTCAAACTCTTTTCTCTTAGAAAAGTAGAAAATAATTTATTTACAGATCTTCAGAACAACAGAGTCTTCGAAACTCACAAATATTACAAGATATTCCAAAATAACTGTTTAAATCTATCGAACAAGTACAAATATAGAACGCAGAGACTCTTTATACAATGTCTCAACACTATATCACATTCAAAACAACGTAGATAAAACTCAATACATCAAGCAAACTTGCTTGGACAATCTCTAGTAGCTCACTCAATGACTGACTGGTAAATAATAACAACAACAGCTCGTATCGCTCTCCTTATATATAGTCTCGTAGCATGTGCTAGAAATTTCTAGAAAAACCTGGAAAACCACGGAACAACAAACAATGTATCAGTAGACCTAAGGGGGTTACCATAAATAGGGAAGGGTTACCATCGCCAACAATCGCCAAGTTTGTCGCCAACTTGGCGACCAAAATTAGTCGCCAAAAGTGACGCCAACTTGGCGATATCTCAAATATTTCGCAAAGCTGCCATAGACATTCACTGAAAATAATAGACAAGTTTGCTTGATAACAGAGACAATGTAACAAAAACTAATATTAGTAAAGAAATGGAGCTTAATAAGATTATTTACATTATTTTACAGTACAAACACTAACTATTTACAAAATTCGTAACACTACCCCCTCCTCAAAGACTGCACGTCCCGGGCAGTGCAATCCTTGAGTTAGAGGAAAACACTTAAAATAAATAAACAAATAAATAAATAAATAAATAAATAATAACAATAATAATAAAATTTACATAAATAAGAACTAATTACTATTTACATATTTACAGAAAGTGACTTTCATGACCATGGTCTGAAATTCAAGTTTCGAATTTCTAATCACTTTGGCCAAAATAAGGGGCTAGCCGGTTATAGTGTACGACCTTCTGTTTGGCGTGTGGCGATTTTTGTATGCGTACAACGACGTCATTCAGCCTGTTGACGACTGTGTAAGGACCGTCCCAGTTTCTTTGTAATTTTGGCGACAGTCCCTTACGACGTATCGGATTCCACAACCAAACTTTGTCACCTTCGTTGAACTCATGTCCTGTTGCCTTTGTGTCGTACCGTGTCTTCATCTTTTCTGATGCCAGTCCAATTCGGTTCCTCGCTAGACAATGAATCTCCTCAATCCGCGCCTGGAGTTCATCGACATATTCCTCAGGCGATGAAGGAGCATTAGGAGGACGGCCAAACAAAAGATCCGCAGGTAGACGAAGATCACGACCAAAGAGCATTTGAGAAGGGGAGTAACCAGTGGTCTCATGAGTGGCACTCCTGTAAGCAAGCAGGAAAAGAGGCAATTTCTTGTCCCAGTCCTGTTGGTCTCTAGACACCAGGAGAGAGAGGCTATTTAGGATGGTACGATTGAACCGCTCTACCATGCCGTCCGATTGAGGGTGTAGAGGTGTTGTTCGGGTTTTGTCCATGCCGAGTAGTTCACACATTTCCTTGAACACAGCCGAATCAAAATTTCTTCCTTGATCGGAATGGATTTGAAGAGGAACTCCGTATCTGGAAACCCAGTGTTGAATCAGTATGTCTGCTACGGCTACCGCCTCTTGATTAGGAATGGCATAGGCTTCAGGCCACTTAGTGAAGTAGTCCATGACAACGAGGATGTACTTATTGCCATCAGATGTTCTAGGAAGTGGACCCAGGATGTCTAGGGCAATTCGTTCGAAAGGAGCTCCTACATTATAACGTTGCAATCGTCCACGGGTGCGCCTCTTAGGACCTTTACGTGCTACACAGGTGTCACAAGCTCGACACCACTTCTCCACGTCACTGCGAACATTATTCCAGTAGAAACGCTCTCGAACCTTTTGCAGGATCTTCATTACACCAAAATGACCTCCTGTGGGACTACCATGCAGTTCTTGAAGGACCATAGAAATTCTCGACTTAGGGAGTAGTAGTTGCCATCTACATGTCTTTCCATCGTCAGACTCCCATTTTCGGTACAAGATGCCGTTCTTCAAATGTAAGGAATCCCAGTGAGCCCAATAACGTTTAGTCGTAGGATGGTAATGGGCCATATCTTGCCAGCTGGGCTTCCTGTTGGACTCCTCTTTCAGCTCTAGAATTGGCTTAATTTCAGGATCAGCAAGTTGATCTTTACGCAGGCTCTCGTCACTCCACGGATCTTGCGATGATGTAGACCCAGTTGTAACTTGTCTTACTATAGGACCTTTGACATTAAATTTCTTCTCAGCTCGGTCGCAGTATCTACAATTCTCTGAGCAGGGTCTTCTTGAGAGAGCATCTGCATTTCCATGTGATGAGCCTTTTCGATGGCGTATCTCCATATCGTACTCTTGAAACTTTTGTATCCACCTGGCTATCTGGCCTTCAGGGTTCTTAAAATTCAATAGCCAAGTTAGAGAAGCATGATCAGTTCGGATCAGGAACTTTCGACCGTAAAGATAGTGATGAAAGTGGTCTATGGCTTTCACTACAGCAAGAAGCTCTTTTCTTGTTACGCAGTAGTTTCGCTCGGCCTTTGACAAGCACTTGCTGAAATAGGCGATAACACGCTCCTGGCCGTCGATTTCCTGGGACAGTACAGCGCCAATGCTTTCGTTGCTTGCATCCGTATCAAGTATAAACTGTTTATCGATTGGAGGATACGACAGAATTGGAGTGGATGTCAAGGCCTCCTTAAGCTTTTCGAAAGCAGCGTCACATTCCTGTGTCCACATAAATTTTTGATTGGCTTCTGTTAATTTATGAAGTGGTCTTGCAATCATCGAGAAGCCTTTGACGAATTTTCTGTAATAGGTGCATAATCCTAGAAAACTTCGAAGCTGGTGAACATCTGCTGGACGATTCCAATTTTTCACGGCCGATATCTTCTCCGGATCAGTCCTAACTCCTTCCGCCGAAATGATGTGTCCAAGGTAGGCGACTTCATTACGAAACAAACTGCACTTCGAAGGGCTTAACTTCAAATTAGCTTCCTTTAATTTTTGTAGCACCCGCCTGAGGTTGTTCAGATGTTCATCAAAAGATTTTCCTATGATTATGATATCGTCTAAATAAACAAGACATGCCTCATATGACAGTCCCCGAAGAACCGTTTCCATAAGGCGTTCAAAAGTTGCAGGTGTGTTACATAGACCAAAAGGCATTACCTTAAACTGCCATAATCCTTGTCCCGTTGTAAAGGCAGTCTTCTCGCGGTCGTCGGGATGGATCTCTACCTGCCAGTAACCACTCTTCAAGTCTAAAGTCGAGAACCAAGTGTTGCCCGCAAGTGTGTCAAGAGTGTCGTCAATCCTTGGCAGAGGGTAACTATCCTTTTTGGTGACGTCATTCAGTCGGCGGTAGTCTACACAAAATCTTGTAGAACCATCCTTCTTTCTTACTAATACAATGGGAGACGCCCATGGACTTGTTGATGGTTCGATGACGTCATTTTCTTCCATATCTTTAATTAAATTCTGCACCTCTTCTTGCTTGGCAAAAGGTAATCGTCTAGGGTGCTGTTTAATAGGAGAGTGATCTCCCGTGTCAATTCGGTGTTGTGCGATTTTAGTTCGTCCAAAGTCTTCAGATGTTTGGGAAAATAAACTTTGGAATTCTCTAATTAAATTTTCCGCAGCTTCCATCTGTTTTGGATTTAAGTCAGTATTTTGTAACAAATCCTTGACTAAATTATCTGAAGATTTCTCAGAGTGACTGGAATTTTGACTTATGCACGTCACAGGAGCACATGACGCTATCACCTCTCCTTTCTTGATAGTCCTCGTCTTATCACTGATGTTAGCAATTCTGACTGGAATGGTCTTTTTCGAGAGGTCTACCACAGAAGAAGCCACCAATACTCCTGCTTGTGTACTATTGTCTTCTGGATAATCTATATGGCCAAATCGATAATTAGTTTTATTTTTAATTACAGCAGGAACCAAACATTCTGTTTTTGCATCTAGATTAATGTCTTCTTTGGCTATTACTTTTTGTTTACATTCAATTTCGTTATTTAATCCAAAAAGACTTATTTCTTCAAATTTTGAGATCATTTTGTTATTTTTGAAATCAAGTCTGAAGTCAAACTTCTTCAGAAAATCTAGTCCGATTAAGCAAGGATCTGTTATGTCAGCCACATATGCCGTATGGTAATATTTCGTTCCTCCAAAGTTGATAGTTAAATTGGCCTTTCCATATATGCCTATCTTGTCGCCCGTCACAGTTTGCAGGGTAACGCATGGTGGAGTCCAGATGAGTTTACATTTCAATTTTCGAGCCAAATCTTCTCTTATTATTGTCACATTGGCTCCTGTATCGACAATCATACGGCACTGAATTCCGTTAATAAAGCCTATCACATATAATTCGTTATCACCGCCGCTCATTTTTGATATCTGGAGGATCTTCAGGTGGGGCTTTTCATTCTCTGGCAACCTCCGCCCCGCGAGATGGCCAAAATTTAGTTTCCCTGCTGACTGTTTGAATTTATCTCACGTTCGTGGATTTTGGGGCAATTTCTTCGGAGATGTCCTGTATCACCACATCCCCAGCACGTGAGATTCTGTCTTCTTGAACTTGTTCTTCCGTATTTTAAAGCTTCAATTTCTTGATTTATTTTCCTAATTTCTTTCAAGACGTCGTTCTCAGTGTCTGAGCTTTTGTTCACCGTTGCCCCTCGGACTGAATGACAATCTCTTCTCCTGGCTTGTGTAGCTGCTTCCAACTTTAAGGCATATAGTAGTGCAGCCTTTAAATCCTGTACATCTGCCATTCGTACCGCTCTCTGCACTTCTCGATCTTTTATTCCGTCTACAAAATATTGCAGTGACAGCATTTCCCGTACATTTGTTGGACAGTCAATGAATGCTAAATTTGCAAGCCGTTCAATTTCCGAGGCAAACTCTTGAAGGGTTTCACTCGATTTTTGATGGCGGCTCTTCATTTGTATTCTCGTATAATCCTTGAAGAATTTTTCGCCGAATCTCATTTCAAGTGCACAACTTAAAGTCTCAAAATTGAGTTGCGTCATATCGGGCAATGTTTGCAGCACGTCGGCGGCTTCTCCTCTTAAAGATGCTGCCAGTTGACAAGCTTTCACCTCGTCACTCCATTTGTTCGCTTCAGCTACAATGGTGAATTGGGTCTTGTAAACTTGCCAGGAACTCTTTCCATCGTATGTCGACAGCTTAATGTGCACGGGAGAAGCAGGCGGATTCCTAAATTCTTCATAATTACCACTAGACGCTGAAAGTTTCTTCTCAAGATCTTGTACTTTTTTATTTAGCTTTTCATCTACTTCACCTAGTATTTTCTCTTCAACGTTACTGATTTTCTCTTCAACGTTACTGATTTTCTCTTCAACTTTACAAACTTCATTCTGAATTTTCTCTTCTACTTCCGCCATTTTCCGTTCCATTTTCTGTTCAACATTACTAACTTCATTCTGAATTTTCTCTTCTACTTCCTCTATTTTCTCTTCTACCGAGCCTATTCTTCTCTCTACCGACGAGAACTTTTCTTCTAAAGTTTTCTTCATTTCTTCTTGGCCTTTATTAATCTTTTCAGTCACATCTTCTTGGCATTTGTTCATCTTTTCCGCCAACTCTTCTTGGCCTTTATTCATTTTTTCCGCCAACTCTTCTTGGCCTTTATTCATTTTTTCCGCCAACTCTTCTTGGCCTTTCGTCAATTCTGCCTTTATTCCATTAATAGCTTCTAACAGTTCTTTCAGTTGACCATCCATTGTTCTTGTTTTCGCCATAAGATCCCGACTCCTGACACCAAATGTTGCAGCGTATATAGGGTTCTTTCGATCTTATGGTTAGACAACTTCAAACTCTTTTCTCTTAGAAAAGTAGAAAATAATTTATTTACAGATCTTCAGAACAACAGAGTCTTCGAAACTCACAAATATTACAAGATATTCCAAAATAACTGTTTAAATCTATCGAACAAGTACAAATATAGATCGCAGAGACTCTTTATACAATGTCTCAACACTATATCACATTCAAAACAACGTAGATAAAACTCAATACATCAAGCAAACTTGCTTGGACAATCTCTAGTAGCTCACTCAATGACTGACTGGTAAATAATAACAACAACAGCTCGTATCGCTCTCCTTATATATAGTCTCGTAGCATGTGCTAGAAATTTCTAGAAAAACCTGGAAAACCACGGAACAACAAACAATGTATCAGTAGACCTAAGGGGGGTTACCATAAATAGGGAAGGGTTACCATCGCCAACAATCGCCAAGTTTGTCGCCAACTTGGCGATATATCGCCAAATTTGGCGACCAAAATTAGTCGCCAAAAGTGACGCCAACTTGGCGATATCTCAAATATTTCGCAAAGCTGCCATAGACATTCACTGAAAATAATAGACAAGTTTGCTTGATAACAGAGACAATGTAACAAAAACTAATATTAGTAAAGAAATGGAGCTTAATAAGATTATTTACATTATTTTACAGTACAAACACTAACTATTTACAAAATTCGTAACATTATTTTGTCGGGGTTGTCTTGGATAACAAGTAGAATGCTTCATCGTGTCGGGCAAACTGCACCTGACATGACTCGCAGTCTGGACCGGATCAGGTTGAGCCTAAATTTTTATCGTTGAGTGTCGGATTAAAGTCGGGTTAACTTTGTTTCAGGTTCGGGTTGGATGTTGATACTTATGGTTCTTGATTAGAGATGAATCGATCTCTCAAAAGAATTTACAAAACTTATGTTAAGGTGAAAAACTGTATTTGAATGTCAATGAAGTTATGTATACTGATTTTTTTTTAATTAAAATCTAAAATTGTTACTGAATATATAATTGCAAACATATTCTTACATAACTGCATTACAGCATGGATATATTTTTTCATCAGTTACAATTAGGGTTTGGTTGGGTTGAAATATTTCGGATTCAGGTCGAAATGTAGAGATGTCGACCTCAAATCGGGTTTCTAGTAGAAACCCGATCCTGCATCTCCCCGGAAAATTAAACTCAACTCGACTGGTGGTTTTAGTCGGACCTGGCTAAAGTTTGTTTTATTTTCGGAGAGTTTAGGATTGACTTCTATTTTTCGAGTCGGGTAATTTTAATTGTTTTAGCGTATGGGCTCGATTCTATCAGATTCCTCAAAAGTATCCCCAAAATATATTTTAAAATGAAAAATTATATTATTTGAATGTCAATGAGTCAATATACAGATATATCGATTTTTCTACATAAAAAATATAATTGATACTAGACTACTTTTCCATTATTGCTTTACAAGATGGAATTTTGTTTTTTCATACTGAGTTGGGATTGCGTTCGGAATGAATACTATTGATTTTAGATAGAAGTTTTGTCAAGTTCGGGTTATCTATTTTTTAGAAACTGGTTCAGGTTGAATGGATATATAATTAATTAGTTCAGGTCAGGTATAATCCATTCCGCGGAGGATTCCGTGCTCGGTAAACAATCCGTGAATTGAACTATCCCCCCCCCCCCCCCCCATTGATTAGATTCCGTAAAAACAGAAAAAATTGCACTTTAATTTTGCCATTTCTACTCCACCTCCCGCAAAAAATACAGAAAAAACACCAAATACCTGAAATACTCACACCTAAAGCAGCATGTTCGTCAAATTACATATGTATTCTGGCATCTGTGTTGCTTAGTACTATTCGTGTTAGAAACGGAATTTAAATACCTTTTATCTATAAATATGTAAAAATGAAAAATCTGAGATTAAAATTAAAAAAAAAAAAAATCTTATGTCAGAAGGCAGAAATTAATTAAAATAATAGAAAAGATGAAAATCAAAGGAATGCTTCGGCAATGTTGAACGTGAAATTTGGTCCTCGCAGACCTCTAACCCGCAGCTAGATCTCATGCATAACCCGCAATTCGAATCAGCGATATATTTATAATTACAGATCGCTTTTCGCTGATATTAAAATAATTCACTTTTAGATTCCCAACTATTTTACAATTTTTCACTCCATTTACATTTCTCTTGGAAATTTTGTGTTAAAGTTTTTGTTTCAGATTCAAATTTTGATCTTATCAAAATTTGGAACATGACACTTTGTGCATTTGATCAATATACACTCTAAAACAAAATGGAAATTGAAGATATTTTCCCCCATTGTTTTTATTATTATTTCTATAGCTAAAAAAGTCTGCTTTAATTTGAACATTTTTTCGAAAATAAAGAAAATTAATCAATTTATTGCTAAAACTACCTGAAATCCTCCAATATCTACAGATGCATTTTTTTAATTAAAGGACTGTTTAATTAACTCTGCAACAACGCTGTGTACTAGGATTTTCTATTACAAACTGATTTTTTACTTATCTGTATTTTCTCTCAAAATATGAAAAATTCATGAATCAAATCTCAATTTTTTAAAAAATTCTACAATCAAAAGACAGAAAATTCTTCAAGTAACAGAAAAATCCATTCCAACCACACGTGCATTCCAGCAACTTACTGCCTGTATGTTTTATTTTTTGCGAAATGTTTTTTGAGAGTTTCAATAAGAGAGTGAAAATAAAATAATTACATTTTCTCAAAAATGACTAAATTAGAAAATGATGAAAAAAGTAAAACGCGATACTTATAAACTCTTAAAATTTACATATTTCAAAAATTCTAGTTCGATTAATTACTTTCACATTCATTTCAAGGAAATTAGTATTTAGTACAGCAACGTGTTCAGATTTAACCCTTTAACCGTTTGTCCCGGCTTTTTCCGTTCCTAGAAATCATATTTAAATGGCTGTGGACAAAAATATTTTAAACAAAATGTTATTTTGAATCTTATATAGAAAGAAGTGATATTAAAGATATTATAACTTCAAACTGTGATTAATTAATATAAATATCTTGCAATTTATAAGCATTCTTATAAAAATTCATGAAAACCCTTGGACGGTGAAAGGGTCGAAAAAGGGTATGAAAGAAATTTCAATTTTATACAGGTTTTGTTCTAGCCAAGTATTGTTGTTTTTTTATACTCGTATTCTTATTTAGATTTCTATCTAACGATGTTTAAACTGCAAAGAACAGCTGCGGCTCACTAAAAGGAAATGCATGCCTATCTGTTTTGAGTAGTTTTCAAACTCTGTTCTGCAAGTTAATATAAAACAAACTTTTCGACTGCTGGAATGATAAAGAGATCGATGAATATGTTGTTTAGCTTCAGCAAACGTATTCTTGCTGATTGGTTGTAAAAAGAACCTTTATACATCTCAATGTTTCTGTGGGAATTACTAGAAAAACATCTGCTCTGATAGGCTTGAAGGATATTTCAGAGTTACATAAGGTGCAGTACCCTATTATCGACATTTGTCCATTGACCACAGATATAAGGAGTTAATTTTTTTTTCCTAATCTAGAATTTTTATTTAAAAATATCGAAATCGTCTATTTAATGCTTTTTTTTTTTTTTACAAAAATTATTTAATTAATCATACAGTAACCGTAAGAACAATGCTACAATGACCTTTTAAAGAACGAATCTGACTATAAAACAATGAAATTTATGACTTTGCAAAATTTGCATTTGAATTATTATTTCTACTAATTATAAATACTTTATGAGTTCAATCTTTTTACGAATGTGTGAACTATAATATTTTTCTGCAGTACATAAAAAGTTTCAAGTCTTTCATACGAGTAAGTTCAAATGATTTCTTATTTCTTTGCGTTTGTATGTAATTTGATATTTTTACCCGAGTGCTTTAATTTTTAAAACTTCTTTATACGCAGAATTCGTAATTTTGTTGATAATAATAATTTAACTTTTTAAAAAAATTATGTAAGTTTTTCATTTGTATTTTTGCATTCAGTAATACATACAGTAGAGCACTGATTATTACGCCTCATATATTACGTACGACATGGATTAAACATTAATATTCCTGAGCCCAACATGGACAAGGTGTAAATGAAATTTCAGTTTTACAATTTTCGGAACTGCGAATTTTTAAACTTCTAAATACCGCACATTTTAAATTTTTACACAGTGACATAGAGAAAAAAATGCTCTTTTAAATGAAATTTGTTTGCAAACTTTATCACAATTTGTTTTCAAATTATTAATATTTTAAAAGTTTTTATTACTTTTTTTGTCATCGTGTCAACAGAAGTATTCCATTTTATGACATTAAATATGGACCAATCACAAAACGAATAAAATAAAATAAGTTCCGGAATTCAACCAATAAAAAGATTCAGATCTGCTTCAGATTTTTCAGTTCTCCACCGAGATCAACAACTATTTTCCAAATAGTTAAGGAAAAAAAAAAAAAAAGGATTAATTCTTTTTGATCAGAACTATTCGTGTAAAACAGTTTATAACCATATCGAAGTAAAAATTCATGTTTTGTAGAAATAGTCAAGTCGGGTCGAGATTTTAACTTTTTTTTTTTTTTGGGGGGGGGAGGGGGAAGGGGCTAATATATATAATACTTGCTAGACCATATAAGCAGGACAACTTTTTAAATTTTACGCCGACCGGAACATTAATTTATTTTGTACGAACTGGGTCCTTGAAATTTTTGCCCACGCAATTTTTAGGACCTGGCCCAGCACGCGGGGACCTCTAATATATGTTATGAACTTGGCCCCCCTGTCGGGGATACAGTGCCCCCACGTCGGGCAAATTCTGGAGCCGCCCTTGCTAAGACGACAACATATCTAAAACAATTATTTTTATATCATCCGTCCTTGCAAGTTTTCTATATAAAAAGTAAAAATGACGTCAAAAGTAATATAATACATATTCGTTTCATTACATATCTTGTTTGAAATAAGTTGTAATAGCCAGTGAACACATAAGCATGAATCATTTTTCGAAGACGCTTTTGTCATTTTATTACATTCTGTCAATACAGCTGGGTTACGTGCTGCCTTCAGTAAATAAGCCAGAATAAGAGCGAAGCGACAGTTTTTACACGTAGTCTGAGATTTCAATTATTCCTTTAGTGACATATTCTCGAGAAAGTATTCTAAAGAGCTAAATAATAGGTAAGTTAAATTATTTTACTGATTTGCAAGAGATTATTCTCCTTATTGTAATGCTTCTAAAAAATTACAATTAGATAAAGCATATTATTTTCTATAACTTTATATTGATAGAAATATAATAAACAAGTAAGAAAGATCATGCGTTAAGCATAGATTATGAAACACTTTCCAGAGCTTCCTGAAATCTATAACAAAAAATTGTTATTTAGGTAAATAAGGTGTTAATGTCCATAGCCAAATATATCTTCCAATATTTTTGAACAGCCTTGTACTTGATCTGTCGATTTATATCTATACTATTTAGTGGGGAAATTTAATTTAGCAAGAAAATGCCTAACAGATTGAAATTGCTCTTTCATCAATTTATTCTAACAGATGAAAATATATTTGAATATTTTTGTTCAGCCCTGCAATTTACTTAGTACCTTTATTACACGCCAGTATTTGACTAAAATTTAATTCAAGTTAAAACACGCTTAAATCTATTGAAATCTTATTTCCAGAAATTATCATCCATAAGCCAACATGTAACAAATTCTTTGCATGGCCTTGTATATCATTTTATCGGTATTCCACAAACATTTCTTAGTAAACGTTATGCAGGCCAGGTAAAAATGCATAATTCATTTACATACCACTTTTAAGTAATCTACAATCATATTCAATAACCTTTATTAATTCTTTTGTGTAACCCAGTATATCAATTATTGCATTTATATGCAACATTAATGTGCATAAATTTAGTGAAACTTAAAAGCGCGTATCATAATTAAAAATGCATTTCTTCCATCCACCAGTCATCATCAGTGACAATATTAATTTTATTATGTTTCAAATAGTTTAATATAATTAAAATATGTCGCAGATAATCTTACCCTCTTTACAATTATGTGATGGAATTCTTTTGTATGTCACTGTAAATAAATAATAACAATTCTTATCACCGCATATTTTACAGAATGTTTATTTTCTTGCATTTCGTAAATGCATATCAGTTTTATTATGTTTGATAGAGTGTAACATCTTAAAAATTCATTTGAAACGATTTTTCCCCATAGACCGTAATGTAACGGAATACTTTTGACTGTCCCTGTAAATTAACTAATCATGCTAGAAACTGCATTTGAAATAGGTTTCGTGCTAGTGTAAATGTCAATAATTTCCCAAAATTTCAGGGTAATCTGAGTTATATTTACGAAAATTAGAACGCGAACAGACGGTCAGACAAACGGAAGTCATAAATATTTTTCAAATTTGTTGGAAAGGATAAAAAATGAAGATTTTTTTTTTATATGTTATGTGCGCCTGAAATGAAGTATCAGTAGTGATTAACTATTTACTAGTTTTAGTTAATGGTTATGGAGACTTCAACAAGACGGATTTTCACGTACGTTTATTTGTAACCAATCCTATCCGATTCACAAATATGTCTTAAGTCAGATTTTAAATAAGCTAACTCTAATAATTTTTTCTACCCTGCGAAACAGGTCCTCAAAAAATTACTGTTTTTACACGCTTTTATTAATCATTTGCATTCGAGAGGTGATTCTCACTGACCACTTTTATACCGCGTAAATGGGTGCTCCAAATGCTCTGGACACCAGTATTTTAATCTAATTTTCTTCGCCTTATCTAATGGCCGAATAATCCGTAATATACGATGGCAAAATAAACTGTAAAATATTAGTGGTGTCCAAAGCATTTGGCTTCCCGATTTATGAGGGACACCTGACAACGCTACTGATGAGTGAGTGTATTTCCTCGAATGCAAAGGGTTAATACTTTACAATATAGAAGAAAAATGTTTATGGATTCGGTTTATCTGTGATCCATCTGTCCTTACTCTAAATCGCGTAAATATACTCCAGTTGCCGTGCAATTCATGTATGTTATTAAAGTTTACTGGCACCATGTTCGGTATTAAAAAGTAAGTGCTTAATATTTACAGTTAATTTAGCGAGACTCTTAAACGAATTTCGTTACATTATGATAAATGGAAAAAAATCGTTTACGGTGCATTTTAAGAATGTTACATTACTTCAAGCATATTCAAATTTATACGCATCTCTGATGTGCACTACAAAATGCTTATTATAGAATAGGGTGTATACATAACTTTCATCGTTCTTTTATGGGGTGACACGAAAAATTCGATTACAGAACTTATTCTAATTAACAAAAGTTACTGGGCGTGCGTTTTCAGTTGAGGCACCCTTTTTATGTGCGTTCGTAAATTACATAAATACGTAGCACCTATAGTTGTCATTCAGTTTGTCCATATATAGCAATGCAAAAACTACTCAACCGAATCATTTGAAGTTTAAAATGTATAATTGCATAAATTTTGTCGAGTCATTTAAAATTTTATGAAAATCAGATGCATAGTTCAATTACAAGGACAATAAAAAGTATTCCGTTGCATTACGGCCAATCGGCAAAGATAGTTCCAAGTGCATTTTAATGATGTTACATTATTTCGAATATAATAAAATTTGTATGCATCTATGAAAAATATACTAAAATATACATTCTATATAATCTGTGGTGCAAAGAACATTTGTTATTAATTTACAGAGCTACGTAAAAGCATTCCATTACATAATGGTACAGGAGTAAACATTGTTTGAAATTAGGGAACACACACAAAAGATTTCGGATATTTATACAGTATCCGAATTATTGTATACTATAATACTAAGATCTGAATATTTTTAAAACTTCGTAATAGTACAAAGACACCTCATTTGCTTCGTTTGACGTGCAACTTCCGATTCGTTTAAATTAAACTAATTTTTTGCATATTACTAGGTTTGTATAAATTCTGTAAATCTTATACAGGGTTGCACAAAAGATCTCTAGTACATTTTCATTTATTATTTTATTGGCGTAACCTGTCGATGAATTTTCTTTCAAACGTGCTCTGCGTTTCCAAACTAAAATTAACTTTTGCATTTATACAGTAAATATAAGCAAATTTTTTGATCCTATAAAAATCTGCATAAAAGAATACATTTCTGGCTGTTGATGGTAATTGCTGAAATTGAATTTTCAAATGTGTTATGAACTTTTCAAATTATTTACATAGCAATCATTGTTCATCTTATTAAACTGTGAATTTTAGTTACAGTAATCAGAATGTGTTGGAAGAGTTCCATAATCTGCTCTTGGCGCATGGTTTTTCTTTCTTGTTTAACTTCACTCGATTTATGTTTGAAAAGATGGAATTTTGTAATTGATGTTTAGCTGAGTTTCTGATACTCTCAGAATCCTACACTTTATGTTCTGTTGCGTGTTCCCGATGATAATACCATATTTTTTACACTCAAATGTCAATAAATTGATTTATTTTATCTTTAGAGATCATGGATTTTTTAAACAATCTATTATCAAACGACTCAGTAATAAATATCTGTTTGTTACAATAACGTAAAGTAATATTTGAAGCATTACAAAGAAGCTTTTCCTTCCTGTTGTAGTTTAAATGGAAATTGAGAAAAAAAAAATACTTTTTAGCTTAACAGGCTAGTATAGTCTGAGAGCTTATGTGCCCGCCCGTTCTGTATGTATGTACGTGGGTAACGCGATCACTCATGATAAAAATATCCGATTCACTTGAAATTTTGTATGTATGTATATTCTGATAAGGCGATTCCTGATTAGTTTTTGGAGTTCATTCGATATATATAACAGGAGGAACGGATTCTTATATGATAAATCATATCTGTGATTAGTTTAAGGGGTTCAATGATTAAGTATAAAAAGGAGAAGGGGAGGGCTGCCCCCCCCCCCCCCGTAATTTTTAAAAAAAATGGAATTAACACTGTATGCGTAGCCTGTGAGCTCAATGCCATAAGTTTTACTGGGCAATATTCATTTTTATTTTTTAATAAACCATTCAATTTGAACCTTTAATATGTGATTTTTACATAGGAATGCGATGTCATATAAACAACGTAAATTTCCATACAAAAACATAAACTTTAAATCCAGCGTAATTTCTAATGCTTAAAAAAACTTGTTTGTTTGATATTTTTAACACTTTCAGCAAAGTTGAAAAGTGTTTATGAATTCAGTTTGTTTGTCTATCCGTATTCAAATTCGCGTAAATATAGTGAGGAAAATATTTGGAATATTCCAAATTCTGCATGTTCACCCTTTTGTTATAAATTCTCCACTTTTCGATTCATGGTTAATAGAGCTTTTAAGGTTTGTTCTGATGAATTTTTAAGTAAGGAGTTGAATATTATACGTGAGATTGCTAGTTCTAACGAATATAAAATAGTTGCTATAATCACTATTGCTATAATCACATTCTTAAGGCTGTTCTCAAATCCAAAGGATTACTTTCTGACATATTTTAAATTCATTTTTGTTCGGAAAGGCTGAAATTGGCAGGTGTTATTATTCAGAAACCACGTAATCGAATGACGTTTTACATTTTTGGATAAACGAACAAACTCTTTCAGAAACTATTTTCAAAGTTTGTGCTTCGAATCGAATTCCCGACGTGGCAGTCTGAGAAAGACGAAGAATTTGTCGTCACGTGATCAGGATCGTTTACAACTCGATAAATAATCAAAAAATGGAAAAAATAGTTTCGATTAAGAATTTGCTTCAAAAGTTAGGCCTGCCAGCTTTATGACTTTATGTTTCAAAACGAGTCAAAAAATGCGCCAGAAAGTTTCGCGTTCTTCAGAAGGGAACTTGAGAACCGCCTTAATAGCCTACACTAGTCGCTCAAAAAGATCCGAATGATAATGTTAAGTCTATGGAGGAGTTATTTTCAAATATCACTCTCAAATTTTAATATTTTCACATATTTTTTTTTTGGTTAGGATAGCTAAGGACGATCTACAACCGGGCTAATTTTTACTTTTTCGATTTTGGTTTAGGATATTTAAAAAAAAAAAAAAATAAAATAAAATAAAATAACTTTTGGAGCCGGTTGAAACTTGTTCTGAAATTGAAACTATCATAATATATAACCAAAATCGAAAAAGTAAAAACTAGCCCGGTTGTAGATCATCCTCAGCTATCCTATCCAAAAAAAAAAAAAAAAAGAAAAAAAAATATGTGAAAATATTAAAATTTGAGAGAAATATTTGAAAATAATGTCAATATAGACTTAACATTATCTTTTAGATCTTTTTGAGTGAATTGAGCGGCCTCTTAATTAAACATCAGGAAGGAAGGAAATTTCCTGAATTTAACTTATCTTTTGATAGATTTCTTTTAGTTTCATATTCTTTGAATTCTATTTCTGTGTTTTTGCAGACGGAACATGGGAAAATCACTGTTTATTGTACTTGCAGTCTGGGTGATGTCTTCAGGAGCATACGGAGAGTCCGAATCCATGTCTTGCAGCATGGTCAACGGGAAAATGATTTGCGATAGACAAAGAGGTCCGGGCAATACAGCAATGTCTTCTTCTTCATCGTTTTCTGGTCCACAAGGTGAATCTATGAATACTTATGCCGGTGCTGGTAATCCGATGGGAGATTGGCAGTCTAGTGGACAAAGAGTTGTCAACGGAAATGGTAAGTTTTTATTCAGCATGATGGATTGCAATTTAAGATATAATTGAGCATGCTTGCATCCTTAGTTCTATTGTTATTCTGTTTAAATAGAATTAATCGTAGTAGTACATCAACTAATATGCTAAGGGGCCTGAACATCTCTCATACTTAGAAATGAGACGGGCTCAGCCCGAGCCCGGTCCCGACATAGGCCCGATTATTATACTAGTCTTCAGTCTCATTCTTTCTGAAATTGTGGATTTTGTTTATTCTCGTATTGCTTATTTCAGTTCAAATCGTTTTAATGCTATTTTGATCAAAATAAACGGAAAATAGAAGTGTTTTTTTTTTTTTTAATTTCTTTTTTGTAACATTAGAAGACTATTTTAAAAGAAATTTTGTTATATTTGTTTATTTATGTTCCGCATAGACGGCGGCGAGAATGCTTGTTATGGCGGCATTAAGGTAATGTTTAAATTGGAACGTTTATTTCTGACTATTTTTTTAGGGATCTAACGGGAAAATAATATTTTCTTTTCCAGAATTATCAACCAGCATTAGCTTAAGCAAGCAAGGTTTTTTTAAGACTTGTATTGTGCGCGAGTCATAATAATTTCTTATATGAAAACAACATTAAAAGTGTCCGATCTTTCAGACAATGGCATTATTTTTTATTTAAATTTATTATTTTTAGGAACACGAGAATTATAAAAGGTTGTTTTGAGGAAGAAATCAATTAAAATGTAAAATGTACTTTTTTTTTCTTTTATAGATTTCTAGAAAAATAGAAATTTTGGGAATATTGATATTTCGTTTCGGCAATTTTCTATTTATTTTATTTTATTACAAAATATAAAAATAACATTTTAACATCTGCTAATTAAATTTGTGTAAATAATTAAGTGTTTTACTATTAGAGATAGGATAGACTTTATTAGTCAAGAATTTCACATGTCTCACATTCATCGCTGTTATAATGTGAAATGGATTGGCTGAGCAATTTAATCGATTAAATATAGTATTAATTATTTTATTTTATTTAAATCAAATATTGTTTAAATTATCAGAAAAAAGTTGCTTGCTAAATTTTATTTCTTGCACAATATAATTTAGGCCAGGGCTTATGTACCTATTGTGAAATTTAAAATTTCTCTCTATCTTAAAAAAATCATACATTTTTTTTCCATCTAACGTAATTTTAAAATTCTAGTTTAATTCTTTCCTGCCTTAAAAATATTTCAATCATTCTTTTCACTTCAACATCATTTTTATCTGACTGCGTACGTTAATATATTATTTCTCTTTTCAAAATCCCTTTAAAAAAATCACGCATTATTATTTTTTTTTTCAATTTTAAGTGCCGAAGTGAATTCTAGTAGAAATGTTTGTTCTTCGGGTATCATTTTGATTTACCATTTCTTTTTTCCCGCATTCTAAAAGCCATTTTTCCGGCGATTATTAGATGAAAAATTCCACTTTGCTTTACTTTTGCCATTAGGAAACATAGTCCTCGTATTTACGCCCTCCATACACTGTTAAAAATCTGCTGCATTTTGCTGCAACGACCTCCACCACTTGTATATAATATCTCTATTCCAACCAATGAGAAAGTGCCATTTCACGGCCAAGTAACCGTTTTCTATACAAGCAGGGGAGTGCGTTGCAGCAAAATGCAGCAGATTTTTAACAGTGTACGGTCCTTGGTACTCTCTGCAAGGGCCTTTGTGGCTGATTTGACACCAGTCCCCTAATTGCCTTCGAGCGTAGGAGATTGTGGGTTCGAATCCCACTGGCTCCATTGCACACACTCTTTGTGTGGAGCTCCTGGTTGTATTTCTTTTATGTTGTAATATTTGCTTGTGCTATCTCATCCCTATATATTGACGATGACTTATAAGCAGGCTTTCATGTCGAGCCCACAAGTCAAATGTACGTTATATAAAAAAAAAAAGAAAGAAAGAAAAGAAAAGAAAAAAAATGCAATTAGTAAAAATTCCTAGAAACAAGATTTTTATCTTTTTGAGTTGTTTAAAATACACGTGCCCCTCAGAAGTGATGTCCTATTTAATGTCACAGAAGAGCTTATCAAGTTGCATCGTCTTTTAATGTAAGTGAATGTTGCAGTGTTAACGAAAAGTAGAAGAGGTGGAATGCCGCCAGAGTCATCCTTAGCGAAAACGAGGCTGAACGTAAGAATTTTTACGAGTTTATGTTCACTTTCAAATTAGTTAATCCTCTGATTTATTTATTAACAGACATTCTGTTAACAAACATTCAAACATTATATTAAGTGAAGATAATTATTATAAAATTCTGTTAAATATTTTGAATACAAAAAATTTGCTAAATTCGTAAATTTCCCACAACGCAATCATCTTTTGAAAAAGCTGATATGACATACATTGTGCATGGAACTATTAAACCTTTGCGGGACACTGGTTTCATAGATATACCACTTAATTTTTATTCCCAAACGCCACATTTGCACCAGAATTTCGTTAAAGAAAATTACGGTTTACTGAATGTGTGAAACATAGTGTTTTCTTATTTAAAAATAAAGTTGTTTTCAAATTCCGGTGTCAGTCATTTATTTCAATACTTAAGCAATGAATTTGTCCTGCCCCGCAAAGGGTTAAGAAAGAGGGACTGACATATCCTTAAAATAGCGAAGCTTCAACTGTAACCGCTTTCGAAGAGAGTTCCTTGCAAAGTAGTATTCAAGTCAAGCGCCTCAAGGTATATGGAAGAGGTGTCCGCAAGATTAAAGGCGGGTTCAAGGTCTGCACCTCCTAGAGGAGGGGTGAACAACAAGAGGATTGTTAAGTAGATTGGAGTTTCTTTTGTGTGAATGGCAACAAACTTTTTCGTTTCTATAAAATGTTACTTTAAAATATTGCATAGAATAAATTTTATGTTTGAAATATTGTAAATAAATATAGAATAAATAAATGTAGCACGATTAAATATTAACACAAAATATAATAAGATGAAATATTATTTAATTATGCAATACAAATGTCGCTGATTTAAAAATGTTCGATTTTAATTTTTTTTAATGTAATGAAAGAGGACTCATAAAAATTAGTAATTAATATATAAAGGCAGAATTTTGTAGTAGTCTCATATTTTACTAAATTTTTCATGAGCTAAGTTATACAAAATAGTATGCACCGTTGTATTTCCTATGAGAATATAGCATTTGTCAATGTTTGGAATATGTATAGAATTTAATACTAAATAAAATATTCAGCTGTATCTCCTTTTTTTTTTCCTTTACCGATTGCAGACAATAAAAATCCAATATTTTCTTGATCGTATCGACTTTTATTATTTAACTTGCAAACATTTCATTCTTTTAATTTAAAAACTCTAAAATCTATTTCACATACGTATATTCGGAATAACTTTAATTTTAAATGCATATATTAAATGTTGTTTTGTTAAACAAAAAAACATTGTTCATTTATGTGTTTAAATATTTTGCTATTCTAGACAATAATTTTCCTAAAATCTTAGCTTAGACTCTCTCTCTCTCTCTCTCTTTTTTTTTTTTTTTTTTTTTTTTTTTTTTTTTTTATAAACAGACAAAGCTATTTTGAGAATTCATATTAAAAATTCAATCATAAATTTCAAGCTATTCACTCAATAATGACAGATTAATCAAGCCTACCAGATTTATTGCAAAATATTTGTTATAGATTTGTTATAGATTTTTGATTAAATATGTGTATTTAAAAAAAGTCGCATTGTCATTTTAATTTTAGCGTAAAAGTCAATATTTTTTGTAGCATTAGTATTTTTTCTCCCGAAATTAAAATGATTTAAGTGTAATTTGTGCAGGGACTGTAGAAATAAAACGATCAATGCGGAAAACGATGTATGCAGAACGATAGATCGGGGTTTCACTGTTCTGAAAAAAAGTTATTAAGGACAATGGTTGCTTTGCGTAAGGCTAAGTTTGCAGAACAAATTTTGCTTGCAATGTTTTTTGACAATTCCCATCAGATTAAAGAGCTCGCTTCTCAACATATAATAAATGCAAAACGTAGAGTAAATGACGGCATACTCAAAGTTGAAATATATAAAATCTTCTTTGAAGCAGATCTTTACATAAAAAATATATAATTCATTGAAAAAATGTTCTGGTAAAAGAACTTCCAATCATTATGCGTTAAATGGATGCAATTTTGATAAAGAAGATTATAGATGACTGAATAGATTCCATTAATAACAACCCAGTGCATAACTGCCCTTGTGTTCTTTTACACAAACTTGTAAAAATATATGTGAAATGGGATCACAACAGCATCATCCAAAGTCTGTGGATGCAAAGAAAGATGAACTAGAAAACTTAATCCAGTCTTCGATATATATATATATATATATATATAAAGGTCACAATTTAATTATATTTAAAGAACTGTTTCTAGATTGTCAGGCGATTGGGATGGATGGGATGAAATGCAGTCACCTACAGAGGTATGGCAATAGTCAATTTAAAATAAAGCTCGCTAAGAACTGCATTCAAAACAACAAACCGTTGTATGCCAAAATAAAGTGGTAAAGCCTTTTTTTTTAAACCAAAAGTTGTCAGTTTTACTCTAGTTATACAGAGTAAAGATATTGTTTTACACTTTAAATAAGTTAAGTAATAAGGGTTTAAATAACACTTTTAAATAATATTTATCTCAATCGGGACTTTTTTTTTAAAAAAATTTAATTTTTACCCCAAACTTCGATATTCAGACTAAATGCGCAGGCTCAAGCCATTCTATTCTTCAGCGGTAATATTTCATGCAGTTGATGTACTAGTATAAAGGCAACTTTTGGCATCTACCCGTATTTGATTAAAAAAAAAAAAAAAAAAAAAAAATGCTCTACCAAATGTGCATATTGCGAGTACGGCAGGGGAAAGTGTTGTACCTTGGGACGCTTGTACCTCGGGACATCGATAATTTCTAATAAACAATTGGCAACAAACATCTTTTCTTTATTTCTAATAGTGACCTATAACCAACTGATATCATTATAGTAAAAGATAACATCAAAAGCACTGCATTAATGACTTGGTGAGAAAAAAAAAATTTCACTACTCCAAAGTAAATATTTCCCCCCATTCAAATTTCATTTTTAACTATATATAGAGGTCTGCACGGGCCAGGGCTTGGCCCGTGGCCTGTACGCGGCCCGCGGGCCGGGCCGGCGGAATCGTTTCAAATTTTCTAACGGGCCGGCAAAAAAATTGAACGGGCCATACGGGCCGGACCGGGCCGATAAAAAAATTTTCGGACCTGCCGGCCCGTTCTGAAGATTTACGCAGAAACGATAAAATATGATCTATTTTCAACGCAAATGGTTTTAACGAGAATAAATATAAATGTGCGTCACGAGCCATACTAGTTTGACAGCATCAATATAAAAATGTAACTTGTACAGTATGAGATCGGCATCGGGCAGTTAAATTGTATGTAACCCGTTTTAATATATTTTTTAGCTGACTCATACCGGGCCGAGATCAAACTTGCATTATTTTTCTACATATAGACTTGCCGGACCGGAACAAGACTTAATTGTTCTCAAGATCTGTAGGACAGACAACATGATTTGTAAAATTATTAACAGCGATAAAGAACTTATGTTAGATTAATCTTTGGATATATACTTCTTGATGGTTTTTAAATTAATTTCTCAAAATCGCGAAAGTTTGATGGTTTTTAAATTAATTTCTCAATAACGCGAAAGTTTGACACATTTTCAGATTAATTTTTAATTGTAAAAATCTAAAAGTGATAAGCCTGACTATTGAAGGCATTTGGAATCGAATAGCATTTTTTATTTTTGATGAATAAAATACTTGCATAAATTTGTTCAGATACAATAGTTTCTCAAATGGTTGCAGGTTTTTCTCCCTTCCCATGCTATCGCTTCCGGAAATTCGATTGAAAATACTAACTATAACAAAAATTTATTTCCTTTCAGTATTCTTAAATTGCTTGTATCAAAAAACGGTTAATGCCACTTGATTATATAGTTTCTGAATAAAGATACCTGCTGTGCGTTTCTGAGTAAAAAAAATGAATTTAGAAATGTATCAGAAAGGCACATATTTGAGTTAAAGAATGAATTTGGATTTAAAATCTTTAATAAAATGATATAGAAATATTTTTATAAATCTTCTTTTATTAAACAGCTTCAAAAGTTACGATGTTTTTAACTTTCTTTCTTTTTTCTTTTATTCTAAGCCATATTAATTTTTTGATGAATCTTTATTTGATTGTTGGAAGCCTAAGAATCTTAGTAATCACTAATGCTGCTGATGTGTATTTCCTGTAAAATCATTCCATAGATATGTATGCAGTATTTTTTTTAAAAAATCTTAATTATATGAAAAAAATCTGATTTTTTTAGAAATCGTAGAAATTGTAACGGGCCAAAACGGGCCGGGCCGGGCCTAAAATATAAAAATTTAAACGGGCCGGGCCCGGACCGAACTTTTGAGTTTTACAACGGGCCGGGTCGGGCAGGAAATTTTTTCCTACGGGCCGGGCCTGGAAATTCCGGCCCGTGCAGACCTCTAACTATATATTTTTACAGGAAGTCAGCTGCAATTAATTTTTTTTTTTTTTATAAAAAAGAAGTTTTTTAAATGTTTTCGCTATGAGAAAATAATTATAGTGTTTCTAGATTTACTGTCATTTTCATCTTACTTAAACCATGTGATGATTGTACCTTGGGACAGTAAAAAAGTTGTACCTTGGGACATGTCGAACGGTATAACAAATGCATGGTTTCTAATAATTTGCTTAAATAAAAGTAAATTTGTTATTTATTTTACAGAAAATTTTACAAAACATCTGAAACACAGTAAATAAAAAACAACTCAACTTTATTTTGGATGTATTTTATAATGATTGAACTGATGATATGAATTGCAAATATGAGTCTTGTAACTCCTGATAAATCTTTTTCTTTCCATGTGATGCAATTTTCTAAAGAGCACATGTTCTGATGTATTTTTCTGATTTTTGAAACAATTTTAAAATGTGCATTTATGTATTTTACTACATTGTTAATCATGGATAACATAACAGCTATATTTTGATTCTTGCAACAGAGAAATGACGGCAAATTGAAATTACTTTGTTTACAATTCCCACCTTACTGTCTCTGGGCTGTAGAAAACATGCTACAAGTCTTGTGCTAATGAATGGATGATGCCATATTCTAGACAGTTAACCAAAATATATGTTGTAGTAGAAATTGTTGGAAATGCATTTTAAAAACCTTTCACACTACTGAATATCATTAAAGGTTTTGAAGTGACAAGCTCTTATTCAATCAATAAAAATGTATTCAGAGAAGACGAACTTTTAATAAAATGTAACTGATAGCCATTTCATTCAAATGAAATGTTGAATGACACAGCTGAATTTACAGCAGAAAATGTATTATCAGTAATATGCATAATCAGTGTTGAATTAAAACACTTTTCTCTTGAGGAATTTCTATAGCTCCAATGGGGGGGGGGGGGGGCGGGGGGGACATTGCACTTTTTTATTATTGAAAACATAAAATATAAAGTGTTCTGGGGGGGGGGGGGGCATCGCATTACTCCAAGGAAGAATGTCCCTCCCAGACCATCCCCTGATATCAACATTGTGCATCTGCATAACTAGTTTATCTTCACATTCTCAAAATGTCACATCCCCAGTAATGATTAGGTCATTTTTTAAAGCAGTAGCTTTTAAAAGCAATGTCTGCAGGAGAAAAAGAGAATATAACATTTTAAGAGTTTCTTTAAGTAAAAGCTGAACTTGAAATTGCCAAGCAGGAAACTGGAGTAGCAAGAAAATCAAATAAAAGACCATTTCTGTAACAAAATAGCAGTTTTGAATCTGTTAATGATAAGCTCATCTTATCTAGAACTAAAGATGATGATAACACAGATTATGATCATACCACAGATGTGTTAGTAGTAAGAAATTAAGAAAGAAATTTACTTTCTTACAAAAGTATCTGGGGAGAAAAAAAAAATATGCTCTTCTATGTATCTGAAGTTAGCTGACGTATTTCCATCAAAAAGAAAAAAAGATTAAAAAAAGTTTTGTTGGCACAAAATTAATTGACTAGTTATTCTGCAAAATATTGTATAATTTATTGCACAAAATTATTAATTAATTATACCTCTATTGGCTGTAATATGTATATGTAGTATGTAGTAATTTTTTTATTTTCAAACAGCCTGAATTTCTAAAAATATATTATAGAGAAAAATGTTGGTGAATTCAAATGTTGCTTTCAAATTTTAGATCAGATTATAATCATCGAAGTGAAAAATTAAAATGTGAAAACTGTCCCAAGGTACAACACTCTCCCCTATAACATATCACGTTTCCAACAAAGGAATATTATATAATGACTTTAAAAAGGAAGCCTAACTAGAAAAAATACATCCCCAATTATGTGCAATTCCTTTATTCCGATTTACTGCAATATATTTCAGTACGTCTGTTATTAGATGCACTGTTTTAATCTACATCTGAACATTATTATTTTTTATTTTACAAGTTCAAAATGTTTACATGTTTACTTTAAAAGTTATCCTCGTAAAAGTGGTATTTCTCATCACATAAAATCAACAAATCGATCCTACATTATTAAAAATATAAAGGGACATGCAGACACAAAGTAAAAAAATTTTTTTACAGTTTCACGGGAGCAATAATACAAGAAGAAAATTGTTAAAAATACAATCATATGTAAGTTCAGGAAACGCAAACATTATAAAACGCCTGCAGGTCAGCAACCAATTTTCACATATTGTACAATATTCCGAGTCCTTTGGAATCATTATGAGAAATGATAGATTTTACATGTCACTCGGAGTATGCACATCTATATCGCTTTTACTTTATGTGATCTCACTTCTTTTTTATGACAGACTTTTAGATTATTTAGATTTGCAACGGTTGTTTTTCATGATATATATATAAATATATAGAAATAACATACGACATTTTACTGTTTTATTTTCTGTATTACCTTTTAAGTTATTGCCTACTTAAGTTATTGCCGATTTTTTACCCATGCATGATTGTCTTGTGCTCTTTTTTTTTTTTTTTTTAAACAGAATATATGAATTTATAAATTGTATTTTGTGATTCCACCATTCAACTTGCTCATTTTCATCATTTGAATTTGTTCCAGTGCATAGTTAATTTAAGACAGCATCCCATTTTCTTTACTTGTCACAAGTTATTATTAAATCCATGTTCTCAGCAATATCGCTCAAGCTAACACCTCTCAGCGAAATCCTAACTATAAGGTACTTAGACAATACAAAGATGAATATTTATTTCTGCTTCCTTTTTTTCCACTTTTTCCTTTTTTTCCACTGACAAATTTTTCATTAAATAGGTAACCATGCACCAAACAACGATTATTTCGATTTTGATAATGCAGATTTTCAAGGAGACCCTAGAGGATTTGGTATTCTAACTTTTTCATTTTATGATAAAAACTCATTTTGTTTTTCAACTATTATTTTTGTAGAGTCATTTACGAATATAGTACCTGTACCCTATATTGACACCTTAAGGAAAATGTATTTTTTTCACCCCCATGTACAAGTCAGAGGACTCCAAAAATGTGTGTCCACTATCCTTGGACTATTGACTATCATTATTAAAATTAGCGACCTTGTAATTATTCTGGTTTAATTTATATGATAAAAACAAAAAATGTTTACAAACGTCCATATAAGGAACTACCTGTCCCTATTATGGACAGGTGTTTCCTTATTGACTTTCTACCCAGTGTGTATGGAAGAGCCACTTTTCCAAGGGATTTTAGAGGAGAGAGAATAAAAAAAACATATCTTAAAGTATTCGGAGGAGGAAGGAGGACAGTAAATATCTTTAGAACATGTATTTTCGAAAGGGGAGGATCATTTTCGGCTTTTACCCTTTGAAGACCCATGCAAAGCCCCTTAGTTACTAATATTACGAAATAATATTGTTAGTTTTACTTAGCTTTATAGCATCTGTCTGCGAATTTACATCTGTTATTACCCAGTCCTCACAGCATGGACAAATAGAAATTTTTTCACCATGGGCAGTAAGTCCCATATAATCCTCATGAACAGAAAAGCATCAATACTGCAAAAGAAGCAGTACCAGCTCTCTTTTGTTGAGGAAGTCATACCATTGGTGCCTATGATTTCGCCAACAGATATCCTAAAGGCGGGGGGGGGGGCTTTTTTTATTTTTCTGCAAGGGTTTTTTGGAGGAAGGTTTTGGGGAGATTGTTCAAACGGCATCTTGTTGAACAAAGATTTTACCACTTTGATGCTTTTTCAATTTATTGCTTGGCAACGTTGAATTTCCTTCTTTCTTACAGTTGTAGTTGATGGGGACATAAGCTGTCCATATTGGGAACCGGGCGTAGTTTTACTAAATCTAGTAACAAATGAATAAGGAAAATATTTTAAAGCAAAATATGCAATAGCAATCGAAAATATGTTTTATTAGCTTTCTAAAATACTCCACTTTTCAACATTTAATGTAATTTTACCATATCTAATAAGAATTTAAGCTTACAAGTAATTAAGATCAGCACATCTCAAAACAACAGGTTTCCTCGTAAATAGCGAATAGCGCGCTTTTTTACACTTTCCAGCCTTAATTATCTTTTCAACTGTTTTTCTTCGCGAAAATGTTGAGCCATCTCTCGATTAAAATTATTACCTTTAAAAATATGAAGGGTGTCCATATTGAGAGCCATGTCCATATAGGGTACAAATACCTTACTATATTTGTCATGATCACATAAGTAAAAAATGTTTAAATAAACCATTAATTAAATTTTTCTTGATGATAAACAGGCAGAAAAAAATATTTATTGAATACCTAAAAGAATGTCCATCATAAACTTATAGTAAGATAACTCAGGAATTACAGTTTTAGGAGAAAAATATATTTTTTTAAATTCGAAATTTGAATTTCCGTATATTCTTTGGCATTACCTATAGTGACATTGAATGATGTCAGATAGATAAATTTAAAAAACTTGTAAATAAATGACTATGATGTAAAGTACGATACAAAATTTAAATATTACATTCTTTTTCAGGCATTTCAATTATTACTGTTTTCGCAGAATTACATTAGATGTCGCTTAACCTTTTATACTCGGATGCTATTTTAAAATACCATAAAAAATACCCTATCAAAAATTTTATTTAATACACCCATCAGCTATACACTATAAAAAGCCGTTATATTTGTATATTTTCTAACTTTGAAAAATATTTAAAAGAATCTTTCAAATAATGATTTGAGTAGATTCTTGAATATTTCACAATACACCAATAACATGGGCGGCAATTCCAAGGCACGCTACCGACTATTTTCGAAAAAATAAGTCAAAATTGTACAAAATACTCGAAATTAGACTAGCTGCGTGTGCCTGAATTTGGCTGGCTGGAAATTGAATAAACTGAAACGCAACTTAGTAGATTCTAAAGTTCAATATCGGCTCAACATTTATTTCACTTTTTTAGACAGCAATACTATAGAAAAGGGAAAATAAGTAATAATTATTCATAAAAATTGGTATAATAAAAAATATGACAATTTGGCGAATCTGGAATTTTTCCTCATTTTCGCAAGTGAAACTCTAGAAGAAACCTTTTTTGAGCTGATTCCAGTTCAGCTTGCGTGCTCCTAAAATTAACAAAGTATGAACTTGTTAATTTTAGCAATTTTAACAATTATTTGGCAGTTAAGATACAACAAAAGAAATCGCAATTTTTTTTTTTAAAAAAGGGAAAAGCTTTCAAATATTACTTTTAAATACATTGTAAAATATCTGTTTCCTAATTTCCAAATAACATGCAATAGTAACCGAGAACGAAAATGTAGAATATTCTCCCTCAAGTTAACTATGATTCCGAAAAACGTTCTTTATCTGAGAAATTAATATATTTTTGATATTTAAAGAATCATTTATTAAAATAAAGTTCCTTGTGTTGCCAATAATTTTCAGAACCAATCCCAAGTAGTTTTTAAAATGTATTAAAAATTTTCTTAAACTGGTATATCAGTTAAATCAGTTTCTTAAATTATAACAGGATTAGCATTAACATTAAAATTGATATTATTTTGTTACTCTTACATAGATAAATAAATTAAGTTACGCAGCTGAAAATGTTTAATTGATAAATGATAATATCCTAAAAATGGTATTCCGGTTTAAGAAAAGTTACTAACGCTTTATTAAAGAAAAAGTTAGTGGCGTCGAAAGAAACTTTGTTTTTACGTATGCTTCTTTTACATTTTGAAAATATATCGATTTCTCAGATTTGCAAAGATAAAGAGGGCTTTTCGGAATCGTTTGTAAATCGAAAAATCGGAATCGTTTGTCTCTCTCTTTTCTTTTACACAGAGTGTAGCAAAATACTACTCAATCAGTAATAGCTTTACCTTTTCGAAATATTATGGCAAAATTTTTTAATTTCTACTGATATTGGAATATTTACATTTTATAAACTTACAATGATTTCTTTTAAATTATTTGATAAATTCTTATGTATGATTAAAATTATATAGCAACATTGTTACAGTTTTTCAATTTTTTTAATATAAAATAATTTGATATAAGTAATGATATTCTGTGGAATTTATATGAATTTAATAGAAATTGTGTATTTTTACTGCCGAAGTATTAGTAAATTTTTGACATAAAAGTAATAAAATGTGGGGCAAGATGAAAATTTAGATAAAAATTTACCCATTTAAAATGAACAATTATAAAATAAAAACGAAAAAAATCTTAAAATTGTTGTTATTATTATGGAAATGAATTAATTATTATAAACGAAAAGCGCTATATATCTCGAACTAATTATATATGGCTTCACCCACATTCAATTAGGATAACATATTGAAATTTTTAACCAATAAAAAAATGTAGTATTTAACACATAAATGTACCCTCCCCCCAAAAAATAATAAAAACTAGTCGTTGGGGGCCACCGTAATACTTAACCATCATGGATATGTATATGAAAATAAAACATGTGAAAACTATTTATACAATGCATTGCAATTCATAAACAAAATTTAAATATTGTTAATATACATAGTAATGCTCTGTTAAAGAACTGCTGATGTACTAATTTCGACAAATTATATAAAACGCCAAACTACTCAAGTAGTACCGAACTGCGTAAAAGAAACATCCTTATAACTCCAAAAATAATAATTCTATTAACTAACAATTAACTGCGTCGGATTAAGCGTCTCATTTCCAATTAAAATATACTTCTGAATTGAAATTTGAATGAAATACAGGGTCATGAAAAATCGAAGAATGTGGAAAACAAGATTACAAATATCTCGGCAACTAATAATCCGATCGACTTCATTCTATATGCAAAATATGTGTTATTTTATTGCCTTTTACGTCCATGCCTTAGAACAAAAAAATTCGAAAATTTTTATATACCTTTCATCAGAACGAATTTTTCGAGAGTCCGAAAAAAATAGTTCCGGATAATCGAGGTTGCTGATATTAAATAGGGTTCGTCCCATTCTTACATACTAACTACATACAAAATTTCAAGTCTCTATCTCAATTTGTTCGGGAGATAGAGCGTTTACAGACAGACAGACAGACGGACGGCAGAATTTTTTTTCTAAAAATATGTTTTTCGGAATCTCCACTATCTAAAACGTGTAAATCCGTCAAAATTTTTTTTTTCGATTTTCAAAACGATTGCAAGACTTACCCTATACTAACGTATGATGGGTAAGTAATAAACTAAAATAAAATAAAAATAAACATGCGATTGTGTTAAAATGTAGACAAATGTGACAGTGAATACAGAAAAAAAATAATTTTCTACAAAACTACGGAAAAAAAGCAAAAACTCAAAAATACACAATTTCTATTAAATTCATATAAATTCCACAGAATATCATTACTTATATCAGATTATTTTATATTAAAAAAACTGAAAAACTATAACAATGTTGCTATATAATTTTAATCATACATAAGAATTTATTAAATAATTTAAAAGAAATCATTTAGGAATGTTTAAAAAATCATGTATTTTTTAGTACAGGAATTACTTTAACTAAAAACTTTAAGTAAAACAATTTGCTAACTTAACAGGTGAATTTAATCTTAAGCATCATTATAATAATCTGAGATTAATAATTACTTCCATACGAATATTATGGTAGAAAGTATGGTGGTAGATATAGCATATTTGTCTTTTTAAAATGCTGCAAAAAGCAAAACTATAATTATTTTACTATCATAGTCTAATTCAGATATTATTAATTTAAGATAATTGGAACAATGTGTAAGAATAAAATAGTATTGAATAGGGCAAATATTCAAATAAATTAGAGAATCCTTTTATATTAATTAAATTAATTATTTTTATGCAGAATTTATTCTTTATTTAAAGTTTGTTAAACTTCAACATTTAAGAAATTAGTTTTAAATTTTGCATGCAACCAAATGTTAACCATAATTTAAATATATATATATATAGGGTCACCCGGGGTAAAATGGGTACAAAAATCCGCTTTTTTAATTTTAATATTTCATGGCAGAAATATTATGAAATAAATTCATGTTTTTGTTCATTATTTTTGACATTGTGTATCTTAGGTCTAAATTAAACATAATTTGTGTTTTCTTTCTTTTCAAATTTTTGTGTAAAACACTATACCTATTTTACCCCGTGGTTCGGGGTAAAATAGGTATGCACCGGGGTAAAATGGGTATATGCTGGTTAAAGTTGATTAATAAATTAAATATACTTAAATACACTAATGAATGTGTAAACGATTTAAACGTTTGTACTTTCATCCTCTGAATAATGTGTAAACTAGGAAGGTTTACAAGGGTTTACAAACTAGGAAGGTTTTTTGAAGCGGGCTTCAAAAACTCTCCACTTTCAATTTGTTTACATTTTTTTCTTGACATATAAAAACACTGTTATGAAACTAGTATAAATAAGATGAGAGTACTGACAAATCGTATCCTCCACCACATCAATTTACGCACATGCTGTAAATCGTGTTTCTCTTTAATTTTTTTTTTTTTAATGCAATTCAAAGGCAGATAGATATCAACATGAATATCTGTAGGGAAAAAATGAGAAATTAAATTACACTGGAAAATCATTGTTTAATCAATGCTATAAAATAATGAAAATTTACATGCAAAATGCATACTGGCAAGAACTGTTGCAGCTTGGTTGAGATAGCTATCTGACAATTTAGGTTGTGTTCACATCAGCAACATCGTCTTTCTCAGGAAAGACATAAAATAATCCGGCAAATGACTTTGTTGTAAACTTCACAGTATTTTCACCTTCATCAGGGATATCAATAAGACCTGTGAATCCCAGAACAGACTTTCAATTTTACAAGGACTCAATCACCAAATTCATTGCAGTGAAAACCTTTGGTTTAACTTCTATTTTATGGGTTGCTTCGATTCTTTTAACTGTTTGTACTTTTTTTTTTTTGTCTTTTTTGTGTTCCTAGTGCAAACTCTTGCAGCCACCTGCTCTGTAGTTAAAACGTCCCCTACTTTTGCTTGTACTCTCTTGCATTTTCCGTGAGTTTTTTAGAGCCTCTCCAGTACTAGAAGATGTGTTTTAATTTAGTTTCGCGATATTTTTCTTACCTTGTGTTTCTGTACATTTAATCAATTTGCATGTACTTTGATTTCACCCGAAATAGCCTAATTTATAATATAAATAATAAATTGATGATATAAATAATCGCCTAATTTCATATAACAAAGCATAATTTCAGTTTAAAACATAGGATCAATAGCAATTTGCTCTCAAAGGTCTTTATTCAACTTTGATCAATTTTCATACATTCATATCTTGACCTATACCCATTTTACCCCATATGGCAAAAAATGGTATAAAATTTTTGTGAGTGAATAAATTTACTTAGTTTTTCAGTTTTCTGTTAGAAGAATCCTTCTTCTGTAAATATCAAACAATTTATTCCTAAAATTCTTCCTGTATATTTTTCTGGAAAGAAGTTTTTCAACCACTAAAAACACTTTGTTCTATCTTCTAAAAAACAAAATGGTTGCCAAGCCCATTATAAGTATCACCAGTTTGTTTTTACTAAATTTAAGTATTGCCAGATATGGAAGCACTTTGTTCATAATTTTAATTTTTAAAACAAATTTGTCTCGTAAAATAATAAAATAAATAAATAAAATATGCCCATTTTACCCCGGCTGAGCCTACATATTTAATAAGATTAAAAAATATATAATATATACATGCATACATTTTTTAAAGATTATGAAGAAGAATAGCGAAAAAGAAATCTGTACTAATCTTAGAAGTATGAGTGCATTAAATGTACAGGGTTATTACAAAAGTTTCATCGGGTTTCTGAAGCGTTTATTTTGGAACATAATTGGGTTACAACAATGGGATATGCATGAACATAAACCAAAAGTATACAAGATTGACGTCCATACTACAAATGTTCAAATATGTATTCCTTGAGTGATAGGGCAGCTGTCAAGCCGGTAATTCAGTACGCTCCACACATTACTCAGCATGGTCACCAATGCATTTCCGCAACTCAGCGAAAGTGACATGGATCAAGCCATCGTTGTGTGTTGCAAGTTTTCATTTGCATGCCTTCTGGAATGCTCTCTGAACGGTTATAAGGGATTCACACTTTGAAAATTTTAGTACACAAAACGCTTTCTACTGTCCAATCGCCATTTTGAATATGACGTTCATGCAGCAACCATGGCAACCACACGAACATGAGACATAATCACGAAACTATAGTTAATCCCCTCTTGTTTGAGCTGCCATGGAAACATATGCGTTTCCTAATTCGCACGTTGTAACGTATCAAAACCCGATGATTCATTTGTAATAAATAACTCTGTACAATTAATTAAGAATATAAAAGATACATAAATAAATTAGATTACTTACGTATCTTTTATATTCCAATGATTATTAAACTTGAGACAAAAAGTAATAAATAAATAAATAAATGCGCTAAGATGAAGAAAACAACTTCTTAATATTAAAAAGTAACTTGCAATATTAAATAAGCTACTATTAAAATATAACTCAATACTAATTAACTCAATAAATATTTAGCCATAAAAAGTAAATTTAAAAAAATCTGTGATATAATATTTCTAAAATAAAAAATAAGCTGAAGTATGAAAATACTAGGACTTCCCTCAGAGGGATTAGTCTGAGCGATATTGCTTAGAACCTCAGAGTAAACATAGTAAATAGAGGGAGAATTCCCCCAGTGTTTCTTCAGCCAAGATAAGAATCACGTGACTCCAGGCAAGACCGTTTCCGGTCATCGTAGTAATAGCATTGATTTCTATGGAGGACATTCGACAATTTTTTGTTTGCGACTAAAAAATATCATGGTATCAAGTTGTTGTGCCTATGGATGCACAGAGAGACAAAGCAAAACAAGTTCTGTTACTTTCCATCGGTATGTATTTATTTTTTATTACTTTTTTTTAATATTTAAAGGACTTTAAAAATGTATCATTCCAACTATTATACCGTTTACTCTTGTTATCATGATAAAAATAGAAAACATTTTACGTTTAATAACTTAAATGTATGTAATAATGCTATTTACTATCATCCAGTGTCATCAATTTAAATATTAAAAGTGTAAATTTGATTAATTTGAATTAATTTGGACCGTAATAAGAACATTTCTTATTACGGTGCTTGGCGATACATTTTTATCGCCAAAAGAAACTTGTTTTCATTGCTTTAAAACGTAAACACTTGCGTTTTTTATTTTTATTTTTATTTTAAATAAATTTTTGCTTTAAATGAATCGCATCTTTACTCTCTTGTTAGTTATTTCGCGTGAGTTCATATCTATATTATAAAGGCCAAACGTATCTGTGCGTAACGCATACGTCATTTTGCGAATGGCAACACTTTCCTCAGCAATTTCGATTTTGCAATTTTCGGTACAGCAAATTGTACAATTCTAAACATCGTACATTTAAAATTTTTGCACCGTCGTATAGAGGAAAAAAATGTACTTTTAAATGCAATTTGTTTCAAAGTTGTATCTCAATTTATTTTTCAGATATTAATTTTTTTTTTTTTTTTAGTTTTTAGTAGCAATTTTGTGATTGTGGCATCAGAGTCGCTCCATTTTCTCTGAAAATAGAAAGAAAAAAAGAAATTAAAATGCGTATACTATTTTAAAATTATCGTCTGTTATAAAATCCGGTGAATTTCAGTTTTATTATATTTAATAATTTGGATAATTGAATTTTGTAGTATTTTGTTAATTTTAGCTTAAAATAATATTTGTTTGAGAATTAGACTGACCAATATAAGTGATATTTTTTATTGTAACTAATTTTGTAAATTTATTATGAATCAATGAAACAGTTCTTTCTTAAAGATTTTCTTTCGTCGAATTTCGACAGGTTCCACCTCGTATCTTTAAATTTTAAAATTTGAAATTAATGCAGTTGTTTGAAATAAATACAACTTTCTAATATCATTTTATAATTTTTAATTGGAGTTTCTGAGAAAAAATGCACGAATTTGTTTTATATTTTGTCATGTTTTAAGAATTCTTTTTAATTAAAATTAAATTTGTGAAATATTTTAAAAATTATAATATTAAAATTATTAATAAAAAATGATGGTTGGAACGGTATATTGAATTTATTCTTTTTATGTAACAAACATTTAATGAAACAATGGTTATTTATTTATTTATTAATTAAGTCCTTTTTTTTCGACTTGTACTTGTCTTATAGTCTTTGTGGCTCTTTCTCACTTATTAAATTCAGTTAAGGGATTTTAAAAAAGTATACTAAATTTAATTTTTTTAAGTAATTTCTTTGCTTACTTGTTTATATATGTATACTTTTGCATGCATTAACATTTAAATTTGCCAACATATTATACATTTTTATTATCATTATATACTTTTAAAAAAGTATCATTTATAAAATACTATTTTAATTCATTTTATGTATAGCTTTCCAAAGCATAAAGACAGAAGAAAAATCTGGGAAATGAAATTACGAAGAGAAAATTTCAAAACTACAAATTCTTCAGTGGTGTGCTCGAGACATTTTACTCCCGATTGCTTTGACAGAGAAAAATTTGGTGGTATATAGTTGAGAAAAAAAAAAAAAAAAAAACTGCTGTACCAACATTATTCGATTTTCCCAAACATCTGATTGAAAGAAAGGTTTTACGCAAGCCCTTAATTAAGAAAACACCTTTACTGGCCTCAAAATAAAAACTGTTCTATCACGTCAATCTTAAATGAGATTCAATTACCTTGAAAATTGAAATTATCTTTAATAATTTTGTTACAATTAAATAACCTTTAAATATTTTTGTTATCATTAAATAAGGCGGTGATTATTATTTAAAAAAAATAGTAGTACATCCCGTAGGTAACAATGTGGCACTCCTCATTTAAAATTTATTTTATTGAATAGGCACATTTTATTTTAATAGAATAAAAATTTTGTAATAATTATTATGCAAATATGTTTTTAACATTAAAAAATTCTTATTAGTAGTCCCTGGGAATTCAGATTATGGATTTAGTGTATCGTGAGGTTCTGAAGATTGGCAACTGCTGATATAAATGAATTAAACATGGCTGAATAAATTTTGTTTTTTAATTCTATCGTTTCTAAAAGTGAAATTTTGCATTTTGGACTTTTTCGAACTAATTTGTGTGCATTTATGCAATTTGTTTTATAAAATAATTTCAGTATATGTTAAAATAGTGCATTAAATTATTTGTAAATTTCCATCCTGAAGAAAAGTTGCATATAATATTATCTGTGTAAGTTATGATCATTAATGAATTATTCAATTAAACTTTTTGCGTTGAAAAGCATACAATTAATTGTATGCGTTGTTATAGATGTGTTTGTTTAGAAAGAAAAACAATAAACATTTTGTGAATTTAGAAAATTTAAAGTTGATGTTTATTTTTAATTAAAATGCCCTTTATTTAATATCAGCATTTAAAAACAAAATAATTATCAAATTGTTTAATTTTTTGTTTTTAATTTACAATAAAAGTTTGGCTTGTTTATTAATTTGATGTAATAATAAGCAAATAATTCATCACTTAAACTTTCTTTCTCTCGAAATTTCATCTTTCTTCCTCCCCCTCCTCAGCCTCTGATCTTCCAGCACACAAAGTTAAACTTCTTAACCAATTTCTTTATTTTTTTCCCGCCTATTTGTACTTTGTATTAACAATAAAAAATTAATTATGGCATTAAATTAAATATAAACAAATCCATGTAAAAGATTGAAAACTGAACAAAAATATATACATTTGAATGATAAAAAAAATTAAGCATGAAATAAATCAACAATAGCATAAAAATCCAACGTACATTCGGATTTCTTTTACTACTGATTTGTATTTCTGTCAACTCTCAAGTGTCTGAATGACAGCATAAAAATACTGCACTCCTGCCAAGAGCTACGATAAAGAGACAAATCTAGCATTACTTCTGGCAACCATTCATCGCCAAATGCCTGGAGTCACGTGGGTCATCCTGGCAGCATTTCTTACTGCAGGAAGCAATGGGAATTCTCCCTCTATTTACTATGTTTACTCTGAGCTTAGAACAGAGTTTTAATAATAATATGCATGCTAAAAAAAAGGTTATTTTTAATTAATTATATACTGCCACAAATTGAAATGACAAAATGAATGATACAATTGCGAAATATTTCATAAAACTTCCTATATACGGTTAAAAAAAATGGGAAATCAAACTATACAAAATAGCCATGCATGGGTATAAATTTACACAATGTATTTATACAATACATTAAAAGTAATACAGATAATAAAGCTTTAAAAAAATCTTCTATCGGAATTTGAACTCTTTGAATTGACGTCAAGAATATATATACCAATTTTAGTACCTAAAAGTGGCGCAAATCATGATGGTTGAGTAGAATGAGAGAATTTTTTATATGGTGTGTGGTGCCCTTAAATAGTTAGAACAAAATAGTTCATATGTGCAATAATATTTACATCTGTATTATATGCATGCGATGAGGTTTTCGATAAAAATTTAGGATATTGTCTCTTTAAAAAATAGTATATAA
Source organism: Maratus speculifer (assembly GCA_964019185.1). Lineage (NCBI taxonomy): Eukaryota > Metazoa > Arthropoda > Arachnida > Araneae > Salticidae > Maratus > Maratus speculifer. The sequence goes on along the minus strand of OZ025290.1, from coordinate 54,005,481 downwards.
AAATCTCGAAAAATCCAACAAAAAATACAATGTGTCCTTTCGAGTGTGTTCCAGATATGCTCAATCTGATTTAAATAGATCGTGCATGCTGGCCACTACATAGGCTGTTTTGTTTTCTTTTCAAACTGATTCTCTTAAAACAGCTGTATTTTCCTTTAGCATGCATAAAATAAAACGAATCGGCAATCATGAATGTGGTAAATAGTTTACAGAGGTATACGCTGCATACTTTCTGGATTTTTTAAGTACCAATGTATACCCCTCTTTCTCAAAAAGCTGCAGTATATACATTCTAGGGTATATTTTCTAACTTGAGCGTATACTCTCTGATTAGAGCGCATATTCTGTTTTATTATTATTATTATTATTATTATTCCACTATTGGTAATGACTATTAGTATAAAGTACGAACGAGATCTGAATATCTCGTCTGCATAAGCTTTGAGCCGTCAAGTGTCATCACAAGTGATTTACAAATCTGAACATATTTTTTCAGTATAACATGCTGGCTCAAATACGCCAATGTGAACTCGATTATGCAGTTTTACCCGAAAAAGTTATTATTTAAAAAACCTGCTAGTGAAATTGAAAAAATGACTCTATAATAAAATCCCTAGATTACTAAACTGAAAAGTTAATGTCCCCCCCCCCCCCTATACTAATTTGTAATGGAATTCTTTTGTGTTGACGTGAAAATAAATATTTTTTGCGCGGCATGTTCTACAAAATATATATTCTAGTGCTCTTCATAAATGCATATCAATTTCATTATGTTTCTACGGGTTTAACATCATTCAAAAGTACTTGAAACTACTTCACGACATCGGCCATAATGTAACGGAATACTTTTGACTGTCCCTGTATTCGAACTATTTATCCGATTTTATTAAAATTTGCAGACTCAACAAAATGCGACAACAAATAGATATTTAAAATTTCAAACGATTCGGTAGCATAGTTTTTGTGCTGTTATATGCGGACAGACAGACGGAAGGATCAGACGACGACTATAGGTACTAAATATTTATAATAATTAGGAACACACTTAAAAAAAACAGTTAATTTTAAAAGCGCATGCAGAAATTGAAAACGCATTTCCAGAAATTATTGCTCAAAGCCAGTATTGTAACCGATTTCTTTGGTGTGTTCCTGTAATTGGATTCAAAACGCTATGAATGTCCTGTTATAACGTAATCGTAATGAAATTCAGTGGTTTACATAAGTTTCACACATTTGCAATAGCGTAATTTCATTAAAATACTCTGCAATGGATTTCCCAAATAGACCATAATGTAATGAAATTCCTTTGGGTGCCCCTGTAGATAAAATATAAATCCCACATACTTCATAAACACTACCAAACATTCCTAGGGGACCCTGAATGAGGTTTACCAATCGCATATAAATCGGTGTATATTTATGGATGTTAGAGCGTGGACAGACGATAGACAAATCGAATGCATAAACACTTTTCAGCTTTGTTGGAAAGTGTATAAAAAAGCAACCTCTCAGGCTGAAGATCGCAATCACATCAATTCATTTAATGCTAAAAAGAAAAGAAAAAGCTCACCAAAAAATTTAGAACAGGATATGGTACACTTTTTATGTAATTGGAGCCAAAATATAATTTTTACCATTGCATGGTAACCCGGCTAATGTTGTCTGTTTATTAATAAATTGTTTATTTTTTCCTATATTCATTTAATCTAGATTTAATCGTGTTTTTTTCTTTTTTTCTTTGTTTGTTACTTCCTTTTTAAAATAGAATTAATTTCAAAATGATTTTCGCCAAAATTGCGCCAAACTTGATGCGTATATGATATCTCTGCCCTAATTTCACGGTACTTTCCCAATACCTTCACCTTAGCGTTTTTATAAATCATGGTCCAGTTTGGGCTTCAGAAATTGAGACTTCAAACCAAGATGATCGTTTATGTTTATTTTTACTCATAAATATGGCACAGATGTCATATTATGTGTTGTTATGTATAAAAATATAAGCTACATGTTAGCGCGATTTTTCCTCGTCAAATTGGTGAAACGGTGTATTTATTATTATGTTTATTATTTATAACTGTTTATTCATCGCTTCAACTATTTTTTTTTTTTGGTATTACTTGATTATCCCGTCGACCAAAAAAGTATCGCCAAACAATAAGATAAAATGGCAATAATGAATGATCGTGAATGTCGCATTCAATCGCATTAAATACGATACATGTGTTTAAAATATCATCAAGTGATTTTTTATCGCACTTTTTATTTGTATTTTTATCAATGTTTCACTAATTAATTTCTTCTTTCGTTATTTAAAATATGTCAATATGTATAACTTGGCGAAATTGATCAACGGGATAATCAAGTAGTACCAATATTTTATTTAAACATGGCAGAATTGTTTCCATGTTGCATGTGCGAAACATGAAAGAGGCTAATGGCGTTGTTATTATAAAGAATAACGATAATCACAAGCACTAAGTTAATAAGAATTAAGGCTTTTTTCTTTCAATTTTTTTTCCAGTTTGTTTCTGAAGTTTAAGTATAATTTATTATACTTAAAAATTGTTTGCGTATTTTCCTTGCTCCACGTGCTTAAATTTGGGAATCTAATGAAAAAAGTGACACATACCAAATTTCTCTGACGTATGCAAATAAATTGTGCTTTTTTATCAGTTTTTTAAACATAATTTTTAAACTATTTGGAAGTAATTTTTGAAAGTAGGTGCATTCAGTAGATTACTCTCATAGGTACCGTTTCGTACAATCAGAATAGCAATCCGACATTTATTTTTTCTGATTTGCTGGGCGAAAGAATTATGCTTGATTTTAATATCGTTACGTACTATATGTGTATTAGCTTTCGATTCGCTTAGACAACTATTTACTCCATGTTCTCAGATTCGGTTGTCTACGAAAATATCCAGCCGGTGAAAAATGACGCACACCATATTTCTGTGATGTATGCAAATAAATTGTGCTTTTTTATCAGTTTTTCTAATGTAACTTTTAAACTATTTGGAACTAAATTTTCGTAGTAGGTGCATTCACCAGATTACTTTCATACGTACCTTCTGGTACAAACAGAATCAAAATCTGACGAGTATTTTTTGAGATTTGCTTGACGAAAGAATTTTTTTGACTTTTAACATCGTTACGTACACTGAGTATAAGACTTCCAGACAACTAGGACTTCCCTCAGAGGAATTAGTCTGAGCGATATTGCTGAGAATACACATTTAATAACTTGCGATAAGTAAAGAAAATGATATGTTACCTTTAATTGGTGATTGATTGTGATAAAATATAATGATGAAAATAAGCATATCGAATCGTAGAACTACAAAATCTTGTTACATATACTATTTTTACTAGGACTTCCCTCAGAGGGATTAGTCTGAGCGATATTGCTGAGAATACACATTTAATAACTTGCGATAAGTAAAGAAAATGAGATGTTACCTTTAATTGGTCATTCATTGTGATAAAATATAATGATGAAAATAAGCATATCGAATCGTAGAACTACAAAATCTTGTTGCATATACTATTTTTATGAAAGAAAAGCAAACCATGCATAGATATAAAATTGGAAATATGCAAAATGTTAAAAGTAATACAGAAAATAAAACACCAAATTTTCATATATTGGAAATATAGCTCTTTGAAATGATGTCATGAGCATAAACAGAAGCTTCGCACCGATTTGAGAAACTATAAATAACATAAACTATTATGTTTGAAGAGAAATGGAGTGTATTTTATATGGTGTGAAATCCGACCGAATGGTTTATAATGTTGAATATCTGTTTTCCACGGATGCAATGAGGTTGTCGATAAGAGTTAAGGAATCCTTTTTTAAAAATTTGTCCTAAGCGAGTACTTAAATATTATAAGTTACTGTGATGCCAAAGTTATAGTTTCTGACCCCAACAGTATCCTAGAAATTGCAATATTCTCAATAAATTGGGTTTAAAACTTTTTCTAGAAAAAAAAAATGTTTAATTTGTGAAATTAAATTGTCGAATGTTTTAGAAATCGTTCATAACGAGAATATTATATCTTAAAAGTTGCCACAAAAAAAAAAAAGATTTTAATTTTTAGTCATATCAACATCAAAGAATTCTCAATTTTAGAACTTTTTTTGCTCGTGCATTGATGGTGATTATTGTTCCTACACAAAATATAGTATATTTTGCAGCAAAGATGGTTACCAACATTTTTTGCCCACATTATTTTTTAAATCGGCTAGGTACTCCCAATGCTAACGAAAAACACACAAACGTTAATGCTTTATAGCATAGAAATACAGAATCAAAAGCTATTTATCTCCTATTATATACACATAAACAGGGGTGGGGAAATACATCATTTTGCTCGCCAGTGGCGAGTGGATTTTCTCATAAGGCGAGTGCATTTTTAGTTTTTGAAAAACTGTAGGTAATAGGCACATTATCAGAAACACTTTTTTAATCTAGATATTTTAACTTTCCAAATTATTACAGTGTAAGTATGGTACTAAATTCTATCTAATATTAATCTTACCTTTGTTATATATATTTCTTAATATTATACAAAAAATAACTATGAAAATGCATTGTAGTAATAGTAATTTTGTCTGTAATCGCGTGCGATTTTGTCATAACTATTTTCAACTGCGTGTGTTGCATCTTGCAGGCTGGCGAAATAAATCCTTGGCTGGTAAGAATTTGGAAAATTTCTCCACCCCTGCACATAAATTATCTAATTAGTGCTAGCAGATGAATTTTTAAGTATACATAGATCAATATAATGCTTCATTTTTCTTTTATTAGTATTTCTTAGTATTCAGTTTTCATTTATCTTATACTATAATGCGAGCAAAAATTGTGTGTGTGTGTGTGTGTGTGTGTGGGTAAATTTTATGTCAAAAACGGCTCTAACGATTTTCGCAAAAATTTGGATTTTACCATTTTCGGGCACGAGAAGACCATTGGGCTAGGTCCCATGTTCGAGAAAATTCGATTATTGGGTCATTTTGGGTCATAATGGGTCAGGATCAAGCTATTTATATCTAGAGAACGGCTGGATCGATTTTAAGGAAATTTTGTATCCAATCGTTTTTTGGCACGAGAAAACTATTGGGCTGGGTCACATGTTCGAAAATTTTCGATTAGTGGGTCACTTTTGGGTCATTATGGGTCAAGCCATTTTTATCTAAAAAACGGCTCTAACGATTTTGACCAAATTTTATATTGTATCGTTTTGGATTACAAGAAGACCATTGGGTTAGGTAACATGTTCGAGAAAATTCAGTTAGTGGGTCATTTTTGGGGTCATTGTGGGTCATGCAATTTTTATCTAGAGACTTTCTCACGCAATTTTGATTAAAAATTGCATTCTATGGTTTTCGGGCACGAAAAAAACATTGGGCTAGGTTACATGTTCGAGAAAAAATTTTAATGGGTCATTAAGGGTCTGGGTCAAGCTATTTATATTTAAAGAACGGCGTGACGGATTATAACGAAATTTTGTATGTAACAGTTTTTTGACATGAGAAAACTAATGGGCTAAATCACATGTTTGAGAGATTTCGACTATGAGGGTCATTTGTGGGTCATGATGGGTCATAATGGGCCATGGTCAAGCTATATCTAAAGAACAGGTGAATCGATTTTAACGAAATTTTGTATGCAACATTTTTTTGGCACGATAAAATCATTGGACTAGGTTACATGTTCGAAAAATTTCGATTAATGGGTCATTTTGGGTCATAAAAGGTCTGGGTCAAGCTCTTTATATGTAAACTACGACAGTATCAAATTTAATGAAATTTTGTATATAAGTTTTTTGACACGAGAAAATTAATGGGCTATCTCACATGTTTGAAAGATTTCGATTATAAAAGGTTATGGGTCATTATATTATGAGTCATGATGGGTCATGTCAAGCTATATCTAAAGAACACGCGGATCAGTTTTAACGAAATTTTGTATACAACATTTTTTGGCACGAGAAAATCATTGGGCTTGGTCACATGATCGAGAAATTTCGATTAATGGGTCATAAAGGGTCTGGGTCAAGTTATTTATATTTAAAGAACGGCAGGATCGAGTTTAACGAAATTTTGAGTGTAACAATATTTATACACGAGAAAACTAATGGTCTAAGTCACATGTTCGAGAGATTTCGATTATAAGGGTCGTTTGTGGGTCATGATGGGTCATGGTCAAGCTATATCTAAAGAATGGGTGAATCGATTTTAACGAAATTTTGTATACAGCATATTTTTGGCACGAGAAAATCATTGGGCTATGTCACATGTTCGAGAAATTTCGATCAATGGGTCACTTTTGGGTTATTCTATCTAGACAATGTCTCGCGCAAATTTGACTGAATTTTATATTCTATCGTTTTCGGACACAAGAAAATCATTGGGTTAGGTCAGATGTTTCAGAAAACTCAATTAATGAGTCATTTTGGGTCATAATGGGTCAAGGTCAAACTATTTATACCTAAAAATTGGCTCAATCGATTTTATCTAAATTTTGTATTTAACGTTTTTCGGCACGCAAAAATTAATGAACTAAGTCACATTTTCGAGAGATTTCGATATAAGGGTCATTTGTGGGTCATGCTAATTTTATCTAGAAAAAATTGTTCTCACCATTTTCAGTATATTTTCTATTATATCGTTTTCGGGCAAAAGAAAACCATTGAGATAGGACACATGCACGTAACAATTCAGTTAGTGGGTCGTTTTAGGTCTTAATGGGTTCGGGTCATTCTAATTATATATAACAACGACTCAGTCAATTTTACCTAAATTTTGCAATGGAACGTCTTTTGTAACGAGAAGACTATTGAGCTGAGTTGCATATTAAACAAAATTATATTAGTGGGTCATATCGCTTCATTGCTGAATGCTGTCATGCTAATTTTACTTAAGAAATGGCTTAAACGATTTTGATTCATTTTATACTCTACTGTTTTTGATTACCTGAAGACCATTGAGCTAAGTCACATGTTTGATCATATGTGATTAGTGGATCATTTGGGTAAAAAAGGGTCAGGATCACGAGACTATGGCAAAAGCCAATAAGTTGGCGATATTTGACAAAATACTGACGAAATTTGGCCGAAAAATCGACTATTAAGGTTACGAAACCAAAACACATATTTGGCGCCAAATGGAAGAATGTGTCCAAATTTGGTTATATCTGGCAAAAAATATTGTCTTTCAGAATGTGAAGAAATTTCTTATACATTCTTAATAGTCTTCGAAATGCATAGTTAAACTAATCAGAGTCGAGCTATAAAAGTGATTTGGATTGATGTCCTTTCTTTGTAAATTTTAAAATAAAGTAAAATTTATGAACATGTGCATACAAACATAGTTGATAGTTTTTATAAATAATACTATTATTAATAACATGTTTTACAGTAATAATACTATATCGAGTTGAACACAAAGTTAATTTTGACCGAGCTGAGCTCGGTCACCCCTGCTAGTTTGTATTATTCAGTAAAACACTCACTTTCTTAAGCCCGAATTACGTCAAACATATAAAAGCGCCTAGGTCCATATAAGAGCGAAGTATTGTGAAGAGTATTAAATACAAGATAGTAAGACACTTAGCCAAACGCAGGTAATAAATCGCCAAATATTGTCCTTTTCGCCCTCTCTCAAAATGCATTTTTTTTTCGTATATTTAAAAAACACGATTTTGAGTAATCTTATTTAAAATTCAAATAAATAAATGAGAGGAAGCAATAATAGCATAAGTCAAAACATTCATAAGTCAACATCAAGGAATTGTATCGTAGTTACACATGTGGAAAAAAGCTGCTTTTGGCCAAAAAACGTTGTCTTCACTAAATTTGAATCCGATTAAAAAAAGTACCGTGATTAATTAAAATGTTATAGGCAGAGCTGCCAATTCTCCGGCATTTTGGGTACGGTATTTTAATACAGAAAATGTTTTATTAAATTGGAACATTCTGCGGATTTAAAAAATAACTTTTCCTATAAGAAAATTCTGCTATGCAATAAGAGAGGGTTTGGCATCTCTGCATAGGAATATTTCGTAATCTACTTTTTAACCTTAAAAAAAGCAACAACCATTTTTCGGGTACAAAAAGTATTGCTAATTGTTCCATTTTGCATACAAGGTACTGATTGTAATATTGATACATCTATGGTGATAAATTTCCAATAATTTTTCAAATCCCATTTATTTCATTAAAAATATAAATCTTTTATTCATTTAGTTTAAAATAAACGGTTTTTAACTAATTTCATAATACTTTTGAAATATCACTTTTCATTGGCCATTTTTTTAAAGCATTTAGAAAATGGTTGTTGTTTTCAGTCAAATATAGACTTTGGTCTGTCCACATTTTATTTTATTATTATTATTATTTATAAATGGTGGAGAAATATTCATACTTAATCGATAACGTACATAATATATGACTATGTTATTACATAAGTCACCTTTTTATTATCATAAAAGTTATGTTTTTACTGATTTTTTTTAACTCAATAGGAAAAGTTTTGTGTTTTGAGCAATAGATGTCCGCATTTCCTTTATTTATTTATTTTAACAAAATTCTTTGTATTTAGAAGAATTTTTATTTAAATAGGAAATCCAGATGTCGCTGTTAATAAAGAAGAAAGTTACAAAAAAGGGTACAAAACGAGTAGACGCATACTATCAAATATGGAAAAACGACGAATCCCAAAAAGACGTCGTATGAAATATCATCTTTTAAAGCAAAAAAACGAGGTATGATTATCGAGCCTACTGATTACAAAATGTGCATTACATTAAAAAAAAAATGCTGCAAATATTGATATTTTTTCTTTTGTGCAATATTGGCTTCGAAAGGTGCGCTATGTTGCAAAAAGATATAAGCGCCTATGAAAACACACCTGGTAAACGTTCAAGCTCAGTTTTACAAATAAATATGGCACATATATGCCCTATATACACCGAGGTACCTAATTGGTGCCAAAATGGCGTTTAGTTGCCTAACATGCTGGTTATCATATAAATGTTATAATAAATTGTTTGTTCTAAAAATATTATCATTTATTGATTGTTATATCTTTTTTAATAACAGAAAATGTTTCGTTTATTCCTTTTTTTTTCATTTTGAAATAAATAAATAACGTGTTGTTATAGCATGCTATATGCATCTGGTAATCAAAACGATGTTTTCGCCTAATTGGCATAAAAATCTCGCCAAACCCGGTGCTTATATCTCTAGTATATTATCTCAAGTATTTTATTTATGTATACTATAATTGTTTTTACATACCACTTACTTCTTCTGGTATATAGAAATAGGTAAGTGGCTCCTTTATGCAGTATAAATTGTATAAAACTTTAAAAAATAGTCCCGTTGCCCCTTTTTCGATCGAATTTTAAAAAAATCAATGTCTAATTCCAGTATTGCTCCCAGGTATGCATACATACTCCATATTTCAAAGTTGTATGCCTACAGGAAACGGATGAAAAATGGGAAAAGATGTCACATATGCACCAGGGTACATAATTGGCGTCAAAATGGCATTATTTTACCTGAGATGGTAACCCGGATTTATTTATTTATTATTTGTTTATTTACTCATAAAATGTTTATTTACTTTCACTTTCTTCTTTTAATTATATAAAATATTTCTTTTTATAGTTATTAATTATTATTATTATTTTATTTACTGTAAGTTCTTTTTGAAAATAGAAAATAATTTAAAAAAGTGTATGTAAGCGTTATTTGAAAAGGGAGTTTTCGCCAAATGGGCTTTGAAAAAAATTGCGCCAAATCTGATGCGCTTGTGGTATCCGTGCCGAAAAATTAGTGACCAGAATTGACTTCCATACACAAACAAAATATAAGTTAAAAGAAAACATGCAATGAAAATAAATATAAAGGGAAAATGATGTCATAAAAGAAACTTTTTATTTAAAAACGTAATTGTTTCTAATTTTCACACGCGAAATATGTAAAACATTCTTTTAGCGATCAAAAAGTGCTGTTAAGAGATTATCACAAAATCTCAAAATCAAAGTTTTTATGACATTTTTTTAATATAAAAAAATAACAGTTTTATTTTCCTGCATGATTAAATTTTAAAATGTTTTATTGCATTCAGTATTTCTGAGTGCGAAAATGATTACTATTTACTCCATGTACTGATTCGGTTATCTACGAAAATGTCCAGCCGGTGAAAATCACGCTCACCAAATTTCTGTGACGTATGCACATAAATTGTGCTTTTTTTTATCAGTTTTTTTAATATAACTTTTAAACTATTTGGAATTAATTTTTAAAAGTAGGTGCATTCACCAGATTACCTTCATAGGTACCTATTGGTACAAACAGAATCAAAATCCGACGAGTACTTTTTGAGATTTGCTTGACGAAAGAATTTTTTTGAATTTTAATATCGTTACGTATCTCTGAGTATAAAGACTTCGCTTCGCTCAGACAATAAAAGAAAAGCAAACCATGCATGGATATAAAATTAGAAATATGCAAAATGTTAAAAATAATACAGAAAATAAAACACCAAATTTTCCTATATTGGAAATATAGCTCTTTGAAATGATGTCATGAGCATAAACAGAAGCTTCGCACCGATTTGAGAAACTATAAATAACATAAACTATTATGTTTGAAGAGAAATGGAGTGTATTTTATATGGTGTGAAATCCGTCCGAATAGTTTATAATGTTGAATATCTGTTTTCCACGGATGCAATGAGGTTGTCGATAAGAGTTAAGGAATCCTTTTTTAAAAATTTGTCCTAAACGAGCACTTACATCTTATAAGTTACTGTGATGCCAAAGTTATAGTTTCTGACCCCAACAGTATCCTAGAAATTGCAATATTCTCAATAAATTGGGTTTAAAACTTTTTCTAGAAAAAAAAATGTTTAATATGTGAAATTAAATTGTCGAATGTTTTAGAAATCGTTCATAACGAGAATATTATATCTTAAAAGTTGCCACCAAAAAAAAAAAAAAAAAAAAAAAAATAAAATAAAATAAATTTTTAGTCATATCAACATCAAAGAATTCTCAATTTTAGAACTTTTTTTGCTCGTGCATTTATGGTGGTTATTGTTCCTACGCAAAATATAGTATATTTTGCAGAAAAGATGGTTACCAACATTTTTTGCCCACATTATTTTTTAAATCGGCTAGGTACTCCCAATGCTAACAAAAAACACACAAACGTTAATGCTTTATAGCATAGAAATACAGAATCAAAAGCTATTTATCTCCTATTATATACACAGAAAACATAAATTATCTAATTAGTGCTAGCAGATGCATTTTTAAATATACATAGATCAATATAATGCTTCATTTTTCTTTTATTAGTATTTCTTAGTATTCATTTTTCATTTATTTGTATTATTCAGTAAAAAACTCACTTTCTTAAGCCCGCATTACGTCAAACTTTTTATAAAAGCGCCTAAATCCATATAACAGCGAAATATTGTGAAGAGTATTAAATACAAGGTAGTAAGACACTTAGCCAAACGCAGGTAATAAATCGCCAAATATTGTCCTTTTCGCCCTCCCTCGAAATGCATTTTTTTTTCGTGTATTTAAATATAACGATTTTGAGTCATCCTATTTAAAATTCAAATAAATAAATGAGAGGAAGCAATAATAGCATAAGTCAAAACATTCATAAGTCAACATCAAGGAATTGTATCGTAGTTACACATGTGGAAAAAAGCTGCTTTCGGCCAAAAAACTTTGTCTTCACTAAAATTGAATCCGATTAAAAAAAGTACCGTGATTAATTAAAATGTTATAGGCAGAACTGCCAAGTCCCCGGCATTTTGGGTACCGGTATTTTAATACAGAAAATGTTTTATCAAATTGGAACATTCTGCGGATTTAAAAAATAACTTTTCCTATAAGAAAATTCTGCTATGCAATAAGCGAGGGTCTGGCATCTCTATATAGGAATATTTCGTAATCTACTTTTTAATCCTTCTATAGTAAAAAAAAAACTAGTCTTAAAAGGAATAACTCCTGGAATGATGCTGATGTGGAAGATTTCCGGAACTAACGAATCCGGGTTGTCCACTCCTTCTATGAGTCGAATAGACCAATCAGGAAAGGACTCCATCTATGCATCGCCGTATGGGTTACCATAAAGAGAGGAAAGGTTACCATCGCCAACAATCGCCAAGTTTGTCGCCAACTTGGCGGTATATCGCCAAATTTGGCGACCAAAATTAGTTGTCAAAAGTGACGCCAACTTGGCGATAACTGTAATATTTCGCCAAATTTTTAATTTCTTTACAACACCAGTCGTTTGATACATCATTTGAGAGGTTTGCAACTGCTTATTCATATAATGGATGTCTTGTGTATTATCCCCCATTCTGCTCCCCAGGGGGGACACATCTTTAATTTCTCTACAACACCAGTCGTGTTACACAAGATTTGAAAGGTTTGCAACGGCTTATTCATATTATAGATGTCTTGTGTGTCACCCCCACACTCTGCTCTCCCCAGGGGGGCACATTTTTACTTTCTTTACAACACCAGTTGTGTGACACATCATTTGAAAGGTCTGCAACTGCTTATTCATATTATGGATGTCTTGTGTGTCATCTCCCAGTCTGCACCCCCAGGGGGGGCACATTTTTAATTTCTTTACAACACCAGTCGTGTGACACATCATTTGAGAGGTCTGCAGCTGCTTATTCATATTATGGATGTCTTTTGTGTCGCCTCCCACTCTGCACCCCAGGGAGCACATTTTTAATTTCTTTACAACACCAGTCGAGTGACACATCATTTGAAAGGTCTGCAACTGCTTATTCATACCATTGGGTATTGGCGAGCGGAGCAAGCAGGGATAGCCAATAATTTGGAATCGCGAAGCGATTACACGGGGGGTTGGCGAGCATAGCGAGCAGGGGGGCGGGGCCCCCTAGTCTTAAAAAAAGCAACGACCATTTTTCGGGTACAAAAAGTATTGCTAATTGTTCCATTTTGCATACAAAGTACTGATTGTAATATTGATACATCTATGGTGATAAATTTCCAATAATTTTTCAAATCCCATTTATTTCATTAAAAATATAAATCTTTTATTCATTTAGTTTAAAATAAATGGTTTTTAATTAATTTCATAATACTTTTGAAATATCACTTTTCATTGAAATATTCATACTTAATCCATAACGTATATAATATATGACTCTGTTATTACATAAGTCACCTTTTTATTATCATAAAAATTATGTTTTTACTGATTTTTATGAACTCAATAGGAAAAATTTTGTGTTTTGAGCAATAGATGTCCGCATTTCCTATTATTTATTTATTTTAACAAAATTCTTTGTATTTAGAAGAATTTTTATTTAAATAGGAAATCCAGATGTCGCTGTTAATAAAGAAGAAAGTTACAAAGAAGGGTACAAAACGAGTAGACACATACTATCAAATATGGAAAAACGACGAATTCCCAAAAGACGTCGTATGAAATATCTTTTAAAGCAAAAAAACGAGGTCTGATTATCGAGCCTACTGATTACAAAATGTGCATTACATTAAAAAAAATGATGCAAATATTGATTATTTTTTCTTTTGTGCAGTTTTGGCTTCGAAAGGTGCGCTATGTTGCAAAAAGATGTAAGCGTCTATGAAAACACACCTTATAAACTTTCATGCTCAGTTTTACAAATAAATATGGCACATATATGCCCTATATACACCGAGGTACCTAATTGGTGCCAAAATGGCGTTTAGTTGCCTAACATGCTGGTTATCATATAAATGTTATAATAAATTGTTTATTCTAAAAATATTATCATTTACTGATTGTTATATATTTTTTAATAACAGGAAATGTTTCATTTATTCCTTTTTTTTTCATTTTGAAATAAATAAATAACGTGTTGTTATAGCATGCTATATGCATCTGGTATTCAAAACGAAGTTTTCGCCTAATTGGCATAAAAAATCTCGCCAAACCCGGTGCTTATATCTCTAGTATATTATCTCAAGTATTTTATTTATGTATACTGTAATTGTTTTTACATACCACTTACTTCTTCTGGTATATAGAAATAGGTAAGTGGCTTCTTTATGCAGTATAAATTGTATAAAACTTTAAAAAATAGCCCCGTTGCCCCTTTTTGGATCGAATTAAAAAAAATCAATGTCTAATTCCAGTATTGCTCCCAGGTATGCATACATACTCCATATTTCAAAGTTGTATGCCAACAGGAAACGGATGAAAAATGGGAAAAAATGTCACATACGCACCAGGGTACATAATTGGCGTCAAAATGGCATTATTTTACCTGAGATGGTAACCCGGCTTTATTTATTTATTATTTGTTTATTTACTCATAAAATGTTTATTTACTTTCACTTCCTTCTTTTAATTATATAAAATATTTCTTTTTATAGTTATTAATTATTATTATTATTTTATTTTCTTAAGTTCTTTTTGAAAATAGAAAATAATTTAAAAATGTGTATGTAAGCGTTATTTGAAAACGGAGTTTTCGCCAAATGGGCTTTGAAAAAAATTGCGCCAAATCTGATGCGCTTGTGGTATCCGTGCCGAAAAATTAGTGACCAGAATTGACTTCCATACACAAACAAAATATCCTTCTATAGTAAAAAAAAACTAGCCTTAAAAGGAATGACTCCTGGAATGATGCTGATGTGGAAGATTTCCGGAAGTAACGAATCCGGGTTGTCCACTCCTTCCATGAGTCGAATAGACCAATCAGGAAAGGGCTCCGTCTGTGCATCGCCATATGGGTTACCATAAAGAGAGGAAAGGTTACCATCGCCAACAATCGCCAAGTTTGTCGCCAATTTGACGATGGCGACCAAAATTAGTTGTCAAAAGTGACGCCAATTTGGCGATAACTGTAATATTTCGCCAAATTTTTAATTTATTTACAACATCAGTCGTTTGATACATCATTTGAGAGGTTTGCAACTGCTTATTCATTTAAAGGATGTCTTGTGTGTTATCCCCCATTCTGCTCCCCAGGGGGGACACATTTTTAATTTCTTTACAACACCAGTCGTGTTACACAGGATTTGAAAGGTCTGCAACTGCTTATTCATATTATGGATGTCTTGTGTGTCACCCCCACACTCTGCTCTCCCCAGGGGGTCACATTTTTAATTTCTTTACAACACCAGTTGTGTGACACATCATTTGAAAGGTCTGCAACTGCTTATTCATATTATGGATGTGTTGTGTGTCATCCCCCACTCTGCCCCCCAGGGGGGCACATTTTTAATTTCTTTACAACACCAATTGTGTGACACATCATTTGAAAGGTCTGCAACTGTTTATTCATTTTATGGATGTCTTGTGTGTCACCTCCCCTCTGCCCCCCAGGGGGTCACATTTTTAATTTCTTTACAACACCAGTTGTGTGACACATCATTTGAAAGGTCTGCAACATCTTATTCATATTATGGATGTGTTGTGTGTCATCCCCCACTCTGACCCCCAGGGGGGCACATTTTTAATTTCTTTACAACACCAGTCGTGTGACACATCATTTGAAAGGTCTGCAAATGCTTCTTCATATTATGGGTGTCTTGCGTGTCACCCTCCACTCTACCCCCAGAGGGGTGCACATTTTAAATTTCTTTACAACACCAGTCGTGTGACACATCATTTGAAAGGTCTGCAACTGCTTATTCATGTTTTTAATGTCTTGTGTTTCCCCCCCCTACTGTGTCCCCCCAGGGGGCACATTTTTAATTTCTTTACATCACCAGTCGTGTGACACATCATTTGAAAGGTCTGCAACTGCTTATTCATATTATGGATGTCTTGTGTGTCACACCCCCGCACTCTTCCCCGCCAGGGGGGGGGCATTTTTAATTTCTTTACAACACCAATCGTGTGACACATCATTTGAGAGGTCTGCAACTGCTTATTAATATTATGGATGTCTTGTGTGTCACCTCCCACTCTCCCCCCCCCCAGGGGAAGACATTTTTAATTTCTTTACAACACCAGTCGTGTGACGCATCATTTGAAAGGTCTGCAACTGCTTAATCATATTATGGATGTCTTGTGTTTCACACCCCCTGCCCCCCTGGGGGGGCACATTTTACTATTTCACATTTTACTGTTACACATTTTACATTAATTTCTTTACAACACCAGTCGTATGACACATCATTTGAAAGGTATGCAACTGCTTATTCATGTTTTGGATGTCTTGTGTTTCCCCTCCTACTGTGTCCCCCCAGGGGGCACATTTTTAATTTCTTTACATCACCAGTCGGATGACACATCATTTGAAAAGTCTGCAACTGCTTATTCATATTATGGATGTCTTGTGTGTCATCTCCCAGTCTGCACCCCCAGGGGGGGCACATTTTTAATTTCTTTACAACACCAGTCGTGTGACACATCATTTGAGAGGTCTGCAGCTGCTTATTCATATTATGGATGTCTTTTGTGTCGCCTCCCACTCTGCACCCCAGGGAGCACATTTTTAATTTCTTTACAACACCAGTCGAGTGACACATCATTTCAAAGGTCTGCAACTGCTTATTCATATTATGGATGTGTTGTGTGTCATCCTCCCCTCTGCCCCCCCAGGGGTGGCACATTTTTAGTTTCTTTACAACATCAGTCGTGTGACACATAATTTGTAAGGTTTGCAAATGCTTATTCATATTATGGATGTATTTTGTGTCTCCCCATTCTGTCCCCCCCAGGGAGGCACATTTTAAATTTCTTTACAACATCAATTGTGTGACACATCATTTGAAAGGTCTGCAACTGCTTATTCATATTATGGAAGTCTTGTGTGTCACCACCCCACTCTGCCCCCCGGGGGGCACTTTTTAATTTCTTTGCAACACCAATTATGTGACATATCATTTTAAAGGTCTGCAACTGTTTATTCATATTATGGATGTGTTGTGAGTCACCAGCCACTCTGCCTCCCAGGGGGGGCACATTTTTGATTCTTTAGAACACCAGTCGTGTGACACATCATTTGAAAGATCTGCAACTGCTTATTCATATTATGCATGTCTTGTGTGTCACCACCCACTCTGCCCCACAGGGGAGCACATTTTTAATTTCTTTGCAACACCAATTGTGTGACACATCATTTGAAAGGTCTGCAACTGCTAATTCATATTATGGATGTCTTGTGTGTCACCACCCCACTCTGCCCCCGAGGGGGGTGAACATTTTTTATTTCTTTACAAAACCAGTCATGTGACATATCATTTGAAAGGTCTGCAACTGCTTATTCATTGTATGGATGTCTTGTGTGTTCACGTTTTTCATAGGTGCACCAGATTTGCCGCAATATTTTCTAAAGCCCATTTGGCGAAAATGTCTTTGTGGTATAACGCTTGCATATACATTTTTAATTATTTTCTATTATTTTCAAAAGGAACTTACAGTAAATAAAAAAATATATAATTAATAACTTTAGAAAAATAATAACTTATATAATAAAAAAAATGAATATAAATAAACATTTTATTAGTAAAAAAACAATATTACCCAGGCTACTATTTCGGACAAAATAATGCCACTTTCACGCCAATTATGTGACATTTGTGCTCATTTTTCACCAAATTTCCTGTTGTAGATCTTTGAAATTTGGAATGCGTATGAATACCTGGGAGCAATAATGGAATTGGACATTGATTTTTTTTAATTCGACACCTAATTGGTAAAATGAGGGTTATTTTTTAAAGATTTATACAACTTTTTCTGCGCAAGAAAGACACTTACCTATTTTTGTATACAAGAAGAAGTAAATGGTATGTAAAACAATGATATTATCCGTATATAGAATGCTCAAAGCGATATAAGCACTGGGTTTGGCGAGATTTTTTTTATGTCAGTTTGGCGAAAATATCAAACAGGACATTGGTTACCATTGAATCCTGCTTATTCTTGTTCTTCCTCACAATGCATTCATTGTATATAAGTTTTTTTTCCCACTATACATTTCAGCTAATTATTAGATTATCTACTGTATTTAAAATGGATGAAACAGAGATTCATAGAAAAAGAAGATTATGCAATGAACGTCAAAAGAGATGGATGGAGAAACAAAAATTTCAAAATAAAACAATTGAACGTATTAAAATCAGTGATCATATTGAACCTTCGGAAGATCCAAAGCTTCAGGTACATGTAAATAAGAAAGAAAACAAAACAAGAAACTTATTTCATGTTTTGCCTTTAGAAATATCTGGTGTAACATCCACAGATGAAACAAATACTTTTCCACTTTTTAATGAAACCGTTTCTTCTGAGGAAATAACAAAAGAAATGAAGATTCAACAAAAAAGAATATTAAACAATGAATATAAAAAAACATGGAGGGCAAAACTAACTGACAAATCTAAAGAAACAATAATGTACAAGTAGAAGAGTTTAGAACATATCTCAGAATATTTTAGAAAGAAAAAAAAAAGCTCAAGGTAAAAAAACACAGGCTCGGTATGCTGCCAAAAAAGAAAAACATATCTTTCAATCAATCTATTGAAAATCAAAGAGGGGGGGGGGGGTTATGCTATGCTTCGACTAATGAGGAGAGGGGTTGTTAAATTTGGTGTGCGTCATTTTTCACTGGCTGGTGTTTTCGGTCGACAACCTAATTAGAGTACATGGAGTAATTATAAAAAAAAATAATAATAAAAATACGCACGCAGTAATACTGATGATCAATGAAACATTTTAAAAATTAATCAACTAGGAAAATAAATCTGTTACTTAAAAAAAAAAAAAATACTTTGATTTTGAGCTTTTGTGGTAATCTCTTAATAGCATTTTTTAATCACTAAAAGATTTTTTTATACTTCGCATGTGAAAATTAGAAACAATTACGTGTTTTAATAAAATATTGCTTTTTATGACATCATTTTCTTTTTTTATTTATTTTTAGTGGATGTTTCGTTTTAACTTACATTTTGTTTGCGTGTGGAAGTCAATTCTTGTCACTTATTTTTCGTCACGTTTGTCATAGATGCACCAGATTTGGCGCAATATTTTGTAAAGCCCATTTGGCGAAAACGTCGTTGTGGAATAACGCTTGCATATACATTTTAAATTATTTACTATTATTTTCAAAAGGAACTTACAGTAAATAAAAAAATATATAATTAATAACTATAGAAAAATAATAATTTATATAATTAAAAAAATGAATATAAATAAGCATTTTATTAGGAAAAAACAATATTAGCCGGGTTACTATTTCGGACAAAATAATCCCATTTTCACGCCAATTATGTGACATCTGTGCTCATTTTTCACCAAATTTCCTGCTGTAGAGCTTTGAAATTTGGAATACGTATGAATACCTGGGAGCAATACAGGAATTGGACATTGATTTTTTTTTTTCTAAATTCGACAACTAATTGGTACAATGGGGGTTATTTTTTAAAGATTTATACAACTTTTTCTGCGCAAGAAAGACACTTACCTATTTTTATATACAAGAAGAAGTAAATGGTATATAAAACAATGATATTATCCATAAATAAAATGCTCAAAGCGATACAAGCACTGGGTGTTGCGTCCATGGTTTGTTTATCGGCACGCACTTCTCTTTTAATATTTAAGTTGTTTTCCTTGCATGGCAACTGACTTTTTATTTTTTGTTGTTCTAAAGAGTCATCCATGAGAGAGGTGGCTATTTTTACGTCTGTAAGTAACTATAATATTTTATATAAACGAATGATCTTTTTAATAGTTTAAAATAAATAACACGCAACCCGACAATACTGGGTTTGGCGAGATTTTTTTTATGTCAGTTTGGCGAAAATATCAAACAGGACATTGGTTACCATGGAATCCCACTTATTCTTGTTCTTCCTCACAATGCATTCATTGTATATAAGCTTTTTTTCCCCACTATACATTTCAGCTAATTATTAGATTATCTATTGTATTTAAAATGGATGAAACAGAGATTCAAAGAAAAAGAAGATTATCCAGTGAACGTCAAAAGAGATGGAGAGAAAAACAAAAATTTCAAAATAAAACAGACAAAATAAATCAAACAAATACTTTTCCAGTTTTTAAAGAAGCAGTTTCTTCTGAGGAAATAACAAAAGAAAGGAAGATTCAACAAAAAAGAATATTAAACAATGAATATAAAAAAATATGGAGGGCAAAACTAACTGACAAATCTAAAGAAACAATATGTACAAATAGAAGAGTACAGAACATACCTCACAATATTTTAGAAAAAAAACAAGCTCAAGGTAGAAAAGCACAGGCTCGGTATGCTGCCAAAAAGAAAAACATATCTTTCAAGCAATCTATTGAGAATCCTTCTGGAAAATTAAGTAATATTGTAGAAGTGGAGATTTCTAATGAAAGTACAAGTAATATTTTGTGTAATGCTGGTCCCTCTAGAAATGGTGCTCTTGAAGAAATAGGGTGTACACACAATTCTGCAATGCTGCATCCATTAAACAGTTCGGTGACAAATGCTTCTAATAAAGAATATCAGGAAATTTTTAATTCTACTGAATATGCTGGAAAAGAAATACAACAAAAAAGATGGACAAGTATGAAAATTATTGCTGATTGTGAAGCTTCTGAAGAAGCAAAGGCACAACTAGCAGAAAATAGGAAAAAAGCAACAGCAAAAAGACATTCTGTTTTACCTTCTGAAACATGTGCTGTAGGTCCTTCTGGAATATTGTGCAACACTAGCTATTTAGAAAATACTGCAAAAGAATTGGAACAAAAAAGATTTAAACATTTAAAAATAAGTGCTGAAACGAAACCTTATAAAGAGGCTAAGACTCGATTAATTTCAAACAGGAAAAAAACAATAGCGGCAAACAAACTTCATATTTTGACCTCTTCAATATGTGCTGCAGAATGCATAGTGGAATCGCAGGAGTCAATAAATGTAAAAGAAAAAGATTCACATTCTTCAAATTCAATAATATTGCTGCCATTCAAAAATGCAGGCACATCATGTAGAAATACAACAGTTTTTCCTGAAGTAGGTCCTTCTATAATATGCAACACTGAACCTTATTCGAAGTTTATTGAAAGTTCTCTTGAAGAAATAGTACAAAAAAGGCATAAAGGTTTGAAAATTTATGCAGAAAATGAACCTTCTGAAGAAGCAAAGGCTCGACTAGCTGCAAATAGGGAAAAAGCAAGAGCAGCAAATAGACTTCATATTTTGGGTACTACAACATATGCTACAAATCTTACAGAAAAAACAACCAATTTTTCACATTTTGAGAAGACAATGTCTGAAGTAGTAACACAAGAAAGAAATATAAATTTTATTGTAGCAGCTCAGTCTCAAGACAGAATAAATGTTCTAGAAGAAAAAGTTGGACACTCTGCACACAATTCTATAATATTGCAACCGTTAAACAGTTCTATCAGAAATATTTCTCATAAAGAATACAAAGCTATTTCTCATAAAGAAAAAAAAATCAGAGTCTCTAAAAAGAAATATCTTTTTGCTGCAGATATCAGTCTTTGCTCAGTATGCAATGTTGAAAAACATTCTTTAGGTGAATATAATATGGAATGTATTCACTGTGGAGCTATTCATTTTAAAGAACAGAAAGGAAGAACTGTGAATTCTTGTTGTCATGGTGGTGTTGTTAATATACCTCCTCTTTCTGAGTATCCAACGGAACTTAAAGATTTACTTACATCAAATAATCCAGACGCAAAACATTTTAGAGCAAACATTAGGGCTTACAACTCATCGTTTGCTTTTGCTACGTTTGCAGCTAATATCGAAGATGTGCAAGGAAGAGGTCCTCCCCTTATTAAAATTCAAGGTCAGGTTTATCATTATGCATCTACTTCACTTGAAAACTTTAAAGGAAATCGACCTCGAAATGGACAGATTTATATTTATGATGATGAAGAAAAGGCAGCAAATCTGCGCATGAATTCTGAATATTCAGAAATTAATCTTAAAGTTGAAAAACTTCTCAGACGTATAAATCCTTATGCAAAAAATTACAGAATGTTACGTGAATTAAATACAACTGATGGACCGGAATACGTTTTAAATTGTATAACCTACAAGTTTGATGATCAGCGAAGGTATAATAAACCAACAACTTCAGAAGTTGCTTTTATAATTGAGTCAAAAGATAATTGTATCCCATGTGTGGATCTTAAAGTTTATTCAAAACAAGAAAATGGCACTGAGACCACCATTATCAGTCAAACCTCGCAACATGCAGATCCCATGACATTTCCCATATTATTTCCTCATGGTGATCTAGGATGGACTTACAATATGTTGTCGAAAAAGGGTACAAAGATTACACCTTTACAATATTTTGGTCATCGTTTAGCATTACGGAAGAATAAATTTAATCCTTTGCTAAATGCTGGAAAACTTACACAGCAGTATATCATTAATTGTTATGTATTAGTTGAACGTCAACGTTTAGATTTCATAAGATTCAACCAGCAACAACTCAGATCGGAATGTTACCAGGGATTAGTCGATCACTTAGAAAGAAGTGTATTAAATGAGGAAAATACAGTACGACTTGGTAATGCTGTTATTCTACCTGCAACTTATATTGGTTCTCCTCGAAGTTTACAACAATTGTATCAAGATTCCATGGCAATATGCCGAAAGGTTGGAAGACCCGACTTTTTTATAACAATGACTTGTAACCCAAAATGGACAGAGATTACAAACGTTCTTAAAAATTACTTTTCTCCTGGAACAACTGTAAATGATATTCCAACTATAGTAACAGATATTTTTCAGGCTAAAGTAAAGGAATTGATTAAAGATATTGTAGAAAGACAGTTGCTTGGACCCATTGTTGCATATGTGTATACAATCGAATTCCAGAAACGAGGTCTTCCACATGCCCATATCTTAGCAGCATTGAGAACTGATTGCAAGCTTCTTCAGCCACAGGATGTAGATAGATTTGTATGTGCAGAATTATCTGATGAGGACTCTTCTCTACGTTACTACCAACTGAGACACATGATGCATGGTCCTCATGTAGAAGGTCTTCTTTGTTGGGATAAACAGAAGAATGAAAGCTCAAAAAAATTTCCAAAAAATTTCTGTGAAGAGACTGATATGAGTGGAGATGGCTTTC
The DNA here is from genome assembly GCA_964019185.1 of Maratus speculifer. NCBI lineage: Eukaryota > Metazoa > Arthropoda > Arachnida > Araneae > Salticidae > Maratus > Maratus speculifer. Next base: position 53,982,364 of record OZ025290.1, on the reverse strand, counting down.
CTAAGTACAGAAGAAGAAACAATACAGATAGACTTTATGCATACAGCTCATATTCAAAATATTAGAATAATTGAGAAAAAGTAATAAGAAAAAATTATTTGTCATTTATTTATTTTTTATACTAAGTAAATGCAATTAAATTTCTTATAAATTAAATCTGGAATGTTTAGATAAGATTTTAACATTTATAAAATATAAAATACAGCACAATAAATTAGGTATACAGCTTCCTTAAACACACCAGAATATTAGAATAAAATTTAGATTGGTTCAAAATATTAGAATATCTTATTTTGCGCAACAATATTACCTTATGAATATGAAGTAAATGGTAGTTAATATTTTGTAGCATTCCCTTTAGCTTTCATAACAGCGTACAATCGATCTTGCATACTATATACAAGGTGTTTACAAACATTTCTATCAATATTAGCCCAAATAGACTTTATACGTGCCACTAACTCAGTTTTACTTGAAGGAGGATTTTCTTGAAGTTTTTTCTTCATTATACACCATAAGTTTTCGATGGGATTAAGATCTGGTGAATTTGGTGGCCAAGAAAGTACCTTAACTTTGCGTTGGCGGAACCAATTCTTAGTTGACACCGAGGTATGCGGGGACGCTAAATCTTGTTGAAAGATGAAATCATCTTCAAATAAATCTTCTGATGATGGAATCATGTAATATTCTAAAATTTCTTGATATATCAGAGAGTTAACCTTTTCGTAGACGATGCATAACTTTCCAGGTCCTTCTGCACTCATACAACCCCAAACCATGACACTAGCAGCAAATTTTACGGAACGTTTAAGGCATTCTTTATCAAATGCTTCTTGCTTCATTCTCCAAACTCGAATACCTTGATTACCATATGAAACACAAAACATACTTTCATCACTAAATAATATATTTTTCCAATCTTCATTGCTCCATAAACGTCTTGATTTACACCAATTCAATCTTATACGCTTTTGTCTTGCAGTCATGAGAGGTTTTGTTTTCGGTACACGAGATTCAAATTTAAATTTATGGAGACGTCTTAATGTTGTCGATGTAGAAACTTCAACTCCTTCTTCTTTCCATTTTCGGTGCAAAAATCGCACACTTTTAAAACGGTTTTTCTTAACTATACGCTTCAGTTTCCTGTCATCTCTAGCAGATGTTTTTGGTTTTCGGCCACCATTTCGGCGATTATTTTGAAATTTTCCAATTTTTGAATATTGTGTTAGTATTTTACTAACGCTCGATTGCGAACAATGTAAATAATTCGCTATAAAACATTGATTTTTACCGTGCCGATACAAATCAACCATACGAAGTTTAGTAGATTCAGGAATATCACTCACACGGCCCATTTTAAGACGAAAAAGAAACAAACTGCAAAAAAGAATACTGATTTTAAATAAAATAGTCTGAATTTAATCAATGATGCCACCAGTTAAGAATTGGTAATAATTAAAGGAGAATTAATGTGAAATATTCTAATATTTTGAACCACTTGAATAAATATTCTAATATTTTGACTTTTCAAAATAATTTTTTTTGAAATTAATCTTTTCAAAAATGATATTAAATTTAAGATAACAAGTAAGTTTAATCAACAATAAGTTCTTAATAAAAATATCGTTTGCATATTTTCATTAAAAGACATTAAATTATCAAACGATATTTTCAATTTCTAAAAAATAGGTAATTATTCTAATATTTTGAATATGAGCTGTATCATTCCAAAGTAAATGGCAAAGTTCACTATGTTGACAACAGAATGGTGGTTCCACATAACCCATACTTATTGAAGAAGTTTGTCATTTAAATGTGGAATACTGCGCTTCAGTTATGGCAGTTAAATATATTCATAAATACATTCATAAGGGACATGATCGTGCAAGAATGGAGATGAAGCTTGGAGACACTAATGAGGTTCAAAAATATATTGACAGTCGATATATAAGTCCCATGGAAGCAGCTTGGAGATTAAATTCACTGCCCTTGCATGATAGAAGTCACACTGTTATAAGACTACCAGTGCACCTTGAGAATCAACAGTACGTCACATTTAAAGAAGGATCAGAACAAATAGCTCTAAATAAAGATTGCAAAATTATGTTACTTGGATGGTTCAATTTGAATAAAGAATGCGAATCTGCAAGAAAAATACATTATTGTAACATACCTGAACATTATTCCTGGAATGCAGGAAGCAAAAAGTGGATTCCAAGAAAGAGAGCTGATAAAGTAATTGGACGGATTGTTAATGTTTCCCCAAAAGATTCAGAACGATTCTTCCTAAAGCTAATTTTAAATAGAGTTGCTGGAGCGACATGCTTTGAAGATCTTCGCAGACATGAAGGAGTAATTTATTGCACTTATAGAGAAGCAGCAATTGCAATGGGATTAACAGAAACCAGTGAAGAAGCTACTGCTGTGTTACAAGAAGCTGCATCTATTTTAATGCCAAGAGAGTTCAGAAAGTTCTTTGTATACTATGTTATAGGAGATGAACCGTCTAATGCTTTGCAACTGTGGGATACTTTCAAGCATCATCTAACTGATCGAAACAGTAGTGAATCTGAAGCTTTATTTGAGATTGAAGCTCATTTTCATGCAGATAATAGGTCTTGTAAGGAATTTGGATTGCCAGAACCACATTCTTTCCTCAATCCTCCAGATCATTTTTCTTTCGATAGTCATCTAAGGAAATGCACAGACATTGAGAGTAAATTTAATGTGGATCAGAGAAAGGTTTATGACAGGATCATACATTGCATTAGTGAAAATCAAGCTCAGTGTTTCTTCATAGATGGACCAGGTGGAACTGGGAAAACTTTTCTGTATAATGGGATGTATCACAAACTTATAACATTGCAGAAGAAAGTCATATGTATTGCATGGACTGGCATTGCATCCATTTTATTACCAGGTGGGACAACTTCTCACCGATTTTTCAACTTGCCTATAGATCTTAGAGAAGATGGTATTTGCTTTCTTAAGAAGCGTGACAAGCTTAGACTAAAAGAAATTGATGTAGTTATTTGGGATGAAGCAAGTATGATTCCAAGGAAAGCATTGGAGATTATTGATCGTACATTACGTGATGTTATGAATTGTGATATACATTTTGGAGGAAAAACAATTATACTTGGTGGGGATTTCAGAAAAGTTCTACCAGTTGTAAAGAAAGCTTCCCGCGCACAAATTATTTCTCAGTGTTTGAAATCATCCACCCTTTGGAAACTGTTTGAAATTCATCATCTGAAGATTAACATGCGTGTAGCAACTGAGACAGGGAATTTTTCAAAATGGCTGCTACAGATTGGTAATGGAGATGTCAATGAGCTTGAAATTGAAACATCATCTGCTCTTTTTTGTTCCAACTTGGTACAGTGGTTTTTTGAAGATGTCACAGATTTTGCTATTGATCTTCAGTCAAGAATTATATTGTCTCCTCAAAATGATGAAGTTAACAGAGTTAATGAAAAAATTTTAGATAAGATACCTGGAAAAGAAATAATTTGCTACAGCATTGACAAGGCAACTTTGACTGGAATCGACAGAACTGACACTCGAGAAGAAGAAGCAACACTCAGATATCCTGATGAATCCTCAGGATATCCTCAGATATCCTGATGCATTCACTCACCCCTTGTGGTATGCCACCTCACAAGTTAAAATTAAAAGTCGGATGCATAGTCATGTTGATTCGAAATTTATCAGTAGCTGACGGATTATGTAATGGAACACGTTTACTTGTTCAAAATATTCATGCTAGGATTTTAACTGCAAAAATTATTACTGGTGATCAAACTGGAACTATAGTTAATATTCCAAGAATTCAACAAGATACATCAGGAGGTCATGCCCAGCTGCCATTTGTATTATATCGCAGACAGTTTCCAGTTAGACTAGCTTATGCATTGACAATTAATAAATCCCAAGGACAAACATTTGAAAGAGTTGGACTTTACATTGACCGGCCAATTTTTGCACATGGTCAGTTGTATGTGGCGCTATCACGATGTACTTCTTCAAATAATATCAAGATTTTCATTAAGGATGGTCACAAGTTGGAGAACATTGTATACAAGGAAGTATTGTAACGTAAAAATATCAAGATTGTTGAAGTTTTGCACAAGTTCAGTTCTATATGGCACTATCACAATGCATTTCTTCAAATAATATCAAGATTTTCTTTCAGAATGGTCAGAAGTTGGAGAACCCCCTTACTTTGCATCAGTTAGCTGTAAAGGTAAAAATAAAAAAATTTAAAATGCTCACATTTAGAGTGACAACTCATTTTTTATCATTACCTGGGCTAAAACGAGTCCAGTACTTTACCTCCTGGGTAGACTTGGAAATGAGTACACTTCCTTTTTTTCCCCCTATGATGCTATTTTGGTAGATTTTCCTGGTTTTTATGGATATTTATTGCTCGGTATTTTAATAAGTGTACGTTTATGAGAGGAATACCAAAATTGAGTGTATGGAAAATAAAGTATCGCGAAGTGATTCCATGGGGTATTGGCGAGCGCAGCAAGCAGGGGTAGCCTACCACATTTTAATCGCGAAACGCGGGGGGTTGGCGAGCGTAGCGAGCAGGGGGGCGGAGCCCTCCTAGTAAGTTAAAAGAAAACATGCAATGAAAATAAATATAAAGGGAAAATGATGTCATAAAAGAAACTTTTTATTTAAAAACGTAATTGTTTCTAATTTTCACTCGCGAAATATGTAAAACATTCTTTTAGCGATCAAAAAGTGCTGTTAAGAGATTATCACAAAATCTCAAAATCAAAGTTTTTATGACTTTTCCTTCTATAGTAAAAAAAAACTAGCCTTAAAAGGAATGGCTCCTGGAATGATGCTGATGTGGAAGATTTCCGGAACTAACGAATCCGGGTTGTCCACTCCTTCCATGAGTCGAATAGACCAATCAGGAAAGGGCTCCGTCTATGCATCGCCATATGGGTTACCATAAAGAGAGGAAAGGTTACCATCGCCAACAATCGCCAAGTTTGTCGCCAACTTGGCGATATATCGCCAAATTTGGCGACCAAAATTAGTTGTCAAAAGTGATGCCAACTTGGCGATAACTGTAATATTTCGCCAAATTTTTAATTTCTTTACAACATCAGTCGTTTGATACATCATTTGAGAGGTTTGCAACTGCTTATTCATTTAAAGGATGTCTTGTGTGTTATCCCCCATTCTGCTCCCCAGGGGGGACACATTTTTAATTTCTTTACAACACCAGTCGTGTTACACAAGATTTGAAAGGTCTGCAACTGCTTATTCATATTATGGATGTCTTGTGTGTCCCCCCACACTCTGCTCTCCCCAGGGGGGTCACACTTTTAATTTCTTTACAACACCAATTGTGTGACACATCATTTGAGAGGTCTGCAACTGCTTATTCATATTATGGATATCTTGTGTGTAACCCCCCCCCCCCCCTCTGCCCTCAGAGGGGCGCATTTTGTAATTTCTTTACAACACCAATTGTGAAACACATCATTTGAAAGGTCTGCAACTGTTTATTCATTTTATGGATGTCTTGTGTGTCACCCCCACTCTGCCCCCCAGGGGGGCATATTTTTAATTTCTTTACAACACCAGTCGTGTGACGCATCATTTGAAAGGTCTGCAACTGCTTATTCATACCATGGGATATTGGTGAGCGCAGCAAGCAGGGGTAGCCAATAATTTGGAATCGCGAAGTGATTACGCGGGGGGTTGGCGAGCATAGCGAGCAGGGGGGCGGGGCCCCCCTAGTTTTAATATAAAAAAACAACAGTTTTATTTTCCTGCATGATTAAATTTTAAAATGTTTATTGCATTCAATATTTCTCAGTGCGAAAATGGTTACTATTTACTTACTCCATGTACTGATTCGGTTATCTACGAAAATGTCCAGCCGGTGAAAATCACGCTCACCAAATTTCTGTGACGTATGCACATAAATTGTGCTTTTTTATCAGTTTTTTAATATAACTTTTAAACTATTTGGAATTAATTTTTTAAAAGTAGGTGCATTCACCAGATTACCTTCATAGGTACCTATTGGTACAAACAGAATCAAAATCCGACAAGTTCTTTTTGAGATTTGCTTGACGAAAGAATTTTTTTGAATTTTAATATCGTTACGTATCTCTGAGTATAAAGACTTCGCTTCGCTCAGACAATGAATTTTAATATCGTTACGTATCTCTGAGTATAAAGACTTCGCTTCGCTCAGACAATTATTTTTAAAGTACCTCAACATAAATAAATACATAAAACTAAAAATTATATAAAATAAAATAAAATAAATAATTATAGTTGATTTTTAACACAGCCTTATCTACTTCATATCATGCAAGCTAGTTTAACGTCAACTTTTTTGATTAATTATGTATTTCCAATTAAACAGATGAGCCTATTGAAGCAGTAAGCAGTTATTCTTCTACAGGTTCGGATGGAAACTTTGCTACTAACGCGGGTCCTATGCCTACGGTAGGAAGATTCGGTATCTATGAATTTGAATTTTATATTTAATCCAAATTTTCATTCAATGTTGGGTCATCCGGAAAGTTTTGCGTTTTTTTTAATGATAAATTACGATTGAGACGTGGAGAATAAAATTTTATTGAATCACATAAGAACAATTTTTCTGTGAGACCCTTTTATTACATTGTCTATAAGTGTGGAAATCGCAAATATTAGTAACGCTTTAGAATACATTCAAAAAATTACATTACTTTTGGTGGCGCAGCCATCGAATATTGCGAACACGAACATGAGTAGGCAATTCAGGGGCTTCCCAGTTGCGAAGCAACTCCACGCCCTGTCTATGAGTGAGAGTAGAGCACATCTTGAAGTAAGCCTGTATGAATCTAACTGTAGACCAAAATAAGGGAACTAAAAATGGATAGACAAGGAAAGTTGAATAAGTCTTTGGATCGTCCTAGTGACCCATAGCAGCCGAGTGCCGGTGGCAACCATTGACGCTCGTCAGGGTTAAACAATATCAGTTAATTATAGCATCTAAAAATAAGTGATGTGAAATGAATTAAAAATATATCCCTAAAGGAAGGCAATAACTTTAAAATAATTTTTGTTCTTTCCTAATGTACAGGGATGTAGTAAAGGATATATGAGAGTATACGCCATATACTCTCTGGATTTTTTTAAGGAACACCGCATACTTACTGTTCCTCAAGAGAGCTATAAAATATTATACATAAAGTATAATCTATAATTCAATAAAATATCTTAAAATGTAATATAATAAAATTTTAAATAATTTTATTTTCAATTTTTAAGTGACAAAACTAAGTTTTTATTTATTTATTTGTATTACCTTTTCGCTCCTACTTTCCAAGAAAAAAAAATTCTTATTTTAGTTTTATTTTTAACTATACTAATTGTTTTAAATTTTTGTAATTTTAAATATACATTAAATAAATAAGTAAAAGATAAATTTCAGTTTAGAACTACTAGGAATTATAATGATGTATTGAATATAAAATGGATTATATATTGAGTTCATTTTAAAGTAAAATTCATTATGTAAATTAATAATGTTCTTAATTAATAAAGATATTTAATAAAACCTTAATTTGATTTTTATATTAAAATTACTAACTGTTATGAGAATTAGGATTACCAATTATCATTAGTATTACCAATTATGATTAAGATTACCATACAAAATTTGTGTGAATTATAATAATTTAGATAAGTGTTATGCATGTGTGCGGTTTTCGGGCATTTATAATTGCATTATACTAAAATTTTATGGCCTTCAGTTCAAAAACTCTGCAATGTTCCCTGAAAAATTTGTCTTATTTCACAAAATTCAATTTGCAGGAGAAGGAACCGAAATATCTAGGGATTGAAATGTCTTGGGACCGAAATGTCTCGGGACCGAGGTGTCTTGGGACCGAAACGGCGGTACCGAAATGGCGGGACCGAAATGGCGGGACCGAAACGTCCTGCTTCCGTTTTTTCACTAGTAGCGGTAACATTTTGTTCAAGCACCAAACTCAAAGTCACTGCTCACTAAAATAACGCTTGCATTAACGAATGTTTCCATTGAAGAAAACGTTCATCTTCTCACTCCTAGTAACATCTATAAGACTTTTTTTTCAAATTTTATTTTCTAAAGGCCAAGCTAAGTGAATTAATTTTTTTTAAAAAGAGACAGATTTTGTGATATTCATACTGTGATTAAGATATAGATTTTGATCATGGTAATTTCCATATGCTTATGTACTTAATAATCAATAATTTCCTACCAAGCAGGTGGACCCTCAGTTGGCGGATTAAGTTATTCGTATTCTTCATCTGGCTCTGCTCCCAATTTTGGTACAAACGTGGGTCCTGCACCTACAGTTGGAGGATTCGGTATTTATAAAATTCAATATTAACTTTTATTTGAAAACCTGCCTCTACCTTTTAATCTGTGTGAGTCATTTAAAATTCACATTAGTCGAAAGTTAAAATATATATATATATATATATATATATATATATATATATATATATATATGCGTTTTTTTTTTTTTTTTTTTTTACTTTCCAAACACATAAGGAAAAAATTCTAATTTAATGAAAATGTCTATGAAATTTTGATCTTTCTTTGCGTTTTTGGTCGCTGGAATAAGCTTTTGTAAATTTTATAATGTTTATGTTTGTATTGTTTGTCTGATAAGTCCGTTTACATTTCAAAAAATTTCTGCCGGCTCAGCGTACAGGTGCAAAAAGATTTCGAAGTTAAATACTAATTTCACTAATAAAAGCTAAATGAAGATTAGAGATAAACTCAGTTTAACAATTTTATTGGCAAGTTTTGACGAGATTTCAATTTCATTTTTGAAGAGTTGATTTTATAAGAATGATATTAATACGATAATTTTTTCTTCGATCGCTATGTATTCTTAATTTGTATTTATTGTAAGATTTGGTCCAATAAGAAACTTGTCAGTATAAAAGTTGTAAATAATATTAAGAACACTTATAATAAATCTAGGCAGATTTTATATCTTATTAATTGACGACGCTCTGATTTTTTTTTCTTCATACAATATTGCTGCTAATATGTATCTTGACACCTGTGATAGAAAAGAAAAAGAACTTTTAACCACATTCAAGGCCAAAACTAAGTAAAGAGGGAAGAAGGGCATGTGCCCCGGAAGCCAAGGGGAAATGGCGTCATCACCCTTTTTTTTTTTTTTTTTTTTTTCCGAGGCAAACGTGGATTTTGTCGTAACTCCCTCCCTTCCTCCTTTGCAAAGTATATTCACGAAGATAATTTCTCTAATTTATTAACAGCCGACTTATATTAAAACTTAAAGTATGTAATACTGAACAACGTAATCTGCTTTGTTAAAAAACTTTAAAATCGTAAAACGGAATCGAAAAAAAAGAAAGAAAATCTGTTTTTATGTAGGATCTTTATGCCATTATTATCATTAGATTCTTCTATGTTTTGACTTACCTTACCAGATAGGAAGACTTTAACAATACCATGCTAAACATAGACATGAAAAAAAAAAATCGCCAAACAAATCTGCATTTGGCACCCTTTCACCCTGGCACCCGGGGCACATGCCCTTCTTCCCCCCTCTCTTAGTTTTGGACCTGAATGTGAATAAAAGCTCTTTTTTTTTTCTATGTCACATGTTGAGGTCTGGGGACTGTGCGGGCCAAGGTAGATGTTCCACCTCATCCTCATGTTCATCAAACCATGACTGGACAACTCTGGCTGCATGAATAGGGGCATTATCATCCTGGAAAATTCCATCTCCTGCAGGAAACAAAATTTGCAACATGGGATGGACCTGGTCAGCTAAAACTCTTTATACTTCTCCCCAGTGATCCTTCCTTTCAGGGTTACGATTGGACCAGCAGAAAACCATGACACGGCAGCCCATACCATGACCGATCAACCTCCATGCTTGACAGTTGGACGGAGGCAATCAGGATCATACGCTTGTGCAGTAGGGTGGAGCGATTGTCTATGGCGGAAAAAAAAATACCATTCATCAAAATCTACCTATGCGGAAAAGATGTTCCATTGTATGGAGATTAAGGGAAAAATAATAAAAAAAAAAATAATTTTAAAATTTAATACTGCCACAAAAGGGTTGAATTTTCGAAAAAAAATGAAAAAAGACCGAATTTTGGTTAGGTTATTTTTGTCAAAAACTAATTTTTTTAATAATTTTTAAAATCCAACAATGCGGAAAAGATGTTATATCGTATGGAGGTTAAGTAAAAAAGAATAATAAGTAATAAATTCGAAATTTAATACTGCCACAAAAAAGTTGAAAATTCGATAAAATATTGAAAAAATGGAAAAAGATCTAATTTTGGTTAGATTTATTTTTGACGCAAAATAATCATTTTAATATCAATCAAAACCTACCTTTGCGTAAAAAATATTATATTGTATGGATATTAAGTTAAAAAAAAAAAAAAAAAAAAAAACTAATTTCGAAATTTAATACTCCTGCAAGTGATTTAAAGTTTCGAAAAACTAGCAGTTCCAGTTTTTTCAGCTAGAATTTGTCTGCTTGTATCGTGTAGCTTAGTGTACCTTGAATATTACTGTACCATGGCGTTGTTAAAAAAATAGAAAGAGAGAGAGATATGAATTCCACCCTATTTGGCTCTAGCTTTGATATGCCAGTAAATATGCTCCCTATTACAAAAAGTTATAAAATTTACATATTTGTATTTAAAAAATAACCAAAGAAAGGAATCGGTCAACATCTATTTATTTCCTGCCAATGAGAAGGAGTTGCTAATAAGTTACTAGTGACCTGTAAATGAGATTCAATCTCAATAACTTACCACAGCAGCATTTTAAGAAAAATTAAACTGTTTAATGACAAATATTGTGCTCTTCTTAATTTTTGTAAAACAAAATAAGATACTGAAAGCTACTACAGTCTTTTGGACCATTTCCGAAAATACTGCCTATTTCTTTCAGTTCAATAGATTTGAATATGAATATGAATATTGAGTGTAAACTAAACCGACGTATTGAGAGCAAACTCACGTTTCTGCATCATCAGCTATATCATTGAAAAGCCAAACTGCTGCCGAGCTAGGTGTAACATCATCAGAATATTGGACAGTTTGTGCACTTCCGACGAAGCAGGTGCTGCCATCGTGTCTGGTGCACTTCAAGATGTGGGCATTATCTCACAAAACTATGAATCGAATGCTACTGACAGAAAAAATTCGGCATGACAAAACAAACAAAGACCACTCCATCGTTTTAGTCATTCTCTTTAGTCATTTGTAAAAGATTATGATCATGGCCATTTTCTTTAAACTTTGGTGGGTGTAAAAACAGACTACATCACTAGAAAACAACAGAAGAAAAATCATATTACAGTGAAACCTCCCAATAAGGGACACCTATGGGACCGAAACTTTTGTCCCTTAAATAGAGGTGTCCCTTATTCGGAGTTTCTTACATAGTGAAACCTCCAAATAAGGGACATTTTTGAGACCGCAAATTTTGTCCCTTAAATAGAGGTGTCCCTTATTCGGAGAGTCCCTTATTTGGAGGTTTCACTGTAGAAGCAGACTTGAGCTTGAAAAAAGGACTGGGTTCCGAATACATCGGTCACATATATGTAAATTCTGGGAGAGTACCAAACAATTTGAAAACACGACGTAAATTTTTTTGTCATGTGTTAACAATAATATACATGTAACAAAGTTTGTTGCGATCGGTTGTGACGGAATATTTGTTAACATAGATGTTAAGAATGTGTTATTCGAAATATGGAACTGATCTTCAAGCGTCCATTACAATGGTTTTTGTGCTAGTTACACACCAATGAGGTTCCACTATGTCATCTTTTTGAAGCGTGGATGGAACCACGGTTTGGCACAAATGTTTCACTGGTGAAATAGAAAGATTATTCGCAGCATATTAGAAGCTTTTTGTATTTTCATTTATGCCAGTATATGAATTCTTAAAGCGCGCAAGTGAAATCATACGGTCTGTTGTAATCCTAATCATTACATTAAAAAATATCTATATTTTCCATTTACCAGCTTTTTGACCTTTTGCGACGGATTACATAGATTTAATTAAATAGGAAAATGTGTCGAACCTCCTCTAACTGAGGGATTTAGTAACGACATGATTTCAGAAGCAATATGTAAATCCAGCAATCATTCCAGTGGCAATAACATCTACTATCAATAATATCTATTCACGCAACGCTCATTCTACAAAACTAATAATCAAAAGAGTCACGGAAGTATTTCTGCTGTGTATGGATCATAGTATATAAGAGACGGTTTTATAAAAATCAAACTGAATTACAGAATCTCATGCCGATTTTCAATACCGAACGTCATTATCGCCAATTGCAATGTTGACGATTTTTCTTGATTTAATACTAATGAAGTTGGTAATTAAGAAACTAAAGTTTTTATCTTGTAATCAATGAAATATCCCCTCATTGCAATAAATGTTAAAAATGGCTAAAATTCATATTTTATTTTACAAAAAAAAAAAAAAAAAGTTGATTTTTTACCGTAAAAACGTTCAAATACATAAATTTGAGCCACATTACGGCAGATTTAAATTTTGAAATAAATTTTTTTAATTATTTTTCTTATACTCTACATATAATATAACATCTTTTACGCATAGGCAGGTTTGGATAATTTTTTAAACTATTATTTTGAATCAAAAATAATCTAGCCAAAATTAAGTCTTTTTTCACTTTTTTTCGAAATTCAACCTCATTGTGGCAGTAGTAAAATTTAAAATTAATTTTTTTTAATTATTTTTCCTTTAATCTCCATCCAAGAGAACATCTTTTCCTCACAGGTAGGTTTTGACACTGTGAAAAAATTTTTTTCGATCCACCCTATTGTGCAGGTGTTCTCCAGACATGTACCCGTCCTGTTGTGGGGGAAAATGTGAAAGATGATTCGTCTGACCATATAACAGTCTTCCACTTATCAATCGACCAGGTTTTGTAGTTGTGGCACCACTCTACAAGACGTTTGGCATTAGCATCTGTGACAAGTGGCTTGGGAATTGCTGTTCTGCCGTAAATGTTCTCTTTATGAAGGTATCTTCGAACTGTAATTGCTGACACTGGAGAATCCAGATGCTGATTGAGCTCTGCGGTCACTTTGGCTGCAGTAGTTTTCTTTTTAGACATTACAATCCGCTTCAATACCCGTCGGTCTCTTTCACTCAGCTTCTCCTTCCGTCCACTATTTTGCTTTGCTGAGCTTGTCTTTCCGCGCTGTGTGTATGCTGTCATGACTTTAGAAACCGTACCTCTAGAAACTCCTATAAGCTGGGATGTTTCGGTCACCGTTGCTCCAGCTAGTCGGGCTCCTACAATTTGGCCTCTTTGAAAATCTGTGAGGTCTGACATTTTAAGCTTCTGACAAAAAAAAAATCAAAACGTAGACAACTCTTCTAGAGCTCTCTCATACTACCTAATACATGTACTTTTTATATTAAAAAAATCTGGTAGCTAAGATTATATTTTAATGCTTACGAAGGGAATTCTTAAATGTCCCTTTCATTCACAAGTGTTTCCATTATTTTGATAACCACCTATACTTATTAGCCGCAATATTGTATTAGATGGTATATTCATTAGATATTAAATTTTTCCTAAAAGTCAGTTAATTATAAATGTCAATTTGTGGAGAATCCCTTATCATTCAGCTGTTTTTAGAGAGCAAAGTAAAAACAGCTTGCTATAATAATGATATCTTTTTGAATTTTTACGATATTTAATTGGATTTTTTTATAAGTTACACCAAACAATTGACTATTAAATGATGTAAAAAAAATCGTTTTTATTGTTCGCGCATGCGCAGATAAAAATTATTTCATACAACTACTCATATTTCATAAAATATTTAATATATCTATATTCCAATTGTGCTACATTTTTTCTACTACATTTTGCTATTATTTCGGAAATTTGTGTTAAATGTGGTCTAAAGCCCTGCATGATATAAAAAAAAATCATACCAGAAATTTTTGAATTTTTCAAAAAAATCGCTTTTTTTTTCCATGAAAATCAGTGTACATGTTGTATAGTATCCACATATTTGTATTCTGTAACGATAAATCGTTTCGTGCATTTTTATATACAGGGTAAACCCAAATATTTCTATTACTTTTTGATTTTTTGATGGCCCCCTAATTGCTCTGAATATCAAATGGATGTTGATAAATATGAAGTCAAACATAATCTTTATAATCCTAAAGTTCCAGAAGAATCCGTCAATTATATCTTTTAATATTTGACAAAATGACAAAAATTGAAAGCGTCCAAATACTTATTGGTAGATAGTGTATGTAAACATATTGTATTCATATGGTAAACATTCATCGCTCTATGGTATTGCAGAGCAATGTGTATGGTAAAGTTATAGGATAATGATATGTACCATACATTATATGGTATCCAGAGAAATGTGTAAGGTAAAGTTATAGGATAATGACATACACCATACATGATATGGTATTCCATAGCAAGGTGTATGGTAAAACTATAGGGGAATGAAATTTACCATACATTCAATGGTGTTTCATAGCATGATGTATCGTAAAATCATATATAATTGTTTGTACCATAAATTGTATGTTATTTCAAAGGTGTATAATACCTTTTTAAAGTTTATAATATATTAGATTTTGAGTAACTATAATACAAAACTACTCAGTTGTGGTAATCTCATAACTTTCTCCTATCTTTATACATGTCTTATGCACTTCTAAAAAATAGAATCATAGCAGCGCCACTGGTTAGATGGTTTAAACTAAAATCTATTTAGCATCAACTTATGTTAACTTATAACCAGTCTGATGAAAATCCCTTGATCTCAATTTAATATAACATAAAATAACATATTATTATTTTATTCTTATATAATTCATATATATAAGAGTGTAAATGCGTTAAGAAGAATTAAAAAAAATCCTGGGAGAAATAAAATGATTCAATAAAAATATATATTCGACATGTTTCCTATAAAATTCAAACAGCGATTAAAGGAGTCCGGGACACATATAAAAAGAAATACTGCATTATAAATTTCTCTGATTTTTTATGCTTATAATGACATTTAAATCCTTCGTTTTCAAGATATAGTTTTCAAGCACTGATTGTCATGGATAAGACTTTTTGTATGCGTTTTTCTTCATGATGGGTTTTCACAATTTCTCACATTTAGATTGTTATAACTCAAGAACCGTTAAACATAAATACTTTAAAATTAGAACATGCCTTTTTTTATTGCTTTACTTTAATTTTGATTCAGAAATTTGAAAAAAGTATTTACTTTTGAAAATATTATCTTTTTCAAACTTTTACTTTAATTTTTTTATTATTATTAATATTTTTAAAAAGGCTGAATCAAAATTAAAATGTAGGTGTTTCTGTTTATTTAATTGTTAAAAAACTAAAATTCTGCAATTATTATATTGAGTTACAATAATTTTTAATTACCCTCCACTTGTTTTTTAATAAATTTTAAATAAAAAAAAATTGAGAAGTTTTATCATGTGATTCTGTTTAAAAATGGTATGTTTAATCATCACAAAAAATTGCAAATTTTTCATTCAATAAAAGATTTTTTTTTAAGTGTCCCGGACCCCATCAAAATAAACAAATTGTCAAAAATAGCCTATATTTATTTAAAGAAAATCTTTTTGAATTTATTTTAAAAAGGACCTACAAATATTTGAATCATCAAAAGAATTTTTGAAAAAGCTTTTAAAAATATTAACAACAATATATATATATATATATATATATATATATATATATATATATATATATATATTAATGTAATATGTATTATATAAAATTATAATATATTAATTAAATATTAACATTATAAACTTAATAGTATAAAGAAAACAGTTCATAAATTAATTCACGTTATTTTATAATTTTATATTCATTTTATATGCAACAACAAGGATTTTTATTTTATTTAAAAGTTAATAATTATTAAAAAGATTTAAAATTAGCTTACGATCTATAAAAATATCAAAAAATCTACCAATATTTTTATCGATCTCAAATTATTATAACATATAAAATAATAGTGTTATTATTTTGTTCTTATGTACTTCATATATGTGAGCAGAGTCTATGCGTAATAAATAAAAAATCCTATCGGAGAAATAAAATGATTTAACAAAAATATATATCTGATGACATATTTCCTATAAAATTCTAACTGCGATTAAAGAAGTTTGTAATTGCAAACTTCTTTAATCTCATTTCTTATCAACTTTTCATTTTTTAAAAATTAATTTTAATAAACAGAAAATAGTTTTTCCTTTAATTAATTGGATTTTATAATTAAATAATATTTGCTAAGATATTTATTCCATTCATTAAAATGATAAATTAACTTATAAATACCTGTTTATAAAACAATTTATAAAAAGTAACCCCTTCAAAACTCCATTCTTTTATCAACCATTAAAACTTAGAACGGCAAATAATGATTTACCGAAACGCTTTATCCTCGTCAGACCCGAGGGTTTATTAATCTACTTTTATTAATTTCAGCTATGGATTTACATTAATTAATTGATAAGTAAGAAAGATTGAACAACGAAATAATTAAAATTTATTTTTTTGTACATAATTTTTTTTTTATATGGGGACTTGTAAAACACGCATTTTAACAATTTCTTAGGTTATTTTAAATTAAATTTTACTTTTCTGCATTGTAAAAACATAGAAAAAGATCAAACAAATATTTATTTAATAATTTGTTTTACTAATGGAGTCTACAAATGGTATCTTAACACACAGTAAAAATTTTTACGTTTTCTTTGTTTCGTACATTTCGGGCATTTCTGCTGCAAGCCATTTTTGTATATCATGTAACTCACTGAAAAAGCAGTACGAGAGACAAATTGCTATTTTCTTTATTTCTGCTATCTGTTAGGCTCCATTCACACTAATTTCACTTTTTTTAATAGTATTTATATATGTGAAAACAAAATTATAAAGATGTGTATCCTATAGGATACACCAGGTCTGAAGAGGTTATTCATACAACGTTTTATAAGCAGAGCTCATCTTCCCCGTAAGACACTCGTTTCCCACCCCTACGGTCCGTGGGTCGAATTTTTTTTATTTTTTTATGCCTTTTTTTGCTAAGGGTAATATTTTTGTGCATGGATTTAACGTTCAAGGTTATAGTTATTGTTATTTTTTAACTATTTAAATTGAGAGTTAGTTGAATTTCCTTCACTTTTTAATATACACGAGAGAAAAAAAAAATAATCACATTAAATCTAAAATCCCATAATCTAAAAATCCATGCCCAGTTTTATGTAGTACTAGCAGGGGTGACCGAGCTCAGCTCGGTCAAAATTAACTTTGTGTTCAACTCGATATAGTATTATTACTGTAAAACATGTTATTAATAATAGTATTATTTATAAAAACAATCAACTATGTTTCTATGCACATGTTCATAAATTTTACTTTATTTTAAAATTTACAATGAAAGGACATCAATCCAAATCACTTTTATAGCTCGACTCTGATTAGTTTAACTATGCATTTCGAAGACTATTAAGAATGTATAAGAAATTTCTTCACATTCTGAAAGACAATATTTTTTGCCAGATATAACCAAATTTGGACACATTCTTTCATTTGGCGCCAAATATGTGTTTTGGTTTTGTAACCTTAATAGTCGATTTTTCGGCTAAATTTCGTCAGTATTTTGTCAAATATCGCCAACTTATTGGCTTTTGCCATAGTCTCGTGATCCTGACCCTTTTTTACCCAAATGATCCACTAATCACATATGATCAAACATGTGACTTAGCTCAATGGTCTTCAGGTAATCAAAAACAGTAGAGTATAAAATGAATCAAAATCGTTTAAGCCATTTCTTAAGTAAAATTAGCATGATAGCATTCAGCAATGAAACGATATGACCCACTAATATAATTTTGTTTAATATGCAACTTAGCTCAATAGTCTTCTCGTGACAAAAGACGTTCCATTGCAAAATTTAGGTAAAATTGACTGAGTCGTTGTTATATATAATTAGAATGACCCGAACCCATTAAGACCTAAAACGACCCACTAACTGAATTGTTACGTGCATGTTTCCTATCTCAATGGTTTTCTTTTGCCCGAAAACGATATAATAGAAAATATACTGAAAATGGTGAGAACAATTTTCTAGATAAAATTAGCATGACCCACAAATGACCCTTATATCGAAATCTCTCGAAAATGTGACTTAGTTCATTAATTTTTGGGTGCCGAAAAACGTTAAATACAAAATTTAGATAAAATCGATTGAGCCAATTTTTAGGTATAAATAGTTTGACCTTGACCCATTATGACCCAAAATGACTCATTAATTGAGTTTTCTGAAACATCTGACCTAACCCAATGATTTTCTTGTGTCCGAAAACGATAGAATATAAAATTCAGTCAAATTTGTGCGAGACATTGTCTAGATAAAATTAGAAAAACCCAAAAGTGACCCATTGATCGAAATTTCTCGAACATGTGACATAGCCCAATGATTTTCTCGTGCCAAAAATATGCTGTATACAAAATTTTGTTAAAATCGATTCACCCATTCTTTAGATATAGCTTGACCATGACCCATCATGACCCACAAATGACCCTTATAATCGAAATCTCTCGAACATGTGACTTAGCCCATTAGTTTTCTCGTGTATAAATATTGTTACACTCAAAATTTCGTTAAACTCGATCCTGCCGTTCTTTAAATATAAATAACTTGACCCAGACCCTTTATGACCCATTAATCGAAATTTCTCGATCATGTGACCTAGCCCAATGATTTTCTCGTGCCAAAAAAGGTTGTATACGAAATTTCGTTAAAACTGATCCACGTGTTCTTTAGATATAGCTTGACATGACCCGTTATGACCCATCATGACTCATAATATAATGACCCATAACCTCTTATAATCGAAATCTTTCAAACATGTGAGATAGCCCATTAATTTTCTCGTGTCGAAAAACTTACATACAAAATTTTATTAAATTTGATACTGTCGTAGTTTACATATAAATAGCTTGACCCAGACCTTTTATGACCCAAAATGACCCAGTAATCGAAATTTCTCGAACTGAGACCTAGCCCAATAGTTTTCTCGTGCCAAAAAAATGTTGTATACAAAATTTCGTTAAAATCGATCCACCTGTTCTTTAGCTATAGCTTGACTATGACCCATTATGACCCATCATGACCCACAAATGACTCTTATAATCGAAATCTCTCGATCGTGTGAGCCCATTAGCTTTCTCGTGTCAAAAAACTATTACAGGCAAAATTTCGATGAAATTGATTCTGCGGTTCTTTAAATATAAATAGCTTGACCCAGACTCTTAATGACCCAATATGACCCATTAAAATTTTTTCTCGAGCATGTAACCTAGCCCAATGTTTTTCTCGTGCCCGAAAACCATAGAATGCAATTTTTAGTCAAAATTGCGTGAGAAAATCTCTAGATAAAAATAGCATGACCCACAATGATCCCAAAAATGACCCACTAACCGAATTTTCTCGAGCATGTTACCTAACCCAATGGTCTTCTGGTAATCCAAAACGATAAAATGTAAAATTTGGTCGAAATTGTTAGAGCCGTTTTTTAGATAAAAATGGCTTGACCCATAATGACCCAAAAATGACCCAATAATCGAAATTTTTCGAACATGTGACCCCGCCCAATGGTTTTCTCGTGCCAAAAAACGATTGGTTACAAAATTTCCTTAAAATCGATCCAGCCATTCTCTAGATATAAATAGCTTGATCTTGACCCATTATGACCCAAAATGACCCAATAATCGAATTTTCTCGAACATGTGACCTAGCCCAATGGTCTACTCGTGCCCGAAAATGGTAAAATCCAAATTTTTGTGAAAATCGTTAGAGCCGTTTTTGAGATAAAATTTACCCCCCCCCCCCCCCCACACACACACACAATTTTTGCTCGCATTATAGTATAATAAGATATTCTAATGAATCTGAAAAAAAAAAAAAACTGAAGCAAAAAATATTTATATTTATAAAAATAACAGGTATTTTTAAAAATTTAATTAAAAAAATTAGTAAAATAGGCTGATTTCCATTTTTTAATTTAATTTTTAGTATTAAGCATTGTGCTACCACACATTATTACAGCATTATTCAAAATTGAAGATATGGTTTCAAAGATAGTGTGTCCCCTTAAAGGACCTATTGGTATGTTACATGTTAACTAAATGTATTTTTATATGTTAAACACTCATGCGATTGCTACACTTTTTTAATGCATAACTTCATAGAATATATTTTTAATAAATAAATTAAGGATTTTTTAAAAGAATAAATACTTACATTTTATCGAAGTTTTAAAAATCGTTTATGCTGTTATTGTACTATTTTTAAGTAAAAGAAAGAAAAAAAATGTGTTTGTTTGAAATTTTCCTCAATTCAAATGATGCCCAAGGCGGCAAACAGAGAAAAAATACCAAGATGGCAATTATGGTTTTGGAATAAAAGGAAAAAATTGTGATGTGAAAAAATGCTACTTTTGTGAAGAAGCAAAAAACAAAAACTATTTACAATGTTAAAAAACTTTCTAAGAAATGGCAGAGAATCTACGAGTAATTCATTATTTTAAGTCTTATGTAAAATTACAGAGATTATAAAAAACGGGATTCTCTTAAATAGCAGAGAAGTTATTTGATAAATTTAGAATAGAGTCGGTAAATTAACATTGTTAAAAATTTATAAGACTGTAAATTTGCTTTAAATAATAATAATTTAATTAGTTGATGATTCAACCTTCAGTGAGCTTTAAAGAGCTTAAAATTTTCGAGCAAATTTGAACTACTGTATCATTTATTTTTCACACAGTTTGTTTCTAGCCTTCCCGGGAATTGAACCCGAGACCTCATGACAGTGGTCGAAAACCTTACTGACTAAACTATAGAAGATGTTATCTTGTTCAAAACCTGTCTTTTATGATTCGGCAAGGAAATATCTTTAGTGATTTTCAAAGATTTCTTTTCAAATACATTCGTTAGAAAATTCGTAAAAGGTTTATTTTAATTTATCTTAGACCGATGGGGGGAAATGGGGCACATTGATACACCTCCTCTACAGCTCGCAGGGCACAGGGTCATTAAAGGAAGTTTCAAAACAGCTCCAAAAGATGATGCTAGTGTACACAACTACGTACAGAAAGTCTTGGCATGATTCAGTAGTTTGTTGAAATGGAACGTGTGATTTGTTGTTTTTATAGGTCAAAAGTAAATTTGAGTTGTACAATTGAAATGGTATTATACAACTGTTCCGGTATTTTCAACCGAAAAGAGTACTCTCCTTGGCAAGTAAAGCTACTCATTATCAGTTTTTCATTCTTAATTGTTAGGTAAATTATGAAGTGTTGTATCTGAAACTCATTTTATTCAAAATGGCTATATGGGGCACATTGATACAGTCTATGTCGGGGCACATTTATACAACATAAATCCTTTTCTAGTTCATTTTTTCATTACCTTTTATTATTTTTTTACCATATACTCCTTAATCCAACCATTTTTCGCCAAAAATTTCTAATACTAGTTTTTATTGAAGTGAAATAGCTCTAATTCTTTATATTAGAACATTTTATAGTATTTTTGCAAGCAGTAGACATACGAATTTACCCAACATCTAGTGCTAGTCGAACTGACAAAAGAAAAGGGCGGCAGCCTGGCAAATCTCGATTTTATATCGATATTACAGAGAAAAAAGTATTTTCGAGATGAGAAATGTTAAGTAAGAGAAACAAGCTGCAGCACAGCAAAGGATAATTATATTATAAACAGAATATTTAATAGAATTATCCTTTATTTTTTGTTTATAAACCAATTTATAAACAGAAAACCAGGTAATTTTTTCATTTTTTCTAAGAAAAAAGACAATGCTGGGATTGAAGTGCCAAATATGACAAAGTTACCACAGCTAACAATCAGATATGGAACAGCCAGAACATCAAGTCATTATTGATTTAATTTTGATTGCGTTAATATTACTTACAAATCAATTGTAAGTGATTTGAATTTCTATAAATAAGCATAAAATGGTTTGCTAACTAATTATCTATGAAAAATATGCGTTGATGTTATTTTGTCTCCATTTTCCCAACCGTATGAAAGTGCTTTATGAGATGTATCAATCTGCCCCAAGGATGGGGCACATTGATAGAAATGGCTTTTTTTAATTTTTATTAAATTACATGCAAAAATACTATATAAAACAACGATTGTACATATTTATAAACACTACACAAGTTTTTCTGACACCACATGGAAAAATAACTTGAAATTTCTACTTTCTAGACACTAAAAAAATTCTTAGAAAAAACTGTATCCCAGTTCCTCCTACATAATATCTATTTTTTTTTTATATTTTTTTAATTAGTTTATGTAATAAATAATAAAATTCAATGGATTTTTTTCAATAAAATAATTTGAATATAATTTATTTTTTAAAACTGCAACTTTATGACACAAGTTTGATTCCATTTTGTTCGGAAATGCATGAAACTGGCAGATGTTATTATTCAGAAACTATGTCATCGGAAGACGTTTTCCGTTGTTTTTTGTAAACACAATGATGTGCTGAAGTAAAGAAAATGCTGTCAAATCTGGCGTTTTGAACCGAATTTCTCGATGAAAGCAGAAAAAACAATCATCGAAGGAAGAAAAAATGATAAAAAAATCGCTATACTTGATAGGTAGTTTGTTTATCAAAACATGGAAAAATCACTTCGATTCCAAATCGTTTCCATATAGTCAGCAGGGATGTAGTGCAGGGTATACGGGGGTATACGCCGTATACCCTCTGGATTTTTTAAAGGAACACTGTATACCCTCTGTTTCTAAAGAAAGTTGTAGTATTACGCACTCTAGGGTATACCTTCTGTCTTAGGCGTATATCCTCTGTTATTTTTGCGACTATACCCCTGATAGTCAGCCTTCCAATTTCATATCTTTACGTTTAAAAATGTTTAAGTCATTATGCTGAAAGATTCGTGCTGGTTGAGCAATGAACTTGAGAAAAGCTTTAATTAGAAATGACATATTCCTTTGAATTACAGAAATGCGATAAGTGGAGACATCTTCGTATTTGAAATGTCCTGTTAAGATTATTGGTTCTAAATGACGCTGCTCATTATTATAATTATTATTATTATTAATTTTACGACAAGCCGCGTACCATTGGAAAGATTTTGGCAGTAAACATGTCATAATATAATAATTAGCATACCGATTTTTAACTGCAGTACACGTGAGGCATTCCTAACAGATTGAATGAATTCAAAAATTGTGTTGGAAAATTAACCTCTTCATCTGCTTCTCCAATAGTGCATGGGATTTGCATGTGACTGCCTTGCTTTGACAATTAGACTAAATAATGTTGTTAAGTTCGTTTGCTCTTGGCCGCAAAAATAGCTTGATCTCTCAGCCAATCGTGATTCTTATAAATGCGTTTGAATATTGGGAAATACTTTTTCAACCAGCTTTTCTTTTGACATCAGTTGACATTTCAGAAGTTATGGCGTTACCGTTTCAATATTATACGGTATTGTAATATTGAGAAGGTAATGCCTGTGGTCAGATCAACCGGCAGCTCACAGTTCCCAAATTCCTGCAACTAATATGAAAATATCTCATCTAATCGATCGTTTTGCAGCTGAACATGTCTGTTTGTTGTAGTTTTAACGTCTTTGCGAGTAGCCACAAAGTAGTGTATTTCAGACAAGCACAAGTGTATTTCGTCCACTGGTGTTGATCGAGGAATTAAAGATAATGTTTGTATGAAATCTGCTCTAAACAATATAAATATATTTCCAATTGGCCTTATGTTTCCGTGCAAATCTTGAAATGGTCGATCTATACTAGATGCTTTGGGAGTGTTGCACGTGAGAGTTCAAATGAATGGCATGTTAAATGGCAGTTTCAAACTGGAATGCGCTGTTCCACCTTCGATTTTCTGCTGAGCATTATTTGGATGAATTAAGTAGGCAGATTTAAGTAGATAGATAGGAGAAAGAAGTAAGAATGTTATAACAAAAGCCTGTAAAATAGCAAAATATTAAAAAAGGAAAAGCCTGACCTAATAAAAGAAAAAATAAATAAACATAAAAAATAAAAATATGTTAATGAAATATTTCAGTAATTCCCCCCCCCCCCTCTCCCAGGGAAGTAAAGTCAAGGGTGGTAGAACAAGAAGTGTATAAACTGAAAGAACCGCGTTTGAGGGCTTTCACACAACATGCCAGATAATGGAAGGCAGAAAAATAAAAAAGTGTCCCGGGGAGGAATCAGAAGGAGAATAAAGGGGGCTCATAATATGCCTATAAAAACACGCGCAAATTCAGACGCAACGCAATCGGTGAAAATCTTTCAGAGAATTAGGATTTCTTTCAAAAGAACATAAAACTTTTTTATTTATACAGAAATGTGAACCTCGGGAAAGGAAGTGTGGGGAAGGAAAAGGGAGGAACGTAATATGAAAGAATAGTAAAAAAGCTTTCTAATGATATATCACATGATGGGTGTCTGTAAAAAAAAAGTTAAAAAGTGCCCCCTGGTGGTGATAGGTGTATTGGGGGAGGGGGAAAGCTAGTTTCATAATGGCTATATAAAAATATGTGCGTATTCAAATGCGACGTAATCTGTGACAGCAATCGATAAGAACTTTCCAAGATTAGCGATTTTGTACAAACGAATATTTGTATTTTTATTTATGTAGATAACGATTTTGTATTGAGAAAACAATTTAGAAAACATAAATAGATGATTTAAATAATAAATGCAAATGTATTTTTGTGTGTGTTTGTGTGTGTGTGTAAAATATGTTTTTATTGAAGTTAATAAAAATGTAGAAAATATATGAATATTGAGGCAAGCTCAGAATTTTTATTTATAAACGTGTTAAATTAGTGTACAATGGGATAAAATATAACAGTTTAAAATCTACATACCATACATCATGATGTTTAAACGATGAAAACAATGATAAAATTATTAATGAAAAAATTATGGGGATAATTTTATTATTACTTTTAATGTTTGAATGTCATGCAGAATGGTATGTAGGTTTTAAACTGTTAGATTTTATCCCATTGTACACTAACTTAGCACATTTGTAAATAAAAATTCTGAGCTTGTCTCAATATTCATATAGTAAACCACAGTGCAAAGTCCACTCTTAATTATTGTAGAAAATATGTTTTTTTAAATGTGTTAAAAAGTAGAAAATCTTGAAAAAATACTTTAAATGCACGGAGTTAAAATTTAATTGTAGTGAGCTTGATTATGCGAGATTAATGAATTTAATGGGAAATTTGCCAAATTAGCCAGCTAACACTAAATTGATTTCATATAAGACACTATATTTTTGTCGCCAAAGCTGGTTATGCTTATTATGCCAAAATTTGGCACTATTGGGGTAATTCTGTCATTAGAACTTTTCAACAAATACTCATTGTTGAAGCTGAGGCTGATCTCTATACAGAAATCAAACTTACCATTAAGTAAATTGTCCCCCGGCGCCCTTATGGATAGAACATTTAAAGATGAATGTCCAAATCATATATTGCCTTCAGGATTACACATATATTCCAAATGTTTAAGCTCTATGTCAGCAGAAAGTGGATGAAAAATGAGTCACAAGATTTAACTGCCACAGACAAACGTATGTATGTTAAAAGAAAGAATGTAATAATGTTTTATTTATTTTTTCTTTTCTTTTGCTATGTCTTAAAAAAGATCGAGCAAAAATTATGTTTTTTAAATATATTCATTAACTCGCGCTTTCTAAGCATATGTATATAAATAAAGAATACTGCCCAGTTAAACTGATGGCATTGAGCTCACAGGCTACAAATACTAATTGTACATTAAAGCCTTATATTTTCAAGGGTTAATTCCGTTAAAAAATTAAGAAAGGGAAACAGCTCTCTTCTTTCCTCTTTTTTTATACTTAATCATTGAACCTCCTATACTATCAAAGACATGCTTTATCATATAAAAAATCTATACCCAAAATTCAGAGCAAATTAGATAATTCTTAATAAAAACCCATTTAGCATTTATATAATTTAAAAGGAGTTATCCCCCTCTTTTATACTTAACCATTAAACTTCCAAAACTATTCAGAGATTTGAACGAAATCTGAAAATTCTGCTTGAAAAACCCATTTATATAAATTAAGGGGGGGGGGGCATTAGAACCCCTGTTCCCCCTATTTATACTTATACAATGAACACCTAATAACAGTCACTGAATCGCCTCATCTGAATGATCCTAATCTAAATTTTGAACGAAATCTGAAAATTCTGCTTGAAAAACCCATTTATATAAATTAAGGGGGGGGGGGGCATTAGAACCCCTGTTCCCCCTATTTATACTTATTCAATGAACACCTAATAACAGTCACGGAATCGTCTCATCAGAATGATCCTAATCTAAATTTTGAACGAAAACTGTTAATTCTGCATTTAAATCCCGTTTATATCAATTAAGGGGAGGGGCATGAGCCCCCCGTTCCCCCTGTTTATACTTATTCAATGAACACCTAATGACAGTCACGGAATCGCCTCATCAGAATGATCCTATATCTAAATTTTGAACGATAACTGTTAATTCTGCACGAAAATCCCGTTTATATCAATTAAGGGGGGGGGGGGGGATTAGAACCCCTGTTCCCCCTATTTATACTTATTCAATGAACACCTAATAACAGTCACGGAATCGTCTCATCAGAATGATCCTAATCTAAATTTTGAACGAAAACTTAATTCTGCATGAAAATCCCATTTATATCAACTAACGGGGGGGGGGGGGGGGGGGGGGGGGATTAGAGCCCCTGTTCCCCCTATTTATACTTATTCAATGAACACCTAATAACAGTCACGGAATCGCCTTATCAGAATGATCCTAATCTAAATTTTAAACGAAAACTTAATTCTGCATGAAAATCCCATTTATATCAACTAACGGGGGGGGGGGGGGGGGGGCATTAGAACCCCTGTTCCCCCTATTTATACTTATTCAATGAACACCTAATAACGGTCACGGAATCGCCTCATCAGAATGATCCTAATCTAAATTTTGAACGAAAACTTAATTCTGCATGAAAATCCCATTTCTATAAATTAAGGGGGGGGGGGCATTAGAACCCCTGTCCCCCTATTTATACTTATTCAATGAACACCTAATAACAGTCACGGAATCGCCTCATCAGAATGATCCTAATCTAAATTTTGAACGAAAACTTAATTCTGCATGAAAATCCCATTTATATCAACTAACGGGGGGCATGAGCCCCCCGTTCCCCCTCTTATACATATCGAATGAACTCCAAAAACTAATCAGGGAAGCGCCTTGTCGGGATATACCTACATACAAAATTTCAAGTGGATCCGATATTTTTATCATGAGTTATCGCGTTACGCACATACGCACATACATACAGAACGGACGGGCACATAAGCTCTCAGGCTATGATAGCCTGTGAGCTAATAAAAAAATGAATTTTTCCAAAATGGAGTTCGGTGCCCATACTAATAATATATTGCAACGAAAATTTTTCTGAAAAATCATGATAAAATTGAAAGCAGAAAATTTTTTTCATGCCTAATTTCATGCATGAAATTAGGCATGAAAAGATAAACATTGAATAAAAGTTTATTTATTTATTTAACTATTTTTTACTTTAGTTTAATTTTTGTTATTCAAATGTAAAATATCCATATTTAGCATTGTTTCTGTTTCTGATTTTTTTTTCCTTATTTAGAATTTAAAAGATCTCAATTGTTTCAAATTTTATCTTAAAGTAGTGAGATTAAAATAAATATAGGTTGATTTTTGACGTCCGATTATCTGCGCTAGGGATATAGGACCAGGGGGGAGTGCCCTTCGTGGGGGTCTTTCTAAGGGAATCTAACCCGTATTTACGCAAGGTTCGAAGAAAACCACGAAAACTCCGAACGGTTAGGCCGACAGCCGCGATTGGGTTCAAACCCAGCGCCTGCCGTCTACCAGTTGAAAGGTCCGAACCTCTCGGCCACTGGTGGGGCAAATAAATATAGGATTTCAATGTCATTATCACTATCGACAACAAGTAGAAGTGTTTTTAAAGCTAATTATAAAATTTTAAATGACTCACGCAAAGTTTACTGATTGAAAGTATAAACAAGTTTATATTTTTTAAAATATATTCAGTTTGACTAAAATTCTTTTCTGCCGACAGGTTTCGCAACGGCTGGAAATATCTTTTCTCCAGGATTTCCATTCAGTTTTGTACCTGGATTTGGCAATGCTCCCCAAGTTCCTTCTCGTCCTAATGGTATACAATAATATTGCGATGAAAAAATAACTCACTGTCTACTCAAGCAAATTAGTAATTTTATGTCATAATTTTCACATTGCCTACCATTGCCACAAATGTAACATTAGTATACTAATGATCTGTAAATGTGTTGTGGAGAAATTTATTGTCAGTTAGTATTAACATTTTAAGCATTTAAATGATATATAAAAATATTTAAAATATAAAAATAACAATAAAAGATTTAAAAAGTAAAAGCATACAAAAATAATAATTAATAGGATGGCTAGGTGGGTAGAAGTTAGATTATGGAGGAGGGTAGAGAGTGGAGCTGCTGGAAAATTTGTGCGCATATATCAGTTTGATATTAATAAAAAGGTACAGTGTAATAATAGTTAATTACTGGTTTATAATACGTATGTTGAGTTAGCATTCCTTAATAATGCCTAATGGATTTAATTCGCATTTTAATTTATGGCTAGATAATGTAATTTCATCAATTAAAAAAATTAACTTATAAGTTATCCATATGAACTAGGTATCGGTTTATTATTTGCAATTTATCATCTTGCTAGTACAATATGCAGACTTTTTAGATGGTATAATTTATTATTACCTTTTTAATAAATGATTGAGATTAAAATGTCATGATAACTTGATATTTTAAACTTATAATGAATTTATTTTATTGTACGATGTAGCGACATTTAATCCTTATTTCAAATTATATCTAATCCTTATTTAAAATGATATTTAATCCTTAATTTCTACGTAAGATGGCCCCTCTAAAATTAGTAAAAAAAAAAAAAAAACTTTCTTTAAAACACTTTTTGCATGTAATTTTCTCTGATTTTCTACTATTGACTGAACATTTTATCAATTCATTTTATTAAAATTACCTTATATTTCCATTAATTTACATAAAATATGATATATTTAATGTTAGTTTAATAATAATATACTTTATAATAATAATAATATATATGTATATATATATTTCTTTCATTATCTATCCTCATGCTTTAACTGTATAAAATCTCCTTAACTGTTCGTAACATGAGTATCCACATTTGTGTTTTATTAAACACATTCATGAATTAGTATAATGTAAGTTTTTCTCATTTCAATTTCTGATTTTTATGATCAAATAATTTGCATGATTCAGATTGTATACACGTTTTTATATATCCTGGTTTATCGACATATATTTTTTAGGTTACGATTAATCGGGCAGTGTAGAAATTATGCATTAGGACTTTTTCCTGATTTCTACATCAGAAATTAATCGTAAATGTTATGTCTGCGTGGCATTGCCATTGTTAACGAGCCACGCACCACAATCTCTAATTTTATTTGTAATTGTTCCAATATTACTATTTCCATTTGATTGCCTTGTCATGTTTAAGTTTGTTATATTGGGTTATTCTATATTCATCGTAGATGTTGAATTGTGGTATTATATAATAGTTACATACACACATACACATATATGCGTTATATGTGTGTATATAATGCATATAATATATAATATTTATAAATTTTCAATGTACTACCTCTGACAATAAAGTTCGGTTAATGAATTTAGAACGGCCGATCTAGCAACACTGGGGAAACAAAACGCTGCACTTGCATAGAGGCATGTGTTGACCATCTTCCCCCACCGTTGTTCAGCTGAGCGTCGTTTATGTTCTGCGTAAGACGTGCTTTACAAAGTGCTTGTTCAGTGTGTTGGTTGTTAATTGAGAACAGGAAAATGAAAGAACAAAAGATAAGTTTAAAGTTTGATTTTAAGATTTGAAAGATACCGAAAGAAATTCATGAGGTATGGTGTAAATTGAACATCCTCCATACTCGCTAGATCTCAATCCTTCAGACTTTTTCCTATTTACACGACTCAAACTCTCTTTGAAAGAGATTTGACCATATTGCTAACATCCAACGAAACGTGACGAAGCTTTTAACCCCTTGAGGGGCGGCGGTATATATTATATACCACCTACGATTGATGAATATTCACACCAGAAAAATTTTATTAAATTTCACTTTTCTAACTTTGGTGGAAAACAGTCGTGAAACTGCTTTTCCTCTTTTTGATATAACTTTTTTTACAAATTTCCGGTGGGAGTCCAGAATTACACGAACGCAATTGCTTGCCCCTCAAAGGGTTAAACTCCATCACAAAAGAAGGCTTCTTGCAAATTTCCCAGGACATGCATATAGTAGATCTCAGCGGTGCATATTAGTTATGGGAGATTACTATTTCAAAGGATGGTATGGTAACCTTTTATAATATTTCATCTACATTAATGTTACAGGACTATTCACCGAACTTTATTGTCAGAGGTAGTATGTAATATTTATAAGTATATATGATAGTGTATATATTTTCAGTGTATATAATATTTATAAATTTTCAATTTAAAGCTTTTTTAAAGATGTTTTTAAATCGATTAACACACATATATATGTATGTATACTTACTCGATATACATTTTCCTCAGTTTTTGATTTTTCATATTCCTAGGTGGTGGCTTTGGTCCAGGTGGTTTTCCTGCTGGCGGCTTTGGACCTGCCGGTTTTGGACCTGGTTTTTTTCCTGCTGGCTTTCCTGGCGCAGGTGCTGGAGCAGCTGCTGGGGCCTATGCTGGTAACGCTCCTATGAACCCATTTGTGTTTGGGAGACGATAAAAAAAGTCTCTTAGTAAGTATTATCACGCATGCCTCTTTATTTAATAATTAACTCAATATTTGAGATACATTCAGATTTTGCAACAATTTCGAGCTGCAATACCACAGTAACGAGTTAACTTTTTCGTCCCGATCAGTACATTGTATTATAAGTACTTCGTAGCATTAATCATTGCAGTAACCGGGATTGTTGGTGCTTCAAGAAAACATATTTCCCCACATTCACCGGACGCTCAATCGATGTCTTTGAAAGGCTACAACTTTGAGCATTTATTGTAAACGTGCTGTGATATATTATTGCTGTCTAACAGTCTGTTAAAATCATGCTTAAATTTTAAAAGCATAAATTTTAATAAAAACAAGTAAGAAAAATCATGCGTTAAGCATATATTTCAGATTTAAGCACTTTCCAACGCTTCATGAAATCTTTAACAGAACTTCGTTATCCAGGGAAATAAGGATATAAAGCCAAATATAGCCAAATATGTATTCCAGTACTATTGAAAAGCCCTGTATTTGATCTGTCAGCTAATATACGTAATATATAATGGGAAAATTTACTTCAGAAAAAAATGCCTAGTAGCTTGAAATTTCTCTTTCAGCAATGTATACTAATAGATGGAAACATACTTGAATACTTTGTTCAGCCTTGTAGTTTGCCTGGTACCTTTATTACACATCAGTAATAAGATAAACACTCTTAAAACAACTGAAATAACTTTCTCATAAATTATCATTCATAGGCTCCATGTACCCAATTCTTTGCGTGGCCCTGTATATCATTTTATCTATATTCTGCAAACATTTCTTAGTAAATTTAATGCAGTTCAGCGTAAAAATGCATAATTTATTTAATAATCGCTTTTTAGCAATTTATGCTCATATTCAGTAACGTTGGCGAGCTCTTTTGGGTAGCCCTGATATTAACTATAACATTTATGCACACCATATAATATGCATAAATTTAGAGAAACTTATACTCGCATATCATAATTAAATTGCATTTCATCCATCCATCAACTATCATCGGATACATATACAGTAGGGTGGAGCGAAAAAAATTTTTTTTTGAAAATCAAAAACGGGTAGGGGCCAAAAGTTGCATTTATGCTAGTACATCAACTGCGTGAAATTTTACCACTGGAAAAAAATGGCTTGAGTCTGCGCTTTTGCTCCAAAAATCGAAATTTTGGGTAAAATTTGTCATTTTTTGACATTTTTTCAAAAAAATTAAAAACTTCCTACAGAGCTGGTTAGTATTTAAAAGTGTTGCTTAGACCTTTATATTTATCTGCTTAACATATTTAAATTACAAAACAATATCTGTAGTCTGTATAATTGGAGCAAGTCTGACAACTTTTTGTTAAAAATCAGCGTTAACCTCTCTATTAGAGCATACAACGAAATGTTGTTTTGAATGCATTTCTTACCTAGCTGTTTTCAAAACTACTGTGTATATAACTCATAGAGGTGGTTGCATTATCCCACCCGTCTCAACCCCCCAATCATCTAGGCCCAGTGTTTTATTTATGTATTGAATTGTTATTTTTTTCCCGAAGACGAGTATAAGTTTTCTATATATCAAAGTAATTTATTTCTTCTTTGTATTCACTGACTTTGGATGATTTGGATCATGCTGGTGTGACCTGCTGCACGTATATTTTTATATCATGTATAACAGAAGAGAAGCTGAGTAATGTATTGGGAACGTTCTTAATTGAACCTATTCAGCAGTCTATTATCTTCATTAAAATTTCATGCAATTAGTACATTATGATTGGAAGTTCTGTTATCACAACATTCTTTCTATCCATTACATTTTATATGCAATGATTTGCCTAATAATTGATTGTATGAATTCAATTTCTAGTATGTCATCATTTATTGAACCTATTACATTGAATATATGCTGAGAAGCTAGCTGTTTAATATTATGACGATCGTCACAGAGGAGTGCAAACAAAATTTGCATGTAAAACAACAATATTTCTGAAGAAGTTTTAGCATGCTTTATGTCGTTTCCTGTGTTGTTCCGTAGTCTAGTAATTTCTAATAAGATTTTAGATTTATTATTCAGGTGTGTTGTACATTTGGTATAAAACATCCCGCGGTATAAACTTGGATTATACATTTTGTGAGTGAACATATAGACGCTGATTGCCAATCTGTGCTTATATAAAGCGGAAAATATTATTAACTTTATGAGCTGTCTTTTGTGTGAGATGTTTTCTAAATTCTTATTCCCCATTCTTTCTGAGAAATAGCTTTCCTTATGAATTAGCTTTGCAATCTCCGACAGAAATTTCTAGTCTGTTCTGAGTATCTTTTTCTCAATTTGGGAAAATAATTTTTCAAAATTATTCTTTATTTTATTTTTAAAAAAAATTGCAATAGGAAGTGAATAGTACGTAGACAAAGATTCTCTTTATTGATCCAGTGAATCCATATAGCTTAGAACGTTTTATATCGACTTCTCTAATAATTGACGCAGAGGAAATTCACTGGAGTTGAAGTAGCGAATGATTCAATATTATACACAATTCTAAGCTTACCCCATGCAAAATGGTTCACAGTGACAAATAAAATTCTCCTAATTTTAAATGAGCACTTATAGTCGATTAGAATCCGTACATTCCCTCATAAAGTACTATGCATTATAAGTTTATGCCCAGGACATTTCACCATCAGATGTTGTCCATTCATAAAAAGGGGATCTAAAAGTTAATAGGAAATTACCTGGATACGAAAACACTTAGAAAACGGCATAAAACTAATGCAAAAAAAGGTTATTTACAACAGCGGTTGCTTTACACATGGAGAACAAATTTTCATTGCAATTCTCTCTGATGATCACCATCACATTAAACAGCTCGCTTCTCAACATATAAAAAATGCAAAAGTAGATAAAATGATGGCATACTTATAGTTGAAATATCTGAAATCATCTTTGAAGCAAATCATTACGTAAAAAAAATACAATTGACTGAAAAAATGTGGTAACAGAACTTCCAATCACTATTCATCAACTGAATGTAAGTTTGATAAATATAATGGATGGCCGAATAGATCCCTTTAATAATATTCCCGTACATTACTCTGCTTGTCAATTTTTTTGTATAAACTGTAAAAATGTACATGAAGATAGTTACAGCAGCATGTGGATGCAAAGAACAAATGAACAAGGGGGAAGCATCGAAAACATGCCAAATTTTTATAAAGAAAATCACAAATCAATGTATAAATAAAACACTGTACTAAGATGCTCGAATAGTTGGGCCGGGTGGTATAGGAAATATAGCCACCTTTACGACGGATGTCCAAGGTAGTTTTGAAAACAAGAGCTGTATTAAAAACAACAATTCGTTGTATGACCCAATAGAGTGGTAATGCTGTTTTCTTACTAAAAATTGTCTGTTTTGCTCCAGCTATAAGGAATAAACATACTGTTTTATAGTTTAAATATGTTAAGCAGATAAATATAAAGGTCTAAGCAACACTTTTAAATACTTACCAGCTCTGTAGGATTGTTTCAATTTTTTTGAAAAAATGTCAAAAAATGACAAATTTTACTCAAAATTTCGATTTTTGGAGCAAAAGCGCAGACTCAAGCCATTTTTTTTCAGCGGTAAAATTTCACGCAGTTGATGTACTAGTATAAAGGCAACTTTTGGCACCTACCCGTTTTTGATTTTCAAAAAAAAAATTTTTTCGCTCCACCCTAATATACAGTACTTCAGGAAGAATGTACTATTTGAAATATTTTGTGTGTCCCTGTAAATACTGTGTACTTTATATTAGGGAAGGCAGTATTGTATAGTTTATATTAAGCCTCATTGACACACATCATTTTTTTTTATACATGAAACAGTTTAATATATTTAAAATATGTCACACAAAATTACTCATTGGAGTAAGCTATAAAATAACGTGAGGTATTCTCTATCCTCCAGCGAGTAAATTATAGTGTAGAAAGTAACATTATGTGTGTGTACAATAAATCACGGAATTTGGATTTCTAAGTAAAAAAATAGTACTAAAAGGTACTACCAGAAAATATTACGTGCTCCAAGAGATATTTGGCTGTTCTTATATTAGCAAAATAAACTTGTGGCTACTATTAGCAGCTTTGTATGCGAAATATTTATTCATTTAATACAAAGCATTCACAAATCACAAAAGCTTGGATAAGATAAGACAACAGTTTTGTTTACTGAAAACTTGAAATCTGCAATAGCTTCAGTATTTTCATGTAGAAGTATGTTATACAGAAATGTAGGTCAGAGTACAGGCTCTTGTGACTTTGCTTTACCTGGCACAGTAGTCTTTGGTACAAAAAAAAAAAAAATAAAAATAAATAAATAAATAAATAAATAAATAAATAAATAAAAATAAAATAAAATAAAATCTCTTTTTAATGGATTAATATTTTAAATACCTGTTAATTTACATTCTTGTGGTGATCAGGTACTTAAAAAATATCTTTCTGAAGAAAGGCTATGATGGTTAGCAACTAACACACTTGTTTAGGCTAACTTAGAACCGTGGGTATAAAGTACTGGAATGAGATTTTGCGCAGATAAAAATTTCGCCTTTCACCGCGCTTTCTGTTGAGCCACTGTCTGTTGAAAGAAACTTTTTAAACTATACAATGACGGAATAAAATAAGGTTTCAATTGCTGCCATCGAAACCCTAAAGGCCTGAGAACAGAAGCGTGACGTCATCAGTAATGGACCAAGTTGGAAAGCATACAGGAAAATTTTATTTTATTTGTGGAATATCTATCATCGTGTAAAACAGTAATAACTATTTAAATTAACTTGTGAGAATTCGGATTCTTTTAAACTAGCAAAAGCCATGCTTTGTTTGGATTCGCGAAGCAGTATTTCATAAGATAGATATTTCAAAGTAATAACATTTTTTATTTATTTTGGCATTTTTATCAATCAAAGATGTTAATTTATGCTATCGCTCATTTTCATTTTAGAAATGTAAATTCAGCCAAGTAACTCAGAATATCCTTGGAATTTTTTATTTACGATGTAAGACTGGTACAAATAAAAATATTTTGGAAACAAAATTTTACAAAATATTTATAAATTTTCAATTTAAAGCTTTTTTAAATCGATTAATACTTGAATAACACTTCGAATTTATGTAATGAATTTAATAATTAATTTCGTTTGTGTAAACAATCCATTTAACAGAAAAAAATCACGAAAAAAGTTTTTGAGATATTTTGATGGATTTTTTATTTATTTGATTAAACATGATTCTATCTATAATTACTAACTCCATGATTTATTTTTTCTTCTGAAAATATGCGTGCTTCATTTTTCATTTGCAAAAATGCGCCCATGATGTAAAAACATGTAAAATAAATTAAAATAATATTTTTTTAAAGGTTATTCTGTTAAAAAATAATATTGTGCAAATCTATAGATCATAAATTATTTTTATGTTTAATTTTAAGTCAAAATATTGAATAGTTTTTTTTTTTTAATTATTTGGAAAAAATAGTTGTTCTCGATAGAGAATTGGGAAACCTAAAGTATATCTGAATCTTTTCAATGGTTGAATTCCGCAACTTATTTGATTTTATTCGTTTCCTGATTGGTCAAAATTTAATATCCAAAAATGGAATACTTCTATTTTTTATTTTATTCGTTTTCTGATTGGTCCAAAAATGGAATACTTCTGTTGGCACAATGACAAAAAGAGTAATAGAAA
Source organism: Maratus speculifer (assembly GCA_964019185.1). Taxonomy (NCBI): domain Eukaryota; kingdom Metazoa; phylum Arthropoda; class Arachnida; order Araneae; family Salticidae; genus Maratus; species Maratus speculifer. Next base: position 53,945,565 of record OZ025290.1, on the reverse strand, counting down.
CTTTAAAAAAAAATAATTGAAAAACAAATTGTGATAGAAATTTCAAACAAATTTCATTAAAAGTGCATTTTTTTTCTCTACGCAACAGTGAACAAATTTTAAATGGGCGATATTTGGAAGTTTAAAATTTTGCAGTTCCGAAAATTATAAAACTGAAATTTCATTTAAAATTTGTTTGTGATGAGTCTAGGAATATTAATGATTAATCCATGTCGTACATAATATGAGGCGTTCAAAAGTCAGTCTGATTAACTCCATCAAATAAAAATGCATATTTTAAGCAGTAAAAGTTGTCTATCAGTAATCTACGTGTTTTTTTTTTTTTTTTTTTTTTTTTTTTTTTTTTTTTTTTTTTATTAATCATTCGTCTAGGAATATTAAAGTGCTATTACACGAACAGTCAAAGTCGCTTCAAATTCCAGGCGTCTCCATGTTATCCTATGGGACCAGAGGAGTCGCTTGGTTAGCGTGCGATTCTCTTGTGTCGAAGCGTCTTTGACGCCTGGAGCGAAGGGAGTCGCCAGTAAGAGCCAATCAAATGCTTGGAAATCCAAATGAAGGTAAAGACTGTTCTCGAACAGCCAATGAAATGCTAAGAAAACGAAAAAACGCAGGCGATTTTTGTCGCTTGCAATTTTTACGTGTAATAGCACTTTTAATGTTTAATGCACGGTGCACGTAATGTATGACTCGTTGTAATCATCCTAAAAATGATGTTTATTATTAGTAGTAATTTCAATATAGAATTAATTTATAAGTCTTTAAAATTTTAGTCTTTGAAAATATCATTTTCCAAATAGGCGTTGTAATTTGTTAAATTACAATTTTGTTATTTTTATTTTATTTTGTAAAGTGTGCAACAAAAAGTAATTTTGTGTAGCCTAGTATACGATTCGCTTTGTTCATCCTAATAAAAATTCAGCCAGATGCTGAATGCCACAATGAAGAATTCCAAATTCTCAACAGTAAATTTAAATAATTATTATAGTTTTATAAAATGATAGATATTCCACAAACAAAATTAAAGAAAATTGCTATTCAAAATTTTCGAGTATCAGTTCCACACTAGTGAGAGAGAACTCGGTCCATTAGAGATGACGTCACGACTCCTGTCCCAAGGGTTTCGATAGCAGCATTTCAATACGTGCAGATATTTTTTAAAACATGAACTCATATAAACATAGTATCCTAATCCAAGTACTATATTCATGTTTCCAATGAGGCTTGCTTACTTTCTGTGCATCGGATGTGACATCCAATTTTCATTTGTATTTTTCTTGAAAATGATGAGTCCTAAAAGTATAGTTTTTGTCAGTTGAATCAGAGTTCTCGCTGCCCTCACCACTGCGCCAAATTAAGACAATATTCTTCATTTGGCGAGTAAATGAACAATAAGACTCGCCAAATTGTGAGTGCTCAATTTCTGCTCTTTTTACGTGTGTAGTTACAGTTGAGATTCTTACCCATGTTACTATATGATTAATGTCGCTTTTCATCCTCAACCGCAACGTGCCATTTACATTATTGAGATACGGAGTCAACACAAATTCAGTTTAGCAACAGCCAAAGATATAGAGAAGATTATGCGATAAGTATTTCTCACTTGTCAGTTTATCACTATCTATGCATCGGTAAAATTAAAATGAAAATTATTCGCATCAATCACCAAATCCAGAAAAGTTTTGCTGAAATACGACGTTGAATGTACCTTTTACCATACTGCAACATATCATTGGGAAATCATATATATTTTTCTTTTTTTATCGGTTACTAGCTTTCTGCCCGCACCCCCGCGGCTTGCTCCTCCAGTCTTTGCTGGCGCTGAGATGGTAGATCAGCAGCTCTCGAAGCAGTCTGACGCTCTGCTTGTTCGCGCCTTCTTAATTCAGCATAGACGATTCTTGAGATCGGGCAATTTTCATTGCCCGAGCTTTAGATGAGGTGCTCGACAAATTAGATTTACGTTTGCGAGGCATTGTGAAAATATGAGTAAACTATAAACCTAAACTAAAATCTCAAACTAAACTATAACAATCTAAACGACGAACAAAGCGACGTAATTACCTATCGAAAAAACAATAACTAATTTAGATATCTACCTAGAAAAAAAGCACTAAACTAACCTAACCTAACTATTATACAGCTACTGCACATCGTTACCACGTTTTAAAAACACCCAGCGCCATCTATCGCATACCTCAAGAACTAAATAACGTAACTAATACTTATACCAATTAGTAATTCGTTGACTTATAGTTATTTCAGGATAAGTAGATGTAAAAAAAACATTTTAGACGATAAAACAAATAGTACGTCATCCCTCGGGAATTCCTCATTTTCGAGGATTCATTATCGTATCATTTAGCTTCTAAATTTACATGTTCATATTCGTTTGCAATATATAAGTAGATGTAAAAAACAGTTTAGACGATAAAACAAATTGTACGTCATCCCTCGGGAATTCCTCATTTTCGGGGATTCATTATCGTATCATTTAGCTTCTAAATTTACATGTTTATATTCGTTTGCAATATTTTATCTTGTTTTAAAGACACACAGCGCCATCTCCAATCGATCCATCAAGCAAAATATATTTTTGTTTTCGCTCGGGAATATCAATTTTTTCCGGGATAAAAAGTACCCTATTATTTAATCCGGACTTCTAACTTTACGTCTGCAAAATTTCAAAACAATCGGTTCAATAGTTACGGCGTAAAAGCGGAACAAACAAACAAAGAAACAAACAAACTCACTTTCCGATTTATAATATTAGTAAGGATTGTCAAAATCTCATCGAAATTTACTGCTAAAAGAATGTTTGAGACATTTAGACATTTAGGAGACATCTAGAATGTACTCATTTTTAATAGTTTTTGCAGCGTATAGTAGAATTTCTATTTTCTTAGCAATGACAAAAAATTTTGGTATTTTATAACTTTAAAAAAAAAGGATACAATAAGGGATTACAGGTAGATTTTTCAGTGTTTCTTTCAGATCTATTTTGCTAACATTTTTTTCATTTGACTACTGTTTTTTATTCCTTATTCGCCAAATCGCTATTGTTGCTCAAAAGCCAGCGGGAACCCTGGTTGTCATGCCCTCTGAATGAGGATGAGAATTCTTGTTCTACTCGGCGTACGTGGTGTTGGCAGAACTGCTTCCTGTGCAGTATAATATGATTGGTTGGATGCAGTAATTCGACAGTTGCAGCCGTACAGGAAAATAATATAACGGAATACATAATTCAGTATGATTTTCTGAAATAAATACTTTCCAGCTATTCGGGCCAGATTTAGTAGATACCAAATATCTGGCTTAGGTAAATGTCAATTTTCTCGAAAAAATCATAACAGTAGATATAAGGGACATTCCACGGCTACACAAGATGCTGTGAAGTTTTTTACGACAAAAAACATAGAAAAGGCCATTCTAAAAAAGCAATCTAAAGTCTAATTGTGTAGATACTCATCAGTACAAAATTAAATCAATCAAAGAGCTTGGAAAACAGGCTTATGTATCGTGGAATCATTTATATCAGCCGTACACAACATGCGGCCCGCGAATATTTATGTGCAGCCAATTAAAACCAACAATTCATATTTCTAAAATTGAGGTATACATAAAAGCTATTTAAGATTTTTTTTTTTTATGTATTTTCCTAGGGAGGCCAAAATCTCCTGTTACTTGCAATTAATTTAAAATTACATTACAATATTTAAAATACTGCTTGATTTGTCAAAACTCATTTCGATACGCGTAGTCCTATTTGTGCTACAGTGATGTATGCATTTCTTAATCTCTAACACCAATCAAACATTATTCCAAATTGATTAAATTTGCACAATATATTTCTACATTAAAAAAAAATAATAATAAATAGTTGTACACTGAATAAATACTTGACTTATTAAAGAAAATCTGTGCTTATTTTTATTTTATTTTATTTTTCTTTCCTTTTAGAATTTGGAAATTTTGCATTGTTATATTGTTTAGTTTTATACTTATAACATAAGTAATATTGACATTTGTCGCGGGAAAACAATAGCAGCTAAAACTTTTTACACCACTATTTCCATATAAAAATCTTTGCGGCGTATTTCTACATTTGCAATAGAAATTTACCACGGAGTGTATTGTTAAAAATTTCAGCAACATTTCTTCCGCGACAAAAGTTTTAGCATACTGATTAAAGTAACTGTATTAAAATTAGGGATGGGATGAATAGTGATTTGGCCGAATACCGAATATTCGGCCAAATTTTAGGCCGAATACCGAATATTCGGCGGCCGAATACTAACTTTTTTTCCAATAGAGAAAATAAATTTTGATTATATATAATTTCAAAAATAGGAGCTCATTAATAGTTATTACTCTTAAATGTGCTTTTAAATGTATTTTTAAATTTGAAAGCAAATTCAGTAAGTTAGAATGGGAAGATATTTTCATTAAAATATGAAGAATGTACTTCCTTTTTACTATCAAATGATACTTTTACCTTTTCTTGCATCCAAAATCAATAATATTCTTAATATCTTTCTCTCAGAACTCATGAGAAGATATTTTCTGAAATAACCTTTAATAAAGTAAACAAGGCCCCCTTATCATAATATCAAGGCCTCGCATTCAGGAGAAAATCTATTGTTGAAATTGTCCCTATAATTGCCAACTTATTATATGACTTTGTCTCATATGTAACGCCACCTGGTGCATACTACTGCTAATAATTCCATAGGAAATAATGGAAAACATTTCAGTTTCTAACGTTAGATGGCGCTACCAACGTCAAAATCATAGAGCACCTGCACCTTGTTTGTAAGAGTAGCGTCATGAGATCAAGTACGCATGCTCAGTGGAAGAAAAGTGGAGGATGGAAGAAAATGCGTGCAACCCTGAATTTTATGCTTGGCGCTTCCTCGCCCTTTGGTTATTTTTATCATTGCTATTATTATTTTAATGCGTGTTCTTACGAATCGAGATAAACAAAACAAATTTTCTTCTTTTTTAGAATGAGTCTGGAATATAGTAAATTTTGTTTATTTCCGTTTTTGTCCCTATTATGAAAAAAGTTGCACTATGAAATTCATAGCTCATTTAATATTTATTTTAAATCTATAACTTAGAATTTAACAATAAATATTTACCTATTTAATTTATATTTTCTAAAAGTATAGTGAATGAATTGAAACCATTTATAACATAAAATAATATTTATATATATTATATTGCATTATTTAGGACAATCGGTTTCACTTTAATCTTAAAAATTAAATTTTTATATATTTTGAAATAGGAAAACATGATTTTATAACTTATTTCTCAAAACATTTTAGTTTGTTACAATTCCACTTTTTTGCCTTTATAATTTTATTAATTAATTAATATTATTTTTATTATTATTATTATTAGAGTAAAAAAAAGATACTCAAAAGTATTAATGTTTCCAAAACATAAATATTCCATAATGATCAATGAACTCTTTTTGAGTTTTCAAAAAAATTATCTGCTAGTAATCTCAATGAAAGTTGTAAAAATATACAGGAAATATATTAAGGACAGAAATCAAATGACAGCTCATGTGACCTTGTCTGTTTATTTTGTTATTATTATTATTTTGTTTGTTTGTTATTTGATTTATCCAATCAGGAATAATTTATAATTTATTGTTACAGCAGCTTTTAAGAAAACTTTTAATGGATTAAAATATATGTGTATATTATATACATATACTAATTTTTTGAGTTAAAGCGCTTCATAGTTTGATATAGTTCAATGTTATTATTGTTATTAAAAAATAAAAATAGAAACTATCGTGCAGTAGAGGGTTAATTTTATAAAAATGAACCTGTAGTAAGTTATTTCTAGTAGTTAGATATTTTTATGCTATTAAATTACGACATGAAAATATTTTAAACGTAATTTTATTCGATGTTATTACTAAATTAAAATCTAGGTTTCTTTTTAATTATTAAAATATAGCCCTTGAATTATGTTAAATATTAAAACATAATTTCATTGAGAAAAATTGATGTAAAAATACATAATGTTTTATTAACTTATATAATATATTATTAATTAATTAATTGAATATTAAAACGTAGTTATTTGGAAAGAATCGGTAAAAAAAGAATAACTAATTAAAAAAAATCTGAAATAAGTTTATTTTGTAGCAAAATATAGTGATCCAATATTTTAAAACCTTAAATGTACACATATAGAACACACCATAAAATATAAAATTTTTGCTGAAAATTTTGAATTTCATTATTTTTCATATTTTTCTCATTGTGAGACCTATATATAGATTTAAAAAAAAAATAATAAAATAAATTTTGAAAAATCAAAAATAGAAAAAATCGTACAGTGAAAGGTTAGTTTCATAAAAATGAATACTGTAATAAGTTATCTGTAGTACCGTAATTTCGGGTGTATAAGCCGCGGCTCAAACAATTCTTTTTGGACCCAGAAATCTTATTTAGTGATTGAACACAAATGTTTACGGCGATCTAAGTAGTAATATTCATTTTAAAAAAAAAAATTCTGGGTCGAAAAAGAATTGTTTGATCCGCGGCTTATACACCCGAAATTACGGTAATTAAATATTTTTAAATTATTAAATTATTTTAAAAAAATTAAAAAAATCATAAAAATAGAAAAAAAAATTGTACAGTGAAAGGTTAATTTCATAAAAATAAATGCTGAAATAAGTTATCTCTATTATTAGATATTTTTATATTATTAAATTACGATTTAAAAATATTTAAAATGTAATTTTATTCGATGTTATTACATTAAAATTTATGTTTCTTTTTAATTATCAAAATATAGCTCTTGGATGATATTTAATATTAAAACTTAATTTCATTAAAAAAAATCTAAATAAATACAATATTTTATTAACTGATAATAAATTATTAATAAATTAATTAATTAAATTAAATATTGAAACTTAGTTTTTTTTTTTTTTTTTGAAAGAATTAATTAAAAAATAAAGTAACTTTTAATAAATCAATAAGGGAAAAAAAAAAGTATAAAATGTTTCTTTTTAATTATCAAAATACAGCATTTGGATAATATTTAACATTAAAAGTTAGTTACATTAAAAAAAAAAATCAATCTAAAAAAATATATTATTAACTGGTAATAAATTATTCAAAAAAATAAGCGTAACTTATAATCATTGTGCGCGCAGCAGCGCGCTACAATAATATGATTGAGCGATGGTGCACACGGATCTTTCAATTTTTCTTTTTGCAATAACTAACTAAATACTTATCCAATTTTGATGATTTTTTTTTTAAATGTTCGTCTGACCAAGACGCACAACATAGCACAATTTTTTTTTTTTTTTTTTTATGGCATACTGTAGGTGTACTGTAGAGTATTCTGAAAATATGACAAAAATTTTGTGTCCCAGCACTTTTCTCGAAAACTACTAAAGATAAAAACTTAATTTTTTTTTTTAAACAAAAGACAAACTTTTTATCCCGAGGTAGTCATCGAGAAAACGTTATTTCGCTGGGCGGTTTTTCTGAAATTGCGTATTTTCCAAACTTGGTCATAAATGGGTATATCTAACGTTCTATTGCAGATAGAATGTTGCGGTAAAGTTTATTTTAAAGATTTTGCGATGCTAATTAATCCTGCAAAAAGTCATAGCTTTACGTTAAACAGTTTTTTTACAAAATGAAATAAAAGAATGGCAGTCATCAATCTAAGGTACTTGTGATCATCGGAGAGAAAAACCAGTTACACCATTCGATTAAGCATAAAAAAATACAGAATGCTTTTTTTTCTCTTATTTTTAACTTAATTTTTTAACGAATTATGAATTTTTTTGAAATTTTTGACATGCTGATTTTTGTCATTTTTTAACACTAGAACGCCCGGATGGAGTCGATTCGACTCCAATCATGTAACTAAATTTCAATTCGAACCAGAAAAATTTTCTTGAAATAATTTAAATCTAATCCACGCAAATTTACGTTAAATAAATCAATTAAATAATTTTGAATAAAAATTCTGGTGAGAAATATTATTTTCAAACTTGAGTAGAATTTCCGGACGTTCTAGTGTTAATGAATCATTTACTGAATAATTATGCACGGTGTCTAGCCCTGGTGGCTGTCAAATTTGATTTTTAATTTTAAATTAGGCAATTTTTTGCACCATGCCAAATTTATATTTTATCCATTTTTTTCATTTATTTATATTTTGTTTTTAGCACAATGGCATCAATGGCAAAAATGCCTGGCATACCTGTCAAATATTGGGGCCCTGTACTTTAAAAAAGTGTATTTATTATAAGTATATACCGTATTTATTCTAATAGAATGCACCCTCTAATAGAGCCCGTCTTCTAATAAAGTGCGCACCTTGGTGCTGATTGAAAAAATAAATATACGGAAACGATATAGTAGATAAGTAGAAAACGATTAATTAAATGCATTATCGAGGATTCTCATCGATCAAAATAGAGATATTCTATCAAAGCGATGGAGTGGCGATGCAGCAAAAGTTTCAAATTTTGAACAATGTACCACTCCTGTAAACTATAGCGCCAAGGATATCAGGGCTGCCAGCAACTTTGGTACAAAATAGTAGGGACTTAGGGACCTAATGATTAAAAATTAGGGACTTTTTAGGGACCAAAAGTCTGAAATAGGGACCTTTTAGGGACCTGAAAAATAAACATAATATTTATGCAAATCAAATACAATTTTTACAAATAAAAGCCATTTTTTTTTTTTTTTTTTTTTTTTTTTTTTACTTTTATTTAATCAAATATAATATTTACAAATTTCTTAAATTAACCTTCTTTAGGTTTGTTACTCACAAAATTTGTAATTAAATTATTTTTTCTTTTATAACACTAGACAAGCTATCAGCTTTATCCTTTTTTACTTTCAGTTTCTTGTTAGCTGTTATACCAGCTGCAATCAAATTTTAACCACTTTAGCTTCAGTTAAATTTCCTTTTTTTAAAGCAATTTTTTAATCTTTCATTGCCTTCATCGATCAATCTGTCCAATACAGTTACTTCTACATTCACATTTTTGTTTAAATCTTCCAACTTTTTTTCAAGAACTACAATTGTACTTTTATCTTTTTCAGCTTCTTTTTTTCTGATTTCTACCTCTTCTGTAGCTTTTTCCACTTCAAGTTGTACTTTCTTTTTCTCTCTTTTCATTTTCTAGGTAACTTTGATAATTTTGATATGCAATATTAACCTTTTTTATCATTTTACTAGTTACTGGTACTAGAACTGCATGGTTTTCATAATGATGTCTTAAAGCATCTGCTATGTTTAGCTTAGCATTTAGCATCCGTTCTTTCATAGAGGCCCGGTCTTTGGAAAGAATTTGATGTGAAAGCGAAAATTCTCGTTTTACGTCTGCACTGCCATGGTACAAACTGAGGCTACTCTTCAAAATAAAGAGAGATTTGGATATTTTAATCCTCCATTTTCCCCTTTTGCGTTAATAGAAGTAGCCCAAAATGAATCAATCCTATTTACTTCAGATTCGTCTTGACTGAGCTTGCAAATTTTCCATTCATCTAAGAGGACATCAATTTCAATGTTTATAGGCAATTTTTGTGCTAGTTTAGCAATATTTTTAAAACTTTTTGGAGTACTTTTGAATTCTGGGTTTAAGCAATTGAGATATTTCAAATTTTAATTTTGCAATATATCCTTATTGTAAAGATATTTACCAGAAGCTATATAATGACGTTGCACATCACTTAAAACATAACCGTTATCTTTTTCAAATAATTGCAAAAACTCTTTTTGAAATTCTCCATTAAAAACAATATCTTTTGGAGAGATTAAATTTTTACTCTCAAAGGGATCTTGACTGGCATCATTCTTGAAAGATTTAATGGCTGACTGTTTGCAAATACGCACTGAGACTTTAATGATAAGGCATTTTATTTCATCATACACTAAGTGGATCAGAGGATCTTCCCTTTGGAAAAATGCAGTAAACTGGGTAAATAGTTTGGCACTAGATACAATAAACAGTAACTGACATTTCATTGTTTTCTCCTTTAAATATACAACAATTTTTTTTTTTTTTTTTTTTTTTTTTTTTTTTTTTTTTTTTTTTTAGTTGACTGTATTTAGTGTCCTTTGTTCTTTTCTAGATGGAATATATTTTAAGAAATACTCATGGAGACAATTCCATTGTTCTAACAACCAATTTGCTGCAGGTTCCAGAGTTAACCATCTGCTTGGCACATGTTTCATAAATCTATGTGCAGGAACACTTGGTTTTTCCTGTAAAAAACTAAAATCTTCCCAGCTGGATGGCCAGTCATTGTAATAGTTATATACTAAAATAATAAAATCAGACGCATCACATCCATCAGGCCTAGAAGTGACTTTTTTCAAAAATATTATAGGAAATATAGGAATTTTTTTGAGGAAAATATAGGAAATTTCATTTATATGACACATGTTTTAATACATTAACATATGTATCAACACAGACATCAACATTGTAAAAACTATAATATAAGTAAACTATTTAAAGTTCATTCCTGACTATTTCAGAAATTTTTAGCACACTTTAGGATTAAAATACTGGTTTCAGAAATAGTACTTTTGTTTTTTCCAGCAATATTTAACACTTATTACAATTATTTTCAGAATCATCATCACTTATATAATTTGCATTTATGAATACAAACATAATTGAAATAAAGGTTATAAATGATTTTTTTGTAATAAATTTAAATGAAATGAGTTTCCGTAGCAAAAGAAATTCAAAGTTCTAAAAAACCCTGAAATTCACGGCAAATTTTATGAAAAGTTACAGCAAAGAGAGAGGAAATCCTTCCCTACATTAATTATACATTTTTTTCAACAGCATTCCCGGGGGTTTTTTTAATTTTTATTATTATTATTTTTTGTAATCCTTTGATGGAATTTGCATTTTCTCTTCAATACTTAGGGGAAAATACCACTTTTCTCATGATCTTTTAATGTAAAAGTTTTTAAAAACTTTTTATTTTAAATTCTTTGATAAAATTTGAATTTTTTCTGCAATCTTTAGATAAAAATAGTTTTTTTTTTTTTCTATCTTTATACGAAAATTGGGTTCTTTTTGCAATCTTTAGATAAAAATTGTGGGTTTTTTTTTTTTTTTCGTGATCTTTAGACGAAAATCCCATTTTTCTTGTGATCTTTTGAAGAAATCGCCTTATCCTGGCGATCTTTTGACATAAATTGCATTTACCTCAAGATATTTTGGCAAAATTGCCTTTTCCTCGCAATTTTTTGGCAAAAATCGCGTTTTCTAACGATCTTAAGACGAAAATAGCATTTTTCTAACAATCTTTTGATAAAAATCGCATTTTTTCTCGCGATCTTTAGACAATAAACATGTTTTCTTGAGATTTTTGAACAAAATTGGGGTTTCTTCACGACTTTTTGATGAAAAATGAGTTTTTCTCACAATCTTTAGACAAAAATAGTGCTTTTTTAGCAATCTTTGGACGAAAACCGCATTTTTTGCGATGTTTCGACAAGAATTGTGTTTTTCTCGCAATCTTTTGATAAAAATCCCATTTCTTTTCAATCATAAGACGAAAATCGCAGTTTTTACCAGTCATTTGGCAAAAATACCATTTATTCACGATCCCTAGATGAAAATCACGTTTTTCTCGCGATCTTAAGCACAAATCATGTTTTTTTTAGCGATCTTTTGATAAAAATCAAATTTTTCTCATGAACTTTTGCCAATAAAGGAGTTTTTTTGAGATTTTTTGAACAAAATTGAGGGTTTTTTCAGGACTCTGACTAAAATTGCAGGGTTTTTTCACTACATTTTTTTCATTTCTTCCACTATGATCAGTTACGTGCTATCATCTACAATATTAAAATTTTAAAAGAAGTAAATTTTCTTGATAAATTTTGGTAAAATGTAAGGAAAAAATTAACTTAGACACAGTATAGATAAAAAAAGGTACTTTTAGGGACCTCTTAGTGAAAATAGGGACTTTTAGGGACCAAGTTAAAAAATAGGGACCTTTTAGGGAAATAGGGACCAACTGGCAGCCCTGGGATATGCACACTGTTAAAAATCTGCTGCATTTTGCTGCAACGCACTCCCCTGCTTGTATAGAAAACGGTTACTTGGCCGTGAAATGGTGCTTTTTCATTGGTTGGAATAGAGATATTATATACAAGTGGTGGAGGGCGTTGCAGCAAAATGCAGCAGATTTTTAACAGTGCACTGTTAAAAATTTGACCCATTTGTTGCAGAGTCACTCCACAGCTTTTATAGAATGTCTCTTTATGGCCAATGAGAATGCTCCATAACACAGTAAAGCAATAGTTTCCTATAAAAGCGGTGGAGTACGTTTTTAATAAGTCCGTAATAAATACGGATTAAGAAAAAAAAGAAGCATGGTTTTTGTATCAAACTTTACTCGCATAAAAAAAGTTCCTGTTTTTGGCAAAAATAATGGATATTTGAATGAAAAATCTATTCTTTGAAAGGATTTATTATTTTATTCATTTTAGTAAAAAACTGATTTTTTTTTTTTTTTTTTTTTTTTTTTTTTTGAAAACCACCGTAGAATTTTGGTATAGAAAAACCTGTTTAAAATTTTTTTTTAATTTGTAATACCAGAGTATTAGAGTATGTAGCATTTTTTAATTTCAATACAAATAAGATTTTGTTTTCCATATATAAAATACAAAACAAGTTGTGCAGTATCCCTATGGAATATGGAAAAATAGAAGGACTAGTGAAAAATGCTCCAAGGAGCAGTGCAAAAGCAGAATATGATTTTAATTGAGCATTAAAAAGTAATGGACAAGTGCTTCGGTTAATTACTGAGCATGAGGAAGGATAAGGGATCCCTTCTTGGCTACAACTCACTTCAATGCCAACTTTGAAAAAATCATATTTGCGCTTTTTCCGTGAAAACAAATCAGTCGCAGTTACTATAAAAATGTATAGTGTAAAGACGTAACCAGTAAAGATGCAGCTTAATTAGACAAAAATGTAAAGGAAGGCGACATAATGCCAGATACCTAGTTCCTGCAGGTATCACATTCATGCACTGCCACCAAGCATACCCTAAGTGTATAATTGCACAGAAAATTGATTTGTAGTATAGTGCAGAGTGAACAGTGCAATTAACATCAGAGATGTAGTACAGGCTATACGCCGTACACCTTCTGGACTTTTTAATAGAACACCATATACCCTCTGTTTTTCAAGAAAGCTTATAGTATACACATTCTAGAATATCCCTCTGCTTAGAGCATATATCTTATGTTATTTTTATGACTACACCCCTGGTTAACATCTAAAGCACGGTGGAAAATTCTACTAAAGAACCGCAAATTTCTTTTGTATGGAAAAAGCGCAAATATGATTTTTTCAAAGTTGGCATTGAAGTGAGTTGTAGCCAAGAAGGGATCCCTTATCCTTCCTCATGCTCAGTAATTAACCGAAGCACTTGTCCATTACTTTTTAATGCTCAATTAAAATCATATTCTGCTTTTGCACTGCTCCTTGGAGCATTTTTCACTAGTCCTTCTATTTTTCCATATTCCATAGGGATACTGCACAACTTGTTTTGTATTTTATATATGGAAAACAAAATCTTATTTGTATTGAAATTAAAAAATGCTACATACTCTAATACTCTGGTATTACAAATTAAAAAAAATTTTTAAACAGGTTTTTCTATAAATCAATGAAGGAAAAAAAAAAAAAAAAAAGAGAGAGAGAGAAATCCAGATCGGGGATCGAACCCACAACGTTAGGGTTACGAGACCTGTATGCTAACCATTACACCAAACCATCAGCGAAAATATCAACGAAACGACTTTTTTAACCACGAAACAAGTTCATAAAAGAATTTGATGTTTGGCGTTCTTGTATTCCTCGCCAAACCTATTTTGATTACTTATGACGAAAAAAAATGAAAAAAAAAAATACTTGTGATGCAATTCCACCAAAACAATGCAAGGATATATATACAATTTAGTCATACCAATAAAAATAATTCAAATTATATGTATATACATAAAATATAACGAGAAAATGATGGGATATTTGCTCTTGCTGGCAGAATGAAAACGAAACTCACGGAAGAAAAAAAATATTTTTGCATGAAAAATGCGAAATTCGTATGCAAAATTATATTTATATCCATAATATAAACATTTTTTAACATGAAAATTGATGTTACAAATCGAAAAAAGCATTAAAATATTATGAATGATGAGGATTTTAAAACCTTCTAATTTCACCCCATGTAAAGTCTATGGTAGCGCTGCAGTCGATCGCCTGCGGCGGTTGAAAACAGATTTTATCCAATCAGAATTTATTGCCATCATGTCGCAACTGTTACCGAAGGATGTAGGAACACTAGAAAATCATGTAGTTCAGCGCCCCCTGTACTGCGGTCAAAGGAAACTTGGTGAATGACAAGCCTTTATATTATAAGTTAGCCTTGAAAGTAAATTTGATCATTTAAAGTTTGTGTCCCTAATGATAAGCAAATTCGTAAGAACGAGACTGTTCTGAAATCAGTTGCCAAGCTTTAAATTACAAATAATGTTAAAGCAAAAGGTTATGCTTAAAATAGAATGAATATGTTAACAAAATCTTTAACATTTGAATTGGTGCATACAATATTCAACTTTAATATTCCATTTATTCAACAAGTATTAAAAGGATAAACAGAAATTGATAACATGAATGAAGATGCAAATTAAAAATATACAGGGTGTCCGAAAAGTCTGGAAACGGTCGAATAACTCGAAAAATACATATGAGATTGAAAAACGTAAATATACGTGTTAAATATTTTTAAATAAGCTACTCAGTGATACCAAATTTGACCTCCGTAACCGACCCTCTGGCGGTCAGAGGGGGTCCAACTTTGAAATCTTAAATTATAACCCCCATTTTTTATTGCAGATTCGGATTCTACGGACAAAAATACGTAACTTTTGTATTTGATGTTTATTTCGAATCCTCGTTTATCACGGTGTAATTGAGATATTAAATCGATACATATTCCCGCTTTTCCAACGGGATTTTCCCTAATCGAAACTGATTGGGCAGAATTTATGACATCAAATTCCTCGTCTTTTGCAATAATAGCGTTTCCGGAAAATCACCCGTGCCGATTATTTCGGTAGTGCTACACAGTTACAAATTTGATCCATTTGCTGTAGCGTCACTCCACAGCTTTTATAGAATATCTCTTTCATGACCAATGAGAATGTTCCATAACGCAGTAAAGTACACTGTAAAAAATTGACCCTTTTGCTGCATCGTCACTCCACCGCTTTTATAGAAAACGATTACTTTACTGTGTTATGGAGCATTCTCATTGGTCAAAAAAGAGATATTCTATAATAGCTGTGGAGTGACGCTGCAGCAAATGGGTCAAAATTTTAACAGTGTAACACTATTGAAATAATCGCCACGGGTGATTTTCAGGAAACGCTATTATGATGGCAAAATAGTTCTGAGGTGGCGAAGTTTTTGGAAATAAAGGGCCACCTTTTTGTGCTATAGTTCTATGGTAGCTAAATATGAAAATTAGGACACATTTCGTATGTGTGTGTCCGAGATCGCCGGAAAAGATGAAATATAAGGCACGTTTTTTTTGCTAGGCCGAGATTGTAGTACAAATGTTGTGATGAACACCAGGTCCTGATTTTACATTTGTTTCTGAAGTTAAAAAATGAAGACATTTTCACAAATGAAAATCACTTCTGAGAGAATCATCTTGACTACTTTTTTTATTTCTCAAAGCACAAGAAATTGAATATCCATAAACGTTAAGTATGCAGCACGGTAATATAAAATGCCATTGAACATTATACAGAAAACCTTAGTCAGTAAACAGCACAATAATATGAAATGTCTTCGAACATAATATAGAAAACATTAGTCATCGCTGACGACGGAGATCGTGCATCTTTACTTAGCAGTGACAAACGTAAAACTGACAAAAATTTCAGATTTCATAAACGCCAAAAAAAGTCTTTTGGCATAGAATAGATTCCCAATCTGAGCAAAACAATGTACAGGTAAAAAGAACCGTTACATGATAAACAAAGGGGAAAATTTAAAAAATGAGTGTTGCCAAGAATATAGTCTTTATCGCTCGTGGCGAGAACGTGCAGCAGCCGGCAACCCTAAACGGAATTTCACAACAGGTAACAAATTAAGTTCTTTATACAAGACAAAATGAAATGATTGGGAAATAAAAAATAGCAGTTACATAAAACAGTCGTTTGATATTTAATCAACTGAAGAACAAGAAAGAAAAATCTAGAAATGGAATGATATTTTAAAACTAATTTATTATTTGTTCTTTTTATTTATTAATATTATTTTATATGCACTTGGAGACGAACACACAATAAAAATACGTATTAAAAATGCTTTTCTTTTAAAAAATAAATTTTAAAAGAGGGGGGGGACTCACAATTGAAGAAAATAATAGAAATATATGTAATAGAATATGTGTTACATCACATATTATCACTCGAAGGACCACCAAAAAATATTTTTTTTGGCGAAGGAAAAAAAAAAATATTTTTTCTTATAAAAAAAATGTAAAGTGTTGGGAATCTATGTACAAAGCACAAGCAAAATATACACTTATAAAATAAGAATAACTATATGTTTATAAAAATTACAAATTATATATGATATATATAAAACACAATACGATACACAAAATGTTACCAAAAAAAATAAATAAACTTCAACTTATGCCTAGGCCTTTATATACATGCATATATGCTAGTCATTGCTTTTAATATCCAGCAATTTGATGTGTATACACAACCTTTTTTTATATTCTTCGTTTCATTATTCAAGTGTAAGCGTGTCTTCGTCATCATTCAAGTGTAAGCGTGTCTTCGTCATCATTCAAGTGTAAGCGCTTACAAAAAGACAGTTCGGCTGTAAAAGCAAACCTTTAGATGACATTTTTTATTTATAGAAATTGTCTTTTATGTTGCTGTTGCTTGAAAATACTTGCAACTTGTTAAATCAAATTATCATAACAGTTTACATACACTGTTTAAACACACATTTAAATAAATGCTGAAAAAGGATTTTTTTTTTTTTTTTATATATAA
The DNA here is from genome assembly GCA_964019185.1 of Maratus speculifer. Taxonomy (NCBI): domain Eukaryota; kingdom Metazoa; phylum Arthropoda; class Arachnida; order Araneae; family Salticidae; genus Maratus; species Maratus speculifer. The sequence continues at coordinate 53,928,435 of OZ025290.1, read as the reverse complement.
AAATTCTAAATACTGACTTGATACAATGTTTATAGTTGAATGAAATTCGCAAAAACATAATACCTTTATTAAAATGTAAGAATCAAAATATGCATAATATGTAAATAAAGAAAAAATCAACACTGATCAGTATTAAAAAAAATTTTGAAAATGTAAAATGCCATTCCAATAGAGTGTAGAGCAAATTTACTTAAGTACCTTATGAAATAAACTTGTCAAAACATTAAAGTACACAAATATCAAAATAGTAGTATGAAAATAAAATATAAAACCAAATTGTACACTGCATAGAGAATCTAATACACAATGAACTGAACCAGCAGTAGACCAGTAAAAGATTCAGTACATAGTACACAACTAAACATAATTCTGTGTCCTGGCCAGTTAACACAAAACATGTGGCATTACATTTATTTTCTTGGTCTAAGATTATATCCTGAAATAATGTTTTGAGGAGAGCTATTGCTATTGTACTGCTGATAATTATTATTGTTGTTATTAATATTAGAGCTTGTATTTTTATTAAAGTTAGAATTAAGGTATGCATTTCTAGGTGGAGCAAGTAAAAGTCTATCTATATGCACTCTAAAAGAAGGAGCATGTGAACACTGATATTTCCTTATAGTAAATGAAACAGGTGAATGTTTCATAATTATTTCATAAGGACCAGTATATTTTGGTTTATATTTATCTCGAGATTTTAGATAAACAATATCATGGACAATTAATGGACGTAGTTTTGCAAATTGTGAAAATTTTAAGTTTCTTTGATGTTGAGCAGACACAATATTTTCATAAGCTTTTTGGTACATTGCATCCAGTTCTTTTAATAATTTATAAGTGTCAACATTATCAAGAAATGGTTGATTTGCATGAATGTCATATGTATCAAATATTAATGATAACTCACGCCCAAAATGTAAAAGATTTGGTGAGAATTTTGTAGATGAGTGTGTGGAGCCATTGTATAAGCATTTGTGAATCAACAATGCATGTTCAAAAGAGTGTCCTTCAAGTAATAAAGTATTAACTGAAGTTTTGATTGAAGAATTGATTCTTTCAGCAATCGAGTTCGATTGGGGGTGCGAGACTGAAGAATGAGATATTTTTATACCTAATGTTTCATTAAAAATGTTGTAAACACTGGAAATAAATTGGGAACCTAGATCAGAGAAAATTACGCACGGTCTCCCAAAGCATGTGAAATATTTAAACAGTGATTCAACAACTTTATTAGCAGAAGTCTCCTTTAAAGGATATAATTCCATATGTCTAGAAAAGTGATCTGTTACTGTTAATACTGAATAACCATTACTAAAAGGACCTACAATGTCAATTGCTACAGTATGACCAGCTTGTTTTGGAGTGTACGTTGCTTGCAAAGGTGCAGGCTGTGTTTTGTGATGTTTATGTTGCAAACATTTAATACATGACGCAACATAATTTAATGTGTCTGTGTAAATACCTTTCCAAAAATATCTTTTACTTACAAATTCATAGGTTTTCTTTAGACCGAAATGTGAAAGATGTGAAATTGCTAAAACCTTAGCTTTTAATGAGTGTGGTACCACAATATGATAAGAAAATGTTGAGTCATGTGGAATGTTTTTTTTAAACATCAACACTTTAGTATCAGGATGAATAAAGTACATGTCATATTTATCTGAACTACCATTGTTTAATATTTCATTATATATAACAGATAATTCTGTATCTTTTAACTGTTCATTAACAAATGTTTGGTTTGATATTTCAAGCAAAGGATCTTTATGATTTTCGGAATTACCAACAGTCAAATAATTAATTGAATGTGACTCAGAGATAGTATTTTCATGCTCATCATTCTCAATGATAGGAAGAATGTGAGTGGTATCATATACTAATTCAGGATTTGTGTCTAGTGTTTGTTGATTATTTTTGAAATTATTTCTAGAAAGATAGTCAGCAAGTACATTTGAAGAACCTGGAATGTGTTGAAAATTGAATGAATATTCGGATAACTCGGTGAGCCATCTAGTTATAATATCCGCAGGGTTACTAACCTTCTTATAGTGTTTTAATGGAGCGCTGTCAGACAAAATAGTAAAATTTCTGTTATAAAGATAATATTTAAAAGCAACAACTGCTTTGTAAATAGCCATTAATTCTAGCTTAATCGCAGGGTATTTTTTTTCAGAAGGGGATAATGCTTTAGAAAAATATGCAACTGGTAGTAAGTTATTATCAAATTCTTGAAGTAAGACAGCTGAAATAGCAATTTTTGACGCATCTGTATTTAAGAAAAATGGTTTGTCCCAATCTGGTAAATGAACAATTGGTTCAGAAAAAAACATTTTTTGAATATTATTAAAAATTTTGTCATGTTCAGGAGTCCAGCGAAATTTTTCTTTAGGCCTGGTAAGCTGAATTAATGGATGTATGATTTCAGAAAATTTGGGTATTAAACTTCTATAAAATGTCGCTAAACCAATAAAACCTTTTAGTTGGCGTTTAGTTGTTGGTACCGGAAAAGATGTTATTCGCAAAATATTACTTTGAATGGGACTTATTGCATGATTTTCAATGTGAAAACCTAGATAGTTTGTGGAAGTCTGATGAAAAGTACATTTGTTGGGGGCAAGAGTCAAATTATACTTTGATAAAACCTGTAAAATTTTCTCAAGTTTTTGTAATGTCTCTTGGAATGTGTTTGAACCAAATATAAAATCATCTTGATATGTAAATATACCTTCCAAATTTATTTCATCTAATATCATGTCCATTAGTGCTTGAAACACTGAGGCAGAATTTTTTAAGCCAAAAACTAAACGTTTATACTTATAAGAGCCATATTCAGATGTAAATGTCAATTTATCTTGCAATTCTGGTGGTAAGTCAATTTGATGGTAAGCTTGTTTTAAATCTAAGCTAGTGAAATATTTATAAGAGGATAAATTAGCAATAATATTTTGAATTTTGGGAAGAGGATAAGAAGATCCCTGAATAACTGAATTAAGCATTCTCAAATCTAACGCTAAACGATATTTCTGTTTACCTGAACCGTCAGACTTTTTCTTTACAATTAAGATAGGGCAAGACCATTCAGAGCAATGCCTCTCTATTATTCCTGCTTCAACAAGATTATCTATTTGCTCTTTAGCATCTGCCTGAAGTGCTTGGGGAATGCTAAACGGTAAAGTTTTTATTGGGAAGTCATTAATAAATTTGATATTAGGTACAATGCGATCAGTGTGACCAAGTGTCTTAAGAGATTTTGAAAAAGCAGAATAATATTTTAAGAGAAGATCAGAGATTTCCTTCTTTTCATTTGCTTCTAAATGATCCAATTTAAAATCATTTATAGAAAGATCTTTTTTTCTTTGAGCAAGTATCTGATCAGATGCAGTAATGAAATTACAATAATTTTCATTTATTGAAGGATTTAAATTACTTTCCAGTTCATTTTGATCAACAATTTCATCTGGTATACACAGATAACCTACTTCCATATTTTTATTTAAATGAACAACATGATCAGATAAATTTTCAATGTAAACATGCATGATTTTGGGATATGAGATATTTTGAACTTTAGAATCTAATTTTATAAGTGCATCATGACATAACACATTATTAGAGGAAATATTACTACAAAATAGCATCTCATCTTGATCTGGTGAGATGTCAGTTTTAATTTTTACAAATTTGTGTTCATATGGGTTTAAGTTCACTTTGTGTGCAAGATATGCACAAATCTGATCATGCGATTCATTACTGTTAACTTTATGCACAATATCACTTGAACTACTGTCATTATTATTTACCTCACTTTCAGAACTTTCATCAATACACATTGCATTTATTTGACTTTTTCTACATTTATTTTTTAATGGTACTTCAACACCATTTATTGAGGCAGTATTATCACTGGGATTAATAACAATATTATTTTTCACAATAAAATCATAGCCTAAAATTCCAACAAATTCTGAATAATTTGCAATTTCAACAATATAAAAGGTATGCCGAAAGAATATTTTACCAATTTTGATAGACACAGAAATGCAAGAAGAGAATTTAACAGCAGAATTAACAGTTGAAATAGTTACTGAAGAAGCTAAATGTTTGTAACAAACATCCTTTTTTATTTCATTAAAGAAATTAAGTGATAAAATTGAAATTGAACTTCCTGTATCCAGTAATAAAAATGCCTCAAATTTGCCAAACTTACTGGAAATAATAGGTAAAAACGAACACTTATCATATACATTATAAATAACTACTTTTTCATCAGTCTGTGTTGACTGATTGTTGCAAATCTGAATTTCCTTAGATGTCTGTGAATAAGTGGATTTAACTTGTCCTTCATCAGACAGTTTAAATTTATTTGCTGATGACCCAAGACAGTTTTGAGACAACAGCTCATCAGCTGTACTGCGTCTCACTGGTCGTTTAAAGGCTGAAATTGGTTATAACCAGAATTATCAAAATTAGTATTTCTATATTGTCCATAATAATTCTGATCATAAGATTTCTTTCTCTTACACAAATTCTTATACTTAAAATATTGGAGGGCCAAATGACCTCGCTTAGAACAAATTTGACAAATATTTACCTTTCTGTTATTTTTATTTTGAAACTTAAAATCAAAATTTCTAGAGTTTTTTGATTTGTACAACTCACAAGTGTCCTTCTTAAAACTAGGACGTGTTTGGGTTTGTTTAGAGTCATCTTTCTGTGTATTGTTTACAAATGACAAAGCATTTATTTTCTCTGATAATTCAGATATCTGTTTAGAAAAATCAATATGATTAGAATATTCATTATGAATATTAATTAATTTTTCATTTGACAAGATATTTTGCAAAAACTCTGCTCTTTCTACTGCTTTGTCATAGTCATCAATTTTTTCCTCCTTAATTTTGATTCGAATATCAGTTGATAAACACTGCAAAAGTTTCTTATATTTTATTTCGTTAAGAAATTCAGGATCTTTCGTTTTAAAAGCCTTATTGGCCAAAGTGTTCAATCTATGGGAAAAATTACTGATACTTTCATTAGGTAAGAGTTTTATGTTATCAAATTCGATATCTATAACTGTTTGAGATTCTTTTGAGAAAAATCGTGAAAGTTCCTGTTTAATTAGTTTTACACTATTTGAATTTCTAATTTTGTCATTTTCAAGAAAAAATTTTAGGGCAGGTCCTGCTAATTTTGTTTTGAGAAACAAGACCTCCTGATCATCTGTCCATTTTTGTATTTTAGCATAATTACTAACTACATCAAAGAAAAAATCCAAAGTGGTTGGATCACCTTCATAGCAAGGTACAGAAATATTAAAATTATTCTTTGATGAAGTCATTTTCAAAAAATATATATATACTTATAAATACTTAAGCTTGTTGAAATATATCATAATCAATTACAAATAATAATAACATAAAAGCAAATATATAATATGAAACACAAAAAGAAAATAAAGAAAAAGAATCTGTACATTACCTTTCTTCTAAGCTGAAAACAACATCATAAGAAAAAAATAAATACATTTCCTTTTTTTTGGGGGGGGGGGGGATAACGAGAAACAAAAAAATGTTCTTTCTGAGACTATTACTTAAATGATAAGTTGCAGCAGAGTTCCTTTTTTGTCCAGCGTTCCGAAATTTGTTCTGAGAGGGGGGGGGGGGGGGTCAACATTAAGGAGAGTTAAGTTAGATGCTCCCACACCGAAAATGAAGACGACTTAATTATTTTTTATTCGCAGAACACACCAACACACCATTGTAGAACCACTTTGTAGGATAACAACTTTGCAGAATTGAGACACCACTGAAACACAAGATTCCACGCATTATCCTCGCCATCGTCGAACACTTCTGCACTGCACCATCCGGAACCGAAACAAAACACGGTCCACGCACAAATCACATTTTCGTCTCATCGCATTGTTTACACTTGGACAACTTCTCCAGAAACAAAAAACCCTTCTTCAAGCGGCACCATAGTTCTATGATGGCAAAATAGTTCTGAGGTGGCGAAGTTTTTGGAAATAAAGGGCCACCTTTTTGTGCTATAGTTCTATGGTAGCTAAATATGAAAATTAGGACACATTTCGTATGTGTGTGTCCGAGATCGCCGGAAAAGATGAAATATAAGGCACGTTTTTTTTGCTAGGCCGAGATTGTAGTACAAATGTTGTGATGAACACCAGGTCCTGATTTTACATTTGTTTCTGAAGTTAAAAAATGAAGACATTTTCACAAATGAAAATCACTTCTGAGAGAATCATCTTGACTACTTTTTTTATTTCTCAAAGCACAAGAAATTGAATATCCATAAACGTTAAGTATGCAGCACGGTAATATAAAATGCCATTGAACATTATACAGAAAACCTTAGTCAGTAAACAGCACAATAATATGAAATGTCTTCGAACATAATATAGAAAACATTAGTCATCGCTGACGACGGAGATCGTGCATCTTTACTTAGCAGTGACAAACGTAAAACTGACAAAAATTTCAGATTTCATAAACGCCAAAAAAAGTCTTTTGGCATAGAATAGATTCCCAATCTGAGCAAAACAATGTACAGGTAAAAAGAACCGTTACATGATAAACAAAGGGGAAAATTTAAAAAATGAGTGTTGCCAAGAATATAGTCTTTATCGCTCGTGGCGAGAACGTGCAGCAGCCGGCAACCCTAAACGGAATTTCACAACAGGTAACAAATTAAGTTCTTTATACAAGACAAAATGAAATGATTGGGAAATAAAAAATAGCAGTTACATAAAACAGTCGTTTGATATTTAATCAACTGAAGAACAAGAAAGAAAAATCTAGAAATGGAATGATATTTTAAAACTAATTTATTATTTGTTCTTTTTATTTATTAATATTATTTTATATGCACTTGGAGACGAACACACAATAAAAATACGTATTAAAAATGCTTTTCTTTTAAAAAATAAATTTTAAAAGAGGGGGGGGGACTCACAATTGAAGAAAATAATAGAAATATATGTAATAGAATATGTGTTACATCACAGCTATTCCTATAAAAGACGAGGAATTTGACGTCAAAAATTCTGCCCAATCAGTTTCGATTAGGGAAAATCCCGTTGGAAAAGCGGGAATATGTATCGATTTAATATGCTCGATTATACCGTGATAAACGAAGAGTTGAAATAAACATCAAATACAAAAGTTACGTATTTTTGTCCGTAGAATCCGAATCTGCAATAAAAAATGGGGGTTATAATTTAAGATTTCAAAGTTGGACCCCCCCCCCCTGACCCCCAGGGGGTCGGTTTCGAAGGTCAAATTTGGTATCACAGAGTAGCTTATTTAAAAATATTGAACACGCATATTTACGTTTTTCAATCTCAAATGTATTTCTCGAGTTATTCGGCCGTTTCCAGACTTTTCGGACACCCTGTATACATAATAATGTTACATATTTAAGACAGTAATTATGCAAATAATTATTTAAAAGAAATAATAGAATAAAAGAATTATTTTGTTCAGTATTTAGAATTTTTGTTTAAATATTTATAAAACTATCTTCATAAAGCAAGTTGTGTCATTTAATGCGTATCTAGTTTGACACCAGTTTTATTTTCAGATGTACCGTTGTATTTGGAATAATGATATTTGATATTTAATTTCGAAAATGAATATTCGTTAATACACCTAGTGAATGAAGTTTTTTATTTCTTACTTTATAGAAAATAAGTTATGAATTTCATAAGAGCCTTTTTTATATGTGCATGGAATTTGCAGACAATAATGAATATCCGAGTGTTTTAGAATAAAGCAGTAATTTCCCCCCCCCCTTTTTTTTTCTATAAATGTTTTTATATCTTGAATTGTAATATATCATTCTCTAGTGACGACATTTAAATCTCCAACTTGGGCAGCAATTTCTAAAATATCACTAACTTTTATAGGAAATACAGAAAGGTTGTATATTTTTTAGTATCTGAATAACTGTATATTTTGTAAGTAAGAATGAGAAGGACTTCATGAATGAAGTAGCAAATTTGGATTAGAGAAAAGAAAATAGTGAGAAATGAAATTCTTTAAATCCTAAATTTATTTGGCAAGATCTTTCACTATTCGATGAGATTTTAGCGATATTCGGCAAGATATCTGTAAATATTCGGCTACAGGTATTCGGCCGAAGTATTCGGTCAACAAGCCTTCAATATTCGGCCAACCGAATATTCGGCAAAAGGGCCGAATACCGAATTGTGGCCGAATATTCGTCCCATCCCTAATTAAAATGTTATGTTACATAACTTTTACTATCATACTTTTAAACTATCCTTACTTTTTCTTACAATACTAGGGGGCTCTGCCCCCTACGAGCTACGCTTGTCGACTCTCATTCAGACGCAGCAAACACTAAAAACATGCTAATTTGATCAGCTTAAAAAAAAAAAAAAAAAAGCGGAAAATTGAGTTATAATTAAAAAAAAAAAAAAAAAACAGTGGCAATCTTCCTTAAATCGGTTTCCATTATCTTTGATTGGAAAATTTTAAGGCCTAATCAGTTTCTGTTTAAGAAATCCAATGGCTATTTTCGTCTTTGAATGAATAAAATCTGTTAAACATTTGCAAATAAGCTGATATAGAATAAATTAAGTAAACAAAATCTTTGCTTCCCGGTATTTTTGAATAAGACTATAAGAAAGCTGTTTTAAATAAGACATTTTAAATGTATTGTTTTAAATCTGACGTAAAGATTCCCAAAGTTTTCTTTCTAATTTTAATATTCACGTAAAAATACTTTCCTTGTCAGAAAGGAAATGCTATTTGGGCTGTCTTAGAAATCACAACAATCATTAAAAAAAATAAGAAATAAGAAATAAATGTTTTGTGTAAATATATTTTTAAATTTATTATTATTACAGTAAAACCTCTAAATAACGGACACCTCGGGAACGCCGAAATTGTCCGCTATTCGGAGGTGTCCGCTATTGGGAAAACCTCAGAGATTCAAAAATCACTAAGAAATGCTTAAAATTCATTAATTGACTTTTATTTTCCTAAAACCTACATTTTATGATTAATCAGAAATAAAAATCTTTTTTCAAGCAATAAAACTGAAATAAAATTGTGCACACCTTTATCTACTGTTTATTACATTCTTAAGAAAAAATCAGCTACAAAAGTTTACTTTTGCTTGCAATTACATATAATTTGTTTTTCAATGTGACGTTATTGGACTCGATATGAATTTCGGGCGGGGAGGAGAAATTGCACTTTTTGTCTATTAAAAGCATAAAATCTTAAAAACTTCCAGGGGGACATTGCAATGTTGAAGAAGATGTCCCTTCCGGGCAACCTTTTCACACTACATGTAGAAGGAAGGGGGGGGCTCCTTCCCTAGCTCATCCTCTACATGTATCTGTGATCACAAAGTTGGTGGCACATTGCTTTGATAAATTTAGAAGCGTCCTTTTTACTCTTTTTTCTTTTTTTTCTGGATAAAAATTTCTTTTTCATCCTTTATCGCCAAAAATAGTGTCCGCTATTCGGAATGTCCGTTATTCGGAGGTTAAACATACAAAAATGTAGGTTTTGGGAGTGGAGATTGGAAAACTGTCCGTTAAATAGAGGTGTCCGCTATTCGGGAGTGTCCGTTATGGAGGTTTTACTGTATTATTATTATTATTATTATTGTTATTATTATTATTATTATTATTATTATTATTATTATTATTATTTTGCAACATTATTGTTTGCTTAAGCATATTGATTTTATGCTTATTATTATATTTATTATATTTATTGATATTATATTTATTTCTCTTTTAAAATTTTTGCGAAAATACTTTTGTTGAAAGTAAATAGTATTTTTATTTGCAGCGCATTAATGTTGGCAATAATAGTTTAACCCTTCACTGAACGGTGTGCGATATCTGGCACATACATAAAAACACTATAATTCTCATTATGCACCATGAATTTGGCTAATATGATCGCTGTAACTGATAAAGAACACTAAAAAGAATAGAGTAATAGTTATTTTGTCCATGTCAAATGGTTGCATTTGACAAAAAAAAAAAAAATGTATATTCTTTGGAAATAAAATTGATCAAGCTATTTAAGAAAATTTTACTTTTCCTGAAAACTTAAAAATTTTAATATAAAGAAAAATGCAAAATATTAAGCAGATAAAATTAATTAATTTAAGCCCATTTATTTTCAAAACATAGCAATATGATATTTAAAAACTCTAATTGTGTTTATCGTGTACACGCCGTAAAATACCTAAATTTAGCTGATTTTTTTTTTTTTTTTATTTTAATTGTTGTTATTTTTCCCAGTAAAGATATAAAGATTTCAAAAAAAAGAAATTTCTTAAAAATAGAAAAAATCGTACAACGAAGTGTTAAATGATTATTCAAAAAGTGTGAAATAAATGTGTCGTGTAAATATATATATTTTTTTACTTTAAACAGTTTAGCAAGATTATTATATGACACATGACGTAACTTCCTCCCTATACAATTTTTAACTCGCATTAATGCCTTTATTATTATTAGCTTCCGATGCTATTTCTTTCAGACAAGCTAAAAAATGCCGTGTCATCAGCCCTGAATTTCCTACTCAACCGATTTTGATAATTATTTTTTTTAAATGAAAGCTATTTATTTGTAGTTGTGCCCATTTTAGTTATTTTTTAATTTATTTCCATTTTTATATTTTATTTTTAATTTTAAATGCTTTTTACGATATTTCTTCAAAATGGTGGCAACTCAGTTTAGCTTTCTTCTAAAATGATTGCGTATAATTATGCACTAACTGAGGTAAAAAAATATATTTATTGAGAAATAATATTAGTAATGTAAATAAAATAACAGAAAATAATTTATGATAAAAATTAATGTCTAAAGCAAAATAAGAAAAATTTCAAATGAGGAAAATGATGTCATTCAGCAGTCAGATAAATGGGCATTACAATATTATTACCGATGCCTTTTTCGTATTACTAATAACAGTAACTTTTAAAAAACATTTGAAGAGAAAATGACGTCACTATTTAAAACATCGCATTTTTACTCATAACGATATTAGGTACTACTCTGTTATCCCGTCGACCAATTTCGCCAAATTATACAAATCGCCAAACTAATAGCCAAATTATACATATTGACATAATTTTTATTTTAAATAACGAAAAAACAAATAATTAGTAGAATATTAATAGAAATATTAATAAAAAGTCGAAATAAAATTCACTTAATGACATTTTAAACACATGAATCGTATTTAATGTCATTGAATGTGACATTCACGATCATCCATTATTGGCATTGAATCTTATAGTTTGGCGATAATTTTTTAGTCGACGGGATAACCTAGTAGTACCCGATATTACATTTCAATATTTCTTTTCATTATGGACATTGAGATTGAGATTTTACTTTCAGATGACTTCAGTTATTGAAAATAATGTCACAGTAAAAATAAAATTAGTTTTTTTTTTTTTTTTTTTTTTTTTTTAACTATTTTTTTGTGAGTGCATATAAAATAAAATTTCTGGATTTCGCCGGCACTCAGATTACAATTTTAACTGAAGATGTGCGAATATTTGCATGCAAAATTGTAACTGATAAACTTGACATTTAGTTTGTAAATATATTTATTATATATTGATTCAATAATGTAATTACTTTTGCCTTTTTTAAAACCAAATCGATCGGGTCTCTTAAACATTTCATTTGTCGAATTCGACGAGATTCCACTCGTTTTGTTGTTAAATTGCATTTCCTTTTACTCAGAGTCTATAAAAAAGCGTTTAAACTAAAGAAAAAAATCCGTTTTTGATGAATCTAGTCAATGAAGAAATAGCACGTCAAATTGTATCTCATTATTATTCCGCAATTCCAATGTCTCAGAGAGAAATTGCTATTCAATTGGGTATTTCACGCCGTTCTGTTTGCTATTATATTGATAAACACAAGAAAAATGGAGTTAGTTCATTGCATTCTAAACGGGGTCGTCCTTCTAAAAAACCTCTATCGGATTTTTTTTTTTTTTTTTTTTTTTTTTTTTTTTTTTTTTTTTGTTTAATCGGAGGCGAAACTGAATTCTGCAATGGCAGAATCTACATTCAACTTGTTTTAATATTTTCTGTCTGTTTTAAAATTCACATGTAAATATAGTTTTTATGACGTAATTACAATATTTTCTTGCTTTAAATATGTAATAAGTTAATTCTGATTTGTAGGAGTTTTTTCTGTTTCTACCAGCCTCGTGTAAATATTTTTTATTTTTTATTTTAAAGGATATTATTCTTTGCGCGGTTTTTAGAAATTGGCAACAACTTAAAATAATAACCTCTTCTAAAATATGTAAAAAAATATCGCTTGAAATGCTGAAAATTTGAATTTAAAATTTAAATAAAACATCAAAAAATTAGTCAAATAAAAAAAAAATGCAGTCTGCACACCAGGAAGTTTTAACGTATAAAAGGATCAAAAAATTGTTATATTTCTATGTATAGTTTTTGCTCTTATAAAAATTTTTTTAATGAAACGATTTTGACCAACTTTAGCATTAAATATCTCTTAAAATAATTATTCGATGTAAAAACTGTCTACGTATGCTAGTTATCAGTCTTTTCTCTTCAATACTACTTATTTTCATATTTTTGTACGCAATAGTTTTCTTAATATTAACGAAGAAAAACTCTCGGTCTCAAAAATCTCAGTATCAGCGGCTGTTTAAGTTACTTTTTTTTTAAAAGTAGGAAGATAAATTTGTTTCGGTCCGCGTATTTTCTCAAACACATGTCTGCGTCCCGCAAAAAAAAAAAAAAAGAAAAAAAAAGTTTGAGTATGACTGTAAGATGGTTTAAATATTTTAAAATAAAGGCATTTTAAAAGAATTATGTAAGGATGAAAGAATAAAAAAAGCTTTTAATAGCATTCGGAGCTAAGAATTTAGACCAGATTTTAAGAATTTTTATCGTTATATATAGCTACATAAGTGTGAGCAAACTTGTGTAAACAGAAAAAGTGCAATATATTTGTGAATAAAACTGAATGTAATATGCAAAAGCAATTTGTTGTTTAATTCCTAAATATCTCTTTTCTTTTTCTTTCAGATGAAGACTGTAAGAAAATGTATAAACATGATTTGAAAATAATCTGTTAAAAAATATGTTTTGTTAAATAACAATAAATAAAACTATCTTGCATGTCTTCTGAAGTTTTAGAATTTTTTTCTTTTACATTAAACACTATACACACATATATATCAGAATAATTCATACTAAATGGATGTACTATATGGATCTGAAAACTTGACAATTAAATTTCACAATTTTCATTTTTTGAAATAACTATTACAGTAGACTCCCTCAAATCCGCAACCCTAAAATCCGCAGCTCTCTAAAGTCCGCTCATAATTTACACATGTAAACAATGAAAATTCAGTTCGGATATAAGGACAAATTTGACTTTTCAGTTCTATATCAATTTCAGATATATTTTAATTTGTAATTTTTGTTAATATTATTGAATTTACATTTTTTCCATGACGGAAGAATAAATTTATTTCTAAAAAAGTTCAAGATATTGCTGTTATCACTGGTGATCACAATATTCTTACCAAATATATTTATGTATTAATCAAGAATTTTTGGTGGCTAAATCAGAAATAAAACTTCTTTATTTTAAGATTTCGATGTGGATTAGTAATGTAGCTTTAAGGGGCAAGTTTCATTGAATAATTTAGGAAAAATACATTTCATCTTTATAATGAATTTTTACATACATTATTGATAATTAACTTGACTTTGGCCTTTAATATTTTCATCATTTTAAAAATTATCTAAATTTTTATTATTTTAGTTTATTACTTATTTTAATATTTTATTATATTGTAAGCATTCATTACAATTTCCATTGCATTATTAATTACATTTAAATTACTATTTTAAAAAATGTAAACAAAGCAATGACCAGAATTCTAAAATCTGCACAACCTCTGGTCCCAAACTGTGCGGATTTGAGGGAGTTTACTGTATATACTAAGAATACCTGTTTTGCCACTTAAATGCTGTAGGCATTGAGATCATGTGTGTATAGTTTAAAATAGTATAAACATTTATGGAAGATAGTGTCTGTTACTATCAAAATGATTGTCTAATAATAAAGACTGAGATGATGGGAACTGAAATGTTGTTTTTCTCTTAGAAGCTATACAGCCGCTCTGTTGAATCCTTTTGCACTCATGTTAATTACTAAATATGCCATGTGACATTTGTATGTTACATAAATAAAGTTGCAATAAGCATTTTTTTTATATATGTTTGGCCTAGGCCATACTAGTCTGTCCTAACGCCCATCGGATAAACTAGATAAAACATTTCTCCTTTCTTTATACGTAAACAATGAACACCCACAACTAATCATTGACGTGCCTAATCAAAATTATCTTATACCTAATATTTTAACTAGGACTTCCCTCAGAGGGATTAGTCTGAGCGATATTGCTGAGAACATAGATTTAATAATAACTTGCAAAAAGTAAAAGAAAAAAAATACGATGCTACCTTTAATTGACCATATACTGCCACAAGTTCAAATGACGAAAATGATTAAATTGAACTATACAATTACAAAATATTCTATATAAATTCGTATACACGGTTAAAAAAGAGGTAAGCAAACTATGCAAAACAGCCATGCGTGGTTATAAAATTGAACGTACGCAATATATTAAAAGTAATGCACGTAATAAAACACTAAAATATCTTGTATCGGAATTTGAACTCTTTGAAATTACGCCAAGAAGATAAACAAGACACTCTACACCAATTTTAGTACGTAAAAATGGCACAAATCATGATGTTTGAAAAGAAAGAGAGAATTTTTTTTATATGGTGTGTGAACCCCTTAAACAGTTAATACAGAATAGTTAATATGTATAACAGTATAATATCTACATCTGATTTCTATTCATGCGATGAGATTCTCGATAAGAATTTAGGCTCTCTTAAAAAGTGGTACATAAAAATCGCGAAAACGCCAACAAAGGAATGCGATGCGTCGTTTGAATGTGTTCCAGATATGATCAATTGGATTTAAATAGGTAATGCATGCTGGCCACTACATACGCTGTTTTTTCTTTTCAAACCCATTCTCAAGGAGTTGAGCAAT
Organism: Maratus speculifer; assembly: GCA_964019185.1. Taxonomy (NCBI): domain Eukaryota; kingdom Metazoa; phylum Arthropoda; class Arachnida; order Araneae; family Salticidae; genus Maratus; species Maratus speculifer. The sequence continues at coordinate 53,913,278 of OZ025290.1, read as the reverse complement.
ATTTCGCTTTAGCATGCGTTAAATAAAAGGAATTGGCAATATTTAAAGCATAAGATTACGATATGAGATTTGAATATCTCGTCTGCATAATCTTTGAGCTGTCAAAGTATCATCACAAGTGATTTAGAAATTTGAACACATTTTTTCAGCAAAACATGTAGGCTCAATACGCCAAAGTGAACTCTATTATGCAGTTTTACCTGAGTAAATTACTATTTAAAAGACTTCGTAATGTCAAATGAGGAAATGATTCTATAATAAAAATCTGTTGATTGGAAAAAAAAAATAATGCCCCCCCCCCGCCGCATAACATTATGCTTCGGAATTCTTTTATGGTACCCTCTAAAATGAATAATAAGTATTCTTTCTGTGGCATATTCTACAAAATTTATATTCTAGTGTCATTCATAAATGCATATCGATTTTTTTTATGTTTCTACGGGTGTTATAATTAAAAAGCACTTGGAATTATTTCATTCCATTGGCCATAATGTAACGGAATACTTTTAAATGACTCAACAAAATTCGGCGCCAAATATCTATAATGCAAAGGCCAAACGTATCTGTGCGTAACGCATACGTCATTTTTGCGCATGGCAACACTTTCAAATTTTAAATAAAATTTCGGTATTGCAATTTTTGCTACTAAAAATTTATTAACTTCTAAATGCCGCACATTTTCAATTTTTACACCATCATGTTGGAAACAAATGTACTTTTAAATGAAATTTGTTTGAAAATTGTATCTTAATTTGATTTTGAAATATTAATTTTTTTGTAGATTTTAATGCCGCTTTTCTAATCATGGCAACAAGAGTACTCCAGTTTTATTAAAAGTAGGGGAAAAAATGTATTGCTCTATTTTTATGTTGCCACTTTCTCATTAAAAGGGAAAAAATTGAAATTTAAATATCTTCTGTTATAAAACCCGGTGAATTTTGATTTCATTTACAAAATTTGATTTACACGTAAAAGAATATCAACAGTTTAATATCTCTTTTAGCTGATAGTATTGAAACTTCAAATTTTGAATCAAAATGATCAAATTAAAATGCCAATGTTTTAAAAAAGGTGAATACAGTTGCAAAATGTGTATTTGTAAATTTCGATATGGTGAAAATGATGCCGGATATGTCTAAAGATTTCACGGGAAAAATATTCTATGATTGCAGCAAAGTTGAATAAATTTTGCTTTTTTTTGATTTTGGAATACTAGCATAAGAACCTTAATTGATAACCTTATCATAATAAAATATATTTATTATTTTTTACTTCTTACCTATACGTTTAAAGTTTAATTTTAACAATTTCTACGACTGCGTTTTATAGAAATAGTATTTTGTTAATTTGACGATAAATATCATTTGTTTAAGAGTTAGACATACCTATATAAAATACATTTTTTACTATAACTAATTTTGTAGGTTTATTATTAAGTCAATGAAATAGTTCCTTCTTAAACATTTTTTTTTCGTCAAAATTTGACGGGTTCTACCTTGTATATTTAAAATTTCAAATGATTCGTTTGTGTAGTTTTTGTGCTGTTGTATGTGGACTTACTGACGGATAAGTAGACAGACGGACGGATCAGTCGACGAGCGTAGATGCTACGTATTTATATAATTACGAACGTACCTAAAAATAGTTAAATTTAAAAGCACATGCCAAAAGTGAAAACTCATCTCAGCAATTGTTACTAAAAGACAGCATTGTAGCTGATTTCTTTTGTGTGTCCCGATAAATAGATTAAAAACGCTATGAATATCCTGTTCTAACGTAACCGTTGTGAAACTCGGTAATTTATATCAGATTCAATCCATCTCAATAGGGTAATGTCATTAAAATACTCTGTAAACATTTCTTCCCATAGACCATAATGTAATCAAGTTCTTTAGGGTACTCCTCTAAAGGAATTTTAATCTAACATGCATCATATACAATATAAAACATGCTAAGGGGACATTAATAAGGTTTACCAATTGCATTAAAGAAAGCGTATATTTACGGGGTAAGGACAGATGGACAGACAAACCAAATGCATAAACAGTTTTCAACTTTGTTGGAAAGTATTAAAAGTTCAAACCCAAAGCTGAATATTGAAATCACATCGATTCATTTAATGCCAAATAAATAATTTAAAATGCTAGAAAAGGATTTAGAGCTTTTCCGCACATGGGCGTGCGAAGAGAAAACTGCGCCAATTTGACAATTTGGGATTTTTTTCAATTTGACACCCTACCACATAACTTTTTCTTGTAACAGGCCAAAAATGACGTTGGTATTACAAATTTGGCTCCCCATAAATTTCCGCGACCATGTCGATTTCTCCTCTTCGCGTCTCCACCCTTTTGCACAGCGCTGCTTTCGCATGATTGGCGCCAAACTATCGTTATTTTGCATGGCCCGGTAACCCAGCTATTATTGTTTATTTATTAATAAATTGTTTAATTTTTTTATGAAATTATATAAATAGTTTTTCTTTCTTTATTAATTAATTGTTTTTAATTATTATTATTTTATTTTTTAAATAATACAAAATAATTGAAAAATATATTTGCAACTCTATTTGCTCCCGTGGAGACTTCAAAAAGTGATATTTGTTGCAAATAGATATGAACAGTTACATAAATAAATCTGATGAACGTTTATGCTTATTTTTACGTATAAATATGGCACGGATGTCATATATGCACTACGTGGCGCGATTTCTTCTCCCGTAAATTGGTAGAAACTTTGTTTCGGTGAAAGTTTTTGAATATTTCTCTAATACGATTTTTTGTCGTTGTGTAATGTAATATTCATGGCAACATGTGCTTATTGTAAGTTTTAACTATGATTTGGCAACAGTCGTTATAAAAAGTTTGAATAAATATGTTTCGACGAATTCTTGCTGTCTATCTTTTGAATTATGAAAAGTATTATTAATTTAAATAATTATTGACTTTTAATAATGCTTAAATATATTACATTTGGCGACGAGCGTAAATTAAGTTTCTAGCTATATCAAACTTATATTTCCGTGTTATTAGAGCTTCGTTTCTTGACTTACGAAGATCTGATGTGCGTTTGATAATGCAGGAATCTGAAAGTGACAAGTGTCATCCTCAAACTGGTAGAATCCCAGCTTATAATGAAAATGACAGTTTTGAAGAATATCTACTTCAAATTGAATTTTATTTTGAAGCAAATAGAATTAAAAATGATAGTGATAAACGGGCTACTTTGTTGACTTGTGTCGGGAAAAAGGTGTTCTCTACATTAAGAAACCTTGTTCAACCTAAAAATTTAAAGGATATTTCTTATATTGAAATCGTCAAAGTATTAACGAATCACTTCTCACCTCAGTCATCGATAATTATGCAAAGATTCCGATTTTATAACTTAAAGCAAAATGCAGAGGATATTGCAACCTTTATTGTAAGGATCAAAGAGGCAGCAAGTAAGTGTTCTTTTGGAAATTTTCTAGATGATGCAATCCGTGATAAATTAGTTTGTGGTTTAGCAGACCAACAAATTCAGAACAAATTGATAAAGTGAAAGTAAACTTGACTTCAATAGGGCAAGTGAAATTGCGCTTGCAATGGAAACGGCTAGTAAAGAAGCCAAATTTTTTACGATTAAGGAAGCTAGTGTTCTCAAAATTTCAAGGGGTGATAAAAAATTTAATAAGAGAGTTTCTGTTAAAAATAAAAATTCTTAAGGATTAATAAAAATTGTAAGGATAATAAAAGTGGATATGCAGGTAAAACTGAAAATAAACACAAGATTGACAAAAATGTTAAAAATTGTAAACATTGTGGAAAGAAGCACAGAGGTGAATGCTTTTTTAAAAATGCGACTTGTTATAAGTGCCACTGCCAAGGGCACATATCCAGTGTTTGCAGAGCTTCTACGACAAACTTTTTGGATGAAGCAATTGATGAAATGTACATAACCACAATTTCCGTATGTGCAGCTGTAACAGATGAAGTTCCGAGTACCTTATCTAGTTAATATTTTAATAGGTGACACTCCAGTTGACATGCAAATAGATTCAGGTAGTGCACATTCATTTATGTCAAAAGACAAATTTGATAATTTAAAGTTACGTACACTTGAAAAATTAGAAGTTCCAACTTTGTGTTCTTATTCAGGTCAAATGTTAAAAATCATTGGAAGATTTAAAGTGCCTGTAACATTTCAAGGAAAGAAATCATGGCTTTCATTAGTTGTTATTGAAGCATCAAATAGACCTATACTCTTGGGTCGTTATTGGATTCAACAGCTTGGCATCGATCTAAATAAAATGATAAATGACCGTATTGCAAATGTCAATGATAAAATTTAAAAGTACAACTGAACAAAATTTAGAAGAGCCAAAGAATAAAGTTAATTTGTCTCAAGATGATATTTTGCAATATTATTATGCCAAATTCTCTAACTGTTTTAATTCCAGCGATGCTAGTGGAATATTAGGTAAACCAGTAAATATAGCCATGAAAGAAGATACTGTGCCAGTTTTCTGTAAATCTAGGCCAATTCCATATGCCATAAGAAAAATGGTTGATCAAGAATTGGACTCCTTAGTTCAAAAAGGTATATTAGTACCTGTAAGTCATTCTAAATGGGCAACCCCCATAGTTCCAGTACCCAAAATAAACAGTGAAGGCAAAAGGTCTGTTAGAATTTGTGGAGACTTTTCAGTAACTGTTAATAAATTTTGTGAAACTCAATTTTATTCACTTCCATCTCAAGAAGATATTCTAACAAATATAGGATCTGGAAAATATTTTTCAAAAATTGACTTATCAATGGCTTTCTATCAATTACGTATAGCTCCTGATTCCCAAGAGTTGCTGACGCTGAATACACCAAGAGGTTTACTACGTTATACAAAACTACCACTTGGTATCAAATCTGCATCTTTCTTGTTCCAGCAAAAAATGGATGAAATTCTAAAGGATTTTTCATTTACTGATTGCTACATTGATGATTTATTTATACGTGCAACTACCAAAGAAGAATGTAAACATAGAACAGAGCTGGTGCTGCAGAAACTAAATTATTACAATGTGAAAATAAATATTCAGAAGTGTGAATTTTTCAAGGATACAATTAAAGTTCTGGGTCATATTAAAGATCCTGAAGGCATCTATCCGCTTAAGGAAAAATGTAATGATATTTCAGGAGCAATGTCACAGAATTGAAGAGTTATCTAGGGCTTCTAGGCTATTATCAGCATTTTATACCTAATTTAGCTTCAAAGCTGAAACCTTTATACAAATTATTGGAGAAAGATTCAAAGTGGAATTTCAACAAAGAATGTATTGAAGCTTTTGAAAAAAGTAAGACTCTACTGGATAAACATAACGTTTTGGTACATTATGATGTAACAAAGCCCATTGTTCTACAATGTGATTCATCTGAATATGGCCTAGGGGCAGTTTTATGCCATGAATTAGCACCTGGTTTATTGAGACCAATATTTTTTGCATTGAAGACTCTCAACAAAGCAGAAAGAAACTATGCTCAAGTACATAAGGAAGCTTTAGCTATTATTTTTGGCCTTAAACGTTTCAACAAATATTTACAAGGAAGAAAATTTATCATTGAAACTGATTCAAAGCCTTTGTTGACCTTACTGGGACATGATAAACCTGCTCCGGAAATGGCTAATTCAAGGATGCAGAGATGGGCATTGATTTTATCCAGCTATGACTACATTATGAAGTACAAAAAAGGGAAGGATCTACAGCTAGCTGATGCTCTTTCTCGCCTCCCTTGTGAAGATAATGAACCAGCTGACAGACATGCTCATGAATTTGTATGTTATTTCGCAGAATTTGAGGATCTGACAACCAAAGATATTGAAAAAGCGAGTGCAATTGATTGCGATGTCAATAAAGCAATAACGTACACCAAATTCGGTTGGCCATCAGTTGTTCCAGATTCTTTGCAGGAATACTACAAAGTCAGAAATGAGTTGAGCATCGAGAATAATTGTCTACTAAGAGCAAATAGATTAGTTATTCCAAAATGCTTAAGAGAGAAAGTTCTTCAACTTTTACATACTGAACACCCTGGAATAGTGCGAATGAAACATCTTGCTCGAGGATACTTTTGGTTTCCAAAAATAGATGCAGAAATTGAATCATATGTAAACAAATGTGTCCCATGTCAAATGACCAGGCCAAGTGCACCCAGAGTTCCAATGAATAACTGGCATCTAACAGGAAAACCATTTGAAATGATCCACATCGATTATGCAGAATATGAAAATCACAACATGTTGATTGTTAAAGATTCTTATTCACAGTGGATTGAAGTAGCACTTCTTTCTAACACAGATTCTAAATCTACAATACACAAGCTTCGACAAATTTTCGCTACTTTCGGATTACCAAGTGAAGTTGTATCTGATAACGCTAAACAGTTTAAATCCGAAGAATTTGTAAAAATTTTTAAGTCAAATGGTATTATTCTAAGGAATGAACCCACATATCCAAATTCCAGTGGAGCAGCAGAGAAATCTGTTAATATTGTTATAAACATGTTAAAGAAACACAAGTTTTCCAACAGAGTATATGATAGTTTTCAACATAGGTTAGACTGCATACTGTTTGCTTATCGAAATACGCCTTCATCAGTTACAATGAAGACACCTGCTGAGCTTATTTTCAAATTTACACCACAAACCAAAATTACTAAGCTCAGAAGTGATCACATTATGCAGGAAAAGAGCTATCAAGAGAATCAAAGGTCTCGTTCTACTGTCAGTGAAAGACATTTTGATCTTATGGAAAATGTTCTTGTAAAATCCACCAGAAACAAGGAGATTAAATGCACTGCAAATCCCGGCAACACAATACGAAACGCCAAATCAACACCATAAAGGTCCGACTTTTGCACGCGAAAAATGCGTTGATAATGTGTTTCATGGTGCTTCTGGCGTTGTAATAAGCGTTTGCCGCAGGTGTTGTATAAAGCGTTCATGTTCCGTTTTTCGAAACACATTTTACACGCATCACTTTTTTAAACGCATTATCATCACAATTTTATATACACATTAATACACAATGTTTTGCATTTTTCGTTGCATTGGAAGCTCATAACGAGATGCGTATGCGTCAGGAAGCATATTTTGACAGGGATTTCAGGTTTATCTCTTGATTTAAATCATAATTTCCCGAAAAAAATGTATTGGCTTCTCCAATCTGTTTTGCTAGAAACTGATTTTGGCTAAAAGACATGGTGGTTTATTTTATTTAATTCTGTGGTTTTTTTTTTTTTTTTTTTTTTTGGCATAGTTTTAATTTTGGTCATTTATTTATTTTAATCTCTGGTTGTTTCTGCATTTAGAATGAGGGTAACTGTCCACAATAAATTTATTATACAGTTGTATATTTATGCATTTTTTAAAGAGGCGCTTTCTTTTTTCAATAGTTAACTCATTTTTTCATTTTGTTTTTCAGTTACCCCACCCCTTCCCTTCTACCCCTATAGATTTTCTCTTCCATTGCTTCTTCTTCTTTCTTTGCGTCCAATCTTTTCCATTACCATGACCAAGACAATATGTCCTTACTTAAGGTTCCTATCCCTACTGGCGAAGACATTTAAGGGTTAAAGCTAAGTCTATGGGGTGGTTATTTTCTGATACCTCATTTGTAATTCAATCTTTTTTTTTTTTTTTTTTTTTTTTTTTTTTGGGGGGGGGGGGGGGGGGTTATAGTTATGGTCTATTTCTACATTGCTTCTTATTTACTTTTCGATTTTGTTTGCAGATATTTTTAGAATGATACTTTCATTTTTGGAACTGGTTTCGAAAAAGTAAATAACCTTATAAAAATATCTGCAACCAAAATCGAAGAAATAAAAAAGAAGCTACATAAAGACGTGCGGACCTAGACTTTCGAATTAAAAAAAAATGTCAAAATGCAGACGAAATATCAGAAAATAACTTCCCTATGAGATTAGCATTAGCTGGCGAATGTCTTAGCATAGAGAGACAAAAGCCTTCAATAAAGATATGTTGCCTAGATAGTGATAATGATGAAAATGAGAAGGGAGAAAAGAAGGAGAAATAAAAGACAAAATATATAGGGGTAGAAGGGGAGGGGTGGGGTAACTGAAAAACAAAATGAAAAAAATTGGTTAACTATTGAAAAAAGAAAGCGCCTCTTAAAAAAATGCATAAATATGATAAATTCATTATGATATTCTGTATGATAAATTCATTGTGGACAGTTACCCTCATTCTAAATCCAGAAACAACTAGAGATTAAAATAAATAAATGACCAAAATTGAAACTATGTCAAAAAAAAAAAAAAAAAAAAAAAAAAAAAAAAAAAAAAAAAAAAAAATCTCACAGAATTATAAAACATAAACCACCATGTCTTTTAGCCAAAATCAGTTTCTAGCAAAAAAGACTGGAGAAGCCATTACATTTTTTCGGGAAATTATGATTTAAATCAAGAGACAAACCTGAAATCCTTGTCAAAATATGCTTCCTGACGCATACGCACCGCACCTTCTTATGAGCTCCCACTGCAACCAAAAATGTAAAATAATGCGTTTTAATGTGTACATAAAATTATGATGTGAATTTGAAAAAAAATTAAAGGCGCTATGTGCAAAATGAATAACTATACAATTAATACATAAATATATATAGTATAAATTCATCAGTGACTTGTTATAGATCCAGTTTGTAGATATTTTTAGCCATTATATACAGCCGTTTGAGATAAAATTAAAAAAAGACTGCAAAACAAACTACACATTTAAAAAAATCCCACAGAATTAAATAACATAAGCAAACTTTCTAACCAAAATAATTTGCTAAAAAAAAGGGGGGGGGGAAATAAACAATGCATTTCACCAAGAAATTATATTTTGAATCAAAAATCAACTAAACCTGAAATTCCCACTGCAAAACGGAATGCCAAAGCTTTATGCTCAATGTAACTTTATGAGCTGCCTCCCAGGTAGGAAGGGAAACGTGTGAAAGTCTTTGCGAAAATATGACAAACCATTTGTGTCCAACTTCATGTGACAGCTTCATAGATTGTTTAGATTCATCCAACATGGATATTCTTAGTGAAACTGGATATGAACAGCAAGAAATTGATAGATTGAAGTCACGGTAAAACAATAACATAACCAAGATATCCATACAATCACAAACTGATAAAAAAACACACACATCATCTTCACCGAATATTAAACTTTATTACATTGCACACATTGATTACTAAAAATCTTCACAATATCTTAGTTTCCCACTTTTGAACATACTTTATAAGCTTTCTGCATTATTGCTTTAAAAAAATGGTTCTAATTGTAAAAAAGAAAAAAAAATTCCTCTGATTGGGAAAAATTAATATTTTCTAGAAACTAAATAAAATGCTCAATTTAACTTTTAAAATATTCACGTTTGAAGATAATTTAACTGTGTAAATAGTAAAATAAATGGTCATTTTAGTTTACTGATCACTCACACAAGTTAGATTAATCTACAAAATTAAATAACACAAGAATTAACATTGAAAACTTTTGATTTCTTTTAAATTTTGTTTTATACATTGTCCCAAAACTAAGCTCCCCCCCCCCCCTGTAACTGAATTGAACCCATCTACATTCAATAGCTAAAACACATGTGGTAAGGCACAACAAAAGACAAGATTTAGGGATATTTAGGATACAAGGTTTGGCATGATAAATTCACTTATTTTTTGTTAAATTATGAAAAAACAAAAATGCATGTTTTTTAAAGTACTAGTATGAAACAAAAAAAAAAAAAAAGATTTGAGAGTGCTAAATCATATGCATTTGCATATTTTAATAGACTAATTTTACAGTTCCTTTTGTAAAATTTTTTTATTGTTACTACATGCTTTGAAATGTAGGTGTGTGAGAATTATCACAATTTTGACCAAAAGTATCTCTTGCAATTTTTTTCTAAGAACAATCTCGTGTTTTTACCAACATAACAAAAAAGTGCATTTTGACAAAATAAATTAATAAATAACTTTAATATTCATTTTTTTATTATTATTATTTCTCTTATACTAAAAATATTTTAAAAATATATAACATTTCAAACAATTGCTAACACATGAATCTATTTTATTTCAATGAAAATATATTTGTTTCCCCATTTGTCTATGTAAATTTATGTAACATTCTCAATGCAAACAATATGCATGTTATTCAAATCGATTTTAATATTCACCATAAATTGCTATTCACTATAATGGAGGCATGAAAGTGAAAAATGAGATAAAAGGTGGTAATTTTCTTCTATCTATTTGCAGTGGTGCCAAATTCTTATAATTTAAATGTCATCTTAACAGCTACCTGCACAATAAAATTAAATGTAAGTGCACATATAGTCATATGTCTGTTCAAAAAAAAAAAAAAAAAAAAAAAAATTAAAATTAAAACTTAGCAAGCATTAATAATGCTGCTAAAAGTATAAATCCAAATATATCTGATCAACTTAAGAAATGCAGTCATTAATTAAAAAATAAAATATTATAAATGGTTTACTGCACCCTTAAAAAACCTACTTGCTGAATTGATCTTTACTTCATAAATTCATTTTGAAAAAGGTATGACAGAAATTGCCTAAAAGCGTTGCATAAATCGTACAAAATATTCCAAATAGAAACTTTCATTTATTTTGAACAACCTCATTTACATGAAATTCAGATGCTTATATGATAACCTCACATTTCATTTTAAGTCTCTTTGGCAAAAAGTTTTAAATAAAAATTGACTCCATATTTTATTAAAATTCAGGTAACAACAGAATTTTTGCAGATTTTTCCACTCAATTTTGGATATCTAAATTTATTATGAATAAATGGAAAGTTTGAAAACATTTTTAAATAATTTAAATATTTTAATAATTTACCAATAAATGCATTTTTTAGAGCTTTTTTTTATCAACCCCCCCCCCCCCAATATTTAGTTATCATCAATATGTTAATGAATAACATCAATTACACATTCCTTATCTAAGTATATTGTAAAATTCTGCATAAATGGCAAGATTTAGAATGAAAATGAGGCATAAAATGCAACTTTTACTGTTTGTACCCACAAAAATAAATAAAAACACATAATTTTATCTAATTTTTAAATATAGTAATAAGGAATGAAAAAATAATTCTTACATACATCACTTTTTTTTTTATTTTTCAGTAGTTTATTAGAAAATTTACTGAAATATTTGCTATTTCTAAATTTTGTATATATATTTTCATTTATCGAACAAAATATTTTGAATAGTCTATATTATTACTTACTCACTACAATAAAAATATTCAGCAATCAGCATTTAACCTATCTATAAATTCAATAAATATCAACTAGATTAACAAAATGCATAAGCATAATTAGTAGAAGGTTAATAAGATCAAACCTTAATATTTAAAACCATCAAAAACCAATAAAGTTGCTATGCATTATGTCAAAATGCTTATGCTATTTAAAATATCAGAACCTATTTGCAACTTGAGATATTTACATAATACAATATACATAAAATGAATGTAAACTGAATTATTAATGAGTGTAAAAGCAATTTTTTTTCAATACATTAAACAGAAATCATTACCTTAAATTACTTAAATGAAGCTTTTTTATGAAGTCAAAAATTCTACAGTTAAAATTAATGATATGACAGAATAAAATATTAGCAAAAGACACAAATTCTTGACAAGTCAATTTGTAGGATACTTCATTATATTCTGAAAATATCCATCTGCTATCTGAAATGAAAATGAAGTCCATAAGTAACATACAAACTAACAAAGATAAGCTGAAAACATGAACATAATGGGAAACAAGCAAATACACTGCTCAAAACAATTAAAGGATATTGCAGTTTTAGGTGGATTATGTATCTGGGAAACTTTTTAGCTGATTGATACATGGTCGACAGACATAGTAGGTTATATGAGAATAAATTACACATGTTTGGCAGAAAAAAATGCATTTTATTGCGCATTTGTGTACAAAAGGAAAAAAACACAATTTGTGCATATGAGAAAAAAAGAATAAGAAAAGGTGTTATCTTCAAAGAAAATCATTTTCAGTAGGGGGTATGGTTTCCACGAGCAGCCAGCAACGTTGAATACCTTTGAGGCATGGACTCAATGAGGCTATTAATGACGAGTTGGGGTATTCTGCCCCACTCTTCCAGAAGAGCTCTTTCCAGTTCTTGGAGAGTTTGTGGGGGTTGTTGGCGGCCAGAAACTCGTCTTCCTAGAGCGTCCCAAAAGTGCTCGATTGGATTCATGTCTAGAGAACACGCTGGCCATTCCATTCGAACGATTCCTTCCTCGAAAAGGAAATCCTCTACCAGGTTTGCACGATGTGGCCTGCAGTTATCGTCCATTAAAATGAAGTTATCTCCGATTGCTGCAGCGTAAGGAACAACAATAGGTCTGAGGATCTCATCCCTATATCGGCGACCAGTCAGAGCTCCATCTCGAATGATGTAGAGGTCAGTGCGCCCGTCAATGGAGATGCCACCATACACCAACACTCCTCCACCGCCAAATCTGACACTTTCGTGCACGAACGCAGGATTATTCCTACTGCCACGGTCCCTCCAGATGAAAATACACCTATTATCCAGATGCACAGAAAAACGGGACTCATCAAAAAACAGAATATTGCTCCATTCATTTCTCCTCCAGTTGACATGCTGGGTTGCCCACTCCCTGCGGTCGCGACGATGCATTGATGGTAATCTAACACATACCGCGGCGGCGAGCATACAGACCTACAGAATGGAGCCGGTATCGGACAGTCTGAGTTGAAATTGTGGTGCCTGTAGCCGAGCGAAGGTGTTGTTGGAGAAGAGTAGCGTTCATGTTTCGGTGTCTCCGAGCTGTTAACGCTAAATACCAATCTTCATTGGGCGTTGTTGCCCGTCTACGACCTTGCCCTGGTCTTCGGCCTGCACATCCACTCTCCAAAAAACGGTTCCAGATCCTTTAAATGACACTTTGTGACACTCCAATGGCTTGCGCTACTTCGACCCCCTTCTAACCTACCAACAATTCTCCAAGCTTCTGAATCTGTCAAATGACTTCGCTGAGACATCGTACTCATCGAAACAAAGCAATCACTGAATGCTGATCATCCTTGTCTTCATTCTCTTTTATCCAGTTGAAAGTCAAATTTCATTCGCTGCCGCTGAAGCAACGTTTTTGACGTCGAACTCAAAATTTGCATACTCCACAGTTTGAAAACCAGAAAAATTTGCATTTGTGATTATCTTCTTCTATTTTCAGCAAACAAAATTTCGCTTAGATCTTTATTTTATATAAAATTTCAAATATCCTTTAATTGTCTTGAGCAGTGTACTTTACTTTCTAAAATATTGTAAATTTTCAATCCGATAAAAATGAATTCATTTTAATTCAAGAAAACTTTACTATATTTAAATTTTTAGTAATCAAATTGTATATTTAGTATTTTTTTTTTTTTCACTTGCTCAAAATGCTAATTCTTATATGAGATTGCCAGTCTATAATTTTGAATACCTTTATGCATTAAGCACACATATAATATTCTAACTTCAGGGAGAGAGTGAGGCACTTATCATTCTAAGAAGGAAAAAGAAGGAGAAAGTCTCTTTTTTTTCCCCAATCATTTTTTCTTACTTTTACTTAACATTAAAATAGTTTATCTAATTTTATAGAAATACAAAGTTATTAATAGAGTCACTAAATGATTTTAAAATCACTACATTACTAAAAATGGAATATTGCCAACTTTCAGTAAATCATAAAATTAATTTTGGGGAGAAAGCTATAGTTTCATTTTTCTATGGTTGTAAATTAATAAATATTGTTGAAATTTTAGAAACAAAATAAGCTTTTATCAGAGATAAATTTTGAATGCTGAAAAAAAAAAAAAAAAATGATGATCAATTATTTATTTATTTATTTATTTTTTTTTCATTGATCACAATTTAATATAAAATTTCATTTTAACTAAAAAATGATTAATTATATATTTCCGATTATTTATTTCAACTGACTGTAAGGATTAAATTTTTCTGGCACATTGTGTCCACTCGAGGCATACTTTTTTTAATACAAAACTTGCAAACGACACCAAGAATATTTTAATAAAATTTTTCTTTTAGGATGAAAGTTTGAATTAAGGCGTTTCTAATTTCTACAAAAATCGTTGGTAAATCTTGATGTCAATCAATATTTTCTCTTTTTACAAACAGAATTTGTCAGTGCCAGAAAGGGTTTTTTTTTTCTTTTTTTCAAATAAAATAAAATTTTGTAATTTGTGTTTGGTTCAGTTTTCTGAGGGACGGGGAAATTTATACTTACTTGTCAGAGAGGGGGGAAAAGTTACTTGTCTTGCAGACTTTTAAATTATTTTTTAATTAATGGTCCAGTTAAATGTTTAGTGGTCTCGGATAAGTGGACCACCAAAGATTTCAAATGCTGCATATGGATATACTAAACAAAATAATATGAAAACTAATTTGTTAATTCATATACACAGAGTAAACATAATTGGTAACATTAACTGGGTTAACTTTGGCCCAAAAGAGAAGAAAAAGATTACATTGAAAAGAATCTGTTCTGGTCTTGATTTTGTTCAGTTTAAACTGTACAAGATGTTACGGGTTAAAAAATAAGATAAGCTTATATTTATGTAGGAAATTTCAATTACAAAAATATTTTGTAATAATTTATACTAAATCCTATAGCTCTCATTTTTTAATATAAAAAAGAAAGCTGTATTTAAATATATAAAGAAAATTGTTTCTATTTTCGATTAGTCAATCTTCAATACTGTTTTAAGTAAACAAACAAACAAACAACAACAACAACAACAAAAAGCAGTTTTAATATATAGTTTGATTAAGTTTTTATGTTAAGTGCGATATGTTTTAGTTTCTAATTTATATTATGCTTGGAATGCTTATTTATTTATTATCAGAATTAAGTAGCCTATTTTTTAAAAAATCGTACATGTATCGAAAATATCAGATATTTTTTATATTTTCAAACCCTGCCAACTCCTGAAATTTTAAAGAAATTAACTCAAACAATGGGATAGCTAATGTATTAGTGTTGAATGTAGTGCAACTAATTTTTATTCAGACTGTATGACTGCTAAATTAAAAAAAAATAATAATAAATAAATTAAAACAAAATTTTGGAATTCAACTGACATATACGACTATTTATATATTAGAAGATAGAATACATGAACATAAATCAAACTTCATGTACAAACAATTATTAATAAAAATAATAAATTTTTCTTTTTTTCATCAACTTTCTTTTTTACATGATTGGTGATTCTTACATCATTTATAGCTTTGTTAATGTTTAAATATAGGGCCAATTCCATGCCAAATCAACTAGTGACCAGGGTTGGCATGGTTTAAACCAATTAGTTTTAACCATGTTTTAAACTATGGTTTAAACCAAATTTTTTTTTTTTTTAGAAGAAATCTAATGACATTTTCTCTTTTTTTTTTCTATATAATTTGCACATTTTAAATTACTGTCTATTAATAACTTCTACTTTTAACAATTTATTTCAGCAATAAGTATTAGATAAAGTGCGTTTAGGTCATTTTTTTATGTATAGGATTAAAATCTGTATGTGTTTGATATGCAGTATGAACATATCTATTGCTCTGAAGGAAAAGCTTCAAACTTCTGAATTGATCAAAGATAAAATAGATTAAAAGTATTCAATATTTAGTATAAAATATTTTATTTTTAAAAAATGCAGCTTATTTAATGTAATTAGTAACATAATAGGATAATCTTCAAGATTTTGCTCAAGCTGTAAAAGAATTTTTTCTTGATTGGGGAGATTATCTTGAAGAATTAAAGTCAAAATATGAAGTCGAAAAAGAGAGTATTCAAAAATTGTTATTATTAAAATGAAATAACTGGCACCCATCTTATTTTATTATTCCCCCCCCCCCCCTGTTATCTGCTGAATTTAATGGCGAAAAATATAGACTTCAAATTGTCACTCAAAAAATAAATTCCTAAGAAATATTTAAATAACTGTAGAAAGAGACATTATATTTATCACAATCTACATCCAAATGTTTATTATTAGCAATCAATTGATTGTTTATAAAGATTTTCAGAGCATTAATCTTTCATTTTGTAGAGCAAGTTTATTCTTTGAACATAAGACTGTTTACTGATACTGTTTAAACTAAAATATGAATTTTTTCAATTTTTTTTACATAAATTCACTGTAATTATTTAATTTAAATTATTTGAAATGAAGTTGAACTACTTATAATCTAACAGTGTCTGTTTTCATCAATAAATATGCATGCATATGTAATAAGAAATGATGTTTTGAAAAAAAAAAAATAATAAAAAGAATACTGCCCAGTTAAACTGATGGCATTGAGCTCACAGGCTACGCATACTAATTGTACATTACAGCCTTGTATTTTCGTTAATTCCGTTCGAAAAAAAATTAAGAAGGGGAAACAGCCTCCCTTTTTATACTTAATCATTTAACCTCCTAAACTATCAAGGACATGATTTATCATATAAAAAATATATATCCAAAATTCAGAGCAAATTGGATAATTCTTAATAAAAACCCATTTAGCATTTATATAATTTAAGAGGAGTTATTCCCCACTTTTATACATAACCATTAAACTTCCAAAACTATTCAGAGATTTGAATGAAATCTGACAATTCTGCTTGAAAAATCCATTTATACAAGTTAAGGGGATGGACATTAGAACCTCCGTTCCCCCTCTTTATACTTATTCAATGAACACCTAATAACAGCCCCGGGATCGCCTCATCAGAATGATCCCGTATCTAAATTTTGAAGGAAAACTGTTAATTCTGTATGAAAATCCCACTTATATCAATTAAGTGGAGGGGCATGAGCCCCCCGTTCCCCCTGTTTATACTTATTCAATGAACACCTAATAACAGTCATGGAATCGCCTCATCAAAATGATCCTGTATCTAAATTTTGAAGGAAAACTGCTAATTCTGCATGAAAATCCCATTTATATCAATTAAGGGGAGGGGCATGAGCCCCCCGTTCCCCCCTCTTATACATATCGAATGAACTCCAAAAACTAATCAGGGAAGCGCCTTATCAGAATATACCTATACACAAAATTTCAAGTGGAATTGATATTTTTATCATGAGTTATCGCGTTACGCACGAACGAACATACGAACATACATACAAAACGGACGGGCACATAAGCTCTCAGGCTATGATAGCCTGTGAGCTAAAAAACCGGATTAAACAAAAAAAAAAAAAGAAAAGAAAAGAAAAGAAAACGGTTTCTTTGGTTTTTTTCCGAAAAAAAAAAAACAAGGTTTTTTACAACCCTGCTAGTGATTAAACCTGATCCTTTCAGATTTCGATGAAATTCTCAGGAATCATTTTGCCTGATGATATAAATGAAAATATATGTTCATAATTCTTTTTTTGCATCAAAATTTCATATAGTTAATTATTTAAAATTTGAAAAATCATCATTTTTTGGCTTGCTTACATGTTTTTAATTTTGAATTTTTCAAGTTCTATCAAACATAGAACATTTTATGACCACTCATTCAAAGAGGAATTTATACAGTTTAATTTAATATGCAAGTTGACTATGTATAGTTAAAATAAATAAAATTCTAAAATTGAAAATTTTTTAGATAGTTATTTTTAAAATTTTTGAAAAAATTGTATGTTTGTTGTAATTTTATAAGCTTAAAATTCTGAAATTTTTAGAGTGGGATCACAATGGGATCGGGAGTTATTAAATAAAAGTAAAATTACCATTAAAATAGCAATTTAATTCTGTCTATTTTGTTATTTACTTATGATTTGTATGGTAATTTTCAGCTTTTATTTCATAACTTCTGATCTCATTGAGATCCCACGTCCCACTCTAAAAATTTCAGAATTTAAAGCTTATAATATTACAACAAACATACAATTTTTTCAAAATTTTTAAAAATGACTATCTAAAAAATTTTCAATTTTAAAAATTTTATTTATTTTAACTATGCATAGTCAACTTGCATATCAAATTAAACCTTATAAACTCCACTTTAAAATGAGTGGTCATAAAATTTTTTTTGATAGAACTTGAGAAATTCGAAATTGAAAATATTTATGCAAGTCAAAAAATGATTTTTCAAAATTTAAATAATTAACTGTAAGAAAATTTAAAGTGACAAACAAAAAATAAAAATATTCTCTAATTTACATCATCATAGACAATCCCTGGCAGTTTCATTGAAATCAGAAATGGTGGTCAGATTGAATAATGAATTTTTATGGTTGATTTGACATGGAATGACCCTATTAACAAATTATACAAAATCTAAATTTGTCTAAATAAAAGAAATTGTAAACATAGATTAAATATAAATAGACATAACATATAAATCAAAAAAGTGTTAAAATCCACAAACCACTTAGAACAAAGCTGCACAGATTCTACTGCATAGAAAAATACTTGAATTTCAGCATTCTATTAAATAAGCAAGGACTTCACATGAGATGCACTTCTATATATATATATATATATATAAAAAAAAAAAAAAAAAAAAAAAAAAAAAGCCTTCAGAAAATTTTTCTCTGCAATAACTCAGATGTAAGATCATTAGGAAAGAACTCTTTAGTATTAAGACTTAAAACAAATATTGATAAAACCTTAGCTTACAAATAGTAAAATATGTTTAGAATGCCCCCCCCCCCCCCAAAAAAAAAAAAAAAAAAAATTAATATGGTGAGAAAAAGTTATAAATGAAAAAGATCTCCAAAGGTTGCTTAAAGTAACAAAATTTTCAAGCAAAGCACAATAGCAAAATTTTTCAGGACTAGTTTGTGTTATAGAGGTGTGTTTGTGAAACAAAGAAAATAACTTAGTAACAGTAAGGAAAATGTTTTGTATTTTTTGAGACAAATTATCAGATTGAAGCAAAGTAAAAATTTTTATTGAAATCACGATTAAAAAAAAAAAAAAAAAAAAAAAAAAATCACCTTTTCCTTTTAGATATCATAAAATTGATTCTCGATATTTTCCAGAGTAATTTTATATGATCTGAAATGGCACTGTTGAGTATATTTTATTATTTTTTAAATATTTAACTTAATTATATAATATTAGTGGTCTCAAACAAGATTTAAAATATTAATAACTCTTAATATAAAATGGCAGATTAAAACAAAAAACTTTTATATTCAAATAACGTTAAAATTGAAAAATCGTTTAGTTTTGAATATTAAAAAATAATTAATATTGAAGATTTGTAAAATCAAAGTAATCAAAACAGCAGTTAAAAAATAATATAGGGTGAGAATAATTATTGAGCACATTTCGAAGTTCTATTAAACAAAAATAAAAGAATGCAGCTAGTGCAACTGTTGCTCAAATGCGAAAACAATTTAAACAGCTTGTTTTTCAGTCACCATTTTATTACCAGCAATATGGTGCTGGAACCACATTGAGGTTTCATTGTTAAAGACTACCTGCAGTAAACATTTTCAACCACGATGCATTGGTAGAGGTAGACCAATTCCTTGGTGTCTGCAGAGTCACCCGATTCAATAATAGAGCACGGGTGCAGAATATGTCCGATCCGGTGATCTAGGATTGGGGGAAATTTTAACCACCTGGGGAAATTCTGCAGAAACATATACAATTGATTTAGATTTTCATTTTAAGAACAAATACCGTAATTTTCTGAGATAGAAAACTTTCACTACAAATATAAGATCTATATGGCAACTTCCAGAAAATCGATGTCAGAATAATGTGTATCGTATAATTGGGGTGATTCTATTTTGAATTTCACTTCTGCCATATATACTCGAAGTCGAAAAATATTGGAAAAATAAATGTTCTATATCTAAGATAATACAACAATTATTGATAACTAAGTACAATTTTGGGGAAATTTTCATGTGGATTGGGGAAATTTTGGGAGTAGAAATATTTTCTGCACCCCTGTAATAGAATAGGAGTAAAAAAAGTCATGAGAATGTAATTTAATAATATGATAACTTTATAAACTGTTTACAATCACAACATAAAAGTTTTCTTATCATTCATCTCCCCCTCCCCCCCCCCCCAAAAAAAAAATCATACCAAGGAATGCCAAATTTTAAATAACCATCTAATAATTAAAAAATATTGCCATTTTTGTATATATTAGTGTATTATAGAAATAAAAAAATTCACTCTTCAGTAAAAAAAGGGGTATTTAGGGGGGGGGGGGTGTTAAAGATTAAAAAAGAAAAAAATATTCAATGACTTAATAATCTCCTGTGTTTTTTGTAAACAAATAAAGACAATCTATAATTTTTGCAAGTTTTCGAATGCATTAATTTAGAAACTATGGAAAACTTGTACAAAAGATTTCTGGATACAACCAAAAGTGCATTTCAATATTTTTAAAAAGGGAACTGTGCATTTTGTGAATTTTAGAAAAGGCAGAGTGCTGTATTTTAAATAATGGCATAGAGGAAACACTCGTTTATATGGAAATATATATATAATCATTTTTCCCCATTTTAAATATCTGATATTCTCAAAGAAAGCAGGGACCGATTTACAAATTTGGGGTTCCTGGGCACAGATGCTTATGGGACCCCCCTCACCAATACTTTCAGGAGGATTGAGTACAAAAAAAAATAGTTACTAAAGATACCAATATTAATTTTAAAATACATATTAAAAGATGAAATATGATAATTAATAGCATTTTTAAATAATTATTTCACAGTTATGAAATGTAAATGAGTAAACATTTTACAATAAATATGATGCTAATAATCTTTTAGCAAGTCTTAATAGAAAAATAGATAAAAAGTAAGTTCAGTGAGAATTAAAGTCTTGGCGAAAAATAAATTAGAGGATAGCATGGAATTATCATAAAATTGTAGCATAAAATCATATTCTGATTTTTTTTTTTTTTTAAGTTTCACAGAAATGAAAATTTGTGTGCTCATAAGGGTTCGTGATTTTTTTAATAAAAATCAAAACAATCTGATTTTTTTTATTTAAATCAGTTTTTTTTTTTTTTTTTTTTTTTAAATGCCACACATTATTATTATTTTATAACTTTTTGTTTAATTTAAATAACACAAATTTTACACACATACACGTGCATTTATAAGTATTATCTATTAATAATATTACACAATTTACATAAATGATTTATACTATTTCAAGGTAAAATTTTAGACTATGATCATTTGATATTTTAGGCTATAAATCTTGATTATACAAAGTGTATGAAAAACTACAAATCAGATGTCAGAAATTAATTCAACGCTTCAGTACTTTTAATTATAACAAAAATATCTGCAACACAAAAAATTTAAACAAAATTGTTTAAGTGCTGGCTGAGAAAAATGAGTTTAATTGCTGCCATCAAAATACTTAAGGCTAGAGGATACAAATTGAGATGTCATCAGTAATTGACTGACTTCTCGGTAGTGTTGGAATTTACACAGGAAAATTTCGAATAACAGTTTTATTTTCTTTGTGGAATATCTATTATCTTATAAAACAATAACTATTTAAACTTACTAATGAGAACTTGGAATCCCTAAATAAAAATCCCTTTCGGCATGGCCTATAGGCGGAGGTAGATTTCGAAAAGTTTTCATCTCAAAAAAAAAAAAAAAAAAAAAAAAAAAAAAAAATTAAATGATTAGAGATAAACCCAGTTTAACTACTTTATTCAACCGTTTTTAAAATTTTTTTAATTTCATTTTTCTGTAAGAACTGGTTTTATCGAAATCCTCTTAAACGAAATTCTACTCAAATGCCCATTTTGGCAACATATTTTGAATTATATTCTTACTTTATTTAAAAAATTGACCAATATGCTCATTATATAGTTCCTAAATAACAAAAAACTGTTAATTAAATTCGTTTGACAGC
The DNA here is from genome assembly GCA_964019185.1 of Maratus speculifer. NCBI lineage: Eukaryota > Metazoa > Arthropoda > Arachnida > Araneae > Salticidae > Maratus > Maratus speculifer. The sequence goes on along the minus strand of OZ025290.1, from coordinate 53,891,337 downwards.
AAAATTGAATTTAAAAATGAGTCATAAAATAAAAAAATTGTTATTTGAATACAACCTCAATTCTTTTATCATGATCGCTTTGGGAAATTTTTTTGCGAAGTGCTTACTTTGACAGCTTTTAAAAATATGTATATTCACCCTTTATCAAAAAAACAAAGAATACGCACATTATATAGTTCCTAAGTAACAAAAAACTGTCATTTGAATGCGTTTCAGAGCAAAATTGGATTTAAAAATGAGTCATAAAATAAACAATTTGTTATTTGAATACCCACAGTTCATTAATCATGGTCGCTTTGGGAAATTTTGTGCGAAGTGCCCATTTTGGCAGCCTTTTTTTGAAATATATTCTGCCTTTATCAAAAAACTGGCCACTCCGTCACATAATATAGTTCCTAAGTAAGAGAACCTGTAAATTGGATGCGTTTGAGAACAAAAAAAGATTTAAAAATGACTCGGTAAAAACGCAATTTTTTTAATTTCCTCAAATTTCAATCATGATAATTTCGTGAAATTCTGTTCAAAATACCCTATTTGGCAGCCTTTTAAAAAATATATTCTGCCTTTATCAAAAAACTGGCCAATACGTCGCATTATATAGTTCCTAAATAATAGGACCTGTAAATTGGATGGGTTTGAGAACAAAAATGAATTTAAAAATGACTCAGAAAAAACGCAATTTGTTATACTTAATCAATTTTTAATGACGATAATTTCGGGAAATCTGTTCAAAATACCTTTTTTGGCAGCCTTTTTAAAAATATATTCTGCCTTTATCAAAAAATTGGCCAAAACGTCGCATTATATAGTTCCTAAATAAGAGGATCTGTCATTTGGATGCGTTTAAAATCAAAAATGAATTTTAAAATGAGTCAGAATATAAGCAGTTTGGATTAAATCAGAATATAAGCAGTTAAGGTTTTTACTCCAACTCCTATTTTTGTTTAATTTATTTTTGCTATAAGAATGGGTTCTATGAAAAACTTGTCAATATAAAAGTTGTAGATCTTATTTTGAAGATGTAAAATAAATTTAATTAGATTTGATTGCTTAAGAATTGAGTAAGTTATGGGTTTTTTTCTTTTTCCTCCCCCCTTTTTCTTTTCGTTTTTAATTTTTTTCCTCGGTAAAAATTGGTCCTATCAAAAACTTGTAAATACAAAAGTTTTAGATAATATTAAGTACATTTATATAAAATTTAGTTGGATTTAATATCTTGAGAATTGACGAAGTTATGAATTTTTTTCTCCCAAAAACCATGTTTTTTTCGCCCCTTGAGCCCATTTTTAACTTTATCAAAAATCTGTCATGCATAAACTTTTTGCCCATTTCTTAGAAGTAATATGAACTTTAAACTGATTCGATATCTATTTTAATTAAGAAGTTATCGCGTTTTTTCTGTTTTCACAAAAACCCTCCCTATTTCCACCCCCTTGGTCCGATTTTGCCCATTAACGAACTCGACCGAGATTTTAGGCTCCTTGATTTTATGTAAAAGTTTGAAGAAGATCTGAGCATAATTATGGAAGTTATCGTGTCTAGAAGAAAGTGATATACACCGATAGATAGATAGATAGATATATATATATATAAACTTTTTTACTGATGGTGGTTTTGGGGTCTAGGAGTCATGATTCGTGTAGATCCGCAAAAATTTTTCAGAAATTCCAACATGGGAGACAATGCAATAGGTAGTATTTCATACGAAATCTACCTAAAATTCAGCCAGAGAAGGAACGCTGCAGTGTTACTGCGTCTGGCTGGGTTTTTTTATTGGGGGATTCCAAATTCTCATAAGTAAGTTTAAGTTGTAATTAATCATAAGTTAATCAGTAAGTTTAATGTTTTATAAGAGGATAGATATTCTACAAATAAAATAAAAGCAAATTGCTATTCAAAATTTTCCAGTGTGAATTCCAACACTAGTGAGAAGTCAGTCAATTAGTGAATACGTCACAATTTGTATCCTCTGGCCTTGAGCATTTTGATGGCAGCGGTTTAATAGTTTTATCTGTTCATTTTTTTTAATTTCTGAAAGTACCAAACCAAAGGCAGAAAACATTTGTTCTACTGAAGCAGATAAATCTATTGCAGTAAAAGGCTAGTTGATCATTAATTCTTTAAGTTTTTACTATCAGCCTTTTCGATAACTGTAACAAAAATAAAATACCTTGTCCATTATTCTAAATGGCTGAGATCAATTATATTAAATTAAAATAAATAAATAAATAACTGATTCAGATTTTGTTCAAATCTTAATATAACATGCCTCATCAAAGTACAGCACATAAAGTCATACAATTTTATTTTACCGTGAGTTACAGAAGTTTTTCTAAATACCAATGAGTAAATATTCAAATATTTATTATATATTTCTGCTTAGATTTCTTTACTGTTGCAAGATTATTTTATAATTTGATTCAAATGAAATTTGAAAGAATTTTTTTCTAAACTTTACATTTATTTTACTTTTTTACAAATCTTTAGTTTTATCTTTCTGAAAGTTTTTCTAAACTTTACATTTTACTTTTTTACAAATCTTTAGTTTTATCTTTCTGAAAGTTGTTTGATTATATATATTATATAAAATTAAATTATGTTAAAGCACATTATTATGTTTGTTTACACTTTAAATTTATTAAAAAATAACTTAAAAGAAAAATGATTTAAATCAATGATTTTTTAAAAAAATCAATTGATTTAAATCATGATTAAAATCAAGCTGATTTAAATCAACGAACCCTGGTGCTCACCCAAAATGATAAAGAATTATTAAAAATCTATGGAAATGATTATGCATTTATAGAAAGAGATGTAGTACTTTAATAAAAACAAAACTATTACAAATAAGTGATTTCTTTAATGTAAAATAATAGTTTGCATAATAGCATGTATATATAAGTGTAAAAGTAAAATAATTTTTGCAGTTATTTTGATTTTAAAATAATATGATTTTGCCCTTTTAAAATGTGAACCTCTGAAGTAAGGTCACTTTATCACTCTCCTAGTGGTGGCTGTTATTCAGAGGTTTTACTGTATTTGAAATGAAACCTGTGTTTACTAATAAATAAAAGAATAATAATATTGTTCACTTGTTTCGTTGATAAAAATGTCTGTCTACCCCCCCCCCCCCCCCGTTTTTTAAACAGAGGAAATAAAAATTATATTTCTGTGACTTGTGACAAATCTAGATTGTTCCACGACCCATTAAAACATTCGCCGCGACCCATAGACTGGGAATCGCTGATCTATTACAGTTGGCAAAAAAAGTATTTGTACACTTCATTTTTTTAAATTATAATGAAATTAAACAAAAGATTTAAGCAAAAAATACTGTAATACATTAATTTAATGCATTATAATATTATAGAAGCAGAAACAAAATTAAACGAATCGATTTTTTACATTATAATAAACAAATATACAAAATTATAATGCAAAAAAAGTATTTGTACACTATCTTAATGTAATATAATTAAGGAAAATTTAGTAAAATGATACAAATTAATATTTTGTGCGAATTCATTTAGCGTTTATGACTACTTCTAGATGGTATGACATAGATTCCACCAACTTTTTTGTAGTGGTCTGGTTAATGTTATTCCATGACACAATAAGAGCTTCTTTAAAACTGTTTTTTACTAATACATATTTTTTTTTCGGATTTTTGCATCCAATAGCATCTGCAAATTTTCTACTGGATTCAAGTCTAGAGATTTTAGAGGAATTACCAGTCGTCTTCGAATATTGTCGTAAGCATGTGCTGGTGATCACAGCAGTATGCTTTGGTCATTATCCTGCAGAAAGTGAAAAGCTTCCTCTATGCATAATTTCTTGGCACAGTTTAATAAATTATGGCGCGACACATCACTGTATGTTAAACCTGTCCTTCCATTGTCAAAAAATTTTAAATGTCCTGCTCCATTAGAAGCTATACACCCCAAAAGTATAATATTCCCCCCAACATGCTTGATAGTTTGAGGTATACGTTTTGGATCTAGAACAGTTTTATTTTTACGCCAATTTTTTCGAATGCTTGATGGTAAGAAAATTCCGAATTTTTCCTCATCAGAAAAAATTACTGTTTTCCAAAAATCCAATGATTTACTTCTGTATGCGAAAGCGAATACTATGCGTTTTCGCCTATTTGTTTCGTTGATGAATGGATTTTCCCTTGAGGTTCTTCCTTTTAAATCTGCATTGAGAAGAATATTTTTTATTGTTTGAGGTATTACTCTGATGCGAGAAGATGTCGCAAGGTCTCCAGCAAATTTTTGAACCGAACGCACAGGAATTTTTAAAGCTTTTTTAACAACACTCTCTTTTTCCCTCATTGTTAGTTTGCTAAGAAGTCCTGGTTTTCATTGAATTTCGATTCTTTTAATTTATTCATAGTTTCTCACTATACATCCAATAGTTGTAAATGGTAATTTAATAGCTTTTACAAATTCTTGTTGCGTATTTAAATTTTTATTATGCTCAATCATAGGATTTCATATATCTAGAGGTGCCTCTCTAATATTAGGTTCTATATTCAATTACTTCAAGAGCAAATTAAATTAAATGTCAGACAAATATAATATGAACTTAAAAATTATTAACAGCTTCTGTAAAAGTAGTCCTTTGAACCATAAACACTATAAAACACAGTACATATCAGGATGGAGAAATGTACAAATACTTTTTTTGCAAGAAATTTTTAAACTTTTCCCATTAGAAAATTATTTTACATCTTTATCGAAATTTTCTATTGTGTAATTTAAAACGCACGGTAAACAGACTGTATTAAAACTATTTTTGACAAAATATCTGTTTTTATTTAGTAAAAAATTAAAAATTTTAGAGTGTACAAATACTTTTTTTGCCAACTGTATATAAATTATACAAAGCAGACTTATAAAAAAATGAATTTGGTTTAATATTAAAAATGTTATTAACTACCATTAATAATTTAAAGCTAATTATTCAAAATTTTGTATTCGTTGCATTCTGGTAGGGTAATTTATTTTATTTAAAATTTGTCAGTTAGTAATATTTATAAAAATATTAATACAATACAAATTAATTACGTAAAACCAGCTCTTAACCTTTTTCAGTAAAATTTTCACAGAATGAGTGTGGAAACTGCAAGAGGTGAGATATTAGTCCCTCTTGTCTCCTTTGATTAACATAGTCATGGTCAGTTAATAACACGACACAACCCACGAAACTAAACTTATATACATGAAAAGGTAAAAGATATTACATACATGGAAAGTAAACTAAAACAATATATACGAAATTTATAAAATAAATAATGGTACTTACTTTTTGTAGCGTTAGAAATCATTTTTGGCGGTTCGAATTGCCGTTGAAATAGGCGCCATTGGAAAGCGTCGGTTCGGTAGACCTTCTTCCTTCTTGTTTGTTGACTTCCCAGAGATGCGCAAAACGCGTGCGCGTGTAAACGCACAGATAGGCATTCACATTCCCGTAAGGAACAGCTTTGGAACGTGGGGAGATTTGAGAATTAAATTATGCTAGGCGTTTGCAATAAACGCGTGTCTTCAATTTCAAAGAAAATAAATATGCTGTTTAACCCCTTGGGGACGAGCGACCACTATAGATGCCGGCACCGATTGTACTCAGATCCCGTGAGACTACAATTGATGCCGGCGCTGTTTGTACTCACATCCCGCGAGACTACCATTGATGCCGATCAAACGGAACGTTTTGTTTTTCACAGTTTAGCATATAAAAAATTTATCCTAATTCTATTTGAATGTATATTAAGGAAGAAGACTTTTCCTTGAAACTAGGAAAGCTAATGAAACCTTTTTTTTTTTTTTTTTTTAATCCACGCGAATTTAATTTTTTATGGAAATACTACAATGGGAAAAAGATTATTTTTTCATCACGTCTTTGTGTTTCATAAATCTTTTTACGCGTCTAGTAAAACTTTATTTTTCTTTATTAGAAATAATGCTACTGAACTTCAGAAGGAAAAATTTGCGGTTAACGTAAGTAAGTGTATTATTAAGCATATTTAAGGTTATGAATGATAACATGAACATCTGATTCATTGCTTTTTTTTCCCGCTGTTGTATCTCGATCAGATCGTAGTGGCAAAAACCGACGTCATTAATATAATCATTCTTATAGAAAGAAAGATTTATCTTTTTTATATTTTTATTTTATTTCAGGAGTGCTTCGCAATTAAAAAATAAAAAATAATAAGAAAGAAAAAAAAGGGTTACACACTGATTGTGGGAGCTGATACGCTGATAACATTCTTTCTCAGTGCAGCTAAATTAAGAATATTTTTCTGCGTTACTGACCAGTTTTTTTTTTTCTATAATTCTATATATTTATCTAATATGTTTTAGCTTACATGCTTGCATATATATACATTTCATTTTAAAAATTACTAGTAACATGAACAAAAGTTTTTAAAGAGTGTTTTAAGTTTTAAAGAGTATTTTAAAGTATTATTGTGCTTTATTCATTATTATTCAAGATTTTTTTCTTACTTATATATTAGATTATATGTTAACATAGATTTTAAAAGATAATTTTAACATCAATGAAAGTTTTGAAAGTTTCAAATCATTATTAAATTTTATTCATAATTATCCAATAATTTTAATTTGAGATACCTTATTATACGATATACCATATGGAAATATATTTTCTTTTTCTGAAATAATTTTAACATAAACATATTTTGGATAGGTACATTTTTAATTTTTACTCTGATTTGCACATCATTACTGATTATTATTCAAGACTGTTTGTTTGTTTTTAATTATGTGTTATATACATTTTTTTTATTTAATCCAATCTTACACACACACACACAGATATATATATATATATATATATATAAGTGTTACAAAGCAACAGTAGCAGGTTGTTTGTATGTTTTATTTAATATTTTTCATTTCTAAATAAATCGTTTTTTGTAAAACATTTATTTTATTTACTGAAAGAGTTAAAAATTATTAAATATCAAGATGGTCAGGCTTGTTTTTCTATTATAGCAAAATGTTTCATAGGTTGATATTTAACAGCCTGGTAAGTATTTTTCTGTCATGTTATATCATTTTAAAAGCTAAAAACAGGATTTAACTATTCATTATTTACATTTAAACATTTTTTTCCAATTAAAATATCACACAATATACATTATTTTTTGAATAAATATGTAAAATAACATCAAATTCCATGTATGTGAATTTCAAAAAGTTTCATGCGAAAGTTATTTTTTTATTAATTTTTAAAGAATTTTTGACATGCGTTAGGCTTAACTGCGCGAAATCCTCCGGCCCAGGTGAAATCGAATTTCCCCGCTCCGTCCTCAGATGCGCACTTCAAAATGCGCGCGCCGTCGCGAACGGGTTAAAGAAGTACGAATTAGAGGGCTGCATGAACTAAAATTTCCAGATTCAGACCCGTCATGAACGTTAAAAATTCGGAACGTGCCAGGGTCCAGTGTTGAATTTAAGGGGGTAACCCGGAGGGGGGGGGATCCCCCCCTGGGGCAATAAAGTGCTCCCCCCCCGGAAAATTTTAAATTTTGTGTTTTTAATGGTCAAAAAGTGTTATCCTCCCGGAGCCATAGAAATCCTTTCCGGAGAAAAGTGTCTGAATTCAACACTGCCCGGGCCAATATAAACGCTAAAAGTGTGGTCCGACGTAAAATTTACAAAACATAGATTGTTTATTCTTATATGGTTATTAATAAATAATTGTTGTACGAAGAGAAATTCTGGCAAAATATATTTATTTTATATTTATTTATGTTTACAGTCTTCATTTATAAAAAAAAAGCGCACGCGATCTTTTTTTGATTTATTTTTATATTTTTTATTTGTATGTAGTTGACTAATGCCACATCGTTCATCTATATCCTATTGCTTAGATACTTAAAATTTTGAAAAAAGAGAAGAACCCCACCAGTATTTGAGAGGTTGTGCTCTCGAAACTGGTTAGACGGGAGGTGCTGGGTTCGAACACAGTCACGCCTGTCGGCTTAACCGTTCGGAGTTTTCGTGGTTTTCTTCGAATCTTGGGAAACCTTGCATAATTACGAATTAAGTTCCCTTAGAAAGGCTCTCACGAAGGTCACTTCTCTGAGGGCCTATATTCCTCGAGTAGCTTATCGGCCTTCAGAAAATAAACCAAAATTAAAAAGTTCTATATACTAAAGTCATCTAAGACAAGATTGTACAATCAGTGTTGAATATAGGGGTGGCACAGGCAATAAAATGCTCCCCCCACAAAAAAATTGAGATTTTCTGTTTTCAATGGTAAAAAAATTGCAAACCTCTCCCGGAACTCTATAATATCCACTCCACCCAGAACCACAAAAATCCCTCCCGGAAAAAAAAAAAATGTCTGAATTATGCACTGCGCACAATGGAGAAGAAAATTCCATTATAGACAGGTTATTATAGGTATATCGTCTGTTGTAAATGTACTAATATTTCTGTTATATTCCTTTCTCAGATAAAAAAATTTTCAGTTTAAGAAAGTATTACATCATAGCAGGGATGTAGTGGAAGGTATACGGGGGTACACCGCAGGCCACCCCTTGAATTCAACACTGGCCTAAATAACTGATTTTATCTGTATAATCATGTGGCCACCGATAAATTAATGGAGTGGCTCTGGGAACCTCCTTCTCCCATTCTTCTTCCTTCCGATTACTCAATGTGTCTACCTTCCCCCCCCCCCCCCCAAAAAAAAAAAAAAAAAAAAAAATTTCGAAATTTCAATTTTTTTTTTTTTTTTCTGAAAGTTTAATCATTTTTTACAGAACTTAAGGAATCCTTTCCGGTGAGAAATATTTGAATTCAACTGAACGCGGCGTTTACTACGATGCGTTTTCATGTGTTCTATTATACGTTATGTGTTGCATTTGCGGTTAATGCTTTGGGGAAGTACAGCGAAAACGCATTTTTTTACACAATCTGAAACACTTGGAAATGGATTAAGCACATTGGAAAACACATCTTGACACCTATAGCGTTTAAAAATGTGTTGCATAGTGAGTAGAATGTGTTTTGAGGATTTGCAGTGTGGTTTCCTGGTATCATCACGAAGAAAATTAGTGAAAATACCTATCTGGTACGTGTAAATGGTCAAGTGCGTTTTGTACATGCAGATCATTTAAGAAAGTGCACGCTTCAAATTCCTGAAATCCCTGTGCCTCACAGTGTGCCATTGGATTATGCAAGTGGATCATCAGTGACAACTACTGATTCTAATACAAAGTCAGTTTCTGATTCATCTGATACAATGAAAAATGAGACTGCATCTCAAACGGCAATAGAGACAACTGAGGCAGTAGGAAAAGAAGAGATTCCACCGAGAACTGTTAAAATACCGAAAAGAACTCTGGACTGCCATAAAAACCCGAATTCCCAGCTACTTAAAACTCCACGACCCAAAAGGAACATTAGACCGCCAAATCGATTAAATTTATAGTTTGGTAAATGAATGCCTAGTTTGTAAAACAAAAATTTTTTTTAAGTGGGAGAGTGTTGTGTAATGTAATATTTATGGCAACATGTGCTTATTGTAAGTTTTAACTATGATTTGGCAACAGTCGTTATAAAAATTTTGAATAAATATGTTTCGACGAATTCTTGCTGTCTATCTTTTGAATTATGAAAAGTATTATTAATTTAAATAATTATTGACTTTTAATAATGCTTAAATATATTACAGTCATATTTAACACTTTTTATTCTATTTATTATTATGTTTATTATTTATAACTGTATATTTATTGCTTCCACCATTGTTTATTTTTAAAATAAAGTGATATAACAAAATAAACGGGTTACCATGTGAGACATAACATCGCCACTTTGTTGCAATCGCATCAACTTGGTGCATGTACTACATCTGCGTCATGTATATGTTTTCATAAAATGTAGCCATAATAAAATGCGTGCAATAAAGCAATATTCGCCGGGGAACACAAATTGCTTAATGAGAAATAATATTAAGTAATCTATGTAAATAAAATAACAGAATATAATCTATGATTAAAAGTAATATCTCTAAAGCACTTATGTCAAACAGTGTGACCGTTTTTTCAAGCTAAAAGCAGGCTAGATTCAGACTGACAACAAGCTAAAAATAAATTGGATGGTCCTGCCATCTATCGATCGTCAGTATATCAATAGACTGACAACTATCTTTTAGCCTGAGTTTTTAGCTTGATTTAGCTTGTTGTAAGTCCTACAACAGTCCAGATTTCTTACAACAATCCAAAAACGGTCACACTGATGTCAAACTCGTATTTTATTTAAACATTCCTGATCTGCACGCGTGAAATATATAAGATGCCAAGCAAAAGATGCGATTACAAAATGTTATTATTAAAATTATCGCAAAACACCGAATACTAAGTCACTAAGTATTATGGCTTTTTTCTTTTAAATAAATAATATAATAATAATAATGCAACAGATTTCTTTTCCAATTTGTTTCTTAAATTTAAATATGTTTTATTGTATTTAAATAAAAATTGCTTACGTATTTTCTTTGCTCCAAGTGCTCAAATTCTGAAATGTAACAAAAACATTCAGCCAGTGAAAAGTGACGTACATCAAATATCTGAGACGTATGCAAATAAATCGTACTTTTTTATCAGTTTTTTTAGTATAATTTTTAAACTATTTGGAACAAATTTTTGAGAGTTGGTGCATTAAGTAAGACTTTAAGTTGACCTATTTGTATAAGAAATTGTGTTATGTTGACAGTTTTCCTTGCATAAAAAATTTCCTCTTGTAAATGGACAGATTTTGGAAACTAGTTGGATGTGCCAATCCCAAAACTTTCTTCTATCTCATACGTACATTTTAATATTTAATAAAAAAAAAAGCTATTCATTTTAATGCTTTAATAATTTTAATTCAATACCATAACAACTTAGATTTTCATCTTAAATTTCTGCTTCAATCAATTAATCGGAGTAAAAACGAATTTCCGTCTCTGCACGAGCCGATGGACAATAGAATGATAGGCAGATTTTTTTTTTTAATTCAGGGAGGACTTACTTGCCTTACCAAAAAATAATCATATACAAAAAATTTAGTTCAGTTCTAGAACTAACTTCATACACTTTTAAGTGATGCAATATTGAAAATTGCATAAAATTCGCTATTGCAGCGCCCCCTTCCGGAGGATTTTTTTCAGATTCAAGGCGATCCAACTAGTGATAGCCATACACTTACACAAAAAATTTCGTTCAATTCGATGCATAACTTCATGTACTTTTGGCCGGTACAATATTGAAAATGGTACAAAAATCGCGATTGCAGCGCCCCCTTCCGGCGGATTATTTTCAAATTCAGGGAGGACCAACTAGCCATATACTTACACAAAAAATTTGGTTCAATTCGATGCATAACTTCTTATACTTTTGGTCGGTACAATATTGAAATTGGAGCAAAAATCGAGATTGCAGCGCCCCCTTCCGGCGGATTATTTTCAAATTCAGGGAGAACCAACTAGCCATAGTCATACACTTACACAAAAAATTTGGTTAAATTCGATGCATAACTTCATATACTTTTAGTCGGTACAATATTGAAAATGGCACAAAAATCGCGATTGCAGCGTCCCCTTCCGGCGGAATATTTCAAAACTGAAGGAAGATCTGCTTGCCATCGCCGAAAACATTCACAAAAAATTTGGTTCAATTATATGCATAACTTCATACACTTTTTGATGGAAGAATGGCGACATACACACAGACACACACACACACGGACAGACAGACATTTTGTAAAAACATGTTTTTTGGAATCTCTGACCCCTAAAACGTGTAAATCCGTCGAAAACCGGAAGTCGAAAAAATTTCGATTACAATACTTTCTTCTATTGAAGATAGAAGAAAGTAAATAGAATCACACTATGAAACAAAGATAGTCACCATGCACACACACACAAAAAAAGTAAAATCAAAATAATAATCATTTTGAATTCCCATCATATTAGGACTGCCGTACAAAAAGTTTCAAATTAAAAAAAAATGGTCAAACAATCAAAAAATATTTTCCACACCACTTGAAATGGCTTGACCCAATATCATCTAGTAGGTTTTATTCATATGGACGTTGGCTTAGCATACATTCCCGACTGTTTAAATCATACGAAAGCATTTGAAAACGATCTTTGTAATTGTCTGAGCGAAGCGAAGTCTTTATACTCAGAGATACGAAACGATATTAAAATTCAAAAAAATTCTTTCGTCAAGCAAATCTCAAAAAGTACTTGTCGGATTTCGATTCTGTTTGTACCAATAAGTACCTATGAAGGTAATCTGGTGAATGCACTACATACGAAAAATTAGTTCCAAATAATTTAAAAGTTATATTAAAAAAACTGATAAAAAAGCACAATTTATTTGCATACGTCACAGAAATTTGGTGTGCGTGATTTTCATAAGCTGGATATTTTCGTAGATAACCGAATCAGTACATGGAGTAAATAGTAATCATTTACGCACTCAGAAATATTGAATGCAATAAAACATTTTAAAATTTAATCATGCAGGAAAATAAAACTGTTATTTTTTTATATTAAAAAATGTCATAAAAACTTAATAGCATTTTTTGATCGCTAAAAGAATATTTTATATATTTCGCGTCTGAAAATTAGAAGCAATTACGTTTTTAAACAAAAAGTTTCTCTTATGACATCATTTTCCCTTTATATTTATTTTTATTGCGTGTTTTCTTTTAACTTATATTTTGTTTGTGTGTCAATTCTGGTCACTAATTTTTCGGCATCCATTCTGATGCGCGTGTGGCATCGATTAATAATTGGCATTGATTAATAATTGGCGCATTTTTTTTCAAAGCCCATTTGGCGAAAACTGCGTTTTCAAATAACGCTTACATACACATTTTAAAATTATTTTCTATTATCAAAAATAACTTACAGTAAATAAAGTAATAATAATAATTAATAACTATAAAAACAAGTATTTTATATAATTAAAAAAAGGAAATGAAAGTAAATAAACATTTTATGAGTAAATAAACAAATAATAAATAAATAAAGCCGGGTTACCATCTCAGGTAAAATAATGCCATTTTGACGCCAATTATGTAGCCTGGTGCATATGTGACATCTTTTCCCATTTTTCATCCATTTCCTGTTGGAATACAACTTTGAAATGTGGAATATGTATGCATACCTGGGAGCAATACTGGAATTAGACATTGATTTTTTTTTTTAGCTCACAGGCTATCATAGCCTGAGAGCTTATGTGCCCGTCCGTTCTGTATGTACGTTCGTATGTTCGTGCGTAACGCAATAACTCATGATAAAAATGTCGGATCCACTTGAAATTTTGTATATAGGTATATCATGATAAGGCGCTTCCCTGATTAGTTTTTGGAGTTCATTCGATATGTATAAGAGGGGGAACGGGGGGCTCATGCCCCTCCCCTTAATTGATATAAACGAGATTTTCATGCAGAATTAACAGTTTTCGTTCAAAATTTAGATATAGGATCATTCTGATGAGGCGATTCCGTGACTGTCATTAGGTGTTCATTGAATAAGTATAAACAGGGGGAACGGGGGGCTCATGTCCCCCTCCTTAATTGATATAAACGGGATTTTCATGCAGAATTAACAGTTTTCGTTCAAAATTTAGATATAGGATCATTCTGATGAGGCGATTTTGTGACTGTCATTAGGTGTTCATTGAATAAGTATAAACAGGGGGAACGGGGGGCTCATGCCCCCCCTTAATTGATATAAACGGGATTTTCATGCAGAATTAACAGTTTTCGTTCAAAATTTAGATATAGGATCATTCTGATGAGGCGATTCCGTGACTGTCATTAGGTGTTCATTGAATAAGTATAAACAGGGGGAACGGGGGCTCATGCCCCCCCCCCCTTAATTGATATAAGCGGGATTTTCATGCAGAATTAACAGTTTTCGTTCAAAATTTAGAAATAGGTTCATTCTGATGAGGCGATTCCGTGACTGTCATTAGGTGTTCATTGAATAAGTATAAACAGGGGGAACGGGGGGCTCATGACCCCCCCCCCCTTAATTGATATAAACGGTATTTTCATGCAGATTTAACAGTTTTCGTTCAAAATTTAGATATAGGATCATTCTGATGAGGCGATTCCGTGACTGTTATTAGGTGTCAGTGAATAAGTATAAACAGGGGGAACGGGGGGCTCATGCCCCCCCCCCCCTTAATTGATATAAACGGGATTTTCGTGCAGAATTAACAGTTATCGTTCAAAATTTAGATATAGGATCATTCTGATGAGGCGATTCCGTGACTGTCATTAGGTGTTCATTGAATAAGTATAAACAGGGGGAACGGGGGGCTCATGCCCCTCCCCTTAATTGATATAAACGGGATTTAAATGCAGAATTAACAGTTTTCGTTCAAAATTTAGATATAGGATCATTCTGATGAGGCGAGTCCGTGGCTGTTATTAGGTGTTCATTGAATAAGTATAAACAGGGGGAACGGGGGTTCTAATGCCCCTCCCCTTAACTTGTATAAATGGATTTTTCAAGCAGAATTGTCAGATTTCGTTCAAATCTCTGAATTGTTTTGGAAGTTTAATGGTTAAGTATAAAAGAGGAGAATAACTCCTCTTAAATTATATAAATGCTAAATGGGTTTTTATTAAGAATTATCCGATTTGCTCTGAATTTTGAATATAGGTTTTTTAATATGATAAAGCATGTACTTTATAGTTTAGGAGGTTCAATGATTAAGTATAAAAAAGGAGAAAGGGAAGAGCTGTTTCCCCTTCTTAATTTTTTTTTCCGAACGGAATTAACGAAAATACAAGGCTGTAATTTACAATTAGTATGCATAGCCTGTGAGCTCAATGCCATCAGTTTAACTGGGCAATATTCTTTTTTTTTTTTATTCGATCCAAAAAGGGGCAACGGGGGTTATTTTTTAAAAATTTATACAATTTATACTGCATAAAGGAGCCACTTACCTATTTTTATATACAAGAAGAAGTAAGTGGCATGTAAAAACAATTATAGTATACATAAATAAAATTCTTGAGATAATATACTAGAGATATAAGCACCGGGTTTGGCGAGATTTTTTATGCCAATTAGGCGAAAACATCGTTCTGATTACCAGATATATATAGCATGCTATAATAAGACGTTATTTATATATTTCAAAATAAAAAAAGGAATAAACGAAACATTTTCTGTTATTAAAAAAAAAAGAAATAACAACCAATAGATGATAATATTTTTAGAACAAACAATTTATTATAACATTTATATGATAACCATGTTAGGCAACTGAACGCCATTTTGGCATCAATTAGGTATCTTGGTGAGTGTAGGACATATATGTGCCATATTTATTTGTAAAACTGAGCATGAACGTTTACCAAGTGTGTTTTCATATCCGCTTATATCTTTTTGCAACATAGCGCACCTTTCGAAGATAAAACTGCACAAAAGAAAAAAATCAATATTTGCAGTATTTTTATTTAATTTAATTTTTTTTAAAATGTAATGCACATTTTGTAATCAGTAGGTTCGATAATCAGACCTCGTTTTTTTGCTTTAAAAGATGATATTTCATACAACGTCTTTTTTGGATTCGTCGTTTTTCCATATTTGATAGTACGCGTCTACTCGTTTTGTAACTTTTTTTTTTTTGTGACTTTCTTCTTTATTAACAGCGACATTTGGACTTCTTATTTAAATAAAAATTCTTCTAAATGCAAAGAATTTTTTAAAAGAAATAAATAAATGAAATGCGGACATCTATTGCTCAAAGCACAAAATTTTTCCTATTGAGTTAATAAAAATCAGTAAAAACATAATTTTTATGATGAAAAAAAGGTCACTTATGTAATAACAGAGTCATATATTATGTACGTTATGGATTAAGTATTAATATTTCTCCACCATTTATAAATAATAATAATAATAAAATAAAATGCGGACAGACCAAAGTCTATATTTGACTGAAAACAACATCCATTTTCTAAATGCTTTAAAAAATGGCCAATGAAAAGCGATATTTCAAAAGTATTATGAAATTAGTTAAAAACCATTTACTTTAAACTAAATGAATAAAAGATTTATATTTTTAATGAAATAAATGGGATTTGAAAAATTATTGAAAATTTATCACCATAGATGTATCAATATTATAATCGGTACCTTGTATGCAAAATGGAACAATTAGCAACAATTTTTGTACCCGATAAATGGTCGTTGCTTTGTTTAAGGTTATAAAGTAGATTACGAAATATTCCTATACAGAGATGCCAAGCCCCCGCTTATTGCATAGCAGAATTTTCTTATAGGAAAAGTTATTTTTTAAATCTGCAGAATATTCCAATTTAATAAAACATTTTCAGTATTAAAATACCGGTATCCAAAATGTCGGAGACTTGGCAGCTCTGCCTATAACATTTTAATTAATCACGGTACTTTTTTTAATCGGATTCAAATTTAGTGGAGACTGCGTTTTTTGGCCAAAAGCAGCTTTTTTCCACATGTGTAACTACGATACAAATCCTTGATGCTGAAATAAAATGTTTTGACTTATGCTATTATTGCTTCCTCTTATTTATTTATTTGAATTTTAAATAAGATGACTCAAAATCGTGTTTTTTAAATGTACGAAAAAAAATCCATTTCGAGAGAGGGCGAAAAGAACAATATTTGGCGATTTATCAACTTCGCTTGGCTAAGTGTCTTACTACCTTGTATTTAATACTCTTCACAATACTTCGCTGTTATATGGTCTTTGGCGCTTTTATAAAAAAGTTTGACGTAATTCGGGCTTAAGAAAGTGAGTTTTTTACTGAATAATACAAATAAATGAAAAATGAATATTAAGAAATACTAAGAAAAGAAAAATGAAGCATTATACTGATCTATGTATATTTAAAAATGCATCTGCTAGCACTAATTAGATAATCTATGTATATAATAGAAGATAAATAGCTTTTGATTCTATATTTCTATGCTATAAAGCAATAACGTTTGTGTGTTTTTCGTTATCATTGGGAGTACCTAGCCGATTTAAAAAATAATGTGGGCAAAAAATGTTGGTAACCATGTTTGCTGCAAAATATACTATATTTTGCGTAGGAACAATAATCACCATCAATGCACGAGCAAAGAAGTTCTAAAATTGAGAATTCTTTAATGTTGATATGACTAAAAATTAAATTTTTTTTTGATAATTTTTAAGATATAATATTCTTGTTATGAACGATTTCTAAAACATTCGACAATTTAAATTCACAAATTAAACATTTTTTTTTCTAGAAAAAGTTTTAAACCAAATTTATTGATAATATTGCAATTTCTAGGATACTGTTGGGGTTAGAAACTAGAACTTTGGCATCACAGTAATTTATAAGATGTAAATTCTCGTTTAGGACAAATTCTTAAAAAAGGATTCCTTAATTCTTATCGACAACCTCATGGCATCCATGGAAAACAGATGTTCAACAACATAAATTATTCAGACGGATCTCACACCATATAAAATACACTCCATTCTCTTCAAACATAATAATTTATGTTATTTATAGTTTCTCAAATCGGTGCGGAGCTTCTGTTTATGCTCATGACATCATTTCAAAAAGTTATATTTCCAATGTAGGAAAATTTGGTGTTTTATTTTCTATATTACTTTTAACATTTTGAATATTTCCAATTTTATATCCATGTATGGTTTGCTTTCCCTTTTATAAAAATAGTATATGCAACTTTATATATAAGATTTTGTAATTCTATGATTCAATATGATTTCATCATATTTTATCACAATGAATGACCAACTAAAGGTAACATCTCATTTTCTTTACTTGTCGCAAGTTATTAAATGTGTATTCTCAGCAACATCGCTCAGACTAATCCCTCTGTTGGAAGTCCTAGTTAACATTTAACTTTGCACCATCAATCAATTATAATTTAACATTTTGGAAGTATGAATAAACACATAGTAGGTTACAGTATTTTGGCAGTATTGTTTTCACACATTGTCCACGTCATATCCCAGCTTCTAGTCAAATCTCCTTCTCGAAATTTTTTGTACATAACACTCTCATACAATACTATCAAAGGCTGGAATTTCAGATTTTTATCTCGTGCCCCACCAGAGATATCAAAGCCTAAAAGATGCGATTTTTGGAACTTTCGACAAATTTTGGAATTTTTTTTGCAAAGAGAAATCAACTTCCAGATCTGGAACTCGGTGTGTGAGTACATGTACCTTTGACCTCTTTGTAAAAAAAAAATTGTCATATTGACAGTTTTCCTTGCATGAAAAATTTGCTCTTGTAAACAGACAGATTTTGGAAAAAATCTTACATTTTGTGCTAAAATTTTACCAGTAAAAATTTATTTAAAAAAATATATTCTACCACCATATCTTTAGCCTATTTTATTCTGAACAAAATTCTGCAAACAACATTTCAATTGGGAAAATAAAAGACGAGATATTTACAATTTCGTATATCCTAGTATATGAGAAAATCGCTGCAAACGATGAAACAAAGATGGCTGCCATGCGCAAACAAAAATTAATAAAAATAAAATAATAGTCATTTCCACGACAACCATTGTTTTAAAGCTAGATTTTGAAGACAAACCCAAATGAAAATTTGAATATTTCCTCTTCTAGTTAAGATAAAAACAAGATTTAAACTTCATTTAAACGTCATTTTAGGTATTAAAAAACAAAGAAGTTTTTAATGCGGTATTTTTTTTTTAATAGGAAATTTGAAGATTTTTGTGGTCCTGGACCCTCTTAAATTGCTTAACTTAACCCCCCTCCCCCCACACACAAAATTTCGTAGTTGTGGTAATGGTCGTCTTTAAATAACAAGAAAAATGGTTATCTTAGAAAACCCCCAAAATTGTTATCTGTGGCAATTGTCGAAATTGTCTTCTATTATATATATATAACATGCAAATGGAAATTTCGTCCTGGCTGCTTATAGTTCGTGTCCGCGAAAGGATTTTTATGCAACTTACATTGTTAGATAAATAATGTTTAAAGGAGCATTTTAGTATATAACATACAGATCTACGTAGGTTAGTTATAGAATTAAGATGGAAAGCTCTATTGTTTTAGACGAAAAGGTTACCTTTGCTTATTTTTTGACGACCATTATCGTTGATGAAAAAATTGAAACGGCTATACACCTTCAAAAATAAAATAAAATAAACTGTTAGTAATTTTATTTAAAACAAAGAAAAGGAAAAATAGTTTTGACAAGCGATAATACTATAAAACGAAAATATTTAATTTAAACATGAAAAGGAATGTTTTTAATGCTAAACAATTTAATTAATGATTGCAGTTGAAATATTATTTGGCGATTTATCTTTTGCGTGAGGTTAAGAAAAATGCATCTGAAAATTTGATAACATAATACCAAAGTAACAATTTTGTTTTTAGTTTCTTCTTCTTCTTCTTCTTTTTAATCTAACTTTTCTATCATGGGACTTACAGAAGAATCCAACAGATGATAAAATTGACGATACTTGTGAATTACATGTTACTTGTTTATTTACAATTCTGATTTTTCTTTTTTCGCCAAAAAAATTTATTTTAAACCAAAAAAGACATAAGCGTGACATTGATCAAAACGATGTTCACAATAATGGTCTTTAAGTATACGGCAATATTTTTTTATTATTATTCAAATGTAAATTATATAAATATCAGTTCCTTCTCATGGGAGTTTTGGACACCCTTTATATTTGCGTGTTACTTTTAAAAAATCAACTCATGAATTTTAATATTTTGTACTGTAACACATTGTTTTTATGATTCTATTGCAAACGTCTTACTAGAAAAATATTAACATACATCAGAAAATAAAACAATGGTTGAGTGAAAAATTACCGAAATTATATGAGATAACCTCAGATTTAAGGGTGCAAATTCTATAATAAACAATATGGGGCATTTTTTCCCTTTATACACTTAAGAAGAAACTTAGAATTTAGCTAACTAATAAAATACAAATTCAGGTTTATTTCCCGCATAATGTATTACCTTTCTTTTGCTTCTGAACAGAATACGAATCATTTTTATATGAATGGAAAACAATGCTGCGTAGCTGATGCGCTGTTTTTTTCAGAACGCGAAAACGCACATGAAGTGGTTTTCTATGAATAATTTCGAAGGAAAGTTTGCAAAATGTTACATGGAATAAGAGAAAATTGAAAAATTTTCGATGCTCTCTTCAAACGGCTGATCATTAGACAAAAAATGCGCAATAAATGTTGTTAACATTTTTTGCTGTTAATTACGCATTTAATACGAAGAATAAGTACTATGTAAAAATCATCACTATAGAAAACATGTGTTACCATCTGTGAAAGAATTTAATAATTATAAATAAACAATTTAGATATATTAATTAAAGGATAAGTTGTTTTGAAAGAAATATTAAACGAAGTCCTCTGTGGGATCTGCATTTACACTTACTCACTTGTTATATATAAATATGCATATGTATATACTATATAAGACCATTAATAGTAAACAATATTAACCATTTGAAATTAACCATTGAATTTAATAACTTATATCTAGAACTTATATATAGAAATTTTTCGCTAATTTAGCGTCAAATTAAAAATAAACAGAAAACATAAATCACGTGAACATGAGCATAGTGAAGTAAACTGGGAAAAAATAAAAATGAATAAAAATAAAAATAATTGTGAACGTGAAATATTACAAATTAATGTCTTAAAAACCTTTGAAGCATTTTCTTCCAAATTTTAGGGTGTCCCATGGAGGCAAACTCATTGCGAATATTGTCTCTACGTATGAAGATTTATATTGATTCTCTGATGATTGATGGAAAATATGATCTAGAAGAATATATTAATCTGTTATTTTTAAAATCTTTTTGTAATGGTTCTTTGATATATAATCTTGAGAGAGCTGTAGTTTTTCTATTGTATTTGATGTCTGCTATATGTTTTTTAATCCCTGAGTTTTCTATTTTTCCTATTATATTTGATGTCTGCTGTATGTTCTTTAACCCCTTCGCGACGGGTCCCTTTTACGAAATTTTTAAAGTTTTGTCACCGGTTTTTAAAAACAGAAATTTGTAACTTTTCAAGTCGAGAATATGCGCCGATTAAACAAGGTAAATTTTACAGTACAATTTTACTGGTTGGGATAAACAAGGATTCTTAAGCCTTTTGCGGCACGTATACGTGTCGCTCGTTCCCAAGAGGTTAATCTTAGTTCTGAGTTTTCTACTTATACATATCTTTCTAGATCATATTTTCCATCAATCATCAGAGAATCAATATAAATCTTCATACGTAGAGACAATATTTGCAATGAATTTGCCTCCATGGAGCTCCCTAAAATTTGGAAGGAAATGCTTCAAAGGTTTTTAAGACAATAATTTGTAATATTTCACGTTCACAATTATTTTTATTTTTACTCATTTTTATTTTTTCTCAGTTTACTTCACTATGCTCATGTTCACGTAATTTATGTTTTTCTGTTTATTTTTAATTTGAAGCTAAATTAGCGAAAAATTTCTTTTATCATTTATTGTTTTTGAAAAGTTGCCGCCAGAGCAACGAAACATGTAAAACTAAAAGGTATTATTTGTCATATTATTTTATTTTAATAAATCACTTATAGCTTTTAAAAATAATTTCATATTTCAAAGTGATGTTTTATATTAACCATTAAATTCGATTTTCACGTGTTTCCCCCCCAAGATATGACTTGGCAGGCTGACTGTGTTTTAATATGCTAATCGATTTATAACTAATTCTGGTTTTTCAGCCGTGAACTCATTGAGGTGGTTGTTTGTGCTGCCGCCTGCCAGTATTCCAGGGCAAAAAGCCAAAACCTTTAATCGCGCCTATAACAACATTAAAAAAAAAATTGTAATGTAAGAAATTACAACGACTATTTGGAAAATGATATTTTTATAGACTAAAATTTTAAAGATTTATAAATAAATTCTATATTTAAATTAATAATACATAATAATAAACATAATTTTTTTGATGATCATAACGAGTCCTATATTACGTACGCCTAGATCCATGATTAAAAAAACAGTAGTTTATAAATATACTACTTTAACTGTGTAAAATGTGCATTTTTATTGGATGAGTTAATCAGACTGACTTCTGAATGCCTCATATTAAGTACGACATGGATTAAACATTAATATTCCTGGACTCATCATGAACAAATTTTTAATGAAATTTCAGTTTACAATTTTTGGAACTGCAAATTTTTAAACTTCTAAAAATTGCACATTTTAAAATTTTACACCGTTGCGTAGAGAAAAAAAAAATGCACTTTCAAATGAAATTTGCTTGAAATCTTTATCACAATCTATTTTCAAATTATTATTATTATTATTTAAGTTTTTATTACTTTTTTGTCATTGTGGCAACAGAAGTATTCCATTTTTGGACATTAAACATGGACTAATCAGAAACGAATACAATAAAATAAGTTGCGGTTTTCAACCAATAAAAAGATTCAGACAGACTTCAGATTTCCCATACCTTTACCGAGGACAACAACTATTTTCCAAATAGTTAATAAATAAACAGGTAAATCAAAGATAGTTCTAGGTTTCTTTTAAGATGTTAATTTACGCTTTCACTAATTTTGAAAACGTGAATTTAGTTTTATGAAAAGGTACAAAAAACTAGTCGTTGGGGGCCACCGTAATACTTACCCATCATATATATGCATACATAATGTATGAAAATAATACATTTGAAAACTATTTATAAAATGGATTGCAATTCCAAAACAAAATTTAAACGTGCATTTATATTTTTATTGTGCATAGTAATGCTGTATTAATGAGTTGCTGATGAATCTCTTTCGATAAATTATACAACACGCCTAACTACTCAAGTAGTACTGAATTGCGAAAAAGAAACATCCCTGTAACTCCAAAAATAATAATCTTATTAACTAACAGTTTATTACGTCGGATTAAGCGTCTCATTTCCAATTAAAATATATCTTTGAATTGAAATTTGAATGAAATACAGGGTCATGAAAAATCGAAGAATGTGGAAAACAGGATTACCGATATCTCGGCAACTAATATTTCGATCAACTTCGTTCTTTATGCAAAATTTGTGTTATTTTATTACCTTTTACGATCAGTCCTTAAAATAAAAAATTTCGAAATTTTTTATATACCTTTTATTAGAACGAACTTTTCGAGAGTCTGAAAAAAATAGTTCCGGATAATCGAGGTTA
This sequence comes from Maratus speculifer, assembly GCA_964019185.1. Lineage (NCBI taxonomy): Eukaryota > Metazoa > Arthropoda > Arachnida > Araneae > Salticidae > Maratus > Maratus speculifer. The sequence goes on along the minus strand of OZ025290.1, from coordinate 53,868,059 downwards.
CTGATATTAAATAGGCTTCGTTCCATTCTTACATACTAAGTACATACAAAATTTCAAGTCTCTATCTCAATTCGTTCGGGAGATATAGAGCGTTTACAGACAGGACAGATAGACAGACAGACGGATGGTCGGCAAAATTTTTTTTTCTAAAAATATGTTTTTCGAAATCTCCAGTGTCAAAAACGTGTAAATCCGTCAAAAAAAATTTCGATTTTCAAAACGATTGCAAGACTTACCCTATTCTACGTTTGATGGGTAAGTAATAAACACAGGCATCATAATGACCAATCCATATGGATGGTTTCAGAGGATAGTCTGGAATTACTTTCATAGATGGAAATCCTCCTACACAGTTTTATTAATTTTTCTGAACAAATTGAAAAAAAAAATTAAAGTCATGAAGGAAAAAGAAAGTGTCTATATCCATGAAATAAAACATGTGCAAACTATTTACAAAATGCATCGGAAATCCAAAATGAAATGTAAACGTACATTTAAGTATTTTTAACACGCAATAATGCTCTATTAATGAATTTCTGATGAACCAATTTCGAAAATTTTTTAAAATGCCAAACTACTCAAGTAGTAGCGAACTGCGTAAAAAAAATCCTTATAACGCCAACAATAATAATCATATTAACTAACAATTTACTGTGTCGGATTAAGCGTGTCTCATTTCCAATTAAAATATATCTCTGAATTGAAATTTGAATGAAATGCAGGGTCATGAAAAATCGAAGAATGTGGAAAACAGGATTACAAATATCTCGGCAACTATTAATCCGACCGACTTACATTTTTAAGAGAAATTTGTGTTATTTTGTTGCCTTTTACGTCCACTCCTTAAAATAAAAAATTTCTAAAATTTTTATATGCCTTTCATTAGAACGAATTTTTCGAGAGTCCGAAAAAAATAGTTCCGGATAATCGAGGTTACGAATATTAAATAGGCTTCGTTCCATTCTTACGTGCTAAGTACATACAAAATTTCAAGTCTCTATCTCAAGGTGTTCGTGAGATGGAGCGTTTACAGACACACAGACAGACAGACAAAAGGACGGCAATTTTTTTTTTTTTTTTTTCTAAAAATGTGTTTTTCGAAATCTCCACTATCTGAAACGTGTAAATCCGTCAAAAAAAATTTTCGATTTTCAAAACCATTCCAAGACTTACACTACACTACATATGATGGGTAAGTAAAAAGAAAAAAGATGAACTTTATGCACTTGTAGCTTTAAAGGGCATTAGAAGATGTAAAAGTTTATTTTTCTGTCACTTTTAAGAAAAAAAAAAAAAAAAAACTATATTCAGTTATTACCAAATTTAACCATCATAATTACACTTTACAAACAATAACTACAAATCGTGAAAGTATACATGATTAAATTTTCAAAGTATGTTTCTGGTTTTTACTGCATTTTAACTGGTTTTGAAATTAACTCAGTCAGATGCAAACAATAATGATTTTAAAGAATGCATTCTTTATAATGAAATTTTACGAAAAAACACGAAACATTCAAAAGGACGCCAAGAACATGGACAAAAGGCACCAGCCTTGCTGTATAACACATCAGAGCACATTGTTAATGAAACAGGGCTGATCACTTTAATAATCCAAGGCTGTTAATTATTGTAGCGCCGCAGATTTAGGTTTTAGATGTTTAGTTATAGTTGCGGTTAATTGTGTGGTAAAATAATTGTAGTTGCAGTTTGCTAAAAATCATAATAATAAAAAAAAGTAGTTCTTACGAGTACGTTTTCCACCGCATTTGAAAGGATTAAAAAAAAAATGTGCAGTGCATCTTGCATACTTCAACATTCTTCAATATTTTTTCACAGAAAATAACATTACAAAACAATACGGAGAAAGAATTTTTCTTTCTTTTCACATAAACTAATATTTACACAGATAAATTTACAAAAATAAATTTTTTTGCTGCTCTGTGGGCGCAAATGTGTCATTTGGCATATGTACGCTAATACCTCCCGTCCCCCCTCCTTCCTTTTTCTTTTTTTGCAGTACTTCAAATAATTTTATCCACGCAGATGACATAATTTCGAGTAAACGTACGTCTTTACCAACACATTATACGCGTGTGTTCAGTTTTCGTTGAATTATAGAGAAAGATAACAATACGTTGTCATCTTCTCCACTTAAATCACCCCATGAGGGGTTTTCTATTTTTGCTTTGGTTTAAATGGACTGAGGTGTAATATTTTTATTGTTTATGAACTCATATAACGCCATATTTTTTTGTTATAGCTTCTGTGAAATTTCTAGATGTTTGGAAAGGCTGTAAAAATGCAATGTATGTGATAAATCTATCCATTGTAGTGTTTATGTATTTCCTGAATAAATCAAAACTTCTGCTATAAATTGAAAAAAATTGTATATTTCTGCCTCTTTCTAAGTTGTTCTTAGGGTTTGAAAACAAGTGATCAAACTTGACGTGCTTTAGATTGAATTTTTTGCATCAACAGAGCCTAAAGGTAAGTTTTCATTTTTAATTATTTTAATATTTTTAATATGCCGTCGAACTCGCTTAGTACATTCACGGGATAAAATGAGAACAAGATTTAAAACGAGCAATTTTCACGTTAAGAATAGGTCATCATTTAAACTACAGTATGTGTAAAAGTTTTAAGGACACAAAAAAATATTAATTTTTTCAGAAATTTTCAATTAGACGAAAAAAGTTTACTATATTGTGTATATTAAAATTGAAAAGTTAATTAAAAAGTCAACAAAATTCATCTGGAAATATTTTATTACGAAAAGAAAGCAATTGTTCAAAAAAAAAAAAAAAAAAAAAAAAATGCTAGTTCTGTGTTTAAAAAAAAAAAAAAAAAAAAAAAAAACCTTAAGAACAGCAAAATACAAACAACACAGTAACATAGAAACGAATAATTCATTATTACGCACCCATCATTGCGTTTAATGACTGCAAATGTTATATCTTTCATGGACATTATTGATATTTGACACTGTTTTTGACTGATTTCGTATCATTCATCTTTAGTGGTAGATTTCTGAAGCTGCGGAAAAATATCTTCCATTTTTATAAATTTGTCGTGTTAGATCTCCTTATAAATTCTCGAGATGGTTTAGATCAGGATTTATGGATAGACATTGCCAAACTTCATTATTTTTCTTTTTGGAACCAGAGCTTTGTTTCACGGCCTGTGTGGATAGGCGCATTATCTTGCTGATAAATCCATTTTCTCTTCAGTGTTTCAACAGGTGAAAACTGGTTATAAAGAGTTTTTAACTATGTCTTTGAATTAACTTTTCCTGAAAGAAATGCAAGTGACTCCACGTCGTTGAACGAAAAGTAGTCGTATGACTTAATGGATCCGCCACCAAATTGGCGTGTTGAGAATTTTTTTTTCTTTTCTCAAAGTCGGGACAGTAATATTTACAGTCATCTGGATCCTCTTAGTTCCATTTCTTTTTATCGGAAAAATTACCTTTAGCCCTTTGTTATTCCAAGACATCACCTGTCTTCCAAATTATAAACGCTATATTTTGTGGCTAGCCAGTGAACGGGGCTTACACAATTTTGCTGTGCATTGTAAATTCCCAAATCGATTGAATGCATTGCAGATAGTTTTCTTGCACAAATCATTTGAGCCCAATCGTTTGTAAAGTTTCTTTACTTGAGTATTTTTCAGTTGATGCTAACTTTAAACCTCTCTTTTCATTTCTGTGTGACAAGGCTTTTGGTCTGTCAACAGCGGTTTTTTTTTTTTTTTTTTTTTTTTTTTTTTTTTTTTAACCCCATATTTGTATTTTAACTTTTATTGAAGGAAGTTTTAGCTCTTCCCAACTTTTTTGCAATAGATCTATAGCTCATTTCTGAAAATGTAAGAGATTCAACAGCATTCTTTTCATGTTCAGTCAGTTTACTTACTTTTGGCGTTATTAATAAAATTAACAAAACTCATAATAGAAAATGCCACAAAAACCCCTATGCAAAAGAGATTTTAACATTCAAGTGAATAATAGTTATACGCATCCATTTATATAAGAAATTGAGGTACCATTAAGGTTTTTACACATGCTAAAATAGCGTTCGTTTACATAATTATTAATTTTTCGCAATAAAAAGTTTGCAGATACATTTTTTTTTCATGTTAGTTTTTCCACTTTATAATCAACATTATTTTATAATAGGGTTGTTGAAAAAGTAATTTCTTTTTTCAAATAGACGACTTTAAAGTGACATATTTACAGTAATGCTTCTTCAATCAAGCCAATCTATTATAGCGTTTGAAAAGCAAATAAAAGGTTCTAGATCAGTGGTTCCCAAACTTTATTGATATGCGACCCACCTTTCAGTGAAAAATAAAAAAAAAAAAAAAAATTCTCGACCCACCCAAGAAAAAGTTGTATATCAGTATAGCAATTTCTCTACGATCTCTATACACTCGGCTATCCTGTCCCACGAAAAATACAAATTTTCATACGGAAGATACTTTGTCAACAAAAACAAGAACGGGTAATCTCAATGTGTGTTGAATAGTAAATAACGCAATAGCCAAACTACAAAGATAGTTAAAAATACGTTTAGTCATTATAAAAACATAACTTTATAAATAATGAGATTTCTGGTACTGATGTTTACCAATGTGGGAACATATATTAACACGCAGTTTGTCTCGTACTTGTCTTTCAAAAACAGCAAAGTATAAAAAGCATGTTTTTATAAGCACGAAGTGTTTAATTTCATCAGGGACCTCAGAGCTCATTTAAATATTTCTGGATATTCTGTTCATACATTCATCTAAATGGAAATTAAAGATTTTCCCTTGAAATATTACTTCCTATTGAAATTGCCACATCTTTTTAAACCAAAGAAATAAATGATATATTTTAAATATTATTACAAATCTCGATTGTTCCGCGACCCACCAAAACAACTGCCGCGGCCCACCAGTGGGTCGCAACCCATAAGATTGGGAACCGCTGTTGTAGATTATAAAAATAGCATCATCTGCTTACCGAATCAAAAATTATTGCGCTTTGAAATCAAGATTCCAGAAGGTCGATTTCGTTACATTTTGCTTTTTTACTCTCGAAAAGGGAAAAATGCATAGCAGATCTCGAAAATTATGTGGTGTTTATGGTGTAGAGTGCTAGTGTCAGAAATATTTCACTCGGATTTTCATTTCGGAAATTTTGATGTTATGTGCTCTGACCAGTTAGTCGTTGAAAATTTAAAAATACTGAATTTAAAAAAAAAAATCGAGGTAGACCGACAAATTTTATCGCGCGACATCGCAACGGGAATAAACATCGACCAAAAAACAGCTTTCATTCATTTAAATAAGAGTGGATACCAATAGATGCTCGATACTTTGGTTCCACATTAACTAACAGTGAAAATTATAATGGACCAAGTTTAAATTTATGAATCGCTGCTGAAACGAAACGAAATCGAGCCATTTTTAAAACGAATAATTATGGGCGATGAAAAGTGTATCATTTACGAAAATAATATGTAGAAAAGATAGTGGTCTATGCCTAAAGAATCTTCACACATGCAAAAAACTCCAAATTAAAATCTTCATTCCCATTCCAGAATAAAATAAATGGGGAAAAAATACCATTTTTTCGGTTTTTTATTGGCAAATCTTCCAGGCCTTTTTAAAACTACATAGGCAAGATCACGGCTAATACAACAAAACATCTCTTCAATCTAAATGTGATTTTTGCTGAAAATAAGTAGAATTAGGAAGTAAATAATTTTTTTAACGAACACTGTTCTCTCTCTGCGATATAATAATAATAAATTACAAATGACTGCCAAAATGTATCAGTTACAGCAGGTTTCCTACGGGTACCGTCATTTTCCAGGTCGAACTGTAGTATTTTTTTTTTTTATAATAAAATAAATCAAATTTAAACATGTGAAATTTCGCTTTACTTAAGGAGAGATTTTCCATAAAATTATTTGTGCTTAAGAAATTCCAGAATCAGTACGAACCCAATTACAGGGTGGTCGGTGGTCAGGGAAAAAGACAGAATAAAAAAAGTGAAACACCAGTATTTCTTAAAGAAAATACACCCAATAATACACTGTAACACTTACATGTATGTATGTAAAGTACATTTTCAGTTGTTTTTATGCAAGTAAATAATGTAGAATTCACATGAATTTTTCTTATTTTAAAATTTTGTGGACTGCACAAGAAATCAAATTTTCGGGTGACATACACCCCACCTCACCACTAACGTTATAAAAAAGAAAAAAAAATCTCATCACCATATAAGGGTTAAAATTTTGTTCTAAAGTTTTCCTGCACCCTAGTTTCGTTTCCTTCAGCAACACTCGGATTAAAATTCCTTTTCTCAGAATTTAGTCAAGGTTTTCAGACATTATTTTAAATTAGTTAAACCCGCAAAGGAAAAGAATAAGACGCTAGTTATTAAAATTTAAATTTCGTATACTTGTTTGGAACCATCGTGTAGTTCCTATGTTCTTCGAAACGTTTTTTGCATACACTTTATAGCAATTTTCAAACACTTTCGATTTTAGACTTTTTAACGAATATATAATGAAATGCTTGACACATTCTTGCAGAATTTCGGGAAGATAAAAAAAAATTTTGATTTCATATTTTCCGCAATGAACTAATCACGAGGTCAGTTAGGGGGGCAACAACAAATTAAAAATAATAATAATAATGGGAACCATTTGCAAAATAAAATGCTTGAAATGATCTGTAGCTGATGCACATGACTATGTGGATATTGTATAACATTTGTGTAAGAAAAGACTCTACGTGATATTCTTAAGCAAATTAGACCTCTAACAAGTTTACTTAATCGCATCCACGCCATCAATTATTTGGAATGGGTGTAATGAATACTTTCTGCATCAGCCATAAGAATTCGATACAAAAAACGGAGTCCTTTTTAGTTTTTAAAACAGCGGCTCACTTATTGTTTTTTCAACGTTCTATGATGTTTTTCATCTATATGAGACTCAATTTCATTGATTTTATAGGACATACTCACTGCATGGAGACATCGCGAAGTGCGTGGTAAGGTAATACAAGCATTTCGCAATCTTTTAACGCCTCAGTCAATTCCCATTGTGTTTGTCAAGGCCCTACATCGAGGAACGGAGTAATAGTTATACTGTATAACTATTACTCCGTCCTCGATGAAGGGCCTTGCGCTTAACAGAATACCCAAAATAGTTATTTTAGACAAATCCTATTTTTCTGCTATCGCTTCCACTTTAAATCTCATGTCATCAAAAGCGCAGGCAGCCAAAACTTGGATATATAAAACATTTTATGAGGTCTCCCATATAAAGAAGGATTGGATTTTAGAGGAAATGTAATATTTATGGAATTTATAATTTTTTAATTATTTTTTTAATTTATTCATATAAAATCTTATTTTTAAATAGATGGTTCCATTTTTCATTTAATTTCCTTTTTTATTTCGTTTAATTAATAATTATGTTCTAACTTGCAATTTCTGTTCAAGATATTTAAATAATAACATGAACATGTAATTTTATGTTAGTATTATGAACTATAGAAGCTAATTTAATGTTCTATTTTTGCACATCGATGCGGAATTGCTCATGTTGCTAGACTATGTTTTAACACGGTAACCTTTAAAAAACTTTTATCAACCATGAATCTTTAAAGAAACTTGTAAAAACCAGAATAAGTATAAAAGCCTAAATACATTTAAAAAAGACATTCTTTTGCTTGCAATGAATGTTTATTTATTAAATCACTTCTGATTTAATAATTACAATTCATTATTTAAAAATAAGTAAATAAATAAATAGCTATAGTACCTTAATTCGTATAGGTAGCGAACCCGACTAGATAATGTGACTAATATAATAAATATGTATTTTTTCGTTTTATATATACATACATACATATACATACATATATATACATATTATATATATATATATGACTTCAGAAAAAAAGCATTAAATTATATCTTTTATATTTGTAAACTAACTTCAACGTATAATCATAATTCAATTAATTTGAAACTATTAATTGATTAAAAAAATATTTTGAAAATATATATGGGTGATTCTACGATAAGAGGTAATTTGTACGGAAATCCGTTTAAAACAGATTTTTTATTCTATATATTGCTATTTTTTGCAATGAATCGCATCATCTTAGTATACTTTATTAAATAACAACACGATTGAATGCCTAATTAAAATACATTTTCTGAAATTTCTTACAAAGTCTATAAAAGTCTCTACCCTGGCATGTCCCCTTGCTGGTTTCAATTTAACTTTCAAACAATACATATATTTTTTCCATCAGATGTTTAACTAAAGTATTTTTAATTGGAGTTTAAGTAATTATACTTGCGTATTATAAAATAAAAAATAAAATATTTTTGTTAATTTCAAATAATTTTTAAAATTAACTTTTGTCCCGCTTTTTTGTGTATCTACCCTGTCAAATTTCGTTCCGCTGAAACAAATATAAATTCAAGGATGGCTATATTGGAAGCAGCGCTTAAAGACATCTGTCGGCTGGAAGTTAGCAATACTAAACGCGCAAGCCATTTAAGCGTCGCCATTTTTAGTTGTTGCGACGCGACCGTGCGGTGTAGTGGTTTCGCAAGGTGATCGTGTATCTCCCCTGGTAAGTCATAAAAATTATAGTATTCATTTAATTCAATTGCATTTACTGCCCTAATTAAACAATACAGTAATAATTAAAGTGAAATATACAGTTAACCCAAAAACTAATTCAGTCAGTTAAAAAATTTGAATTTATCATGAAAATGTCTCTCTCCTGCCGTATTTCCCCTGTCAAGATAACTTCCAGGGGAGAAAGTCACTGACAAGAAAAAGTTATAAAATATGTATAAAGTGACTTGCCCTTATATGTAAAGGTAAATAAACGGGACAAAAATCATAATTTAAAGGTTTTTGATCAAACTCAAATTTTTCTTTTTGGCCGAATCCTCTATGTACTTGAAACCTCTTATCGTAGAATCATCCATATAATGTTTGTGCATACGATGTGCTCTTTATTTTTCCTTTATGCTTCATCTTTTTTAATATTTAAAATACTTCGTTGTTGTAGTTCATAGCCAGTTGATTTTGACGAAATGGTTTGTCATATAATTAAATCCATTGCTGTTGTAACTTGTATACAACTGTAACCATAAAGAATATTTGTCGATTTATTGCCTGTGGCGGACTAACGGAAGGTGCATTAAAATTAATGCATTAATTTATAAATAAATTCTAAAGATATTAAAAGATGTCAAATTGCCATTGGAAATACACCAGCGAATCTATTTTTTATAATTTTTGCATACGGAAAAGTTAGTGAAAAAATTATTATAGCTGATAATCGCTATGCTTGTTGGCCACCGTTATTTTCGAAAAGTTTGCTTCGCCGTATTCAGTTAATGAGATATTTCAGATAAAATATGTCACATTTTTCAGTTCTAAAATACTGATAGCCAAAAATCGTAGCATGTTACTTAAACAACAAGCACTCATGGAATAAGCCTACTTAAAATTTCCATCTTTACATTTAAAAACCAAGCTGAAATAGATAAAAAAGTGTAATAACTATTAAAAAATTATTATTTAGAAAGGTAGGTATTTTGTTTTTCTGGGAGGCAGCAGCACAGACAATCACGGCATCGAGTTCACGGATGAACATCTAGGATTAGTTAAATCTCGATTCGCATATTAATACATAATCGGTCTGCAAGCCAATTCTTGGTGAAAAACACTTAAGCGATTGACTGAAGTTTATCATTATGTTTTCCTGCTTCAAATCTTCTAATGTTTTCATACTTTTGGGTGCAAAACATATGCAATGATAAACCTATGAGTAAAGTGTTAAATTCCTGCTTTTGATGTTTTGTACATTTATGAATATGAAACTCTGTGATTATATGAGAAAAGAAAATGTGAAGTGATTAATTATTATTTTTAAAAGTATGAAGATGCAAGCTTCGAAATTCACCTTATCAAGTAAATCAAATGTTGGGAAGGGTAAGGAAGGTTGGAGGGTTAGAGGAGGGGTTTCAATGAGATTTCCAGAGATTTCATCGATGTGTTGTCCACCCCCTAGGCTCTAACTATTGCACAGGCAACAGGGATCCCTGCCCTGGACACGAAATTTCTGAGGATCATTTTTTTTTCTTTCCCATAGCTTTATCTAAATTTCCATTTAAAAAATCTTCATTGTGTAAAAATGTGGTTAATTAAGTTAAGTGGTTAAAATGTGGTAAAGTTATTAATCCGATGAAATGACAAAAATATTCCTTTAATGTATAGTTAAAAGCACATTTCAATAGATAATAAAAAAATATATATTTTATTTTTGGTCCAGTTTTTGGTTATTTAATTTTCTACAAAACTTTTTTTTGTTTACTCTTTTTGAATAATTTGTAATATGTTAAAAAAATAGTATCAATAAATTAACCAATCTAAAGGAACACGAAAAATTCTAAAGGAACGACAAAAATATTCCTTTAATGTATAGTTAAAAGCACATTTCAATAGATAATAAAAAATATATATATTATTTTTGGTCCAGTTTTGGGTTATTTAATTTTCTACAAAACTTTTTTTTGTTTACTCTTTTTGAAAAATTTGTAATATGTTAAAAAAATAGTATCAATAAATTAACCAATCTAAAGGAACACGAAAAATTCTAAAGGAACGACAAAAATATTCCTTTAATGTATGGTTAAAAGCACATTTCAATAGATAATAAAAAAATATATATTTTATTTTTGGTCCAGTTTTTGGTTATTTAATTTTCTACAAAACTTTTTTTTGTTTACTCTTTTTGAATAATTTGTAATATGTTAAAAAAATAGTATCAATAAATTAACCAATCTAAAGGAACACGAAAAATTGATAGTGGCAGAGAAACATGCTAACCGGGCCCTGCCTCCCTTTCCCTCTCCGGAACCTCTTTTATTATTATTATTATTATTTTTTATCTTACTTACAGTAATTTACATTTTTTTTTCTTTTTTTGCACTTACAGATCTATAAACATGAAAACCACTTTCTTCTTACTTGTTTCCACAATCGTGGTTATTGGATTCGTCAGCGGATTCTCCAGCTCCAAAGCATGCTCCACCGTGAACGGACAACTAGTGTGCAAAGAACAGAGCAATCCAAATGGCAATTCAGCGTCATCCGGATCATTCTCTAACGGAGTTGATGGCAACCAATATGCTTTTGCAGGACAAGGATCACAATATCCTCCTGGCTACCTTTATCCTTCTCCATATCCTATGCCCTGTAAGTAACAGTTCTAATCGTGTTTATAAAATGTTTCTTTCGTCAGAATCTTGTTTTTAAAAGCGAAAACTTCTTAAAGTGCTATTACACGTAAAACTTTCAAGCGTCAAAAGTTGCCTGCGACACATCAATTTCCCCGTAGTTCATTGGCTGTTCCAGAAAAGGCTTTTCCATCATCAGATTTCTAATTTTGACTGGCTGTTACTGGCAACTCGCTTCGTTACGGGCGTAAAAGGTGGACAGAGGATAGGAGTTTGCTTTCGAAGTGACTCCTCTGGAGCCATAGGATAACATGGAAACGCCTGGAATTCGAAGTGATTTTGACCTCTCGTGTAATAGCAATTTAAAAATATAAACATCGCATTTAAAAAAAAAATAATTAGTTAATTTTGGAATCCGCCCTCTTAGAAGTCTGAAACCAAAGTTCTTAATCCAAAGATCATAAAAGCAACCCTGTTTAGCAGCATAAGCTTAGTAAGGATAAACAGTAACAGAATATGAAGATTGATTAAATTATGTGTATTAATTTTTTAAATACAGCTATTGCAAAAATCTTGAAAAATGTAGCAAGCAGTACTATTCTACAATCAAAGATATGAAATGATTTTAGGACAAACACAATGATAAACTTACGTGTAAACCACTAAAGCTATTAATTTTTGGCTTATGCAGCACTTCACTTCTGGCGGACATGGATCATTATAGGTTCCCCTATTATTACTATTCCATAAAATAAAGGTTTTATTCTTGCGCTAATTCATAATAAAAAATATTGTCCCAATGTTCCTCTCTACGGGATGCATCTGGACAGTATTAAATTGGTATAGTGGCAGATTGGTACACCACATGTTTTTGAACTCTCAGAAAGTAATTAATGCATTTTTATGCACAGTAATTTTTAATAATATAAAAAAGAAGTTACAAGAGCTTTTGTATTACTAACGGAATTCGAATTTTTCTGCATTAACTGAGAATTTAATGGTTGTTAACGTACAGGGTGATATTCCAAATACAGTTATGCCCTCGAGAAATTTTAGAACAACATCTTTTTTCACGCAATTATATATTCATTGTTGGGTAAGAAGAAGCTTTCCATTTATCTTTAAAACGAAACATTATTTTTTTCCCTTCAACTGATTCTACACAGCTCACATAATAGATCGGGAGCAGCAGCACAGACAATCACCTCATCGAGTTTACGTATGAAAATCTAGGATTAGTTAACTCTCAATTCGCATATTACAATGCAATCGGTCTGCCAAGTCATATCTTGGTGGAAAACACCTGAAAATCTGATTTTAGAGATTTATTCACAGGTTTACCATTGCACTTTCCTGTAACCACAAGTATGAAAACATGGAGGATTGAGAAAAGGAAAACATAATGTTAAACCTATCAGCCAACCGCTAAAATCGGGTTTTTAGGTGTTTTCCACCAAGATCTCACTTGGCACACCTATTGCTTTTTAATATGCGAATCGAGAATTAACTAATTCTAGATTTTCATCCGTGAACTCGATGAGTTATTGCCTGTGCTGCCGTTTCCCGGTCTATAATACAAAAATTTAGAACAAGCAGTGACTTATCTCACACACTTGATAAGAACAAAATCATTTTTCTCCTATTCATCAGTGTCAGGTTCAAATAAACTAGTTAAAAATCTAGAATAGGACTCATTGAGAATTAGATTTTTATATAGATATTTTAACTCTTTTAGATGATAATTTACCCTCAGATAATTTTCTTTTCTTCTGTTGCTTTTTCAACAATTTTTTTTCCTTCTTATCTGTTTTCCTCTGGCGTAGAAGTTAGAACATGTAACTTTCCAGGTTTCTTTCTTTCTTTTTGTTTTTTAAACTATTTTGAAAAAATAGTTGTTCTTGGTAGAGAATAGGGAAATCTAAAGCATATCTGAATCTTTTTATTGGTTGAATTCCGCAATAAAGTTGGTTTATTTTATTCGTTTTCTGAATGGTCCAATTTTAATGTCCAAAAATGAAATACTTCTGTTTTTTATTTTATTCGTTTTCTGAATGGTCCAAGTTTAATGTCCAAATATGGAATACTTCTGTTGCCACGACGATAAAAAGAGTAAATAAAACTTTAAAAAAATAATAATTTAACAACAAATTGCGATAGAGATTTCAAACAAATTTCATTAAAAAATGCATTTTTTTTTTCTCTACGCAACGGTGTAAAAATTTTAAATGAGTGATATTTTCAAGTTGAAAAATTTGCAGTTTCGAAAATTGTAAAACTGAAATTTCAATTAAAATTTGTTTGTGATGGGTCCAGGAATATCAATGTTTAATCCATGAGGCTTTCAGAAGTCAGTCTGATTAACTCCATCAAATAAAAATTCACATTTTAAACAGTTAAAGTTGTCTATCTTTTATTTACTTTTTTTTATCGTTGGTTTAGGAATATGTTTAATGCACGGCGTACATAATATATGACTTGTTATGATCGTGATAAAAATGATGTTTATTATTATTATTAATTTAACAACAGAATTTATTATAAGTCTTTAAAATTTGAGTTTTTGAAAATATCATTTTCCAAATAGGCGTTGTAACTGTTAAATTACAATTATCATTATTATTATTTAATACACTTGTTTTATTTTTCTACGGAAAGCTTTTGGATAGGGTCCTCTGGAGTGACTGAAGAAGAAATAAGTCTTTACATGTTTTGATGCAGAAACAAAAGCATTGGCGAGTTTGAGTAGAGCTAGATCATAGATTCACAACCTTTTCCACAGCCCCCTTTGCAAGAGAAAAAATTACCAACGCCTTCCGCCTCTTCTATAATAGTTAATTATACAAATAGCCCAGTCATTTTAGCAAAAATAGGGGAAAAAATTAGAACAAAGCTGAATTTTTGCATAGGTGTTAGTTAGGTTATGTAGTTAAACATACTAAAAGTCCCCATCGATCTGATGTGAGCTTTCGCCACCAGGGGGCGCTAAAGAGCTTGAAAATCAGTTTTTTACGAATATCTCACAACAATGGCATTTAGAGAAAAAAGTTGAATTACAAAGTTGTAGATAATTTAATTTCCTATAAAAAGTGTCATTAACATTTGTCTGTCACATTAAACCTTCCCTGTCAAAAATGTAAAAAAGTTAACATATTTGAAAGTAAAATTATAAAAATACAAAAAATCTGCTGCTACTTAAAAAAAAAATATGTAAACAGATCTATAACTCTCACCTTTGAATGGAGAAAGTGAATATATACTATACATTTATGCTTATTTCCACACCACCCTTGAGGTAAAGCACTTTGTGCTTTTTTTTTTTTATCGTGGTTTCCCTCGTAGGCATATTCCACTTATAGTGACTGGCTTAATCCAATTTCAGTCGTTTAACTGCTTTAATAGTTCTTTGCACAGCTTCAATTTCTACAGTCGATTCAGATTCTTAATTATCTGTATTTATTTCTTTCGTTGTTGTGCTGCTTTCAGTATTTTTTGTTTGCCTTTCGATATCATCACTGAATTCAGAAATAGCACTTCCCTCCTCCCTTGCAGTGAGCAGGATACTGTCAATATTTTCCTCGTCTTCAAATTCAATTTTACTCGCATTATGAAATGAAACTCCGCAGCAATTTATGCAAATATCAGAACATTTCAATCCAATTTTTCAGCATCCGCATACTTTTCCACATCCTTTGGAACAAGTACAAAAAATAGATTCAATATTATTTTTTGGTGCCGGCGGTAAGGTAGCAGGAATTGGAAACAAATTAGGTGCATTTTGCCAGCCCCAGTTCTCAGGAAGAAGTTTATTGCTCAATCAGTATTGTACTTGAAGCATGTAAACTGTACAATCTAGCTGCATCTTCAGCAGACGGCAACGATAAAAGCCTTTTTTTTACCAACAGCAACTCTTTTCTTGAAACATACATAACGGTACTTGTTCAGAGAAATTTCTGCTTTACTACCGTATAAAGCAAGAAAAATAGTTTTTCCAGCCTCGGAAACTTCAAATTAAGATACTTGATCAATTAAAAAAATGCTGGCAGCTTGTATGTTTTATGATGTTCTTCCTTTTTCAAAAATTTTGCTAACGACATTTTCCTTTCCCAAACATTGCTGATGCCGAGTCACAACCTGAAAAAGCGTGAAGGAACAATATATGATCTTTCAGAACAGCATCATTGTTAAGATTCTGCGATCAACAGCGATCAACAGGGTGGTTACAATTCGTCCTCGTCCAGGCTTAATAAAAAATATTTCTATCTCTGGAGGTGCTAAAGCAGTCAACAATAAGAGCAAGTCAACATCATCGCCAACAACAGCAGTAAGCGCACCAGACTTTGCTACTTCAACAGTTGTGTTAACAATTAGTGTGTCTCCATCATCCTGCTTGTTTCTCTTCGAAACCATTCTCCATAAATTTCTCCGTAAGCATAGATATGAGACGTGTCTTATTTTAATGATTAGATAAAAAAAATTTCTTTTTAGCGATACTTTAGAGCTTTCTTTTTTTCCTTCTGTAAAAAATCTTCGTCTAATGTGTCAGAACATAACAAACATTTTCCCTTAAATTCAAACAACGGACTGTCATTTCTCAATTTTTCCTTCAATGGATGATTAATTTGTGCGGATGTTGATCGTTTTTCTGCAATAGATTTATTGTATGATTTAATAGAATTCTTTCGTGAATAATTTTTCTTACTCTTAAGAATGAATTGTAAATTCATTATTGTTTTTAGCTATTTCTTCAAATATTTTTGACTTATGATCAACTCTTTATCGAACTTGCTGTCACAAAGGACTTCAGTCCTTTTTTTCCTATTTTTACATAATCATTCGAAATGCAGTCCTCACCGCATACAAGACAAAATGTTTTCTAAATCTCCATTTTTCGCTCAGAATCAGCAATTAAGAAAGAGTCATTTTAAACTGTCATAACTAATTTAAAACTTTCTACAACATGCGTTGAAAATAAAATTATTCCCTTCCTAAAATCTTACAAAGAATAAATACTTCGTTCAATAAATTAGGGTCATTTCATACTAGCGAAATGAGCATCAAATGAAAATAAAACTTTGGAAAGTACTTGCACGTGGTACATTTCGACAAATGCAAAGAGAGATAGGGTATTGGGCAATGACTATTCGTCACCTGAGAATAATAAAGTTCTATCTGTGTTTTTGAAAATATTGACTTATCTATATAGAAAGGCTCTATTTGTATCTATGAAGGCATTTTTGCATCAAAATTATGTCATATATAATTTATATATAACCTTACAATTATATTGCGACATTATTTTAATCCAGAAATGCCTTCATAGATACAAACAGAACATTTCTATATTGATATGTCGATTTATTCAAAAACACAGATAGAACCTTATTATTCTCAGGTGACGTATTGCACAAGCACGCGAAAACGCCATACAGACAATAGGGAAGAGATGAGAAGGGGGGGAATCCAAAGTTGTTCAGTATTTGTTCTGTCTCTTCGCCGCGTTATGATTGTGCTTGCACATTCTTTTCAGTAACGTTTACTTTATCTTAATTTTTGGCAGGGAAGGATTGGTGTGATAAAAAAATGTTAATGAAACTTTTTGTAGGAAATTAAATTATCTACATCTTTCTAATTGAACTTTTTTGTCTAGATGCCATTGTTCGTGAGATATTCACAGAAAACCGATTTTCAAGCTCTTTAGTGCCCCCTGGAGGCGAAAGCTCACATCGGATCGATGGGGGACTTTTAGTATGTTAAACTACATACCCTAACTAGCACCTATGCAAAAATCCAGCTTTGTTCTAATTTTTTCCGCTATTTGCAAAAAAAGGTGCTAAAATGACTGGACTAAAAATGTTAAAATATTGTTGTATATTATCTACATTTTATCTGTCTATCTATCTATTAAGAATCACAAACTAGAAGTTATTTAAAATGATCATCGATTGTAGTAAAAAATTGTTTATTAAAAACTAAAAAATAACCACAAAACAAATAAATTTTTTTAAAAATATACCGAAATGGTTGAGGCTGATGGAGTTTTAACAGTTTGTTCATGTCGGATTCCAATTTCTTCAACATTAGTCACAAATTGTCAGATTCAAAAATGTCTGTTCCCTTTCTTATACAATAAGTTAGCTTCTGCGCGAAACGCACTATCTATCTATCTATCTATATTATAAAGGCCAAACGTATCTGTGCGTAACGCATACGTCATTTTGTGAATGGCAACACTTTAAAATTTGAAATGAAATTTAAGTTTTGCATTTTTTTTCTTTTGCAAATTTTTAAGCTTCTAAATACAGCACATTTACAATTTTTATACCATCGTATACGAAAAAAAATTTACTTTTTAATGCGATTTGTTTGAAAGCTGTATCTTTATTTGTTTTTGAGTTATTAATTTTTTCGTTGTTTTTTATATCGTTTTTGAATTGTGGCAACAGACATGCTCCATTTTTATTAAAATGAAAATGAAAAAAGCAAAAAAAGCAAATTAATGTTTTTTTTTTTTTTGCCATTTTATTTTTAAAAGGTGAAAAAAAATTCATTTTAGCTCGCTTATATTTATTATACTTAAATGATTTTTAGTTTATTAAAAACTTTCTTTAAACTCGATACAACACTTTCTTTTTTCACTCTGACGTCATAGGAATATTGTATATCGTACTTACTGCATGCAGGTTATTTTAGAAATTTTCATTTACGCTTAAAAGAGTATAAAATTAGTATCTGTTTATAGCTAACAGCAATCGAGATTTAAATTTTTTAATTAAAATGATTTTAAAATGATCAAATTAAAATACCACTTTTTAAACTTGAACATGGATAAGAGAGGTGCATAAGTAAATTTTGAAGTGGTAAAAATAATGTCCTAGATTTCATGGGGCAAAAAATTCTATGATTGAGTCAAAGTGGAGTACATTTTGCTATTTTACATTTTGGAATACCGTGCATAAGATTCGTAATTGATAACTTAATAATAATCAAGATCTTTATTATATTTCATTGTTTGCAAATCGATTAAGTTTAATTTTAATAATTTCTAGAACTGAGTTTTATAGAAATAATATTTTGTTAACTTTAGGTTAAATATCATTTGTTTAAGAGTTAGACTTGCGAACATAAGGTGTATTTTTTATTGTGACTAATTAAGTAGATTTATTATAAATCAATGAAACAGTTCCTTCTTAAACATTTTCTTTCGTCAAAATTCGACGGGTTCTACCTTGTATCAATAAAACTGACGAAGGAAAAGCAATTAAAATTTTACGTAATCTCTCTCACAATCCAGGTTAGAGTATTGATTTTAAAATTAGAACTCTTAGTATCCATTTCTGAATTTTACTTTTAGTTCTCATTTGCTGTGAGTTCCACAATTTCCACGTCTAAATGTGATGATACTGCTGTACTTGCATTTGCGAAGTAAATATTCCTGTTTTCACAAACTGCGAATAATGTGGCAAAATAACTGTACTCTCTTTTTCTTATATTTTGTTTGAACAAAAAAATTTTGCCCACAGAAGCAGCTATGAGGTTTTTTGTTTTTATTAAATTTAACTCATATTAAAATTTGAACGAGATATTAGAAAAGAACGCTCCCATAGACATTACATGGTCATCCGGGTCTTTTTGCGTACTTTATCTGTGACTATTGTGGGCTCTTAAGAGCACACACTAGTCACACGGTAAAAGCCGAACGCTAATGGTAAGTCTATGGGCGCAATCTTTTCGAATATCTCGCTTAATTTTCAATATTTTTAAATGATTTTTTTTTCACAGGATAGCTGAGGACATTCTATTACCGGGCTAGTTTGTACTTTTCTGATTTTCGTTGTAGTTTAATTCCGAGGACCCTCTAAATTTTGGATTCAGTGAAATTCGAGGTGTTGTGCCCTTTTTACTCTTATAAAATCTATTTCAGCAAAATTCAGAAAAAATTAAAAACGCTTCACGGAATATTAGTGTTTAAGCTTTCCAATGATATGCTTTCCATATTTCTACTGCTATTAGGCTGAGCAAAATTTGGAAATATTTTGATCAGAAATGGTACAAAAAAAAGCGTTTTAATTATATGCGCTCCGCCTCAGCCAGTCTCCGCCTCTCCTGCCCTTTTGAAAATTTTATTGGTTAACACCAATCCATTTTAGCAAATGAAAGTAACTTTTTTCCTTTCCTTGTATTTCCTTTCTGTTATTTGATTATAGTAACGTGTTAAAATAACCTCCATTATTTCAAAGTTTGGATTTATTTTTTCTACAATTATTGATAAATTTTAACTAAAATAGTCTTGAAAAAAATCGACGACTTCTATTTTTTTGTTTTTATAAAGCTAACGCTATTTTTAAGTTATAACTAACTTCCAAAGAAGAAAATTATATATTTCTTTGTATATATATATATTTTTTAAGTCCATACAAAACAAGGTAGATTTGATACAAATTACAGTAAGCTCCTTTTTAGCAAAAAGGAAATTCTGATAATTTAAAAATATAATTGGAACTTTTGTGAAATACATAGGTAGCATTAAAAGGACAAGGAGCTATATTTGGAATTTATAAATTTCCTTATACAGCTTGCAAAATACATGAAACAGGGGGGGGGGTGTGCAAAGAGAAAACTGCGCCCGGAGTAAAGTTCAATTTGGCGCCCCATTCCCTGAACTTTTTCTTGTGACAGACTAAAAATTATGTTAGTAGTAAAAATTTGGCGCCCCCCAAATTTCGCACTCGGGGCAACCACCCCCTTCGTCCCCCTCTTTTCCGCACGGCGCTGCAAGGAGTGCATTTTGAGGAGGCTTATTCAACACCGCGCCGTCCGAAGGGGGGGGGCGACACATTTATACTATCAACATCATTCTTGGGCTGTTAGAAGAAAAAGTTGGGAAAGGGGGCGCCAAATTGAAACTTTGCCCCGGGCGCAGTTTTTTCTTCCCTGTGTTTGTTTTTGGTACTATACGATACTAGGCAGCCCAATTTCAGTCCAGTATTATTAAGTAAAACAGTAAAAAAATAAGCATTTTCAGTTCGAAAAACAGTTTTATCAAAAATAAGCAGAAATTAAAGTTAGAAAGTCTTAAAGATTGGTAATTTTTAAATTGTTGATCAACTTGTTTCAAACTTTAAAGAAATATTTTTTTTATATGTATTACTTTTGAGGAAATAGATACACTTTTAACAGTCGTTAAAAATGGGGAATTTATCCTGCGTAATACATTTTATTTTAATATAACATAAAGGTATATTTGCAAAGACAACGAATTGCAAATATTTATCATTATTTATCTATACTAATATTATAAAGAGGAAAGATTTGATTGTTTGTTTGTTTGCATTGAATAGGCTCCGAAACTACTTGACGGATATGAAAAATTCTTTCTCCGTTGGAAAGCTACACTATTTCCGGTGAACATAGGCTATAGTCGCCGCTTAAAAGGATAAAAATAAAACGCCGGATAAACGAATCAAAAGCAATTTGAGAAACTAAAGGTTACCTGACCCACTAGACACATGACAATCACTGAAACACATATGAAAATCGTAACTATGCAACCCCCTCCTCCTCCCCCCCCAAAAAAAAACATTTTAAACTTTTTAGCCCGACTTGATATAAAACCGTGTTTTTTAATTTTTAAAACTATTTAGCAATTACTTAAAAAAGGAAAAGAAATGCTGAAACGCAAATTAATTAAAGTTAAAAACAAATCACGAAACGATTGTTTTGGAGTTTTCAAAAAGTTATAACAGATAGTAAATATTTTAAAGAGCAGTGAGCATCAAATATGGGGAGGGAGGATTTTTTTTTTAGGAGGAGCAGTCAAATATTTAAAATTGTAACGTTTTCTACAATTTCAAATGCGGACTTTTAAGCCTAGGGATAAATATTACTTATTTAATTTAATATAAAATTATAAAGAGGAAAGATTTGTTTGTTTGTTTGTTTGAATTGAATTGAATAGGCTCCGAAACTACTTGACGGATTTGAAAAATTCTTTCACCGTATGAAAGCTACACTATTTCCGGTGAACATAGGCTATATTATATTTTCAAAAAAATTAGGGATCCTTATTAAAATGCCAATATTGTAACCCAAGGTGTAGAAAAATGAACTTAAAAAATCTTTAAATAGCGTGCGTTGCGAATACTATTGATTATAGAACAAAATAATGTATTACGACATTGTTAACATGTAATTATCTACAAAAAATGCCGCAACAGCATATGTCTAACTGTTATAGTTATGTCGCAATAAGTGTTTTTTATTTAAAAAAATAATTAAAATGCCGTTTCTGTAAAAGCTCTTTATTGTTACTTTGGTATTGATTCTTATCAAAATAAATTACTTCAAAATCAAGACTGATTTAATGGTTACCGTTTACCCCGCTCGACTAGGCTGCATCATAATGTGTGATGTAGGCGTCACTGGGGCACGGGAGGGGAGTCAATGTCGGAGACGGCATTTTAATTATTAGGTTATGAGTGTGTGTGTAAAAATTTATAACTTGAAATTTTTCTTAAATATCCATGAGAAGTCGGGTCGGGCTGATATAATCTATATACATAAAGCAAAATCGTGTTAGTTACACCATTTATAACTCAAGAACAGATGGATCGATTTTTATGAAATTTTGTATGGAAATATCTGACACCTTAGATTAACATATAAGCTATTTTTTATCCGACTACCTAAAATGAGGTTAATGTTTTTAGTAGTTGAATTTAATGAGATGAAGTGGTAGAAACAATTTGCGGTGTCAGTAGTGGCGGGGGACTGGGCGACTTGCTCTACCCGAAGAAAAGTGAGGGCGGGTCGCTAGTTATAGTATAAAAGTAAAAATAATGAAACTGTAAGGCAAAATATAGCAATTTTTTTAAAGTCTGCTATTCAGCAAATTTTACTCTCTAATACTTTTCAGAATTGTTTCTTCTTTGGAGTTTTTTGTCGACGTTCAACTAATGCAGCTTCTATCGAGCAGAAGACTTTTGCATGTTCCAAAACATCATAGTACAAAGTACCGTGGACAAGATTTGTCGGGATATTTACAAACTTTACAAGTTCGTATATATTTAATGGGTGACAATTCAATATAGGCTATTTCCATGAGTACTTGTAGTGTAAGTCACAGGCTACGATTTTTGGCTACCAGTATTTTAGTACGAAAAAATGTGATTTATTTTATTGGCACATTCTCATTAACCGAATAAGGCCAAGCAGAATTTTCAAAAATAATGGTGGCAAACAAGCATAGCAATTATAAGGTAATGTGACTTACACTACAAAACCCATGGAACTAGCCTATAATATTGTAAAACTTTTTGACGATTTTGCAGTTTTTAGCAGGTTTTGTTTGGTACAAGGGCAGATCTGGAGACTCCTCAAAAAAAGGGGGGGAGGGACTTTTCAGAAATTTGGAGATTCCAATCGCACCTGCAGCTCGTGTCGGGACAATTTTTTTCATCGTGAGTAGGATCGGGGCTAATTTTTTTCGTTGCAGGTCGGGTTTCGGTCCAGTTTACTTTCATTTTTTGCCGTTGTTCTGGTTAAATACTTTTTTTTGCGAGTCGTGTTTGGGTAAGGTTCAATTCTACTTTGTCGCTGCGGGTTGGGTTGGGGTCCGGTTCTCTTTCTTTATTGCTGCTGGTTGGTATTGGGTCTGGTTGATTTCTATTTTGTATGTGTGTATGTGGGGGGGGGGGGGTTGAGTTGAGTACTATTTTATTGACGCTGGTTTGGTTTCGGTCAAGTTGACTTCTTATTTTTTTGCTACTGGTCGAGTGGATTTTTACGTTTTTCTTGCGGACCGAGTGGAATTCTACTTTTTATCTGCTTTTCTCTGCATTCTTTTTTGTTGCTGTAGTTGTTTTGGGGTGAAATTAATTTACACTATTTTGAGTTCTGATCTGATTCATAGTGGATTTTCAATCTCGCAAGAAGGATACGATTCGACCCCATATTTCAAATGAAAGTGTAAATATTTTCACCGTTATGGAAGAAAATAGTTTAAAGGAGTATTATAAAAGAAAATATCGAAGACACTATAAAATGAAACTATATAAATGCCATAACAGACATTTCCAAATAGTTAATTATGAATATTTAAGATTTTACATTTCAATTTACATGTTAACACTGCTATTCGCAAGTGTTAGCATGTACATTAAAATATCCATACGGAATGTCTCGAATAGAAGATACCTCTATTTAACGAACACTTTTCAACAATTTAGCATCTCTCTTTGGTTGATTCCGTTATGAGTATATATTAGATATTTATTTTCTATATAAAAGATAAAACTGATATTAGAAATATAAATGTCGACATTTAATAATTCCATAAAAACATGGATTGTTTTTCTTTCATTTCGATTCTAAATTGACAAAAAAAATTTTGGTCGGGTTTTGATTTGATTTCCAATGGTATTTTCGGGTTCGGATCGGAAGCAGGGCATTACTATACGCTCAGGGGTCAAATAAATTTTTTTGTCGAATATTCGAAAAATGAAGTTATTTTAAGTGCAATTCTTAAAGGAACGCTCTTTTCTGATTCAAGGGAGGAACACGAGAATCCTCAAGGGGGAGCGATTTCAAGATTTGGAGGTTCGGGCAGGAGGTGATGTTTTTCATTGCTGGTGGAGATTATTTCTAAATTTTGCAGTGAGTCGTGTTCGAATCGGCTTGACATTTTTTGCTGTGGGTCGGATTTGGGTCAGTTTGACTTACATTTTTTCAAATTCGGTTCTATTGTGGATAAAATTTCACTTCTGAGAGTAGCACTCAGGTTGATTGATTGGTTGGTTGAATGGGGTTTTATTGCGCAAAGTTACATCAGGATATGCTGCGCAAAGAACAAGGTGGGGATTCGAGTTAATTAGAAAGTTTGGTTAGGATTTTTTTTTTTTTTTTTTTTTTTTTTTTTTTTTTTTTTTTGAGTTTGTTTTTTGTAGTAGGCCGGATAGATTTATACTTTTTTGCTACGGACCAAGTTTGAGCAGGCTGACTTAGGAATAGGTTTTGCACTAAATAGCAAATACTAGATTTTTTTTTCTCTATAAATTATAACATTCAAGTTGAAGATGTAAACCATATTTTTTAATTCTATTAAAATACATGAACTCATTTTCTTTCATTCAGTTTCAGGTGTTCGGGTAAGGGCTCGATTTAACATAATTTGTAATTTTTGGGTTTGGATTGATATATTATGGGTCGGGTTGACTTTAAACGTTTCGGATTCGGGACATTTCTTCTTTTGGATTTTGACAAATTCGGATCTAGTATAAACTGGTTGATGACTGGATCTTTCAATAGATCAGACAATTTTTTATATGAAAAACTATATGTTTGAATATTGGCGAGTACATTATATATATATTCATTTTTCTACTTAAACAAAAATAAAAATTATTGATATAATTATATGGGATACCTTTCCCAATTTCCTTCAAATATTAGATTGATTTTGTTTCATTTTGGATTTGTTGATCTGTTTTGTATCAGGCTATTCGATACTGAATCAGATTTTTTTCTTTTATTTATTTATTTATTTATTTATTTATTTATTTTTTAGCGAGCTTGGGTTGGGTTAAAATTGAATTGCTTTTTGAGCCTGGGCATGGAAATTTAGGTTCGGGTAGACCTCTAAAAGAACGAAGTCCACGCCAGGCCCGAAGTGGAAGAAAAAATATAGTGTGGTCAAGTTTTGCAGAAAAAAAAGTAAGATCCGAACTCGGAACGGTTTCCGAAAGAGTGAAGACTTGACTAGAGGTCTGGACGGGCTGGATTTTCCAGTCTCGCCCCGGCCCGGACCGAATGAATGTTATTTTGGCCCGGCCCGGTATAAAACAAAATATTCGGCCCGAGTCTGGCCCGCTCGTTTACACTTTTACATTTCTAGGCCAGGCCCGGCCCGTACAGAAATCAGTGAAAACAGTCCAGGCCGAAATCGGCCTGCATCTTTATTTTGAAACAAAATCAGATTTTTATCATACAATTAAGATTTTTTTAAAGATTACTGCATCCATATTTATTAGATGATTTTATAGAAAATTTTTACTGACAATACACATTAAGAACATTAATGATTACTTAGGTTCTTAGACTTTCAACATTCAAATAAAGATGCAATGAAAAATTAATATGGTTTAGAATAAAAGAAAAAAAAAGGAAGTTAAAATTATCATAACTTTTGAAGCTGTGTAATAAAAAGTATCTTTATGAAAATACTTCTTTATCATTTTATGAAATATTTTCTCAAAATTAAAGGAGCTATTTTTTATGCATTTCTGATTTCATTTCTTTTTGGAAACACATCAGTTTAACAGGTGTTTTTATTCTGAAACAATGTAATGGAATGGCGTTGTCCATTTTTTGATACAAGCAAATACAATGCGCAACACACTATATAAAACGCTAATTTTCATGATATTTATGAAAATATTGTGAAAATTAGCGTTTTGAATCGAATTTCCGGAAGCGACAACATGCAAAAGGAGAAAAATCTGAAACCACGTGACATGAATCTCTTATACCTCGACAAGTATATACAAATATCTTATTTACCAAAAATGAAATATGCTGTTCGATTCCAAATCCCTTCAATAGTCAGGCTTGTCAATTTTGTGCCTTTATAGTTAAAAATTAGTCAGAAAATGTGTCAAACTTTCGTGTTGTTCAGAAATGAATTTAAGAAACACCAAGGAGTATATTTCCAAAAAGTACGTTAACAGTACGTTAATAGTTTTTATCCCTTTTACAAATAATGTTGTCTGCCCTACACGTCTTACGAATAATTAAGTCTAGTTCTGACCCCGACTATATGTAGAAAAACAGTGCAAACCTGATCTTTGCCCGGCTCCAGTTTGCCAAAAAATTATTAAACCCGTATAGACACAAAGCAACTGTCCGATGCTGATTTCTACGCTGTACACGTTACATTTATGTATTGATGTTGTTAAACTAGTATCTACTCGTGACGCACATTTATACTTATGGTCGTTAAACCCATATTCATTGAAAATAGTTCTCATTTTAGCGTTTTTGCTGAAATCTTTATAACACGCCGGCAGGCCCGTTAAACTTTTTTATCGGACTGGCCCATACGGCCTATTTTTTTTTTTTTTGCCAGTCTCATACAGGCCGATGCAAATTTCTAGACCTAACCAAGCCCTAGTCTCATGAGTTAAAACTGGCCCGACCCAACCCGGGCAGTGACAGCTTCGTCGAGTCCGATCAGGTCGCACCGTTCTCAATCTTAAACACGATTCATTTATCCTGTGGACATCTAATATCATTTTGCAGACCCTTCATTGGGCTCAAAGGGGAAGGGGGCGATCGCCCCATCGCTTCTGGTATTCATCATATTGAAATCTTGCTATTGAATTGCGAAACAGGTGACCAATTTCAACAGGTTTAATTTGATTATATATATAAATGGAATGTTTTTATGGAAATTCTTTTTAACAGAGAGTATACACGAAACAGCATTTCATTGCATTTCATGTTCAAAGCAGTGAACATAATTTAAATACGCTAGGAACAGTTTTTCTCCGAAGAGCTTTTTACAACCCAATTCTTTTGTGTAACTCTGTAATTGAATGGCAAATGTTTTTCGCCAAATATTATACCGCAAGCATTCTTAAGTCCATTTAAGAAGGTCGTTTAAATTACATTGTTTGTAAAAGAGTAACATTATTACAACAACACATCGCGAAAGATTTTCAGACCATAATATAATAGATTACTATGGAGATCCTCTGTGTGTATACTGTAAGTGCTATACATGATATATTTTTTATAATTGTCTTCAGAGTACCTCAGTAATGTATATGAATTTCATTACTTTTAAATTAGCATGGCGCTCCTTGAAACACCGCAAATGATTTATCCACATAGACCATAATGTAGCGGAATAATTTTGAGTGATCCTACACATTTCTTATGTTTCTTCAATTTTTTAAAAAGTGTTTAATTTTTTAAAAGTAATTTTTGCTCCTTAAAAAAACTTTATTAGTGTTATGCAGAATTTGCAAAAAGTCCTTAAAAATATTTAAGTTTTTTGTTATTTATTAATTGGAGGTGAAAATCTGAGTTCTCTGAAATTCTGATTTAGAAAAAAAATTTATATCACCCTTGCCCCCCCCACCCTTGTATCAAAATTTCGTTCCCGCCTTTTGCTCTCATCACAGCCTTCAATATTATCCCTTCCAGAAGTATCACTTCGCTGTTTTGCTGTCTATCTCACTGTATCCATGTTTACACAATATAGTCACTTTGTTGTAACAATAAAAAATCTATCACAAAAACTCCTCCCTACTAACTAAAAATGAGATTTTTCCTTCTCATCCTATTAGTAAATGCCTAGAATTTATTCATTGAAACTTTCCCACATTTTATTATTTTGAAGCCCATTTGTAAATGTTTTAAAAGGCAAATAAAAGTAAGTCATTTAAAAAACTTCTCCATCCCACATACACACCAAAATAAATAATTAATAAATTGTTTCTCCCCCCCCCAGCTCACAAATTTTAAACTTTTAAAGTCACCGATTTTTCTAAAACTTTTACTGTAATAATAAATAATCAATCATAGTTTTACTCTTAACCCCACAAAAATTGATGTTTTCCCCCTATTTCTCCTTACCAAGTATATGAAATTTAGTCTTTAAATCTCTTTATTTTGTGTTTAGCCATATTTGTTAATCTTTAGTCATATAAAGTAAGTCATCTAACAAATTCCCTTCATCCCCCTCCAAAATAAATACATAAATACTTTTCATTTTTTCCTTCTCGGAAATCTCCAACAATTATATAAATGAAATTTTAAACCAATTATTTATATGATTTACGATATTCGAAATGTGGTAATTCAGCATAAAAACCTTTTTTCTAAATTTAAAGCGGGGGGGGGGGGGTCAGCTAGCCTTTCTGCCCCTATACTTATTCAATGAATTCTTAAAACTAATCGCCCCCAGGAGGATACCTTCTTTAAATATTCACGGGCTTCCTAACCCAAGGCACCTGAATGATCTTTCTCTTTTCTTTTTCTACTGATTTCTATTGTTTTCCTTTTTTCCTTGTTTCACTCTCGTTGTGGGTTTTTTCCCGGAGGTGAGGGCAATTTCTATGAGCCGATATCACTCTGTATATCGATGGAGAATTGTAAACCACCCACGTGTTTGCTGTGTGTAACGTCACATGTTTGTAGGAAACAGTAGAAGTTAACCGGATTCAAACGCAACCCACAACAAAAAGTAAAAAAATAAACCCGACTAGTAGCAAAAAATAGAAGCGAACCGGACAACAAATTTTGTAAAATGATCGCGGAGAAAACACGAATTTCTTCAAAATATCGTGAAGCAAACGCACATTTTGTACAAAAAAAATGCAAAAAAGAACGAACATTTTACCAAAGTATTCACCCCAATAAATTCGGATCAACCCGAACCCTTCTCGATAAAGTAACAAGTAAGAAAAATCATGCGTTAAGCATTGATTATGAAGCACTTTCCAACACTTAATGAAATCTTTAACAAAACTTTGCTATTTAGGGAAATAATGGTGTATAGCCAAATACACCCAAATATGTATTCCAGTACTTTTGAACAGCTCTGTATTTCATATGTCACTTGATATAATGGGAAAATTTAGTTTAACAAGAAAATACCCAGTAGCTTGAAATTTCTTTTTCAGCATTTCATACTATCAGATGGAAACATACTTGAATACTTTTGTTCAGCCCTGTAGTTTACATTGTACCTTTTTTACACGTCAGCATTAGGCTAAAATTTATTGTAAACTAAAACACTTTTAAAACAACTGAAATCACATTCTCATAAATTATCATTCATAGGCGTCCATGTACCGAATTATTTGCGTGGCCCTGTATATCCTTTTATCTATATTCTGCAAACATTTCTCAGTAAATTGAATGAAGCTCAGCGTAAAAATGCATAGCTTATTTAAGAACCACGTTTAAATAATTTATGCTCATATTCAGTAATGTTGGTGAGCTCTTTTGGGTAGCCCTGTATATCAACTATAACATTTATGCACACCATATAATGTGCATATTTTTAGCGAAATATAAACGCGCATATCATATTTAAAATGCATTTCATCCCTCTATCAGCCATCATCGGACACATATACGGTACTTCGGAAAGAATATACTATTTGAAATCTTTTGTATGGCCCTGTAAATGCTATGTACTTCATATTATGCAAGACAGTAGCGTATAATTTATATTAAGCTTCAGTGACATATATCAATTTTATTATACATGAAACAGCTTAATATATTTAAAATATGCCACACACAATTCCCCCTTTTACGATTATCTAATGGAATTCTTTTGTGTGGCCATGTAAATGAATAATAGCTACATTTTCACCTTATATTTTATAGAATGCATATTTTAATATGTTTGACAGGGTATAACATCTTTAAAATTCCTTTGAAACGATTTTTCCATATAGACCGTAATGTAATGGGAAACTTTTGATTCGCCCTGTAGATAAACTAATCATGGTAGAAACTTCATTTTCAATAGGGTACGTGCTAGGGTAAACGTCAATAACGTCCTAAAATTTCATGGCAATCCGAGTATATTAACGATTTTTCCCCATAGGCCGTAATGTAATGGAAAACTTTGATTCGCCCTGTAGATAAACTAATCATGGTAGAAACTTCATTTTCGATAGGATTTGCGCTAGGGTAAACGTCAATAATGTCCTAAAATTTCATGGCAATCCGAGTATATAAACGATTTTTCCCCATGGGCCGTAATGTAATGGAAAACTTTTGATTCTCCCTGTAGATAAACTATTCATGGTAGAAACTTCATTTTTAATATGTGTCGTGCTAGGGTAAACATCAATAACGTATAAAAATTTCATAGCAATCCGAGTATATTTACGGGAGTTAGAGCGCGGACTGACGAACAGACGGCCATCCGGCCAGACGGACAGACAAACCGAATGCATAAGCATTTTTCAACTTTGTTAGAAAGTGCTAAAAACCAAATCCTAAAGTGTCCCAAATGCACTAAGCACCGCTAAAAAGTAAAAGTCAACCAGATTAAAAACAAAATGTAGCAGTCAACAAGACCCAAATCTGACAAAAAGAAAAAAAAAAAAAAAAAAAAAAAAAAAACAGAAATTAACTTGAACAGCAGCAAAGAGTAGAAGTCAACCCGACCCAATCTAGACCCAAGTAGGAATTAACCCAGACAGGAGCAAAAAATGGAAGCCAACCGGACCCAAACCCGACCTACAGCAAAAAAGTAAAAAAAAAAAAAACTCGACCCACATAAAAAAATGAGCTCCGACCCGTGCATTACACTGGAGTATCCAAATTTCTAAAATCCTCCCCCCCCCCCTTGAGGACTCTCAAGATCAGCCCTTGGTCTTCGCCTCCCTTTATATCAAAATTTCGCTTCGCCTTTTGAATCTGTCACAATCTTCTAAATTGCACCTTACAAAAATATCACTTCGTATTGTAGTCTACTCCACAATACCCATATTTGTAGCATATAAGTCACTTTAGTATATCAATAAACAATCAATCACAAAATTT
Organism: Maratus speculifer; assembly: GCA_964019185.1. Lineage (NCBI taxonomy): Eukaryota > Metazoa > Arthropoda > Arachnida > Araneae > Salticidae > Maratus > Maratus speculifer. Next base: position 53,837,221 of record OZ025290.1, on the reverse strand, counting down.
CCCCCCCCCCCCACCCCACGACTGAAATTAGGATTTATCATTCTGTTCCTTTAAGTGCAGAAAATTTAGTTCTTTAAATAATTCCCACTTTTATTATTATTTTAAACCGATTTATAAATATTTTGAAAGGCAAATAAATAATAAGTCATCTAATAAACATCTCCCCCTACACACACACACGAAAATAAATAAATAAATAATGTGCTTATTTCTTTTTTTTTCATCAGCCCACAAATTTTAAACAAACACAAATTCCACCATTTTTTGAGGGGGGGGGGGGCATTGCATTATTTTCTCCCCTACCCATATCTCACTAAATTTAAAATCTTGAAAGTTTTTTTTCCATAGGTTTATACATATTTTATTCTAAAAATAAATAATTAATCGTAAACAACCCATAAATATCGTTGTATACCCCCCCCCCCTCGTTCTTTTGAGGTACACAAAATTAAAAATCTTTAAAACACTTTTAAGTTACATTTTTCATCCTATTAATAAATATTCAAGAAGGTAAATAAGCTATCATCTATAAAACTTCCTACTATCTCTCCCCCCCCCCCCCAAAAAAAAAAAAAATCCGTTTTTTCCCTCTAACCCCCTCCCTTCTCAACTTAAATAATTAAATTGTTTCTTTTTTCTCTCCGTATTTTAATAAAAAAAATAATTAAAACCTAAAATCTTCCTTCTGCACAAATAATTAAGTCTTTAAATATGTTTAAATTTTTTTAAGTGCTAATTATAAATCTCTGCTAACTATAATATTAACTATGTAGGAAAGTGTTAAAAATAAAGCGATAGATATGCATTAAATTCTTCACAAAACACATGTTTACATTTTTTGCGTATTGTGTTTGTGCATTTCTTACAGTAAAATATCTTTAGAGAGATATTTAAATAAAATATTGTGATTTTCCATTAATGTGCAAGTAAATTTTCACAACTTTTCGCAATTATTTCCTTTCTATTAGCTCAGAATTGAACCACTAAACATAAATACCAAAATTACCCGAGTTTTCGGCTGAGTTGAGTAAATCCATAAAAAAATGAATCAGTACAATATATCGGATCAAAACAAAAACCATTCTTAACTGACTGTATCATTTAAAAAACAGTTTTCAGAACCCCCCTCCTCCCTCCTATAGAGTTTACTGCTATATCAGTGCTCAAAATTAAAAATTGTTAGAGCTCCTTGCGGTATTTATATAATGCTTGTAAAAATCATCAAGAATCTAAATTTTCTTCCACCTGAAATATTGACAAAATATTTTGCTTTATTGACTTAACATCACACAAAGTTTTTAAAATTTGCTACACTTTTTCTGTCACATTTGTCACTACAAATAAATTATGTATTATGTCTATAAACGACTAGGCTGGGATTAACACCTATTTCCCTTTTCTTCAAAATTTCTATTTCCTTTTCGCCCTTGCTCGCCTCTTGCTTGCCTCTCCGCAAAAAATAAACAATGTTTAAATATTTAAATTTGTCTAAATATTTTTCTCATAATTTTATGAAGTATTTATGACTTTAATCTTCCGTGCTGTTTATCTTGATAAGTTTCGTATTCTAAAAATAATCCCTCCCCCTTACCCCCCCCCCCCCCAAAATAGTTATTTAAACTACTTGTGCCTGATATCCCCCCCCCCCCCCTCATTCAATATTAATTTTTTTTTTTTTTTTTTTTTTTTTTTTTTTTTTTTGTGATTGCGTTAAGTAAATAAAATAGTTTTTATTTTATAGTAATCTATCTAAATTAATTATTCGTTTATTTTCTGAAAATCAAACCATTTTAATTTTGGAACGCTAATCATAAAGAGATTGAAATTCTTTTGAAGCTCGACATCATTGCATTTACCCAAAGTAATGGGAAATCAGTTGAAAAAAATCCTTTAAACATGAAATCGGCTAGAATTGCGCACCTTTGAAGAGAAAAATCGTCGCAGATAATTGGTTAAGAGCATTCTATTTCCTAATTGGATGATTGCATGTCAATCAAAGTAATTTTAGCCCATCCTTCGAATCCGCTGAAAAATCGAGTCGCCATCTTGAATTGTCTTGTCTTGTGACTAGCGTGTCCTCTTAATACTGCTTGTTTCAAATGTGTTAATGAAATCCTTATGATGTCCCGTCATTGCTGGAACAACACCAATAGCAAGATAAGGAATTTCTCTTGAACTAACTTTATGGTATTAAATATCGATTCTCTCTTCGTATTGGTTTCCAAATTTTTAGCAAATAATAACTGGTATTTTTTTTTTTACTTATTAAAAATATCTGTTATGTTTAAATTGATTTAATTAAACATTCTAAACAGATCTGTCAAATAATCGATGTCATCTTTTTAATCTAATCAGGTTTTAGCATATTTTTACACCACTGTTTTCAATTAAGTGTAATAATGAATCAAATTGAAAAATGTTTCAAACAAATACCTTTTCAAAGACAACGAACTTCTGTGTGCAGCAGCAAACAATTGTAATCATTTGCAAGTCTGACGCAAAGTGATAGTGGCAACTGCACTACAAAGTGAATCAATTGTTTCACTTTGTTTTGAAATGATTTTCACTATAAAGTTGGCTAAATATCCTGTCATTCAATAGATTAGTTCTATTCATATTGACTGCGCTAATACTATAATGAAGGGACGTATACGGATGTTCATTCAGCAATTTTGAAACTAAATGCTAATGATGTGTGACATAATGCACAGAGAGTACATTTAAGAGCCCACAATAGTCACAGGAAAAGTACAGAAAAAGACCCGGATGACCATGTAAAGTCTATGGGAGTGTTCTTTTCTAATATCTCGTTCAAATTTAAATATTTTGACATGATTTTTTTTGCATAAAATAGTTCAGGACGATCCACAACCGGGCTAGTTTTTACTTTTTCGATTTTGGTTATATATTTTTTATATTATGATAGTTTCAGTTTCAGAACCGGTTTAAACCGGTTTTGAATATTAAAGTAATTTTTAAAAAAAAATCTAAAACCGAAATCGAAAAAGTAAAAACTAGCCCGGTTGTGGATTGTCCTGAACTATTTTATGCAAAAAAAATCATGTCAAAATATTCAAATTTGAACGAGATATTAGAAAAGAACGCTCCCATAGACTTTACATGGTCATCCGGGTCTTTTTGCGTACTTTTTCTGTGACTGACCCGGATGACCATGTAAAGTCTATGGGAGCGTTCTTTTCTAATATCTCGCTCAAATTTTAATATTTTTGCATGATTTTTTTGCACAAGATAGCTGAGGGCAATCCACAACCGGGCTAGTTTTTACTTTTTCAATTTTTGTTTCAGATTTTCTTTAAAAAAATACTTTAACTTTCGAAACCGGTTTAAACCGGTTCTGAAACTGAAACTATCGTAATATAAAAAATATATAACCAAAATCGAAAAAGTAAAAACTAGCTCGGTTGTGGATCGTCCTGAACTATTTTATGTAAAAAAAATCATCTCAAAATATTAAAATTTGAACGAGATATTAGAAAAGAACGCTCCCATAGACATTACATGGTCATCCGGGTCTTTTTGCGTACTTTATCTGTGACTATTGTGGGCTCTTAAGAGCCCACAATAGTCACAGAAAAATTACTGAAAAAGACCCGGATGACCATGTAAAGTCTATGGGAGCGTTCTTTTCTAATATCTCGCTCAAATTTTAATATTTTTGCATGATTTTTTTTGCACAAGATAGCTGAGGGCAATCCACAACCGGGCTAGTTTTTACTTTTTCGATTTTGGTTATTTATTTTTTATATTACGATAGTTTCAGTTTCAGAACCGGTTTAAACCGGTTTCGAAAGTTAAAGTAATTTTTTAAAGAAAATCTGAAACAAAAATTGAAAAAGTAAAAACTAGCCCGGTTGTGGATTGCCCTCAGCTATCTTGTGCAAAAAAATCATGCAAAAATATTAAAATTTGAGCGAGATATTAGAAAAGAACGCTCCCATAGACTTTACATGGTCATCCGGGTCTTTTTGAGTAATTTTTCTGTGACTATTGTGGGCTCTTAAGAGCCCACAATAGTCACAGAAAAAGTACACAAAAAGACCCGGATGATTATGTAAAGTCTATGGGAGCGTTCTTTTCTAATATCTCGCTCAAATTTTAATGTTTTTACATTATTTTTTTGCATAGGCTAGCTTAGGACGATCTACAACCGGGCTAGTTTTTACTTTTTCGATTTTGGTTTCAGATTTTTTTTAAAAAAATATTTTAACTTTCAAAACCGGTTTAAACCGGTTCTGAAATTGAAACTATCATAATATAAAAAATATATGAGCAAAATCGAAAAAGTAAAAACTAACCCGGTTGTAAATCGTCCTAAGCTAGCCTATGCAAAAAAAACCATGTAAAAATATTAAAATTTGAGCGAGATATTTGAAAAGAACGCTCCCATAGACTTATCATTATCGTTCGGCTTTTACCGCGTGACTAGTGTGTGCTCTTAATACTGCTTGTTTCAAATGTGTTAATGAAATACTTATGATGTCCCGTCATTGCTGGAACAACACCAATAGCAAGATATTATGAAAAGGAATTTCTCTTGAACTAACTTCATGGTATTAAATATCGATTCTCTCTTCGTATTGGTTTCCAAATTTTTAGCAAATAATAACTGGTATTTTTTTTTTCTTTTATGAGTTTCTGTTATTTGGTAACGCTGATCCATCGAGTTGAATGGAAAATTTGCAGGTCTTTAAGCAATAGCATGAGGATATTTCAATGCCTTTAGCCATCTATTCTTCTTTGTACAGAATTATTACTCAGTATTTTTCTGATGATATCTGGCGGTTTCTTATGATGAAGAACATTTTTTATAAAAATCCGAGTGTATTTACGGGAATCAGTGCATGGACAGACGGACAAACAAACAAAATGCAAAAGCACTCTTTAACTTTGTTGGAAAATGCTAAAAATCTACAAAAGTACTAAAAATATTACATGTATATAAGAGGGCGTGAGGTTCAAACTTTGCCTTTTCCAGAAAGTAAAATTTTTGCGATTTAAATAAATATCATAAAAACTATTAGTTTTCATTGTAAACACCAAGATTTTACAATGCCAAAACACACGTTAAAACTTTCTTTCTTTCTTTCTTTTTTTCATTTTTTTTTTCTAAAATTATAGGTTTTTTTTTCTTTTACGCTGATTTATTAATAGAATAGGTTCATACAGAAAATTCATTTTTAAAAATGTCGATAAAGTGCGTTTTGAAGTTTACGTCCTCATATATATTATATAATTTTAGAGTTACATTTTAAGTGTCGTCTACAAATTTCTAGATAAATAAACCGTATGATTATTAGCGGAAACAATAAAAACTATACGCAGAAAGGATATATATCCAGGATTCTTAGGTTCTCGATGAACCTAAAAAATATTCTAGCACTCCATGTATGTCCCCTCTACTGTGATATCAAAATGACGTACGGGGGCAGATATACTGGGGGTAGATATCAGGCTCTCGTAGAAAGTGAAATTCTGCAGCACTGGATATCTTCCCCCTTCTACTGCAGAGCTCAAAATGGCGGACGGGGGCAGATATACTGGGGGCAGATATCAGGCCCTCGTAGAAAGTGAAATGCTGCAACACTGGATATCTACCCCCATCTAATGCAGAGGTCAAAATGGCGGACCGGGGCAGATATACTGGGGGTAGATACCCAACAAACACATAACTGATGGGCCACTAGAGGCATCGTTAGCGGTGGCCCAAAGTGTTTGGTAACGGCCCGCCATCTTTGGCCGTAACGGCTCCGTCAAAAAACTGTCACGCCGGCCAGAATGCGGCCACAAGATGAGGCCCACAAATGTGCCATAAACGTTTTTATCAAAAATATCAGACAGCCACAAACTGGCCACAATTATTCTTTTAAAGTCCATTAAAAATAAAGGCTGGCCAGGAGATCACCCTCACCCAGCCATTTGTGTTTGTAAGAATTAATATTTAAGCATAAATTCAAAATTTGTTCTATAAAAAATATTTGCTGGAAAATTATTTAAATGATAAACTGTCTTTGCATGTAAAACAAATGTATTAATAATCTTTATGTATACTTTTCAAAAAAGTTATAAATTTACAAATTTTTATCTTAAAATTTTTCAAAACATATAAGTTGAAAATGAATTTATTTGTTTATTATTTAATTATATGTTTTAAAATTTTACATTCGAGACACTTAAAAAAGCATATAAATTTATTTACCTTGAACTTTTGCAAAAATTTTCAAATCACAACACTTGGCATAATAAATTTATTAATTTGTTTATTTATTCAATTATACATTTAAAAATAATAATAATATGGTTTTTAAATCGTTTCATGTCATATACAATTAAAATTATTAATTGAAAAAAAATAAACTAATTAATTAATTCGCTATGCCAAGCATTCTTTTAAAATTTTTTGAAAAAGTTCAAGATAAGTGAATTAGTAATTTTTAAGTTAACCTAAATGATTATTAATATATAGTATTTTTCAAGCAAAAGCATTTATCTTTTAAACAGTCTATCAATAAATATTCTTTATAGAATCGATTTTGAATTTATGCCTAAATAATATGTGTAATATTAAACTTAGTTATGTATGTTTTATTAAAAGATGTGCTTTTCTTTCTTTTTTTCTGTTCTTTTTTCTTTTCTTTTCTTTTTTTTCTTTCTTTTTTTTTTTTCAAAACTTATTGAGAATTTTGTTGTCATTATTTTATTATATTTGCCCATTCATTAAAGTCTAATTAAATCATAAAGAAATAAGTGAAATATTTCTGAACCATCTTCATTTTATAAATACAAATTTTCACACAAGTATTATTAATAAAATAATAAATAATATAAAAATGCTATTTTAGGTTTACATATGTTCTTAATGACATTTTTTTTAAATCCCTTTCCGTTTTTTTATTTTGTTTACCATCGAAAACCATTAGATTTTTCAAAGTTGATTAATCAAATTTCCAAATAATAATAATAATTTAAAGAAGAGTTTACGCAATGCATTCTAACATTTCTTCTGAAAAATAATTTTAGATTTTTTTTTTTTAATATCTTGGTTATTTTAATGAGTTTTTCTTCACTCTAATTTTCCTTATATTGTATTAAAATTACTCAGTTGTTTAATTTAATGACATTTTCCATAAGGAAAAATTACAATCCTATATCAGAGTGGATAAAAAAAAAAAATCTTTTTCTTTCAAAGTCGCATTTAAAAAAATAATTCTAACATTAAATGAATTTATTTAAAATAATCTAGAAGAATTACGATAGTGATATAAATAAGTCGCAATGTTTAAAACTAGTTACTTTCTTTAAAATTACTAATTAAAACTTCAACAGTTGGGGGGAAAAATAATAAAATCCATATAATGATACAACTTAATGAAAATTTTCAAAGAGTAATAATAAAAAAAAAACAATTATCCTACCAAACAAATATACCTTTAAAAAATTCGAGTGAATTTGCGAATTCTTACATTTTGCGTCGTATAAATTCATAAAATGACGACTTTTTAACTTTATATACTTATTTTTTATAATTATATTATAAAAATACATTAAAATAGTACAGAAATATTTCAAATTAAACTTAATGAATAGGCAAAGAAAATATTCAGACTTACAATATTTTAGTGTAATCCCACTGCGAAATTTTTAATAATCGTGTAAAACTTTGATACAGAGTCCTCATAATCCAGTCAACATTCACGAAGTGATTTCATGCCATGAATGATACAGCAAAAATTTTGACCCCTGAATGTCACTGGTGGCGTCCTTGAAAAGATCCCTTCGAAACAAACCCTTTCTCATTCGTTCCCTCGCTCACGTGTAAAGGACCGGACACATAGCACTAACTTCTTGTGGTCAGGCTTCGCTATTTTTTATGTTTCGGGTCGGCGCTTTGATGTATAAATTGCTCTTTCATTGCACTGAATCTGACCTTCAAGAAAGAAATTAAACTCGAAATCAGTTGACAGCTTTATGACTGAAGATTGGGGGAGATAAACTTTCCCTTCCTTTGTCGATTCGCAGGGACGTAGCTTTAGGGGGGGGAGGGGTGTAAAATAGATTCACACACACACTCAATTACATATATTGATATAATATTTTTTATAGTTATATAGTTAAAGGTACCTATAACTATATAACTGTCTATTAACTATAAATCTGTCTAAGACATGTCTTAGACCGATTTTACTGTAAATATGAATTATATCTTATAAAATATTTAAAGATATGATCTATATTTATATAAATAACTTTTAATAGTGTTTTGTTTTTACAAAAGATTTCGTTCAGCTTTTAGATGACTGCCAAATTCCCTGTTCAACAACGCTAAACATTTATACAATTTTTGAGTAATTTTAAAAGGGAAAAGGCATTAAACTGGCTAGTCTGATAACTAGAGCGATTTAAGTTTTCTATTTTCTTATAAATTAATAAATTATTTGATAGAAGCGGTTGTGGTCACGTGACAACCGTTTTTCTTTCTGTCTCACAGTATCATCTTCAGAACATAGATTGAAAATGTCCAGTTAAACAATATTTGCTGTTTTTTTTTTTTTTTTCACCAAAAAATATAAACCATCTTTCGATTACACAGTTTCTTACTATCAGCTCCTGCAATTTCATTCATTTATGAACAAATATGAATTTAAATAGATGCTGTTATTAGATGTTTCTTCAAATTGGAATTCGTTCAACGTTTAAAGGGTTTTTCTTTAAAATAAAATTTTTTGTTAGTGTATTCAGTGTGACATATTGTGCTTTGTATATTAAGGAAAATATTTACAAGTGTATTTCATTCCAGAGAGTTTATAAAAAAACATAGATATATACATTTTAATACTTAATTTACAGAGAAGATAATTTTAAAATTATCTTCTGTAAATTAAATTATTCCTCCTATATAGGGAGAATTATTAGCACTATAAACTCCCCCTTGTCTCCGCGCTTGCAGATGCGAATAAATCAAAATACATTCTTTCTTTCTTTCTTTCTTTTTTTTTTTTTTTTTTTTTTTGATAACATGATTTTTTACACATTTTTTTTAACTATTTTTTATGAATAGTGAATGTAAAAGTGTGCCGGTGAAGAAAAAACTTGGAATTCTGTATATATTTTGGGGACAATTCATTTTATATGTAAAAATATTTTCAAACTAAATAAAATATGTCATCTATTTTATTGTTTTAAATATAAATCTCGTAAATTATGTATATGCTTATTAAAACCCAGATATAAAGTAATTTTTGAAAGAAATGAAATTATACATTTTCTCTCTTATTTTTATTTTAAAATTTTTATACATTTTCTCTCTTAAAATAAAAATGCTGGTCAGTTTATATTAGCCCTCTGCTTTCTAGATGTTGGAGGGCCATTACCTTTTTGCCCGAAACCGACCTCTAAGAGTTTACCGGCAAAGTAAATGCAACAGTTCTGTCATTGCCGAGCCGTTGACGGCTCGGCGATAGCTGCCGCAATTAGCGGCGGCTCACTTGCGGTACAGCATTGTTTTTGTACAAATGGCCTTAACTCCTTTTGGCCACGACGAAACCAGCTTAAGGCCTTAAGTCGAGTGTTAGTGGGGTATCAGGCTCTCATAGAAAGTGAAATTCTGCAGCACTGGATATCTTCCCCCTTCTAATGCAGAGCTCAAAATGGCGGACGGGGGAAGATATACTGGGGGCAGATATCAGGCCCTCGTAGAAAGTGAAATGCTGCACCGTTGGATATCTACCCCCTTCTAATGTAGAGGTCAAAATGGCGGACGGGGGCAGATTTCATGGGGGGAGATTTCATACATCACAATATTCCTGTTTTCACAAACTGCGAATAATGTGGCAAAATAACTGTACTCTCTTTTTCTTATATTTTGTTTGAACAAAAAAATTTTGCCCACAGAAGCAGCTATGAGGTTTTTTGTTTTTATTAAATTTAACTCATCATCTTGGAATCATCTGATGCCTTATTAAAAATATCTGTTATGTTGAAAATTGATTTAATTAAAGATTCTAAACAGATCTGTCAAATAATCGATGTCATCTTTTTAATCTAATCAGGTTTTAGCGTATTTTTACACCACTGTTTTCAATTAAGTGTAATAATGAATCAAATTGAAAAATGTTTCAAACAAATACCTTTTCAAAGACAACGAACTTCTGTGTGCAGCAGCAAACAATTGTAATCATTTGCAAGTCTGACGCAAAGTGATAGTGGCAACTGCACTACAAAGTGAATCAATTGTTTCACTTTGTTTTGAAATGATTTTCACTATAAAGTTGGCTAAATATCCTGTCATTCAATAGATTAGTTCTATTCATATTGACTGCGCTAATACTATAATGAAGGGACGTATACGGATGTTCATTCAGCAATTTTGAAACTAAATGCTAATGATGTGTGACATAATGCACAGAGAGTACATTTAAGAGCCCACAATAGTCACAGAAAAAGTACGCAAAAAGACCCGGATGACCATGTAAAGTCTATGGGAGCGTTCTTTTCTAATATCTCGCTCAAATTTTAATATTTTTGCATGATTTTTTTGCACAAGATAGCTGAGGGCAATCCACAACCGGGCTAGTTTTTACTTTTTCAATTTTTGTTTCAGATTTTCTTTAAAAAATTACTTTAACTTTCGAAACCGGTTTAAACCGGTTCTGAAACTGAAACTATCGTAATATAAAAAATATATAACCAAAATCGAAAAAGTAAAAACTAGCTCGGTTGTGGATCGTCCTGAACTATTTTATGTAAAAAAAATCATCTCAAAATATTAAAATTTGAACGAGATATTAGAAAAGAACGCTCCCATAGACATTACATGGTCATCCGGGTCTTTTTGCGTACTTTATCTGTGACTGTTGTGGGCTCTTAATACTGCTTGTTTCAAATGTGTTAATGAAATCCTTATGATGTCCCGTCATTGCTGGAACAACACCAATAGCAAGATATTATGAAAAGGAATTTCTCTTGAACTAACTTCATGGTATTAAATATCGATTCTCTCTTCGTATTGGTTTCCAAATTTTTAGCAAATAATAACTGGTATTTTTTTTTTCTTTTATGAGTTTCTGTTATTTGGTAACGCTGATCCATCGAGTTGAATGGAAAATTTGCAGGTCTTTAAGCAATAGCATGAGGATATTTCAATGCCTTTAGCCATCTATTCTTCTTTGTACAGAATTATTACTCAGTATTTTTCTGATGATATCTGGCGGTTTCTTATGATGAAGAACATTTTTTATAAAAATCCGAGTGTATTTACGGGAATCAGTGCATGGACAGACGGACAAACAAACAAAATGCAAAAGCACTCTTTAACTTTGTTGGAAAATGCTAAAAATCTACAAAAGTACTAAAAATATTACATGTATATAAGAGGGCGTGAGGTTCAAACTTTGCCTTTTCCAGAAAGTAAAATTTTTGCGATTTAAATAAATATCATAAAAACTATTAGTTTTCATTGTAAACACCAAGATTTTACAATGCCAAAACACACGTTAAAACTTTCTTTCTTTCTTTCTTTTTTTCATTTTTTTTTCTAAAATTATAGGTTTTTTTTCTTTTACGCTGATTTATTAATAGAATAGGTTCATACAGAAAGAAAATTCATTTTTAAAAATGTCGATAAAGTGCGTTTTGAAGTTTACGTCCTCATATATATTATATAATTTTAGAGTTACATTTTAAGTGTCGTCTACAAATTTCTAGATAAATAAACTGTATGATTATTAGCGGAAACAATAAAAACTATACGCAGAAAGGATATATATCCAGGATTCTTAGGTTCTCGATGAGCCTAAAAAATATTCTAGCACTCCATGTATGTCCCCTCTACTGTGATATCAAAATGACGTACGGGGGCAGATATACTGGGGGTAGATATCAGGCTCTCGTAGAAAGTGAAATTCTGCAGCACTGGATATCTTCCCCCTTCTACTGCAGAGCTCAAAATGGCGGACGGGGGCAGATATACTGGGGGCAGATATCAGGCCCTCGTAGAAAGTGAAATGCTGCAACACTGGATATCTACCCCCATCTAATGCAGAGGTCAAAATGGCTTACGGGGGCAGATATACTGGGGGTAGATATATGGCTCTCATAGAAAGTGAAATTCTGCAGCACTGGATATCTTCCCCCTTCTAATGCAGAGCTCAAAATGGCGGACGGGGGAAGATATACTGGGGGCAGGTATCAGGCCCTCGTAGAAAGTGAAATGCTGCACCGCTGGATATCTACCCCCTTCTAATGTAGAGGTCAAAATGGCGGACGGGGGCAGATTTCATGGGGGGAGATTTCATACATCCCAATATTCCTGTTTTCACAAACTGCGAATAATGTGGCAAAATAACTGTACTCTCTTTTTCTTATATTTTGTTTGAACAAAAAAATTTTGCCCACAGAAGCAGCTATGAGGTTTTTTGTTTTTATTAAATTTAACTCATCATCTTGGAATCATCTGATGCCTTATTAAAAATATCTGTTATGTTTAAATTGATTTAATTAAAGATTCTAAACAGATCTGTCAAATAATCGATGTCATCTTTTTAATCTAATCAGGTTTTAGCGTATTTTTACACCACTGTTTTCAATTAAGTGTAATAATGAATCAAATTGAAAAATGTTTCAAACAAATACCTTTTCAAAGACAACGAACTTCTGTGTGCAGCAGCAAACAATTGTAATCATTTGCAAGTCTGACGCAAAGTGATAGTGGCAACTGCACTACAAAGTGAATCAATTGTTTCACTTTGTTTTGAAATGATTTTCACTATAAAGTTGGCTAAATATCCTGTCATTCAATAGATTAGTTCTATTCATATTGACTGCGCTAATACTATAATGAAGGGACGTATACGGATGTTCATTCAGCAATTTTGAAACTAAATGCTAATGATGTGTGACATAATGCACAGAGAGTACATTTAAGAGCCCACAATAGTCACAGAAAAAGTACGCAAAAAGACCCGGATGACCATGTAAAGTCTATGGGAGCGTTCTTTTCTAATATCTCGCTCAAATTTTAATATTTTTGCATGATTTTTTTGCACAAGATAGCTGAGGGCAATCCACAACCGGGCTAGTTTTTACTTTTTCAATTTTTGTTTCAGATTTTCTTTAAAAAATTACTTTAACTTTCGAAACCGGTTTAAACCGGTTCTGAAACTGAAACTATCGTAATATAAAAAATATATAACCAAAATCGAAAAAGTAAAAACTAGCTCGGTTGTGGATCGTCCTGAACTATTTTATGTAAAAAAAATCATCTCAAAATATTAAAATTTGAACGAGATATTAGAAAAGAACGCTCCCATAGACATTACATGGTCATCCGGGTCTTTTTGCGTACTTTATCTGTGACTATTGTGGGCTCTTAATACTGCTTGTTTCAAATGTGTTAATGAAATACTTATGATGTCCCGTCATTGCTGGAACAACACCAATAGCAAGATATTATGAAAAGGAATTTCTCTTGAACTAACTTCATGGTATTAAATATCGATTCTCTCTTCGTATTGGTTTCCAAATTTTTAGCAAATAATAACTGGTATTTTTTTTTTTCTTTTATGAGTTTCTGTTATTTGGTAACGCTGATCCATCGAGTTGAATGGAAAACTTGCAGGTCTTTAAGCAATTGCATGAGGATATTTCAATGCCTTTAGCCATCTATTCTTCTTTGTACAGAATTATTACTCAGTATTTTTCTGATGATATCTGGCGGTTTCTTATGATGAAGAACATTTTTACCCGTAAGGCATGGTGACGTCACTGCGACATCGTTGAGAAGTCACACTGTGACTGTGATCATCGATTGTCAGTGTGACGTCGATATGAAGTCACAGTGACTAAAATGTGAAGTCGTTATGGCCATTTTAGAGCTCGTTTGTGACGTCACAATGTGACCACTTTCGGAGGGACAAATTTGTGAAAAATGTGTCATTTGTGATTACTTTGACATTAACATCGTGACGAAACTTTGTCAAAACCGACGTTGCGACAAAAGTATTTTTTAAAGTAAATAACATGTTTTGAAGAGTTTTTGTAATTTTCTAAAGATTTTTAAGAAAGTCACATTTCAGTCACAATGTGACGTCACTGAGTGGTGGCATTTTGGTCACAGATGTGATATGATCACTGTGACCATGCATGCTATGAGGGATATTATCTCTCTGACTGCCGGCCACATTGATTCCTCGTCATTTATGTGCAGTTTTCATACTTTTGAGATTAACAATATATTATTATATGAGGCTCGTAGTCCGTCATTTTGTATAGAAGACGACAGAAAAGGTTTGATATAGTTGTAACATAACAGTTCTAAATTTTTCTTTTCTAGCCTTCGAAAAATATGACATATCTTTTCCAGAGCTGCCAAGCCTCCGGATTTTTAGATACCAATATTTTAATTCAAAAAATGTTTCTTTATTTAATTTTAACATTTGGGCGATTTAAAATATCCATATTTTCACTAAGATAATAGTGGTGTAGTAAAAGCTGGAGACTTAACAACTCTGCTTTTCTATCAGTACGCATTTATTCAAATACTTTTGTAAATTAGAAGGCGTCATTGCTTCATTTGAAAACAACATTTTGTGACAAATTAAGCACATAGACAACGAGTGATTTGTAGGAGAGGGCATAGATACATATTTCAAATACTCAATATTGTATTACCGCCATTTTTTCTTTGACTAATATATTTTGAAGTATATTTTTCCCTATTTAAGTTTAAATAAATTTAAATTTGAAAAAATTTATAGATATAATGATTTTTTTCCCTTCCACTAAGAAAAAACAAATTTTTTGAATGGATTCAAATCATGGTTTCGTTTAAAAATCTCTGTTCAGATATAAGTAGTTATATTTCATTTCAGAATCTCTTGAAATACAAGTTAATAAAAAAAGAATTCTGTTTAAAACTTTCAGACAACCAATTATCGCGAATTTTGTACGCAATAACTTTTGAATTCATAATAATTTTTTATGTGAGTCATTGTGATTTTTTGTGTTCCGCTGTGATATTTTTACATTCGTGAAAGAATTGCAGCTACGTTTTTAGCCTGATATAATAAAAATTTGTTCTCTCCGATTTTAGCCTTTCTTCATCTTCCACGGCGATTTTTTTGACATTAGTAAAATTAATTTGACCCTCAGATCTAGGTTCGTCTGCATAGATTTCCATTTAAAGGTGCAGTTAAAGTTTGCATAGGAGATCAACTATTTTATTATATAACTAGAAGATAGCCCGTCAAAATGACGTGTTTGTATTAAAAGGATGATAAAAAAAATTACAACTGTGGTCAATTATAGCCACTTTCGCGTCGAACTTGTTGGGATGCAGCATTTCCTCCCCCCCCCCCTCCTTCCCGAATTCTATCCCGCGACTCCTGGCTTTGCCGCGCTGTCTTCTTGCAATGGGACTTTCGTCTTCGCTCATTACATTAAAAAAAATTATAACAATGTATAAAACTTCAATTTTTTAGCTAATATTTAAAAGAAAACACTTTATAACATCGAAATTAAATGTCAACAGTAAAGAGTAAACAATGGCCGTGTTCAAGGGACATAAATCAAGCCACTCGTGCGCGAGGAATTTTTATCTGGAGTGGGGTATCTCGGAGAGCTGAATTTTATAAATAATTTACTTCTTTCATACCTTTTATGGATCAAAATAGGTAAAACTGACGATCACATTTCTTTATCCTTCCAAAACAGGATTTTCGCAATAAAAATACATATCTATGTTTTCTCAAACAAAATCCAAAATTTTCTTAAAAAGCATCACGTGACCTACTTTTAACCACAAATCCGTGATCTGTTCTTAATTTGTTCCTGAGCGCAACTGAACATCCGAATTAGGATCCACTCCATGTCTCTGATTCCCGAGCTCGCGCATAGCCGCCGAATACGCCCAATCACTCCAAGAGTCATTCACATAGATTTGGAATTTGTCATTCTTGCATGGCAACAGCATTAATTTGCTTAAATCGTTTGTTTTTTCGTAATTGCTGGTTGTTTTATCTAGAACTTAAACATTATAGTTAGATAGTTTTTGTAGGTTTTAAAGAAAATGAGTAATGGATAAATTTTTTACATGTATATTTCCATAAGTTGAACAATTAAAATATTTGTGAACGGCTCAAAATACTTAAGCCTAACGTGTCGGAATAAATTTCTTTTTCTCGTGGATGGGTTGACCCCGGATTCATTATACACGGAGGGGTTTTATATATATAAATCCTATGCAGGCAAGTAAGTCATGATCGCCCCTCTTGACTATTCTAACAACTCCATTTTTCTCCAGATCGCTACCGCCCCCTGGAAGGCTCCAGCGCCCACTGGGGAGCGGTATCGCCCCCGTTGGAAACTATGAGCTTGATGATTTAGAGAGAGATAAACCGCCACAAGTATTTAGATGAATTTCAAAACCGAGGTTTGAGTACAATCATTCCCTAGATTGTGAGGATTGTCATAGATTGAGTTGTTTCTGGAACGTGATAAGCCACAAAGTCATCTGCACTGAAAAGGCTTTGATTGAATGACCAGATTCCTGTATATTTAAATCCTTTTGTAGTTATGCTAGTGTTAAATGACACATTATATGCAAGTGTTATAAGATCTGAGAAAACCTTTTTCCAGAATTCGAAAAAATTCAGTCATCGAAAGCTCTTTTGATGAGTGATTTGTTGTCCCGACTTACCCAGCTTGTTCTTGTTTTAATGTGATTCTAAGGAAAAAAATTTTTTAATCATGTTAGACTTTGTTGCATAACATCATAACATCTAAGATTGCAGGTTTGAATCGTTCGAATAGTATTCGAATTGTCGAAAAGTTCGTATTAATGTGTCAGTTCAAATATTAAATTCAAAACGCAGTGACTCTTACTTAAATCAATTAAATTAACTTCAGATTAAAAAAAGACTATATACATATTTATTTACAAAAGCGAATATCAATTTTTACTCTCATTGAGAGTTCAATTTTTACCGAACAACTCGGTTCCAAAACATTCTAGTCTAAAAACAAAAAATCGTCTGACAAAGTAAAAACAAAAGGTTCGTTGCCAACAGCAACGAACAGTAACAAAAATTGTTTTTCGAAACCAAGGAGGCATTCGCAACACACTGCCCCCGGCTGAACATTTAGTTCAGCATCTAAATTAAACACTTTACTAGATATAAGAATATACTTACATACTTTACATAAGTTTCGGATAACATTCGTAAATACAGGTACAAAGAAAGATAATAAGAAATCTTCTATATAAGAAAAGAAAAGAAAACATGTAAAATAAATGCAAATTAAACAATAATAAAGGTAAATTGTATCAACAAAGAAATGTAAAAGTTTAAAGTTTATAGAGTCTATTAGTCATTCAAGTCCAATTCGAGATTATATAAAAGTTGCACAGGTCGTTTAAGTTCACCATTTGTAGTCTGTAAAACACATGATCTTATTTTCGAATCACGACCATATATAAGTTCTTTAACGCGTCCACATTTCCACATGTGTTTCGGAAGTTTTTCATCATGAATTAAAACGATATCATTAACTTTGAACTGGGGTGATGAGTTTACATTTTTAACTTGAAAAGCAGATCTAAGTTCTAATAGGTATTCGTTTCTCCACCTTTTCCAAAAATGGTCAGTAATTTGTTGCTTGTATTTATATTTTTTCGTCAACAGAATCTTGTTTGAATTCTCTTGAGTACAAATCGGAAATCCATAAGAAGGTAAAGACATTAATCGTTTACCAACTAAAAAATGAGAGGGCGTCAAAGGTAATGGTTCAGCATGTTCTTCGTAGAGATAACTTAAGGGACGTGAATTGATCACAGCCTCTATTTCTGTAAGTACTGTTTCTAGTTCTTCATAACTTAGACAAGTTTTGCCCAAAACTTTTTTTAAAGGTGTTTTAATTGATCGAATCATTCTTTCCCAGAAACCGCCCCACCAGGAGGCTCTAGGAATAATAAACTTCCATCTTATCCGATTTCTTCTTAAATAATCAAAAACTTCTTGCTTAGAAATTCTATCCCAAGCATCTTTTAACACCAAATCAGCCTTAGAAAAGGTCTTAGCATTATCGCTATACATTATTTTGCAAAAACCTCTTCTAGAAAAAAATCTTCGTAGTGCTAAGATAAAGGTTTGAGTACTTAGATTGGTTACCAATTCTAAATGTACTGCTCTTGTTACAGCACACGTAAATACAGCAATATAAGCCTTTTTAGATCCTTCAGAAGTTTTGTAATAAATTGGACCGGCAAAATCAACGCCAGAGGTTTCAAAAACAGGTGTTTCGATGATTCTGTCTCTCGGTAGGGGAGCTATTTCCACCTTTCCAGGAGTAGCATTAAGTTTTCGGCATATCATGCATGACCTTATAACGGATTTCACAAATCTTCTTCCTTTCACTATAAAATATCTTTCGCGAAGATGAGCTAAGGTGACAGCTACACCAAAATGATGTAGTCTTTCATGAGCCTCTTTAATGAGCAATTTTACAAAATAAGATTTACTAGGGAGAATCCAAGGATATTTTTCTTTTTCTGTAATTTCTGAAAACTGTAGTCTTCCGGATAAAACAAGTAAATTATTTTCATCTAATTGAGGATTAAGATTGTATAAAGAAGAATCTTTATTAAGGGATTTTTTTTGTTTAAGTGCTTCTATTTCAACTTTAAATGAAGTTTCCTGAGTTTGTTTTATCCAGTATTTTTCTGCTATTTCTATTTCTGAAGTAGTTAAAGGTCCTAAAATTTTAGGGTTTTTCGAATTGGTATTATGAATAAAACGCATTATCCAAGCGGTAATGTTATACACGCGATTTAAACTACTATACTTAGCCACATCAAATATGGGTTTAGGAGAAGCATTACACAATAAAGTTAGATTTGATTTTGTTTTCATTTCAATAACAGCTTCAGAATCAATTTTAAATGATTTTTTCAAAGGCCACATATTTTCTGAAAGTGATAACCAAGTTGGACCACACCACCATACATTATTATTCATTAACTTCGATAAGTTTTCCCCTCGCGTAAGCAGATCTGCTGGGTTTTCTTTTCCAGGGCAATAATTCCAGTCCTTTGGATCTGTTAATGACTGAATTTCTCTGACTCGATTAGCTATAAAGGGTTTCCAGTTTGTAGTAGACCCCTTTATCCAAAAGAGAGTTATTTCAGAGTCTGACCATAATTTTATAGTTAAATTCGGAATATGTAAAGCTTGTTTCAGGTATTTCCACATTCTAGCAGCAACTACCGCACTGATCAATTCAAGTCGTGGAATGGTTAACCTCTTGAGGGGGGCTATTCTACATTTACTCCAAACAAAACTTGTATGGATTTCATCAGCTAAAGAAATGCAACGCATATAAGCAACTGCTCCGTATCCTTTAGGGCTAGCGTCACAAAATATGTGTATTTGTGTTTTTTCAAAAATGTTCATACCACTAGGAAAATATTTTCGGGGTATTTCAAATGTTCTTAAATGTAGAACTTGAGAACACCAAGTGTCCCACTCGATTTTCAAATCTTCGGGTAATTTACAATCCCACTCTAAACCCCTTTGCCATGTTTCTTGCAACAAGGCTTTTATACGTATCATAAATGGGTTCAAAAATCCGATTGGATCATAAATTTTCAATAACATTTTAAGCACTGTTCGCTTGGTGGGATTATCTTTATGACACTCTTCAAAAGGGTGCACATCTAACATCAAAACATCAGATTCAGTATTCCAAATTATTCCTAGCACTTTTACGATGCTGTTTGTGTTTTCCTCACTTATGCCTAATTTATCAGTTTCCCACATTTTCTTAAGTTCAATAGAGTTAGTTTTGAACTTTCTCAAATTCATTCCTGCATCTTTAAGAATTTTAGAAGCTGTAACTGATAAATAATATGCTTCATTATCTAGATCTGATCCTGAAATTAGATCGTCAACATATAGGGAGTTGTCTAGCATATTTACAACACTTGGATGTTGATCGCGATATTTTTTAAGATGATTTTTAATCGTGGCAGCCAAAATAAATGGTGAGCATGAAACGCCAAATGGCACACGAGTAAATCTTAAAATTTTGAAAAAGTTGTTAGGATCATTATCGAACCAAAGAAATTTAAGGAAATCGCGGTCTTCTTCTGCTACGGAAATTTGGAGAAAGGCCTTTTCGATATCTGCACAAAATGCAGTATTAAATTTTCTGAAATTAAGAATAATTTCTAATAAATTTGGATTCAAATTAGGGCCACTGTACAGATAATCATTTAACGATTTGTTGTTTTCTTTTGAAGAAGCGTCGAATACTATTCTAACTTTAGTTGTGGATTTATCATTTCGCAAGACAGGGCGGTGCGGCATGAAATATCCGCTGTTTATAATTTTATTGGGGGATTCTTCTACTATGTTATTTAATTCCTGTTCAATTACAATTTCTTTATATTTCTGCAATAATTCTTTATTTTTGTGTAATTTTCTATTCAAGTTAAAAAATCTATGTCTAGCATTATTATAATTGCTACCAAAATCGATTTTATCATCTTTCCATAACAATTTAGTTTCATAACGGTGCTCAAGAAAATGCAAATTATCTTCAAATTTTTTAATTAATTCTTTATCTAACTCTGAAATGTTTCCTTCTGTATTAATTCCTAAAGCTTCTAACTCCCACAATGATTTTAAATCATTTTCAATAGGTTTCATAACCTGAGTCGATAAGACACCAGCTTGATTACTATCGCTATTTTTGTTCGAGTCAATTGTCCCACAAAGTGAATGTCCAAATAAATTTTCACACACGAATAAGGATTTATTTATTGGATATATTCTACCATTAATTTGATATATATAATCTGCTCCTAATAAAATTTCAACATTACGATTATCAAAATCTTCCCATCTGTCAAGACGAAATTTAGAAAGTTTTCTCTTTATATTGATTGGAAGGGGAGGAATTTGTATCAAAGAATTAGTTATGATTGGAGTGACTAAAGCTTCCACAACTATACTACGTTTTTTGTCTTTCAAGTGAGTTAGTTTCAACTGAACGACATCATAACATCGTTCTTCAGACTTTTTCGAACCAAAAGTATATACAGTTAAATTTTCATTTCTAATGATTTCAAGTTTTAGTTTAGAAACTAAATTTTCTGTAACGAAGGTACGATGACTAGCAGAGTCAAACAAACAAAGTGCGATTTCGGAATTTTCACCTGCTTCTACCTTTACATGAATAGTTTGCAATATAACTTCCTTATTTAAATTATTTATATTACTATTACAGTGGGATACTGAGGATACAATGCTACTTTTCTGCTCTGATATTTCTGGTTTTTTATTTTGAGAATTGCAAAGTATTGTATTATGAAATGTTTTGCCACAAATTTTACAATTTTCATTTGAAAACTTACAAAAGCTGGAAATGTGAAATTTTCTAAAGCACTTAAAACACCTTCCCTCCCTTTTCAACTTTTCTCGCATTTCTGGAACGGTCAGCGACTTACAATTTTCTGTATTGTGATCACTTTTATTGCAAAAAATGCAGTTACTCTTAACATTTGTTGTTAATGCTGAGGTTGTTGGAACGCTTCTTTTATAAGTGTTAAAATTTTTCTTATTAGGCTCATATTTATTTTCATGAATTGTTTTTTCAAAACCATTCAATTGTATAGTGGCTTCACGAGATTCGATTTCTTCTTTTAAAAAATTTATTAATTCAGTTACATCCCAGTCAGTACATTTAGTGCGCTTTCTATTAAATTCCAGAGCAATATCAGATGGAATAATTTTAAGAATAATAGGACATAATAAATGTCCATATGAACCTGATGCTACACCTAATGAATTCAGATTTCTTATTTGAATTTCGCACTCGTCATATAGTTCTCGAAGAGCTTTAATGTTACTTGAATTTCTCACAGGTTTTAAATTAAGTAATTTAGTCATGTGACTGTTAATTACAAGGTCGTTACGACCAAAACGACTTGTCAATATCTCTATAGCATGAGAATAATTTTCTTCAGTCAGCGAAAATCCTGCAATAGAATTCGCAGCACTTCCGCCTAAAAGTGACTTTAAATAGGAAAATTTATCAATTGGAGTTAAATGCTCATTATTATCAATTGAGTTCGAAAATTGACTCCAAAATTCAAGCCATAAAGATGGATCACCATAAAACTTAGATATGTTAAGTTTTGGTAGTTTAACTATATTTTGATTCAAAGTTTTTTGACTTTTTAGTAGAGAACTATTCTTACTACTACTATCACTTTCATTATCTGAAGCATCTTGCTTAGTTTCAGAAGTAACTGTATTATCATTTATAAATTTGGAAATTTTAAATTTCCATTCAATTATATTTTCATTATATGTTTCGGACTTTTCAATTTCCTTTTCAAATTCAGCATCAGGAACCAATGGTTCTATCTCAGAGTTTAACGATTTTAACGTTTTCAATTTATCATTTAACTGCTGCATTAAAATATTTAACTGCGTTTTCTTATTTTCGATTTCTAAAGTTTGTGTATCATCTAATAAATCTTTAACCTTATCAAATATTTTCGTAACTTGAGTACGAATAACTGCTCTTTTTTTCTTTAACAGTTCAAGATCCATAGTAAATTAAATGTATTTTATTCAAATAATAAATAATTCTTTTCAAATAATTTATTTCAAATAATTAAATTTGAGGTACTTACCTCATTCTTTCGTTTTCAGATCATTCAGACATCAAGTATTTCATCATACATCCTGTCGCGTTGACGCCAAAAATGTTGCATAACATCATAACATCTAAGATTGCAGGTTTGAATCGTTCGAATAGTATTCGAATTGTCGAAAAGTTCGTATTAATGTGTCAGTTCAAATATTAAATTCAAAACGCAGTGACTCTTACTTAAATCAATTAAATTAACTTCAGATTAAAAAAAGACTATATACATATTTATTTACAAAAGCGAATATCAATTTTTACTCTCATTGAGAGTTCAATTTTTACCGAACAACTCGGTTCCAAAACATTCTAGTCTAAAAACAAAAAATCGTCTGACAAAGTAAAAACAAAAGGTTCGTTGCCAACAGCAACGAACAGTAACAAAAATTGTTTTTCGAAACCAAGGAGGCATTCGCAACAGACTTAATTATCGGAATTTGGTAGGATGCATTTCGGAATTGTAAAAATAGCTTTATTATATATCTTTCTATACTCTTAAAGTTTATTACAATAATTTTTACTAATTTTAAAATAATCAAATCACAATATGACTTTGAAAATTTACTTTTGAGCATCAAAAATAAAGTCGCTAATATTGAATGCTACTAGTTTTTCTGTCAGACTTGCAAGCACATATGGTAATAAGCAATATTAGTGCAATCTTCTAACATTTTTTTTCAGAATTTTTTTCCTATGAATATCCTTGCCAATGTCCTCCCTTCTCCCCTACACATTTTATTTGTGCGGAGATCGGGTTGTTATTACTATTTAGAGGTATAAATATACGATTATGTAAGTGTTCAGAACTGAAAAATTTTCGCAAAATAGAAGTCTTTGCTTTTGGGAGTCCATCTTAGAGAACTTTTTGCACATAAATTTTAGCATGAAAAAATATTTAGGTCATGCTTTTGAATTATCGATTCAACCCTAACGCAACCTAAAAGAATCAAAACCAATCCGAAAATCAAGACGAATCCAAAATAGTGAAAGTCAACCTAATCTGCAACGAAAAAAAAAAAAAAGTGCCAATCCGACCCTACCTGAACTGCGGATTTGGGAAGCGTCATTAAAGAGGGTATCGCAAACCTCTGATCAGTGTACCAACTTTTGCGGTGCTGTTGATTTAAATGTGAAACTGCAGGATGTAAGAGTTTAGCTTCTTATTTAAGCATACGCGTTTAGTAATAGAATCACTTAAATAGTTATTAATGTGTTGTCTTAATTTTTGTGTATATCTTTTACATTTACTTTCGAATTGCATCGCTTTCAAATTTATTTGTAATGTCATTTTTCTTCCTTTTCTTTCTAGATCAAGCATATCCAATGCAGTATTATAGAGGCTTTTGATTCCCAAATCTATAAGAATATTATAATTATGAATCGAAGGATTCCAGTACTTGTTTCTCCAAGCAAGACAACATACCTTTGACGACGGCAATTACAACGAATAATAACGCTTATTCAATGAGTTTTAAATGTTTAATAAAGTATACTAATAATAATAATGTGTACTCAATGAGTTTTAAATTTAAAATAAAAGACCCTGATTGTCCGGTAATTCCCCAAGACTTTTTATTCATTTATTTTTGCAATTATTTTCATTAAAAAATTTATAGATGTTTTTAAAAAATATATTCATTTTCACCATCAACTTATTGGAATATCCGGACACTAGACAATTTTTTGACAACTTTTAAATTTTTTTAAACAAAATAAAATTATTTTGTAATTATTTCAAAGTAAAAATCTATATACAGTACAGTGGGAGGTGGGTAAAACAACCTTAATGCTTTCACACAAAACAAAGACGCGACATACAAGCAATAAAATTCGATTGACATGAGAATTTTGGAGAAAAACTTGGCAAGTTTGCTATTTTCATTAAGTTTGTCGAATTGTATTGCTTGTCTAACCAAATTGCGCTAATGCATGTATCCTCAGGTTTTAAAGGAAATGGCATGTTCACAAACAATCACTTCGTTGTACCAATCTACCACTACGTTTTTATCAATCCAATTATCGAACTCGTGTGTACTGTAGGTATTATAAACAACGGACAGGCGTTTTTAAATGACCCGCAGTAATAAGGAAAGGACAGTTGACGTCACTGTTAGTCGAATTACTGTTGGTCAGCAAGAAAAACCTGTCCGTTCTTTATAACTTCTACTGTAAGCATGAGCTCCGGGAAATTTATTAGTCGTTTAACAAGCTACGTTTAACAGATCTATGATATGATTGGCCTAGAGTTCCCAAGGTGATTCCTGCAATGGCACTATCGCAAAAATGTAGTGGTAGATTGGTTGACGAAAGTGTTTGTTTGTAAACATGCCCTTTCCTTACAGCTTGGACAAAAGCTTCCAAACTGGTTATACACTGTGCGTCACTTTCCCACGTGTAAAGGCACTCTAACACGCCCTTCTCACAAATAATAGCGGAAAAATCGAACCATTACTAAACAAATGTTACTAATGTATACTTTTATTTAATACTATTTATATGATTAATATTAATATCCTGTATTTTAATAATATTATTTTGTAGCACAGAAATTACAACAAATTTCTAATCATTCAATCACTTGCAAAAAAATACTTTCATCTTACTTGAAACCCTTAATTGGCGATTAATTATTGGGCGAAGATATTAAAGAAAACATAAAATCGAAAGCAGTCTTTTATGCTCTGCAAAGCCTTAAAACATATCTAAATTCAGTCATGACCAAAACTGCATTCATATCAAGCGTTCAAAAACAATGCTGGAATCTGTCGTAAAATAACATAGCAACGCCAACTGGTGGCCGGGGTGATAATGAATACAAGGGTTTTTAGTATGACGTAATTTATATGCGCAGATATCTATTATCTGCGTATCTCTTGCGCATATTTTCTGAATTTTTACTCAATCATGACAGATTAATCAAGTCTACCAGATTTATTGCAAAATACTTTTGTTACATTTTGTTTCGATAAAATTATGTACATTTAAAAAAAAAAGTCAAAATATCATTTTAATTTCGAGAGAAAAATCACCAATGCTACGAAAAATATTGTCTTTTACCTTGAAATTAAAATAACAATGCGACATTTTTTTAAATACACATATTTTTAATCAAAAAAAAAATCTGTAACAAAAATATTTTGCAATAAATCTGGTAGACTTCATTAATCTGTCATGATTGAGAGAATAGCTTGAAATTTATGACTGAATTTTTAATATGAATTTTCTAAGTAGCTTTCTCTGTATAAAGAGAGAGAGAGAGAGATCTAATATACGATTTTAGGAAAATTATTGTCTAGAATCGCGAAATAAATGATGAACAAATAAATGAACAGTATTTGTTTGTTTAATAAAACAACATTCAATGCATGAATTTAAAATGAAAGTTATTCCGAATATACAATGAAAAGAGTTTTAAACTAAAAGAATGAAATGCTTGCAAGTTAAATAATAAAAGTTCGATACAACCAAGAAAACTTTGTATCTTTATCGTCTGCATTCAGTAAATGAAAAAAGGAGCTAAAAAAAGAATATTTTATTTAGTATTGAATACTATAGATATTCTAAACATTGATAAATGTTATATTCTCATAGAAAATACAACAACGTATACCATTTTATATAACTTAGCTGTTAGCTCATCAAGAATTTAGTAAAATATGAGAGTACTACAAAATACTGCCTTTACATATAATCTACTCACTAATTTTTATGAGTCATCTTTCATTACATTAAAAAACATAAATAAAATCAAATATATTTAAATCAACGACATTTGTATTGCATAATTATATAATATTTCATCTTAGTATATTTTATGTTAATATTTAATTGTATTACACTTATTTATTTTATATTTATTTACAATATTTCAAACCTAAAATTTATTCTACTCAATATTTTAATGAAACATTTTTAAAAACAAAAAAGTTTCGTTGCCATTCACAAAAAGAAACTGCCATCTACTTAATAATCCTCGTGTTGTTCACCCCTGCTAAAAGGTGGCGTACGACCTTGATTAATGTGACCACGCCATTAATGTTGCGGACACCTCTCCCATTCATCATAGGACGCTTTACTAAAGCTTTGGTCATGACAGAATGGATCACGCGTACTAGGCGGAGCTAGGAATACACTGGTGTGCAAAATTTAAGGACGGAGTCCTAAAATGCCAATTTTCAAGGGATTATCAAGCGGTAATTTTCACGCGAATATTCAAAAGGAAGTAATATAATTTGAATAACTACTATCCCTGCATAACAGCTAGTCCATATAACCTCTCATTCAGGTCACACATGGTCACAAGAGTCACAGTCACTACGGTGAAACAAAAAATAGGAAATTTCATACGTCTCTTTTATGAGTCTCAAATGACTATATGTGACTCCACTGTCAGGTCACTGCGACTGCTGCTTTGTGACGAGTCACCAGGGGACTTTACAGAGTCATTTTATTGAGACCAGTGTTGGGCACGTTCACAAAAAAAAACGAACTAACTCAAACTCACGTTCAATTTCTGAAAAGTGATTTAAGTTCATAGTCCGTTTTCTAATTACATCCCGTGTGCAATTTTATGATTAAGTATAGTGAGTGGTCTCATTTTGTTCCTTATGTCTTGTAGACTAAGAAAAGCGATGGTGGACATCCGAGACCCGCGACTGGGGAGGGGGAGGGGGAGGGGAAGGGTTGAAATGTGCAAGGGGAAAAAATTCCATTTCATAAAAAATAAAGAAAATTATCAATAAATATTAATGATTAAAACATTTATAGATTAGAAAAAATATTTGTGGACACCCAGGACCCGCAATTGGGGAGGGAGAGGGGGAGGGGAAGGGTTGAAAAGTGCAAGGGAAAAAATTCTATTTCTTAAAAAATAAAAACAATTATGTATAAATATTAATGTTTAAAACATTTATAGATTAGGAAAAACATTTGTGGACATCCAGGAGCCGCGACTGGGGAGGGGGAAGGGGATTGGGAGGGGTGGGGGAGGGGAACAGTTGCAAAGTGCAAGGGAAAAAATTCCATTTCATAAAAAATAAAGAAAATTATGTATAAATATTAATGTTTATAGATTATTTTTACATTTATAGATTATGAAAATCTATTATTATACATTTATAGATTAGGAAAAAACATTTGTGGACAATGCGGGACCCGCAACTGGGAAGGGGGAGGGAGAGGGGAAGTGTAGAAAAATGCAAGGAAAAAAATTCCATTTCATAAAAAATAAAGAAAATTATGCATAAATATTAATGTTTAAAACATTTATAGATTAGGAAAAACATTTGTTGACATCCAGGACACGCGACTGTGGAGGGGAAGGGGAAGGGGAAGGGTTGTAAATTGCAAGGGAGAAAAATTCCATTTCATAAAAAATAAAGAAAATTATGAATAAATATTAATGTTTAAAACATTTATAGATTAGGAAAAGAATTTGTGGACCTCCAGGAGCCACGACTGGGAAGGAGGGGGGAGGGGGAGGGGGAGGGGGAGGGGAGGGGAAGAGTTGCAAAGTGCATGGGAAAAAAATTCCATTTCATAAAAAATAAAGAAAAGTATGTAAAAATATTAATGATTAAAACATGCATAGATTAGGAAAAACATTTGTGGACATCTGGGACCCGCGACTGGAGAGGGGGAAAGGGAGGGGAAGGGTTGAAAAGTGCAGTCGAAAAAATAAGTAATAAGGGAAATTGAAAAGGAACTGAGTGATGATAAATACTAAATTATACAAATTTTCTAATGCTAAATATTATTTATTATCTTTGTATTGTTATTCTATATTATACATCATATACCTAAATAGTAAAAAATTTCAAATTTTAAACTGCAAGTAAAAGTTTAACTTCAGAACAAAGTAGGATCATCGGTATCACTGTCACCATAATTTACATCATCAAGGCCTCCAACATTATCACATTTATCAGTCTCACCCGAGCATGAACACATTTCATTTACAAGGTAATCCATTTTGTGAACATTTACAGAATGCTACACTTCTTGATTTGACACACGAACAACGCACCGATTAAACCAGTTCTTGAGGAGCACATGGCATGTTACACATGATAGGTAGGTATTCTTTTTCCTTTATCATCCAACCAAAATCAGTTGGGGGTGGAATATTAGTTTTTAAAATGTGTGCTCTTTGCCATATTATTGCTTGGTAATGAGCTTTTCTTATGGCTGGGTAAAGGGCGGCTTGAGTTGGGGTCATATTTGTCCCTTCAGCTTGCTTTTTTGTAAATAACCACATCTTAGCTCACTCAATGTTTTAATGTTTAATTTTGGCATATACACTGAACATTTGTATTCTTCAAGTGCAATATATGTTTCACTCTCAAGGATATATGTTTGACCTTATGCGGCAAGTGCTTTCAGAATTCTGTCGTCAACATTAATGAAGCTCTTCCAAAAACTGGTTTTTGATTTACCACTGAATGAACCAATGGTATCAGATCCAGAAAGAGAATGCAGCTTCAGATCTTTTTTCTTGCCCTTTTCAAACTTTCCCCCCTTCCCCTAGCCTAGTTGCGGATCCCGGATGCCCACTATTGCTTTTCTTATTCTATAAAAGATTTAAATACTAATATATATATATATATATATATATATGTAATTAAATGGCATTTTTTCTTGCCTCTTTTAATACTTTCCACTCCCCTCCCCTTTTTTTACCTCCGTCTTCCTATTCATAAGTCCCGAATATCCACCAACGCCATTCTCATTCTATAAACGTTTTAAACTTTGATATTTATGCATAATTTTTTTAAACAGAATTTTTTTTATTGCCCTTTTCAAATTCCTCTCCTCCCCCCCTTCCTCCGCCCCAGTTGCGAGTCCCTGATGTCCATGATTTTTCCTAATTTATAAATGTTTTAAACATTCATATTTATACATAATTTTCTTTATTTTTTATGAAATGGAATTTTTGTCCCTTGCAATTTTCAACCCTTCCCCTTCCCTTTCCCTCCTCCTCCTCAGTCGCGGGTCCTGGATGTCCACAAATGTTTTTCCTAATCTATAAATGTTTTAAATATAAATATTTAGGCGTAATTTTCTTTATTTTTTATGAAATGGAATTTTGTTCCCCTGCACTTTTCAACCCTTCCCCTTCCCCTCTCCCTCTTCAGTCGCTTGTCCTGGATGTCCACAAATGTTTTTCCTAATCTATAATTGTTTCAAACATCAATATTTATGCATAATTTTATTTATTTTTTATGAAATGGATTTTTTCCCTTGCACTTTGCAACTCTTCCCCTCCCCTTCCCCTCCCCCACCCCTCCCCTTCCCCTCCCCCTCCTCAGTCACGGCTCCTGGATGTCCACAAATGTTTTTCCTAATCTATAAATGTTTTAAACATTAATATTTTTGCATAATTTTCTTTATTTTTTATGAAATGGAATAATTTTTTCCCTTGCACTTTTCAACCCCTCCCCTTCCCCTCCCCTCCCCAGTCGCGGATCCCGGATGTCCACAAATGTTTTTCCTAATCTATAAATGTTTTAAACATTAATATTTATAGATAATTTTCTTAATTTTTTATGAAATGGAATTTTTTCCCCTTGAATTTTTGAACCCTTCCCCTCCCCCTCCCCCTCCCCAGTCGCGGGTCCCGGATGTCCACCATCGCTTTTCTTAGTCTACAATACATAAGGAACAAAATGAGACCACTCACGATACTTAATCATAAAACTGCACACGGACCTATGAAAAGCTGTAATTAGAAAACGGACTATCACGTTCAAACTCAAAAATTTTCAAACGAACTCGTTCAAATCAAACTCATTTGTAAAAGTGAACGAAGTTCACTAAAAAGTTCACTTTTTTTTAATGTTTGGATATTATTGTCCAAATTTACAAAATTTTGTGAACTAATCATTTGATTATTCGATATGTAAGATAGAGGTATGCACGGATGGAAATTTCCAGGCCCGATCCATAGAAAAAAAATGTCCGGCACGATATTAAAATAAAAATTTCGGCCCGAGCTCAGCCCGACTCGTAGAGAAAATTTAGCGGCCCGACCCTGCCCGATATAGTAGCTAAAATAAAGGCTCGACCCGGACCGATATAATATCTAAAAACAAGGCCCGACCCGGTCCGATATAATAGCTAAAAACAAGGCCCGAGCTTGGCCCGGCCCGAAAAAAAAGTTGAAATTTCGCACCGAACCTGGCCCGACCCCGAGTACATTTCTACAGGACATCGATATTTACCCTTACGGAAGAGTTCTGACCAAAAAAAGATACCTTAGTCTGTTTATAATCTCAATTTATGCAGAAGTGCCGTAGGCTGCGATGTTTATACTTTTAATGAACCTTTGTTAGTTGTATGTAAATGTTTCAGCTATCATTAGTATCATTAATCCATCTTCCATGTTACGGAGAAAAAAAACACAGTCCACTTTGTATAGAGAATTTATTGTATATATCTATTTTCGGCGAAATTGTATACAGCCCAGGTCCGGTTCGGCCCGACCCGAGTCTGCAGAAGAAGTAAGACTAGGATACTACCCAGAGAAATGATATCCAGACTTAACTCGTCCTGAGGCTCGAGTAGGCCTCTAAATGGCATTTGAAAGAGGGAAAAAGTGTACTAAGGTCTGGAAAAATTTTAAATAAATTATGAAAAAATTGAACGTAAATTTGAACGTAAATTTCGTTCAAACTCGTCTATTTTTTGAGTTTCCGTTCAGTTCAAACTCGTTTATAAAATAGCGAGCGAAGTTCAGTTCAAAGTTCACAAATAGTGAGCGAAACTCGTGAGTTTTCGTTCAGTGAGCGCGTTCATACCCAACACTGATTGAGACTCTCGTGTGACTGTCATTTGGAGGCTCAATTTCAAAGTCATTGTGAATGTTACATTATGATAAATAACCAAACAATGTCCCATTAAAGTCACATGGTGAGTTTTCACCACTTTTCACAGTGGTTACTTCCAGGGCTGCGGAGTCGATGAAAAAAATGGTCGACTCCGACTCCGACTCCTGGATGGCTAATATAGTAGTGTTGCCTAATGATTAGAATTATGAGCGAATGCAAAAAAATATAGCAAAAATTTCAATATTCCGGCCTTATTGCTTTCTTTAGGTTTCGAAAGAAAAAAGATAAAAATTATATTTTTCACTTTAATATTAATTTTACAATTCCGGTTCCCGAAAACCCGAAAAATACAATTATCAGAATCTGAAGAAGAAAAGAAAACGAAAATTTTACAATTTCCGGTCCGCAGACTCAGAAAAGAAAAGGCAAAATTGCTGCAATTTTACTGTTATTTTCTGTCCCGACCGAAGAATTTTGATGGAAAGGAAGAAAATAAAGATGAAAATTTTAATATTTCAGAAATAATTCGGATTCTGAAAAATGGACAGAAAAGATAAAAATTTTAAATTTTTCGCATTAATTTTGGCTTTATTTCGGGTTTTGCATGCCTAAAAATTCTGAAAATCACTATTTATCGTTATTTTGGGTGTCGCCGAACAACAACAACAACAACAAAAAATCCGGTTCTACAGACTTGAAGAATCTCAAGGGGAAAATGTTTCTTTTAGAATGCTACTTCGGGTTTCTTATCTTCCAAAAAAGCAGAAATGTACAATTTTTGCATTATCTCCGATTAGAGTTTTGCATAGCCCAAAATGCCAGGTCCAGGCTCTTAAAAGTTGGGCCCTGCTAAGTTACATTTTTGAATTCAGGTCTGAGTCTATGCAAAAATCAGTAGAAACATACGCGGCCTAAGAAAAAATCAATGAAATCCGACTCAACTTAATTTCTAGGGGAAAAAAGTCCAATTTCGATTATACATAATTAAGATTCTTTTAAAAAATACTGCATACATATTTATTAGAAAATCGTAAGATATGTTTCATATGGTGATAAAAGCTCACAAATCATAAAGAATGCCAATTATAACTTTGATTTTTAGACTATGAAAAAATTAATGTAGTTTAGAATTAAATAAAAAAAAATTGGTTAAAATATCATAAATTTTGAAGGCATATGAAAACAAGCCGAAAATTGCATATCAGACGTAACAAATGAGGTCCGTTCGTACTATAACAAAGTTTTAAAAATATACAATACATCGATTTCAATACAGTATCCGAAATCGTTTGTACATCCCTCTACATACTAAATGCTTTCTATTACTATACAAGAATTACCTTGTAGTAAATCTCAGCAACGTATATCAATTTTATAAAATTTCAAATAGTTTAAAATAATTAATACGCGCCCCAAACAATGCTTCCTCCTGTAACATTATGTAATGGAATACTTTTGTGTGGCACTGTCATTAATAAAAAATATTGTTTGCGCTACAGATTATACAGAATGTATATTTTAGTATATATTTCAATGATGCATGTGATTTTTATTATGTTCTAAAGAGTGTAACATCATTAAAAGCACTTGAATTTTCTCCCCATTGAAATACATGTAACGGAAGACTTTTGATTGTCCCTGTAAATTAATTATGCATTCGATTTTCATAAAATTTGAAATGACTCGACAAAATTATGTAATAATTATATATTTTAAACTTTAAAAGATTCGGTTGGATAATTTTTTTGTTGTTATATACGGATAGACGGACGGACTTCAGTCCTCCGGTAGTACAACGACGACGGTAGGTGCTAAGTATTTACATAATTACGAAAGCACCTGAAAAGGAGATATTTAAAAATATTTCTCTCTGTAATTTATTATAGTACATTTTTAATGATTCCGTTAAGTGAAATTGATGATTTACACAATAAATTGCGTTCGATATGGCCTGTTAATAATTTCAATTATGGTTCGGCTCGGCCTAAATATGTGGAGAAAATGTAAGCTTGATCTTGGTACTGTCCGAGTCTCCTGCAGAAATCAACTCTGGCTGAGACACAATCCAACTATCCGGTACCAAGTGCACAAATTATGTTTCTGTATTGTTGTTCCAAACTGGTGCAGCTCGGGTTCCAAAAACCCCGAAAGATCTAAAGGAAGGTATTTTATGTATTAAATGTAAAATATCTATTAGATTTTTCAATTAAAACTAGTTTTCATTTACTATGTTTAACGGACAGTATATTGGGCATCTTTAACACATTCGCTGCCGCTCACGCGCCATCGCGTGATATGGCGCCAACGTTAATGGCCACTGACGCGCCAGCGCGTGATGTGGGGTGGTGTCCAATAACCAGTCACGCGCTGGCACGGGAAAATTTTTCACTGATTCTTTGTTATAAGAATGTAAATCGGCTTCTGGGAAAAACCGACTTCTACAATGCGGCATTAACTATCATCACATCTTCACGTAAGCGGCAGCGAACGTGTTAACAAAGGTAACCTGGTATTCTATTATTATAACACAATGAAACTGATTGGTAAAGTTACGAACCTTCGAAATTCGTATGATAACCTGGTATTGTCCAAAAATAACAACAATAATTTATTTTATAGAATTAAAATTACATAAATTTGATTTCATTTTTCTTCAAACTGAATAACAAAATAAGCTGGAGTCGGAGTCGGCATGTTTTTAGCGACTCCGACTCTTTTGTTCAAAAATGGGTCCAACTCCGACTCCGACTCCGCAGCCCTGGTTACTTCACAGTAGGGTCTCTGTTACGATATGACAAAGTCCTGTGACAGAAAGTCACTATGTGAGTTTAATGTGTCATTATTTGGTTATTTATAATAATGCAACATTCACAATGACTTTGAAATTGAGCCTCCAAATGACAGTCACTTGAGAGTCTCAATAAAAAGACACTGTAAAGTCACCCGGTGACTCGTCACAAAGCAGCAGTCGCAGTGACCTGACAGTGGAGTCACAGATAGTAGTCATTTGAGACTCATAACAGAGACGCATGGAATTTCCTATTTTTTGTTTCGCCATAGTAACTGTGACCCTTATGACCATGTGTGACCTGAATGAGATGTTATATGGACTAGCTGTTATGCAGGGATAGTAATTATTCGAATTATATTACTTCCTGTTGAATATTCGCGTGAAAATTAACGCTTGAAAATCCCTTCGTCCTTAAATTTTGCACACCAGTGTACTTATAGTAAATAACCCTATTATTTGATTGGATTTTGTTTAGCGTTTGTAGGAAGCGGGATGAGAGGAAACGCTGATTAACTATAAAAGAGAAGAGTGTCATTGTGACGTCCAACGATGTCAGACATGCTTGTCACCTAATCAGCAGAGGTGTCATCTGTTATCTAACAGATAAACTAACTTCACATTAACTAATCTAACAGACTAACTATTACACAACCTAAATTTTTCTAAAAGAGTGAAAAATACCTAAACCTACGTCGGACATATGACTTAAATTGCCAAGTAGAGCTATTTGGACCGACAGTCGTGGCAATATCTTAGTCCAGGAGCCGACCGCACAAATTCCTAAGTCACCTAGCACAAGAAAAAATTCTTGATATTATGGAAGAGTAATTATAGGGGAATCTAATGATCCATGTCTGCCGGAAGTGAAGTGGTGCATAAGCCAAAAATTAACACCACTAGTGACTCACTCGTAGGTCCATCATTGTGTTTTCCGTACAATGAATGTATGAAAACACGGAAAAGTGGGTGCAGGAAAACATAATGCTAAGTCTACGAGTCAACAACTAGCGGTATTCATTTTTGGCTTATGCACCACTTCACTTCCGGCAGACATGGATCATTAGATTCCCCTATAACTACTTTTCCATAATATCAAGAATTTTTTCTTGTGCTCGGTGACTTAGGGATTTGTGCGGTCGGCTCCTGGACTAACAAGGAAGTTCTCCATACGTGCATACTCAGAAAAATCTGAAAAAATTACAGAATGTTCTTCTCAGATGGGTATATATGTTTATAAAAAAAATTTCGGCAGAACCTCCATACAACGTCCGTAAAAAAATAATGAAAATTTCGTTTATTTGGCGATTTATCTCCGGTTGGCGAAAAAACGAAATTTTGAAAAATATGCTTTTACGCTTCGAATACTTTTTTTTAAAGAAAAAAACTTTCTATGTTCAGTTTGTTTAAATAAGTTTATTTAAGTAATTTTAGATTTGCATTTTTAATTTGCTTTAAGTACACTGCTCAAAACAATTAAAGGATATTTGAAGTTTTATATAAAATAAAGATATAAACGAAATTTTTTTTGCCGAAAATAGAAGAAGAGAATCACAAATGCAAATTTTTCTGGTTTTCAAACTATGGAGTATGCAAATTTTGAGTTCGACGTCAAAAACTTCGCTTCAGCGGCAGCGAATGAAATTTGACTTTCAACTGAATAAAAGAGAATGAAGACAAGGATGATCGGCATTCAGTGATTGCTTTGTTTCGATGAGTACGATGTCTCAGCGAAGTCATTTGACAGATTCAGAAGCTTGGAGAATTGTTGGTAAGTTAGAAGGGGCCAAACTCAAGCCGAAGTAGCGCAAGCCAATGGAGTGTCACAAAGTGTCATTTCCAGGATCTGGAACCAGTTTTTTGGAGAGTGGATATGGAGGCCGAAGACCAGGGCAAGGTCGTAGACGGGCAACAACGCCCAATGAAGATCGGTATTTAGCGTTAACAGCTCGGAGACACCGAAATATGAACGCTACTCTTCCCCAACAACACCTTCGCTCGGCTACAGGCACCACGATTTCAACTCAGACTGTCCGAAACCGGCTCCATGCTGTAGATCTGTATGCTCGCCGACCGATGATATGTGTTAGATTAACATCAAGGCATCGTCGCGACCGCAGGGAGTGAGCAACCGAGCATGTCAACTGGAGGAGAAATGAATGGAGCAATATTCTGTTTTCTGACGAGTCCCGTTTTTCTGTGCATCCGGATAATAGGCGTATTTTCATCTGGAGGGATCGTGGCAGTAGGAATAATCCTGCGTTCGTGCACGAAAGTGTCAGATTTGGCGGTGGAGGAGTGTTGATGTATGGTGGCATCTCCATTGACGGGCGCACTGACCTCTATATCATTCGAGATGGAGCTCTGACTGGTCGCCGATATAGGGATGAGATCCTCAGACCTATTGTAGTCCCTTACGCTGCAGCAATCGGAGATAACTTCATTTCAATGGACGATAACTGCAGGCCACATCGTACAAACCTGGTGGAGGATTTCCTTTTCGAGGAAGGAATCGTTCGAACGGAATGGCCAGTCTGTTCTCCAGACATGAATCCAATCGATTACGTTTGGGACGCTCTAGGAAGACGAGTTTCTGGCCGCCAACAACCCCAACAAACTCTCCAAGAACTGGAAAGAGCTCTTCTGGAAGAGTGGGGCAGAATACCCCAACTCGTCATTAATAGCCCCATTGAACCCATGCCTCAAAGGTGTTCAACGTTGCTGGCCGCCCGTGGAAACCATACCCCCTACTGAAAATGATTTTCTTTGAAGATAACACCTTTTCTTATTCTTTTTTTCTCATATGCACAAATTGTGTTTTTTTCCTTTTGTACACAAATGCGCAATAAAATGCATTTTTTTCTGCCAAACATGTGTAATTTATTCTCATATAACCTACTATGTCTGTCGACCATGTATCAATCAGCTAAAAAGTTTCCCAGATACAAAATCCACCTAAAACTGCAATATCCTTTAATTGTTTTGAGCAGTGTATAATTTTGTCATATTGTTTGCTATATGTACTTATAACAAAATTTAATTATTATATTTTACGATTCAAAACAAAATTTAAATTGATAAAAATTGTTTCAAACTGAAAAATATGACACAGACGATTAGACATTGTTGCTATGGAAACCTCTTTTTTGGATTGGGAATGTACGACGACAATTTCCTTAACAGAGATTTTTATACCCGGTAAAGACGGCTAAATTAAAAAAAGTTGCGAATTGGAGAATAAAACAATGGCGAATATTATTATTATTAGCCTCCGATGCTATTTCTTTCAGACAAGCTAAAAAATGTCGTGTCGTCAGTCCTGAATTTTCTACGCAACCGATTTTGATAATTATTTTTTTTAAATGAAAGCTATTTATTTGTAGTTGTGCCCATTTTAGCTATTTTCAAGGTTCATACAGAGCTGGGGAGAAAAAATCCAAGGAGTACATAAAAAAATCCAAGGAGTCAAAAAAATTTTAAGGACTTGCCACTTTAGTTGTTATTTATATGTGGCATGCATTTGCACAGCCCCACGCCAGACGAGGGGGGGATTCCGCAATCTTCAGACGAAATCAGCGATATTTTAGCAAAATCGGCGATTTATTGCGATCTTTTGTCGAAATCGGCGGTTTTCCTGCGATCTTTTGACAAAATCGGCGTTTTCCCGTGGTTTTTTTTTTTTTTTATTTATAAAGTCGACGTTTTTTAGACAAAATTTGCATTTTTGCACGATCTTTCCTCGAAAACGGCGTTTTACCCCAGCGATCTTTTGACGAATTCGGCATTTTTTCCGTGATCTTTTGATGAAATCAGCGGTTTTTTTTTTTTTTCAATGATCTTTTGACAAAATATTTGTAAACGATCTTTATCGAAAACTGCGTTTTTTCTCGAGATCTTTTAACGAAATCGGCGTTTTATCTGCGATATTTTGTAAAATTGCAGTTTTAACCACGATCCGCACAGGAAATTCGCGTTTTTCAGCGATCTTTTGACAAAGTTCGTTGAAAAAAACATAGACGAAATCGTCGTTTTCTCACGAAATATTGACGAAATGTGTGCTTTTTCGGCGATCCTTTCACGAAATTTGCATTTCTCCGCGCGCAAAACCGTACAAGTTGGCAACTATGCGGAACTGATAATCCAATTTCAATTTTTCCGCGATCTTCAGACGAAATCAGAGCGTTTTCATGTGGTCTTCAGACGAAATCAGCGATATTTTAGAAAAATCGACGATTTATTGCGATCTTTTGTCAAAATTGGCAGGTTTTTCTGCGATCTTCTGACGAAATCGGCGTTTTCCCGTGGTTTTTGTTGTTGTTGTTGTTGTTTTTTTTTGTTTTTTTTTATGAAATCGACGTTTTTCCCGAGATCTTTTAAAGAAATCGACGTTGTTTCCCGAGATCTTTCAAAGAAATCGGCGTTATATCCCCAATCTTTAGACGAAATTGACGTTTTCCCGTGGTCTTCAGACCAAATTAGCGTTTTATCTGCGATATTTAGTGAAATTGCCGTTTTAACCGCGATCCGCACAGGAAATTCGCGTTTTTCAGCGATCTTTTGACAAAGTTCGTTGATAAAAACATAGACGAAATCGTCGTTTTTCCCACGAAATATTGACGAAATGTGCTTTTTCGGCGATCCTTTCACAAAATTTGCATTTCTCCGCGATTGTTTTTCAGCGCGCAAAACCGTACAAGTTGGTAACTACGCAGAACTGATAACCCAATTTCAAATTTACAGAAGAGGATGCCTTAAATTTTCTGACCCTGAATCCACCGTTATCAGCAGAATTGAGAATGATGAATAGTATTATGAAGAAGAAATCAAAGTCTGCAGAAGAAATCAAAGTCTGCTGAATAGTATTATGAAATATAGTATTCCTAATAGTATTATGAATAGTATGATGAATAGTATTATGAAGAAGAAATCAAAGTCTGCAGAAGAAATCAAAATCTGCTGAAGAAATCATTTTCTGCCCCTGAATCCACCGTTATCAGCAAAATTGAGAATGATGAATAGTATTATGAAGAAGAAATCAAAGTTATATATCTAACTGTGAAGGAATTAAACAGTGTAATTACCTTTGAAATTAGAAGCTTAGAGGTGTGTTTCAATTATTCTTTTCACTTTTCTTTCCCTTATGGCCGTGAAAAGTAAATCACTTTGGTGGCTTATTAGTATGATCCCAACCAATCACTGCTGTGCTTCTGACGAATGACGTGGATAAAGGGTTTACCGTGCGTTTTACAATCGCGATTTTTTTTTTTTTTTTTTTTTTTTTTTTTTTTTTTTTTCGGGAGCAATATTGCTTGCGTGCAAAACAGCAATACAATTTAAGGAGTTTCTAAGGAGTATTTTGTTTATCTAAGTAGTTCTAAGCACTACTTGGGAACGTTTTCATTTCTAAGTAGTGTCTAAGGAGTCTGTACGAACCCTGTATTTTTTAATTTATTTCCATTTTTATTTTTTATTTTTAATTTTAAATGCTTTTTACGATATTTCTTAAATATGGTGGCAACTCAGTTTAGCTTTTCTCTCGATAATAAAAATTTATTTTCCATTATCACTTTCCACGAGTCACAAGCTTTATTTCATCAGTGAACATGTCCTTGCATTTAAAAGAAAAAAGTCAATTGTTTTCGTAAAATTTAACCACAATAAAATGATTGCGTATAATTATGCACTAATTGAGGTTAAAAAAAATACATTTACTGAGAAATAATAATAATAATGTAAATAAAATAACAGAAAATAATTTATGATAAAAATTAATGTCTAAAGAAAAATTTCAAATGAGGAAAATGATGTCATTCAGCAACCAGATAAATGGGAATTACAATATTATTACGGATGACTTTTTCATATTACTAATAACAGTAACTTTTAAAAAACATTTGAAGAGAAAATGACGTCACTATTTAAAACATCGCATTTTTACTAATAACGATATTACATTTCAATATTTCTTTTCATTATGGACACTGAGATTGAGATTTTACTTTCAGATGACTTCAGTTAGTGAAAATAATGTCACAGTAAAAATGAAATTAGTTTTCTTTTAATAAAACTATTTTTCTGTGAGTGCATATAAAATAAAATTTCTGGATTTCGCCGGCACTCAGATTACAATTTTAATTGAAGATGTGCGAATATTTGCATACAAAATTGTAACTGGCAAACTTGACATTAGTTTTGGAAATATATTTATTATATATTGATTCAATAATGTAATTACTTTTGCTTTTTTTAAAAACCAAATCGATCGGGTCTTTTAAATATTTCATTCGTCGAATTCGATGGAATTCCATTCGTTTTATTATTAAAATGCATTTCCCTTTTCTCAGCGTCTATAGAAAAGCGTTTAAACTAAAGAAAAAATCCGTTTTTGATGAATCTAGTCAATGAAGAAGTAGCACGTCAAATTGTATCTCTTTATTATTCCGCAATTCCAATGACTCAGAGAGAGATTGATAATCAATTGGGTATTTCACGCCGTTCTGTTTGCTATTATATTGATAAACACAAGAAAAATGAATTTAGTTCGTTGCATTCTAAACGGGGTCGCCCTTCTAAAAGACCCTATTGTTTTTTTTTTTTTTTTTTTTTCTAATCGGAGACGAAACTGAATTCTGCAATGGCAAAATCTACATTCAACTTGTTACCGATTTTATTCAAATCGGTAATAAAAAGAAAAAAGAAGATTAAATATTTATTTAACCTTCTTTATAGAACATTTTTAATAATTATTACTACAAATGTTCAGAAAGCTGAAAATGTCGTACAAAAAAATGGAAATTATTCTGAATAAGAGGAGTTATAACTAATAGTAAGGAAATTTTTGCGAAAAATCATACTTTACAAAAATCTCATTGGTAGATTTTAAATTTAAGCACTCAAATATTTAGATTTAATCCATTTTAGCCATTTTTAATCTGATTTCACTTCGTTTTCTGTGCATTGTATGTGAGAGTTCTTTTCGCCATATGACTGATTCGGATTAAGAAAAAATTACGCGGAACTTTTTTCCTTTTTTTAGAAATACGAATTACTATTAAAAAATCAAGAGAAATGAGAGTAGGAATCGCACTTTGAGATCTCCGAGGTTACTCTAAAGTTTTTTTCCCAGTAAAATAACTAGACCCTTATACATTTTCCCTAAATATATTTGCGAATGTTTAATAATTTGTAAATATGTGAATCCACAATCTTTATTACTTTTCCCAATTTGAACTTTCAACGCTTCATAGCTTAAGAGTAAAATCACTGTGACAGACAGACACAGAAGTGATTTTATAGTGGTTCCATTTTTATTTTTTAAGTACGGAATACTAAAAATGAGTATGATGCGTAACGATTCGATATAGAATTATAAATTAATGATCAGGGGCGTGCGAAGAAAAAATTGCGCCCGGGACAAAGTCTTAATTT
The DNA here is from genome assembly GCA_964019185.1 of Maratus speculifer. NCBI lineage: Eukaryota > Metazoa > Arthropoda > Arachnida > Araneae > Salticidae > Maratus > Maratus speculifer. The sequence goes on along the minus strand of OZ025290.1, from coordinate 53,795,452 downwards.
TCTCAACCCCCCCCCCCTTCCCGTCCCCAAACTTTTTCTTGCGACAGGCTAGAAATGATGTTGGATATATAAATTTGATGCCCCTTAAATTTCCGCGCCTGGGACGACCGAATCCTTCGCCCCCATTTTAACATGGCGTCGTTAATGATCTTTGTTTCTTTCTTTTCCTTAGTAGGTTCTACTAACGCCTTTCTTTATTTAAATTTAAAGGTTACGGGTCAAGCTGTGTTATAACATATTTTGTACTCTCAAAAGATATGCGATACTTTCTGTAGTATTTGTCAGCCTTATAATCCTTTCCATATCTTCTTTAAAAAGCATCCAAACAACATTATATGCGTTCATTCTCAAAACCTTTATTTTAAACAAAAACTGAAAACGATTTAATTCGCGTTTGTAATGACCGAAAGGGGGCGTTGTATAAACCTGATAATCGTTTGTTTATGTAGTGAATCATGCAAGCATTGCGTTGCTGTCATGTTATTTTGCCATGAGTAAGTCAAATGTACTTTTTTATATTATAGATCTAAACTTTGTGTATAAAATTTTGATTTTAGATAATTTTAATACAAAGAACCCAACGTTGCATGCGTTATAGAACTGTTTATTTATTTATTTATTTATTTATTATAGAACTTTTTTTTTTATTTATCGGCCTTTAAAACACTGATTTCAGCAGAAGATGCTCACGGTATCAGTTCTATTTCGTTTTTCAGACTTTGTCCGCGAGAGGGCGTCTATTTCATTTCAAACGCGTATATTCCAGGTACTAAAACAAAATCTAAAAAATTAACTGAAAGTGAAAGTAAATTTTTGTAACTTTCAAAATATAAAAGAAATTAATTGAATAATTGAAAAGAAATGTCGGGTTGCCTACAACTTAAAATAGATATTTGCAAAACATAATACACACAAATATTTTTTCAATAATAAAATTTAAATGTAGCAACACGCAACATGTATAATACAAAATAATAACAAAAATAATAATAAATTCTTTCATGATTTAAGTTTAAATTCATTAAATATTGCACATTCTACAAGTCAATAAAAATCAATTTTCAGATTCGTTAAAATCGTCTGCTTTTGGCGTGGAAATGTGCTCTTCGCCAAATCGTGCGTCGCTGTCAGCTTTTCACGGCAATTATTCCAAAGTATTTTATTTTTTTACACATTCCGTATTGAAATTCCGCCGCTAAATTTGACTCATCCTTTATTACCTACATGAGTAGTTTAATTCGTATTTTTTTTTTCAAAATATTCTGAGTATGCCCACAATGGAGACCTTACTTGTAAGATGTTATTGCCACGACTGTCGGTCCAAATAGCTCTATTTGGCAATTTAAGTCATATGTCTGACGTAGGTTTAGGTATTTATCACTCTTTTAGAAAAATTTAGTTTGTATAATAGTTAGTCTGTTAGATGGCATGGATCATTAGATTCCCCTATGACTACTCCTCCATAATATAAAGGAGGTTTTTTTTTTTTTCTTTTTTTCTTTTTTCGTGCTCGATGACTTAGGGCTTTCTGCGATCGGCTCTTGGACTATCTGTTCTGCCAAGTAGTTGCAGACAATTCGATTGAACATGCACCAGTGATGGAACTCGATTAAACGACGGATGCACTAATATGCTTCAATTGCACTTACAGAGTGGCATTTTTTTCCGTGGGCATTTTTTGTTCAGCTGGAAAAATTCTGTGCGTAGATCTTTACTATTCAGTATGATTGAGTTAAAATCTGGGTGTTTTTTCACTCAAATGGAAATATTCAATTAGTATATATTGCACAATCAGTACGATTAAGTTAAAAATAGTAAAGTAATAATTATTAACTAAACAACTAACTGACATAAATTTCAGAATATGTTTTCAACTTGCACGGATAACTATTCTCTGCTACTGTCACCTGATGATGAGACCAGATAGCTAATTTCATTGGAATTTTTGAAAAAAAAATCAATTCTTATGCAACAGCATAGGAGTTACCCCTTTTCAAAATGACAAATTCAATTGTTCTTCTTATTATTCGTGTTCTTTATTCATTATACTGAGAAAAAAGATCTATTTTAGATGTTTTAATTATTAGTTTCATTAACAGATATTTCTAAATAGGGAGTATTTAGCCACTATTTAATTTAATTAATAAATGTAGCAGAAAGAAAGACTTTTTCTGTTAGAACTAGCGTATTTAGCACGCGTGTCCAGGCCCGGACTGGCTCATCCGGTGAAGGACTGTGTCTTCGCCTAGATGTATTCTCGCACTTTCTCTGATACTATATATACTATATATATATATATATATACTTTTTTTTTTTTTTTTTTTTTTTTTTTTTTTTTTTAATGTACGTATATACACAGTCAAAAATCTGCTGCATTTTGCTGCAACGCACTCCACCGCTTATATATAATATCTCTATTCCAACCAATGAGAAAGCTCCATTTCATGGCCAAGTAACCGTTTTCTATACAAGCAGGGGAGTGCGTTGCAGCAAAATGCAGCAGATTTTTAACAGTGTATTCAAATTTCTACACTAAAGTTTGAAGATTCGCTTATGGATCATTATCATCATCAATTACAAGGAAAGGCAAGCCCAGAAAGTCTTCTTTTTGCGGGGAGGGGAAGGCGCACACAGTTGTAGTATAGATCAGTTTCAACAACGTGACCAAATTCTTGTCAATTTCCCATCAACCAATCAAAATCGTCGATCTTTTAGCGCTAAACCAAAGAAAGCAGAGAAATGCTTAAAAATTCGCAGAGAAATTCGCAAACAAACAAAAATCATTCATGAATTTGTCGAATGGTTGCTAGAGTGTAACATCAGCTGAAACTGATCTATTGTTTGATAAAATTCGTAAAAATGGCTGTGGTTCGGAAAACGTTTATGGTGCTGACGAAAAGAACACCATATAATTTACTTGCTAATACGGAAACTATAGAACGTTATTTAAACCGGAATTTCACTCTGATTACCTTGCGATTACGTTTTCACGGATTTTACTGCATGCAAATGATACATTGAGTTATTATTTAAGATCTGTAATCCCCATTTCTATTAATTAATACCGCAAAATCTATTTTGTAACGAATTTTGTTTTAATGGGAAAATTTCCCATTTTACCAAGAAAGAATGTGATACAAATTTCTAAAATGTAAACTAGTATGAAATATATATTTTTTTCGATCCATAGTGATTCTGTTTTTACAGACTTTATTAAATATTTGTAATTCAATTTCTTATTAATTTTTACATTAATAGAAAACTAATATGGTAAATCCTATTAAGACTACACTGAGAAAAAAATATGATCCGGTCATCTAGAATCTAAGTTACCTACGTTAGAAAAAATAGTTCCATGTCATCCTTATAAATTCCAGTTCCCTTTGTCAGAGAGCTCTATAGTCTACTACTAGGTAAGAATAATATATTTCAAATAAATAATAATATAAATTCTTCTTACTTTCTTCTTACCGGGTTCTATGGGATGCACGGCGGAGTTCCATTGAATTCTTTACGTCTTCATTAAAAACAATAAATCCAACGACATCAAAAGTCTCACAAATCTTTCACACACGAAAAAATATTTATATTCTATTTACAATTTTTACACGCGCGAAATTACATGTTTTCTTTTAATGTTTTTCTACAACAACTGCCGAAATCTTATACAATTATAATATCTAGAGAAGAACGTCTATTTTCTGGTAAACAACATAAGTTCTTTCTTTACGTTACAAAGTTACTAAGGTAACGAACATCTCACTAAAAATCGTTGCCATTTCAGATGTGAATACAAAATTTTAAACACGAAGCTCTGAAATTCTTATAGCATAAATCGTCTGCCACACAAATAACAATAAAAAATTGTCTGCAAAATACATATATATATATATATATATATATATATATATTAGAGTTAGAAAATCAAAAATAAATCATTTTAAATGAGAAACATTCAAGAAAATTCATAAAGTACTTAAGATGTTCTACAATATTACGGGGGAGTTTTAATCACAGTTGTTTTCACAAGTATCCTACTAGTACTAGCGTTTTCCTATATTCTCGTAGTCAAATTTATTTAAAAATCTTTGAAAACAGACGCGGTTTGTTTTAGTAACTATAATTCTAGTTTATCAGACCATTCCAAAAATCAACCCATAATTTTTCGTTGCTGAAACGATTCATCACCTAGTTCCAACCTATCGTTTCGTCACCTAGAAAACAAAATAATAGAAATCATAGATCATTTCGTTTATTCAGCTCAGTTGTGTGTCCTATTCGCATAGTTCAGACATCTGAAACTCTAGTTTAAGGATTCAGAAAATGGCTAACTATTCATTTTTGTTAAAAACAGTACCTTTTTTTTTTTTTCTTTAGTGTTTTTAGTGTACATTAGTAGTGGACCACAGAAAAGTTTTGCTTTGAATATAAGTAGCCGGTATAATTGTGTGAGATTTTTTTCGCCGCACGATGATATAATCGTGATTATATCGTGATAAAATCGTAATTATAAAAGTGATAAAATCGTGATATAATCGATCTTATAAGCCAGAAACGTGTTGGTACACAGTAATTCTGTCTGTTCAGGCTTTCAAACATTTTATTATCTACAGAATATTTTTATAATATACTAAGTTCCAATTTAAAAGTCAGCTATTAACAATATATAAACAAACGAATGCTTCATCATTGCCATTTAAAAGAAAAATTTCCAATCTACAAACAAGTGGGCAATTTTGAATAATTTATTTAAAAAAAAAAACTAATAACCAATTTTGTTTTTTAAATATTTATAAAAACGCATTTAAAGCCTTTAAATATATTTAGAAATTACATTTTTCTCTTTCGTTTACATTTATATGTAGTAAATTTACAGTATTAAAACATGATTCTTAAGTCAATGGTTTTTTTGTCGATTAGGCTCTGTGGGCTGTCTTCAACTTTTGTTGTGGTGTCATCTATCAGCATCAATATAAATGAAGAACTTTTTCCATTGAAATTAACTTAAAAAAATATATACAATTTGCAGGATGTAATAATGTGATGAGAGGTATTTTTTAAGCGTTTCCCGCTATATAATTCTGAAATATCATTCAAACATGTTAACATTTATCCGCTTATTTTTTTTATTTTGTTTTCTATTATAAATAAAATATTTTTCCTTCTCAAGGTGCAATGGATATATGAGATGTTATCATAACTGCATTATAAGACTGAAAATTATTTTTTCACATTCTATTATTAAATTATTTTACTTTTCAAAGTTTTTTTCTTTTTTTTCTTTTTCTTTTTTTTTTAAATTATATTTTAAAGTTATTATGCTACATTTTAATGACATTTGATAAGAAATATAAATTCTGTTCACAATTCAAGCAATTCACATTTCAAATGGATATAAGCTAAACTTTTTCAAAAATTGGTGTAATTAAATTAAAATTTTACGAAAGAAATAATAATAACAATTTTGATTTTCATTAATACGGAATAAATTCTTAAAGTTACAAAGCTGAAGTTTTAGAAAAGTGATTTTGATTTAAATCAATGCCTTCTGCTTTTGCATATTTTCTATAAGAAACTACATTTTTACCAAAAAATTGTTTTGTTTATAACTACTGCTAGATGGTGCAAAAGCCATAGTAAAAACAAACCATAAAGCTGCATTAATCGATGAACTAGGAATCATCTTACAGGGTTGGCCAATTTTTGCCGAAGTGGAAAAAACCGCTGAAAAAACGTTCCGGCAAAAAAAAACCTTTTGCCTCAATTTTTTACAGACTACAATGAAATAAATATAAACAGATATACAGGGTGAGTCATAAATATCGAAACAATAGGCTATCTCCTTAAATATTGCCCCCAGACCCATACTTCCAATTGCAAAAATTCATAAAAAAATGTGAAATTTTTGATAAGATAAATTGCGACTCCATGGGGGGTCTAGCTGAAAAGTTACGAAAATTAAATTTTTATACGGCCCCCGTAGGACAAAAATTCCAATTAGGAAAACTTTCCTTATCCAGTCCTGAATAAGACACAAAAAGTTGCATCTTCATATCTCCAAAATTCGCAAAGTTATAGCCGTTTAAAAAATTCATCAGGTTTTAAGGGATTAGACACTAATTGAAATGCGCACAATTCAAAAAACATTGTTACTTTAACAGTTCTAGAAAACGCGTAAAAATCTATTTCTTGATTTAGAATTTTTGATTTTTTTCTTTTTTTGTGATGTTGGCCTTATAATTTGCTAAGAAAATCACATTCTAAAATTTCTCATACAATTTATAAAAGTTTCATGTGGTTAGTACTGGTTTAAATGGGACAATCAAAAATCGTTATAACTAGTAACATTATTTAACGGATTTCAATTTCTTTCCATTTAATTAAAGATGAAAATCTGATTTTAGTTTTATTCCAAGGTTTTTTTATATTAATTTAAAACTATTAAAAATGTTTATTGAAAAAATAATATAACTTTTAAAAAAATCATATTTTCAAAAGCAAAAATTTTTTCAAAAGTAAACATTTTTTTCAAATTTGCCGAAACAAAACTAATGTAAAAAAAAATCAAAAATGACGTGTTTCAAGTTCTGTTTTCTTTTAAAACTTCTTAACATTTAATAATTTAAAGACAAGAAATAGAGGATAAAAAATTCATTATGCAGAAAAACGAAGTGTATTGTTTAAATATCCGTCAGTTATTTTAAAAAATGCTTTTTCTAAAATGCAGGTTAAGTTTTTTTTTTTCTTTTTTCTTTTTTTTTTTTTTTTTTTTTTTTTTTTAATTTACCTCTGACAACTTCATGCTTTTTATCGTCCTCCAGAGGATGTTAAAAAATCTGTATTCTGGGCCCAGGTAGGGCCAGAACGGAGATGTCATTTTTTTCTGAAGACCCGCCACCGCCAGGCCGGGCCTAGCGTACTTTTCATAAAGGATGGGACTTCCTTCAACTTAGGTGCACTCTGGATGAAATTTCCCCGGTCTCGGTAAAACCCATATTAAAATCACTGTATCTGACTGACTTAATACGTGCATAAAAAATATTAAAATTCGGCTCAATCGAATTTTTTACAAAAAACATACAGGTTTTGAAATCTTTATTTTACAAAAAAAAAAGGAAAAAACTTTAAAATTCATTTTTTAAATAGATTATTCAAAGGCAAAAAAAATTAAATACAATAAAACCAGTGAAAAAAAAATCTGCCTATGACGAAATTCCGTCTTAAACGGAAAATATGTTGATCCATGCAAAATAAATGCAATAGTACCTGAAAAGAAAATAAGCTCCAATTACATCTTCTAGGGAGAGCATCTGTCTATAACGTATTTTTTCTTTCCTATGTGATTCCGTCTTAAAAAGTTTTAGTGTATAACATTTTTCAGAGTCTCCAACGCATGGGATATGGATTAACGATATTAAAATATAAGTGAAACATTTACATATAAATAGAGATTCATTGATAAAAGAAATATATTACAGCCTTTGGCGCTTCTTTAATAATAAAAAATATAAATATAAAAAACGAAAAGCTATAAAAGTACACATAGCGTATAGTATATTTGGACATAAAATATACTATACGCTGCTATTTTATGTCCAAAGAAAAAGTGGTATCTTACACCGATTTTTATTAAATTGCAATTTGTGAATGTTCCCTAACAAGCGTTGAAATTGAGTCAGTTTAGAGGCAGGGAAAAGTGGTGTAAGTCAGGAATTTTTGAGGATTTTGGTATTTAATATCTCTGTGGGATTTTTAGATACAGAGATGAAATTTGTTTTGTTCAATATAGGAATGGATAAGGAATAATTTCCTAATTGGGAATTTTGCTCTACGGGGGCCGTATAAAAATTTAATTTTCGTATTTTTTCAAATAGACCCCCCATGGAGTTGCAACTTATCTTATCGGAAATTTCACCTTTTTTTATGAATTTTTGCAATTGGAAGTATGGGTCTAGGGGCAATATTTGAGGAGTTAGCCTATCGTTTCGATATTTATGACTCACCCTGTATGAAAAGCAATGGGATGAAAATCAACAGAAAACTTATTTTGTAATTCACTCATCGGGGGTACATAATTTACAAATATAAGCAATAATCTAGTCAGTTTCTGCAATAGGTCGAACTATAAGCTAAGAAATTTGACCTATTATGTACCCTACTGACTACTAAATGGAAAAAAAAAAAAGAAAAAATGCTAAACTTGAAAAGTATTAATATGGAATAATAATGATAATAATTTATATCAGCTTAACCTATAAAATAATATCCATCATTAAATCCAACATTATCGTTGTAACCAACATTATCCGATATTATCGATGTAAAATCGATCATTAGCACATGTTACATGCCATAAAATAATGGAAATTTACCGCTAGTATAAAGATTATCAATTACAGTTGCTAAAACAGAAAAAAATAATAATTAATAAAAAATATTCAGTAGAATACATATTATTTATAAATAATATACTAATCCACACTTATTATGCTATAATTAAAATTAATATTTAATATTCATATTATAATTCCATTAATTATATTATTAGTTTTAGTTTATAGCTAGTACAAACTAGAATGAGGCCATTAGGAAAATAAGTAAAGCAATCAATTCACTGAATTTGAATAAAGACGCTAAATTACATTTTCCTAATAAGTTGAAGTAATAAATTAGTGCGAATGATCAACTACCAAAGGAAAGAAAAAGAATGAAAGTTGTAATTCTAATTAAAGACACTTCGTTCGGTTTGATGATCTTAGCCGACGAAATCTTCTTCATCCGAAGATTCACCGCCAGTGAACTGTTCGTCAGCTTGTGGAGTCTCTGGTGGAGGCTTTCCTTCAATTTTTTTTTTTTTTTTTTTTTTTTTTTTTTTTTTTCTTTTCTCGTACTAGCCATTAAAGTTTAGTCAGAGGTACGAACAATGTATGAGGATGTAAGTTTCATAACTCGCCTTATACAGGAAAGAAAAAGGGGTTCAGTGAGAAAACCTAACCTTACTTGAAAAATCTTAGCTACAGGTATTACGTGAATTGAACTTTCAAGCCTATTTCTAAAATCACATCACTTCCTTCCACAGAAGACGCAAATAGATTGCATGGATATACAACTTACTAGGGAAATACAAGAAGTGTTACTAGTCGATGTTGGTGAGAGTGGTATCGTTGGAAATATCTGGGCGTGGGCAGTAAATTTTCAATGGAACTTACCCGTTACAAATCAACTGTTTTTAAGATATCTGACAATTTATGCCATGCAATTTTTTCATTTATTGTAATGTATTTATGCTGTAACATTTGTTATGTCATTAGACATATTTTTTCTGTTAAATAGGTTCCTGCACACTTGTATATTGAAGACCACAGCCATCAATGATTACTATACAAATGTCCAACATCAACAAACACATACACATATAACACATGAAACAATACATTTAACAAGATCACTTTCTCAAATAAAAAATCTTTCACATGTATTTTGACAACATGTGCAAGAAAAAACTGCTAGAAAATTTATTTTTTTAAAAAATAGTGGTGCGAATTGAATACCAAAATAGTCGCTTGTGGCAGACCTGCGTTCAGATGGGGGTCCATTTTAACACGCTTTTTAGCTCACAGGCTATCATAGCCTGAGAGCTTATGTGCCCGTCCGTTCTGTATGTATGTGCGTATGTGCGTATGTGCGTAACGCGATAACTCATGATAAAAATATCGGATCCACTTGAAATTTTGTATGTAGGTATATCCCGACAAGGCGCTTCCCTGATTAGTTTTTGGAGTTCATTCGATATGTATAAGAGGGGGAACGGGGGGCTCATGCCCCCCGTTAGTTGATATAAATGGGATTTTCATGCAGAATTAAGTTTTCGTTCAAAATTTAGATTAGGATCATTCTGATGAGGCGATTCCGTGACTGTTATTAGGTGTTCATTGAATAAGTATAAATAGGGGGACAGGGGTTCTAATGCCCCCCCCCTTAATTTATAGAAATGGGATTTTCATGCAGAATTAAGTTTTCGTTCAAAATTTAGATTAGGATCATTCAGATGAGGCGATTCCGTGACCGTTATTAGGTGTTCATTGAATAAGTATAAATAGGGGGAACAGGGGTTCTAATGCCCCCCCCCCCCCGTTAGTTGATATAAATGGGATTTTCATGCAGAGTTAAGTTTTCGTTTAAAATTTAGATTAGGATCATTCTGATAAGGCGATTCCGTGACTGTTATTAGGTGTTCATTGAATAAGTATAAATAGGGGGAACAGGGGCTCTAATCCCCCCCCCCCCGTTAGTTGATATAAATGGGATTTTCATGTAGAATTAAGTTTTCGTTCAAAATTTAGATTAGGATCATTCTGATGAGACGATTCTGTGACTGTTATTAGGTGTTCATTGAATAAGTATAAATAGGGGGAACAGGGGTTCTAATCCCCCCCCCCCGTTAGTTGATATAAATGGGATTTTCATGCAGAATTAAGTTTTCGTTCAAAATTTAGATTAGGATCATTCTGATAAGGCGATTCCGTGACTGTTATTAGGTGTTCATTGAATAAGTATAAATAGGGGGAACAGGGGCTCTAATCCCCCCCCCGTTAGTTGATATAAATGGGATTTTCATGTAGAATTAAGTTTTCGTTCAAAATTTAGATTAGGATCATTCTGATGAGACGATTCCGTGACTGTTATTAGGTGTTCATTGAATAAGTATAAATAGGGGGAACAGGGGTTCTAATCCCCCCCCCCCCCGTTAGTTGATATAAATGGGATTTTCATGCAGAATTAAGTTTTCGTTCAAAATTTAGATTAGGATCATTCAGATGAGGCGATTCAGTGACTGTTATTAGGTGTTCATTGTATAAGTATAAATAGGGGGAACAGGGGTTCTAATGCCCCCCCCCTTAATTTATATAAATGGGTTTTTCAAGCAGAATTTTCAGATTTCGTTCAAATCTCTGAATAGTTTTGGAAGTTTAATGGTTAAGTATAAAAGAGGGGGATAACTCCTTTTAAATTATATAAATGCTAAATGGGTTTTTATTAAGAATTATCTAATTTGCTCTGAATTTTGGATATAGATTTTTTATATGATAAAGCATGTCTTTGATAGTATAGGAGGTTCAATGATTAAGTATAAAAAAAAGAGGAAAGAAGAGAGCTGTTTCCCTTTCTTAATTTTTTAACGGAATTAACCCTTGAAAATATAAGGCTTTAATGTACAATTAGTATTTGTAGCCTGTGAGCTCAATGCCATCAGTTTAACTGGGCAGTATTCTTTATTAACTCACAGGCTATCATAGCCTGAGAGCTTATGTGCCCGTCCGTTCTGTATGTACGTTCGTATGTTCGTTCGTGCGTAACGCGATAACTCATGATAAAAATATCCGATCCACTTGAAATTTTGTATATAGGTATATCCTGATAAGGCGCTTCCCTGATTAGTTTTTGGAGTTCATTCGATATGTATAAGAGGGGGAACGGGGGGCTCATGCCCCTCCCCTTAATTGATATAAATGAGATTTTCATGCAGAATTAACAGTTTTCGTTCAAAATTTAGATATAGGATCATTCTGATGAGGCGATTCCGTGACTGTCATTAGGTGTTCATAGAATAAGTATAAACGGGGGGCACATGCCCCTCCCCTTAATTGATATAAACGACATTTTCATGCAGAATTAACAGTTTTCGTTCAAATTTAGATATAGGACCATTCTGATGAGGCGATTCCGGGACTTTTATTAGGTGTTCATTGAATAAATATAAACAGGGGGGAACGGGGGGCTCATGCCCCTCCCCTTAATTGATATAAACGCGATTTTCATGCAGAATTAACAGTTTTCGTTCAAAATTTAGATATAGGATCATTCTGATGAGGCGATACCGTGGCTGTTATTAAGTGTTCATAGAATAAGTATAAACGGGGGGCACATGCCCCTCCCCTTAATTGATATAAACGACATTTTCATGCAGAATTAACAGTTTTCGTTCAAAATTTAGATATAGGATCATTCTGATGAGGCGATTCCGTGACTGTCATTAGGTGTTCATTGAATTAGTATAAACAGGGGGAACGGGGGGCTCATGCCCCCCCCTTAATTGATATAAACGGGATTTTCATGCAGAATTAACAGTTTTCGTTCAAAATTTAGATATAGGATCATTTTGATGAGGCGATTCCGTGACTGTTATTAGGTGTTCATTGAATAAGTATAAATAAGGGGGAACGGGGGGCTCATGTCCCTCCCCTTAATTGATATAAACGGGATTTTCATGCAGAATTAACAGTTTTCGTTCAAAATTTAGATAGAGGATCATTCTGATGAGGCGATACCGTGGCTGTTATTAGGTGTTCATAGAATAAGTATAAACAGGGGGAACGGGGGGCTCATGCCCCTCCCCTTAATTGATATAAACGGGATTTTCATGCAGAATTAACAGTTTTCGTTCAAAATTTAGATATAGGATCATTCTGATGAGGCGAGTCCGCGGCTATTATTAGGTGATCATTGAATAAGTGTAAACAGGGGGAACGGGGGTTCTAATGCCCCTCCCCTTAACTTGTATAAATGGATTTTTCAATCAGAATTGTCAGATTTCGTTCAAATCTCTGAATAGTTTTGGAAGTTTAACGGTTAAGTATAAAAGAGGGGAATAACTCCCCTTAAATTATATAAATGCTAAATGGGTTTTTATTAAGAATTATCCAATTTGCTCTGAATTTTGGATATAGATTTTTTATATGATAAATCATGTCCTTCATAATTTAGGAGGTTAAATGATTAAGTATAAAAAAGGAGAAAAGGGAGAGCTGTTTCCCCTTCTTAATTTTTTTTTTTTTTTCGAACGGAATTAACGAAAATACAAGGCTGTAATGTACAATTAGTGTGCGTAGCCTGTGAGCTCAATGCCATCAGTTTAACTGGGCAATATTCTTTTTTATTATTTTATTATTTATATTATTTTATTTTATTAACTTCACCTGTATGTGAGCTTGTGGGTTTGTAACTCTCTTTATTATCTAAAGATTTTCCTTATTATCTAAAGATTTTCTCAAGCAATTTTGACTAAAAATTGCATTTTATGGTTTTCGGGCACGAGAAAATCATTGGGCTAGGTTACATGTTCGAGAAAAAAATGGGTCATATTGGGTCATTAAGGGTCTGGGTCAAGCTATTTATATTTAAAGAACGGCGTGATCGATTATAACGAAATTTTGTATGTAACAGTTTTTTGGCACGAGAAAACTATCGGGCTGGGTCACATGTTCGAAAAATTTCGATTAGTGGGTCATTTTTGGGTCATTATGGGTCAAGCCATTTTTATCTAAAAAACGGCTCTAACGATTTTGACCAAATTTTATATTTTATCGTTTTGGATTACAAGAAGACCATTGGGTTAGGTAACATGTTCAAGAAAATTCGGTTAGTGGATCATTTTTGGGGTCATTGTGGGTCATGCTATTTTTATCTAAAGATTTTCTCACGCAGTTTTGACTAAAAATTGCATTCTATGGTTTTCGGACACGAGAAAAATATTGGGCTAGGTTACATGTTCGAGAAAAAATTTTAATGGGTCATATTGGGTCATTAAGGGTCTGGGTCAAGCTATTTATATTTAAAGAACGGCGTGATCGATTATAACGAAATTTTGTATGTAACAGTTTTTTGGCACGAGAAAACTATCGGGCTGGGTCACATGTTCGAAAAATTTCGATTAATGGGTCATTTTTGGGTCATTATGGGTCAAGCCATTTTTATCTAAAAAACGGCTCTAACGATTTTGACCAAATTTTATATTTTATCGTTTTGGATTACAAGAAGATCATTGGGCTAGGTTACATGTTCGAGAAAAAATTTTAATGGGTCATATTGGGTCATTAAGGGTCTGGGTCAAGCTATTTATATTTAAAGAACGGCGTGATCGATTATAACGAAATTTTGTATGAACAGTTTTTTGACACGAGGAAACTAATGGGCTAAATCACATGTTTGAGAGATTTTGACTATAATGATCATTTGTGGGTCATGATGGGCCATAATGGATCATGTCAAGCTACATCTAAAGAACATGTGGATCAATTTTAACGAAATTTTGTATATAACATTTTTTTGACACAAGAAAATTATTGGGCTAGGTCACATTTTCGAGAAATTTCGATTAATGGGTCATAAAGGGTCTGGATCAAGTTATTTATATTTAAAGAACGGCTGGATCGTTTTTAAAGAAATTTTGTATATAACAATTTTTAGACACGAGGAAACTAATGGGCTAAATCACATGTTCGAGAGATTTTGGTTATAAGGGTCATTTGTGGGTCATTGATGGGTCATGCTAATTTTATGTAGAAAATGTCTCTCACCATTTTGACTATATTTTGTATTATGATATTCTAGAGCAAGAGAAAACCATTGGACCAGGACACATGCTCTCGAAAATTCGATTAATGGGTCATTTTGGGTCATAATGGGTTAGGGTTATTCTAATTATATATAACAACGATTCAATCAATTTTACCTAAATTTTGTAACGAAACGTCTTTTGTCACGAGAAGACTATTGGGCAGAGTCGCAAGTTAAACAAAATTATATAAGTGGGCCATTTCGCTTTATTGATGAATGCTGTCAAGCTAATTTTATCTAAGAAACGGCTTAAACGATTTTGATTCAACTTTATATTCTACTGTTTTTGATTACTTGGAGACCTTTGAGCTAAGTCACATGTTTGATCAAATTTGATTAGTGGATCATTTTGGGTAATACGGGTCAGGGTCATGAGAAAATGGCAGCAACCAATAAGTTGGCAATATTTCACAAAATATTGGCGACATTTGGCCGAAAAATTGACTATTAAGATTACGAAAGCCACAACACATATTTGGTGCCAAATGAAAGAATGTCTCCAAATTTGGCTATATCTGGCAAAAAATGTTGTCTTTCATAATGTGAAGAATTTTTTTTTATACATTCTTAATAGGATTCGAGATGCATGGTTAAATTAACCAGAGTCGACCAAAAAAAGTGATTTGGATTGATGTCCTTTCGTTGTAAATTTTAAAATAAATATAGTTTAAAAAAACTAAAAACCACGCTTTTAAAGTAATCAAACTAAAAAGTGAAAAATAAATATAGTTTAAAAAAAACTAAAAAACACGCTTTTTAAGTATATCAAACTAAAAAAAGAAAAATAACTCGTACTATAAGCTGAAAACAAAAATAGATGAAAAATACTATATTACTATAAAATCATTGTTATTATAAGAATCAATTAATAAGCAATAAATAAAATTATCGTGGAAAAAAAACGTGGGGTGCTACTTAAGAACTGATAGATGGAGCATGGTAGATGGAGTACCCCACGCTTTTTTTCCACGATAATTTTATTTATTGCTTATGAATTGATTCTTATAATAACAATGATTTTATAGTAATATAGTATTTTTCATCTATTTTTGTTTTCAGCTTATAGTACGAGTTATTTTTCACTTTTTAGTTTGATATACTTAAAAAGCGTGTTTTTTAGTTTTTTTAAACTATAGTTATTATCTGTCCATTTTCATTTTTTACGAACACTTTGGCCTAAACTCATGTGATGAATGATTAAAATGGTATATTAGAACCTCAGGCTCATGCCACCATCATCTGATATTCTGTCAAATTATAATTTCGTGAGAAATTGCAATTTAAAAAAAAACATTGTTCTGAGTATCTTTGCTCTATCGGTTAGAGTAAAAGTACGCAGTGGTAGGGCAAAGATAAGCAATGCGTATTTTTGCCCCATTACTCTGGGTTTTTACCCCATTTTTACTATAACGAATGAGTTACATAAAATCATTAGTAAATTTCACTACTATCTATAGTTAAACTGAAAATTAACAACGTCATTGTGGAAAGCTTTGCATTTAGCTAAAAACGATGGGGCAAAGCCCCACTTCTTAAACTTATGCGTATCTTTGATGACCCAAGACCGATATATAGTTTTACCCCATTCTGCTGCATTTTTCTTAATCGGCGATCTTCAAGTTTAAACAAGAGTGATCGAGGTAAACTGCACGGAATTTAAGAACTAAAGAGCTTGCCTCTTTCCACTGAATTTTTGGATTTGTAAAAATTCGAAGTATTGTCACTTAAACAATAAAGTAAAAATTTTAAAATATTAGACCAAAATTCGAAAATTTAAACAGAAACCTACCTCATTTTCTTGACACAGAGTTTACTTTTTTCACAAGGTTTGAACACACAACTACTACACTTGAAACCTTACTGCTACGGTAATGATTTGCGGTAATGATTATAGAATTGTTGTTACATATTTAATCAGCCACTGCGTATTTTTGCCCTGTACGTATCTTAAACCCCTCATACTCTATGTATGAGAATAGTGTTTCAGTCTTGGATTTCCTTTCAATCATTATTGACTCAGATTTTCTTCTAAAATATTCATGGGGTAGAGGGCGCCAATTTACTATCTTTCTTCTGATGAAATTTAGTCCGGTTACGACACTGATGGTAACGCAATCAAAGTGCTATTGCATATAATTTTAAACGGTTTCAAGAGTTTCAAATCGTTAATTGAAATGTAGGTATAGTGATCCGATCGCTTTCTTCACTCTTCGAAATCGAAATTTCAATGCATCGCCAAAATTCGTTTCACGAATATTTCGAAGCTGTTCATTACAGAAAAACTTTGTTTTAACGCCAAATGTTAAAAAAAAAAAAAAAAAAAAAAAAAAAGTTTAATTTAGTGTAATAATTTTTTTTAATAATTTAACCCTTTACAAATTATAAGAAGGGGGAGGGAATGATTTTTTAAATATTTTTTTCGCTTATAATTTTTTTATTGTGTATCCTTATATTTTTTATTGGTACAGTTTTAGCCTGCATTACGAATTTTTTGCATTTAAAACAAGATTTAGTTATGCACAGATTATCTTTTCACACATGGGTTTCACTGTAGTAGTTAAATTATCCCAAAGTTGAAGCATTTATTCCGATTTTTTTTATTTCCCTGTCCAACTTTTTGCGGCCTGGAATACAAGTATAAGTCGATTCCATCGTAAATGACGTAACACTTGATGATCGATTATTGTTTTCTAAAGTGTGTGGAAAATTTATTAATAAAGCTAGAACAATTTTTTTATACTTTGAAGTATTTCTTATAAAGGACTTAATACCCGCGTATGGTGAGATTTTTTTAAACCACTGATTAAGTCCTTAAAAAATTCTGTAACTAATGTAGCATAAAATAGACAAACGGTTTTTTTTTTTTTTTTTTTTTTTTTTTTTTTTTTTTTTGCCTTCATTGAAGTGTAAAAATTAACGAAACTATCCATTTAAACACGTAAGAAAAATCATGCGTTAAGCATAGACTATGAAGCACTTTCCAACACTTCATAAAATCTTTAACAAAGCTTCGTCATTTAGAAAAATAAGGTTACTGTATATAGACAAATAGGTATTCAAGTATTTTTGACCAGCCCTGTAATTGATCTGTAGGTTGATGTATTAAATACTGTATAATGAGAAAATTTAGTTTAGTACATAGATGTCTAGCATATTGAAATTTCTCTTTCAGCAATTTATACTAATCGATGGAAAAATACTTTAATACTTTTGTTCATCCCTGTAGTTTACCTTGTACCTCTAATACACGTCAGTATTAAGCTAAAATTTATTTTAAACTAAGACATTCTTAAAACTACTGAAATCACATTCTTAGAAATTATTATTCATGGGCGTCCATGTATTCAAACACTTTTGACCAGTCCTGTAATTGATCTGTAGGTTGATATACTAAATACTATATAATGAGAAAATTTAGTTTAGTAAGAAAATGTCTAGCATATTGAATTTTCTCTTTCAGCAATTTATACTAATCGATGGAAAAATACTTTAATACTTTTGTTCATCCCTGTAGTTTACCTTGTACCTCTATTACACGTCAGTAAGTTAAAATTTATTTTAAACTAAAACATTCTTAACACTACTAAAATCACATTCTCCGAAATTATCTTTCATAGGTATCCATGTATTCAATTCTTAGCGTGGCCCTGTATTTCATTTTATCTATATTCTGCAAACATTTCTTAGTAAATTGAACGCGGCTCGTCGTAAAAAATGCATAACTTATTTAAAAATCATCTTTAAGTAATTTAAACTCATATTCAGTAACGTTTGCGACCTCTTTTGGGTAGCCCTATATAACAGCAGTATTTATGCACACCATATAATATGCATAGATTTAGTGAAACTTAAACGCGCATACCATAATTAAAATGCATTTCATTCATCCACCAGCCATCATCAGATACATGTACAATAGTTCAGAAGGAATATACTATTTGAAATCTTTTGTGCGTCCCTGTAAATGCTCTGTATTTCATATTATGCATGACTGTATCGTATAATTTATACTAAGTTTCAGCTATGTACATCAGTTTTATTATACATGAAATGCTTTAACATAATTAAAATATGTCGCACACAATTCCCCTTTGACGGTTATGTAATGGAATTCTTTTGCGTGGCCCTGTAAATGTATAATAGCTGTTTTTTCACCGCATGCTTTACAGAATGCATTTTTTAGCATATATCGTAAATGCATATAAATTTTAATATGTTTGACAGGGTGAAACATCTTTAAAATTCATTTGGAACGGTTTTTCCCCATAGGCCGTAATGTAACGATAAACTTTTGACTAGCCCTGTAAATAAAATAATCATGGTAGAAACTTTATTTTCAATAAGGTTCGTGCTAGGGTTAATGTCAAAAACATCTAAATATTTCATGGCGATCCGAGTATATTTACGAAAGTTAGAGCGCGGACAGCTTCAACTTCGTTGGAAAGTGCTAATAAAAAAGAAGAATTTTGTGTTTTTAACGTCACTAAAGAATGACAAATTAAATTTTTGAAATTAATTTTTTAATTACAAAAAAGAAAAAAAAAGTTAGAAATTGCCTGTCAAATGTAGAAAAAGAGGTGCGTTTGTATTATAACGAGGTTTTAAAAATATTCAGATCTTTGTGCAATAGTATACAGTACTTCAGATATAGTACATTATCCAAAATCTTTTATGTGTCCCTCTAAATACTATCTGATTTCTAGTATACTGGAAATAACTTGTAGTAAACCTCAGCAATGTGTACAGTACTTCGGATACAATAAAATGGTCGAAATCTTTTGTGTGTTCCTGTAAATGTTACCTGATTTCCATTATACAGGAACGAACTTGTATTAAACTTCAGCCACGTATATCAGTTTCATAAAATGTGAAATAATTTACTATAATCAAAACATGCTTCAAACAGTGTTTCTTTAATGCCATTATGCAATGGAATACTTTTGTGCGGCTCTGTAAATTAATAACAAATATTCTTTGCACTACAGATTGTATAGAATGTATATTTTAGTATATATTTCATAGATGCATATCAATTTTATTATGTTCGAAAATGTATAACATCTTTAAATTTACTACTTTTTCCCATTGGCCATGATGTAAAGGAATAATTTTGATTGTCCTTGTAATTAAAATATCGATCCAATTTTCATAGAATTTGAAATGACTCGACAAAATTATGCAACAATTATATATTTTAAATTCCAAACGATTTGGTTGCGTAGTTTTTGCTCTATTATTCGCGTTTGAAATGAAATAGACGCCCTCTCGCGGACAAAGTCGAACTAAAAGAAATAGAACTGATACCATGAGCATCTTCCGCTGAAATCAGTGTTTAAAAGGCCGATAAATAAATAAACAGTTCTATAACGAATGCAACGTTGGGTTCTTTGTATTAAAATTATCAAAAATCAAAATTTTATACACAAAGTTTAGATCTATAATATAAAAAAGTACATTTGACTTACTCATGGCAAAATAACATGACCGCAACACAATGCTTGCATGATTCGCTTGACCCAGCTTTGCAAGAGCAAGAAATTTTTTTTATTTTCAAATTTTTGTTTTCCTTTACTAGCAAACCTGAAATAATATGGGGATTTCCTTTTGTTTGGCTTGTTTGTAAACACGAGCCTACAATCTCTATTTCTTCTTCTTTGCATTCTTTAATGCCGCACATTACTAATCTCTTTGAATCAATAATTGCTTCAGCTTCTCTAAAGCAATTACTAGATTTTCCAGCATCTTAGAAATTCTAAAATTGTCGATATTTGTAATTTATCTCCCATAATTAAATAAAAAAGATAAAAAAACTGCACTTTAACTAGCTCTTTAAACTGGTTCTATGCTACAGTGCTACAGCATGGAACGTAAACAAACAAACGTAAACAAACGATTATCAGGTCTATAACAACGCCATCTTTCGGTCATTACAAACGCGAATATGGGGACATACAGACGGATGAACGGACTAAACGACAACTATAGGTCCAACGTATTTACATAATTACGAACGCACCTAAAAATGGTATTTACATATGTAACTGACGTAACTTTTCTGTGTAACTGACTTAACACGATCGTTTTACAGTGGCAATGATGTCACTTATGTCAATGTCAGCAATGCTATACCATACACAGTCCAGGTGAGATGGTCATTTCAAACTACGGCAGTAAGGATGCATCATGTTTATTTTAATTTTAGCCATTTGAAATTCTTCTACAAAGCCTGGAAACTGTTTATCATAACTCACAAACAGATAGACTCTAATTTTGAATTTATTAATGTTTGTTTTCTGAAAAATATGTTCTTAGCTTCCTTTAGAAGGCTTTCTGCCTTTTCGGCAATGAATTTTCTTCTAATTTTGGAAAGAAAATACTTTTACGCAAACAAAATTAAAAGTAGCTATTTAAATTACAGAAGTTATACGGTTTATTGAATTTAACAAATGTGCTCTTTACAGAAACCCAACGAATGTAGTCATTTTGCGTGTTTTTCATGTAACAATAGACAAAAGAGAAACTTGTTTAAAACGTTTGAAAAATGTTGCATTATAACCAGATTAAACAAACATAAAAATTTAGTAGTCGTTTTTATCTTTTATCACAAATTATTTATTTGGAAAAGAAGTCCCTAATTTTAATTTAAAGAGTGAAACATATGTTTGAGTTAAAAGAAACACCAACAGTTTGTTATTAATTAATAAAACATTCTTTATTATTATTATAATTAGATGGAGAATCAAGTGAAGTCATAATAGTAAATGTATTGACATACGCTATCAACTACAGAAGCCCCAAATAACGCGAATTCGGATTTTAGGGGAGAAAAGTATGTTCTACTACATCTTGCTAGTATGTAACAATATGCTGAATCGAAACGTCTCAATTCGCCAAACAACACTTGCGGATTTTTTAAAGAAAGTGTAAGATTAAGTTTGCATTCAATAGATGATAATGTTAATTATATTTCACAAAGCGGAAAAGTGTTTTCATCGCTCTGTATCTTTGACACCTTTTCGATAATACCACGGGTGTGAAGCATGTCTCCCAACAACCGTGTTAGGCTTCTGCTGTATTATCTGCTGGAATAAACAAAAATAATTTTTAAGATAAAATACTGCTCAATAAAAGACATGTCTTATTAATAGGACTTCAGGGCCAAAGGGATAAACAGACAATATATCTATACAAATACCAAAGCCTTTCTAAAACGGAATTTTTTTTTTATCAGGCCCTGGCTATTCTGTTTTAGCCGGCGTGAATTCACAATTTCATTGTCGAAAATGTAAATGAACAATGTTACATGAAAATGTAAGAAATTCATTACTTATGATTCAATTGCGTGTAATATATAAAAGAAGAATTTTTAGATTAGCTGTTCCACCTACGCATATATGCTAATACAGTTTGACAGACGAGCCATTATAGTCTCTTAAATACAGACAAAGGATGGAGATGACAGTAAAATTCTAAAATATTCTGTAAAACATTATTCCCTCGTGTCGCAATAAAAACATTTGATACACCTAATAAGAAAGGACGCACGGTGTTTATGACTCTACTTTCAAAACACGAGAATTTAATGACATATTGTGTTTGTCTTACATAACATAAAATTCACTCGGAGTAAAATTAGAATTTATTCAAACTTCTTTTTAAAAAAATGCTTGAAAGTATAAATGGAAACTTTTTTGCAAGCATACTTTCACTTTACTTCTAGTCTTTCCGTTTGGTCAACTGACGCATAAAGAAACGCTTTTTATTTTCCGTTAAGAAGATTTCTCAAAAAGTAAGTTATGTTTATCATACATAAATCCTTTTAAACAGTTGTTTGTAACAGGTCTTGATTACTGCAAGGGCAAATGGAAAAACTGCCTGGGGCCCACTAGGCCATCAAAGTAAAAATTGACTATTTTTTTTCTAAAATTTAATGCAAATAGTGACCATGAAGACGTCATAGTACCAGGGTGTAGTCGTAAAAATAACAGAAGATATACGCTCTAAGCAGAAGGTATACGTTGAAGGCAAAAGGTATACCCTAGAGTGTGTATTAAAAAAACTTTGATTGTAAAACTTTGATTTAATCTTTGATTTTTACCAAAAATTGAGCTTTTTTTTAATTAAAAAATAAGTTGTAACCGACAAAAAGATCCCTCGTTCAAAAACTAGTATTTAGTATGAAAATGAAGTGTGCAAAGTTTAAGCAAAATCGGTCCGAGAGTTTTCGAGAAATTTTAAGTACCGACAATTAAAAAAAAAAAAAAAAAAAAAAAAAAAAAGTTTTAAAAAAACTCGATTAAAGTTTGATACATGAATAAAATAAGAGATTTTTTTTAAACTTACATTAGAAACGTCCATTCCAGCTCCATTCGTCTGCAGCTGCTGCATGATCCAAAGCATCTAAAGCACAAAAATATCGCTTTTAATGGCTTAGTGACAGTCAGAAGGACCGAGTGCCCAGAGACTCAATTGTCTATAATTTGGAAAGTTTTGCTGCTGATGGTTTAATGCTGCTACAAGCTTTCTGAGAATATTTCTTATAAGTTGTGGAATAAGAAAAAAATCGATTTTTTTACCCTTTTCGCCCCTTAAAAGACTTAAGGGGTCCCAGGACTCTTAAAATTAGAAAAAAAAAAATGAAAAAAGACACCATTTTAAAAATTCAATATCTTGAAATGTATATGATTTTAAAATACAATATTTAGAATGATGAAAGAAATAAGTATGCTCTTTCAGTTTGTGCATAAAATTTTTTTTCAAGATACAGAATTAGCATTTACAGGGGGCTTTAAAATGTCACGTATTTGACAAGCAGATTTTAATTGGTGTAACAGCTTACGTGCGGGATTACAAAATAAATATTGCAACTAAAATGAAAGTTTTGGTGCCTACTTATACTTCAGATCGCAATAATTACGCTGAAACTAAATAAATTTGTTTTAAAATATTTTTATATTTTTAATACCAAGTTATATTTATCTAATACAAAATTTTGAAAATTTCAACAACATAATCACCTAAAAAATATATTTTGAACAATAAAGCGGAAATTTTAGGTTTAATTTATGCGGATTAACATGAAACGTATGTTTAAAAAAAATTATTAAAAAATACTCAGAATTTTTTGCGATATCGTGCGCGTTATGCCTAAAAACGTCATTTGGAGAAAAATGACTTCGAAGTTTCGGAAACGTATAGCTTTAACTATTGCGCAGATATAATTCTGAAAGCCATAACTTCTGTTGTAATGAGAATTTGAAGCAAAACGTAACATTAAAATGCTCAGAAAAGATAGGAGTTTAACATGTAAAAAAAAAAAAAAAAAAAAAAAAAAAAAATGAAATTTCGAAAATTGCAAAACTTTAAGAGTCCTGGTCCTGAGACCCCTGGAGGGTGTATTTCGATTCAAACTGCTTGTTTTCCGATTTATTTTTGAATTCACTTTTGCTCTCAAACATATCAAATTCGCAGATTCTCTTATTTAGAAAGCGCACGAGGTGCCGTGAAGATCGATTCTTTGATAAGTGCACAAAATAGTGCAAAAAAAGCAATAAAAAACAGCATTTTGAACCAATTTTTCCGAAGTGGGAGATTTGGGAACGGAAAAAAGGGCCTTCCAGAGAAGTTAATTGCTTATAAATCAAATTCTAAAGAATTGATCGCAAAAAGACATCACACGGCACCTTATACGTCCCTTCAAAAATCCCTTCAGCAAATTTCATGTTTCTACTTTCAAAAATATGTCTGAAATTGTATTGGAAAAATTCGAGCTGCTGAAGGTATAAAAGCGTTTTTTCGAATACACCCTTAAGAGCGAAAACTATAAACTATTTTTTCTGTGGATAGACATTAGAAGCTCTCGGTGTACAGCCTTCATTTATCTTTTTAATTACACGAATTTTTTGAGAATTTATTTCTATTTTTAATTCAAATTTACAGCATTTAGGGAGATTTTTTACATATTGTAGAAAAGATTATTATTTTAAATTGTTTCCCATTGTAAAACAACGACACGAATAACATTTTCTTCGAATTGAAAAGTTATTTACACATGACTATTATGAACCGAAAAAACTTTGAAGTTAAAATTAAATGATTATGTATTAAAAGAAGAAAAATATTGAAAATTATGCAATCAAAACTATATTTACGTGTGAATATTAAAAAAGAAAAATAAAATAAAATAATAAATTCATTAATCCGCGTTATAAAAAAAAAAAAAAAAAAAAAAAAAAAACCCTAAATGAGAAAATTACGTCATATTTAAAATGACCAAATAAAAACGTTGCCAAATAGTTTAAGTTTAAAAATCTGTTTACACGAGGCATTTATTTAACATTTCTTGATGATTTTTTTTAAATCTATTCTTACCAATTTTAACATAATGCAAATAAAAAATATTTCTTTTCTAATAATAAAAGTATTTTCACGTAAATATTAAAAAAAGAAAGGGGACTTTAGAGAAAATTGAAACAGATTTAAAACGGTACATTTGAAATGTCTTATTTAAATAAATTTTCTTATAGCGTTGTTAAAAAATACCAGGAGGAAAAGACTCTGTTTACATAGTTCATTTTATATCATTACATAGTACATTTTATTTTTTTCTTCCAAATGTTCAACTAATTTTATTTAATCAAACATGAAAACAGCAGTAGATATTGAACAGCAGCTGATCCAGCCTTAAAATTCACAAATGAATAAAAATTAGTTTAACTTTTTTTTTTTTTAATTATGGTAATTTTTTTAATCTTCTGCAATCTTTTTAAAGTCGATCAATTGACATATTTTTACAGTTTGCGGTGTCTTTATCATACACTTGAAATAACATTATCTCGATGGTCTCAATGAGGGGTTGCCGAACGTAGCTTCCAGAGGCAGAACGCCCTAGTATTATTAAAAAATAACAATTCGAAATTTTAAAAGAATTTCCTACTGCATTACTTTTATTAATCGCTAAGACTTTGTCATGCTTCTTTAATAGATTGTTTAATGTTTGATTGCCTCAAATTTGTATATTAAAATCATTATGCCTAAATAAAATGCAATTTCTATAAACTAGTAATATTTAAATTATGCATTTTATGAAATACAAAATGCCAAATGTAAGCAAAAAAAAAAAAAAAAAAAAAAAAGAGATTGATTTTTATTATTTTAAATCAAAACTAATTTGTTTTAAAAGACATTGAATTACTATGTGTAATTTAAGCAAAACTATATCATTATCACATTTAGGTTCTTTTTTGGTCCTTTAACATTTATAGCTAAAATCTAAAAGAAAATTTCAAAGTATATAAATACTACAATTCATTTTATGCAAGCCAGTTTTTCTTAAGTTTTTTTAATTTAAGTTTTATCATTTATAATATTTAACATTGCACAATAAATAAATAATGAATCATTCAATGAACCATAAAGTCACTTCTTATGTTTAAGAATTGCTAGAACGCTACTTTTTTTTAAATTTGTTTCATGGAATTTAACTGTCAATGCACTAAACTATACATAAAAATCATTTCAAAACATCAAAGTAAGTTATCTATATCTCTGATAAAAAATTTCAATTTCGGATTTTCAAAAAATTGGATTTTATTAAAATAATTTGATTTGAACATTTTTAATTTGATTAAAATAAATTTCTGTTAAAATTATTTTAAAATCAAATTTATTGGTGGTATCATCTATATAAGAATTTAACAATTACAAATTAACAATTTTGATTTATTAATTAAAAAACAAGTTGTTTTGAAAGGCATACTAAACGAAACCCTCTGTACGATCTACGATCACACTTACCCACTTGTTTCTAAATAAAATTTTGGGGGCATCATATATATAATTAAACATAAAAATAGTAAAAGTAAAACAAAAGTCTCTTATGTTTCTTTTATATACATTTCTACAAATTAGCTACAGAGCACGGATAGACGGCAGACAACAACTGATGTTTTTTGTGTGACCCTGTAAATGATGGTTAAATACTCATATGCTACAAAAGTATATTTTAGGCCTCCTCATAAATTTATATAAATTTCATTATCTTCGTGACACAGTAACATCAATAAAACAATTTTTCTTCATAGCATATAATATATCAGATTACTTTCAAGTACCTCTATACGCGTATTGTAATCGTTAAACATAATATGTTTTATAATAACTTATCTTCAAGTGTACCTCAATAATGAATCTAAATTTTATTATGTTTAAGATTGCGTATCACTATTCATTCCAAATGATTTCATCCCATAGACAATAATGTAACGGAATTCTTTTGAGTGCCAATTTAAATGAATTATTAATGCTACACATTTTATTTTCAATATCGAACATGCCATGGTAAACCTGAATAATGTATAGCAATTATACGCAAATCTGAGTATATTTACTCGAGTTAGAGCACAGAGAGACTGCAGACGGCATACAAAAAAATCGAAGTCGTAAAGGTTTTTCAATTGTATTGGAAAGTGTTAAAAAAGAACAATATTTTACCATATCAATCCTGTTATCAAGTCGTTGTATTTTTACAAAGATACTTTGGAAATTCGAATAAACCAAAAAAAGTCAGGTTTGAAATTATTAAAATGTTGTTACTGGTGAATTACAATGAGGTTTAATTGAAATGCTTATTGATTCCTTTCATGGATATAGACTCTGGGAAGGAGCAAGTATTTTCGGAAATGGATCAATAAAATCTATAGTGGATATTCTGATCTAGATATTTTGACGTCATCCGTACGTATTGATTTATGGTATATGTAGTGAAACCTCGTTAAACTATCTCGTTTAACGTTAAACTCTTTAGGATTCGATGATAGCGATACTTCAAGTATTGGAATTTATATTATGTTACTACCAGAAATTCTTCTGTACTGATTTATCTTATACAAGCACATTTAGACATGTTAGTAAGTGCATATATTTGATATATTTTATTTTTGTTAATTTTCTTATCCGTCTGAAATATTCATAAAATAGATAAGTGTGAAGGACAGGTTTATTGATTCTAAATAACACTAAACCTAATTTTGTAATAATATTACACTGAAACCTGATTAAACTGCCACTCTTTTTGGCTCGATGATCGAGGCGGCGCTTCAAGGGGAAATTGCTGGAAATATTACATAAAAAACCACATTTTCTTAACTTTTTTTTTCTACATATATTTTCCTACTTCGGCCTCATTTTTTATCATTTTCCTATTGGCTATTACTTGCAATCCTTTTGTTTTCCTATTGGTTATTAAACCTTCAATTTGAATCCTGCCAGGTCTGCCATATATGTGAGCAATTTTCCGCCTTTCTTAGCACTGAGGACAGTAAGCTATATACTACCGAAACCGGCTTGCTTACAATTTAATATACAGTGGAGCATCATTTATACGACGCCGAAGGGACTACCGAAAAACGTCGTATAAACGATAACGACGTATAATCGATTTTCACTTCCAAAACTAGAATTAATTTTGTTTTCATTTAATTTTAATGTTTAACGTGATGATTTGCATAAATTTGTAAATTAAAAAAAAAAAAAAAAAAAAAAAAAAAAAAAAAACGGGGTTGCGGAATTAGTAAGCAATTTAAATATGCGTACCTTTATTTATGTTTCACCGAAAGGTTCCTCATTTGCAGTACATCATTTCCTTTCCATTTAAAGTCAACAATCAAAAACCCCGCGTGGCCAACTAAAAGTCGCCAACACTGAAGCTAGAGCTAGAAGGATAGTCTATTTGCAACTTAAAACAGGTCGGGAAAGCTGACCATCCCCGAAAAAAGAATGACTCCTCCCTGTGTAATCTGTTACACGTAAGCTGATTTTTCAGACTAATCGAACACCAGCCCACATTTTTATAATGTGGAGTGCATTTAAACACGTTCTTTGGTGTCATTCATAGCTGCCAACTTCCGTTCGTTCGTAAAATATACCAGAAAAATAAACAAAAATAAAACTATACAAAATCGAAAAATCGACGTATAAACGATTTTGGGCGTCGTATAAAAGATATATATTTACATTAAAAATGAATCGGAATGAATCGGGACTACATTAAAACGTCGTATAAATGTAAACGTCGTATAAGCGATCGTCGTATAAACGATGCTTTACTGTATTAGGTGTTTTTAAAGATGCTACTTCAAGGCAAGTCACACACTAAGGCTACACGTAAAATATGTCGCTTGAATTCGAGGGGGAAACTGGTTTAAAACAGGTTTGAACCAACTTTCTTCTTTGTTTCGCCCGTTTGTTTCTCTCATGTTTCCCTGTCGTCTCAGTGTGGGATGCCCCTAATATTTCTATTATATTACACCAAAAGCTACATTTCAATAATTATTGCGTTCTTACTATATTTGCTGTAATTTCACCTGAGATTCCTTGTCTTAATCTTCAGTAAGCGTGGATTTAGAAAATGGTTCTTAATTTTCTTCTTTTCTTTTCAGTAATATATGTTTTTTTTTTTTTTTTTTTTTTTTTTTTTAATCTGAAAGTATAATACCGCTTATTACTTACTCTTTTTCTATTTGCTAAAAGGTGTAAGATTGAAACTTTATAAACAGTAAAAACAATTTTATTCGACTGTTTACATGTTTTGACTCTACTCGCGTAATTTTCAAAACAAATGAATAATAATATTCTGAAATTAGACGATCCTATGATGCAGTGATCTGAAACGCCATCATTCAGTTTTTCTCAATAACAGTGTTAGCATAATGTCAACATTCAAATAAAACTATTTTACTGTTTTTGAAGTTAGTCAAATTGTCAACAGTCAAATGAAACTATATTACTGTTTTTAAAGATTTAACCTTATGTCAACATTCAAATAAAACTATTTCACTGTTTTTGAAGTTAGTCGAATTGTCAACAGTCAAATGAAACTTTTTTACTGTTTTTAAAGATTTGACCCTTATGTCAACATCATTAGCGGCTCGTCAGAAGGTGCTGCATCATTTTTTTCACACCACAAAAATTGTATAATATTTTCAGTTTTATTTAATCAACAAAATCTGCCGAACAAATACTATAAAATATTCTGTTAAATTTTAGTGGTGCGTAAAATCTAATGCAGTGCTCCCTAACGAACCGCTGCTGGTCAACATTCAAATAAAACTATTTCACTGTTTATTTTACTATTTTTAAAGATTTAATCGTAAGTAAAGAGTCAAATAAAACTATTTTACCGTTTTTAAAGATTTAGTCTTATGTCAACTGTCAAATAAAACTATTTCAATATTTTTAAAATTAATCTAATTATCAACAGTCAAAAGAAACTATTTTGCTGTTTTTAAAGATTTAATCTTATGTCAACAGTCAAATAAAACTATTTTACTGTTTTTAAAATTTGAATTCTTACACTTTTTAGCAATTAGAATTAGTATATTATTACAAGGTGTTAATTTTTTACGTATTTACTGCCTATTATTTTCTGCGCACTAACCGTTTGGCCCCTTTTCAGAGAAGATGAAAGTTTTCTTCATGGTCGCAATTTTTGCACTCTTTCTGGCAGGCACCTGCTATGGCGGATCCTGGTCGCAATCTTGCACTTATGTCAATGGAAAACAGCACTGCACAAATAACAATAATCCGAATGGCAACTCAGCAGTAGCGGCGGCTTCCAGCAATGGCCAATCTGGTCGAGAATCTGCAGGCGTTGGACAAATGAACGGACCGATGGATTTTAAGGAAGGTTATAGTAAGTATAAGAAATCGAACGTTTATCCTATACAGTGGGCCAGAAAAATCCAGAAATAAAAATTGTGCCACATTGATTAATTTACGAGTAGTTTGGTGCATTATGCAATTTGTCGAAATTGGTCGGCGGGACAATTAAATAGTACAAAAAAACTTATTGAAAAATGTTCATTGCCTGCATCTAATGTATAATTAATTCTATATTACAATTTTCACCCGCAATTCCGTAATACATTACTATGTATTATAATATTTAAATATACGTTTAAATTTTATTTTGGAATTGCAATGCATTTTATAAATAGTTTGCATGTGTTTTATTTTCATATTTTATACTACGCATATCCATGATGGGTAAATATTATGGCGGCCCCCAAAGACTAGTTTCAATCGGAGCAAATAGCTGAGGGAAGGAAGTTTTCTAGAAATTACAAAATTAAAATTAAGTTTAACGAGGGACAAGATTTCGGAACAAGATGTGCTTGTAGTCCGTATTTTATTTTAATTGACTTTTTTTTTATGTGAAATATAATACGATATAAACTAAACTAGGAATTTTTTATTAGACTTTACTTAGTGAGCATTTTTTAAACACAGCAACATAAAAATCGAATAAAAAATGTAACAAATAAGACATATTAAAAACTAAAAAAATAAGCATCTACCTTTCTTTAAAACAAGAAATTGGAAAGTTTTATTATTATTGACGACAGGTGAGAGCTCTTCGGAACTTTCCATTTAAGGTATTTTTTACATGTGTCATGTGAACATAAAAAGAAATTTCCCTGCGGGCTTGGTCTATTTGCACAGGTAGATTTCGAAGCTAAGCGCTAATTTAACCAGCAAAATCTAAATCAAGATTTCAGATAAATCCAGCTTAAGGGGACAAAAAACTTGAAAATGGTCAAAATATCCATTATATATATATATATATATATATATATATATTAATTGAAAGCTTCTTTAATTGTGAATATTTTGACACTTCATTTTTATCTACACGACAATTATATCGCAAGATATTGTAAATTTTGTTAATAGATCCAGCGCAATTACCCATACAAATGAAAACTTTAAATGGATTTTTCTCCCTGTTCATATTTTTATAACTTTCTTGCTCGATAAATACTAAGGCTTTTTTGCTAATTTAGATAGATGTTTGAAATTTTTTTTGCTTGTTCTCCATAATGTATTTAATATTTTTGTGCATGGATTTAACATCCAAGTTTATAGTTATTTTTTAAAAAATATCTAAATTGTGAGTTGTAGATAATATTAAGAAGATTTATAATAAATGTAAGCGGGTGTGATATCTTGTAAATTGACGAAGTTATGAATTTTTTTCTTCTTCAACTCCTTTTTTGTTTTCGTTTTTGAAATGAAAACTTCTTTAGGCGCGTTGGGCATTTTTTGAGATGGAAAAAAACATTGAACTCGCGACACCGTAATTCGTGTTAGCTACTTTGTGTAACTGACCCTCTGAAATTGGTTCTTCTTAAGCGGGGAAAGAAAAACCGTAAGGAAACTCACTTTTTCTATCGGCGCTAGCTAGCACTTTGTTCCGTATCAATTTTTGCGCCTTACGGCACTTTTTAATCTTACTTTTCGCTAATATAATGGACTTGGGAAAAACACAGACACATTATTTACAGTACGCTGATGCGTTTATTGAAGTGAAAATTTCTTTAGACGCGTATGACTTTTTTTTTTTTTTTTTTTTTTTTTTTTTTTTTGAGATGGGAAAAAAACTATTGAACTCATGACATTGTTTCCGTAACCGACACCACTGTGTATAAGTATATACATACATTGTGTATGGTGCGGTATGAAGTAGGGCGGAGCGGGAGAACGATGGAAAGGCTATTATGCTATGTTGTTAGATGATACTAAACTTTTTTTTATGTTTTAAATTTAACCCTTGATGTGCCAGAAGTTACGCTTTCCAACCAAATTTTTAAATTCTTGATGAAATTGAAATAGTAACAACTTATATGGCTATGATTTATAATATAACGTTAAGAAAGAAAAGCCATGACTATGCGCATCGATTATGCCGCACTTTTCAACCAATTTTTTAAAATTTTAATTGTATTTAAAGTTTAACAACTTGTATGGTACCAAAATAAAAAGTTAAGAAAGAAAAAATATCTATATTGAATATCGATTATGCTGCACTTTCCAAACATTTTTTTTTAATTTTCAATTGTATTTAAAGTTTAACAACTTATATTGTTATCAATGGAATAAAAAGTTAAGAAAGAAAAGACATGACATTGCACATCGATTATGCTGTACTTTCCAACCAATTTTTAAAATTTTAATTGTATTTAAAGTTTAACAACTTATACTGTTACCAAATGGAATAAAACGTTAAGAAAGAAAAAGTATGACATTAGCATCGATTATGCTGCACTTTCCAATCGCTTTTCTCATTTTTTTTTTTTATTGTTGATTGTATTCAAATAGTAACAACATACATTGATACCAAATGTAATAAAAAGTTAAGAAAGAAAAACATGGCATTGCACATCGATTATGCTGCACTTTCCAACCATTTTTTAAAAATTTTAATGGCACTTAAAGTTTAACAACTTATACTGTTGTAACGGTTGGATGTTCGTGCTGGGAGTTAAATGCAGACATACTCAGAAATTAAGATAAAAAACACAGTTTATTAAAATGATAAGGGCTCAAGGGAAGTAGAGCAAGTCTTAATTTTTTACAACTGAGAATACTATGAAAAGACTAAACGTATACTCACAGCTCCGGAAACTAGCTCAATCGGGGCAACTCTGATTACTTCTCACTATCTTTCAGCTAAACTGCTAAATAAAATCTAATTAGACTGCCCGTGGCTGTAGATATCCTTTATTCACTCGAGATAATCAAATGCAATTACTATTAAATTTCTTACCACGGCCAACTTCTCTATTCGAATACCGAAACTTCTTCAGAACTCACTGGAGGCTCGAAGCTACTTGCAATTTGCTAGATACCAGCGGGAAACACACTTCGCTGGTTAATATCGCTAGAACGCTCTGCTGGCTACTGCCAGAGACACCACTCTCGCTATCTAATGTCGCTAGTCACACTCCGTCTTGGCTGGCTAATGCCAGAGACACCCACACACACTCAAACTCCAAGCTTTTATATGCTGCAAACTGAGATACTTCAAATTTACATATTACTACTAACCTCGAGCTAACTGCAGAATCCGAAAGAGACACACACACTCTAGAAAGTTAAAAGTAAAAGAGAGGATAGATGTCGCTTTTACGCTTACACATGTTAAATTATTGACGTCACGATCTCAGAAATACTAAAGTGTCTTTATGACAAAGGTCACTCCCTCACACTATCATCAGATGGAATAAAAAGTTAAGAAAGAAAAAACATGATATTGCACATCGATTATGCTGCACTTTCAAAACATTTTTTTTTTTACTTTTTTAAATATTAAATTGTATTTAAACTTTAACAACTTATACTGTTCGGTTACTATTCAACTTTGTTGCAAGTTTCAGAAGATCATCCAAAAGCAGGAGTAGCTATTTATAAGAGGTTGTCTGTTGTAACGGGCATATTTCGCTTAAATCATATCGATGTGCATGCGGGTTATACCAGTATGTTTAGTACTAACTTTTCTGATATCGATGATATATGTGTTTGTCGGTACCACTCTGAAAATGGACAGCTAATTGTAATGGTTACAATTTATATTTCAACAGATAAATCTTTAAGTTCAATATGATAATTTTTGTATGATAATATATTTATTTATTCTAAAGACGCTTCTGCCTTACTTCAGTATAAAATTGAGAAGAGATTTGATAATTTGATAATGATTTTGAGTGGGAGCTTTCAACATCAACTTTGCGAATGATAAAAATCTACAATTAATTGAATTTTTAAATAGAGAATATAATTTAAAGATGACCAATGATCACAATCTTAGCACAACGAGATATAAAACTAGAACTGATGCAGTCTTTACAAGATATTTAAATAGATTCGAATCAAAATTGTTTGTTTCCTATTTTAGTTACCATAAACCTATAGTATCAGTTCTGGAATATAATGATAATAATGATGAGGATGATGATGATGGAAGAATTGTGCATGAAAATTCGTAACTTTCATTGGTATTCATTTCAAAGAATACCAATTAATTAAATTTCATATTTCATGCATTTATAAATTTATGTTTTATGCAATATATTGCAATTTTTGTGTGTAAAAAATTATTCATTATTTTTCATGTACAATAGCGCATTAAATGAAAATTGTAATATAATTTTTTGTAGTAGTAGTTTATAATAATGAATAAAAAACACTTCATTTAAAAGTATTTCCGGCACAATAAAATATTTCCTGACGATTCAAAAGATATATCCTGATGATTCAAAAAAATAATCAGGTAATTGTTCAAATTTCACTTTTGTCGGCACTCCCGGAGTGCCATATTTTATTTATTTATTTATTTATTTTTATTTTTATTTGCAGTAAGAGTTGATCCTTTCAAAAAATTGATAGTATAAAAATTGTAGATAATATTAAGGTGATTTATAATAAATTTAATTCGGTATGGTATCTTGAGAAATGACGAAGTCGTGAATTTTTTTCTCCCCAAAACCCTATATTTTTGGCCTCTTGAGTTCATTTAAAAATTTATCAAAAATATGTCATATATAAGATTTTGGCCTTTTTTACTTTCTTCTATCTTTCCAAGAAGAAAGTATTGGATTCATGAAAATTTTCGACTTCCGGTTTTCGACGGATTTATACGTTTTAGAAGGTCCTGAACACGTTTTGACTATTTTTAGAAAATGTCTGTCTGTGAGTCTGTCCGTCTGTCTGTCTGTCTGTCTGTCTGTGTGTCTGTCTGTCTGTATGTGACAAAAAATTTGTGGGCGCTCTATCTCAAGAACTAATGCTCGAAATTTAATAAAATTTTATATTCAGTTAGACCTTGATATGAATTAGTGCCTATTGGTTTTTGGTGAAAATTGGCCTGTAGGTGGCGCTGCTATGCCACGTTTTTCATGATTTTCATTATAGCTATATCTCAAGAACTAATGCACAGAATTTCACCAAACTTCAGATTCCGCGATATCTTGAGATACATAGTCGCTGATAAGATTTTGGTGTGAACTGCCCTATAGGTGGCGTTGCTATGCTACATTTTGCACGATTTTTGCGATAGCTATATCTCAAGAACTAATGCAGAGAATTTCATCAAATTTTAGATTATGTTACACTAGAATATATAACATAATTAGACACTGATTACATTTTGGTATTAACCTTGCAACAGGTGGTGCAGTTATGCTGCATTTTGCACTATTTTTCCGATAGCTATATCTCAACAACCAACGCACAGAATTTCATCAAACTTCAGATTTTGTTACAAAATGACATATAACATAATTACACGATGATTAGGTTTTGTTATAAATCCTTCAACTGATGGTGCTGCTGTGCTATATTTTACGCGTTTTTTTTTTTTTAAACTAGCTATATCTCAAGAACTAATGCACAGAATTTCATCAAACTTCAGATTCTTTTACACCATAACATAATTAGACGCTTTTTTACGTTTTGGCATAAATTGCCCAAGATATGGTGTTGCTGTGCTACGTTTTGCAATTTTTTTGTTATAACTATATCTCAAGAAATAATGGACGAAATTCCATCAAATTTCAGATTCTGTTAGGTCTTGACATAAATAGATGCTTATTAGGTTTTAGTATAAATTACCCAACATGAGGCACTACTAAGCTCATTTTCTCAGAATATTATTTAAATTTTGCGTTGTAGGCTTTTCGGATACCAGAATCTCATTAGGCTAGGTTAAATGTTCGAGGAAATTCGATAGTGGATAACTTTGGGGTCACCACGTTTTTTTTAATATTAAAATGTACTTATGAGATAGAAGAAAGTTTTGGGATTGACACATCCAACTAGTTTTTTCTAGAAGTAATGAGTAAGAAGTTATGGGGAAATTTCAATTTTCACAAAATCTCTTCCTGTTTCCACCCCCTTGGTCCTATTTTACCCATTAAAGAACTTGACCGAGATTTTCTGCTCTTTCATTTTATGTATTAGTTAAGAGATTTGTGCAGAATTATGGAAGTTATCGAGTCCATAAAAAAGCGATATATGTATATATAGATAGATTGATTGATTGATAGATAGATTAGTAGATAGGTAGGTAAAGCTTTTAACTGGGGATGATTTTGGGGTCAAGGGGTCATGATCGGTGTAGATCTGCATATGTTTTTCAGAAATTCCAACATAGGAGGAAATATAATAAGTAATATTTCTTATGAAATCTACCTAAATCGAAATAAAAATTGTCGTCATGGAGCATTCTCTCCCTCCTGACCAAAAATGCTTAACTTCCGTTTCTCTTAATGTTTAGGTTTTTAATTGATAAGCTATAAATTTTCTCAGGCGATGGCACGTATCGTACTTTTACAATATAAATGTTCCATTTTCTTACGCTGTTTCAACAGCGAAAAAAAAAAAAAAAAAAAAAAAAAAAAAAACATTTTGTGGTTTACTTGAGTTTCAGGAACACAATGGTAACATTGTCATCTATTATCATTTTGAATTTTGGTAGTCGTCAATAGAGATCTGCAGGGGCCGGGTTCGGGCCGATTTTCATTAACGGCATTCGGGCCAGGCCAGGCCCAGGCTTTACTTTTTTTCTGAAGACTCGTGACAAGTCGGGCCTAATCACTAAACTTTCCGGGCCGGGCTCGGGCTTTACTTTTTCTCTGAAGGATCGGAAAAGATAGGGCCTAACTTATTTTTTCCGTACGAAGCCGGGACTGATTTCATTCTTCCCAGTCTTCACGGAAAATATTCAATATTGACTGAATCATCCCGTATGAAAATCATTTTCTAGACGTGGCCAAGTCTGTTCAAAAATTAGTAAAATTTGGCCTGGTTCAACAATTTTTACTAAAAAGGTATATACATTTAAATCGTCATAATTCTACAATTAAACATAAAAATTTATTCTTTTTTAAAAAAATTATAAATTTCTAGGCTTATTCAAATGGAGTTAAATGCATGGAAAAAAGAACGTGCCTATGACGGAATCTTCTTTTAAACTGAATATGGACATTTCTTTTAAACTTATTTTAAACTATTTATCTGTAAAATGACAACAATAATACGCTAGAAAATAAAAAAATGTATTATACATTTAAGCCTTCTAAGAAGCGAGCTTGTCTATAACATATATATATATATATTTATTTATTTTTTCAATGCGATACCGTCTTAGAAGATTTTATTTTTTACCATATATCATTTTTTAGATTTTTATGTCTCCATTGCTTGGAATATGGATTAATAATATTAATGATAATTGAAACATCTACACACAACAAACAGAGGATCATTAAAAACACAGATATCGCAGCATACGATACGGTCGGGCCGGGTTCGGGTCGAAATTTTAACTTTTTTTCGGACCGGGCAGGGCCGAGCTTGGACCGTGTTTTTGGCTAGTACATCTGGCCGGGCCTCTAAATTTTTCTTTATGGACTCGGCCGGGCCGAAATTTTAAATTTTATAACGAGCCAAATCGAGCCAATATTTTTTTTCTTCGGGCCGGGCTGAATTTTTTTCCTATGGATTGGGCCGGGCTCGAGCCAGGAAATTTCGGCCCGTGCAGACCTCTAGTCGTCAGAGTCAACCGAAATCTTCTCTTCATTTTTGCGATTTTTAAAATTTTCAAAAACGCTAACCAAGTCTGACTTGAAAATCACCATTAAGGTTTCTGTCTTTGGCCGATGAAGTGCCCGCATGCTATCCCTATGGGGAGGTTATTTTCTAATATCTGGTTTGCATTTTGATACTTTAATTTCTTTTTCATTGGATAGCTAAGGTGCGCGCCGAGATCGTTTCTTTTTCAATTTTTCGAATTTGGTTGCAGATATCTTTTAAAAAGGCACTTTCATTTTCGAAACCGGTTTCGAAACTAAAACTGCCTTTTTTCGAACTTTCCCAAAACTTTGCTTTTTTGCCTAAAGTATGAATACATGGAGCATTGGGAGCAGGAAAACACAATGGTAAACCTATAAGTCAGCCGCTAAAATAGAATTTTCATTTATTTCGCACCAAGATATGACTTGACAGACCGATTGTGTTTTAATATGCTAATCCAGTTTTAATTAATTCTAGAATTTCAGCCGTGAACTTCGTGAGATGATTGTCTATTCCGCCACCTTTATATCTATAATGAACGGTTTTTCACAAATGTGAGTTTATTATCGAAGGCAATGCAATATTCGTGTAGTTTGAGGGCTGTATCCCATCAGATGCAGGATTCTGAAGAGAAATTCTATTTTCAGCTTTTGTTTGAAATCCTATTAACCCTTTGCACTCGAGAGGTGAGTTTCACTCACCACTACTGTTGTTATGTGTCCCTCGTAAAACGGGATACCAAATGCTTTGGACACCAGTAATATCTTACAGTTTATTTTGCCATATTTTATTTCAGAGTTTTCAATCTTTAGATAAGGCGAAGAAAATTGATTTAAAATACTGGTATCGAGAGCACCCATTTACGCTGGGCACTAGTGGTCAGTCAGAATCGCCTCTCGAGTGCAAAGAGTTAAATTTTATATTAAAAAAGTGTTAAGTAAATTTTTTTTTTAGCTACAGGGTGTTCAGCAAATAACACAACTGATTTCAAATTTAAATTTCTCAAAAACAAAAATCGATAGAACTATGCGGTAAACGGTTTCTTTATTAGGTATGCTGTAAAAATGTTATACTAAAGTTTCGAACGCTGAATATTTTGAAAAGATTATGTTCTGATTGCAAAGAATGCTCGACTTGACGTTTTTCTTGCTTTAGATTGCTTGTAGAGAACGAGTTTTTCGGGATAATTAGCCATATTTTTAAAACAAAATTTTTGAAATTTCTGAAATTCCAAAAATTTTGTTCCAAAAAACTTTAGAATATGGCGTTGTCTGCCCAAAATCTCATTCAAACCAAGCAATTTAAAGCAAGAAAAATGTTAAGTCAAGCATTCTTTGCAATCAGAAAATAATCTTTTCAAAATATCCACCCTTCGAAACTTCTATATAACATTTTTACAGCTTTCCTAATAATCAAACCGATTACCGCATAATTCTATCGATATTTGTTTTTGAGAAATTTAAATTTGAAATCAGGGTGTTATTTGCTGGACACCCTGTATATATATTGTTATTATATTTTAAATAATTAAAGATATCTTGGTAATTTAAG
This sequence comes from Maratus speculifer, assembly GCA_964019185.1. Taxonomy (NCBI): domain Eukaryota; kingdom Metazoa; phylum Arthropoda; class Arachnida; order Araneae; family Salticidae; genus Maratus; species Maratus speculifer. The sequence continues at coordinate 53,756,095 of OZ025290.1, read as the reverse complement.
TATGCATTTCTTTTTCTTTCCAGATACCGGCAGGAAATAAAATCTGATTGTACATTACAGATAATGAGCTTACCTGCCTGACTCCTGAGATAAAATTAAATCAAATATATGAAGACAGCGTTATTTTGATATTGCTAATTGTAACTTTCTCATAATTATAACATTAACTGTTATCCAATTATTGAAATAAAATAAAATTGAGCAGATATATTTTCTTTGAGGTTCAATTAAAATTTATCACATTGATGTACAAGATCAAGGTTTTAAAATTATATCAATAGACGTTTATGTCAAGAGATAGAATAACGCAGGTCCCGAAAAGAATTTTTTTTTTAATTCTTTATCTACTCCATTACGATATACTGCAATTTTCTTAATGCCTTTTTCTTTGTACAATAAAAATTAAAGGACATACATAAAAAATACTCACCCGTGAGAAATTTAATTGGTTAGAAGTAATTAATTAAAGTGGTACTTTAAAGCCTAAAATATTCCCTTAACAGAAAACCCACATGATATTTCAAATAAAATTTTAACTCTTAGAAGTGTTAAATAACATGAGGAAACTCGCAAGCTAACAATACAATAAAATATGCTTAAAAAAGAAAAAAAAAATACTAACCGACTTCATAACAAAGAATCAAGCTTGGCGACAACTTGGCGCTAACGCATATGAACGCATAGTTTTAATATGCTTATGATTTGAAAACGGTTGCAACAATGAAAGATGATTTGCGCCAAATCATTATTGTTATTGTTATTATTAATCAAATTTACATTTTTTTTATCTAAAAAAATTTCTAATCATCAGAATTCAATGAAATTAAAATGGGACCACATGGGTATCTTATACTTTCAAACAAAAAAAGAATTATCAAAATCGATTCATATTTAAAGAAGTTATGAGTGAACAAGAAGTACATACAGGTCGAAATCATAACCTACTCCTTGAAGTCGGTTTAAAAATTGATATACTTTTATTTTACCCATGAAAAATGAATAGAAATTCAAATTTCAAAATTCAAATTTAGTTAATATTAAAATTAAATTTTATTAATTAAATTTTAATTTAAAAAGAACTAATTATTTTTTTTAAGTTTTCATATTGTTATCAGCCTATAGTTATGATATGCCTATATTTCAGGGACAACATATTCTATTGCATCTATCTCCACATAATATGAATTTACATATACATATGTCCTTTCTAGCACAGCAGAAAAGAGCCGTTGCCATAACTTTTCCGATTTCCTATAAAAAATAACAATGAAACATAAAAGAAATACAATGAAAAAACATTACTACACTATAATTTAGTTATCAATTTATAAAGTATATATATAAACAAACAATAATTACACACTAACTAAAAAAAAAAAAAAAAAAAAAAAAAAAAAAAAAAAAAAAACGGACGACTTTACGGAGATTGTATTGGCAATCAGTAGAATTCACTGTTTTTTAACGGAAAAATTTCCGTAAATTCCAGAAAATTCTCCATTTTTTGGGGGGACAAAAAACGGAAACTTTTCTGGAGTTTCCGCGTTAAAAAACAGTAAATTTTACTAGCACCCCGAATACCAGGACAATCTCCATATTTTTTTTTTTTTTTTTTTTTTTTTTTTTTTTTACGATGTATACAGATGAAAAGCAAACAAGAAATTTTTTTCCAACACCCAGTACACTGGCGGTGTTATTCAACTTTTAAATCAAATACATACACAGTTTATTTAAAAAAAGTTGTGAAATTGCATTCTAGGATCGTAATGAACTCATAAAAAAGATCTAACACTTATCTTATGTTCTTTACAATGTTTGCACCAATTTAAAAAATAAATAAATAAATAAAATAAAATAAATCTGTACCCAAATTTTTGGAATAATACACATCGACTGTTTCAAAGATAGCCCCCTTCCTCGTTAAAATGACGAACCGAAAAATACTATTGCCATGCATCTTGGAAAAGCGGTGATAAAAGAGTGTTTTTGCAAAAGGCCAATAGTATGTTAGTAATATTCACTATGGGATGCAAATTTAAATTGGGTGGTACTTATAAGTACTGTCAGTTGATAAAGGGTTAAATAGAAAAAAAAAAAGAGTCGTAATCTACTTATTGATTCAAAAATGTGGGATATCTCACTGCATGCCGACCTCAAATGCTCGTCCATAAACTTACCAATAATAAAGATAGTGTAGCAATATTTTCAGAAGATGTATTTTGCTTTCTGCGAAATACGATGACATAATGAGAAGCGTATAAACAGCCATAATTCATTTCCAAAAATGCAGAGTACACGATCCGCAATTTAATGCAGCTGACAGTACATAGGGCATATACATAGTGCATTGACCAAATTGCAGTCCACTTTCAGTATATTATATATTAAATGTTACTAAAATATTTTCAGTAGTTTAAAATTTATGAACGAAATCCCAGAACGGTTTGTATTGAGACAATCCTGTATTTTTAATATGTGGGTTGCCACATTCTTTCCTTTTTTTCCGTACAAAAAGTGTTGGGCTTGTGTATTGCCCCTTCTAAACATTTGGACAAATAACTTTAAGTGACTTTGCATATCATTGCAGGCCTACCACAGGCGACTAATTTTATATTCTGTTTTCTTTTTCTCCTACTACTTTTATTATATAATGTTTTTCTACTATAAATTTTGAAGTGCGTTTGTCTTGCAAATCTGGAGGAAGTGGTGCTAGTTAGAATTAAAAAATAATCGCCTGTGGCAGCCATGCATTGAGATACTAATTCAGTCTAAATTTTTCTCTAAAAAATGTTTTTTATGTTCTGTACATATGAAACTCTGTGATTATATGGGAAAAGAAAATATGGAATGATTAATTGTTATTTTTAAACATATGAAGATGCAAGTTTCAAAACTCGCCTTATAAAAAAAAATCAAACATTGGGAAATCGCGAAAAACCTCTGACTTCATCCATTGGTTTTCATTGTAAACTAAGATTTTACAATGCCAGAAATCGATGATAAATGTAGTTTTTTTTTTTTTTTTTTTTTTTTTTTTTACAAACAAGTTTTTGAGTTTTTCGATGCAGATTTACTGCATTTTAAAACGAGCACATTTTAGGAGCTGCATCCAAATTGAAGTTCGATACTCGACTGTTGACCGAGAGAGTTCAATTTTTGATCAGAGCATTTTAGACGTCACCCAAGCAGTCATTGAAGATTGCTAGATTACAGGAAAGCATTAGACGTTTTAAAATATCTAGTCATTTCTATCATAGACGGCCTTTTAAACGATCATTTTGCTGTTTTTTAAGCATAATTTGAATAATTTGAAATTCCATAAAGCAGGAATTAATAAATCTAAATCTATTAAAAATTTGTAGGTTGCAATTCAGTTTTTCGACTGTTTTCGACTGTTAATTTCATAATTCATATAAAAAAATTCCAAATTCAACATGTTTATGTTTGGGCATTTCACTATTATTGCTATGTAAAAAATAGAACATTAGAAGTATAATTTAGGAGATAATTAATAAAAATGGGAAAATGTAATTTAACATTAGAAGCACTAAATTTTAATTGTTTATAATTCAAAAACTTATTATTCAAATGCCTTGAAGATTTGAAATATCTTGTTGAAATTGGGTATTGCCATTGAAAAAAGAAAGAATTTGAGTTCGTTTTAGTGTGTAGATGGCTCCTTATGATAATTTTATTTGCACCATTTAAAAGTAGACTTTATACCAGTAACTTTCTTCTACAATAATTTGTTGAAAAGTTAATAGAAAATGATTACTTTTTTTTCTGTCTCTCTCTCATGACTGTATAATATTTATAACTGAATTTGTAGAACTGAATTTAGTCTTGCTTTAAACGGTAAATGTCATGAAGGAATCCCATAAAATTCGACCTACTTTGACAAAGGTCATTCCTGAAATAAATCTTTTCTTTCGTGCTTAACGAATCCATCTTAGCGCACACTTTACTATATCAGTTTTCTATTATTTTAATAATTAATAATAAACTACAAAGTACAGTAACACAACTGAAAACAAAGTCGTTCAGGAACCAGAAAAAAAAAAGTATTTCAGATAGGTCTCTATTTTGCTGTAGATTTGTATGGTATTCCTTCCATGGGGATCATGAAAATTTTGCATTCGGAGAGGATTTGGTTATAGACAGGAACCATTTTCAGAGGTTTCTCTGTATGAATCAACCAATAAAAACTGCGACTTACCAGGAAAAAACACTCACACATCGTTGTACATAAACTACATGGCCAATGATGACCGTCCAATGATGACCGATGAAGCAAAAAGATGAGGGGTTGTATCCATTTATCCATTGATTCGTGCCAATATAGCATACACAATATGGCACCTACTACTTTATTTGAATACAACCCCTCATCTTTTTGCCTTATTTTAGGAATAACATTTTGAACTTATTCTCTCGATGATTATTTTGAAAGTTTTCAAGCTATATTTTTGAGACTTTTACAAAAGTTGCTCTATACATTTAGTTAACATAATATGGTGCAGGTGACGGTGCCCGGGCAGGGTTCGAACTGGAGATCCCACGGTCAGTAAGCGAGCGTCTTATCCGCCGAGCAAAAGGGTACATCAGACGCTTCCTGCGAGAAACTCGTTTTACTGACCGCGCAAGATGGTCGCCACAGTACTCCACCCCCCGTGAGAAGAACGTCGCGTTGACGGTCGACGAGCGATATGCACTCGTGTTGCGCTGGCGCGTGCCAGAGTTATGCGTTGTCGTTGTCGTGCTGCCGCCGATTGCACGTGTGACCCCTCGATGATGCGCGGTGTGGCAGGCTTTGCTTGCTATGAGCGTTACACAGGCTTTGGTCGTGTGCTCTGAGCGTTACAGAGGCTTTCGTGCTGCGAGCGTTTCGCAGGCTTTGGATGCTAGGGGTGTTTTCAGTGCTGCCATCTGTTAGACTAGAGCGAAGGTGGTGAAGTGTGTTCGTTTGTCCGAGGTCACCAATGCAGGTGACGGTGCCCGGGCAGGGTTCGAACTGGAGATCCCACGGTCAGTAAGCGAGCGTCTTATCCGCCGAGCAAAAGGGTACCTCAGACGCTTCCTGCGAGAAACTCGTTTTACTGACCGCGCAAGATGGTCGCCACAGTACTCCACCCCCCGTGAGAAGAACGTCGCGTTGACGGTCGACGAGCGATATGCACTCGTGTTGCGCTGGCGCGTGCCAAAGTGATGCGTTGTCGTTGTCGTGCTGCCGCCGATTGCACGTGTGACCCCTCGATGATGCGCGGTGTGGCAGGCTTTGCTTGCTATGAGCGTTACACAGGCTTTGGTCGTGTGCTCTGAGCGTTACAGAGGCTTTCGTGCTGCGAGCGTTTCGCAGGCTTTGGATGCTAGGGGTGTTTTCAGTGCTGCCATCTGTTAGACTAGAGCGAAGGTGGTGAAGTGTGTTCGTTTGTCCGAGGTCACCAATGCAGGTGACGGTGCCCGGGCAGGGTTCGAACTGGAGATCCCACGGTCAGTAAGCGAGCGTCTTATCCGCTGAGCAAAAGGGTACCTCAGTCGCTTCCTGCGAGAAACTCGTTTTACTGACCGCGCAAGATGGTCGCCACAAATGAAATGAAATTTTGATAGCCTTCACGCATGCGCAATGAAAAATTATTTAGTAAACCGGCTCATTTTTCAAACATTTTTTATTATTTTTTTATTTTGATTATACGTTATTGGGTACAATGTTGTTTGATTTTTTTCGGAAAAGAATATTATTGTATATTAAGAACTTTGCAAATTATAAGCAAAAAACTTGGGACTATTTTTATAAAAACTTTAATTTTTCTACGAATATACATGCTACCGATATAAAAATGAACACAGTTTATTGCAATAATCCACTTAATCACAATCTACAGTTTAGGCGCTTTTGCTGCATTAGTTTTGACAGGGTTATCCAAAAGATATTCGTTCTTTTTCAATATGTGGATGGTCCCCTATGGAGTTTCGGGGAAAATATTCACTGAAATATATGACTAGTAGTATTATGTTTACACATTAAGAGTTTTAGGATAATTCCTCATGTACTTTTCTAGATATTCAACAAAATGTCAAAAATCGCAAGAGGACGGTCAACTTTATGGCCATGTAGTGTACGGTAAATTGGTGACAACGGAATAGCTAGTGAGCGAAATAAATTCAGTTTTAGACCAGTCACCGTCTTTAAAGGTATAATTTTAAGATGTGTTTTCCATCGAGATTATGAAAATTTACCATTCAAGATAAAATTTCGTTACCGATAGGTTTTGTTTTAACAATTTTTACTTTACGTTATTTTTATTATGTGTAATATTGCATCTCCCCCCTCACACACACACACGCGCGCGCGCGTAAAAATGACTTTTTAAATCCACCATTACTATTAGGCCCTTATTACTGCATGGGCAAATCGGGACTTTGCCCATGGACCCCGGACTTTAAAGGGCCTCTGAAATCCATACATTAAATTATAAAACATTTACTTTCTTTTTCCAATTCCATCTCTTTCATAATGTTGAAGTTATTGAAATCATCTTAAAGTAATATAACAATTTACCATTATAAGTTTATACAAAAGATTAATAGAAGGGATTTTTGTTTTGTACTAAAAGGAACAAAAGATGTACTTTTACTAATTAAGGTATTTAATTTAGAGTTGACGGAGCTAATTAATTTTCTTCTATTGATATCCAAGGTGCGAAAATATGTTTATGCATTACACGTACACAGTGAGTGACCATCAGTTCTGTTTGAATAATGTTGGATTCCAAAGGGGCCCCCTAATTTATCTTTGCCCAGGGCCCCAATTAGTCATAATCGGGGCCTGCTTACTATGATTAGAATCAGATTAAAATTTTTATGAGTCCAGTTGTTGCAAGCAGTTACGAAGGTCGGGTTTAGGTAAAATACGTTTACCTGACCAGATTCAGTACTCTAATTCAGATTCACTCATGCTGAATAATAAATAGCTTGAAGTTAAAACTTACAGTGTGGCATTTGATTGGCAGTGTAAAAAGTTAAATTAAATAAAACATAAAGATACTATTTCATAATAAGGACATTGATAACGGAAAAAGAGAAAGAAAAATAAAAGTTGAAGGCTAATTTGGTGTGTCATATTTTTCCTTGAGGTAACTAAAAAAGAAAGACTAAATTGAAGGAAAATGTATGACTTTTTCTTCTTCGCCAGATATATCTTTCGATTAACAATGACTATAGCTTCAAAATAGCTACTTTCAACAAATAATAAAAAGAACTAGCAGCCTTCGCCCGCTACGCTGTGTCGGTTTAGACGAAAGGATGGGCATTAAGTAGTTTAATAGTTTATTAATTACGGGCATTAAATTGTTTATTTGTTAGTGTTAAATAGTTTAATACTATTAAAATGCATACCAAACTAATGTCTCAATATAAGTATGCAATGGAATACTTTTGTCTGGCCCTGTAAGTTAATAACAATTATTCTTTGCCCCATAGATTGTACAGAATGTATATTATAGTATATACTTCATAGATACATATCAATTTTATTATGATGAATCAGTGTAACACCAATAAATGCATTTGAAACTTTTTTCCCCACTGACCGTAATGCAACGAAATACTTTTGACTGTCCCTGTAGTTGACCTATGCATCCGATTTTCATAAATTTTGAAATGACTCGATAAAACTATCTAATAATTATATATTTTAAGTTTCAAATGATTCGGTTGGGTAGTTTTTGAGTTGTTATGCGGACAGACAGACGAATGGGCAACTCGGGATCCGAGGATCTTTTCCCTTCAATTCAAAACATCAAAACAAACGCAACGTTTCTCCGTTTCAGGGATCGGAGGAGATAGCATCACATACATACATACATACGGTCGGATTTTAATAGTGTAGATTTTACACACACACACGAAAAAAAAATGTTTGAGATAAACTGAAATTATACCCTTTTTTCAGAAAAAAATCGCATGTTTTAAGTAAAAAGATTTAATTTTTATGAAAATTTATAGAGTTACCAAACTATGTATCTCTCTATTCTTAAAAAAAAAAAAAAAAAAAAAAAAAAAAAAACTAATGCCGCTGACAGCGAATTTTTTTCACCAGGGCTCATACTTCGTTAATATTAAGTATACTGTAGTATACAAAAATATGAAAATTGGGGCTATTACAGAGAAGTGTTTGATAAACTTGCTAATGCAGAGAATTTTTAAATCGAATAATTATTAGGATGAGCGAAGCGAATCCTCTACTAGGCCACTCAAGTTACATTTTGTCGTACACTTTATGAAAAAAACTATTCAGTATTTTGACTTGAAATTAAACATAAGAATAGATTATGATTTGTAGATTTGCACAATGTTATTTTTTTACAGAATAACCTTTAAAAAATATTATTTTAATAATTAATTTATTCTACATGTTTTTCTATTATGGACGCATTTTTGCAAATAAAAAGTTGAAAGCGTATCTTTTCACTTTCAGACGAAAAATAAACCATGGGGTTAGTAATTATAGATAGAATCATGATTAATTATTTAAATAAAATATTTTCATTATTCCGCCAAAATCGTTTGCAAATAAAAAATTGATCCCATATCTTTTTATTTTAAGAAGGAAAATAAACCATGGGGCTAGTAATTATAGATAGAATCAAGATTAAGATATTAAATAAAATATATTTTCATTATTCTGCCAAAATTTTTTACGCTGTTTATACTTACGGATTTTAAAAGAATTATATTATGATTTATTTATTTAGGTGTTTACTTTCGTAAAGTGACAACAAAAGAATCGTAAACAAGTAAAATTAATTCTTATATTTGGTATTTAAAGTGAATATTTTGTTAAGTTTCTTAAGTTTGGTATTCGAAATGAAAGATTGAAGAATAAGAATATTTTAATTGATTGAAAAGTAATTTAATTGAACCAAATTAAATATATTAATTACGTTTATAAATAATTTCTGGAATGTATTAGTAATTTAAAAATGCCGAGAAAAAGAACACTTACTGGCCGGAACGAACGCGAACATGATTTAGCTTCAGGGCAAGGGGCTAGACATCAGCATAAAAAGCGACGATGTGACGAATCTCTTCTGACGAATAATGCATGTGCTAGGAAATATGCTTTAAATTTCGAAGCTGCCTAAAAAAATTTTAAATTATATTTTTGTAAAATTTTCCGTCATCGTTGGTTTGACATGCATATTCAATCTGGCGGATCTTGTGAGTCTTGCCATAAATGTATTGTAAATAATGAACTAAATATTTTTTTTAATTCTGCTTCGAAAATATTTTTATTTATACCAGCCTTATATCATAAATAAAAAATTCTGAGAAAATTTTTAGTTATTTGGCTGAATTTACATTTCTAAAATTTAAATGCGCCAAAACATGAGATAACGTTTTTGCTTAATAAAGATGCAAAAGTAATATAAAAAAAATGTTACTTTCAAATATTTATCTTATGAAATAATGCTTCGCGAATCCAAACAAAGCGCGACTTTTGCTAGTTTTAAGCGATATTTAATGTTAAAGATGGTCATTCCATTTAAAAAGTTTTGTAAAAGAAAAACTATGCATAGAAATTTAAACATTTTTAGATAATTTTATACATTGTGATAAATGCATTTTATTTTATTTTTTATTTATTTTTATTTATTTATTTATTTTTTAGAATTTATTTCCATTTTAAATTTAAATTTTCAGCATTTCGAGAGGTATTTGGTACATATTTTAGAAAAGCGTATTATTTTCAGTTGCTGCCAATTTTAAAAACAGCGCAAATAATGATATTTCCTTCATATTAAAAAATTATTTACACGTGGCTATTACAAACAGAAAAAAAGCTTTCAAATTTGAATTAAATTATTAAAGTGTGAAAATATTGAAAATTACGTCATAAAAACTATATTTACATGTGAATATTAAAAAAGATAGAAATTTTTTAAATAGTAATGTTATCATGCGTTAAGAGCAGTAAATGGAGGAAATTACGTCATATTTAAAATAGCCAAATAATTAGTTAGCAAAACAACATAAATTTTAAAATATATTTGCACCAAACATTTATTTCATATTTTGAGACAACCTTTTCAACTATTATCGTGAGTTCTAAAACAGTTCAAATAATATTTCCTTTCTGACAACAAAAGTATTTTCACGTGAATATTAGAAAGATAAAGAAAACTTTGATGAAATTTACGTCAGACTTAATACGATGTATTTTAAATGTCTTGTTTTAAAAAAAAACTTTCTTATAGCGCTGTTAAAAAACACTGAGAGACGAAGAACTTGTTTACTTTATTCATTTTACATTAGCTTATTTTAAAATTTTAAACTATTTTTTTACATCAAAGACGAAAACAGACATTGTATCTTTTAGCAATGGCTGATTTGACCTTAAAAATCTCCAATCAAACTAAAATGAATGGAAACCCATTTACAAGGAGATCTCTTTTTTTTATTATAATTCGGGCTTTTTAAAGCCGATAAAATTAACGTGCCTTTAGAGTCTGGGGTATCTGAATTCGGGTTGATGAGCGTAGCTCGTAGGGAGCGCTAGTTCCTAAAAATAGACCCAAACACAAATGATCGGAAGACACTCGCCCCTCCCAAACACATATAACTTTACTTTTTTAGAATGATGTCATATAGCTATGCATAAATGGATATCATTTTTTAATTTCATTCAGAAATCGAGTTTAAAAATTTGGATTACAACGCTCTTTGAATTTAATAATGTGGTAGCGGAGCAGAGTTAGTAGTCAGGCAAAAAAAGAAAAGCTTGGGACATGATGGCCACAGACTCTGACATGGATCCGGAATCATTCAGTGAAACACGAGACATTGAGTGTCCCCTTTATGCTTAAAAATTCTCTGATGATTGCACTGGAGAAAATGGGCTAGATTCACCCGGTGTATTAGGTGGTAGAGGTCTGCACGGGCCCGCGGGCCGGGTTCGGGCCGATTTCCAATAATGGCATTCGGGCCGGGCCGGGCCGGGCTCGGGCCTTACTTTTGAAGACTCGGGCCGGGCCAGGCCGGGCCTAGTTACTAATCTTTCGGGCCGGGCCGGGCTCGGGCCTTAATTTTTTTGCTGGACGGGCCGGGCCTAACATTTTTTCCGTACGAAGCCGAGACTGATTCCATTCTTCCTAGTTTTCATGGACCAAAATAATCTGTTCCTATTGAATCTTCATATATGAAAATCCTTTTCTCGACTTTTTATAAATCAGTAATATTTGGCTTTCTCCAAAAATGTTTGCAAAAAAGGCATATGCTTTTAAGCCGTCGTTATTCTACAATTAAACATTAGAATTTATTCCTTTTAAAAAATCGTAGATTACTAGGCGTTTTAAAATAGAATTAAACACACACACACACACACACACACACACACAAAAAAAAAATTATTATGACGGAATTTTTTTTTAAACTGAAAACTGAGTTTCTTTTAAAATGTTTATCCATGCAAAATGAATACAACAATACGGGAGAAAAAAATATATTAAACATTTACATCTGTTAAGAAGGAAACGTATTTTTTTTTTTTTTTTTCCGTTCCAAAGCGATTTCGTCTTTGGAAATTTCACCATATACCGCTTTTTCGACTTTTTGTCTCCATTACAGGGAATATGGATTAATAATACTAGTGATAACTGAAACATTTACATACAACAAACAAAAATTCATTTAAAAGCGTAAATATCGCAGCCTACGGCACTATGGAGATTATAAACATGAAAATAAAAAGACTAATATAATTTTTTTTTTGTCAGAACTCTTCCATAAAATTAAAGATCAATGTTCTGTAGAAATTCACTTGAGCCGGGCCGGGTTCGGGCCGAATTTTAAAATCTTTTCCGCACCGGGCCGAGCTCGGGCCGAAATTTTAACTTTCGGGCCGGGCCGGGTCGGGCCAAAAAAATTTTCGTTCGGGCCGGGCCGGGCTCGGGCCGAAATTTTAACTTTCGGGCCGGGCCGGGTCGGGCCAATATTTCTTTCGCTCGGGCCGGGCCGGGCCCGGGCCGAAATTTTAACTTTCGGGCCGGGCTCGGGCCTGGAAATTTCGGCCCGTGCAGACCTCTATTAGGTGGTCTCATGAGGATTGTGGGGCGAGGATGCCAAGGATGCGAAAAAAACTGACTTTTTTCTGTGCACACCATGTTTTAAATTTTCTTTTATCTAATGTTTTTTTTTTTTTGGGGGGGGGGGGGGGTTATTTTTCATTTTTTATGTCAATTATTTGTTTTTGTTGTTGTTGTTTCTGTTTACTTTTTTTGTTCTTAACTACTCATTTGATATTTTTGATTACCTATCTTAGGCTAGTTATCATAAGTTAAAAAATTGCACCAGCTTTATTTTATATTCGAAAAAAATATTTTTTGTTATTATATAGTCTAGTCTAATAAATTTATTTTTTGTGAAAAATGTGTCGTTGTATTTTAATACTACCGTGAAATCTTGATTTTCTTTTACATTTTTGCTGTAAATGCCAAATGTGGCACTGGGTGCCATATTAGGGAACTGGTGTATACCATATTAAAAATTCTTTTCATTGAAACCTGCAAATGAAACACCACACATTTTTTTTTTCTCTTTCTCTCAAGCTGTATTACCTTTTTTTACAAACTTGACCCCAGAATCTTATAGGGAGGAAATTGATCTACAACTGAAAATTTTTATGTCAAAAAAGAGCATTTGAAAATAATAAAAAACTCACATGTACAAAAAGTGGTTCATATTTGGGCACTTTCCCCTATTTTTTAAAAGTTATACATAGTGAAGCCAGATTTCTGTAATCTGCTTTTTACTTTCTTCTATCTTCAATAGAAGAAAGTATTGTAATCGAATTTTTTTCGACTTCCAGTTTTCGGCGGGTTTACACGCTTTAGGGGTCAGAGTTTCCAAAAAACATGTTTTTACAAAATGTCTATCTGTCCGCGTGTCCGTGTGTATATCCGTATGTCGCCATGGTAGCATCGAAAAGTGTATGAGATATGCATAGAATTGAACCAATTTTTATGTATATGTTTTTGGCTGTGGCAGCCAGTTTCTTCTTCAATTTTGAAGTATTCCTCCGAAAGGCGGCGGTGTAATAGCGGCTTTTGTGCCATTTTCAATATTGTACCAACGAAAAGTGTATAAAGTTATGCATATAATTGAGCCAAATTTTTTGTGTAAGTGTTTGACTATGGCTAGTTGGTTTTCCCTGAATTTGAAAAAAACCCGTTGGAAGGAGGCACTGTAATAGCGATTTTCGTGCCATTTTCAATATTGTACCACCGAAAAGTTTATAAATTTATGAATAAAAGTGAACCAATTTTTTTGTGTAAGTGATTGGCTATGACTAATAGGTCCTATTTGAATTTGAAAAAAAATCCACCAGAAAGGGACGCTATAATTTCGATTTTTGTGCCATTTTCAATATTTTACTGCCAAAAAGTGTATGTAAGTTATATATAAAATTGAACCAATTTATAACAAGCAGGTCGTCCTTGAATTTGAAAAAAATCTGCCGGAAGGGGGCGCCCTAAAAGCAATTTCCCGGCTATTTTCAATATTGTACCATCGAAAAAGTGTATAAAGTTATGTACAGAATTGAACCAAATTTTTTGAGTATGTTTTTGACTATGGCCAGCAAATCGCCCTTGAATTTGGAAATATTCCTTGTGAAAGGAGCATTGTAATAACGCATTTTGCATCATTTTATCGATTCTTCGTCTTTCTATTGTCCATCGGATAGTTCAGAGACGGGAACACGTGTCCTGCTAAGCCAGCTATTTACAAACAGCTGATGGTAACAGAACAAGGGAAAACTATTTATTTTAATAAATATCACGATCCAGATTAGCTCGTTTTTATTCCGATTAATTGGCTGAAGCAGAAATTTAAGATGAAACTCAAAGTTGGTATAATGTTGAATTAATAATATTAAAGTACTAGTATTAAAAAATGCTCTGACGAGCACCAAAAAAGGTTAATATGTTTTAAAGTATGAAAAAGTGTTTGACAAGAGCTTCTAATTGAGAATGAGAAAGGACAAGGGGTCCCTTCTTGGCTGCAATTCACTGTCAATGCCAAGTTTGAAAAAATCATATTTGCGCTTTTTCCATATAAAAGAAATTTGCGTGAAATTTTCTATCTTTATTTTTTAGTAAAACTTTGAATCGTGCTTTACATGTTAACTGCATTGTTGACTTTGCACTGCAACTGCACTACAAATCAGTTTTCTGTGCTGTTTTACACTGCGACAGTTTATGGTGGGACTGCGTGAATGTGATACGCTGCAGGCAGTGTTGAATGCAGGAGGCAGGCCGGGGGGACATTCCCTCCCGAAGGTATCAAATCCCCCCCCCCAATAAAATTTGAGATTTTGTGTTTTTAATGGTAAAAAAGTATAATCCCCTTAGAACTCTATTGTGCCCCCCCCCCCCCCTCGAAGCCACAGAAGACCCTCCCGGAGAAAAATATTTGAATGAACACTGGCTGCGGAAACTGGTTTTGTAATATTTTGCTTTACATTCATGTTTAATCACGCTGTGTCTTTTCTAATTATGCCTTTACACTACACAATTTTATAGTAACAGTGACTGATTTCTTTTATATGAAAAAAGCGCAAATGTGATTTTTTCAAATTTGGCATTGACAGTGAATTGCAGCCAAGAAGGGACCCCTTGTCCTTTCTCATTCTCAATTAGAAGCTCTTGTCAAACACTTTTTCATACTTTAAAACATATTAACCTTTTTTGGTGCTCGTCAGAGCATTTTTTAATACTAGTCATTTAAATTTTTTGATAATTATATATTGAATATAAGAAAACTTCAGTTGCTTTTAAATATTCCCAGTACTTTTTCTTATTTCGCTCGATATTGAACTATTTAATCAACGGACAAAAAGCGTGAAAAAACGAAATTAATTTTAATTAGTTCGTACAGAAATTGACAGATTCAATTAATTAGGATGAGCGAAGCGAATCCTCTACTAGGCCACTCAAATTACAATTTGTCGTACACTTTCCAAAAAAACTATTCAATATTTTGGCTTCAAATTAAACACAAAAATAAAATATGATCTGTAGATTTGCAGAATATAATTTTTTTACAGTAAAACGTTAAAAAAATATTATTTTAATTAATTTATTTTACATGCATTTCCAATACGGACGCATTTTAGCAAATAAATAAAAAATGAAACGCATATATTTTCAGAAAAAAAAATTATAAATCATTGAGTAAGTAATTATAGATAGAATCGTGATTAATTTAATAAATAAAATATGTTTTCATTATTCAGCAAAATCGTTTGCACAGATGACACTTAAAATTTTAAAAGTATTGTACTATGGATTTTTTTTTTTTTTTTTGTAAAGTGGCAACAAAAGAATTGTAAACAAATAAAATTAATTGTTAAATTTGTTATATAAATGAAAAATTAAAAGAATTGCGTGAACGTGTTGCCTCGATTATTTTCCTTTATAAATGTACTAAAGGAAAAGTTACCCGATTCAGAAATGACAAATGGACTTCAACCATTTCTTACTTTATCATTTGTATCGAAAGTAATGTTACGTTCTTATTTGTGGACCGAGAAGTGTTTAGTGAACGCGACTTTAGATTTTGTTGCACGTATTAAAGAAAATCACAAGCCACCAGACCAGATATCGCGAATAATCATGGATAAATTTGAATACTACAGTAATTTAACTTATAAGAATTGGTGCGTACCAATTCCCCCAATAATTGAATTCTGGAAAAATGGAAGCATAAATTGCTCAAGGAAAGAGTTTCTTCTGCAGTTAGCTTTTGCTGTTACAATTCATAAATCCCAAGGTTTAACATTAGATGAAGCAGTTGTAGATATTGAGGATATACAGGCACCAGTTGGCTTAAAAACGTACGTAACGTTGTCAAGAGTGAAAATCCTTCAAAATTAAGCATTCAATAGAAATTTTCCTTACGAAAAATTCTACAATATCAAAAATTCTCATGCACTAACATGTATAAAAACGAAGAAATTAGAATAAAAAGTTTTACAGTTAAAAATTCATAGTATCGACGACAGCAGATTTCAAATGTTTTTCCAGAAAATAGGATTTTGAAGAAGTAACTTTCTTCAAGCTCTCTTCAAATATATTATTCGAAAATAGCTATCAAAGATTATTTGATGTTAATTACAAAGATTGGAAACATGCCTATTTCAAACAACTTTAAAAAACACCAGTGGCTACTAGAAATTGTAAAAAAATCTTTAAAAGAATTTTTAGTTGAAAATTTAAAAATATTTTGTAAAAGTTTGCTTCGAAAATATTTTTTTAATGCCAGTCTTACATCATAAATAAAAAATTCCTAGGAAATTGACAGTTATTTGGCTGAACTTACACTTGTAGAATTAAAATGCGCCAAAACATAAAATAACGTTTTTATTTAATAAAGATGCAAAAATAATATTAAAAATATTGTTACTTTCACACATATGCTTTATAAAATAATGCTTCGCGAATCCAAACAAAGCATGGCTTTTGCTAGTTTTATATAATATATATTTTGTAGAAAAATAATGCGAATAGAAATTTTTATTCTTTTCGCATAGGATTCGTGGCATCCTTATCTACTTGTTTTAAAAATCAGATGTTATAAATATGAAATATTTCCGCCATTAGCGCGATTTTTGTGATGATGGCACCCAAAGGTCGCTAAACATAATTTTATAGTCAATGCACATAAAAACGAATTTTCCCATTTAAATTTAAAAAATAAATAAATAAGTAAAATATTTTTATTTCTCCTTCCTGATATCTATTGGAATAGCTTATTCCAATTATTGAATAATATTCTAGGACATTTTCAGGAAAATTATTGATTAAATTATCTTCCTTGGAGAAAGTCGCTCGAAATACAGCCTTAATAGATGTACGTCAAACCAAGGATGAAAATATACTGAAAATACATTTCTAGTATTATTTGTAAAATTGACATTGAAATCACCAGCTGTAATTAAATTTTTATATAATATACAGTAGAACCTCAGTTCACGATCAAAATCCATTCTTGTATCTGACTTTCTGTATGTGATATAAATTTTTTGGGCGCTCTATCTCAAGAACTAATGCATGGGATTAAAAAAAATTATATTCAGGTAATCCCTGATATAAATTGATGCTGTTTACATTTTGATTTAAGTCGTTCAACAGATGGCTTAACCGGCATTTGGCATTTTTCATTTTTCATTTTTCATTTCATGGCATTTTTCATTATTTTCGCAATAGTTCTATTTCGAGAATTAATGCACGGATTTTCATAAAACTTCAAATTCAGTTAATCTTTATATGAATTGGCTTTATTTACGTTTTGGTTTCAATAACCAAACACATGGCGCTGCTATGCTGAATTGTTCCGATTACCACAATATCTCTATCGCAGGAATTAATGCACAAATTTTCATCAAACTTGAGATTTAGGCACACTTTGATTTATATTATTGCTCATTGCGTGTTTTGGGTAAATCTCCCAACAAGTGTCGTATGTATGCTGTATTTTTCCCGATATCCGCAACAGTCCTATTTTAAAAACTAATGTTCGGAATTTCATGTCTTTAGAATCCTCAAGGTGAGCATATGATTGTCATTTGATTTTGGCACTGTAAAAATGAATTTTGATGCATTAAATTCAAATTATAATTAATTTGATTAAATTAATTAATTTATTTGATGCATTAATAGAAAATAGTTTTGGGGTTACCACATCCGACTAGTTCTTTATAATCGGAGTAATCGTTGGTAGAGGCGTAGCTACTGGGGGGGGGGCGTAGGGGGGCGTCTCGCCCCCCTAATGTCGGCAACTTCGATGACAGTCGGCAAATTCTAGGTAGTCAGTATCAATCGATACAACTGTAAAACACCCGATTTTTTTTTCCAATTTTACATGTTTTTACTTAAAACATACACTAAAAAACACCAATCCTTAGCATTTTTCTAAAGGATTTCTTCCGAAAATCCGAAGTTTGCCTCACCATTTTTCGACTTCTCGTGACTGCTGAAAATGATTTGAAAAAAAATAAAAATAATTGTAATTTAAGAAATTACCCCAACCATTTGAAAAATGTTTCACTCGATACATTCATCTATCATTTTAAGCTAAATACCAGTTGTTTTATTGTGTATTATCCGTGCCACTGCTATAAATGACTTTATACATGCTGCAATTTGAAGGTACGGTTCGTTTAAGTTATATCACTCTATTGTCGCCAAGCATAAAAGTTGGCGACGAAAGAAACATTTCAAACTATTTAACATTGTTGGTGCAAAAGTAATCATTATTAAAATACAGCTTTGGCATATACTGTTATACTTGTAAGACTTTGGCATATATTGTTTGATTTTACAGAGCAGAATTTTGGTGATGGAGGTTTTAAACCAAAATCGATCGCAGCACATGCATCTGTGAATGGGTCCATCAGACATCGAATCAAAAAAGTTTTTCCCAGTTTTTCCCAAGCCGATTGCTTTTTAGTTTTCTTTTTAGGTGGTGGAAAATCAAGAGTAATAGCTATAACATTTTCCGGCTTGTTAGAATCACTATTGGCACTCAAATTTTCCTGGTTAGAACCGACCGATAGTAAAACGCCATGGCTAGTGGATTGGTCGCCCTGGCGACATGATGTTTTACAATTAATCGGTTCGGCATTAAATTGCTTCCTTTTTCGTGATCGCCTTTCAACACGTAATTGGTTTTCAGCGGCTCAATAATCTTTTGATTTTATCATTTTCTGCATTGAAAGACGTTTTTGCGCCAAACCAAATACAGTATTACTCAGTTATCCCGTCGACCAATTTCGCCAAATGATACGAATCGCCAAACTAATAAGCAACTTATACATGTTGACTGTGTTTAATATCATTGAATGCGATATTCACGTTCATTCATTTCTTTGGCTTCGGCTTTTTCCGTATCTGTTAATTTCCGTCTACCCATTTTTAAATTTGTTAGTTTTCTCCTTTATTACAATGATTTTAACCATTTTAATTTACTATTCAAATAAAAATTCTTCTAAAAGTAAAGAATTTAATTTAAATTCAAATAAAAACTCTTCTAAAAGTAAAGAAATTAATTTAAATTCAAAAGTGACCACATCATCTAAACATGGTAACATCATCTAAAAGTGGTAACATCATCGGGTCCATTCTCCCGAAAACAACAACCATTTTTCAAATGGTTAAAAAAAAAAAAAAAAAAAAAAATCGGGAAAGACTAGTTTTTCTGAGAATTTGCAGTAGATGAGTAGAGTTCTAGTAGATCAACTAGCATTAAAGATGATGACGGCTTCGGTGAAGATATTCATATTTTTTCCCAGGAGTGGCAACAATCACACTTCGGCGACTATGTACCGTCCGAAAAAGACTGTTTATTGGACAAAAGAAAAGTTGAGTAAAAATATTCTTCATTCTTATTGGACAGGAAAGCCACTACACAGGCCCCATTGAGTTTGGGGCTAAAATTCCAGGATTGGACAGAACTCGATTATCATATTAAAATGCAACTGATCTGCCAAAGCCATAACTTGGTGGAAACAACTATCAAAAACTCTATTTTAGTGGTCAATTGTGTAAGAATCAAGGAGCTTTGAGGACCTACTCTATGGCCAAGGACTGACCCCATGGCTTGGCGTGAACTGTCTCGCAAAGAAAATAGTGCTACATTCAAGTTTCTTGCGATTTCGAAAAGTGGCAACAGCAGAACTGATAAATAATTTTCTGGAACTTTCGAGGAGTTTTAAAAAATAAAAAACTGAAAATCATGGTATGAAATATAGACCTGTGCAGCGGGAACTTAATTGGCGTAGTCGGCAGGATGCAAGGTGAGAGTTTTTTTACTAATGTGACTTCCCATTATAATAATTTATATTGCATCTATGATAAATTTATTAAGATTTGTGCGATTTTAATTCATATTTTGACGTTAAGGAAAGGAATTTGTTTTGAATGTAACTAAGTAGTACGTCAGTACTAAGGTGTAGCAGTATAGGAATGGTGTTTTGTAGTGCCGGCTGGCTGGAGGATATTTTGAATTGATTTTGGTTGTGATTTTTTTTTATTGTTGGTTTTATATATGAGATGTTTTGCTATGAAAGTAGGGCTGTTGTTGTAAAATGAAATGAAGTGAAACTAATTGAACGCGTAAATTAAGAAAATGAAAATATCGTCTGATTTTATTTATTATCTTTCGAAGAACTTTGACAAGTGTGTGAGAACGATTGAGTTCTCTGAATGTAATGAAGGAATGTGCCTTTTAGATGGAATTAAACTACATTTTTTATAATATATGGACTTTTAGATGAATTTGAACTTAGAATAAGTTTATCTCAACAGATGATTTTCGATTTTAATTCAAAGCTCCGCGCATCGCATAGATGCAACCCGCAAATGAAGACTTGCATGGTTAGTAAGTAATTTCTAAACTAACCCTATTTTCGAATTCTAACATACTGGTACCCTCGGCGGGACAGTAGTTTTGAATTTCAATTAATTTTAAATGAAAAAATGGATCTGAGTAGTTTGAAAACTCAGAGAAAAGGACTGAGAGCTGCTTTTACTCTCACGTTTAAGAAAATTGAAACTGAATTAACTAAAGAAATATGTGAAATTAAAGAACTTTCTATTCTGAAAACTCAACTGTTTGATAAATTTCAACGGATGGACACTTGTCAAAGTAAAATTTCGGAAATATTGTTACAAGATAAGGACGAAAAATTGTTTACCGAAGATTTTGAAAGTGCAGAAGAATATCGAGAAAAATATATAGAAATATGTGCACGTATTGATGAAAAGATACAGGTTTCTTCATCTCCTGGCGAAGAAGTAAAACGCAAATTTAAATTACCGGAGATCGAGCTGAAAAAGTTTAACGGCGAACCAAAGGAATTTTTATCGTTTTGGAGCCAGTTCAAGAAAATACACGAAGACGATTCTATTGCCGCTGAAGACAAGATGCAGTACCTATTCCAATGTATGGAACCGAAATCAAAAGCGGAGCGTTTAATATCAAGTTATCCAGCTACCGCGGAAAATTATCCGAAGGCTATCGATCAATTAAAACAGAGGTTTGGACGAGATGATCTTCTTGTGCAAATTTACGTTAGGGAATTATTAACCCTCGTAATGAAAAATGCCACTGCGCCTAAAATGAAAGTTGACTTAGCCTCTTTATACGATGAATTAGAAAGCAAACTTCGTGCCTTAGAAAGTTTGGGAAGAACTCAAGAGAAGTATGGAGACTTTCTCATGCCCTTTGTTGAGAGCTGCCTGCCTGAAGAAGTTCTTTTGACCTGGGAAAGAAGTCGAAATCACGATACATATTCCAGTGAAAATTCCAGGACTTTAAAAAATCTGATGGACTTTCTACGCCAAGAAGTTCAAGGAGATGAAATGGTGTTTTTAGCAAGAAAAGGTTTTGATTCTATTGTTAGAAAAAAGAACATTTTATCTGAAATTATTAGCAAACCTGATCCAGCCACCGCCTCTGCATTGGTGAGTATAGAAAATAAAGGTAAGAAAAACAATTGCATATTCTGTGATAGGTTTCACCCCTCTAATAAATGTTTTGGGGCTCAAAAAATGTCTTTAACTGATAAACAAAAGATTTTGTTAAAAAAGGGGATTTGTTTCACTTGTTTGCAAAAGGCTGGTCATCTGAGTAAGAATTGTAATATTAAAAATAAATTAAAATGTAATTATTGCCATAAACCACATTTTGAAATAAT
The DNA here is from genome assembly GCA_964019185.1 of Maratus speculifer. NCBI lineage: Eukaryota > Metazoa > Arthropoda > Arachnida > Araneae > Salticidae > Maratus > Maratus speculifer. Next base: position 53,734,344 of record OZ025290.1, on the reverse strand, counting down.
GTGTCCAGAACAAAATATAAATAATAATCAAGATAATTCTTTAAAATCTGAAAATTCTCTTTCTAATTGTAGTAGAAATAAAGTTGTGTACATGCAAACGCTTGGCGTGCGCATTCGATCGCAAGGTCGCCAAAAAGTCGTACGCGCACTGCTGGATTCAGCGAGCCAAAGTAGTTACGTAAGCGAGAGAATAACGAAATCACTGAAAATGCATCCTATAAGAAAAGAAATAATTATTCACGCGCTGTTCGGGGGGGATGAAACGGAACCTAAAAAACATGATGTGTTTTCGGTAGAAATCAGTGAATTAGATGGAAATAATGCGTTTTGTTTTGAAGCATTTTCCGAAAAAAGGATTTGCGGATTTGTACCTAAAATTAAAGATTATAGAATATTAAATGAATTAAAAAGAAATAAAATAAATCTATCTGATGATTTTTGTAAGGAATCTGAAATTGATCTTTTGGTGGGGGCTGATATGATAGGAAAATTATTGACAGGAAATTTAATTCAATTAAATTGCGATTTGACTGCCATAGAAACCAAGCTCGGTTGGACAGTGATGGGGAAACAAACGTGTGGCAAGAAACATAACGTTTTGACAACATTGTCTATGCACGTTAGAAATATTCCTTTGAATGAATTATGGGAACTTGAAACCATAGGAATTTCTGACCCCATTCAGAGTTTTGAAAAGCGGGAAAACTTTGATTTAAACGATTTTAAAGAAAAAATGAAAATTCTTCCCGATGGCAGATATGAAGTAGGGCTTCCATGGAAGTGTAATTTTAAGAATTTGCCCGACAATAAAGTTTTAGCTCGGAAGAGATATGAAAAAATGATCAATAAATTGAAATGTGGGGGATTTTTCGATGAATATCAGGAAGTATTTAAGAATTGGGAAAAAATGAATATTATTGAACGTGTTCCAGAAAATGAATTAAGTAATAAATGTCATTATTTACCGCATAGGCCCGTTATCAGGTTAGATAAGGAAACCACAAAAATACGCCCTGTATTTGATGCATCTGCTTCTGAGAAAGGGAAACCCTCGTTAAATGAATGTTTGTATAAAGGCATCAATCTTATAGAATTAATACCTGATATTCTTGATCGTTTTAGAATGTATCCTATCGGTATAACTGCAGATATAGAAAAGGCTTATTTAATGTTATCTGTTATGCCTAAAGATAGAGATTTTCTTAGATTCTATTTCCCATGTAATGAAGGACAATTGATTTATAGACATTGTAGAGTTGTATTTGGTGTCTCTTCTAGCTCTTATTTACTAAGTGCATCTATAATGCATCTTTTAGAAAATAGTCCTCCTGAATATAAGGAAACTGCTGAAAAATTAAAGTGTTCATTTTATGTAGATAATTGTGTATCAGGTGTTTCTAACATTAATGAAGCTGAAATGTTTATTGAAAATGCAAAGTTATTAATGTCTAAAGGGTGTTTCAATTTGCGTTGTTTTGAAAGCAATGTAGCTTGCAAGAATGTTGATAAATATTCTGGGGATACTTCAGTTTTGGGGATTATTTGGAATTTAGATAATGATTCTTTGAAATGTTGTTTAGATTTAGAAACATTAACGTGTGAAAGGAAAATTACTAAGAGATTAATTTTGAGCATTGTGCAAAAGATTTTTGATCCTATCGGTTTATTCTCTCCTGCTACATTGCTTCCAAAATTATTGCTACAAGACTCATGGAAACAGAAAATTCCATGGGATCGAGAATTACCTTGTAACATTGTGAGTGCTTTTTTGAAATGGTTGAAGAATATTGATGTTTTAAAAGAAGTAGCTATACCTCGATACTTAGAAATTAATGCTTCATCTGAACTTCATGTTTTTGTTGATGCGAGTAAAGGGGCATATGCAGCATGTGTCTTCGCTAGATCAATAATTGATTCCGATGTCAAGGTTACGCTTGTTAGAGCGAAGTCTAGGGTTGCTCCTCTCAAAACTTTGAGCATGCCGCGTTTAGAGTTAATGGCTTGTTGTATAGGTACTCGACTTGCGAGTTCTATCATCAAGGCAATAAATATGCCAGGTCTGAAAATCACATTCTGGTCAGATTCTACTACCGCAATTTGGTGGATAAAGGAACATGGGAATTGGTCGGTTTTCGTGAGCAACAGAGTCAAAGAAATTCGACAGATGTCCAATATAGAGTCATGGAAGCACGTTCCAGGAAATTTGAATATAGCTGATATACTGTCACGTGGATGTTCTCCGCAGAAAATGCTTGATTCGCGATGGTGGGAAGGTCCTAAGTGGTTAAAAGAAAATCCTGAATGTTGGCCAATTGGCGCGATTGACTGTCAGCCAAAAGATGTTGATTTAGAAAGAAAAAAGATCGAAATTACGAATATTGATCTAGCTAAAGACACACCCCTTTGGCTCTTAGATAATATATCTAATTATGATAAGATGATAAGAATATTTGCTTGGATTCTGAGATTTGTAAATAATTGCCGAAATGTTTCTAATAAGTGTAAATATTCTAATCTTACTCAAAATGAAATTGAAAATTCTGAAAAATATCTAATCCGTTTAGTTCAGAGCTGTTATTTCTATAATAAAAGGTCATTAAATGATATTGTAACATTCACAGATGATAATGGAATTTTAAGAGTTAAAACTAAAATAACTGAAAGAAATGACCGAGAATCATTTTTGTATCCAATATTGTTACCAGGCAAATGTGAATTTACTAAATTATTGATTAGATCAGTACACCAAAAGAATTGTCATGCAGGTATAAGAACAATGCAATCTTTAATAAGAGAAAGATTTTGGATAATTAGAGCTAGAAGAACTATTAAAAATGTATTGTACGACTGTATTGCATGTAAACGTTTTAAGGTAAAGTCTTTGTCAAGCGAACCAACACCTTTGCCACCAGATCGCGTTACAGATTGTGCTGTCTTTGAAATTATTGGAGTAGACTTAGCCGGGCCGTTATTTCTAAAAAATGGCGAGAAAGTTTGGATAGCATTGTTTACTTGTGCCGTTTATCGCGCGATTCACCTTGAACTAGTCAATTCGCTATCTTCTGATGCTTTCCTGCTAGCACTTAGACGTTTTATAGCTAGACGCGGTAGGCCCAGCACTATTTATTGTGATAATGGAACAAACTTTAGGGGGGCTTCCAATGAACTTTCAAAATTAAATTGGGATAAAATTTTAAAAGAAACCATGACGCATAAAATTGTTTGGAAATTTATACCTCCCACCGCAGCTTGGTGGGGAGGCTGGTGGGAAAGGTTAGTTCGCATTGTAAAAGAATTGTTAGTACGTACTTTAGGTAGATCTGTATTGACTTATGAAGAATTGAATACACTTATATGTGATTGTGAATCTGTGATTAACTGCAGACCTCTAACCTATATCTCAGAGGACCCACTGGAGCTAGTACCTCTCACACCCGCTATGTTTCTTACTGAAAACCGAAGTTTCAGCAATTCGGATATTATCGAATTAGATTCTCAAAGTTTAAGGAGAAGGTTGAATTACAGAGCTAAACTTCTTACCGATTTTAGGCAACGTTTTAGAAAAGAATACCTCAGCGAATTAGTTCAAAAACATACTGAAAAATATACACGTGAACCGCGAGTGGGAGAAATAGTCTTAGTTGGGGATGATAACAAAAAACGTTTATTTTGGCCTTTAGCAAAGGTGATTCATTTAATTCCAGGACGGGATGGTAAAGTTCGTGGTGTTAAGTTGAAAACTCAGCACGGCACGGTTTTACGTCCGGTGCAGCGCATCTTTCCTTTGGAAATATATTCGAATGAAATAATTGAAATTGCATCCAAACCGTCGGGTGAAGAGAAAACTAGTTCCAGTGAGCATGATGATCATGAAAATGTGTCTTCTCCTGATAGTGTCATACTTAAGAAATATACCTCTTCTGGAAGATGTGTAAAAGCTCCAAAGAGGTTGGATCTTTTTAATAATAATTGTTATGTATTTGAAACTCTCCCCAAGTTTCAAAGGGGGGAGGATGTTGTAAAATGAAATGAAGTGAAACTAATTGAATGCGTAAATTAAGAAAATGAAAATATCGTCTGATTTTATTTATTATCTTTCGAAGAACTTTGACAAGTGTGTGAGAACGATTGAGTTCTCTGAATGTAATGAAGGAATGTGCCTTTTAGATGGAATTAAACTACATTTTTTATAATATATGGACTTTTAGATGAATTTGAACTTAGAATAAGTTTATCTCAACAGATGATTTTCGATTTTAATTCAAAGCTCCGCGCATCGCATAGATGCAACCCGCAAATGAAGACTTGCATGGTTAGTAAGTAATTTCTAAACTAACCCTATTTTCGAATTCTAACAGCTGTGTATATTTCGGATAGTAATTGATTATTGGTTGTGTATATATGTTAATTGAAGGATTTATAAATTATGATGAGTGTTTATTTATGTGGTGTGTATATTTTTGTTTTAATATGAATCTGGATTGATTTATGAAGTAGTATTAGTTGAAGAGTTGTATTGTGACGTGATACATGTGAAGGTGTTGAATTTTGAAATTGCTTTGGTGCTCGCAATGGTATTGAATTTATGTGCGTGATATGGTTACAAAGTGCGACTTATTTCTGGTGTTTATTAGAGTGGTGGATTAGTGATTCCGAGTTACGGTTAATTTGAGTTTTCGCCAATTTGTTGGACAGTTTGCTACCCTCTTGAGAAATTATTTAAAAAGTAACAATGTCATTTTTGGGTAAGGCTCGTAAAGAAGATTTACGGTGTCTGGCTGAAGAATTGGGAGAGCACCCTGAACCGGATGCAATAATAGCTGATTTAAAACAACTAATTATGGCGAGTAAAAACTATGAAGTAGAGTTTGTGAAGGAATTGATGGATTGGAAATGAAAGCCTATAATTATGGAATTGAATTTGCGAAACTTATGCCGAAATTTAATGTCAAGGAGGACGACATTGTTTTGTATTTATCTATTTTTGGACGTCAAGCAAAGAGGATGTGTGTAGATCCAGAACATTGGGTATCGAACTTGTTGGTTTTGCTGCCGTCCGATATTATACAGGTTCTCGCACGTGAGGCAGAGGAAAAATTTGAAGATTATGAATATATTAAAGGGATTCTACTGAGACGGTTTAAGTTATGTCCTGAGAGATTCCGTAGAAAGTTTATGGAACATCAAAGAAACCCTGAACGCACCTGGCGAGAATTTGTATTTGAATTAAATGGTTATTTTCAAGAATGGATTGATGGACTTAAAATTGTTGATTTCAATTCTTTGAAAGATTTGGTTGTAACTGATCAATTAAAAAGAAGAGTGCCTGATGAGATTCGAGATCATTTCGTGGATGAATGGCCTAAAATAGTATCTCCTACTGATTTGGCTGAGAAACTTGACTTATATGAAAGTGTGCGACAAGATTTTAGTAAGTTAGATAAGAAAGATAGATTTTCCGAAGAGAAGAGTAATTTTTCATTTTATTCTAAACACATTGATAATAGAAATCCTGGTTTCGCATCGGACCGCAGATATAAGTCAAGAGTTGGTACTTATAAAGCAAAGACACGGATACCTAATAAAATTACTTGTTATTCGTGTGGACAAGAGGGTCACAAGGCTTCATTTTGCCCAAATCAACGTGGTACTCAAGGTGTACAAAGAGCGCAAACGAATTCTGTACAATCGAATGAGAAAGTTGGAGAAGAGCAATCATCGATATTAACTGCAAGAATAACAATACCTGTCTCGTCCTGTGTGAAAAGAGAGGGGAAATTTAATGAATTGGAAGTGGTTAGGATTAAATGTGGAAGTAATGTGTTGGACGGTATCTATGATTCTGGTACACAGATCTCGGTGATACGGGCAGACTTAGTCAAGGATATATCAGTTGAAGGAGAGGGAAAGATTGAGATAACTTCAGCATTCGGAGAAAGAGAAGTCGCTCCATTAAAAATAATACCGATGAGAATAGATGATAAAATTCATGGAAATGTGATGGTACCTTGTGCCGTTTCCAAGAAACTGGTGAATGAGATGCTTATATGTCCAACTGCTTATGAAGCATTAAACCATAAGGTTATATTATATACGAAGGTTGGAAAGTTGAATTCTGATCCTGGAAAAGATGAACTTGATTTGAGTGAGAAGGAAACAGAGGAATCTTTTATGAAACTACAAAGAGCTGATGATACTTTAAGAAATATTTGGGAAATTGATAAAAATAATAAAAGTGCTTATTTTATAGAGGAAGGTATTCTTATGCATTCTGAAGATGTCTGTGGTGAATTTGTGAAGCAGGTGGTGTTACCTCAGTGTAAGAGACAGTGTATTTTATCTGTTGCTGACGAAATTCCTTTGGCGGGTCATTTGGGAAAAGTAAAAAAAAAAAAAAAAAAAAAAAAAGGAAATTGCATAATGTTTAAATTTTGATGTATTTTGGTATTTCTGTCGTTCATGCTTATATTTAGTGTATATATTGTGGTATTTGTATATATTTATTTTAAAAGGAATGGGAAGTTTCACATTGCTCTCATCCTTGCTGATATTTTTTTTTTGTGTGTATATACTTTAAAGCTTCATTGTGTCAAAAGCCACTAATGAGCTCTTTTAGGGGGGAGTTGTAAGAATCAAGGAGCTTTGAGGACCTACTCTATGGCCAAGGACTGACCCCATGGCTTGGCGTGAACTGTCTCGCAAAGAAAATAGTGCTACATTCAAGTTTCTTGCGATTTCGAAAAGTGGCAACAGCAGAACTGATAAATAATTTTCTGGAACTTTCGAGGAGTTTTAAAAAATAAAAAACTGAAAATCATGGTATGAAATATAGACCTGTGCAGCGGGAACTTAATTAATTGGAAGGTTTATCACTGTGTTTTCCTGCTTTCAGTCGTCTATGTTTTTCATATCTTAGCGTACAAGATAGGGACTTGCACGGTCCCGGGCTTGATCCGAGGCCCGTACTCGGTCAGTCGAAATAAAGACAATTTTCAAACGGGTCGGGTCGGCAGAATTAAGACATTTTTATCAACTGGCTGATAAACGAAAAATACGGGCCGTGCCAGCAAATAAATTAAACGCACCAGCTAGGCCGGTAAAAAAAAGATCTAAAAGATTAAGCAAAACCGGTAAAATATTGGCTAGTTTCAATGAATATGATTTTTGGGAGAATAAGTGTAAATGTTCGTCATGAACCGATGCTAGTTTGATAAATCAATACAGAAATGTTGCATGTCCACCATAGAAGTCGGCATCAGGCATGGTGTCTGAGCTGAGTTTCTTTTTTCTTTAGCAGACTCGTGCAGTGCTGAAATCAAGCTTGCTTTTTTACTTACCCATCATACGTAGTATAGGGTAAGTCTTGCAATAGTTTTGAAAATCGAAAAAAATTTTTTGACGGATTTACACGTTTTAGATAGTGGAGATTCCGAAAAACATATTTTTAGAAAAAAAATTTTGCCGTCCGTCTGTCTGTAAACGCTCTATCTCCCGAACAAATTGAGATAGAGACTTGAAATTTTATATGCAGTTAGTATGTAAGAATGGGACGAACCCTATTTAATATCAGCAACCTCGATTATCCGAAACTATTTTTTTCGGACTCTCGAAAAATTCGTTCTGATGAAAGGTACATAAAAATTTTCGAATTTTTTTGTTCTGAGGAATGGACGTAAAAGGCAATAAAATAACACACATTTTGCATATAGAACGAAGTCGGTCGGATTATTAGTTGCCGAGATATTTGTAATCCTGTTTTTCACATTCTTCGATTTTTCATGACCCTGTATTTCATTCAAATTTCAATTCAAAAGTATATTTTAATTGGAAATGAGACGCTTAATCCGACGCACTTAATTCTTAGTTAATAGAATTATTATTTTTGAGTTATAAGGATGTTTCTTTTACGCAGTTCGGTACTACTTGAGTAGTTTGGCGTTTTATATAATTTGTCGAAATTGGTACATCAGCACTAATTTAATATAGCATTACTATGTATATTAACAATATTTAAATTTTGTTTATGAATTGCAATGCACTGTATAAAAAGTTTCACATGTTTTATTTTCATATACATATCCATGATGGGTAAGTATTACGGTGGCCCCCAACGACTAGTTTTCTCAGTGAAGTCGAGACGGGCTGGAACAGTACTTAATTGTTCTCAGGATGTATAGCGCAGGCAACATGTTTTGTAAAAATATTAAAAACGATAATGTTCTGTTAAAGTAATCTTTGGAAATATATCGTAAGGTGGTCAAATGTATTGCTAAACAGACATTTTTAAACTACTTTTAACTGTAAAGTCTTAAAACTGACAAGCCTGACTATTGAAGCGATTTTGAATCCAATAGTAATTTATATATATATATATATATATATATATATATATATATATATATATATATATATATATATATATATATATATGTTTGCTAACAGTATGTAGATTATTGCCACCGTAGGCGCCATTGCAGCACTTATCAATTGCAACAAACATATATATACAATCCCAATTTCATGAAAATATTTATTAAGCACCAGGTGCATAATGTATAAACATTATTAAAAACAGTGAACATTAAAATAACAATATTGAACAATATAGCTTTTGGTTCTGCGGGTGTCTTTTTATATTGTTCAATATTGTTATTTTAATGTTCACTGTTTTTAATAATGTTTATACATTATGCACCTGGTGCTTAATAAATATTTTCATGAAATTGGGATTGTATATATATATATATATATATATATATATATAAGGTTGACAATAAAAGATTCTTGTTACGGCTTCAGGTTTTTCTCCTTTTTCGTGATGTCGGAACTGGAAATTCGTTTCAAAACGCTTTCTTTAACACTATTTTATCTAAGATGCATTGCCTTTACCAAAAAATAAATAACGTCATTCGATTGAATAGTTTCTAATGAGAACACCTGCCAATCTTATGCATTTCCGAAAATAAATGAATTCAGAAGTGTGTCCAAAAATAGCCCTTTTGTTTTGGGGAAACCTTAATAAATGTCGGAGAAATATTTTCACAAATCTACTTTTTATTAGACAGCTTCAAAAGTATTCTAAACTAAATTATTATTATTTATTTATTTATTATGAATCCTTATTTGAATGTTGAAACATCTAAGAAAAGTAGTCATTAATGTTGCTTTTATGTACTTTCTGTCGTACGAATGCATCGTAATATACTGTATATACTGTAAGATATACTGTAAATTTATTGTATAAATATGCATGCAATATTGTTAAAGGAATCTTAATTGTAGTTAAGACAAAATTGTGATTTTATTTCCTTACAGAAATTGAAATGGGCCAGATCTCGCAGGGCGGGGCTGTGTACTATAAATATAAAGGGACCAAACTTAAAATTTTTACATTGGATAGGCCGGTCCAAGATAACTATCATTCGAGTCGGGACTGAGCCTGAAAATTCTGTCCCATAGTGAAATTCTGGCTCTAATACAGGAAAATTTGATGATAAACCTATCGATCATTGACGAAAATCAGGTCTGCAGGTGGCACTAAGAATGACTTTGGCAGACCAGTTGCATTTTAACATGCGAATATTGAAAATTCAGCCGTCAATTCGATGTGGTGATGATCGGTGCAGTTGATTCTCAGTCTGATGGTGTTTGTTTATCTTCTAGATATCCGCAGCTGATGTGACATAGGTAAAGTTCAATGAAATGGGTTGAATAATTGAATCATTTAGTCGATTATTTACGCCTAAAGCCGATTATTAAAAAATTGACCTGTCTGTTGAATAAAATGTTTTTTTTTTTTTTTATCCCTTTTAGAGACTAGAGATAAAGCTCCACACGGGCCATAATTTTCAGGCTCGACCTGTTTGAAAAAAATCTTGGCCCGGCCCTAAAGAGAAGTTGGAATTTTGCCCGAAACCGGCCCGCAAAATTCCAACTCAGTCCGATTGAATTTCTACTAAATAGTGATTTTTACTTGTATAGAGAAGTTCTGATTAAAAAAATACCTTAGAATTTTTCTAACGTTTATGATCTTCATTTATATAGAAATGACGTAGTTTATGTTTAAAATGAACCGCTGTTTGTTGTATGTAAATGTTTCAGTTATCCTTAATACTATTAATCCGTATTCCATGTATTGGAGATATAAATATCTTAAAAATGGTATACAGTAAAATCTTCTCAAATGGAATCGCATAGGAAAGAAAAAATCGTTATAGACATGTTTCCTTCTTAGCAGGTATAAAAATGTTACCCTCACATATAATTGCATTACTTTTGTATGGATGAAACGCAATTTTCAATTTAAAACATTATTCCGCCTGCAAATACTTTTTTATACATTTTACTACATTTTAATGAGCTTAGAAATCTACGATTCTTTAAAAAGAATAAATTTTTATATTTTATTGAAGAATAAAAGGCGATTTTAAACTGTATGCTTTTTTTGCAAAAATTTTTGGCTCAGGCCAAATTTTACTGATCTTTCAACAGACCTGGCTACTCCGAGACAATGATTTCCATATAGGCTGGCTGAAAACTAAAACAAAATATTTTGGCCCGTGAAGGCTAAGAAGAATGAAATCAGTCCCGACTCGGTACGGAAAAAATAAATTAGGCCCGGCCTGATCCGATCTTTCAGGCAAAATGTAAGTCCCTATCCCAGCCCGACCTAGGAAGAGTAATAAAATAAATTTTGATTTAATCCTTTTTAATATAAATAAGTTTACTGTAAATAAATTCCAAGTAACTTCTTACTAAAAATTTCAACTTGTTTAATTAATTTGGATTCGAATTTCCTGCTGTACTATCAGCGATAAAATAAAAAAATTTCATTAATATCAAAATACGTAACTGGAATATTTATAGCAATATAACGTAAGGGGTAGTATAGAATGTCCATCTTTAAATCTATCTTATAGTCTCCTCAATAAGTGTAAAATATTCGATGTTTTAAAGTGAAAAAATTAACCCATTAATGCCCAAATTATTTTCTTCAATAAAAATGAAATTTTTGGGTTTCCCACCACTTTTAAAAGAAGAATAACTTTGATCTGAATTTATTGAGGTCTCTTAAAAAATATTACTTATTTATCTTTCTGTTTACTGGTGTGAAAAGTGCATTTTTGTCTTTTTTGTAATTGTCCCTAAAAAGTGACGCTAGGCACTAATAAGTTAATCTCGGTGGGTTAATAATGTTGAATTTTATATAGAACATACAGGTTGTCTTAAAATGAATTAACTGATTTAAAAATTCAATAACTTACAAATGGTCGCAGCTATTTAAAAAATATTTGCAGAAGGGTTAGGTAAGATGTGAGAAGTGTTTTTTACAGCGTTTCTCGACTTAAGTTTAAAATAGAAGAAATACATGACATTGCTAGCAATGGGTGTTAAATTGGGGGCCGATATTTTGTTTCTCTTCACTCTCAGTCTTGTTGCGACAAAAGGAGATTAAATATATGAAATGACTCTCAGTTGCCAATGTAATTTTGTTATTAGGAGTCCACTGCATATATTTAATCTTTTTCTTTCACAACAGAATTGAGAAAAGAGGCCAAAAGGGCTCAGATTTAGCGCTTGTTGCTAACCGTACCATCTAATCCCCGTTATTTTAAATTAAAATCGAGAATCGCGGTAAAAAAAAAAACTCCTGCTATCTTAAATTCTTACATAACACTCTTGTAGGAATTTAATTTTACAGCTACCACAATTTGCAAGTTACTGAGTTTTAAAATCCGTCAGTCAGTTTTAGGACATCCGGTAGATGCATATATACAAATACAGAAACATTCTTTTAAAGATATAAACATATATATTTTAAGTTATATGTTTTAAGTTAGTCGGCAAAATCGGCATTTACGCCCTCCTAATGAATTCTCCTTATATACGCCCCTGATCGTTGGTTCATCTACACCGTATTGTTTAGCTATTTTGATTACACTATCATCGTTCTTAAGTTTTGTCGCTACTTCTTTTCATAATTGATCAGTAATTCGCTTAAGCTTCTTACTACTGCTATCACTAAACGCTTTTTCATTCTTAGAAGTCATAATAAAGGCTAAAATATTCGCAAAACTGATTAAAATTAAAACAATAAGTTAAATTTTTTACTGTACTGAAGGTCACAAAGCACTCTGATACGCGAACTTTACTCCAAACTTGACTTATAACAAGATTTATGTGAGGGTTGCCAACTGAACTATTCGACAGCTTTGGTCACGAATCGAGTTATCCTACGCCGAAAGAGTAAAATTTTGATCACTGAAGTTGGTCATAAACCGAACTTGTCAAAAACAGAGGTGGCCGTAAACCAAGGTTCCACTGTTTTTTGACCGATAAATATGCAAATATGGCATTATTTATATATTCACTGGCAATGATCATTTATGCAACTTGGCGATTTAGCCGATTAAATTTGAGATTTTAAAGTAGCGTTTGTTAATAATGGAAAATTGAGAATTTCTAATAGAAAAATTAGGATAATTACTATAATTTTTATGCACGGTTTTAAATAAACCGAATTTTTTTCCATAATTTTAAATTTAGTACATTTGGAAATGGAAGGGAGAGGGAAAGTATATCTTTGCAATGCTTTTTCGACAATATCTCAAGCAAAAATACTTTTAAATGCTAATAATTACTGATCGTAAATGTTACATTCACTTCACAACATCACAAAAATTTTTTGCATCACCATGTGTTTTTTCATTTGATGCTTTCTTGGCACAGATGCGATATATGCACGACATTGTGCGATATTCTTCTGACGCCAATTTCGCAAAAGCTTAGTTTTCAAACTTTAATTACATACATATGTATTAAGGTACTACTTAGTTATCCCGTTGACCAATTTCGCCAAACTATACAAACTGCCAAACTCATAGCGAAATTATACATATAGACATAATTTTCATTTTAAATAACACAAAAAAAATAATTTGTAGAATCTTAATAAAAAATACAAATAAAAAATCGAAATAAAAATCCCTTAATGGCGTTTTAAACACGTGCATCATATTTAATGTCATTGGATGCGACATTCACGATCATCCATTATTGGCATATAATATTATAGTTTGGTGATGGTTTTTTGGTCGACGGGATAACCAAGTAGTACCTCTATTAACTATTTTCTATTATTTTCAAAAGAAAATAATAATGAATAAAAACCTGTGATAACTGATTATCCCTTCAACCAAAAAATTATCGCCAAATTATAAAATTAAATGCCAATAACGGATTATCATAAATGTTACATTCAGTTTACATTAAATAGGTTACTCATGTTGTGTATGCCATAATGTGATTTTGAATTTAACTTTTTATTTGTATTTTTATTGATGTTTTACTAATTTATTTCTTCTTTCGTTATTTAAAATAAAAATTATGCCAATATGAGATACATGGTTAATAAATTGATGATTTGTACAATTTGGCGAGATTGGTCTTCGGGATAATCAAGTAGTATTGAAAAGTTTAATTGATAACTACAGAATGAAATGATTTATAAAATTTAACAAAATTAAATAAAGGTAAATATATATATATATTCAATAAACATTAGCCCTGTTATCATATCAGACAAAATAACAAAATTTTCGTGCCAGTTAGGTATCCTAATGTGTATTTGACATCACATCCCTATTTAAAATCAATTGAATGCTACTTGAGATATGGACAGAATGTGAAGTTTTTGTTTTACTCCATATCTTTTCCTTATGTAAATTAGGACGTTATATGATCATAATTAAAAAATTTTACATTTAGTTCCTGAAGAGAAATTTTGGTTTTCCCAGATACTTTTTCCCGATGTACTTGTTTTTTCCCATTTTTTTCTACTACTAAAATTCAAAATGTTAGGACACTCAAGAAAATCATCCCATGGTCATATAAAATGCATGTTATTTGAACCATGGATTCGAACAAAAAAAAAAAAAAAAAAAAAAATAATAATAATAATAATAATAATAATAATAATAATAATAATAATAATAATAATAACACTGCGTTCACAACTTTATTATTTAAAGAATTGAAACTAAAAGCTTTTCAATAAAAACAAATAACCAGGTTTTTCGCGTGATTTGTTTAATTTGAATGAATTATGATACATGCATGACAATTTTTATATTAAATTTGGTGGCAATGAATAAAACAAAACTACAATCACAACAGCAAAAGACAATATTCAACTGGAGGTTTAAGACATAAATTCGATTTTCTCAGAAACCATCAAACATACAAAGATGAAAAAAAAAATGTTCTAAGTTTTATCAAGACGATAAAAATAAACCAAAAACGAAGTTAATCCATCCATAATAACGTTAGCTATTGCTTGTTGAATTTTTCGTCTTCATTTTTTCGTTAAAAGTTAAATAAAAAACTACAGTAAACTGCGATATTTTTTTGAATGCTATCATTTTATTCGTCTCGTCGAGTTCTATCTTTTGAAAACAAAATCACTGTCGTACGTCAACTGATTCGCCAGAAATTTCAAAAAGACGTTCGCATTTTCTATTTCTTAAACATATTATACCAAACGCTACCGCGTTTGCTATGATTAACATGTTCAACTACTTTTTTGAAATATTAAAATGTACGTTATAATGTACGATAGAAGAAAGTTTTGGGATTGGCACATGCAACTAGTTTGACCCTATAATGCATAGAGTTGTCATTTGGCAACGCTTTAAAATCCACTTAATACGTTGTTCTGATTATAATTCTGTATTTTACACATTTTATTTTTTCTCCTTATTTTTACTTTCTTCTATCTTTACAAGAAGAAAGTATTGGATTCATGAAAATTTTCGACTTCCGGTTTTCGATGGATTTATACGTTTTAGAAGGTCCTGAACACGTTTTGACTATTTTTAGAAAATGTCTGTCTGTGAGTCTGTCCGTCTGTCTGTGAGTCTGTCCGTCTGTCTGTGAGTCTGTCAGTCTGTCAGTTAGTCTGTCAGTCTGTCAATGAGTCTGTCTGTATGTGACAAAAAATTTGTGGGCGCTCTATCTCAAGAACTAATGATCGAAATTTAATAAAATTTTATATTCAGTTAGACCTTGATATGAATTAGTGCCTATTGGTTTTTGGTGAAAATTGGCTTGCAGGTGGCGCTGCTATACTACGTTTTTCATGATTTTCAAGATTGCTATATCTCAAGAACGAATGCACAGAATTTCACCAAACTTCAGATTCTGTGACCCCTTGATATACATGGACGCTGATTAAGTTTTGGTGTATATTGGCCAGCAGGTGGCGCTGCTATGCGACGTTTTTCATGATTTTCATGATAGCTATATCTCAAGAACTAATGCACAGAATTTAACCAAACTTCAGATTCCGCGATACCTTGAGATACATAGCCGCTGATAAGGTTTTGGTGTGAACTGCCCTATAGGTGGCACTGCCATGCTACATTTTGCATGATTTTTGCGATAGCTATATCTCAAGAACTAATGCAGAGAACTTCATCAAATTTTAGATTTTGTTACACTAGAATATATAACATAATTATTAAAGCTGATTGCATTTTGGTATTGACCTTGCAACAGGTGGTGCAGCTATGCTGCATTTTGCACGATTTTTCCGATAGCTATATCTCAACAACCAACGCACAGAATTTCATCAAACTTCAGATTTTGTTACAAAATGACATATAACATAATTACACGATGATTACGTTTTGTTATAAATCCTTCAACTGATGGTGCTGCTGTGCTTTATTTTACACTTTTTTTTTAAACTAGCTATATCTCAAGAACTAATGCACAGAATTTCATCAAACTTCAGATTCTTTTACACCATAACATAATTAGACGCTTTTTTACGTTTTGGCATAAATTGTCCAAGATATGGTGTTGCTGTGCTACGTTTTGCAAATTTTTTGTTATAACTATATCTCAAGAACTAATGGAGGAAATTCCGTCAAATTTCAGATTCTGTTAGGTCTTGACATCAATAGATGCTTATTATAGGTTTTAGTATAAATTACCCAACATGAAACCTACTAAGCTCATTTTCTCAGAATATTAATTAAATTTTGCGTTTTAGGCTTTTCGGATACCAGAATCTCATAAGGCTAGGTCAAATGTTCGAGGAAATTCGATAGTGGGTAACTTTGGGGTCACCACGTTTTTTTTTTTTTTTTTTTTTTTTTTTTCAAATATTAAAATGTATTTATGAGATAGAAGAAAGTTTCGGGATTGACACATCCAACTAGTTTTAAAAAGTTGATATGTGACGTTTTTTCTTTTTTTCTTTTCAATATGCAGTTATTACATAATACTTTTAGGTGGAAAAAATAAGTGAAAAAAAAAGGGGAGGGGAGCATGCATTAGACACTAGAAAATTACCCGTCTCGCTGCACATCTGGCGATTTTCATGGACAATTTAAAAGTAGCAAAAGCTATTTCCTCGATCTATTTTTTCATGATCTAATTTTATTTTAAAAAAATTATACAAAACGTTTTTACGTATTTTGAACTCTAAAGTACATGTCGATTTGAAATGTGTAATAACTAAATGCGCAATTTTCAAAATCTATTTTGATTTTAATAAATATTACGCAACGGAGGGGTGATATATTCATAACCCCATGTTTACATCAGTCACTATTAATATGTGCAAGATTTATTTTTACTATTTAATGCTTAACACACATACACACACAAAGAAAAAAAAAACGCATTTCTGCACTTGTAATCGGTGAACTTTCCCGAAAATCCTAAATTAGAAGATGTTTTTATCTTGAATATTAGAAAATTTGAAAATTTAAGAAATTGTTCTATGGTACATTTATGTCTCTAAAATAACAATCGTTTTTAACCCTAGCATGTTCACATTAATTATAGTTTAGAATATTTTTAGAGTGTTTTCCGTTTTTCCTATCCTTTTAAATTTTGAATTTTTTTAGAAACTGTTATGCCGAATTTCAAGCATTTTTTTCAAGCATTTCAAGCATTACCAACAGCATCATAAAAGTTTCTTGTTTTTGCATTCATTTTTTAATTCGAATTTTGTAAAAACTGTTCTGTACCAGCATTTACTTGATCCAAAATTATAGACTCAACTTTTAAGTTTCTATCTCAAACTTTTTCAATTAAATCGTAATTTAGAACATTTTTAGCTCACTTCATACTTTTGAATTTCGATTTTTATAAAACCGTTCTTAGTGAGCATTTACATATTGAAACTAAAGTTACCACCATACAAAATTCCAAGCTCCTATACAAGTTGTATTACATAAATTCCAATATTGGAATGCTTCTTTTTGCTCCTACAATCTTTCAATTTTCAAAATTTTAAAACATTAAAAAGCTGTTTTATTTTTTTAAAGTAACAACCATGTCAGATTTCAAGTTTTTACCCTTAACAATTCCATTAAATCGTAATTTAGATCGTTTTAGAATATTTTCAGCTAATTGCTCGCTTTTAGGTAGCTTTCATTACAAAAAGTAAAAAGCTACCTATTGCAGCCGTTCGGAGGAAAGCACTTCTAGAAAATTTTGGTATATTTTCACCGATCATGACCCCCAGACCCCAAAACCAGCCTCCGTTCAAATGTTGATATATATATATATATATATAACCATATATATATATAAATATCTGATTTTTGTCATGCGATAACTAACGTATTTATGAACCGATATGAATGAAACTTGGTATGTACATAGTACTTACAAGTGTATCGACCGAGTTCGTTGGCCAGCATCATCCGACATTTTGTTTCAAAATGGCGGCCGTTTTAAATTTTTTAAAAAATTTAAAATTTAAAATTCAATGCGAAAAAAATAAAAGTAGAAAAATATTTTTTTTTTACGTGTTAGAACTTAAAACAACGATTCCAGAACACTTTTTATTTTGTCTATATCTTAAAAAATGATTGAATTATAGCACTTTGAATTTTTCTCATGGCTGACATTTTGAAACGATCTGATTTTTGTCACGTCATAACACGCGTATTTATGAAGCGATTTGAATGAAACTTGGTATGTGCATAGTACATACAAATGTCTCGACCGAGTTCGTTGCTCAGCATCATCTGCCATTTTGTTTCAAAATGTCGGTCATTTTAAATTTTAAAAAAAATTTAAAATTTAAAATTAAGTCTGAAAAAATTAAAAGTTGAAAAATATTTTTCTTTTACGTGTTAGATCTTAAAACAACAATTCCAGAACACTTTTTACTTTGTCTATATCTTAAAAAATCATTGAGTTATAGCACTTGGCAATTTTTCTTATGGCTGACATTTTGAAACGATCTGATTTTTGTCACATGATTACACGCGTATTTAGGAATCGATTTCGATGTAACTTGGTGTGTACATAGTATATACTGAGGCCTGAATCGAGTTCGATACTCAGTTCCATCCGCCGTCTTATTTCAAAATGGCGGCCATTTAAACTTTTTTATAAATTTTAAAATTTAAAATTAGGTACAAGAAAGTGAGAAATTGAAAAAGATTTTTCTTTTATGCATTTGAACTTGATACAAAGATTCCAGAGCAATTTTTGTTTCGTCTGTTTCTTAAAAAATTTCTGAGTTATCGCATTTTTAGCACTTTCCAACAAAGTTGAAAAGTGCTTATGCATTCGGTTTGTCTGGCCGTCTGTCCGTCTGGCCGGATGGCCGTCTGTCCGTCTGTCCGTCTGTCCGCGCTCTAACTCCCGTAAATGTACTCGGATTGCTATGAAATTTTTATACGTTATTGAGGTTTACCCTTGCATGAACCCTATTGAAAATGAAGTATCTACCATGATTAGTTTATCTACAGAGAGAATCAAAAGTTTCCCATAACATTACGGCCTATGGGGAAAAATCGTTAATATACTCTGATTGCCATGAAATTTTAGGACGTTATTGACGTTTACCCTAGCACAAGTTCTATTGAAAATGAAGTTTCTACTATGTTTAGTTTATCTACAGGGCGAATCAAAAGTTTCCCATTACATTACGGCCTATGGGGGAAAATCGTTAATATACTCGGATTGCCATGAAATTTTAGGACGTTATTGAGGTTTACCCTAGCACAAACTCTACTGAAAATGAAGTATCTACCATGATTAGTTTATCTACAGAGAGAATCAAAATTTCCCATTACATTACGGCCTATTGGGGAAAAATCGTTAATATACTCGGATTGCCATGAAATTTTAGGACGTTATTGACGTTTACCCTAGCACAAGTCCTATCGAAAATGAAGTTTCTACCATGATTAGTTTATCTACAGGGCGAATCAAAAGTTTCCCATTACATTACGGCCTATAGGGAAAAATCGTTTCACCGGAATTTTAAGGATGTTATACCCTGTCAAACATATTAAAATATGCATTCTATAAAATATAAAATGAAAATGTTGCTATTATTCATTTACAGGGCCACACAAAACAATTCCATTATATAATGGTAAAAGGGGGAATTGTGTGTGACATATTTTAAATATATTAAGCTTTTTCATGTATAATAAAATTCATATATGTCACTGAAGCTTAATATAAATTATACGCTACTGTTTTGCATAATATGAAATACATAGCATTTACAGGGCCATACAAAAGATTTCAAATAGTGTATTCTTTCCAAAGTACCGTATATGTGTCCGATGACGGCTGATGGAGGGATGAAATGCATTTTAATTATGATATTCGCGTTTATATTTCGCTAAATATATGCACATTATATGGTGTGTATAAATGTTATAGTTGATATACAGGGCTACCCAAAAGAGCTCACCAAAGTTACTGAATATGAGCGTAAATTATTTAAACGTGGTTCTTAAATAAGCTATGCATTTTTACGCTGAGCTGCATTCAATTTACTGAGAAATGTTTGCAGAATATAGATAAAGGGATATACAGGGCCACGCAAAGAATTCGGTACATGGACGCCTATGAATGATGATTTATGAGAATGTGATTTCAGTTGTTTTAAAATTGTTTACAATAAATTTTAGCCTAATGCTGACATGTAATAAAGGTACAGTGTAAACTACAGGGCTGAACAAAAGTATTCAAATATGTTTCCATCTAATAGTATGAATTGCTGAAAAACAAATTTCAAGCTACTGGGTATTTTCTTGCTAAGCTAAATTTTCCCATTATATGAACTGACATATGAAATACAGGGCTGTTCTAATGTACGGAATACATATTTGGGTACATTTGGCTATACACTATTATTTCCCTAAATAACAAAGTTTTGTTAAAGATTTCATTAAGTGTTGGAAAGTGCTTCATAATCTATGCTTAACGCATGATTTTTTCTTACTTGTTAATTTATAATGTTGCTCATATCTTGAAATGATCTGATTTTCGTCACGTGATAACACGCGTATTTATAAACTGATTTGGATATAACTCCGTGTACGCATAGTACATAGCAATGCCTTGACCACGTTCACTGACCAACTTCTTCCGTCCTCTTGCTTCAAAATGGAAGCCATTTAAGTTTGTCAAAAATCTTTTAAATGCATAATGATGTACAAACAAAATTAGAAATTGAGAAAAGGTTCTTTTTAAAGTATTTATCTTAATAATGAATTCAGGAGTATTTTTTGCTTTGTCTTTAACTTAAAAAACGCCTGAGCAGTTTAAATTTCTAACGTGGGTGACATTTAAAAAAAAAATCAATTTGCCCGCGACAGAACTCGTATATATTAATCGATTTCAATATGAGTGTGCATGTGCACCTGAATTAAGATTTCGACCAATCTCATAATCAGGTTCCACTAATTTGAGCTTTGTATTTTTGAATAATATAACTTAATTTAAAATAAATAAACAAATATATAAGTGTAATGTATTCTCACTCCATATATCAACCTCCATATGTTTTATATTTATTGTTCAACTCAACTTGATATAATATTTATTTATGTAATTTACTTATGTGGATCTGGCAAATTCCACGGTTGTAAAAATTGTAATAAAGATGCTGTGAATACGCGACTTTTGTGTCTATTTTATTTATCTTAATGGATTCGTATGAATTACTTAATTATGTATAGTAAAGACACTACAAATTTGGCGACGAGTCAACATTTTTAATTGGACAGCATTATTTTTCGGAAAAAGTTCTGATATTTCATTATATTTTAATTCTCAACTTGAGATTTTTGTTCACTGTGTGGTTTCATAATGGCACAGGATCCGACCAATGTGACTGTAGTAAATACTGGCATTATTGCAAACATCAACCAGTATAATTTACATGATGACTGGAATATTTTTATTGAAAGATTGGAGCAATATTTCTTGGCTAACAGGGTGGAAGAGGAACGCAAAGTGCCGGTTCTTTTCACGACGGTCAGCGAAGCTGTTTACGAAATTCTGAAAAATTTGTGCCATCCTGTTACACCATCGTTAAAAACATTTGCTGATTTAAAAAAACTTTTAACCGAACAATTTCAACCTGCTGTTTCAGTGTACCGCAAAAGAATCATATTTGACTCATTAAGGCAATCTCAAGAATCTGTGCGAGAGTGGTACGTGAAAGTAATGACGCAAGCGGCAGAATGCGAGTTTGAAGCTAGCCTGGAAGACTGAGTCCGCGACAAATTTGTGACCGGAATGAAACCTGGGCGAATTCTCGATCGACTGTGCGAAGAAAAACTCACCACCACATTGGCTAATTTGCTGGACATTGCTCAAAGCAAGGAAGTACTTCTTCAAGAAGCTAGGCTGCAGGAAGTAAATAGATGCAAGGAAAATTTCCAAAAGAGAGGATGACCCAGCCTACCAAAAAGTTCCCCAAAGTTCCCTCGAAAGTCAATCATAAAAGAGACGATAATTTAAAGTGCTTTCACTGTGGTAAAACTAACCATGATTTTAAAAAGTGTAAATTTAAAGACTTTAAGTGCAACGCGTGTAATCGAAAAGGGCACATAGCTAAGGTATGTAAATCTAAAGTTACTGTAAATTCAGTAGATGATGGTTTTGATTATATAGATATGTATAGTATGGATATCTCTTATGTAAATCTTTTATTTTTAAATGTTAAATTAGAGGGAAAAGAAGTTAAAATGGAAGTGGATACGGGGGCAGGTGTTTCATGTATTCCCTTTTCATTTTATAAGAAAAATTTGAGAAATATAGGATTAAAAAATACAAAGATTAAGATAAAATCTTATGGGGGACATATTGTAATACTTGTTGGGCAAATTAATGTTACTATGGATCTTAATGGGATTTCAAAAGTAGTTAACATGATTGTGGTGAAAGAGTCTGAAAAATTATTATTGGGACGAAATGTTTTAAATGATTTTGGATTAAATATTATAGTAGGAAACACTAATGGTGAATTCCATTTTGTGACAGACATGACTGAGAGAACTTTTTTGTTCATCTTTAAGTAATAAATATTAATTGATAGTTAAAAAATTGCATGGGGTGATGTAAATATAGGCCTTATGCTATAAAAAAACACTAAAATTTTAATTCAAGGAAAAACTTAATTTAATTGGGGTTTAAAATCAGCCGTGACAGACATGACAAAATTTAGACATAGATTTTGACTAGACACATATTATTATCATTTGCTCTTAATTGGCATGCATACCAAGACCAGAATTTTTTAGGAAACAAAATAAGACTTGGATATGTGAAGCAGAAAGAAAAATATTGAAAAATTTGTAAATAGAAAAATATAAAAAAATATTTATAAGCGTGACAGACATGACAAAGTTTTGTGACAGACATGACACGTGTACAATTTTCTATGAATTTAAGTAATTTTTTTTCCTTAAATATTGCTTTCTTTACTTTTATCACAACTTGGTGATTACAATATGATATAACGGTATATTATGTTAAAAAAATCTCAAAAAAATATTTAAAATTTATAAAATCCCTTGGAAGTTTTCACTGAAATGAGTTTGTACCAGAAATTTGGCAGATTTTCTTTTAAATATTACATTGTGTACGTTTCACAACAAGAAATACCATAGCCATCAATTCCAAGTTAAATTATAATAACTTTCAAATCACAAGATTAAAGCAAAACTGTTTGAAAAAATAATTCTGACAGATAATATATCTGAAACAAAGAAATTGGTATCAACATAATTATCTGGTAACTATTACATGCATTCTAAATTTAAGCATTTTGTTGAGTTGAGTTGTAAAGAAATATTATTGGCATCAACACTAAGTTAAACAAGTTGGAAATTGCACGTGAAGCGTAGCAAATGAGGTGCGTTCGTACGATAACGAAGTTTTAAAAATATTACTCTCATATATCAATCTCATAAAATTGTAAATAGTGAATTACAATTAAAACGCTCATCAAACAATGTTCTCTCTATACCATTATGTAATGGAATACCTTTGTGTGGCCTTGTAAATAAATAACAAATGTTCTTTGCACCACAAATTATGTAAAATGTATATTATAATATGTACTTTATAGTTTCAAATAAGTTTTATTAAGTTCGAATGAGTGTAACACCATTAAAATGCATTTGAAACATTTTTCCCCATTGATCGTAATGTAACGGAATACTTTTGATTGTCCCTGTAAGTGATCTATGCATCCGATTTTCATAAAATATGAAATAACTCGACAAAATTATGTAATAATTATGCATTTTAAATTTCAAACGTATAAAATATATTTGAAACTTTTTTCCCTATTGACCATAATGTAATTGAATACTTTTGATTGCCCTGTAATTGATCTATGCATCCGATTATCAAAAAATTTGAAATAACTCAACAAAATTATATAATAATTATGTATTTTAAATTTCAAACGTTAAAAATGCATTTGAAACTTTTTTCCCCCATTGACCGTAATGTAATGGAATACTTTTGATTGCCCCTGTAATTGATCTATGCATCCGATTTTCATAAAATTTGAAATCTGTGACTCGAAAATTTGACTCGACAAAATAATGTAATATTTATGTATTTTAAATTTCAAACGATTCGGTTGGGTAGTTTTTGCGTTGTTATATGCAAAAACGGTCAGACAGACGGACGGACAGACAGATGGACTGAACGACCACTATAGGTGCTACGTATTTACATAATTACGAACGCACCTAAAAATTACAAAAATAACTTTCTAAGAAAGAGATTAAGGTAAAGTTGCTTGAAAAACTAATTGTGACAGACATGACTAGCGTGACAGACATGACAAATGTGACAGACATGACAAAATGTAATGCTTTATATTTCACTCAAATTTTAACTTTATCTTTCAATTTTTTTATGAACTGTTCCTTTTGACATATAAAAAGAGAAAATAAAGTGTTAATAATTTTTATCAAGTAGATTTTCTTGAAAATAAAAAAATCGACATTTTCTGTGACAGACATGACATGACGACTAATATAAAGTTTGGGGGCAATAGCAAAATAACTAAAATGTTTCAGGTGAAAATATTGGTGTTTTTAAACATACTGTTAGCCATTTTTTAAAAAGATATATTTGTTTCAAAAATCTATGTGATATTTAAATGCTTCAAGGGACATTAAACTAGAGATAAAAATAGCAGATTTTTGATTTCAAAGTTAGTCTTGATAATAATTAACTATAAAAATTTATTTTTACAATTATCTTATTATATCTTGTTATTTTCATGAAATTTGACTTATTTTCTATCGATTGGAACAAAAAAATACTATTTTAGTTCAAATTTAAAAAATGATGTCCATGTCGCATTTTCATGGAATTCACCTAATGTGAACAGGGCAGGGTTTCAATAGCGGAAGGCAATTTAGACTTACAATCCTTATTAACAGAATACTCTGAGTTATTTAAAGATGAATTGGGTACTTATAAAGTAGAGAAGGTACATTTGCAAGTTGAGGGTAATATAAAGCCTATTTTCCATAAACCACGACCAATTCCTTTTGCTTTTAAAAACAAAGTTAAGTCAGAGTTAAATGACTTAGAAAAAAAGGGAGTAATTACAAAAGAGGATAATTCTCAGTGGGGCACACCTCTTGTTTCTGTAATGAAACCTAATGGTAAAGACATAAGGGTTTGTGCAAATTATAAAATCATGGTGAATAAATATTTGAAGGATGATAACCATCCTCTGCCTAGGATTGAGGAAATTTTCTCAGCGTTACAGGGAGGACAAAGTTTTAGTAAATTAGATTTATCTAATGCATATAATCAGTTAGTCTTAGATGATTCAACTAGAGAATTATTAGCATGGAGCACACCTTATGGTATTTATTTAGTAAACCGCTTACCTTTCGGAACTAAGCCAGCTTGTGCTATTTTCCAAAGAATAATTGAGAAAACTTTACAAGGAATTGGGAAAACGGTTAATTTGTTAGATGATATTTTGGTCACTGGTAGTAATGAACAAGAGCATTTAAAGAATTTAAAAGCAGTTTTGGAGAGATTACAGACTGCTGGGTTTCGTGTTAATTTAAAGAAGTGTGAATTTTTCAAAGACAGCATTAAATATCTAGGACACACTATCAGTAAAAATGGTTTGCAAAAAGATAAAACTAAAGTTAAAGCAATTTTGGATTTTCCTAAACCACGTAATGTTAATGATGTTCGAATATTTTGTGGGATGGTTAATTATTATTCAAAATTTATTCCAGATTTATCACCAAAAATGAAACCTTTGTATGATTTGTTACAAAAAGATGTAGATTTCAAATGGTCTACCAAATGTCAACAAGCCTTTGAAAATGCTAAGAGAGAATTAACATCAGACCGAGTTCTGATTCATTTTGATAGGTCTAAACCTTTAAGATTATCATGTGATGCTAGTCAAAATGGGATAGGGGCTGTATTATCACATGTATTGGACGACAAATCTGACAGACCAATTTGTTTTATATCCAGAGTTTATAGTCCAGCGGAGAAAAATTATTCAATGATACATAAGGAAGCTTTAGCCATTTATTGGGCATGTCAAAAGCTTTATCAATATCTGGTAGGGGCTAAATTTGAATTGGTAAGTGATCATAAACCACTATTAGCTTTATTTGGAGAAAACCGTACTTTACCACCTATGGTGGCAGGACGGCTCCAAAGGTGGTCACTATTTTTATCAGGGTTAAACTATACTTTTCGACATATAAAAGGTAACCTAAACACACAGGCAGATGCTTTATCCAGATACCCAGTATTTGATAACAAGTTGGTAGAACCCGAAGAATATGATTATGTCCATTTCATCGAAAATGATGTTCCGATTGATTTATTTAAAGTTCGATCTGAAACTAGAAGAGACCCAATTTTAGGAAAATTGTTAAATTATATAACGTATGGATTTCCTAAAAATGTTACTGATTGTGAGATTAAAAAGTATTTTAGTCGTAAAGATTAACTAAATGTAGATAAGGGTGTAATAATGTAAGGCTATCGCGTTGTGATCCCAACAAAGTATAGAAAACAGCTACTTTATGAACTCCATAGTACTCATGAAGGTATAGTTAAAATGAAATGTAATGCTAGGTCTTATTTTTGGTGGCCTGGGTTAGATTCGGATATTGAGAACTTTGTCAAAAGTTGTAGCGTTTGTTCTGAATCTAGACCAGAGCCTAAGAAATGCAAAATCATTTCAGGGAACAAAGCTAATTACCCGTTTGAAAGAGTCCATGCAGATTTTTTAGGTCCTATAAAGGGGAAAATGATTTTAATAATTGTAGATGCATATTCTAAATGGGTCGAAGCATTTGTTATGAAGAATATGGAGGCTAAAACATGCGTTGAAAAGTTTAGAGAGTGTTTTGCTCGTTTCGGTTTGCATAAGATTGTGGAAACTGATAATGGAAGACAGTTTGAATCAGGAGAATTGATTAATTTCTTGCAAATGAATGGGGTAAAATTTCTAACATCTCCACCATTTCATCCGGCTACTAATGGACTTGCTGAGAATGCTGTGAAAAACTTTAAACTTGGCTTAAGTAAATTATTAAAATCACCAACTAATAGCAATGTAAGCTTTGAAACTTTAATGAATAGGTACCTTTTCCACTATAGAAATTCAGTTCACATGACAACAGGGGTTACACCCACTAGTTTAATTTTTAAAAATAAAGTTAGAACTAGATTAGATTTGTTGAAAGATACAAATAAATCGGGTATGGTGGTTACTAAGGGTACCAGAGAGGAAGTATTCAAAGAAGGGGATAGAGTATTGTGTAGAGATTACCAAAATCCAAACAAGAAGGGTTGGGTTCATTGCACAGTAGATGAAGTGTTGGGTAATAGAATATATATGTGTAAACTAATTAATGAGGATTTAATTTGGAAAAGACATTTGGATCAAATTATTGCAGATAAAAGTACTTCTGATTCTGGAAGTTATATAAATAAAAAGGACAGTAACAACTTCAGTTCAAATTTTGATACTACTAATTTTTTAATAACAGGAGAATTATGGATAATGTTGATAACCAGTTTAGAGATAATAAACTTTCATATCCAAATACGGATGTTGATGTACCATAAGACGAACCTCAAAATGATACTGCAATTACTGATCAAAATATATCATTAAAACCAACAATCTCTCATCCAAATGAATTAAAATGTAATACAGACAATAGTGATTCACAACCAATAAAATTAAATATACATGAACGCCCTAAGTGTCATATAAAACCAGTTGTACGTCTTAACTTGTAGAGGAGGGTATTGTAATGTATTCTCACTCCATATATCAACCTCCATATGTTTTATATTTATTGTTCAACTCAACTTGATATAATATTTATTTATGTAATTTACTTATGTGGATCTGGCAAATTCCACGGTTGTAAAAGTTGTAATAAAGATGCTGTGAATCGCGACTTTTGTGTCTATTTTATTTATCTTAATGGATTCGTATGAATTACTTAATTATGTATAGTAAAGACACTACAATAAGTATATGAAAGCTACCTCTTCCTCCCGGCACTGCCGGAAGGACTATTAAATTTCGAATTTTTTAGAAACTGTTCATAACAAGTATTTACATCTTAAAATTAACCTTTAACTGATGTGAAACATAATTACTATGAAGTGGTCTGTCAGACCGCTCCACAGAATACTTAATCTCACAGAATGGTGTTTCTGTACTGAACTTTTTGTACACGACTATATTATTATTAAAAAATATCCTACTTAAAAGACTCTCTGGTGATATAATTTACCAGCATTTTGCCATCATTATTTTTAAAACCCGCTCGTCAGTTACCAGAAATTACCCCTATAACCAAACAGACGTTACTTATTTACAATATTACTATTCACAAAATGATTTTCTATGTTCATGTTAAGTTAAAATTGCATATACACGATAATGATACTGTTTCTAATCAATCGATGTATTTATATGCAAAGTACATTGATAATACGAAAAATGAGTATAATTTCTAGCAATAATGTAACATATCAAATGCAAAATGAATGCTCGCAGACGAAGGTAAAGATAAGCGAAAATCACGTAAAATCACGTCATAGGTCGCGAATGTGTTTTTAAATACACAAATTTAATCACCCGCCGAAGTATGATTTTTAAACTAGGACTTCCCTCAGAGGGATTAGTCTGAGCGATATTGCTGAGAATACACATTTAATAACTTGCGATAAGTAAAGAAAATGAGATGTTACCTTTAATTGGTCATTCATTGTGATAAAATATGATGAAAATAAGCATATTGAATCAAAGAATTACAAAAACTTATATATAAAGTTGCATATACTATTTTTATAAAAGAAAAGCAAACCATGCATGGATATAAAATTGGAAATATGCAAAATGTTAAAAGTAATACAGAAAATAAAACACCAAATTTTCCTATATTGGAAATATAACTCTTTGAAATGATGTCATGAGCATAAACAGAAGCTTCTCACCGATTTGAGAAACTATAAATAACATAACTATTATGTTTGAAGAGAATGGAATGTATTTTATATGGTGTGAAATCCGTCCGAATAGTTTACAATGTTGAATACCTGTTTTCCACGGAAGCAATGAGGTTGTCGATAAGAGTTAAGGATTCCTTTTTTAAAAATTTGTCCTAAACAATCACTTACATCTTATAAGTTACTGTGATGCCAAAGTTATAGTTTCTGACCCCAACAATATCCTGGAAATTGCAATATTCTCAATAAATTGGGTTTAAAACTTTTTCTAGAAAAAAATGTTTAATTTGTGAAATTAAATTGTCGAATGTTTTAGAAATCGTTCATAACGAGAATATTATATCTTAAAAGTTGCCACCAAAAAAAAAAAAAAGATTTTAAATTTTTAGTCATATCAACATCAAAGAATTCTCAATTTTAGAACTATTTTTGCTCGTGCATTGATGGTGATTATTGTTCCTACGCAAAATATAGTATATTTTGCAGCAAAAATGGTTACCAACATTTTTTGCCCACATTATTTTTTAAATCGGCTAGGTACTCCCAATGATAACGAAAAACACACAAACGTTAATGCTTTATAGCATAGAAATACAGAATCAAAAGCTATTTTTCTCCTATTATATACACATAAATTACCTAATTAGTGCTAGCAGATGCATTTTTAAATATACATAGATCAATATAATACTTCATTTTTCTTTTATTAGTATTTCTTAGTATTCATTTTTCATTTATTTGTATTATTCAATAAAAAACTCACTTTCTTAAGCCCAAATTACGTCAAACTTTTTATAAAAGCGCCTAAGTCCATATAACAGCGAAGTATTGTGAAGAGTATTAAATACAAGGTAGTAAGACACTTAGCCAAACGCAGGTAATAAATCGCCAAATATTGTTCTTTTCGCCTTCTCTCGAAATGCATTTTCCCGTACATTTAAAAAACACGATTTTGAGTCATCTTATTTAAAATTCAAATAAATAGATAACAGGAAGCAATAATAGCATAAGTCGAAACATTTATTTCAGCATCAAGGAATTGTATCGTAGTTACACATGTGAAAAAAAGCTGCTTTTGGCCAAAAAAACGTTGTCCTAACTAAATTTGAATCCGATTAAAAAAAGTACCGTGATTAATTAAAATGTTATAGGCAGAGCTGCCAAGTCTCCGGCATTTTGGATACCGGTATTTTAATACAGAAAATGTTTTATTAAATTGGAACATTCTGCGGATTTAAAAAATAACTTTTCCTATAAGAAAATTCTGCTGTGCAATAAGCGGGGGCTTGGCATCTTTGTATATGAATATTTCGTAATCTACTTTTTAACCTTAAAAAAAGCAACGACCATTTTTCGGGTACAAAAAGTATTGCTAATTGTTCCATTTTGTATACAAGGTACTAATTGTAATATTGATACATCTATGGTGATAAATTTTCAATAATTTTTCAAATAACATTTATTTCATTAAAAATATAAATCTTTTATTCATTTAGTTTAAAATAAATGGTTTTTAACTAATTTCACAATACTTTTGAAATATCACTTTTCATTGGCCATTTTTTTAAAGCATTTAGAAAATGGTTGTTGTTTTCAGTCAAATATAGACTTTGGTCTGTCCGCATTTTATTTTATTATTATTATTATTATTTATAAATGGTGGAGAAATATTCATACTTAATCCATAACGTACATAATATATGACTCTGTTATTACATAAGTCACCTTTTTTATTATCATAAAAATTATGTTTTTACTGATTTTTATTACCTCAATAGGAAAAGTTTTGTGCTTTGAGCAATAGATGTCCGCATTTCATTTATTTATTTATTTTAACAAAATTCTTTGTATTTAGAAGAATTTTTATTTAAATAGGAAATCCAAATGTCGCTGTTAATAAAGAAGAAAGTTACAAAAAAAAGTTACAAAACGAGTAGACGCATACTATCAAATATGGAAAAACGACGAATCCAAAAAAGACGTCGTATGAAATATCATCTTTTAAAGCAAAAAAACGAGGTCTGATTATCGAGCCTACTGATTAGAAAATGTGCATTACATAAAAAAATTTAAAAAAAAAAAAAAAAAAAAAAAAAACCCTGCAAATATTGATTTTTTTTTCTTTTGTGCAGTTTTGGCTTCGAAAGGTGCGCTATGTTGCAAAAAGATATAAGCGACTATGAAAACACACTTGGTAAACGTTCATGCTCAGTTTTACAAATAAATATGGCACATATATGCCCTATACACACCGAGGTACCTAATTGGTGCCAAAATGGCGTTCAGTTGCCTAACATGCTGGTTATCATATAAATGTTATAATAAATTGTTTGTTCTAAAAATATTATCATTTATTGATTGTTATTTCTTTTTTTTAATAACAGAAAATGTTTCGTTTATTCCTTTTTTTTTTCATTTTGAAATAAATAAATAACGTGTTATTATAGCATGCTATATGTATCTGGTAATCAAAACGATGTTTTCGCCTAATTGGCATAAAAAATCTCGCCAAACCCGGTGCTTATATCTCTAGTATATTATCTCAAGTATTTTATTTATGTATACTATAATTGTTTTTACATATCACTTACTTCTTCTTGTATATTAAAATAGGTAAGTGGCTCCTTTATGCAGTAAAAATTGTATAAATCTTTAAAAAATAGCCCTCGTTGCCCCTTTTTGGATCGAATTAAAAAAATCAATGTCTAATTCCAGTATTGCTCCCAGGTATGCATACATATTCCAAATTTCAAAGTTGTATGCCAACAGGAAATGGGTGAAAAAAGGGAAAAGATGTCACATATGCACCAGGGTACATAATTGGCGTCAAAATGGCATTATTTTACCTGAGATGATAACCCGGCTTTATTTATTTATTATTTGTTTATTTACTCATAAAATGTTTATTTACTTTCATTTCTTAATTATATAAAATATTTCTTTTTATAATTATTAATTATTATTCTTATTATTTTATTTACTGTAAGTTCTTTTCCAAAATAGAAAATAATTTAAAAATGTGTATGCAAGCGTTATTTGAAAAAGGAGTTTTCGCCAAATGGGCTTTGAAAAAAATTGCGCCAAACCTGATGCGCTTGTGGTATCCGTGCCGAAAAATTAGTGACCAGAATTGACTTCCACACACAAGCAAAATATAAGTTAAAAGAAAACATGCAATAAAAATAAATATAAAGGGAAAATGATGTCATAAAAGAAACTTTTTATTTAAAAACGTAATTGTTTCTAATTTTCACACGCGAAATATATAAAACATTCTTTTAGAGATCAAAAAATGCTAGTAAGAGATTATCACAAAATCTCAAAATCAAAGTTTTTATGGCATTTTTTTTAATATAAAAAAATAACAGTTTTATTTTCCTGCATGATTAAATTTTTAAATGTTTTATTGCATTCAATATTTCTGAGTGCGTAAATGATTACTATTTACTCCATGTAATGATTCGGTTATCTATGAAAATATACAGCCGGTGAAAATCACGCTCACCAAATTTCTGTGACGTATGCAAATAAATTGTGCTTTTTTATCAGTTTTTTTAATATAACTTTTAAACTATTTGCAATTCATTTTTAAAAGTAGGTGCATTCACCAGATCACCTTCATAGGTACCTTCTGGTACAAACAGAATCGAAATCCGACAAGTACTTTTTGAGATTTGCTTGACGAAAGAATTTTTTTGACTTTTAATATCTTTACGTACTCTGAGTATAAGACTTCGCTACGCTCAGACAATAATCAAAAAGATATCCGAAATCTAAAAATCAACAAGCCCCGGTTGTATTCATTTAACAATAATAAAAACTCCTTTTAGAGCGAGTCGTATGTTTCGCTCGTTTGTACGTGATTTTCAGAATAAATTACAGCTTTTCATTCTTTTGATTTTTTTCTTCTTTTTTTTTTCAAAAGCCTTTTAGTATTGTTCTTGAAATAATTCTTCGCAAAAGGAAAGTAGACTGATCATATCACCTTTAATAGTTCATAATAGTTTTACTGAAGGACACTGATTGTACTTTCCTGCTCATGTCTGTAGATTCATCAATTTAAAGTGAAAATACATCTGTTAAGACATTAGAGATGAGTTCGGACTCGCTTTTCGGACCCCGAGCCCGAAAGATTTTTTTTTGTCATCAGAGCCCGAGCTCAATACCAAAAATATGGAAAAAAATGGCATGATATTTAAATTGTTTTAAATGTGATATCTCACTTTTACAAATATCTTTTAGAAAAATTACTGTTAAATAAAAATTTCATTTCAATCTTATGAAAAGAGCAGTTTGGTATCAAATAGAAATATATTTCATACTTAAAAGTATTCCCATATTTTTTGCCTTTTAACAAAAAAAAATTTGATGGACACGTTAAAAGATTGCAATGAATAAATGGATAAATTTTTCAGAAATTACTATTTGTATGCTGAAGAATCGAACAACGCTTTCGATTTCCTATAAAATGTGTGCATCTTAAACTATAATCAATTTATTTCTCATAACAATTCCCCGTGATTAACGTGAACCTGAAAATCAATACAATTATTTTGTTAGCTCCTCTGCATTTTTCCTAAATGTGTTTGTAAACGGATTTCAGACACAGGATTGGTCTTATAATGGTTTCGTTTTTAGGTGCGTTCGTAATTATGTAAATACCTAGCACCTATAGTTGTCGTTCAGTCCGTCCGTCTGTCTGTCTATCTGCACATAACAACGCAAAAACTACCCAACCGAATCGTTTGAAATTTAAAATATATATTTATTACATAATTTTGTCGAGTCATTTCAAATTTTATGAAAATCGGATGCATTGGTCAATTACAGGGACAATCAAAAGTATTCTGTTACATTATGGTCAATAGGAAAAAAAATTTCAAGCACATTTTAATGATGTTAAACTCTTTCGAATATAATAGAATTGACATGAACCTATGAAGTATATATGTATTAAAATATACATTCTGTACAATCTGTCATGCAAAGAACATTTATTATTAAATTAAAGGACCAAACAAAAATACTCCACTACATAATGCTATACGGTGAAACATTGATTGGGGCGTGTTTTAATTACATTAAACTATTTCACATTTTATGAATATGATATGCGTTGCTAATGTGCAATAAAAGTTACTTCCTATATATTTACAGGAACACAAAAAAGATTTCGGCCACTATACTGTATCCGAAATACTGTCTATTATAACAGCAAGAACTGAATATTTTTAAAACTTCGTTATCGTAAGAACGCACCTCATTTGCTACGCTTCACGTGCAATACCCAACTTGTTTCTTTTTACCTACGGAACACTAAAACAAAAACAAAACAAAAAGGGAAAATATTACAAATTCATTCTTTAATCTTCCCTTTTCTAGAACGATATCTGAAGCATCTGTTATATGATCCAGTTTAAACTATTTAGCAAAATATTGAAATAGGCTAATCTACTTAGCCGCAATTCGCACTTCGTTTCTCGCCCCTTTTATTTGTTCTCACAATTTTGCATGTCTGATATCTTATAGATTGCTGATTTCGTTAAATTAAGAGTTTACTATTTTTTCTCGCATTTTATACTTTATTTTCTTTATTCAAAAAATTATATTATAAAATTGTATTATTCCAACGTTGCCAGAATGGAAAATTTCGTTTATTCAGAATATCTATCATTTTTTTTTTCCACGGGTAATCTTTCCTTTATTTAATCATTAAATTTCTGTCATTAAGTAGCTCGAATGTTAATATTCTGAAATATTGGTACTATTCTGAAAGTTTTTTTAAAAAAATTCTTCTGATTTGGCAATACTGTGCTAATCATATAAAATCTCACTATTTCTTATCTAACACTAATTCATATTTATAACTTCTAAGATAATCTCTCTTCTTACATTTCGCTAAAGCATTTTTCACAAGTGGGATACGAATTATCGTAAACTACTTCATGAAACATCTGTCATTAAATAATTCAAGATCATTATTCTTAAATAGTGGAAGATTTTTTTAAATAAAAAATTCTTTTAATTTGGCAACACTGCGCTGCTCATGTAAAAGATTTACTATTGATTATCTAATGCTAATCATATTTCTCACTGCATTAAACATACTGCAAAAAAAAGATAATATCTCTTTTTACGCCTCTTTAAAGCAATTTTTACAGATGGGGTAAGAATTATTCTAACCTCGAAAATTTTCAAAATCACATGTATAAGTTTTTAAATCTTCTAGATAACAAATCTTCCTTTTCCACAAAATTTTTTATACGCTTTCTCCCCAAATGAGTCCATCAAGCGAAGAGTCCATAGAAAGTCCATTTTTCAGTAAATTTTGCTTTATTTAATCATGAAATGTCTGTCATTAAATACTTTGAGCATTACTATTCCTAAATAGTGGTAGATATTTTTAATTAAAAAATTCTTCTAATTTGGCAACACAGTGCTAGTCATATAAAAAGCTCGCTATTCATTATCTATTGCTAATTCATGATTCTCATTCCTAAGATAATGTCTCTTTTTACACCTCGTTAAAGCAATTTTCACAGGCGGGATGCTAATTATCATAACCTCGAAATTTCCAAAAACCATGTAAAATTTTTTGTACTTTCTAAATAACAAATTCCCCTTTCCCAAACGCGTCCATGAAGCGAGCTATAAGTCAATTTTTTAATAACTTTTTGAATAAATAAATTCTTTTAATTTGGCAACAATGTGCTAATTATGTAAAATGCTCTCTACTCCTTATCTAATGCTAATTCATTTTTCTCACTGCTAAGATAAACATTCTATTCACACCTCGTTAAAGCAGTTATAACAGGTGGGAGGAGAATTATTGCAACCTCTGAAATTTCCGAAATCACGTGTATAACTTTTTGAACTCAACAAATATTCTTTATTCACAAAACTGTTGATGCGCTATTTCCCAAACGCATTTATCAAGCGAGCTATAAGAAGTCCATTTTTTCCACTAATAATCCTTGCTTTATTTAATCATGCAATGTCTGTCTTTCAGTAATTCGAGCATTATTATTCCTAAATAGTAGTAGATATTTTGAATAAAAGAATTCTTTTAATTTGGCATCAATGTGCTAATTCTATAAAAAGTTCACTATTCATTATCTAATTCATATTTCTCACTGTT
Source organism: Maratus speculifer (assembly GCA_964019185.1). Lineage (NCBI taxonomy): Eukaryota > Metazoa > Arthropoda > Arachnida > Araneae > Salticidae > Maratus > Maratus speculifer. The sequence goes on along the minus strand of OZ025290.1, from coordinate 53,698,376 downwards.
GAGATAATGTCTTTTTTTACACCTGTTTAAAGCAATTTTCGCAGGTGGGATGCGAATTATCGTAACCTCGAAATTTTCCGAAACCACGTGTATAAGTTTTATGAACTTTATAAATAAGAAATCTTCCTTCTCCACGAAACTTTTGATGCGGTTTCTTCCCAAACACGTCCATCAAACGAGCGCTATAAGGGAGGCCACACACCTGTGAAACATTGAGCGAAAAAACATGAGACATGCGACAATTTCACCCTGATAACAAAGGAAAAACCGGTTTGACTGCGACATGTTGCACGATTTTTGACGCATGTCTCGCTAGTGTGTGGCGTGCCTAAGAAGTCAGTCACCGGAATTACAAAAGCCGACATTGAAGACGCTGAAGGACAACTACTTACAGAACTAAGTAAGCAAGAACATTCATTGCATGGCTGATTGGCAACCCATTGCGTAATGTTGTTAATTAATCTTTCAAAGAACGTTCTCCGTTCTAAAAGTGTTTTGATAACAAGCTTATAAATGAGTAATGAGCAGTCTTCTTTTTCTTTTGGGAATATGATTCCTACGAATAATGATAAGTGCGTTTCACAACTACTAAAATCATTGTGCAACGATCAAAACATTACATCAAAAGCCCACTTGAGGAAATTAGTGTACTGTGACCATAGCAAAATACTCCGCGATACCATCCTAATGTAATTAAAATCATAAAGTTTAGTGCAGTTAAAGGTATTCTTTATACAATAAAAAAATCTTGCATAAAGACATGAGTGTTTAAAGCGAGCACTGCACTGATGTTTATTTTAATAACCTCAAATAGAAAAAAAAATAATGTTTCCGACCATTATATATGTAGCCTAATTTTATAACATACATAGATAGATACATAGATTTTAAACCGTTTTTCAGATGCTTGAAATTCGGACGTTCCGTTCAACATAAACCGGATATTTGACAATACTAATTCAAATTCGAATTATAAGTAAGCTGATTTATTTATAAACGTTTCTGATAGCCTTGTGCTAAGGTGTGAAGTACCAAAATAATGTTATCAGAATCGCCATTGAATATGAATCTATTATGGTTAATATATAATCCATGCCGATTTTCTTCAGCAACAGAATCTTATCGGAAGATTAAAAAATTAAGCCTTAGTAGTAAAATATAGTAGGATGTGGCTTATAGTTTCACACAAACCATTACTATTGTAAAATAAAAATATTAAAATCGAAAAATTATTTGCAAGGAGCCACGACTGTGACGGTATAACTATTCGAATTCTATATAGGGTCATTTCACGAAAAATGAACAAAAATTTTAAAAAAGTCGTGGCCACATAGTAACCGATTTTAGTAAAATTTAATAGACAGGTTCAATTCATATTCAAGAAGAACTCTGCATAATATCTTGACAAAAAATAAATTATTTTAGCAGTTTTGAACATTTAAAAACTTGTGATATAGAATGGCTTGTGTGCAATCGTTTAAAGTTTTATAGCTTGAAAACTATTTAACAGAAATATATTTTGCTTATAATATTACAATTTCTGAAAAATTATTTTGTTATTTATTTAGTAATAATAATCTGGTAGTAATAATAATCATGATAAATTTTAAATTGATTGTAAAAATTAAAAATTTGTGAATTTTGAGAAAATTCGAAACGCTATAAAAATTAAAGGAATTTAAAAACATGAAATTGATGCCTGATGTAGTATTAAACATAATTCCGCAAGATTTTCCGCAAGTTTGAAAGCTACCATTTATTTCTTTCATCCTCAATAAAACTTAAAAACTTAAAAAAAATTACAAAATCATAATTTTTCCTCTTATGTATACATAGAAAATAAATAAAGGAACGGTCCGCCATTAACAATGTTGCACAGACATAAAGATTAATAAGTCCATAATATGCTAAAAATTTTTTTAAAAAATTGCCTTTTGATTCCTAACATAAAAAAATGGGTTCAAAGAGGTAATTTTGTTACATTCTATGCATAATTTCTATTTGAATTTGTGCGGTTTTCTTAAAATATTGCAAGATTTTAAGGTGAAAATAGTGCTGCCATCTACAAGAATTTAAAATTGCTAGATAATTATTTGTTCATTTCTAATCATTTTTAATATAATCCTGAAGCCAAAAAGAAAGCCAAAATCGAATTCAATTTCAAAACTTCATGCCGATTTTCAATATCAAACGTCATTATCGCCACTTGTTATGTTGACGATTTTTCTTGATTTAATAATAAAGAAGCTGTTAAATAAGAAACTAAAGTTTTAATCTTGTAATCAAATAAATATCCCCTCACTGTAATAAATGTTAAAAGTTCTAAAATTCATATTTTATTTTACAAAAAACATTGATTTTTTACCGTAAAAACGTTCAAATACATAAATTTGAGCCACATTGCGGCAGATTTAAATTTTGAAATTAATTTTTTAAATTATTTTTCTTATACTCAGCATACAATATAACATCTTTTAAGCATAGGTAGATTTTGGATAATTTTACAAGAAAAGCAGAAAAAGGCGAGAAGTAGCTTTTCAATATATAAAATCGATACTTTTATCTATAACACCAAATAATTTGAAAAGATATAAAAGCTTTTCTTCATGCTCAAAAAAAGCAATAAAAATATTGTCTTTTTCCAGTCTTTTTTTTTTTCGCATTAAGGAATAAAAAAGGCATATATATTCCTGTATTTAAAGTACGTACTTTTCTGTACAATGTCAAACAGTTATAAAGTTATAATAGCTGCCCTTCTTGTTTAAATAAGTAATAGAAATATTGAAATTTCTCTTTAAAATTTTTCCTTTTCTATATATTTTTTTCTCATTAAGGAATAAAAATTGAAATCCTAAATTACGCAAATCTATTACTTATTATCCATCCTTACCTAAAAAATAAATTATGATACAGTTTTTTCATTCCTTAAGCTAATAATCATTCCTTGATAATCAAGATTAAAATTTCAAGCATGTCGACAAAAAATCCATTTTGTATCAACTTTTAACGTGAGTTTACATACTTAAATTGTCCTGAAAATATATTATTTTGCATTTACTCATAAATAAACATGTTGTACTTATATGTCAATTTTCATTCAAATCCGTGACATGTCAGCCACAGCTAATTTGCTCATTTTGTATGGAATGACCCTATACTGAATGAGTTGAATTGCCGTATATATAAAAAACTAGTTTTATGTATGGTATTTAACAATCTCAGTGTTTACATTTCCCTCTATAATTTTAGGTTTTTGCGTCATAATTTGTCGATTTTTTTTTTTTTTTTTTTTTTTTTTTTGCATTTTTTTTCTCATATTCTTTTCCTTATTGCTGAAGCTGTCATTCTCTCTTCCTTATTCTTAAGCAATAATAACTAGAAAGAAATTGCTGCAATTTACGCTCAGTAATTTGAACTCGTTCCTCGCTAAAAGAGAATACTTAATTATCAATAAACTACATAAAAAAAAAACTTTGCTGCTGTTTGTTTAATTAACAAAGACATCAATAAACAACCTTATCTTACGCAGAATCGTAATTAACCTCTTGGACATGAGCAACACATATACGTGCCGCAAAAAGACTTAAAAATCATGTTTATGTTTATTCCCACCAGTAAAATTGTACAGTAAAATTTGCCTTATTTAATCGGAGCATTTTCTCGATTTAATAAGACACAAAAAAAAAAAAAAAAAAAAAAAACCGGTGACAATAGATAAAAATTTCGTAAAAGGCTCCAGTCGTGAAGGGGTTAAAAAAATATTTTGGGCATTTGGACATTTCTAAATCAAGCATTCAAAATCTTAAACTTTTGCACTACAAAGGCCATATGTGAGATTTTTTTTTTCTTTAGATATTTTCTAGAGCATACCCTAGCATTTTCTATTGGGGCCGACTGTATTGAAAATTAGTATTTATTAGAAATAGGTATTCCATTTAATATTTAACCAAAGGGGTACGTTTTGCAATTAACAAAAAAGAAAAATCATGCTTCAAGAAGAGATTATGAGACACTTTCTAACACTTCTGGACTACTTTAACAAAATTTTAACTTTAATTTTAATGAACTAAATGCGAAACCTAAGCAAATATTAAAAAAAAACGCATTACGGATTTCAAAACCACAGTTCCGCAGTTACCGTCCATATCCAGGAAAGTACTCGAATTCTTTTGTTCAGCACAGCACAGTCAATCAGGGTAACTTAAGGCCAAGAGATCCAACTTTGTTGGAAAATGTCAACAAGTGGGTAAGTGTGATCGCAGATCGCACAGAGGATTTTGCTTAATATTTCTTTCAAAACAACTTATCCTTTAAATAATAAATCCAATTTTTTTTTTTTTTTTTTTTTTTTAGTTATTAAATTCTTACATAGATAGAAGCACCAATACATTTTATTTAAAAAAATTATGATAGGAAGTTATTTATATTAATCAAATTTAAAATGTTCAAATCATATTACTTAAATAAAATCCAAAAATTCAAATTTTTTGAAAATCTGAAATAAAAAATTACTGAAGATATAAATAACATTTTTAATTCTAAAAGAAAAGAATGTTTAAAGGACATTTAAAATGCTGAATCATTAATAAATCACAATAATTTTTAAAATAGAAAAAAATGAATTAATAATAATAATAATAATAATAATAATAATAATAATAATAATAATAATAATAATAATAATAATAATAATAATAATAATAATAAAATATGACTGTCAGTGATAAAAAAAAATAATAATATTATAAATGCTTAAATTGACAAAGAACACGAAATTTCTTTTAATTAAATCAATCTTAATGTGAAAATTCAACTTCTAGCATCGGGACTCGAACTAAGAGCCTTCTGTTTACTAACAAGATGCTTTACCGCCAAACTATGATGCCTACACGCAAAACGTTGAAATTAAGAATCTGTTTTAAAATTTAAATCGTAAAACTAAACGTATGATAATGAAAAAAAAATTAATTAAAATAATTGACTTTTTCATGATTTGTTCTGTGACACGAGGTATTCAGTTGTAAATACACAAAATTTGAAATCTCTGACTTATGCAGTTTTTATGTACGGACTCTGTGACGGACAATCAAACAGATGACTGAGACGAATAGGATTTCGTCAGATGAACGAAACCCTAATAAAAATGAATTTAGACACTGGGAAATTTTATTGATTTTAATTCTGTATTCAAGGAGTTGATACTTCAAAGACGAATTTCAAAATAAACTCCAACGCTATTTAAACTGGAATAACAAAGATTGCAGGCGATTTCAACATTGTCGTGTCTTTCCTGTGCGAAGATCTATATATCTTTGGCTACATAATACGCAGATATTTCAACGTAGTGTCCTTTAGTCTTTTGTAATCCAGCCGTTTTCAGCTCTGAAAATCTTGAAAAGTAACATTATCTCGTCTGTATTGTTAGTAGATTTGAAGTTTTCCTTACAAGGCTATTGCAAAATTTCGCAATCCACTCAACATTAAAAAGACAGATTTAAAAACTGCTTCTATCTCTATTACGCTATTATTTATAGAATTTTAATGACACTCGTGTTTTTCACAAACGATAAAACAATAAAATTATCTCAAATTCTGATAGCATCTGGAACTGAAAAACATAAAAATATCAAACTTCCTATTAAACTTTGAAAAACATAATTATTTTTCAGCATATTTAGAGTTTTCATTTCGGAGAACAATTACTTTAAGGTTAGATCGTAATTTCTTTGATGACTGATATTCCTTTATTTTCTAAAGCATTTCTAGGATATTAAAGGCATCCAAACACATATAAATACATCTATATCTTTTTTAAAGGACTTATCCCCCTAACTTCCTTCTATCTCATGCATCTTAATATTTCAACAAAGGAGCTTATACAATTCGTTTATACAGTTATGCGCTCGAAAGTATTCTGAGAAAGATAAAAATTGATTTAACTAAAGATAATAACAAGTAAGAAAAATCCTGCTTTTTAAGCATAGAATATGAAACACTTTCCAACACATCCTGAAATCTTTAACAAAATTTCGTTATTTATGGAAATAAGGTGGTACTGTCTATAGCAAAATGTGTATTCCAGTACTTTTGAACAACTCTGTATTTGATCTGTCAGTTGATATAGATACTATATATTGGGGAAATATAATTTAGCAAGAAAACGCATAACAGGTTGAAATATCTCTTTCAGCAATTTATACTAATAGATGGAAACATACTAGAATAAATTTGCTCAGCCCTGTAATTTATTTAGTACCTTTATTAAAAACCAGTATTTAGCTAAAATTTAGTTCAAACTAAAACACTCTTTACACTACTTAAATCACATTTCCAGAGATTATCATCCATACACTGTAAAAAATAAAGAGTTTTATCACATTTACTTTGGCTGTATGAGATGTGAAATAAGGTGTAAATATATTATTTTTGGGGTGCCAATACCAAAATAAATGTTACGTTACACTTCGAGTGAAGTATCATACCTCTTTAAAAAAAAAAAGGCGTTCTGAATCACTCCAAATCATTATAATCCGCACTTTGAAAGACTTTATTCAATTCATCAACACGACAGCAGGTGTTTTTTTAATCCAGCGAGAACAAATCGGTGCGATTACGCAACCAGCGCGGGGGATAAGATTATTATCCAAAATGGCGCTGTTGTTGACACATTCTGTCGTTCTGAAAAATGTTCTTTGAATTTCGGTTATATTTCGCGGTAATAATGAATGATTAAGAAATTGCTGACATTATAACTCTTAATATAGTTCATATTAAGAACTTTTATCGACTTATTCAATTAGTTCGGACAATTTAGGAAATCAGAAATAGTCTATTGTATGATAGCCATAAACAGTTTTGCTAAACAGTGTTGGTGCTTTGGTTTTTCTTTTGGATTTTTTTCGAGTAAGTGGCGTTTATTTTCTTTCTGTTTTGTATACAATAACTCTTAATTCTCTGTAAAAAATTGTATTTGTGTTATATTTGTTGTACGTATATATATATATATATATATAAATGCATGATACTTGCAATATGTGATTTTGCAGGGTAGCTATTTCGATATTTTAAAAATGAAAATTAATAATAAAATAAGTCGTAAAATTGTCACTTTCGTACAGCGCTTTCAAATATTTAGTTTTGATTTTATAGTGTTTTATTATAAGTGTACTATAAGTTTACTATAAGTTTTGATTTTATAGTGTTAAATTCCGCATAACTTGAACTAACACGAAATTAAATAAACATAGTGTTATATCTTGTTTTAAACATTCATTTTTTCAATATATATTTGTATTTTGATGTATTTTTAGATTATTAGAAACAAAAATTCCATTATTTTTATTTCGTTTTTTTCTTTTTTCATATATATATGTTGATACTGAAAGAGTTAAAGAGATTGTCATGGTTTTATTTTTCTATTTATTAAATTAGTAAAACATAATTAAAATCATCATTAATGCCTATTTGAATTTGAATACATTTAATGGAAAATCTTAGAACTTCAATGAAAGGGGGGGGGGGAGACTGCCGGTATGTTCATTCAGAGCGGTGTGAAACGGGGGGGGCAAGGGGGCGGTCGCCCCGGACGCGGAAACTGAGGGGGCGCCAAATTTATGTTATTATCGTCTTTTGTTTCTTCGCTTTTTTTGTAAAAAAAAAATTATATGTATAAATATATTGGGATTTTTTGTGTGAAAAAAACATACATTTTCAAAATAGCATGTTACTTCATTCTTGAAATCCAAAAGTGGTCATACAATACTGTTAGATTCATTTTTTTCACATATGTTTTCCAGATCACCTTTGCCAATATATAAGCGCAATGTTCTTTTATAGTATTTAGTTGTAATATTAAATCTTTTAAAGTTTCAAAATAAACGAAAAACATGTATTTAATAGAATTTATTTGTGCTTTTAAACTTTTCAATTTTGTGACACCTGTGACAAACAGTAATGAAACTACTGAAATTTAGAGGTGCTGCAGATACATTGTGCCCCCTCCCCCTACCAACCCCCAAACACACTATGTGACCCATATAACTATGTTTTTAAGTATGTAAATATACTAAATTACATTGTTTAATAACTGAGTATTATGTTTAAAATGCATGTTATAATAAATTACCTAAATTAAAAGGGAGTTTAGCAGCATTTTTGCATGAAACTAATTATTTTAATACATGGCTGTGTTAAATTTAAAATGTAATCTTTAAATTATTTTTTATTTTGCTGTTAAAATCATGTAAATATTAGAAAATTTCCTTTTTTACCATCTACTTATATAGTGTACTTTAATAAATGGTAGCAAAATAAAAAATAATTAAAAAATCACATTTCAAATTTAATACAGCCATAATTTAAAAAAAAAATAGTTTCACGCAAAGAATGTGCTAAACTTCCCTTTAATTGAGACAATTTATTATAACGTACATTTTAAACATATTACTTACTTTACACCCAAAAGGGTGGCAACTAAGTTGCCACTACAAATGGTGTTTGTTTACCATTTGATAGTTGGTGGCTCATTACACCAATTTACAAGTGGAATTTCATTACACCACTTGGGGTGGCAACTTAGTTGCCACCCTTTTTGGTGTAAAGTAAGGGAGTTTTTTTTTACAGTGTAGGCGAGACACGTTAGGAGAACAAACAACTTTTGCTTGCTTCCTTCCTTTCTTAAGTGCATTCACAACGGTTTTTTCTATAATCACTATAATATTCTTTGCATTTTGGTATTTAAAAATTATCAAAATAAGTCAATATAAAACTGAAAAAAAAAATTGTAATTTAACAAATTACAACGACTATTTGGAAAATAACATTTTCAAAAACTTGAATTTTAAAAGACTTTATAAATAATTTAGAATTATAAATAATTTTCTATAATTAAAATAATAATAATAATAACTTCATTTTTATGATGATCATAACGAGTCATATGTTACGTACGCTATGTATTAAACATTAATATTCCCAGAACAATGATAAAAAAAAAACAGTAATTAATAGATATACAACTTTAACTGTTTAAAATGTGCATTTTGATTGGATGGAGTTAATCAGACTGACTTCTGTACGCCTTCTATTACGTATGACATGGATTAAACATTAATATTCCTGGACCCATCATAAAAAAACAAAATTAAATGAAATTTCAATTTTACGATTTTTGGAATTGCAAATTTTAAAACTTCTTAACATCGCACATTTTAAATTTTTACTCCGTTTCGTAGAGAAAAAAATGCACTGTTAAATGAAATTTGTTTGAAATCTTTATCACAATTTGTTTTCAAATTATTATTTTTTTTTTTTAAGTTTTTATTACTATTTTGTCATTGTGGCAACAGAAGTATTTCATTTTTGGATATTAAACATGGACCAATCGGAAAACGAATAAAATGAAAAGTTTCGGAATTCAACCAATCAAAAGATTCAGATATACTTCAGATTTTCAGTTCTCTGCCGAGGACAACAATTATTTTGCAAATAATTAATAAATATTATTCGAAGCAGTAAGAACAACTGATGCCTTCAACAATTAAATTAAAAGTAATTGTCAAAATACTTTTGAGCCAAGAAAGAGTCATATTTCTTCAGTCGCGCCGACTATAAAGTAACAAGTTAAAACTACCTTTGAATAACTACAGTCATATTGTTCTCAATGATAAAGAAAATTTTTTTAAAAATATTTTTATACTAACAAAATAAGAGTTGCTATAATGTTGTCAAAGTACTTATGAGCGCTACTGTATATTATACATTACAGTGAACGGCCGTTAGTGCAAACAAGAGCGGCCGTTTTTCGTCTGCATTAAGTTACGTAAACAATTCAATAAATAAAAATAATCCCTAGCATTGAATTAATTGAATTCAATATTTGGCTGATATATGTCATGACCCATTAGATCTATAGGCCCACCTATTTGAGATTGACGTATGAAGTCTCCCGCCAGAGGACTCTGATACCTTGCTCAAGTTATTCTAACCAATCGTGCAAACCCTGAACCAAAACAATGATCACGTGCCGAACCATATGCACCGAACAGAAAACAGCTTACCCAATGCTAATTTAGGCCTTGTTCAAATGACACCATTTTTGCGCGCGCGCGCTCAGAAGATTCTGCATGGAGTAGGTACTATCGAATAAGGGAATTTTAACGTTATTCAATTATTGAATTATTTTTATGGTTCAAAATTGGTAAATGCAAATACTATATTCCTTTATCTTTCCAAAGCATGATTCTCGTAGCAGAAATACATATCTGCGGTCACTCAAATAAAATCTAAAATATTCCCAAAATGTATCACGTGACCTATTTTATCTAATTAAGCCCGATCAGCATTTAAAATATGACCACCAGCCTTGACGCGCGTAACTCAAAAAAATATGTGAGTGATTTGATCACGTGATTGTGCATTTCGTGCTTCGATTTTATCCTTCGTACTTTTGTTGGTAAGTTGATTGATACAATTTAACAATTTAATTAGGGATCTAAAGATTTTAACTTTTGGACATTTTTTTTTTTAATTTAAAAATGATTTATCAGTTACTTTATCAGTTGCCCCTGCATAAGTCGGGCCCTGAGTAAAAATAATATTCTAAAAAAAATAATAAAGCTAGTTATTTTTTAATAACTATAGTTTTTATAAAATATGATTTGTATCTTAAACTTACTTCTAAAGTACTTTAAAAAAAAAAAAAAAAAGAATGAATGAATGAAAAACTTCAAGAAATTCTTTTACCCTTTTTTAATTTTTTGTTGTTGTTGTTATTGTTGTTTATTTGCTTAATATGTATATATATAAATCACTTTGGAACGATACTTAAAATATTAAATGAGTTCAATGGTAAAACTTTCTTCTTAAAGTATCATATTTCCTCATATTTAAATAGGTATTTCATTATTGTAATAGAAATACATGTGCTTCTGTATTATTAATATAAAAAATTATCTTTAATAAAAAATACTATTTATTAGTACAAAGCAAACAATTATTAATAAAAAAAAAAAAAAAAAAAAAAAAAACATAATCACAGTTTATAGACGCGAAAGATTCGAACTAAAGGCGCTATTACACATGCGCTGCTGCAGGCGACTCCATGTAATCTTATGGGACCAGGGGAGTTGCTTGGTAGAGCTTAGAGATGGGAAATATAGTTATTTTTGGTTAACAGGTTACATCGTTCCACTCTTTTGCAGGTAACAGGTTCCAACAACCTGTTATTTTTATAACAGGTAACTTATTGCATTTTAATTAGAAGTCATTTCAAACAAAATGTTTTAAATAATTTTTTGACGTAATTATAAATACTATTTTCTACGACGAAGAATCAAAATCAATTTGGGATTAAAAATTTAATTAATTCACTCATTTTAACTCTGAAAGTTTCGAGCATGCAAGAATAAATTTTTATTGTTTTAGTTGTTAGAACGTGGAGAAACTTTTTCTAAATAAAGCTTATAGAACATACGCATTGGCGAGTGATTTTTCAACATATACCATAATGTAATGGAATTCTTCTGAGTGGCCTTGCAAATATACCAAAAAAGGAAAAAAAACGCACTCCCTTTTCAATACCGAACATGCCACACTTAATCCCACTGACATATACATCCATTTCATGACAATCGGACTATATTTACGCAAGTTAGAGCGCAGGACAGACAAACCGAATTCATAAACATTTTTCAACTGCACTGGTAAGTATTAAAAAGGAAAAATTTGATCCGCGACTTAATATCAGCGATGTCTATCAACGCATATTCAAAGGGGCTGTCCATAAATGATTATACTTTTTTTTTTTTCAATATTTTTTGTCCCTCTTCCTCCCATTTGTCGCAAATTGCCACACTTCACCTTACCCCCTCCCCCCCACCTCTTGTTCTTGTCAGATGTCACGATATATTACATAAACATGTACTTCAGGTTCAGAAACAAAGCACTACGTTATAGATATTATTTCAAACTTTATTTTTTAACTGAGTGTTTTAATGATATTCATAACCACAACAATAAAAATGATTCATGTACTTTTTTTGTTTCAAATAATGTTAAGATTCACTACAAAAACATAAATAATATAGAATAGTAATAAAATATTAATATGAAAGAGCAACTGAAAATAATAGCATTTTGAAATTTGAAATAGAATTTAATATATTAGGTTTTTTAAATCATATGCTTACTTTATGAACACAAAGTACTTTATTTTTAAAATAACTTCTAATTTAATCTGCTTATTTTTAATGCTTTTATTTTAACCAAAATGTGTGACGTCACATTTCTTCTTATCCCCTCCCACCTTCTAGTCACAAACTGTCATAGTTTCATGAATCCCCTAGCCCCCCCCCCTTCCCCCTCGAAGCGTGACATCATTTGTGGACGACCCCAAAGCTATTTTCACAAGAACACAAAAATATTATTTATATACTTTTAATCGAATGCAATTTACCGAAACAAATTTCGTTCATACAAATATGCTTTTCAAATTAATTACAACTGTACCAAAATTAAGTTATTTCGCAAATTGTAGGAGACTTATCTTTTTTTCTTTTTTCTACCCAGCGAAATAAAATAACAGAAATAAAATCTTTTAAACACAAATACAAAACAAATATAATAAAAATATTTGGCCAAAAAACAAAATTTATAGTGCCAAATCCCCCCCCCCCCTTCCTCTCCCTAAAACAAAATTCCGTGAGTAATATCCCTTTTAAAAATTCAAATACGACTAAACTTCCCATATCTTTCATTCAACACTCGCAATATCAACATATAATCTTTCCCTACTTGAAATCATTTCCTACTACTTTCTTCATTTCCATACCATAATGCGATAATTTCATCCCACCAAACCATAAAGAATAAACAAACACTTTTAATCAAATGTCATTCACTCAGACAAAAATTGTTTATTCTTTTATATTTATTATCAGTTTCTTTTTTCAATTTGAAACGCTGTCGGATCAAATGTTACAATAACCGCAGAAAATATTTACAGATAAATAATTGCCAATATGTTAAATTATCTGTTTCTGTTGGAAGTTAGCCAAATGATAAAATGATCATTATCTATTAAAAACCAGATTTACACTGCTGCGACATGAAAATATATCAGAATGAATGGAGGAATATTAAAAAAATATCTGTTGTTGATTTTCAGTTGCGGAAATGCAAAGGAAACGATTCAGGACATTTTTAGTGAATATTGCGCTATTTTAATGGTACGGAATTGATTTCTTTACTGAGGCAAATGAATGAAGAAGCTGTCATTTAAAACCATATGTTATTTAATTAACAGGGACTTTTCAATAACATGTTAATGCAATATTAGGTTCCAGCACAGTAACAGTGTTTTTTATCCTAATACGTTAAATAATGCCCATCTCTAGTAGAGCGCGATTCTCTTTTGTCGGAGCGTCTTTGACGCCTGGAACGAAGCGAGTCGCCAGTAAGAGCCAATCAAATGCTTGGAAATCCATATAATGGTAAAGACTCTTCTCGAATAGCCAATGAAATGCTAAGAACACGAAAAGACGCAGGCGATATTTGTCGCTTGCAATTTTTACGTGTAATAGCACTTTTACAATCGCTGATTTTAAGCTCATGAAGGTAACAGATGATTTTTTCATTAGCACCGTCCAATCAAATCCATGAACTGTTCTTAGCCTATATCTGAGCGCACAGTTCTGAGAACTGTGTGCCTGGTTCGGTACTTGACAGCCGCAATAAGGTACCACTCCATATCCCTGACTCCTAAGCGCGCGCGCTTGACGCGCGTAACTGCTGAACACGCTCTTGGGCAGGGTTTGCATCACGTGTTCTCACACGTGGTTCCAATGAAATGATTTAGGGTTTGAAGCTGAGGCCGTGTTCAGCTGTTACGCGCGCTGCACGCGCGAGCTCAGGAGCCATGAACATGGAGTGAGTACCTATAGTGGACGGGATGTGCGTTCAGTGCTCGCTACTGTGCCACTCGCTACTGTAACTGTGCGCTCAATAACAGATGGAGAACAGATCACGGATCAACGGATCCTCGAACTCAGACTAGCGAATAACTGTTGTGCCAATTATAAAGATAATCTGTGACAAGTGACTGTGAGCTCGTTGGCTGAATGGTCAGAGTGCTGAGCTTGTGCCCAGACGATACGGGTTCGAAACCTGCGCGGGCCAAAAGTTGGTTTGTGTTTTTTTTTTTTTTTTTTTTTTTTTTTTGGTTGCTTTTTATTAATAAATAAGACATTTTTATTAAAGGTAAATTTTATATTAATAATACAGAAGCACATGTATTTCTATTATAATAATAAAATGCTTATTTAAATACGAGAAAATGAGATTTTTGCGGAGAAAGTTTTAATATTCTAATTATCCTTTTAATATTCTAAATTTAGAATATTAAAAGGATAATTAGAACGATATTAATATCGTTCCAAAATGATTTATATATATATTAAGCAAATGAAAAAAAAAGTTTTCTGCGAAAATATCCGTATACGCATAAAATAATTATTAATGTTCTTCTTCTTCTTCTTCTTCTTCTTCTTCTTCTTCTTCTTCTTCTTCTTTTTTTTTTTTTTTTTTTTTTTTTTTGAAAATTTTAGAAGTAAGTTTTTATTGAGATTAGGATGCAAATATAATGCATGCGTGGGTATTTTACGGTGTTAAAGTCAAAATGGAAAATATTATAAAAGCAAAATGTAAAAGATATAATTTTTTTTTAATTAAGAATATCTGCATACATATATTTTAAAGAGGTGAAATATTTGGAATTTGCCTTCTAGTTTTGTAATGAATAAAGTATGATTAGAATGTTTATAATTTTTCTATTGAAAGTATAAATAAGTGTTTTGCTTATACTAACATAATTTCGGATGTCGTTTGTTTCTCATATTTTATGACATATTTTGGCCTGTTATCCACACGATATTAAAATATACAATCATTAAATAAGAAATATATATATACTAAAACTTCTTCTGAAAAATTATCTAACTAATAATGCAAATTCCATTGAAATCAATCCAGTATTGTAGATTACAAATCAATCTTGTAATATGTGGATACAGGGCCATCGCTAAGACTTTTTATTGGTGGGGAAAAAAACCTTAATATTGTCAAGTCAAATTTTTATATTCGCCAACTCGTTTTATAAGTTTGCCAAGTTAACGCACTTTGAAAATGTAATACAGTTCTTATTTGTAAAAAAAATTAATAATATTCCCAATTAGAGTTGTAACTTTTGCAAATTCTATCAAAAATAGAAAATGTATTGCAGTTTTTATTAAAATTTTAATTAAATTTAACATAAAAGTTTTAAATTTGCAAAGTGTAACAACATTTGTGAATGTTTTGGGAGGGTAGGCTCCCCCCTGTCCCCCCCCCCCTTAGCTAGTCCCCGTGTGAATATCTCAATCTTGGTTTATCAACAGCATTCTATTAATTACAAAAATAGAATCAACAGTATTCTATTATTTAATACGAAAAGTATAAAGCAACTGATAAATGATTTTTAAATAAATAAAAAGAAAATTATTAAAAAATTTAAATTGTATCAGTCAATCTACCAACTTTGTTTACAAACAAAGTGCAACCAATAACAGATAAGCACAAAATGCACAATCACGTGATCAAATCGCCCAGCAGTTTTTTTCGCGTAACGCGCGTCAGCTTTTGAGCAGGGTTGGTTGTCATATTTTAAATGCTAATCGGGATAAATTACATGAAATAGGTCACGTGATACTTCCTGGAATATTTTAAATTTTATTTGAGAGGTCACAGGTATGTATTTCCGTTACGAGAATCATGTTTTGAAAGGATAAAGGGATATAGTATTTGTATTTACCAATTCTGAACCATAAAAATAATACAATAATTAAATAACTTTAAAATTCCCTTCTTCGATAGCACCTACTCCAAGCAGAATCTTCTGAACGCGCGCGCACAAAAAAAGCCGATTTTGAACACGGCCTGAATCTAGCTTCACTTTTTCGGCGGTTTTTCGCGAAATGGCTCGGCCGGTATTATAGAGTCGGCTATGTATATGTAGGGGAGAGTGGGGATACTTGAGCATAGGGGATACTTGAGCCACCCCTATTATCTCTACAGTTGGTTAATTTTTCTTTCTAAAACTGCCAATATGATAACATATTTATAGTTCTGAACACGTAAAAAAGAAATCACACATCTTGGTACCATTTTGAAAGTATAGTGATTAATAGTTGTCTTTTCCCTATCTGAAGTAAATATTTGGGTGAATGGTTTTTTTGTTTTTTTGTAATCAAAGTTTTGTTTAAAGTTGCAACTATATACATACATTCAATAAGCATAATTTCAATTGTATTTTGAGTCTAAAATAGTTCTAATTGCTGCATGCTTTATTTAGTAAAACTCTGGGAAACAAAAATAGTGATAGTGGGGATACTTGAGCCAATGAGAGTGGGGATACTTGAGCCATGTCTGAACCATCCCCACTAGAAATTAAACATGGGTGAAACAAACAAAAAATAAAATTCCATCCTTATATTCACTAATAGATATTTTTCTGGAGAAAAGGGAGAATAATTTTTCATTTTATTTTTTTTTTTTTCTTAAAAAAATAACGACCTAAAAATGTTTAAAAATGTATATTTTTTAAATGAAAATGTCTATTTTATTTTTCGATTTGACTAACAAAATAGCCTGTCTAAATAAATGTAAACATAGTTTTCAATTTAACTTTCATTAAATGAAAATAACTTTTTAAAACGGTTTTACAGGCTATAATCTCTAATACTTTAATTAGTTAGGTCCAACATATTAAGATATTTATTTTTTAATATAACATATTAAGATTAGTATTTTATATTGAAATCGTAACCTCTGTTGCTGTAACTTTTTTTTAACTAAGAAAATTGAAGAAAAATTGGTAAAAAGAGCGCACAAAAACAAGAAAAGCAACAAAAATCCCAGTTCAAACTTACCTACATGGAGCCAAAGAGGAAGACAAAATCTTTTCCTGTGAAATCAAAAAAGTGTTTGAAATAGTAGAATGATATATCTGGCTTAAATTCCGACAGCTACTAAACTAAAAGCATGAGTTCGACAATATCATTAGAGGAAAATTCTGTCAATGATGGTGATGATGTGAAAGAAAACCTTCTATTGATGGTTGGTTACTAATAAAATATGCCAGAAAGAAAACTGTAAAAATATTTGTTGGATAAGTGCTTAATATTTTGAAAATGAAATTTGTCCGAAGAATTGCAGATTCCAAATTTAAATGGCTCTGAACTGAGGATGTTTCTACCGTCGTTATAACTCAAGTTCAAATTATCTTTCGACAACCAGTTTTAACGACAAAAAATGATCGTATTACTAGCTTTGTTTTCTCAATTGGTTTTGAAAGACTTTACGTTTCATAATTCATCATTCTGTAAAATGTTTGTGCAAAAATAAAGCGAAAAAAATTACTTTTGTAGGTATTTTTCCGTAGTGGCTCAAGTATCCCTTCACTATGGCTCAAGTATCCCCGCCATGGGGATACTTGAGCCATGATGTAAAACAAAAAATAAACATTTATTATACATAGAAAAATAGTTCAAAATTTATTGAAAGTGGTTTTTAGTTGAAGGAAAAATATTAAATTTTCATTTTCAATATTTTATTTTATTCTAAAAAAAATATAAAAAATTTAAAAAAATTAAAATTTAAAAAATGGCTCAAGTATCCCCATCTTCCCCTACACGATAAATGTACAACATAAACTTGAAATATGTACAGTATAGACAGTTTACAACTGTCTGCTAAATGAACAAGGTTTTCTTTACTGTAAGTAATTGTATTTAAAACTTGTTGGATGTAACAATCCCCAAATTTTCTTCTATCTCATGCATCTTAATATTTCAAAAAGTAGATTAAATAAATAATCTGCTATATCATATATATTAAAACAGTAGGCTACTTCTTTAAGATTAACTCAAATTCGTCTTTGCGCATGCGTGAAGTTGAACTTATTAGTCTTTCCAGTTAGAGGGAAGTTGAAGCAAGTCTGGTTAACTGAGTGGTTTAAGGCACGGATTTATAGCTCTGAGTCTTTGTAGAGAACTAGGGTTCGATCCCAACACTCGGCAATATATATATATATATATATATATATATATATATATATATATATATATATATATATATACTTTTATAAATACAATATATTCGAATAATGATACATTTTACTACGGAGGGGAAGTTATATGATTTTTATTCTTTTGTTATTATTATTTTGATGCTTTATAATCAATTAAAATTTAACACTCAACAATGATTTTTTAAGTAACAATTTTATTTTTTAAATATTTCAAGTAATTAAAACATAGTAATTACTAGCAGCCAATTTCCAATTTTGTCGGTAGGTAGTAGCAGCAAATTTCCAGTTTCCTGTCATGTGCGTGGAAGCTTAGAAAAAGGTAATCCATTTGTAAATTGTAATATACGTGAATTATATAAATAAATAAATATTATACTTCATTTAGACCATATATTAAATGATTTTTAACTAAATCCCCGAGTGCCGTTATGAAGTAATATCTGAATCTTTAAAATTGTGAAGTATGCTAAAATATTTTAGAAATAATTTAAATAAATTTAACTTAAAATATTTAAGCTAAAGTATTTTTCATTTCATTATCTTTTAAATATATTAAACTAATCTACAATTTTTGTTATATTTCGTATGAGCATTAAAAAGAAGATATATGTTTCTGTGCATATAAGGAAAATATTAATTATTTTTCGGAGAAAAAAAATAAAATGAAGAAGATAAAACAGAAGGAAAGAAAAATAGTCATGTGAGACTTAATATTGAACTACTTTTTGATACTCATGGTTTAATAATTAAATAATGTATGGAACGTTATGAGAAATTCAAATAATTCAAATATTTTATAAATAGTTACTCGGTAGCATGAAATTTTAAGTTTCGTTTAAGTTTTTTTAAGTTCTATATAGGAGCCTTATTTAAAACTAGTAAAACTTGGCTAGGTCCAAAAAATTTTGCAAATAAAGATACTTTTAATTCGCTATTATTCTACAATTAAACATTAAAATTTATTCTTTTTAAAGAATCGTAGTTTTATAGGCTTATTAAAACAGAATTAAACGTATGAAAAAAGATCATTTCGTCATAGGTAATATGACGAAATGTTCTTTTAAACTGAAAACTGGAAATTTCTTTTAACTTGTTTTAAACTGTTCATCCATGCAAAATGAATGCAATAATACTCGAGAAAAAAAAAATATTATACATATTTACAACTGCTAAGAAGGGAACTTGTCTATAATGTATTTTTTACTCTCCAATGTGATTCCGTCTTAGAAGATTTTACTTTTACCATATACCATTTTTTAGATTTTTTTGTTTCCATTGCATGGAATATGGATTAATAATATTGATGATAGCTGAAATTTTTACTTAGAACAAATAGAGGTTTTTTAAAAACCTTAATATCGCAGCCTACGGCACTTATGCATAAAAAAATATTATAATCATGAAAAAAAGGCCTAAAGGGAGTAAAAATAAATGTTTTGTCGAAATTCACTCGGTCCGAAATCTTAACTTTTTCCGGGCCGGGTCGGGCCAAAAAAATTTTCATTCGGCTTAGGGCGGACCGATCTTTTTTCTGTGGCTCGGGCTGGACCGATCTTTTTTCTATGGCTCGGGCTGGGCCCGAGCCTTGAAAATTTCGGCTCGTCCAGACCTCTATGACACACTTTTGAATACTTCTATAAATTCTTTTTTTATGAAAAGACTAAAAATGTTTTCACCATTGATTGCCTACTTAAAGTGATTTCGTTATTAACTTTATTATTGGGGAAATTTTCGTTAGAAAGCAATGCAAATACCTACTTGCGTCAATCTTTTTTTTTTTTTTTTTTTTTATTTTATTCTTATTGCAACCTCCAGAATTTTTCCTTGTAGTTAAACTCTTATGATATTCCAAAGAAGCAGCTGGAATATACTAATCTATATTCAAATTAGATCGATTTTTTTAAAAGAGGAATGTTTAATTTTGAGATAAAATAATAATCAGGAAAGTTTGGTTAATGCGTTGCCGCCTCAACGTGACATGTAATGTAATCGCTGCTATTTGCATAGAAAATGCGTCATTTTTGAAACTCATGTAATATAGATATACAAAATGCTTTGCTCATTATATAATAATAAAAAATAAAGGAATGATTTTTAACTCTTCACCGCTGTTAGTAGTCTCACATATTGCTGCTTTTTTCAAATTTCACAGTTTAATTATAGATATTGGTAAAATTTCGTTTCGCTCTAGTACTTACTATTGCTTGGAACTTCTGTATAGATGAATTTTAATTATAATAATCATGAACATAAGCTTTAATACAGAAGCAGCATACTATGAACTACTCCAGCTAATTGAGCTTTTTAACCCTTTCAGGGGCAAGGCACTTCTATTCATAAAACGCAGAGATGAGTGATTGACAGCAGAATTTACAAGCACCTTTTGTTGGTGCCAAAATTTGCTTTTGTGACGTCATCGTATTTACCCTCCCACAGATGTTTCATCATTTCTTCAGTAGTTGTATTGTACGCCGCCAGAGTTGGGCAATATCGAAAATACATGTATTTGAATTACATTTTCAAAATACATTTGTAATTATATTTTGCATTTTAAACCTTCAAATCAAATGTATTTTGGTAATGCATTTTGGAGTGCTTTTCCAAAATATTTTGTATTTTCAAAATGCTCAAAATACATTCCTCCAGATTCTAAGCCACAGATCCCAAATTTTGCGACAGGGAAACTAATGCTCTGTGTTTTGAATAGTTTACGAAATCATTTCTGGAACCCGTAAGGCATGGTGACGTCACTGCGACGTCGTTGTGAAGTTACATTGTGACTTTGTGACCATCGATTGTCGACGTGAATTCACAATGACTAAAATGTGAAGTCGTTATGGCCGTTTTAGAGCCGGTTTGAGACGTCACATTTTGACCACTTTGTGAAGTCACGATGTGTCATATTTGTGAATAATGTGTCATTTGTGGCTACTTTGACATTAACATTGTGACGAAACTGTGACAAAAGCGGCGATATTTAAATTGCCAGAAACATGTTTTTTAAAGTAAATAACATGTTTTGAAGAATATTTGTAATTTTCTAAAATTTTTAAAAAAAGTTACATCTTAGTCACAATGTGACGTCATTGAGTAGTGGCATTTTGGTCACAGATGTGATGTGATGAAAGTGACTCACAGTGACGACATTATGACCATGCATGCTATGAGGGAAGTTTATATGCCACACATGTATATAATGTCAAATACAAATGACACGCGAGAAACATCTCGTAAGGCATAGTGACGTCTCTGTGACGTCGTTGTGAAGTCACATTGTGACTTCGTGACCATCGATTGTCGATGTGACGTCACGTGACGTCGATGTGAAATCACAGTGACTAAAATGTGAAGTCGTTATGGCCGTTTTAGAGCTCGTTTGTGACATCACATTGGGACC
The DNA here is from genome assembly GCA_964019185.1 of Maratus speculifer. Classification (NCBI taxonomy): domain Eukaryota; kingdom Metazoa; phylum Arthropoda; class Arachnida; order Araneae; family Salticidae; genus Maratus; species Maratus speculifer. The sequence goes on along the minus strand of OZ025290.1, from coordinate 53,676,858 downwards.
ACTTTATGAAGTCACGGTGTGCCAAATTTGTGAAAAATGTGTCATTTGTGACTACTTTGACATTAACAGTGTGACGAAACTGTGACAAAAGCGACGATATTTAAATTGCCAGAAACATGTTTTTTTAAAGTAAATAACATGTTTTGAAGAATACTTGTAATTTTCTAAAAAATTTCCAGAAAGTCCCATCTCAGTCTCAATGTGACGTCACTGAATGGTGGCATTTTGGTCACAGATGTGATGCGACCAAAGTGACTCACAGTGACGTCATTGTGATGTCACTGTGACCATGCATGCTATGGGGGATGTTTGTTGCGTGTCATTTGTGTTGACCGTGAAACGATTTGAATTTTATTTTTATTTTTATTATGATTATGGATCTTATTAGACGGATCCGAAACATGTCAATGTTATTTCCTTTTAATTTTTGTAGCACCTCTCCCTCTCTCAAGTAATATAAAATTTTTATTAAAAAGTAACAGGCATGTCAAATCACATCTTAACCTTCTCGTCACCAAATTATTATAAAATTTGTGGAAAAATCTTTTTAAATTTTAATGCTTCTAAAATACAACTATAAAATACTTCCACATTTTTAAAGAAATCTGTTTTGTTTAAAATTAATTTGAAATTTAATGAAATTTATAAATATTGTTGAGCATTACCAAATTATGTATTCTGTTAAAAATGGTGCTAGAAACGGTTATACATTTTTAACAGGGGTACGCAAAAAAGTTTGAGTAATTATCATATTATCTAATAACAGTAACTGATGAAATGAATTTTAGATTCTGTTATGCAACTCCCAATCGATCTCAATTTAAGTATACCTCATGGTATATAAAATTGGTATTCCCTTTGCAGGATCATAAAAATTCGAAAATAATCAAAGATATTATCGTCTGTAGCCAATCATTTCTTAAAATATTTTGGGTACTACTTACTCTGTTATCCCGTCGACCGATTTCGCCAACTAATACAAATCGCCAAACTAATAGCCAAATTATACATATTGACGTAATTTTTATTTTGAATAATAAAAAAACAAATAATTAGTAGAATATTAATAAAAGTCGAAATAAATATCACTTAATGATGTTTTAAACACATGTATCGTATTTAATGTCATTGAACTGACATTCACGATCATCCATTATTGGCATTTAATCTTAGAATTCGGCGATAATATTTTGGCCGACGGGATAACAGAGTAGTACCATATTTTGTAATGATATAAATCATTACATTGAATTAAATATATATTTTTGATATGAAGTACTAAAAGTAACTGCTTCACCACACATGTATTACTATTTCGAGAAAATATTTCTACAATCATTTGTGAAAAATGAATATAATGAGTGGCTAATATAAAGGTCGATTTTATCGACGATTACTGGTGACTTTATTTTTCAGTGGACACACGAAAAGAGTGATATATCCAAGTAAGCAATATAATAACTATTGTACATTTCATTTTTCTGATTTTACTTGCTTGTAATAGCCAGTATTGTGCTGTGCATGTTATAGTGGTGGTCAAAATTATAAGGACAGGGTAAAAATCGTCAAAACACGGCTACATTTGGCCGGAAACTTCTGAAAATTTAATGCCCGGAAACCAATGAAAATGAAAAATATTTTTATAAGTTTTTATGGAAATATGTGGAAAATTCATATTCATAAAATGTTTCATGGATTTATACAGCCACCTGATACGGAACAAAATTATAAGAACAACTGTATTTGCATTAAAAAAAAAATGCATGTTTTTTGCTCTGTACATGGAACTCCTGGACAGTATAAATGCGTAGTAAGCGTTTGGGATTGTCATATTCTGTTTTTCAGTCATGTCACTAAGAACAAACCTTTCGGAGTTTGAGAAAGGGAAAGTGGATGCATTTAAAAGTTTAGAACTTTCTGTACGCTAAATTGCGATAAAATTTAATAGATCAAGAACGGTTATTTACATTTATCTTTAAAATCCCAGATAATATGGATGGCAAAGACATACAGGTAGGCCATCTCCTGTTTCTGTACGGAAGAAAAGAATGATAACAAGCTGAATTTGCTCCAAAAAACAAACATCAGCAGACATAAAGCGTAAATTGAACTTAAAATGCTGTGCTGGAACTGTTCAACGCGTTTTACAAAAATAAAAAAAGGCTCTCTATGGTAAACATATGTCACGACCACCTCTTATAAAAGTTCATAAGAGACTGGGGATAGAAGTTTGCCAAAAAATGCATTACTATGGGAAAAAAGAGGAATGGTGTATTTTTTGACGAGAAAAGTTTAATTTGGATGGACCAGGTGGTTTTCGTTACTTCATGTATGATATCCGTAGAGAAAGAGAAAATTTCTCAAAGCGTACATTTGGAGGTGGCTCACAAGGAAGGTCTCCATTGGGGGCATACTCAGAATTTTTTGAAAAAAATACGAATTAAACTACTCATATAGGTAATAAAGGATCAGTGAAAATTAGCGGCGGAATTACATTATTAGGTATGTAAAAAAAAATAAAATAGTTTGGAATAATTGGCGTGAAAAGCTGAAAGCGACGCGGGATTTGGCTAGCAGTGCATTTCCTCGCCAAAAGCAGACGATTTTAACGAATCTGAAAATTGATTTTAATTGACTTCACTGTTAAAAATCTGCAGCATTTACTGCAACGTCACTCCACTACTTTTATAGAATATCTCTCTTCTGACCAATGAGAATGCTCCATAGCACGGTGAATTGACCGTTCACACACTGTTAAAAATCTGCTGCATTTTGTTGCAACGCACTCCACCGCTTGTATATAATATCTCTATTCCAACCAATGAGAAAGCTCCATTTCACGGCCAAGTAACCGTTTTCTATACAAGCAAGGGAGTGTGTTGCAACAAAATGCAGCAGATTTTTAACAGTGTATTTTTCAATTTGGAACAATTTTCATCAATTTAAATTGTGTTTTAAATGATAAAATATATTAATTTCATTTTGTTACACGTATATGACAAAATTACACTTAAAGTAAAGTAAAAATGCAAAACTAAAATTACTTAAAGTAAACTTATTTAAATAAATTGAACAAGAAAGTTTTTTCTTTTAAAAGTATTCGAAGCGTAAAAGCGTATTTTTCAAAATTTCGTTTTTTCGCCAGCCGGAGATAAATCGCCAAATAAACGGAATTTTTATTATTTTTTTACGGACGTTATAAGGATGTTCCGCCGAAATTTTTTTTATAAACATATATAACTATATGAGAAGAACATTCTGTAATTTTTTCAGATTTTTCTGAGTATGCCCGTATGGAGACCTTCCTTGTCAGTAATGGTTTGGGGAGGTTTCGCAGCTGGTGGAACTACTCAAATAGCTTTGTGCATAATAGAATGAATTCTGAGTGTTATGTTTATTAACCCTTAAGCGGTAACCATGGGTCACTAGTGCCTCGGTCAAATTTTCTTTCCTTGCTAGCTTAGAGGAGAGAGTGGGGAGCGGGATTAAACTACCCTGAAAAAAAATGGTACACTAGAAGGCTATTAGCTCCCGAAACGCTGATGTTTTATTGCGTTCACAGCCGACGTAAGAGCCAGTCAAAATTTCGAAAAGGCACGAGTGACCCAGGGTTACCATTTATGTTGACGAAACGTGTAATGTAAGAAAAAATTCGTTTGGTTAGGAATTGATGTTTTTTTCATAAAAAATCGATACATTACACTCACTTGGGTTTCCGAAACTTACTTTTTATGCAAACACGTGTTTATGAAATTGTTTGGTGTGATTGCAGTTTGCTCTTGCCGATCCAGTGGCGTGGTCGGTAGCGTGAGCTCCTCCCACACCGCTGGACCCTGGTTCGAGTCCAGCTAGCGGCATGGGTGTGCGGGTGTTGTCCCTGTGATGTGTATTAAAATGTATGTACTGGATTTCTTGTAATAATAAAGTGTTCTGTATTTGTTTCTGTGGTTTATGGATCATTCGAGGTAACAGCCATTTGTAGCTATAGACCTCAAAGCATTGTTCACTCACTCACTCACTCACACTCACTCACTCAGTTTGCTCTTCTTCTTGGCTTCCTTCGATTGTTTATAAATGATGATATCAGTGTTGCTGTAATTTTTCATTATTATATTTTTATTTTAATTAACTAAAGTTTGATAATTAACATCATTTTCATAAATAAAATTGATTAAAAATTAATAAAATTTCTATTTCATTGTAAATTGTACCTATTTATAAGTTAAAAAAAACGTCACTTTTATGCTCAAAACTTAAGCATTTTTTTTATTTATACCGGCTATTTTTATTTTTTTGTGAAAGTACCATTCTTGATCTTCAATTTCCGTTTAAAACAGCAAAAAATGTCAATTCTATCCAAAGTTATGATTTTTTAAAGAAAATGTGCATTTTTCACATTTTTATTTGTTTATTTAAACATATTGTTTAAACAAATTAATAAGTCAGCAATATTGTGACTGATTCTTGTTCAAGGGTAGTTGATGTAATATCATGAATTTTTTTAGAATTTTTAAAGCACTTTAAACCACTTTTTACAGCGCTAAGCACGAGTGACCCATGATTACCGTTTAAAGGTGCCGAAAAACACGTTACCGTTTAAGGGTTAACTAGAGGATAATATTTTACCAGACGTACTGTTAATAACGAGTGGAGATTATTCTTTCCAGCAAGACAATGTCTCAGTATGTATTTCCTAAACTTCAAATTCGTGGTTTGATTCGTGTGTTCGTGAAATTACTTGATTGGCCGGCTAAAAGTCCTGATTTGAATCCAATGGAGAATCTATGGGGGTATTCTGACACACGAAGTATACAAAAATGGTATACAATATGAAAACAAGCAAGGGCTCATGTCCTCCATCGAAAAAGTCTGGTAAAAAATTTCCAAGAACGCTCTTAAGGCCCCTGTCCTCGCTCGAGGAAACGCTCGCAAGCTAATGCTATTCCTATGGGGAAGCATTTTTCTAATAACTCTTTCGCATTTTGATATTTTTGAATAATTTTTTTTGCATTGGATAGCTGGGGTGCATGCCGACAGCGCACTTTTTTTACTTTTTCGATTTTGGTTGCAGATATATTTTTTAAAAAGCACTTTCAGTTTCGAAACCGGTTTTGAAAGTGAAGCTAACTTTGTAAAAAATATCTGCAACCAAAATCGAAAAAGTAAAAAAGGTGCGCTTTCGGCATGCACCTCAGCTATCCAATGCAAAAAAAAATATTCAAAAATGTCAAAATGCGAAACAGTTATTAGAAAAATGCTTCCCCATAGGAATAGCATTAGCTCGCGAGCGTTTCCTCGAGCGAGGACAGGGGCCTTAAGGAACTGTCAAGCTCCATGTATCAAGACTGATAAAAGCGATTGAAAAGAAGGGGGGAGATTATTAATTATTAATGTGTTTCAGGCAAAAACATTCATTGTCCTTATAATTTTGTTCAACTCTTATATTGACATATTTTGTTAATTATGGCAAAAAATTCATATTTTGTATTTTCCAATGTTTTAAATTCTACAATGATTTCTAGCATAAAAAAGCATTTTATATATAAACTAGCGGACCCGACAGACGTTGTCCTGTCACCAACAGACGTTGTCCTTCCTGGCACCGACACCAGAAAATCAAATAAATGTACTTAAATATAGTAATACGCACGATAAACACTACGCTCTTAATTTAATTTCTTATTACAATTATGTAAAGAAATTATTTTTCACTCTTCAGTATTTTTTGAAGTCGGTTCAATTTTTGATAGAAAAGTTTATTTTTCTCATTTTTGTTAAAAGTTAACGATTTTCTGAAGTCAGTTAATCAAAATTATAATACAGGCTATATTACTGTAAAGCATACACGTTTGACAGGAGCGGGGTTCGAACACGTGATCTCTTTCTTCAAGAAGCAGAGCTTATATCTGGTGCCTTAGACCGCTCGGGCATTCTTATTCAACACTTTTAATAAGCGAAAAATGACTAACTATTAGTTTTTGCCTAGTTACTAAAAAAATACTGAATCAATTTCGACGAAATGTGAATCTAAACCATTCTCGAATCTACTAGAACGCACGCACAAAATTTCATCAAAATCGGTCCAGTCGTTTAAGAGGAATTCGATTACATACACACGCACAGAAGATTTTTATATATAAAGATGAGCATTGAAATTCAGGCTTTTACGCCGAAGACACCGTCAAATTAGGAAAATGTGAATTATCTCACGAACTACTGGATTTAAACGAATTTGCTTAATACCTTTCGATTCAGAATGAAAAAAATGCACAAAAATATATTATCAGTTGCAAAATAACTACAAAAGCCGATTTTTATGGAATTTTTTAAAAGTTCGTTCTTTTTTCTACTCATCTTAGGGGTGGAATTTTTGAAAATCCATTTTTAGCGGCACTCGATGTTATAAGAAGTATTTTTACCCCAATTTTCAAGATTTTTGGATCGGTAGATTTTTTTGTGCTATGATTAATACGAAATCCTGACTTTCCTTAATATTCATAGCACTTTTAATTAGCGAAAAATCACTAACTATTAGTTTTTGCCTAATTACTAAAAAAGTACTCAATCAATTTCGACGAAATTGGAATCTAAACCATTCTCGAATCTACTGGAATGCACACACAAAATTTCATCAAAATCGGTCCAGTCGTTTAGGAGGAGTTCAATTACATACACACGCACAGAAGATTTTTATATATAAAGATTTCACTTCATTTAGTTCAGAAATAAACTTTTTTCTATGCAATTTTCAATTGTTCTTATGATTCTGATTACCATTGTAAAAAGAATGAAATAGTATATAACTACACCTTGGAGGACAAGTAGCGCGGTCGTGAGGAGAAGGTCACAAAATGCATAAAGCCCCGAAATTGGCATTTGTCTAGCTTTAAAAGTTTATACCAACGTCGACGTTTCATGATACATGATTACAGTCACCCATCTCCCCTTTTGCATTGTAAATGTGTAAATAACCAGCATGACCTCAGTAAAATATTCAAGAACGATAAAATAAAATATATAAATAAACAAATACTCTCGAACAGCATACATGGTCGCAGACAATCTGTCATTCAAGTCTAACAATAGCTGTGTGACACAATTATATATATATTATAAAGAGGGGAGTGGCTTCATTTAAAAGCAATAAATTTACAATGAAAATGATTAGAAAAACCATATTCTTAGCGAATAACCCTGAAATGTTAAATGTCAATCTCATTTATAAAAAATAGAGGGGGGGGGGAGGGAAACAAGTCATTCATTATTTAGAAACAGTTTCACTGTTTCCCCTACTAGTGAGTAGTTGGGCAGGTTTGGTAGGCAGAAGAAACCGTGACCCAGTGTTCCTTCTCCAAGGTTCATCAGTTTCAAGTCGTTTTCACGCTGGTGTGCGCACAGAGAGCAGTTTCTTTTTTATTTAAGTTGAATCAACCCCTAAATCTGACTTCAGTCGTCCTGTTATTTCCGAGATTGACACAATGAATCTTCTTGGTTTCTTCTTCCTGTGTTTTCTTGCAGTTGTCGCAGCGAGAAACATCCAATTCCAGCCATGTGGTAAGTTGTTTCGGTCCGATTAATCTAACTAACCTTTTCATTATTATTATTAATTCTCTGTATCATTTTACATCGTAAACCATTACCGATATTAGGAGTTAAGGGGACGATTTACCTCAACTTTGGTCAAAATGTTTGTTTTCTTTTTAAGAAAAATATTAAATGAAAACTTCTCTAATGGTTAAAATTTGGACACCTCATTTATATCTATACGGCAATTACATCGCTAAATATTGTAAAATTTGTTAATACACCCAGCGCAATTACCCATACAATTTAAATTTTTAAATAGCCTTTTCTCCATGTTTATATTTTCGCCACTTTCCGGTTTTAAAAGTGCTAAGACTCTTTTTATGTTTTATTTATTTATTTATTTGTTTGCATTTGAGACAGAGCTCTAAACTTTTTTGTGTACATTATTTATTATCTGTGTGATAAATCTGAGCATAAAATTTGTCTTCAAGATTTTTTTTTTTTTTAAATAAAAGTATGGTAGACCAGGAAGCGGCAGCAGAGACAATTAATTACCTTATCGAATTCACGAATAAAAATTTTGGATTAGTTAAATCTCAGTTCGCATATTCAGACCCAACCGGTTTGCCAAGTCGCATTTTGGTGGAAAACATCTAAAAACCCAAGTGTAACGGTTGACTCGTAGGTTTAGCATTGTGCTTTCCTGCAATCAAAAGTATGAAAACATGGAGGATTGGAAGCAGGGAAACATAATGGTAAATCTATGAATCAACCCCTAAAATCGGGTTTTTCGATGTTTTCTACGAAAGATATCACTTGGCAGAACGATTGTGTTTTAATAAGCGAATCGAGATTTAACTAATCCTAGATTTTCATTCGTGAGCTCGATGAGGTGGTTGTCTGTGCTGCCGTTTCCCGGTCTATGAAGATGTGTTAGATTTCATCGTTTTTAACAACATTTATGTCAGTAAAAAGTTTGTATTAACTATAATATTAGATGTATCTAAAATCCATGCGCAATCTTGTGTAATACATATTTAGAAATCTTAGGGGAAAAAAGGCAAAAATATCAATATTTAAAACAGTAGTTAAAATTTTTAAAAAATGCAATTTTTTCTAAACTTTTTAAAAATTTTAATTAAATATGCAATTATTTTTTTCTTCAAAATTCACTATTCGATGAACATTGAAATGCAGTGAGTTGACCATTTGAACCATATTTTCAAAAATAAAGAAAGTTGTTGAAAAGGAAAACTGTCCTCTTAATAACTGTAACTGTTAAATTACTTTAAAAAACATTTTGATGCGGTCGTTTTCGTTGAACAAATAGGCGATTCTTGATCCTTGTACTAGTGGAATACTAACAATTGTTAGCAAATATTTGAAAAAATAAAACATGCTAAATATAAATTTTCTAAAAATAGCACCCGTTTCCTTAGCAGAAAATTCTAAGATAGAACGGCGAGATACATGTCTATTTTCTTCAAAATGATGCAGAATCTAGAAAATCTTAGCTAAAACTAGAATCGTAAGCGTAAAACTAAAATCATGATAAACTCCATTTTGAGCTTAGTTATGTAATGTACAATGATAGTTGACGTTTATATTTAAAATGTATAAATGCATCAGTTAAAGCTCTATGAATATTAAAACAAAAAAATTAAATTACATAATTGTACATTTATCAACTTTGATCTTAATATAGAACATCGATTTTCAAAAATACCATTTTCATATTTTAAAAAAAGTAATAGTTTGTATATGTTCTGATTGTGACTTAACAAACAAAGCTTATTTAAGTGCGTGTATGTTACACCCAGTGCTCAAAAAGTACCGGAGCGAAGTGGGACGATGTTCTGATTTGTGAAATTACGACAAATAGTATTCCTATTCTGCAGTTATGGCAAAATATCGTTCCAATTCGTGCAGGTATTAAAACGCATTAATACAGTTTTGTATGAATATTTTATTGTGCTCTCTGTATCTTTTTCTTTATTATATAAAACGTTGAATGCATTTTTGTATGATTAGGTATACATTTGTCTGTCTTTAAAAATATTTTTCAGTCAACAATCATTTCAAAATAGCATTCCGTTTCATGATTTTTATTTTTTTAATCATTTAGAGCCTTAGTTATAACCCGCAATAATGCATTGAACGTACTTTTAACAGGTAAAATTCTGAGCAATATTTTTGATGGCCAGGTACAGGCCATAACGACTCTAAAAGCCGGGCGAGGATTTTTTATCCTTCTTTATACCCCTTTCTTTCTTTCTTTTTCTTTTTTTGATACCGAACTATGGGACTGTACACTGTACAGCTCCTTCAATATCTGTCTTTCTCGTCTGGCCAGTGTGAATCGTTTATATTCTACTACTATTATAATATAAATCGGTGGCTTAAATGAATATTAGAGTTTTCTCATACTAATAAATTGATGTTTTTTATTTTCTACCCAAGGATGTACTTAATTCCTTAAGGGTGCTGGTCACTCAGCTTCCAAATCCCCCTTCGAAATGTTAAGACCTCTGGGCGTTTGATGTATTCTTATATTCAAAATATCTGCTCAGGAAATTAATATTTTTAATTTATTTTTTCAGTATTATCGTTGCCGCTTACGTGAAGATGTGATGATAGTTATTGCCGTACTGTAGAAGTGGGTTTTTCCCAGAAGCCAGTGTACTTTTTATAACAAATAATCAGTGAAAGCGCGTGACTGGCTATTGAGACATCACCCCACATCACGCGCTGGCGCGTGAGAGGTTCCTTAACGTTGGCGCCATATCACACACTGGCGCGTGATCGGCAGCGAATGTGTTAAAGAGTGTCCCTGTTTTTATTAGTTGTCAAAATATTTCTAAAATCTTTGTTTAATTTAATACTTTATATGTTTCAAAAACTTACGAACTGTGAGTAAAATTTAAACACTTCATATAATTAAGCGTAGCGTTTACAGATATTTTGAAAACTAAAAAGACATCTTTAAAAATGAGTATACAGAAAAAAGGCAGTTAAAAATAATTATTTCTAGAAGAGCTATTTTGAATATAAGAATTCATCAAGCTCCCATAGACTTAACATTACAGATGGGACTTCGGAAGATGTGTGACCATTACGCTTAATAACAAATTCCTTCTATGCCCAGGACTGTAGCTAGGATTTGCCTTCGGAAGGAGATCAATCATAAAATTTTGTCTGATCGGGCAAGAGTAATTTGAAAAATTTAAAGCGAAAATAAAAAAAATAAACACTGTTATAAGGTATATTCCTGCATAGAATCGTTAAGCCCGTCCCTTTTATCAGAATTTAGATTTTTCCCTTCATCTTCATGTAAAGCGTATGGACCGACTTCGACCGCACAATGTCTAATTTTGTATTTATTACTATGGAGATCATTGTGATGTCATTTTTTTTCCCTTTGCTATAAATGTCATCGGCCTTTACTTTTACAAATGATCTCTATTTTCTTTTTAAACTGCTTGTCATAGAATCTTTAGTAAGGTTTTTTTAATTATTCGAATATATGTTAATGCACTCATCAGTTTCAAATAAATACTTCCTATAGCACTAATCCATTTCTTAACACTTTCCAACATTGTCGAAACGAATTTTTGAATCGGGTTTGTATGTCTATCTGTCTGCCTGAATGTCTGGCCGAGCTATGAATTGAGTAAATATCCTGGGATTGCCATATAATTCATATATACATACTATTGAGGTTGATCATGTCGTGCTCGGTATTTAAAATGGAGTGTGTACTATCCATAGTTCATTTAAGGGGCACTCAAAAGTATTTCATTACATGTAAGTCCATGGAGAAAAGTCCCTCGCAGTATATTTTTACTAATGTTTAATATTTTAAACATAATTAAATATTTATACATTACTGAGGTGCACAAGAAGATGGTTACTATTGAATGTGTTAGGTGTAGTAGCTACATATGTATACAGAGAATCTCAAATGTATTCCGGCTATGAAAAAAATTGTTTGCGGCGTATTTTACTTTGTTACAAAAATAATGAAATTGATATCAATTTTTGAGGCGCGTTAAAGCAAACTTTATGTAGAGCATCGGATGCAAAGAATTTATCCTGACTTTACCAAGTCACACAAAAGTGTTCCATATAACGTTTTACGAGAAAAGAAATGTTTTCGTAGCGTACATTTAATTATATTGTATTATTTCAATTGATGTGCATTACGAATATTTGCTACAAGATGCTTGCACAGAAAATGTGCATTGCATTTATCGTTCATTCCACATCCATATTAAAATCGTGATTTATTATTCTCACCAATAAATTTTTATTATAAATTTTGCATTGTTTAATTCGAGCATTTTTCTAATTCAATTTGGCAAAGATTTCTATTTGGAAAAACAGGTGACAAAAGATTAAAAATTCTGTAAAAGACATGAAACAAATAAGCATTATTTGAAATATTTTTTTTTCAAAAATATTGATCAGTTAAATGGTTAATCAGTAGTAAATGTGGTTGCATCGGGAGCCGCAGCATTCCTTTGTCAATAGAAAATGAATTAAACTCGTCCACCGAAAATCGTCACAGCTCGTGGTCATATTCTTTCAACCTCTATAATCGGATTTTTATCCATTTGCTTTTGATTCGGCTATTTCGCAGTTTCCAAGGTAGCATTCATCGCTGTCGCGACAGCTGACGGCCTTCTTTCTGCGATTAAGATTATTTACATGTTTGAAAATCAGTTTGTGTAAAATGGTTAAATGAAAAAAATATGTATGCCTCTCATACTATAATGATAAATACCGAAATTTCTCCATTTCATTCATGCAATAGTATTAAAAATATGTTTGTGTATTTTTTCTCACAAAATATCGTCTTTTTGTTTTGTTTTGTTTTTTCTTTTCTTTTACATTTTCCAAGAAACTTTATAAAATTATGAAAATAAATAAATAGTCTTGTCATTGCATTCGGTCTTTGAATTACATGGCCCCATTCTGACATGACTGAAGAAATACGGAAGGATTTTCATTTTCATAAGATTCACTTAAATGAGGCCAGACTCGTGCAAAAAAAGAAAAAAAAATCATTATTTACGCTAACGCTAAAGATCGGTATATTTGCAATAGGTGTGCTGGAAAACTTCAGAATGATCGAAATGTTGAAAGTCATCTAAAACAATAGAAGAAATAGTAAAAAATATGAGTTTTATTGCCGAAAACATAAAGAAACTGAATAAACATTTGATTTTATATAATAATAATAATAATAATAATAATAATAATAATAATAATAATAATAATAATAATAATAATAATAATAATTTCTATAATAATAAACTCTATCATACTGTTAAAATTTTTCGGTGAAATTAGAGAGAATCTGATGGCAATTCATTAATTTAAGTCTTATGTAAAATTATAGAGATTAGAAAAACAGATATTCTGCTAAATAAGGAAGAAATTATTCGGTAAAATTACAGCAGACTCTGTAAACATACATCGATAAAAATACAGTGGACTCTCTCTATCTGAACGCGCTCTAATGTGAACAACCCTGTATTATGAACACATTCCGTCGGCGAGACTCCCATCGACTTAACAAAAGGTAAGCTCTCTATATTCTGAACACTCTCTAATCTAAACGCTCCACTATTATGAACGTTACATTTAGTACCCAATTCTACCACACCTCTCTGTAAACTGAACATGTGCTTTAAGGGTGTATTCGAAAAAACGCTTTTCCACCTTCAACAGCTCGAAATTTTCCGATACAATTTCAGGCACAATTTTAAAAGTAGAGGCATGAAACTTGCTGAGAGGATTTTTGAAGTGACGTATAAGGTGCCATGTGATGTCTTTTTACGATCAATTCATTAGAATTTGATTTATAAGCAATTATCCTCTCAGTATGATTCTTTTTTCCATCCCCGATCTCCCGCTTCTGAAAAATCCGTTCAAACTGGCAACTTTGGCAGCCTTTTTTGCAATATTTTCTACATTTATCAAAGGATCGACCATTACGGCACTTTGAGTACTTTCTGAATAATACAATTTGCTAGTTTCATGCATTTGAGGGCAAAAATGAACTTAAAAATAAATCGGAAAATTAGCAGTTTGAATCGAAATACACCCTTAATCTGAATTCAAATTCCTGTCATGGAAATTCAAAGAAACTGTTACAGAAAAATAAAAAGATTCAACGAACTCGGTTTAAAAAATAAGAGACAAAATTATGCTAGATTGTAAGCATGTACTTGAAGTTGCAATTTGTTTGAATACTTTAGATAAAATCTTTAGTTAAATGTTGGAACACTTGCTGTCACATTGTTGTCAGCAAATTCCGGGAGAAGTCGTTTTATGATTATTTTAGTTAGAAAGTATTTTTTCTGATTAGTTGGAGACAATTATGATAAATTAACTTCCATCTTGCTTATTTCAAATAATAGTTTCAATTATTGTTAATCACATCTTAACCCATTAGTGCCTAGCGTCCCTTTTTAGGGACGCTTCAAAAGGTGCATTCAGCACTGTTTTTGACACCGGTAAAAAAGAAAAGCAATAATTATTTTATTTAAATGATGCATTTTCGTGATTAATGAACTAAACTTAAATCTTCTAAAAATAGTGGTGCCAACCAAATAAAATTTACGCAAAAGATGCTGGGCACGAATGGGTTAAGAGCATGATATTTTAAAGATTATTTTTTTAATTTTCAATTGATTACTTCGATTGATCAATTACTGGGAAAATGGCAATTAAAGAAACTATTTGCTTATAATTTTGTTGAAATTTAATTTCAGCGAATTTCTTTTTTGCCCATAATAGAACAATCATTTAGAGTTGTAGCAATCATATTAATTTACTTCTAAAACTTAAAATGAAGAAAACAATTCCAGTACTGACCTTATTTGATCAACTACTGGTTTGGTCACCCTACCTTAATAGTGGCAGTGCATTTCCAGTCTCCCTCTATACTGAACACCCCCATATTCTGAACATTTTTGGTCAGTCCCATGAGTGTTCAGATTAGAGAGAGTCCGCTGTACACAAAACTGTAAGTTTATTTTTAATCTAACTAGCTGACCCGCCCGGCGTTGCCCGGGTCCGTATTAGCAATATTAAACGAACTTGAAATTTGTATGATTTTATCAATAACTGGAAGCATGCAGAAATGCATTGTCTGAAATACGTCATTTTCATCGTTATAAAGTATTAAAAGGTTCTGAAAAAAAAAGAAAACTTTTAGTAATACAATTTTTAGTTTAAATCAAATGTTTTCAATATTTTATTTAATTTTATTCAAAATGAAAAAAGATTTTCTTAGCAGACGATTTTTTGTGATAAATACATTATCTGTTTTATATTTCTTCTGCTTTATTCCTTTTATTTATAGAGTTCAAAATGAAAAAAGATTTTCTTAGCAGACGATTTTCCTGTGCCTCAATTAATTATCCTCGGAATTCCTTTTATTTATAGAGATTATTCAAAATGAAAAAAGATTTTCTTAGCAGACGATTTTTTGTGATAAATACATTATCTGTTTTATATTTCTTCTGCTTTATTCCTTTTATTTATAGAGTTCAAAATGAAAAAAGATTTTCTTAGCAGACGATTTTCCTGTGCCTCAATTAATTATCCTCGGAATTCCTTTTATTTATAGAGATTATTTAATTTACTTTCAAAAATTAGCGAATATTTGAAATTCGACGAATTTAAGTTTCTGAAGCGAAAATGAATTACTGTGTTATATAACTTTTCTTACAATAAAGTTACGTAGCTGTGCTATGATTTTACAACGCGATTCTGGAAACTCTAGCAAATCAACTTCCAAAAGCTAATGTTCACTTATATTAAAGACTGAACTTTTGTAAATTTGTTCAATTAGGTTCAATCCAATAAAAGTAATTTTCAAAATTATATTTTAATGCCTAATAAATTTATATTTAAACTTTCTTTTATTTTTTCAATGCTAAAATGGGTTCGTAAAATATTTCACATTTAAAAGGTTGAAATGAGAGATGAACTTTCTAAAAACATTCTAAATTCCAATTTGCATGAAATTCTTCGTTCTGAAATTCTTAGGAATAGAAACTTGAAGTTTGACACAGACGGCTGTTACTTTAAAGACTTAAATGAAACCACAGAACAGTCTTCAAAATTTTAGACATTTAACCCCTTCGCGACGAGGGCTTTTTATGAAATTTTTAATATTTAGTCACCGGTTTTTTATAACAGAAATTTGCTATTTATTAAATCGAGTAAACGCTCCGATTATATAAGACAAATTTTACAATAAAGTTTTACTGGTGGGGATAACCAAGGCTTCTTAAGCCTTTTTGCGGCACGTATACGTGTCGCTCGTTCCCAAGGAGTTAACAGTGTGTAAGATTCAAAAAAGTTCTAAAACTGTGATTTATGTGGTACAATGGAATTATAGAAGCTTGGAATTTGGCATGGTGGTTATTTTTAAGATGTAAATGCTCGATAGAAGCGATTTTTTAAAAAAATTCAAAATTTTAAAGTACGAATAAAGTACGTTCTAAATTACGATTTAATTGGAACTGTAATAGTTATAAATTTGGAATTTAGTAAAAGTTGTTCCTTTTAAGGTGCACATGATCGATGGAAACACTTTATTAAAAATTTGAGAATTAAATATATGAAATGGAAGGAAAATGATCTAAATTACGGTTTATTTAGAATTGTTTCGTAAAAACGAAAAATTTACGATAAAAACGTAAAATTTAATATGTTTGTTATTTTTAAAACGTAAATGCTCGTGCAGAAGACCTTTTACAAAATTCGAAATTTGAAATCAAAAAACGTTCTAAAATTGCAATTTTTGTGATGATGATGCTGGGACCAAACTTCTAGACTAGGCACTAGAAACTTGAAATTAGGCATGATGGTTATTTTTAAAATGCAAGTGCTCGCTAAAAACGGTTCCTAAAATATTTCACATTTAAAAAACTGAAATGAGCAGTAAATGTTCTAAACTGTGATTTATCTGAAAATTTTACAAATAGAAACTAGAAGTTAGATACGGCTGTTTCTTTAAAGACTTAAATATAACCACAGAACAATTTAAAATTTTTGAAATGTAACAGAGTGCAGGATCCAAAAAATTTTTTAAATAGCAACTTTTGTCATAAGTTGGTATAAAACATGATAACCACATCTGGCATGGTGGTTACTTTTATGACATAACTAGACATTTGACCAATGTTATTAATTTGGCTAATTAAAAAGAAAAAACATTCGCCAAATGAAAAAAGTATTAGCCAAATAGATTCGCCGTGTACCACTAAATAAAATTATCTTTAATCCTTTAATGTACCTTCTTTTTCTCAATATGTTCTAAAATAACCTAAGTTTTTGTAGCTGCGACAACGATTGTTATTAATCTAAATTCAACTATCCGCTACAAATATATTAAAAATATATTATTGTATAAATATATTAAAAATATTAAACACACACACGCAAAAAAAAGAAAAGAAAAGAAAGAAAAAAAGCAAAAACTGAGCACTAGCAATTTGGCGAATCTAATCGCTTGTTTACTCGCCAAATGAAGAATTTAGTCGCAATTTGGCGCAATGCGAGCGACAGCAAGAACACTAATAACTACTCGTTAATAATTAAACCCCGTAATACCTGGCGATAAAATTGATAAATAAACTAAAATACTTTGTTAAATCACCATAAAATGAAAAAAATTAAACAGGACGCGTTTCGAACTACAACAAAAGTAGCTCTTGTAGCTCGAAACGTGTCCTGTTTAATTTTTTCATTTTATGGTGATTTAACCTCTTCAGACCTGAGGTACACAAATGTGTACCTCCATTCTTTTTCTCAAAAAAACTAAACTGTTCTATCTTTTTGCATTTTTCTATACAGGTAAAGGTTTTTTGCTTTAAAACAAAACCAATAAATGTCAGCACTGATGAATATTACCTCATAAAATAAATATATTTTCATCCGAGTTTCCAAAATACCTCAATGAAGACATTGTGGCCAAAAAAGTAAGACATATTCATGATTGGGTCATTCCATGTCAAATCAACACAAAAAAGGGTCATTTTCAACCCGACCCTCTCTGAATTGGATGAAATTTTTTTTATTTGTTGCACTAATAGAGAAATGAATAAATCCGGAGTTTTTAGTTCATATTGCAATTAGTTTTTTAAATATTTAAATTTAAATTTGGTCAAATTTATCAAATTTTAGCAATTCTTACAACACAAAATAGGCTCTAACTTCTTTCCTAATTAACGTAGAGTTTTGATTTTGATATCGTTGGAAAGTATATGAATTGCACTTTCATATGATATACTACATGACTAGATTTAAGAAAAATTTAATTTCAAGGTCATCAAGTTTAAAATTTAAATTTTAAAATTTTAAAGTTGTAATCTTTAAAATTCTCTAAAAAAATTATATATTATTTTTTAATTTATTGTAAACATAATCTGAAAGTTTTAGCCTGGGACCGCAATGGGTTCATGAGTTATAAATTCTAGAAAATTGGTAGTATCATGTTTCAACCATTACAAAAAAAAAAAAAAAAAGCCACCACTTCATATATATATATATATATATATATATAAAGCTGCATATTGAGCACCAGGAAGAAGGTCTTATAGTTGATTAACTGTTTTCTAAAATGTCTTTACTATGTGTGTGGGTAAAAAAGATTGGTATTTACACCCCCCCCCCCAATTTCTTTTTTAAGAATTAATATTTTCATAATTTTGAAAAAAGGTATATTTAAAATTGAATAAAGATCTGCAGAAGCAAGTTGCTTAAAAATTTTGTGTGTTTTCTGAAAAAACATTTTGTGTTATATATTTTATTTTTTTAATCAACAAGCAATTTTTTTTCTTTCAACATTTTTCTCTGCTTCCCTAATTACATGGTTAGAAAAGCCAAAAAATTGGTGAAAGAAAAGGGAATTCTTTCAACTCCAAACCCCAAACCTGGCAAAAATCTAAGTCAGGATATAGTAAATAGTGTGAGAGATTTTTATAATAGTGACCAAATAAGCAGAGTTATGCCTGGCAAAAAAGACTTTGTATCCATGGTTAGTCAAGGTAAAAAGATTCAAGTCCAAAAAAGACTGGTGTTATGCAATTTATATGAGGCTTTTAAAGAATTTAAAGATGGATATCCACACTTAAAAATTGGATTTTCAAAATTCGCTGAACTAAGACCGAAAAACTGTATTTTAGCTGGTGCAAGTGGGACACATACAGTTTGTGTTTGCCATATTCATCAGAATGTAAAATTAATGATTATTGGAAGTAATTTGAAGGAGCTAACTTCAGAAGAAAACATTCCAATTTCGTCTTATAAAACTTGTATAGCTTTGCTTCTATGCAATCCAGCACATCCTACTTGTTATCTCAATGAATGCAAAAACTGTCCCAAATTTGAAGAATTTAAAATTTATCTGGACAAACTATTTTGTGAAAACAGTATTGAAACAATTGAATACAAACAATGGTTAAATGTGGATCGTTCCATTCTACAAACTTTAACAAATTCATATGAGGAATTCATTGAATCATTTATTGATAAACTTTCTGTGCTTATCCGACATTCATTTATAGCCCAACAACAATCCTCATTCTTTAAGGTTACAAAAAGTAATCTTAAATTTGGGGAGTATGCTATAGTGTCTGATTTTTCAGAAAATTACTCATTCATTCTTCAAGACGAAGCTCAAGGGTTTCATTGGAATAACGCGCAGGCAACATTCCACCCATTTGTTATATACTATAATAGAGACAACCACATAGAAAATATTAGTTTTGTTGTTATTTCTGACTGTCTTTCGCATGATACCACAGCTGTATATGCATTTCAGAAAAAACTAGTTAAGTTTTTAAAAGAAAAATCTGATGAGTCTCCCCTAAAATTTACATACTTTTCTGATGGTGCAGCGGCTCACTATAAAAACCGCAAGAACTTTTTAAATTTATGCTGTCACAAAAAGGACTTTGGCATACCTGCTGAATGGCACTTCTTTGCCACTGCCCACGGGAAAGGAGTATCAGATGGCGTAGGGGGTACAGTCAAAAGATTAGCTGCTCGTGCAAGTTTGCAACAGGTATATACAGATCAAATTATGATGCCACGAGCATTATATGAATGGGCTTCAACTCATATTTCTGGCATAGAATTTTGTTATGTAACTTCTCAGGATTATGAAAATGAAAATATTTTTTTACAGGAACGTTTTTCTTCTTCTTGTGCAATACCAGGAACACAAAAGTTACATGCATTTATACCCCAGAACAATAACACTCTTTTATGCAAAATATATTCTAATTCTGATACTGGAAAAATTGCAAAAGTAACAAAGAAAGAAGGGGAAATTGAACTGGAAGAAATAAATGGTTATGTAACATGCATTTATGATCAAAAATGGTGGTTAGCTTGCGTACTTAGCGTAAATTATGACAGAGAAGAAATTAAAATCAACTTCCTGCATCCACACGGCCCATCATCATCATTTTATTTTCCAGAACATCCTGATATTTTACAAGTGACAGTAAACACAATATTAACAAAAGTTGATCCTAGAACTGTCAATAGTAGAACATATAAGCTATCTGAAGAAGAAATGCATTCTGCATCAATAAAATTAAGAAAAAAGTGCACAACAACTGATTAGTATTTTCAATTAATATAATTAACATAATTTATAAGTCATGCATATTCATTTTTTGGATTTCAAGTATGCATCCTTGTATATCATTAGTATTTAAATTTTAAAAGTTTATTTTGAAATGCATTGTTAGATATTTATTAAATGGTTTTTTAAATCTATTTTTCTTATCCTCTATAAAATCTTTTGTCTTTTATATGTGTATCAACTTTCCTAAAACATTTTTTAAAAAAATCAGGTATTTCCCAGAATATAGAAATTGGGATAAACTATTATGGTATTATTTTAATATTGTTTTTTGATGGTTAAAAGTTTATTTTCAGTATATTCAGTATGAAATTTTAGTTTAAAAAAGTAGCAAAATTTGTCACTTGTTATGAGCAAATTTAGATGCAAGTAGTTTTCTTAAAATTTATTTTTCATGAACCCGTTGCGGTCCCAGGCTAAAACTTTCAGATTATGTTTAAAATAAGTTGAAAAATAATATATAATTTTTTAGAGCATTTTAAAAACTACAACTTTAAAATTTTAAAAGCAACTTGCTTCTCCAGATCTTTATTCAATTTTAAATATACCTTTTTTTCAAAATTATGAAAATATTAATTCTTAAAAAAGAAATTGGGGGGGGGGGGGGGTGTAAATACCAATCTTTTTTACCCACACACATAGTAAAGACATTTTAGAAAACAGTTAATCAACTATAAGACCTTCTTCCTGGTGCTCAATATGCAGCTTTATACACACATATATATATATATATATGAAGTGGTGGCTTTTTTTTTCTTTTTTTTTTTTGTTATGGTTGAAACATGATACTACCAATTTTCTAGAATTTATAACTCATGAACCCATTGCGGTCCCAGGCTAAAACTTTCAGATTATGTTTACAATAAGTTGAAAAATAATATATAATTTTTTTAGAGAATTTTAAAAATTACAACTTTAAAATTTTTAAATTTAAATTTTAAACTTGATGACCTTGAAATTAAATTTTTCTTAAATTTAGTCATGTAGTATATCATATGAAAGTACAATTCATATGCTTTCCAACGACATCAAAATCAAAACTCTACGTTAATTAGAAAAGAAGTTAGAGCCTATTTTGTGTTGTAAGAATTGCTAAAATTTGATAAATTTGACCAAATTTAAATTTAAATATTTAAAAAACTAATTGCAATATGAACTAAAAACTCCGGATTTATTCATTTCTCTATTAGTGCAACAAATAAAAAAAATTTCATCCAATTCAGAGAGGGTCGGGTTGTGGGCTGTGTTGATTTGACATGGAATGACCCGATTATTTAACTTAAATACTTTACAATGAAAAATTTTGAGGGTTTGCTGATCATTTACTTGTTTAAAGACCCTAATTTTGTTATTGCGTAAATTTATATTACTGATAGTTAAACTGGTGTTTAAAGGGGATTAGTACTTTTATATCGATATTTGTAAACTTAAATTACCAGTCCCCTAAAGTACTGATTTCATAAAAATGACTCTTTCTGTCATCTATGGTGCCAGTTCGATTATGCAAAAGCAATAAGTATATATTTCTAGCGTTATTTTATGCTCAGGTCTGAAGAGGTTAACAAAGTATTTTAGTTTATTTATCAACTACTCGTTAGAACGGCTTTTACAAAATTTCAAATTAAAAAATGAAATAAATTCAGAAAAAAGTTGTATATTTGAACCTGACCCAGTCTTACTCTTAATACCTACCATTTTAATGGTAATAATTTAGTTTTATAAAGTAGGAAGTAAATGAAACGGATATAAATTTTTAAAGTTTTTTTTGTGACTGGTAACTGGAAATTAGGTCAAATGGAATAATTTTCAATTTTATGGGAATGAGTTTTCCCATAAAGGAAAAATTACCGCAGCGCAAGTATTTTCAAGGACAGTTACAGTGTAAGAAAGAAGAATGACGCATTCACTATAACTAGTTTGAAATTTTGAAGAGTAAAGTATAGTTTCGTTCCAGTGATTAAACAACTTGAATAAAATAAGGGTTATTAAACAATAAATAATTAAAACATACAAAAAAAAACACCAATTATTGCTAACAATTTAAAAAGGCTTGAATAAAACACTACATTGTAATGGCAGTCTATGATAATATTACTTCATTTTTGGAATAAATGTTTTTATATTTTAAATGCGTAATGTCTTGTGTTTTCAAATAAAATATTTTGATCATGTTAATTATGGAACTTTCAAGTTAGGTTCAAAATTTAATTTCACATGATAAGCAGTGTTAAATTCGGAGGTGGACCGGTAGAAACTCCCCCATTACCTACCCACCCACTCACCAGAAGATTTGAGATTTTGTATTTCCAATGGAAAAAAAGTGCAATTTCCTCTTCAGAATTTTATAATGCCTCCCTCCTTGAAGAAACGGAAATCCTACACGAAGAAAGGTGTCTGAATTCAACACTCGTGATAAGTTTATATGCGTTTCAACTTGGAATGTATAATGCATATATCCTTTCATATTTTATTCTCATATGCTGTAACTTTCCCCAGTTGAAACGATTGTCTACAATCTCTTTTGGTAACTGATCTTCTTTTTTTTTTTTTTTTTCTCACAAGCTACTTGCGACAAAAAACACTACCCCCCCCCCCCCTTTCCCACCACCTTTTTTTGTTTCTTTTTTTTAACTATTTGGAAAATGTTGTTGCTGTCGGTCTAGAGATATCTGACACATATTGGAATCCTTGTGATGTCCGCATTTTATTCGTTTTCTGATTGGGCAATGTTTAATCCATGGTGTATATGTAATATATGACTCTGTTATTACGTAAACCACTTTTTTTTCCTTTTTTGGTCAACAAAAAGATACAGCATTCTACTATTTTCCCTCTACTTTCAACAGAAATGGAATTCTTCTGTTGCCACAATGTCAAAAAAAGTATTAAAAACTACAAAAAAATAAATAACTCAAAAACAAATTAAGATACAGCTTTCAGACAAATTGCATTTAAAAGTACAGTTTTTTTCTCCTAACGGCGGTGCAAAAATTGAAAATGTGCGATGTTTAGAAGTTTAAAATTTTCAATACCGAAGATTGTAAAACGGAAATTTCAATTAAAATTTGTTTATGATAGGTCGAGGAATATTAATGTTTATACCATGGCGTACGTAATATATAACTCTGTTATTACGTTAGTCACCTTTTGATCATCATAAAAATGATGTTTATTATTTTAAATATAGAATTTATTTATAAGACTAAAATTTTAGTCTCTGAAATGATCATTTTCTAAATAATCGTTGTAATTAATTAAACTACATTTTTTTTTTTTTTACTTTGGAAGAAAATGTACGTTTAAAAATCTCGCAATTGTTTGAAAAAATATTATTGTGACGATATTCCAATGTTTACCATTTCTATTCTTCTGCTATCATGCACGTATTTTTGTTCCTAGAGAAACCAGCTTCGAAATGATACTTGCTACAAACTAGTAAAAAATGGGGAAGACTGTAGTCCACCTGTTTTGTTTATAAGAAATTCTACTTACCCACGTGCAGGAGGGAAAAGCAACAAGAGCATTGTTGTTAAATGTATTATGTAACAATGATAGCTATTATTAAATACTTTTAAATAGGAAGTATTTCTATAAAGTATTATTTTGTGTAAAGTTATTTCATATACTGTAATGATATTTTATTAATTTTATCAGTAATTCAACTTTAAATCAGTAGAATAATATATGCATAAACTTAGCTGCATTTCTTTTTGCAAACATATAAAAAAGAATTACATTGATAACGATATTATTAGGAAAGGGAAGAGGACGAGGTATGATATCGAAAAGAGGAGAAGGAGGTTCAAAATTGTCGAAAAGTTGATAACATTATCTATGTACGATCTAGTAAGTTAGTGCAAATGAACTTCTGTAAACACTTCACGTTCCTTTATTATTATTATTATTATTATTATTATTATTATTATTATTATTATTATTATTATTATTATAAAAAATCTATATATAAATATATAATCTATATATAAATTATATATAAATTATCTAAAAAATTAAATTTCAGAGTATCAAATCAGTGTTATTCCTTAAATATTTATTAATGCAGATTGGTGTGAAATTTTACAGACTTGTACTTTAAATTTTCAACTAAAGAGAGAGGACAAAATAAAAACTAGTCGTTGGGGGCCACCGTAATACTTACCCATCATGGATATGTATATGAAAATAAAACATGTGAAACTATTTATACAATGCATTGCAATTCATAAACAAAATTTAAATATTGTTAATATACATAGTAATGCTATATTAAAGAACTGCTGATGTACCAATTTCGACAAATTATATAAAACGGCAAACTACTCAAGTAGTACCGAACTGCGTAAAAGAAACATCCTTATAACTCCAAAAATAATAATTCTATTAACTAACAATTAACTGCGTCGGATTAAGCGTCTCATTTCCAATTAAAATATACTTCTGAATTGAAATTTGAATGAAATACAGGGTCATGAAAAATCGAAGAATGTGGAAAACAGGATTACAAATATTTCGGCAACTAATAATCCAATTGACTTCGTTCTATATGCAAAATGTGTGTTATTTTATTGCCTTTTACGTCCATTCCTTAGAACAAAAAAAATCGAAAATTTTTATATACCTTTCATCAGAATGAAGTTTTCGAGAGTCCGAAAAAAATAGTTCCGGATAATCGAGGTTGCTGATATTAAATAGGGTTCGTCCCATTCTTACATACTAACTACATACAAAATTTTAAGTCTCTATCTCAATTCGTTCGGGAGATAGAGCGTTTACAGACAGACAGACAGACAGACAGACAAACAGACAGACAGACAGACGGACGGCAAAATTTTTTTTCTAAAAATATGTTTTTCGGAATCTCCACTATCTAAAACGTGTAAATCCGTCAAAAAAAATTTTTCGATTTTCAAAACGATTGCAAGACTTACCCTATACTACGTATGATGGGTAAGTAATAATAATTTTTCAAAAAAATTCCTACAGAGAAGAAAGGCATTTCTAAAATATGGTTTTTTTTTTGTCATTAAAAAAAAAAAAAAAAAATCAGTAGGCTCAGTCGACAAAGGTTCAAGGCTTAAGTCTCAGAAACTCCAAGTTTCTTTTTTACAGGCTAAATTTCATATCGTGTTTTGCACATTTCATAAATAAAACAAGTCTTATTTTTTAAACTGTCCTGGATTTTCGAAGATTGCCCTAGAAAAATCCCATTCAAAAGTAGGGAAATTCTTTTTTGTTCTACTCCGCTAGCTTCCGAGTGCAGTTGCACCGGTATGCCTCCGGGAAAGAGGTAAGAAATGAAATAATCTACGGAAGCAGAAAAAGACTCGAATCAAAGTGTCATTAAATAGACATTAATTTACCAATCCGTCGTTTTATTTCTTAGCATGGTCTGAATTAATTTACTGCTGCATGTCAGGAAATGTTTGTACCGTCGCCTCCCAATCCAGTTCTTTCAATTGTTAACGTTACATAAAGAGCTGAGAAACATGTAATTTTTTTAATTTAACAAAACTTTAGCCATTCAAATTGCCATTATTTATTTATTTATTTGTTTGTTTGTTTATTTATTTTACAAACTTTTAAAGAATGTTAACATGAAGTCATACGCCAAGCATCAATTATGAAACTCCTTCCAATTCTACCAGAATACTGTTACAAAAATTTATTTTTTAATGTAACGTAAGAAGGTATTTAGATAAATAATTTAGAAAATGCGTAATATCAATTAAAAATTATCTTCAGAACTTAAAAAAGATAGGCTATAATGTATTCGATATTTTTCCCCTGTATTTATCTATAGATTCTTGCACACTTCGCATAGTTTACTAGAATCGAATTCCGTTGTAAAGTGTATAAAATAATTGAAAATGCTTTTATAGAAATTATTAAGTACAGACGGCAATATAACTCTATCCGTTTGTACAAAAATGTGTGTAAGTTTATTTCTATTACACTCGCAACAGGTAGTAGGGTAAAATTTAGTTCAGTAGAGAAACAGGCAAAAGGGTTTATAAAGCATTTCACTCACTCATGCACTTTCGAATTTTTGGAGGACAGTCTGTATAGACTTTATACACAGTCCGTAACATACCAAATTTTGTTTAACTTTAGTTATTATAACGTACATTATATGAATAAAAGCCACCGGCCATTTTCTATTTTAGAAGTTTTGTCGGTTATCTATACAAATGCTTGATACATATACAGGGTGAGTCATAAATATCGAAACAATAGGCTATCTCCTTAAATATTGCCCCTAGACCCATACTTCCAATTGCAAAAATTCATAAAAAAAGGTGAAATTTCTGATAAGATAAGTTCCAACTCCATGGGGAGTCTATTTATAAAAAATACGAAAATTAAATTTTTATACGGCCCCCGTAGGGCAAAATTCCCAATTAGGAAATTATTACTTATGCATTCCTGAATTGAACAAAAAAAATTTCATCTAAATATCTAAAAACCTGACAGAAATATTAAAATCCGAAATTCTCCAAAATTCGTAACTTACACCACTTTACCATGCATGTAAACGAAAGATTTTTGTCCCGTTTTCAAAACAAGTGAAGGATCGTCCATAAATTGTCTATTTTTAATTGTCGATTTAAGACAGTGCCTCTCATTTTGATATAACAAAGCAGCGTATTGAATTAAATCTAAACTTGTTATCAAAATATGTTGGTAGTCAGCACTGGAGGTCTGCATGGATCGAAATACCTAGGTCCGGTCCCAAGCCGACCCATAGGGAAAAAGTTCGGCCCGGCCTGAAAAAAATGTTAAAATCATAACTCGGGCCGGTTTGGAAAATAGTTTAAATCATAGCCCGGTTCAGTCGCAAATTTCTACATAGATTTTTACTTCGATGTGGGAAAAAATTGTTTCGTATATAGAGGAGTTATGACATAAAATACCTTTTATAGTTTTTCGTTTTACTTACCCATCATACGTAGTATAGGGTAAGTCTTGCAATCGTTTTGAAAATCGAAAAAATTTTTTTGACGTATTTACACGTTTCAGATACTGGAGATTCCGAAAAACATATTTTTAGCAAAAAAAATTTGCCGTCCGTCCGTCTGTGTGTCTGTCTGTCTGTCTGTAACCGTTCTATCTCCCGAACAAATTGAGATAGAGACTTGAAATTTTGTATGTGCTTAGTATGTAAGAATGGGAAGAAGCCTATTTAATATCAATAACCTCGATTATCCGGAACTATTTTTTTCGGACTCTCGAAAATTTCGTCCTGATGAAAGGTATACAAAAATTTTCGAAATGTTT
The DNA here is from genome assembly GCA_964019185.1 of Maratus speculifer. NCBI lineage: Eukaryota > Metazoa > Arthropoda > Arachnida > Araneae > Salticidae > Maratus > Maratus speculifer. The sequence goes on along the minus strand of OZ025290.1, from coordinate 53,649,380 downwards.
TATTTTAAGAAATGGACGTAAAAGGCAATAAAATAACACAAATTTTGAATAAAGAACGAAGTCAATCGGGTTATTAGTTGCCGAGATATGTGTAATCCTGTTTTGCAAATTCTTCGATTTTTCATGACCCTGTATTTCATTCAAATTTCAATTCAAAGATATATTTTAATTGGAAATGAGACGCTTAATCCGACGCAGTAAATTGTTAGTTAATAGGATTATTATTTTTGGAGTTATAAGGATGTATCTTTTACGCAAATCAGTAATACTTGAGTATTTTGGCGTTTTACATAATTTGTCGAAATCGGCTCATCAACAATTCAATGGTGTAGCGTTACTATGTATATTAAAACTATTTAAATATGCGTTTAAATTTTGTTTTGGAATTGCGATGCATTTTATAAATAGTTTACATGCGTTTTATTTTCATATTTTATATTATGCATATCCATGATGGGTAAGTATTACGGTGGTCCCCCAACGACTAGTTTTATATTTATACTTTTTATTATTAAAGAAGCGCCAAAGTAATATATTTATTTTATCAATGAATCTCTGTTGATGTGTAAATGTTTTACTTATATTTTAATATCGTTAATCCATATCCCATGCGTTGAAGACTTTCAAAAATATTATACAGTAAAACCTTTTAAGACGGAATCACATAGGAAAGAAAAAATACGTTATAGGCAGATGGCCTCCCTAGGAGGTGTAACTGGAGTTTATTTTTTTCTCAGGTATTATTGTATTTATTTTGCATGGATCAACATATTTTCCGTTTAAAACGGAATTCCGTCATAGGCAGATTTTTTTTCACTGGTTTTATTGTATTTAATTTATTAGCCTTTAAATATACTATTCTTTAAAAAAATGAATTCTAACGGGGTTTTCTTTTCTTTTTTGTAAAATAAAGAAATTTAAAATCTAAGTGTTTTTCGTAAAAATTCCGATTGAGCCGAATTGTATTTATTTTATTAACCCTTTCCGGTACGGGCAAAATCTGTTAGTAAAATAAGATAATATTGACTGACACCGGAATTCACAAACGATTTTTTTAGATATTTTGAATTCCTTAATTTAAGCCTTTGTTGCAAAAGCAAAATTTTACTAAAATGTTATTGGTGCCGTTTGCAAGTTTGGAATTAAAATTAGGTATCCCAGACCGGGCACAGTGTGCTGGAAAGGGTTAACCGACTTTAAGGAGGAGGTTATGATTTCGACCTGTATGTATTTCTTGTTCACTCATAAATTCTTTAAATATGAACCGATTTTGATAATTCTTTTTTTTTTTTTTTTTTTTTGTTTGAAAATATAAGATACCCATGTGGTCCCATTTTAATTTCATTAAATTCTGATGATTAGAATTTTTTTAATGAGAAAACATGGATTTGATAAAAAAAATAATAATTTGTCACAAGTTATCTTTCATTGTTACAACCGTTTTCAAATCTTAAGCATATTAAAACTGTGGATTGATATGCGTTAGCGCCAAGTTGTCGCCAAGCTTGATTCTTTTTTTTTTTTTTTTTTTTTTTTTTTCCTTAAGTCAGTTAGTAATTTTTTTTTTTTTTTTTTTTTTTTTTATAAAAATCATATTTTATGTACGCATTAAGTCAATCAGAGACAGTGATTTTAATACGGGTTTTGTCGAGACCAAGATTGAAAATTTCATCCTGTGTACGCCTAGGAAGAAGGAAGCAGTCCCCTTCTTTATGAAAAGTACGTTAGGCCCGGCCTGGCGAGTCTTCAGAAGAAAGTAATGTCACGGTCTTCGCCCGGCCGGGGCCCAAAATACAGATTTTTTAACAGCCTGTCCAGGACGATAAAAAGCCTGAAGTTGTCTGAGCTACATTTAAAACAAGTAAGAAAAATCATGCGTTAAGCATAGATTATGAAGCACTTTCCAACACTTAATGAAATATTTAACAAAACTTTGTCATTTAGGGAAATAATAGTGTATAGCCAAATATACCCAAATATGTATTCCAGTACTTTTGAACAGCTCTGTATTTCATATGTCACTTGACATAATGGGAAAATTTAGTTTAGCAAGAAAATACCCAGTAGCTTGAAATTTCTTTTTCAGCATTTATTACTATTAGATGGAAACATACTTGAATACTTTTGTTCAGCCATGTAGTTTACATTATACCTTTATTACACGTCAACATTAGGCTAAAATTTATTGTAAACTGAAACACTTTTAAAACAACTGAAATCACATTCTCATAAATTATCATTCATAGGCGTCCATGTACCGAATTCTTTGCGCGGCCCTGTATATCCTTTTATCTATATTCTGCAAACATTTCTCAGTAAATTGAATGAAGCTTGACGTAAAAATGCATAGCTTAAATAAGAACCACGTTTAACCTCCTGACTGCCGCCGGCTAATTTTTTCACACACTAAGCTGCAGGTTTCACTGCAACATAAGCAATATTTAAATTAGTAAAATTCCACAAATAAAACCCAGTTCTGAAAAATTAAGTTAGGATTGATGCTATCAAAATTATACACCGATACTAATTGTTAGGAATTGATAAATTAAGTTATTCCAGTTTATTCACAGAAAATCGTTTGCAAATTTGCAATTGTGAAATTTAATTTATTTATAAGACGCGACTCGTTGCTATGGAAGCGAAGCTGTTTTTTCGTCTGCTTTGCTTTTTATATTTTTTATCTTACGAGATGAGTTAAAAGTTTAGATAAAAAAGTTGGCATCAATTTTTGATGGAATGTAAAAGAATTTTTTGAGAGAGAATGTTTATATTTTTTGTTTGTCGTGCGTGTCTTGAGTTTTATTGAAGAATTATGTTAATTTTATGAAAAGGCACGCAGAAATGCATAAAGGATCATCTTTCCAGTTTTTAGTATGATGATCAAAAATTATCAAGGTAAAAGCATTTATATTTTGTACATATTATACATTTTGTACATAGTATGTAAATAATTTGAATTCAATATTTCTTTATTCTATAATTCTAAGTATGTAATAAAATTTTTAAAAGAAAATTCAAGAATATTTAGAAGATTTTTGAACCCAAATAAGTTTTGATTGTTTACAGAACATCTGGCGCCCCGAGCACGGACATTTGAATAATACTGTTGAGATATTGAATTGTTTTTATAGCGTATAGTGTTTTCATAAGCTGTGCATTACTACTTAATTTTTCTAAGATGAATAAGCTAAAGAAAAAGCGTACACCACTACGTTCGTCATTTACCAGAACTTTAAATGTTTTGAATGAAGAAATTAACAGCGAGTCATTAGATAAGGACAAAATTTTAGACGGTTTTAGTAAATTAGAAAATTTGATTCATGAAATTAAAGCTATTGATGAAGCTATAATTGAACTCATGTTAGATGATGATAAATGCGATGAAGAGGCTATTGAAAATGAAGTAGTGGAAAATGAAAGTTATTCAGATCAATTTATTACCATTAAGCGTAAAGTTAGCGAAGCATTGGGTACAAATAAACGTAATCAAGATGATAGTGAAAAAAGCACAGATCACGGTTATTCCAAATCAAAGCATTATAAATTACCTAAACTAAATATTAAGCCATTCGATTCGCAGTTAATAAATTATCTTTCATTTTGGTCTCAGTTTCAGAAAATTCATGAAGACATAGATTTGGATAATAGTGACAAATTTCAGTATCTTATCCAATCGGTAGAACCTGGAACCAGTGCCAGGCGCTTGTTAGAGAGCTATCCAATGACCGCAGTTAATTACCCCAAAGCTGTCGAGGCATTTCAAGAGCGTTTTGGAAATAAAGATTTACTAATAGAAGTGTACGTTAGAGAATTCCTAAAATTGATTGTAGCTAATGTACAGGCGCACGGCAAAGATAAACTTCCCTTATCAGATTTATTCACGAAAGTCGAGGCATATTTAAGATCGTTAGAATCAATGGGTTTAAGTTTAGAAAGCAATTCGGCGTGGCTCTATCCCATGATAGAATCTAGCTTATCGGAAGATGTATTAAAAGCATGGCAGCGATATAATATTTCAATCACATCAAACACTGTTAGTAATAATAATGCATTGTCAACAAAAGCAAATATAGTAAGTTTGATGGAATTTCTGAAACAAGAAGTTGCAAACGAGGAAAGATTCAAATTAGCCAAATCGAGTTTTATAGAGCTGGGCTTTAAAGACAAACCTAAAGAAAAGTTAAGAAAAGCAGAAAGTAAAATACCTACTGCGGCAGGGCTATTTAGCGCAAAAGAACGCCTTTGTTTATTTTGCAGTAAATCTCATGAAAGCAAGGACTGTGTTAGGGCTAGATCTCTTTCCTTTAATGAACGGATGGCCAAAATTAAGAATAAAAATTGCTGTTTAAAATGTCTTCGTTTTGGTCACCACGCTAAAGTTTGCAAAGTTTTTATTCGTTGCCACGTTTGTTCTAAACCCCATACCGAGTTATTATGCCCTGAAATTTCAATGTGTAAAGAACCAGAAAATACAGTTAAGACCCCAGAAGTTATTCAAAGCACCATAGCAAGTAAGCAGTGTTCTGCTGAAGTAGCCCTTATGACTTTAGAAATAGTTATTAAAGGTCGAATAACAAAGAAAGTACGAGCGTTACTTGATTGTGGGTCGCAAAAGAGCTATATTTTAAAAGGTACAGCTGAAGAGTTAGGTTTACATCCCATTTCTTCTGAAGCTATTGTACACACTTTGTTTGGTGGTACGCAAACAGAAGCTAAATCTCACAATAAATTCCAAGTTGAGTTAAGTTCTTCTGATAGACAGAAACAAACGAAAGAAGTCTTAGAACTTTTGGATCAAGATATAATTTGTAACTATATTCCTCGGATACCAAAAGAATCAGTAATTAAAGAGCTTAAACAAAAAAAACTATGGATCACAGATTTAGGAGCAGGAAGTCCAAAAATTGAAATTTTGATTGGAAGCGATTACTACGGACAACTTCTTACAGGTCGAGTAAAACAGTTAAAGAGCGGTCTTACAGCAATAGAGACAAAGTTTGGATGGACACTTTGTGGTCGTTTAGAAAGTACATCACAGTCTTGCCTAAATTATGGAAATATGTTTATCACGAACCTAGCTTTAAAAGATATGAAGATTCCAGAATTATGGAAGTTAGAGACAATTGGTATAACAGATCCCTGTCAAACTTTGTCTAAAGCAGAAGAAGAAGAACTCGCTCATGATAATTTTATAAAAGAAGTTGATAGAAATATAGAAGGTCGCTATATTGTAGGTCTTCCTTGGATTAACGGCAAACGTGAGATTCCCTCAAATAGACACATAGCTGAACGAAGATTGATAAATTCAACAAAGAAATTAAAATCAATGAAAATGTTTGAAGAATATGCTAAAGTTTTCTATGAATGGGAAGAAGAAGGCGTTATAAGTAAAGTACCAGATGAAGCACTCAAGATTCCAGGACATTTTTTACCTCATCATCCCGTCATCAAACCAGATAGTCTTACTACAAGTGTTCGACCAGTTTTTGATGCATCGTGTAAGGTAGGGAGGTCTCCTTCTTTAAATGATTGCCTCTTTAAAGGACCAAACCTCATCGAACAAATTCCTGCTGTGTTAATAAGATTTCGTGAGAAAGCTATTGGGGTAGTAGCCGATATAAGAAGAGCATTTCTTCAAATTGAAGTCAAAGAATCAGATCGGCATTTCTTGCGATTTTTATGGTGGAAGAGTCCTGACGAATTTCAAGTTTATCAACACAATAGAGTAGTTTTTGGAGCAACTTGTAGCCCATTTTTACTAGGTGCAGTTATAAGATATCATTTGAGTAATGTTGATGAAGAAAACAAACAGATAGCTGAGAAGCTTATGAAATCATACTATATAGATAACTGCGTTACTTCAGTCGACAATGTGCCTGAACTAGAAAATTTTATTTCAAAATCTACAGAAATCATGGCTGATGCGAAAATGGAATTAAGAATGTGGGAATTCGGACCAATTAAAAGTGAAGACAGCAGTTTCCTTAACGAAAAGAAGGTGCTCAGCAAAAATGTAACAACGATAGTTCCGGTTTTAGGGTTGAAGTGGGACACAATGGAAGATAGTTTGAAGATCGCTTATAAATTTAGTGATGAGATAGAAAATCTGTCGAAAAGAAAGATATTAGCTGTAACCCAAGGGATCTTCGATCCAATAGGATTTTTAGCCCCAGCATTGTTGCCAGCCAAACTGATAATTCAAGACGCCTGGTCGACGAAATTAGATTGGGATGCTCCACTTCCAGAAGAAATCCGGAATAATTTTCAAAAATGGTATAGCGAACTCAAGTATTTAAATGACGTGAAGATAAATAGACGTGTAGGATATGGTTGTAAAGAAAAATGGTCTATTCATACATTTTGTGATGCAAGTACCAGAGCTTATGCAACAGCAGTTTTCTTACGTTGTGAAGATAAAGACGCAGTCTTTGTACAACTTTTAGGAGCTAAGTCTCGTCTTGCACCAAAGAAAAATGTAACCATACCACGTTTAGAGCTTCTTGCTTGTATTTTAGGAATAAGGTTGACTAAATTTGTTTTGAAAGCCTTTAATTGTATTTCCATACCAGTAAAGTATTGGACCGACTCTTCGACAGTTCTCGCTTGGATTCGAAGAAATGATCAATGGGGAACGTTTGTAGGCAATAGAGTTAGAGAAATTTGTAAATTTTCCGAATCTCAACAATGGAACTTCGTACCTGGTCATCTCAACCCTGCTGATCTACCTTCTCGCGGATGTAGTCCTAAACAGCTGCTGAAGATGAGATGGTGGGAGGGACCAGAATGGTTGAAGTTATCAGAAGAAAATTGGCCACATTCAGAAACAAGCCCCAACGAAGAATTAGTAATGATGGAAAAGAAGAAAACTTCAGTACCTACTCTTTTATGTTCTAATTCACATGAATTTATGATATATAGTAGAATTTCAAAATTTGGTAGATTTATTAATGTCGTATGTTGGGTGAAGAGATTCATAATGAAGTGCAGAAACAGAAATATATGTTTTCCATCAGAATTGTCAATTGAAGAAAAAGAAGATGCGGAAAGGTCGCTCTGGTCAATAATACAATCTGAAAGTTTTGGTAATACTACTGATGCAATAAAAGGATTAAAGGTTATGAAAGATCAAGAAGGTTTGTTAAGAGTAAAAACAAAGATATTAGAGCGAGATGACGAGTTTTCTTTCAGATATCCAATTTTATTACCATCGAAACATCATGTAGTGAATTGTCTGATTCAAGAATGTCATTTAAAGAATTGTCATGCTGGACTTCAAACAGTTGGATCCATTTTGAGAGAAAAATATTGGATAATTTCTTCTAGACGCATCATTAGAAGTCAATTGTCTAAGTGTTACAGATACAAAAGATACTCTGCAAAGCCATATACTACACCTCCAATCCACCTATTTCTAGATCGAGTCAGAGATTCCAAAGTTTTTGAAGTTGTTGGAGCTGATCTTTTTGGCCCTCTTTTCGTAAAGCAAAGATCCAAAGTTTGGGTTGTACTTTTTACATGTGCAGTATATAGGGCAATACATTTGGAACTTGTATCCAGTCTCTCAACAGAAGGATTCATTCAGTCACTTCGAAGATTTATATGCAGGAGAGGAAGGCCGACTACTATACTCTGATAATGGCTCAAATTTTAGAAGAACCAACAACCTTTTAAAATCATTGGATTGGAAGGCAATAGTTTCCTCAAAAGAACTGTCTCCTATTAAATGGAAGTTCATCCCTCCAGCAGCAGCTTGGTAAGGTGAATGGTAAGAGACTTGTGAAATGACTTTTTCTAGAAAGCTGAACTGACTTTTTCTAGAACTCTGAACTGATTTTTCTAGAACTCTAAATGTTTCATTATTATTTTATTATTGTTTAGTTATTATCTTTATTTATTTAGATATTTTTTATTTTGAATTAGGGCTTAATTTGATCAAAAGTGATCTTAAGTTTAATTTGGCTTCCGCCTAAATTAAAGGTGGGAGTATGTTAGGAATTGATAAATTAAGTTATTCCAGTTTATTCACAGAAAATCGTTTGCAAATTTGCAATTGTGAAATTTAATTTATTTTATAAGACGCGACTCGTTGCTATGGAAGCGAAGCTGTTTTTTCGTCTGCTTTGCTTTTTATATTTTTTATCTTACGAGATGAGTTAAAAGTTTAGATAAAAAAGTTGGCATCAATTTTTGATGGAATGTAAAAGAATTTTTTGAGAGAGAATGTTTATATTTTTTGTTTGTCGTGCGTGTCTTGAGTTTTATTGAAGAATTATGTTAATTTTATGAAAAGGCACGCAGAAATGCATAAAGGATCATCTTTCCAGTTTTTAGTATGATGATCAAAAATTATCAAGGTAAAAGCATTTATATTTTGTACATATTATACATTTTGTACATAGTATGTAAATAATTTGAATTCAATATTTCTTTATTCTATAATTCTAAGTATGTAATAAAATTTTTAAAAGAAAATTCAAGAATATTTAGAAGATTTTTGAACCCAAATAAGTTTTGATTGTTTACAGAACACTAATAACGTATTTTGCATCAGGTTGGAAAAAACATCTTTTTTTTTATATTTTTAATAAATTACAGAGAAAACAACATTACAATATTACCCTTTGGCTGGGCAGTCAGGGGGTTAAATAATTTACGCTCATATTCAGTTGGTGAGCTCTTTTGGGTAGCTCTGTATATCAACTATAACATTTATACACACTATATAATGTGCATATATTTAGCGAAATATAAACGCGCATATCAAAACTAAAATGCATTTCATCCCTCCATCAGCCATTATCGGACACATATACAGTACTTCGGAAAGAATATACAATTTGAAATCTTTTGTGTGGCCCTGTAAATGCTATGTACTTCATATTATGCAAGACAGTAGCGTATAATTTATATTAAGCTTCAGTGACATACAGGGGTTGGACAAAAATATGGAAACACCTTTTGAAATGCAAGTTTGAAAAGAAAGATTGATTTTAATGCACTATGTAGATGGGGCTGGCGTTTTCGCTTACTGATGCCACCTATACAACTTCGTAAAATCGCTGCACCGTTCAGTTGTTGTTGGAGCACTGTTATGTGAGGTTGTAATTGCATTATGCCAGAGGTAACAGGCTTTGAACGTGGCCAAATTGCTGGGGCGCGTATGGTGGGTGCTTCCGTAAGCAAGGTAGCCAATGTTTTTAGTGTTTCAAGAGGTATTGAGTCGAAGATTTATTTCGCATATTTGAAATGCGGAAAAACATCATAAGCTAAATAACAGCACGGACGAAAGTGTGTACTGAGTGATCGTGACAGACGATCATTAAGAAGGATTATCACGGAAAATAAGAAGACCACAGCTGCAAAAGTTACTGCTGAAATTAATGTCGTGTTACCAAACCCTGTGAGTACCAAAACAATTAGAAGGGAGCTTCATAAACAGGCAATTGCTGGCCGTGCTGCAATTGAAAAGCCATTCATCAGTGATGCTAATGCCCGTAACAGGAAAAACTGGTGTTTAAGTCATAAAGCCTGGACTATACGGCAGTAGAAGAGAGTAATATTGTCTGATGAGTCTTCTTTTACATTGTTTCCCACTTCTGGCCGAGTTTACATCTGGAGAACGCCATCTCAAGCCTATAATACAGACTGCTTGTTGCTAAGAGTGAAACATGGCGGGGGTTCGGTGATGGTTTGGGCAGCCATATCGTGGTTCTCTTCTGGCCCCATGATAACTCTGTCAGGGCGTATTACTGCTCAGACTTATGTGAACATTTTGGCCGATCAAATCCATCCAATGGTACAAATTTTGTTCCCCAACGGTGATGGTCTCTTTCAAGACGACAACGCCACCGTTCACACAGCTCACATTGTCCAGGACTGGTTTTCTGAGCACGAGGATGAATTGTCGCATCTCCCCTGGATACCACAGTCACCAGACCTGAATATTATCGAACCTTTGTTGTCTAAATTTTAGCGGAAAGTGCGTTCTTACTATCCACCGCCAACATCGTTATCTGAACTTGCCACCATTTTGCAAGAAGAATAGTGCAATATTCCCTTGGCAAACATACAAAAACTGTATTTATCCATTCCGAGAAGACTGCAAGCTGTTTTGAATAACAACGGGTATCCTACACCATATTAAGTAAGGAAACGTGTTTTTTTTAAGGTGTTTCAATATTTTTGTCCAACCCCTGTACATCAATTTTATTATACATGAAACAGCTTAATATATTTAAAATATGTCGCACACAATTCCCCCTTTTAACATTATCTAATGGAATTCTTTTGTGTGGCCATGTAAATGAATAATAGCTACATTTTCACCTTATATTTTATAGAATGCGTATTTTAATATGTTTGACAGGGTATAACATCTTTAAAATTCCTTTGAAACGATTTTTCCATATAGGCCGTAATGTAATGGGAAACTTTTGAATCGCCCTGTAGATAAACTAATCATGGTAGAAACTTCATTTTCCATAGGGTTCGTGCTAGGGTAAACGTCAATACCGTCCTAAAATTTCATGGCAATCCGAGTATATTAACGATTTTTCCCCATAGGCCGTAATGTAATGGGAAACTTTGATTCGCCCTGTAGATAAACTAATCATGGTAAAACTTCATTTTGGATAGGACTTGCGCTAGGGTAAACGTCAATAACGTCCTAAAATTTCATGGCAATCCAAGTATATAAACAATTTTTCCCCATGGGCCGTAATGTAATGGAAAACTTTTGATTCGCCCTGTAGATAAAATAATCATGATAGAAACTTCATTTTCAATAGCGTTCGTGCTAGGGTAAACGTCCATAACGTCCTAAAATTTCATGGCAATCCGAGTATATTAACGATTTTTCCCCATAGGCCGTAATGTAATGGGAAACTTTTGATTCTCTCTGTAGATAAACTAATCATTGTAGATACTTCATTTTCAATAGGTGTCGTGCTAGGGTAAACATCAATAACGTATAAAAATTTCATAGCAATCCGAGTATATTTACGGGAGTTAGAGCGCGGACAGACGGACAGACAAACCGAATGCATAAGCACTTTTCAACTTTGTTGGAAAGTGCTAAAAAGACTCAATCTGAATCTTTGAAAAAGCATTATTTAAAATAATTGACGGACATTTAAACAATACACTTCTTTTTTCTGCATTATGAATTTTTTCCCCACTATTTCTTGTCTTTAAATTATTAAATGTAAAGAATTTTTAAAGAAAAAAAAGAACTTGAAACACGTCATTTTTGATTTTTTTTTTTTTTTACATTAGTTTTGTTTCGGCAAATTAAAAAAAATATTTACTTTTGAAAATATGATTTTTTTTAAGTTATATTATTTTTTCAATGAATATTTTTAATAGTTTTAAAATTAATATTAAAAATCAAAAACCCTGGAACAAAACTAAAATCAGATTTTCATTTTTAATTAAATGGAAAGAAACTGAAATCCGATAAATGATGTTGCGAGTTATAACGATTTTTAATTATCCTATTTAAACCAGTACTAACCACATGAAACTTTTATAAATTGTATGAGAAATTTTAGGATGTGATATTCTAAGCAAATTATAAGGCTAACATTCACAAAAAAGAAAAAATCAAAATTCTAACTCAAAAAATAGATTTTGTACGCTGTTAAAGTAACATTGTTTTTTGAATTGCGCACATTTCAATTTGTGTCCAATCCCTTAAAACCTGATGATTTTTTTAAACGGCTATAACTTTGCTGCTTTTGAAGATATGAAAATGGAACTTTTTGTGTCTTATTCAGGACTGAATGAGGAAAGTTTTCTTAATTGGAATTTTTATCCTACGGGGGTCGTATAAAAATTTAATTTTCGTATTTTTTCAACTAGACCCTCCATGGAGTCGCAATTTATCTTATCAAAAATTTCACCCTTTTTTATGAATTTTTGCAATTGGAAGTATGGGTCTAAGAGCAATATTTAAGAAGATGGCCTATTGTTTCGATATTTATGACTCACCCTGTACATCCCTCTTGAACTTCTCGAATGTAAAGAACGTGTTTTTCAGCAAAAGTTTGATCACGAAGACAAGTAAACGACTGAAAACAAAATAAAAATAATACTTGCGATCATTTCGCAAAATAAAACACTTATGACATGTAGCTATAATACATCACATTGGGCGATTATGTACAATTTGTAATCAATTTTGTAAGCAATTTTGCTATAATCAGTTTAAGAAAGTGTCTTGAGCTATTCTCACTGATTTAACAATAAATAATAATGGAAATAATTCAGTTAACCATATAACATTCCTAGAAAACGAGGGCTTCTAACATCGATAATTCTTTCCCTCTAAACAAGAAATATACGACCCTTAATTTTGAAAAAAAAAAAAAAAAAAAAAATAGATAATGATTTGATGGCTCATACCAAAGTTGGTGGTAGTAATAACACTGTAGCTGACAATTTTAAATAAACCATTATCTCTTGTTTGAAACTGAATGTAAGTTGGCAGACTTTACTAAAAAAACATACGGATTTCAAGTAAAGTACCTCCACCCCTACCTGATGAATACTCGTAAGTACTGATTGCAGATTATTTCGGGAAATTTAAAATTGTCTGGACTCTAATTGTAAAAAATAAATGACTTTGAGTATCCGTCATTAGAGACCAAGGAAACTTTATTAAAAGGTACCTCAAATATACTACTGACTCTTAGCTTATCGCTGATACTCTTAAGTATGCTCAGGGCTTGAAAACTTTTCTAAAAATCAATTTTTTATGATATATCATGATTATTCAATTAATTTTGAACATAGTGCAAATAGCTTCATAAAAATATTTGCATTTATAACGGAGTTATAAACATTTATGTAACAATCACATTTAAAGCCACACCCATATAACTTTAAGTCGCATTTTCGAAAAACTGAATTTTTGACGAATATCCGTAAGATTAAAAAAACTATTTGATGGAATGGCTTAGTCTTTTTTTCTTTTTGCATGCATATAACCATCATTATCTATAGAATGAATTAATATATTTTAGATAATTTAATATTTTGAGTATTTTTAATGAAAAATAATTGTATTTGTTAGGGTTTTTTAAATTTTCCAATTTAAAATGTATTTTTGATAAGGTTTTCTTTGAGTGATCGTTATATGCTTAATTCATTCTATAGAGTATAGTTTCCTGATTATTTTAAGGCAAGAATTATGTTCTAGTGTCAATTTAACATTAAGGTATCATACGGATGGTGGTATGACACCTAAATTTCGTTTCGAAAATTGTGTTATATAAATTTTATTATATTTTTTATTCTATTACAATGAAGTACTTCATTTTATAATTTTATAAAACTACAAACATACCTTTAAAAAATCAGAAAATTTAAATTCGATGCGAGAGCCTTATTTACATGTTTTTTGGTATCTATCAAGCTGTGAGCCACCATAAAAGATAGAATTTCAGTGCTACATATGCTGCTATATTGAAAAGTCGTAAAACAGATAAGCCCATGCCTCTTTATATGGTTAACGTTATCTCTAAGAAAATTGTTTATGGAATTTTAAACCTAAATAAACTTTTTTTATCTGCATATCCATCATCAGCCTTGTTTCATTCCTAAACTTCTGACTGTCTAGCAACAGGACAAAATTATCTTGTAATGTTGTTTGCTCTGTATTTTTTTAATGCTAAAAAAATATTTTTCCAACATGATATAGAAATTTAATTCCGCATGTAAATGCAATCAGTGAGAGTATTAATTATTATTCAGTGTTTTAAAAATTGCATTATTTCAGTAGAATTATGGTAATTTAATTAGGGGCTGTCCATAAATGTTGTCACATTCTTTTTTCAATATTTTTAACCCCCCTCCCTCCCCTCTATCTCACAAAATATCACACTTCATAAATTCCCCTCCCCCTCTCTCACAAAATATCACACTTCATCATACCCCCTCCTCTTCTTTGTCACATGTCACGCCATATTACATAAACATATACATGCAGTTCAGTAACAAAACACTATGTTATAGATCATATTTATTATTATTATTTTTTTAATTTTAACTGTGTGTTTTAATGGCTTTTGTGAGAATTACAATAAAAATGATTTGTGTACTTATTTTGTATGAAATAAGATTAAAGTTTACAACAAAATTTATAATTAGTATACAGTAGTAATACAATACTAATATGAAAGAGCAATTGAAAATATTAGTATTTTGGAATTTGAAATTGAATTTAACAGTATATTTGCTTTAAATTTTAACTTTGCTATATGAAAACAAAATACTTTATTTTAAAAATAACTTTAAAATTTAGTCTGGTGATTCCTAATGTTTTTATGTTAACCAAAATGTGTGATCTCACATTTCTTTTTACCCCCTCCTACCCCCTTGTCACAAACTGTCACAATTTCATGAACTCCCCTCTCCCCCCCCAGGGCCGTAGCTAGAAGTGATCCATAGGGGGGGGGGGCTCATAATTTTTTTTCTCTCTCTGACGCAGAAAGATAAATTAGTGCATATTCACATTGTAGGTACTATGCTTCTTATTAAACTTAATTCTATACAAACTTCTTTCACTTATAATAACTTCATTCTATACAAAAAAAAAAGTACACGATGATGAAAATTTTGAGTGTATAACTGATGCAAAATTAAACATCATGTTAGCTTCATATGTATAAATAGGAGAGGGAATTTTGAATTACTTATTTTAGATTCAATTTAGTAATTCTGCAAAACTGTGAAAGGGCTCAAAACTAAATTATTTTTTTGAACGGAATTTCATTTGAATTTTCGAAACAGAAATTCATTTAGTGAGCTTGGAATCTTTTCCAGGGGGGGGGGGGGGCTCAAAATATTTTAAGGGGGGCTGAGCCGCCCATAGCGTCCTCTTAGCTACGGCCCTGCCCCCCACCTCCAAGCGTGACATAATTTATAGATGACCCCTTTCTGCTTCTATTGCAGTGAAACCTACAACTTAGTGAACGGATATATCAGTTCATGGCATTGCCTAACGATCTGTCTTTACAGCTAAACATTCTACACAACACAAGCTGCTTCGTGCCTTGGATTTCTTAACAGAAAACGCGAACTTACGCGAAAATAGCCGCAAACTAGTATTATCATTTGAGTGATTTTTTTTTTTTTTTTTTTTTTTTTTTTTTTTTTTTTTTTATATCTTGTCTGCATTTCAGTATTTTTAAAGTATTTTGCATTAAATAGGGATCTTTACAAAAAACATTTTTTTCCAACTTTTTAAAAGTGAAAGTATTTTTATAAAAAAAAAAAAATCCTGTAAACAAAATTGAAAAAGTAAAAAAAAAACAAAAAAAAGAATTTGTAGAGATAAATTTCAGCTATCCAATGCGGGAATTATAAATAAATAAATAAATAAATAAAATATTTAGAAATACAAACGAAATGTTTAAAAAATTTTCTTTCATATGATTAACATTAGCGAGCGAATGTTTTCGTGAAAACTCCCTCTCCTTAATCCCTTAGGGAAGAGTCCTTCGTTATTCCCATCAGTTAATTTTTATTGTAAAGTTTATCTTATTTAATCAGAGCGTTACCACGATTCAATTAGAAAAAAAATTCTGTTTTGAAAAATTGATAATAAAAGTTTAAAATTAAACAAAAAGGCTCTCCTTGCGAAAGAAAAACTAGTCGTAGGGGGCCACCGTAATACTTACCCATCATGGATATGTATATGAAAATAAAACATGTGAAACTATTTATACAATGCATTGCAATTCATAAACAAAATTTAAATATTTTTAATATACATAGTAATGCTATATTAAGAACTGCTGATGTACCAATTTCGACAAATTATATAAAACGCCAAACTATTCAAGTAGTACCGACCTGCGTAAAAGAAGCATCCTTATAACTCCAAAAATAATGATTCTATTAACTAACAATTAACTGCGTCGGATTAAGCGTCTCATTTCTAATTAAAACATACCTCTGAATTGAAATTTGAATGAAATACAGGGTCATGAAAAATCGAAGAATGTGGAAAACAGGATTACAAATATCTCGGCAACTAATAATCCGATCGACTTCGTTCTATATGCAAAATGTGTGTTATTTTATTGCCTTTTACGTCCATTCCTCAGAACAAAAAAATTCGAAAATTTTTATATACCTTTCATCAGAACGAATTTTTCGAGAGTCCGAAAAAAATAGTTCCGGATAATCGAGGTTGCTGATATTAAATAGGGTTCATCCCATTCTTACATACTAACTACATACAAAATTTCAAGTCTCTAATTCAATTTGTTCGGGAGATAGAGTATTTACAGACAGACAGACAGACAGACGGCAAAATTGTTTTCCTAAAAATATGTTTTTCGGAATCTCCACTATCTAAAACGTGTAAATCCGTCAAAAAATTTTTTTCGATTTTCAAAACGATTGCAAGACTTACCCTATACTACGTATGATGGGTAAGTAAAAATGTATGTCTATTACTAAAAGATGCCTTGTTTAACCTTGGGCCTTTGCACATTAACACCTTGAATGCCACGTCAGTCTCCAGTGATTGACAGTGAACTTTTCGTTTAGGCGATGTCGGTCACCGGTGACTGATAGTCTAAAATGTGATATAAAACTAATAAATATATTTGGTACTACTCTGTTATCCCGTCGACCGATTTCGCCAAATTATACAAATCGCCAAACTAATAGCCAAATTACACATATTGGCATAATTTGTATTTTAAATGACGAAAAAACAAGTAAAAAGTCGAAATAAATATCACTTAATGACATTTTAAACACGTAAATCGTATTGTCATTGAATGTTACATGATTCAGGATCATCCATTATTGGCATTTAATCTTATAGTTTGGCGATAATTTTTTGGTCGGCGGGATAACCTAGTAGTACCATATATTTATTAAAGCAGTGGTTCCCAAAGTGTGCTCCGCGGAGCCCTTGGGGCTCCGCCTGAACTTTTCAGGGGCTTCGCGGTGTAACAGGAAAATAAACAAAACATGAAAGAAATTAGCATATTGCACGTGAGAGATTTTCTGAAGTATGTGGGAATTTTTGTGTGTGTGTCAAAAATAAATGTATCTCTAACAGGGTTGAAAAATACAATAATACATTTCAAAACCATTTAAACGTTTGGAATATAGAATTATTTATTTTTTGTATAATATTTTTGGCAATACAATAAATTTTGGTTTAATTGATTTATTTTATGTTTCTGCATTTAATGTGTTTTAATAATTCGATATAATATAAGCTACAAGAAATAGCATTTTGAATTGAATGCACAAAGTTTATCGAAACAGAAAAAGGCCCGCCAGTTCTTGCCAAAGAAAAGAGGGAACAGTTTTGTTCTTTGGTTCTTCGCCTATTCATATGTTTATACTTAATTCCGATATGCAACAATGACACAAGAGTTTTAATTTTAAAAAATCCATTTTATTATGTATGCGAAAAATCACTTTTTTCTTATTTACAAATTTATTTGTTCACAATTACCGGTGTCATTCACTTATTTCAACTTCTTCGCAATTAAAATGCTTTGGCCGTTAAAACGTTAAAATAGTCCTTTAATTGGTCTCTTCCACATTTTCCAACCAGAAATAACTCAGTAGCAATTTAAAAAATACGTATTGATTCTACTTCTATTGATACGTATACATTTCTCATCACACTAAAAAATTGCTCAGTTCCACCTCTTACTTAGACTGCTTGTCAATGAGTATCAGCACTGATATAAACTTAATCCCACCCATATATCCCATTTTGTTAGTAAAATTTTTCTAGTAGTTGCAATTTGTTTAACATGTGTAGTTTTTAACTGTATCTGTTTTGAGGCACAAGCAATGGCGAAAGAAAGTTTCTTTCAAAACTATAATTAATAGCTAAATACTTGCTCCACTCACTTCAACACTAAAACGATGAACTGCTTCTAAGTGTATTTTTTAAACGGGTTCAAAAAAAGAAGCTGAGTGGCGATTTATTTTCGTTGCATGCTTAGAAGTAGTAGAAACTTAAAGAAGAACCAAAAAATGATACATAATCGCATCCTTCTATTATGGGTAAGCAGGACTAGCGAAAATGTGTTGCATAATTACTCATAGGTGATTGAAACTACGCATTTTCTTTCTTTTCTAGCCGAACAACCTATTGGAATAATACAGAAAAATCTCTCTGCAAACGAAAACTGTACAACTTACCTTTTTTACTATGTATGTGTGAATTTCGAGATAAATTATAATATTTTTACGCATGCATAATAAAAACATGGTTCCATTTTAATCTTTAACCCCTTCGTGACGGGAGCCATTTACGAAATGTTTAATATTTTGTCACCGGTTTTTAAAAACAGAAATCTGTGCCTTGTTGATTCGAGGAAATGTCCCAATTAAATAAGAGAAATTTTACAGCAAAATTTTACCGGTAGCGATAAACAAGCATTTTAAAGCCTTTTGCGGCACGTATACGTATTGCTCGTCCTCAAAGGGTTAATTCCAAGTTCATACTAAAAATCTCCCCCCCCCCCCCGAAAAAAATTAAAACTGGATGTCATTAACCCCTTATGGTTCCTGTCTCTGCCCGCGGAGACACTCGCGAGCTAATGCATTTCCTATGGGAATTCATTTTTCTAATAACTCTTTCGCATTTTGATATTTTTAATTTTTAATTTTTAATTTTTTTTGCATTGGATAGTTGAGGTCCCTCTCAAGATCGCTCCTTGATAACATTTTCGATTTTGGTCGTAGATTTTTTTAAAGTTACTTTCACTTTCCAACCCGGTTTTGGAAGCGAAAGTAACTTTATAGAAAATACCTGCGACCAAAATTGAAAAAAAAAATCTAGGAGCGATCTTGAGAAGTACCACAGCTATACAATGAAAAAAAAGAAAAAAAAATAGAAAATGTCAAAATGCGAGAGTTATTAAAAAAAAATGCCTCCCCATAGGAATACATTAGCTCGTGAGTGTGTTTTCGGGCATAGACAGGGGCCTTAACAGTACTGCTTCAACATCGCTCGGGTAAAAAGAGTTTGTTTTCCTCATTACTAAAAGTTTTTAGAAATTACAAATTTATAACTATAATTTTTGCTGTATTTGAAGGAAACATCTCGATTATAGATATTTTAATACGAAAAAAAGGGGGTTTTAATACTTATTTTTATTTTATTATGTCCGATAACAGTACATAAAATTATTAAAGGGTTATAAAATAGAAAATTTTATGTTTTAAATTTCTAGCATGAATTAAGAATTTCTGTATCAGGAAAAGGTCAAACTGAGAACCTTGGTCCAATATTGAAAATTACTGGCTCGGATTTTTATCCAACAGATTTTCTCTGCTCAATAGACATAAAAAACATTAATTTGTAAACCACAGAGTATCGTTGGGTTCAGAGGCTCCGCTTTAGAAACACTTCTAAAAAAGGGCTCCGCGAGCCCAAAAGTTTGGGAACCGCTGTATTAAAACATAGCACGGCAGTGCTATGCTTTATTTATGGGGGACGGTCGTTGCAGCAACTGAGATCCAGATCGATTATTTTTTACTTAATCGATGCCATTTTCTCAAACAAATTCAAAGTTTTTACCCGCGTGAAAAACGAGATAAAAAATAAGCAACGCGCTATGGAATTTTTGTGATTTTATTTTTTGTGAGTACAGTATACATTGTATACTATACAATAATGAATGTTTTCTTTGTGGATTTCTAAAAATTAAAGAGTATGAAAATGAAACATTTTCTAAATTGTATATGTGGGCAGTGCTTTCAAAATATTTTGTAAAGGCAGAATTATATTAAAAAACAGAAAATAGTTACACACTGTGGTTTGATACATTGTCTTATCATATTCATAAACACATATTATAAAGCAGTAAGTCTCAACTCTTTGGCCAGAATGATTTTAAAAACTACCCGGTGGATTTTTTGGAAGAAAAATTCCATATCCTGTTTTTTTTTTTTTTTTTTTTTTTTTTTTCATTAAATGAATCGATGCGATTGCCTTTGGCGTTGCTTTTTTAATACTAGAATTAATTTTAGGTATTTATTTTTTTGTATTTTTTTTAATTTAGCAAATTTTTTTCGGAAAAATTTGTAGCTTTTGTTTAAATTTAACACATAAAAATGTATAAAAATATAAAATATATATGTAAGTATATAGTATTTATTTACAGAAGTATGTATTATATATTTATATATGTATATCGCTATATATAATTACAAATATATATAGAAATATGCCTAAAATGTATATACATAAAATATTTATATAAATATCGCATATACACATATTTTTTTTTAACATTTGACACATATAACTGGTGCGATTGCAAAACTTCCTTCGCCAAAGCGTGATTTTCGAAAATGGCCAAATTGGGGCACGATTTTACATATGCACACGTATATACCGGTGCGATTGCAAAACTCCCTTCGCCAAAGCATGATTTTCGAAAATCGCCAAATTAGGGCACAATTTTACATATGCACATGTATATACCTATGTAATAGCATTTATACATATGCAAGCCAAATATTTAGTTCAAACAAAAATAAATAAATAAATAAATAAAAATAAAATGGTTAAAAATAAATTCAATGTAAAATAAAAATTTTGATTGATATAATATTTGGCTATTTATCTCTTCCGTGCCTGGTTAACAGGAAAAAACATCTAAAAAATTTCATTAGATAAAACGTAAATAACTCTTTTAAATTTTTTAATTCTTCCATTATGTATCTTAAATAAGAAAATCACAGAATCAATTTTAAAAAAGGCTCTAACTGTTAATTATATATCCTTTGTTTAATTAAGTGTTTGAATTTACTTTTGTCGCCAAACAATACGATTTTAAGCCAAAAAGGCATAATGAATGCGATGTTCGCAATACGTATGATCTCCCTCTCTCTATCTTTTCATATTTAAATTTTAGTATAAATATTTTCCACACACGCAGATATTGTAAAATAATTTAATTGTAACATTTTAAAGTTTTTTTTTTTTCAATTTACTTTAGTAGGTAAAAAGCCGTATAAATAACAATTATTGTTTTTTCCACATTTTTGTTTTGGCGCAGATGTCATGCATGCAACCAGACAAAACCGTGCGAAAGAAGGGGGGACGCATCATACTGCACGGGGGGAGTGTCGATAGAGGAGTGCCGGACTGTCAGGCGAGCTGCAAAGTAGCTGTCACCTTTGGATTAAACCGGATTAGCGCATTGGCGTGAATTTATAAGGAGTATTTAAGGGGCATCCATTTTGTAGCCTGGTGGAATTATAGAATTTTAAACAGTTCTTCAAGAAAACAAAATGTGACTGTAGTGAAAAGACTGTAGTGACTGTTTGAAAAGTTTCTAGGAATACAATTTAACAGACATATTGAAAAAATGGGATGTATGGGTAGAAGGTAAAAATGATTAAAACCATAATGCGAGTTAATTTACAAGCATGATTATGCAGTCATCTTTTATGGCATTTTCAAAGAATTATTTTCATTTTATTCCTCTGTCGAAGATTGCCAAACGATTTTACGCCTTCCAAGCCATTAAGAGGCTACTTCAGTCAAGCGAAAAGACCCATTTTTGGTTTTCTTATTGTTTAAGAACAAACCCGTGCCCAGCGTTGCTGAATCGAAAGAAGGGCGGGGGAGAAGACTAAGGGGGTCGTTGTCCCGAGCGCTGAAATTTAGGGGGCACCAAATTTATATTACCAACGTCACTTTTAGCCAGTTACAAGAAAATGTTGGGGGAAAGGGGCGCCAAATCGAAACTTTGCCCCGGGTGCAGTTTTCTCTTCGCATGCACCGAGATATCTCACTGGCGCCAAAATGACGTTATTTTTCCTGATATGGTAGCCCAGCTATAATTGTTTATGTTTTAATATTTTTTATTATTATTATTTTCTTTTTTAAAATTATATAAATTGTTTTTAGTACTACTTGGTTATCCCGTCGACCAATTTCGCAAAATTATACAAATCGCCAAACTAATTGCCAAATTATACCTACTGACATAATTTTTGGTTTAAATAATGAAACAACAAATAATTAGTAGAATATTATTAAAAAATACAAACAAAAAGTCGAAATAAAAATCACCTAATTACGTTTTAAACACGCGTATCGTATTTAATGTCATTGAATATGACATTCACGATCATCCATTATTAGCATTTAAAACCCTCTGACAGTCTTGCAAAAGGGCAAAATTGTAATGTTGTTTTCTCAGTATTTTGTTTAATTGCTAAAAAAATATGATTCTTTCAAAATTATAGAAAAATCTTATTTACGAATATGAATGTTATCCTTGAGTCTGTTAATCATTGCACAATGTATTAAAAATCCATTAAATCAACTGAGTTATATCATTTTAATTATTGCTTGCATTGCTGTGAAACCTGGAGCTTAGGGAACGTCTATAGACGGGCTTGTCAGTGAGAGGGTTAATCCTATAGTTTGGCGATAGCTTTTTGGTCGACGGGAAAACCAGGTAGTACCAACAGATAAATAATATCAAACAAATTAGTAAATGTTTTATTAAAAATTTGTTATTATATTAATAACAAAACTATCGCCAAACTATAAGATTAAATGCCAAAAATGGATGATCGTAAATGTCGCATTTGACGTTAAATAGTTAAGAGTTTTCTATAATTTGGCGAAATTGGTCAACGGGATAATCAAGTAGTACTCATTTGGTATAACGACATTATATTAACGACATTATTATTATTTGTTATAACTCATGCGACATTTACGATCATCCATTTTTGGTATTTAATCTTATAGTTTGGTGATAGTTTTGTTATTAATATAATAACAAATTTTTAATAATAACATTTACTAATTTGTTTAATATGAATTGGCATTTTTTAAAGTGCGCCAAAATACCATTTTTGTAAATGATTGGCAATCTTGAACTAAGAAATAAACGAACCAGTATAGTGTTACTTTTAAAACTAAAGTGATTTTATGAGCATTTAACCACTTTACCGTTTGCCCTGAGATAAGTCGGGGATAAAAGCATTGTTTCCTCATACCTGTTACACGTTAAGTGGTTAAAAAAAATCAAGAAATAATAAAATTACAAAAATAAGCTTTGCTTTTAATAAACTTGGCATCTAAATATAGAAAATTAGGTAATATTGTTCAGTTAAAAATAAACAATACAGGAATTTTTGAAGCAAATTGTGAGTAATAGATTTTCTTTTTAAAAGGAAAAGTTCTGGATCTTAAAGAATCACATGTAAAAAAAATCTATATAAATATCTAGAATATATACAAAAACAACATGATACTAAAATATTTCACAATTATCCCGAAAAAAATTACAATAAAAAATTCCATAGCGCGTTGCTTATTTTTTATCTAGTTTTTCACGCGAGTAAAAACTTTGAATTTGTTTGAGAAAATGGCATCGATTAAGTAAAAAATAATCGATCTGGATCTCAGTTGCTGCAACGACCATCCCCCTTTATTTATTTCCAGTGTGACTCCGTAATGTTATTTTAATACGGAATTTAACATTGAACGAGTTATTTACTAGACATTTTCGCACATTTTGTACGCGCTTCCACAAATTTTCTTCGAAGTATCTAATTGTTTAAAAAATAATTCCCTCCAATCAAAAAAATATACAGAGGTCAATGGACATATTTCCTGTAGCAATTAATCATTTTTACGTGATAAATAAAAAATAAAATTTATTTATTTATTTATTTTTGTAAGAATTAAAAATGGTATATTTACGACGTCATATTCGAAATTAAACGGAGATTTGCAAACATTTCGTACAAATACAAGAATCGTCAACAGAAAGCAAAATGAAGCATGATTTTTAAAATAAAAGGACATTTTCAAACATTGATCAAGAAGCTTCTAACTGAAGAAATATAGAAAAAAGGTAAATTAAACTTTTTCTACCTATTGTCTCTGGAAAATAATAGAAAATAACTTAAATATATATATGTAACTGGTATTTGAAAGCGAGTTTTTTGGCACATTGGCATCAGAAAAAAATTGCACCAAACCCAGTGCGTATGTGTCATTTGCGCCGGGATTTCATACTTATTCCACATTTTTAAGAATTTCTTCGTCTTATATGTTCGAAGAAAATCAAAATAAATTTAGGTGAATAAAAATTTTCAAAAATAATAACATTTGATAATAATAGTATTTCATCCTTGGTATGTAATGAAACTAGTAAATCTGCAGAACTGGGTCTTCAAACATAGCAATTTTTTAAGGCTAAACCGCAAAATTGTCAACTACTTGGTGTAAGACTTTTCGGCACTGCAATAAAATCGCCAATTCTATCAACCTAAATATTCAAATTCAATGTAAACAAGTATAAACAATAATGTTTACATATATATTTTTTTAATTCCCGATTTGGTGATTTTTTAAAATCGTGCCTAAATTTGTAATTTTACAAATAATTAATCATTGGATAAAATCAATTTTAAATCAACATTACTGTTGGAATGTTATTCCATAAGGCGTGAGCAAGTAAGTTCCTCAATAATAAAAAAAGAGTTAAAAGCTTTAACTTTTTTGGTTGACACACATTTATTTGAAGAAATAAAGTAGAATAATGATGAACAAATACTTGGAAACACTTCACAACACAAAAGAACAGATGCACAGTATTCACAATATTTACAGAACACAACAAATAAAAAAAATAACTTTGAAACATATATTAGCTTCAGTTTGAAGCAGTTCTTGATGAACAGTAATTATTCCTTTGGAATCATAATGTATGATAATGGATTGTTAATCCTTGACAGCATTTTGCTGCCTAACCCAGCTCAGTCACTACATCAACTAACTGTTCTAAAGTTCTCTTCCAGTGAAAACAGAATAATGTCTGGTGCTGCCATCTGGCGGTAGATTTTAGTACAAAAAGAAGCAATTGTCTTACAACTCTCCCGTTTTGTGATAGAATCTGACACCAGATGGATAAGGTTTCTGAAATGTTCAAATTTGACCTTTGGCAATGGCTTTGTCATTATGTCTTCTATCATTTCATTTGTTGACAGATATTTGACATCTATTACATTTTTCATTTTCAAATCTCGTATGTAGTGATACTTTGTATCGATGTGTTTAGTTCGCGACTTGAACTTTTCACTTTCAACCAATTTAATTGTTGATTGATTATCTTCAAAAATTTTAATTGGGTAATGTTGTTGTAATTTGAGATCTTTACATAGTTTTAAAATCCACAACACTTCTTGAGTTCCTTGTGACAGTGCCACATATTCCGACCCGGCTGACGATAATGTCACACATGTTTGTTTTCTCGAGAACCAAGAAATGCAGCTATTGCCTAAGAAGATTACATTTCCTGAGGTAGATTTTCTATCTGTAATATCTTGACCCCAGTCAGCATCTGAGTATGCAACTATATTAGGATAATCTTTTGAAGAAATATGGAGTGCAAGATCTTTTGTGGTTTTTAGGTACCTTATTAACCTCTTAACAGCATTCCAGTCCTTTTGTCTTGGATTATTGCATCTTCGACTTAGTATGTGCGTAGGAGCTGTAATTAGAGCTGTTGCAAACCGTACGTATTCGTTACTATGAAACGAGTATTCCCTAAGATACGAAATACCGAATCGTTATTTAAAAATACCGCTCGTTAGCCGTTACTGGAGTACATATGCAACCGAGCAAAGTGGAACTAATTTCAAACGCTGCTTAGGATTGTATAATTCATGCTTTCTCGCGAGACCGCCTCAACAAGTATATTAAGGTACATATTAAAAAGAAAAATATTAAATGTGTATTTGAATAGAAATGTTCACTACTTAGAGTGATACCAATGAAACATGCGATAACAAAACCTGTCGATAACGGAAAGTAGCATTAAGCGAGTTCTCAAAAACGTTTTACCCCGCTTAACATCGCAAAATTTTTCTAACATATTCATAGATTCAATCTAATGCATGAAATCATAATAAGGCACTGGGGCAATAGAAGTGATATCAAATCGAATAGCATTATGTATTGAAGATCAAGTAATAATCTAATACATTTATATGGTGACCAGGGGTGTGCGAAGAGAAAATTGTGCTTGTGGCAAACTTAGAATTTGGCGCCCCCCCTCCCCACCTCCTAAATTTTTCTTGTAATAGGCCAAAAATGATGCTAGTATTATAAATTTTGTGCCCCCTAAATCACCGGACCCGGGGTGGCTGCCCCCTTTCGCAAGGCGCTGATGGTGACACCTTCAAACATAAATCTTTCCAGAAATACTTCATCATTCCTTAATTACAGCTATAACGAATATTTTAGTCTACTATAAGCTTCCATTCTTTTTGCAGTGAAATTATAAGGAAATTTTAATAGATTAAAAGCATAATTAACACAAACTTAGTTTAATTAAATTCTTAAATGATAAACACGCGTTGTTTTTCTATTGCTTAGATCGATGGCTCTTGTTTAAATCGAAATTTTAATACATAACATGTAATCTTCAAAAAAAAAAAAAAAAAAAAAGCGCAATTATTTTGTTTAATTTTTAAAATGCATATAAAACTTCATATCTGTAAGATAAATAGTACAATCCCTCAACGATCTCAAAACAATCGTTCTTCTAAAAGCATTTTTTTTCTTTTTTTGGTTCAAAAACTCCCTCCAAATTCACATTTACATATTCGGAAAAATAACGGATGCTGAAATAACAAAAACACCATTTCTATCTTTCTTTTTCTTAATACCCAAACAACTAAATGAAATACCCGTATATGATACTAATACGAGAACAGAGCTGTTGCAAACCGCACATATTCTTTAACATATAACGGGTATTCTCTAAAAAACGAAATACCGAATCGTTTCTTTGAAATATCACTCGCTTGTAGTTACTGTCAGTACGCCACCGAAAAAAACGAAACTAACTTTAAACGATGTTTTACGTACGTTTGTGCAATTCATGATTCATGAATGAAGCGAGACGGTCGACGCGGTAACAGATGCGAATTTGTGTTCGGGATCTGGCATTAGGCGCCGAATTTAGTTATTTTGATATCAGTCTATGCGTATAATTAATTCTCTTTGAATGTAACAGTTATTCTCAAATGTTTTGGTTTTCGCAGGAGCCTATTGATTTATTTATTATGGAAAGAAAAATAAGTAAATTGTGAACATATTTTTCCGCAGTATCAAGTTATAAAGCAAAACGTGATTTATGCCAAATGAAGTATTCAATTAAAGGAAGCTCAACGACGAATTAAAAAAAAAGAAAAAAAAAACATTTATTAGTAAAGCATCGTTTATCATATGATAGTTTGTTTCCATCAAAACCGTTGTTACTGTCATCATTGAGCCAGCAGCTTAGTAATGATGATGAAAATGTTGCAAAGAGCAATGTATATTTTCTGAACATTTTCAAGAAATTAAGTTTTAAAAATTACAGGTTTGCTTTATGTATATTATTTTCCTATAAAAGTATCTTTGCATACGTATTTATATTTAAAAACATTTTCATGATAAAGACAAATTTTTAGATTGTTTTTAAAAATATTTTTATGATAAAGTTTACTTCTCTTTTATCTTTTTTCGTAGATTTTAAAAATGTATTTGCTGTTTGTTTTTAAATTTCATATCTGAAGGAAAAAAAGTATTTTAAAATATAAATAAAAGTTTTCAGAGATAATAATGGATTGAAGTACAAATGTAGATGTGTGTTTGATAGAATGATCACATAACAAATAAAACATATTGTTTTTAAATTATTCCAGAAATTAAATTTTCATTACACATAATTACACATATTCTGTTAGTGTAAAATTAGTGAGAGAATTTGCTTGTAGAAACATTTTGTTTGTGTAATTACATCTCATAATTTTATTGTATAAATTTTGTAAGCTTTTACTCTTGCTAAACTGCTTTCTCAGATTATTCTTTATTTGCATAAGTAATAAATTCTACAAGTTAGACATGTTGTACTCAATTATTTATCTTTTTAATTTTGTTTGCCAAAAAAAATTAGAAACTTGATTAAATCTGTATTTTATGGACAGATAGATGGCAGCACATAACAATATGTGAAGAGTAAAAAATGCTCAATCTTCCAAATACTCATGTTCCATATGTAACTAGATTTGTTGCAGTTATGTAGCACACACGATGATTTTTAATAGACGGTTTTTGAGCAGTAACGAGTAACGATAATTTTTAAACGGGTAGTCGGTTTTAAAATAACGCCATCACACGGGTATTTATTTAGTCGTTAGTTTTACAGCACTAGCTGTAATGCCTGGTCTTGTGCATGAAGAAATATATAAAAGACTTCCAATAGCTTGTCTATAGTTATCATTTGATGATAAAAGATTTTCTTCTTTGTCTAAACTATAATAGTTCGTTTCCATTGGGGTATAAGTTGGTTTGGCTTCTTCAAGCTGAAAATCTTTAACTAATTGATTTATTTTATTTGTTTGTGACAGAATATAACTTCCATCTTCTTTTCTGTGAATTTCTATACCTAAGAAGTATTTTGCTTCTCCTAATGATGTTATGGGATAAGACTTCTTTAAATAGTTTATTACTTCATTGACTTCATCTTCATCTTCTGAGCTTATCAACATATCATCTACATATAGTATGAGATGAATTGTCTTCTTTGATTTCTCTTTTGTTAACAAACATGGATCTGCTTCACTTTGTTTAAATCCATATGCCTTTAGAGTATTTTCTATTTCTTCATTCCAGCACTTGGCGGCTTGCTTGAGACCATATATGGCCTTTTTTAATTTATAGACTTTGTCTTTATTTTCTTTATCTTGAAAGCCTTCTGGTTGAAGCATGTATAATTCTTCATTATCTAATTTACCATGTAGAAAGGCTGTTTTAACATCTACTT
The DNA here is from genome assembly GCA_964019185.1 of Maratus speculifer. Taxonomy (NCBI): domain Eukaryota; kingdom Metazoa; phylum Arthropoda; class Arachnida; order Araneae; family Salticidae; genus Maratus; species Maratus speculifer. The sequence goes on along the minus strand of OZ025290.1, from coordinate 53,620,533 downwards.
GGAAAACTTTGGCTTTACGATAAGCTGCACAGGTCAGGAAAGCTCTAATAGTTGTATGTTTGACGACAGGAGAGAAGGTTTCATCATAATCAGTGCCTAGTTGTTGAGTGAAACCCTTGGCAACTAGTCGTGCTTTGCATTTTATTTCTTCTCCATTTTCATCGCATTTTGTCTTATAAACCCATTTACAGCCAATTGCGCGCTTACCTTTTGGTAAAGTAACAAGCTCAAATACTTCATTTTCTTTTAAAGAGTTAAATTCTTCTTTCATAGCTTGAAACCATTTCTGTTGATCTTTTACAGGTAATTTTAGAACATCTTTAAAAGTTTCGGGATCTTGATTTTTGGAACAACAGTCTTCAGTTTTGTAAGAAAACCTTTCGGGTGGAATTCCTTTTGTCTCTCTGCTAGAAATTCTTCTCTGTGAATTAGCTTCACTTTCTTCTGTTGTTGGGCTATCTACTGATTTTTCATCAGTTTCTATTTCTTCTGCAGCAGTTTCTGTTGGAATAGATTCACAATCATTTTCAAGATTTTCTTCTGAAAAATTGAAATGAATTAAATCAGAAGTTTGCTCTTCAACATTTTCTGAGAAAAAATTTTCACCGTTCATATTTTCAAAAAACTTTACTGTTCTGCTTATCACGATTTTTCTTCCACCTGTATAAATTCGATATCCCTTGCTTCTTAAATCGTAACCAACAAAGATTCCTTCAGTGGCTTTTTCATCAAATTTTTGCCTCCTCTGTTTATGAACATACACATATGCTTTGCATCCAAATACTTTAAGGTGACTCAAATTCGGCTTATGCCCATTCCACAGTTCATATGGTGTCTTTTCAGTTGATTTTATGGGTAATCGATTTTGCAAATAAGCTGCTGTAGCTACGGCTTCTGCCCAGAATGTTTTTAGTAATTTGGCATTTATAAGCATGGCTTTACACATTTCAATTAGCGAGCGATTCTTTCTTTCTGCGACTCCATTTTGAGACGGCGAATATGGCGTTGTTGTTTCATGATGTATTCCTAAGTTCTTTAGGTAGTTACTAACATATTCGTTGCAATATTCTGCTCCATTGTCAGTACGCAAGGATTTAATGTTCAATCTAAATTTATTTGTTGTTGATGCAACATACTCCTTTAATTTATCAAATACTTCATCTTTAGAGGAAATAAAATATACCTGTGTATAACGAGAATAATCATCGATAAACGTAACGAAATATCTTTTTGATCCCATACTATTTGTTTCAGCAGGACCGCAAACGTCACTATATATCAGATCAAGTGGTTTTCTACTTCTGTATTGCGTTTCTTTTGGAAATGATTTTTCTGTTAGCTTAGCTTTTATACAACTTGAACATTCAGTATTATGAGAACAATTATTCAGAGTAATACCTAAAGCTAAATCATTCTTTTGAATTTTCTTGATGGATTCCAAATTTCTATGACCCAGCCTTTGGTGCCATTTTAGAATGCAATTGACATTAGAACATACAGGTAATATTTCTGAAGCGCTGTATATTTTTTCATTTGTGGATATTATTTTTAATCTGTATAACCCCTCACCAGCTTTTGCATCTGCAACTAATATGTTACCCTTTTTAATTAAACACATATCATCTTTAAATGTAACAACAAAACCTTTCTCAGTGCAAAACTGTACAGATAATAAATTACTGTCTAACTCGGGAACATAAAGCACATGATCTAATGTAATTTTATTTGTTTGACCATTAAGTGTTTCAATATTAAAAGTACATTTGCCCTTTCCTTTTGCAGTTAATTTAGTTCCATTAGCAATTGTAATTGTATCTTTACTTGATTCTGAGAACAATTCTAAAGAATTAGCTAAATGAACAGACGCGCCTGAATCAATAACAAAAGTTAACTTTTTGTTTTGATTTCCATTTTGTTGAGATTTCATAACAAAACCTGAAGAATTTGATTCTTTCATTAATTCATGATAGTTTTGAGAATTTGGTGGATTTTCATTTTGACTAGCAGTAGAAGCAGAGAAATTATTTTGTTTTTTAAACTGTTGACGTGATCTATCTTGAGTAAAATTCGGTTTTGTTTTGTTATTGTTGTTATTCTTTAAGTGAAAACAATCTTCACGGTTGTGATTGGTTCTTTTACAATGAGAACAAAACTTTTGTTTATTCAAGTGTTTTGGTTTATCCCTTTTACCCTTTAAAGCAATAGATTCAAATTTTGTTGAAATTTGTTTAGTTTCAACTCTTCTAAGATATTCATCAATTAATTTGTTTTGAACATATTTTAATGATAAATCTGTGTCATGTCTGCTTTCAATAGCAGTTATAAAGGTACTATAAGAATTTGGTAAAGAACAAAGCAAAATAGCTATTAAATTATCATCTTGTATTACTTCACCTATACTTCTTAATTTTTCTGCCAATTCTAAGACAGAATTTATATGTTCCTGCATTTTAATACTTTCATTATATTTAATGGAATACAACTTCCTAAGAAGATAAAGTTTATTTGTAAGATTTACCCTTTCATGAACAGATTTCAATTGATCATATGTTTCTTTAGCACTTTTAGCATGTCTAACATGCACAATTTGAGAATCTGAGATATTTAAACAAATTAATGCTCTAGCATTTCTATCATTTTTCACCCAATTGTCATCATTTTCTTTTTTAGGTTCAAACACAACATCATATAAACCTTCTTTGATTAACAATTGTTCAATTTTAAACTTCCATACTGAATAATTATCATCAGTTAACTTATCAATATAATGAGATTCTTTAAGACTAGACATTGTTATATAATAATATTTGCTTATTTCACAGAAAATAAAAGAGTGTTTATCTTATTAATTTACAACAATAAAATATTATAAACTCATATATAATGCTAATGGTGAAATAAGAACATAATAGAATTCTTGAGAACAATTTTAAAAGTTACTTCTGGTTTCAGAAATTTTTTTCTTAAATATTCAAAATTCTTTGTTTAAAACATATATTTGTATTTTCAACTAATAAATAATAAATTTCAATAAAAACAAGCAAAATAAGTTCTTTTCATATCAACAAATAATAGTTTTGGTTTCAAAACAAGAACAATTCTTTGAATTTTCTTTTCTATCATTCACTTCTAAAAAATACAATATTCAGAAAATAATTATTTCTTTTGAATTTAAATATTATATTTTCTGTTTTGATATTATTATATTTAAATTTTGAGACTCATTTCTCAGTCTCATAATCAACAATGTTGGAATGTTATTCCACAAGCCGTGAGCAAGTAAGTTCCTCAATAATAAAAAAGAGTTAAAAGCTTTACCTTTTTTGGTTGACACACATTTATTTGAAGAAATAAAGTAGAATAATGATGAACAAATACTTGGAAACACTTCACAACACAAAAGAACAGATGCACAGTCTTCACAATATTTACAGAACACAACAAATAAAAAAATAACTTTGAAACATATATTAGCTTCAGTTTGAAGCAGTTCTTGATGAACAGTAATTATTCCTTTGGAATCATAATGTATGATAATGGATTGTTAATCCTTGACAGCATTTTGCTGCCTAACCCAGCTCAGTCACTACATCAACTAACTGTTCTAAAGTTCTCTTCCAGCGGAAACAGAATAATGTCTGGTGCTGCCATCTGGCGGTAGATTTTAGTACAAAAAGAAGCAATTGTCTAACAGTTACTTCTTGGTTATCCCGTCGTCGACCAAAAAACTATCGCCAAACTATAAGATTAAATGCCAGTAATGGATGATCGTGAATGTCACATTCAATGACATTAAATACCTATACGTATTTAGAAATGTCATCAAATGATTTTATTTCCACTTTTTACTAGTGTTTTACCCATTTATTTGTACTTTTGTTATAAAATAATTTGGCTATTAGTTTGGCGACTTATACAATTTGGCGGAATTGGTTGACGGGATAACCAAGTACCGAATTAACTTGTATTAAATTCATTATTCCGATTATTTTAATACTAGCAGTTACCCGTGACTTCGTTCACATAACATTTAAAGAAGAAATAATTGATCAATCAAGCAAAAAATTTCGATGATGAAAAGCATGTGTAATTAACTTTTTATCGCGAGTTTATGGTAAAAAAACTTCTGATAATCCCTAGTTGCTAATTTGTTTGCTGGTCAAAATTTTCCTTTCAGCGATTAATACTAATAGATAGAAACATTCTTGAATTCTTTTGTTCAGCCCTGTAGTTTTCCAAGTGCCTTTAATACACGAAAGTATCTTTCTAAAATTTATTTCAAACAAAAATATTTCTTATTACTACCTAAATTACATTTTCAGAAATTATCATCCGAAGACAACCTTGTATCCAGTTCTTTGCGGGACCCTGTTTATCATTTTATATATATACTACAAACATTTCTTAGTTTACTAAATGCAGTTCAAAATAAAACTGCATATTTTATTTAAAAACCACCTTTAAGTAAATTATGCTCATATTCAGTAACCTTTCCGAGATCTTTTGTGTAACCCTGTATATCTAAATTTAACTATTTATACTATTACCATTTATACTCTCCATTTAATATGCATACATTTAGCGAAACTTAAAAGCACATATCATAATTCAAAATGCATTTCATCCATGCAACAGTCATCATCCATGATATACAGTACTTCGGATAGAATGTATAATATTGAAATCTTTTGTGTGTCCCTGTAAATGCTATGCACTTCGTATTATGCATGAAATAACTTACATTAAGCCTCAGCAACATATATCAATTTGTTTATACATGAAATCGTTTACCATAATTAAAATATGTCGGAAACTGTTCCTCCCTTTATTCCTATCCAATGGAATTCTTCTGCCTGACCCTGTAAATGAATAGTAAGTGCCCTTTTCACTTAATACTTTACAAAATGCATATTTTAGTGCACTTTGTAAATGCATATAAATTTGAATATGTTCTACAGGCTGTAACATCGTTAAATTTAATTAAAACGATTTTTCCCCATAATGCCGTAATATAAGGAATTTTTTTGACTATCCCTGTAAATAAACTAATCATGATAGAAACTTCATTTTCAATAGGTATTCGTGCTAGTTAAACGTTAATAATGTCCAAAAATTTCATGGAAATCGGAGTATATATACGAAAGTTGGAAAGCGACCAGACAGACAGACAAACCGAAAGCATAATAACTTTTCAACTTTGTTCGAAAGTGTTAAAAAATCAAGCCAAAAATCAGTAAAATCAGTGATTTTATTTTTCACCTTTTCCCCACAAAAAATTTCTTCCATTGATAATTATGAGTTTTGAATAAAAATATTCATTTGTATGTAACTTATAACTTATTAATTATTATGCTTAAAAAATATTTCTGATTCATTTTAAATATGACGTCATTATTTATCTCGCTCCATTAGCTACTGATATTCATACCCCTTATATTTTTAACGACTGCTATAAAGTACCTGTTTTATTTCAACTATGACGTCACATTTTCATGAGTAAACCATTTTATTAAAAATATAATTCTTTTTCATTCTTTTTACTTTTAATTTATGTCACCATATTTTACACAAAAATTCCCATTAACTAAACAAATATCCTTGTTAAATGTATTATAAAAAATACACCTTTTATTTTTATTTCAAACATGACGTCATATTTATTTTCTTTTAAATTATTTTATTATAATTTTTCGCGTGGAAGTTTTCTATTAAAAATTCATTGCCGCTGAAAAATTATTATTCCAATTTTTTATTTTCTTGGCAACAGGAAAGGAAAATGGTTAAATTTTATCTGAAAAATGCCTATTGATTTTGTATGAAAAATAATTAAATTTTGAATTATTAAGGAAAATATTTGAATAAAATAAATAAAAATTACCCTATTATTTAATCCGGACTTCTAACTTTACGTCTGCAAAATTTCAAAGCAATCGGTTCAGTAGTTACGGCGTGAAAGCGGAACAAACAAACAAACAAACAAACTCACTTTCCGATTTATAATACAGTGAAACCTCCAAATAAGGGACACTCCGAATAAGGGACACCTCTATTTAAGGGACAAAACCTCCGGTCCCAGTCCCAAGGTATAGGACGTGTAATGTATTTACCTCTGAATAAGGGACACTCTATTTAAGGGACACTTGAAAATGAGATTAAAGGGACTGGTTTTTGAATTTCAGATAATGAAGTAGTCTTTGATGAAAATAAAAATACAGATTTTTGTGACCTTATCAAACATACAGACAGCCATGTTGATACAGAAGCGTACAACACAATTTACGGCCATTTATTTACCCAGACTTCTGATTCGACATCAATGCCTTTATCCGCATTGAAAGTAATGCTGAAAATTGTGAGGATGATTCTGAAATTTGAGAAAGAAAGAAAATTTTGAAATAATGAACTTTACAGATGCTTTTAGGCTGTTCTCAAATCCAAAAATGGCAACTTTTTAGAGATAAGTTTTAATTTATTTTTATTCGGAAATGCCTGAAGCTAGCAGGTGTTGTTGTTCAGAAAATGTGCAATCGACCACTTTTTTTTTCAAATGCAATAGATTTTGCAGAAAATATTGACAAAGTGGACGTTTTGAACCAAATTTCCATGCGAAAGAAGAATATTACTCAAGAAAGGGTAAAAAACGTCTTTGTCACGTGATCAAAATCGCATCTAACTCAATAGGTGATTTATTTATTAAAAAAATGAAAACACAGTTCAATCCCAAATCGCTTCCATATTGAAATTATAGTCAAGCGTTCCAATTTTATATTTTTCCGTTGAAAATGATTTTTTAACTTAAAGACACTTTAAATAAAAAACAAATGAATTGTGAGTCAAAACGTTTTCCGATTGCTGAGTAGGGCAGTGTAGAGATTTGTTGTCCTAAAATACGCAAAGCTTTGGAATACTTTTTTTTGGGGTGGGGGGGGGGATAAGGCTGAGACTAGAGGGAGGCACGGACCCCCCCGGGCGCAACCAGAATAGAAGGTGAAGGGGGCGCCAAATTAAGATTTTGTTTGGTGTGTTTGATACAAAGAATGCATATATGTGGAGGGTGGGGGAGGGGAGGGGCACCAAAATCCATGTTTGCCCCGGGCACGAAAAAGGCTAGTTCCGGCACTGGGGTGGGGGAGGTGATATTGGTGGTATTAGAGAATTGTAAATATGGTAAATGAACACTTTAAAGATTTCCAAAGAAATATTGAAATTTGCAAAACAATCCTTTTTGACTGATTACTTCAAGTAAATCTTTTTCAAATGTTTTTATACTTTTGTATGTACATAATATGCATAGAAAATACAAATCAATAATTCTACAAATATTTTAATAATTAATGGAAAATTTTAATTAATTATTTCTCTTTTCTTCCTTTTGTCTGATTAACGTAATTTATACACTTCAGATACATTTAAATTTCTCCTTTGATGCTTTATTATTTTTATATCCTTCTGAATTAAAAATAATGTAAAAAACTCCGAATAAGGGACACCTCTATTTAAGGGACAAAAGTTCCGGTCCCATAGGTGTCCCTTATTCGGAGGTTTCACTGTATTAGTAAGGATTATGCTTAAAAAATATTTCTGATTCATTTTAAATATGACGTCATTATTTATCTCGCTCCATTAGCTACTGATATTCATACCCCTTATATTTTTAACGACTGCTATAAAGTACCTGTTTTATTTCAACTATGACGTCACATTTTCATGAGTAAACCATTTTATTAAAAATATAATTCTTTTTCATTCTTTTTACTTTTAATTTATGTCACCATATTTTACACAAAAATTCCCATTAACTAAACAAATATCCTTGTTAAATGTATTATAAAAAATACACCTTTTATTTTTATTTCAAACATGACGTCATATTTATTTTCTTTTAAATTATTTTATTATAATTTTTCGCGTGGAAGTTTTCTATTAAAAATTCATTGCCGCTGAAAAATTATTATTCCAATTTTTTATTTTCTTGGCAACAGGAAAGGAAAATGGTTAAATTTTATCTGAAAAATGCCTATTGATTTTGTATGAAAAATAATTAAATTTTGAATTATTAACGAAAATATTTGAATAAAATAAATAAAAATTACCCTATTATTTAATCCGGACTTCTAACTTTACGTCTGCAAAATTTCAAAGCAATCGGTTCAGTAGTTACGGCGTGAAAGCGGAACAAACAAACAAACAAACAAACTCACTTTCCGATTTATAATATTAGTAAGGATGATAAAACACTACACGATTTAATTTTTAAAATATCGCAAAGAGTTTCTGTTGAAAAATAGCTGTTTTTTTATACTTTAAGTTAATATTTTTATAAAACTCTTTTCATTCACTCTCTCTATGAGTTAGTAAAATTTAAGCACATTTGGAATATTCATAATGCGTCTTAATGCACAGATGTCTAATACTTACCATGTTGGCGCAATTTTTTTCTGACGCCAATTTGGCGAAAATTTCGTTTTCAAACACATATCACATATATATTTTTAAATTATTTTCTAATATTTAAAAAGGGAAATAGTGATAAATAAAAAAAAGTTTATTAATAACTATAGAACAAAACGATCTACATAATTTTTTTAAGTAAAAGTAATAGAAAATAAAGAATTTATTAGTAAATAAACAACGATAGCCAGGTTAGCATGTGAGGCATATAATATCCATTTTGTTCCAATCGCGCCAATGTGTTGCATATATGACATCTATCTCCAACTTTTCTACGCTGAACCATGCCCAGATCTCCGATAGCGGTTTGAAGTTCTGTCGAAGTTAAATTTCAATTTTGGGCAGAATTTTAATTCAAACATTAATTAATTTATCAAGAATCTTCTAAGTTAAGAAATACAGAATATAAATAAATGTGACGTAATACAAAAAATAAAAAAATAAATACATTTTATTGATACTATGTCTTGAGGTATTGTTGGAGGAATATTATATTGTCTAGAGGTGAATGTCTAGAACTATACTTCTGACGCAATGTATCAATGCTGATTGTTAAGTATAAATATCAGTTTCATGCAGAAGAGATTTTTCTGCCGAAATTGACTTCATGATTCAAAAGAAAATAATTCGCCAAAGAAAAAAGTAATATCTGATTTTTGCGTGATTCCATCGTAAAAAGTGAAATTGATTTTAAGAATTAAAAAGCACACATTTATGACGTCATATTGGAAATGAAACAGAGATTTTGAAATATTTGGTATCAAGACAGGAAGCATGTACAGAATTCAGTTCTAGATATAAAAAAAAGTTAACGATTTGGAAATGGATCAATGAAAATCTGTGCAAAACCCAATGGAGAAATGAAAATCTACGTAAGATACCGCAGAGATAGGTAAATAGAGTTTTTAATTGGGGGTGGTTTTGGAGTCTAGGTATCATGATCGGTATAGATCTGGAAAAATAAATCAGAAATTCCTGCGTAGGGGAGAACGTAATAGTTAGTATTTCATCAAATAAAATTTTGTTCAAAAATCTAATTTAATTTTGAGGCCCTTTCACAGTTTTGCAGAATTGCTAAATTGTAACTAAAGTGCTTCAACACTCTCTCATCCTGCTTGCACATATGAAGCCAACATGATGTTTAATCTTGAACTACACTGGTGTCCAAAATTTAAGCATAATTGGTAATTAAGTAATTATTTTTAAGTAATGAAAGAAATATGAATCGGAATGTGCTGAAACTCCAGGTGTGTAAACAAAATAGTACGCGTCACATATTTTCGCGAAGAGTTTTCCCCGAAATCGAACAGGGGACCGTCAACAAATTTAAAAAGAACGAAGATCTTTTGGATAACCCTGTCAAAACTAATGTAGCAAAAGCGTTCAATTAATTGATTAATTGATCAATTGATTAATTGGCTTATTGTAATGTACTGTGTTAATTTTTACAAGGATAGCATGTATACTCATAGAGAAATTAAGGTTTTTACTAGCAGGAGTGACCGAGCTCAGCTCGGTCAAAAATAACTTTTTGTTCAACGCAATTTTCACTTTATCAGTCTCTCTGCATTATTACTATAAAACATGTCGTTTATAATAGTATTATTTACAAAAACAATCAATAAGACAATTATGTATGTATGCACTTTTTTATATTATTTTAAAATTTACAACAAAAGGACATTGATCCAAATCACTTTTTTACCTCGACTCTGATTGGTTTAACCGTGCAATTCGAATTCTATTAAGAATGTATACAAATTTCTTCACATTCTAAAAGGCAATTTTTTTGCCAGATATAGCCAAATTTGGCGACATTCTTTCATTTGTTGCCAAATACGTGTTTTGGTTAATCGTAATCTTTCGTTATCTTAATAGTCGATTTTTCAACCAAATGCCGCCAATATTTTGTCAAAAGTCGCCAACTTATTGGCTGTAGTATACTTCTCGTGACCCTGATCCGTATTGCCCAAAATGACCCACTAATCAAATTTGATCAAATGTGACTTAGCTCAATTGTCTTGAGGTAATCAAAAACAGTAGACTATAAAATTGAATCAAAATCGTTTAAGCCATTTCTTAGGCAAAATTAGCTTGACAGCATTCCTCAATGAAGCCGAAATGATCCACTAATATAATTTTTTTAATATGCGATTCAGCCCATTGGACTTCTCGTGGAAAAAAGTTCCTTTACAAAATTTAGATAAAATTGATTGTGTATTTGTTACATATAGTTAGAATGACCCTGACCCATTATGACCCACTAATCGAATTCACGCGAGCTAGTGTTCTAGCCCAATGGTTTTATCTTGCCGGGAAACGATATGCTACAAAGAATAGTCAAAATGGTGAGAGCCATTTTCTAGATGAAATTAGGTTGATCCAACATGACCCACGAATAACCCTCATAATCGAAATCTCTCGAACATGTGACCTAGCCCATTCGTTTTTGCGCGCCGAAAAACGGTTGGATACAAAATTTAGATAAAATCGATTAAGCCGTTTTTTAGATGTAATTAACTTGACCTTAACCCATTATGATAAAAAATTACCCATTAATTTTTCTCGAACATCTGATCCAACCCAATGATAATCTCGTGCCCGAAAACGATAGAATTCAAAATTTAGTCAAAATTGCGCGAGACATTATCTAGATAAAATTAGCATGATCCACAATGATCCACTAATTGAATTCTGTCTAACACATGACTTTACACAATAATCTTCTTGAAATTCAAAACGATAGAGTACAAACCTTGGTCAATGTCATTAGAGCCATTTTTTATATAAAATCGGTTTAACCAAAAATGACCCAAAAAGTGATCCATTAACCGAAATTTCTCGAACATGCGACCGAGCCCAATGGTTTTCTTGTGCAGAAAAAATATAATATATATAATTTCCTTAAAATTGTTCCACCTGTTCTTTAGATATAGCTTGATCATGACTCATTATGACCCATCATGACCCCAAAATTATCCTTATAATCGAAATCTCTCGAATATGTGACTTATCCCATTAGTTTTCTCGTGTCTAAAAACTTTTACATACAAAGTTTCGATCCTGCCGTTCTTTAAATATAAATAGCTAGGCCCAGGCCCTTTATGACCCAAAATAACCAATCGAAATTTCTCGAACCTGTGACCTAGCCAATAGTTTTCTCGTGCCAAAAAATGTTGTATACAAAATTTCGTTAAAATCGACCCACCCGTTCTTTAGATACAGCTTTATTATGACATATTATGACCCGACCCATCATGACCCACAAATGCAACTTACAATCGAAATCTCTCGAACATGTGACCTAGCCCATTGGTTTTCTCGTGTCAAAAAACTGTTACATACAAAATTTTGTTAAAATCGATCACGCCGTTCTTTAAATATAAATAGCTTGACCCAGACACTTAATAACCCAATATGACCCATTGAAATTTTTCTCGAACATGTAACCTAGCCTATGTTAGCCCATTACTTTTCTCGTGTCTAAAAAATGTTACATACAAATTTTCGTTAAAATCGATCCAGCCGTTCTTTAAATATAAATAGCTTGACCCAGACCATTTATGACCCTTTATGACCCATTAATAGAAATTTCTCGAATGTGTGACCTAGCCCCATGATTTTCTCGTTGCAAAAAAATGTTATTTACAAAATTTCGTTAAAATCAATCCACCTGTTCTTTAGATATAGCTTGACATGATCCATTATGACCCATTATGACCCACAAATGACCCTTATAGTCGAAATTTCTCAAACATCTGATTTTGCCTAATAGTTTTCTCATGTCAAAAAACTGTTACGTACAAAATTTCGTTATAATCGATCCCGCCGTTCTTTAAATATAAATAGCTTGACCCAGACCCTTAATGACCCAATATGACCCATTAAATTTTTTTCTCGAATGTGTAACCTAGCCCAATGTTTTTCTCGTGCCCGAAAACCATAGAATGCAATTTTTTAGTCAAAATTGCGGGAGAAAATCTCTAGATAAAAATAGCACGACCCACAATGACCCCAAAAATGACCCACTAACCGAATTTTCTCGAACATGTTACCTAACCCAATGGTCTTCTTGTAATCCAAAACGATAAAATATAAAATTTGGTCAAAATCGTTAGAGCCGTTTTTTAGATATAAATGGCTTGACCCATAATGACCCAAAAATGACCCACTAATCGAAATTTTTCGAACATGTGACGCAGCTCAATAGTTTTCTCGTACCAAAAAACGATTGGGTACAAAATTTCCTTAAAATCGATCCAGCCGTTCTATAGATATAAATAGCTATATCCTGACCCATTATGACCCAAAATGACCCAGTAATCGAATTTTCCCGAACATGGGACCTAGCCCAATGGTCTTCTCGTGCCCGAAAATGGTAAAATCCAAATTTTTGCGAAAATCGTTAGAGCCGTTTTTGAGATAAAATTTACCCACACACACACACACACATACACACACAACCCTCGCACACACAACCCTTTTTGCTCGCATTATAGTATAAGATAAAAACAGTCCTAAGTTTTTTGCTTATAATTTGCAGAGTTCTTAATATAAAATAGTGTTCTTTTTTGAAAAAATGACAAACATCATTGTACACAATACTCTGTCATCAGAATTAAAAAATAATAAAAATTGTATGACAAATGAGCAGGTTTACTAAATAATTTTTTACTGCGCATGCGTGAACGCTATTAAAATTTCATTTGCATATTATGTTAGTTAAATGTATAGAGCAACTTTTGTGAAAGTCTCAAAAACATAGCTTAAAAATTCTGAAAATTATTGTTGATAGAATGAGATCAAAATCCTTTATTCCCTAAATGAAGCAAAAAGATGAGGGGCTGTATCCATATTCCATTGTTTAGTGCCCACACAATATTGCACCTACAACCATATTTAGGTAAACCCCCTGATTTTTTTGCTTCCTTTAGGAATAACGGATTTTGAGTTGATTCTATAGGCTCCCATTTTCAGAATTTCCAAGCTATGTTTTTGAAACTTTTACAGAAGTTGCTCTATACATTTAGCTAACACAATATGCAAATGACATTTTGATATCGTTGACGCATGCGCAATGAAAAATTATTTACTAAACATACTCATTTTTCATACAATTTTTATTATTTTTAAATTCTGATGACAGGGTATTGTGTACAATGATGTTTGTCATATTTTCAGAAAAGAACATTATTTTATAATAAGAACTCTGCAAATTATAAGCAAAAAACTTGGAAAAATTTAGGACTGTTTTTATAAAAACCTTAATTTCTCTACGAGTATACATGCTATCCTTGTAAAAATTAACACAGTACATTACAATAAGCCAATTAATCATAATGTGCAGTTTGAACGCTTTTGCTACATTAGTTTTGACAGGGTTATCCAAAAGATCTTCGTTCTTTTTCAATTTGTTGACGGTCCCCTGTTCAATTTCGGGGAAAACTCTTCGCGAAAATATGTGACGCGTACTATTTTGTTTACACATCTGGAGTTTCAGCACATTCCGATTCATATTTCTTTCATTACTTAAAAATAATTACTTAATTACCAATTGTGCTTAAATTTTGGACACCAGTGTAGTTATACACTCAAATTTTTCATCACCATAATCTTTTTTACCATAAAATGGAGCTATTACAACAATTTAATAAGAAACATGGAACTTACAATGTGAATATGCACTAATATATTTTTTTGCGTCAGAGGATGAGAGAGAGAAAGAGTGAGCACCCCAGACGTTCCCTGAGTGTACACCCCCCCCCCCACAGTTCACTTCTAGCTATGTCCCTGGGTAAATTACATCAGTAATTGTGATACGATACCACATAAAGGAAGTCCTGATGATGATACCCTCAGTTCATTTTGAAATGAGCTCATCTGAATGCAGTAGTTATTAAAAAACTTGAGATATTAAACAAAAACATAATTTGCAGAACAAATAAAAAAAAAAAATTTATTTCCTGCTCTATTTAAGCCCGAGAAGGGACATATATTAAGCTATTTTATTTTTATTTCTACATTTAGTATTAAATTTTTGTATCAAATAATTTAAATTATGTGAACATTGAAAAAATAAAAATGAAATTCAAACAATATGATACTTAAAAACCTTAAATCTTAGATTCTGTTCAAAGAAATTGAAATAAATCTTATACTTTTTTCCAAACTTAACTTGCAAATATTAATACGGATCGCCGTTCTGACTCCCAAAAACATTCGGAAAACATCAAACTTTGTGTTGCTAGCACTGTGACGACCATCAAATGTAGAACACTCAATGTAGTATCAAATGTATCAAATGTAGAAACGAACAACATTTATTAACATCACACAATAACATACGGACACCTTAAAACAGAAGTTGAATACATTTACAAGAATATTATTATTATTGTTCCACTAGAACAATGCTTCTTCGCGACACACGAAGAGCGATTCTGGACTTCCTCCAATCACACCACAGCCCCGACTGCCCGAACGCAGTTCTCTCTTTCGTCGAGGGCGCGCCACTTGGCAATAGTCTATCTCTTATTTGGCGACGTCAACCATTGTCTTTTCTTTTTTAAAAAAAGTCAGAGTTTGAATTGTGAAACCTTACATGTCCCTCCGTAAAGAGCACATAGTTCTCCTTAGAGACTATGCTGCTAAGGAATGTTTTTAGCATATTTCACACAACTGTAAGTAAGTTTTTTTTTTTTTTAGTTAATTTTCAAAAACCATAGAGTAAATTTTTTTAAGCATATTTCACAAACGTAAAAGAAGAACTCGTTCGCTAGCCCAACATTTAATACTTAAATGAACCAATATAAATATATGTATATACAATAATATTAATGCTAATAAGCAGATACAATATGAAATATTCAACATGAAATATTATAATGAATAATAATGCATTATTTACACAATTACTTTATATGTTTCCCTAGGGGAACCTGGAAAGTGCATCAGCATTACCATGTTTGCTTCCTTTCCTATAGGTAATTTTCAGGTTGTATCTTTGGAGTGCTAAAGCCCACCGTGCTAGTTTGGCACCATGTGGCAAGCCCTGGGTAAGGTAAGAAAGAGGATTATGATCTGAAATCACTTCAACTTGCGATCCGAAGATCCAAGTATCAAATTTCTGAAGCGCAGCTAAAACGCTGTAAGCCTCTCTTTCTATAGTAGACCACCTGGTCTGGTATGGGGTAAGCTTTTTGCTGTAAAAAGCTATAGGATGCTCCTTCCCATTCTCATCTAACTGTGATAAACACGCTCCAACGGCTGTAGCGGAAGCATCGGTATAAAGCTGAAAGGGTTTTTCAAATTGTGGAGTATATAAAGATGGCATTTTAACTAACTGTTCCTTTAGTTTTTGGAAGGCTTCTTCTTCCAACTTTCCCCAGGGGATATCTTTGGGAACTCTCTTTTTCGTCAGATTAGTCAAAGGTAATACAATACTTGCAAAATTCGGAATGTAGTCTCTATAATAACTTGCTATCCCCAAAACCGTTCGCAATTCTTTCTTGTTAGTAGGTGCCGCTAATTTCTTCATAGCTTCCACCTTTTCAGGGTCCGGGGCATGTCTTCCTGACCCAACTATATGCCCTAAAAATTTTACTTCTTTCTTTCCAAAATCGCATTTTTCTAAATTAACAGTAAGACCTACTTCACGAAGAGTTTGTAAAACTGCACTAATATGTTTCAAATGGTCTGCCCATGTTCTTGAGAAAATGGCAACATCATCAATGTAGGATCGACAGTAATCTTTATGCGGAATCAGAACTTTATCCATTGACTTTTGAAAGGTGCTACCAGCATTTTTCAGGCCAAATGGCATGACTCTCCATTGGTAATGGCCAGAGTGAGTTACGAAGGCAGTATAATGTTTGCACTCTTCTTTAATGGGAATCTGCCAATATCCCTTAGTAAGATCAAGTACGGTGATTATTTGTGCTTTCCCTATTTCATACAGCAGTTCATTAGCATGTTTCATGGGGTAAGCATTTGGAATAGTAAAACTGTTTAGTAGTCTGAAGTCAACACACAACCGCACGCTGCCATCTTTTTTAGCAACGCACACTAACGGATGGGCCCATTCACTATCGCTTTGTTCAATGAGTCCAGTTTCTAGTAGCTCTCGAATTTGACGATCTACTTCATTTTGGAGGACTATAGGAATTCGATACGGTCGAAGTCTTTTCGGTGAACAATCAGGTGTAACCTTAATCACATGCCCTTCAACTTTCGCCATTCCAGGTTTAGTATTGAATATATCATGGTATTTACAAAGTAAGTCGCTTAGATCATGCCGTTGCTTAGCATCTAATGGGCTGGTCATATCCCGGACATGTTGCTCTACTTCACTTTTATTGAGAGTTATTTTCTCGGTTGGAGCAGAATGTAATTGTCCAAAATCTTTATCCTGCTCAAAAACAAGACCTATGTGTTGTACACGAGCCACATATGGTCGAATTTTATTGAAATGTAGTTCTTTTCTTGTACCATCATCAAATTCAACAATGGCTGAATGTGGCCTGCTCAATTGAATCACAGTCGCCGGTCCTGACCAAGTTTTCAATAGCTTATGAGATGATGTTGGCAGCAGGATCAAAACCCTGTCACCTACTTGAAAGGTCTTCTCTCGAGCTCTCAAGTTATACCTTTGGGCATAACTTTGTTGATTTAGTTGAGCGTTCTCGTTTGCAATTCTATGAGCGTTTTCTATATTCTCTCTTAACTCTTCTAAATATTTTTCGACAGACCTAGAAGCCGTTGTAGGTATCACTTTCTCACCTGTCCAAATTTCTTTAAGTAATGCGGTCGGTCCCTTAGGAATTCGTCCATACACTAATTGGTATGGAGACACACCAGTCATGCAGTGAGGAACTTCTCTATACGCAAATAAGAGATGCGGAATGTGGATATCCCACTGATTTCCATATTCCTGAACATTTTTGTTCAGCATATTCTTTAAAGTTCTGTTCCATCTCTCCACAGCACCCATGCTCTCGGGATGACCCGGCGTTGAAAATCTTGATGATACTCCTATTAAATTTATAAAAGCCTCGGTCAGTTCTGAGGTAAAATTTGGACCTTGATCTGTACATATCATTCTAGGGAAACCAGTGCGGCTGAAAATTTGCATCAATACATTGCACGTAGTTTTAGCGTTTATATTTCTAGTCGGTATTGCTTCCGCCCATCTGGTACATAAATCAATCGCACAAATGATATACTTGTGTCCTCTTCTGGAAGGAGGTTCTAAGGGGCCAATGCAATCTACGCTCCAAACTTCAAAGGGGTATTCTGGCCTGGTAATTGGTTGGATCGGAATTCTATCTCGGTAAGTTTCAGTTCTTCTAACTTGACAAGGTTTGCAACTTTCACAAAATTTCCTGACATCATTTTTGATAGTCGGCCAAAAGAATGAGTACTTTATTCGCTCTTTCGTTTTCTTTTCACCCAGGTGTCCAGCCAGGGGAATTTCATGGGCAACTTTCAATACGAAATCTCGCTTGCTGTAGGGTAACACCACTTGCTTTATTTTTTCGCCACACACCCATTCAGAGTGTAACAACAGTCCATCCTCTAACTCAAATCCGTTTCTCCGTTCTTCTGCAAGCTTCCAAATATTGGTTAAGGATTCATCTTCCCGTTGTAGCTTTATAAACTCTGATCTACTTTCTTTACAACCCTCTTCTTCACTGGAGATAGCAGGACTTTCTATCTCAAGTGCTTCTTCTTCTTCATCACTCTTTACAATTTCATTCAGACTGTAGCTTTGTTTCTGTTCATCTTCTTGCACAGTAGGGGAAGTCACGGGTTGACATTCTTGAATTCCATCATTTAGTGAGTCAAACGCTGTAGAACATATCAGCATATCGCTTACCAATTTTTTGGATACCGCACATACGACAGGGACTTCACAATGTCGCGAGTCATTTATTTTCATTTTAAAAACTACTAACGGGGCTGTTTCAGTTTAACCAAATGCACATACTAGTTTTACAGTTCCTTCACCATCGCCTTCTTTAATAGGAACCAGGTCATGTCTTATGACTGAAATTTGAGCCCCTGTGTCTAAAATGCCGTTAAGAATCGTAGAACCACATTTCAATTCTATTTCCTTCAGTTCATCACACTTCACAGAATTTGCCTTGAGAGGGAATGACATAGGCACGGAAATTCGAGCAGTCAATACCTCTTTATTCTCTATGACTTTTTCTGTAGTGACCGAATTGCTACGAACATTTTCGATTCTGCCCCGATTTCCTTGGCTATTATTCTTAGGACAAGCTCGTGCAAAATGCGTTGGATCACCACATACGAAGCATGTGACTTTAGATATTCTAGGACCCCTGTCCCTTTGATACCCTCCTTGGTATTTTGTTCTGTCAACTTGCTTGTCATTTCCGCCATATTTGGTTACACCTGCTAAATGATTATTTTTATTGCCTTCGAACCTTTCCTTGAATTTACACTTATCTTTCTCTTCTGATTGCCATCGGGGAACATCCCTTGGCTTTTTGTGCACTGGATTGTTCTTCAAACCGTCCTTCAAACTTTCGTATTCATCAACCTTTTCTGCGACCTCCAAGGGATCAATCATTTTATTCCATTGGTCCAAGAAATGTTCTTTTATGTCGTTTGGTACTCTGCGTTTAAGTTGGTCCGCAACCAGTAGCTTCTTTAATTGGTCGAAATCCTCGACTTTTAATTCATTTATCCATTCGTTAAAATAACTATTCAATGCATGACAGTAACTCCTCCAAGATTCTTCTGGTCCCTTTTGATGTCGGAAAAATAGCTGTCTCAATTTTTCAGGATTCAGTTTGTAGCGTTTAAGCAACATTTCTTTTATGAAATCATAATCATTGGCTCTCTCAGGAGGCTCCCGGGCTATATTGTTAGCTATCTCGGTTGGTAAAAGTCCTAATAAGTATGCCACCCATTCGGTTTTTGGTACACACGCCATTGCCGCCCGACGTTCAAAGTTTACCAAATACAATTGCATTTCGTCTACCTTTTCATCGTACTTTGGGGTTATCTGCATTAGCTGTACTTTAGACCTTGTTTCATTCGAATTTTCCACTACTTCACCCAAATGTACGTTATTCCCCAATAATTCCAAGCGTTTTAACTCAATCTCATGGGCTCGCTCCTCTGTTCGGATTCGATCTTCTCTTTCTTTTTCCCAAATTCGTTCTTCATCTTCTTTTTTCTCACGCCGAAGTCTGTCTTCTATTATTCTGCTCAAAGAAACTTTGGCTTCATCTTCAATGAAATTCCCACTGTCAACGATTAGCTTTCTAATCTCAGCCCTCGTTAGATCTGAGTTAACTTTTAACCCCAGTTCGGTGGCCAGTTCGACCAGATCCTCCTTGCGACCCTTACCCAAGAAAGATGATGCCATGGTAACCCGGAAAAAGAAACGAAATCCCAGTAATTGTAACAATCAGTAACAGTGTAATAACCCCCAAGAGTTATTCATTCCCTTCAGGAAACATATTTACAACCATGACAATATAACCTATCGCTCAAATAATAATTTATTTCATTTATTTACTTCTACTCAAAAAAAAATGCAGCATAAGTAACCAAAACTTAATACTTTATAAAAAAAAATTTTTAAATAAAATAGTTCTAGAAACCATATACATCAATAGTATATCACAACACAATAGTATATTCAATGATCAATCGTTCGATTTCGTTTTCAGCACTCAACATAATAAAACAATTCTACAATATCTAAGTGTACCAATATTTTCTCAAAACAATTATTTTTATTAATTAATTACTCTTAATGAACATTTAATAGTGTTCACAATACCCCCCAAAAAAAATCACAAACCATAAGAACATTCAATGTTGTCATAACACTACGCTCGTTTCATTTATTTCACCACAACAACATAAAAAAAACAACCGAAAAAAAAATATCTATGTATATTTTGTTTGTTTTCTTAAAATACCATCAATATAATTTTAATTTTTTTTTTCTTTAATCACTCTGTATACAGAAACGAAATTGCAAATTGAAAAAAAAGAATTCTTTACTACCAAGAGTATAATTTTTTGGCAACCATTCAAAATTCATAAATAAATTTTCCTTTATTCATTTCTTATAACACTCTATAAACGTTTATATTATTGAAATCATAACGTCGGTTGCACTACAAGATATTTCATATTATCTCCAAAAATATTTCATAAAAGAACTCTTTCATAACACTAGTTTCGATTTACCGAACTTAGACAATGAATGCAAAAAAAAAAAAAAATAATAATAAAAATATGTACATATATATATATATTATCCAATCTATAACAATAACAACCAATCCCTATTACTTTTTCCAATCAACGGTACTCCGTTGCAAAAACCAAACAATAATTATTTTATTTTATTTTACCCTTTTAACACTTCTGAAATAAAAATTCCTATTCCAGCCATTCGTTCCAAATTACTTCATAAGTAACACAACAAAAAAAAATCATTTTCGAGAACAATATTTCGTAATTGTCAAATGGATAATATTCTAATACAATTTATCGATTAAACAAAAACACATTTTTTTTTTCAATTTAATGATCATGAAAGATATTTTTCATTTGCACAGAAAATAATAACACAGAACCTACTATTTTCAATTCTTTTTTTTTTTTTTTTATTTCATTTTTCATCCACTAGAAGAGAAAAGAGATTTTTTTTTAATTTATTATGTTTTTCTGTATAACACCTATATAGGATTGCCTATATATATACTTTTTACCTATAAAGATATATATTTTTCTATTGGGCTAACGACACAAGAACTTCTTACCTGTAGATTCATAATCCACTAGGCTGCGCCAATACGGATCGCCGTTCTGACTCCCAAAAACATTCGGAAAACATCAAACTTTGTGTTGCTAGCACTGTGACGACCATCAAATGTAGAACACTCAATGTAGTATCAAATGTATCAAATGTAGAAACGAACAACATTTATTAACATCACACAATAACATACGGACACCTTAAAACAGAAGTTGAATACATTTACAAGAATATTATTATTATTGTTCCACTAGAACAATGCTTCTTCGCGACACACGAAGAGCGATTCTGGACTTCCTCCAATCACACCACAGCCCCGACTGCCCGAACGCAGTTCTCTCTTTCGTCGAGGGCGCGCCACTTGGCAATAGTCTATCTCTTATTTGGCGACGTCAACCATTGTCTTTTCTTTTTTAAAAAAAGTCAGAGTTTGAATTGTGAAACCTTACAATCAGTGGCGTAGCTAAGGGGGGGGCAAGGGGGGCGTCCGCCCCGGGCGCCGAGGCCTAGGGGCGCCAAATTGAGAGAAATTGTTATATATCTATATTGGGGTGGGGGCGCAAAATTTCTTGCTGGCCCCGGGCGCCAAAAAACATGACAGTAGGTGGCTACGCCACTGCTTACAATATTTGTTTTACAGATTTTATATAATGTTTACGGTAGGTATAGATAAAAAGAATAGACGCATCTCAAAAGCAAATGTTCAGAAAAAGGTCTAAGATTTATTTCAATTTCCTTTGAACAGAATCTAAGATTTAGGGTTTTTAAGTATCATATTGTTTGAATTTCATTTTTATTTTTTTAATGTTCACATAATTTAAATTATTTGATGCAAAAATTTAATACTAAATGTAGAAATAAATAAATAAAATAGCTTAATATCTGCCCCTTCTCGGGCTTAAATAGAGCAGGAAATAAATTTTGTTTTTTTAATTTGTTCTGCAAATTATGTTTTTATTTAATATATATTGTTTTAAGTAATTACTGAAAATTTATTTAAAATTTACCTAATCTTTATTTATTACAGGATTATACTTTCTTAATATCAATAAAATATTTTTTAGTTTTATATCATATTTTACATTGTCCATCACCGGTGACTGACCCGGTTAAACGGCAAGTTCAACTTCAGTCACCATGGCACTCAACGTGTTAATCTCGACTGTTTTGAATGATTGATAAATTTGCTTTACTTACTTTTTTTTTTCAATGTATCAGGTAACCAAGAAAGTTCGTGCGGTTTTCTTTAGACATAAAAAACGACCCACAAAAATCTCAAACGCTTATTTTATTCTTTGAAATAATTACCATTGGCTTCAATTACGAGTTCCCAACGAGACACAAGCTTATAAATACCGTTTTTGAAAAAATCTTTCGGTTTAGAGTTCAAAAACTGGGTTATAGTTTTTGTGACATCATCTTGGGTTTGGAACTGCTGTACCCGCAGGTGATTATCCATGGCCAAAAACAAGTAATAGTCCGATGGGGCGATGTCCGGGGAGTAAGGTGGGTGAGGCAAAACTTCCCAGCCCAATGTTTTTATCACGTCCCTTCTCGCTTTGGCCGTATGAAGTCTGCCGTTATCGTGGAAGAGAAGAACTCTCCTGTTGACCAACGCTGACTGCTTTTCGAGCAAAGCAGCTGAAACCCTTTTCAAGTGCGACGAGTAGACTTCGGCTGTGATTGTTTTCCCGCTTTCTAAGAATTCATAGTGAACTATACCAGCGCTAGTCCACCAAATGCACAGCATTATCTTTTTTTGATGGATGTCCGGTTTAGCAACCAATGAGACGGAACCAGAAGTCGACCAATGATGTTTTCTCTTTCAGTTATCATACAGCTCATATTCAAAATATTAGAATAATTACCTTTTTTTTAGAAATTGAAAATATCGTTTGGTAATTTAATGTCTTTTAATGAAAATATGCAAACGATATTTTTATTAAGAACTTATTGTTGATTAAACTTACTTGTTATCTTAAATTTAATATCATTTTTGAAAAGATTAATTGCAAAAAAAATTATTTTGAAAAGTCAAAATATTAGAATATTTATTCAAGTGGTTCAAAATATTAGAATATTTCACATTAATTCTCCTTTAATTATTACCAATTCTTAACTGGTGGCATCATTGATTAAATTCAGACTATTTTATTTAAAATCAGTATTCTTTTTTGCAGTTTATTTTTTTTTCGTCTTAAAATGGGCCGTGTGAGTGATATTCCTGAATCTACTAAACTTCGTATGGTTGATTTGTATCGGCACGGTAAAAATCAATGTTTTATAGCGAATTATTTACATTGTTCGCAATCGAGCGCTAGTAAAATACTAACACAATATTCAAAAATTGGAAAATTTCAAAATAATCGCCGAAATGGTGGCCGAAAACCAAAAAGATCTGCTTGAGATGACAGGAAACTGAAGCGTATAGTTAAGAAAAACCGTTTTAAAAGTGTGCGATTCTTGCACCGAAAATGGAAAGAAGAAGGAGTTGAAGTTTCTACATCGACAACATTAACACGTCTCCATAAATTTAAATTTGAATCTCGTGTACCGAAAACAAAACCTCTCATGACTGCAAGACAAAAGCGTATAAGATTGAATTGGTGTAAATCAAGACGTTTATGGAGCAATGAAGATTGGAAAAATATATTATTTAGTGATGAAAGTATGATTTATGTTTCATATGGTAATCAAGGTATTCGAGTTTGGAGAATGAAGCAAGAAGCATTTGATAAAGAATGTCTTAAACGTTCCGTAAAATTTGCTGCTAGTGTCATGGTTTGGGGTTGTATAAGTGCAGAAGGACCTGGAAAGTTATGCATCGTCTACGAAAAGGTTAACTCTCTGATATATCAAGAAATTTTAGAATGTTACATGATTCCATCATCAGAAGATTTATTTGAAGATGATTTCATCTTTCAACAAGATTTAGCGTCCCCGCATACCTCGGTGTCAACTAAGAATTGGTTCCGCCAACGCAACATTAAGGTACTTCCTTGGCCACCAAATTCACCAGATCTTAATCCCATCGAAAACTTATGGTGTACAATGAAGAAAAAACTTCAAGAAAATCCTCCTTCAAGTAAAACTGAGTTAGTGGCACGTATAAAGTCTATTTGGGCTAATATTGATAGAAATATTTGTAAACACCTTGTATATAGTACGCAAGATCGATTTTACGCTGTTATGAAAGCTAAAGGGGATGCTACAAAATATTAACTACCATTTACTTCATATTCATAAGGTAATAATGTTGCGTAAAATAAAATATTCTAATATTTTGAACCAATCTAAATTTTATTCTAATATTCTGGTGTGTTTAAGGAAGCTGTATACCTAATTTATTGCGCTGTATTTTATATTTTATAAATGTTAAAATCTTATCTAAACATTCCAAATTTAATTTATAAGAAATTTAATTGCATTTACTTAGTATAAAAAATAAATAAATGACAAAAAAATTTTTCTTATTACTTTTTCTCAATTATTCTAATATTTTGAATATGAGCTGTATATTACCCATTTCTCGTCACATGTCAATGTCTGATACAGGAATGAGGCTTTTTTTGTGGCGCGACAGCAATGACAAGCAGATGTTCAATCGTTGGAGCTTGTTTTGCTCGGACAGGACATGAGGAACCCATTTATCAAGTTTCGACGACTTCCCAAGGCTATGAAGATGCGATCGGATGGTTTGTCAGATACTCCAAACCTTTGCGCAAGCTCCTGGCATGTTAGATTAGGATTATATTTAACTTCCTCTTCCAGCTGGACTTGGTTTAAAATGGATGGACGACCAACACGAAGCTTGTCTTCGAGGCTCTCGTCTCCGGACGAAAATCTGCTGAACCACTTTTGAGCGGTCCGTTCACTCACTGAAGTCCTCCAAACACGGAGCATATTCTTCTAGTGGCCTCTGCAGCTTTGTTTCCTAATTTGAACTCGTAGAGCAAAATAGGCCTCAAAATCCCCTTTGAAAACGACATCCTTTGTCAACGAATTGTACTTCCTACAAAACTGATAGCGAAACTTTAGATACGTTAAACAACTCTCTACTAATTGCAATTTAAAGGCAATGTACAGAAATGACGTCATCAGAATCAGTATGACTACGCCTACGCAACAAAAGTAGCTACTCTCAAAAACCGCACGAACTTTCTTGGTTACCTGATACAATTACTGTATTTGTTACATATAATAAAAAACATCACTTTAAAATATCAATTTATTTTTTAATGCTTTAAGTGATCAATTAAAAATAACACAAAAACCTTATAGTTTTACATGTTTCATTGCACTTTTCAAAAAAAAAAAAAAAAAAAAAAAAAAAAATTATTTGTTTTTGAAAAAGTTGCCGTAAGTGCAATGAAACATGTAAAACTATAAGGTTTTTGTGTTATTTTTAATTGATTTATTAACGCATTTAAAAATGAATTAATTACTATATTTGTTTTTAAAATGTAATTATATTTCTCGTTTTCAATTCTATCATAACGTTTTCTATCTTTATAATTATACTTATTCTTATGTAGACTACAATTAGACTTCTCGTTTGACTTCATGAATTTTAGAAGTTCAATTTTTGACGATTTTGACAATTTAAATTTGAAAAATAAACTATTATTTGCATTCATCTAAATCAGCACTATTTTAGTCACTCTTTACGAAACGCAAAATAAATATAGATTTAAAAATAAAGTAACATAAAATAAAACACTAATTTTTTGCTAGAAGAGCAATTATATTTTACGTATAATATATTTACGTATTATTACAAGAAAGTAAGTCGTGAAAAGAAGAAAATCAGTCGTGCCGCTGTTTTCATAGTAGACGGACGTCTTCTGTGCACCTGACAAAGAAAGACTCAGTTCTTTCGAAACGCTTTAGTGTATTTTAGTATATTTTATGGTGCTTTTAAGAAGATTTTATCAGTTTGTACTAATAATTACGTATAATATTTTATTTTAACAATCAAATAAGTTAACTACAGTCGATTCTCGTTAATTCGAAATCGGATAATTCGAATCTTCGCTTAATTCGAACTAAACGTGAAGTCCCGAAATTTTTAATCCCAGAATAACGTTAAAAATTTTCATTAATTCGAACTCATTTTCTCTAGACTTCGTTTAATTCGAACTAACGAGAATTCCAATTTTTAACCGACTTCAAAGAGGAGGTTATGATTTCGACCTGTATGTATTTGTTGTTCACGCATAACTTTTGCAAATATGAACCGATTTTGATAATTCTTTTTTCGTTTGAAAGCGTATGAGGCCCATGTGGTCCCATTCGAATTTCATAAAAATCTGATAATTAGAACTTTTTTAAAAATGAAAACTTTAAATTTCAAATTCATTTTGAAGCAATCGACCAATTAGAAGTGCTCTTTTTTGCATGCTTTCATGTTACACTTATATAGACATATGATCTTTTCACTGTTAAAAGTTTGAAGTTTTTGCTGCATCGTCACTCCTCCGTTTTTATGGAATATCTCTATTTTGACCAATGAGAATTCACCATAATACAATGAAGTAATCATTTTCTATAAAAGCGATGGATAGACGATAAAGTGAAAGTTTCAAAATTTTAACAGTGTTCAAAGTGCAAAATCCTAACTGGACGAGGGCCAGGATTCACATAAATTTTGCGCTGTTTGCGAAACGAGATTTATTAACAAGAAAACTTATTTAAAACATTGAAAAATTTACTTAAATTCAGGCTTCTGATTTGTTAATCTGGTTTCGCTAACAGCGCAAATTCTACCTGGATTCCGGAGAAGTTCTCTTATGCAAGAAACTGGAAATATAGCATTTAGGGGATATAGTGTGGAAATCGGCTATCTCAGGGCGTGTTCAGAGCAACTTACAAAAGTAACCAATTTTACCGACCGATTGTAGAGCAGTACGAAAGCAAATTGTGGCATCAATGAAAACTATTCTGTTGAATTGTAGCTGACGTCACACTTCGCTTTGATTTTCATTTCGTACTTGTCCACAATCGGTAAGTGGTCGGTAAGTAACCGGTAAGTTGTGCTGAACACGCCCTCTGTAACACTTAAAAAAAGCGCTATAATGTTCTATTCTTTAAATGTGCAACAATGTTAATGAAATTTAAAGATAGAAGCGGCATCTGCAAGACATTTTCTAAAAATGCAATAATTATTGCTAGTCTAGATAATGTATCACGAAAATGCCGCAGATGTCGCTGTGATCGACACTTTGGAATTCAGTAGCATCGTTGCAGATTTAAAGGATACAAATTTTTAGCACTGCTTGCATTGTAAAAAATTGAACCCTTTTGCTGCATCGTCACTCCATCGCTTTTAGAGGAAACGATTACTTTGCTGTATTATGGAGCATTCTCACTGGTCAAAACAAAGAAATTCTATAAAAGCGATGGAGTAACGATGCAGCAAAAGGGTCAAACTTTTTACAGTGTCGATAGCAGATTTTCACTCCACGTATTCCAGACTCTCTCCTTCGAAAAATGAAATGTTCTCAAAAATGAAGGCTTATGATTGGTCAATCTTGTTTTGCTTAGCAGCGAATAATCCTTCTGGATCGTAACCACTGTTGCAGAGATGCTAGTTTTTTTTCAAAGTGCGAAATTTTAGCTGCAGGTATTCTCATATCCTCCAAACTGAAAGATCCACATCGATCCAGACATGAGAATTGATATCGAAAAGCTGAAAATTCATCTGTAAAGAGCCTTACACGTTAAAGCAAGAGTGTCTGGGTATCAGGGTGCTTGTTATGTCGGATTCACAAAGTGATTAAAGTACATTGCTATGTGCTAGATTTACATTTGATTTGGACAAATATAAATGTCGAAAAATTTTGATAAGCTTACCATTAAAGTTAAGCTAGTTAACTTCTTTCACCTATAAAACAAACTCGTTCAGGCGACTACCGCCAAGTTCAGGAATAAAAATTCTTAAATTTTCTGTACTTTGGGAAACCGCATTTATCAAAGAACATTAACTTCAAATATTGCTACTTTCATATAGACGCATGTTGAATCATGGTGTGATTTTGATAATATCTTCCTTTTTAGTTTTTATGACTGGAAGGGGTATTTTAATACATACGAACATTTAGAATTACTTTGCTATGCATTGAATCATAGAAGCAACTTGACGCGCTCTGATTGTGTACTCGTACTTTAAACTGTAAAAAATTTTACCCTTTTGCTGCATCGTCACTACCCCGCTTTTATAGAATATCTCACTTTTGATCCATGAGAATGCTCCATAATAGGCTGAAGTAATCGTTTTGTATATTAGCGGTGGAATACATATTTATATATTAGCTGTTTAAAATATCTTGAAAAATTACCTCTGTTTTTAAAGACTATCTATTTTTTGACCAATGAAAACGCTCCATAGACGTTTTTAGATCGCTCTCATTAGTCAGAAAATAGATAGTCTTTAAAAACAAAGGTAATTTTTCAGAATAATTTTAACGTGTACTGATGGATTGTCAGCTTTTCAATGCCCATTTACAAAGTCTGTAGATTTCAATGTGGACCTTAAGGCACTACACTAGTCTCAGAAAAAGACCTTGATGTTAGTGTAAAGACTATGGGTGTGTTCTTTTCAAATATCTCGCTCAAATTTTAATATATTTACATGATTTTTTTGCATAGGATAGTCGAGGATGATCTACAACGGCCTAGTTTTTACTTCTTCGATTTTGCTTATGTATGTTTTATATAATGATAATTTCAATTTCAGAGCCGTTTAAACCGGTTTTGAAATTTAAAATAGTTTTTTTTTTTTTTTTTAATCTGTAACCAAAATTGAAAAAGTAAAACCTAGGTCGGTTGCGGAATATCCTCAGCTATCCTATGCAAAAAAACACGTAAAAATTTTAAAATTTGAGCGAGATATTTGAAAAGAACGCCCCCATAGACTTCACATTATCATCCGGGTCTTTTTCTGTGCTTAGTGTGCGGCCTTAAAGTTTGCTGGATGCGATAAATTTCCGAAATGTTAAAGCTTAAATGGACAAATTCTCGCATCCACTAAAGCGGAAATAGACATCGATACCAATCGACATCCTAAAGTTGTTGAAAAGATGAAAATCCTTTAGTATATATTTTGCTCCGGAGGAAAAAATTATCTCTACATATCAATGCAAAATAAAGTGCATAGATATGTGTAGCAAAATTATCTTTAGATTCAGATTTGGTTACCGGATTAGACACCAGAATGATTTCAGATTTTGTTCATGTAGAATTCCGCTACGTGAATATGACGACACATGGAGCACAGTATACGAATGATTGAAAAGATTCTGGACAAAAATGAGTCATCAAGGTCGTCCTTGTGGCCGAGTGGTTAAGACACCACGCTGCTAATCTCTTGAGAGCGTAGGAGATTGTGGGTTCGAATCCCACTGGCTCCGTTCCAAACACTCTTTATGTGTAGCTCCCAGTTGTATTTTTCTTTATCGTAATATTTCCTTGTGTTATCTTGTCCTTGTATGTCCACGAATTTGTAAAATAATATGGATTATGTATTTATGTCTGTGTAGAAATAAAGGATCATTCGGCGTACAATCGAATTCTACCAGGAAATCATCATCAAATTTTATAATAAAAAATGCCTAGCATTGCGATACATTGTTAAAAATTTAACTTTTGCTGCATCGTCACTCCATCCCTTTAATGGAATATCTCATACATACACTGTAAAAAATTTTGCCCCTTTGCTGCATCGTCACTCCCCCGCTTTTATGAAATATTTGTCTTTTGACCCATGAGAATGCTCCATGATAGGCTGAAATAATCGTTTTTTATAAAAGCGGTGGATTTAGTTTCAAATTTTTAGTTGGTCCAAAAGTGAAAAAAGTATTTGGGCATCGAATGCTGTCACTCTCTTATAGATGAAGCCAAGTACAGGTTATGATTTTCGGATTCCTCGTCGAATCATTTCCGATGCCTTTACTGCATTTATAGGAATTAGATTGTTGTTGTTTATCTATTGAATCATAGAGCGATTTTTTTAAATCTTTCTTTTTGCTTTTTTTGACTGAAGGGGGAGTACTTTTGACTACACTAGAAAAGCATTTTACTATTCATTGATACATGGAGTCATTTTGCTCTTTACTCATATATGGAAGCGCTTTGCCGCGCGCTTATGTGTAAGGACACTTTACTTAAGGCATTGTCACCTTTTGATAACCACTTCCGATGTCCGTACGATTAGATGTTGACTTTAAGATTTCATGAATGCGGTAGCTTTTCGTCGTGCCAGATCTGAAGAAGTTACCACATCTAGAAAACCCAAGGATTCACAACGATACTAACCGATATTGTAAGTGTCTTTTGAAAAGTTGACAATCAAACAGCTACAAGTAAAGCGAATACATCAGAACTCAGCAAAGTGCGTTCATTAGTAATGCGTTGCAAAGAGCCATCATATGTAAGTACACATAATTATGCATTACGGTATAAATAACTAAAAAGTAGGAAATAAATTTAACTTTTTCAAAAAAATGTATAACCGACTCCAAAAGAAAAGCGCTAAAAAGAATTAAATAATTCTATAAAAGTCTCTAATGACAAATTGTTATCCAATAACCACACATTGACTATCATGTACCGGTATAAAACGGTTAAATTTAATATATAGAATTTAATATCCACCAAACATAGGTTTTCCAGAGAATATTTTTTACAAGAGATTAATTTACATATTTTTGATTTAATTTTTGAATATATATATATAAAAAGTAAGGAATTACTTTTTGAAGTTGGTGCCAAACTATCTTAAGTATAGTAAGAATTGTGGATATATTATGTCTAGTACCATAAAGAAAATGGGGAAATCATTATCAATTATGATTGTTTGGCACCAACTTCAAAAAGTAATTCCTTACTTTTTATATGTATATATTCAAAAATTAAATCAAAAATATGTAAATTAATCTCTTGTAAAAAATATTCTCTGGAAAACCTATGTTTGGTGGATATTAAATTCTATATATTAAATTTAACCGTTTTATACCGGTACATGATAGTCAATGTGTGGTTATTGGATAACAATTTGTCATTAGAGACTTTTATAGAATTATTTAATTCTTTTTAGCGCTTTTCTTTTGGAGTCGGTTATACATTTTTTTGAAAAAGTTAAATTTATTCATTTTTCTCTTCTTTTTCACCGATTTTAGATCATTTGAGTAACTTTCTTTCTTTGATTTTTGTGAAAATTGTTCCGAACGAGTATATATATAATCCAATGCATATGATATTTTTTTTCTTAGTGCCCCGTACGTCCATCAGTGACGCTTTAAATTTTTCTTCCTTTGTGCTTGTTTCTAATCTTTTAATTAGTTTATGCATTTATACATTCTAATTTAATATTAAGTTATATTCTAATGATAACACACGAAATAAATTAAAAAAAACCCTATAACCATTAGTTCCTTTGTAATAGTACCGTATTAAGTATATTTTCATTTCATTTTTTCCATAATTCGAACTTCGGATAATTCGAACATTTCTTGCGGTCCCGACGAGTTCGAATTAACGAGAGCCGACTGTATATTAAACAACGTGCCACTTGAACTTATTTAGCTAATACAAAATCCTACTAAAGACTATAAAATATAATATAGGCCGCTTCAAAATTAATGCGAAGATTTTTAGGATTTTAAAACAAGTGTATAAGTTTTAAATCTAAGGAAATTGTCTTTTCTTCTTTTATACTAATTTTCAAAATATTCACAGAGCTCGCAGCGTTCCTAAAAGTTTCGTACTTTGCTGTCACTGTTCTAAAACAATTACCTTTGTTGTAGACTTTTATTATACATGTTAAATAAATCTACCACGGAGATTATAGTTTTAAAATAGTGGCAGCAAAGTGCGAAACGTTTAGGAACGCTGCGAGCCTGTATTCATATTTTCCGAATTTTTATTTATTTTTCATAAATACATCAATAAAATCACTTCTTGAAAATTATTTTTGTTATTTTTTTCATCAGTTACATTTAACTAGTTATGCAATAAATGACTGTTTTAACATTCGAAGAATATGTTAACTTAAGTTGCTTATAATTTGTTCTTTTTCAGAGGGAGTTGTGAAATCTGTGGATGTAAGTCCATGCAATACTGATCCTTGTGAAATACCAAAAGGGGAATCTGTTGACATAACCGTTCGATGTATTTCAAGTAAGTTCTTTTTATGCTAACATATGAATCATTTTCAGTTTTACACTAAATTTCAGAAAAGGAAAAAAATTAAGACTACTAAAAATAAATAAATAAATAAATAAAGCAAAGTTCTTACTTTAATGAAAAAATATATATATATCATCATAAAACTATATACATAAAATTATGCAAGTTTTCTTATTCGTTTTAAATTACAATAATATTTAAAAAACAAAAACACAAAAATTATTTTCTACATAGCATAACTTGTTGGAAGAAAGTTTAGGCCCAGTATATTTCATGTTTAACTTTCACGTGAAAATGATTCATATATTTTTCTGTTCTTTATTGGCTTTCCCCTTACACAGGCTTCTAAAAGACGCTTTTGCAAGGATTTGACTAGGTTTTTGAATGTGGAAATGAGTGTTTGGTTCCATGTTTTCAAAATGCCTGCTTTCAATTCAAAAATAGAATCAAACTGCTTTCATTTGGCTTAAATTTGACGAACCATAATTCCTCAGAAGTTTTCTATTGATGTTTAAGCCAGAAATTTTAACTGGAAGTCCAAAATACTGATGCTGTTTTCAGATATCAATCTGAAGTTGATACAGGCATATGGATAGAGGAGTTATTTGAAGATAAATCCAATTCTGATTCATAAATGTTCACCTTTAAATAGAACACAATTAATACCAAAAATATCCTGATACTCAAGGGAGTTCATCACTGTATTTGTGAAAACCAAACTTATTTTTCTTTTTGCACGAATCGCAGAAATCATCACTGCGGCACTACTTTGTACACGTCTTTAAAGTAGGTAAATCATGCCAGTATAATATCGTGAATTATGTGGTCTATCAAGGGTGATTTTTTTTCCATTGGTAAAAACTAATACTCTTCATAAGATTAAATTTTAAGATATTAAACGATGCGAATTATAGTCTTGCATCAATGTGGTGATTTTTGAGTTTTGGCTTGGCTTTGAATTAAGCATATTTCAAGCATTCCGCACTTTTTAAAACAATTATAACACTTCTGCACTGTTAAAAAAATTTCTGTGAATTTACTGAAAATCTAAGGGTAATCCATTATCTTAAGTCTTGTGTAAAATTGTAGACATTAGAAAAACACAGATTCTGTTTAATAACAGAGAAGTTGTTCTGTAAATTTAGAATGGACTCTGTAAGTTAACATCGTTAAAATTACACACGACTCTGTAAATTGACTTTTAATGAACTGAATATTTCCAGCTGAGCGAAAAATTGCCCAGGCCGGGAATCGAACCCGGATACTTGGCTTACAAGGCCAATGCTTTTACCTGTTAAGCTAACCAGGCGATAACCGGCTGGGATTTTTCGCTCCGATAACCTTATTGGCCATAACATCTGGTCTGTCATTTAGACAGCTCGGCAGAATAAGCCGCAGGTAATGGAACTCCATAGAACGATGGATACGTAGATATACTATTATTTTAACACAATCTAACTGATTGGTAAAGTTAGCATACGAACTGAATATTTCCAACTGAGCGAAAAATTGCCCAGGCCGGGAATCGAACCCGGATACTTGGCTTACAAGGCCAATGCTTTTACCTGTTAAGCTAACCGGGCGATAGCCGGCTGGGATTTTTCGCTCAGATAACCTTATCGGCCATAACATCTGGTCTGCCATTTAGACAGCTCGGCAGAATAAGCCGCAGGTAATGGAACTCCGTAGAACGATGGATACGTAGATATACTATTATTTTAACACAATCTAACTGATTGATAAAGTTAGCTACGAACTGAATATTTCCAACTGAGCGAAAAATTGCCCAGGCCGGGAATCGAACCCGGACACTTGGCTTACAAGGCCAATGCTTTTACCTGTTAAGCTAACCGGGCGATAACCAGCTGGGATTTTTCGCTCAGATAACCTTATTGGCCATAACATCTGGTCTGTCATTTAGACAGCTCGGCAGAATAAGCCGCAGGTAATGAAACTCCATAGAACGATGGATACGTATTATTTTAACACAATCTAACTGATTGGTAAAGTTATCATAACTGCACTGTTAAAAAAATTTCTGTTTATTTACAGAAAATCTAGACAGCTTTTTTTCGCTCAGCTGGAAATATTCAGTTCTTATGATAACTTTACCAATTAGTTAGATTGTGTTAAAATAATAGTATGACTTTTAATGGTAATAATTTAATTTAGGCTTGAAAATTAGTGAATTTAATAGTGTTGCTATTTGTTTCAAAATGGTAGAATATCTTATTGGCTCTCGGTGGAAAAAGGGTGTCTCTTTCAAAACGCTTAATGATTTATTTATTTGTTTATAGTTGTTTAAAAAAGTTTTATGTTATATTATGCGCATTACACCAGTTTGTACAGGGTGTTCTAGAAAGGACTCCCCAACTTTGAAATGACATAATTTCGAAACAGTGAGAGATAGAAATACGAAACCAGTTTAATGTTAGACAGATAGGTCTGGAATTTTTTATACATCAATTTAAAGAAATAGTTCCAATACTGGATACGAGAGGGGGCTGCAATCACAAAGTTGTGTCTTTGAAATAGTTCCTGAAAGTGAGCTGTTTGAACTGAGATAAAAATCCCATTGCAATGGTATCGATATGATTACCTTTTTCAGCATCAACATGATGCAACCTAAAGGTAAAGCTCGAAATCACATGTTGCAATACTTCTACTGAAATGGATGCACATGCCTTACAGAGGAATTATTCAAGCTTTTCCAACGTTTGGGGATTCTTAGAATAAACAGCATCCTTCAAGTAACCCCCATAAAAAGACTTTTTTACACGTATCAGCAATGAAACAGACGCACGAATGAAATTTCTGTACTTCGAATACCATTTAAAGCTCCATGTGATTGTGCAGCCACCTATTATCCAATACTGGAACTATTTTTTTAAATTGATGTATGAAAAATTTCAGACCTATCTGTCTAACATTCAACTTGTTTCACATTTCTATCTCTAACCGTTTCGAAGTTATGCCATTACATAGTTGGGGGAGTCCTTTCTGGAACACCCTGTATATCATCTTATTATATCTTTTTTGGATTTCTTCATCGATTATTCTGATAAAATATATGCATAATCTATACGTCTAAAAAACGAAATGTGATCATAACTATTACTATTATTTTTTTCAGATGTAAATGCAGAAAAACTGCGGCTTTCTGTATTTGCTGAAATTGCTGGCATTGAAGTCCCTTATCCAGGAATGAAACGTGATGCTTGCAGAGGGAAAAACCTTACTTGCCCCATTATTGAGGGTCAAGAAATTATGTTTGTACAGAAATTTGCCGTGAAAAAGTTTTTTCCAACCGTAAGTACAGCTATTAATTA
Source organism: Maratus speculifer (assembly GCA_964019185.1). Taxonomy (NCBI): domain Eukaryota; kingdom Metazoa; phylum Arthropoda; class Arachnida; order Araneae; family Salticidae; genus Maratus; species Maratus speculifer. The sequence goes on along the minus strand of OZ025290.1, from coordinate 53,584,761 downwards.
TATGAAGATTTTATATTTACAATGAAATATCTTCTGTAAAGTTTATGGCTATAGTTTTAATCACTTTATAAGAAATAAATAAGACCGAAAAATCATTCGTTTAGCATAAATTATGAAACATTTTCCAACACATTCAAAATACTGTATATCAATAATTGGAAAACCATCAGAATTTTGTTGTTTATCCCTGTTCATGATTTATAGATTAATATTTATATACTACTTCGTATACTAAAAATTTGCTTAATTAAACGCATATCACAGTTTAAAATTCCCGTTCAGTAATTTCCATCATGAAATGTTGAGCATTTCCATAAACGGAAATGTACTTTATATCTTTTGTGTATTTCCGTATATGATCTATAAAATTTATACAAACTAAGTAATGTGAAAAAAAAACTATTAAATTTTAAAACGCGTACCATAACTGAAAATAACTGCTAAAAATTATTCTTGATAGGCAGTACTATAGCCAAATACTTTTGTGTATTTCTGTAAAAGAGGGATTAATTATATGCATAACAGATTCTACTGTAGGTCGTTGTAGTACACATCATAATACTGTAATAACTTAGCCCTCAATAGATTATCTGCTAAGAGGTCGGTAGCATGTGTGCCGCTCGGCGAATAATCAAGGCAAGGATTTCTGTGAATTTACAGGAGGATCTGTGAATTTACAGGAGGATCTATTTATTATTCGTAGAACACAAAAGATCCTCTGGATAAATATTTACAGCATTTTAATTATAATAAAGCACATAGGCTCTTTGACCAACTAGCTTTAACTAAAGTTCAGTTTAGAGTTCCTTTAACTCAAAGTCCGTAATTAACGCAAAGTTCGTTAGCTTACACACACCGTAGAAGTCGGAACTTCCTCTATCGAGCTATTTGGCTGCTCACTAAAAGTCACAGATAACCGCGTTATCTAACCTCTCAAGACGAGAGTTATCGCTGTCTCTCCTGGCGAGAGTACACTCCGCGATTCTGCACAGGGCTCTGCGATCAGATCAACCTCTAAGATCCTCTGGCGGGATCCGATCTTTCTAGCTCTCAATCCGAGCTGCTCCACTTTATCCGAGAGAACACTCTGAGCTCACCGCTCTGCTCTGCTCTCCTCTGCTCTCTGAGAACACTCTCTGGCTTCCTCCTTTTTCTTCCGATCCAGGTTTTCCTCTAGACCTCCCCTTAGAGGTCACAAACCAATCATGAACATTAATGATCTTTCTCTCATTAAATGAATAGTAAAATCGGGCTACTATTGGCACATGAGTTCAACTCCCGACCGCCCAGAAACGGCGCTAGGCTGTCTGGCCTCCCGGTCGTCTGGTACTTTCGCTTCGTGTCGGAGTGTCATCAAAGGGGCAACGCCAGTGGTCGACCCATTCACCCGACTGTCGGTTCTGTTGATCGATAATGATGTAGCGATCCTTTATAATATCGCCGACAGTTTCACTTTGAGAATAAAGGTAACTTTGAATTTACAGTTTCATGGCGAAACCTCTTTCAGAAATAAATGCATATTTCTGTTATTTTGCTTTAACAACCTGTGATAATTCTGAATTATCACAATACATACAATTTTTAATGAGTTTTAAATAGTGTAATAGTTTTAAAATGCACCACAAATGATATTTCTCTTTAGACCGTAATGGAATGAAATTCTTTTGAGTATTCTACAAATGAATTGTAAGTGATACACACTTCATTTTCAGTACCGAACATAATCGCACTATATTTACGTACATTTGAACAGATGGACAGATAAATCCAATTCATAAACTCCCTCAGAATAATATCTTTTATGTATTTATAGGCTTCGCGATCCCGGATTCCCGAGCGATATTTCTTCTTTCTCGTTTTCATCTCTTTTAAGTTGTCTATCCTTTTATCTTTATTTCACACTTTTTAATTTTCTTTCCAGTTTTCTATCACTCTTTTTCCTTGTTTGATTTCTTTACTAACCTTTTTATTCAAATTTTTCTTTGTTCTACTAATCTTGTTTTTGTTCTTTTGTTTGGAAAAAAAAAAGTTTAAAGAAAGCTTAAAAAAGACAAAAAATACACCTAAGTTCTCGCTCACATTGCTTCTTTTTTTTATACAATAGTGATTTTTTTTTTCTTTACCTGAGTCATTGGACTTTAAGGTTTTTCCATCTCATTGCTTCGGTTCTATCTTTTTAGGCTGATCTCGATTCCCAGAATGCAGGACTCCATTCAGACTACATTTTTTAAATAAATTACATCTTTTAAACTCTGCTGTTTTAGAATTTAAATTTTTATTTTCTACATTTGTCTGATTGCATCTGAATGGACCTCATCCAGATTGCTTTTCTCATTGCTCTTTTATATTGACACTGTTTTATCTCCTTTTCTGGAGTTTTTTAGTCTACTTGTTTTCGTGCAGCATGTTCCTCCAGAAATTGTGCTCCATGAAATCTCATACAATCAACGAATTCATAAACTTTTTTTCAACTTTGCTCGAAGGCGTTAAAAATGAAGTAAAGACAACAATTTGCTTCGGAAGAAAAGAAAATTTCTATTCCGACAAGAATTAGGTAGCTTATTAAAGAGTCTTGTGAGCCTACGCTAGTCACATAATGATACTGCAGGACTCAACAAATAATACGTTTTTTGGAATACTAATAATTAAGAAGCATACTTTTCATGGTGGGTTTCTACAACATTTCAAACAGAAATCATTTTCGTCGCATGTTTTCACAAAATTGGGGAGAGAGGTCTAAACAGAAAATTTTAATTTTCTTATAATGTTATTTAAAAAATACAATCGTAAGCTAATGTTGTTAAAACAATGGAGAAATTCTTTACAAATTTCTGGCTTGCATTTCAAAAATTTTAAAGGATTTAGTATTATTGTAATTATTATTCTGAAATACATATCTAAAATCGGTGTCTATTTTTTTTTTAACCATTTGGAAAATATTTCTGGTCTCGGTCGAGAATAAGAGACATGTGAGGCATATCTAAATCCTTCTGATGTTCGCATTTTTATGTCTGCATTTTATTCGTTTTCTGACTGATCCAGGAATATTAATGTTTAATCAAGTCGTACGTAATCTATAACTTTGTTATTACGTAAGTCATGTTTTGATTTTTATTAGCTCAATAGGAAACATTCAAACATTTTGCTTTGGGCAATGGATGTTCGCATTATATTTTTATTTTATTTTTTTATAGATTTTTTTTTTCTAGACTGAATTGAACTAATTTAATTTATTGATGGACGAGTTACATACGATTAAAATTGGTTTCCTTAAATTAATTTTGTATATAGGAATATACAAAGAATACGCTGTAAAAAATATCTTGGAAATTAGCTCTGATTTTAAAGACAATCAAATTTCTGACAAATTACAGTGTCAGAAAATATATAGTCTTTAGAAACCCTCATAGCATGCATGGTCACAATGACGTCACTGTGAGTCACTTTGGTCACATCTACGACCAAAATGCTACCACTCAGTGACGTCACATTGTGACTAAGATGCGACTTTTTTAAAAATCTTTAGAAAATTTAGTAAAAATTCTTCAAAACATGTTATTTACTTTAAAAAACATGTTTATGCCAATTTAAATATCGCCGCTTTTATAACAGTTCCGTCACAATGTTAATGTCAAAGTAGTCACAAATGAATCATTCTTCACATATTTGTCACATTGTGACCACTTTGTGAAGTGGTCACAAATGAGCTCTGGTCATAACGACTTCACATTTTAGTCACTGTGACTTCACATCGACGATCGATGGTCACAAAGTCACAATGTGACTTCACAACGACGTCGCATTGACGTCACCATGCGTTATGGGAACATAGGTAATTTTTCACGATACCCGTAAAGCATGGTGACGTCACTTCAACGTCGTTGTAAAGTCACATTGTGACTTTGTGACCATCGATTGTCGATGTGACGTCACGTGACGTCGATGTGAAGTCACAGTGACTAAAATGTGAAGTCGTTATTACCGTTTTAGAGCTCATTTGTGACGTTTCACAAAGTGGTCACAATTTGACAAATTTGTGAAAAATGTGTCATTTGTGATTAATTTGACATTGACATTGTGACGAAGCTGTGACAAAAGCGATGATATTTAAATTGCCAGAAACATGTTGTCGAAGTAGAATGGACTGTAGTCTTGATAGTCTTTTTAAAGTTTTTTTAATGTCACTTGCACAAATACACACACATATAAAAACACAAAACGACAAATGATGAACTAATATGCAATTATAAAATTCAAATTGATTTCCATAGCTTGAAGGATGTATGGATGATTAGCAATTCGAGTCCGTGCTGATGCTTTGATGATCAACAGCTAAACTGTTCATTTTTTACAAGCGCTCGCCAGGTGGAGCCAAAAACACTTCCGGAACGGAACATGCCGCCCGGGGATGAAATATGCAATATTTCATCAATCAATAAACATAATACAATAATAATTAATTAACAATAAAATGACATTAAATACAAACACTTAATATATAAACAATGAGTATAATTACTTTAAAATAATACTAGCAGGCTAAGCCCGCTGCGCTGGTCTATTTTTCAAAACAAAACATGAATCAAACAAAATATTGAATATGATTGCGTTTTTTAAAGCAACTTCACCTCGAATGCTCTTTCGCGTTTCTGAAAATCATACAAAACGCCAATGTATTAAAAGATAGAAAACCAACGATTATAAATGCACCAAAAATGCATTAAAAGTTAGCAAACAGCTGTTTCGAATCTACTGTCGAGATTCTTCATGAGTGCCAAACTCAGTAAGCTAGAAAAAACAAAACTGAGCCAAAAATAAAAACAACAACAATGGAATCAAGGCCCGTTGACGCCAAAATATATTAAACTAATAATAAAATATTATTTTGTATCAGCTTATGTATTCGATAAAATTCGGGCTTTTAAGAAAAAAATATCTCAGTTGACCATTTATTGTAGAGTTTGATAGATAAATGAGGCAAGTATGAAAAGAGTAATTTAAATATTGTCTATTCACCATACTTGTAAAATAGCGAGCATTACGATCGCAGAGATTGACCATTGAATTTAAACAATTTTCATTTGATTGAAGTGATTCATTTTCATTTGATAGTTTTTGAACTCTAAACCTCTCAACTTGAGGATATGGGTATCTATGGAAACCTATTAAGGTTTCCATAGATACATCCTCTATCAATATTATAATATATTTCGCAACGTACATCTGCTATTGATAAATCTATTACAGTGTTCCGTTTTTGGAATGCAGCAGAATAAATAAAGTTAAATAAAGTTTTCCTTAGAAAAATAAAGTGAATGTTTTTTGAATGTGTGAAATTCATTTTTTGATACAGATGTCATATACGCATCACGTTGGCGTGATTGAAACAAAATGAAGATTTTATGCCTCTTATATGGTAATCCAGCTTTGTTTTTAATTTATTAATGAAGTATTTATTTACTTTCATTTGCATTTTAAAGTGATACAAAATTTTATGCTTTATACATAGAAAAGTAAAATAGAAAATAGAAATGTATCTGTCATTTGAAAACGAAGTTTCCATTAAAGTGGCGCCAGAAATGTATCACCCCATCGTCGTGCATATATGACATTTGTGCCTCTTTCTTACAACATGGGTGTGTGCATTTGCACCTAAATTTAGTTATTTAGCTCTATTTTTGTAATAGCTGGAGTTTGTACAATGTACGGTACTACTTGATTATTCTGTCGAGAAAAAAATTAATAGCAGATTATAGGAATAAATGTCAATAATCGATGATCGTAAGTATGATAGCAATTGATATTACACGTGATGCACGTATTTTTTTACGTCATAAGTGCTTTTTAATTCGACTTTGAATTTGTATTTTTTATTTATGTTTATTGTTCTTTCGTTATTCAAAATGAATTTATGTAAATATGAATAGTTTGGAAAAACTGGCCGACGTGTTAATCAAGTAGCACTCAATTTACATTTGAAAATACCATATTTCAAAAAAAAAATTCCATCACAAACCCGGATTTGCAAGATTTCCTTCCAATACCAATGCGGCAAAATCCTCGTTTTATAATAGCGAAGAAATGTGCATTTTAAAAAATTATTTTCGTTATTTTAAAACGAAAATATTGATAAATATAAAAAAAGTTACTATAGCACAAAACAATTTATAGAATTTCTAAAAAGAAACTGAAAGTAAATAAACAATTTATTAATACAGAAACAACTATTGCTGGGTTACCATATCAGGCAAAATAACACCGTTTTGGCGATAGTCAGATACCTCAGTGTGTATATAATATCTGTGCCAAACATGTTTGGAAAAAACAATAATCGTTATTTATACAGCATGTTTAAATACTGTAGTATAGTGAAAAAAATGTATACATGACATATACGCACCACATTGGCGCGTTTTTTTTCTTCTGATGCCGATTCGGAGAAAATTTTGTTTTCAAATACCAATTACATATATAGCTTACAATTATTTTCTGTTATTTTAATAGAAAATAACAATAAATTTTAAAAAGTTTAGTTAATAATTATAAAACAAAACTATTTATATCCTTTAAAAAAATAAAATAAAATAAAATAAAAATTTATTAATAAAAAACAACAGCCAGGTTACCAAGTGAGGCATAAAATCGCCATTTTATTGCAGTCGCGCAAATGTGGCGCATGTATGACAAATGTGCCTAGATTAAAATAGTTTATATAACTGGAAAAAAAGAAAAAAATTTTAAATAGACAATTTATTAATAAATAGACACTAACATCCGGGTTGCCATATCAAGCAAAATAATGACACTTTGGCGCCAGTTAATTACCCAAATGTATATTTGGTATTGGCGTAAGAGACAAATCGCACCAATGTAGTGCGTATAAAATATCTGTGCCAACAAATTTTTAAAAGTTGCAGTTAAATTATTTTACAATATCTATGTATGTGGAAAGACATTTACCCTAAAATTTAAATATTATTCATTTTTGTGGTGTTAACTGCTATATATGTATTTAAGTTAAATGTAAAATTTTTTCCTAAAAATGCTCTCACTCATTAAAAGAGAGAGAGAGAAAATAACTCTTGCGAACAACGCTTTTCTTTTTTTTTTTTTTTTTTGAATCGCATTGATTGGCGACAAAAGTAGATTGAAACACCCGAATGAACAAACAACATACAAATAACAATTGGAGCCTTTTAAAAAATATTAATTCTGCGAGTTTCTTCTGTAAAACACATAACGGGAAAATTAGATTTAAAAATATTTTTAAAGAAAGAAAGATAAAAAATACTTATGTTTTACCTAATGAAGTTTTTGACATGTTGTTTTCTTTTAATCTGGCTCGAAAGAAATAAATAGCCAAGTATTGTGTCCCTTCAAAACTTTCTTTCACATTGAGATACTTTTTAAATATTATAAATATTCTTTTTTTTTCGTTAAAGATAAATATTTTCCTTTCATAATATTATTTTGCATTAAACGGATTATTTTCTTTTTATCATTATTTATTTTAAATCAATGAATTAACAGGTTTTTTTTTTTTTTTTTTCGAAATGTTTATATTATTTTCCATTAGAGAAAGCATTTCATTTCTTTTTTGAAATATAATTATCGCCAAAAAATTAGTTGTTGCAACCCTTCCGTCAAAAATAACCGAAAAATACGAAATTTAGTACGAAAAATCAGAGTTATCCCTGTATATTTGTATCATAAACCTCCGCAAAAATATTTCCTATCGAATGATATAATCTGCAAAAAGGTCCATCGGGTAGTTTTTGAAAACACCCGTTTGGAAGTTTCAGAACTTCTGCTTTATAATAATATATATATGATAATAATAATACAATGACAATCAGTCGCTAGTGGGCAATAGGCATATTTTAGAAATGCCCCGTGAAAAAATACCAGTAGCAGTTTTTACCTTCACTGCTCGAACCTTGTGGTCCTTGCCGGGAATTATTTCCATAATCCGGGCAATAGCCCATTTACATGGTGGTAGATTTTCCTCCTTTAGTAATACTAGGGAGCCTAGCTTAATGTTTTCCCTTGCAAATTGCCATTTACCTCGCTGCTGCAAGTGATTTAGGTAGTCAACAGACCAACGTTTCCAAATGCATTGAACATATTTGGAAATTAACTGCCAATGGGTTAATCTATTATCAGAAATATTCATGACATTAGGCTTTGGAATACTGCTGATAGGCCTGCCAATTAAAAAATGGCCTGGTGTAAGTACCTCAAACTCATTTATGTCATCAGAAAGAGGAAATAAAGGCCGAGAGTTTAAGATCCCTTCGATTTGGACCACTAGAGTTTCAAAGTCTTCTAAAGTGATTTTATTATTACCTACTGCTCTGAGCAAATGATGTTTGAAGGACTTAACACCAGCTTCCCAAAGACCACCAAAATTAGGGGATCGAGGAGGGATAAATTTCCAGGTTATGAATTCTTCAGCAAAGAAATTTGATAATTCCTCGTTAGGTTTTTCCAATAATTTATTTAAATTATTTAATTCAGTTGACGCACCTTTAAAATTAGTGGCATTATCCGAAGTTAGTGTGTTTACTTTGCCTCGCCTGGCACAAAATCTTTTAAGCGCAGCAATGAATGCAGCAGCGGACAAATCGCTTACTATTTCTAAATGAACGGCTTTGGTAGCCATACATATAAATATAGTCACATAACTTTTGGAATAATTACCTTTCCTCTGATTTTTGTATTTGATTTGAAAGGGACCGCAAAAATCTACGCCTGAATTGAAAAATGTGCAATTAGGTGTTACGCGTTGCGAAGGGAGGTCTCCCATCAATTGATGTAACGTCTTGGGATTGTGCCTGAAACATGTGACACAATTGTGTACTGTTTTCCGGGCAATGCTTTTAGCCTTTATGGGCCAATATTTCATGCGTACTTGATGAACTAGTCCCTGAGCACCTATATGGAAGTACTTTTTATGAAAGTACTCAAAAATTAATTTAGTGATCTTGTGATCACTGGGTAAAATTACTTGGTGCTTTGCATCAAAGGGCAAGTGAGAATTGATTAATCTACCACCAACGCGAAGGACTCCACTTTCATCAATAAATGGGTCCAAACTTTTTAACTTACTGCAGGAAGGAACAGGTTGCCCCTTTCTTAATGCTGACAATTCAGGAGAGAACTTACTTTCCTGGGCTTTCCTTATTAAAAAAAAGTACTGCACTTCAGTTCTTCCGATGTTAGGAAGCCTTTGGTTTTCTCCTTTCTCTTACAATTGTTGATGAACCTGAAAATAAAACTACATATTTTAATTAGTTTTAAAAAATTGTTCAATTTGAATAAATCATTTAAAATGTTCGGATCTTTTTCCACAGTTAGTAAGGATAGGGAAAAGTCTGCTTTCATTTCTTGTTCACATTCAAAGGCAGTGGGAGTGGGAAGTTGGCTGGGAACTGTAATTTCTCTTTGAAGAAATGTTGGTCCAAACCGCCACAAATCATTGTCAATGAGATCCTTTGCTGTTGCACCTCTGGAGATGATGTCTGCCGGATTAGATTTTGAGGCAACTTGGTTCCACTGATGAGTTTCGGAAAGAGATTGGATCGCGGAAACCCTGTTTGCAACGAAGGTTTTCAGTTTTTGGGGTGATGTATTAATCCAGAATAGGACAATTGTAGAATCTGTCCTGAACCATACTCTTTCAAGATTTAATTTTAGAGTGGCAATCACTTTCTGAACTAGCCTTGTCAAAAGTAGAGCTGCAGACAGTTCAAGTCTTGGGATTGTCATTGGCTTTAGTGGGGCTACCCGGGACTTGCTGCATAGAAGATTGGATCTGAATTGCCCACTTGAGGAGAAAGATCTCAAGTAGATAGCTGCTCCATAGGCCTTTCCAGAGGCGTCTGAGAATGCATGTAAATCTAGACTTGCAATGTTGTCTGACAAAACATACCGTGGAATTGTAAGATTATTTATTTCACTTAGCTTGTTAAGAAAATTCTTCCATTCTCGAAGTGAGCTAGAAGGCAATTGTTCATGCCAATTAATTTTTAATTCCCATAAATGTTGCATAAAAATCTTAGCTTTGGTTATAATTGGGCCAATTAGGCCAAGGGGATCATATATTTTAGCTATTTGAGCCAAAACATCTCTCTTGGTATAAACATCTTTAGGCTCTATATTAATCTCAAAAATGAAATGGTCCATCTGAGGTTTCCAAAGCATTCCCAAAGTTTTTACCGAAATCTGCTGAGAGTGTTCATCAAATGCGTATTCTGATATGGCGGCATCTTGTAGTAATTCAGGATGGTTAGCGACCCATTTGTGAAGGTCCATCCCTCCCCTTTTCAAGATCTGAATTAACTCTGATTGTAGTTCCTTTGCAGCTTGTAAGGAACTGGCACCAGATAAACAATCATCGACATACATGTCGTTAAGTATGACTTCTGAGGCTTTTGGGAAATCTGTCTTTTCCTCATCAGCAAGAGCCTTTAACGTTCGCGTGGCTAAAAAAGGGGCTGAAACTGTCCCATAGGTAATCGTGTTTAGCTCAAAGACTTTTATCGGAGCGTCCTTACTAACCTTCCAAAGAATTCTTTGTAAATTTCTCTGCAACGGTTCTATCATTATCTGTCTGTACATTTTCTTAATGTCTGCGCTGAATGCATACTTGTGCGTACGAAATCTAGTTATAATAGAAAATAAATCTTGCTGAACCGTTCCCCCATTTAACAATATTGAATTAAGTGAATAACCGCTAGATGTATTTGAACTAGCGTTGAATACCACTCTCTGGGGAGTGGATAATTTTTCTGGTTTATAAATCGCATGGTGAGGAATATAGTAAGACACCCCCTTTTCGCTTTCAGATTCAATTTGAGTCATATGACCCAAAGCTTCATACTCGTTCATAAATTCTATATATAGATCAGACATCATTTTATTTCTATCTAATTTATTCCATAAATTAGTTAATCTTTTCGCTGCAATTTCTTTAGAAAATCCCAACAATGCTTCAGCATTTTCCTTTATGGGTAATTGTACGGTAAATCTACCCGTTTGATCTCGTTTATAAGTGCTTTTAAAGTGTTCCTCACAAAACCTTTCTTCATCGCTTCTAATGGAATTACTGTCATCACCCGGTAAGGATTCTATTTCAAAAAATCTTTGTAAAGTGGTGTCTAGACTATTTTCAGTTAAAAGATAACAATGTGACTGAATTTTACTTTGTGGGAGCGACCCTGTCACTAAATATCCAAATTCAGTGTTTTGTAAAATACAGTTAGCATCTGCTAAACGAATTTGTTCACTCTTTAAAATTGAAAAAAACAATTGACTACCGATCAATGCGTCGATAGGACCAGGAGTAAAAAAATTGTCATCTGCTAGATTAATTTGTTGTGGAATACATAAATTAGAAATATCTAATTTTGAAACTGGAATGTTATTTGTAATTTTTGGCAAAACAGCGAATTCTATTTCTTTGGAAAATGTTCCTTGTTCATTTGATATTTCTGCATTGACTATTTTCCTTATTTCTTGATGTGTTTCATTAATACCCGAAATCATTCCCTTGAATGGTTTTGGTCGTAAATTTAATCTCTTGCATGCACTATTACTTAAAATGTTAATCGACGATCCGCTGTCAATCACCGCACGCAATCTAACTTTATTTCCAAACACATCACTTACTAAAATTATAGCCAATCTGTAAACAAATTTGTACCGATTATTGCTGCTTCCCTTTTTTCGGAATCGAAATCACTTATTTGTTTATCTCTCAACATGTCATTATTTTTGTTTTTATTTATTTCCACCCCCTTTAACATCTCATGTTCTTCACATAATGAGCTATTATGTAATTGCGAGCAGAATTTGCAAGCGAATTTAGAATTACATTTTCCTTGGTGTAATCTTAAGCAATTCAAGCACAATTTGTTCTTATTTACAATACTTTTTCTTTCTTGAACATTTTTGTTTAAAAAAAATTGCATTTATAAAGCGGGTGAAACACAAATTTGCAACAAAAGCAGGTCTTTAAATTATTTCTATTTTTATTGTCATTGATGAGAAATGATTTTGATTTATTTATTGCGTAATTCGCCCTGGAGAGTTTGGATTTCGAAGTCTGGTTGGCGCCAGATGCATTCGTTATGGCTTCTAAAGTAACACAACGTTTTTCCAAAAAAGAAATTAAATAATCAAAACTTGGAACATTTGTTGTTTCCAATGACAATTCGAATTGTTTTTGAGATTCGGTGTCTAATTTCTTCAAAATGATATTTATAAATACACTTTCTGACAATTTATTTTGTGTATATTCCAAGACCTTTAGAGCTCTGATGTTTTTATTAATAATATCAATAAAATTACGCAACTCTTTCGGAGATTCATTTTGCATTTTTTCATAATTTAAAATTGCAGAAATATGCGAATCGATTAATAATCTCTTGTTTTCGTATCTATGTATTAAAGCTTGAAACAATGAATTAAAATCGTGATCAGGGGACTCTAATTGCTTAGCTTCGTTTTTTAAAGAAGCCTTTAAATAAAATAATTTCTGATTGTCATCAAGTTGTTCATTATTAACAATTAAGTTAGTAAATTGCGTTTTAAAATTAGCAAAATCACAATAAGCACCTCCGAAAGAAGGTAAAGGTATTTCTGGGAGGCGAACTTTTGTTTTGGTTTCACATACATAATCATTAACAGTATGAGATTTATTTTCGAATGAGGCTAATAAAAGTTTTAAGCTTACCTCCACTTGTTCTAATCTCTCGAGAGCACTATCAATATCTTGATCAATTTCTTGGACTTGTTGCGATGTGATATCCTGAATTTCGAAATACTGCTCTCTGAGCTCTTCGAGCTTGTTTTGTAGACATTCCGTCTTTTTTAACTTCACTTCTAAAATACTTGTATTAGTCGTTTTAATATCAGTAGTTTCCGATATAAACTGCTCTAGTCTTGTTATGGCAGCCTTTGACGTGCCTTTTAATCTATTCAGTTTTTCCATGGTTCACTCCGGTCGAGAGGGCCACAATGTCGAAGTAGAATGGACTGTAGTCTTGATAGTCTTTTTAAAGTTTTTTTAATGTCACTTGCACAAATACACACACATATAAAAACACAAAACGACAAATGATGAACTAATATGCAATTATAAAATTCAAATTGATTTCCATAGCTTAAAGGATGTATGGATGATTAGCAATTCGAGTCCGTCCTGATGCTTTGATGATCAACAGCTAAACTGTTCATTTTTTACAAGCGCTCGCCAGGTGGAGTCAAAAACATTTCCGGAACGGAACACATGTTTTTTAAAGTAAATAACATGTTTTGAAGGATATATATAAATTTCTAAAGATTTTTAAGAAAGTCACATCTCAGTCACAATGTGACGTCACTGAGTGGTGGCATTTTGGTCACAGATGTGATGTGACCAAAGTGACTCACAGTGACATCACTGTGACCATGCATGCTGTTGGGTATATATTTTTTTCCTCGGCAATTTAGGTTATTTTCGTGGACGAAAGTTTAAGAAATGGTCGTTGTAATTTGTTGAATTACAATTTTTTTAACGGTTAAACTAACCAATTTCTTTTCTGAAATTGAAATATGCTCAAAAATAAACTGCAATCAAAATCAAAAACGAACAAAAATATCATGTTAGACATCGACTTCATATATGCTGTACTTAAAATAAATAAATAAATAAAATTATTGAAATGCAAACTAGAAATTTACAAATATTTCCTCCGTTGATTTAATATTAGCTTGCGAATGTCGTTGCATGCCGGGTGTAATCTCTGAACTGTTAAACATCCCATCGTTTGACTTATTAAAATTTGAAAAACCGAAAGAGTTATCAAGATTTTAATAAGTCAAAGGAAAATACACAGATGCAGGCAATGCATTATAAGACAATATTAAAATTAACAATATGGGAAGATGGGTAGTAAACTTTTTGGCGAAATCTCTTGTTTTTTATTTCTAAGAAAGTTCTTTACTTTTAGGTTGAAATGTCAGATCTAATCTTTTCTCGTAAAAGCTCTTATCATTCATTTCCTATTATCTCTTATTATTTATAAAATATTTTTGCACTTTTAAACCTTTAACTATTTTAAATGAACCACAAACTAGCGTACAAATCTTTATTCAGACTAACATAAATTAAGACACTTTAATGATCTCAAATACCATAACAATTGAAGAAAAACTATTGTTTTTAACATAATTATACAGAATGCTAAAGTCATCATAAAATTGAATATTTCCAACTGAGCGAAAAAATACCCAAGCAGGGGCACGAACCCAGATCCTTGGCTTACATTGCCAATGCTCTACCGTTTAAGCTACTTGGGCTGATAACCATATGATTGTGTTAAAATTAATAGCATATCTACGTACCCATTGTTTATATGGAATTCCTTTACCAGCGGTTTATTCTGTTGAGCTATCTACATGGCATACCAGATGTTATTACCAATAAGATTATCTGAGGGAAACATGCTCGTCGGTTGTCGATCCAGGTAGCTTAAATGGCAGAGAAGAGTTCGAGTCCCAGCTTTCACTCAGTTGGAAACATTCAATTCGCATAACTATGGAGAAATCTAATCTAGTTCAAAATCAGCCACTTCAAAAACTTAACTTTTTTATCGCTCCTAATCTAAACGGTGTATAACACTTCCTTCTGAACGAAATTTTAAAGGGACTTTATTTATATATCAGTTACAATAAATTTCACATTAAACGTTTGCGGTACCAATTTTAATAGCCTACAAAATCTTTTAAAGAAAATTGCGATTTAAGAAATCTCATTAAAATATGTTCTTTTTTTTTTTTTTTTTTTTTTTTTTTTTTTTTTTTTTTATGGAAAGTCATACCCTCTTCTACATTATTAGAAAGGAATTGCGAATTTTGAACATAAATATTTTCGAATAATAATCTTCGGCTTATGGCAGAATTATGCGTTCTATTGGTATACAGATGATTGCTTTTTAAAAGTCATTTTTATAAATTTAGAAGAGCTTATGAGCATCCAGTGCCAGGTTACTAAATAGGCAGAGTAGACAATTGCTTATTGGCTCGCAATTTTTAGAAGCATCGCGGCAGAGATTTTTTTCATTAGCGTTGTATTATTATTATTATTATTATTATGTTTTTTTTCTTCCTTCATTAAGCATTACACTCTATCATAGCTGCCAACTTGTGTGAATTTTTCTTACCACTATAAACTTTAATGAAAATTTTTGACTTATTTAAAAACTAAAATTGCTTGAATTTCGAAGATTCAATTAGCGAAGATTCGAATATTCGAAGATTCTATCTTCCATAAAATTTTAGTGGTGTGACAAATTCGTACAAGTTGGCAGCTCTGCTATATTTACTTCATTGCAGAGGTATTTCGTTTAAATAAATAACCAAGGACCGATCAAATCAAAATGAGAACCAGGTTCGGATGCAGTTCGGCGCCCCTGACAAAAAACTTATAATAAAATTTGCATAATTGTAAAATTGGTTGAATGGAAGAAGTACAATCTAACATAGACATTTATATATATCGAACTAATATATATATTCTTATATATATATACTAAAATATCGAACTATGGCGAACTAATATTGGTGAAATTTCATAGGTCCCTACTTTGACACTGGTAATAGTTCAAATTGTAAATTTGTCGTGTGAAATGTATTATTATACGATTCCTGAAAGTTTGGTGCACATATCCTCGACCTATCAAGATCCTATGTTAATTAGTCATTGCTGCTGTTAATATCTTTGAGTAATTTTGATAGCATACACAATACTGCAAACAAAATGTTAATTTTACAGTATAATAGTGGCAGCTAAGGCGCCAGGTTAAAACCATAAAATTAATAGTAATAAACCGTAAAATTAGCAAGTAATATATTAAGCAGTAATATACTGTTTAATTCATTTAAACGGCGGTATTTCACTGCTTATTTTAAAGTATAATACTGGCGTCCCAGCTGCCAGTATTATACTGTAAAATCAACATCTTTTTCAGCACTTTCCAACAAATTAAAAAAGTCCTTATTCATTCGGTTTGTCTGTCCGTCTGGCTGTCTGTTCACGCTCTAACTCCCGTAAATATACTCGAATTTTCATGAAATTGATAAAGTTTATTTAGGTCACCAACGCATGTTTGGTATTGCATCTGAAGTGTGTACGATTAATGCTTCGTTTTGGAGAGCATTTTAATGGCATTAAGCTATTTGAAATGTATTTAAATTGATATAAATCACCAAATTTCACTATGATCACGTTAAAACAGAGCATTTATAGCACTTATTAGTAATTTACAGAGACAAACAAAAGAAATCGGTTACAGCACTGTCTTTTCGCAATAATTGCTATAAGGTACGCTTTAAAATTTGGTACGCGCTTTTAAATAGTTTTTTGCATATTACTCTTTTGTAACGCCTCCGATCGGCGTCATGCGGTAGCGGGACGAATTTAGCTGCAAGAGGCTGGCGTTTAGATTTTACTAATATTTATTGAATCAATACAATGAATTCTAAATCCGGTTACAACATATAATTAATAGGTTCATTCCACCAAAATAGAGTTTTTTGTTTGGGTACTTTTAAGAGGGCTTTACCGCCACTCGCCACAATCGAAGTTTCTGTTCACAGGTGCTCTTCACTAGTCCTTTTTCGCGGGCGCTGACTGTCCCGTCTCCGGACCTAAGAGTCTAGACTACACCGTCTGAACTCTAGCTGCATCCAAAAGGGAACTCTCTTTTCCTTCGCATCCTCTTCGTTTTTATCTTCTATTCTCCCATCTATCATCTTCCTGACAGGCACGACTTATCGCTGTTTCCGCTCCGCTAGTGACTCTTGGTGAAACAGAGATTTCTCCAAAAGACGTGATCGCACGAAAGGCGGCTTCCCACGCAATCTCAAAGGTTTACCCTATGGGGGGTAGTAGTGACAACACAAAGGATATATGCATCAGCTAGATCTTTAGACTTAGAAGTTTAATTCTTAAATGGCTTTTAGAATCGGCTGTCTTCTAGTGCCAATTTCGATGATGGAGAGAGATGTATACCTCTGTTTGAGAATTCCGACGGTTTAGCAAACGTGGGGGGTACTTTTAGATCTGTGAGAACTGAATTCCTCACACTTTATGTATAAATTCTATACCTCATACACAGGGTTGCACAAAAGTATCCGCATACCATTCTTCTTATTCTTATTAGAGGAAAATTCTGAAGGGGAATTTTCAACTGAAATACATGTATCTCTTAAATGAACTAAATTTTGGAATGCATGTTGCTAATAGATACATATCTCTATATCATATACAGGGCTGCTAAAAAATTCGGATAATTTTCCGATTGTAGATGGAAACACCTGAAATTTGGTTTTGAAATGTCTTATGCATTTACATTGGATGAAATGGGATGTAATATTTTAATTTTTTAAACGGTGCAGTTTTGTTACATTATTCTGAATGTGTTGGAAAGTGCTTCATAATCTATGATTGACATATGATTTTTCTTCTTTCTTATTTTTTCAGTGTAGGGTTATTTTTCCTTGAAGTTTTTTATGCACTTTGTTGAATTTAGCTCTTCAAAATGATTCGTAAAGAAATTGATGCTTGAGAACAGTAACCTCAAAATTGATTTGAAAACATCGGTTTTCCTTTTTAAATATTAAATGAAAGCTTGTTTAATTGTGAACATTTTGACGCTTCATTTTTACTCATACGGCAATTACATAGCGAGATATTGTAAATATTGTTAACGCATCCAGCACAATTATCCACACAAATTAAAACTTTAAAAGGCTTTTTCTTCATGCAAGGCCTGTTTACTTAATAGGCTCGTAAAGCCCATGCTTACCTACTGAAATACAAAGGGGCCCCTAAATTTATTTTTCAAACCTAATTTTTTAAAGAAAAAAAAATCATTCAGAATAAAAACTTTTCTTTTTGTTGTTGTTGTTTACTTACTATGGTGCAATTTGTAAAATATAAAATATATTTTGAAGTTAAATATTCTCAATTCTAGTTCCATATTTGTCTTTTACAAAATTAATTGTTTATGTACAACTATGTATAAACTATTTTTTAATATGTATAATATATAGTCAATTTTAATGTAATATCAAAAATGTTATTTCCTCGAAATTTTCCTTGTAAAATTTCAAATATTTTAAACTTACGAAAAATGAATTTATTAAATAAAAAAAACAACTGGCAGAGTATTAGGGGGTCCCCCCCCCCCTGTGACATCGGGTTTCCTTTATTTTTAATTTTTAAGTTTGCCTTGTCTCCATATTAATATTTTTTTCACTTTCATTTTTTAAAAATAATAACCCTCTTTTTTTTTGGGGGGGGGGGATTATTTTTTGTTTGTTTTTAAGATAGAGATTTAAACTTTTTTGTAAATGTTCTTTGTTATATATTTGATAAACATGTGCATAGAATTAGCCTTCAGGTCTTTTGTTATTTCTTTAGAAATAAAAGTATAAAAACAGGTGTTAGATTTCATCGTTTTACGCTATATAATATCAGTAAAATTATATTAAATGCAATATTAGATCTAAAAATCCATGCACAATTCTTGTGTATCTAAAAATCCATACACAGTTCTTGTATAATGCACAATTGAAAATCTTTTAAAAAAATAGGCAAAAATATCAATAGTTAAGAAAGTTACTAGGGATTTCAAAAAATGGAAATTAAAAAAAATAACTAAATTTGTAGTTAAATAGTTCACCAGCTGAATCATATTTTAAAAAATTAACAAAATTGTTTAAAAAATAAACTTCCCCCTTTAAAAAAATTGCTATTTTGTCCCAATAGGAGTTTTTTAAGATGTGATACGCAGAAATATAATCATAATCATTGTAAGTTAAAATAAAGTATAAGGGGGACTCGAGACTTACATTTTGCTTAACCTCTTGTATAAATATTGAATTTTTCCTACTGAATCTAAGTGCTCAAATGTTGTTACATAAAAGAATCTTACTACATATTTATTTTTATTTCAGATTAATACTGTAGCTCGATTCAATCTGAAAACCAACGATGATCAAGATAAGAACATTTGCTGCTTCAAAGCGCCAGTGAAAGTCGTCGAAAGCATTCGTTAATTTGACCATCATTACCGAACAAAGACAACGCACTTAATTTAACTCATTACTTCACGAAATGCAGTTTCCATCGTATTGCTACAAAATGCGTTACCATATTCATTCATCTGTAATATTTATATTGTATGTAAATATGTTTTTGTGAATAAAAATGGTTTTTAAAATTTTAATACTTTTTCATCAAGTCTTCAGATTGAGTAAAATAAATGAAGGAAAACTAACACTTTGCCGTGAAAATAAATCTTAAGGGATTTCAAGACAGTTTAAGCTTCAAAATTTTCATTTTTTTTTAATCTATATCTTGATATGATTGTTTCTTTGGAATTCCAATTAGAAGTTATGGCTTCTTTAGAAGGTATGGAATTACAAGGTACAACTCATCGAGTTCTGACAAAAGAAAATGTTTAAAAAGGAACTGTTTCATTGATTTGTAATAAACCTACAAAATTAGTTATAATAAAAAATTCATCTTATATTGCTAAGTGTAACTCTTTAAAAAATGATATTTAACCTAAAGATAACAAAATACTATTTCTATAAAATTCAGTTGTAGAAATTGTTAAAATTAAATTTTAATCGTACATGTGAACAGTAAAAAATAATAAAGATCTGTTGTTATTATGATAAAGTTACCAATTAAGCTCTAATGTTAGTATTCAAAGATGAAAAAATGCAGAATTTATTCCACTTTGACTCAATCACGGAGTTTTGCACCCGTGAAATCTAAACCCAACGCCATTTTTACCAAGTCAAAATTTAAATATGCACCTTTCATATCTGTATTTACCTTTTAAAAAAAAATCAGTATTTTAATTCGATCATTTTGAAACCATTTTAATTCTAAACTTGAAGTCTCGATGCTATTAACTGAAACAGACATTAAACTATTTATATATTTTTTAAAGTATAAATGAAATCTTGTAAATGAAACCAAATTCACCGAGATTTATAACGATATTCTTGACACAGCACGTACTTTTATTTTGTTTAATTTTTAATGAGAAAATGGCAGTGTAAAAATACAGTAATCTGCTATTTTTCCCTTTGCTTTTAACACACACGGAGTACTTCTGTTGCCACGTTTAGAAAAATCGTATTAAAGCTACAAAAAATAATGATAACAATAATAATAATATTTCAAAAACAAATTAAGATTCAGTTTTCATGTTTTCAAATAAATTGCATTTAAAAGTAATTTTTTTTCCTATATGACAATGTAAATGTGAAATGTTCAGAAGTTTAAAAATTTTCAGTAGCAAAAATTGCAAAACCGAAATTGCATTTCAAACTTCAAAGTGTAGCCATTCGCAAAACGACGTATGCGTTACGCACAGATACGTTTGGCCTTTATAATATAGATAGATAGCTAGATATTTGCTCAATAGCTGAAGCAACATTTCCGAAACTTTAAAGTCATTTTTCTCCAAATGACGTTTATGGGCATAACGCGCACGATATCTTAAAAACTTCTAAATTTTTTTCATGAAATTGTCAAAATGTTAATCTGTATAAACTGAACCTAAAGATTCATCTTTATTATTTTAAAAAAAAATGTTTTTTTAGGTGATTATACTGTTGAAATTTTCAACATTATATCTTAGCTAATGCAACTTTATGTTAAAAATATACAAATACTTTAAATATTAGGTTGCCCCAAATGTTTCTTCTATTTTTTGACCAAAAATAACTTAAGCAAATTTCGAAAACGGCGAGATTTTATTGAAGAATATCTTTGCTATTCTGTTGCGAACCTTCTACATTTCCAGGAATCTTACAATACCTTCTTTCCAAAACTTTTTTGATTTGGTTCCAAAATACTTACCGAGGTGTTTTTTTTTTTTTTTTTTTGTGTGTGTGTGTGTGTGTCATTCAAACAGTTATTTTTATTTTCTGGTGAAGAAAATTTTCGAGAGAAAAAATCAAATAGTTTTCGGATAGAGCATTGTCTGAAGAGTAGAGAGAATACGTCAGAACATCTCAATCGAACGCAAATAATTTATTTTTCACCGTCAAAGATTGTCCCATGAGCTTCTTTTGTAATTCGTGTGCTATTTTTCAATTCAAATGGCAACACTTTCTGAAAATAAAAATCTTTTACTCACATTTTGACAACATTTGCAAAAGAAAAATATTGTAATAGGCGTTTTTAAAAATATTAGTGCGAATTGAATAGTTGCTAGTGGCTGACCTGCTCATGACCTGTTGGCGAGCAACTTTGTAGTTCGCATTTTCAACATCAAAAAGATTTTTTTTTCTTTTTTTGTAAAGGTTGGTCCTTGAGGATGAAAGTTGGATAGTTTGTAACTACAGGAATGCAAACAATCCTGATCTAGTCGAGAAAAAAGTCCCATTCCTGACGTTATATCCGGACTCTTACAGAAGAAAGTTTTGGCGGATTGGATCTACTACGAGCGACTTCTACCTTACTAGGCCATCAATTCTGAAAATTACTAACTGGTAACCAGACGAACTGAAAATATAAAACACCCCAAATTTGTAAACAAACAAGATATTATGACGACTCCATTCCAAATGTATCTTTGACTCTCAGAAAACAAACTCCTCGACAGAGACATTCTTCATCCATCCTCTTTACTTTTTCAACATTGCTCCTTCCGACTACTTTTTGTTTCTTTCTCTCAAAAATTCTATTCACAAAAAAAAAAAAAAGAAAGAAAGAAAAAAAAGAATTTTTTGAATGTGATATAAAATTACCTCGGCACGTATGTTGTCACCAAATCAAAAAAGCTTTGGAAAGAAGCTGTTATTAGACTGTGAAGCCTCTAGTAGATTTTGGTAGCGAAAAGCGGTGAGGCTACTTCCGAGGCTTATGATCATGAACTACTCTGCTTTAGTAATCTAATTGTAATTTATTTACATTTTAAGTGCATCTGTAAACAGATTATTCAATCATAGTATTTTAATCACAACATAAAGTTCATTAGTCCAGTTTGGGAATTAATCAAGAGGTGGCAGCCAGCTTAACCTGATGCATACAGTCTGCGCATTCTCCGCAGGCTTTTCAGAGTCTCGCATCTTCCGAGCACCACGCAACCCTCTGCTCTCCGCTCTTCTCTCCAAGGCAACAAGTCAAGTCCCTCTCTCTCACCCTTCTCCCTCTTTTATCCTCCTCTTGAGAGC
The DNA here is from genome assembly GCA_964019185.1 of Maratus speculifer. Lineage (NCBI taxonomy): Eukaryota > Metazoa > Arthropoda > Arachnida > Araneae > Salticidae > Maratus > Maratus speculifer. The sequence goes on along the minus strand of OZ025290.1, from coordinate 53,562,513 downwards.
ACCTGTGCATTCCACTCTTCTTTGCGCACTGCACCCCTCTTTCTCCGTTCGTGGGAAGATCTTACCTCTTTCGGTACTTGAAAGCTGTGCTCCGGGTGGTCGAACGATAGTCAATTTGACACCCCGTTATCCCAAAGGGATGCGCTAATTGATACATCTATTTCGATGGGTGGTCGAGCTATCATCACATTTGACACGCCGTTGTATCAAAGGGATGCGCTAATTGCTATATATTTCGATTGCCACTTAGTAGTGACAGTGCCACCTACGGTGTTGCTTTCAGTTCTCTCTGTGTGAGGCGGGAAGTGTTACAACTACCCCCCCCCTCCTCAAGTGAATATTTTGGCTGCAAGACGAAATATTCATGACAATAAGGTAGCTCAAAATCTAATGAATGGCTCACACACGAAAAAAAATCAAAAAGAAAATCATTACTTACCATTCTACTCCTTTTTTTTTCACTTATTAGTTTACAACAATATTTGTATATATACACATTTTATTCTGGTATAAGACATCCATTTAGTTCGCTACCCTCTAACAAAACATATTACTAGGAAAATAAAGAAAAATATATACATTTTAATACCTTTTTTTTTTTTTTTTTTTTTTTTTTTTTTTCAAGGCGTTATTTCGCCCTATACCTAACATTTGCCTGCTTGATATCTTTTCCAGGTTTAGTAGTAATAGCATTCTGGTAAGGCTGCACAGTTAATGTCTATCTTCGCAACCTACCTCAACCACCTTTTATTTTTAAACCTTTTGTTTTTATTATTATTATCATATCCTTTTGTACCTACCATTCTAGGCACATTAAGAATTTACACTTTATAAAAATAAACCACATACTAAATCTAGTACTTTAATATTTACACACAAAAAAAAATAGAAATTAATATATTACACCTAGCTTATTCTAGAGTTTAACTTGTTCAATTTTTACAACAGTTTAACTTTGACCAGTGTATTTATATATGGATTCGCTCTGCCATGCTGTTGTTCATTGCTTTTTTCAGGGGATTTAACAATATATTTACTCTGATTGTGGGAATTTTCAACTCTCCCCGCTACTTTTTCCGAGTAATCTTTCACGGTACTTATAGCATTAACTCTTTTTCGCATCGTACTACTTGCTTGGTCGTATGACTTATCTTCTTTTAAACCTGACCCTTTGTCCCACGTCGATGCATCCCTTTTGTTAACGTATCTGTTAAATCCCATGTTTCTGTCGCTTTTAGCCTGATCACTTTTTGCTGGCATCTTTCCAAATTTTCCCTGTCTACTGGCTTTGTATTCGGTGTTTTCCGATTCCTTCTGTTTATTTTGCGGCTTTTCCCTGACTTTACCGTTTGAGTAGCCCGAATTATGATTTTTAAAACGTTCTTTAAACCATTGTCTGGTCTGTTCTGCTTTTTTTTCTTTTCTTTCCTTCCGTGACACAGATTTTCCTAATCCGAAATTCACGTATTTATTTTCTTGTGTCATTCTTACACCCCTTCCCTTCGAATTCACATCTGAAATCTTTCCTGTCATATTTGACTGGGAGCTATTCTCTTTTTCTCCTCTTCTCTCAGCAAAAGAGCCTTTTAGTTCTGGTTTCGTTTTGAAGCTATTATGGGAGGTGTTTCTTTTAATTTTATCTATTTATTTTTGAGTGTCGTTACCCAAAATATAATATGACAAGTCTGTGCTTTTATCCGCCACTATAGCTTTCGTCTTTAAGCTTCCTAACCCTTTAATATTTAATGTAATGTCCGCCGTAGGTAACCTTCTTACATCGTTTATTAGCGGTTGTTTTACGTAAATTTCCCTACCATCTAATTGATTGGGTTTAATTAATCTTTCGGGAATCACGTCATACTGACTTCCTGTATCTCGTAGCGTCGTGCATTTTTTTCCATTTATATGCGCCTGACCTAGATAAGGTTTAAAATTCTCTTTGAAATTTGTCCCCTCCTGAATGTGATGAACATTCGCAATGTTTGTTATATTTCTCTTATTTTCTGGGCAATTTCGCTTCCAGTGGCTCGGATCTCCGCAAACGAAACAAGTGTTTTTCGTCGTTTTTTCGAAAGTTCTCTGCCTGTCCTCTTTATCATTTTTTTCTCGCCAATTTGGTTTTATTTCCTGATTTTTTTCCGGTTCTTTTTCCTCATCTCTCGACCATTCGAACTTTTTTTCCGCCGAATACCTATCTTTCCATGTCCGTTTTTGCACGCTTTTTATTTCTTCGTAGCCGTCCAGATCTTTCACTAGAGTTTCCGGATTTTTATACGACGCCCACGAATCAATGAAGTGTTCCCTTATCTCCGCCGGCACACGCCTTTTAATCTGTTCCGTTATTAATAAATCCTTTAGCTCTTCAAATTTTGTGATACCTATACCATTTAACCACCCGTTTTGAAAGCTATTTAATTCGAAAATTAGATCTTTCCAAGGGCCGTTTGGATTTTTCGCATGTTTGTTTAGTTTTTGCCGATACACTTCTGGGCTAAGTCTGTATCTTGCCAATAAAACTGATTTTACATGCTCAAAGTTGTCCACTAGTTCTTTTTGTTCGCGTAATATTAATTCTGCAATCTCTATGGACAGTAATGCCAACAAGTGTGTCACAAGATCGTCGCTTTCTATCCCGGATCTCTCGGCTTGTCTTTCAAATAAATTAAGAAATAAAGTGATATCGGACTTTTCTGGATCGAATTTTTGCATAATTCCCTTTAATGAAATTTTAGGCGCTCTTTCTGATCTATTACTCGAAATGGAGCTTCTTCTGTCCGCGTTTTGCGTTAACCTAATTTGTTCTAACTGAAACTCTCTTTCTTTTTGTTTTTCTTCTCTTTCCATTTCTAATCTTTCCCTCTCTTTTTCCTGCGCCAGCTGATCCTCCCTGTCTTTTATTATGAACCCGACTTGCGTAAGCGCAAATTGCTCATCATAACTATCCGAACTTTGTATTTTCTCGATAATTATCGCTATTTTGTCATGTTCTGCAATTTTTACGTCTAGCACGTCTGCTAAATGTACCAGATCAATTCTTCTGCAGTACTTCAGTGAAGTAACCTTTGCCATATTTACTTATTTTAACTCCTCCCCAAATAATTTAAATAATACACAAAAACTAATACTTTTGTCAGCTGATATCTAATTTTAGATTTTACTTCGTTTCCTAAAATATTTTAATTTTAAAGTACTTTAATATGCAACTTTTGGAACACTATCCAATTAAATAAGGTTACATATAAAATAAATAAATCTTAGGTAAATACATAAATTAGCAATAACATATAGACACTTTCTTATTTTTTTTTCACTCTTTATGAAAATTATCACTCTTATGTAAAAATTTCACTCCGATTTTAATGCCCTATACACATATATGCACAGTGAAAAAAATTAATTTCATACGTAGTACCTCATCACTACCTATACTTATGTTTTTATTTTTAAACCTCCCTCAAACATTGAGCACTCTTTGATATTTTTCAAGAAAAAAAATTTTCTTTTATACTAATTCTAAGTATTTTTCAATACCAAATATCTTGCAGGTGCTCTTGCTTTGCCCAGCATCAACTGCTGACTGTATCTTTTTGTTTAAAAAGAACAAAGAACAAAGAACAAAAACACAAAAAAAACGCTGTACAATTATGCACATATTTCAGGTATAGTCCCTGTACACAAAGTCAATACTGTATGTAATATATTTTTTCCACGATTATACATATACATCGGCATACCTTTCTGTATGTCTCAATTTTGGGCCTTTTTTTTTCCGCAAGCCTTTCCAGTGCTGCAATTACTTAAACCATAACCTTTCAGAGGATATATAGATGTTTATTTATCTAATCTTTAGGTTAATTTCAATCTTTTAGGTTAAAACATTTATCTTTTAGAATTAACCTCCTTATAATATGACAGAAAAGAACGAAAAGATTCTTTTTTCTATTTGACCCAAAGACTGCAATTTTCTTTGCAAAGCCTTCTATCCTTAATTTTTTAAAGCAATTTTTTCCGCTTTATTTACATATTTTCTCCTCAAATATACCCCAGATTTTAATCTGATCACAAATTTATGCTTCCGAAAAAAAATTCCTTTTTAGTCCTACTCGGCGTGATGCCTTTATGTTTATCTTTATTTTCTACTTAGAATAACACTCGGGAACACTAAATTTTTAGATCTTAGTTTAACAATAAAATTTTCTACTGAGAGCCATTCAAAAAATTAATGAGCTTACCTTTGTTTTTGTGGTGTCTCATCGCGTAGAACTCGACGGTGATCTGCTGTCACTAGGCCTGTCAGCTGCTCCCTTTGAAGCCTTGTCGGGGGGATTCTCCTCTGACGCTGTGCTCTTTCGCTCCCGGTGTTTTCAGGAACAGTTTCTGCGGGGTGGTCTATTCCTCTCTGGCGATTCTTTTGTTGGGGGAACTGTCGTCCAAAGATTTGCTCCTCTGTTTCCGCAGGCTGGTCTGTCACTCTCCAGCGAGGTCTGTCTTGAAGGAACTGTCATCCGAAGATCTGCTCCTCTGTTTCCGCAGGCTGGTCTGTCACTCTCCAGCGAGGTCTGTCTTGAAGGAACTGTCGTCCGAAGATCTGCTCCTCTGTTTCCGCAGGCTGGTCTGTCACTCTCCAACGAGGTCTGTCTTGAAGGAACTGCCGTCCGGCCCTCTGCTGCTCGGTCCTCGGCTTATTTTCTACCGTCCTTCCTTCGCCTGTTGTCTCACTGCTGTTGACTCTTTTCCCACTGGGTTCGTTTCTTGCGCTGCCACCAGTTGTGAAGCCTCTAGTAGATTTTGGTAGCGAAAAGCGGTGAGGCTACTTCCGAGGCTTATGATCATGAACTACTCTGCTTTAGTAATCTAATTGTAATTTATTTACATTTTAAGTACATCTGTAAACAGATTATTCAATCATAGTATTTTAATCACAACATAAAGTTCATTAGTCCAGTTTGGGAATTAATCAAGAGGTGGCAGCCAGCTTAACCTGATGCATACAGTCTGCGCATTCTCCGCAGGCTTTTCAGAGTCTCGCATCTTCCGAGCACCACGCAACCCTCTGCTCTCCGCTCTTCTCTCCAAGGCAACAAGTCAAGTCCCTCTCTCTCACCCTTCTCCCTCTTTTATCCTCCTCTTGAGAGCACCTGTGCATTCCACTCTTCTTTGCGCACTGCACCCCTCTTTCTCCGTTCGTGGGAAGATCTTACCTCTTTCGGTACTTGAAAGCTGTGCTCCGGGTGGTCGAACGATAGTCAATTTGACACCCCGTTATCCCAAAGGGATGCGCTAATTGATACATCTATTTCGATGGGTGGTCGAGCTATCATCACATTTGACACGCCGTTGTATCAAAGGGATGCGCTAATTGCTATATATTTCGATTGCCACTTAGTAGTGACAGTGCCACCTACGGTGTTGCTTTCAGTTCTCTCTGTGTGAGGCGGGAAGTGTTACAAGACTATTGGAAAGATAGAAAAGGATTTGTTCATCAGAAATGCACAAGCATTCTTTTCAGAAAAATATTGTTTTTATAAAAATTTCCACGGTGTATCTTTTGCAAAAAAAAAAAACGGAAGAAATTTTTAAAACAACTCTAATACACATTTATTTAGGTTCAGGATAATTATTACATTTTGAAGTTATAACTAGGCACAAAAAATTTCATTTTAGTTGCAAAATTTATTTTGTAATCCTACTATGCGCGTAAACTGTTATTACTAACTTTCTGTTCGACAAATGTCGGACAGTTTGGAGCCCCGTATAAATACTAATTCTGCATCTTGCAGTTTTTTAAATACATGAAAGAACATATCTATTTCATTCTCCAAATAATTGTGTTTTTAAATCATACACATTTTAAGATATTAAATGTTGAAAATTGTCCTTTTTTTTTCTTTTTTCAAATTTTAAGAGTCTTGAGAATCCTTAACACATTATCGCAGTGGCGTAGCTAGGATGGGTGACACCCGGGACGGATGTAAATGGTGTCACCCCAAGCCATCATGGTGTCACCCCCCCCCACCACCACCACCACCACATACATACACACAGACCGTCCGATCCGTCATATTTTCCAATCATTATTATAAGAAATTATCATACCATTCCTTATTTACCTTTTCTTCTCCTACATTAAAAAATCACAGGAGCGACTCATCACTCACCCATAGTGTCCGCATAAATCAATGTGGTGTCTATATGTAGAAGAAAATTCTTTTTTTATTATTATTTGTTTTTGCTACTCACTCTTTGTATTGGTAGGTTTTTCTTTTTTGGTGCATGTCTTATTTAGATAGCCATTTTATATAAAATTTCACATTCTCAAAGAAAAGAAAACTAACTCTATAGCATTGTGCGCTAAAAAGTTCATTTTACTTCAGAATTCCTTTCCAAAATCTTATAAGATTATATTTTTTATTTGCAAATAAAGATTGGGTGTCACCGCTTTGAGGGTGACACCCGGGGAGGACCGGCCCCTCCGCCCCCCGCTAGCTACGCCGCTGTATTATCGGCCATAAATGTTTACAATTTAGCGCCTTAACCCTGTACGGCACAGTGTGCCCAGCCCGGGTACACCCAATCGTAATTCAAAAATTTGCAAACGGCACCAATAATATTATAATATAATTTTGCTATTATAATGAAAGCTAAAATTAGGCAGCTCTTAATTTCTAAAAATGTCGTTTGTTAATTCCGGTGTAAGTGGATAATTTCTCATTTTACTAACAGAATTTTCCCGTGCCGGAAAGGGTTAAGAAAAAAATAAAAAGAATATTGCCCAGTTAAACTGGTGGCATTAAGCTCACAGGCTACGCATACTAATTGTACATTACAGCCTTGTATTTTCATTAATTCCGTTTGAAAAAAAAAATTAAGAAGGGGAAACAGCTCTCCCCTTTCTCCTTTTTTATACTTAATCATTGAACTTCCTAAACTATCAAGTACATGCTTTATCATATTAAAAAATCTATATCCAAAATTCAGAGCAAATCGGATAATTCTTAATAAAAACCCATTTAGCATTTATATAATTTAAGAGTAGTTATTCCCCTCTTTTATACCATTAAATTACCTCCATTAAACTTCCAAAACTATTCAGAGATTTGAACGAAATCTGACAATTCTGATTGAAAAATCCATTTATGCAAGTTAAGGGGAGGGGAATTAGAACCCCCGTTCCCCCTGTTTATACTTATTCAATGAACACCTAATAACAGCCACGGTATCGCCTCATCAGAATGATCCTATAACTAAATTTTGAACGAAAACTGTTAATTCTGCATGAAAATCCCGTTTATATCAATTAAGGGGAGGGGCATGATCCCCCCTTCCCCCTGTTGATACTTATTAAATGAACACCTAATAACAGTCACGGAATCGGCTCATAAGAATGATCCTATATCTAAATTTTGGACAAAAACTTAATTCTGCATGAAAAACCCATTTATATCCATTAAGGGGAGGGGCATGAGCCCCCCGTTCCCCCTCTTATACATATCGAATGAACTCCAAAAACTAATCAGGGAAGCGCCTTATCAGGATATACCTATATACAAAATTTCAAGTGGATCCGATATTTTTATCATGAGTTATCGCGTTACGCACGAACGCACGTACATACAGAACGGACGGGCACATAAGCTCTCAGGCTATGATAGCCTGTGAGCTAAAAAGGTCTACCAGAATTTTCCAACAGTATTTTTACTTTATTTAGCGACAGATATTTCATGATTAAGTAAAACAAAAGTTACTACTCAAAAGCTGATGTTTTGATCATCAACGAAAAATCCTAAATGAGCAATGATCGAGCTCGTTAACAACAGTGTTTTTTGTTACCTATTGCCAGAAATATAAATATTCTTATTGGCAATTTTTTAGATATGTGATTTCAATAGTCACCTTGGAATAATTCAAACTTAATCTTTGACAAGAGATATCCTTAACATAACTATTATGCTAAAAATTTTAGTCTTTTTTTATAAAATTGCCAACAGGACTGTTATAAACATAACTTGAATATTAAACGTATATGTAAAACAGAACTACTTAAATAATTACAAAGAGAAAATATATTTAAACTACCTACTTCATGCTGTAAAGAACAAAATCTTGACATTGATAACTGGTATATCAACTTTATTGTACGTCGCAAAGGAAATTAATAGTCCCAAGAATATTTGAAGTAAAATTATCTAAACGTGTTTCTAAGAGTAAGATATAGGTCTTTAGTTTTTACTCATTTATTTTAAGAAGGCCGGCCGTTTTCTTTAATTTTGAGTCATAGAAATTTGGAATAACTATCAAATTTAATATTTTGCATTAAAAGAGGAAAAAGGGGGAAAAAGAAGAAGTAAATTAATATATATATAACCAACTTAAACAGACTGCGTTTTCTACTACTATTATTTATTTTTTCCACGGCAATTTTCAATACATTTAAAATAGTGGGGCTTTTTCAACAAAATGTGGTAGACATTACTTTTTGCAGTGGAAACCAAGATCTGGCGAGTCCCCAAAAAATAAAGTTGTTTTACTATTATTTATTTTTAAAGGTCATAAACTTTTTTTTTTTTTTTTTTTTTTTAAATTTAGGTCAAGTGAAGTATCGTTTATTATGTTTTTCAATTATTATTATTCTCAATCGAATGATACCGTCCACAATCGATACAATCATTTGTTACAAAGTTAGGCTTATGAATACGAAGTCGAAAATTATACTTCAGTGCAGATAAATATAGGTTTTTACAGAAAAAACTGATGGCGCTTTACCAAGATATACAGGGTGTCCCTAAACTCATGGTATATACGCAAGGGGGTGATAGAACACATTAAGACGAATAATAGTAAATAGGAAACCAAGGATCCTAAACGTTTTCCAAAGGAGATATCCGCCATTAAAGTTTGGGGCCCAAAATTTCAAATACACATAAAAACGGAAAAATTGGTCGATTGATTTGCGGTTTTCACTAAAACTATTCTTTATGACGGTATTTTCTTGAAAATAAATTATAAAGATAAATTTCGAAAAGTGCCGATAGAGGGCGCTTTAAACTTTGGATTAACGAACAACTATTTTTTGCCGTTATTTTCTGCATCTCATTAAATAGTTAGGTAAGCTTAGACTTAAACTTAAATTTTGAGCTTTAAATATGAAAATTTAAGAATGGTTAAGTAGCACAAACTGAACTGTGTTCAGAGGGTTCAAATTTCAAATGATTATAAAAAATGGAAAAATTGGTCGATTGATTTGCGGTTTTCACTAAAACAATTCTTTATGTCGGTATTTTATTGAAAATAAATTATAAAGAAAAATTTTAAAAAATGCCGATAGAGGGCGCTTTAGACTTTGGATTAACGAACAACTATTTTTTGCCTTTCTTTTTTGCATCTCATTAAATGGTTTCGTAGGCTTAAATTTAAACTTAAGCACAAACTGAACTGTGTTCAGAGGGTTTAAATTTCAAACGATAATAAAAAACGGAAATATTAGTCGATTAGTTAGCGGCTTTTGCTAAAACTACTCTTTAAATCAGTGTTTTCTTGAAATTAAATTTTAAAGATTAATTTCACAAAATGCCGATAGAAGGCGCCTTAGACATTGGAGTAGCGTACAACTATTTTTAACCGTTAATTTTTTTAATCTCATTAAATGCTTTCAAATGCTTAGATTTAAATTTTGAGATCAAATATTGAATCGTTGCGAGTGTTTAAGTTGCGCAAAAGTGAACAGTGTTCGAAGGGGGGGGGGGGGGTAAATTCAGTTTGCGTTCCTTAACCCCTCCCAATGATTCAGAAATTGAGTTCAAAATTTAAGTTTAAATCTAAGATTTCGAAAACATTTAATAAGTTTTTTAAAGCATTTAATTAGATACAAAAAATAACGGTTAAAATTAGTTGTTGGTTACTCTGAAGTTTAAGGCGCCCTCTAACGGAATTTTTTTAAATTTACCTTTAAAATTTATTTTCAAGAAGATATTGACTTAAAGAATAGTTTTATTTTAAACCGCAAACGAATCGACCAATTTTTCCGTTTTTTAAAATCATTTGAAATTTGAACCCTCTGAACACAGTTCAGTTTGTGCTACTTAACGACTCCCAACTATTCAGATTTTGAGCTCAAAATTTAAGTCTAAGTTTACGAAAACATTTAATCAGATGCAAAAAATAACGTAAAAAATAGTTGTTCGTTACTCCAAAGTCTAAAGCCCCTCTATCGGCATTTTTTGAAATTTATCTTTATAATTCATTTTCAATAAAATACCGACATAAAGAATAGTTTTAGTGAAATCCGCAAATCAATCGACCAATTTTTCCGCTTTTTATAATCATTTGAAATTTAAACCCTCTGAACACAGTTAAGTTTGCGCTACTTAGCCACTCCCAACTATTCAGATTTTGAGCTCAAAATTTAAGTCTAAGCTTAAGAAACCATTTAATGAGATGCGAAAAATCACGGCAAAAAATAGTTTTTCATTACTTCAAAATCTAAAGCGCCCTTTATCGGCATTTTTCGAAATTTATTTTCAAGAAAATACCAATATAAAGAATAGTTTTAGTGAAAACCGCAAATCAATCGACTAATTTTTCCGTTTTTTATGTGTATTTGAAATTTTGGACCCCAAACTTTAATGGCGGCTATCTCCTTTGGAAAACGTTTGGGACCTTTGGTTTCCTATTTACTATTACTCGTCTTGATGTGTTCTATCACCCCCTAGCGTATATACCATGAGTTTAGGGACACCCTGTCGAATTTTGTTCTGGCACTAGAAATAAAGATCTGATGAGTCCCGCCATCCCCCCCCCCCCCCCCCAAAAAAAAAAGAAAAGAAAATAAAAATAAAAATAAAGTTGTTTTACCGTGTTTTAGAGGGTAAAAGGAGGCATTTTAACTAGAAAGGAAAAATTCACCTTTTAAAAAATAGATCAAGTTTAATATCGTCTAATGTGTATTTTTTTATTCTGAATCGAATGACACATCAGCAAGTGGTTACGATCATTCATTGCAAAGTTATGTAGCTTTTATAAACTAGGGAGCTCTGCCCCCTACAAGCTATACTCGTCAACCCCAGTTGACACATAACACTCTAAAAACATACTTTTTCTTTTCTTTCCTTTTTTTTTTTTTTTTTTTTTTTTTTTTTGTAAACGATTTTGCATTTATTTCCCTTTGATTGGGGAATTTTAAGGTCTAATCAGCTGTTGTTAAACATCTAATAGCTATTTACATGCAAGATTAAACAAGATCAAAAACAGTGAAATACACAGTTTTCAACTATAGGTATTTTTTGAACTGCGGTACATGTTTTTTATATAATATTAGATAATCTAACTTATTATATTGGCTTAAAATAGCAATAATCAAAATCAGGACCATCTAAGTCTTCAAAGCCCATAATCCATGTATTCATAAAACCATTTATGATTTTGCATTCACAGAATCTGCCAAACATTATAACGATAACGAATACTAATATCGACCTGCGGACGGTGTCATTAAATTCAGAATTATAAAATACATACTACATTATACCCAACATAGGGGTTGTCCATAAATGATGTTATGCTTTTTTTCAATATTTTTGACCCCTCCCCCCTCTTGTCACATGTCACACTATTATATATATAAAACCCCTCCGTGTATAACAATTCTGGGGTCAACCTATCCACGAGAAAAAGAAACTCATTAACCAATGAAAACGTTTCATAGTCGTAATGGAGCGTTTTCATTGGTCAGATTTACAGTGGGAGCTGTAAATGACGTCACTACATTTTTCTTCACTTTGAAATATTTCCACGATTTCAAAAACTACACTGTTAAAAATTTGATCCATTTGCTTCAGCGGCACTCCACAGCTTTTATAGAATATCTCTTTTATGACCAATGAGAATGCTCCATAACACAGTAAAGCAACCGTTTTCTATAAAAGCGGTGGAGTGACGCTGTAGCAAATGAGTCAAATTTTTTACAGTGTATATTTAATTAAAACTTTTTATTAAAGGAAACCGAAGGTGCGTTTTAAATACAATATTGTTAAAATTCTTATATTCGGGTTGTTTTAATTTTTTTTTCTTTACAGCCGTGAATGATTCTTGCGAGTTTCAAATCTATAAAAAACATTGCGAAAAGTTACCTCCGATTTTAAAGGCAATCTATTTTCTGACCAATGAAATCATTCCATTGTCATAATGGAGCGTTCTCAATGGTCAAATTTACAATGTGCGCTGTAAATGACGTCACTACATTACTTCGCTTTGAAATCTTTTCACGATTTCAAAAACACTATTTAATTAAAACTTTTTATTTAAGCTAACCGCGGGTGCTTTTTAAATTTCATTATAATCCCCACCCCCATCTACCAGAGAGTTTTGCTATAGTTTTAAATGCAGATTTCTGTTGAAATTTCCTTCCTTTCTTTTCTTTTTTTTCTTTTTTTGGTTAGATTTTTCTTTTTTCAAGTTGTATTTATCGAAATTATTTCAGCCTAAAGTGGCTATGATTGACCACAGTTGTAATTTTTTATCATCCTTTAAAAATGCAAACACGTCATTTTGACGGGCTGTCTTCTAGTATTACATAAACATGTAGTACTATTTGTTCAAAAACAAAGCATTATGTTGCATATCTAAATTTTTATTTTTAAACTCTATCTATAGGTGTTTTAGTGAGTTTTGTGAGCATAACAATAAAAATGATTCGTAAAATAAGATTAAGGTTTACCACAAAAAAAAAAAAAAAAAAAAAAAAATAATAATAATAATAATAATAATATACACTGGTTTCCAAAAATTAAAGAAAAATCACAAAAATAGCGATAATTCAAATTATTACATGTAGATTTTAATGAAACTCAGCAACAATATACAACGCATAGTAAGGTATAAAATAACATGAAAAGAAATTACCAGACAATTATGGTGGTTCAAAAAATAGCATAATTATAAAATTCACAAAATTAGTTTGCCAGTTTGGTATAGGAAAAGTACCTTTAATATGCCGTATGATCACCCCTAGTAGCAATACAGCACATACAGCGATGTGTCATACTGTCAATTTTGCGGTCGATGAGCTCGCTGGGAAGTAAGAGACATTGCTCTTCCAAAGCAGTTGTAAGCGTAGCAAGGGTGAGAGGAGGGGGATTGAGAGCAGCAACGCGTCTCCCTAAAGCATCCCAAACATGCTCGATGGGATTTAAGTCCGGTTATCGAGCTGGCCATTCCATGCGCTGAATTGTCTGGTGCTGAAGATAATCTTCCACGATGTGAGCCCTGTGCGGTCTAGCGTTGTCGGCCTGTAACAGGAAATCATTACCTATTGCACGGGCATAAGGTCGCACATAAGCATCAAGGATGTCCTCTCTATAGACGTGAGCATTCACCGTTCCATGTGGAAAGACATGGAGGTCTGTGCGTTATCAAACAACGCCTACTAGCCCTTTGGAGGCTAAACCGGGACTCATCCATGAAGAGAACACGCCTCCATTGATCAACCGTCCAGTGGACATGTTGACGTGCCCACATCAAACGTTCCCTCCGGGGACGTGAGGTGAGCGGCACATAAATTGCTGAACGCCTCGCGTAAAGTCCACCTTCGTGAAGCCTTCTTCGCAAAGTAGACTTTGACACCAATCTTTTAGTGGCTGCAGCAAGGCAGGATTTAAGGTGAGATGGGGTTGCGGTTCTATTCCTTCGTACACATAACCGCAAATATCGGTCATCGGCGCTTGTGGAAACCCTTGGCTGTCCTTGGCTGAACCTTCTTGAACCCGAATCAATGGTTTGAAATTGTTGCCAAAGCCTATGAATCACCGAAGGACTCACATTTAGCCATCTAGCCACCTGTGCCTGACTTTGTCCTGCCTCCAATCTCCCAATAGCTCTAAATAGCAGTTTTGCGGGCAAATGATGCCTCGAGGTCATTGCAATGAATTGGCTATCCTAGATTTATAATATCACTATCACAGCAACAACTGCAGCCTTACTCTCTAACAAGCATTTTTATGTGCCTCACGGATGACACAATGCGATTGCAGCGCCACTAATTTGCATTTCGTATTTTTATTCAGCATCTTTTATTTAACAATAATATGTGCAAATTTCGTACGGATTGCTTTCTTTTTGAACGAATTATCGCTATTTTTGTGATTTTTCCTTAATTTTTGGAAACCAGTGTACAATAGTAATAAAATATCAATATGAAAGAGCAATGGAAAATGGTAATACTTTGGAATTTGAAATGGAATTCAATATATTTTTCTTTAAATCTTATATTTACTTTATGAACATAAAATACTTTAATTAGAAAATAATTTCAAAATTTAGTCTATTGATCTTTAATGCTTTTATTTTAGCCAAAATGCGTGATGTCACATTTCTTCTTACACCCTCCCATCCCCCATCCCCTTCTCAAAAGCTATCAAAATTTTATGAACCCCCTCCAAGTGTGACATCATTTATGGATGGCCCCATACCTTATCTCTCTATTAAAAAAAAAAGTAACTTCCGTTGTCACCGCCGCTGACATTGAGTTTTTTGTAATCTGGAGTCTTTCTTCGTTAATATTAAAACTACTACACACAAAAATATGAAAATAAGTAGTATTATAGAGAAATGTTTGACAAAGACGTCGGTGCGGACAATTTTTAAATCGAATAATCATCTTAAGGGTGCGCGGAAAAAAGGTCAACGGAAAAATGGGCAACGGAAAAAAGGGCAACGGAAAAATGGGCAACGGAAAAATGGGCAACGGAAAAAACGTCAACGGAAAGAAGGGCAACAGGTAAAGCTTATGTAGAAAGACAGCAACTTTCATATCTTTATGTAAACTTTGACCAAAAACATTCTTTAAGTGACGAAAAAGGGGCAAAAAAAAAAAAAAAAAAAAATACAGGTATATATATTTTAATAAAGTGGAAAAAAAGGCACAAAAAAAATTGTCTTGATATTTAGAATGTTCAGACGGATAACAGCAAAGAGTCGAAATTTTAAAATTTGGTACACGAAAACTCAATTTGGCAACATAAACCATTTAAAATAAAATTTAAAACATAACGAAATTTGTTAAGGTGATTCTATTAATAAAAATAATTACAAGGCAAGAAAGAAACAAGATTGGAAGAAAATCATGGAAAACTCCGAACGATTTGGCCGACGAATGCGATTGGGTTCGAACCCAGCACCTCCCGTCTACCAGCTTCGAGAGCACAACCTCTTAGCCACTGGTAGGGCGGATTTGACAAGGGGGGGACTTATTTAGAAACCATAACGTCGAATAATGTTTTCATTTTTCGATAAATGCAGGTGGCCTTCCAGAAAATGCGGTCCAAAATGGTGTTTTCGACAGAATTTTCGGACGCGAAAGTCTGATAAAGGTCATCGTGAGAAAACACAACCTTATAACAAAATGCAATTCACTTGTCGAAAAATGAAATAATATGTTTATACATACAATTTTTTATTCAATTATTATTATTTTTATTATTATTATTACTATAATCAATAGAATCACCATAACAAATTTCTTTATTTTTTAAATTTTTAATTTAAATGGTTTATGCTGCTGTATCCAAAATTGAGTTTTCTTGTGCCAAATCTCCACATTTCGACTCATTTTCTGTTATCCCCCTTAACATTCTAGTAACATAATTAAATATAAAAAAAAGAAAAAAAAAATTTAGCCATTTTTTTCTATCCCATTTAAAATGTATTTGTACCATTTTTTTTTTTTTCATTGCCTGTTTTAAACTTTTTTCTCACTCCAAAGAATGCCCTTGGTCAAAGTTTGCATAAAGATATGAAAGTCGCTGTTTTTATACGTAAAGCTATTCATCAATCGAGTTGAAATAACCGATACACGTGTACTAACCGGTAGACTTATATGCTTACTTGAAACATAGAATCCGTAATCTAAAACTTAAGATACCTCCCTTAATAACTAATGTATATCAACTTTCGATTTATTGAAGAACTGACATTTATTACTATTATTTATTGTTGCCGTTTTTATCTGTTGACCTTTTTTCCGTTGCCCTTTTTTCCGTTGACGTTTTTTCCGTTGCCTTTTTTTCCGTTGACCTTTTTTCCGTTGCCTTTTTTTCCGTTGACCTTTTTTCCTAAATTCCATTTTAAGAGATATTTAATGTTAAAGATGATCAAAAACGTTCCATTAAAAAAGTTTTATAGGATCATAGGAGCAAAAACTATTCATGGGAATTTAATTATTTTTAGATCATTTTATACATTCGAATGTCTCGGTGTGCAGAGTGCATTTATTTTTTTTGACTCATTTTTTTTCCAGTTATACATGCATTATTTGTTATTTGCACAGACGTCTTGAATCAAAATTATTAGCAATTAGGGGGCCCCTTTCGAATCATTGCACCATTATTCAAATAGAACTAACAGTTACTCATATGTGTATGTGTAATGCATAAACATACTTTTGAACATTGGATATAAACAGAAGAAAATTCTTAGCTCTGTCAATTCAAAATTAAATACCAGATAATTATTAACAATAAAGTCCATAGCAATAAATAGTTTTATTGGAGTTGATGCAGTTTAAATCGATGAGTAATTTTGAAATTTTCCCAAAGAAACGAAATTTTTCGAATATATATAGTTTTGATTGAGTTTCAGTCCAACTGGATTTTGAGCAGCATTTTCGCTGAAACTCGGATTTTGGGCCGAAAACGAAACCAAATTTTCGGTCTATTTACAATTGATAACTTTACTGCTATCCTCATTCATTTTTAAACCACATTATTGTTATACAGCAAAAATACGAAATTTTTCTAGGTCTAGGTAGCATGGTTGGCAAGTTTTTGACAGTGTGCGATTTTATAAGATTTAAACCATGGTTTAAATCGTCATGTCAAAAACCTCTTCAGAAACCTCAAATACTACACTGACATGTAAAATTTCACATTAAATATCTGTTACATATATATGGAGATTCTTCTTTAAAAAGTTCTTTTGAACACATAAGTAAATAAACTCGAAGGTAAATTAAATTCTGACACCGTTTTTAAACTTTTAAATGACTTATATTAAACGTTAATATTTACAAAAAAGATATTTACATAAGACTATTTACAAAACAAACAATCATAACTCTAATTAATCAATTACATCTTATACGGGAAATCGTCTTCATCTTACGTTCTTTTTACACCAACTTAAAACTAAAAACATTCCATTCTCCTTTCTTCCGTTCAGTTCTTTTTTCTACCGCTTAAATCGTCTGGCTTCTTAGGAATTAATAGTTTCTTCAAAATCGTCTGCCTCACTGAGGGCCTGTTCATCAGAGTTGCGATGCGTAGAAAATAATATGCAGATCTAATAGTGGAGGAGATTTCCCATATTTCGGCCATACTGATGAGACATTCGTCCTCGAATGTATTCTTGTTGGCTGGAAACAGCAGCTGGATCATCTGAAAAGATAAAGAAAAAAAAACACAGCAGCATCCAAAGTCTAAATTGAAAAAAAGAAGTCATCATTCAAATTGTTTATCAAAGCTTAGATTATTTCTTGGAAAAATTCATATATTTTTTTTTCGCGTCTTTTCGTCTTCTCTTTCTTACGTCCTTTCATCTTCTTTTATCTTACGTCTTTTCGTCTTCTTCTTTCATACGTCTTTTCATCTTCTATTACCTTACGTCTTTTCGTCTTTTCTTTCTTACGTCTTTTGTCTTCTTTTATCTTACGTCTTTTCGTCTTCTTTCATACGTCTTTTCATCTTCTTTTACCTTACGTCTTTTCGAGAATAAAGTTAAAATTCTATTAGTTGTCAGTCCAGAGGTTTGTCATAGTTGGTATAGTGTCACAATCGGTGAAATTCTTTTTTTTTTTAAGCTTCGTCCGTCCACGGCTTCATGTACTCTGCACATGTACTGGTGACCATGGGTCCTTCGTTGAATCCAAGTTTCTTTACATCGTAGGTGTCATTATTTTTTACTTTTATGACTTTGTACGGACCTAAATATTTTGGTTTTAACTTCAAACCTGGACCTTGTTGTGTGCGTTTTATAGCAACCACATCATTAATCTTAAATTTGTTAGCTTTCTTTCGTCTGAGGTTGTAAGTTTTACGGTTCTCTTCTTGGACTTTTAAAATCTGTTTTTTAGCATTTTTTCTCATATCTTCGCGATTATTTGTAAAATCAGATTGTATTTCAGCATTCAGAAGACTAGTAATTTCAATGTTATTTTTTAGTTTCATTTTAGTATCAAATATCAATTCAAAAGGAGTTGTGCTTATACTTCTCTGAAAAGTCGAATTTATCACCTGTTGGACGTTGCTTACATGTGTATACCATTTTTTAGGATTATCGACAGACAATTTAGACAGAACAGATATTATGACAGAATTTAGACGCTCAACTTGGCCGTTAGACCTGGGTAATCCAGTGGTAATCGGGATATGTTTAATATTTTCATTGATGCAATAATCTTCAAAAGCTTTAGAGGTAAATGCAGGACCTTTATCTGATATAATTCGAACTGGATTTCCAAAGATAGATTTTTGGATTTCTAATTTAGAAATTACTTCGGCAGCATCGGTAGATTTTGTGGGATACAACCAAACAAATTTTGTGAATGCGTCAATTACCGAAAGGATATGTTTGTAATTTTTATTAGTGCTTTCTAATGGACCTAAGTGATCAACATGGTACGTATGTAATGGAGTTTCTTCTTTTTCTATTGGGTGAAGTAAGCCTTCTTGTTTACCACATTTTCTATTAACTAAAATACAGGGAACACAATTTGCTATACATTTCTCAATTTTTTGTATAACTTTAGGGATGTAAAAATCATTTTCTAAACTTTTCTCTGTTCTTGCAACTGCGTAATGACCTTTTTCGTGAGCAGCCTTGATTATATTCATTTGCATGTCTTCCGGTACAACTAATAAATCATTACCATTAACACATTTATAAAGAACATCATTTTTAACTAGATAATCATCATAAGATTTCACCTTTAGGATTTCTTTTATTGTTTTAATATGGTCATCGGTTTCTTGAGCTTGGATAATTTTTAAAGTTAAGCTATCTTGGATTACCATACAAATAGGATACCTACTTAATGCATCGACATGTCTCATACTGCTACCCTGTCTATGTTCAATAACATAATCAAAATCGGATAACATTATTGCCCATCTAGCTATTTTTGTACTCATTTCTTTTTTATCCATAGTCATTTTAAATGCATTACAATCGGTTACAATTTTAAATGGGATACCTAGCACATATACTCTAAACTTTTTCAGGGCTTCAATTACAGCTAAAACTTCTAATTCGTAACTAGTGTACTTCCGTTCAACTTCGGTGGTTTTTTTACTTGCGAAATAAACTGGATGAAATTGATTATCTACTGGAGATTGTTGCATTAAAACAGCTCCATAGCCATCAATACTGGCATCACAATGGATTTCGGTCGCACTTTTGGGATTGTAAATTAAAAGTACTGGTTCTGACGACAAAATACGTTTGAGTTCATTAAAAGCTCTTTGTTCTTCTATATCGAATTTAAATTTTGAATCTTTTCTTAGCAGGTCACTTAACGGTTTAGCTATAACCGAATAATTTCTTATAAATTTTCGAAAGTATCCTGTCAATCCTAAATAACTTTGAACATCTTTGGTACACTTTGGTTCGGGAAAATTTATTACTGCTTTAGTCTTCAGTGGAGAGGGATACAATTTACCATTTATGATTCTATACCCCAAGAAATCAATTTCACGCTTCAAAAAATTGCATTTTTTAAGATTTAATTCTAATCCATATTCCGATGCAGTTTCGAGTACAAGTTTTAATTTTTCTAGACCTTCAGCTTCGTTTTTAGCAGGTATTATTAAATCATCCATATAAATGACAACAATGTGATCTTTTAATAGGTTTCGAAATACATTATAAATATACTTTTGAAAAACACTAGGGCTATTGGTCAACCCGAATGGACATTTCAAAAATTCGTATTGTCCTTCATGAGTAACAAACGAGGTGTATTTCCGCGAGTCTTCTTCAACATCTACATGAAAGAAACCGTTTTTCAAATCTATGGTGGTAAATACTTCGGCAGAATGTAATTGGTCTATTACATCATCAATAACTGGCAAGGGGAAATGCTCGCGTACTGTCTTTTTGTTAAGACATCTGTAATCAACACAAAGTCTCATTGTGTTATTTTTTTTCTTGACTAAAACAACCGGCGAAGAAAAATTAGAAGAACTTTCTCGAATTATTCCCTGAGCTAGCCACTCCTCAATTTGGTTTTCGACTATTTTTTTCTCGCATGGCGGTAATCTTCGAGGAGAAGAACAAACTGGGATTGCGTCAGTTAAATTAATTTTCATTTTAACATCTACTGTTTTAGTTTTAATTGGTACATAATTTTCAATTAAAGAGTATAACTCTGAACGTAATTTTTTGTCAGCAATGTGAGTTAAATCAATTTTAGGCTCATCCAAAACATTTACAATATTAACTAAAAAGTCATTAGACTGAACTTCAGCTTTAAACAGTTTCACTTTATTCTCAGAAATAGTTAATGTACCTTGATGAATAACATCAGTGCCAATAATTAAATCGAAATCAATGCAACTGTCCTTAACGACAAAAATAGTAACTTTAAATTTTGAACCATCTACTTCGATTTCTGAATTGAAACAACCTTCTGGTTTAATTGAGGCTTTTCCTAGACCGGTCAAAGAGATACTCGTAGGTTTTAATTCTACAAAGTTCTTCAAATTATCATAAATACTTTTCTTTAACAAAGTCTTTTGGCTACCAGTATCTATTAAAGAGATTAAACGCAAAGAATAAAGCTTTATCTCTTTCAGAATTAAATCTTGGGATGTAATAATGTTTACTTGTGACTGAGCATTTTTAACACTTGTATCTTTAGATTTATTACATTGAAATGATTTATGACCATAAGCGTTACAAGCAAAACAAAGCGGCTCTTTATCTTTATTTACACAGTTAATACTCTTATGATTATTCCCGCCACAATTAAAACAACGCATATTTGGCTTTACAGGCTTAAATTTGTTCTTAACTTCAACTTCGGATTTAATTTTAGGCTTAGCTCCTTCATATTTATGAAATTTTGCATTTTCATACTCCGATCTTATTTTTTCATAAATCTTTAATTTTTGTTTAAATTCAGCAATATTGGGACAACCATACAAAAAAGATTTTTTAGAAATGGGGTCATTAATTCCATTTATTACATACTGAATAAGGGCAGAATCTTCAATATTGCCTTTTGAGCATAATTGTTTCATATTTAAAAAATATTCATCTAACGATTCATGTGGTCTAATTTTTCTTTTGGACAGCAATTCGTGTAATTCAGCTGAATTGCACGTTTGACCAAATTCAGATATGAGTAGGGCTTTTAATTTAGACCACGAATTAATATTTGTTTCACTTTCAAGAAATAATTTTGCTTTGCCTGTCATACGGCATTTAGCCAAAATCAATTTGTGCAAATCACTAACGTTAAATAATGAAACAATATATTCAAAATCGGCAATCCATTTATTAATATTTTGTACTTGAGTACCTTCAAACATTGTAATCATACTTTCAATATCATTAATAGAAATGCTTGGTTTAATAACATAATCAGGAATTAGGATTTTCTGATTTTCATTACTTTCACAATTAGAACTACCAGAATCATTTCTTATATTATTCTCAAAAACAGTTGAAATATTTTTAGTTTTATCTTGTAAATCATCATTAAATTCATCGACACTTTCGTCATCACTAAGAGTACCTACATCGGCTATCATATTAATTTTTAAAATATTAAAATCACATAAACTAGAAATTATTCTAGCAGCAATTTCATCAAAAGTTCCCGAATTTTTTATACACAAAACATTGCAAATGGTAATTAAGTCGTTAACAGAAAAATTATCTTTAATTTCTTTGAATTTAGTTTGATATTCATCGGAATCTACTTCAAACGTAAACCCAGTAAAATTCCGAATTCTACGTCGATTATTTTTGTCACCGATTTCTCCAAAAATTAATTTGTGCAATGTCTTAATACTAGCTGAATTTTCAGTTTTCAAAGAAAACTCTAATTCCTTTAAATCAACTAATTTTTCCATTATTGAAAAGAAAAATGAAATAATAAACTCACTTCATAATCAGATGCTCAGCTTCACACACTTTGATTTCACTTTCATCGCAAAATTTTATCTCTTCTGAAATAGCTTTGTAGGCTTGACATTCCATCACAGTTCTAAAAAATATCGGCTTCCAAGATATTAAAAAATATATATTTCCATCTCTGTGGGCGTGCGTCTGTATCTCACTTACTGAGACCAAAATTTATGGAGAATCTTCTTTAAAAAGTTCTTTTGAACACATAAGTAAATAAACTCGGAGGTAAATTAAATTCTGACACCGTTTTTAAACTTTTAAATGACTTATATTAAACGTTAATATTTACAAAAAAGATATTTACATAAGACTATTTACAAAACAAACAATCATAACTCTAATTAATCAATTACATCTTATACGGGAAATCGTCTTCATCTTACGTTCTTTTTACACCATCTTAAAACTAAAAACATTCCATTCTCCTTTCTTCCGTTCAGTTCTTTTTTCTACCGCTTAAATCGTCTGGCTTCTTAGGAATTAATAGTTTCTTCAAAATCGTCTGCCTCACTGAGAGCCTGTTCATCAGAGTTGCGATGCGTAGAAAATAATATGCAGATCTAATAGTGGAGGAGATTTCCCATATACATACAACATTAGGTGTAACATTAAAAATTCACTATTACTGTATTTTATATTATCATATCCCCCCCCCCAAAAAAAAAAAAAAAAAAAAAAAATTCTGTCATAAATCCGAAAATTTCGCCTGCCTCCAAACTTGCCCAACTAGAAATGCTTCTGGTGAATTCCATTTTGTGACAGACATGACTGAGAGAACTTTTTTGTTCATCTTTAAGTAATAAATATTAATTGATAGTTAAAAAATTGCATGGGGTGATGTAAATATAGGCCTTATGCTATAAAAAAACACTAAAATTTTAATTCAAGGAAAAACTTAATTTAATTGGGGTTTAAAATCAGCCGTGACAGACATGACAAAATTTAGACATAGATTTTGACTAGACACATATTATTATCATTTGCTCTTAATTGGCATGCATACCAAGACCAGAATTTTTTAGGAAACAAAATAAGACTTGGATATGTGAAGCAGAAAGAAAAATATTGAAAAATTTGTAAATAGAAAAATATAAAAAAATATTTATAAGCGTGACAGACATGACAAAGTTTTGTGACAGACATGACACGTGTACAATTTTCTATGAATTTAAGTAATTTTTTTTCCTTAAATATTGCTTTCTTTACTTTTATCACAACTTGGTGATTACAATATGATATAACGGTATATTATGTTAAAAAAATCTCAAAAAAATATTTAAAATTTATAAAATCCCTTGGAAGTTTTCACTGAAATGAGTTTGTACCAGAAATTTGGCAGATTTTCTTTTAAATATTACATTGTGTACGTTTCACAACAAGAAATACCATAGCCATCAATTCCAAGTTAAATTATAATAACTTTCAAATCACAAGATTAAAGCAAAACTGTTTGAAAAAATAATTCTGACAGATAATATATCTGAAACAAAGAAATTGGTATCAACATAATTATCTGGTAACTATTACATGCATTCTAAATTTAAGCATTTTGTTGAGTTGAGTTGTAAAGAAATATTATTGGCATCAACACTAAGTTAAACAAGTTGGAAATTGCACGTGAAGCGTAGCAAATGAGGTGCGTTCGTACGATAACGAAGTTTTAAAAATATTACTCTCATATATCAATCTCATAAAATTGTAAATAGTGAATTACAATTAAAACGCTCATCAAACAATGTTCTCTCTATACCATTATGTAATGGAATACCTTTGTGTGGCCTTGTAAATAAATAACAAATGTTCTTTGCACCACAAATTATGTAAAATGTATATTATAATATGTACTTTATAGTTTCAAATAAGTTTTATTAAGTTCGAATGAGTGTAACACCATTAAAATGCATTTGAAACATTTTTCCCCATTGATCGTAATGTAACGGAATACTTTTGATTGTCCCTGTAAGTGATCTATGCATCCGATTTTCATAAAATATGAAATAACTCGACAAAATTATGTAATAATTATGCATTTTAAATTTCAAACGTATAAAATATATTTGAAACTTTTTTCCCTATTGACCATAATGTAATTGAATACTTTTGATTGCCCTGTAATTGATCTATGCATCCGATTATCAAAAAATTTGAAATAACTCAACAAAATTATATAATAATTATGTATTTTAAATTTCAAACGTTAAAAATGCATTTGAAACTTTTTTCCCCCATTGACCGTAATGTAATGGAATACTTTTGATTGCCCCTGTGATTGATCTATGCATCCGATTTTCATAAAATTTGAAATCTGTGACTCGAAAATTTGACTCGACAAAATAATGTAATATTTATGTATTTTAAATTTCAAACGATTCGGTTGGGTAGTTTTTGCGTTGTTATATGCAAAAACGGTCAGACAGACGGACGGACAGACAGATGGACTGAACGACCACTATAGGTGCTACGTATTTACATAATTACGAACGCACCTAAAAATTACAAAAATAACTTTCTAAGAAAGAGATTAAGGTAAAGTTGCTTGAAAAACTAATTGTGACAGACATGACTAGCGTGACAGACATGACAAATGTGACAGACATGACAAAATGTAATGCTTTATATTTCACTCAAATTTTAACTTTATCTTTCAATTTTTTTATGAACTGTTCCTTTTGACATATAAAAAGAGAAAATAAAGTGTTAATAATTTTTATCAAGTAGATTTTCTTGAAAATAAAAAAATCGACATTTTCTGTGACAGACATGACATGACGACTAATATAAAGTTTGGGGGCAATAGCAAAATAACTAAAATGTTTCAGGTGAAAATATTGGTGTTTTTAAACATACTGTTAGCCATTTTTTAAAAAGATATATTTGTTTCAAAAATCTATGTGATATTTAAATGCTTCAAGGGACATTAAACTAGAGATAAAAATAGCAGATTTTTGATTTCAAAGTTAGTCTTGATAATAATTAACTATAAAAATTTATTTTTACAATTATCTTATTATATCTTGTTATTTTCATGAAATTTGACTTATTTTCTATCGATTGGAACAAAAAAATACTATTTTAGTTCAAATTTAAAAAATGATGTCCATGTCGCATTTTCATGGAATTCACCTTCTGCTATCAAGCGCTGCTAACTCAGCATTAGTTGAGAGAGTATTTTCTAACTTAGGCTTTATACACTACACTCTAAACTCAGAAATCGTTTGGGGGTAAATAAATGTGCTAAATTGGTTATGTGCTATAGGATGCGGCGGGATAAAATTGATCCAGATTATTAATTGTACAAAATCATTTTGTTCTGTTAGAACATTCCAAAAAAAAATGTTTTATTGCAATTAAAATATTAAAATAATTAAATTTTTTTGTACTTATTAAATTACAGTAATTAATGTTAAATAAAAATTTACTTAAATCATTAAGACTTATTCAATGTTTCCCTCTTGGTTTTTAAATGTTTTAAAGCACATTACATGTTTTTGACGGTTTAAGCCAGTTTTTGACATTTGTCATGTCAAAAACCAGTTTCTGACATAAAAAACCCAACCCTGCTAGGAAGGCTTACGAAAATAGTCGTTGAGCCAGGGGCTTGAGTGATTTCACGTCAGTAGAATTGGTATGATCTATATATTTTTGGATTCACCCCAACATCAGCATGTCATTTATCCATGATACTTTCAAAATCAGGGAACAAATGTGCGACATATTGGAAAATGGCCGCCGTCATTGAATCGGAGGTTTGTATGGTTTCATGTCAGCGGACTTGGCAAACTCAGGCCCTTATTACCACATGAACAAATCGGCCCATGGGCCCCCAAATCCATACATTACATCATAAAATATTTGCTCCCCCCCCCCCCCAATTCCAACTCTTTTACATGTAGGATTTAATAAATTCAACACAGCAAATTGCTAAAGTTATATAAAAAAGTTTTGCTTTGTACTAAGGGGAAAAAAGGTGTACTTTTATTAATTAAGGTATTTAATTTTGAATAGATAGAGCTAAGAATTTTTTTCTGTTTATATGCAAGGTGCAAAAATATGTTTATGCATTACACATACTAGTATTAAAAAATGCTCTGACAAGCACCAAAAAAGGTTAATATGTTTTAAAGTATGAAAAAGTGTTTGACAAGAGCTTCTAATCGAGAATGAGAAAGGACAAGGGGTCCCTTCTTGGCTGCAATTCACTGTCAATGCCAAATTTGAAAAAATCATATTTGCGCTTTTTCCATATGAAAGAAATTTGCGTAAAACTTTCTATCTTTACTTTTTAGTAAAACTTTCAATCGTGCTTTACATGTTAACTGCATT
Organism: Maratus speculifer; assembly: GCA_964019185.1. Lineage (NCBI taxonomy): Eukaryota > Metazoa > Arthropoda > Arachnida > Araneae > Salticidae > Maratus > Maratus speculifer. The sequence goes on along the minus strand of OZ025290.1, from coordinate 53,536,014 downwards.
GTTGACTCTGCACTGAAACTGCACTACAAATCAGTTTTCTGTGCTGTTTTATACTGCGACAGTTTATGGTGGGACTGCGTGAATGTGATACGCTGCAGGCAGTGTTGAATGCAGGAGGTGGGCCGGGGGGACATTCCCTACCGAAGGTATCAAATGCTCCCCCCCCCCAATAAAATTTAGATTTTGTGTTTTTAATGGTAAAAAAGTATAATCCCCTTAGAACACTATTGTTTCCCCCTCGAAACCACAGAAGACCCTCCCGGAGAAAAGTGTCTGAATTCAACACTGGCTGTGGGAACTATGGTTTTTGGCCCTATTTTGCTTTACATTCATGTTTAATCGCATGGTGTCTTTTCTAATTATGCCTTTACACTACACAATTTTATCATAACAGTGACTGATTTCTTTTATATGGAAAAAGCGCAAATATGATTTTTTCAAATTTGGCATTGACAGTGAATTGCAGCCAAGAAGGGACCCCTTGTCCTTTCTCATTCTCAATTAGAAGCTCTTGTCAAACACTTTTTCATACTTTAAAACATATTAACCTTTTTTGGTGCTTGTCAGAGCATTTTTTAATACTAGTCATTTAAATTTTTTGATAATTATATATTGAATATAAGAAAACCTCAGTTGCTTTTAAATATTCCCAGTACTTTTTCTTATTTCGCTCAATATTGAACTATTTAATCAATGGACAAAACACGTGAAAAAACGAAATTAATTGTCTGAGCGAAGCGAAGTCTTTATACTCAGAGATACGTAACGATATTAAAATTCAAAAAAATTCTTTCGTCAAGCAAATCTCAAAAAGTACTTGTCGGATTTTGATTCTGTTTGTACCAGTAGGTACCTATGAAGGTAATCTGGTGAATGCACCTACTTTTAAAAATTAATTCCAAATAGTTTAAAAGTTATATTAAAAAAACTGATAAAAAAGCACAATTTATGTGCATACGTCACAGAAATTTGGTGAGCGTGATTTTCACCGGCTGGACATTTTCGTAGATAACCGAATCAGTAGATGGAGTAAATAGTAATCATTTACGCACTCAGAAATATTGAATGTAATAAAACATTTTAAAATTTAATCATGCAGGAAAATAAAACTGTTATTTTTTTATATTAAAAAATGTCATAAAAATTTTGATTTTGAGATTTTGTGATAATCTCTTAACAGCACTTCTTGATCGCTAAAAGAATGTTTTACATATTTCACGTGTGAAAATTAGAAACAATTACGTTTTTAAATAAAAAGTTTCTTTTATGACATCATTTTCCCTTTATATTTATTTTCATTGCATGTTTTATTTTAACTTATATTTTGTTTGTGTATGGAAGTCAATTCTGGTCACTAATTTTTCGGCACGGATACCACAAGCGCATCAGATTTGGCGCAATTTTTTTCAAAGCCCATTTGGCGAAAACTCCCTTTTCAAATAACGCTTACATACACATTTTTAACTTATTTTCTATTTTCAAAAAGAACTTACAGTAAATAAAATAATACTAATAATTAATAACTATAAAAAGAAATATTTTATATAATTAAAAGAAGAAAGTGAAAGTAAATAAACATTTTATGAGTAAATAAACAAATAATAAATAAATAAAGCCGGGTTACCATCTCAAGTAAAATAATGCCATTTTGACGCCAATTATGTACCCTGGTGCATATGTGACATCTTTTCCCATTTTTCATCCGTTTCCTGTTGGCATACAACTTTGAAATATGGAGTATGTATGCATACCTGGGAGCAATACTGGAATTAGACATTGATTTTTTTTAATTCGATTCAAAAAGGGGCAGCGGGGCTATTTTTTAAAGTTTTATACAATTTATACTGCATAAAGGAGCCACTTACCTATTTCTACATACCAGAAGAAGTAAGTGGTATGTAAAAACAATTATAGTATACATAAATAAAATACTTGAGATAATATACTAGAGATATAAGCACCGGGTTTGGCGAGATTTTTCATGCCAATTAGGCGAAAACATCATTTTGATTGCCAGATGCATATAGCATGCTATAACAACACGTTATTTAAATTTATTTATTTCAAAATGAAAAAAAAAGGAATAAACGAAACATTTTCTTTTATTAAAAAAGATATAACAATCAATAAATGATCTAGACACACGGCAGTGTGTCAGCCAAGTTCACAAAGTAAAAGGCGACACACCGGCCGTGGGTTATATTACCCGAACCATTTCGAACCACTTTTGACCCCTCAATAACTTAAATTCTATTTGACCTACACACTTGCAATTTTTTGTGTCGTGTAAGACCATCTTCTAATTTCCGAATCTAAAATAAAAAAAAAAAAATCTTTTACCGATGACGAGAAATTGACGCCTGAAAACCACTGTTTTTACCACTGACTCACTCACTCACTCATAGAAATGTTTGACTACTTCCACGTGACTTAGGAAGTTGAAATTTGGTGTGAAGGTAGGTTATTGGATCTATAAATAGGAAAAAATCAGAAATCACCATTAATTAAACATTAATGGTTGGTTAGAGGATAAATTATTGGATTACAATGGAAGCTTATGAGAATTTCACAAAATACCAGTAATAGTGCCAAGTTGGCGTCACTTTTGGCGAGTATCAGGGTTAATCTCTGAAACTACCGAACCGATTTCAAAAGTAATGGTACCAAAATGATGGTATTCGCCCCGGTTCAAACATAGACTGTATCTTATGTCTGTGCCACTAACCAAAAGAGGGTTCAGAAGCGAAAAACATTCTAAAAATGTGATTTTTGTTTTACTGAAGGGCCTAGAAGCACAAAATTTGGCATGTTAATTATTTATAAGATGTAAATGATCACTAATGACATTTGCTAAAAAAATATCAAATTTAAATGGGTGAAAATCCGCGAAGAGCGTTCTAAAAAAGTTCGAAATACCAATTTTAAAACAATCTCAGCAAACAACAAACCGATCTTAAAAGTAATGATATCAAAATGATGATGACAGTCTTTGCACCAACATAAGATATATCTTATGTCGATTACACTAACCCAAAGGAGGTAAAAGAGCATAAAAACATTCTAAAAATGCGATGTCTGTATATTAAGGGACTAGACTGGAAACATAAAGTTTGGCATTTTAGAGTTATTTCGCGAAATATCAGAAATAGTGCCAAGTTGGCGACACTTTTGGCAAGTATCGGGGCTAATCTCTGAAACCACCGAACCGATTTCAAAATTAATGATACCAAAATGATGGTATTCGCCCCGGTTCAAACACAGGCTATATTTTATGCGTATACAATTAACCAAAAGAGGGTGAAAAAGCAAAAAAATTCTAAAAATGCAACTTTTGTGTTACTAAAGGACCTAGAACTATAAGATTTGGCATGTTAATTATTTATAAGATATAAATGATCTCTAAGGGCATTTGATAAAAAATACGGAATTAAAAAGGGGTGAAAATTTGCGAAAATGTGCGAAAAGCGTTCTAAAAATGTTCTAAATTGGGATTTTTAAGCAATTTCAGCAAACAACAAACGATCTTAAAAGTAATGATATCAAAATGATGGTGATAGTCCTTGCTTCAATATAGGCTATATCTTATGTCGATTCCACTAACCCAAAGGGGATAAAATAGAAAACTAGTCGTTGGGGGCCACCGTAATACTTACCCATCATGGATATGTATATGAAAATAAAACATGTGAAAACTATTTATACAATGCATTGCAATTCATAAACAAAATTTAAATATTGTTAATATACATGGTAATGCTCTATTAAAGAACTGATGATTGCCGATTTCGACAAATTATATAAAACGCCAAACTACTCAAGTAGTACCGAACTGCGTAAAAGAAACATCCTTATAACTCCAAAAATAATAACTCTATTAATTAAAAATTAACTGCGTCTTATGTCCAATTAAAATATACCTCTGAATTGAAATTTGAATCAAATACAGGGCCATGAAAAATCGAAGAATGTGGAAAACAGGATTAAAAATATCTCAGCAACTAATAATCCGATCGACTTCGTTCTATATGCAAAATGTGTGATATTTTATTGTCTTTTACGTCCATTCCTTAGAACAAAAAAATTCGAAAATTTTTATGTACCTTTCATCAGAACGAAATCTTCGAGAATCCGAAAAAAATAGTTCCGGATAATCGAGGTTGCTGATATTAAATAGGTTTCGTCCCATTCTTACATACTAACTGCATACAAAATTTCAATTCTCTATTTCAATTCGTTCGGGAGATAGAGCGTTTACAGACAGACAGACAGACGGACGGCAAAATTTTGTTTCTAAAAATATGTTTTTCGGAATCTCTACTATCTAAAACGTGTAAATCCGACAAAATTTTTTTTCGATTTTCAAAACGATTGCAAAACCTACCCTATACTAGGTATGATGGGTAAGTAAAAGCGTTCTAAAAATGTGATGTCTGTATGTTAAGGGCCTAAAAACATAAAATTTGGCATGTTCATTAATTATAAGATATAAATGATCACTAAGAACATTTGTTAACAAATACAAAATTTAAAAGGGGTAAAAATGCGCGAAAAGCGTTCTAAAAACTTTCTAAATAGCAATATTTAAGCAATCTTGAGTAGTTAGCGAACCGATTTAAAGAAAAAAAAAAAAAAGATGCCAAAATGATGGCGACAGTCCTTGCTCTAACAAAATTATTGGATAAATTACCAGATTACAATGGGAATCTATGGGAATTTGGCAAAATACCAGAAATAGAGCCATGTTAGTATGACTTTTGGTGCGTAATTTTTGTCGTCAATATAACGATATTTCGCCAAGTTGGCTACAAACATTTTTGGTCGACGAAATAATCAAGTAGTACCCAATCACGTAAAAGAAACATCCTTATTAGTGGAATTTAAAGGAACATAAGCAGTCCTAATGTTAAATTTTTTAATTTGACTGAAAAAAAACAGTGAATAAATGCAGGAAAAAGCTGAAATTAATATTAAATAAAACTAATTTAACCTACTTATTTCAAAAAGGAAACAAATACCTACTTATTTGACAAAAAATAATGATATCCTATCAAAAACATGAATGTGAAAAAATGCCAAGTTCGTTAAAGGTTTCGCTCATAAAAGAAGTGATTTGACAAAAAATAATTGATATCCTGTCAAAAACATGAATGTGAAAGAATGCCAAGTTCGTTAAAGGTTTCGCTAATAAAAGAAGTGAGATGTAACTGCAAACCAAGTTCTTTCGGAGCTCCTTAAATCATAACTCCTGTCATGCATAATATTATTCAATTGCTTAAAATGATTTGTTAAGTTACTTGTTATTCAATAGAGCGACTTGGCAAGTTTTCAGTTACCAACTTTAATCTTTAAGTCGGAGTACAATTTAATCTAGAATCTGATTAACAAAGATCTAGTCAATCGAGTGTTCGAATAAGTATATTGAAGTTAAGGTACTGATAAATTAAGGAAGGGATCAACTTTAATTTCTGATCAACTAAATAGAAAAAATTGAATAAGAGAAAACTTGCTAAGTCGCTCTATTGAATAACAAGTAACTTAACAAATCATTTTAAGCAATTGAATAATATTATGCATGACAGGAGTTATGATTTAAGGAGCTCCGAAAGAACTTGGTTTGCAGTTACATCTCACTTCTTTTATTAGCGAAACCTTTAACGAACTTGGCATTCTTTCACATTCATGTTTTTGACAGGATAATATTTTTAGAACAAACAATTTATTATAACATTTATATGATAACCAGCATGTTAGGCAACTAAACGCCATTTTGGCACCAATTAGGTACCTCGGTGTATATAGGGCATATATGTGCCATATTTATTTGTAAAACTAAGCATGAACGTTTACTAGGTGTGTTTTCATAGGCGCTTATATCTTTTTGCAACATAGCGCACCTTTCGAAGCCAAAACTGCACAAAAGAAAAAATAATCAATGTTTGCAGCATTTTTTAAAAATGTAATGCACATTTTGTAATCAGTAGGCTCGATAATCAGACCTCGTTTTTATGCTTTAAAAGATGATATTTCATACGACGTCTTTTTGGGATTCGTCGTTTTTCCATATTTGATAGTATGTGTCTACTCGTTTTGTACCCTTTTTTGTAACTTTTTTCTTTATTAACAGCGACACCTGGATTTCCTATTTAAATAAAAATTCTTCTAAATACAAAGAATTTTGTTGAAATAAATAAATAAAGGAAATGCGGACATCTATTGCTCAAAACACAAAATTTTTCCTATTGAGTTAATAAAAATCAGTAAAAACATAATTTTTATGATAATAAAAAGGTGACTTATGTAATAACAGAGTCATATATTATGTACGTTATGGATTAAGTATGCATATTTCTCCACCATTTATAAATAATAATAATAATAAAATAAAATGTGGACAGACCAAAGTCTATATTTGACTGAAAACAACAACACTTTCTAAATGCTTTAAAAAAATGGCCAATGAAAAGTGATATTTCAAAAGTATTATGAAATTAGTTAAAAACCATTTCTTTTAAACTAAATGAATAAAAGATTTATATTTTTAATGAAATAAATGGGATTTGAAAAATTATTGGAAATTTATCACCATAGATGTATCAATATTACAATCAGTACCTTGTATGCAAAATGGAACAATTAGCAATACTTTTTGTACCCGAAAAAATGGTCGTTGCTTTTTTTAAAGTTAAAAAGTAGATTACGAAATATTCCTATACAGAGATGCCAAACCCTCGCTTATTGCATAGCAGAATTTTCTTATAGGAAAAGTTATTTTTTAAATCCGCAGAATGTTCCAATTTAATAAAACATTTTCTGTATTAAAATACCGGTACCCAAAATGCCGGTAGACGTAGACCAAAATACCCAAACTTGGCAGCTCTGCCTATAACATTTTAATTAATCACGGTACTTTTTTTAATCGGATTCAAATTTAGTGAAGACAACGTTTTTTGGCCAAAAGCAGCTTTTTTCCACATGTGTAACTACGATACAATTCCTTGATGTTGACTTATGAATGTTTTGACTTATGCTATTATTGCTTCCTCTCATTTATTTATTTGAATTTTAAATAAGATGAATGAAAATCGTGTTTTTTAAATATACGAAAAAAATGCATTTCGAGAGGGGGCGAAAAGGACAATATTTGGCGATTTATTACATGCGTTTGGCTAAGTGTCTTACTACCTTGTATTTAATACTCTTCACAATACTTCGCTGTTATATGGACTTAGGCGCTTTTATAAAAAGTTTGACGTAATTCGGGCTTAAGAAAGTGAGTTTTTTACTAAATAATACAAATAAATGAAAAATGAGTACTAAGAAATACTAATAAAAGAAAAATGAAGCATTATATTGATCTATGTATATTTAAAAATTCATCTGCTAGCACTAATTAGATAATTTATGTGCAGGAATGGGGAAAATTTCCAAATTCTTACCAACCAAGGATTTATTTCGCCAGCCCGCAAGATGCATCACACGCAGTTGAAAATAGTTATGACAAAATCGCACGCGATTACAGACAAAATTACTATTACTACAATGCATTTTCACAATTCTTTTTTGTATAATATTAAGAAATATATATAACAAAGGTAAGATTAATATTAGATAGAACTTAGTACCATACTTACACTGTAATAATTTGGAAAGTTAAAATATCTAGATTAAAAAAGTGTTTCTGATAATGTGCCTATTGCCTACAGTTTTTCAAAAACTAAAAATGCACTCGCCTTATGAGAAAATCCACTCGCCACTGGCGAGCAAAATGATATATTTCACCACCCCTGTTTATGTGTATATAATAGGAGATATATAGCTTTTGATTCTGTATTTCTATGCTATAAAGCATTAACGTTTGTTGTTTTTCGTTAGCATTGGGAGTATCTAGCCGATTTAAAAAATAATGTGGGCAAGAAATGTTGGTAACCATCTTTGCTGCAAAATATACTATATTTTGCGTAGGAACAATAATCACCATCAATGCACGATCAAAAAAAGTTCTAAAATTGAGAATTCTTTGATGTTGATATGACTAAAAATTTAAAATCTTTTTTTTTTTTTTTTTGGTGGCAACTTTACGATATAATATTCACTAGCGTCTAGACCCCGCCCCAAACAACGGCTCTTATCACAAATGCACCCAAGAAATTCCCCATGCTGCCGATAATTTCCCTTTTTTAAACGGAAAATATGGTTTCTTGTCGTTTTTTGACTGTACTACAAATAAATAAACAAATAGACAAATAAACAAACAAACAGACAGACAGAGAAACAAACAAACAGACAGAAAAACAAACAAACCGACAAAATGACAAACAAATAAACAAACAAACCGACAAACAAACTGATAGATAAAAAACAAACTGACAAACAAACTAAAAGACAAACAGACAAACAAACAAACAGACGTAAAAACAAACAAACCGATAAACAGACAAACAAATAAACCGACAAACAAACAAACAGACGTAAAAACAAACAAACAGGCATAAAAACAAATAGGCGTAAAAACAGACAAACCGACAAACAGACAAACAAACAAACAGAAAAACAAATGAACCGACAAACAAACAAACAAACCGACAAACGAACAAACAAACAAACAAACCAACAAACAGACAGACGAACAAACAAACAGACAGACAGACAGACAGACAGACAAACAGACAAACAAACAAACCGACAGACAGACATATAAACAAACAAATCAACAAACAAACAGATAGACAAACAAACCAACAGACAGACAAACAAACAAACAGAAGGACAGACAGACAAACATCACAGGATCCCCGAAACTCGCTGTGCAGGAAACAGTAAAATGCACGAAACTCATCAACGCCGCAATCACTAACGCGTGTATGAGCGCTGCGCGCACATTAAAACCAAAAAAACATCACTGGATCTACGAAACTCGCTGTGCAGGAATCACTAAAATGTACGAAACTCGCTGTGCAGGAATCACTAAAATGTACGAAACTCGCTGTGCAGGAATCACTAAAATGTACGAAACTCGTCAATACTGCTATCACTAATTTGTGTATGAACGCTGCGCGCCCATTAACACAAGAAAAACAAGTTGGAAATTGCACGTGAAGCGTAGCAAACGAGGTGCGTTCGTACGATAACGAAGTTTTAAAAATATTACTCTCATATATCAATCTCATAAAATTGTAAATAGTGAATTACAATTAAAACGCTCATCAAACAATGTTCTCTCTATACCATTATGTAATGGAATACTTTTGTGTGGCCTTGTAAATCAATTACAAATGTTCTTTGCATCACAAATTATGTAAAATGTATATTATAATATGTACTTTACAGTTGCATATAAAATTTATTAAGTTCGAATGAGTGCAACAGCATTAAAATGCATTTGAAACATTTTCCCCTGTTGACCGTAATGTAACGGAATACTTTTGATTGTCCCTGTAATTGATCTATGCATCCGATTTTCATAAAATTTGAAATAACTCGACAAAATTATGTAATAACCATGTATTTTAAATTTCAAACGTATAAAATACATTTGAAACTTTTTCCCCCATTGACCGTAATGTAACGGAATACTTTTGATTGCCCCTGTAATTGATCTATGCATCCGATTTTCATAAAATTTGAAATAACTCGACAAAATTATGTAATAACTATGTATTTTAAATTTCAAACGTATAAAATACATTTGAAACTTTTCTCCCATTGACTATAATGTAATTGAATACTTTTGATTGCCCCTGTAATTGATCTATGCACCCGATTAGCAAAAAATTTGAAATAACTCGACAAAATTATGTAATAACTATGTATTTTAAATTTCAAACGATTAAAATGCATTTGAAACTTTTTTCCCCATTGACCGTAATGTAACGGAATACTTTTGATTGCCCCTGTAATTGATCTATGCATCCGATTTTCATAAAATTTGAAATGACTCGACAAAATTATGTAATAATTATGTATTTTAAATTTCAAAAGATTCGGTTGGGTAGTTTTTGCGTTGTTATATGCGGACGGACAGACAGACAGACAGACGGACAGACAGACAGACAGACGGACAGACAGACAGACGGACAGACAGACAGACGGACGGACTGAGCGACAACAATAGGTGCTACGTATTTACATAATTACGAACGCACCTAAAAACCATCACTGGACCCAGGAAACTGGCTGTGCAGGAATCACTAAAATGTACGAAACTCGTCAAAGCCGCAATCACTAATGCGTGTATGAGTGCTGCGCGCCCATTAAAACGAAACAAAAAAAATCACTGGATCCACGAAACTCGCTGTGCAGGAATCCCTAAAATGTACGAAACTCATCAACACCGGAATCACTAACGCGTGTATGAGCGCTACGCCTCCATAAAAAAAAAAAAAAAAAAAAAAAAAAAAAAGAAAAAGAAAAAAAAAAAAAAAAAACACTGGATTCACGAAACTAGCTTTGCAGGAATAACAAAAATGTACAAAACTCGCCAAACCCGCGTTAACTAATGACACTAAAAAGGGAAAAATTAATTCCTGGATGCACGAAAGTCGCATGGAAGAAATTTCTAAAATGAGCAAAATTGTTGTTATTAACGCAGATATCAAACTATTAAAACCCATTTTCGGCAGCATGGGGAATTTCTTGGGTGCATTTGTGATAAGAGCCGTTATTTGGGGCGGGGTCTAGACGCTACTTAATATTCTCGTTATGAACGATTTCTAAAACATTCGACAATTTAATTTCACAAATTAAACATTTTTTTTCTAGAAAAAGTTTTAAACCCAATTTATTGAGAATATTGCAATTTCTTGGATACTGTTGGGGTCAGAAACTCTAACTTTGGCATCACAGTAACTTATAAGATGTAAGTGCTCGTTTAGGACAAATTTTTAAAAAAGGATTCCTTAACTCTAATCGACAACCTCATTGCATCCGTGGAAAACAGATATTCAACATTATAAACTATTCGGACGGATTTCACACCATATAAAATACACTCCATTTCTCTTCAAACATAATAGTTTATGTTATTTATAGTTTCTCAAATCGGTGCGAAGCTTCTGTTTATGCTCATGACATCATTCCAAAGAGCTATATTTCCAATATAGGAAAATTTGGTGTTTTATTTTCTGTATTACTTTTAACATTTTGCATATTTCCGATTTTATATCCATGCATGGTTTGCTTTTCTTTTATAAAAATAGTATATGCAACAAGATTTTGTAGTTCTACGATTCGATATGCTTATTTTCATCATTATATTTTATCACAATGAATGACCAATTAAAGGTAACATCTCATTTTCTTTACTTATCGCAAGTTATTAAATGTGTATTCTCAGCAATATCGCTCAGACTAATCCCTCTGAGGGAAGTCCTAGTTTTAATTTGTTCGTACAGAAATTGACAGATTCAATTAATTTTAGATAATACATATTTTGTAGAAAAATAATGCGAATAGAAATTTTTATTCTTTTCTTATAGGATTCGTAGCATTCTTATCTACTTGTTTTAAAAATCAGATGTTATAACTACGGAATATTTCCGCCATTAGCGCAATTTTTGTGATCATGGCACCCAAAGGTCGCTAAACATAATTTTGTAGTCAATGCACATAAAAACGAATTTTCCCATTTAAATTTAAAAAAAAATTTAAGTGAAATATTTTTATTTCTCCTTCCTGATATCTATTGGAATAACTTATTCCAATTATTGAATAATATTCTAGGACATTTTCAGGAAAATTATTGGTTAAATTTTCTTCCTTGGAGAAAGTCGCTCGAAATACAGCCTTAATAGATTTGCGTCAAACCAAGGATGAAAATATACTGTAAATTCCTTTCTAGTATTATTTGTGGTATTTCTAGGTTATCCCGTCGACCAAAAAATTATCGCCAAACTATAAGATTAAATGCCAATAACGGACGATCTTGAATGTCACATTTAATGACATTAAATGCGATTTAAGTGTTTAGAATGTCATTAAGTGATTTTTATTTCGACTTTTTATTAATATTTTACTAATTATTTGTTTTTTCGTTATTTAAAATAAAAAGTATGTCAACATGTATAATTTGGCTATTAGTTTGGCGATTTGTATAATTTGGCGAAATTGGTCCACGGGATAACCTAGACGTACCTTATTTGTAAAATTGACATTGAAATCACCAGCTGTAATTAAATTTTTATATACTAGGGGGGCTCCGCCCCCCTGCTCGCTATGCTCGCCAACCCCCCGCATAATCGCTTCGCGATTCCAAATTATTGGCTACCCTGCTTGCTGCGCTCGCCAATGCCCCATGGTGTGAATAAGCAGTTGCAGACCTTTCAAATGATGTGTTGATGTGTCACACGACTGGTGTTGTAAAGAAATTAAAAATGTGCCCCCTGGGGGGGGGCAGAATGGGAGGCGACACAAAAGACATCCATAATATGAATAAGCAGCTGCAGACCTCTCAAATGATATGTCACACGACTGGTGTTGTAAAGAAATTAAAAATGTGTCCCCCTGGTGGGGCAGAGTGGGGGTGACACACAAGACATCCATAAAATGAATAAACAGTTGCAGACCTTTCAAATGATGTATCACACAATTGGTGTTGTAAAGAAATTACAAAATGCGCACCCTCTGAGGGCAGAGGGGGGGTTACACACAAGATATCCATAATATGAATAAGCAGGTGCAGACCTTTCAAATGATGTGTCACACAACTGGTGTTGTAAAGAAATTAAAAATGTGCCCCCCCCCTGGGGAGAGCAGAGTGTGGGGGTGACACACAAGACATCCATAATATGAATAAGCAGTTGCAGACCTTTCAAATCTTGTGTAACACGATTGGTGTTGTAAAGAAAATAAAAATGTGTCCCCCCTGGGGAGCAGAATGGGGGATAACACGCAAGACATCCATTATATGAATAAGCAGTTGCAAACCTCTCAAATGATGTATCAAACGACTGGTGTTGTAAAGAAATTAAACATTTGGCGAAAAATTACAGTTATCGCCAAGTTGGCGTCACTTTTGACAACTAATTTTGGTCGCCAAATTTGGCGATATATCGCCAAGTTGGCGACAAACTTGGCGATTGTTGGCGATGGTAACCTTTCCTCTCTTTATGGTAACCCATACGGCGATGCATAGACGGAGCCCTTTCCTGATTGGTCTATTCGACTCATGGAAGGAGTGGACAACCCGGATTCGTTAGTTCCGGAAATCTTCCACATCAGCATCATTCCAGGAGTCATTCCTTTTAAGGCTAGTTTTTTTTTTACTATAGAAGGAATATACAGTGGAACCTCAGTTCACGATCATAATCCATTCTTGTATCTGACTTTCTGTATGTGATATAAATTTTTTGGGCGCTCTATCCAAGAACTAATGCATGCGATTAAAAAAATATATATTCAGGCCTGATATAAACTGATGCTGTTTGCTGTTTACATTTTGATTTAAATCGTTCAACAGATGGGTTAACCGTGTTGCATTTTTCATTATTTTCGCAATAGTTCTATCTCGAGAATTAACGCACGGGTTTTCATCAAACTTAAAATCAATTAATTATAGCATAGCACGGCAGTGCTATGCTATATTTATTTCCAATGCGACTCCGTAATGTTATTTCAATAGGGAATTTAACATTGAACGAGTTATTTACTAGACATTTTCCCACCTTTTGTACGCGCTGCCACAGATTTTCTTCGAAGCACCTAATTGTAAAAAAAATTCCTCCAACCAAAAAAAAAAAAAAAAAAATGAAAATGAAAATTTTAGTGATCAATGGACATATTTCCTGTAGCATTTAATAATTTTTACGTGATTTAAAAAGAATTTTTTTTTTTTTTTTTTTTTGTAAGAATTAAAAACGGCATATTTAAGACTTCATATTGGAAGTGAAACGGAGATTTTTAAACATTTGGTACCAGGAAAAAGAATTATTTTCAGAAAATAATAAATATGAAGCATGATTTTTGTAATAAAGAGATATTTTCTAATCATTGTGCGCGCGGTAGCGCGCTACAATAATATGATTGAGCGATGGTGCACACGGATTTTTCAGTTTTTAGGTGCGTTCGTAATTATGTAAATACGTAGCACCTATTGTTGTCGCTCAGTCCGTCCGTCTGTCTGTCTGTCTGTCCGTCTGTCTGTCTGTCTGTCTGTCCGTCTGTCTGTCTGTCTGTCCGTCCGCATATAACAGCGCAAAAACTACCCAACCGAATCGTTTGAAATTTAAAATACATAATTATTACATAATTTTGTCGAGTCATTTCAAATTTTATGAAAATCGGATGCATAGATCAATTACAGGGGCAATCAAAAGTATTCCGTTACATTACGGTCAATGGGGAAAAAAGTTTCAAATGCATTTTAATCGTTTGAAATTTAAAATACATAGTTATTACATAATTTTGTCGAGTTATTTCAAATTTTTTGATAATCGGGTGCATAGATCAATTACAGGGGCAATCAAAAGTATTCAATTACATTATAGTCAATGGGGAAAAAGTTTCAAATGTATTTTATACGTTTGAAATTTAAAATACATAGTTATTAAATAATTTTGTCGAGTTATTTCAAATTTTATGAAAATCGGATGCATAGATCAATTACAGGGACAATCAAAAGTATTCCGTTACATTACGGTCAATGGGGGGAAATGTTTCAAATGCATTTTAATGGTGTTGCACTCATTCGAACTTAATAAAATTTATATGCAACTATAAAGTACATATTATAATATACATTTTACATAATCTGTGATGCAAAGAACATTTGTTATTGATTTACAAGGCCACACAAAAGTATTCCATTACATAATGGTATAGAGAGAACATTGCTTGATGAGCGTTTTAATTGTAATTCACTATTTACAATTTTATGAGATTGAGATATAAGAGTAATATTTTTAAAACTTCGTTATCGTACGAACGCACCTCGTTTGCTACGCTTCACGTGCAATTTCCAACTTGTTCTTTTTGCAATAACTAACTAAATACTTATCCAATTTTGATGATTTTTTTTTTTTAAATGTTCGTCTGACCAAGAAGCACAACATAGCACAAAAATTATTTTTTTTTCTGGCATACTGTAGGTGTACTGTGGAGTATTCTGAAAATCGGACAAAAATTTTGTGTCACAGCACTTTTCTCGAAAACTACTAAAGATAAAAACTTAATTTTTTTTTTTAAACAAAAGACAAACTTTTTATCCCGGGGTAGTCATCGAGAAAACGTTATTTCGCTGGGCGGTTTTTCTGAAATTGCGTATTTTCCAAACTTGGTCATAAATGGGTATATCTAACGTTCTATTGCAGATAGAATGTTGCGGTAAAGTTTATTTTAAAGATTTTGCGATGCAAATTAATCCTGCAAAAATTCATAGCTTTACGTTAAACAGTTTTTTACAAGATGAAATAAAAGAATGGCAGTCATCAATCTAAGGTACTTGTGATCATCGGAGAGAAAAACCAGTTACACCATTCGATTAAGCTTAAAAAAATACAGAATGCTTTTTTTTCTTTTATTTTTAACTTAATTTTTTAACGAATTATGAATTTTTTTGAAATTTTTGACATGCTGATTTTTGTCATTTTTTAACACTAGAACGCCCGGATGGAGTCGATCCGACTCCAATCATGTAACTAAATTTCAATTCGAACCAGAAAATATTTTTTGAAATAATTTAAATCTAATCCACGCAAATTTACGTTAAATAAATCAATTAAATAATTTTGAATAAAAATTCTGGTGAGAAATATTATTTTCAAACTTGAGTAGAATTTCCGAGCGTTCTAGTGTTAATGAATCATTTACTGTATAATTATGCACGGTGTCTAGCCCTGGTGGCTGTTAAATTTGATTTTTAATTTTAAATTAGGCAATTTTTTGCACCATACCAAATTTATATTTTATCCATTTTTTTTCATTTATTTATATTTTGTTTTTAGCACAATGGCATCAATGGCAAAAATGCCTGGCATACCTGTCAAATATTGGGGCCCTGTACTTTAACAAAGTGTATTTACTATAAGTATATACCGTATTTATTCTAATAGAATGCGCCCTCTAATAGAGCGCGTCTTCTAATAAAGTGCGCACCTTGGTGCTGATTGAAAAAATAAATATACGGAAACGATATAGTAGATAAGTAGAAAACGATTACTTAAATGCACTATCGAGGATTCTCATCGATCAAAATAGAGTTATTCTATCAAAGCGATGGAGTGGCGATGCAGCAAAAGTTTCAAATTTTGAACAATGTACCACTCCTGTAAACTATAGCGCCAAGGATATGCACACTGTTAAAAATCTGCTGCATTTTGCTGCAACGCACTCCCCTGCTTGTATAGAAAACGGTTACTTGGCCGTGAAATGGCGCTTTCTCATTGGTTGGAATAGAGATATATACAAGTGGTGGAGGACGTTGCAGCAAAATGCAGCAGATTTTTAACAGTGCACTGTTAAAAATTTGACCCATTTGTTGCAGAGTCACTCCACAGCTTTTATAGAATGTCTCTTTATGGCCAATGAGAATGCTCCATAACACAGTAAAGCAATCGTTTCCTATAAAAGCGGTGGAGTACGTTTTTAGTAAGTCCGTAATAAATACGGATTAAGAAAACAAAGAAGCATGGTTTTTGTATCAAACTTTACTCTTGCATAAAAAAAGTTCCTGTTTTTGGCAAAAATAATGGATATTTGAATGAAAAATCTATTCTTTGAAAGAATTTATTATTTTATTCACTTTAGTAAAAAACTGATTTTTTTTTTTTTTTTTTTTTTTTGAAAACTACCGTAGAATTTTGGTATAGAAAAACCTGTTTAAAATTTTTTTTTTAATTTGTAACACCAGAGTATTAGAGTATGTAGCCTTTTTTAATTTCAATACAAATAAGATTTTGTTTTCTATATATAAAATACAAAACAAGTTGTGCAGTATCCCTATGGAATATGGAAAAATAGAAGGACTAGTGAAAAATGCTCCAAGGAGCAGTGCAAAAGCAGAATATGATTTTAATTGAGCATTAAAAAGTAATGGACAAGTGCTTCTGTTAATTACTGAGCATGAGGAAGGATAAGGGATCCCTTCTTGGCTACAACTCACTTCAATGCCAACTTTGAAAAAATCATATTTGCGCTTTTTTCGTGAAAACAAATCAGTCGCAGTTACTATAAAAATATATTAGTGTAAAGACGTAACCATTAAAGATGCAGCTTAATTAGACATAAATGTAAAGGAAGGTGACTTAATGCCAGATACCTAGTTCCTGCAGGTATCACATTCATGCACTGCCACCAAGCATACCCTAAGTGTATAATTGCACAGAAAATTGATTTGTAGTATAGTGCAGAGTGAACAGTGCAGTTAACATCAGAGATGTAGTACAGGCTATACGCCGCACACCTTCTGGACTTTTTAATAGAACACCATATATCCTCTGTTTTTCAAGAAAGCTTATAGTATACACATTCTAGAATATCCCTCTGCTTAGAGCATATATCTTATGTTATTTTTATGACTACACCCCTGGTTAACATCTAAAGCACGGTGGAAAATTCTACTAAAGAACCGCAAATTTCTTTTATATGGAAAAAGCGCAAATATGATTTTTTCAAAGTTGGCATTGAAGTGAGTTGTAGCCAAGAAGGGATCCCTTATCCTTCCTCATGCTCAGTAATTAACAGAAGCACTTGTCCATTACTTTTTAATGCTCAATTAAAATCATATTCTGCTTTTGCACTGCTCCTTGGAGCATTTTTCACTAGTATTAATTGATGGATCAAGGCGATTTTTAATTGAAGAAATATAGAAAATTAGTAAATTAAGCTTTTTTCTATTTATTGTTTTTTCAAAATAATAGAAAATAACTTAAAAATATATATGTAAATAATGGTATTTGAAAGTGGGGTTTCTGACACATTGGCATCTGAAAAAAATCGCGCCAAAGCCAGTATATGATATTTGTGCTGGAATTTTGTACCTATACCACAATTTTTATAATGTCTTCGCCTTATACGTTCGAAGAAAATCAAAATAAATTAAGGTAAATAAAAGTCTCCAAAAATAATAGTATTAAAAAATAATAGTAAAAAATAATAGTATATCATCCTTGGTACGTAATGAAATTAGTAAATCTGCAGAACTAGGCCTTCAAACTCAATTCCTGGCAATTTTTTTAAGGCTAAACCGCAGAATTAACGACTAATTGGCGTAAGACTTTTCGGCACTGCAATAAATTAGCCAATTCTATCAACCTAATCATTCAAATATTTTTTTTAATTTCCAATTTGGCGATTTTTTAAAATCGCTCCTCAACTTGTAACATTACAAATAATTAATCATTGAATAAAATTTAATTTTGAATTAATTTGTATTAAATTTATTATTCCTATGATTGTTAAAATGATAAGAAACTTACACGATTTAATTTTTAAAACATCACAAAGAGTTTCTGTTGAAAAGTAGCTGTTTTTTTTATATTTCAAGTTAATATTTTTATAAAACTCTTTTGATGCATTATTTGTATGAAATTATAAAATGTAAACTCATTTGAAATATTCATAACGCTCTGTCCTTTGGCACAGATGTCTAATACTTATCACGTTGGCGCAATTTTTGCGAAAATTGATGGTGAAAATTTCGTTTTCAATAGAACAAAACAATTTATATCATTTTAAGGTACTTCTAGGTTATCCCGTCGACCAATTTCGCCAAATTATACAAATCGCCAAACTATAATAGTCAAATTATACATGTTGACATAATTTTTATTTTAAATAACGAAAAAATAAATAATTAGTAGAATATTAATAAAAATATTAATAAAAAGTCGAAATAAAAATCACTTAGTAATGACATTTTAAACACGTGAATCGCATTAATGTCATTGAATGTGACATTCACGATCATCCATTATTGGCATTTATTCTTATAGTTTGGCGATAATTTTTTGGTCGACGGGATAACCTAGAAGTACCCATTTTAAAAAAGAAAGTACAAGAAAATAATTTATTAATAAGTATACAATGATAGCCGGGTTAGCATGTGAGACACATAATCGCCATTTTGTTCCAATCATGCCAACGTGTTGCATGCACAGTGTATGCCGCTGAATGCCCCTTAGGCATTCTCTTGAGCTCACCCAGCCCTCCACCCCCATAGTTCACTTCTAGCTATGGCCCTGGATGAATTACATCAGTAATTGTGACACGATACCGCATAAAGAAGTCCTGAAGATGATACCCTCAGTTAATTTTGAAATGAGTTCACCTGAATGCAATAGTTATTAAAAAACTTGAGATATTAAACAAAAACATAATTTGCAGAACAAATTAAAAAAAACAAGATTTATTTCCTACACTCTTTAAGCCCGAGAAGGAACAGATATTAAGATAATTGATTTATTCATTTCGACATTTAATATTAAATTTTGGTAACAAATAAGTTAAACCAAGTGAACATGAAAAAATAAAAATGCAATTCAAACAATATGATACTTAACCACCCTAAATCTTAGATTCCGTTCAAATGAAATCGAAATAAATCTAAGACTTTTTTTCCAAACTCAACTTGCAAATTTGTATTGCAGATTTTGTATTATGTTTACGGTAAGTGTAAACAAAATGAATAGGCAATCAAAAAAGCAAATGTTCAGAAAAAGTCGGAGATTTATTTCGATTTCATTTGAACGGAATCTAAGATTTAGGGTGGTTAAGTATCATATTGTTTGAATTGCATTTTTATTTTTTCATATTCACTTGGTTTAACTTATTTGTTACCAAAATTTAATATTAAATGTCGAAATGAATAAATCAATTATCTTAATATCTGTTCCTTCTCGGGCTTAAAGAGTGTAGGAAATAAATCTTGTTTTTTTTAATTTGTTCTGCAAATTATGTTTTTGTTTAATCTTTATATGAATTGGCTTTGTTTACGTTTTGGTTTCAATAACCAAACACATGGCGCTGCTATGCTGAATTGTTCCAATTACTACAATATCTCTATCGCAGGAATTAATGCACACATTTTCATCAAACTTGAGATTTAGGCACACTTTGATTTATATTATTGCTCATTGCGTGTTTTGGGTAAATCTCCCAAAAAGTGTCGCATATATGCTGTATTTATTTCGATATCCGCAACACTCCTATTTCAAATTTCAAAATCTAATGTTCGGAATTTCATGCCTTTAGAATCCTCACGGTGAGCATATGATTGTCATTTGATTTTGGCACTGTAATAATGAATTTTGACTCATTAAATGCAAGAGATAGAAAATAGTTTTGGGGTTGCCACATCCGACTAGTTCTTTATAATCGGAGTAATCGACGGTTCATCTACACCGTATTGTTTAGCTATTTTGATTACACTATCATCGTTTTAAGTTTTGTCCCTACTTCTTTTCACAATTGATCAGTAATTCGCTTAACTTCTTACTACTGCTATCACTAAACGCTTTTTCATTCTTAGAAGTCATAACAAAGGCTAAAAATTTCTCAAAATTCATTAAAATTAAAACAATAAGTTAAATTTCTTACTGTACTGAAGGTCACAAAGCACTCTGATACGCGCACTTTACGCCAAACTTGACTTATAACAAGAGTTATATGAGGGTTGCCAACTGAACTATTCAACAGCTTTGGTCGCGAATCGAGTTATCCTACGCAGATTGTGTTAAATTTTGATCACTGAAGTTGGTCATAAACCGAACTGGTCATAAACAGAGGCGGCCGTAAACCAAGGTTCCACTATATTTTAACATTTAAGTTTGCAAATTTGGCATTATTTATATATTCAGTGGCGATGATCATTATGGAACTTGGCGATTTAGCCGATTAAACTTGCGATTTTAAAGTATTGTTTGTTAACAACGGAATATTAGGAATTTTTAGTAGAAAAATTAGGTTGTTTACTATAATTCTTATGCACGATTTTAAGTAAACTTCCGCTAAACTCTGATTTTTTTTTTCCATAATTTTAAATTCAGTACATTTGGAAATGGAAGGGAGAGGGAAAGTATATCTTTAAAATGCATTTTCGACAATATCTCAAGAAAAAATACTTTTAAATGCCAATAATTGCTCATCGTAAATGTTACATTCACTTCACACCATCACAAAAGTTTTTTGCATCACTATGTGTTTTTTTCATTTTATGCTTTCTTGGCACAGATGCCATATATGCACGACATTGGTGCGATATTTTACTGACGCCAATTTGGCAAAAGCTTCATTTTCAAACTTCAATTATACATATGTATATTAAGGTACTACTTATTTAGCCCGTTGACAAATTTCGCCAAACTATGCAAATTACCAAACTCATAGCCAAATTATAAATATTGACATAATTTTCATTTTAAATAATGCACACAAAACAAGTTGGAAATTGCAAGTGAAGCGTAGCAAATGAGGTGCGTTCGTATGATAACGAAGTTTTAAAAATATTCAGATCTTGCTGTTATAGTAGACAGTACTTCGGAAACAGTATAGTGGACGAAATCTTTTTTGTGTTCCTGTAAATGTACAGGAAGTAACTTTTATTACACCTTAGCAACACATATCATATTCATTAAATGTGAAATAGTTTAATATGATTAAAACACGCCCCAAACAATGTTTCCCCGTATAGCATTATGTAATAGAATACTTTTGTGTGGCTCTGTAATTTAATAATAAAATATTCTTTGCATTACAGATTGTACAGAATGTATATTTCAGTATATATTCATAGGTTCATGTCAATTCTATTATATTCGAAAGAGTTTAACAGCATTAAAATGTACTTGAAACTATTTTTTCCTATTAACCGTCATGTAACGGGATACTTTTGATTGTCCCTGTAATTGATCTATGTATCCGATTTTCATAAAATTTGAAATGACAGGACAAAATTATCTAAAAATTATATACTTGAAATTTCAAACGATTAAAATTTATTTGAAACTTTTTTCCTCATTGACCGTAATGTAACAGAATACTTTTGATTGTCCCTGTAATTGATCTATGCATCCGATTTTCATAAACTTTGAAATGACACGACAAAATTATGCAATAAATATATTTTTTAAATTTCAAAAGATTCGGTTAGGTAGTTTTTGCGTTGTTATATGCGGACAGACTGACGGACGGACGGACAGACGGGCAGACGGACGGCCTGAACGACAACTGTAGGTGCTACGTATTTACATAATTACGAACGCAAATAAAAACGAATAATTAGTAGAATATTAATAAAACATACAAATAAAAAGTCTAAATAAAAATCCCTTTATGGCGTTTTAAACACGTGCATCGTATTTAATGTCATTGGATGCGATATTCACAATCATCCATTATCGGCATTTAATCTTATAGTTTGGCGATGGTTTTTTGGTGGACGGGATAACCAAGTAGTACATATATCAACTATTTTCTATTATTTTAAAAAGTAAATAATAATGAATAAAAGCGGGTACTAATTAATTATCCTGTCGACCAAAAAATTATTGCCAGATTATAAAATTAAATGCCAATAACGGATTATCATAAACGTTGCATTCAGTTTACATTAAATAGATTACCCATGTGTGTTATGTCATAATGTGATTTTAAATCCGACTTTTTATTTGTACTTTTATTGATGTTTTACTAATTTATTTCTTCTTTCGTTAATTAAAATTAAAATTATGCCAATATGCATAACTTGGTGATTAAATGGATAATTTGTACAATTTGGTGAAATTGGTCGACGGGATAATCAAGTAGTACTGAAAAGTTTAAGTAATAACTATAGAATGAAATAATTTATAAAATTTAACAAAATTAAATAAAGGTAAATAAAAAGTTATTTTTTAATAAACAACAATAGCCCGGCTATCATATCAGGTAGGTACCCTGATGCGTATTTGACATCACATCGTTATTTAAAATCAATTGAATGGTATTTAAGATATGGACACAATGTGAAGTTTTTGATTTACTAATTTAAAAAGCTTACATTTAGTTCCTAAATAGAAATTTTGGTTCTCCTAGGTAGTTTTTTCCGATGTGTTTGTGTTTTTCCCATTTTTTTTTTTCCTACTAATAAAATTCAAAATGTTAGGGTAATTGAGAAAATCATCCCATTGTCATGTAAAATGCATGCTATTTGAAAAAAATAATCATGGAGTCGAAAAAAATAATGACAGTGCGTTCACAACTTTATTATTTAAAGAACTGAAATTGAAAGCTTCGCAATAAAAACAAATAACCATGTTTTTCACGTGATTTGTTTAATTTCAATGAATTATGATACATACATTACAATTTTTATATTAAATTTAGTGGCAATGAATAAAAAAAACTACAATCGCAACAGCAAAAAGTAATATTCAACTGGAGGTTTAAGACAAAAATTCGATTTTCTCAGGTACCGTCAAAAATACAAAGATGAAAAAAAAAACTGTTCTAAGTTTTATCAAGACGATAAAAATAAGCCAAAAACGAAGTTAATCCATCCATAAGATCGCTAGCTATCGCTTGTTGAACTTTTCGTCTTAATTTTTTCGTTAAAAGTTAAATAAAAAACTACCGCAAACTACAATAATTTTTTTAATACTATCATTTTATTCGTCTCGTTGAGTTCTATCGTTTAAAAAAAAAGTCACTGTCGTACGTCAACTGGTTCGCCAGAAATTTCAAAAAGACGTTTGCACTTTCTATTTCTTAAACATATTATACCAAACGCTACCGCGTTTGCTATGATGAGTAACCATCAGTTCTATTTGAAAATCCCTGTCGGCTGGGCCTATAGGCGGAGGTAGATTTCGAAGAGTGCTCATTTCAACAAAAAAAAAAAAAAAAAAAAAAAAAAAAAAAAGTATATGATTAGAGATAAACCCAGTTTAATAACTTCATTTGGCCGTTTATGAAAAATTTTTAATTTCATTTTTCTGCAAAAACTGATTTTATCAGAATCATCTTAAGAAAAATTCAGCTCAAATGCCCATTTTGACAACATATTTTGAAATAGATTCTGAATTTATTAAAAAATAGACCAAAACAGTACATTATACAGTTCCTAAATAACAAAAAACTGTCAGTTGAATGCATTTGAGAAAAAAATTGAATTTAAAAATGAGTCATAAAATAACCGATTTGTTGTTTGAATACATCCTTAATTCTTTAATCATGGATGCATCGGAAAATATCATGGATGCCTCGTTTCTGTTCAAAATACCCTTTTTGGTAGCCTTTTTTTAAATGTTTTCTGCCTTTATCAGAAAATTGACCAACGCGTCACTTTATACAGTTTCTAAATAAGAGGATCTACCATTTCGATGCGTTTAAAATCAAAAATGAATTTAAAAATGAGTCAGAATATAAGCAGTTTGGATTTGAGGTTTTTTCTCCACTCCTATTTTTGTTTAATTTCTTTTTGCTATACGAATTGGTCCTATGAAAAACTTGTCAATATAAAAGTTGTAGATATTTTTGAGAAGATGTAAAATAAATTTAATCAGATTTGATATCTTAAAAATTGACGGAGTTATGGATTTTTCTCTTTTTTCAGCGCCCTTTTTCTTTTCGTTTTTAATTGTTTTCATCGGTAAAAGTTGGTCCTATCAAAAACTTGTAAATACAAAAGTTTTAGATAATTTTAAGAACATTTGCAAAAAATTTAGTTGGACTTGATATCTTGAAAATTGACGAAGTTATGAATTTTTTTCTCTCAAAATCCCTGTTTTTTTCGCCCCTTGAGCCCACTTCTAAATTTATCAAAAATTTGTCATGCATATACATTTGACCCATTTTTAAGAAGTAATATAAACTTTAAACCGATTCGATATCTACTTTAATTAAGAAGTTATGGCGTTTTTTCGGTTTTGACAAAAACGCCCCCTATTCCAGGGCTCCCAACACATTTTTGTCCTCAAAAAGGGGGAAAGGGGACCATTTTTATTTAAAAAGGGGACTTTGCGGGAGCATTTTTGCTTAAAAAGGGGACTTTGGGGGACCAATTTTTGCTTAAAAAGGAGACTTTGGGGGACCAATTTTATTAAAAATGGAATCCCCCCCCCCAAAAAAAAAAGGATCATGTGTGTAAAAATATAACACAAATTTTCCTAAATAAGAAAGTAAATATTTAAAATTACCCCAGAAAATATGTTAGATGGTTATCTTTATAAGATTTCATTAAACAATGTACACAATTTTATTTAAACACATTTAAATATCCTTTTGAAAAAGTAAATAAAGCATTCAATATTTCAGCATTCACCTTAATAATTCTCGTAACAGGTAAAAAATAATAGCAATCAGTAAGAAAAAGTGAGCGGATAAGTATGATCACAGATCACACAGAGGATTTAATTTAATATTCCTTTCAAAACGTTCTAACCTTTAATTAATAAACCAAAACTGTTAATAATTAAATTTGTTAAAGATTAATTGTTTATAATTATTAAATCCTTACATAGATGGGGATGATATAGGGCAGTGAGAATGGAGGTAGAGAGAGAGTGAAGAGTAACATTCATAACCTGGCCTTTAATTTAAGATATTACATGACATATTGTAGATTAATTTTTTATAGAATTTTTTTCAATAGCATCCCCTGGCAAAAGAAAGGGATAAAAAGGTGCTAATTGTTGAGATATGATGAGATCTTTTTCTTAATATTTTAAAAAATTTATGGAGTGGTAATGAACACAATTAAACCATCTGCTAGTGGTGAAAAAATGAGTTAAGACAGTGGGAAATGGATGCTTAGGCCAAGAGTTTTAAAAGGATGTGTGAAAAAAAATCTATTTTCTTATTCCCCACCCCCCACACAATGCACATGAAGAAATGCCCCTAATTGTCTGGGGCCAACCCTAGCAAGATGTTGGGCTTGATGAGATACCTTCTTCAGTCAACCCTTCAAATGAGATGAATCTCGCTATAGTTTAATTAGGGGTTGAGTTAGAAAATTGCTTAAAATACTTAGGTTAGAGCCTGGAGAAGTAAAAAAAGTAACTCAGAAATTTAATCCCATTCTGCCCCCACACACACTTCTTAAAATTTTTTGTGTTATAAAAAATATCTGATACTTTAAAATCAATAACTTGATTAGTTTTCTTAATTTTTTTCCCCTATAAAATTAATATTTGGATTAGTGCTAACTACTACCACTCATAAACTAGTCATTGGGGGACCACCGTAATACTTATCCATCATGGATATGCATAATATAGAATATGAAAATAAAACATGTGTAAACTATTTATAGAATGCATCGCAATTCTAAAATAAAATTTAAACACATATTTAAATAGTTTTAATATACATAGTAATGTTCTATTAATGAATTGCTGATGAGCCAATTTTGACAAATTATATAAAACGCCAAAATACTTAAGTAGTGATTATAGAATGAATATAAATATAAAATACAAATATAAGTATAAAATTAATATAAGTAATCCGGTACTCAAGTAGTAGCGGATTGCGTAAAAAAAAACATCCTTATAACTCCAAAAATAATAATAACTAACAATTTACTGCGTCGAATTAGGAGTCTTATTACCAATTAAAATATATCTTTGAATTGTAATTTGAATGAGATACAGGGTCATGAAAAATCAAAGAATGTGAAAAACAGGATTAGACATATCTTGGCAACTAATAATCTGATCGACTTCGTTCTTTATGCAAAATTTGTGTGCTTTTATTGCCTTTTACTTCCACTCCTTCAAATAAAAAATTTTGAAAATTTTTACATACCTTTCATCAGAACAAATTTTTCGAGAGTTAAAAAAAAAATAGTTCAGTATAATAGAGGTGATTGATATTAAATAGGCATCGTCCCATTCATACATACTAAGTACATACAAAATTTCAAGTCTCTATCTCAATTTGTTCGCGAGATAGAGCGTTTACAGACAGACAGACAGACAGACGGACGGACAACAAAATATTTTTTCTAAAAATATGTTTTTCGGAATCTTCAATATCTGAAATATGTAAATCCAGAAAAAAAAAATCGATTTTTAAAACGATTGCAAGATTTACTCTATACTACCTATGATGGGAAAGTAATAAAAAGGGCCAACAAATTCATTTTATATAACCTATAATAACAAATCAGACATAAAATAATGATTGATAATTAGTGGAGAAACGTTTAGATTTAAATAACATGTCATACAAAAGCATTTCTTTTTCTTTTTTTTTTTTAAGCAATATTTGAATAAAATTCAATCTTAATTTTTAAGAAAATTACACATTCGGAATTAGTGTAAAAAAATAGGCATATATGCACAAGTTTAAAATCTATAAATGCAGCACATGTAAAAATTCTGTACCCCCAGGAACAATCCTTGTCAAACTAATCGGATGTGACAATCCCGAAATTTTTTTCTACCTCATAAATGTTAATACTTCAAAATTGGCTATCCCAATCCCAAAATTAAATTGCAATCTATGCCCATCATGAGAATTCTAAATATATGAAATTTTGTGTATTAGTTCTTCAAATATGACTATCACTAAACTTGTGCAAATCCAACAAAATGCAGCTTAGGAGCACCATCTATTGAAAGATTAACATCAACACCTAATCATTAACAACTTGTGTCAATGTCTAAAGGAATCCTAAGTTAGACAAAAATTCGTGCATTAAATCAGCAATAGATCTACTGCAGAAATCCTTAAAAAAAAAAAAAAAAAAAAAAAAAAAAAAAAAAAAGCATCATAGCAGTGCTACCTGTTAATGAATTTACATCAAAATGTAAAAAATGCCAATTCATCTTAAGGACTAATTGAATCTAAAGTTTGAATTCCATGCATTAATTCTGGATATATAACTATTGTGGAAATTATAACAAATGCAGATTAACAGTGCCACTTGTTGAGTGATTTATACCAAAATATAAAAAATTTCAATTCATGTCAAGGTCTAACCGAATCTGAAGTTTGATAAAAATTTGCATTGGTTCTGGAGATTGAGCGACTGCAGAAATCGTGAAAAATGCTGCATAGAATTGCCATATGTCGAGCGATTTACATCAAAAACTAATCAACACCAATTTACAGCGGCGGTCAAAAGTTTCCGGACAGCATAAAATTTTTCGTTATTTTGAAAGTATACCCATATGGAGAGGAATTTCAAAGTCATACTCATACATTTTATTGACATAATAGTTAGGAATTTTTTTATGGCATAAATATGTTGCATAGCAGTACCACCTGTTGGGTGATTTACACGAAAAACTAAAGAACATTAATCTATATCAGGGAGCAATGAAATCAGAAGTTGATGAAACACCATGTATTAATTTTTGAGATAAACCTATTGCAATAATAATGAATAATGCAGCATGGCAGTGCCACCTGTTAAGCAATTTACATCAAAGGACAATTAACACCAAATTATATTAAGAACTAACAGAATCTGAAGTTTTATAAAAATCCGTGCATTAGTTCTTGAATGAAGCTATTAATAAAATTGTGAACAATGCAGCATAACAATGTCACTTGTTGAGCGATATATACTAAAAACTTATCAGCTCTATTTTATATCAAGGTCTAAGTGAATCTAAAGTTTTATGCATTATCTGTACATTAGTTCTTGAGATACAGCCCCCACAGAATTTTTGCCACATACAGACATTTTCTAAAAACCACCAAATTGTATCCAGGACCTTCTAAAATGTATAAATCCATCGAAAACTGGAAGTTGAAATTATTTCATTAATTCTATATCTTCTTCTTGTAAACATAGAAAAAAGTAAAAATACGTGAAAAAGCGTTTTGCTCCAACCATTTCTTTAACATGATTCAGAGTTGTGAACTTTCATTTTTCTTTAGTTTTAATCGTCTGTTTCCCCACAATTCAATAATTCTTTCCATTCAAAAAGCTTTATTTTGTTGGGGGGGGGGGGGGGGTGAAGCATGCCAAGGCCCGTTCAGGGCCGTAGCTAAAAGTGATCTATAGATAGGGCTCAAGAGATTGTAGGGGGGGGGGCTCAATTTTTTTTCTCATTCTGATGCAGAAAGATAAATTAGTGCATATTCACGTCGTAGGTACTATGTTTCTTATTAAACTGTTGTAATAACTTCATTTTATACTAAGATAAGTATATGATGGAAATTTTGAGCGTATAACTAGCACAAAATTAAATCTTAACTTCATATGTTCAAATAGGATGAGGGAGTGTTGAATTACTTATTTTAGATGCAATTTGGTAATTCTGTAAAACTGAAAGGGTTTCAAAGCTAAATTAGATTTTTGAACATAATTTCATTTGAATTTTCGAAGCAGAAATTCATTTAATAATCTTGGAATCTTTTCCAGAGGGGGGGGGGGGGGCTCAAAATATTTTAGAGGGGTTACTGAGCCACCCGTAGCACCCCTTTAGCTACGGCCCTGGACTCGTTATTGATGACTGATCAAGCAATAGCTTAATAAAATAACTTTCGTGTTCAGCAGTTTTTTAATTTTTAAGAATTTTAATGAGATTCTTAAAATTTGCCTGTATTCTGTGGTGATTTTTTAACATTTAGATTCATGAAAGAATTTCAGTTACAACGTTTTTTTATAGCCATTATAATGCTTTTTTTATGCCCGCTTTAATAAATATTGTCTTTTTGGATTTTTAAGCTTTTAGTGATTTTTAGAGTTTTTTTTATATTTTGCGGAGATTAATTTCAGACACAGAAAAGGGGACTTGGGGGACCAAATAACAAAAAAGGGGACTAAAGGGGACCTTTTTCTAAAAAGGGGACTTTTGGGAGAAAAAGGGGACCATTTGGGAGCCCTGCTATTCCGACCCCCTTGGTTCGATTTTGCCCATTAACGAACTTAGCCAAGATTTTATCCCCTTTGATTTTATGTACCAGTTTGATGGAGATTGGCGAAGAATTATAGAAGTTATCGTGTCCATAAAAAAGTGAGATATATAGATAGATAGATAGATATACAGGGTGTCCCAAAAGGTCGTTTACAAACTTAACATGCTGGTCTGTCATATCATGATGAACAATATTAAATAGGAAACTAAGGGTCCCAAACGTCTTCCAAAGGAGATATGCGCCATTAAAGTTTAGGGTCCAAAAATTCAAATGATTATAAAAAACAGAAAAATTGGTCGATTCGTTTGCGGTTTTCACTAAAACTATTCTTTATGTCAGTATTTTCTTGAAAATAAATTATAAAGATAAATTTCAAAATATGTCGATAGAGGGCGCTTTAGACTTTGGAGTAACGATAAACTAGTTTTTACCATCATTTTTTGCATCTCATTAATTTTTTTTAGAAGCTTAGACATAAACTTAAATTTTGAGCTCAAAATCTGAATGGTTGGAAGTGGTTAAGTAGCACAAACTTAACTGTGTTCAGAGGGTTTAAATTTCAAATGATTATAAAAAAACGGAAAAATTGGTCAATTGATTTGCGATTTTCACTAAAATTATTCTTTATGTCAGTATTATCTTGAAAGTAATTTATAAAGATAAAATTCAAAAAATGCCTATAGAGGGCGCTTTAGACTTTGGAGTAACGTACAACTATTTTTTTTCCGTTATTTCTTGCATCTCATAATTTTTTTTAGAAGCTTAGACATAAACTTAAATTTTGAGATAAAAATCTGAATTGTTGGGAATGGTTAAGGCCCCTGTCCTTGCTCGAGGAAACGCTCGCGAGCTAATGCTATTCCTATGGGGAAGCATTTTTCTAATAACTCTTTCGCATTTTGACATTTTTGGATAAATTTTTTTGCATTGGATAACTGAGGTGAATGCCG
The DNA here is from genome assembly GCA_964019185.1 of Maratus speculifer. Lineage (NCBI taxonomy): Eukaryota > Metazoa > Arthropoda > Arachnida > Araneae > Salticidae > Maratus > Maratus speculifer. The sequence goes on along the minus strand of OZ025290.1, from coordinate 53,505,283 downwards.
ACAGCGCACCTTTTTTTACTTTTTCGATTTTGGTTACAGATATTTTTTACAAAGTTAGTTTCACTTTCAAAACCGGTTTCAAAACTGAAAGTGCTTTTAAAAAAATATATCTGCAACCAAAATCGAAAAAGTAAAAAAGGTGCGCTGTCGGCATGCACCTCAGCTATCCAATGCAAAAAAAATTATTCAAAAATGTCAAAATGCGAAAGATTTATTAGAAAAATGCTTCCCCATAGGAATAGCATTAGCTCTCTAGCGTTTCCTCGAGCGAAGACAGGGGCCTTAAGTAGTGAAAACTGAACTGTGTTCAATGGGGGTGGGGAGGTTCAAATTTCAAATGATTATAAAAAACGGAAAAATTGGTCGGTTTTCGCTAAAACTATTCTTTATATCAGTATTTTCTTGAAAATAAATTTTACAGATATCTTTCAAAAAATTCCGTCAGAGCGCGCCTTAACCCTTTCCGGCGCGGAGTAAGTTTAATTGAAATAATTATCTGCCACCAGAATTTATAAACGAATTTATTAGAGAATACGAACTTGCTTATTTTCAGGCATTTTATCAAAGGAAAATTTTAATTAAATATTCTTGGTGCCAGTAAAATTAAAATTAGGTGTCCTTTTTAAGGGACACCGCGCCGGAAAGGGTTAAACTTAATAGTAACCAACAACTATTTTTAACCGTTATTTTTTGTATCTAATAAAATGCTTGTAAATGTTCAAACTTAAATTTTGTACTCAAAATCTGCATCGTTGTGAGTAATTAAGCGGCCAAAAATTGAACTACGTTCGAGGGGTTGGGAAGGTAACATTTCAGCTCCTGAACACAGTTCAGTTTGCGCTTCTTAACCCCTCCTATCGATTTAGATTTTGAGCACAAAATTTAAACTTTTGCTAGCATTTAATTAGATTAAAAAAAAAGAAAGAAACAGTTAAAAATAATTGTTGGTTATTCTAAAGTTTAAGGCGCCCTCTAACGGATTTTTTTAATCTATCTTTAAAATTTTTTTTCAAGGAAATATTGACATAAAGAATAATTTTAGCGAAAACCAACCAATTTTTCCGTTTTTTATAATCATTTGAAATTTGAACCTCTCCATCCCCATTGAACACAGCTCACATTGCGCTACTTTACCACTCCCAACGCAACGATTCAAATTCTCATCTCAAAATTTAAGTTTATGTCTAAGCTTCTAAAAAAAAATATGAAATGCGAAAAATAACGGAAAAAATAGTTGTACGTTACTTCAAAGTCTAAAGCGCCCTCTATCGGCATTTTTTGAATTTTATCTTTATAAATTATTTTCAAGATAATACTGACATAAAGAATAATTTTAGTGAAAATCGCAAATCAATTGACCAATTTTTCCGTTTTTTATAATCATTTGAAATTTGAACCTCCCCCCGCAATTCAGTTTGCGCTACTTAACCACTTCCAACGATTTAGATTTTGAGCTCAAAATTTAAGTTCATGTCTAAGCTTCTAAAAAAATTTAATGAGATGCAAAAAATAATGGTAAAAACTAGTTTATCGTTACTCCAAAGTCTAAAGCGCCCTCTATCGACATTTTTTGAAATTTATCTTTATAATCTATTTTCAAGAAAATACTGACATAAAGAATAGTTTTATTGAAAAGCGCAAACGAATCGACCAATTTTTCTGTTTTTTATAAACATTTGAATTTTTGGACCCTAAACTTTAATGGCGCATATCTCCTTTGGAAGACGTTTGGGACCCTTACTTTCCTATTTAATATTGTTCATCATGATATGACAGACCAACATGTTAAGTTTGTAAACGACCTTTTGGTACACCCTGTATAAACTGGTGCGAATGCAATAGGTAGTATTTCTTACGAAATCTACCTAATAATGGTGCAATGATTCGAAAGCCCCCCCCCCCTAATTTATCTTTGCCCAGGGTCCCAATTAGTAGGGATGCACCGGATACTGATTTTGCCGGATATCCGGTATCCGATTTGCCTGCCGGATTCGGATATCCGGTACTAAATATGTTTTTAGTTATGGTGAATGTTCGTTTATTTCTTTATACAATGCCATCTCATATAATAAATTGCAAACATGTTTCACACACCATTACAACATTTTAAACATATTGCAATTTATTTTACAGAAACTATATATCTGAGATCTGACTATCAGGGAGTTCCCAGGAGGATAAAGTTTCCCTCATAATATTTGTAAATGCAGGGGAGTTAAACTGTATGAGAGGGGGAGGGATATTTTTTAAACCCTATTATTTTTTACATGCCACTTAAATATTTAAAAGTTATATCGACAGGACAAAATTTCACTGAAATAAATTAAATCAACAACTCAAGATACGTATCCAAAATGTTTATTTTAATTAAAATAAAGGAAAGGAATCAAGCCTTATATATATCATATCCATTTTTCAATTTTCACTCAATGTTATGGGTAGTTAATAGCTGAGTTGCTAAATAAATTTTTTAATTTAGATTTTATTCGATTTTGTGTAGTTTAGAATTTTTTATAGACAACAGAACAGAGGAACTTTTTTAACACATTACATTATTGAAATACTTGGTTATGCTTTTTTCATCGTATTTTTTTTTTTCTTAATTTTGTAAAATCTGGTGTGCATTCATTTTTAATTTACTTTCAAGATTAATGCATGTAGGTGTCAATATCCTTCGGTGATTGTATATCACTTACAAGGAAGGTCTCCATACTGGGCATACTCAGATTTTTTTGAAAAAAATACTAATTAAACTACTCATGTGTGTAATAAAGGATCAGTCAAAATTAGCGGCGGCATAACAGAAGAAAACATGTAAAAAAATAAAATACTTTCGAATATTTGGCGTGAAAAGACGAAAGTGTCACACGATTTGGCGAGCAACACTTTTCCCCGCCAAAAGCAAACAATTTTAATGCAACTGGAAAATTTTGGATTTTTAGAAATCGTGTAAATGATATTTAATGAATCTAAACATAAACAATGAGAGAGTTTAATATATTATATGCATATATATATATATTAAATTGCATAGATATATATGTATTATTTGTTGCTGTAGTTATTTAATTTACCTCTAGAAAAAATATTTTCATATATGAAAAAATGTTATTCAGTAAAATTATTTTCATACATTTAAGCGAATTCAAAAATAAAAGCCAGATGTTTCCATAGTAACCAAATCGAATTGACAATATTCGACTGGACCAACGCCGACTATATACTACCGGCCGCAGGGCCCGACTTAGACAGTGGGGGGCCCTGGGGCAAACATTATTAGGGGGGGGGGCACTCTATCTTAAAATTTTTCGTAAATTATACTGAAGTGACTAAAACTGAAATTCATAACTATTGTATGTGTATCTAAATTTCGTACCAAGTATTATTCACATTTATATACATAATAGCCGAAGAAAAACAACATTATAGAATACGTTTTTTTTTTCGATTACAGGAATATGAGGATAAATGTGAGGCCTTAAAGTGGCATTGAGTACGAAAATAGAGGGGGTAGGTGAACAGAGACCGTTAAAATGAAAAAAAAAAATGTATTTTGGTCACTTTCACCATTTTTTATCATTTGACACTCCTTTAATGAAAAATTTATATCTGTCCTTGGGGGACCCCTTAAGCCGGGGGGCCCGGGGCAAATGCCCCGCATGCCCCTGCTTAAGTCAGGCCCTGACCGGCCGAGCCATTTCGCGAAAAACAGCCGAAAAAGTGAAGCTGGCAATAGCTTCAAACCCTGAACCATTTCATTGAACCACGTCTAAGTCCATGTGACACAAACCCTGCCCAAATTAGCATTATAAGCTGCTTTCTGTTAGGCTCGCCACACACTAGGGAGACATGCGTCAAATATCGTGCAACATGACGCAGTCAAACCGGTTTTTTCTCTGTTATCAGTGTGAAATTGTCGCATGTCTCATGTTTTTTCGCTCAATGTTTCACAGGTGTGTGGCGGGCCTTATGTGAACATGTTTGCACACGTGTCATTGTTTTGGTTCAGGGTTTACATGATTGGTCTGATTAACTTGGGCAAAGTATCAGCGTCCTCTGGCGGGAGCCTTCATATATTAATCTCAAATAGACAGGCCTTTACTTACAAGGAAGGTCTCCATACGGGCATACTCAGAAAAATCTGAAAAAATTACAGAATGTTCTTCTCATATAGTTATACATGTTTATAAAAAACATTTCGGCGGAATTTCCTTATAACGTCCGTAAAAAAATAATAAAAATTTCGTTTATTTGGCGATTTATCTCCGGTTGGCGAAAAAACGAAATTTTGAAAAATACGCTTTTACGCTTCGAATACTTTTTAAAGAAAAAACTTTCTATGTTCAATTTATTTAAATAAGTTTAGTTTAAGTAATTTTAGTTTTGCATTTTTACTTTACTTTAAGTGTAATTTTGTCACATACGTTTATACGTTCTAAAAAAAATGAAATTAATATATTTTATCATTTAAAACAATTTAAATTGATTAAAATTGTTCCAAATTGAAAAATACACTGTTAAAAATCTGTTGCATTTTGTTGCAACGCACTCCCTTGCTTGTATAGAAAACGGTTACTTGGCCGTGAAATGGAGCTTTCTCATTGGTTGGAATAGAGATATTATATACAAGCGGAGGAGTGCGTTGCAACAAAATGCAGCAGATTTTTAACAGTGTATGACACTTCCAATTCACGGTGCTATGGAGCATTCTCATTGGTCAGAAGAGAGATATTCTTTAAAAGTAGTGAAGTGACGTTGCAGTAAATGCTGCAGATTTTTAACAGTGAAGTCAATTGAAATCAATTTTCAGATTCGTTAAAATCGTCTGCTTTTGGCGAGGAAATGCACTGTACGCCAAATCCCGCGTCGCTTTCAGCTTTTCACGCCAATTACTATTCCAAACTATTTTATTTTTTTACATATCTAATAATGTAATTCCGCCGCTAATTTTCACTGATCCTTTATTACCTACATGAGTAGTTTAATTCGTATTTTTTTCAAAAAATTCTGAGTATGCCCCCAATGGAGACCTTCCTTGTTAGATCTAGTGGGGAATGACTGGACTTTGAACTTGAATTAATTTAATTTAAATTTCGTTTTAAATCTCAAATTTTGATGATTAAATTTGAATATAAATACATATAAATATCAATATAACGAAATTATACTTAAAACAAACTAAATTTGACAAACCAAAGATATTTGATCTATCAACACGTTGAACATGAAACTTTTTTACTTTAAAATGCATTTGACATAAAAGAAAATATTTTTTTTAATTGCTTTTCATTGCCAACCGATGATAAATCGCCAAATAACGAAATTTTCATTATTTTTTTACAGACAGGGTACGGTGATTCTGCCGAAATTTTTTTTTATAAACGTTTATAACCTCATGAGAAGAATGGAGGCTATTCCATTTACGTTTTGATCACGTGGTCAAGGCAAAAGCTTCTAGCGTAAAGAAGAGAAAGCTTCGTTAGATGCAATCATGGAGCTAAGAAGGTATATGGAGGAGACATATGTGACGTCACTTGTAGCCTTTCCTACCCCCCCCCCCCCCGTTACAACGCCGCGGCCGCCATATTTGACCTGGGTAAGCTGCCTTTTCCCGTCTGCTACCGATCGTCGTATTGAGGAAGTTCCAATGACCTTAAGATACTTAGACTCCAAAATAGCAACCTTTTCGTAGGCCGACATGTGTGCCTTCCGTCACGTGACGGAGGGCAGATTTAGCACGCCAAACCGGTTTTTCTCCCGCCGAAACTCATATTGCTATGTTTGTCTTGAATTGGACCGCACTTCTTCTTTTCTCTTTGTGAAATCTGAAAGTTGCCAATAAAGCGATCACCGCCAAAAAACAGCATCTTTTCGCCAAAGATGTTGGATTCGAAACCATGCCGAGATAACAATGGGATTTGGCATCTACGTATATGAGAAAGTCAATGGGAAGTTCCTCGTGGCGCAAGTCAAACATGGCGGCTATGAAAGAGGGGGAAAGAACTGGTTTTTCGGCGTCAGGGCTCACTATGATGCTAGATTGATATGTCTCCTCCATATATCTTCTTAGCTCCATGGATGCAATGTAAATACCCACCAGCCAATGAAACAGTTCATAGGGAAAGCAGTAGCAGCCTCCCTGCTAATCAGTTAGAAGTTCTTTGGGTAAATTACCGGTACCACGTGACCTTTTATAGCCTCGAACGCAGATTTGGAATATCCTCCTTACTCTGTAATTTTTTCAGATTTTTCGGAGTATGCCCGAATGGAGACCTTCCTTGTTAGTGGAATTATCGTCAATACTGTATGTAATCCCTGGCATTTTAGCTAATTGAATTATGTTCTACTATTTATTGGAATTTTAAACCCATATGAAATTCTGAAAAGGACATAGTCAGTAGGTTTCTTCTATTACATAAGAAATGGTTTATTTAGAAAAGTCTGGTCCTAATTTCTGTGAACTATGCACATACTATTTATTGTTTCTAAATGTGTTTCCTCTAAGTTCATAAATTAAAAAAAAAAAAAAAAATCTTTTGGAAAACAGCTGTTATTTTTGGTTGAGAATGGACCTTGTGGTGTCCGCATTTTATTTTGTTTATGATTCGTCCAGGAATATTAACATTTAATCCATGATATACATATTACTCTTATTACATAAATCATGTTTTGATCATCATAAAAATGATAGTTTTACTGATTTTCAATAACTCAAGAGGAAACATTTAAACATCTTGCTTTGGACAATGGATGATCACATTTTATTTATTTTACGAAATTCTTTAAATTTAGAAGAATATTTATTTGAATAGGAAATCAAAATGTCAGGGTTAATAAAGAAGAGAATAGAAAAGTTACAAAATGGGCAAGTACAAATTATAAGACATGGAAAAAAAAAAAAAATCCAAACAGAAACAAAAATATATGTATGAAAGATCGTCTTTTAAATAAAAAAAGGAGGTATGATTATAGAGCCCATTGATGACGAAATGTGCGATGACTTTCAAAAATGAAAAAATCTAATGTTGAACCACTAATTGGGAAAAAAAAAAAAAAAAAAAAAAAAAAAAAAAAAAAAAAAATCCCCCAAATGTGCAACACAGGATTTAATCTCATTTTGTTTAGTGCTAATTCCAGAGTCATGTGATAGAGTTAAGACTCTAGTGACCATTACTGCTCTTTTAGTTATTTCTTGTTTTGGCACAGGAAAAAAATTCGCAAAATATATAAATCGGTCATAGAAAAAATATTGCTCATTTCGTACATCATGACAAAAATAAATTTTTAAAAATTGCCAACCTGTCTGAAAAAATTTGAACTTTGAGAGAACTTGTGCAGTGGGAAAATATAGCGAAACTTGTCAATCAATTACAGTAAAATATCGTAAAATTTGTTAATCTGTCACAAGGAAGTATCATGAAGTTCGTCAGCCAATAACAAAGGTCAAAACACAAATTTTTCAGCTGGACACAGGAAAATAATTTGATTCATGCCACTTTCGCCGAATTCTCCTTCCTCTCTGAACCCTCTTACCACTTGCTGTTTCTTGATGGTTCCTACTAATGAATGGCACGTGACTTCCTTTAAAGGACGAAAAATTTTAAGCCGAAAAAAAGGGGGCTGATAAAAATTAAATGCATTTACGACCGTCGTTATTTTTCAATGGCTATTTTATTTATTGCACACATCTATTATTTGCTTCCTGAGATTTAGATAATTTGAAAACATTAATACTTATTTTGGATTTGATTTATAAAAGATGATTATATAATAATTTATTAATTCAAAAAAACCAGAGAATATATATAATTAGCTAGGATAATTGCTGTGTTGCACATCTCCTTGTGTATTATCATTGAGATTTACTATGTGGTTTCTGATACCTCTTTATAGGAAATTCCATTATAAGTTTGCAATATTATTATCTAATAATTTCATATAATGATACAATGTCATAAAATATAAAAATGTAATATAATGATTTATGACTAACATTAAATGTATATTGGTTTTGATTATATTCCTTTTAATTCATTTTTTCATGCGTTTAAATGGTGCATATTGTATTATATACATATATATATTTGTGTATGTGTGTCGGGGGGGGGGGGGGGCAATCTCGAAAATACTCTTTCGCTGAACATCTATTTTAGCCTAGTTTAAAAAACTATTTCGATTAACACTTTTTAATTAAAGATTTTCTTTCAACGAAATTAATATAAAAAAGTAATTCTGCATAAAAACCCATTTATCTAATTGAGGAAGGATGGGAGGGGGGGGGGGGGGTAATCGTCCCTTCCTAAAACTAATCAAGTCAGGCAAACGTCTTTTCAGTATGAACGTATATCCAAAAATTGAACCAAAACAGTTAATTCAGCATAAAAAACTCATTTACCTAAATTATGAGCCCCCCCCCCCCCGATCCCCCTCTGATACTTAACCAATGAATCCCCAAAATCAACAATGAATCCCCAAAATCAACAATAAATCCCCAAAATCAATTCCTTGTCACTTTTTTTCCGGTAACTTTTTTTCTTGTCACTTTTTTCCCGCTTTTGTAGTTTATGTCACTTTTTTTCCGATAACTTTTTTTCCGGTCACTTTTTTTCCTAGATTCACAATATTTTACACCATTCCCCATCCTTCGCACCCCCCTTTTTATTTTTATTTTTTTTCGGGCATTGCACACAGTTTTTTAAAGTTGATATTTCAGAATTATCGATCGACTTCAAATCACTCGAGTGTAAATTTCTTATTTTGAGTTAAAAATGAATTTTTGATCATAAAAACCAGTGGATAAGTGTGATCGCAGACTGCACAGAGAGTTTCGTTTAATATCTCCTTCAAAACATTTTATCATTAAATTAACAAACAAAAAACAGTTTTTCGGCGCTAGTTTGGAATTTCTTGTTAATCGCGCCAACCGGAACAGAATATTGAATTTTCCTTCTAAATGCTGTCTTGATCGCATAATTTCTTGATTTCTCTATCAAAATCTGCAGAATCGCTACGCAAGTAAATAAAATTATGAATAAAAGTAAAATATTGCGAAACTTAGCATAAATTTAAGGGAGACAAAACAGGTCACCAGAGGCGGCTAATAATTTAAACGAATAAGGATTTATTAAATAAATAAAATATTTCACTTCGCGTATCAAAATAGATGATAAATAGGGTGTAATAGGATGAAATAAAAACAAATAAGCACGTTTTTCACTTGATTTATTTCATCCATTAATTTATGTTGCATACATAATAATTTTATTTAAACTTGCTTACAATAATTAGAAGAAATGAAATTTCAATTTTGAAATTTAAGCTACTGAAAATTTTTAAGTTTCTAAATATTGCACATATTCAATATTTACAACATCGTATAGGAAAAAAATGTACTTTTGAATGCAGTTTGTTTAAAAAAAATTATCTCAATTTTTTTGAGATATTAATTATTTCGTAGTTTTTTATTTCAATTTTGGAATTGTGGTAACAGAAGTATTCCATTTCTTTTAAAAGTAAAAGAAATAGAGTAATTGGAAGAAGAAAACAACAAAAATGAACTGATGATATTAAAATAAGTATTTTAATTAAAATAATACTCTTTTTCAGAATTTTATGATTTGTTGCGTGACAAGAGTTATTCAGCCATAGGTATACAAAATTTGAACTCTCTGACTTATACAATGTTTGTGTACGGACTATGTGATAGACAGACAGAAAACAAAGACGAATAGGGATTTGTGAGATGGACGAAACCCTAAAAAGTAGTAAAATTGGCCACATGACGAAAAGAATAAAAATGGAATAGAATATTTCATTTTTTCATCAAATTTTTCAATGTGTTACATCTTAAGTTACAAGTGATTGATTAAGTTATAAATGATCGTGCACACTTACTTCTCTTGGTCATTATTGTGCAAAAATTTGTTTCAATCGCCAAATTTCACAGATTTCATGATATTTCTTTATTTTTTATCAAAGATTGGAAACAACTACACGATTTCGAGTGTCAATGCCTGAAGATATTTTCAGTTTAAGATTGCAAATCAATTGAGAAATTGTGCCAGAAAGTTACCCTGTTTATGGTGAGTGGGGGGGGGGGGGGAGGGGGATGCTGTAGATACATAACTTTATAAAAATTTTACAAATTTTGAACTCCTCCTTTTCATATCATACGTTAGCAATCCTCGAACACTGCCTCACGTCAAACACCTGATAAAATAGTTAATAATATTAAAATATTATTGTTATTTTCTTCCCTTTTTTTTGTGCTTGCAATAATAGACGTATATGGTAATTCAAATATTAGTTGCGTTCAATTTTTATGAAGAGATGGAGTCAATTAAATATCAGTATTATAAATGAAATAAATTTATTTCAGATAACATTTGAAAGAGATAGCTATTATTTGAAAGTATTAAATTATAACTTATTGTTACACAATGCATTCAACAGCAATATTTTCTTCTCGCTCTTGTCTCTTACCCGGAAAGAGTATGAACAGAACATTTTATCAATAAAACAGTAGACAATATTCTTTAACTTTCTTTATTGATAAACGAAAATATCAATTCAAACTTTAATTGATAATTCAATATTAAGGATGTCCTTATATCAAAAAGGACAAATTTGTGACATAAGTTTTAACTTATTTTAGTTCGGAAATGCGTGAAACTAGCAAGTGTTGTTGTTCAGAAACTACTTAATCGCACTCAGTTTCTGTTTTTTTTTTTTTTTTTTTTTTTTTTTTTTTTTTTTTAATGCCATAGATTTTTAAACCATTAAATTAGACGTTTTGAACCGCATTTCCCGACGGCAGCCGATAAAACAGTCCAACGAAGAAAGAAAAAATCGTGATCATGTGATCAAAATCGTTTATAACTTGATAGGTAATTTAATTATCATAAAATGGAAAACTGAGAACGAATCCAAGTCCCTTCCATAGATAGGTCTTCCAATTTTACATCTTTTCGTTAAAAAGTGAATTTGTAAATTTGTCAAAACGCTTTGCGCTTGTCAACATTAAACGGCCAATTCAAACAAACTAGGCTCACCAACCCGCGTTTAGACAACGCAAACTCTGAAAACACTATAATGTTTCTTGTTTTAAAAATATTACCTGGTTATAGAAGATTAAATGACATTATCACGAACGAGGACTACCTTCCGTAATAAGTTTTCTATATTGTTTTCGCTTGAATTCAGTATTTTTGGTTAATATGGCCTCATCCACCACTGTGGCGACAGCTGATGGCTGTTTTTGAGATTGACAAACACGATAAATTACACATTTGAAAATCAGCTTGAATAAAATGGTTAGGCAAATAATGTCGGTGCCTCTCGGACATAGCGATACTATGGACAATATTCTTCCTTTGAGGTTCGAGATCTGAAAAAATCCGTCTCGCTGTAAATAACATTCAAAATCACGGTACTTAAAAGCATTGTATTTTGAAATTTTAAGCTTATACTTCTTATTTTGATCGCGTTTTAAATACATTGAAGAACGTGTATAACTTATGCATGACTTATTTTCTTCATTTTATTACACTAACACACATATTCAGTATGTTATTAAAATGTAAATTGTTTATTTTAATTATTAAATATATGTATAAATTTTTAAATTTGTATTTATCGAGTAGTTATTGGTATAAAATAAACCAAACGCATTTTATGCATGGATTTACCACTATTTATGCTGCATCTAGTGAAGAAATTTATAAACAAAATGCTATAGCCGCACTACATGACTACTAGTCATGTGATTTGCAATGTGACATCCCATTAATATCGTCCACAAGAAAATCGTGATGTATAATGTAATTTTCACTATTAAATGGCAGGGCTCGTACGGATCCTGGAATTTTATGATCAGAAAATTCTACTACACCATTATTTTCTTATTGAAATTTTCTGATTAAACTAAGCGAAATTTCAGTGTTTGAACAAAATTTATTTTTCCATTGAAAAAAAAAAAAAAAAAAAAAACTGGTATATATCACCTGGAAAATAACAGTACCCGTACGAACCCTGAATGAGTTTTACGTGCGAAAATTTAATTACAATTTTTATTTTTCCACTTTTTAATATTTACTTATAAATATATTATTCCATTTAAAAGTACTTGGAAATATCAGTGTTAGAATTTTTTAAATACTAATTGATGTTTATTATTAAAAGATTTTCATGCATAATAAATTAATTATTTTAGGCATTTTTCATATGACAACATTTTTAATATTTTGGTGTTTTATATTAAATGTGGTGCACGCGTAATAATTTAATTATTTTAAGATATTCTTAATTTTTTAATATTCATGTCTAAATACAATTTATATGAATTTAATTTTCCGTATTACCTGATTTTAACGATCGATCATTATAATATTATTTTAAAGTTTTATTTGTGTTTTTAATAGTTATGTGTAAAAACATATTTTAACTTCAAACGAAATTTAATTCTTTGTGCTGTTTAACAAACTGGCATCAACATAAAAATTAATTTTTCTAAATATATATATATATATGTAATGATAAATCGACGAAGGCGATGTTCCATAACAATGTACAAGTTCCAGTGGCACACCATCTATGAGGCAGAACAGATTACTACTACCAAGAATCAACAGTGGGACGAGCTGAGCAGTCGCTCCGGCAATTTGACCAGCAGTGGATGAGTTTATTGGGCTATTTCCCCATAAGAAAGTTCAATCAAGCAGTCTTTAAATTAATTTTATTAGAACTCATAAATAAGTTAAGTTCTTTCACGCAATCATCTTGGCACTCTCATCGAATAACTTCCACTTCACCAACTTCGTGATTAAGCTGCATTCCACGATATTAGAATTTTGGGGAGAAAAAAGAAACAGCATCCTAATAATTTTTGAAAGTCAATCGCATTCTCGGGAAACATGACATGGCTTCCGAGTAGTTTTTAAGAAAAAATGCATTCTAATTCAGCGGAGCAATAAAACGCGCGTCTTGATAGTTTAAAGAAAAGGTGCATTCTGTTCTCCTGAAAAGCCAAATGAAAAAATCATTTTCACGACAAAACTAGCGCCCTCCTACTTCGCGTCAATCATTTTAAAAATCCAATCAGGATGGACTCGAGCCTCTAACGGATAAAAGGATCAATTCTAATTGGCCGTAATAGGCGGTCAATTGGCAAGAACTATATTTTTTCCTCGGAAGACTAAGCCCTTTAGCAACGCGTAGTAACACCTTTCACGCGATGTTAAAAATAAAAAAATAAAATTAAAATCGCAGGAATATGCCAGAAAGTAAAAAGCTTACGAAATACTTCCCGCCTTTTTGAGAAGCAAGTAATAATTTATTAATAACTAAAGTAAGAAAAAGAATTTTAGCTGTTACAAGTTACGAAACTAAGATTGAAATATGTTCCACAAATTTAGAATTGAAGCTAAGAGAGAACAAAAAAATGGCGCAAATTTTTTTTTTTTATTTTTATTTTATTACAAATCCCCCCTCCCAGAAAGACGGGTGAAAAAGTAGGTCTGAGACCTGCAATTTCACAGAAAGGGAGATGATGCAGACTTAGCTCACGAAGTTGTTGATATAAGTAATAATAATTAGATACTAAATAAAAAAATTTAAATTAATTTCTCTTTTTTATATAAATATAGAATTCAAATTTAAAAACACTAAGGTGATGCGTGGAATAACTTCAAATTTAAATACAATAAAATAGGCATCAATAAAAATACAAGATATAATCTTGTTTAAAGTACACATCATAAAGTAATTTGAAAATATAAGCAATTACCCATAGTAATAACATAAAAATGAAAAACAATAACGTTGAATTCTTTTTTAACAATGTCAAATCTAGAAATGAAGGAATTTAATAGAACTTTCTTGACATCAATGTTGAAAGTTTGTTTCAAAAATCCATTTAAGAGTCATATTTGGAGTATTCATGATCTCTTTTCAAGGAAGTCTAATTATATCTTATTACTTGTCCAAGAGTCATATTTGGAGTGGTATAGTCCATTGCCTCTTTTCAAGGAGGTCTAATTATATCATTATTAATTGTCCAAATTCAATATAGTAAGACATTTTATAATATAGTAATAATAAACTTTAACAATGTAAATAATAAACAATATAAGTAAGAAACATAATAAGGAAAAATATCAATAATAATAAATATCATAAGTATAAGTAAATCTCATAATGGGTATAAGTAAATCTCTTAATAAGTAATAATAAATATCACAAAAGACATTCTTTAAATACTTAATCTCATTTATCTCATCTCATATTTTTGGGATGAAATATAGAGAGAAGTGGAATAAAATAAAAAATACAATCATGAAATCATTTACTTAATCTGGTAATTCGAGTACAGGATTAAGTAGGAATATGTACAAAAAAAAAAAAAAATTAAAATATAATATGATAAATTAAAATAAAATAAAGATAAATAAAAATTTTGTTCATGCTTGAGAATGCACGTGACCTTTAAACTACTAAGATTCTTAAAAAGAAATATTAATAAATGATAAAAATAAAAAACAAGATCTATTCATGTCAAATAATTACGCAATAAATATTCTCTCGGTGTGATAAAACATTGCAAGATAATGTAGCAGCAAAGAGAGAGAGAAAGAAAAAAATTAAAATAAAGTGATAAAAATTTTGTTACTTGATATATAATTAATTTAATAATTGATAGATTAAATTTAATATTACAAATAGGTTCAGTTGAAAGAAAAAAAAATATTCTAAGTAGAGTAATTCAGTACAGAATAAGAAATTTCCACTTTGTTCGTCTACGCCGGCATAAATAAACAAATATAAAAATTTCCAGACAAGTGACACTCCCGCTGCAGTCAAGAGATATCATTGCCATTCTGTAAGAATTACAGGATATTATCCGAATTAAAATATGAAAAGAAATTTACTGTTTAAGAGAAAAAAATTATAAAATGATAAACTAGAGATATAGTTTAAGCTACAGTTTTTACTTGAGTTTGTTGTTGTTGATTAGGGGGTTGTTGCTCATGACTTAATTTAAATTTATCAGGGGAATAATAAGGCCTTAATTTAGATACATGTACTATTTCTGAACTTTTGAACTGGTTTTGCCTATCAATTTCAAAATTTATTTCGGATAATTTGTTAAGAATTTTATAAGGGCCACTAAATACTTGTGATAACTTTCTAGTATTAGGGTACTGAAATTCTTCATAGATAACTAGATCTCCTATTTTAAATTTTGGTTCGATATAATCTTTATCATAATATCTTTTATTTTTTAAATGAAATTCATCAGTTCTTGTTTTAGCAATTTTAAGTGCTTCATGAACAGGGAGATAATAATTTTGTTGTAAGGGGGAGTCATAGGGTAATTGGCCAAAAAGCAAGTAAGCAGGTGGAAATTTGGTAATAGAATGGGGTGTATTATTATATTCATTAATTACCTCAGTTAAAAGCTTAGTCCAGGGAATTTTAGAGGTAGTGGAGTTTACTTTACATTTTAATCTAGTTACTATTGTCTGATTTACTCTTTCACATTTCCCATTCGTTTGTGGATGATGGGCAGTGGTCAAACGTTGTTTAATATTATGATTTCGCAGGAATTTTTTGAATCTTGAAGAAGTAAAAGCAGCATTCCTGTCACTAAGTATTTTTTGAGGGGACTGTATACTTGAAATCTTACTAAAACAGAATAATTGTTGAGGGATTTTGATATTGAAGATTTGTTTCAGACAATTTGTATAAGTTTCTGTAGTGACACTTTTGGAAGGAAATGCCCAAACATATCTTGTGGCATGGTCTATTATAATATGGAGATATTTTTTTGTAGAATTATAATAATTGAACCCTCCTACAGTATCAACAGACAGACAGTCAAAAGGTTGATCTGTAGTGGGCATAGCTTGTAATAAGCCAAATTTTTTCTGTCTAGGTTTTTTATTTTTCTGGCAAATATCACAGTATTTAACAAAGTTAGTAATGTCTTGGGTCATATCTGGCCAATAATAGTTAGGAGAAATTAAATTTTGCATTTTTTGAACACCAGGGTGACCAAACTGTTCATGAGCAACATTAAGCAATTTTTTTCTTAGGGACATGGGAACTACCACTTTACGAAAACCTTTTCTTTTAACTATAATCAGTCCATTGTCATTAATATAATTTGATCCACACATATTTTCTTTTTCTTGCATCTCAATAATCTCTTTAACGTCAAGAAGAAAAGTAAGGGGTTTACAAAAATGAGAAATAGGGTTTCGGGACAACATGTCGGCTTCGACATTTGTAGATCCCTTTAAGTACTCTATTTTGTAATCGAACATACTTAACTTCAATGACCACCTAAATAATCGACCTCTTAAATGTTTGACATTTTTTAACCAAACAAGAGATGCATGATCCGTATGGATGGTAAATTGTACACCGTGAAAGTAATGATAAAATTTATCTAAAGTATCAATGATAGCAAGACACTCTAGTTCGGTAATGAAATAATTTTTCTCATAACTTCTCAATCCTCTAGAAAAATAAGCAATTGGATGTAAAAAGTTATTATGGTCGGGTTGTTTAAGAACTGCACCTACCGCTACCTGAGAAGCGTCAACAAACATGTGTAGGGGTAATTTTGGGTCATAAATCTTTAAAATTGGTTTAGCAATGAGAGCATCTTTTAATTTTTGAAAAGAGTTTTGACATTCAGTATTCCATTCCCAAATAGTATCTTTCTTAAGTAATTTATTTAGGGGGTGTCTAATTTCAGCATATTTGTCAATAAATTTATGATACACATTTATAGAACCAAGAAATCTTTGTAATTCTTTAGTGTTAGTAGGAGGTTTTAATTTTTTAATTGTTTCTATATTAGTATTAGCAGGAGTTAAAGTTCCATTTTGGATTTCATACCCTAGAAAATTGATTTGTTTTTGAGCAAAAGTACATTTAGATAATTTTAATTTAATATTTTCTATTCGGCATAAATCAAAAATTTGGATGAGATGCTGTATATGTTCATCTATTGATTTAGAAAAAATAATTATATCATCAAAATAATAACAAGCAAAGTCTATTTTATATTTTGTAAGAATTCTTCTAATTGTCCTGTTGAAAATTGGGGGGCCTACCTTTACACCAAAGGGGAGAACATTCCATTCCCAGAGCCCACAATTAGTAGTAAAGGCTAACTTTTCGGAATCGGCTGGGTGAATAGGTATGTGCCAATAGCCTGAGGCTAAATCTAGTGCAGAGAAATATTGGGCACCACTTAATTTGTCTAAAATTTCATCTATTCGGGGCAAAGGTTCAGCGTCATTTTTCATGATAGAATTTAATTTTCGGTAATCAACACACATTCGGTTTTTTTTACCTTCATCTCGTTTATTTACTAATGTAACTGGAGAAGAGTATGGGCTATAACTTTCTTTAATTAACCCAGCAGCTAATAAGGATTGGATTTGCTGAGATATTTCTTTTTCATCAGCAGTGGATGTACGATAAGGCCTCAAAGATATTGGTAGGTCAGATTTAAGATAAATACGCTGAGGTTCAATATTAATTCTCCCTACATCATATTTATTTTTTGCAAAAATATCTAAATAATCCCTTAAAAGTTCCCTTACATTTTTATTTTGAATAGCATTCAGATTCCCCAATAGATTATAATCATCATTATTAGTTCGCGACAAGGATTGAGGAGTTATGGTATTTCCATAATCGGGTTGCACAGTAGTATCATTTTTTATAATATCAAAATGAAGCAATTCTAAGTTATCACTGGATATGTTGACATATGGGTTTAACGAAATATTGTCTTGTAACACCTGGCTTTTTGCACAATCAATTTTCAATTTAAATTTGGCACAATCAGGTAAACCTAAAATAGCATAGTCCAAATCAAGTTTACTTACTAAAAAATTAACATATCTCTTTATATTACCAAATTTAATACATAATCGACAAGATTTATTAATTGTAAGAGTTCCTTGTGCCTGTCTGATAGTAATAGGGGTAACATTATGTAAATTACCATTTAAATATCGAACAAATTTGAGGGGTAAAATTGAGACAGTTGATCCACTATCAACCACACAATACACTTTATTATTGCCCACATATCCAGGGATGATTAATTGTCAAATATTATTAGTAGGGGGTGGTTGAATATGAGCAGGAGTTTGAGCTTGAAAGGAATGTGTGTTAAATATACAACTCCTCTCCCAATGATATGCATTTTCTATGCCTCTGTTTAAACATATTCTGCACGGACGACTTGGGTAGTTGTTTTGACAATGAGTCGTAGGTATTCTAGGAGTGAAAAACCTAGGATTAAAATTTTGGGATGGATTGTTTGGAGTAGGTCGAGTCCAATGTCTGGGCTGAGGATTGGGATTGTGCATTGGTCTAGTTTGTTGAAAATTTCTATTGCCGTTATTAGAGGTATGATTTGGAATCGCTGCTAATTGTTTAGCAATGCGAAACCATTCACGAGTATTGGAAGGAGGGTTAACCATCAAACAATTTTGATACTCCGGCTGAAGTCCATCAGTTAATCCCTGTATAATTAAATTTTCACCAAGCTGAAGTTGCCTTCCAATCTCAACTTTCTTTCTAAAATAAGAATCCAAATCACTTAGATCATTTAACTTTAAGGAAGTAAACTCAGAAAATTTTGGAACTCTAACCTGAATGTATTTTTCAGTGAAAATCTCGACAATTTCCTCATAAGTAGCACAATCCAAACAATCATTTATATAAGTTTTTAGCGCTTCCCCCTTTAAATATTTTGGTGTTTCCACTCATTATCTTTTTTTTCTACAGAACATTCTCGATCAAAATGTTTAAACCATTTAAAAATATCCATGCCCGACCCAAATTCAAAAGGGACAATATCAAGTTTATTTTCTGACATTTTTTCTTCTTTTACTAATCCTGACCTTAATACATGAAAGAAGGATAATTCATATGGAAAAAATTTAAATGCTATACTTCAATTATTAAACTTCAATTACTATACTTCAAATACCTCAATAAATAACAATAAAAATAATAAATCAATTCTGTTTGACTTCATGTGAAATAAATAAATAATAAATAAATAAGTAATAAAATAATAAATATCGGTTTTCCATACATGGGAAATAACAAATAATTTTAAGAACAAAAATACTTTTCTTTACGTATTGAAAATAAATTTAGCAACAGAGAATTTTTTAACAACAAATTAATCCATCTTTCGATTAAAAAGAAAAAACACCTTTAAAACTAAATAAAATTTCTATGAGCAAAAAATTTTAATTAATTATAAATTAAGAACAAATTTATTTTTTAATATCTGTAATAAAAGAGAAAAAAAAATCAAGAATTTAAACAAAGAAATTATTATTAAAATTTCTTAATCAATAAAACAATAAAATAACAAATAATAACTTACAGACATGCTCGATGTGGCCTTGTTCAAATACCTAATTTTCTATTAAAATAAACAAAAAAATAAAGCACTTCGTAGTTACGACTCACAGGTGCAAATTTCAATTGACTTATATTACCGATGGTATCAACAGTAGTTTCGCAATCATGCTGCAGGTGTTCATTTATTATGAAATGAAAGTTTATCAAAATATTTCAGTACTGTTATCTAGAAAATACATAAATAAATAAATAAAAGAAAATGATGTTGAATTTTGGCGTTCTTTGGATTAAGTAATAATCAGTAGATGATTTCGTAGATGTCAAGTATAAAAAAAATACTGGAGGCATATTTCACACTTAAAAATTTGCAGATGCTAGACAGAATCACAACAAAACTTCATAAGACGATCCTTTTCCCAGCTGAAAGGTTTATCATTTATGCACATGAAGATGTTTTTCCATGCAGGCCATCTCGTCGTAACATGGGTGGAAGTAGACGCGGATGAGGTTAAAGATGCGTGCAGCTAGCATCTCAAAAACTCTGACTGTTAGTAACACACATTGAGTCTTATTGCAGGAAACAAAATTACAATATTAGTATTAACACACAGCAGCTGATCCCATCCATCTTCAGTCTTGGACATACCATTTAGATGGAAGATATCATAGTTATTTTTTTCTGTATTAAATGTTAAGATGAAAACAATACCAGGAAAAATGTAGGAACAACTGTAAGTGTATGAAGAGCATGCAGCTTATTCTCAAAAGTTTTACGCCGGTTCATTTTTCATCCTACCGGCTTCCACTGTAATGATAAATCGACGAAGGCGATGTTCCATAACAATGTACAAGTTCCAGTGGCACACCATCTATGAGGCAGAACAGATTACTACTACCAAGAATCAACAGTGGGACTAGCTGAGCAGTCGCTCCGGCAATTTGACCAGCAGTGGATGAGTTTATTGGGCTATTTCCCCATAAGAAAGTTCAATCAAGCAGTCTTTAAATTAATTTTATTAGAACTCATAAATAAGTTAAGTTCTTTCACGCAATCACCTTGGCACTCTCATCGAATAACTTCCACTTCACCAACTTCGTAATTAAGCTGCATTCCACGATATTAGAATTTTGGGGAGAAAAAAGAAACAGCATCCTAATAATTTTTGAAAGTCAATCGCATTCTCGGGAAACATGACATGGCTTCCGAGTAGTTTTTAAGAAAAAATGCATTCTAATTCAGCGGAGCAATAAAACGCGCGTCTTGATAGTTTAAAGAAAAGGTGCATTCTGTTCTCCTGAAAAGCCAAATGAAAAAATCATTTTCACGACAAAACTAGCGCCCTCCTACTTCGCGTCAATCATTTTAAAAATCCAATCAGGATGGACTCGAGCCTCTAACGGATAAAATGATCAATTCTAATTGGCCGTAATAGGCGGTCTATTGGCAAGAACTATATTTTTTCCTCGGAAGACTAAGCCCTTTAGCAACGCGTAGTAACACCTGTCACGCGATGTTAAAAATAAAAAAATAAAATTAAAATCGCAGGAATATGCCAGAAAGTAAAAAGCTTACGAAATACTTCCCGCCTTTTTGAGAAGCAAGTAATAATTTATTAATAACTAAAGTAAGAAAAAGAATTTTAGCTGTTACAAGTTACGAAACTAAGATTGATTGACCACAAATTTAGAATTGAAGCTAAAAGAGAACAAAAAAATGGCGCAAAATTTTTTTTTTTAATTTTTATTTTATTACATATATATATATTTATATTTCATTTTATTTATTTATTTAAAATTTTCTCATGTTTCGGTTTGGTTTATTGATAAATTTAATTGGTGAATATTGTCTACTTTTAATGGTCTTATATATATATTTAATTAAAATAATGAAAATTCGAAAATAATAATAATAAATAAATAAATAATAAAAAAAATAAAATAATCAATCAGAAAATTAGTAAAGTTAAAAGAATAATAAGCGCACTTTACACACCGTTTGCTTGAGATGCGTAAATATACATATATATATACATATAATTGATATGCATAGTTTTGTTCTTAAAAACTTTAATGGACCTTTTCTGACCGACTTTAACATTAAAAATTTTTTTATATATAGTTCTCCGATTTAAAAATTGTAAGTATGCGTGATAAAGACATTAATTTAGCAAAGACGATTGTTAATAATTTTGTTTTAATTATCTGAAAACTATACTAATTTCTAACTTGTATTTTAGACGAAGCATATAAAATACAAGCATTAAAATTAAAAACATTAGTACTTATATTAAATAACACATATTTAAACAATATTATTGTAATTTAGTAAAATTTAGATCCTAAAAAGAGACTTTTTTTTTTTTTTTTTTGAAAAAGCACAAAGAAAATTGGTTTTACCCAAATAAGTAAACAGTACAGAAAATTTAAACATTTTATAATTGTTAAAATTGATGAAAATATAAAAATATAAGAAACAGAAAAAGTAGCACATGTACTTTGTTACTCTTGAAGGTGTAATCTCTTCTTCGTATTTAATTATTATTATTACCATTTAATTTTGAATAAGTAAATTAATTATGCCTGAAAACTAAGAATTTCGAAAATAATTTGTACAAATAAGTAGTTTGACATAGATATCATTCAATACAACATTTTTTAAGGTTGAACTAATCATTGATTATAAGGTTAATGTATTTCTTTCTAGGAAAAGGACACTGAAAGTGAATTAAGAAATAATTGCAGTAAACTTTTCACAAACTCAGGAACAATTAAGTTTTAAATTCTTCATATGATAAAGAAGTAAAATGCATTTTTTCTTTACATATAAATAGAGGTAACTTAATAATTAATATTTAATTTTACAAGGATTACATGTATTGGATTCAAGTGCTATATTTTAAGAGATTTCCTTTAGCTAAATGTCTTTAAAAATTACTTAAAAATACCTATTTTTTATTTACTATTAAATCCTTGTAATTGGTGCGGTTGGATTGGATTTTATTTTGTTTACCAGCTGATTTTTAAACTCTATTTGTTGGCTTTCTTTTGAGGTTGTTTCATTGTTGTGAGAAAATTTTCCGATTTTAAGAATTTCATTATATTTTAATATAATTCTTGCCTTGATGAATTTATATCGGACACAACGCAAATAAGTCTTATTTTTTATTTTTTTATCTTTGAGAAATAAATTACCATCATAAACAGCACAAACTTTTTTCCTTAAAGAATTCCTAAATCACTCTTCCATTTCTAAGATAATGAACAAAAGTTTAAAAATTACAACGAATGTTGAACAGGTTTTGTCGAATCTTCCCTCTTAATGACCAGGGATCAAGAACTGAGCATTGGCAATATGCAACTCCAGTATGACCCCTTGTATTTTCCCCTCCTAATCGTTTTCGGGTTTAAAGTAACAAACTATTTAGGCATTTTTCTAACGGAAGCACTTAATTGATAGGATGACAGAATGATTGACATTCGGCGAAAGTGGAATCCAGGAAATAATTTCATCAGAATGTCACAAAAACAAAAAGGGAAATTTGCCGATCAGTCGCAGAATAAAATAGCTAAATTTGTCAATTTGTTGAGATAAATAAATTGGGAAATTTGCCTGTTGGTCTCAAAAAAAAAAAAAAAAAAAAAAAAAAAAAAAAAAAAAAAAGATTTTGTAAAACAAGCAAGCAGGAAAATTTTGTGAGAAAAATTACAAAACTTATCAGTCAAACGCAGAAAAACAATCATGAATTTTGTTTAATTGTCGTAAAAGCAAACTGAGATTTGTCAATCGATAGAGGAAAATATCAAGAAATTAGTCAGTTGGTCCCGAGACTTGATCTTCATGTGACAAAGAAAAAAAATTCGAAAAGTGATTTTTTGGGGAAACAGGAATGACACAAGATTCTTTAGTGCATGAATCCTGCCACCCCGTCGCGGAATTCAAACCCTGTATGTGTATAATAATAATATTGAATAAAAAATGCAATTCTGACATTTAAATACTCTCCTTATTTGTCACTAAACTGCTGAAAATTGCTTATAATATGTACAATGAAATGCTGATAATTTTTAGAACAAATTTTATACGTTTATTAATATGTCCAGGGGTGATTCTGGATGAATTTTTTTTTTTCGGAAATTCGCATCGCATTTTCGGAAATCGGGGGGGGGGGGGGGGGGGGGTCGCGAGTCCCCCCCCTCCAGCGATCTTCGGACAAAATCGGCGTTTTCCCGCTATCTTCAGACGAAATCAGCAATATTCTAGCAAAATCGGCGTATTTTTTCAAATATTCTTTTGACAAAATATTTTTAAGCGATCTTTTAAAGAAATCGGGGTTATATCTGCAATCTTTAGACGAAATCGGCGTTTTCCCGCCGTCTTCAGAAGAAATCAGCCTTTTATCTGCGATATTTGGTGAAATTGCCGTTTTTTCCGCAATCCGCACAGGAAATTCACGTTTTTCATCGATCTTTTGACAAAGTTCGTTTACAAAAACATTGAGAAAATCGTCGTTTTTCCACGAAATATATGCTATTTCGGCGATCCTATCACGAAATTTGCATTTCTACGCAATTGTTTTTTCCGCGCGCAAAACCGTACAAGTTGGCAACTATGCGGAACTGATAACCCAATTTCAAATTTTCGGAAGAGGATGCCTTAAATTTTCGGAAATTTCGGAGGAGAATCATCCCTGAATATGTCTATAATTGTAAAGCATTTTCACAAAGAAATACGTAGCATCCTTTTATAATGTAAACATTATAAACAAAAGTCTTACTAATATACCAATGGTTGAAGAGTTATCTCCAAACACAGGTTTAATTGATGATTTTTTTTTTTTCATGCTTTAATTATTCAATACTGTCTTACCTTAAGCTATATTTAATTTTATTTTAAAGTAAATCTCTTTGAAATTTATAAGAAGAAAAAATTACTTTTAATTTTAAATATTTATAATGAAGTCACGAAAATAACTAGTTGGATGCACCAATCCCAAGACTCTCTTCTATTTCAAAGATCTCGATGTTTCAAAAAATATTTACAAATATTAATACTACATCAATATTGTTAGTTCAATATCATACCCAACTTCGATTTTCATTCGTTTGCGAATAGCCAGTTTTAGCAAGGTACAAAATTCCAATTGCTGCATGAACTGCCAATTCAAAAACTTTCGAAAAACAAATTAAGGGGGGGGAAATAGCTCCCCTCCATTTCCTTTTTTTATACTTAATCATTGAATCCCCTAAACTAATCAAGGATATGCTTTATCACATAAAAAAATCTATATCCAAAATTCATAGCAAACTGAATAATTCTTCATAAAAACCCTTTTATATAATTTAAGGAGTTATCCCCCTTCTTTATACTTAAACATTAAACTTCCAAAACTACTCAGGGATTCGCTTTATCAAAAAGAGTGTACATCCAAAATTTAAATCAAATAGGATATTTCTGCATAAAAACTTATTTATCAAATTTAAGGGAGTTTGAAGTAAACGCCCGTATCCCTTTTATTCTTAACAAAAGAACCCCACAGCTAATTAGGGAAATATCTTATCACTATAAACCTGTATCCAAATATTAAAAGAATTCGGTTAATTCTGGAACAAAAATCATTTACCTAAATTAAGAGGGGTAGTCCCACCAATCCCCCATTTATACTTATCAAATGAACTCCCAAAACAAATCAGAGAATTGCCTTATCAGAATGAAACTATATCCAAATTTTGAAGCAAATCGGTAAATTCTCTGTGAAAAACACATTAAACTAAATTCAAAATGGGGGAGTTACTTCCCATTTCCCCCTCTTAGACTTATCCAGTGAACTCTCAAAACTAATCATGGAGGTGTCCTCATCAGAATGATCCTATGTGTAAAATTTGAATAAAATCTGATAATTTGGTATGAAAAATCCATTTATCTAAAATTAAGGTGAGGGATTAGCCCCCCCCCCTTCCTCCTCTTTATAAATATCCAATGAATTCCCAATACTAATAACCATGGCGGTGCCCTCATAAGAATGATCCTGTCTAAAATTTGAATGAAATCTGATAAATCTGCATGAAAAACCCATTTATCGAAGTTAAGGGTGGGGAATTAGCCCCCCGTTTCACCTCTTTATACTTATCCAATGAGCACCTAATACTAATCACAGAGGAACCTCATCAGAATGATCCTATGTCTAAATTTTGAGCGAAAACTGATAATTCTGGATGAAAAAAACCATTGATATAAATTAAGGGGAGGAGTATTAGCCCCTGTTCCCCGCTTATACTTATCGATTGAACTTTTAAAACTAATCAGGGAAGTGCCTTATCAGAATACACCTATACTCATAATTTCAAGTGAATTGCATATTTTTATCATGAGTTATGGTGTTACGCTTGTACATACATACTTACATACATTCAGAATGGGCCCAGGTGTTTCATAAGGTCTCAGGTTTTAATAGCCTATGAGTTAAAAATCATTATTACAGAACAGTAACATTTTGTGGCAAAATATTTTCAAATTGAAGGAACCCCTGGCAGCCATTCCCAGAAACGTATCCAAAGAAATTTGGTTCAATTCTATGTATAACTTCATAGTGTTTGATGTGGAATAATGAAAATGGCACAAAAATTGTGATTACAGCATCGCCTTACAGCAAAATGTTACCATATTGAAGATGGACCTGCTGGCTACAGCCAAAAACATGCACAAAATATTTGGTTCATTATGTCAGACAGGTTTTGAATAAAGATGTTTTTGGGGAAACTGGATCCCTAAAACAAATTCGTGGAAAAAAATTGATTACATTACTTTCTTCTATCAAGGATAGAAGAAAGTAAAAAATGTTTGTTTAGTTGTTTAACTTAAAAACCAATTATTAATTATTTAAACTAAGCGAAAGAAATAAAATCATAGTTTATTAAACAATTACAAATTTTATAAAGACTAAAGACAGGAAACCAATATTTAGAAATGCATATAAAGGTAGCAAATTGCCATTTCGAATCTACTATTATTCGCTCCTGTAATTGGTATATAAGCCTGCGCTTCTCTGTCGCTTTGCTCAGCTTAGCTTTTTTTACATGCTGAGTCTTGTACTGATGAAGAATTTCGATAATAGATTCGAAATGGCTGTTTGCTACCTTTTCATTTATTATTTGAGCATTTCTAAATGTTGGTTTTCTATCTTCATACATTTTTACAAAAAGGCTTTATTTCCTATTTTGACTTCAAATTTTGTTTTACAATCTGAAAGTAAAGATACAATTTTTTAAAAGATATAAGCGTAAATTCTTGAATTTATTACAGAATTTAAATATAAGTAGTAAGGAATGCTGGCAATTTTTTAAGCTTTTGGGAATTACCTTTTACTCATTTGTAGGGAACTTATTTCATCTTTTGTATTATAAACGAAAGTTTTTTGGCATTGTTTGGGATCAAATGATTACTGTTATTCATCTATATTTGCTTTGCTGCATTCTCCGGATATCCGATAGAGAAGTTGGATATCCGGTGATTGTGATCCGGATATCCGATGATATTTCGGATATTGAAAAATCAGCCGGATATCCGTTGCATCCCTACCAATTAGTCTTAATCGGGGCCTGGGTAAACTACATATTTTTGGATTCCCCACAACACAAGTATGTCATTTATCCATGATACTATCAAAACCAGAATAACTAATGGTCACCATATTGAAAAATGGCCGACTTCATTGAGCCAGAGGCTCCATGTGTTTTCATGCCAATGGACTTGTTAATCATACATTTTTGGATTCACCACAACATCAGAATGACATTTATCCATAATATTTTGAAAAACAGAGGGTTAATGGACGCCATACTGAAAAATTGCCATCAATAAACAAGGTGTTCAAAAAGATTTTCATGTTTCTGCATGCTATTAAATTAATAAAACGAATGATGAGATAATAAATAAAAAAAGACATGCAGGGATCAAAAGGTACAACGAAGTTCAGTCAAAGACCTGCTGCAGTTGAGACAGATTTTTGATTTCAGATTATCATTTCTTCACGTGATTCGTTAGGACAGCAATTTTCAGAAAAATCAGTTCTACATCCAGATTACTCTTTGAGCCGTATCAGAAAGATAAACCTGATATCGAAAAGTCAAATCTAGAATTTATCGAAGACATGATCAAAACTCATGAGAAGGCTAATAGGTACAAGGGAAAACACAAGGTCTATCCAGGTAATGAGACTGATTACAGGAAATTAATTTATTTGAAAATAATTTTATAATTCTTCAAAATAGCCTCCTTTTATATTAATAGACCGTTGTCAACAATTCTACTACCCATTTATGAACCTTAAGGAAACTTAAAAGAACTCCTGAAAAAGGTTGCAAATTATCAAATTTTTATTAATAAACAAGCATTATATTAACTTGCAGTTGTGTGCTTATGTTAAATTCAAATCTTGCAAGGCAATTTTAAAATCACTTTTAATTATACAGTTGAGCGGAAACATTGAATATGTATGCAGTTTCAATGACAATGCAATATTATAATAATTTGAAGAATATAGAAGTTATACTGTTTCTAATAGGGCTCCACAAAAATTTAGACTAAAACTTGCAAGTTAATTTTTAAAAAATTTCTGTTATGTGATTGAACTGGAACCTTGTTGATACATGTAGTTCTGATGATAACGCAATATTATTATAATTTATGAAACGTAGAAGTTAATTTTTTATGTAATCCTGTAAAAAAAAGTATAATTCAAATCTTACAAGACAATTTTAAATCATTTTCAATTATCTGAAACTTTGCCTACATGTGTTTTTCCAATGACAATTCCATTAAATTAGACAAATGTAGAAATAATGCATTTTTTACAGGGCCATGCAAAAGATCGCGAAAAAGTTCTTGCTAAAAAGCAGAAATTTAAATTAAATTTCAACTAAATTACTATAGGTTATCAAGATACACAATATTTTTTAAATTGAAAACAAAGTGTGTTACAAAGTGAATTTATTTTACAAGATAAGATCACATAAAAAAAAAATTTAGATACATTATCATTTTTATGCAGAAATTTTATTTGAAATTGAATAAAACTTATATACGTTATTTACTCACATGGCAGCGTTTTTTCAAACTGAGAATAATTTGGGTAGCATTAGATATTTTTTACAAAACCATACAAAACAGTTTTTTACTTTTTAGAATGATTACATAAATTTTTAGAGTAATTCTGAGTAGACAAAAATAAAAAAAGAAATGAATGCTAATTTACATGTATGCATTCAATTGTTTTTTACTTAATAGGGAAATAAGTATGTTTAACGCATTCTTTAAAATTCATTATTTTTCATTTGAGACATTATTGCTAAATAAAGCAAATATTTATCACTACTTGAGTATTTTATCAGGGTACATTCGAAAAATCAGGCAAAAATTAAATTTCAAAGAAATAATATTAACCACTTAGATCGTCAAAACTTTCCACTGTGCAATGATCAAAGACCAAAAGCACTTGCATTTTAGCCATATTGTCAAACTAGCGGCCTTCGCCCGCTACGCTGGTCGGTTTATCTAAAGAAATCTTGAAGTAGTTAGATAAGGTTCAGACATACATTAAAAAAAAAAAAAAAGCAAGTCGATCATTCAAAAAACGTTGGGAAATATCAAATATTTACTGTAATTTTTTAAGAAAAACAAAGTTTCGAAAAAAAAAATTAAATCGAAAAAAAAATTACACTGACATATTAATGCAAGGAAATTTTCCCAGAGAGAAAATTCGCCTTGAATACAATATTTCAAATTCTTTTAATTGCTTATAGGCGTTAATGCCAACATAGTGAAAAAAAATTCCATGCTGGGAATCGAACCCGGGCCATCAGTATGGCGCACTGACGTTCTACCGACTAAACCACATGGAACGACAGCCAGCTTGAAACTTTCTCATACTTAAGTAGACTGGCGAAAACATAACGATAGCGCGTTTTAAAATCGCACAGTGACATCTATTGGATTTTATATGTACTAAAAAACGTTATGTACTAAAAAACGTGAGCAGCGCACCTAATAGTTTCTTTTGTTTCTTTTTGTTACTTTTTTGTCTGTTGTCCGATTTTGATGAAACAAAGCCTATACACTGCCCGGGAGTGTGCATTCTTCATTAGTGAAAACCGCATAAAAATCCATTCAGTAGTTACGAAGATAACCTCGAACAAACAGACAGACAGACAAAAAATTCAAAAAAAATTTTTTTGTGTTTCATTGGTTTTCTTTTATCGCCCTGACTCCATTTTTGTCAATTATCTTCAATGTACAGACACACCGGGTCCTACTGTTTTATTATATGTATAGATTTCGAGAATGTAATGCACGTCCAGCACGTTGTTCATGAAGAATGTTTTCTCTTCCATCTTTGAAGGCATTATGTGCCATCTACACATTTCAGACTTGGACAAAAAATCTTTCCTCTAGGCTTCTTGTAACATGGGAAGCTTCTCAATTGACAATTTGCTTGATTTTATGCAAAGTTTTATGGCGTATCTAGTTTACTTCATTCTGAAAACCTAATGCCACTTGCATACACGTCTGTCTCATGAGTGATCTGTGTGCTGCAAAGACTCAAAGCCAAGTGACTTCTGCTAGAATCTGTAGCTGATAGGACCCAACCACACATATTGCTTATAAATTCCGTCCCTTCAGCCTTCTGCTTGGCGCGAAAAGATTCAGTCTCATTACTTAATGGACAGACCGTGTACCTGTCTAAAGACTCAAAAGTCAGAATAATTTTTCAAACCTCCAAATATAAAGCTAAAGACATTTTCTGACTTGAAGAAGAAGAAGCAGTGTGTAAAATTTAATAAATCAAAATTTGTTGCCAAGGAATCTGTTCGTTCATGCTAACAACAAAATATTTTCAGATTTTTGAGATTATATTGTATAATTGGCAAATTTTTGATAAGGCTTGTCATGCAGTTTGTTACAAAATGCAGATTAGCAAATTTAATTTATCAATGAAATCAAACATACCTTCCTAATTTAGGCCTAAACACAAGGTACCTGTCAGTTTTGTCTACAAAATCTGTCAACATTTTAAATGCTACTAAACTGTAGCATAAATGCAATAGAATAATTGGGGGGGGGGGGGGGGGGGGAGGGGGGTAAATGAATAAAGAAAATATTTTTCATTATTATTGATAAAGCAGCATAGCATTTTGATACAAGACACAAAAAAGTAATTCAAACTTTTCAATGTATTTCTTTGTTTTGTAATTGAACATTAAAGACAAACAATTAAAAATATATATATAAAAGCAGTTGAAATACTTTATTTTACATTACATAATAAATCAAGCTATTTTTTTAAAATTGTAATTAAAACAAAGTATTTTAATACCTTGTTATTTACAATTACCAAGCTTTATAAAAATTAATTATGTACAAACATGTCTCAATAAAATAATTTGTAGTTAATAGAACTCATTTTGTTAACAATTTGAAAATTATGAAACACTAAAATATCCATTTGTTAAAATTTGCATATCCTGGATGTTATTTTTTTCATTTAAAATACTATTTTTTGTTTTTATTTTATTAAAAAAAAAAAAAAAAAAAAAAAAAAAAAAAAAAAAAAAAAAATGAAAATATACATTGATTTGAATATTACAGATGACATCAATTATGAATGAGAAGATAGATAATTCCATATATTTACAAATACTATTCCCAGCTCTTCATAAGCTTTAAAAACAGTTACACTTTTACAGACTAAGTCATAGCATTATATGAGGAAGACAATTTCATTAGCAACCATAACTTGGTTAAGATCAGACATTTTATCCAAGGCAATATTTATTTCTTCAGGAGTAAAAGGCTCTTTCAATTTTTGTTCAGCCATAAAATCAACAAGTTCATTCATTGGTACAGACTGTGCATGGCGTTCTTTGAATAGTTTCAATAAAACACTCTTGAATTCTTTTAATCTGTACAAATGAAAAATAAACATCATTTTCATGCTTTATGGCAATGCCTATGCAACTATGAAAATAAACTTATTTCATTTAGCTATAATGAAAATTTTCAAATTAAAATAGTTTTACTGTTCTTAAATATGAATGAATCTGTATTCAGAGTTTGTATGCATTTCTTTAAATAAAAATCAAGTACAGGGACTTTCAAAGACCAAACAAACAAACAAACAAAAAACAAAAAAAAAAAAAAAAAAAAAAAAAAAAAAAATAATAATAATAAATACATAAAGGACATACAAATTAAACCAAGAGATTATCTTCATATATATATATATATATAAATCTTCTGTGCGTGTGTTTATCACTGAACTCCTCCTAAACGACTGGACCGATTTTAATGAAATTTTGTGTGTGTGTTCCAGTGGATTCAAGAATGGTTTAGATTTACATTTCATCGAAATTGATTAAGTATTTTTTTAGTAATTAGGCAAAAACTAATAGTTAGTGATTTTTCGCTATTTAAAAGTGTTGAATAATTTCGCTGAATAGAGAATGGACTGAATCGCCGAGCGGTCTAAGACGCCAGATTTAAGCTTTGATTCTTAAAGAAAAAGATCGTGTGTTCGAACCCCACTCCTGACCAGGATTGGCAAGTTTTTGACAGCGTACGGTTTTATCCGGCTAAAACCGTGGTTTAAACCGTCATGGCTGAAACCTCTTGTCAAAAACCTCGTCAGAAACCTCAAATACTACACTGATCTGTAAAATTTCACATTAACAGGGCTCCCAACAGATTTTAGCCCTCAAAAAGGGGGTAAGGGGAGCATTTTCATTTAAAAAGGGGGACTTTGGGGGACCATTTTTGTTTAAAAAGGGGACTTTGGGGGACCATTTTTGCTTAACAAGGGGACTTTGGGGACCAATTTTATTATAAACAGAAACCAAATAAGAATCATATGTGTGTAAAAATTTAGCACAAATTTTCCTAAATAAGAAAGTAAATTTTTAAAATTAACCCAGACAATAGTGTTAGATGGCTATCTTTATAAGATTTCATTAAACAATGTACACAATTTTATTTAAACACAATTAAATATGCTACTGAAAAAGTATATAAAGCATTCAATATTTTGGCATTCACCTTGATAATTCTCGTTACAGGTAAAAAACTATTTGGATGTGCCAATCCCAAAATTTTCTTCTATCTCATACGTACATTTTATAATTTAAAAAAAATAGTTGCTCATTTTAATGCTTTAATCATTTTAATTCAATACCATACCAACTTTGATTTTTATCTTAAATTTATGCTTCAGTCAATTAATCGGAGTAAAAACAAATTTTTGTCTCTGCACAAGCCGATGGACAATAGAATGATAGGCAGATTTTTTTTCAAATTCAGCGAGAACCTACTTGCCTTACCAAAAAAAAAAATCACATACAAAAAATTTAGTTTAGTTCTAGAACTAACTTCATACATCTTTAGGTGGTGCAATATTGTAAATGGCATAAAATTCGTTATTGCAGCGCCCCCTTCCGGTGGATTTTTTTCAAATTCGGGGAGGACCAACTAGCTATAGCCATATACTTACACAAAAAGTTTGGTTCAATTTGATGGATAACTTCATATACTTTTGGTCGGTACAATATTGAAAATGGCACAAACATCGCGATAGCAGCATCCCCTTCTGGCGAAATATTTCAAAACTGAAGGAGGACCTGCTTGCCACAGCCAAAAACATTCACAAAAAATTTATTTCAATTCTATGCATAACTTCATACACTTTTTGATGGTAGAATGGCGACATACGGACACACACACACACACAGAGACATTTTGTAAAAACATGTTTTTTGGAAACCCTGACCAATAAAACATGTAAATCCGTCGAAAACCGGAAGTCAAAAAAATTTCGATTACAATACTTTCTTCTACTGAAGATAGAGGAAGTAATAATAGTGATCAGTTAATAAAAACAAGTGGGTAAGAATGATCACAGATCACTCAGAGGGTTTTATTTAATATTCCTTTCAAAACATTCTAAACTTTAATTAATAAACCAAAATTGTTAATAATGAAATCTGTTAAAACTTAATAATTGTTTATAATGATTAAATCCTTATATAGATGGGGATGATATAAGGCAGTGAGAATGGAGGTAGAGATAGTGTGAAGAACAACATTATTCATAACCTGGCTTTTCATTTAAGATATTACATGCCATATTGTAGATTACATTTTTGAAAATTTATTTCAATAGCGTCCCCTGGTGACAGAAAGGGATGAAAAGATGCTAACCGTTGAGATATGTTAAGCAGATTTTTTTTCTTAATTTTTTAGAAAATTTATGAAGTAAAGAACACAATTAGAATTAAACCATCTGCTAATGGTGAAAAAATGAGTTAAGACAGTGGGAAATGGCTGCTTAGGCCAAGAGTTTTAAAAGGATGTGTGAAAAAAATCAATTTTCTGATTCCTCACCCCACATACACATGAAGAAATGCCCCTAATTGTCTGGGGTCAAAATAGACCCTAGCAAAATGTTGGGCTCGATGAGATACCTCCTTTAGCAACCCTTCAAATGAGATTGAATCTTGCTGTAGTTTAAATTGGTGTTGAGTTTGAAAATTCCTGAAGTTTTATGAAAATCAGTGCATTAGTTCTTGAGATAGAGCTATTAATGAAATTGTGAATAATGCAGCATAACAGTGTCACTTGTTGAGCGATATACACTAAAAACTAATCAGCTCTAGTTTATATCAAGGTCTAAGTGAATGTAAAGTTTTGTGCATTATCTGTGCATTAGTTCTTGAGATACAGCGCTTTCTAACAGACATTTTCTAAAAACCACTAAAATTGTGTTCAGGACCTTCTAAATTGTATAAATCCATCAAAACTGGAAGTCAAATTTATTTCATGTATTCAATATTTTTTGTAAAGATTTAAAAAAAAAAGTAAAAAAATGTGAAAAGCATTTTACTCCAATCATTTTCTTTAATGTGATTCAGAGTTGTGGACTTTAAATTAATTTTTCTTAGTTTTAATCGTCTGTTTCCACACAATTCAATGATTCTTTCTATTCAAAAAAGCTTCATTTTTTTTAAGGTGGGGGGGGGGGGGGGTTGAAGCATGCCAAGGCCCGTTATTGAAGACTGGTCAAGCAGTAGCTTAATATAGTAACTTTTGTGTTCTGCAATTTTTTAATTTTTAAGAATTTTAATGAGATTCTTAAAATTTGCATGTATTCTGTTGTGATTTTTTAATATTTAGGTTCATGAAAGAATTTCAATTACAATGCTTTTTCATACCCATTATAATGCTTTTTTTGCATACATTTAAAAAAATTTTGTCTTCTTGGATTTTTAAGCTTTTAGTGATTTTCAGAGTTTTTTTTTTTATTTTGCGGCGATTTTTTTCAGACACAGAAAAGGGGACTTGGGGGACCAAAATACAAAAAAGAGGACTAAAGGGGACATTTTTCTAAAAAGGGGACTTTGGGGGGAAAAAGGGGACCATTTGGGAGCTCTGCATTAAACATCTGTCACAAATATACAATATTAGATGTAATATTAAAAATTCACTTTTACTGTATTGTATATTATCATTTCCGGAAAAAAAGAAAGAAAAAATGTGTCATAAATCTGAAAATTTGGCCTGCCTCCAAACTTGCTCAACTAGCAATGATTCTGCTATCAAACCCTGCTAGCTCAAGCACCAATTGAGAGAGTATTTTGTAACTTTGGCATCATACACTCTAAACTCATAAACCATTTGGGTGTAAATAAATGTTCTAAATTGGTTAAGTGCTCTAGGATGGTGTGGGGTAAAATTGATCCAGATTATTAACTGTACAAAATCATTTTCTTCTATTTGAACATTCTAAAAAACAATGTTTTATTGCAATTAAAGTAATTTAATTTTTTTGTAATTATTAAATTACAGTATAATTAATTTTAAATAAAAAATTACTCAATGTTTCTCTTTTGTTCGTAAAATGTTTTAAAGCACATTACATGTTTTTGATGGTTTAAGCCAGTTTTTGACAGTTTAAACCAGTTTTTGACACTTGTCATGTCAAAAACCAGTTTCTGACATCAGAAACCCAACCCTGCTCCTGACATATGTGTATGTTTTGCAATAATTTTTTCTGTATTATAATTTTAATTAACAGACTTCAAAAAATTGTTAATTTTTAACTAAAAAGAGAAATATACACTTTTCTATCAAAAATTGAACCAACTTAAAAAACAACTGTAAAGTGAAAAATAATTTCCTTAAATAATTGTAATAAAAAATTTAAGAGCGTAGTATTTATCGTGCGTATTATTATATTTATGCACATTTGATTTTTTGGAGTCTGTGCCAAGATAACATCTGTCGGGTCTGCTAGTAATATGTATTTTAATATATGTATATGTATAAAGGGTTTTGTAAATACAAGTGTTAAACATTAATTTAAAAAATAATAAAAAAAAATTGGTCAGAAGAATGGGAAAAGATGGAGGGAGAGGGAGGGATTTCAGCATATGGCAGTAGAAACTTTGAAAATTTTTAAATAACAAATACTGCAGAGGAAAAAGCTATTCAAATGTGCCAATCCCAAAACTTTCTTCTATCTCATACGTTTAATAATTCAAAATTCACTATAAGAATACCCAAATTAAATGGCATTCTATGTCCATTATGAAGATTCTAAATAGGGATGGGACGAATATTTGGCCCTTTTGCCGAATATTCGGTTGGCTGAATATCTGCAGCCGAATATTTTGAGATATTTAGCTGAATATTGCTAAAATCTTGTGGAATATTGAAAGATACTTTTTGGCACATTTATGAAACCATGTTCATTCTTACTTACACAAAATGTACAGTTATTCAGATACTAAAAAATACACAGCCTTTCTGTATTTCCTATGAAAATTAACAATCTATTAGAAAATGGTGTCTAAATTGGAGATTAATTTATCAGGAAAATATCTTCGATACAGAATGATAGATTATAACTTAAGATGTAAAAAAAAAAAAAAAAAAAAAAAAAAAAAAAAAAAAAAAAAAAAAAAAAAAAATTCTTAAAGAGAAAAAAAAAACACACTTAAATATACATTGTCTACAAATTTCATGCACATGTAAAAGGCCTTTATGAAATTCATAACTTATTTTCTATCTGTATTAATCTTATAAAGAAGTAACATTTGTATGTTTATTTATAGGGGGTAATCTATGGAACTACCAAACCAATTTCAAAAATAATAGTAGCAGATTACTGGTGACAATCCCTCTTGCGAAAACCGCTGTATAAAATTTTATAATTACATTTAAGAGTAGCAAAGATAATGAGTTTCTATTTTAGATGCATTGTTTAGGAATTGTTTTCCTGTAGATAAATTTATGTTATTATAATTTATATGTAGTAAAAGTTGTTTTATTAGCAGTATCAAGGTGTTGGAAATTATACAAGAACAAAAATTACATAAAGTTATTAAAAACATACATTTGTTTATAAATCTTTTTCCACTTTACAATTTTAAAAATGTGAATAATGTGATTATATATATATATATATATAATTAAAAGTTATTTTGTTTATTTGAAAAAAAAAAAAAAAAAAAGTATTCGGCCGCCAAATATTCGGTATTCAACTTAAAATTTGGCCGAATATTCGGTATTTCCTATTTGGCCAGATCACTATTCGTCCCATCTCTAATTCTAAAGATATAAATTCCAAGCATTAGCTCTCAAATAGAACTATAAGACTAAAATTGATTAAATCTTGCAAAATGAAGCATAGTAGCGCCACTTGTTGGTGATTTAACCAAAATCTAATCAGCAGCAAACTATGTCAACATAAATCCACAGATTAGTTTTTAAGATAGAGAGTTATGTCAAAAATTGTGAAAAAAAAAAAAATCAAAACAACTTGTGTCAACATCTATCAGAATCCGAAGTTAAATGAAAATTTGTGCATTAGTTCTAAAGATACAGCCATTGCAGAAATCGTACAAAAATGCAGCACAGTAGTTAACAGTTGGGGGATTTACATCAAAACATACGGAAATAATCACCAATATTTATCAAAATATATTTGAATCAGAAATTTAAAGAAAATCTGTGCATTAATTCTTCAGATGGCTTAACTGAAATTTCCAAAGAGAAGGTGGGATGGATAGATAGAAATTAAGGTAATTTTTAAATCAGAAATTCAAATGAAATGCAAAAGAGTATCTCTCCTGATTAATACGAGAGTAATTAAGCACTTTTTGCAAAATAAGTACTTTTAAGCATAAAAAATTCCTTTAGAAAAATGTAAGCACTTTTAAGGACTTTCATGAGACGTACGAATTCTGGTGTTATAAAGCAAAAACATAACCATAAATATCACTGATGTCACATTAATAGTGTAATGACTGTCTATTAAATTTAGCTTTTACTGCACTTTTAAACTTCTAAACATTGAACAACATAAATTTTTACATCAGAATAAAAAAAGAAAATAAATAAAATAAATAAATGTACTCTCAAATGAAATTTGTTTGAAAGTATATCTTAGATATATATTTTTTAATTTTTTAAAGGATTTAAAGAAATTTTAAGGCATGAATATCTTTTAATCTGTGTGCAACCCAATTATGGAAGATTATTCACTTAAAGCAATGTAATTACTTAAAGCAATGTAATTAACTTACCATTTATTTACTTCTATGTAATATTTTTTTTAAGTTGATTACCAAACAAAATTAAAACTTCACAAATCAATAAAACATGAATTCAAAAAGTATCTAACTGAACCAGGGTTCTTCCTGTCGCTAGCCATATTGCATCAAAATACTACATTTAGCAAGTAAAAAAACAAAACAGATTCACCAAATTGCTCGTGCTCGTTTTCTGCTTTTTTTGTGTAAGTGCCAATGCCAATACAGTTGAGACTTTTTATCCATGTTGCTGAACGATTGATGTCACATAACATGTTCAATCACAGCATGCCATTTACATTGCTCTGTTAATTGAGATACCGACTCAAAACAAATTCAGTTTAGCAACAGGCAAATACAGAAATGATTATGCAATAGGTATTTTTCTGTTGTTATTTAACCCTTAACTGGTGAAATGTGTATGTGTGGGCAGGGAGGGTGGGGGGGTTGCATTTCAGAGATATTTAAATTCTGAAATATTGCTATTCTATATTACTAGATAGACTGTATACTTAAATATCTTTTTCAGTTGTTTTTATTGCGTAAGCAAATAATACAAAATTCACAGCAAACTTTACTTTAATTCACTAAATTTTGTAAAGTGCATAAGAAATCAAATTTGAGTTACCTACACTCTCATCTCATCACAATATATTAATATATGGTGTGGGCAAGTTGTGATTTTTACAGTTCTCACAACACACTCATACTATACCAACAAGGCACATCAGTAAGTTCCCACACGAAATCTGGTGAAATAAAGTCCAACCCAGCAAAAGTATGTGCTGGGGTATAACTTTTATAAGTCTGGCCTGGGAACAATTTGAGATGCTTTTAGCACTGAAGAAATTATGCACAGATATACACAACAAAGAAGAGAAATTGCAAAAACCATGAGTGTAAATACAGTAATTACAAAAATTGAACTGAATTTATTACAGTTTATCATAATATAAAAAATTATTTCATCATTACCTAGCTTCAGAAATAGCACTCTGAGAATCAGACTGATCAGAAGTACTAGGTTGAGATTCTCTAGTAGGACGAGAAGATGCACTTTCACTACCTATTTAAAAAAGAAAAAGGGGAGAATAGAACACCTTTTAAAGCTGATTAAAAAAAAAAAAAAAATCTAAATACATAAAAACAGAAAACAAATTTAAAAGTGAATTAAACTAAAAGCACTACAGTGTTTCCCCTATGCATTTTCTGAAGGGTATTCCGATAAAAGGCAAATTTTGTCAGAAGATATGCGGAAAAAAAGCATCAAATTTTGACAAACAATCACGAAAGAACAATGGCAAATTTTGTCAAAAAACTCCTTAAAAGAGCAACAGATTTCTTCAAAAGATCGCAAAAAAGGCAACTTTTGACAAAAAAAAAAAAAAAAAAAAAAAAAAAAAAAAAAAACCTCAATAAAACAGCAATTTTTGGTCAAAAAAAAATCGCAAAAAAAAAAAAAAAAAATCCCCCCCCCCCCCTCCCTCAAAAAAAGCAGATTTCGTAAAAAATTTCCGGAAAACGACAGATTTTGCCAAAAACTCCTAAAAAAACAGCAGTTTTTGTCAAAAGATTGCGATAAAATGGCTGATTTCGTCAAAAATTGCGATCAAGTGACAAATTTCGTCAAAAAATTTGCCAAAATAAGACAAATTTTGGAAGAAAAAAAAAATTCTAAAAAACGTCAGATTTTGTCCAAAGATCGCGATAAAATAGCACATTTGTTAAAAAATCACAGTAAAACGGCAGATTTCGGTAAAAAATTTCGTCCAAAGATCGCTATAAAAAGGTAAATTTCGTCAAAAAAATCGAGATGAAATGGCAAATTTTGTCAAAAGATTCACTAAAAAAAAAAAAAAAAAAAAAAAAAAAAAGCAGATTTTGTCAAAAAATTAAATTCCCGAAGTGATCGTGGGGGAAGTTTTTTTTTTTTTTTTTTTAAACCTAATTATATTATTCCCTCATCATGTTTTAAAAACAGAAATGATTGTTTTGTCTTAAATTTTAAGAGAATTCCTAAATTTTAAGGCATTTGATTCTGAAAATGTCTTCCTCCCTATGCTGTAAACTTTCCAGATTTTTTCTTTCTACTCAGAATCATCCCTGATTAATCTTTGAGCAGTCTTTGTCTCTAAAAATTACATACTAGATCGCATTGCATCTGATGTACTCTAAATTGACTTTGTTTAAAATTATTTTTCATTAAGCTGCATTAAAATAATATGAAATATAACATATTTTGAAACCATCAAATTATATAATATGACATATTTTGTAATCTATATAATACGACATATTTTTATACAATTTTGACCAATCGCAGTACACCCTCACACAGTATAATGTCCATTAGCAGCACACATTTACTCTATTCTAGACCATTTTTGAAGGGTGCAGCACCCTGCCCTTTTTCAAATTTACAAAATGCACCCTGTCCTTTTTAAAAGTAGTAAAATGCACCACCGGTTTTACCCAGAGATTTTTAATAAATATTTTTTTTATTCCGTAGTGTTTCTAAATTTGTGTGCCCAAAAATGATAGATTTTTTTCATTTCTTTAAGAAAAAGAACATAAAACTTGTGAATCATGTTTTAATTTAATTGTATTTTTAATTTTTATATCATAAAATCATTCGAAATTAATATTATTTGATTTATCATATTTTAAAATTGTGTTTCATTGCTTTCTTTCTTCGCCTTCTAAAGGCAATAACAATTTTTTTTTTTGGTAAAAGTGCCGTTTTCTGCTGCAGTAGTGTCTTTTGTAGTGAATAGCACCATGCCCTTTTTATTTCTAGAATAAACACTAGATTCTATGTCAGGATCAGGACCACCTAATTTTAATTCCAAATTTAGGAATGCCACAAAAAATTTTTAATAAAATTTTGCTTTTTCAATGAAAGTTTAAAGTAACAATTTTTTAATTTAAAAAAAAAGTCGTTTGTAAATCCAGGTGTCAGTCAATCAGTTATTTTATCATTTTACGAACAGAATTTTTCTGTATCAGAAAGGGTTAAAAATGTGCCCTTTTTGTTCTATTGAAGTGCCCTTTTTTATAGGAGCACCCTGCCCTTATTCTGGGGGAAACTCTACACTAAAATTTTATAAAATTTACTAAAATAAAAAGCTAAATTACACAGTTTGATTTTTGGAATATCATTTCAAATTCATTTATGGGCGAAATGCATTAAGTATTGCACAAAAGCTACATTAACATTGCAAAGACAAGAAAAACCAAATAAACATTTTAAATAAATAAGGAGTAGATTTCCTGTAATTATTGCATAAAATAAAAGGCATACGTACTAAATAAAACTCATTGCGATTTTTTATACATCAATAATTAACCATTATCAGGGATCTGTTTGATAAAATTCTAGGTTGTTTAAAAAATCTTTTGCAAAAATTTTCATCCTAAAACATGATCCTTCAAAAATTTTCAATTTAAAGCAGGACTGTTTACAAAACTTTAATTTCAAAACAATACATTTAACAATATTATTATATAAAAATAAAATCTAATCTGTCATAAAACATTGTTAATTTTGTCAAAAGATTGCAGAAAAAACAGATAATTTTTTGAATTGGCTATGAAAAAGTGTTATGAATTTCACCATGTGACTGCATAAAGAAATGACAAATTTCATCAAACTGTCACACAAAATTTAGGAATTCCGTCAATCAGCCATGTAAAAATATCCCAGTTAGTTGACAGTTAGCTGCAAAACTATGAATTTCTTCAAATGATATCCAAAGAAAAAATACAAAATTCATCATACTCTTATGGGAAAGAAATGTTTAAATTTCACAAGTAATATTTGTTGGTTTAGGGGGGGGGGGGGGATATCACAAATTTGGATGAATGATCGCAGAAGGGAAAAAAAAAAAAAATAAATAAATAAACAGCAAATTTTATCAAAGGATTATAGAAGTAAATTGTGAATTTTGTCAATAGGTTGCCAATAAATCTCGCTTTTAGCCAAAAGATTGCAAAAAAATAATGAATTTCATCAAACTATCGTCTGAAAAATACTAGTCATAAAATATGTAATTTTTTTGCTTTATATAGGGGGTAAGAAATTTTTCATTCATGATTTTTTTTTTTTTTTTTTGCCTTCCTTTTTACTAATGATCTGAACTTGGAAAACTCAGAAATGTGCAAAGTCCTTGGTCCTATTCTGTTTTGAGA
This sequence comes from Maratus speculifer, assembly GCA_964019185.1. NCBI lineage: Eukaryota > Metazoa > Arthropoda > Arachnida > Araneae > Salticidae > Maratus > Maratus speculifer. The sequence continues at coordinate 53,463,058 of OZ025290.1, read as the reverse complement.
ATACTGCACATATGATTAATAAAGCAAATAATTTGATAGCAGTGAAACGATTGCAAGAAATGTGACTACAATAATGTCTTTAATTAATAATAATAATGAAGAGCTTGAGTTACAAATTCCTCCTAAAATTTGGTCCAGCAGGAAAAAACTTATATCCCTAAACTTCAATCCTTATTTCAAACCATGACTAATTATTTTAACCTCTCTCTCTCTCTCTCTTTTTTCGTAGCAATAAGAAGCTCTGCAATATCAATAGTATTAAAAAGAAATTGCATGTTTGACATAAGTGATTATAAGAATGGATATTATTTTTTGTATTACATTTAATATTTTCAGTACACATATCACATATGGAAATTGGAACATCTGAAATATATACTTTAAATTATGTTACATTAAGAAAAACTAAGAAATTAAGTTACTAATTAAAAAAATGATTAAGAAATTACTAATTAAGAAAATTAAAAGTTTACTATAATGCAAAGAGAAAAATTTATTACCTGTATCTTCAAAGTCATATGGATCATAACCTTCTTCACCTGGTTTGGGACGAGGTTTATCAGATGTCCTGAAAAATAAATACAACAGCTCAGTACTGAGAAAATTAAATTATTTTCAATACTTTAAGTAGTAATAAAACATAATTTCTCTCAGGTTTTATAAAAGGGCAGGATGCTATTGGTTAAAAAGCACTTAGGATTATCGCTTCACTGAACCATGTGCCTCATCTGGCACATATCTAAAAACACAATATTCATTATGTACCATGGATTTGGCCAATATGATCTGTATTCCTGATTAAGAGCAGTCGGAAGAATTGAATAGCATTTATTTTGTCCATTTCAGAAGGCTGCATATAATTTGTTCTTCGGAAAAAATAAAATAAAATTAAAATAAATAAAATAAAACTGATCAAGCTACTAAGGCAAAATTTACTTCCCCCCCCCCTGAATGCTGAAAAATATTAATATATAAAAAGATGCAGAGTGTTAAGCAGATAAAATTAATTAATTTAAGCTCATTTAATTGCAAGATATAGCAATACAAAATTAAAAAAAAACTAATTGCGTATATAGGATACATGCCATAAAATATTTAATTTTAGTTGAAATTTTCAAAATTAATTTTTTTTTTTCTTTTTTGCTGTTTTTTCAATTAGTCCAACATATTGATGCGAAATAATTTTTTCTATAAAAATAGAAAAATTCATGAAATGAAGGATTAAGAGCAAAAAACACTTAGAAGCATTTAAGATAAGGGCCTATTCCCCCCCCCCCCTCCCTACATGAAAAAGCAATTTTAACATTAAAAAATTACTGCACTTTTCAAAACAAGAGTAAATTTTTTTCTATCCAGGCAAATTTTTAACACAAAAGAGGAAGGATACCATTGTTTTTGATGAAGTCAAGAAAAATGCAACCCCCCTCCTGAAACTGTGTGCGATTTATTTGATATGGATCAAGGGGGATGGCACTCCATGGAAGGCTTTTCTAAAAGAATCACACTTATATTTACACAAGGTTAGATTACCCAAAGTTAAACCTTTAGAGGAAAGATGGGAGTAGAGCGTGAATATCTTTGTTCTTTAGGCTTGAGCTCTAATCCAACATATTTCCGCTTCCATTGCAAAAGAATTATTTTATGAAAATGATACTTTTTATTGGCAACTTTCAGATTTCATTCTTGCAATAAAATAAATATAGAAATGGCCCTTGCTTTCAATGTTATATACAGCAAGTAAGAATGATTTAAAAAGTAAATTAATAAGTTCTTAAAAGACAAAGCAAAAGTGTGGTAACTCAAGAGAAACGGCAACTTAATAAAGTTTCAGCATGCATCCAAAGAGAGATTTTGGTGAGGTAAAAATCAATTTGGTACACTACCACCTGCTCACTGCCATGTGATGGTGAGCAGAGATGTATGTTTCAAGTAATGGTTACCAAATACAGGATGTCCAGCAAATAACACCCGGATTTCAAAATTAAATATCTCAAAAACAAAGATCGATAGTAATATGCGGTAAACGGTTTTTTCATTAGGTAAGCTGTAAAAATCTTATACAGAAATTTCAAACAGTGAATATTTTGAAAAAATTGCATTCTGATTGCATAGAATGCTTTGATTTGACATTTTTCTTGTTTTAGATTGCCTGCAGCGAAATAATTTTTCAGCTTACAGTGCAATATTTTAAAGATTTTTCAAAGTAAATTTTTAGAATTTCGAAATTTCAAAAATCTATGAAATATGGCACTTTAAGCCGAAAAACACATTCTCTGGCAGCAATCTAGAGCAAGAAAAATGTCAAATCAAAGCATTCTTTGCAATCAGAATACAATCTTTACAAAATATTTACCGTTTGAAACTTTTGTATAAGATTTTTACAGCTTACTTGATAAACAACCCGTTTACTGCATAATTCTATTGATCTTTGTTTTTGAGAAATTTAATTTTGAAATCAGGGTGTTATTTGCTGGACATCCTGTATGAGTCTACTTATATGAAAAGTCTGTGGTTGAACCCAGTACCTCTTATCCACCAGCTTTGAGAGCAGAATCACTCAGTGACTCAGCCATTTTAAATTTGAATTTAGGTTCCAGAGAATAAAAATAGTATCAAACAGAAGAAAAAGTTGGTTTCATTTAGACCATGTTTTACAGCTATTTACCCAAACATATTAATGCAATTTTTTTTTTTTTTTTTTTTTTTTTTTTTTTTTTTTTTGTGTTCAAGCATTTAAATTTATGACCCCCCCCCCCCCCCCAGAAAAAATCACTTTTAAATATAACAAGTTGTATGATACTCTTATTGTGTTTTTCCCCAGAAGCAGAATTTTCTGTGTCAGTCTGCAGCATACTAAAATTTATCTGTGACCCAACAGTGCTAGACTAAGCCTACTGAAACAATAATATCCCATACAATAAGAAAAAAATGCCTTTATAAAGAAAATATAGTAAAATTGTGAAACAAGTACCATAAATCTGGAGACTTAAAGTAAATGTTAGCCCTTTTTTAAGCCAGGGATGAAAGTGAACTTAAGCCATTTTGTAGCAGCTTTGGAGCAGCAAAAATCGAATTTTGGAGCAGTAAAATCTATTTTTGTAGCAGCAAAAATCCAATTTTTTAGCAGTAAATATCTAATTTTGTAGCAGCAAAAATATAATTTTGTAGCAATAAAAGCTACTTTAGGAGCAGATTGAAATATTCTAATGCTTAATAAACTCTTAACAATTACAATAATTGCTATCTTGAAAAATATTTTTACATTTGAAAGAATAAATACTCAGATTAAATTTCTCCACACATTTCAGACCTTTTGATGAAATTTGCAGTTTTTCGCGATCTTTTAACATAATTCATGCTTTTTCACAATATTTTGACCCTGTTTGTTCGTTTTTTAAATAGATTTGCGGGGGGGTTTTTTACGATCTTTTGATGAAATTTACAATCCTTTTGGTAAAATTTTCGTTTTTTTTTTTTTTTTTTTTTCCACATGATCTTTAAAAAAATTAATGTTTTTTTTCCACGATCTTTTGTCTGTATTTTGTTCTTTTTATGACAAACTTTGATATCCTTTGTCAAAATTCACAGGTTTCTTGTGATTTTTGGACGAAATACGCTTATTTTTCAGAATCCTTTACAAAAATTTGCAATTTTTTTTTTTTAATTGCCATCTTTTACAGAAATGAACGTTTTTTCACTATCTTTTGACTGTGTTTTATTCTTTTTTTATAATATTAACAATTCTTTAGCAAAACTCACGTTTTTCTCGCGATCTTTTCATGAAATTCGAGTGCTTTTCGTGATTTTTTGATAAAATTTGCGTGTTTTTCACGATCTATTAATGAAATTCGAGTGTTTTATGCTATATATTGACGAAATTCAAGTAGTCTTCGCGATCTTTCGATTAAAATTTGCGTGTTTATCGCGATTTTTTGACAAAAATTATCGCTTTTTTTGTGATCTCTTGACGAAATACGCTTGCTTTTCGGGATCCTTCAAAGAAATTTGCGTTTTTTTTCGCGTTCTTTTCCAGGAATTAATGTTTTGTTCACTCTTTTTTTTGTTGATATAACGATTCTTTAGCAAAACTCACGTTTTTCTCGGGGTCCTTTGATGAAACAGGGGCGATTCTGGGTGAAAGTTTTTTTTTTTCTTTTTTGGATATTCACATCGCATTTTCGGAAATCGGGCGGGCGGGCGGGGGGGGATTCTGAGAGTTACCCCCTACCCCCGATCTTCAAACGAAATCGGTCTTTTTCTGCGATTTTCAGACGATTTTTTATCTCAATATTTTAGCAAAATCGGCGATTTATTGCAATCTTTTGTCGAAAACGGCGTTTTCCCTTTTTTTGTAATGAAATCGGCGTTTTTTTCGACGATCTTTAGTCAAAATTTGCATTTTTACGCGATTTTTTTTCTCAAAAACGGCGTTTTATCCCCGCGATCTTTTGAAGAAATCGGCTCTTTTTCCGTGATCTTTTGATAAAATCGACGTTTTTTTTTTCAATGATCTTTTGACAAAAAATCTTTAAGCGATCTTTTATCGAAAACGACATTTTTTTCCGCGATCTTTTAACAAAATCGGCGTTTTCCCGCGATCTTCAAACGAAATTAGCGTTTTATCTGCGATGTTTGGTGAAATTGCCGTTTTTTCCGTGATCCGCACAGGAATAAGTGCACAGTAAATACCGCAAGTTACCCAATCCTCCCCGATCTTCAGACGAAATCAGCGTTTTATCTGCGATGTTTGGCGAAATTGACGTTTTTTCCGCAATTCGCACAGGAAATTCGCGTTTTTCAGCAATCTTTTGACAAAGTTCGTTGACAAAAACATTGATGAAATCTTCATTTTTCCACGAAATATTGACGAAATGTGTGCTCATTTCGGCCATCAACCGAATTTTAAATTTTCGGAAATTTCGGACAAGAATCACCACTGCGATGAAATTCGAGCGTTTTTCGCGATTTTTAGAAAAAATGTGCATGCTTTTCGCGATTTATAGACAAAATTTTCATGATCTATTAATGAAATTAGAGTGTTTTCACGATCTATTAATGAAATTTGAGTGTTTTATGCTATATATTGACGAAATTCAAGTAGTTTTCGCGATCTTTCGATTAAAATTTGCGTGTTTATCGCGATTTTTTGACAAAAATTATTGCTTTTTTTTGTGATCTTTTGACGAAATACGCTTGCTTTTCGGGATCCTTCAAAGAAATTTGCGTTTTTTTTCGCGTTCTTTTCCAGAAATTAATGTTTTGTTCACTCTTTTTTTTTTTGATATAACGATTCTTTAGCAAAACTCACGTTTTTCTCAGGGTCCTGTGATGAAACAGGGGCGATTCTGGGTGAAAGTTTTTTTTTTTTTTTGGGATATTCACATCGCATTTTCGGGCGGGGGGGGGGATTCCGAGAGATACCCGCTACCCCCGATCTTCAAACGAAATCGGCCTTTTTCCGCGATTTTCAGACGAAATCAGCGATTTATCTGCAATATTTTAGCAAAATCGGCGATTTATTGCAATCTTTTGACGAAAACTTCGTTTTCCCCTTTTTTTTGTAATGAAATCGCCGTTTTTTTCGACGATCTTTAGTCAAAATTTGCATTTTTACGCGATTTTATTCTCAAAAACGCATTTTATCCCCGCGATCTTTTGACGAAATCGGCGCTTTTTACGTGATCTTTTGATAAAATCGACGTTTTTTTTTTCAATGATCTTTTGACAAAATATCTTTAAGCGATCTCTTATCGAAAACGACGTTTTTTTCCGCGATCTTTTAACAAAATCGGCGTTTTCCCGCGATCTTCAAACGAAATTAGCGTTTTATCTGCGATGTTTGGTGAAATTGCCGTTTTATATCTCATATTTTTTTTTTCTCTCTATCTGACCAAAAAGATAAATAAGTGCATATTCACATCGTAGGTACTATGTTTCTTATTAAACTGTCGTAATAACTTCGTTTAATGCTAAGAAAAGTATAGGATGATGAAAATTTTCAGTATATAACTAGTGCAAAATGAAACATCATGTTAGCTTCATATGTACAAATAGGATGAGGGAGTGTTGAAACACTTATTTTTTTTTTTAGATACGATTTAGTAATTCTGCAAAGCTATAAAAGGGTCTCAAAACTAAATTAAATTTTTGAACATAATTTCATTTGAAGTTTCGGAACAGAAATTCATTGAGTGACCTTGGAAACTTTTCTAGGGGGGAGGGGGCTGAGCCGCCCCTTAGCTACGGCCCTGATTCACCGCCGACGCGGGAAAGACACAGAACAAGAAGATACTTAATTTACAGAAAATATGCACAACACATAAGAGGCCAACTCCCATTGGTTGGGAATAAACATATTACGGCAGCTCTCGTTCGTCACCCCAACGCGCGCGCTGTACTAAGGCTCCTACAATAAGGCTCCAGTTAAAGGAGCCCTAGCTGTACGTCATATGACATGACTGATGTAGATTCAATCTAAATTGCGCAGTGGAATCTGAATGTAGTGGAAATGTAATCGTGGAAGACTTATTGAAAAGGCGTAAATTTCAACAACAACAAACTTTAATGAGAAAACATGATTATACAGCAAAAACTTCAGCAAACTATGCCGAAAAAATAAAAGGTTAAAAACATAAATAATTAAAGTCTTAAAACTCAAGCAGCATCATATTTCAACTAACTACATGCCGTCATGACAAGGCATAGACAGACCAGCTGCTATCAAAAAGACAAAACGTGCTTCATACAATCATAACGAAAAACATGGGCGAGGAACAAAGCTGCATCTCTTCGTTTTATACAAAACTGTTCTTGAATATTTACATATTTTCCACAAAGTCCATGTTGCCACTATCTGAGGAGAAAAACCTCTGAAAATACCAAAAGAAAACTATGTACGCCAAGCGCCATTGGCCCATTAACTATGACGTCAAACATCGACCGCGGCAAGGCCGTGAACGGCGATTCACAGTGATCCAAAATCACAGTAAAACTAGCATTACAGGATCACTTTATTTACTTCAGAACGACGATTGAATCAATGGCGCCGTGCGTACTTTTCAAAACATTGTTTTGACTTGGGGATGATAAAAACACAGGTATGTCATGTTAAACAAAATTTAATAAACTAACAAGTCAAATATAACATGACATAACAAACAGCCCCCTTTTTAGCATCCCCAAGGCTTTACAAAACTTTAAAAAGACAAGACATACAAATATTTCAAATATTTAAACTTCAAAACTACATACTTAATTCCAAAAAAAACAAAGTCTGTCTAATCACTACCAAGTCGGGGAAAAACTTTTCAGATTCACCGGCAAAGTACTGACCAAAGTGACCGAAAATTGTATAGATCTCATTTACCCCCCAAAATTCTAACTTACAATAAAATGTAAATTTCCAAAAAAATGTCAGTCCCATCAATGTCATGTCAAAGACATGGCAAGGAAGAGAGTGACCAAAATGTAATATAATTTAAATTTCAAAAATTTCTCTACAAAATTTCATTAACTGCTCTCTGACCTGGGGTTTAGTGAAAGGATCGGCTAAATTTAGTTTACTTGAGATATACTTTAATTTAAACATTTTATCATAGACTAAATTTCTTAAAAACAAATATTTAATATGAATATGTTTAGTTCTTTGATTTTCTACAGGGGAATTTGAAAAGGCTATTGCAGCTTGATTATCACAAAATAATAAACTTTCTGTTAAATTTAAATTCAAACTTTCATTTTCTAAAACATTTTTTATCCATATTAATTCTTTTGCAGCTTCAGTGAGGGTTACATACTCGGCTTCCATAGTTGAGAGGCTGATACATTGTTGTTTAAAAGTTTTCCAGGAAATTGGTGACTTATCTAAAAACAAAATAAAACCTCCTATGGAAACACGATCATCTCTATTAGCTGCAAAATCCGAATCAGAATAACAAGAAAGCTTTAAATTATTGACTTTAGACAATTCTAGTTTAAAGTTTTTAGTATATTGTAAGTAGCCAAGTAATCTCAGTAAACTTTGCCAGTGTTTCATACCTGGATTTGCTTGGAATTGAGATAACAAATTTACAGCATACATAATATCAGGTCGAGTACGACCAGCAATGAAATTTAAACAACCTATTAAATTTCTGTAAGGAAATCTAGACATTTCATCCATTTCAGTTTGATTACTAGGAGAGTCCATCTTTGACAAAACTAACCCTTTCGGTATTGGTACATTACTCATAGAAAACTTATATTTTGAATACAAGCTACAGACTTTTTCAATGTAAGAACTTTGATGAATATACAGCTTATCATTTGTTTCCTCGAACTCAATACCCAAGAGCTTCTTTGTTTTTCCTAAAATTTTCAGGTTGAAAAATTTCTTTAACAAGTTTATTCCAAGCTCTAAATCCTTTTCTGTTTTTCCAAATATTACTATGTCATCTACATACAATAAAAGTACAAGTTTATTTTCATATACATAAACACAGTTACACCAGTTGAGCTTACAAAAATTCAATTTTAAAAGTACATCATCTATTTCAAAAAACCATTGCCTACCACTTTGGTGGAGGCCATATAGAGATTTATTCAATTTACAAACTTTATTTTCATCACCAATGAAACCCTCCGGCTGCTGCATATAAATTACTTTATCTAGATCTGCATATAAATAAGCATTATTGATATCTATTTGTACATTTAACCATTTAAAAAGACATACAAAAATTGTGAAAAACAGTCTTATAATTGAAAAACTTACAACCGGACTAAATACTTCTTCATAACTTAAACCTTTTATTTGACTAAATCCTTGTGCAACAAGGCGCGCTTTAAATCTTACAATTTCATCCTTTTCGTTTTTCTTAATTGTGTAAACCCATCGATTTCCTAAAATCTGAGCATCTTTAGGTGGTTCAACAAGATCCCACACTTTGCGGTCATACATGACCTGCATTTCTTGTTTCATTGCTTCTTCCCATTCTGATGCTTCGGGTGTTTTTAAAGCCTCTTTGTAATTTTTAGGGATTTTTATTTCTATTAAATTTACTTCAGAATTTGAAAAATTTGAAACTTTACCTGTTTGAGTATTATGTTTACTGAAATCAAAAAAATCATAATCATATTTTATATTGTTATCTGCACAGTATTTAATTGTATCATTTAAAGATCTTAATCTAACTTTAGTTCCCTCAATTCCATAGTAAATATCAGTCCTGGGCTCATTTTTTCTAGGAACAGCAGACCTAACCCAATTAATGGATTTGCAAGGAATTTGATCTGTATCATTTAAATTTTGACTAGTTTCAACAGGACTGATTTGAACTTTTGTTTTAGATGGGCTATCACTTCTACTTTCTGACTCGATTAGGTCATCAATCATAGGAAAGATATCACCATCTGCTGGGAAATTTAAACAAGAAAAAGACCGAAAATTTTGTTGTTTTGAATTTACTATGTCAACCCCCCTTTTACTTTCGTCAAATCTTACATTTATTGTTTCAATTATACGTTGCTCATCTAAAACCCAAATACGGTACCCCTTAGTTAATTGTGCATAACCGCACATAATTCCAAGTTTGGCTCTGTTATCGAGCTTTTTCCTTTTCTGTTTTGGTATACCTACATAGGCTAAACAGCCAAATTTCTTTAGATGAGCAACTGAAGGCTTTCTACCAGAATACAATTCCATAGGAGTTTTCTTAAATCCCTTGTGACAAACCCTGTTCCATACGTATGTGAAACATAACAAGGCCTCAGCCCAAAATTTCTGTGATAAGTCACTTGAATTTAAAAGAGTTTTGACACCATCAAGGGCGGTTAAATTAAAACGTTCCGCAGTCCCGTTCATCTCAGGAGAATACGGGTTCGTTGTTTCATGGGAAATGCCTTGACTTTCTAGAAATTTATCAAACTCTTCACTGTAAAATTCTAGCCCCCCATCTGTCTTAACAGAGATTATTTTCTTGTCTAAGAACCTTTCGGCTCGTTTTTGAAATCTAAGAAAAGTCTCAAAAGTGTCAGATTTATTTTTAAGGGCAAAAACAGTTACTTTTCTAGAAAAGTCATCAATAATAGATAAAAAATACCGACTTCCGCCATGAGATGAAACAGGCAAAGGGCCACAAAGGTCCATATGCAGCAGCTGGAGGGGGACATTAGAACGAATTTGACCTATTGGTTTAAAGGAAACTCTTTTTGATTTAGCCAATTTACATGAAATACAATCATCGGTCAACTTTGACAGCTCTGGAAGACCATTAACACAATTTAGTTTACTGGTGTTCACCAAATATTCACTGTTAATGTGACAAAATCGGTCATGCCATAATTCGTTTACATTAAATTTATCTATTTGATTAGCTGAAAAGTTGACCCGATTGTTATTTTCATTACTCTTAGTTACATATTTAGATGGCTTCAAAAAATATAAATCATTTTTACGTAAAGCATAAAAGAGCTCGTTTCCTTCTTTATCAAAAACATGTACTTTTCCATTTTTGCCCACAAAATTTATCCCCAACCTTTCAAGTTTAACACCAGATAACAAATTTCTTCTCAAGTTAGGATTATATAAAACATCTTTTAAAATAATACGATTAAATTTACCATTTTTACAACGTATCAAAAACTGAACTGTTCCTTTACCTTCAACCGGACATTCTTTCTCCCCAACTGCGAGAGACATGTGCAAGTCAGATACTGGCTCAAAAGTGAAAAATAAATTTCGATTGCTACAAAAATGCGCTGTAGCGGCAGTGTCAAAAACCCATTGGGTATTACCAAAGCCCAGATCTGATGAGTTCGTCTCGCACAGTTCGGGAGAAATTTCAATTAAACTGCATTCCAGTTCAAAAAAGGTACAGTTAAAAAGATGTTTACATTCAACATTACTTGTTTCCAAAGGCCCTGAAAAATTTTTATTTCTATTTTTAAAATTAGTTTTTGAACTTTTAGACTTATTAAAATTACTTTTAGCATTATCAAAGTTACTTCTAGAATTATCAAATTTACTTTTAGAATTATCAAAATTAGTTCTGGAATTATCAAATTTACTTTTATCATTAACTTCATTACTAAATTTACTCATTTTAAATTTACAATTAGAAATTAAATGGCCATAACTTTTACAAAAATAACAAGGGCCAATTTTACTTTTACTTTTTTCAAAACCTTTGGATTTAAATTTACCTGGAGAACATTTCACAGACGATTCACTTGCAAAAGCAACATTGGCAAGGTCTCTCTGGGACAACTTCAGCCGGTTTTCTTCCAGTAACAATTCAGCCTCGATTTTATCAGGTACAAATTCAGCATCACTCCAGCGGTAAATAGCTTGGACAGTTGCCTGGAACTCTTCTGGTAGACTCCGGATTAGCTGGTAGCCTTGATACAACGGTTGTAGCTCATGTCCCACTTCACGAAGACGTTCTGCTGCCTGCTTAACTCGGCACAAAAAAAGTCCTAGATCCTCTCCAGGTATATATCTGGTATTAAAAAAGACATCAAGGAGCTGGATTATCCTTGCTCGGGTAGTGGGCTGAAAATGTTCGTGTAAAATTTTCCAAGCTGTCGCACCATCTGTTGTACTTGAAACCAGGGGCTTGAATTCATTGCTCAATGACTGGTAGATTATCGTATAAGCACGGTTTTTCCTTAGATTTATATCTTGTTTTTCTCTCCATGTCAAGTCAGTCACAGTAGCAGGAACTTCTGTAGCAGCAGGAACTTCTTTACCGTCATTGTTTACCGGTGTGCCGGTCGTAACTTCCTCAGACTTCTCAATAAATTCCCAAGCATTGTAGTGGAGCAGGAGAACCTTTACCTCATGTTTCCAAACTTCCCAATTGGCGCCGGTCAGCAGGGTGATATTCTGATTAATTTCCATCAGCCCCCTTCTTTTATTGACGGCAACACAAACTTCGGAAAAAGAAAATTTTCAAACAACTTCGGCAAATAGGTTCTATGCAGCAACACTAACCTTCTGAACAGCAATTTCGGCAAACAAAAGTTCCATACAGAGACACCAACTTCGGCGGAAAAAATTTCTATTCAATCAATAAGCAGAAAAGTTCTTAGGAACCGCCATTATCTTCACTTCCACATTTCCAAAAAAAAACAATCTTCGGGGTTACGAGCCTGGGCCCATAACCCACTGATGTAGATTCAATCTAAATTGCGCAGTGGAATCTGAATGTAGTGGAAATGTAATCGTGGAAGACTTATTGAAAAGGCGTAAATTTCAACAACAACAAACTTTAATGAGAAAACATGATTATACAGCAAAAACTTCAGCAAACTATGCCGAAAAAATAAAAGGTTAAAAACATAAATAATTAAAGTCTTAAAACTCAAGCAGCATCATATTTCAACTAACTACATGCCGTCATGACAAGGCATAGACAGACCAGCTGCTATCAAAAAGACAAAACGTGCTTCATACAATCATAACGAAAAACATGGGCGAGGAACAAAGCTGCATCTCTTCGTTTTATACAAAACTGTTCTTGAATATTTACATGTTTTCCACAAAGTCCATGTTGCCACTATCTGAGGAGAAAAACCTCTGAAAATACCAAAAGAAAACTATGTACGCCAAGTGCCATTGGCCCATTAACTATGACGTCAAACATCGACCGTGGCAAGGCCGTGAACGGCGATTCACAGTGATCCAAAATCACAGTAAAACTAGCATTACAGGATCACTTTATTTACTTCAGAACGACGATTGAATCAATGGCGCCGTGCGTACTTTTCAAAACATTGTTTTGACTTGGGGATGATAAAAACACAGGTATGTCATGTTAAACAAAATTTAATAAACTAACAAGTCAAATATAACATGACATAACAATGACGTCCCGCTCCGAACTCTGCGATCGGCTGCAATGAAAATGAACGTAGGTTGACTCGAGGAAAAAACAACTTGCGGTCGTTTGCGGATCCACGATAAAACTCCGCAAAACATCGCGTTTTTTTAGTGACCGAATTCGCATGTTTTTCGAAATTTTCCGGCGAAATTTGCGCTTTTTTCGAGATCTTTATCAATGTTTCTTTGTTTTTTGATGAAATTAACAACCTAAAAAAAGTTATTTCTTCTTGTTTCCTGGATCGACGAAATCGCACTAAACTTCATTTTGTGTTCCCTTGCAAGCAATGGAACTTCATGGAAATTTCTCCACTTTATATTTATGTATCAAGATATCTTCACTTGTCAAAGATCATACTTTTGTAAATCCTAATTCATGTCATGACTGAGTATATTTATATTTAATTAAAGAGTTAGAGTTTGGTAATTAAAGTAAATATAAAATAAGTTAAAGTTATATAAAGGTTTAAATAAGTTTATTAAGTAAATGAATTAAAAGTAACCTAATAGTTAAATGTTTATTTACCAGTTTCAAGTTACGTGGGCGGTTTTAATTTCCGCTGATAAGATCGCGGAGATGTGTGGTTAATCGTAACCGAGGAATATGCAAAAACAGCAGGAGGTAGAGCATTACGTAATTGCCGCTTGAACTAATCAGGTGTCGCCGTCTGGCCAGCGGACGATTACCGGTATGTAGTTCACGCGCGTTTATAAGCAGGTAGTTTCACCTGCTCATTCTCTTCACTCTTACTCTCTCAGTCTCGTAGTGTCCGCGCCATGATGTAACCTCACATCAGCTGTTCTTTGCCGCGGGAGCTGGTCTCTCGGTTAGCGGCAGGTGTTTAAATATTTATGGTTTTTCTTGTTTATAATTAAGCATAGTTAGATGAATTGAGTAATAGCTTTGCACGTAGGCAGTATGTCGCACTATAGTAGGAAGTTTAGTTTTAATTCGTATTTCACTACGTAGTTACTGCCGAAGCTTTTTATCTAAAGCTTGATTAATTTATTCGTATATTTCTTAGTCATGTATTGATAAGGATATTTCCCAGTCAGTTAACTTTATATCAATATATTATATTCTGTTAGTCGTTTATAATAAATTTGTTGAGTTTTACAAGTTTGTATTTATTGAATCTGATGGTCACTCTACATCTTCACATATCTCATTGGGTCAGGAGGATCTCATTGTTGCAATAAATGATTGAGAGTTTATCGTTAAATCACCGAAACTCTTATCATTTTGGCACTAAGTGCCTTTTAGCGCAGGTTTGGCGCAAAATTGAAAAAAATAGCTGTTTTGTAGCAGTTTGGCGCAGAAAAGCGGTTTTGGCGCAGTCTGGCGCAGTTGGCGCTTACATCCCTGTTAAGCTCAGCCTTACTTTTTAAGCTGGTAGATTAATCTGCAAGATTTCAAATAATCTGCTGTGCTCGCTGGACAATTTCTGCTACCAGGGTGTCTTGGCTAATTTTTTTTAATGTATGTTTAGATATATACAAAAAAAAATGTCTCAGGCATTACATTTTAGATTTTAGGGCTAAAAATTCATCAGATTTTATAATATTACAGTCAAATAACATTTGAATAGATATAACTTTTATGTTCTTACAGACTTTAACTGCAAAAAACTAAAAATATTTGAGAAATCAAATGACACTAATCACATAATATTATACAAAACAGACATTTTGTTATAAATTTGGGGGTTACAATTAACTGCATTCTTAAAAACAACTTTTTTAAAAACTTAAATAGCAAATAATAAACATGAATATACATGCATTTGCACCATGATAATATATTAAAGCTAAACAAATACTAATAAAAAAATTAATATGCAACAATTATACTTGAAATTAATCCAGTATTTTTTTTTTTTAATGCAATATGAAGGATAAAAAATTAAATTTTAAAAGAATTTACTTTGTTCTTTTGCTTGATTCTTCATTTTCTTCATCACTTGAGTCCTCTTCATGTCTTCTCTTTTTCTTTTCTTTTTCCATAACTTTTTTGAAGTAAGCAAATTGCACTAAATCAATGGCAGCTTCTGCATCCTTCAAATTAACAGTATTAGACATTCTTGCTTTGGCATGAGCGGTAGAAAGTCGAATTAATGTTTCAAGAGAACGAGCAGTGACTGGCTGTGTCTAAATATAAATGTGCGGAATTATATAATTTGAAACATAAAATTTTTTTAAACATAAATGTTTAAAATTTTAAGAACAAATCAGGGATGCCACTCAGAAATTAACAAAAAAGAGGAAATTATGCGTAAAATAAAATTTACGACATTTTTCACAACATGTACGCGGGAATTTTGTAAACTTTATTGTTTATAACAAACTAAATAAAGAATTAAATATATAACAAACTACTTTTTTAAAAAGAAAAAACCATCTTTATTTTTTTTCTCTTATAAACCTTTGACAAAAGTCTTTCTAAATGTGAATTTGTCAAAAAGTTTGAAATATGCTGTTAATTCATAGTGCATGAAAACTTATAAGAGTAAATAAAAATGATATTTTCTTTAGTTCACAATACTTTACATCAACTAAGGTAACTCAGCAAACAGATTTAGTGGAGTTTTATGTATTGCAACATTTTAAATTAATTTAGGTAACTAGGTTATAGATTCTATGATTTTTCTATGAGTAAATAGCAAAAATTTGTAGGGTTTTTTTTTCTTTTTTTTCGGGGGGGGGGAGGATAGTTTGACAAGAATCGCCGTTTTGCATCATGATCATTTGACAAAAATCGCCATTTTATACAGCGATCGTTTGACGAAAATCGCCTTTTTATTTCGCGACCATTTGACGAAAATAGCCATTTTTCATCATGATCGTTTGACGAAAATAGCCGTTTTACATCGCGATTGTTTGACGAAAACTGTCATTTTATGTCGCGATCGTTTGACAAAAATCGCCGTTTTATTTCGTGATCATTTAACGAAAATTGCTGTTTTATACCGCAATCGTTAGACAAAAATCGCTGTTTTATACCAGAATCATTCGACGAAAATAGTCGTTTTATTCTGCAATCGTTTGACGAAAATCTCTGTTTATTTCGCGATCATTCGACGAAAATCGTTATTTTATTTTGTGATCGCTTAATGAAAATCGCAGATTCTTAAAAATAAAAAAAGCGGAAATCCGCCATTTGGCAGAAAAGTGGCATCCCTGACAAATAGGTGCAAATATTTTATTATTTATTATTATTTGCAAGAAAAAAAACAGTAGTTTGAAGTTATAGGATAATACTGAAAACAAAAAAACAGTTATATATAAATTCATATCTAAATACTTTTTTTTTTTTTTTAACAGTATAGGAATGGGGTCCTTGGAATGAATAGCATGCCCCAGGCCATGATTATAACAAGGGCATACAGGACAGTTCATTAAGAGTATCTACCTTTAAAAGGGCTTCACAAATTTACAAATCTGATCCCCTTCCCCCCTCCCGAAATGAATACAAATTGCATCTGCAAAGATATTATAGGCGGTTCCAACTGGATTTTTGCACAAAGAATACATGCAGAATTCATTTGATTCTGACTGGCTATGGACTTTTTTGGACTTCACATGGACTTAGAGAGGCAGCTTAAAACTGAATTTTAGGTTCAACAAAATAAATTATTAAAATAATGCGTTTTTCAATTTATTTGCATTGCAATTCCAAGTGACATTAAAAATATTTAAAAATCACCATACACAAATTATTAAAAAAATTATAGAGTAAAAAACTGTTTTAAAGAAAACATAAAATTATAAAGAAAAATTGTATTACAGATAGTATATACATACTCTAGCAATATCAGAATTTTGGGTATCAAATGCTCGAAGCTTTGAATATTCTTCTGAAAGACGCTCACAGGCTTCTGGAGTTAAAGTAGGTTTTACAGCTTTAGCCAAATGAATGTATTTTTTCATAAATTCAATACTAACAACTTTTTCCCTGCAATAAAAAGATATGTTACATTTTATTTTTATAATTTATTCTGGGGAAAAAAAAGCATGCAATAGCTGAAGTAAAAAAAATAAATGTAATATACAAAGTTATGCTTACAATTAATGTTAGAAGGAAATCTCTCTCAACAAAAAAAAAAAAAAAAAAAAAAAAAAAAAATGAATTTATCGAAGGCATACTGGTCTTGAATAAATTGTAATTTTTTCAGTATATCTAGTTCCTACATTTCATTAGATATTGAGAATAACTTTTTTATTCAGAAAAGTTATTTTTTAATAAGTCATATAATAAACATTTTTAAATAAAAATCTACTTATTAAAAATATATATAACAAATTATTTTAAAAGGAAAAAAATCCTTTTCTTGTGCAGTGCAGGATTTTAATAATTTACTATTTATCAATAAAAAATTTGTTGCAAGCATTACTATTTCAACTTATTAAAAATTGGAATGAAATCAGTTTATTGCTCTCCCCCCCCCCCTTTTCATGCAGTAGATCTAGTGTTTTTTTTTTTTTGGGGTGAGATGCTTGAATTTTTCACTAACTTATATTTCATTAAAAATTAGTTACACAGCATTATTATTGCAACTTGTTGAAAATTTGAATGAAATCAGTCATTTAACAATGGAGATAATTATTTCTTTCTTTCTATCCTCAACTTTTTTTTTTCCTAATTTTAAATGACGTGAACTTGCTCTTACGTTCATAAAACTATAAAAATAAATAAATAAAATAAAATAAAAATCTGTAGATGATTTTTTACAAGTCTTTTTCAATAATAAATTTGAAAAAAAAAAAAAAAAAAAAAAAAAAAAAAAAAAAAAAAAAAAAGATTTGAAATTAAACGCCTGGGGCCTTATCAACAGAAGAATTTTGAAATGCAACCAAAAAGATGAGATAAAACTGTGCTTTTTCTCTACACAGTGATTTGATAAATTTCTATGGATGAAAAGAAAAAAAAAAAGCAATGTCCTGTTTTTATTGTTTGGAAGGACGAATTTTTTGGAATGACTGGCTGTACTGATTTGAAATATTTTTCTCAGAGAGTAAAAAAACATGAAAGTATAACTTGTTTAAATGATACTATTAACTATAAAACTTCAGAATTGTCAGTATTGTAGTGCAGTTGGATGAAAGTTACAAGATTTCTGTACAAAAAACATATTACAAAGACTCTTAATGCATTTCTAGTATTGAAACAAAAAAAATTCAGTTTATTTAAGGATAATTTTCCTGACAATAAATAAATAAATAAATAAATAAATAAATAAATAATAATAATAATAATAATGTAGAAAATTACAATATGATTTCTAAAGAAAAATAATAAATAAACTTCATGTAATACACCATAATTTCACTTTTAAAAATATTCCAAAAGTTGAGTCTTGAAATTTATGAAAACCAATAATATTTCAGAAGAATTTTCTGAACTTTGAAAGGTCTTGAAATTATCCTGGCAATATCAATACCAATGGCAGAAGCAGAAAGTGTTTCAGCACACTTAGTTTACAAATGTGATTAATATTAAATTTAGAATTAATATTTGTTTTTATTATAAGTTATATAGCTTCAGGGTTGGAAAAAACATGTTAAAAAAAAAAAAAAAAAGATTTTTTTTTTTATTTTTTTACATGTTTTAAACGTTTTTCCTCATTCAACAGCACAATTTTGATTAAAGCGAACAAAAATTATTAAATATAAAGATTAAAAATATTTTCAAACATCAGTAAGAAAAAAATAATAATAAATACCAAACATTAATTAGCAATTTTATTTTTATTCTAAACTAAAACATTTAATTGTTAAGTTCTTTAAAAATGGTAACAAGTTTGGCAGCCTTAACACCCAAACGATTTCTGGTTTTGCTTTGCACAAAAGTTGAGAAAACTCTTTCTAATCCAGCAGTAGAACATACAGCTGTATGTAACTGTTTTATGATATTCATGGCATTTTTATTAATGTGTTTTTCAAGACTTAACCACTACGATAAAAGTTGTATTTCCACTTTATTTGATTCTCCAATGGCAAATTTATGATTGGTAACTGCATCAAACATATAATCGGAGAATGGAGCTGACTTAGCTTTATAGTTTATAATTATTGGAATTAGTTCAGGACATAATTTGGCATCAAGGTTCATGCCTTTTTCAGTCTTATCAATTGTAAGTGATTCTCCTTTAAAGCATGGATCAGCAATGTTTGCCAGGAAATGTGCGGGGTAATGGCCATTTCATATCAAAGAGAAAAAAAAAAAAAAAAAAAAAACAATAAAAAAAATCTTTTTTAACTACTAAACAAATATCTAAATAGTATAATAGCATTATCGATTGATGGAAGAAAGAATTATTTATAATATATTAAGAAGGCGTTTAGTCCAGATTATTTACTCAATATTATGTTCTTTGTGCACCCACTGTTGAATTTATTCAGAAAAAAAGGAGAAATACATCTCTTACCTAGTTTTCTGAACAAGAGTATAAAAAGGATACCAGCTTTAAAAAAAAAAGTAAATTTATAAAGGATATGCATGCTATTAACTTTTAATCTCTAATTATGTTATAGTTTGTGTACACATTTTGATAAGACAAAAATAACAGAGAGTCAAATTATGCATTAAAAAAAAGTTGTTGACTATTTTTCATTATTGGGGTAGAAACATGAAAAAAACAAAAGATAAGGGAAATCTTCACAAGAAAAACAAAAAAGTTATCCTACTAGTTAAACTGAAAACTAATTCTTCTCAATGTATAAAATTGAAGCTGGTGTTATACACAATTGAAATGAAAAAAACTTCTTTAAACACCATAAAATAAGTTAACTACGCTTTTTTTTTTTTTTTTTTTTACAAGGCCTTTCGAAAGAACTTAGTCTTTCTTCGTCAGGCGCAAAAAAGACGTGCGTCCACAATGAATGTAGCGGCACGACTGAAGGGGAATGCGGGAGGGAGAGGGAGCAAGCAGAAGGAACAGCCAATAGGAAAGAAGAAGGCAACAGCCAATCACGGAAGAGCAAAAACAAAACTAGATAGACAATGAAGGAGAGGAAAGGAAGAAGGAAGGAAGGGAAATGGGAAAAAAGCGGGGTAAATTAAAAAATTAACTAAAAGGAGAGATTAAAATGAAATAAAATGTACGCAAAAAATATATAAATTAGTAATAAAAAAATAAATTAAAAATAAATAAAAATACATAAAAATGAAAAAAATAGTTTACAATTATAAGCACACATGAATAAACCTGAAAAATTGTATACATAATATATATAAAAAAATAATAATTAAATAATAAACTTAATTATGAAGCAGTGCTGAAAAGATTCTTCCAGGCAACGGAGAGGGTTTTAGAATCAGATTTATCATTAACAATAATATCACGATTAATATAAATAGCTAAATTTTCAAGAAAGTCTAACTCAGAGGAACTATTGGCATTAAAAATAATTTTAGCAGTTTGAAAATTGAAACTATGGCCGGAATCCCAAGAGTGTTTAGCAACAGAAGATTTAGAAATTTCTTGATTAATGACATACCGAGAGTGCTCTTTTAGGCGTTTTTCGAGATTTCTTTTAGTTTGACCAATATACGATAAATCACAGCCATTACAAGGAACATTATAAATACCCCATTTTTGGAGGTCAGGCACAGGACATTTCATGGAAGGAAATTTTAATTTATTGACTGGTTTAAAGACAACATTAAAATTGAAACGTCTTAAAACTTTAGCTAATTTAAAACATAAAGGAGGATAAAAAGGGAGGACGACCAAATTATCAGGTTTACTTTTATCAATATTAGAAAGAGTGGAATTGTTAGGGGGTCTATTGAATTTGCTCACAGCAGTATTAATGATAGAAGGATTGAATCCACGTTTTACAGCAACAGATTTTAAGTAATTGAGTTCATTCTTAAGAGATGCAAAATTGGAGCAAATTTTGAGAGCACGATAAACATAAGTATAAAAAACACCGATCTTTTGATTGACAGGATGATTTGAGAGAGCATGGGGTGGATTAGAGACAGAAAAAGGCTTTCTATAAACACAAGTTTTGAAAGAAGAATCACATTTGGTAACTAAAACATCAAGGAAAGGGAGTTTATTACAATTCTCTAACTCAAAAGTAAACTGAATATGAGGATCAATAGAATTGACAGTTTGAAGAATTGTAGAAATATCAAATGGATTATCCAATAGGACGAAAGTATCATCAACATAACGTATCCAACATTTAAAATTGATCAGATTTAATAATTTATCTTCAAAGTAATGCATATAAATATCACAAAGAATGGGAGATAAAGGATTACCCATACTTAAGCCTTCTAACTGTTTGAAAAATTTATTATCGAATTGAAAAGTAGTAAGAGTTAAGCAAATTTTAGTTAAATTAACATAATCTTTGACCTCAATATCCGAGAAATGAAATTCACGTAATCTTTTTTCCAAGCAAGAAAGAGCACCTTCAATCGGAACATTAGTAAATAAAGATTTGACATCAAGAGAAAGCATAGAACAATTTGATGGATTAATACTTTTTAATTTACTAACGAAATCATAAGAATTTTTTACAGTATGAGAATTAGCAATGCATAAAGGCGAGAATATGGAAGCTAAAAATTTAGCAAGAGGATAAGTAACAGTACCAATATTAGAGACAATAGGTCTTAAGGGAATATTGGTTTTGTGAACTTTGGGTAAAGCACAAATAACGAGCACAAATGGGTGCAGAAGGAATAACACAATGTTTAGTGTTGTCATTTAGAACAATAGAATTCTTAACAGCTTTAGTGAGAGTGGCAAGATGCGAATCAGTGGGATCTTTTTTAACTTCAATATAAGGACCTTCAGATAAGAGAGCATGAACTTTATCAGAATAATCATTTTTATCCATAAGAACAATTTGACCCCCCTTATCAGCTTTAGTAATAAGATTATCATTGGACTTAAGCTCATTCAGAGCAATATGCTGAGGACGTGAGAGATTAGGTTTATATTTAGAAACATTAGAAGAAATAGTATCAGCAAGAATGTGACGAAGGGTTTCTTTTTGAAAAGGAGAAACTTTACTATGTTTAAAGGAAGACTCAATAGGAGCAATCAATTTGGTGAGAGAAGGTTTGCAAGATTGAGAAAAATTTAAACCAAGATCTAAAATGCTTTTTTGCTCAGGAGTTAATGTATGAGAAGATAAATTTACAATATTGTTTTCATTAGAAAGATCCTTATTCAAAGATTGATACTTGGAATTCTTATTACATAATAAAGAAAACTTTTTATCAAGTTTATTTTGATGAGCAGATTTGAAAGAAAGCAGAGAAGGCCAAAATTTGTTTTCAATATTACAAAAATTATCAAGATTTTTACTGAGAAACAAATGCAGATCATAAAGTTCTTCTTCAATTTTGGAGAGAGTATGCCGAACATCCTGAATGCAAGCTCTTAAAACTATAAGGTGTGAATGAAACATAGCTTTAGAAATTCTAAAAGAACTATTGACAGAACACTTAAGTTGAATAAAATTGGGGATAACATTATTTTTCTTGCAATTTTGAAGAAAATTTAAGTGATTGAGAAATTTAATACGTTTACGTCTAAGTTTAGTAAACCGGTTTAATTGAGCAGTATACAAAATAACGACAAGAAAATAAACAATATACAAGTACAGAAAAAAAAATGTGAATAACACAAAAAAGTGAAAAATAAAAGGATAGATAAAAAAAATATAAATAAGATCATAAATGAAAGTAAAAAATGAAAAACAAATAAATAAGACACTAAGATAAAGAATAAAGATAAAAATTACTTACGACAAAAGTGGGGGCAAAGGCGGGCAGTTGAAATGCCAGAATCAGCACAAATCAATGTATAAAATTGAAGCTGGTGTTATACACAATTGAAATGAAAAAAACTTCTTTAAACACCATAAAATAAGTTAACTGTGACTTTTTTTTTTTTACAAGGCCTTTTGTAAGAACTTAGTCTTTCTTCATCAGGCGCAAAAAAGACGTGCGTCCACAATGAATGTGTAGCGGCACGACTGAAGGGGAATGCGGGAGGGAGAGGGAGCAAGCAGAAGGAACAGCCAATAGGAAAGAAGAAGACAACAGCCAATCACGGAAGAGCAAAAACAAAACTAGATAGACAATGAAGGAGAGGAAAGGAAGAAGGGGGGAAGGGAAATGGGAAAAAAGCGGGGTAAATTAAAAAATTAACTAAAAGGAGAGATTAAAATGAAATAAAATGTACGCAAAAAATATATAAATTAGTAATAAAAAAAAAAATTAAAATAAAAATACATAAAAATGAAAAAAATAGTTTACAATTATAAGCATACATGAATAAACCTGAAAAATTGTATACATAATATATATAAAAAAATAATAATAATTAAATAATAAACTTAATTATGAAGCAGTGCTGAAAAGATTTTTCCAGGCAACGGAGAGGGTTTTAGAATCAGATTTATCATTAACAATAATATCACGATTAATATAAATAGCTAAATTTTCAAGAAAGTCTAACTCAGAGGAACTATTGGCATTAAAAATAATTTTAGCAGTTTGAAAATTGAAACTATGGCCAGAATCCCAAGAGTGTTTAGCAACAGAAGATTTAGAAATTTCTTGATTAATGACATACCGAGAGTGTTCTTTTAGGCGTTTTTCGAGATTTCTTTTAGTTTGACCAATATACGATAAATCACAGCCATTACAAGGAACATTATAAATACCCCATTTTTGGAGGTCAGGCACAGGACATTTCATGGAAGGAAATTTTAATTTATTGACTGGTTTAAAGATAACATTAAAATTGAAACGTCTTAAAACTTTAGCTAATTTAAAACATAAAGGAGGATAAAAAGGGAGGACGACCAAATTATCAGGTTTACTTTTATCAATATTAGAAAGAGTGGAATTGTTAGGGGGGTCTATTGAATTTGCTCACAGCAGTATTAATGATAGAAGGATTGAATCCACGTTTTACAGCAAGATTTTAAGTAATTGAGTTCATTCTTAAGAGATGCAAAATCGGAGCAAATTTTGAGAGCACGATAAACATAAGTATAAAAAACACCGATCTTTTGATTGACAGGATGATTTGAGAGAGCATGGGCAGTTAACTTATTTTATGGTGTTTAAAGAAGTTTTTTTCATTTTAATTCTTCAACTTAAAAACTATTACTTACTATTATTAACTATTATTACTTAACTATTTTAAAGAAAGCAACAATAACAAAGATTGTGCAATCCATATATTATGCAATCATGGTATTACACGATACTGAGCAATACAATTATAAAGAGATGACAGCTAATTCCTTGGTTTTTAGACAGAAAAGCCATGGAAATTAAAGATAGCAGATAGTACAAAAATGAGGTAGAGAAACAGAAATGCATGTTTCTAGGTAGTCTTTATAAATAATTTAACATTGAAATACTGTTAGTTTTGAAAATTAAATTATTAATATATTATAGAACTTTGATACCATATAAAAAATCATAATTGAGATATTTAAAAAAATAAATTATGTAATTTCCAATTTTAGAGGAAATAAATTTACTTTAAATACTTAATTAAAATTAAATAACCAATTTATAATTTTAATAAAATTTGAATGTCTTTTAATATATACAGCTAATTAGAAATTTTTAATACAATTTTATTTCATAAATTTTAATTTGCGACATTATTAGCAATAATTATGTTTTAAACATTGTTTTAAATGCAATGTTTTAAATGTGTTTTAAACGAAATGTTTTAAACATAACAACCCTGTATAGCATCAAATTATTCTGTAGGAGACATTAAGGATGGGTTCAAAGCATGAAAGCTTTGACACCGAAGGCATTATCTCTATTTATTTACCTCTCACAAGCATTCACGTTATCATCATAAGAAATGATAGAGTGCCAAGATAAAGAGGACAAATGAGTTTAAAGCATTTTCCTGAAGTTAGTATTCCTATAAAAGTTCTGTATTTCCTATAAAAGTTAGTGATATTTAATAATTTGCTGCTCAAGTTGGAGATTTAATTGTACGGGAACTGTCTTCATTAAAGAATGATGTATTACAATTAAAATATAAAAACACTTATAGAAAAAAAAATGCTGCCTTATTCTAATACACTTGAATATATATTAATGTCTGCAAATTCTATGCAAAAAAATTCATTCACAAGATGTATTAACGAAGATTCATTTTCAAAATTAAATATCCAACATCACTATTCCAAATACAATGGTACATCTGAAAACAGAACTGATGTCAAACTAGATATGCATTACATGACATAACTTGATATGCTGTATGAAGATGGTTTTATAAATATTTAAACATAAATTCCAAATACTGAACAAAATAAATTTTTTATTCTATAGTTTTCACTTTTAAATAATTATTTGCAATTACAGACTTAAATATGTAACATTACTATGTATATATTTTTAATTTACATCTTTCTTCACTCACGTTGTTATCAATTTCTGTTTTTCCTTTTAATGCTTGTTTAATAATATTGGAAATTGAAGTTGAATATTGTATGTGCTGATTCAAATGTCAAAGATTTTGTTAACATATGAATTCTATTTTAAGCATAACCTTTTGCTTTAATGTAATTTGTAATTTTTCATTTCTCCCAGATTTTTATCCTACCTAAAACAAGAAATCCTTAACTTGTGGCCCGCAACACATCTTTTATAAGATTTAGGATAGCTTTGCATTCAATGTAATTTTTTTGCGAGTAAAATCAACCCAAAAAGTAAAAAGTAAAAATCTGAAATGTGTCCATGGTTATTAAGAATTTAAAAACTACAGGAATAGAGCAATTCTGAATATTCCAACAGGAGTTTCATTCAACTGAACAAAATTTACCAAAATATTAATCTGTTTTCAGAAAATGAACACAGATCTAGAATAGGGTAAAATATCTACAGATAAAATCTTACATTTTTGCACGAGCTTTAGATCCATGCAGTAAAGCATCAAATTTTTCATAAATAGGAGTACTTTCTTCTTCACGTTCTTCAGCATCAGGGTCTTTAGTAGAAAGGAAGTCAGCAGCTGTATATATGGGAAGTGCTGTAAAAAATAATATATTTATGTACAAACGAACTCAATATGAAATCCTGCACTTACATATTATCAAAGCCAAGAGATAGATTGCCAAAAATGCTTGACAATAGCCAACCTTGTTTATCATTCACAATCAAATTCAAAACTAATTTAATATTATTGAATTCATAACATTGTTAAAAATGATAATGTAAAATAAATAGAATATATGAACTAAGAAACGTTAAGCAATTAATGTAAAATAATAAGGAACTAAACTCTAAAATTTTGATTGATCGAGATCAGACAGACAGCAGACAAATAGACAAAAAATAACCTAAAGTGTTGGCACAATAGGCAAAGAAACCTCCTTCCCCAGTGTATGTATATACAAATATAAATGCTTCATTACAACAAACTTAAAAAATAAATCGACAATGAAATGAAGTTTTAATTTAATATAACATGTAAGAGTACCAGTAAAGTAAAGTCAGATTAATTTAAATCTTTCTTCTTTCACAACAATTCTTAAACAGATATCAAAACAATGTTCACCAAAAAAAGACTTCTTAATGCAGGATTTTCAGAAAATTTTAAAGTTCTGAATGAGTCAACAGACAGTGTTATGAGCACCTTTTTGGTTTATCACAAGTCATAATCAGCAATTTTTAACTTAAAAACCAAATAAAAAATTAAGTAAAGAGGTTTTTATAAGAACTGAAGTTGCATTTAAATATGGAGATGCTATGCAGCACTATTCTTCACACTGTAAGAAATGATGAAATAGAAAATACATAATTTTGATAAGCTTAGAATCAGAATTTTACATTACTGAAATAATAAATGAATAGTAAAATAAGGAATTTTTTAACATTTGGAAAATGGCTGTAGCTCTCAACCAAGAAAAGAGATATCTGAATCTTTGTAATGTTTGCATTTTATTCTTTTTCTGATTGGTTCCAGGAATATATGTGACATAACATAAAATATGACATTACATAAGGCACATTTTGATCATTATATATATATATACATATATATATATTGGAGGAGGGGGGTATATTTAGTTGCCCCAATGACAAAAAAGTGTTAAAAACAACAAAATTTAATAATTCAATAATGAATTGAAATATAGCTTTCAAACAAATTGTATTTAAAATTACTTTTTTCCCTTACACAATGGTGGGAAAATTAAAAATATTAAATTGATGTACAGAAGTTTAAAAATTTGCAGCACCAAAAATCGTAAATCTGAAATTTCATTTAAAATTTGAAAATGTGCCATTTGCAGAATAACTTATGTGTTATGCACAGATATGTTTGTCCTTTATAATATAAATAGGGTAGAAATAATTATATAAGAAATTGATGAATTCAGAAAGGAAAAAACACTATCACCTCTTTATTTTGTTAAAAAATTAATAATTTTTTTAGGAGGAAAATGACTGTATAAATGATAATCTCGTCAAGATGTTTCACATTTATTTAACTTTAACTGTAAAATAAATGTGTTGTTAACAAAAAATGAGATTTTAATTATAATTTATTTGTAAGTTAAATTTTAGTCTTTTTTTTTTCTTTTCTTTTTGGTGCAGATGCTTTTGAGGCATGATTTTTTATGTTCTACTGGCTGGCTAGCTAAATTGTAAGAACAGCACAAATATCTGTACAGAACTATTTTTAGCTCCCTGAGAAAACAGGTTCACTTTAAAAAAAATTTCAAACTGAATTTTAAAATTTGTTTAAAAAAAAAAAAAAAACTACGAAAAAGAGATATTACAGTGCTCTTATGTTTGGCAAGTTGTTGCTGTTCGAAACTAAGACAATATGTCATTTAACCGACTTTCTACGTAATTTCACCCCCCACATCTAATAAAAATTTGGGTAAATTAAAAAAATTTCAATCAATAGTTAAAAGATTTAAACAAAAATGTAAGTTTCCCCCCTACCTTAAAAAAATCAGGTGTAACTGAAGTGCTCATTCTGAAATTTTTGGTTTTAAATACAATCAATGAATAAGTTTGTTTAAAAATCAAATATTAGCATAAAAAAGAAGGTATTAAAAAAAGTATCAATTGCTTTGATGGTAGAATATAAATGTTTTTGCTGACATGTTGGATGCAATAAAGTTTCTTAGAAGTTAATGGAATTCAGTCAAGTTAAAGACATATGATTGTAGTAGTCTCATTGATATAAAAATTAATCAGATTAAAAATGAACGACGCCTCACAAGAATAAACTTTGCTTCAAAAAAATATGAAAATACTCAATTTTTTATGGTCAATAAAGAATATATAGAAATCAAACAAGATATTATGGCTGATGATATTGATAGCAAATTGAATTCCTATTTGTAAAAAATAACAAAACTAATTGTATGAAGATAAAACAAAAAATCATTTTTGACCAAGTATTTCAGAGAATGAAAAACTTTGAAAAGCATGGAAAGCTTCTGTGAACGAGAAAACATCTCATGCACAATGAAAAACAGTTTTTAATGCAACTTTGTAAAAAATTTAAAACTGCCACTGTATTATGAATAATTTTAAATAACAGAATGTTGATTTTTCGCTGCTTTTTGAAAATCATCACTTACGTTCACCATCCATTTCACCAGGTTTTCTATACCTATGCATACGAACAACATGATCAGCTATTTCTCTATCACTTTCAGGGTCCATCTAAGAAAAATATGAAACTATATATTATTGACATATAATATTTATTTATTTAAAGAACACAATGTGAATTAATATAGATATACAGAACTAAAATATTTTGGCACATACCTTGTCTAGCATGATAAACAGTAAATCAAATCGAGAAAGTAGAGAATCTTGTAATCCAATATTTTCCATGGGAGTCTTGTATTGATCATACTAGATTAAAAAATATAGATATATAAAAATGTAGCATATAAATATGTTAAATATAAAATAAAATTCTGATAAAATTTATATTTTTATAAATTCAAATAAAAGATAAATTTAATAGCAATAAGAATATTTTCAAAATAAGAAGTTTTAAGAATGTTTTCAAAAATTCATCAATAATATTTCTAAGGGTAAAAAAATTTACGCAATAAAAAATCAATACAGATGGATGAATTCTTGGGTCAAAATTCATCATAAGTCACATAAATCATCATAAGTTTTCTAGGATTTTTTTTTTTTTTTTTTCCTGACTATTTGCAAACATCTCCATATCTTTCACAGTAAAAATTCGGCTAATATATTGTTGTAAAACTCCTTTGCATAAGTTTATATAAGTTTTAAATTGGATGAATAATTAATTCAAAATTTCTTTGCTTACGAAGATAATAGGAATTCTAAAAGAAGTCATACATTTTATTTTATTTTATTTATTTATTACAGGATTTATTTTTTACCTTTTCAGATTTTTTAAACATTCCAACATTTTCTTGATTTTTTGCTTATATTTTTGAATTTCCTGGCTTCTCCCTGTTTTCCAGGTTTTCCCTGAGATCATGGGAATTCTGTTCATTACACTGTTTTCTTGCAATGACAGAAGAAAGAATATTATGAATTCTGCAATTTACTCAATTTTTTTCTTGCTTTAGGTTGCTTTACTCAATGTAATTTTCAGCTATTGCAGTAAGCAGAAAAGTGTGATACATAAAAGTGAGAAACAGAAAAAAAAGATTTTTTTTTCTATCAATAGAATAGGGTTAAACATTTATTATTTTGATGCACTTTAACAGTTATTAAAACAATGAAATGAATTATAATTGTACATATGATTATTATCTTCTTTTATGTAACTTCAAAGTATTAGAAAAAAATTAAATATACTACAAATACGTTGCAATAAATGTATAGATTCATTAAATCAAAAAAGAAAATTGAAGACAGTTTGCTAAATGTATAAATTCAAATATCAGTACAAAAAACCCTGAACGGATTAAAAGCTTGTGACGCAGCACTTTATCTTATATATCTAAGAATTTTAAATTTGGGACTTAAAACTAATGATATCAAAATTTATGTGACGCTATGCTATTAATTAATATATACATATATTAAAATTTATTCATTAAGATTTTATCAATTACATCTTTCATAAATTCAAAATATGAATCTTAAAAGATATGATATCAAAATTTAAGTGACGCCTTGACGAGACTTTAAACAATGTTTTAAAATTCCATTTATTTATTTATTGTCTAAATACATTTTCATATCTAAACAATACTTTTCATTTTCCAATACACTGTTAAATACATCACTTTCACTGAATATATATAATGCACTGAAATTTATTTATTTGAATAAATAGATTTATCTTTTGGGCTACGCTATCCAAAATCAAAAATAACATTTGAATACATATTTTTTGCGTCATTGTATCTATTTGCATCTATTTAACTTACTTTGGATACAATGACGCAAAAAATATTTATTCAAATGTTATTTTTGATTTTGGATAGCGTAGCCCAAAAGATAAATCTATTTATTCAAATAAATAAATTTCAGTGCATTATATATATTCAGTGAAAGTGATGTATTTAACAGTGTATTGGAAAATGAAAAGTATTGTTTAGATATGAAAATGTATTTAGACAATAAATAAATAAATGGAATTTTAAAACATTGTTTAAAACCTCGTCAAGGCGTCACTTAAATTTTGATATCATATCTTTTAAGATTCATATTTTGAATTTATGAAAGATGTAATTGATAAAATCTTAATGAATAAATTTTAATATATGTATATATTAATTAATAGCATAGCGTCACATAAATTTTGATATCATTAGTTTTAAGTCCCAAATTTAAAATTCTTAGATATATAAGATAAAGTGCTGCGTCACAAGCTTTTAACCCGTTCAGGGTTTTTTGTACTGATATCAGTGCTTTTTTTAGGTTAATAATAAAAAGATAAAAACAAAAAATTAAAGACTAATGCAAAGAATTCATTTTCATGATTTCTGATCACCTTTAATTACCCCTCCCCACCCACTTAAAAAAAGATATTTCATATTTTATTATTAATATATGCTGTGCTACTTGATTTCGTTAAAAACAACTCTGTAGTAAAGTACGTTAGTATAAAATAAGAAAGTAATGTACATTCAGCACTGTATTTCTAAGAAAGGATTTCATAATCTATGCTGTATGTATCATTTCTCATTCTAGTTAACTATGTTTATTCTTTACACATGATGATACATATACTGCAGATGGATTAAAATGATCAGGAATAAAATATTCAGAATGTGCTGGAAAGTATTTCATAATCTATGCTGCGTGCATGATTCTTGTTAATTATGTTTCAACCTTTGTATAGGTTGGTAATATTGCAGATTGATTAAGACTATATCCGTTACAATATTCAGAATATGCTGGAAAGTGTTTAATAATCTATGGTGCACACAGGTTTTTCTTTCTTTTTAATTATGATTTGTTCTTTATATAGAGTGGTAAAATTACTGCAAATGGATTAAAATGATATGTTTACAATAATGAAAATGTGTTGGAAAGTGTTTCATAATCTATACTGTATGTGTAACTTTTCATTCTTGTTAGTTTATTTATTTTTTGCTGTTTGCACAAAACATATATAAACTAACAGGGGGGGGGGGGGATTTGGATGGGAAGATTACTGTACAAAGATGAAACTGATAGGTTTAAAGCATTCAGAATAAAATGGAAAGTACAGTAGACTCCCTCAAATCCGCAAACCAGAAATCCGCAACTCTCTAAAATCCGCACATTCTTTATGGATGTAAACAATGAAACTTTCAGATTGGATATTTGGACAAAATGTGATTTTTTAAATTTTGTATCAATTCCATATATTTTTTAATTATTAATTTTCTCAATAATACTCTATTCATGTTTTTTTTTTTTTTTTTTTTTTTTTTTTCATGAAGGAAGAAAAAAAAAAAAAAAAAAAAAAAAAAAATCAAGATATTGCTGATATCACTGGTAATCACAATTTTCTTACCAAATATATTTATGCATTAATCAAGATTTTTTGGTTACTAAGCCTGGCTAAACTTTAAAAAAAAATCCTTATTTTATGATTTTGATGTGAATTAGTAATGTACTTTTATGAGGCAAGTTTTGTTGAATAATTTTGGAAAAATATATTTAATTTTTATAATGAATATTTAATCATACACTATATTGATCATTAACTTGATCTTTGCTTTTAATATTTTAATCATTTTGAAAATTATCTAAATTTTTATTATTTTAATTTATTACTTATTTTAACATTTTATTATATTGTAAGTATTCATTATAGTCCTGAATGCACTATTAATTGCACTCAAATTACTGTTTAAAAAACGTAAATAAAGCAATGACCAGAAATCCGCAAAATTCTAAAATCCGCACAACCTCTGGTCTTAAGCTGTGCGGATTTGAGGGAGTCTACTGTATATAAACATGTTAAAGGAAAATTTTTTACTCTCGTTAATTATGCTTTGTTTTTTTGCACAGAATGGTAAAATTATTGTACATGAATGACAATAAGTTTACAATATTCAGAATGAGTCAGAAAATGCATCATAATCGATGCAGTATGCATCACTCTTCGTTCTTGTTAGTTATGTTTTGTGGGGTCATCAAGGCTTCTTGTTAGTTATGTAAGGGAGGGGGAGGAGTTTGTATCGGGTTTAAGATTTTATTAAAATTTCCATGCTCTAGTCTGTACGTATTTACATAATTTTTTTTTCTAAAAATCTTGATTTGGTTAGATAATTGTTTTTTTTTTTTTTTTTTTTTTTTTTTCGGGTTTGAATCTCGATTCAGTTTGACTTGAATTGGAATTTTCAGGTTCTTGCAGAGTTGCATTTCAAGTACTAGTTTTCAATTCTGGTCAGTGGATGGGGACAAAAATTACTTTGTCTTTCTTGAACAGATTTTTATTTCCTAATTTTTTTATTTTACTTTTTTTTTTTTTTGGGGGGGGGGGGGGGTATTAGATTGGGTTTAAGGTTATTCTGATCGGGTTTGAGATAGACTTCTATTGGAATTTCCATGATCTGGTCAATACATATCGACATAAATTGTTCTTTTTTTTCTAAAATCTCGATTTGATTAATTTTTTTTTTTTTTTTTGGGGGGGGGGGGGGGGGGATTGAATCTGGTTTCGGATTGACTTCAAATGGAATTTTCAGGTTCTTGTTGAGTTGCATTTCAAGTATATTATTTTGTCGCAGATAAATTGGGTTACAATTGGAATTTTTTTTTTTTTTTTTTTGGGGGGGGGGGGGGGGGCGGTTAGTGTTTGAACTGGGTTTGGGATAGATTTCAATTGAAATTCTTGTCAGTGTATGTGGACAGAAATTATTTGGTCTTTCTTGGACAGACTTGTGTTTCCATTGTTTTTTCCTTTTCGGGTTTGGATTAGGTTTCATGATAACTTTCAGACTCTTGTCAGTGTGTATCGGCAGAAATAATTTTCTCTTTTCCGGATTAGGTTAAGGTTCGATGGAAATTTTTTTCAGGTTTCAATCAGGTTCAATTCAAATGGAATTTTCAAGTTCTGGTCAGGTTGCGCTTTAATGGAAAATATTTTGTCCTGTATAGATACTGGGCTCCGGTTGTATGGAATTTCCTTTTTCAGGTTCAGATTAGGTTTAAGATAGACTAATTGGAATTTCCAGATTTCTGATCACGCATATATATGGAAATTAAGTTTTCGTTCCCAAATCGAGATATGGTTGAATAATTTTTTTTTTTTTGGGGGGGGGGGGGTTGAATCTGCTTTCGTTTTGACTTCAAATGTAATTTTCAGGTTCTTGTTCAGTTGCATTTCAATGTATTTTATTTTGCAGCAGATAGATTGAGTTACTCTTGGAGGGATTTTTTTCTTTCCGGTTTTGGATTGTATAGGATAGATTTCAATAGGAATTTTTCGATTCTAGTCAATGTATGTCAATGGAAATTATTTTGTCTTTCTTGGACAAATTTATCTTTCCATTAAATTTTTGTTGCTTTAGAATGGGTTTCAGGATAACTTGTAGGTTCTTGTTGGCAGACTTGTATAAAACCAAAAACTTTCTGCAAATTAATTTAATGTTGGGTGTAATTCGTATTTTTTGCGCAATTCATGGTCATCATTCATGTTTTTTATGCGATTTATGAATTTAATTTGCATTTTTGAGCAATTTATGGACATAATTCGCAATTTTTATGCGATTAATGAATGTAATTTACATTTTACATGATTTATGGACGTAATTTGCTATTTTTATGCAATTCATAGACAGAATTTGCGTTTTTTCAGCTTTCTGTTGACGAAATTTGCGTTTTTTAATCGATTTATTGACGTTATTTATGTTTTTATAGGATTTATGAATGTAATTTGCTTTTTTTACCAATTCTTGGACGTAATTTGCATTTTTTGTAATTTATGAACGTTATTAGTGTTTTTTGCACGATTCATGGAAGTGATTCGCATTTTTTGAGTGATTTATGAATGTAATTCACGTTTTTATGCGTTTCATGGACGTAATTTGTGTTTTTTGAGCGATTCATGAATGTAATTTGCGTTTTTTATGCAATTCATGAATGCAAAACACTATTCGCTATTTTTATGCGATTTATAGACGTAATTTGCGTTTCAGCTTTCTGCTGCCAAAATTCGTGTTTTTTGAGCGATTTATGAACATAATTTCCGTTTTACTACACGATTCATAGACATAATTTGTGTTTCTCATACAATTTCTGAACGTAATTCTCACTTTTTTAAACAATTCATGGACGTAATTAACGTTTTGACAATTTGTGGACCCAATTCCCGTTTTTTAAACTATTCATGGGCATAATTCACGTTTTTTATGCGATTAATGAATGTAATTTACATTTTACATGATTCATGGATGTAATTTGCTATATTTATGCAATTCGTAGATATAATTTGCATTTTTTGAGCTTTCTGTCGACGAAATTTGTGTTTTTGATCAATTTATTGACGTTATTTGTGTTTTTATAGGATTTATGAATGTAATTCGCTTTTTTTACCAATTGTTGGACTTAATTCACATTTTTTTGCAATTTATGAATGTTATTAGTATTTTTTTGCATGATTCATGGAAGTGATTCGCAATTTATGAGTGATTTATGAACATAATTTGTGTTTCAGCTTTCTGCAGCCAAAATTAGTGTTTTTTGAGCGATTTATGAACATAATTCCCGATTTCCTACACGATTCATAGACATAATTTGTGTTTTTCATACAATTTCTGAACGTAATTCTCACTTTTTTAAACAATTCATGGATGTAATTCACGTTTTGAGCAATTTGTGGACCCAATTTACGTTTTTTATGAAATTCGCTTTTTTTGAGCGATTCATGGACATAATTCGAGATTTTTATGCGATTAATGAATGTAATTTACATTTTACATGATTTATGGACGTAATTTGCTATACTTATGCGATTAATAGACATAATTTGCATCTTTTGAGCTTTCTATCAACGGAATTTGTGTTTTTTGATCGATTTATTGACGTTATTTGTGTTTTTATAGGATTTATGAATGTAATTCGCTTTTCTTACCAATTCTTGGACGTAATTCGCATTTTTTGCAATTTATGAACGTTATTCATGTTTTTTTGCATATTTTGAGTGATTTATAAACGTAATTCACGTTTTTATGCAATTCATGGATGTAATTTGCGTTTTTTGAGCGATTCATGAACGTAATTCACATTTTTTATGCAATTCATGAATCCAATTCGGTATTTTTATGCGTTTTATAGAGGTAATTTCCGTTTCAGATTTCTGCCGCCAAAATTCGTGTTTTTTGAGCGATTTATGAACATAATTCATGTTTTACTATACGATTCATAGACGTAATTTGCGTTTTTCATACAATTTATGAATATAATTCTCGCTTTTTTACATGATTCATGGACGTAATTCACATTTTAAGCAATTTCTGGACGTAATTCCCATTTTTTATGCAATTTGCTTTTTTTTAGCGATTCATGGATGTAGTTCACATTTTTTATGCGATTCATGCAAGTAATTCACATTTTTATGCGATTCATGCATGGAATTCGTATTTTTTATGCGATTCATGGATTGAATTAATGTTTTTATTGCGGTCTTTGCACGGAATTCACGTTTTTCGCGTAGTATTTTGTCGAAATGTTGGGTTTTTTTTAGGGATGCACCGAATAGTGATTTTGGCCGAATACCGAATGCCGAATATTCGGCCGACAGGTGAACCGAATACTGAATATTCGGCTTTCCAAATACTTTTTATATTTCAAAATTTAAAGGTATTAAAATGTTACTTTTTAAAACAGTTTTACATAACATTTAATAAAAGAAACTTACATTTTGATAAACATGTGCTTTTTATAAGAACATTTAGTATTGAAAAGAATCTGCCTTGAGTTATTTAAGAAGCACAATTATGAAAGTTAAAAAAATTTTCTACGAATCAAAACAAGCATTTTAAAATCAAATAATGAAAAAATGGTTGAAGAAAAATTTTATAGTCTGATAATTGTCCTTTTAAAATAACTCAAGGCAGATTTTTTTCAATATAAAATACAAATACTTTCAACTTAATTCTGAATAAAAGTATGTTTGGCTCATAGTTCTTTTCTTATGAATGGTGGTATTTTCCACCCTTCCCATCATATCATATTTTACAGAAATCAAAGCATGGGAGTTGAAAATATATTATCTTATTTAATGTTAATGTAATAAACAAACACACAAGTTATGACCTAGACTGAAATGAAATACAATGTACTTATGACTCAATAAGTTGATTATGGTTTCATGAACAAAAATTGTCTGCCTTGATAGCTATTACTATCTAAAACGGTTTTTTTTTCTTATAAAGGGCTTTTATTTGGGGAAAAGCAAAAAACAGATTATTTACTAAACAAAATTTAGAAACTTGTATCAGCACATAATTTATTCCTTAGGAGAATCCTAATAAATCATCATTTTAATCCTTCTCATGGTTAATTTTCTTAAGTTATACTTTACAGACAGCAAATAAATAATGTAAAAACTTTCTATTTTATTTAAAAATGATTTTGTTTCTAATTATTTTAAATATAAATTAAAAAATTGACAGTTAAAAGTAGAAATAGCGAAAAGGTTTTATTAAGTATTGGATTCGGCCGAATACTTTGATATTCGGCCATACCGAATATTCGGCAGGCCGAATAGTTTCATATTCGGCCTAACCGAATATTCGGTAACATGGCCGAATACCGAATAGATACCGAATATTCGGTGCATCCCTAGTTTTTTTACATGATTCTTTGTTGAGATACCCTTTTTTTTTTACGCAATTCTTTGTCGAAATAAATAAATAAAAATTGTTTCTTCATAAAATTTTCTGCACATGGCGTGCGTCTATATTATACAACTCTGCTTGTCAGTGTGTATTGTCAGATTTTTTTTTTTTTTTTTTTTTTTTTTTTTTCAGATCGAATTAAGGTTTGCTAACCCATAGACTAATTGGAATTTTCAGATTTCTGACCACGCGTATCTATGGAAATTAAGTTTTCTTTCCCAAATCAAGATATGGTTGGATTTTTTTTTTTTTTTTTGGGGGGGGGGGGGGGGTTGAATCTGGTTTCGGTTTGATTTCAAATGTAATTTTCAGGTTCTTGTTCAGTTGCATTTCAATGTATTTTATTTTGCAGCAGATAGATTGAGTTACTCTTGGAGGGATTTTTTTCTTTCTGGTTTTGGAGTGTATAGGATAGATTTCAATAGGAATTTTTCGATTCTGGTCAATGTATGTCAATGGAAATTATTTTGTCTTTCTTGGACAAATTTATCTTTCCATTAAATTTTTGTTGGTTTAGAATGGGTTTCAGGATAACATGTAGGTTCTTGTTGGCAGACTTGTATAAAACCAAAAACTTTCTGCAAATTAATTTAATGTTGGGTGTAATTCGCATTTTTTGCGCAATTCATGGTCATCATTCGTGTTTTTTATGCGATTTATGAATGTAATTTGCATTTTTGAGCAATTTATAAACATAATTCACAATTTTTATGCGATTAATGAATGCACTTTACATTTTACATTATTTATGGACATAATTTGCTATTTTTATGCAATTCATAGACATAATTTATGTTTTTTCAGCTTTCTGTCGACGAAATTTGTGTTTTTTGATCAATTTATTGACGTTATTTGTGTTTTTATAGGATTTATGAATGTAATTTGCTTTTTTTACACAACTCTTGGACGTAATTCGCATTTTTTGAAATTTATGAATGTTATTCGTGTTTTTTTGCATGATTCATGGAAGTGATTCGCATTTTTTGAGTGATTTATGAACATAATTCATATTTTTATGCAATTCATGAACGTAATTTGCATTTTTTGAGTGATTCATGAATGTAATTTGCGTTTTTTATGCAAATCATGAATGCAAAATGCTATTCCCTATTTTTATGCGATTTTTAGACGTAATTTGCATTTTAGCTTTCTGCTGCCAAAATTCGTGTCTTTTGAGCGATTTATGAACATAATTCCCATTTTACTACACGATTCATAGACATAATTTGTGTTTTTCATACAATTTCTGAACGTAATTCTCACTTTTTTAAACAATTCATGGACGTAATTCATGTTTTGAGCGATTTGTGGACCCAATTCATGTTTTTTATGCAATTTGCTTTTTTTGAGCGATTCATGGACATAATTCGCAATTTTTATGCAATTAATGAATGAAATTTACATTTTACATGATTTATGGACATAATTTGTTATACTTATGCGATTCATAGACATAATTTGCATCTTTTGAGCTTTCTATCGACGAAATTTGCGTTTTTTGATCGATTTATTGACGTTATTTGTGTCTTTATAGGATTTATGATTGTAATTTGCTTTTTTTCACCAATTCTTGGACGTAATTCGCATTTTTTGTAATTTATGAACGTCCTTAGTGTTTTTTTGCACGATTCATGGAAGGGATTCGCATTTTTTGAGTGATTTATGAATGTAATTCATGTATTCATGGACGTAATGTGTTTTTTGAGCGATTCATGAATGTAATTCGCGTTTTTTATGCAATTCATGAATGCAAAACACTATTTGCTATTTTTTATGCGATTTATAGACGTAATTTGCATTTCAGCTTTCTGCTGCCAAAATTCATGTTTTTTGAGCAATTTATGAACATAATTCCCATTTTACTACACGATTCATAGACATAATTTGTGTTTTTCATACAATTTCTGAACGTAATTCTCACTTTTTTAAACAATTCATGGACGTAATTCAAGTTTTGAGCGATTTGTGGACCCAATTCATGTTTTTTATGCAATTTGCTTTTTTTGAGCGATTCATGGACATAATTTAGCAATTTTTATGCGATTAATGAATGTAATTTACATTTTACATGATTTATGGACATAATTTGCTATACTTATGTGATTCGTAGGCATAATATGCATCTTTTGAGCTTTTTATCGACGATATTTGCGTTTTTTGATCGATTTATTGACATTATTTGTGTTTTTATAGGATTTATGAATGTAATTCACGTTTTTTTACCAATTCTTGGACGTAATTCGCATTTTTTGCAATTTCTGAACGTTATTCGTGTTATTTTGCACAATTCATGGAAGTGATTCGCATTTTTTGAGTGATTTATGAACATAATTCACGTTTTTATGCAATTCATGGATGTAATGTGCGTTT
Organism: Maratus speculifer; assembly: GCA_964019185.1. Classification (NCBI taxonomy): domain Eukaryota; kingdom Metazoa; phylum Arthropoda; class Arachnida; order Araneae; family Salticidae; genus Maratus; species Maratus speculifer. The sequence goes on along the minus strand of OZ025290.1, from coordinate 53,423,511 downwards.
TTTGAGTGATTCATGAACATAATTCACATTTTTTATGCAATTTATGAATGCAAGTCGCTATTTTTATGAGTTTTATATAGGTAATTTCCGTTTCAGCTTTTTGCTGCCAAAATTCGTGTTTTTTGAGCGATTTATGAACATAATTTATGTTTTACTACACGATTCATAGACATAATTTGCATTTTTCATACAATTTATGAATATAATTCTCGCTTTTTTACATGATTCATGGACGTAATTCACATTAAGCAATTTGTGGACGTAATTCCCATTTTTTATGCAATTTGCTTTTTTTTTTTTAGCGATTCATGGATGTAGTTCACAAAAACACCCCCTTGGCTGTGCCACTGACAACAAAATCTTATGTTGGTGCAAGGAGTAATTTATTCATAGACATGAGAAAAAAGTTTGACAACAAACCAAAAAAAAGTACAATACGGGATTTTTACCTGGCATTCTCATAAAATTTTGAATATACCCTGCCTCCCTCCTCTACTTCATAAGTTTTCATACATTCTATATTATATTCCATATTAAGAAGGCGCCACTTGTCTAGTTTTTTTTTTAATCAGAACGCGTTATTAGCATTTTTCATTCAGGTAGAATTTATTTAGAATAGAATTGATAAAGAAAATGCACAAATTGAAAACCATTGAACAGACATGATAGAATCATTACGTATATTTCATGATTTTAATAATCCACATGGATGTTTCTTGTTATGCCAATACAATCTTGCAATGTCTTAATATACAATGAATAAAGTCTGCAATAAAGTTAACCAGAGAATCTTGCAATGGATTTTTGCCGTCGCTTATTCAAATTTACTTAAGAAGAATCGAGTTAATGAAATGTTGTATAAATGTTACTTGTTAGCTTTATAGATTACTAGGTACTACTAGGTTATCCCGTCGACCAAAAAATTATCGCCAAACTATAAGATTAAATTCCAATAATGGATGATTGTGAATGTCACATTCAATGACATTAAATACAATTTGTATATTTAAAATGTCATTGATTTTTATTTCGACTTTTTATTAATATTTTACTAATTATTTGTTTTTTCATTATTTAAAATAAAAAAATATGTGATTATGTATAATTTGGCGAAATTGGTCGACGGAATAACAGTAGTAGTGATTACTAAAATATTTCAAATTGAAATAATTTATGAAACTGAAAATGTTTTAGCCAACATTTCACTTAAGTTTAAAACAAGCAATATATAGAAATTGTAAAGTCCATCAAGTGTGTGTACTTTACAATTTCCATTGTTGAGACCAGACATTGCACAAATATGTGCTCATCTTTTGTTTACATTTTTAAAAAGAGTAATTTGAATGTAATAATGTACTAGAAATCATAATGAATGCTTATAATAGAGTATAATACAGTCAACTCTGTGAAATTCACAAAATGTATTATCTGCAAAACATGCTAAAATGCAAACATTGAAAAGTGTTTTAACACTTAAACTCAAAGATAACAGATATGCAATAATTTTATTTTCATGAAATGACAAATTTTAATAAAATAAACTGGGATTTAAGAAAATTCATGTATTTTGTACCCTGTATTTAAAAACAATACTTTAAGCAAGCCAGTAAGTTTCCGTTTATTAATTATGATTAATGCAAACCTATTCTTTGCTCAAGCAGCGAAAAAATTTAAAAAATAAACAATTTTACCTCTATATATTTTTTGTTTATCAAACAATACACATAAAAAGTTCCTTGGCGAAGGAGAATAAACTGCATTTCACCCAAAATTACTGACAACAAAACAAAATGCAGTCCAGATTTTTAACTGGCATTCTCGTAAAATTTTGAATATATCCTGCCTCCACACTGTAATCCATAAGTCTTCAAAAATACAAGCAAAAAACTTTATTGCAAAGTTACACATTCTGTATTAATTACTAATCCATTGCAAGATTCTCCGGTTAACTTTATTGCAGAGCTTATTCGTTGTATATTGACATTGCGAGATTCAATTGGCGTAACAAGAAACAACATGTGGATTATTAAAACCTGAAAATTACTTAATGATTCTATCTTGTCTGGTTTATATTTTTTAATTCGTGCATTTTCTATATCAATTTAATGGACATTATGTAAGAATATTACTACCTGAATGAAAAATGCTCCGTGTAACGTGCCGCGTTCGGGTTCGGATTCAAAACAAAACTAGACAAGTGGCGCCCCTAGGCGTATGAATACATGACTTTCCAACAATAAATAATTTAAAATAATTTTTGTTTGAAAACTTAAAAAAAAAATCATAAGTCGAAAGTATATTGAATATGTATAATTAAAAAATATTTTCCTATTTTAAAAAAGGATTCAAAATATTTTTTCCACAAAATGCAAAAATATCCAATGTAAGAAACGTAATATTTTCTTCTTACGAAAAATAAAGGCAAAATAAATAGAAATTTGATTTAGTATATATTTATTGAATGTTTTAAAGCACATGATAAGATGTTTTTGTAGTTTAAAAAACATTTATTGCTTCGATTCGGGTGTTTTAACTGTGACCATAAGTACATAAGGTTTTTCACTCAGTCTCCGTCTGCTAACCCATAGAATAACATGTAATCCGCGAGCTAATATAGTCCAATTTTCCAAGACCAATATATAACAAACAAGAGTTTTCCTAGAAACAAGGCAAGTCTTATTACCTCTATCTTAAAGAGATTCATATTATATATAAGTTTTAATAAAATCTCCCAGCCCGTTTCCTAGATCTCATTATCAGGAACAAACACCATCGATTACAGTTTTAAAATGGTTATCGAGATCTAAAAATATACGGCACGTAGAAATGTAAAAATTATAGGATAGGATTAGACTGGGAATATAAGACTATATTAAAAAAATTGGACCATTCTGACCAATATTTGCTGAGTTATTAGAAGGCGGCTTTTCCGATTTTCTTTGATGTTGAGTTAGCTGTATATATGAAGTTCCGCATCTACCGTTATGACAATGGTAGGTTTAAAGCTGCGTCACTTGAAGGCTGCCGCCTTCTATGATATATGTTGAAATTTTGTGAAGTATAGATATTAATTTTTTAAAATAAGTATTTTGAATGATTTGACTGTTTTATCACTGAAATTACTGAAAGTTTGGGTAAACAAATTAAAATACTCTATTCTAAACAGAACCTTATGGTAATTTCCTTTTCCATTTAAGATACTTTAAAGAACTTCATTTTTAGTCGTGTTATAATTCTATGATCAGAAGAGACCCTAAGGTTGTACATTTCAGACATACACAAGTTTCTCTTATTACTATAGATAGCTTATGTCTTTTTCAAATTTTTTTTCACCCTCCTTATAGTACTAATTTCTTGAATAACAAACATTTTCATAGTGATAGGCATTTTCCCAGGTTCAATATGAAGCAATTTTGAATTTCCTTTTATGATCTTGTAGAATGCCTAGTAAAATATTTTCAGATGCATAATGTCATAAAACAGTACAAAAATAGTTTGCAATATAAGAAAAAAATCATGCTGTAAGAACTGTTATTTTAAAGCATTAGATATTGTCAATCACTACATAACTCAGAAATGTCACTAAAGAAAAAAAAAAAAAAAAAAAGAAAATTACACATAAAGTAAAATTTATGACATTTTTCACAACATTTGTATGGGAATTTCGTAAACTATATTGTTTATAATAAACTAAATAAAGAATAAAATTTGTAACAAACTATTTTTTAACTATCTCAACCCTTTATTTACTGCACTAAGAATTCATGAAAATTTTACACTCTAAAGCCTTTTATGCAAACTGTTTAAACTAAATTAAAAGATTTACATAATCATTTAATAAATATTTGAAGGATTTTAGAAGGATTGAAGGATTTAGAAGGATTAATTAAATTTGAATTTACAGGAATTTTGTGCAATTTTTAAAATACCTCTCAATTTTTTTTATTTTTTACTATTTCCTTAGTATTTTGTAAAATTAAAAAATGTACAAATATGATGTTCTTACAATATAAATATAGAAATATTTCCGCATTGAAAAATCTTTATCCCCCTTCCTCAGGATCAGCAACAAGAAAGATGAAAAGATGCAAAGGCAAAAGAAATAATCCTCTTAAAAATATTTTTGTTTTGTGTAACCAATCATGCTTTTAGAACAAGATAAAGTAATGTATCTGTAACTCATTCTAAACAGTATTACAACTGACAGACATATTAAAAGAATTTTATAATAAGGTTTTTTAATCTACTTGTAAGTATTGTCGGTAGATAAAGGGTTAAAAAGAGAGAAAATACAGAAGATTTCTCTTTCTTTTCTTTTCTTTTCTTATTAATGTTTTATTTCACGATAATACAACGAAAATCAATGTTTTGTTTTGGAATTGCTTGACAAAAATCGCAGATTTTAAAAAAATTCAAAAAAGTGGAAATTCACCATTTGGTGGGAAAATGGCATCCCTGATAACTATAAATTTTGTACCACTACAGTACAACAAGAACCAATTAGCATAGAGTTAATCAAATCAAATTCTGACACATACCTTTCCATACACAGGATTGGCAGCTGCAAGAACACTACATCGAGCATTTAACTTAGCTTGAATGCCAGCTTTAGCTATCGTTACTCTACCCTGTTCCATGACTTCATGAATAGCTGTACGATCAATGTCAGACATTTTGTCAAATTCATCAATACAAACAACACCACGATCAGCTAACACCATAGCACCAGCTTCAAGCCTTCTATCACCTATATTTTCAGATATACACATAAGTAAATAATTTTGCATTTATTACATAATATGACAAATCTAAATAATTTAAAAGATTTTTGAGTTTATAAAATACTTTAAAGCAGAAGGGGAGGGAGTGTAAAACTATCACATACAATCAGAAAAATTATATCATAAGCTTTTAGTCTAAAACAATCAAAAACAAATTGTTGCAGCAAATATTAACCAGTAAATTCTAAAATTTAATAAATTGCCAAAAAATCTCGCTTGGATATTTTGGATAGAAATTTACTTATATTCTTCAACTATCAACTAATAGACTATTTAATTTTGTAAAAAATATTATTATAAGTTAATAATAAGCACTATCACTTTGGCAATACCAAATTAATGAAAAACATTAAGACAAATGAGATACAAAAAAAGCATTTAATTTTTCTTTTGTTCTGAAAACCAGGGCTTATTGCATATGCACATATATCTGCCAATTTTTGCCAAAGAGAATTCTTTTTTGTTGTTGTTGTTGAATTTTAATATCACAGTTAATTATTAAAAAATTAAAAAACTGCATCTTCAGGTGGCATTAGGACTACCTTGAACAAGGGGTGCAGAAAATGCTTTTACTCTCAACATTTCCCCCAATCCATATAAAAATTTCCCCAAACTTTTACGACTTGTTATACAGACAGTACATGCACAGCAAAGAACAAGCTGAACTTTTACAGCCTAACAGGCTTTTGATGAAATTTGTAATTTTTTTTTTCTCATCGTTTTGACGAAATTCGCATTTTTCACGCAATCTTTTGACAGAATTCACATTCTTTCCACAATCCTCCAACAAAATTCGAGGTCTTTCACATGATTTTCTTGTCAAAATGTGCATATTTTCCACAATCTTTCACCAAAATGTAAGTGTTTTCCACAATCATTTGACTTAATTTGCATTTTTTCGACGAAACTTCCATATATTTTTTATGATCTTTTGCCAAAATTTTTTTTTCACGATTGTTTCTGAATATTCACGTTTTTGCAAATTTCTCCAATAGAATTCGTTTCTTTTTCGCGATTCCTCGAAAAATTTCACGTACTTTTTTTTTTTTTTTTTTCCCAATGATCTTTTGACAAAATTTTTGTATTTTACACAATCTTTTGCCAAAAATCATATTTTACACGATTTTTCATTTAAAATCGTATATTTTACACTATCCTTTGAAGAAATTCACATTTTTTCGACAATCTTTTAATGAAAATTTCATCTTTTTCGTAATCCTTCTCAAAAATCAGATTTTAATTTAAACAGTTATTAGTAAACAGTTTTATGTCCAAACAATAAACTATTCTACACAATTGAACATTGATACTTAGAAAATCTTTATAAACAATCTTTTGATTACTTATAATAAACATCTGATGTAGTTTGATGAATGTAAATATTTTTCACACACACACACACAAAAAAAAAGATACTCATTGGGGGTTTTGTTTTTTGAGAGACAATTTGAAATCAACATTTATGGTCATTAGATTTAGCAGATAACAAAGGGGGGGGGGGGGAGTTAGTTTGTTATTGTTAAAAAACTATCACTAGCACCCAATTTTGGAACTCTTATACAACTTCATATTTTTATTTTTAAAAATTATCTCCCCAATCAAAAAAAAAAAAAAAAAAAAAATTATAGTTTTACCAAAATTTTAAAGATTATCAAGTTATGTAGCTCCATATTCAAACGCTTGTGCATGTTATGATAGATTGCTTTAAATAATCTGCATTTTTTAATGAAAGTATTTTATACTAAATACTGAATTTTTTAAATCCATTTTATATTTGATCACTTCACATGTTCTAAGATTTTCCTTTACAGCAATGGAATAATGAGTCACCAATGCATAGTGATTTTCATCCTATACATTAAAAAATAACTTAGGTCTACTATAATACTTATTGCTGAAAAAAGAGTGTTAAAAGTAGAAAATATTTATGTACAATAATTTGTAAGACTTAAATTATAAAGAAAAATGAGAAAATATCATTAGATTTTTTGAAAAAAACCAATTGGTTTTTTTGGGGAAAAAACCAGTTAGTTTAAACCGTTAAAACCAATTGGTTTAAACCGTGCCAACCCTGGTTTTTTCTGTGATTCTTAGAAGAACTTTGTTCAATTTGGCACAGTTCGTACTCCCATTTTTGTCGTATTTCACTTGCTACTGTTACCTACACTGCCCCCCCCCCTTATTAAAACTGTCATAATGTTTTAATGCATATTTGTATCGATCTGTATTACCATAGGTAAAAAAAAAAAATTCTCCCAAACTTTCTCAATATATGTGCGAATATATATTATTCTGAGATCAATTTTGTAAAGGTCACCGCATGGATCTTTTTTATTATAGAAACAATTTTTCTGTCTTGAATAACCTTGTAATTCATTGTTAAAATCAAAATCAATTGTATATTTTTGTGCAAAATTTCCTTAGATGACCAAAATTTCCCCTGCTCCTAGATCGCTGGATCAGACATATTCTGCACCCCTGCCTTGAACTAACCTCTGCATTTCAGACCTTTGCATATGTTTAGTCATTGACAACAAATGAACACATAGACAGAGCAAAACTATTTTATCAGTATAGATAATTATTCTATGACAAGCTGATCTGCCCCACATTGCCTGGATCTGTGATAATAAACAAACGAAATTTGTAAGATTTCAACTGAAATATGTGGTTGATGACTATGTAAAAAATCAGTTTTGTATGATTTTTGTGCTAAAATCTTAATACCGTATTTTCGGGCGTATGCGCCGCACACACCGTAAGCGCCGCACCTCCGAAAATGCATTAAAATAAAACAAATATTCATCAGAAGCGCCGCACCGCCGTATGCGCCGCACTTACGAAAATACATCAAAATGTTAAAAATTGCGGTATATTCAATGTTTTTTCGCGTTTTTTTTACAATTGTAATATAAATCCAATTTTTAATTTAATATATTTTGTATATTTTTTATAATAAAATTAAATTTTAATTCGTGCAGCCTTTTTTTCGCAATTTTTTAATACTTTTTTATAGTTTGTAACGAGGTTTGCAGGGTTTTATCGCGATATTTGACCAGGGTTTTATCGCGATATTTGACGAATTTGCAGTTTTTTCGCGATACTTTAAAAAATTTGCTTTTTTTATGGGGATGAGCAAGGAATGAATTGAATGAATCATTAATTTTGATACTTGAAAAAAAATGTGCGTTTAAAAAAAAAAAAAAAAAAAAAAAAAAACGTAAATTCTATCGAAAAAGCTCAGAAAAAAGGAGAAAATTGTAAAAAAAAAGCATAATAAAAATGAAATCTATTAAAAAAATCTCGAAAAAAACGCACATTTCATCAAAGATTCATGACCCATTCATTTCATCATGATTCATCTCGTTCTCATTCGCCTTTGAGAACGGTTTGAATCATGGTGAAATGAATGAATCATGAATGTTTGATGAAATGTTCGTTTTTTTTTAGATTTTTTAATAAATTTCATGCTTTTTTTTCAAATTTCTCCTTTTTTCGGCGTTTTTTCGCCTGAAGTTACATTTTTTCTCGTTTTTTTTTACCGTTTATTTATAGATACGACATATTTGCGTTTTTTCTAACAATTTTTTTGGCAATTCTTTTTGGCGATCCCTTGAGAAATTCACGATTTTTACACAATCTTTTGACATAATTTGTGTTTTTAGAATTTTTTTTTGACATATTTCGCGTTTGTACTGCAATCTTTCGTCGAAATGTGGTTTTTTTAGCGATACTTCGGCGGAATTCATTATTTTTTATCATGACGCGCTTTTCCCGCGAATCTTTGATAAAAGTCGTGTTTTTTCTCCCGATCCTTTAATAAAATTCTTGCTTTTTCTGCGAATGATTGACAGAAATTACGCTATCATTTGTCAAAATTCGCGATGTTTTTTATGCTTCGCATTTTCTTCCTGATAATTGACTTTTCACAATTTAAAAAAAAATTCCAATCAGAATCGCCTCTGTAATGAATATCGCTGCAAGGGAAAAAAATATATCGTATCCGCCGCCCCGGCAGAAGCGCCGCAGTAAGCATAATTTTAACTTTTAAACTCGTATGCGCCGCGGCGCTTACGCCCGAAAATACGGTATTTATCCGTAAAAATCATTGATAAGTCACATAACTATTTATTTTATTACCCATCAAAATCCTAAGTGAAAAATTTTGAATTTCAAACTAATTATGTCACTCTTAAATCTGACTATATTGCAAATAAAATCAATACTCGATGATTAGTTAAAAGGTTAACCTGGGAGTAGCTGCGGCTTTTTTTCGAACGTGATTAGTCGCACTCAGTCTATTTGCCGCTGTTCCCTTTCGGCTGAAGAAACGGAGGAAAATTGCTGGTATTACCAGAAGATCGAAAATGGAGAAATCAAGGGGAAAGTATTGCTTGAATGCGAAAAAAAAAAATGTTATAGCAATTAGTATGCATTTATGTTATGTATATAGTTGGATAACATTTAAATAAATATTTTAATAACTTTCTTTTTTTGAAAAATTTGTAAAATTGATACAAGTTATTATATAATCTGACTTACTTTGTAACGACACAATGAATAAAAAATTAAAAGATATTTTAAGTTATAAATTCGAAATCTTAATACATATTTTTAAAAAGTACAGGCAACACAGTCAGTTTAATTTTGACGGTCTAACTAGGAATCTCTGTTACTAGGAAACAATTGAAGTTTAAAAAACACATCTCAAATATTTTTTTTTTTTTTACTATATCTATAGACAAAAAAAAGGGGATAAAATAACCCTTTTTCCAAAATTATTAACAGCAAAAGCAGCAGCTATTTTTCATATATATATATATAATTTCTTTTCCTTGATTCATTTTTGCATATACAACAGAGATTTCATAGTTCAATACTTTTTCTCGAATAAAAAAATATATATGCACCAAGTATAAAATGAAAAAAAAATCTGTATAATAATTTTTTAATAACTTATTTTCTTCTTTTTCGTCTTTTTTTTTTTTCTTTTTTAAAGTGAGTAAAAAACATAAAAATTATTACATAATCTGACTGAAATTGTAAAGATACAATGAGTAACGAATTAAAAAGTATTTTTAGTTATAAATTTGAAATCGTGATACATATTTTTTGAAAGGACAGCAACGCACTCAGGTTGGTTATGACGAGGGTCCGGCACTAGGAGCCAATTAAAGTTTAAAAAATGAATATTATTTTTTTATTTTCATTATCATATCTATTAAGATATAAAAAGAGAGAGAAAATAACCCTTTCTCCGAAATTAGTACCACAAAAGCAGTAGCTACTTTTCATTTCTTTCTTTCTTTCTTTTTTTTTTTTTTTTTCGTTGATTCGTTTTTGCATATACAACTTTGGAGATTTGATAATTCAGTACTCTTCTTAAATGACAATATCAATATGAACCAAATGAAAATATATGAATAATATAAAATATGAAAATAAAATTTTTAACAACTTTCTTTTCATAATTTTTAAATACAGTATAACATCTTCAGTATGGACATCTATAATCCGGAAACTTCTGTAATCCGGACACTTTGGTATGTTTATTCCTTTTTATTTAGGATTAGAGATAATAGATGGCGCCACAGGTCTTATGTAAAAGAACTTCAGAAGATGGTTAAGAAAATGAACAATTACATAATAACGCAACCTTTTTTTTTTCAATATTAAAACTGTAAGAACTCTCTAAATTACATTTGTAATTCATATAGGTGTCTTTTTAGTAACAAAGTTGTAAAAATTCATAATTGATATTAATTTCAGTTATTTTCTTTTTCGAAAGTTAAGATGTCGCTAAAATATCACAAAATCAGATTTTTTTATTGTTATTTCTTTTAAGTTTTTAACTTATGACTTACTTTGATATTTATAGTTGCTATATATTTAATTTTTTATATTATTAGCGTTATATATCACATTTTTAAATATGGTATTGTAATTAAAGATTGATTTTTAAATTATAATTCTTAAAATTCTCACTGATTTTTTTTTTTTTTTTTTTTTTTTTAATACTTTTTATCATGAGTCTATTATTCTTGTGATATGCATTATTTATTATGCATCCATTAAGCAAAAATCGCCATTTTTAAAAAAAAACGTACGTTTGTTATTTTTAAAATTTAGGGTAGATAGCGAAACTGCATAGAATTATGGTAACTGCATATAATATACATAATTTAAAAAAAAAAAACATTCGTTTTTGAGTATTTTAAATTGATTTTTCTCAATGTTTTCAATTATCCAGTTCCTTGTTATTTTGTATTGCCATATTAATAAGAGATATTAGTATTATCATTAATCTTCATGCATTTTCGCTACACAAATTCTGTAATCCGGAATTTTCTATAATTCAGACTTGCTGTAATCACGACGATTCCAGATTAGAGAAGTTATACTGTATGATAAAAATGATTATATAATGGGACTCAAATTATAAAGATACAATAAATAAAGAATTAAAATATATTTTCAGTTATAAATTTGAAACTGTGATAGATATTTTTTGAAAGGACAACATTCATTTTTTTAATAATTCGCTAAAAACTTTTTCTGACAATACATATAAAAATAATAAAAACAGGAAGATTGAAAATTTCTTCTGAAATTATAAACATGCAGTAATCACTTAATTTGAATAAATTTTTACATGTATATATTAAATTTTATATAAATAAATCAGTTTTGGAAAAAAAGAAACATGAACATTGATTTTGATGATGTTTCATTTTTAGGCGCCAATATTAAAAAGATGCAATATTAAAATAAATATTATTTCGTATTTTTCTATAATATTTTATTAAAGTATGATTTAATTTAAATGGATTTCACTTTTGGAAAGAAAAACATTCTAAATGAAAAATGATTTGTGAAATTAAATGCCAAGAAAGTTAACTTTGTTAGATCTCAGCACTAGGCACTCTTTGAATTTGGGTAAAAAAACGAGTTGTTGCAATGCTGTTAAATAATGTTTATTTTTATTGACAGCAAACATTTTAAAAATAGATACAATAAAAAAACGTAGTAATATATTTCCTCTAATAAGTAAACACTGCCTGAATTATCCAAAATAAAAAGTCTTTTACTTGCATACGTTCTAATCAACATTACAAAATTTGTATTATTTAGCACATTTCACACACAAATTATAAGTATTTTCTTTTCGATTTTACTTTGTTGTTCAAAAACTACATCTTTTAATTTTGACAAATGGGACAATTTTTTATTTATTAATTTTTATTATTATTATTATTATTACCGATTCCCTACAAATTTTCTAATTTTTCTTTTCAAAAGGTTTGGTAATGATGTTGATTGTTTTTTTCATTTATATGGTCCCTAATTAAATCAAATGCAAGTTCTTATAAAAAATAGAAATGAATGACCGTTTCCCCCGTATTTTTCTAAAAAATAATTTGAGAATTTATTCCCGCAATATTCATCTTCGAAAAATACGAAGTAAGTGGCCATGTATTACTTTTTCTTGTTTATTCTCAATTATTATATTAAAAATTACGTTGTTGTATTTATATATATATATACATATTTGTAAAGTTCACAATTTTTTCTAGAACAAAATCATTAAAAAATATACTACTATTTTTAACACAATCAAACTGATTGGTAAAGTTATCATACGAATTGATTATTTGCAGCTGAGCGAAAAATTGCCCAGGCCGGGAATCGAACCCGGATACTTAGCTTACAAGGCCAATGCTTTACCTGTTAAGCTATCTGGGCGATAGCCGGCTGGGATTTTTCGCTCAGATAACCCTATTGGTCGTAACATCTGGTCTGTCATTTGAAACAGCTCGCAGAATAAACCGCAGGTAATGGAACTCCATATAACGATGGATACGTAGATATACTATTATTTTTAACACAATCAAACTGATTGGTAAAGTTATCATACGAATTGATTATTTTTAGCTGAGCGAAAAATTGCCCAGGCCAGGAATCGAACCTGGATACTTGGCTTACAAGGCCAATGCTTTACCTGTTAAGCTATCTGGGCGATAGCCGGCTGGGATTTTTTGCTCAGATAACCCTATTGGTTATCTGAGCAAACCCAATAGGGTTATCTGAGCGAAAAATCCCAGCCGGCTATAGCCCAGATAGCTTAACAAGTAAAGCATTGGCCTTGTAAGCCAAGTATCCGTGTTCGATTCCCGGCCTGGGCAATTTTTCGCTCAGCTGGAAATAATCAATTCATTAAAAAATAGTTTCCAAGCATTGAATACTGTCAATGCAGATTTTGCGCTGCTGCGCACCCCCATTGTTTCACAAACAAAATCATTTTGTCTCCGTCACACATTTAGTCTTGGTGGATTTTTTCCCCCATTTTATAATATTTTCACCCCCCCCCCCCACCCCCCCCCAACCACAAAAAAAAAAAAAAAAAAAAAATTGTAATTTAAGAAATTACCCCAACCATTTGAAAAATGTTTCACTCGATACATTCATCTATCATTTTAAGCTAAATACCAGTTGTTTTATTGTGTATTATCCGTGCCACTGCTATAAATGACTTTATACATGCTGCAATTTGAAGGTACGGTTCGTTTAAGTTATATCACTCTATTGTCGCCAAGCATAAAAGTTGGCGACGAAAGAAACATTTCAAACTATTTAACATTGTTGGTGCAAAAGTAATCATTATTAAAATACAGCTTTGGCATATACTGTTATACTTGTAAGACTTTGGCATATATTGTTTGATTTTACAGAGCAGAATTTTGGTGATGGAGGTTTTAAACCAAAATCGATCGCAGCACATGCATCTGTGAATGGGTCCATCAGACATCGAATCAAAAAAGTTTTTTCCCAGTTTTTCCCAAGCCGATTGCTTTTTAGTTTTCTTTTTAGGTGGTGGAAAATCAAGAGTAATAGCTATAACATTTTCCGGCTTGTTAGAATCACTATTGGCACTCAAATTTTCCTGGTTAGAACCGACCGATAGTAAAACGCCATGGCTAGTGGATTGGTCGCCCTGGCGACATGATGTTTTACAATTAATCGGTTCGGCATTAAATTGCTTCCTTTTTCGTGATCGCCTTTCAACACGTAATTGGTTTTCAGCGGCTCAATAATCTTTTGATTTTATCATTTTCTGCATTGAAAGACGTTTTTGCGCCAAACCAAATACAGTATTACTCAGTTATCCCGTCGACCAATTTCGCCAAATGATACGAATCGCCAAACTAATAAGCAACTTATACATGTTGACTGTGTTTAATATCATTGAATGCGATATTCACGTTCATTCATTTCTTTGGCTTCGGCTTTTTCCGTATCTGTTAATTTCCGTCTACCCATTTTTAAATTTGTTAGTTTTCTCCTTTATTACAATGATTTTAACCATTTTAATTTACTATTCAAATAAAAATTCTTCTAAAAGTAAAGAATTTAATTTAAATTCAAATAAAAATTCTTCTAAAAATAAAGAATTTAATTTAAATTCAAAAGTGGTAACATCATTCAAAAGTGGTAACATCATTCAAAAGTGGTAACATCATTCAAAAGTGGTAACATCATCGGGTCCATTCTCCCGAAAACAACAACCATTTTTCAAATGGTTAAAAATGAACGGCAATACAAAATATTAATTTTTCCAATTCTTCACTATCACTTTTCTCATCTTTGTTTTGAACTGTATTACTGTCTTCCTCTTATGTAAAGGGTTCGTCGCAAATACAACCCTGTTCTAAATTATCGAAAGTGTTAAAACTTCTCGAACAATTAAAATTTTTATGAGACATTGTAAAAATAATCAAACACTCTAGAAGAAAAAGCAGAAAAAAGAAGGTGAAAGGAAAGGAAGAGTTTCCGCGATTCAGAGAAACCCACCTTCCAAGAAATTCGGGGGACTGAGAATGAAGAATGCTAGTGAGAAAAAATATCGGCTAACGTCAATAGTCGCAAGCCGGTTATTCAGACCGAATTTAACATTAGAGTAGAATAAAATCGTGAGAAAATGTAGGAATGACTTGTAATTTCTATAGACAGAAGATCGAACAGTGAAGGTCAGCTACGCAGCATTTCACCATTGTAGCATCAAGAGGAGAGAGGTTAATCAAAAGAAAAAGAATTCGGGCGGCGAAATGACCAACACGTGACTAACGACGGGTTAATATGTAGTATTATAATTTCAGAGCCATTGTACAATGGTGGTCAGATACAATCATCTTAGGTTTCCAAGCACAAAGACTAATATCTTATGTATTTTTTGTTTATTTTTTACTAATGTGCATATTTTGCCTTGGTGCAAAAATGTTCTCATGGGATTCTTGACAGACCTCCCATATAGCTTGTTTTATGACTCTTGGAGAAGCAGGTCTGCATAAATAAATAAATGCATTTGGACAGTAAAGTTAGCTGGAAATTTATGGGGAGTGCAGTGAGCAGCCCATAAATTACGATAAGGGGTCTGACAGAAGGGGCTGAAATGGTCAGAGTGGATCTTGGGACTTTTAAGTCCATTCGAAGCAAGGCCCCATTTTTATCAGGTCCCAGCGCAATTGGTTGGGGTTGAGATGAAGGGGGAAACCATTATTTTGGGCCCCTGAAAAAAGGTTGCTCTTCCGATTCATTCTGAATGCGGTGCTGAGAGTGTCCAGTTAAGCATGTGCCTGATCTTTTGATGAGGGAAGAGATGTCTACTGACTTGGAGATGACTTCAGATGATTCCGAGAATCTCCTAACTTGCCAAGCAGAGTACCAATGACTCGCCACTCTGACTTCCCCAGGTTGGACCCCATCCGGAAGAGTACTCCTAAACTTTAGGCTCCAGGTATGCAATCTGTAATTCTCCACTATGTTTCGTAAGTTTAATTAAGTCAATGGTTTTAGGGAGGCTGTCGAGGATAGAGAAAGTGTCTTTTATCAGAATTTTTGTTTCACAACTTAAAATAATTTCAAATGTGCAGTGTTATTTTTTAATTTGTTTTTGTCTGTAGATGTAAATAAATTTTGTATTATGTTAACTCTAATTTCTATGGAATAACTCCCAACATAACATCAAGTAACTCTTTTTTTTTTTTATTCTTTTTTATTTATTTATGGTTGATTTACAGGAACGGACTTCTGAGTGTCAAAGTGTTTAGCGCTTAGATTAATCCTGAGATTATATGATAAGGGGGTAGCGAAAAAACTACATAACACAATTATTTATTTATTCATTTACTCATTCATTTATTTTGTTATTTATTTTTTTTTTATTTGGGTAGATTTCACCCCTTCTAGAAGCAACGATCATGCGCTTTTTGCTTATATACCTGTAAATTCAACAGCCATGAATCTCGGTCAGGTAGTTACCCTTACCACAATGACTCAGTGTAGGAGGATTTTTTTTAGTGGCTGTAACCTCTCCAATCAGGAGGCCTATAACTCACCAGCATACAAAATGAAATACATATTTTTAATAAAACATGAGTAATATTCACCCTGTGGATAAAATCCAAATCCTAACCTAATAACATAACAATAACCTGTCCGCAACCTAACTGCAACTTAAATATAACATAAATGTAACCTAGCTGTCACATTATTGTAATCTATCCATAATCTAACCGTAACCTAATTACATAAAAACCTTAATCTAACTGAATTAAATATAACCTAAGACTAACTGTAATGTAATCACAACCTAACTCTACCTGATTCATAAAATTTTTTGAAATCCGGTTTTCGATGGATTTACACATTTTTGGGGTCAGAGAACCCAAAAACATGTTTTTACAAAATGTTTATCTGTATGTGACAAAAATTTTGTGGGTGCTCTTCTCAAGAACTAATGCACGGAATTTCACAAAACTTCAGATTCTGTTAGGCCTTTATATAAACTAGATCTGACTTATTTTGGTGCATTTTGCTCAATAAGGGGTGCTGCAATGCTGCATTATTCACAATTTCCACAATAGCTGTATCTCAAGAACTAGTGCATGGATTTTCATAAAACATTAGATTTAGTTAGTACTTGATATAACTTGTGCTGATTATGCTTTAGTACAAATCGCTCAATAGGTGGCGCTGCCATTGAGCATTATTCCTGAATATCACAATAGCTCTATTGCAAGAACTAATGCACAAAATTTTATAAAACTTCAGTTTTAGTTAGTCCCTGATATAAATTAGTGTTGTTTAGTTTTTAGTGCAAATTGCTTTACAGATGGCACTGCTATGCTGCATTTTTCATGTTTTTGCAATAAATGTATCTCAAGAACTTATACATGGATTTTCAAACTTCAGATTCAATTAGTACCTAATAAAAAATTGATCCTGATTAGTTTTTGTAGTACACCACTCATTATGTGCTGCTATTAAGCGGAGATCAAGATTTTGTAATATCGCTGTCTCAAAAATTAATGCACGTATTTTCAAACTTCAGATTCAGTAATAATTTGACAAAAGTTATTGCTAACTAGATTTTAGTTTAAACCATCTGAGCGGTAGCGCTGCTATGCTGCATTTTTCAGGAAGTATTAATATGCATAAGAAAGTTTTGAGATTGCCACATCTGATTAGTTTTTTGTAATTGAATTTTCACTTACTTACTATTATGCAAGAATTATAAAAATTATACACAGATGTATGTCTCTGATGACAATTCTGCATTTAATACTTTTAGAAATAAATTATAAATTAAATCTGTAGTATTTTCCATTAGATCATAGGTTCCCAATGGGGGCGGTACCGCCCCCCAGTGGGCGCTGGAGTCTTCTAGGGGGGCGGTAGCGAGTCTAGAGGAAAATGGGGGGGCGCTAGGACAGTCGAGGGGGGCGATCATGGCATACCTATTTTATTAGGAACTAATATAATGAAAATAGTTGCTCTCTTTTACATTTCTCAGTCCGAGACAAAAACCTTTACTGCACCTTTAAAGAGAAATCTATACAGATGAACCTAAATCAAGGGGGGGGGGGGGAGGAGGAGGATTCAACTTATTTTACTAATATCAAAAAAATAGCCATGGAACTAGAAGAAAGGCTATGACGAATTAAAAATCATTATGAATTTATGGAGTAAAAAATTCGCGATTATTGGTTGGCTAAAAGTTTTAAACATAATTATTTTTTTATTAACCTATATTTCGAAAAATTCTGAGGTATGATGACACATGCCTAACCAAAGATTTTTAAAGAAACCCTGATTTGAGTCAGTTCAAGAAATTTGTTTAACCTTAGTGAAAGTGATAAAAATCGTCATGTCTATAAATTTGTTCAAAAGTAAATTTATTTAAACTTATATAGGGATTTTTTTTTATTTCAAAATATCTTGAAGAAGAAATGCCAGCAACAGTATTGAATACTTGAAATATGGATCTAAGCACTCTCCCACAAACCAATAGTTACCTATATGATTTTACCTTGATAAATATGATTGCTGATTATGTTTTGGTGTAAATCGCAACAACTGGTGGCACTTTTACTCTGCATTTTTCTAGATAGTTGTAGTAGTCGTATTTCAAGAAATAATACACAGAATTTCATACCATTAGAATCCTCACGATGGACATAGATTGCCATTTAATTCTGGCGCTATGATAGCGAATTTCGAAATATTAACTTGTATGAGACAGAAGATAGTTTTGGGATTGCCCCATCTGACCAGTTCAAAGACTGGAAAAGAAAAAAATTAAAACAGTCAACTACATCAAGCCTTTTTAAGTCATCTTTTAAACAAAAAGATGATGAACTACGAGCCTCATATATCATTATAATTTTAATAATAAAAGTATTGAAATTGCACACAATCGACGAGAAATCAATCTTGCCTGTAGTCAGAGAGATAATAAAAACTGCTCTTCATCAAAAGAAACCGTCTGATATCAACTGAAAAAATCCTGAGTAATAATTCGGTACAAAGAGGAAAATATGGCTAAAAGCATTGAAACATCATTATGCTATTACATAAAGACCTGCAAATTTCCATTCAATTCCATGAATCGGCCTTACCAAATAACAAAAACTCATAAAAAAAATCAAGAGTTATTATTTGCTAAAAATTTGGAAACTGATACAAAGAGAGAATCAATATTTTAATACTACCAAGTTTGACCAAGAGAAACAAATTCTTTATTGTAATATTTTGTCATTAGCTACTTATGTTGCTCGAACAACGACGGGACATCAGGAAGGTTTCATTAAAATTTTTTAAACAAGCAGTACTAAATGTACTCTCAGAACATTCCGTTACACATCATCAGCAATTGGTTTTAGAAAATGGAATGAACACCTGTATACATCGCTTCATTACTTTATTAGAGCAATCAATAGGAATAGATGCAATTCATTGAATGACAGGATATTTTGCCAACTTTATAGTGAAAATCATTTTACAACAAAGTGGAACAATTGTTTTACTTTGTTGTGCAGTTGTCACTATCACTTTGTATCAGACTTGCAAATGAATTCAGTCGGTTGCTGCTGCATACAAAAGTTCGTTTTCTCTGAAAAGGCATTTGTCTGAATCGTTTTTTGATATATTTGATTTAGTATTTCACTCGACTAAAAACAGAGGTGTAAAAATACGCTAAAACCTGATTGCATTAAAAAATGACAGACGTGTTTAGAATCTTTAATTAAATAAATTTAAATATCGCAGTGTGTGAAAACAATAATATTTACTTACTGTCAACATTTGGACTTTCTTCATGAAGTTTTCACAAAACAATTCCACGATATTTATACATGATTATACCGAGTTGGTTTTTAGATCCTTTCGAAATGCAGCTATAACAGTATCATCATATTTAGAGGAGGAAATTTTGGCAGTAAACGAGAACTAAAAGTAAAATTCAGAAATGGATACTAAGAGTTCTAATTTCAAAAATCTACAGCTCTCTAATCTGGATTGTGAGGGAGAGTACATAAAATTTTAATTGCTTTCCTTTCATTAGATTTGACTTAAAGTGGATTCCATGCAGTAACTAATTTACAGTCAAAGAAAAGGAACATGCATCTTTGAACATGACAATTTGTGACTGATGTTGAAAAAATTAGAATCTGACATGAAAAAATTACTCCAATAGCCTCAACTATTTCGTTATTTTTTTAAAATTCTTATCGATTTTATGTTTATTTTTCAGTTTTTATTAAACATTTTTTTACTAGATTTGATGATCGTTTTAATTAACTTCTACTTTGATTAATAGATTGTCAGATAGATGAAATATAGATAATATGCAATAATATTTTAACATTTTGTATAATTAACTATTATGGAAGAGGGGGCGTTGGCATCTTTTTCTCTTGTAAAGGGGGCGGTGGACCAGAAAAGGTTGGGAACCTATGCATTAGATGGTATAAGTGATAAATTGTCAAATATTCTTATGGTTATCGATGTATTTATGAGTTATGACAACAATGGAATAATGTGCTAAATCATGCTCCTAAAATGCCAACTGTCTGTGAACAAAAACAATAAAATATTTTAAATACTAAATATTATAAAATGAAATATAAACAAAAGATGAAGAATGCAATTCCCCCCTCCCTTTAATTGCACTTTTAATGCATCCTCATGAGATTATCATGTAGAAAAGGCTTAAGATATTGACACATTTTTAAGTGTTATAGTAGTTACTAAACTTAATGAAATTTCACATTAATATTTAGAATAATAAAAGCTTGGTTTTCATTTTTCCAATATACATATTAAAAAAGTTTTTATGGGTTTGATATGTGTTAGCCATATCCACTTCCTTAACACTCCATAAACATATGTATATATTGTAATATGGTAATATAGCATGACTTACAGGTTTTATTTTATTCCAATCTTTATCTTTCTTAGTTTCCGGTTCTCCAATTTCCCATTCATTATCCAGTTAGTTTATCTGTTTATTCCATAGTCTATAGTATTTTTCAAATCAGTTGCGTATTCGTTTTACTTCCGCTTCGATTGATCTATCGATTACGAGCGGTCGTTCACGTTCCTGACGTGTACATTTGATTGCAATTTGGAATCATCGCAAGTTGCAACTCGTTAGTAGTTGCGTTGCATCTCTTTCTTTCGACAGGAGCGTGTTAGCTCAACTCCGCGAAATGCTGAAGGGGACGTTTCACATCAATGTCTAACGGTGTATTGTGTTTTGTTAAGACGGTAGATAAAAATGTTTTGACTGGAAAGTGTTGTCAGCGTCTTAATTTTGCAGTTTTACTGTTTTCAATGAACTTGAGTTTTATTTAAACAAGTGAATTCTTCGTTATGGAAAGTCAAATAATATTTAGTTGTGTCACTTTTATCCCGGTGAATTATCTTGTCCCAATAGACTTTCCCTTTCTTTTCTGAAACTTTGTCAACGTTTATTATCTTTTACCAACGTTTGTTTGATGATGTCATGGTGAAGAAAAATTGAGTTTTTCAGCTGCCGGTATTTCTCAATAATAGTTCTGTGAGTAATCTTTTCATTCAATACCTGTTGGTCATTGTTCTCTGTCATGCTATATAACGAGTTGTATTAGATGTTTAATTTAAAGGAAGTTATACAGTATAAACTTATGTTTTATTTTTGAGTTGATATTTATCATATATAATTTGTTTTTATTTATTATCATTTATATATGCAAATATTTTATTTAAACATGCAATCAGTCTTTTGAATAAACGTCAGTCTTATTTATACCAATTAAATGTTTCTTTAATGACTTTTTCATACAACACTGTCACCATATCAACCAACATATATTTTCAGGGTCACCAAATTTTACATCTGCTCAATTTTAGACTATTTTAGAACGGTTCTGGTTTCAGAACCGATCAATATGGATCATCCCAGATTCAAATTCTAATAAATTTAGATGCTTATTTTTTTATAATTAAAAAATGGCTCAGAAATAATATTTAAGAAAATCAGGTTATATCAAAATAGCAAATAAAGCCTTTGTGTAAAAATGTTTAAAGATAGAAAACCAACAAAATAAATGCACAAATGAAGTATGAAAATGTAGCAAACGTTTGTTACATTTTAATACTTTATTTGTGCATTTATATTCGTTGGTTTTTCATCTTTAAATCAGGTTATAGTTTGATTACTGCAGTTTGCAGTACTTACACATATTAACGCCACCGCAACAGAAGTTGCGCTAATGCTTCAATAAAGAGCAATCTTGTTGATTGCACGCGCACAAAAAATGGCATCAAAAATGAGAAAAAAAAAAAACACTAAAAAAATGCCGTCAAAAATCAGCAAACAACAAAACAATTAGGAATCCAAAAGATAGCTGTGTGCGTACAATAAGATTGCTCTTTATTGGTGCATTAGCACAACTTTTGCTGCAGTGGCGTTAATACATAAGTACCCAGTTTGCATCTCGTGATTTATTACAAATATTCATGAACTTCTTAAAAGAAACATTTCAGCACCTGTATTTCTGGAAATCAGCCTTTAATATCTATCAAATGCCTTATAGTCTTAAATTATTTATCAAAATTTAAAACTAACTATCACCTATCTGAGTTTAAAACTTACAGCATTAAAACTCACATTGATGAAAACAATTTTCATCTGTAGGAACAATGACATTTTAACTCATCAGCTTTTTTGATAAGATGATAAAAACCACCATAAGTCAAAAACCTGCCAAACATGTTAACAGGTTTTCCTGCTAACCTGTTTTTAATTTTAAAATTAAAAACAAAATAATAGAATAAATAATCAGAAATAGAATCATAATAGAAAAAAATTCAGACTAATGCATAAAATCAAAAGCAAAATAAGATTATTTTATTGCTTATTTATAACATATGATAGAATTTTTTGTAATAAATTTAATAAGGTTAAGAAGACATTTGCTAAGAATTCTATTCAAGGCTGCTTAACCACTGACCTTTCTTGATGACTTTATTAATTAAAAGTTGTAGTGTATTAATTTTCAATAATTTCATAGATTAAATAAAAAATATTGCTGCTTTCAATCTAAAAAAATAAAGATATTAACCAATGGCTCAATTACTACTCAACAAAACTGTCAGTGGCTTAAAATGGAATTATTTTACAACATGACATGTTCAATTACAAATTGTTTTTAAATACAATTTTAATATTAAGTATCTTTTTTCTTACCAGTTTCTTGATCGGTAGTAACAGCTGCAGTTAAACCTACACCTGATGAACCTCTACCTGTTGTTGTAATAGCCCGTGGAGCTGTATGGAGAACATACCTCAATAACTGAGATTTAGCCACAGATGGATCACCAAGCAGCAAAACATTAATATCCCTAAAACAGTTGATGGTAATTACATCTAGGTTTTAGATTGTACAATGACAACCAAGTACAAAACATGCTTACAAATTTTTCCAGGTTTGTAACATTATTTTAATCTAACATAAAGTGACCCTGCCAGTAGATGATCAAATAAAGTCAGTGCTGAATTTTCATTATGTTTCTTACTTTTAAGCGTTAGAATTAAATACTGTTATAACCATTTAGTGAATGTCTATAATAACAAAAATGATATTAGCTAAAATTAAACAGCAACAAAATCAAAAATAATTAGTTTTTTTAACTGTCATTTTCCCCAATGACTGATCAGGGGAAAGAAGTCAAGCGAAAATCTAAAAATTAATCTTTAAAACATCATCCTTGGGATGTGATAAATAATAATTATAAAAATATATTAGTTGAAATAAGCAAGATGGAAATGGATTATTTTAACTTATAGTAGTTGTCTTTAACAGATAAACTAAATGTTAACACTTTTTAATAAAAAATATCATAAAATGGCTTCTTTCACAGCAGAGAGCTGGCAACAATGTGACAGTAGGTGCATTAACATTCAAACAAAAATGTTATGTCTAGTGCCATGTAAAAAACACATTTCAAAAATTTTATCAATTACAGGGAGGATATAAACTACAGATAGGATCACTCTAATAAAGATTAAAAATCCCCGTAAACAATTCAAATTTATCCACCAAAATAATCATTATACATTTAAAATAATACAAAATAGACAGATTTTTTATTATAATTTCTATTTAGAAAAGGACTGATAAAAATGTTAAGTACAGACTTTAACTTTAGAATGTCAACATTAGAGCTTGTGTTTTTAACGATAATTCACTATAAACTCAATTTTTGTATAAAGCAAACACTATGAACCAACATATAGTTTTTTTTGTTTGTTTGTTTTCAGGGATTTTATTGTATATCAAGACTTTCTTCAATGCATGATTCAGGGTTGGCACGGTTTAAACCAATTGGTTTTAACCATGGTTTTAACCACGGTTTAAACCAACTGGTTTTTTTCTCAAAAAAACCAATTGGTTTTTTTAGAAGAAATCTAATGTCATTTTCTCGTTTAACTTTATAATTTACATGTTTCAGATTATTGGATATAAATAATTTCTATTTTTAACACTTTATTTCAGCAATAAGCATTAGATACAGTGAATTTAGATCATTTTTTTATGTATATATTAAAATCAGTATGTGTTCATGAACATATCTATTGCTCTAAAGAAAAAAGCTTTAGACGTGTGAATTGATCAAAGATAAAATAGATTTAAAATATTCAATATTTATATAAAATATTTAAATTTTTAAAAAAAATGCAGATTATTTAACGCAATTAATAACAGGTGGGGCTTGTTGCGCTAAAGCCATTTGGTAAGTCTTCAGCTAACTGAAACTGAAATTGTTACTCAAAAATCAAAATCCCAAGAAGAATTTGAAATTTATATTTGAATAACTATGGAAAAGAATATTATAGTTATCAAACTATATTCAAATATTTATTATTAGTAATCAAAAGATTGTTTATAAAGATTTTCAGACTATCAATGTTTCACTGTGTCAAGCAGTTTATTCTTTGAACATAAAAGTGTTTGCTCTAACACTGTTCAAATTAAAATATGAATTTCTTCAATTTTCTACATAAATTCACTGCATATATTTAATTTCAGTTACTTTAAAATGAAGTAACACTACTTATAATCCAACAATGTCTTAATTTTATCAGTTAATATGCAATTTATATGCAATAAGAATGGAGGTTAAAAAAACCCGGTTTAAATAAAAAAAAAACCTGGTTTAAACCAAAAAAACCGGTTTTTTTGGTTTTTTTCCAACCCTGGCATGATTTCACAATTATTTTAAATAACTTTCTTTTTGAAGAAATTTACTGTTGCTATTATGCATATTAAATTAAAATTACTTGCATGGTTAATTAAGAAATATAATTATACAGTACTTTTCAGTTACCCGGGCACCAGTATTATGTACATAATTACACACACACTCTTTCTATATATATGTTACAGGCCAAACCCAATTTTAGGCCAAACTAGATTGATCTAGGCCAAACTAGTTTATCCTAATGCCCATCGGATAAACTAGAATTCCCTAGGCCAAACCGGTCTATCCTAATGCCCATCGGATAAACTAGTTTTTCTTAGGCCAAACCGGTCTATCCTAACGCCCATCGGATGAACTAGTTTTTCCTAGGCCAAACTAGTCTATCCTAAGGCCCATAGGACAAATTAGTTTTTCCTAGGCCAAACTAGTTTGGCCTAACAACTATAGGATAAACTAGTTTAGCCTGCTGTTTATTGGTCTGAACTTCTTTACCCTAGGCCGATCTAGTTTATCCTAGGTCAATTCGATTTGTGTTGATTTTATTGAATTCAATGACTGCCTTAGCGCCAACATTCTAGTTTGTCCGAGGCTGATTTAGTTTACCCTAGGCTAATGTAATTTTACGTGTTTTTAGCTCACAGGCGTCAAAGCCTCAGAAATAATGAGCTCGCAGGTTCTGTAGGTATGTATGTACGCATATGTATGTTATGTACGTACATTGTACAATGTATTTAATAATACACTGTAAATTTATCCAATAAATATGTATGCAGTATTTTTTTTTTAAGGAATCTTAATTGTATGTGTAGTAAAACCTGAATTTTTTTACAGAAATTGAGAAAAGATACTGCATACATATTTATTGGATAAATTTATAATGTGTTTTTAAATTACGATGTGTTTGCAAAATGAAAAATACACAATGTTTTAATAATTTAGATTCTTAGACATTTCAATATTCAAATAGGGATTCATTAAATAATCAATGTACTTTAAAACAAAAGAAAAAAAGGAGTTATAAATATCATAACTTTTGAATCTGTTCAGTAAAAAGTAGATTTGTGAATATATTTCTCTATCATTCCGTAAGACTTTTCTCAAATCTAAAAGAGCTACATCCTAACACATTTATGAACTAATTCCTTTTCAGAAATGCATAATGTTAACAGGCATTCTCAGTCAGAAAATATGTAAACGAATAGCATTAACCATTTTTTCATAAAAGTGATCTATCTTTGAGAAAATACTGTTAAAGCTACATTTTGAATAGAATTTCTGGTTACGACTTCCCAGAAAAGAAAAACTTGATGCCGTGACAAGAATATCTTATATGTTGACAGGTAATTAGATTCTCAAAAATGGAAAATGCCGTTTGATTCCAAATTATGTTCAGCTCCGATCTGGCTCGAATATGCAATAATAATAAATGCAAGTCTGATCTCATGCGGCACGAGTACCATGTCCAATGCATCATGTCTCTACGGTAGATAAGTTAAATTTCTGTATTGATGTTATAAGCGATGACTCTTGACACACATTTATACTTATTCTAGTGAAGGATGTTTTTTACCGGCCAAACCCGATTTTGAGCCAAATTAGATTATCCTATGACAAACTATTTTATCCAAACGCCAATTGACCACTAGCATTGGGTGGAGTTCGGGAGGTTTCCCACGAGCATTGCGGTACATGATTGGCTTTTGGTGAACAGTTGTGGGATAAATCAGGAAGCTGATTAGATAGAATCCACTGCGACATTCTATAACGTCAGAAATGCTAGTGGTGCATTGAATAAACTAGTTTTTCCCAGGTAAAAGAGTAATCCTTCATTTTTCCCTTCATACATAACCATTAAACCCCCAAAACTATTCAAGAATCGCCTTATCAGAAAGAACCTATATCAAAATTTGAAGCAAATCTGTAAATTCTGCGTCAAAAACTATTTATCTCAATTTTGGAGAATACCTACATTGCCCTTTCTTTTACACTTAAACAGTAAACATCCACAACTAATCATGAAGGCACCTTCTCAGAATGATATCTAAATTTTTAAATGAAAACTGCTAATTCTGCATGAAACATCCATTTCTCTAGATTAATGGTGGGGGATTAGCCTCCCGTTCACCCCCTTTAATCTTATCCAATGAAATCCCAAAACTAATCAAAAAAGTACCTTATCAGAATGAACCTACATCCGAAATTTGAAGCAATTTGGATATTTCTATCACGTGTTATCGTGTTACGTACAAACGCACATACATGCAGACATACAAAACTTGCGAGCCCATTATTTCTCAGGCTTTGACGCCTGCGAGCTAAAAACGTGCAAGATTACATGGGCCTAGGATAAACTAGATCAGCCTAGGAAAACTAGTTTATCCGATGGGCGTTAGGATAGACCAGTTTGGCCTAGGAAAATCTAGTTTATCCTATGGCTGTTAGGATAGACTGGTTTGGCCTAGGAAAAACTAGTTTATCCGATGGGCATTAGGATAAACTAGTTTGGCCTAAAATCAGGTTTGACCACTAACAAATATATATATATATACAAATATACCTTTATATATACACATATATGTATGTGTGTATTTATATATGCATATATGTGTATATTCAACACTGGCGCCCAGCTAACTGAAAAATATAACTTTATAAACGTAAGCAGATAGACTGGCATACATTACAGTTAAAATATAACCTTACCCTCTTAGACGTGTTCCATTGGGCAGAACTTTTTCTACTCCTCCTAATAATAAACATAAAATTGCTTTTTTTATATATTCATTACCATGTATTGATGGAGCAAGAGAATGAGCTAGAATCTCAAAAACATCCTGGAATAAAATAAAAATGAAAGAAAGATTAAATATGATACATTTATAATATTAGTGCATAATTTTTATGGAACAAATCCTTTCTAAGGAGCTTAACAGATTTTGGTGTAAGTAACTGTTCATACATAAAATAGACTTTCCTTCAGATAAAAAGAAAGGATTTTTATGGAAATTACTTTTTTTATTTAGACTATTCAAAGAAAAGAAACCAAAATACACTATAATTCAAATAATAACTTCCTTTGAAACCAACATATACTGCTTTCAAATTAAAAACGAAATAAAATGTTTTATTCATACTCAACATGCAAATAAAATAAGTTTAAAATAATTTATAATAAAATAAAAGATGCAAAGAATGTTTCTGAACAAAATTTGTTAATAGCGAAATATCTTTAACACTTAATCCTTTCAAGGTGATGGTATGTTTATGAAACCACTTGATTTTAATCTCCAAAATGCCAGAATTTTTATTAGAAATTTTTAAGTTTATTATGTATGTGAAGTATAACTTATTAGCAAATAAGTTAGTAAATTCCAGTATTATTCAGATTTTA
This sequence comes from Maratus speculifer, assembly GCA_964019185.1. Classification (NCBI taxonomy): domain Eukaryota; kingdom Metazoa; phylum Arthropoda; class Arachnida; order Araneae; family Salticidae; genus Maratus; species Maratus speculifer. Next base: position 53,395,257 of record OZ025290.1, on the reverse strand, counting down.
TTCATTCATTCATATATAGTCACATATAATTTTAGCTTGGTTAACAATGGTCTAATATATTGACATGATTTATTAATTTCAAAGATTTTAATTAATGACTCTTGATAATCTAATTGCAGATCTGTAATAGAGTGAAGTGAAATGGCTCATTTAGTCATAGGTATATTGGCATATTAAATCATACAAACATATATTCCACAGAGTGAAAAAATGTCCAGGCTGGGAGTAGAAACCAAGAACTTTTGACTTAAATTATCAACGTTCAACCTATTTTTCAGACTAAAAAATGCAGGCACATTTTATTCAGATAACTTTATTGGCAACATCATTTGGTGCACCAAGTAAGCAGCTCATAGAGCTCCATTATTTGATAAATGTGTTGATATATTTTATTTTTAACTCAATCAAACAGATTAGTTAAGATATGATACATTTAACAATCTGCAAAATTGAATTAAAAATAAAAAAATGTATTTATGTGTTCATTATTTAATATAGTTCCATTACCTGCAATTAGAAGTTTGCATGAGCTCATACATGGCCGGAGTTAAAAAAAAAAAAAAAAAGAAGAAGAAGCCAGCTTAGCTAGTAAAACGAAGGCAAACTTTCAAATAAGCAAAGCTGACAGAAAAAAAAATATATTAAGTGTTTGGCCTGACAAAAACATCAAAACAGGTCAGCAATGTGAATAAAAAAAAATAAACAGGCTACTCAACTTTGTGCAATAATTTAAACATAGCTGATAACAGGGTTGTTTGGTTTAAACCAAGTTGGTTTAAACCGTGGTTAAAACCATGGTTTAAACCAAGTGGTTTTTTTAAAAAAACCATGCTGGTTTTTTTTTCACCTGGTTTTTTTTATTCTTTTACCCAAATGTTTTATTTTACACATTATTGAAAAATGCAAAATCCAAATTATGAAGAAGCTACAAGCAAAGCTGTAGAAAAATGATGAATTAATAAGTTTCTAAAAGGACAAAAAATTTTAATCAACTCAACTTTTCTTGTAAGCTGTAAATGTATATGGCAGAATAACTATTTTTTCTAAAATTAGCTGGTTAGAAAAAACTAATCAGTTTTCTTTCTTTCTTTTTTTTTTTTAAGGCCTATATGTATATTATATATATAGCCATTATTTGTAAAACATATATATATAGCCAGAAGAGCAGACTCGAGTTAAAAATGCACTTTTATTATTTAAATTGCAGCAATTAGTTAAGATTTACTAAGGATTTCATCATTTCAGAAATTCTTTTTGTTATGTATGCTATTGAATAATTAATTGGCAATGAGCTTTTTATTTGCTCTGTGATTAGTGATTTTAACAAGCCTTTGTTTTTCTTGCATTCTTACATTGGGATTGGGTTTTTTTGCATTATAATTTTATTCTTTTGCCAGCTAGGTTGGTACAGTTCAAACCAATTGGTTTTTTAAAACAAATCTAATATAATATTTTCTCATTTTTGTAATTTAAATGTTTCAAATTATTGGATGAAAATAATTTCTATTTTTAAGTCTTATCTCAATAGTCACCATAAGACATAGTGAGTCTAGTCAAGGTCATGTTAGTATACATGTAGAATGCATATTTCATGCACTGATGAACATACCTGAAACTCTACAGAAAACACTTAAATCATGTAAATTTAGCAAAAATAAAATAGATGAAAAATATGCAATATTTAGATTTAAAAAATATTTTCCTTTGAGAAACACAGATGTACAGATAATGACATAAATGATCTTTAAAATTTCAGTCAAGCTCTAAAAGAAATTTTTCTTGATTGGAGGGATTATTTTTTAAGATTAAAAAAAAAAAAAAAAAAACTCAAGATATGAAGTCGAATAAGAAGACATTGAAAAATTAGGCACTAGTAAAGCACCTGTTTACATTTAACTAAAATATGCAAAAGATATATTTAAATCTTCTATTGCATAACCAAACCCATTACTTAGATCAGTTAAGAAAATTGGCAGAAATGGGGGAGGGGGGGGGGAGCAAGACAAGGTTTGTTTGAGACGTAATAGAAAAAAGTCTCATAAAAATGCCTAAAAAATGCAATTTTTTGTTTAGATGTTTAAAAATACTAAGTGTTATAATAGAGCATGCAGTCCGATGGCTGTTTAAATTCTTTGGTAGATGACAGCATTTATAAAGCTACTGTATATTTTAACATCAATGTTTTTCAATAATCTAAAAAGCTGTTAAATAGATATTTTTTTTTATTTAACAGTCATCTTTTAACTGGTAGTTTTAGAAAACACAATGCTTGAAGTGTGTAAAGACTACTGCTAAATTCAAATCCTTCCAAAAATTCTTCATAAAAAGCTTTATTTTTCAATAAAAGATAATTAACTCATGCAGTCTTCTAACAAAAAAAATCAGACATCACATATAACAAGTATTTCAAATTAATTATTTTGAATAACCATTTGAAAATAATATATATGAAGTTTTATATATGAATCTATATCATATTTATTTATAGTGCTAGTAATCAAAAGATTGTTCATTAAGATTTTCAGGGTATCAATGTTTCCTTATGTAGCACATTTTATTTATGAAATGTAAGACACAGCTTTTTCTAAAAATGTTTAGATTTTAAAGAATTTCAATTTTCTACATAATTGATTGTATATTAAATAATTATATTGATTAGAATTACCTTTAAATCAAATTATTACTTATATATTCAAAAATGTTTACTTTTGTTCATAAATTTGCATGTATATATAACAGGAAAACATATTAAAAAAAACCCGGTTTAAACCAAAAAAACCTGGTTTAAACCAAAAAAACCATGGTTTTTGGTTTTTTTTCAAAAAAACCCGGTTTTTTACCAACCCTGGCTGATAAACTATCCGTTTGTAATGGATATGAATTTCACAAGAAGTATTAATATAACATTTCTATCAAAGAGAACAGCATCAAACAGTTACTTCATGTCTAACTAAATTAATTTTTTTCATTAGTCTTGGGCCAGGCGAGAATCAAGCTTACATTTTTTTTTTTACCTACATAGTCAAGCTGGATTTAACCCCTTATGGACACGTGACTGGTAAACATGCTGCATAAGATGATCAGAATCTCAGTTTATTCTTACGAGCAAAATTTTATTGTAAATTTTGCCTTATTTAATCCAAGCATTTTCATGATTTAACTATACAAACATTTTTGCTCTAAAAAAATTGGTGATAAAAGGTTAAAAATTCGGTAAAAGATGCTCTCCTGAAAGGGTTAAGTGTTCCCAGGACATGTGGAACAGGAAATATGTTTTATAAAAATAGTAATGATGATAATCAGCTTCTGTTAACAGAATTATCTAAAATATATCTTAAAAAATTATAGAGAAATATTTCCAACAATCTACTTTTTATCATACAGGTTTAAAAGTTTGTATTTTTAACCTTTTTTTTTCTTTTTAAATTAATCCTTATTTGATTGCTGAAAAATCTAACAGTAGAACCCCGTTAATTCGGACCCCGATAATATGGATCTCCGGATAATTCGGATCGGTTTGGTCATTTTTTCCCCCAAGTTTGAGAAGCGATTCGCTAACTTCCATAACATTAACTTGTTTCATCGTCGCATTCTAAATAAAAAAACTTTTTCTGACATGTTTTCGGAATAATTAAGCAAAGTAAACTTTATTACTGTCTGTAAATATTCAATAAGTTTAACATAAAGGTGATTTTCTGTTAGTATGTTATATTTTATTTCATTTTTTTTCTAATTCTCCAGATAATCCGGATTTTCGATAATCCGGATTGCGTCCGGTCCCAATTAATCCAAATTATCGGGGTTTTACTGTAATTAAAAACATGCAGTAAAATTTTTTCATAAATATATATGCAGTATTCTGTAATATTCTTGTAGGTTAAAAAAATAAATAAATAAAATATAAAAATAAAATGAATTTTTTTAGAGAAACTAAATTGGGCCAGGACAGGCCAGATTTAATTTTCACGTAAGCTGTTCTTGTTTCAACTCATTTTTGTATGGGCTAGGCCATGAAATTCAAAAATGAAAAAAAGCTAAGCCATGAAATTAAAAAATAAAAACAAGCTAAGCCGAACTTTAAATGTGGGCACTAGACTGGAAATTTAAATCTGTGCAGACATTTAATTGCAAAACATTCAGTTAAGTTGTTAACATGGAAGACCAGAGTCAATGAAATATATCAGTTAACATGCTCGCTGCCACTGACACGCTAGCGCGTCCAACTGGCACCTTTTTGTATGCTGGCGATGCTCTAGAGTGTCGAGCGTCGGTGTTGTTCAAACACAAACACAATTTTCTAATCCAGCTTCTGAAGACGGAAATATTTTTAGTAGCAGTGAATGTGTTAAATGTACCTGCCAGTTCTTGGTTCACATAGTTCAATAGATAGAGCATTGTCAATTTAAATCAAAAGGTCTTAGATTCAATTTTAATATTTTTTAAAATAACCTCATCTTCCCATGGATTATTGGACATACTTACAGTTATCTATATCATTGCCTTTGAGCATGAGTGGCAAAAGGATTAGGGACAAAAGACAGACAAAAAGGCTTTAATAATTTCAATAAATTTAAGAAAAAAACAATTTTTTTTAAATGTACAATGATATTAATTTATTTATGGCAACTACAAGTAATTACAGCACCTGTTAGTAATTTCTAATAAATACAGTAAACTGTGTGTAAGACGAAAGAAATATTATCTATGATAGAAAATTTTCTTGGGCCCCTGATAAAAATTGACTTGCTTTTTGCTGACTGACACACAGTTACATGATTAGCCAGCCAGATTGATTCACAAAATTTTCAGAGAAATGCAAATCTTCAAGAAAAAAATCTTTTCACAAAGTGAAAAGGAGTTTAAAATGTTGCTACAAAATGGAATCCAAACAAATATGAGGTTATAAAAGCTATCAGTATTTTTCAAACATTTTAAACAAGTGTTATGAACAATGGTGCCTTATATGCGTCCGTGAGGCCCGAGCCCACCCAATAATTTTGAATCATATCGTACAGAATTTTCATTGTTACAGTTATTTATTTCATTATTATTTTATTATTCAATTTTCTCTTTAGAATAAAATTCATTTTGTCAATGACCATGTGTTTAAATTCTCCGACTGATATCCATAAATCCCAAATCATGAAATGTTTTGCTTCCATGTTCAACTTTCTTTTAATTCAGTTTGTAGTGTTCATGATACCATGATATTATGATAAATACAAATGTCTTTATAAGGAAAAACACATGAATTTAATATATTGCAGCTTTATTAAAACATAATAGCTTGACTTCTTATCTTTCACCATCAATCAACCCTACAAAAAAAAAAAAAAACTGGTCGCATCATTTTTCAAAAATATTTTTGGGCCCACCCAATATTTTTCAAAAGTTGGTGCCACCGATTGTATACATTAATATGTTGGAAGAAGCAGGAACAAATTAATTAATAACCAATAAAATCTTATAGATAATTGCACCTTTGAAAATGACAGCTTTGGCTAAGTTTGAAAAACAGCAGTAAATTAATGCAATAACCTAAATGCCGCAATCAGGGTTCTCACTGCCATTCTCTATTGTGCCAAAATTTTTCATTTGGCGAGTAAACAAGCGATTAGATTCGCCAAATTGCTAGAGCTCGACTTTTGCTTTTTTTTTTCCGTTTTCGTTTTTCATACATATGCATATTTTTAATATATTTGTAGCGGATAGTTGAAATTAGATTAATAACAATCGTTATCGCAATTATAAAAACTTAGGTTATTTTAAAACATGTTGAAACAAAAAAAAAGAATACTTTAAAGGATTAAAGTTTTTTTTTTTTTTTTTTTTTTTTTTTGGGGGGGGGGGGGGCTACATGGCAAATCTATTTTGCTAACACTTTTTTCATTTGGCAAATGTTTTTTATTTTAAATAAGCCAAATTACCAACGTTGGTTAAATGTCAGCTAGAACAATGACCACAATATTCTTAAATCAATGCATACACATAACATGCTTTCAATCATAAGAAATATTTTTTAGTCGTATATCATTAAAGACACATGTAACTTTCAAATACGCTAATTTCAATTTAAAATTTTGGAGCACAAAATATGGGTTCAGAAATGTAAATAGAATAGAACAATGTTTTTTGAAAGACAAATTGTTTTTATAGATAAATAATAATAAACTCAAAGGAGTTAATTAAAATCTCAATTAAAATTGTTGAAACTTACTTTTTGTTTTGAAAATTTTTTGCATTTTTTCACATCATCAACAGATATTTGCGGAGAAACTTCTTTGCTCAAAAGCTGAATATTGTTTGAAATTAGAATAGTTCTAAATAAAAAGAATTCAGATTTTTTTAAAAATGAAAATTAATATTTACACAAACATTTAAAAAAACATATAGACAGATGATAGAGAAAAAAATTATTTTGTGCCATATTGCAAACCACATGAGATAATATTTTTATGTTTGTACAAAAACATACTTAGAAAATTAAAAATGGATTAAAAATTTTTAAAAATTGATGATACAACCAAATTAAAAATCAATAAAGTAAAAAAATTAATGAGCTGAAGATACAGATCTAAACCAAAATTCTATAATAAGAGTCAAATTAATATTTCTTGCAATAAGAATATGTTACACATGAAGTATCTGATACAAATTTAAAGTTTTGTTGCAATAAATGTTAATTTGATAAAATATGTTATTTGTTAAATGCATACACAAAATAAATATAAACACACATTATATATATTATAAAGCAGAAGTTCTGAAACTTTGGCTTGAGTGTTTTCAAAAACTACCCGGCGGCTTTTTTTCAGATTTCATCATTCGATAGGAAATATTTTTGTGAAGACTTGTGATTCAGATATACAGGCATAACTCTGATTTTTCGTAATAAATTTTGTATTTTTCAGGTTTTTTCAACAAAAAGGTTGCAACAATTAATTTTTTGGCGATAATTATATTTAAAAACAGAAATGAAATGGCTTTCTCTAATGGAAAATAATATAAACATCTTGAAAAAAACCCTGTTAATTCATTGATTTAAAATAAATAATGATAAAAAGAGAAAAAAAAAATCAGTTTAATGCAAAATAATATTATAAAAGGAAAATATTTATCTTAAAAAAAAAAAGTATAGTCATAATATTTAAAAAGTAATTCAATGTGAAAGAAAGTTTTGAAGTGACACAATATTTAGCTATTTATTTTATTTTATTTTTATTTTTTTTCGAGTCAGGTTAAAAGAAAACATCTCAAAAACTTCATTAGGTAAAACATATCTAAGTAACTTCTTTTTCTTTCTTTTTTTTAAATATTTTTTTAATCTAATTTTCCCATTATGTCTTTTACATAAGAAACTCACAGAATTAATTTAAAAAAATGGCTCTAATTGTTATTTGTTCAATTGGGTGTTTCAATCTACTTTTGTTGCCAAACAATGTGATACAGGGGTAGGAGTGACCAATTCATAAAATATAGGACATTTTTTGTGAAAAATATAGGACATATATAGGACATTTTAAAAATAATGTTATTGGAACTATTTTACTGTAAAATACTTTTTTAGCATATAGTCTATGTTAGTTTATAAATTTTCACTAATTAACAATAGTAAATCAAGGTACAATATCATATATATATAATGATTTTTATTGTTCTTGGTACAATAGAAATTTTTCAAACCAACAATGTTACATTTCAAGGAAATCTGCGATGCTTCAGAAAGGCTCACATGTGATAGATACCCTTGCCAAATGCATTGTGAACAATGTGCAAATTAAAGATTTGAACACTAAGCCAAATTTTCTTATAGATTGTTTTAATATAGATAGATTCAAAATTTTAAAAGCTTATTTATTTGCATTAGGTCAATCTGATCCTATCCATTTGATAGAGCAAATAATTTAGCTCTAATTTTGAGGCTTTCATATCATTCATTATGCTGTTTGCTGTGTCTGCTGCAGTTACATGTCCAAAAAGTTCATGCCCAATATATTTTTCGACAATATCACTCATTTTCTCACTCCAATACCTAGCTAAAATGTCTAATTGTTTTAAGTTCTGATAATTTAACATCTCCTTATACATGAGAGCATAAAAAAGGAGATTCTTGCTTAAAATAATCACTAATTTGCTTTTAAATATATCAGTCAAGGCCATGAGATATGGCGTATTGAACTGTGTAACTTGTGACAAAGGGAAATCTGCAAACATTTCACAAAATAAATTTTGTAGTCCATGTGATGGAAGATTCAGAATCTTGCAACAATAGATCTTCTATTCCTCATTTAAAGTCCAAGTACTCAATCCAATTTTAATTTGATATTCAAAATTTTTCTGGCAGTAAAATCCACAAAGCAAGATTGAAACTAGTCACTTCGTATTTCTGAATTATCTTTGTACCTCACTGTTTTGACATGCTGTGTTAATTAAGAATAAGCATTGTTGCAAATGGGAACTGGACGTGGTAATCATCTTTACCCTTCACACACCATTCGGTGATTAATTTTCCATACCATCAATCTGATCTATTCAAACATCACAGAATTTCTTCAGTCTATGTCCACATTGTGCCATTGCATTAATGTAATGCAATAAATATGTCTTTTCTACATTAAAATAAAATTTAAAATAAATAAAAAACGATGTATAGCAGCTGAATACACAATAAGATAAACTAAAACAGTCACAATGAACCGCATGTGAAAAGTCAAACAATCAAGTCATTCAAAAACATTTCTTTACTGATACCATATTCAAAGAAATAAATGGCACCAAATAATAGGAAATTAAGCAGTCTCCACAGACACCAATGCTTAATGAACCTGGATACAAAGGTATGTTTAAAAATTCAATGATTTATGCTAAAGCCTCCCAGTCATTTGTAATAAACTGAAAGCATGAAATCATGTGCAGGATTGAATTATTGCTGCGGCATGGAAATACAGGGAGAAAAAAAGTAGAAATCAGAAAAATAGAAACAATTCTAAATTTTTGCAGGTGATGATATTAATACCAAATATACGAGAAATATAGGAAATATAGGACAGTTAGAAAAATATAGGACGATATAGGACATTTTTGAAGATTATTTTATAAATATAGGATATATAGGAAATATAGGACAACTCTGACCCCTGGTGATACTAAACCAAAAAAAGCCCAAGTCGGAGCGATGTTAGCAAGAACTATGTTCTCTCTCTCTCTCTTTTAATGTATGAGAGCATTTTTAGGAAATATTTTTACATTTAATTTAAATAGTATATAGCAGTTAATACCACAAAATGAATAATATTCAAATTTAGGGTAGCTGCAACTTTTAAAATGTTTTTTGGCACAGATGTCATATACACACACACATTTGCACAATTTGTTTCTGATGCCAATGTCATATAAACATCTGGGTATTTAACTGATGCCAAAGTGTCATTATTTTGCTTGATATGGCAACCCGGATGTTGTTGTTTATTTACTTTTATTTCCTTTTTTATTCAATTATATAAACTATCTTGATCAAGGCACATTTGTCATATATGCACCACATTTGCGCGACTGCAATAAAATGACGATTTTATGCCTCACTTGGTAACCCGGCTGTTGTTTATTTACTTTTATTTTTTTAAAGGATATAAATAGTTTTGTTATGTAATTATTAAAACTACACTTTTTTTATTTATTTATTTATTTTTTTTTAAATAGAAAATAATTGAAAACTATATGTGTAACTGGTATTTGAAAACAAAGTTTTCACCAAATTGGCATCAGAAAAAAAAAATGCACCAATGTGGTGCTTTTATACACTATATTACAGCATTTAAACTTGCCGTATAAATAACGATTATTGTTTTTTACAAACATGGAATTTCCGGCACAGATGTTATATACGCACCGAGGTATCTGATTGTCACCAAAACGGTGTTACTTTGCCTGATATCATAAGCCAGCTATAGTTGTTTCTGTATTAATAAATTGTTTATTTACTTTCAATTTCTTCTTAGATATTCTATAAATTGTTTTGTGCTTTAGTTATTTTTTTATTTATCGATATTTTCGTTTAAAAATAACAGAAAATTTTTAGAATGTACATTTCTTCGATATTCTAAAACGAGGATTTTGTCGCATTGCTGTTGGAAGGGAATCTGTATATAATGTTTGTGCCGGAGTTTTTTGTAAAATATGATACTTTCAACTATAAATTGAGTGCTACTTGATTAACACGTCAGCCAGTTTCGCCAAACTATTTGCTAAATTATAGAAATTTACATAAGGGTCATTCCATGTCAAATCACCCAGACCATGGCACCCACCATCACCAATTTTGATAAAATTAAGTGAATTTGTAGAATTTCTAATGCTGATTCCAAAAACATCAATTATATTGAAATTGATCAAACGGTTTGTGAGTTATGAGCTTTTAAATAGCTCCCAAGATGGCCGATTTGCCCCCATTTTGAATAGCACATGTGACAACAAAAAAGTCCATAACTTCTTTCAAGTTTAAGCTAGAGCTTTCAAATTTTTTTTGTTTTGTTCAGAATAAACTAAAATTTTTTTAAACAGATTTTTGTGAACCTCATTTTATAAAAATGCTGTCAAAAAATGACTTTTTGTCGTTTTTTTAAGTAAAAAAAGGGGCAACTTCAATGGCTGATTTTCCCCAATGTACCCCCTTCAATTTTCATCTAATTGCATAAATAAGCAACTCAAAGTGTGTTTTGATGACTAATAAAAAAAACTTAATGGGCAATTCACAGGCTTTTATTTAAAAAAATAAATTCAATTTTACTGACTTTCCCCAATAACAGAAAATGCAAGATAATGAGTTGACATTTCTTTCATTACCAAAAATATTTATACATCCAAAAGTTTGATAAGGTTTTATGTTACTTAAATATGTATGTTTAATGTGGCTAAAAAAGGGGAATCCCCTATAAAAAAGGGAATTAATAGGAATGCCAATAATGGATTTTTGCAAGACATAGAAGTACTTTCCTGACAAATTGAAATCTATAGGAGAGTTTCAATAAATTATAAGTAAAAAAGAAATGATAGAAAAAAACTCTACAAATACGTACATTATATAACAAAATCATACTTGTATATAATAAAAAATGTGATAAAATTAAAACTCTTAAATAAAAAATACAGTAAGTAAATGTTACACTAGTCTACATATCAGATGATTAAGAACCAATGCACCCCTTTAATGTATTTTTCTATGCTAATTGCACAACTGTTCTTAGTTTTCTTCTATCACGTATAGTTTGTTTGCGATTAACCAGAGGTGATTTCTAAGATTCATTGCCGAGAACAAGCATCATGTAATAGTCACAGATAATGTAAATGTATACTTGTGGATGCCTGCGAACTTATCTAACGACTTTTAGAATACAATCTGATTGTATTTAGCATGAGATAGACAAATGGGTCAGCAGTGACTTCAAATGTACATTAATATTATTGGCACAAAAAGCTGTGTATACAAAAATGCCTTGCTTTCTATGTGAACGGGACAATTCGGCAAAGCAAAATCATTGGATTTTCTGATTCGTTTTTAAATCCATTTTTGCTCACAAACACATTCAATTGGCAGGTTCTATATATATATATATATATATATATATGTATATATAATGCATACTATATTTAAAAAATGCTGTCAAAGTGGGCATTTTGAATTGAATTTAAGCGATAGTACTGGAAACGGAAAAAATGGTCATACTGAGAAAATAATTGTTGTAAATCAAGATCTAATTCATTGAACAAAAAATAAAAACACAGGTTGCAAGGCTGCCAGAGGCGACTATTTTTTAATTCTAAATGGCACCAACCACTTTCTTAAAAATGAAATCCATAATAGATGCTTTGATAACATTTGCAAGTAAAATATACTTCAAATTTTATATTAGAAAAATACTGGTGCACACAGAATATAAAAATAGTTGCCTGTAGCAACCCTGAGGTCGCTTATAAATCTCTGAAAAAAAAAAAAAAATCACATCAACAAGTATCATGTTTTCACTTTTAAAAATGAATCTGAAAATGTGTTAGAAAATTTTGAGTTGTTGAGGGTACAAAAATATTTTTTATATACACTGCCTTAACATAATTGTGATAAAACCAGTTCTTACAGAAAAATTAAATTTAAAAAAGAACCAGATAAAATTGTTGAACTAGGTTTATATCTAAATTTGATTTAGTTTTTGGTTTTTGTTACTGAAACAAGTACAGTAAACTATCTCAAATCCGAAACCCTAAAATCCACAACTCTAAAAAATCTGCATATAATTTACGGATGTAAATAATGAAACAATCAGTTCAGATATAGGGACAAAATTTGACTTTTATAATTTTATATCAATTCAATTTTATTTTAATTTGTAACTTTTGTTAATAGTACTGAATTCATGTTTTTTTTTTTTTTTTTTTTTTTCCCCACGAAGGAAAAGAAATATATTCTGAAAAAATTCAGATTTTTCTTATATATCATTGGTAATCACAATCTTCTTATCAAATATATTTATGTATTAATCAAGCTTTTTTGGTTTTTAAATCTAAATCTGGCTAAACCTGACAAAAAAAACTTCTTTATTTTATCATTTTGTTGAGAATTAGTAATGTATCTTTATGAGGTACATTAGTAACTACATTGAATAATTTAGGAAAGATATATTTCATGTTTATAATGAATATTTAATCATATATTATTGATTATTAACTTGATCCTTACTTTTAATATTTTAGTCACTTTGAAAATTATCTACATTTTTATTATTTTAATTTATTACTTATTTTAATATTTATTATATTGTAAAGCATTCATTTTAGTTTTGATTGCATTATTAATTGCATTCAAATTCCTGTTTAAAAAAAGGTAAACAAAGTAATGACCGAAAATCGGCAAAATTCTAAAATCCACAAAACTTCTGGTTCCAAGCTGTGCGGATTTGAGGGGGGTCTACTGTATTTAACTTCAAAATTTACATCTGCCTGTTGGCAGGGATTTTTAAAAATAATTACCTTTACTTTAAATTATTATTGATGTAGATATATTTTTAATAGCATGTGTTTATTGTGTATGTGATATGTTATTTTGTATTAAAGTACTGTAATTTTTATTTAAGAGTTGCAATTTTATTGTATTTTGTATAACAAAAGTATGATTTTGTCATAAAATTCAACTATTTGTAGAACTTTTTCCATCATTTCCTTTTTATTCATAATTTATTGAGACTGCAATAGATTTAAATTTGTCCGATTGCAAGAATCCATTATTGGTATTCCTATTTATTTCTATGGGATTCCCATTTTTTTTAGGCACATTAAATACATATATTTATGTAACATTAAACCTTATCAAACTTTTAGATGTAAATATGTATGATATTTCTGGTAATAAAAGAAATATCAATATTATCTTGCGTTTTTTGTTATTGTGAAAAGTCAGTAAATTTGAATTTATTTTTTTAAATAAAAACCTGTGAACCGCCCATTAAGTTTTTTTTATTAGTCATCAAAACACACTTTGAGTTGCTTATTTATGCAATTAGATGAAAATTGAAGGGGGTACATTGGGGGAAATCAGCCATTGAAGTTGCCCTTTTTTTTACTTAAAAAAATGACAAAAAGTCATTTTTGACAGCATTTTTATAAAATGAGGTTTACAAAAATCTGTTTAAATGAAAGTTTACTTTATTCTGAACAAAACAAAAAAAATTTGAAAGCTCTAGCTTAAACCTGAAAGAAGTTATGACCTTTTTTGTTGTCGCATGTGCTATTCAAAATGGCGGCAAATCAGCCATATTGGGAGCTATTTAAAAGCTCATAACTCATAAACCGTTCGATCAATTTCAATATAATTGATATTTTTGGAATCAGCATTAGAAATTCTACAAATCCACTGAATTTTATCAAAATTGGTGATGGTGGGTGTCATTTTTGGAAAAATCTGGGTGATTTGACATGGAATGACCCATAAATTAATTTTAAATAATGAAAGAACAATAAAACATAAGAAAAAAAATACAAATTAAAAGTCGAATTAAAAATCACTTGACGTAAAAAATACGTGTATCGCATGTAATATCAATTTCATGTGACATGATCATCAATTATTTCTATTTATTCTTATAATCTGATATTAATTTTTTGCTCAACAGAATAATTAAGTAGTACCGTTAATTGTATTAACAGTTAACATTATAAAAATTGAGTTAAATAACTAAATTTTGGTGCAAATGCACATCCATGTTGTAAGAAAGAGGCGCTAATGTCATATATGCACCACGTTGCAGCGATATATTTCTAGTGCCACTTTAACGAAAACTTCATTTTCAAATGACAATTACATTTCTATTTTTTAATTATTTTCTATAACAGGAAATAATAATAATAAATAAAAAAACACGTTGCCGTGATATATTTCTAGTGCCACTTTAACGAAAACTTCATTTTCAAATGACAATTACATTTCTATTTTTTAATTAATTTCTATAACAGGAAATAATAATAAATAAAAAAAATTTATTTAATAACTATAGATATAACAATTTGTATCATTTAAAAATGCAAATGAAAGTAAATAAATAATTTATTAATTAAAAACAAAGCTGGATTGCCATATGAGGCATAAAATGGTCATTTTGTTTTAATCACGCCAGATGCGTATATGACCATCTGTACCAAAAAATTAATTTCGCACATACAAAAAACATTCACCTTAATTTTCTAAGGAAAACTTTATTTATTTAACTTTATATATTCTGCAAGATTCCATAGACAGAAAACTGTAATAGATTTGTCAAGAGCAAATGTACGTTGCGAAATATAATATAATATTGAGTGAGGATGTATTAAGGTTTCCACAGATACCCATATCGTCAAGTTGAGAGGTTAAGATTTCAAAAACTATCAAATGAAAATGAATCACTTGAAAATTGTTTAAACTCAATGGTCAATCTCTGCAATCATAATGCTCGCTATTTTAAAAGCATGGTGAATAGGCAATATTTAAATTGGTGTTTTCATAATTGCCTCATTTATCTATCAAACTCTACTATAAATGATCAACTGAAAGATTTTTCTTAAAAGCCCGAATTTTGTCGAATGCATAAACTGATACAACATCACAATATTTTAATATATTTGGCGTCAACGGCCCTTGATTCCATTGTTGTTGCTTTTGTTTTTGGCTCAGTTTTGCTTTTTCTAGCTCACACTGATGAAGAATCTCGATAGTAGATTCGAAGCAGCTGTTTGCAACCTTTTCATGCATTATTTGTGCATCTATAGCCGTTGGTTTTCTATCTTTAAACACAATGGCGTTTGTATCATTTTCAGAAATGTGAAAGAGTATTCGAGGTGGAAGTTGCTTTAAAAAACAAAATCAAATGCAGTATTTTGTTTGATTCATGTTTTGTTTTGAAAAATAGACCAGCGCAGCAGGCTTAGTCTGCTAGTTAAAAATAAATAGAATGAAATAAATTAATTTAGCAATAACAAAACACAAAATGGGATAACTCTGTATAAGAAGATAATTTTATATATAATCACAAACTTTAATTAAGACTAGTTTACATTTACATTAAAAATAGTTTAAAATGTTTCAACTATTTCTTAAAAAATGAATATTTGCTTGTAATAGCATTTTAAGCATTGTAAGTTTTTAAGCTGAATTATCCTTTTGGAAATAATTTATAAGAAATCATCTGAAAGCAGGGTTGGCATGATTTAAATCGACTGATTTAAATCAAGATTTAAATCTAGATTTAAATCAACTGATTTTTTTAAAAAAATCATTTGATTTAAATCAATTTTTTCTTTTCTTTTAATGTTGGAAATTAGTCAGCAGAGAAATAAGAAGTAGATGTAAATAAGTAGCAAGAGGTATTTCCAGGATTGTTATCAGAAAGAATGTGGCAGGTTAAGTCCAGGTGTCCCCCTCCTAATGCTTTAATTCTTTGTTCTTTTGTAATAAACTTTAGACAATGAGGTGAAACACAGAAACACTTTATAAATCATATTTCGTTTGCCAATCTTGGCAACTAAATGATTTCAATCTTTTTTGTTTCACAAGTGCTCATCTCCCTAAATCTTGGTACAATAGTGAAGGGAAGGTGGCGTTGCATTACTTGTTCCTGTAGATGCAAAGTATAATTGTTATATTGACTGCTTTCAATCATACATAAAAAATCGGTCAAAATTAGTAAAAGTATGCGAAGAGCACTGAGAAAATGTAAATTTTGATATCAAGAAACAGTAATGGACTTAAAAGAAATACAGAGCATATGATTGAAGTTTTGAAATCCATTGCTTGTGCCTGAGATACAATCCAAAAAGAGGATTGCTCTCTTGCCAAATGCATATATCAATGGAAAATTTTGGTAAAAAGTTAGAAAATGTATTAGATAAAGATAGAATTACAAAATTTAAAGCAAGATATGAACAGGCTATTAATGGCTGTCATTTTGCCGGGATTTTATTAAGTCCCTCTGTTTTAAATCGAAATGAAATTTCGAATAAAGAAAATTGTCCAAATCCTCTCACCCCTCTAGCACATTTTCAAGCCAAAAATGGCCCATTCCAAAAATTACCATTGCTTGAGAAGAAAATTTCAGATATTATAACAGATTATGATTGGTGGAAGTCCTTTTATTTAATGGGAGGTAAAGAGAGAATCAGCAAAATTGAATTTATATACCAAATAACAACAAACATGGATTAATCTGCTGGAGTAGTAAGACAATTTTCTTCTTTTAGCAGGGATGCCACTCAGAAAATAGCAAAAAAGAGGAAATTATGCGTAAAGTAAAATTTACGACATTTTTCACAATTTTATGTGTGAATTTTGAAAATTATATTGTTTATAATAAACTAAATAAAGAATTACAGCTTTTCTTTTGTTATAACCTTTTAATTTATAAGAGTAAGTAAAAATGATTTTTCTTTAGTTCACAGTATTTTACATCAATTAAGGTAACCCAGCAATAGGTTCAGTGAAGAATTTTATGTATCACATCATTTTAAACTAATTCAAGTAACCCAGCAATAGATTTAATGATTATTCCACGAGTGAATAGCAAAATTTTGCTTTTTTTTTTTTTTTGACGAAAATAGCTGTTTTATTTCATGATAGTTTGGCGAAAATCTCCGTTTTATTTAGCGATCGTTTGACAAAAAACGCCGTTTCACATCATGATCGATTGACGAAAATCATCGTTCCACATCGTGATCTTTTGACAAAACTCGTCGTTTCACATTGCAATCGTTTCAGAAAAATCACCGTTTCGTTTCGCGATCGTTTGACGGAAATCGCCGTTTTGCATCGCGATCATTTGACGAAAATCGCCGTTTTTCATCCCGATCGTTTGACGAAAATCGCCGTTTTGCATCGCGATCGTTTGATGAAAATCGCCGTTTTACATTGCGATTACTTGACGAAAATCACCGTCTTATTTAGCGATCGTTAGACGAAAATCGCCGTTTCACATTGCGATCGTTCCACGAAAATCACCGTTTCGTTTCACGATCGTTTGATGAAAATTGCTGCTTTATATCGCGACCGTTTGATGAAAATAGCCGTTTTTTCGATCTTTTAAAAAAAATCGATGTTATATTTCGCGATCGCTTGACGAAAAAACTGCTGTATTTCGCGATCGTTTGATGGAAAAGGCTGTTGTATTTCGCGATCGTTCGACGAAAATCGTTATTTTATCGCGTGATTGCTTAACGAAAATCGCGTATTTTTAAAAATTAAAAAAAGCGGAAATCCGCCAAAAGGCGGAAAAGTGGCATCCCTGTTTTAGACTAGTTCATTCAAGCCTTCATAATAAATTAGGAGTGGACAAAGCTTCTAAATTAGTGTTTTTTTTTTCAAACAATTAATCCCCTGATTTATTTTTATTTGCTTGAAAAATATAATTAATTATGATTTTTATCCCTTAGTAAATAGCCTGTAGGGATGCACCAAATAGTGATTTTGGCCGAATGCCGAATATTCGGCCGACATGTGAACCAAATACCGAATATTCGACTGGCCGAATAGTTAACTATTCGGCCGAATACCAAATATTCGGCTTTCCAAATACTTTTTATATTTCAAAGTTTACAGGTATTAAAATGTTACTTTTTAAAACAATTTTACATAATATTTAATAAAAGAAACTTACATTTTGATAAACAAGGGTGTTTTATAAGAAAATTTAGTATTAAAAAAAAATCTGCCATTAGTTATTTAAGAAGCACAATTATGAGACTTTTTGAATTAATAAAAATTTAAATTTCATGGTTTTTTTCTACGAATTAAAACAAACATTTTAAAATCAAAGAGAAATAATGAAAACATGGATGAAGTAAAACTTTACAGTCTCTTAATTGTCCTTTTTCAATAACTCAAGGCAGATTTTTTTCAATATAAAGTACAAATACTTTCAACTTAATTCTGAATATAAGGAATATCTAGCTCATAGTTCTTTTCATATGAATGATGGCATTTTCCACCCTTCCCATCGTATCATATTTTACAGAAATCAAAGCATGCAAGTTGAAAATACAGTACGGTGTCTTATTTATTGTTAATGCAACAAACGAAAACATAAGTTTGATCTAAAGTGAGATGAAATACAATGTATTTATGAGTCAATAAGTTGATTATGGTTTCATGAACAAAAATTGCTTTGATAGCTATTACTATTCTCAAAAGTTTTTCTTTCTTGTTTAAGGTATTTTATTTGGGAAAAGCAAGAAACAGAATATTTGCTAAACAAAATTTATTAAGTGCATTTGCACATCATTTATTCTTAAGGAGAATCCTAATAAATCACCATTTTAATCCTTCTCATGGTTAATTTTCTTAAGTTATACTTTATAAACAACAAATAAATAATGTAAAAACATTCTATTTTATTTAAATAAGACTTTCTTTTTAATTATTTTAAATATATTTATAAATTGACAGTTAAAAGTTGAAATTGTGAAAAGTTTTTAAAAATGTGTTTTAAAAGTTTTCTTTGAATATATAAGATTTCGCCGAATACTTTGATATTCGGCCAAACCGAATATTCGGCAGGCCGAATAGTTTGATATTCGGCTGAACCGAATAGTTTGATATTCGGCCTAACCGAATATTCGGTAACATGGACGGATACCGAATAGATACCGAATATTCGGTGCATCTCTAATAGCCTGTATTAAATGAATATTTAATTTGTTTTTTAAATTTTACCATTTTCTATTCATTTACAACATATTTAAGTAGTAATTTATATCTTATTTAGTATGCACAATTCAATTACAAAATAATAGAATGGCTTTAGATTAAAACCTAGATGTTTATTTTTTAGTATCAATCAGTAACTAGAATATTGTATTTTCTTAACTATATAATTATTTATTATAATATTTATATAAATAATAAATAATATTTATCCTGTTTTAGTTATTTATTATTTAAAAAGTGCTCCATGTTTTGTAAAAACATAAAAACACAATAATTAAAAATATAATTCTAAAAAAATCAAATAAATCTGATTTAAATCAAAAAAATCTGATTTAAATCAAATAAATCCGATTTTTTTGATTTTTTTAAAAAAATCATGATTTTTTTCCAACCCTGTCTGAAAGTAAATCGTCATAGCTTTTGAGAATAAAAATTTTTTCAATACTTTAATTTATGAATTAATATAATAATAAACTTGTGTTCATAAAATATACTCATACCGAAATGTGCCAGTAGTATATCCCATTTTTTTGTTGGGGAGGCACCGAAACATGCCAACAACCTGCACACGGTCACCAGGCTTACAAGCATCTACCAAATCATTATCTGCAATAATGTCGACTGTTCTAGGAAGCTGACCAGCAGGAGCTTTTTCCGGCATCTCTTGAATAGAAAATGTTTGATGATTTTTATAAACAGATAAACCATATTCAGTCTCTAGAAGGTTGCCATCTTCATCCTGCAAATAATAGCACACATAAGATATTTGTTAGGGAGTAAAATGGAGGTGTTTTTAGAGATCAAAATAAGAATTGGAATACTTTGTTTTTGGTTTGTTCACCAGAATCAAAAGTAAACAAAAACATTATATTTTTACTGTGTTTTACTCATTCTCATGCAAATAAACTAAATAGTCTTAATTTATTATTAATGTTGCGAGATCACAAATACAAAAAAAAAAAAAGGTATTAAAGGCTATTTTACAATAAAGTTAGATTTTTAAATACTTGATTAAACCAGAAAACTTGGATGGCAAAGCATGGATTTAAAAACTTATTTTATACGTTTTCTATTATATGAAGAAGGATGCAGTTCTATATCAATGATTTCTTAGCTGTTTTCTAGCTTCATATAAGATAGTGAAGTTATGTTCTTGCCTCAGATGTTCAATGAACATTCTGCAGTTGCTTTCAGTATATTGTTAAAATAATCAAATTAAGATAGCAATAATTCCTAATACAGTCTTCTCCACTTAATTGGGTAACAGATAATCGAACCCGTTCCCCGCTTATTCAAATAGAGCTCTTTGGAACCGAATTTATCACCATTGATTCTATGTTATTTTCTCCCGTTTAAACCGAATATTTATTGCGAACCTCCCTGCATATTCGAATAACATCTGGGTGACCAATGTTTGAAAACAGGCACAAAAAACACGTTTCCTCTTGAATTTTTTCTCACCTTTTGTCATTTTCAATTCATTTATACTGAAAAAAATTTTTCAGTTCTTCCTGCAATGATTTCAACCGGCAGGTGTGTAATGGACAGCAAAACCCAAATTTTCAAAAGTTAGTTCTTTTGCTTTATCAACGAGCTTTTGACGAAATTAGCATCTTTTCTATGATCTTTTGGAGAAATATGCACATTTTTTCAAGATCTCTCTGCAATTTGCATGTTTTTTGCAATATCTTGATGAAATTTGCAGATTTTTCGCAATCTATACTATTAACCGCAGTAAACGTCTGTCTGTCTGTACCGCTAAAAACTTTTCTCAACGGCCGAGTGGAGTGCCGCTCTGGGTGTCTATCGACTCGGGACGATTCGGCCTTTTGTGATAATGAATTTCGAGAAAATCGCCCGGTAATTACCCGAGATATTAATTAAAAACTACCCAGGAAACGTGACAAAAAATCCAAGTTCCGAGACAGTTCTCTGACGGAGCTCTCCGGTCGAAACTAGCTTTCCGCGGATGAAGAACCACAAAGGTGTCGAAAATACGAAAATTAAGGAGTTTTATATAACGTCGCATCCGCGCTGCAGATTCACGGATTTTAAAACAAATTACATATTCTTGAAGGAAATTTAAAGACCTTTCTGACGGTCTATTCGGTTTCAAGAAATACGAACATTAACCTTTTGAAAAAAACGTTTTCCCGAAAGCTTTCATTTCCTATTTTTCTCCGCAGAATTTTCGACCGAAAACTATCGAGTTTTAAAACGATTACATCCTTTTTAATTTTGGAGGCACGACAAAGAAAAAAAATACCCCCTCAAAGACGCTTCTGTCTAATTTCCAACGATGTGTTTATTTTTGAAATATTCTAATATTAACCCCTTGAAAAAAAAAAAAAAAATCGAGAAAAAGAGTCTCCGATCGTACAATTTTGTTTGCTTTTTCGACACTTTTTCCGCTCATATTTATATGAATAAAATCCCTAATTTTCAATATTTCTTTTCCATCTTTATACACCTCTTAGTGAATACATCGTTTTGAGTTGTGTCAAAATTTCAAAAAGATACAACGGTTAGAAGTATTTTTAAATCTGTAAAAACTGCGAAATTACGGCGTAAAACGGGTGATATATTTTTTTTTTTTCTGCCATATTTTTAGGTAAAAGTAGCCCTTAAATCCTGTATTCTTCAATGATCTTTATATGTGTGTTTGGGGTACTGGTTTTACACCTTGCATAAAATTTTTGAAAAAATCGGGAGGCCGTAACTGTATTTTAAATAATATAATAGGCAAATTTTTTAATTTAAATTATTAAATGTGAAAAAGGAAAAAACTAAAAATTAAAATTTTTGTACAAAATATGCATACTTTTACACGAAAATTATACTCGAGGTTTTTTTCAAAGTGTGCAATAGTAATACATTGCGACCTCACTAATCCGTATATTTTTAAAATATCATTAGAGAACATTATTGCAAATAAATACATTTTAAAATTTGACATTTCTTTAAAATCTTCATAAAAGCAGTGTTCGAGAATACCGTGGTACAAGTTGCATCACTATTTTGAAATGATATAACAGTTAGAAGTATTTTTAAATAAATAAAAACCGCGAAATTACGGGAAAAGAACGAACTTCTTTTTTTTTTTTTTTTTTTTTTTTTTTTTTTTTTTTTTTTTCATATTTTTAGGAACAACTTTTACTTAATTTCAATATTTCCTTAAAATCGGCTAATACCATTCTTGGTAATCCACTTTTAATGAGGTATGAAATTTTTGGAAAAATATGGCTATCAGAACTATCTTTTAAATAAAATAATAGATGTAACCATTTGCAGAACAACTAGGGATGAGATTTCCGCTTTTTTGGCCACCAGTATAATTTTAGAGAAAATGTTGTTCTCTTAAATTAAAAAACTGTTAAGATTACATAATATAGCATATTCTCTAAAATTTTACTGGTGTGCAAAAAAGCAGAAATCTCATCCCTGAGAACAACAAGCATATTTTTATAAATATTAAATCTTCATCTTTCGTATAAACAGAAACAATGTTTTTCGCATTGCGCATGTGTGCACTTAGCTAAGCTACGCCGATATGAAAAAATCAATGGTTTTTTTATATCCACATAAAAGAACAATTTTAAGTAATGAAAAAAACAATTATGAAAATTAATAAGAAAGTATTTTTCTTAATGCACTTTGACGTACGGGAGGAATATTTACGAGCACGAACAAAACTAAGATTTGTATTCGACATTTTCCCGCACGAAATTGATTATCATGTAGGGAGCATCGAAACAACTCAACTCTTTCCAGTGTTTCAACTCGAAACTTTATATTAAGCGCCTGCTTTAAAAATTGTTCCTGTTGAAATATCATAGAAAAATTTTCGATTGCCCGATCGTTCAATTGGTACCAGAACCAATGATCGTGAACGATCGGTGAATCGGAATCAACCGATCGTTCGATCGCCTAGTGTGCACTGAATCAAGAGAGCCACAGGATGATTGATGGCTTGTGGTCAGCGGTTAGAAAATGCAAGTGTGCACCGGGCCTTAGATAGATTACTTTTTTCAGAAAGGGGCCGCTAGTGGGCGAAGCTCGCTAGTCTCATAATAAAATTTGCATGTTCTTTTGCTATCTTTTGACAAAATTTGCATGTTTTTATCTATTTTCTGGCAAGAAAGTGCAAGTTGACCAAAAAAGCTGAACTCCAATATGAAGATAGACACAAAGCGTCTATAAGTTATTAATTATAATTATTTTAAGAGATTAATGCACACATATAAAACATAAAATAAAAAAGGAACTTAAACTTTTTTTAGGCAGCTTCGAAATTTAAAGCATATTTCCTAGCACATGCATTATCCGTCAGAAGAGATTCATCATATCGTTGCTTTTTATGCTGTTGTCTAGCCCCTTGCCTTGAAGCTAAATCATGTTCGTGTTTGTTCCGGCCAGTAAGTGTTCTTTTTCTCGGCATTTTTAAATTACTAATACATTCCAGAAATTATTTATAAACGTAGTTAATATATTTAATTTGGTTCAATTAAATTACTCTTCAATCAATTAAAATATTATTATTCAGGGTTGCCACTCTAATCTTGAAAAAAAATTCCCTGTATTTTCCCTGTACTGCAACGCATTTATTCTATGTTGAATGCGAATAAATATATGCGCGTATGAATGCTAATTAGAAATGTTATAATTTGCCATTACCAAATTCCCTGTGTTTTCCAGATTTTTTAGGATTTTTTAAAAATTCCCTGGATTTTCCCTGTTTTGGGAGGAGATTTAAAATTCCCTGTGTTTTCCCGGTTCTCCAGGTGGCGTGGCAACCCTGTTATTTTTCAATCTTTCATTTCGAATACCAAACTTAAGAAACTTAACAAAATATTCACTTTAAGTACCAAATATAAGAATTAATTTTACTTGTTTACGATTCTTTTGTTGTCATTTTACCAAAGTAAACACCTAAATAAATAAATCATAACATAATTCTTTTAAAATCTGTAAGTATAAACTGCGTAATTTTGGCAGAATAATGAAAATATATTTTATTTAATATATTAAACATGATTCTATCTATAATTACTTACCCCATGGTTTATTTTCCTTCTTAAAATAAAAAGATACGGGTTCAATTTTTTATTTGCAAACGATTTTGGCGAAATAATGAAAATATATTTAATTTAATTAATTAATCATGATTCTACCTATAATTACTAACCCCATGGTTTATTTTCCTTCTGAAAATAAAAAGATACGTGTTCAATTTTTTATTTGCAAAAATGCGTGTATAATAGAAAAACATGTAGAATAAATTAATTATTAAAATAATATTTTTTAAGGGTTATTCTTTAAAAAAATAACATTGTGCAAATCTACATATCATAATTTATTATTATGTTTAATTTCAAGTCAAAATACTGAATGGTTTTTTCATAAAATGTACGACAAAATGCAACTTGAGTGGCCTAGTAGAGGATTCGCTTCGCTCATCCTAATAATTTTTATCTTATTACAGTGATACTTTTCAGAAAATTTAATTAGGCTTGAAACAAAATTTATTACATTTATGCCTAAATTATTTCAACTATGATTATAAAATAAATGCATCGACAAATTCCTTATGTTAAAATGTTTTAGATATTTTCTGTGAGAAATATTGCATTTTCATAATCAAGCTGAAATAAATGACTATCTGTCAACATGTGCAGTTTTACACTACCTTAATAATCTTTTACCCAAATGTATAACTTGATTTTCACATATTCTAATCAGAAGCAAAAAACATGTCAAATAACTAACTGTCATTTTCATATGTAGAAAAAACCATAACTTGATTCAGATTCAAAGCATCCCAGATTTTTTTTAAATAATTCTCTTCAGTTTATATGTTATACTTTTACGTATTTTAAAAGCATTATAGTGAAACATTGAACAAAAATGCAGGAGACATGCGACAATTTCACCCTGATAACAAAGAAAAAACTGGTTTGACTGCGTCCTGTCGCACGAATTTTGACGCATGTCTTCCTGGTGTATGGCACGCCTATGATAAACTTCCAAAAAGGAAATTCCAACTTCACGGCTTATTAAACTGATTATCCTCTTAAATATTTTTGGATAAAAAAGAAATACCCTGACTAATTGGAACTATTACAAGATATAGAGCAAAATTGGGAAATTTCATTAATGGCCACTGGCTGGTAGAACTAGTTTTTTAAGTGGCCACTTTTTTGTTTAAAAATACTAAACAGTAAAAATTTTATAAGTATTAAATCTAAAATTGAATAGCAAAAATAAATATGTTAATATGAATATATTAGAATAAAACAAAAAGTAGAATCCTTGATGACATGCTAGAAAATTTTATTCTCTCCATAAGAAAAAGTGGCCAGGAGATGGTCGCGGATAGACGATTTTTCACTAGCCACTTTCCCTCATTTACTGGCCCTGTGGCCAGGGGCTATTGCTAATTTTGCCCTTTACTACTAGATTAACATATTTTTTAATACATTAAATACTAGTAAAAATATTTATATCTGCTTTACTCTATCCTAAGAGCAGTAACATTTGAATTAGGATGTTGCTTAATGCTAAAATTTTAATTATAGCCTACTTAGAGAATCACTTTCCTATAAAGAGAGAGAGGGAATGTTTGCATTACATATGCAGTGCATCAATTAATCAAAAACCCCAAAGCAGAATACTTTGCAATGTTCTGCAATGAAATTCAGCTAATCAAAAATGTTATGCTTGAATGAAAAAGAACGAGACAAGGAGATGTGACGAAATGAGCTGTTTTTCTCACTATTTTGATGAAATTTGCCATTTTTTCTCGCACTTTTTTGAGGAAATTTGCCATTTTTCTTGCACTTTTTGAGAAATTTGCCATCTATATGCAATCTTTTGGTGAAACTTGTCATTTTTTTCTTGATCTTTTAACAAAGTTTACTGTTTTATTATGATCTTTTAACACAATTTGCCCTTTTTTTTTTACTGTTCTTTGTCAAAATTTGTAGTTTGTTTCACAATCCATTGATGAAATTTGCCGTTTCCTTGCAATCTTTTGCCGAAATTTGCATTTCTTTGCGATCCTTTTATGAAATTTGTATTCTTTTTACGAAATTTGTATTTCTTAGCAATCCTTTGACGAAATTTTCATTTCTTCCCGATCATTTGACAAAATTTCTGGGGTATTTTTTTTTTCGCAATGCTTTGACAAAATTTCCATTTTTTCCACGATCCTCTGATGAAATTTGTGATTTTTCTTCGCACAATTGATGAAAATTATTTTTTTTGGTGACCATTTGTCAAAATTCATAATATATTTTACGTCCAAATTTTCAACAGATTTTTTTTTTCTTTAATTTTCAGAACCCTTGCAAATTTTTTTATTTTTCCGTCGATTGAATGGCAAATTTCTGAAATGATTATTTGAAATGTTCTGCAGAAAAGTTCGTTGTTCTGCGACATATGTCGCACTTTTAAGCATACTGTACTTTGGGGATCAATAAGTACATTATTTTGTTATTTTCTTTAGTTTGGAGAATTCAATGAAAAATAAGCTTACATTTATTTTTAAATGTAAAAAAGAATGACTGAAATTTATTTAATACAGTAGACTCCCTCAAATCCGATGTAGGTGCAAAATATGACTTTTTAGTTTTATATCAATTCCATACTTTTTTTAATTTGCCCTTTTTGTTAATGTTATTGAATTCATGTTTTTTCATGAGAAAGAATAATTTATTTCTGAAAAAATCAAGATATTGCTGATACCATTGGTAATCACAATCTTTCCAAATATATTTATGCATTAAGCAAGCTTTTTTAGTAATTAGTCGAGTCTATATAACAAAATCCACCGTTCTAGTAAAAAATTCGTTATATAGAGAAATTCGATGTATAGAGAATGATGTTAAAAATCGTATTTAATGTGTAAAATTTGAACAAATATTGTTTTTGATCTTTTGAATTAAGAATTTGAAATGTTTAAAAGTAAATATTAACCTAACATTTTATTTTTTAATTATTTAAGTTGTTTCAAAAAAGAGAACATACATTTATTTGAAAGCTTAATGAAAATCAAATAAGAAAGACTTACATTAATTTCAAAGGAAGAAATCTGTAATTTTTTGTTGTTTTGATTTTAAAATTGTTACGCTCTCAAAAAGAAAAGAAAAGAAAAAAAAAAGCTCACATTTTAGCAAGGAATGAAAAATTGTAGTTAAAATTTTCCTCTATTTGAAGGCCTCTCTTATGTGCCTCTCATTGATTCCTCTCTTACATGTGTATCAATCCAATTGACTCTGTTTTGAGAAGGATGTGGAATGGTGTGTGGGAGGTGGGATGAATTCGTTGGATTTCAAGAACAAGGAGAAAAGTAATATATATATATAAACTCAGCACTGACGATAAATCAAAAATAAGCGATAGAAAATTGATTCTGTATGATTTCGAAGCTTTTTTAAAACTAAATAAATTAAGACCAATTTATGAAAAAATTCATTATATGGAGATAGATAATTCGCTTATAGAGACTGTTTTTAATGTAATCATGTGAAAAGGGGACCGTTCCTACTAAAAATTCGTTATATAGAGAAATTCGATGTATGGAGTTTCGTTATAAACAGACTCTATTATAAGTCTGGCTAAACATAAAATAAAGCTTCATTATTTTATGATCCTGATGTGATTTAGTAATGTACTTTTATGAGGCAAGTTTCATTGAGTAATTTAGGAAAAACATATTTAATCTTTATAATGAGTATTTAAAAGCACATTATTGATTATTAACTTGCAGGGTTGTTAAATACCTGGTTTTTTTCAGAAAAAAACCACTGTTTTTTCATTGTTTTGGGGGTTTTTTCAGGTTTTTGGGGGTTATGGGAGGTGGTACAGAATGCTTGTAAAAAAAGTATTTATTACTAAATTTAAAATAGCTAATTGATTACAAATATATATAAATCAATGACAGTAATCAAAATTATGCTTTGCTTTTAGATAAATTGATTATTAGTAATAATTTATAAAGTATTTTTTATTATTACTAAATAGAATAAGCCAAGTAATTCTACATGTCTACATAATTAAATTAGGATTCTATGCATATATGGTATTTTGTTATGAGTTTCTAGTGCATAACATAGAACGGATTACACATCAAAGTATTTTTTTAATGGGAAAAAATTTGTGTTACTTACACATGCTACAAAGATTAACTAACAATTATTTCTTTTTAAAATTGTGATGGCATAATTAGGACATTTCTTTTCTTTGGGGTGGGGGGTGATGATTATGACTTTATGAGTGGTTACTGATATTAAAAAATATATTACAATATATTATATAAGTAATATAAATACATTATATAATGTAATTTAAAGTTGAAATTTTGAAAAAATCCACTTGGTTTTTTTCAGAGAAAACCCATCCAGGTTTTTTGGGCTGGGCAAAATCATAACCCTGTTAACTTTACATTTGCTTTTAGTATTTTAATCATTTTGAAAATTATCTAAATTTTTATTATTTTAGTTTATTACTTGTTTTAATATTTTAGTACATTGTAAGCCTTTATTATAACTTTTTATTTCCTTATTAAGTACATTCAAATTACTTTTTAAAAAATATAAACAAAGCAATGACCAGAAATCTGCAAAATTCTAAAATCCACACAACCTTTAGTCCCAAGCTGTGCGAATTTGAAGGAGTATAATGTATTTCAAGTTGAATGTCACTTTTGTTTTTTGCAAAATTTTATCCAAAAACAAAATCAAACAGGAAAAGTCAGAATATAAATTAAATTGAAACATACTTAAAGTAAAACACTTTTGATACATGTTAAACTTACTTTCGTAGGATAAACAGAACTACTGGGAAAGGCTTCATATGTTGTGAGATCTGTATAACGACGTTCAATAGTTTTAGAGGTAGCAGGACAGTAATGGACACTCCTAACAACTTTTGGCCGGACAAGAGAACCTATATTCATAAAAAATAAATTTTTAAACTCTAGGAATTCAAATTATAAATAAAATTACAGCAAAAAACTTCTTAATATTTTTCAGTGTTTTTAACTCATGGGATAAAAATATCTCAAACAGAATACAATGATTTCACCAATATGATAAACCAGACGAAGTCATGACAGTAAACTATTTAACATGCACTTTTCTAATCCACAATAGAGATGTAAATTTTCTGGAAAAATATAAGTGGCAGAAAAAAACTGGTTTTTTACCGGTTTTTTTCGGAAAAAAACGGAAAAATTGGAAAAATTGATTTTTCATGACTGTTTTTCCCAAATAAATTATATTTTCTTAGAGAATATTAAATAATAAACATTTTTTCCCATTTATTTGTATTAAATGAAAATTATTTTCACTTTATATTACAAAATAAAAAGAAAGTAGCAAAGCCTGCTTTTAAAAGTTCAGTTTTTTTTCCACAGCCTAAGAATTTTTAAAACACTGTTGTTTGTTATATCATATCTCTGTTGAAATGATTTTTCAGTTACATGTTTAACTACCAATTGACCTAATGTAAGAACCTGACCCAATATGTCTGCAGTTTGGAAGGAAATAAATTATGCATTTTATTTTCATAAATATAGTTTTTAAGTAAATGATACTAGTTTAAAGAAATTGTTGCAGTTTTGTCATTATTATCAATATCAGTATTCAAAAAATTCCATTGTCTGTTTAAAAAAATGTATATTTTTACATTATTACACTTTTTTCTTACAATTATAATTTTATTTCTTTTAAAAAATATGTTTAGTTTTGGTATAGCTTTAAAATTCCAACTCAAAGTTTTGATTTAGTTTTATAATCTAAATTCAAACAAACTAAGTTTTAGTTTGGCTTACTCAGGTCTGCAACTAAAAAATAGTATAGGATTTATTGACTGTTAGATTTTTACTCTCTGAAACCAGGAAAATATTCTTTTAAACTTTAATTAAAAGTTTTTTTTTTTTTTTTTTTTTTTTTATCCTGAAATCTGGTATTCTATTCTTGAGTAAGAAACCATATTCAATAATGTTTCCATATGATAATTTCACATTTCTAAGAATGGAACTCAAAAGTTATGAAAACAGAACATTATAAATAGAAAATGCTCGGTATATGAGGAATTAACAAAAGCAGTTACATACAAAGATAAACTTCTAGTTTGCTTTTAAAAACTACAAAAATTCAAAGTTCAATCAAGAGGAAATATATAATTTGGAACATAGTTACTTATGCGAACTGCCCATGTTTTTGCCACATTACTGTACATTATGGAGGTAAAATGGAGGTCAATTTTAGATTCAATACCTTGAAAAAACATTCAATTAATCAGCTATAACAAAATCTTGAAAAATGCAGCATAGTAGTACCATCTATAGGACAATTTACACCAAAAACTAAACAACATTAATATATATCAGGAACTGTCTGAATCTGTAGTTTGATAAAAAATCGTCCTTTAGTCCTTGAGATAGAGTTATTGCGATAATCATGAATAATGCAGCATAGCAGCGTCATCTGTTGAGCGATTTACACCAAAAGGTAATGTGCATAAAGTTATATCAAATATTAACTTAATCTGAAGTTTTATGAAAATACATACATTAATTTTTGAGATAGAACTATTGTGGAAATTATGAATAATGCAACATAGCAGCGCCATCAGTTGGGTGATATACACTAATTACTAAACATCTCGAGTTTATATCAAGGTGTAACTGAATCTAAAGTTTTGTGAAATTATGTGCATCAATTCTTGTGATCGAGTGCCCATAAAATTTTTGTCCCATACAGACTCACAGAGTGACATATATTTTCCAAAAACTATCAAATCGTGTTCAGGACCTTCTATGACGTTTAAATACACTAAAAACTGGAAGTCAAAAATTTCACGAATTCAATACTTACTTCTTGAAAAGATAGAAAAAAAGTAATAAATGCATGCTTCAAATTTTATGTTAAATTTTTAATTTTACCATTCCCATTAATCGACATATTAATGAAATAATTTTGCACATGAATTAATTTTTAAAAAGAGAAGTTGGATTTAATTATATATCTAGATTTTTTTCATGTAATCCTGCTTTTGTGAAATTGTGAATTTCTTGTATATATACTCATACAAAATATATTCTGAATTTGTGAATAAGAAATTATTACTATTTTTAGAGTCCTATTTAGACATTTTTAATAAGGTTATTTATGCATATATACAACTTGATAAGATTCAGCTGCTATACGGCATGAAATTTTTTTTTTTCTTTAATTACTTGATTTGCGAAAGATTCAATTTGTGGATTAAACTGTTTTCTGAAATGTCTATTTTCAAGAGAATTTTTGCGAAGTGTCTTGTGTTTCAAACAAGAAAAAAATGTGAATTATCCTTTCAAGTCTTTTCAAACAGATTTCTGCTCAGAGATCAGATTACCCACATTAAAGTTTTCATGTAGGACACTCAATATAAACATAAATAAAAAGTATGAGAATGTAGCTATCACAAAATTTTCACTATATTATTTCATAAATGAAATTTCAATTTTTCCAGTTCTGAAAAATTGAAAAATAAGCCTTCGGGAAAAAAACCGAAAAAAACCAGTTTTTTTCCCAATTTTTCCGGGTTTTTTCCGAGCATTCCCATCTCTAATCCACAATGCTTCTATATTTATGAGCAGCACACTATTTCTATAGTCCAATTTATAGAGTTTTTAACTGTTTAAGATCAATCAAACAATTTAAGGTGGTTATAAAAAAATAATGTTTTGTGGCATGACAAAAAAAATAATTCATGTTAGCAAAACATGTAACATTGATAATAACCAGGGCTTGAATTTCAGGGCGGGATGGCGGGATTCGCGCCCAAAATTTTGAAATCCCGCCCAAAATAATAACGTGGACGGGAGGCTCCCGCCCAAAAAAATTTGCATTTTGAAACTATGATCAACTCCCACGACCATTTTGCGAATTTTGTGGATGATAATCGATTGTCGCACGAAAATAATCAATGATATTTTCGTGCGACTGATCGACATATTTTGCGACTTTTTTACCGCCAAAGATCATTGAAAATCACGATTTTTTTTCCGTGACCGATTAACAAATTTTGCAATTTTTTTAATGCAATCCATTGAAGAGTTTCGTTCTATTTTCCATGGCGAAAAAAAGGTGATTCTGTGCCGAATTTTCAAAATAAATAAAATAACGCATTCAACTTCAAAAATTATGAAATAGTGATGGCACGGACGCGCTATAGCGCGTAAATTACGCAAAAAATCGGAAATGGCACAGAAAAAAAACAGCTATTATGCGTCCCACAAGACGCGTGATTTCGTAAAGGTTTGCGAAAAAAGGCAAATATTGTTAAAAAATCGCGTAAAAACGAATAATTTCCCGCAAATTTCGTCAAAAGATTCGCGAAAGAATGGCTAATTTCGTCACAGAATCTTGTAAAACGGCAGTTTTCATAAAAAAAAATCGTAAAAAAAACGTCAAATTTCGACAAAAGATTCATTATAAACTACAAATTTCCCGGAAAGATCGCGAAAAATGGCAATATTTGACAAAAAACACGATAAAACGACATATTTCATCAACAGATCGCGAAAAAACAGGAAATTTCCTCAGAAGATTCGCGAAAAAACGGCAATTTTTGTCAAAAAATCCCGAAAAAACGGCAGATTTTGTTGAAAAGATCGTAAAAAAAAAGACAAATTTCATTAAAAGATAGCGAAAAAATGCAATTTTCATCAAAGGGAGCCCCTTACCCCAGCCTCCCTGAAAAAAATAATACTGCCAGGAGTGCATTTTTCTGTTCAACAACCTAATTTTCTTGCTTTAATTTATTAATTTATTTTTTAATTTATTTCTTTCTGCTCTAAAATCCGTTTTTGACAGCTCCAAATCTTTTTGAGTTAATGTAATTTCTAAAAGTAGCCATTCATTAAACAAAAAGTTCCCCTTTACTCAACGAAATTACTATTCATTTTTTAAGAAAAAGTCTTTTTCGTTAAATTTGACTTCCCCTTTTTAAAAGAAATGCGAACAATAGTACTTCTTATCTTCTACACTCAAATAAGCATTATTTTATAATTAAATTTGAATCTTGCACAGTTAATATACAGAAAAATAATATTGGTTTTAATTATAACAATTAATTATAAATTTTCAATATAAATTTATTAAATTAATTAAAAGTTTTATTAATTATTATTAAAACAATAATTAGCATTAATTATTATTAAAACAATAATTAGGTCTGTAACAAAAATAATTAGAACCAGGAAAGAATTTACGATCAGTAAAAACTAGACAGTATACTTTTTTTTTTTTTTTTACACATTTTGCATAATTATTCTGAATTGTTGTTAAAAATTGGTTCGGTGATATTTTGTCATGTATGTATTTTGGTAATTCTTTAAATAGCACATAAAATAATAGCGGGTTTAAAAAAAAAAATTTCTCCCTCCCAAACAGCTAAACTCCCCTCCATTTATAAATGTTGGTAGGGAGACTCCCCTCCTTGGAAAAATTGAATTTCAAGCCCTGATAACAGATCAGACTTAGCTAATCTGGAAATATGACAAGTGTACAAGATACTTATACACAGGGAAAGAAACAAAGTTAACTCACACTTTGTGACAATCCCTTCGACGCAAACAACATTTCCTAAATAGCTTGAAATAAGACTCCTAGGGGTCACATGCCTTGATCCAAAACTATAACAAAATAAGTAGCGAGTAAATTTGATTAAACAG
Source organism: Maratus speculifer (assembly GCA_964019185.1). Taxonomy (NCBI): domain Eukaryota; kingdom Metazoa; phylum Arthropoda; class Arachnida; order Araneae; family Salticidae; genus Maratus; species Maratus speculifer. The sequence continues at coordinate 53,361,319 of OZ025290.1, read as the reverse complement.
ACTAATATAATCAAAATGGCAAATTTAATACTTAACAAACATTAATTTTACCTTCCTTCTAAAGCAACAAAAAAGTCTTCAACTTCTTTAGAGTAATTATGATCAGCTGCAGAAACAAATTCCTTCAAAGCTCTTTGAAAAGCAACAAGTTCTTCAAATGAAGATGATAATAAGCTGCAATATAAGAAAAAGCATAATTTTATTTAAAATTTAAATACAATAAATGTATACATATATGTGTGTGTGTGTGTATAACAGGGTTCGTGATTTTTTTGATTTTTTTAATAAAAATCAAAACAATCGGATTTTTTTGATTTAAATCGGATTTTTTTTATTTTTTTAAAAATTGCTACACATTATTATTATTTTATGACTTTTTGTTTAATTTAAATAATATAAAGTTTACATACATAGACATGCATTATAAGTATTATCTATTACTAATATTACACAATTTACATAAATGATTCATATTATTTCAAGGTAAAATTTTAGACTATGAAAAAAATCTTGATTACACAAAATGCATGAAAAACTACAAATCAGATGTCAAAAATTGTTTCAACCTTCAATATTTTAATTAAAATAAAAAACATCTGCAACACTAAAAAATTTAAACAAAATTGGAGGTCTTTAAGTTTTTAATTTTTTTTTTTTTTTTTTTTTTTTTTTTTTTTAAGTGTTGACTGAGAAAAATGAGTTCAATTGCTGCCATCAAAATACTTAAGGCCAGAGGACACAAATTGAGATGTCATCACTATCGACTGACTTCTCAGTAGTGTTGGAATTTACACAAGAAAATTTTGAATAGCAATTTTATTTTACTTGTGGAATATTTATCATCTTATAAAACAATAACTATTTAAACTCACTAATAAGAACTTGGAATCCCTAAATAAAAATTCAGCCAGAGAAGGAATGCTACAGTGTTGCCGCATCTGGATATTTTTTTATTGGGGGATTCCAAATTCTCATGTGTATGTTTAAGTTTAAGAAGTAATTAATCATAAGTTAATCAGTATGTTCAGTGTTTTATATGATGATTGATATTCCACAAATAAAATAAAAGTAAATTGTTATTCAATATTTTCTAGTGTGAATTCCAACATAATTGAGAAGTAAGTCAATTAGTGAATACCTCACAATTTGTGTCCTCTGGTCTTGAGCATTTCGATGGTAGCGGTTTAACAGTTTTACCTGTTGATTCCTAATTTCTGAAAGTATCAAACCAAAGGCAAAAAACATTTGTTCGATTGAAGCAGATAAATCTATTGCAGTAAAACTGTAACAAAAATACTGATAACTGTAACAAAAATACCTTCCACCATTCTAAAGGGCTGAGGTCAATTATATTAAATTAAATAAATAAATCAATTGCTGATTCAGATTTTGCTCAAATCCTTATATAGCAGGCTTCACCAAAGTACAGCACATAAAGTCATACAATTTTATTTTACCTCAACTTGCAAAAGTTTTTCTAAATACTAATGAGTAAATATTCAAATATTTAGTATATTTCTGTTTAGATTTCTTTACCGTTGCAAGATTATTTTATAATTTGATTCAAATGAAATTTGAAAGCATTTTTTTTTCTAAACTTTACATTTATTTTACTTTTTTATTAAGCTTAAGCTTTATCTTTCTGAAAGTTGTTTGATTATATATGGTATATAAAACTAAATTATATTAAAACACATTATTATGTTTATTTCATCTGAAATTTATTAAAAAATAACTTAAAAGAAAAACTGATTTAAATCAATGATTTTTTTTAAAAAATCAGTTGATTTAAATCATGATTAAAATCAAGCCGATTTAAATCAACGAACCCTGGTGTATAACATAGATATGTATTTTTTACTCACCTTTTGATAAAGTAGAGGCTTTATCATAAAATACTTTTTTAAAGAAATTTGGAGCAAATATCAATCAGTCAGACAGATAAATAATTGACATATTTAAATGGTATACTAAAACCATCTATTAAATATTTTAATAAAATACAAACAATAAAGCAAAACTCACCTCTGACAACGCTGGGGATTTTTTCTTCTCAAATCATTGATGTTCACTACTAATCGGTATGCTTTCTTATTTATCATATCTTTAACAGCCTGAGTATAAATGCCTTGGTCATCCTAAAAAATTAAATGCCATGAAATAAATAATGTCTACTGAGGAACAGAATTATTTCAGTTTTTTTTAAATTTATTCATTTATTTATTATCTTAAGCGCACAAATTTATTTAGTCGATTAAATTTATAAAAATAAATTATTCAATTTTTTAAAAAAATATGCACAAAACATTACTCATTTCACAAATTTATAATTATAATCATACATTGTATTTCAAAAGTTATATAAATATATATATATATAAACAACTAAAACAGAATTACAATATATAGATAGATGCATTTTGAAATGCAGATATTTAAAGGGTCTAATGAATAACTTAAGTTAAAGACAATATTGGAAGGAAAAAGAAAAATATTTACATCATCGTCCAGGAAATCTAGATATTCTTTCTGAATATCTCTCATATGTTGATCAATATCAACATCGCCCATTTTGGTTCAATTAAAAGGACTTTCACAGATTAATCCTGAAAAATTTAAATACCTCAGAATGAGGCAGCCGACAAACAACACTGGCGCTGGCGGGAAACGAAGAGAAACAAAACTTTTCTTCCTTTCCCGCTAAAATGAAAAATTGCTAAGTTGAGATGTTCTAAAATTAAGTTTACATATGTTGATAATAAACTACTCAAGGTATTTAGAAATCGAAATCAACGTAGGACACAGTATTTTACAGCTAAAAAATAACTAATACATAATCAAATCAGTTTATTTCAAAATTTTTAACATATTTTTATACAACTAAACTCTCAGTTGTCTCTCATGTTGACATCGAGTTTGTTTACTTTCAGTTTTTAAAACTCGAGTCCAGAGCCCCCCCCCACTACCTACCTACCTACCTACCTTAAAACTCGAAATTTTGAATTTATTAAGTCTGAACCTTAATTTTTTTTATTAATGAATAAAACTATATTTTACTAGGTTCTTAACAACTATAGTTTCTATATAATAATCATGGCTAATGAAGTATCCAAAAAGGAATTTTTAAAAAGATACTTAGAAAATGAAGAAGAATCTTCACGTAAGCGAAAGAAAAAATCTAAGCTGGTGAAACCAAAAGCTAATATCCCTAGGTAAATTAGTTTTAAATAAATCCTTCTATTTTTTTTTTTTTTTTTTTTTTTTTTTTTACGTGCCAAATGTTTATCTACGCCGGTTCAATGCCCATTGCATTAGATTTTGGTCTTTAAAATTAACCTATTTTTCAACAGTAATCTTTTGTATACATAATTTTGTCTAATTTCAGGATTTCTAATTATTTTTCTTATTGTCAGCCCCAGCTGTAAATTAGTCGACAAAACGGGAGCGTCGTATATTACGATATTCCTTTATGTCCAATTTTTATTCATTGCTGAAATTCCAAGAAACAATTCCATATCTTGTTTTTTTTTTTTTTTTTTTTTTTTTTTTTGCATTAAATGAATCAATGTGATTGCCTTTTGGGTTGCTTTTTTACTACTGGAATGGACTTTAGCCCTTTGTATTTTTTTGCATTTAGTAAATTTTATTCAGAAAAATTTATAGCTTTTGTTTAACATATTTAATAAAAATATGAAATGCATAAATTTATTAAAAAATACACATAAGTGTATAGCATTTATTTATAAGTGTACATATTAATGTATCTATATATGTACACTGGTGTCCAAAAGTTAAGCATAATTGGTAATTAAGTAATTATTTTTAAGTAATGAAAGAAATATGAATCGGAATGTGCTGAAACTTCAGGTGTGTAAACAAAATAGTACGCGTCACATATTTTTGCGAAGAGTTTTCTCCGAAATCGATCTGGGGACCGTCAACAAATTGAAAAAGAACGAAGATCTTTTGGATAACCCTGTCAAAACTAATGTAGCAAAAGCGTTCAAACTGCACATTATGATTAATTGGCTTATTGTAATGTACTGTGTTAATTTTTACAAGGATAGCATGTATACTCGTAGAGAAATTAAGGTTTTTATAAAATAGTCCTAAATTTTTCCAAGTTTTTTGCTTATAATTTGCAGAGTTCTTATTATAAAATAATGTTCTTTTCTGAAAATATGACAAACATCATTGTACACAATACCCTGTCATCAGAATTTAAAAATAATAAAAATTGTATGAAAAATGAGTATGTTTAGTAAATAATTTTTCATTGCGCATGCGTCAACGATATCAAAATGTCATTTGCATATTGTGTTAGCTAAATGTATAGAGCAACTTCTGTAAAAGTTTCAAAAACATAGCTTGCAAATTCTGAAAATGGGAGCCTATAGAATCAACGCAAAATCCGTTATTCCTAAAGGAAGCAAAAAAATCAGGGGTTTTACCTAAATATAGTTGTACGTGCAATATTGTGTAGGCACTAAACAATGGAATATGGATACATCCCCTCATCTTTTTGCTTCATTTAGGGAATAAAGGATTTTGAGTTGATTCTATAGGCTCCCATTTTCAGAATTTTCAAGCTATGTTTTTGAAACTTTTACAGAAGTTACTCTATACATTTAGCTAACACAATATGCAAATGACATTTTGATATCATTGACGCATGCGCAATGAAAAATTATTTACTAAACATACTCATTTTTCATACAATTTTTATTATTTTTAAATTCTGATGACAGGGTATTGTGTACAATGATGTTTGTCATATTTTCAGAAAATAACATTATTTTATAATAAGAACTCTGCAAATTATAAGCAAAAAACTTGGAAAAATTTAGGACTGTTTTTATAAAAACCTTAATTCCTCTACGAGTATACATGCTATCCTTGTAAAAATTAACACAGTACATTACAATAAGCCAATTAATCATAATGTGCAGTTTGAACGCTTTTGCTACATTAGTTTTGACAGGGTTATCCAAAAGATCTTCGTTCTTTTTCAATTTTTTGACGGTCCCCTGTTCGATTTCGGGGAAAACTCTTCGCGAAAATATGTGATGCGTACTAGTCTGTTTACACACCTGGAGTTTCAGCACATTCCGATTCATATTTCTTTCATTACTTAAAAATAATTACTTAATTACCAGTTATGCTTAACTTTTGGACACCAGTGTATATCGTTATATAAAATTACATACATATACAAATATACATAAAAATATTTATGTAAACATATATTTTTTTAACATGTGACTAGAGATGCACCAAATAGTGAATTTGGCCGAATATTCGGCCGACAGTTGAACCGAATACCGAATATTCGGCAAGCCGAATAGTAATTGTTTGGCCGAATGCCAAATATTCGGCTGGCCGAATAGTAACGATTCGGCCGAAAACCGAATGTTCGGCTTTCCAAATACTTTTTATATTTCAAAGTTTAAAGGTATTAAAATGTTACTTTTTAAAACAATTTTACATAATATTTAATAAGAGAAACTTATATTTATGATAAACAAGAGCTTTTTATAAAAACATTTTGTTTTGAAAAAATTCTGCCTTTATTTATTTAAGAAGCACAATTATGAGACTTTTTTAATTACTAAAATTTTAAATTTCAAGATTTCTTCTACAAATTGAAACAAACATTTTAAAATTTAACAGAAATAATGAAAAAATGGTTGAAAAAAAACTGTAGTGTTCTTTTTAAATAACTCATGGCAGATTTTTTTCAATATAAAGATAAGTACTTTCAATTTAATTCTGAAAAAAGGAATGTCTAGATCATGGTTCTTTTGTTATGAATGGTGGCATTTTCCATCCTTCCCATCATATCATTTTTTACAGAAGTCAAAGCATGCAAGTTGAAAATATAGTTATGGTATCTTATTTATTGTTAATGCAACAAACGAAAACACAAGTTTGACCTAGAATGAGATGAAATACAATGTACATGACTCAATAAGTTGATTATGATTATGGTTTCATGAACACAAATTGTCTGCCTTGATAGCTATTACCAGAGTTAGATAATATAGACGCACACGTGCATGCCGTTCGCAGAAAATTTTATGAAGTTTGCAGAAAATTTTAAGAAAGAAACAATTTTTATTTTCGTAACTTTTTTAGTACCAAAAAATAAAAATATTCCCTCAATTCTATGAATGAATTATTTACTGTTAACGCGAATGTTGTAGAGGTCAAAATTAAGAAAATTTGCAGGTGGCCAGTGGCCACTGGGCTTGGAATTCTGAGTGGCCACTCGCGCGTTTTTTTAATATTGCAAAACTCGTATAAATATACAACTTAAATAAACATACGCAGCTTACTTGATGGCATCCAATGTAATATTTACAAATAAACAAATAATAAACACGTTAATTCTTAAACTGAACATGAATTGTAGAAACTTAAATTTAAAAAATAAATAAAATAAAATTGAGCTAGAACTATCAGGATTGCAAAATAGACCAGAATTTATGAGATTTTAATTTGAAATGACATAAGGTAAAATTACAAAATCGAGACATCTTATTGGAAAATCGATTACAGTTGGAAAATGTAGGTAAACTAATCATTAAAATATGGTCTTCTGCTTCTAATACTGTCATTCCACCACAGTTCAATCACTGAATCTGGATTGAATTCCTCCAATGACACTTTTGCATTTTTTATTATTAATCTGTTTTCAATTGTTTCTTTTTTCATTGAGGTTGATCTGTCATTTATAATGTTTTTAACATTACTCCAAATTCTTTCGACTGCTGCATTACTCGGAGATATTGTCAGTAGTTCTTGGATATTCTAATTTCAAAATTTTAAAACTGCTGAATTTGTCAGTATTTAGTTTTTCATATAAATTTGTCAAGGAAATTGATGGCTTAAAATTTTCAAACATTAATGGCCTCAAAGTTTTCCACTCTGACAAAGCTCTTTCAAAAGGTAAACTAAATGCATCACAAACCTTTAGTAGTTCGTCTTCACCAAAACCCTTCAGTTCAGAGTCTGTGGGTGGAAACATGACAGTATCAAATTTTTGTGCCATACGTACACAAACAGAATTACAAGGTCCTGATTCACCAAAAAGTTTCTGTTCAATAGTTTAGCTCATTCTCTGACATAGGTTAAAAAAAGAATTTTTATCCTCAGAGATTTCAGTATTTTTTCTTTTTTTATGAGACAACTTCTTTAGTCCTAATTCATTATTTTTAAATTTTACAATATCTGCATCGGCATCATCGTCAGCGTTCGAAATCCTTGGTGGTCCGCTGGTCCGAGACCACCGATAATTCAATCGGACCACTAATTTGAAAAATTTAGTGGTCCGCAGGACCAGTGCCTTTTTTCAGGCCCTGAGAAAACTGCAACCGATCGCACAAAGATTTTTTTTTAATTATCAGCGATGCCGCGGACGCGCTATAGCGCGTAAATTACACAAAAAATCGGCGATGGGACGCAAAAAATAGCTCTTACGCGTCCAACGGGACGCGTAATTTCGTTAAAGAATCGCGAAAAAGCGGCAAATTTCGTTAAAAAAATCGCGAAATGACTATTTCCGGCAAATTTGTCAAACAATTCTCGAAAAATTGGCTAATTTCATTCCAAAACCCGAAACAAAAGGCAGATTTCTTCAAAAGATCGCGAAAAAACGGCAAATTTCGCCCAAAAAATCGCGAAAAACGGCAGATTTTTCCCCAAAATTGCGGAAAATTTTCAGATTTCTTCAAAAAATTGCAAAAAACGGCAGATTTCTTCAAAAAAATCGCGAAAAACGACAAACTTTATCCGAAAATCTCGATAAAACGCGAAATTTGTCAAAAAAAAATCGCGAAAAACGACAAATTTCACAAAAAGATTGCGAAAAAAACCACAAACTTTGCTAAAAAAGCGCTAAATAACGACTAATTTCCGGGAAATATCATCAAAAAAATCGCAAAAAAAATTGCTTATTTTATCCTAAAACGCGAAAAAACGGCAGATTTCTTCAAAAGATCGCGATAAAACGGCAAATTTCCCCAAAAATCGCGATAAAACGGCAAATTTTGTCAAAAAATATCGCGAAAAACGGTATATTTCTTCAATAAAAACAAAAGATTTCGTCAAAATAACATGAAAAAACGGAAATTTCGACAAAAAAGCACAAAAAAATAAATAAGTGAATGCCGGGAGAGAATTTTTCTGTTTTAAAAACTAATTTTCCTGCTTCAAAATTGTTGTTGCTGCTCCAAAAACTGATTTTTCTGCTTCCCAATTGATTCTTTATTGCTCCAGATCTTTCTGAGTGAATGTGACTCCTGAACAGTGGCGTAGCTAAGGGGGGGGCAAGGGGGGCGTCCGCCCCAGGCGGCGAGACCTAGGGGCGCCAAATTGAGAGAAATTGTTATATATCTATATTGGGGTGGGGGCGCAAAATTTCTTGCTGGCTCCAGGCGCCAAAAAACATAGCTACGCTACTGCTCCTGAAAGCACCATTTCATTAAGCAAAGTACCCATTTACTCAACAAAAATATTCCTTTTTTCAGCAAAAATGTCTTTTCAATAAACCTGTCTTGCCCCATTTTAAAAGAAATGCAAACAATAGTGATACTTGTTATCTTCTGCACTTAAATAAGCATTATTTTATAATTAAATTTGTATCTTGCACATTTATTCTTTAAAAAGCACAGAGAATTTACTCTAAGTGTTAAAATTATTTAATAGATTTTTATGTAGCGGACCAGTGATGATGTCTGCGGACCAGTAAATTCTCATGCTTACTGGTCCTTGGGACCAGTGACTTTTTTTTAGGAATTCTAACGCTGATCGTCATTGATGGTCACAAGAAAAGTATGCAAATACCTACTTTGATTTCTTATCAGTTCACCTGATGATTCAAAATGTACTATGTCAAGTTTCAAATTTTTTATATAGTCTGTCGCATCACAGATATTAATGTTTTCTTTCTCCAGCTGCAAAGAGACTTTTGATACAATGTCTAAAAAATCTCTCAAAGCATAACAAAAGTGAACAGTGTCGTACATCAAGATTATCTTTCAAACTGCTCTTTGCGGAGCTTTTCACATTAGATGTATAGCCACTAGCATGTTGGGACACAATATTTGTTAGATGTTGCACTATGGATTCATAATTGTCTAAAACAGCAATTAATGAACTTTGTAATGAGTTTGCCCATCTGGTATCACATATGGGCTTAAAGGACAGCAATTTTATGTCTAATGCAACTGCAGCTCTGTTCAGTTCTCTTGTAAGTTTAGGACTTGATCTGTAGAATGTATTTATGGATCTAAGAAGGGCAATTGTTTTACTTGCCATACCATTACCAAAATTATTCAGTGCATCCTTTAAACATAAGTCTAGCAAATGGTTATAACAGTGAATGTGTGTTGGAGATTCCAGCATATTTACTAATCCTTTATGTTTCCCAATATTTACTGATGCACCATCTACTGTAAGACTTATCAGTCTTTCCTGCCAATCATGTATTCCAGCTTGATTTAGACATTCAGATATAGCTTTTGCTAATCCTTCTGAGGTTGCATTTTCAATGTCACACAGACCCAGAAATGACATCTTATTGTTTATCTCATTTTCTGGAATATATTTTACCAAAACGGCTTCATATTCGATACATTTTTTGGTGGTACTGCCATCAGTCAGCAGAGTTATGAATTTCGATTTCCTTATATTGTCAACAAGTTTATGTTTAAAATGCAATGCTGTATAATTTAACAACATAGCAAAAGAAATCTGATTTTGGTATGTTTCTCCCAAAATGACACCATTCAGTTTCTGTAACAGGCACTCGGAAGAAATTTCACTCGCTGGTCTGTCTTTAACAGCGAAATAAAATACAGTCCTTATGAGACTAGCCATTTTTTTTTTTGTACATTTTCATCCAGGCTAGTTATTTTCTTATATATTATAGCTTCTTGTGCTGGTATCAACGTAGATTTTTCTTTCTCTATACATCTAGAATGTGCCATACTCGAAAAATGTATGTCTACACTTTCTTTTTTTTACGAGGAGGCTGAAAATTTTTTGCACTCTTTACAAAATTCGACAAGCATTTAGTGCTAATCTGTGAGGCCCATTTTGTGCAAACAAGGCACCACATACCCCAAGGATCACTGGCGTCAATAATTAAATTTTTCATTCTATCTTCTGTTGCCTTTTCATCATTTTTTACCAATTTCCATTACTCTCCGTATTGCCGACTATTCTCTTTATCAGTATTGATGCTTTTTTTCTTTATGGCTTGTCCCGGATTAATATTTACTGTGATAGGGGAACTTGGTTGGATGACAGAAATAGATGGCACAGGTATTGACCTAATGGGATAAGAGAAATGTTCACTTAACTGCTGATCAATTTTGAAGTTAATTTATACTAGAAAATTATAGAGAATTACTTTTTTTTAATAATAAAAATTATAAATCTCAGTCGCCATTTCTGAATAATTAGATCATTAGAATTTTAGGAACTATTAAATTTAAATTATCCAAATACTCAAAGTCTGAAATAAATTTTTCAGAATTTCCGACATCGGTGCGAACTTTTTTTTTTTCCCCTCTCTAAGTTTCTCTGAAATTTTTGGTAAATTCTCAGATTTAACAATTTAAACAATGCCGGTCAACCGTAAAAAATTACGGCGTTAATTATCCACAATCTCCAATCCAAAGTCTGAATTGAATTTGTCGGAATTTCCGAGATCGGAGCGAGCTTTTTTTTTTCTAAGTTTCTCTGAAATTTTTAAATCCTCGGATTTACCAATACAAAACATGCCGGTCAACCGTAGAAAATTACGGCGTTAATTATACATAATCTCCAAAGTCTGAATTAAATTTATCGCAATTTCCAAGATCGATGAGAGTTTTTTTTTTTTTTTTTCTAAGTTTCTCTGAAATTTTTAAATCCTTGGATTTACCGATTTAAACCATGGCGGTCAACCGTAGAAAATTACGGCATTAACAGTTAATTTTAACCAAATGTATTTGAGAACAAAAATCACAACCGAAAATGATATTTTAAAATTCTGTAAAAGCACTTATATTCGCGAGCCCATTCTAATCGCGAAATTTTTTTTAGTGCTTTCGGTTCTGTCATATAGAATTCGCGAAGTTTTCAACTCACGAAATCACCGATATCTTCATTTTCGCGGAAATTACGATTCGCGAAAATAAGTGCTTTTACAGTAAATAAAATTTTAAATAAATATTGGGAAAAATTAATGGGTAAATTGCGGTATTCCCCACCGCTTGGCGCAATTCAAAAGGCAATTTAACCAAATTAATAAATAAAACTAAACATGGTTTATTTCTCCCAGACTTTCACTTGAGCCTTCCGCTTGGTTTTTATTCCTAAAAAACGTTGTAATTTCGCAAGGCTGACAGCCGTCATCGTCATCGGCTTTCCGCTTTCTTCTGGCCATATTACACAGGATCTAAATCTTAATATGTTTAATTTTTTTTTATATAAACACACAAAAAAAATACCGCTCGCCACATCTGATTTTTGATCTTAGGATAAGAGCTCACACTTTGCACGTGGAAACTTTGCAAGAACGAATAAGACAAGTGCTGCAGGTGTCCGTCCACTTCAAACGGCGATAGTACAATAATCCTCCTTTTGTTATTTTTCAGATTGTCACTTCTGTTTTCTGTTGGAGAGTCACGTGGTAGACGCGTAGACACTCCCCCTCTCCGTCGAGACCATAAGTCTATGCTTCCCCCTCTCCCATGCCGAAATCGACCTATGACCGGTGAAAAGAGGGAAAATGAGAATTTTTGTTTGCTTCTGTTTTCATTTCCTCTTGGCTCTTGAACATCGGAGTACGTTTATTTGTAAAAATAGATAAAATAGTAAAAGAAAGAAAGTGGCGACCAATATATAATTTTGCGGTCTCCACTTTCAAATGTTCAGTCGCCACGTGGCGAGTGGTGACCGTTAATTTTGACCTTTAGAATGTTGTCAAAAACCCTCGAAAAAATGGCGAATTTCAACAAAGAAGCGCGTATAAAACATGCATTTCGACAAAGAATCGCGTAAAAAATCGTGCATTTCTACAAAGAATCGTGTAAAAAACAAACATTTCGACAAAATACCGTGCTAAAAAGGTGAATTTCGTCCAAAGGCTGAGAAAAAAATGCGAATTTCGTCCAAAGACCGTGCTAAAAACATAAGTTCCATCCATGAATCGCATAAAGAAACTATTTTCATGCATGAATCTGGTAAAAAACACTAATTTCGTGCATGAATCGCATAAAAAACGCAATTTTTTTCCAAGAATCACTCAAAAAATGCGAATTACGTCCATGAATCACGTAAAAACGCGAATTACATCCATAAATGCTCAAAAATGCGAATTACGTCCATGAATCGTGTAAAATGCGAATTACGTTCATAAGTCGCATAAAGAATGCAAAATACGCCCACAAATCGCTCAAAAAACGCGAATTTCGTCAGCACAAAGCTCAAAAACACAAGTTACGTCCATGAATAGCATAAAAATAGCAAATAACGTCCATAAATTCCGTAAAAATTGCGAATTACGTCCATGAATCGTACAAAAAACCCAAATTACATTCATGAATCGCATAAAAAAACGCGAATTACATCCATAAATCACTCAAAAATGCAAATTACATTCAGAAATCGCATAAAAAACGCGAATTACGACCATGAATCGCACAAAAAACGTGAATTACACCTGACATTGAATTTCTTTGCAGAAAGTTTTTAACTCAATATTACGTGCGCAGAAAGTTTTTGCTTTTATACAAGTCTGGCTATTACTAATCTGAAAAGTTTTTCTTTCTTGTTTAAAGACTTTTATTTGGGAAAAGCAAGAAACATATTATTTACTACACAAAATTTAGGAGCATCATTTATCCCTTAGGAGAATTTAAATAAATCGCCATTTTAATCCTTCTCATGGTTAATTTTTTAAGTTATACTTTACAAACAGCAAATAAATAATGTAAAAACATTCTATTTTATTTAAATATGATTTTCTTTCATGTTATTTTAAATATATTTATAAATTAACTGTTAAAAGTAGAAATTGTGAAAAGTTTTTAAAAATGTGTTTTAAAAGCAGGGATGTAAGACCTGCACCAATTGCACCAGACTGCGCCAAAACCACTTTTCTCCTCCAAACTGCTACAAAACAGCTAATTTTTTCAATTTTGCGCTAAACCTGCGCCAAAAGGTGTTGGGAGATACAAACGTATCTCCCAGGGTTAAAAGAAATTAGCAGAGTTGCTTAATGCAGATTAGGAAACGTTATTGCTGGATTTAAACCCCGATAAATTTAAATGATACTTTTACTAAAATAAACTACAATAAATTAAGAAATAAATTGTGGTGGACTAAAAATGATGACTACAATTTAAAAACAACTAAACACATTTATTAACAAACATTAAATAAAAATAACAATACATAAACTCAAAAAATATATTAACCAATACAATAAATTAACGCATCTTATTTTAAATTCTAATAAATCCCATGACATTTAAAAGAGGGCATGAAAATATCATGTGGCTTAAGCATTCTCATAGAAGGGAAATAAATAACGAATACTGGAGCTCACTGTCAGAAATGAACGTATCGTCTAATGCTAACTCAGCTCAACTAGTGATGAAAAATAATATCTGCTTCGATGAAAGAAAATCAGAAGCACGCGTCCACGTTATTCCATCATGCCCTTCAATGTCAACACTCAGGCCGTCAGTTCAAACATCCAAAGAAGCACCGGGGAAAAACGACTCGCATAACACGTAGAAAAATGTCGACTTCTATAATACACCCCATGTCTTGCACTTCTTTATTTAAAAGTAATTGAACATGACTTAAAAACTGTTGACGAAACTAAAAAGCATTTACAACTAAAGAAGAGCCATTTAAACTTAAAATATATTTTAAAATCGGAGACCTGCCGAAAGACTTAAAAAGATAAATGCTACATCACAAACAAGGAACGATCCCCTTGACTTTCAAACTGCTGGGTATATATATCTACTGAGCAAACGGAATCTAGTCTACTACGCATCGCGGAAACTACGCCCTCTAACGGTTCCCGTAACTTTCCTCTGGAAGTTTCTGATCGACGTCACTGGATTAGCATCACGCTAAATCCCGACAGTGCCAGACCACTACCGCCATCTACTGGATAACAAGGAAACCATCTTTAAAAATAAAGAGGGAAATATGTAAACCGCGATGCGAACGTAAACAGATGTATGACTAGTTGAAAAATAGTTTAAAAGAATGTATGAAACTTTAATATTGCATTTGAAAGGATGAAGGAATCGTTTTCAAATAAAGGTAAGTGACTTTAACTTTACTAGGAAAGGAATTATTAAAGAGGAATGGTTAAACATGTATACAGTGACAAGAACTAGGGTTGTTAATTCCTAACAAAAGGCACTTAGTGCCAAAATGAAGTTTAGCGCGATTTCGTCGATCCAGGAAACAACAACAAATAACTTTTTTTAGGCTGTTAATTTCATCAAAAAACAAAGAAACATTGATAAAGATCTCGAAAAATGTGCAAATTTCGGCAAAAAATTTCAAAAAACATGCGAATTCGGTCTCTAAAAACACAGATGTTTTGCGGAGTTATCGTGGATCTGCGAACGACCGCAAGTTGTTTTTTCCTCGAGTCAACCTACATTCATTTTCATCGCAGCCGATCTCAAGTCAAAGTCGGAGCGGGACAGCATATGACGTACAGCGCGCTCGTTGGGGTGACGAACGAGAGCTGCCGTAATATGTTTATTCCCAAGCAATGGGGGTTGGCATCTTATGTATTGTACATAATTTCTGTAAATTAAATATCTTTCTGTTCTGTGTCTTTCCCGTGTCGGTAGTGAATTATTTCTCTCCTCAGCGAATTCTGCTGATAGATGGCAAAACCGAAAGCAGAATGAAATCGCGCACTAAGATCCGCTACATGTTTGTCAAATAATTACAAAATGAAAAAAAAATTGCTATTTCGTTAAAAAATGAACAAAATGCAGTCAAATCAGTATTGAATTCGGTCACTTTCTCCGGGAGGCTAATTTCTGTTTACTCAAGGATACAGCGCTTGGCGAAATTCAAGGTGTGCCAAATGTTTTGACTAGCATCTACGCATTTTCTCGCGCATCATGGCTGCTTCAGACATTTTACTTACAATTTTTGTCGTATATGAGGCACTTGGAAGCTGTTGTAGAGTATCAGAGGCATAGCGAGGTGGTTAAAGTAGAGAGCTTGTAATTATAAGATTGCGAGTTGTGTCCTTGCTCTTGTAGATTTTTTTGATTTTTATTTAAGTAATCAATAAAGAATGTTATAAAACTCAGTTACTTTGTATTAGTTTTATTGTCAATTAGACAATTAAATTTTAATTACAATTAAGTTATAAAATTTTATTTAAAATTTTATTACATAAAGTTTAATTTGAAATAAATGTAAATAATTAATATGAGTTTTTAAATTCTGCTTTTTAATAATTAAATAAATATAATTTAAAATACAATAATTATTAAAATAAAATAAAAAATATTTTTATTTTAGTTATGCTACCACCGTGTTGTAAGAGATGAATATCAAATTAGTAAAACCAATTTATTAAAGTTCTTATGTTTTAAAATGAGGCATCATTCATACACACACACACAATATATATATATTCAATATTTAAATATATATAACTAATATTAACTATTTATTAATTAATATATATACATATATATATATATATATATATATATATATAATTATAAAATTATATTAATTAACATTATTAATTATTACATATATAACTAATATTAATAAGTATTATCATTTAAACAGATAATTAATGTTTTTAACGTTTTCGTTTAGTGATTTGTTATTAGTTCTCTTCAATTTTCAGTGTCTAGTAAGATATTAAATATTTAAAAAAAAAAAAAAAAAAAAAAAAAAATCTATATTAGATAAAAACTTTTAAGGTGTTTTTTTTATATATATATAAAACATGATCTTTGTTTTGTATTTGTACTTTGTACAAATTCAATCAGTATATGCATGTATATTTAGTTTAGACTTATCAATTTATGAATAGGAAGGGTGCGTTAAATCAGTGTCACAAAAGTTGGTGTAAATTCCTAAACATATTTTATTTCAAATGAAAAATTTCCAAGTATAAAAAATATTTTAATTTTAATATAATTTATTATTAATTGAAATATATACTTTTTTGATGATTCTTAGAATCTGGAAACTATACTTTTTTTTTTTTAATATGTTATCAATGTTAATGATATATTTGTACAACATCAAAATCTGAATAGATCGGAACAGATGATATCGAAATTATGTACATTTTCTAACTATATAATTAAATGACCTAACTATATAACAACTATATAATATACACATACATAATATTTAAGCAGACATGTATGAATGTATAAGTTCATACATACTATGTACATATGTTGATAATTTCCAACATTAAGAAGTTTTAATTTATCAATCTTAGTGCATTGCTATAATACTTGGTGATTTATATCACATTAGTAAAATAAATAAATAAATAAAAATTTGATATAACAGATCTCAGTATTTTCTTATAAAGTTCTTGAATTGATACTTAACAAGAAAATAAATTAAACAAAAAAAAAATTATTTTTAGCTATTATCATGTAATTTATCCGAATACAATAACAGCTCTCTTTCGTTCTTTTTTTATTTTTTCATTGTTATATTATTCATTATAAGCTGAAATACTATAAGAAATGTAAAGAAATATACATTAAAATTTACAAATTAAGTTAACACAACAAGTTACTTGTATATATTTAATTAATATTTGGTCGTATATAAAAAGAAAATTCCATTAAATTTATTACTATTTTTCTTTTCAAATAAATTATTTGTATAATACATTTTTTCAGTAGATGGCGAAACTGTACGATGTTATCAAGGAATCTCGGAAGAGAAGTGAATGATGGGTGGAATAGCATTTGGCACACCTTGAATTTCGCCAAGCGCTGTATCCTTGAATAAACGGAAATTAGCCTCCGGGAGGGACTTCTGTAGCTCCGGGGGGGGGGGGACATAATAGAGGAGGAAATTGCACTTTTTGACCATTGAAAACCCAAAATCTAAAAATTTCCGGGTGGGAGGATTCCTTGTTCCGAAGGGATGTCCCCACCCCCCCACCTCCGGGCCACCACCTGAATTCAACACAAAAGGAAGAAACAGTAAATCTCGAAAAAATACTCGAATTTCGGCAAAAAAAACCACACGAATTTTGCCTAAGCATTTCAAAAAACATACGCGAATTTTGTCAAAGGATCTCGAAAAAATAAAACATGAATTTTGTCAAAGGTTGATTTTGTCACTCAAATTTCACCAACAGATCGTGAAAACACTCGAATTTCATTAATAGATCATGAAAATTTTGTCTATAAATCACGAAAAACACTCTAATTTCATCGCAGTAGTGATTCTCATCCGAAATTTCCGCAAATTTAAAATTCGGTTGATCGCCGAAAAGAGCACACGCTTCGTCAATATTTCGTGAAAAAATGAAGATTTCATCAGTGTTTTTGCCAACGAACTTTGTCAAAAGATCGCTGAAAAATGCGAATTTCCTGTATGAATCGTGGAAAAAACGGCAATTTCACCAAACATCGCAGATAAAACGCTGATTTCGTCTGAAGATCGGGGATGGGGGTAACTTGCGGTATTCACTGTGCACGGAAAAACGTGAAATTCCTGTGCGGATCGCAGAAAAAACGGCAATTTCACCAAACATCGCAGATAAAATGCTGATTTCGTATGAAGATCGCGGGAAAACGCCGATTTCGTTAAAAGATCGTGGAAAAAACGTCGTTTTCGGTATAAGATCGCTTAAAAATATTTTGTCAAAAGATCATTGAAAAAAACGCTGATTTTATCAAAAGATCACGGAAAAAACGCCGATTTCGTCAAAAGATCGCGGGGATAAAATGCCGTTTTTGAGAAAAAATCGCGTAAAAGTGCAAATTTTGTCTAAAGATCGTCGAAAAAAAACACAGATTTCATTAAAAAAAAAAAAAAAAAAAGGAAAATGCCGTTTTCGTCAAAAGATTGGAATAAATCGCCGATTTTGCTAAAATATTGCAGATAAATCGCTGATTTCGTCTGAAAATCGCGGAAAAAGGCCGATTGCGTCTGAAGATCGGGGGGTAGGGGTAACTCGCGGAATCCATCCCCCCCCCCCCTCCCAAAAAAAAAAGATTGTGAGAAAAACGTGAGTTTTGCTGAAAAATGGTTAATATTATTTAAGAAAAATAATAAAGCACAGTCAAAAGATAGTGAAAAAATGTTCATTTCTGTAAAACACAGTCAAAAGATTGTGAAAAAACGTTCATTTCTGTAAAAAATGACGAAAAAAAATTGCAAATTTCTGTAAAGGATTCTGAAAAACAAGCGTATTTCGTCCAAAAATCACAAAAAACCTGCAAATTTTGTCAAAGGATATCTAAGTTCGTCATAAAAATAATCAAAAATCAAAATACGGTTGTGAAAAATATCGTGAAAAAAAACGTTAATTTTTTTAAAGATCATGTGAAAAAAAAAAAAACGAAAATTTCACCAAAGGATCGTAAATTTCATCAAAAGATCTCAGAAAATGTGCAAATTTCATCAAAAGGTCGTAAAAAAACCCTGCAAATCTATTTAAAAAACGAACAAACAGGGTCAAAAGATTATGAAAAAGCGTGAATTATGTTAAAATATCGCGAAAAACCACAAATTTCATCAAAAGGTCTGAAATGTGTGGAGAAATTTAATCTGAGTATTTATTCTTTCAAATGTAAAAATATTTTTCAAGATAGCAATTATTGTAATTGGTAAGAGCTTATTAGCATTAGAATATCTCAATCTACTCCTGAACCAGCTTTTGTTGCTACAAAATTATATTTTTGCGGCTACAAAATCCGATATTTGCTGCTACAAAAATAGATTTTATTGCTCCAAAATTCAATTTTTGATGCTACAAAGCTGCTACAAAATGGCTTAAGTGCACTTTCATCCCTGTAGGCTTTATTAAGTATTGGATTTGTCCGAATACTTTGATATTCGGGTTAAGAGAAAATTGCATTTTGAAGGAATAATTGTGAAAATGTACAGATCGTTTACTAGATAATCTCATTGTTGGAAACCTCATATAGCCACTCCTAGAATATTAAAAAGCACCATTTTTTATCCATATTTATACTCTTTAATTATATCTCTTGAGTCAAGGTTTATAAATCGAAACGAAATGTCATTCAAAGCATTTTTACATCATTCCTATTTGATGAAAAATATGAAAAAAAGTTTTTCTAAAAGAAATCAAGGAATTATCTCAGTTTTGTGAAATTGGGAATTTGGAGTTGAAAGCAAGAATATGGCTTGATTTGTGGAAAAGCAAGAACTGGTTAGAATGTCATGGTAAATGATCTAATCGCAGAAGCTACTTTCCCCATTTCCACCAAAAAATTTCACTGCAGAAAGGTCATTTAGTACAAGCATGCCAATGCTGATCACCAAAAAAGAGTGAATTTTGATCAAGGATCACAAGAAAAATGCAAATTTGCCAAAAAAATGCAGATAAACATAAATGTTGTAAAATAAGAGTGAGCGAAACACACATTTCATCAAAGAATTGCAGAAAAAACACAAATCTCGTCAAAGAATCACGAAAAGATCTCCAATTTTGTCAAAGAATCACAAAAAAGATCCCTGATTTCGTTCAAATAGCATAGAAAAAATGAAAATCGTGGAAAACACACACATTTTGTTAAAGTATCGCAAAAAATGCTAATTTTGTTCAAGAATAACGAAAAAACGCTAATTTTGTTCAAAAATCACGAAAAAATTGCAAATTTCACCAAAAAATTGGGAAAAAAGCATAAATTTCATCAAAAATTCAATGAAAAAAGCACATATTTCTTAAAAAGATAGCGAAAAATGCATATTTCTTCAAAAAATCTTGGGAAAAACTCAAAAGTCGCGGAAAAACGCAAAGCACCTTAAATATTTACAAAAACATGTGATAGGTTTGAACGAAGTTGAGATTTTCCTCAGCCTCCCCCCCCCCCCCTAAAATTAATCATATGGGCGACCTTGATTGATAATTTTTAAAAAAAAAGAGAGAGAGAAGGCATGTAAATTTATAAATTTTGTGGATAGATTACTTCATAATACTTAACTTTTTTAAATTTGTATCGTTATTTACTTTTATGATTATTTAACGCTAATTGCTGTTTTATATAACTGAATTTTCTCACTTTTGTACAGTTTGAAAATTGTTAATGAAGATATTGATTTAAAATCTATGAAATTTGGTGAGAATGCTGATGATGATGATGAAGATGAAGCACCTGTTGTAGCTGAAATAATTGATGAGAGACCTGTAGAAGTCAAGTTAAAAGAACTATATGATTCTTCACGTTGGAAAAAAATTAATAATTTGGGTAATTTTTTTTTAAACAATCATTTTCTATTGACTGTAGTACTATAAAAAATTGTTTCTTATTTTATTTATCTATTATTAACTTTTTTTTTTTTTTTTTTACTTTCTGATGTCAGTTTTTCCTAAAATTAAAGAATATTATAAAATAAATAATTTGTTCTATGATATGTGCAGTGATCAAGTTAATTATTTATTTTAATTATCAACAGCAAATAAATTTATAAAGTTGTGATGTGATAAATTTTATCAGTAGGCACATGTAGCAGTACATATTTCACTCAGCTAATCTCAAGTAAAAAAAATTACAAATTGATGGCAGTATTGGCACATCTTTTAGCTGAATTTTCAGAATAATCAGCCATTTTTATTTCTTATTGTTGTAATTTGTTTGTTTTAGAAGGTATTAAGTAAAAAAGTCTTCCAAGTTATTGAAGTAAAAATTTATTTAAGACATTCTTTAAAGTAGAATATCAGCATTACATTCTATAGTTGCATTAATTAAGTAAGACTATAATAAGAAAATTTTCTTGTTACAATTAAAAATATCTTTTTTATATATATAAGTTGGGCTTAAGTTGGTGGTAAACGCTAAATCGCACAACGCTTAGGGATAAACAAACTGAAGCTCCTCCCACACTAATAAGTGAGCTGCATCTACTGATGAGCCCTTTAAAAATACGTCACACAGAGCTCTTTAATTTTAAATTTCTTTTTGCTTCAATGAATTAAAAACATTCTTCACTATATTCTTAAAACAATAATTATAATAATAATATATTTTTTTCTGTGCTTACCCAACCCATAGCATTTTTATTTTATAATATGACACCAGCTAATAAATTTAAAATAATATTTTTAAGTAAATTTAATAAAAAAAATAAACAGATAGAGACAAGGGAGTATGTGTATATTTTAATACCAAATATCTAATACATGTGCTTTAATACTGAAGTTATGTTTTGTATCTTGACATAGGGTTAGCCTCTAATATTAGAATGTTTTATTTATTTGTTTTTCCTCAAAAATAAAAAAATAAAATAAATATCAAATTTAAAAGTTTATGATGTCATGCAGTAAACTGAAAAAAAAAACTACGGCTACTCGCAGATAAATCCATATTTAATTTTTATTATTATTTAAGAATTCAAAGAGCATTATTTTACTCATCATTTTTGTATATCATTAAAAAACAAGAAAAGTTTATTTAAAGAAACCTCTATAGTTCTATTTTTCATAGTAATATTTTGAATTCATATTTAATAAAAGAGAAATAAAAATAAATATGAAATTAAATGTATTAACTAATAATTTCTAATAATTTTAGCTATCAGTTACTTTCCAATACTTTTAGCCAAATCTTACTTAAATACATAAATAATTTAAATATGTTAATGATTTTTTATTGTGTATGTAAAAATATGTAAATGATTATTTTATTGTAAAAACAAAAATAAAGATGCACAATTAATTTAATTTGTTTTTGATAAATAATAATTTAAGAGCATGTAACATAAAAAAAAAATTCTTACATTTGGACTTAAAATAGCATTAAAAAGTTTTTTGTTTAAAACCTTTTTTTTTAAGGTATTTTAAACGTATTTTAAAATGTATTTTAATGGTACTTGCCTTTAAAATTTAAATCCAAAATAATTTTACATTTTTTCTTCTTAGTAATTCATTAAAAACATTTTTCATAATATTCTTAAAATAGTAATATAATTCTTTTAGTGACTGCTTATAAAAATTTCAGTTTATGATATGATATCATAAATTACTGAATTTGTATAAAAACTCTATAAAGTTGAAAAAGAGAGAGGAAATATATTTTAATATCAACTATTTCATTTATATGTTTTAAATTGAAGTTATAGTATATTTGTGTACGTGTACGGGTACTGCAATATAATAAATGCATAAATAGTTTTTCTGCTAAAAAAAAAAAAAAAAAAATACTTTACTTGATTTAAGACTAACATCTGTTAATATTAGCATGTTTTATTTGTTTGTTATTTCTTTCTTTTCTTTTCCCTTTTTTTTTTTTTTTTTTTTTTTTTTTTTTTAAGAAAAATTATTTGAGATTTACTAATCTATGATGTTATGCAATAAATAGAAAATTCATATTCGATTATTAATATTATGGAACAATTCAAGAAAGATATTTTTTTTTTTAATCTTGTTAACAAATTTAAAAAAAAAAATTTTTTTTGAGAACTCCAAGGATTTTATTTTTCATAGTAATAGTTTGAATTTGTTCTTAATAAAGAAGAAAGGGAGAGAAAAAAAAAAAAAAAAAATTATTTCTAATAATTTTAGCTATCAATTACTTTCCAAAACTTTTACCTAAATCGTATTTAATTTTTGTGTTATACTAAATTTAAATTTTAAAATATATTTAAAAACAAACCTTTATATTATTTTTAAACCCAAATATAAGAGTATATTCAGTGGCATAGCTAGGATTTTTGGTGCTTGGGGAAGGAAGAAATTTTTCGTTCACACCGCCCCATAAAAAAGAAAAGAAAAAAAATAACCACATTATTATTATTTTTTTTTTTTTTACTCAAAAGAAGAAAATGCCTTTTGGGTTGTTGGTTGTATTTATGATGACCAATTATTTGCACGAGGGATATAGGCCCTAGGGAAGGTGCCCTCCGTGGGGGTCTTTCTAAGGGAACCTAATCCGTATTTATGCAAGGAAATCCAAGGTAAACTCCGAACGATCAGGCCGACAGGCGCGATTAGATTCGAACCCAATACCTTTATATTTACCAGCTTCGGGAGCAGAACCTCTAATCCACTAGTGGAGCAATTCGTAATTTCGATTTAAACCACTCTCAATTTGACGCCCCCTTGACTTCGGCACCCAGGGTGACTGCCCTTCCTTGCTATGCCACTGAGTATGTCGTCTTTTTTTAATATAACATGCTTTTAACTAGTTATTTATTCGAAATAGGTTAAATAAATTGTATATTTTTGTTGCTGTTTTCTACTTGAAAAATAATTTGTTTTCTCTACTATTTTTTAAAAAATTACTAAGATAATTTTTTATAAATACTTTTGTATAAATTTGTCTATTTAATTTATACAAATCATTTAGATATTTAAGGTATTGGAAAGTAATTGACAGCTAAAATTATCAGAAATTATTTGTTAATATTTCATTTCATATTTATATCCATTTCTCATTTATTAAATATAAATTCAAAATATTACTACGGAAAATAAAATTATGGGGGTTTCTTTACTTAAACTTTTCTAATTTTTTAACAAGATGCAAAAATAATGAATAAAATAAAGCTTTTCTTTGAATTCTTAAATAATAATAATAATTAAATATGGATTTTTCAATGACCAACCATAATTTTTTCAATTTATTGCATGACTTCATAAACTAGTAAATCTGTAATTAATAAATAAATAAAACATACTACTAATAAAAGAGCCTAGTCCTAAGTCAAGGTACAAAACGTAACTTCAATATTAAATCATTTAAATTAAATATTTAGTTTTAAAATGTACCCCCCCCCCCTCTCTTTTTATTAATTTTACTTTTTAAAAAAACCTTCATTTTCAATTTACTAGCTTATAATATCATATTAAATGAAAAGCCTGTAGATGGCGCTCGTTCCTAGTGTGGGAGGAGTCTTCAGTTTGTTTATCCCTAAGCGTTGTGCGATTTAGCATCCACCTAAGTTGGTAGATGGGGCACTTGTAAGCAGAACATTTGGGGACAGATGTGAACAGTTCACAAGTGTATTTTTACTTTCTTCTATCTTTACAAAAAAAAAAAAAGAAAAAGAAAAGAAAAAGTATTGGATTCACGTAAACTCTTAAAATCTGGTTTTCGACGGATTTACATGTTTTAGGGGTCAGATAACCCAAAAAACCAGTTTTTACAAAATGTCTGTCTGTTACTCTGTATTGACAAAAATTTTGCTTGCACTCAGTCTCAAGAACTATTGCACTGAATTTCATAAAACTTCAGATTCAGTTAGACCTTGGCATAAAGTGGAACTTATTAGTTTTTGCTGTATACTGCCCAACACATAATGCTGCCTTTTATCCGATTTTCGCAATAGCTATATCTCAAGAACTAAT
Organism: Maratus speculifer; assembly: GCA_964019185.1. Lineage (NCBI taxonomy): Eukaryota > Metazoa > Arthropoda > Arachnida > Araneae > Salticidae > Maratus > Maratus speculifer. The sequence goes on along the minus strand of OZ025290.1, from coordinate 53,336,739 downwards.
CAGCCAATTTTCATAAAACTTCAGATTCCGTTAGTCCTTGATATAATATGGAGCTGATTATCTTTTGGTGTAAATCGTTCAACAGGTGGCACTGCTATGCAACATTATTCAGGATTACCGTAATAGCTCTTTCTCAGGAATTAATGCACAAATTTTCATCAAACTTCAGATTCAGATATCCCTGATATAAATTAATATTCTTTAGTTTTAGGAGTAAATTGCCCAGCAGGTGATGCTGCTGCTATGCAACATTATTCATGATTATTGCAACAACTGCATCTCAGGAACTAATAAACTAATTTCCATCAAACTCCAGATTCAGATAGTCCTTGATATAAATTAGTATTCTTTAGTTTTAGGAATAAATTTTTCAACAGGTGACTCTTCTATCCAGATTTTTTTGCAATTTCTGCAATGATTCGATCTTAAAAATCAGTACACAGATTTTCATCAAACTTCAGATTCAATGAGAATTTGGTATAAGTTGTTGGTGATTAGATTTTGATGAAAATCACCTAATCGGTGATGCTTCTATGCTTCACTTATCTGGAAGTGTTAACATGTATGAGATAAAAGAAAGGTTTGAAATTGCCACATCCGACTAGTTTAAGTCTGTGAATATGTTTTTTTTTTTTTTTTTTTTTTTTTTTTTTTTTTTTTTAATGTAATTACTCTTGTCAAACATTGAGCTATGTATTCAATGTTTTTAGGATTTCTACACAATTTTAATTTACTGGAAGTTAGGTAACAATTAAAAATGGTAGCTTTCTGTAAAAATCAATATGTTTATTTGTTACTCTTTAATGATTTCCAGTTTTAAACATATTTATTTATTTATTTGTAGCCATATTAAAGTATTTGTAAGATATTTTATTTTATAAAAGCAAACTTTAATTGGCCAAAAAAAGTGATTAGTATATTTAAAATTTTTATATCACAATTTTACCAATTTTTAAAACTATAATGCAAAATTTTGTGATACACATTGCATAACATTCAGAAAAAAAGTAAAAATACAATAACAGAATTACTCAACTTATTAAAAAGTAACACAATTTTGCCATGGTTGACTCAAAAAGAGTAGATAAGTAAGTAAATAATTTAACAAATCATTTCTTGTATCTGTGTTGAAACATTCATCAATTTGTTCACACAACTAGAAAGAAGGCATCTAATTACACAGTTTTTATTTTTAAAAAAGAACAATTTTTGTCTTATTTATGCATGTGTTCATATGTGCCCCACATGCCATGAGCATCCATATGTTCACAACTACCCTTTCACTGGAGCACAGTGAACAAATTCAGTCAATTTTTAGAAATTCATAAAAAACTTTTTTTTAAATACAAATTTAGAAGGGAAGAAAAATTATCCACATAGAAAGTTATCAAAATATGGATTATATATATATATATATATATATATATATATTACAAAAAAAAAAATCTAAATTTCTGAATGTAGATTTGATTTGATACCTAATAAAAGTACCAAGCTTAAGGCAGTTGAAAGCACATTTCTTTTGATAGTAATACATATAACAACAGCATTTAAGTTTAAATAATCAAAAAAAATTATTTTCGCTGTTCAACTAAACAAAAACTATCACAATTATAATTTTGAAGTGCTGAGTTTAAAAAAAGAAAAAAAAACGAAACAAAAAATAATCTTTAAAAACAAATCCTTATAACAAAACATGCATTCCCCCCCCCCCCCCCCAAAAAAAAAAAAAAAAAAAATCTGCCTTTTCTTTTGCTGATTATCAGGGTTGGCAAGTTTTTGCTGAAGGTGGAAAAAACTGCGGAAAAAACCTGGTAAAAACCGTCCCGGCAAAAATAGGCTGTCCATTTAATTTTTTTCCCCAAAAAGAGAAAAAATATTTCACAAAAGAAAAAGTAAACTGCATACTTAATTAAAGAATCAATATTATTCTAAATTTATTTTAACTTTTAAGTTAAATAAGTATAATTATGCACTTTGTGAAAGAATACTAACTTTTAAAACAAGATTATAAATGAAAAAAATTCAATTTTATATAAATAAGAAACTTCTTTATTCATGTTTATACAATTATTAATAACTCACATAATAGAACTGTTGAGACTGAGTAAAGCATTTATGTTTATAGCTTATATATGTTAAAAATTCGAAGAAACAGTTATAGTAATCTAAATTTAATTTAATATAAAATTATATTTAAAGCAGAAAACTATTAAATTTCAAATTTTTTAGCAATATCTTCCTCACAACCTAAATTTTGCTGTTTTAGCATGGCATAGCAGTAAACAAGTTTTGAAAGAGCATCTGTTGATAGCTTATTTCAAATCTTAGTTTGCACAAATGAAAAATTTGAAAACAATCTTTCAATAGCAGCACTATTTGCAGGCATATTTGAAGGTGTGCTACTAATGAACAGAAGTTTTTTGAAATTGCACAAGCTTATTCAATACTTCTCCACCAATTACATGCACTGACACTATTAATCACTTCTGCAAAATATGAGCTAGGAAAGGATTCTTCTTTGAGCTTAAAATTAATAATATAAGATATAAAATCGAGATTGATTTTAGATAACCATGCTTTACAGCTTTCTTTTTGCTCATAATTTAGAAGTTCATCTCTGTACTTTCGATGTAACAAATACGCTACAAGATGACATGGCAAAATCACTTGTTCAAATCTCTTTTTTAGTTTTGAAAAATGTGGTTTTAACTCTTCATTTTTCAAAAGATTTAGCCATACATGACAAGCATCTGCTATGGTGGGGGAAGGGTGAATATAATACAAAAAGATAAAGTGACAACAGGCTACTTACTGAAAGTAAATCTAAATAATTTAAATTTTGTTCCTTTCTTGGAGAGTAAAAGTGACAGAAAAAAATCTAGTTACCTAATAAGCCATAACAGTTTTTTCAATATATAATTTTCAATTTAATTTATTTACTTTATCTTTAACAAACTAGTTTCATCAGATAAATAGTTATAAAATAGTACCAAAGACTTAGATATTTACATTTCTTAAGTCTCATGACATAAAACAAAAATAACAAAATTGTATAAAATCTTTTGATAATTAAAAAATATATATACATATTAATGACTGATAAAATAGTTTACTTACAAGGGTCTGTCTAGACTTTTCTCACAGGGTCCTGCTTTTGTTAAATTGGGAAGTTTTTCTTGTTTTTGTAAAAGTTCTAGACATAGTTTTGCAAATTTTAAATTATCAATGTTTTCAGGTTCTACCCTTCACATATAAAGAAACTAAGTAATATATTTTTTGGTGAGTTCAATTGTTTATTAACAGGGCAGATTTTATTTTTAAATGATTAAATTTGTGAAAAGTTCAATTTGAAGATGAAACGTCTGTTTCAGAGACAAATAATTTTATGAAGAGTCCTATTTCAGGTTAAAAATTTTGTAAAGGATCCTGTTTTAAAATAAATTATTTTATGAAGGGTCTTTTAAAGGACCAAAAATTTTCTTAAACATATCCCTGACTTAAGAAAAAAAAATTAGGTTTCTAATTTTTTATTTTGTTCTTAAATTCTTAAGAGTGAATTCTACCTATTTTTTAAAGATTTAAATTATTTAATATTAATTAATTAGCAAATTAAATTAAAATAGTAAATAGTACACTGTTAAATTTAATTGTTTATACCATTATTATCCTTATTAGCATGCAGATTTTATTACACATTAAAGACAAATAGGTTTTTTCCATTTTTGCCGTTTTTTTCCATTTTCCCCCTGGTTTTTTCCAGTTTTTGCCACTGTCCTGGCAAAAATACCTTTTTGCCGGCAAAAATGCCGACCCTGCTGATTATATTACTGCACACTTTCTATTGTACTACTCTATTATTTAAAATTTTTCGTTTGCTCATTTTTTAGCACTTTCCAACAAAGTTGAAAAGTGCTTATGCATTCGGTTTGTCTGGCCGGATGGCCATCTGTCCACGCTCTAACTCTTGTAAATATACTCGGATTGCTATGAAATTTTTATACGTTATTGAGGTTTACCCTAGCACAAACCCTATTGAAAATGAAGTATCTACCATGATTAGTTTATCTACAGAGAGAATCAAAAGTTTCCTATTACATTACGGCCTATGGGGAAAAATCATTAATATACTCGGATTGCCATGAAATTTTAGGACGTTATTGAGGTTTACCCTAGCACGAACCCTAATGAAAATGAAGTATCTACCATCATTAGTTTATCTACAGAGAGAATCAAAAGTTTCCCTTTACATTACGGCCTATGGGGAAAAATCGTTAATATACTCGGATTGCCATGAAATTTTAGCACGTTATTGATGTTTACCCTAGCACAAACCCTATTGAAAATGAAGTTTCTACCATGATTAGTTTATCTACAGGGCGAATCAAAAGTTTTCCATTACATTATGGTCCATGAGAAAAAATCGTTAATGTACTCGGATTGCCATGAAATTTTAGGACGTTATTGACGTTTACCCTAGCACAAGTCCTATCGAAAATGAAGTTTCTTCCATGATTAGTTTATCTACAGGGCAAATCAAAAGTTTCCCATTACAATTACGGCCTATGGGGAAAAATCGTTTCAAAGGAATTTTAAAGATGTTATACCCTGTCAAACATATTAAAATATGCATTCTATAAAATATAAGGTGAAAATGTAGCTATTATTTATTTACAGGGCCAAACAAAAGAATTCCATTAGATAATGGTAAAAGGGGGAATTGTGTGTGACATATTTTAAATATATTAAGCTTTTTCATGTATAATAAAATTGATGTATGTCACTGAAGCTTAATATAAATTATACGCTACTGTCTTGCATAATATGAAGTACATAGCATTTACAGGGCCATACAAAAGATTTCAAATAGTATATTCTTTCCGAAGTACCGTATATGTGTCCGATGATGGCTGATGGAGGGATGAAATGCATTTTAATTATGATATGTGCGTTTATATTTCGCTAAATATATGCACATTATATGGTGTGTATAAATGTTATAGTTGATATACAGGGCTACCCAAAAGAGCTCACCAACGTTACTGAATATGAGCGTAAATTATTTAAGCGTGGTTCTTAAATAAGCTATGCATTTTTACGTCAAGCTTCATTCAATTTACTGAGAAATGTTTGCAGAATATAGATAAAAGGATATACAGGGCCACGCAAAGAATTCGGTACATGGACGCTTATGAATGATGATTTATAAGAATGTGATTTCAGTTGTTTTAAAAGTGTTTTAGTTTACAATAAATTTTAGCCTAATGCTGACGTGTAATAAAGGTACAATGTAAACTACAGGGCTGAACAAAAGTATTCAAGTATGTTTCCATCTAATAGTATGAATTGCTGAAAAAGAAATTTCAAGCTACTGGGTATTTCCTTGCTAAACTAAATTTTCCCATTATATCAACTGACATATGAAGTACAGGGCTGTTCAAAAGTACTGGAATACATATTTGGGTACATTTGGCTATACACTATTATTTCCCTAAATAACAAAGTTTTGTTAAAGATTTCATTAAGTGTTGGAAAGTGCTTCATAATCTATGCTTAACGCATGATTTTTCTTACTTGTTTAGAATCATCTGAGACAAACTTGCTTGATCAACAAGGTACTGTATCATCTGACGAAAAATCTAAAAATAGAAGACATGATTCGGATGATGATTTATCTCCATTTAGAGACCAAAAAAAGACTGATTTTTCTCCACAAAACCATAAACAAAACAAAAGAAGGCATGACTCTGATGACAGTGATTTTTCTCCACCAAGAAATCTAAAACAAAGAAGAAGCATTAATAAGTCTGACAACGATATTTCTCAATCTCAAAGTCAAAAACACAGTCGGAACAGACATGACTCTGATAGTGACTTGTCTCCTCCAAGAAGTCAAAAACAAAGTAGAAATAAGCATAATTCTAATAGTGATTTATCTCCACCTCGAAATAAAAAACAAAATAAAAGTAGACATAATTCTGATAGTGATTTATCTCCTCCTCGAAATGATAAACAAAATAAAAGGAGACATAATTCTGATAGTGATTTATCTCCGGAGCGAGATCGGAAGCAAATTAAAAGCAGACATAACTCTGACAGTGACTTATCTCCTCCACGCAGTCATAAAGTAGCTTCTACTAGAAGTAATGTACAAAATTTTGATACTCTAATCTTTAGTATTCTTCTTTTTGTTGCATGTGTTTTTTATTGTTCATATAATATTTGATGTGTGTTTAATAATAACATAATTTTTTCCCTTACAGCTATTTCACTGTGTGAACTGCTTAGCGATTTTATGTAATCCCCTAGCAAAAAAATTGTTATTGTTGTTCTATTTAAATTTGCTTATTTTTATGTGCTATCCAAACATTTTGCAACATTATATGCTTATCTCCTCCACTTATTAAACCAAGTCTCAATTAGATATTTGTTTTTGATGCAAATATTTAAGGAAAATGGTGGAAGTACCCCTCCACCTTTTACATTGCTTTGATCTTGATTATTGTTCCAAAAAATCAAGTTTTCAAAAAGTTGCTGAAAATTCCTGTAATACTTGTATTACTTACACTTAATTCTTTTTTTCACAATTTTGAAATTTTGTGCATGAATCGCACCATTTTAGTCTGAATTTGAAGCCCAGACCTTCCTTCTCTATGATTAATTAGTAATATTTATGAAATAAAATTTACAAATCTGGTATAAATTTCTAGATATAAATTTAAGATTTTATGACTTTTGTTATGAACAAATTTTTATTTTTAAATGATGCAAAATATGTTTTGATTACTGTGCAATTTTCTATTTGATATAAATTGAGAACTAAAGTAAACCAACCTTACCAGCTATGATTTTAAGAAAAATGCTTTGCAAAATTTGTATATTTTTTTATGAAACTTTCTCAGGCCAGATCTACTAGTATTAGAGGAAACCAGGTTTCTACAGGATAGGATATGTTGATTAAGTTAGCAGTTACAGGGTGAATCAAGCCACTTGATCTTCTCTTGCACTGGCAACTTGATATCCAAGTTACATTGGATCTTCTCTTAAACTGATTCAGTCATTTGAGTAGTTTTAAATTACCAAAATTAATCATAAAGCCAATAGATAGCAAACAATGCTTTGACAAGACAAACTCATTTTTCACAAAAAAATCAGGATAACCTGCTCTGGTTTTCAAGGCCTCAACCTTATAGAACTTAAGTTATTAATTGTCTAAGCGAAGCGAAGTCTTATTCACATAGTGCATAACGATATTAAAAATCAATAAAAAAATTTCGTCAAGCAAATCTAAAAAAATACTTGTCGGATTTCGATTCTGTTTGTACCAGAATATACCTATGAAGGTAAACTACTGAATGCACCTACTACGAAATATTAGTTCCAAATAGTTAGAAAATTATATTTAAAAAACTGTTTAAAAAGCACAAATTATTTGCTTACATCGCAGAAATTTGGTATGTGTTGTTGTCCTTGAAAAATCAAGGACAATTCTTAAGAGGATATTACACTAGCAGAGACAATACGCAGTGTGAAACTTTGCTGTAGAAATTGCCCATAGAGTTTAATAAAAAATGTATTGAAAAAAAATAACCAAACAGATTTATAAACAACAAACAACTTTTATTTGATTCAAAGATAAAACATATAAAATCAAATTAAAACCAAAAATATATAAAAGTCAAATCAATAGTCAAATTATATTATATGCATAATTAAATAATGAGCCAGAGCACCAAAAAGCAAACTATTGTATTTTAAATTCTATATTAATAAATGTATTTCTTAAACTATCAATTTATAATTAACTTTAAATAAATACAACTCTAAATTAAACTGACATTTCCAATCTAGCCCATATTAATCTTTCAATTAAAATAAAGTAAATTATATTAATGTTTCTCTCCTCCCAAATGATTCCACTAGACATATTAAATTACAACAAAAATTTTCTCTAAAGCTAGTCCTCACTGCCACTAAGAACGCTTTCCAAAACACCGTCTACTGCCACTAGTGGTGTACTCCAAGATATCCCGTTTCTGCCACATGAGACAATACTTGGAGGGAGAGAAAGAAAAATCTAATGATTCCCCATACCGTAGCAAAACTAAATCTTAACAAAGACTCTTAGCGAGAACCGTCTATAGAGTCTCAAAAAAGAAATTGACCTGGTTCCCTTTTGGCCTGGTCACATTACCACAGCACGGAAAATCATTTAAAAAGAAAAGATTACCTTAAGGGAAGGAGAAAAAGAAATCTTAAAAGTAATGTATTTCCAATTTAAAAGAAGTATAAAAATGAAATACCGATTAATAAAAACAACATGTCGCTGGTGACGTGGCTGTCTTCACCTATTTCGTAGAAATTAAAGTTCTAGAATTGCCAGAATTCACGATGCATTATTCCAGGATGCAGCTTCAACTTTATAATAAACCAGGTGTTAACAAACAGAAACATAAAGTCCATCTTACATCCACTGACTTCTCAAAAGCTTTCTCAAACAACATATTACATTCACCAGTAACAATCTTTAGACTTCACTGTAAACAAACATAATTAAGGACAGCACGAAAACAAAATGAAACTATGACAACAGACAAGCAGGCAAGGCCCTCACGGTCTTTCTACTGAGCTATAAATAGCTCTCCCATCCTACGCCACTGGCCATTTATGTCATTTCCTATGACGACATCCAAATGCCACCTATAGCAATTAGAACATATCTGAGCAGAAGAACCAATAGCGATCGACCACGATAGGTAGGCACGTGCATTCAGACAGGTAACGCCATCTACCTAAAACTGCCGTAACCCTACAGATTACGATTTACCGTGACGATGATCGCCGCTGTTCATGTTGACAGGATGGAAACATGATTACCATGATACAAGATAGCAAGTGAATGATGAACGTAAGTTAAACAGAAGTGACCAAACATTAAGTTATATTTTATTTAGAATAAAGTTATATTTAAATACTGAAATAAAGATAATGGAAGTATTTAAATTAGACTTACACTATGGAAACTTAAAATGATTTAGTTAGGAATTATTTAATGATAACTAAAGGATAAATAGGTCTGTAGAAGATAAGTTGGATGAAATGGGGATGAATGGAATGGGACAGGGTTTGAGTGGAGTGATAAGAATAGAGAGAAAATATAAATATAGTTTCCTAACATGTGTCAATTTCATCGATTGGATGTTTTCGTAGACAACCGAATTAAAATACATGGAGAAATTAGAAGAAAGAAAAACGCATGCAGTAATATTGAAGTGCAATGAAACATTTTAGAAATTAATCAAGTAGGAAAATAAATCTGTTACTTTTTTCCTATTTAAAAAAATGTCAGAAAAAACTTTGATTTTGAGATTTTGTGCTAATCTCTCAACAGCATTTTTTAATCGCCAAAAGAATTTTTTATACTTCGCGTGTGAAAATTAGAAACGATTACTGTTTTAATAAAATATTGCTCTTTATGACATTTTCGCTTTTTATTTATTTTTATTGCATACTTTCTTTTAACTTATATTTTGTTTGTGTGTGGATGTCAATTCTTGAGACTTATTTTTCGGCATGTTTGTCATATGCGCACCAGATTTGGCAAAATATTTTCAAAAGTCTGTTAGGCGAAAACCTCGTTGTGGAATAACGCTTACATATACATTTATAATTATTTTCTATTATTTTCAAAAGCAACTTACAGTAAATAAAAAATGGTTCTACTTGGTTATTCCGTCGACCCAATAGTTGTTGAGCCAGGAGCTTGTGTGGTTTCATGTCTGGGGACTTGATAAACTATATATTTTTGTATTCACCACAACAACAGCACCTCATTTATCCATGATACTTTCAAAAGGAAGGTAGCTTTTGTGCGTCATATTGGAAAATGACCGCCGTCGTTGAGTTAAGCGGTTGTGTGGTTTCATGTCAGCAGACATGGTAAATAATACATTTTTGGATTCATGAGAATATCAGCATCTCATTTATCCCTGATACATTCAATACTAGGGTAGTTTATGGACGCCATATTGGAAAATGGCCGCCGTCGTTGAGGCAGGGACTCTTGTGATTTCATGTCAATGAACTTGTTAAAACACACTATTTTGGATTCATGACAATTGACACAACGAATGACATTTATCTATGATATTTTCAAAATAAGAGTAGCTAATGGACGCCATTTTGAAAAATGGCTGCCGACGTTGAGCCAGGGGCTCATATGATGTCATGTCAGAGGACTTACAAAATCATACACATACATTTTTTGGATTCACCTCAACAACAAAATGATACTTATCCATATTTACAAAACCAAGATAGCTTATGGGCTCCATATTGGAAAATGGCAACATCGTTGAGTCAGGGGCTCGTATTTTCATGTCAGTGGACTTTATAAGCCATACACTTTTGGATTCACCAACATCAGCCACAAAATGATATTTATCTATGATATTTTCAAAAACAAAGTAACCAATGGACGCCATAATGGAAACTTCTGTCGATAAGCACAGTGATAGAAAAGATTTTCTTGATTTTACATGCCGTAAAATTAACAGGATGATTAAAGAGACAATAAGTAAAGATACCCAGGGGTCAAAAGCTACAACAAAGTTTAGTCAAAGACCTGCCGCAGTTAAAAGATATTTTTGATACCAGGGCAGAATTTCTTCACATGATTCGTGAAAGAACCAAAATGAGCTTTTCAGAAAAATCTATCCTACATCAAGATCAGTCTTTGAGCAAGATCCAGAAAGATGAACCTGGTGTATCTCATATTTACAGAACATGGTTATCAATGAATAGATAAATATAGACAGGCTAACAGAATCAACTAAAGTAATTACAAATCCAGAAATTGTCAAAGACATGATCAAAACTCATAAGATGATTGAAGAAATTTACGAAACTTTCAAGAAAGAATATCTGTCTGAAGATTCAAAGCCAGAAGGATTTTTCAACCTCTGATAAGCTAAACACATTTTGTGGCTTGAAAATGAAAGAGAATTTGAAGTCAAATAAATTAGAGTTTGTTGCCATGACAAAAAGAAATCTGTTTTTTATGATGACAATCCTTGCAGAGCGAAGAAATTTGACTGTCTTGTCTTTTCCTACCATCTAGGGCTTCTTCAATAATCCTTAGCAACACTTGATGGTTCAATGCGAAAAACTGAAAAATCAAACTGATGGATGTTATGGCAAAATTACGACTGGTGAAAAAATGCAAATGATGGTGTTGTTAATATAAATGACAGAATGTTCTTTGTTCAAAGCTACCATAGGAACTACATTCATTTGGGCAGCTAGCAAAGAATCTGTTTTTTGAAATATAGTAGACTCCCTCAAATCCGCACAGCTTGGGACCAGAGGTTGTGCGGATTTTAGAATTTTGCGGATTTCTGGTCATTGCTTTGTTTACATTTTTTAAACAATAATTAGAGTGCAATTAATAGTGCAATCGGAACTATAATGAATGCTTACAATATAATAAAATATTAAAATAAGCAATAAACTAAAATAATACAAATTTAGATAGTTTTTAAAATGATAAAAGTACTGATAGCAAAGGTCAAATTAATAATCAATAGTGTAATAATAGTATAGTATTCATTATAAAAATTAGATGTGTTTTTCCAAAATTATTCAGCAAAACTTGCCTCATAAAAGTACATTAATTCTCATCAAAATCATAAAATAAGGATTTTTTTTTTTTTTTCAAGTTTAGCCGGGCTTAATAACCAAAAAATCTTGATTAATGCCTAAATATATTTGGTAAGAAGATTGTGATTACCAGTGATATCAGCAATATCTTGAATTTTTTCCAAAAAAATTTATTCTTCCTTCATGAAAGAAACATTAATAGAGTATTGTTAAGAAAATTACACAATAAAAAATATATGGAATTGATGCAAAACTAAAAAAAATCAAATTTTGTCACAATATCTGAACTAAAAGTTTCATTGTTTACATCCATAAAATATGTGCGGATTTTAGAGAGTTGCGGATTTGAGGGAGTCTACTGTAATACAAGATTATACTTCCTCTCAAAGGATAGATGTTGTATTTGATACATACAGGCAGTTGTCAATAAAAACAAACGAACGAAAAATATGAACTGTTGTTGATGTTATAAAAGTTATACAGGGTGTCCCCTCTCAACGGTGGCCAATGGCTAATTTCTAAACCGTTAGTCATAGACATATAGTTCCAATTGCAAAAATGCTTTAAAAAAGGCAAAGAATTGTTTTTTAAGCAATTTTGGTCAAAAAAATGTTTTACTAAAAAATTACGAAAATTAAATTTTTATACGGTCCCCCGGTCCTATAAGTGATATTTAGTAAAATTTTTTCAACACTTTAGCAAGTAATATAGAAAAGGTCCCATTCATGTAACATTAAAATTGACCGAGTTATGAAACTTTAACTTTCATGACTTAAACCACTTTTCTATAGCTGAAAATGGATGAGTTCAACTGAGTTTTAAGGGAACGTACACTAAGGGCTTAAAGTATTATAAAGGGAGTCGATTTCCAACGCTGTTCAAAGGCTACTTCTTAAACTATTTGTCACAGATGTATAGTTCCAATTACAAAATGTTTTAAGTGAGCGATTTAACTGAAGGCGCTGTCACCGTATAAGTTTTTCGGTAGTGTTAATTATAATTAATTAACTTCTAGATTGGTTATTAAAATAACTGAAGACATAAATTTCAAAATTCTCTTTATCGAAAAAATCAAATTTTGGGATATAGCGAAGAAACTCTAAATGCATCTATTGGTTTTCATTATAAATTTTGAGATTGCATTGTTACAATAGTGGTGGTTTGTATAGACTGGAAGAGATATCAAAAAGCAATAAGTCGAGTTTTGAAATTCATATCCTCAATTGTATTTTTACGTATGTTTTATTTTGTAAGCAAATGAAGCTGATTCTTTTCATGATTTTATTTTAAAAAGGTATGTTATTTTGATAAGCTTTTATTTTATTCATAGTTTTCGTATGTAAATTTTCCTAGTTCAAAACTTATATTCAAATTTTAACTCACTTCCAAATATCTGATTGAGGTTCAATTCCCATACTTATTTAAACCCGATGACAATGTAATATTAATACGATTTTAGGTGCACTCCATTTATTTATTTTATAGGACTACATCAAATTCCATTAAGTTGAGTAATCTAATAGAGCTTTAAATATGTATCATTTTGTAACGATTTGTGACTGAATTTAACAAAATTTCTGTTATTTTTTTACTTATATTTTTAGCACAAATTGCATATTTTACTTTAACATGTAAATGTCAACATAAATTCAGAAACAACATTGTAATTTTTTTTTTTTTTTTTTTTTTACTCTTAATGTTTAAAGTTAAATTTTCTATCTGATGTTTATTTTTATTTCCAGTAAATTTGTGAATGACCCCTATTTTGCAGCAAAAAATATGCTTCAACTTTGAACAGCTATAACTCGGTCAATTTTGATCGCAGAGGAATGGGATTTTTTTTTGTCTTACTTGTTAGAGTAGTGGTAAAAATTTTCTAAATATCACTTATAGAACCCGGGGACCGTATAAAAATTTAATTTTCGTAATTTTTTAGTAAAACATTTTTTTTTTTAACCTAAATCGCTTAAAAAATAATTCTTTACCTTTTTTAAAGCATTTTTGCTATTGGAACTATATGTCTATGACCAACGGTTTAGAAATTAGCCATTGGCCACCGTTGAGAGGGGACACCCTGTATACTCCTGGACAAACAGTATGAAAATGGAAGCAGATTTTATCTGATGAGGAGAACAAGAAAGAACTTATGCATTTCATTTCTCAAGAATTGCAAAATGAACATTATTTGAAATAGTTGAATACACAAGTGTTGTACATTATCTATGGGGAAAAATATTATAAATTCAAGAAATAACTAGCTGAAGAATCCATTAAATTGACCTACTTCTAAGAAACAGTGGTACATAACTCATATTTTGCATACATCATGTTTTAGCGTCTGGATTTATAAATATTATTATTATCTCAACACTGTTTTCTTTAGAAAATGATTTGAAAAACTTGAAAGGATTAATATTTGTGAAATTTGGATCCAATGACAGGGTAAAAATAATACTACAATTTGAGTGAGATGCATGGACTTCTATGTAAAGTGATAATAACACTTTCTTTGAAATGCATTCACTGTCAGTGCAACACGTGCTTTTGCAGAGAAGGGAAAATGATGAATCAGAACACAAATTTCGAGATGCGCTTAAAGCGTTTGATACTGAAGCTGATTTATCAGAGGAAACAAAGAAACAGCTTGAGTCATAATTTTACCATCTCTATTGTGAAAAGCAAAAATACACAAACATCAAGGAATTGTGCTGTATTCTATATATTTTTTCTGTAAAACAAAAAGTCTGTGGAGTCGCATTGCTTTTTGTCATGTAGTAATACACTCTACTTATAGGTAATGCAAGCCAATTACCACGGTCTTGTTCGGAAGAAGTACCTACAGGCTGATCCTGATCTTCCATCTCCAGATTAGATTTTTGGAACCAGGTTGGATTTTTGGAATAGATAGGGAGGAAAAAGGTTTTCTAGAGATCTAGTAGAATGGCAGTCCTTTTGCTCCTGAAGCTGCTTTGGAACTGGTGTCATACTTTTGTTCAAGAACATGTGACACACTATCATGGGCATGTCTATTTAATAACCTGATATACAAGGATATGCAAAACATAGAACTGTTCTATGATGATGGAAGTTATTTAGATACAATGATGTGAACCAATCATGATAGAAGTGCAGAAGACTAAGATTTCTGTTATTGATTAACCCGTTCGAGGCCAGCATCTTTTACAAGAATTTAATTCTATTGACACCACTTTTTGTCAAACAATTAAATTTAGTTCAGCAAACAAGAGAATGTCTTAATTAGATAAGGAGAATTTTACTTTTTTAATGGTATCAAAAACAAGCAATGGAAGCACATTTTGAAGTTGCATATATGCACCCGTGGCCCCGAAAGGGTTAATTCTTAACAGACTGAGTACAATAGTTTCACCAGTACTAATATTTTCTTGAATTGCTATGTCTTATACACATGAAAATAATATGCATTAAAATGCAAAACAAGTTTTCGATTTTCTTTCATTGCAAATTTCTTTTGATCGGTTTATTCAATTGAAAATGTTAATAATCATATTGAAATAAAATCTTAACAAATATATAATTTGTATAATGTTATATGTTCAATAATATTTGTTCTCTGCATTTTTTCATTGAAATTTAATTATGTGGTAATGGTTAAAAAAAAAAAAATCATCTGTATCTATGTGCGATAGATGGCGCTCATTTTTTCAACATGGCGTCTGTAAGCTACCACAAATTTAATAGTATCATCATAAAATTAACTCCTTGGACCATTGTGAATCCAAAAAACATGTATATCACCAAGTCCCCAGAGATGAAACCAAAAACCCTAATTTTGGCTTCTGGCTCAACGACTACAAAAACTATCGTCAAACTCTAAAATTAAATGCCAATAATGAGTTACCGTATATGTCACATTTACTTGATATTAAACACAAAATACGTGTTTGTTACATCATCAAGTGATTTTAAATGTGACCTTTTATTTGTGTTTTTATTAATGTTTTACTAATTCATTTGTTATTTCATTATTTTAAATAAAAATTATGTCAATTTGTTTAACTTGGCTGATAGCTTGGCAATTTCTATAATTTGGCGAATTGATCGATGGGATAACCAAGTAGTACCAAAAAAATATAATTAATAACTATAGAAAAATAATAATTTATATAATTAAAAAAATGAAAATAAATGAACATTTTATTAGTAAGTAAACAATATTAGCCGGGTTACTATCTCAGGCAAAATAATACCATTTTCACACCAATTATGTGACATCTGTGCTCATTTTTCACCAAATTTCCTGTTGGCATAGAGCTTTGAAATTTGGAAAATGTATGAATACCTGGGAGCAATACAGGAATTGGACATTGATTTTTTTGTTTTGTTTTAATTCGACCCCTGATTGGGGCAACGGGGGTTATTTTTTAAAGATTTATACATTTTTTTCTGTGCAAAGAAGCCACTTACCTATTTTTATGTACAAGAAGAATTAAATGGCATATAAAAACAATGGTATTATACATAAATAAAATGCTTAAAGTGATATAAACACTGGGCTTGGCGAGATTTTTTTAATGTTAATTTGGTGAAACTATTGTTTCCATTACTAGATACATATAGCATGCTATAATAGCACATTATTTATTTATTTTAAAATGAGAATAAAATAAAGTGATAAATGTAACATTTTCTGTTATTTTAAAAAGGAAATAACAATCAATAAATGGTAATACTTGTAGAACGCACAATTTGTTATAACATTTATACGATAACCATGTCAGGCAAATAATCACCATTTTGGCACCAATTAGGTACCTTGGTCTGTATAGGGCATGCATGTGCCATATTTATTTATAAAAATAAGCATGAACGTTCACCAAGTTTGTTTTCGTAGCTGCTTATATCCTTTTGCAACATAGTGCATTTTTTGAAGCTAAAACTGTACAAAAATTAAATAAATATTTGCAATAATAAAAAAAATGTAATGCACATTTCTTAATCAGTGGGCTCGATAATTAGACCTCTTTTTTTTTTCTCTCTCTGTCTCTCTCTCTTTAAAAGACGTTATTTTATATGACATCATTCTCTGGATTTGTACTTTTTCCCATATTTCATAATTTGTGTCTACTCATTTTGTAACTTGTTTTTATTCTTATTTATTAACAACGACATTTTGATTTCCTATTAAAATAAAAATTCTTCTAAATGCAAGGAATTTGTAAAATAAATAAATAAGATGAAATGCAGACATCCATTGCTCAAAACACAAAAAATTTCCGATTGTGTTAATATTCAATATATTACTTTAAATATAATTTTAATTGGTACTTCTAGGTTATCCCGTCGACCAATTGCGCCAAATTATACAAATCGCCAAACTAATAGCCAAATTATACATGTTGACATAATTTTTATTTTAAATAACAAAAACACAAATAATTAGTAGAATATTAATAAAAATATTAATAAAAAGTCGAAATAAAAACCACTTAATGGCATTTTAAACACGTGAATCACATTTAATGCCATTGAATGTGATATTCACGATAATCCATTATTGGCATTTAATCTTATAGTTTGGTGATAATTTTTTAGTCGACGGGATAACCTAGAAGTACCTTTTAATTATATGATGTTTTTACTTTAAAAAAAAAAAAATAAAAACATCATTTTTATGATGATCAAAATGGGACTTGCGTAATAACAGAGTCATATATTAGGTATGCCATTGATTAAGCATTAATATTCCTCGAGTAATTAAAAAAAAAAAATGCGGACAACCTAAGGTCCATTCTTGACCAAAAACAACAACCATTTTCTAAATGCTTAAAAATTAACAAAGAAAAGTAATATTGCAAAAGTATCATGAAATCAGTTAAAACTATTTATTTTAAAAGATGAAATGATAAATGAATGAAAGGTCTATATTTTTAATGAAATAAATCGGATTTGAAAAATTATTGGCCATTTTTTTACTATAAAAGTATCAATTTTATTGGTACTTAGTATACGAAATGGGAAAATTAGCACTACTTTTTGTACATAAAAAAGACCGTTGTTTTTTAAAGTAAAAAAACAGATTATGAAGTTTCCAAGTCACCGGCTTATAGTCCACCAGAATTTTCTTATAGAAAATGTTATTCATTTAAATCCGCAGAATGTTCCAATTAAATAAAATAAAATTTTCTGCATTAAAATACCGGTATTCAAAAAACCGAAGACTTGGCAGCTTTACCTATAACATTTTTATAATCACAGTAATTTTTTTTAAGTCAAGTTCAAATTTAGCCAAGACTTTTTTTTTTTTTTTTTTTTTTTTTTTTTTTTTTTTTTTTTTTGCTAAAAGCAGCTTTTTTTACTTGTGTAACTTAGATACAATATATTGAAATAAAAGGTTTTGACTTATGCTATTATTGCCTCTTATTATTTATTTATTTGTACTTTAAATCATATGGCTCAAAATCCTGCATTTCGAGAAAGGACAAAGAGAATGACATTTGACGATTTATTACCTGCGCCTGGATAAGTGCCTTACTACAATGCATTTAATACTTTTCACAGAACTTTGCTGCTATATGGACTTTGGCACTTTTATAAAAAGTTTTACGCAATTTGGGTTTAACAAAGTGAGTTTTTTATCGAATGATACAAATGACTAACAAGGAAGGTCTCCATTGGGGGCATACTCAGAATTTTTTGAAAAAAATACGAATTAAACTACTCATGTAGGTAATAAAGGATCAGTGAAAATTAGCGGCGGAATTACATTATTACATATGTAAAAAAATAAAATAGTTTGGAATAATTGGCGTGAAAAGCTGAAAGCGACGCGGGGTTTGGCGTACAGTGCATTTCCTCGCCAAAAGCAGACGATTTTAACGAATCTGAAAATTGATTTCAATTGACTTCACTGTTAAAAATCTGCAGCATTTACTGCAACGTCACTCCACTACTTTTAAAGAATATCTTTCTTCTGACCAATGAGAATGCTCCATAGCACCGTGAATTGGCCGTGTCATACACTGTTAAAAATCTGCTGCATTTTGTTGCAACGCACTCCTCCGCTTGTAAATAATATCTCTATTCCAACCAATGAGAAAGCTCCATTTCACGGCCAAGTAACCGTTTTCTATGCAAGCAAGGGAATGCGTTGCAACAAAATGCAGCAGATTTTTAACAGTATATTTTTCAATTTGGAACAATTTTAATCAATTTAAATTGTGCTTTAAATGATAAAATATATTAATTTCATTTTGTTTAAGTACGTATAAACGTATGTGACAAAATTACACTTAAAGTAAAGTAAAAATGCAAAACTAAAATTACTTAAACTAAACTTATTTAAATAAATTGAACATAGAAAGTTTTTTCTTTAAAAAGTATTCGAAGCGTAAAAGCGTATTTTTCAAAATTTCGTTTTTTCGCCAACCGGAGATAAATCGCCAAATAAACGAAATTTTTATTATTTTTTTACGGACGTTATAAGGAGATTCCGCCGAAATGTTTTTTATAAACATGTATAACTATATGAGAAGAACATTCTGTAATTTTTTCAGATTTTTCTGAGTATGCCCGTATGGAGACCTTCCTTGTAAGAAAGGGAAAATGAAGAAGTATTATACTGTTTTTTGTATATTTAAAAATGTATCTGATAACTCTAATTAGATAAATTATGTATATATAAAAAGAAATAAATAGCTTCTGATTCTCTTCTTCCATGCTATAAAGCAGAAACTTTTGTGTGTTTTTGAGTTATTATCATTGGAACAACCTAGCTGATTTCAAAATTAAGTGGGTAAAAAATGTTGGTAACCATCTTTGCTCCAAAATGGACTATATCTTATGTCGGTACAATAATCTCCATCAATGCACAAACAAAAAAAGTTCTAAAATTGCGAATTCTTTGATACTGATTAGTCTAGAAGCTTGAAAAATTTTTGGTGGTAATTTTTAAGATATAATATATTTGTTGTCGTTATGAACGATTTCTAAAAGATTTGACAGTTTAATTTCACAAATAAACATACAACTTTCTACAAAGATTTTAAATCACAATTTATTTGGAATATTATAATTTCTGGAATAATGTTGGGGTTAGAATCTATGACTTTGGCATCGCACTAACTTATAAGATGTAAATGCTCCAAACGAATTCTAAAAAAAGGATTCCTTAACTCTTATTGTACAATCTCATTGCATCCATGAAAAACAGATATTCAACAATATTAATTAGTCGAAGGGATCTCACACTATATAAAATACAGTCTAACCCAATATTTTTTGTTATTTAGAGTTACTCAAATTGGTGCAGAGCGTCTGTTTATTCTCATGACATCATTTCAAAGAGTTAAAATTCCAATATAAGATAATTTGGTGTTTTATTTTCTGCATTACTTTTAACGTATTGTGCATTTCCAATTTTATATCCATGCATGGTTTGCTTTCCCTTTTCAAAAAACAGTGTATGCAAATTTATATATAAGATTTTGTAATTCTACGATTTAATATGCTTATTTTCATCAGTATATTTTACACAATATATGACCAGTTAAAGGTAGCACCTCACTTTCTTTACTTATTGCAAGTTATTAAATCTGTGTTCTCAGTAATACCGCTCAGACTAATCCCTCTGAGGGAAGTCCTAGTTTTTTCTTTATATTGTGTTACTATTACTATTGATATACATCGTTATTATTATTATTTATGGTTATTAGTGTTTATAGGTGTAATTGTTTATTTATCATTATTAGTGTGTATTATTATTATTAAGCAAGTTTAATAAAAATAATAAGAAAAATACTAACTGCACATACAGGGTTGTTATAATTAAAGTTCGCCTATTCAGAAGGCTCTAGAGCCGGTTCTATGGCTCCAAACGAAACAAAATTTCTCTAGTACGTAGTTGAAGAGATGCGCTCTGCGAATATTGCAAAAAAATAATTAAATTTTTTTCAATAGGTGGCGCTGCGCCAATATTTAAGACGATGTTTGCAGATTGATTATATCAATTTCAGTCAATCCAGACGAAGCATACAAATTTCAACAAACTTCGGGGAACAGCGGATTGTTATAATTAAAGTTCACCTAATCAGACAGCTCTAGTGCCTAATCTATGACTACAAACAATACAGAAAAATAAATATCATTTCATATGATGTAATGTGCATCAGCAAAAATAAAACATGTCGTTCGGCAGCGAGGAAATAACGAAAATAACATTAAGAATGCTCAATGAATCCTCCACCATTATCAATAACGCATTCCATTCTCAGAATTGTGTTTTCTACAGCATTGCGTAAATTGTCCTGTGAGATTGAGCGAATGTGAAGTTTAATACTGTCTTTTAGATCAGAGATTGTCTGACATCTGTCTTTAGATACAGAATCTTTCAAAAATCCCCACAACCATAAATCGCATGGTGTTAGATCAGGCAATCGTGGTGGCCAGGCTGTTTGAAAATAATGACTTATGATGCGGTCTTCTGTAAAATGGCTCGTTAAGAAAATCCGAACTTCTCTAGTAATGTGCGGTGATGCACCGTCTTACATAAATACGATATTTTGAAGGCAACCTTGTTGTTGCAGCTTGGGAATCAGAAAATGTGACAACATATTGAGATACCTTCTTCCATTTACGGAACATGTAATGGGTCCTGTGGATGTTAGTTCCACAAAAAAACATGGTCCTATCATAAACGTAGCAGTAAAACCGGGTAATGTACATTGCCGTCACTTTAGCTGCATGCAATGGAACTTCTTGGACAACATTAGGATTTTCTTTCGCCCAAATTCGACAGTTGTGTGTGACCATTTGTCCGTTTAAATAAAAATGCGCTTCATCGCTCCATAGAATATTCCAGGGCCAAGAATTCTCCATATTCATTCGTGCAAGAAACTGTAGTGAAAATGATAGCCGACTTTCTGTATCACCCTGTATTAGTTGTTGCACCCTCTGAATCTTGTAGGGATAGTAGAACAAAATTTGATGCATGACTTTTCTCACAGTGGAAATCAGCATATCGACTTCATTCGCAATAGCGGGGACACTTGCATTAATAAATTATGACTGGCTTGCTAAATCAATGGCAGCAATAGCAATATCTTCAACGCTAGAAATGTTTACCTTTTTTCGTCCTCTGCCAGGAAGAATGTCGAGTTTCCCTGCTTCCTCGAACTTTTTAACTATTTTGTGAACTCCACGATCCGACATTGGTCCACGTCTAATATCTTTTAATTTCCGGAATTCTCGAAGAACTGCAGCTGCATTGCTGTTATTTTGATAAAATAACTTTATAAGAAGTGCCTTTTCTTTCAAAGTTACCATTCTCCAAAAAGCGTAGATTCAAATGCTTTTCAGAAACAATCAACTGTACCAGGTCAAAGAAATCATAGACACACTTTATCAGAAAGTTTTAAATTGTCAGTTGGTTAGAAGGGTATTTCTAGTTTTCGAAGTTGCGACGTCACTTTGACGTAGTTCGTCGAAAATTTGAATAAAATGTTATCTTTTTCAAGTGTTCAGTGAAATTTTGTAATTTTGTGTGTTTCACCTGGATTGACCGAAATTGATATAACGAATCTCAAAAAGTTTACTTCATAAACTGTTAAATAAAATTTCCTGTATTTTGTTTTTACAAAATAAAGAAATCTGCAAATATTGGCTTAAATAGTGGTGCAGCGCCATCTATTGACAAAAATTTTAACTAATTTTTTTTTTTTCGATTTTCGCAGAGCGCATCTCTTCAACTACGTACTAGTGAAATTTTGCTTCGTTTGAAGCCATAGAACCGGCTCTAGAGCTTTCTGAATAGGTGAACTTTAATTATAACAACCCTGTATATTGTTCTACATTGCTTGAAAAACATTTTGGAGTAAAAAGTAATTATTAATGCCTTTAAAAATATTAAATCTGACATTATGTAAGTAAATATGTTTTAAAAAATTACTAAAACAATTTACCCATAAACTTCATATCAGGCATAAACACATTTTATTTGAAATTTTTTACCATCAATTATTACTTGCATCATAAACATTATAAATGCATTTGCGGTAGAAGAAAATTTAATAACTGGTATAAGAATAAAATAGATGATTTGATATTACTCAATCTTGAAAATTTCAAATCATAAACAGTAGAAAAATGCTTACATGTAATTTTAAAAAACAAAAAATAATTATTAGTATTTTATAATTATACTATTAAACAATAACATAAACCACTAGATAAAATGCAATATTAGATTTAGCAATGTTTCAAAAATTTTTAATATGATATAAAAAATTCCTAGTAATTTTAGAAGTTTGATAAATGTTAAATAAATCCAAAAATTTGAGTATGAAAATTTAAAATTTTAAATAATAATTCAAAATATTAGTAAAGTAATTAAAAAAAAATCTTTCAAAAATTTCATCTCATAAATAAAAAAGCTGTAATAAATAAAAGGAAGTTTTGCCAGTGTTATGTTATTTTTAAATCTGAAACCTTTTTGCAGTATCACAATTCAACTTTAAAATTAGAAGTAAATTCATTTTTTATTAAATTTTTTCCACTTTTATTCATTTACAGTTATTTAGAAATAAGCATCCATCTTCTTTTCTTTCCTATGAGAAATACTGCTTATTTTTATTATTTTTTTCCCCCCTTCATTCTTACTTTATAGTTTTTCCTTGTTAAATCTTACTTTCTTTTTATTTAATGTTTTTCTCATTTTCAAACTAATGTTAAGTTTTCTGTTTACTGTTTTAATTATTATTATTGTTGTTGTTTAATAAACGAATATCTGTTGTAGAAAAAAATAAACTTGATAAAACACTATCAGGTTTAAAAGCTGGGCTTCAAAATTCTAAATCATTGCAAGAAGAAGTGCAAGAATTAAGAAAAAGAGAAAAATCTCAATTAAATATGGTAATTAATCTTCCTTTTTATGAGAAACTTTTTAAATGTTGCTTTGTAATTGCTTTATATTTTTAAAAAAGAAAATTAAAAATATATAAATAATTATAACAAATTAAAATAGTTTTGCCAGAGTTTTTCCAGTGCTATTATAAAAGAGATGCAATTAAATTAGGAATTTTTATTAATATTATTATTTATCTTGTATTTCTTCAATGGGTCTTTACTCACTAATGACTACATAACTATGCTGAGCTGATACTTATTGATTGTCAGATTTTATCTGTAATTGTATAAGCCGTAGGATTTATGTTGTGTAATAATATTTAATATGGAGAATTATAATTAGCATGTCAGTGTTAAATTTCTAGTTAATAATCTATGAGATATTAACGGTAAGCATTAAATCTGTATATCTTAAATTATTCAAGTCTGTAATTATACTAGAACAGAGAAAAGATCTATATCAAGAGAGGATGAGAGTCAGTAATTTTGGAAGCTATATAGACAGCAGCAGAACCTGGCCAACAAATTAGCATGTGAGCTAAAATGCCTGAAAAGCATGTTAACTTTTAATTTTTTTTTTAAGAAGTGGAGAGAAAATACTTCGAAAAACTTTCATCTAAAATTATAAAAATATTTCAACATTTTATAAATTTTGAATCAAACAAGGAGATTTGTTGCATTAAAAGCATTTTTAAGTATTTAAGAAATGAACATTTCAAAATTGATTTTTAAAAAATCAAACAATTAAGGGAAAATTAAAATTTTTCCATTGTCTTGTAAAGAATGTCATGTAAAGAATGCATTACAAACACAACAGATGCTTTACCTTCTGTGGCCGAAACACGTTTAAAATAATTTTTTTATGTCCCTTGCAATTTTGTTTTAGCGAATTTAATTGGGTATATATATATTCATATAAGTGTTACACATTTCTTAAATTATAAAAAAGTTAAAAATAATATATATATGTATGTTTAATAAGTTATTTGTAATATTGCATTTAAGATTTTAAAACATATTGAAATAAAGTAAAAAACCTTGTTTCCGTGTTTTTGTCTGAACTAGGCTAGAAAAATAAATTAACAGTTCTGGATGCCTCATGTTATTGATTGTGAGCATATTTACAAACTTCTATGAGTGTCTGATACCTCTAATTAAAAAAAAAAAAAAAAAAAAATCTTTTTTGCTTTATTCAATCATTGAAATCTATGATTAAATGAAATAAAACTTTCCTATCTAAAATGGGGATAAAAAAAAAAAAAAAAAAAAAAAAAAAATTAGAGTTTTAAGAATCTAATTCATGGCTCAATTGACTTATTGTGTTAACATGGTCCAACCATCCTAAAATATTCATTATGAGAAAATTTATTATGTATATTACTTCAAAAATTGCAATAAAATATGGATCTTAAAAATGTAAAATCAGCATTATATTTTAGAACTCAAGTACTGTAAACTCTGGCTAAGGTAGAATCAATCGGGACCAGGAAATCTTTCCATAGTAGATAATATTCTGCCTTAGAAAAATTTTACTCTACATTTATAGATTCGCAGGAACTTGAAAATCTTTCAAAGTTAAACAGAGTTCTGCCTTACAAAGAGTTACTATATTAATTTTAATATAGTAATTTAATTTAATCAGTATTTTACATATACTGATTTCTCGGGGGAAAATTATAATAATAGTATTTTTTATAAGAAACTTAGACTCCTAAACAGCTAAATTGCTTTTTTTTTTTATTGGCATTTTTATTATGTTTTGTTGTTTTAGTTCAAGCCAAAAAAATAAATAAATAAATAAATAAATAATAAAAATAAAATAAAATAAATAAATAATAATAATAAATAAAAAATACATTCACTCATTTTATTGAAGGTTTTATTTGCAGAATTTTTTTTATTATAATTGTCAATTAATGAAGTAAATTAAAGTAGATACATTTGCAAATCACAAAATTTTATTATACTTCCATTAATAAATTACAAATATATATTTTTTAAAATTTTAATTGTTTGAAAGAAGAGTTCATTTCCTAATGTTTTATATATGCTGATTTCTCTGGGGAAAAATGATAATAATAATATTTTTTATAAGAAACTTAGATTCCTAAACAGATAAATTACTTTTTATTATTATTATTATGTTTTGTTGTTGTAACTCAAGCTAGAAAAAATTATAAATAAAAAATACATTCTCTCATTTTATTGAAGGTTTTATTTGCTGAATTTTTTTTATTATCATTGTCAATTAGGAAAGTACATTAAAGTAGATACATTTGCAAATCACAAAATTTTATTATAGTACCAATAATAAATTAAAAAATATATATTTTAGTATTTTGATTGTTTAAAAAAAAACTCAATTTTCTAAATATTTATGCAACACATTTACTTTTTTTCAGCTTATGTCTTAATCTGATGCCTTTGTGCCTAATTATTTTGCATTCTTTTTTAAATGTATTTTTTTTTTTTTTTTTTTTTTTTTTTTTTTTTTTTTTCATTTAGTTAGATGATGAAATTTCTGGCAAAAATGCTGATACCATTATAAGAGACAGAAAAACTGGAAAGAAAAGAGATTTAGACAAAGAACAAGAAAACAGGGATAAAGAAGATCATAAAAACAAGGAATATCTTCAAAAATATGAAAAGTGGGGAAAGGGGTAAGTATATTTATTTACTATATGAAATTACAGATTTTTAAATGTTATGCATTTCATTCCCTTTGAAAGATTGTTTTAATTTTTAAAGCATAAGTTACATGGCTTAAAAGGACTCGTTAGTTTTAAATATTTCTTTGTTTTTCATGTAAGGGAGATTAGGGAAGGGATGGTGCAATACTTCTTAAAATAAGCTTTATTTTTAACTTAGACCAGGGATGTAATAGAGAATATGTAGAGGTATATGTGGTATACCTTCTGTTTTTAAGAACCATGGTATATCCTCTTTTTCTCAAAAAAACAATAATCTATACATTTTAAGGTATACCCTCTGGCTTGAGCAATATCCTTTGCTTAAAATATATACTCTCTGTTTTTTTTTTTTTTTTTTTTTTTTTTTTTTTTTAAATGACTACATTATTGCTTATTTTATAACTGTTCCACCAAATGGAATAATCATAGCATTATATGTATTCCTATAAATATTTTTTCGTTTTTTAACCAACTGTGAGTTTGTGACTTAATCAATTATTGTGTGACTCAATCGATATTTTTACAATATTAAAAGTAAGTAACTACTCATATTTTTAATGTAAATTTTCAGTTTCATTTTTTGTTAATTTTTTTTTTTTTTTTTAAAGTAAACTTAACAATATCCTTTTTATAAATGAACAGTTAAATCTAAAATCTCCATGCTTGTTGTAAATGCTTATTTTTTTTTATGTTGCTCTAAGGAATGGGTGAAACATTATAACTCAGGAGGAGGAGGGGATTGGCCATTTTCCATCCTTCCCAAATGATGTCTCTATCCAAATAATTATGTGTAATAACATCCAATTTTTTGGTACTTTATATTTATAAGGCTAACTTGTTTTAGAATTTAATAGCTTTACAAATAAAACTTATTATTTCATAAGTTAAAGAATTGAAAAATTAAACCACTAAATTTTTTCTTTTCTTATATTTACATTATTTAGCAATATTAACCATCGGTAATAAATATTATATTTATTTTTTTACAGTACCCACCACTTAATAAAATCACTGGTTAATTAGCTGCTTATTCTAATCAGATTTTGAGGACCGGAATGAAATCAATACAAACTTCTGTTAAAACTGCCGGTTAATAAAATCAGCATTGACGGTTAATAAACTCAAAAAACTTCTTCAGCAGCAAAATAATCAGTTTAATCTTTTGTAATTTTTTTTTTTTTTTTAGGTTAAACAAAACAAAAATACTGCTCATATTCCACAGAAGCTCATACATGGCCATCACGTGTCATAATAACTAATTTTCCCCTCCCCCCTCGAATTTTGTGCATGATTAGTATAAAAAAAGGGGAATATTAAAGAAGAATGGTGGTGTGGGTACATGTATGGGGGAGAAGATAAACAAATGCATTCTTTCAAAACTTATTAATGTAGTAGTAAATATCAAAAATTGTCACAATGATCACATGGCTTTTTTTTTTTTTTTTTTTTTTTTTCGTTCTGTAATTTTTAAAAGAGAATTTAGTTCAGTATGATTCATTTTAATTCTTTTGAAACCCGTAATGAGTAATATGTCAAAGTGAAAAGATTTAAGCTTCAAGAAAAATAGCAAAATTTTAGAGAATTATGATAATTTACCGAAATGTAGGTCAAAGGGAAGTGCTGTCAAAGCTTCTGATCTCCCAATCTACTTTATGCAATTAGCTTAAGAACAGAGACAACATTAAGTCTCATATTTTAGCAAACAGAAATTTGAGCCGCAAACAAAAGTGAGACGTGAAAGCAGAAGACATTGAGGCAGCACTTTTAGAATGGTTTAAAAATGCCAGGTTAAAAAAAATTCCCATTTCTTGCCGGATTTTGTACAATAAAGTCGAACAGTTCGTGCAAATGATGAATGTTGAAAACTTCAGACCAACAGATGTTGGTTGTCACGATGGAAAGAATGAAACAATATCGTTTATTGCAAACTATATGGGGGAAAGCAAGACGCAGATTTGGACGCTGAAAATTATTGGAAAGCAAACATTTTATCAGATATGTTGAAAGACTATGATTCTCCTCAAATGTTTAACACTGTGAAACAAGGTTCTTTTAGTGGTGTTTACAAGAGCACTTTCATATGTTTAAAATAGAATCCATTGCTGTTTTAAAGGAGGGAAGAGTCTTTCTGTGGACTATCGCAACAATAAAAATCATAGATGACATCAGCAATCTTCACAGATTTTTTTTTTTTTTTTTTGTACAATGGGACAAAAACTTACAGAAAATATTGCGCTGGTTATGGACAATTGCGCTGCACATCCTCAAGATTTAACATTGAAGCATACAAAAAAGTGTTTCTTCTACATAACACAAGTGTTATACATTCACTTGATCAAGGAATCATCAGAGCTTTTAAATGTTATTATAGGAAAGAATTGGCCAAAAAGGCAGTAACAGAAATATAAAGAGAAATTTTATTAACCAGTGTCTTCTTCTGTAAGCTCCGTAGTAAAATCAATCAGTTTGTTGGATGAAATACGTTACATTAAAATGTCTTGGGACAATGTGACAAAAGAAACGATAAAAAAATTGCTTCTTGGCTTACGAATTTAAATCAGAAAAGTAACAAGAAATTGCCACTACCTCTGAAAGTGAGGAAGAATTTGGCAAGGATTTCCTCCGATATGTTGGAATTGATAAAAAATCTCTCAATCTCCAATATCAGACAGAGAAATAGTGGAACAGGTCTTGTTTTCGCAAGTTTCAATCAGATCAACTAATGAAAATGAAGATTCCAATGTAGACGAAGAGCCATTTTAAATCCACCCACTGCTGCTGATGCACGCAAAGCTCTTCATACACTCAGAAAGATACTACACTGTAAAAAAATGGACGATTTTATATAGATTCTGCTGATAATTGGGACACCAGTACAATTCACTGTTTTTAACAAAAAAATTCCTGTAAATTCACGAAAATTTTTGATTTTTTGCTGGACTTTATGAGAATTTTTCATTAAAAAGCAGTAAATTGTACTGGTGTACTGATTACCAGTACAATCTTCATAAAATCATTTGTTTTTTACTGTGTAGAAAATGGGAGTGCAGAACAAGAACTGTACAGTCAATATTACTCTCGTGTTAAAAACGTTAAATGTTTAATTGTTCTGATCAAACAAAGCACCATTGATAGTTTTTCATAGAGTTCAATATTGTAAGTAATCATGCTAATTAAATAAATTTTATATTTAGTTTTTATTAATTTTATATGCATAGTAGTTATAAATTTTAAATGAATGATTAAGTAATTTTGGAAAAAAAACAATTAATCCTGTTTGTTAATGTCATACATTTTACCATTTCTTTTAGAATTTGAGGGGCACCACCATTGTTTTGGGGTTCAGGAATATTTGACAGATATAAAAATCAGCCACTTATTAAAATCAATTTGGTTCAGAACGAATATGATTTTATTAAGCAGCGGCTACTGTATTAACAATTTTTTTAAATAAAATATTGCTGTTTTGAAATAACTATTGAACTCAAACTGCAAACTATTATTTTTACATGACAATATGTATGACAATTCTATCATTGATGAACAATACATAATTGCAAATTTACATCCACCAAAATTAATTGGCATCACTAGTCAGACACAAGCATATTTTTCATTTGATTTTGAAAAGTGTAATATAACATAAAATAAATGTTGTGATATAAACCTTATTAATGTAAATGTCACCCTGTGTTTACCATTTTTTTCACCTTATTTTTGAAAATTAACTATGAATATTCACTTTAAAAATATGTTCTATCCATTTCTCAGATGAGGAAAAGATGTTACTTTTTTTTGTTAATTAGTTTATTAATGTAAAATTATAATGGTTATCATCTAATTTACAATTTTTAAGCATGTTAAAATATTTTATGGTGTCATTCTAAAAATTTCCATTTTGTATTAGTGAAACATAATTAATAAAAATATTTTTGTAAAAATTGTTCCATTCCTCCCTATTTTTCCTTATCTGTTTTTTAATTTTATACAATTCTGAATCGAGCAAAACAAACCACATAAAAATATTCAATTTAGAGCTATGTAATTTTAAATCCACATGTGTTTTTAACATAGACTCCAATTAATTTTTAAACTTCGCATCTGCTTTTATGAAAGATATAATACATGTAAAAACTTTAAGGATAGCAAAAAATTGTAAACATTTTAATAAATTTAAAATGCAATAATTGAAATGACAATTTAATATTGATCATAAAGTATAAACTATAATATAAAAGTCAACAAAATAAGTTTTTGAATCTTTTGCATCATTAGGAATTAGTTGTAAGTCTATTTAAAAGAAAAAATATAGTGAGATCTAAAACCGTCATCAACAATTTTTTTAAGGTTAAAAGACAAATCTCAGACAAAAAAAAAAAACAAACTTGTAAGCAGATTAAAAGCTTTGACACCAGGGATGAAAGGAGAGTTTTAAAGTTAGCATCAATTAGAAAATACTCAAATAAAGAAATTTTACAAATGACTGGGTCCAAGTTTGCAAGAAAACAATCTTACAATGCAATTAATTGATTTTAGAATTTCCAATAATACCAAAATTGTGCACACCCCCTTTATTGTCTAGCCACAAAACCCAGCGTTTACATTTTGCAAGACCATTAATGATTTGTAATGACAAATCATTGCAGGTTATTTTCTCTGATGAAAAGAAATGGAACTTAGATGGTCCTGATGGCTGGAAATATTATTGGCATGATTTTAGAAAAGAAAAACATTCTGAAAATGTTGATTAAGTGGCGGATGCATTATGACATGGGACTGCTTGTCATTCAACACCAGGGGGAGGGAAGTACTGGAATTTTTTTCAGAAAAAGTTAATTCAAAGGCATATCTAAAAATGCCTTTTGACCATAATTTACCTGTTTCAACACTTTTGACTGGAAAAAATATAATTTATCAGCAAGGTAATGTGCCTGTTTATACAAGTTGTGACACAAAACTAGGGTTCCAGAAGAAAAATATTGAAATTTTGCAATGACTATCCTGAGGTCCTAATCTAAACCTTATCATCTCAAGAGGATATCTAATAAGACGAGTTTATAAAAATTAAATACATTTTACTTCAGTTTCAGAATTCAGATCTACAATTGAGTTTGAAGGGTACCAAATTAGTCCTGAACTGTATTAAAAATTAATGATGTCCATGAAAGATAGAATACTTGCAATCTTAAACACAATGCTGGGTGTATAAACTATTAAATATTTGTTTCTTCATAACTGCATTGTTTTTACTTTGCCATCCTTAAAGTTTTTACACAGGCAAAAATAGTGTTTTTCTAAACAACTATTTTACTTCCATAATAAAATACTTACAGATGAATTTTGTTGACTTTTTTATTAGATTTTCAAATTAATGATGCACATAATGAGAAAATTAATATTACTGTAAATGTTATTCAAAATGAGTAACATAACAAATGATTTTTGTTCAGGTATATTTGGACTATGTTTAAAAAATAATTTTAACAATATGTGGATTGATCTACAGGGTATTTCAAAATAACGTGGACAAATTGATATGACAAATCAGGCATATGACAAGGATAAAAAGTCACATAGGAACATAGGGCCGCAACTGAGTACAGGGTGTTTCATCCTAACTCATTTTGGGTTGACGATAATAAATTTCAGAAAAATGAAATAAATTATAATAAAACATTTAATAGACATTCTCACCTTTGTTTTAAATGTGACAACACCAATTAAAAGTGGTAGAAGTTCGTTTTATACGCACCAGCAATATGCACTTGGCACCTCACATTTTGAACTGATCATCAGTTTATAGGGTATCATCGATTGCTTGAGCAATATGTTTTTTCAGATCTTTTCGTAACGTTATCACATTTCGCACAAAATTAGGTACATATCGTTCCATTTTCATTACGATGTTATTATTTTCCTGGAAATTATTACTTTCAAACTGGTTGTAGCTAGAAAGAAACACCCTGTATTTGTGACTCAATAAGTAGTTTGCGACCCTATGTTCCTATGTGATTTTTTATCCTTGTCGTATGCCTGATTTGTCATATCAATTTGTCCACGTTATTTTAAAACACCCTGTATATGAAGCAAAATTTATAATGGAGATAAGGAATGCAGTAGAAAGATACTCTAATGTATTTTAATATGTTTCAGGCATATTTGGCTATTTTTATTGGGTAAATTTAATATGTGAAATGTGATCCTTATAACGCACAACCATAGATTTTTAGGTTTGTGTTATATTATACTGATCTTCTACTGTAACTTAAATCTGTATTAAATAAGTCTTATCAATTTCAAAATGACTCAGCTCTAATTTGAATATTTTCATGCAATTTCTTTTTTTCTATTTAGAATGTTATTCTTTATATACAGGATGCATAGGAAAGCCCTTTTAATCTAAGAATATTTGCGAATGAAGAGAGCTACAGCTATGCAAGTTAGGTTACAGTATAGTAAAGTGACTATGCCCAACCTAATGCAAATGACAGAAATGCTCCCTAGTGGCAAATTTTAAAAGATAGTCGATGCAAATCAAAAATGAAAAGAGATAGAGCAAAATTTCCAATTAGAAAGTTTTAGATCATCAGTTAATTAGTACGAAATGACATTTGGTTCACATGGATAAGATAAATCATCACCTGTATACCCAAAAATGTCTGAAAGTAATGGGTGATGATTCTACTTTGCATATTCACATTTCGGAAATGTAGCAGTGTGTAGTTGCAAATTGCAAAATTATACTGTACTGAAATGTCTGTAAAACTTTATTTTCCAATGCATTTTAAAATTTTTATTTAAAAGGTGTTACCACACACTTGATATAAACAGCATAATCTCATAGGAGAATATAATTGAATAAAACAGAACATTATATTGCACTCAAAAACTTCTGAGTTCACTTATCACAACTGTAAATATCACCTTTTTCCAAACTATGAAAGAAAACAAAATAGCAGTGTCATTTATTTAAAATACTTTTCAGCCCATCCAATATTTTTCAAAAATTGGCGTCCCTGGCAGATTATGTCAAAACAACGTCAACTATTACACATTGGTGCACATAAAATAAGTTTTTAGCAACAATTGACGGCCTCATGATAGTTTGGGAAGAACTTTGTTTTGGCACTGGAAATGAAGATCCAATAAGTTCCCAATAAAAGATGTTTTTTAACTGCATTTTATGAAGGGAAGCAGGGGGGGGGGGGGGGGGGGGCAGGCATTTTATCTCAGGAGAGTGATTGAATTAAACTTTTTTTCTTTTAAATAAATTAAGTGGAGTATCTATTTGTTTTTTAATTCGAATCGAATGACACCATCTGCAAGTTGATAGAATCATTTGTTACAAAGTCACAGTAAATTTTATCAATACAAAGCTGGAAATTATACTTTAATGCAGATAAAATATGTTTTTGTAGAAGCAACTGTTAATGTTGCCCATTCGCAAAAAATTGTGAAGAACCTAGTTGTAATGCTAGAAATAAAGATCCAATGAGTTTCAAAACATGAAGTTTTTTTTTTTTTTTTTTTAAGTTTAGGCGTAATAAAATTCTGCTATCTCATAAAGTATAATTTTTGATTTTGTATTCATAAAACCTGCCTAATTTTGTAACAAATGATCATATTGGCTTCTGGGCAGTGTCGTTGGGTTTAGAATTAAAAAATATATAATAAACAATAGCCTTATGCTTTAATCATATATTTTAATTGTATTTGTAACGCCTCCAGTTGGCATCATGCAGTAGCGGGACAAAGTTTAGCAGCAAGAGTCTGGCATTAAATTTCACTAGTATTTATTAAATCAATACAATGAAGTCTATGTCAAGTTATAACATAAAAGAAATGGGTTCATTCCACCAGGTTAAAGTCTGCTGTAGAAATCCTTTTCAAGAGGGCTTTACCGCCACTCGCCAGAAATAAAGTCTATGTTCAAGTGCGCTCGGCACTAGTCATTCTCCGCTAGTGCAAGTTGTCCCGTCTTGGTACTATGAGTCTAGACTTCACCGTCTAACTCTACTTCATCCAAAAGGGAACTCGCCTCTTTTCTCTGCATCCTCTCCTTTTTATTTCCTACTCTCTCATCGATCATCTTCCTGACAGACACGCCCTGTTGCTGTTTTGGCCCTGGGAGTGAGGGTCGGGTGAAGAGAGATTTCTCCAAAAAATGTGACCACGTCAAAAGGCGGTTTCTCACGCAATCTAAAAGGCATATCCTATGGACGGTCGGGGTAACAATAAAGGCTATATCCATTAGATAGAAAAGTTTTGCTTGAGTGACCTTTAAAAACAGCTGTCTTCTAATGTCAATTTTAATGATGGAGAGAGATGTATACCTCTGTTTGAGACTTCTGATGGCTTTAGCAAACGTGAGTGGTATTTTGGACTGTGAGAACTGAATTCCTCACATATTGTACTACCCTCCTCTATTAATTATACATAATCATATTCATGTACTTATTTAACAACAACAACGATAACAATCTGTATTTTATTTCTGTCTTAATAAAATTATTTTAAATCTTTTTCTGACATAATTATGAATTATTTTTTATTTATTTTTTTTTTATTTATTTTTTTTTTTTTGCTATGTGTCCATTTATGGTTATTTTCTTCTACTTAGAACAGATATCTGTACATTTATATTAATCTACTTTTGAAAATGTGGTCATCTTGCAAGTTTTAAGTTTTACTTTATTTCTTGTAGAACTGAAACTCGCAATGAGGATTTAGAAAAGCTAAAGGATGATATGCATGAGATGACAAAGCCTCTTGCTCGCTATGAAGATGATGCAGATTTAGATGAGAGATTAAAATCTATTATACATGATGATGATCCTATGTCAGCTTATATGAAGAAAAAAAAACAAAAAGAGACTGGAGTTCCAAGTATGTAATTTTGTCACCCAATTTATGTATACATCCATCTTAAAATGGGAAAAATTGTTTGGTTTTGGAGCCAAAATATTGATCATTTTAGAGTAAAATGTCATTGTTTTAACTTTACAATGTTTTTTTTTTAACCTTATAAAGTTGGCAGGGTTGGGGTTTTGGACAGGAAATGTGTGTTTATTAGGTTGTTAATACTAAATTGGTATTTTTGTATTGTAATATTTTTGCCAATTTTAACATTTTTAGTATTGTTCTGATAAATACAATTTTACTACAAAATATAGTTTTGAACAGTTTAAGACAGAGAGGCTTTGCACAGTACAGTTTAAACCATGGGTTTTACTGTGATTTTTACCGTGCATCTAAAACCCTGCCAACCCTGAAGTTGGAGTTGTCATATTAACTAAGGTTTGATTTTGAAGAAAATCTATGTGAAAATGGCTTATTTAATTTTAAAATTCACCAGTTTCTTTTTAAATAGTAGGAAGGAAATAGCTACACATAGGCAAATAATATGGTATCTTTACATTAATTTAATTTTGCAGATCTTTAACTGCTTTCAGTTTTATTCTTTTATGAATTAGTTAAATATTATGTATATTTGAAATATATACATATATATTTTATTTTATTTTTATTTTTTATTATTTCTTCGGACCAGAAATAGAAAGTGCAGAAAATATTTACGTTATTTATTTATTTTTTAATAATTGAGATAGTTATAACTATTTAAAAAATAATTAAAATCACTTCATTTTGCTGGAAAGACAATAAAGACTGTGATGATTCACAGATTGATCAATTGAGTGGGGGAAATCAGCAAAAAAAGAAAAGTTGGATTATCTTAAAATTAAATCAACTATCAGTTACCCTTGCAACAAAACAAAGCTGAGACCAGTTCTGTTCTAGGGTTTTTCTTACGAGAACTAGGCAATATAATCCACTGTATATGCAAAAATAATAAACTTAAAATTAATGAAAATATTAAAAATTTGGCATAAAATATTTTCATTAAAAGTAACATAGAAGCTTATTTATAACAATTAAAACAAATCACCATCATTTAAACATGGTCTGAAAAAAAAAATTTGTTGTACTATGGAAGCTATATTCTCTTTTAACCTCCTCAGTCCTGATGTCGCCTGGAGGCGACGCTTAAAAATTCCCTTGAAATTATTAAATGCTTCTAGAATTGTTAAATTCACATCAATACTTTTTTAATAGATGTGTGCATGTTAGATGCATCGATATATTGAATGACGCATGTTTGGAGATGTTTTATAATAATTTTAAACAGGTGTTTGTAGAGCCAAATAAAATTTGTCTCAGGATGAAGGAGGTTAAAGGTTGGGGGAGGGATGCAAACTGTGATTTATTTATTTTTTAAAATGTTGGTTTTAAAATAGCTATAACACTAAGGCTTATCTTCTTTTTCTTTTATTTATTTTAAATGTAATAGTCAATAATGTTGATTTTTGTTATAATCATAATGATGGTTAAAAGGGAATGTATAATTTTCTATTTACAAGTTCAAATTTATATTTTCTGGTGCATTCATATTTTTTTTTTCTATAAATGCATAAGGTTTGCATATATTCAGTTTCTAGTTAATCTAAAAACATTTTCTTTTAAAAGTTACAAACCTTTTATATAAAGTAAAAATTTAAAAAATTCAAGTTTCTGCTTATGTAAAGGTATGTGCATACAAAGATTCTAGTATATCATTGTTTTCATAATATCCATATTCTTAATAATTTGCTATAATTGTAAGGTAAGTAAGTGTTCTTATAGTCTACATTTTAAAAAATCTTTTTACAGTTTTTTTGTATCAGTACTTTCTTTAATTTTTTTAATCTATGATTTTTATGATGTTTTATTGTTGTTTTAAAATCTTATTGAAGATGTTCTCTGCCCAAAATCCACTTTTTTTTTTTTTTTACTTTTAAAGTGCTTAAAATTTGAACTCATTATTATTATTTTTTTTTTTTTTTCCTTCACTTAATATTTAATTTCTGTCCATCAGTTTAAGGAATCTGTTTCACAACTGATTAAACACATTAAATGTATTTTTCTTGAAACAAACTTTTTTATTATTAATGTTGATGTGTGTAATTTTCATATTTAAACAGATTTCAACTGTTATTTTTATGATTAATATTATTGCTATTTTCTAAATTAAACTAACTATTTTTAAATTGCTGGACAAACCTTTTAAAATTGTTAATAATTTCCTTTACTAAAACAATTTCAAAAATACAAAATTAGTGCCAAAAATTGACTTCAAACAGCTACTATTTTGTGAAATGTTCTTATCAATTTTTGGTTTTATTTTTTGTTTCAGATATTTATTAAGACTGCAATCACCTAAATCTATTTACTTAGCATACCAAATCTTAGAGAATTTTCCATCAATTGAAAATTTCAACATTTTTACATAAAAATATTCACACTTTTAAACAAAATTACAAAAATTCACTGCTAAAAACTATTTTCTTTTCTGTGTGTATTATTTTTTTTTAAAAATCTCTTAAAATCAAACTGTATCAGTAGAACCACCCACCCCTTGATCCATTTTATCTAGTTTTAAAAAGGGAATCTTTGATAAGTCTTTTTTATTCATAGTTGATGCTTATTTTGATGCTGATAGCTATTTTTAGAACTATTTAATTTATTTTTACAGATCATCCTGTATATACTGGACCTCCGGCTCCTCCTAACAGATTTAATCTTAAGCCAGGTTATCGATGGGATGGTGTTGATCGCTCCAATGGATTTGAAGCCAAATATTTTCAAAAGATAAATCAAACAAAAGCTGTTCAAGATGAAGCATATTTATGGAGTGTCCAAGACATGTAAATTTCTGTACAAATATGTAAATAGTTTATAAATTAAATTATTTTTTACAAATTTAAATCCTTTGCTCGTTTTTTTATTGGGTTGTGAGATTTTCAATTATTTTTAACACTGGATTTACTTTAAACTGTATATAATTAAAACGAGCTTATATATAATTGCAAGAAATTCAGAAAAAATTCTAATTTAGACAGGTTTCTGTCATAATAGATGCAGCATTTGTAAAAATGTTTTAATATGATTTTTTTTTACCAACCACTATGAAATTTTCTGTTTAAGGCATGATTCCATTATAGATAGATTCCCTTTTATAGGTTTTACTGTATCACCATAAGGATTTTTAACATAAGAGAAAAGTAGAGATGCTTGGAATGTCATCAAAATATGCTGAATATTTCTATGAGTAATGTTACATGAAAAGGATTTTGTTGTATTTAAAAAGAACTCACCTTCAAAAACTATAGTATGAATAATTTGGCCTAATTTGAAGCAAATTAATTTACAAATATAAAATTTTATATAAATGCCTCATACTATGAGACATCTTATGACAACATAACAAAATTCGAAGACTGTAGAACTTTTGTAATCTTCACACAAGATCAAAAATTATCAAAATATAATGTCATATTCAGAACCAGCTGAACAGTAGTCAGTGTTGCCATCTTGCACAGATACATAGGTCATATAAGGAGCCCTTATACTGTTAAAGAATTTGTTGATGACAGTTTGAGACAATTTCTGCTCATCTAAAAACATGTATTTTAAGTCTTAGCGAGGTTTTATGAGAGAATTAATATTATGCTATAACATTTATTAAACCATCCCAAACTATCATGTTCAAACCATGATCAGATTGAACTCCACTAACCTTGTGAATCAATCCATGTAATGAATATCAGAGTTTCCCCCAGGTTTAAAAAGGGGCATGGCACTACTGTTCTGAAAAGGGCACTTTTTACATTCTTCAGTGCACTTCTTGGATTTTTAAGGGCACTTTTATAGAATTGAATCTAGAATCTAGCGGTTCAAAAAATAGTGGAAATACAGAAATTTCGTCTAAGAATCCAGAAAAAAATAAAAAAATTTCGTCAAAAAATTGAAAAAAAAAGGTAACTTTTGTTAAAAGATCGCAAAAAAACACCCGGCAAATATTGTTGAAAGATCGCAAAAGACAGCAGGTTTTGTTAAGAGATCGCGAAAAAACGGCAGATTTTGCTTTAAAAAATCGTGAAAAAACAGCAAATTTTGTTAAAAGATGACAAAAAAAGGTAAATTTCTTCAAAAGATTTCGAAAAAACGCCAATTTTGTCACGTTTAAACACGAAAAAACACAAATTTAAAAAAAAGGGCTAAAAAAAAAAGATTGTGAACAGAACCAGGCGGGGGGGGGGGGGGGTAGTGGTGTTAAATTCTAATTATGCCGTGGTTGCAATTTTCTCTTCGCACAAAAATGATTGTGAATCAGAAAAATCCGCTTATGGAGGGGGAAAAAAAACAATTTTGAAGCAGGAAAATTAGTTTTTAGAAAAGAAAAATTCCCTTCTGGCATTAACTTTTTTTTTGTGCCCCTTTAAAAAAATTTGTATTTTTTGCTATCTTTTGACGAAATCTGCCGTTTTTTCGGGACATTTTAATAAATTTTTCATTTTTTCGCAAATTTTACCATTTTTTGCGAATTTTTCGACAGAATCTTCCATTTTATTTCGATTTTTGGATGAAATTTTTCAGGTTTTTTGCTAATTTTTTGACGAAAACGGCCGTTTTAACGCAATTTTTTGACGAAAGCTGCCATTTTTCGTGATCTTTTGGCGAAATTTTCCACAAAATTTTCCTTTTTACCGCGATTTTTGGATGAAATTTGTCTTTTTTTCACGATTCCTTTAGGAAATCTGAGGCTTTTTCGGGATTTTATGACGAAATTAGCCATTTTTTCGCGAATCTTGCCAAAAATTAGTAGTTATATCATGATTTTTTAACGAAATTTGCTATTTCTCGCGATTTTTTGACGAAATTACACGTAATAGCTATCTTTTGTGTTCCGTTGCCGATTTTTTGCGTAATTTACACGCTGTAGCGCGTCCGCATCATCACTAAAGGGCTGCGTTTTTTCAAACGTGGTGCAAGAAGGGCGCTATTTTTTTGAATGAGTGACAAGAAGGGTGCTAGTTTTTGGATGAAGGGCAAGAGGGGTGCTATTTTTTAAACTAAAGGGCAGGAGGGGCGGAGCGCCCTCCTGAAACCCTCTGTGGGAAACTCTGGAATATCCTCTTTCTTAAAAAAATTATGCTCAATATGACCTTGCATTATCCCCCATAAAATATAAATCTGGATCACCATAATATGAAGAAGTATTTCCAGAGGTTTAAGGACTTTATCCTTATGTCATTGTGTAGTTTCATTATTTGCATCACCAGTATAAGGATGAAATACACTGGTTTCCAAAAATTAAGGAAAAATCACAAAAATAGTGATAATTCAAAATATTACATGCAGATTTTAATGAAACTCAGCCTCAATATACAATGCATAGTAAGGTATAAAATAACATGAAAAGAAATTAAAATTGGTATTTAAAAAATAGCATAATTATAAAATTAACAAAATCAGTTTGCCAGTTTGGTGTAGGAAAAGTACCTTTAATATGCCGTAGGATTACCCCTAGTAGCAATACAGTGCATACAGTGATGTGTCATACTGTCAATTATGCAATCGATGAGTTCGCTTTGAAGTAAGAGCCATTACTCTTCCAAAGCAGTTGTAAGCGTGGCAAGAGTCAGAGGAGGGAGATTGAGAGCAGCGACACGTCTCCCTAAAGCATCCCAAACATGCTCGATTGGATTCAAGTTCGGTGATCGAGCTGGCCATTCCATGCGCTGAATTGTCTGGTACGGTACTGAAGATAATCTTCCACGATGCGAGTCCTGTGCGGTCTAGCATTGTCGTCCTGTAACAGGAAATCATTACCTATTGCACCGGCATAAGGTCGTACATGGGTGATTCTCAAAATAGGGGACAATTTATGTTTTTCGGCATACAAAAATATTGAGAGGTTTTCTGTCATGTTTTTATATTTAGATACGTTTGTCTTAATATTATTCATTATTTGCACTCAAGAATTACTCACTTTTTAGTAAAAACACTTTAAAATAACAGAATAAAGGTTCAAAATGTCATTAGCATGGATGTCCACAGCAGCTGTGCCTTGTGTATACTAGCATTTTTCAAGAGTTAATATCGTGTTTATAAAATAAAACAAATGTTATTCTTTCTTTAAATTAATCAAGGAGAAGATTTATCCAATAAATTTCTTTTTAAAAATAAAATTATAGTATATAAAAAAAGAATTAAAGTTTGTCCTCCATATTCTATTTTCAAAACAAGGTCATACTATAACAGCTGGTTATTAATCAAAATTTCAGTTTCACATATGACAATAGTTTGAAATTATAAAGTTTCTCCATGGCAACAAGTAGCCATTTTATCCCAGCCTGAAAATAGAAGCATGTATTGTATTTTAAGAATAGAAGTTGAATATTAGGGGCGTACATCAATTGTATGTCATTAGAATGGATAATAATTTTCATGTTTATTTTATAGTTAAAATTTTTATTTTACTTATTTGCATAGAACTTTTGTGTTTTAAAAAGCCCCAGAAAGGACTATTGCATTGTGATTATATTATGGCTCATAATCTTATTTAAATTAAAATTTGTCATTAGCATGGACAAATATCAGTGTCATTAGCATGGTTTTTCTGTCCATGCTAAAGACTCCTATGTGCATAAATGTAACCAGTGCTTATATTGTATACTTTATAAAGTTTAATTTTACATATAAATTTAGGTATTACATTTATTATCCCTAAAATATGCATTAAATCTGTCAGAAAATCACTAAGACAGCTTCTTACATTGTTAGTGTCAGAATGTTGCTCATGTAAACAAAGTTTGCTCTTTGGTAATGTTTTTATTCTCCTTATATGTATATATGTAAAAATGGAAACCATTTGCTGAAAAAGAAGGCTAATAAATATAGAAAAAAATATTTAAACAGGAAGAAAATAAAAATTTCTTAATATATTTATTCCATGCAGTTTGTTTTGTCATTAGCATCGCTCAAAAATACTAATTATTTATTTTAAGTTAATTTTTAAATATTTAGCTCTGCTGACTACATGTAAAGTATACCTAATACTATATTAACAACACCTATTTTTTCAGAAATTTTGCTAACAGTACTTTTTTTAAGATTTCACATTTCAAAAAGTCTCCTATTTTGAGAATCACCCACATAAGCATCAAGGATGTCATCTCTATAGACTAACACATTCATGGTTTCATGTGGAAAGACATGGAGGTCTGTGCGTCCACCCAAAGAGATACCACCCCAAACGTAGACACTGCCTCCTCCGTATGAATCTCTTTCACGAATGTTTGATAGATGATAGCGTGTTCCTTGTTCTCTCCAAATCAAACAATGCCTACTATCACTTTGGAGGCTAAACTGGGACTCATCCGTGAAGAGAACACACCTCCATTGATCAACCATCCAGTGCACATGTTGTTATGCCCACATCAAACGTTCCCTACGGTGACGTGAGGTGAGCGACACACAAACTGCTGGTCGCCTTGCGTAAAGCCCACCTTCATGAAGACTTCAACACACAGTAGACATTGACACCAACCTTCCAGTGACTGCAGCAAGGCAGAATCTAAGGTGAGATGGGGTTGCGGTTCTATTCCGTCGTACACATAACTGCAAATATTGGTCATCGGCGCTTGTCGAAACCCTTGGGTGAACCTTCTTGAATCTGAACCAGTGATTTGAAATTGTTGCCAAAGCCAATGAACCACCGAAGGACTCACATTTAGCCATCTAGCCACCTGTCCTGCCTCCAATCTCCCAATAGCTCTAAATCGCAGTTCTGCAGGCAAATGATGCCTCGATGTCATTGTAATGAATTGGCTATCCTAGATTTATAATATCACTATCACAGCGACAACTGCAGCCTTACTCTCTAACGTGCATTTTTATGTGCCTCATGGATGACACAATGCGATTGCAGCACCACTAATTTGCATTTGGTATTTTTATTCAGCATCTTTTATTTAACAATATATGCAAATTTCATACGGATTGCTTTCTTTTTGAACAAGTTATCGCTATTTTTGTGATTTTTCCTTAATTTTTGGAAACCAGTGTACTATAACCTTATCACAAGCCAGACACTAGTACTGCAGGACACTTAGCCAAAATTTGCATAAAGCTATCTCATATGAGTTCCATATCTCGTATGGATAAGGTAGGGTTGGCTCGAGTAGTGGCACCATGAAAGGCATCCGACAGGATATCAGCTCTCCTTACCCCCCACAAAATCAAAACCTTTAATATTTTCTAACTTCTTCTAGTACCCAAGTCAGGAGTGGGAGCTAGAAAGGACTCCATGATCAGTTGTCTGTTGGAGCAAACACCTCTAGCAGATAGCTCATGCATAGGTATATTTCAAACTATCCTCTACTAGCAGCAGCGAACAGCAAGAAGTCAGGGATAGGGGTATTAAATGAGTTCTGTTGTCCTTAGAAGGTAGGGTTTGTGGCTGCATGCTGTCATCCATCTAGCAATAGATCTCTCAGTGCAGCACTCAGTAACACCAGGCTCCTCTAATTCTTTTATTCTCAACTCTCCATATAACATTGCAATATCAGAGGAAGTCAACCAAGTCATATGCCAAACTTAGATAGTGACAAACCACTGATCATGATAAGCCACCAATTATGACAAACAACAGACCATGACAAAACACCATATTCAACAAAAACCGGCTGTGACAATTTAAAGTATATATAGATACTATAGGATCAACATTAACATAGCTGTTCAATTCCTTTGTGCCTATAGTTAATATTATTTTTGTTTAGCCGACTAGACAAATATTATTTTAATAACTTTTAGTTTAATCATCTAGCAGATTATTAATTAATGTTAAAAGTCTAATTAAAATTGTGCTTATCTTAATGCAATAGTTCCTCTCTCTTATTCATATCCATTATTAGCCAGATACCAATAACAAGTAGTCAACTAAATCCTCTGATTAGTTATACTCTTAGGACCCAAGTGGGATATTAAAATTAAATTAACCTACATAGCTTAATGTAATATAATTAACTTATCTTGACATAACTCACTACCACTGAGCTTAATTAAAACTAGTACTTAAAAATGTTTACTAACACATAACTTTGTACCTAAAATCTTTTCCTTTTAGATTCTCCTCCCCTTTTCTGCTCTCTCCACTACTAGTTGGGACTGGGTAATCAGCCGACATCAATTAGTAGCACTTAGGAGTGCTCTCCTTTTCCCCTTTTTTTGACCCCATGCCAGTTTAGTTCAGTACTAAAGTTTAGGTAGTAAAACATCCAACCCCATTTTATTTGGTGTGGCAAGTATGTAATGTGTGGCATCAAATCACACAAGTTAATTAAATTAGGCAATTACCAACTTGGAACTACAACTTAGTCTCCTAATTAGTTGGCCAAGTGCTTGCCTAGTAGATTACCCCATGCAGCATTTAGGCGATAATCGCCCTGCTCTCCAGGCAACCCAAACCCGGTCTGCTAAAGCAAATCTCTGCAGAATAACTGGCTTGGTCAATGGTTTGTAAGGTACTATATCCATGTATGAAATGTTTGAGTTAGAAGTCCAAAATTAGTTCGATGAATTTTTTTCACTAATTTGTTTCTGAAATGTAAGCTGCTTTATTTGTTTTCTTTGGAGTATTTGCTGCATCATTATCAGACTCAGACAGGCCTATTA
Organism: Maratus speculifer; assembly: GCA_964019185.1. NCBI lineage: Eukaryota > Metazoa > Arthropoda > Arachnida > Araneae > Salticidae > Maratus > Maratus speculifer. The sequence continues at coordinate 53,291,953 of OZ025290.1, read as the reverse complement.
GTACAAGGACTTGTGTGCCCTCAGCCAGAGAATGCTTCACAATTCTAAGTTGATCTAATAACTTTTCTTACCTTACACATATATTCTGAATTATGTACTAAATTTTGTGGATTACTTTGTAAATCATTGTCAATTAATATCACAGATAGCACAAAAAAGGAATTTTTATAATCATAAAGAAATGGGTAGTATACCTAAATTGCAAGAACAGAAAATTTTTTTGTGTAATATATATATATGAAATATATAAAACCATTAATTGTACTACAATATGAACCATTTGTGTATATATATATATATACATATATATATAATTGGCAAGCAAAATCTTGATTTTTAAAGAAAGATAAAAACACAGCAGGATATTACATTTGTGTTGACTCTTCTCTTGATCATTGAAATAAATATTTCAGTTGCTAACTAATGGTAACAATTTTGCAAATATAAGAAGAGAGTGACTGAGAAAAGTAAACTTACTTAAATTTAACCTACTAAAGTGAATATTTTTGCTGTATTTTCTCTGAAGCACCTTGTACAATACCGATATCAATTCAGTATTTTAAGTCTCTATAAAGTGATGGGGCTGTCGATAAAGGATGTCTCATTTCATTGTACCTTCTCCCCTCCATTTTCATATGCCATACTTAATTATATAAACATAGATTTGTATTTTAGAAACAAAGCACAATGTTATAGATCATATTGCAGATTTTCTTTTTAAATTTTAACTGTGTTTTACTGACATTTGTAAGCATAACAATAAAAATTATTTGTGTACTTTGTTAAAAATAAGATTAAGCTTTACAACAAAAAACTTAATTAATGTACAATAGTAATAAAATATTAATATGAAAGAGCAATTGAAAACAGTAATATTTTGGAATTCAAAAAGAAATTTAATATATTTGGTTCTAAATTTTATCTTTATTTTATGCATACAAAATGCTTTATAACAGATTGATTTTTAAAAAGAAACCTCAATAACAGTTACACTTAAATGAATTTGCCACCACACCTCCTTTGTCACATTAATATTGACATTTATAAAATTATGCTAAATCATAGAATAGAAATTATTCTGAATCATTTTCTATTACAACTCTTCCTCCCATGAAGATGATGTTTACCCATTGAGTACACAGGCATTTTGACATCACTTTCATCCTTGAGTATAATAAAGTCTTTAACGTTGATGTCATCTTTATCCACCCAATCTGCAAATTCCACATTTTTGGTTAAAGTAATCACAGCCATGAATTCATATTGTCTGTACACAGCTATTTGAAGCAATGCAACTGCCAACCTCTGGTTGGCACTTTCCACTAATTTTATGCATTGCAATCTTGTGTTTCTTCAACATGACATTGGAAGAAAAACACAAACCACAGTACTTGCAAACACAGGTAGGAAGCACACTTTGCACCGAAGGACAATAAAAGCTGTACGGCAACATTTTGTAAGTACTCCCCACTGTTTGGTAAAGAAGTTCATCTGCTTTTGAAATTTCTGCAGCAAAGAGGGATAGGAATTTATAATTTTCAGAACCAGCTAGATTAATTGGTGCTTTAAAACGTTAGTAGAGGAAAAATGTCTGTCCGACCCCAAGAGGAGGAGCAGAGGAGCCGGTGCAAAGTGCAGCACCTGCTCCTCCTCACACGAATCTACTCTAAGAGGAGGGGTCAAAGGATTTTTTTTTTTTAATTTTAAGCCGGAATTTCAGGGAGTTAGAATTTTTTACCATACTATAGTATGATGGGTTATTTAGGAACATAACAAAAAAAATTAACAAGAATCATAGGAATGTTATGTCTGGATGGTATTCACATTTCTAGTCTTGTCTAAGATCTTTAAATCCATGTTTCTGCATTATTTATTATTCCGTTTTCAATGTATTAATGGGCTGGAATGTTCCCCGTTTCCAGTCCTTGTTTACTTCATATATTTGCTCAAGTATCGCTTCAAGTCGTTCAACATCCTTTGAACGCTCATACAAATCATGCACTTTTGTTTTTTGTTATTAAACTATAGTTCTTCGATATCTAATGCTTACGTTGCAATTCTCGTAACCCTTGTCAGCAAAAATAAGCAGACAATGGATCCCTCTCTTCCCCTTGCTGCTTACGTAATACTTGAAAGACCCCTTTCACGAATAATCAAAACTCGCAAATGTTAAGGCCCCTGTCCTCGCTCGAGGAAACAATCGCGAGCTAATGCTATTCCTATGGGAAAGCATTTTTCTAATAACTCTTTCGTATTTTGACATTTTTGAATAATTTTTTTTTGCATTGGATAGCTGAAGTGTATGCCGACAGCGCACCTTTTTTACTTTTTCGATTTTGGTTGCAGATATTTTTTTTTAAAGCACTTTCAAATTCGAAACCGGTTTTCAAAGTGAAATTAACTTTGTAAAAAATATCTGCAGCGAAAATCGAAAAAGTAAAAAAGGTGCGCTGTCGTCATGCACCTCAGCTATCCAATGCAAAAAAAAAAAAAAAAAAAAAAAAAAAATTATTCAAAAATGTTTAAATGCGAAAGAGTTATTAGAAAAATGCTTCCCCATAGGAATAGCATTAGCTCGCTAGCGTTTCCTCGGGCGAGGACAGTGGCCCTAAGGAATACTGTACTTAAGAAGTCTAAAAAGTGTTGTTTAGTTCCGCATTTTTATTTGTTTACTCTTACTTACTCAGCTATTCTACTAATAAGGCATACAAATGGGAAAATAATTGCTACCGACAAAATTTCGTGCTTGATGACATCGCAAATTTCATTGCCTAAAATTACCCTGCTATAGTATTGTATTGTATTCCCAAACCCATGCATAATCCGTCGGTTTGCTTCGCTCTGAAAACAAGAAAAGGCGCGGTCCCGTACCCGAATTAACGAGTCTAGACGTTTGTTGGTAATGATTCCAGGATCTCATCGGTTCTTCTGTAATTTTTTTTTCTTTCCTTTTCTCTCCCCCCCCCCCCCCCTATAAATATTCCTTCTGGGTAGTTTTTTTTTCTTCTCCCTTGAAAGAAGAGTCGATTTTTCTTCTTCTTTTTTATCCATCACCCAGGCCCGTAACCAGACGTGGGGCAGGTGGGGCTGAGCCCCCCCTAGCGTCCTCTAGAGCCCCCTCTAACAATTTCTTTACTTTTTTTTTTTTTTTTTTTTTTTTTTTACAAAATCCATATTTTAACTTTTCTCAAAAAAAAAGTAAGAGAAATTTTTTAGATCTTTTAACTGCCTTGAATAAAATGGGAATAAGCCAAGAATTTTGTATTCGGTACCTTATTAGATTAGTTGTTTTCTGTTATCTTGCTAGCGGTATAATGCATTTCTTGAAACACATTTTAAAGGAACATTTCTTTCTCTTGAAAAAAATTAAGTCCAGATGCACTAACTGGTCACCACATGTGTTAGTACATCGTTATATTTTCAAAGCAACGATCTTACGCAGAATGAATGGAAATAGACAGATGGTGTTCAAGTTGACCGATAATTAGTCAAGCGATGTTCAAAATCTTGACTAAGACATAGTCATTAAAAACCCATGTTTCTAAATTTTAATGGTTTGCTTGTTGACAATACTTGCTAGCGGTATTATCATGTTTCTAAATTTTAATGGTTTGCTTGTTGACAATACGTACTTATCAGTATATTGAGTAAACGATGAAATATCACTTGGAAACTAGAACGTTTGAAAATTAAAAAGATAGCCAGTAATTGTTTCATTGTATGGGTTACAAGGGTGTACATTAGAAAAAAAAAGTTTATTTTATTTTATTTTTAGTTATTTTTTTATTTTATTTTTGTTTGTGCGTTAAATGAAAACATTTTTTTTTCAATTTGTCATATAACAATCAAAAAATTAAAAAAAAAAAAAAAAAAAACATGATTAAGGTTAAGTTTATTATAAGATTACGGCAAAAATATTTGCAATTATTTGATGTATGAAATATTAATAAATAATTATAGTATTAGAAAAAAAAATATTAATAAAATTTAATAAATTACGATTTGCCGTTAGTTAAAGATATTAAAAGTAGGAAATTAAAATAAGAATAATAAATTAAGTTTCATTAAGTATGTAATTTCTACCATAACATATGCAAAAAAACCTGTTAATTTTTAACTAAAAAATAAACTTTTTTTTATCAAAAAGAAAACAGATTTCAAAAACTATTGAAAAGTATTTTTTTCATAATAATTAATAAGACATTAAATTAAGAGCATTGTATTTACCATGTGTATTATTAATATTTATGTACATTAATTTGATTTTTTGGAGTGGGCGCCAATCTAACCAAGATAAAAAATAATTGTCTTTTAAAAATTATAACAAAATTCAGCAAAAACATTGCGAAAATAAATTTAATTTTAAATCAATCAACTCTAACTTAGAATCCCATATTTTAAAATCTGTGTGTTTGGTTGGTCCCCCCCCCCCCCCCCATTAATGGCCAGTACAAACGCATTATTTTATACTAATCATAGTTATAGTTGCTAATCTTACTTGAAAATATACATTTAAACACGTGAGATAAAATGTTACAAAAATGGTAAGATTAAAAATTTTAAACTAAATATTAAATTAGGAAAAATATTCATAGATAATTGGATATGTATCTATTGGACACTTATATTGAACTTGGCTGGACTTGCATAGACACCAAAAAGTCAAATTAATGTACACAAAAATCAATATAATAATACGCATGGTAAATACGCATTCTCTTAATTTAATTTCTTATTAAATATATTGTGTAAAAATAATATTTTAAACCTTGCAGTAGTTTTTCAAAAAGGTTTTATTTTTGATTTAAAAAAAAAATTATTTTCCGATGATCATGAAGTATTTTGCATTTATTAATTTCCTTATAGAAAAATTCCGTTATAGAGAGGTTTTACACTCTGTACACTCTAGACTAGAGGTCTGCAAGGGCCCGGCCGGTAAAAAAATTGAACGGGCCATACGGGCCGGGCCGGGCCGATAAAAAAATTTAGTGGGCCTGACGGCCCGTTATAATGATTTAGGCACAAACGATAAAATAACAGCTGTTGTTAATGAATATGGCTTTAATGAAAATAAGTATTAATGTGCGTCACGAACCAACACTAGTTTGACAACATCAATGCAGAAATGTAACTTCTACAGTGTAGAGATCGGCAACGGACAGTTACATTGTGTGTAACACGGGCTTAATATTTTTAGCAGTTTCGTGCCGGGCCGAAAACAGACTTGCATTGTTTTTCTACATACAGACGAGCCGGGCCGAAACTAGACTTAATTGATCTCAAGATGTGTAAGTCAGACAACATGATTTGTAAAATTATTAATAACGATAAAGAATTTATGTTAACGTAATCTTTGTATATGTTACTTCTTGGTGATTCTTAAATACAGTTTTCTACAATGCTAAAGTTTCATAAATTTTCTGACTAATTTTTAACTGTAAAAGCATAATATTGACAAGCCTGATTTTTGAAGGGATTTGGAATCAAACAGCGTTTTTATTTTTTGTAAAAAGGATACTTGTATAACCTTGTTGAAATATAAGTTATTTTGTCAAATGTTTGTAAATTTTTCTTCCAACCAATATTGTCGCTTCCGGAAATTCTATTCAAAACGCTAACTTTGACAGTATTTTTTTTTAGCTTTCTTGTATCAAAAAATGGATAAATCCATTCGATTACACAGTTTCTGAATAAAAACATCCGTTAATCTAATGCATTTTCGAAAAAAAAAAATGAATTCAGAAAGCAGTTCTTTTGAATTAGAGAATGAATTTGGATTTGGAATGTTTAATAAAATAATATAGAAATATTTCCATAAATCTATTTTTACTATACAGCTTCAAAAGTTACGATGTTTTAAACGTTCTTTTTTTTCTTTTATTCGAAACCATATTAATTTTTTAATGAATCTTTGTTTGAATATTGAAAGTCTAAGAATCTAAGTAATCATAAATGTTGAAAATGTATATTTCCTGTAAAATATACTGTAAAATCCTCCCGGTGGCATATATGCAGTATTCCTTAAAAAAATCTTAATTATACGATAAAAATCTAATTTTTTTAGAAATAATAGAAATATTGACGGGCCACAGCGGGCCGGGCCGGGCTGGGCCTGTTTTCACTCATTTTTTTACGGGCCGGGCCTAAAAATATAAAATATGAACGGGTCGGGCCGAATTTTTGAGGTTTACAACAAGCCGGGGCCGGGCCCGAGCCTGGAAATTCAGGCCCCTGCAGACCTCTACTCTAGACACTATAGGTAGGTCCATTTTATCAGTTTTTGCTATATTTAGTTTGCTTAAGATATGGATTGTTAAAAAATGTTAGCCCTCCAGAAAATTTTCAGAGCCCCCCCTGGCATGTCTCGCTGGTTACGGCCCTGCCATCACCTCACTTGTGTTCGCTAAATTCCGCAAGTAATGGTGTTCTAACCTGCCAAAGATATATCGCCGATAACTTATCACATTGTTGACCGGCCACAAAAATTCTCGTGTTTATTTACCAAACATCATTGATTCAGAGAGTGGAATTTACCTCATAGAAAATGTCCTTACCTATATATACAGTAGACGCCCTTAATTCCGCACAGCTTGGGACCAGAGGTTGTGTGGATTTTAGAATTTTGCAGATTTCTGGTCATTGCTTTGTTTACACTTTTTAAACACTAATTTGAATGTAATTAAAAATGCAATCGAAACTATAATAGATGCCTGCAATATAATAAAATATTTAAATAAGTTATAAACTAAAATAATAAAAATTTAGATAATTTTTAAAATATTAAGGCAAAGGTCAAATTAATAATCAATAATGTATGATTAAATATTCATTATAAATATGAAATGTATTTTTCCTAAATTATTCAATGAAATTTGCCTTAAGAGTATAATTTCTAATTCACATCAAAATCAAAATAAGGAAGTTTTATTTCAGGTTAGCCAGACTTAATAACCAAAAAAAGCTTGATTAATACATAAATATATTAGGTAAGAATATTGTGATTACCAATGATATCAGCAATATCTTAAATTATTTCAGAAATAAATTTATCCTTCCTTCATTAAAAAAAAAAAAAACATGAATTCAGTAATAGTAACAAAATTTACAAATTAAAATATACGCAGAATTGATATAAAACTAAAAAAGTCAAATTTTGTCTCTATATTTTGAATGTTTCATTGTTTACATCCGTAAATTATGTGCGGATTTTAAAGAGTTGCAGATTTAGGAATGCGGATTTAAGGGAGTTTACTGTATATAGATATATACTTTTTTTTTTTTCGCTGGAATTTTTTTATATTAAATCTGTACATTTCATGATATTTATTGATTCATAGATTTAAAAAAAAATCAAAGAAAGACAACCAATTTATGTAGTACTTTAAAAAAAGGGGGGGGCGGAACTTCTATTATTTCTCTATTGTTTAATGTTCGATTTTTTTTTCTTTACATTTAAATAAACGAAATACCTAACTTTTAATTTTGGTTCGGCAGTTTTAAAAATATTAACTATATATATATATATATATATATATATATATATATTTAAAAAGAATGGTGTAATTTTTATTAAAAAAATCATATTTTCAAAAGTGAATACGTTTTTTTTTTTTTTTTTTTTTTTTAATTTACTGAATCAAGATTAAAGTAAAACAATCAAAGAAGACATCTTCTAAGTTTGAAGCATTTATCTTTAACGGTTCTTGAGTTATAACAATTTAAAAAAAAAAAAAACTTTTTTTACAAGAAGTTATTTCTGGGTCATTCCATGTCAGATCACCCAGACCATGGCACCCACCATCACCAATTTTGATAAAATTCAGTGAATTTGTAGAATTTCTAATGCTGATTCCAAAAACATCAATTATATTGAAATTGATCAAACGGTTTGTGAGTTATGAGCTTTTAAATAGCTCCCAAGATGGCCGATTTGCTGCCATTTTGAATAGCACATGTGACAACAAAAAAGTCCATAACTTCTTTCAGGTTTAAGCTAGGGCTTTCAAATTTTTTTTGTTTTGTTCAGAATAAAGTAAACTTTCATTTAAACAGATTTTTGTGAACCTCATTTTATCAAAATGCTGTCAAAAAATGACTTTTTGTCATTTTTTTAAGTAAAAAAAGGGGCAACTTCAATGGCTTATTTCCCCCAATATACCCCCTTCAATTTTCATCTAATTGCATAAATAAGCAACTCAAAGTGTGTTTTGATGACTAATAAAAAAAACTTAATGGGCAGTTCACAGGTTTTTATTTAAAAAAATAAATTCAATTTTACTGACTTTCCCCAATAACAGAAAACGCAAGATAATGAGTTGACATTTCTTTTATTATCAGAAATATTTATATATATTTACATCCAAAAGTTTGATAAGGTTTTATGTTACTTAAATATGTATGTTTAATGTGGCTAAAAAAGGAGAATCCCCTATAAAAAAGGGAATTAATAGGAATGCCAATAATGGATTTTTGCAAGACAAAGAAGTACTTTCCTGACAAATTGAAATCTGTTGCAGAGTTTCAATAAATTATAAGTGAAAAAGAAACCATAGAAAAAAAACTACAAATAGGTACATTATATAACAAAATCATACTTGCATATAATAAAAATGTGATAAAATTAAAACTCTTAAATAAAAAATACAGTAAGTAAAAGTTATATTTGTCTACATATCAGATGATTAAGAACTAATGCACCCTTTTAATGTATTTTTATATGCTAATTACACAACCGTTCTTAGTTTTCTTCTATCACGTATAGTTTGTTTGCAATCAACCAGAGGTGATTTCGAAGATTCATTGCCGAGAACAAGCATCATGTAATATTCACAGATAATGTAAATGTATACTTGTAGATGCTTGCGAACTTATCTAACGACTTTTAGAATACAATCTGATTGTATTTAGCATGAGATAGACAAATGGTTTATCTGCAGTGACTTCAAATGTACATTAATATTATTGGCACAAAAAGCTGTGTATACAAAAATGCCTTGCTTTCTATTTGAACGGGACAGTTCGGCAAAGCAAAATCATTGGATTTTCTGATTTGTTTTTAAATCCATTTTTGCTCACAAACGCATTCAATTGGCAGGTTCTATATATATATATACATATATATATATATATATATATATATATATATATATATATATATATATATATATATATATATATAAGGCATACTATATTAAAAAATGCTGTCAAAGTGGGCATTTTGAATTGAATTTAAGCGATAGTACTGGAAACGGAAAAAAATGATCATACTGAGAAAATAATTGTTGTAAATCAAGATCTAATTCATTGAACAAAAAATAAAAACACAGGTTGCAAGGCTGCTACTTGCGACTCTTTTTTAATTCTAACTGGCACCAACCATTTTCTTAAAAATAAAATCCATAATAGATGCTTTGATAACATTTGCAAGTAAAATATACTTCAAATTTTATATTAGAAAAATACTGGTGCACACAGAATATAAAAATAGTTGCCTGTAGCAGCCCTGAGGTCGCTTATAAATCTCTGAAAAAAAAAAAATCACATCAACAAGTATTATGTTTTTACTTTTAAAAATGAATCTGAAAATGTGTTTGAAAATTTTGAGTTGTTGAGGATATAAAAATATTTTTTTATATATACTGCCTTAACATAATTGTCCTAAACCAGTTCTTACAGAAAAATTAAATTTTAAAAAGAACCAGATAAAATTGTTGAACTAGGTTTATATCTAAATTTGATTTAGTTTTTGTTACTGAAACAAATACAGTAAACTATCTCAAATCTGAAACCCTAAAATCCACAACTCTCAAAAATCTGCATATAATTTACGGATGTAAATAATGAAACATTCAATTCAGATATAGGGACAAAATTTGACTTTTATAATTTTATATCAATTCCATTTTATCTTAATTTGTAACTTTTGTTTATAGTACTGAATTCATGTTTTTTCCCCACGAAGGAAAAGAAATATATTCTGAAAAAATTCAGATTTTTCTTATATCATTGGTAATCACAATCTTCTCTATCAAGTATATTTATGTATTAATCAAGCTTTTTTGGTTATTAAATCTAAATCTGGCTAAACCTGAAAAAAAACTTCTTTATTTTACGATTTTGTTGAGAATTAAGTAATGTTTCTTTATGAGGTACATTAGTAACTACATTGAATAATTTAGGAAAGATATATTTCATGTTTATAATGAATATTTAATCATATATTATTGATTATTAACTTGATCCTTACTTTTAATATTTTAAACACTTTGAAAATTATCTAAATTTTTATTATTTTAATTTATTACTTATTACTAATTTTAATATTTTATTATATTGTAAAGCATTCATTTTAGTTTTGATTGCATTATTAATTGCATTCAAATTGCTGTTTAAAAAAAGGTAAACAAAGTAATGACAGGAAATCGGCAAAATTCTAAAATCCACAAAACTTCTGGTTCCAAGCTGTGCGGATTTGAGGGAGTCTACTGTATTTAACTTCAAAATTTATATCTGACTGTTGGCAGGGATTTTAAAAATATTAATTACCTTTACTTTAAATTATTATTGATGTAGATATATTTTTAATAGCATGTTTATTGTGTATGTGATATGTTATTTTGTATTAATTTAAAGTACCGTAATTTTTATTTAAGAGTTGCAATTTTATTGTATTTTGTATAATAAAAGTATGATTTTGTCATAAAATTCAACTATTTGTAGAACTTTTTCCATAATTTCCTTTTTATTCATAATTTAACTGAGACTACAATAGATTTCAATTTGTCCGATTGCAAGAATCCATTATTGGTATTCCTATTTATTCCTATGGGATTTCCCTTTTTTAGGCACATTAAATATATATATTTATGTAACATTAAACCTTATCAAACTTTTAGATGTAAATATGTATGATATTTCTGGTAATAAAAGAAATATCAATATTATCTTGTGTTTTCTGCTATTGTGGAAAGTCAGTAAAATTGAATTTATTTTTTTAAATAAAAACCTGTGAACTGCCCATTAAGTTTTTTTTATTAGTCATCAAAACACACTTTGATTTGCTTATTTATGCAATTAGATGAAAATTGAAGGGGGTACATTGGGGGAAATCAGCCATTGAAGTTGCCCCTTTTTTTACTTTAAAAAATGACAAAAAGTCATTTTTTGACAGCATTTTGATAAAATGAGGTTCACAAAAATCTGTTTAAATGAAAGTTTACTTTATTCTGAACAAAACAAAAAAAATTCGAAAGCTCTAGCTTAAACCTGAAAGAAATTAAGGACTTTTTTGTTGTCACATGTGCTATTCAAAATGGCGGCAAATCGGCCATCTTGGGAGCTATTTAAAAGCTCATAACTCACAAACCGTTTGATCAATTTCAATATAATTGATATTTTTGGAATCAGCATTAGAAATTTTACAAATCCACTGAATTTTATCAAAATTGGTGATGATGGGTGTCATTTTTGGAAAAATCTGGGTGATTTGACATGGAATGACCCTTCTATGACAATTGTTGCTTGTAATCTAGATTTTGAAAACAAACCAAAACGAAAAAACTATTATTTCCTCTTCTATAATTAAGATAGAAACATGATTTAAATATCATTTTAAGCATACAAAAACAGAGAAAATTTTAATATAGTAAAAATTTTTTTAGAAAATTTAAAGATTTAAACATGTTTTTAGAATATCAAAATAAATTTGCCTGAAAATTGGTAGCATCTGAAAAACGTGATATTCCAATTAGAGAAAACTGATTAATGTACTGTAAAAGCAACTCAGAAAAGTCTCCGAAAATGACAGGCATCTAATAAAAATTTATTCTTATCAATTTTTCTCTAAATTTCGATAATAAATAGTTTTTGAGGTGTTTTTTAAGAGGGAAGAGGGCGTTTTTCGGCATCTTGAGCGACTTCGAAAAGGATATTGGTATTAAAAGACTGCATGGGCCGAAATTTCCAGGCCGAAAGTTAAAATTTCTGCCCGAGCTAAAATAGTATTGGCGCGGCCAGTACTAAAAAAATATCAACCCTACCCGACCCTGAAAAAAATTAAAAATTCGGCCTGAACCCGGTCCGGCTCGAGTGAATTTCTACAGAACATTGATCTTTACTTTTACGGAAGAGTTCAGACTAAAGAAACTTAGTCTTTTTTTTTCTTCCATATTTATGATCTCTATTTATGCAGAAGTGCCGTAGGCTGCGATATTTACGCTTTTAATGAAACTTTGTCTGTTGTATGTAAATGTTTCAGTTATCATTGGTATTATTAATCCATATTCCATGTAATGGAAACAAAAAAAAAAAAAAAAAAAAAAAAAAAAAAAAAAAAAAAAAACAACTCTTAAAAATGGTATATGGTAAAAGTGAAATCTTCTAAGACGAAATCGCACTGGAAAGAAAAAATACGTTCCCTTCTTAGCAGATGTAAATGTTTAATGTATTTTATTATTATTATTATTATTATTATTGTATTCATTTTGCATGGATGAACAATTTAAAAGAAAGTTGCAGTTTTCAGTTTAAAAAAAATTCCGTCATAATCATTTTTTTTTAAATTATTTTTTTATTTTTATGTGTTTAGTTCTATTTTAAAACGCCTAGTAATCTACAATTCTTTAAAAAAAAATAAACTCTAAAGTTTAATTGTAGAATAATGACGACTTAAAAGTATATGCCTTTTTTGCAAAAATTTTTGGACCAAGCCAAATATTACTGATTTATGAACAGAATTGGGCACGTCGAGAAAAGAATTTTTTTCTGTGTCATTTCACAGAATTTTAAAGAACGGAATGATTCAACCTAAACTGATTATTTTGGTCCGTGAAGATTATATGAATGAAATCAGTCGCGGCTTCGTACGGAAAAAGTACGTTAGGCCCGGTCCGATACTCCAGGAAAACTAGTTGGATGTGTCAATCCCAAAACTTTCTTCTATCTCATAAGTACAGTTTAATACTTAAAAAAAAAAAAAAAAAAAAGCGTGGTGATCCCAAAGTTACCCACTATCGAATTTCCTCGAACATTTGACCTAGCCTAATGAGATTCTGGTATTCGAAAAGCCTAAAACGCAAAATTTAATTAATATTCTGAGAAAATGAGCTTAGTAGTGCCTCATAATAGGTAATTTATACTAAAACCTAATAAGCATCTATTTATGTCAAGACCTAACAGAATCTGAAATTTGATGGAATTTCGTCCATTAGTTCTTGAGATATAGTTATAACAAAAAATTTGCAAAACGTAGCACAGCAACACCATATCTTGGACAATTTATGCCAAAACGTAAAAAAGCGTCTAATTATGTTATGGTGTAAAAGAATCTGAAGTTTGATGAAATTCTGTGCATTAGTTCTTGAGATATAGCTAGTTTTAAAAAAACGTGTAAAATATAGCACAGCAGCACCATCAGTTGAAGGATTTATAACAAAATGTAATCATCGTGTAATTATGTTATATGTCATTTTGTAACAAAATCTGAAGTTTGATGAAATTCTGTGCGTTGATTGTTGAGATATAGCTATCGAAAAAATCGTGCAAAATGCAGCATAGCTGCACCACCTGATGCAAGGTTAATACCAAAATGTAATCAGCGTCTAATTATGTTATATATTCTAGTGTAACAGAATCTAAAATTTGATGAAGTTCTCTGCATTAGTTCTTGAGATATAGCTATCGCAAAAATCGTGCAAAATGTAGCATAGCAGCGCCACCTACAGGGCAGTTCCCACCAAAACCTTAACAGCGGCTATCTATCTCAAGGTATCACGGAATCTGAAGTTTGGTGAAATTCTGTGCATTAGTTCTTGAGATATAGCTATCATGAAAATCATGAAAAACGTAGTATAGCAGCGTCACCTGCAGGCCAATTTTCACCAAAACCAATAGGCACTAATTCATATCAAGGTCTAACTAAATATAAAATTTTATTAAATTTCGAGCATTAGTTCTTGAGATAGAGCGCCCACAAATTTTTTATCACATATAGACAGACTCACAGACAGACTGACAGACTCACAGATTGACAGACTCACAGACAGACATTTTCTAAAAATAGTCAAAACGTGTTCAGGATCTTCTAAAACGTAAAAATCCGTCGAAAACCGGAAGTCGAAAATTTTCATGAATCCAATACTTTCTTCTTGTAAAGATAGAAGAAAGTAAAAATTAAGGCCCGAGCCCGGCCCGTCCCGAGTCTTCAGAAATAAGGCCCGATCCGGCCCGAGTCTTCAGAAATAAGGCCCGATCTGGCCCGAGTCTTCAGAAGCAAAGCCTGTGCTCGGCCCGGTTCAATGCCATTAATGGAAATTGGCCCGAACCCGGCCCGGCCTGTGCAGATTTCTGCAACAAGCTGCAAATCTAGTTAAATTAAACTTTAATACAGTCTACTATTTGTTTATTTCTAATTTAGTACACCTCCGTACATAAGCTACACTTTCATTTTTGTTTATGCCTCTTCATTGTGTGTTTTCAGTTCAGGCTCATTCTGTGTCTATATATACGTATACAAAAAAATACACAGACAAATATTTCTATTCTGTGTCATTTCTATTTCATGCTTATGCACAGATAAATATTTTTCCCCACTCATACGCTTTCATACATCATTGATATACAAACAGACAAACACATGGTTTATACATAATACATCCACGTGCCATACCACTTACATCCACGTGCGTAGATACGTATGAGTAGATCTTGCAAAACTACATAAATAACAAATACAGTCGAGCCTCTATATAACGAAATCCATCGTTCCAGTAAAAAATTCGTTATCTAGAGAAATTCGATGTATAGAGTATGATGTTAAAAATAGTATTTAATGTGTAAATTTTGAACAAATATTATTTTTGATCTTTTTAATTAAGAATTTGAAGTGTTTAAAAGTATATATTAACCTAACATTTTATTTCTTACTTATTTAAGCAGTTTCAAAAAAGAGAAAAGACATTTATTTGAAAGCTTAATGAAAATCAAATAAGGAAGACTTACATAAATTTCAGAGGAAGAAATCTGTAATTTTTTGTTGTTTTGATTTTAAAATTACAATTGTTACGCTCTCAAAAAAAATTCTCAAATTTTAGCAAGGAATGAAAAATTGTAGTTGATATTTTCCTCCATTTGAAGGTCTCTCTTATGTGCTCTCATTGATTCCTCTCTTATATGTGTAACAATTCAATTGACTGTGTTTTGAGAAGGATGTTGAAAGGTGTGTGGGAGGTGGGATGAACTTGTTAGATTTAAAGAATAAGGAGAGAAGTAATATTTATAAAAAAAAAAAAAAACCTCTCCACTGAACGATAAATCAAAAATAAGTGATGGAAAATTGATTCCGTATGATTTCGAAGCTTTTTTAAAACTGAATAAACTAAGATCAATTTATGAAAAAATTCGTTATATGGAGATAGATATTTCGCTATATAGAGTCTGTTTTTAAAGTAATCATGCGAAAAGGGGACCGTTCTTACTAAAAATTCGTTATATGGAGAAATTCGATGCATGGAGTTTCGTTATATAGAGGTTCGACTGTATATATACTTACAATGCGCATGTTACATTTATACAAACACACGCATATTTATACATAAATATAGTACATATATGCACATAAACAAATGCAGACATACACATACAAGATGGCATACATGCGCATTCCGATGGCATACAACCGAATTTTAAAAAATGAATTCTCTCAAGTGTAGACAAAGTGAACGTTTTAGACAAGCTTCAGTCTTACTTGGTGTAAATGTGCAGTCGTTCTATAGAAAGTCCGAAAATTTTCCGTTTAAAGCAAAATACCGTTATAGCTAGGTTTTGTTTTGTCATGTTTTACTGTATAAACAGATGTGTATATACACATCCATGTAAACTTAATATTTATCCGAGTAGGATAAGATTAATATTTTTTATAAATACAAAAATTTCTTCCTATATAATACATTTTTCGGTATATTTTTCCATTTATCATACTTGACGAGCTGTTATCTAATATCTTATTAATTCACTAAAAAATATTCTGTCGACAAACTATTTGAGAGATCAAAATTCATTTTAATAAAATTCATTTTGAGTTATTCTCAACTTTTTCTTTGCTTCTCTTTTCCCCTTTCTGCTGAGAATTCTCACAAACATTTACAGTAAGTGGTAGTTCATTTACACTTGCACCACCTGGAAAAATCATGCAAGCCAAGCGATTGATTTTGACAAGCACTATCAGATGACGAAAAACCAACGAACTTTTTTGGTTACCTGATAGTTTTGAAGATAATCGTCAAGCCATTTTCCACCTGACGCGGACACAAACATAATAGCAGAAGAGTACTTGCTAAAAGCACTTTTATTTCATTTTTGGTTACTTGTTTATTTATTTTCCTTAACTATTATTATTTGTTTCCTTACTATATTGTTACCGCTAAAAATGTCCATTGTCTTCGGAAGAAGGCTGTATACGGCATTCAAAGAATATCGGTGGAAATCAGCTATTTATTTTCAGATAAATTGAATAGTTACGGTTATCAATAATTAATAAAATATGCATGAGAAAAATTAGTATTTTTATTAATTATTAATACTATTATTAATAATTAACACAATATTAATAGCTATTATTATTAGTTTCCCTACTATATTGTTACCGCTAAAAATGTCCATGTCCATTGTCTTCGGAAGAAAGCTGTATACGGCATTCAAAGAATATCGGTGGAATTCAGCTATTTATTTTGAGATAAATTGAGCAGTTACGGTCATTATCAATAATTAATCATAGCAAACGCGGTAGCGTTTGGTATAATATGTTTAAGAAATAGAAAGTGCGAACGTCTTTTTGAAATTTCTGGCGAACCAGTTGACGTACGACAGTGATTTTTTTTTAAACAATAGAACTCGACGAGACGAATAAAATGATAGCATTAAAAAATTATTGTAGTTTACTGTAGTTTTTTATTTAACTTTTAACGAAAAAATTAAGACGAAAAGTTCAACAAGCGATAGCTAGCGATCTTATGGATGGATTAACTTTATTTTTGGCTTATTTTTATCGTCTTGATAAAACTTAGAACAGTTTTTTTTTCATCTTTGTATTTTTGACGGTACCTGAGAAAATCGAATTTTTGTCTTAAACCTCCAGTTGAATATTACTTTGTGCTGTTGCGATTGTAGTTTTTTTAGCTCACAGGCTATCATAGCCTGAGAGCTTATGTGCCCGTCCGTTCTGTATGTACGTTCGTATGTTCGTATGTAACGCGATAACTCATGATAAAAATATCGGATCCACTTGAAATTTTGTATATAGGTATATCCTGATAAGGCGCTTCCCTGATTAGTTTTTGGAGTTCATTCGATATGTATAAGAGGGGGAACGGGAGGCTCATGCCCCCCCCCCCATTGATATAAAAGAGATTTCCATGCAGAATTAACAGTTTTCGTTCAAAATTTAGATATAGGATCATTCTGATGAGGCGATTCCGTGACTGTTATTAGGTATTCATTGAATAAGTATAAACAGGGAGAACGGGGTCTCATGCCCCCCCCCTTAATTGATATAAACGGGATTTTCATGCAGAATTAACAGTTTTCGTTCAAAATTTAGATATAGGATCATTCTGATGAGGCGATTCCGTGACTGTTATTAGGTGTACATTGAATAAGTATAAACAGGGGGAACGGGGGGGGCTCATGCCCCCCCTTAATTGATATAAACGGGATTTTCATGCAGAATTAACAGTTTTCGTTCAAAATTTAGATATAGGATCATTCTGATGAGGCGATTCCGTGACTGTTATTAGGTGTTCATTGAATAAGTATAAACAGGGGGAACGGGGGGCTCATGCCCCTCCCCTTAATTGATATAAACGGGATTTTCATGCAAAATTAACAGTTTTCGTTGAAAATTTAGATATGGGATCATTCTGATGAGGCGAGTCCGTGGCTGTTATTAGGTGTTCATTGAATAAGTATAAACAGGGGGAACGTGGGTTCTAATGCCCCTCCCCTTAATTTGTATAAATGGATTTTTCAATCAGAATTGTCAGATTTCGTTCAATTCTCTGAATAGTTTTGGAAGTTTAATGGATAAGAATAAAAGAGGGGAATAACTCCTCTTAAATTATATAAATGCTAAATGGGTTTTTATTAAGAATTATCCGATTTGCTCTGAATTTTGGATATAGATTTTTTAATATGATAAAGCATGTACTTGATAGTTTAGGAGTTTTAATGATAAAGTATAAAAAAGGAGAAAGGGGAGAGCTGTTTTCTCTTCTTAATTTTTTTTCGAACGGAATTAACCCTTGAAAACATAAAACTGTAATGTACAATTAGTATGCGTAGCCTGTGAGCTCAATGCCATCAGTTTAACTGGGCAATATTCTTTTTATTTATTCATTGCCACCAAATTTAATATAAAAATTGTCATGTATGTATCATAATTCATTCAAATTAAACAAATCACGTGAAAAACATGGTTATTTGTTTTTATTGCGAAGCTTTTAGTTTTAGTTCTTTAAATAATAAAGTTGTGAACGCAGTGTTTTTTTTTCGAATCGATGATTAATTTTTCAAATAACATGCATTTTATATGACATGGGATGATTTTCTCGAGTGCCCTAACATTTTGAATTTTAGTAGTAGAAAAAATGGGGGGGAAAAAACAAGTACATCGGAAAAAAGTGTCTGGGAAAACCAAAATTTCTATTCAGAAACTAAATGTAGGATTTTTTAATTATGACCATATAACGTCCTAATTTATACAAGGAAAAAATATAGAGTAAAACAAAAACTTCACATTCTGTCCATATCTTAAGTAGCATTCAATTGATTTTAAATAGAGATGTGATGTCAAATACGCACTAGGGTACCTAATTGGCACGAAAATTTTGTTATTTTGTCTGATATGATAACTGGGCTAATGTTTATTAAAAATATATATATTTTTACCTTTATTTAATTTTGTTAAATTTTATAAATCATTTCATTCTGTAGTTATCAATTAAACTTTTCAATACTACATGATTATCCCGCCGACCAATTTCGCCAAACTGTTCAAATCATCAATTTATTCACCATGTAATTCATATTGGCATAATTTTTATTTTAAATAACGAAAGAAGGAATAAACTACTAAAATACAAATAAAAGTACAAATAAAAAGTTGAATTCAAAATCACATTATGGCATAACAAACATGGGTAACCTATTTAATGTAAACTGAATGTAACATTTATGATAATCCGTTATTGATATTTAATTTTATAATTTGGCGATAATTTTTTAGTCGAAGGGATAATCAGTTATCACCGGTTTTTATTCATTATTATTTTCTTTTGAAAATGATAGAAAATAGTTAATAGAGGTACTACTCGGTTATCCTGTCGATCAAAAAACTATCGCCAAACTATAATATTATATGCCAATAATGGATGATCGTGAATGCCGCATCCAATGACATTAAATACGATGCACGTGTTTAAAACGCCATTAAGGGATTTTTTATTTCAACTTTTTATTTGTATTTTTTATTAAAATTCCACAAAAAAAAAAAAAAAAAAAAAAAAAAAAAAAATTATGTTATTTAAAATGAAAATTATGTCTATAATATAATTTCGCTATGAGTTTGGCAATTTGTATAGTTTGGCGAATTTGGTCGACGGGATAACTAACAAGGAAGGTCTCCATACTGGGCATACTCAGAATTTTATGAAAAAAAAAATACTAATTAAAGTACTTATGTATGTAATAAAGGATCCGTCAAAATTAGCGGCAGAATCACATTAGAAATTATGTAAAAAAATAAAATAATTTCGAATATTTGGCGTGAAAAGACGAAAGAGTTACTCGATTTGGCGGACAGCTCTTTTCCTCGCCAAAAGCAAATTATTATTATGCAACTCAAAACTGCTAGATATTTAGAATGCGTGTAAATCGTATTTAATGAATTTAAACATAAACAATGAGAGACTTTAATATATTATATACAAATATATATATATATGTATATATATATATATATATATATATATATATATATATATATATATATATTTATTTATACATTATATTGCATAATTTATTACTTGTTGAAGTAGCTATTTAATTATAATCACTGGAAAAAATCATATTGAGAAAAATCATCTTCATAAATTTAAGCGTATTCAAAAATAAAAGCCACATGTTTCCATAGCAACAAAAATCTAATCGACAATTCTAAATTGGACTTTGAGCAAGAAACAAATTTAATTAATTTAAATTATGAATTTCGTTTTAAATCTCAAATTTTGGAGATTAAATTTGAATATAAATACATATAAATATCGATATAACAAAATTATACTTAAAACAAATTAAAACTTATAAAACTAAATTTATTTAAATTAAATTTATCAAAACAAGTTCAACACGAAACTTTTTTTTTTCTTGAAGTATATTTGACACAAAGTATTTTTTGAAATTACATTCCTTCGCCAACCGGCGATAAATCGCCAAATAACAAAATTTTCATTATTTTTTTACGGATACTGAATGGAGGTTCCGCCGAAAATTTTTTTATAAACGTATATATCCACACGAGAAGAACGTTCTGTAAATTTTTCAGATTTTTCGGGGTATGCCCGTATGGAGACCTTCCTTGTAAGTAGTAACTTTATAGATATGTATGTAATTGAAGTTTGAAAACTAAGCTTTTGCAAAATTGGCGTCAGAAGAATATCGCACAATGTCGTGCATATACGGTATCTGTGCCAAGAAAGCATCAAATGAAAAAACACATGGTGATGCAAAAAACTTTTGTGATTGTGTGAAGTGAATGTAACATTTGCGATCAGCAATTTAAAAGTATTTTTGCTTGAGATATTGTCGAAAAAGCATTGCAAAGACATACTTTCCCTCTCCCTTCCATTTCCAAATGTACTAAATTTAAAATTATGGAAAAAATCCGAGTTTACTTAAAACCGTGCATAAAAATTATAGTAATTATCCTCAGTTTTCTAATAGAAATTCTCAATTTTCCTTTATTGACAAACTCTACTTTAAAATCGCAAATTTAATCGGCTAAATCGCCAAGTTGCATAATGATCATCATCACTGAATATATAAATAATGCCATTTTTGCAAACTTATCGGTCAAAAAACAGTGGAACCTTGGTTTACGGCCGCATCTGTTTTTGACAAGTTCGGTTTATGACCAACATCAGTGTTCAAAATTTTACTCTTTCGGCATAGGATAACTCGATTCGCTACCAAAGCTGTCGAATAGTTCAGTTGGCAACCCTCACATAACTCTTGTTATAAGTCAAGTTTGGAGTAAAGTGCGCATATCAGAGTGCTTTGTGACCTTCAGTACAGTAAAAAAGTTAACTTATTGTTTTAATTTTAATCAGTTTTGCGAAAATTTTAGCCTTTAATATGACTTCTAAGAATGAAAAAGCGTTTAGTGATAGCAGTAGTAAGAAGCTTAAGCGAATTACTGATCAATTACGAAAAGAAGTAGTGACAAAACTTAAGAACGATGATAGTGTAGTCAAAATAGCTAAACAATACGGTGTAGATGAACCGTCGATTACTCCGATTATAAAGAACTAGCCGGATGTGGCAACCCCAAAACTATTTTCTATCTCATGCATTTAATGCGTCAAAATTTATTATTACAGTGCCAAAATCAAATGACAATCATATGCTCACCGTGAGGATTCTAAAGGCATGAAATTCCGAACATTAGTTTTTGAAATAGGACTGTTGCGGATATCGGGAAAAATACAGCATATATGCGACACTTGTTGGGAAATTTACCCAAAACACGCAATGCGTAATAATATAAATCAAAGTGTGCCTAAATCTCAAGTTTGATGAAAATTTGTGCATTAATTCCTGCGATAGCGATATTGTGGTAATCGGAACAATTCATCATAGCAGCGCCACGTGTTGGCTTATTGAAACCAAAACGTAAAAAAGCCAATTCATATAAAGATTAACTGAATTTGAAGTTTGATGAAAATCTGTGCGTTAATTCTCGAGATAGAACTATTGCGAAAATAATGAAAAATGCAACACGGTTAAGCCATCTGTTGAACGATCCAAACCAAAATGTAAACAGCATCAATTTATATCAGGGATTACCAGAATATATATATTTTTTAATTTCATGCATTAGTTCTTGAGATAGAGCGCCCAAAAAAATTATGTCACATACAGAAAGTCAGATACAAGAATGGATTATGATCGTGAACTGAGGTTCCACTGTATATTATATAAAAATTTAATTACAGCTGGTGATTTCAATGTCAATTTTACAAATAATACTAGAAATGAATTTTCAGTATATTTTCATCCTTGGTTTGACGTAAATCTATTAAGGCTGTATTTCGAGCGACTTTCTCCAAGGAAGATAATTTAACGAATAATTTTCCCGAAAATGTCCTAGAATATCATTCAATAATTGGAATAAGCTATTCCAATAGATATCAGGAAGGAAAAATAAAAATATTTTATTTATTTATTTTTTTTTTTTTTAAATTTAAATGGGGAAATTTATTTTTATGTGTATTGATTATAAAATTATGTTTAGCGACCTTTGGGTGCCATGATCACAAAAATCGCGCTAATGGCGGAAATATTTGATATTTATAACATCTGATTTTTAAAACAAGTAGATAAGAATGCCACGAATCATATGCGAAAAGAATAAAAATTTCTATTCGCATTATTTTTCTACAAAATATGTATTATCTAAAATTAATTGAATCTGTCAATTTCTGTACGAACAAATTAAAATTAATTTCGTTTTTTCTCGTTTTTTGTTCATTAATTAAATAGTTCAATATTGAGCAAAATAAGAAAAAGTACTGGGAATATTTAAAAGCAACTGAGGTTTTCTTATATATTCAATATATATTTATCAAAAAATTTAAATGACTAGTATTAAAAAATGCTCTGACGAGCACCAAAAAAGGTTAATATGTTTTAAAGTATGAAAAAGTGTTTGACAAGAGCTTCTAATTGAGAATGAGAAAGGACAGGGGGTCCCTTCTTGGCTGCAATTCACTGTCAATGCCAAATTTGAAAAAATCATATTTGCGCTTTTTCCATATAAAAGAAATCAGTCACTGTTACAATAAAATTGTGTGGAGTAAAGGCATAATTAGAAAAGACACCGCGTGATTAAACATGAATGTAAAGCAAAATAGGGACAGAAATCATAGTTCCCGCATCCAATGTTGAATTCAGACACTTTTCTCCGGGAGGGTCTTCTGTGGCTTCGGGGGGGGGGGGGCATACACAATAGAGTTCTAAGGAGATTATACTTTTTTCTACCATTAAAAACACAAAATCTCAAATTTTATTGTGGGGGGGAGCATTTGATACCTTCGGGAGGGAATATCCCCTCCGGCCCACCTCCTGCATTCAACACTGCCTGCAGTTTATCACATTCACGCTGTCCCACCATAAACTGTCGCAGTGTAAAACAGCACAGAAAACTGATTTGTAGTGCAGTTGCAGTGCAGAGTCAACAATGCAATTAACATGTAAAGCACGATTGAAAGTTTTACTGAAAGGTAAAGATAGAAAGTTTTACTAAAAAGTAAAGATAGAATGTTTTATTAAAAAATAAAGCTAGAAAGTTTTACTAAAAAGTAAAGCTAGAAAGTTTTACTAAAAAGTAAAGATAGAAAGTTTTACTAAAAAGTAAAGATCGAAAGTTTTACGCAAATTTCTTTTATATGGAAAAAGCGCAAATATGATTTTTTCAAATTTGGCATTGACAGTGAATTGCAGCCAAGATGGGACCCCCTGTCCTTTCTCATTCTCAATTAGAAGCTCTTGTCAAACACTTTTTCATACTTTAAAACATATTAACCTTTTTTGGTGCTCGTCAGAGCATTTTTTAATACTAGTAAAATATGAATGAGAAAAAATAATCTTTTTATTAATTACTAGCAGGCTATGCCCGCTTCGCTGGTCCATATTTCCAAACGAACCTTGACTCAAAAAAAATGGCGATTTAAAAATTTTATTTTAAAGCAGTATAGACCACCCTGGAATGTTCTTCCGTATTGCTGAAAATCATGCCAACTCCATTGCAATATTGTACTATTGTAAGTCTTGGCGAAAATTTGGGCAATTAAGCACCATCTCTTTTATTTTATCATTTATAGTAGAGTTTCGTATGAACATGAGACCGTTATGACAACATGAATCAAAATGTTCTCGAGTCATCACACTATTAGATTAGAGGGCATTGCAATGATTAGTGAGATTGATTATCAAACTCTATTAACTTTCGGATTGTACATTATCATTTCTTAGTTCTTAAAATCCCGACATCTGAACTGGCACTATGTGTAGTTCTGGTAGCCTACATACAATGTCATTTCATGTTACATTTTTTAATAAACGTCCTCTTCTAGCAGGTCTACTGTAGTTTCCTATCTACCTTAATCTATTAGAGCAAGAATACATAGAGTAAAAAATGTAAAGAATTATTGACAGATAAAGAAGAGTTTTTGTTTGTTTGTATTTATGACGGCTATTTATCTACACGTGGGATATAGGCCCTAAGGAAAGGATGCCCTCCGTGGGGGTGGCAGACGAAGAAGGGTGTTTCACTTGGTAAACGGAAAAAAAGTGACCGGAAAAAAAGTTATCGGAAAAAAAGTGACCTAAACTACAAAAGCGGAAAAAAAGTGACACGGAAAAAAAGTGACAAGGAAAAAAAGTGACACGGAAAAAAAGTGACACGGAAAAAAAGTGACAAGGATTGGTTTTGGGGATTTATTATTGATTTTGGGGATTCATTGGTTAAGTATGAAAGGGGGATCGGGGGGGGGGGGGGGCTCATAATTTAGGTAAATGGGTTTTTCATGCTGAATTAACTATTTTGGTTCAATTTTTGGATATACGTTCATACTGAAAAGACGCTTGCCTGATTAGTTTTGGGAAGGGACGATTACCCCCCCCCATCCGTCCCCAATTAGATGAATGGGTTTTTATGCAGAATTATCCAACTTGTGTCAAATTTGCATATAGGTTCTTTTCGATAAGACTTATATATAGTATAAAGTGCCTGAAGAGTTTTAGGAGTTTAATGGTTAAGTATAGAAGGGGAACGGGGGATAACCTTTCTTAAATTAATGGCTTTTTACGGATAATTATCCGATTTGCTTCGAATTTTGGACATGGGTTAGTTATGATAAGACGTATTTCTGATTATTTATGGGGTTCTTTTGCTAATTAAAAAGGGGGCGGGTGATTACTACCCCCGGCCTTAAATTAGATTTTTAAAAAATTATGCACACTTATCCGATTTATTTCAAATTTTGGATGTAGGATCTTTCTCATAGTAAATTCCCGAATAGTTTTAAGGGTTTAATGGCTATGTATAGAGGGAGAACGGGGGATAAACCCCCTTAAGGGTGTATTAAAAAAAACGCTTTTCCACCTTCAACAGCTCGAAATTTTCCGATACAATTTCAGACACATTTTCAAAAGTAGAAACATGAAACTTGCTGAGGATATTTTTGAAGAGATGTACAAGGTGCCATGTGCTGTATTTTTACGCTCAATTCATTAGAATTTGATTTATAAACAATTATCTTCTCAGTATGACCCTTTTTTTTTTCGTTCACAGATCTCCCGCCAGGGGAAAATCTGTTCAAAATGCCGTTTTTGATTGCTTTTTTCGCAATATTTTCTGCATTTATCAAAGAATCGACAATTACGGCACCTTGTGTACTTTCTAAATAAGACAATTTGCCAGTTTGATGCATATGAGAGTAAAAATGAAGTTAAAAATAAATCGGAAAATAGGCAGTTTGAATCGAAATACACCCTTAAATTAAATAAATGGCTTTTTGCGCAGAATTATCCGATTTGCTTCAAATTTTCGATGTATATTCATTATAAGAAGGCGTATCTCTGATTAATTATGGGGTTCTTTTGCTAATTAAATAAGGGAAAGCGGGCGATTAATCCCCCACTCTTTAAATAAGATTTTTTTTTCACAATTATCCAACGTATTTCAACTTTTGGATATAGGTTTTACCTGATAAAATGAATCCCTGAATAGTTTTAAGGGTTTAATGGCTAAGTATAGAGGGATGAACGGGGGATAACCCACAAATAATCAGGAGTTCGCCTTATCATAATGAACGCACATTCAAAGTTTGAATCAAATAAGATAATTCTGCGTAAAAAGCCATTTATTAATTTAATGGGTGTTATCCTCCGTTCCCCCACTGTATATGTCGGACGTTCCTCTCAGCCCCCACAACTTTGAAGAAAGTCCGTGGTAGTTATAGCTGCCACCACCGATATTACTAGGTGATATCGGTCACCCACAGTGAGGATTGTGTAAATGAACACTGACGCTGTCAATTAACTGAATTAACAGTTTATTTAGAATATATGTACACACTAAATACGCTATTTACCATTATATACAATTACAACTCGGATATAGGTGATCCGGTTCAACATTAAATTAAATACAGTAAAGGTTGACTGTGTACTATTCGAATTACGCCTTCCAACTCACACTCAATGCACGTTAGATTAACTTTATCGGAGATCACTTTCGAATCTCCCAACACATGGATACTCGGCCTGCACTTCTCGGCCCAGAGCACTAAACACCAGGACGGTGTTTAGTGTCCCTTGCTCTCCAGATACGCACTGCCTCCGCTCTACAACGCAGAGCACACCCTATCAGGACCTCTATCCTACACTACTCTCTAGGTATGAACCCAGATACGAACTGAACTAATCTGAGATAAGACTTGCTCTTCTCAAATCACGGTGTTTCCCCAATGTCAACCCCCTTTGGGGCTTATCCATTGGACACATTCCACATTCCTTTCTTGATTAGTGACATGTTGCTTGTCAGCTCATCATCCACATACCTCACTGACGGATGAACACGCCTCTCCGAAATCTCCTCTTTCTCACTCACCACCTGTAGAGGTTGGTTGGTTGATTTTTGTCGTCCGATTATCTACGCTAATGGGATATAGGACCAGGGGGAGTGCCCTCCGTGGGGGTCTTTCTAAGGGAACCTAACCCGTATTTACGTAAGGTTCGAAGAAAACCACGGAAAACTCCGAACGGTTAGGCCGACAGCCGCGATTGGGTTCGAACCCAGCACCTGCCGTCTACCAGTTGAGAGGTCCGAACCTCTCGGCCACTGGTGGGGCCCAGCTGTAGAGGATTACCTGTCAATTCTCCCTTCAACAAAGAAAGAATGTCACCTTGAAAATTCTAGTACACAGCCGGTATAATATAAAAGAGATTAAGATAGAGAAATAACGGAAATTCCAATCTTTAGCAGAGGTGGTCTCAGAACCTGACAGTATACTTAGCCATTAAACCCTTAAAATTATTCTGGGACTAACTTTATGAGAAAAAACATATATCCAAAATATGAAATATATGGGATAAGTGAACATAAAAAACAATTTATATAATTTAAGGAGATCGGAAAATCACCCGCCTTAATTTTTAATTAGAAAAATAACCCCATATGTAATCAGGGATACGCCTTATCATAATGAATCTATAATCCAAAATTTGTAGTAAATCCTATAATTCTGCGTAAAAAGTAATTTAATTTAAGGTAGGTTATATTCTATTCCCCTTCAATACTTAGATATCAAATCCCTAAAACTATTCAGGGATCCACCTTATCAGTAAGAACCTATATTTAAAATTTGAAATACATGGGGTAATTCTGCATAAAAACCTATTTATCTCGTTTAAGGGGGAGATAATTGCTCGCCCCCCACCCTTTATAATAACCAGAAGAACCCCATAACTAATCAGAGATACGTCTTATCATAATGAATCTATGTCCAAAATTCTAAGAAAATCGGATAATTATGCGTAAAAAGTTATTAATTTAATTTAAGAAAGGTTCCCCCCCGTTCCCCCTCTATATATAACCATTAAAACTCTTCATGCATTATATACTATATATAAGCCTTTATCGAAAAGAACCTATATTCACAGGGCCCGACTTAGACAGTGGGGGGCTCTGGGGGAAACATTATTAGAGTGGCCCCCTTCTATCTTAAAAATGTTTGTGAATTATACTCAAGTGACTAAAATTAAAATTCAAACCTATTGTATGTATGCATAAATTTTGTACCAAGTACTGATTTCAGTATTTATCTTTCACATCTTTATACATAATAACAGATGATAAATAATTTTAACTATTAATTTTCTTATGATGTAACTATTACTTTAAGGGAACGTGGGGCAGGGAAGCAAAGGGGTAGAAGAAAAAAGACCCCTTAAAATTGAAAAAAAAAGAATTTTGGTAATATTTTCCTATTTTATATCATTTGGCCCTCTTTTAACAATAAACTTTTCTCTCCTTGGGGGCCCTCCTCAAACCGGGGGCCCGGGGCAATCGCCCCGCATGCCCCTGTCTTAGTCAGGCCCTGTATATTCAAATTTGACACACGTTGGATAATTCTGCTTAAAAACCCATTCATCTAACTGAGGACGGATGGGGGGGGGGGTAATCGTCCCTTCCCAAAACTAATCAGGCAAGCGTCTTTTCAGTATGAACGTATATCCAAAAATTGAACCAAAACAGTTAATTCAGCA
The DNA here is from genome assembly GCA_964019185.1 of Maratus speculifer. Lineage (NCBI taxonomy): Eukaryota > Metazoa > Arthropoda > Arachnida > Araneae > Salticidae > Maratus > Maratus speculifer. The sequence continues at coordinate 53,263,354 of OZ025290.1, read as the reverse complement.
TGAAAAACCCATTTACCTAAATTATGAGGCCCCCCCCTCCCATCCCCCTTTCATACTTAACCAATGAATCCCCAAAATCAATAATAATTCCCCAAAATCAATCCTTGTCACTTTTTTTCCGTGTCCTTTTTTTTCCGTGTCACTTTTTTTCCCTGTCACTTTTTTTCCGTGTCACTTTTTTTCCGCTTTTGTAATTTAGGTCACTTTTTTTCCGATAACTTTTTTTCCGGTCACTTTTTTTCCTAGATTCGTTTCACTTATATATTTAGTAGAACAGTGAAGCATAAAAAGTATGTTTTAAAGCTGTATTATTTGAATAACATTAAAATTGCATCAGTTTCACTGCCTCTTCCTTTTATAAAACAGTTGCTAACATGTATCCATTAAATCAAAATAATCTTGATGACTAAATTTTGTAGAAAAATAAGTCTTTAGTTTGCATCTAATAAAATCTTTCTACCTTCTGTAATCGATTCCATTATGATTTTTAGTGTCAAACATTAGAAGTGCTAGAAACGATATTGTTACAAATGTACCAGACTTATTTCATGTTTGTCCTCAAATAAATGTGAAATTTACGATCATCCATTATTGGCATTTAATGTTATAGCTTGACGATAGTTTTTTGTTCGACTACTTGATTATTCCGTCGATCAATTTCGCCAAATTATACAAATGGACATAATTTTTATTTTAAATAACCAAAGAATCAATAAATTACTAAAATGTTAATAGAAACACAAATAAACATCGAATTAAAATTGGTTGATGAAGTAACAATTACGTATAACAAATTTAATGTCAAATGGTCGATGAGATTATCAAGTATTACCAAATTATATAAACAAATTGTATAAACAATAATATTGCCAATAATATGTAGGGCAGGTGTCATCTACGGATCCCGTTGGCGCGATTGCAGCAAATTGCGATTTTATGCCTCACGTGGTAATCCGGTAATAGTTGATTATTTTTGAGTAAATTATTTCATTATTTTTCTTTTCTCTTTTAAAATTATATAAATTGTTTTGTTCCATAATTATTTATTGACTTAGTTTATTATTATTATTTCCTTTTTAAAATAATAGAAAATAAATAAGAGTAATATAAATATAATTGGTATTTGAAAACGCAGTGTTCTCCAAATTGGCATCATAAAAAAAAATCACGCCAAGGTGATGCGTGTATAAAAGTGGAAAAATGTTTGCAAAAATATATTTAAAAAAAAAAAAAAAAAAGTAAACAAATAATTAAAAATATCGCCATTTCGATAGTTTTTTAAAATAACATCAAGCTTAATTCTCCAGTCGGGCAGCAATAGTAAATTTTCTTTCCTTCGACTGTTTCATAATAAAAAAAACATAAATTTTATAACTTCTAATTAAATAATCTGACTAATTTTCTGTAATCGGATTTATGATCTAAAAGTATCCTTAATACATAAACAAAACAGTGCAGTTGTCATGTACGCGCTGAGGTCGGCGCGATAATTTTTTACACTAATTTGGCGGAAAAATCGTTTTCGAATACCAGTTTCATATATATATTTAAATTATTTTCTATTATTTAAAAAATAATGACAATTAGTATTTAAATAATAAGTATAGAACAAAACAGTTTACATAATTTTAAAGAAGAGAAAGGAAATAAAAAAACATTTTATTAATAATTAAATAACAATAGTCGGGTTGCCATGCCAGGCAAAATAACATTAATTTAGTGTCCATTAGTTACCTCGGTGTGTATATGATATCTGTGCAAACAAAACTTCCGATAATATAATAAATGACGTCATATTTATTTTCCTTTGAATTTTTTTTATTTTAATTTTTCACGTGGATACTGTTCAACTAAAAATTAACTGCCGAGGAGAAATTATTTTCCATATTTTGATTTTTTTTGGCAACGGGAAAGAAAATGGTTATTTTTTATCGGAAAAATTTTAATTGATTCTGTATGAAAAATAATGAAATTTTGAATTATTAAGGAAAATATTTGAATAAATCAATTAAAAATTAGCCTATGTTCACCGGAAATAGTGTAGCTATCCAACGGTGAAAGAATTTTTCCAAACCGTCAAGTAGTTTCGGAGCCTATTCAATTCAAACAAACAAACAATCAAATCTTTCCTCTTTATAATATTAGTATAGAGTATAGATTAATACTATAATTAATAATTAACAAATACATAATAGCAGAAGAGTACTTGTTAAAAGCACTTTTATTTCATTTTTGGTTACTTGTTTATTTATTTTCTTTAGCTATTATTATTTGTTTCCTTACTGTATTGTTACCGCTAAAAATGTCCATTGTCTTCGGAAGAAAGCTGTATACGGCATTCAAAGAATATCGGTGGAATTCAGCTATTTATTTTCAGATAAATTGAACAGTTACGGTTATCAATAATTAATAAAATATGTATGAGAAAAATTAGTCTTTTTATTAATTATTAATACTATTATTAATAATTAACACAGACATAATAGCAGAAGAGTACTTGCTAAAATTTATTTCATTTTTGGTTACTTGTTTATTTATTTTCTTTAGCTATTATTATTTGTTTCCCTACTATATTGTTACCGCTAAAAATGTCCATTGTCTTCGGAAGAAAGCTGTATAATTGAATCTAAATTTTTATGAAAGTCCGTGCATTAGTTCTTGAGATAAAGCTAAAATGGAAACAGGGGCGTGCGAAAAGAGAACTGCGCCCGGTTCAAAGTTCCAATTTAGCCCCCCCCCCCTATTAACTTTTTCTCGTGATAGGCTAGAAGTGATGTTAGTAGTAAAAATTTGGTGCCCCCTAAATTTCCGGGCTCAGAACGACCGCTTCCTTTCGCCCCCCCCCCTTTCACATTTCGCTGAGTGGAAATTGTGAAAATTTCAGTATAGCAGCGCCATCTGGGAAGCTATATACATCAAAATGCAAAAAACATCAATTCATGTCAAGGACTAACTATTCAGATATAGTTGTTGCGCAAATCGCAAAAAAATGCAGCATAGCAGCGCCACCTGTTAGGCTATATACACCAAAAATTAATTAGATTCAGTTTATATCAAGGTCAAACTAAATCTAAAGTTTTGTGGAATTCCGTGCATTTGTTCTTGAGATAGAACGGTCAGAAATTTTTGTCGTATACAGACTCACAGAGTGACAGACACACACACACACAGACAGATATTTCTTAAAAACCATGAAATCGTGTTAAAGACGTTCTAAAATATATAAATCCATCGAAAACGGGAAGTCAAAATTTTTCACGAATATAACACTCTCTTCTTGTAAAGTTACAAAAGAAAGTAAAAATGTAAAATCGATTCTGCCCGTAAGATCGATCTTTAGATTCGATGTCGATCTTTAGATTCGATGTCGATCTTTAGATTCGATGTCGATCTTTAGATTCGATGTCGATCTTCAGGTTCGATGTCGATCTTTAGATTCGATTTCGATCTTTAGATTCGATGTCGATCTTTAGATTCGATGTCGATCTTCAGGTTCGATGTCGATCTTTAGATTCGATTTCGATATTTAGATTCGATTTCGATCTTTAGATTCGATTTCGATTTTTTTTTTCTTTTTCTAGGCTAAATCAGTGTTGAATGCAGGTATTTTTCTGCGACTCCGGAGAAAGGCATCATGTTTTACAGCTCTGTAAGAGAGGGGGAATCGCAATTTGTGCATTAAAAAGCATAAAATCTCAACTTCTGGGGTGGGGTAATCCCCTGCGGGCCACTCCATTAATTCGACACTAGGTTAAATCGTTATATTTTTGTTTAGAAGTCCAGTTATTTGAAGTATTAGTTTATTATGTTTTATTTTTCATGCTCGTCCCTTTTAATCCCCCCCTTCCGCGTCAGTTTTAAGTTACAGGGCCGTTCGAAATATGCATACAATTTTTAAAATTGTTGGAATGTTATTCCATAAGGCGTGAATAAGTGAGTTCCTCAATAATAAAAAGAGTTAAAAGCTTTACCTTTTAGTTGACACACATTTATTTGAAGAAATAAAGTAGAATAATGATGAACAAATACTTGGAAACACTTCACATCACAAAAGAACAGATGCACAGTCTTCACAATATTTACAGAACACAACAAATAAAAAAAATAACTTTGAAACATATATTACCTTCAGTTTGAAGCAGTTCTTGATGAACAGTAATTATTCCTTTGGAATCATAATGTATGATAATGGATTCTTAATAATTGACAGCATTTTGCTGCCTAAGCCAATTGAGTCACTACATCAACTAAACTGTTCTAAAGTTCTCTTCCAGTGAAAACAGAATAATGTCTGGTGCTGCCATCTGGCGGTAGATTTTAGTACAAAAAGAAGCAATTGTCTAACATCTCTCCCGTTCTGTGATAGAATCTGACACCAGATGGATAAGGTTTCTGCAATGTTCAAATTTGGTCTTTGGCAATGGCTTTGTCATTATATCTGCTATCATTTCATTTGTTGACAGGTATTTGACATATATTATATTTTTCATTTTCAAATCTCGTATGTAGTGATACTTTGTATCAATGTGTTTAGTTCGCGACTTGAACTTTTCACTTTCAACCAATTTAATAGTTGACTGATTATCTTCAAAAATTTTAATTGGATAATGTTGATGTAATTTGAGATCTTTACATAGTTTTAAAATCCACAACACTTCTTGAGTTCCTTGTGACAGTGCCACATATTCCGACTCGGCTGACGATAATGTAACACATGTTTGTTTTCTTGAGAACCAAGAAATGCAACTATTGCCCAAGAAGATTACATTTCCTGAGGTAGATTTTCTATCTGTAGTATCTTGACCCCAGTCAGCATCTGAGTATGCAACTATATTAGGATAATCTTCTGAGGAAATATGAAGTGCAAGATCTTTTGTGGTTTTTAGGTACCTTATTACACTCTTAACAGCATTCCAGTCCTTTTGTCTTGGATTATTGCATCTTCGACTTAGTATGTGCGTAGGAGCTGTAATGTCTGGTCTTGTGCATGAAGAAATATATAAAAGACTTCCAATAGCTTGTCTATAGTTATCATTTGATGATAAAAGATTTTCTTCTTTGTCTAAACTATAATAGTTCGTTTCCATTGGGGTATAAGTTGGTTTGGCTTCTTCAAGCTGAAAATCTTTAACTAATTGATTTATTTTATTTGTTTGTGACAGAAGATAACTTCCATCTTCTTTTCTGTGAATTTCTATACATAAGAAGTATTTTGCTTCTCCTAATGATGTTATGGGATAAGACTTCTTTAAATAGTTTATTACTTCATTGACTTCATCTTCATCTTCTGAGCTTATCAACATATCATCTACATATAGTATGAGATGAATTGTCTCCTTTGATTTTTCTTTTGTAAACAAACATGGATCTGCTTCATTTTGTTTAAATCCATATGCTTTTAGAGTATTTTCTATTTCTTCATTCCAGCACTTGGCGGCTTGCTTGAGACCATATATAGCCTTTTTTAATTTATAGACTTTGTCTTTATTTTCTTTATCTTGAAAGCCTTCTGGTTGAAGCATGTATAATTCTTCATTATCTAATTTACCATGTAGAAAGGTTGTTTTAACATCTACTTGGAAAACTTTGGCTTTACGATAAGCTGCACAGGTCAGGAAAGCTCTAATAGTTGTATGTTTGACGACAGGAGAGAAGGTTTCATCATAGTCAGTGCCTAGTTGTTGAGTGAAACCCTTGGCAACTAGTCGTGCTTTGCATTTTATTTCTTCTCCATTTTCATCGCATTTTGTCTTATAAACCCATTTACAGCCAATTGCGCGCTTACCTTTTGGTAAAGTAACAAGCTCAAATACTTCATTTTCTTTTAAAGAGTTAAATTCTTCTTTCATAGCTTAAAACCATTTCTGTTGATCTTTTACAGGTAATTTTAGAACATCTTTAAAAGTTTCGGGATCTTGATTTTTGGAACAACAGTCTTCAGTTTTGTAAGAAAACCTTTCGGGTGGAATTCCTTTTGTCTCTCTGCTAGAAATTCTTCTCTGTGAATTAGCTTCACTTTCTTCTGTTGTTGGGCTATCTACTGATTTTTCATCAGTTTCTATTTCTTCTGCAGCATTTTCTGTTGGAATAGATTCACAATCATTTTCAAGATTTTCTTCTGAAAAATTGAAATGAATTAAATCAGAAGTTTGCTCTTCAACATTTTCTGAGAAAAAATTTTCACCGTTCATATTTTCAAAAAACTTTACTGTTCTGCTTATCACGATTTTTCTTCCACCTGTATAAATTCGATATCCCTTGCTTCTTAAATCGTAACCAACAAAGATTCCTTCATTGGCTTTTTCATCAAATTTTTGCCTCCTCTGTTTATGAACATACACATATGCTTTGCATCCAAATACTTTAAGGTGACTCAAATTCGGCTTATGCCCATTCCACAGTTCATATGGTGTCTTTTCAGTTGATTTTGTGGGTAATCGATTTTGCAAATAAGCTGCTGTAGCTACGGCTTCTGCCCAGAATGTTTTTGGTAATTTGGCATTTATAAGCATGGCTTTACACATTTCAATTAGCGAGCGATTCTTTCTTTCTGCGACTCCATTTTGAGACGGCGAATATGGCGTTGTTGTTTCATGCTGTATTCCTAAGTTCTTTAAGTAGTTACTAACATATTCGTTGCAATATTCTGCTCCATTGTCAGTACGCAAGGATTTAATCTTCAAACTAAATTTGTTTGTTGTTGATGCAACATACTCCTTTAATTTATCAAATATTTCATCTTTTGAGGAAATAAAATATACCTGTGTATAACGAGAATAATCATCGATAAACGTAACGAAATATCTTTTTGATCCCATACTATTTGTTTCAGCAGGACCGCAAACGTCACTATATATCAGATCAAGTGGTTTTCTACTTCTGTATTGCGTTTCTTTTGGAAATGATTTTTCTGTTAGCTTAGCTTTTATACAACTTGAACATTTAGTATTATGCGAACAATTATTCAGAGTAATACCTAAAGCTAAATCATCCTTTTGAATTTTCTTGATGGATTCCAAATTTCTATGACCCAGTCTTTGGTGCCATTTTAGAATGCAATTGACATTAGAACATACAGGTAATATTTCTGAAGCGCTGTATACTTTTTCATTTGTGGGTTTTATTTTTAATCTGTATAACCCCTCATCAGCTTTTGCATCTGCAACTAATATGTTACCCTTTTTAATTAAACACATATCATCTTTAAATGTTACAACAAAACCTTTCTCAGTGCAAGACTGTACAGACAACAAATTACTGTCTAACTCGGGAACATAAAGCACATGATCTAGTGTGACTTTATTTGTTTGACCATTAACTGTTTCAATATTAAAAGTACATTTACCCTTTCCTTTTGCAGTTAATTTAGTTCCATTAGCAATTGTAATTGTATCTTTATTTGAATTCTTTAATTCTGAGAATAGTTCTAAAGAATTAGCTAAATGAACAGATGCGCCTGAATCAATAACAAAAGTTAACTTTTTGTTTTGATTTCCATTTTGTTGAGATTTCATAACAAAACCTGAAGAATTTGATTCTTTCATTAATTCATGATAGTTTTGAGAATTTGGTGGATTTTCATTTTGACTAGCAGTAGAAGCAGAGAAATTTATTGTTTTTTAAACTGTTGACGTGATCTATCTTGAGTAAAATTTGGTTTTGTTTTGTTATTGTTGTTATTCTTTAAGTGAAAACAATCTTCACGGTTGTGATTGGTTCTTTTACAATGAGAACAAAACTTTTGTTTATTCAAGTATTTTGGTTTATCCCTATTACCCTTTAAAGCAATAGATTCAAATTTTGTTGAAATTTGTTTAGTTTCAACTCTTCTAAGATATTCATCAATTAATTTGTTTTGAACATATTTTAATGATAAATCTGTGTCATATTTGCTTTCAATAGCAGTTATAAAGGTACTATAAGAATTTGGTAAAGAACAAAGCAAAATAGCTATTAAATTATCATCTTGTATTACTTCACCTATACTTTTTAATTTTTCTGCCAATTCTAAGACAGAATTTATATGTTCCTGCATTTTAATACTTTCATTATATTTAATGGAATACAACTTCCTAAGAAGATAAAGTTTATTTGTAAGATTTACCCTTTCATGAACAGATTTCAATTGATCATATGTTTCTTTAGCACTTTTAGCATGTCTAACATGAACAATTTGAGAATCTGAGATATTTAAACAAATTAATGCTCTAGCATTTCTATCATTTTTCACCCAATTGTCATCATTTTCTTTTTTAGGTTCAAACACAACATCATATAAACCTTCTTTGATTAACAATTGTTCAATTTTAAACTTCCATACTGAATAATTATCATCAGTTAACTTATCAATATAATGAGATTCTTTAAGACTAGACATTGTTATATAATAATATTTGCTTATTTCACAGATAATAAAAGTGTGTTTATCTTATTAATTTACAACAACAAAAAAAAATATTATAAACTCATATATAATGCTAATGATGAAATAAGAACATAATAGAATTCTTGAGAACAACTTTAAAAGTTACTTCTGGTTTCAGAAATTTTTTTCTTGAATATTCAAAAATTCTTTGTTTAAAACATAAATTTGTATTTTCAACTAATAAATAATGAATTTCAATAAGAAACAAGCAAAATAATTTCTTTTCATATCAACAAATTATAGTTTTGGTTTCAAAACAAGAACAATTCTTTGAATTTTCTTTTCTATCATTCACTTCTAAAAAATACAATATTCAGAAAATAATTATTTCTTTTGAATTTAAATATTATATTTTCTGTTTTGATATTATTATATTTAAATTTTGAGACTCATTTCTCAGTCTCATAATCAACAATGTTGGAATGTTATTCCATAAGGCGTGAATAAGTGAGTTCCTCAATAATAAAAAGAGTTAAAAGCTTTACCTTTTAGTTGACACACATTTATTTGAAGAAATAAAGTAGAATAATGATGAACAAATACTTGGAAACACTTCACAACACAAAAGAACAGATGCACAGTCTTCACAATATTTACAGAACACAACAAATAAAAAAAATAACTTTGAAACATATATTAGCTTCAGTTTGAAGCAGTTCTTGATGAACAGTAATTATTCCTTTGGAATCATAATGTATGATAATGGATTCTTAATAATTGACAGCATTTTGCTGCCTAAGCCAACTGAGTCACTACATCAACTAAACTGTTCTAAAGTTCTCTTCCAGAGAAAACAGAATAATGTCTGGTGCTGCCATCTGGCGGTAGATTTTAGTACAAAAAGAAGCAATTGTCTAACAAAAATGTCCAATTCTCGGTCTATCTTATTTTAGATCCACATTTTAAATCCTTGACAAAAGATAAATAAAGGGTCGCCCTTCCGCCCGTTTGGGGTTTATCTGCGCCCCGCCGGGGGGGGGGGCATATTTTTTTGTTTCTTCAAAAGAAACAAAAAAAATTTGAGGGGGGGGGGCTTGCACCCTCCCTCAATATACACCTTAAAATTTCGCTCATTTAATTCTCTACCATTTTTAACTTAAAAATTTAAGCTACATGGCACCCCCAGAGCTGTGGACCCCTCCCCCCTTGTCGATCACTCGCCTAATTTTGCTTATTTCTTCACTTCATTTCAATCTTTTAAAGGCTATAACTTTGCTTCTATAGGAGTTACAGTGATGAGAATAATTCTAGTATAACTAACCATTTCTGGCCGTACTTTTGGCTATTCCAGTTTCCCGGTTTCCCGTATAGGACCTTTTGGGGGGGGGGGGGCAGAGAGGTTTTTTCCCATTTCTTGATACAATATGTCTATTGAAAGCTTATGCTTCATACATTACAAATCTAGCATAAGAAATTTTCTCCCATCATTTCAGGTCACATTACGGACCCATAATGTGTTAAAATTTTAATTTTTCAAACTTCTTCCGGGAAAAAAAAAAAAAAAAAAAACATTGATACATATTAGCGAAATTGGGGTTCGAACCCGCAATCGTTTGATTGCACACGTAATCCCTAAGCTTATTGGCCACCGAGTACTCAGCAGTGCTATTATTTCTTTAGATTGTCATCTTTAAATTCGTAATATCTTTTGAATGGAATGTCCAATTTGAATAATTCAAAAAGTAATCTACAGATATTGTAACAGGCATTAATACAAAATGATTTATTTGGATAAGGATTAAGGTATCGATAGTATGGTCTAATTTTGGTTGGTGTATTTATCGCGTTTTAAAATGCAAGAAAGTAGTTATAGTGAGTTAACTACAATAGCTAGACATATGGTATCGCGCGGTTTTTTTTTTTTTTTTTTTTTTAAATAGAGATTAATATATTCTTTAATATTATAGAAACTTTTTTTATTCATTTAAAAGTATTTCCTGACGATTCAAAATTATATAACTTAACGATTCAAAAAATACACACGTAATTGTTCAAGGTTTCACTTCTATCGGCACTCTCAGAGTGCCACTATTTTTTTTTTTTTTTTTTTTTTCATGTTCGCCCGTCCTACCGCCCCCCCCCCCTTCCTCACCAATCTTAACTTACAGGTTCGTTCAAATTATGACTGCGATTTTAAAAAAGTCTAATCCTCATTCTATTTTGTTATAAATCCATATTTTGAAACCTCAACAAAAGATACATTTGGGCCGGGGTCGCCCTTCTGTCCGTTTGGGATTTACCTTGCCCCCCTGGGTGGGGGGGGGGATATTTTTTGTTTCTTCCACACCATCTCATGTAACATATCGTTATAAAGCTTTTATCTCCTCGTTTTTTTCTGTTACTACCCCTCTCTCCACCTAGTTACATGCTCTTGGCACTTTTTATAGTTTCAAAGAGTGCATGTTCCCCGCAGGCCACCCCATGAATTCAACACTAAGTTAAACACTATATTTCTGTTTAGGAGCTCAGTTATTTGGGTTATTAGTTAATTATGTTTTTTTTTTCCAAGTTCGCCCGTTCTAATCCCTTGCCCCCCCCCCCCCCCCTCCTTCCTCGCCAATCTTTACTAAATGGGCCGTTCAAAGTATGCATGCAATTTTTAAAATGTCCAATTCTCGTTCTATTTTATTGTAAATCCTCATTTTGAAACTTCGACAAAAGATACATTTGGGCTATGGTCGCCCTTCCGTCAAGAGTGGGGTTTACCTGCCCCCTTGGGAATGGGGCATATTTTTTGTTCTTCCAAACTATCTCGTGTAACATTTGGTTGGCATTAGAAAAAAAAAGTTTTTTTGTCTATACTCCTTGTTTTCCATCCTAGTTACACGCTCTTGGCACTCTTTATCCTCGGTTTAATGCCAAGTTAGTGTTGTTATTAGTTGAGTTATATCTCTCAAATTCGTCAAAGTTTTTGTGTAAGTGACAACCATAAGTGACAATCATTTTAAAATATCCGACTCTAAAATCTGTAATAGCTTAATTCTATGCCTCCCTAAATGGTGATGGGGGGGGGGGGAGGGGGAGTCGGTAATTAAGGTCTTGCTGATTGTCTAAGTCTTGGAATTAGTAATTTGGATCTTTTCTGTGTGAACCTGAATATCGAAATATCGATTCTAGAACTGAGAAATCGATTCTTATTATGATCGATGTTGTTTTATACGATATCGATTTTAATCGATTCTCAAAATTTCCAGAATCGCCCATCACTAATATACGGCATTCAAAGAATATATGTGGAGTTCAGCTATTTATTTTCAGATAAATTGAACAGTTACGGTTATCAATAATTAATAAATATGTATGAGAAAAATTAATCTTCTTATTAATTATTAATACTATTATTAATAATTAACACAAACATAATAGCAGAAGAGTTCTTGCTAAAAGCACTTTTATTTCATTTTTGGTTACTTGTTTATTTATTTTCCTTAATTATTATTATTTGTTTACTTACTATATTGTTACCGATAAAAATGTCTATTGTTTTCGGAAGAAGGCTGTATATAACAATTCAAAAAATATCGGTGGAACTCAGCTATTTATTTTCAGCTGAATTGAACAGTTACGGTTATCAATAATTAATAAATATATATGAGAAAAATTAGTCTCCTTATTAATTATTTATACTATTATTAATAATTAATAAGAAGGTCAGGTGGCAAATCGTTAAGCCATTTTCCACCTGATGCGGACACAAACATTATAGCAAAAGAGTACTTGCTAAAAACACTTTTATTTCATTTTTGGTTGCTTGTTTATTTATTTTCCTTAACTATTATTATTTGTTTCCCTACTATTTTGTTAACGCTAAAAATGTCCATTGTCTTCGGAAGAAGGCTGTATACGGCATTCAAAAAATATCGATGGTATTTAACTATTTGTTTTCAGATAAATTGAGCAGTTACGGTTATCAATAATTAATAAAATATGTATGAGAAAAAAATTTCTTATTAATTATTGATATTATTATTATTAATTAAGAAAATGGTCGAATTATTAATAATTAATAAAATGACTAAAATCGTCAAGCCATTTTCCACCTGACGCGGGTACAAACATAATAGCTAGAGAGTACTTGCTAAAAGCACTTTTATTTCATTTTTGGTTACTTGTTTATTTATTTTCCTTAACTATTATTATTTGTTTCCTTACTATATTGTTACCGCTAAAAATATTAATTGTTTTCGAAAGAAGGCTGTACAGCAATAAAAAAAATATTAGTGGAATTCGGCTATTTATTTTAAGATAAATTGAACAGTTACAGTTATCAATAATTAATAAAATATGTATAAGAAAAATTAGTCTTATTAATTATTAATACTTTTATTAATAACTAATAAGAAGGTCAGGCCATTTTCCACCTGACGCGGACACAAACATAATAGCAAGAGAGTACTTGCTAAAAGCACTTTTATTTCATTTTTGGTTACTTGTTTCTTTATTTTTTTACTTAACTATTATTATTTGTTTCCTTACTGTATTGTTGCCGCTAAAAATGTCCATTGTCTTCGAAAGAAGGGTTTATACGGCATTCAAAAAATATCGGTGGTATTCAGCTATTTATTTTCAGATAAATCGAACTGTTATGATTATCAATATTTAATACAATATGTGTAAGAAAAATTAGCCTTATTAATTATTAATACTATTATTAATAATTAATAAGAAGGTCGGGTGGAAAATCGTCAAGCCATTTTCCACCTGACGCGGACACAAACATAATAGCAAGAGAGTACTTGCTAAAAGCACTTTTATTTCATTTTCGGTTACTTGTTTATTTATTTTCCTTAACTATTATTATTTGTTTCCTTACTATACTGTTACAGCTAAAAATGTCCATTGTCTTCGGATGAAGGCTTTATACGGCATTCAAAAAATATCGGTGAAATTCAACTATTTATTACTAACCCATCATAAGTAGTATACGGTAAGTCTTGCAATCGTTTTAAATATCTTTTTTTTTTTTTTTTTCCTTTTGTATGGATTTACACATTTTAGGCACTGAAGATTCCTAAAAACATATTTTTAGAAAAAAAAAAAATAATAATTTGCTGTCTCTCTGTCTCTGTGTCTCTCTGTTTGTGTGTCTGTAAACGCTCAATCTCCCGAACAAATTGAGATAGTAACTTAAAGTTTGGTGTGTACTTAGTATATAAGAATGGGAAGAAGCCTATTTAATATAGGTAACCTCGATTATCCGGAACTATTTTTTTTCGAACTCTCGAAATATTCGTTCTGATTAAAGGTATAAAAAAGTTTTCGAATTTTTTTATTCTAAGGAGATATTCTAAGGAAAGGTCCGGTTAACAACTATATTTTGCTATTGGTCGGGTTGTCTTTTACTTTTTAGCTGCGCTTAGGGTATCGGAGTAGATTTTCAAACATTTCGGATTTGAATCAGTTACAGATTCGGTTTTTACTCTTGCGAGAATGGTTGACCAGTTTTGATCGCGATCCTTTGACAAAATTTGCGTTTTTCCGCGATCCTTTTAACGAAACTCGCTTTTATCCGTGAACGTGATTCTTCAAAGAAATTCAGATCAGAGACGTATCGAACGTTTAACTGCACTGGCCGCGGTCGGGCCAATAATGTTTATCATACTATCTAGATCAGAGACGGACCGAATATTTAGCTTTTATTCCTGGCCGAGCCGCGACCTGGAAATTTTGTCCAATGCAAACTTCTCGGAAAAATGAAATCAAGACCAGGCTTGGTCTGGAAGAAAAAGAAGCCTGTCCCCACCCGAATCTCCAAAAAATGCAACGACAGTCAGGACCCGATTCAAAATGAGAGAAAACCTTACCCAGTCCAAGTCTCGTGGACTTACACTGGCGCAACCCGTGCCAGGCCGTGACGGGCTCGAGCTTCGGCCCAAGTTATTCCCCGTGAGGATGCATAATGCCATTTTGTAAACCCTTGTGGCGTAGTGGCAGATGGGCTTGCAATAAATTGGAGATGTTGAATTAAAAATTCAAGACTAAATTTTATAAACTCAACAATTGTAAAAATTTAATGAGAAATGAAGGTTACAAGTGCTCTGACTTTGCAGAGCGGTTGGTTTGCCGGACACCCGGACTTCAAACCCCGATATTGGGTATAGCAGTGGTCTGAGAGAGCAGAGCTCTCTCCAACGTAATCTTGAGAGATCTATATCTCAACTGTCCGACCAGCAATGAAAAATAGTCCTTCTCTGGTCAACATTCACAAGGGGGGGGGGAGGAGGAGAGACACCTTCCTCAGACTTCTCCCAATCTTGATCCAGGGGTCAAGGCGTCCTTCTCCCATTCGGTATAAAATAGTGCCTCCCCTTGACTGATTTCACAGCCAAAAGAAATCTGTACTTAGCAAGAGAAATGCAAGCAAAAACATTTGTGTAAGGTGACCTCCACATAAAGCGCGGGAGGCCGTATTGTTCAGGCATGACACTAAATCCTCGTACATTACTCAGCTGGAGACAACTTGCTTATTTTCTCACTGTCCACATAAAAGTTCAATAATTTCGACTACATTCCGAGCCTTGGGGACAAAGGGACACCTGCAGCAGGAAATGTGGAGATATGACAACTCCTTCCACCTAAAGAGTTTTCCTGGGCTTGACTAGGAAAGCTCCACAAGGATAGCTCGTTCCCTTCAAACACCCTTTGTGAGGCAAGGCAAGGCAAGGCACATTTAAAGATCCTATCACTTAATTTTAACTACCTTTTTCCGAGAACAATTTTCACATAACACCCACCTTGTCTCACTTGGAAATACAATAATAAATAACAATACATAAACACAAATGCTAAACACTGGAATTAAAAATATGCTAGATAATTAATATTTACAACTTCGTAGTTTATTTAAAAAGGCTAAGGGATGAGTCGGCTCAGACCATCGACGTTCCCATTTTCTTTTCCTGGCTTATGCTCTATTCTAAATTTGAACTGTTGTAGGCATAAGGCCCAGCGCATTAGCCTCGCATTAGTTCCCATCATTTTTTTTAGATACGTGAGAGGATCGTGGTCTGTCTGAATCAGGAATTCCAGGCCATCCAGATAATAAGTTAACTTTTTTACTCCAAAAATGATAGCCGCTAACTCTTTCTCTACCGTACAATAATTTTTCTCAGCCTGACTAAATTTCTTGGACAAATAAACTATGGGATGTTCTTCCCCGTTACTCATTTGGGATAACACAATACCTGCCCCAATTTCGCTCGCATCTGATTGGAGAATAAACTCCTTTGAATAATCTGGAGCATAGAGTACAGGTCTACTTACTAACTTTCCCTTTAAATTTTCAAACGCGGTTTGACAATTTTGCGTCCATTCTATTTTCTCTTTTTTAAACCTCCCCTTTAACGCGTCGGTAAGAGGAGTCGCGATAACAGAATAATTCGGGATGTACCTACCATAGTACCCCACAACTCCTAAAAATGCTCTAATTTGAGTCTTTGTGCAAGGGGTAGGAAAATCTTTAATTGTTTGTATTTTAGCCTCCCCCGGGGATCTTTTATCCGACCCAATCTCGTGACCTAAGAATTTATGTTCCTCCGGAATAATCAAATTAACACGTTCCGGCCTGCGGTAATATGGTTTCATCAGATTTACATGATAAATTGTACTCTTGTCCCTCTTTTCAGGTAAATCCATCAAATAATTTGTATCAGAAATTTTTCCTGTTACAGTTCCCGGCCCCAGCCAATTTACAGCCATCCTATTGGGCTTAGAAGTAGCTAAAACCAACACTTTATCTCCCACATTAAAATTTCTAGACACCGCATTTCTGTCATACCAGACCTTCCTTTTCTCCTGGCATTCGCGCAGTTTCTCGGAAGCCAAATCCTGACATTTTTTAAGTCTGTTGACTAAATCCAAGGTGTATTCAACAACCGTTGGATCGGTATCACCAGAATCCATCCAATTCTCAAAAACAATAGTCTGAGGGGTCCTCAGATTTTTCCCTAAAACCAATTCAGAAGGGCTAAACCCTAAACTTTCGTGGGTCACTGTGCGTAACGCAAACAGTGCCGCTGATAGATTCTTCTCCAATCTTCTCCTGATTCTAAACAAAGCACTTTAAGGACTCTTTTTAATGAAGAATGCCATCTCTCCACCACATGACTCTGCGGGTGACAAACCGAACTATGAGTCACTTTGATTCCAAAGCGTTCAAAACACTCAGAAGTTAACTCACTGGTGAAGGATTTTCCCAAATCACTCTGGATTTCTTTAGGGAAACCCGTCCTAGAAAATACCAACAACAAGGCATCAATCACACTGACCGACGTGATATCTTCCACCGGTATAGCATCCGGATACCTCGACGCTACACAAATAGCAGTAAGTAAATATCTATTATCCTTATGACTCCTGGGTAATGGACCTACAGCGTCTATATTTATTTTTGAAAACACTTCCGAAATTACAGGCACAATTTTCAAAGGTGCTTTCACTTTATCCCTATTATGACCAACAATCTGACATTCGTGACAGGTTTTAACATATTGTTCAATCTCTTGATAACAGTTCGGCCAAAAATAATGCCTCAAAATTCTGTCTTTAGTCTTTGTGGTTCCCAGGTGTCCTGACACTTCATTATGACAAAGGGCCTTTAAATCCTCCCTAAACTTCTCCGGAACGCACAATTGCATCCTCTCTTCCCCCGACTTACTCACAACTATGCGCACAAGACGGTCCTTTACAATTTTAAATTCTTTTTCCTCGGCAGTTTTTGCTCTTTCCCACAAAGGAATTAACGAAGGACATTTCAGCTGTTCCCTTTTGAATTCATCCCCCGAAATCTTAGCTAATACACTTTCCCCATCAGCCTTCGGTAGAAATTCCCCATCCTCTTCATTTAAAGTGAGAGGTTCAGTTTCGGTTTCGGTTTCACCCGGAATTTCGACTTCCATTTGTTTATTCTTTCGACTTTGACTACGCGTAATTACAGCACAAACAGGTATAGGAGATTCCTTATGCTTCTCAATTAATTCTGCGGTTTCATTACCCATTAAATAGAATTCCTGATCTAAATCATCCGGTTTAACAGCTGCCTTAGTGACAATAGTTCCAAATTCACCTTGAATTGTGACTTTAGCCAAAGGTAAACAAAAGCAGGTTTTATCTAAAGGTTGACGTACCCAAGTTACTTCACCTAATAAATCTTCCGGATTTACCCAACTTTTTGCTAGCAAATCAATTCCACTACCACTGTCTCTTAAACAATCCCTTTCAACGCCATTAATTCTCACTTTACTGATGTATGGATCAAAACTCATTTACTTCTACATTTCCGACTAATCGGCACACTATTTTTTCCTCTCTTTTTCTTAAACTGGGGCAGTCCGGGCGTATATGCCCTTTAACATTGCATTGGAAGCAAACGACTTCCCTAGTTTTCTCAAAGCGTTTATTTTTTTCTACCTTAGGTAGTTCCCTATTATTCTGAGACTCCGGTTTCCTTCGATCTTCCGTCCTTTACTTAAAATTATTCCCTATTTTACCCTTTCCAAAAGACCTCCTTTCCCAAGGTTTACTATCCGTTTTTTTAACGTTTTCTTGACGCTCTCATAATAATCTAGTTTGGTCGCTAATTCAGAAGCTTCGCGAAATTCCTCCCAACTCTCTAAATACCTTTCCTTAATTTCAGGGGGAACCCGTTTTTTCAATTGCTCCGTAAGCATTAATTCCTTCAAAGATTGAAAATCAGTCACGTTTGCGGACTCTAACCAATTATCTAGATAGCCACGCAACTCATAAACCAGATCAGACCAAAACGCTCTCGGTTTTTTTTTATGCTCCTCAAATCTTAACCTTAAAGCAACCGTGCTTAGTCTAAACCTAGTCAATAACATACTGTTCATGTGGTAATAATCATCTCCCTTATCTGCAGGTTCCTTGACAACTAACTCAGCTATCTCTGCAGGTAACAACGGAATTAATTGCGACACCCATTCTTCCTCCTTAACTTTCTCTTTTGTAGCCTGACGTTCAAAAATCATAAAAAATAAAGTAATATCTAAGATTTTCGGATCAAATTTTGGGACTAAGTCCTTTAACTTAACTTTTCTGGTCCCTTCAATATTTATGGAAACCGTCGATCCTACACTCGCTGTTTCTACAGCATTAGAAAGCCTTAACCTTTCCAATTCATATTCGCGCTCTTCTTTAGCTAACCTTTGATTTTCTAACCTTTCTTTTTCCCTCTCCTCTTTAGCTTCCCTAGCTAATCTTTCCTTTTCCGCTTACTTTAATTCCTCTAAAATACGATCTAAGAAAGCTTCCCCAGTTTCCTCATCATATTCCGTCGATTCCGTTATGCCTTTTATAATATCTTTAATCAGGTCTGAATCCGACACATCAACCTCAAATTCTCTGGCTAACAAAATTAAAGTTTGTTTCTTCTGCCTTTTTAACTTATTTAGAAAAGCCATGATAACAATTAACTAACACTCCTATACACAATTTTAACCTTTCTAAAACAAAGAACCTAATCTTTGAGTTATTTCAACATTAAATAAGATTTCCAAAATTTCAATGAGATTTCAAATTAAATATAGTTTCAAAATTAATTATAATTTCAAAATTATTACATTCCATAACTCTTACATATGCTACTCTTTTCACTTTGCCCCAACATAACATACAAAACAAATATCATTACTCTCTACCTTAACTTAAAAAAAATATGAATGATCAAATGTTTCCAAATGAGACAAAAATAAATATAATAACACATATAAATACCACCCTAGAGAAATGCATATACAACAAAATGAAACCCTTAAACAAATTTCTACACACAATACTCTAACCTATCTCTACCACACCCACTTAATCGAACATTCCCAGTTCAAATTAAATTTTAAAAAATTAATTTTTCTAACTTTCTCATTGACCAGTACCTTGCAACACAAAAAGCATTTAAAAGGCACTCACCCCTCTTTTAGGCGACGGAACGGGTGCTCCACCAGACAAATCCAGGCAATCAGACGAAACTCCGGAACGGGTGCTCCACCAGACAAATCCAGCAATCAAACGGGTGCTCCACCAGACAAATCCAGGCAATCAATCAGACGAAACTCCGGAACGGGTGCTCCACCAGACAAATCCAGCAATCAATCAGACGAAACTTCGGACGGGTGCTCCACCAGACAAATTCACACTAGGAAACGTCGAACAGGCATACCACTCTGGCGAAAGTCCAATTCCACAAGCGATGAAAATCCAAAAAATCGTCGAACAGGCACACGACTCTGGCGAAAGTCCAATTCCACAAGCGATGAAAGTCCAAAAATCAACTGAAGAAACGGGTCCAGAGTTTTTAACTTAACTCTCAGATCCAAACGCGCTGCCACCAATATAATTTAAGTATTTTAGCTGTGGCGTAGTGGCAGATGGGCTTGCAATAAATTGGAGATGTTAAATTAAAAATTCAAGACTAAATTTTATAAACTCAACAATTGTAAAAATTTAATGAGAAATGAAGGTTACAAGTGCTCTGACTTTGCAGAGCGGTTGGTTTGCCGGACACCCGGATTTCAAACCCCGATATTGGGTATAGCAGTGGTCTGAGAGAGCAGAGCTCTCTCCAACGTAATCTTGAGAGATCTATATCTCAACTGTCCGACCAGCAGTGAAAAATAGTCCTTCCCTGGTCAACATTCACAAGGGGGGGGGGGAGGAGGAGAGACACAATGACCTATAATACCTACGCAGACACCAAAATGGCAACCTTTTCGTAGGCCGACATGTCTGCCTTCCGTCACGTGACGGAGGGCAGATTTAGCACGCCAAACCGGTTTTTCTCCCGCCGAAACTCATATTGCTATGTTTGTCTTGAATTGGACCGCACTTCTTTTCTCTTTGTGAAATCTGAAAGTTGCCAATAAAGCAATCACCGCCAAAAAACAGCATCTTTTCGCCAAAGATGTTGGATTCGAAACCATGCCGAAATAACAATGGGATTTGGCGTCTACGTATATGAGAAAGTCAATGGAGAAACACCTTCCTCAGACTTCTCCCAATCTCGATCCAGGGGTCAAGGCGTCTTTCTCCCATTCGGTATAAAACAGTGCCTCCCCTTGACTGATTTCACAGCCAAAAGAAATCTGTACTTAGCAAGAGAAATGCAAGCAAAAACAGCTGTGTAAGGTGACCTCCACATAAAGCGCGGGAGGCCGTATTGTTCAGGCATGACACTAAATCCTCGTACATTACTCAGCTGGAGACAACTTGCTTATTTTCTCACTGTCCACATAAAAGTTCAATAATTTCGACTACATTCCGAGCCTTGGGGACAAAGGGACACCTGCAGCAGGAAATGTGGAGATATGACACCCTTTAGTAGCCCAAAGGGTGGAACTTCGCCCCTTCCCCCCCGCCCCTTATTACAGCCACAGCATACGGGCTGTGTCGATCCCAGATTGAGCGTTTAGCCCTTATACCGGACGGAGCCTGGGCTTGAAAATTTTAGCCCGTGTATACCTCTAGTAGGAAGGAAGTCTACGCCAGACCCGATCTGTAAAAAAACAGTGTGGTTCGATCCAGCTCTGCAGAAAAAAATAAGACCCGACACGACCCGGTTCTGAAAGTGTGAAGACCTGACAGAGTCCCAGTATAATAAATTAGAGTTGGCGCGACCCGATCCGGTCTCGAGTTTAGGACCAAAAACTTTTCCGTGGGGGCATCTAATGTTGTTCTGCAGATCCTTTATTGGGCTCAAGGAGGGGGGGTGGCGATCGCCACATCGGCCCCCCCTTAGATCCGCCATTGGTAGCAATGTCATTTAATGATGTTGTCTTGGCGGTACTGGGTGCCTGGCGTTCTCCATATGAAAGTCAGACGTGAATCAGACTGCAAGCGAAACTTGGACTCATCGGAAAACTTTACACAAGCCCTCTGTGACGATGTCCACATTGCATGTTCTCTACTCCTGGCTACTCCAGGCGACAGCGAGTTGCCGTGAGCGGAACACATCTTACAGGTCTACGAGCATATAGACCAATACTTCCCAAACATCTATACTGTACACGGTATGCCTTGAAACAGTCGTACCCGTGGCAAAAGATAGCTGACAAAACAGGTCTGATGCTGTGTTCCGTCTTTTTCTTTTGGCAGTTACTGCCAAATAACGGTCTTCATTTGAGGTTGCAACTCGGGGACGACCTGTGCAGTAACGTCTACTGAAATTTCCATCATCCTGGAATCGTTGCCAAAGTCTAGATATTACACTTTGGGCAATTCCAAGTTTTTCGGATACTTCCTTCTAAGTACGCCCACATTCCAGACGGCTGATAATTCTATCACGTAAAATATCATCCATATGTGTCCTCTGTGTCATAATTGTTCGGTTTTGGCTTTGAGAGGCTTAGAAAATGATTGTTAACTGTTTTACTTTTTTGCCACCGTTCCTTATATACGACTTTCTCACACTTTCGTCATTGTGACGTACTATCGGCGCCATCTGGTGGCTTTCTGAAACTTGCATATTAGTCTTGAGGATGTGTGTGAAAATTCTGCAAGTGATATTTTTACTTTAGAGTTTGATTTCTATGTGATTCTGAATTATCCTTAATTTATAGACATGAGTGTATTTACTCCATGTATTCTGATTCGGTTGTCTACGATAAATATCCAGCCTTTGAAAAATGACGCACACCAAATTTCTGTGACGTATAGAAATAAATTGAGCTTTTTATCAGCTTTTTTAACATAACTTTTAAACTATTTGGAAATAGTTTTTGAAAGTAGGTGCATTCACCAGTTTACCTTCATAGCTACTTTTTAATACAAACAGAATTGAAATCCGACAAGTATTTTTTGAGATTTGCTTGACGAAAGAATTTTGTTTGACTTTTAATATCGTTACGTACTATGTGTATAAGATTTCGCTTCGCTCAGACAACTAATTGGCGCATTTTTCTTTTGTGAAACTTTGATTTGTTTCTGCTGTTATGTAGCCTTTTAACACAAAAAACTATTTTGGTATTTCTTTTAAAAAATTGGGTCAACCCAAACCTGACTTCCAAAAGTAAAAGAGCCAACCCGAAACCGAATTAATAAAAGCCAACTCGACCCATAATAAATACACTGGTATCCAAAATTTAAGCATAATTGGTAATTAAGTAATTATTTTTAAGTAATGAAAGAAATATGAATCGGAATGTGCTCAAACTCCAGGTGTGTAAACAAAATAGTACGCGTCACATATTTTCGCGAAGAGTTTTCCCCGAAATCGAACAGGGGACCGTCAACAAATTGAAAAAGAACGAAGATCTTTTGGATAACCCTGTCAAAACTAATGTAGCAAAAGCGTTCAAACTGCACATTATGATTAATTGGCTTATTGTAATGTACTGTGTTAATTTTTACAAGGATAGCATGTATACTCGTAGAGAAATTAAGGTTTTTATAAAAACAGTCCTAAGTTTTTTGCTTATAATTTGCAGAGTTCTTAATATAAAATAGTGTTCTTTTTTGAAAAAATGACAAACATCATTGTACACAATACCCTGTCATCAGAATTAAAAAATAATAAAAATTGTATGACAAATGAGCAGGTTTACTAAATAATTTTTTACTGCGCATGCGTGAACGCTATTAAAATTTCATTTAATATTATGATAGTTAAATGTATAGAGCAACTTTTGTGAAAGTCTCAAAAACATAGCTTAAAAATTCTGAAAATTATCGTTGATATAATGAGATCAAAATCCTTTATTCCCTAAATGAAGCAAAAAGATGAGGGGCTGTATCCATATTCCATTGTTTAGTGCCTACACAATATTGCACGTACAACTATATTTAGGTAAAACCCCTGATTTTTTTGCTTCCTTTAGGAATAACGGATTTTGAGTTGATTCTATAGGCTCCCATTTTCAGAATTTTCAAGCTATGTTTTTGAAACTTTTCCAGAAGTTGCTCTATACATTTAGCTAACACAATATGCAAATGACATTTTGATATCGTTGACGCATGCGCAATGAAAAATTATTTACTAAACATACTCATTTTTCATACAATTTTTATTATTTTTAAATCCTGATGACAGGGTATTGTGTACAATGATGTTTGTCATATTTTCAGAAAAGAACATTATTTTATAATAAGAAATCTCCAAATTATAAGCAAAAAACGTGGAAAAATTTAGGACTGTTTTTATAAAAACCTTAATTTCTCTACGAGTATACATGCTATCCTTGTAGAAATTAACACAGTACATTACAATAAGCCAATTAATCATAATGTGCAGTTTGAACGCTTTTGCTACATTAGTTTTGACAGGGTTATCCGAAAGATCTTCGTTCTTTTTCAATTTGTTGACGGTCCCCTGTTCGATTTCGGGGAAAACTCTTCGCGAAAATATGTGACGCGTGCTATTTTGTTTACACACCTGAAATTTCAGCATATTCCGATTCATATTTCTTTCATTACTTAAAAATAATTACTTAATTACCAATTATGCTTAAATTTTGGACACCAGTGTAGTTAAGTCAACCCGACCCGAACCTGAACCGCAACGACAAAATATAGCGCCAACCCGACCCGGGTCGGGTTCGGCCACTAACTCTAGCCACTAACCACAAACTCCAAGTATACAAATGGACAACTCTGAGTGAACCATAAAAAAAAGAAAAAAAGAAAAGAAAAAAAGAAAGAAAGAAAGACTATTATCCGATTCTCCGTTTAAACTATTTGTAAAATCGTAATAAAGCCTTTAAATATTTTGAAATATATTTTCCCCTTTATTTCTCAAACCAACGATTTTTTTCGCCCCACCAATGGCTGAGAGGTTTTAACCTCTCAACTGGTAGACAGCAGGTGCTGGGTTCGAACCCAATCGCGGCCGTCAGCCAGGCCCGTACCCAGGATTTTCTTTCGGGAGGAGCTCAAGTTTGGAATTTTTTCTGTTCTTACAAAAGTAATTTGCATGATTTTCAGCAAAAAAGAAACTTAATAGTCGAGGCTTAACCTAATGTGTGTTCCTGCATAGGATACTTGTTAACTAGTATGTCAAATATTGTTATTTCATATTTAATTTTTTTTTCAATTTATGTTGCAATTTTTTACTTTTAAGAGCATTTCCAGTTTCCAAACCGGTTCGGAAACCGGAGAGTTTTTAGGAAAATAACTTCCGTGAAAGTTAAAAAGCTCAAACTAACAATGTTTGAGATGAGCCTAAAATATTAAAATGCAAACAAGTAATATGTATCGATTTAAAACAAAGGATTAATATTAACGTGTAAGAGTCTGACATTACGAATGCGAAGTCTTGAAACTAGTGATCCATAAATGAAATTAATTACACGCATTATTTTTTCCAAAGAAAAATTAATTGCTACAGCCATATGTAATCATAAAAATTATGTTTGTATTTCACATTCTCTGGTTATAATAATTATAAATGATACTCTTGATACAGTAAATTTATTAGTGCAATAGAAGCAATCATCATAATTTCTTCTTAGCCATGATGCTGGTTAACTTGTCAAGATCAATTGTGATGTCTCAATGAATGGAAATCATGGGAAAGCTAGTCAGTCTGTCATCGACCATAACGCTTCGAGTCAAAGATTTAATTATTTTCTTTGTCGAAAAAGATCTTCCAGTACTGACTGTTGTTTCTCGGCTTTCTACCAAAACTGTCAGCAAGTGTTTGATATTATTGTTATACGTCACATTACAGTACTAAAACTTGTAGGATCTCTGTGTTGGTGTCAACATTAGCAATTCGTTTGCAAGCTAATTCAAATTCAGCTTTCACTTGCTATACATTGACACTTTATCCTGAAAATATTGCGTCAGATTCTCTAATTTGCTTGCTTTATCCATTGAAGCATATCCTGGAAGATGTAACTGGGAATCTCTTAGAATGTCTTCATTCGAAATGAATCGATAATTTAAATTTTGAATAAGACTTTCTACATTGAGAATTAAGATCATAATTTTGTAATACTTGTCGGCAGATGTAATTTGAAGGTTTATACCTGTTGTCTGTCTAAATGTTATTCTTGGGATTTTTATTTCAGTTTGGACAATGTCTTCCCGAAGTTTTGATGCACAATAAAACTCTCACAAAAGATTTCTACTTCATTTTTCTGCATATATATGTAAAACAATTAGGACATCTTTAGAATGGGTAAAAGCCGATATTATATCACGAGATTTTTTCTGAAGAACTCACTATGACTTTCTCAGATAGAAAACCTTCTGACAAACAGACATGCTTATGAGAAAATTATTCTTCTCCCTGACAAAAAAGCTCCAGTCATGGCAGAAATCTTCCATGTGTTTTTCTAAATATTTTCTGAGTTAATACAAATGTATTTCAGTAGATCAACAAAAGTCAATATATTTTCTTGCCTCTCGATAAATTTTGTGTCACAAATGTGGAGAACTCATTTTCTTTTGTTTTCTGAGGTATATGATGCAACTGATTCTTGAAGCGCTAAATGTGCTTTTAAGTGATTTTTAAAAACTTTTAACAAGTCCATGATACTTTCGAATCACAGGAATCAGCATGCTGTTACAGAACGCAAGATTTAACCAATGGCTTTCACAGAGGATGTATCTAATTTGTAGATACTTCGAAGAAGTATGGAACCCGTTAACATGATCAAACTTATTAGCTACTTTGTCACATGCCTATGCGACGCAATTATATATGCCAAGACATAGTTCATCACAATGTTGTAAGATTACTTTTCTTGAATTTTTCGAAAAGAAGACATTTATTGGAATAAAATGTATATTAAAAAAAAAAAAATCCGAATTATTGAGTTTTGTGAATTTTTTAATAGTTCACATATCTACCACAAATGGTAAGGCTGTTCTGCTCTTAAAATGCCCATAGTTTTATCAGCAATTAAGCTAAAACATATATTTTTAGATCGCGATATTTATTTTGATAACTAATACTTCGGTAACTGTATCCGAGAATATTTGAATGATTTCATTCTAAGTTTTTGGAGTGAAGTAAATAGCATTTCTACGGATCTTTATAATACCTTTTTCAATTCATTCTCTCCAGATTTTGTTCAAAACTTAAAAGAGCTCTTAGCTAACAGTCTTTTTTATACCAATTTCTCTAATGTTAGAGGATCATCATCGTCGATCGTAAAATGGCTATTTTGTTCTGCACAAAATAGGATTGTTTCAAATATTAGTCCAAGAGCTGCTCTAATTTCTCCTTTTCTTGAAGCTCTTTGAAAACCTGACAATGAAATAATCCTATTTCTATTTTCCTGAAATTTGTTAACTAAAATAACATACGGTTTGTAAAATCTATACTGTTAAAAATTTTGATCTAGGTTGAACAAATTTTGGTGCTTAGTAGCTGCCACCATAAAATGGATAAATCTCATACCAACATTTGGAGCTTCATATTTTAACCTCATTCCAACTATTGAAACTATGCTTCAACAGGAGCTCCAAATATTGATTCAAGATTTCAGCATCTTATAGTGGCAGCTATTGAGAACCAAAATTTGGTTCAAACTAGGACAAGATTTTTAACTATGTAATTGTATATGTTATAAGAAAAACTTTTAGCCTTTTTCCAATGACTGAAACGAAACATGTAGAAAATAGTTTTCCGAACTTTTTGTGACCTTTCTTATGTCGTATGCCTATTACACTTAATTTTTCTTCGACAACTTAATGAAACGAAATTACTTGATCAAATTTTACTGCGCATAATGATAGTAAAACCTACTTTTTTAAAAGAATTGATATTTTTAATGGTGCATACCTTTTAAAAAAACGTTCTATCCAAATAAACGATATAATGAAGGATTACTGTAACTGTAATTGAATAAATGGATATTTTTACAGCTAAAAATGCAATTTATCTTAATGTAATGGAAGATAAAAACAAACAAAACTTATTTTATTATCACAGAGATAATTTTGTAACGTATTTTCAAATTTTCGGAAGGGGCTTCAGCCCCCTTAGTCCCCTCCCTGGCTACGTGCTTGCCGTCAGCCTAACCGTTCGGAGTTTTCATTGTTTTCTTCGAATCTTGCGTAAATACGTGTTAGGTTCCCTTAAAAGGTCCGTATACGGGTTAGGTTCCCGGGAAAGAACCCCACCAAGGGCACTCCCCCCAGGGCTTATACCTCTAGAGTAGATAATCAGCCGACACAAAATAAACCAAACCAAACCAACGATTTTTCCATTAACTAGGCTCGGATTGACATGAACACCTGTTATGGTGCTATCTACCGCCATCAATATAAATGAAAAAGTTTTAGATTGAAATTGAAACTAATGTTTAAATAAATAAATAAAAATTGCCAGGAGTAGCAATGTAATTAGAAATAATTTTTAAGACGTTTCCGTTGTATAATTTAAAAATATCATTCAACAGGTATAAATAGAAGGAATATTTTTATTACGATTTCTTTGCTAGAATTTAAATTTAGTTTTATTAATTTTTTAAGATGTTAACATTTATCCGCTTAATTTTGAAAATTTGTTTTCTCTTATAAGTAATTTTTTCAAAGTACAATGGATATATGAGATGTTATCATGACTACATTAGTGAGACTGAAAATTACTATTTTTTTTATTTTAATGTTTTGTGAAATCTTCAGAAACTGTGTTTTGCTTTGCTAATTATTATTGTTGTTGTGATAAATACTGCTGTTGGTTTTGCCCAATTGTTGAACTATTTCAGAAATTAAATATCAAGTTAAAATAAAAAAGAAAGAAAAAAAGAAAAAGAAATGAAAAAAAACCCTCATCAATTGTATTTGTAGCAACCTATTGTTATTTTAAAATGTGCTTTTATCCACTGTAAACTCTACAATAGTAAAATCTTCATTCTGTTTGTTGATATGAAATCTTATGAAAATGAAACGCAAGTCAAAATTCCGTTATTTTTGAAGGGGGTATATACTAGTAAGATATAAATGATTTCTAAGAACATTTCTTTAAAAATTCGAAATTTAAAAAGATGAAAATGCGCGTAAAGCAATCTAAAAAATGTTCTAAATGGCGAATTCTATGCAATGCTAGGAAGTATCAAACCGACCAACTTTAAAAGGAATGGCTGAAAATTGATGGTGACAGTCCTTGCTCTAACACAGACTCTATTATACCGGTGTCACTATCAGAAGTGGGGCGGAGGGGATAAGCAAAAAACATTCAGAATTGCGATTTCGGTGCTACTGAATGGTCTAGAACTAGGTACATTCTATTTGTAATGGTAATTACTTAGGTATATATGATATCTGAAAACATCTTAAAAAATATGAAATTTAAACTAATTGTTGTTGGGGGGGGGGCGTAATACTTACCCATCATGGATATGCATAATATAAAATATGAAAATAAAACATGTGTAAACTATTTACAAAATGCATCGGAAATCCAAAATAAAATATAAACGTATATTTAATTATTTTTAACACGTGTATTTTACAGGGTTGAACTAACAAAAGTATTCAAGTATGTTTCCATCTATTAGCATAAATTGCTGAAAGGAAAATTTCAACCAGTTAGGCGTTTTCTTGCTAAACTAAAATTTACCATTATATAAAATAATCTGTATAATAACCGACAGATCAAATACAGGGCTTTTCAAAAGTATTGGAATACATTTTTGGATATGGACAATAATAAGTTATATCCTTGGATAACGAAGTTTTGTTAAAGATTTCAAGAAGTGTTGAAAAATGCTTCATAATCTATTCTCAACGCATGGTTTTTCTTACTTTTTTTTAATTATTGGCAAATGCTATAACGAAAAAA
Organism: Maratus speculifer; assembly: GCA_964019185.1. Taxonomy (NCBI): domain Eukaryota; kingdom Metazoa; phylum Arthropoda; class Arachnida; order Araneae; family Salticidae; genus Maratus; species Maratus speculifer. The sequence goes on along the minus strand of OZ025290.1, from coordinate 53,234,189 downwards.
AGTTTATTAACTCTTTGGAAAAAATATTGTTCTCGGTAGAGAATTGGAAAATGTGAAGTATATCTAAATGTTTTTATTGGTTGAATTCCGCAACTTATTTCATTTTATTCGTAATCTGATTGGTCTATGTTTAATGTCCAAAAATGGAATATTTTTGTTTTCCATTTTATTCGTTTTTTGCTTGGTCCATGCTTAATGTCTATAAATGGAATACTTCTGTTGCCACGATGACAAAAAAAGTATTAAAAACTACAAAAAAATTAATAACTCAATAACAGGTTTTAAAAAAAATTGCATTTAAAAGTATTAGCCTCCGATGCTATTTCTTTCAGACAAGCTAAAAAATGTCGTGCCATCAGTCCTGAATTTTCTACACAACCGATTTTGATGATTATTATTATTATTATTATTTTTTTTTAATGAAAGCTATTTATTTGTAGTTGTGCCCATTTTAGTTATTTTTTAATTTATTTCCATTTTTATATTTTATTTTTAATTTTAAAAGCTTTTTCATGACATTTCTTCAAAACAGTGGCAACAGGTTAAACTTTTCTCTCGATAATAAAAATTTATTTTCCAAAATGATTGCGTATAATTATGCACTAATTGAGGTAAAAAAAAATATTTACTGAGAAATAATATTAATAATGTAAATAAAATAACAGAAAATAATTTATGATAAAAATTAATGTCTAAAGCAAAATAAGAAAATTTTCAAATGAGGAAACTGATGTCATTCAGCAACCAGATAAATGGGAATTACAATATTATTACGGATGCCTTTTTCATATTACTAATAACAGTAGCTTTTAAAAAACATTTGAAGAAAAAATGACGTCACTATTTAAAACATCGCATTTTTGCTCATAACGATATTAGGTACTACTCTGTTATCCCGTCGACCAGTTCCGCCAAATTATACAAATCGCCAAACTAATAGCCAAATTATACATATTGACATAATTTTTATTTTAAATAACGAAAAAACAAATAATTAATAGAATATTAATAAAATATTAATAAAAAGTCGAAATAAAAATCACTTAATGACATTTTAAGCACATGAATCGTATTTAATGTCATTGAATGTGACATTCACGATCATCCATTATTGGCATTTAATCTTATAGTTTGGCGATAATTTTTTGGTCGACGGGATAACCTGGTAGTACCCGATATTACATTTCAATATTTCCTTTCATTATGGCCACTGAGATTGAGATTTTACTTTCAGATGACTTCAGTTAGTGAAAATAATGTCACAATAAAAATAAAATCAGTTTTTTTTTATATTATTATTTTTTTTTAATAAAACTATTCTCTGTGAGTGCATATAAAATAAAATTTCTGGATTTCGCCGGCACTCAGATTACAATTTTAACTGAAGATGTGCGAATATTTGCATGCAAAATTGTAACTGGCAAACCTGACATTTAGTTTGTAAATATATTTATTATATATTGATTCAATAATGTAATTACTTTTGCTTTTTTTTAAAACCAAATTGATCGGGTCTTTTAAACATTTCATTCATTGAATTCGACGGGATTCCGCTCGTTTTATTGTTAAATTGCATTTTTTTTCCTCAGAGTCTATAAAAAAGCGTTTAAACTAAAGAAAAAATCCGTTTTTGATGAATCTAGTCAATGGAGAAGTAGCACTTCAAATTGTATCGCTTTATTATTCCGTAATTCCAATGTCTCAGAGAGAAATTAGTAGTATAGTAATGAGAGTTCCAGCCCACCCGGTGCACGGTGCTGACCTCTAAGAGGGGTTGAAGGTCATCCGGTGTCACGCAAGGTTAAGATGACGTCATCTTAGAGGATGAGTGTGTTTTAGATAAGAATTTTTTTTTAATTTTAAGCGGGAATTTTAGGGAGTTAGAATTTTTTTCCGAACTATAGTACGAGGGTGTTTTTTAAATTTTAATGCGGGGACTTTAAAATTTTCGGTGCACTTTCGTTTTAGGATTTATTTTTATTTTTATTTTAAGCGGGACTTAAATATTTTTTTGGTGCTGCCATCTGATGGTGATTTTTAAAAATGCCTGATTTATTTTCGAAAAATTTAAGCGGGGTTTGATCTTATAAAATGAAGTCGTGGTTGAATAATAGATTTTTCACCTACCGATTCAGCCACGACTTCATGCCTTTGAAAGACTATTTTCAGAAGTGTTCGGTGGATTTTTTCGTAACCAATCCTGTTCGTTTATTTTTTTTAACCAATCACGAATGATTTCGTTATCACGTGCGCAGTAATTTTTTGATATATATAGGTTTGAAATAATTTTTTCGTTAGTCGAAGTTTTGCTGTTGCACAGTAAAGATATCTGTTTAATAAATAAATATGAGTCAAGTTTCCGCTGTCGAGGTAAAACAAGAAATGGAACCTCTTTCGGATTTGAAGCCCTCTTCATCAGAACTTTTAATAAAAGAAGAGAAACCGGATTTCGTTTGTGAAACCTGCAACAAAACCTTTCTTCGGAAGTTTATGTATGTTAGACATATGAAGTTTCACTTGAACGAGAAAACTTTCAAATGTGAGACTTGTGATAAAAGTTTCATTCAAAAAAGTGATTTACGTCGACATATGAAGATCCATTCGAAAACGTGTGAGGTGTGTCACGAAATTTTCCCAAGAAAAGCAGAATTTTTAAAACATCAAAAAACTCATAAGTCTACTCTTCGCAGAAAAACTGTTAGACGGAATCAACAAAAAGATTATCAGCGAAATGTGTTAATTAACCGCTTGTGTAATTTACTGCAGCGGGTGTGTGCTTTCTATGATTAATCCATGACGTCATCGTTTTTCAAGAATGTGATTGGACTTGTTAATTATCAGACTCCTTTTTTGAGTGAATGTTCTTCGCAATTTATTCAGTTTTCTGCTGACGCTTGATGTTAGAAGGTTTTGTAGAAAATGCTGTCCCCCTCCGAGTGTCAACCTTCAATGGAGGAGTCAAGATTCAAATTGGAAAATGTTACGCTGTATCCTGCTTCTGACGATGTGGAACCTATTAATTCCCTTGATGAAGAAACATCATTTCCTGATTCCTGCTGTGAAGCTACTCAAGATTTGATGAATGAATTTTTCATTGACTTCAACTTTCAGAAATCTACTCCTGATCAAAAGTTAACAGAGGAACCTTTCATCGTTGTGCCTGATCAACAAAATATTATTCAAACTCCAATTGTGAAAGTTGAAAATTATATTTATCGAAAAGAACTTGGAAACCATATATTTTTAGGACTACAATTACAGAATGCTCAATACTCTGTTCAAATTAGAGAATTTTCAAGTGAAGGAATTCCAACTCAGAATGGAATCGAACTAGACATTCGCACTTGGTATGAATTCCAGTATAAAATATTTGCGTTTAATTTGAAATATACGAGTTCATCGTTTATCGCCAATAATAAACTTTTAGTTTTGAATGAGGATCAGTCTGTTATGTGTTTGAAAATGTTAAAAAATGAATCTCTCATCCAATTAAACAATGCTCAACTTGAACAGTTGAAAGAAAAAGCCTATTCATTGAATTAGAAATTGATTCGTCATATGTATGAAAAACATTTACCTGCTTTATTAAAGCAAAATTGTGAACGAGGCTCTCAAGAAAATGAATATGTTTTATGGTCTAAATTGATTTATTGTATCGAGAATTCTATTGTGAATATATTTAATCAAATTTTTTAATGTACTGGTTGTGTTTTTAGACATCCTAGTGTGAGTTTGCATTCCTGTTTTATGTTAAACAATCGAGAAAAATTTCAACAGTTAGGGGACATGATTTTAATGCTTGTAAATTTCGACGATGTCCTATCCATGTTTTTAAAGAATGTAGATTCTGTCAGTGACCACTTTTTAGATCATTTGAATGTAGAAACTTTTAAAAGTGTATTGTTTAAATCGTTTTAATAAATAGATTTCGTTTTATTTCTGTATCTTTATTTCTTCAAATGTGTGTGTGTGTTTTACTTTAAATGGAAGGTTAATTAAGATTTATGGAAAAAAATAATAGGAATAAAATATACAATTCAATTAAGAAATGAAATGAAAAAAATGAATTAAGACATACTTATCTGAAACACTTGCTTCCTTCACAGTGACTTGACTAGAAATGGAAGAAAATCATCTAAGTTCTTATCACTAGGGTTTCCCCGTTTCGTCATGAGTGTTATCAAATCACGTGATTGAGATTGCCTTATGTCATTCGGGATATCTTGATTCAACGTCATCAGTGATATCATACCACGTGACCTAATCTTATCAGCTGATAAGATTAAGCGATAATTACAAGTATAAAGCCCTGAGCAGCTCATTAGTGTTCATTCTTTTCGCTGGAGTTAAGCTGTTCTAGTTGGATACGTTCTGTTGCTGTTGCTGTCTTCAAAATGCCTTCCATTCATTTTACGGATAATGGATTAAATGTGGAGTACATCAGTGATTTCATTGAGAAACCTCATGCGGATCGTTATTTGTCTGAGTTGCGGACATTACCCTTCTTCAGACCTACTTTTCGTCTGTTTGGAAAAGATGTTAAGCCTAAACGTCTGATCTTAGCCTATGGAGATGCCAATACCAGCTATGCCTTCAGCGGAACCAGTGTGCCCGGTATTCCATGGACTCCCCTGATGATAGAATTGCGTGACAAAGTGGAAAAAGAAACTGCCTGCACGTTCAACTATGTGTTACTTAATTTCTACCAAGATGGATCGACTGGCATTAGTCACCACAAAGATGATGAATCCTGCTTGAATGCTGTCTTCCCTGTTTCAGTACTGAGTTTTGGTGCACAGAGAACTATCGAATTCAAAAGACCGAATGTGCCTTCTACCTTTATAAAATTAGAACATGGCTCTCTTTATAATATGAATCCACCCAGCAATGAACTGTTCACACATGGGATTGGAGCAGAATCTCACATAAAAGGTATTCGAATTAGTCTTACCTTTCGACATTTAGTGTCACACCCCCTGGATTTGAAAAAACCAAGACTAGATTTTGCTTCTTTCTCGAAGGATCCTGCATTAAATTTAGACTTGTTTTCTATCTCTGATGATGATGATGATGAATCTATTCACTGCTCGCCGATGAACAGACCTGAACTTGATGATTCGCATAAAGACGAGTGGTTTACCCGAACTTTCAAAGAAAGTTATTATTCAACTTCCTGGAATTTAGAATGGTGTATTTTAGCACAAATTGAAATGGATAAAAACTGTAACTTGAAATTGCATATTCGAAATTTCAAAGAAGGTGCTTTCGGTAAACTCTACCCAACAAAAAATGGGGTTGTGATGACCTCAACGACGTTCGATCATTTCCAACAACATGTGACAAAGTTCCACTTTTATTCTGTGAAAGAGTCTTCGGTTTGTAATAATCAACTCATTCTAGCCTTTGTCGATGAAGACTTTTGTCTTCTTCAACAGATATTCAAAACGGATGATAAGAATTTTCATTTCAAGCCCAATGGAATTCGTTTATCACGAGATCAATTTTTAAAACTCACTGAATTTTGTTCTGAAATTACAGACTGTTTCATCGATATGCTTCTTACACGAGTGATACCTGTTTCAGTCCTGCGAAAATCGGGAAAATGTATCCATTCCCATATAGACTCTGATTCTGTCAAGAAAACTTTTTATCCTGCTTAAACTCTGAAATTGAACGATCATTGGATCGTGTGTTTCAGTGTTATGGATGTCGAATCGGCCAAAACTCCCAATTGGATCACTCATGTTTAATAACTAATTTAAGAGAAAAATATCTCATGTATAAAGACAGTGCCCTTTTGAACTTTAATGTCTACCAATTTGTAAAAAATGTAACATCAGAATGTACATGTCATTTCACACATGCATTTTCGCTGCTTTAAAATCAGACTTTTATAAAAATTACTTAGAAACAATCTTTGTAAATAAGCAAGAAACATTATGTACTATCAAATAGATTTAATAAAATGTTTGTTATTTTTCCTTAAACCTGTCTCTGTTTTATTTTAATTTTCCCTTTCAGCTTATACTACAATTATTTTTGAAACATAAGAGAAGTAATAATAATTTTATGAGAAAGTATAACAAATAACGTTAAATGAAAGATTTGAAAAAAAAATAATCACTAGTGTGAAAAAAAATTCTCAGTTTGCATAATTTAAGTGCAAAGTAATTAAAATTTTCTCATGAATAGTTTTATATTCATTAAGTGAATTATTGTTAATCAGCTATTAAAACCCATTTTATAATCAAAGAATTAATTATTATTAATCATGTATGACTTTATTAACCCATGAAGACTTTGTTTTTTATAATCAACTAATTAATTAATGATTATGATTTTAATTACTTATGAAGATTTTACACGCTTTTACTTATTTAAAGCAATCAATAAAAGAAAGTTTACAAAATGAACATTTTATGCATAACACTTAATTGAAAAAAAAAAAAAAAGAAAGATAATTATTTTTAAGCTTCATAATTACAATTAAAAATTCCATTCATTAAGATTAATTTGTAATTAAGTCCCTTTGAAAATTAGTTTTCTTATTGTTGATGAGAAATCGAGTCATATCATCTTATCAAGTGATTCACTCTTTGGAAAACCCCCTTATCAGATAAGATGAATCAGCTCTCGTGATAAAAAGGGACAGCAAGAAGAAATAGACTTCGGTTGATATTTTTTTCGCTCTTGTGATATACCGAATTCCTAAGTTTAACACAGTCTTAATTTTATTTCAACTTCGTATTTCTTCATGGAGTATTCAAGTCAAGCGATGTTTTCAAACACCTTTTCAGATGATGATGAAGTAAGTTTTTTTTTTATTTGAATAGTTTAATTAAATGTGAAAATTTATTTAAAGAAGTTAGTATATTATTTATATATTCAAATATATACTTTTTTTCGTAAGAGAAAACAGTTAAGATTTAATAGGCTTGAAAAGAGATTCATATTATTGCTTTTACATGTTTTTAAAACTAAATATTTAAAACAGTTTTTATTTATTGATTGTGAAATTTATTTAAAGGATTAGTATATTATTTATATATTCAAATATATACTTTTTTTTCGTTAGAGAAAACAGTTAAGATTTAATATGTTTGAAAAGAGATTCATATTATTGCTTTTACATGTATTACAGTTCATTTTAATAAGGAATTTCACTTAAAAAATTATAATCCATTTATATTTTTAAAAGAATATATCTAAACATCTTTAAAGTTATATTGAGAAACTTATTTTTTTTTTCATAAAGCGGAAGAAAAATTGTTTTATTTGTAAAGAATCTAAAATAATTATATTGCTTCAGAGTTTATAAACTCGTTAGAAAACCTTCCTTAAAATTCAGCAAAATTAGTTAATACTTTTTTCTATTTATTCAACATGACACTCAAATGAATCCATTTTATCCGAAAAGAATATTTGTTATGGTTTTTCTATTATTTTTTTATGAATGTTAAACTTAATAAGAGATCTAATATAGTAACAGTTTAATTAAGAATCTTGTAGTCGTCATGGGAAAAACCCATGACTCATTGATAACGGGAATTCCCGTTACGTCATGGGTTTGATAAGATCGCCTTATCAGATAAATCAGATAAGCGTTAGATGTGAATTTATTCTCGTGTTAGAAATTAACAAGTTAGGACGGTTTTATTTTTAACTCGCGCTTTTCTACTTTCAAACGAATACTTTAAAAATGAATTCTTCATCCTCAGATTTCCAAAGTCAAGTAAGATTATTTTGTAAACTCTACTATTGTATATTTTAACATGGTTGTTTTTGTAAATGATTTACGAATGTTTTAATGTTTTGGAAATATTTATTCAAGTTTTTATTTGATTTTAAGTTGAACTCATTTTCTTGATAAACTGCTAATTGAAAGAAAAAAATTTCTTTTGGAATATTATTTTTCTGTTCAGATCTTAATAGCAACATTATTTTATTTAAAATGCATTTGTGAGGAAAAAAAAGTAGAATATATATATATATATATATATTTTTTTTCATTAAAGGGAATTAAATTTTACAACAGTAATTATTTAACTTAATTTTATCTAAATTAAGTCTATAATAACTTAAGATCTTCAATAATTTAAGGAAGAAATAATCTAACAAGTCCTCATTCTTAAATTTGATTATATGTGATATTTTTTCCTATTAAAGTTAAGTTATCCTTAACATGTCTTCATATATTTAAAATTCTTGCACCTCGTTTGATTTTGAATGACTTAATTTTTTATATGTGTTGAAAATGTTACGTAAGAAATTCGTTTCAACTAATTTGTCATATTCATGAAATTGTAGATAACCACAATAACAAGTATAATGCCTTCATAAATAATTTACTTTATTAAAAAGCATTAGTTTTAGATCCTTTTAAAAATGTCTCGAAAATAATTTTATATATCATATAATACAATTGTCAATATCACAAAACAAGTTTATATAATCTAAAATTTTAAAAAAACTGATAACGTTTTCATCCTATCTAGGACATCTTCAGTCAGCGTACGTGGAAATTATTTTCTTTTGAGCTTTATATACCGTTCAAATCCCCAGGTTTTCCATCTTTCTCTCTGTTTTTCCCTTCTTTTTCGCCAAGCATCTCAACCCATCTGGGGTCAATGGCTGCATCTACCTTATCGTTACATGGTTTTTCTTTTGAGGTGAGAATTTCGAGTGTTTCCCTGATTAATGTATTGTGTAGGTTGTCGTAATTAGCTATTTTTTGTATATGTATAGATTCATATAGATCGTAAGCCCAACATATGATTTGGAAAAATATATGAAGAATCAATATATGAAAATGATCCCCCCCTCAGATATTTCTATAAATTCAACAAGGAATTTTATACAAAAACTAAAAGAATATAAACCAAATCATGACGACTTTATGATAAGTTTAGATGTTAAAAATCTATATCCATCAATTAATTTAAAAGAAATGACAAACGTAATTAATGAATCTATTAAAATCCATTATACTGAACCTAAAATTAATACGAATTTACAAAGTGCAACAAATCTTATCCTTAATGAAAGCTATTTCCAATTCAATAACAAAATATATAAACAAAACAAGGGTGTCCCTATGGGATCACCAATTTCTAATGTAGTAGCTGAATGGAAGCTTAGAAACCTTGAAAAAATTATTATAAATGATCATAAAACTGAAATCCGGTTATGGCTCAGATACGTAGATGATATCTTCATTATAACAACCAAACACACTAACCTAGATAACCTCCTAAAAAAAGTCAATTCGTGCGACAAAAATATTCAGTTTACGATAGAAGAAGAAGTGAATCATACAATATCATATTTAGATGTAAAAATAACGCATAAGTATAATAAAATAGACACTACGGTTTATAGAAAACCAACAGCAAATTTTAATATAATTTCTTATAAAGATAACACTCCCTTACCATATAGATTAGCAGCCCTCCACTCATATATAAATCGAGCGCTATCTGTATGTTCAACAAAAAAAATCCTTAGAAGAAGAATTTAAAATAATTGAAAAAATTGGTTTAAATGCTGGACATCCAAAAAAAAAAAAAAAAAAAAAAAAAAAAAAAAAAAAACGATTAACAAACTTATTCAAAAAGCTACTGAAAGAATTGATCGAATTCAACCCGCGCAAAAAACATATCAGATACACTCCCCCCATTCCATATATGAGTGGAATAGCGTTAAAAATAAAAAGAGAATTTAGTAAATTAAATAAACATATTCCAATAACCCCCCATCCATCCCTATTCAAGAAAATAAGAAATGAAATTGAAAAACATGAAGAAACCCAAACGGCAGGAGTTTATAAAATAAATTGCATAAATGAAAATAACGAAAAAGTAGAATACATAGGAATGACTAAAAGAAAAATAGCTGAGAGAGAGAGAGAGAGCAATTAAGAGATTTAAAATACGATAAATTAAATACAGCATTGTCAAGAAGTCACCATAAGATACCTGTAAAAATTGAATCTATACATATACAAAAAATAGCTAATTACGACAACCTACACAATACATTAATCAGGGAAACACTCGAAATTCTCACCTCAAAAGAAAAACCATGTAACGATATGGTACATGTAGCCATTGACCCCAGATGGGTTAAGATGCTTGGCGAAAAAGAAGGGAAAAACAGAGAGAAAGAGGGAAAACCTGGGGATTTGAACGGTATATAAAGCTCAAAAGAAAATGATTTCCACGTACGCTGACTGAAGATGTCCTAGATAGGATGAAAACGTTATCAGTTTTTTAAAATTTTAGATTATATAAACTTGTATTGTGATATTGACAATTGTATTATATGATATATAAAATTATTTTCGTGACATTTTTAAAAGGATCTAAAACTAATGCCGATAATTGGTATTTTTAATAAAGTAAATTAATTTGTCATATATAACCTATTATGATAATTCATTTTGAATGAAAAGAAAGTAAATGTTATTTAAAAGCTTCAGAAAAATATTTTAAATTGAATAATTTGATTGAATTTTCATTTATAAAAGTTTATTTTAAATGGTGAAGGGATGTTTTAACAAAAAGATGAGTCATTCTTATGAATAGTCGTTGAAAATGTTAAACTGTTTATTTATTTATTTATTTTTATTTTATATATATATATATATATATTTTTTTTTTCACATAGTGGGAAGTGGACTTCCCTTTTTCCCCTGAAAAACTGGAGGTGATTGAGGCAACCTTTCAAAACGAAAGGAAACGAAAAAGCAAAATGAAGGAATCATTGAAGGTTTTTTTTTTTAATATATATTTGTAAAAATGAATTTATTATTATGTTTTAATGGTTAACGGTTAACGTATTTAAATTGAAGAATATAACAGTTTGATTTAAAACTTTATCTGTTCATTTTTTTTAAGTAATTATTTTCATAAATATATGCTACTTCAATAAAAATTTTACAATCTCAGGTTTGGTTTTAAACTAACACAACTAAACTTTAATATTCATTTAACATTTTTTTTTCTTAATTTAATAACTTTTAACTAAAAGAAAGTCAACAAATTTCTTATATGATCACTTAAGTGTTACTTTTAAAAAAATAGAAAATGTTGTAAAAACTTTTTTTGTTTGTTTGTTTTAGCGGTTATCAGAGATAACTGATAGCCAGCTTATCAGAACATTGGAAGTTGCTGAAAACCGACATTATGCATCCACATCTGCTTTACCCCCACTCGAATTTTCCAAGGTGTGTATTAAGTCTTTGTTTTAATGAATCGTTTAAAATTAGATTATTTTAAATGGTTAACTTAAAGGTGTTTTAACTTAGATTATTTTTAATGTTAATTCAAATGGTTAACTTAAAGTTTAATGGTTTAAATTTTTTTTTAATATAAATTTGCTTTGATTGATTTGAAGGTAAAATTTATCAAGAAACTCATGTGATGTTATTTTTTTTTTTCAGCCAAATGAGTGTTCTCCTTCTTATGATGATATGGGGGAAAACTTACCTGCTGATTTTTTCACCAGTGAGCCACTGTGGGACACCCCTGAATTTTCTCCACAAAAGGAGCGCTCATCAATATTGCAACAGCTTTTGACCGTCCCGGGACCTTCCACATCACGGGAAGCCATGGGACTTTTGGCTTCAACAAGCACACTTGATAATCCAGGAGGATTATCGAAGTCATCCAAGGTGAGATTTTATTGTTTAATTTTTTTATTTTAGAATGTTTGAAAAAAGTTCAGTATATAAGAATTTAAAAATTCTGTAAGATTTAAGCCTATTCATGAATATGTTATGTAATAATTTCAAATAATAGAGATTTTTTTTTTTTTTTCAAGCAAGCATTTCATTTTTTAAAGTTAAGTCTGTTTTTTTTTTTTTTTCAAACTTAATGTAATGAAAATTAATTCTCTCAACATTTCAATTGGCATACTAAACTTTTTCAATTACATGAAAATTAGTTTTATAAAAATTATTTTGGAAAGGTTAGATTTATTATTATTATTATTATTATTATTTTAATTATGTTTCATGAGTGGAAAAAAAATCTTTGTAATGTTAAAATAATTAAGTGATTTTCCTATTTTTAAGAGTCTATTAAGAAAGTGTTTAAAGAGAAGGGGTTTTTTAAATGTAACTAATGATTTTATTAGTTTCAAAATAGTTTGTTTAAATTTTAAGGGGGATTTTTTAAAAGGGTTTAAAAATAGTTATTTTTTTTTATTATTATTCAGCAAACTAAAGTATGGCTTTTTATCTTTTACAGATTTGCCCAACATGTCAAAAGACATTCACGAGAACAGATGCTTTAAAAAGGCATATGAAAATTCATACTGGTGAAAAACCATATGTGTGTGAGACTTGTGGCAAAAGTTTTTTTCGAAATGATAAATTCCTTGAACATCAAAGAACACATAAAAAACCTCTCATCAATCATCCATGTGATGAATGCACCGAAAGCTTCACTAACAAAAAAATTTTAATTGCACATAAACGCACCTCACCTAATGCACCCCCTGCTAAAAGATCTCGCACTAATAATCGCATGAATGCTCTTAATGAGTCTTTAACTATTATCAATTTCGAATCTAATGAAATGAATGAACATGATTTGAATATATTTTTCAATGAGAATCGCACGCATTTGGAAGAAGAAGTCAATTTTCAACTCACCATGAAAGAGGCTATAAAATGGTTTACCATTGTTCATGTGGATCTCAGTCGCACTACCCAGGAGGGGGAGATGGAAATCATTTCATCTCATTTCAGATCATTTTGCCACATTGAAATGACTGATTTGACAATTAGTGAGCATATACAAGCAGCCTTTGCAAAAATGATCAAATCATTTGAAAAGTTTACGCAGCTAGGTTCCGGTTGGGTGTAGGAACGCATTCGTAATTTGGAATTAATTGTAGCTAAGTATCATCCACTGGCAGCAAGTTCCTTCATCCCCACTCCTCAGAAGTTGAAAAATAAGGTTGCCATCTTGAATATTCAAAATACAGACCAAAAATGTTTCGTTTGGTCTTTGCTGGCGCAGAAGCATAAAATTGATAATCACAATGCTAATCGACTCTCACAGTATGCACCCTTCGAAGGCGAAATTAAATTAGGTGATGTGCAGTGCCCAGTGCCCCTCAATCAAATAAAGAAGATTGAAGAATTGAACAGCATGCGAATCAATGTCTTTGGTTATGAAAATGAAGAAGTCTTTCCACTGCATGTTTCAGAACGAGATGATAAAGAATGCTTCAATTTAATACTCTTAAGTAATGAAACGAATCACCATTACACTCTAATAAGAAAATTTTCTAGGTTCATGGGTGATCGTACGCATCATAACGGTGCTTCATTCTACTGCTTTCGATGTTTGCATCGATTTTGCAGTGAAGATCTTTTAGAAATTCATACACAATATTGCAAGAATTTTAAACCACAACGGATTCGAATGCCACGCCCTGAAGACAGCATTATGACATTTTCTAAACCACATTACCAGCATCCTGTTCCCTACATAATTTATGCTGATTTCGAATCCATCTTGGTCCCCATTGCAATGGCAGACCCCAGTTCGAGAAAATCTTTCTTGAATAAGATTAATATGCATGAGGCATGCGGGTATGCCTATGTTGTCGTGGGGCCAGATGGTGAATGCCACAAAAAAATTAAGTGCTATAGAGGGGAAAATGCAGTAGAAAAATTTTTGCAAGATATCATTCAAGAAAAAGATGAACTTGCAGAAAAATTAACTCATATCGTACCGATTCAAATGACTGCACAAGATGAAGAAGACTTCAAAAATGCGAGAGAATGCTACTTATGCCACCAACCCTTGAATAATGATAGAGTCAAAGATCATAACCATTTAAATGGACAGTACAGAGGGGCACTTCATTCATCCTGTAATTTTCAATATCGTCTTCGAAAAATGATTCCAGTCGTCTTCCACAATCTGAAGAATTATGACGCTCACCTTATTATGCAGGGTCTGGGAAAAATTAAAGACCATCAATTCAATGTCATTGCCAACAATATGGAAAAATACATTTCTTTTTCACTCACCAAGCAACATAATAAATGCCGAGTAGCACTTCAATTCATCGACAGTTACCAATTTTTGTCGGCATCTCTTGAAAAGCTGGTGGCCAATTTACGAGTGGAAGACTTCAAGATCTTAAAATATAATATGACCAACATCGATCTGCTGCTGCGCAAAGGTGTGTATCCCTATCAATATTTCTCTTCCATGGAAAAATTCAAGGAAACCTCATTACCTCCACGTGAAGCCTTTTTCAGTGATTTAACGCAGCAGCATATATCAGAAGAAGATTATGCACATGCTCAAGCTGTTTGGAACACGTTCCATCTTCAAACACTGGGGGACTATCACGATTTATACGTGAAGTCAGACGTCCTCATGTTATCGGACGTGTTCCAAAATTTTCGCAAGCTGTGTGTGCAGTTTTATGGGTTGGATTGTGCCCATTTTGTGACTGCACCCAGTCTTGCATGGCAAGCTTCATTGAAAATGAGCCAGCAGCCCCTCGAATTGCTCACAGATATCGACATGCATCTTTTGGTTGAACGTGGCATTCGTGGGGGTATATCGATGATAAGCCAACGCTGGGCATGTGCAAATAACGAGGCAGTGCCACACCCAGACCCTGATAAAGCAAAATCATTCATAATGTATTGGGATGCTAACAATCTTTACGGGCACTCGATGAGTGAACCCCTACCGTACGGCGAATTTGAATGGATCACCCATGAAGCCGACACCAATTGGATATTGTCATTGGAAGATCATGGTGAAGATGGTTACATCTTCGAGGTGGATTTGATTTATCCACCTCATTTACATGACCATCACAATGACTACCCACTCGCAGTTGAAAAAATTAAAATTGAAAAAGAAATGCTGTCTCCATATACAAATGAATTAATAAAAAATATGCCGTACGTTGCCACAGAAAAGTTGGTGCCAAATCTGAATGATAAGAAGAATTATATTGTTTACTATCGAAATCTAAAGTATTATTTAAGCCTGGGGATGGAATTAAAACATGTTCATCGAATTTTGAAATTTAAACAGAGGGCGTGGCTTAAACCATACATCGAGTTTAATACAGAACAAAGAAAACTGGCCTCTTCTCCTTTCCAAAAAGATTTTTTCAAACTAATGAACAACTCGGTGTATGGTAAATCGATGGAATCCGTCAGAAGGCGAGTGGATATCCAATTGGTGAATTCAGAAAAAATATTTAAAAAACTTGTGGCAGCACCAACATACAATTCTGTTAAAAGATTCGATGAAAATTTAGTAGGGGTTCAAAGGATGAAACAGTTAGTCACCCTCGACAAGCCCCTCTATGCCGGCTTCGTCATCCTAGAGCTTAGCAAGCTCCATATGTATAAATTTCACTATGATTTTGTGAAAACCAAATATGGAGCTAATGCTAAGCTCCTCTTCACTGACACCGATTCTTTGACTTATCACATAGAGACCCCCGACATTTATGCAGATATAAAAGATCATCAAGAATTGTTCGACACATCAGATTATCCCCAGGCTCATCCCCTCTATAGCACAACAAATAAAAAGAAGATTGGCTGCTTCAAAGATGAATTGAATTCTAAGCCGGCATATGAATTTGTGGGGCTGCGAGCAAAAATGTACTCGCTTCTTTCATCAGAGGGGGCGAAGAAAACAGCCAAGGGGGTCTCAAGAAGCGTGGTATCCAAGAAGATTAAGCATGAAAATTATAAAGATGTCCTATTCAATTCATCAATAACAAGAGAAATACAATATCGAATTCAGAGTGAGCTTCATCAAATTTATACAGTCAAACAAAATAAAGTGGCACTGTCTCCCCTTGATGATAAAAAATATATATTGGAGGATGGGATACACACCTATGCACATGGCCACTGCAAAATAAAAAAAATCCATAAATAAATCTTCATCATTTTTTTTTCAAATTATTCATTTCAAGAACTGATTTCTTCATACAAAAGTTTCTTCATCATTTTTTTTTTTCAAATTATTCAATTCAAGAACTGATTTCTTCATACAAAAGTTTCTTCAAACTGTGAGAAAAAAAAATCTTTTTAAAGTTTTCGGATTGTGAAAGCCTTTTCATGAACTGAATCAAGAACTGTTTTCTTTAAACAAAAATTTCTTCAAACTGTGAAAAAAAAAAAAAAAAAAAAAAATCTTTTTAAAGTTTTCGAATTGTGAAAGCCTTTTCATGAACTGAATCAAGAATTGTTTTCTTCAAACAAAAGTTTCTTCAAACTGTGAAAAAAAAAAAAAAAAAAAAAAAAAAAAAAAAAAAAAAAAATTAAAATTTTCGAATTGGGAAAGCCTTTTCATGAACTGAATCAAGAACTGTTTTCTTCAAACTGTGAAAAAAATAAATAAAGTTTTCGAATTGTGAAAGCCTTTTCATGAACTGAATCAAGAACTGATTTCTTCAAACAAAAGTTTCTTCAAACTGTGAAAAAAAAAAAAAAAAAAAAAATCTTTTAAAGTTTTCAAGCTGTGAAAGCCTTTTCATTGTGAGCCATTCTGGAGTCACCAAACCATGTGTTTTGCAGAACAAAGTAAGTTCATTTTCAAAAGCTTATTTCTTCTCCTAAAATGATAGACAAAAAAAATTTAAAATGTATTTTCTTTTCTTTTCAGGAATCACCCTGAAAATGAGCCTTAAATCTTCTCCTTCAATCTTAAATGTGTTTTGCAGAACAAAGTAAGTTCATTTTCAAAAGATAATTTCTTCTCCTAAAATGATAGATCAAAAAAATTTAAAATGTATTTTCTTTTCTTTTCAGGACTCACCTTGAAAAATGATGGTGGAGCTTTAATATCTTCAAATTAATTGTGGCGTTTTGAATTTTTTCAAAACGGGTGGTCATGGTGGGTCCACAATTAAAAAAAAAAAAAAAATCCAACTAACGCAAAATATCCAACTCGCTGCCCTTAATTTTCACCAAAATTTCGAAGAAAGCCACATATTCCGAGCAGTTAGGTTGACGCACGCGAATACATCTCATTACAAAAATTAAGTTTTAATGAGTGTCCTGCATGGGAGTCTTTCTAAAATATCCTAACATAAAATGATTACCGATTCAACACTAAAAAAAATTAAATCTCAAAAAATGATTCCCTAAAAATTTCTATCTTCACAAAATTCACTCAAAAATTAATTAATTAATATTAATAAATAAAATAAATAAATAAATACCTCTTGTACATGAGTACAACAAAATAATGATCATCTCCCGCTTAAAATCAAAAATTAGCCCTCGAATCAGGACATAGTGAAAAAAAAATTAATTTCCCAAAATTTCCGCTTAAAAAAATAAATAAATAAATAAATCCTAAAACTCTAAAGTGCACCGAAAATTTTAAAGTCCCCACATTAAAATTTAAATAACACCCTCGTACTATAACACAACAAAAAAATTCTAACTCCCGAAAATTCCCGCTTAAAATTAAAAAAAAATCTTATCTAAAACGAAAGTGCACCGAAAATTTTAAAGTCCCCGCATTGAAATTAAAATAACACCCTCATACTATAGTACGCCGAAAAAAATTCTAACTCCCTAAAATTCCCGCTTAAAATTAAAAAAAAAATTTTTTTTATCTAAAACACACTCATCCTCTAAGATGACGTCTTAACCTTGCGTGACGCCCGATGACCTTCACCCCACCCCCCTCTTACAGCTCGAACACTGGATGACCTTCAACCCCTCTTAGAGGTCACCACCCACCACCCGGTGAGGTGGAACTCTCATTACTATACTACTGAAATTGCTATTCAATTGGGTATTTCACGCCGTTCTGTTTGCTATTATATTGATAAACACAAAAAAAATGAAGTTAGCTCATTGCAATCTAAACGGGGTCGCCCTTCTAAAAAACCTCTATCGATTTTTTTTTTTTTTTTTTTTTTTTACTAATCGGAGGCGAAACTGAATTTTGCAATGGCAGAATCTACATTCAACTTGTCAATTAGGTTTTTCTTTTAAATAGATTGTAATTTTTATGCATTTAAAAGTATTCTTTTTTTTTCTTTACTATGGTGTAAAAATTAAAAATGTGCAATGTTTAGAAATTTAAAAAATTACAATACCGAATTTTTTAAAAATGAAAGTTTATTTATATTTGTTTATGATTCGCCCAGGAGTATTAACGTGACTCTAAATGTCCAGGCATAATAATATAACTCTGTTATTAGGTAAGCTGCGTTTTTATTATCATTAAAAATTATGTTATTATTGTGTTTTAAATATAGAAATCATTTATAAGTCCAAAATTATAGTCTTTGAAAATATTATTTTCCAAATAGTCGTTGTAATTTGTTAAATTACAACTTTTTTTTTTCTGTCCTGTGTTTTCTGAGCTGATGGCTGTAAGAGCATGTTAACAGCCAACACTACTGACTGAAAAAGACCTGGATGATAATGTAAAGTATATGGGGGCGTTTTTTTCAAATATCTCGGTTAAATTTTTATAGTTTTACATTTTTTTTTTTTTTTTTTTTTTTTTTTTTTTTTAACATAAGCTAGCTGAGGACGATCTACAACCGGACTAGTTTTTACCTTTTCAATTTTGATTTCAGATTTTTTCAAAAAAATTACTTTAACTTTCGAAACCGGTTAGAACCGGTTCTGAAATTGAAACTATCATAATGTAAAAAATATATAATCAAAATCGAAAAAGAAACAACTAGCCGGTTGTAGATCGTCCTCAGCTATCCTATACAAAAAAAAAAAAAAAAAAAAAAAAAAAGTAAAAATATTAAAATTTGGGCAAGATATTTGAAAAGAACACCACCATAGACTTAACATTATCATCCGGGTCGTTTCCAGTCAGTAGTGTGGCTCTTAAGAAGGCAGTATTCGAATTTTTTAATCTTTCCCATTTCCACTCCCTTGGGTCGATTTTGCTCATTTGCAATCCCCGCCGAGATATTAACCATCTCAATGTATTTGTCGAGTTTGAAGATGATTTTAATTGCGATTTTTATCGTGCGGGCAAAATTTAGTAGTTACTATTATATAAACTTTTTAGATGAGGGTAATTTTGGGTTCCTGGGGGAATGATGTAAAGTCATGAAGAAATTTTCAAAAATCGTATCATGGTAACAACTGCGCAATAGGTAGTATTTCTTACGAAATCCACCTACAATTTCTGGTTCGAATCGACAAGTAGTCCATTGATCGGTGTCGAATTGACACCTGCTCTGTATTCTAGTGTGAGCCTTGAAAACCATTATGGTTGAAACGTTAAATTTATTTAATTTGATTTTGTGTTTATTATTTATTTCTTTCCGCATTTGTTTGTTATCGACATTATTTTATATATTGTATCCATTTTCTACCTTTTCAGCATAATTTTAGAATTATTTTTACTCTGAACTGCAATATTTGGCCCACACTCCTTTCATTAACAATATTTTAAAACAATATTGGATTTTCTAAATAAATTAAGTTTTTACCACAAGACTGCGCGATTTTTTATTTAATGTATTTAAAAACTAAAATTTTCTTCGGCTTTATTTTGTTTTATTTAATTATTTTGTAAAACTGCAATAAATATTTTACAACATTGTAATTAAAATTACATGTTTTTCTAAAATTGTAAATTTGAAAAAAAAAAATAAATAAATAAAAAAAAAATGAAATAAAAAGTAAAAAAAAAAAATAAAACAAAACAAAACAAAAGAAATAAGAAAAGAAAAACTTTTTTAAGATAGAGAAAATCTCAAACAGTTCATTAAACTTTTTCAAGGTCTATAACTTAAACCTAGCACAATAAGACTCATAAATTTTGCTTGTGCGATTGTTTTAAAATTCTGAGATTAAATATTCGCAATAAGTTAGATAATTAAGAGCATCGAAGAGCATCTATTTCTTTAAATTATAATACATTGAACTTAGTAAATCGCGAACATGAAAGGTTTTATGGAATGCTAGGTCACCTTAGATAAAGTTTAACAATAATAATAATAAAAATGGTCTATTTTTAATGATGAAAAAGAACCGCAAACGTCTATTGAAAGAACTATGCATAAAACTTTGAAAATGAATAAAAATAAAAAATAAAAATCATTTATGTTTAATGCTAAAAAAGAACCGCTAACATCTATTGAAAGAACTATGCATAGCTTTTCATAACGCTAACCGCTGCGCTGTTATAAATTTTCTTTTTATTCGTAAACCAAAAATACCTTTCCTCTCTTCTTTCTTACCATAGTAGATGGGGGGGGGGGTTGGGGGGGTGCAGGGTTGCTCACTCCTTAAAAACTTTTATCATCTTTTTTTTTTCCCGTACGTCCCTGCCATTAGCAGTGATTTTCCGATTCCATTCCATGCTCCTGCCTGCTCCAAACGATGTCCAGTAATTTGGCTGTTTATCGCCTATACGAATTTTTAAGAAGTGCAATAAAGCGCCAAAAGTGATTTTACTTATCAGAGAGAAATAGATATGAAATAGACGAGCATCATACTTTTAGGTGGGACGGGGTAAAAAATAATCTTATCAAATATCTTGAAGAAATATTTATGTAATATCGGACAGTGGATACTGGGAGAGGAGAAAGGGGGGAAGGGGAATTTACGATAAAAATAAATCAATTTTAATTTTAAGATCTAATTAAATGTAAGTATTAAAACAAAGGCGGGGAAGGGGGAGGGAATCAAATGAACTGAATTTCTAAAATAAGAAAACAGTCTTTTAATTTTTTGTCTTTGCTGGTAGAATTTTTTTTTAATATTTAATATTTAATAATTTAATAATTGTTAAATTTCTTAATGCTTGTACTTTTTTTTTTATTCTTTTGCACTGAGATGTTTTTGACAAAGAAATAAAGAATTCTTAGTTTCATGTATATTCTTCACTTTTAAAATATATGTCTTTAATAATAAAAGTCTTTAAATATATGTCTTCAATAATATATGTCTTTACTATTTCAATTAGTCACTTATAAGCTATTATCCTTATATATATTATAAATGTGAAAGTGTGTCCGAAAGTTGGAATGAAGTTGGCTTCAAAACGGATGGATTAATGTCTTTGAATCTCTGCATATAGATAGATTATAGCCCGGAAATGAACATAGGTTATGTTTTATATGTTTTATTAAAATATTTTAGTTAATAATTCAAAATTTCATTATTTTTCATATAGAATCAGTAGGCATTTTTTTAGATAAAATTTAATCAATTTTCTTTCCGTTGCCAAGAAAATCAAAATCTGAAATAATAATTTCTCAGCGGCAATAAAATTTCAATTGAACAATTTCCATGCGAAAAAAAGAAAAAAAAAGTAATTTATAAAAAAATTAATATGACGTCATATTTAAAATTAAAATAAAAGATGTATTTTTTTATAATATATTTAACAAGAATATTTGTTTAGTTAACGAGAATTTTTGTGTCAAAAATGGCGACATAAATTATAAGTAAAAAGAATGAAAAATAATTATATCTTTAACAAAATATTTCATTTGGAAAAATGTAACGTCATAGTTGAAATAAAACAATTACTTTATAGTAGTCGTTAAAAATACAAGGGGCATGAATATCAGTAGCTAATGGAGCTAGATAAATAATGACGTCATATTTAAAATGAATGAGAAATATTTTTTACTTATACTAATTAATGAGTTATAAGTTACATACAAATGAATATTTTTATTCAAAACTCATAATTATCAATGGAAGAAATTTTTTGTGGGGAAAAGGCGGAAAATAAAACTACTGAATAATATATTTTTGACTCTATTCCAACTAAGTTGAAAAGTTATTATGCTTTCGGTTTGTATGTCCGTCAGGCCGCTTTCTTACTTTTGTAAGTAAACTCGGATTGCCATGAAATTTTTGGAAGTTATTAACGTTTACCTTAGAACGAATACCTATTGAAAATGAAGTTTCTACCATGATTAGTTTATTTACAGGGATAGTCAAAAAGTTTCCTTACATTACGGTATTATGGGAGAAAATCATTTCAATTGAATTTTAACGATGTTACACCCTGTGAAACATATTCAAATTTATATGCATCTAAAAAGTGCACTAAAATATGCATTTTGTAAAGTATGCAGTGAAAAGGACACTTATTATTCATTTACAGTGTCACACAGAAGGATTCCATTGTATAATAATAAAGGGAGGAAGAGTTTGCAACATATTTTAATTATGGTAAACGATTTCATGTATAATCAAATTGATATGCGTTGCTGAGGCTTAATGTGAGTTATTTCATGCATAATACGAAGTGCTATGCATACATACGAAGTGCTATATATAGCATTTACAGGATCAAACAAAAGATTTTAAATAGTATATATTCTATCCGAAGTACTGTATATGATGGATGATGACTGTTGCATGAATGAAATGTATTTTGAATTTTGATATGTGCTTTTAAGTTTCACTAAATGTATGCATATTAAGTGGTGTGTTTAAATGCTAATAGTTACACAATTTACATATACAGGGTTACACAAAAGATCTCGGAGAGGTTATTGAATAAAAGCGTAATTTATTTAAAGGTGGTTTTTAAATAAAATATGCATTTTTATTTTGAAATAGATTCAGTAAACTAAGAAATATTTGTAGTATATAGATAAAATGATATGCAGAGTCGCGCAAAGAACTGGATACATGATTGTCTTCGGATGATAATTTCTGAAAATGTAATTTAGGTAGTAATAAGGAATATTTTTGTTTGAACTGAATTTTAGAAAAATACATTCGTCTATTAAAGGTACTAGGCAAACTACAGGGCTGAACAAAAGTATTCAAGAATGTTTCTGTCTATTAGTATAAATCGCTGAAAGGAAAATTTCAACCAGCAAAAAAATCGGCAACTAGGGATTATCAGAATATTTTCAATATAAATCGCGATAAAAAGTTAATTACACATGCTTTAAATCAACGATTTCTTTTGCTTGCTTGATCAATTGATTCTTCTTTAAATGTTATGTGAACAAAGTCACGGATAACAGCTAGTATGTTCATATTTCCTCAAATCATCCCTCTACATCCTCTCCTTTATTAATTCAGTAATGAAAAGAAATTTACAAATATTTATTTTTACTTACTATTTTTATAATATAAAGTTGTATCTTATAAATTTGTTTTCATAAATTACTTTACTATTAAAAACATCGTGAAAACAATAGTGATTTCGTAATTAATTGTGCTATGGAAAAAAAAAAAATAGAAAACTGCCCCCACACCTATTTTTTTCCTATTTATAATTATTGATTGCATTTTTTTAACAGTCTTCTCACCTCATAACGACAATTTTTGTAAGCTAATTTTATTGAAACTGGGACTATTTCTTTGTAATAAGATGATCATTTTTTAATTTTATGTAATAATGTAATTATTATTTTAAATATTTTTATTTTCAATTACTGACAAACTAAGATTTATTTTATTTGTCGTTTATTTATTTATTTATTTATTTGTACAACTTTTTCGGTCCCACTTTTCCAGTAATAATGATAATAATTTTTATTTTAGTTTTATTAGTAATTGTAAGTAGTTCTAAATTTCGGTAACTTTAAATATAAAATACATAAACAGGTAAAGCATGAATTTTAGTTTATAACTACTATAAAATATAATGATAATTGAAAATAAAATAGATTATGTATTGAATATATTTTAAAGTAAAATTAATGATGTACATTAATAATGTTATTAATTTAATAAATTAAGAATACATTAAATTAAAAAAATAAAATATTAATTTGATTTGTATATTAAAATTACTAACTGTTTTCAGAATTAATTAATAGCAATTTTTAACCACTTTAAGATTTTATTCAAAACTTTTGATTTATTACTTTCAAAAAATAATTTTTTTTTTTTTTTTTTTTTTTTTTTGAAAAATCAGTCAAAAACATAACGACGTAACGTTTAAGTAATAATTAATTAAATATAATAATAATAGTAATGCTATTTTGTAAAAATTCGTACAAATATATTTTTTAAGTGTATGAGGACATTATTATCCAGATGCAGATTTTAATTTTTTTAAAGCAAAGTAATAGTTTGCATTTCGCAGAAAGTAATGTAGTAATAACTATATTTAACCCTTTACCGGAATCGCTAAATTGTTGAGAATTTTTTTATTTTAACGATATAATTATCAATGTTTTTAATTTTTCTAAGGTGATATTAATCCAGGGCCCTCGCGAAAACTTTTTATTGGTGGCTGAAAAAGCCTTAAATTGTCAAGTCAAAATTCAGTATTTGTAACTCAGTGATACGCAAACATAAATAGTTCTCGGCGTTTGCCAATTAGTTTTATAATTTTACCAAGTTAACACAATTGGAAAATGTAATATACTTTTTATTTGTAAAAAACTCAATAATATATTTCGTCAAATCTATCAGAAATAGAAAGTGCATTACAGTTTTTTATTAAAGTTTTGGACTAATTTGCCAGTTCAGTTTGTAAATTTGCCAACTGTAACAGCATGCGTAAACGTTTAGGAGAGGAGGCTTCCCCTGCCCCCCCCCTCCCCTTAGCGAGGCCCCTGTATTAATCATTTAATAAAATACAATATGCTATTAAACAAATTAAACCTTGTGATACAATAAAATATAGAAAAAGTTTACAGAACTCTCCCTCCTCCCTGTTTTTTTTAAACAATTAGGATTACCATGCGAAATTTGTGTATAGGTTGTAATAGTTTGGATCCGAGTTATACGTGTATGTGGTTTTATGATGGTAAAACAACTGATGGGAATAACGAAGGATTCTGAGAGTCTTAAGTGGTACATATACCAGTGGCTTATCACCAAGGATTTCATAATTTATATATTTATTAGCTGACCCGCCCGGCGTCGCCCGGGTCCGTATTAACAATATTAAACGAACTTGAAATTTGTATGATTTTATCATTAACTCGTTACATGCAGAAATGCATTGTCTGAAATACGTAGCCACTGACTGTGTGAAAAATCTGTTTTAAAAACAACAACTAATATTAAGCTCTAAAAATACTCAAAATGAGCAATGAAAAACGCGGGAGGGAATATGTATCTAACGATTGCATGGTTTTCGTGTTAAAAAATTGATATTTACCCGTAAAAATCACTCTTAAGTCACGTAACTAATTATTATTTTCACATACAAATCCCAAGTGAAATATTTTGAATTTCAAACTAATTATATCACTCTTAAATCCGACTATACCATGAATGAAATCGATACACGATGGTATCTAAAAGATTGGTATATAGTATTATAATTACTGAGCTATTTAATAAAAGTAAGTGTTATTTTTAATCAAATCTTGCGTAATGTTCACTCTGTGTATAAATTCCTAACCTTAAACTTTTGTACCGTAACCAGAACCTGTCTGTAACCTAACAGCGACTTAACAGTACCCTACCGTAAATTAAATATAACAGAAATGTAACCTAGCCTTCACTTTATTGTAACATATTCTTATTCTAACCATAACATAAATGCAATTCAACTTTAATCTAACTTTAACCTAAATAATATAATAGAAAAAAACCATTTTAAAAAATTACTATTTCTTCGTAAAATATGTTTCAGCTGTAATTCATTTCTTTCAATTCGTTTTATTAATACAAAATTCCTTCCTCGTGCTTTTATTTGAGACATTAAAATTTCAGCGATAAATGGTTTAATATTGCAAACCTTTTTTTCGATTTACTTCGCCTCCACCTATCTTTTTCTCCATGGTGTACAGCAGCTGTGATTAAAAAAAAATCCTCATTTAAACTGACAGTTTTCCAGTCTATGAAATTTAAAGGTCTGTCCAAGCTTTTTTAATTATTTCTCCGAAAATTTTATGCAACCAATCAACCATAAGAAAATGAAAGGGAAAAAAAGTGAAAAAAGGCGATTTTTTATGAGAGTGAGTTTTGGAATTTAATTAATTACTCAGTTAATAAATAGAATTTTGAAATTATGAGCTTCAGGTGCATCAGGGAGACATTGGGCTACTCTCAAAAAAATTTTGAGCTTCGTACGTGCTGTAGATTTTACTAGCCATCGCAGACACACAGACACACACACAGACAGACAGAGCGTTTTGTTCTTTTATTAGTATAGATTGTACGGAATCCTCTGAGTGTGAGTAATACTCACACTTGACCGCTTATTTATTTTATTTTTATTTATTTATTTATTTATTTATTTGCAAAATTAAAAAAGTATTTTTTAATTCGTATAGTTTTTGATAAAAAGAGCATTTTTTCGTTACACACAAATTTCGATTTGCGGGCATTCAGGAAAGTTTTAGGAACACTGGAGGTATCAATAGTAGCAGAAGTATAAAAAGCATTGTTGATAAAGACTTTTTAAAAAATGGTCGGTAATTAGCCACGATACTAACCCTTAATGATACCGATGATTTGCACATATACAGGGTGTTTCGCTACCAGACCGACAAACTTTGAGGGATGATAGTAGACACGAAGACAAACATTATTAAATAGGAAACCATGGGGCGCAAACGTCTTCTGTAGGAGTTAGGGGCCATTAAAAATTAAGGTCTGAAATTTCAAACGATGATAATAAACGGAAAAAAGGATCGATTCGTTTGCGGTTTTTACTACAATCATTCTTTATATCGCGATTTTTTTAGAAAATATTTTTAAAGGTTACGTTCAAAAATTGTCGATAGAGGGCGCTTTAGACTTTAGAGTAACGAACAACTACTTTTTATCGTTATTTTGTGCATGGGGTTGAAATTATTCTAATGTTTAGACTTTAACTTAAATTTTAAGCGCAAAATAGGAAACATTGGGATCGGGTAACTAGCGAAAATTAAACTGTGAACAGAGGGGGAAATTTTAAACGCTGATAAATATTGGACAAGCAAATCGATTTTGTTGAAGTTTGCGTGTAAGTCATTAACTTGGTAATTATTGTATTCGAAATGTTTACAGCTTTGGTGCCCTCATATTTTGATAGAGGGCGCTTCCAACACATCTCTGACCTGTCAAAGGCATTACTCCTGGGTGTTTTACTACCAGACCATCATACTTCGAGGAAGTGTTAGGGATACAAAGAGACTTGGATTCACATGGAAATGTAGCGTTGGAAATGCATTTTTTGCAAGTTATGGTTAAAAGAATCAGAAAAAAAAGTAACAGAAACAGCAGAGAAAGAGCGACACGTGACGTTAATGTGACAGAAAACAGTTTATTTAAAGGTTTTACTAGAAAAGGTGTTTGAAATTACGACCAGAAGTAGTTCGGCAAGTTTGATAGCGACGGTAGATGGCGCTAAATGGTAATGCGCCTGCGCAGAGATCGCTTTGAAGTGATCATTCGCGAACCGATTCCAAAGGTAGCAGAATGAAGTATTTGAACGATGAACAGTAAGATAGGGCTCCTCCACATTTTACCAATGACGTTTGCCGACACTTCAAAGTAACATATGGACAGTGGTGGATAGGTCGTGGTAGCCCGGTTCATTCGCCTGCCAGATCGCCGGATCTATCATGTATGGACTTCTTTTGCTGGGGTCAAATGAAAGATTGACCCCATGTATGAGACTCCCGTACCACCAGTTGAAGACCTCGGAGCTGGTATTTCTGTAGCTGCCAGAAAACTATCAGAGATGCCAGGAATCTTTCAAAGCGTGAGGAATTCCACGTGTCTCCGCTGTCAAGCATACCGGACAACTTCTGGTCGTAATTTTGAACACCTTTTCTAGTAAAACCTTTAAATAAACTGTTTTCTGTCACATTAACGTGTCACTCTTTCTCTGCTGTTTCTGTTACTTTTTTTCTCTGTTTCCTTTAACCGTAACTTGCAAAAAATGCATTTCCAACGTTACATTCCTATGTGATTCCAAGTCGTCTTTGTATCCCTAACACTTCCTGGAAGTATGATGGTCTGGTAGTAAAACACCCAGAAGTAATGCCACTGAAATGTCAGAGATGTGTCGAAAGCGCCCTCTATCAAAAAATGAGGGCACCAAAGCTGTACGTCATTTTGAATAAAATAATTACCAAGGGAATGACCTACACGCAAACCGCAACAAAATCGATTTGTTTGTCCAATATTTATGAGCGTTTAAAATTTCCCCCTCTGTTCACAGTTTAATTTTCGCTGTTACCTAATCCCAATGTTTCCGATTTTGGGCTTAAAATTTAAGTTAAAGTCTAAACTTTAGAATAATTTCAACCCCATACACAAAATAGCGGTAAAAAGTAACTGTTCGTTACTCTAAAGTCTAAAGCGCCCTCTATCGACAATTTTTGAACATAACCTTTGAATTTTTTTCTAAGAAAAACGTGATATAAAGAAATTTTTAGTGAAAACCGCAAACGAATCGACCCATTTTTCCGCTTTTTATCATCGTTTAAAATTTTCGACCTGAAAGTTTAATGGCATCTAGCTCCTACAGAAGACGTTTGCGCCCCATGGTTTCCTATTTAACAATGTTTGTTTTCATGTCTACTATCATTCCTCAAAGTTTGTCGGTCTGGTAGCGAAACACCCTGTATAATGTTTGACACTCCGCATTATATGTATCACGAACTATTACAGCCTAGATGACAATTTTTAAAGATATGTTTGTGTAATGCAATACTTAATAGCAGTATAAAAGAAATAAATGTCAAAGTGTGGGAAAGAAAAAAAAATTAATTAGGATCAATCCCATAAATACTATGGGACTCGCATCGAGTTTACATTAAGTGGGTACCTCAATATGTCCCTCGTTCCTTTAAAAGCTAATTAAAAACCTATCTGGAAAAACGCGGTACAGGCCAAGGCGGCGTTGAAACTCTCGACCTGCTTTCGAAACGCGCTTAGCACAATGCCAAGTTTAAAAGTTGACCAATTTTTTTGCATTAGCTACACTGTAAAAAGAAAGATTTACTATGATGAATTAAGTTTTATGAAATGTCAAATAAAGTTTAAATATGCACTACTTTTATTCTCAGTACCAAATTAAGTTCATTATAAAATAGATAAGAATAAGATTAAAAAAAAGAGTTATACAGAATAGCAATATTTGATATTATTTAGGCTTCATATAACTTTGAACTTTTATGTTATATATCCATTCATACTTTTCTTGTATATAAAGCTGTATTCAACCCTACGTTGTATAGTTTCTTACAAAGTCTTATTAGTCTTGTAGAAACGATTTTCTTTTCTTTCAATAATAGAGCTAATTTCTTCACGACGAGACCACTGAGCTTAATTTTTAATCATTTACCTTTGGTTTTTCAAAACAGAAAATTTTCTGTAATTGAATCGCGAAAATGATCTGATAAAATAAGATAAACTTTACAATAAAAAATAACTGGTAGGAATAATGAAAGATTCTGGGAAAATTGAGTGGCACGAATACCAGTTGCTCGTCACCAAAAGGGTTTCGTAATTCATATATTCATTGTACAGAACTCTCTGAGTACGAGTAATACACTTTTAAAAAAATCTGTAATTTTTACAGAAAAGAATTATATTTTTTACAGTAAAAAACTATTTTAAAGAGAAACAGTATTTTTCTATAAAATAAACTGAATTTTGTAATTTTTACAGAAAAAACCTGTATTTTTTACAGATAAAATCTATTTTAATGAAACATTACAGACATTTTCTGTAAATTAAACAGTTTTTAACTGGCGTCAAAATTGACAGTTTTTTCCGATCAATTTGAGATTTTTTTTTCAGTGACCTACACATGTTCGTTTATTTACTTTTATTTTTATTTATTTATTTACAGATTAAAAAAATTGTTTTTTAACTCTCAAAATCTAGTTTAAATGATTTAAATAAATTTCTTTTCGTTGTCCGTATTCAATATGTCTGTAATTACTAACTTAACAAAATTCGAAGAATTTAAATTAATTTTAGAAACAGATGCACAATAAATTCAATAGTAAATTTGGTATGCAACATAGAAAATAATCTTTGTGGAAAATCTTTATATCTACAGTAAAACCTCCCTAAAGAGACCACGTTCCGTTTCAATAAAAATTGGTCACTCCGAGAGGTGGTCTCTTAATGGAGTTCATGTTAAAATTTAGACTTTAATTGTTGGAAAACAACAACAATTAATGTTACATTTTTTTCCATTAGAAAAAAATATACATAAATTTAAGTATCAAAACAAAGGTTAATTACATAAGTCAGGGCTCCCAAATGGTCCGCCAATTGAACATCAATATTTTCTTAGAAAGATTTTCTTTTTGATTTTTCTTGCAAATTGCGCAGAAAACGGCCTCGGAGGTTATATTTTGCACAAATGCTGTAGAAACCTACTATGGAATTTTCTTTTTAAAAATATTGGTGTTCAGTTCTCGGACCATTTGGGAGCCCTACATAAGTTAGTTACTGCAGCGTTTGAAAAAAAAAAAAAAAAAAAAAAAAAATACGTTGACGTTTGCTTTGATTTTACAATTCTTCAGTAATTTTTCCTTTCGAGTTCATTTCGAAGTTCAGTAAATAAATGAAAATTTTTTTGGAGGGGAACACATAGTGACGATTTCAATACTTTATCTACTACTTTGGGAGTTTCCTGACAGAATTTGGCAAGAGAGTTTATTGACCGTCGTTCATAATTTATCATCACAGTGAAATTCGTTGCCTAAAAAGGCACAAAAGGGATTTAACACTTAGAAATTATCGAAAATATATATATATATATATATATTTTTAGTTTAGAAGTTTGATAAATAATGCGCTCTTCGGAATCATTTTTCGAATAAAACCTTCCTTAAAAGCGACCCAGAAGAAACGGAATTTGATTAATTTTCTTCAAAAAATTGGTTGCTCATGGAGAGAGTTTAACAGAGACAGTTTCTGAATCAGGGCCGTGCGAAGAGGGGGGCGAAGGGAGCGGTCGCATCAGGTTCGGAAAGTAAGGGGCGCCAAATTTATACTACCAACCTGATTTATTTCTTCTTTTCTTGTTAAAAAAAAAAAAAAAAAAAAAAATAGATATAAACATATTAAAAAACTTTTTTTATTTTATTTATTTATTTATTTATTTATTTATTTTTTTTTTGACACAAACATACATTTTCAAAATAGCATATGACTAATTTTTTGGAATTCAAAAGTGATTACAAACTGTTACACTGTACTGTAGATTACATATATTCCACATCTGTTTTCTAATCCTTTTTCAAAGTATAAGCGAAATTATATCGTATATTATTTAATTGTTTAAATTAACTCTTTTTAAAGTTGTAAAGTAAAAGCGAAATATGTATGTATTAGAGGTTTCACTGTATATATATATATATATAATTACTAATTTATTTAAAATATGAAAACTGATAATTTTACAGAGAAATATATGATACACACACAGAAGTAAACAGTTTTTAAATTGAAGAATTATTTAAAAAATTACCTATTTTTGAAATCGGTCAAAAAAATTCAATTGAAAAAAATTCATAGCCTTTGACAGCAAATATGCTTGACAAGATTGTGGTATGCAGCATCCAAAATTAATTTTTAAGATATTTTTTTCTCCACTTTTTATTCAAAATTTCATTATCTGAAAATAAATGTACTATATTAAAATGAAATATATACATATATATCTGACTATTTTTTTTTCGTTAATATGTATTAATATTTTTAAACATCTTTTAATGGAAAGAATATAAAATTACTCGTGAATATTTTAAAAAAAATAATGAAAATTTTTAAAGCAATTAAATTGTTAGCGCGAAAAGCATTTAATGAGGAAAGTAACGCGATATTTAAGAAATTCTCAAACATAATATTTCTAATCCTTTTTCAATTGAAAAACATCTTTTTAGTTGAATATTGAAAGATAATATAATAAAAGATTTTAAAATGATTAAATTAAAACAAAAAGCGTTAAATGTGGAAAATTACATCGTATTTTAAACGATTTTTATAGCATATAAAAATAAATATTTCCATCTATGTGCTATTATAAAAGTTCAGGAAACAGCGTTTTTTTTTTTTTTTTTTTTTTTTTTTTTTTTTAAATTTAGCATTTGAAACAAATTGATTCTCAAATTTTCACACATTTAGATCTTGCCTAAGATTTTAGAACTTGCTTAATCAATCAGGAAATAAAACGTCAATTGCCGCGACATTGATAGATGCGGACTTGGCAATGAAAAAATCCCTTTGTCAGAGGAGAACGAATGACAATCCGATTACAGAACCAAGCCACTAATCATGATAATTTCATTCAATTTTCTGTAATCGCATAATATTTTAAAACCTGCTGCGTCCGGAAGGGGATTAGTGAACGTAGCTTGTACGATGCAGAAGTTTTATTCTTAATAATAATAATAATAATAATAATCAATGTTCAAAATGTTCAATCAATTAATACAAACTGCAAGCTGCTGTGTAAATTATGATGAAAAATATATACAGTAGAACACCGGTCACCCGAAAAGCATGGGACCAAAGCATTTTCGGCTAACCAGGACTCCATAGAAATTTTCGGATAAACGGGGTTTCATAGGAAAATTTCGAATAACCGAGGAGGCTTATGGTGAAAACTTGTTTGATGAAAAGTGTGGTTGTAATTTAGAGCACCATTGTAATAAAAAATGTTCTGGTAAAGTTTTCAAAGCGCCCTTGTATGACAAACCAAAATTACAAGTCGCCCCAACAGCAAGGCGATAACTTACAGGTTAAAATTGAAAGACAGCGCTATGCGAAAAGGTAATTTTCTGCATCAAGGAGAGATTGGCCCATGCAAGATAGAGCCACGAAAAGCAAATACAAAAGGTAAATTTCATAAGTAATAAAATAAATTGATGCATGCATCGGTAAAAATTGCACATCGCAAACTGAAATGAAATAGTACCGACACTAAAGGCTATATAAAAAAAGTAAGCTGACTCTGTGTATTTAATTCATAACATACTTTTTTAACACTATTTTTACAAGTGTTACACCTTACAAAATTTATATTTTTACTTATTTTGCGTCTAATTTTTAAAACTAATAAGTATTAAAACAAATCTTTGATGTTTTAAAAATGATTCGGGATTGTTTTGTTCTAAAATTTACACATAAAATAGTATCATAAGCCAACATATGTTGAAAGGTGCCATTTAATATAGGTAAAAATAGTGTTGACAATAAAATTTTTCATATTTAAAAAGGACAAGGTCTTTCAGTTAACCCGATTTTAAGATAACCTGGGTTCTACTGTATTGTATAAAATTATATAAAAAAGGTCATCGCCATAATTTAATTCAGAAGGTTTAATAATAACAAAAACCAAACATAATTGATACAATATAAACAAAATTCGACTTGTTTTATATTTTCATTTATTCGAACTTTTCAGCTAATTTCTATTATTTTTCTAGCTACACATATAGAAGTTTTTCAACATTTTGTCAATAGAGGGATTGAATCTGGTTTATCCTAACAATTCCATTTAATGAATAAAAGCTTGTTCGATTTTTAAA
This sequence comes from Maratus speculifer, assembly GCA_964019185.1. NCBI lineage: Eukaryota > Metazoa > Arthropoda > Arachnida > Araneae > Salticidae > Maratus > Maratus speculifer. Next base: position 53,200,757 of record OZ025290.1, on the reverse strand, counting down.
AATTATTTTTTAAGTTTAAATTGCAAAAACTAGCAGGGTCTGACTGATGCAGGGACATGCGAGGCAACTACTTCAGGTTAGAGGTCTGCACGGGCCCGGGCCGGAAGAATCGTTTCGAATTTTCTGACGGGCCGGCAAAAAAATTGAACGGGCCAGACGGGCCGGGCCGATAAAAAAATTTTCGGGCCTACCGTCCCGTTCTGAAGATTTAGGCAGGAACGATAAAATATGAGCTATTTTCAACGAAAATGGTTTTCACGAGAATAAGTATAAATGTAGCCATAGTTTGACAGCATCAATATAAAAATGCACAGTGTATCGGCATCGGAGAATTACATTATGTGTATCCCGTTTTAATATTTTTTAGCTGACACATGCCGGTCCGAGATCATGCTTGCATTATTTTTCTACATATAGACTGGCCGGACCGGTACTAGACTTAATTATTGGCAAAAAACATGATTTGTAAAATTATTAACAGCGATAAAGAACTTATGTTAGCTTAGTCTTCGGATATATACTTCTTGATGATTTTTAAATTAATTTCTCAATAATGCGAAAGTTTGACACATTTTCTGATTAATTTTAAATTGTAAAAGTATAAAAGTGATAAGCCTAACTATTGAAGGGGTTTGGAATCGAATAGCGTTTTTCATTTTTGGTAAATAAAATACTTGTATAAACTTGTTGAGATATAATAGTTTCTCAAATGATTGCAGGTTTTTCTCCCTTCCCTTGCTATTGCTTCCGGAAATTCTATTCAAAACGCTAATTATGACAGTATTTTATTTGTTTGCAGTATTCTTAAATTGCTTGTATCAAAAAATGGATAACGCCATTCGATTATATAGTTTCAGAATAAAGATATCTGCTAATCTTATGCGTTTCTGAAAAAAAAAAAAAAAAAAAAAAAAAATGAATTTAGAAATGTATCAGAAAGGAGATTCTTTGAATTCAAGGATGAATTTGGTTTTGAAATCTATAATAAAATGATAGAGAAATAATCTATATCTATTTATATCTATTATATTTATATCTATTCTATATCTATTGATATCTATTCTATATCTATTTATATCTATATCTATTTATAAATCTTCTTTTATTAAACAGCTTCAAAATTAACGATGTTTTTAGCTTTCTTTCTTTTTTCTTTTATTCTAAGCCATATTAATTTTTAATGAATCTTTATTCGAATGTTGAAAGCCTAAGAAATTTAAGTAATCATTAATGTTGTTAATGTGTATTTGCTGTAAAATATACTGTAAAATCATTCCATTAGATATGTATGCAGTATTCTTTAAAGGAATCTTAGTTATATGAAAAAAATCTGTATTTTTTAGAAATCATAGAAATTGTAACGGGCCAAAACGGGCCGGGCCGGGCCTAAAATATAAAAATTTAAACGGGCCGGGCCGTGCCGGGCCCGGGCCTGGAAATTCCGGCCCGTGCAGATCTCTACTTCAGGTCCCCCTTTTTATGGGGCTTTCATGAAAATAATAAGAAGTTTCATTAAATGGTGCCAAATGGTTAAAATTGGCCAAAATTGACCAAATTCAGTATATTTCCAAACATTTAGGAAAGACCGAACATTTGGGAGATGCACTCAAAATTCCCCCTTTTCTTCTTTGTTTCCCGAAATCCCTTCTCACACGCAAAAAACGAATCATATCATTAAAAACTAATGATTCAAATGTTATTATACCAATTTAATATTCTATTGTTTTCAAAAGAAATTTTTTATTGACGTTTTCTCGAAATGAGGTAGGTTAAGACCAATTTGGGGCATTTTCTTTTAGACATATAACATTCTTAGATAAGCAAAGTAAAATTTTGTAAACAAATACTCCTGTGAACCAATCCATCATTTTTCTACTGTAATCCTACAATATTTTTTTCTTAAATTTGCGTCCATCATTTTTCTTATACGCCGTATACAGATATGATTATTACCTGGTACGAAATTTATGCATACGTACATTACGTATAAAGTTTAATATTACGCGCTTCAATGCGAACGTTTTCCATGGATAGAAAAGGATGCCTCAGAATAATGCTTGCTCCGGGGATCTTGACAGTCTTAGAAATCAGGATAATTTACCAAACGTTTGGTACCATAAACTTAATTTTCAAAAAAGCAGATTTTTATTTTCTCCATCATCATTTTACAAAGTTACATCTAATAAAAGTATTCAAATGAGATGATACATCATTTTTTGTGAAGATGAGAGAAACCGGCTTCCATTTGGCGACAACTCTACGCAACACCGTCTACTTTTCGTGCAACCCTAAAATTCTGCGCCGGGCGATGTGAGGGAAAAGAAAAGGTGCCGCAGGCAGTGCATTGCACGTGAGAAAGCGTTGGTGATATGATGTTGTGTGTGTTGTTCTGTTTTTAAGTTTGTTGATAAAAGAAGAATTCCAGATTATCCAGGAGATCAACGAAATGTCATCAGGGTGCATAGGAATATTTGTGTTTGATAGACCTGAAGAAATTCTGTTTATTACGGGCCAGAGCTTCAGGTGTTTATTTGTCCGTCGGTAAATAAACTTCCAAAACAACCTATAGAAAGCCGTCTGGAATATTGCTTCTTCAAGAAACGCTGAACTCCTTGAGGCTTTGTTGTCGAGTGTGTTTGTAAGTACCTACTATTCTGTTTCTACCATTATATGTTTATTTTGGTAAGCTTAACTGATCGTCTTCTAAATCACTATCACACTTCGTGATATCTTTCATTTACATTGTATTATTTCTTAAAATGATTATTATGCTTACAACTTTCGATCGCAGCGTACCTTATTTAAAGTAACCCCAAAAAAAAGTGTGTTTAATATCGGTAAATAAATGTATTTAAAACACATCTGTTGCTTCATTATCAAGATTACTGTATAAAGGCCTGTCAAGATTTTTCTCACACACTCTGGTTTTTGAGAAATTGTGAAGTTTTAATGGATATTTGTAAATTTAAAAATGTAGCAGGCTCTTTTTTATAGTTTTAACAGTTTTTTTTTAATTAAAAAAAAAAATCCAAATAGTAAATTTTTTTTAAAAATCGATTTTAGTTATTTTGTAAAAGTTTCAATTTGGAGATTTAAAAAAAAAAAAAAAGTTTTGTAAAAGACCCTTTTTTTTCTTTTAAATTTGTAAAAGAGCCTGTTTCAGTGTGCAAAATTTTGTGAAGGTTTCTGTTTCAAGATGAAGGGAATTGTTAAAGATCCTTTATAGAACCCATGTTCCCAAACAAATCCTTGTGATATATGTATGTTATACATCTGTTGCTTAAAACTATTATACTGTAATATATTTTTTAAAATTTCAGCATTTAATAATAGAAAAAAAAAAAAAAAAAAGTAGTGTTTGTTGCAAGTTTGTTCATAATAGGAATTTCTTTTAAACAAGAAGCTAGGAAAGCATCTCTTTTTAGTTAATATGAAACATTGAATAATTTATTACATAATAAATTTCATAAAGTATCAATATCTTTATTTTTTTAAATTACCTTTTCATATGAAGCACTTTTTGATATTTTCAAATTCTTTTTCTTTAAATGAGATATTTTTTTTATAACACCGAAAACTTCTGAAGTTTATTTATTTTTCTACATTTTTATATTTATCGTTTATTATTTTTAAATGACTGTAATGATAAATGCTTGATTTAAATTGCTGAAAACTTTTCCACCAAATTGCCAGTGTTGTCAGTTTTTTTTCCACATGTCGCTTAATAATGTCTAATTTTTAGTATTTGTTACCATAATCAAAATTAAGATCAAATTTTGGTAGTCTATCTAAACTTTTTGGCAAGAATTTAGAATATATTATTATAGAAAAATAAATAATTTATAAATATTTGATTTATTTTATATTATTTTTAAATTATGAGTTTTATGATAATAATAAATATCGAAGTATAATTTTACCAGTAAACTGAAGACATTTACTAATGTTTTCAACCAATTGTGTACAAATCGGTTAAATATGGTTTTCCGAAATTAAAAATATAATTAAATACATAAACAAAATATAGATTTGAGCAGATCAATATTAGTAACACTAATTTACAAAAGGTAAGCATCCAATAATGTAATAATTGTTGCAGTGTTAATTTGACAATATACAACAGTAGTAATAATGCAATAAGTTAAAGTGATACAGTAGACTTCCTTAAATTCGCAACCCTAAAATCCACCATAATTTACAGATGTAAACAATGAAGCTTTCAGTTCAGATGTAGAGACGAAATTTGACTTTTTTATTTTAATATCAACTCTATGCATATTTTATTCAGTAACTTTTGTTAAATTATTGAATACATGCTTTTTCATGAAGGAAGAATGATTTAATTTCTGAACAAATTGAAGATATTGCTTATATCACTGATAATCACAATCTTTTTTGATTATTAAGTCTGTCTAAACCTGAAATAAAATTTCCATATTTTATTATTTTGATTTGAATTAGCAGTGTACTTTTATGAGGAAAGTTTCATTGAACAATTTAAGAAAAATGCATCTCATCTTTATAACGAATATTTAATTATGCATTATTGAATGTTTATTTCACATTTGCTTTTAATATTTTAATTATTTAAAAAAATATCTAATTTTTTTATTATTTTACTACTTTACTTATTTTAATATTACTATATTGTTAGCATTTATTATCTCAACTGCATTATTAATTATATTCAAATGCCTGTTTTAAAATATAAACAAACCAATGACAAGAAATCTGCAAAAATTCTAATATTTACACAATCTCTGGTCCCAAGCTGTGCGGATTTGAGAAAGTGTACTGTAGCATATTCCAGTTAGAATTATTAGGTTTTGTCACAATACTTTATTTTTCATATATATTTAATGAGTATAAAAAACTGTCATCTTTTCAGATTTTATTATAAATATTGTTTAATTTTAATGATCTGAATTGTTTAATTTTAAGAAAAGTAATAAATTACTCATTTTGGACAATAACTTTTTATTCAAAATTTCTTATATCTGTAAAAATCACATGAAGTAATTATGTATAAGTTATTGTAGCACTCAAAAAGAGATCAATCCATTTTCAAATCCAAAAATATTTTTTTCTTTTTTCCAAGATGTTTTGATAAAATTTACTAATTTTGCAAATTCTATTGTTTTTTCTTTTTAAATCTTAAGACTGCTGGATCTGAAATGCACATTTTTAGTTGTAGAATTAAAATAACTACCTTGAGGCTATTTTCAAACAAAAATATTAATTTTTCAGTCTCCATGTGATTGTTATTGATTAAAAGTTAAAAAAAGAAACAAATTTTTTAACTATTTTAATTTTATTCTTTCATTTTGAGTAATATTTTATTGTGCTACAAAAATATCATTCTATCACATAAGTAATTACTCAGAAATGAAAGAATAAAGTAGTTAAAAAATTATATTTAAAAAAAAAAAACTTTTAACTAATAAAATCTGTTTAAACTGAAAAATTCGCTTTCTAATAGCTCCAGGGCAAATAATTTAACTTTCATTCTACAATTCAAAATGTCATTCCATCACATATGGTTTTGGTTTATTTTATGACAGCCGATTATAACATTAGGGATATAGTCCATAAGAGGTGGAGGGTCCCCTCCATGGGGGTATTTTTTGGCAACCGTAATCGTACCCGTATTTATGCACGGAAATCCAAGGTTCAAAGAAAATCTTGGAAAACTGAGAATAATTATGTCGATGGGTGCAATTGGGTTTGAACTCAATGCCTCCCGTCTAACAACTTTGGAGGCAGAACCTCTCTGCCACTGGTGAGACCCTATCACGTGTGGAATTTCCCATTTATAAAATTTTAATATATTTACAAAAGTACTTTTAAAAAATCCCCATTATTTTATTTATTTGTTTTTGAATATGGTGTTGAAATACATTAATATTTTTTGAATAATTTATGCTTCAGATCTTGTGCTATAAATGACTTCTTTATGTTCAATCAGGGCTGTAATAGAAGTGAATAATAGGGGGGGGGGGAGGGTGTCATATTTTCTCTCTCTTTCTGTATGGTGCAGAAAGATAAATTAGAGCATATTCACACTGTAAGGTACAATGTTTCTTATTAAACTGTTGTAATAACTTCCTTTTATGTTAAGAAAATAATAGGATGATGAAAATTGGAGTGTATAACTAATGCAATCTAAACATCATGTTAGCTTCATATGTGCAAATAGGATGAGCGAGTGCTGAAACACTTATTGTAATTACAATGTTTAGTATTTCGGCAAAATTGTGAAAGGGCCTCAAAATTAAATTAGATTTTTGAATAGAATTTCATTTGGATTTTTGGAACATAAATTCATGTAGTGACCTTGGAATCTTTTCCAGGGAAGGCTCAAAATGTTTCAGGGGGGTGGGGTTGAGCCGCCCACCACATGTTCAATAAGTTGTATAATGAAAAATTTTGCTTTTGTGTATGTTACCAGAAGATGAATATAGAAAACTTTCTGCTCTTTTTCGCTAAAGTCTTTTCTGTATCTTGCCAACAATCCTATATAATAAAGAAATACTATTTAAAAAATCTTGAGATGATAAATATCAATCATATAGATCTAGTAAATTTAGATCCAATTTTTATCCAAACAATAACTACAACAACGATAATAATAAAACTCTTACCAGGAACCAAAAATGGGCTGACTCCTAGAGTATACATTGTATTTATTTATTTGGTATTTTTCGATTAGTCAGAATGTAGAGGAGACTGGTACACAATGGTCCACATTTGCAGTTCACATTTTTTCCCTCTTTAATAGAAAGTCCAACCTGCCTGAAAATATTCTTGAACATCTTTTAAGCATTTTTAGATGCCTCAGAATTTTTTTAGAACATAGCTTTAAATGCATAAATATATATATATATATATATATATGCAGTAGAACCCCGATAATTCGGATTAACTGGGACCAGACCCAATCCGGATTATCTGGAGAGTAAGAAAAAAATGGAATAAAATAAAACATACTTACAGAAATCACCTTTACATTAAACTTATTGAATAATTACAGACAGTAAAAATGCTTACTTTGCTTAATTCTTCCGAAAAGATTTCAGAAAAAGGTTTTTTTAATTCAGAGTACGATGATGAAACAAATGAATGTTATGGAAATCAGCCAGTTGCTTCTCAAACTTGAAATAAAAAAATTACCAAACTGATCCGGATTAACGGGGTCCGAATTTACGGGGTTCTACTGTATATGTATGTATTTTTAAAGTAGATCAGTGTACTCCAAAAGAAGGGTACAGTGGTCAACGATTAAATGTTATTCAAAATACAATAAAAATAATCATTTTATTAATTTAAATTTAAATCCTTCTTATTTCCTCTTTACCATCAACATAACACAATAATAAAAATTTGCGAGTAACATTTTCGAACAAAACATATAAAATATAAATACTAAACAGAAAAAATGTTTTAAAGATCATTATATTTTTTAAATTACTACAGATTAAGATACAGGAACAAATGCAAATAAATTGAAGCTATTAAGTAAAATAAAGTCATTGTTAAAAATGAAACTCTAAAATACTTATGAGCCTGACATTTTCCTGAAATTCTCTTAGATCTGAGGATGATTTTACGATAACACTGATATAAACAGCAGATTAATACGCATAAAGTTTTGATTCCAAATTTATTTTATGTTACACCTAAATCTGAAATGAGTAATGAAATTTTAGAACCTGCCGGAAATTGTTTTAGTAATAACAGGCTGCAGTCAATAGGTTATTTGTAGTGTTTCTAAAAGCAATAAATGTAAACCAAAATATTTCTTATGTAAAATAAATTGGCATTTTTCTTTGTTTACTTTATTTTACACTTAAATAATTACTTTAAAACGGTATTTCTTTGTATAGAATATGCAATTATAAATATTTTGGAAATTCTGCATTGCAGTGACAGATTAAAATGTGGACCACTGTACCTCATCAAGATTTCCTTGTGGAAATTTTTTTATTTTTTTTTTAATCCAATTATTGTTGTAAATATTTTAAAAAATCAGATCTAATTACTGATTTAATAAATCAGCTTTAATTAAAATTATCAAAAAATTAAATTACTATGTATGTTGTCCTGGCTAAATAATTGTTCAAGGTTCAAGGGAAGAAATTTTTTTATAATTCAGGATATAAATGTTTTATCTAAGAAGAAAAAGGGCAGGGTGTTAGTCACTCACAAGTTCATTATTTTAAAAAGAAATGTGTTTGTAATATTTAAATATATAAAACCAACTATTATAAATGCACAAACAATGTATGAAAAGGTAGCAAACAGCTGTTTCGAATCTACTATCGAGATTCTTCATCAGTGCAAAATTCAGCAAGCTAGAAAAAGCAAAACTGAGATTTGGCTCAGTTTTGCTTTTTCTATCTGTTTGCTGGTAGCAAACAGCTGTTTGCTACCTTTTCATACATTATTTGTGCATTTATAATCGTTGGTTTTCTATATTTAAACATTTCTGCACAAAAGCTTTATTTGCTATTTTAGTGTTTGTAATATGTTTAAGTTTAGTAATGATATGAGGAAGTGTATAATTTTTATTAAGTGAGATAAATAAAGTGGCATTAATTTTGAATGATTTTTATGAATTGCGTATTAAAAATTACAATTACTAGATTATTTATATCTTGCACTAGGGAAAATAATTTTTGTGATTTTAAGATTTTTGGAAGAAACTTCTGTGTCTAAAGTTTAATTTCATTATTTTTAAAAAGGCAACTTGCTACATTGTTTAAAATGGCTTAGAGGGAACATATGTATTTAATATCTAAAATCTAGTTATGATTTTTCTTTTATTTATTACTAAATTGTTATAAGAAATTGTATTTATTTGTAAATTACTTAGTTTGCTTTGTTAAAGAAATTCTAAATATTAATTATTTAATGTGTGATGTATCACATTGCTAACTAAGCGTAGAATCATCATGATAAATCACTTATTAAATATTTAAAAATTCAAGTATAATTTCACTGCTGAAAATTAATTCAAAAATTAAATTAAATATTAGTTTGTATTGTTAAAGTCAGGGTTGGCAAGTTTCTTCCGCAGTGGAAAAAACCGCGGAGAAAACCATGGAAAAAACCGGCCGGAAGAAATAGGTTTCTTCCAAGTGTAAGAAATGGAAGAAACTGGTTTTTTTTTTTAAAGAATTTACCATATATTTTCAATTTTGTAAGATATAATAAATATCTTCTCCCTATAATCTAATATAAATTAATTTCACTGGACCAAAACAAATTTAATTAAGTATATATGATAAATTAGTCAGTTTTTTAGCCAAGATCACACACAACACTTATCTAGAGATCTTCACCATTGGCTAAATGAAAAGAAATTTTATCCAAAATACACAAAATCAGTTAAATGTTATCCATTTCAATTTAACCAACATATTTTTTTATTATTTAAATTTCTGAAACTAGTAGTAAATATTGGAGATTCTTTACTAATGCTAGAATGAAACCCATTTAAATAAAAGATTTTAATTTACATCTATTTTATTAATGTAAATAATGTATAATAATTACTATATTAGAGATCAATCAAAAATACAGTTTTGTTTTTGGCCCAAAATCTGAGTTTTGCCAAAAACGAGGCCAAAAATTCGGCCAGATCAAAATACTTAGTATTCCAAAAACCTTGTTTCTTCCTTCAGAAATTTTCAATTTTAGTTATTGATTTGAACTGTTTCGGCTCAAATGAATGTATTGCAATGAACTTCAATTATTTATAATTATCTGTCATGATTTATCAATTATCTCATAGAAAATTTTTAGTTTAAACTGCATTAGATTTCAAATATTCTTTGATAAAGTAATAGAATAACAAATGATCATTTACAAAAATCATTATAGAAGAAAAATCAAGATGTATATACCTAAAACTAAAACATTTTTTAATTAAATGAAATTTGTATAATTAGAAAATCTTTCTGTGTCATGGATGAATTAATTACATATTATTGTATATGAAAATAAAGATTATTAACAGTTTTACATCATTAATAAGTACTATACATATATAATTAATTTCAATTATGTATATTTATGTATGTATTAATTACTTTAAAAGCTACAATTTAATTACTTGAAATTTTTTTGGATGTTACCATTTTCAGTCAAAAAGTAGGAAGGTCACCTAAACTCAGTTTTGGCTTTAAAAATCTGTTTTGATCTATCCTCAGTAGCACTGGGCCGATGTAGGAATTTCTTAAATCGATTTATCACCCATCCTACATCGCGATTTAGGACTAAATCGCGATTTTACCTTTAGACTATGAAAACCAGTTTTTTTTTATTTATAGAGACAAAATACAGTATTTATTAACCCCCCCCCCCTTTATCCTTTCTTGTGCTATATAGTATACAGTTATTTTGCATCATTAAATAGTATATCTTGGGGGGGGGGGGAAATAATCCAAGAGCTGAGCATGCAACAGAAATTGAATATTGAAGATACTGAAATGTCCTTGAAATTCATTTGCATCCAGTGTGAAAAAAGAAATAAATTATTTGAAATGCATGTGGTATCAAAGCTGATGAATATATTTTCCAGAATAAAGCTATATTTCTTGGGGAAAAAAATCAAACTGAATATACTAAAAACACATGGCAAAAAACCTCCGTAATATTGAAAATACAAAAATGTCATCGAAATCTGCTTGCATCCAATAGAAAAAAGAATTAACCAATTCTCTAATTAGGTGTAATCAATGTAGATATGCATATTTTGATGAAAAAAACTGTATTTCACTTGGCGATCAATAATTATTATTTTAAGTCGTCACTTGGCGATAGATGACCAGCAAATTACTTGAAATGCATGTGGAATCGAAGCTGATAAATATATTTTGCCAAAATAAAACTGTATTTCTTAAAAAAATAATCCAACTGAACACGATAAAAGAACTCGGCAAAAAACCGAAATATTGAAAATACAGCTATGTCATTGAAATCTGTTTGCATCCAGTAGGAAAAAGAAATAACCACTTTTTTAATTAGATGTAATCAATGTAAAGATGCATGTTTCCATGAAAAAAACTGCATTTCACTTGCCGATTGAAAATAGATTTTTTAATCGCTACTTGGTGAGTGACGACTAAGGTGGCAATCGATGTCCAATAAATTTACTTGAAATGCATGTGAAATTAAACCTGATGAATTAATATATTTTCCAAAATAAAACTTTTATTTCTTGGAAAAATAATTCCAACTGACCACACTAAAAGAACATGACAAAAAACGAAAATATTGAAAACCCAGCAGCAGAAATTTTTTCTGCAGTCTGCAACACAAGTAAAAACTTAAAAAACAGTCTGCAGACCAATCCCTCGCATTACATTATATGCACTCAAACCTCCTAAGTATTTGTGATAGACAAAAGAAAAGTATATTTTTAAAAGAAGTTGTCTTTGTTCTCAGAATTTTTAACACCTCATACATTGTCCAAAAGAGGGGGGGGGGTGTCCCCTTTGACGAAACCTGCTGTTTTTTTTTCGCGATCTCTTGAAGAAATTTGCCGTTTTTTTGCGATCTGCTGAAGAAATTTGCCGTTTTTTCGCGATCTCCTGAAGATATTTGCCGTTTTTTCGTGATTTTTTTTACGAAATTTGCAGTTTTTTGGATTTTTTAACGAAAATTTCCGTCTTCTCGTAATTTTTTGAAGAAATTTGCCGTTTTCCGCGATTTTTTGAAGAAATTCGCCGTTATTCCGTGATCTTTTACGAAAATTGCCGTTTTTACGCGATCTTTTGAAGAAATTGGCCGTTTTATTCATGATTTTTTAAAGAAATTTGCCGTTTTTTGTGATTTTTTGTCGAAATTAGCCTTTTTTTTTGTAATTTATTCATAAAATTTGTCGTTTTTTTCTTGATTTTTTGACAAAAACTGCCGTTTTTTCGTGATCTTTTAAAGAAGTTTGCCTTTTTTTGCGATGTTTTGAAGAAACTTGCCGCTTTTTTCGTGATCTTTTGAAGAAATTTGCCTTTTTTCGTGATTTTTTGACGAAATTTACCGTTTTTTCACGATCTTTGAACGAAATTCGCGTGTATTTCGCGATATATGACGAAATTGATTTTTTATCGAAGACTATCGAAATTCGCGATGCATTTTATGTCCAAAATTTTGTATTTAGGACAGAATTTTTTTAATTTTTGCTAAATTTTTAAAAGTTAAAAAACAGTTTGTCGCAGCGTTGCGCCGATTCTGCTCCCGGGATTGAAAATACAGCTAAATTATTGAAATCTGTTTGCATCCAGTAGGGAAAAGAAATAACCACTTTTCTAATCAAATGTAATCAATGTAGAGATGCGTATTTCCATGAAAAAATCTGCATTTCACTTGGCGATCGAAAAAAAAAATTATCGCCAGTTTTATATCTTTAATTACCGCATAGCAAGTGTCGGCCGCTAATTTTTATTGTATTAAATCAAATCCTGCTACGTCGATTTAACACATAGGGGGCACTATGGGCGGCTCAGCTCCCCTAAAATATTTTGACCCCCCCCCCTGAAAAAGATTCCAAGGTCACTCAATGAATTTCTGTTCCGAAAATCCAAATGAAATTCTGTTCAAAAATCTAATTTAGTTTTGAGACCCTTTCACAGTTTTGCAGAATTACTAAATTGTATCTAAAAAAGCGTTTCAGCACTTTCTCATCCTATTTGTACATAGGAAGCTAACATGATGTTTAATTTTTCACCAGTTATAGACTCAAAATTTTCATCATCATGTACTTTTTTAGTATAAAATGAAGTTGTTACAACAGTTTAATGAGAAACATAGTATCTACAATGTGAATATGCACTAATTTTTCTTTCTGTGTCAAAGAAAGATAAAAAACAAATAAGCACCCCCTACATTTTCTCGATCCCCCCCCCCCCCCATCTCCCCCGCAATCTATTATTCACTTCTAGCTACGGTCCTGTCCTGACCTGCTAAATCGATTTAACACAAACTTGCTCTGTTTTCCCTAAATCGTATTTTTCTTACATCGCCTTTTTCCTAAATCGGAAAGCATTGAGGCAAGGCTACATCGTTTCGCTACATCGCGATTTAAGAACTGGCTAAAACGCGACGTCCGATGTATCTATTGAAAACCAATAGTTAAATCGGATTTCCGATGTAAGCGTTAAATCAAGGCTACATCGTTTCGCTACATCGCGACGTTCGATGTATCTATTCAAGACCAACAGTTAAATCGGATTTCCGATGTAAGCGTTAAGACGATTTAAGGCTCAGACCTGTAAATTTGAATTTTAACTTTAAACTTGCTCCTTCCCCCCCCCCCCCCAGGCATAAATAGTGAATTAATAAAAATTAAAAAAAAACACATTAATTTTTGGATTTTAATTAATAAATTAACGCAATGTTGAATTCAGACACTTTTATCTGGAAGGTATTTCTGTGGCTCCGAGGGGGGGGGGGGAGAGAAATTGCACATTTTCACCATTAAAAACACAGAATTTCCGGGGGAGGGACCCCCTTAATAAATGTGTTAGTAATACACTACACACATCACATGCAGTTGACATCTATGCTAGCAGTAGCGTATGTAGACTTATCATTTCAGAGGGGGCTGAGATACAGCATACATTTCTGAGAGCGTAGCGCCGTGCAGAAGGGGGGGGGGGACGAAGGGATCGGTCGAACCGGCGCGGGAATTTAGGAGGCGCCAAATTTATACGTAGTAATACAGTTGGCATCTATACTGGTGAGTGTATTTCGCATCCTTAAACAGTATTATCCTGGGAAAAAAATAATCAAAGGGCTGAGCATGCAACAGAAGTCGAAAATTGAAGGTACTGAAATGCCCTTGAAATCCATTTGCATCCAGTGTGAAAAAAGGAATAAGTTATTTGTAATGCACGTAGAATCAAAGCCGATAAATATATTTTCCAGAATAAAGCTATATTTCTTGAAAAAATAATCAAACTGGCACATGGCAAAAAACCCCCCGCAATATTGAAAATACAAAAACGTCATCGAAATCTGCTTGCATCCAATAGAAAAAAGAATTAACCAGTTCTCTAATTAGACGTAATCAATGTAGATATGCATATTTTGATGAAAAAAACTGTATTTCACTTGGCGATCAGTAATTATTATTTTAAGTCGCCACTTGGCGAGTGATGACTAGAGTGGCGATCGATTACCAATAAATTACTTGAAATGCATATGGAATCAAATCTGATGAATATATTTTGCAAAATAAAACTGTATTTCTTGAAAAAAACATCCAACTGAAATAGATAAAAGAATGCGGCAAAGAAAACGAAATATTGAAAATACAGCCATGTCATTGAAATCTGTTTGCATCCAGTAGGAAAAAGAAATAACCACTTTTCTAATTAGATGTAATTAATGTAGAGATGCATATTTCCATGAAAAAAACTGCATTTCACTTGGCGATTGAAAATAGATCTATTAAATCACCACTTGGCGAGTGACGACTAGGATGGTGATCGATAGCCAACAAATTACTTGAAATGTGTGTGGAATCAATGCCGATGAATATATTTTTGCAAAATGAAACTGCATTTCTCGAAAAAATAATCAAACTGAACACAGTAAAAGAACTCTGCAAAAAACCAAAATATTGAAAATACATCTATATCATTGAAATCTGTTTGCATCCAGTAGGAAAAAGAAGAAAACACTTTTCTAATTAGATGTAATCAATGTAGAGATCCATACTTCTATGAAAAAAACAGCATTTCACTGGGCGACCGAAAATGGATTTTTTTAACCGCCACTTGGCAAATGACAACAAGGGTGGCAAATGAAGGAAATTTTATAATTGCCACTTTTACATTTTTAATATATCCACATAACAAGTGACCGCTGCTAATTTTAAATCAGATCCTACTATATCAATTTAACACCAGCTTTCAATGTTTTTTCTAAATAGTCTTTTTCTTAAATCGAAAACACTGACGTTTGTGATGTGTGTTTAAATCGGATCCTCTAAATCGATTTAACACCAACTTGCTCTGTTTTCCCTAAATCATATTTTTCTTACATCACCTTTTTCCTAAATCGGAAAGCATTAAGGCTTGCAAAGTTTGCTTAAATCGATTTAACACTAGTTTGACATGCAAGCAGTATATACAACAAAGTAGATAACTCAATTTTCTGATGTTAACTCTGAATCATTATTTGAAATCGATTTAAAACCAATGGCTAAATCACGATTTAAGACAAACTAAATCGCGGTGTAAGATAATGGCTAAATCGCGATGTAAGGCGATGGCTAAATCGCGATGTATAGCAATGGCTAAATCGCGATTTCCGATGTATCGATTTAAGAAACTGACTAAATCGCGATTTCCGATGTAAGCTTTAAATCGATTTAAGAGATAAATCGATTTAAGGCCCAGGCCTAATGATAATAATAAATATCGAAGTATAATTTTACCAGTAAACTGAAGACATTTACTAATGTTTTCAACCAATTGTGTACAAATCGGTTAAATATGGTTTTCCGAAATTAAAAATATAATTAAATACATAAACAAAATATAGATTTGAGCAGATCAATATTAGTAACACTAATTTTCAAAAGGTAAGCATCCAATAATGTAATAATTGTTGCAGTGTTAATTTGACAATATACAACAGTAGTAATAATGCAATAAGTTAAAGTGATACAGTAGACTTCCTTAAATTCGCAACCCTAAAATCCACCATAATTTACAGATGTAAACAATGAAGCTTTCAGTTCAGATGTAGAGACGAAATTTGACTTTTTTATTTTAATATCAACTCTATGCATATTTTATTCAGTAACTTTTGTTAAATTATTGAATACATGCTTTTTCATGAAGGAAGAATGATTTAATTTCTGAACAAATTGAAGATATTGCTTATATCACTGATAATCACAATCTTTTTTGATTATTAAGTCTGTCTAAACCTGAAATAAAATTTCCATATTTTATTATTTTGATTTGAATTAGCAGTGTACTTTTATGAGGAAAGTTTCATTGAACAATTTAAGAAAAATGCATCTCATCTTTATAACGAATATTTAATTATGCATTATTGAATGTTTATTTCACATTTGCTTTTAATATTTTAATTATTTAAAAAAAATATCTAATTTTTTTATTATTTTACTACTTTACTTATTTTAATATTACTATATTGTTAGCATTTATTATCTCAACTGCATTATTAATTATATTCAAATGCCTGTTTTAAAATATAAACAAACCAATGACAAGAAATCTGCAAAAATTCTAATATTTACACAATCTCTGGTCCCAAGCTGTGCGGATTTGAGAAAGTGTACTGTAGCATATTCCAGTTAGAATTATTAGGTTTTGTCACAATACTTTATTTTTCATATATATTTAATGAGTATAAAAAACTGTCATCTTTTCAGATTTTATTATAAATATTGTTTAATTTTAATGATCTGAATTGTTTAATTTTAAGAAAAGTAATAAATTACTCATTTTGGACAATAACTTTTTATTCAAAATTTCTTATATCTGTAAAAATCACATGAAGTAATTATGTATAAGTTATTGTAGCACTCAAAAAGAGATCAATCCATTTTCAAATCCAAAATTATTTTTTTCTTTTTTCCAAGATGTTTTGATAAAATTTACTAATTTTGCAAATTCTATTGTTTTTTCTTTTTAAATCTTAAGACTGCTGGATCTGAAATGCACATTTTTAGTTGTAGAATTAAAATAACTACCTTGAGGCTATTTTCAAACAAAAATATTAATTTTTCAGTCTCCATGTGATTGTTATTGATTAAAAGTTAAAAAAAGAAACAAATTTTTTAACTATTTTAATTTTATTCTTTCATTTTGAGTAATATTTTATTGTGCTACAAAAATATCATTCTATCACATAAGTAATTACTCAGAAATGAAAGAATAAAGTAGTTAAAAAATTATATTTAAAAAAAAAAAAAACTTTTAACTAATAAAATCTGTTTAAACTGAAAAATTCGCTTTCTAATAGCTCCAGGGCAAATAATTTAACTTTCATTCTACAATTCAAAATGTCATTCCATCACATATGGTTTTGGTTTATTTTATGACAGCCGATTATAACATTAGGGATATAGTCCATAAGAGGTGGAGGGTCCCCTCCATGGGGGTATTTTTTGGCAACCGTAATCGTACCCGTATTTATGCACGGAAATCCAAGGTTCAAAGAAAATCTTGGAAAACTGAGAATAATTATGTCGATGGGTGCAATTGGGTTTGAACTCAATGCCTCCCGTCTAACAACTTTGGAGGCAGAACCTCTCTGCCACTGGTGAGACCCTATCACGTGTGGAATTTCCCATTTATAAAATTTTAATATATTTACAAAAGTACTTTTAAAAAATCCCCATTATTTTATTTATTTGTTTTTGAATATGGTGTTGAAATACATTAATATTTTTTGAATAATTTATGCTTCAGATCTTGTGCTATAAATGACTTCTTTATGTTCAATCAGGGCTGTAATAGAAGTGAATAATAGGGGGGGGGGGGGAGGGTGTCATATTTTCTCTCTCTTTCTGTATGGTGCAGAAAGATAAATTAGAGCATATTCACACTGTAAGGTACAATGTTTCTTATTAAACTGTTGTAATAACTTCCTTTTATGTTAAGAAAATAATAGGATGATGAAAATTGGAGTGTATAACTAATGCAATCTAAACATCATGTTAGCTTCATATGTGCAAATAGGATGAGCGAGTGCTGAAACACTTATTGTAATTACAATGTTTAGTATTTCGGCAAAATTGTGAAAGGGCCTCAAAATTAAATTAGATTTTTGAATAGAATTTCATTTGGATTTTTGGAACATAAATTCATGTAGTGACCTTGGAATCTTTTCCAGGGAAGGCTCAAAATGTTTCAGGGGGGTGGGGTTGAGCCGCCCACCACATGTTCAATAAGTTGTATAATGAAAAATTTTGCTTTTGTGTATGTTACCAGAAGATGAATATAGAAAACTTTCTGCTCTTTTTCGCTAAAGTCTTTTCTGTATCTTGCCAACAATCCTATATAATAAAGAAATACTATTTAAAAAATCTTGAGATGATAAATATCAATCATATAGATCTAGTAAATTTAGATCCAATTTTTATCCAAACAATAACTACAACAACGATAATAATAAAACTCTTACCAGGAACCAAAAATGGGCTGACTCCTAGAGTATACATTGTATTTATTTATTTGGTATTTTTCGATTAGTCAGAATGTAGAGGAGACTGGTACACAATGGTCCACATTTGCAGTTCACATTTTTTCCCTCTTTAATAGAAAGTCCAACCTGCCTGAAAATATTCTTGAACATCTTTTAAGCATTTTTAGATGCCTCAGAATTTTTTTAGAACATAGCTTTAAATGCATAAATATATATATATGTATATATGCAGTAGAACCCCGATAATTCGGATTAACTGGGACCAGACCCAATCCGGATTATCTGGAGAGTAAGAAAAAAATGGAATAAAATAAAACATACTTACAGAAATCACCTTTACATTAAACTTATTGAATAATTACAGACAGTAAAAATGCTTACTTTGCTTAATTCTTCCGAAAAGATTTCAGAAAAAGGTTTTTTTAATTCAGAGTACGATGATGAAACAAATGAATGTTATGGAAATCAGCCAGTTGCTTCTCAAACTTGAAATAAAAAAATTACCAAACTGATCCGGATTAACGGGGTCCGAATTTACGGGGTTCTACTGTATATGTATGTATTTTTAAAGTAGATCAGTGTACTCCAAAAGAAGGGTACAGTGGTCAACGATTAAATGTTATTCAAAATACAATAAAAATAATCATTTTATTAATTTAAATTTAAATCCTTCTTATTTCCTCTTTACCATCAACATAACACAATAATAAAAATTTGCGAGTAACATTTTCGAACAAAACATATAAAATATAAATACTAAACAGAAAAAATGTTTTAAAGATCATTATATTTTTTAAATTACTACAGATTAAGATACAGGAACAAATGCAAATAAATTGAAGCTATTAAGTAAAATAAAGTCATTGTTAAAAATGAAACTCTAAAATACTTATGAGCCTGACATTTTCCTGAAATTCTCTTAGATCTGAGGATGATTTTACGATAACACTGATATAAACAGCAGATTAATACGCATAAAGTTTTGATTCCAAATTTATTTTATGTTACACCTAAATCTGAAATGAGTAATGAAATTTTAGAACCTGCCGGAAATTGTTTTAGTAATAACAGGCTGCAGTCAATAGGTTATTTGTAGTGTTTCTAAAAGCAATAAATGTAAACCAAAATATTTCTTATGTAAAATAAATTGGCATTTTTCTTTGTTTACTTTATTTTACACTTAAATAATTACTTTAAAACGGTATTTCTTTGTATAGAATATGCAATTATAAATATTTTGGAAATTCTGCATTGCAGTGACAGATTAAAATGTGGACCACTGTACCTCATCAAGATTTCCTTGTGGAAATTTTTTTTTTTTTTTTAATCCAATTATTGTTGTAAATATTTTAAAAAATCAGATCTAATTACTGATTTAATAAATCAGCTTTAATTAAAATTATCAAAAAATTAAATTACTATGTATGTTGTCCTGGCTAAATAATTGTTCAAGGGAAGAAATTTTTTTATAATTCAGGATATAAATGTTTTATCTAAGAAGAAAAAGGGCAGGGTGTTAGTCACTCACAAGTTCATTATTTTAAAAAGAAATGTGTTTGTAATATTTAAATATATAAAACCAACTATTATAAATGCACAAACAATGTATGAAAAGGTAGCAAACAGCTGTTTCGAATCTACTATCGAGATTCTTCATCAGTGCAAAATTCAGCAAGCTAGAAAAAGCAAAACTGAGATTTGGCTCAGTTTTGCTTTTTCTATCTGTTTGCTGGTAGCAAACAGCTGTTTGCTACCTTTTCATACATTATTTGTGCATTTATAATCGTTGGTTTTCTATATTTAAACATTTCTGCACAAAAGCTTTATTTGCTATTTTAGTGTTTGTAATATGTTTAAGTTTAGTAATGATATGAGGAAGTGTATAATTTTTATTAAGTGAGATAAATAAAGTGGCATTAATTTTGAATGATTTTTATGAATTGCGTATTAAAAATTACAATTACTAGATTATTTATATCTTGCACTAGGGAAAATAATTTTTGTGATTTTAAGATTTTTGGAAGAAACTTCTGTGTCTAAAGTTTAATTTCATTATTTTTAAAAAGGCAACTTGCTACATTGTTTAAAATGGCTTAGAGGGAACATATGTATTTAATATCTAAAATCTAGTTATGATTTTTCTTTTATTTATTACTAAATTGTTATAAGAAATTGTATTTATTTGTAAATTACTTAGTTTGCTTTGTTAAAGAAATTCTAAATATTAATTATTTAATGTGTGATGTATCACATTGCTAACTAAGCGTAGAATCATCATGATAAATCACTTATTAAATATTTAAAAATTCAAGTATAATTTCACTGCTGAAAATTAATTCAAAAATTAAATTAAATATTAGTTTGTATTGTTAAAGTCAGGGTTGGCAAGTTTCTTCCGCAGTGGAAAAAACCGCGGAAAAAACCATGGAAAAAACCGGCCGGAAGAAATAGGTTTCTTCCAAGTGTAAGAAATGGAAGAAACTGGTTTTTTTTTTAAAGAATTTACCATATATTTTCAATTTTGTAAGATATAATAAATATCTTCTCCCTATAATCTAATATAAATTAATTTCACTGGACCAAAACAAATTTAATTAAGTATATATGATAAATTAGTCAGTTTTTTAGCCAAGATCACACACAACACTTATCTAGAGATCTTCACCATTGGCTAAATGAAAAGAAATTTTATCCAAAATACACAAAATCAGTTAAATGTTATCCATTTCAATTTAACCAACATATTTTTTTATTATTTAAATTTCTGAAACTAGTAGTAAATATTGGAGATTCTTTACTAATGCTAGAATGAAACCCATTTAAATAAAAGATTTTAATTTACATCTATTTTATTAATGTAAATAATGTATAATAATTACTATATTAGAGATCAATCAAAAATACAGTTTTGTTTTTGGCCCAAAATCTGAGTTTTGCCAAAAACGAGGCCAAAAATTCGGCCAGATCAAAATACTTAGTATTCCAAAAACCTTGTTTCTTCCTTCAGAAATTTTCAATTTTAGTTATTGATTTGAACTGTTTCGGCTCAAATGAATGTATTGCAATGAACTTCAATTATTTATAATTATCTGTCATGATTTATCAATTATCTCATAGAAAATTTTTAGTTTAAACTGCATTAGATTTCAAATATTCTTTGATAAAGTAATAGAATAACAAATGATCATTTACAAAAATCATTATAGAAGAAAAATCAAGATGTATATACCTAAAACTAAAACATTTTTTAATTAAATGAAATTTGTATAATTAGAAAATCTTTCTGTGTCATGGATGAATTAATTACATATTATTGTATATGAAAATAAAGATTATTAACAGTTTTACATCATTAATAAGTACTATACATATATAATTAATTTCAATTATGTATATTTATGTATGTATTAATTACTTTAAAAGCTACAATTTAATTACTTGAAATTTTTTTGGATGTTACCATTTTCAGTCAAAAAGTAGGAAGGTCACCTAAACTCAGTTTTGGCTTTAAAAATCTGTTTTGATCTATCCTCAGTAGCACTGGGCCGATGTAGGAATTTCTTAAATCGATTTATCACCCATCCTACATCGCGATTTAGGACTAAATCGCGATTTTACCTTTAGACTATGAAAACCAGTTTTTTTTTATTTATAGAGACAAAATACAGTATTTATTAACCCCCCCCCCTTTATCCTTTCTTGTGCTATATAGTATACAGTTATTTTGCATCATTAAATAGTATATCTTGGGGGGGGGGGGAAATAATCCAAGAGCTGAGCATGCAACAGAAATTGAATATTGAAGATACTGAAATGTCCTTGAAATTCATTTGCATCCAGTGTGAAAAAAGAAATAAATTATTTGAAATGCATGTGGGATCAAAGCTGATGAATATATTTTCCAGAATAAAGCTATATTTCTTGGGGAAAAAAATCAAACTGAATATACTAAAAACACATGGCAAAAAACCTCCGCAATATTGAAAATACAAAAATGTCATCGAAATCTGCTTGCATCCAATAGAAAAAAGAATTAACCAATTCTCTAATTAGGTGTAATCAATGTGGATATGCATATTTTAATGAAAAAAACTGTATTTCACTTGGCGATCAATAATTATTATTTTAAGTCGTCACTTGGCGATAGATGACCAGCAGATTACTTGAAATGCATGTGGAATCGAAGCTGATAAATATATTTTGCCAAAATAAAACTGTATTTCTTAAAAAAATAATCCAACTGAACACGATAAAAGAACTCGGCAAAAAACCGAAATATTGAAAATACAGCTATGTCATTGAAATCTGTTTGCATCCAGTAGGAAAAAGAAATAACCACTTTTTTAATTAGATGTAATCAATGTAAAGATGCATGTTTCCATGAAAAAAACTGCATTTCACTTGCCGATTGAAAATAGATTTTTTAATCGCTACTTGGTGAGTGACGACTAAGGTGGCAATCGATGTCCAATAAATTTACTTGAAATGCATGTGAAATTAAACCTGATGAATTAATATATTTTCCAAAATAAAACTTTTATTTCTTGGAAAAATAATTCCAACTGACCACACTAAAAGAACATGACAAAAAACGAAAATATTGAAAACCCAGCAGCAGAAATTTTTTCTGCAGTCTGCAACACAAGTAAAAACTTAAAAAACAGTCTGCAGACCAATCCCTCGCATTACATTATATGCACTCAAACCTCCTAAGTATTTGTGATAGACAAAAGAAAAGTATATTTTTAAAAGAAGTTGTCTTTGTTCTCAGAATT
The DNA here is from genome assembly GCA_964019185.1 of Maratus speculifer. Taxonomy (NCBI): domain Eukaryota; kingdom Metazoa; phylum Arthropoda; class Arachnida; order Araneae; family Salticidae; genus Maratus; species Maratus speculifer. Next base: position 53,177,793 of record OZ025290.1, on the reverse strand, counting down.
TTTAACACCTCATACATTGTCCAAAAGAGGGGGGGGGGTGTCCCCTTTGACGAAACCTGCTGTTTTTTTTTCGCGATCTCTTGAAGAAATTTGCCGTTTTTTTGCGATCTGCTGAAGAAATTTGCCGTTTTTTCGCGATCTCCTGAAGATATTTGCCGTTTTTTCGTGATTTTTTTTACGAAATTTGCAGTTTTTTGGATTTTTTAACGAAAATTTCCGTCTTCTCGTAATTTTTTGAAGAAATTTGCCGTTTTCCGCGATTTTTTGAAGAAATTCGCCGTTATTCCGTGATCTTTTACGAAAATTGCCGTTTTTACGCGATCTTTTGAAGAAATTGGCCGTTTTATTCATGATTTTTTAAAGAAATTTGCCGTTTTTTGTGATTTTTTGTCGAAATTAGCCTTTTTTTTTGTAATTTATTCATAAAATTTGTCGTTTTTTTCTTGATTTTTTGACAAAAACTGCCGTTTTTTCGTGATCTTTTAAAGAAGTTTGCCCTTTTTTGCGATGTTTTGAAGAAACTTGCCGCTTTTTTCGTGATCTTTTGAAGAAATTTGCCTTTTTTCGTGATTTTTTGACGAAATTTACCGTTTTTTCACGATCTTTGAACGAAATTCGCGTGTATTTCGCGATATATGACGAAATTGATTTTTTATCGAAGACTATCGAAATTCGCGATGCATTTTATGTCCAATATTTTGTATTTAGGACAGAATTTTTTTAATTTTTGCTAAATTTTTAAAAGTTAAAAAACAGTTTGTCGCAGCGTTGCGCCGATTCTGCTCCCGGGATTGAAAATACAGCTAAATTATTGAAATCTGTTTGCATCCAGTAGGGAAAAGAAATAACCACTTTTCTAATCAAATGTAATCAATGTAGAGATGCGTATTTCCATGAAAAAATCTGCATTTCACTTGGCGATCGAAAAAAAAAATTATCGCCAGTTTTATATCTTTAATTACCGCATAGCAAGTGTCGGCCGCTAATTTTTATTGTATTAAATCAAATCCTGCTACGTCGATTTAACACATAGGGGGCACTATGGGCGGCTCAGCTCCCCTAAAATATTTTGACCCCCCCCCCCCTGAAAAAGATTCCAAGGTCACTCAATGAATTTCTGTTCCGAAAATCCAAATGAAATTCTGTTCAAAAATATAATTTAGTTTTGAGACCCTTTCACAGTTTTGCAGAATTACTAAATTGTATCTAAAAAAGCGTTTCAGCACTTTCTCATCCTATTTGTACATAGGAAGCTAACATGATGTTTAATTTTTCACCAGTTAATAGACTCAAAATTTTCATCATCATGTACTTTTTTAGTATAAAATGAAGTTGTTACAACAGTTTAATGAGAAACATAGTATCTACAATGTGAATATGCACTAATTTTTCTTTCTGTGTCAAAGAAAGATAAAAAACAAATAAGCACCCCCTACATTTTCTCGATCCCCCCCCCCCATCTCCCCCGCAACCTATTATTCACTTCTAGCTACGGTCCTGTCCTGACCTGCTAAATCGATTTAACACAAACTTGCTCTGTTTTCCCTAAATCGTATTTTTCTTACATCGCCTTTTTCCTAAATCGGAAAGCATTGAGGCAAGGCTACATCGTTTCGCTACATCGCGATTTAAGAACTGGCTAAAACGCGACGTCCGATGTATCTATTGAAAACCAATAGTTAAATCGGATTTCCGATGTAAGCGTTAAATCAAGGCTACATCGTTTCGCTACATCGCGACGTTCGATGTATCTATTCAAGACCAACAGTTAAATCGGATTTCCGATGTAAGCGTTAAGACGATTTAAGGCTCAGACCTGTAAATTTGAATTTTAACTTTAAACTTGCTCCTTCCCCCCCCCCCCCAGGCATAAATAGTGAATTAATAATAATTAAAAAAAAACACATTGTTTTTTGGATTTTAATTAATAAATTAACGCAATGTTGAATTCAGACACTTTTCTCTGGAAGGTATTTCTGTGGCTCCGAGGGGGGGGGGAGAGAAATTGCACATTTTCACCATTAAAAACACAGAATTTCCGGGGGAGGGACCCCCTTAATAAATGTGTTAGTAATACACTACACACATCACATGCAGTTGACATCTATGCTAGCGGTAGCGTATGTAGACTTATCATTTCAGAGGGGGCTGAGATACAGCATACATTTCTGAGAGCGTAGCGCCGTGCAGAAGGGGGGGGGGGGGGGGGGCGAAGGGATCGGTCGAACCGGCGCGGGAATTTAGGAGGCGCCAAATTTATACGTAGTAATACAGTTGGCATCTATACTGGTGAGTGTATTTCGCATCCTTAAACAGTATTATCCTGGGAAAAAAATAATCAAAGGGCTGAGCATGCAACAGAAGTCGAAAATTGAAGGTACTGAAATGCCCTTGAAATCCATTTGCATCCAGTGTGAAAAAAGGAATAAGTTATTTGTAATGCACGTAGAATCAAAGCCGATAAATATATTTTCCAGAATAAAGCTATATTTCTTGAAAAAATAATCAAACTGGCACATGGCAAAAAAAACCCCGCAATATTGAAAATACAAAAACGTCATCGAAATCTGCTTGCATCCAATAGAAAAAAGAATTAACCAGTTCTCTAATTAGACGTAATCAATGTAGATATGCATATTTTGATGAAAAAAACTGTATTTCACTTGGCGATCAGTAATTATTATTTTAAGTCGCCACTTGGCGAGTGATGACTAGAGTGGCGATCGATTACCAATAAATTACTTGAAATGCATATGGAATCAAATCTGATGAATATATTTTGCAAAATAAAACTGTATTTCTTGAAAAAAACATCCAACTGAAATAGATAAAAGAATGCGGCAAAGAAAACGAAATATTGAAAATACAGCCATGTCATTGAAATCTGTTTGCATCCAGTAGGAAAAAGAAATAACCACTTTTCTAATTAGATGTAATTAATGTAGAGATGCATATTTCCATGAAAAAAACTGCATTTCACTTGGCGATTGAAAATAGATCTATTAAATCACCACTTGGCGAGTGACGACTAGGATGGTGATCGATAGCCAACAAATTACTTGAAATGTGTGTGGAATCAATGCCGATGAATATATTTTTGCAAAATGAAACTGCATTTCTCGAAAAAATAATCAAACTGAACACAGTAAAAGAACTCTGCAAAAAACCAAAATATTGAAAATACATCTATATCATTGAAATCTGTTTGCATCCAGTAGGAAAAAGAAGAAAACACTTTTCTAATTAGATGTAATCAATGTAGAGATCCATACTTCTATGAAAAAAACAGCATTTCACTGGGCGACCGAAAATGGATTTTTTTAACCGCCACTTGGCAAATGACAACAAGGGTGGCAAATGAAGGAAATTTTATAATTGCCACTTTTACATTTTTAATATCCACATAACAAGTGACCGCTGCTAATTTTAAATCAGATCCTACTATATCAATTTAACACCAGCTTTCAATGTTTTTTCTAAATAGTCTTTTTCTTAAATAGAAAACACTGACGTTTGTGATGTGTGTTTAAATCGGATCCTCTAAATCGATTTAACACCAACTTGCTCTGTTTTCCCTAAATCATATTTTTCTTACATCACCTTTTTCCTAAATCGGAAAGCATTAAGGCTTGCAAAGTTTGCTTAAATCGATTTAACACTAGTTTGACATGCAAGCAGTATATACAACAAAGTAGATAACTCAATTTTCTGATGTTAACTCTGAATCATTATTTGAAATCGATTTAAAACCAATGGCTAAATCACGATTTAAGACAAACTAAATCGCGGTGTAAGATAATGGCTAAATCGCGATGTAAGGCGATGGCTAAATCGCGATGTATAGCAATGGCTAAATCGCGATTTCCGATGTATCGATTTAAGAAACTGACTAAATCGCGATTTCCGATGTAAGCTTTAAATCGATTTAAGAGATAAATCGATTTAAGGCCCAGGCCTAATCCTCAGTATTAAAAAAGTCATTAAAATCTTTATTTTTCTTAATATAATGCAACATAGTATAGCAAAGCAGTAGGATGTTGCAATCAATTTCTTAACTTAAATTGGATGAAAGAAAAAAATGATTTTTTTTCAAGTCCTACACTTTAGGATAGTTTATAAGCAGTTTGATATACCCATAGATGTTTTTAGAACACTAATCTTTTAAAATCAGCATTGGAATACTCATGCTAGATGAAAAGATGAAAAATATAAATAATTAAACTTATTTATTTACTGTGTTGCACAGTTTAAAATAATGCACATTTATATGAAAATGATATATTTTTATATGAAAAACAATTTGTAGGTAGTTTTTTTCTTTTTTTATAAATGGAGCAATAAATAAAAAAACCCATTTCATAATAAAGAATCCCAACCTCTACAGTAGTAAAAATCCATCAACTGAAAATGTCTGCTGAACCTGAAGTTTGTTATTAAAAAAATAACTTATCTTTGCAAAAATATTTCTTAATAATTAAATTTTCCAATTTAGATTTCATGTAATTATACTTTAATTCTTTTACATAGTTAATATACTTTAACTTTGAGCATTTGTTTTGGTTTCTGGTGGTTTCTTCCAGTTTTTTCCATTACTTCCAGTTTCTTCCGGTTTTTTCCAGTTTCTTCCACTGTCCTGGAAGAAATAGGTTTCTTCCGGAAGAAACCCAACCCTGGTTAAAGTATTCCAGATTTTTTTATTTATTTGATTGATTTATTTTATTGATCCTATCTAGTTTTGTTGTCATTTTGTTTGTCAATATTAAGTTAATTAAAAAAATATGATAGTTTCTTATTACAGAAAGGAAATAAATTTCTATCATGGTAATTTAAAAACTATCTCTTAAAAAACAGTCATGGCTTTATGATGCATGGTCATATTCCGCTATTATTACAATTGGCACTTTTTAATTCGAACTCCAAAGTGACATGTAAATGTTTGAATTAATAAAAACTTGTATATTAAAAAAAGGGAAAAAAAATATATATTCCTTTATTATGAATAATGTGAAAGGACAGAGATAATACTTTTATCCTAAAATCATGCTTTATATGTTCCAGAATTGAATATCTATTATTTCATAATGTAGTTGTATTCATATAACGTCAGTACTCACTTTCAGAAACCCATGAACTAGCCTTGATATATGTATATCAAAGCGAGTTCATGGGTGCACGATTAAGAAAATACTCAATTCATTCATTAATTATTTTGATTTAAATAAAATCATCATATCCTCCGAGTAATTGAATAACTTGAACCTGCATTTTTATTATTACTGTCTTTGCTGAATAGAAAATAAATTAAACAAAATTATTTATCAACTTTGATGCATGAGATATCACTGATTGAAATTATTTAATTATCCAAAAAAGTGGTCAGCTGATTCAAATTATCTGAGATTATTAACATCCTTTTGAATATAGTTCTCAATGTTTTACCTTACTCAAGTTTGAATAGATTTGAATACTACTGCTGTTCAATGCTAAAAGAAAAAAAAAGTTGATAATAATAATAATAATAATAATAATAATAATAATAATAATAATAATAATAATAATAGAGAAGACTTAGGCACAGTGGAAGTGGACCATTTTTGCAATTTACATTTTAGCCCTCTTTAATGGAAATCCCAATGTTCTTGAATTATCTTAAACAATTTTACATGCCTTAAAATTTTTTCAGAGCATAATTTCAAATACATAAAAAATTTATATATATATATGTGTGTGTGTTTATAAAGTGGACCAATGTGTCCCAGAAGCGGTTTACATTAGTCCACCTACTGGGATATAGTAGCACACTATTAAGTATTATTTGAAATTACAATAGGTATAAATTTATTTTTTATTAATTTAATTACTCTTTATTTCTCTTTTACCTCCAAAATAACATAACACTAATTTACAAGTAACAATTCATACAAAAAATTTACAGAAAGTAAAGATTATATAAATATAAAAAAAATTATGTAATTTTTTAAATAATAAAACATTAAGATACAAGAACAATTGTAAACAAGGATAAGTAAAATAAAAGCATCACACATTAAATTTGGCGTCGGAAACCCTCAGCCGCGTACCAAAGTATCCAGACTCTATGGGCATCATCCTATTTATAACTTCCTGTAGAAGCAAAAAAAAAAAAAAAAAAAAAAAAAAAAATTAAAAATCTCAGACTTTTAAACAAGATTGTATCTAAGAGCAGTCGGCTCATATTTTAAGTTCTTCTTCTTCTTCTTCTTCTTCTTCTTCAAAAAAAAAAAAAAAAAAAAAAAAAAGTTATTTAGAAAGAAAAAAAATCTTCTAAAATCCTGATTTTTAAACTTATTGAAAAAATATAAAAAATTCGAATTTCCAAAAAATGGCTCGATAGTCCATAACAATTTAATTATACTTAGATGAGCGCAAAATTTATCCAAAAACGTTAAAAGATGTTCAAGTTAGCATGCTACCCAAGTTTTAAAAGTGTGATTTCAGAAAACCGCATTTAAATTGTTAGGATTCATATTTTGATAGAGTCTGCGCTCTCATTTTTACTCATGGGTTTCTTAATAATTGAGATGTAAAATTAAATAATTACACTTACGCCCATAATTATACATACTGAAATAATTTATCTATCGTAGAAAACAGAAAAGAAAAAAACTATTTACAGAAAATTGTGAACTTATCTTAAACCTTTTAAAGTATCCTTTTAATAATTACTGTTGAAATTATAGTTTGTTCATTTTATTTTAAAATGCTCGAAGAATATTATTCTTTTGAGTATATATATACATATGGGGTTTTTCCCAGAGTTTAAAAATGAGGGACGGGGTACTATCGGTTGGGAAAAAAAGGCACTATTATTATTATAAAAGGCACTACTATGTTTATTCATAAAAAATCTTTTTAGATTCTAAAGGTTTGTGGAGGAGATTAGGCATATAATTTTTTTTAAATGTTCTTTTAATACTTAAAATTCAGGTTACTGTTTTCAAAAGAATGAGAATGTTTTTAATATGCAAACAGATTTTTTATAACTGAAAAGAGTAAGGACTATTTTTTGGATAAGGGACATGAAAGAGTGCTAATTTTTTAGATGAGTGTCAAGAAGGGTGCTATTTTGTAAATCAAAAGAACAGGAAGGGCGCAAATACACTCCTAAAAATATGTAGGCGTAACTTTGATTATATAATTTTTAGGAAAGCAAGTTTTGTTGCTGTTCTTTTTAAATATGCCCTCATTAAAAAGAGTCAGTTGAATTTAAATTCAATGACACCAGCTTTTAACAACATAATTTAGCTCTCATAACTAAAACATTAAAATGAATCCTTAATAATTAAGTATAGTGGGAACTGATAGGTAGGTAGTTACTTTCACTAAAAAAAATAATAATACCCTTATTGATTTTAATTTTTACTAAGTTCTACAGTGATTCATTTAACTTAATATTTTAAAATTTATTTATTTGAAAATGTAATCTATTGCCTTTATTATGTGGTTATTTTTACAGCGGAAAAAATTTATGCATGCGGGGATGAAATTTGTATTCGTGCCCCCAAAAAAGCACATTTTCAAGGCGTAAAATTAGAAAATTTGTAAACACCTTTTATCACAAAGCTCTTTAAAAATCAATTCGTGTATTTAGAAAATGTAATTGTAATGTAAAATCCAGAAAAAAAAAAGTTCTACACTAAAATTAACAGAGTCTATATAGGATTAAAGATTGTTACTGATTCTTGCTATTTGTTTTTTAAATAGACCACAAACGAATTAATAGTATGGCGAAGAAAGTGAAAAATTAAGAATATCTATTGCATTATGGAAAATCAAGACTCTTTGCGTCCCTCTCGCGAGCTGCTTCTTTTCCTTCGCCCCTGGATTGTTTGCTTAGTTTAGTAACGTTACGGTCGCTTTTTGCTAATAAGGGAAACTTAATTTAAGAATTTCCTTTCCTGAAAAAAATCATTAATAATATCAATTCAATAAATTCGTTTTAGCCCTTGCACATATTTTTTTCAAGTTGCAACATTAACAGTATTACATGATCGTTTTAACACAATGATGGCATTGAAACTCTAAAAGTATAGAATTGCAATACCCTCCAGCTATCTGAGTCATTTGTTTGATGAATCAATCGCCTTTAAGAACCAAATCACTGAATATAGAATGAATCACACTTTCATGCATATAAAAAAATCACTGTATATGAAAACGGAAACTTCTGGATTAATGTTTCATGGTTTTATTCTCTTTCGAAAGTTCTGTAGCTCCAATCTGTTATCGATGATATTTATAATGTGAGATTTCTTTCTAAAGTTTTTGGCACATATTTTTCCGGAGCTAATTATGATATCACATTATGCACAAACATTATTGATTCACTGTGTAAAAAAAAAAAAAAAAAAAAAAAAAAAAAAAAAAAAAAAAAGATTTTACGGAAGTGGTATTGCTAATCGGGACGCCAATACAATTTATTGTTTTTTAACGGAAAAATTTGCGTAAATTCCAAGAAAAAACTGATTTTTTGTCTAGAATTTACGGAAATTTTTCTTTTAAAAAACAGTAAATTGTACTGGCCAGTACAATTTCCGCAAAATCGCCTGTTCTTTATTTCACAGCTTTCGAGTAGAAAAAGATATTGCTACTAAAGGAAGATTTAGCGTTGTTATAATATGCGATTTATTCAATTGTATTTCACAATAATTTCCAGTACTCAGGTGAAAACACTCATTCACTCATGTTAAACCTATGAGGCATTTTTTTTTTCTCAAATATTTCATTTGCTTTTTGATATTTTTAAATGATTTTTTCTCATTGGATAGCTGCGGCCAATCTCTGCAAAGTCATTTTTTACATTTTCGATTTTCTTTGTAGATTTATTATAGTATTGTTATTATTTGAATAGAGTGATTCACTTTCTGAATCGGAAGTGAAAATATCTTTAAGGCCCCTGTCCTCGCTCGAGGAAACGCTCACGAGCTAATGCTATTCCTATGGGGAAGTATTTTTCTAATAACTCTTTCGCATTTTGATATTTTTGATTTTTGCATTGGATAGCTGAGTTGCATGCGGACAGCGCATCTTTTTTACTTTTACGATTTTGGTTGCAGATATTTTTTACAAAGTTAGTTTCACTTTCAAAACCGGTTTCGAAACTGAAAGTGTTTTTAAAAAAAATATCTGCAACCAAAATCAAAAAAGTAAAAAACTATCCAATGCAAAAAAAAAAAAAAAAAAAAAAAAAAAAATCATTCAAAAATGTCAAAATGCGAAAGACTTATTAGAAAAATGCTTCCAAATGTAAAAAAAATAAAATAAAATAAAAAATAAATAAAAATAATAAATAAATAAAAAAATAAATAAAAATAAAAGTATTGAAATGCTATTGATATATTTTTTTAAATATGTCTCGTAGGATTAATATTAACGAGCGGATTTTTCGCATGAACAAAGTAACACCGCAAAGTCAAAATGTTAAATTCTAAATCTTTTCATTGTTGAAACTTTTATGAAATAATTGTGTGATTTTTTTTTTAATTATTATTATTACACATTTAGTTACCGAATAATTTGTTAACCCTTTAAGCACCGATGGTACTTTAAAGTACCATTGAAGAAAATTTAATGTAAAATTTTTTTGCTCAATCTATTAAGAAAATTTTAGTTTTCTTTCCACACAAAATTCGTAGCTTGATCAAATTTACAAAGGGTAGAGTAACGGTCAAGCTAAATATTTACAAAAAGCGGTGATTTTCATAATCAATTGTATAAATATAGCTTTTCTTTAACAAAAAGAAAAAAAAAATTACGAAACATTTTTAATTGCAAAATCCTTTCCATTTACAGAGAGCTCATAATACATTTAAATATATTACTTTTCTAACAATTGTGATATTTCCACAAGAGTATCTTTAGTTAATTAATCTGATTATTTTTGTAAATATTTTACAAAAAAAAAAAAAAAAAAAAAAAAGTTATTATGTACTACCGATATATTTAATCAGTTTTAATGAAACAAGGTTTAAATTTTGTATGTGTGTGTGTGTGTGGGGGGGGGGGGGGTATCCTCTACATACATCTTTTACTAACCTCTAAACATATTTAAGGGAGACCCGTAAGAAAAAACCCAAAATTTTTATTATTGATTTTAAAGTAATGAATTTTGGTGTACTATTTAAGAATCTTCTTGTAAGGAATAATTAGCAAAAATATTCACTTTTTATTTAAAAGTATATTTTTTATGTGATTTTTTTTGTCGAAAAATACACTTTTTAAAATTACTACTTCTCATTCAATTTTCAATATTCTGGTATTACTAAAATTTCTAAAATAGTGTTATAGTATATAGAAAAGAACTAAGGAGAGATATTTTTAATTTTCTATTTTAATCGGCTAAAAAAAAAAAAAAAAATATACGCATGGTAAATTTCCTTAAATTCGTTATAATTATCATGTTTACCAATTTATGTAAAATTTTCAGAAATAGTTAAAAAAAATATCTCTCCTTACTTTTGTTGCAATTTTTTTTAAGATTCTAAAAACATAAACACTTTGTTTCTAAATCATTTTACCACTGAGCCTTGGTACTTTGAACTTAGGCAAAATATGAAAAAAGTCATTTTCAGGAAAACACATTTTAAATGGCCGCTAGTCCTTTAAACTCTATAGTGAGTACAATTTAAAAAGCTCATTTTCTACTTGTTCCATGTGTCCCCGAGTTCTGAAATTTTGCATGGATATTCGCAAATATGTATTTTATCGTTTTCTGAGAAATTTTTGAACTTTTGATGATTTTTGGCCGAAAATGGGGTTTGGGTCTCCCTTAAGCTACAAACGGAAATTTCGTTCCGGCCGCTTACTATTCGAGTTTTACTGAATCGATTTTGATAGATATTCCACCGTTAAATAGGTATTGTTTCAGGGAAGTTTTTCGTACATGGTACATCATTCTAAGTAGAGTAGTTAAAGAATTACGATGAAAAGTTCTGTTATTTTGGATAAAAAGGTTGCCATTGGCATTTTTTTTCGTTTGTTGGCGGTGCGTATTATGCTACCTTTTTTAAAAAGAATTAAAACGCTTATATCAATTAGAAATTAAAATATACAGACAGATATAAACAAGCTCAGCCTGCTATTGATATAATTTTAATTTCACGACTGTATGTACTTAAGATAACTTTCATCACATGAAATTTCAGTAAAACTTTTTTTGCAAGGGGGAGGGGGGGGGGGTTCAGCAAATTATTTTAATCCGAAAGAAAAATGTTCAATGAAATGAAAATTATACTCCAAAAGTTTTCAGTTTGAAATAAAAAAGCAATCAGTGGGAGAAAAAAAATCAAAAAGGTATTGACTAACATAAAATAAAAAGCAAGACTGAACTCTGCGTGATAAAAAGCTTTTTTAAATTTGTTATCGAAAGATGACAGCATAACATAGATAGGGGAGAGTGGGACACTTTTTACAAAAATAAAAAATCAAATATGTTTTACACAAAAACAAAAATTTCGATTTATAGAATAAAAAATGAAACACTCTCTAATGTCCTTGAAAAATATAGAAACACAATTAAAACAATTTTTCAAAAACAATTTTCTAATCAAAGAAATTGCAAATTTCGTAATGTGTTCCATACCTTCCCACTAACAGGGAGGTATGGGGCAGTTACAAAACAATGTATGATAAGACACAAATAGTCTATTGTGCGCTATATATACAATCTAACATAGATTATAGGTTGATATGTCTGTGCTACAATATCAAATTCTAATTATGTCATCATCACTGAAAGAAAAATTCGCAATTGTCTTGTGAAATTCACAAGACATTAAAAAAAATTATCAGTTCAATTTATTTATATTTTGATGTAAATAAATACAGTCGAGCCTCTATATAACGAAATCCATCGTTCCAGTAAAAAATTCGTTATATAGAGAAATTCGATGTATAGAGTATGATGTTAAAAATAGTATTTAATGTGTAAATTTTGAACAAATATTATTTTTGATCTTTTTAATTAAGAATTTGAGATGTTTAAAAGTATATATTAACCTAACATTTTATTTCTTACTTATTTAAGCAGTTTCAAAAAAGAGAAAAGACATTTATTTGAAAGCTTAATGAAAATCAAATAAGGAAGACTTACATAAATTTCAGAGGAAGAAATCTGTAATTTTTTGTTGTTTTGACTTTAAAATTACAATTATTACGCTCTCAAAAAAAAAATTCTCAAATTTTAGCAAGGAATGAAAAATTGTAGTTGATATTTTCCTCCATTTGAAGGTCTCTCTTATGTGCTCTCATTGATTCCTCTCTTATATGTGTAACAATTCAATTGACTGTGTTTTGAGAAGGATGTTGAAAGGTGTGTGGGAGGTGGGATGAACTTGTTAGATTTAAAGAATAAGGAGAGAAGTAATATTTATTTAAAAAAAAAAAAAAAAAAAAAAAAAAAAAAAAAAAAAACCTCCACTGAACGATAAATCAAAAATAAGTGATGGAAAATTGATTCCATATGATTTCGAAGCTTTTTTAAAACAGAATAAATTAAGATCAATTTATGAAAAAATTCGTTATATGGAGATAGATATTTCGCTATATAGAGTCTGTTTTTAATGTAATCATGCGAAAAGGGGACCGTTCTTACTAAAAATTCGTTTTACGGAGAAATTCGATGTATGGAGTTTCGTTATATAGAGGTTCGACTGTATAGTTTCAATGTTATAATTGATATACTGCCCTTTAAAAATATTTGCATATTAACAATTTACACTCTTATTAAAAAAAAAAAAAAGGAATTGGACTTGTTGAATTATTTTCTTTGCTGACATGTCCCATTCCTCCCTTTACCTTCTTTTAGGTAGCTTTAGTAAAAAGCTACCTATTGCAGCCGTCCGGAAGAAAGCACTTCCAGAAAAATTTGGTATATTTTCACCGATCATGACCCCCATACCCCAAAACCACCCTCCATATGAACCGATTTGAATAAAACTTGGTATGTACCTAGTAGATACAAATGTCTCGACCGAGTTCGTTGGCCAGCATCATCTGCCATTTTGTTTCAAAATGGCGGCCATTTAAAAAATTTAAAAAAATTAAATTTAAAACTAAATGCGAAAAAATTAAAAGTTAAAAAATATTTTTCTTTTATGTGTTAGAACTTAAAGCAACAATTCCAGAATACTTTTTATTTTGTCTATATCTTAAAAAATGATTGAGTTATAGCATTTTGAATTTTTCTTATGGCTGACATTTAAAACGATCTGATTTTTGTCACGTGATCACACGCGTGTTTATGACTCGATTTGGATGTAACTTGGTCTGTACATAGTACATAATAAAGCCTAAACCGAGTTCGTTAGCCAGTTCCATCCGCCATCTTGTTTCAAAATGGCGGCTATTTAAAAGTTTTAAAAAATTTAAAATTTAAAATTAGGCACAAGAAAGTGAGAAATTGAAAAAGATTTTTCTTTTATGCATTTGACTTTGATACAAAGATTCCAGAGCATTTTTTATTTTGTTTGTATCTTAAAAAATGGCTGAGTTATAGTACTTTTAATTTCTAGTGTTGCTCACATTTTGAAATGACCTGATTTTCGTCACGTGATAACACACTTATTTATAAACCGATTTGGATGAAACTTGGTGCGTACATAGTACATACAGATGTCTGGACCGAGTTCGTTTGCCAGTTCCATCCGCCATCTTGTTTCAAAATGGCGGAATATTACAATAATAATAATAATAACAATAATAAAATTACGTGCAAAAAAGTAAGAAATTAAAAAAGATTTTTCTTTTGTGTGTTTGACCTTGATACAAAGATTCCAGAGCATTTTTTGTTTCATGTATATCTTAAAAATGGCTGAGTTATAGCACTTTGAATTTCCAGTGTGGTTGACATTTTGAAACGGTCTGAAATTTGCCACGCGATAATAAGCATATTTATAAACTGATTTGGATATAACTCCTTGTGTACATAGTACATAACAACGTCTTAACCGAGTTCACCTGCCAACGTCATCCGCCCACTTGTTTAGAAATGGCGGCCATTTAAGATTGTCAAAAATCTTTTAAATGTATAATGATGTACATACAAAAAATTAGAAATTGAAAAATGGTTCTTTCTAAAGTATTTATCTTAATAATGAATTCCGGAGTATTTTTGCTTTGTCTTTACCTTAAAAAACGCCTGAGATACATATCAGTTTGAATTTCTAATGTAAGTGACATTAAAAAAAAAAAAAAAAGTTCAATTTGCCAACGACAGCACTTGTATATATTAATCGATTTCAACATGAGTGCACATGAATTAAGATTTCGACCAAGCTCATTGGTTTGTTTTATCCATCATGTTGCTTTTAAAATGACACACATTTCATGATATCGTGTAATTTGGCGACTCTCTAAATCGCTTAAAATAAAACCAGGTTGAATAAAAGATGACTAATTTCTAAAAATTCCTATTAATATTCAGTCCTGACAAAAACTAGTATTAAATCTTATAAAATCGGGTTCCACTAATTTGAGCTTCGTATGTTTGAATAATATAACTTAATTTAAAATAAATAAATAAGTATATGAAAGCTACCTCTTACTCCCGGCACTGCCGGAAGGACTTTTATGTTAAACTCCTTGTATAATCAAAAATGCTTAGGCATAGTTTAAATTATGGATAATATACAGTATAATGTTCCATAAATAAGAAAACTATTACATCTATGCATAAAGAAGTCATTAATATTCCATAAAGCATAAAGGCTTATGTGAAGTAAATTTGCTTCTGATTCTTGAACTATTTTTTTTTTCTTCTTCATACAATTATAAGCTATGCCGATCAGCTACTTTTTTCAACTTAAGATTGAGATACCATTGCTTCATCTAATGTGTGATTAATGAGATGTTTGGAATGATACATAGAGAAAAATCTATTGTCGCATTCAATCCACCCCTCCCCTATTTATTTGCTTAAAATGAAGCCCTTTTTTTTTTTTTTTTTTTTTAAGAGGGCGAAATGTAAAAAAATAAGTTTGTTTTGTATGCCAAAACCAAAGATCTAAATAAATACTCCAAGAGCCGACAGCACAAAAACCTTAAGTATCGAGCACAAGAAGAAAATCTTTATTTTGTAAAATAGTAGTAATATAGGGGATTCTATTGATCCATGTCCGCCGGAAGTGAAATAGTGCATAAGCCAAAAAATAATGCCATAGCGGTTTACTCGTAGGTTTAACCCTTTATCTACCTACGGTACTAATAAGTACCACTAAAATTACTTGTTATAAAATTCTTTTAGTATGTCAATTAGTTGTAATGCTGTTTAGAATGAGTTACAGATACATTATTTTATTTTGCTCCAAAAGCGTTATTGGTTACACAAAACAAAAGTATTTTTAAAGGGATGATTTCTTTTGCCTTTATATTTTTTCAGCTTTCCTGGCGCTGGGGGGGGGGGGGGATTTTTCATTTCCGAAATATTTCTATATTTATATTGTAAGAACATCATATTTGTACATTTTATAATTATACAAAATACGAAGAAAACAATTTAAAATAAAAGATTTGAGTGGGGTTATAAATATTGCACAAATGTAAATTCAAATTTAATTAATCCTTTTAAATCCTTCAATCCTTCTAAAATTCTTCAAAAATTTATTAATTGATTATGTAAATCTTTTATTTTAGTTTAAACAATTTACGTAAAATGCTATAGAATGTAAAATTTTCACGAATTTATAATGCGGTGAGTTAACATTGTGTTTGCCGTATAATCAAGGGTATGGAATGATTCTTTCCCCTTCTTTAAAAATAATTCTTTTTTAAGCCTCAAATACGTTTTTTCTACTATTAATAATACTTTTAATGTTATAGTCTCTATAAAGAAATGTATCTGGTTTTTTAGTAATTCATAAAAATGTTAATTATAGTACATAATATACAATTTAAAAGCATATTTTATATAATTTAGACAGAACATATACTTACGCTTTTTTTATTATTACAAATACAACGCACATTCCCATATTCAGTGCGTTTACATTTTATAAAATAATTACAAACATTTTTAACTTATTTTTTTTAGTATTTTTCTAGTTCATTTTTCAACATTTTAACATTATTTTACCAATAAATTAAAAAAAAAAAAAAAAAAAAAAAAATTCAGGCACAAATTGGTGAAGCTTCGGTATAACAACTATCCCAACCATCACCCTTGTTTACGCCCTTGAACATCCGATCCACGCTTGTCCATCCTTTGTCAGAATTCAATCGGTTATTTCCTTTGATAATGTGTGTACAACGTAATACCAATTACTTTATCTCAATTGTCCAATTTAGAAGTTTCCGCATTATTAGATAAAGTAGCATACCATTTAATTAACAGAGGAAATGCTTTCCAAAGTACAATAACCGTTCATTTGTATATGTAATTAAAGTTTCATTCTAATGGACAGTTAGAGAAATATTTTAATTTGTCTGTGTACTTATAAAAATTAGGTAATACACATATAACTAACAAAATTTCTGTTCAATGTTTGTGAATTTTCGCTTTCCTGTAATTTACTTTTTGAATTAACGATTCTAGTGAAACCTTATTATAATAATTAAATTAATCCACATGCACATTTACACCTCCCCCCCATATATACATATATATATATATATAGATATATGTTATAACGCACTGGAAAATAAGTAATTGGCTAACAATGCTTCCAAATCATTCAATAAGATAAATTGTGTTTTGAAATCTGGAAATACTAGTTTGAAGTTTGATAGTTGTTTAGCAGAATTCAAATAAAGCTGATTCATATTAAGATTTAAGCTAGTTTCCAGTTTCAAATGAGTGCATTAATTCATCAAAATAAAGTTTGAGATAATGTCCATGACTATCTTGATTTTTGCAGATTAGATTGACACATTTAAACATTCTTATCTTCTTACTTAAAATGTATACCTATTATATATTGGCGAAGTTACATAAAGATGCAATGATTATAAATACTATAGCATGTGTTGAAATTAACACCAATTATCCGTATTGACCCACAGTTTTCAAAACTGACACAAGAATTTTAAAATTCAAATTAGTTTTAGAGCTATTATTATTATTATTATTTTCAATTTTCATGATAATTTTATAATGATGGGAGCTAAATAATTCTATTTTTATGGAAAAAAGGGAAGAACACGGAAAAACGGTATGGATTATCGCATTTCTTTTCTTTTTCGTCATTTTCAAATCGAAATTGAAATTATATGTTTTTTCAATCGATAGTAAAACATTATTGTGATTAAATTATGTTTTTCAGGAAAATTTGGAAAAATAAATATTAGAGTTGTTTATTGTTATCATTTTCAAATTGAAATCGAAAAGTATAGTTTTTACTAGGCCTGGGCCTTAAATCGATTTATCTCTTAAATCGATTTAAAGCTTACATCGGAAATCGCGATTTAGTCAGTTTCTTAAATCGATACATCGGAAATCGCGATTTAGCCATTGCTATACATCGCGATTTAGCCATCGCCTTACATCGCGATTTAGCCATTGTCTTACACCGCGATTTAGTCAGTCTTAAATCGTGATTTAGTCATTGGTTTTAAATCCATTTCAAATAATGATTCAGAGTTAACATCAGAAAATTGAGTTATCTACTTTGGTGTATATACTGCTTGCATGTCAAACTAGTGTTAAATCGATTAAAGCAAACTTTGCAAGCCTCAATGCTTTCCGATTTAGGAAAAATGTGATGTAAGAAAAATATGATTTAGGGAAAACAGAGCAAGTTGGTGTTAAATCGATTTAGAGGATCCGATTTAAACACACATCACAAACCTCAGTGTTTTCGATTTAAGAAAAAGACTATTTAGGAAAAACATTGAAAGCTGGTGTTAAATTGATATAGTAGGATTTGATTTAAAATTAGCAGCGGTCACTTGCCATGTGGATATTAAAAATGTAAAAGTGGCAATTAAAAAATTTCCTTCGTTTGCCACTCTTTTCGTCATTTGCCAAGTGGCGGTTAAAAAAATTCATTTTCGGTCGCCCAGTGAAATGCTGTTTTTTTCATAGAAGTATGGATCTCTACATTGATTACATCTAATTAGAAAAGTGTTTTCTTCTTTTTCCTACTGGATGCAAACAGATTTCAATGACATAGCTGTATTTTCAATATTTTGGTTTTTTGCAGAATTCTTTTACTGTGTTCATTTTGATTATTTTTTCGAGAAATGCAGTTTCATTTTGCAAAAATATATTCATCGGCATTGATTCCACACACATTTCAAGTAATTTGTTGGCTATCAATCACCTTCCTAGTCGTCACTCGCCAAGTGGCGATCTAATAGATCTATTTTCAATCGCCAAGTGAAATGCAGTTTTTTTCATGGAAATATGCATCTCTACATTAATTACATCTAATTAGAAAAGTGGTTATTTCTTTTTCCTACTGGATGCAAACAGATTTCAATGACATGGCTGTATTTTCAATATTTCGTTTTCTTTGCCGCATTCTTTTACCTATTTCAGTTGGATGTTTTTTTCAAGAAATACAGTTTTATTTTGCAAAATATATTCATCAGATTTGATTCCATACGCATTTCAAGTAATTTATTGGTCATCGATCGCCACTCTAGTCATCACTCGCCAAGTGGCGACTTGAAATAATAATTACTGATCGCCAAGTGAAATACAGTTTTTTTCATCAACATATGCATATCTACATTGATTACGTCTAATTAGAGAACTGGTTAATTCTTTTTTCTATTGGATGCAAGCAGATTTCGATGACGTTTTTGTATTTTCAATATTGCGGGGTTTTTTTGCCATGTGCTTTTAGTATATTCAGTTTGATTATTTTTTCAAGAAATATAGCTTTATTCTGGAAAATATATTTATCAGCTTTGATTCTACGTGCATTTCAAATAACTTATTCCTATTTTCACACTGGATGCAAATGGATTTCAAGGGCATTTCAGTGCCTTCAATTTTCGACTTCTGTTGCATACTCAGCTCTTTGATTATTTTTTTCCCAAGATAATACTCTTTAATGATGCGAAATACACTCACCAGTATAGATGCCAACTGTATTACGTTGGTAGTATAAATTTGGCGCCTCCTAAATTCCCGCGCCGGGGCGACCGCTCCCTTCGTCCCCTCCCGCCCTTCTGCACGGCGCTACCCTCTCAGAAATGTATGCTGTATCTCAGTCCTCTCTGAAATGACAAGTCTACATACGCTACTGCTAGCATAGATGTCAACTGCATGTGATGTATGTAGTGTACTAACACATTTATTAAGGGGGTCCCTCCCCCGGAAATTCTGTGTTTTTAATGGTGAAAATGTGCAATTTCTCCCCCCCCCCCCTCGGAGCCACAGATATACCTCCCGGAGAAAAGTGTCTGAATTCAACATTGCGTTTATTTATTAATTAAAATCCAAAAAATAATTTGTGTTTTTTTAAAATTAATTCACTATTTATGCCTGGGGGGGGGGAGGGGGGAAGGAGCAAGTTTAAAGTTAAAATTCAAATTTGCAGGTCTGAGCCTTAAATCGTCTTAACGCTGACATCGGAAATCCGATTTAACTATTGGTCTTGAATAGATACATCGAACGTCGCGATGTAGCGAAACGATGTAGTCTTGATTTAACGCTTACATCGGAAATCCGATTTAGCTATTGTTTTTCAATAGATACATCGGACGTCGCGATTTAGCTAGTTCTTAAATCGCGATGTAGCGAAACGATGTAGCCTTGCCTCAATGCTCTCCGATTTAGGAAAAAGGCGATGTAAGAAAAGTACGATTTAGGGAAAACAGAGCAAGTTTGTGTTAAATCGGTTTAGCAGGTCAGGACAGGACCGTAGGTAGAAGAGAATAATAGATTGCGGGGGGGGGGGGGGGGGCTCGAGTAAATGTAGGAGGTGCTTATTTGTTTTTTATCTTTCTTTGACACAGAATAAAAAATTAGTGCATATTCACATTGTAGATACTATGTTTCTCATTAAACTGTTGTAATAACTTCATTTTATGCTAAAAAAGTACATGATGATGAAAATTTTGAGTCTTTAACTGGTGAAAAATTAAACATCATGTTAGCTCCATATGTACAAATAGGAAGGGAGTGCTGAAACGCTTATTTTAGATACAATTTAGTAATTCTGCAAAACTCTGAAAGGGTCTCAAAACTAAATTAGATTTTTGAACAGAATTTAATTTGGATTTTCGGAACAGAAATTCATTGAGTGATCTTGGAATCTTTTTCAGGGGGGGGGGGGGGTCAAAATATTTTAGGGGGGGCTGAGCCGCCCATAGCGCCCCCTATGTGTTAAATCGATGTAGCAGGATTTGATTTAATACAATAAAAATTAGCGGCCGACACTTGCCATGCGGTAATTAAAGATATAAAACTGGCGATAATTTTTTTTTTCGATCGCCAAGTGAAATGCATATTTTTCATGGAAATACGCATCTCTACATTGATTACATTTGATTAGAAAAGTGGTTATTTCTTTTCCCTACTGGATGTAAACAGATTTCAATAATTTAGCTGTATTTTCAATCCCGGGAGCAGAATCGGCGCAACGCTGCGACAAACTATTTTTTAACTTTTAAAAATTTAGCAAAAATTAAAAAAAATGTCTCTTAAATCCAAAATTTCGGACATAAAATGCATCGCGAATTTCGTTCAAAGATCGTGAAAAAAACGGTAAATTTCGTCAAAAGATCACGAATAAAGGCAAATCTCTTCAAAAGATCACGAAAAAAGCGGCAAGTTTCTTCAAAACATCGCAAAAAAAGGCAAACTTCTTCAAAAGATCACGAAAAAACGGCAGTTTTTGTCAAAAAATCAAGAAAAAAACGACAAATTTTATGAATAAATTACAAAAAAAACCCGGCTAATTTCGACAAAAAAATCACGAAAAACGACAAATTTCTTTAAAAAATCACGAAAAAAAAAGGGCCAATTTCTTCAAAAGATCGCGTAAAAACGGCAATTTTCGTAAAAGATTACGGAATAACGGCGAATTTCTTCAAAAAATCGCGAAAAACGGCAAATTTCTTCAAAAAATTACGAGAAGACGGAAATTTTCGTTTAAAAATCCAAAAAAACTGCAAATTTCGTAAAAAAAAAATCGCGAAAAAACGGCAAATTTCTTCAAAAGGTCGCGAAAAAACGGCAAATTTCTTCAGGAGATCGCGAAAAAACGGCACATTTCTTCAGGAGATCGCGAAAAAACGGCAAATTTCTTCAAGAGATCGCGAAAAAAAAACAGCAGGTTTCGTCAAAGGGGACCCCCCCCCCCCTCTTTTGGACAATGTATGAGGTGTTAAAAATTCTGAGAACAAATACAACTTCTTTTAAAAATATACTTTTCTTTTGTCTATCACAAATACTTAGGAGGTTTGAGTGCATATAATGTAATGCAAGGGATTGTCTACAGACTGTTTTTTAAGTTTTTACTTGTGTTGCAGACTGCAGAAAAAATTGCTGCTGGGTTTTCAATATTTTGTCATGTTCTTTTAGTGTGGTCAGTTGGAATTATTTTTCCAAGAAATAAAAGTTTTATTTTGGAAAATATATTAATTCATCAGGTTTGATTTCACATGCATTTCAAGTAAATTTATTGGACATCGATCGCCACCTTAGTCGTCACTCACCAAGTAGCGATTAAAAAATCTATTTTCAATCGGCAAGTGAAATGCAGTTTTTTTCATGGAAAATTGCATCTTTACATTGATTACATCTAATTAAAAAAGTGGTTATTTCTTTTTCCTACTGGATGCAAACAGATTTCAATGACATAGCTGTATTTTCAATATTTCGGTTTTTTGCCGAGTTCTTTTATCGTGTTCAGTTGGATTATTATTTTAAGAAATACAGTTTTATTTTGGCAAAATATATTTATCAGCTTTGATTCCACATGCATTTCAAGTAATTTGCTGGTCATCTATTGCCACTCTAGTCATCACTCGCCAAGTGACGACTTAAAATAATAATTATTGATCGCCAAATGAAATACAGTTTTTTTCATCAAAATATGCATATCTACATTGATTACACCTAATTAGAGAACTGGTTAATTCTTTTTTCTATTGGATGCAAGCAGATTTCGATGACATTTTTTGTATTTTCAATATTGCGGGGTTTTTTGCCATGTGCTTTTAGTATATTCAGTTTGATTTTTTTTTTTTTTTTTTTTTTTTTTTTTTTTTTTTTTTTTTCAAGAAATATAGCTTTATTCTGGAAAATATATTCATCAGCTTTGATCCCACATGCATTTCAAATAATTTATTTCTTTTTTCACACTGGATGCAAATGAATTTCAAGGACATTTCAGTATCTTCAATATTCAATTTCTGTTGCATGCTCAGCTCTTGGATTATTTTCCCCCAAGATATACTATTTAATGATGCGAAATAACTGTATACTATATAGCACAAGAAAGGATAAAGGGGGGGGGGGGGTTAATAAATACCGTATTTTGTGTCTATAAATAAAAAAAACTGGTTTTCATAGTCTAAAGGTAAAATCGCTAAATCGCGATGTAGGATGGGTGATAAATCGATTTAAGAAATTCCTTCATCGGCCCAGTGCTAGTTTTTACAAACAGAAAGAAAATTTTAAAATAAGAATTAATGATCACCAGTTAAAAGCAGAAAATAAGGAAAATTAAGTCAAAATATTTACACGTAAAAAAATGTATGAAAAATTAAAAACAATAATACGCAAAACGAATTTAAAGGCGATAATTACGTCTTATGTAAAATTTCCAAATGTTAAATATTGTGATATTTAAAGGGAATGAAAAATTAAATTAATTACGCATGAAAAACGTTTAATGTTAAATATTAGGTAACATTTAAAAAGCCCAATTAATAATATTTCCAAACAATTTTAAATTAAACAATATATGTACTTGTATAAATCTTAAAAGAGAAACAAAAAAGTTTAAAATAAGTAATTTATTATATGAGAAACGCATTTAATAGTGAAAATTATGCCATATATTAAATCGGTTTTCATTCTGGAGAATTTATTATATATTACATCACATGTTGCAGCGTAAATACAGGTAAATGTATTCGCAAAATACTTTCGTTTTATTTTATACGAAAAATTTCTACTTTCCTACCTATATTAATTTTTTGTATTCGATGAATATATTTTTGATAATTCTGATATTCTTATTAATTAATACAAACAATACGCATTGTGAAATAAATATGCATATGATGGTGTATTAAAATAAAGAAAAAAATTCATGAATAAGCTATAGTTTCAGAATTGACAGTGAGTTAAAAAAAAAAAAAAAAAAAAAAAAAAAAAAAAACTGCTGAAAATCCGAAATTTTAAATCAGCATTAAATAAAATGGTACAATTGTAATGACTAAAGTCAAAACATGTGTATACATTAATATTTATTTATTTTATTTCTTTTCATTTTGTCTAGATTTGTTCATATGAATTTTAACTCATTCTGACCTAAAAACAATAAACACCAACTCAATTAATTTATTAATATAATTTTTTAATATTTTATTTAAATTATTCAGCTGTGATTTACATCTAGTACTATTTCTCTCATATTTTCGAAAAAATATGTGGCCTTTTTTTCCCATAGTTTATCATAGAAAGGGATTTTATATTTGTGTAGGTATATGTATTTTTTAAATTATGTTTTCATTTTATATGAAATAAATAGTATTGAAAAAAATTATTATTTTAATAAAGTATATGAATTTTTTGTACAAATCAGGGTTCGTTTATTTAAATTAGTTTGATTTAACAAATGAGTTTGCTTTCAAATTTGTTTAAAGTTTTTGTGTTGCTGCATATGTTTTTGTTTTAACTAAAAGTCTGAATTAATTTTTGACATTTGATTTGTAATTTTCGATGCATTTTGTGTAATAAAGATTTTTCTATAACCTAAAATTTTATCTTTGAATCATATGTAAAATAGGGATGCATCGAATAGTGATTTTGGCCGAATGCCGAATATTCGGCCGACAGCTGATCCGAATACCGAATATTCGGCTAGCCGAATAGTACTTGATGGGCCTAATACCGAATATTCGACCAGTCGAATAGTAACTATTCGGCCGAATACCGAATATTCGGTTTTCCAAATACTTTTTATATTTCAAAGTTTAAAGGTATTAAAAAGTTACTTTTTAAAACAATTTTACATAATATTTAGTATGAGAAACTTAGATTTTGATAAACAAGAGCATTTTATAAGAACATTCAGTATTGAAAAAGATCTTTTTTATTTAAGAAGCATAATTATGAGACTTTTTCAATTAGTAAAATTTTAAATTTCATGATTTCTTCTACGAATTGAAACAAACATTTTGAAGTCAAAGAGAAATAATGAAAAAATAGTTGAAGAAAAACTGTACAGTCTCATATTTGTTCTTTTTAGATAACTCAAGGCAGATTTTTTTCAATATAAAGTTGGGATGCACCGAATATTCAGTATCTATTCGGTATTCGGCCATGTTACCGAATATTCGATTAGGCCGAATATTAAACTATTCGGTTGAACCGAATATTCGGCTTGGCCGAATATAAAACTATTCGGCCTGCCGAATATCAAAGTATTCGGCCGAATCCAATACTTAATAAAACCTTTTAAAAACTTTTCACTATTTCTACTTTTAACTGTCAATTCTTTAATTTTCATTTAAAATAATTAAAAAAAAATCATTTTTAAATAAAACAGAATGTTTTTACAAGATTTATTTGCTGTTTGTAAAGCATAACTTAAGAAAATTAACCATGAGAAGGATTAAAATGGTGATTTATTGGGATTCTCCTTAGGAATAAATTATGTGCTGATACAAGTTTCTAAATTTTGTTTAGTTAATAATATGTTTCTTACTTTTCCCCAAATAAAAGTCTTTTAAAAGAAAAAAAAAAAAAAAAATGAGATTAGTAATAGCTATCAAAGCAGACAATTTTTGTTCATGGAACCATAATCATAATCAACTTATTAAGTCATAAATACATTGTATTTCATCTCACTCTCGGTCAAAACTTGTGTGTTCATTTATTACATTAACAATAAGTAAGATAACATATTTTCAACTCACATGCTTTGATTTCTGTAAAATATGATATGATGGGAAGGGTGGAAAATGCCACCATTCATAAGAAAAGAACTATGAGCCAAACATGCCTTTATTCAGAATTAAGTTGAAAGTATTTGTGCTTTATATTGAAAAAAATCTGCCTTGAGTTATTTAAAAAGGACAATTATCAGACTGTAACATTTTTTTTCGTCCATTTTTTCATTATTTGATTTTAAAATGTTTGTTTTGATTCGTAGAAAATTTTATTAATTAAAGTTTCATAATTGCGCTTCTTAAATAACTCAAGGCAGATTTTTTTCAATACTAAATAATCTTATAAAAAGCTCTTGTTTATCAAAATGTAAGTTTCTTTTGTTAAATATTATGTAAAACTGTTTTAAAAAGCAACATTTTAATACCTTTAAATTTTGAAACATAAAAAGTATTTAGAAAGCCGAATATTCGGTATTCGACCTAACAATTACTATTCGGCGAGTCGAATATTCGGTATTCGGTTCACCTGTCGGCCGAATATTCGGCATTCGGTATTCGGCCAAAATCACTATTCGGTGCAACCCTAATATAAAGTATAAATACTTTCAACTTAATTTTAAATAAAGGAATGTCTAGCTCATAGTTTTTTCTTATGAATGATGGCATTTTCCATCCTTCCCCTCATATCATATTTTACAGAAATCAAAGCATGTGAATTGAAAATATAGTTATGGTATCTTAATTATTGTTAATGCAACAAATGAAAACATAACTTTGACCTAGAGTGAGATGAAATACAAGTTGATTATGATTATGGTTTCATAAACAAAAAATGTCTGTCATGATAGCTATTATAAATCTCAGAAGTTTTCCTTTCTTTAAGGACTTTTAATTGGGAAAAGCAAGAAACAAATTATTTACTAAATAAAATTTAGGAACTTGCATCTGCACTCGCATCATTTATTCCTAAGGCGAATCCTAATAAATCATAATTTTAATCCTTTTCTCATGGTTAATTTTCTTAAGTTAAACTTTACAATCAGCAAATAAATAATATAAAAACATTCTAGATTATTTAAATATGATTTTATTTCCAATTATTTTAAATATATTAATAAATTGACAGTTAAAAGTAGAAATTGTGAATTTTTTTTAAAAAGGCTTTATTAAGTATTGGATTCGGCCGAATAGTTTGATAGTCGGCCAAACCGAATATTCGGTAGGCCGAATAATTTCATATTCGGCTTAACCGAATAGTTTGATATTCGGCCTAACTGAATATTCGGTTACATGCCCGAATCCGAATAGATACCGAATATTCGGTACAAGTTTGTAATGGAAGTCTTGGGTAATTACGGTATCTTGCAGATTTAATATTGACTATTACAAGTTATCATCAATGCCGTGAAAAGGAGATCGATAAAAAGACAAATATGCAGCCAGGTTCTTTAAAGTAAAGTTTTATTTTTTGCCCTTTCGAGAGAGTAGGACGCTCAACGTAATTATTGGTAGTTACAGCAGGGCCAGGCCAAGAGAAAAAGTGACCGTTCTTTTAGTCAGAACCAAGATAACATCAGTTGTCAGATATCGCCAAAGGTTACAATGTTTGGCATGTATATGATATTTGGCCAAAATATGCGTGCAATATTTTTTCTTCTGAGAGAGAGATTTTGTACTTAGCATATTAACAAGATAATCGCTAATTGGCGACAAAAGAGTTTAAACTTTGATATTGGAATTTGAAAAAGCAAAGGAATTTTGTGGGATAGGCTTTGGGGCTCATGAGGCGATCTAAACTTTGCGAATGGATACCATATAAGGAGCGGTAGCATAAGAAGGAGATATATTGGAATATGTACGACGCGCAAAACATCTTATGCAGCATTTTTATTGTAGAGCAGCTGGAATAAGAAAGCCACATTCGGTTTTCATGACCATATAAGGTATGGAATGAAATACATGTGCTGGGATTTCGGTGACCGTTATATTAAGGGGGGGCGTATCAATATTACTAGAATGAGAAAAGGGGTGATATATTTATAACTTTAACTGTAATGTAGATCCTGTTGTGATCATGATTTTTTTAGTTACTTTAAAAGAAAGGATTTTTTTTTTCTTTTTTTTTTTTTTTTAAAAAAAAAGAGGAAAAGATAAGTTTATCAATTTGTTACCTAACATCGTCATATTCAATGATATATGATATATTGATATCATATATCTCCCCCGCTGGTTTGGGTTTGAAAAAATTTTGGACCCGGTACGAAAATGTCTCTCTCAGAATTACATACAAAAGTGTAGAATTATGCTGGTTAAATATAATGAATTGATTACATATATTTGAATTTATGCAGTTATACATTATGTCGACATATGCTTATATATCTTCAGAGTCTCTCTTTCTTTTTTTTTTAAATGTTCATTTATTTTGATGTTGTTGTTGTTCCGGAACACATTGGCCTTTTATTGCTTAGAGTTCAGGCCTATTTGTGCTTTTTTCTAGCACTTTGCACACAACAAGACATTCTTCCTGTTTTTTTTTCTAGGTATACCATATATTGTTCCTTTATACAGGTTATCTTTTTTTTTAATCAAAGATGAGGCGCCAAATGCAAGGAAGATGTTTAATATGTAAAATAGTCATGAAGTTCGTACCATCAATTGTTTATAATATATATGTTTATGAAGAATGTTAGCTATAGGTCACGAATAATATAAAAACATAGGTTATGGATAAAATGAAATCTTGAATAAAATATGAAGAATATGAAGTATATAATAAAAGTATGAATTATGTGGTACAAATATGAAAATCTATACTAAAAGAATACGAAATAGATAGTAAAAATATGAAATGTAGGTTAAAAATATGAAATGGAGGTTAAAAATATGAAATGGAGGTTAAAATACGAAATGGAGGTTAAAATATGAAATGGAGGTTAAAAATATGAAATGGAGGTTAAAAATATGAAATGGAGGTTGCAACCATGTAAGCGTATCATAATAATATGAAAAATAATGAAATGTTATGGATGAAGTGTATTTTGTGACAAATGAGTATGTTTAAAAAAAATAAGAAAAAAAACAAAAATTCGTGTATCCACACAGGACAAGCAAAAAAAAAAAAAGGAAAGCGACACGCGATCCATAAAAAAGGTGCTGCCCTAAATCTTGTCAAATGACAAGGTGATGGCATCGGCTTATGGCCTAGCCCTATGGGAAGTGGGAATATTGGCGAGAGCCCACATTACATGGACCCTCTGCTCCTCCCGAAATCTTTTGCTTTCTCAGAGGAGCACACGTCGCATTACATAGAAAAACAGGGAGTTTAGGTAAAATTGGTGTGAACTGCACCAATCCGAAATTTTGTTTCTCACCACAATGAAGTTACAGGTCCTTTGGGCGACTTTTCAACGGGCCTTCACTTCGAAGGGGTATAATTAAAAATAAAAAAAATAAAACTCTGATACATATGGTATATATATATATCTGAAAGGGAATGTCAATCCTAGAGTAGTGAGAAACAGCTTTGTCATAATCGGTTAGAGATTTATTGTGCATCATGATTATGTTTGATATGACTAAAATTTAATGTATGTGCAATGTGATATGTTATTTTTATTATTACTATTATTATTATTATTATGTATGAACAATAAAACTACTGAAAGGGAAAAGTAAAAATCTTGGCGACAACCCAGCAAATAAGAGACAACTGTTATGTGGAAGCCCCCTGTGATGGAGAACGTGGACCAGCCATGAACTCCCTCAAAGGAAACTCCAACACAACATGTGTATCAGTGTGATGTACTGCATTTACTGTAAATCTATGTTAACCTAATATTGTGATGGGCTGTGTTAAAAACGAGATCTTAGGTTGTATTTTATGGAGCTGCTTCCTGGGTGACTTATATTTTCCTCATGACGCACAAATAAATGATCATTTCTAGGGGGGGCTATAATTAGCCTGTCAATGTGTACTCTGAATGCCGATTCATTGGGTGAGTGTAAACGCTTAATGGAAACAGAAACTGGCGAATATTTATGTACCACAATAAAAGGTCCGGTGTATTTTGGTTTAAACTTATCAACGGATTTGAGGTACACTATATCCTTTTCTAAGATTACTCTTAGTTTCGCTCGTTTCTGGAAGTGTTGATTTCTCTTTTCTTGTGAATTTTTGATGTTAGTGTATGCTTTTTTGTAAATTGAATTCAAATCATTTAGCAACTGGTAAGTTTCTATCCCCTTATCAAGGATTGGCTGATTAATAGTTTGATCAAAAGTATCAAATAATAAAGATAGTTCTCTTCCAAAGTGTAATAAGTTGGGGGAATATTTAGTGGAAGAATGTGTGGAACCATTGTATAGTGATTTATGTATACGTAGTGCATTTTCAAAAGAATGGCCTTCTTCAAGTAAAGTGGTAATTGAATATTTTATTGATTTATTTACTCTCTCTGAAATTGCATTACTTTGGGGGTGACCTACTGAGGAATGGAGTATTTTTATGCCCAATGTATCGTTGAATCTGTTGTACATGTCAGAAGTCAGTTGCTTACCTAAATCGCTGAGAATAGTGGCAGGTCTGCCAAAGGTAGTTATGTAATCAAATAAACATTTAGCAATTTTGTCAGTTGTTGTTGTATGCAAAGCAAATAGTTCGAGGTGCCGTGAAAAATGATCTGTTACCGTTAAAACTGATTGTCCGTTTTTAAATGGTCCTAGTAAGTCAATCCCAATGGTATGTCCTGGGTGGGTTGGTGTGTAAGTGGGCTGAAGTGGAGCAGGTGGTGTTATGTGATGTTTTGTTTGAATACACTTAGTACAAGATGCTACAAAATTTAACGTGTCGGTATACATTCCTTTCCAAAAATATCTAGCTATTACAAATGCATATGTTTTAGTTAACCCAAAGTGTGACAGATGACAAATTGTTAAAACTTTAGCCTTAAGTGAGTCTGGTACAATAATATGGTACGAAAATGTGTTATTATATACGTTTTCTTTTTTTGTCATGAGAACCTTACTGTCAGGATGTATGAAGTACATCGGAAATTTTTTTGATGATCCATTTCTTAAAATCTCATTGTAAACTTCGGCCAAATTTGGGTCCTTTCTTTGCTCACTGACAAATGTGTCGTTTGATATTTCAAGTAATGGATCCTTGTTTGCATCTCTGCCTGAAATTAAATAATTTACTGAGTTGGGTTTGTTTTTATTGGATTCTTCGATATTGTCCGAAATATCATTATCTACAATTGGTAAAGCATGAGGGTCATTAAGGAGTTCAGGATTTGATTTAAGATCTTGGGTATTGTTTTCAAATGTACACCTTGATAGATAATCAGCAAGTACATTGGATGATCCCGGTACATGTTCGAAGGAAAAGGTGTATTCAGAAAGTTCAGTTAGCCAACGTGTAGTTAAATCCGCAGGGTTACATGTATTCTTGTATTTTTTTAAGGGAGCACTATCTGACAAAATTACAAATTTCCTGTTGTATAAATAGTACTTAAATGCGATTACTGATTTATAAATGGCCATTAATTCAAGTTTTAAAGCTGGGTAACGTTTTTCTGCATGTTTAAGAGATTTAGAAAAATATGCAATAGGAAGTAATTGTCCTTCATGTTCCTGTAATAATGCACCAGCTATCGCTACCTTAGATGCGTCAGTGTTAACGTAAAAGGTTTTTGACCAATCTGGTAAGCGAACCATAGGTGAACTAAAGAACACTTGTTGCATTTTTTTGAATAATTCTTGGTGTTTTTGTGTCCATTTAAATGTAGCTTTAGGAGTAGTCAAATCAATGAGAGGTTGAATGATTTCCGAAAATGATGGCACCAATGATTTATAAAATGTTACTAAACCAATAAATTTTTTTAATTGTCTCTTAGTTTTTGGTGTGGGAAACGAGTTAATTTTAACAATGTTTGCCTGAATCGGTGCAATAGAGTGGTTTTCAATATGGAACCCTAAGTAGTCAACTGCTGATGTATGAAATGTACATTTGTTTGGAGTCAATGTTAAATTATACTTAGTTAAGATTTTAAGTATTTTATCTAACTTTGAACAAGTTTCCTCAAATGAGTTTGACCCAAATATTAGATCATCTTGATATGAATATACTCCATCAATTTGCAATTCATCAATTAAAGAATCCATTAAATGTTGGAAGAATCCACTTGATGACTTTAGACCAAATACTAGGCGTTTATATTTAAAAGTCCCATAGATACATGTAAAGGTTAGTGGGTCTTGAAATTGTTCCGGAAGGTCTATTTGATGATACGCCATTTTGAAGTCTAGTGAAGTGAAAAATTTGTATGCGGATAAATTTGAAATTATGGTTTGTATTTTTGGTAGGGGGTATGATGAGCCTTGTAACACGGAATTTAACATACGTAAGTCTAGAGCGAGTCTGTATTTCTGTTTTCCAGACTGATCAGTCTTCTTTTTTACAAGCAAAATGGGACATGCCCACTCAGAGCAATTTCGTTCTATAATATCTGCTTCAAGAAGTTGATGAATTTGCTCTTTCATTTCGTTATGTAATGATTGTGGGAGGGGAAATGGTAATGTTTTTATGGGATAGTCATTTATAAACTTTAAATTTGGGACTACCTTGTCTGTGTGGCCTAGTGTTTTTATGGATTTGGAAAATGATGCATAATTATCAAGCAATAATTTTCCTAACCTTTTTGCATTCTCTTCCTGTAAATGATTTAAATTAAAGTCACTAATTTTTAGTTCTTCTTTACGTTGATTTAATGTTTCATTTGATGCCTGAATATAATTACAAATGTAATCCTTTAAGTTATCCTGAGATTTAAGATTAAAATTCGAAACATTTTCACATGAATTCATAATTTGATGAAAATTTGTGTTTTGTGACGGGTCCATAATGTCCATTGTTTCAAATAAAGTTCCTATTCGTGCATTTTTGTTTATGTGTACAGGTTTAGTAGATGAATTTTGTATAAAAACATAAAACTGGAATTTTTGTGGGGATCTAGTTGTGTTTTGAGTTCCTTCCATGTCTGATTCATAACTTTGACCACCTACAATACTATCGTAAGAAATTATATTCTTTTTTGTTTCACATTGAAAATAGTAATGTTTTCTTGGGTCAATTGAATCAGTTTTTATGGAGATCCACCTCTTTTCCTGTGGTTCTAGTTTAAGTTTATTCTCCAATCGAATTTCTTTTGGGAATTTTTCCGATTGATGTATTTCATGTGTTTCAAGATGATGTGTTTCATTCTCACATAAGGCAGAATCAAGTAGTGGTATGCTAAATTCATTTGTTGACATTTTATTCTTATGAATATCTATCACAATTCTATTTTTGTGAATAAAATCAAAGCCTAAAATTCCCTGGAAGTTAGCGGAATTCGATATGTCAACAATGTAGAAATTATGCGAGAATGACTTTTGGTGTATGCGAATAGAAGTTTTAATGCATGCAGTGAACTGAACATCTGAATTAACTGTTTTAATAGTGACGCCTGTTCCTAATCTTTTATATTTTAGTTTGTCTTTAATTTTTTCAAACAAATCTTGTGATATAATTGAAATGGATGAACCAGTATCGAGCAAAAAGTTAGTTTTATGTCTTGCAATGGAGGCCTTTATGAGGGGGAGTGTTGGGGATGAATTATTTACATTGCAAATAACTGCAACTTTGTCATCACATATGTTAACAGTTTGTGAAGCTACTTCATTATTGTTTTCGACTGTTTGTGATGCAGAATTTTTGGACCATTTAACTTCACATTTTGTTTGCGAAGCAACGGATTTAACCCTTCTGTCTGGACAGAGTGTAGGCAGTGTTGGGTCATGAGTCCATGGAAATTCGTCTGAAGTTGCTGATGTGTTAGACTTCTTTTGAGATGTAAAGCCATCAGCTGAAGTACATCTCATTAGTAGTTTAAATTACCATTTCTGTTATCATTTCTTCTATAGTTATTGTCGTATTTATAACTATGTTTATTTCTATTTGAATTTGCTCTACGCCATTTAAAACAATGTTTTGCTGTGTGGCCACGCTTCGCACATAGCTGGCAAGCGGGTGGTGATGTAGATTTATTTTTACGTGTGTTATGTTTAGGTGAAACCGTATGCTTCCTTTTAAAGTCCTTGTTCGCATACTGTTCACGCTGTTTTGAATTTTGTGGGGTTATACTGTGAATTGCGTCTATGTTTTGTTCATTTGGAATGCTTGTTAATGTTAATGCATTGACTCTTTCAGTTAAAATTTTTAACTGATTAGCAATAGAGTCTGCTACAGGATTTGTTGTGTTACATGTTTGTAGCACATTCTCATTTTGCATTATATCCTGCAACATTTGTGCCCTGTCAACAGCAGTGTCATAATCGAGAATGTTTTCCTCTTGCAATTTAATTCTCAGTGGGGGTGGAATGCACGAGATTAGTTTTGTGTATTTAATATTGTCTAAGGCTTCTTTATCTTTTATGTTATCATGTACTCGAGTAGTTAGAATATTTATTCTGTGTGCAAGGTTTCTAATCGTTTCTTGAGGCAGCATTATTAAATTGTTAAATTCCACGAGCGCTGTTGTTTTACTAGGGGGGGCAAAGAATTTTTTGAATTCTTTTTCTACAAATTTTAATTTGTCAGCTTTATAAATAGATGGGTTCTGAGTAAAGAAAGTAAGCGCAGGTCCGGATAACTTACTACCTAGAAACTGGATGGTGTCCTGATCCTTCCATCCGTGTGCTTTGGCTAATGTTTTGATTTGGTTGAAGAAAAAGTCAACCAAATTAGCATCGCCATCAAAAGTGATGGTTTTGAAAGTAATCTTAGAATTAGCCATATCAGTTAAATATGTAGCTGATCTAATGCAACAAATACTAAAAAAAAGGTTTAAAACTATTTGTAAATGTTAATTGGTAGGTGTAGGGCTACTATTTAATTGCACACGTATTCCTTTGACTAAATTCTAAAGATTTCAAAGGTACTCACAATCATTTAAAGTCAAATAAAATAATAATAAAAACACAAAATATCACTTAAATAATAAAAATAGATACCATAATAAAAATTGTTAAAGCACTTAGTTAAAAATATCTAGCTCGTAAATGAGATAGTATTAGAAATGTCTTACTCTTATATTTTTTTTATCTATTACTGAAAACATCTATTTGTTCTCTCATGACTCTGAACAAAATATCACATTGAAAATTACTTACTTTGTATCAAAAAAAAAATTTTATGAAAAAAAAATCACCTTTTTTTTTAGATTAAAGAGTAAGAAAATGTATGTATGCATAATAAAAATATAAAGGGTATCTTATTAATGCTTGGATACAGGATTATAATTGAGATGTTTTAATACCGTAAGATAAAGTTTAATCAAATAAGTATTAAAAAGCATTATTACTATTTTTTTTTTTTTGAAATGCTCTGAACAAAAAAATGTTATTTAAATAATCATGTATCCAAATAAAACAATAACAATAATAATAACAAAACATAAATCTAAGTGTTGTGGCATTATTGATGTAATAAAATTTCGCTTGAGCACAAATTCAAAATTTTTTTCTTTTGTGTGTGTATATTGTTTTAGCACCCCTGTCAACAGGGATCAGACGCATATTTCACATTCAAAACTTGTGTGCGTACCATTGATAGATAATTGGCACACACTTTTTTTTAAATATTTTGCGTATTTCTCAATGAAAAATTCTGTATGAGAGATTGATGACTTATTTATCACAAACACTTGATTGCATATTTCACTCTTTTTGTGCTCGACTTGTTGCCACATTAATCGCCACTACTTTTTTTTGGATTTGTTATTTTTTTTGTGTATGTTGAAAATTCTGATGAGAAAAGAAAACAAAACTTTCGTTGATATCACATTTTTTTTGGTATCTTTCTTCACACACACTTATGACACGCATTGCAGCTGATAGACGCCACTGAAAGCACGGAGATGACCGGAGCATATATCACACATGATGAATTCACAAACAATTATGACGAGCACTGCAGCCGAAATTGAAAAGAAAAAAAACTGCCGAAGACACTGAGTTGACCGCAGCACGTCGAGATACGAACGCGATGATGAATGTTGACAGCGGACGGAGCCACGCAGGTCGATCAATCAGGGTCGAAGAAAAAAAAACTTTTGATTTGACATCACTTTTCCAGCTGGCTAAGGCTTGAGTAACTGTCATACTGGGAGGGACGAGCCTCTTTTGCCGCATCCAACACCCTGCGACCCATAGAAGAAGGAATACGTCTCGAATCCCGTGATGCACAGACGGAGCAATAAATCTTGAGTTGTTCGAAAACACCGCATGCCATGCAGAGAAAATGCGAAACCACTATAGACAGCAGCGATTTCTCCGGATTTTATGAGCGCCCATACTCCTCTAGTCGGGCTAAGTACGGTCTTATAGCACCAAAGTTTGTAATGGAAGTCTTGGGTAATTACGGTATCTTGCAGATTTAATATTGACTATTACAAGTTATCATCAATGCCGTGAAAAGGAGATCGATAAAAAGACAAATATGCAGCCAGGTTCTTTAAAGTAAAGTTTTATTTTTTGCCCTTTCGAGAGAGTAGGACGCTCAATGTAATTATTGGTAGTTACAGCAGGGCCAGGCCAAGAGAAAAAGTGACCGTTCTTTTAGTCAGAACCAAGATAACATCAGTTGTCAGATATCGCCAAAGGTTACAATGTTTGGCATGTATATGATATTTGGCCAAAATATGCGTGCAATATTTTTTCTTCTGAGAGAGAGATTTTGTACTTAGCATATTAACAAGATAATCGCTAATTGGCGACAAAAGAGTTTAAACTTTGATATTGGAATTTGAAAAAGCAAAGGAATTTTGTGGGATAGGCTTTGGGGCTCATGAGGCGATCTAAACTTTGCGAATGGATACCATATAAGGAGCGGTAGCATAAGAAGGAGATATATTGGAATATGTACGACGCGCAAAACATCTTATGCAGCATTTTTATTGTAGAGCAGCTGGAATAAGAAAGCCACATTCGGTTTTCATGACCATATAAGGTATGGAATGAAATACATGTGCTGGGATTTCGGTGACCGTTATATTAAGGGGGGGCGTATCAATATTACTAGAATGAGAAAAGGGGTGATATATTTATAACTTTAACTGTAATGTAGATCCTGTTGTGATCATGATTTTTTTAGTTACTTTAAAAGAAAGGATTTTTTTTTTCTTTTTTTTTTTTTTTTTTTTTAAAAAAGAGGAAAAGATAAGTTTATCAATTTGTTACCTAACATCGTCATATTCAATGATATATGATATATTGATATCATAATCCCTAATGTAAAATGTGTAATATTAATAATGGTATACAATTTACATAAAAGATAATATTTTTAAATTAAATGAAAAATAATGTAAAACAATAATATTGAATAAATTTTTAAAAAATATGATTTAAATAAAAAAAATCTGATTTAAATGAAAAAAATAGATTATTTTGATTTTTATTTTAAAAAAAAATCACGAATCATCTTCAGATGATCGCTAAAAAAGCGGATTTCGTTAAAAAATCTCGAAAAACATTCGAATTTTACCAAAAGATCGCAAAAAAACACGCCATGTTTGTCTAAGAATCTTGAAAAAAAAAAATTGAATTTTGTCAAAAAATCGCAAATTTCGTCAGAATTGAACAAAACGTGGTCGAAAGATCGCGGAAAGCACAGAAATTGCAACCAAAAATCTCGAAAAACATTAGAATTTTATCATAAGATCATAAAAACACTCCATGTTCGTTTATAGTCGCGTAAAAAAATGTGAATTTTGTCAAAACGTCGCTAATTTCATCAAAAACGAACAAAACTTGGTTAAAAGAACACAAAAAACCGTGAATTGCGTAAAAGAATCGCAAAACAAGTAATTTCTTCTAAATAACGCGAAAAACACCAAATTTTGTCGAAAGATCGCAAAAAACACGCGAGTTCGTCATAAGATTACGAAAAAAGAAAAAACATGAATTATGTCAAAGAATTGCTAATTTTGTGAAAAAACGAACAAAACATGATCAAATGTTCGCAATAAAATCTGTAAATTTAATCGAAAGATCGAAAAAAATGCAAATTTTGTCAGATCTAAAAAAAAAAAAAAAAAAAAAACCCGCAAATTTTGTTGAAAGATCGCGAAAAACATGCAAATTTCGTCCAAAGATCGCAAAAATATGCAAATTTCGCCCAAAGATCGCGAAAATTTTTATTTTACTGCTAGAAAATCATATTTTCTATGCCTGAAAAATTCCTCAATATACATTAAATTATCCTTATTTTTTCACAAATAATTTCCGTACTCCTAGAAAACACGTTTGATCCATGAATTTATTCCGAACGTGTAAAAAAGAGGAAGAGATTCCGTTTGTTCCTAGCACGCATGCGTATTGGGTCTATTAGTAATAAATTCGAATTTATTTTTAAAATGAAAAAGAAAAAATTCTATAAATTAAAGTGTCTAATCTAGTTTAAAAAGACAAAAATGTTTTCGAATTCGAAAATAAATAACAATTATTTTCTTTATTCATTCAAAAATACTCACAATTTATTATTTAAAGTTGAATAAAGTTGAATTTACAAAGTTATTTATAAATAAATATTTCCATTAAAAATATACTTTTAAGTAAACACATTTAAAAAATATTTTAATTAAAAAATTAAATGAAAAAAAATCTTTTCTAATAAAAATAGAACATTCATATTTTACCTCTAGCAATCTACATAAATAATATTTAAAATTAACATTTTTATGCTATATTAACACTACCATATAAAAACCCCAGCCACAATCTCAGTAAAAACGAAAATTTCCCGAAATTCACTTCAAGATTAATAATAATAATAATAATAATAATAATAATAATAATAATAATAACTATCTGAAACGAACGCATTTATTTCAAAATATTTTATTTCTGTATAGCCGTAGCCCTGTGCTAGCGCGTTTGCCTTCCAACGCTTCCAGCGTCTGCCGCTTTGCTTTTTTTAAACTTTCTTGAATTGATGGATATTTTACCTCTTGGAACGGAGAAAGAAAAAAAAAATAAATAAATAAATAAACGGATATTCGTCAATTGAAAGAAAGTTACCGGCAGCACTGCTGCTAGTAGATTTTCCGTGAAAAGAACAAAAAATTTTTTAAGAGTGTACTGCAAAATCTAATATTTGCTACTCCAAAATGGCTTTAGTGGATTTTCATCCCTATTACTGAGAATTGTCATTTTTATTTGTTTCATTTTGAAAGTAGAAATCTGAATAATCGAGGATACAATATTTAAAAAAGTTTGTTCTACAGTGTGATTCTAATTCAGTTCATTTATATATTATATTCATATATGTTTTTTTGATGAATTACAATTGCTCTAAAATAATATTTTTAAAAGCCAGATAAACATTTTTTTCGTCCTGCTGCTAATTTTTCATTATTATTCCAATCGGTACTCAATTTTCATTTAAAATGTTCAGAGTTAGCAAAAAGTGAATTCATTGTAAAAAATTATTCTTTCAAATGTAAAAATATTTTCAAGACAGCAATCATTTTAATTTTTAGGAACTTATTTGCATTAGAATTTCAATCTGCTCAAAAAACAGCTTTTATTGCTACAAAAATAATTTTTTGCTGTTCCGAACTGCTCCGAAATCCAATTTTTGCTGCTCCGAACTGTTCCAAAATCCAATTTTGCTGCTCCGAACTGCTCCAAAATGGCTTTTAGTGCATTTGCGTCCCTGGAGGAGGAGGCGAAGGAGAAGTAAGAAGTTTAATCTTACTTTTAAGTATCAAAAATAACTTTTTGATTAAGCATGATTTTTACAAATGATGATATTTCAATAAACAGATAAATAGCTCAATATTTAAACTCGGAGGCGATTAATAAAATAAGGGACAATGCCCCAAATATAATGTAACATCAATGGTCACCTTAATTCTGTGACCAATGATTTGGACCTCTGATTCTTCGAATGTGGCTTTGCTTCATATCTGATCTGAAGTCTATCGCTGATTCCTAGCACTTCATAAACAGCTGAAATTGGTATTAATATGTTGAATTGTATATATACACACAGACTCGTATGTAAAAAATTTTAGTTTTGATCATTCTTTCTTAAATCAACAATGATATTTGCATGTGTTGATCTGCAAAATTTTCTTGCACGTGGTTTTGCAAGAAAATATTTTTAGTTAATTATTTCAATTTCATGTTTGCTTTCTCCGTAAAATAATAGCAATTTATGTTAAATAAGCATCTGCTCTAAAATCTTTCTTGCCCATTCTAGGAATTTGTTCTAAGGGCGCCCATGTGTGCTATCTGCTTAGATGGAAAACTGTCTAAAACGAGATTTTTTTTTCTGCTCCATTACAATTGTGCAAATTTTACTGTATTGTCTTTTGATTTTTGAAAAAACCCAGAGTGTATCATCTTCGTTTATTTCATTGTGTGAGAGACATTTCACTCTCCGATTTCTCTTTTTCTGTTAAGATTATCTTGTCATCAAGAAAGTTTTATCCGTCTAATTTAGCTCATCTTAGTTTCTGTTTACGTTCAGCCTGAGTTGAGTAAAGCATGCTGATGTCCTGTCTGTTCTTAGATTATCCAGTATCTTGATTGAAATGTTTAGACTAACATATGCGTATAGATTGCACAAATGTTCATTTTTCTTCTGTCAGTAATTTCTAAATTGTAGAGATAGACTCGCGGAAACTAAAAGGTTATTGAGAAAGAGCGTGAGAGTTTTTCCAGACATTAAATATATTTAATTAATTTTTTCTTGGGAAGATCCTATTAAACTGTCTTCGTAATCTATAAATGCAAAGGTTATGATTAGGAGCTACTACTAAGCACTCCTACTAATTGATACCATGTTCTACGCTCGAAATTTCTTGGGTTTCCCTAAAATTTTCTACAATGTACTTGTACTTTAGTACATTTATGAAATTAAATTAGTCTATCCATCCGGCTTAGAGATAGCAATAATACATAAGCAAAACAAGAACTAAAACAGAGGAACAGTTTGTTTAGTGTAAATGTCATGTTACAACAAAACCTCTCATCGAAAATGTCTTATTTAATTAGTTATTTTTTTTCCACCTCGAAATGGAAGTGTCTGTTTGTTTAATTATGTTAGATATTTATTTATGAAGCAATTATAGGCGAATCCATTGAAATAATTCCCAATAAATATGTAGTATGTAATGATGCATTGCCATATGACATCCATGGAGTCTGGTAAAGATTGTTGCATTTGCATAGTAAATAAAAGCTTGTTTTGATTAAAAAAAAATAAAAATAAAAAATAAAACCTTTTCCTCTCAACTCTTTTAGATCTTTCATACCATACCACCCTTACCTTAGATTGCAGTGGTCTTTTCTTGACGAATACGAGCAAAGAGAAGTATAATACTTAAGTAATCACTGGCGATGACAGTATAAATTTAACCTAAAATGCTTCAAAATTTTATTTTATTTTAAATTTTTAAATGTAATTTTAAAGTATTCTTGATGTATTTTAAATATTATTTCTTTACATACGAGGGGGAGTCTGAAAAAAAGTTTCCTTTGTCGACTGTGGTCATACTTGTGTATGAAAGTCAAAAAATTGAATGACACGTTAAACATAAGACGTGTGTTTTATTTTTTCACATAGTTACCAAGTACATTCGCCATTTGTCATACCGCTCAATAAGCTTCAAAAAGCCCTCTATAAAAATCTCAGGACTTCTCATATGGAAGTGTAGTGTTTAACGGCTTGTCCGTATGCAAAGCCCTGATGTTTTCCTGGCGGGCTTTTTTGCAGCTTATCAAGCGATATGGCAAATGTCTCAACATGCTTGGTTGACAAAAAAAGTTATGTCGTATTTTTCATATCTCATTATATTGTTTGACTTTCACACACCTCTGTGCACAGACGCCAGAGGAAATTTATTTTCAGACTCCCCCTTGTATATATGTATCTAAAAGTACGTATAATGTACCCTTATATTAAACATTGTATAATGTACCCTTATTTGCGCTTTTTACGAATTTTCATTACAACATATTCAGGGCTGCCAGTTGGTCCCTATTTTCCTAAATGGTACCTATTTTTGAGCTTGGTCCCTAAAAGTCCCTATTTTCACTAAGAGGTCCCTAAAAGTCCCTATTTTTATCAATATTGTGTCCAAATTAATTTTTTCCTTACATTTTTCCAAAATTTATAAAGAAAATTTACTTTTTTTGAAAATTTAATATTGTAGATGATAGCATATAACTGATCATAGTGGAAGAAATGAAAAAATTGTAGTGAAAAAACCCTGCAATTTTGGTCAAAGAGTCCTGAAAAAAAAACCCGCAATTTTGTTCAAAAAATCTCGAGAAAACACCTTTATCGGCAAAATTTCGCAAGAAAAATGTGATTTTTATCAAAAGATCGCTAGAAAAATGCGATTTTTGCTTAAGATCATGAGAAAAGCGTGATTTTCGTCTAGGGATCGTGAATAAATGCTATTTTCATAAGGAATTTTCGCCAAATGACCAGGGAAAAACTGCGATTTTCGTCTTAAGATTGAAAAGAAACAGGATTTTTATCAAAAGATTGCGAGAAAAACACGATTCTTTTCCAAACATTGCAAGAAAAATGCGGTTTTCGTCCAAAGATTGCGAAAAAAGCACTATTTTTGTCTAAAGATTGTGAGAAAAACAAACTCAGTCAAGAAGAATCGGAAGTAACTAGGATTGATTCATTTTGGGCTACTTCTATTAATGCGAAAGAGGAAAAGGGAGGATTAAAATATCCGAATCTCTCTCTTTTTGAAGAGTAGCCTCAGTTTGTACCATGGCAGTGCAGACGTAGAACGAGGATTTTCACTTTCACATCAAATTCTTTCCGAAGACCGGGCCTCTATGAAAGAACGGATGCTAAATGCTAGGTTAAACATAGCAGATGCTTTAAGACATCATTATGAAAACCATGCAGCTCTAGTATCAGTAACCAGTAAAATGACAAAAAAGGCTAATATTGCATATCAAGATTATCAAAGTTACCTAGAAAATGAAAAGAGAGAAAAAGAACAAAAAAGGAAAGTACAACTTGAAATGGAAAAAGCTGCAGAAGAGGAAGAAATCAGAAAAAAAGAAGCTGAAAAAGATAAAAGTACAATTGTAGTTCTTGAAAAAAAGTTGGAAGATTTAAACAAAGATGTGAATGAAGAAGCAACTGTATTGGACAGATTGATCGATGAAGGCAATGAAAGGTTAAAAATTGCTTTAGAAAAAGAAAATTTAACTGAAGCTAAAGTGGCACAAAATTTGATTGCAGCTGGTATAACAGCTAACAAAGAGCTGAAAGTAAAAAAGGATAAAGCTGATAGCTTGTCGACTGTTATAAATAAAAGAAAAAATAGTTTAATTACAAATTTTATGAGTAAGAAACCTAAAAAAGGTTAATTTAAGAAATTTGTAAATATTATATTTGTGATTAAAAAAAGTTAAAAATAAAATTGGCTTTTATTTGTTAAAAATTGTATTTTATTTGTATAAATACTATGTTTTTTTTTCAGGTCCCTAAAAGGTCCCTATTTCAGACTTTTGGTCCCTAAAAAGTCCCTATTTTTTAATCATTAGGTCCCTAAGTCCCTACTCTTTTGTACCAAAGTTGCTGGCAGCCCTGCATATTGTTTTTTTTTTTTTTTTCTCTCTCTGTCTGAATCAGTATTCGTGCTTTAAACAATTGCATTGAATATTTCTTTGTATTCCCTAATGGATAGTTTTGTACATTAAAAAAAATTGCAGTGTTAGATTATGAAGTATAAATAGTTGAAGTAAGGTAAACAGTACCAAGAAGTATTATGATTGAGTTAAAAATGTAGAATTCACTAAATTCTTTAATAAAAATGTAAAAAATATAAAATATTATGATATTCTGAAAATAGATTCTAAATATATGTCATGATATAGTGCAGAGTTTCCCCCATAGGTTTAAAAAAGGGCAGGGCGCTACAGTTCTGAAAAGGGCACTTTTTACATTTTTCAGGGCACTTTTTCATTTTTAAGGGTACTTTTATAGAGTTGAATCTAGAATCTAGTGGTTTAAAAAGTCGTGAAAAAACAAATTTCATCAAAAAAATTGAAAAAAAAAAGAAAAAAAAAGGTAAATTTTGT
Organism: Maratus speculifer; assembly: GCA_964019185.1. NCBI lineage: Eukaryota > Metazoa > Arthropoda > Arachnida > Araneae > Salticidae > Maratus > Maratus speculifer. The sequence continues at coordinate 53,134,575 of OZ025290.1, read as the reverse complement.
TAAAAGATCGCAAAAAAACGCCCAAATTTGTTAAAAGATCGCAAAAAACAGCAGATTTTGTTAAAAGATCGCATTTGCTAAAAAATCGCGAATAAACGACAAATCTCGTGAAAATATAGCGAAAAAACGAAACTTTCCACAGAATTTTGCATTTTATTGCGATTTTTGGACGAAATTTGCCGTTTTTTTCGCGAATCTTTTGACGAAATCTGCATTTAAAAGTACATTTTCTCCCCTATACTACGGTGTAAAAATTGAAAATGTGCAATGTTTTGAAGTTTAAAAATTTGCAGTAGCAAAAATTGCAAAACCGAAATTGCATTTCTAATTTCAAAATGCTGCCATTCGCAAAATGACGTATACGTTACGCACAGATACTTCGGCCTTTGTAATATAGATAGATTGATAGATAGATATCCATAGCAGCAGACTTGTACAAAACCAAAAACTTTCTGCGCACGTAATTTTGAATCAAAAACTTTCTGCAAATTAATTTAATGTTGGGTGTGATTCACATTTTTTGATGATTCATGGTCGTAATTCGCATTTTTTATGTGATTTATGAATATAATTTGCGTTTTTTGAGCAATTTATGGACGCAATTCATGTCTTTTATGCAATTCATGAACGTAATTCACTATTTTTATGCAATTCATGGACGTAATTTGCGTTTTTTGAGCTTTCTGCCCGCTAAATTTCTCGTTTTCTGAGCGATTTATGGACGTAATTCGCGTTTTTTATCGATTCATAGACGTATTTCTCGTTTCTTACACGATCATGCATGTAATTCGCGTTTCTTGAGCGATTTATGGACATGATTCCCGTTTTTACCCGAATCATGAGCGTAATTTGCGTTTTTTGAGCGACTCATGGATGTAATTCGTGCTTTTTATACGATTCAGGCTTAAAATTCGTGTTTTTTATGAAACTCATGCTCGAAATTCGCGTTTTATACGCGATTCGTGGATGGAAATTACGTTTTTAGCGCGGTCATTGGACGAAATTCGTATTTTTTACTAGCCTTTGGACGAAATTCACGTTTATTGGCGGTATTTTGTCGAAATGTTATTTTTTACACGATTCTTTGTTGAAATGCACTTTTTTTACGCAATTCTTTGTCGAAATGCATGTTTTTTTTACGCAATTCTTTGTTGAAATTTCGATTTTTTCGAGGTCTTTTGACGACATTCGCGTTAACAGTAAATAATTCGTTCATAAAATTGAGGGAATATTCTTATTTTTTGGTGTAAAAAGAAGTTACAAAAATAAAAATTGTTTCTTTCTTAAAATTTTCTGCAAACTTCATAAGAATTTCTGCTCACGGCGTGCGCGCGTGCGTCTATATTATTCAACTCTGCATAGCAGTTGTATCTGTTTAACGATATCGTACATATTTCTCTATACTATTTTGTAGTGTACTGTACTCTCTGTTAAACACAAATCATTAAGAGATGAAAATGTTGACCATTTACCGAACACTGGAATTCACAAATTCAGTTAATTCTTAATAGCACCATGACCAAATACGAAAACTCTTTGACCTAAACGCAAATGTTAATATTTTTGTTTTCGTCACGTCACGTGGAAAAAAAATCGCTTAGATGTCACTATGAAGACATTTGACATTATCTTGTCTAAAAAATTCTGTGACAAGGTGTAAAAGAATTGAAAAATTAGTTATGGAAGCTTCACAGTGGTGTTCTAAATGGTTGGTTACCTCAGAGTTATTATGTGACAAAATAAAAATTAGATTTTAGTGACTATGTGTGACTTTGCGTCGACTAGCTGGTAATTCTGTGTCCCTTGACTAAATTATATCTTAAATTGTAACCAAACAGTTATAAAAAATGCAATCCCCCCCCCCCCCCCAAAAAAAAAAAGCAGAGACAGCAGTGTTATTTACTTCTTCGATATCATCACAGGAGTGGAAATGTTACGAAAATGCACGTTTCTTATGAAAAAAAAAAAAAAAAAAAAAACAAAAAAAAAAAAAAAAAAAAAAAACAACAACTTTAAGAGATAAATTGTTTTTATATAGAAATTTTCAATACGAACATCTAATTTTGTCATCATGTTTTTCTCTTTCGGTACATTTTATTGTCGGACAGGGTTGGGTTTATTCCGAAAGAAATTGTTTCTTTCATATTTCTTTATTGTTTGTGACATTTCTGTTTTAAAAAAAAGAAGAAAAAACTACGAATTCTTTATTTTTTTCTATAAAAATACTTTATATTTCAAAAAATATTATACTACATATTAAATAAACAAACTTGTCTTTGAGTTATTTTGTCGTTCTTATTTATACTAGCATTACTTATTACTATATATGTGTATAGTATATGTTCATTAGCATATTCGCATTTCGATGTGCAATTTAAAAAATCATATTCTCATATTATTTATAATTTTATTTATCATAGTATTTTATTTGTCAGACCTCGTATTATTTATTATTATTATATTATTTATTGTTAATCTTAATCTTTCATTTGCGCTTTATCTTATACATGTGTAATGTATTTCTCCCCTCACATTAGTTTCCTTAATAAAATGGATGTAAACACTTTATTTAAATTAGTCTTTTATTTAAACGAGGTGGGAAATTCGACGAAAGAAAAACTTTAAGAAAGAACTGTTTCATTGATTTATAATAAATCTACATAATTAGTTACAGTAAAAAAATATATCACATTTTGTCCAGTCTTCAGTCTAACTCTCAAACAAATATTATTTTATACTAAAATTAACAAAATACTATAAAACTCAATTATCCAAATTATTAAAGTAAATAAAACCGAAATTATCTTGATTTTATAACAGACGATGCTTTTTAAATAGTATACGCATTTCATTTATTTATTTTTTAATTTTAAGAGAACATGGAGTGATTATGTTGCCACAATTACAAAACTGGTACTAAAAATTATAAAAAAATTAATATCTTAAAAATAAATTGAGATACAGCTTTGAAACAAATTGCATTTAAAAGTACATTTTTTTCTCTGTACGACGGTGTAAAAATTTAAATGTACGATATTTAGAAGTGTAAAATTTGCAGTACCGAAAATTGCAAAACCAAAATTGCATGGGAAAGTGTTGCACATTTTAATTTCTATTTTTTTTCTTTTCAATTTTAAGAGAAAATTCAGTGGTTTTGTTGTCACAATGATAAAATTGCCACTAAAAACTATAAAAAAATTAGTATCTCAAAAATAAATTGCGATACAACTTTCAAACAAATTCCATTTAAAAGTACATTTTTTTCTCTATACGACTGCATAAAAATTTAAAATATGCGATATTTTAAAAAGTAAAATTTACAGTAGCGAATATTGCAAAACCGAAATTGTAGGGGAAAGTGTTGCCATCCGCAAAATGACGTATGCGTTACGCACAGATACGTTTGGCCTTTATAATATAGAAAGTCTGTAAAATAAGTTTCATCTTACCGTAGGTAAATGATTCGTGTATTTACTACCATTCAAAAAATTTAACCAATAATAATAATAATAGTAATATGCTACAGTTAAATTGAAATGAATAACTTTTAATAAATTTTATGCATTTTGTATAAGATTACTTATCTTCAGGTATCCAATGAATGAAAAGGTTTAATCAGGCTATGTATCATCTTGCTTAAACTGGTGTAATGATTAATTTAGCATGTGACTAATTTTTTGTAGTTCTAATTAAATTTTCTTAAGATTACCTATAAGAAAAATATATGACGAACCCAGAAGCCAAGGGGTTCAAGCGACAAAAATTCGATTTGGAGTAAACTGAGTTTAAAGATAATTGGCAAATTTGAACATCAATAATAATTGACTGAATTGAAATTTGAAATTGCCGCTGATTGCATTGCGGTCTTGGAAATCTTATTTCAATAACTGTTCAAATAGTAGAGCACAATTTTCTTTCCATTTATAATTAATCATTATTGATTATTATTCGGCAAAAGTGGTTTATCTGTGGAACACATGATTAGAAAATCAGTTATATTTCATCACTTGAAAAGAAAAAAGCATATTTCCAAGTGTCTATGCACTTAATTCATTTTTTTCAATTTTGTCACTTATACCATTTGGCTTCTGGGATCATCATATTTATTGTATTTCTTACAAAGTTGAAACTTATGCTCTAAATTTTCCAAAAAATAAGTTTCTTCCATTTTTTCCCGCTAAGAAGAATTTATTTCTTCCCGTCGGTTTTTTCCGATGTTTTTCCCATTTTGGAAGAAATTTGCCAACCCTGCTATCGGAAATGAAATCAGAAGTCATTCGGTAAATTTGTTTAGTAAATTTGCAGGTATTAAAGTTTAGAAACTCCTAATGTTAAATTCATTTGTAGTCGTTGCGGAACAGCTTGCAATGCGAGTACTTTTTAAGGTGTAATTCAAATATTACTTGGCCGAATAGGCTGCAATTTTGCATTCGAATATTTAAAACTTCCAGAAATAGATTCGTTTTATATTTTCTTTTAACTTATGTTTTTTAATTGTGTTCGGAATATATTTTCAAAATGAATTTTCGATATTTTTTTAAATTTTAACATATGATTTTTACAGAAATAGATTTTTAGAAGCTTCAAATACTCGAAGTCAAAATTAATATCATTCCATCTAGTTGATATTAACGTTTGTTAACCCTTTATCTATCGACGGTACTTATAAGTACCATTAAAATAACTTATTATAAAATTCTTTTATACGTCTATTAGTTATAATAATGTTTAGAATGAGTCATAGCCGGATTAAGGGGGGGGGGGGGGCTAAGGGGGCTGGAGCCCCGGGCCCCAACAGTCAGGGCCCCTCAGCAGAGTCTTAAGTTCTACCAAAGTTTCGTTTAAAACAATTACAGCGGTGTAAGAACTGCGCAAAATCGCCGTGTTTTTTTTTTTTTTTTTTTTTTTTTTTTTTTCCCAACTTAACTTGAATTGCCATTTGACGTCATTGCTGTCCGTATCTCCGAAAATTTCCAGGTTTAACAGAAGTGGCGATGAAAACGAAATAAAAAGGGTCGCGTAAAAAAGTCCGTCAAAAAAAAGAACGGATTTAATCAAGATCGCGGAAAAGCACATGCCTGTTTGTGTTCCGGGGAATCCCCGGAATTCCGGGGATTTTACTAAAAGTGCCCCGGAAATTCCGGAGTTAATTACAACAAATCGGCATGCTTTTTTTTTACTTTTCTATGAAGTTTTCCTTTCATCTGGACGTTAGTAACTGGGAAGCTTGATTCGAAAGTAACAAATAGCCCTTTAGTTTAAAAAATAGCGCCCCTCTTGCTCCTCATTAGAAATCTAGCGCCCCTCTTGACGCGCATTCAAAAAAATAGCGCCCTTCTTTCCCCTCATTTGAAAAAACGCCCTTACTGCTGTTGCGTCTGAACTGAATGCGCGCCTGCTAGTTGTCTTCTAATTCATACATTTAAGACCGCTCGTTCTCAAAGCGTGCATTGCGGTAGACAAGTCTTTGACAGGTCAAGTTTTTTTTTAAGATTTTGTTCCGAAATTTCCAAGAACTACAAACATTCTGTTCTTTTTTTTTTTTTTTTTTTTTTTTTTTTTTTAATATCATGGATCAGAAAATTGAGGCATAAAAAGTATCGCGAATTTCAACAAATGATTGCCGAAAATTTTCGTCAATTGTTCACACACACAAAAGAAAAAAAAAAAAAAAGAAATGAAGAAAGAAAAAAACGCGAATTTCATCAAGGAATCTTGGGATAAAGCGTATTTCGTTTTAGAATTGCGAGAAAAACGCTAACTTCGACAAAGGATCGCCGAAAAAGCGTTAATTTCATCAAAATGCAGCAGACAAAAGTGTGAATTTTGAAGAATCTGAAAAAAACTTCGAAGTTCGTCAAGGAGCCATCGAAAGGATGCCAATTTTGTCAGAGTATCGGGTGCAAAATAGAAATTTTGTTAGAGAGCCGCGGAAAAACGCGAATTTTGTTAAATGACCGCGGACAAAAGACTAATTTCGTCATATTGACCGCAGAAAAAATGCTATTTTTCAAAGGGCCGTTGAAGAAACGCGAATTTTATCTAAGTATCGAGACAAAAAGCGCGAATTTCATCAAAATGCCTCGTAAAAATACAAATTTTATATCAAAGGGCTGTGGAAAAAAAATTCGTTTTTTCGGAAGAAACTTTTTTTCCGCGACTCTGCGAAATTCACGTTTTATTTATTTATTTATTTTTTTATTATTGTAATCTCTGAACGAAATTCGTATCTTTTCACGATTCTTTGTCAGAATTCGTTTATTTCATGCGATTCTATAACAAAATTTGCATTTTTTCCCCAAAAAAATTTGTCAAAATTTGCGAAACGTTATTCGAATTGTCGGAGTTTTGACCGATTTTTTTAATTTCCGAAATGACTGACTCAATTTTTCTTGATTTTGTGGAAAATCTGATTAGAATCACAGAGGTGAAAAAATATCAAATTCACAGCAAATTTTCTGAAAGGTTACAACAGAAGTGGGAGAAAGATAGGAGCAATTTCATTCCTAGTACAAAGTTATGTGCTTTTTTTTTTTCTTTTTTTTTTTTTTTCCGCGCTCCTATTTTGAAATTTGCGTCTTTTTGCGATCGTTTGACGAAATGTACCGTTTTTTCGCGATCTTTTATCAAAACTTGCCGTTTTATTTACGATCTTTTTACAAAATTTGCCGTTTTTTGCGATCTTTTAATAAAATTTGCCATTTTTAGCAAAATTTGCCGGGTTTTTTTTTTACAATCTTTTTACAAGATTTGTCTTTTTTTCATGATCTTTTAACAAAATTTTCTGTTTTTTACGATCTTTTTAAAGAATTTGTCGTTTTTCATGATTTTTTAACAAAATTTGCCATTTTTTTTACGATTTTTTAAACAAAAATTTGCCGTTTTTTTCGCGATCTTTTAGCAAAAGTGCCGTTTTTTTGCGATCTTTTAGCAAAATATGCAGTTTTTTCGCGATCTTTTAGCAAAATATGCCGTTTTTTGCGATCTTTTAATAAAATTTGCCGTTTTTTCGTGATCTTTTAACAAAATTTGTCGTTTTTTCGCGATCTTTTAAAAAAATTCTTTTTTGGTTGATAGGAATAAATGTGCAAGGGGTGAAAAAAGGTAACATTTTTTGGTGATTTTATAGTTTATAAATATTATAGGAGTAAAATCCACAAAAGAATAAAGTATTTGAAAGTTAAAAGCAATTCTATGTAATGGCTCATGGGATACTTATGAAGTTAATCGGTGATTATGATTTATATACTATTGTAACTTATTAAAAAAAATGAAGATTTATTTTTTCAGGGGATTTAATCAAGTGTTACAAACAGGCATGAAAGCACAATTTCCTTCAAAAGGCCGTGGAAAAAGCGTTAATTTCGTCAAAAGGTTGCGAAAAAAGCACGAATTTTGTGAAAAGGTCACGAAAATAGCACGAATTTTGTCGAATGGTTGCGGAAAAAATGCGAATTTCGTCAAAGGATGGCCCAAAAAACCGCGATTTTGGCAAAAAATCGTATAAAAAACGCGAATTTCATCAAAGGGAGGAAGGAAAAACACGATTTTCTTTAAAAGATCGCAGAAAAAGTGCAAATATAATCAAGAGTTCGCGGAAAAAAGAGCAAAATTTGTCGAATCATCGGGAAAAAACGTGAATTTCGACAGAGGACAGCGGAAAAACGCGAATTTTGTCAAAGGGTCGTGAAACAAACGCAAATTTTGAGAAAGAATAGCAAAAAAAAAAAAAAAAAAAAAAAAAAAAAACGTGAATTTTGGCAAAGTGTGGCAGGAAAAGAGAGAATTTCTTGAAAAGTTCTCGGAGAAAAAGTGCAAATTTTGTCAAAGGATCGCGAAAAAACGTGAAATTTGAGAAAGAACCTCGGAAAATTGCGAATTTCTTCAAAGATTCGCCAAAAAAAGTAAACTTTGAGAAAGAATGGCGAAAAAAAACGTAAATTTTGTCAAAGTGAGGCAGAAAAGTGAGAATTTTTTGAAAAGTTCGTGGGAAAAAGCGCAAATTTAGTCAAAAGATCATGGATAAAGAGAGAATTTTGACAAAGAACCGCTAAAAAACGCGAATTTCGTCAAAGGATTGTCGAAAAATGCGAATTTTGAGAAAGAACCGCGAAAAGAAAACGCGAATTTCGCCAAAAGGTGGCAGAAAAAGCGCAAATTTCATAAAAAATTGCCAGAAAAGCGCAAATTTAATCAAAAGAGCCAAAAGTGTCGCCGCCGAAAATAAGCGAATTTTGACAAAAAAACCGAGAAAAAGCGCGAATTTCGTCAAAAAATTGCTCATAAAACGCGAATTTTGACAGAAATCCGCAAAAACATGAATTTCGTCAAAGGATGGCAGAAGAAGCGCGAATTTCTTGACAAGATCACGGGAAAAGCACAAATCTAGTCAAAAGATCGCGGAAAAGAGCGAAGTTTGTCAAAGAGACACGGAAAAAGTGTAAATATCTACAGAGGATCGCTTGAAAAAAACGCGAATTTTGTCAAAAAATCGCTGAAAAACATGAATTTTGGCAGAGAATCGCTGAAATAACGCGAATTTTGTCAAAGAATGGCAGGAAAAACGCAAATTTCTGAAAAAATCACAGGAAAAGCGCAAATTTTGTCAAAAGGTCGCGGGAAAAAAGCGAATTTAAAAACACCATTAAAGATAACAAAGAAAAAAAAATTGATTAACATTGTACTTATTCAAAATCTAAGATTTGTATTTTAGGATTAAAAAACAAAACAAAGGTGTGTGTGTGTGTATTTGAGGAGGGGGTGACATTCAGTATCGTGGTAGGAGGCTTAAGATTCCCAATAGCGTAAGGGGGGGGGCCCAAAATTCCCAGTAGCCCCGGGCCCCAGAAGTGCTTAATCCGGCCCTGGAATGAGTTACAGATACATTACTTCATTTTGTTCCAAAAACATTATTGGTTACGCAAAACAAAATTATATTTTTAAAAGGATGATTTCTTTTGCCTTTATATCTTTTTAGCTTTCTTGGCGCTGAGGGAGGGGGATGGGGATCAGGCCCGTAGCTAGACCATATTGCCAGGTAGGGCAAAAGTTTTTCCAGGGGTGGCAGATTATTTTTCCACTTTTTGTTAATCTTTTATGCGTAGTTCTTCAAACACATGTACTGCGATTTCATGGATTTTTTTCACTTAAAATATGGGGAATTTCTAAAGCCAGAGTGAAATTTTTAAAGTTTCTTCAGAAGCACGGGAAAAAAAAATGTTAAATATATATTTTTAGTTTAGCGCAAATAAATTGCTATTTTTTATGTTAAATAATTTAAATGTGTACATGTACTATGTTCGTTTATATTAATAATACTTTTAAGTACAATTTTCTAAATGCACAATTTTGTTCACAATTTTTTTCACAAAATTTGTACAATGTTTCGCGTGCACTAACATTCTCCAAATGCATAACAATGAAAAAGTTAACCGCCCTTTTTCACTCTGTAACCAAAGACTAAATAGCTGCTAAAAATCAAAATGGTTTAACCTCGGAAGCAGAATCGGCGCAACGCTGCAATGCAACGCACGTCACAGACTCTTGGGAATGTCTGCGGACTATTTTTTAACTGTTAAAAATGTAGCAAAAATTAAAAAAAATCGGTCCTAAATCCAAAAATTAGGATATAAAATGTATCGCGAATTTCAACAAATAGTCTTCGAAAAGAAATCAGTTTCGTCATAGATCGCGAAAAACACGCGAATCTCGTGCAAAGATCACGATAAAACGGCAAGTTTCTCCAAAACATTGCAAAAAGGCAAATCTCTTCAAAAAATCACGAAAAAACGTCAAATTTCTTCAAAAAATTGCAAAAAACGCCAAATTTTTTCAAAAAATCGCAAAAAAAAAACGGAAAATTTCTTCAAACGATCACAAAAAAACGACAGTTTTCTTCAAAAAAAAAAATCACAAAAAAAGGAAAATTTCTTCAAAATATCGTGAAAAAACAGCAAATTTCTTCAAAAGATAGCGAAAAACGGAAGATTTCGTGATAAGATTGCGAGAAAACGGCAGTTTTCGTAAAAAGATCAAGAAACAATGGCAAATTTCTTCAAAAAATCGCGAAAACACGGCAAATTTCATCAAAAAATCACGAAAAACGGAACATTTCTTCAAATGATCGCGAAAAAGGGCAGTTTTCGTTAAAAAATCAAGAAAAAACTGCAAATTTCTTCAAAGGGTCGCGAAAAAGGCAAATTTCTTCAAGAGATCGTGACAAAACGGCAGTTTTCGCCAAAAAATCGCGAAAAAACGACAAATTTTTTCAAAAGATCGCGAAAAAGTAGCAGTTTTCGTCAAAAGATCGGAAAAATAGTCAAATCTTGTAAAAAACGCGAAAAAAATACAAATTTCGTCAAAAGGTCGGGAAAAACCCGCAATTTTTGTCAAAGGGGAGCACTTGTAGGGGAGCACCCTCTTTCGGACAATGTATGAAGTGTTAAAAATTCTGAGAACAAAGGCAACTTCTTTTTAAAATTATATTTTTCTTTTATGTCAATCACAAATATTTTGGAGGTCTGAGTGCATATGATGTAATGCGAGGGATTGGTCTGCAGACTGTTTTTTAAGTTTTTACTTGTGTTGCAGACTACAGAAAAAAAAAAAATTCTGCAGGTGGGGGTTTAACTGTGCAAAGTGTTTAAGCGAGGTTTCATGAGTTTCTATTTACTTCTTAAACTCGCTGTCAGGTAATTAAAAAATTTCCGGAGAGGTTTGGCTCGGTACAAACAAAGAGCCGCACAATCACAGGGATGGCAAATTGGATCTCTAGATCCAATTTGCCATTCGTCCCTTTGTAAAATTGTCAAAAACCAACCTTTAGAAAACATTTCACAGTATTTCTTTATTTAGAAAAATAATCCCTTAAGCTCTTTAAAAAATATTTCAAAGAAAAAAGCACAATTTCAGACCACAGACGGTATGTGTTCCGGTGAATGAAAGAAAGTCACTGAATATAATAGTACCAAAGAGTGTTAAACAATTCAGCTGCTTTGGTGATCCTTAAACAGGCAATTTGTTAGTGGTCAAATCTCTAGGAAGCTAGTTTAAAATTGTATAATCTTAATTACAAATGCGATAAAATGAAGGGGAAAAAAATCTTGCAAGGGGCGTCAAATTCAGAGTTCTAATTTTTACAATAGATTAAATCTTTTAAACTCTAATGCCTGTTTTATTATCTGTTATTCTGTAAAATTTTGAAAAAACGTAAATTACAGGAAACATAAAAAAAGCTTAGAAACACTGTATTTTCATAAACTTTTTAAATGGATTTTTATGAAAAAATATTAAATTGACACAAAATTTATGAAAATATTGTTAGCACTACGATAAATTATACCACAAATTCTTAATACAATAACACGAATTAAAACTCCTCTTGTACCTGTTTTTAAGAGGATAAATCGCAGTTCTGTAACAGAAGTTAACAATTTTGCTGTAGAGTAAACTTTTGTTGTAGCATTGAAATCAAACACTTTCAAAAATTCTATAAAACACAGGATAATTTTTAAAAGGTTATCAAATTGGGCATTTTTAACTTAATTTTAGTTTACTATCATCCTGGAAGGTATTTATTCAAAAATCCCTTATATTTCAAAGTGTGACATTTAATAAAAAATGAAATTAATTCCATAAATAAATGATTTAATGTATTATGCATTTATTTTTAATAATTAATGATGCAGAGTTAGGACAACTCAAATATGTAGGGGAGAGAAAAGCAGTCTATACGCACGCACACACATACATTGGATACATATATATTAAACAACATTTTATATTTGAGAATACTTTTAAGCACAAAACGCACTGTAAAAACAGTGTTTATTTCTGTTCTAAATTATAGCATGGAACAAAAGTACCGGGTGTCCAGTAAAAGACTGACCCATTTTAAAATCAAATAACAAAAAAACGGTTTGAGATAAAAATGCGCGGTTTGCGGTATTGTTATTAGAATATCAATAAATTTTGAATATGCACTTCCTTCAAATAGTTCTAATTTCGGCCAAAAGATGGCGCTGGCGGCATCAGACTACAGAAATACCGCCTGTTTTCTTGTTCTCAAGCTGATGATCTTTCCGGCTCATTTTCCCGAGTCGAATCTGAGTCGAAATGTTGAATCGACTCTCCACTCAACTGCAGAAATAGGGTTTGTTGATTGGAACGAGATTTAAAATAACATTTAGATTGAACGGGGTCTATTGTAACAATCTATATCTATTGTAGCCTCCTCAGACAAATATCACGGGGAACTACAAAAACTAGTTTAAAATTACTGTAAAACTTCTCCAAAGATGTGTCAATCTATGAATAAATATTTATAACCAGCAAACGTTTGTTAAAGAATCCTAGAAATATTTGTAACAATTCTAGAAAAATTTAAATTAATTTAAAGGATGTTCTTTAGTGTTTCAAAATTCTCTTCGGAATATGTCATTTTAACCGCTTAACTGATACTCTTTTTACGTATATATAGAAATATATTTATGTAAATATGATTTATTATCTTTTTTAAATTATGTATAAAAAAACCAATGTTCAATTTATTATTCAATATTAATATTTATAAAATTGAACTAAAATAAGTAGACATTCAGTTTTATCTAAAATATCTATGGCCCCACCAGTGGGTGATAGATTCTGACGTTTCAACTGGTAGACGGCAGTGCTGGGTTCGAACCCAATCGCATCTGTCGGCATAACCGTTCGGAATTTTCCGTGGTTTTCTTCGAACCTTGGATTTTCTTGTGTAAATACGGGTTAGGTGCCCTTACAGAGACACCCACGCAGGGCATACCCTGACCATTCCCTCATCATTCTGACCTATATCCCACGTGTACTTAATCGGCCGACATTAAATAAACCAAACCAAACTAAAATATATATAGGCAATTTTATGGCAAAACATTTTTACGGAAACTTTTTACTGAAATAAAGTTTCGTTTCTTTTTCTTCTAGTTTTTTTTTTTTTTTTTTTTTTTTTTTTTTTTTTTAATATTGCGTGAAACAAAAGCTGTTGAAAATATTTCAGAAGCCAATGCAGTATCCACTGTCCCGATCCTTTCTTTCATTTACTATCTCCCGATTCTACTTTTTTCTCCTGTTGGATTCGATGGTTGAAATACGAATCGGTTTTAAAAGCCTAGATTACAAATTTTGAAGCTATATTTGTGTAATGCAATACCGAATAACAGTAAAAAAGCAATAAACATCAAATTGATGCTCTTAGCACAATATCAAGTTTAAATTTTGAGGTATTTGCGTCATCTAAACTGAAAATAGAAGAGGTTATTACAATGCTGATTTAACCGCCAGTTGAGACGTCAGAAACTATCGCCCACTGGCGAGGCCATAGATATTTTAGATAAAACTGAATGTCTACTTATTTTAGTCCAATTTTATAAATATAAATATTGGAAAAATAAATTGAACATTGGTATCTTTTTATACATAATTTAAAAAAGTTAAAAAAACCATATTTTTAATAATATTTCTTATTTCAAATCAGATACAGGAGATATTTTCAGAATGTTTTTTTTTAGTTCTTTTCCTCATACCGGGGGAAAAGAACGAGATTACATATTTCCCTCCTATATGGGGGGGGGGGGCAAAAATATATTTCAGGTTCTATGATGCTTTTTGTAATAAAGTTTTGAAGAGGGATGACTTACAGGCTATAAAAAAAGATACGTCTTCCTTTTTTCTTTTTAAATATCCATATATTTTAGCGTAGATACGTTTCCTGCCGTGGGTGGGTGGGGGGAGGCGAGGTGTGTACAAAAGACATCTTAAAATCTCTCACGGCTTTCGTAATAAAATTTTTGGATACGTTAAATGACAAAATATGAATATAAAGTAGAGATGCATTCCGTTTTCGGAAATAATAATAATATTTTGTTTTAGGCAGGTTTTTGCCTTAGTAGGTAGTTTTGTATGTTTCTTTCTACTTCGTGATCAATAAATTTTTATGTCTAAAACAGGATTTGTTGTAGACGGATTCCTTTATAGTAAGATTTAGAAAATTTTAATGTGCCAATTTATAAGTTTTCTTAGACAGGAGACTTGGCAACGCTATTTTCATACCATTGTTTTAAAATTTTAACTGGTTTGCCCGTACAACATACCGGCAATTATAGTTTGCTTCTTCCATCACTTAAAGCTTTCTGACACTACTAAAAATTTTAAATGCAATTTCATACTATTTAATAGAAGAAATATTTAAATTAAATATTACGATTATTTTAGCTTTAAAAAAGCGTTTATCCCATATTTTCATTTCATTGTACGTAAAAAAGCGTATCAGTTAAGCGGTTAAAATAACATATTCCGAAGATAATTTTGAAACACTAAAGAACGTCTTTTAAATTAATTTAAATTTTTCTAGAACGCTTCTTTAATAAATGTTTTCTTGTCATAAATATTTATTTATAAATTGATACACCGTTGGAGATATTTTACAGTAATTTTAAACTAGTTTTTATAGTTTCCCGTGATATTTGTCTGAGGAGGTTACGATAGACAAAGATTGTTACAATAGGCCTAGTTCAATCTTAAATGTTATTTTAAATCTCGTTTCAATCAACAAATCCTATTTCTGTAGTTGAGTGGAGAGTCGATTCAACATTTCGACTCAGATTCGACTCGGGAAAATGAGCCGGAAAGATCATCATATTGAGAACAAGAAAACAGGCGATATTTCTGCAGTCTGATGCCGCCAGCGCCATCTTTTGGCCGAAATTAGAACTATTTGAAGAAAGTGCGTATTGAAAATTTATTGATATTCTAATAACAATACCGCAAACCGCGCATTTTTATCTCAAACCGTTTTTTAGGTGCGTTCGTAATTATATAATACGTAGCACCTATAGTGATCGTTCAGTCCGTCCGTCTGTCCGCATATAACAACGCAAAAACTACCCAACCGAATCGTTTGAAATTTCAAATACATAATTATTACATAATTTTGTCGAGTCATTTCAAATTTTATGAGAATCGGATGGATAGATCAATTACAGGGACGATCAAAAGTATTCCATTACATTACGGTCAATGGGGAAAAAAGTTTCAAATGCATTTTAATCGTTTGAAATTTAAAATACGCAATTATTACATAATTCTGTCGTGTTATTTCAAATTTTTTGATAATCGTGTGCATAGATCAATTACAGGGACAATCAAAAGTATTCAATTACATTATGGTCAATGGGGAAAAAGTTTCAAATATATTCTATACGTTTGAAATTTAAAACACATAATTATTACATAATTTTTTCGAGTTATTTCAAATTTTATGAAAATCGGATGCATAGATCAATTACAGGGAAAATCAAAAGTATTCCATTACATTACGGTCAATGGGAAAAAATGTTTCAAATGCATTTTAATCGTGTTACACTCATGCGAACTTAATAAAATTTATATGCAACTATAAAGTACATATTATACTATACATCTTACATAATTTGTGGTGCAAAGAACATTTGTTATTGATTTACAAGGCCACACAAAAGTATTCCATTACATAATGGTATAGGGAGAACATTGTTTGATGAGCGTTTTAATTGTAATTCACTATTTACAATGTTATGAGATTGATATATGAAAGTAATATTTTTAAAACTTCGTTATCGTTCGAACGCACCTAATTTGCTACGCTTCACGTGCAATTTCCAACTTGTTTATTATTTATTTTTAAAATGGGTCAGTCATTTACTGGACACCCGGTATATGCATCTTTATCTCTCTCTATTATCATATATTGGGTCTTTCAGAAAGTGGTGTCTGTTTGGGAAAATCAGCTCGTACCGGAAAAATTTGCCCATTACTTACTATATATTAGATATCGGAAACAATATCTAATAATTAAATGACAGACTTTTTCGGTACTAATTAATTTTCCCAAACGAACACGACTTTCCGAACGACCCAATATTTCAATCAAACGTCTCTATTTTTCAGGGCCGAATATACGAATTTCTTTTACAAATTTGCGCCATCGTATTTAACAATAAATAACAACCAATTACTTAAGTGATTTGGAATTATTCTTTTTCAGTTTTCAATAAATACATTACACTTTGAGTTTCAATTGGTATTTATCTTATGATGGTTTTTATCAAACTGTCTCCTTGCAAAAATTGGCTTACAATGGCAACTTAGACGACTACTCTGAAAATTGTTTTACTTTTAAGAAAAAGTGCAGAAATACCATTCTTCGTCTCTTAAAAAAAAACACCTGTAACATTTTTGAATTAAAGAATAAAAATGACTTTACGAATGTGCCAGTAAGTAATAAATTTCGATTTGTAAAATTGTTTGAGTAACCTAACATATTGTATTATTTAAATTTGAAATAATAATTGTTTTATCTCAGAAGCACCAACTTTTTAAAATTTTAGTGAAATGGGAGAGAATCGAAGAAATGAAGAGACAAATCTATTATTATGTACTTTATATTTTCACATGGGGAAGGGGAGTATCCCTTGTAAAAAATTCTATAGCGATTTCTAAAGGTTCTTTTATTTCTATGTACTCCCAACTACCTGGAGTCAATGTTCATGAAGGATTTAATTTGTTATGCTGTTAATTAGCTGATTTTTATTTATTTATTTATTTATTTTATGCAGGAAAATGTATGAGTTTTTTTAACCTACTTGTACCATATTGTATGGCTATTTGCGCTTAAATCCCTTTTAAAGAAAATTAAATAGTAACATTTTATGAAAGAGAAAACATTTTATCATAAAATAAAAGTTAATGTTAATTAAATTATATAGTTACATTTTTCCTTTTCTTCTTTACTTTACTATTGATTGATATTATGTCATTCCTTGAAGATGTTTTTACTTTAAGATAAAAATTATTTATATTACGCCATATAAAATTCATTTAAAGCGAAATACATGCAACATGGGAATAATTTCCTTCGTTAATTGCTACTTGTAAAATCTCACAAAAGAATGAAAAAAAGTAAGGCATACATGTATATTAAAAAAAATAATTCTGTAAATTTCTTATTTGAAATTTAAATTTATATTACTTAAATATGAAATATATAAATACGAAATTTGATAGGAGTTATATTGATAAATGATAATTTTTCATAGTAATTACATTTCTTTATGGTGAATAACACCTATAATTTTTGTGTTTGTTCATTGGCTTCACATATTTTTATTATTCTTTTATATGTTCATGAATGGTGAGAAGAAAAAAAGACATCAAAAAAGCGTATTGGGTTTTTTAAAGGACCCTCTTCCAAAGCAAACAAGTAAGCATAACAAAAGAGAGAGAAAAGTCCTAATGTGTGACATTTGCTATTTATTGTAATCAGATCAAGTTTACATGAAACAGACGACTAACTGTAAAGGAAACAATATTGTAAACAAGTTCACCGTAATTTCAGAATCCCCTGGTTTCAGCCAGCCTTCTAACGATAAATTTCGTATGGTGACACAGTTGTACGAAGAGACGAATCTTTAGCTAATAAACTAATCCAGATTTGTTCAATTTGGAGCGGTGTGGAATAATTTCTACAAAGCGAAAAAGCGAGGAATCCAGAACGCCTCAATTTTTGACAGAGGTCTGAGAGCGAAAAAAGCTTTTTTACTGTTTCCAGACTAAAAACTAAATTTAGGGGTAGAAGGAGAAAATTGGCATGAAGGAAGAAAAACGGAAATTTCATTGTATTACAAAAAAGCTTTTTAAAAGGAAATACTGAGTGATAAAATTATCGCATTCTGAGTGACCGAAATGTCGAATTTCATTTTGAATAAAAACTGGAAAAAATATAAATTTAATGTTTTTTTCCTTTGTTTTCTTAGAAATTTAATGTGGAGTTTTGCGTTAGGTCGGGCAAAACTTTTTCCAGGTCGGGCTTTGCCCGACCTGGCCCCCCTCTGGCTACGGCCCTGATGGGGATTTTTAATTTCGGGAATATTTCTATACATATATTGTAAGATCATCATATTTGTACATTTTATAATTCTACAAAATACTAAGAAAAATACTAAGAAAAATTTAAAATAAAAGATTTGAGTGGGATTATAAATGTTGCACAAAATCTCTGTAAATTCAAATTCAATTAATCCTTCTAAATCCTTCAATCCTTCTAAAATCCTTCAAAAATATATCAAACGATTATGTAAATCTTCTAGTTTAGTTTAAACAATTTTCGTAAAATGCTTTAGAATGTAAAATTTTCATGAATTCATAATGCGGTACATAAAGGGTTAAAAAACCACACGCGTTACAAAGGACTACAAATATTTTAAAACAAACTAACGTGCTAAGGCAGGTTGCACACCGATGCGACACAAACAGCATTATGAGAAATAAGAGCTTTTCTTTGTTTCAACTTGATCTTGATTGTTCTCCTAAGATGTGCGTCATGTTGCTTGGGTCGCGTCGCTGGGCGATCGAACTGAAACTACGCGATTTGCAAATGAATAATTCCCATTTTTAAGATTAATTTTAATGAAAAATCTAAATATGTCAAAATTAGGTGTCTTTATTGAAAATTAAAGATTTTGTACAATTTTAATATAAGTCTAACCTCCAGACTTATTAAAAAAAAAAAAAAAAAAAAAAAGAAAAGAAAAAACATAAGTTAAAAGAAGATATAATTTAAGTCAAATGGCTATTTGCGCTTCTTCTTTCTTCTTTTTTTTTGGAGGGGGGGGGGGAGTAAGATGTTAGTTCTATTTGCATCCCCTCTTTGCATATTTTGTCCCCTCCCCTTCTATTCTCTCCCCCCCTCTTTTTTATTAAATTCTTGTTCTGCCTACTGTACCGCTTGGCTCCACCTCCGTATATCTTTATTTCGTCTTCTTTCTATCGCTCTCTCTTTATTTTATTTTACTTTCTTCACACGTAACCGGAAATTGATTCATTTTCCTCTTACCGTCGTCTGTGTGTAACCCAATCTATAGACAAGCGGCAATGCGAATCTCACCTGTGTATTACGCACGAAAACCTTCGTAACCGGGCATTCTTATCACGAGGTTTATGCAAAAAAAAAAAAAAAAAAAAAAAAAAAATCGGGGGCATATTTTGGGGTTCAACTTTAACCCGTAGTGAGTATTATGGGTGGAGACAGGAAATTCTTTGACAGAAAGGCGATCATAAGATGATGTGTGGACTGTCTGCCATTTGCAATCCCCCGCAAACTTGAGTTTTTAGATAGAAAGAAGTCTTGATTTTAATTGCTATTGAGCTGTGTCTTAATAACTGGAATAAGAAAAAGTACAACAAGATAGTTACGAAATGAATATCGTATGGAAGAGAGAGAGAGGGGGATGGGGGGAGGGGATATTATCTGTGAAAGAAACCGCTTGCTTTTAAAGATGTGATTAATAAGGTAGGCGTGACTAGAAAAATGAATAATGGCATCATCGATTAGTTCTTCCACTATTTTTCCCCTCTGAAATTCTTTAGCTAGAAACAAGTTGCTTTTACCATGTGATTAGACGTTAAAAAAGAAAAAGGTTTGATATTCTTTGATATTTTGCGTGGGATTTCTGGATGGTAATAAATATTCAGTGATTTTGAATATGTTAAGTGGGGGGGAAAATTATGATATACTATATTAATTAAGCTTGATTCAAATAAAATATTTTTTCTGGAATAATTAAGTAATTTTTCACATAATTCGATTTATATTTTCGGGCATTTTCATTATAAAAGTAATGCGTGTCCGTAAAATAGTCATTCTGTCTATACAGATATTAGATTCGTGATTGATAATCATGTCTTATTATAAGTTATTAATATTAAAACGTTAAGTAATCAAGTATTCTTTGAAATATCATTTTTAATTTCTTCTTCTTTTTTTTTTTTTTTTTTTTTTTTTCTCGTGGTACAAATTTAGAAAAACAGTGGGAATAATGTTCTAATATTTTTGGGGGTTTAGTTTCTATTTGCTTTTTTAGTGATGCTTACTTGTATAATGGTTACACAGTTTAAAAAAACGTGTTGTATTGGTAATCGGGACGCCAGTTCAATCCATTGTTTTTTAACGCAAAAATTCCCGGAAATTCCAGAATTTTTTCCAGGAATTTATGGGAATTCTTCCGCTAAAAACGAGATTGTGTTGGTAATCGGGACGCCAATTCCAATCCATTGTTTTTTAACGCGAAAATTCCCGTAAATTCCAGAATTTTTTCCATTTTTTTCCTGTAATTTATGGGAATTCTTCCGCTAAAAAACAGTAAATTGAACTGACGTTCCGATTACCAACGCAATCTCCGTAAAATAGTCTTTTTTACAGTGTAGAACACTGGAACTAATTTATAAAACCTTTGATCTGAATCCCGATTTATGATTGCTCGTCACCAGGGTTCGTTGATATATGGGTGATTCTACTATGAGAGGTAATTTGTACGGCAATCCTTTTAAAACATATTTTTTATTCTATATATTGCTATTTTTTGAAATGAAACGCATCATCTTAATATACTTTATTGAATAACATCATGATTGAATGCCTAATTAAAACACATTTTTTCTGAAATTTCTTACAAAGTCTAAAAAAGTCTCTACTCTGGCATGTCATGTCCCCTTGCTGTTTCAATTTAACTTTCAAACAATGCATACATTTTTTCCATCAGATGCTTAACTAAAGCATGTTTAATTGGAATTTCAGTAATTACACTTACGTATTATAAAATAAAAATACGTAAATAAAATAATCTTGTTAATTTTAAATAATTTTTAAAATTAATTTTGTCCCGCTTTTTTGTGTATCTATCCTGTCAAATTTCGTACCGCTGAAACAAATATAAATTCAAGGATGGCTGTATTGGTAGTACCGCTTAAGGACATCTATCGGCTTGAAGTTAGCAATACTAAACGCGCAAGCCATTTAAGCATCGTCATTTTTAGTTGTTGCGACGCGACCGTGCGGCGTAGTGGTTTCGCAAGGTGATCGTGTTAACCCTTGGTAAGTCATAAAACTTATAATATTCATTCAGTGATGGTAACTTGTGGGAAAATTCCCACATCTGTGGGGAAAATAGAGCTGTGTGGGAAAAAGGGGAAACTTGAGGTTTTGTGGGAAATTTTGAGAATTTCCCGTTCCACTCTCATGAACGCGCTTTTTCCTTTTCTTTCTGCAAAACTTTTTAGAAAACCTTTTTTTTCGACTTGTTTTTCACAACTCCTGGCGAATTGCATCGTAACTATTTCGCTGAATATTGCTGTTGCGTTCCATTGTCTCTCGAAGCAGTAATGCAACTAAACTTCTCTAAGTTAATAGATCAGATTCAACCACGTGACCACAAAGTAGAGAAACCTGGGGGATTTTTCGAAAGGGGAAAAAAAGGTTATGACGTCAATCGGAACTATTCTATTCGATTTTCCGTTTCGATCGCTCGCTTGCTTCAGAAAAGCGTAAAACGAAAACAATTTTTTAGTTTAAGATTTTAGTTCAAATTTTTCTAGAATGTGTATAGTGTAGAATCTCGAAAGTTACATTTCAGTGTTTTATAGCTATGGATTTGGATAAAGCAGAAGACTCGTATGTCGCGACAACAAGGGTACCCATATGATCAATTTTAGGGGGGGGGGGGGGGCTGAGAAAAATCACAATTTCCCCCGCAAAGCTCTCACATATTTTTGTAAATATTTAAGGTACTTAGCTTTTTTTCGCAACTTTTGAGTTCCCACCCCCGATTTTTTGGGGAAATATGCTTTTTTTTGCGATCCTTTTAAGAAATATGTACTTGTTTCTTCGAGTTTTTGATTAAATTTATATTTTTTCCGAATTTTTTGACAAAAATTGCGATTTTTTCATGATTTTTGAACAAAATTAACATTTTTTCGTGATATTTTGCCGAAAATAGTGTTTTTGCCCACGTTTTTCGTTTTTTTCTATGCTTTTTGAACGAAATCAGAGATCTTTTTTGCGATTCTTTGACAAAATTAGATCTTTTCGCGATTCTTTGACGAAATTTTGTTTTTTCCGCAATTCTTTGATGAAATGTGCGTTTCTCACGCTCTTATTTGAAACACTTGCGTTTATATGCATTTTTTTAGCAAAAAAATAATCATTATTATTACCTTAAGAATTTATTTTTATAATATGTTTATGTTTATTAAATTACTTATGTTCTTCGATTGATTGAAAGATTTTAGTTTTGAAGAACCAAAATGAAAAGTAGTATAAAATATATTTTGATGATTTGCCGATAGAGGGCAGCACTGCTGAATTTAACAGTGTGGGAAAAATTGAGATCACGAGGGAAATTTTGAGGGGAAAATTGAGCTCATGTGGGAAATTTTGAGGGAAATTTTCAGTGACGAGGTTACCATCACTGTATTCATTTAATTCAATTGCATTTACTGCCCTAATTAAACAATACAGTAATAATTAAAGTGAAACATACAATTAACCCAAAAACTAATTCAGTCAGTTAAAAAATTTGAATTTATCATGAAAATGTCTCTCCCCTGCCGTATTTCCCCTGTCAAGATAACTGCCAGGGAAGAGAGAGTCACTGACCAGAAAAAGTTATAAAATATGTATAAAATGACTTTCCCTTATATGAAAAGGTAAATAAACGGAACAAAAATCATAATTTAAAGGTTTTTGATAAAACTCAAACTTTTCTTTTTGGCCGTATCCTCTATGTACTTGAAATCTCTTATCGTAGAATCACCCATATATCAAAATTCCATTTGATTGTCTTATCATGTTTAAGTTTGTTATATTGGGTTATTCTATATTCATTGTACATGTCAGGGATGTAAGACCTGCGCCAATTGCGCCAGACTGCGCCGAAACCGCTTTTCTGCGCCAAACTGCTACAAAATAGCTATTTTTTTTCAATTTTGCGCCAAACCTGCGCCAAAAGCCACTTAATGCCAAAATGAAGTTTAGCGCGATTTCGTCGATCCAGAAAACAACAAAAAATAACTTTTTATAAGCTGTTAATTTCAACAAAAAACAAAGAAACATTGATAAAGATCTCGAAAAATGCGCAAATTTCGCCGAAAAATTTCGAAAAACATGCGAATTCGGTCACTAAAAACACGCGATGTTTTGCGGAGTTTTATCGTGGCTCCGCAAACGAGCGCAAGCTGTTTTTTCCTTGAGTCAACCTACATTCATTTTCATCGCAGCCGATCGCAGAGTTCGGAGAGGGACGTCATATGACGCAAAACGCGCGCGTTGGGTTGACGAATGAGAGCTGCCGTAATATGTTAATTCCCAACCAATGGGGATTGGCCTCTTATATATTGTACATATTTTCTGTAAATTATCTTCCTGTTCTGTGTTTTTCTCGTGTCGGTGGTGAATTATTTCTCTGCTCGGCGAATTCTGCTGATAGACGGCAAAACCGAAAACAGAATGAAAGCGAGTACGAAGATCAGCTACATGTTTGTCAAACAATTACAAAAAATAAAAAATAAAAAAATTGTCAAAAAATTGTTATTGAAAAAATGTTAAAAAATGAACAAAACGCAGTCAAAGGGAAACAGTATTGAATTCAGACATTTTTCTCCGGGAGAAACTTCTGTAGCTCCGGGGGGGGGGGACATAATAAAGGAGGAAATTGCACTTTCTGACCATTGAAAACCCAAAATCTCAAAATTTCCGGGGGGAGCATTTCCTTGCTCCGGGGATGCCCCCCCCCCCCCGGGCCACCACCTGAATTCAACACAAAAGGAAAAAACAGTAAATCTCTGGGAAAATGCTCGAATTTCGGCAAAAAAAAAAAAAAAAAAAAAAAACTAATTTTGTCTAAGCATTTCAAAAAACATACACGAATTTTGTCAAAGGATCTCATTGACAAAATTATCGAAAAAATAAAACGGAATTTTGTCAAAGGTTCGCTAATTTCGCCACTCATATTTCACCAATAGATCATGAAAAACACTCGAATTTCATTAATAGATCATGAAAAATTTTTTTATAGATCGCGAAAAGCATACACATTTTATCGAAAAATCACGAAAAACACTCGAATTTCATAGCAGTGGTGATTCTCGTCCGAAATTTCCGAAAATTAAAAATTCGGTTGATCGCCGAAAAAAGCGCACATTTCGTCAATTTTT
Source organism: Maratus speculifer (assembly GCA_964019185.1). NCBI lineage: Eukaryota > Metazoa > Arthropoda > Arachnida > Araneae > Salticidae > Maratus > Maratus speculifer. The sequence continues at coordinate 53,110,518 of OZ025290.1, read as the reverse complement.
CGTGAAAAAATAAAGATTTCATCAATGTTTTTTGTCAACAAACTTTGTCAGAAGATCGCTGAAAAACACGAATTTCCTCTGCGAATCGCGGAAAAAACGGCCATTTCACCAAACATCGCAGATAAAACGTTGATTTCGTCTGAAGATCGGGGGGTGGGGGGGTAATTCGCGGTATTCATTGTGCACGGAAAAACGCGAAATTCCTGTGTGGATCGCGGAAAAAACGGCAATTTTACCAAACATCGCAGATAAAACGCTGATTTCGTATGAAGACCGCGGGAAAACGCCGATTTCGTTAAAAAATCGCTGAAAAAACGTCGTTTTCGATAAAAGATCGCTTAAAAAATTTTGTCAAACGATCATTGAAAAAAAACACCGATTTTATCAAAAGATCATGAAAAAAACGCCGATTTCGTCAAAAGATCGCGGGGATAAAACGCCGTTTTTGAGAAAAAATGCAAATTTTGTTTAAAGATCGTCGAAAAAACGCCGATTTCATAAAAAAATGGGAAAATGCCGTTTTCGTCAAAAGATTGCAATAAATCGCCGATTCTGTTAAAATATTGCAGATAAATCGCTGATTTCGTCTGAAAATCGCAGAAAAAGGCAGATTTCGTCTGAAGAAATCTGCCTTTCGTCCTTTCAAGATAGCAATTATTGTAATTGTTAAGGTTAAGAGTTTATTAGTACTGGAATATTTCAATCTGCTCCTAAAACAGCTTTTATTGCTACAAAATCCGATATTTACTGCTACAAAATCGGATTTTTGCTGCTACAAAAATAGATTTTACTGCTCCAAAATTCGATTTTTGCTGCTCCAAAGCTGCTACAAAATGGCTTAAGTACACTTTCATCCCTGACATGTTGAATCGTAGTATTATATAATGGTTATATATCACGATATATATCTGATATGTATTTTCAAAATATCCAGATTTTTGATATTTTCAATTTATTTTCAAAATAAAGGTGTGTGAAATTTTCAATGTTTGACATTTATTTTCAAATCATCACTGTGTAAGATATGGTTTATATTTTTAGTCTAAACAAGTGTAAACAAATTTTTCAAGTGTTAATGACTGTGTCAAAATGTAGATACAGTACTTATGTCTCTGTTAGTGATTTTTTTTTTTTTTTTTTTTTTTTTTTTTAAAAGCCAAAGATGAAAACAAATATATTTTATAAGCTTTAGATTTAAAGATTTACTTTTAATTCTAGAACTAGTATGTAATGTTAGAATAATTCGGAACAATCACTGAAATATAAACTGTCTAGTTTAAATAATCAGTTATATGCAGTTTTATCAGAAAATAATCTTTTACGATTTTAGTTCAGTTGAATTTAAACTGTACAACATGTTAGGGAATACAAAATAAAAAAAGGCTTACGTTTATGTTAAGTTTTTTTTAATTAAAGAGAATTATTTTGTATTTAAAATTTTGCTTTATAAATTTCGAATTTTTTATTTTAAACTGAATCCTATAATTAGTATTTTAATAATTGCATAAAGCAAATTCTTTCTTGTTACTTGAAAAAGGTGTTACAAAAAAAAAAAAAAAAAAAAAAAAAAAAAAAAAAAACTTTTTAAGTAATGTAAAATTGTTTATTCAAATGTTTGGTGAAGTTGTTAAAATCTTGTGATTTAAAAATATAATGAATTTAATAAACTTTTTATGCAAAATTCTTTCTGTTTTCAATTAGTTGATTTTCAATTTTGTTCTTTGAAATTTGAAAGGAAAAATGAATTTTAGTATAATGTTTGATTATATTTTCATGTTGAGTTCAATATATTTTAGTTTCTAATTCATATTATGCTTGAAAACATTTATTATAAACAGTAACTTGGCTATTTGAAAATATCGGATATATATATTTTACATTATTTTTACATTATTTTAACATAATTTTAATAGTTTAATTGACACCAATATATGGATATTTGTCTATTTTTATTTAAAGTTAAATAGTTATTTTTTAATTATCAAATTAATTTTAATGTTATTGATATGATTTTTGGTATTATTATTATTAATATTATTACTATTATTTTTATTTATTTATTTATTTATTTTTATTTCAATAATAATTATTTATTTTTTATATTTTATTTTTTATATATATTTTTTAATTTTTTTAATTTTTATTAATTAATTAATTTATTTATTTATTTTTTATTTTTATTTTTATTTTATTTTATTATTTTTTTAATTTTTATTATCCTATATTAAGGTAATGAGTTTATACTATGTAAAGTCACAATAAATGTTACTGATTAAAGTAACAAAATGGTATTTTAAGTTATAAGTTAATATGAATGTTATAACCTAATTCTAATTTAATTATTTTATTAATTTAATTTTATGTAAATATCGATCATTAATTATTTTCTCCGGTTCAATTATATTTCCATTCAGCTTTATCTTTTTTGTTCGTTATGGATAAATCATAGCAAATTTTTTCTTCTTTTTCAAATTATTTTTTTCGCCATTTGGCGCGCATGACATTCTATTTAAAAAAAGAGCAACCCTGCTGTTCCTGCTACGATCCGATGCTTGAATTTCTAACAAACTGGTTTTTCTACGTGATACTGTTTTAGATCGTATAGTAAAGTATTGCTTCTTGCTTTTATAATTTATTAATAATTCTACTGAGCTGTCCTCTACATTCATGGCGATAACCAGATAAGTTTCTTTTCTTTTCTTTTTTTTTTTTTTTCTCAATATCTTGTTTTCATACTTTTTATCGAAATTATATATGCAAGTAATGTTTATCATTTCCACGTGCATAAATAGGGTTAATTTGTACTCTTGTTACTGACACTGTTTGCTGCACGCTATTGTTTCAATATATGTATATTTTCATTTTTTCAACTATTTATTTCTATGTTCCTTGTTTAATAATTTGGTTTTTGTGTGCTGGTAGCCCCAATTACGTATTATTTTGCTATTTCATGGCTAATACGTGGATGAAACCGCACACTTCATTTGTAATTCCAGAGCATTTGGGGCCTGACGATTCTGTTCTGTGGACTACAAATTTCCTTTGCATTCATTTTATTTTATTTATTTATTTATTCAGATATTCTAGTTTCACTTTTTTTTTTTTTATATATATATATATATATATAATTCAATTCTATTCAAATCCTTCGTTTTGGTTTATTGTTTTATTGATAAATTCTATTGGTGAATTTTGTCTACTTTTAATGGTATTATATATATATATCAGGGATGCCACTTTTCCGCCTTTTGGCGGATTTCCGCTTTTTTTAATTTTTAAGAATTCGCGATTTTCGTTAAGCGATCACGAGATAAAATAACGATTTTCGTCGAACAATCGCGAAATAAAACAGCCTTTTCCATCAAACGATCGCGAAATACAACAGCCTTTTTCGTCAAGCGATCGCGAAATATAACATCGATTTTCGTTAAAAGATCGAAAAAAACCGGCTATTTTCATCAAACGGTCGCGATATAAAGCAGCAATTTTCATCAAACGGTCGCGATATAAAGCAGCAATTTTCATCAAACGGTCGCGATATAAAGCAGCAATTTTCATCAAACGATCACGAAACGAAACGGTGGTTTTCTTAAAACGATCGCAATGTGAAACGGCAATTTTTGTCTAACGATCGCTAAATAAAATAGCCATTTTCGTCAAACGATCGCGATATAAAACGGCGATTTTCGGCAAACGATCGCGAAACGAAACAGTGATTTTTGTGAAACGGCGATTTTTGTCAAAGGATCGCGGTGTGAAACGATGATTTTTGTCAAACGATCATGATGTGAAGCGTCTATTTTCGTCAAACGATCGCTAAATAAAACGGCGATTTTCGTCAAACAATCGCAATGTAAAACGACGATTTTCGTCAAACGATCGCGATATTAAACGGCGATTTTCGTCAAACAATCGCAATGTAAAACGACGATTTTCGTCAAACGATCGCGATATTAAACGGCGATTTTCGTCAAACGATCGCGAAACGAAGCGGTGATTTTTCTGAAACGACGATTTTTGTCAAACGATCATGATGTGAAACGGCGATTTTCGTCAAACGATCGCTAAATAAAACGGCGATTTTCGCCAAACGATCATGAAATAAAACAGTTATTTTCGTCAAATTAAAAAAAAAAAACTGCAAAATTTTGCTATTCACTCGCGGAATAATCATTGAATTTATTGCTGGGTTACTTGAATTGGTTTAAAATGATGCGATACATAAAATTCTTCACTGAACCTGTTGCTGGGTTACCTTAATTGATGTAAAATACTGTGAACTAAAGAAAAATCATTTTAACTTACTCTTATAAATTAAAAGTTTACAACAAAAGAAAAGCTGTATTTTTTTATTTAGTTTATTATAAACAATATAATTTTCAAAATTCACACAAAGTTGTGAAAAATGTCGTAAATTTTACTTTACGCATAATTTCCTCTTTTTTGCTATTTTCTGAGTGGCATCCCTGATATATATATATATATATATATATATATATATATCGGATATTTTTATATTTTCGAAAATTTCATATTTACGAATCCTGCTTGTCATTCAGTTTCAGAATGTAACGTAACTCTGTAATGTTAAGTCTATGGGCGTTTGATGCATTTATTCTTATATTTGAAGAATCTCTTCGACAGGGTTGGCAAGTTTCTTCCGCAGTGGAAAAAACCGCGGAAAAAACCATTGAAAAAACCGGCCGGAAGAAATAGGTTTCTTCCAAGTGGGAAGAAATGGAAGAAACTGTTTTGCTCCAAGAATTCACCATATACTTTCAATTTTGTAAGATATGATAAATATCTTCTTCCGATAATTTTATATAAACTAATTCCATTGGACCAAAACAAATTTAATTAAATATATATGTTAAATTAATAATTACATCAGTTTTTTAGCCAAGATCATACACAACGCCTGTCTAAAGATCTTCAACCATTGGTTAAATGAAAAGAAATTTCATCCGAAATACACAAAATTAATTAAATGTTATTCATTTCAATTTAACCAATATATTTTTTAATTATTTAAATTTCTGAAACTAGTAGTAAATAGTAGAGATTCTTTACCAATGGTAGAATGAAACCCATTTAAATAAAAGCTTTTAATTTACACCAGTTTTATCAATGTAAGTAATATACCATAATTACTGTATTAAATAGAGATCGATCAAAAATATGGTTTCATTTTCGGCTCAAAATCAGAGTTTTGCCAAAAACTTGGCTGAAAATTCGGCTTGACCGAAACTCTTAGTATTCCAAAAATCTTGTTTTTTCTTGCGGAAATTTTCAACATTATTCATTGATTTGAACTTATCGGCTCTAATGAGTCTATTGCAATGAACTTCGTTGTTTAAAATTATCAATCATCTTATAGAAAATTTTTAGTTTAAACTGCATTAGGGTTTCAAATATTCTTTGAGAAAGTTCTAGAATAACAAATGATCATTTACAAAAATCATTATAATAGAAAAATCAATATGTGTATACTTAAAACTAAAATATTTTTTAATTAAATTAAATTCGTATAATTAGAAAATCTTCCTGTGTCATTGATGACTCAATTATGTTTTATTGTATATGAAAAAATAGTTTTTGGATAATTAACAATAGTGCATAATTAGTAAATACTATACATAAAATTAATTTACAATTAATAATTTTATGTATGTTTTAATTACTTAAAAACATACAATTTAATTACTTAATTTTTTTTAAATGTTTTTGGCTGAAGCTAGGAAGGTCACCGAAATTTGGTTTTGGCCTTAGAAACCTGTATTGGTCAATCCTAATATTAAAAAAATCATCAAAATTCTAATTTTTCTTAGTACAATGTAGTTTAGCAAAAAAGTCTTTTAGCAGTAGGATGCTGCAATCAGTTTCTCAACTTAAATTTATTTAATGGAAAAAAAGACCCCCCCCCCCTTAAGTCTTATACTTTAGGATAGTTTAAAAGCATATACCCATAGATATTTTTAGATCACTAATCTTTTAAAATCAGCATTGAGATATTCATGCTAGATGTTAGTATAAATAATTACAAATTTATTTATTTACTATGTTGCGTAGTTTAAAATAAGGCATTTTTATAAAAAAATAATATATTTTTATATAAAAAATAAACAATTTGTTGGTTTTTTTTCTTTCTTTTTACATAAATAATGTAATTAATAATAATAATTAAAAAAATCCCTTTACCTCTAGAGTAGTAAAAATCCATCACCTGAAAATATCTGCCAAACTTGAAGTTTCTTATTAAATAAAATAACTTATCTTTGCAAAAATATTTTTAATAATAAAATTTTCAAATTTAGATTTCTTGTAATTATACTTTAATTCTCTTATATAGTTAAAAGGTTAAAATTAATTTCTGGAGGAGATATTTTATATATAATAATGCATCAAATGCCCATAGGCCATAGGGGATTAAGAAAGTGAGTAACGAGCAGCCGTAAACATGAATATTTGTAGTAAATTGTGTTCTACTTTAATCCTTTATGTCTTGACGGTATTTTAAAGTACCATTAAAATAACTTATTAAAAATTCATTTTTAAAACATCGAATAGTAGTAATAGAGTTTAAAATAATTTGTATACAGGGTGCCCCCTCTCAACGGTGGCCAATGACTAATTTCTAAACCGTTAATCATAGACATTTAGTTCCAAATGCAAAAATGCTTTAAAAAGGGTAAAGAATTGTTTTTCAAGCGATTTAGCTCAAAATAAAATTTTATTAAAAAAATACGAAAATTAACTTTTTATGCGGTCCCCCGGTCCTATAAGTGATATTTAGTAAATTTTTCCCACTACTCTAACAAGTAAGAGAAAAAAGGTCCCATTTACATAACATTAAAATTGACAGAGTTATAAAGCTTTAAATTTCATGACTTAAACCACTTTTCTGTAGCTAAATACGGATGAATTGGACTGAGCTTTAAGGGAACGTTCACTGAGTGCTTAAAAGTATTATAAAGGGCGTCTATTTTCAACTCTGTCTAATAGCTAATTCCTAAACCATTTGCCACAGTCATATAGTTCCAATTTCTAAAAGGTTTTAAATGAGGTAAAGAAATACTTTAAAAGCACTTTAACTGAAGGTGCTACCACCATATAAGTTTTACGGTAATGTTAATTTTTATTATTTAACTTCTAGATTGGTTAAAATAGTTGAAGACGCGAGTTTTAAAATTCTCTTTATCGTGAAAATCAAATTTTGGGAAATCGCAATTTTATTTTTAAAGGTGTGGTATTTTGATAAGCCTTTATTTTGCTTAAAAAGTTCGTACTTATTTTTCCCTTGCTCAAATTTCTATTCAAATTTTAACTCACTTCCAAATATGCGATCGAGGTTCAGTTTGCACACTTATTTATATCCAATGACAGTATAATATTAATGCAATTTTAAGTGCGTACCATTTATTTATTTTATAGGATTACATGAAATTCTGTTAGGTTAAGTAATCTAATAGAATAGAAAATATATATCATTTTGTAACGATTTGTGACTGTTGCTTTTCATAAATTAACAAACTTTCTGTTATTTTTTACTTATAATTTTAGTACAAATTTTGCTTTAATGTGTAATCATCAACATAAATTTAAAAATAATATTGTAAATATTATTTTACTCTCAGTGTTTAATGTGAAATTTTATATCTTGCGTTTATTTTTATTTCCAGTAAATTTGTGACTGACCCCTAATTTGCAGTAAAAAAGATGCTTCAACTTTAAACAGCTATTACTCGGTCAGTTTTAATCGCAGAGGAATGGGACTTTTTTTGTATTATTTGTTACAGTAGTGGGAAAAAATTACTAAATATCACTTATAGGACCGGGGGACCGTATAAAAAGTTAATTTTCGTAATTTTTTAATAAAATTTTATTTTGAGCTAAATCGCTTGAAAAACAATTATTTACCTTTTTTAAAGCATTTTTGCAATTGGAACTATATGTCTATGACTAACGGTTTAGAAATTAGCCATTGGCCACCGTTGGGAGGGGACACCCTGTATACTTTATTTTATCTTGTTCCAAAATCATTATTGGTTGCACATTACAAAAGTATTTATAAAAAGATTATTTCTTTTGCCTTTGCATCTTTTCAGCTTTCTTGACGTTGAAAGATTGAGGGTGAAAAGTTTCAGTTGGGAATAGAAACCGGGGAAAAATTAGAGAACTTTTTTTTTTTACAATTTTTATTGACACATTTATATCTACACCCATGGTCCTGAACGAATTAAATAACGCCAAGCTTGGGACTACAGCCAGTAGTGGATACAGTATTAAATACCAGTCTCAAATACTGATGTTCTCACTATCTATATATTTAAAAGACCTGGCTGTTTTTTTAGTCATCAGCCCTGAGCTTTCTACTGGCCCGATTTTGATAATTATTTTTTTAAGTGAAAGCTTTTTATGTGTAGATGTGCCCATTCTGGGTAATTTTTAATTTATTTCCATTTTTATATATATTTTTTAAATTATAAAAGCTTTTTCGTGACATTTCTTCAAAATAGTGACAACAGATTAAGCTTTTCTCACAATAATAAAGAAATTATTTTGCTTAATTTCTTTCCACCAATCAGGAGCTTGATCTCATCGATGAATGTGTGATCGCATTTCAAAGAAAAAAAAAAAACGGTTTTCGTAAAATTTAATCCTAATAAAATGATTGCACATAATTATTCACTAATCACGGTACAATACACAGATTATTTACTGAGTATTAAGTATTATGTAAATAAAATAACAGAAAATAAACTTTAATAAAATATAATATCTAAAGCGAAATTTTGTCGATGGAGAAAATGTCGTCATTCAGAAACCAGATAAATGAATATAATATATATTGTTATAGCTGTGTCAGTGACGATGTCATATTCACTGACTTTTATTCCTGCATTTAAAGAAACAGAATTTCTATTTATTTAAAGGTCCGTGGTATGCACAAATGAAAATATTTTTATAAATTGTGCCATTTCTAATTAATTATAAAAAATATTTATTAAACTAAACAATTTTTAAATAAGTGCATAAGTCACGCTTTTATTTCGGAAAAGATGAGTGTTTCTGAAGATGTAAATGATGTCTTATTAGAAAAAAAACTGTGATATGCCGGTATTACGATTTTTCTATCGTAATATCAAAAATTAATTAAAATCATTTCATTGTATTAAGTTATTATTTAAAATAAAAATAAATAAAATGTTTACTGCATATCAGCAACAAACACAAAAATTGTATTATTTTTAATAACAAAGATATCGTTTTTCATTTCGTTGCCATAACAATAAAATTAATTTTGACAAATTCATGGAGGCTACAAACTAGTGCTCGCGATAGGATACGTATAGCAGGTATACGATTAAACGATATACGTATATCCGTATAATACGTTTTTCTGCTATACGGATACTTTCGAATATACGTTTAAACGTATCCGGATACGTATAAGGCGTATCAACTAAACGTATATTTAAGAATACGTATATTTAATGTATACGTATATTCGCCGTATCGTATCTAATTTAAATAGCTGACTTCACCAGTCTTATGTCGCTGAATGGAGAATAATTTGGAAATCGGTAGCGTTACGACAGAAATCCGCATAGTATGCAGACCGGAGCTAAGGGGGCGCTATGGGCGGCTCAGCCCCCCGTAGAATATTTTGAGCCCCCCCCCCCCCCTGGAAAAGATTCCAAGGTCACTCAATTAATTTCTGTTCCAAAAATTCAAATGAAATTCTGTTCAAAAATCTAATTTAGTTTTGAGACCCTTTCACAGTTTTGCAGAGTTACTAAATTGTATCTAAAATAAGTGTGTCAACACTCCCTCATTTTATATGTACATATGAAGTTAACATGATGTTTCATTTTGCACCAGTTATACAATCAAAATTTTCATCATCCTATACTTTTCTTAACATAAAATGAAGTTAGTACAACAGTTTAATTAGAAACATAATACCTACAATGTGAATAGTTATTAATTTATCTTTCTGCATCAGAAAGAGAAAAAAAAATTATGAGCCCCCCCCCCCCCCCCCCCCCCCTTTGGTTCACTTCTAGCTACGGCCCTGATAGTATGTCTTACACATACGAGATCAAGCAATGAAAAGCGTATATTTTTTAAAACAGTTTGCAAAAAGTTCACAAAAGATCAGACTCCTGATTGGCTAATCTCGCTTCACTAACAGTGAAATATCTACTATCTGGATTCCAACCAAGATCTTGGTATTTTCCTTTATAAATATTTTAATCAACATACATGTTCAGTGCAATTTACCGAAGTGACCCATCGAGAGTCTCTCTGTCTATCTCTGTCATCGAGAGTCTGAGTCTCTCTGTCTCTTCGCTCAGTTTTGCTACTTTTAGCTCGCTGAGTTTTGCACTGATGAAGAATCTCGTTAGTAGATTCGAAATAGCTATTTTCTACCTTCTCATACTTTATTTGTGCATTTATATTCGTTGGCTCTCTATCCTTATACATTTATGTGCTTTCCCGCTTAATAGAATATTGCTGAAATACTTCATTTATATGCTTGCCCGCTTAATAGAATATTACCGAAATACGACATTTATATGCTTGCCCACTTAATCGAATATTACCGAAATACGACATTTATATGCTTGCCCGCTTAATCGAATATTACCGAAATACGACATTTATATGCTTGCCCGCTTAATAGAATATTACCGAAATACGACATTTGTATGCTTGCCCGCTTAATAGAATATTGCTGAAATACGACATTTATATGCTTTCCCGCTTAATCGAATATTACCGAAATACGACATTTATATGCTTGCCCGCTTAATAGAATATTACCGAAATACGACATTTATATGCTTTCCCGCTTAATCGAATATTACCGAAATACGACATTTATATGCTTGCCCGCTTAATCGAGTATTACAGAAATACTACATTTATGTGCTTGCCCGCTTAATCGAGTATTACAGAAATACTACATTTATGTGCTTGCCCGCTTAATAGAATATTGCTGAAATACTTCATTTAAATGCTTGCCCGCTTAATAGAATATTACCGAAATACGACATTTATATGCTTGCCCGCTTAATAAAACACTAAGGAAATACGACATTTATATGCTTGCCCGCTTAATAAAATACTACCGAAATACGACATTTATATGCTTGCCCGCTTAATAGAATACTACCGAAATACGGCATTTATATAATTGCCCGCTTAATAGAATATTACCGAAATATGACATTTATATTATTGCCCGCTTAATCGAATATTACCGAAATACGACATTTATATGATTGCCCGCTTAATCGAATATTACCGAAATACGACATTTATATGCTCGCCCGCTTAATCGAATATTACCGAAATACGGCATTTATATGCCTGCCCGCTTAATCGAATATTACCTAAATACGGCATTTATATGCTTGCCCGCTTAATAGAATATTACCGAAATACGGCATTTATATGCTTGCCCGCTTAATAGAATATTACCGAAATACGGCATTTATATGCTTGCCCGCTTAATAGAATATCACTGAAATACGGCATTTATATGCTTGCCCGCTTAATAGAATATTACCTAAATACGGCATTTATATGCTTGCCCGCTTAATAGAATATCACTGAAATTCGGCATTTATATGCCTGCCCACTTAATAGAATATCACCGAAATACGAGATTTATATGCTTGCCCGCTTAATCGAATATTACCGAAATACGACATTTATATGATTGCCCGCTTAATAGAATATTACCGAAATACGACATTTATATGATTGCTCGCTTAATCGAATATTACCGAAATACGGCATTTATATGCCTGCCCGATTAATCAAATATTACCGAAATACGGCATTTATATGCATGCCCGCTTAATAGAATATCACCGAAATACGGCATTTATATTCTTGCCCGCTACCGAAATACGGCATTTATATGCTTGCCCGCTTAATAGAATATCACTGAAATACGACATTTATATGATTGCCCGCTTAATAGAATATTACCGAAATACGACATTTATATGATTGCTCGCTTAATCGAATATTACCGAAATACGGCATTTATATGCCTGCCCTCTTAATAGAATATCACCGAAATACGACATTTATATGCTTGCCAGCTTAATCGAATATCACCGAAATACGACATTCATATGCTTGCCCGCTTAATCAAATATCACCGAAATACGACATTCATATACCTGCCCTCTTAATCGAATATCACCGAAATACGGCATTTATATGCCTGCCCGTTTAATAGAATATCACCGAAATACGGCATTTATATGTCTGCCCGCTTAATAGAATATTACCGAAATATGACATTTATATGCTTGCCCGCTTAATCGAATATTATTGAAATACTATATTTATATGCACCCGTTTACTCGAATATTACTGAAACGTTACACTTATATGCTTACCCGTTTAATCGAATACTATTGAAATACGAATGCACTCGTTTATTCTCCTTCTATAGTAAAAAAAGCTATACTTAACCAAATCTCAAGAAATAACTTGTGGAATGATGCTGATGTGTAAGGTTTCCTGAAATAACGCGTCCGGGTGGATCACACCTTCCATGAGTCGAATAGACCAATCAAGAAACATTACAAAATTGATTGCATGGAAAATAAGGTATTGCGAAGCGATTCCATGGAGTATTGGCGAGCGCAGCAATCAGGGGTAGCCTACAACTTGGAATCGAGAAGCCTACAACTTGGCCGCAAAGCCTACAACTTCGAGTTGGCGAGCGTAGCTGAGCCCCCCTAGTTATTTAAAAAAGAAACTAATAAAAATTACCAAATATGTAAATTATTTTAAAATTCCTCCGCGGTAAGACAATTTACATATGGTGAAAGTAAAACCATTGTGTCACGTGACGCAGACACTTAGTATAAGTATCTCGTAGAGTAGAAGAACGAGCATTTATAGACGCAGTTCTGCTTAGATTACAATTAGAAATGAATAGAAAAAGCTGGGTGTGGCGGTACGCTGAGAAAAAGAATGACAGAGCCTACTGCCTGCTATGTGATGATGATATTGCTGAAAACTCATTCTGTGCAACTGGTGGAACAAAATTCATACCACATATAGACAAAGTCACAGACAGGACTATCTTATTTTTCGGACTATCTTACCCTTAAAAAGTGTGAACCAGTCGAAAGATTTCTCGAATCCATTACTTTCTTCTTGTTAAGATACAAGAAAATATAAAAAAACTAAGTACTGAGCCACAGCTCTTTCAAAGATTAGTTTGATTCTATCCACAACTAATGTAAGACAATTTATAATAAATAACTTTAACCAGAAGTAATTTAATAAGAAACCAAAATTTAAACTGAGAAACGTATTCAGATTTTTTAGGTACCTGCATAACAAGTAGTAGTTAAGTAAACGCATCGTAGTTTTTTAAACAGAGAATCGCGATAGGGATACTCAACCGGATATTTCTCAATGTCTGTAATCCGCAGAAAAGCATTGAAACATCAAATTTCATATCTTGAATGAAAAACGTTTAAACGTTTATACGTTTAACCGCTTGGATAAGATCCGTATATACGATGTACCGTATATGTTGTTTTGCGCAATACGTATAACTGCCGATGCCGTATTATACGTATAGTTGATCCGTATTTCGTATAATACGTATTATACGTATACGCGTATAAACGTATAATCGAGAGCACTACTACAAACCAATAAATAAATTAAATTTATTGCAAGTGCTATAAATGTGTAGTGGGTTGTTTGTACAGTTCACTAACTCCCTGTTTCTATTATAATTAAAATGTTTTACTGATATTATATTTATTGTACAGCTGCCGAGCGATATTTAAACGGAGAAAAAATAAACTGTACAGATATTTTTTAATTAATATTCTCAGATATTATATTAACTTCCTAAATAATTTGACATTTAAATAATGTTTAAGGTTTAGAAACCGCATTAAAAAAGATTTGTAGCTGAAGTTAAGTCCAACATAATAATTTATGAGTTGTTTTCTTTATTTTTTGTTATTTTCTGAAGTTTTTGTATCTTCATCATGAAAAGTTTTTTGTTTTCCCTATTTTAAGTGGTTGCAATGGTTTATTTCGCTCAATATCTTATTGTGTATATAATACTGATATTTATCACACATATCTAATATATATTCTTTTCCGTCGAATTTCGACGGGTAGTAATATATAAGGGAGAATTGGGTAGTGTAGGACACTTTTTACAAAAGTAAGAAAATCAACTTTGTTTGACACAAAAACAAAATTTTCAATTTATAGAATGCAAGGTGAAGCACTTTTTAATCTCCCTGAACAGTATAGAAACATCACATACAATTAAGCTATTTTATAATTAAAGAAATTGTAAGTAATGTATTCATAATGTATAATCCAAAATGTATTCATACGTTCCCACTAACAGGGAGGTATGGGACAGCAATAAAACAAAGCTATGAGGCTCAAATAGTCTAATGTCAGCTAGATATACAATGAAACAAAGATTGTAGGTTGATAATGTATGTTTCACAATAGAAAATTCTACTATTATCATGACTGGAATGAAAATTCGGGATTGTCAGTCATAAATAGCATTAAAAAATATTATCAATTCAGTTTATTTAATAAAAAAAAAAATACATAGTCAATGTTATAATTTATATAAAATTGCCTGCAAATCTTAGCAATTTGCATTCATCTTATTAAAGGAATTGGACATGTCCCATTTTTGTGTGTGGTTCATGTGATTCTTAATGTGATTTCAGTTGTTTTAAGAGTGTTTTAGTTTAAAATGAATTTTAGCTTCTTACTGACGTGTAATAAAGGTGTCGATAGAGTGGACTGAATTCTTTCTATTATTTTTAAAGTTTTTAATTTCACATTAACAAATACACACAACACATAAACACACGAAACCACGAATAGTGAACTAATTTGCAATAATAAAACTTAAAATAATTTCCATAGCTTAACAGATGTATGGATGATTAGTTATACGAGTACGTGCTGATGCTTTGACAATCAACAGCTTAACTGCCCTTTTTTTACAAGTGTCCGCTAGGTGGAGCCAAACACTTCCGGAACGGAACAAAAGGTACAAGGTAAACTGCAGGGCTGAACAAAAGTTTTCAAGTATATGTTTCCCATTTATTAGTACAAATTGCTCAAAAATAAATTTTAAGCTTTTTCCTTGCTAAACTAAATTTTCCCATTTTATAATATGTATATCAATTGACAGATCAAATACAGGGCTGTTCAAAAGTATTGGAATACATATTTGGCTATATACCCTTATTTCCCCAATTAATGAACTTTTGTTAAAGATTTCATGAAGTGTTGGAAAGTGCTTCATAATCTATGCTTAACGCATGATTTTTCTCACTTGTTCTTTATTTTGACCAGTGAAATATAGGCTCATTCAATTGGAAAAAAAATGAAGTAAGATTTTCATACTGATTGTTGGTTGAAACAGATTTTTTAATAGCAATTGTATGTGAAAATATCAGTTTACATAGCCGATAACTTCTCTTGATACTTCTTGTATGCCAAGCTTTGCGGCAATTAAAATACCGTTATATTTTAAAATTGAAATAAATAGCCGAAACTTTGTGCCAATGTATTAAAATACAAATGCACAACGAGATAAAAGAAAGGGGGGGGGGCGTATTTTGCTTTGGACCGCTGCAATGCTTGCACCTTCCATATTTTCATGCATTTGTTTTTATTGCTTTTAATCTGAGAATGAACATTGAAGGTATAGGATTTTAGAAATTCCGAAGCCACTGTCGGCTGTTTATCTTTAAAATTGTTTCTTTTTTCCTTTCCATCTCGTTGACTTATTTGTCTTTTAATATCGATTTGCACTGAAAGAATACGCTGAGTATTTCGCATCTATATTTGCATGATTTTCATGCATTGAAATTAGCCCTAAATTCATGTATCTTCATTTTATCTTAAAATAAATAGTTTAGATTTTTTTCTTTCCCAGTCTTTTATATAATATATATTTTTTAATACTGGCTGACAGTTTCCCCCCTTTTTTTAATAGCACTGTAAATACCAATCAATTGAATTCCTTTGAACCATATAATGATCTTACTTTAATGAACCAATTTTTGTTTCTGAATGCTTCAAAACCATAAATTTATCTTAGCGGCCCTATATTTTGAAGCATAAAATAAACAATAACATAAAGCGTTAGAATCATTGAATTATCCTGTTCTATTCCTTTCTCATGATATTGAGACTTCAAGGAGAGAAAAAAAAATCCAAATATTTTTCCCGTGCTCGTATCTTTGCCCAGTTGCTTCTGTTTCATTTCCTGTTCTTTGCTGATTTAAACAGAAAAGATATTTGCATTGGCTACTTAAAATGTATCTAATAATTAGAAAAAAACTGATTCGTGTGACGTTTGGCTAATCAATATTAATGATCAACAAACAAAATATCATGAAGAATTCATAGAAATTTTAATACATTCATTAATTAATAAAATGTTAATAAAATAAAACTAGGTAGAGTGGACGGGGAAAAAAAATCATGTATAGTGTAACTTAAGAAGTGTTCATGAATGGCTCTTTATAATTCGTCACCTGAGAATAATAAAGTTCTATCTGTGTTTTTGAAAAAATTGACTTATCGATATAGATAGGTTCTATTTGTATCTATAAAGGCATTTTTGCATCAAATAATGTTATATATAATTTACATATGACCTTACAATCATAATATGACATAATTTTAATCCAGAGATGCCTTCATGGATACAGATAGAACCTTATTATTATCAGGTCACGAATTGTATTACTCATATTTGCCAAATGATGAAGCTCCCATGAATTGCTTTTTTCAACTGGAAAAATATTACTGAAAAACAAAATTTATTTTGAACTCCCTTTCAGTTGTTTTTACTTTCTTCTATCTGCAATGGAATAAAGTATTGTAATCGAAATTTTTTTTCTGCTTCCGGATTTCGACTGATTTACACGTTTTAGGGGTCAGTTTCGAGGGTAGAACCCCGCACCCACTGGTGCGACATTTTACAAAGGGATTTGCAAAATGTTTTTGCTTTCAAGAAAAATTCAGCTTCTCAAAATAGAGGTTCTTTAAATAGTAATCTGACTATATTCTGCTAACGTCCTTGATTAAATGCAAAACTAAAAACAAGCTAAGATAAAATAATTTCTTAACTTTTGTGTATATATTTTTTGCATTATTATTACTATGGTGCTCTATCCTTTGCACTCTTCAGGTGCCAGCTTCCGGACTTTTCCTCTTGCCCGGTCCCTCTATCTATATCAGTCTATATCTTCTGTCTTTATCTTTATTCTCCTCCCTCCTTTCATTCTATCTGTTTTGCTATCTGTTTATCTTTCTAAACAATATCCTCATATCCCCCTCTCTCTATTTATCCCTCTATCTCAATCTGCTCCCGCTCCCTCTCTATCTAATTATCTTATCTATAAATCAATTGATCAGTTAAAAATTATAAGGTGGTCTGGGGTAATAACGCCAGGCGGGGTAATAACGCCAAGTGCTAATATTTTGCATAATTATGAAATAATCTGGTAAATGACACCCATGTGCTCTGTGCAGAAGGGTTTTGAGTCATATAAACCGCAAAAAACAGCTTCAAGTTAATTTGTTTCATTTTTAGCTGTTATTGTTTTTACAAGCAACTAAAATTAACGCTTGATCTAAAATTTACGCGATATGTTTTGTGATTTGAAGACTATTTTTTTATCTGGAAATACTTTGTTAATTACATAAATTTGTAGTACATTTCATGGACTTTCAAAATGTTGTTGAAGATTTTGGATATCTTCTCGAGATAATTTGTAATTTAAAATGTACAGCGCAATAACTATAACGGGGTAATAACGCCAATCCTTGGCATTAATACTCCGGATGATTCCCTACAGTGGCTAAGCTACATCCTAAATACTGATTCAAATAAACACAGTTAAAACTGTGCAATGTTTCTAATAATTCTATTTAAGCGGTCCTTTTTAAGCAAAAAGAAGCTCACGGCCTGATATTCTTTTGCCTTATCCTCCCCCCCACACCCCACCTTTATTTTTCTTACACTTTCACAAAAAATTGAACATTTTCAATAGCGTAGAGTGCAATTTGTCAATTTCTAAGTTTGTTGAATTTGTATTTTTAGAATTGGGCAATCTACGTGCAATTATTCCATGTTATTTCATAGTTTTGTTTGTATGGCGTTATTACCCATATAGATGGGTAATAACGCCAAATAGCATTGGTCAAGAAATCACGCCATTACATTTTGTGAATACATATCTGTTAAATTATTTTTTTTATATAGATAGTCAATGAGTTGCTGTATCAAATCATATATTTTTTTGAAAAATTCAAACTAAAACTGAGCCGTGAAAATTGGTAGAACCTTAACGTGGCGTTATTACCCCAGGGTACCTTATTACAAATCAGGAATTTAAGGGTTTTATACATAGTGATTCATAAATATAGAAACAATAGGCTAATTCCTTAAATATTACTCCCGGACCCATGCATCCAATTGCAAAGTTTCTTAAAAAAGGTTCAAAATGTGGTGACATGAATTGAAACGCCATGGGAGATGTATTTAAATAAATACGAAAATTAAATTTTTCTATGGCCCACCATAGGACAGAAGTACCCAATTAGGAAATTTTTCTACTCTCATTTCTTATTTAAACACACACACACACACACACACACATACAACAACAACAAAAATCTCGATATTTTTAAATTTTGCAGCTTATTGAAATCCAAAATACATGACTTACACCACTTTTCCGTACTCCTGAGCTACGAGTTTTTGAATCATTTTGAATACAAGAAAAGATCATCCTCAAATTGCCCGTTATTAAAAGTCGATTTAAGACAGTACTTCTCCTTTGGACATAAAATGACAACGTATAGATTTTACCCTAAACTCGCTTTGAAAATATGCTGGTGATCTGCATTAAAGGTTTGCACAGATCGAAATATCTAGATTCGGTCCCGAACTGACCCATAAAAAAAAGTGAAGTGGTCAATTCATTTGACCTGAAAAATGTTAAAATCATAGCCCGGCCCGATTGAATTTTTACATTTTTTCTCTATTTATATATAAATGTTTCACTTTTCCTTTAATATCTTTAATCCATATTCCATGTGTTGGAGACTTTAAAAAATGCTACACAGTAAAATCTTTTAAATCGGAATCACGAAGGATAAGAAAAAAAAAAAAAAAAAAAAAAAGTTATAGACAAGCGTCTTTCGTGGAGCGTATAAATGCAGTGTATTTTTTCTCAGGTATTATTATATTCTTATTACATGGATCAACACATTTTTCCATTTAAGACTGGAATCTATCATAGGCAGGTTCTTTTTCAGTTGTTTTAGTGTATTTATTTATTATTTTATTTATTTATTTATTATTATTATTATTATTATTATTATTATTTTATTATTATTATTATTATTATTATTATTATTATTATTTTTTTTTTACTTTAAGATCTACTATCTTTAACCCTTTCCGGCACGGGCAAAATCTGTACTAAAATGAGAAATTATCGATTGACACCGGGATTCAAAAACGATTTTTTTAAATATTTTGAATTCCTTAATTTAAGCTTTTATTGTAAAAGGAAAAATTTACTAAACTATTACTGGTGCCGATCGCAAGTTTGGAATTAAAATTAAGTATCCCAGACCGGGCACAGTGTGTCGGAAAGGGTTAAAAAAATGAATTTTAAAGTTTTATTGTAAAATAATGGCGATTTAAAAATGTATGTATTTTTAACTGATATTTATGACAAAAGGAAAGAATTTAATTTTAAAGTTAATACCTTTACTAATTTTAAATCCTGTCTTCATAATTCTGTATACAGGGTGTTTCGCTATACCAGACTGACAAACTTTGAGGGGGGGATAGTAGACATGCAGACGCACATTATTAAACAGGAAACCATGGGGCGCAAACGTCTTCTGTAGGGGCTAGGGGCCATTAAAGTTTAAGGTCCAAAACCTCAAACGATAATAAAAAACGGAAAAAAGGGTAAATTCGTTTGCGGTTTTCGCTAAAATCATTTTTTATATCATAAATTTTTTCTTAAAAAATTTTAAAGGTTACGTTCAGAAATTGTCAATAGAGGGCGCTTTAGACTTTAGAGTATCAAACAACTACTTTTTACCGTTATTTTATGTATGGGGTTAAAATTATTTTAATGTTTAGACTTTAACTTAAATTTTAAGTTCAGAATTGGAAACACTGGAATCGGGTAACTAGCGAAAGTCGAACTGTGAACAGAGGGGGGGGGGGGGGATTTTAAACGCTCATAAACATCGGGCAAACTAATCGATTTTGTTGCGGTTTGCGTGTAGGTCATTTCCTTGGTAATCATTTCATTAAAAATGACGTACAGCTTTGGTGTCCTCATTTTTTGATAGAGGGCGCTTCCAACACATCTCCGATATTTCAATGGCATTATTCCTGGGTTTTTTTTTTTTTTTCCTAGATTAACATACTTCCAGGAAATGTTAGGAATACAAAGACGACTCGGAATCGCATAGGAATTTAACGTTGGAAATGCCTTTTTTGCGAGTTACGATTAAAGGAAGCAGAAAAAAAGCAACAGAAACAGCAGAGAAACAGCAATACGTTAATTTGACAGAAAAAAAAATATTTAAAGGTTTTACTAAAAAAAGATGTTTAAAATTACGACCAGTACCATAAGATTCCCGTATCATCAGTTGAAAACCTCGCAGATCTTATTTCTGTAGCTGCCAGAAAGCAATCGGAGATGCCAGGAATCTTTCAAAGCTTGAGGAATTCCATGTAACGCCGCCGTCAAGCATGTCGTACTATTTCTAATCGTAATTTCGAATACTTTTTGTAGTAAAACCTTTAAAAAAACTGTTTTAGTCACATTAACGTGTTGCTGTTTCTCTACTGTTTCTGTTGCTTCCTTTAACCTTAACTCGCAAAAAAGGTATTTCCCACGTTAAATTCCTATGTGATCCCGAGTCATCTTTGCACCCCTAACATTTCCTGGAAGCATGTTAATCTGGAAGAAAAACACCCAGGAATAATGCCATTGAAATGTCGGCGATGTTTTGGAAGCACCCTCTATCAAAAAATGAGGACACCAAGTTGTACGTCATTTTTAATGAAATGAATACAAGGGAATCACTTACATGCAAACCGCATCAAAATCGGTTAGTTTGCCCGATGTTTGTGAGCGTTTAAAATCCCCCTTCTGTTCACAGTTCGATTTTCGCTAGTTACCGTATCCCAGTGTTTCCAATTTTGAGCTTAAAATTTAAGTTAAAGTCTAAACTTTAGAGTAATTTTAACCCCATACAAAAAATAACGATAAAAAGTAGTTGTTTGTTACTCTAAAGTCTAAAGCGCCCTCTATCGTCTCTTTCAGAATGTAACCTTTAAAGTAAAAAAAAAAAAATAAAAAAAAATCGTGATATAAAGAATGATTTTAGCGAAAACCGCAAACGAAATGACTTTTTTTTCTGTTTTTTAATCATCGTTTGCAGTTTTGGACCTTAAACTTTAATGGCCCCTTAGCTCCTTCAGAAGACCTTTGCGCTTCATGGTTTCCTATTTAATAATGTGTGTCTGCATGTCTACTATCACCCTTCAAAGTTTGTCGGTCTGGTAGCGAAACACCCTGTATATCGTAATATAATGCTTAATCATTTATATAGAATAAAATGCTTATTATTTAAGCTTAATGCTATTTAATTCTATTATTTAGCTTAATGCTATTTAATTAATACTAATATTAAAAAGCTTGTTTACGATGCTATAAATAATGGTTTTCCTAAAAAATTTATATATTTTTTAATTTGCAGTTAGTTATTACATGATCTAATTATTAATTAACTCTTTGCGTAAAAATCTATAAAAAATTATTAAAACATAAAAAAATAATAAATTAAAAATGTAAAAAAATATATAAGAAAATGTATATAATAGGTTGGTTGGCTGGGTAGATGTTAGAGTACGGGAGAGGGCGGTGTTGTCTGGATAAAACGCAAAGGTTAATTATATATATATATATATATATATATATATATATATATATATATATATATATATATATATATATATATATGCAGGGTGATTCCGAATTTTTTTTTTCAATAAAAGAGGGGTCATAGTACACATTAAGACAAACAATATTAAATAGGAGACCAAGGGTCCAAAACGTTTTCCTAAGGAAAAAGCCGCCATTAAAGTTTAGGGACCAAAATTTCAAATAAACATAAAAAACGGAAAAATCGGTCGATTCATTTGCGGTTTTCACTAAAATTATTCTTTATGTTGGCATTTTCTTGAAATTAAATTATAAAGGTAAATTTCAAAAAATGCCAATAGAGGGCGCTTTAGACTTTGGAGTAACGAACAACTATTTTTTGCCGGTATTTTTTGCATCTCATTAAATGTTTTCGTAAGCTTAGACTCAAACTTAAATTTTGAGCTCAAAATCTGTAGTTGGGAGTGGTTAAATAACACAAACGGAGCTGTGTTCAGAGGATTCAGATTTCAAATGATTATAAAAAACGGAAAAATTGGTCGATTGATTTGCGGTTTTCACTAAAACTATTCTTTATTTAGGTATTTTCGTGAAAATAAATTATAAAGATAAATTTCAAAAAATGCCGATAGAGGGCGCTTTAGACTTTGGAGTAACGAAACACACGTTTTTGGCGTTATTTTTTGCATCTTATTAAATGCTTTCGTAAGCTTAGACTTGAACTTAAATTTTGAGCTCAAAATCTGAATAGCTGGGAGTGGTTAAGTAGACAAACTTAGCTGTGTTCAGAGGGTTCAAATTTCAAATAATTGTAAAAAAATGGAAAAATTGGTCGATTCGTTTGCGGTTTTTGCTAAAACTAATTTTTAAATCAGCAGTTTTCTTGATCAATCAGTGTTTTCTTGAAAATAATTTTTAAAGATAAATTTCACAAAATGCCGATAGAGGGCGCCTTAGACTTTAGAGTAGCGTACAATTATTTTTAACTGTTATTTTTTTAATCTCGTTAAATGCTTTCAAATGCATAGACTTAAATTTTGGACTGTAATTCGAAACGTTGGGACTGTTTAAGTAGCGAAAAATTGAATTGTGCTTGAGGAGGAAAGAGGGTTAAATTTTACTCCTGAACACACTTCAGTTTGCGCTTCTTAACTCCTCATAACGATTTAGGATTTTAGCTCAAAATTTAAGTTTAAATCTAAGCTTCCGAGAACATTTAAAATGCTTTTGCAAACATTTAATTAGAACCAAAAAATAATGGTTAAAATGAATTGTTGGTTACCCTGAAGTTTAAGGCGCCCTCTGACGGAATTTTTCGAGATGTATCTTTAACAATTATTTTCAAGAAGATACTGACTTAAAGAATAGTTTTATTTTAAACCGCAAACGAATCGACCAATTTTTCCATTTTCTATAATTACTTTAAATTTGAATTCTCCCCTCCCCCTTGAACACTGTTCAGTTTGTTCTACTTAACCACTCCCTACTATTTAGATTTTCAGCTCAAAATTTAAGTTTAAGTCTAACCTTCCTAAATCATTTAAAGAGATGCAAACAATAACGGCATAAAATAGTTGTTCGTTACTCCAAAGTCTAAAGCGCCCTCTATCGGCATTTTTTGAAATTTATCTTTATAATTTATTTTCACGAAAATACCTAAATAAAGAATAGTTTTAGTGAAAACCGCAAATTAATCGACCAATTTTTCCGTTTTTTTTTAATCATTTGAAATTTGAACCCTCTGAACACAGCTCAGTTTGTGTTACTTAACCATTCCCAACTACAGATTTTGAGCTCAAAATTTAGTTTGAGTGTAAACTTACGAAAACATTTAATGAGATGCAAAACATACTGGCAAAAAATAGTTGTTCGTTACTCCAAAGTCTAAAGCGCCCTCTATCGGCATTTTCTGAAATTTATCTTTATAATTTAATTTCAAGAAAATGCCGACATAAAGAATAATTTTAGTGAAAACCGCAAATGAATCGACCGATTTTTCCGTTTTTTATGTTTATTTGAAATTTTGGTCCCTAAACTTAAATGGCGGCTATTTCCTTAGGAAAACGTTTTGGACCCTTGGTCTCCTATTCAATATTGTTTGCCTTGATGTGTACTATCACCCCTCTTTTATTGTAAAAAAAATTTGGAATCACCCTGTACATATATATATATATAATTGAGAGTGGGAAATTCGTATGTTAATTTGGTACAAAATTTCTATGGAGTTTAATTGACACCAATGTATGGATAATTGTTTAGTTATATCTATTATATTCTAATAATTTTAATCATTTACATTATTAATTTGTACTTCACTTTT
Source organism: Maratus speculifer (assembly GCA_964019185.1). NCBI lineage: Eukaryota > Metazoa > Arthropoda > Arachnida > Araneae > Salticidae > Maratus > Maratus speculifer. The sequence continues at coordinate 53,086,155 of OZ025290.1, read as the reverse complement.
ATAAATGAGATACTATATCACTACTCTATGTATAGGGTACTTACATTAATAAGCTATTTTTTAATCTTTTATCATCCTAAATTAAGATATTGAAATTAGCCCAGCATAGTCAAAATAAATGTTATTGATTGTCTGAGCGAAGCGAAGTCTTTATACTCAGAGATACGTAACGATATTAAAAGTCAAAAAAATTCTTTCGTCAAGCAAATCTTAAAAAGTACTTGTCGAATTTTGATTCTGTTTGTACCAATAGGTACCTATGAAAGTAATCTGGTGAATGCACTACATACGAAAAATTAGTTCCAAATAGTTTAAAAGTTATATTAAAAAAACTGATAAAAAAGCACAATTTATTTGCATACGTCACAGGAACTTGGTGTGCGTCATTTTCCACCGGCTGGATATTTTTGTAGACAACCGAATCAGAGTGCATGGAGTAAATAGTTGTCTTGACGAAGCGGAGAATAATACACATAGTACGCAACGATATTAAAAGTCAAGCATAACTCTTTCATTAAGCAAATCTGGAAAAATACATATCGGATTGCGATTCTGATTGTACCAAACGGTATCTATGAGAGTAACCTACTGAATGCACCTACTTTCAAAAATTAGTTCCAAATAGTTTTAAAACTATTTTTAAAGAAACTGATAAAAAGACCAATTCATTTGCTTACGTCACAGAAATATTGTGTGCGTCACTTTTTACCGGTTGTATATTTTCGTTAGATTCCCAAATTTAAGCACATGGAGCAAGGAAAATACGCAAACAATTTTTAAGTACAATTAATTATATTTAAACTTAAGAAACAAACTGAAAAATAATTTTGTTCTTGTTGTTAATTTAAAAGAAAAAAGGTCTTAATTTTTAGTAACTTAGTATTAGTATTTGAGATTTTGCGATAATTTTTATAATAGCACTTAATAGCCGTCATTAGCATCTTTTATATTTCGCACCTTCGCACATGCAAATTGGAAACAATTATGTCGTGTTTAAATAAAATATGTGCTGAAATAAAATATTGGTACTTCTTCTTTACCTCGTGATCAATTTCGCCAAATTGTACATATTCACATATTTTTTATTTTAAATAACGAAAGAAGAAATAAATTCGTGAAACATTGATAAAAATACAAATAAAAAGCGGTATAAAAAATCACTTGATGACGTTTTAAACACTTGTTTACATTGTTTAATGAGATATTCACGATCATTCATGATTAGCATTTTATCTTATTGTTTGGCGATAATTTTTTGGTCTACAGGATAATCAAGTAATATCAAAAAAGGAACTATAGTTGAAGCGAAGAATAAACAGTTATAAATAATAAACATAATAAAAATTAAAAAAATATATGAATATCACAATAAATCGTAAATCGTAAAACACTTATAGCAATATTCAAAAACAGTGTTTTCATCAGTTTGGCGGGGGAAAAAACGCGCTAACATATATTTTTAGCACTTATATTTTTATTCATAAATATGACATCTGTGCCATATTTACGAGTAAAAATAAGCATAGACGATCATCAGGTTTGAAATATCAATTTCTGAAGCCCAAACTGGACCATGATTTATAAAAACGCCAAGGTAAAGATATTATTTGAAAAGTATCATGAAATTAGAGCAGAGGTATCATATACGCGTCGGGTTTGGCGCAAATTTCGCGAAAATCATTTTTGAATGAATTTCGATTATTTTAAAAAGCAAGTAACAATTAAAAAAAGCACGATTAAATTTAGGTTATATAAATATAGAAAAAAATAAGCAATTTATTAATAAACAAACAACAATAGCCAGATCACCATGCAATGTAAATAATAATATTTTGGCGCTAATTATATGGAAAAGTTCCATTTCCTGTTCTAAAATTTTTGGCGAGCTTTTTTTTTTTTTTTTTTTTTTTTTTTTTTTTTTTTTTTGTAATACTTGGTTATTTCGTAGACCAATTGCGCCAAACTACACAAATCGCCAAACTGTTTGTCAAATTACATAAATTGACCTAATTTGTATTTTAAATAGCAGAAGAATAAATACATTTTTAAAATGCAATAAGAAATACACATTAAGAGTTGAATTAAAAATCACTTTATGACGTAACAAGCACGCGTATCATAATTAATGACAAGTGAAAGTAACATTTACAATCATTCAGTATTGACATGTAACCTTGTATTTTGGCGATAGTTTTTTGATCGACAAGATAACCAAGAAGTACCTTTTTTTGCCATTAAATATATCGATGTGGTTGTGATCTTCAGCCGCGAGGTTGCTTTTTTCTGCACTTTCCAACAAAGCTGAAAAATATTTATGCATTTAGCTTGTCTATCCGTCTGTCCACATTCAAACATCCGTAAATATACAACGATTTATATGCAATTGGAAATCTTATTTAGGGTCTCCTAGACATGTTTGATATTGTATATGAAGTATGTGAAATTAATAGTTTATTTACAGGGGCACCCAAAAGATTTTCATTACAGTATGGTCTATTGGGGGAAATCCTTTGCACAGTATTTTAATTAAATTACACTATTGCAAATTTACGAAACTTATATAAACCACTGAATTTCATTACGATTAAGTTATAACAGAATATTTATAGCAGTTTTAATCCAATTACAAGGACACACAAAAGAAATCGGTTGTGATACTGTTTTTGAGCAATAATTTTTGGAAATGTGTTTTCAATTTCTACGTGCGCTTTTAAATTTAACTGTTTTTTTAGGTGTGACAGTAATTAATATAAAATATTTAGTAACTATAGTCGCCGTCTGATCCGCTCGTCTGTATCTCCACATATAACAGCACAAAAACCATCCTACGGGATCGTTTGAAATTTTAAATATCTATTTGTTGCCGAATTTTGTTGAATCGTGCAAATTTTAATAAAATCGGATAAATTCAAATACAGGGACAATCAAAATTATTTCGTTACATTACGGCAGATGGGATGAAAGAGTTCCAAGCTCTTTTAGGTAGCTTTCATTACAAAAAGTAAAAAGCTACCTATTGCAGCCGTCCGGAGGAAAGCACTTCCGGAAAATTTTGGTATATTTTCACCGATCATGACCCCCAGACCCCAAAACCACCCTCCGTTCAAATGTTGACATATATATATATATATATATATATATATTACAAATTTAAAATTTTTTCGCCAAAACTAACCTTTATACTATCTTAATTTTCTTATAATAATATTTCGTACTTACTTCAAATTATTAAATTAAAATCTTGTTTCTAAATCTAATCTGTTAATCCTTATGCAGACGATATAAATTCTTAATTTGCCTTAAAAAACATTAATCCAGTATGCGTAAATTTAAAAAGATGGCTCTAAATTAAAAATATTCTTAATTAAAACTTTATTTCTTAATATTCCAAATAAAACTGATTTCTTCTATGTTTTTATCAACCCTTTTTAAGAAAGTCTTATTAAGTTTATTCCAAAACCCATACCTTTAAAAAATATCATTATTTTATTTTATCTATTTATTTATTTTTTCCGCCGTCAACGATAATTTGCATATTAATAAATTCATTTCTTTTCTTTTTCTCTTAAAATTAATCATGTATAAAAATCGTCTGCCTAAGATATTTAAAATTCTGAGTCAATTATAAATTGGTTAAATAATATTTTTTTTTAAATAAATTTATCGTCTGTTTAAAATAATCTCGTAGCTGGACAAGAATTTTGTTTACATAAAAAGAATGATGGTTAGAGATTACGGAATGTTCCAGAACTTTCTTTTTAGTTTAAAAGGGGGAAGTCTCGAGATGAAAGGATTATTCTGAAGATTTCTTGGGTTGCTTCTTCGATGAGGACAGCTCGCTGAAATAATGATGGAATTTTTGCAACAAGGAGCTTTTCCTTCCTCATTATCACGAATTTAATAAATGAATTTACAGCAGCCCATGACTAATTATTGGATCTTCTACATTTATTTATTATTTTTGTTTTTTCCCTCGCTTGCCATGACTGCGTGTTTCTGTTTAACCAGTGGAAATAATTCGAGTTCTCCTGAAATCGTCACAACTAATCGAAAAGTCGACAGGATAAGTAATGCCTGTGCTAGTGCCTGTTTCGGATTTTGAAATGAATCTAACGAATCTACTGAAACGAAGTGATGACAAAAATATGGATCGTCGAAAATTTCTCCCGCCATGGTTGAAAGTGTTATTAAGCAAGAATTGCCATTATCTTTTGATTCCTCGAGTGAATGTAACAGAGGAGATTTTAATGTTAAACAGCTTTCTGTCCGAGTGGTTTGAAAGATTTCTTCTAAATATCTCGTGAATTCCTGAGGCCTGATATTCCACCTTTTTGCTGTTTATGTGTAACTGATGACTCAAGATAATCATGGTCATAATAACAAATTTTTGAAAGTTAATGATTTCAAAGTGGTGAGTATGTGAAAGGTATTCGATGAGGAATTTAATGAAGATTGGATTTTATTGAAGATTGTTCTTGAACTGTAAGTTTATTTTATTAAATGTTTTGATTATTATTTCAATTCTATTTATGATTGATGGAAAGTATTTATTATTTATTTATTTATTTATTTATTATTTTATTGATGAGAGTAATTTGAAGTTAATTTATTAATTTACTAATTTATTTATTTATTTGATTATTTATCTGTGAATCTTACTTACTTACCAATTTATGAGCATTATTATTATCATTATTATGTGTTGTAGATTGAAATATTTTATTCTTAAGGATTTAATTGAGGAGTATGATGTTCTTAAGATATTTACTGTTACTTATTAAGACTATTATGACATTTTTATGCACGATTAAAGGCAATTTTGTAATAATAAGGAATTATATAAAAAACTTAGTAGCTCAAGTTTACTTTTAAAAAGTACATTTTCTATTTTATTGATATTTCTTTGTTATCAAGAACTATTCTCAGAATGCAGTATTTTCATGATAATGTTCCTACAACTAGACATTTGAGCTGAAAATTAAGTTAACATTTATGTTTTTCATTTTATTTGTTAGAATTTCTGGTTACAGTGAGCTTTGGTTCACGGATTCTTATAATTTATTTAAATTCAGTAAGACTATGGAACTGTGCAAGGCTGTTGCTAGAATTTTGACTGATAAATATGATTAATTTTTTTGTAAATTTTGTGATTTTAAGTAAGGAATTACCTATAATTAAAATTTTTGAATATGTTTATGATCTATAAAATAATAGAATTAAAAGTTGATCCCAATTTAAGGTATATCTATGATATTTACAATTTCTGTTTTATTAGATAAAATTTCTGGTTAAAATTAGCATCTAAATATAGTAATTTTGAAAAAATATGTAATTGATAGAAATTATTAACTTTGAAATTTATTGCGAATGATTTTACGATCGGGATTTAATAAAGAAAATAGAAGTGCTTCATTTATTCTAATGAGTAAGAATCAAAAAATTATGGAAGATCCTAAGTTCGTACCGTTTGACCCGAGTTCTGGAATGAACATTTTGTCGTGGTTAACTTATTTTGATACAACATGTGATAGGGAACAGAAAAATCTAGAATGGAAATTTAATTCTATTGCGCAATATTTGAAAGGTGAAGCGCAAAAAATTTACATCAATGACTGCTTAAATTGTACGGATTATGAACAAATTAAGAAAATTTTGATAGAAAGACTCATTGAATTAGACTTCCCGAGTTTTTCTGATTTTTCAAATCTGAAATTAGATAATTTAGACAATTTAGAAACTTATTTTCGTAAGAAAGTGGAAATTGGTAGGAAATTACATCTTAGTGAAAATATACTATTACAAGGTTTAACTGATGGTTTAAAACCAGAATTCAAAAACAGTATTATTATAAATCCTCCTAGTAGTACCACCGAATGGTACCGGGTTGTCAAACAATTCGTGGAAGTTTCCACCCCACTAGTTTCAAACCAAGTAATAAATCAACCATCAGCTAGACAAAATTTTCAACCTTTTCAACCAATTAGGCCCTGGATTCAGCCAGTTAGGCCGAATACTACACCTAGGAATTGGATTCCCCAAAGGCAATCTCAGTTTCAAAGACCTAGAGTTTGTCAAAATAATTATATTCAAAATTCATACCCTTCAAGACCTTGTAGGATATGCACAAATAGGGGTGTGAGTAATGCTTTTCATTGGGAAAGAGAATGTATTTTTAGGAATGAGTTGCCATCCTCTGATACTCTTCCAAATATCTCACAAAATAATTCTCATAATGTTTGTCAATTAATTGTGTATGGATGTACAAATAATTATAATTTACCATGTGTTGTAGATATTGGGAAAGAGAATGTATTTTTAGGAATGAGTTGCCATCCTCTGATACTCTTCCAAATATCTCACAAAATAATTCTCATAATGTTTGTCAATTAATTGTGTATGGATGTACAAATAATTATAATTTACCATGTGTTGTAGATACTGGTTCAACTATTGCATTATTGCCACTTAAATTTGTTAAAAAACTTAATGCTAAAATTGAGACTATACCCTCAGTTACCATTGGTCAGGCAAAAGGATTTTTACATATAAATAAAAAATGTAGTGTTCTTCTAAAAGTGGGTAAAATTAAAAAATATGTTAACTTTTTAGTATGCAATACAAATTTGGATTATGCTATTTTGGGTTTAAAAGAATGTTCTAAATTTAAATTAACCATAGATTGTAAAAATTGTATTGTAAGGCAGGGAAGGAAAATTATAACTAACAGTATATCCATACATAATGAGAGATCCCTTCATTTCAATACAGTAAATATGGACCAAGTACAACAAAACAGGGATCAATCTAATGAATTTGTAACCTCTGAATATAAAAAAGATATGAAATTAAATACTGGTAATACTGTAGCAATAGATAATTATGATAATGAAACACTGAATGTAAATAATCATGATATAGAGTTACAATCTACTTGTGGAAATATTATGAAAAATGAAGACTGTGTTGAATATGATCACGCAATTAATGTGCATCCTGATTATAGAGGTTCCATGACTCTTCAAAATTTTCGTGATAATTCGGATTCAGATTTAACTGGGGAAATAAATTTAATTCAAGATGTAAATTTAAGGGAATTAGTTCATATTTATAGTGATATTTTTGCAAAGCATAAATATGATGTGGGTAGGATTAATATTGAACCACAACGCGTTATACTAAACTCAGACCTACCTATATCTCTGAGGCCCTACCGAACATCTCCTCTAGAAGAAATAGAAATAAAAAACCAAATTCAATCATTGTTAGCAGCCGGACTGATAAAGGAAAGTAATAGCCCCTATTCTGCCCCTGTTACACTAGTTATGAAAAGAGAGGAAGGTAAAAAAACGCGATTATGTATAGACTATAGAAAATTAAACGCAATAATTAAAAATGATGCAGAACCCTTGCCCCGTATCGATGGAATTTTAGATAAATTGAGTAGTGCTCAGTATTTTTCAACTTTGGATTTAGCCTCTGGCTACTGGCACATACCAATACATCCATCCGATACAGAAAAATTAGCATTTGCAACCAATTTTGGACTTTTTGAGTGGCTCGTGCTCCCTTTTGGCATAAAAACGGGCCCTCCCATATTCAACAGAACCATTCGAAGAATCCTTAATAAATATAAAATCGACTTTGCGTGCCACTATTTTGATGATATTATAATTTTCTCTTCCTCTTTAGAAGAACATTTAAACCATTTAGCTCAAATTTTTAACATTTGCAAACAAGAAAACATTAAACTTAAACTTTCTAAATGTAAATTAGGCCAAAATAAAATCAATTTCTTAGGTTATGAAATTACTAATGGAACAATAACACCAGCAAATGCCAATATTGAAACCATCAAAAATTTAAAACCTCCTTCCAATGTGAAAGAGTTACAACGATTTCTAGGTTCCATTAATGTTTACCATAAATTCATAAATAAATATGCTGAAATTAGATATCCTCTAAATCGATTACTTAAAAAAGACACAATATGGGAATGGAACTCAGAGTGCCAGGAGTCTTTTGAAAAATTAAAAAATTCTTTAATTGCTAAACCCATCCTCAAAATTTATGATCCTAAATTACCTTTACATATGTTTGTAGATGCCTCTCAGATAGCAGTAGGTGCCGTTCTAAAACAACCTGATAAAGATAATTTCTTACATCCTATTGCTTATCATTCTAGAATTTTGAAGAGTTATGAACAAAATTATTTCATAACTGAATTAGAATGTTTAGCTATTATAGATACTCTTGACAAATTCTATCATTACTTTCATGGTGCCAAATTTACAATTCATACGGACCACGCATCTCTGGTATGGTTAAAGAGTGTTAAAAACTTAAGAGGTAGGCTTTTTAGATGGTCGCTCAAACTTAGTATGTTTGATTATGAGATAAAATATGAAAAGGGTTCAACAAATGTCGAAGCAGACATGTTGTCACGAAATCCTATTTGTCATTTTAATCAACATATTAGTTTATTGCTAGATAGGAAAGAAATTATAGAGATGCAAGACAAAGACAATGTTTGTGACAAAAAATATAAAAAAGAGAATGGAATTATTATAGTTCAGAAAAAGGGATTCAAAAAAATTGTTGTACCAATGTCATTAAGAAGAAAATTACTCCATATTGCTCATGATAATTTTGGACATTTAGGAATTCAAAAAATGCTTAATTTAATATCTCCCAACTATTATTGGCCTAATATGACAATAGACATTACAGAATTTGTTAAACATTGCGATACCTGTCAGAAAAATAAAAAACCAAAACAGAAAAGATTCGGCTTATTACAAGCTATGCCAGCAACAGATCAACCTTTTGAATGTCTTTCTATTGATACTGTTGGTGGATTTAACTATTACAACTCAACAAAAAAATTCTTACACATAATAATAGATCATGCAACTAGATTTGTTTGGGCTTTTCCCTCCAAAAATGTTACCACTGAAACATACACTAACTGTTTAAAACAAATTTTCAATATCAAAGCACCTCAAAAAATACTTAGTGACAGGCATAAATCTTTCAGATCTCCAAGGTTTAAGAAATTCCTTAGAAATCATCATGTTCAACAGCGTTTTACATCTGCACATCATCCTCAGACCAATGGAAAAGTAGAGCGAGTTAATCAGACTATAGTTACCAGGCTTAAATGTAAAGTTAATTCCACTTCTTCTAAAATACCTTTGACTAGATTATTAAACCAAGTCATCGAAGAATACAACAATACGCCCCATTCTATCACCAAATTCCCACCTGCCTATTTATTTTATGGTCAATTGCCTTATCAATCTCCTTTAAAACAAAACTATTACCCACCAGTAGACAAAGCCCTCAAAATTGCGAAAGCGCGAACTCAGGAATTTCACCTTAAAAGTAAAAGACTCTATGATCGACATTTTGTCGAATGCCCATTAAAAATACAAGACTCTGTAATTTATGAAGAATTTAAATACCCTAACACTCGAAAATTAGAACCTACTTTCTCTGGACCATATAAAATTATAAATAAACTTTCTGATGTAACTTATGAAATAGATAAATTTAATTATGAGACAGGACAGAATTCCGTTATTGTGCATGTTTCTAAATTAAAACCCTATTTTTCACCAGAAGATTTTAAACTGTTTCATGAGCAACCCAAAAAACAAACAAAACCTCAGATACAATCACAATCACTAGATCAAACTAAAGTCAAGACAGTAGATTAAGTTTTAATTCTTATTCTTTAAATAGTTTATCACCATAATTTTCAACATTAGCAGGTTTGTTCTTGGAGGCCTACAAGAATATTACTTGTTTTTGGGAGTTTTTGGGGTTAAATTGGGCTCCTTATGCAGGCATAAGGTGAACACTTTGATTGTAAAAGCTTTCAAATTGATGTTGATAAATTAATTTTAAGGGTGTTTAAGTCTAACTATATTTACTCATGTATTTGACATTAGTATTATTCTATTTATTCAGCAGATATTTATGTTATAACAGTTATAAAATCTAATGATTCTACTCAAACCTATAACATAATATGTGATTTTCAGTGATTGTGAAAACTACAGCTATTAAAAGTTTTTCAAAAAAGCACACTATATTTATTTACATTTCTCAATTAAGAATGACACATTTTATTCCTATTTGTATTCTATTATTGAAGTTTATAAACCATGTGTAGATAAAACATTATTCTACATTTGACATTTGAGAACTTATAACCAAATTTGACAATTTTGTAAAAGAGTATCAGAGAGGAATTATTGTAAGGAAATACTGGTTGAGAGTCCATTTTCTAAATAGTTAGATTTAATTTATTTGGATTTTGGCATTATTATGATTTTTTTTTATTTATACTTTCGGCTAGCAAAAAATACTTTCTTATGCTATTAGAAGATAAGAAAATTATTTAGTTGCTATGTAATTATATTTATCCTCATCCAGTTTTTTCCCTATCAATAATAAACAAATAGTGATATTTTCTTTTGATTATACTGAGCTATTCCATCTCAATTCAGGCAGACAGTACTGATATGCGTCAAGTCACCATCACAGATTTTTTTCAAAAAAATTCAGTAGTTAGAACTAAGTGATTTATAAAATTTCCTAAAAGGATTTTTCCCTAAAAATTTTTTTTCTCTGATTACAGCACTTTAAAATTTATGATAAAATTGGCAGTTTTCAGAAAAACTGAAAAACGCTTCATTTTGAAATGTACACAATACCAAACATATTCAACATATTCAGTCAATTTATTTTTTATAAACAGTTATTAAACTGAATTTTACTTTGGCATAGTTTTAAAGAATATAGTGACATTTTTACTTAATTAAAAAAATTAGATTTTAAGTATAAAAAATATAATTATTAGTGAATTTAAGATTTTTTTTCAGAATGAAAAAAAATATTTTAAAGCTAAACATTGATGGCAATCTAAAGACCTTTAATGGGAGTTTTACAGCAAATTTTATTTTAACTCTAAGGTGCTTACAACTTTTGTAATTCAATTTTAAATTTTGCAAAATTTTGTAAAATCACTACTTTTGAAATGCAATTTCTCAAAAACACCATTTTTTAAAAATCTGATAATATGCTCAATTCATACCTTATTAGTCTCTAATAAATACCTTACAAGCAAATCGTGTGTTTTTGCTTAGAATATTTTATATGATTTTTTGAAAATAACATGTTGTGTGTATTTTTCAACAGACCACAAAGGCAAGTTCTTCCTTATTTAACCGAACTTGTAATGTAATTAATATTTCAAACTAAAAAATACATCACTAGTACATAATTATTACTGTTAAATTATAGCTAATCATTTGCTTAAATTTAAAATTGCGTAAAATACAGCCAATAATAAAATTAGTATTGATGATATGTTATTTCATTCCATACTCATGAATGTGTTAAATCCATCTACAGTGTGTAAAATTTTTTTTATATAGTATGGATATAATATATTAATGTGCAAATACATACATAACAGAAGAATTAGGTAGTGAAGGTTTCTTAAATTAACTTCAACTCCTTATCGTTGAAGGTATGAAGTCGCTCAGATTGTCCTATTGTAACTGATTTTTCTGTTTCTAGAAGCACATTTTTCAATGGTTGCACATTCATATTTTTTCTTTCCAGATTCTTTTGGCCACTGGAATGCTTTATCTATGGACCATGTTGGGTACATGAATGATACTTTAATGTCATTTAGTTCTTGTGATTGATATACTATTGATTTGTCCTATCCACCAATTATTTTCATAAATGCATCCAATGACATCACCGATTTGGAAACTATGTATTGAATATTGTCTTTTCATTTGGCTGAAGGTTTCAACTTTTGTCAATTCATTTTTACTTGCTCGTTCCATATAATTTTCATTATTTACAATCACCCTATAATGTTTATATCTAATACCAACAATAGATTTTGCATTAGCATATTCTTTCTCATTATTAGTTCTATAGGATTGAGTAATATTTTTGTCTGGATGGACTAGAATGTTATTTTTTAGCAGAGAAGATAGTTCAGCAACAAATGAGACAGAATTTTGGATAGCTTTTATTGGATCCTTTTGGAGATTAAATTTTGTTGCATAGTGCTTGTCTCAGCATCACATGCACTTTTAACATGGCCAGTACCTGAAAATATCCTCTACTTTAGTACAATTTTATTTTTGTGCAATTCATAAAACTGATACTTGTTTTTAAAATGTGCTCCAGCTCCATCTGATATATACACAGGTGATTCCAGTGTTTGTAATTGGTACAACTTAAATAATTCTTTTTTTTACTTTTTCTATGTCACAAACAGCATGAGCTGTATCATGAGTTAATCATCAGAAACTATGATAAAACTCTTTATTTCTTCTCTAAAGTATGCTGTGCAGGTAACTAACGATATCTGAGTATTCTGCCAGTGGTAGCTTTGTACTTCATTTGGCAGTATTAGTGAGTAATTTTCAGCAAAGTCAAAATGCATCACAAGCGCAGATTTTTTTTTAAGGGGTTTGGCTTATTTAATTTTATGAATAGGAATTTTTGAAGATTAGCTTATATTTATCTGCCATAATAATGTGCATATTATTATTTTTTTTATTAAAAAATATTATTATAAATACAGAGAAATAAGAAAAAGCTTGATCTTCTGGTTTTCTGAGAAAAAAAAAACTAATTGGGAAAAAAACTAAACTTGAAAAAAAATCTAATTCAGTTGTAATGTATGTATTTGCATTTTAATATATTATATCCATACTATATAACAAAATATTTAACACACTGTAGATGAATTTAGCACATTTATGAGTATGGAATGAAATGACATATGATCAATACTAATTTTATTATTGGCTGTATTTTACGCAATTTTAAATTTAAGCAAATGATTAGCTATAATTTAACAGTAATAATTATGTACTAGTGATGTATTTTTTAGTTTGAAATATTAATTACATTACAAGTTCGGTTAAATAAGGAAGAACTTGCCTTTGTGGTCTGTTGAAAAATACACACAACATGTCATTTTCAAAAAATCATATAAAATATTCTAAGCAAAAACACACGATTTGCTTGTAAGGTATTTATTAGAGACTAATAAGGTATGAATTGAGCATATTATCAGATTTTTAAAAAATGGTGTTTTTGAGAAATTGCATTTCAAAAGTAGTGATTTTACAAAATTTTGCATAATTTAAAATTGAATTACAAAAGTTGTAAGCACCTTAGAGTTAAAATAAAATTTGCTGTAAAACTCCCATTAAAGGTCTTTGGATTGCCATCAATGTTTAGCTTTAAAATATTTTTTTTCATTCTGAAAAAAAATCTTAAATTCACTAATAATTATATATTTTGTACTTAAAATCTAATTTTTATATATATATATATATATATATATATATATATATATATATATATATATATATTATATATATATATATATATATATAACCATATATATATATCTGATTTTTGTCATGCGATAACTAACGTATTTATGAACCGATTTGAATAAAACTTGGTAGGTACATAGTACATACAAATGTCTCGACCGAGTTCGTTGGCCAGCATCATCCGCCATTTTGTTTCAAAATGGCGGCCATTTTAAATTTTTTAAAAAATTTAAAATTTAAAATTAAATGCGAAAAAATCAAAATTTGAAAAATATTTTTCTTTTACGTGTTAGAACTTAAAACAACGATTCCAGAACACTTTTTATTTTGTCTATATCTTACAAAATGATTGAGTTATAGCACTTTGAATTTTTCTTATGGCGGACATTTTGAAACGATCTATTTTTGTCACGTGATAACACGCGTATTTATGAACCGATTTCAATGAAACTTGGTATGTACATAGTATATGCAAATGTCTCGACCGAGATCGTTGGCCAGCATCATCCGCCATTTTGTTTCAAAATGGTGGCCATTTTAAATTTTTTAAAAAATTTAAAATTTAAAATTAAATGCGAAAAAATTAAAAGTTGAAAAATATTTTTCTTTTACGTGTTAAAACTTAAAACAACGATTCCAGAACACTTTTTATTTTGTCTATATCTTAAAAAATGATTGAGTTATAGCACTTTGAATTTTGCTTATGGCTGACATTTTGAAACGGTCTGATCTGAACGATCCATCATGTTGCTTTAAAATGGCATACACTTTATGATATCGTGGAATTTGGTGACTGTCTAAATCGCTTAAAATAAAACCAGGTTGAATAAAAGATGACTAATTTCTAAAAATTCTTATTAATATTCAGTCTTGACAAAAACTAGTATTCAATCTTATAAAATCACTAATTTTTAAAGATTATTTCCACTAATTTGAGCTTAGTATTTTTGAACAATGTAACTTACTTTAAAATAAATAAATAAATATATAAGTATATGAAAGCTACCTCTTCCTCCCGGCATTGCCGGAAGGACTTTTTAATGATGTTAAACTCTTCGAAACATAATGAAATCGATATGCATTTATGAAGAGCACTAGAATACATATTTTGTAGAACATGCCACGCAAAAAATATTTATTATTCATTTACACGTCACCACAAAAGAATTCCATTATAAAATAGTATGAGGGGTGGGACATTAACTTTTCAGCTTTACTAATCTAGGAATTTTTTCATAGAATCATTTTCTCAATTTAGCCCTAGCAGGTCTTTTAAATAATAACCCTTTTCCGATAAAACGGCGTAATCGAGTTCACATTGGCGTATTTGAGCCAGCATGTTATGCTGAAAAAAATATGTTCCGATTTGTAAATCACTTGTGATGACACTTTGATGGCTCAAAGCTTATGCAGACGAGATATTCAGATCTCGTTCATATCTTATGCTATTGGCATTGCCAACAGTGGAATAATCGTAAAAAATAGAGAATATACGCTCTAAGCAGAGAGTATATGCTCAAGTTATAGAATATATCCTAGAATGTATGTCAGGGCCGTAGCTAAGGGGGTGCTATGGGCGGCTCAGCCCCCCCTAAAATTTTTTGAGCCCCCCTGGAAAAAATTCCAAGGTCACTAAATGAATTTCTGCTTCGAAAATTCAAGTGAAATTCTGTTCAAAAATCGAATTTAGTTTTGAGACTCTTTCACAGTTTTGCGGAATTACTAAATTGACACTAAAATAAAGTGTTTCAGCACTCCTTTATCCTATTTGAACATATGAAGCTAACATGATATTTAATTTTGCACCAGTAACACACTTAAAATTTTCATCATCATATACTTTTCTTAGTATAAAATGAAGTTATTACAACAGTTTAAAAAGAAACATATTACCTACAATGTGAATATGCATTAATTTATCTTTCTGCGTAAGAATGAGAAAAAAAAGTCATGAGCCCCCTCTATAATCTCTTGAGCCCCCTCTATAATCTCTTGAGCCCCCCCTACAATCTCCCGAGCCCCCCCTACAGATCACTTCTAGCTACGGACCTGATGTTTGTACTGCGGCTTTTTGAGAAAGAGGGCGAGGGAGATAAGGTGATTCTTAAAAAATCCAGAAAGTATGCGGCGTATACCTCTGTAAACTCTCTACTACATTCATGATTGCCGATTCGTTTTATTTTATGTATGCTAAAGCGAAATACAGCTCAATTTCATGGGAATAGGTTTAAAACGAAAACAAATCAGCGTATGTAGTGGCCAGCATGCACGATCCATTTAAATCAAATTGAGCATATCTGGAACACACTCGAAACGACAGATTGTATTCCTTTGTTGGCGTTTTCGGGATTTTTATGTATCTTTTTTAAGTGAGAATACCCCAATTTTTTTATCGAAAACCTCATCTCATACATTGAAAACAGATGTAGATATTATATTATTACATATGTTAATTATTTTGTTCTATCCATTTAAGGGCACTACACACCATATAAAAAAATCCCTCATTCTACTCAACCATCATGATTTGCGCCAATTTTAGGTACTAAAATTGATGTGTATATTCTTTACGTCATTTCAAAGAGTTTAAATTCCAATACAAGATATTTTAGCGCTTTGTTAGCTGTATTCTTCAAATTTTATACTTATGCGTGACTGTTTTGTACTGTTTGATTTCCCATTTTTTAACCGTGTATAGGAATTTGTATGTAATATTTTGCAAATGTACCATTCACCTTGCTCTTTTTTATTTCAATTTGTGACAATGTATAATCAATTAAAGATAGAATCTCTTTTTACTTTTAGCATATTATTTTAAAAACTCTGTTCTAAGCAATATCGCTCAGACTAATCCCTCTGAGGGAAGTCCTAGTTTAAATAATAATAGGCTGAACTATGGTGTATGGTTTAGTTATGGTTTAATTAATTTATTAATTTAATATTATGATGTGTACGATTATTAATTTTTATTTTTTCTCCTTTTCAATTTTATGTCCAATTCATCAAGTTGTTATTTGTTATTTATCGTCATGAATTTTGGTTTTATGTGTGTTGGTAGTCCCAAATTCGTATTGTTTTGCCTTTTCATGGCAAATACGAAGATGAAACCACACACTCCATTTGTAGTTCCAAAGTATTTGGGACCTGAAGATTCTGCTTTGGTTTTACAAATTCCATTTGTATTCATATTATTTTTTCCCCTTCCATATTCAATGTGCTATAAGTTATTAAATTCAATGGTTAATTTCAAATGGTTAATATTGTTTACTATTAATGGTCTTATATATATATATATATATAAATGGAGCTGAGCCAAATTTTTATCAGAGGCAATGATTTTAATACGGATTGTGTCGAGACCGGGGTTGAAAATTTAGTCCCTTGCGAACCTAGGAAGTAGGAAGTCAATGCCGGTTTGGGAAAAAAAAAAAAAAAAAAAAAAATTAGGCTCCGCCTGGCCGAGTCGTTAAAAAAGAATAAATAATGATAATAAAAAATATAAAGTTTATGAAAAAACTCCTAATCGAAGTGTTCGAAAAAGCATTGTTTTAAACTGACAGGCATTTAAATAGTACAGAAAAGAGATGGGACCTGCAAAAGTTAAATTGAATCGTAAGTTTAATCTACAGATAAGAGTTGATTTTTTCATATGCAATAAAAAAAAAGCATTTAAAGATTTTATTAGGAGCCAATCTTTGTCTAAAATATTTATTTGATTTTTGAAAAATAAGTTACATCATTTTTTTTAAATTAAAATGTTTAATATTTAAAAAATCCTGAAGCAAAACTAAAATTACAATTTCCTCTTTAACTCAAAGAAAAGAATTTGAAATCTGATGAATAATGTTTCGAGTTATAACGATTACTACCCCACATAAAAAAAAATGTTAATCATTTAAAATTCTTAAAAACTTTATGCGAAATTTTCGGATGTGATTTTGTTAGCAAATTAGCTTTTTAACGCTGCTAGTTTTTGTATTCCAAATTATATGGCTAACTATCACAAAAAAGAAAAAGAGAAAAAAAGCGAAATTCTTACTCAATATATTTTTTGCATGTTTCCTGGAACTCTTAAAGTAACATTGTTTTTTGAATTGCACGCATTTGAGTTTGTCCCTTAAAACCTGATTAATTATTTAAACAGCCATAACTCTGAGTTTTGCAGGTATGAAGATGGAATTTTTTGTGTTTAATTCAGTAATGGATAAGGAAAGTTTTCCTGATTGGAATTTTTACTCTACGGGGGCCGCATAAAAATTTAATTTTCATATTTTTTTTCAAATGCCCCCCCCCCCTCCCCTTTTTTTCCCATGGAATTGCAAGTTATGTTCTCATATTTTGCACCGTTTATTTTTATGGAACTTTGCAATTGGAAGTATGGTCTAGGGGCAATATTTAAGGAAATAGTCTTTTGTTTCGATAATTATGAATCACCTTGCATACGAATTCATATATTAGAAAATTTCAGAAAATCATTGCACAAATTCGTTTGCTTGCGATTTATGTATATAATTATATACATAAATCGCAAGCAAACGAATTTGTGCAATGATTTTCTGAAATTTTATATATATATATAATTAAAACTGATATATTAAATCAAATCGCACACCATGTATAATTTACTAAAAAATAACTAACTTAATAAAAACTAATATGTATATAAATACTTTTATAAATACAACCAAAATAATTCAGACAATACCATTCTATAAACCAATGAAACCAGTATTTTTAGAATCATATTATTGAAAACAGTTGAAGTTTGAAGTGATACAGGTTGTCCGAAAAGTCTGGAAACGGCCGAATAACTCGAGAAATACATATGAGATTGAAAAACGTAAATATACGTGTTAAATATTTTTAAATAAGCTACTCTGTGATACCAAATTTGACCTTCGAAACCGACCCCCTGGGGGTCAGAGGGGGTCCAACTTTGAAATCTTAAATTATAACCCCCATTTTTTATTGCAGATTCGGATTCTACGGACAAAAATACGTAACTTTTGTATTTGATGTTTATTTCAAATCTTCGTTTATCACGGTGTAATCGAGCATATTAAATCGATACATATTCCCGCTTTTCCAACGGGATTTTCCCTAATCGAAACTGATTGGGCAGAATTTTTGACGTCAAATTCCTCGTCTTTTGTAGGAATAGCGTTTCCTGAAAATCATCCGTGGCGATTATTTCAATAGTGCTACACTGTTAAAAATTTGACCCATTTGCTGCAGCGTCACTCCACAGCTATTATAGAATATCTCTTTTGTGACCAATGAGAATACTCCATAACACAGTAAAGTAATCGTTTTCTATAAAAGCGGTGGAGTGACGATGCAGCAAAAGGGTCAATTTTTTTACAGTGTACTTTACTGTGTTATGGAACATTCTCATTGGTCATGAAAGAGATATTCTATAAAAGCTGTGGAGTGACGCTACAGCAAATGGATCAAATTTTTAACTGTGTAGCACTACCGAAATAATCGGCACGGGTGATTTTCAGGAAACGCTATTATTGCAAAAGACGAGGAATTTGATGTCATAAATTCTCCCCAATTAGTTTCGATTAGGGAAAATCCCGTTGGAAAAGCCGAAATATGTATCGATTTAATATGCTCAATTACACCGTGATAAACGAGTATTCGAAATAAACATCAAATACAAAAGTTACGTATTTTTGAGGGTTATAATTTAAGATTTCAAAGTTGGACCCCCTCTGACCCCCTGGGTGTCGGTTACGAAGGTCAAATTTGGTATCACTGAGTAGCTTATTTAAAAATATTTAACACGTATATTTACATTTTTCAATCTCATGTGTATTTTTCGAGTTATTCGGCCGTTTCCAGACTTTTCGGACACCCTGTATATATGGGTAGATCTCTTATTTTTTAATTTTCTCTATTTATTTTTGCGTTAAAATGTTTCAATATTTTCAGGTTGAGTTTATTTTTAAAAAATTCTTCGTTTAGCTTATTTCTAATTTTTCATAAAAAAAAAAAAAAAAAAAACTAGGCTCCGGGTTGCGGATTTTAGACATTTCTGTTCGTAAATCATCAAACTTCTTGAATTTCGCTCTGCTGTCGTCCACGTTTTTACGGCTTTTTATTTAGGCGGTAAATCTCTTTACTCTCTCATTTTTTTTTTTTTTTTTTTTTTTATAATAATAAATATTAGAATAATATGTTGCTCACCACGTTTCAAAGTGGCAGAAATTTTTTTCTTTCTGTATGTTCTTCGAATAGGCCACTCTTTGTCTTTGCAGTTCTCCGAAAAATCGCTACATGCTGAAGGTGCAGAAAAAATGGAAATGAAAATAAAGCCTGTCGGTGACAAGTAACCGTAGGGTGTGTAGTAAAGTTTTTCTATGGCGTTGGCACTATGATTGACGTCTGTGCAGAGATTACCGCCTACGTGCGGACTTCGAAGGGGATAGTATTCTTACATTTTTCTCATTATATTCAACTTTAGATGGCCAAAAAAGTCACGCGCCCTGTAATCATTCTTCTCGATTGGATTTTATTGATATCGCATGTTAGTTGAAATTAGGAGCTGGTAAGAAAGGGGACACCGCCTCGTTTAGCACATATAATTAGGCGGCGAAAAAAAATGTCAAAAATATAGTACTGGAAGCATTTCTTAGAAGATTGGCATTATAAGTGTTAGGGCAAAGTTGGCAAAAAAGTAACCTGCATTTATTTATGTTTAACCCGCATTGTAATCTTTCTGTAAATAAGTCCTAGAGTAGACTGCATTCTTCCAATATGGATCTGTAGATGGGTTTAATGTAGAAGAATAAAAACGTTTCTCGATTTCCCCAAAGAACTTTATTAAAAGTATTCAAATATTTAGGTAAACATACAGGAAGTACAACTTTATCACACCACTCTTTACCAAAAAATAAATAGGATAATTTAAAATGTTGTATTAAAAAAAAACCTTCTGTTTTTTCATAAAAACCTGATACCAATTGACTAACAATGCCTGCGACTCACCCGAGATCCTCTTATATAACACAGTAGCTTGCCGGTGTTATACTGGTTGAACAAGTGAGTGTGATAGCAGATCGCACTGAGGGTTTCGTTTAATATCTCTTTTGAAACATTTTATCCTTAAATTAATACATCATAATTGTTAATTTATAATTATTAATTCAATACATAAATGACAACCCCATTACATTTAATTTTAAAATAATTAGAAAAATACTTTTAAATAGGAAAAATATTTAAAAAAATTACTTAAATAAAATTAAAATATCGAAATAGTTTTAAATTCAGCAATTTCAAAAAATTAACGCAGGTGTAAGTAAAATATAAATATTGTAAAAGCAAAAAATTGTTTGAAAATAATTAAAATGCTGAAATAATAATAAAAAAATCCATATTGTATTAATTTTCAAGCACTCACTAGATGGCGCCAAAGAAGAATGTTAATATTTATTAAAATCCGAAATAAAAAAAGAGAAAGAAAACCATTAAATTCCAGAATAATTCTTCTAATGATAAAATGAAAAAATTACCTCATTAATTAAAAAAAAATTTGGCCAGTAGATGGCAGAGAAAACAAACAAACAAAAGGTTGTAGATTGAAATTCGAGATTTTTTGTGCATCAAAAAATAAGTCTTTAAATTGTCAAAGGTGAAGACTTTTTCAGAATGTTATGATTTTGAGTGTGACAAGGGATCTCTAGTTAAATATTAAATCAAGCCTCTAACTTAAATAGTTTCCGAGTACGAGGCTGCGAGAGAAAAGGAAATATAAAGATTTTTTCTTGAAATGAGCGAAACTAAGAAACCCCATTGAAATAACTTTTTGTACTTTAATGATAATTGCTGAAATTTTCTTGTAAATAAGAATAAAATTGAGTTAGTGGATATGCTAGAAAGATTTGCATTGCTGACCGCAAAAAATAAAAAATTAGAAACATTCTAATGAGGAGGGAGGGAATATAAAGTAATTTTGAAGAACTCTTATTCATTCCTCTCCATGCTCGTTCTGTGATGTCAATTCCGACCTCTGTACGCTTTCATCCTTTTGATTATCCATTTATTTTTCATCTGAGACAGAAGAAGGATGATTCTTTCAAGGGTCACTTTTTCTCCGAATTGTCATGAGAAAATTGTCTCCAGGCTACTTTTCTTATTTTTCTGAAGAGTTTTGACCCCGAATTCCCGATACATGTAAGGAAAGTATACTTGAAATCTTACCCCGGCTAGCCATCTTCACTCCGTCAGTCTCGATTTTTTCTTTTTTTTTTTTTTTTTTTATCGCAGTGTGGCGATTTTGCTTAAATTTTCTTTGTTGTTATATTGGAATTCCTATTTGAAGTGGTCTATGAATATTAAGAATCGACGGAAACAGGTTTTTTAAGGCCGAAACAGACACCGAATTTCGGTAATTTTCATAATTTCAATCGAAAATAGAAACGTTCAAAAAATTTCAAAGTATTTGATACATACATAAATATACATAATTATTAATTAGTTATGCGTTGATTAATTAAGCGTAATTAATTACACGTGTAGCAAAAAGTTGCCTGTCTGTTTCTATGACCAAAATTTTTTATTTTCATATAAAATGCAGTTGATTCATCAATGAAACAGATTTTCTAATTATGCGAATTTCATCTCATTTAAAAATGTTTTAGATATACGTACCTCGATTTATATCTTATAATGAGTTTTGTAAGTAGTCAATTGTTATTCTGCAAATTTAAGTGCTTTATCAATTCAAGGCATCGAAACAGGTGTCAACATATGCAGAAAATTTATTTCTATGAGAAATTTAACTATTTATTCGTTGAAGGGGTTTTCAATACCTAATGTAAGTCTAATTGATGCCTCTATTGATGCTTAAGCCCTATGGTATAGATCTCCACATTTATTTGTATTTCTCCTCACTATTTTCCAAACAAAATCATTCAGCGAACTTTAATGAAATCAAATTTCATTTTAGGCATTAAATAATTCAAAAATAAATTACGAATAAAAGCAACTGAAATTGGGTGGGCGGAGAGATCAAATTATTGGGTGGGCTCGCTCCCCATGAGCCCATATAAGTTGGCACTACTGATTGCATTTATCTGTATTTATGCTACTTATTCCGTAAAATGTCATCTTCGCTTCCTTCCAAAGCGTTAGAGATACTTATCTTCTTAAAACATTTTGAAATCATATCGCTTGTTATTAAAGACCAGGTAAGAAAAAAGTCCTGCGAGAAAATATTTTGACGTTTTATTTATTTATTTATTGCTTCAAAAAGAGAGTACGGCTATTACGCAAGTAAACACAGTAATTTTTACATAAAAATTTTTTCTTAATTGAAAAACCAATGAGAAAAGATTAAAAAATTTCTATTAAGTTTTAAGCTTGTGTTCTACTGCTGGATTATTGAGTTTTTATCTTTTATATGTTATGCTTTCTATCCAGGGTGTAAAACATCATTTAGCCTATAATTTTAGGTTTCTAAAATAAGTAAACCTCTAATTGCTGACAATAATTAAACCTCTAATTGCTAACATAATCTATTCTTTTAAGGTTTAGTTAAAATTATAATTATTAATTAAAAATTACTATAATTTTAAAAACTGCATTTGTTTTCATTAGTTATTAGTACACAATAACGTTACATACATTACCATTATTGGTATTTAAATTTATTAAAATTATTATTAGCTGCATTTAATATTAAATTGTTAGCACTGCTTATAATGAATAGTTATTAATCACTTAACATTTTAATTAGGAAATAATGTACATTTTTGTGCTTCAAAATTACTAAAATAATAATAAATAATCTAGTATTAATTCCAGAAAAGAAAAAGGACAACGTACTAGTTTCCCCGAAAATCATTAATCCAGTAAAAAAAGCCATTACTTCATGAAGAAATATATTATTAACTAGCTGATCCGCCCAGCGTTGCACAGTTCCGAGATAATATTAAAGGAACACGAAATTTGTGATTTGATCTCTAACTCGAAATGTGTGAAATTACGTGTTTGAAATACACGGCTACTGACTGTGTGAAAAATTGGTTTAAAAAATGAACAAATAATATTTAGCGGTAAAAATGTTCAAAAAGACAGCAATGGGAAACGGGAGAGGAACTACTCCAGTAATAATTAGCATTTTGAAAATCTCAATGTCAGATACATCAGGAGAGACTTTGGGGTACTTTCAAGAAAGTTTTGAGCCTCGTAAGTGCCGTAGATTTTGCTAGCCATCGCACAAAAACATACATGCACATAGACAGTGCGTTTAGTTATTTTATTAGTGTAGGTTACTGTGGATATTCAAAACAATTTCTTTACTGCTAATTCATTAGTTTTATAGTTTTTGCCTTTTTTACATGCAATTTAAAAATCGATAAGACCATGATGCGTACAAAAATCTGTAATATTGACAAAAGTGACAAAAAACCGATGCTAAACGCACAAAAAAATCGTTAAAAACCACATCGAAAATCGTACTGAAAATCGCAATGAAAAAAATCACTGGAATTGAAAAGTCATACCAGACAAAATTTAGTAAATTAGGCTTTAAAACAATTCTATTTTTATGATTCTCAAAATGTGAAGAAATACTAAAAATCGCAATAAAAAATTCGTTAAATGTTCCAAAAATCGCCTCACGAATTCCGAATAAACTTTATTGAAAAGAGAAAAAAATTATTATATTGAGTGAAAACAATGAAACCATATTCCTTTCACTAATATGGAAAAATCGCCTCGAAACATAAAAAGAGCGCTAAAAATCGCATGAAAAATTAAATTAAAAAATTCTAATCAGAAAATCAAAAATCGGGCTTCGAGGTGCAAAACTACATGTATAGAGGTACCTTCTCTCCAAATTTTGTAACTCTACATGCAGCATTTTATTAATAAAACAAAATTACTTTTCTATATGTTAAATAAAATATCAATTTTTAAGGATTTTATGAACTAAAAATTGAAAAAGGCAACAACATAATTTAATATAATCCTTTGCTCTCCCCCCCCCCCCCCCAACACACACACATCCTAAAGAAAAAAAATTCTACCATTTTTACAAAGTTTTGTTCGGATTTAGAAAGATTGTGGTACAGGAAATTTCTTTGCAATAAATCTCTGGGTGCAATTAAAGGTGAATTTCATTGTCATTTTTTAAGCAAGGTGCATTTTATCAATTTTAAAAATAACAAGGTGATGGGACCTTAAAAAACAGCTTGATTGAAACACTAAATAATTACGCAATTAATAAAAACTGCAAATAAGTCTAATTTCATTAATTAATGGTACAAATAACAAAACAAATCGATGTTTTTGTAGCTCACTTTGCATTTGTACTTTCAAAAATTACTGTTAATTGCCTAAATGTAAACTTACACATGTGTATGTGGGGAAAAAAGAGTAAAATAAATAAAATTAATAAAATATGAAAATGAGTTCAACTCATTCCTACACAAATGCAAAGTAAATATAAGAATAGTTAATTATATCTGAAATCCCCATGGTATTAAATATCAGCATTATTACTACACAGTAAGGATTATTAGCATTCAGTGTTATCGCTTTTTCATTCATCTTTAGCTCCATTTGTCATAAATTTATTATCCCGCCCCCAAGAAAAATAATTAAAAATTAAATAACATAGTGAGTATTTATTCTTGTATTTTCATAAATTTAATATAATTCCTATGCTTATTTTACATAAAAGAATGAATAATTTGTTAAAGAAAATCACGACCTTGCAAATTATGTTAGATTTAAGTATCATTTTAATATGAAATGCTTTTTATGCATGATAAGAGCTTGCTTTTTACTAATTTATTGAAATGCTTAATTTTTTACAAGCCTAAAAATAGTTTAAGTTTAGAAGTAATTATTTAAAGCTTTTTCTTTATTCATAAGACAAAATACTCATAGATAGAAACTTTCCAAATTATGTACTTCTTAGATTTTAATACTTTGTGTAGTTTTAAACATTTAGAAAAGTTTTGATTTTAATCAATGATTTTTAAAAAATCAGTTACTAAAAATCACGATTTAAAATCGGCGATTTTCTGCGAATTCACTGTGAATCAGTGATTTTCTGCTGTTACTACCAGTGTTATTTTTGTGTGTGTATCCCAAACCAGTCCTTGGTATACTCTCAAGTTGGGTCTCGAGGCTAGTGAAATGAGTAATTTGAATTTTCAGAGCAATGACTTTCTTAATTATAAATCATTATTCTAATATCTATCCTTATAACATTTTACTTTTTTCTTATGATGCGTGCAATGCATACATATAGTTCGTATGCATACCTGGAGGGACTGGTGCGTTGTTAGCATACATGTAGTTTTAATATAATTATGCTTTAAATATATATTTGAACACGCGATGAGTAATAGTTATTTAGCAAACCTGCCCATTATTACGCAGGGTTATTTTAAACAAACTAAAATAAATTAAATAAAAATAACAATTTCAATTTATTAAATCAATTAATTATGTGCCAAAGCTCGTAATTTTTAATACAAAAACTAGTAAATTTTAAAACCATTCCTATTAATATATTGAGTATATAACGATGCTATATTAGAGTTATTAAAATAAAGAAAAATGATCATATCATTTATGGAAACGATAGTAAATATAGCAGGGCTTGAAATTCAATTTCTCAAATGAGGGAGACTCCCTACCAACATTTATAAATGGAGGGGAGTTTAGCTGTTTGGGAGGGAGAAAAAAATCTTTAAAACCCTCTATTATTTTATGTGCCGTTTAAAGAATTACAAGAATACAGACGTGATAAAATACCACTGAAACAAATTTTATCAACAATTCAGAATGATTATGCAATATGGAAAAAAAAAAGGGTCAATTTTATATTGTTAGTCGTTACAGGTGGTAAATGCCTTCCCGGTGCTAACTATTCTTGTTACAGATCTATTAACCTCTGTTTTTAGTTCGGCTCAATTTTAGATTGAGTGTAGATTCCTGCATGTTGGGTTCATGTTAAACCCAATTTTACAAAAATCAGTTTAATATTATTTTCGATTAAAAACTCTCTCTCTCTCTCTCTCTCTCTCTCTCTCTCTCTCTCTCTCTCTCTCTCTCTCTCTCTCTCTCTCTCTCTCTCTCTCTCTCTCTCTCTCTCTCTCTCTCTCTCTCTCTCTCTCTCTCTCTCTCTCTCTCTCTCTCTCTCTCTCTCTCTCTCTCTCTCTGTCTGTCTGTCTGTCTGTCTGTCTGTCTGTCTGTCTGTCTGTCTGTCTGTCTGTCTGTCTGTCTGTCTGTCTGTCTCTCTATATATATATATATATAAGCACATACATTTGTGTGTATACTATTTTCTAAGGATACGGTTACATTCTTTGACGAAATTCACGTTTTTTTGCGATTTTTTTTTACGAAATTCGCATTTTAGTGGCTTTTTGATTTAATTCGCGTTTATTCTATGACCCTTTGACGAAATTCATGCTTTTTGCAACCTTTTGATGAAATTCACATAGTTATTTCGCGATGCTCTGTCGAATTTTGTTTTCCCCCGTGATTTTGAGACGAAAATCACATTCATTAAGCGATGCAGGGGTGATTCTGTTCTGAATTTTCCAAAATTTAAAATATTCGGTTTTGGGAAAAAAAAAAAAAAAGAAAAAGAAAGAAAAGAAAAAAATCTGCCATTAATCTAAAATTATGGGCAGATAAAAAATTGCAAATTTCATGCAAATAGTCACCGAAAAAAATCAATTTTGTAAATCGCTTGCAGAAAACTCGCGAATTTCGTCAAAGGATCGCTGGAAAAACGCAAATTTTGTCAGAAGATCGTGAAAAACGCAAATTTCGTCAGAAGATCGCGGAAAAAATGCAAATTTTCTCAGAAGATCGTGGAGAAAAAAAAATCGTCAAAGAATAGTGAAAAAAACCTTAAATTTGAAAGGATCGAGAAAAAAACGTGAATTTCGTTCAGGGATCACAGAAAAAACGCAAAATCTTTAAAGAATCGTGGAAAAAGTCAAACAAATGCGAAAAACTGCAAATATTTTAAAATGGCAACAAAATTTTAAAATTTCGTCAAAAAATCACGAAAAATCTGCAATTTTCATCAAAAAATTATGAAAAATCCTCAAATTTTCCTCCAAAGATCTAGAAAATCCGCAAATTTCTGCAAAGAGCGGCGGAAAAAACACTGTGTCTAAACTGGTTTTCCTTCCACACATACACTGCTGAAACCTTTCAGAAAATTACTGTGAATTTTATTTTATTTTAATTTTTTTTTTTCACTTAAAATTACTACTGATTTTGACGTCTGCAACTACAAGCGACCCTTTGACGAATTTGGCGTTTTTCCCGCGATCCGTTAAAGAAATTTGCGTTTTTTTTTTCTTTTCTTTTTTTCTTTTCTCGATCCTTCGACCAAATTTGCGGGTTTTTTTTTTATTTATTTATTTTTTTTTTTAATTTTTTTTCCGTGCTCCTTCAACAAAATTTGACTTTTTTTTTTTTTCCTTTTTCGCGATTCTTTGAATAAATTGTCCATTTTCTATGAGCGTTTGGCGAAATTGATATTTTAGGTAACTCTTTGTCAAAATTCGCGATATGTGTATGTCCGAATTTCCGGTCTGATAACCGATTTTTCATAATTTCTAGAATTTAATGCTTTTTTTTTTCATTTTCGGGGGGGGGGGGGGGGAATTCGGAACAGAATCATCGTTATTTCGCCGCGGAAAATAGAACGAAATTTGTCAATCGGCCGCGGAAAAAATCGTGTTTCTATAATCATTCGTGATTTAAAAAAAAAAAAAAAAAAAAAAAAAAAAAACTAGCAAAATGTGTCAATCAGTCGTACGAAAATAACACAAAATTCGCAAAACAGTCGTGAGAGTTGATCGTAATTTCAAAATGCAAAATTTTCTGGGCGGGAGTCTCGCCATCCCGCCCTGAAATTCAAGCCCTGTTAGTCATTGCCTTTATCTAATGAATTCCTTTCATAGTAATATAAATAAATTTCTCATATGATGTTCCTCTTTAAGAAATACCTTGACATTGTTTATAAATAATTCTATTACTATACATGTTATAATACAATATAAAGTTCAACAATGTTTTAAATAGTCTAACTGAATTGTTAGACAATTCACATGTTAATGTGTACAGTATATATATTTTTTTATTATAGGTTTCTAGTTTCTCTGCATTTTTGCTCATTTTTTAGCATTTTGCCAACTTGTTTATGCGTCTGTGCTTTCATTTTTATTATATGTGTGTTTGTGTGTTTTGTTTATTTTATTTATTTTTTTTTTTTTTTAACTATTGATATCTCTTAACAACTTCCAAATTTTCTGAAGACAACGACCTTTAACGCGCGACTTTAAATAGGAAGCTCTGATTACTTCAACAATTGTCTGAAATAATCAAAACACCTCAGCAGGCACCACATTTGAATATCACTGAACACGTCAGGCAGCTATTGGAAATACGAGAAAGAAAATATATTATATTACTCCAAAAACTCGGTGTAAAAAGTGAATGCATAAGAATAGTGTAACATTAATGCACAAATAGCAGAAAGGAGCAAAATAAACTAGTTTCAGTTAATGCCTAAATGGTTAAGAATAAAGCTGACCCTCAAAATATTTAAATTTGTTTTTGGAAGAAGAATAATAGTTATGTGGAAAGTAGAGGCGGGTGGGGGGAGATTTTACACAGCTTGTGGCTAACTTATTTCAATCAGACATAAATGGATCGCCCCCTTTAAAGTATACTAGGGCAGTGTACTAGGCCGGGCGTGTGTAAAGTTTAGAGCACATAAGCGTCTTGATACAAGGGCACTTCTGGATTTTTAAAAAATTATTTAATTATTATGAACAAGATAAACATTTTTACATAATTAATTCTGAAAAATATTTTCAAATGTTTGAGAAAATATACAATTCAAAATATACAAAATATAAATTCGATAATAATAATAAAAAAAAGAAGCGCGTTTCAATTTTTTTGGGATGACCTGGATTGTAAAATAGTATGCTATACCCAGAAAATATCACTAATAGAAATTTTCTTATTTTTTTCTCTGCAGATTTGTTAAATTTTCATTAGCAATGTTGCCGAATCCGGGATTTTTATAATTTCTACAACTTTTTTCGACTGATATATTCGTTTTCTTTAATCATGGAATATCTGCTATTAAAGTAAGCCAAGATTACTATAATGAAATAAATATTTTGAACAAAACATGTTTTCCAATTTGCCAAAAGTAATTTACAAATATAGGATACAGCATATTATTTTTCGTTTTCCTTATCAAAAGCAGGATGTGCATTATGCACTTGTAAATGTGTTTAAAAAATTCTATTCGTTGTGTCTGATAACTAAGTTTCTTTTCTTTCTTTCTTTTTTCTTTCTCTTTATGGCAAGCAAGTTTACTTTAATGTTCCTTTACTAAAATGAGTATTTTTTACATTTTAAACAGAGAAATAATGTTTCATCTAAAACCGGCTAGGAATTGGCATATATTATGTGTCGGTACGTTTAATGGTATAGTAGATACGTGTAATAATCAATATAAGAAGAGAATTGAGTATTTAGAAATGCCGCCTTCGTATTGTAACTTATTTAATTTTTCAATTTTTTTTTTTTTTTTTTTTTTTTTTGATTGAAATGCAGTTTAACTTTTGAAATAATACGATTCTTGGTCATTGACATTCGCGACTTTTCGCAAAAATAAAAATATTTTATAAATCAATTTTGTCTATATGCAAGATGTTTAAACTAATAAAACGAAATCAGGTTATTATTTTGACCTACTACTTCTAAAATAGTGAAACAAGTCTGTTATTTTGAATAGCTATTTCATCGCAATTTTGTTTAAGACATTTCCTCTTTTTTTTTTTTTTTTTTTTTTTTTTTTGTAGTGAACCATATAATCCAGGAAGTCGCTGAGATACAAAATCTCGTCATCGCGGAATTAATATAATATATACTTTTATAAATAAATCTAATGTAACATAAATATTACCAAAATATATGTGGCTGTGTAAGCAATGATAGAAATTGGGAGATAAAAAGCAGGCGTCAAATGACGACTACTGTAAATATTTTTGGGCGTCATATTAAGATTTTTAGTTGCAGTTTCTAAAATTCATATTAATATTACTGTAATATTGTAACATAATTTAGGAGTGATTCTGGGTAAGAATTTTTTTTTTTTTAATTCGCATCAAATTTTCTGAAAGGTTACAACAGAGATGGGAGAAAAATCCACTTCCAATACTGTTTTTTGGAGAGGGGGGGGGGGGGGGTAGAGAGAGTTGTATCCCTTTTACGAAATTTGCGGTTTTTTTTTTTTTTTTTTTTTTTGGCTATCTTTCGACGAAACTTGCCTTTTTTCGCGACTTTTTGATAAACTTTGCCGTTTTTTCGCGATTATTTGATGAAACTAGCCGTTTTTTCGCGATTTTTTGACTAAACTTCCTTTTTGCGATCTTTTGACGAAACTTGCCGTATTTTTCGAGGTTTTTTGAAGAAACTTGCCATTATCTTCGCGAACTTTTGACAAACTTTGCCGTGTTTTTTCGTGTTTTTTTGACAAAACTTGCCGTTTTTTCGATCTTTTGACAAGCTTTGCTATGATTTTTGCGATCTGTTGACGAAATTGGCCGTGTTTTTTCGCAAACTTTTAACAAAATTTGTCGTTTTACGACGAAATTTGTCGTTTTTCGCGATTGGTTGACAAAATTTACCGTTTTTCCACGACTTTTTTATTTTTGGCGATCCTCTGTCAAAATTCGGAATTTTTTCGTCAATCCCTTGAAAAAATAGGCAATTTTTCCTAAAACAATTGACTAAATTGATTTTTCTCGGCGACCATTTCTCGAAATTTGCGATATATTTTATGTCCGAATTTTCGGATTTTTTGTAATTTTCGGAAATGATTACTTTATCAGAAAATTCTGATCATAATCATCCTTGATACTACTTTTTGGAAAAGCACGCACAAATACTTATTTTTATTTAAAGAGTATCGAAATTAATTTCTAAGATATAATTATTGAAACAACTGTAAAACTGGTGTAGAGCTTTTCTAATTATTGCTATATTTAGAAATTAATAGAAAAATGCACTTAAAAACAAAATAAAATTAAAACTTGGCAACTTCTTACCAATACTGAAACAAATTTTTATCCAGTATTGGTTTATTCAGTATTGGTCCAGTATTTGTATACAGTTGAATTTAATAATAAAAAATAAAAAAACTAATAATAATAATAACATAATGCATCTGCATTTGAATCAAGGGGTGTTTCTGAATTTAAAAAAAAATTCTGAAATTCACAGATTTTTTTTAAAGGTTACAGTAGAGAGGGAAGATCTGGGAATACCTTCCCCCCTCGTTAATTATGCGTTTTTTCGCAATCCTTTGCAAAAATTGCCAGGTTATTTATTTTTTTTTTTCCCCGATTCCTTGAAAAAATTTGCGTTTTTTCACAAACCTTTGATGGAATTAACAGATTTTATCCCGATTCTAGGACAATATTCTCATTTTTTCTGCAATTCTTTGACAAAATTCGCGTTTTTCTAAAGATTCTGTGACGAAATTAAGATTTGTTTCCGCAATCCTTTGTAGAAATTTGCGGGGTTTTTTCCCTCTATCGTATAAAAAAATATTTTTCGCGATTTTTTTTTTTTTTTTTTACTGAAATCACTGATTTTTTAAGGGAACAAATGACGAAATTGATTTTTTTTTTTTTTTTTTTTCAACTATTTGCCGAAATTCGCGATGATTTTTAGTTCAGAATTTTCAAAATATGCCAGTTTTTTTTTGGACCG
Organism: Maratus speculifer; assembly: GCA_964019185.1. Classification (NCBI taxonomy): domain Eukaryota; kingdom Metazoa; phylum Arthropoda; class Arachnida; order Araneae; family Salticidae; genus Maratus; species Maratus speculifer. The sequence continues at coordinate 53,053,984 of OZ025290.1, read as the reverse complement.
AATGTCTAATAAATATTTTTTAAAAAGCTAGGTGTCAAATTTGACGACCGAGAATAATTTTGTAGTCGTCAAATTCAATTCTTTAGTTGCATTTGACGACTAACGACAGCTAATTTCTAGCACTGTGTGTAAGTAATAAAAAAATTTCGCCTCCATTCTAAATTATTTCTAAATTCTTATAATATTCAACATTTTCCCTTTTTTTATACAGTGGACTCTATCGGAACACTCCCTAATGTGAACACCCCAGTATTATGAACACATTCCGTCTGTCCCGGTGAGACTCCATAGACTTAATAAAAGATGAACTTTCTGTATTCTGAACACTCTCTAATCTGAACACTCCACTATTATGAACGCTACTTTTAGTCCTAATATCTACCTCTACCACACCTCTCTGTAAACTGAACATGTGTTTGTAATCTGAATTCAAATTTCCATCATGGAAATTCGGCGAAACTGTTAAAGAAAAATTAAAAGATTCAACGAACTCGATATAAAAAATAAAAGGCAAAATCACTGCTAGATTGTAAGCATGTACTCGAAGCTGCAATTTGTTTGAATGCTTCAAATAAAATCTTCAGTTAAATCTTGGAACATTTGTTTTCAGCTAATTCCTGGAGAAGCCATTTTATGATTTTTTTTTTTTTTTAGTTAGAAACTGTAATATATATATATATATATATATATATATATATATACAGGGTTGTTATAATTAAAGTTCGCCTATTCAGAAGACTCTAGAGCCGGTTCTATGGCTCCAAACGAATCAGAATTTCACTAGTACATAGTTAAAGACATGCGCTCGGCGAAATTCGATAAAAAAAATTAGTTACAATTTTTATCAGTAGGTGGCGTTGCGCCAATATTTAAGCCGATATATGCAGATTCCTTTATTTTCTGGGGATTTTTGAAAGATTCTGTATCTAAAAACAGATGTCAGATAATCTCTTACCTGAAACACAGCATTAGACTTGACATTCGCTCAATCTTACAGGACAGTTTACGCAATGCTGTAGAAAGCACAATTCTGAGAATGGAATGCATTATTAAAAATGGCGGAGGATTCATTGAGCATGCGTCATGTTATTCTTCGTTATTTCCTTACTTTACTTACTGCGACATGTTTTATTTTTGTTGATGCAGATTACATTACATGAAATGATAATCATTTTTCTGTATTGTTTGGAGTCATAGGTCAGGCTCTAGATCTGTCTGATTAGGTGAACTTAACTATAACAATTCGCAGTTCGTTGAAGTTTGTTGAAACTTTCAAATTTGTGTGTTTCGTCTGGATCGACTGATATTGATATAACGAATCTGCAAATATCGCCTTAAATATTGGAGCAGCGCCACCTAGTGACAAAAAATTTGACTAATTTTTTTTTTCGATTTTCGCAGAGCGCATCTCTTTAACTATGTACTAGTGAAATTTTGTTTCGTTTGGAGCAATAGAACCGGCTCCAGAGCCTTCTGAATAGGCGAACTTTAATTATAACAACCCTGTATATATATATATATATATATATATATATATATATATATATATATATATATATATATATATATATATATATATATATAATTATTATTATTATTAGTTGGAGACAATTACGATAAGTTAACTTCCATCTTGCTTATTTCAAATAATAGTTTTATATGAATTACTGTTAATCACATCTTAAGCATGATATTTTAAATATTAATTTTTTTAATTTTCGATTGATTACTTCGATTGATCAATTACTGGAAAAATGGCAAAGAAACTATCTGCATAATTTTGTTGCTATTAAATTTCAGCAGATTTCTTTTCTGCACATGATAGGATAATCATTAAGGTTTCTAGCAATCATATTAGTTTACTTCTAAAACTTAAAAGAAAGAAAATATAATAATACCCCTGTAGTACCGACCTTATTTGATCAACTACTGACTGTCACCCCATCGAGATGAGATCGATGTGTCACCCTACCTTAGTATAATAGTAATGCACTAGCTGACCCGCCCGGCGTTGCCCGGGTCCGTATTAACAATATTAAACAAACTTGAAATTTGTATGATTTTATCATTAACTGGAAGCATGCAGAAATGCATTGTCTGAAATACGTCGCAGCTGACTTTGTGAAAAATCGGTTTTAAAAACAACAACTAATATTAAGCTCTAAAAATACTTAAAATGAGCAATGAGAAACACGGGAGGGATCATGTATCCAACGATTGCGTTAGTTTCGTGTTAAAGTGTTGATATTTACCCGTAAAAATCACTGTTAAATCACGTAACTAATTATTTTTTTCGCATAGAAATCCCAAGTGAAATATTTTGAATTTCAAACTAATTATATCACTCTTAAATCCAACTATACCGTGAATGAAATCGATACGCGATGATAAAAAATTGGTATATAGTATTATAATTTCAGAGGCATTTAACAAAAGTGTATATTTTTAATCAAAGCATGCGTAATGTTGACTCTGTGGACAAATTCCTAACCGTAAACTTTTGTACCATAACCATAATCTGTCTGTAACCTAACTGTGACTTAACATTACCCTACCGTAACTTAAATATAACATAAATGTAACCTAGCCGTCCTTTTTGAAATATCAATATAGAAGCATCATTTAAGATTTTGCTTGAAAAGTTAACATTCTTTCGTTAATGTCTTAAAATCGTCTGCACTCTGAAATCTAGATTTTAGACTAATATTTGTTATTTAAGTTTTCGCGCATGATTTTAAAAGAATGTTTTCATAAATATATTTTATATATTGACATAGAGTTATTAATATGTTGTTAAATTAAAAAAAAAAAAATTCATCTACGTTATAAAGTATTAAAAAGTTCTAAAAAAGAAAAAAGAAAACTTTTAGTAATACAATTTTTAGTTCATATCAAATGTTTTCAATTTTTTATTTAATTTTATTTTGACATTTAATTATTTCGAATTTATCGATTTCAATTATTTTAAAAGCAAACATTTTTTAAAAATAAATAATATAATAGAAAAAAGACCATTTTAAAAAATTACTATTTTTTCGTAAAATACGCTTCAGCTGTAATTCATTTCTTTCAATTCGTCTTATTAATACAAAATCCCTTCCACATGCTTTTGTTTGGGGCATTAAAATTTGAGCGATAAATGGTTTAATATTGCAACCCTTTTTTCGGTTTACTTCACCACCACCTATCTTTTTCCTCCATGGTTTACAACCGCTGTGATAAAAAATCATCATTTAAACTGACAGTTTGCCATTCTATGAATTTTAAAGGTCTGTTCCAGCTTTTTTAATTATTTATGCGAAAATTTTATGCAACCAACCAACCATAACTAAATGAAGGGAAAAAAAGAAGAAAAAAGGCGATTTTTTATGAGAGTGATCTTTGGAATTTAATTAATTACTCAGTTAATAAATAGAATTTCGAAATTCTGAAGCTCAGGTGCATCAGGAGAGATATTGGGCTACTCTCATAAAAATTTTGAGCTTCGTACGTCCCATAGATTTTGCTAGCCATCGCAGACACACACACACACACGCAGACAGACAGAGCGATTTGTTATTTTATTAGTATAGATTTCCAATCATCCTCTATACTGAACACCCCCATAATCTGAACATTTTTGGTCGGTCCCATGAGTGTTCAGAAAAGAGAGAGTCCACTGTATATAATATCTTAGCATATTTATTTTAACTCCATACCTTTAATCAACGTTTTATTTTATTCTAAAAAACATTAAAATGTGAAAGCAATTCTTTTCCACGTTTTAATTAGATCACATTTTTTTTTTTTTTCATTCGCTGCAATTTCATTTTGGCAAATGGATATATTATTTATTTTATCATTTTTATGACCGAGTTATATCAAGATCACTACAAATAAGAAACTTCTTTCTGTCTCCTACAAAATGTGACCAAGAATCGTTTAATTAAACATGTTTTTTAACTATCGGGATTAAAATGCTTTCCATAATTAATGCATTTATCTTTCTTTTAAAGATATGTAAGCGAAGTCAACGGTAACAGCTATAGTGGTCTATAAAAAAATCACTCAAATAATCCCGATTATGAAAGATTAAGCAGAAAGTCTGACTTATAGAATCAAAAGATTAACCTTGTTAATTTTGTAGACGATTTTTATGGTTGCAGAGCCCGCTGAAAAAAAAATAATAATAATAATAATTTTTAATTTAATTTAATTTAATAATTATTAAATTAAATAATTTAATTTAATTTTTAATTTAATTTAATTTTTAATTTAATTTAATAATACCAGAATAAGTAGCTCATCAGACTATCATTGTATAACCCCTTTTTATTGTATAATATTTTATAACCTATTGTATAACATTGTTAACATTTTTAATTTCCGAACTTTTCATTCTTTAAAAAATTGTGTAATTTGAAAAAGCAATTTGTATGAAGTTGAATATTACGTTAAAAAGCAAAAACTGGCAAAGTTGACGTTGAAGCGTTGTTTCTGATCTGCAGATTTACCGGTATACTCTATATTCGATTGCTAGTGTAGAGAATGCCCATTAATGTACCAGTCAATTGCTTACGTAGTCAATGTGGTGTCATAAGTACAAGTGTCAAGATAATTCCGAAATCAAATTTCTTTTTTTTTCTCGGAAAAATATATAACTTATAAAGATGAAGTCGTGAACGATTTTTTACAATAACAGAATCAATTTTAAATTCTTTTCATTTTCAGACAGTCTCATTTCTAGCACCCTTAAATAAAAAAAAAAAAAAAAAACTGTGGATACCTGGTGATATAAATCAAGACTATTAGCTTCATGACGTTGCTATCATTGCGTGGTAAACCTTATAGATTGTAAAGAAAAGACGCATAATTTTGAGCTTCACATCAGTCATTACCAATGTTGTAAATCGAGTGAGAGAGACAAAAAAATGATGAGATTTTCATCGTGTTTTCGCCGATGATTATCACCAGACATAACAGTTACAATGTTCCTGACCCCTCACCACAATGAATGTAGTCATCAACAACCAGGTGCTGCACTATTATCGGAAAAGGAAAGCGAAGAAGTGAGGGGGTTGGCACTCAGAAACAAATAGGGTATCCTTTGGAGGAGTGGTTCTGAGCTCAAATGAGAAAAGAATGAGACAGATGGGTGCTGGGTTATATTGTCAAGATCCGGTTTCGGCTTTTCGCAAGGCTGTTACTTCGCACGCGAGGACGTGACTCAACGGTCCAGTCTTCCACATTCCTCGCACTCTCCCTCCTTTTCCTTGTCATTTATTGGAGTCTTTATCCCCCGTCCTCTCTTCTGGTTTTCCATCCCATCATTGCTTTTTTAAAAAAGAGCATTACTTTTTTTCACTGATGCAGTTTTCATCCTGCGTCTTCCAAGGTAATAGGTTGTAGATCAGCGGCTCCTTTCAGCTCCCCAAGTGAGAGGTCCATAATTCTTAACTCCCCTGAAAACACGTCGCCGTTTTCATTTACCGGTTTCTTTATCTCAGTTGCCGTTAAAAAACAGTTTTTTTTCTCCCATCACCAATTTTCAGTGAAATTCCTCTATGAAGCCGCACAAAATGATCTGTCGCTTTCCTTCTTTCTTTTTTCTTTTTAAAGCATTTATCTTGTTTATTGTCTCCAGTCTATTTCCACCTACTTTATATCAGAGTTGTTTATTATGTCATGCACAGAATGATGTAAAATAATCGTTGTCATTATTCGTTAATGGATCATGGATAATGGAACCGTGTTTTATTATGCTAGTCAGGAGTTGGTGCGCTTTATTTTAAGATTACAGTGCGTGATAGATGAGAAATTACACTAAATTTGATGCACACTTTATTTAAATGGCTTACCGGAATTCTTATGCAGTTTTTATTGATTTATTTATTTTATTTTTTTCAAAACTCATTTAATTTTGTTTTACTTGAGGCTATTCTAAGTATGTATTGTATATTCACCATACTCATTTTACGAATGCTTTGTACCATTTTCTCCATTAACCGAATTGTTTTTAACTCTTTTTTTTTTATCTGTGTATGTTTTATGATAAATACAGACACTTGGACACTACTTATTGAACCCCCAAGAGTCCAAGGCATGTGAAAATTGTCCAAATAAGTCAGGGAATTTCATCATTTTATCCAAAATCTAAAAAATCGTGGAATTTGAAAAAGTGTATGCAAATCCTCAAGTAAGAGTAATTTTCGTGCCCCTCCCAGAGGCGAGAATTTTCCAGGTTCTCGTTGATTCTATATCGTTTTCGAAAAAATATAATCTAAAGCAAGATCCTTCCAAAATGTTCACCAATTAATCTTCCTTTTATCCCCACCACCGCAGGATACAGTTTAAAAATTTTAAAACTAATTAATGCACATTTTAAAGTTCTTTCAGCAATTTTTTTTAAAATTAAGTTGATAAGTTGTTTTATTAAAATGTTAATTCGCAATCTTCTAATCGGTTTTACTGTGTATGATTGGACAGAGTCACCTGTTTTATTTTTCAAAGGAGGTAGTATCTAGATGTTTATGAAATTACATAATTTTAATGCCCAAATGACCCACTGGTACCAGAATTTTGATAAGAAAATTTTCAAAATAGTATGTATTAACATTTTCGTTTTTCCAAATAAATTTGTTGATAAATTCCTGTGTTAGTCATTCATTTCAATATTTTAGGAATGAAAGTGCTTTGCCCCTAAAAGGGTTGAAACAGAATTAAAAACCTTTCGTAAATGATTTTGGGCTTTCGATAAAGGTATTGATTAATGGAGCTATTGCAAACCGCACATATTCGTTACTAAGTAACGGGTATTCTCTAAGATACAAAATACCGAATCGTTACATAGAAATACGAGTCGTTAGTTGTTACTGTGTCCATATGACACCGAGCAAAATGAAGCTGCTTACGTTCGTGTAATTCATGAATGCAGACAGAAGTCGAATGCGGATAAGGTGCGAAATTGTGTTTGGATTCTGACAAAAGGCGCCAGTTTCAGTTGTTTCCGTATCAGTCTTAGATCAGGAATGACATGTTATATCAGAAGTCAATGGTATCAGTTATTCTCAAATTTCAAATGATTTGAATTTCGTGTGGGCTTGTTAACACGTTCGCTACCGCTTACGTGAAGATGTGATGGTAGTCAATGCCGCACTGTAGAGGTGGGGTTTTCTCAGAAGCCGATTTACTTTTTATAACAAAGAATCAGTGAAAGATTTTCCCGCGCCAGCGCGTGACTGGCTATTGGACATTACCTCACATCATGCGCTGGCGCGTGAGTGGCCCCTTAACGTTGGCAACTTATCACGCGCTGGCTCGTCTGCGGCAGCGAACGTGTTACTTCATTTATTTATTTTATTATGTCAAGAAAAAGAAATAAAAAGTGGATATATTTTTTTGAAGCATCAAATGATAAAGCAAAACGTGATTCATATTCATTCCAAGCGAAGTATTCAGTTAAAGAGGATTCAACAACGAATTGGAGGGGGGAGGGGGATGTTTGGTAAAGATTTCCGAACTTGCGTATTTAGGAAAAAAGTATTTATCAGTGATGTATGTATATTAGTACCATCTAATTTTTTTTTCAAAATTAGGTTACTTAATACCTGAAAGACCCCCCTCCCCCCATACATACACACACACGGGTGAAACCAATTTTCTTTGTGCTTTTCTTGATTTTTTGGTCTTTTTTTTTTATCTAGATTTCACTAAATAACAATAATATTGTTTAAATATGTGTTTAAGCTGAACAAAATTAGTATTCGCTCCGGGAAAAAAAAAAAAAAAAAAAAAAAAATAAATATATATATATATATATATATATATATATATATATATATATATATATATATATATATATACATACATACATACATACATACTAGGGATGCACCGAATAGTGATTTTGGCCGAATACCGAATGCCGAATATTCGGCCGACAGGTGGACCATATACCGAATATTCGGCTGGCCGAATAGTAATTGCTGGGCCGAATACCGAATGTTCGGCCAACCGAATAGTAACTATTCGGCCGAATACCGAATATTCGGCTTTCCAAATACTTTTTTATTTCAAAGTTTAAAGATATTAAAATGTTACTTTTTAAAACAATTTTACATTATATTTAACAAAAAAAACTTACATTTTGATAAACAAGGGTGTTTTATAAGAAAATTTTGTATTGAAAAAACATCTGCCTTGAGTTATTTAAGAAGCACAATTATGAGACTTTTTGAATTAATAAAATTTTAAATTTCATGGTTTCTTCTATGAATTAAAGAGAAATAATGAAAACATGGATGAAGTAAAACTTTACAGTCTCTTAATTGTCCCTTTTCAATAACTCAAGGCAGAATTTTTTCAATATAATATAAAGTACAAACACTTCAACTTAATTCTGAATAAAGGAATATCTAGCTCATAGTTCTTTTCATATGAATGATGGCATTTTCCACCTTCCCATCATATCCTGTTTTACAGAAATCAAAGCATGTAAGTTGAAAATACAGTTACGGTATATTATTAATTGTTAATGCAACAAACGAAAACACAAGTTTGATCTAATATGTGAGATGAAATACAATGTATTTATGAGTCAATAAGTTGATTATGGTTTCATGAACAATAATTGCCTAGATAGCTATTACTAGTCTTAAAAGTTTTTCTTTCTTGTTTAAGGTACAGTGGAGCATCGTTTATACGACGCCGAAGGGACTACCGAAAAACGTTGTATAAACGATAACGACGTGTAATCGATTTTCACTTCCAAAACTAGAATTAATTTTGTTTTCACTTGATTTTAATGTTTAACGTGATGATTTGCATGAATTTGTAAATTAAACAATCCAAAATAAACAAATAACCAAAAAACGAAGGGGGAGGGGGAATTAGTAAGCAATTTAAATATGCGTACCTTTATTTATGTTGCACCGAAAGGTTCCTCATTTGCAGTACATCATTTCCTTTCCATTTAAAGTCAAAGATCAAAAACCCCGCGTGGCCAACTAAAAGTCGCCCATACTGGTAACAGTTAGAAGGATAATCTATTTGTAACTTAAATCAGGTCGGGAAAGCTGACCATCCCCGAAAAAAGAATGACCCCTCCCAGTGCAATCTGTTACACGTAAGCTGATTTTTCAGACTAATCGAACACCAGGCCACATTTTTATAATGTGGAGTGCATTTAAACACGCTCTTTGGTGTCATTCATAGCTGCCAACTTCTGCTCGTTCGTAAAATATATAAGAAAAATAAACAAAAATAAGTCCATACAAAATTGAAAAATCGACGTATAAATGATTTTGGGAACGATTCGGGACCACATTAAAACGTCGTATAAATGTAAACATCGTATAAGTGATCGTTGTATAAACGATTCTTTACTGTATTTTATTTGGAAAAAGCAAGAAACAGATTATTTACTAAACAAAATTTAGGAACTTGCATTTGCACATCATTTATTCTTAAGAAGAATCCTAATAAATCACCCTTTGAATCCTTCTCATGGTTAATTTTCTTAAGTTATACTTTATAAACAACAAATAAATAATGTATAAACATTCTATTTTATTTAAATATGACTTTCTTTCTAATTATTTTAAATATATTTATAAATTGACAGTTAAAAGTAGAAATTGTGAAAAGTTTTTAAAAATGTGTTTTAAAAGCTTTCATTAAATATTGAATTTGGCCGAATATTTTGATATTCGGCTAAACCGAATATTCGGCAGGCCGAATAGTTTGATATTCGGCTAAGCCAAATATTCGGCTGAACGGAATAGTTTGATATTCGGCCAAACCGAATATTCTGTAACATGGCCGAATAGGCCGAATACCAGATAGATACCGAATATTCGGTGCATCCCTAATACATACATACATACATACATACATACACTTAAAATATAACTTTTTAAAATCATATCTAGCATAAAAAAATGTAACCTCTGTTACCAGACAGTATCTGCTTAGTTTATGATAGAAATACTTTAACAAAAAATATAATTTTTATATTTTACTTTAGCAAAAATGTCCTTTTAGTTCAAAACAATACTTATAGAAAGATAAATAATAAAATTTAATCATAATTACATGTGCAATTTTATCTGGTTTAGAAAAAAAAAAAAAAAAAAAAAAAAAAAAACTAAGTTAAAGTTGATAATTATCACTATTTTTAGTTTTAAAGAGAAGATTTTTTTAAATTGAATTTAAAGTACATAAAATATTCTGTTGTTTTAAATACATTAGGTTTATTATCGGTTTACAATTATTAAAATGAAATAGAAAAATTCTTCATGTAACAGAGGTTACAAAAATTTATAAGATGTAAACAAACTGACTTTTTAGCAACTAACAAAGACACACTGAATAAATGTGACATAATTTTATTTTCCAGAGAGATTTCCACAATTTTTTAATGCTGCAAATATTTTTCAAATACTTCAACAGTATGAGAAAACTTGTAAAATAATCTGTTTCCTTTCTGTACTACAGTTGGCATGGGCAATTTTTTTTGGATCTGTTCGAACTGTATGTATGCAATAATACCATTGTCATCTAATCTAAAAACAGATGATGTATCATTGCAAGCAGTGTTAGAAATTAGCAGTCGTTAGTCGTCAAATGCAACTAAAAAATTGAATTTGACGACTAGAAAATTATTCTTGGTCGTCAAATTTGACGCCTAGCTTTTTAAAAAATTTATTAGACATTCAGCTCTGAAAATTTTAAAAAAATGGTCTAGTCTGAAAAATCAGAACTAAAAAAACATCGCAAATTACGAGAAATAGTCACGAAAAAAAAAACAAATTTCATCGATTGCTCGTATAAGAAATCGTCACTTTCAGCAAAAGATGGGAGAAAAAAATTTTTTTTTCCAAAAAATAACAAAAAAGCAAAAGTTTTTTATACGATAGCGTAAAAAAAAGGGCAAATTTCTACAAAGTATTGCGAATAGAGATGGAAATTTCATCAAAAAATCGCAAGAAAAATGCAAATTCCATAAAATAATTGCAAAAAAGTTAATTTCGTCAAAAAAATCTTGGGAAAAAGACGAACTTCGTTATAGAATTGCAAAAAAATGCAATTTTCTATGAAGGATCGTGAAAACAAATCTTAATTTTGTCACAGAATCTTTAGAAAAAAGCTAATTTTGTCAAAGAATTACAGAAAAAATAAGAATCTTGTCATAGGATCGCAATAAAATCTGTTAATTCCATCAAAGGCTCGCGGAAAAACGCAAATTTCTTCAAGGAATCCCAAATAATCAGTAATTTTCGCCAAAGGGTTGCGAAAAAAAAAACCACATAATTAACGGGGAGGGGGGGGGGGTTCCCAGCCCTGCAGAAAACAACAAATTTTGTCAAAAGATTGCAAAAAAATACTGCCAATTTTGTCAACAAATCACAAAAAAACATGGCAAGGTTTGTCAAAAGATCGAAAAAACGACAAGTTTCGCCAAATGATTGCGAGAAAAACACAACGGAGTTTGGCAAAAGATCGTGAAAAAGGCAAAATATTTAAAAAAAATCACGGAAAAACCAGCAAGTTTCATGAAAAGATTGTGAAAAAACCGGCAAGTTTCGCCAAATGATTGCGAGAAAAACACAACGGAGTTTGGTTAAAGATCGTGAAAAGGGCAAAATATTTTTTAAAAAATCACGGAAAAACCAGCAAGTTTCATGAAAAGATTGTGAAAAAACCGGCAAGTTTTGTCAAAAGATCACGAAAAAAACCGGCCAATTGCGTCGAAAGATCTCAAAAAGAACTGCAAATTTCGTCGAAAGATTGTGAGAAAACGGCAAATTTTGCCGAAAGATAGCAAAAAACGCAAAATTCATAAAAGTGGTGCGACCCCCCCCCCCCCCCCCAAAAAAAAAATAAAAAATATTGGGAGTGGATTTTTTTCTTGTCTCTGTAGTAACCTTAAAGAAAATTTTATGCGAATTTCAAAATTATTCTTTTACTCCAAATCACTCCAAAGTTATATGCAGTATTACAGTAATATTAATATGAATTTTAGAAACTGCAACTAAAAATCTCAATTTGACTAAGGTTTTTACAGTAGTCGTCATTTGACGCCTGCCTTTTATCTCCCAATTTCTATCACTGATTGCAAGCTTTCAAAAACATAACTTGCACTTCACCATTTTTTTTCCAAATCACCTTGTGTAACAGTAATACTTCATTTTTCTTTTTCTTTCAGTTACAAATTCTACTAGTATGTATGTGCCTTTAATTATTTTATTTGGTGTTATTTCTGTAAATTCTTTTTCTTCAGAAGTGGATTCAAGAACTTGAGAATACTCAAAATTCAAAATTTTTGATTATGTAAAGGTTTCACCAATGTATCCTTCATTATCATTTCGTAAAGTTTTCTCATTATTGCAAAAATTTCCGATAGGGAAGCTTTTGTAGTCGAAACAATGACACAGATCACTTCTTCACCTCACCACAGACACAGCTGACATCTCTATACTTGATGACTTTACGGTTTTGTACTGTAGTAATTTGATGTATGTTCATAGTATCATTTACAGTAGGCAAACCATCAGGTATGGCTTGTTCTTTTTTATTTTCTTAGGAGACATTTTTAGATCTGGAAAATACCACAATTTAAATAATACTTACTAATGCAAAAACAAATATAAACATGTGATAAAAATGATAAGTAAATTTGGTACTATATATATTATTACCATAAAAAATCTATCAGTTATAAAATATAACCTCTGTTATTTGTATGTAACATCTGTTATGGTAACAGAGGTTACTTGTAACATAGGTTACATTTAAGGAAAAACAATTTTCTTTCTTAAATAATAATATTCTAAAAAATATTTATGTTACTTAAATAAATTATTTTACTTAGAGTTTTGTGATTTAAAGAGAAATTTTATTTTTAAAACATTATTTAAATCTAAAATTGGAGTAACAGAAGTTACAAAGAGAAAACACTCACCTTAGAACTTGATAATAGTACTCTATACCCTAAACATGTAGCAGACAAAGCGAAAATGGCACTTGTATTCTATTCTAGATAGTTCTTTGACCAATGTAGATTAGTAGCAATCTCTGATAGACAAAATTTTTATTATTTATTCTGCTAAATATAAATAAACAGAGGTTTTATTTTCATGGATAAATGCTAAATTTAACTTATAGAGGAGAGTGGGGATACTTGAGCCACCCCTATTATATCTACAGTTGGTCAATTTTTCTTTCTAAAACTGGCAACATATTTATAGTTCTGAACATGTAAAAAAGAAATCACATACTTTGGTACCATTTTGAAAGTATGGTGATTAACCCTTTGAGCTCTGCTGGTAGAATTTTCTACCACATAATTTTAATTCTGAAATGTCACAACGACACCAGAAAATTCGACCAAATTTATTTGAAAAAGGTTTAATGCATTTTTTCGCGTATATTCTAAATCGGCTTTTTTCTTTGCAAAATACTGGTGCGAATGTGACATCTGGCTCAAGTATCCCCTCCGTGGGGATACTTGAGCCACGATGTAAAAGAAAAAGTAAAAATTTATTAGACATAGAAAAATAGTTCAAAATTAATTGAATGTGGTTTTCAATTGAAGAAAAAATATCAAATTTTCATTTTCAATATTTTATTTTGTTCTAAAAAAATTATAAAAAATTTAAGAAAATTTAAATTTAAAAAATGGCTCAAGTATCCCCATCTTCCCCTACAGATAAAAAATAAATATCTTAATTCATTACTACAAATTTATAAAACTACTATATCTGTTAATTAATCAAAAATAGATAAATATTGTTTTGTTTATGATATTTAGAATTGTAATCTGTTTGAAGTTCTCTCTCTAGTTATTTGGACAGCTAAATTTCATAGCTAAGAATGGATAAACTGCATAAATTATGCAATAATTACAATAAAATTGGCTAGATCAAATTTTAGACTAAGTAAAAATAGTTTTTTCTGGAAGATGGCTTTAAAATTTTTGGAATTTCTTTGTATATTTAAGGGAAAAAAAATATCAAAGTTTTGGACATGAAAAGCACATGCATTTTTGGTTGCACTTCCAGGGTCGAAACTAAGATGGAAAAGAGGGTGCATGTGTCCGGGCACTAGAACGAAAAGACGTGTAATGTTTTGTCTATTTTTCTCACATTTATGTTTAGCACGTACAGCTCATATTCAAAATATTAGAATAATTGAGAAAAAGTAATGAGAAAAAATTATTTGTAATTTATTTATTTTTTATACTAAGTAAATGCAATTAAATTTCTTATAAATTAAATCTGGAATGTTTAGATAAGATTTTAACATTTATAAAATATAAAATACAGCACAATAAATTAGGTATACAGCTTCCTTAAACACACCAGAATATTAGAATAAAATTTAGATTGGTTCAAAATATTAGAATATTTTATTTTACGCAACAATATTACCTTATGAATATGAAGTAAATGGTAGTTAATGTTTTGTAGCATCCCCATTAGCTTTCATAACAGCGTACAATCGATCTTGTATACTATATACAAGGTGTTTACAAACATTTCTATCAATATTAGCCCAAATAGACTTTATACGTGCCACTAACTCAGTTTTACTTGAAGGAGGATTTTCTTGAAGTTTTTTCTTCATTATACACCATAAGTTTTCGATGGGATTAAGATCTGGTGAATTTGGTGGCCAAGGAAGTACCTTAATGTTGCGTTGGCGGAACCAATTCTTAGTTGACACCGAGGTATGCGGGGACGCTAAATCTTGTTGAAAGATGAAATCATCTTCAAATAAATCTTCTGATGATGGAATCATGTAATATTCTAAAATTTCTTGATATATCAGAGAGTTAACCTTTTCGTAGACGATGCATAACTTTCCAGGTCCTTCTGCACTCATACAACCCCAAACCATGACACTAGCAGCAAATTTTACGGAACGTTTAAGGCATTCTTTATCAAATGCTTCTTGCTTCATTCTCCAAACTCGAATACCTTGATTACCATATGAAACACAAAACATACTTTCATCACTAAATAATATATTTTTCCAATCTTCATTGCTCCATAAACGTCTTGATTTACACCAATTCAATCTTATACGCTTTTATCTTGCAGTCATGAGAGGTTTTGTTTTCGGTACACGAGATTCAAATTTAAATTTATGGAGACGTCTTAATGTTGTCGATGTAGAAACTTCAACTCCTTCTTCTTTCCATTTTCGGTGCAAGAATCGCACACTTTTAAAACGGTTTTTCTTAACTATACGCTTCAGTTTCCTGTCATCTCTAGCAGATGTTTTTGGTTTTCGGCCACCATTTCGGCGATTATTTTGAAATTTTCCAATTTTTGAATATTGTGTTAGTATTTTACTAACGCTCGATTGCGAACAATGTAAATAATTCGCTATAAAACATTGATTTTTACCGTGCCGATACAAATCAACCATACGAAGTTTAGTAGATTCAGGAATATCACTCACACGGCCCATTTTAAGACGAAAAAGAAACAAACTGCAAAAAAGAATACTGATTTTAAATAAGATAGTCTGAATTTAATCAATGATGCCACCAGTTAAGAATTGGTAATGATTAAAGGAGAATTAATGTGAAATATTCTAATATTTTGAACCACTTGAATAAATATTCTAATATTTTGACTTTTCAAAATAATTTTTTTTGCAATTAATCTTTTCAAAAATGATATTAAATTTAAGATAACAAGTAAGTTTAATCAACAATAAGTTCTTAATAAAAATATCGTTTGCATATTTTCATTAAAAGACATTAAATTACCAAACGATATTTTCAATTTCTAAAAAAAAGGTAATTATTCTAATATTTTGAATATGAGCTGTAGTTTGAATATCTAATGGGATTTTACATTTCATTCTAAGTAAAAGATATATTGTAAAATTATAAATAAAATTATATGAATATATATAAATAATTTTAATTTTTAAAAATATAATGTATTTTTAATTCTTTTTTATTTTTGTTCCTGTTCTCGTCATATCATTTAGGGTTAGGTGAACATAGCTGGAAAGCACAGTAGAGCTCCCTAATATTTTAAATAACTTAGCTTGGTGTTGTCAAAAATTTATTATTAGTTGTTGCATGTTCAATTATTCCAGATATTTAGACTTGCATAGGAAAAGATAATAAACAACACCCAATTTATTATAAAATTTCTACTCTTTAAATTTAAAAATTGTGCAATAATTATTTAAAAGTATTATTAAAAAGTAATTATTTAAAAGTAAAAACAATTAAATATGATTATCATATTTAATTGTTTAATGGATATTTAAAAGTAATTAAAGTTAATAATTGTTATCTCAATAAGTACCTTTTTTCAATTTTTTTTTTCACTCGATCTCCTTGCAAGTATTGGTGCAAGTGGGTCCCCGTAAGCATCTGTGCCCCGGGCCTCCAAATTTGTAAATCGGTCCTTGACTCGTCGCGATTTGGTTAAAACTTAGTGTGTAAACGAACAACGATATATGATATGAAGTTACTATTATACATGCGGATTTTTTGACAGAGCACATGGATTTTTTAGTAATCTTTATAAATGCAGATTACAGAAGATATACCAAAAGCTTAATTTTATTTTTTTAATAGTTAGTTATATTCTACAACTTCAACATGAATTAATCATGGCACTAAGTTCTATCCTATAATAGGCCCCACCAGTGGCCGAGAGGTTCTGACCTCAAACTGGTAGACGGTAGGTGCTGGGTTCGAACCCAATCGCGACCGTCGGCCTAACCGTTCGGAGTTTTCCGTGGTTTTCTTCTAACCTTGCGTAAATACGGGTTAGGTTCCCTTAGAAAGACCCCCACGGAGAGCATCGCACCCCTTAGGGCCTATATCCCATAGTGTAGATAATTGGCCGACATACATACAACAACAACTACAACAACTATCCTATAATAAATTTTCATCTGTTGTATATATTTATTAATTGTACACAAGAAAAATGATCTAAATAAATTGTAGTAATAGTCATTATTATTTTTGCATTGACGTACATTTTGTTATAACAATTTTCAACTGTGCGTTGCAACTTGCTGGATGGCATGATTATGTGAAAATTCCCCAACCTTGATCATAAACCATAATCAGTTTTATTAAATTCTTGCTAAACTAGATAGTCAAATATAACGAAATGTATATACATTGCATAATATTGTTTATGTTAAGTATTAATAAATTTCAAAGGAGAAAAATTTAATTTCCCCCATTCAGTCCATAGTATTCTGTTTAAAGTCCAATTTTGTTGCATTTAAAAGGGGGAAAATGCTTAGATTAATGTAGGGTGAATTAGAAGTAAAATAATAATAATAATAATAAGGAAGAAAAATGAGAAACACAAGACCGGAGTTTTCCTGTACAGCTGATGTTATGTGTATTATTTTGTGAGAAAGTTTATGGTACATTTTAAACGCCGGTTGCATGACACTGCGGCTCCTGGCTACGCCCATTTAGTTATGATGAATAGGACTCATCTTAAAGATTGACAAGTAAAGGAAGATAAGGATTTCTCCTACCTCTTTTGTGTAAAGGATTAAAAAAGGGGGTGAAATGTACAAGTTATCCAAGGAAAAATCCTAACTACATTTTGCTACTTTATCTTACTATTTGGCGACATTTTCTTTAAAGAGGTGTGATGAATTTTCCAATAAAACAAAAATCACTCGAAGAAACTAATATATTTTGTAAACATCTAAATATTAAAAGTTTTACATGCAATTATTAAACATGCAATTAAACAGAAAAAGTTTTCTTTTTTTTTTCTTTGTGAAAACTAAAACTTTAAACTTAACTATATTTCATCAATGCATAAAAACGAAATTGTAAAAAGACTTATTATGCATGAGAAAACGAATTTATTGCAAACAACAAATAATAATAAAAATTATTATTATGATATTGGAATAGGTGTCACGATGCTAAAAAAATCCACTTTTTTTAAGCAGTTTATTCTTTACAAAATGAAGCGCGATTCGTATCTCTTCAAACAATGAAAATTTTCAAAATAATTGCTATAAACTAGTTCCAACTCAATCTGAGTATAAATTTAGAAATGCACATTTAACATCACTCATTAAGCTTTAAGGGAGACCCGTAAGAAAAAACCCAAAATTTTTATTATTGATTTTAAAGTAATGAATTTTGGTGTACTACTTAAGAATCATTTTGTAAGGAATAATTAGCAAAAAAAATCACTTTTTATTAAAAGTATATTTTTTATGGGGATTTTTATGATATTCTTTTGTCGAAAAATACACTTTTTAAAATTACTACTCCTCATTCAATTTTCAATATTTTGGTATTACTAAAATTTCTTAAATAGTGTTATAGTATATAGAAAAGAACTAAGGAGAGATATTTTTAATTTTCTAATTTAATCGGCAAAAAAAAAAAAAAAAAAAAAAAAAAAAAAAAAAAAATACGCATGGTAAATTTCCTTAAATTCGTTATAATTTTCATGTTTACCAATTTATGTAAAATTTTCAGAAATAGTTAAAAAAATATATCTCTCCTTACTTTTCTTGTAAATTTTTTTAAGATTCTAAAAACATAAACACTTTGTTTCTAAATCATTTTACCACTGAGCCTTAGTACTTTGAACGTAGGCAAAATATGAAAAAAGTCATTTTCAGGAAAACACGTTTTAAATGGCCGCTAGTCCTTTAAACTCTATAGTGAGTACAATTAAAAAAGCTCATTTTCTACCTGTTCCAAGTGTCCCGGAGTTCTGAAATTTTGCATGGATATTCGCAAATATGTATTTTATCGTTTTCTGACATAATTTTTTTTTTTTGAACTTTTGATGTTTTTTGGCCGAAAATGGGGTACGGGTCTCCCTTAAGATGATTTAAATAATTTTCGTACAATCCAATATCTTATTGTTTAAAACAAAATTATACTTGTCAAGTACTTTTATTTTAGAAAAAATTTCCCCCATGAAAAAAGAATATGTATATATATATATATTAACTTTAAAAAGTACCAGTTAAATAAAGATGAGGAACTACATTTAGTCTGGGATTTCTACATAATTTTTAATGGAATGAAATTACCCTCAATGTTAACGATAAAATTGGCAGGATCAAGAGTAAAATTAAAAGAAATGGTGTATAAATTAGAGTTTTTTCTTTTATTTTAGAACTTCTGAAAATTTCATATTATACTTTTAAATATAAAATTGCAAATAAAGATAAATTATTTTGTTGTAAATCACAAATATCTGTATAGATTATAATGAAATCTGAAAATTTTAATATCTCGGAGAAAATCTCTGCGCATGTTTCGTGGAATATGTTATTTACAGGGGAATTTTTTTTTTTTTAGAATTTTAACTCTAATATATGTTTGAAAAGTTTTAAAAATAAAAAGGTTTAAATCATAACAAAATACTAAAATCTTTTTAATATTTTAGTGATTTTTTTCTTATTTGATCTAAAAACAAAATCGCTAAATTTTCTTACATTTATGAAGTATAACGTTCATTCGTAAATGCATTTAATACTCACGATATTCTGAAAAATCAAATGAACTCCCAGGATATACCATGAAATTTAGAGACAAATAAATTAAATATTTCCAGTCAAAATATCTGTAATTATATTTTTCAATTTTTATTGACTGTGTCATTCAGGGACAAAGAACATTTTTAATTCTGGAAATGCTTTTATAGATTAAGAATTTTTTTTTTCTTTTTTTACATGATTGATACTGAATTTTTCAATAGAGAACTTATAATTTTGTGATAGCAATATTAATTTCAGGTTTAGTAAATGTATTTTCAAAAATATAAAAAAAATATCCGAAATTTTTGGTACATATTTGATAGTTTAAAAGTAGTAAACGTATTAAACATTATAAATATTTTCAGACCTAATTTAAATTAGAAACCAATAAATAAATAAATAAATAAATTTAGCATGAAAACTTAACAAAGCAATCTTATAAACGACTTTTTTTTTTTTTTTTTTTTTTTTTTACTTATGTAAGAAAATTAGTTGAAAACTGTCACAATTTGCTGTTAAAAAAAAAAAAAAAAAAAAAAAAAAAAAAAAAGATTAGGATTTAGTATGAAGTTTTAAGAAAATGTTACGTTTTATGCAACAAAATTTGAAATACAAATTGAAAAACATAAAAAAAATGTAAGCGTGTTTTTTTTTCTTCATTTTTTAATTTGTTGTGCAATTTAAATTGAACAAAACCAAAATCAGTAAAGATTATTTCCAATGAATTTTTAAATAACTTATCTAATTAGACAGTTCATCTTTCAATACCTTTTCTAAGTAAATATTGCATCCCCACATTATTATTGATTCTACATTTAAGAATTCAGCTTTAGAAGTAAAACGTAACTTTTTTTTGTTGGTTGGGGGGGGGGGGGGGACCATTTCCGTAGCAAAAGCTTTTTATCTACAGAATGACACAATTAATAATGATTTTAAAAAAATTACATTTGTTTTGATTAAAAATATAAAAAGTATTAGACAGAATATTTTGAATATAAATTAAATTATATCAAAAATATCAAACTTCTTGATATTTTGAAAATAAAAGTTGGATATACATCATGGTATATATTATGGTATAAAAATATTTGCATATGTATATATATACATACATATGCATATGCTATATATATATATATATATGTGGGAATATTGAGTGATTAGCTTATGATTTAAGCAAAACAAATATTCTTGATAAGATAAAAAGGTTTACTAGACATAAAATATATACGTAGCATTCAAAAATAACAGTAGAACTGAATAATATTTAAAATAAATAAGCTTCTCTGAGCTTTGGATTAAAAATCCATCCAACTCGCCATCGCTGAAATCTATAGAACACCTCGTTCTTTTTTATGCATCATCACGTGAGTCTCAATTGGGATATCACGTTCATTAAATCATTGAGTATATTATCTTTAATTGCTTAATACTTCATCCTTTATACCCACATTTTCGGTCATCCTGACGTTCCTGGCGACCTCGCCAGCTGCCTATTAAAATTTAGACACAAATTTATAGAAATAAAACAGGTAAATATAAAACAACAACATCTATCGTTACAAGTAAACATAAAACAAAAACATCTAACATTATGCAGATGCATTACCCCACGGCTTGACGTATTTTGCAATAGTGGATATCTTGTCCACCATGGTCTCCAATCCTCTTTGCATCATAATGATCATGTGATTTTTCTATAATGTTTTTATTAGGTCCATGGAATTTTCTCCTTTTCATTCCTGTTCCATACTGCATTTCTTGGATTAACTCGGTATCATTTAATTCATATCTGTTAGGTACTTTTCTCATCATGTTAAATTGCTTTCTATAACTACCATTACTCCAAAAATATAGATTTCTACGCGGACCATTAAAATTTGTTTTTATGCTTCTTTTGCCTTTAAATTTAAAAGTATCCTTTTCACACGGTTCAGCCCTTTCTTTTTCAAAAATTTCATATTTTCTTTCTGTTTGCTGTACCTCTAAATGTTTCTGTTTGCTGTTTCTCCAATTTTCATATGTGTGACGTTTTCCATCAAAATTATTTCTCGAATAATATTTCTTTTCTTCATCTCTATCATTGTAATCACGCTTCTTGTAATTTCTGATAAATTTCTGTTTATTTGCATTAACTCCTTCAACATTCCTTTCTTCCCTCGTATTTTTCCGTTTATATTTTTTAATTTTCCTCGTTTCATTTTTATTTTCATTGGCGCGTGCACATAAATTGCGTTTTTCTTTTAGGTCATTCATTCGTCCTGTTTGTGATGTCTCGTTTCTTTCATTCAATCTTTTCTTACTAATTAAATTTTCTTCTTTCTCATTTATTTCTTTTCTAATTTTCAAATTTCTCACGTGATTCAAATCAATTTCATTTTCTTCTATGACTCTCGCGAAATTAATCAAGTGATTACCTCCTGCATTATTATCATTTGCAAGTATAACATTTTCATCACGTGAATTATCTAACGTAGACGTTTTCATTTCATTATTATTTTTGGCAGCATGATTCAATTTTATATCAGAATTCTTCTGAACTTTAGTGTAACCTACTTGAATACTATTGCGTTTGCCAACGATCTTAATTCCGTTCTCGTCTATCGCCAAATTTAATTTGCTAATGACATCATATCCCAGTAAAATATCATATTCAAGAGATTCTAGTACGTACAAATTTGTTCTGATTAGAAAACCATCAATATTAAATTCATATGGGAAGTATCCTTTTGGATAAACAACTATTTTATTTATGCCGGACAAAAAGATATTATTTGAAAATAATCTTGGCGAGCCTATTTTCGTATAATATTCGTAACTCACCAAACTGATATCACTTCCAGTGTCGAAGAAGATCTGTGTCTTTTCACCGTTAATATCAATATTTTTCATGTAATCTGATTTGGCACTGTTAGTTTGCTTGATTACTGCGGAATTCATCTCTTTGTAGTTGGATAATCGCGGATTTTGGCTGTCATTTTTTATTTGTTTATTATTCCCATTATTACACTGCGATATTACGTGGCTAAGACGATTACTTTTGAAACACATAATTTGTGCCCTGTTCTTTTCATTTAAATAAGAAAATTCATTTACATTATCTGTATTATCTGCGAATTGTTGTTTTCTTAAAGTATCATAACGTTGAGATGGTAACCACGGTTTTGAATTGTTATTTTCGCGCATTTTTGACTTCCTATCTTCAAAGTGGTGTGAATTTCTATTCATGGTTTTAATATTACGCCTTGCTGTTTCGTAATCATCTAGTTTACAAACTAACGTATCAACACTTTTAATTTTGGGAAGATCATCGATGAAATGTTCCTTCATTTCTATCGGTAATCTTCTTTTGATTTGATCTACCAGTATTAATTCTTTTAAATCTTCAAAATTCGACACATCAAGACCGGTAATCCATTCTTCTAAATAATTCCTTAACTCAAATGCTAGATCGCGCCAAGTGGCTGAATTTTCTTTCTTATGCGACATTAATTTTTGCCTAAACTCTTCTGGCGTCAATTTGAATCTTTTGAGCAGCAAGTTTTTTACATAATCGTAGTTATTTGTTAATGTTTCTGGTTCTCTAGTTATAACATTAGCAATTTCTAGCGGCATTAAACTTAATAAGTGCATGACCCAATTCTCTTTTGTTATATTCATCCTAGAAATCTGTCTCTCGAATAGAGCTAAGTAGATACTAATATCACCCTTCCCATCAAAGTGTGACATTAATTTAGACAAATCTAGTTGCTTACCTGTACCAGTTACAGCCGAACCGTCACTTGTATTTATCATATTTCCTTGAAGTTCAATTTTTCGTAATTCGTACTCCATTTCCATCTTCTTTTCCTCTAATCTTCTTTCTGATTCTAACCGTAACCGTCTTTCTTCTTTTTCTGCCTCTAGTCGTCTTTCTTCTTTTTCTGCTTCTAATCTTCTTTCTTCTTTTTCTGCTTCTAGTCTTTCTTTTTCTATTCTCTCCGCGGCAATGACTTCAAGTCGAACTTTTACAAAATTTTCTTCATAATCCTTCGATTCAGTCACCAACTTTATCAAATCAATGATTCTTGGACTCTGAGGCACAATTATACCTAGATCATCACACAACGTTAACAAGTCCGCCTTTCTAGCTTTATTCAGAACAGACATTATAATTTTTGTTTACACTTCAACAAAACAATATAGTGCACTATCTTGCAGGCTTGATCACGGATAATTTCTAATCATTACACATATAACAAACAGTTCCTTTTTTACATAATACGTATTAGTTTAAAAACAAAACATTTTTCTTAGACTTAGACCTTCTTAGTGTAAAATAGCTTTCATCGTGAAATTCAAATTCAAATATAAATCAGCGAAATCATTCAAATCCAAGTCATTCAAATCCTTCAATCCCGGCAACGAACCCCCAAAACTTGTGGGAATATTGAGTGATTAGCTTATGATTTAAGCAAAACAAATATTCTTGATAAGATAAAAAGGTTTACTAGACATAAAATATATACGTAGCATTCAAAAATAACAGTAGAACTGAATAATATTTAAAATAAATAAGCTTCTCTGAGCTTTGGATTAAAAATCCATCCAACTCGCCATCGCTGAAATCTATAGAACACCTCGTTCTTTTTTATGCATCATCACGTGAGTCTCAATTGGGATATCACGTTCATTAAATCATTGAGTATATTATCTTTAATTGCTTAATACTTCATCCTTTATACCCACATATATATATATATATATATATATATATATATATATATATATATATATATATATACCGAACCCTGTTAGATCGGTCATTGAAAGATAAACTGTCTAATTCAGGACAGTTCAATGCGGCGCCCGAGGAGGCCATTGCGCCATCTGAAATCTTTTTGGCACCCTTATGAAAGTTTCCTATTGCTAACACTTTAAGAGTAAAATTCCAAATTAAAGGAAGCTTTATTAAAAATCTTTGTTATTTGCTTGAGAGAATCTTCAAATTCTCTATAAGTTTGTGTTATGCCTCAAAAACGAAAAATGACTTTAAAAAATTGATCCGGTGTAAATCTTTCTTCATTAATTTACAGTTATTCTTTATGAAAAAAAAAAAAAAAAAAAAAAAAAAAAATGTTAAGGAAAGGATGGCGATGAAAAATGGGAAAATTTAGCTACTCTACTGATGTTGTTACTCTGGCCCATTTCTATACTACAATACGAAATAAAGGATGCCATTTTCTCTTACAAATTACTTTCACTTACTATGTACACGCAAAGTTACATCCAAATTGATTCATAAATCCGCATGTTATAACGTAACAAAAATCAGATCGTTTCAAAATGAGGCATACTAGAAATTCAAAATGCTATAACTTAGTCATTTCTTAAGATATAGACGAAAAAAAAAGTGTTCTGGAATCGTTTTTTTAAGTTCTAACACGTAAAAGAAAAATATTTTTCAACTTGTAATCTTCTCGCATTTTATTTTAAATTTTATTGTTTAAAAAAATTTTAAATGGCCGCCATTTTGAAACAAGACGGCGTATGATGCTGGCCAACGAACTCGGTCGAAACATTTGTATGTACTATGTACATACCATGTATGTATTATGTACATACCTCCCCCCACACACACACACCTTTATTTTTCTTACACTTTCACAAAAAAATGAACATTTTCAATAGCTTAGAATGCAATTTGTCAATTTCTAAGTTGGTAGAGTTTGTATTTTTAGAATTGGGCAATCTACATGCAATTATTCCATCTTATTTCATAGTTTTGTTTGCATGGCGTTATTACCCCAGGGTACCTTATAAACCAAAACGAAGAATTAGAATTGAATTAAATTATAATTAAAAAAAAAAAAAAGAAAAAAGAAAGAAAGAAAGAAAAAGAAAATAGTGAAACGAGTATATCTGAATAAATATCTGAATAAAATAAATGCAAATTATATATATATATATATATATATAATATATATGTCAACATTTGAACGGAGAGTGGTTTTGGGGTCTGGGGGTCATGATCGGAGAAAATATACCAAAATTTTCTGGAAATGCTTTCCTCCGGACGGCTGCAATAGGTAGCTTTTTACTTTTTGTAACGAAAGCTACCTAATAGTATTAAAATTCAAGGGAGGATTCTAAAAAGTGTGCTCCTGTACTTTTAACACTAAATTCGGTGATATATATCGATGAATATATATTTTGATGCATCATAATAAATATCCGATATTTATTTTAAAAATAAAACGAAGTTTGATATTTATTTTCAATATATTGTGTATGATACTTTTGATATTTTCAAATAAAAGAAGTAAAATGTTCTTTTTTAACTATTGACTGTGTTACTCTGTAGACACAGAACTTTTGCTCTAACAGTAGCCTCTTAACACCCCCCCCCCCCCGTTTAAAAAAATAAAATAAATAAATAAAGGTAAAATAATAAGAATAATAAAAAAAAAATAATAATATATTTCCAGCTTTACATATGACCTTGGATATTTAAGTGTACAACCAATAATATTGTGGTGATAATATTTAATTAGAATAGTCATTGGGAAAATAAGTGTCTAACTTACATAAGGAATTATTGTTTCAGTATAATAAATTTTTTTCACCTTTCTCAGTTTAAACTTTGAATAATGAAAAAATAGATAAGCTTGCTTTTGTTTCATTTTTACCCTATATATATAAAATCCTAATGAAACGATTTAATGAAACAACTGATTAAATGATTGATTTTGTTTGACTGCGATTTCTTCAAAAATTTCCTGTGATGTCACAATTGGTAAAATGGCTATTATTATAGCCTTGAACCAAAATGAAGAATAGGGTCTATTTCTTTATTAGTTATTAGCTGGAAATAAATGCGAAACTACATATATTCTTTTAAGTGTAATAATTTTCTGTATTAAAGTGTATAAATTTCTGTAATCATCTGTGTACGATAAGTTCAATTGCAGTTTTTATAGCCTGGAACCGAATGGAAGATTACGAATGTAATATAAATGAATATAAATGACAATAAAATCTTAAACAAATTAATCTTTCAATAATATTACATTTTTAATATTTTGCATTTAGGAATTATAAAAATTATTAAATTTCCTGTTGGAACTATTTTGATATCTGTAATAATAGTAGCATACATTACTGCAAAGAGAAATAAAATCGTCTTTTAGTTTTCTTTTAAATTTTAATAAGAAAATCATTTCAATAATGCAGAAATGACATTATGTACTCTTTTCTTTTGAGCATTCGCAGACACAACCTTAACATTTTATGTTTCTAAAATTTAATGCTATTACTATTAAATTTAAAATGTAATATTTTAATAAATATTTCATATTAATTTAATGAAGTATTAATTTGTTAATCAAATTAATATTTCAATAAGATGATTGAATTATATATTTAGTACACATAAATCTAAAAGGAGAATTAAAAAAAAAAAAAATTAAAATTACTACACATGTCACACAAAGAAATTGGAGCATTAATGTTAAATGTATGGGAGCGTTCTTTTTGAAAATTCTCTCTTGCATTTTAATAATTTTAAATGTTACTTCTACTTTTAGTCTTGTGTGTAAGCTTTCAAGATGCAAGATTTTTTTTTTTTTTTTAAGTTTCATGTATATATGTATATTGCATCAAACTACAAACAAAATCTTCATTTGATGCCCCCTTCACCTTTTGTTTTGTCACTCAAATACTTGCCCCCTCTGCCCTTCAATAGTTTCGAACCAAGCATTGTGTATATTTGTTTCATAACTGATAATAACATAGGCATAATTTTACCTAGTCTGATTTTTTTTGTCAAAAAAATTGTGAGTCGAATTCTTAGCTTTCAGCACGACTCATAACAGAAACTGGTTGGATGTTTTTGCTTTTTTGTTAAACTATACACCCCTGAAGAAGTAGTTTAATAGAAAAGCTAGCTTCCAGCCAGTCGGGTGTATTGTGAGTCGAATTCTTAGCTTTCAGCACGACTCATAACAGAAACTGGTTGGATGTTTTTGCTTTTTTGTTAAACTATACACCCCTGAAGAAGTAGTTTAATAGAAAAGCTTTCTACTGTCTTTTTATCCATTTATCTTTCATTATTTTGGTAATCTGCCTTCTATTTCACTTCAAACTTCAACTGTTTTCAATAAGATGATTGTAAAAATACTGGTTTTATTGGTTTATTGTATGGTAATATATGAATTACTCTGGTTATATAATGTCCATTTATATCCATATATTTCTTAGTAATTTGGTAATCTGCCTTCTATTTCTCTTCAAACTTCAACTGTTTTTAATAATATGATTGTAAAAATACTGATTTCATTGGTTTATTTAATGGTATTGTCTGAATAACTTTGGATGTATTTATAAAAGTATTTATATATTAACGTTAGTTGTATTTTTAAAAGAGCCCCCCACCCCCAGACACACACACTCTTTTTTTTTTCCTTTTGAGAATCTAATTGCTCTATTTATATAAATATTTATTTATTTGCTTATTTTTTTATTTAATAATCCTAACTCATAAAATATTATTAATTATTGGTACACAATTTCTTTTCTTTCTTACTATACATAGAGAAAAACAGTGCATCATGTCTAACTTTTATTTATTCAAAAAACGGCTAAATAACTCAAATAAATTTTCATCAAAGCCAATATGATCTTATTTCATTTCCTCTTTTCTTGGGTGGTTTATAACGCATAAATAAGTAAGATGCTTTAGAGTAACATTTTGATCGATATCTGATCCATTGATTAAAATAATTACTTATCACATATTCCGGTTTACCGAAATTCATATTTGACGATGCACTTGCAAAGAAGCCGGAGATTTCTTTGCCGAAAAAGTTGAAAATCGCCAAGAAAAGGTTACCAAATTATACTTTTTCTGAAGAAACAAAATATAAAAAAAAGTTCTCTAAAAAATGTAGGAGTCCAGTTCCCCAGGCCAGCTTAAGAAGGGATTAGGGGACATGACAATGCTTGTCAATAAACAATGGGGAGCCGGAGTGACCATCTCCCTTAAACGCCATGCCTTCTTTTTACCTTTCCCTTCTTTTCTGGTGAAAATAACAAAGGTGTTTTCCTTCTTCTGTTATCGCTGCGGTTACGGTACTGGACAGATTCCTCAGTCCCCTCATCCAAAGTGAAAGAATGTTTGGAGGGGATGGAGGAGCATTGTAGTTATCCCATAAAATATGGACTTGTGACAGTGTTCCCGTGTTCGCGTTCTTTAGAAAAGGAAATTTCTCACCTTTTATTGGTAACCGTGGTTGTCTCGAAACCCACAATTTACATTTTTCCGCCTCTTCAAATTTGAGATCGTTAGAGATGTTTATCCGTTGGAAGAATACCTGGAAAAAATTATGCAGGGTGAAAAAGAAAAATTTGTCGTTACTTGATGCTAATCATTGCAAATAGCAGGGCAACTTGAGCTTTTGTTACCCATTTGCTTATTTGATTCATTACATAAAATATAAATTTTTTATTCGATATTTCATCCACTTTTTGATGTGTTTTATATTCACCCAAGTATACTGCCAGTGACAGTACCGCCTTTCAATATTTTTAAAGCTAAATTTTAATTTAATAAAATTCATCCAAGAGTGTTTTCCGATTAGCTGTGTGCAGGTGATAAGTAACAAAATATTCTTTATGATTACAACTGTATACGAATTACAGTAAATATGGAATTAATTATGCGCCAAAAAGCATTCCACCAGCAAAAAGATGAGTTTAAAAATTACTAACAGCTGTTCGCCAATATTTCCAGTCAAAATATCATATAACAGAGCAAATGTTCGAGTATGTCGTAAAACAGTAAAAAGGATGCGATAAAAGGATAATTTGTTTTACTAGCCTTTCAAAAAGGTGAAACATTAAATATAAATACAGTTGAACCTCGTTAACGTGAATCTGAAGGTGAATCAAATATTTGTTCATGTTAACAGTAATTCGCGTTATCAGTATCAAATCTTTGAATTCATTTTTATGAATTCAAAGTGAAAACATTTCATGTTCAGCGTGTCTTGTTAACGAAGTTTGACTATATTAATTAATGTTACGTAAGTACGGCAATTTCTTTGCACGTTTTGTTTCTCCTGTTATTTGTTAATACGATAGAGTAATTTGCTCTGTTGTATTAACAAATTCTCGTTGACTTGCTTTTCTGCTAAAATTACCTTAAAGTTTTTAGCACAAAATTGGTACAATATTTTATTTGTGACAAAAAATGAATTAAGCTTTGAACTTAAGGTACAGTAGAACCCCGATAATTCGGATTAATTGAGACCAGACCCAATCCGGATTATCGAAAATCCGGAGAATCAGAACAGATGAAATAAAATAAAACATAGTTACAAAAAATCACCTATATATGGAACATATTTAATATTTACATACGGTAGAAATGTTTACTTTGTAATTATAAAGTTTGTAATCTTCTGCTGTGCCAGTTGTGCATGGTCACGCATTTGTTTGAGCATAAATAGTTCGTTGGGTGCAACCTCCTCATGACATTCCAAATAAAACATTAATTGTCCTAAATGGGACATCGCTTCATTATGGCTAATAACTTTTGGTTGATCATAATTAATAATGGTATTTTCGTCTGTATCATCTTCATTTTCTTCTGTTGCGCACAATACGATTTTTTCGTCATCTGTAAGTGAGGCATAACTTTTTTATTTTCTGCTTCCAACCAATTGGTATACCAATTGGTTATTACATTATAACAATAATTGGTTATTACATTATTACGGCGACATTATAATGTCGCTGATCTGACATCAACATCTAAGCAATCATCAATTTCTTTTATATGCACACAAAATCTTCAGTTGTAATTTCTCTTTCATTCTCGCTTATTCGTCCTTCTATTTCGATTTTCCGCAAGTGATTTGTACAACTGGCTGACAAAGATCGGAAAGCAATCCTTATCAGTCAGTGTGTCTATAAGGACTATTTTACTTTGCTTTCTTGCAATGCTCTGAGTAAAACATTATTAAGCAGAGCTTTTGATGACATTTCTAAATGGATTAAATAGAAAACTGTGAAAATTGGAATTGCCAAAGCTTAAATGATGCATAGTTGTTCCTTTCATAGATAACATTAAAGAGTTTAAATAATAAAGCTTGAGGTATTCTTCCGAAAAGATTTCAGAAAATACTTTTTTATTCAGAATATGAAGCTGAAATAAATTTATGTTATGGAAATTTGCCGATCACTGGAAAAAAAATCGACCAAACCGATCCGGATTAACGGGGTCCGAATTTACGGGGCTCTACTGTGTCTTTTAGACATTTATTATTATTATTATTATTTTGTGGAGGTGAGGATATGAAATTTTTATCAAACACGTATTTTTAGTTACAGGGGTCGGTCCAGAGTTTTCTCACAGGGTTCCATTTTTGTGAAATTAAGCTTCTCTTATATTTGTGAAAATTTTAATCCTAATTTTCTTAATTTTTAAATTACCGATGTAATGAGGTTCTATCTTTCATAATAAAAAAAGCTAATTAATATGTTCTTTGGCGAGTTCAACTCTTTATTTACAGGCCAGCTTTTATTTTTAAATGATTAAAATTGTTTGAAGCTGGAAAAATTCTGAAAAGATCTATTTAAAAGACAAATAATTTTGTGTTCTGTCCTGATTTAGAATAAAATATTTTGTAAAGGGTCCTGTTTGTGATTTTTGTAAAGAATCCTGTTTGTGGATAAAAGATTTTGTGAAGGGATCTTTAAGAGACTTAAAATTTTACTAAACATACCCTGAGTTAAATAAAACTATGAATTCGTATAAATTGTTAATGGAATTTTAATTATTTTTTTAATTTATATAATATTTATTCAAATTTTAGTACAGAACTGTGTTCATACCAAACCTTTTAAAACGATATCTATGTAATATATTTCACATTGTAACCCCTTATTGAGATTCAGAGGGGTCTGCCCTTACAGAGCCTCAATAAAGAACTTCACTTCCTCCTGTAATAAGGCAATTTAATGAATTTTTGTAAAATGCTTGTAAAAAATTTAACAATCACTTCCTGCCTTTTGAACTTACTTTAGCTGTCATTTCTCTTCAAATTCATTGTTGTTTTCGACAATCCTATGACGACAAAAGAAAGTTTTTGTCCTAACTTTTACTGCGTTTTTTCTCGCTATTTTTAAATTTATATAAACTTTTTAAAATAAACTACATTGAATATTTCAACAACATTTTTGTCGTTGTAAAGAGCTGTGCGCACTTTACCAATCTTCATGCCCATATTTTATTTATTTAATAATGCCATGTTTTCAGCTACTGAAAGAGTTTGCTTGGAGCGTGAGGTTTTTGTCGCTTCCTTCTGAAGTGCAGTCCTGAATCAGAGGTCGGAGAAAATGAATGGACCTCCATATAATGGAGGACAAAAAGAAATCTAGTGAAAGAAATAGCTGTGAGTTGAGATGAGAACAGTTTTATTTCGCTCCGATACACATTTGAAATAATCTTCAAGTGGTTATGATGGGCGGCTTCCCCCCTTTTCCTCCATCTTGCTGTCAGGAACGAGATTCCACTTACAATAACAATCTTTTTTATGTTGGTTTTGCTGGAATTGCTGTTAAGGTCCTTTTAAGTTCAGGGGAAAAAAAAATATTGAACTTTACACGAACTCGTCGTCGACATGAGTTAGTCCTATGTTAATTGGTATTTTTAACAGACTTAGAAAGAAAAGAAAAGAGAGAAGTTATTCAGTTGAGACGATACGCATATGTCAATTTGACCCTGTATCTCACGAATTACAAAAAAGAGAAAAAAAAAATCAGTCCGTGTGTTGGTACACTTAAAATTTTATTCAGAAATGTGCAGAAAAGATTAATTTGTGTAGCGGGATCCCATTAACCCTTTATGCCCTGACAATACTTTAAGGTATCACAAATATGCGCCAAATATTCGATTAGGCGTATTTAAAGTATTTGGCCTGTCGAATATTCGATAGCCAAATACTATAACTATTCTTTTCTCAAGTAAAGCAAAACACTTTTTTTTTTTTTTTTTTTTTTTTTCAGCATAAAGTTTACTTGTAAAAATCTCTTGTTTATGGAAATGCAAGTTTATGTATTAAAGATTATGTAAAATTGATTTAAAATGTAACGTTTTAGTGTCTTTATACTTTGAAAAAAAAAAAGTATTCGGATTGCCGACTATTCGGTATTCGGCCAAAATCACTATTCAGTGCATCTCTGACGCATATCTTAATTTCAGTAAAACTTCTTACAATAAACAGGGAATCTAATCTACAGTGATGGTTTAGTAAAAGTGACATTTTAGAAAATGAATGCAACTACAGTAAAACATTGCAACTTCCTTAATGGCAGTGCACTTTTTCAATGAGATCATTTTTAGAGATGTGGAGTAACATGCACAAATATGGTATAGTCTGCTAATACGGCGCTATCTAATATCTTTTGAAGGAAAAGTCTCATTCTAATGAGAAAGTTCTCAAACAATAGCTTTTCAAGTTTGCTCAACAGGGTGCAGTGCGTTTGCATTAATTTTATCAATTTTAGCATTGATACTCCACCAGTTGTGTTTCCAAAAGTTGAATATTTTTAAAATTACTTTTTCAAAATAATTTTTTTGTACAGAATTATTGTACAGTTTGACGACAATTGCACAAGAGTAGTACATCATATGCAAATCATTGGATTCTTCGAAAAATTGTTCGAACTTTTACTAATTCACAAATGTAATCTGTTATTTCAGCCTCATCATATAGACCTCATGGGTCCACATCGTACGTATCAGGCATTTTATTTGCAATTCCCCTCTTTCAATCTCTGAATATTTTCCATTGCAAAACAGGCATCAGTGTTGAACGTCATGGTGAAATGGTTGTTCATCTTTACTAGAGTCATTTTTAAACAGTTGTCTAAATAGTTATCTGACCGTTGTCACTGTCTTTAGAGTGTATTCTAAAATTATCCGACACGCCATTTTTTTTTTGGGGGGGGGGGGGGGAAAGGGGATTTTTTCAATTCTTAATACGTCATCATAGACAGAAGTAAACTGATTAACACAGCGATAAATGTTACTGTTTAACTTAAATACTGAACTCAATTTACATCACGCACGAAAATGTCTTATAATTAATAGGAATATTATAGAACTTACCTGCAGAAAACTGCACCAATTGAGAATAAGATTTGATTTCACAGCGTCACTCCAGTAACATATATCCAAACAAAACTCACTGCAGTGCATCATGTGAGAACTAGAAAATCGGTTATAACCTTGGTTATAGCACTGATGGATATGCCCGAAACAGATGTTTGCATCGGGTCTCATTGAGTCTAGTTATTTTCGAATCGGTTTGAGTTTTGATAACTCCGGGTCGGTTTCGAATCAATCCAATTTCTGAAAAAATAAGTTGAGTTACATTGTTTCAGATGAATAGTTGTATATTTGAATATAAAAATTTTATTACATTTTCATTTCTCTTTAAAAAGATCAAATTCAAATTAAAGACACAATTATGCACTATTATTTTTCGATAATTGTGTTAAATTAAGATGATCCTTGTTTTTACATTTATTGTTGGTTTTGGTTAAGTTTTGGGTTGACAAAGAAAAAAAAAATGTTGGGTTGCGGGTTACTTTAAATATAGTTTATGGATTTTGGTCAGATATAACCCGATTCACGCATTACTTTTGCTTGAGGTGTGCACAGGCCAGAATATCCAGGCTTGGCCCGAGCATAATTTATTTTGACCCGGATCGCTGTAAAATTTAAAAGTTTGGCCCGGCCCGATCTGGCCCGACTCAGTTTTTACAAAAAAAAATTGAAATTTTACTTAACATATTACAATTAAGATTCCTTTAAAGAATTAAGATTCAACTAAGATTACAATACAATTAAGATTTCTTTAAAGAATACTGCATATATATTTCTGAAATAAATTTACACTATAATAATAAAAGTAATATATAAAGACAGAAAATATGCTATAGCAACCTTAACGATTTCCTAGATTTTTAGACGTTTCAACATTCAAATAAGGATTCATTAAAAAAATAATATAGCTTAGAATAAAAGAAAAAAAAAAGTGGGGGGGGGGGGGTTTAAAAACATCATAATTTTTTAATCTGTTTTATAAAAAGTAAATTTGTGAAATTATTTCTCTGTCGTTTATTAAAGCTTTTCTCAAATCCAAAAGAGCAACTTTCCGACATGTTTCTGAATTCATTTTTTCCCCCCCGAAACGCATAAGATTGACAGGTTTTCTCATCCATAAACTATGTAATCAAATAGCTTTAACCTTTTTTTTATTATTATTATATATTGAAAAGTAATTCATCTATCAACAAGTTGGAAATTGTACGTGAAGCGTAGCAAATGAGATGCGTTCGTACTATAACGAAGTTTTAAAATATTCAGATCTTGCTGGTATAGTAGAGCGTACTTTGGATACAGTATAGTGGTCGAAATCTTTGTGTTCCTGTAAATATGCTGGGAGTATTTTTTATTATACTTCATTAACGTATATCTTCTTCATAAAATGTGAAGTAGTTTAATATAATTAAACCACGCCCCAAACAATGTTTCCCGATATAACATTATTCAGTGGAATACATTTGTGTGGCCCTGTAATTTAATAATAAATATTCTTTGCATCCCAGATTGTACAGAATGTATATTTTAG
This sequence comes from Maratus speculifer, assembly GCA_964019185.1. NCBI lineage: Eukaryota > Metazoa > Arthropoda > Arachnida > Araneae > Salticidae > Maratus > Maratus speculifer. The sequence continues at coordinate 53,018,804 of OZ025290.1, read as the reverse complement.
TATATATTTCATAGATTCATGTCAATTCTATTATGTTCAGATGAGTGTAACACCATTAAAATGCATTTGAAACTTTTTTTCCCATTGATCGTAATGTAACGGAATAATTTTGATTGTCCATGTAATTGATCTATGCATCCGATTTTCATAACATTTGAAATGACTCGACAAAATTATGTAATAAATATACGTATTTCAAACGACTAAAATGCATTTGAAACTTTTTTTTTTCCATTGATCGTAATGTAACGGAATACTTTTGATTGTCCCTGTAATTGATCTATGCATCCGATTTTCATAACATTTGAAATGACTCGACAAAATTATGTAATAAATATACGTTTTAATTTCAAACAATTAAAATACATTTGAAACTTTTTTCCCCATTGACCGTAATGTAACAGAATCCTTTTGATTGTCCCTGTAATTGATCTATCCATCCGATTTTCATGAAATTTGAAATGACGCGACAAAATTATGTAATAATTATATATTTTAAATTTCAAACGATTCGGTTGGGTAGTTTTTGTGTTGTTATATGCGGACAGACAGACAGGCGGACGGACAGACAGACGGACGGACTGAGCGAAAACAATAGGTGCTACGTATTTACATAATTACGAACGCACCTAAAAATGGAAAACGCTGTTTTCCATTTCCCTTTATTAGTCAATCCCTTTAATAGTCAGGCTTGTCAATTTTAAGCCTTTACAGTTAAAAGTTAGAAAATGTGTCAGTTTCATGATCTTGAGCAGAATCTGAATTGAGAACTACCTTATAAAGTATATTTTCAAAGATTCCGTTAACAGAAATTCATTATCGCTACTAATATTTTTATAATATATATTGCTTACCTATACATTATGATAACAATTATACTCAGTTACGGCCCGGCTCGACTGCCGGTCTCTACGATGGGTATGTACTATCAGATTCACCAATATTTCGAGCAACTTTTAAGCCAACACTTGATTACTTCCAATTTTTCGCGAAATATCGTCTCAACATCCAGTGGGATAGCAAACAGCAATGTCTCCCAACTTTTTTCCGCAGTTCCAAAAAAGTCTCCGCTAGCCAAGATTTTTCATTCAACATTGAACATTTCAGCGAATCAGAAATAAGCAATTGATACAAATAGGCGATAAATATTAACGACTGGTACTAGTAGTACTGGTTTTCCTCCGACTTTTTTCCAAGACACTTGTAGCCTTTTTTTCTCTCTTTGAACGGGAAAAGGTTGGGGTTAAAATTGGCTGAAAAGTTTATGAATCTGATAACAGTTTTACATTTCTGTATTGATGTTGTCAAATAAACATCGGCTTGTGTATTTATTCTCTGCGAAATACACATTCTTTGAAAGTAACTAATATTTTATCAGTTACGCATAAACTTTGATCCCTTTTTTTTTTTTTTTTTTTTTTTAATCGGCCTAGCTGGCACGTTTTATTTATCGACAAGCACGGCCCATTCAAAAAGTTTTCTTAATTCTGCCGGCCCGGCCCGTTTGAAAATTAAGTTTTTCAACGGCCCACTGGCCGGGCGGGTAACCTCTGTAAATGATTTTTAAGACAAAGAAGGTTTTCATCATTTTTGTTACGCATTATTGCACCTACTTCCTTCATTTCTAAATTGTCACAAATATATTTTTAACTCGAGCCAGTGGTATACATACAAAGGTAATTCGAAGTGTAACGAGAAATTATAAAAGAAGTAGGCGATTAACACCTTACTTAAATTAAAATTTATTCATTTTTTTTTTTTTTTTTTTTTTTAAGAAGAAAAATACGATGTTATTCTTACAGATTGAAAGCTATGCCTTCTTTGTTTTTCAACTTAATTACCCCTGACAGAATTAAACTGATGATAAGTTTTTCTTAGTGCACTCTTTTTTTCTTTATTGTTCTTAAAATAACATAAAATAGTCTTAACAAAAGCTTTATCCGACGTTGATTGACACAATGCAACGTGGTTATGTTTTAGTAACAAGTTACAATGCATTTCTTTCTCTTTTTTTTTTATATAATGTTTTTACAAGTTTGTTTTAACAAGATATTTTAATGTATTTGATTTAAAGAAGGATGACTATGAAGTATCTCTTTAATTCCAGATTCCGATGAGGTGACAAGAGGCCCCCTTATCCGTTGCAATGTGGATCGTGCTGCTTCGGGCATTTTTCGGAATACTTTTATTCTGCAATGCTGTTGTCGCGGCACCAGGTATGTTTAATTATCTATTGTTTTCAGAAGCGGATTAGCTACCACTCGTGCCCCTAGGCTTGACTTTCGAAGGACCCCCTTTCACTCCTTCAAAGAAATGTATACTGGAAAATTTAAAACATACGTTTGCTTCATTAGCTTATAAATCATTGAGATAAAAGTATGAAATTAACTACAGAAAATAAGTACAGCTTTTGTATAAGGCATTTATTTACAAAAAGGTAATATTAAAATGCGAAATTTATTTGTGGTTTAGTAAATTATATATATATAATTAATATATAATAATTATGTATATATATAATTAAACATATATATAATTAAACTATAATAATATAATATAATACTCTCTTAAAAAGTCAGCCACAAAATAGCTCAAGTTGAGCTGAAATCCACTCATCTCAATGTTGAAAGGCAGCTTCTCAAAAAAGAGTTGAAATAACTCGAGTTTTAACTAATTTAAAGGAAGTTGAGCTATTTAAATAACCAATTTAGACCAAGAAGATTTAATCGTTTGAAAAACAGCTCTTTCATAATCGAAAAAATTACAGCTCTTTCATGAGAAGCCAAATCAGCTCTTTCGTTTTAAGAGTGTATATATAATTATATATAATTAAATTATTGGTTATAACATTCAAATATTTATAAATGATTATGACAAAGAATTTTGCACATCATTTGTCTTTTGTATTAAATATTTGCCCACCTTTTGTAAAAAAAAAAAAATAATAATTTTGTACTTCATATTAAGAAAATCTTAGCATCACGGCCTCTTTTCTTCTGGACCCCTAGGCTTCAGCCTACTCAGCCTAATGGGTAATCCGCCTCTGATTGTTTTAATAATCATTTTTAATGTAATATGCATTATACCACGAACTCGTTAAGTTTAAAATATAAATAGTACGTTTTTAAATAATTTTGAGTTTAATCCAGCGGCGTATCCAAGCGGTGGGTTGATGGCGCTGGAGCCGACGATCGATGTTCGATTTTTTAATCACCACTTTTACAACTTTAACCATTGTGTGACGATTGACGACTGCTAATTTCCCTAAAGCCCCCTCCAAGATTTATATAAAGCGTCAAGTTTAATTATAAAACTTTAGCAAACTGATTTAAATTTTAAAAAAAAGAAGATTTTTTTGGTTAAAAAAAAATAATTAAGATTTTTTTTGCACCCTATTTTTAAGAAACTTTATCCTTTATCAATGATCTGCCGATAAATACCGTACCATGACTTGCTGTGTTTCATAATTTCCTCTTCAAATCTTCATTTCATCCGGAAAAACTGGCTTAAAATGCAAAATATTACTGCACGAATTATAAAACAACTGTATTGAAAAGATGACAAAACTTACTTTATTGGTGTTAAAGACTGAAATCGGATTGCGCTTATGAATGCACAAAACTCGCCGGTGAACTTGAAAAATTGAGAAAGAAACGCCAAAACTCCCATCCGATGTATAATAAGTAATTTAACACTAGGGGGCTCTGACCCCTATGAGCTATGCTCGTCAATCCCCATTCAGACACCCCAGATTAAAGCACGCTAATTTCATCGGCTTTAAAAAGATTGAATTATAATTTAAAAGAAAAAGGGGTTATCTCCCTTTAAATGGGTTTCCGTGTATTTTCCTTTGATTGGAGATTTTAAAAACCAAATCAGCCACTGTTAAGAAATGCAATGTCGGTTTTTGTTTTTAATTAAAGAAAAAAAAAAGTGTTGAAATTTTTCAAATAAGCTAATGTAAAATGAATTAACAGAGTTAAGTAAAGGGTTTAAACAATTTTTCCGCAGTGCTAAACTAAGGTCCAAAGTACTGTAAAGTGTAATTTTCTTACCGTCCTTTAACATATATTGTATGTCCATCCTAGATCACCATGACCATGAGGAAATATAATTGGAAATGTCATGGAATCTGCATGTTGTGAAATGCATGTTAGAAAATTTAAAACTTATTTTTATTTACCAATTCTAGTTAATTCATGCAACATTCCATAATTTTTTTAGCATGGATTTATTTGTCTGAGAAGTTCACATAAATATATCTTATGGATTTTGTAAATAATTTGTATTTGTTCTTAGAAGTAATGTTGATAATCTTATTAAGCTCAGTTCATAAGCTAATATTAATTTTTGTTGGATTAAAATATCGCAATTTGGTGATTTTCTGCAAGCAAGCAAACCTATTGGTTTTTACTGGATGTCTATGGGAACTTGGCAATTATTAGCGATATCGTCAAGTTGGCCACATATGGCGACAAAATCAGGCCCCCGCCCCTTGCTATATCTACGTAGATTTCCATCGGTCCATTTCCAAATCAGTTTTTGTATACTATATATATAAGGAATTACAACGACCATCTGGAAAATATTTTCAAAGACTAAAATTTTAGGATTATAAATAAATTGTATATTTAAAATAATAATAATAATAATGAACATCGTTTTTATGATATCAAACCGTGGCTTATGTAATAGCAGAGTCAAATATTTTGAACGTCATGGATTAAACATTAATATTCCTGGACCTATCATAAGCAAATTATAAAGGAAATTTCAGTATTACCTATTATTTTCGGTACTGCAAATGTTTAAACTTCTAAACATCGCACATTTTTAATTTTTATACTTTCGGTCGTATAGAGGAAAAAAAAATTTTCCAGTGCAATTTGTTTGAAAGCTGTATCTCAATTTGCTTTTATGTTATTATTTTAGTTTTTAGTGCTTGTATTGCCATTGTGGCAACAGAAGCATTTTATTTCAGGACATTAAACGTGCACCACATGGCCGTGGCTAAGGGGGCGCTATGGGCGGCTCAGCCCCCCCCCCCCTAAAATATATTTAGCTCCTCCTGGAAAAGATTCCAAGGTCACTAAATAAATTTTTGCCCCGAAAATCCAAATGAAATTCTGTTCAAAAATTCAATTTAATTTTGAGACCGTTTCACAGTTTTGTAAAATTACAAAATTGTATCTAAAATAAGTGTTTCATCACTCCCTCGTCCTATTTCTACATATGAAGCTAATACGATGCTTAATTTTACACCAGTTATACATTCAAAATTTTTATCATCATATACTTTTCTTAGTATAAAATAAAGTTACTACAACAGTTTAATAAGAAACATAGTACCTACAATGTGAATATGCATTAATTTATCTTTCTGTGTCAGAGAAAGAGAAACACAAATTATGAGCCCCCTCCTACATTCTCTTGAGCCCCCCCCCCCTAATTTTCACTTCTAGCTACGAGCCTGATGCACCAATCAGAAAACGAATAAAAACCGGACGTCACAAAGATTCAATTATCTCTAAACCGATCATTTTCTAAATGGTTTTAATAATCATAATAATAATAGCAGCATTAATTAAAACTTTATTAAAAAGCAAAACAAAAAATTCCGTGCTAAGTGCACTGGAACTTGCTTTTGCTTATCCGGAACCAAATTTACAGATGTTTCCGTATGATATCTTTTCTTGCACATCGTTTACTTACACTTCATTTTATAAAAATAGATATGTAGTTACAAAAAAAAAAAAAAAAAAAAAAAAAAAAAAAAAAAAAAAAAACATGCTTTAACACAAAATTTGGCCTCTATTCCTTGCGCGCACCGTCTTTGCCGCCTTCGATCGTACACCATAAAACATGAAGCACCACCATATATAAACCACAGTGTCATATGAGAAGAAATTCTAACCTGGTGTCCAGTTACAATATCACCCCTAATCTAAACTTCTGAAATATGTATATACATATATATATAAATCAGCCAAAATCATCCGAAACAGTTTCGTGATTCCAATGTCAACATTTATACTCCCACTGACAAGCACCCTCATAAATTGAATTTATGCGCTACAATTTTTTTTAAACCTTCTTTTCAGTCTTAAAGAAAAAATGAAGAATGAGAGAACGAAAGAAAAATCATCAGATATATCGGATCCCCTCCCTGTTTATCCCTCCCTTGTTCTATTACCCTAACACGGTTACAGGTTTCGACCTTGGTTTCTGAACTCAATCAGAGCTGTTTTTGGAGTCGGCGTTGAAGGAGATTATTAAGACGCCTTTTCACTGACAGTTTAATGAAACACACAAGGAAAAAAAAACTGAAAAAATTCCTCAGTAAAAAGATGGGCCTTTGCTGAAGCAGATACTTATCTCTAACACATTCACGTACGCCTAGGTATTTATTTATTTATTTTCCGTTGAGCATATCTGCCTTATAAGTAAGGAAGGAGGCAGAAAACATGCGATATTTGCCGTGAGGTAAAATCGTATGTTTCCACAGAAGACCAGGAGACACTAATGTGCAAATCACATTCTTATCAAAAGAATCATCTACTGATGAGGAATTCCGATATTAGTTTTGCGGTTCAGCTTCCGGCAAATCAAGCACGGAGCCTTGAGATTCAGGAGATCCTTAGAAAATCCCTTTCTTTAATATCTCTACAAAAACTATTCAAAATCCCACCCGCAGATTTTTTTTCTGCAGTCTGCAATACAAAAGATTTAAAAACAGTCTGCAGATTTTAAGTACAAATGCCTTCTTTCCAATCCCTCGCAATACGTTACTTGCACTCACCCCCCCCCCCCCAAATATTTGTGATTAACATAAAAAGATAAATTACTTTTAAAAATAAGTTACTTTTGTCCTCAGAATTTTTTAAATCATCATACATTGTCCGGAAAGAGGAAAAAATCCACTCCAGGCACTATGTTTTTTTTTTTGTTGTTGTTGTTGTTGTTGTTGTTTTTTTTTCCCCGATGCTTTTTTGATGAAATTTGCGTTTTTTCGAGATCTTTTGACACAATTTGTTTTTTCGCGATTTTTTGACAAAAAATGACATTCTGCCCCAAATAATGTTTCCCACTATAACATTATGTAATGGAATATTTTTGCATGGCCCTGTAAATTAATGACAAATATTCTTTGCATCACAGATTGTACAGAATGTATATTTTAGTATATACTTTCTAGATACATATGAATTTTATTATGTTCAAAAGAATGTAACATCGTTAAAATGCGCTTGAAACTGTTTTTCCCCATTGGGCGTAATCTAACTGAATATTTTATACTGGCCCTGTAATTAAACTATCCATCCGATTTCATAAACTTTGAAATGGCTCGACAAAATTATTCAACAACTATATATTTTAAATTTCAAACGACTCAGTTGGGTAGTTTTTGCTCTGTTATATGCGGATAAACGGACGGATGGACTGAACGAAACGACGACTATAGGTGCAAGGTGTAATATTTACAAAATTAACGAATGCATCTGACGAGTCAAAATCTATCGAACTTGACGAATGAAAATGTTCAAAAGACCCGATTCATTGAAAAAATAAATAAATAGATAAATAATAAAAATAATAGCAAAAATGTTTACGAAAAGGAATCAATATTTAATAAACATATTTCCAGTCCAAGACCCGACAGCACAAAAAACTAAGATATCAAACACATAAAAAAAAAAAAAAAAAAAAAAAAAAAAAAAAAAAAATTATGGAAAAGTAGTAATATGGAAATCTAATGACCCATGTCTGCCGGAAGTGAAGTGGTGCATAAGCTAAAAATTAATACCACTAATGGTTTGTTCGTAGATTTGTAATTGTGTGTGTCCTAAAATTATTTCATACACAGTAATAAACGTACGAGTAAACCACTGGTGGTATTAATTTTTTGCTTATACACCACTTCATTTCTGACAGACATGGGTCTTCAGATTTCCCCATTGCTACTTTTCCATAAAATAAATGTTTTTTTTGTGCGTGCATATGTGTTTTTTTTTTTTTTTTTTTCTTTTCGTTTGTACCGTCGGCTCTTGGACTAAAACTTTATCTAAAGTTTGCCGGTTACAGTTTTGCATGCAAACATTCGCATTCTTTTCATAAAGTTATAATCTGAGTTCTCTAAAAATCTGCTTAAAACACCGATTTTGACAATATTTTCGACCGATCCTGTACATTTATCAAAAAAACGGATAACGTTATTTGATTTCTTAGCTTCTAGATGAGAAAACATTCGAATGTTGAAATGCCTTTATGAATATGTCAGAAAATAATTGTTTTCGATTTATGAACAGTGTTAAGGCCCCTGTCCTCGCTCGAGGAAACGCTCGCGAGCTAATGCTATTCCTATGGGGAAGCATTTTTCTAATAACTCTTTCGCATTTTGACTTTTTTTTTTTTTTTTTTTTTTTTTTTTTTGCATTGAATAGCTGAGGTGCATGACGACAGCGCGCTTTTTTTACTTTTTCGATTTTCGCTGCAGATATTTTTTACAAAGTTAGTTTCACTTTTCATGGTTTCGAATTTGAAGGTGCTTTTTAAAAAAATATCTGCAACCAAAATCGAAAAAGTAAAAAAGGTGCGCTGTCGGCATACACCTCAGCTATCCAATGCAAAAAAAATTATTCAAAAATGTCAAAATACGAAAGAGTTATTAGAAAAATGCTTTCCCATAGGAATAGCATTAGCTCGCGAGCGTTTCCCCGAGCGAGGACAGGGGCCTTAAGAATATTTTTTTTTGTTTTAGAAAATCCTTCTGGGGGAATATTGCACTCATGAAAATTTGGTTAAATTTATTTTCTGTCCGTGTGGGTTGGGGGAGAAAGGGGGGGGGGGGTTTAAAACGAAGGTAAGTGTTTTAGTGCTGGAAAGGGCATAAAATACAAAATATCATAACTTGGAAATTTTTGGTTGTACAAGAAAGATTAATTTTTACTTTATTTGCAATATTGAAACAGTTTTCAAAATTAGAAAAACTAAAATGAATAATAGAACATAATTATGTATATGTAACGACGCCTTATCGTACAATATACCGAGTTTATGGTTTAACATCCTGAAAATAAATCCTGACAATTTGAGCAAAGCGGCGTATTGAAATTTATGGTACAACAGTTAAATATTTTCTTTTTACCAAGTTTTCCGAAAATGAAAAATGACGAACGAGCACAGAGTGAAATAATGAAGTAAATAGATTGCAATTAAAAATAATATATATCTTCTCTATATATCTATCATTTTAAATAAAATTAACTATAAACATCTCTTTTTGATTATTTTAATCGCCTTTTAAGTAAAATTGAACATTTTAAAAGTCATATATATTTTGTGTTTTAAAAAACTTTTATAAAAATACATATTTTGGCGTAAATTATTTTTAATATGAGGAAGATTAGATATATTTGAAATATTTTCACAATTAGACTGTAATAATTTCCACATTTATACACTTTATGCAGCGATATTTCGGAGAAAGTTGGTGATTAATTAGAAATGTATGTTATTTTGCACTTAATCTCACCAAGTCTGAAAAATTACGTTAAACACGGCAAATGAAATGTGTGTTCTTACTACAATAAGTTTTATAAAAATTCAGATTTTGATGCAATAGCTGTTGTACTCTTATGCAAAAATGCATAAATAGAAATTTTACTACGATTACATATATTAAATTTAGCAATACTGAACTAAAAGAACTTAATCTTAAATAGAATCGTTATTTATCATACGATATCATAGAATTAATTACATATCATAGGATTGAATAGAATAATCACCAGGACAACCTAGAATCATGACCTATTATGGTATTACATATTAACTATGATAGGATCTAATGGAATGAAGAAAACTGTTATTAATATTTTTAAGTTTCGATTCAAATTTCATAAAATTTTAGATGATTTGACAACATTCTGAAAGGATTATATACAGTAGACTCCCTCAAATTCGCACAGCTTGGGACCAGAGGTTTTGCGGATTTTGGAATTTTGTGGATTTCTGGTCATTGCTTTATTTACATTTTTTTAAAGTAATTTGAATGTAATTAATAATGAAATTAAAAGTATAATGAATGCTTACAATATGCTAAAATATTAAAATAAGTAATAAACTAAAATAATAAAAATTTAGAAGCTTTTAAAAGAAAAATACTACAAGCAAAGGTCAAATTAGTAATCAATAATGTACAATTAAATATTCATTACAAAGATGAAGTGTATTTTTTTTTAATTAAACAACAAAACTTGCCTCATACAGACACATAACTAATTTACATCAAGATCATAAAATAATGAAGCTTTATTTCATGTTTAGCCAGACTTAATAACTAAAAAAGCTTGATTAATACATAAATATATTTGGTAAGATTGTGATTACCAATGATATCAGCAATATCTTAATTTTTTCAGAAATAAATTATTCTTTCTTCATGAAAAAACATGAATTCAATAATCTTAACAAAAATTACAAATTAAAAAATATATGTAATTAATATAAAACTAAAAAAGTCAAATTTTGCACCTACATCTGAACTGAATGTTTCATTGTTTACATCCGTAAAATATGTGCGGATTTTAGGAGTGCGGATTCGAGGGAGTCTACTGTATATTAAATTTCAAAACATGGGTACACTGTAAAAAATTTTCTCGTTAAATAACGGAAATAGTTCTGGTAATCTAGACGCCAGTACTATTTCCGTTATTTAACGGAAAATTTTTTCCGTTTTTAACAGCAATATTTCCGTCTTTTTACAAAATGTTTCCGTTTTCATATTTTTTTTATATAAAAATTTCGGCTTGAAAGCCAAAAAAGAATTTTCAAGGACAAACTGGCTTTTTTATTCTTTAGACAAGGACACATCAGATTAGAACACATACATTTAATTTAAACAACTTTGAATAAATGTCACTTACCCTCGATGGGGATCGAACCAAGCACCTGTCCCATGGCAGCTTGTAGTAGTGTAATACCATTACGCCATAGTTACGCATACAGTGCTTGCAAATATCTTTACTTATTTCGAATGATTTTATAAAGAAAAGGCCTTATGTTGAACGCGGCATTAATTTTTATTGAGAATTATTTTCTATATGAGTGTATAGTTCTAAATGTTTAACAGATTTTATTTCCATAATTTCGAATATTTAGTTTTTAATTTCAGTTCTATAGAAAACAAATTTTAGACTTTAAAATATTACATGTATTAAGAGTTGAATGCATTAAAAAGTTTTTATTATTATTTTTTTTTATTTATTATTATTATTATTATTATTTTTTATCATTTTAAGGAGATTTTTAAAAGTTTATTGTAATATTATTCATATTTATTTACTTATTTATTTTTGAAAGGATATTCTTAAAGTAATATTAAAATATGTTAAAATTAAAGTTATTTTATTAATATTTTATTATTACTTTTATTAAAATATATTAAAATTAAAAGTCGAACGTTTTTCCATTATCCAGATTCCAGATTTTATTTCCATAATTTCGAATATTTAATTTTTAATTTCAGTTCTATACAAAATAAATTTTAGACTTTAAAATATTACATGTATTAAGAGTTGAATGCATTAAAAAGTTATTTTTTTTTTTAATTTTTTTTTTTTTTTTTTCCATTTTAAGGAGATTGTAAGTTTATTGTAATACTATTCATATTTATTTACTTATTTATTTTTGAAAGGATATTCTTAAAGTAATATTAAAATATGTTAAAATTAAAGTTATTTTATTAATATTTTATTATTACTTTTATTAAAATATATTAAAGTTAAAAGTCGAACGTTTTTCCATTATCCAAATTCCAGATTTTATTTCCATAATTTCGAATATTTAGTTTTTAATTTCAGTTCTATAAAAAAATAAATTTTAGACTTTAAAATATTATATGTATTAAGAGTTAATGCATTAAAAAGTTTTTCATTTTAAGGAGATTTTTAAAAGTTTATTGTAATATTATTCATATTTATTTACTTATTTATTTTTGAAAGGATATTCTTAAAGTAATATTAAAATATATTAAAATTAAAATTATTTTATTATTATTTTACTATTACTTTTATTAAAATATATTAAATTTAAAAGTCGAACGTTTTTCCACTATCCTACGAATATTTTAAAAAATAGGCTATAAACGTGGTAAACATTATTTAAAAATGATAATGGAAATAAACTAACTGAAAATAAACTAACTAACTAATCTCAAACTTAAAAGAGATTAATAAAATTTTATAATTTTTATTATTTTTTTAATATTGTAAAAATATGTTAGCTTTATATTATTAAAACAGAAAGAAATAAAGAACATTATTATACAAAGTTGTTCATGAAACAACTTTATAATGTTTTTGTATCCCAGATATAGATGGCGACACTGGTGTTATTTATGGAATTTATGCTGTTTTAATACGGAACTCCTCCGTTTTCAGAAAATTTTACGGAAAAGTTACTGTTTTTATAATCTCAAAATATCAATAACGGAATTTCTGCTGTTTTTTCGGAAAAACGGAACTATTCCGTAGAATATTAGGGAACAATTTCTGTATATTAACGGATATTTTTTACAGTGTAGTTTTGACACTGCTATATGGGAACTGACGAACAGATAGATGGACGGACTAACGACGATTATAGGCGCTACGTATTATATATGAACGCATATGAAAAGACAGTCAAGGGAAGGGATATCACTGTTTATCTGATAGATATAAAGACAGTAATCGAATGTTTAAAAAAATGAAATAAATTTTTTAGAACTAAGTCCAGATATGTAAGCTTGAAATTATCTTGTGATTGCGGCATTCAAATACCGTTCGAAAACGCGATTCGGCCAATTAAAATGAGAAGATGCACATACATGTTGGTACCATTTTTGCCGCAAAATACTTTTCAAAAATAAAAGCAGTACCACAAAAAAATCTGTAAATAAATAAATAAAAGAAAGTTTTTGTAGGCCGAGATAATAGTAGCGTGCCAAAAATTCGAAACGAGAGTAGCACTCAGGTTGTAATTTCGATCCTAATCACAACTTTGCTCGTTGTATGTAATTGGCCGTTGGCGTCGTTAAAGTGTAATGCCATTGCTCGTAAAACGCCAGAAAATGATTTTTTCATGCTGCGCAATATTACAGATATAACGGCGTTCCTCACATGTGAAAGAAGTTGCCCATCCCAATTGGTGATTGTTAGTAGGTAGTTTTGTTTATTCCTTGTGGGAATGGACGGCATCGGATAGCTATGAATAAAATGAAAAATTCAAACATCTCTTCTAGTTTGTGAACTAATTGTACAGACAGTTAACGTTTCCTCCCTTTTCTGCCCTTGAGATGAACAAACCAAGTTATTTGAGGGTTATGGCAAAATGTCATTGAAGTATGCCAAGCAACACTTAAACTTCAGTATGTTCAAGCGAGCCAAAAGAGCCTATAACCCCACTCGAAATCAGTACTATCTAATCATGGATACATTTTTGCCCATTTGCTTTGAAACAAAAATGTGAGGTCATCTCTGTTCGTCCCCCCCTCCCCCCCCCCCAAAAAAATAAAATAAAATAAATAAAATAAAAGGTCTATTCTTGGATTTGTCTGCCGGCTCATCTGTATTTATGCAGAATACTAGATTCCTTCTGGAAAGATTTTTTTTTTTTTTTTAAATATAAATTCATACAGAATCGAGGTTAAATATATAAAATCATACAAATTTGAGGTTTATATGAGATTTATTATCACAGGTCTAGGCATCGTTAAGCAGGTCAGCTAGTAAACGAATTATGAAAACAATCGGGTGGCAGAAGTGACAGTGTATTTTATCTGCAGTAAATTTTTGCATACCATCCCTTGTTATTGTTAATATCTAATTTTCAAGCCATTAATTTTAAAGATACATATGGCTCCAATTGCAAAAATGATCCGGATGTTATTCTTCATCACCTGAAAATCCATTGTCAAAATTGGTATTTTTTAAAAGTTAACAAAATTTTGATTTTTATGCATCTCTGGATCGTATTTAGAAAAGCTCCATCAGCACTCTTAAGAAATAAAATAGTAAACATTTCATTATTCTACGACCCAAATTTACCGAATTGTGATACTTCAAAATTTATGACTTTTTGTCCCTTTATTGTTCTAAAAATGGAAAAGCATGTCTTTAGTGTCAAAAACACTATTTCCCATTATTTTCCCTATTTTTCTCAATATATGTCACAGGCTGTCGAGGGATCTTCCAATTGTTACATAATATTTTTTGTAACGATTAATTTAGAGCCGATTTTATCAAGATAAACTTTTCTACCAAAAATTGAACCGACTTCAAAAGCTACTGCAAAGGGAAAAATAATTTTTTTACAGAATAGTATTAAGAAATTAAATTAAGAGCGTAGTATTTATCATGCGTATTATTATATTTATGTAGATTAATTTGATTTTTTGAAGTCGGTGCCAGCCAAGCCAAGTTACATGTAATTTTCCAATATACACGCATCAAAGTATCTACGAGTTTTTTTACGATTTAATATTTAGTTAAAGATTTAACTTTATTTTTTTATGATTTGCATTGGGTAATTAATTTTAATTTTGAACTTGGCTTGGCTGGCACCGACTTCAAAAAATCAAATTAATCTACATAAATATAATAATACGCATGATCAGTAGCGCAGCCAGAATTCGGTTCTAAGGGGGGGTTTTGAGTTTCTGATAAAGGTTATTTGAATCGCCGGTTAATAGAATCAGTACTAATTAGAATATTTACTGTATAATACTTAAACTCAAAGAGCGTCTGTGTGGCCGGAAATCTTTTTTTTTTTAGCATGAAGCATCTAAGAAAAGTAATTTAGTTCAAATAACCAATTTTTACTTAAATGATTCATGTAATATGCACTTTCACAATTTTAAGTAGAATTTTCGCCATTTAATTGAATCACTTTATTAAATGAAATCTGATTCGATAAAGTGGCGGATTCCGAAATGCGCCAAAACATTTAAATATTAAGTTTGGATTTCATTCATATAAGCAGCAATTATAGCGATCTTTCTCAGCTCTGGGAGGGGTTTTAACCCTAAAACCACCCCCTTGGCTGCGCCACTGCGCATGATAAATACTACGCTCTTAATTTAATTTCTTAATACTATTCTGTAAAAAAATTATTTTTCCCTTTGCAGTAGCTTT
The DNA here is from genome assembly GCA_964019185.1 of Maratus speculifer. Lineage (NCBI taxonomy): Eukaryota > Metazoa > Arthropoda > Arachnida > Araneae > Salticidae > Maratus > Maratus speculifer. Next base: position 53,003,631 of record OZ025290.1, on the reverse strand, counting down.
TGAAGTCGGTTCAATTTTTGGTAGAAAAGTTTATTTTTCTCTTTTTAGTTAAAAGTTAACGATTTTTTGAAGTCAGTTAATAAAAATTATAATACGGGAAAAATCGCTGTAGCCACCTGACTGCACTCCATTCGGCGAGCTTAGTCATCGTCCATGTTACTTTTAGTTTGCGAGAAATCACTAATTTTATTAGTTTTTATTTAAATACTAAAAAAAGTACTGAACCAATTTCAATGAAATGGAAGAAGTACCAATGGAAGAGTAGCCTCTTTCATTTAACACAAAAAACAAATTAATCGGTTGAATAGTTTCGGAGTAATCGGTGAACATACATAGAAAAAAAATTACATTCGCGCCGAATTGATAACATCCTCTCCTTTTATGAAGTCACTTAAAAAAACATATAATACGGAATTTTTTTTTTTTTTTTTTTTTTTGTATACTATACACATATGTCAGGAGTGAGGTTCGAACCGACACTCTCTTTCAAAACCAGAGGTAAATTCTGGTGCCTTAGACCACTCGGCTGTCCGGACTACATTCGCTTCAGGGAACTTATTCAATCTCATGTTACTTTTTGCAAGTCTATTCTCCTTTTTGAGTACTCTTTCACTGATAAAATATTGAGTTAATAAAAAATCTCTGATACTCTCTGGTAACGGTTAAATACAAAAATATTCCTAACAGCATAATTAGTATTTAACTTTTTAAATATATATTTAAAAATTATAATACGGAAAAATTATTGTATACTCGTATGTCAGTAGCGGGGTTCGAACCCACGTTGCCTTTCGAAAACCAGATCTTAAATCCAGCGCCTTAGACCGCTCGGCCATTCTGGCATCGGTATATTTATTCGACATCCATATTACTACTGATTTGCGAGAAATCACTAATTTTATTAGTTTTTGCCTAATTACTAAAAAAGTACTGAACCAATTTCTATGAAACGGAAGTGGTACCAATTCGAGAGCAAGCTCTCTCATTTAACACCAAAATCAAGTTAATTGGTTGGATAGTTTCGGAGTAATCGGTGTACATACATAAAAAAAAAAAAAAAAAAAATACATACGCGTCGAATTGATAACCTTCTCTCCTTTTCGGAATTCGGTTAAAAAAGCAAGTACGATTTATTAATTATAGATGTAAATCCCTTCAGAGTTTGCGTATCTTCACTTCAATCTATTGATATTTAAAGAAAAACTGAAAAGTGTACCTCATTCATTTCCAATAAAAAATATTTTTTATTAAATGAACCTTATTATACCTCTTGAAAATATTGCCTTGCCTATTTGTTTTTATTTGTTAGATGCGACGTCATTTGTTAACTTCTATCCTCTTTATCATACTTTGTGTGTTCCCTTCCACTTAAAATGTGACGTAAAAAATGGATGATGACCCGACCGGCTATGATGCTTTTAATTAAGAATTTTTTGGTTCTATAAAAACACTTTTGCCGTTTTATATCGGATTGCAGATAACGAAATGTTTTTCTCCAGTTTGGGTTGAGATAGAGATCTGTCTACCTGCACGTACCCAGCGCCGTGCGAACTGAGGGGCGAATTGGGCTTTCGCGGAAGTTTAGGGGGCGCCAAATTTATACTACTAAAGTCATTTTTGGCCTATCACAAAAAATGTTGAGGGAGAAGGGGCGCCAAATTGAAACTTTGCCCCGGGCGCAGTTTTCTCTTCGCACGCCCCTGCACGTACCTGACGGATTAAAAACAAAATTTTTAAACGGGCTTGGCCGATGAAAAAATTCGGTCCTATATAAAATTTAAAAGGATGGAACTAAGTTAATAAAATATTGACACGAGTATAAGTATAAATAAGCTACAAACTACACTAACAGATGCCAGAATGATATCGGTACAGAAATAACATGTCTACCGTAAAAACTTCTTTGCGCTATTTTGTCAGGAATCTCTCAAATAATTAGATAAAATAATAAACTCGTACAAAAAAACAAAAAAAACTGCATTTATTTTTTTTTTTTAACTTTGAAAATACATGGAAATAAAAGTTATAAAAGATAAAACTGTAAAATCAAAAAAATTTCTTTTTGCATTCTTTTTTTTTTTTTTTAATGCTGCAGTTATAAATCTATGTAACTTACATTTGTTTTGATACTTGAACTTTTTAAATTTTTTTCTAATGTGAAAAATAAATTTTGGTAACATTGTTACCATTTTTCAACAATTAAAATCTAGATTTAAACCTCTATTAAAAGACCACCTCTCGGAGCGACCGATTTTTATTGGAACGGAACGGTCGCTTTAGGGAGGTTTTACTGTATATACATTAAGATTTTTGATAATTTAATTTTTAAATCCTGTAATAAATTTAATATTTTACATTTTTCAACAGAAAAGTTTATTTTTTCTTTTCAGATGTTGAGCTTGAATTCATTGCAGAACCCATCTCTCGCTTAGTAAAAATTAGTGAGACAAAAGCTGTCTTTAGATGCATTGCTTCACCTCCATCTGCTAAGATTCGATGGCTGTATAGAGGACAACCAATAGCACAAAATATTCGATGGATTAGAGAGTCTGACCATAAGCTGACTGTTCTTTTAGCACGTATGGATAGGACCATCAAGTCGCCTCATGTTTTAAACAATATATATTTTCAATGCGAAGTGAGATTGAAAGGCCATGTTCTAGTCAGTGCCCCAGCTAAATTAACTTTGGCAGGTAAGAAGCTACTGGAAAAACTTGACTCTTTTGCACACAGTTTTGGTGATTAGCTCCTCTTTCAAATTGCATGTAATGGGAAAAACATTAAAAAATAAATAAAACAAATTTGAAGATGCAATGTAAAATTGATGTTTGACTTACATTTAAATATAAAGGAAAGTTTCTTAATGATAATTTTCTAAACTTATATGAACATGTTGGTAAATCAGTTTCCATAGGTCTTATAAACAGTGTTGAATTTAAGGGAAAGAAAGAGACACCCCCCCCCCCTTCGCTAGGAACAGTGAAATGGTGCCCCCTCCCCTTGCAGAAAGATAGTAATTTCATGCTTTTTAATGAACAAAAATGCAATTTCCCCATCAGAAACCTTAAATATCCTACAGGAGCTGCAAAAATACCTCCTAGAGAAAAATGTTGAATTCAACACTGATTATAAGTGTTTTACAAAGTCTATTACTGTGATGTTTCTTTGGAAGTATAAAACATTGCTTTTTACCCTAAGCTGTTAGCATTGGCATGTAGTTATAAAATATTGTGAAATATTTTTTTGATTTAACTTTTTTAATGTGTGCATATAGATTACATTCTGCTGTTAAAAAATTCTTTTTCATAATATTAAATATAAATACAATTGCAATCAGAATTCGATATCATTAAAGAATTCTTCAATATCATTAAGCTTGGATCACATGTAAAGAAGCTTTTTAAACATTAAAACTCAATGTCTTGGCAATTAAGATACTGTATATTTTCGTATATAAGCTGAGAATTTTTAGATATTTTCTTTGGCTTCAAAGTAGGGGGATCGGCTTATGCATGAGTACAAAAAAATTTAAAAAATTAATATTTAAAAAAAAAAAAAAAAAAAAAAAAAAAAAAAAAAGATAAATGTAAAAAAAACATTAAAAATACTTACAAATTTCTCTAAATATATTTAAACCACATTTTTTTACATTGTAAAAAGTTACCAATTCTCATTCATTATCCAATTCATTATCAAATTTTTAAACAACTCTTTAAAATTATTTTATTGGGACATCAGTATAAATATTGACAAAATGTCAATATTTATACTGATACATGTCTAATTCTTCAAATACTTCTTCAGAAATGGCGAGATCTCCAGCTCCATCCATTGCATTATCATTGATTCATTTATTTAGTCACCAGCATTATGAGTTAGCAAACAAAGTACTTATTGTGGTTGCACAAAGTATAATTAGAAAACTTTCAACAAATGAAAATATCAAGCCTATTTAATTGGTGCAGATAGAATTTACAGTTTGGAAAATCTGAAATGTGTAAATAACACAAGTTGTTCAGAAAGACTGTGAAGAAGTTGAAAGAAAGTGATCCAATTAGGAATACGCCACAAAAAATGAAACTGCTCCACTAAATCTAAAACTTGCAAAGTTCTCCCTAATAATTCTTTATATTTACAATGTTTTTTGTATGTCAATTTTCTTCATGAATGATATACATGAAATGTAGTCTAGTAATGCTAATTTTTGAGAAGACTAAATCTGCACATTGGTATCAAAAACACTTCATTCTGATCTGAATATTAATCTTTTCCAGGAGGTCAGTAAAATTATGAACAAAATATTTTTATTTCATAATTCCTTTCCACATATTTTAAATAGTATAAATACCAATGTTTTAATAAAAATATCCCAAGTACTTTAGCTTGTAGAGACTTTCAAGCTCTTGTATCTTAATTATAGTAAATGTAATGATTTGCTTGTTTAAAGTTTAATTTTTTAAAGAACCTCAATTAGCATTTTAAATTGAATTTTAGAATGGCAGTGTTATCATTTGGAATATGAACAATCAGTTAAATAATTTAAAGAAATCGGTACCACTTTGAAAATAATTACATATTTTCTTCAAGAAAGACAATGTATCAAGAATTAGTTTTATAACTATATAAACTAATTATTTATAAATATTTTAAATGGATTGTTAGAAGACATTTTTTCACGGAGCTCTGCAGTTAAAGCAAACCAACATTCTTCTTTCATTGCAGCTAAAAGACAAATAGTAACTGGAGTAAAGTTTGTGAGAGCAGAAGGTAACAGCAAAATACTTGCAAAATTCATCTTCATTATTTATTTTTGAAGTGAAAACTTCTTTAGCGGCGCTGAGCACTTTTTGTATGGGTAAAAACTTCCAAACTCGCTTCAGGGTCACGTGATGCTGATCGAAAAAGCGTAAGATCGAGGGGAAAAGAGAGGAACTAGTATCTCCCACTCTTTCTACCGTGTCTGAGTGTGCTGCTCCGTTTAGGCGGCACAGGGCGCTTGCGCGAATGTCCGTGTGTGTTTTTTTAAGTTATAATTGTATTTAAGTTTAACAATTTATACTGTTAATAGATGGAATAAAACGTTATGAAAGAAAAAGTATGACATTGTGCATTGATTATGCTGCAGTTTCCAACTACTTTTTTTCATTTTTTTTATTGTATTTAAATAATAACAACATAAATCGATACCAAATGGAATAAAAAGTTAAGAAAGAAAAAACATGACATTGCACATCAATTATGCTGCACTTTCCAACCATTTTTTTCAATTCCTTAAATTTTCAATTGTATTCAAAGTTTAACAACTTACATTGTTATCAAATTGAATAAAAAGTTAAGAAAGAAAAGACATGACATTGCTCATCGATTATACTACACTTTTCAACCAATTTTTTAAATTATAATTGTATTTAAAGTTTAACAACATATACTGTTACCAGAAGGAATAAAATGTTAAGAAAGAAAAAATATGGCATTGTGCATCAATTATGCTGCACTTTCCAACCACTTTTTTCAGTTTTTTAAATTTTTGATTGTATTTAAATAGTAACAACATAAATTGATACCAAATGGTATAAAAAGTTAAGAAAGAAAAACATGACATTGCACATCGATTATGCTGCACTTTTAAACCTTTTTTTTTATATATATTTTCAATTGTTTTTAAAGTTTAACAACTTATATTGTTATCAAATGGAATAAAATGATAAGAAAGAAAAGACATGATATTGTACATTGATTATGCAGTACTTTCCAACCAATTTTAAAAATTGTAATTGTATTTAAACCTTAACAACTTATACTGTTACCAGAGGGAATAAAATGTTAAGAAAGAAAAAGTATGACATCGCGCATTGATTACATTGCACTTTCCAACCATTTTTCTCTCTTTTTTTTTAAATTTTTTATTGTATTTAAATAGTAACAACATAAATTGATACCAAATGGAATAAAAAGTTAAGAAAGAAAAAAACATGATATTGCACATCAATTATGCTACATTTCAAAACCATTTTTAAAAATTTTAATTGTATTTAAAGTTTAACAAAATATACTGTTACCAGATGGAATAAAAAGTTAAGAAAGAAAAATCATGATATTGTGCATCGATTATGCTGCACTTTCCAACCATTTTTTAAAAAATTGTACTTAAAGTTTAACAACTTATATTGTTTGATTACTATTCAATTTGTTGCAAGTTTCAGAAGATACGGTCGTCCAGCAGCAGGAGTAGCTATTTATAAAAGGTTGTTTGATGTAATGGGCATATATTTCCACAATTCATATGAATGTGCATGTGAGGTACACCAGTATGTTTAGTAGTAATGTTTTTGATATCAGTGATATATGTGTTTGTTGTTGCCACTCTGAAAATGAAAAACTAATTGTATTGGTTGCCATTTATATTTCACCGGATAAGTCTTTAAGTGCAAATGAGAATTTTTGTATGAAAATTTATTTATTTGTTCTAAAGAGGCTTCTGCATTACTTCAAGATAGAATTGGAAAGAGATTTGATGATTTGCCGATGATTTTGAGTAGGGATTTCAACATCAACTTTGTGGATGATGAAAATCTACAATTAATTGAATTTTTAAATAGAAAATTTGATTTAACAATGACCAACCATCGCAATCTTAGCACAGAGAGATAAAAAATTACAATTGATGCAGTCATTACAAGATATTTAAATAGAATTGAATCAAAATTGTTTGCTATATATTTTAGTTACCATAAACCTATAATATCAAATCTAGAATATAATGATAATAATGATGATGATGATGATGGAAGAATTGTTGAAATGGGGATGAAAATTCATAAGTTTTATGGGTATTTATTTCAAAGAATACCAACTGACGATATTTCATATTTCATGCATTTGTAAATTTATGTTTTAAGCAATAGATTGCAATTTTTGTATGTAAAATAATATGCATTATTTTTCATGTACAATAGCGCATTAAATGAAAATTGTAACATAATTTTTGTAGCAGTAGTTTATAATAATGAATAAAAAACACTTCATTTAAAAGTATTTTCTGCACAATAAAATATGTCCAGACGACTAAAAAAATACACACATAATTGTTCAAGTTTTCACTTCTGTCGGCACTCCCGGAGTGCCTTTTTTTTTTTTATATATTCATTTCATATTTGATTGAGGAAGGGTCTCACATTATGAGTTAATTGTTGAGCTGTTATTTTAAATTTTGTGAATTTTCTGGTATTTATTTGAATATATTAATAAATGCGAACCGTGTAATTAGATGTATTTTTTTGTGGATAAAAATTTGTGAAACAAACTGCAATTATTTTATTTATCTCCTTAAATTTAAGAAATTCTTTTTTTTTAATCTCTGTTGTTAAAATAATCTCCTTTTCTTTTATTGTTTTCTGATATCAGTTCTAGATGAATTTCCTGCTCAACCTGATGCTCTACTTGCTACTTATGTTGGCAATACAGCAGTAATTCCTTGTGATCCTCCTCATAGTGAGCCCATTGTGGTTACAGAATTTAGTTTTAATGAAACATTCATTACAACATCAACTGGTAAGTCTCTTATGTTTCTGCTTTCCATATTATAAAGGACAAACATATCCATGCATAATGCTAAAGTCATTTTAATGATGGCAACAGCAGACAATTAAATTTATTTTTTATTAAATTTATTAAATAATTTATTGAATAATTTTATTGCAAATTTTTAAACTTTTAAATATAGCACACTTTCAATTTTTACATCGTCGAACAGAGAGGAGGGGAAATATACTTTCAATTTAAATTTATTTGAAAACTAGATCACAATTTGTTAACGTCACAATTTACTGAATTTTTACTGTTTTTAAATTAATTTTCAAACATGCTTTTTTGTAAATTCTATCTCTCATCACGGGAAAATAAATCCATTTGCACTTAAATTAATATAAATAGCTCATTATTTATTTCCAGCTTATATTACATAATGAAAGTAAAATATTCATTAATCAATAAATAAAATACAAATTTAAGATGTGTAGTGAAACCACATAAATCAAACCACTGAAATGAATAGAATCAAAAAGGCTGAATGTAAATAGCTATTTTTTTGGCTGTTAATTGCTGATGCAATGCCAGTATGAATATCGCTTTTAATAAGTTAAAAAATTATATTTGAACACATTATTGCTATTTTTAACATATAAATATGATTTATTATAGTTAGTAGACATTCAAAAAAATATATATAAAATCTGTTAAAATTATCATTAAAGCAAAAAAAAAAAAAGTTAAAAAGCTTTTTTGCAACAATCTTTGAGATTATTTGCTAATATATTTTGTCATTAATTTTTAATAAGCTGCAATTTTTAAAAAATTAAATAGTCCATTTTAATGATATGTAAGTATATTGCATGAAAGGCTGCTAGCAGAACCTTTCAAAAAGTACTTAATTCATCACTGTGCCTTTAGTATTTGAAAGAAAAAAAAAAAAAAAGATAAGAAGCACTCTACATGTGATGGTTTTCACCTATATTCTGTAACTCAGATTTATCCCCTTGTTTCTTTAAAAAACAAAATGATACTTTTGTGTTCGCCTTGTGCAAGTGATAAATTACAAAATATTGTTTCCATCTCCTTAATTTGCATTTAATTTAAAATGTAGGAACTTTTACTTATTTAAAATATAAAAATTAGCATATAATTCTTTAAATTGAAACATTTACTTCAAAATTAAAGAATCATTTTTTATTTACACACATGAAAAATAAAATTTGCAACTGGAAGGGATAGGGAAAAATCGCGAAACTGGCATTTAATTAACATCAAAGTACCAAAAGAACAAAGAAGATATCTATTTGTATGTATTTAACTCTCTTTTCATTAGATATTGTAAGAGATGAAATATTAAAAATTAATTTTGTTTCAAACCCTTTGACATTGCACATTATTAGGTGCGTTTGTAATTATGTAAATACGTAGCATCTATTGTTGTCGCTCAGTCCGTCTGTCTGTCTGTCCGCATTATAACAACGCAAAAACTACCCAACCGAATCGTTTGAAATTTAAAATACATAATTATTACATAATTTTGTCAAGTCATTTCAAATTTTATGAAAATCGGATGGATAGATCAATTACAGGGACAATCAAAAGCATTCCGTTACATTACGGTCAATGGGGGAAAAAGTTTCAAATGCATTTTAATCGTTTGAAATTTAAAACGTATATTTATTACATAATTTTGTCGTGTCATTTCAAATGTTATGAAAATCGGATGCATAGATCAATTACAGGGACAGTCAAAAGTATTCCGTTGCATTATGATCAATGGGGAAAAATGTTTCAAATGCATTTTAATCGTTTGAAATTTAAAACGTATAATTATTACATAATTTTGTGGAGTCATTTCAAATGTTATGCAAATCAGATGCATAGATCAATTACAGGGATAATCAAAAGTATTCGGTTACATTACGATCAATGGGAAAAAAGTTTCAAATGCATTTTAATGGTGTTACACTCATTTGAACATAATAGAATTGACATGAATCTATGAAGTATGTACTAAAATATACATTCTGTACAATCTGTGATCCAAAGAATATTTATTATTAAATTACAGGACCACACAAATGTATTCCCATAAATAATGTTATTCGTGGAAACATTGTTTGGGGTGGGCTTTAATTATATTAAACTACTTCATATTTTATGAATAAGATATACGTTAATGAAGTATAATAAAATTTACTCCCTGCTTATTTACAGGAACACAAAGATTTCGACTATTATACTGTATCCAAAGTACGCTCTACTATATCTGCAAGATCTGAATATTTTTAAAACTTTGTTCTCGTACAAATGCACCTCATTTGCTATGATTCACATGCAATTTCGAACTTGTTATCTTTGAATGAAACTAGAGGGGTCCCCCCCGCTTGCTACGCTCGCCAACCTTCCCCCCGCGTAATCGCTTCGCGATTCCAAGTTGTAGGCTACCCCTGCTTGCTGCACTCACCAATACCCCATGGAATCGCTTCGTGATATCTTATTTTTCATTCACTGTTAAAAATCTGCTGCATTTTGTTGCAACACACTCCCCTGCTTGTATAGAAAACGGTAACTTGGCCATGAAATGGAGCTTTCTCATTGGTTGGAATAGAGATATTATATACAAGCGTTGGAGTGCGTTGCAACAAAATGCAGCAGATTTTTTAACAGTGTACACTCAATTTTGGAATTCATCCCTCTTTTCATTGGTCGAAGCATAGACGGAACCCTTTCCTGGTTGGTCTATTCGACTCATGGAAGGTGTGGTCCACCCGGACGCGTTATTTCCGGAAACCTTACACATCAGCATCATTCCAGGAGTCATTCCTGGAGATTTGTTTAAGGCTAGTTTTTTTTAAACTATAGAAGGATGTGTGTATGTAAGAGAGGGGATGGAGAGGAGACAAGAAAAGAAAAAGACCTCACCTTTTTTAAGCACGGTTTTAATTGTTGCTTGGCTTGACTTTTAAATAGTTTGTGCTTATTTTTTTATGTACAATCATTTTATGCAATATCATTTCTTTATAAAATCCAACTCTTTTAACTCAATAATGACTCTAAAATCTGATATTTAGAATCGCTAGAAGTCCAATAAAATGTAGAAAAATAAAGATTACAGTTTATTAGTCTACAACAGTGTTTACCAAATTGTTATGTGGCCTACATTAAAGTTTCATTTTTTTCAAGAAAGGTGAATTTGACATAATCTGTTTAACGAAAGGATGTGCTATAAGAGCTCATGTGGATCATAAAACACTGCAGAGAGCCCGTTTCTGAGTTATAGGTGGATAAAAAGAAATGCACCAAAAATGTGTCTAAGTTTAAAACCCCAAAATTTATAATATTTCTATAAGTCCTTAATGCAAAATAAGCACATATTTGGAAAGAACAGAAAAAATCGTATAAAATAACACTATTTCCGTAAGGATATTTGTATTTAATGGCAAACTAAAAGCATTGAACTTTTGGCAAACTGAAAAGCAAATTCTCACCAAATTCTGTAAACATCAATAACCCAAATAACCTTCTAACTATATTCCACTAAATGTACCAAAAACTTGTCCATTCTGTCACCTTTTCAATGACTCTACAGTAAGCCATAGTGGTATTCCACTTCTGGCAAAGCTTAGCCTTTTATTTACAATATGTCATTGAAATCTGCATTTATTGAGTAAAAGAAAATTCTCTGCACAGAAGTTGCCAGTTTGCCAGCCTTAACAAACCTACAGAAATAGGCAATAATAAAGCTGGGGATGTACTTTTGCTGACAGCTACCATGGTTTCAATTCATGAGTGGGCAAAGGGCATGTATCAGATGTGGGGATGACAAATTTCAGCAGCAGCTGTATATTTCGCACAACCTTCCAAATGTGAATGTTATTTAATTATAGATGTGGAATATGTCACTTGTACTTTATTTTGCATATTTATTTGTGAAAGATATGGGAAATGTCATACTTCTATTCATACCATTGTGTTTGTTGAATTAATACAAAACAACAGGTTGAAGGTGCGGACAGGATATTGAAATCAGCATCAACCATGACACTTTTCAAGTCTCCTTTTTCTCAATGAATGCAGATTTCAATGGCATATTGTAAACAAAAGATTGAATTTCTCCTGAAGTTATTACCAATATGATTTATTGTAGGCTCATTTGAAAATGATAGAATAAACAAGTTTTTGGTACATTTGATCAATTGTAAAGATAGCAGTGTGCAAAGTTATATTAAGTCTTGCAAACTGGAAACTTCTGTGCAGAAAGTCTTGTTATTTTCAACAAATAAAGATTTCAGTGACATATTGCAAATGAAAGGCTAAATTTCTAGAATACAATGTTTGTATTTTATTTTTTTAAGTATATATTTTGAGAATCTTTTTACATATATGATTATCATTATTAGGTTTTTAATTTGTTACTTATGTATTGATTTACTTTTCAAAATATGTCTTAATCTAACTATAATTTTTTTATAAAAAATTTTTTAAATATCTTTTCTTGCAGAAAGACAAAAAATCATGCCTTCTGGTGATCTCCAAATATTAAATGCTACACATCATGATGCCGGTGAATATAGATGCATAGCAAACAACCCATACCTATTCAAGAAAGTAATAGCACAAAGAAAAGTTATATTACGTGTTGAAAGTAAGTTTTTTAACCTTCTAAAAATTACATAACCTATATTAGCTTCACAACATCTTTATTTTCATAGGGGTTTTTTGTTTGTTTTTACTTAATTATCGTCAGTTTTCTTTTAATAATTTCGAAAATACATTTTGCAGCAGATTAGTTTTATTTGTAGCAGATTATATTAATTATATATTTTTTAACCTAGTCAATCATTTTTCGACTCATCAAAACATTGCACTAATATTGATTTTTATTCAAGCTAAAGTGGCCTGATTTTGAAATTACTTGTTTAAAAGCTGAATGTTTGAACTTATGATAGATTGACCTCCCTCCTATGTGCATTTGAATGTTTGATTAAAAAAAATAATTTTGAATTATGTTAGCACTAATTGGATTAAAATTTTGTTGAATTAAGTACAGTAGAACCCCGATAATCCGGATCGGTTTTTTCACTTTTTTTTCAACTTTGAGAAGCGATTGGCGAAAAAGTTTTTGTTTTATTATTCAGAATACGACAATGCAACAAGTTAATATTAAAGAAATTAGCCAATCGCTTCTTAAACTTGAAAAAAAAGCGAAAAACCCGATCCGGATTATTGGGGTTCTACTGTAACTGAATGTAGTTTAATTTAGTAGATTTAGAAAATATTTAAAATCATGCCAATATTTATTAATAAACTTTTATAGTACACCAGTATTTCATGCCTATAATTTGTAGTGAAAATTAATGTTTACTTTTCTTATATACTGTAATTTGTTTCTTTCCTTTTATCCAATAGTAATCTTATCATTAAGTCTTCTTATTAAGTTCTGCAAGAATGTGATTGTTACTTTTAGCATAGTTTATTCAATTGTTAATATGTGTAATAAATGTAATAAATAACTTTATTGCAATTTGATGAATATATTATACATGAGCTATAAATACATTATAGCATTATTAACTTTTTGGCAATTTTGTACTCCTCACCTCCATATGACATCATATGTTATCCAGCCTTTAATAATAATTTTATCAATTTCTTTTCTCAATTATTTTTATTTTTACATTTATTCCTTTTATATCTTTTTTTGTGATATACAGAATATGATTGTGCATTTATTTGCATTATTCATTGATTCAAATGAAGTGAAGAAGTCAATAAATATCACTTATGTATGAAATAACTTTATATAAAATAACATTTGAAATAAATTGTTACTAATTAAAAGTATTTAATAATAACTATTATAGCATTCAACAATAACATAGTCCTTTTTGCATTTGCCTACTGAAGGAGAAGCAGGGGGGGGGGGGGGGGGGAGCAAAACTTCTAATCAGCAAAATGGGCAGACAGAAACTATTATTATTATTAGAAACATAACAAGTATCATTTCAAACATACTTTGCACCTGGCTTCTCTAACACTAGATTATTTGTGCATATGGCAAAACAAAAGGTATGCCATTGGAATTTGGAATATTCAATATTTTAGAATGGAAATGATTTTATGATGTGCAATCTTAATGGCTTTATTAATAATTTTGTATTTTTATAAAAATAGACTATAGGCTATTTAAAAAGATAACAGATTCTTTTTATTTAAAAAAGATACCAAAAGGGGGGGGAAAAAAAGTTAAAAATAATAATGATATCAAAAGACAAATTCCATTGTCTCACTAGATATATGATATTGAGTACCGGACCTCCTCCCCTTTAAAATGTTAATGCTATATATGTACTGCCCCAATCAGTAAAACTTGTATGTTCAAATTCCTATAATTTTTGTTTTATGTATTTCTGTATTTTGATAGGTTATTATACATACTTTTTTCGAATAATAATTTAATTATTTACATTAAAAAACAGTATAATATTGGGCCTGACTTTATTTTTTTGGACTGACAGATTGTATTTCTTTACTGTAGCATGGTTTCATATTTTTTTTCATCCTCTCATGTATAGAGTATATATATAATCCCCTTAAAAATATCACTTAATATTTTTTTTGGTAAATCTATTTGCCTTTGTATATTTGAGATTTATGTTGAAATCCCAAACTGTTGCAATGTATTTCGATCACTGTTCTCCCAAACCTGATATTGTCTATTCTGATCATGTTTTGCTTGGCTGCTTCGTTATACAGTGTTATTACAAAGGAACCATTGGGTTTCCGAAGCGTTTATTTCAGAACATAATTGGGTTACAAAATGTGTTATACATGAAAATAAACCGAAAGTATACAAGATTGACGTCAATACTAAAGACATTCAATATGCACTCCTTGAGTGATATGGCAGGTATCAAGGCAATAGTTCAGTTCACTCCACATGTTACTCAGCATGGTTGCGAATACAAAAGTGATGCAGTTCCGCAACTCAGTTAAAGTGGTATGTAATGGTGGTGGGTAAATAGTCTTTAACACATCCCCTAACAAAGAAGTCACACAGCGAAAGGTCGGGTGACCTGGGTGGACATAAAAACGGTGTCTTGTCATCCCGGCCACATCTACCAATCCATCATAGTTGGAGTTGTCGATTAAGATAATCACAAATGTCTTTTAAACAAGAACAATTATAAGCGATTCACATTTCGAAAATTCTAGTATACAAAATGCTTTCTACTGTCCAGCCGCCATTTTGAATATGACCTTCGTGCTGCAACCATTGCAACCACATGCACATGACACATACACAAAGCGAAACTGTAGTTAATGCCCTCTCATTTGAGTTATAATGGAAACATATACGTTTCTTAATTCGCAATTAGTAATGTATCAAACTCAATGATTAATTTGTAATAACCCTGTACTTTAATTGTTTTGCTTTTGAAAGTTTGCCTTCACCTTATAATTAATTTACCTAAATTGAAGTTCAAATATGTAGGATTCCAAAAATGACTTACTTTTGGTTCAGGGATAGAGACAAAATAGAAACAAAATTATAGTCCAAAATTTAAACCAGAAATGAACTTTCTGAAACTGGAAGTGATCATTTAAAAAGCCACAGAAAGATAAACAATACATTTTAATACACAAATACATGATTTATAATGTATACACAAAGGTATAAACACCTACGAAAATGTGGATTTTAAAGTTGTAAACTTAAAAATTTTTTGAGCGTATACATATTTTAATTTGCATTTCTTGGAAAACTGTGTTTTTCATTGTGTAAGTTTACAAGAAACATCATTTCTTAAAAAGCTTTTATTGAAATTAAATTTTGTAACAATGTTCTGCTCATATATTAATATGTTATGAAGCAAAATATAGCTTGTAAGTTAAATCACGTTTTGTATAGAAAATTTGGTATATGTTAGTAGATTTAAAGTGTATTGCAAATCTTTTATTTCATAACACAGGTGTGGTTTGCTAGTATATTGTTGGTAAAAAAGGGAAATATACTGAAGAGATATTGTTATAGAAAATGTAGCATAAACACGGTTCTTTACTTTTTACTAAATATTTTCTAATTTTGAAAAGCTAATTAAAATTCCAATAAAAAATTATATGAATTCATAGTTTTATTCCCTGTTTTAACTAAAAACATGCATTTGATAAAATTTTGATATTTATATAAACATTATGATATTAGTTAAGAATTAATTACTACTTAAAACATTATGATGATACATCCATATTACACTGGTGTCCAAAATTTAAGCATAATTGGTAATTAAGTAATTATTTTTAAGTAATGAAAGAAATATGAATCGGAATGTGCTGAAACTCCAGGTGTGTAAACAAAATAGTACGCGTCACATATTTTCGCGAAGAGATTTCCCCGAAATCGAACAGGGGACCGTCAAAAAATTGAAAAAGAACGAAGGTCTTTTGGATAACCCTGTCAAAACTAATGTAGCAAAAGCGTTCAAACTGCACATTATGATTAATTGGCTTATTGTAATGTACTGTGTTAATTTTTACAAGAATAGCATGTATACTCGTAGAGAAATTAAGGTTTTATAAAAACAGTCCTAAATTTTTCCAAGTTTTTTGCTTATAATTTGCAGAGTTCTTATTATAAAATAATGTTCTTTTCTGAAAATATGACAAACATCATTGTTCACAATACCCTGTCTTTAGAATTTAAAAATAATAAAAATTGTATGAAAAATGAGTATGTTTAGTAGGGATGCACCAAATAGTGATTTTGGCCGAATACCGAATGCCGAATATTCGGCCGACAGGTGAACCGAATACCGAATATTCGGTTAGCCGAATAGTAATTGTTGGGCCGAATACCGAATATTCGGCCTGCCGAATAGTTAACTATTCGGCCGAATACCGAATATTCGGCTTTCCAAATACTTTTTATATTTCAAAATTTTAAAGGTATTAAAATGTTACTTTTTAAAACAGTTTTACATAATATTTAATAAAAGAATCTTACTTTGATAACCAAGAGTTTTTTATAAGAGCATTTAGTATTGAAAAAAATCTGGCTTGAGTTATTTAAGAAGTGCAGTTATGAAACTTTAAATAATAAAATTTTCTACGAATCAAAACAGACATTTTAAAATCAAATAATGAAAAAATGGCCGAAGAAAAATTTTACTGTCTGATAATTGTCCTTTTTAAATAATTCAAGGCAGATTTTTTTCAATATAAAGTACAAATACTTTCAACTTAATTCTGAATAAAGGTATGTTTGGCTCATAGTTCTTTTCTTATGAATGGTGGTATTTTCCATCCTTCTCATCATATTATATTTTAGAGAAATCAAAACATGTGAGTTGAAAATATGTTATCTTATTTATTGTTAATGTAATAAACAAACACACAAGTTTTGACCTAGAATGAGATGAAATACAATGTACTTATGACTCAATAAGTTGATTATGATTATGGTTTCATGAACAAAAATTGTCTGCCTTGATAGCTATTACTAATCTCAAAAGTTTTTTTTTTCTTTTAAAGGACTTTTATTTGGGGAAAAGCAAGAAACAGATTATTTACTAAACAAAATTTAGAAACTTGTATCAGCACATAATTTATTCCTAAGGAGAATCCTAATAAATCACCATTTTAATCCTTCTCATGGTTAATTTTCTTAAGTTATACTTTAGAAACAGCAAATAAATAATGTAAAAACATTCTATTTTATTTAAAAATGATTTTTTTTTCTAATTATTTTAAATATAAATAAAAAAATTGACAGTTAAAAGTAGAAATAGTGAAAAATTTTTAAAAGGTTTTATTAAGTATTAGATTCAGCCGAATACTTTGATATTCGGCTCAACCGAATAGTTTAATATTCGGCCTAGCCGAATATTCGGTAACATGGCCGAATAGGCCGAATACCGAATAGATACCGAATATTCGGTGCATCCCTAATGTTTAGTAAATAATTTTTCATTGTGCATGCGTCAACGATATCAAAATGTCATTTGCATATTGTGTTAGCTAAATGTATAGAGCAACTTCTGTGAAAGTTTCAAAAACATAGCTTGAAAATTCTGAAAATGGGAGCCTATAGAATCAACTCAAAATCCGTTATTCCTAAAGGAAGCAAAGAAATCAGGGGTTTTACCTAAATATACTTGTACGTGCAATATTGTGTAGGCACTAAACAATGAAATATGGATACAGCCCCTCATCTTTTTGCTTCATTTAGGGAATAAAGGATTTTGATCTCATTCTATCAACGATAATTTTCATTTTTAAGCTATGTTTTTGAGACTTTCACAAAAGTTGCTCTATACATTTAACTAACATAATATGCAAATGAAATTTTAATAGCGTTCACGCATGCGCAGTAAAAAATTATTTAGTAAACCTGCTCATTTGTCATACAATTTTTATTATTTTTTAATTCTGATGACAGGGTATTGTGTACAATGATGTTTGTCATTTTTTCAAAAAATAACACTATTTTATATTAAGAACTCTACAAATTATAAGCAAAAAACTTAGGACTGTTTTTATAAAAACCTTAATTTCTCTACGAGTATGCATGCTATCCTTGCAAAAATTAACACAGTACATTACAATAAGCCACTTAATCATAATGTGCAGTTTGAACGCTTTTGCTACATTAGTTTTGACAGGGTTATTCAAAAGATCTTCGTTCTTTTTCAATTTGTTGACGGTCCCCTGTTCGATTTCGGGGAAAACTCTTCGCGAAAATATATGACGCGTACTATTTTGTTTACACACCTGGAGTTTCAGCACATTCCGATTCATATTTCTTTCATTACTTAAAAATAATTACTTAATTACCAATTATGCTTAAATTTTGGACACCAGTGTATATTTTACATATTTTTAATAAATCAATTACCTATTATATTTAATATTGCATTTTATTAAATAAATAATTTAAATTTTGTTTATATATCTATCTGTAGTATATGCTTAAGGCATCTTCCAGCAGATATATAATGCATTTAATTAATTTATAATCATAACAGTTATATTTTTTACTACATCATTTTACGAGAAACCGTAGTGTCTGATATATTTTTCATTTTCTATCCATTTTAATAATGTTATGATTTATTTTTAATGCTTTTCTCCATTCTATTTTGGCTTTATGTGTGTTGATAACCCAAAATTCGCATTATTTTGTTTTTCATGGCTAATGCAAAGATGAAACCACACACTTTATTTGCAGTTCTATAGTATTTGGGGTCTAACGATTCTACTATAGTTCTGCAAATTCCATATTGTACCTTTTATTTCATTTTTTCATTTTCTGTTGATATATAAGTGCTCCGAAGATAGGCACATACTTTAAACTGTGTAATTTTAAAAACTTATTAAGGTAACTTTTTACAAAAATTATCTAGAAAAAGTTAAAACTTAAATATTTTAAATCCAGATAAGTAACTAAAATTTTGGAGAAATTTGTTTAAAAATATTTTTAATTTATCTCTCATCTTAAAAAATTGCTGTTTTGTACTGTCATTACTAGTTTTTTTTTTCCTTACATATTTGTTAATTTTATAATTTTTTGATAGATCCTATGGAACATACCCCACCTTATTTTGCAAAAACACAGAAAAATTTGGCAGTAGCTTTAGGAAGTAATGTTACACTGGAATGTGCTGCTGTTGGCTATCCTGTTCCTAAAATCACATGGCATAAGCACCATGGAAATTTGCCATTTTCTCGCCATCGTCAAGTTTATGGTAAGTTTACTCAGAATTTAATGCTGGAGAATTTTTTCAGTACCTTTAATTTGTGTGTTTTGTTAATTTGAATGTAAAAAAATATACAATTTTAAAGAGTATTTTTTTCCTCCCCCCCCCCCCCTATTATATTTGTTTTATTTTAATTTTTTAACTGTAATTACTTTAGAAAATGATATGAAAAAGGATCTTAAAGTTATTAAAACAGAAAATGCTCGAAAATTCCTTGCAAAAATATGATAATTCTTGGGTATTAACTGATTTCAGACAGATCCTACTCAATAGGAAAATGAAATCCAAATCAAATGGGATGGAAAACTAATATTTTCTGCAAAGATAGTATTGTAGATGTCATCAATTTTTATTTCTAACAATATTTCTTATAATGGATTTTATTATTTTTTGCATTATTTAATTTTTTTTTATTTCAAAATGATTGAATTATCGATTTTTCACTGAGTTTAATGTTTTCATGGCACAGCCAAAACTATTTTGCAGCATATCAGTGTGCTGATGCACAGCAAGTGAAAAACCCTGTTATAATCCAGGGATGCTATTCTTTTGTCTTTTATCAGAATTTCTGACTTTTTATAAATTTTTACCTTTATTAGGGAAAAAAAATCCAACTTCTGCTTTTTCTTTTTTTGGACAATGGTTAAAAAAGTATCAGATTAGACTTATCTTGCCAGCATATCACTCTCATAAGGATATATTCCAATCCAAACTGTTTATTTTCTGATTTGATTTACTTTTAAATTCATTTTTTCTCTCAAACTTATCAAACTGGCAAATTCTCTTATTTAGAAACTATACAATGTACTGTGCTTGTCGATTTTTTGATAAATGGAAAAAAAAAAAATGCTGTCAAAGATGACATTTTGAATCGAATTTCTGAAATGGGAGATCTGGGGTAAAAAAATCATACCGAGAAAGTAATTGTTTATAAATGAAATTCTAATGAATTGAGCAAAAAGTGAAATTACACAGCTTCTTATATGTTTCTTCAAACCTCAACTCAGCAAGTTTTGTGTTTTTACTTTTAAAAATGAATCTGTAAATGTATCAGAAAATTTTGAACTGTTGAGGATGGAAAAATATTTTTTCGAATGCATCCTTAAATTTCGCCAAGATGAGAAATGTTGCTAATTTCTGCAATTCTTTGATGCAAATCATATTTTTTCTACTTTTCATCCCATTTTTTTCCTTAATTTTTTGATAGAATTAGCGTTTTATTCATGATCCTTTGGTGAAAATCACATTTTTCTGCAATCCTCTAGCAGATTTTCCATGTTTTCCATGAACCTTTTGACCAAAATTTGTGTTTTTAATAATTTTTGTGATTTTTTTTTTTTTTTTTTTTTTTTTTTTTTTTTTTTTTTTTTTAAAGAAAAAAGTGATTTTTTTGTGATTTTTTGACAAAATTGACAGTTTTTTCTGTGAGTAATTGATTTGTTGATTGACCATTTGTGGTATTTTTTTAGTCTGAATTTTCGGACTGATTGATTAAAAAAATTTTTGGAACCAAATGCCCTATTTATTCAGAAAATTCATAACAGAATCACCCCTGTGTCACCCACAAACAACCAAAGAATAAAACACACACACACACACACACAAAAAAAAAGAACTGAATTACCTATTATTTGTTTTGTGCAAAATATGGCTTTGCGTGTATACTTTTTTTAGTTTTTTTCAAAACTTGAGTTTATGCATATTTTCCAACTGTTTGTTCTCGCTCGTGCTTGAATCTGGCTTCCACTAAAGTCTCGGTACATGGGACCTTTCAACCTGGCTTCTGCTACAGATTCTGAATTAGAGAAGGAAAGGTAAAGGACCATGGACAGATCGAGCATGCCATGCTTCATGAATTCTGTAGTGCACAGCCCACCCTCCCTACTCTGACTGCCAGCTTAGACTAACAATAAGCTCAAAGCAGCTGCAGTCATTTGATAGTTTTAGAGCCTTGAGCTCACTCTTCCCAACTGTTGATGTCTTTAATTTAATCAATTTCCTTTTTAGATTTGCCCTGTTTCAACTTTTGATTTTTTTTTTTTTTTTTTTTTTTTTTTTTTTTTTTTCTCTCCATCTTATTTTTTGTTAGAATTTTGGCACTCAAGACTTGGGTTGGGATCTTTTAACCTGGTTTCTGCTAAAGCGTTGAGAATAGGTCTCATAGGTACTTAAAATATGAAATGTTTTTCAAGCGCAACTGATTTATTTATTTATTTCTTATAAAATAGTTATAGTAAATATTTCTACAGCATTTACTATTTACTAGAAAAGATCCTTTGAAAAATGAGAGAGGAAATTAAGCATGAAAAATGCTATTAAATTTGAACAGAGATTATTTTTCATATATGCGTACATTATTCACAATAATTTCAAATATCATAAAGAAAAGAAATGTTTAATTTCAAATGTTCAATATATTACTATTAAATATGCTCATTATTATGATTTTTTTTTTTTTTTTTTTTTTTTTTTTAAGTTTTGATTTATTTATGTATACTTCAGTTTTAAAGTGTTTCTTGTTTATTTAGGTAATCTTCAAATTATAAATATTAAAAAGGGGGATGAAGGCGTATATGTTTGTGAAGCTGAAAATTCTGCTGGACCAAAAATATCTGAAAGAACTCACTTGGAAGTGCATGGTATAATAACATATTTCTTTTTTCCTTTTTCTGTCTTTTTGAATTTTTTAATGATGATTTTTGTTTGTTTATTTCTTCTATTTTTGTTCATTAAAAGTATTTATTTTTTAGAAAAGTTTACTTTTATAATCATTTATGTTTTTGGCCCTACATTTTTTCTGCCTTATTTAAGGTTTTTAAAAGGCACATGCAATGTATTATTATTATTATTATTATTTATGTTGATAATAAATAATCTTAAATTCTCACTATGACTTAATATTCAAGATGATAAATATCACATATCATAATTTTATATATCTATAAATTACTTCATTGAAATGCCAAAGTATTCTTTCTACTTTGATAATTAAATTTAAGTCTTAAGTAGTGTTAAGTTTAAGTGTAAGCAGAATTGAAAAATATAGCAATTTATCATCATAACTTTACATTGTATTTTTATCTTTGTGTGCAGGTCTATTGAACAGTCTTCTTTTGATTTCTTTTTGTAACAAAGTATTTTTTAACATATTGTTTTAGTTAAAGAAATTTTTTAGAAATCACTGCTCATAGACAATAATGTATGCAAATTCTTTTATGTTTGTCATAAATTAGTTTTAATTTTGTATCTAACCTAGAAATAACAAAACTGGCAATTATTTACATTTCAAGGCAATTTTACACCAGTCGCTTGCCAAACTCAATGTTTTTATCAGTTGAATAAAAGCCAATCTATTCCAATCAGAATTAGTTCCATGTTATTGAGTATAGATTGCATATTTATATTTTCAATGATGGTATGATTGCAATATATTTTAACCAAAAATTTTCTCAAAACTCAGAACAGAGACCCAAAATGTTTTTAGATACATTTTGACTTTTTCAGGTTGGTCTGATTTCTCAAAATAAACTCCAATGCATTTTTCTAATGGGAAAAAGAAACTATATATTTAAATGTTAGTGAATATGTATGTGTTAACTTTAACATAAAAAAAGTAAAATTAATCTCACACATGCAATCATAGTCTATTATTCCATAATTGTATTAAAATATAGATTAATTTTCTGTCACTTCGGGTGGGTCAGTTTTCAAGGTGACTTTAAGACTTAACCCATGCATGATTCTATCTGAATTCTTGAACTATTTGGAGCTCTGTGTGATATCACATTACTACAGTAGATTCCTTTATAGACATAACTTTAATATAAAAAATAGGAACAAATGAAAGTAAAGAGTCAGAAGAATGAGTATATTTATCAGAAGAATGCTTCATCTTTTCTGAGGAAATTTCATGGAAAATTCTGGATCAAACCTTTGAAAGTATTTATAGTGAATGTGCGAAACCAGTGGTGGGTAAATTGCTCCTTTTTTTTACTTTTTTCGATTTTGGTCGCAGGTATTTTTTTAATTTACTTTCATTTTTGGACCCAGTTGAGAAGTGAAAGTAACTTTATAAAAAATATCTGCTATCAAATCAAAAAAGTAAAAAAGGGGGGGTGTAGAGCAGGACTTCAGCTATCCAATGCAAAAAAAATTATTTAAAAATATCAAATACAAACGAGATATTAGAAAATAATTTCCCCATGGTAATAGCATTAGCTCTCGAGTGTCGCCAGCAGGGACAGGGGCCTCAAAATGTGTAACTATCTGAAACTAAACATTAACATCTTTTTTTTTATTATTAAAATTTGCTTATATTTTAGTATCAGAATTTGTTTTTATGAGCTGTTTATATATTTGTTTATTCAGATAGTGTTTGTAATTTCTTATAAATTTTAATTTACATTATTTTCATGTATTTAACATAGTCTAAAAATACTTTATTTAATATGACTTTGATTTTAGAATCACCTCAAATCATTGGCATGCCTAAAATCTACACTGCTGAAGTTGGAGATAACATTACTTTGAATTGTACAACTAAAGGACACCCCAAGCCCAATCTTACCTGGATACATAATGGACGTACCATCACTGGACCTCATACTAAAAGTATAATTATATAATCAGTTAATTTTTATTTTCTATTTTAGATGTACATTTTAAAATTAAATCCTCTGTGTTTGTTTTCCACTGTAATCCATTGTTATTTTGATTTGCTAGTTTATATATTTTTTTCTTTTCATTTTCAAAAAATAGTTGATTCTTATAAAATTGTAATATTTCAATTAAGGTCTTTTTTTTTATCTGTGCTTGTTGTTTTACAATATGTCTGTTTAACTGTTTATGCTTGTATATATATACATAACTTTTTAAAATAACTTTGTCATTTTAATGACAAGCATGAAAAATCTTTTTTTTAATATGTTTTTTTTAATCAAAATACTGTTATTTTATCACAAAATTTAACTATTGCTTAAAACCTCCACATGTTCTTACACTGACATTTTCACATATATTTGATCTACAGGGCCTAACTAATGCAGGAGCATGTGGGGCAACTGCTCTGGGCCTCCCGGCTTGAGGGAGCCAAGAGAGAAAAGCTTTTTGTTAAAAGAGTGTCAAATGATAAAAAATGGTGAAATATGACCAAAATTCTTTTTTTTTTTTTTTTTTTTTTTCAAGCTTTAATTAGCCTTTTTTCTTCCACCCCTCTGTCTCCGTGCCCCATGTTCCCCTAAAGTACTAGTTACATCATAAAAAGTCTAATAGTTAAAATTATCTATCTTTTGCTATTATGTATATAGATGAGAATAGTATTTGATACGAAATTTATGCATATATACAATAGGTTTAAATTTTAATAATAGTCATTTGCTTATAATTCATGAAAAATTTTAAGACAAAAGGGGGATTCTCCTAATAATGTTTGCCCCAGGGCCTGGCACTGTCTTAAGTCGGGCCCTGTATCTAGCTTGTGAATTAAGTTTTTAAGTTGCAATTTGTTAAAATTTTGTTTTCTGCTTGTCTTTTTTCAGTATGATTAACAGTTATGATTTTAGAATGATTGAGAAAGTATCTATTTAAAAAATATTTTTTTTTCATAAGATTGTCTATGTTTTCTAAAGTAAAGCATTTGACGTGAAATCTAAAATCTTCTCTTATTAATAAAATTGTTAAATAAATTTTATAGTAGCAAAGTTTGGCTACTGGGGCTCTTCACTGATCCTCCCCAATCTCAAAATTTTGCATTAAATTATAGAAAAATTTTATTAGGTGATTACTTATTACCCGGTGTAGTTATCAAAATATTGTTTTTACCATCAGAAAGTAAATATCAGGTACTGATGTAGAATGTTTTTTAAAATTATCCCCACTTAAGTAAAGTATAACCTCAAAAATCAGGCATCATCGATGCCAAGGCTTAGCTGGATTTTTGAAATTTCCATATTTCTAAAAGAATCTCTAAAGTACTTCTGATGTTCTTAATAGTTACTGCATTTAGTCAAAATTCAACTTATGACAAAGTGATAAAGAAAAATAAAATCAACTTTTTTTTAAAATTCCTATGGTGCATTAAAAAAATGAATAAATAAATGATGAAAATTTTCCATATGTGCTTTTTTTCTTTAACGCTTTGAGGTGCCTTTTTTTGTGTAAAATTAAAGTATTTTTAGCTTTTGTTTTTAAGGCCATAAACTGTTGATAATCCAATTCCAAACTCAGTACACACTGCTTTCACAAAGTCTTTTGAACTTTCTTATCAAGCCCACTTTATCTGTGAAAAACGAAATTAAATGCTTTATTTTAGAAGAAGCATTCCTTGATTTCAAAAAATGCTCCATACTAGTTCTGAGAAGAAAAATACACATTTTCTATAAGCATATATGAACAATCACACCATAAAATATCACTACTAAGAATGTATTTGTTAAAAATACATAATTTTGTTCATTACTGCACAAAAACAAGAACTTTAATATGAGTTTTACAACTAAAAATAAAATATAAAATGAATGTTTTGGGCCATCTTCAAGAAAATCTGGATATATATATATATATATATTCTTGAAGAAAGCTCGAAACGTTGATTTTATATTTTATTTTATTTTTAGTTGTACAAGCTCATATTAAAGTTCTTGTTTTTGTGCAGAAATGAACAAAATTATGTATTTTTAAGAAATAAATTCTTAGTATATACACGTTTTCATTCTTCCATTTTCCTTTTCCTCTGTAAGTTAGAAGTGTAAAAAAAAGGAGAAGATGACTTTGATGATGGATTTTTGAAGTCTTACTGTATTTTTAATATGTTGATAAAGTAAAAAATCTTCAAGTAAAAATATTAAATATTTGAGAACATATAAAAAAAAAAAAAAAAAAAAAAAAAATATTGTGCTGAGATCAATCTGTTATTTCCTAATGATGAAAAGCATATTTTGAAAATTATATTACGTAATGAGTAATTACATAGTTATATTTTCTTATATGTGAACATGAGATTTCACAGTCAGTGATAGAAAAATCTCTTTCAGAGAAATATCTCATTGGAACAAAAGCATATGATATGTCAATCTTGGAAAATAAAGACTATATAATTTTTGATTATCTTTACTTAAATTGATTTATATTTCTCTTATTACTTTATTCTGTTATTATTATTCGAATAATGCCAGATGTTTTAAATTTTAGGATCTCCATTGGTTATCTTCAATTCTAATAAGAAGCATTCTGGAATTTATCAGTGTTTTGCGAGTAACAGGCTTGGAACAGTATATTCATCAATTGTTGTTACAGTCAAACCTGGCAATAATTCTTTACCTTCTGATTATGATGAAGGCAATGTGGATGAAGGTATAGTATTTTTGTTTTTAATCTCTGTATTTTTTATTATAAACCGTTTTAATTAAATAATTACATTAACTGTATGCAATTTGTACTGAATGAATCACAAGTTTAGTAGTTCCTTAATTATAATATATATATATATATATATATATATATCTTAAAAGACACTGCTGCTGATATTTTGAAAAATCTAGCCTTTGCAGAAAATGGTTCTTTTTATTTAATCAAAAATTATTGCAAAATAAATACCAGAATTTGCATGGACTCCTTAAGCTATTTAGTAACTTCTTAAAAATGAAAATGTTTCCAAGATGTACTTAGAATCCCTTAAATACACAAAATATTCCTTAGAAGCTCCATTAATTGCTGTGAAGCAAAATTAAGCAGATATGCTACTAATTTAAACATACAAGATTAGAAAATAGATATGGGTGATTCTCAAAATAGGGGACAATTTATGTCTTTCGGCATATAAAAAAAAAATTGAGAGGTTTTCTGTCATGTTTTTATATTTAGATATGTTTGTCTTAATATTATTCATTATTTGCACTCAAGAATTACTCACTTTTTAGTTAAAAACACCTTAAATTAACAGAATAAATGTTCAAAATGTCATTAGCATGGATGTCCACAGCAGATGTGCCTTATATATACTAGCTTTTTCAAGAGTTAATATCATATTTATAAAATAAAACACATGTTATTCTTTATTTAAGTTAATCAAGGAAAGAATTTATCCAATAAATTTCTTTTTAAAAATAAAATTATAGTACATAAAAAAAGAATTAAAGTTTGTCCTCCATATTCGATTTTCAAAACAAGGTCATACTAAAACAGCTGGTTATTAATCAAAATTTCATTTTCACATATGACAATAGTTTGAAAATATAAAGTTTCTCCATGGCAACAAGTAGCCATTTTAAACCAGCCAGAAAATAGAAGCATGTATTGTATTTTAAGAATAGAAGTTGAATATTAGGGGGTTACATCAATTGTATGTCATTAGAATGGATAATAATTTTCATGTTTATTTTATTTTTAAAATTTTTATTTTATTTATTTGCATAGAACTTTTGTGTTTTAAAAAGCCCCAGAAAGGAATATTGCATTGTGATTATATTATGGCTCTTATTTTTATTTAAATTAAAATTTGTCATTAGCATGGACAGGTCCTGATGAACCACGTTTGAGAGGAACCTGGACAGAACTGCGCATGGGCGAAAAGAGCGAGTCCATGTCAAAAATGGGGAAGTTAGTACCATCTCGAGATGAGTTTGTTTATTAAACAACCCTAGATGTGTTGAGTTTTTTTTTTTGGGGGGGGGGGATACCTTTTTGTTTCTGTAATTGAATTATCTGTTTTTAAAATTATATTGTAATTCTGTTACACGAAATAAGTTATAAAAAGACTAGTATAATAAAAAAGACGATTTAAAGGTATGATTATTAAATTTAGCTTAATAACTTTTCACTCGCAATATAGCGCAACTTAATCTTTTTAGAAGTAACGGCAACATGGCGTGATTTTAAAACATACCAGATTAGCAATTTTTTAAATATGTTTCTTTACATTATTGTGTACATTATTTATTTATATTGTTTGCATGCATTAGATATGAATATGGCGCAGATGTAATATACTTATAAGGTTTAGAACAATTTTTTTCCAACGTCAATTTGGCGAAAACCTCATTTTCGAATGCTGGTTAAATATACATTTTTAAATTATTTTCTATTGTTTAAAAAAATAACAATAAATAAAACAATTTTTAAATATATTAACTTTAAAAACTAATAACTATAGAACAAAAAACATTTTATATAATTTCAATAAAAGAAAAATTAATGTAAATGAACAGTTTATCAAAATATAAACAACAATATCAGGGTTACCATATTAGGCAAAATAACACCATTTTGGCACCAAGTAAACCCCTGTGAGTATATGACATACATGTGTCCTGAATATTTACATTGTTAGAATTGGCGAATTTCTCGAATAGCCGCCAAATCATATGCCAAGCAATCGTTAAATCTGCGTTTAAGCCATAAATATAAATGTAAAAAAAAAAAAAAAAAAAAAACAGACATGCTTTTATTAAAATTCACAAAAATGTAGGGGGAAAAAGGCTTATTCCGAAAACTGATAGAAGGAGAACAATCTATTTAATTTAAAATAAAATTTTACTCAGAATAAAAATGAAAACTACGTAGAAGTAATTTTGGTCTCGTAGGCTACTCCCCCTAAAGTCTGAATGGAATCTGCTGGGCATTCTGCCAAGTGTGGATCTTACATCAACGGTATATCAGTATCAGTGTCATTAGCATGGATTTTCTGTCCATGCTAAAGACTCCTATGTACATAAATGTAACCAGTGCTTATATTGTATCCTTTATAAAGTTTAATTTTACGTATAAATTTAGGTATTACATTTATCATCCCTAAAATATGCATTAAATCTGTAGGAAAATCACTAAGACAGCTTCTTACATTGTTAGTGTCAGAATGTTGCTCATGTAACAATGTTTGCTCTTTGGTAATGTTTTTATTCTCCTTATATGTATATATGTAAAAATGGAAACCATTTGCTGAAAAACAAGACTAATAAATATAGGAAAAAAATATTTAAACAGGAAGAAAATAAAAATTTCATAATATATTTATTCCATACAATTCGTTTTGTCATTAGCATGGCTCAAAAAATACTAATTATTTTTTTAAGTTAATTTTTAAATATTTAGCTCTGCTGACTACATGGAAAGTATACCTAATACTATATTAACAACACCTATTTTTTTCAGAAATTTTGCTAACAGTAATTTTTTTAAGATTTCATTTTTGAAATCGTCCCCTATTTTGAGAATCACCCATATATATTACACACTGAACAGTATTGTCTGTATAATCATATTTTTTTATGTATGGCATAAAAGAAATTCACTTTTAAAAGAAGTAAAATAAAAATTTTCTCATGTTTACAAAGTTTTCCTTCAAAATTTACCTTAAATTCTTTGTGCATGTGATGCATAAGAAATATTTGAGATTCGATCGGGTCTCTATTATATATGGCCATTGCATAAAACAATGGGCTGGCAGTTTTGTATTAAAATGTATGAAAGTAAGCAATACATTGTGAATATTGTGCAATCATAGCATTAACATTGGGTTTTAATAATATAAGATCTGCTTGAAATGCTTTCCTGTTAATTTTTTCTCTTATTAAAAATTATGCAGCATAAGGGTGCAGCATGCTTATAAAAATATGATAGGTAAGTCCTCTAAAATTCATGAACTCTTTAGAATTCTTTTAAACTTTTTTTGTACTTTTTTCTTCTGAAATCTATATGAACTATATAAACACATTCTAAAAGTGTTCTCTAACATTTTAGCACTATTTATACTGCTTTTACAGACTTTTTTTTAAATGCATTTAAATATATATATATTAAACCTTCAATCCTAGATTTGTTCTAATGATTTTTAACATTTACATTTCAAACAATATATATTTTGCATTTATTTAAAGCTGTTATAATTAGTTTTTAAACTGTTGGCTCAATAAATGTTTGTATTATCTGTGTATCTTGCTAAAGAATTTCTCTTTTCTGTTGTCATTTTTCTATTAACCTGAATAGTTGCTACCATCCATTTATTATTTATTTTTAATTAATCATGCATATTGATTTATGTAGATTATGAAGAATCTATCAGCCACCCTAAATCTCATAAAAATAGAGGAAATGAATTTGAGAGTTCTGATCCTGTTAAGGAAGAAAGTGATCAAAATCAGCCTCCTAAAAAACCTCATAAAAAGAAGCATAAAGGAGGTAAATTTGTTTTTATGTTGATTCTAATTATATTGTTGGTATTATTATATTAATTACTGAAATTCATTGTGTTTTACTGATGATAAAATGTGAGAATTCAGCAAGTTTACCTTATGAGGTATCTCAAATACTCCTCGCTATTGTTATGGGTGTATAATTCGTATTTTTAAAATATTTTCTCAGGAAATTTAGTATTTTCTTTTTTTCCTGTGTACTTTTTTTAAAAGATGTGTTCGATTTTTTAAGTTTTAGTTTTCAAAATAATTCTAAAATATATCTTTAATTTTGTTTGAAGCATTTAAAACCTTATTCTCAGCTTATTAATTTCACTCAAAAATTATAAATGAAGTAAGAGAACATCAGGTAGCCTTGGCCGCTATTAGATTTGAACAATCATGCATTTATATATAAACAATGTACTTCTTAAAACAATCGCAAAGCTGTGTTTATACATATGCAAATCAGCATAGAGCAATTGTAGAGCAGCCAACAAGTGAGGAATTTTTATTTACCTATGCTAAGATTTTTGTGTGTTGACATTTATTTTTTAATTGCATTTATTGAATATTAAATATTAGTACTTCACCATCATTTATTAATTATCCTGTAAAGTGTCTATTGAGTTTATAAGTCAGGTTATTTATTGTCATAACATTTGTAGTCATTGTTGTGATAAGTAAAAAAATATATATCAGACCAAGACAGGCAGGTGGTATCAGACACAATTCCATCGGTTACCATCAGACACTGTTAGGTTAGCAAAAAAAATGTTTTGTTAGACATTATTTTAATAGCCACTAAAGCTACACCCAATAAAAAGAAAACTACAAGCAATAAAAGAGATTTGGACAATGGTTGTCAAGGGAAAAAAAAAAAAATGAAAACAAAGAAGAATATTCAGAGTTTGAGAAAAGATTGGGAAACAGAATGCATCATATGTGGCAAAATTTTTGAAGAACATTGGATACAATGTCATAAATGTAATGACTGGGTGCATTTGTGGACATCCATCCTTCACAGACTGCCTTACTAATATTGCGATATGGTTAAGGCCAAAGAGTGGCCTGGTCACTGTTTATTATGTATATCCAGGGGGTTACCTGCCAAAAAAATGTTTGTCAAAAATTAAATACTTATTTTAGGGCTTGATTTAAGCTATTTTAGTTTATGGGTCTGGAGCTACCTGACTTTCCCCCAACAGAAGTTTTAGAAATATTTTAACAACTAAGAATAAAGGACACATCTGTCAAAAAAAGTATGCTGAAAAAAAGTTATTAATTTTATGAAAAAATATTTTACAAATGAATTATAACCCAATTGGTTTATCATTAGCTAGGAGAATTTGAGATCTCAATGACTGACACCCTTAAGAAAAATATACAATCATTGTTACTGCTTACATGCTTAGCATTACTACATATCATAAAGGTCTTCAATAATTCCTTTTTTACTGAAAAAATTAGAAAAAAAAGTCATATCTTAACATTTTATCTGAATTTATTTTTAAAAAATCTATTGTATTTGCTTGTGTATCTACTATATTTATTTGTGTGTGAAACTGACTCATTTTCAGTTGCTCGCTGGTTTGATAATATCTCTCCAGTTTATCTTAACTTTGTATCAAATCTCAAATATATTATAAAATACAGTAATTCTTAAAAATCAACAAAAATCCATTTTCCTGCATTAATTTGAGTATTTTTAAAGTATTATAATGCTAATAATTCAACTCTTTTAGCTAGGATCCTAAAATTTTCATATTAAGACAAAATGAAGCTAATATATGATAATTTTTGAAATTTAAAGTTTAATTAATTGGAGTTTTTTGTTCCAGATATACAAAAAGGTTATACATTTTTATATTCAAGGTATTTTTTCTTTCCAGTTAAACTGGTACCACCTTCTAAACCTTACGTTACTCGCCTATCAAACACTTCAGTAATGGTGCGATGGAATGTTCCTCGAAACGACGGACTTCCTATCATTTTCTTTAAAGTTCAGTACAAAGAAGTTGGTAGAGCACACTCAGACTGGGAAACAGTTGAGGAGGACATTGCAGCGCATATTCACTCCTATGCTGTTACTGATCTAAAACCAGGTTAATTACATTTGATATTATTTATTTTCGTATTTCTGTAGAAGTTTTATTTTCAAATAATAATGCAGGGTTCATACTCATCAGGGGGAAAATCAGGAGAAATTCAAAGGATAATGCAAAAAGATCCCCAAACCTGAGAAAACTTGGCAAAACCATTGGCTACTTCAGGAAATTCAAAGCAATTTGTGATGTTTGCATGCCTTGATATCGCATCTGTCATTTTCCATTCAGTCTCTAGACACACCTTCTATCTCCATAAAGTTTGACAATAGAGCTTAAGAAAAATAATGGATGCTTTTAAATTTATATTGGTACTTATAGACTTCATATTATTCTTAATGCTTTTCAAAAAGATAATAAAATCATAAAGTGGAAATTAAATTCTTGCAACAAGTTACTAAGTTTTTAAAGACAACTCCACATGGGATACAGGCTTCATCTCCATTTTACACAAATTAATATTTTGCCTTTAAAATTGTTTATATTTGTATAGATCAGGCCTGTCCAACCTTTTAGTAAACAGGGGCGCACCTCAGCTCCTGGAACTCAGTGAAGGGTGCCATTATTCACACGGCTGAAAATCTATTACACAGTAGCTCTATCGCACAGTAATGCTATTGCTCAGTAGTTTTAGTACATACTCTCATTTTAGCATAATGCAAATGAATCTTAGAATGGAAGACAAAAGGCCCTTACAATTCTGGAGTTACATATATTAAATTTCAAATTATACATTTTTCTATAACTCTATCCCAAAAATGTTTGTACGGTACGATGCCAGAAATTTTAATCGTGCCTATAATAACAACAATAATAAATAAATAAATAAACATAGTATTCAGACATATTGATAAGTTTTTTTAGGATGTGAGAATATATTTCGACTTATTTTCAAGGTGTGAATTTTGTTTTAAAATGTATTAAAAAAAGGCATGATAATGATCAATTCATATGGATGATTCCAGAAAAGAGAGAGAGAAGAAGTCTGAAAGTACTGTCATAGATGGAAATTATTATGTTCTACTCTACTCTGTGCATGCACAACTCATTCTTATTAATTTTTCTAAGGAAATTAAAAATAAAATCCTAAAATTTAAAAAGTCAAAAACTAAAAATTAGCCCCATTATTTCTCATATAAAACAGCCAGTTGTCAACAAAAAAGAAAAAAATATGAGCTTTTGTGCACATGTACCTTCAAAGGCACTTGGAATGTGGGGAAATTTTTATTTACATGTAACTTATTAATAAGCAGGGTTGGCACGGTTTAAACCATGGTTTAAACCAAATGGTTTTTTTCTCAAAAAAACCAATTGGTTTTTTTTAGAAATAATCTAATGACATTTTCTCTTTTTTAGGTGCGTTCGTAATTATATAAATACGTAGCACCTATTGTTATCGCTCAATCCGTCCGTCCGTCTGTCCGTATATAACAACGTAAAAACTACCCAACCAAATCGTTTGAAATTTAAAATACATAATTATAGCATAATTTTGTCGAGTCATTTCAAATTTTATGAAAATCGGATGGACAGATCAATTACAGGGACATTCAAAAGGATTCTGTTACTTTACGGTCAATAGGGAAAAAAGCTTTAAATGCATTTTAATCGTTTGAAATTACGGTCAATAGGGAAAAAAGTTTTAAATGCATTTTAATCGTTTGAAATTTAAAACATATAATTATTGCGTAATTTAGTCGAGTCATTTCAAATTTTATGAAAATCGGATGGACAGATCAATTACAAGGACATTCAAAAGGATTCAGTAACATTACGGTTAATAGGGAAAAAAGTTTTAAATGCATTTTAATTGTTTGAAATTTAAAACATATAATTATTGCGTAATTTAGTCGAGTCATTTCAAATGTTATGAAAATCGGATGCATAGATCAATTACAGGGACAATCAAAAGGATTCCGTTACATTACGGTCAATGGAGAAAAAGTTTCAAATGCATTTTAATGATGTTACACTCATTCGAACATAATAGAATTGGCATGAATCGATGAAATATATACTAAAATATGCATTCTGTACAATCTGTGATGCAAAGAATTTTTATTATTAAATTACAGGGCCCCACAAAAGTATTCCACTATATAATGCTATACGGGGAAACATGGTTTGGTACGTGTTTTAATTATATTCAACTATTTCACATTTTATGAATAAGATATATGTTGCTGAGGTGTAATAAAAATTACGTCCTGTATATTTACAGAAACGTAAAGATTTCAACTACTGTACTGTATCCGGAGTACGCTCTACTATATTAGCAAGATCTGAATATTTTTAAAACTTCGTTATCGTATGAACGCACCTCATTTGCTACGTTCATGTGCAATTTCCATCTTGTTTTCTTTATAATTTACATGTTTCAGATTATTGGATACAAATAATTTCTACTTTTAACACTTTATTTCAACAATAAGTATTAAATATAGTGGGTTTAGGTCATTTTTTTAAATTATATAATCAAAATCACTATGCTTTGGTGAACATATCTATTGTTCTAAAGAAAAAGCTTCAAACATGTTAATTGATCAAATCAAAAATAAATTATATAATAAAAATTCAATATTTTAGTATAAAACATTTTATTTATTTATTTATTTATTTATTTATTTTTTTTAATGCAGATTATTTAACACAATTAATAACATTTACTTAATACTGTGATCTTTAAAATTTTGTTCAAGTTGTAAAAGAATTTTTTCTAAAATGGGGAGATTATTTTGAAGAATTAAAATCAAAATATGATGTTGAATAAGAGAGTATTCAAAGATTGGGTACTAGTTATAGCATTTTAATAATAACAATCTTATTATTATTTTTTTTTCTGTTATCTGCTAAGTCTAGTGACCAAAAATATTGACTTCAAATTGTCATCCAAAAAACAAAACACTAAGAAGTATTTGAAATTTACTATTTTAATAACTGTGGAAAAGAATATTATATTTATCAAACTACATCCAAATGTTTATTATTAGTAATCAAAAGATTGTTTATAAAGACTTTCAGTGTATCAATGTTTCATTGTGTAGAGTAGTTTATTCTTTGAATATAAGACTTTGTTAATACTGCTTAAATTAAAATATGAATTTTTCCAATTTTCTACATAAATTTACTGTAATTATTAAATTTAAATTATTTTAAAATGAAATTAAACTATTTATAATCCAACAATATCTATTTTTATCAATAAATATGCATGTATTATATAATAAGTAAGGATGTTTTAAAAAAGCCTGGTTTAAACCAAAAAAACTGTTTTTTTTTTTTTGGAGGGGGGAATATTCGAAAAAACAGGTTTTTTGCCAACACTGTTAATAAGTAAAGATAGCTATTTCCAATTATTACCACATCAAACCATCATAATTACACTTTTAAAAAATACCTACAAATTGTGAAAATACTCATGATTAAATTTTTAAAGTATGTTTTTGGTTTTAATGTGTTTTCAGAAGTTTTTAAAATATATCTGATACAAATACTTAAGATTTTACAGAAAGTATTCTTTATAATTCAACTTTACTTCTAAAAAGTCTAGTAACAGGAAATATTCAAAAGGGCGCCAAGAAAATCCCCAAAGGGCGCAATGGCGCCCGCGGGCGAACGCATTGGACAGCCCTGATAACATTATTTTTATAGTTTGTTTTCATTTTATTTTGAGAAGATTGTAGTATCATGATACTGGTTTGTAAAATATCATTAATTTTTCACATGAAAAAACTTTAGATTACAGAAAATACATCAGGGGATTTTTTCTTGGAAAATGAGTATGAATACTGTAATAAATTCTGACACTCTTTAAAAGCGACTGTCAGCTTTTCTGTACACATACACTACACATGCATACATATTGGAGGAATTTTTAATGTTTGGTTTCAAAGATGGGATGGCAATTACTATTTTATTTTTTGGTAGAGGGCAATTATATCCTAGATGAAGTTAAGAAAGATTGAATTCATTGATAAAGGTTAAGAATTGCTATTCTATAGACTTACAAGGGGATGTCCCCAAACTCGAGATGTAATACAAATAAGAAAATTCCTTGATATTCTAAACTTACATAAATATGTTACATATTTTATTTATTTAAATATTTTCCCTCCGAAAATATTCTTTTAGGGGTTTAATGTCACACTAAGATATTATTTTATTATTCATCAATAACCGTTTATAAGAGAAAGAGAAAATTTTGAAGTAATTGTCTCTTATTTTTATTAGTTCTGGCAAATGCTATCAATTATTGATAAACAATGCAACAACTTTCCTTATTAAGGGTGTATTCGAAAAAACGCTTTTCCACCTTCAACAGCTCGAAATTTTCCGGTACAATTTCAGACACATTTTTAAAAGTAGAGACATGAAACTTGTTGTGGGGATTCTTGAAGGGACATATGAGGTGCCGTGTGATGTCTTTTTATGCTCAATTCATTAGATTTTGAGTTATAAACAATTACCTTATCAGTATGACCCTTTTTTTCGTTCCCAAATCTTCAGCTTGGAAAAAATTTGTTCGAAATGCCATTTTTGATTGCCTTTTTTGCAATATTTTCTGCATTTATCAAAGAATCAACAATTATGGCACCTTGTGTGGCACCACCCAAATAAGAGATTTTGAAAGTTTGGTGTATTTGAGAGCAAAAGTGAATTAAAAAATAAATCGGAAAATAAGCAGTTTGAATCAAAATACACCCTTAAATTAAATTTTAGCATACTATGTTGTTTATGTACAATTTATAGTCATATACAGAGATTCATTTACAAACGAGTTTAAATTCTTTTCTGATTATAGATGGTAATTGTTGAAATTGAGTTTCAAAATGTGTTATATGTTTTCAAAATTGTTTACTTAGAAAGCATCTTTCACCTTATTAAAAGAAATTTTGTTACAATATTCTGAATATGTTAGAAAGTATTTCATAATCTTATGCATATTGCATGCTTTTTCTTATTTTGTTTTGTTTACGTTTCAGACAATATAATTTATTTGTCACTCTCTCATGTATATTTAAAAAACCCTTAAAAATGTTTTAGGTGCTGCTTATAGATTTCAGATAGCTGCTGTATACTCCAATAATGATAATAAATCTGGTCCCATGTCAGCCAAATTTGTTCTTCTTAAAGATTCACCAATGGAAAAACCATCGCCAGCACCAGTAATAACTTCTGCAGAAGCAGCCAGTCCATCAGCCATAACTTTATATTGGAAGGTATGCATTATGGATTTATCTGATGTATATATATATATTATTTCTCATTGTTAATTTATTGTAACAATAAATAATTAATAATCTAAATTTTTCTCTGCATTTGAAATTCAGTTTTTATTCATCATTCTCTTATTACCAAGCATGCAAAATCTAGTCTAACTTTTTTATTTTTTTTTTCTTTCCTTTTTGTAAATTTTCAACATTAATAAATAAATAAACAATCACTTAATCAACCCCCCTCCCTAAATTTCTGCCCCTTTTGCCATCCAACTCATTAAGTTTAAATCTCTTTAATTACTATTATTATTTGAATTGTGTTCTCTTTATTTCTTTATTGTAATAATCAATAAATACTTGTTTAAATTCCTTCCTGCTCCAAAATTTTGCTTCCCTTTTTCTCCTCTACAGTACAAAGCACACAAATACTCTGAAAATCTTTATTTTTCTCCCCCTTTTTTAATTAATTTGTGCCCTGCCCTACCTGTAACAATCAGTAAGTAATCCTTCATCTAATCTAACTTTCTTCTGAAGATTTCTGCTTCTTCCCATTTGTCCCATCTTACAAAGTTTGAAAATTTTTAAATTCATTACATTATATATTTTTTATTCTTTTTTTTTTTGTAACAATAAAACAATCTTCTAAATCTGTTTCTATAAAATTTCAACCCACACAAAATTTAAAATTTTTAAAATTTCCTTTTAAAACATTTTTTGCCTTTTAGTTACTTTGTAATAACAATAAATAATTAATTAGTCACTCAAAGTTTTAGATGAAACTTTGCATTCCATTTCAGAAATGAGGAGAAATTTTCTAATCATGATGAGGGGAAAAAAAAAAAACTATTTGCTTTGTGGTTTTATCATCCCTATTCTTGTCCCTAATGCAAAGCTCCTATTTGATCCCAGCCATCTCAGTTCTCCAAAATCTCATAATTCCTAAAATTTTAATGCCTTCTTATTATTCCTAAAATTATTCTTAAGTTCATTAATCAATGATGAATTCAGGTGGTGGCCACGGATTAAAATTTTCCTCGCAAATGATATGAAATTTCATGCTTATTAATTAATAGTCTCGAAATGTAACCACTCCCATTCCCTTCAGAATTCGAATTTCTCTCTTCCCCAATAGATTAAAAAATTCATCTAAAAAAAAGTATCTATATATTTCATAATCCCCAGAAATTTTCATTTTTCTTCTTTTGTTTTCTTTTCAAGACAGATTTTCGGATCTTTATAAAGCTTCTTTAAATAAATGAAAACAAATATCCCATGTTTGTTACTGGTTAAATAATCATCTTGATTCTCCCTTTAAATTTTTTTGTTTAATTTCTCTGCCATATTTGTTAGTCTGAAATAACTATATATAAATAATCTGTCTTTAAATTTCTAATAACACACTACCAAAATTTTCCTTTCCCCCCTCTCTTGAAAAACGTAACTACAAAATCAAATTTTTTTTATTCAACAATGTGTATTATAAATTAATTTAATTTATTTAATTTACAGTTCCTCATTTTTTCCATATATTGGTTTTTAAAAGTCCTTTATTTTTATTTAAAGAAATGTGTATAAACCCTTCAGCTACCCACTATCTACATTTTTAATTAATTTGTGCTTTTTATCACATTGTTTGTTTATGTTTCAATACATTAAAGCAAAGTCAATCATTTTATTTAATTTGCGTTAATGTAACTGAATTTTTTATGAGAAAATTCTTTATTGCATAGTAAAGTTTCTGATTATACATGCATATTTATTTAATGTCTTCTTTTTTATAGCATGAAAAAAAAAATCATGAAAAAATTCTTTATTGCATTGTACAGTTTTTGATTATACATATATAATTGTTTAATTTCTACTTTTTTATAGCATGAACAAAAAAATAATGTTCCTGTGGTGGGTTATTTCATTCATTATCGAGCTACTCATACTGCTGGCAAGTATTTGAAAGTTACTGTCCTTGGAGCTAACACTCGTTCTCACATCATTTCTCATCTCCTTCCTGATACTGGTTATGATATAAAAATGCAGAGCTTTAATGAGGCTGGAACCTCTGAATTTTCTAATATATTTATGAGCAAAACTAAACGTAAGTTTATTTGTATATAATCTAT
Organism: Maratus speculifer; assembly: GCA_964019185.1. NCBI lineage: Eukaryota > Metazoa > Arthropoda > Arachnida > Araneae > Salticidae > Maratus > Maratus speculifer. The sequence continues at coordinate 52,963,739 of OZ025290.1, read as the reverse complement.
GTAATTTGTAGTTTATTTGATTCTGATACTGTTAAATATTTTATTTTATTTGCAAAATAATGTCTTTACTTGTCATTGTTTTAAAATTAAATTTTAACTTAAATGGTCTAGTCAAGAAATGCCATGAACGATTTATGCACATTGCAATTAAGTCTGCCAGTCCAACAACTAATCCATCAAAGTATTTAAATTTTTATTATAAATATTATATTTATGTTTAATTCCTTTTCTATATTAAAGATGGTGCCTCAATGTCCATGTCAAAAAATATCCTGATGATTAGGAAAAAAGTTTCGTTTTGTCTGTATATTGTAAAATTTTTGCTTGGATGTATGCTCAATTCAGGCTTAAAGAAATGATAAAATTCTAAGTTGTTTATGGTGAAATAAATAATGTTAAGCAAGTAGAATGCTTTTTATTTGTTCCAAAAAGAGTCTGCATTAAAAAGATCATTTACCTAAGATTTTACCTAAAAATGGATGCGGATGGAATAATGGCAATGCATTTTGAAACATTTTAACAAGCTAATCTATAGAACATGCAAATAAAAATTCCTCCTAAACAATTTTTTTTTTTTTTTTTTTTTTTTAAACAATTTTGGACATTCTCTGGATTGATTCAAAAATACAAAGAAAAAATAGGGAGCATGTGGAGGGGAGGGGGATAAAACTTTTAATAATCAGACATTATATCTATTTAAGTACTTGGAGCTTGTTTCTAAATTGTTGTACAGAACAGTCATCAAACCAGAGGCAAGCTTTTACAATAAGTATGTGAAAATATGTAAAAGAAGTTCTTCAAGTTGCTTAAAAGCAAAGAAAAGTTTTCATAAAATTCTGTTTAGAATACTATATTTTGTTCTATTTATTTAACAAATTCCAAATGTGTTGTACATTGAAAGCAATTTCAGCAGTTATTGTTATTATTATTATATATATATATACAGGGTGATTCATAAAAGATGGGCAGAACTTTAAGGGGTTATAGTATACTTAAAGACAAATAATATTAAATAGGAGACTAAGGGTCCCAGACGTATTCCCAAGGAAATAGGGGGCATTAAAGTTTAGGGTCCGAAATTTCAAATGATTATAAAAAATGGAAAAATTGGTCGATTCGTTTGCGGTTTTTGCAAAAAATTTTCTTTATGCCAGTATTTTCTTGAAATAAAATTTTAAAGTTCAATTTCAAAAAATGCCGATAGGGGGCGCTTTAGACTTTGGAGTAACAAACAACTATTTTTTAACGTTATTTTTTGTATTTCTTTAAATGATTTCGAAAGCTTAGACTTAAACTTAAATTTTGATCTAAAAATCTGAGTCCTAACAAGTAGTTAAGTAGCGTAAACTGAAATTTGAAATTTGAAACCCTTCTCCTCCCAGAACAAAAATCAGTTATTCCCGATCTTTGTGTCGTAGATTAGGCTCTAACTACTGCCGCGTTTTGCTAAAATTATTCTTTATGTCAGTATTTTCTTGAAAATAAATTTTAAAGAAAAGTTTCAAAAAATTCCGATAGAGGGCACTTTAGACTTTGGAGTAACGAACAACTATTTTATACCGTTATTTTTTGTGTCTCATTAAATGCTTTCTAAAGCTTAGACTTAAACTTAAATTTTCAGCTCAAAATCTGAATCGCTGAGCGTGGTTCAGTAGCGAGGGGAGGGGGTTCAAATTTCAACTTCTGAACATAGTTCAGTTTCCACTACTTAACCATGCCCAACGATTCTGTGCTGTGATACGAGGCAAAAATACAACTTTCGTCAAGGACTGCATAGTCGGAATTCACTCATAAAGGCACTGGCACAGTTGGAAACGTCGCTCATGCAAACGTTAAAGCTCCATTCCTGACGCTAATCATCGGGTGAAGAAGGAGACAGAAAGTATGCAAATGTCAAATGGGGAAGAAGAAGAACACGTATGCAAAATTTCGACACGATTCAGGCATAAAAACCACTGAACGGTGAGTCAAGTGTAAGTCGCTGTAGTAATGAATCGGAAGATGGTGCCCTTCACGAATAAGGAAAAGGCTGAGATGCATTTAATTTACGGAGCGGCAGATGGAAATGGTGCAGAGGCACAACTAATGTACGGAGAGCGATTTCCCAACAGGCGGTTGCCTAACCGCAAAACTTTCGAGCGCTTGCACAGACAGTTGTGTGAGACGGGATCATTTCTCGCTTCCCGGTCGAATGCAGGTCGTGCAAAAAAGGACGAATCAGTAGTTGTTGCAGAAGCCATTCTGGATGTAGTAGCGGCGCAGCCAAGTACAAGTACACGAACAGTGGCTAGGTAGGTGGATACCTCACAGTCCATGACTTGGAGGGTACTGAAGGATGAACATTTGCTCCCGTTTCATGTGCAACGAGTCCAGAAACTGTCTCCAGGGGATTATCCAAATCGTATTGAATTCGCCCGCTGGTTTCTGCAGCAGAACACGCTAAATCCACATTTTGGACGAACTGTGCTTTTCACCGATGAATGTACCTTCACACGTGAAGGTACATTTAACACACACAATGCACATGTATGGGCGGATGTCAATCCACATGCTACGTATCCACATGCTCATCAGAGACGCTTTTCCATCAATGTTTGGGCAGGAATCCTCGGAGACCACCTAATCGGACCGTACCTTCTTCCTGAATGCCTCAACGGTAAAACATACCTCACATTTCTGCAACATGTGCTGCCAGACCTGTTAAATGTTGTTCCTCCACGCATCCGGCGGGTCATGTGGTTCCAGCATGATGGAGCGCCAGCCCATTACGTACGAGATGTCCGCAACTATCTGGACATCACATTTCCGAACAGATGGATTGGTCGAGGTGGTCCTGTTGCTTGGCCTGCTCGCTCGCCAGATCTTTCACCCCTCGATTTCTTTTTTTGGGGACAATTGAAGGCTCTTATGTATGAGACACCCATTGAATCCCCCGAGGAACTGGTCGCCAGACTTTCCGCCGCTGTAGGGGAAGTGCTCGAAAAGCCTGATGTTTTCGCGAATGTTCGCCGTTCCATTCTTCGCCGTTGTTCTGCGTGCATAACCTCTGGTGGTCACAATTTTGAACATTTATTGTAATTACATGTTAATAAATATGCTTTGGTAACATAATCCTAATTTGTGTCTTTTTACCTCGTATCACAGCACACAATGTGTGGACATGGTAAACTGAACTGTGCTCAGGAGTAGAAATTTCAAACCCCTCTCCCCAGAAACTTAACCACGTCTAACGATTCAGATTTTGGGCTGAAAATTTAAGTCTAAGCTTTAGAAAGCATTTAATGAGACACAAAAAATAACGGTATAAAATAGTTGTTCGTTACTCCAAAGTCTAAAGCGCCCTCTATCGGAATTTTTTGAAAATTTTCTTTAAAATTTATTTTCAAGAAAATACTGACATAAAGAATAATTTTAGCAAAACGCGGCAGTAGTTAGAGCCTAATCTACGACACAAAGATCGGGAATAACTGATTTTTGTTCTGGGGGGAGAAGGGTTTCAAATTTCAGTTTATGCTACTTAACTACTCGTTAGGACTCAGATTTTTAGATCAAAATTTAAGTTTAAGTCTAAGCTTTCGAAATCATTTAAAGAAATACAAAAAATAACGTTAAAAAATAGTTGTTTGTTACTCCAAAGTCTAAAGCGCCCCCTATCGGCATTTTTTGAAATTGAACTTTAAAATTTTATTTCAAGAAAATACTGGCATAAAGAAAATTTTTTGCAAAAACCGCAAACGAATCGACCAATTTTTCCATTTTTTATAAACATTTGAAATTTCGGACCCTAAACTTTAATGCCCCCTATCTCCTTGGGAATACGTCTGGGACCCTTAGTCTCCTATTTAATATTATTTGTCTTTAAGTGTACTATAACCCCTTAAAGTTCTGCCCATCTTTTATGAATCACCCTGTATATATATATATATATATTGCATAGTTTCTAAGTTACAAATGAAAAATAACAATCATATGTACATTTATATATTTATTTCATTTTATTGTTTGAATAACTGTTAAAATGTGTCATAATTATGATTTTTATCATATTGTATAGACAGACATTTTTTCCTCCTTTTTTTCTATTTCTCATTTTCATGCCTGATAAAAAGCCATGTGATTTATCAACTTCAAAATTGCATATGAATTGAAACTGTATAAAATTTCTTTACAACTGGTCTAAAAATATAAGCACTGTCAAAAAGAACATTATGTTATATCTGTTATCAGCTCATTTTCTAATTAAATAAATGCAAATCTGTTCCTTCAAATTTCTATCATTATTTGATTTGACAAATTTTGTTTAATATCTGCAGATCTATTTGAAACATTTCAAGTAACTTAATTATCCACTATCCCCGTGATTTTTTTTCTCTGTGAATGACTAATGATCTATAAATTTGTGGGAGAATAATCTTTATAACTCTGACAAGTTTGAACTTTCTATCTTCTACGGTTTTCAATAAAAAAAAGTCTGTGATAGATGGACAGACACACAATTGATTTTATAATGGTTGTGTTTTTGCGTTTTAAGCACACACTCCCCAAAAAGTGAAATTTTGTGATGTTTAGAAGTTTTTTTTAAAAAGTGCAATAAATCAAAATTTTTTATCTAAAAAAATTGCAGTAAATCAAGATTTATTGGTCTGATGGTTCTACTATCAATATGACATTAGCATTATTTCTGACATGTTTTTTCTCCATTATTTAGATTTATCCACACCAAAAATTGTTACCTTATACTTGCTGATAATACACAAACTATAGTGAAAAAAGAGCAAGTATTTTGCTTATATCATTTACTAACTATATTTACAAAATTATGTCAGAATTACTGATTATAAAACTGGTGTGATATGATATAAATTCAAAAAACTGCTTAATACACTATAAAATTACTAATACTCTTTAGTAATTCTTTGAATTTACGTTACAATATCTGTGCATTGTATTCAGTGACTTTATGAAAGTACATATGGTTGTACAATAAAACATCATTTATACTACATTTTAATGTGGTCCCAATTTATTCCTATTCCTTTTATTGTAAAAATATATCCTTTATATGACACACAAAAATATTTATACATCTGTTTTCAATTTTGTACGCATTTTTTTTTTTTTTTTGCTCTGTACTTTTCATACTGTTTGGGTCACAGCCCTTTTCAGATATGTCTCGAAAACATGAGTTCATCATAGTAAACGAAAAAATTTGAAAGAATTCAATAGTAAAAAGCGTCGTATAGCCAGTTTCTTGGAACTTTTTTTAGGGGGGGGGGGGGGTCATTATGTATGAAGATACAATATCTTATTATGTTATTTTTTTTATTATATTAATAATTTCAATTTTAATAATTTCAATATTTCTTTATGTAATTTTCTCCCTTTTCCCCTCTCTTGCCTGTAATTGGTACTTATTTTTAAATGTTTGTTGAAGACTGTCATAAAATTTTCTATTTGTTTGCCATTAATGATTGATTTGCTTTGGGGAAGAAAGGGAATTCTATTCTGAATTAATGAATATACAATAATTAGTATAATATGAAAATGCATTCTAGTTTCTATTTTTTTAATTATGATTTTATTTTATATTTTAAAAATTTATATTTTTAAGGGAAAAAAATTAATTTTCTCTAACATGTTTCTTTGTGTAACACTAACTTAAACTGTTTTTAAAAATTATTATTAAATTGCTATTGATACTTTATTGTAATTACATGATTTTTCTCTTCAGCTGCTGAAATTGTGCCAGGAACTCGTGTTCGTAATAAGCCTCACCAGTCAGAAGATTCTGACATATCTCATACTGAAACTGTTTCCTCTAAGAATTCTGAAAGTAACTTAAAACTGTACATCATAATAGGCTCAGTATTTGGAGTACTTATAATCATTGTACTGTCTTGTATGTTTGTATTTGTTCGACAGAAACACAGTATGGAGGCTGCATGTGGTAAGTATTTTTTTTTTTTTTTTTTAAATAATAATAATCTTTTATCTTTCTTCTTTAACCCTCTCACTGACAAGCCTGTGTTAATGCGTTCACTAAGCTAAAATGTTTCACTGCAATATAAGCATTATTTAAAGTAATAAAATTCAATTAATGCATTTTAATGTGCTGAGCAATGTATGATACTCTCAAGGATTACATTCATATTTTTGATTACATTTCTTATATTAAATGGTCAAAAATTAGGTTTTCTTAGCATTTAAAACAAAGCGCATAGAAAAAATTCATTACAGATTTGCCCTTTTTCAAGACTGTGAGAGGGTTAACAGAAATAGTAATAGTATTGTATGAATCTATTTTATTAAAATCTGTCCCACTGTTTGTATTTCTGCACTTCTACTTCTAGAATACCAATTGCTGGGAGGTGAAACCTTGTGTATCTGATGATAATTATATAAGGTTTCAGAATTTTAAATTTGAATCAGTTTCTGAGATATTTATTTCTTGGTAAATTTTAATGACATTTTTGTAAAGGTAGTAACTAAATTACTATAGATTTAGCTATCCGTAAGTATATGGATTATGTTATTATGTATATAGATTTAATTAGCTTATTTATATACTCAATTTTCGTAAATAAAAGAGAAAGAAACTATAGGGATTGATGTTTTAGATTTTTTTTAAGGATATTTTTTAAATTAAAATTGAAGAGTGAATTTTGTTTAATTTAAATAGATGGTGAAAAAAAAATAATTCAATTAAATTTATCAGAAACAGTTTATTCTACAGAAACAGAAATATTCTATTAACATATTGATATTTAGAGATAATTTCATTGTACATTTTTTACTTTATTGTATATTTATTTTAACTTAAAAAGCTGATTTTGTAATTTTATCAAAGTGACATTAGTTAGCTCTGAAATTAGAAACCAAATCTTAAAGAACAAAATACTTTTAACAAATATTATTTTACATAAAAAATCATGTAAATTGAAAATTGTAATTTTCATAATTAATCTACATTGTAAATATGATTTTTATCTCAAATATACTATTTAACATTATTAATGTTAAGTTTTTCTAAATGCACCAGAATATTGATTTTTTACCCTCAAAAAATCAAAATATCTCAATGCATTATAAATGCAACAAATCTAGTTTCTATGCAGCTAGTATTAATGAATGAATGACAGAATTGCATTTGATTCTGTTTATATGAGTTTTTTTTTTTTTTTTTTTTTTTAATCTAATGTGTATGTTTATTGCTTTAATTAAATCTTAGTTTTTGTGTTGTATTTATCTTATATAAACAAATTACTTGGGTAAAACAGATAAAACAATCTCTGTAAAATTAATATATTTTATTCTCTAGAGAGCTTACTTGCTATTCCTGTGGCAGTTAGACTTTATGTTGAAATATAAAAAACATTTTTAGAGAATAAAAAAAATAATGAAAAACTTCGTTGAAAATGAAAAAAAAGGGCATTTTTTTTTCCTTATTTTGCACAGCACGGCCTACAAATAATTTTAATATATGAAATTTATAAATATTTTTAATGTTGAAAATGCAAATAAAGATGCATTTTACCTATTGCACAGCCTGACATAGATTCATTTAAAAATCTGCCAAAAACACTATGCACACTATATAGGAGATTTACTGTTGAAGTTCTTGTAAGGATTTTTACTAGTGTACTATGCAGAGCAAATAAACTGAATATAAAAGCAACATTGACCAGGTTCGATGGAAAAGCGACGAAAAAAACCCACAATATAGTGAATCAGTTAAACATTTATTGTATCCATATGAAGCAGGGAGAGGTACAAACAGATCATCGGAGGCTCAGTCTCCCAAGCAAAAAATTAGAACTCTTTTACTTCGTGGCAAGAGGTCAAGTGAAGTCATACAGAGACAACACATACAGTGTTGGCGTAGAATAAAGTCGCCAAAATACGAAAAGCTTGCCTATGCACAATGGAGGCGACTTATCTAATTGTTGCCAAAATGCAGTTTGCATGATCGGTATTCAATTTGAATGCCCAGTAGAGGAAAGGATTGCTAAATTCCTGTGGTTGCCACCACTTTAAGTTACACGTGCAGATAAGAGGGCTTAGTAACTGCTGAGAAGAATGTTCACACCCATAAAATTGCTATCGTTATGTCTACTGAAGAGGCTCAAATAAGGGGCGAGAAAATCTAGATACGCAGATGTTAAATTCTTTTAAGATATTCTCATGAGAGGAAACAGACACATTAAGTGGTATATTTAATCATGTTACTATTTGCATGACCATAAAAGGCAATGAAAAGTACATCCGATCTGAATTAGCTGACAGCTGGAAATTGTTTCAAATGGTTGATTAAATGCAAGCATATTTCTTACAAATAATCTTGGGAAGCTGAAATTTAGGAGGTTAAAGAATAATGGCGGGGGAAATGAAAAAGAAATGAAACACAATTTTAAATGAATTTTGAATTGAAAAGGGAATGGGGGTGCATAGAAATAATATATAACGAAATAACCGTTATACACACACTAACAAAAGGTCAATAAAACTTATCAGAAAACTGATTCGCTGAATGCATATGTTACAGTAAAATGAACCATCCAACCACTCTGCTATTCATAATTTGATCAAACAATCTGCTTTTAAAAAGAGATACTCTAGGAATGTTGATTTAGTGAAGGATCTGTCTAGTGACTATAAATTAACCACTGGGGATCATTATTATAGTTTTGCTAAATGGGGGGGGGGGGGGGGCAATCTATAAATTCAACTTCATTCTGTCACCACATAAGACACGTATATCTGTAAACAGGTCAGAAAGAATGAACAAAAATGTGTTTAGATAAAATTGCTTAACAGCTTACTGAAAGTACACAAATTTGTTTAGCAGTGTATACAATTTCATGATTTTTTACTTTATTTATTTTATTATCTATTGGAATTTTAATGATTATTTCATAGAACACATATAAAATTGAAATTCTGAAATCTATGATTTTTTTTTTTTTTTTTTTTTTTTTTTGTAATCCCCTCATTTTTAAAAGTGTAGGTAAAATGTGATAGACTTAAATTTGGGAATGCTTAAAACAATCTGAAGTGCACATTAACAGTTTTGGTACTTTTTAAAATCAAAGTAACATTATTTGTAAAACCACACTAAAGTTATTGACTGCAAATATATTTTTTAAATGCATTTTTATTTTATTGTAGCAAATGAAAGTGACCATGATGATCCATTGAGCCACAGAAATGGATATGCCGTAAGTAATGGCTATCTTGCTGTGAATAAAATGGGAATAAATGTTAATCCGTTGTCTCATTTAGATATAGAAGATAGTGAAAAGCCTGATGAAGTAAGAATTTTCACTAAGTCATGCTTTCAAAATTTATGCTCAAACAAATTTTAATAGGCAGTAGAATTAATAAATAGTCTGATGTTATAGTAATATAATTTCAGAAAAATCAATAATAGTCACATGGTCAGATTTTATTTCTTTTGTCATTCTCAGTATATCTCAAGAATTTTTTAATTGTTAACTTTCGCAAGGAGTGTTAATAAAGTGGTACACTTTAACCTTTTTCACATAGTCTTACTAATTTGAATAGAATTAAACACTAAATAGTTAACAAATATTCGCATTACAACAGTAAAGTTAATTTTTCAATCAATATTAAAATCCATAAATGTAATTATGTAATTAAGATAGTGTCTTTTTTTACTTTTTCAATCGATTTTTATATGCGTTATGTATCTATAGCGTAAAAGAATTCATAGGTCATTAATTGACAATAATATTAATGAAAGAACATTGAGTAAAATAAACTAACACATTATTACAAAAGCAAGAAGAAGACTTCTGTGAAAAATGGCATGTCTTACTTTTAATGTCACAAAATAATATATACTCGGTCAGCTAAAACTTCTTTGGCTATGTGTATCAGCCCAAATTTCATATGGGATTTTTATATGTTGAATGATTTTATAATTGCTTTAACACTGAATTTTATTCTGTATTACTATCAGAAAGTTACTTTTTTGTCTTCTTTAATGATGACATATTACTTATTTACTAAAATTTTGTCTTTAAAATTATAAGTGAAGGAATTTAAATATAATTTAAGAAAAAAAGTTTAAAAGCTGAAAACTCATTATTTAAAATTTTAGAAATCATTGTGATACCTTATTATTTTTTTTTCTTTTATAATTTTACATTATTCTCAATAATTATTTGAATTAAACATTTATGTATATATATATTTTTTTTAATTGAGCAATAATTACTTTTTTCTTTTAGTAAAATTTATTTCCAGCTTATTCAAGAGTTAAAACTGTCATAATGCTGATAAATATTTCCTTCCCTCATATATGTGATTTTTTTTCTTTTTTGAAAAAGTGCCATTTATAAGCCCTACCTTTTCAAATTTAATTTTCTGATACTTTCAATCCTTTTGTTTTCCAGGAAATAATTTAATTTTTTTCTATATCTCCTAAAAGAATATATTTTATGCAATTTATTTTTATCTAATCTCTACATATCATTATATCAGAATGGCATACTTCATTATGCATACTACCAGACCTTAGAAAAGAATGTTCCTAGTGAAGGACAGATACTATTTATATTTTTAATTGATTTTTATGCACAAGATATAATTGATATTTATATTGAGTTTAAGTTTTATAACTTTTGTTCATATTTTTTATATCTAATTTTATTATGTTATGTAATTTGTTTCACTAAATTGTTAATTTTATTAATGGAAACTATTTAGCTTGTATGGATTGTAATTTTGTGACCTAAAAATGTTAATTTAACCTTTTACAGGCCGAATTCAGATCCAGGTATATTTTAAATTATTTTTTTGCACATCATACCTTCTAATGCTTTAGTTAAGGGATATTAGTCATTAATATGGTGAAAAAAAAATTTTATATATAATTTCCAGAATGTTCCCAATTGGGAACATTGGCCACTTCCGACTATACTTTTACACTGGATTTGAAAGTGGAATACAGTTATGAATAGATTAGATTATAAGCAAAATAATAAGAATGAATGAAATATTTATTTTTTTAATTTAAGTATACATATCAGGGCTTGAATTTCAGGGCGGGATGGCAGGATTCGCGCCCAAAATTTTGAAATCCCGCCCAAAAGAATAACGTGGACGGGAGGCTCCCGCCCAAAAAATTTTGCATTTTTAAACTATGATGAACTCTTACGACCGTTTTGCGAATTTTATGATATTTTCGTGCGAGTAATCGACACATTTTGCGAGTTTTTTTACAGCGAAAATCATTGAAAATCACGATTTTTTTCCGCGACTGATTGACAAATTTTGCAATTTTTTTCCTCCAATCAATTGTCGAGTTTCGTTGTATTTTCCGCGGCGAAATAGAGGTGATTCTGTTCGGAATTTCCACTCCCCCCCCCCCCCCACACACACACACACACACGAAAAAAAAAAAAAAAAACGCATTCAATTTCAAAAATTATGAAACAGTAATGACGCGGACGCGTTATTGCGCATAAATTACTCAAAAGATCGGAGATGACACACAAAAGAAACAGCTCTTACACGTTTCACAAGACGCGTGATTTCGTAAAAGTTTGCTAAAAAACGGCAAATGTTGTTAAAAAATCGCGACAAAACAACTAATTTCCGGAAAATTTCGTCAAAAGATTCACGAAAGAATGCCCAATTTCGTCACGGAATTCTGTTAAACGGCAGTTTTCATCAAAAAGGTCGCGAAAAAACGTCAATTTTCGTCCAAAAATCGTGAAAAACGACAAATTTCCCGAAAATATCGCGAAAAACGGCAATTTTCGTAAAAAAATCGCGATAAAAATCAGATTTCATCAAAAGATCGCGAAAAAACGGCAAATTTCCTCAGAAAATTCACGAAAAAAGATCAAATTTCGTCCAAAAATCGCAAAAACGACAAATGATTCACTATAAACAAATTTCCCGAAAATATCGCAAAAAACGGCAATTTTCGTAAAAAAAATCGCGATAAAACATCAGATTTCATCAAAAAATCGCGAAAAAACGGCAATTTTTCTCAGAAAATTCACGAAAAAACGGCAAATTTCGTCAAAAAATCCCGAAAAAAAGACAGATTTCATCAAAAGATAGCGAAAAAATGCAACTTTCGTCAAAGAGAACCTCTCCCTCCTTCCTCCCCCCCAAAAATAATATAACAGGGAGTTTATTTTTCTGTTCAACAAACTAATTTTCCTGCTTCAATATATATTTTTTTCTTTGCTGCTCTAAAATCAGTTTCTGACAACTCCAAATCTTTCTGAATGAATGCAATTCCTGAAAGCTGCCATATATTAAACAAACTTTTACTCAACAAAGTATTCATTTTTTAAGAAAAACTTTTTCAATGAATTTAACTTGCCCCTTTTTTAAAGAAATGCAAATAATAGTGATACTTCTTATCTTCTACACTCAAATAAGTATTATTTTATGATTAAATTTGTATCTTGCACACTTAAAATACAGAAAAATAACATTATTAATTATAATTATTAATCATTAATTATAACTTATAAATATAAATTTATTAAATTTATTAGAAGTTTTATTAATTATTATTAAAATAATAATTAGGCATGTGACAAAAGTAATTTGCACTGGGAGGGAATTTACCACCAGTAAAAACTAGACAGTATAAAAGTTTTTTTTACACATTTCGCATAATTATTCTGAATTGTTGATAAAAATTGCTTCTGTGATTTTTTTTTTATGTCTGTATTCTGGTAATTCTTTAAATAGCACATAAAATAATGGTGGATTTTAAACATTTTCTCTCCCTCCCAAACAGCCAAACTCCCCTCCATCTATAAATGTTGGTAGGGAGACTCCCCTCCTTCGAAAAATTGAATTTCAAGCCCTGCATATGAATAAAGTTGGAAATTTATAAATTTAAATTAAAACAATTTCTTTTACTTAATTAAAATATCAAAAATTTAAGTTCATACCGTTATTCCATGATACAGTGGAAAGCATTTTAAATGCAATTTTTTCTTGCACTCATTGCAAGCCAATCTTGCATTTACCTTGCACAGTGCACATCTACCTTGTGTTGTTTCTACAAGGAAATGGCCATTAAACTTTCTCTGCGATATATGGCGGTGAACTTTGGGCCCAGGTTGAGGCCCATCCTTTCTTGGTGCAATTCTTAGAAGAGTGATTGTAACCTCTCGGCGAAAGTCCAGATGAGTCAGCTTGGTATTTTTTCCATGAATTACGGAATATAAAAGCCAACCAGAGACAACAGTGATATTTAATGCATTAACAAATAAATTCCACCACTATTTCTTATTGCGAAGTGTTGGACGGTAGCTGCCTAACATTCTATCTAACAGGTCAACTCCTCCCATTCCAGTATTATATTTATGCATTAAATTTGGTTGTTGTATGTTCACTTTCTTGTTATCTTTATGTGAATATCTTTTAGTTGACTGCATTGGGAGATGAGTGCAATAATTTGAAGAAACTGTAACTACAGAATTGTCATTCCAGTGGCATAAAAATACCGATCCATCACATTGGTAATCAAATGAACCTCTTTCTAGTTTTTTCATCTGCTTTGAGGGTGTCAATGGACAATTTTTAATTTGATGATCTCGGATAGTTCCAATAGCTTTTATATTTCTACTTGCAAGACCTTTCATCAAATCATAAGTAGTAAAAAAGTTATCAAAAAATATTTCTACTTGAAGAGGGTTTGCAACAACTGTCAGAAGATTATTTACAACCCTAGTACCAAGTACTATTGGCTTTCATTTGGCTGTTTTCCTGCATAAATCTCCATTTTATATGGATAACCATTATTAGCGCAAATCATCCAGATTTTGAATCCGAAACGAATTGGTTTTCCTCGAATAAACATTTTAGAGGAATAGTGGCCATAATACGGAACCATTGATTCATCAATGCTAAGCTGGTTGTGAAATAATCCAAACTGATTACATTTTTTATTTAGTTCATCATAGATTGGTTTGATTTTTCCCAACTTATCACCAGGTTGCAATGAAGTGTAATCCATCAAATGAAAATTTCTTTTAATTTCTTTGAATTTTTTTCTTGACATGACAGTAGAGATAATAGGGACAGTTATATCTTCTAAAGTACTCCAGTAATCATTTTCAGTGGGTACCTGATGATATCCACTCAGTAACAGTAACCCAAAAAACTGAGCAATATCTTTCCAGTCAGTTTGTATGTTAGTCCCCTTTTGAGCGGTATAAGTTGATGTCATTTCTGCCAGAAAATGTATATATTCCTGGGAAATGAATTTGAAAAAACGTCAATAGATTCTGATTCTATTAGTTCTGTAAATTTATCAGCAATTTTTATTGTTGGTTCACTCTTGATGGGCTTACTAAACACAGAACTTTTTTTCCATTTTGGTGTAAATGACTTCACTTTTTTCACCTTATCACAACTACAAAGTTTCTTTTGTTTATTTTTTTGTTCATTGGTAGCAGATCCTGAAACTTGATTTTCGCAACTATTTTGGTTTATTGGCACTTTATTAGTAAAAATACTAAGGTGACCACAAGCATCCGAGGGCACAACAGGATTAAGGATACTGTCATCAATATCCTCTTCTGAGATGAGATCACTTTCATCAGGAGGAAGCTGACAAATTTCAAGTTCTTCGTCTGAAAAATCCAAAACATCGGAATCTCTTAGAGTCATTAGATAATCAACAGCCGCCTCTAGAATCTTAAAATTTTTCTCCATACTATGTTAGTTCACTAAAAAAATTTCATTCAATATCTTTAAAAATTAAATCTAAGAAGTGAACGTACTAAACTGCTAATAAAATTGGACTGTTCTTTCACAAAATTCGGGAATTCCCCTTTCAACTATTTATGGAATTTCCCTTTCCTTCCCTACGGAAGGGGATTCCCCTTTCAAATAATTCCGAAGTTTTCCCTTTCCTTCCCTATGGAAGGGGATTCCCCTTTCAAATAATTCCGAAGTTTTCCCTTTTCTTCGCTGAATGGGGATTCCCCTTTCTGTTACTTTTCAAGAAAAATTCCTCGTACAGAAAATTATGTCAACGCAGAATAATGGCGACAGACCAACGTTCCCAATTGGGAACATGAATATTTAATTAACAACCCCGAGTGTATTTTTGATTATTATTATAAAATATGATGTCCTTTTTATTGATTAAAGCTATTTTATGTATACCAACCGGTTTTTAGAAGCATTGGATGGTTTTTCACATTTATATGAATATATTAGTTTTGCATTGTAAGAAACAATGAAAATGGTCATTTTTATGATTTTCTGTACATTTCCCTATTAATGATATGAATGTAACTTCTATTTTAAAAAATCAAGTTATCTTTTTCTATTTCTGCTAATTTTTTCAAGTCAATTTTGATGAAATTTAATCTTAATTTTTTTGATGAAATTTAATTTTTTAATTTAAAATTTTGCTAAACTTTTAATTTTATGTTCCCAATTGGGAACATTGGCCTGTAAAAGGTTAATCTTGTTTTATTTTGCAAATTGTAAAAATTCTGTGAAATTTCATAAATTTCAAATATGTTTACTCTACCTTTCCAATTTTTTTTTAACCATTTCATAAAAGTTCCAATTATAAGCTCCCTTAACATCCTTAGAATTTCCTATCTGCTAAAAGAAGGTTTACTTTTCAGTATTTGATGGTATATCTTTTGTTTTTAATATATCTTTAAAAACTCTAATTTATCAATATTTTAATCATACATATTTTTCTCATTAGCTTGAAGATATTGTTTCTAACAATAATGAAATAATACGTCTCCAGACATTCAGTATAAATACAGATCACACTGTTGATCCATTACTTAATGGTAAGTTTTCATGTTGAAATAATTAAATTCGAGAAATAATAAAAATAAGTCAAGTTGTATATTATTACAGCTGTACAGCTAAGATTTTTGACACTCAGCAAGATGTTATTTAGTGCCCCTTCCCATGCTACCTCCCCTCCCCTTATTTTTAACACTTTCCAAAAAAATTGAAAAGTTTTTATAATTTCGGTTTGTTTGTGTGTCCATGCTCTAACTCCCATAAATATACTTAGATTGCCTTGAAAATTTTGAACGTTATTGATGTTTATCCTAGCATGATTAGTTTTATTTACAGGGATAGTCAAAAATTTAACATTACATTACGCGGTATGGGAAAAAATTATTTCAAATGCATTTTAAAGATGTTACACTTTGTAAAATTTAAAATTAATGTTTTTTGTTAAAATTTTATGGATTTACAAAGTGCACTAAAATACACATTTTGTAAAATATGCATTGGAAAAAATAGCTATTATTTATTTACAGGACCACACAAAAGAATTCCATTACATAAAGATAAAAGGAGGAATTGTGTGCGACCTACTTTAATTATGTTAAATTATTTTACGAATAATAAAATTGATGTACGTCACTGAGGCTTAATATAAGTTATGCGATATAGTCATGCATAATACAGAGTACATAGCATTTATAGGGGCACACAAAAGATTTCAAATAGTATATTCTTTCCAAAGTACTGTATATGTATCCAATATGGCTGATGGATGGATGAAATGCATTTTAATTATAATATGTGCTTTTAAGTTTCACTAAATCGATGCATATTATATAGTGAGTATAAATGATAGTTGATATACAGGGCTACACAAAAGAGCTCACAAACGTTACTGAATATGAACGTAAATTACTTAAAAGTGGTTTTTAAATAAGTTATGTATTTTTTATGTTGAACTGCATTCAATTTACTAAGAAACATTTGTAGAATATAAATAAAATGATGACAGGGCCATGCAAAGAATGGAACACATGGACGTGTATGAATGATAATTTCTGAGAATGTAAATTCAGTAGTAAAAGTGTTTCAGTTTAAAATAAATTTTAGCTAAATTGTGGTATGTAATAAAGGTACTAGGTAAACTACTGGGCTGAACAAAAGTATTCAAGTATGTTTCTATCTATTACTGTAAATTGTTGAAAAAAAAAATTCAGCCTTCTAGACATTTTCTTGATAAACTAAATTTCCTCAATATATAGTATATATTTCAATCAACAGATCAAATACAGGACTGTTCAAAAGTATTGGAATATATATTTGGCTATAGACAGTACCTTATTTCCCTAAATAATGAAGTTTTGTTAAAGATTTCAAGAAGTGTTGAAAAGTGTTTCATAATTTATGCTTAACTCATGATTTTTCTTATTTATGTAATACATCCTAATTTTGATTTAATGATTATAAAAAATTCCTTGAAAATCATCACTAAATCATGATTTATGCTAAATCAGGGAGTCATTTAGAAAAATTAAAAATGCATAAAAGTAGTTTATTAATGTTTCACAAATTTACCTACTACTAGTATGGCATTTTTTTTTTTTTTTTTTTTTTTTTTTTTTAGGCATTCAATGAACATTTTTTTTTTTAATTAAAAATTATTGATAATTGTTTTGAATTTTCTTAAATATAACTGATGACATGAATTTTTTTTTTTTTTTTTTTTTTTTTTTTTTTTTTTTTTCCCCCCCAAAAGCAATATATGTATGTTTATGCATATCAAATCTTAAGTTGTCTGCATCTAATCCTGCATTTGTTATACTTGAAGTTGATTTTCAAGATTGTATCATGATCTGTGCCATAATCAAAATATTAATCAGATTGATTTTGTCTATTTTTTGTCATAAAGTAACATATTTCAAACAGGAGCATGAGTCATAAATCACATGATTTGTAGATGAAAAAAAATTGGCTAAAACAGTCATACGAAACTTTTGTTTCAAATTCCTCTAAACTCTAACTCATAACACATCAATCAAAAAGATAAACAGTACAGATAAAAGGTAACAATCCAGATTTTAAAAAGTCATTAAAATTATTTCAAATGAAGAAAATTCTTTAAAATGAGGATCATTCAACATAGATATAAATATAGGTAAATCATAATAGAATATGGTGTTATATTGGGGGGGAGGGGGAAGGGGTAGATCATTAAATTGGGGTTGCACTGTATTTTCAAAAAAGAGAGGAATGCATGAAAAGCCTAGATAAGTAGTTGTACAGTTGAAATATTTGTTTTTTCTTAATGTTTATAAAGTATTTTTTAATTCTATGTTAAACAATCAAGTAAATCATTAAAGTTTTTTTTTTTTTTTTTTAAATATAATTAAATTTTTTTTTTAAACAACATACACATTAATTTTTATGTTTGTATTTCAATGTAAAAAAGATTGTGTGTGAGTAGAAAAGAAAGTACGTGTGTGAGTGGGAGAGAGAAGTCTCAAAATTTTCATTACCATATTCCCGACAAATGTTAAATTCATCTTTGCCAATCATGCTCAGCTACCATTGGACAAAAATGTTTTGCACATTACAAATTGATTTTTTTTTTTTTTTTTTTTTTTTTTGCTGCTGCCAGAGATGCTTTATACTTTTAGCATTTGTCCTTTAATAATGGCATTTTATCTGATGTTATATTATTAGGACACCATAATCATATTGCTCTTTTAGAAGCAAGAGATATATTAACATACCCATTCTTCAGTGAGATTAAAGCCCAAACTTAGAGAGAGATTGAAATGATAAGCATCTACCAATTATATGTATTGGCCAAAATATGTTTAATTTTGTCATACTGCATATTTATTCTTTATTTTAAATAAATCCAAGTTGTTTTCCAAATATTGTATTTATTTTTCAAACCATATCAGTATTAGTGTATTGAATATAGAGCAATTTTTATGCTATTAAATATTATTTTTATTTAATCATTCTAATTTTTTTCATTTACTTTTCAAATTTGATAACATATTTATTAATTGTTTGAATAATTATATTTAATATACTTGGGGGCTCTGTCCTCTTTGAGCTACTCTTGTCAACATCAGTT
Source organism: Maratus speculifer (assembly GCA_964019185.1). Lineage (NCBI taxonomy): Eukaryota > Metazoa > Arthropoda > Arachnida > Araneae > Salticidae > Maratus > Maratus speculifer. The sequence continues at coordinate 52,944,856 of OZ025290.1, read as the reverse complement.
CAGACATCTCAGATTCCAAAAGCATGCTAATTTCATACTTTTAACACTAGAGACGCAGAATTTTTTTTTCCACATGATTCCTAAAAATATTTCACACTAGAATTTTCATTTAAAACTAAATCATTTACTTATTTAAATTATTTTTCATTATCATATATATAACTTAATTTTATAAAGAATTTTCTGGTTTGAATCGATATATATTTATTTGTTACGGGTCAAAATGACCCGGTTCTGCAGTTCTAGTGTTAAAAGATTGAATTATAATGTTAAAAACAATGGGGGAATTCCCTGTAAATGGGTTTCCATTCATTTTCCTTTGATTGAAGATTTTTAAGGTCAAATCAGCAGCTTTTAAGAGATACAATGTCTGTTTTTGATTTTAAAAAAAAAGTTAAAAATTTGAAAATAAGTTAATGTAAAATGAATTAAGTAAACAAAGTCATTATCTCTTGGTATTTTTAACAATGCTGCAAGAAAATTCTTCTAAATAAGACATTGAAATACATCATTTTAAATCTAATGTAATTTTCAATACTTTTTTCTCTTTTTTATATTCACATGAAAATACTTTTATTGTTAGAAAAGGTATGTTATTTGTGCTGTCTGGAATTCTCAACAATAGTTGAAAAGATTATCTCAAAATATGAAATAAATGTCTTGCACAAATATATCTTTAAATTGTTCTGCATTATTATTTGGTCATTTCAAATGTGCTGTAATTTCTCCTATTTACTGCTTTTAACGCATATTATTGAATTTGTTATTTTAAAGTTTGTCTTAGAATTCACAATAATGGTTGAAAAGATTATCTGCGCAAATATATTTTTAAATTTAAACTGTTACACCAATTGTTAATTTGGTCATTTTAAATATGATGTAAGTTGCTCCATTTATGACTTTAAATTTATAATAATAAATTTATTATTTAAAAATTTTCTTCTTTTAAAATTTATATGCAAATATAATTTTTATGACATAATTATAATTTTTTTTTTCTTGCTTTTAACAAACATGTAATCATTTGATTCTAATTTGAAGGAAATATTATTTGTTGCACTCTTTCTAAAGTTGGTAACAATTTAAAATAGCCTTTTCTAAAATATGTAAAAAATATCTCCCAAAATGCTGAAAATTTGAATTTAAAATGGAAATAAATCCTCAAAAAATGCAAATTAAAAAAAATAAATGCAGACTACACACCAGTCACTTCAAAATATGTAGTATAAGTATAAAATGAGCTGAAAATTTTTAAATTCCTATGTGTAGTTTTTGCTTCCATAAAACTTTTTTAATGAAATGATTTTGACCAACTTTAACATGAAATATCTCTTTAAATAATTATTCAATTTTTAAAAAATGTCTGTATGAATGTGTTTATCAAATATTTTTCTATAATACCACCAATTTTCATATTTTTGTGTACAACAGTTTACATAATATTAAAGAAGAATGAACTTTGGTCTCAAAAAATTCATTTTCAGCAGCGATGACAGCAATAGTTACTTTTAAATAGAATAGAGATAAACTATTGCTTTTTAATTATTCTCCATTCACTAATTTGCTATTACATTAGTTTGAAAAAAATTCTTAGACTGTAAATATAATAACAATTAAAATTCTTCTCCACAAAATAGTCATGCTGAATTAATTTAAAATTTCAGGAACTCCAGTGAATGAAAGCCAGTTCAATGGAGATGAAGAAAATGATGCTGTGATATCTAGTATGTATTATTGTTAACTGAGTTTATCGTTTAGACTTCTTCGTATTTTTTTAAAAATAAGTATTTTTTGGAAATTAATAAAATGTTATCGATCAATAAATGTATGTACAAGAAAGATGTTCAAAGCCACCTTTGGCATATTATTTGAATTAGATAGGTATAATGTTTGTTCTAATTGCTGGTGTTACTTATAGTAGAGGAGTCCAGTTTATGATCTCAATTTTTTTTGTTTGGGTTTTTTATTTAAAGTCTTGTTATGCGTCAACATTTTTGTGGTCTTGGGAGTTATGGACTATTCTGAACAAGGCAAAGAAGTCTGTCCCCCCCTCCCCCCCTCCTTAAGGATTCTTTACCTTTAATAATTTAAAAACGAGAAATGGTGCGCAAAAAAATCATGCAAAAAAAGCATTTAAAATTTTAAACAAATCTTGGCTCCTAATAAAATGTCTAAATGCAATGCTTTTTTAAAAATTGCATGGGAAAAGTAACTCTTTTCTGTAGCTTAAATTTCTGATTCAGTTTAACTTTTGCCGTTTCTACCTCCTTTTTTGTGCAATATGCATGTACATTAGTTATTTAAAATAATTTTTTTTATATGCGGATTAAGAGCTTTTCATAATTTTCGCTTTCACAACTTCAGTCTTTTTACTGTCCTGATGAGCCTGTTAAAAAATGTCTATATTTTAGACAGGCAGGGTCAGGCCGTAGGTGTTATTTTTTTTTCTGAAGATTCGGCGAAGCTTGGCGTAATATATTTTTTCATATTGTACTGGGAGTGACTTCCTTCTTTCTAGGTCTGCATGGAACAAAATTTTCAGTCCCAGTCTCGGCACAACCCATATTAAAATCATTGTTTCTGACTGACCTAATCCATGCATAAAATAAGTCAAATTTGGCTCACTCGAGAAAATTTTTTGGAAGACGCTAAAATTCATTTTTTTAAAGAATAATTGATTTAAAGGCAAAAAAATTTAAATGCGAGAAAACCAGTAAGAAAGAGCCTGCCTGTGACAGAATCCATTCTTAAATGGAAAAATATGTTAATCCATGCAAAATTAATATAATAATACCAGAGAGAAAAATAGACTACATTTACATCTACTAAAAAGATCTATAACACATTTTTTTTTCTTTTCTGCATGATACATTCTTAAAAGGTTTTACTCCATAGCACTTTTCCAAGTCACCAAAATATGGAATGTGGATTAACAATTGTAAAGAATAAGTGAAACATTTACATATAAATAGAGGTTCATTAAAAAATAAATATATCGCAGACTTTGACGATTCTTTAATAATGAAAATTATAAATGTGAAAAACAAAAAGCTATAATAAGTTTTTCAGTCAGAACTCCTCCATAAGAATAATTCTCCTTATTGAAGCAAAAAACTATGTAGAAATTCAAGGCCCATCCGGCTATGATTTTAACTTTTTTCCTGGCCAGAGCAGGTTATGATTTGAATTTTCTTCCAGGCTTGTGCAAACTTTTATCCCTATGGGTCGGTTCGAGACTAGATCTTGATATTTTGACCTGTGCAGACTAACAGCATATTTAAAAAGCAGGTTTAACTTAAAATCTATACACTGTTATTTTATGTCCAAAGGAAATGCATTGTCTTAAATTTAAATTTTTCATAATATACAATTTGTGAATGATTTCTATCTTGCATTCAAAATGAGTCAAAAACTCAACACTCAGAGGCATGATTAAGCGGTGTAAGTCACGAATTTTGGAGAATTGGGATTTTAATATCTGTGACATTTATAGATATCAAGATGAAATTGTTTTTGTGTTTAATTTGGGATTGGGGATAAGAAATTTTTTTTTAACTAGGAATTTTAACTTACGGGTACCGTATAAAATTTTTTATTTTGTATTTTCTCAAATAGACCTTCCTTTGGAGTTGCAATTTATCTCAACAAATTTTGCACCTTTTTTTAAGAAACTTTGCAATCGGAAGTATTGTGCCTAGGGGCAATATTTAAGGAGACAGTCTATTGTGTCAATATTTATGAATCACCCTGTATATAACCTTGGAAGTATTTTGCTGATCATCATAATTGTTGTCTTTCCCCCCCCACACACACACACATACAAAAATAAATAAATAAATAATTAAAAATAGAATTGTTATGACGATGTGAATTTCAAATCTCGCCTTACCTTACCTTAAAATCAAATTTTGAGAAATCGTGAAAAACCTTTAGTTATGTCCATTGGTTTTCATTGTAAACTAAAACTTTTCAGTGCCTAAAGTATGCTGTAAAACTAAGTTTTCATTTTTATTTTTCAGATATTAATGTTTTTAGCTAATAGATTGTTACTGAAAACATTTTTTTTTTATACATACTAGGGGGGCCCCGCCCCCCTGCTCGCTATGCTCGCCAACCCCCTGCGTAATCACTTCGAGATTCCAAATTATTGGCTACCCCCTGCTTGCTGCGCTTGCCAATACCCCATGGTATGAATAAGCAGTTGCAGACCTTTCAAATGATGTGTCACACGACTGGTGTTGTAAAGAAATTAAAAATGTGCCCCTCTGGGAGGCAGAGTGGGAGGCGACACAAAAGACATCCATAATATGAATAATCAGCTGCAGACCTCTCAAATGATATGTCACACGACTGGTGTTGTAAAGAAATTAAAAATGTACCCCTTGGGGGGCAGAGTGGGGGTGACACACAAGACATCCATAAAATGAATAAACAGTTGCAGACTTTTCAAATGATGTGTCACACAATTGGTGTTGTAAAGAAATTACAAAATGCGCCCCCTCTGAGGGCAGAGGGGGGGGGGGTTACACACAAGATATCCATAATATGAATAAGCAGTTGCAGACCTCTCAAATGATGTGTCACACGGTGTTGTAAAGAAATTAAAAATGTGCCCCCCTGGGGGGCAGAGTGGGGGATGACACACAACACATCCATAATATGAATAAGCAGTTGCAGACCTTTCAAATGATGTGTCACACAACTGGTTTTGTAAAGAAATTAAAAATGTGACCCCCCCTGGGCAGAGCAGAGTGTTGGGGTGACACACAAGACATCCATAATATGAATAAGCAGTTGCAGACCTTTCAAATCTTGTGTAACACGACTGGTGTTGTAAAGAAATTAAAAATGTGTCCCCCCTGGAGAGCAGAATGGGGGATAACACACAAGACATCCATTATATGAATAAGCAGTTGCAAACCTCTCAAATGATGTATCAAACGACTGGTGTTGTAAAGAAATTAAAAATTTGGCGAAATATTACAGTTATCGCCAAGTTGGCGTCACTTTTAACAACTAATTTTGGTCGCCAAATTTGGCGATATATCGCCAAGTTGGCGACAAACTTGGCGATTGTTGGCGGTGGTAACCTTTCCTCTCTTTATGGTAACCCATACGGCGATGCATAGACGGAGCCCTTTCCTGATTGGTCTATTCGACTCATGGAAGGAGTGGACAACCCGGATTCGTTAGTTCCGGAAATCTTCCACATCAGCATCATTGCAGGAGTCATTCCTTTTAAGGCTAGTTTTTTTTTACTATAGAAGGATAAAGTGTGTTTTTATTAAACTTATGTCCTTATATGTATAATACATAAGATAATAAAGTGCTAAATCCTGATATAATCCGAAATATATCTGTGTTAAGAATGTCAGAGATGATAACAGAAGTAGGGATAAATGTTTGAAGCATTTTCAATCCAGGCTTCAAGTCTGTTACAGAGTATTTTCACTCTTTTTTTTCTTCCATTTAGCATAGTTTTATGACTTTTGAAGTCTTCTTTCGAGGAAATAATCCAATCATTTTTAACATAGTATGTTGTATGATTCAGAGTTGCCAAGCCTCCAGCTTTTTTGCACACCAATATTGTATTAGAGAAAATGTTATTTTAAATCTGCCAAATGTTTTGATTAAATAAAAGATTTTTTCTATTAAAATACTGGTATCCAGGAAGCTGGAGATTCAGCAGCTGTGCTGATTGTTACTGCGTAGCTATTTATATAATGCATTCAGCTGTTAAAGGTTATTGTCTTTGTGAATTCCTGGTGCTTTCAAAATTTTTATAAAATATATGTTGTCTTAAGGTCTGTTTTTATTCAATTATTAATCATGAAGCTAATTTTCATAACTATAGTTCATTCAAGACAAAAGTTAGATATAAACATAATAGTTGCTAATTTATGTCAAGGAATTCTGGTTTTGCACTTTTTTGTTGACTTAGCAGTTTATCAAAGATAGATTTGGTCTTATCCTCACTAAATGCAGGCATTTTAGAGTTTATAAATGTGTAGGATTTTATTATACTTATAAAACTAATTTGAGCAAAAATTTAGATCCTTAAAAAATATTCCATATCGCTCACCAGGACGAAAGTGACACATCTCACAAACATTCATTTTATTTTATTCCATTAATATGCCTGTCATAGACATGTCTTCTTGTAAAAAGTTTCATAAATATAGTTATGCAGAAAATCACTTTATTGTGCTATATGTTCATTTGTGATCACAGAAGAAAGGATGGTCTGTGTGGAGAGGTAAAATTACTTAATCAGCCAAACCTATATAAATAGGTACTTACTGAAAAATACTTAATCAGCCAAACTCATATACATATTTATTCTTAAGGATTTTATGCTTACATGTATATTTTTACTGCTCCATGCAAAGTTAAGTGCTATAATTTCACGTTATAATGAAATCAAGCAAATTTTCTTTTCCCTCTCAAACAGAAATTTATTTTTGCTGTGATGTGTCTCTTTTCTTACAAGTGGCTGATAAATTTGTAAAATTTTTATATTTATGTAATTTTTCATTGTTTTAGGTGATTCTAGAATTAATGCAGAATAGAGGAAGAGTTTATTAAAATTGTGATAGCCAAGTTCACTGCACAAGATATGAACTGTTGTTGAAGAATATCCTATATCATTACTGCCCATGTTTTTATAAACTGAATCATCACTTTGGATATATATAAAAAGCGTCTTCGTTTTAAAAGCATAGCTGTTTTTATTCTGAGAGAACTCTTAACAGATCTATAGTATGGACATTGTATGTGAGGCAGCTTAAAACTGTTAATAGACTCATTATGTATAAAGAAAAAATTACCACTGTGACATGTATACATTTGTGACTTGATAACTTTCTGTTGTTTAAGTTATCTATTGTTATTTATTGCTTTGTATTTTTAAGTATTTATAACTTGACAACTAGCCATTTGTTGCCAAATGTTTTTAACCTTTTGTAAATACATGCCATTCTTATGTAAATAGTTATACTACTTGTAGCTAATAGCATGTTATTTGCTAAAGCCGAAAATGTGATAATAATTCTTTGTGTTCAGCCTTTTATGGGGTTAATTTTATTAAATTAGCAACAGTTAAAGGTATAATACTTAATGTTTTTTTATTAACATAAATAAGGTGATTTGTTGTTAATGGAAGTTCAAACTTGCTTAGATCTATTTGCAAATATAAAATTTCCTCCTTTTCAGAGTTTATTAATATTATTGTTAGTAATTGTAATATTTTAAAAGATAGTATAAAGATGTAAATGAACTAAATATAAGAACAAATTATGCATAAAACTTTATAAAAATCTATTTTTAATATACATTTTACACATGTTCATAAATCTTCTAAAAGTTTAGAGGTTTTTAAATGATTTTTATAATTTACCTTTTCACATTCTTTATCATTTTTTATAAAAAGTGAAAACAATTAGGGCAGGTTTTTTTCACCAAGATACGACTTGGCAGACCAAATTCGTTTAAAATATGTGAATCGAGATTTAGCTAATCTTGGATTTTCATCCGTGAACTTGATGAGATGATTACCTGTGCTGCCTGCCGCCTCCCAGTCTAATAGCAGGGGTAGTACTGACCCTAGGTGAAATTTCAGGACATACTTTTTTCAAAATTTCAGGACACATTTACCCGACATACTAGCTGAAATAAAAGAATGAAAATTCATTTAAACTTGGAAAAAGAAAATATCAATAATCACCAATACACACAAATTTAAAACCAATAATCTATACAGGTTATTTCAATGGTCACTATAAATCTAAATATAAATTTAATTACTATCAAAGATTGGAAGCATTTCTAATAATGGTAAAATGGCATGCATAAAATTTTGCATTATAAATTATTGGTAAACATTGTATCATAAATACAAATATGGGCAAGTGCAAATTGCTTGAAATATGTGTGAATGGTGGAAAAAAAGTTGCAATTTTAATATGGCACAAAACAGTTATCACTTGCACTTGATTATGGAAAAGTAATAAAATATATTTTAAACTATATCAATTTTTAAATAATTTCAGGAATAAAAAGAAATTGTTGAAAAGGAAATACTTACAAGACTTTTTTTAATCTGCTCCAACTTCTTTTTTATTTGCTAAATTAGTCTTAAGGAAAAAAAAAAAAAAAGAGAGAGAGAGAGAGAGAGAAAGTAAAAAAAAAATTTAAGCATAGGTGATCAGTACCACAATTTAATGAACTCATTTGCAGTTTATAAAAAGATACAATTAAAAAACAATTTAAATTAGTGATGCAATGAATGGAAGAATAATGAACTCATTTTTGTCTACAAACAAAATATAATATGCACGATTTGCACACTTCTTGCAGATTTTTAATTTTTTGAAGCATTATTTTATTCTTAAAAAAAACATATCCAGCTAAAAATTGCCTCAATAATATAAATAATTCGGCAAAAAAAAAAAAAGTTTTGCAACATATGATTTAAAATCATGTTATACATACCTACAATACATCTATATCTAATCTATCTTACATATTTATGTTCTTTATAGGTAGAATTAAAAATATCATTGTTAGAAGTATTTTTTATGTAACAAGGGATAAATATTAAAATTATGCTTAAAAAAAAAAAAAAAAAAAAAAAAAAAGGATTAGAATTTGTTTGTGTAAGTCTGTTAGGACAATTTTAAATTTAACAGATTATGTTAGCTCATTATAGATACTTTTTTACTTATTAATACAGCATAAAAGTTTTAACATGATTCCTAAATTATCCTCTTATATAAAAATGGGTAGATAACACCCATTCAGTGCATAAAAGTTAAGGGAAAAAGTGTTAGTTAATTTCAAATAAAATTTTCACTATACATGAAGATATAAACTGACAAAGCATTTTGTTTTTACTATGTAAATCTAAAAATAAAAACATTTCTTACTGTATTATTCGGCCGAATAATCGTTGCATCTCTAAGTTAAATGCTTGTTTTTTTTTTTTTGCATATCAGATATATCTTTTTTTGACATAGCAAGTTTCACAGATAAATCTTTAATATTATTATTTGCTGCATTCAACATCATTTGTGCAACCTTAATTGCTGGGAAGTCACTATTTTTTACAGCATTTTCAAGTTTTTGAGTAGCTTCATTTAACAGTGAATGTGATGTCTCTTGTTCTTTAAGAAGTTGGCTTTCAGCATCTATTAATTTGGTTAACTTCTCATTCAAATCTTCTTTTACTTTTTTGTTTAGAATCATTTCCTCTGCTTGTTCTTCCATTTTTCATTTTAAAGCTTCTTTTCCTTTTTCTTCTTTTATATTATCTAAATATGAAGCATATTCAGCACGTGCTTTTTTCATACAAGTTATCATTTTTTTTTTTTTGTTATAACTATGTCTGATACTGATGGGACATTTTTTAAATAATCTTTGCATATTCTCAGCAATTTAATGCCTACCTCAGAAAGCGAATTTCTTTCATCAGTTACGATGTTATTGTTCACAGAAAATCCTCTTTCAGGAATAGAATTTCCATGTAATAATGTAAGACATGATTTTATTAATTTTCCAATATTTGGGTATTTTGTTACTCCTAGGTCATCTTTCTTTTTTGATACTGAAGACCAATATTTGCATATATCATGGTCTTTGGCATAAACGTCTTTTTCTACAGTCAAATTTTCACACATTAACATTGAATACTCTGATTTTACATTATCGCAAAATTCAGCACATTTTGAAACTTTTGTCATTTGCTCAGCAATGCAACACATTGCTTCTTTTGTTTTAGGATCAGTTTGGTAATGTGGTGTTATGTATTTCAAGTCCCGCAGCAACGGATTTGTAAAAGTCAAATTTTCTTGCAGATATTCTGTTACCTTTATAAAACAACTTCTGACATCATGTAGAAAATCTTTGTCATCGGGAAACTTCAATATATTTTTTACAGCACATCCCGTATCTTTTTTTTTTTTAAAGAGGAATCCAATTATCAGCATCCTGACACTTTAAATTCGATAAAGAAAGGCCTTCTTTTTGTCCAACAATATCAAATTTCAAAAACTTATGCATCAAGCTTCTAATAAGTTCATTTTGTTTAATGTAAAGAACATGCACAAGAGGAGTCTCTTTTTGAAATAATGTTAAATAAGGAGAAAAGATTTTACACATAAAAACCACAAAATGCAAGTACAACAATTTTTTTTTAATCTTTCAAAAAACTACAAATACTATTATATTTTTCATTTGTTTTGGTATTTGTCTTAGGCAAAAAAATTAAAAAATATTCTTTCAAAGCTTCAAATTGCTCTAAAACTCTTTCACACACAGGACCCAGAGTTAGCTACCTGTTTTCAACATCGCGTAAAAATAAATGATTACCTATTTCATTTTCTAAATGTGTCTCTTGGATCTCATGATAGTCTTCTCTCCAGGCAGCAGACATTTTAAACCACTGAAATATAGAAAGTACAAAGCTTTCAATATCACAATTTAGTTCATGGATTTCCTTTTTTAATGCATTGTGGACTACATGCAAGCTACAAGTTCCAATATCTACAAGATTTTCAATCTGAAAGGCAGCTAAATGCGAATTCATTTTCTTCTGAAATGATATGTTTACTCTAGGCCATAGGTTCCCAACGGGGGCGGTACCGCCCCCCAGTGGGCGCTGGAGCCTTCCAGGGGGGCGGTAGGGGGTCCAGAGAGAAATGGGGGGCGTTAGGACAGTCAAGGGGGGCGGTCATGGCATACCTACCTATTTAGGAACGAATCTAATAAAAATAGTTGATATCCCCTGCATTGCCCGGTCCGTCACAAAAACCTTAATTGCACCTTTAAATGGAAATCTATAAAGACGAACATATATTTGAGAGGAGGGGGGGGGAGTGAATTTATTTTACTAATGTCCGTGGAACACGTAGAAGGACTAAAATCGCGGAGAACAAAATTGTGTTATATTAGGCTAAAAACATTGTAGTTTCAATTATTTCATGAATGTCATCTCAGTGAAACACGAAAAATCGATATTATTTGCATTAAAAATCATTATGAATTTAAAAATTGTGGAGCACAAAATTCGCAATAATTGGCTAACTAAAGATTAAAAAAAATTATTTTTTATTAACCTGTAATTCGAAAAATTCTGTAGTTTGCGGCATAGACCTGAACAGAGATATTTAAACGTACCCGTTATTTGAAACAGTTTAAGAAATTAGTTTGTTCTTAGCGAAAGTGATAAAAATCATTATATCTATAAATTTGTTCAAAAGTAAATTTATTTAGACATAAATAGGAAAATTTTTTATATTTCAAAATATCTTACCGTAAAATACCGTTAATTCGCCCCCCCCCCCCCAAAGTGACAAAAAATCGGAAAATATTCAGAAGGGACGCGTACAGGTGATTTTCCAGCGATCTTTTTAGAAAATTTGCATTTTTTTATATTTGCGGATTTTTCTTGCGATATTTGACGAAATTTACAGAGTGTTTTGCGATACTTGATGGAATTTTCAGAGTTATTCGCGATGCGGGACGAAATTTGCGTTCATTTCGCTATTCATTAACGAAAATTGCATTTCCCCCCCGCAATCTTTTGACGAAATCTCTGTTTTTCTGCGCTTTTCTTTCGTTATCCTCTGATGATATGGGCGTTTTTTCGCGATTCTTTAACGGAATGCGCGTTTTTACGGCTGTTTTTTTTAAACAATATTAGCGCCTTTTTGACGAAATTCACATTTTTTTCGAGATTTTAAACAGAATTCGATTTTTCCGTGATCTTTTGACAAAATTCCCTTTTTCTGAGGTCGTTTGACTTATTTTGGATTTTTACTGCGATCTTTTGGTGACATCCGCATTTTTTATCGCGATCCTTGACGAAATTTGCGCTTTTTTCGCGATCCTTTGACTGTGTTTTCTTATAAATCTGACATACTCGCATTTTATTCCTACAATCATTTGACAAAAAGTGCGCTTTTTGGCGATCCTTCAAGAAATTCAAGATTTTTTTCGTGATTTTTTTTTTAACGTAATTATCTTTTTTTTTTTTTTTTTTTTTTTTCTGTGAGAGAGTTTTTTACATAATTCGTGTTTTTTAAAGATCCTTTGATAGCATTTTTTTTTTAAGATCTGACGTCATTCGCGTTTCTTCCTGCAATCTTTTGCTGAAATTTTCGTTTTTGGAGATCCTTCGATGAAATTAACGAATTTTCGCAATCATTTGAAGAAATTAGCATTCTTTTTTTCGCACTTCTTTGATGTATTTTCCTTTTTTTCGCGATTTTTGAACGTAATTTACGTTTTATCAGCAATCTTTAGAGGGGGGGGAGGGGACGCTTTCTTGGGTTTTTTGAAAATTTAAATTTTTTTTATAAAGTTGGGGGAGGGCGTATTAACGGTATTTTACGGTAATCAAAGAAGAAATACCGACAGTACAGTATTGAGTATTTAAAATATGGATCTAAGCACTCTTCTACAAACCAATCATTAACTATGTGCTTAATTTGCCAAAAAGTTTTTTCAAATGAAGCCATGGAGCTTTCTACGCTACAAGAGCATTTGAATAAATGAGTGCTGATAGAAAGGACAAAGATATGTTCTATTTTTACTTTGTTCTATCTTTACATGAAAGTATTGGATTCGAGAAATTTTTCTAATTCCGGTTTTCGACAGATTTACATGTTTTAGGGGGTCAGAGATTCCAAGGAGCATGTTTTTACAAAATGTCTGTCTGTGAGTCTGTGGTTATGTGAGTATATGATTCTGTATTTGTGAGACATGAATTTTGTGAGCGCTCTATCTCAACAACTACTGCACGGAATTCAACAAAAATTTATATTCAGGTAATCACTGATATGAATTGAGGCTGATTAGTTTTTGGTGTGAATCACTGAACAGGTGGCGCCTCTATGTTGCCTTTTTCTCGATTTATGCAACAGCTTTATCCCAAGAACTACTGCCCAGATTTTCACCAAGCATCAGATTCTGTTAGTCCTTGATATGAATGGATGCTGTTTACATTTTGTTGAAAATTTCTCAACAGGTTGTGCTGCTATGCTGCCTTTTTCACGATTTCTGCAACAACTCTATCTCAAGAACTCGCGTATGGATTTTCACCAAACTTCATACTTGGTTAGTTCTTGACATTGATATTTATTCAGAAATTGATACCAAGAGTTCTAATTTCAAAAGCCAATACAGCCATAAGTGAGAGTACATAAAATTTTAATTGTTTTTCCTTCATCATATTTGGCTGAGAGTGGGTTCCGTGCAATAGCTAAATTACTGTATAAGAAAAGGAACAAACATCTTTGAGCCTGACAGTTTGTGACTGAAGTTAAATAAATTTGAATCAGCATGAACAAATTGTTAAAACTCCATCAGCTTGAACCATTTCATTATTTTTAAAATTCCTATTGTTTTCTGTTTATTTTTCAATTTTTAATAAACAATTTTTAACTACATTTGATGGTCATTTAAATCAACTTCTACTTTATGATTCTTAATAGTTAGATAAACAGATAAAATATAGATAATATGCAATAATATTTTAATATTTTGTATAATTAACACTAGAACCGCGGAGACGGGTCATTTTGACCCGTACTCAGTGAAAAGATGTCGATTCGAACCAGATAAGTCTTCTTAAAATAATCCACATATAAGAAGCACGAAAATTATTTAAAATTAAATAAGATAAATAGACTTGAATATAAATTCTGATGTGAATTACTTTTATAAAACTTGGGTAAAATTTCCCGCGGTTCTAGTGTTAATTATTATGGAAGAGTGTGGGGGGGCGTTGGCATTTTTTTTCTCTTATAAAGGGGGCGGTGGTCCAGAAAAGGTTGGGAACCTATGCTCTAGGCCATCCATTGAACACTGAAGAAGGTTTTCCAACTTCAATTCATCATTCTCAGAGATGAAAGTTAAAATTTTCTCAAATTTTATCAACATTGGCATGACCCAAAAAAAATGAATCGCAATAGTATGTGACAACTTTCTCGTATTTCTCTGACCAAAATGCAATATATACATCCATTTGCTTTTTAACTTGTTTGGTGCTCGTTTCATCAAAATACAGTGTAAAAAAAGCCTTGCTTGATGAATAGTCAGAAAGTATTTTCTGTTGAAAATATGGTACAAGTCCAAATTTTGTAATATATCTTGCTTTTGCATCCGACAGTTTAATATTTTTAGCAATATCAGAGTCATTAAATGCAACTGGCATGATTTTCCCCAAATCGCCAATTGATGAAAAGGAATAGTTGCACTTAATGGCAGTCAGCAAAACAAGACCTTCAGCTTTCATTATTTTTTCATTTAAAGTTGAAGGAATCCACTGCTGGTTATTTTTTCTGGCAGTTTAAGAGTCAGAACGGAAGCATTTGATGATGAACTAGTTGAAATAGCATGATTATCTTTTGACGAGGTGGTCACAAATACGCTTTGACAATTAAAAAAATTCTTCAGCCTTGATTTATGCTTTTTTCCATTCTTTGCGTGAGATTTTATTTGTCCGAATCCCATATTAGAAATGCTGAAATGTTTGTTACACAATCTGCAAACAGCGAAGTATTCGCTTTCGAGATCTGCTTTTCACCAAATGCTAACCAAATGTTCTTCACCGTCATCATCGTCCTTTATTGTTTTTTTTAACCATTCTTCCGAGAACTTTGTATTTCTGGGCATTTTTTTCAATAAATTAACATAACTAATGTAATTAATATAATAAATTTTTCTATGCAATACTGCAACTGTGCACCGAACAGACAATAAGGTCCAATACAATGCAAAAAAAAACCGTGGTCACCAGCAAAACGTACGAGCGAGCGAACAAAAACGATAAAGATACGATATCTATTAAGATCTAAGAGTACTTGTTGCCAAATGTAATTTACAACTATCAACCAGAAGAAATGCTCTTACTCCATGGACGAAAGAATTTCTCTTTCCTCCGTACGCGAGCAAAATCTCACCCACAAGACCACGCGGCAGCTGGACGCGGCTCTCTCAACTGCTGGCCGGTTGCATGTGCATCTTAATCTCTCGGTAGCTTTCTTTACGGCGAACGCGTGAAAAACGAAAGTACCTTGCCGTAAACATTTTTTGCATATGGTTCGAAGTTTGGCATTTAAATCATCCAATATAGGGAATTCAAATGCCGATATAGAAAAATTTCAGGAATTTTAGGACAGATTACAAAATTTCAGGACGTTTTTTTTTTTTTTTTTTTCAGGAATTTCAGGACAAGTACGACCCCTGTAATAGTAAACAAATGCTCTGTGTGTTTTTTGTGCTAATTCAAATTCGCCCATATGCCAATTGGGATTTCTTTCAAAATTTATGAAACTAATTTTTTTCTCCAAATTTACACTAATAAAAGAATTTTTTGTTTAATTTACCTAATTGTAATTTTTTACAATTTTTTCACAAAATACGGTTCATATTTAAGTCACTATTAGCACTATTTCATTGACAAAAATTTATTTATTTTTTTTTTTTTTCTTAGAGAATTGTAATGACATTGTAGAATTAAGTATTATTAATTAATACATTTATTTTTTCTAAACATTTTAAAAATTTCTATAAGATATTATAAATGTTCCAATTTTTATACAAAATTTGGATGCACTCTTTGACCAGAATCATTTGCATGTGCACTTCTCACACACTATGAACTGGGTCTGATAATAATTGTATCTTTCTATCATTAATGCGTAAAATGCAATGGTTGGAGATTATTTTTAATACATTAGTTCTTTGATTTTGAGATCCCAAAGACCAAAACATCATGCTTTATGTGACCAAAATTCTTCAGTATGTTGGTATTCATTATTAAAATAAGGGTATTTATGGAATATAAATACTAGTTAAATGAAAGTAAAACCAAAAATTTCTAAAGGCTTATTGTTGTAGGATAATTTCCAACAGCATATCTCCGAAACTTTTACAACTCATAATTTATAATTCATACTTTATTTACAGAGTTAAGAAATATTAAATATATATATACAGTGGCTCACAAAAGTGTTCGTACACTTAGGAATTTCAATGAAATAGGGCTCTATCTATTAATTAAAATTAATATTTTAGAATGGGTATTTAAGAGTAAGATCTATGACTCATTATTAACCAAACTACATAAAATATTTTAAAAACATAGCAAAACTTTATTTTTAAAAAATCACTAATCAAAAAATAACAAAAAATTTACCTCACAAAAGTCTTCTTACACTTTAAAAAAATCGCTGTATATTTGTAAATATTGTAATATTTCGCTAAAGTTGTATTTAATAGGATATTATTTAGCACCCACAAAAGTTTTTCAAACACCTGGGAATAGATTTAATTGGTGTTTTTGTAATTTCTGCATGAAAGTTGATGCCTTCATCGAACATTGCTGTTTTTACTTCGCTTTTTGTTTCAATGCTGTGTTTTTGTGTTCTAACTTCCAGTTACCTCCAAATATGTTTTACTGGGTAAATTCAGCAATTGAGGTGATGTTTTCAGAACTTGTGAACAATTATAAAGACGCTAGAGGTGAACGTTGAGAGCCATGTGCCTTGTATCATTATCCTGATAAAAAACAAAGTTGTATCTGTTACCCATATATTGGCCTGATAATTTTAATTTGCCTTTTAAAATATTGGAACAAAGATCGTGATTTATTATGCTATCAATATATACCAAATTACCAAATCCTTATGCTGATATACACCCTCACACAAGGACAACTCCACTGCCATGCTTAACTGTTCCAACTAAGTTCTTTGAATTAAATTCTTAATTTTTTTTTTTCCATACTATTATGCACTCATTGGACAAAGAATGGCATACTAGATTTAATCTGTAAATAAAACATTAATTTAATACGATTCGGGTTTATTTATCATTGATTTTGCTAAAGAAAGCTTAAGCTTTCTGTTTTTTGCATTAACAAAATATTTTCTATGGGCAGAATACCTATATAATGCAGCTGGGCTTACCATTCGTCGAACAGTTTCAGGTAAAAATGAAGTAGAAACTGTTTCATTAAATTCTATAGCAACTTTTATAGCACTTAAACATGGATTTTTTAAGACTTTTCTAATTGTAAGTATTTGATCTCATTGCGTTCACTTAGATTGACGACCTTTTCATACCTAGTTTTCAATCCATTTTTTTTCTACAAAGCCTTTTATCACATACTTCACCATAGAATGGAATAAATTAACTACTTTTGCAATATTTCGAATTGATTTACTACTATTATGAAGAAAAATAACTAATTTCAAACACTATTAGTCGTGACATTACGATTACAAACCATTTTTAATTAATAAATAGAATATTACGGACCAATTCTGCAAAATATAAAGCCAAGCGATTTTTTAAATGTCAATATAATGCAAAAATAAAAAAAAAGCGGCAAATAATATTTTTAATAATGAAATTATCCGAAAATGTTTCTGTGTACGAAGACTTTTGTGGCGTCTTCTTTCTGTGGCATCTCCTGTTTTCAATTTTAGATTTAAAAAAAATCCCTTAATGTTAAACAAAAACGTCGTGTGTTATTTAGAATAACTTGAAGATAATATAAAAAATTTCTCTACTTCATATACGAATTTAATTTCAGGGAAATTTCTTTTTAGTACAAATTTTTAAAGTGTACGAACACTTTTGTGAGCCACTGTATATATATATTCCAAGTACATAGAAGTAATGAATAATCAAAATTTAATTTAATAAAGAAAAACAGAATTTGAATCCAGTATTTTATTTCTCAAAATATTACTTATTGTAAATTGTTAAATTTACAATAAGTATTGTAAATTTATGTATTTTATTTTTGTATTGTTTATTGTTAAAATGCATATCCATGACAATTCTATAGTAAAACATTTTAGTTTGTATTTTTTAAATGTATTGTATAATTTTACAATAAGTTTTTTTTTCTTTTTTTTTAGTGCACAGCTCATATAAGTCTTTTGTTATATAATTATTCATCAAATGAATAATTGCTCCCCAGTGATTTTCCTATTGTATTTTGTTATTTAAAATACCAAATTTTCAATGGATATTCATTTGCTGCTAAATATATATATATTTTTTTGTGTGTTTTATCTTGATATTAAACTAACTTATTTATTAAGCTGCAAGGATGTTATAGTAGAGTATATAACGCATTTTTCATATATATATTTTTGATGTTTTAATCTATGCAGTGAATGTGCCTCCTCAACAGCAAGTAACTGTTAGACACATGTACAGCAGTGATGGAAAATCTACACTAATTGTTTTAATTTTGATTTGCTCCAATTTAATTTTGCTCCAACCTATTATCAAAAATGGAAATTTTGTAAACTGAAAATTGGAATTTAATAAAACTATTGCTGCCATGTATTGTGAGGCATTTAGTTATGATGTAGCATCGTGAAAGCTGGTGAAATTTATCTCTTACTGAATAATGGTTTCTGGTTCACGTTCAGAGTCTTTAATTTTAGTTCTTATAATATTTTAGATTGGGGGGCAGCTTATTGAGTTCACGGCTAAAATTTCATAATTAGTTAAAACTCGATTCAAGTATTAAAACATAACCAGTCTCCAAATCATATCTTAATGAAAACATCAGAAAATCCAATTTTAGTGGTTGATTTATAGGTTTACCATAATGTTTTCTCACTCCCAGTCCTTTTCACCCCTTTCGTGCAAGTAAACATATTGTTAAACCTATGAGTCAACTGTTAAAATCTAAAGATATTTTCTACCAAGATATAACTTGGCAGACTAATTGCATTTTAATATACAAAACAAGTTTTAACTAATTCTGGAATTTCAGCTATGAACTCAATGAATGGATTGTCTGTGCTGCTGCCTCCCAGTCTTTTACATATTTTAATCTAAACAGGATGATTATTCTTAAACACAGCTGTTGTACCATGTATAAAAAATAGGCATTTATTGCAATTTCATTCTCAAAATATAGCATTCAGACTGTTTATAATCCTTTTACTGTTGAAATTAAATAAAATATTTTACACAATTGTTTTAATTTATATAATTATATTTTTAAGACTTCATGCAAATTTTCTATTTTTAAAATTATTTTTATAAATTTTATATTTCATTGTCTTTTTTAAAAAATTCTAATAAAAAAAATTATAAAATTCTTGTTTTGTACAATTGTATAGATTTTAAGACTTTTTGAAAATTTTCATGATTGTACATACTGTATATATCATTTGATATTTTTATATATTGTACAAAAAGTTGTAATATATTTGTTATTGTTGGTATTTTACAGAATCTGTGTTTTGTATGGTTTATTGTCTCTTTTTTTAAAATTATTACATTAAAATTTATGATAATTGTTTACTTACCTATTTGGCATTCTTAAAAATTCGCTATCACAGAGCCAAAATTAAATAATAATCTTTGCCTATCAAGAGGATTTTGAAGATATCAAATTCCATGTATTAGTTCTTGAAATATGACTGACTCTCTCTACAGTCATGTAAATATTGGAAAATGCTGCATAACAGCACCCTCATTGGGTGATTAACACTAAAACCTATTCTGCAAAAACTTGTGTCAACATCTAGCTGAATCATAAGTTAGTTAAAAAATTGTGCATTAGTTCTTGAAGTAGAGCTATTGCAGAAATTGTGATAAATGCGGCATGACAGCATCACCTGTGGAGTAATGTGCACCAAAACATAATCAACATCAATATTTATCGACAAATACCTGTATCTAAAATTTGTTGAAAATTTATGCACTTGGTTTTGCGATAGAATATTTTGGAATTGGAAAAAATGCAGCATAACAAGACCTGCTGAGGGATTTATACCAAAATGTAGAAAATCTCAATTCATGTCATAAACTTACTAAATTAGAAATTTAGTGAAAATCAATGCATTTTTAAATTCAATTAGTTTTTTTTTTTTTTTTTTTTTTTTTTTTTTTTTTTTTTTTTTCGTGTTCTATGAGGATTTAAAAAAATTTCTAAAGGAAACCAGTTTTGAAATTTTTGCCCCCATATTGCAAATTTCATTCTTAGCAATTTCCCAATCCCTCTCCCCCTATTATGTATGCTTACAATGTCAACAGTATTAATCACTGATTAAAATCATAAGTTTTCTGAATATTAAAAATTACATTAACTTCTTCACAGTCTGCCCCGAGATAAGTTGGAGGTAAAAGCACCGTTTGCCTATACTCATCGCCGGTGAAGTAGTTAAAAAGTATTAAATGTAAGATGAATATAATTTGGAAAAATTTTATAGGTATTTTATCGAAGCTTTAAATAATTGTTACTGAACAAAGAAATAACAACAGTAGTAAAAGCTGAATTTATCAGCAAAACAGTAGATAACATTATTTCTCTTTCTTTAGATATGAACCTATGTTATTATGTTCTTGGTTTTGTTAGCAACGAATTATATGCACACATGGCAGAAGAACAGGAATGTCAAACATTAGGGTATTGCAAATTTTGGAATATGATTTTAAAAGCATTTATTGGCTTGAAATAACTTTGTATTTTTATAAAAACATACAAAAATAATAAAAAATAAAACATAACGGACTGTTTCAATATAAAGAAAAGTTATTTAAAGAAGAAAAAATTTGATGAGACCAAAAGTGGTAAAGATATCAACCCCTTTCTTCCCTAGAGATATCTAATGATATCAAAAGCCAGATTCCTCCTCCTCCCTAAAGTGATAAAGTTGTATATGCATAGTCCCTAAGCTTAGACTATGCATTAGACTTGTAAACTATCTAAGTATAATAAGTTTGTAAAAAAAAAAAAAAAAAAAAAAAAAAGTTTTTATCTGGTATAAAAAGCATTTAAATTAAATTATACTTAAATCTAATAGAATTTGTAGTGCCTTAATTTAATTTTAACTAATCAAGTTATTCATTCTTTTATATGAAATAAAGCAAATGTATTAAATTTCTGCAAGTCAAAGAATAAGTTGCCAGTATGTTATTTTCTCATTTTATCTTTGTAATAATATATTTATAGCAAATTAAAGCTAAAGACGAATGAAGAAATGAGATCTGCTTAGCAACTACTGTAAAAAAAGGATAAGAGAAAAAGAATTTATTGTTATACAAATTTTAGACACAGAAAGAGCTTCTTCTCTAGCCGTTGAACTTTTCATTTTTACTTTTGAACTTCTATACACCAAATAAAGAAAATAGTTAGAGATTAAAAAAAGACAGCAAAACTTTATCTTTTTAAATCTGAAGCACTGAATGCTAATAATTCCTACTGAGTGGTAATAATGTTGCTATTTATGAAATTTATTATACTTGCCATGCTTATTTTATATAAAAGAATGAATTATTTGACTACTTAAAACAAATTATGACATCACAAATTATATTAAGTTTAAATGAAATGCTTTTTATGCCCTTACAATCTTACTGTACGTACTTAACCCCTTGGGGTATAAGCAGCCAGTATATGAGCCACTTAAGGCTCAGAATCCTTCATTGTTCTCACTAGTTATGTTTTATTGTAAAGACCACCTTGTTTAATCAGAGCATTTTTGTGATTCAACTACAGAGAATTTTCTGTTTTCGAAAGATTAAAAATTAAGCAAAATGGTGTTGTCGTCATGAAGGGGTTAATGCTTTACAATTATTAGGAATTAAGTTTAGAAACAACTTTCTAGCTTTTTTTTTTTCCATTTATTCAAAAGGCAAAATAGAAAAATTCCAAATTAATCTTAGATTTTAATATTTTTATGTCACGTTTTACATTCAGTTGATTAAAATCAAAATAATTTATATAAAAAAAAAATTGTTTTAAATCAACTGATTAAAATCATTGAAACCCTAGTACAAATGCAAAACAAATTCTTTTGTTGTTTGTGCTACTAACTGACTAATGAAATTATACTTATTAGCAGTTTTTATTAATTCTATAATTACTTAATGTTTCTCCTATACCAACTTTTAGGATTGCAACACCCTGCTCTTTTTAAAATTGGCAAAATATTCTGTTTTGTCTAATTAAAATTTATCTTTAATTGTTCCTAGAGATTTTTTGTAAAAACCTTTCCTATATTATAGTATTTCTAAATCTATATGCCCAGGCCTAGGACTGCTGAGTCACTCTTAAAAAAAGAGACAAAATCGCAAGAAAAAGAGACTAAAATGTAACAAAAGAGACCAAATAAAAACAGTTTTTTCTCTGCACTTAAATGTTTTAGATACACAGATAAGCACTATAAGATTTAACACCATCCACAGAATGCATTTTCAATGCATTTCAGTCGATTTTGAAAGAATTGCGAATTTTGTTAATGGTTGCAGAAAAATAAATATCGATAATTCATCACGGAAAAAAAATTATAGAATTCACCAAATCATTAGGAGGACAAAACCAAAACTCGTCAAATTCTCGAAATTAGTCAAATATTCTTGGGATATATATCACAAAATTCATCAAAGAACCTCAAAGAAAGAAAAAAAATTACGATATTAGTCAAATGGGTTTTGTGTTAAAATCATAAAATTCAGCAAATGGTTTGCATTAAAATGTTGTGCTACAATCGACTGCAATATAAAATAGAGAAGTTTGTCAAATTATCTCAGGAAGAAAGCGCGAAATTTATCAAATGGTCTTGGTGTAAAAGTGAAATCAGGGATTGGACTGATGACAAGTGATATTTCAACACAATCTTTTTTCAATATTTCAGGACACATTTAATCGGCTTACTACTTTTTCTTCCATGACCATTTGATGAAATGAGCAATTTTTATCCCGCTACCGACTGACGCAATTTAATATGAAAATTGTGATATCCCCCCACCCCCATTGCTTACTGAAATACAGTCGAGTCTCTAAACAACGAAATCCACCGTTCCAGTAAAAAATTCGTTAGAGAATGATGTTAAAAATCGTATTTAATGTATGAAATTTGAACAAATATTATTTTTGACTTTTGAATTAAGAATTTGAAATGTTTAAAAGTAAATATTAACCTAACATTTTATTTCTTAATTATTAAAGCTGTTTCAAAAAAGAGAACAGACATTTATTTGAAAGCTTAATGAAATTCAAATAAGAAAGACTTGCATTAATTTCAGACAAAGAAATCTGTAATTTTTTGTTGTTTTGATTTTGAGGTTGTTACGCTCAAAAAAATGCTCAAATTTTAGCATGGAATGAAAAATTGTAGTTAACATTTCCCTCCATTTGAAGGCCTCTCTTATGTGCCTCTCATTGATTCCTCTCTTAAATGTGTATCAATCCAATTGATACTGTTTTGAGAAGGATGTAGAAAGATGTGTGGGAGGTGGGATGAATTCGTTGAATTTAAAGAACAAGGAAAGAAGTAATATATATTTAAAAAAAAAAAAAAAAACTCAGCAGTGACGATAAATCAAAAATAAGTGATGGAAAATTGATTTCATACGATTTCGAAGCTTTTTAAAACTGAATAAATTAAGACCAATTTATGAAAAAATTCGTTGTATGGAGATAGATAATTCGCTATATAGAGACTTTTTAATGTAATCATGCGAAAAGGGGACCGTTCCTATTAAAAATTCGTTATATAAGAGAAATTCGATGTATGGAGTTTCGTTATAGAGAGACTCGACTGTACATGATTTTTCCGATGTTGTTTGCCAACATTTGCAATTTTTTTTTTAGTGAAATTTGTGATTTTCAGGCATGCCACTCAGAAAATAACAACAACAACAACAAAAAATTATGTATAAAGTAAAATTTGCACATTTTTCACAACAATTGTGCGGGAATTTTGTAAACTATATTGTTTATAATAAACTAAATAAAGAATTAAAACTATTTTATTTATTCTTTTAAGAACTTTTTTTTTACGGGGGGGGGGGGGGTGTAAATCTTTAATAAGAGTAAACAAAAATTATTTTCTATAGTCCACAATCTTTTACATCAATTAATGTAACCAAGCAACAGGTTCAGTGAAGAATTTTAAGTATAACATCACTTTAAATCAATTTAAGTAATACACCAATAGATTCGAGGATTATTCCAGGAGTGAATAACAAAAATTTGCATCATTTTTTTTTTTTTTTCGCGATCGTTTGACGAAAATCGCCGTTTTGTTTCGTGACCATTTGATGAAAATAGCTGTTATATTACGTGATCATTTTACGAAAATCGATGCTTATTTTGCGATCTTTTGGCGAAAATCACCGTCATATTTCACGATCTTTTGACGAAAATCAATTTTGTATCTTGTGATCATTTAATGAAAATCGCTGTTTTATTTCACGATCGTTTGGCAAAATTAGCTGTTATATTTCACGATAGTTTGGCGAGAATCGCTGTTTTGTTTCCCGATCGTTTTACGAAAATTGCTGTTTTATATCGCTACCATTTGATGAAAATTGCCGTTTTATGCAATCTTTTGATAAAAATCACAGTTATATTTTGCGATTTTTGACGAAAATCGCTGTCATATTTTGCGATCATTAAATGAAAATCGCTGTTATATTTCGTGATCATTTAACGAAAATCTATGTTTATTTTGCGATTTTTTATGAAAATCTTTTGAGGAAAATCGCGTTTATATTTCGCGATCGTTTGATAAAAATCGCTTTTATATTTCGCGATTGTTTGATGAGAATCGCTTTTGTATTTTGCGATCATTTGACGAAAATCACTGTTATTTCGCGATCGTTTGGCGAAAATCATTATTTTATTTGCGATCCTTTAACGAAAATCGCAGATTCTTAAAAATAAAGCTGAAATCCGCCATTTGGCGGAAAAGTGGCATCCCTGGATTTTCATCGGCGACCATTTGTCGAAATTCGCAATTTTGTTGGGCCATTGTTTGCAGAAATTAACATTTTTGTATGTGTGTATTTGACAAAATTCGTTATTTTTTTCGCAATCATTTGCCGAAATTCCTGATTTTTCGGCGATCGCTTGACGAAATTCAAAAGTCTTTCGCGTTTATCTGCAGAAATTCGTTTTTTCCGCGATCGCAGAAAAAAAAATCGGTAATTTTGACTAACGATCATTTACCGAAATTCGTGATTTTTTCTCTCTGCATTCGTTAGTCAAAATTTGCGAAAATTTCCTACGATTGCGAAAAAAAAAAAAAAAAATTCCGCAAATAAAAGTGAAAGAATTTCGAATTATGGCAAATGATCCCGGAAAATATCCCGAATTTTGACAGATAAACGCAGAAAAATTGCGAATTTTTTGCAAACAATGACTTCAATTCGAGAAATTTTACTAACGATCGCGGGAAAATATCGCAAATATTGAGAAGCGATCGTTTGCCGAAGTTCGCGATTTTTTTCTCTACGATCATTTGTCAAAATTTGCAATTTTTCCGCGATCGCTAGTCAACATTCACTTCTTTTTTTTGCGATTGTTTACCGAAATACACGTTTTTTCCGAGATCGTTTGCCGAAATGCACAATTTTTATCCGAGATCGTTTGACAACATTCTCGATTTTTTTTTTTTTTTTTTTTTTTTCTGGAATTGTTTGATATACCTCGGGAATTTATTCTGCAATCGTCTCCTCTGCCCTTGTACGACGAAATTTTCACACTACTGATTGACGAAATTTCATGCTTTTTTCTGCTACAAATTGGTGAACTTCACGATTTACTTTTCGTGAATGATTAATAATAAAATGAGGATTTTTTTAAATCATCGATTGACGAAATTCATAAATTTTTATGCAATCGATTGGTGAACTTAACTGTTTTATTCTATGAGCTAGTAGCAATACTTCGCAAGGTTTTTTTTTTAGCGATCGATTGACAAAAATTGCGATTTTATCTCAGGAACGTTTGACAAAACTTTCGGATTTTTTGTGATCGTTTGGCGGAAATCGCATTTTTCTTCCACGATCGTTTGCCAAAGTTTATACTTTTATCCGCTTTAATTACCCAAATTTTGTGATTTTTTTTCTCTGCGACCGTTTAACAAAATTTACGATTTTTCCGCGATCGCTATTCAAAACTCGCGATTTTTTACTGCGATCGTTTGCCGAAATGATTCAACATTTTCTTTTTACAGGATAGAATGGTATTGTTAACATATCATTATTATGTAAATTTATTTATTTTAGCTTTCTCCTTTTATTTTGTATTTTATGTACATTCATCATTATTACTTCCTTTGTTTATAAAAAACTGGAAAAAGGGAATGCCTTGGATAGCTAAACCGCGGATCTTAGGACATTTTCTTTTTTTTTCCTCATTTTTTTTTTCTTTCTGGAGCATCTCGTATATTTGTCGGGGAGCTGACTACTTGATTCATACAATGCAGAAAGGGAGATAGAATGCAGCCAGACCCACTCATAAAGGGGTTCCAACCCTTAAATAATAAAAAAAAGTAATAAATCGCCGGGATTTTTGAATTAGAAGAATCTCAGGTGTTCGTGCACCTGATCAGTAAAAGTTAAATGGCTAAGGTAAAAATGCAATGCTATGCAGAGGAAAAAAAAGCGAATGTTATAAAACATTTTTAACGAAAAGAAATGTCGAATTATATAATAAAAGCAAAGCCCCCCCCCCCCCCCCTTGGTAAGTATGAGAAAGATGGTATTCAAAAAAAAGAAGGGGTCTGAGATGGTTTCAGGTGAGCATGAATAGTAGGAATTTTGAGGTGCGACGAAGGGCTTGAGCCTGGAATTCGAGCGGGATGCCTCAGTTAGAGTCAGCTGTTATACCCTTTCTTTTGGGGCTCTGAAGGAAAGAAAAAAAAAGGGTGGTCAAGAAAACAGAAATCGAGCGAATGGAGGATAACATATTGTATTAATGTACCCAATAATATTGCTATTCGCAGAGGATTGGATTTGAAGGATTTCAAGGGGGTGCATAATGAAAATGAGCAAAAGGGGGAGAGAGTAAGAAAAAGGGTAAGATGAGAAGGAGTTAGGGAGTTGAAGTTCGGAATTTGGAAGTGTGAGCAGCGGCGCGAATTGGAGTTCCCTTTTCTGGAGATTCAGATTCTAGTTAACCGATGATGGGTATGAAAGGCTTCCCAGCAGTGCGGCAAATGATTATAGGTAAGTGGGCTTTAAATTATTAGGTTTTCCGAGGCATCCCCTAATTTCCTTTCTATTTTGTTATCAAATGCAACGTACGATAATGTTCTTTAGAATCCTTCTGTATCTTAGATCACTCTATGTTAATTGCGATTAGCGAAATAAATATTTGCTTGATTTCCTAATAATGTGGTCTCTGCAATTAATTCAGTGTTTGTATTTCCTTTTCCTTAGGTACCGACTACCCCTGGGTAATTATACGACTTATGTCAATCTTTCTTAAACGATCAGCGGCAATTAAACGAGTAGTCGGACAAGAGATAGTTTGCCGATATTAGTGATTTTTTCCACAATTTTTCACATAATTGGAGAATTTATTTTGCAGTCGTCTCACGAAACTAGCGATTAATTAAGAAATTTGTGGTATTTTTTTTTCACAAAGCTGATGGATGAAGTTTCATGTTTTTTCTGAGACAAACTGACGATTCACTTTTCGTGAATGATTAATAAAATGATCTTTTTTTAGTCACCGATTGATGAAGTTCATAATTTTTTCTGCAATCGATTGATGAACTTTACTGTTTTATTCTACTAGCTAGTAGAAAAAATTAGCGTTTTTTGCGGTAATATGACAAAATTTAAGATTTTATTTTAGGATGGTTTCACGAATATCGTGGTTTTATTTCGGGATCGTTTGGCGAAAATCGGAACTTTATTTCGCGATCATATGTCGAAAATCGAGGTTATCGAGGTATTATATTATAATCGAGGTATTTCGCGATCGTTTGACGAAAGTACGGGTTTAATCTCATGATCATTTAATGAAAACCGCTGCTTTATTTCGCGATCATTTGATGAAGGTGGCGCTGCTTGATTTCACAACCGCTTAACAAAGATCGCGATTTTATTTCAGGATCGCTTGATGAAAATTGTTTTATTTCGCGATCATTCGAAGAATATCGCTTTTTGATTTTACAATCATTTGACGAAAAGCGCGATTTTATTTTGGGATCGTTTGACGAAAATCTCGGGTTTTTATTATTATTATTTTTTTTTTTTTACGCTTGGCGAAAATAGCGGTTTTATTTCGGAAGCGTTTGGAAATAATTGCGGTTTTATTTCGGAATCGTTTGGTGGAAATTGCGGTTTCTTTTTTCAGTATAGTTTGGTGATTTCGCGATTGTTTAATGAAAATCGTCTTTTTCCCCGTGATCAATTGATTAAAATCGCGGATTCTTAAAACTTAAAAAACGCGGAAATCTACCGTTTGTCGAAAAAGTGATCCCCCTGCAACAAGCGGATAAAAAAGTTTTTTTTTTTTCTTTCTGCAATTCACTGACGAATTTCTCAATTGTGTTTCACGAGATCAACTAAAAAATTTTGCGATATGTTTTTGACACCGTACGTGTTTTCCGCGATTGAATGACGAAGTGTATGATTTTTACCACCGCGAATGATTATCGAATTTCGCGTCTGTATCTTGCCACAAATTGATCAAAATCACTTTGTTTTCAATGTCTGACAGAAAAGTTTTTGCAATTCTTGCCCGCAAACAATATGCTAATTTCTTAAACTTTTTTTCCACGATAGAGTGACGAACTTTAGAATCCCCCCCCCCCCCCCCCTGTAAATGAAAGATAAATTTCGCGGAATTTTTTACGATCGCTTCCGCGGAATTTCGTGGCTTCATCCTATGGCAGATTGACATAATCCATGATTTTTTTTTGCCGGTTTCCGACTGAAAAAATTTGAAATTTTTATCCGCGAACAGTTAACAAATTTCGAGATTTTTCTGCAACGGATTGACAAGTTTTCCGATATTTTCTCACGACGAATTGTTGAATTTCGCAATATTTTTTCCGTGATCAAATAACGAAAGTTACGATCTTTTTCCTGCGACCGATCGACGGGTAAAAAAGTATTTTTTTTAAAAAAGCGAAAAAAGAGATTAAATCTGAAAAATATAGACTAAAAGAGACAAACCCAAAAAATAGCGAGAAAAGCGAGTTTAGCGACTCACTCCGAGGCCTGTATGCCCCAAAATGTGGAAATTTTTTAGAACTTTGTTTTAAAAAAATACAGGATATTATTAAATCATGTCATTATTTAAGTGCATTTTTCAATTGCAATTCATGAAATCATTAAAAATTAAGTCTTTTTTTTTATTGAACTAGTACCCTTTGTCTTTCTAAAATAAATTTATTCTAAAAAATTTTTTGAATGATTAAATAAAAATTATTAACAATCTTAAATAAATAAATATGTACACTCCTGGACAAAATTATAAACTCAGAAAATTTTTAATTTATTTACATCATAATATAAATAAGCTTAGCTTTACATTAATGAAATAATGATGAATATTTATAATAAGACATCTTAACCTTCCGTCTACCAGACAAAACACCCATTTATCTACGGTAACACCTAATTTTAATTCCAAACTTGCAAACGGCACCAGTAATATTTTAATATAATTTTGCTTTTACAATGAAAGCTTAAATTAAGGAATTAGTAATATCTAGACAAGTCCTTTATAAATTCCGGTGTCAATCATCGACGATTTCTCATTTTACCATTGACACCAGAAATATTGCTGTCGGGTCCAATGGACCCGTCTGGTAGACGGAAGGTTAATTTAATATAACTCATAAATAAAATGAAGCAAGTAATTTAAATAAGAAAATACATAACTTAAAAAAAATAACATTATGTGAAACCTGGACAAAAATATAAACTCAAAGTTATTAATTCCTATATTCTGGCATATTTGATATAAATAAATGCATTTTGTCATAAGAAACTAATAAATGGGGTCATTATGGATCAATACATTTCAATACGTCAATACATATTTTAATTTTTCTCACAAAATAACATTATGTGCGACCTGGACAAAATTATAAACTCAAAGTTATGAATTTCTACACTGGTATCTTTAATATAAATAAATGTATTTTATGATTATAAACTAATAAATGAAATTATTAGGGATGAATATGTTTTGATACATCAATGCATTTTTATATATATATTTTTAAAAAGATGAGTAATATAAATATAGTACATGTGTAAACTGGAAACATAAAATTATAGAGTTTAAGAAGTGAACGTACTTTTGAATCCTGATGCAAAGTATTAATGCATACATTCAAAAATGTGTTGAACCGCTATTTTTCTGTATGACTTCGAATATGCGACTCGGCATAGATTGAACAAGTTTTTCCAACTGCTCCATAGACAACTGGTTCCAAGCTGAAAGTATAGCCATCTTTAAATCATTTGTGTTTTGATATTGACATCCATCGCGATAGACTATTCGAACCATTGCACCCCAATAATTTTCAATGGGGTTTAGATCAGGGCTGCGGGCTGGCCAGTTCAAGATATTTATATGCCAGCGCTGCAGCCACTCTTTTGTACTTTTTGCGGAGTGTATTGCTGCATTATCTTGCTGAAATACCCAGTTTACTCCAGCAATCAAAGGTCCATATGGCAAAAGATTATCTTCCAGCATTAACTGATAGTCTTCTGCTTTTTGTTTTCCATTAAGAAAAGCCAGAGCAGTTTTACCATTCTGCGAAAAACCAGCCCACACCATCACGGATCTTCCACCAAAATTTCGACTAAATATATGCCGTTCTTCATGTTTGATATCGTGCCAGTAGTATCTTATGCCATCTGGGCCATCTAAATTAAACTTCTTTTCATCTGACTAGACAACTGTGCTCCACTCTGTTGTCCATGACATGTGCTGTTGTGCAAAATGAAGTATGGCATTCATGTGATGGGGCTCAAGTTTTGGCTTAGCTTTCATTTTCTTCCATTTCATATTTGGCGCTCGTTGAAGAATTCGTCTGACAGTTCGAGAGCTTACATTTAACTTTAAAGTATTTACAATTCGGCTAGAAGAAGCAGGGGCGTGCCAGCAGTTTTCGGCGCCTGTGTGCAGAACTGCATTTGGCGCCCTACACCCCCCCCCAATCCAATCGCCTGTAAAAAAAACTTTATCCCCTTACCCCCCCCCCCCCAAAAAAAAAAAAAAAACTATGACTATTTATAAATGTATAGTTGTTATTCTTTTAGAGTTTTTTGAACCAGAAAATTTATTTAATAAAATATGTCTTGTTTCTTTACAGTTCGTACTTTATTTCATTAAATAAATAAATTTCTGTTTCCAAACATGCTTAAATTACTTGAAAAATACAGAAGGATGGCAGCTATGTAAATTCGTAACACAGTAAAACCTGTGTAGAGATGGGAATGCTCGGAAAAAAACCGGAAAAATTGGGAAAAAATCCGGTTTTTTTCGGGGTTTTTCCGAAGGCTTATTTTTCAATTTTTCCGAACTGGAAAAATTGAAATTTCATTTATGAAATAATTTAGTGAAAATTTTGTAATAGCTACATTCTCATACTTTTTATTTATTTTATTTTTATGTTGAGTGTCTCACATGAAAATTTTAATGTGGGTAACCTGATCTCTGAGCAGAAATCTGTTTGAGAAGACTTGAAAGGATTCTTCACATTTTTTTCTTGTTTGAAACACAAGACCCTTTGCAAAATTTCTCTTGAAAATAGACTTTTCAGAAAAAGTTTAATCAACAAATTGAATCTTTCGCAAGTGCAGTGATTGAAGAAAAAAAAAATCTCATGCCATACAGCAGCTGAATCTTATTAAGTTGCATACATGTATGTAAATAACCTTATTAAAAATGTCTAAATAGGAACCTAAATATAGTAATAATTTCTTATTCAAAAATTCTGAATATATTTTGTACAAGTATATACAAAAAGTTCGCAATTTCACAAAAACTTAATTACATAAAAAAAAATCTAGATATGTAATTAAATGCAACTTCTCTTTTTAAAAATTAATTCGTGTGTAAAATTATTGTAATAATATGCCGATTAATGGAAATGATAAAATTAAAAATTCAACATAAAATTTTGAAGTATGCATTTATTAGTTTAATCTATATTTTCAAGAAGTAAGTATTGAATTCGTGAAAAATTTGACTTCCAGTTTTTGGTGTATTTAAAATTTTTAGAAGGTCCTGAACACGTTTTGATGGTTTTTGGAAAATATCTGTCACTCTGAGTCTGTATGTGACAAATTTTATGGTCACTCTATCTCAAGAACTGATGCACATAATTTCACAAAACTTTAGATTCAGTTACACCTTGATATAAACTCGAGATGTTTAGTTATTAGTATATATCGCCAAACTGATGGCGCTGCTATGCTGCATTATTCATAATTTTTACAATAGTTCTGTCTCAAACTAATGTATGTATTTTTATAAAATTTCAGATTAAGTTAATCTTTGACATAACTTCGTGCTCATTACTTTTTGGTGTAAATTGCTCAACAGATGACGCTGCTATGCTGCATTATTCATGATTATCGCAATAGCTTTACCTCAAGGACGATTTAAAAAAAAAATCAAACTACAGTTTCTGATATATATTAATGTTGTTTAGTTTTTGGTGTAAATCCCCTATAGGTGGCACTAGCTGCATCTTTCAAGATTTCGTTATAGCTGATTAATTGAATGTTTTTTCAAGGTGTTGAATCTAAAATTGACCTCCATTTTACCTCCATAATGTACAGTAATGTTGCAAAAACATGGACAGTTTGCATTAGAAAAGTACAACTGCGATGAAAAAAAAAAAACCATATTTTATTACAAGTAACTATGTTCCAAATTATACTTTCCCTCTTGATTAAACTTTGAATTTTTGTAGTTTTCTAAAGCACAGTAGAAGTTTATCTCTGTATGTAACTGCTTTTGTTAATTCCTCAAATAGTGAGCATTTTCTATTTGTAGTGTTCTGTTTTCATAACTTTTGAGTTCCACTCTTAGAAATATAAAATTACCATGTGGAAACATTATTGAATATGGTTTCTTACTCAAGAATAGAATACCAGATTTCAGGGTAAAAAGAAAAAAATTATATTTAATTAAACTTTAAAAAAAAAAAAAAATCTGGTTTCAGTGAGTAAAAATTTAACAGTCAATAAATCCTACGCTATTTTTTAGTTGCAGACCTGAGTAAGCCAAAGTAAAACTTGAATGTTTTGCTTGAATTTAGATTATAAAACTAAATCAAAACTTTTTTGAGTTGAGATTGGAAAGCTATACCAAAACTAAACATATTTTATATAGGAAATAAAATTAGAATGCCAAGAAAAAAAGTAATAATGTAAAAATATACATTTTTTAAACAAACAATGGAATTTTTGAATACTGATATTCATAATAATGACAAAACTGCCATAATTTCTTTAAACTAGTATCATTCAGGGGCGTAAATCCCGGGGGGGTTTGGGGGGGTGCAACACCCCCCCCAAGAAGAAATCAGTCGGAAAATTCCCAGATCGATCGGAAAAAGTATGTTTAGTCGGGAAATTTTTATTAACCTATAAAAACTTATAAACTGGAAAAAAACGGAAAAATCATTCGGAAAATTTCCCATTTTATCGGAAAAGGCATGTTTAGTCGGAAAAAATAGTATTACGTATTAACCTATAAAAACTTTAAATTGGAAAAACGGAAAAATCAGTCGGAAAAATTCTTGTTCGATCGGAAAAAATGGTATTAATCTATAAAAACTTATAAATTGGAAAAACGAAAATATCATTCAGAAAATTTCCCGTTCAATGGGAAAATGCATGTTAGTCGGAAAAAATAGTATTACGCATTAACCTATAAAATTTTATAAATTGGAAAAACGGAAGAGTCAGTCGGAAAAATTCTTGTTCGATCGGAAAAAAATGGTATTAATCTATAAAAACTTATCAATTGGAAAAACGAAAATATCATTCGGAAAATTTCCCGTTCCATCAGAAAAAGCATGTTTAGTCGGAAAAAACTGCATTACGCATTAACCTATAAAAACTTATAAATTGGAATAACGGAAGAGTCAGTCGGAAAAATTCTTGTTCGATCGGAAAAAATGGTATTAACCTATAAAAACTTATAAACTGCAAAAACGAAAATATCATTTGGAAAATTTCCGTTTCATCAGAAAAGGCATGTTTAGTCGGAAAAATCCATGTTTCCGGACAAAAAATAGTATGTATTAACTTCGTATTAACTTATAAAAATTTTTAAATTGGAAAAACGGAAGAGTCAGTCGGAAAAATTCTTGTTCGATCGGAAAAAAATGGTATTAATCTATAAAAACTTATCAATTGGAAAAACGAAAATATCATTCGGAAAATTTCCCGTTCCATCAGAAAAAGCATGTTTAGTCGGAAAAAACTGCATTACGCATTAACCTATAAAAACTTATAAATTGGAATAACGGAAGAGTCAGTCGGAAAAATTCTTGTTCGATCGGAAAAAATGGTATTAACCTATAAAAACTTATAAACTGCAAAAACGAAAATATCATTTGGAAAATTTCCGTTTCATCAGAAAAGGCATGTTTAGTCGGAAAAATCCATGTTTCCGGACAAAAAATAGTATGTATTAACTTCGTATTAACTTATAAAAATTTTTAAATTGGAAAAACGGAAAAGTCAGTCGGAAAAATTCTTGTTCGATCGGAAAAAACTAAGTTTAAACGAAAAAAAAAAAAAAAAAAAAAAAAAAGGTATTAACTTATAAATATTTATGAATTGGAGAAATATTTTTGTAGTTTTTAATTAAATACGAAAAACAAGTTAGATCAAAGAAAACCAATAAAATTTTATTGTTAGTCGGATTTATTTCTCCTTGCAGTTTCTAATTAAGAAAAACAAGAAAAAACAATTTAGAACAAAGAAAATATAAATTTAATTCTTAGCCGGAGCAATTATTGATAAATTTAACTAATTGGTAATTTACTAATTAATTAATATAACTTTAATATATAGGATTTTATTTTTCTGATAAAACTATTTAGAAAAATTTTCATTTGTCAAATATTGTGTACTCAAAAACCTCTGTATGAGTATGACGAAATGTGCATATATATATATATATATATATATATATATATATATATATGTACTTATTCTTCTAGCAATGTTAATGTTATTTGTAACCTTGATATTTTGAGTGAAACCTTGATAATCCGAATTATTTTTTTTCTGTGCCTTTGAACTTTGAGATATCGAAATCCACATGTATTTAAGGTACCCTGGGGTAATAACGCCACGTTAAGGTTCTACCAATTTTCACGGCTCAGTTTTAGATTGTATTTTTCAAACAAATATATGATTTGATGCAGCAAATCATTGACTATCTATATAAAAAAAAAAAAAAATTAACAGATATGTATTCATAAAATGTAATGGCGTGATTTCTTTGCCAATGCTATTTAGCGTTATTACCCACCTGTATGGGTAATAACGCCATGTAAACAAAACTATGAAATAAGATGGAATAATTGCATGTAGATTGCCCAATTCTAAAAATATAAAGTCTACAAACTTAGAAATTGACAAATTGCATTCTAAACTATTGAAAATGTTCAATTTTTTGTGAAAGTGTAAGAAAAAAAAAAGTGTGGTGTGTGTGTGTGTGGGGGGGATGAGGCAAAAGAATATCAGACCGTGAGCTTCTTTTTGCTTAAAAAGGACCACTTAAATAGAATTATTAGAAACATTGCACAGTTTTAACTGTGTTTATTTGAATCAGTATTAAGATGTAGCTCGGCCACTGTAGAAAAACAAACGGGGTATTAATGCCAAGGATTGGCGTTATTACCCCGTTATAGTTAATGCGCTGTACATTTTAAATTACAAATTATCTCGAGAAGATATCCAAAATCTTCAACAACATTTTGAAAGTCCATGAAATGTACTACAAATTTATGTAATTAACAAAGTATTTCCGGACAAAAAAAATAGTCTTCACATCACAAAACGTATCTCGCAAATTTTAGATCAAGCGTTAATTTTAGTTGCTTGTAAAAACAATAAGACCTAAAAATGAAACAAATTAACTTGAAGCTGTTTTTTGCGATTTATATGACTCAAAACCCTTCTGCGCAGAGCACATGGGTGTCATTTACCAGATTATTTCATAATTATGCATAATATTAGCACTTGGCGTTATTACTCCGCCTGGCGTTATTACACCAGATCACCTTATTTATTGTCGGAAAGTTTTTAGTTTAATTTAGAAATTTTAAAATATACTGATCGAAATGAAGAAATTTTATTTATTTTTATCTAAACTTTAAATTTAATTAGAAGTATATATCACGGAATTTAGGTGGCATCCGATGAAAATTCAAAACTAAAATACATTTTTTTTTTTTTTTATATTAAAATTTGGATATTTCCCACTCTACACAAATTTTACCTTTAATTGAAAATAATTAAGTTTTATTTTTTTCCTACTGACTAACTTTGTGTTTCCTTTCGAATTTATTATAAAAATAAAATTAAAATGCGAAATTGTTTTATTTACTTTTTTACGTAATTTTTGATTGATTTAAAAAAGTGCTTAAGAAATTTATGATACAGGATGAGAATTGAAAATACCCAAATACTTTAAATTTTTATCTCGAAATAATCTGAATATTTTACAATCTATACGAATTTACTTCTATCAGAAATAATAATTTCTTTTCCTTTTCCTAAATCAATTATATTCAATTTTTTTAATATTTGTATTATTACTACTACATTTTGTTTTGTCGGAAAAATGAGAGGTAACACCAAATTGTTACGATGCTTTAAAGTATGCCATTAAAAAGAATTAAAACTTATATTAAGAAATCCTGTATTTTTGAAAAAGTTTTATCTCTAAAACAGGGCTTTTCAAATTTTCAGATTGGCGTAACACTAAAACGAAACTGACACTTCCGCGTGCTAGCAGGTGAAAAATACAAAGCTTATAAAGAAAAATCTGTGTAAATGGAATAAGTCAAAAATGAAACACTTTTCCAGTCTTTTGTGCATCCATCTGAGCAGATTCTACTGAATTTAATTGCATGATTACAAAATTAAATTGGTACTTAGATCGTCTGTTTTATATGAACATTGAAATAATAAAAAGGATACATTATAATAACATGCACATTACCAAGATATAGATTTTGGTAAAAGAAAGATACAATGTTTAATGACATATTCGCGTAAATTGATATACATACACTGCAAAAAAAATATGTAAAGGTACTAAACTTTTTCTAGGAAACTGGGATTCCTAGAACTTTTCCTGTAAAGGTAACAGCGAAAATTCAAGTTTCAGAATCGGTTACATGAATTTTTCCTGTTATCGTTACATGAAAAGTTCTTGGAATCCCAGTTTCCTAGAAAACGTTTAGTAACCTTGGCAGTTTTTTTTTTTTTTTTTTTTTTTTTTTAACAGTGTACACGACTCTATTAAAAGCATTTGGAATGCGCTATCTCCGCCATGTTAGATTCATATCAGCGATGTAGTGGAGGATGCACGGGCCGGTATACCCTCTGGATTTTTTAAAGGGACACCGTATAATCTCTGTTCCTAAAGAAAGCTGTAATATGCACATTGTATAATATACTCTCTGTTTTTTTCGTATACTCTCTGCTTAGAGCGCATATCCTCTGTTATTTTTACGTCTACACCCCTGTTCATCCACTTTATGTACCTTTTTTTCATAAATGATGAAAGATATGGATCTATATTTTTATGGTAGGTAGAACAGCATGTTTTATATACTGCAATAGTCCATTTTCTTTTTAAGTGAAACTTAAAAATTATTTTAATTATTTATTGAAAATTATTTTTAAATTACGATGAAATAAGAGAAAGCAAAGTGCTATCAAAACAGTAATATCAGAGAACAGACACTTTGGTGCCGGTGAACTGACAAATCAAAAAAGATGGAGAGGGGGGGGGGGGAATGAAACTTTTTTTTTTTCATTTCATAAGCTGGATTTTTTATTTTATTTCATGTACCAGTAAAGAGAGCTTCACGTACCAGCACTGGTACGTGTACCATAAGTTGAGAAATCCTGCTCTAAAATGTTCCCTAAGCAAACAAATTTCAATTTTACTTAAAAAAGGAAAAAAAAAAAGGCTAAAATTTTTTTAACTGATTGCTAAATAATAGAGAGATAGAACATTGTTTTCTTTTCAACACGTGTAAAACTTGGGCACCTAGACGATAAGGCGCTAGTTCTCCCACCCTATGTGCCAGTTACAAAACATACTGCGCCTGCGTTAACTCTTTATTTAAACCATTAGTAATATGGCTCCGGCTCATAGTACGAAATCATTCTATTAAATAGAGCATATGCGGGAATATTTTGGTATATTGCTAAAAATTCAATATTTTTGTATCAATTATGCCCCCACCTAATTGTAAGAGACAAAAAGTGCAGTGTGGTTTATGTAATTCCATTTTCGACAGTGATTACAAGAACACTCATAATAAACAAGAGCATGCTGATAAAATTTCAGCTCATATACATACTATACCGTTTTGCATTGCTGGAGCTCCAAAAAATCCTTTTGAAGTAAGTAAGCTACTTTATTACAGAATATTTTAGGTATATAAAATGTGTAACATAAAAATTTTTATTAAAGTACTGAGAAATAAATATGAGTTTTCAAAAGGAAACAACATCAATTCTTTAAAACTTATTTGACTATATCGATACACTTAGTCAAAATTATGATTTATATACATATGCATTATATATATATATATATAAGAGTTGTACCGCATATTCGGTATCCATCCGGCATTCGGCCATGTTACCGAATATTCGGTTTGGCCGAATATCAAAGTATTTGGCTGAATCCAATACTTGATAAAACCTTTTAAAACA
This sequence comes from Maratus speculifer, assembly GCA_964019185.1. Classification (NCBI taxonomy): domain Eukaryota; kingdom Metazoa; phylum Arthropoda; class Arachnida; order Araneae; family Salticidae; genus Maratus; species Maratus speculifer. The sequence goes on along the minus strand of OZ025290.1, from coordinate 52,906,123 downwards.
AATTTTAAAATTTTTTTCACAATTTCTACTTTTAACTGTCAATTTATAACTATATTTATGATAATTAGAAAGAAAATCATATAAATAAAATAGAATGTTTTTACATTATTTGCTATTTGAAAGAGTAACTAAAGAAAATTAACCGTTAGAAGGAATTAAATGATGAAGTATGAGGATTCTGCTTATAAATAAATGATGTGCAGATGCAAATTCCTAAATTTGTTTAGTAAATAATCTGTTTCTTGCTTTTCCCAAATAAAAGTTCTTAAACAAGAAAGAAAAACTTTTGAGATTAGTAATAGCCATCAAGGCAGACAATTTTTGATCATAAAATCAACTTATTGAATCATAAGTACATTCTATTTCATCTCACTCTAGGTCAAACTTGTGTTTTCGTATCTTGCTTTAACAATAAATAAGATACTATATATTTTCAACTCACATGCTTTGATTTCTGTAAAATATGATATGATGGGAAGGGTGAAAAATGCCACCATTCACAAGAAAAGAACTAGGAGTTAATCATTCCTTTATTCAGAATTATGTTGATAGAATTTGTACTTTATATTGAAAAAAAAATATAAAAAAATCTGCCTTGAGTTATTTTAAAAGGACAATTATGAGACTGCAGAGTTTTTCTTCGACCATTTTTTCATTATTTTTCTTTGATTTTAAAATGTTTCTTTTAATTCGTAAAAGAAACCATGAAATTAAAAATTTTATTAATTAAAAAATTCTCATAATTGTGCTTCTTAAATAACACAAGCAGATTTTATTCAATACTAAATGCTCTATAAAAAATCCTTACATATAAAATTGTAAGTTTCTTTTATTAAATATTATGTAAAATTGTTTTAAAAAGCAGCATTTTAATACCTTTAAACTTTGAAATATAAAAAGTATTTGGAAAGCCGAATATTCGGTATTCGGTCCAACAATTACTATTCGGCTAGCCGAATATTCGGTATTCGGTTCACCTATCGGCCTAATATTCGGTATTCGGCCAAAATCACTATTCGGTGCATCCCTAATATCTATATTATATAAGTCCTCATGTTGGCCATAGTACTCGGAAATTTTCCTTCTTGGAGTCGGAAATTTATGAGCCTACACCCCCCTACGCGACTAAGGTGGTTTACGCCCCTGGTATCATTTACTTAAAAACTATACTTATGTAAATGGAATGCATAATTTATTTCATTCCAAACTGCAGACATATTGGCTCAGGTTTTTACATTAGGTCAATTGGTAGTTAAACATATAACTGAACAAGATAAAGTAAAAAAACTAAAACCCAACTACGACAAAAAACTACGCTGAAAAAGTATAAAAGTACCCCATGAATACAGGTAAAGTCACAAGCAAATGCTAGTAATATATAGATATATTCAAAATGTACAAGTAAAGCGCTTTTGAATGATACCAAACACGGCATATTTATCTTAACTTTATTTTTTGACGTATGACGCTTCCAGTATTTGGTAGTAGTGACGCACATATCCGTCGATGGCAGCAAATGGGTAATGGACCGATTAGTGGATGAGGTCGTTAGTGTAATGTGTAAATGTGTAATGTAGATTGAAGGTTTCATGTATTAAGATGACCTAGGAAGATTTCTTAATCTATCTAATTCTGCTAACGATTGACTGTCATGTGGATTTTTAAGCAACTTATTATGATCCAAGGCACTTATAAACAAACCCTCTATGGTTTTGACTCTACTGAGAGCGACATAGGCCTGTCCTTTAGCAAACAATGACTTTCCTAGATCGATAACTGCTTTATCCAGAGTACAACCTTGTAATTTATGTACAGTACAACCCCAAGAAAGAATCAGCGGGAGCATTTTACGCTGAATTTTCCCAGACCCCCTCAAGCCGTCAAATTCAGTGAGGCAAGGCTCGATTCTGACAAGTCCGTTAATATCGGCTTTTATGGATGCGTCGTCAAATTGTATGAGAACAGCGCTTGGCTGTTCTCCCTGTTCCAACTGATCGCGCCGAAGAGCAGGCCATTCAAAGGCCTTCACCACTCCCATCGCTCCGTTTACTAAACCCTGGTTTACATTCAAATTTCTACGAAGCATTACTCTGGAGCCGATTCCCAGTTCGATACTGTTTATTATACCCCCAGTCTTATTGGGGTCACTAGGTAAATGCTCAGGTTTCGGGGTCTGTCCGTATGTCTTCGATTCAGTAGATGTATCTATTGCTGTGATGGTGTACATTTTAGTAAGTAATGTTAAACGTTCCGACATCTTGGTGTTATATGCCTCTACCTGTTTCAAAGTGGGATATATATGTACTATTTCATCATAATCGTTTGTTTCATTAGTTATTTTTCTTGTGTCTAACGTGGCCAGTTGTTCTAAGGTCAGTTTGCCTACTCTGATATTGTTCAAAAGATCAACGAAAGTGTTATCGTTGGCTTGGCGCATATTTTGGCTCAATTCACAGAAATCAAACATCCTCCACAAGTGTGGTTCATGTACATGATGTTCCGGCTGCTTGAAGCAATACGCGCCCCCAAGTGTAGCAGCAACCGGGGGTAGCTGCATGAGATCGCCAAAAGCTAGAACGTTGACACCTCCGAAGACTCGGTCGTTCTGTTTAAGCTCTTGTAGCCTCAGGTGAATATTTCTTAGTGTAGAATAGGGCACCATTGAGACCTCGTCTATTATAACCCACTTGATATTTCTCCATTTATTTCTTTCCCTTTGCAGACGATCTCCGGTCAAAGGATTTTGTAATATTGAAGTCTGATTCGTGGCGCTATTATTGGCACACATGTCGACTGCTTGTTCAGCAGCTAGTCGTCGAAGGGCATCTTGTATTTCGTTTTCCCAACGAGATAATAGCTCATTATCATACCCAGAATGAAGTGGTCTTAAAAGACCACGTTTCGCCAAGAAAGCATCTTTAGCATTGTCGTACCCCTCTAACAGCTCACATTCACTACGGAAGGGACAATGCGTAACTAGCAAACTGTAATAGTACGCTTCAGGGTCGGAGTCAGCGGTGTAATATCGAGTTCGTAGAACTGCTGGCCGTGATCGTTTCTTCATTCTACCCATTCTATTCAGCAAATTTATTATTGGCTCTTGGTTTTCAGTTTCTTGCTCATAGGCATCAGCATCTCCATCGTCATCGTCTTGATAAGTAATAGAACTTATCGGCTCATAATTGACAGCGAACTCACCGAGACTCAATTCTTCTAAGTTCCGTGGTCGACTTTCATATCGTTCGAATATATTTTTGCAAGGCTCAACTGTATCCGAATCAAAACGTAACATCCTGTACCTGAGCTCAGGCTTGCATGTGTTAACGAATGTTGACTTCCTGGAGCTGTCGCGTAACTTCAGGTGGCACAGCCTGTATGCACACTCCGGCGCTGACACTTGACGATGATTCATCAAACAATTCTGAACGGCAAATATCTGCTGGCCAAAATTTCCTCCTCTTTCTCTAACTCTATAAAGCGCTTCTGCTATTGCGGTTTGCAGGTTCGCTGGTTCCGATTTCGCGATATATTTAGCGATATAATACGCAACGCCAAGAGCTGAAACCACAGGCTGTATGTCAATATTAGCACCCCACAATCGTAATAGTGTTGCATTGTAATTATTAATCATAGATTCTTCCGAGCGTCTCTTTAATATATAAAATTTTCCACCATTTGAAGTAGCTTGGTTGTCATCCAATATTACTGTTCTTTCTGAGCTTCGTTTTGGAAACCCAAATCTACATGAATTTGGACTTCTATAACTGTAACATGTATGTGTGTGTCTGTGAGTTTGAAGTCTGGTGACAAGATCTTTTAATTCTGAATCGTTTTCAGGTATTTCGCAGGTAATTATATTTTCAAGCAGATTAATTCCTTCTGGCGAATTGAAATCGGGCATATCTTTACACCAAACAATCATATGTATATGTGGAGATCCCCTTAATTGAAATTCAACCCGCCACCAGAAATCAACCAGTTCATGACCCAATATATAATTCGATTTGCTTTTTAATACTCGCATAAGAGCATTAAACCTGAACATAAACTGGCGCGACAGGGTTACTGGATACGATTCCACTAATCTTAGCTTTTCATCATAAGTCAGATCGTCGATAGGAAAATCAGGCCTACCATCTGCCACCAAGAGAGCTTTTAACATGTCCCGCCAATTCAAATCATTACAGGATAATGTAAGATAGAAATGGGGTGGCCCTAAGTTTCTGACCATGGCCATTAGCTCTGTAAAAGCCCTGTGCCAGTAGGAAGAAGTCCCTCGTATGTTTCTCATACATAAATGTATATTTTGTATAAGATCCTCCGGCTGTATCCCATCTTGTCGAAGTCTTCCACAAACAGATACATTCTGGCGTGCTCTTAACAATTCTACTGCAGACAGAGCATAAAATAGGTATTCTATTTTTTGAAATCGTTTGTCGCTTCCCATAACTCTAGTCTGAAAGTAGTCCAATGGGGTTATTTTGTGTTGCCTTTCTTCATGTAATCCATTATTTCCATCAGGGAAGAGTCTAACCCATGCTAATTCCTCAGCTCTTTTTTCTACAAGGAGGCTTATAGGAGGAGCTGTCTTTCTCCGAATATCGTATACTGGGAGGGGTGTATCGTTACCTACAGGATTATTTATGACATCAATTAAATTAGGTATCTGGTACTCGTTAGCCATCAACATTGTGACGTTTATTTGGCCATTATTAGTTAAGGATCTGGCAGTGATGTCATCGTTGCAATGACCATTAACGGAGTCATGTTCGCTATCGGTGGTTTCATGTGGACATACGTTTGATGGTGTCATGTTGTTGACAGATACGTTTACAGACGTTATGCAATACTGGAGGTTTCTGCGTCCTCTTGTCATAAGGACAACAGGTAGGTGCTCAGCGAGAGATTCAATAGTACTGAACATCATTAACATTGCACAACCTCTAGTTGATGCGACAAATCCTTTAGGTCCCCTTGAATGGGAATCAAACAGGTAATACGACGTATCATGTTTAATTACAGAGATTGATATCTCTGTTTCTGCGGTGATTATGCCTGCATTCTTCTCAATAGTCAGGAAAAAGTGCCGTAGACCTTCTAATAAGCTCGAAAAATATCCTTCTAGCACCTCTACTGTTGGGTTAATTAGTCCTGTTATACAATCTATGTCAAAATCAAGTGTATAAGATATATTTGCGATGACTAACTCCGGGAGCAATTCTTCGGTGTTTAAATAATTTGGTTGTATTGGCAAGCTCCTTAGACACTGGGAGTAATATGCATCACCAAATATTAACACCCGATCAATGTCCGAAGCGTCCCATTGCGACAGATCTTTGGTGGAAGAATAAGCTATAGCAACTGCTGCATTTGCAGTGCATTGTTTCCCCCTACTGTCGGAAGAAAACATGTCACTTCCTTGATTAAAAGAACCTCTAAGAATTTTTCGGTCTGAATTAATAACTTTAAAATGTTGATGTGGCTCTCGGTTATGATTAACTGTTGTTGGCGGTATTTCAATTATATGCTCATCATTCATTGAATTTTGTAGGTGTTCAAAGTTAAGAGTAACGCCTCTATAGAGATGATTGTTGTTTACAAGCCAATTTAAAGCTGCACGTAGGTTGTCTAAATTCACTCTATATTCCCTGACCCTATCAACATTTTCTAATGTTTCGATGACAACAGTGAGACCGCACTGTTCAATCGCCAGTGGTAGTTGTTCCGTGATTTCTTCAACTTGTTGAGCAAACAACACAGCCTGCCCTTTAAACCCTTTTTGTCCGAAATGTCCTCCCAGTTTTATTATTTTAACAAACGGTATAATCCTTGATACAAGCCTTATTTCAACTTCAGATAAAGCTACTAATTGTTGAGGAGGTTCCGGAACTGTCATTTTATTCCAAAAAGCCGTTGACGGAACTTTATTACGACTTATAGAATTGGCACATCGATTACAGGCTGTTATTCTTTGTGGAGTGTTAGGCGGGAAAAGATTATTAGATGTTATATTTTTTACTTGATTTTTGTATAGTGTTTTTTTACAAATATAACATGTTTTGTCCGATACCTCCGAAATTGCCCTATCAAACTCGTCCTTGTCTGTTTCGAACAAAATTCTTCGAGCTCGGTAGGTTCTAGATGTATTTATCTGCATGGATTGAAGTCGTATCTCTCTTGATGTTGGAGTTTCGTTAGCACGAATTTCTGAAGCATGATTGCTCATCGACTCAAGTCGTGATTGCCTAGTAGACGGGGATTCTAGATCACGCATTTCAGAGGCATGATTACGCATGTTTTCCAAACGTGATTGTCTAGTCGACGGAGACTCTTGATCACGCATTTGAGAGGCATGATTACACATATTTTCCAAACGTGATTGTCTAGTCGACGGAGACTCTTGAGCACGCATTTGAGAGGCATGATTACACATATTTTCCAATCGTGATTGTCTAGTCGACGGAGACTCTTGAGCACGCATTTGAGAGGCATGATTACACATATTTTCCAAACGTGATTGTCTAGTCGACGGAGACTCTTGATCACGCATTTGAGAGGCATGATTACACATATTTTCCAAACGTGTTTGTCTAGTCGACGGAGACTCTTGAGCACGCATTTGAGAGGCATGATTACACATATTTTCCAAACGTGATTGTCTAGTCGACGGAGACTCTTGATCACGCATTTGAGAGGCATGATTACACATATTTTCCAAACGTGTTTGTCGAGTCGACGGAGATTCTAGATTACGTACTTGAGAAGCATGATCTTTCATTGACTTGAGTCGAAGTATTTTTGAAGTGGGAGTTTCTAAGCTTCGGGTTTCGGAAGCATGTGTCTTTAACGAATAAAGTCGCTGTGATCGAGAATTTTGAGATTCTTGCGATCTTATCTGAGCAATGTAGTTTTTTGCTTTATGTAAACGTATGATTTTTTTTTGAGAAGTTTCTTTCTCACGAAGATTATCAGCCCGTTTTTTAGCATTCCAACGATTTTCCACTTTAGAATGTTCGGACTGCGTTTTCCTACGATTTTTCTGATAATCTTTGTCTTTTATTCTTCTAAATTCAGTAATATCTGGGGATTCATTTTTTCTTGTCTCAGAAATGCGTGAAGCTTTTTTTGTTTTCCTTGATAAAGCCATTTTTTAAAAGCTTTTATTTTATACCTAAAATAATGAAACTAAATGTTAATATTTATAGCTCTATTTATTTACACTAGATTTACTAACCTAACTCAAACTAAATTGTTTTTGTTTATAGACCTATACTTATTATACTACTTCTTATTTCTATACTTACTAACTATACTATACTACTAACTTTTACTGCTATTTCGTAGACTATATAAACCTGGTACTTTTGGTGCAATACCAGCAAAATTATTTTTATTTATTTAATCCGACAAAATTTAAACAGTGTATCGAAGTAGGATGGCTGTGGTTGCTTCCCTGCGTTACCGGGTACACAACGTCACAACGAATAGGCAAATAGATACACACGCACATATAACAACATAAGCCCGAAGGCATATAATGCAGAGGACATTTTTATGGGAGTTTTAGCCAGTTATCAAACTGTTTCCGCCTTCACCGCGTGGAGGTACTCCCAGCTTATGTCGTTTACATTAGTGCATTAAATTATTCTATTAACGTTCACGCTGCTCTACATTACAGTTCCCGTGATCCGCGCTTTACTCTTATCGCTCATTTTTTTTAAACATCTTCAAAGCAGTCTTGTAATTATGTATAAGCATATAAATACTGGTGAAGCTCTTTCAAGTAATACCAAACACATTACATATATTTTTATTTTATACTTTTTGTCCGCTAGAGGGCATAATAGTAAATTTGGTGACAAACTTTATAGCTCACAACCAACAGAATATCAAGATCAAGACCCTTCTAATGGCACTGCAGTGGTCTTATTCTGATTACTAAGTACCAAAGAAATTAAGAACGAAAAGATGTGAATTATATGCAATTAGCCCATAAATGCAAGTAAAGTCACAAGCAAATGCTAGTAATATATATATATTCGAAATGTACAAGTGAAGCGCTTTAAAATGATACCAAACACGGCATATCTAGCTTAACTTTATTTTTTTACTCTGTATATTTTGTCCGCTAGAGGGCGCCACATTGAATTTGGTGAAAATCTATATAGCCTATAACCAGCGGACAATTAAGACGCTTCTAATGATATGTCATTTGTCGAATTCTGATTAGTGGTTTAGAAGTTACGAGGGAACAGATGAACATACATACATACATACATACATACATACATACATACATACATACATACATACATAGCCTGTCAAAATCATAACCCTCCTTTGGCTTTGCCGTAGTCGGGTAAAAATCATTTCAGCAGAGGTATGATATAATAAACAATAGCATTTAATAAAAATTCTTAGGCTGTGGAAAAAAAAACTAAACTTTTAAAAGCAGGCTTTGCTACTTTCTTTTTATTTTGTAATATAAAGTGAAAATAATTTTCATTTAATACATATAAATGGGAAAAAAATGTTAATTATTAAATATTCTCTAAGAAAATATAATTTATTTGGGAGAAACAGTCATGAAAAATCAATTTTTCCAATTTTTCCGTTTTTTTTTTTCGAAAAAAAAACGGTAAAAAACCGGTTTTTTTCCGACACTTATATTTTTCCGGAAAATTTACATCTCTAAACCTGTGTAAATGAAAGTACTCTCTATCAAAATCCTACGTTACGGTAAAATTTCATTATCCCGGAGAAAGTAATTTAATGCAATAACAATATATTGCATCTAAAAGAAAGATGTTTGTTTTTACTTTGCATGTATTGACGATGGCTAAGAAAATCTACCGCACATAAAGATCTAAAAATTTGGATAAGGATTGATGATGGTAGATACACCGTACACCTGACACTCAGTTTTTTTTTTTTTAAACACCAGAAATATTAATTAAAAACCCTTAATGATCATCGCAAAATGGCGATCTTTTATTCCTCAACGAGATCATGCTTGTGTCTTTCCCCAAGCAGTCCTTCCTACTGACCAAAAGCGTAACGTTTGATTTTTTTCTCCATTTTGGGATTCCAGCAAATTGGGATATAGTGAGATCCTGGTAAAATAACAAATAAATAATAATAAATAAAAAAACCGATTTCAATGGTATTTTTAATTACTATTTCAAAAACCTTTTTATTTGGTAGAGATTCGCATCAGTTCTCATGTTTTTCATTTCTCTGAAGTTTCAAACGTAAAAAACAACAACAACAACTGTTGATACAATCACGGTATTTTTCAGGTTCTAATAATTTTCAGGTGTGAAAATATTAATATTTATTGTTCAAAAAAATTTTTGAAGTCATTTCAAGGATTCGCCAAACATATTTTTTTCTCTCGGTGCAAGTTATCTCAAGATATCGTTTCCCAATTAAGAAATATGTGATTTGAATATCATTTCGCGTTAATAAATAAATAAAAAAAAATATGTATGAGGAATTGTGCTGATTTCCATTATTTATTTTATCAAGAATATTTTTTTTGGTCAAAACTGAAAGTTTTATATCTAAATGTCAGAAAATAAATACAAATTGACAGTTAGCTTGAAAAATCAGACAGAAACATGAATAGCACCGCCGATATACTCTATTGAATGCAGTGGGAAATCAACTCGAGCTTCAATTGGGTGGATTTTCATTTAAAAAAGAAAAATCATACAAATTCAAGATTATACACTGCTAGCAATATAATGTTCGTTCGAAAATATTTTTATTCAAAATTATAAAGTCAAATCAACATGTTGCTGAAGACATTGCCCTCCCCACACCCCATCTCTACATTCGTTTTGAAAAAATAACATTCAACAAGGGCGGATCTGGAGAGTCCTCAAGGGAGGGGGGGAGGGAATTTTAAAAATTCGGAGACTCGAAACTCATGCGCGGGTCGGGACTAATATTTTCACTGTAGGTCGAGTTTGGGTCCGGTGAACTTCTATATTTTCAGAGGGTCGGGTTTGGGTCCGGTTGACTTCTATTTTTCAAGCGGGTCGCGTTTGGCTCCGGTTGACTTCAAATTTTTGAGCGGGTTGGGTTTGGTTCCGGTTGACTTCTATTTTTCAAGCGGGTCGGTTTTGGGTCCGGTTGACTTCTATTTTTCAAGCGGGTCGGTTTTGGTTCCAGTTGATTTCTATTTTTTTGCTGCTGGTCGTGTTAGCTAATCAGGGGCGTGCGAAGAGAAAACTGCGCCTGGGCAAAGTTTGTTTGCCCCCTCCCCCTCCCCCAAACGACTTTTCTTGTGACAGACCAAAAATGATGTTGGTTGTATAAATTTGACGTCCTTTAAACTTCTGAACATGAGGCAACCGCTTCCTTCGCCCCCTACCCTTTCGCACCACGCTGTAACCAATGCTTTTTCTGTGGTTCGTATTTGGGTCCGTTTGACTGCTACTTTTTACAGTTGGTCAGGTTAACTTCTACTTTTTTTGCTACTTGCTGGGTTTTAGACCGGTTGATTACTATATTTTGCTGCTGGTCAAAAACAAAAGTAAATTTTTAAAAATGTATTTCGTAAGATTTCGCAAAACAAATGTACAACATAAATATATTTTTTACGAATAGCAAATAAGTAAGATGTCAGTCCAAATTGGGCTCGGGGTGAAGAATTGCACGAATCGCGTCGGCCCAATAATGCTTATCATACAGGCTGGGTCGGACACGGAACAGACGTTTAGCTTTTACTCAGGGCCGAGCCCCGACCTAGAAATTTTGATCAATACAGATAAGACATGAGTTCGGGTTCTTTTTTCAGAATTAGGTCCCACCCGAGCTCGATTTTAAATCCGAGCCCGCCCAAACCCGACACATTTTGCTTTATCAGAGCCCGAGCCCGATAACGAAAGTATACAGCGGAAGAAAAAATGTATAATATATTTTTTTAATGTTAGGGGAAAAATTATAATTTTTAAACCAAATTTTCCATAGAAATATTACTCTTAAACGAAAATTTAAATTTAATATTATCAAAAGAAAAGTTTGGTATAAAATAAAAATGTACTTAATACCTAAAAAAAATTGTCATATTTTGTTTCTTTTAATAAGAAAATATTATGGACATGTTAGTGAACTGTGTTTCATTAATAAATGCATGGAACTTGAAGAAATTATTGTCGATTATTTGTCGAATCGGACAACATTTACCAATTATCTATGAAAAGTGCACATTTTTAACTATAACCATTTCATTCCTCATAACAATCTTTTGGGATAGGTGTGACCCAGACAATAATATTAAATTTATAAATTTAAATTCCAAGGCTATTATAGGAATAGAGGAAACACTGCTCAATTGCTTTCGATCAGAATAATATGGAAAATAAATTTACTTACGACCAAAAGTGACATCGTAAATTTCGGACTACAGCTTCAGTATCAGCAGAATTCACAAAAAAGCAACAATTATTAAAATTATTTCCATATGAAAAGCGATTACGACCTGTGTACGCTGTGTACAATAGAAATCTAAATTATTCGCCAACCGCAAACTAAAATTGAAAGAAAATATCCTCTTAACATTAAATGTCTAAATAATAGGATAAAATAAACAACTCTATTGCAAAATAACCAATGCTACAAACAAAAATCAAACTAAATTCATTATTCCCGCCTTTTCATTGGCGCCAGACCATCGTCGGAAATGACAAAATAGGTCTGCAGAAGTTACTAATAATTTGCTTTTAAAATAGCATCGTTTGCTAAAATAGAAAAAAAAAAAAAAAAAAAAAAAAAACACAATTTCTGCTTCTCCTTCATTCTAATCAAAATGTCGATATAGTGATTTGAAAAGTAATAAGTAATGTTTAAGCGGGGAAAAAGCTTATTTAATATTTTCTATTCATTAATAAGTAAAATTTATAGGTTTCAGAAAAAATGAGTCCGAGTCCGAGCAGTGTCTCATCTCTAATACAGACATTTAAAAAGAATGACTCCAGGCCGGACTCGACCAAGAAGAAAAACAAGTCTGGTCCGACCCAAATCGACAGAAAATAAAGATCAGGACACGGCCCGACTCAGAAGATCTGACCTAGCCCGACATTAGAGTGGGCGATTGCCCTTCCGCCATCTAGCCCCCCCCCTCACACACACACAGAGGGGGGCGGATCTAAGGTGAACCTTAGATCCGCCATTGCCTAATTCATGAACCCGATTGGCGCGGCCCGGGTCGGGTCGCGCAGCGCCGACATTGGGCTTCAGCCCAAGTCCTATTCCATGAAGATCTCTCATGTTGGTTTGAAATCTTTATGGGCCCAAGGGGGGGGGGCGATCGCCCCATCCCCCCCCCCTAGATCCGCCATTGACATTCAATATTTTACTTTAGAATATTTAAGGTTATTGTAATTGGCCTAGGTGATCCAACGCGGTTGGTTAGTAGGACATAAAGTGCACGGGATTTTAAAACACTTTTTTCATAAATTTATATTTTTCCATTCATATTAACAGCCATCATTGTAGTTTCTAATTTATCTATGTCTAAATTGAACTTTTTTTGTTGTTGTTGCTGTTTTGCCATTTTAGTCTCTGTAACGTCTACGGTTATGTGTAATGCTAATAAGTGCTCATATTTCAAAAATTCGATTTTATGTTCGGAAATGAAATGCACAAATCTTACAATCATTACACTTATTTATGCAGTATTTGAATAGACACGAGTGTACGCAGGGAGTGCAGGGAAATATAAATTAGATTTTTAAACAGAATTTCATTTGAATTTTTGGAATAGAAATTAATTTAGTGACCTTGGAATCTTTTCCAGGGAGGCTCAAAATGTTTTAGGGTAAGCTGAGGCGCCCATAGAACCTAGGATAGCTGGACCTTGTTTGTAACCTTGTTGTACCGAAGGTTGAAGAACACTAATAGCACCCCCTTAGCTACGGCCCTGTGCATAGTCCCCAAGTTCTGGTTTTACATTTTTTCTTTATTTAGTATTCTCCAAAGCGTCACCCACGGACGCCACGATTGCGCCCCTAGGTTTTCTTGGCACCCATTGGAATGCATCCTCTTATTAGCTATTAAGATTAAAAATCCTTTTTAAGGGATACATTTTTAAAAATTAAAAATATTTGAATAGTTTTCTTGTAATAGTTATCGATGACCTTAAATAAGTTTTAATTATTTAATGCTATTAATTTTTTATTCAGTGCTTAAAGTTTCTATAACTTCTTCATCTACAAAACTTTTGAAGATAGATTGCCCTCTGAAAATCTAATTTTAAATTTATCCTGAATTAAATTATTTTAAAATAGTTTCTGAATCATAGGGGACTTATAGCTATCAGCGTGAGAAATACGCGCATCATATAAGACGTTTCTAACATATAAGTCTACCTCTATTCATGGACTGATATTGTAGGAGAAACTTTTACCAGTATTTCCGAATAGTAATTTTCTTCTTATTTATGATAAATTCTGAAGTAAAGTGACAATTGTTTCTTATAAATAATAATAAAAAAAACAAGTGAAATTTAGCTCCTACGGTAATAAAACTGTATATTACGCTTTTCCACCACAGTGAGATAATAGTGTTGCATATTTTCAGCTATGTGAATTACGGCGCCTTTCATTATTTATAACTATATGAGGTGCACCTCTGTTTTATAAAGGTTGGACAGGTCTTGTCTAAATGATTTATTAGAGGACTCATAAGTAGAATAAAATAAAATTTTAAAGAAAGAAATTAATATTTATAAATAATTTGTATAAGGTAAATCTATAAAAAATAACTCAGATGCTAAAAAAATATAATATTTTTTATATTAATATATATATTTTTTTTAACATTTGCTTCTCAACTGAAATCTTTAGGCGCCTTTACTGCTTCGGCGCCTGTGTGTGCCGCACACTTTGCACATTGGGTCGGAACGCCCCTGAGAAGAAGCTCCAGTTCTAGATGCTGTTCGTAAGATAGATCTTCGACCGCCTAAAAGTTAGCCCCCCCTTGACGGAAAATGAAAAAGTGAGATATGCATTTCGTTTGATCATTGTTTGATCAGATTTGATCAACAATTTTCATCGTTTGATCAACATTATTTTACGAGTTATGATTAAAAATAACCAGGGGGGGCTAGCTTTTAGGATTTTTCAAAATGCTCAAAATTAAAAAAAAATTAGCGATTCTTATCAGAAATCGATCGTAGAGATTTGATCAACTATTTTTAGCGTTTGATCAAACCGGAAGTGCCCCCAAAATCGATATTTTTAATTCCAGGCACCTAAAAGTTAGCCCCCCCCCCATGACGGAATTTCGAGACAAAAATGGTGCCATCTAACGTAAAATTACCTCTAGAGATTTGATCAACCATTTTTAGCGTTTGATCAAACCCGGAAATGCCCCCAAAATCGATATTTTTAACTCCAGACCCCTAAAAGTTAGCCCCCCCATGACGGAATTTCGAGACAAAAACGGTGCCATCTAACGTAAAATTACCTCTAGAGATTTGATCAACCATTTTTAGCATTTGATCAAACCCGGAAATACCCCCAAAATCTATATCTTTAGTCATAGACCCCTAAGGGGTTTAGCTCCCCCACCACCTCCATGATGGAATTTCGAGACAAAAATGGTGCCATCTAACGTGAAATCATCTGTAGAGATTTGATCAACCATTTTTAGCATTTGATCAAACCCGGAAGTGCCCCCAAAATCGATATTTTTAGTAATAAACCCCTAAAATTTAGCCCCCCCCCCCACCTCCATGATGGAATTTTGAGACAAAAATGGTGTCATCTAACGTAAAATTACCTCTAGAGATTTGATCAACCATTTTTAGCATTTGATCAAACCCGGAAATGCCCCCAAAATCGATATCTTTAGTAATAGACCCTTAAGGGGTTTAGCTCCCCCACCACCTCCATGACAGAATTTTGAGACAAAAATGGTGCCATCTAACGTAAAATTGTCTATAGAGATTTGATCAACCATTTTTAGCGTTTGATCAAACCCGGAAGTGCTTCCAAAATCGATATTTTTAACACCAGACCCCTAAAAGTTAGCCCCCCCCAACAACGGATTTTCGAGACAAAAACGGTGTCATCTAACGTAAAATTACCTCCAGAGATTTGATCAACCATTTTTAGCATTTCATCAAACTCGGAAATGCCCCTAAAATCGATATTTTTAGTAATAGACCCCTAAGGGGTTTAGCTCCCCCCCCCCCCCCACCTCCATGACGGACATTCGAGACAAAAATGGTGCCATATAACGTAAAATTGTCTATAGATATTTGATCAACCATTTTTAGCATTTGATCAAACCCTGTAAATGCCCCTAAAATCGATATTTTCAGTAATAGACCCCTCAGGGGTTTAGCTCCCCCCCCACATCCATGACGGAATTTCGATACAAAAATGGTGCCATTTGACGTGAAATCATCTGTAGAGATTTCATCAACTATTTTTAGCATTTGATCAAAACCGGAAGTGCCCCCAAAATCGATATTTTTAACTCCAGACCCCTAAAAGATGCCCCCCCCCATGACGGAATTTCGAGACAAAAACGGTGTCATCTAACGTAAAATCAATTTTAGAGATTTGATCAACCATTTTTAGCATTTGATCAAACCCGGAAATGCCCCTAAAATCGATATTTTTAGTAATAGACCCCTAAAAGTTAGCCTCCCCCATGACGGAATTTCGAGACAAAAACGGTGTCATCTAACGTAAAATTACCTCTAGAGATTCGATCAACCATTTTTAGCATTTGATCAAACCCGGAAATGCCCCTAAAATCGATATTTTTAGTAATAGACCCCTAAAAGTTAGCCTCCCCCATGACGGAATTTCGAGACAAAAACGGTGTCATCTAATGTAAAATTATCTCTAGAGATTTGATCAACCATTTTTAGCAATTGATCAAACCCGGAAATGCCCCTAAAATCGATATTTTTAGTAATAGACTCCTAAAAGTTAGCCCCCCCCCCTCCCCATGACGGAATTTCGAGACAAAAACTATGTCATCTAACGTAAAATTACCTCTAGAGATTTGATCAACCATTTTTAGCAATTGATCAAACCCGGAAATGCCCCTAAAATCGATATTTTTAGTAATACTCCCCTAAGGGGTTTAGCCCCCCCCCCCCCCCCCCACCTCCATCATGGAGTTTCGAGACAAAAATCGTGTCATTTAACGTAAAATTACCTCTAGAGATTTCATCAACAAATTTTAGCATTTGATCAAACTCGGAAGTGGCGCAAAAATCGATATTTTTAACTCTAGACCCCTAAAAGTTACCCCCCCCCATGACAGAATTTCGAGACAAAAACGATGTCATCTAACGTAAAATTACCTCTAGAGATTTGATCAACCATTTTTAGCATTTGATCAAACTCGGAAATGCCCCCAAATCGATATTTTTAGCAATAGACCCCTAAGGGATTTAGCTCCCCCCTCACCTCCATGACGAAATTTCGAGACAAAAATAGTGCCATCTAACGTGAAATCATCTGTAGAGGTTTGATCAACCATTTTTAGCGTTTGATCAAACCTGGAAGTGCCCCCAAAATCTATATTTTTAGTATCAGACCCCTAAAAGTTAACCCTTCCTCCATGACGGATTTTCGAGACAAAAATGGTGCGGTCTAAAGTGAAATCATCTGTAGAGATTTGATACATTATTATTGAATGTATTATGTAAGAAAATCTAATTATTTATAATATTTAAGTAGCAGTTATTTTTTCTAAGTGTTATATGATATAAAGTTATTTCATTTAAAATTGTAATATTTTATTAACTTTTCTTCAATTGAATCAATAAATTATGCAAATAAATATATAACCATATCTGTATATCATTGCAAACTAAAACTAGTCGTTGGGGGCCACCGTAATACTTACCCATCATATATATGCATATACTATAATACTAGTCGTTGGAGGCCACCGTAATACTTACCCATCATGGATATGCGTAACATAATATATGAAAACATAACATATGTAAGCAATTTATAAAATGCATTGCAATTCCAAAAAAAATATAAACGTATAATTAAGTATTTTTAATACATAATCATGCTCTATTAATGAATTTCTGATGAACCAGTTTCGATAAATTGTATGAAACGCCAAACAATTCAAGTAGCACGGAATTGCATAAAAGAAACATCCTTATAACTCAAAAAATATTAATCATATTCACTAACGGTTTCTTGCATCAAATTAAGTGTCTCATTTCCAATTAAAAGATATCTTTGAATTGAAATTTGAATGAAATACAGGGTCATGAAAAATCAAAGAATGTGAAAAACAGGATTAGAAATATTTCGACAACTAATAATCCGATCACCTTTGTTTTATGCGCAAAATTTGTGTTATTTTATTGCCTTTTATGTCCACTCCTTAAAATAAAAAAATTCGAAAATTTTTATATACCTTTCATCAGAACGAATTTTTTGGGAGTCCGAAAAAAATAGTTCCGGATAATCGAGGTTACTGATATTAAATAGGCTTCGTCCCATTCTTACATACTAAGCACATACAAAATTTCAAGTCTCTATCTCAATTTGTTCGGGAGATAGAGCGGTTACAGACAGACAGACAGACACACAGACGGACGGACGGCAAATTTTTTTTTCTAAAAATATGTTTTTCGGAATCTCCAGTGTCCGAAACGTGTAAATCCGTCAAAAAAAATTTTTCGATTTTCAAAACGATTGCAAGACTTACCCTATACTACGTAGGATGAATAAGTAATATGAAAATAATACTTTTGAAAACTATTTATAAAATGGATTGCAATTCCAAAACAAAATTTAAACGTGTATTTATATTTTTATTGTGCATAGTAATGCTGTATTAATGAGTTGCTGATGAATCTCTTTCGATAAACTTTACAACACGCCTAACTACTCAAGTAGTACTGAATTGCGAAAAAGAAACATCCTTATAACTCCAAAAATAATAATCTTATTATCTAACAGTTTATTGCGTCGGATTAAGCGTCCCATTTCCAATTAAAATATACCTCTGAATTGAAATTTGAATGAAATACAGGGTCATGAAAAATCGAAAAATGTGGAAAACAGGATTACAAATATCTCGGCAACTAATAATCCGATCGACTTCGTTCTATATGCAAAATGTGTGTTATTTTATTGCCTTTTACGTCCATTCCTTAGAACAAAAAATTCCTTAGAACGAAAATTTTTATATACCTTTCATCAGAACGAAATTTTCGAGAGTCCGAAAAAAATAGTTCCGGATAATCGAGGTTGCTGATATTAAATAGGGTTCGTCCCATTCTTACATACTAACCACATACAAAATTTCAAGTCTCTATCTCAATTTGTTCGGGAGATAGAGCGTTTACAGACAGACAGACGGACGGTAAAATTTTTTTTCTAAAAATATGTTTTTCGGAATCTCCACTATCTAAAACGTGTAAATCCGTCAAAAAAATTTTTCGATTTTCAAAACGATTGCAAGACTTACCCTATACTACGTATGATGGGTAAGTAAAAAGAATTTAAAAAAAGAAATAGACATTAAAAACGATATCATTAAGGAAGCTGGGTCTTTCGTTGAAAAAATACGTATGATACTGTAATGAGGGGGGTGGGAAAAACTCGGTAATTTATCTAAAAAATATCCGTCAGCTAAAATATTTTTTTCTTTAAATCACTGACTTGTTTTTATCATTCCTATAAACACCCCTCCCTTCCTTTTCAAATGAAATCCTGCTTTATGCTAAAAATAACATAAATCTTTGTCTTTTATTAGCACAACTTAACGAGATCTGAAAAAATTTCAAATAAAAAAACATAAAGAACACTGTACCAAATTGTAGATATTCACTCATTAAAAAAAGAAAATAAAAATAAAAATTGGATTTTGTGTATATCACCTGTTTTCAAAATAAATATTATAGACTTTTGATACTCTTGTCTCCGAACGGAAGTTGCATCTGGGCCTGCAAGTTTGCCACCTGAAGTTTGTCTATGGCAATTCGGATGACTCCTAAATTTATTATTATTATGATGTTTTATTTTTCAACTTCTGTCTCTAAAAGTAAACGGTATGGATAATTTCAGATGGCCGATTTTTCAATGCTTCGGTTTTCCAATGATAAAATAAACATCTGCTCTGATATACTCGAACTTCGCGCTTCTGTCAAAACATACATACGATATTGATTTTGTCATATTAGAAAGCATTTAATTCGATGTTTTTAATTTAAATAAGATAAATCTTTTGCAGGAAGTAAAACATTCTGTAGTTTTGTATAAATTATTCAAGAAATTAGAATTAAAAAAATGTAGATACACAGATGGTACTGGTTTCATCATAAGATAAGTGATAAATTTACCGGACATTTCTGTTTAAAACATCCAAAATTACAGAATGCATCTCATGTTAAATAAAAAATCCCTTTCGGCTTAGCCTATAGGGGAAAGTAGATTTCAAGGTTAAATGCTCATTAAAAAAAAAAAAAAAAAAAATTGGTTAGAGATAAACCCAGTTTTAACAATTTTATTTAGCAACTTTGGAAGAATTTTTTTATTTCATTTTTCCGTAGGAGCTGGTTTTGTCAGAATCATATTTAGCGAAATTCAGCTCAAAATACCCACTTTGACAGCACTTTTAAAAATATAATCTGACTTAATGAATAATTATTACATTATTAAACATTAGCCTTTTAAGAAAAGATTTATAGACAGATTCAGAGTAGTGATGGGCAATTCTGGAAATTTTGAGAATCAATTAAAATCGATATCGTATAAAACAACATCGATCATAATAAGAATCGATTTCTCAGTTCTCGAATCGATACTAGATTCGATATTTCGATATTCAGGTTCACACAGAGAAGATCCAAATTAATAATTCCAAAACTTAGACAATCAGGAGGACCGTCATCCCATT
This sequence comes from Maratus speculifer, assembly GCA_964019185.1. Classification (NCBI taxonomy): domain Eukaryota; kingdom Metazoa; phylum Arthropoda; class Arachnida; order Araneae; family Salticidae; genus Maratus; species Maratus speculifer. The sequence goes on along the minus strand of OZ025290.1, from coordinate 52,886,215 downwards.
CATCTAATTGAGGACGGATGGGGGGGAGGGGTAATCGTCCCTTCCCAAAACTAATCAGGCAAGCGTCTTTTCAGTATGAATGTATATCCAAAGATTGAACCAAAACTGTTAATTCAGCATGAAAAACCCATTAACCCATTTACCTAAATTATGAACCCTCCCTTGATCCCCCTTTCATACTTAACCAATGAAACCCCAAAATCAATAATAAATCCCCAAAATCAATTCCTTGTCACTTTTTTTCCGGTAACTTTTTTTCCGTGTCACTTTTTTTCCGCTTTTGTAGTTCATGTCCCCTTTTTTACGATAACTTTTTTTCCTAGATTCCATAGTGGAATGAGTTCTTCTTGTCCTTGTCTAGAATTTAAAGAAAGGAAACACTGAAACATTTCTGGAAATTAAATGTTGAAAAAATTTAAAAGTGATACTTTTTTTAACAGTAAAAAGGGAAATATTAAGAATTTAAAATCCCCCCTCTAAATGTACTTTTTCTCAAACTCCCCCCCCAAAACTAAATTGTATGACGCATCTTGCGTCACCAAACCCCTCTCTGGGCACCCATGCTTGGCATCTGAATTATCTTTTGTAGATTTACCTTATAGAAATTATTTATAAATATTCATTTCTTTCTATAAAATTTTATTTTATTCTACTTATGAGTCCTCTAATAAATCATTTAGACAAGACATGCCCAACCTTTATAAACAGAGATGCACCTCATATAGTTATAAATAATAAAAGGCGCCACATAGCTGAAAATATGCAACACTATTATCTCACTGCGGTGGAAAATCATAATATACATCAGTTTTATTACCGTAGGAGCTAAATTTCGCTTGTTTTTTTATTATTATTTATAAGAAACAATTGTCACTTTACTTCAGAATTTATCATAAATAAGAAGAAAATTACTATTCGGAAATACTGGTAAAAGTTTCTCCTACAATATCAGTCCATGAATAGAAGTAGACTTATATGTTAAAAACGTCTTATATGATGCGCGTACATCTCACGCTGATAGCTATAAGTCCCCTATGATTCAGAAACTATTTTAAAATAATTTGCAACAATAATTTAATTCAGAATAAATTTAAAATTAGATTTTCAGAGGACAGTCTATCTTCAAAAGTTTTGTAGATGAAGAAGCTATAGAAACCTTAATCACTGAATAACAACTTAATAGCATTAAATAATTAAAACTTATTTAAGGTCATCGATAAGTATTACAAGAAAACTATTTAAATATTTTTTACTTTTAATAACGCATCCTTTAAAATGGATTTTTAATCTTAAAAATAGCTAGCATAAGAGGATACATTCAAATGGGTGCCAAGAAAACCTAAGGGCGCAATCGTGGCGTCCGCGGGGGACGCTTTGGAGAATCCTGAATAGAAAAACAATGTAAAACCAGAACTTGTGGGCTATGCATAGGGCCGTAGCTAAGGGGGTTCTATGGGCGGTTCAGCTTCCCCTCAAACATTTTGAGCCTCCCTGAAAAAGATTCCAAAATCACTAAATTGATTTCTATTCCAAAAATTCAAATAAAATTCTGTTTAAAAATCTAATTAAGTTTTGAGGATCTTTCACAGCTTTTGCAAAAATACTAAATTGTAACTAAAATAAGTGTTTCAACACTTGCTCATCCTAATTACACATATGAAGCTAACAAGTTGTTTAAGATTTCACTCGTTTTACACTCTAATTTTTCATCACCCTATTGTTTTCTTAGCGCAAAATGAAACTATTACAACAGTTTAATGAGAAACATAGTAACTACAGAGTGAACATGTACTAATTTATCTTTCTGGGTCACAGAGAGAAAAAGAGAAAATATGACCCCCCCCCCCTTTCCCATTATTCACTTCTAGCTATGGCACTGGCTGTGCATACATAACGTTATTACTTTAGGAAAAGGGGGGGGGGAGAATCTAGCATTTGATATCAGAAGATATCTCCAGTGAAGGATGGGGTGTCTTGATATATTTATCATTTTTGAATGATCCAACCAATATTTTCTCTTTCTGTTTCAATTAATATAATTTTTTTTTTCATTTTATTTATAACTTGTTCGTTATATCAAAATAGTCTGCAAGATATATACAGGGTGTCCGAAAAGTCTGGAAACGGCCGAATAACTCGAGAAATACATATGAGATTGAAAAACGTAAATATACGTGTTAAATATTTTTAAATAAGCTACTCTGAGATACCAAATTTGACCTTCGAAACCGACCCCCTGGGGGTCAGAGGGGGTCCAACTTTGAAATCTTAAATTATAACCCCCATTTTTTATTGCAGATTCGGATTCTACGGACAAAAATACGTAACTTTTGTATTTGATGTTTATTTCAAATCTTCGTTTATCACGGTGTAATCGAGCATATTAAATCGATACATATTTCCGTTTTTCCAACGGGATTTTCCCTAATCGAAACTGATTGGGCTGAATTTTTGACGTCAAATTCTTCGTCTTTTGTAGGAATAGCGTTTCCTGAAAATCACCCGTGGCGATTATTTCAATAGTGCTACACTGTTAAAAATTTGACCCATTTGTTGCAGCGTCACTCCACAGCTATTATAGAATATCTCTTTTGTGACCAATGAGAGTGCTCCATAACACAGTAAAGTAATCGTTTTCTATAAAAGTGGGGGAGTGACGATGCAGCAAACGTGTCAATTTTTTACAGTGTACTTTACTGTGTTATGGAACATTCTCATTGGTCATGAAACAGATATTCTATAAAAGCTGTGGAATGGAACATTCTCATTGGTCATGAAACAGATATTCTATAAAAGCTGTGGAGTGACGCTACAGCAAATGGGTCAAATTTTTAATTGTGTGTAGTACTATCGAAATAATCGGCACGGGTAATTTTCAGGAAACGCTATTCTTGCAAAAGACGAGGAATTTGATGTCATAAATTCTCCCCAATTAGTTTCGATTAGGGAAAATCCCGTTGGAAAAGCTGAAAAATGTATCGATTTAATATGCTCGAATACACCGTGATAAACGAGGATTCGAAATAAACATCAAATACAAAAGTTACGTATTTTTGTCCATAGAATCCGAATCTGCAATAAAAAATGAGGGTTATAATTTAAGATTTCAAAGTTGGACCCCCCCTGACCCCCATGGGGTCGGTTACGAAGGTCAAATTTGGTATCACTGAGTAGCTTATTTAAAAATATTTAACACGTATATTTACGTTTTTCAATCTCATATGTATTTCTCGAGTTATTCGACCGTTTCCAGACTTTTCGGACACCCTGTATATATATATATATAATAGTTTGTTAACTATTTTTATGAAAATTAAAATAATTTAATCACTATAAAATTATTTATTTTCAAAATATTGAATATCTCTATGTTTGGTATTCCTATTCTTCCGTCTTATGTGTATTCATATATATAATCTGCGTTTGAGAAAACAGGTGTAAAGTATATTTGAAATAATACTTGTGTTTACCAATAAAGAAAAGAGAATGTTATTGAGGAATGATAACGTATGATATCGTAAGGGGTAGCGGAGGTCCAGAAATTGCCAAAAAGTTGATAACGTTCATTACATTTGTATAGCCTTTTGTATGTTAGTGTTCTCTGTTCTTTTCAATGCACAGATTTTTGATTAGAGATACTGGCGTCAGCTATGTAACAAATTTTAACTGGTAAAAATGGAGCATCAGCCGTTTGTGAAGCTGTTGGCATTCCGTGGTTTAACACTTGTTTTCGCACTTAAAGAGTAAAGCTCACTTTAAGCGGCCAAAGCAATAATTTTGTTCAGCACTTCTACTAATGATCATTTCTGGTGGAAACTATTATGTATTGAACAAAAGTTTTTTTTATTTTTTTTATTTCACACCATAGATTTCTGAGCGAAATAAATACCTTTTATCTATCTTTTACCTATCTAGTACTCTGGAATTATCATGATAGCGAAAAAGGGGGAGAGTTGATGAAGATAGACTAAATTTGGCCATAGATGTCCAAATTTCCTAATTTTTCCGAAGGTTGAAGGGGGAGCCTTTCCCTGCACTCCATGCATACACTTGTGTCTATTCAAATACTGCATAAATTATTGTAATGATTGTAAGATTTGTACATTTAATTTCCGAACATAAAATTGAATTTTTGAAATAAGAGCCCTTATTAGCATTACACATAATCGTAGACGTTACTAAGACTAAAATGCCCCCCCCCCCGCAAAAAATAGACATAAATAAATTAGAAACTACAATGATGGCTATTAATATGAATGGGAAAATATAGATTTATGTAAAAGGTGTTTTAAAATCCCGTTTACTTTATGTCCTACTAACCAACCACCTTGGATCACCTTAGGCCAATTACAATAACCTAAAGTCAAATATTGAATGTTATTTTTTTCCAAACGAATGTAGAGATGGGGTGTGGGGAGAGCAATGTCTCCAGCAGCATGTTGATTTAACTTTATAATATCGATGCGAATCGCTGCCAAATAAAATGATTTTATGAAATAGCAATTAAAAATACCGTTTCTTTCTTTCTTTATTATTATTTATCTATTTATTTGTAATCCTACCGGGATTTCACTATATCCCAATTTGAAAATGCAGAAGAAATCAAACGTTACGCTTTTCGTCAGTGGGAAGGACTGCTTGGGGAAGCGTACAAGCATAATCTCGTTGAGGAATAAAAGTTCGCCATTTTGCGATTATCATTAAGGGTTTTTAATTAATATTTCGGGTAATTAACAAAAAATAAAAAAATGAGTGTCAGGTGCACGGTGCATCATCTATCCTTATCCAAATTTTCAGATCTCTATGTGCAGTACATTTTCGTAGCCATCGCCAACACTTCTTTCTTTTAGATGCAATATATTGTTATTGCATTAAATTATTTTCTCCGGGATAATAAAATTTTACTGTAACGCAGGATTCTGATAGAGAGTGCTTTTATTTACACAGGTTTTACTGTGTTACAAATTTTATTTACACAGCTGCCACCCTTCTTTATTTTTCAAGTAATTTAAGCATGTTTGAAAACAGAAATTTATTTATTTAATGAAATAAAGTACGAATTGTAAAGAAACAAGATATATTTTATTAAATAAAATTTCTGGTTGAAAAAATCCAAAAGAATGGCAACTATACATTTTTAAATATTCATAGTTTTTTTTGGGGGGGGGGATAAAGTTTTATTTTTACAGGCGAATGGATTAGGGGGGGGGGAAGGGCGCCAAATACAGTTCTGGACACAGGCGCCGAATACTGCTGGCACGCCCCTGCAAATGTTTCTTTTTAAACCATAAATGATATTCACATTTTTCTTTTGCAAAATCGCATTAGACAAACTCTACCCCGTGAAACTGCCCCTCTCCCCCCTCCCCCCAAAAATGACTTAAAGGAGAAATATGAACAAAAGCTTTTTCACTTAGCATCCTCAAACTAACTCCTTGTCATGCTTAATATTATATAACAGTTTCATCTCCTTTTATAAAGTAAAAAGAATGTGTACGGTGCGAATGCATAAAATACCAATGGAACAGAAAACCTGCTTTTATTGCCCTCCCAGGAGTTAGAAATAACAATGATAAATAAATCTTTATTCTTGCAATTTTAATTTACAGATGCACATATTAGACAAACATGAAACGTCATTAGTGATCTGTACTTTATCTTACTTTTAAACAGAATAAAAAATTGACGTGTGCAGCACAAAAGACATCTGCTAGGTTGTTTATATTAAAGAAGAACACATGCTTTATTTTGATAAACACTGCCCAGCCAAAGTGCCAGAACCGCTTAACTTTGCATTCTGTTTTGATATATCAGCAGTTTTATCATAATTATTTAGCAGCTGATGATCTCTATTTTCAGTTGTATTTACAAACCTACATTTTCTATACGTAATCGCTTATACAAATTACTCAATGAATAGTTTTTAGATAGTAGGAAAATAATGTCACACCTAAAGACAACAATTCCGTTTGTTCTTTTTATAAATGTCGATTTTCGAGAACTTTAGTATATAAATTTAAGCATAACATGTAACTCTAATCTGTAGCACCTTTTTTAACTCAAAATTCCGTGATGGATGGGGACTAAAAGAGAGTAAGAGAGTGTGCACAGGCAGAATTTCTTCTCAACAAAACAGCTGGACAACGTTATTTCACTCTTCTTGAATGTAAACGCAAGTATCATTTCTAACATGCTTTGGAAAAAGTTTTCGGAATAGCGGATAATGTATGGATGTTTGTCATAATGTATGAATATATTTGATGACAAAACAAAAATGCCACCCACTGCATTGTCCCATAATTTTGAAATAGATAATTTTATGATCATTTATAGTCATTTAATTTTAAAATAAAAAAATAACAGATTATTTTTAGATTAGCATCCCTTTGTAAGGTATCAAATTTATAAAATATTGTATTTTAAATTACTAAATTTATATTTGGACACTTATTAAGAATATGTAAATTAAATAAGATTCAAAACTTTGTTTTATAAAATGATCAATTTTTTTAAAAGGAAACAAAATGCTTTTCTGAACAGAAAATGGACGTAAATTTGTTAATATTTGAAAAACTAACTAATCGAATGATTTGAAAAAAAACATGTTTAATAGCGGTTTCGCTTTTTTTCGGTAAGCATGAACTATAAAAATCAAACGCAAAATATTAAAAACTTTAAACTCAATATATTTTTTGCGATTTTTACACTTAAAACTGTAAATTTGGTGAAAACGAAGTTAAAGGTATAAAGTCTTACAAAATTATTTGAAGGTTCATTCGTCCTCGGAAATACCAGAGTATGTCTAGTGTATGTCTAGTGTCTATCTCTAGTGTATGTCTATATCTATATCATATATTTACAGATAATTTCACGTAGATGGCACAGTTTTTGTTTGGAAATTCCTTAATGGGAAAGACAATTTGTGCATCTTGTGCTAAAAATATCAAGGCACTATTCAGGGCACTTCCGAGTTTGATCAAACGCTAAACATTTTTTATCAAATCGCTACAGATGATTTCCCTTTAGATGGCACGATTTTTTTTCTCGATATTGCGTCATGCGGGGGGGGGGGGGAGTAATTTTTAAGGATCAGTACGTATAAATATCGATTTTAGAGAAACTTCTGTGCTTAATCAAATGAAAAAAATGGTTCATTAAATCTCTACAGATAATTTCTCGTTATATGGTACCAATTTTGTTTTGAAATTCTTTCGAAGGGGAGACGGGTCCATGCGTAAAAGTATCGATTTTAAGTGCACTTCCAGGTTTGTGAAACGCTAAAAATGGTTGATCGAATCTCTACAGAGGATTTCATTTTACACGGAACCAGTTTTTGTCTCGAAATTCCGTTATGCAGGTAGGGGTAGCTAAACCCCTTAAGGGTCTACTACTAAACATATCGATTTTGGGGCATTTCCGTGTTTGATCAAATGCTAAAAATTGTTGATCAAATCTCTAGAGGTAACTTTACGATAGATGACACCGTTTTTATCTCGAAATTCCGTCATGGGGGGGCTAACTTTTAGGGGTCTGGAGTTAAAAATATCGATTTTGGGGGCACTTCCGGGTTTGATCAAACGCTAAAAAGGGTTGATCAAATCACTAGAGGTAATTTTACGTTAGATGGCACCATTTTTGTCTCGAAATTCCGTCATGGGGGCGCTAACTTTTAGGGATCAGGAGTTAAAAATATCGATTTTAGGGGCTCTTCCGTGTTTCATCAAACGTTAAAAATGGTTGAACAAATCTCTAGCGGTAATTTTACGTTAGATGACACCATTTTTGTCTCGAAATTCCGTCATGGGGGGATTAACTTTTAGGGGTCTGTAGTTAAAAATATCTATTTTAATATCATTCCGGGTTTGATCAAATGCTAAAAATGGTTGATCAAATCTCTACAGATGATTTTACGTTAGATGGCACCATTTTTGTCTCGAAATTCCATCATGGAGGTGGTGGGGGAGCTAAACCCTTTAGGGGTCTATTACTGAAAATATCGATTTTGGGGGCATTTCCGGGTTTGATCAAATGCTAAAAATGGTTGATCAAATTTCTAGAGGTAATTTTACGTTAGATGGCACTGTTTTTGTCCCGAAATTCCGCCATGGGGGGGGGGCTAACTTTTAGGGGTCTGGAGTCAAAAATATCGATTTTGGGGGCACTTCCGGGTTTGATCAAACGCTAAAAATGGTTGATCAAATCTCTAGAGGTAATATTACGTTAGATGACACCATTTTTGTTTCGAAATTTCATCATGGAGGTGGGGGGGGCTAAATTTTAGGGGTTTATTACTAAAAATATCGATTTTGGGGGCACTTCCGGGTTTGATCAAATGCTAAAAATGGTTGATCAAATCTCTACAGATGATTTCACGTTAGATGGCACCATTTTTGTCTCGAAATTCCATCATGGAGGTGGTGGGGAAGCTAAACCCCTTAGGGGTCTCTTACTAAAGATATCGATTTTGGGGGCATTTCCGGGTTTGATCAAATGCTAAAAATGGTTGATCAAATCTCTAGAGGTAATTTTACGTTAGATGGCACCGTTTTTGTTTCGAAATTCCGTCATGGGGGGGCTAACTTTTAGGGGTCTGGAGTTAAAAATATCGATTTTGAGGGCACTTCCGGGTTTGATCAAACGCTAAAAATGGTTGATCAAATCTTTAGGGGTAATTTTACGTTAGATGGCACCATTTTTGTCTCGATATTCCGTCATGGGGGGGCTAACTTTTAGGTGTCTGGAATTAAAAATATCGACTTTGGGGGCACTTCCGGGTTTGATCAAACGCTAAAAATAGTTGATCAAATCTCTACGGTCGATTTCTGATAAGAATCGCTAATTTTTTTTTAATTTTGAGCATTTTGAAAAATCCTAAAAGTTAGCCCCCCCTGGTTATTTTTAATCATAACTCGTAAAATAATGTTGATCAAACGATGAAAATTGTTGATCAAATCTGATCAAACGATGATCAAACGAAATGCATATCTCACTTTTTCATTTTCCGTCAAGGGGGGGCTAACTTTTAGGCAGTAGATCTTCGATTTCTTTCTGTTATCTTTGGACGTCGACCACTCCGTTTCTTCTTTCCATACATTGACGGATTCTTTAAAACGTTTTTTACTGCTCCTTGTGAATATTTAATTAGCAAAGCAATTTGGCGTTGTGTTTTTCCAAAAGCTCTGAATGCCAAAATTTTACCAACTTGTACCTCTGTGAGAACCTTTCCTCGAGGCATTAGAAATTAGAAAAGGTGTTGACTTTTCACTGTTCTAAGAATAACGCGCAATGACTCACAATAAACAAGATGTATTAAAAGAAAGCAAAATTATTCTAAAATTAATTCAAAGGCAGACGATAAATGATTTTTTATAAAATCATGGAGAGAATTGAAAATATGAATAAATATCGTTTGCATTAATACCAATGTGAAAAATAATTTCACTGAATTATTTTCTTATCACAAAACACATTTATTATTTAGATAAAAAATACCAGAGTATAGAAATTCCTAACTTTGAGTTTATAATTTTGTCCAGATCTCACATAATGTTATTTTATGAGAAAAACTAAAACATGTATTGATGTATTGAAATGTATTGATCCATAATGACTCCATTTATTAGTTTTTTATCATAAAATACATTTATTTATATCAAATGTGCCAGAATATAGAAATTAATTACTTTGAGTTTATATTTTTGTCCAGGTTTCATATAATGTTATTTTTTTTTTTAAGTTATGTATTTTCTTATTTAAATTACGTACTCCATTTTATTTATGAGTTATATTAAATTTAGATGTCTTATTATAAATATTCATCATTATTTCATTAACTTAAAGCTAACCTTATTTACATTAGGATGTAAATAAATTAAAAAAATTCTGAGTTTATAATTTTGTCCAGGAGTGTAGATTATTTCTCTATTAAGAAAATTATTTAATAATTGTTAATTTTTAGCAGTGTTAAAATTTTAATAGTAAATGTAATTATTAATAATTTTAATAAATATCAGTTGTATTTAATATGGTTTTACATAATTAGTAAATATTAATCTGTACAACATTATTGTACACTATTAATTAATGAAAATGAATGCAGTTTTTATAACTATTAGAAATAAACGGATTATGTTTAAAATTTAAAGTTTAACTGCTTTGAAAACCTAAAATTATTGATAGCTGTTTTATATTTTAATGCACGAGGAAAAAATAATAATAATTAAATTTAATAGTTTATGTTCTCATCTTTTAGTCTAATATAGCAAAATTTGTTATTAATGATTTTTTTAATTTTTCTTGTAGTTTATATGAAATTTTGGACATTCATAAGAAGAATCTATGTACTTTTATGTTAGTCAGATTCAGGTGATAAATCGAATATATTCATATTATATTTAAAATACATCTCTTACACACACCCATTTCATAATTCAAAATATCAATCTTTTACCAGTTTCATTTAAAATATTAAGAAGAAAAAATATTATAAATCAAAACTTCCTATTTTAATTTACAGAATTTTCTAATTTACACATCTGAAATATAAAAGTTGTTAGTAATGATTAAAAAATACTATTAGTGAGGTTTGAGCCTGGCTAACATAAAAGTACATAGATCATTTGAAGGACTTAAGAGCACACACTAGTCACGCGGTAAAAGCCGATCACTAATGGTAAGTCTATGGGCGCAATCTTTTCGAATATCTCGCTTAATTTTCAATATTTTTAAATGATTTTTTTTCTCAGGATAACTGAGGACATTCTATTACCGGGCTAGTTTGTACTTTTCTGATTTTCGTTGTAGTTTAATTCTGAGGACCCTTTAAATTTTGGATTCAGTGAAATTCGAGGTGTTGTGCCCTTTTTACTCTTATAAATTCTATTTCAGCAAAATTCAGAAAAAATTAAAAACGCTTCACGGAATATTAGTGTTTAAGCTTTCCAATGATATGCTTTCCATATTTCTACTGCAATTAGGCTGAGCAAAATTCGAAAAGATTTTGATCAGAAATGGTACAAAAAAAGCGTTTTAATTATATGCGCTCCGCCTCAGCCAGTCTCCGCCTCTCCTGCCCTTTTGAAAATTACAATTGGTTAACACCAATCCATTTTAGCAAATGAAAGTAACTTTTTTCCTTTCCTTGTATTTTCCTTTCTGTTATTGGTTTATAATAACGTGTTAATATAACCTCCCTTATTTCAAGGTTTGGATTTATTTTTTCTACAATTATAGATAAATTTTAACTAAAATAGTCTTGAAAAAAATCAACGACATCTATTTTTTTGTTTTTATAAAACTAACGCTATTTTTAAGTTATAACTAACTTCCAAATAAAAAAATTATACATTTCTTTGTATATATATTTTTTTTTCAAGTCCATACAAAACAAGGTAGATTTGATACAAATTACAGTAAGCTCCTTTTTAGCAAAAAGGAAATTCTGATAATTTTAAAATATAATTGGAACTTTTGTGAAATACATAGGTAGAATTAAAAGGACAAGGAGCTATATTTGTAATTTATAAATTTCCTTATACAGCTTGCAAAATACATGAAACAGGGGGGGGGGGGCAGGGGTGTGCAAAGAGAAAACTGCGCCCGGAGTAAAGTTCAGTTTGGCGCCCCATTCCCTGAACTTTTTCTTGTGACAGACTAAAAATTACGTTAGTAGTAAAAATTTGGCGCCCCCTAAATCTCGATCCCGGGGCAACCACCCCCTTCGTCCCCCTCTTTTTCGCACGGCGCTGCAAGAACTACATTTTGAGGAGGCTTATTCAACACCGCGCCGTCCGAAAGGGGAGGGGTGGCGCCACATTTATACTATCAACATCGTTCTTGGGCTGTTACAAGAAAAAGTTGGGAAAGGGGGCGCCAAATTGAAACTTTGCTCCGGGCGCAGTTTTCTCTTCCCTGTGTTTGTTTTTGGTACTATACGATACTAGGCAGCCCAATTTCAGTCCAGTATTATTAAGTAAAACAGTAAAAAAAATAAGCATTATCAGTTCGAAAAACAGTTTTATCAAAAATAAGCAGAAATTAAAGTTAGAAAGTTTTAAAGATTGGTAATTTTAAAATTGTTGATCAACTTGTTTCAAACTTTAAAGAAATATTTTTTAATATTTATTACATTTGGGGGAAACGATACACTTTTAATAGTCGTTAAAAATGGGGAATTTATCCTGCGTAATACATTTTATTTTAATATAACATAAAGGTTTATTTGCAAAGACAACGAATTGCAAATATTTATCATTATTTATCTATACTAATATTATAAAGAGGAAAGATTTGATTGTTTGTTTGTTTGCATTGAATAGGCTCCGAAACTACTTGACGGATTTGACAAATTATTTCGCCGTTAGAGGCCCCACCAGTGGCCGAGAGGTTCGGACCTCTCAACTGGTAGACGGCAGGTGCTGGGTTCGAACCCAATCGCGGCTGTCGGCCTAACCGTTCGGAGTTTTCGTGGTTTTCTTCTAACCTTGTGTAAATACGGGTTAGGTTCCCTTAGAAAGACCCCCCACGAAGGGCAAATCCCCCCTGGTCCTATATCCCTAGCGTAGATAATCGGACGTCAAAAATCAACCAACCAACCAACCTTTCGCCGTTAGAAAGCTACACTATTTCCGGTGAACATAGGCTATAGTCGCCGCTTAAAAGGATAAAAATAAAACGCCGGATAAACGAATCAAAAGCAATTTGAGAAACTAAAGGTTACCTGACCCACTAGACATATGACAATTACTGAAACACATATGAAAATCGTAACTATGCAACCCCCTCCCCCCCCCCTAAAAAAAACAAAAACATTTTAAACTTTTTACCCCGACGTGATATAAAACCGTGTTTTTTAATTTTTAAAACTATTTAGCAATTACTAAAAAAAGGAAAAGAAATGCTGAAACGCAAATTAATTAAAGTTAAAAATAAATCACGAAACGATTGTTTTGGAGCTGTCAAAAAAGTTATAACAGATAGTAAATATTTTAAAGGGTAGTAAGCATCAAATATGGGGAGGGAGGATTTTTTTTTTAGGAGGAGCAGTCAAATATTTAAAATTGTAACGTTTTCTACAATTTCAAATGCGGACTGTTTCAATAAGCCTAGGGATAAATATTACTTATTTAATTTAATATAAAATTATAAAGAGGGAAGGTTTGTTTGTTTGTTTGCTTGAATTGAATTGAATAGGCTCCAAAACTACTTGACGGATTTAAAAAATTCTTTCACCGTATGAAAGCTACACTATTTCCGGTGAACATAGGCTATATTATATTTTCAAAAAAATTATTTCAAATCCTTATTAAAATGCCAATATTGTAATCCAAGGTGTAGAAAAATGAACTTAAAAAATCTTTACATCGCGTGCGTTGCGAATACTATTGATTATAGAACAAAATAATGTACTACGACTTTGTTAACATGTAATTATCTACAAAAAATGTCGCAACAGCATATGTCTAACTGTTATAGTTATGTCACAATAAGTGTTTTTTATTTAAAAAAATCATTAAAATGCCGTTTCTGTAAAAGCTCTTTATTGTTACTTTGGTTTTGATTCTTATCAAAATAAATTACTTCAAAATCAAGACTGATTTAATGGTTGCCGTTTACCCCGCTCGACTAGGCTGCATCATAATGTGTGATATAGGCGTCACTGGACACGGGAGGGGAGTCAATGTCAGAGATGGCATTTTAATTATTAGGTTATGAGTGTGTGTGTAAAAATTTATAACTTGAAATTTTTCTTAAATATCCGTGAGAAGTCGTTGCGGGCTGCTATAATCTATATACATAAAGCAAAATCGTGTTAGTTACACCATTTATAACTCAAGAACGGATGGATCGATTTTTATGAAATTTTGTATGGAGGTATCTGACACCTTAGATTAACATATAAGCTATTTTTTATCGGACTACCTAAAATGAGGGTAATGTTTTTAGTAGTTGAATTTAATGAGATGAAGTGGTATAAACAATTTGCGGTGTCAGTGGTGGCGGGGGACTGGGCGACTTGCTCTACCCGAAGAAAAGCGAGGGCGGGCCGCTAGTTATAGTATAAAAGTAAAAATAATGAAACTGTAAGGAAAATTTTGCAATTTTTTTAAAGTCTGCTATTCAGCAAATTTTACTCTCTAATAGTTTTCAGAATTGTTTCTTCTTTGTAGTTTTTTGTCGACGTTCAACTAATGCAGCTTCTATCGAGCAGAAGGCTTTTGCATGTTCCAAAACATCATAGTACAAAGTATCGTGAACAAGATTTGTCGAGATATTTACAAACTTTACAAGTTCGTATATATTTAATGGGTGACAATTCAATATAATATTGAAAAACTTTTAGACGATTTTGCAGTTTTTAGCAGTTTTTGTTTGTCCTTGTACAAGGGCAGATCTGGAGACTCCTCAAAAAAGAGGGGGGGGGGGGGACTTTTCAGAAATTTGGAGATTCCAATCGCACCTGCAGCTCGTGTTGGGACAATTTTTTTTCATCATGAGTAGGATCGGGGCTAATTTTTTTCGTTGCAGGTCGAGTTTCGGTCCGGTTTACTTTCATTTTTTGCCGTCGTACTGGTTAAATACTTTTTTTTTTGCGAGTCGTGTTTGGGTAAGGTTCAATTCTACTTTGCCGCTGCGGGTTGGGTTGGAGTCCGGTTCTCTTTCTTTATTGCTGCTGGTTGGTATTGGGTCTGGTTGATTTCTATTTTGTGTGTGTGTGGGGAGGGGGAGGGCCGTAGCTAGAAGTGAACAGTAGGGGGGGGCTCAAGTGAATGTAGGGGGGGGGCTCAAGAGAATGTAAGGGGGGCTCAAGAGAATGTAAGGGGGGCTCAAGAGAATGTAAGGGGGACTCATAATTTTTTTCTCTCGCATTGCCACAGAAAGATAAAGTAATGCATATTCATATTGTAGGTACTATGTTTCTTATTAAAAAGTGTTCTAATAACTTCATTTTATACTAAGAAAATTATAGGATGATGAAAATTTTGAGTGTATAGCTGATCAAAATTAAACATCATGCTAGCTTCTTATGTGCCAATAGGATGAGGGAGGTGTTGAACACACTTATTTTAGATACAATTTAGTAATCCTGCAAAATTGTGAAAGGTTTTCAAGTTAGATTTTTGAACAGAATTTCATTTGAATTTTCGGAACAGAAATTCATTGAGTGACCTTGGAATCTTTTCCAGATGGGCTCAAAATATTTTAGGAGGGGGGGGGGGGCTAAGCCGCCCATACCGCCCCCTTAGCTACGGCCCTGGGGGGGGGGGGGTTGAGTTGAGTACTATTTTATTGACGCTGGTTTGGTTTCGGTCAAATTGACTTTTTACTTTTTTGCTACTGGTCGAGTGGATTTTTACGTTTTTCTTGCGGACAGAGTGGAATTCTACTTTTTATCTGCTTTTCTTTGCATTCTTTTTTGTTGCTGTAGTTGTTTTGGGGTGAAATTAATTTACACTATTTTGGGTTCTGATCTGATTCATAGTGAATTTTCAATCTCGCAAGAAGGATTCGATTCGACCCCATATTTCAAATGAAAGTCTAAATATTTTCTCCGTTATGGAAGAAAATAGTTTAAAGGAGTATTATAAAAGAAAATATCGAAGATACTATGAAATGAAACTATATAAACGCCATAACAGACATTTCCAAATAGTTAATTATGAATATTTAAGATTTTACATTTCAATTTACATGTTAAAACTGCTATTCACAAGTGTTAACATGTACATTAAAATATCCATACGGAATGTCTCGAATAGAAGATACCTCTATTTAACGAACACTTTTCAACAATTTAGCCATCTCTCTTTGGTTGATTCCGTTATGAGTATATATTAGATATTTATTTTCTATATAAAAGATAAAATTGATATTAGAAATATAAATGTTGACATTTTATAATTCCATTAAAACATGAATTGTTTTTCTTTCATTTCGATTCTAAATTGACAAAAAATTTTTTGGTCGAGTTTTGATTTGATTTCCAATGGTATTTTCGGGTTCGGATCGGAAGCAGGGCAATACTATACGCTCAGGGGTCAAATAAATTTTTTTGTCGAATATTTGAAAAATGAAGTTATTTTAAGTGCAATTCTTAGAGGAACGCTCTTTTTTGATTCAAGGGGGAAACACGAGAATCCTCAAGGGGGAGCGATTTCAAAATTTGGAGGTTCGGGCAGGAGGTGATGTTTTCATTGCTGGTGGAGATTATTTCTAAATTTTGCAGTGAGTTGTGTTCGAATCGGCTTGACATTTTTGCTGTGGGTCGGATTTGGGTCAGTTTGACTTACATTTTTTCAAATTCGGTTCTGTTCAGGATAAAATTTCACTTCTGAGAGTAGCACTCAGGTTGATTGATTGGTTGGTTGAATGGGGTTTTATGGCATAAAGTTACATCAGGATATACTGCGCAAAGAACAAGGTGGGAATTCGAGTTAATTAGAAAGTTTGGTTAGGGATTTTTTTTTTTTTTTTTTTTGTAGTTGGCCGGATAGATTTTGCTACGGACCAAGTTTGAGCAGGCTGACTTAGGAATAGGTTTTGCACTAAAGAGCAAATAATAGATTTTTTTTCTCTATAAATTATAACATTCAAGTTGAAGATGTAAAACACATTTTTTAATTCTATTAAAATACATGAACTCATTTTCTTTCATTTCAGTTTCAGGTGTTCGAGTAAGGGCTCGATTTGACATAATTTGTAATTTTTGGGTTCGGATTGATATATTATGGGTCGGGTTGACTTTAAACATTTCGGATTCGGAACATTTCTTCTTTTGGATTTTGACAAATTCGGATCTAGTATAAACTGGTTGATGACTGGATTTTTCAATAGATCAGACAATATTTTATATGAAAAACTATATGTTTGAATATTGACGAGTACATTGTATATATATTCATTTTTCTACTTAAACAACAACAAAAAAAAATATTGATATAATTATATGCGATACCTTTCCCAATTTCCTTCAAATATTAGATTGATTTTGTTTCATTTTGGATTTGTTGATCTGTTTTGTATCAGGCTATTCGGTACTGAATCAGATTTTTTTCTTTTATTTATTTATGTATTTTTTTTTTAGCGAGCTTGGGTTGGGTTAAAACTGAATTGCTTTTTGAGCCTGGGCATGGAAATTTAGGTTCGGGCAGACCTCTAAAAGAACGAAGTCCACGCCAGGCCCGAAGTGGAAGAAAAAATATAGTGTGGTTAAGTTTTGCAGAAAAAAAGTAAGATCCGAACTCGGAATGGTTTCCGAAAGAGTGAAGACTTGAGTAGAGGTCTGGACGGGCTGGAGTTTTCAGTCTCGCCCCGGCCCGGACCGAATGAATGTTATTTTGGCCCGGCCCGGTATAAAACAAAATATTCGGCCCGAGCCTGGCCCGCTCGTTTACACTTTTACATTTCTAGGCCAGGCCCGGCCCGTACAGAAATCAGTGAAAACAGTCCAGGCCGAAAACCGCCTGCATCTTTATTTCGAAACAAAATCAGATTTTTATCATACAATTAAGATTTTTTTAAAGATTACTGCATTCATATTTATTGGATGATTTTATAGAAAATTTTTACTGACAATACACAGTAAGAACATTAATGATTACTTAGGTTCTTAGACTTTCAACATTCAAATAAAGATGCACTGAAAAATTAATATGGTTTAGAATAAAAGAAAAAAAAAAGGAAGTTAAAATTATCACAACTTTTGAAGCTGTGTAATAAAAAGTACATTTATGAAAATATTTCTTTATCATTTTATCAAAGATTTTCTCAAATTTAGAGGAGCTATTTTTTATGCATTTCTGATTTCATTTCATTTTGGAAACACATGAGTTTAACAGGTGTTTTTATTCAGAAACAATGTAATGGAATGGCGTTGTCCATTTTTTGATACAAGCAAATACAATGCGCAACACGCTATATAAAAAGCTAATTTTCATGATATTTATGAAAATATTGTGAAAATTAGAATTTTGAATCGAATTTCCGGAAGCGACAACATGCAAAAGGAGAAAAATCTGAAACCACGTGACAAGAATCTCTTATACCTTAACAAGTATATACAAAAATCTTATTTACCAAAAACGAAATATGCTGTTCGATTCCAAATCCCTTCAATAGTCAGGCTTGTCACTTTTGTACCTTTATAGTTAAAAATTAGTCAGAAAATGTGTCAAACTTTCGTGTTGTTCAGAAATGAATTTAAGAAACCCCAAAGAGTATATTTCCAAAAAGTACGTTAACAGTACGTTAATAGTTTTTATCCCTGTTACAAATAATGTTGTCTGCCCTATACGTCTTACGAATAATTAAGTCTAGTTCCGACCCCGACTATATGTAGAAAAACAGTGCAAACCTGATCTTGGCCCGGCTCCAGTTTGTCAAAAAATTATTATACCCATATAGACACAAAGCAACTGTCCGATGCTGATTTCTACGCTGTACACGTTACATTTATGTATTGATGTTGTTAAACTAGTATCTACTCGTGACGCACATTTATACTTATGGTCGTTAAACCCATATTCATTGAAAATAGACCTCATTTTAGCGTTTTTACCGAAATCTTTATAATACGCCGGCAGGCCAGTTAAACTTTTTTATCGGACTGGCCCATACGGCCTGTTTATTTTTTTGCCAGTCTGATACAGGCCGATGCAGATCTCTAGACCTAAGCAAGCCCTAGTCTCATGAGTTAAAACTGGCCGGCTCAACCCGGGCAGTGACAGCTTTGTCGAGTCCGATCAGGTCGCACCGTTCTCAATCTTAAACACGATTCATTTATCCTATGGACATCTAATATCATTTTCCAGACCCTTCATTGGGCTCAAAGGGGGAGGGAGCGATCGCCCCATCACTTCTGGTATTCATCATATTGAAATCTTGGTATTGAATCGCATCTTTTTATATGTCGACAGATGGTTCGTGGGAATTATTACATTGTTCTGCAATGAATAATAAATTTTGAAAGAAAACTTAATTGTAAAACACTGTAACATTAATAAAGCTAGACTGAGTGTGCGGTATCTTCCTTAAAAAAAGAAAAAAAAAAAAAAAGGACGGCGGGAAACAGATGACTAATTTCAACAGGTTTAATTTGATTATATATATAAATGGAATGTTTTTATGGAAATTCTTTTTAACAGAGAGTATACGCGAAACAGCATTTCATTGCATTTCATGTTCAAAGTAGTGAACATAATTTAAATACGCTAGGAACAGTTTTTCTCCGAAGAGCTTTTTACAACCGAATTATTTTGTGTAACTCTGTAATTGAATGGCATATGTTTTTCTCCAAATATTATACCGCAAGCATTCTTAAGTCCATTTTAGAAGTTCGTATAAATTTCATTGTTTGTAAAAGAGTAACATTATTACAACAATACATCGCGAAATTATTTTTAGACCAGAATATAATAGATTACTATGGAGATCCTCTGTGTGTATACTGTAAGTGCTATACATGACATATTTTTTTATAATTGTCTTCCAGAGTACCTCAGTAATGTATATGAATTCCATTACGTTTAAATTAGTATGGCGCTCCTTGAAACACCGCAAATGATTTATCTACATAGACCATAATGTAGCGGAATAATTTTGAGTGATCCTACACATTTCTTATGTTTCTTCAATTTTTTTAAAAGTGTTTAATTTTTTAAAAGTAATTTTTGCTCCTTAAAAAACTTTGTTAGTGTTATGCAGAATTTGCAAAAAGTCCTTAAAAATATTTAAGTTTTTTGTTATTTATTAATTGGAGGTGAAAATCTGAGTTCTCTGAAATTCTGATTTAGAAAAATTTATATCACCCTTGCCCCCCCCCCCCCTCTTGTATCAAAATTTCGTTCCCGCCTTTTGCTCTCATCACAGCCATCAATATTATCACTTCGCTGTTTTGCTGTCTATCTCACTGTATCCATGTTTACACAATATAGCCACTTTGTTGTAACAATAAAAAATCTATCACAAAAACTCCTCCCCACTACTAAAAATGAGATTTTTCCCTCTCATCCTATTAGTAAATGCCTAGAATTTATTCATTGAAACTTTACCACATTTTATTATTTTTTAAGCCCATTTGTTAATGTTTTAAAAGGCAAATAAAAGTAAGTCATTTAAAAAACTTCTCCATCCCACATACAAACCAAAATAAATAATTAATAAATTGTTCCCCCCCCCCTTCCCCCTCAGCTCACAAATTTTAAACTTTTAAAGTCATCGATTTTTCGAAAACTTTTACTGTAGTAATAAATAATCAATCATAGTTTTACTCTTAACCCCACAAAAATTGATGTTTTCCCCTTATTTCTCCTTACCAAGTACATAAAATTTAGTCTTTAAATCTCTTTATTTTGTGTTTAGCCATATTTAATAATCTTTAGTCATATAGAGTAAGTCATCTAACAAATTCCCTTCATCCCCCTCCAAAATAAATAAATAAATACTTTTCATTTTTTCCTTCTCAGAAATCTCCAACAATTATATAAAGGAAATTTTAAACCAATTATTTATATGATTTATGATATTCGAACGAAATGTGGTAACTCAGCATAAAAACCTTTTTCTAAATTTAAAGGGGGGGGGTGTAGCTACCCTTTCTCCCCCTATACTTATTCAATGAATTCTTAAAACTAATCGCCCCCAGGAGGATACCTTCTTTAAATATTCACGGGCTTCCTAACCCAAGCCACCTGAATGATCTTTCTCTTTTCTTTTTCCTCTGATTTCTATTGTCTTCCTTTTTTCTTTGTTTTACTCTCGTTGTTATTTTTTTCCCGGAGGTGAGAGCAATTTGTATGAGCCGATATCACTCTGTATATCGATGGAGAATTGTAAACCACCCACGTGTTTGCTGTGTGTAACGTCACGTGTTTGTAGGAAAGAGTAGAAGTTAACCGGATTCAAACGCAACCCACAACAAAAAGTAAAAAAATAAACCCGACCAGCAGCAAAAAATAGAAGCGAACCGGACAACAAATTTTGTAAAATGATCACGGAGAAAACACGAATATCTTCAAAATATCGTGAAACAGACGCACATTTTGCACAAAAATTGCAAAAAAGAACGAACATTTTACCAAAGAATTCACTCCAATGAATTCGGGTCGACCCGAACCCTTCTCGATAAAGTAACAAGTAAGAAAAATCATGCGTTAAGCATTGATTATGAAGCACTTTACAACACATAATGAAATCTTTAACAAAACTTTGTTATTTAGGGAAATAATAGCGTATAGCCAAATATGTATTCCAGTACTTTTGAACAGCTCTGTATTTCATATGTCACTTGATATAATGGGAAAAATTTGTTTAGCAAGAAAATACCCAGTAGCTTGAAATTTATTTTTCAGCATTTCATACTATCAGATGGAAACATACTTGAATATTTTTGTTCAGCCCTGTAGTTTACATTGTACCTTTATTACACGTCAGCATTAGGCTAAAATTTATTGTAAACTAAAACACTTTTAAAACAACTGAAATCACATTCTCATAAATTATCATTCATAGGCGTCCATGTACCGAATTCTTTGCGTGGCCGTGGCCCTGTATATCCTTTTATCTATATTCTTCAAACATTTCTCAGTAAATTCAATGAAGCTCAAAATGCATAGCTTATTTAAGAACCACGTTTAAATAATTTATGCTCATATTCAGAAACGTTAATGAGCTCTTTTGGGTAGCCCTGTATATCAACTATAACATTTATACACACCATATAATGTGCATATTTTTAGCGAAATATAAACGCGCATATCATAATTAAAATGCATTTCATCCCTCCATCAGCCATCATTGGACACATATACGGTACTTCGGAAAGAATATGCTATTTGAAATCTTTTGTATGGCCCTGTAAATGCTACGTACTTCATATTGTGCAAGACAGGAGCGTATAATTTATATTAAGCTTCAGTGACATATATCAATTTTATTATACATGAAACAGCTTAATATATTTAAAATATGCCACACACAATTCCCCCTTTTACCATTATCTAATGGAATTCTTTTGTGTGGCCATGTAAATGAATAATAGCTAAATTTTCACCTTATATTTTATAGAATGCATATTTTAATATGTTTGACAGGGTATAATATCTTTAAAATTCCTTTGAAACGATTTTTCCATATAGGCCGTAATGTAATGGGAAACTTTTGATTCGTCCTGTAGATAAACTAATCATGGTAGAAACTTCATTTTCAATAGGGTTCGTGCTAGGGTAAACGTCAATAACGTCCTAAAATTTCATGGCAATTCGAGTATATAAACGATTTTTCCCCATGGGCCGTAATGTAAAGGAAAACTTTTGATTCTCCCTGTAGATAAACTAATCATTGTAGAAACTTAATTTTCAATAGCGTTCGTGCTAGGGTAAACGTCAATAACGTCCTAAAATTTCATGGCAATCCGAGTATATTAACGATTTTTCCCCATAGGCCGTAATGTAATGGAAAACTTTTGATTCGCCCTGTAGATAAACTAGTCATGGTAGAAACTTCATTTTCAATAGCATTCGTGCTAAGGTAAACGTCAATAACGTCCTAAAATTTCATGGCAATCCGAGTATATTAACGATTTTCCCCATACGCCGTAATGTAATGGGAAACTTTTGATTCTCTCTGTAGATAAACTAATTATGGTAGATACTTCATTTTTAATAGGTGTCGTGCTAGGGTAAACATCAATAACGTATAAAAATTTCATAGCAATCCGAGTATATTTACGGGAGTTAGAGCACGGACAGACGGACAGACGGCCATCCGACCAGACGGACAGACAAACCGAATGCATAAGCACTTTTCAACTTTGTTGGAAAGTGCTAAAAACCAAATCCTAAAGTGTCCCAAATGCGCTAAGCACTGTTAAAAAGTAAAAGTCAACCAGATTAAAAACAAAATGTAGTAGTCAACGAGACCCAAATCTGACAAAAAAAAAAAAAAAAATCAGAAATTAACTTGAACAGTAGCAAAGAGTCGAAGTCAACCCGACCCAATCTCGACCCAAGTAGGAATTAACCCAGACAGGAGCAAAAAATGGAAGCCAACCGGACTCAAACCCGACCCACAGCAAAAAAGTAAAAACACGATCCACATAAAAAAATGAGCTCCGACCCGTGCATTACACTGGAGTATCCAAATTTCTAAAATCCTCCCCCCCCCCCTTGAGGACTCTCAAGATCAGCCCTTGGTCTTCGCCTCCCTTTATATCAAAATTTCGCTTCGCCTTTTGAATCTGTCACAATCTTCTAAATTGCACCTTACAAAAATATCACTTCGTTTTGTAGTCTACTCCACAATACCCATATTTGTAGCATATAAGTCACTTTAGTATATCAATAAACAATCAATCACAAAATTTCCTCCCCCCCCCCCTCCCACGACTGAAATTAGGATTTATCATTTTGTTCCTTTAAGTGCAGAAAATTTAGTTCTTTAAACAATTCCCACTTTTATTATTTTTTTAAACCGATTTATAAATATTTTGAAAGGCAAATAAATAATAAGTCATCTAATAAACATCTCCCCCCTACACACACACACGAAAATAAATAAACAAGTTGGAAATTGCACGTGAAGCGTAGCAAATTAGGTGCGTTCGTACGATAACGAAGTTTTAAAAATATTATTTTCATATATCAATCTCATAAAATTATAAATAGTGAATTACAATTAAAACGCTCATCAAACAATGTTCTCCCTATACCATTATGTCATGGAATACTTTTGTGTGGCCTTGTAAATCAATAACAAATGTTCTTTGCACCACAAATTATGTATGATGTATATTATAATATGTACTTTATAGTTGCATATAAATTTTATTAAGTTCGCATGAGTGTAACACGATTAAAATGCATCTGAAACATTTTTTCCCATTGACCGTAATCTAACGGAATACTTTTGATTGTCCCTGTAATTGATCTATGCATCCGATTTTCATAAAATTGAAAATAACTCGACAAAATTATGTAATAATTATGTATTTTAAATTTCAAATGTATAGAATATATTTGAAACTTTTTCCCCATTGACCATAATGTAATTGAATACTTTTGATTGCTCCTGTAATTGATCTATGCACACGATTATCAAAATATTTGAAATAACTCGACAGAATTATGTAATAATTGCGTATTTTAAATTTCAAACGATTAAACTGCATTTGAAACTTTTTTCCCCATTAACCGTAATGTAATGGAATACTTTTGATTGCCCCTGTAATTGATCTATGCATCCGATTTTCATAAAATTTGAAATAACTCGACAAAATTATGTAATAATTATGTATTTTAAATTTCAAACGTATAGAATATATTTGAAACTTTTTCCTAATTGACCATAATGTAATTGAATACTTTTGATTGCCCCTGTAATTGATCTATGCACACGATTATCAAAATATTTGAAATAACTCGACAGAATTATGTAATAATTGTGTATTTTAAATTTCAAACGAATAAAATGCATTTGAAACTTTTTTCCCCATTCACCGTAATGTAATGGAATACTTTTGATTGCCCCTGTAATTGACCTATGCATCTGAGTTTCATAAAATTTGAAATGACTCGACAAAATTATGTAATAATTATGTATTTTAAATTTCAAACGATTCGGTTAGGTAGTTTTTGCGTTGTTATATGCGGACAGACAGACGGACGGACAGACGGACGGACTGAACGACCACTATAGGTGCTACGTATTATATAATTACGAACGCACCTAATAATGTGCTTATTTCTTTTTTTTTTCCTCAGCTCACAAATTTGAAACAAACACAAATTCCACCATTTTTTGAGGGGGGGGGGGGGGTATTGCACTATTTTCTCCCCTACCCATATGTCACTAAATTTAAAATCTTTGAAAGTTTTTTTTTTTTTTTCCATAGGTTTATACATATTTTATTCTAAAAATAAATAATTAATCGTAAACAACCCATAAATATCGTTGTATACCCCCTCGTTCTTTTCAAGTACACAAAATTAAAAATCTTTAAAACACTTTTAAGTTACATTTTTCGTCCTATTAATAAATATTCAAGAAGGTAAATAAGCTGTCATCTATAAAACTGTCCTACTATCTCTCCCCTCCCCCCCCCCCAAAAAAATCCGTTTTTTCCCTCTACCTCCCCTCCCCCCTTCTCAACTTACAAAATTAAATTCTTTTTTCTCTCCGTATTTTAATAAAAAAAATAATTAAAACCTGAAATCCTCCTTCTGCACAAATAATTAAGTCTTTAAATATGTTTAATTTTTTTTAAGTGCTAATTATAAATCTCTGCTAACTATAATATTAACAAAGTCTTTTTAACTATGTAGGAAAGTGTTAAAAATAAAGCGATAGATATGCATTAAATTCTACACAAAACACATTTTTACATTTTTTGCGTATTGTGTTTGTGCATTTCATACAGTAAAATATCTTTAGAGATATATTTAAATAAAATATTGTGATTTTCCATTAATGTGCAAGTAACTTTTCACAACTTTTCGCAGTTATTTCGTTTCTATTAGCTCAGAATTGAACCACTAAACATAAATACCAAAATTACCCGAATTTTCGGCTGAGTTGAGTAAATCCATAAAAAAATGAATCAGTACAATATATTGTATCAAAACAAAAACCATTCTTAACTGACTGTATCACTTAAAAAACAGTTTTCAGACCCCCCCCCCCTCCCTTCTATAGACTTTACTGCTATGTCAGTGCTCAAAATTAAAAATTGTTAGAGCTCCCTGCGGTTTTTATATAATGCTTGTAAAAATAATCAAGAATCTAAATTTTCTTCCACCTGAAATATTGACAAAATATTTTGCTTTATTGACTTAACATCACACAAAGTTTTTAAAATTTGCTACACTTTTTCTGTCACATTTGTCACTACAAGCAATAATAAATTATGTATTATGTCTATAAACGACTAGGCTGGGATTAACACCTATTTCTCCTTTCTTCAAAATTTCTATTTCCTTTTCGCCCTTGCTTGCTTGCCTCTCCGCAAAAAATAAACAATGTTTAAATATTTAAATTTGTCTAAATATTTTTTCATAATTTTATGAAGTATTTATGACTTTAACCTTCAGTGCTATTTATCTTGATAAGTTTCGTATTCGAAAAAGAATCCCTCCCCCTTACCCCGCTCCCCCCAAAAAAATAGTTATTTAAACTACTTGTACCTGATATCCCCCCCCCCCTCCCTCATTCAATATTAATTTTTCATTTATTTATTTATTTATTTTTGTATTTTTTTGTGATTGCGTTAAGTAAATAAAATAGTTTTTATTTTATAGTAATCTATCTAAATTAATTATTCGTTTATTTTCTGAAAATCAAACCATTTTAATTTTGGAACGCTAATCGTAAAGAGATTGAAATTCTTTTGAAGCTCGACATCATTGCATTTACCCAAAGTAATGGGAAATCAGTTGAAAAAATCCTTTAAACATGAAATCGGCTGGAATTGCACACCTTTGAAGAGAAAAATCGTCGCAGATAATTGGTTAAGAGCATTCTATTTCCTAATTGGATGATTGCATGTCAATCAAAGTAATTTTAGCCCATCCTCCGAATCCGCTGAAAAAGCGCGTCGCCATCTTGAATTGTCTTGGCTTGTGACTAGCGTGTGCTCTTAATGACGCGAGTTGAGCCTAGTTAACATAAAAAATGCATAGGTCATTGGACAATACTATGAGCTGGTCATTTCATAAAATGACCAAGAATTGGGATATACCTATTCAAAGGATATTCATTTCTATAAAGAAAAATGGAAAGCAAATAAGAAACTTTTTATTTGAACTTATTTTAGAATTAAATAAATAAAGTAAATGTTGTTGATTTTTAACTTAAACACTATAGTTGTTTTTAAAGCTTGGATACTAACAAAATATATCTTATTTAAGATTAGTTACTATTTTATTTATTTTTACTTTTAATGTATCACAATTTCTTTTATATACAGTCACAGGGGAAAAAACAGTAAACACCCCCTACTAACTCTGCAAAAAATTATCATAAAAGAAAGTTACGGGTACCAAATGATTGGAAATAAGGTCTATTTTTAAATGGATATAAATTATTTTTTAGGGAGCCATTTATATATTAAACAAACACTAATTTCTTTTTTTTTTCAATGGCAAAATTTAATTTTAATATTTCATATCTCTGGTTCAAACTATACCTAGACACCAAATTTGAAGTTATTTGAATGATAAGTTTTTTAATTGTAAACATTCAACACTGCTTGAGTGCCGCCATAAAAAAATCTACAAATATATTTTCAATACATAAGTTTTTTTTCTTCTCCAAATTACCTTATTTCAGATGATATGCAATGGTCCCATCATCCAAACCAATAAAAAAGCCTTTTTCTGGAAGTTGCTTCAAAGAATCCTGCACTCCTGCAGAAACTGTATTAAGTTTTTTGTCGCAGAGTTTCTCTTTCAATATTGGAAACAGCCAAAAATCAGATGGTGCAAGATCTGGACGGTAAGGATGATTTGGCATGATTTTAGTAATGTATTTACTATGATAATGCTGAACAGATGTAACGACATGCAGGTGAGCATTATCATGATGTAATGCCAAACTCCCTATCAGTTCATTATGCTTTCTTCAAATGTGTTGTCGCAAAATTTTCAAAACTGAAACATAATATTTACCATTCACAGTGGATTTTGGTAGCACAGCATGCTGATGTATTATAACTTTATGATCAAATAAAGTAACCATGACCTTTCCAGCAGATTTGGCATGTAAGATTTTTTTCAGAGGCAGAGAATTGGTGTATTTCAATACAATTGCTGCAAACATGGTAAGTGATCATAATGATGCACCCAAGATTCACTACCTGTTATTACAGTCTTTAGAAAATGCAGATCATTTTGAAATATCTCTTTTCACTCAAAACATGAATTCTTGTTTGCATTTTTTCTTTAGTAAAGTGATGAGGTACCCATCTGAAATGAGCATGGTGAAGCTGTAAATTGTGTTAGAATGCAAAATATTGATGTTTTCAAAATGTTAGTTGATGCAGCTATCTCCTAACATGCCATTTGCTGATTTTCTTGGAAGATTGCTCACACGATGTTAACATTTCAGTCATTCTCAACATTTTCTGGTTGGCCAGGCTTAGGAGCCAGTTCTGCAGACTGGCATCCTTTTTTGAAAAAATTGTGCTATCTAAAAATACTAAACTTATCAAAATATTCATCCTTGTAAGCTTCTTTCATTAACTCTTTCTGGAGCTGTTTTCCTAAAATAGTAGGAGAATATTATGGCATAATATAATGCATTTTGTTTCTTAACTATATCACTCATCTCCATTTCTGTTGGGCAAATAAAAACCTTTTCTTTAAACAAGCACGAAACTAGGAAAATTAAATTATCTGTTTCATTTAGAGTATTTATAAAAAATACAGTTAACACTTTCAAAAACCAGCATTGTGATTTTTTAGTTTCATGGTGTAGCTTATATGTGAAAAAATGACTCTCAGTTTTTATGGAATGCCCTTTGCATATTCCTTGATAAAAATATTCACCAAAAGATTAATACCAAGAATTTTACATCTAGATGCAAGGATACAAGTGCACTAAAGCCATTTTGGAGTAGCAAAAATCTGATTTTGAAGCAGTAAAATCCATTTTTGGAGAAGTAAAATCCATTTTTGTATCAGCAAAAATCTTTTTTCCTAGCACTAAAATTAGATTTTTTGTGATCTTTCACTAAATTTTGTATTTTTCCATGCTCTCTCAATGAAATTTGCTTTTTTTTTTTTTTTTTTTTTTTTTTTTTTTTTTTTTTCGCAATCAGACAAAATTTGTCCTTTTTAAAAAATTCTTTTGACCATGTTTTGTTCTTCCCTTTCACAATACTAGCAGTCCTATGACAAAATTAACTTTTTTTTTTCTTTCCCACAATCTTTTAATAAAATTCTCAATCTTACCTCAGAATTTGTTGATTTTGGTGGTATTTTGACAAATTTTGTGTTTTTTGCAATATTTTGATTTTTTTTTTTTTCTGCAATCATTTGACGATGATTTGTTCATAAATGGAAAAAATTCTGTTTTTTTTCTGCGATATTTTGATGAACATAACATGTTTTTCATGATCTTCTGACAAAACTTGTATTTTTTCATAAGCCTTTCACAAAATTTGTGCCTTTTTGTCAAAATTTGCTGTTTTTTTAATACGTTTTGTTCGTTTTTTTACAATACTAACACTTCTTTGTCAAAATGCAAGTTTTTTTCGCCATCTTTCTAAGAAATTTGTTTTTCGCAATCTTTCAACAGAATTTGCTGTTTTTTGCAGTATTTTGATGAAATTAGCGGGATTTTTTTCATGATCTTTTCACTAAATTCCTGCTTTTCCCTGATTTTTGACAGTGTTTTGTTCATTTTTTTTAGAAAAATTTGCTTTTTTTTTTTTTTTTTTTTTTTTTTTTTTTTTTTGCGGTCTTTTGACAAACATGGCTTGTTTTTCACGATCTTTTGATGAAATTTACATGTTTTTTGTGATTGCAAACTTTTAAAAGTTTTTGCGATTTTGTAAAAAAACGAAATTGGTGATGTGGAACTTTCTTTTGTTTCTCGGATCAATAAAATTGTGTTAAATTTGATTTTGGTGCAAATTTAAGACAAAATGCTATTTTGGTACAGATATGGGCAGCACTTGAAACTCTTAAGATGTTACATACATTGCAGATGCTGGATTATTTTCAATGTTAAAAAAAGTTTGCTAATTAGAGAATTTTCCTATTACTAAGAATTTTAAGTATATTTTAAATTGAATGGGATAAAACTGACTGAATTTCTATAAAACAAATAATTTTTACGTGCTTGTTATTAAGAAATTGAAGCATTTTACAACTACAAAATATAACACAATTAAGTAAGACTTTTATTTTATGCTTTTTTGTGATAACAACTTTAATGAATATAATATAAATAAAAAAAATCATTTAAAATTTCCACATTTAAAAAAAGCATGATTCATAAATCTTATCTTGGAATAAGCTCTAAACAAGCTAGTTTTCGTCCTACCAAGGTATTTTTTTTCCTTTACTGTTGAATAGACAACCTCTGTGACTTTCATCAACTTTTGAAAGAACAGTCAACATACTGTTTACACTAACTTCTGGAGTTAAAGGTGCTTGTTCACCTCCCATGTCAGTCTTTACCCATCCTGGATGAAAAGCCATTACAAATATTTGTGATGGTTTTAGTTCTACAGCCAAGGTTCTTGTTATCATATTCAGAGCTGCCTAATTTAAAAAAATCTTAAATGTAAACATATGCATAGAAACATGATTAAAATACAAATGATGAATTTTTAAACACATTTCACAATGTATATGATGTCAAAACAATAATGAATTACTGCAATTCATACTACATAGAAATATATATATGTGTATGAATCAATCAACTATTTGCACTAGTCCTGTCTTGCATATTAAAAAAAAAAAAAAAAAAAAAAAAAAAAACCTGTTAAATGTATGAATTGTATATTTATTCAGAGAACTGCTAGACCCTTAATCTATGCTTAACAGTGCAAAACTATAAAAAATTTGCTAATGTGTTTCTGAAGGTGAGGTAGTAAACAAAGTAAAAGTTTCTGTTTTTTGAAGTGCTGAACACAAATCTGAAGTTGTCTTAAAAAAATTTCTCTCAACAAATAAGAAAATATCATGGGAAAAAAAAAAAAAAAAAAAAAAAAAAAAAAAAAAAAAAAACACTAAAAATCACCAGTTTTTATATTTTTAACTTATAACTTGCAAAGTAAGCCTTTTATGCGAAAGGTGACCCTATATTGAAATACAGGCGAAAAAATTACTTACAATTCATGTTCTTATCTTTTATATACAGAATGATTCTAAATTGTTTTTACAATAAAAGAGGGTTGATAGTACACATCAAGACAAACAATATTAAATAGGAAACCAAGGGTCCCAAACGTTTTCCAAAGGAGATAGCCACAATTAAAGTTTAGGGTCCGAAATTTCAAATAAACATAAAAAACAGAAAAATTGGTTGATTAATTTGCAGTTTTCACTAAAACTATTTTTTATGTCGGTATTTTCTTGCAAATAAATTATAAAGATAAATTTCAAAAAATTCCGATAGAGGCCGCTTTAGACTTTGGAATAATGAACAACTATTTTTTGCCATTATTTTTTGCATCAGATTAAATGTTTTTGTAAGTTTAGACTTAAATTTTGAGCTCAAAATCTGAATAGTTGGGAGTGATTAAGTAGCACAATCTGAACTGCGTTCAGAAGGTTTAAATTTCAAATGATTATAAAAAACAGAAAAATTGGTCAATTCGTTTGCAGTTTTTGCTAAAACTGCTTTTTAAATCAATGTTTTTCTAAAAATAAATTTTAAAGATAAATTTCACAAAATGCCGATATAGGGCACCTTAGACTTTGGAGTGGTGTACAACTATTTTTAACTGTTATTTTTTAAAATCTCATTAAATGCTTTCAAATGCTTAGACTTAAATTTTGAGCTCAAATTCTGAATCGTTGGCAGTATTTAAGCAGGGTTCGCCCAAGTGGGCCCAGCCTGAAAAAACCCATGATAAAACCCATTGTAGGTTTTTTCACATTTTTTCATGATTTTACAACTGTATCATTATTTAATCTAATGTATCAATTGCCAAAGATAAATGCCAATTTAAATATATTTCAAAAGAATCAGTTTTAAAAGAAATTTCTAAGCATTGATAAAATGACCAAAAAATAAATTAGCTGTAAAGAAAGAAAAAAAAAAAAAATCAACTGCTTTCTCATTTGAAATTAAAGAAAGAAACTATATAAATTTAGAATATTTAACTTAAAGCAGGGTTGTTATGATTTTATCCAACTCAAAAACCAACTGGGTTTTTTCAAAATTTCAACTTTAAGTTATGTAAGGTTAATTTTTTAATATCGTTATTAAGATCTTAATACTGATATTAAGACATATTTCTTAACAATACACCACTCGTAAAGTTTCTCTCCCCACCACAAGGAAGGAAAATGTCTTAATTCTCCCAATGAAAATTTTGAAAAGAAATAATTGTAACTTAATTTTTTATACATCACAAAAGCAAACTTTTTTCCATAAAAAAAAAGTATATATATATATATAATTTATTATTGTTATATTATATAGTTGAAACTCATAACAAAATACCACATATCCTGGGAATCTTAATTTCTTGAAGTAGCTATGTAAAATTATTCGGTTTATTCTATTAATTAGCTATAATAAAAAGTACTTACTAATTCTGATTTAGCATTAGTATTAATATAATATTTTAATGATAATTTCATTAGTAATATTATTACTAGTAATAAATTTTTGTAAAAGCAAAGTTTTTAATTTTGATTGTCATTTATTAATATATCTGTGAATACTTCAAATTGTATTTAGTAGTAAGTACATTTTTTTCAAACGTTCTGAACCTTCTTCATTAATTCAAAAAATCTATTTATAGCTGGCTTAATATATCCTTAATGCAAGGAACTAGTCATATCAGACACAAATCTACCGTTTAAATTAACTTGATTTTTTGATATATACATCTTGTTAATTCATTCTTAAGCAAAATTATACCCGGGTTTCACTGATAGATGAAGAATTTAGCTATTATGTATATGAAAATCAAAAATTTAAAGTGTTAAAAAAAAAAAAAAAAAAAAAAAAAAAAAAAAAACCGAAAAAGCCCAGGTTTTTTCAAAAAAACCCCGGGTTTTAGACTAGTGGGCCCAATGGGTTAAGCTTTAAAAAAAAAAAAAAAAAAAAAAAAACTCGGGTTTTTAAAACCCTGTATTTAAATAGCACAAAATTGAACTGTGTTCGAGGAGGGGGGGGGGGGATTTTAACTCCTGAACACAATTCAGTTTGGGCTTCTTAACCCTTCCCAACGATTCAGAATTTGAGTTCAAAATTTAAGTTTAAATCTAAGATTTCAAAAAAATTTAATAAGCTTTTGCAAGCATGTAATTAGATACAAAAAATAACGGTTAAAATTAGTTGTTGGTTACTCTGAAGTTAAAGGCGCTCTCTAATGGAATTTTTTGAAATTTATCTTCAAAATTTATTTTTTAGAAGATACTGACTTAAAGAATAATTTTATTTTAAACTGCAAACGAATCGACCAATTTTTCTGTTTTTTATAATCATTTGAAATTTGAACCCTCTGAATACAGTTCAGTTTGTGCTACTTAACCACTGCCAACTATTCAGATTTTGAGCTCAAAATTTATGTCTAAGCTTACAAAAACATGCAATCAGATGCAATAAATAACGGCAAAAAATAGTTGTTCATTACTCCAAAGTCTAAAGCGCCCTCTATCAGCATTTTTCTTTATTTATCGTCATAATTTCTTTTTAATAAAATACCGGCATAAAGAATAGTTTTTTTGAAAACCGCAAATCAATTGACCACTTTTTCCGTTTTTTATTATAATCATTTGAAATTTAAACCCTTTGAACACAGTTCAGTTTGTGCTACTTAACCACTCCCAACTATTCAGATTTTGAGCTCAAAATCTCAATAGTTGAGATTGGTTAAGTAGCACAAACTGAACTGTGTTCAGAGGGTTCAAATTTCAAATGATTATAAAAAACGGAAAAATTGGTTGATTCGTTTGCGGTTTAAAATAAAACTATTCTTTAAGTCAATATCTTCTAAAAAATAAATTTTGAAGATAAATTTCAAAAAATTCCGTTAGAGAGCGCCTTAAACTTCAGAGTAACCAACAACTAATTTTAACCGTTATTTTTTTGTATCTAATTACATGCTTGCAAAAGCTTATTAAATGTTTTTGAAATCTTAGATTTAAACTTAAATTTTGAACTCAAATTCTGAATAGTTGGGTAGGGTTAAGAAGTGCAAACTGAAGTGTGTTCAGGATTTGAAATTTAACAACACCCCCCCTCGAACACATTTCAATTTTGCACTACTTAAATACTGCCAACGAACAGAATTTGAGCACAAAATTCAAGTTTAAGCATTTGAAAACATTTAATGAGATTTAAAAAAATAACAGTTAAAAATAGTTGTATGCTACTCCAAAGTCTAAGGCGCCCTATATCGGCATTTTGTGAAATTTATCTTTAAAATTTATTTATAAAAAAACACTGATTTAAAGAGCAGTTTTAGCGAAAACTGCAACTGAATCAAACAATTTTTCTGTTTTTTATAATCATTTGAAATTTAAACCCTCTGAACACAGTTCAGATTGTGCTACTTAACCACTTCTAACTATTCAGATTTTGAGCTCAAAATTTAAGTCTAAGTTTACGAAAACATTTAATCAGATTCAAAAAATAACAGCAAAAAATAGTTGTTCATTACTCCAAAGTCTAAAGCCCTCTATCAGCATTTTTTTTTAATTTATCGTTATAGTTTATTTTTAATAAATACTGGCATAAAGAATAGTTTTTTTGAAAACCGCAAATCAATTGACCACTTTTTCCGTTTTTTATTATAATCATTTGAAATTTAAACCCTCTGAACACAGTTCAGTTTGTGCTACTTAATCAATCCCAACTATTCAGATTTTGAGCTTAAAATTAAAGTCTAAGCTTACAAAACAGGGCCGTAGCTAGGAGTAATCTATAGGGGGGGCTCAAGAGATTGTAGAGGGGGCTCATATTTTTTTTCTCTTTTACTGACACAGAAAGATTAGTGCATAATTACACTGTAGGTACTGTGTTTCTTATTAAACTGTTGTAATAACATAATTTTATACTAAGAAAATAATATGATGATGAAAATTTTGAGTGTATAACTGGTGCAAAATTAAACATCATGCTGGCTTCATATGTACAAATAGTATGAGGGAGTGTTAAATTACTTATTTTAGATACAATTGAGTAATTTTTCAAAACTGTAAAAGGGCCTCAAAACTAAATTAGATTTTTGAACAGAATTTCATTTGAATTTTCGGAACAGAAATTCATTTAGTGACCTTGGAATCTTTTCCAGGAGGGGAGGGGGGAGCTCAGAATATTCTAGGGGGGGCTGAGCCGCCCATAGCGCCCCCTTAGCTATGGTCCTGTTACAAAACCATTTAATGAGATGCAAAAAATAGTTGTTCGTTACTCCAAAGTCTAAAGCAGCCTCTATCAAAATTTTTTGAAATTTATCTTTATAATTTATTTGCAAGAAAATACAGACATAAAGAATAGTTTTAGTGAAAACCACAAATCAATCGACCACTTTTCTGTTTTTTATGTTTATTTGAAACTTTGAACCCTAAACTTTAATGACGGCTATCTTCTTTGGAAAACATTTGGGACCCTTGGTTTCCTATTTAATATTGTTTGTCTTGATGTGTACTATCAACCCTCTTTTATTGTAAAAACAATTTAGAATCACCCTGTATATATATATTCATTCATTCATATGACATATCAACAAAAGCTAGTATTTTGGAAAATTGCAAAAAACACATTATTTTACACCACTTTCCTTCATAACACTAAAAGCAAAAATTCTAATTTAAAAATTTGCCAACGTATTTACTTATCATTAGGTTATACATTATTATAATATAGGCATACAGTGTGACTTCAAAAATCCGGCATTCAGAGATTCAGCAACTTAAAAAGTCTGGCATAAAAGTCATCTACTTCCTCCATTTTTTTCATTTCCAACTTATGGGAGAAGTGAAAATAGTAATTGTTTATGATTCAAAAACTGAGACTAAAGATGATGTCATAGCGGACAGTGAGATTGCTAGCGCTGTGCTAAATAGAACTATTGATAACATTGGTAGCAGCTCAGAGGAAAGACCACCAAAAAATCTCAAAATGCACCCTATTTTACATCCTTTCTGTTCAAACACTGAAAGAAGCAATTCACAATATCATATATTTTGAAAAAGCAAATACAGTTTTCTACAATTTACATGCAAGTATTTTTTTTTTAATCTTCAAGAACAGGGATATGTTTAAAAAAATTTTACGCCCTTTAAAAGATCCTTCACAAAATAATTTATCTTAAAACAAAACCTTTCAATTTTTTTTTTTTTTTTTTTTTAAATTTTCAAACAGGATCCTTCACAAAACATTTTATCCCAAAATAGGACCCTTCACAAAATTAAATTATTTCTCTTAAACAGACCTTTCACAGAATTTTTACACCTTTAAATTTAACTTTTCTCAGATTTAATCATTTAAAAATAAAATCTGGCCTGTAAAGAAACAGTTGAACTCACCAAGAACATATTACTTAGCTTTTTTATATGTGAAGGATAGAATGTAAATATATCAACAATTTAAAATTAAAAAAATTATGAATAGAATTTTCACAAATATAAGAAAAATTCTACAAAAACAGGACGCCATAAGAAATGTCTGGAAGACCTCTGAATAATTCTGAGAAAAACAATGACTGCATGAAATAGTCAGCTCTCTCATTGTTAAAAACATATAACTTAAATGCATTATTATGCATCTGCACAGATAATAAAATGTTAACATTAGGTACAACAAAAAGATGAACAGCGAGTAATGATCAGTTAGTATGAAAACTGTTTAATGTTATACAATGTAATAAAATGGGTAGGTAAGTATTTTTTTTACAACTCTTAATAAATGATTATTGACTTAAAAGGAAACTCAACAGTCAAACAAACCCTTCAAGAAGATTTCTACTCTCTACTCGTACTTCAGTTTAGGAAATATATTAGCCTATTACAAAATAAATCATGCTAAAAAAAAAAAAAAAAAAAAAAAAAAAAAAAAAAAAAAATCAATAAGCAGTACATAATTTTTTTTTCTAATTTAATTTCTCAAGCATCAATATCAAATATAACTATCTTCTTATCAGGATTTTATACAAGTGACAAATATAGATTTTGGAAACATAATTTTGTTCATAAAAGAACAAAATTCTTAATTTCTCTAAAGATCATATTATCATTCCTCTGAAGATGCTACCAGTGATATCGAGAGTTCTATTTAGCACAGCACTGTGATCTCACTGTCCGTTAATGCATTGGGTTTGATCTCAGATTTTAATTCGTAAACAGCTGCAATTTTTACTTCTATCGTAAGTTGAAAGTGAAAAAAAATGGAGCGAAAGGAGATGAACTTTGATGCCGGATTTTTTTTAAGTGCCAGATTTTTGAGGCCACATTGTTTACTTGTATCATAATAATGTATAACCTAGTAATAAGTGAGTACTTTAGCAAATATTTACACTGAAATTTTTACTTTTAAGAGTTATGAACCAAAAGGATATAAAAGAACATTTTTTTTTTTTTTTTTTTTTTTTTTTTTTTTTTTTTTTTTTTTTTTTTTGCAATTTTCCAAAATTACCGGTTTTTGCCAATTTTTCAACACCTCTACAGAAACTATATGCCATAGGGGAAAAAAAAAATTAAGAATATGATTTGTAGGTAATTTTCTTATCTGTACTTTAATATATGATCACTTTTTGCATAAAAAACTTACTTTGCAAGTTATGAGTCAAAATCCCCCCAAAAACTTATTTTTTTCATGATTTTTCATGTTTGCTAAGAAAAACTATAGAACAGTTTCAAATTGGTTTTCAGCACCCCCAAAAGAAAGTAAAAACAATTACACCAGATTTTTCCACTTTAAGGGTGTATTCGAAAAAACGCTTTTCCACCTTCAATAGCTCGAAAATTTCTGAAACAATTTCAGACACTTTTTTTAAGGTGGAAACATGAAACTTGCTGAGGGGATTTTTGAAGAGACGTATAAGGTGCTGTGTGATGTCATTTTGTGCTCAATTCATTAGAATTTTATTTATAATCAATTAACTTCTCAATATGACCCTTTTTTTCGTTCCCAGATCTCCCACTTCGGAAAAATCGGTTCAAAATGCCATTTTTGATTGCTTTTTGTGCAATATTTTCTGCATTTATCAAATAAGTAACAATCGCAGCACCTTGTATATTTTCTAAATAAGACAATTTGCCAGTTTGATGTATTTAAGAGCAAAAATTAATTTAAAAAAAAATCGGAAAATAAGCAGTTTGAATCGAATACACCCTTAAACTCTTTTTTGAATGTCATTTCACTGGACCAATGGCAGATCTAAGGGGAGGGGGCGATCGCCCCCCCCCTTGTGCTAATAAATGGTTCCCAAAAAGACATGCATCATATGGAAATGAGTCGGAGCCTAACTCAGGTCCAGGGCACAGCCCGCCCTGGGCCGCGCCTTTAAAAATTCACGAGGCTTGGCCAGGGTCAGGTCGTCTTGCTTTCAGAGCCAGGCCGTGACGTGATCATTATATTTCTTCAGATTTAGGTCGGGCTATTGCAGGTCTAAGGAGGAGGCGAAGGGGCGATCGTCCTCCTCCCTTTTGCTGATAAAAAGTTCCCAAAAAGACATTTATCCTCTCAGGAAATTAACTAGATCTTATCTCGAATCTGGCACGGCCCGCACTATTTAAAAATTTTTTCCTGCTTTCAGAGCTGGGCCTTCATTTATTTGATACTATCATGATCATTATTTTTCTGCAGATTTGGGTCGGGCCTGACTCATTTTTCTTCCAGATCGAGTCTGGCCTTTTAGTCATTCTTCTTAGATGTCTGTATTAGAGATGAGACAGGTTCAGACTGAGCTCGTATCCGATACGAGCTCGGGCTCTATTTTTATGCTGGTCTATCGGCTCAGACTCATTTTTTCTGAAACTGAAAAATTTTATTTTTGGATGAATAGAAAAAATTAAAAGAACTTTTTTTCAATAAAAAATTACTTATTCCTTTTCAAACCATTATTTTGCTATTTTGATCAAAATGAAAGTGAAGCAGAATTTTTTTTCTATTTTAATATTAGAATACTATTTCAAAAAAAAAAAAAAAATAGTCATATCTACATTTACAGATTTATTTTCAAGCATTGCTGACGGCCGACGTTCCGGTGCCTCCAAAAAAAGGCGGGAATAATGAATTTGTCTTCAGTTTGATTTTTGTTTGTGGCAGAGATTATTTTGCAATTGGATCGTTTACTATTATTATTTAGACATCTAAGGGAAAAGAATATTTGCTTTTAAATTTATTTATTTTGCAGTTTCTGAATAATTTAAATTTCTCGTGTACACAATGTATACAAGTCGAAATCGCTCTTCATATGGAAACAATTGTAGCAATTATTTCTTTGGGGATCTCTGCTGTGCTGAAGCTGTATTCTGCAATTTATGAAGTCACTTTTAGCTGTAAGTAAAAATATTTACCATATTCTTCCGGTAAAAAGCAATCGAACAATGCTACCTCTGTTCCTATAAAAGTGTTGAACTGTTAAAATTTTTAATTTGAGGTTTATTTCTGGGTCATGCCTATAGAGAAGGCTCTGGTTATCAAGACTGAAATGGTTAAAGTTAAAAATGTGCACTTTTTACAGAAAATTGAAAAATGTTGTTCGATTTGACAGATAATAGACAGTATTTTCTACAAGTCCCATGCATTTATTCATAAAACAGACTTCATTCACATGTCCATAATATTTTCTTATTAAAACAGAGACAAAATGTGAGAATCCTTTTATGTGTAAAGTACATTTTTATTTTATACCAATCTGTTCCCGGAAATTCCAGCCCATGCAAACCTTTAACCCAGCCAGTATGATAACTATTATTGACCTGACTACAATTCGTGCACTCTTCTAAATTCTTCCCTCCGAGCCTAAGTTGGGCTGGCATCTTAATTATTTGTTATTTGTACTCTGTCTGTTCTTTAATAAGTTTCAAAGCATTCTTTACTAAATCATAGCTGATTTTTGATATAAAAGAAAAAGCAGTCTTTTACCAATTGAGTATTTTTACATAATTCTGTAGATTTAAAAGTATTCCTAAATAATTATCTGAACATGTCCGTTATGCATCTTTTACTGTATATTGCTTTTATCTCCAAAAATATTTAGAATTTTTTTTTTTTTTTTTTTTTTTTGAAAAATTAGGTTTACCTGAATCCAAGAGTGAAAAACCAATCCGAAACTGACCCAAACCCGAAAATTATACATGTCAATCTGAATAAAACTGAACACATTGTGCAGCTAAAAAGTAGAAGTACCTGACCCGCAGCAAAAAGGATAAAGTCAACCCAACCTGCAGCAAAATATAGTAATCAACCAGACCAAAACCCGACCCGCAGCAAGAAATTAGAACTTAACCCCAACAAGCAGCAAAAAGCAGTCAACCGGAGCCAAATGCAACCCACAGCAAAAACGTACAAGTTAACCCAACCAACAGCAAAATACAGAAGTCAACTAACTCAAACCAGATACCCAGCAAAAAAGTAGAAATTAACCTGACCAGCAGCAAAAAAAAGGAAGTCAACCGGACCCAAACCCCACCCACAGCAAAAAATAGAAGTCAACCGGACCCGGACCTGACCCATGGCAAAAAATAGAAGCAACATGACCTGCAAAGGAAAAATTAGCCCTGACCCACGCATTAAAGTCGAATCTCCAAATTTCTAAAATTGCCCCCCCCCCCCCCCCCTTGAGGACTCTCCAGATCCGCCCTTGCACTGGACTAGCAGGAATGTAATTAAAGAGAATAGATTTAATTCCAATTTTTCTTTATTCTGAGTTATTTGACAGTAGATTTAAAAGTATGGCTGTTTGCTTTATCTTCATGAAGGTCAACTGTTTGATGACTCTTTGAGTACAGAGCTAGTACAGGGTGATTATAAAAAAACTATCTTGACATTTGGACCCCTAACTATCATACCATTCGCAGAAACTGAATGAAATTTTGCCAAAAGGCATTTTGAGGTATGTGTTAAAAAATGATATGGAAAACAAAAGTGTCGCTCAAACATTATGATCAGGGACGTAGCTTTAGGGGGGGGGGTGGGGGGGGGGAGCCTCCCCTCCCAATAAGTTCATATAGTAGGGCGCCAAAGAAGGTTTAAGGGCGCCGTTAGGCGCCCGAAAAAAAGACTTTGTTAGTAGTAACAAGTAATTATAAAATAACTTAATTTTAAATGTAAAATTACAAAGTGAGTTATTATTCATTTACAAAATATGAAAAAGGTACTTAATTTTAGACTTGTTACTACCTCTATTCTCCCACTCCTATCCCAAAGAAAATGTATGCATCTGAAATAAAAAAATTCAAAAACAGACTTGTAATGAATTCCAGGATAGATGTACAATTATTTCCTTTTTATAGTAGTTGTTGGTCACCCTTAGAAATAGATAGAAAGGGAAAAGAAGTGTGGAAACGAATGCAGTGCGTTTGAATGGTTCTGTAATATGTTTTAGTTAGTAGGGCGCCACAGAAGGTTTAGAGGCGCAGCCAGGCACC
Source organism: Maratus speculifer (assembly GCA_964019185.1). Lineage (NCBI taxonomy): Eukaryota > Metazoa > Arthropoda > Arachnida > Araneae > Salticidae > Maratus > Maratus speculifer. The sequence continues at coordinate 52,844,939 of OZ025290.1, read as the reverse complement.
TAAAAAAGAGGGTTTCAAAAAGGACGCCATGGAAGGTTTAAAGGCGCCGTTAGGCATCTAAAATTTTTATTATTAATGTGGCATTCTTAAATTATTTTTTACACACACAAAAAAACAAAAATAATGAAATAACAATAACATGATTTGGAATTAATATTATTGTAAATTTATAAATAAAAATTATGGTTTCAAAAAAATATAGGAGATCCATTACATTTGAGACATTTTAAGATCACTACCAGGCGCTATCCCCAGTGTGAAAATAAGAACACATTCCGGAAATAGACATTGTTCGAACCCTACATGTAATTTGATCTTGCGGAGAGAAGCTCTCCCCTTATTCCAATCCAAGGTTGGTGGTCTTCGACAGGGTCATCTGACCTTAACTATTTTAACTCCACTCTTATGACAGATGTAATTTTTCCATTTTTGAATTTTTGGGTTAAAAAAAGGCCGGGCCAGGATTCGAACCAGGGATGTATTGGCTGAAGCCGCCAATGCTCTACCAACTGAGCAATCTGGGACACGAACACTGGAGGACTATTTCACCCAATTAACCTCAACGATCACTTTATCTGGTCTGATACTCTGGATGAGCTCCACAGAATAAATCACAGGTCAATATATGGAACTGCAGAAAATCCCTGCATACTAAATTACATTAAATTATTACTAATACAATTTCGTATGCAGCGATTTTCTGCAGTTCCATATATTGACATTCGACCTATTCAGCCAATACATCCCTGGTTCGAATCCTGGCCCGGACTTTTTTCACCCAAAAATTGAAAAATGGAAAAATTACATCTGTTATAATAAATTTACCGATTGAATAATCGAGTTTAAAAATTTATCCCCTCTTATGTCCTTCGTTGTGTGGGGTTAGATAATTTCCGGGCGTCACCTACATACATCTATGTTGTCTAGTGTCTAGAGTTGTCACATTGTACTGAAGCTAATAACGCGACTTTTCAAAACTAGCAATTTTTTTCGTTCAATTTTTAAAATAAAAATAAGAGAGAAGAAATTCAGTCATGAGTGATGACCGAAATAAAACAGAAAAACAAAAAAACAGGATCTTACTAAAGATAACAAAACAGAAAAAGAAGTTATAAAACGGAGAAATGATGCAAATTTATGAAAAAGTGGATGAAAAACATTGATGCAGTCGAAGGTAAAAAATGTATATATTCTCCTTTAGTTAAGCATGTTCTTAAAGTACAATGTTTATCTTTCTGGCGCAATTGTGAGTTCACTTTTATCATTGCTATTATTAGTGGAAAAAAATCGATTAGCATTCTAAGTTTTCCGGTAAATTTAAGTTTTAAGGGTGTATTCCGATCCAAACTGTCTTTTTTCAGATTTATTTTTAGATTCATTTTTGCTCTCAAATACACCAAACTTTCAAATTCTGTTATTTAGAAACTATACAAGGTGCCGTGATTGTCAATTTCTTGATGAATGCAGAAAATGTTGCAAAAAATTCTGTTAAAAAATGCGTTTTGGACTAAATTTTCTGAAGCGGGAGGCCTGCGAACGAAAAAAAGGGTCACGCTGATAAGGTAATTGCTTATAAATCAAATTCTAATTAATTCAGCGAAAAATTACATCACACGGCACCTTGTACGTCACTTCAAAAATCCCCTGAGCAAGTTTCATGTTTCTACTTTTAAAAATGCGTCCAAAATTGTATCTGAAAATTTCGAATTGTTGAAGGTGGAAAATCATTTTTTCGAATACACCCTTAATGATTTTTATTATTTATTTCCTAAACAGATAGCTATTTTTTGATTAATGATGATTTCTGAAACTTTTACATTATTAATAATCGATCTAGTTTTAATCCAGGATTGGGCAGGAATGAAGCTTTTCCCAAAATTAAAAGAGATATATGTTTAAGAGTCTACTCGAAAACATGCTTTTCCAACTTTCAACATCTCGAATTTTTCTGATAGAATTTCAGACTCATTTTTAAAAATAGAAACATGAAACTTGCTGGAATGATTTTCGAAGAGATGTACAAGGTGCCGTATGATCTTATTTTTCGCTCCATTATTAGAATTTGATTGATAAACAATCATTGCTTCAGCATGGTGCTTTTTTTCGTCTGCAGCTCTTCCACTTCAGAAAATTCGGCTCACAACGCCTACTTTGACAGCATTTTCACACTATTTTCTGCTTTTATCAAAATATCGAGCTTTATGGCACTTTGTATAGTTTCTGAATAAGAGAATCTGTCAGTCTGATGCATTTGAGAGCAAGAATGAAATCAAAATTAAATGCGGAAGTAAACAGTTTGGATCGGTATACTATACACCCTTACTTACAAATGTTTTTCGAAAAAAGCAATCAAACATAGTAAGATGCAATCGAATGGACCCAAACAAATATTCAGTTTTCCATAATTTTTTTTTATTATTATTTAGGTTTTTGGTATCCACATATTGCATTTTCACAGATTTTATTGTATAAAACACTGTATTTAAAATTGTAACATTATTATTAAATATGCACTGTTACTGATCAAGTGGCACTGATTCCATTCTTGCAAGGGTGGTAAAAAAAATGCAAAATTCAAATCCTTCTATAGTAAAAAAAAACTAGCCTTAAAAGGAATGACTCCTTGAATGATGCTGATGTGGAAGATTTCCGGAAGTAACGAATCCGGGTTGTCCACTCCTTCCATGAGTCGAATAGACCAATCAGGAAAGGGCTCCGTCTATGCATCGCCGTATGGGTTACCATAAAGAGAGGAAAGGTTACCATCGCCAACAATCGCCAAGTTGGTCGCCAACTTGGCGATATATCGCCAAATTTGGCGACCAAAATTAGTTGTCAAAAGTGACGCCAACTTGGCGATAACTATAATATTTCGCCAAATTTTTAATTTCTTTACAACACCAGTCGTTTAATACATCATTTGAGAGGTTTGCAACTGCTTATTCATATAATAGATGTCTTGTATGTTATCCCCCATTCTGCTCCCCAGGGGGGACGCATTTTTAATTTCTTTGCAACACCAGTCGTGTTACACAAAATTTAAAAGGTCTGCAACTGCTTATTCATATTATGGATGTCTTGTGTGTCACCCCTACACTCTGCTCTCCCCAGGGGGATCACATTTTTAATTTCTTTACAACACAAGTTGTGTGACACATCATTTGAAAGGTCTGCAACTGCTTATTCATATTATGGATGTGTTGTGTGTCATCCCCCACTCTGCCCCCCAGGGGGGCACATTTTTAATTTCTTTATAACACCAATTGTGTGACACATCATTTGAGAGGTCTGCAACTGCTTATTCATATTATGGATATCTTGTGTGTAACATCCCCTCTGCCCTCAGAGGGGGCACATTTTGTAATTTATTTACAACACCAATTGTGTGACACATCCTTTGAAAGGTCTGCAACTGTTTATTCATTTTACGGATGTCTTGTGTGTCACCCCCACTCTGCCATACAGGGGGCACATTTTTAATTTCTTTACAACACCAGTCGTGTGACATATCATTTGAGAGGTCTGCAGCTGCTTATTCATATTATGGATGTCTTTTGTGTCGCCTCCCACTCTACCCCCCAGGGGGGCACATTTTTAATTTCTTTACAACACCAGTCGTGTGACACATCATTTGAAAGGTCTGCAACTGCTTATTCATACCATGGGGAATTGGCGAGCGCAGCAAGCAGGGGTAGCCAATAATTTGGAATCGCAAAGCGATTACGCGGGGGGTTGGCGAGCATAGTGAGCAGGGGGGCGGGGCCCCCCTAGTGGTAAAAAAAAATGTTTTCAAAAATGTTTTCAACTGAGCAATAGATATTTTTTGGGCTCTATTTTTGTTTTATAATATAATTTCTAAATATAATTTTGTTATATTTTATCAATTGTACATATACATTACAAGTTATTGTCACTCTTCTGCTGGGTCTTTTTTCTGCTTTGCGGTGGACATTACAGCTTAAATTTGATTTATCTGAAAAATAACAGTTTTCATTCAACTCCATAAACATCACGATGTACCGATGTGCAAAGTGAACTCTTCTATCTGAAATTCCAAAATATATGTGTATATGTCTTTATTTTAAATCAAGATTGAAATGTTCTCTACATCTGAGTTTTTTGCGTCGCTAATTGCTATTGTGATAAATTACTTTTGACGAAATTTAATGATATCCGGTATTCAGCATACTATTGCTAAATTGAACATGTTGCTTAAGGCCCCTGTCCTCGCTCGAGGAAATGCTCGCGAGCTAATGCTATTCCTATGAGGAAGCATTTTTCTAATAACTCTTTCGCATTTTGACATTTTTGAGTAATTTTTTTTGCACTGGATAGCTGAGGTGCATGCCGACAGCGCACCTTTTTTACTTTTCGATTTTGGTTGCAGATGTATTTTTTAAGAAGCACTTTCAGTTTTGAAACCGGTTTTGAAAGTGAAACTAACTTTGTAAAAAATATCTGCAATCAAAATCGAAAAAGTAAAAAAGGTGCGCGCTTTTGGCATGCACCTCAGCTATGCAATGCAAAAAAAAAAAAAAAAAAAAAAAAAAAAAAATATTCAAAAATGTCAAAATGCGAAAGTGTTATTAGAAAAATGCGTCCCCATAGGAATAGCATTAGCTTGCGAGCGTTTCCTCGAGCGAGGACAGGGACCTTAAGGAGTTAAATAAGTTTTTATTCTAGTGATTGGATAAAGGGACTTGGAGATAATTGATTTTTGCTTTTAAAGTAGCCATTGTCAAAAGAGAAAATTAAATTTACTTTGAAAGTCTGTCTTTTAATGTTAAAAAATGACAAGAAAAAAAGGTATTCGTTAATGTACTGTATAATTAATAGAATAATCGTGCGATCGATTTAAAAAATGCACATTAGAAAAAAATAACTACTTTAAAGATTTGTGTTATAATTGCAATACGATACAGATTATTTTTTACTTATATGTATTTACTGGGGAACTAAGATAATAAAACGGAAAATATGTTATTCCATTTTACAGAAACTGGAATAAGGAAAGTGCATGTTTACAAACAAGCGCTTCCTTCAACCAATCTACCAATTACATTTTTGCTTTAGCGATCATTACAGGAATCAACATGGCGACGTTGACCAATCATACAACAGAGCTTTAAATCGCGACATTAGATCAATCGTAGACCAATCAGATCGCCTTGTCTTCTTGTGTACAGTAGGAGTCTTAAAGACGGGCAGGAAATTACTGTGGATCCACAGTAATTTTGCCCACAGTGACGTCAGCTGCCCTTTTCTTATATTAAGTATATAGACCACCGTTACTTCCTTGAAAAGGGGTAGAATGTTCATCGAGAGATTCAACATTCCTTTTTTATATTGGTGGGAGTGATAGTAGTGGGTCCGATCTCGGAGGATCTCACCAGAAAAAATTGAAGGCTAAATTCAATTATATTGACCCGCAAGTTTCCGGCGGGAGCTGCGGCTTTGAAACCACTATAACTCTATTGTAATTAACTTTTCGTTCTATATTTTTATTTTTCTTCCAAATAAAATTGTTCTTATCATATCAGGAAAATGGATTTAAGGATCCAGGATTCGGATTATCTTCAAACATTCTACATTGCCTTTTTAGACCTTGAAAAAACAACAGTTGGGAGAGAGATTTTATCAGCACATGTGCATGCAAGCTTAAAACGGACATTTAACCATGGCTGCATCACTTATATCACCTAAATATATGCCATTGCCATGAATAAATAATTAAAGATAAAAAGTAGCATAACTATCCCCCCCTCTCCTAAAAATTGTACAAATAATTCAAGGGCGGCAAAACATTAAAAGGCGCCAAATTTTGGCTCTCCCCCCCAATAAAAATTTCAAGCTACGCCCCTGATTATGATTACAGTGAGAAAATTTCAAAAAAATCAAATGGCAACACCCAGTTTTTTGTATTGGAATGTGATCTCCATTGTGAAAAACCCTAAATACCGTTGAAACGGCAAATGCAGTATGAAAATCACCGAAACTAGGAAAGGGAAAAGTAAAAAGGACTTTGCTGTGCATCAAAGCATTAATGCTCGTTTCATTTACATTACACATCACGCCATTTCTTCAGCTGATATCCCATCCTGATTAGTTCTCCACAAAACTAGAAGAAGAAACCAAGAAACGCAAATTTTGGACTCTACGTAAGACACAGTCATGACTGACATCGTCATGCTACATGAATGAAAAGGCTCTTCGAAATGCGAGCCGCGTATGTTGTTTTCTGCCATTCCGAACAAGATGCTGCTTTCAGGGAAAGAACGTGGAGAAATCGTAAAGATGTATTACCTGAATGCACAAAATACCACGGAGACATTGCGTGTTTACCGCCACAACCATGGATCACGACGAGGCCCGTGCACTGCCAAAGCTGCAAAGCATAATGATTCATAAATTTGAAGAAACTAGTTGCACATGTGATCGACCTCGGTTTGCACGACTTTCCGTTCCAATGGAAGCTGTTACAGAAGTCCATCAAATGATAAGCACAGTTCGTTCCGAAATTGCACGCGGTGTTTCACGTGTTCTGAATCTGCGGAATTCAACTGTACACAAGATTCTGCGCCCTGTTCTAAACATGTTTCTGTATCGATTCCAGCATATCCAGATGTTAGATGCGGGAGGCTATCAATTACGGCTGGATTTTGCAAATCATTTCCTTATTCAGTGCGATGAAGATAGCAGCTGGGCTTTACGCTTTCTGTGGACAGATGAGGCGCATTTCTCGTTAACTGGTAACTGGTAATGTGAATTCGAAAAATTGTGTGCATTGGGCAGAGAATAATCCACATGATGTGCTTGCATGTCCATTACATGAGAAAAAAGTGACTCTGTGGCGTGGTATAACGAGTACGTTCATCCTTGACCCTTATTTTTTTGAAGAGGTTACTGCCAGTGATCTGCAAACGTGTACAGTAACAAGTGCTCACTATCTGGATATGTTAACTCGTCACGCCATTCCTTCATTGCAACGGCAAAATGCTATATCTGAAGTTGTGTGAATGCAAGATGGCGCTCCTCCACATGTTGGGTCTTCAGTCAAACATGTCTTAAGTCAACAGTTTGGTGACAGAGTTATCTCCCATTATTTCCAGTTTCTGTGGCCACCAAGGTCCCCTGATCTGACACCAATGGATTTTTGCCTGTGGATATATCTGTAATCCAAAGTGTATCAGTTTCGTCCTCAAACTGCATCTGAAAAGGTGCCATCAAAACTGTGATTCAAGAGATTGCTATTGCCATGGCAGTGCAGCAGTGTTATCCACCATCTGCAGCATGCAAAGTTTCATCGTGTGTGAAGGAGATAATGTGGAAAATTTGTGAAACACAGTAAAATGCTTTGTTTTATGCTGCTTCTCTGTCCTTATTGGTTGTCCTTACTTTAAGCCTATCTACCGCCGGTGATTTTCATGCTACAATTGCCGTTCCAACGCTATATAGGGTTTTTCACAATGGAGATTACATTCCAATACAAAAACTTAGTGTTGGCATTTGATTTTTTTCGAAATTTTCTCACTGCAACCGTAAGTGTTTGAGTGACACTGTTGTTTTCCATATCATTCTTGAGCGCATACCTCAAAATACCTTTTGCCAAAATTTCATTCAGTTTCTGTGAAAGGTATGATAGTTAGGGGCCCAAATGTCAGGATAGTTTTTTTTATAATCACCCTGTACTTCATATTGAATATTAGAGATAAAAATCAATTTTATGTATTACTAGAAATACATTTTATGTTTTTATTTTTACACTTGCCATTAAATGAGAATACAGCAAAAAAAAAAAAAAAAAAAAAAAAAAAAAAAAAAAATTCTTTACTGAAACTTTTTTTTAATTCTCCGATTCTTCTAAATGTTTAAAATTTTCTTTCCTCTCCTATGATAACAAATTGTTCTTTTTTAACACTTTCCAACAAAGTTGAAAATTCAGATTTTGATTTCGGTTTGTCCGGCTGTCTGTCCATGCTCTAACTCCCGAAAGTATACTCGGATTGTCCTGAAATTTTTGGACATTATTGAGGTTTAGCCTACCATGAATCCTATTTCAAATGAAGTTTCTATTATGATTAGTTTATTTACAAAGACACTCAAAAGTTTACCATTACATTACAGCCTATGGGAAAAAGTAGTTTCAAATGAATTTTAAAGATTTACACTCTGTAAAACATATTCAAGTTTATATGCATTTACAAAGTGCATTAAAATATGCATTTTGTAAAGTATGTAGTGATAAAGCATATTTTATTTTCCCTTTAAATAGCATAGTCTATTTCGGAGCAAAACAGTAATGAATAATTGTTAGTATATTCAAAAACAAAAACTGTAAACATAAAATATTTTTTTTACAAAAAACCTTTTTTTTTTTTTACTTAAAAAAATATAATAAAAAACAATAAACTTTGTGATTAATCTGTCTAGAGATAGCGCACTAGACAGACTGGTCATAAAATTGAAATGAATATTATTTAAATATATATGCAATACCAAAAGAAATTCATTTTCTTGCAATACAATTTATACCTTACTTATTCTGTATGATACATAACCACCACTAGTATTTTCTTCTATTGAACCCAAGTGAGCAGATATATTCAGCACTGCAGATTTTCCAACATTTAATGGAAACACACTGTTGTCAGCTGCCTTCAAGAATGGTAAAAGAGACTGGAAAAAATTAATTTTATCATAAAATAAATAATAAAGTAGACAAAAAATCTTTAAAAAAAATCTAAAAGATAGTTTTCAATTGCAAATTTCTTTTAAATACCAAAATAAAAGTAAATTCAATGTGCAAATGACATTATCTAGGAATATATATATATATATATATATACACCGACGAGCCATTACATTATGACCACCGTCCATCTACAACAATGGGATCGCCCAGGAAGAAAACCAATGCGCGTGCGCGGCTGAGGTTGGAGTATATAAAAGGGCTATGCATTGTCTTTCCGAGCATAGCTTGATTAGCGACATAATGGGAAAAGCAGCTGATTTATCAGATTTTGATAAAGGTCAAATCGTTATGGCTCGGCGACTGGGAACGTCGATATCAGAAACGGCGCGTTTAGTTGGCTGTTTGTTCACGTGCAGTAGTTGTGAGCACATATCGAAAGTGGTGCATGGATGGTGAAACGACAAGTCGCCGGCCAGCGGTGTGTCGTCCACGGAGCATTGATTCCAGAGGAGAGCGGAGATTACTACGCATTGTTCGCCGTGATCCAAGAGCTACAATAGCTGAAATCAGTACCAACTATAACAGTGGCGACCCAGGCAGTGTTTCTCAACACACTGTGCAGCGTACATTGCTGCGCATGGGCCTACGGAGCCGGAGGCCGAAGCATATCCCTGCACTGACAGCACGTCATCACCAGCTGCGTCTGCAATGGGCCAAGAAACATCGGAATTGGACATTAGAAGAATGGAAGAAAGTTGCATGGTCCGATGAATCACGTTTCCTGGTTCATCACATCGACGGCCGTGTGCGAATACGCCGATTTCCAAACGAAACCCTGGCTCCCGGGTGCACAATTGGACGGAGACAAGCAGGTGGCGGAGGTATTATGGTGTGGAGATTGTTTTCATGGAGCACATTAGGACCCATAATCCCTATACAGCAATCCCTGACGTCAATGGGTTACGTGAACATCGTTGCAGACCAGGTTCACTCATTCATGGCAACAGTATTTCCAGAGGGGGATGGTGTTTACCAACAGGATAATGCACCATGTCATAAGGGTGGAATCGTCAGGGAGTGGTTCGAGGAACATTCCAGTGACTTTCAAGTCATGTCTTGGCCTCCAAATTCTCCTGACCTTAATCCAATAGAACATTTGTGGTCCCACCTGGAAAACCAAATTCGAGCTGCAACACCACCCCCTCGTAATGTGAGAGAATTGCAGGACCAGTTGATGAACACTTGGTACCAGATACCTCAGACTACGTATCAGCACCTTGTGGAATCAATGCCTCGCCGGGTTCTGGCAGTTTTGAGGGCTAAAGGTGGTCCTATGTGTTATTAAGAGGGTGGTCATAATGCAATGGCTCTTGGGTGTATACACACTATGCTTGACAATTGCTAAGAAACTTACTAATTTTTTGCAACATAGTATTCCTGAAATCTGAATCATAGTAAAATTGGTACAACTAGGTTATCCCGTCGACCAAAAACTTATCGCTAAACTATAAGATTAAATGCCAATAATGGATGATCGTGAATGTCACATTTAATGACATTAAACGTGATTCATCTTATACTATAATGCGAGCAAAAATTGTGTGTGTGTGTGTGGGGGGGGGGGGGGGTAAATTTTATCTCAAAAACGGCTCTAACGATTTTCGCAAAAATTTGGATTTTACCATTTTCGGGCACGAGAAGACCATTGGGCTAGGTCACATGTTCGAGAAAATTCGATTATTGGGTCATTTTGGGTCATAATGGGTCAGGATCAAGCTATTTATATCTAGAGAACGGCTGGATCGATTTTAAGGAAATTGTGTATCCAATCGTTTTTTGGCGCGAGAAAACAATTGAGCTGGGTCACATGTTCGAAAAATTTTGATTAGTGGGTCATTTTTGGATCATTGTGGGTCAAGCCATTTTTATTTAAAAAACGGCTCTAACGATTTCGACCAAATTTTATATTTTATCGTTTTGGATTACAAGAAGACCATTGGATTAGGTAACATGTTCGAGAAAATTCGGTTAGTGGGTCATTTTTGGGGTCATTGTGGGTCATGCTATTTTTATCTAGAGATTTTCTCACGCAATTTTGACTAAAAAATGCATTCTATGGTTTTCGGGCACGAGAAAAACATTGGGCTAGGTTACATGTTCGAAAAAAAATTTTAATGGGTCATATTGGGTCATTAAGTGTCTGGGTCAAGCTATTTATATTTAAAGAACCGCAGAATCAATTTAATCGAAATTTTGCCTGTAATAGTTTTTGACACGAGAAGGCTAATGGGATAAGTTACACGATCGAGAGATTCCGATTATAAGAGTCATTTGTGGGTCATGATGGGTCATAATGGGTCATGGTCAAGCTATAGCTAAAGAACAGGTGGATCAATTTTAACGAAATTTTGTATACAACATTTCTTTGGCACGAGAAAACTATTGGGTTCTCAGTTCGAGAAATTTCGATTACTGGGTCATTTTGGGTCATAAAAGGTCTGGGTCAAGCTATTTATACAGGGTGATTCAGCTCGTCGGTGACAAACTTTAAGGATCGATAGAGCACACCTAGACGAACATTTTTGAATAGGGAATGTAGGGTCCCTGACGCGATGGTAAGGCGCTAGGCGCTTTCGAAAATTTGGGTGCCGAAATTCGAAACGTCATAAAAACTAGGGAAATGGTTAGATTTTCTTGCTTGTTGCGTCGAAATGATTCTGTTTGTTTAGACTTTCTTCAGTACCAATTTGATAAGCGTATCTCTTAAAACATGGATAGGGGGCGCTGCAGACTTTGGAGAGCTAGACAACAACTTTAAGCCCGTTATTTTGATAATTTAACACATGCTCGCCAAAGTTTATACTCTAACTTAAAGTTTGAACCCAAAAGTAGAGCCCTGCAAAAAGCGTAAGAGCCGGAATAAAATGTCAAAGTACAGGGTGGTCGAAACTCGAAGGCTCCTAAGAGATAAACAAACAGATTTCTTGACTTATGGCATGCATTTTCATGATTCTGTTTGCTGGGGCTCTCTGAAACTCAGTTGAACGGTACAAAAAGAAACATCGATAGGGGGCGCTTTGGGCAAAAAACATAATTCGTTGACATTTCGGACGCTAACTGGAAACGGGGCGCTACGATCAGTTAGTAATAATGAAAACACATTTTCTACCTCTGCTCAACACTTCTGAATAAATTTAGACCAAAAACATCAATGATACTGGAAATTTATTTACAAAAAATAACACTACAGAAGATGCTCGAAATTTCGACCCTTGGGCCATGATGCAGGCTTCGCACCTCCGTCGCATTGAGGAGTGTGTGTTTCCAACAATGCCAGGAGTATCTCTGATCTGCCCTGCAGCTGCCACAATGCGCGCCACAAGTTCTTCAGCACTGCTGACAGGTGTATGGTATACCTCGGCCTTCAGGTAACCCCAAAGGAAGAAATCCAAGCAGGTGAGGTCTGGTGATCGGGCAGGCCAGTGAACTGGACCCCCACGCCCGATCCACCGCTGGCCATACCTTGCGTTTAGATGGAGACGCACGTCGTTCGTGTAATGGGCCGGAGCTCCATCGTGCTGGAACCACATCTGGCGACGCGAACCTTCGGGTACGTGCGCCTCCTCCAGAAGCTGCGGCAGCACTTGATCCAGGAAAATCAGGTAATTTCCACCTGCCAGCCGTTCAGGTAACAAATAAGGGCCAATGAGGCAATCCCCCAGAATGCCGGCCCACACATTTACTGAGAAACGCTCCTGGGCTGCTCGGCTTCTGGTTTCATGTGGATTTTCATCACACCACACATGACTGTTGTGGGCGTTCCACATTCCCTCCCGGCTGAAGGTGGACTCGTCCGTAAACAAAATGCTGTTTACAAAACGGGGATCCCTGGATCTCATCGCCAAGTACCATCTTGAGAATTCCACTCGAGGGCCAAAATCCTGCTCTCTGAGCAACTGCACCCGCTGGATGTGGTAGGGGTGCAGATTCCGGGAACGTAAGATGCGCCACGCAGTTGCTTGCGAAATGCCAACATGTCTGGCGATATCTCTCGTGCTAAGACCTGGGTTGTCCTCAACCAGGTTAAGCACAGCCTCTTCGTTGTCGGGGGTGCTCACTGATCGCTCCCGTTCAGGCCTGCCTCCGTCGAAAGATCCCGTTGTGGACAACCTCTGGTGTACTCGAGCGAAGAAGGCATGGCAGGGGATTTGCCTGTTGGGGTAACGCTCGGCGTACAACCGCTGAGCGGCTCGTCCATTACAACCAGCAGCGCCATACGCCAAATGCATGTCAGCCAATTCAGAGTTTGTGTACCGTTCCATCCTACTACCGATCTGCAGACAAGTAACCCGAAGCTTAAGTAGGTACCGCACGTTCAAAAGACGTGTCTGCGCATACAACTACGTCATCTCGCGTTGTCGTCTACGCATTACGTATCTTTTGCATATCGATATGGTACGATATCTTTTGCATAAATCAGCAAAAAGCACCTTATGTAAATTTTATTGCGCGCATTGTGCATGATTGAAACCAGCTATGTTTGTTAAAAAAAAAAAAAACTGCAGTTTTAATAGCTTCTTACACTGTTAAAAATAAAGGTGACAAACCGGTGCCATTTGGGACCCGGAGGTGAAAAGGCGGTGCCATTTGGAACCCTAGGGTGTCATAGGAGCTTGAATATGCGGTTGGGGTGACGACAGCTCTGTTACTGGATGATGGGAGCTAAATAAGGTGCCATGCACTTCGTAACCACCTCATCGGGTGACTGGCAACTTGCGCATGCGCTATGACGCGTGTCTTTCTGCTTTCGGTGTCGGCAAGTAAAGTTTACGGGTGTGAGCAAATCAAAACATGCCAGTGTGTAAATTGGCGATATTAATTGAGGACTAACCACTGAGCTACAATGAAACAACAATGAGGACTTAACGATCCGATTTGCTTGACCAGTGAACCGGGCAAAGTCTGATTAAAGGTAAGATTTAACTTTATTTTATTTTATTTTATTGTTACGTTAATTTATCGTACATCCCTATAAGTAATGTCATAAAAAAACAGTAAATTAGATTTTTTTTGTTAGTATGATTGATTGTTAAGTTTATTATGTGAATCTACAAGCTACACTCTCACCAAAATACCCGCTTGCTAATGTTAAACCTATGAGATAGTTATTTTACAATTTCTCGTTTACCTGTCAATATTTTTAAATGATTTATCTAGGCCTTAGCTACCGAGGAGCAATTGGATCAAACTGCTCTAGGCACGGGAATCCTAAAGGCGCATAATTAGAAAGAGCGAAATGAAATATTGTAAAAATATTTACGTATTTTTTCATTACAAATCAGTTATTATGGACAAATCTTGTTGCAATCGGAATATTCTATGACTATTTTACCTTGTGTTTAAACTCAACTGTTTAGATTTAACCCTTAACTGCTGTTAGTGGTCTCAGACACCGTGGGTTTTTCAAGTTTCACAGTTTAACTTGTAATTTTTAGTTTAACTATAGATACTGGTCAATTTTTTTTAGTTTGGAGTCTTATTACTACCTCTAAATACTTTTGAATAGCTGATTTTGATTTATGATATTCTTGTACATAAAGTTTAATACATAAATCGCATTCTGAGAATTTATGTAACATTTTATTCATCTTCAGATTAAATGGTCTGACAGACAGCTCACAGTAGTTATGTAACAATTTTTGTCAGAGCAGTTAAAGTTAAAATATGTTTTTGCGTCTATATACAGTTAAAAGCAATTAATTTTATTCGCGAAGTTTTAATTTGAACCTTTACACGGGATCTCGGACAGCATCTGGCCGGCTTTGCATATATTGTCGGATAGATGCTATCCGAACCCCTCCTGTAAAGGCTAATTCACACCATATTGCAGCCTCGCGTAACTTCTCTAATATTGTTTCAGTATAGAGCTATTCCATCTCAATTCAGGCAGACAGTACTGATATGCGTCAAGTCACCATCACAGATTTTTTTCAAAAAAATTCAGTAGTTAGAACTAAGTGATTTATAAAATTTCCTAAAAGGATTTTTCCCTAAAAAATTTTTTTCTCTGATTACAGCACTTTAAAATTTATGATAAAATTGGCAGTTTTCAGAAAAACTGAAAAACGCTTCATTTTGAAATGTACACAATACCAAACATATTCAACATATTCAGTCAATTTATTTTTTATAAACAGTTATTAAACTGAATTTTACTTTGGCATAGTTTTAAAGAATATAGTGACATTTTTACTTAATTAAAAAAATTAGATTTTAAGTATAAAAAATATAATTATTAGTGAATTTAAGATTTTTTTTCAGAATGAAAAAAAATATTTTAAAGCTAAACATTGATGGCAATCTAAAGACCTTTAATGGGAGTTTTACAGCAAATTTTATTTTAACTCTAAGGTGCTTACAACTTCTGTAATTCAATTTTAAATTTTGCAAAATTTTGTAAAATCACTACTTTTGAAATGCAATTTCTCAAAAACACCATTTTTTAAAAATCTGATAATATGCTCAATTCATACCTTATTAGTCTCTAATAAATACCTTACAAGCAAATCGTGTGTTTTTGCTTAGAAAATTTTATATGATTTTTTGAAAATAACATGTTGTGTGTATTTTTCAACAGACCACAAAGGCAAGTTCTTCCTTACTTAACCGAACTTGTAATGTAATTAATATTTCAAACTAAAAAATACATCACTAGTACATAATTATTACTGTTAAATTATAGCTAATCATTTGCCTAAATTTAAAATTGCGTAAAATACAGCCAATAATAAAATTAGTATTGATGATATGTTATTTCATTCCATGCTCATGAATGTGTTAAATCCATCTACAGTGTGTAAAATTTTTTTTATATAGTATGGATATAATATATTAATGTGCAAATACATACATAACAGAAGAATTAGGTAGTGAAGGTTTCTTAAATTAACTTCAACTCCTTATCGTTGAAGGTATGAAGTCGCTCAGATTGTCCTATTGTAACTGATTTTTCTGTTTCTAGAAGCACATTTTCCAATGGTTGCACATTCATATTTTTTCTTTCCAGATTCTTTTGGCCACTGGAATGCTTTATCTATGGACCATGTTGGGTACATGAATGATACTTTAATGTCATTTAGTTCTTGTGATTGATATACCATTGATTTGTCCTATCCACCAATTATTTTCATAAATGCATCCAATGACATCACCGATTTGGAAACTATGTATTGAATATTGTCTTTTCATTTGGCTGAAGGTTTCAACTTTTGTCAATTCATTTTTACTTGCTCGTTCCATATAATTTTCATTATTTACAATCACCCTATAATGTTTATATCTAATACCAACAATAGATTTTGCATTAGCATATTCTTTCTCATTATTAGTTCTATAGGATTGAGTAATATTTTTGTCTGGATGGACTAGAATGTTATTTTTTAGCAGAGAAGTTAGTTCAGCAACAAATGAGACAGAATTTTGGATAGCTTTTATTGGATCCTTTTGGAGATTAAATTTTGTTGCATAGTGCTTGTCTCAGCATCACATGCACTTTTAACATGGCCAGTACCTGAAAATATCCTCTACTTTAGTACAATTTTATTTTTGTGCAATTCATAAAACTGATACTTGTTTTTAAAATGTGCTCCAGCTCCATCTGATATATACACAGGTGATTCCAGTGTTTGTAATTGGTACAACTTAAATAATTCTTTTTTTTACTTTTTCTATGTCACAAACAGCATGAGCTGTATCATGAGTTAATCATCAGAAACTATGATAAAACTCTTTATTTCTTCTCTAAAGTATGCTGTGCAGGTAACTAACGATATCTGAGTATTCTGCCAGTGGTAGCTTTGTACTTCATTTGGCAGTATTAGTGAGTAATTTTCAGCAAAGTCAAAATGCATCACAAGCGCAGATTTTTTTTAAGGGGTTTGGCTTATTTAATTTTATGAATAGGAATTTTTGAAGATTAGCTTATATTTATCTGCCATAATAATGTGCATATTATTATTTTTTCATTAAAAAATATTATTATAAATATAGAGAAATAAGAAAAAGCTTGATCTTCTGGTTTCCTGAGAAAAAAAAACTAATTGGAAAAAAACTAAACTTGAAAAAAAAAAAATCTAATTCAGTTGTAATGTATGTATTTGCATTTTAATATATTATATCCATACTATATAACAAAATATTTAACACACTGTAGATGAATTTAGCACATTTATGAGTATGGAATGAAATGACATATGATCAATACTAATTTTATTATTGGCTGTATTTTACGCAATTTTAAATTTAAGCAAATGATTAGCTATAATTTAACATTAATAATTATGTACTAGTGATGTATTTTTTAGTTTGAAATATTAATTACATTACAAGTTCGGTTAAATAAGGAAGAACTTGCCTTTGTGGTCTGTTGAAAAATACACACAACATGTTATTTTCAAAAAATCATATAAAATATTCTAAGCAAAAACACACGATTTGCTTATAAGGTATTTATTAGAGACTAATAAGGTATGAATTGAGCATATTATCAGATTTTTAAAAAATGGTGTTTTTGAGAAATTGCATTTCAAAAGTAGTGATTTTACAAAATTTTGCATAATTTAAAATTGAATTACAAAAGTTGTAAGCACCTTAGAGTTAAAATAAAATTTGCTGTAAAACTCCCATTAAAGGTCTTTGGATTGCCATCAATGTTTAGCTTTAGAATATTTTTTTTCATTCTGAAAAAAAATCTTAAATTCACTAATAATTATATATTTTGTACTTAAAATCTAATTTTTTTAATTAAGTAAAAATGCCACTATATTTTTTAAAACTATGCCAAAGTAAAATTCAGTTTAATAACTGTTTATAAAAAATAAATTGACTGAATATGTTGAATATGTTTGGTATTGTGTTCATTTCAAAATGAAGCGTTTTTCAGTTTTTCTGAAAACTGCCAATTTTATCATGAACTTTAAAGTGCTGTAATCAGAGAAATAAATTTTTTAGGGAAAAATCCTTTTAGGAAATTTTATAAATCACTTAGTTCTAACTACTGAATTTTTTTGAAAAAAATCTGTGATGGTGATTTGACATGCCCTGCCTGAGCTGAGATGGATTTGCTCTATACCTGATTTGTCTTTATTTGAGAGGGGGGGGGGGGTAATTTTTTCATTTAAGACAATTGAATACTTGCAAATCTTAAAGTAATCAAAACTTATTTACAGGTTTTTCATTATTAATATTTTCCTTATTAACCACCATTATTTGAAAAATAATCTTCATAATAAGATTAGATCGGGACGCGGTAGCACGGACAATCATTTAGTCTCATTTAAGTATAAAAATCATGGAAAAAACCTCGATTTGCAAATTAAAACGTTATTAGTCAGCCAAGTCTTACCTTGGTGGGAAATGCCTCAAAACCCGAATTTAGCGGTATCTTGGGTTTACCATTATGTTTTCTTACTCCCAATTCTTCATATTTTCATACGTTTGGTTTCATTTTCTTTCAAAAAGGTGAGAAAATGTTAGGGTATTGAATTTAATAAACCTTATGCTCTGATTATTGGCTATGCAGATTTACACCCATTTTTTTTTTCGAAAGTATTCTTTCGCATTAAACTTTATTTAGTAGCAGAATTTTATGGTTAAATAAAATAAAATATTTTTTTTCCAATAATAGTAATTTAAGTTTGATTAGACCGTAATCAGCCCCCCCCCCCCTTTCACAATCATCAACATCATCCGATATGACAAATTTGTAGTCATGAACATTCAAATTATAAAAGGAAAACAATCTGTATTTACTCCACTGAACTTTCAGAATAGTTTACAGAAATAGTGTGTGTTCAAAAAATATAACAATGAATAAAAACTTATATCGTAATTTTACACAAATGTGAAAATTTTCCGCAGGTGATGATGATCTCGTGTTTTAAAGGCGATTTTTGCACTGTCATTTATAAATCTTAAACATTTTTCTAATGACATAATTTTTAACAATCTTTCATTCCACTCGTTCTGAAACAAGGCCAATAAACAGGGTTGGCTTTTTACCGGTAAAAACCTGGGGAGAACGTGGTAAAAACCTAAGGATATAAAATAAACTGTTAACCCTTAAACTGTATTTTAATACTATTGATAAAAATTCTATTTTCGTGTAATTAGTGTATTAATATATAATATCTCTATTGGGGAGAGTGGGGTGGTATGGGACTTTTTTTACAAAAGTAAGAATCATATATATATATACAAAAAAAAATTCAATTTATAGCATGCAAGGTAAAACACTTTTTATCTCACAGGCTATCATAGCCTGAGAGCTTATGTGCCCTTCCGTTCTGTATGTACGTTCGTGCGTAACGCGATAGCTCATGAAAAAAATATCCGATCCACTTGAAATTTTGTATGTAGGTATATCCTGACAAGGTGCTTCCCTGATTAGTTGTTGGAGTTAATTCGATATGTATAAGGGGGGAACGGGGGACTGATGCCCCTCCCCTTAGTTGATATAAATGGGATTTTCATGCAGAATTAAGTTTTTGTTCAAAATTTAGATTAGGATCATTCTGATGAGGCGATTCCGTGACTGTTATTAGGTGTTCATTGAATAAGTATAAATAGGGGAAACAGGGGTTCTAATGCCCCCCCCTTTATTTATATAAATGGGTTTTTCAAGCAGAATTTTCAGATTTCGTTCAAATCTCTGAATAGTTTTGGAAGTTTAATAGTTAAGTATAAAAGAGGGGGATAACTCCTTTTAAATTATATAAATTCTAAATGGGTTTTTATTAAGAATTATTTCATTTGCTCTGAATTTTGGATATAGATTTTTTATATGATAAAGCATGTCTTTGATAGTATAGGAGGTTCAATGATTAAGTATAAAAAAAGAGGAAAGGGGAGAGCTGTTTCCCCTTCTTAATTTTTTTCGAACGGAATTAACCCTTGAAAATATAAGGCTTTAATGTACAATTAGTATTTGTAGCCTGTAAGCTCAATGCCATCAGTTTAACTGGGCAGTATTCTTTATTTATTAATCCCCCTGAACAATATAGAAACATAACGTGCAAATACTATTTTATTTTAAAGAGAACGTAAGTTTCAAAATGTGTCTCATACCTCCTCATTAAGAGTTATGGGACAGCAATAATAAAAAAAAAAGCTATAAGGCACAAAATAACCTATAGTGTCGGTAATATAAACAATCAAACAAAGGTTGTAAGTTGATAATGTATATGCCACAATATAAAATTCCAGTATCTTCATGACTGGAATGAAAATTCAGGATTCTCTGTCATAGGTGTCATTAAGGCCCCAAACTAGGCTCAGAATGTAAAGATGATAATGTAAAAGTGTGTAGGAGCGTTCTTTTGAAATACCTAACTCAAATTTTAATATTTTTACATGATTCTTTTGAGCAAGACAGCTGAGGATGATCCATAACCGGCCTAGTTTTTAATTTTTTCGATTTTGCTTTTATATTTTTTGTATAACGATAGTTTCAATTTCAGAACGGTTTAAACCAATTCCGTAAGTTAAAGTAATTTTTAAAAAAAATCTGAAACCAAAACTGAAAAAGTAAAAACTACGCCGGTTGCGGATCACCCTCAGCAATTTTGTGCAAAACAATCACGTAAAAATATTAAAATTTCGACGAAATATTTGAAAAGAACGCCCCCATAGACTTTGCATTATCATCCGGGTCTTTTTCTGTGCCTAGAGTTGCGCCTTAAATAATCATCAATTTATTTACATTTTGAAGTATGAATGCATATATTATCAATGTTACAATTAATATATTATCTTCTAAGAAATTTGCATGCTAGCAATTCGCATTATTATTAATTAAAAAAAAGGAACTGGGCGCGTCCCATTCATAACTTTTCTGGCATGTCCCATTCCTCGCCACTTCCTTGTTTGTGTTAAACTTCTTGTTCAAACAAAAATGCTGCTTTAGGGTTAGTTTAAATTATGGATAATATACAGTATAACAATGTTCCATAAATAGGGAAACTATTACATTTATAGATAAATAAGCCTTTAATATATTGAGTGCAAATAAATGAAATTTAAATTGGATTTTTGAAATAATTTTTTCTTTCATACATTTGCAAGTCTATGCATATCAATATTTTTTGTAAACTGAAGAATGGATTACCATTGCTTCATCTTGTATGCGATCGATGAAATGTTTAGAATAATGCACAAAGAGAAAAATCTACAGTCCCATTCCACCCGACTTTCCCCCATATAGCAAAAGGGAAAATAAAGAATTAGCCAGTTCCTTAAAGCTCCTGATATGCACTATATGGCCAGAGATGACCGTCCACTTGCGATTTTAGACATTTTGTTAAATATCTAGAAAAATGTATGAGGAATTATCCGGAAAATCTTAGTGTATAAATATAATACACTACTTGGCCATTGATTATCGTCCACTTGCGATTTTAGACATTTTGCAAGATATCTAGAAAAATACATGAGGAATTATCCTGAAACTCTCAGTGTATAAACAATACAGTACAGGTCTTCTATTTCCGTGAAGATTTTTTCCAGAAACTTTATAGGGGACCGCCAACAAATTAAAAAATGTATGAATATCTTTTGGATAACCCTGTCAAAACTAATGCGTCAAAAGCGCTCAAACTGTAGATTGTGATTAAGTGGCTTATTGTTATAAACTGTGTTCATTTTTATGTCGGTAGCATGTATACTCGTAGAGAAATGAAGGTTTTTATAAAAATACTTCCAAATTTTTCCAAGATTTTTGCTTATAATTTGCAGAGTTCTTAATATAAAATAATATTTTCTGAAAATGTGACAAACAACATTGCACATAATATTGAGAACTAATATTAAGAACTAATTTTATATTAAGAACTCTGCAAATTATAAGCAAAAATCTTGGAAAAATGGGGAGTATTTTTATAAAAACCTTAATTTATCTACGAGTATACATGCTATCTGCTATACGTTGTATTTGGGGAATCGCTATCCAAGCAATATTTGGCAGCCAAAACTTGTGGAAACGAACAAGTCGGCCCAAAACAATAATATTACCGGTAAACAACTCCTCAAATACAACCAGCAGCGCGTGAACGTAAGTGCGACATTGCGTTGTGCCAAAAAAAGCACATGGAGAAAGGAAGACACTTATTTGCAGCAACTTAAGATTTATTAATTATAATGATGACCGTGGCCACGTACTAACTTTGAAAGAAAAAAAATACATTATTGGATTTTGAGGTGCTGAATCATCATACAGTTCCGATAAGAGGAAAGTCTCTTGTCATGTAGATCGAGTAGACAGTCCAAATTATGTGCACTACGGGAACAGTTTAATCTATGAAAAGATTTTCGATGATCGAAGACGGCAAAGGCTTTTCCACAATAGCAGAACTCCACACTTCAAATTGGAGACTAAGAATCGCTGGTTCTCACGATGACTCTCTACACATTACCGCCGGAAAGG
Source organism: Maratus speculifer (assembly GCA_964019185.1). Classification (NCBI taxonomy): domain Eukaryota; kingdom Metazoa; phylum Arthropoda; class Arachnida; order Araneae; family Salticidae; genus Maratus; species Maratus speculifer. The sequence goes on along the minus strand of OZ025290.1, from coordinate 52,822,770 downwards.
ATGAAGTACGTCGATCAAATTCCGCAGCAAGATCACGTTGACAGCTCTTGAAGTTCCCGGTATTTACGTAGCCTCAATTGGCTGGAGGGACTACTAGCACCGTCACACTGATAGACACTAACACTTTGGTAAATCCTGTTGTGTACATATGGAATTTACGATAACTAAAGTCTTTTACTGGAGTTGGAGGGAAACTGTATGCCAAAAATGCAATAAAAATACACAGTGCGGGGGCTTTTAAAAAGGATAATAACATTGCTGCAACATTCGCAATTAGAGATCTTATTCTCTCAAAACTTAACAAAAAAAGATCTATCTGTCAGATGCCCCTCAGCAAGGCGCTTGTTAGAATCATTCTTTTGTCGCGTAATCCTAAAAAAAGGAGACTCTTCTGTCCCGACGCTAACCCTCGAGAGGGCAGCGCCGGGCCACGGACGTCTTTCGCTAACGCTGCTCTCTCTCAAAGTGTCAAATAAATCAGAAAATCTTCCTCCCTCTCACGGCAGCGCGCGTGCGCTCAGCCAATCAGAATCTCGCATCACCCGACGCTAGGAATGATCTGGAACAAACATGCGTCATCAAGGGATGGACGCTGAGATTTCAGCGGGAAATTTGTACCAAAACGACGCTTCCGGAATGTCGTAGAACATTCTATTCCCGATGACTCATGTCCAGCATCTAGGAGGTATCAGTAAAGAAAATGGCGATGCTCAAAAAGGAAAAATTAGCGATTGTCACATAAAAAATACGGAAATTATCTTAAATTTTGAAATAGCATAAATTACGTATTATACGATTAAAAGACTGGGCAATTACATGATAATGATCTATATTTAAAACTAGGACTGATTAATATAATTTTAAGAATGAATAATTAATAATAAAATAATTTAGAAAAATATTATTTTGTAAGGTACCCGGGGTAATAACGCCACGTTAAGGTTCTACCAATTTTCACGGCTTAGTTTTAGATTGTATTTTTCAAACAAATATAGGATCTGATACAGCAACTCATTGACTATCTATATAAAATAAAATAATTTAACAGATATGTATTCATAAAATGGAATAGCGTTTTTTCTTGACCCATGCTATTTGGCGTTATTACCCACCTATATGGGTAATAACGCCATGCAAACAAAACTATGAAATAAGATGGAATAATTGCATGTAGATAGCCCAATTCTAAAAATACAAACTCTACAAACTTAGAAATTGACAAATTGCATTCTAAGATATTGAAAATGTTCAATTTTTGTGAAAGTGTAAGAAATATAAAGGTGTGGTGTGGGAGGGGGGGATGAGGCAAATGAATATCAGACAGTGAGTTTCTTTTTGCTTAAAAAGGACCGTTTAAATAGAAATATGAGAAAAATTGCACAGTTTTAACTGTGTTTATTTGAATCAGTATTTAGGATGTAGCTCGGCCACTGTAGGCAATCAACCGGGGTATTAATGTCAAGGATTGGCGTTATTACCCCGGTATAGTTATTGCGCAGTACATTTTAAATTACAAATTATCTCGAGAAGATATCCAAAATCTTCAACAACATTTTAAGAGTACATGAAATGCACTACAAATTTATGTAATTAACAAAGTATTTCCGGATAAAAAGATAGTCTTCACATATACAAAACGTATCTCGCAAATTTTAGATCAAGCGTTAATTTTAGTTGTTTATTAAAACAATAAGACCTAAAGATGAAACAAATTAACTTGAAGCTGTTTTTTGCGATTTATATGACTCAAAACCCTTCTGCGCAGAGCACATGGGTGTCATTTACCTGATTATTTCATAAATATGCAAAATATAAGCACTTGGCGTTATTACCCCGCCTGGCGTTATTACCCCAGGGTACCTTATATTGCTATTATGTCAAATAGGGAAGCTGCGATGTATTAAATGAAAATACTGGATTTATAGGATATATTAATAAAATTATGGAAGATTAAAATTATTATTTTTTTTTTTGAAATGAGTATTAATTAATTAATTTTTCTTAAAATAATGATCTGAATTTTTTTTCTGAAAAAAAAAATAATCTGAAAAATTTCCCTACATCCTAGCACTATCGACATAAAAATGAACACAGTTTATAACAATAAGCCACTTAATCACAATCTACAGTTTTAGCGCTTCTGCTGCATTAGTTTTGACAGGGTTATCCAAATGATATTCATTATTTTTTAATTTGTTGACGGTCTCTTATAAGGTTTCTGGAAAAAATCTTCACGGAAATATATGACCTGTACTATTATGTGTATACACTGAGAGTTTCAGGATAATTCCTCATGTATTTTTCTAGATATTTAACAAAATGTCTAAAATCGCAAGTGGACGATAATCAATGGCCAGATAGTGTAGTACAAGTCATATATTTCCCTGAAGGTTTTATTCAGAAACTCCAATAGGGGACCGTCAACAAATTAAAAAAGAATGAATACCTTTTGGATATCTTTTGGATAAATAACCTGTCAAAACTAATGTAGCAAAAGCGCCCAAACTGTAGATTATGATTAAGTGGCTTATTGTAATAAACTGCGTTCATTTTTATGTCGATAGCATGTATACTCGTAGAAAAATTAAGGTTTTCTACGAATCCGAAAAACAGTCTAAAATTTACTTAAGATTTTTGCTTATAATTTGGAGAGTTCTTAATATAAAGTAACATTCTTTTCAGAAAATGTGACAAACAACCTTGCACACAATACGTAATCAGAATTAAAAAATAATAAAAATTGTTCCAATATTGAGTAGGTTTACTAAATAATTTTTCACTGCGCATGCGTCAAAGATATCAAAATTTCATTTGCATATTATGTTAGCCAAATGTATAGAACAACTTTTGTGAAAGTCTCAAAATCACATCTTGAAAATTTTGAAAATAATCGTCAATAGAATACGTTGAAAATTCGTTATTCCCAAAATGAAGGAAAAACACGAGGGGTTGTATCCATATATTCATTGATTAGTGTCAATATAGGATACATAATAGGGGCTAATAAATTATAACTAATAAATTTAAATAAAATTCCTCATTTTTTTTATTATTATTACTGGTATGGAATACCTGTACATGTTAGGGAAATTCGTTGCTAATCTGGAATAGACACTTTGTTGCAAGATATGTTTTGTAAATATGGTTAATAATGTAAATAGTTTGTAACTCTTAATGATAATACAGGAAAAGAATATCTGAATGACAAGTATGAGTTGGTCATGTAATTTTCTCGTTCTGTCCGAAAATAGGCAATAAAGAGGAAAGTGCCCAGTTAAACTGATGGCATTGAGCTCGCAGGCTATACATACAACTGTATATTATACTCTTATTTCAAAGAATATTGCCTTTCCAAAAATAAAATAAATCAACTGTAAGTTATATGACAGTGGATTAACTGCCATCCCTCTTTATACTTAACCAATGAGCCCCTAAAACTAATCAGGGAAGTGCCTTATCAGAGTGAACCTATTAACAAAATTTGAAGAAAATGTGATAATTCTGCATGATTTCTGCATATTTATATAAATTAAGGATGGTTTCACTCTCTTCTCCCCCCCTTCATATTTAACCAATGAACCTCCAATGCTAATCAGTGAAGAACCTTATCAGAATGAACCCACATATAAAATTTGAAGCAAATCTGATATTTATATAAAGAGTTATCACGTTACATACAGAACCTGCGGGCACATTAGCTGTCAGGCTTTGATAGCCTTGTGAGCTATAAATTTTATTTTAATTTTATTCTTTCTTTTTTTGTTCATCTATGATTTTTGCTGTACTTTGATGTTACATTTTAATTCGACTGTCTTGTTGTGTGTTTTCCTTAATGTGTTATTATTATTATTTCAGATAATGAACTTACGTTTATAGTACTTACATTACCATGATTGATACAAGAAAAGTTTCCGACTCTTTATCATGAAGAAGGTGCAGAAATTTCTGTGTTTCAAGTGCTCCGCAACTCAAGCAACTTGTTAAATTACTCATGCTATGTATTAATTTTATATAAACAGTTAATTACCAAAACTGATAATTTTATAAGCTTAGTTACTTTGTGGTATGCATTATTTTGGTTGTTTAACGTTAACTATAGCAAAAGCCAATTTAAATTTTTATCATTTTTATTAGATACTTATGTCTTCAAAATTTTCTCAGTGTCATCAGTTCCACATAATGTTACGTCTTTGTTTAATAATATTTAATATATTCTTGGTGTTTACAATAAAAAGATTATTTGAACTAAAAGGTTGTTTTTTTTTTTTTTAATTCAGTGTTTTATTCCTTTCATTATAATTACTCTTTAGATTAAAATTTCAGATGCAATAAGTCAAAACACAAAAACAATTTGGCAGAAAGTTTTTTGATGTGGATACAGGACTAGAAATCAGCAGCCGTTAGCCGTCAAATGAAACTAAATTATAGAAAAATTATTCCTAGTCATCAAATCTTGATAACTAGCTTTCTTTAACTTTAATTTTTGTTTAGCAAATGCTTTCATTTGTATTTTAGCATACATCCCCCTCCCTCTGCACCATGACATTAGCACATGTCTTAAGAATTTTGAACCTTTCAATAACCTCTAAGTTAACTTCAATTTCACCAATGACTGATAAAACTGGTCCTTGGATATTACACCCCTGTAAACAAGATTTTCTTTTATTATGAGATATTTCTGCATCCTTATATGTTCCTAAAATAAGAAACTGTATTAAAATCGTTTTAAAATTTTTGTATTCCCTTCCTCAAACAAACAAACAAAAAAAAGTGTGATTTGGAAATGTTTTAAATGCCACACCGTAATTGGCAACCAAAGATTCATTTATTTGCTAACTTTTTATTTTCTGATGTACTGTTAGTCTCGGATTTTTTAAAAATTAGCTTATCCCTAGTTATATCTAAAGCTCATATTTTCTCTCTGTGGACATATTTGCTTGATTATCTGTTTTGTACGCATATTAGCTTTATAAAAAGAATAAGTTTTTCCAGAATCCAAATATTGTAGTTTAATCAGGTTTCATACTTATGGAAAGTCAGTTTTTATTTTGTTTAGTAAGAAAAAGTGTTTAATATATAAAGTTTCCTCCCCACTTCCCTTCAATACATTAAAATTAAATATGCAATGCAATATTATTAGTATTAACATGGTTGTGAAAAGAACTAAGAAAATATGAAATGCAGTTGGCACATCGAAAAAAAATTGTAGGCATTATTTTGACACCTTACATACAGTTCTTAATTTCTAATCCTGTGTGGATATATGCTATAAAATATGGATTTGCATAAGTTCACTATAAATGTAAGTACTACATATATTGTAAAAATGATTTTTTTTTTACTCTATTTCATCTGTGATTTTACCACAACTATAAAATGAACTTATTTTCTATAATTCATTTCATAGCTTGATGGCTAACTTTCTGGAAGAATTTTAAAGAATATGAAGTATTTTTACTAATTTAAAAGTTACACAGCATTTATTACATATTCTTTTCTAATTTGTGTTTTACATTTTTTTAATTAGATACAGCAGCGTAGCTGAAAAAATATCGGTGCGTTGTTTGACATTAATATTTCACAACTAAAATCTGAGAAACGCTTATTTTAAAATTTTGTAGCATTTCTTCTATTATATGAAAATCTTAATCCTCCGAAAAGTTCACGACCGTCAAAATGATCAGTAACTAATATGTTCAACGAAGTGTTCGCCCTCATGGAAGCAAAATAATTTTAATGGAACTTCCAGCCGTATTGCGGCCTTCACATGGAGCAAAAACAACATTGATCTTCAACACCCATCTGCGTAGATATTTAATAACAGGTGTATTGCCTTCGAACAATCAGATCTTAACTCACTTGACTTCTGTAGAAAAGCTAGAAATAGAAACTCCCCAGTTTGCATTGTATGTGATGCGAAATTATCAAGGCATAGAATGATTTAAATCAGAATTATCTGCAGCGGACTGTCAATTCGGTGATTTTTCGTTTTCAAACTTGTGTAAAAAATAAATATCAAGCCAGTGAACAATTTGTTAAAATATTGTTATTTCTTTTACTTTTTTATTATTAAATTATGGCATATATTTTACAGGATATAGCATTTTTCTGTGTCCCCATACTTTTCAGTTGCCCTGTATATAAAATAATGAAAATACATGTCAAGCAATATACTATGTGTCAAAAAAGATGGTTACGGATTACTTCTGAAAATATAAGAAAATTATAAAAATATTCATATGAAGATAGTAATTCAATTTGTACTTTCTCTTATTTTGGGAGTCAAAAAACATCAAATTTTTATAATGTTCCTGCATCTAAAAATGCCCAATCACAAAAATATTTACTGACCCTTTCTTAAACATACCCAAAAAGATTGATCCAAACATATGAGATAGAGACAGTCAAAAATCATTATTTATTTCATTTTACAAGAACTTCAAAACATAAAATTGAAAATCAGGCTTCAAATTGCATGACAAAGTCACAATATTTGACTCTAACTCAGTGATTTTTAGAGGCAGAAAATAGGTGTAGAGGTTGTGTAAATTTTGCGATTTATTCTAACAAAACCTTTTGGGTATGACTAACAATGCAATAGTGATGACTTATGATTGGTGATTTTGAAATGCAAAGACTGTATAAAAGTTAAAATTTTGAATTTTTCTTAAAATACTCTCCATGTAAATGAAAGTACAATTTGAATTCTCTGTCTTTCTATGATTATTTTTGTAGTTCATATTATCCCTCTCTGAGTTACAAAAATATGCTACAATTTTTCTTTGGACATCTGATAATGAGTTTAAAAATATAATATTCCATCAATCTAAAAGAAAAAAAAAGACTCAAAATATTGACTGATAATGATAATTTTCTCTGCAGAATTCAATCTAAAAATGGGTAAACACTTTGTATTTCATGATTCAAACCAATAAAATTTCTTGACAAGCAGGGTGGGGGGAGGGGGGGTTGCAACTGTGGGCCATAGATTGTGAGTGCTATTGCTTGTAGGATGCCACAGGGCACACTGGATTATGTGTTTCATCCGTTCACCCTCTGGGGCACTCTGGATAAGTGGTATCATTATTCTCCCATGAGATGCCATTCTTTCACCCCTTAAGGTACCCTGGATGAGGGGTGCCATTACTCTCCCCTCAGATGCGATCCTTTCACCCTCTGGGGCACCCTGGATAAGGGGTGCCATTACTCTCCCCTGAGGCGCCATCTTTTCACCCCCTGGGGCACCCTGGTTAAGGGGTGCCATTACTCTCCCCTGAGATGCCATCATTTCACCTCTGGGGGCACCCTGGATAAAGGGTGAGATTATTCTCCTTTGTGGTGCCATCGTTTCACTCTATTGAACACTGTGGATAAGGGGTGCCATTATTCTTCTCTGAGGTGCCGTCCTTTCACCCCCTGAAACACCCTGGATTAGGGGTGCCATCCTTTCACCCTAGTTAAGGGTGCCATTTTAGCTCCTCTAGGGGTGTCACCAGTGAGACAAGCCTTTCACCCCTAAAAGGTGCAATGTGTCACCATCAGTTTTAACAGTGTATGATAAGTAAATTACTCTCTTGTTTTGTTTCTAACTGATCGTAGCGCCCCGTTTCCAGTTAGCGTCCGAAATGTCAACGAATTATGTTTTTTGCCCAAAGCGCCCCCTATCGATGTTTCTTTTTGTACCGTTCAACTGAGTTTCAGAGAGCCCCAGCAAACAGAATCATGAAAATGCATGCCATAAGTCAAGAAATCTGTTTGTTTATCTCTTAGGAGCCTTCGAGTTTCGACCACCCTGTACTTTGACATTTTATTCCGGCTCTTACGCTTTTTGCAGGGCTCTACTTTTGGGTTCAAACTTTAAGTTAGAGTATAAACTTTGGCGAGCATGTGTTAAATTATCAAAATAACGGGCTTAAAGTTGTTGTCTAGCTCTCCAAAGTCTGCAGCGCCCCCTATCCATGTTTTAAGAGATACGCTTATCAAATTAGTACTGAAGAAAGTCTAAACAAACAGAATCATTTCGACGCAACAAGCAAGAAAATCTAACCATTTCCCTAGTTTTTACGACGTTTCGAATTTCGGCACCCAAATTTTCGAAAGCGCCTAGCGCCTTACCATCGCGTCAGGGACCCTACATTCCCTATTCAAAAATGTTCGTCTAGGTGTGCTCTATCGATCCTTAAAGTTTGTCACCGACGAGCTGAATCACCCTGTATATAAAGTACGACAGTATCAAATTTAATGAAATTTTGTATGTAAATTTTTTGACACGAGAAAATTAATGGATTATCTCACATGTTTGAGAGATTTCGATTATAAGAGTCATTTATGGGTCATGATGGGTCATGTCAAGCTATATCTAAAGAACATGTGGATCAATTTTAACGAAATTTTGTATACAACATTTTTTGGCACGAGAAAATCATTGGGCTAGGTGACATGATCGAGAAATTTCGTTAATGGGTCATTTTGGGTCATAAAGTGTCTGGGTCAAGTTATTTATATTTGAAAAACGGCAGGATCGAGTTTAACGAAATTTCGAGTGTAACAATATTTGTACACGAGAAAAATAATGGGCTAAGTCACATGTTCGAGAGATTTCGATTATAAGGGTCATTTGTGGGTCATGATGGGTCATGGTCAAGCTATATCTAAAGAACGGGTGAATCGATTTTAACGAAATTTTGTATAAAGCATGTTTTTGGCACGAGAAAATCATTGGGCTATGTGACATGTTCGAGAAATTTCGATCAGTGGGTCACTTTTGGGTTATTCTAATTTTATCTAGACAATGTCTCGCGCAAATTTGACTAAATTTTATATTCTATCGTTTTCGGACACAAGAAAATCATTGAGTTAGGTCAGATGTTTGAGAAAACTCGATTAATGAGTCATTTTGGGTCATAATGGGTCAAGGTCAAACTATTTATACCTAAAAATTGGCTCAATCGATTTTATCTAAATTTTGTATTTAACATTTTTCGGCACTCAAAAATTAATGAACTAAGCCACATTTTCGAGAGATTTCGATCTAAGGGTCATTTGGGGGTCATGCTAATTTTATCTAGAAAATTTTGAGTATACTTTCTCTTATATCGTTTTTGGGCAAGAGAATACCATTGAGCTAGGACACATGCTCGTAACAATTCAATTAGTGGGTCGTTTTAGGTCTTAATGGGTTCGGGTCATTCTAATTAATATATAACAACGACTCAATCAATTTTACCTAAATTTTGCAACGAAACGTCTTTTGTCACGAGAAAACTATTGGGCTGAGTTGCATACTAAACAAAATTATATTAGTGTGTCATATCGCTTCAGTGCTAAATGCTGTCAAGCTAATTTTATTTAAGAAATGGCTTAAACGATTTTGATTTATTTTAGACGCTACTATTTTTGATTACCTGAAGACCATTGAGCTAAGTCACATGTTTAATCACATTTGATTAGTGGATCATTTGGGTAATAAGGATTAGGATCACGAGAATATGTCAAAGTTCAATAATTTGGCGATATTTGACAAAATACTGGCGAAATTTATCCAAAAAATCGACTATTAAGATTACGAAACCAGAAAACTTATTTGGCACCAAATGAAAGAATGTGTCCAAATTTGGCTATATCTGGCAAAAAATATTGTCTTTCAGAATGTGAAGAAATTTCTTATACATTCTTAATAGTATTCGAGATGCATAGTTAAACTAATCAGGGTCGAGCTAAAAAAAAGTGATTTGGTTTGATGTCATTTCGTTGTAAATTTTAAAATAAAGTAAAATTTATGAACATGTGCACACAAACATAGTTTTCTTATTGATTGTTTTTATAAATAATACTATTATTAATAACATGTTTTACAGTAATAATACAGAGTGAATGATACAGGGAAAATACTATATCGAGACAAAGTTAATTTTGACCGAGCTGAGCTCGGTCACCCCTGCTAGTGTGTTTAAAATGTCATTAAGTGATTTTTATACCGACTTTTTATTAATATTTTTATTAATATTCTACTAATTATTTGTTTTTTCATTATTTAAAATAAAAATTATGTCAATATGTGTAATTTGGCTATTAGTTTGGCAATTTGTATAATTTGGCGAAATTGGTCGACGGGATATCATAGTAGTACCGTAAAATTAAATGTAGAAAATGACATTTTAAAAAATCGCCTGTATAAAAGACAATACACAAAAGCTCTTTATTAATTTGAAAGTTCCTTCAATTAGGTGTTTAATAGAAATAGTATCATAGGCTGTTGAACTTATCTGTGAAATTCCATGTGGTAAGGCAATAATTAAGTGAAAAATGTCTACAAGACTTTATTTGAGTGCTTTCGATCATGTACAAGCAGTTATATGACTCAAAACAGGTCAAAGTGTCACTACTGTAGCCACAATAATGTGAGTCTCAAAAAGTTTCATAAAAAAAGCTGCTGAAGGTGAAAATGATATGCAAATGTTGTATATTTGTTGTACGTATCACACAATGAGTCCAAAAAAGCTAGAAAATGTCTCCCCTTTTATATTATACCCAACTAATTTTATCAAGAGTCGTCTGCAGGTGAACTGGAATGAGTTGGCATTAATAAAGACTAGGCAGATTCCCTTATTAGTGGACCTCTCCTTTAATAGGAGTCTCTAACACGTAATCTAGTAATATGAAAGCTTGAACTGGATTCTCGCTGCATATGGCATCATATAACAAACATGGTCTGCATGCATTGCAAAATCTTTAAAAAAAACTCGAACTGAGCAAACCTCAGACCAGTTCCTTGGAGAATAAAGGTGGAGGGGAGGGGCACGAAGCTGTATAATATGAATAAATGACACAGGACTTTCCAACAATATATCACATGGGGTGTATATGCAAAATTTAGAATAATGCCCTGGGAGGACAAAGTGGAGTGAGCTTCACTGAAAGTGCATAACATCAATGAGTGGTCACAGCTCTTTCCAACCATGTCACCTGAGGGGTCTCAATCTAAATTTATAAAAATGCCCTTCTCAGGTACGGGAATTGCAAAACATGAGTAAGTGGTCACAGTGGCCTTTCCAACAATACATCATATGAGGGGTCTCGGCTAAGTTTAATAAAGCGTCTCTGTATGGGGTAAAGTAAGGGGGAAGGACACTGGAGGTGCTTCATATCAATAAGTGGTCATAGGCCTTTCCAACCATATGTCACATGAGGCATCTCGATCTAAATTTATGAAAATGCCTTCCCCGTGGGGTCAATATGGAAGTTTGGAAGTAAAAAAAGGGGAAGTTCATAATATGAACAAGTGGTCACAGGCCTTTCCAACAATGTCACATGAGGAGTCTCAACTAAATTTAGAAAAAAGCCTCCAAGATTCAAAGTGAGGGGGGAAGACCACGGGAGGTGCATAACATGAGAAAGTGGACAGAGACCTATCCAACAATGTTACATGAGGGGTGGCTAAACTTAGAAAAATGTGCCCGTGGAGCCGAAGTGGGAAGAGAAACACCAGAGGTGTATAATATGTGTAAGTGGTCACAGGTCTTTCCAACAATATATCACATGAGGGGTCTTCGCTAAATTTATAAGAATACCCCCATGGGGTCTGTCCTGAGGTACAAGCGTCCCAAGGTACAGCACTCTCCCCTACACCGGGGGGTGTATAACATTAATAAGGATCACAGGCCAGATTTTACAACTTCCTGCTTTTTGAAATTTCATATATTATAATTATTTTTTAGAAGGCTCCATAAAAAAATTCGATCTAAAATTATAAAAACACAAAATGTTAAAAAACTGCCCTCGCTGTGGGAGCCAAATCGGGGAGGGGGAAAGAAAATTTTATTATATGAAAGAATGATACAAGAGCTTCCCCATAATACATCACAGGGCTTGAAATTCAATTTTTCGAAGAAGGGGAGTCTCCCTACCAACATTTACAAATGGAGGGGAGTTTAGCTGTTTGGGAGGGAGAAAAAAATGCTTAAAACCCGCTATTATTTTATGTTCTATTTAAAGAATTACCAGAATACAGACATGACAAAAATGACTGAAGCAATTTTTATCAACAATTCAGAATAATTATGCAAAATGTGTTAAAAACTTTTATACTGTCTAGTCTTTATTGGTGGTAAATTCTTTCCTGGTACTAATTATTTTTGTTACAGGTCTAATTATTGTTTTGATAATAATTAATAAAACTTCTAATTAATTTGATATATTTATATTTATAATTAATTGTTATAATTAAAACCAATATTATTTTTCTGTATATTAAATGTACAAGATACAAATTTAATTATAAAATAATGCTTATTTGAGTGTAGAAGATAAGAAGTATCACTATTGTTCGCATTTCTTTTAAAAAGGGGCAAGTCAAATTTATCGAAAAATATTTTTTCTTAAAGAACGAAAACTTTCGTTAAGTAAAAGGGTGCTTTTTGTTTAATGAACGGCTACTTTCAGGAAATGCATTAACTCAGAAAGATTTGGAGCTGACAGAAATGGATTTTAGAGTGGCAAAGAAATAAATTTTAAAAAATAATTGAAGCAAGAAAATTAACTTATTTAACAGAAACATGCACTTCCGGCAATATTATTTTTGGGGGGAGGCCGGGGTGAGAGGTTCCTTTTGACGAAATTTGCACTTTTTAGCTATCTTTTAAAGAAATTTGTCTTTTTTACGATCTTTTCAGGAAATCTGCCGTTTTTTCGGGATTTTTTGACGAAATTTGCCGTTTTTTCGCGAATCTTATGAGGAAATTTGCCTTTTTTTCGCGAATCTTTTGATGAAATCTGCGATTTTATCGTGATTTTTTGACGAAAGTTGACACTTTTCGCGATCTTTGGACGAATTTTGGTGTTCTCCCGCGACTTTTTTTGACGAAAACTGCCATTCTACAGGACGAAATTAGCCATACTTTCGCTAATCTTTTGACGAAATGTGCGGGAAATTCGGCGTTTTTTCGCAATTTTTTAACAATATTTGCCGTTTTTTACGAAATCACGCGTCCTGTGGGACGCATAATAGCTGTTTTTTTGTGTGCCATCTCCGACTTTTTGCGTAATTTATGAGCTATAGCGCGTCCGTGGCATCACTGTTTCATAATTCTTAAATTAAATGCGCAAATTTTTTATTTATTTATTTTTTAATTCGGAACAGAATCATATTTTTTTGCCGCGGAAAATAGAACGAAACTCGTCAATAGATTGCTGGAAAAAAATTGCGAAATTTGTCGATCGGTCGTGGAAAAAATAGTGATTTTCAATGATCTTTTACGGTAAAAAAAACTCTCAAAATGTGTCGATCAGTAGCACGAAAATATCACAAAATTCGCGAAACGGTCGTGAGAGTTGATCAATGATCATAGTTTCAAAATGTAAAATTTTTTGGGCGGGAGCCTCCCGTCCACGTTATTCTTTTGGGCGGGATTTCAAAATTTTGGGCGCGAATCCCGCCCTGAAATTCAAGCCCTGTCATCATGTGATTGGTCCAAAAATATTTGGAAATCCCATCTGCCTCTCCTTGTGGGTCTACTCTTTTGCCCTGGAATTCAAGCAACCCAAATTTTAAAAATTAGATAATAAATTATATTTACTGGAGGACTCGATAAAAGAATAAAAAATCTAAAATGATATTTATTATAGAAATCGCTGCAGTTTTAAAAATTTGTCAGCCTCCCTCCCCCCTTTTTAGACTTAGTGGGAGCGCAATATTTGGAATTCTATGGGGGGGGGGGGCACTTTCTTGTCTTTCGCAGGCACCCTTCTTGTGATATAACATTGGAAAGCTCTGTGACTACTATTTTATTTTATACATCTCCCATGCCCCTACCTCCACTTTGTTCCCACAGGGGTTTGGGGGACACTTTTTTTAATTTAACCAACACCCATCATGTGATATATTGTTGGAAAGTCCTATGACCACTTATTCAAATTATGCACTTTCATTGTTTCTCAAATGACATTCAAAAATCAATAAAAGAATTTGATCTGATTAACTATCCTTTTAGTTCATGTTCTTGCCAGTAGGGGTGCTTTTATTTTATTTTCTTAGACCATTTTGCTGCTAATTGCCAAAAAATTCCAATTTTTAATAATTAAATTCCATAATTTCATATCTGCTCGCGACTTTTTAAATTTTTGCAACCCAGAGAACACTGTCTCATGACTTTTCCACTATTGTGGCTCAATTGTAGCCTCATTTTGGTTTGTTGTTTTTAATTCCATCTGTTTTCAGTTATTATGTATTTACTGAAAACTGCTTTGTAAACATGTAAATGATTTTAATAACTGATTGCAGATTCTCGAAATTAATCAAAACTAAATAGATTGTGTTTTTAACAATTATGATTTTTTTTTTTTTTTTTTTGATTTAACATTAAATCTTTAAATTTTTTTTATTTAATTTATTTTCTGCCTTGCTACTTCTTAGATATAATAATAAATAACTTATTAGATATAATAAATCAGAGGGGCGGTAGCACAGATAATCACCTCATCCAGTTCATGGCTGAAATTCTAAAATTAGTTGAAACTGGACTCATATATTAAAACACATTCAGTCTGTCAAATCATATCTGGATTGAAAACACCTAATTTTAGTGCTTGACTCATAGGTCTACAATTGTGTTTTCCTGCTCCCAATCCTTCATGTTTTTATACATTTTAGTGAAGGAAAACACAATGGTAAACCTACAAGTCAACTACTAAAACAGAGTTTTTAGGTATTTTCCACCAAGATATGATGTGGTAGACTGATTGTGTTTTAGTATGCAAGTTGCGTTTTAACTAGTTATAGAATTTCAGCTGTAAACTCGATGAGGTGATTGTCTGTGCTGCCACTCCCGGTCTATAAATATATAATCATCTAAACAACTTTCTAAATTTCCAATTCACTCTCTTTATTCTTGTAGCTTTTCAAACTTAAAAGCTTTAAAACTATTTTTTATATTTTAGTTTTTTCCTTTCCTTAAATGCAACATTTGTTTCAGCAATAAATTATCAATCATTTAAATTTCTTATGTGTGCCCCCAAAATTTTTATTTTTCATTTTTGGCCATTCTGAGCACATTAAAGTCAAAATCTTTAAAATTCTTTTTTTATAATTTTACTGTCCAATTTGTTACATTCTAGAAGCAATAAACAAACATTAATTTAAATTATCTGAAATTTTTCTTTCCAACCAAAAAATGGATAAATTCCTAAGTGTGTGAGATAAGCATAACTTTTTTTTTTTTTTTTAATTGCAATTTGGCAATTTTTAGAGATGATTTGTTAAACACCACTTCAATTTTAGCATCAGGTAAAGCCAAAGGACATATTGCATGTGTGGTGTTCTGGCACCAAATGCCACCCAATTAAAAATGGGGGTGATTACAGGATGATTTTAGAATCAATGTTTCATGACAAATCTATTTATTATATATATGTATTTTTTTTTTTCCCTGTTTGCTACAGTTCCTTTTTGCAGGTAAGCCAAATTACTAAGTTCAGAGAAAAACTAGTGAAAACCCTGCTAGAGATTAATATTTTAGGATAATTCAGGAATTGAAATATAAATCAACTTTGCTAATTTTTCTGACCTGAAACTCAATATATATTGGATAAGGAAGTTTAAAAGAAAACACCGAATAGTAAACCACCATAGAACTATTGAATGGGGATTATTATAAATGTGCAGAAAAATAATGGTGAGAAACACTACAATCATAGTGTTTTTTATTTTTATTTTTTGCTAACAGTGAATAGTCAGCAGAGTTATAAATTTCATAAAATATCATTCCTATGAGAAAAAGGTGAAAGATAATTGTCTACCAAATTCTAATGTTTTCAGTTACTGCTTCTGATATACAATTAATTTTTTCTAAAAAGAAAAAAAATACCTATCTCCAGATGTATAAAAATACATATTTATTATTAATATTTTACGCTGCTTTGATTTTCAACGATGCCTACATGTCTTCATATATTAGTTGAGCTATCACAAATTCTTCAAGTGTAATTAGGATGAACGAAGCGAATCCTCTACTAGGCCACTCAAATGACATTTTGTCGTACACTTTACAAAAAAACTATACAGTATTTTCACTTGAAATTAAACACAAATATAAATTATGATCTGTAGATTTGCAGAATATTTTTTTTTTTTTTTTTTTGCAGAAATACTTTTCAAAAAATTATTATTTTAATTAATTTATTTTACATGTTTTTCCATTACGAACGCATCTTTTCAAATAAAAAGTGAAACACGTACATTTTCAGAAGAAAAACTTAAATCATGGGGTCAGTAATTATAGCTAGAATCATCATTAAATAAATAAATAAATAGAATATATTTTCATTATTCTGATAAAATATCTCAAAAACTACTTTCAGATTTTCAAACTATGCTCATTCCTTTAACTATGTATAGTTTCATGATTTCTTTTATAAAATGTATAAAATACTTTTTTTTAGAAAAATTATAGCATATTAAAATTTGTGAAAATTCTCTTATTAACATTCAATTATAAAAGTATTTTTCTGTGTTAGGAATTCAAATACACAATTTATTCTTATTTTGTGAAATCATTTAAGCAGACGATATTTATGAATTTTAAAAGAATAACATTATGTTTTTGTGAAGTGGCAATAAAAGAATTGTAAACAATAAAATTAATTAATATTTTGTATAATTCTACTTTGAAAATATTTTTATTTATGCCAGTCTTATATCATAAATAAACAATCTGAGGCAATTCTTAGTTATTTGGTTGAAATACACTTTAAAATTAAAATACGCCGAAACATAAAATTACATTTTTGCTTAATAAAGATGCAAAAATAATTTTAAAAATATATTATTACTTTCAAATATTTATCTTATAGCATAATACTTCGCGAATCCAAACAAAGCATGGCTTTTGCTAGTGTAATTAAGAAATGACCAGCAATGTAGTGAAGGGTATACAGGGGTACATCCCATATACTTTCTGGATTTTTTTTAAGGAACACTGTATAGCCTCTGTTTCTCAAACATGCTCTCTGCTTAGAGCATATACATATGTTACATTTAGAACTTCACCACTGGAAATGACCTCCTAAGATGACAGCGAAATTTTTAAGCCATGTGAAGAGATATATGTTAGAATCTATTTATTATTATTATTAAATTGTGACTGCAAGATAAATCTAATTTCTTTACAGTAGTTTTCAAGGAGAAAAGTTTATGATGAATTATTGAATTCCATTAATTAAAACATATTTAAATTTCCTAAAATAAAGTTTTTCTAATAAGAAATATGTTATTTTTTGATACATACTTGGGTGAACAGTATGGGTGCCATAGCATTCAGTTCAAAGCTATCTGTAATGCTTTTTCGTGTGACATTTCTGACTGTATCTTTGTTCATCATACCAGCATTATTTATCAGTAGATTAATACCACCAGCTTTGATAGACTGTTGAATATTTGATACAACATTGCTGTATTCATCAAAATTTACCATATCTAATAATTAAAAAAGAAGAAAAGTCATAGCTGCATATTACATGATAAAATTTTAAAATGTGAATTAATCGCATACCAGCTTTGATGATATGGATGTTTGAACAGGTTTTTGCCAGAGACTGGAGTTTCTGCAATGCAAAGAACAGTTAATTGTTTGTCAAATAGTAATTTGGTAAATAACCTTTTAGTTATAATAAAAGTATGACAAAGAATTTGGAAATTTTTTTTTAAAATAACTTTAACAGATTTTTCCCTCACAGGTCACAAAATCTCATTTTAACTTATGAAGAAATCCAAAGGAAGGTTATTCATTGCATAATAAAATAATAAAAATTTGATTTTCACCATTAGAAAGTAACCATCAGATAACATGTAGGGGAGAGGGGGGCACGCGTGAACTCTGTTAATCTGAAATAAAAATTTTTTAAAAAGTACCAACAGATGGCAGTATTAATATAATTGTTTGGCTGAATTTTCAGAACAATCAGCTACTTTATTTCTGGTTAGTGTAATTTGTTTGTTTTAGATGATGTTAAATAAAAAAAAGTATTCCAAAGTTAATGAAGTAAAAATTTGTTAAAGACATTTTTTAAAGTAGAATATCAGCATTACACTCTACAGTGGTGTTAATTAAGTCTAAAAAATTTTTTGCTTCCATATTTCAATTAAAAATATCTTTTTTATATAAGTTGGTAGATGGAACACTTGTGAACAGAACATATGGGAGCATATGGGTTCACAAGTGTATTTTTACTTTATTCTGTCATTATAAGAAAAAAATATTGGATTCGTGAAAACTTTCGAATTCCAGTTTTTGATGGATTTACACATTTTACGACTTCTGGTAACTGGACTATGATGTAAAATTACATTTTTTATAAATCTTACACCAAACCAAAATTATGAAAAATTTGTGTTTAATAAGTCTACTTAAAATATAAATTGTTGTTTAAATTTTTAACACAAATTACTTATTGCTCCTCTTGATGACACTGATATTTTAAACTTTAATTATTTTATTTTATTTTATTATGTTCTAAAATATTTATTCAGGAAATTCCTTATTATTAAAAAACTTTAAGAACAAATTTTATGTTTTATGTAATAATTCATATTTATTTATATTTCTTTCCAACAGAATAATTTTAAACCTAAGAGAAATTTATATCAATTATGTATTTCTAACTTTAATTTTATACTCCAGATTCAGAAAGCCAGAATATTGCTTATACATTGTCATTTGGAAGTTTTTCCTGGTATTTCCCACTATTTCGGATTTTGCAGTGGAATGAAAAAAACAATTTTTGGATGGGAAAAGGCCAAACCTGGTATTTTATTAACATTCTTTGATGTCAGGAAGGAATTGCCTTCTCTATATTTGATTATTTTTACAGCAAACATAATATAATAGCTATGAATAGTGAGAAGACAGAGAGTAGGTATTTGCTTTTACATGGAACTTGAATAGTATCTATTCGGCTTTAACATGTATTCTGCAAAACTGCGGAGGCAGAGTCAGGGCCATTTTTGAGCATAAGAGTCGGAATCGCTCAAATCAAGCAGACTCTGACTCTTTTTGTTGGACAGTTTGAAGTGAAATAAAACAAAGTATATGTAATTTTAAATCCACAAAAGGCATTATTGTTGTTATTTTTTAATTATATCTGGTTACCCAAGTTAAAGATTTTCAATATACTGCTTGATATATGCAGTAGATGAAAATCATATTCAATTAAAAAATCTAGCAGGCCACAAGGTGGCAGCACAAACAATCACCCTATTAAGTTCATGGCTGAAATTCCAGAATTAGTTAAAAATCGATTTGCATGTTAAATTGCAATTGGTCTGCCAAATGATATCTTGCTGGAAAGTACCTGAAAACTCTGTTTTAGTAGTTGACACATAGGTTTACCATTGTGTTTACCTGCATCAAGTTCTCCATGTTTTTATATCTTTAGGTGCAGGATAACACAATGGTAAACTTACGAGTTAACTGCTAAAATCTGGTAACTTCCACCAAGGTATGACTTGGCAGACAATTGTGTTTTAATATACGAATCGAGTTTTAACTAATTGTGGAATTTCAGCTGTGAGCTTGATATGATGATTGTCTGTGTTACCTCTTCCCAGTCTATAGTAGATCCCAAATTATTTTCAAATTAGTTAATTTTTCATATTTATTTATTTTTTATTTTTCCTTTCAATGAAATTTTTCTCTTCTCATTATGAATACTACGAATTAACATCAAAATTTTCCCCTTTTCAAGTCCATGGATCTGAAATGGTAAATTTTCTGTTTTGTTTTCTTCTTTAGAT
This sequence comes from Maratus speculifer, assembly GCA_964019185.1. Taxonomy (NCBI): domain Eukaryota; kingdom Metazoa; phylum Arthropoda; class Arachnida; order Araneae; family Salticidae; genus Maratus; species Maratus speculifer. Next base: position 52,802,987 of record OZ025290.1, on the reverse strand, counting down.
TTTGTTAATTAGATTTTTCGGGTTTGTGGGATTCAAAATTGAAAAATTAGTAAAACAGAATTTTTTTTCTTTTTACTTTCAAAGCTCTAAGAACTGAATTACCAAAATAGTGAAATTTTCGCTTTTTTTTTTCCTTGCATTCCCTCATATTTTTTTACCTTCAGTACATTATATGGCAGTCATTAACATTTTCTGAAGTCAGAGTCGACCATTTTTTCCACTGACTCTGCAGTCCTGGCATTCTGGTACAGATGCTGTCTGAGCTTTCATATATAAAAATTAATAAAATTAACAAATTTATACTTATAAGAATATACAGTACTTCTTTGTTATCAGAGGCCTTGGCACAATAGGAAAAACTGCAGGGCTGGTTGGTAAGAAAAGCTAAATATTGAAAATAACTTTCTGGCAATCTTTATTTATATTTTTAAAATATCACCAGTTTATTATAACTTTATGAATCAACTGTCAATGTATCTAATATACAAACATTTTGCTTTATATTTACACATTATAATACATACATCCAGGTTTAATTTATGCACAAATAAATTATATAATAATTAATAATGTAATATAAATAAAAGATAGTACAAGTGTAAATATTTTTTTATTGATCACTGTTTTCCATTCGTGAATGCTTATATCATGCGAAATCGTCCTTTCTTAACAATGAGTTATGCCAAGGCGAATATAACAGAATCAATTATAGCTCTTAAAATAAACCAAAAATGTTAAATTCTATATTAAATTATTGGGTACATAAAATTTAAAGAGGCTTTGAATTTATACACAGATACGTTACTAAATACTCAAGGATTATACATTAATACATATATACATATTATTAGAACAGTAATTTAGTTTTTAAAATCAAATGAAACACAATAAAAGTAAAAACATAAATAATAATACAACCTCTGCTTTTTCTGGATTTCTACAAAGGGCGAATATATTTGGTACTCTAGAATATTTTGCTAATTGCTTAACAAACTCTAATCCCAAGCCTCGACTTGCTCCTGTAACTACAATATTTGCCATATCTTTCAGGTTTATTTAGCCTCAAATTTATTTCTACACAGAAATTCAAATTCAGTACTTTTAACAAGTAAACAATATTTAAAAAGCAGACGATTTATATAATCTGTTGTTGGTTGGTTAGTTGGTTGGTTTTCAATTAGACATTTGCTACATCACATCTATTTTGACTGCTACTCTTTAGTAATTTCCGTGTCAGGTAATGAGTTTTTCGTTTCAACAAACATGAAAAACCAGCAGAAATTCGATAAAATGTAACTCATTATTTTATCATTAGTTATCCTTAACATAATAGCTGGATAATTGCCTTGCCCTGATTATTTGAGATGAAATTATTTTTTTAATTATTATAACCGCGGTTAAAATATAATAATAATAAAAATCCGCGGTTTGGTGTTGTTACCATAGTAACAGAATGAGATAACAAAAGGAAATATGTTTATCAATTACCGACTGAACATGGCGTACAATACTCCCTTCTTTGGTAGCTAGCGTTATGAAGACATATATTACGTACTCAACGATTTGGAATATTGAAGATGAGAAACATATCATTCAACATGATAGCTTAATTTTTTTGCTATGTAAGGTTATTTTTTTGTGTTAAAAATGTAAATTCATTCTATCATATCATTAGTTTCCAATTCAATTTGATAACTCTTGTGAGTTATGTGTATGTAAACAAAATGTGAGTTTTAATAGCGTCTATACCCCGCCTCAAACTTTGGCTCTTATCACAAATGCACCCAAGAAATTCCCCATGCTGCCGAAAATGGGGATTAATAGTTTGATACCTACGTTAATAACAACAATTTTGCTCATTTCAGAAAATTCTTTATTTAAATGGATTTATTAATTTAATTTATTTATTTATTTAAATTTATTTTATTAATTTATTTATTTTAAAAAATGTGAATGTATTTATTTAAATTTTATTTATTTAAATGTTTATTTATTTATTTAAATGTTTATTTATTTATTTAAATGGGAGCGTAGCGCTCATACACGTGTTAGTGATTCCGGTGTTGATGAGTTTCATACATTTTAGTGATTCCTGCACAGCGAGTTTCGTGGATCCAGTGATGTTTTTTTTTCTCTTGTTTTAATGGGCGCGCAGCGCTTATACACGCGTTAGTGATTGCGGCGTTGGCGAGTTTCGTACATTTTAGTGATTCTGATAGAAAATAGACATATTTTCCCTAAGTTCTTGTCATTCCACTCAACCTATTTTTCTATTTAATTTATTACTATATTTATTTACAATAGTATAAAGTAAAATTTCATTTAAAACAAATTCTATTTAATTTTATTTGCTTTTAAATAATTAAAGTATAAATGAAAAACTAAGTCTCAATTTAAACACTTATCTTTATTTCTCCTGTGTTTAAATTTCAACTTATAATAAATAAAATACCTTTTATCTTTCTTTTTGTACTTCGGCCTAATTAACAGCTACTTATATTTTATCTACTTACCATTCACTACTTGTTGATAATCTGCTTTTTTACGGCATTGACACTTTAGTTTCTCCCAGTAAATATCTTCCATCCTTCATAGAATACTTACGATGTTTTTCTACAAAGTTATCAGACATGGCAATAGGTGGCGTAACATGTCCACAAGCATACGTAGTTTCCCCGTGGCTGACTGCTATTGGATCGTCTTTCCCGCGAACATTCGAGATGCCGGAGGTGACGTTAGATCAGGAAGCGGATGTCACGTGAGGGGGCGTTGTCAGCGAAGGATGGGATATTTAAACTGTTTTGCCGGCAAGCGTTCGCCTTGTCTCGTTCAGCGTAATAATGAAGTCCTGAGTGAAAGCGGTGGTCGTGCTGTTTAAGTTGTCTTTTGTTTATAAAGCGAATATAATATGACAACGTCCAGCTTTAATATATGAAGTGATGTTACGGTTTCTAAAGTGAATGTGCTATTTTAGGAGGAACTGACGCATTTAAAGTGATATTATAATTGAATGAAAGCTTCGGAGTGAATAGCAGAGTGCCGGCCACCTACAGCAAAATGTCAGATGAGTTTTTATTTTATTTTACTTATTTCTTAGAACAATATCTTTTAATCTCTCCTTCTTAAACATATCTTTTAATTCAGACTTCGTCTGTTATATTTATTCAGAATCAATTTTTTTTGTCAACTTTAATTTGTTAGAAATGAATTCAGACTCAATTCAGTGGTTTCGTTTTATCAAGCGTTACGATAGCCGGCGAGCTAGTAACGACTTGCTGATTGCTTGGGCAATCGTTGGGATGTTACTGTTATTGAGTTGATTCATTGTCTATTCTGTTTTGCTCCACCCTCCATATAAATCTTCTTGTGCCAGAGGTCGATTAATGGAGAACACATTATGTGGCAGGTGATGTGTTTTAGGAAGGCATTCTCGAGTGGTAGCGTGAATCCTTGGGAGCTTTATATTATATGAAAAGGTTGACTAGACTTTGCAGTAATAGGAAGGGGAGATGCATATTTATGAATTAAATTTAAAGTTTCTGCTATTTATTTTAATGTTAGTGATTAAAATTTATTCTGAAAGTAAATGTTTAAAAAATGAATTGGGAATTATGATTTGAATTAAATTTAAAGATAAAATATTTTTTTTAAAACTTTATTTTTTATTTAAAGTTAAAATATAATTTTTACTTTACAATATAAAATAAATTTCTTTATCTTCTGGTGCTCTGGTTCATCATATGTAAAATGAATAATATTAATTGGAATTCAATATAAGAAATGATATTTATGTTTTTAGACAATTGATTTCATATTCATATTTGTTTGTTTGATTTTAATTATGATTTTAATAAAGGTTGTTATTTGTTATTTAAACCTGTTTAATTTCTGCTTCTCAATATATACTCATTTGATATGCAATATTTTTCTTTAATGACAAGTTCTTTTAGGGCAGACATTTCAGCTTATACGCCCACTAGCGTTAATGCTCTGCATATCTATTTATATCCATTGTATAGAGAATTGCCATTAAGGTAATTTCTCTAACAGATTCCTGCACAGCGAGTTTCATGGATCCAGTGATGTTTTTTTTTCTTTTGTTTTAATGGGCGCACAGCGCTTATACACGCGTTAGTGATTGCGGCGTTGGCGAGTTTCGTACATTTTAGTGATTCCTGCACAGCGAGTTTCGTGGATCCAGTGATTTTTTTTTTGTTTTAATGGGCGCGCAGCGCTCATACACACGTTAATGATTGCGGCGTTGGCGAGTTTCGTGCATTTTAGTGTTTCCTGCACAGCAAGTTTCGGGGATCCAGCGATGTTTGTCTGTCTGTCCGTTGGTTTGTTTGTCTGTCTGTTTGCTTGTTGATTTGTTTGTTTATTTGTCTGTCTGCTTGTCAGTTTGTTTGTTCGTCTGTCTGTTTGTTCGTTTGTTTGTTTGTTTTGTATGTCTGTCTGCGTGTTTGTTCGTCTGTTTGTCGGTTTAATTGTTTGTCAATTTGTCTGTCGGTTTGTTTGCTTTTGTCTGTCTGTTTGTTTGTCGGTTTAATTGTTTGTCAGTTTATTTGTCGGTTTGTTTGTTTTTACGTCTGTTTGTTTGTTTGTTGGTTTATTTGTTTGTCAGTTTTTTGTTTTTACGTCTGTTTGTTTGTTTGTCTTTTAGGTTGTCAGTTTTTTTATTTGTCTGTGTTTTTTTGTCTGTTTGTCTTTCAGTTTGTCAGTTTTTTTTTTCTTTGTTTGTGTGTCTGTTTGTTTTTCTGTCTGTTTGTTTGTATGTTTGTTTGTCAATTTGTTTCTTTGTCTCTCTGCCTGTTTGTTTGTTTATTTGTAGTATCGTCAAAAAACGGAAATCAAGAAACCATACCGTCAAGAAACCATATCTTCCGTTTAAAAAAGGGAAATTATCGGCAACATGGGGGAATTTCTTGGGTGCATTTGTGATAAGAGCCAAAGTTTGGGGCGGGGTATAGACGCTAGTTGAGTTTTTCGCATGTAAACAAAAACACTCTTTAATAAATTGGTGGTGAGAATAGGTGATGATTCTATTATTAACAATTTACCTTATATTTCAGGAGGATAAATTCTATACTATGAGCTTTTCGACCATCTATCTGCTTTGAAATATTAATCGTTCCCTCATCACAGAGCAATGGATGAAAGACGGCAAAGTCGTGGGGAAGTAGTAGATGGTGGCCCTGGCTATGCTTATATGATGTTCATTTTGATGGAAAGTTTATTAGATAAACTTAAACTTTTAAACTATGACACAGAATTCCCTCAAGAATTAAAAATGAAATACATAAACAGGTATGTAAGACATTACTCTTTGATACTTTTCTAGCACAGGGAGAAAGAAATTTGGCAATTTATTTTCAGGCTATCTATTTACTGTTTCATATAGATGAGCATTTTTTTGGGGGGGGAGGGGGGGGTACTACCCGGATTGTTTATCACGTTGACCAAAAATTTAACGCCAAACTTCAAGATTAAATGCAAATAATGTATTATTATAAATTTCCTATTCACTTGACATTAAATGCAATACATGTATTTGTTATGTCATGAAGGGATTTTTAATTTGACTTTTTTTTTTTTTGTATTTTTATTTATGTTCTACTAATTTATTTCTTCTTTCATTATATTAAAGAAAAATTCCACCAATTTGTATAACTTGGCAAAATTGGTCGACAGGATAACCAAGAAGTACCTTTTTTTTTCACAATTTTTGTAATGGAAAAATGCCATTTGTTTATTTTTATGTGCAAGCAGAAGTAAATTGTTTATCAAAAATATTATTATTAGAATACTGTATGTATTATTATGAATAGGTGCTTTTCAGTTAGCCGGGTTCACCGAAAAGTAGCCATTAATGTTATATACTATAAAATTATTAATAATATTATGTATAATCAATCGCCCTTTCAAATCATTAAATGGTTCTAAGTACTATTATAGTTCCATTTAAATAACGGAGGCGGCTAACCTTGACGAGGTGAGACTGTGTTTTCGCAGAGCTCGTAATAGAACTACATGTGATTTTTCTCCTCGAGTGGCGAAGATGAGGGGTAACCTTGTCAAGGTTACCCGCCTCCACTATTTAAATGGACTATAGTCATGAGAGTGAGAGAGAGAAATCACTTATATAGCTTAGCAGCTGAGAAATTCGTCTTATGAGCAGTCAATCATTGTCCAATTTGTCTTTTGTTTGAAAATGTCTGTTTAATTATTTATTTCTCTGTAACTGTTGCAATTTCTGTCAGTCATATATTACTTGACAATTATTTTATTGCAAGTAGCTAATTTTTTCTTTGTTTTTAATAATGTAACTGTTTTTTAGTATGAAGCAAAAATCTTTTTAACACTTCACAGTGATATAACTTTTAAAAGTTGCAATTTGTTGTGTTAATGCATAAAATTGTATGTTCTTCTCATCTTTTAATAGTACAGTTTCATATTTTCTATCAATTGATCTCTCAATAGAAAGATTTAACCCTTCTAAATAAGCTTTAAAAAAATTTGGATTTTATAAATGTGAAAATAAATATCCATTTTTAATTCTTTTGCCTTTAATAGTTGGGGTTGATGCGGGAATTTTTTCTTGAGACCCATTTTGTGAAAAGTAAAAGTTATTTTTGAGAAATTTACTATATTTTTGTGAAAAATAACTTTTTGTAACGATGTATGAAATCCAGTTGCTGAAATTCAAACCAACCTTTTTTTACTAATAATAACTTCCTTATATCCAGAGATGGGCAGTATCGAAAATACATGTATTTGAAATACATTTTCAAAATACATTTGTATTTTATATTTTAACCTCACTAAACGAAAGTATTTTGGTAATGTATTTTGAAATGATTTTTTTAAGTATTTTGTATTTTGAAAATACATTTCATATTCAAAATACATTCCTGTAGGTTTCCAGCTGCTTCGTTGAAACCGCAGATGTAAAATTCACAAAAGCATAATAAGAGCCTGTCTGTTTTGTTTTGTCTTATAGGGTTCGTTCCTAAAAGTTATTGCAAACATCCTTTACAACTACTGATACGATAAGGATTAGAATCAATGCTTCTGTTTTATTTAGGCATTTTAGCTGAACTGTCACAATTCTAAAGTTCTAGGCTTTATAATTATAACGTTTCTTAGCAAACGACAAAAACTACTGTGTGATAAACAGGAAGAATTATTTAGATATTTGTTGTGTGTGATTTGTTGTTTTGTTGATATTTGATGTTTTTTGTAGTGCTTATTAAAGAACCATAGAAAAAAAGGTAATGTAATAGTTGAAAAGAAATGTAATTTAATGTTTGTTTTGAGAAAGAATGTCTGATATTTTTCCAGCTTCAAATGATAATGTAGTAAAAGAATTACTGTGTTGCGATAGAACACGTTGCGCTATTCTGTATGGGAAAATTTTTAAAAAATAATTTCTGTTGATAATAATGGTAGCTGTTAAAGTAGTATGACAAATGTGTAAAACAAGATCTGTCATTACAAGTGGAACTATTGAAGCAACAATCAACTTTAAAACACATCTAATGGTAAGATTTTTAATTTTATGCCGTTATACATTGATCGAAACATTATTTTTCTAATCCTTTTAAATCTATTTTATCAAAGTTCGGGTAAATTTTAAGTTACTCGTGATATTCATTTGCGAGCGAATTTTATTATACAAGTAGTTCTATTTATTGATATACAATTCAGATTTTCATTAATTGTATTTACATATATCAAATATTGGATTTTTGATTGTAGACATGTCCTTACAGGAGATACATATTTATCTAGCGTAACGTTGCAAGTATTTTTTTTTTATTTATTTTTTTTTTTTATGCATTTTATGTTTCATTTTATACTGTTTAAAATAAAATAGCACTATGAAAATATAAACTAATATCGGACCAAAACGAAAATTCCTGTACGAAACCAAAGTTTAATTCCTTTTTGAGTTTCGACTGTAAACGGAAGTTTTACAGATGAAAGTTTTTAATATCAATGAGAATGTTAATTTCTTTAATTACAAAATTATCCCCCGTTTAGAAGAATATTTATGATTTTCAATATGCGGGCATGTGCATATATTTGTTTAGACTAAAATTTACTAAAGATTAAGGAAACATTATTTTGTATTTTGTACAGATTTATAAGCATAGAAATTTATACATTACTAAGAGTGAAGTTATTTACGTATCCTGAATATCCCGAGTATTTATGTATCAACCGAGATCAACGTTCATTGTTCAGAGATTTTCAAAATGTTTAACATTTAACTCGCAAATTAATCCAAAAAAATATATCAATAAATAATTCTGTCAGAAAAAGCAGTGCATTCATATTTAAATAGCAATGGAAATTTTTAATTTGCAATCATTATTTAACCGTTTGACTGCTACGCGGCGCAAAAGCGCTGCGATAGTTTATCTCGAAAACCGCGGCGCACACAATCACAATTAACATTTGTTCTTTATAATACAAAAAGAATTATTAAAATTGATTGATATTTGTCTAAATAACAGTGTTTTATATGACAACATTATTTTTTCCTTTAAAGAAATCAAAATATGTACCGCAATTTTCGTGCATTCTTGCAAAAATTGCTTAGCACTAAAACGGTTAAAATATAGCATGCTTATATTTAAATACATCTTTACAATCAAACTGACAGAAAATTACGTTATGAGTATTTAAAGTATTTTTAACAGCGCCGTGAGAAAGGGGCTGTTGCCCCGGTCTCGGAAATTCGGGGGGCGCCAAATTTATAGTACCAACGTTATTTTTGGCCTCTTACAAGAGGAAGTTGAGTAGGAGGGGGTGCGCCAAATTGAAACTTTGCCTCGGGCGCAGTATTTTCTCCGCATGCCCCTAGTTTTTAATGTAATGACTCATTCAAGATTGGAGGGTTTTTAAAACAGACCATGACGAAGAATAATGCGAAGAATAATGCATTGATAGAAGACATTTATTAAACACAAAAAACATGACTTTAAAAAAATTAACTTAATAAAAATATCTGGTATCATGATACCCCAAACGTTGTATTTCTACACGTAATGATATGCCCAAGATTTAAACGAAAATATTTAACATGTTTATTTAATATTCCTTTTTAAATTATTTCTTATTTATTATTCATAAGAAGCATAATGTATTTCAGGCATTAACGAATTATATTTTTACAAACCTCATTATATATTTATTATTATGTATTTAACCTACGAAGGAGTCTGTACAATTCTTTTATATATATGTGTTTATGTATATGTCGAAGAATAACCATTGACTGCTGTTTTGAATTTTACTTACTCCCACTTTTTTTACTTTTTTGTATCTTTACAAGAAAAAACTATTGGATTCGTGAAAAAATTGGACTTCAGTTTGTCGACGGATATATATTTTTGAAGGTCCTGAACACTGACAGTTTTTAGGAAATGCCTATTTGAGAATTTATCAGTGTATGATACAAATTTTGTGGGCCCTCTATCTTAAGAATTAATGCACAGAATTTAATAAGATTTTAGATTCAGTTAGACATTTACATAAGTTTATTTTAGATATTAGGTAATGGTGTAACTCTTCCAAAAGGTGGCGCTGATATGCTTCGTCTTTCACAATTTTCGCAAATATTGCATCTCAAGAACTAGTGCATGGATTTTCACCAAATTTCTGATTCAGTTAGACGTTGACATAAGTTTTTTCTGATTATGTTTTGGTGTGAAATGCTCAGCAGATGGGTGACGCTGCTTTGCTACACATGTTTTAATTTATTTTTGTTTGGAAATGTATGAAGCTAGCAGGTGCAGAAATTATTTAATCGCCACACATTTTCACATAATTTGCAAATACAATAGATTTTTCATAAAATAGTGTCAAAGTGAGTATTTTGAATCTAATTTTCTCGCGAAAGAAGAATAACCTCAGAAACTGGGGTGAAAATCGTGCTTGTCACGTGATCGAAATCATTATAACTCAACAGATAATTTATTATACAAAAATGGAAAATTCAGTTCGATTTAAAATCGCTTCCATGGTCAAGCCCTCCAATTTTATAACTTTCCGTTAAAAAATGGATTTGTAAATCTGTCAAACATTTTGCACTTGTTGAATAGAACAGATGAGAGTAGTCTTAATATCATTTTATGCCTTAGAAACTTAAAAGTCAAAAAATGCTATACAGTAAAATCTTCTGAGAAGGATTCGCACAGGATAGGATAAAAAATAGATTATACACAGGTTTATTTCTTAGCAAAAACAAGGAACATAGTTTGTTCTAAATTTGTATCATATTCTTTTTAATTGTTATTAAATTTATTTTGCATGAAACAATACATTTCTTGTTTAAGACAGAAATTATAGACAGATTCATTTTCAGAGTTCCCTCTGTTGTGCTTTAATCTTATTATCTGGAAATATACTTACTATTCATAAAGAATAATAATAATTTTAATGGTAAAATTATAGCAATTTTAAAATACGTACATTTTTTTTGAAAAAAAATTGTTGGGTGTAGCCAGATTTTACTAATTTTTCCCATAGGCTGACCGAGACGGAATGAGTCAATGATTTTCATACGGGCTGGAACGGGATCTATATTAATATTTTTGACTACCGCAATTAGTGCTCTAAAAAGAGTCAAACCCAATCCTGATCCGAACTGGAAGGAATTAGTCAGGCCGGCCCGAATCTGCAGAATAAAGTAAAGCCCGGGACCCAAAAGAGGGATGACAAGGCCCGTCTGAGTCTATCATTCTGAAAAAAATAAGTCCGATACCCGACCCAGACAGGACCTAAATGACTGAAAAACAGGTCCGGTAAGGCCCGACCCGAGTGGGGCACGGCCCGTGCAAGCATCCAATCTCATAGACATTTTTTTTTTTTAATTTTCAAATGTATTTTGTATTTTGAATGTATTTTCAAAATACATGTATTTTGTATTTTGAACTTCTTCAATTTGAAAAGTATTTTGTATTTTGTATTTTAGATTCTAAAACTAATGTATTTTGTATCGAAAATGATTTTTCGATGTATTTTGCCCAACTCTGCTTATATCTTTATTCTAAAGCTAGCTTTTTGATGAACTTGTTTTGTTTGCAATGTACACATTTTACAATTTAGCAATATAAAAATAAATAATGCAGATCATGTTTTTATTGTATAGAACTTTTTGAAGGGGCCTGTTTCATTAAAAGGAATTTTGGTACTACTTGATTACCCCATCGACCAAAAGAGTATCGTCAAATTATAAGATTAAATGCCAATAATGGATGATAGTAAATGTCTCATTCGATGACATTAATTATTATGCATGTGTTTAAAACATCATTACGTGATTTTTATTTTGACTTTTTATTTGTATTTTTATTAATATTCTACTAAATATTCGTTTTTTTTTTTTTTGTTATTTAAAATAAAAATTAAATCAATATGTATAATTTGGCTATTAGTTTGGTGATTTGTATAATTAGGCAAAATTGGTCGATGGGATAACCAAGTAGTACTGGAATTTTTTGTGAAGAGGCCTGTTTTATTAGTAAGAATTTAGTGAAAGTGCCTGTTTCATTAAATAAATTTTTGTGTAGGAACCATATATGGGCCCCAAATTTTGCCTGGATTCACTTCTGAGTAGATATAGATAAAGCCTAAATTAATTTTAAAATGCTATAAATTTGCCCGACAAGGACTTTATATGCATATTAAAGTAGAACATATGAATAGCAAACATCTTGGGATCCTGAAATTTCTCTTCTACTCAAAGGTTCGCTGTAAAAATTAAAACAAACAAAAAGCTCATCCTATGTAATCAATATTCGGCCAGTATTCAGCCTATTTGGCTCTTTAGCCAAATATTGAATAGTTATTTGGATGAATACAATTATATATTTTGCCAAATAGTTGCATGTTTGGCCGATTATTCTAAGATATTTAGTTAAATAAGATCTAGAAAATCAAAACAAAATGTGATTTTAAATATTTTTAACTAACAATATTAAAAAACTATATCTAAATACATTAATTATTATATGAAAAAGAAATCCTAATACTTATTCAATTTTAACCACCTAACCGGCGACAGGTATGGAAAAATAGTGCTTTTACTCCCGACTTATCTCGAGGCAGACGGTTGAGTGGTTAAAGTGTCATGCTAACTTATAAATAAATGTTTATAATGAGATATTTTACATAAATGAATATATATTTTTTGTTGCATATTTAGGCATAACATTAATTTCTTTCACATTAAAATGCAAAATATCTAACTGCATTTAAATTTTTAATCATCAGTGATAGTGAGTTTAAAAATATTAACTTTATATCTATTTTTTTTTATCTGATTTACAATAATGATAATTGCTTCTTAAACTATAAAATTCATAAATATTAAAACAAATATTTTACTGTTTTGTAAAAAAATATTTTTCACAAATTAAATCATTTTTCTAGTTTTTCGCTTTACTTAATTGTGGATTAAATAAAAACTTATGAATTAAGTTATTACTTACATTTTTGAAAGTTATATGCTATCTTATTGGCATCAAAGTATTTAAAATATTACAAAAAATACATTCAGCTTTATGCATTTTGCTGACTTCAGCTCTTATATGACACTCAAACAAGAAATTAATTTCAATCAGTCCTTAATTTAATTTTTGATTTTAAAGTTGAAAAAAAAGTTATAAATAAATAAACAATTAAAATATTTTTTTTTAGAAGTCAGTATTCGTCCTAAAACTTGGCCGAATAATTCGGTATTCAGCTAAATCACTATTTTTTATATCCCTAATCCTAACATGAAAAGAATGTAGTCTAATCCCAATCTGGTCAAAAAAGCTAAGCCTGGCCTGAGATCTACAAAATTAAATTAGCCCAGGCCTATAGACTTTTTACTCCTTTTGGAATTAGCCAAAACTGAAAGAATATTTATTTCATATTAGAAATGCTCTAAAATCAATTTTATTGAAAAACATTTGAAAGATGCATATAGAATAATTGTAAAGCACTTAGTAATGTTTTACTGACTGTGCTATAGTATATGAGCAAAGCTGAAGATTTCAAACATTAGAGATGAGTTTGCACTCTTTAAGCCCAAGCCTGGCATTTTGAAACCTAAATCTATAGAAATTTTATATCATCAGAACTTGTACTGAAACTTACAGTACTCAGTAGATAATCATAACAAAAATTTAAAAATCCTTTCAAGATTAATTTCATCAATTGAAGATCTTTTCTTACTCAGAAATAATTAGTAATCATAATTAATTCCTCAGGACAATATTTCGTGGCTTTCATGTCCCTAAAAGTCTGTTTAAAATGACAAAATTGTTCTTTGTGCCCAAACACTGGCAGAAATCTGGAAGAGTCTTAATTCATAATTTTTGAATATGTCATTATGTCAATGATGACTTTTAATATGGCTATGATTTAATCCCATTGTTGTACGATAATGGCAGACAAACATGAATTTTGTTCTCCAATAACTATGGAAAAGGATAATTTCAAAATTTTGTTGCTTAACCACTTCACCGTTTGTCCCAAGATAAGTCGGGAGTAATAACACTGTTTCCCCATACCTGCCACTGGTTAAGTGGTTAAAAGGTGCATATCCAACAGAGTGAAAAAATATCAAGCCAGGAATCGAACCCTAGTTATTGGTATAGGGCACCAACATTCTACCAACTAAAGCTGTATACTGTATTGATAATCTGGTTTCAATTCCTGGTTTAGATACTTTTTCATTCTGTTGGCTATGCTCAGGGTTCTTGCTGGCTTTTGAGCAACAATAACAATTTGGCGAATAAGGAATAAAAAACAGTAGTAAAATGAAAAAAATGTTAGCAAAATAGATTTGGTGTGAAACACTGAAAAATCTACCTTTAATCCCTTAATGCATCCTGTTTTTTCAGTGAGTGAATTTAGAGTGTTAAATTGGAATCTCTATTGAAGAAAAAAAAAGAAAAAAAAAAGAGAACATTTGTTAAATTTTCTGCTGACTAAACCACGATGGAGAAAATATTAAAAAGTTTTATCTTTCCAAGTTTTTTTCTGTGGGGTGGGGAGGCAGAAAGGGCAGTTAATCTTAGATGCAACACAATGCAAGAAAAAGAAAAAAATCATCATTATAACATTAAAAAATATATATTTGTCCAATGTTTATAATACTACCTTTTTGTCTTCCATTATAGGCATTATTTTGCTTCACCAACAAATCCTGGCGAGCAGTTTTTCCTATTTTCATCTTTAGCAGCTTGGTTAATAAGAAATTGTGGCATTAAATTTGAGTCTCCACAAGAGGTAACTTAAAATTTTATCATTCAGACAGCAAAATCTTTTTATTTTATTATTATCTTTTAAAAAAATAAAGGATTAGATGCTAAATTGGTTATAAGAAAGGTGCAGTATTAGCAATGTAACTTGCCCAGTGCTTAAGAACTTCCCAATGAAACTAAAAGTGATTTATTAGTGAAAAAACACCGTAAACACTGGCGATAACTAATAAATAAATTAAAACTTTGTAAAATCACCATAAAAGAAAAATAAAGCAGAACGCGTTTCGAGCTACAACAATAACAGTTCGTCATTAGCTAAACCAACATGCGTCCGTAAGGGTTCTCAACTCTGCCCTTATGGGCTCGTGTTGGTTTAGCTGATGACGAACTGTTATTGTTGTAGCTCGAAACGCGTCCTGATTTATTTTTCATTTGAAGTGTTTTAATTTATTTTAAGTGATTTATTATTATTATTATTATTATTATTATTATTATTATTATTATTATTATTTATTATTTTTTTTTTTTTTGTAAGAAAATAATTGGAGTTCCAAAATATTTTGACACAATCTTGCATTTAGCTTTCATACCTATAGCATCTTCCCAATGAGAATTTAAAAAAATGATCTTAAAAAAAGAAAATAAAGAAAAAACAAATTAAAATTACTATTTTTTTTTTTTTTTTTTTTTTTTTTTTTTTTTGATTGGTTAGAACTGTCCTTAGAAAAAGCAAAATCAATTTTAAGAACTTTTGCAAGGCCGTTCTCTATACCAAAGTTACATGCCTTTCACTCCCATGAATGTTGCCTGTTTAGCTGATTTTTTTATTTCATCTACCAGAAATTTATAATGACAGAAGTTCTATGCTTATATAAAATGAAAATTCTGGTAGATATAAAAAAATCTGCTTAATTGGACACATTGCTCCCCACAATTCAATTACCTATTGAAACAGCTAGTATGACATACACAGTGGCACATTGGGAATTAATGCATTTTTAAGGGGGGGGGGGAGGCTTACAGAAGTTTACAGTCTTACGCAAATTTCCTTTCATAGTACTTGGAAACATTGTACTTTGCAATATTTATTTATTTTTTTCTACAGATTTGGGGTGGGCAGGAAATTTATTCTTGATGTGTCTTGAGTGAGTGAACATCCTCATACTTTTTACTAGCCAAATTGCATAAGAGAGCTGCAAAAAGCATCGCTTGACTTTCAACTGTGCCAGCTTTATGAATTTTGACACAAACTTTGAAATAAGGGTAACATTACTAAAAATTAAATTTCTAAGTTCAGCATCAGCAGATGATAAACTGTACTGATAATAATTTTTCTTAAGTTTTAGAAATTGATACCAAACTTAAAACCATTGTATTTAAATATTAAAGCACATCTATTGTATGCATATGTCTGCTGTTAGCGTTGTATGTCATATGTATATCAAAGCATATCCTTATGATGTCACATTCTCTTTCCTTGTATACTTATGATTATTATTATATTAATGCACCTTATGTTATTAATAATATAATGTTTTGATATTGACTTCATTCAAACATTTAGACAGATATTCCCATTTATAATATTATAGGGATTAAATTCATAGAAGTATTCAAAATTGATAAAAACAAATTCCATGAATAAATTGTATTACATGACTGAAAATATTTAATTAAACATTGATTTATTAAAACATTGATAAAAATCTGAAAACCAATATTCTGATTTTATAAAACAGATTAATGCTGCTTAATTTGGGTATAAAAGTATCCAAAATACTCTCTGAAAAGCAGTTATAACACGAAAAATTTTGTTTTTATTGTTGTTTCTTCAAATATCGATGATGTTTTGGTTTCTCAGACATGAAAATCTTACAGCATTAAGGTGTTGTACATGTACATATATAATATTACTTATTTTTTTATATTTTTATACTCCTCCACCTTTTAGGATATCATACACTATCTCCCTTGAATTCCCATCCCCCTCCTAATGATATTGTTATCAATAACTAAAAAGTATTTATTTCACTGTTTGTTCTAATCTTTTACTTTTTATACATTTACAGTGATATTCAGATGTATCTATACGTTAATTATTTCTATACTTTAATGATTCAAATGAACAGAAGTTACTAAAATATCACTTTTATATATAAAATAGTTTTATTTCAAATAACAATTAAAAGGGATAAATGTAATTCAATAATATTTAATAATAGCTTTTTATTATTTTACATATTCAGCAGTAATATTATCTTCTTGAAATAGAATTTTTTCAAGAAAGAAATTCAACAAAATAGTTGGGCAACATTTTTTCTCTTATATCATAATTCAAAATTAGGTTTATCTGGAGCCAACCTGGGATAATCGAAATTTAACCAGAAACTGACTAATATCCGGAAGAATTAATTTAGTCAATTTGATTTGCTAAGAAAAATATGCACTCGAGCCTGACCTGGTTGAAATTCAAAACTCGAAATATTTTCTCTGGCAACATTGAATTTTGACCCTGACAGGGGGCATATGACCTTGCTTTTATGGTAGCATTTCTCAAACTGTGGTCCATGGACTACTGATGATTTTTCAGGTCAGAGTTGTATAATATAGATGCAACGCACAGAAAATTTTCTGAAAAATTTGGAGCTTTGAAAAAAAATGCATTTTTTGTTTTTGTAACTGTTTTTTAATGCCAAAAATTTTAAATATTTCCCAATTTTATGTACAATTTTTATATTGTTGCACTACAATTCAAGATTTAAAGACGCAAAATGTTGTTGTGACATCACAATTCATTTTATTTCTATTTTCCACTGACTAAAACTTGTCACTGATCAGGTTTCCACATTCATAGGTGACTGCTGTGACTTTTTAAGCTGGCAATGACAGTTAAATCAATAATTTCATAGTGTTGTAAAAGTGACTGGCATTTTGGTCAAAGCGATTATAATATTAAAGATTGGTCTGTTTCTAAATGCATTTACAAAATAATTGAAAAGAATTCACTTCTTCCCATTATGAATTTGTGCCTCATTAT
Organism: Maratus speculifer; assembly: GCA_964019185.1. Lineage (NCBI taxonomy): Eukaryota > Metazoa > Arthropoda > Arachnida > Araneae > Salticidae > Maratus > Maratus speculifer. The sequence continues at coordinate 52,785,686 of OZ025290.1, read as the reverse complement.
TTTTAATTGAAGTAGTTATTCTTTAATATTAATTAAATTTAAATAACAATTATTTTAAGTTATGGTTTTTAATTCATATCGTCAAAATAATATAACACAATTTTATTAAACATTAATTTGCAGAAAAGTTTTGATTCAATATTTATGTAGTAAAAATTTTTTGGCATTATACAAATTTACTTTAGGCTTACCTTTTGATGCTCTAATATTTTTAAAAGGCTAAACACAGAAATTAAAAAAAAAAAAAAAAAAGTTCTAATTAATTACTTATCAAGTATTACAGCTTTAAAATAGTATAAAAGGGTCTTAAGAATAACCCTGAGTGTAAAAGAGGTTTGGCCACAAAAATAGTTTGAGATACACTGTTTTAGGGGGACATTTTATCCATACTCACTGAGTTTTCATCAATAATTTAACTAGATCAAAAATTAATCATTTGTTGAAGTAATTTAGCTAGATTACTTCCAGATCATAATCATATTATTCTTTCATACTAGCACTCTATTTTACAAAAAAGTAATCAGCGCTGCTACCATAGTTGAACATATTGCAGCCTTTTGAATTTCTCAGCTCGTAATATCAAAATTTGTTATTTTATTACTAAAAGTGTGAAAAAACTAAAAATACTGAAGCAGACAGTTTTTAAATCAGAGAGCTACTTTAAAAGTTACTTAATTTTAAATCAGTGAAAATACAACAGTTAAATTCTCAGACTCTATGGGTCCAATCCTTACATAACTTGAAGAAACTACCTTTGTTTGCACCTTTACACACATTATTTTAATTCTGGTTCTCAATTCCAGAAGGTGTTGCAATTTTGTTGTATTGGCTTTTATATTGTCTTTAGTTTCCATTTTTGACAGGCATTTGGTGAATAAAGTTTCATTTAAGCTTTTTGATTTGACCTCAGCTCTTTTTGAAACCTCAAATAAAATCACTAATGTTTCAAGAGCAGCTCTGAACATTTATGTACATTTGTATTAACATGAAAATATTAATGTGAAATTAGTCAAATTATACTGTGAAAATAATCTAACAGAAAAGCTAATTCTATTTTTTTATGACAGTTCTGTTCTTCATAAAATTGAATCTGATGTCAATTAAATTGGCAGTTTATTGATTAGAAACATTGATTAAAAAATTTATAATGTTGATATAATCATATTGGGCACAATATCAATTTAAACTGATAAAAAATAACATTGCTCATTACTACCATATAGTAAACCAAAAATTAGTTAAACAAGCATTCCATAAATGAAATCAATTATATGCAAATGAACCAATTATTGCTAATAGATAGTACATTAAATGCAATATTATATCCATATCTTTTGAGCGTCCCTGTAGGATAAATGTATACATAATCATGTTATGCAATAAGTATCTTGAAATAAGCCTCAGTAATGTATATCAATTTCATTATATTTGAAAAGGCACAGCGCTACTAAAATATTCTGCAAACTGTTTTTCCCTGTAGACCATTATGTAACAGAATTCTTTTATATTCCTTTGTAAATCAATAATAACTGTGTTGCACCCCTTTTTCTACACAATGCATGTTTTAGTAATTCTTTTATGTATATCAGTTTTATTATGTTTGAAAGGATCTAATATTAAAATGAAACTTGAAAAGATTTTTTCCCATTGACCATAATGTAATGGAATACTCTTGACCGTCTCTGCAATTGGACTATAAATACTACATTCTTCATTTTCAGTAAAAATTATACTATTATAAAGGTCAGAAACATACAAAAAAATCAGATTGATTTGTCTATATTTATGAGAGTTAGAGCTCAGACAAATAAACTGAAGTCATAAACATTTTCAACTGTGTTGGAAAGTGTTAAGAAAGAAACCTAAATTAATTAAGCCATGACATACAAAAAGTATTAAATGGTGAAAATGAGCTATATTTAAAATCATGTTTACTAAAAATGTCATATTTAAAACTATTTTCTAACTGTATACAAATATATATACTATATGTACATTCAAATTCAGTTAATAATGTATCTTAAATTTCAGTAGAACATAATACAGTAGACTCCCTCAAATCCGCAAACCTAAAATCCGCAACTCTCTAAAATCTGCACATAATTTACAGATGTAAACAATGAAGCATTCAGTTCAGATATAAGGATAAAATTTTACTTTTTTTGTTTTATATCAATTCCAAATATATTTTAATTTGTAATTTTTGTTACTATTACTGTCTTAATGTTTTCTCTTGAAGGAAAAATAAATTTATTTCTGAAAAAATTCAAGATATTCCTGTTATCAATGATAATCATAATCTTACCAAATATATATGTCTTAATCAAGCTTTTTTTTTTTTTTTTTTGGTCACTAAGTGTGGCTAAACCTGGAATAAAACCTCCTTACTTTATTATTTTGATCTGAATTAGTATTGTACATTATTTATGAGGCAAGTTTCATTGAATAATTTATTCAAAATACATTTCATCTTTATAATGAACATTTAATCATACATTATTAATTAGACCTTTGTTTTTAATATTTTAATCATTTTAAAAATGATCTAATTTTTTATTATTTTAGTTTATTACTTACTTTAATATTTTTATATTGTAAGCATACATTATAATTTCAATTGGATTATTAATTGCATTCAAATTACTGTTTAAAAAATGTAAACAAAGCAATGACCAGAAATCCGCAAAATTCTAAAATCCGCAAAATCTCTGGTCCCAAGCTGTGTGGATTTGAGGGAGTCTACTGTATATGTTGCATGAAAATTATTTATTTATTTTTAATATTTTAAATAGTTTGATGATCCAAATGAAACTATTGCTAGCATTTTAGAACAAGTACGGCACATGGTGAGCATGTAATTTTACTTTATAATTCTTATTATTTATTTATTTATTTATTTATTTATTATTAAATAAATGTATTTACAAATACATCTTTTTAAGTTTCTTTAAAAAATGTATCTGTAGTATAATATGTAGATTTAAGATGCATCTGTGTTATATATATATATATTTCTATATTTATTTATTTACTTTCTGTACTTTATCCTTTTCTTTACCTTTTTCTGAAAAGTTTATATCATATTGCAATATTTAATTTCTAATCTTAATACGTTGATTTTTTTTTTCCAACAACGATTTGCTTTTTTTTTTCTTAACTAGTGTGATTATTTTTCTCTATTCTGTTTCTTACTGTAGCGTTCCTGATTATCTCAGTTAATATGGGTCAAGTTTGTCTTGGATAAGCAAAAAACTCTGTTAAATTGGATTCATATAAATTTGTCACCAAGAAGCTGAAATATAAACTTACACACAATTTATCAATTTTTATGGTACTACTTATAGTACTTTGATGTAAATTCCATTGCTTTTATAAAAATTTGAAATGAAATTGTTCATTTGAAGACCTTTTTGATAATTTTTGTTGGTTAGATGAAAAATGTTTCTTTGTTGCAATATTATGCATTTCTATTGTTGTTATCTTACATAGTTTTTACTTACTACTTAAAATTTTAAATTTTGCCTAATTCAATTACTAACAACTAGCAATCTTTTAAGATTAATTAAGACTACAATTGTTAAATTTTAATGGTAAGAAATGGCTTTACAAGTTGGCAACCATGCTATTTTGTTGGTATCATCAGAAATGCAAGCATATCTTCTTCTTGGTGCTCAATGTATTTAATAATTTTTTCATTAGCGCACAACACTCCAAAATGCATCTTTTAATGGATTTTGATTTAATTATTAATCTTTTTGGGATGAAAGCTTTTTGCTTAATTTTTAATCTTTTACCACCAATTTTTGAAATCCGAATTTTTTTTTGCTAATGAATTGCAAAAATGCTTTGATTAAATAAGATAAATTTTACAATAACTCTACAGTATAGATATTGTTGAAATTTTGAAAAAAGCTTATATGATTTTACAGTACTACTCTGTTATCCAGCTGACCAATTTCACCAAATTATACAAATCGCCAATCTAATAGCCAAATTATACATATTCACATAATTTTTATTTTAAATAACGAAAAAACAAATAATTAGTAGAATATTAATAAAAAGTCGAAATAAAAATCACTTAATGATATTTTAAACACCTGAATCGTATTTAATGTCATTGGATGTGACATTCACGATCATCCATTATTGGCATTTAATCTTACAGTTTGGCGATAATTTTTTGGTCGACGGGATAACCTAGTAGTACCGATTTTACTATGTCTATCTCTGTATTTATCTGGCTTTCTAAACTTTAATTTTCACAGACATGCTTCAATTTCAGTAAAATGTATTATGTAATGTATTACAGTGGTTTACAATATGTTTTTTTATTGAAATCAGAGTTGGTAATATTTACTGTAATTTCCCATGGCTTAGTTAAGTCTTTTTCATGCCTGAAATTTTATTTAAAAAATAAAGTAAACTAAATGGTATGCAAAAGTAAATCACATTTTATTTAAAACAAATTCTGGTAGGAAATCGAGTTATCTGAGCTGTGGCACATATGCCAGAAATTACCGTATATACATCTGAAGCAAGCATAATAATTTGCATGTGCTGAAATGTCATTTTTATGTTCCTTTTTATGGGGAAAGAACTTTCTTTCTGGTAAAATCTGTTTTGATTCAATATTAAAATAAAAAGATAAGCCTGACATTTAAGTATTCTATTGTATTGTATGATTATTGCATTTCTTAGTGAAAGATGCAATTAAATGATAAAAACCAGATTGTAAGAAAATAGACTAATCATTTGGAATTCTGTTGATAAATCAACATTAAAATAAATTATTAAAAACCTAATTCATGAAAAATAGTTAACCCTTTTTGGTCGATGTTGTATATCTTACATTTGACTACTTTGTGCCTGTACTTTGGGTTATATGTTATACGAAGAAGAGTTTGCAACAATGTAGTTTTTTCCTTTTCATTTCTCAATATTGTTTAGAGATTGTGCAACTATAGTCCTACTATTTTATTACCTACTATTATGGGGCGTCAGTTAAAATTTTGCACACAGACACAGGATACTGCTGCCGTACCCCTGCATATAACTGCAATATGCTTTTTTTTTTTTTTTTTTTTTTTTTTTTTTTTTTTTTTTTTTTTAAATAAATGATCGGTTACCTTAAATATCATTTATCAGAACTCCTCTAGTCACCTATTACTTTAGATAATTGATACTCCACTGTAAGTATATTAAGTATACCAAAAATCATTATTTCTTGTTTAGATCTGCTGTAAGAATAACAAAAGAAATCTAATATTTAGCTATACCTCTTTTTTTCTTTCTTTCTTTTGCACCTTGGAGATTCTCATCAGAAATCAAGTACTTTATAGTTTTACATCTTTATTTTAAAATGTGGCTCTTGCTATTTTCATTGATTATTTTGCATTCTCATCAGAAATCAAGTACTTTAGAGTTTTACATCTTTCTTTTAAAACTTAGCTCTTACTATTTTCATTTATTACTGAGCATTGTTTTGCAATAGTTAAAAGTAAAAACCCTTCCCCCTTTTTCCTCAAAAATCTAACTGCAAGTTTTCTCTCTTATAATTTAACAATGCAGTTTTTAAATGTGTGCAAATTTGAGAGGGAACTACATATGACTAATGAAAATGAGATAATTCAAATTTGATTCTTTATTTATCAATGGTATGTGTAAAAACATGTTTCTAATCTTACTTCTTATTGGGCTACATTTCACTTAACTAATTATTTTCGAAGAAAAAAAAGTTTTAATAGACTTTGCAAGATAGAATTGTTGAAGTTTTTCAGCAAATATGTCACTGAATACTTCTTAATATATATATAATAATATTTGTTAATTATTTTTTGTAGGGTATTGCAGTAGATTTTCCTCCAAGTAAACTGAAACAAGGTTGGGGTGAACAGGTTATTTTTGTGTTGTCTCGCTTAGCAGATCAAGCTCTTGTAAAAAAGGGATTCAGCTGGAAAAAGTAAGTAAAATAAGGATTATTATTGTATTATTATATTTGAGGATCTTACATAATGCTTTGTAGATTCAAACTGTTAAAATATTTCAGAAGATTAAGTTAAGGGTGTATTAGAAAAAACGCTTTTTCACCTTCAACAGCTCGAAATTTTAAGATACAATTTCAGACACATTTTTAAAAGTAGAAACATGAAACTTGCTGAGGGGATTTTTGAAGAGATGTACAAGGTGCCGTGTGATGTCATTTCACACTCCATTTATTAGAATTTGATTAATGAACAATTATCTTTTCAGTATGACCCTATTTTTCGTTTCCAAATCTCCCGCTTCAGAAAAATCTGTTCAAAATGCCGTTTTTGATTGCTTTTTTTGCAATATTTTCTGCATTTATCAAAGAATCGACAGTTATGGCACCTTGTGTACTTTCTAAATAAGGCAATTTGCCAATTTGATGCTTATGAGAGCAAAAATGAACTCAAAAATAAATTGGAAAATAAGCAGTTTGAATCGAAATACATCCGTAAATGGATTAATCCTTTCATGATTTTGTTGCTGCAGTCAGTCATTATATCAGATACAAACATTAAATTAATGTTGTGAGTTTTTCTCCCTCCATTCTAATCCTTAGAAATGAAAAGTGTTTTTAGATTCTTCATGATGTTAAGTTTTATGATTAAGTTTTATCTGCATCTCAAACTATTTCATATGGTATTCAATTTCAATACAACTTTATAACTATAAAACTATTATTAGCTTAATGTTGTTCTAACAGTTTAACAGTGGTAGTAGTTTTTTTTAAATCATATTTTTTTATTTTCAGGAAATTTTATTTTTTCTCAAATGAAGTAATCTATGCTAAAAAAAAAGTTTCTGTCTGTATGTATGTTTGTCTGTGATGGCTAGCAAAATCTACAGCATGTATAAGACTGAATTTTTTTTATAAGAAAGTCCAAAGACTTTCCTAATGTACCTAAGACTCAATTTAAAATTTCTAATAACTAATTGAGCCATTAATTAAAAACCCCAATTGAAAGAATAAAAAAGTTCCCATAATTCAAATACAGTATAGATTTTTATCAAACTGCAGACAATTTCAATTTTTTCTAACATCTGGAAGCGAGAGAAAAATTGCTGGAGTGGAGGATTTCTGAGGGCAATAAATGTACTGATTCTTTTTAAAGCGGGCCATATTTTAAAATCTACCAGGCCTAAAAACTCAAAAATTGTAAATCAGACCCCAAAAAAAATTTCATTTCAGAAATTCTAAAAATTGTTCTGGTATTGTTAAAAGTAAAAAAACCCACGAAAAATCTATAAAAACTATATTTCCTTTTAAAAAAATGCAGATTTTTGAGAAACATTTCATAGCAACACCAGGTGTGTCAAATGAAAACTGGTGCTGGTAGTGATGATGTTTATAGACGACCTAAAAAATATTTTCAGTTATTGAATTTATAGCTTTAACTTTTATGCATTCATATAAAATTTTTTTCACTGATTGCAAATATCTAAATTTGATTATGATCAGTTAATTAAAAACTTAAGGAGTAATTATGATTTCATTAATTGTATAATTTGAAAACCCCATTTGAAACGTCAGACACCATGATAGGGAATAAAAATCACAGATAATTTTTAGACTAGCATTGCATTCTTTTGAAATGTATAATATTTTTGAAAATACAGCATTCTGAGATTTTAACCTTATGCATCTGTGCCAAAATTTTCATGCTAATTAGAAATATGTAATTTTCTTAAAAATTGATAAGTAATTTTTTATTTTACCAAAAAAATCAATTTTTAAAAAGAAAAAGACTTGGCAACAACACATTATTTAAATCTAAGCTTACTCCATTCATTATCTTTATTTTGCTTGCGATTTTTTTTTTGATAAATTTTAAAATTTCAGAAGTTTTATAACACCTAAGAATTTTAATGAAAAAGGCAGGGTTGAATTTCAGTGAGAAAAGAGGGAGAGAAAATTTAAAAACCATACAGATTTGTACAAAAGCTTTTGTCCCCTAATTGTTATTTTACGTCTGATGTTTAAAATTGATTTCAACATTTGAGGTATATGATAACATTTAAAAATTTTAAAGAAGTTGGGAGAGTTACATTTTGGGGAGATGATGAAGAAGAAAAGATATTTTTTTTCTTAAAACTGTAGCATTTTCTACAATAAGTATCCTTTATGTTGTACTCTAATGGAGATCTCTGATAAATGTTATTTATAAAATATACAAATTTCAAAGAGGGAGAAGGTAAATTCCAGGGGCATGAGGAGAGTAGATCCATGGTAGGGGTAAAGAGCAATTTTCAATTTTTTTCATAGATCCTTATGTGATGTATCATCAGAAAGCCTTCAGATCACTCTTTCATATTATAAATGTTTTATCTGACCTCACCCAAATCTGGCTCACAGAAAGGTCAATTTTCTAACTCAGCTCCAAGCTACAGTGAGATTCGACCTCATTTGAAGACTTGATTGAAGAGGAAACTCCTTACAGGCCTTCGATTGTTAGAGTGTATTTTTCATACCAGACTACTAGAAGACATTTCCCTCATGGGCAGTGGCGGATCCAAGGGGGGGGGGTTCATGGGGGTCATGACCCCCCCCCTGGAGCTCTTCAAAGAGTGATGCACAGTGTAAGTAAAAAGTGCTAAAACAAGAATGCAAAATAACATCTAATCGAAAGAATTTGCGCTTTTTTCCAAACTAATCAAGAAAATTCGGGAATTTTCCGCGCCTGATCGACATAATTCAAAATTTTTCCGCACCCGATCGGTGAAATTCGCGATTTTTGCGAAGCAGATCCACGAAATTCACAATTTTTCGATACCTAATCGACGAAATTCATGATTTTTGGGTGTGATCGACGAAATTTGAGATTTTTTCCACGTATGGTCTGCGAAATTTGTGATTTTTCTTCACTTGGTTGAAAAAATTCACGATTTTCTCGGCCTAATCCACAAAATTAGCACATTTTTCCATTCTTGTTCGATGAAATGCGAACTTTTCCGCACATGAACTTCATCAGTCAAATACACTTTTCTTAATTGACTGACGAAATTTGCTTTTTTTCCCGCCGTAAGATGATGAAATCCGCGATTTTTTTTCTCGCGATAAACTGACAAAACTCACGATTGTTCCGCAGCCACTCAGATTTTTTTAATTTTTCCGCGCATCATTGACAAAATTAGCGGTTTTTCCACACCCCATCAACAAAATTCGCGAGTTTTTTTAACTCGATCGCTCGAATTCGTGTTTTTTACGAAGGCGATCGACCGTATTCGCGATAATTTCTTTCCCTATCGATGGAATTGTCAATTTTTGTTCGCCGCATCAACGTAATTCGCGATTTTTTTCATTCCCGATCGACTATATTTGCACTTTTTATGAAACTGATCGACCATATTTGGGACTTTTTCGTTCCCGATCGACAAAATTCGCAATTTTCCCGTGCCCTACCAAAAGCGATTTTTTTTCGTTCCCGATCAACTAAATTCATGCTTTTTACGAAAGTGATCGACCATATTCGGGATTTTTCTGTGCCCAATTGACGAGATTCGTGCTTTTGTCTGTTCTTGTCCATGAAATACGCATTTTTCCGCACTGAACAATAAAATTCTCGATTCTTAACTGACTGATAAAATCTGCATTTTTTTTTCCCTGCCGCAAATTGATGAAATCTGATTTTTTTTTTTTTCTCGTGATAAACTGATGAAACTCGCTATTGTTCTGCAGCCGCTCAAAAAAAAATTTCGATTTTTCCGCACATCATCGACAAAGTCTTCGATTTTTCCATGCTCTATCAACGAAATTAGCGACTTTTTCGTTCCGAATCGACAAAATTCGTGAGTTTTTCGTGCCCAATCTCCCGAATCGCTCTTTTTACGAAGAGAATCGACTTACATTCGCGATAATTTCTTTCCCGATTCACGAAATTGGCAATTTTTGCGTTCCATATCAACTCGAAATTAACAATTTTTTTATTCCCAATCAATAAAATTCGCGATTTTCCCCTTCCAGATCGAATAAATTCGTGCTTTTTACAAAGTGATCGAGAAAATTGATTTTCCGTGCCCTATTAACGAAATTTTGATTTTTTTGTACCAGATAATATACAAAATTCTCGATTTTTTGTGCTCGACCGACAAAATTTGCGATTTTTCAGAGACACAGACAAAATTCGAGATTTTTCGAAGGCCGATAGACAAAACTGGCGATTTTCCAATGTCCAGTTGACTATATTTTCGATTTTTCAGCGCCCGATCAACGAAATTCGCGTTGTTTTCGCACGGTAAACAGACAAAACAGGCGACTTTCTGCAACCTATAAACAAAATTTGCAATTTTTTCAAGTATTATAAAAAAAATTAGATTTTTTTTTCCTTGCCCGATAAACGAAATCTGAGATTTTTCGCGTCCGATCGACAAAGCTCGTGATTTTTCCGTGCCTAATCGACAAAATTCACAATTTTTTTCATGCCCGATCGGCGAAATTTGCTACTTTTTATCGTAATTCCGTTTTCACAGGATTTACTATATTTAAAAATTGTTTCATTAAATGATTTGACAAAAGTTGTGACCCCCCCCTCCCCCCTGGAGATTGGGCTGGATCCGCCCTTGCTCATGATACTAGATGGATTTTTTCATGTGACATATTGCTTTAAATCGTTTGAAATGTACATTACTAAGCACCTTCTTAACCCCTTTTTTCATCAGTAGAGGGTGTTTAAAAGTTTTAATTTGTTCATTACTTCCCCATACAATTTTCCAAAAAATATGAACAAAATTTACATAACAAATCTCAATAATTAGCAGTTTTTTGCCCATTTTTACTCAGTGAGTGGGTAATATTTCAGACAAAATCGAGTTGGAGATATAAAATCATTCAAATTTAAGGTTCATTTAAGAATATTATTGTGGGCCTGTTCAACAATCTTCAAATTGAAGGTTTATTTAAGAATATTATCTTGGGCCTGAGCAACGCTGCATGGGTCAGCTAATTTATAAATAAAATATATGTTTTTTATTGATTACAAAATAAAACTATTTTGATATTATAGTTTTGTCGATCAGAATATAAAATAAATCAACACATGTAATCTATTAATAGTAAAATTCTTGAAATTGTATGTAAGAGAAAAAATCATAAAAGTGTAGTTATCTATGATTATTTAGTTTTAATTTTAATAAGTTGAATATCAATATTAATTTAAAAAAAGAAAGAAAGAAAACTTAAAAATGATCCCGATATTATTACTTTTTTAAAAATTGTCTTCTTTCATTTTTTAAGATAATCTCATTTTAGTGGATTATGCTTTTTTTTTATAGTTTTAATAACAGTGGATTTCAATTATGTATACAATCATTTGAAACTTGCTTTTCTCAATTTTTCTGTCATTCAATTCTTTTACAGGCCTATTATTTTGCCAGAAGCTGATGATACCAATGATGCAACTGTTGATTTAGATGATTCAGAAGTCACTCTTGAGAAAATTGAAGAGGAAATGATAGCTGTAATAAAAAAATACTTTCTTGTCACAATTATTAAACTAAAATTGGTATGTTTTCAGTGGGTTGATATATTTCTATTTATGTAATTTTTTAGGAAGCTTTTGAAGATGAAGATTCTGATGATGAAGGTGAAATAATGGATTTAGAAGCCCTCAGAAATCTATCCATTTCAAAGCAAGTATGTATTGCTGTTATATATATATTGTAAGGGTATTGTATGAAATGAGTTATCCCATGTAATTCAAGAACTTCATGTCATATTTCTTGGAATAACGAGTTTTTATTGTACTTGGAATGCATTAAATTAAATCACAATCTGATGATGACAAAGTGAATAAAAAATATATATAGTGTTAAAAAGGGTCCAGATGAAAAAAAAATTCACAACTTATTCAACAGGTTTAAACAGATAAGCAGTTTGGCTGATGATTTAGCCAAAAATGAAGGATACAGTCGAACAATCATGACACTTAAAACTGTGCAAGCAGTCGAAGAAATTACTAAATGTTGCCCTTGGTAATCCATAAGAAGAACTGCTGCTGAAGCAGGTTTCTCAAACACCACTATGTACAGAAAGGGCTCCCAAATGGTCCCCTTTTTCCCCCAAAAGTCCCCTTTTTAGAAAAAGGTTCCCTTTAGTCCCCTTTTTTATATTTTGGTCCCCCAAGTCCCCTTTTCTGTGTTTTTAAAAAAATCGCCGCAAAATAATAAAAAAAAACTTTGAAAATCACTAAAAGTTGAAAAATCTAAGAAGACAAAATTTATTAAAGTGTGCGTAAAAAAGGCATTATAATGGGTATAAAAAAACGTTGTAACTGAAATTCTTTCATGAATCTAAATGTTAAAAAATCACCTCAGAATACAGGTAAATTTTAAGAATCTCATTAAAATTCTTAAAAATTAAAAAAAATTGCAGAATTGAAATTTACTATATTAAGCTACTGCTTGACCAGTTTTCAATAACGGCCTTTGGCAAGCAGTATGCCCGATGACTTAGCAACAAAAGACATGATTCCAGATGTGTTATTCTTACAATTAAGCATAGTGGAAGATACGTTACATTATGAGGAGCATTTTATGGAAAAGATGCTAATCCATCTGTTAAAATCTGAAGCAAGATGAATGATGCAATATATAAGGATATTTTGCAAGATAATTTGTTGCCTTATTGGATCAAAAATTTTGGTCACAACTATTGTTTCAGTATAATAAGAAACCAAAGCATACATGAAAGCTTGTTAAGCAATGGCTTTCGCACAAAAATATTGCACTTTTTAAATGGCTAGCCCAAGCACCCAATCTAAATACAATAGAAAATCTTTGGAATGAACTTTAGAAACATGTTTGAAATTAATAAAACTCCAATTCAGCATGGCCGGAATTTTCCCCATAAATTTGAAGATGAGTGGGAAAACATACCACAGATGTTTTAATGTTTGTGTTCATTACCACTCCATAAATTTCCTAAAAAATTAAGAAAAAAAAAATCTACTCAACATATCCCAACGGTTAGCATCTTTTCATCCCTTTCTGTCGCCAGGGGATGCTATTGAAAAAAATTCTCAAAAAATTATCTACAATATGTCATGTAATATCTTAAATGAAATAAATCTTTTATGAAAAATGTTATTCTTCTCTCTCTCTACCTCCATTCTCACTGCTTTGTGTCATCCCCATCTATGTAAGGATTTAATCATTATAAACAATAATCATTATAAACATTAATCATTTAATCATTATAAACAATAATCAATTTTTAACAAATTTAATTATTAACAATTTTGGTTTATTAATTAAAGGTTAGAATGTTTTGAAAAAAAATATTAAATAATAGTCTCTGAGTGATCTGTGATCATACTTAACCATTTACTTGTTTTTATTAACTGATCACTATTATTTTTTACCTATAACGAAAATTATCAAGGTGACTGCTGAAATATTGAATGTTTTATTTACTTTTTCAGTGGGATATTTAAATGTGCTTAAATAAAATTGTGTACATTGTTTAATGAAATCATATAAAGATAACCATCAAACACATTTTCTGGGGTAATTTTAAAAATTTACTTTCTTATTTATGAAAATTTGTGCTATATTTTTACACACATATTATCCTTATTTGGTTTCCATTTTAATAAAATTGGTCCCCCAAAGTCCTCTTTTTAAGCAAAAATGATCCCCCCAAAATCCTCTTTTTATGCAAAAACGGTCCCTCAAAGTCCCCTTTTTAAGCAAAAATGGTCTCCCAAAAGTCCCCTTTTTAAATAAAAATGGTCCCCTTTCCCCCTTTTTGAGGACTAAAATGTGTTGGGAGCCCTGTACAGACTAATGTGAAATTGCCTGAAGCTGTTTCCCTATAAAATACAGTCTCATCAAGCAGTCACATATACAGATCTGTAACAAAGAGAAGTTTTTCCTAATGAGTTACTTCAGATGATTGATGAAAATAAAATTGATCTTGGCTATATATAGTTTACTGATGAGGCCCATTTTCATTTAGTGGAATTTGTGAACAAACAAAACTAGAAAATATGGGTCATTGAAAATCCATTTGTGTGTCTTGCAAAACCACTGCACTCTGCAAAAGTTATAGTGGGGGCTGGACTATCCAGTAAAGGAATCATTGGGCCCCTTTTCAAGAGGGAAATGATTAACTTCTTTCGATGTATTGAAAATTTGCAGCAATTTGTTGTCGCATTTCAAGCTCTAGAGGATGCACCAGAGAATTCATTGTTTATGCAGGATGGGAACCGACCACACCATACTACTGCAGTGTTTGAATTCCTCAAGAAATACTTCCGTGAGAGAGTCATTGCTTTAAATTATCCCCGAGTGACAGGCATTGGATGAATTGGCCACTATGTTCCCTGGATCCCAATACATGTGACTTCTTTTTATCGGGCTACTTGAAAGACGCTGTATATTCTAAGAATCCTCACACATTGGAACAGCTTGAACACTTCATCTATGAGACATGTGCATCCATTTCAGTAGAAGTATTGAAATGAGTGACTTTGAACTTTACCCTTAGGTTGCATCATGTTGTTGCTAAGAAACTATAACAAAATCATTGTAATGTGATTTGATCTTAGTTCAGACAGCTCCCTTTCAGAAACTGTTTCAAAGATACAGTATTTTGACTGCAGTGCCCTCTTGTGTCCAATATTTGATTTTTTTTTTTTTTTTTTTTTCAAATTGGTGCATAACAAATTCCAGACTTATGTGTATAACATTCCACTTGTTTCATATTTCTATCTCTCACTGTTTCAAAGTTATGTCATTTCATAGTTGGCTAGTCCTTTCTGAAACACTCTGCTATGTATACATCATATATATATACATATATATGCATATGTATATCATGCATATATAGGCTTATATATAAGCTTTGTGATGATAGTTGGGGAGTCCTTTCTGAAACATACTGCTATATATGCATCATATATATATACATATTTATATCATGCATATACACGCTTATATATAAACTTTGTGGTGATCTTAGTGAAAGCATAAATGTAATCTTCCCATAATCTTGATTGTGGGCAACATTGTAACAAAGAACTACCTTTCTTTCTTTTCCTGAATTTCTCCTCTCCCCCATTTTTTTCTCATTTTTAGTACTTAGAGGTTAAATACTTTAAATTTTTATTTTTTCCTTTATTTGTTACTTGCAATAACAGTAGATATATAATTAAACAGAAAGCAAATTATCATCTTATTTCGTTTTTACCTCCCACCTCAATAAAAATACTTAATTTAAAATAGTGCTCTAATTTTATTAAAATAATCATGTTCTAGTATGTAATTTTGTAGTATAAATTATGCATAAAATATTGAATATTTTAATTGCATGGAATTGAAATTTTCATGCAATTAAAATAATCATTTTCTAAAACTCTTCAATGAAAAATGTTTATAACAAGTATATATAAATATAAACATCTTTATTTTTTTTTTATTATTTATAAGTTTATTTTATATTGTCATTAAATATATATTAAGTTTAGCATTTGTTACTTGCAATAACATTATTAAATTTACTAGCAATTTCTTGCAGGAGAATTCAGAAAAAAATAAGCCTGATGAAGTCATGGAATCCAATACTGATGCAATGGAATGGAAGCTTGAAGTTGAAAGAGTGATGCACCAGTTAAAAGTTACAGTACGGAATGATTCTAGGGTAATAATATTTTTTCTTTTAATAAAAAGATACATATATATATATATATATAATATATATATATATAATATATATATATATATAAACCTTTTTAAATCTGTTTTTGTAAGTGGGAAATATTTTTTTGCCTGATAGTTAAGTTTTTAATTTTTTTGTTTTTCTAATCTTATTTTCATGAGAAATTAAATATCAATATTAGCCACAAATCTATTATATTTAAATAGTAAATGTCAGTCACAATTTTTATAGCCCAAAATATAACAAAAAAAAAAAAAAAAAAAAAAAAAATCAATGCAATAATATAACTTGGTATATTATTTTTTTTCTTGAATGATCTTGGAGAATTCAATATTTGCCAACAATATTAAAATATATTTTGGCATTTTAATTTATTACAAATATTTAAAAATTTAAATAATTTACAATTACAAACTCTCTAAAATAATTAAAATAGAGATTAGCCTTTTTTTTTTTTTTTTTTTTTTAATGGCTCAGATTTAATGAATGATATTTGCCAAATAGTAGTAAAATTATTGGTTTGCCTAGTAAAATTTTACCATAACAATACATTGTGGCAAGTGACCTATTCATTGATGAACTCTTATCAATAAGTCACAAAATCAGAACGATTATTTATGCTGGAATTATTTTACCAGTGAGTGTGGCATAATAAGAAAATCAAATCTGCTTTTCTATTATTTTTAAATACAAAATTCTCACAGCATGAGAAAAAAAGGGATGGTAAAGTTCCAAGGACATCTGAATAATCCTCTAGTGTGCTTTGACCAAAATATTTTTATTGTTTACATTCCCATCAACCATTTATGGTAAACAAAATCTTATTTAATGCCAGTAGAAGATAAGCAAAAATTTACACTCACTGCTATCAACTGCACATTGCATGCAAAGAATATATTCAATTTTTTATTTTTGTGGATAAGTCAATTTAATTTTTCTAATGAAGGGTATAAGTTAATTGCAATTTCCCCATTTTCTCACACATTTTGTAAAAAGTGATAAAGATTTGTGGCCTTCCGTACCATAGAACAGATGCCTTGAAATACTTTTAAGATTACAGGCTTCTGCCATTAAAAAAGATGTGCGTTAATTTACATATGGATAAAAAATGACAATGTAACAGGAAAAACTGTAATATGTGAATATCTATTAAAAAATAAATAAATAAAAATAAATAAATAAAAAGCAATTCTTCACTATGTTTTCACTAAAGTTTATTTATTGCTAGTAAAAATTAATATAATTGATTAAATATGGAATAGAATAGATGTATTACAGCAATAAAATAATGATGGCATATGCACATCAGTGCAACTCCTGATACAAAGGAAGATATGAGTATGTTCTTACATTGTGCTTATCAAAATTTTAGGTGGTTACATAATACTGAATGAGGACAGAAAAGAGTTATTCATTAAATAAACAAATACCAAAAAATTTCCTTAGAATCACTATGTTCTAGAATAATTGCTGAAGATGATGTAGAATGATTCCTGAATATTGCCAAACTGATATACTATTTGTAACCCTAATCAATACATTCATGTGATGTGGATTTTTAGACACTAATCATACATAAATAGTTCACATTGAGCTCAAAGAAGATGTATGAGATAGCAAATGCAGTCAGGTTCTATTCATTAGCTTAAATCAGGAAATGTAGTGAGATTATACTAGAAAAGGGGAGGGGGGGGAACTTGCAATAAAAAAATTAGGCACTCTTGATATGAAAGATTATGGTAAGCAATATGTATTATTGATATATTAAAGACTTTTCTGAAAAAAAAAAAAAAAAACTGTAAATCATGGAGTAAAAAAGTGTCAATAATACGTGAATATTTTTTTGCATTTCTATCAGGAAAGTAGATGTAAACTTCCAACTATACAAAAAAATATATTAAAAAAAATAAAAAATCAATAGTTGAAAAAATATATTAATATATATTTTTTAACATATAACACCATCGGGATAGGGAAAATACCCAAAATAATTGGTTATTTTTTTATTTTTCATATTTTGACATTGAAAGCAGATGCAACAGCTTAAAACTGGGAGGGGGGGGGGGGGGGAGAGAAAGAAAAAAGAAATGTCTTTTTCCCACTTCCTTACTTTTTGCTAATTTTATTATTTTCTTACATCTTATATTTATTTTCAAAATATTTTCAGTCAAAAGAAGTGTAAATGAACTCTTGAACTGTAAACTGATACTAAAAAGAATACCTCACAAAATATTTCCCACCCTCCAAAAATTAGTTTTTGGCTGTATCTGCAACTTTACCTTTTAAGTATTGAATTTGTAGCCAAGAATGTTGATTTTAGGAGTTAAAATGAAAATATTTTATTACAAATTATAAATAATTTCCACTGTTTTCTAATTCTAATCATCACATTACTAATTCTCAGTTCAATAGCTGCGATATTTTACATTGTATCTTCTTTTTAAATAGCATTAATACTCTAACATAAAATAAATTAAAATCTATCGAATGTTTTAACACAACAAAATGTTCAATACAACAATGTAACATTAAAAAATATAAAGAAATTGTTAGGGAACAAAAAAGTAGATAAACTTACATTCATGGTCAAATTCTTCAATAGGAAAAAAAAAAAAAAAACGCCAAGGTCCTTACAGTGATAAATTTACCCAAATAAATAATTAATATTAATTAAAGAAAAAGAAAAAAAAACGTAATTTTAAAAATTGCTACGACCCTTTTGAAAATGATAATTTGAAATACTAAAATTTTAGACTTATAAATAAATTCTATATTCAAAATAATAATAATAATAATCACATTATTTTCATGATGATCAAAATATGGCTTATGTAATAACAGATTCATATACTAGTACATATGCCATGGATTAAACATTAACATTCGTGGACCAATCATAAACAAATTTTAAATGAAATTTTAGTTTTACAATTTTCGGTAATGCAAACTTTTAAACTTGTAAACATTGTACATTTTCAGTTTTTACACCATGGTATAAGGGGGGGGGGGGGGGGGTGTACTTTTGAATGCAATTTGTTTGAAAGCTGTATCTCAATTTATTTCTGAGTTATTAAGTTTTTTGTGATTTTAATATTTATTTTTGTCAATGTAGCAACAGAAGTATTTCATTTCTGGGCATTAAACATGGGTTAATCAGAAAACGAATAAAATCCAGACATCACAGGGATTCAGATATCTCTAGATCAAAAGCAACAAACATTTTCTAAATGGTTAAAAAACTATTTTATTATTCAAAATTTGTTGTTTATTTAATTTATTTTTTATTATTATTTTAAACTTAAAACCAAATTTTGCATTCTATGTTTCTATGAGTGCAGTGGCGCAGCCAGAAATCAGTTCTAAGGGGGGGGGTTGAGTTTCTAAAAACGATGATGCCGGTTGATAGAATCAGTACTAATTACAATAGTCACTGTATAATACTCAAATTCAAAGAGCATCTGTGTGGCAAAAAATATGATTTCCTGTCTTTTTTTTAGCATAATGTGGCGTCTCAGAAAAGTGATTTAGTTCAAATAACCAATTTTTACTTAACTAATCCATGTAATATGTTTCACAATTTTAAGTAGAATTTTTGCCATTTAATTGCCATTTTCATTTACTTTATTAAATAAAATCTGATTCAATAAAGCAGCGGATTCCGAAATGCGCCAAAACATTTAAATATTAAGTTTGGTTTTAAGTTTGATTCATATTAACTGCAATTATAGCTATCTTTATTAGCTCTGGGAGGGGTTTTAACCCCAAAACCACCCCTTTGGCTGTGCCACTGGATGAGTGAAAAAGCAATTTTTGAACTGTCCAGAAAATTATGTTTTCAATTATTTGATCATCTATTTTGTAAGAAAACAATATGAAAAGATATTTAAAATATTATTTTATTATATTTTCATCTTAAATGTAATATGTTTTGGATTCTAAGTTACAATAAGCCTAAAAATATCTATAATCAGTGGTAAACTGAAAATTTTGAAAATATTGGATATATATTGAAAATATCAGATTTATATCAAAATATCAGTTTCAAAATTTTTGAAAATATCATGATATTTACAAACCCTGATTGTAACACAGAAACCTGATACAGCAAGCTTTTTTTGAATATTTAATACCTCAGCTAATTATTAAAAAATAAATAAAAATTATAGTAGTCATCTAGTCATCGCCAATAGACACATACACACAGACAAACATTTTTCACTTATTAATATAAATAATTTTATTATTATTTAGTCTAATAAAACAAAATATCCATATTTATAGTATATTTTAATAGGTATTATTCAACGATAACTAAATTTCTATAATGTTTACTATCATAATTATTCTTAACCCTTTAAGCGGCCTAACCAGGTTTTTCCATCACATAGTTTTTGGATTCAAAGACTCAAAAAAGATTCAAAATTGATATTAGTGTTAATTTTTTGAAGTGCATATGATAAGTAAATATCTAAGATTCTAAAATACAAATCTTCATATCAATACTTCCCATAGATATTATTTTATGAATCATTAAACTTGCACTTAAAATTCTGCAGACGCTTAAAGGGTTAACACAACGAAATACTTATGATTCTATTGTAATTTGGTTGCAGTGCTTTCACAATTGTATTTCTCAAGCACCTTTATTTTTTTTAAAACTATTTGCAGGATTGGAGAAGTCATTTAGATCAAATTCATCAGCACAGGAAAAATATTGATGATACATTATCAACAACGAAACAACAACTTGATAAGTTACATTCAGATATCAATCGCTCAATGGAAAAAATTGGTAGTAGAGAGAAATACCTAAATAACCAATTAGAGCAACTTATTCTGGAGTATCGTACAGCTCAAGATCAATTAGCTCAAGTCAAAGAACAGTATAAATCAGTCAGTGGTGGAGTAACTGAAAGATCTAGAATATTGTCACAGGTAAATATGATCCCTTTTCTTTTTTATAAATTTACAGTACTTTTTCAGTTTATTTGACTAAGTGTTATGTATTATTATACAGTCTTATCAATTATGATATTTAAAAGCTTGTGTAGTATAACTGATAGTTGAAAAACACTAACATCAGGATTTAGTTTTAAGTTATTTTCAAATTCTGAAAAAATCTGAAATTTTATTTTACAGTTTATTAATGCATCTTAAAACTAAATACTGTTTGTCACCAAATTTATATTCTATAAGCTTGAAATGAATGTGCATGGTGGCATGAATGCATATGCAATTTGATGTTTAATACGATATTGAGTTATTTTCAAGTTCATGGTATTTTTAAATGACTAAACAACATTAAACAAGAAAGAAAAAATCAACTATAACTCAAGATAAGACACTTTCAGAGACCTTCAGAATCTATATTAATAAAATAACAAATCGCTCTGTGTGTGTGTGTCTGCGATAGTTAGCGAAAACTACGGTACGTACGAAGCTCAAAATTTTTCTCAGAGTAGCCCAATATCTTTCCTGATGCACCTGACGCTCAGAATTTCAAAATTCTATTTATCAATTGAGTAATTAATTAAATTCCAAACCTCACTCATAAAAATCGCTTTTTTTTTAGCTTTTTTCTTTTTCATTCTCTTATGGTTGGTTGGTTGCATAAAATTTTCGCAGAAATAATTTTAAAAACTGAGACTGACCTTTAAAATTCATAGACTGGCAAACTGTCAGTTTAAATGAGGATTTTTTTTTTTTTTTTTTTTTTTTTTTTTTTTTTATCACAGCTGCTGTATGCCATGGAGGAAAAAGATAGGTGGTGGCGAAGTAAACCGAAAAAAAGAAAGGTTTGCAAGAGGAAACCATTTATCGCTGAAATTTTAATGTCACAAAATAAAGCATGAGGAAGGAATTTTGTATTAATAAGACGGATTAGAAGAAATGAATTACAGCTGAAGCATATTTTACGAAGAAATCATATTTTTTTTAAATGTTTTTTTCTAATATATTATTTATTAAAATAAATGTTTGCTTTTAATAATTGAAATTGGAAAATTAAAAATAATTAAATGTCAAAACAAAATTAAATAAAATATTGAAAACATATGATTTGAAGTAAAAAATTGTATTACTAAAAGTTTGCTCTTTTTTTTTCAGAAATTTTTAATACTTTATAACGTAGATGAAAAATGTTTATGATTTAACAACATATTTATAATTCCATGTCAATATATAAAATATAGTGAAGAAAAGATTCTTTTAAAATCATGCATGAACACTTAAATAATAATATTAATCTAAAATCTAGATTTAAGAGTGCGGACGATTTTAAGACATTAACGAAAGAATGTTGATTTTTCAAGCAAAGTCTTAAATGATGCTTCTATATTGATATTTCAAAGTCATATGATAAAAATAATCAAATAATTCTTAAATATATATAGGACAGTTGCACCATAAACTTTAACTAATAATAACACATTGCTCAGTGGTGCACAAAACAGGAATTTTAATATACATTAGTACATATTAAAATAAAATAAAATTTTCAACGTTTCGCGCCGTCTTCTGCGGGCGTCTGCAATAACCCAGTTCAAGGTAAAATAATAGAATCCATGGAAATCATAGCACGTGAAAATAAACCATGTAATGATAATTTATCCTACAATATTCCAAAAATATGGCATAACATCATAAAACCTTAAAATTTTTATTTCCTTGCAATATTTTAATTTTTACTCACGTGTAATTGGCAACATTTTTAAATTTTAATTCATTTAATTTTTAATTTAGTAGAAATATCTCTCGAACAAGATGCAAACGTAGTCCTTCCATTTCATATTTTCCTGAAGACGCCCACAGAAGACGGCGCGAAACGTTGAAAATTTAATTTTATTTTAATATGTACTAATGTATATTAAAATTCCTGTTTTGTGCACCACTGAGCAATGTGTTATTATTAGTCAAATAATTCTTGCCTATGATTGATCTAATTGTATCTTTCATGCATTCTGATCGTGTATTACAGGCAATAATGGCACAAAACGTTATTTTTTAAACGAAATTTTAATCATCTATTCAATAACAGTTTAAAAGGTAAAAACAAAAACAAAGAAATACTGGTTTAAACCAGTTTGAATTGATCGGAGTTTCAAAGCACATGGTTTTGTTGGTGCTTATTTGGACTTAATGTCGCGGATTTTAGAGTTACATTTTTTGCGTCATCCCAAGACATTATACTGCCACTCTATTAATTTCTTTTTACCATATGGTTGTACGCATATTTTTGGCATTTCGAACATTAGAATGTATGAGTCATTAGCTGTATTGCAGTAAAAAACATTACACAACACTTTTCTATGAGTTTATTTTTTTAATCATTGATTAAATTTAAATGTGTTCTATTCAATTTAAAATTGTAATATGGCTTTAATTTGTTTTTAAAACAAAAATAAAATAGCTGTTTGGCGTACAATTGTTTGTATCCGCAAACGATTCATTCACCATAATAAATTATCAAATAGCTAAGTAAATTATCTATCAGAAATAGCCATAAAAAGAATAGTAGCAAAACTGATTAAAACCTTAATGTTTCGACTAATTTAAACATAACCCGATTCCAACCAGAAAAAAAAAACAGACCACACTCCGATCCCTGATACATAAAATTTCCGTGAGTATAAACCCGACCCTGACCTAAAAATTCTGTCTGGGAAAAACTATGGATTTGATAACTGACCCGAACCAAATCTGAATCCCGCAAAAATGTTCAAGTGAAGCATAACCCGATTCAAACAAGGAAAAATAATTTTCGTGGGCATGAAATCTGACCCGAACTTAAATATTTTCTTTAAAAAAACCCGAAATATGACTCAAACGAAATCTGAAACCAATAAAAATATTCCAGAGAACTATAACCTGATCCCAGCAAGACAAAATACTTTCCATGGTCATAAACCCGACTCAAACCTAAAAAACTTCGTTTGAAAAATCCTGAACTTTGACCCAAACCACATCTAAATCTGACCAAAGTATTCGAAAGAACCATAACCGGATTCGAGTAAGACACAATAATTTCCGTGGACATGAACCCGATACGAACCTAAAACTCCCATTCAAAAAAATACCTGAAATTTGAATCGAACCAAATCTGAATCTGACAAAACTATTTTAAACAAACGCAACCGGATCCAAACAAGACAAATATTTCCATGGACATGAACACAATCCGAACCAAAAAAATTTCTTTGAAAAAATCGCGAACTGAACGAAATCTGAACTTGGCAGAAATATTCCAGTGAAGCATATCCTTATTCGAACAAGACAGAATTATTTCCGTGAACATGCACGAAGACCCGAACTCAACAGTTATATTTGAAGAAAAAACTCGAAATCTGAATTGAACCAAATCTGGACCTGACAAAAATATTCCAAAGAACTATAACCCAATCCAAGCAAGACGAAATAATTTCTATGGACATAAACCCAACTCGAACCTAAAAAATTTGATTTGAAAAAAAACTGAAATTTGACCCAAACCACATCTAAATTCGACCAAAATATTCGAAAGAATCATAACTGGATTCAAGTAAGACAAAATAATTTCCGTGGACATGAATGAGATCCGAACCTAAAAATTCTATTTGAAAAAATACCTGAAATTTGAATCGAATCAAATTGGAACCTGATAAAAAATATTCCAAAGAATCGTAACCGGATCTGAATAAAACAAAAAATTTCCATTCACCTGAACCGAATCTGAACCTAAAAAATTCTTTGAAAAAAAATTCCAGTGAAGCATGTTCTTATTCGAACAAGGTAGCATAATTTCCGTGAACACGCAAGAAAACCCGAACCCAAAAATTCCATTTGAAGAAAAAGCCGAAATCTGAATTGAAACAAATCTGTTCCCGACAAAAATATTCCAAAGAACCATAATTGTATCCGAGCAAGGCAAAATAATTTCCATAAACATGAATACGACCCGAACATTATAACTCAATATCAAAATATACCTAAAATCTGAACCCGACAAAAATGTTCTAATGAATAATAACCAGATCCGAATAAGACAAAATAATTTCCATGGACATGAAACCAATATATGGTTTGGTAACATTTAGGTTGCAATTACATTACTGTAAGTCTTTGATTATATTTAATATCCCGTTAGGTTACAGTTATGTCACGGTTAAGTTAAAGTTAGGTTAAAGTCAAATCGTATTTGTTTTATGGTTAGAATAAGGATATGTTACAATAAAGTGAAGGCTAGGTTACATTTATGTTATATTTAATTTACGGTAAGGTACTGTTAAGTCAAAGTTAGGTTACAGGCAGGTTATGGTTACGGTAAAAAAGTTTACGGTTAGGAATTTATCCATAGAGTGCACGTTATGCATGATTTGATTAAAAATAACACTTACTTTTGTTAAATGGCTCTAAAATTATAATACTACATACCAACACTTTAGCTACGAGCGAGTATCGATTTCATTCATGGTATAGTAGGATTTAAGAGTGATATAATTAGTTTGAAATTCAAAATATTTCACTTGGGATTTCTATGTGAAAAAAAATAATTAGTTACGTGACTTAACAGTGATTTTTGATAAATATCAACACTTTAACACGAAAATCATGCAGTTGTTGGATACATATTCCCTCCCTCATTTCTCATCGCTCATTTTGAGTATTTTTAGAGCTTAACATTAGCTGTTTTTTAAACCCATTTTTCACACAGTCAGTGGCCACGTATTTCAGACAATGCATTTCTGCATGTTTCGAGTTAATGATAAAATCATACAAATTTCAAGTTCGTTTAATATTGTTGATACGGACACGGGCAACGCCGGGCGGGTCAGCTAGTAATGTAATAAAACTTCACTGTTTAATAATTAGAATGTCTAATTAAACCATTTGGAAATACATTAACACATTTGAAAATCCAATTTCATCTGTTCTCGTCTACAGTAAAAAAAAATTTGCAAATTCTTTGAGCAGTCCTGTACATTATATATTGATTTGTATATCTATGAACTACATGCATGCAAAAATTTAGTTCAGTTAGGAAATGTGAACACCATAGTTAAAAATTCCCCTTTAGTTGTTTCTGCTAATACAAAGAAGGTATGAATACTTTATACTTTAGTAATCATTTTGTATTGAAATTCAAGGATTTATATCTATTTCAATACATTTGAAATAGCTTAATGCTACTTAAATATGCAAATATTTTTTTCCCATTAATCACAATGTAACAGAATTATTTTGAGTGCTCCTGTAAATGAGCCCTTAATGTAATACACTGGATATTGAATACCAAACATGGCATGGTAAACATCATTAACATACATCAATTTTATAAATCTATTTACAGAAGTTAGAACATGGACAGATGGACAGACAAACCTAATATATAAACATTTTTCAATTTTGTTGGAAAGTATTAAAAACTAATTTATGATTCTTTAAATCATGGTTTTTCTAAAAATTTATATATTCCTTAATATACTATCAATGCATCATCAATAATCTCATGACACAATTAACATATTGCATTAAAAAAAGTCCTAAAAAAGCATAAAGTAACAATGCAAAATTTAGAATGCAAAAATAAATAAATAAATAAATACAATAGGATGACTGGGTGGGTAAATGTTAAAGTACAGAGAAAGGTAGCATTGTCTAAACAATTTACGCACAATGGTTAATTTATTATTAAACAAGAAAGAAAAAAAAAATCATGCTTCAAGCATACATTATGGAACACTTTCCAACACCTTCAAAATAATGTAATAAAATCACACTGTTTAATAAGTTAAAATGTTATATCTAATTAATTCAACCATATAGGAATGCATAATACACTTGAAAACTGAATTTTTCAGCTGCTGTGATCTACAATCTGGAATGTATTCTAATTTTTTGAACAGCCCTGTTTAAAATATATAGATTTGTATCTATTTACTACATGCATGCCAAAATTTAGTTTAGTTAGGTTGTTCACAGTGGCATTTAATTAGTCAAATCATATGTACTGTAGTTGAAATTTCCCTTTCAGCAATTTCCTCCTATAAAGAGAATGGCATGGGAATATTTTTGTACAATCCTGTATATAAAATATAGAATTTATATACAACTGATAAAATGCAAAATAAAAATAAAATAAAATAAAATAAAAGTATAATTAAATTTAAAAGTGCATAATGAAATTGAAAATGCATTTCATTTCAAACAATTATTACTCAAAGACAGTAATGTAATTGATTTATTTTGTGTGTTCCTATTAATGAACGACAAATGCTGCAAATGACTTATAATCATCTTTTAGTGAAATATTTAGTGATTTATATCAGTTTCAATACATTTGAAATAGCATAATGTCATTAAAATACTCTGCAAATGATTTTTTTCCATAGACCAAAGTGTAATGGAATTCTTGTGGTTGCCCCTGTAAATGAACTATTAATCACACATACTTCATATACAGTATGCCTAGGTGACACTAAATGATGTTTATCAATTGTATGAAAATCCAAGTATATTTACAGGAGTTATGGTATGGACAGACAAACCGAAGCATAAACACTTTCAACTTTGTTAGAAGGTATTAAAAAAAGGCATTTATATAAAAGTTATTTGACAACATGACATATTTTACTATAATTGTTGATTCGATTGATTTATTTTAAATATTGCCTACATAAATTTTATTTTTAATAAATAATATGGTCAAAGTTTAATTTTTATTTCAATTTTTAGCCCAATGAGGACAATATCATATAAATATCTCATATGTTACCAATTCTATTACAATAGCATGAAAATATATGCATAAATTAAATGTTCTATTCTTTATTATTTGCAAGTTTGAGGTCAATTTAATTGTTAATTATTATTTTCAACATTTTAAACAGTTGATTTAAATTTAATCACCAACATAGTTTATTTTATTTTATATCTTTAAGTGATTATGCACCATTGTGATAAAGATTTAAATTTGTCATTCTGCTATAATATAGTACATTTATTTTGATGAATCATCCTTAATATATTTTTATTTATTTATTTAATTATGTACATATATATATCATTACAATTATATAATTATTCTAATGTTATTTTTGATCATTTCAATGGTTTTGTATACTTTAGTATAAATCTTTGGAAATACACACACACACACACATATATATATATATACAGGGTGTCCGAAAAGTCTGGAAACGGTCGAATAACTCGAAAAATACATATGAGATTGAAAAACGTAAATATACGTGTTAAATATTTTTAAATAAGCTACTCAGTGATACCAAATTTGACCTTCGTAACCGACCCTCTGGGGGTCAGAGGGGGTCCAACTTTGAAATCTTAAATTATAACCCCCATTTTTTATTGCAGATTCGGATTCTACGGACAAAAATACGTAACTTTTGTATTTGATGTTTATTTCGAATCCTCGTTATCACGGTGTAATTGAGCATATTAAATCGATACATATTTCGGCTTTTCCAACGGGATTTTCCCTAATCGAAACTAATTGGGGAGAATTTATGACATCAAATTCCTCGTCTTTTGCAATAATAGCGTTTCCTGAAAATCATCCGTGCCGATTATTTCGGTAGTGCTACACAGTTAAAAATTTTATCCATTTGCTGTAGCGTCACTCCACAGCTTTTATAGAATATCTCTTTCATGACCAATGAGAATGTTCCATAACACAGTAAAGTACACTGTAAAAAAATTGACCCTTTTGCTGCATCGTCACTCCACCGCTTTTATAGAAAACGATTACTGTGTTATGGAGCATTCTCATTGGTCACAAAAGAGATATTCTATAATAGCTGTGGAGTGACGCTGCAGCAGATGGGTCAAATTTTTAACAGTGTAGCACTATTGAAATAATCGCCACGGGTAATTTTCAGGAAACGCTATTCCTACAAAAGACGAGGAATTTGACGTCAAAAATTCCACCCAATCAGTTTCGATTAGGGAAAATCCCGTTGGAAAAGCGGGAATATGTATCGATTTAATATGCTCGATTACACCGTGATAAACGAAGATTTGAAATAAACATCAAATACAAAAGTTACGTATTTTTGTCCGTAGAATCCGAATCTGCAATAAAAAATGGGGGTTATAATTTAAGATTTCAAAGTTGGACCCCCTCTGACCCTCAGGGGGTCGGTTTCGAAGGTCAAATTTGGCATCACAGAGTAGCTTATTTAAAAATATTTAACATGTATATTTACGTTTTTCAATCTCATATGTATTTCTCGAGTTATTCGGCCGTTTCCAGACTTTTCGGACACCCTGTATATATATATATAACCATTAGATAATACTACAAATCAACATCAATTACTGTAAAAACTTGTTAATGCCAAATTATATCAAACAGAGAGTTGTCAGAATTTGAAATAAAATTGGAAATGTGGTATTTAGCTCGTTATCAAGGGCAATGCTAAATAGCCACATTAATTGAGATTAATTTCTGAATGGAAATCAGGATAGACCTAAAAATGATTTCCATATTGCCCGATTAATCGCAAATGAGAACTCATTTCAAACAAAAATATTAGAAAAATAATAAGACCATAATAGAATTATCAATATATTAATTGCAATAGAAAAAGTATTTCAAAGAAAAAATATTAGAAAAATGATTAAACTGTAATTGAATATTGATAAAGATAAACTTACAATTATCAATCGCAACCAAAATATCCATTGAGAACAGGAAAAAGAAAATAATAATATAATTGAATTATCATTGATTAAATTAAATTGAAAAATCATGTCAAATGGAAATAATTAGACTAATTAAATTATATAATAGGTTAACTTACAAATATCAATTTCGACCATGTGATAGCAATACAATTTTGCATTCAGTCACATTAGACAGTTAATATCCAAAATAAAGTAGAAAACAAATAATTTTTATTAGTAATAGATATTTAAATAACTACAGTCGAGTCTCTCTACAATGAAACTCCATACACTGAATTTCTCTGTATAATGAATTTTTAGTAGGGACAGTCCCTTTTTCGCATGATTACATTAAAAACAGTCTCTATATAGTGAAATATCTATCTCCATATAACGAATTTATTCATAAATTGGTCATAAAAAACAGTTTTAAAAAGCTTCAATATCATATGGAATCAATTTTCCATCATTTATTTTTGATTTATCGTCAGTGCTGAGTTTTTAAAAATATTACTTCTCTCAATATTCTTTAAATCCAACGAATTCATCCCACCTCCCACACACCTTTCCACATCTTTCTCAAAAGAGTGTCAATTGGATTGATACACATGTATTCAGGAATCAATGAGAGGCACATAAGAGAGGCCTTCAAATGGAGGATAATGTTAACTACAATTTTTCATTCCTTGGAAAAATTTGAACATTTTTTTGAGAGCGTAACAATTTTAAAATAAAAAAAACAAATTACAGATTTCTTCGTCTGAAATTAATGCAAGTCTTCCTTATTTGATTTTCATTAAGCTTTCAAATAAATGTCTGTTCTCTTTTTTGAAACTGCTTAAATAATTAAGAAATAAAATGTTAGATTAATATTTACTTTTAAACACTTGAAATTTTTAATTCAAAAGATCAAAAATAATATTTGTTCAAATTTCACACATTAAATACGATTTTTAACATCATTCTCTATACATCGAATTTCTCTATATAACAAATTTTTTACTGGAACGGTGGATTTCTTTATATAGAGACTCGACTGTATTTTCAAAAATAATTAATTACAAAAAAGTAAAGCGTTAGTGTCGCCATCTATAGTTGCTAAACACAATAAAATAATGCAAAAAATTATTTAACTATAAAAACAAAATTTTACAAATTACAATATGTATATTTAATACAGGGTTGAAAAAAACATTTCTTAAAAAAAAAAAAAAAAAAAAAAAACATAAAATGGTGTTTTTTTATTGTTGGTTTAAACTAGGTTTTTTTGGGGGGACAAACCGAATATCTATTTGTAAGCAACCAATATATATTCATCATTTATATTAACTTAATAAAATTACTGATTTAAAGCTTAATCTACAAACAGTTATTATTTATTTATTTATTTATTTATTTATTTATTTTTATTTCTCCTTTGCTTTCCTAAAAATAAAACTTTGGAACTGATCTTTAAATGAAATTGTATATGTTATTTATGAAGCCCAAGATAATTTGAATTTTAAAGATTCTGGATTGGTTTTTCAAATATTTCCATTTCTGAAACGTTTATTATGTTTTTAATTCTTTGCCTTACTTGTTATGATGATCTGTTTCAATGAACTGACCCTATTCAACAATATGATAAATAAGACAAATATTAACTAGATATAAACTAGATCTTATTAGCTTTATGTGTACATTGCACAAGTAGTGCTGCTATTTCATAGATTAGTGTTGTTTAGGTTTTGGTGTAAATTCCCGTTACTGATGGTGCTGCTATGCTGTATTTTTCATTATTTCACAATAAATGTATCTCGAGCTAATGCATGGATTTTCATCAAACTTCATATTCAGTTGGTACCTGATAAAAAAAGATCTGATTAGTTTTTGGTACATCACCCAACATGTGGTGCTGTTATACAGATTTTTTTTAAGATTTTGCAGTAGCACCATCTCAAAAACTAATGTACAGATTTTAATCAAGCTTGAGAGTCAGTTATAAATTGGCATAAGTTCTTGCTGACTAGATTTTGGCTTAAACCACCTAATTGGTGGCACTGCTATGTTGCATTTTTCAGGAAGTATTTTAACATACATAAAATAGAAGAATGTTTTGGGATTGTCACATCTGGCTAATTACTGATTTATAATGATTATGTTTATATACAGTAAAATTTTCGAAGAGCAGCTAACATTAGTACTGTATGAAAGTGCCCATTTCTTAGAGATGACTAATGTACGGAGGATTTAGTTCAACTTATTATAAAAATCAAAAACTGTTTAACACAATAAAATAATTCAAAATGTATGAGTTTTTTTTTCTATATTAAAAAAATATGTCACTTTATTTGTTTTGTATATTTTGAATATATTTTTTTTTCTTTCGGTGCAATAATATCTGTAGAAATGATTTTTGTTCAAATTATTTTTATTTAGTACAAAAAATGGAATGTTTTGGACATCTGCTAAGACTTCTTCATAAATTATCAGTTTTGTTTCATTCTCTGTTTCAATCATTATCAGAATAATCCGATAAAGATAATCAAGACTGTTTTTCACAGTTTCTGTTGTCATCCTGAGCTATATTTAAAGTATTTTGATATTTTATATAATTTATTGCATTTTTATGTATGAAAGAAAATATGCATAAAAAATTTTGTTTTATCTAGTGTTACATAAAAATTAAGTTTAATTTTATGTAGTTTTTATCATTTTTGTACAGGAAGAAAGTTGATTTTAAAAAAAAGTTTGTTATTTAAATATGCCTTACTAATATTCTCCGCAGATTTTTTATTAGATTTATGTTAGGGTTCTGCAATGTCCAGAACAGTAGTAAGACTTCATTTGTTTTAAAATATGACTTTCTTGTATGAGATGTCAAAAATCTGTAATTAACACATTGAAAAATGGGACATTATAAGAATGACCTGACATAAGAAGAGCTTGTGGTAATAAATTGTCAGCAAGAAAATCTTGATATGCTTTAAGGATTTTTTTTTTTTTTTTTTTTTTTTTTTTTTTTTTTTAAGTTCTGTTTGAGTAAAACCATTCCCAAGCAAAGACAATTCTTTATACTGCCTTTCAGAAGATATTGCCTTTTTTGTACTATTGATCATACCAGTAATAAAGAAAACTGCTTGGTTCATCGAAACTGAACACAGCGGCATGCAAAGAGAAATCTGCACCCGGGGCAAAGTTTCAATTTGCCCCTCTCCCCTCAACCTTTTCTTGTAACAGGCCGAAAATGATGTTAGTAGTATAAATTTGGGCCCCAATAAGCTTCAGCGCATGGGGTGATCGCCCCTTTTGCCCCCCCCCCCCCTCTAATTTCACACGCCGCTGATTGAACATTTTTTTGTTTTAGAATTTATATCTTCTCACTCCTTGTTATCACATATGCATTTTAGTGAATTGCACTCGATCAGGAGGAAGTGACTTGATCTGAATAGTTTTCAATGGAGCAAAAACATATTTATAGAGCTTTTAAATAATAAAACATAGGGGAGAGGGGGGGGGGGTAATGTGAACATAAAAATTTAATTTAATTTTATAAAATTCTCAGAGCATTTTTAAAATTTCACAACTCTCTCAAATTGAAGAATGATATTTCCTGTTTATTAATATACAGGAAAGATGATGATAAATACAGTTAAACAATAAGAAAATTGGCAGTTTTTAACATTGATCCATGTGTCCACACTAACCCCTTGCAGGGGTTAGTGTAGACAAAACCAAAATTTGTTGGGGGCTAGTGTGGACAGGTAATTTTTTCACAAAATTTCCTTAACAATTATTGTTGTTATCTAAACTTCTAAGTTTAAATTACAGTCTAAAGCATTTATGGAGAAAGAAGTAACACCAACAATCACAAGTTGTATGATTTTTTTCAATTATTCCCCATTTTACTTACCCATCATACGTAGTATAGGGTAAGTCTTGCAATCATTTTGAAAATCGAAAAAAAAATTTTGATGGATTTACACGTTTCGGACACTGGAGATTCAGAAAAACATATTTTTAGAAATTTTTTTTTGCCGTCTGTGTGTCTGTCTGTCTGTAACCACTCTATCTTCTGAACAAATTGAGATAGAGACTTGAAATTTTGTATGTGCTTAGTATGTAAGACTGGGACGAAGCCTATTTAATAACAGTAACCTCGATTATCTGGAACTATTTTTTTCGGACTCTCGAAAAATTTGTTCTGATGAAAGGTACATAAAAATTTTCGAATTCTTTTATTTTAAGGAGTGGACATAAAAGGCAATAAAATAACACAAATTTTGCATAAAAAACGAAGTCAATCAGAGTATTAGATGTTGAGATATTTCTAATCCTATTTTCCACATTCTTTGATTTTTCATGACCCTGTATTTCATTCAAATTTCAATTCAAAACTATCTTTTAATTGGAAATTGGATACTTAATCCGATGCAATAAACTGTTAGTGGATATGATTATTATTTTTGGAGTTATAAGGATGTTTCTTTTACGCAGTTCAGTGCTACTTGAATAGTTTGGCGTTTCATACAATTTATTGAAATTGGTTCATCAGAAATTCATTAATAGCGCATGATTATGTGTTAAAAATACTTAAATATACATTTATATTTTATTTTGGAATTGTAATGCATTTTATAAATTGTTTACATATGTTATGTTTTCATATATTATGCTATGCATATCCATGATGGGTAAGTATTACGGTGGCCACCAACGACTAGTTTAATTTGGGAGTTATTTTTCATATCAAGAAAAGTAAAATGATGTGCTAGGTCTTTTTTTCTGCTGAAATACAGCATCATAGACATAACCATTTACACTTTCAACTCTGCCTACAAAATATACAATATTGCAACATCTAAGAGTTAGTGACGATGGGATTCGTTTATAATAATGTAACAGTTGATATTTCTCATGCTTCTAACCAACATAGAAAAAAACGTATATTCTATTTTATTGAATTAATTTAAAATTAAGGCTAAATTAATTTAGCATTAATTTTAAATTAATTCTCTAAAAATAAAAAAATTGGCGAATTTGAACAAAAAAATAGCAAAAGAATAAATTTCAAATTTCTGCTTGAAATGATTTGATGAAAATTTCAATACATATCCTTATTTATATAGAGAATAGTCTTATTTGATGTTTAATACAGTAATTACATTTGTAAGTTAACATACTTTCTGTAAATCTTTACAGTATAATAAATTTAGTATTTAAAATACAAATTATGAAGTACAATAAGCTGTCTACATTAACCCCTAGTAGTGTGTCTACACTAACCCCATGCTAACATTCTAAAGTTATTCTTCAATTATACTCATTTAACCAATTTTAATATTTTAATGAAGGTTATAGAAATAAAGAAGACAAGTCACAGTTGTCTTATAGCAACTTGTTTATTGGATTTAAAATTAAAATTCTTTGTTCTGCAAAAATGAAAAAGAAATCTTATTTTTACTTTTAATGCATGAAATTAAAGTTTTTGCAACTATTCAAAAACTTTTTAACCCTTTGCAACTAAATTTTTGCTTAGTATGGAGTACATTGTTTTGTGAGTTTGTGTAATTTTTTCTACATTATTTAAATTGTTATTTTGAATGTCTACACTAACCTCTTGTCCACACTAACCCCCCTCTTCCCTACTCTAAGAATATCAAAGTTGTTATTTTAAAAAAAATTATTGTAGGGAACATCTTTTATTAATCTGATCTGAATAATAGTTTTTCAGCAGGATAATGTTACACTCCATGTTTCCTCGTCTAGAAAATCATGATATAAAGCAAATAAGGTGTCATTACCTGACTGACCATCACAAATCTCTCTTCCAAATATCCATTAGAAAATCTGTGGAGAATATTAGTTAGAAATATTTAAATAGAAAGCAAGTTTGTACAATTAAAGTTGAACTAAAATCCTCTGTCAAAATATTCTGAAAAAAATTGATTGAAGATATTAATAAAATTTTAAATTAATAGCTTTATTTTACCAAAATTCTACACAATCTCTCTCTCTCTCTTTTTTTTTTTTTTTTTTTTTTTTTTTTTTTTTTTTTTTACCAGGTTTCTTCCTGACAAAAGTAAATAAAAAAAGAAATAAATTTCATATTTTAATTATTTATTATGTTTTATTGAATTTTATAAAATCATTATTTAATGTATCATATATAGTACTTAAGATTTTTGTATAGTACTTGATATTTTTGTATTTAATACAGCACCAAATTGAGATTTTGATAAAGAAAATTATCATATGCTGAAGGTTTCCTTCTTAAGAACATATTTTATGTTCAATTGAACTGTTTTTTAGATTACAGAAGAACTGGAACAAGTAAAACAAGAAATGGAAGAAAGGGGTTCAAATATGACAGATGGAAGTAAGAAATTATTTTATACATTTTATTAACATTACAATTGTTGTGGAACCCAGATTTTATCAACTTAAAATTTAATTTAAAAAAAAAAATGCTAGAGAAACTTTAAAAAGTGATCTATTTTCCGTGATTTGATAATATATATATATATATATATATTATGCATAAACAATCGAATTTTTAAATTCCTTTTTTTA
Source organism: Maratus speculifer (assembly GCA_964019185.1). NCBI lineage: Eukaryota > Metazoa > Arthropoda > Arachnida > Araneae > Salticidae > Maratus > Maratus speculifer. The sequence continues at coordinate 52,749,796 of OZ025290.1, read as the reverse complement.
ATTACAGTATGGAACCATTTATACAGAAATCAGTTATCCGGAATGATATTTCTAGTAGACTGAAGTTAGAATCTTTGTAGAAAAAAGTATCATACACTGCCAATTCAACATATACATTGCTTGAAACAATTGTATAATTTGATAAAAGCATCCAGTATTCGAAACAGAAGCATATATAGTTATATTATAGATGTTTTCATTTTTATGCAGAGAAAACAGAAGAATTTTTGTTCCTAAGGAATTCTCATAAATTAAGGAAGTCCTCCTTCTTCCATACTCTAACATTTGATTGTACTTGCATCTGACTTTTAGCTCAAGTAATCTAATAATTAATTTAAAATTAAAAGTAATATCACAACCACATATATTCCATAAAATTATGTAATGGATGCTGCTTTAATGCCCAACCAGTTAACGGGAAAAATCAGTTATCTGGGATACATATGACCCCAACCATTCTGGATAAATTGTTCTGTAATGTAGTTCTATGTAAATGTTTCTGTTACAACTTTGTTTTCTTATTAGTACTACATATTCATCAGGGAAGCATATCTATAATTATTCTTCTAGTTTATTTACAATATATACAACAGCCACTAAAATGCAACTCTATTCTCATTTCTTACAATACTTGTAATCTCTGACTCGAATGCAAAAGCTGTACAAACCAAATCTCTGTATGGTGGCGTCATTTTTTAATACAAATTACTACTATTGTTGGGATATAACACCCCTCGCCTCATAGTTCAAATGAACTACAAGTAATCATTGCTCTGTTGTTTTTTTGAACTGGAACACTTTTCTTTGAATCCTCATTATTTTTAGTTAAAATGTCCTTCACAGGTATATCTGTTGTATCATCATTTTTATTACAGTAGAACCCCGCTAATTCGGACCCCGATAATCCGGATCTCCGGATAATTCGGATCGGTTTGGTCATTTTTTTTTTCAAGTTTGAGAAGTGATTGGCTAATTTCCGTAACATTAACTTGTTTTATCGTCGTATTCTGAATAAAGAAAAACTTTTTCTGAAATCTTTTCGGAAGAATTAAGCAAAGTGAACAATTTTCCTGTCTGTAAATATTCAATAAGTTTAACATAAAGGTGATTTCTGTAAGTATGTTTTGTTTTATTTCATTTCTTTTCTAATTCTCCGGATAATCCGGATTTTCGATAATCCGGATTGGGTCCGGTCCCAATTAATCCGAATTATCGGGGTTTTACTGTACTCACAACTGTATCTGTTACAATATAAAGTAAAGGCTGAGATTGGTTTCGTTCTATAATATGCTCTTTATTCAGTTGTTCATTTATTTTTCCATTAATCCCAAAAAAGTAGTTTTGATTAACCCTTTCATATCTATCATAATCATTATAATTTTTACCACTAATGTCCCATGTTTTTAACTTTGTCAGACAACTATAGTCGATTTCTTCAACTCTGTCTCATATATCATAACTTATCTCTCTGTTACGTCTCAATCGATTAACCTGATGCTCACACATTACCTTCATCTATTTACTAAAACCCATCTGCTCCCTAATAATTTCCTAATTTTTCCTTTTATCCATTTTTTGCTTTTTCCAAAATTTTTAAAACAAGTTGGAAATTGCATGTGAAGCATAGCAAATGAAGTGCGTTCGTACGATAACGAAGTTTTAAAATATTCAGATCTTGCTGATATAGTAGAGCGTACTTTGGATATAGTACAGTGGTCGAAATCTTTGTATTCCTGTAAATATGCAGGGAGTAATTTTTATTATACTTCATTAACGTATATCTTATTCATAAAATATAAGGTAGTTTAATATAATTAAAACATGCCCCAAACAATGTTTCACCATATAACATTATTTAGTGAATACATTTGTGTGGCTTTGTAATTTAATAATAAATATTCTTTCCATCACAGATTGTACATAATGTATATTTTAATACATACTTAATAGATTCATGTCTATTCTATTATGTTCCAATGAGTGTAACACCATTAAAATGCATTTGAAACTTTTTTTCCCATTGATTGTAATGTAACGGAATACTTTTGATTGTCCCTGTAATTGATCTATGCATCCGATTTTTATAACATTTAAAATGATTTGACAAAGTTATGTAACAATTATACGTTTTAAATTTCAAGCGATTAAAATGCATTTGAAACTTTTTTTCCCCATTGACCGTAATGCAACGGAATCCTTTTGATTGTCCCTGTAATTGATCTATCCATCCGATTTTCATAAAATTGGAAATGACACGACAAAATTATGTAATAATTATACGTTTTAAATTTCAAACGATTAAAATGCATTTGAAACTTTTTTCCCCATTGACCGTAATGTAACGGAATACTTTTGATTGTCACTGTAATTGATCTATCCATCCGATTTTCATAAAATTTGAAATGACTCGACAAAATTATGTAATAATTATGTATTTTAAATTTCAAACGATTCGGTTGGGTAGTTTTTGCGTTGTTATATGCGGACGGACAGACTGAGTGACAACAGTAGGTGCTACGTATTTACATAATTATGAATGCACCTAAAAATGAATAAATCTTATATTTGTGAAGGAGTTGCTGTATTTTAAGTTTTGATAGTAATGCTAAGTGAAGGGCTGTTTGAGATGGCTTTCTAAACATTAATTCAGCAGAAGTTTTACCAGTCACCGAATAGGGAGTGGAATGATTTTCTAACAAAAATCGAGAGATTGACAATGTTATGTCTCTTTTATCTAGCTTTTTAAAACAATTTTTCACAGTTTATACTTAGCTTTTTGCCTGTCCATTCAATGATGGATGATATGGTGGAATTGATGTATGCTTAATTCCATTATTTTTAAGAAGTTTCTCAAATTCATCACTTGTGAATGCAGATCCATTATCATTAACAAATTCTACAGGTAATCCAAATTTTGCATAAATTCTTCTTATTACTCTAATTGTAGATTTACTATCAGTTCTGGACACTACCTCTACTTCTAACCATTTAGCATAAGAATCAATTACTATAAAAAAAAAAATTACCTTCAAAAGGATCCACATAATCTCTGTGAATCCTTTCCCACAGTAAATCAGACTTCCAAAGGTTTCATTTTGGGATATTCCCTTGCACAAATCTGACATCTACTAGAAGAATTTACCATTTGTTTAATTTTTTTGTCTATAATTGGCCACCAAAGTACCCCCTAGCTTTTGTTTTCATGTTCGATATACCCTGATGAACAGAATACAGTAATTTCAATGTATATTCATGACTTTCCTCTGGCACAATCACTCTATCCCCCATAATAAACAATTTTCTAAACAGGAAATTTCCTCTCTTTGGTGAAAATATGATTAATATTCCTCTGCTTTAACCTTTAGTGGCCATTCATGTAACACCCACTCTAAAATTTGTTTAGTTACAAGATTTTCACTTTCCAGTAGTTTTAGAAATAACAGACCAATCATTATTATTTGAAACAAACATTACTTCAGCCGTATTTCTTACTATATTTACAGCTTCTGGGAGAGGTAATCTACTTACTGTGGCAGTAATTTTTTTTTTTTTAATCTTCATAATACTCATTTGTATAGTCATACCCTGCTAACATTAGCGACCATCTCAGCATTCTAGGTGATAGTGTATCAGCTACCTTTTGAACAGGATCAAACAATCTAATTAAAAGTTTATGATCTGTAGTAATTTTAAACTGTTTATCAGCTAAATATTGGTGAAATTTAGTAACACCAAATATTACAGATAAAGCCTCTATATTTATCATTGCTTAATTTCTTTCAGTTTTATTTAAAGTTCTAGAAGCAAAAGCTGTAGATTTCTTTTTACCCTCAATAATGTGACTTAAAATGCAACCAATACCATATTCAGAAACATCACAGTTCATAACTATATCTTTGTTAACATCATATAAATCTAAAACAGGCAATGCACATTATAATTGTTTAACTTTTTGAAATGTTTTTTTATGCTTTTTTGTCCATGTCCAGTTTACGTCATTATCTAATAATCTATTTAAAGGCCCTAAAACATCTGAAATATTAAGTAGGAAGTTTCTATATTAATCTTTCGTCGGACACACAAATTTTCATCATATGAGCAGGCGTGCATTGTAAATTGCACAACAGGAGGAAAATATTCAATGATTGCTGTTTTGTTTTAATTTTACAAATAATTTAACATACTAATATCATATAAGTTTTCTCTGTTCACAATTTGTGAAAGTATTCTGCAATACACTTAGATTTATTTTGTTATAACATTAAAGATGGCGTGAATTTTGTTTTAAAGAAAAAAGAAAGTGAATGTTGTATTTTTTACAACGGCGTGCCTGCCGGAAGGTTAAGAAATTAAGCCTAAAAATAAACACAATTATAATACATTATTTGGAATAGATGTATTCAAAATAGAATTAACCTTTTCTGGTCTGATTCTTTTCTGAGAAATTTTATGTCCTAAACAGAAAACTTCCAAAACCATAAACTTTAATTTTTCCTTATTTAGTCTTATACCATGCTCAGAAAAGCATTACTTTCAGAATACTTTCAATTCTTCCAAAATGTTTTTAATCATTCCTAGCACTTATGATTTCATCATCTAAAAATACACCAACACACTCATATATTTTTTAAATATATTTTCTGTTTTTCTGTGGAATATTCCAGGAGCATACTTTACTCCAAATGGTAATCTTAAACATTAAATAATCCTGAGTATTAATAGTTAAAATTTTACTGCTTTCATCATCTAGAGGTTGTTACAAATAAGCATCTTTTAAATCAAAAACAGTAAAGAATTTCCCACATGCTAATTTGAAAATAATTCTTCCATTCTTGGAAGAGGACAGTTATCATTTTCTGTATTTGCATTAACTGTTGCTTTATAATCATCACAAATTTGAGTTGGTCTCTAGAGAGTCGGATATTTGGGATATAGGTAGGGGTCGTGGATGAAATTTAGCCGCTCCTGTGGCAGTTCATGATAATCCTTGTTTTGATTGTTCAGACAAGGCTTTCAAAATTGGCATTTTAAGCCAAATTTCTAGATGCAACAGTGCAGAAAAGGAAAAATGGATGACCTGAGACAATAATTACTTATAATTCAAGATGCATTTATTTATCAGAAATTAAGACAAAAAAAGACTCTTCAATAATCATACTTGAAAGTATCATGCGTTTTATGTTTGAAAATTAATCAGAAAAAAAAGTCAAAATTTCATGCTGTTGAGTTGGAGAAAATGTATTTTCAGAACTGCTTTAATATATCCTTATTAACTGAAAATTTGCATGAAGCCATACTGATAAATCATACATGTTTATTCAATTTTTGAAAAAAGTAGCATACATATTGTGATATCATTTTAAAATTTCTTTCACATGCTCAAAGTAGCAATCAGAGATATAAATGGAATGTTAAAAACTAGTTGGGGGTCACCATAATATTTACCCATCATTGATGTGCATGGTATAAAATATTAAAATAAAATGAAATAATATGAAAATGTGTAAACTATTTGTGCATTGCAATTCCAAAATAAAATTTAAACGTATGTATTTAAATATTTTTAATACATAGTAATGCTCTATTACTGAATTGCAGGTACTACTTGATTATCCCATCAACTCATTTCAACAAATTATATAAATCGCCAAACTACTCATAAATTATACAAATTGGCATAATTTTTATTTTAAATAATGAAAGAGCAAATAAATCAGTAAAAAATTAATAAAAATACAAATAAAACATCAAATTAAAATGAAGTGATTATCTGTGCTACTGCGTCCTGGTCTATAAGTAATATGTGAAAAAAAAAAAAAAAAAAAAAAAAATAGAAGAAAAACTTTTGAATTGAAAGAACAAGTAATAGAAAAGGAAATGAATTCCTTTAGAAAAAAGGACTAAATCTTCTTCTAAATTCGTAAGAAATAAGATTGATTGCAAATTTAAGCATCTCCAATCGTTATCTCCAAAACTTTAAATATATTAAATATTTATCGCATTTCGTTTTTTGATTTAGAAAATCATAATGCATTTGCTTTTAACTGTGTATTTTCAAGGATGATGAGTTTTGGTAAGTTATTTCAAGAATTAATTTTTCGTATTTTCATAATCAATTTCGTTTTGCATTTACTATTGAATTTATTTTGTCTTTGTTTCTGCTAATATTTAACTCTGTGTACATTTTATAAAAATTATGTTAAAGAAGTATTTTAAATTTAATTATATTGAAGCCAATATTGTGTATCCACATTCGATCAAAGGAATTTTTTAGTTTTGGTCAAGGAAATTATAAAGCAGATTTTGCTGGGAATCTTGCGCCACCTTTGTAAGTTTTTCTTATTATAAAATAAAAATTTTGTCTTTTGTTTATTTCAGAACCACTTGTTAATATTCGTAAAGCTTTATCAAAATTAAAAGTAGAATTGAGTCAGATGGATGTGAGAATTGGCGTGGCTTCCCATACTCTTTTGCAGGCAAAGCTGAAAGAAAAAGGCAACCTTCAGAGGGCGATAAATAATCCTCCTACATTGAACAGTTTTACCATATTTTAAATTTAAATAATATATTAATTTATTAAATATTGTTCCATTTTTGTTTGAAGAATTTTAATTTATTGTTTGTTGTGTATGTTAAAAAAATAAAAAATTAAAAAAGATATTTTTATATTGTGATTTATTTTTATGTTTAGCGGAATCATACTGGAGCATTATAGTTTGTTTACATTTTTGCATAAAATATGACTATAAATAGGTATTTTATAAATAGGTCGCAGGTCATTGTTTTTTTTGTTTTTTTTTTTTCTTTTGTGGAATTTCGCAAAAATAATTCGTTAATCCGGTCGCTGAAAGAAAAAAAAAATCTCAAATTTGTTCAAACGGTCATGAGAGAAAAAAAAAATGAGAATTTCGTCCAGAAACAGCGATTTTCTTCAATCAACCTCTGAAAAAAAAAATCATTCATTAGTTACGGTTAGTCAAAAGACAGTGTAAAAAGTATCACAAATTTCGTCAAGAGCACGCAAAAAATCGCTAATTTTGATAAACTATTGAGGGAAAGTATCACGAATTTCGTCAAAAACATCACCCAAACAAATATCAGTAATTTGTCGATCAGATGCGGAAAAATATGCATAAGTTTGAAATAAATCGCCGAAAAATGTTGTGAATTTTGCCAATCAGACACAAGAAAATTATGAATCGATGACAGAATAAAAAAAATCCTCACTAAGTTCGTCAAAGGAGCATGAGGGAAAAAACGCGAATTTCGCCAAAAATGCGTCGAAAAAACGTGAATTTCACCAAGCGACCGTAGAAAAAAAAACTGTGAATTTCGCAAAACAATCGTAGATATAATCGCAAATTTCGCAAAATGGTCATAGAAAAAAAAAAAAAAAATCGAGAATTTCACGATACGTTCCTGGAAAAAAATAATAAATTCTGCTACACATCGTGAAAAAAAAGCAAATTTTGCTATATGATCGTGGGGAAAAGACCAGTGGCGCAGACAGGATTAGGTTCTAGGGGGATGGGGGGGGGGTTGAATTTCTGATACAAGTGATTGCCGGTTATTTGAATTGCTGGTTAATAGAATCAGTACTAATTAGAATATTCACTGTATAATACTTAAACTCAAAGAGCAGGGCACTCAATGACAGGAAATCATCATTTTTAGGTGCGTTCATAATTATATAATACGTAGCACCTATAGTGGTCGTTCAGTCCGTCCGTCTGTCCGTCCGCATATAACAACGCAAAAACTACCCAACCGAATCGTTTGAAATTTAAAATACATAATTATTACATAATTTTGTCGAGTCATTTCAAATTTTATGAAACTCGGATGCATAGATCATTTACAGGGGCAATCAAAAGTATTCCATTACATTACGGTCAATGGGGAAAAAAGTTTCAAATGCATTTTAATCGTTTGAAATTTAAAATACGCAATTATTACATAATTCTGTCGAGTTATTTCAAATATTTTGATAATCGTGTGTATAGATCAATTACAGGGGCAACCAAAATTATTCAATTACATTATGGTCAATTAGGAAAAAGTTTCAAATATATTCTATATGTTTGAAATTTAAAATACATAATTATTACATAATTTTGTCGAGTTATTTCAAATTTTATGAAACTCGGATGCATAGATCAATTACAGGGACAATCAAAAGTATTCCGTTACATTACGGTCAATGGGGAAAAAAGTTTCAAATGCATTTTAATCGTTTGAAATTTAAAATACGCAATTATTACATAATTCTGTCGAGTCATTTCAAATATTTTGATAATCGTGTGCATAGATCAATTACAGGGGCAATCAAAAGTATTCAATTACATTATGGTCAATGGGGAAAAAGTTTCAAATAAATTCTATACGTTTGAAATTTAAAATACATAATTATTACATAATTTTGTCGAGTTATTTCAAATTTTATGAAAATCGGATGCATAGATCAATTACAGGGACAATCAAAAGTATTCCGTTACATTACGGTCAATGGGAAAAAATGTTTCAAATACATTTTAATCGTGTTACACTCATGCGGACTTAATAAAATTTATATGCAATTATAAAGTACATATTATAATATACATCATACATAATTTGTGGTGCAAAGAACATTTGTTATTGATTTACAAGGCCACACAAAAGTATTCCATTACATAATGGTATAGGGAGAACATTGTTTGATGAGCGTTTTAATTGTAATTCACTATTTACAATTTTATGAGATTGATATATGAAAGTAATATTTTTAAAACTTCGCTATCGTACGAACGCACCTAATTTGCTACGCTTCACGTGCAATTTCCAACTTGTTTTTAACATAATGCGTTTCAGAAAAGTGATTTAATCGAAATAACCAATTTTTACTTAACTAATCCATGCAATATGCACTTTCACAATTTTAAGTAGAATTTTCGCCATTTAAGTGAATCACTTTATTAAATAAAATCTGATTCAATAAAGCGGCGGATTCCGAAATGCGCCAAAACATTTAAATATTAAGTTTGATTTTGATTCATATAAGCGGCAATTATAGCAATTTTTCTAGCTCTGGGAGGGATTTTAACCCCTAATTTCCCTTTTTTTTCCCTTTGGCTGGGCCACTGGAAAAGACTTGAATTTTTTGAAACGATCGTAGGAAAAAACAAGAATTTCGCCAAACGATCACGGAAAAAAATCGTAAATTTCATATAAATGGCTTTGTGTTAGTAAAAAAATTCAAATTATTTTCCACCTTCTTCTTCAGGCTATGGTTTAAAACCCACACAATTCAGAAATCTACAAAGCTTTTGGTTTCAGATAGAATCGATCATGTCAGTTGACGCTTCTTGTTTTCGTTGCGGGTTAGACTTAACTTTAACCCTTTCCGGCGTAGTGGTCCCACGTTAGGACCAGCACCTGATTTCAATTTCAAACTTTCAAACGTCACTAAGAATATTTTAATAAAATTTTGCTTTTTCAACAAAAGTTTAAAGTAACAAATTTTCAAAAAAGTCGTTTGTAAATTCCGGTGTCAATCATTTCACGAAAATTTTTCTGTGTCGGTAAGGACTGTTTGGAGTTCAGTTTGGCTTTTAATCATTGCGAGTAGGTTCATATTGATCTGATTTTTCAGAGAAATCAAGAATATTTTCAGATGAAAAAAATATATATATTAAAAGATTCTTTCCATTTTAGAAAATTGTCCTGAAACATTTTCGAGTCATAAAACCTGACTCGAAACCTTGAAATGGAAGAAAATTAATTCGTATTTTATCGCAACTATGAAAAGTACTTTGCAAATGCAACTGTAATATCAATTGAAGGGCCCGTAACTAAAATAGACCAAGTTTTTAAAGAAAAAAAAATAGGATAACCCATTTAGAAGGTGCATAAAATCTATTTTATTCACTCCCACAGTACACCAAGTATATTTTCACATTTTCTCATGTATGTCATGTGTTTATAGACGTGGACAGATCGGTTTAAAACCCCTCAATTGTATTCTTTATGCATAATACAATAAATTCCAAACACTCATTCATATTTTAATACTTTTTTTTTCCATTTTAAAAATTTTTTCTAAAACTTGTTTAACAAGCCTGAACCGCAACACAGAGTGAAAAAAATGTGTGTTTTAAAATTAATTTTCGAAAAAAAAAATGGAAACTTCTGAATTTTTATTTGAAATAAATTTTTAGAAGCTTCAAGTATATATAAAAAAAAAATTACAACTCATTTCTCCCACTTTTTTTTTTTTTTTTTTTTTTTTTTTTTTTTTTTTTTTTTTTTTGAGTTGCGTTTAAAATTCTACCCGTTTGCAAAGTTTTTGTAGACGAGACAACTCAAAAAAATCCTTTCATTTTAACAGTATTTTAAAAAATAATAAATAAGAAGCTTTGATGAAAACAAATTTATTCAGCGACTTGGAATTGGACTATCGTTTGGATATTTGTGTGTGTGTATGGAAGGGAGGAGAGGGTGACCTTATGTATATAAATAAAAAAAAAATGCATATCTTTTATATGGACCCCGATTATGAACGATCCTTTGGTCCAAATCGTGTTTGAATAGCAATTTTGCAAAATTGGCCAGTTATCTTCAATTTACAAATGTTTATGTCAATTTAATAAGCAAATTTGGGATATTTCACAAATTTTGCCTAGATAGACGGCAGTTTTGCTCTGCAAGTACGTGCGTATTTAACTATATTTAATACGATTAGGTTTTCAATTATACACAAAATCGGATTTTAATAGGAATTTCGCCGAATTATATAGCTATTGCTAATTTTAGTATGACACTATAATGGTAATCGTTTTATAAAATTAACGCTTGTATTTAAACTGACCGTTCTGGTCCATGCACTGTTTGTTTTGCAGAACTGGCTGTTTAATGAAGCAGTGGAATCTCAAGCTTACAGAATAATTTCGTTTGGCTTTTCGCACAATTTTTTTTTTCAATGGCTGGCCTCAATTCATAGACTATTGCCGGTTATCTATAATAAACAGTCTTTTAGGGTTCCCTAAGAAAAGAAAAAAAATCCAATAACGAGTGGTATGGGGAAATTTTATTGATTACTGAACCTCTTCGTCCAATCCATCGATTGTCTGGCATATTCTCATCAAGATAGGCTGTTATCTATGGTAGTGCTCTATGACTGCAATGGCTGCTCATATGGTAGTGCGGGGTATGCCTCATCTTTCTGAAAATTAAAATCTTCAATATCTTTGTCAGATATTAACGAATAAATTTATGCATTCACCCCCTCTCTTTTTGTATTTAACATTTACATCTATTCCATTTTTGTAGCTCTTTGATCTTAATTTAACCTTAGTTCATTAATGAACATTTTCGACGGTAATTTTCAACAACGATAAACATAGGCGTAGGAACCGGGGGAGCTGCGGCTCCCCCTGGAATATTTCAGAAGGGCTCAGCTCCCCCGGGAAAAATTCTCGCACCATCTATTAACGATATATTGTTGAATTAAAAAATGTCTACTTTTTCTAGTACTAATCCCGGACGGAACTGAGAGAAATGAATTGTGATCGAAATTAAAATGATGTCATCAGAGAAATCAGTGAATTAATTATTTTCTGAAGTTTACCTTTTGGCAGATTTAATTTTGCCGATTCCAACATCAGTAGCAGGACCCGACTTAGACAGTGTGGGTCCCCCACTTTGTGAGTCGGGGGTTGGAGTTACCCCACAAGTTGCCCCCTAACTTGTGGGGCAAATATCTTTAGGGGGACCCCCTTCTATCTTAAAATTTGCTGTAAATTATACTGAGTGATTAAAACTGAAATTCATACCTATTGTATGTGTACATAAATTTCGTACCAAGAACTATTCACATCACCATACAAAATAGCAAAAGAAAGACAACTTTAAGAAACTGTATTATTCATTTTTTTTTTTTTTTTTTTTTTTTTTTGTTACAGGAATGTAAGGATAAATGTGAGGCTGTAAGAGAGCATAGGGTACGGAAACAGAGGAGGCAAGAGAAGTGAGCTCTTTAAAACTTAAAAAAAAGAATTTTCGTCCCTTTTGGTCCTTTTTTATCCTTTGACACTGCTTTAACAGAAAACTTATATCTGTCCTTGGGGGGGCCGGGGCAATTGCCTCGTATACAGTCAGATCCTGACCAGTAGCAACAACTGAAAGATCTTTCAGTGCTTATCAGCGGCTTCAAACAAACCTCTGAAGTACAATGGGTCAACAGAAATTCCATTTGATGCTACTGCATATTTATAATGAGGAGGCCTTTAAAATTTATTTGTAGAAGATAGTTCTAAAGAGTTTGCAAGCAAAATAACCGAAAGAACTTTAACTTTTGGTAAATAGGAGTGGGAATTTAATTATTAATTTGAATATTTTATATCTGAATATTTTATTCGGAATCACATCTATAAATTAAATTTTTGTGCATCAAGTATATCTAATAAAAATTATCTTAATTGGATTAAAGTGTTAGTGATATTTTGATATGCTTTATTTTATACTGCTGTTTGTGAAAAGTACAGCAGTATGAAATAACCCTCCGAAATGAATGAAATTATGAACGAAATGATACCTGTTTCCACCTTGGACTGTATTCCTGAGATATTGCAATTGGTAAAATTTCGATTCTTATAGCCTCGAACCGAAAGAGACAATAGGGTCTATTTGTTTATAGATTATTAACTGGCACCAAATACGACGATATTTATGTACGAGACATCTTCTCAGTATAAAATATGCAGCCTTGAACCTATATTTTTATTATTTTTTTTATGTAAATCTTAATACGGTATAAAGCTTGTTGTAGCACCGTTATAGTTACATTATTTCCATAGTATTACAAAATATTGACAAAAAGATGATTCTATGGCTGTATAACGTTTCATTAGAAATACCCATCCTTTACATTAAAAATGAATTATAAATTTAATCGAGTGATTCTGAATCTCGGATATATAAAAAGCTTTAAGTCAACCACCATTTATCATAAAAAAGAATTTAGAAAATCCTATTAAATTTGTCAGTCAGTTGATCGGTATGCCTCGGAAAAGTCATCATCGGGGATTCCAAATGTTTCCCATTTATGAGAAAATAAACATCCCTGTCGGCTTGGCCTATAGGCGGAGGTAGATTTCGAGGTTAAGTGCTCCTTTCAATTTAAAAAAATAAATAAAATTACAAATAAACCCAGTTAAACAACTTTATTTGGCCGCTTTTGAAGAGTTGTTAATTTCATTTTTCTGCAAGTACTGGTTTTATCAGAATCATCTTAAGCGAAATAAGGCTCAAATGCCCACTTTGGCAGCATTTTTAAAAATATATTGTGACTTTATGAAAAAATTGACCAATACGGCCTATTATATAGTTCCTATACAGCCGAAACTGTCAATTGAATGCGTTTGAGAGCAAAAATGAATTTAGAAATGAGTCAGAAAATAAGCAATTTGTTATTTCAATACATCCTCAATTCTTCAATCACGATCGCTTCGGGAAATTCTGTCGAAAATGTCCAATTTGACAGTATTTTTAAAAATATAATCTTCCTTTATTAAAAAACCGACCAGTACATCACACTATATAGTTCCTATAAGAGAACCTGCTAGTTGGATGAGTTTGAGAGCAAAATGAATTTAAAAATGAGTCAGAATATAAGCAGTTTGGATTTGAGATTTTTCCTTCAACTTTTATTTTTGCTTAATTTATTTTTTCTATAGAAATTGGTCTTATCAAAAACTTGTCAGCATAAAAGTTGTAGATATTATTGAGAAGATGTATAGTATATTTAATTAGATTTGATATCTTAAGAATTGACGAAGTTATGGATTTTTTTTCTTCTTCCACCCCTGTTTTTGTTTTCGTTTTTAATTTTTTGTGCAATAAGAGTTGCTTCTATCAGAAACTTGTAAATACAAAAGTTTTAAATAATATTAAGAAAATTTATAATAACTTTAAATGGATTTGATATCTTGAAATTTGACGAAGTTATGAATTTTTCTCTCTCAAAAATCCTATTTTTTCACTCTTCGAGCCCAATTTTAATTTTATGAAAAATCTGTCATGCATAAACTTTTGGCCCATTTTTTAGAAGTAATATAAACTTTAAACTGATTTGATATCTATTATAAATAAGAAGTTATGGGTTTTCTTCTGTTTTCACAAAATCCCTCCCTATTTCTGCCCCCTCGGTCCGATGTTGCCCATTAACGAACTTTACTGAGATTTTATGCCCCTTGAATGTATATATCAGTTTGGAGGATATTTGAGCAAAATTATAGAAGTTGTCGAGTTCATAAAAAAGGTGATATTTACAGATAGATAAACTTTTTTACTGATGGTAATTTTGGGATCTAGGGGTCATGATCAGTATAGATCTGCAAAACATTTTCAAAAATTCCAACATAGGAGCGACCGCAATAGGTAGTATTTCATAAGAAATCTATTTAAAAACGCTATTCAGTACTCAGGTACTACAAAATGTCGTGAAGGTATACTCCAAAATGAGTTCTGAAATGTGTTGAAAGAGGTGTGCGTATGTAAACGGGAGGAGGGGGGGGGGGGGTGTAGAGTGAGAACGTTCTTAAATAATTTTAAATTTGCTGTTTACTTCGGTTTTATTTACTATTTATTGAGATATATTTGAATAATTTTCAGTGTCCCATTTTTTAAAATGTGGTATAACCATGGAAATGTACTTGTTAAGATGGAAATCTGCCTAAACCGAAAATTTCCCAGGCGCATTCTATTCCATCTTAGCATGTTTGATTGTATAATGCGTTACCTATTATGATATGTGTTACCTGCTCTGATAAAAAGTTGTTTAAAGAGGAAATTTTACCATTTCTTGTGATTCCCTCTTTGAAATTTTTACTAAATCTCAGTCCCTTCCGAAATGATAAGTCTAAATACGCCACAGGGTAAAATGGAGGTTTTTATAGCCTCAAACCAAAAGGGAGAATAGCCTCCATATGCCCTAGCCAGGGGTGTAGTGGAGGTTATACGGGGTAT
The DNA here is from genome assembly GCA_964019185.1 of Maratus speculifer. NCBI lineage: Eukaryota > Metazoa > Arthropoda > Arachnida > Araneae > Salticidae > Maratus > Maratus speculifer. Next base: position 52,734,793 of record OZ025290.1, on the reverse strand, counting down.
ACGCCGTATACCTTCTGGAATTTTTAACATCATATACCCTCTGTGTCACACGAGGGCTACAGTATATAAACTCTAAGATATATCCTGTATCTTGAGAGTATATCTTCTGCTTAAAGAGTATACTCTCTGGTTTTTTTAAGACTACACCACTGGCTCCGGCTCCCCCTATTTGTACGAAGTTCCTACGCCACTGACGATAAAAGATGTAATGATTGTTTCGTATTTTCTATCATTTCTTTTATCACAATGACTTCTGTGCAAATAATTGATATGAATATAAATTCCGATATTGTAATTTTTAAAACACGATAACCTGATAATTCAAATACCTTCTTGGTTTTCCCTGTTCCGTTGGGAAATATATTTCATCATACTTTTCACAAACCGAACCAATTTTTACTTTTTTCAAAATGTCATTTTATTTTGAATGACGGCTTATCTGCAGTCGTTTAAATATTGGAAAAACCTTCTTCAGAAATACCCATGAGTTAATCTCTGCGAAGCGAACATCTGTGTTCGTATAAATAATATAGATAAGTTAAGCATAAGACAATATTTATAATTTTAGTTATTATGGAGATAACTGATTTTTAATTTAAATTTTAAACAAATGCATTCAATTTAGCTAAATTCGTATGCTATATTACATATTGTGTTAAAAAATGCATTGTATCTAAAAAATAAAGATGTAAACTTAATTAAGTTCTATGTATTTTTTATTTTATTAAAATTTTTCTTCGTGTACAGTAATAGACTGAAATAGTAATAGTAATTAGATTGGAACAGTAATTGTTTTGTTCGATCAATGAAGAGTTTTAAAAAAAAAATCGCTTAATTAAATTAAAATGAGGATTTCAGTTTCACGTTTTATTTAAATCTTTGTAATATTCATTCAAAAAACTATATATAAAAAAATATATTTTTTTTTTTTTAAACAAATATTTTTTTTTTTTTTTTTTTCGAAATAAACCGTAAATTTATTGGTTACAATCGTGGGAGGAAAAAAAAATAACATTCCCTAACTCCTCAATAAATTATCGTTTAAGAAAGTTAGTGATACCAAACGATTTGAAATAAAGTCTATTTTTAAATGATGTACTTAAATTTTGCTCAGGGAGCCATCTACATATTAAACAAACTTAAATTTCTTCCTTTTTCTTTTTCTTTTCTTTCTTTCTTCTTCCTTTTTTTTTTTTTTTTTTTTTTCGATTGCAACAATCTATTGTAACAAGATATTTCAAATCTTCGGTTCAAACTTTTTTTTTTTTTTTTTTTTGAGAATTTGGATTTTTCATTTTTTCTTAGGGGAAGAAATGTGATCGTGAACATTGCTTTTCTTGTAATTTTTTTTTTTTTTTTTTTTTTTTTTTTTTTTTTTTGTCTAAAATTATCACAAGACTCCACTTCTTTTTCTTTTCCATGTTTTTGTACATATGTTCAACTATTGCGTGACATATTTTTTTTCTTTCAACTGTGGCGCTTTTTTGAAATAAACTACTTTAAATATTGCAGATTTTGGAAATTTTGAATATTTAACAGGTTATAGCTACTAACAGCAACAATATCTCCGTGCAGTACTACATTACTTAGCTTGTACTAGTAGGGCACTTTCACATTCTATAAGAAAAACTTTAGGGTATTATAGCTTAAATAAAATATTAAGAGCAGAAAATGGACAAAAACGTCATTTTGACTGTACTTTGTGGCAACATAACAATCTAAAATAACAATGCCCCATGGAAACAAATAAATTTTAATAAGCAGGTAGTGTTACACTATAAGTTTATGTCAAAAGAATTTTGGGATGTTGTTGCTTGCCAGAGATATACCATTCCAAAAATATGGAGATTTCATTTTTTTTATAAAAATGGCATTCACAGCCTCGAACTTTGATATTTTCTATAGGAAAGAGGAAAATTTTTCAGGGCTTCAAAATTGAAAACAGGGACAAAATTGCGGACAGGGACGAATATGGTTTCGTCAGATAAACGAAGCTCTAAAAATACTTATCTTTAAAAATATGTCTATAATTTAAATTTCTTCAATCGAGAAAATATTTGGAAAACAATTTTGAATTATATGTATGTATATGAATCACATTCTTCAGAAATGACGAGTAGCTAGTTCTCAAACATTTTCAAGAAACGTTTATTGAAAATATTAGAAATTAAAGAAGTTATTTATAATATGGGATTGGAACAAGATTTTCGTCAAATTAGCTAGTCATTCTATTATCAACGGCATCAAAATAAATTAAACTCAACAAAATTTTATAAAAATACCCAATTCAAACAAAAATCCTGTGTATAAATTTATACAACAGCAAATCAAACATGTCTTTAAGGAGCCTTTGCACTTAACCAATCGTTATTCATGAACAAGTGAAGCGTAGCAAATGAGGTGCGTTCGTACGATATCGATGTTTTAAAAATATTCAGATCTTGCTGTTATAGTAGACAGTGCATTGGAAACAGTGTAGTGGTCGAAATCTTTTTTGTGTTCCTGTAAATATACAGGAAATAACTTTTATTACACCTCAGCAACGTATATCATATTCATAAAATCTGAAATAGTTTAATATAATTAAAACACGCCCCAAACAATGTTTCCCCGTATAGCATTATGTAATGGAATACTTTTGTGTGGCCCTGTAATTTAATAAAAAAAATATTCTTTGCGTCACAGATTGTACAGAATGTATATTTTAGTACATATAAACTTCATAGGTTCATGTCAATTCTATTATATTCGAAAGAGTTTAACATCATTAAAATGCATTTGAAACTATTTTCCCCATTGACCGTAATGTAATGGAATACTTTTGATCGTCCCTCTAATTAAACTATACATCCAGGAAATAACTTGTAGTATTCCTCAGAAACGTATATCAATCTCATAAAATGTTAAATAGTTAATTACAATTAAAACGCGCACCAAAAAACACTCTCCCTATACCGTTATCTAATGGAATACCTTTGTGTGGCGTTGTAAATCAATAACAAATGTTCTTTGCACCACATATTGTGCAAAATGTAAATTATAATATGTTCTTAATTAGATGCATATCAATTTTATTACGTTCGAATGAGTGTAACACCATTAAAATGCATTTGAAACTTTTTTCCCCACCGTAATGTAACGGAGTACTTTTGATTGTCCCTGTAATTGATCTATGCGTCCGATTTTCATAAAATTTGAAATGACTCTACAAAATTATGTAATAATTACATATTTTAAATTTCAAACAATTAAAATGCATTTGAAACTTTTTTCCCCGTTGACCGTAATGTAACGGAATACTTTTGATTGTCATTGTAATTGATCTATTCATCCGATTTTCATAAAATTTGAACTAACAAAATTATGTAATAATTATATATTTTAAATTTCAAACGATTCGGTTGGATAGTTTTTGCGTTATTATATGCAGACAAACGGACGGACTGAACGACAACTATGGATGCTACGTATTTACATAATTACGAATGCATCTAAAAATTGACAGTCATAATTATAATCTAACTAATAAAGTTCGTCAGATTTAAAAAAAAGGTTCATAAGGGTTCGGTTATGAATAAAAATTTCATTAGGGTCATGCTTCAATATCGGGGGTCACAATTATTTATAGTTTGTAAAAGTAAAAAATAAACATGCCTTGTTGAACCCGCCCCCACCATAATTCCATTTGTACAGCTGTAATTTAACTATCTATATTTTCAAGAGAGAAAATCTGAAAGAATCAGAATATTAAGGGACTACTTCAGTCACGTTAAAAGACCCGCTTGCTAATGCTAATTCTATGGAAGAAATTTATAAAGATATATTTTACAAATTATCTTTCTTTAAAAGAAAATTTTTAGGCGTTTTTAAATAAACTTTTTTATTATATGTGTGATGCTAAATTTCAAGGCGTAAGATTCCTTTAATTTATTTATGAAATTCGTCATTTTTACTTTTTTGAAATTCAATCTTAGTCCGTCAGTTTAATTTTCACGATTTTTTCTTTTTGTATGGTTAGATGTGCTTTTCTTTATAATTTTTCAAAGTTCCAATCGAAGCAAAATAGCGAACGAGGAAAAATGTAAAAGAATTTGTGCATTATGAAAAATCCGGAAATTCCATTGGTACCGCAGAATAGATTTTGGAACCCCTGGAAATCTGTACGTCCGGCTAAATTTGGGCGTCCTGTAATTAAAACTCCTATAATCGGAGTCTCCTACCACATATAGGAGTCTTAACTATAACTGACTATAGTCCATTTACTTAACGGAGGCGGTTACATTCCCCCACTGGCCTTGCATGCTATGGTGAAAATCAGCGTGTAAACGTACATCATTTCATTACTGATCAAATGGATAAGGTACTTTTTAAAAAATCTTAAAATAATAGATAGATGCAGTGGCGTAGCAAGAGGGGGGTGGTCCGCCCCGGGCGTCACCTTCTAAGGGATGACATCCAATCTTTATTTGCAGATACATAAATATATAATCTTATAAAATTTAGGAAAGGAATTCTGAAAAAAAATGAAATTTTTAACACACAACGCAATAGAATTAGTTTTATTTTCTTTGAGAATATGAAATTTTACACAGAATGACGTAATCTAAATAAGACATGCATCAGGAAACAAAAACCTACCTATTCAATGAGTGGATAGCTGAAGAAAATTTTAAAAGAAAGAATTTTCTTTGACATATAGACAGCACATTGACTTATGCGGTCTATGGGTTGAGTGATAAGTCGATCCTGTGCATTTTTTTATGCAGGAGGACAAACGGTAAATAAGTAATGATATGGTCATTTGTTATAATAACGTAGAATTGTGATTGAAAAAAATATAATGGATCGGAATGGGGGGGGGGGGGTGACACCATTTGTATCCGCCCCGGGTGTCACCCATTCTAGCTACGCCACTGGATAGATGCACTGGAACTAGTTATGTTAATGTTTACTCTTCATAAATTGTTTTCATAAGTTACTTATTTATTAATCCTTTTGAATATTTCTTTATGTTTGAAAGCGTGATTCTCTACTTTCATTAATAGTAACACACGTGTTAAAGCCGATTGTTTTTCGCCGGAGTTCGCCGATTCCAGACAAAAAACAAACACAGGGAAATTCCCATTTCAAATAAGTATTTAGCAACGGCTACTTAAAAAACACGCTATTTACATATAGATAATACTTAAATATATATCTACTTTTTTATCTTAATCTATTTTGAGTTATCTCTGGAGACACGAAAGTAATTTATCATATTGCAAATACAAATATTTTTTAACTTTACTTTGTATAATGAAAAATTTGTCATTTTTTTTTTCATTTTTTAGCATTTTCCAACGTAATTGAAAATTTTTTTTAATTTCAGTTCTTCTTTCAGGTTGTCTGTCCACACTCAACTTTCATTAATGCACCGTTATGCTATATCAAAAATTTCTGGGAGGGAGGAGGGGGGGGGAGTTTTCTATGTAATTGCAAATTTTCTTTTGATTTTGTTGAGAAGCTCCACATGTCAGGGTTTTAAATAGCGAAGAATTACTCAACTTGAAAAAAAAAAAAAAAAAAAGAAAAGGAAAAGAAAATTCTTATGATGAAAAATGCTGCTTTGGATTTTACCTCTTAAATTCTTTTCCATGCATGTGATTATCTTGCAATTTTTTTTTTTATTTATTTATATTTTAGAGTTACACAATATCAAATTGTTAATCATTTTCGAAAAAAAAAAAATGTGCATTTCGCCAATAAATGTGGAAAAATATAACGAATTTCGTAAAAAAATTGCGGAAACAAATAGAGAATTTCTTGAATCGTTCGAGAGAAAATATCTCGGATTTCGACAATCGCTCGCTGAAAAAATCAATTTCGTCAATCGAAAAATCTCATCTTTGATAAATCAGTCGCCGGAAAAATCACGCATTTTGACAAACATTCGTGGGGGAAATATCAACTTTCGCCAAAAGTTCACGGGAAAAAAAAAATAGCGAATTTCGACAAGAGGTCGAGAGAAAAAAGGAATTTGCACATTTAGTCGCCGAAGAAAAATATCTCGAATTTCGTGAAACGATCACAGAAAAAAGTATCAAATTTCGAGAAAAGATCAAGGAATTTTTTTTTTTTCAAGTTTCGTCAAACGATCGCGGGGAAAAAAAATCATGAATTCCAAGCAGTTGGAAAGCAACCGCCTACGAAGTTTCTCAATTAATCACGAAATTTGTATTTTTTTTTTTCTCTGTAAGTAACTAAGTAGTAATTCTTAAACTCTTGGATACCACGAGCCCCTTCTCCTGCCCCCCCCCCCCAAGAATATTTGTTGTATTTGCAGAGCCCCACGGTTTATTACTGAAATTACAGATATTCTTTAGTATGCAAGGGCGTATGGACTTTAATTTTAATCACCAATATCTCCGATTAATAGTCTTCACCTTTCTCCATTACATAATTTGTAACAAGTTTCTCAGATTAAAAAAGACGAAAATTACTCTCCGCAATTAAAAATCTTCAAAAGTAAAAAAAAAAAAAAAAAAAAAAAAAAAAAAGAAAAAGAAAGAAAAGAAAGAAAGAAATTATGTGATTTAAGTCGCAATTTCAATGTTCGAACGTTTTAATTAAATTTTTTTTTTTCAGATTTAAATAGAAGAGGCGGGTGAGAGTTTCTATCACGCGTTGGTTACGTGGAGTAGTGGTCCTCTCAGCTTAACACGATTTAGAATTCTCCTTTTATTTTTATTTTTAAGTTCTGGTAGTGGTTTAAAATGAGGGATTTCTTTAAATTTTTTTTCTGTACAAAAAGAAACTCTTCTGATATTTATAATTGACGTAAAAAACTTTAAGTTGTTGAAAAACCTCGTGCTTTCACTTTATTAGAACAAAATGTTCCTGTAAGTCGTGAATTCTTAGATTTCCAAGCATCAGAGCAAACTATCTATGTCCTAAAAAAGCAAGATCGATTTACCAGATGGCAATACACCAAAATGAAAAATCGGTTCCAAAAGACCCAAAAAGACTTCAGCCAGCTGTTATAATTTTTATAAACGTATCGTACTGTTATTACCAACTATAACAACTGCAGAAATAAAAAAGAAACATTATTAAAAATATATCAGTAAGGATCATCTGTTTGAAGTCCGTCAAGAGAAGTAAAAACCCAATTATAATATTCTTAGAAAATAAAGCCACTTTTTTTTTTTTTTTTTTTTTTTTTTTTTTTTTTTTTTAAGTGTAATTTCTATTTTAGTATGTCATTTTCATTTTCAGATCATTGACCTGGGGAAATCCTTATGTTTCTAAACACTATGAATCAGCTTTTTTTCCCTTTGAATTTTCAGATACGCCCATCCCGAATATTTTGAAATTAGCTCTGACCGACTTTGCTTTTCCGCACTTTTCCCTGTATCACTATAGGCGTTTATTGTAGTAAAAGTAAAGAATTGGTAAATTCCCGTATATTATTTTTCTCACAAAAAAGGGCACAGATAACTCTAACAAATTTAAAAGTGTAAAATATTAAATCAATGAAAAAAAAATATACTGCGTATCCGTAGAGGCAACAGTGAATTTCTTCAGGAAGGAAGTTTTCAAGTAAACTAAAAAAGAAAGTGATGCTTTAATAGGCAATATAGGTTTAGTAGTCATATAGATTGTGTTCCTAGATTTTTTTTTTAATGTAATTAATGTATGCAATATAATAGCAAAATTATGTAGCTCGAAGAACAGAGAAATGGTGAAATAAAAAGAATATTGCCCAGTTAAACTGGTGGCAATGAGTTCGCAGGCTAATTGTATATTACACACTAATTGTATATTACTGATTTATTTTTTCGAGGAATAATGCTCCTCGAAAAACAAATTAAGAAGGTCTTCTCCATTTACATCCTTTATACTTAATGACTGAACCTCTAAAACTAACCAGGGTTACGCATTATCATAATGAATCTACATCCAGAATCGAAGCAAATCGGGTAATTCAGCATAAAACCCCACTTCTTTAATTTAAGAGGGAATATCCCCGTTCTCCTCTTTATACTTAATCACTACACCCCCCCCCCCAAAAAAAAAAAAAAAAAAAAAAAAAATCTATTCAGAAATTTGATTAATCAGAAAGAATCTATATTCAAAATTTAAAGCAAATCGGATAATTCTGCATGAAAATCCATTTATCTAATTTAAGTGGGAGGTAATCGTCCGTTTCCCCCTTTATACGTAACAAAAGAACCCCAAAACTAATTAGAGAAATTTCTTATCAGTATGAACTTATATTCAAAAATTGTAGCAAATCAGTTAATTCTGCATGAAAAATCTTTTTACTTAAATTAAGATATAAAGACGCCAGATGCTCCTTTTACACTTAACCAAAGAATCTCAAAACATATTAGGAAAGTGCCTTATTGTAATAAATCTATATTCAAAAATTGAATTTTTAAATCAAAGAATTATTTTAAGCGCTCTTTAATGTTGGAATCGATGAAGATAGTTCAGTGACGTAAATTTTACCGAATCAAAAAATAAGCATAGCAATTTAATCATCTTTTGCAAGCATATACATGACTAGATTGTAGTGAGCAGTGTTCAATCATTTTCTAAATTTGTCTGATTTCTTAGAGTATTTTTAAAGTTATTTATTTAAAATTTCATTATCTAAAGGCATATTTAATTCATACTTTGAAATAATTGCTCTTTACTTTACTGCTGTCGGATCTTGAAAAATCCCCGTAATATACTTCCACACACTTTGCAAATAAAAAATATATTTATGTGTAAAAATTTAAAAAAGAAAAAAAAAACTAAAATAATTAAATAACTGCATGCTAAAAGCATTTAATGGTGAACGTTGCTCACATTTTAAATCACTCAACCTATAAAAGTACATTTTAATAAATAAAAAAATCATCTTTCGTACAAATAATTACCAGGAAGCCATTATAAAAGAATCCATTGAAATAATTGCTAGTAAAGATATACAGCTTGCAAGAATGCGCTATCATACGATTTTCACTCAGTATGGTAAGATCGGCTGTATTCAAATTAATTTTTAAAAAAGTAATTATTTGAGAAGGATCACGTTTCACCCCCCCCCCCCCTCCGCCTCCAACCCCAAAAATAAATAAGAAGATAAGAAGAAAAATAAAATATATATATAATTAAGGAAATTAAATTCGAAAATGTAAAAAGATGCATTCCTTCTCCCCCCCCCCCCCCCCGCTCGCAATAGTTTTTTTTTTTTTACCTGCATATCCCCTGTAAATAGTGTTGCACATGAAATGTCGTTTATTTATGTAAATAATAAGTTTATTACGTATTATTACATAAGTGCTCGTTTTGTTGGAAATTTGAGTACTTGAGGTACCGTTCTATGGGTACCGTTATTTTCCAGGTGAAATACCAGTATTTTTTATTTTATTATTATTTATATATATATATATAAAAACGGTACACTTAGTTCAAACGCGTGAAATGTCGCCTTTTTAAATAAGAAATTTTCTATAAGAAATTACTATCACCAAAGAATTTTCTAGTCGTGAAATTCCAGGACTCGTACGAACCATGAACTTATTATATGATACCTCATCTGACGTACAATACTTAAATTACAACAATTTCTTCCAGAAAATTATCGAATAAGAGCAAAGAAAAATAACTACATTTAAATCCCCATTGATGATGGCCGTGTAACGGTTGAAAACATTTTGGATTTTTAATGATTTTTAACCAATTAAAATCTAGCGTTATCGTGTGGTAACAAAAAAATTTCAACCTTTTTTTTTTTTTTTTTTTTTTTTTAGATACCAGTACAGTAGAACCCCGCTAATTCGGAACCCGTTAATCCGGATCGGTTTGGTCTTTTTTTTTTTTTTTTTTTTTTCAAGTTTGAGAAGCGATGGGCTTATTTCCATAAGATTAGCTTGTTTCATCGTCGTATTCTGAATTAAAAAAAAAAAAAAAAAAAAAAAAAAAAAAACTTTTTCTGAAATCTTTTTGGAAGAATTAAACAAAGTAAACATTTTTATTGTCTATAAGCATTCAATGAGTTTAAAATAAAGGTAATTTTCTGTAAGATTGTTTTTTTTTTTTTATTTCATTTTTTTCTAATTCTCCGAATAATCTGGATTGGGTCTGGTCCCAATTAATCCGAATTATTGGGGTTTTACTGTATTTTTAAAAGGGAATGTTACGTTTATTTAATAACTTAAACTTCGTGATCAAATTAAACAACGAAAAAAAAAAAAAAAAAACTGGTGTGAAATGAAAATTCTGTATTTTAAAGATGAAAATTATTCCGTGCAACACTATTTTACAGTAGGTATGCAGGTAACAAAAGATAACGAGCGGGGGGGAAAGGAATGCATCTTCTTACATTTTCGAATTTAATTTCATTAATTATATATATAATATATTTTCTAATTATTTTTTTTTTGGGGGGGGGGGGGGTTGAAACGTGATTCTTTTTAAATAATTTAAAATAATTAAACAGCAAGGGAAAAACGATTTTTCATCCGGAGAAGGAGGGATTATTTATCTCCAGAAGATTCGTAGAAAATGATTTTTAGTTCTTTTTTCTTTAATTTGTTTTTCTATTTTTACAAAAAGAAACTATTGATTTCAAGAAAATTTTCAAAATTCTGGTTTTTGACAGATTTACACGTTTTAGGAGTCAGAGATTACAAAAACATTTTTTACAAAATCTGTCTGTGAATCTATGATTCTGTCTGCCTGTATGTGACATAATTTTTTGGCCGCTCTATCTCAAGAAATAATGCACAGAATTCGATAAAAATTTATATTCAGGTACTACCTGATATAGATTGATGCTGATTAGATATTAGTGCAAATCCCTCAACAGGTGGCGCTGCCCTGTTGCATTTTTACGATTTACGCAACAGCTCCATCTCAAGAACTAATGCACAGATTTCCATCACACTTCAGAATCAGTTAGTCCTTGACATGAATTGGTGCTGTTTACACATTTTGATGTAAAACGCTCAACAGGTGGCGCTTTTATGTTCCGACTTTCCCGATATCCAAAATAATTCTGTTTCAAGAACTAATGCATGGAAGTTCATGCCTTTAGGAATTTCATGATGAGCAAAGACTGTCATTTAATTTTGACACTGTAGTAGCGAATTTTAAAGTATTAACATGCATGAGATAGAAGAAAATTTTGGGATTGCCACTTCCAACTAGTTATTTTCTTTCTACGTTATTCAAATGTTAAAAAAATTGTGTTAAATGGAGGGTTCATGGAGAATATAGTTTCACTGATGAAATAGATAATAAACCATTTCTATGAAAAACTAGTTGGATGTGTCAATCCCGAAACTTTCTTCTATCTCATAAGTACATTTTAATATATATATATATATATATATATAAAAAAAAAAAAAAAAAAAAAAAAAAAAAAAAAAAAACGTGGTGACCCCAAAGTTACTCACTATCGAATTTCCTCGAACATTTGACCTAGCCTAATGAGATTCTGGTATCCGAAAAGCCTAAAACGCAAAATTTAATTAATATTCTGAGAAAAGGAGCTTAGTTGTGCCTCATCTTGGGTAATTTGTACTAAAACCTAATAAGCATCTATTGATGTCAAGACCTAACAGAATCTGAAATTTGATGAAATTTCGTCCATTAGTTCTTGAGATATAATTATAAGAAAAAATTTGCAAAACGTAGCACAGCAATACCATATCTTGGACAATTTATGCCAAAATGTAAAAAAAAAAAGTCTAATTATGTTATGATGTAAAAGAATCTGAAGTTTGATGAAATTATGTGCATTAGTTCTTGAGATATAGCTAGTTTTTTTTTTTTTTTAAACGTGTAAATTATAGCACAGCAGCACGATCAGTTGAAGGATTTATAACAAAACATAATCATCGTGTAATTATGTTATACATCATTTTGTAACAAAATCTGAAGTTTTATGAAATTCTGTGCTTTGGTTGTTGAGATTTGGTTGTTGTTTGCTATCGGAAAAATCGTGCAAAATGCAGCATAGCTGCACCACCTGTTGCAAGGTTAATACCAAAATGTAATCAGCGTCTAATTATGTTATATATTCTAGTGTAACAGAATCTAAAATTTGATGAAGTTCTCTGCATTACTTCTTGAGATATAGCAATCGCAAAAATCGTGCAAAATGTAGCATAGCAGCGCCACCTATAGGGCAGTTCACACCAAAACCTTATCAGCGGCTATGTATCTCAAGGTATCGCGGAATCTGAAGTTTGGTGAAATTCTGTGCATTAGTTTTTGAGATATAGCTATCATGAAAAACATGAAAAACGTGGCATAGCAGCGCCACCTGCTGGCCAATTTACACCAAAACTTAATCAGCGTCTATGTACATCAAGGGGTCACAGAATCTGAAGTTTGGTGAAATTCTGTGCATTAGTTCTTGAGATATAGCAATCTTGAAAATCATGAAAAACGTAGTATAGCAGCGCCACCTGCAGGCCAATTTTCACCAAAAATCAATAGGCACTAATTCATATCAAGGTCTAACTGAATATAAAATTTTATTAAATTTCGAGCATTAGTTCTTGAGATAGAGCGCCCACAAATTTTTTGTCACATACAGACAGACAGACTCACAGACAGACACACAGACTCACAGACAGACGGACAGACTCACAGACAGACATTTTCTAAAAATAGTCAAAACGTGTTCAGGACCTTCTAAAACGTATAAATCCGTCGAAAACCGGAAGTCGAAAATTTTCATGAATCCAATACTTTCTTCTTGTAAAGATAGAAGAAAGTAAAAACATGTGATTCAATAACATTAGACCAGTTCTCTCAATATTTTCCAATTAAATACCCCCCCCCCCTTCCCTTCATTTACAATTTAAATTATCACTTCGCATGGATACATTTCAAAAATTGTGTATAGCTGTTATCAGAAAAATAATTGTGAGAATAATTCCAAAGAGATAGGGCTCTCAAAATATAAGAGGTTTCGGTTTTTCTTTCGATAAGTTAAAGTTCAAAGATAACTTCGAAGAATTAAAATGAAATTGAAATGATTTCTCAAGAACATTTTATTTACATTACAAGATTAATTCAAGGCATTATTTATTCAACGTACTTTTCGCCGACATCAAGTCATAATTGCATAAGATGAGTACTATATTAACTATATGATGAGGAAACTCTTGGACACACATAGAAAAAGGGAAAAAACATCAATTTTGAAAAAAAAAAAAAAAAAAGAAAAAAAGTAATATTTAACATCAAATTTTAAGGAAGATATCATAATAGAACAGTGGTTCCCAACCGCGACCTACTGGTTGGTCATTGGCGGGTGTTTTGGTGGGACGCGGAAAAAACGAAATTTGTCAAAAAAATATATTTATTTCATCTCTTTAATTTTTGTCAGAAAAATATGCTTTTATTTTATCTATTTACAAAATATGACAATTTCAACAGCAAATAATATTTAAGGTAAGTGTCTAGGCACTACCTAAGGACATCTAAATTTTACTTGAGCATATTTAACCTAAAAAATATTGGTAATATCTAAACATGGTACTTAGCTTCATAAAATTTATTAATATTATAATAGGAAATATGTAAAAATTTATGGCTATAATATAGGCCTTCCTAATGCAAAATATATACTACCTCTGACAATAAAGTTCGGTAAATGAATACAGAACGACCGATCTGGCAACACTAGGGAAACAAAACGCTGCACCTGCATAGAGGCAAGTGTAGACCATCTTGCCCCGCCGTTGTTTAGTTGAGCGTCGTTTATGTTCTGTGTAAGACGTGTTTTACTAAGTGCTTGTTCAGTGTGATGGTTCTTATCTGAGAACAGGAAAATAAACGAATAAAAGATCAGTTTAAAGTTTGGTTTTAAGTTTTGCAAGACACCGAAAGAAATTCATGAGGGATGGTGCAAATTGAACAGCTACTATACTCGCCAGATCTCAATCCTCCAGACTTCTTCCTATTTTCACGACTCAAACTCTCTTTAAAAAAGATTTGACCATATTGCTGACATCTAACGAAACGTGACGAAGCTTTTGAACTTCATTCCAAAAAAATACTTCTTGCGAATTTCCCAGGATATGTATAGCAGATCTCAGCAGTGCATAGTTGTAGGAGATGACTATTTTGAACGATGGTATGTTAACTTTCGTTAATATTTCATCGACATTAATGCTACAGGACTATTCACCGAACTTTATTGTAAGAGGTAGTATAATTTAAATTTTAAAATCAGATAATTCATGGCTGCTTTTTAATGATAACCGGGAAGGAGAAAAATATAAAAGTGCTTTGACGGGAAATGATGACGAATTTTATAAAATTCAGAATCCTGAAATGCTGCTTGCGTGTTTTGTTATCCATAGAAAGAAAACTTTTCTCTAACTTTTAATAAGTTACTAAGAATATAAAAGGTGTTAATGCTATCAATTTTAATGCTAAATGTAAGAGTCTCTTCAAGCATTTTGTGAAAATAAAAATGCGGACTCTAATATAACACATTTATTAAACAGGTAAGTTGGAAAGACGACAAAGCAACTCCAGTCATAAAAGTGAAGATGTATTGCCTCATTTATAGAATTATGTTAAAATCACTTATGAATTAATAATTAGTCTGTGGGCATTTGATGCATTCTTGTACTTAGACTATCTCCTCAATAAACTAATATTTTTAACTTTTCTTTTCTGAGTTCTCTTTTTAAAGAATGTCACTTTCTTTCTTAATTCTCAAAATATTTCTGAAATCGATGCTTCATTTCATATTACTTCCAGCTAGTCCGCAGGGTTCGACTAATAATAATAATAATAATAATTTGATAAAGAAGTATTTTTAAAGTAATTTGGGTCAAGGAAAACATTTTTTTAAAAAAATTAAGTGTTTGTAACGTACGTTACTTTATGAGATGTCGAAAAGAAAATGAGCGAAACTGGTCATAATTAATGGCTTTAACTTGCCAAGTTTAGAGAGAAACGTTAATAAAAAATTTCTCTTGAGAAAAAACAGAGTAATTAAGTTGTTATAATAAAACTTTAATCATTAATTTTCTAATGATGTAGCTTATTTTTTTAATAAATGGATGGATTACTGGAAGCAAAGAGTGTAAAGGGGACCACACTGACACCACCTACCGAAATGTTTAAAAACATATAAATTTCGGTCAGTTTTGGCTAATGTTAATCATTTGGCACCTTTTAATGAAAATCCTGATTAGTCTCATGGTGGGCCGCTAAAAAGGGGGCCCATGGCAGTTGCCCTGCATGCCCCTATATATGTCAAACCCTGATCGTCCGTTTTTAACACATAAAATATTAAATTAAGACTAGATTTTAGAAATATTTTCACATGAAGGTTAAATCCTTAACATGTAAAGTTTATAACTTAATAACATTTATCGCATTTTCAATTTCCAAGATCCGTATGTTGATAAATTCGCCGCCTTATTTATTTACAGTATTATTCTCTTAATTTCGCATGAGATTTGTTTTGTAATTTATATGTTAAATCTATTTATATATTGTCGAAAAAAAAGTTAAATGAAAAGAAACGTTATCGTGCATGGTTAGCTAAGGTTTAAAGAATTTAAACACCTAAAAATCTAATAGTTACTTCTCATTTTGCGTTATCATTTTTCGTAGGTTTCAATTTGATCCAACAGTTTCTAGTTTCACCGAGGAAAACGCTGATTCATTGTGTTAAAACGATACATGGTATTACCCTTTTTATTGATTTTCAAGAGAAAACCCGCACACTGTTTATTAAAGCATGGGAAACTTTTCCCACAAACCACCTGATTAAGCTTCTTTTTTTTTTTTTTTTTTTTTTTTTTTTTTTTTACCGTTTGGAATATGGTGTTCTTTTTGGTCCAGAATGAACTTTGTGGTGTCCGAATTTTATATATTTTTTTACCCTTTAGATTTTCTTCTCTTAATGCGACTCTAGCAGAAAGCAGATTCAAAGATCGCTACCCATGTCCCGAATAGCCGAATTTCTAGCGGAAGCCAGGTTGAGAGGGAGGGGGATCAAAACTTGAACTGAAATTTGATTGCAGTTCGAAAAATTGGAACTGGACAAACTTAATAGAAAATTGATTAAACAAAATACACCGAAAAGCGGAAAAGGTGGGCTCGGGGCTTTAAAGCTACTGAATGATCGCATCTGGGTCGAGCTTAATATTATTAAACTATTAGCTGACCATTTACATTGGATTAACTCGAATCTGAATCCGGTTAACTGAATCTAGATCTAACATATCAAATTGATTAAAATTTCATTTTCCAAATGGTTGTTATAATTTGTTAAATTACATTTTTTTTTTCAATTATTTTTTTCAGTGATTTTCTTTTTTAAATACAAGTTAATTTTTCACTTTGCGACGAGTGAAGTGAAATGTGATGTATGTCGCTGAGGAATTTGACACCGCTTTTTGTTAATTGATTTTTTTAGCATATTTATGTTACTTCATTTCAGGGATTAAATGGGATAAAATATTTTAATTTAAAAAAAAAAAGAAGGTTCTTAAAGATTAAAAGAAGTGTACTGTGTGCCTCTCATGGAGGGGTTTATGAATCAGAAGCAGACCACCTTAAACATATGCCCAGGTTAAACAGGTAAGAGATGTCGAACTCAGAGATCTGCACGGGATGGTCCATGGCCCGAAGCCCTACTCCGGCCCTATTTTTATATACTTTTTCCTGAACGCTCGGGCCGAGTCGAACCTAACTTTTTTTTGTGTGTGTGTGTGTGAGGAGCCGGTATTTGTATCATTCCTAGTCTTCATAGCCTGAAATTTTAGTTTTGACTCAGATCGTATGAAAATCATTGTCTCGGCGTGATTTAGTCTGTTCAAAAATCAGTAAAATTAGGCTAGGCTCAAAAATCTTTACAAGAAAAATGGATATTTTTTTAAATTGCCATTACTCTACAATTAAAAATTTATATTTATTTTTTTTAAAGAATAGTATGGATTTATGCGCTTTTTAAAATATAGATAAATTAAAATATAATAAAAAGTGTGAAAAAGAACCTGCCGATGACGAAATCCTGTTTTAAACTAAAAAACATGTTGATCCATCCAAAATTAATATACTAATAGAGAATATATACAGTGAAACCTCCAAATAAGGGACACTCCAAATAAGGGACACTCCAAATAAGGGACACCTCTATTTAAGGGACAAAAATTCCGGTGCCATTCCCTTAGTGTAAGACGTGTAATGTATTTACCTCTGAATAAGGGACACTTGAAAATGAGATCAAAGGGATTGGTTTTTGTATTTCATATAATGAAATATGTCTGATGAAAATACAGATTTTTGTGAATTTATCAAACAGACAGACAGTCATGTGGATACAGTGGCATACGACACAATTGACGATTATATATTTACCCACAATTCTGATTTGACATCAGTGTGTTTATCCCCATTGAAAGTAATGCTGGAAATTTTCAGGATGATTCTGAAAATGGAGAATAAAAGAAAATTATGAAATAAAGAACTTTACAGATGCTTTTGGGCTGTTCTCAAATCCAAAAGGGCCACTTTTATGACATAAGCTTTAATTTATTTTTATTTGGAAATGCTTAAAACTATCAAGCGTTGTTGTTTAGAAATTATGTATTCGAACTTTTTTCTTTTTTTTTTTTTTTTTGGGGGGGGGGGGGGGGTAAACGCAATGGATTTTAGAGAAAATATTGTCAAAGTGGGTATTTTGAATCGAATTTCTACATGGAAGAAGAATAACTACTCAGGACGGGTGAAAAATGTATTTGCTACATGATCAAAATCGCTTATAACTCAATAGGTAATTTATTTATCCAAAAAAGTGAAAGCACAGTTAGATTCCAAATCGCTTCCACAGTCAGGCATTCCAGTTTTATATATTTCAATTTGTAAATGTGTCAAAACGTTTTCCACTAGCTAAGCACAGCAGTTGAATATTTTTTTTTTTTTTTTTTTTTTTTTTTTTTTTGTAAATACTCCTGATAATGAAGAATTAAAATTTATGAGTATGGTAAATGAACATTTGAAAGGTTTGTAGTGAAAAATTGAAATTTGCAAAACATTCACTTTTGATTGATTACTTCAAGTAAAATTATTTTAAATGTTTTAATACTTTTTGCATGAACAGAATTTGTATATAAAATAAAAAAAATGATAATTCTAGAAATTTTATGATTTAGTAAACAATTGAAAATTTAAATTTATTAATTCTCTATTCTTTTTATGTCTCATTAACGTAATTTATACACTTCGGGTACATTTAACTTCACCTTTAATGATTTATTAATTTTATATCCTTCTGAACAATTAATCAAAAATAACAATCAAAACTCTGAAAAAGGGAGACCTCTATTTAAGGGACAAAAGTTCCGGTCCCATAGGTGTCGCTTATTCAGAGGTTTCACTCTAATACATTTACACTTGCTAAAAAAAGCAACTTGTCTATAACGCTTTTTTTTTTCTTTTCGATGCAATTCCTTCTTAGAAGATTTCACTGTATAGCATTTTTCAGATTTTTAACAGTTCAATACATTGAATATGGATTAACAATATTAATGATAACTGAAACATTTAAATACAGAAAATAGAGATTCATTAACAAAATAAATATCGTAGCCATCGTCTCTTCTATAAAAATGGAGATTATAAATATGAAAAAAAAAAAGTCGAGATAAAAATTTTTGGTCAGAAATCATCGTACAAGACAAATTTTTAACCGAATGGATTAAAAATCAATGTTTTGCAGAAAGTCACTGGGGCTGGGCCAGGCTCGGAACGAAATTTCAGATACTTTCCTGGCAGCGCTCGGGCTAAACTTTTAACTTTTTTTTTTTTTCCGGCCAGATTCGTGCCGAACTTTTAATTTTTGAATCGAGCCGGATCGAGTTTTCTTTTCCATGAGTCGAGCCGGGTCCGAGCCGGAAAATTTCGGCCCGTTCAGACCTGTAATCCAACTAGGGGCTGCGAGCCGTAGTGCATATTGTATCAATTAATTTATTCAATGATAGACCCCCCCCCCCTCTCTTAAGAAATGAAAGGTATTTAATTGCAGAAATAAAAAAAAAAAGAGTAAGAAATATCACGCGTTGAGCATAGATTAAGAAACACTTTCGAATACAAAGAAACTTCGATATTTAAAGAAATAAGATTACTGTCTATAGCCAAGTACGTTTTAAATACCTTTGAACAGCCCTGTATTTGATCTGTCGGTTGATATATTTACTAAATAATCGGGAAATTTAATTTAGCAAAAAAAAATGCCTAGCAGTTTGAAATTTCTCTTTCAGCAATTTATAGTAATAAATGGAAACATACCTGAATACTTTTGTTCAGCCATGTATTTTACCTAGTACATTTATTACATGCCAGAATTTAGCTAAAATTTATTTCAAGCTAAAACACTCGTAAAATTACTGAAATCACATTCTCAGAAATTATCATTCATACGCGTCCATGTATCAAATTCTTTGCGTGACCTTGTATATCATTTTATCCATATTCTACAAATATTTCTTTGTAAACTGAATGCAATTCAGTATAAAAATGCATAGCTTATTTAAAACAGCCTTTAAATATAATTTACGCTCATATTCAGTAACATTTGCGAGCTCTTTTGTGTAGCCCTGTATATCAACTATAGCATTTATACACACCATATAATATGCATCGATTTAATGAATCTTAAAAGCTCATATAATAATTAAAATAAATTTCATCCACCAATCAACAATCATTGGATACAGATACAGTACTTCGGAAAGAATGTACTATTTAAGACCTTTTGTGTGTCCCTGTAAATGCTATGCACTTTGTATTTATACATGATTATATCGCATAACTTATATTAAGTCTCAGCGACATATGTCAATTTTATTATACATGAAATAGTTTAATATACTTGAAATATGTCGCACACAATTCCCCTCTTTAACATTATGCATTATGCAATGGAATTCTTTTCTGTGACCTTGTAAATGAATAATAGTTATTTTTTTCATCGCATATTTTAGTGCACGTTGTAAATGCATATATATTATAATATGTTTGATAAGGTGTATCATTTTAAAAATTCATTTGAAAAGATTCTCCCCATAGGCCGTAATGTAACGGCAAAATTTTGACTGTCCCTGTAAATAACCTAATCATGCTAGAAACTTCAATTGAAATAAAGTTCGTGATAGGGTAAACAAATAACGCCCAAAAATTTCAGGACAATCCGAGTATATTTACGGTATAGAGCGCAGACAGGCGGCCAGACAAACCGAAATCATAAACCCTTTTCAATTCTGTTGGAAAGTATTAAAAAACAAGTAAGAAAAATCATGCGTTAAGCATAGATTTTGAAACACTTTCCAACACTTCTTGAAATCTTTAACAAAACTTAGTTGTCTAGGAAAATAAGATATTACTATCCTTATCCAAATATGAAGTCCAATACTTTTGAATAGCCCTATATTTGATCTGTCGGTTGATATATAGCTTATATAATGAGAAAATTTAATTTAGCAGGAAAGCACTTAATTAGTCGAAGTTTTCCTTTCAGCATTTTGTACTAATAGATGGAATCATACTTGAATACTTTAGTTCAGCCCTGCATTTTACCTATTACCTTTAATACATGAAAGTATTTTGCTAAAATTTTGTTCAAACGAAAGTACTCTTTAAAATACTCAAATCACATTTCCAGAAATTTTCATCCAAAGGCAATCAAATATCCATTTCTTTGCGTGATCCTGTATATCTTTTTATCTATATTCTACTAACATTTCTTAGTAATCTGAATGCAATTCAACGTAAAGACTGTATAACTTATTTTAAAACCACCTTTAACTAAATTACGCTCATATATTCAGTACCTTTCCGAGACCTTTTGTGTAAGCCTGTATGTCTAATTTATATAACTATTAGCTTTTAGTCACCATATAATATGCATACATTTCGTGAAACTTAAAAGCACATATCGTAATTGCATTTCATCCATCCAACAGCCATCATCCATAATACACTGTACTTCGGATAGAAATACTTTTTCAAATCTTCGTATTATGCACATGAAATGACTCATATTAAACCTCAGCGATGTATATCAATTGATTATACATGAAATCGTTTACCATAATTAAAATATGTCGCAAACAATTCCCCGCCTTATTATTATGTAATGGAATTCTTTTGTGTGGGAACTAAAAATGAATAATAATGATAATTAAATCTTTAACTCGTGGACAAAAAAATACATTGATGCCGAAAATTGATAAATTAATCACTGCTTACTCAAAATTCCCAAATAATGGATTGAATTAGCTTATTTTTCTTTGTTAAGCGGACATTCCAAAAAATCCGCTCTGCGTTTTTGTTAAAACCTATTGTGGTAAAAAAAATTCCCCATTTTACATCGGCTCACAGTTATTTGCCCAACTTTTTTTTTTTTTTTTTTTTTTTCTATTTTAATCTTACTTTTACATTCTTGTGTTGCGGACTAGCTTCGTTTCTGAGAAACCACACAATGTATAGGGAAATTATAACGAACCAAATTTGCAAGACAGAGATTTATGTGAAACTTTGTAACTAATAAAAATTTAATAAAAAATGGTTGTGCGGAACTAAATTTATCTCTTTTAATAGTATTGGAAATTTCAGAATGATTTTAATTTTGATTCA
This sequence comes from Maratus speculifer, assembly GCA_964019185.1. Classification (NCBI taxonomy): domain Eukaryota; kingdom Metazoa; phylum Arthropoda; class Arachnida; order Araneae; family Salticidae; genus Maratus; species Maratus speculifer. Next base: position 52,713,145 of record OZ025290.1, on the reverse strand, counting down.
AAAAGCTTTTAATTTTGAAGTTAATTTCGGAAAGATTTCGTCTTTAATAAGATTGTGTCTGGGGTTTTTATCAAAAGTATTCCATTACATTACGATCAATGGTGAAAAAAATTTCAAATGCATTTTAATCATTTGAAATTTAAATTATATAATTATTACATAATTTTGTCGAGTCATTTCAAATTTTATGAAAATTGGATGCATAGATCAATTACAGGGACAATCAAAATTATTCCGTTACATTACGGCCAACGGGGAAAAATGCTTCAAATGCATTTTAATGGTGTTACACTCATTCGAATACAGTAGAATACATGAACCTATGAAGTATATATATATACAGGGGTTGGACAAAAATATGGAAACACCTTTTGAAATGCATGTTTGAAAAGAAAGATTGATTATAATGAACTATGTTGATGGCACTGGAGTTTTCGCCTACTGACGCCACCTATACAAGTTCGTAAAATCACTGCACCGTTCAGTCGTTGTTGGAGCACTGTTATGTGAGATTATCATTGCATTATGTCAGAGTTAACAGACTTCGAACATGGACAAATTGTTGGCACGCGTATGGTGGGTGCTTCCGTAATCAAGGTAGCTGAAGTTTTTAGTGTTCCAAGAGGTACTGTGTCGAAGATTTATTCTGCATATTTGAAATGCGGAAAAAACATCATCCGCTAAATCACAGCGCGGACGAAAGTGTGTGCTGAGTGATCGTGACAGACGATCATTAAGGAAGATTATCGCGAAAAATAAGCAGTCTACAGCTGCAAAAGTTACTGCTGAAATGAATGTTGTGTTACCAAATCCTGTGAGTACCAAAACAATTAGAAGGGAGCTTCATAAATAGGGAATTGCTGGCCGTGTTGCAATTGAAAAGCCATCCATCAGTAATGCTAATGCCTGTAACAGGAAAAAGTGGTGTTTAAGTCATAAAGCCTGGACTATAGAGCAGTGGAAGAGCGTAATATGGTCTGATGATTCTTCTTTCACATTGTTCCCCACTTCTGGCCGAGTTTACGTCTGGAGAACGCCAACTCAAGCCTATAATACAGACTGCTTGTTGCCAAGAGTGAAACATGGCGGGGGTTCAGTGATGGTTTGGGCAGCCATATCGAGGTTCTCTTCTGGCCCCATGATAACTCTGTAAGGGCATATTACCGCTCAGACTTATGTGAACATTTTGGCCGATCAAGTCCATCCAATGGTACAAGCTTTGTTCCCCAATGATGATGGTATCTTCCAAGACGACAACGTCCCCGTTCACACAGCTCACATTGTCCAGGACTGGTTTTTTGAGCCCGAGGATGAATTTTCGCATCTCCCCAGGCCACCAAAGTCATCAGACTTGAATGTTATCGAACGTTTGTGGTCTACATTGGAGCGGAAAGTGCGTTCTCGCTATCCACCGCCAACATCGTTATCTGAACTTGCCATCGTTTTGCAGGAATAATGGTACAATATTCCCTTGGCAAACATACAGAAACTGTATTTATCCATTCCGAGAAGACTGCAAGCTGTTTTGAATAACAACGGGTACTTGCCACAATACTAGGCAAGGAAACGTGTTTTTTTAAGGTGTTTCCATATTTTTGTCCAACCCCTGTATATATATATATATATATATATATGTGTGTGTGTGTGTGTATTAAAATATACATTCTGTACAATCTGTGATGCAAAGAATATTTATTATTAAATTACAGTGCCACACAAAAGTATTCCACTGTATAATGCTTTACAGAAAAACATTGTTTGGGTCGTGTGTTAATATTTCAAAAATATTTCTCATTTTATGAATATGATATAATAAAAGTTTCTTCCTGTATATTTACAGGAACACAAACAAGATTTCGACCACTAATACTACATCTGAAGTACTGTCTATTATAACAGCAAGATTTGAATATTTTTTAAACTTCGTTATCGTACGAACGCACCTCATTTGCTACGCTTCACGTGCAATTTCCAACTTGTTTAAACTAAAATATCTTTTAAATGTGTTCATTTAAAGTATATTTTAAATCTGAATATTTATTTATAAACAACTTTGTAAATTCAACTTTATTTAACTTTATTCAACTTATCCAATTTTAAAAAATAAATTGTAAGTATTTTTGAATGAATAAGAAAAGTAATTATTATTTATTTTTAAATTCAAAAACTTTTTTGTTTTCTTAAACTGAATTAGAAAGCTCAATTTTTAGATTTTTTATTTAAAAAAATAAATTCATATTTATTACTAATAGGCCCAATACGCATGCGTTCTAGGAATAAACGGGATTTCTTCCTCTGTTTTAGACGTTCGTGGAGAATTCACAGATCAAACATGTTTTTCTAGGAATACGGAAATTAATTCTGAAAAAAAATAAGGTATAGTGGCGAATTTTTCTGACAGTGTGTGGTATTTACATTTGTGATGTAAATTATTCTGTTCAATAACAAAATTATCTGCAAAATTTGCAGAGAACGTAATGTATCGTTAATATTTCCTTCGTAATTCCAAAACAATAAAAAACATCGTGTTTAAATATGCAATTCTGAGAACAGCACAGCTTAGAAGAATAGAACCCTCCCACGAATATTTCAAAATTTCTAGAAAATTTATAGATATAAGTTCATTTGATAAAACATGATAATTGATATATTATGTCCGTTGTGATTGGGACAATGTTTTCCTCAGAATTAAAACTTAACAGTAGAATTTAAACCTAAACGTAACAATAAAGTTTAAATCTAAGCAGATCTATAAAACCTAAAGGGAAAAAAAAAAAAAAAAAAAAAAAAAAAACGGAAAAGAAAGAAAATACTTAAACTTATCAGTAGAATTCAAACTCAAATTTAACAGTAAAGTTTAAACCTAAACAGATCACCTGTTAGGTAAAATATATATATATATATACCTAATCTTATCAGTGCAATTCAAACTCAAACTTAAAAGTAAAGTTTAAACCTAAACAAATCCCCTATAAATTAAAAAAAAAAATGTACTTAACTTTATCAGTATATTTCAAACCAAAACGTAACACTAAAGTTTAAACCTAAACAGATCTATGAAACATATGGAGTAAAAAAATAATAAATAAATAAATAAATAAATAAAATAGCATCTTTGTTATTTTAAATTTTATGAGAAAATATAAATTTCTTACGAAACACATTTCTTATTAAAAAAAAAAAAATCAATATTTCCAGAAACTTCAATTTTTTGCAGAAGGGAAATCTAGCAAAAATCTGGGTCCCTCCGCCCCCCCCCCCCCACACACACACACACACACTTTTGTAGTCATAGGAAAAACAGAGGGTATACGCTTAAGACAGAGGATATAACTTAAAGTGTATATACTATAGCTCTCTTGAGAAACAGGGGGTATACGGTTTTCCTTTAAAAAGTCCAGGTGGTATACGACGTATACCCTACATTACATCCCTGCCCCCCTCCCACACACACCCTACTCTCGTCTGGAAATTTAACATCTCAATACATGCGTTTGAAGAAAAAAAAAAAAAAGTCTTTATTTATGCATTTGGGAGAAAAATACATATTGATAAATATAAAAGAATTATATTCGCTGTTATGAGAGTACTTTCTTTAAAATTAAACCCAAACTTATTACCCTGATTTTCCAACCGTTGAGGGGAAACCCCCTTACCAAAGAAACTGGCGCTCCCATCGTTGGAAGTGAACGAACGCGTCAGCCAATCCCCACGTCAAGAACGACGGAAAGAAGCAAAGAGGGAAATTCCCCTGTTAAACAAGTCGACAACGAAACGAACCGAAACCAAATAGAGTGTTTGTTATCAGTATCTCGCGAGCGGTTTTAATACACTCATTCAAAATAAAATCTACAAATGGTAGTTTGGAATTAGAGGAAACTTTAGATTTTTGAGCTGTTGGGGTAAGTATATGAATTGCTTTTCTCTGTTGTTATATTTTATTGATATAAATTTATATAAACATTTGTAATTAGAAAGGGAGAAAAGTTTAATCTTTAACATAAAATTTTGATTGTTTTCCTTACTGTTTTTTTATATATATATTTATAAAAATATGCTTTTTCTAAAATAATTTAATATATATTAAACCCATTTCTTGCTGATTTTTTAAAAACTTATTATTTTTTAATTTTTCTTCTTTTCTTATTTACTTTTTTTTATTATCATTATTCCGAAGAAAATATTTGAATCAACAATATTTTTTATTGAAAACTAGAATGTTTCCTTTAACTATTTATTTATTTATTTATTTATTTATTTTAGTCGCACAATTTTTATATGGTAAAATAAATGTGAAATTAAATTTTACGAATCCTTGCAAAAAATGCGACTTGCGTATACTATAGCATAAGTGCATTGAAATATAACTAAAATCTGAATTTCCATGCATTTTTATTCATCTTAGAAAAATATTCATATAAATTGTATTTTTCTTTTTTTTTTTTTTTTTTTTTTTTGTTAATATCTGATACCATGATCATGCTCATTAGGCATTTTTGCAAAGTTTTATAATGCTTAAATCAGTAATAAATACATAGTTGGTACAAATTTTAAATTCTAATTAATATTTTGTATTTTTTGAGACAATATAGCTGTAAAAAAGTAATTTATTATAAAAAATCAATTTTCTCAAAATTAAAAAAAAAAAAAAATTATAGTTTTTTTTTTTTTTCTTCTACTTTTCGTTCACTTATTTTGGAAATATAGGGGGAAAAATAATAGGTCTTTTGTTGTATATTATATATATATATATATATTTTTTTTTTTTTTCAATAATGACAAACTTTATTGAGATTGCGTGCTTTATACTACAAATTTTATCATAGCTAAACATAGGGATTATCTTCTCTTGCATCTACTACAGCTAAGGGGGACTTCCCTTTTTCACTGACCTTAAGGTCCGAACACACACAAATACTTTTTGCGGTTAGCAGTCGGCGCGTTTTATGTTCGTAGGCGGCGTGTTTTATGTTTTATGATTATTTCCAGTTGAACTTCAATCCTACGACTGTCTCTCCTTATCGTTGACCGATTGCTATTTCTGCAACGGCGAGTTTTAGAAAATAAATACTTCAAATGTTGTTCTTTACAATATGGGAATCTATTTTACTCAAGAGTTATTATTTTTTTAATTATAAAATTTAAATTTTTATAAGATCCATGAATTTTATAAATTACGTTTAAAATAACTTTCGTCATACTAGGGTAACATCCCCAGTAATTGGCATGCACCAATGATTGGCACATCCTACAAACATGTTCTAAAATAAGATTTATATCCAGTCTTTAAAAAATGCAAGACCAAATACAGGTTATATGATCATTTACGTTAAAGATTATAACTTTGATTTATGCTACTAGATGACAATAGTGCCGAGGAAAGAGAAACAATTATGGCTTGTATCAAATTAGCCATTTTTGTTGCAAATGCTTCTTCTTTGGCTTAAGGAAGGCATGCTTTTCAATTTATTATTATCTGATTTATAATATATTTTAAATTTTAATTGACAACAGTTTTGTTTAGTTAAAAAGGGTTACTTTAATTGTGTAAAAGTATTTTCGACACAGATATTTGGATTTCTGAATTAATGATAGATACCAATTAATGGTGCTTCAATTTTGCTAGTTCCAAGTAATTGGTACTTATTCCAATTACAAGGAATTCGTAAGGAATTTGAGATTAAACCACTTATTTCGGAAGTATTTTTAAAGTTATAGACTAATTTTTTTATCATTTGTTTTTATTTGAAAATATGAAATATTATCAGTAATTGGAATCCATTAAAGCTTCATATGACAATTACTGGGGACAGCATGACAATTACTGGGTATTAATATAAGTATATTGTATTGTTTTAAAGTGTTCACATTTCAGACTAATAGGCTGATTTCTTACTCTCAAAAACTTGAAATATGGCATCTTCATCTACAGTAAATTAATTTAAAGCGATTAAACGCAATGCAAAATATAAAGTTTTTTAAAAATATATACATGTGTCAATTACTGGATCACAAGGTGTCATACATTGGTGCTCTAGGTGCCAATTACTGGTGATTTCAGCAACTTTTTATAAATAAATTTTTATAAAAATACTTTCGCAAATTTTTTAACTTTTAGTGGGCAAAATAGATGCACAGATATGCATTCTTTGATTTAAAAATATTTCCAAGTAAATATCTCATTTCTTTGTAATGGAAATTTAAGTAAGTTTAAAGACAAATTCTTAATGTGCCAATTACTGGGAATGTTACCCTATAATAAGGAAACAATTAAAATCCCATTTTTTTTAAAATCGAAGTTTTCCGATACTTTGAATATTATTAATTGGGGGATTGAAAATGGAAAAAATCTTTTTTGATAGCATTTTCACCACTTAAGGCGAGTTTTTTTTTTTCCTTCTAACACCTTATATATCGCGTCTACTATTTACATGGTCAATGTAATTTCAACATCTGAAACTCAAACGGCCTCTTTATATTGGCAGTAATAAAATCGGTAATATATGTATATATATATATATATATATATATATATATATATTAATCTGATTTTACAATATCCTACTTATTGTAAAATATACTTTTAATAAAAAGTGATTGTGGTAGCGAAAGCTTAAAAAAATTTTTTTTTCTTGTTTGTTTCTTTTTTTCCTGCTTTTTTCTCAAAACATAAGAATAAAAACTTTTTTTACGCATACTTTTCGCAAATATATAAGTATTTTGTGTAAACATAATACTTATCAAGATCTAAATATACCAGTTTTCTTCATAACTTATTGGATCTTACATTATAAAATGTGCTAAAACTGTTCTTATTATAAAACATTCTTATTTATGTTTATAAAACTAATTGGTAAACATTATTTCATTCCGAAAAAAAAAATATTTAAAATTTTATTTTATTTTTAAAAATACATAATTTTGATTCTTTACTGTCTGGGGAAAAAATATCACCTTTCTTATGTTATTAAAAATTTGTCGTGATAAATTGTGGTAAAGGGTGAGGGGGGGGGGAGTAATTAACATCTGATCAAAGGAATTTTCATCATCTTTCGCTAGTGCTTTGAAAATATCTATTTTAAACCATGTGATTGCCATCTATCTGAACATTTCTTTATCTGATAGTGAATGAATGACCTTTGTGAATAGAGCACTTATCGATAGCAAATATAATGTAATTATATAAGGCATTCCTTTTTCTTCTTTTCTGTCTATATACAAAATTTTCGCGAAAATTATTTTTTTTTTCAAAAGAAATTTGCGCGAGCAATTTTAATAAATTTAATTTACTTACTACTTTAATTTAATTTATCCCATGTCTTCAGGGCCGGGGCAACGTCGTGCGGGACCCTGGTAAAATAGTTAATGAAACCCAAAGTATACTTCAGTACTAGATTAGCTCGGTCACCCCTGCTAGTACTTTATTAAACTCGTTCAAAATAAACTTTGTGTTCAACTCGATATAGTATTTTTACTGCATCATTCACTCTGTATTATTACTGTAAAACATGTTATTTATAATAGCCTTATTTACAAAAACAATTAATAAGGAAACTATATTTGTATGCACATGTTCATAAATTTTACTTTATTTTAAAATTTACAACGAAAGGACATCGATCGAAATCACTTTTTTAGCTCGACTCTGATTGGTTTTTACCATGCATCTCGAATCCCATTAAGAATGTATAAAAAATTTCTTCACATTCTGAAAGACAATGTTTTTTGCCAGATACAGCCAAATTAGGAGACATTCTTTCATTTGGTTCCAAATACGTGTTTTGGATTTTGTAATCTTAATAATCAATTTTTCGGCCAAATGTCGCCAATATTTTGTCAAATATCGCCAATATTTTGTCAAGTATCGCCAACTTATTGTTTGTTGCCATATTCTCGTGACTCTGACTCGTATTACCCAAAATGACATACTAATCAAATTTGATCAAACATATATGACTTAGCTCAATGGTCTTCAGATAATCAAAAACAGTAGAATATAAAATTGAATCAAAATCGTTTAAGCCATTTCTTAGGTGAAATTAGCTTGACAGCATTCAGCAATGAAGCGAAGTGACCCACTAATATAATTTTGTTTAGCATGCGACTCAGCCCAATAGTCTTCTCGTGACAAAAGTCTTTTCATTACAAAATTTTGGTAAAATTGATTAAGTCGTTATATATGATTAGAATGACCCTAACCTATTATAAGCCAAAATTACTCACTAATTGAATTTTCACGAGCATATGTCCTATTTCAATGGTTTTCTCTTGCCCGATATAGTACAAAGTATATTCAAAATGGTGAGAGCCATTGTCTACATAAAATTAGCACGACCCATAAACACCCACAAATGACCCTTATAATCGAAATCTCTCGAACATGTGACCTAGCTCATTAGTTTTTGCGAGCCAAAAAACTTTAAATACAAAATTTAGATAAAATCGATTGAGCTGTTTTTTAAATGTAATTAATTTGACCCTGACCTATTATGACCCAAAATGACCTACTAATCTAATTTTCTGAAACATCTGATCTAATCCAATGCTTTTCTTATGCCCGAAAACGATAGAATACAAAATTTAGTCAAAATTGTGCGAGACATTGCCTAGATAAAATTAGAATGACCCAGAATAGATCCACTAATCGCAATTTCTCGAACATGTGACCTAACCCACTCATTTTCTCATGTCAAAAATATGCTGAATACAAAATTTTGTTAAAATCATCCACTCGTTCTTTAGATATAACTTGACCATGACTCACAAATGACCCTTATAATCGAAACCTCTCAAACATGTGACTTAACCCATTAGTTTTCTCGTGTCTAAAAATTGTTGCACACAATTTTTCGTTAAAATCGATCCTGCCGTTCTTTAAATATAAATAGCTTGACCCAGACTCTTTATGACCCAAAATGATTCATTAATCGAAATTTCTCGAACATGTGACCTAACCCACTCATTTTCTCATGTCAAAAATATGCTGAATACAAAATTTTGTTAAAATCATCCACTCGTTCTTTAGATATAACTTGACCATGACTCACAAATGACCCTTATAATCGAAACCTCTCAAACATGTGACTTAACCCATTAGTTTTCTCGTGTCTAAAAATTGTTGCACACAATTTTTCGTTAAAATCGATCCTGCCGTTCTTTAAATGTAAATAGCTTGACCCAGACTCTTTATGACCCAAAATGATCCATTAATCGAAATTTCTCGAACATGTGACCTAGCCAAATGATTTTTTCGAGCCAAAAAAATGTTGTATACAAAATTTCGTTAAAATAGATTCACCTGTTCTTTAGATATAGCTTGACATGACCCATTATGACCCATCATAACCCACAAATGATTCTTAAAATCAAAATCTCTCAAACATGCGACTTAGCCGATTAATTTTCTTATGTCAAGAACTTGTTACATTCAAAATTTCGTTAAAATCGATTACACCGTTCTTTAAATATAAATATCTTGAATCAGACCCTTTATGACCCTTTATGACCCATTAATCGAATTTTCTCGAACATGTGATCTAGCCCAATGTTTTTCTCGTGCCCGAAAACCATAGAACGGAATTTTTAGTCAAAATTGCGTGAGAAAATCGCTAGATAAAAATAGCATGACCCACAATGACCCCAAGAATGACCCACTTACCGAATTTTCTCGAACATGTTACCTAACCCAATGGTCTTCTTGTAATCCAAAACGATACAATATAAAATTTGGTCAAAATCGTTAGAGCCGTTTTTTAGATAAAAATGGCTTGACCCATAATGACCCCAAAATGACCCACTAATCGAAATTTTTCGAACATGTGACCCAGCCCAATAGTTTTCTCGTGCCAAAAAACGATTGGATACAAAATTGCCTTAAAATCCATCCAGCCGTTCTCTAGATATAAATAGCTTGATCCTGACCCATTGTGACCCAAAATGACCCAGTAATCGAATTTTCCCGAACATGGGACCTAGCCCAATGGTCTTCTCGTGCCCGAAAATGGTAAAATCCAAATTTTTGCGAAAATCGTTAGAGCCGTTTTTGAGATAAAATTTACCCACACACACACACACAATTTTTGCTCGCATTATAGTATAAGATAATTGAATATATCATCGTGGTATTTGAGTTTCTTTTTTTTTTGCTTTCATAGTTACTTTTGAGGTTATTAAACCTATTACATTTCCCGACTATGATATATGTATTTTTTTTCTGTTAAAAATAAAGTTAATGTTTAATTTTTCTCAAAAAAAAAAACGTTTAAAAACAAATCGAGAGGAAAAATATAATTTCCTACCGAGAAAATATTACTTCGAATTGTATTAATAAACTCAATGCCCGAAACAGAACACATTTGGCCCTGTGCAGTCGCCCTTTTGCCTGATGATTGTGCCGAACCTGTATTTTTTATAGCTCAAATAATAAACATAAAACCGTTTTAAAAAACTCTCAAAGCACCAAAAAAAGCTTGTTTACACACACACACACATATATATATATACATAATGTTTAGTGTCATTCTATGTAGGGGAGAGGGGGGCACCTTTGAACACTCTAAATATCTTCCTTCAAATAAATTATTTTAAAAAAATGTATATGGAAATACATTACTGCTGCTTCAAGGAAGGGAATAATTATACAAAGCTGTACCATTTTGTATGAACAGTACTGTCTAAACAAGATAGGTATTTTTCTCCCTCTTGAATCTAAACTTAAGAAATTAGTTGTAAAACTTTTGTTTACAAACTTCTATCCCTAACATTTTAATTTATTGTTCAATGCTTAAACAAAGATGTTAGCTTTAGTTAAAAAGTTTTGTTTCGTTCAAATTCTTCAGCCGAATTGAGTAAACCATTGCAATGTTGAACTCCATGTGATGGAGCACCATTGAACAGTGAAAAAACACCGAATAAACTGGTGATAAATAATAATTGAAACAATTTAAAGAGAACACTTAAAACTATGAAGTAAAGAGTTGTTAATGCATCTAAATATTATTATTTCTGATATATGTGAAAAGAGGTTAATTAAGAATCTCAAAGAACGTGGACTTATACTGCTAACATTTCCTTTTACTGCACACATAGGTTACAATCTCTGTATGTGTCAGTGATAGTAAGTTTTAAATCTAAATTGAATAAAACCTAAATTCATTTAATGGATAATTGCAAACCCCGGATACAAAATAATGATTCGTGATATAACTGGTTTCCAAACATTATTTCTGATTTCCGTAACGGATAAAACGGAATTTTATATCAGGTCTCTTATAAAAAAAATAGCCAATGAAAAATTTTAATTTTCCAGAAGTATCAAATTGGTGTATTTCAAGGATATTGTAAAAAAAATTTCACAACTAAATACAACTGGAGGGACACTTTGTGTTTAATCAACAACGAGTTTTGACACCAACTTTGATGGATTTAAGTTTAGTTAAATAACAAAATAATTAGTAATTTAAACAAAATGCAGTTATTTAATTTTACTCATATTACTTTATATTTCTGAAACATAATCAACTTTTTATAAAAACTCTCAATATTTTCATGTTTTATTTATTTGTTCAAAGGTGCTCTTGCTTGTTCAAAGGTTCCCCTACATGGGGCAGGTTTGAAAAAAATCTTTCAACTTTTTAAATCCTCACAACTTATTTAGTTTCTTTGGAAAATATTTAATTTATGGTTCATATGATGGAGAAATGCGTTGTTTTTATTATGTAATATTTAAAACACAATAAATATAATTCAAGTAAGAAATATATTGATTTTCTGAAAAAAATGTTCAAAGGTGCCCCCCTCCCTCCTCTCCCCTACTCGCTGTGGAAACATGGTAGAAAAACTGAAAATAAATTTACATTTAGACATATTCATTACATTTCAGAGAATGATTTATTTACTCAGATATCCATGGCCATCTTTAGAAAGCTAATCAAACATTTTACATATTTTTAATTATCTTATTAGACTTAAAATTGAGAACCGCTTGATAGTAAGGGACCTGGATCATTGTTGCCAGATTGTGGAATTATTTATGCAAAATATCTGCCCCTTTTTCAGATTAATAGTTTTCGCTTTATTTAATTACGGATGTTTGACATTAAATAAAGTGAAGATTACTATTCGAAAATTCTGATAGATTTTTTAAATTAAAAAAATCAACTTGGCAAAGTGGGCTGGATTTATCAAATGCCCTTTCCGTAAATCGCCCTTGTTCTTTGCTATGTTTTGCAAAAAATTTTAAGATATAGAATACATAAAAAAAAGAAAGAAAAATGAAGCACATGAATTGATGATCACGAAATTTCTTTTAGTATTTTAATAAGAATCTCATACCGCAATATATATATATATATATATATATATATATATATATATATTAAGGACGAGATGGCCTTTTGAATGCATAATCGCGCTGAAATTTTTCCCATCGATTGAAATCATACCATTACCGTAAGATCTCCAAGATCTGAAAATATGGGACAAGTGATCAAAATTATTTTAACCGTCCGTTTTGTTGTCTTGTTTTTATTTTAATTTATCTGCTTCGTCATTAATTTTTGCACACCACTGCACATAAAACCGATATCTGAAGTCTCTTGCACCGTAAATACAAAAAGAGCGACATTGTTTGAAGAATCTTTTACCGCAGATGTAAAAAAAATTGATATGGCGTCACTGTATATAATTAATTCTCCGTAAAAACTTTCTGTTTGTTTGTTTTCACTGCCCAACTCTTACCTCGAATTAAGTTTGTGGATCCGCTCGCCATGTTGTGAATGTTAATACAGATAAAAGATGACAACCTGGATAAAATTCTTCTTTTTTCCATATTTTCTATGTTTATTTTATGAGAATCCATTGACGTCTTACTTGCTGAATCGCAAAATGTGAATACATATTTCAAAGGAGAAAAAATCTTTTTCATTTTTTGCTTAAATATTTTGCACATTCCCCCCCCCCCCGTAATTTCCCTTTTCCTGCCAAAAATTCATCTTTTAACGAAGGCTTGTTTTTTATTATTCTCCTATCTTTATCTTGTGAATGTTTCTTTATTATGGAAAAGAGGATATTTTATTTAATGGTACTTTGGTAACTTTTGTTTAAAGATTACATTTCCAGGCATCTTGCGTAGATTTAACGAATATTCAATGATCTCATGCCTTTAATTGCGAAATTTGCGGAGGCAATGTGACAAATATATATATGAGTGGAATAACTGGTAGTTAGTTTGCTGGTAGTAGCATTAGTCACTCAAAACAATTGTAAAAAAAAAAAAAAAAAGCAGACGTGCAGGGGCTTAAATTAACTATTCTTTTTACATACCCTTCATACGTAGTATAAGGTAAGTACGTAGTATAAGGTAAGTCTTGCAATCGTTTTGAAAGTCGAAAAACTTTTTTTGATAGATTTACACGTTTCAGAAACTGGAGATTCCAAAAAACATATTTTTAGAAAATAAATAAATAAATAAATAAATAAATTGCCGTCCGTCTGTTTGTGTGTCTGTCTGTTTGTAAACGCTCTATCTCCCGAACAAATTGAGAAAGAGACTTGAAATTTAGTATGTACGTAGTATGTAGCAATGGAACGAAGCCTATTTAATATCAGTAACCTGGATTATCCGGAATTATTTTTTCGGTCACTCGACTCAGAATTCGTTCTGATAAAAAGTACATAAAAAATTTCGATTTTTTTTTATTTTAAGGAATAAATATAAAAGACAATAAAAAATAAAAAAATTACATAAAGAATTAAATCAATCGGATAATTGGTTGTCGAGATATTTGTAATCCTGTTTTCCACACTCTTCGATTTTTCATGATCCTGTATTTCATTCAAATTTCAATTCAAAGATATATTTTAATTGGAAATAAAACGCTTAATCTAATGTAGTAAATTTAAGTTAATATAATTATCATTTTTGTAATTATAAGGATGCTTCTTTTGGGCAATTCAGTGATTTGATATTGATTGAGTAATTTGATTTTATTTTCATATTTTACAGTATGCGTATCCATGATGGTTAAGTATTATGCTGGCCTCCAAGACTAGTCTTTTTATTTGTTTCCCGTAGGAAAATGTGCAGATAAAAGAAAGGAAAAACCTATGAGCGCTAATTATCCTCGAACCGGAACAGGGTGTAGGATTTTGCTTTTACAAAGAGATCATTGTACCGCCAAGTAGTTTCGTAATGAATTTTACCTTATCAAAGAAGTCTAATATAATACGCTGTAACTTCCATTTAATCTTATCGTTATACTTAAATACTTCGTTGTGAAAAATATCCGTTCAATAGAAATCAATTGAGACTTAAAAAATTAAATCTGCTTTTAATATTAGATGGATTAAACAAATTTTATGTTAAATTTTCTTTAAGGGTGTATTTAAAAAAAAAAAAAAAAAAATTCACCCGTAACAGCTCAAAATTTTCTGATTCATTTTCAGACTCATTTTTAGAGGTAAGAACATGAAACTTGCTGAAGTGATTTATCAAGAAATGTATAAGATGCAGTGTAGTTTCATTTTTCGCTGAATTAATTTGAATTTGACTTATGAACAATTATTTTCTGAGTATGATCCTTTTTTTCATTCCCAGATCTTCCCGCTTCGGAAAATTCGACTCAAAGCGTCCACTTTCACAGCATTTTTTTTTTTTTTTTAATATTTTCTGCCTTTATAAAAAAAAAAAAAGTCGACTGGCACGACACATTGTATAGTTTCTGAATAAGAGAATTTGCCAGTTTGATGCTTTTGAAAGCAAAAATGAATTAAAAAATAAATCAGAAAATAAACAGTTTGGATTAGAATACATCTTTATAGTACTTAACAGTATCGTAAGATGCTGATATTTGTAGGACTTTGTTTAAAAACAATAACATCTTTAACTGCTTCACCAGTTTGCCCGTACGTCATACGGCCAACGTGTTTTTGCCAATCATGATTTATTATTATCACCAGTAATTTTGTTTTGTAAATTTTGTATTTTTTAATCCGAGCATTTTTCCGATTCAATTAGGCAAAAAATTCTATTTTGAAATACCGGTGATAAAAAAATAAAAATTCTATAAAAGACTCAAAGAAATAGGCATTATTTGAAAGTTTGTTTAAATAATATTGACCAGTTAACTTGTTAATAATGTGATGTTTTCCCCTGAGAGTATTAAAAGGCTATTGTTCCTTTCTATCCGAGACACGATAGAGTGAATCAGAACTTGTTTCTGTTGTGAGAGAGGGGAAAACCCTGCCTAACATAATCAGGTGGTCAAGTATTTTCTTGTCTCGCGAAAGCTAAGTAAAAAAAAAAGGATAGGAAAGAAAAATCCTGCATTTAGAAATAATTATGAGACAAATTCCAACATTTCTATTTATTTTCTTCTTCTTTCGAAACGAAGTCCTACATAAATATCAGCGCATTAGGATATACTTTTAAATACTATCTAAGAAAATTTAATATAAAATCTGTTTAATACGTCTAATGATAAAAGCAGATTTTACTTTTCAACAAGAAATAAAAAATCATGCGTCAAGCATAGATTATGAAGCATTCAGAATAATGTAACAAAACTGCACCGTTTAAAATATTAAAATATTTCGTCTAATTTCACGATATGGAAATGTATTACGCATTTCAAAACCGAATTTCAGCTGTTCGGTTCTACAATCGGAAAATTCTCCGAACTCTTTAGCAGCTCTTGATATAGAGTTTTGCATCTATTAACTTGCATTCCATAATTTAGTTTATTTAAGAGATGCCTATGTTTCAGAAAATTCCCCTTCAGAAATTTCCTCTAATAGGGAGAGTGGTATTGGAATACTTTTCTGCAGCCCTGCATATGAGGTATAGAATTTATATATAAAGAGTAATATGCAAAAACCTAATTAAATTCAAAAGCGCATACCGAATTTTAAAACATAATCTTTAAAAATTGTTATGCAAAGACAGTACTGTAATTTATTTCTTTTGTGTGTCCTTATACGTTAATAAAAAATGTTATGCATGCTCTATTTTAACGTGATCCTAGTGAATTTCAGTGATTTATATCAGTTTCAACACTTTTAAAATAGCGCAATATCATTAAAATACTCACCAAACGACCCCCCCCCCATATACCGTAATGTAATCGAATTCTTTTGAGTGTCCCAGTAAATGAACCATTAATCGTACATACTTCATATGCAATATCAAACATGCTTTGTGGTGACCCTAAATAAGCTTCATCAATTGCATGAAAATCCGAGTATATTTACGGGAGTTAAAACGTGGCCAAACAGGACAGACAAACCGAATGCATCATAAACACTTTTTAACTTTATTGGAAAAGGCTAAAAAATACTACGCTCTAACACATTTAGAAAGCACAGAGTTGAAGCTAAATATTTTAGAAAGAAGTAATTCTTTCGACATAACTGTAAGTTGCATAAGTGTGTATTTTCTCTCATTAAAAAATGTTATATGACATTTTACATCCACAAAAACTTTTTCGTTTACAGATAATATCATAATACATTTATTTAAATTTTCTGAACTCGGAACTGCTCGTAAGGCCTGTTTAGGGAAGAATTTTCTTCCTTACAAGGAAGGTCTCCATACGGGGATATTTCCAAAAATCTGAAAAAAGTACAGAATGTTCTTCACATGAGGATAGGTTTATAAAACAAATTCGGCAGAACCTCCATACCTTGTCCGTAAAAAAATAATGAAAAATTCGTTATTTGGCAGTTTATCATCGTTTGGCGATGAAAAGCAATTTCAAAAAATGTGTTTTTTTTTCTTTATGTCAAATGCATTTTAAACCGAAAAAGCTTCATGTTCAATATGTTTAGATGGTTTTGTTTTGTCAGCTTTAGTTTGTTTTAAGTATAGTTTCTTTATGTATATTTATATTCAAATTTAACCATCAAAATTTGAGATTTAAAACGAAATTAAAATTTAAATTAATTAAAATTGTTTTAAGTTCAAAGTGCAGTTGAGCATTGTCAATTCGATTTTGTTGCTATGGGAACATCTGACTTTTATTTTTGAATAAGCTTAAATGTATGAAAATAATTTTACTGAATAAGAATTTTTTATGTATAAAAATATTTTTTCCAGAGGTAATTAAATAACTACAGCAATAAATAGTATATAAGTGCGGGGAAAAGTGCTGCTCGCCAAATTGGGAGACACTTTCGTCTTTTCACGCCAAATATTCGAAAGTATTTTATTTTTTTACATGTTTTCTACTGCAATTCCGCCGCTAATTTTCACTGATCCTTTATTACTTACATGAGTAGTTTAATTAGTATTTTTTCCAAAAAAATCTCAGTATGCCCAGTATGGAGACCTTCCTTGTTAGACTGAAACTGATCCCGATCCCGCGATAAATTTTTCTCAGCAGGTCTCGGATGCCATCGAGCGAATCTGCGACTTCATAATAAGAATCACTTTTATCATTATCTTTTTACTTTTATCTTATTTTTATCTAATCGGGCATACCCGAGCCCAACACGCAACCAAAAGAATTCAAGTCAGTTCTATCACAAATATGCAGCTAAATGAAATTAGAAGCAACCCAAATCGCAGGTCCAATTAAACTGTAGTGTTTGCAAAAACTAACTTATTTGAAGATCCCAGAAGCCAAGGGTTATAAGTGACAAAATTGAAAAAAAAAATGAACTAAGTGCACAGACGATTTGGAAGTATGCTTTTTTCTTTTCAGGTAAAGAAATATAATTGATTTTCTAATTATGTACTGTGTTCTAGAGATAAACCACTTTTGCCAAATAATAATCAATATTGATTAATTATAAATTTAAAAAAAATTGTACTCTTTTTTTTTTTTTTTTTTTTTTTTTTTTACAGTTATTGCAATAACAGTTTAAAGACCACAATGAAACAAACGGCAGTTTTCTACTTCAATTCAGTCAATTAATTTTTATGTTTAAATTTAACTTCAATTACCCTTGAACTCAATTTACTACAAATCGAATTTTCGATCCTATCTTAAGAATTGTTTGGATTCTTTACGAAAAGTCAGGGGCAAGTAAGCAGTATCCAGCGCCCGTGTGCAGAACTTAAGTTAATTAGTTCTTTATATCCGTCTCTCCGAAAATAAAATTTTATATTAAAAAAATTATCAATTCTATAAATACATAATTGTCATCTTTCTGAAGTCCTTCCCCCCCCCCCAAAAATAAATAAATAAATATAAATAAAGTTTTTTTCTTTCTTTTTTTTTCTTTTTTTTTCTTTTTTCTTTCTTTCTTTTCTTTCTTTTTTTTATACCGGCAAATTTAGTTAATAAAATGTGTCCTGTTCGTATTTTATTTCATTTATTAAATAAAATTTCTGTTTCTGAAAATGCTTAAAGTACTTGAAAAATAAAGAAAGATGGGAAAAGCGTTCAAAGAATACTGATCTTGCACTAGCAACTGATTACAATGTCTTGTGATATCCATCATATTTCACACGAAGTAAAATATATTAAAAAATATCAGTAAAATATTTTCATTAACTTTAAAGTTATGAACGAAAATCCCGATTTAACTCTGAGTAAGACATCCTGTAATTATGTACCTTTAAATGTGGATTGCAATCCAGGTTTCCTATACAAACTAGTCAGATGTGGCAATCCCAAAACTTTCTTCTATCTTATGCATGTCAATACTTCCTGAAAAATGTAGCATAGCAGTGCTACTGGTTAGGTGTCAAACAAAAATCTAGTCAGTAACAACTTATGTCAACTTATAACTGAATCTGAAGTTTTGTGAAGTTCCGTGCATTAGTTCTTGAGATAGCGCTATTTCAATAATCGCGAATAATGCACCGTGGCAGCGCTGCCTGTTGAACGATTTACACCAAAATGTAATCAGCGCCATGTTATATCAAATTCTAACTAAATTTAAAGTTTTAGTACTTATGATATGGCTATTGTGAATAATGAGAAACAGCAGCATCACCTGTTGAACGATATACACCAAAAACTAATCAGGTCTAATTTATATCAAGGTCTAACAGAATATAAAGTTTTGTGAAATTTCGTGCATTAGTTCTTGAGATAGAGCGCCCACAAAATTTTTGTCACATGACAGACTGACAGACTCATACACAAACATTTTGTAAGAACATGTTTTTTGAGTTCTCCGACTCCCTAAAACGTTTAAATCCGTCGGAAACCGGATTTCGAAAATTTTCACGAATCCAATACTTTTTTCTTGTAAAGAAAGAAGAAAGTAAAAATGTTTGATTTAGAGAACTGAACCGTATCATGTCTCAGAAAATTGTCCCACGCTTTTTTTTTTTTTTTTTTTTTTTTAAACAATCTTTATATTTCTCAACATATACTGATTAAAAAAGGCAAGTCGAAAATACAACGCAATTAATATGTCACAAGACAGTATTTCCCCGAGTTGCCTCGACTTCAGTTAATTTGTTTAGTTCCAGAAATCTCTGGAGCTTTCACAATTAGCAAATAGTGTGCACATATTTTGATTGCGTAAAGTGTCAAAAGATTTTTTTTAATTTAAATTTTACTGCATCAGGTACAACTCTTATGACATGTGGGACGTTCTGAGATTGAAGCGAAATTTAATAAGAAATTGTATTTTATTATTTCGCATTTATTTATTAATGGCTTTGGTAAAATAATTATTTCTGTTATAATTTGGTTATTTTTTTTAACCAGGTCATGCATTTTGTATTACAAAACTCGCAATAGAAAAGAATCTTTGCAAAAGCATTGTAATAACTTCACTGAATAATAATTGTATTATTTTATTGCTTCGCATTAATTTATTAATGGCTTTGCTAATTAAAAATTTAATTATGTTAAACTCAACTCTTAATCTCTATAAATAAAAGGAATTCTGAGGATAATTAATTGAATAATTGAATAATTATTTGAGGCACAGGGGAAAGCAAATCTTGGCAATGCGCCAACTCGGTCCAGAGGAAGCAAATCTTGGCAATGCGCCAACTCGTAAAAGGAATAAAGCAGAAGAAATATAAAACAGATAATGTATTTATCACAAAAAATCGTCTGCTAAGAAAATCTTTTTTCATTTTGAACTTCTATAAATAAAAGGACAGATAGGCTCTCAAACAGTGAATCGTCGAATATAATTGAAGAACAAATGGAAGAACAAATGGAAGAACAAATGGAAGAACAAATGGAAGAACAGATGGAAGAACAGAAAGAAGAACAGATGGAAGAACAAATGGAAGACCTCTTCATTAACAATAAAAAAAGATATGCAAACGAAACCCCAGAACACCGAGAAGAAATTGTGGGGTTGTAGAACTGGCATTCAGATAGTCTTCGGGCTACTGAGGGCGGGCAACCGTCTAGTTTATAATAAAACAGTTTTGTATTTTGTATTAAAAAACTTCTAATGAAAAAAAAAAATCTTTGTAAAAGCATTTGTAATAATTGCGTTGAATAATAATGACAATAATTGCATTATTTTATTACTTCGCATTAATTTATTAATGGTTTTGGTTATTAAAAAAATCTGTTATAACTTGCTTTTTTTGTTAAACTTAATTATGCATTTTGTATTAAAGATATCGGAATGAAAAAGGAATTGTGTAAAAACAATTTTCAGTAATTGTATTGAAAATCGGCAAAATATATATTTTACAATTGAATTTGATATATGCTTAAAATATTGGATAGAAAAGTAAATCAAAGTTATTTTTAAAGAAAAATAAGGTTAAGTAGTACAATTAAATACCATCGACGCAGTATGTTATTTATTTATTTTAATAAAATAAGCACAAAGACTAAAAAAAAAAGTTTGCCAAAGTACATAATGTGTCGAATAAAAGAAATATTAAATTCAGGAGTAGATTTTTTTTTTTTTTGTCGCGGTTTTCGTTTCGCCTCAATTTAACAAATTAGAGATAGACCAAAAATTATTTTTCGTTTTCTTCCCGAAATCCGATTTTCGGCGAAAATGTTGTTCAAGATTAAGATTGGACTGAAACCATCTATATTCCAAAAATCTCGTTTCCACTTTTCAGCCTGACTTTTTTATTTGAGATATATCGACTCAAATGAGACATTCTTTCTTGATTGCTATGAACTTTAACTTGAATATTTATAATGATCGGTCATGAGTGACTCAAGACGTGTGTGCAAATGATAAAGAAAGCAGTGCATATAGGAAACAACTTTGAAGGCGCTTTTCACAGGCTCATTAACCCCTTAACTGTTGCGCCCGAACGGCGTTCGGGCAAGACGAATTTGCTTATTGCATCATTTAAACTTTTTGACACCACTAATATTTTAAAGAAAATTTTCATACTATTGAAAGGCGGAAATGTTTCGACTAAATTTTACGAATATTTTATTTAAATAATAATGGTGTGAATCCGCTATTTTCAATTTATTGAACGGAAAAGAATTAACCAGTTAAGGGGTTAGAAGCTGCATACTTAACAGTTATAGAAAATTTTTAGTTTGAAACCACATAGATGTTTCGATTACTGTTTGAGAAAGTGATAGTGTAACAAAAGATCGTTTGCAAATATCATTATAAAACATAAATCGTTTCATGTAACCTAAAATATTTTTTAATTAGATGAAATTCGTATTTATGTATGTATGTTTAATAATTAACCACGTAATTGATCAATATTTTTGAAAAAACTTTCAAATAATGCCTATTTTTTCACTTCAAAAATCACATTTTCATGTCATTTTTAAACGAAATATTAAAAAGAAATGATTACAGATCAAAAATAAAGGTTATTATGCAAATATGTTTGTTTATTTTCGCCTTAAATCATTCGGGAGGACCATTATAAAAGATGCTTTTTTAATTTTTTAAAGAATTTTTAGTATTTTATCCCTGTTTTTTCAAAACAGAAATTCTTACCTAATTAAATCAGAAAAAAATGCTCGTATTAAATAATGCAAAATTTACGATAAAAATTTACTGGTGAGCATAATAAACCATGATTTGTCCGTACATAGTACGGGCACATGAAAAATTCTGCGCTCTGTCTTTATTAGATCTGTTATAAACGTTTTTATTTTTGGAAATTTAATTAGTTTAGGTATGTATACGTAATTTCTAACTTAACTTTTGATTTCGTTATGTGAAAAAGACTAGATGGAAATGATGTTATTTACTTACATTTTTAATTTATCATTTGAACGATAAGGAATTTTAGAGATTCTTCTTCTCTCTCTCTCTCTTTTTTTTTTTTTTTTTTTTTTTTTTTTTTTTTTTTTTTTTTTTTTAATAAAAATGTTTTACAGTCCAGTTTTGAACCAGAAGGAAAAAAAATCGGTTCAATTATTGAGATAAAATACAAGTTAGTTTAAATTCTGTTTTCTCCTCATCAAAGCCATGATTAAATCTCTTTATACTTTCTGCGTTAAAAATTAAAACCCGTGAAAGGTTGATGATGCCACGATCCTTCTCCAATCTGCATGCTAGACAGGTCAAGGTATTCAACCTGAAAATACTATTACAAGACCTTGAGCTGCGCCACTTTAAATGTACATTTCAAAATCTGGGTGATTGAACTTTCAGACGGGTAAATAAATTCCAGCAGTGTTTTTTCTTTTTATAGTATTATTGTGTAGTATACTTCTTATTATATCGCGTAGAATATAGCTTTCCAGATCTACTTATTGTTGGTAATAAGGTTTGTTGCAATGAAGACATAAAAAATGACTAATACATAAGGCCGCAAAGTAGCCTTAGATGTACCGCTTGTTCATCTACATTATATTTTGTGTAAAAAAGCTCGTTACAAAATGTATATATTTCATTGAAGAGAACCACAGGTTGTTTGAATATGTTTTAATTTGTGCATGCATAGCATATAGCATCCTTCTCGAAATGTAACTGTCTTATAAAAATATTTTACATGCTTCATGAAAATTTATAATTACATTTTCAGCTATATTTTTTAATGGTCATATGAATAATAATGTTAAAAAATTCAGTAAGTTTTTAAAAATGTTTCTACGAATGTTTCTTGTACTTAGGCTTGCCTACCATCTACTTTCCTACTTATATTTAGCCTGTAAATTAACTTTTTTAAAAAAATGTTTGATTTAAGCAAAATTTGAATATCGTTTGAAGTTGTACAATTAAAAAAGAAAATTTTCCAGCATTGCCAGATCTGCTGTCAAAAAGAGCGCGATAGAACGAGGCAAAAACTTGAAGAGCGACATTTAAATCCGGATTTTAAAATACAAAGTTTCTGGCAGTATATTTAACTCGTGAAAATTAAGTAGCTCTAAAGGAACAATATATCGTGACAGTGTTCAACTCTGACTGTTTTGTACGAAGTGTGCTTCGGCTCTGAGATTAAATTGTAGAATTTTGAGAAGGGAGAGAAGGGTAATCGTCCCTTTTTGACCATTAATTGGCATGAAATCTTAAATCTTCCTGGAAGGGGGGGTGGGCGCATTTTTATGCAAATGCAGTTCCCGGGAGTCTTTACCCGGGACTTTGTCCTGAATTTATCAGTGCAGCTTAAAGCTTAAAATTCAAGTTATTAACAATATTTTTCGGAATTTATAATGAAATGCAAATAATGTTACATTTAAGGAGATACGACTCTAGTTATACAGAAATCATGATTTTAGTTCTTTTTTTAATATAATAATCTACATTTTTTAAAATTTTTCAGGACCTTTTTTATATAATTATTTATTATTTTTAGATATTGCATTTTATATTAAATTCAACTTAATGCAAATTAATACACGGCACTTTCAGAAATTTAAACAGGGTTCATACTCATCAAAGGAATATGGGATTCCTGGGAAAATCAGGGGATGAATTTCAGAGGGTTGTAAAAATCAGGGGAATCTCAGGAGATAATGCAAAAAAATTCCCAAACCTGGGAAAACCTGTCAAAATGACAGTCGACTCTGGGAAATTGGGGCAATTGTTGCTGTTCGCATGCTTTATTACCATAAGTGATATCAAAATGTCGTTAATTGTTGATATGGGAAAATTGTACATCTCGGAAAATACATCAGGGGATTCTCATAGGGGGGGGGGGGGGGTTCTTGGAAAATGAGTGTGAACTCTGTTAAACTAATTTATATTTCATGAAAAATCGATATTTTTGGTGTCCCACGCAAGAGTGCCGCAGGACGGGCCTTGGAAACCTTGAAACTCGGAACGTCCTCCCATTTTGCTTAAATCGGGGAACCTGAGACTATATATATGCAAAATGTGACTTGCATTAACTGAAGTGATTATAACGTTCGGGGTGGACGCGCGTTCACTTTTATTTTTCAAGTCTGGATAGTAATCGAAACAATTTGCCCCCGCCCCATGCCTCCACGAACACACACCTTAAAGGTTTGCACGGGCCGGAATACTCAGGCCCTGACCCAACTCAGCTCGTTTATATTTTTTTACAACCCGGTCCGTACAGAAATCAGCGAAAACAAGCCCGGTCCGGCTTAATTTGACTCAATTTCTGAGAAAAAAAATCAGATTTTTTCTTAACCTACAGTTAAAATTCCTATAAGAAATACGGCATACATATTTACATAATAAACTTACAGTACATCTTAAAATTACGGTATGTTCGCAAGACAGAAAATACACATTAGCAACATGAATGATTACTCAGATTCGTAGATGTTTCAACATTCAAATAAGGATTCATTAAAAAATTAATATAGTTTAGACTATAAGAAAAAAAAGAGGATTAAAGACATCATAACTTTTCAAGCTGTATAACAAAAAGTAGATTTTTGAAAATATTTCTGTGACACTTATTAAGAATTTTTTCAATCCAAAAGAGCTACTTTCTGACACATTTCTGAATTCATTTCTTTTCGGAAACGCATAATATTGACAGGTATTTTCATTCAGAAACTATGCAATCAAATAACGTTATCCATTTTTTGATAAAGGCAAATGTATCTTTGAAAAAATACTGATGATAGCGTTTTGAATCAAATTTTCAGAACTGAAATCACGGGAAAGGAGAAAAACCTGAAGCCGTGACAAGAATATCTTATATATTAACAAGTAATTTATTTATCAAAGAATGAAAACTTTATTCGATTCCAAATCGCTAAAATAATCAGCCAGGCTTGTCAATTTTAAGCCTTTACAATTAAGTTATTCAGAAAAAGTGTCAGAGTTTCGCGTTATTGAGCAGTGAATTTAAGAACCAGCTTAAGGTATATTTTTAAAGATTACGTTAATAAAAATTCACTATCGCTATTAATACTTCTATAAAACATATTGCCTACCCTGCACATCCTTAGAACAATTAAATTAACTTCCGGGCCAGACTCGATTATGTAGGGAAAAAATGTTAGCCTGATTTCAGCACGCCACGAATCGGCTAAAAAAATTAAATCCGGCTCAGATACCATATGTATGATGCCGATCTCTAGACATGTTACATTTGTACAACATCTGTACTGGTTTGACAACATCTGTACTGATGTTGTCAAACTAGCATCGGCTCGTGACGAACATTTTTACTTATACTCGTGAAACTCATATTCATTGAAAGTAGTTGATATTGTATCGGCTTCGTCTGAAACCTCTATATCCAACCGGTAAGCCCGCTATTTTTTTTTTTTTTTTTTTTTTTTTTTTTTAATCGGCCCGTTCAGTCTTCTTGCCGAATTGGTCCTTTTATTTTGTTTTTCGTCACAGCCCGTTTGAAAATTTTTCTTTATTCCGCCAGACCCTCCAATCAAGCCCATTTCCTTGCAGACCTCTAACACACCTATCCAAGCTGCGCTACTAATTGTAATTTTATCAGATAAATAATAATAATAATTAAAAAAAAGAGGTACTTCAAAATTTCATGCTGCAAAATTATGCAAAGTAAACTTTAAGGGGGCTCAGAAGTTGAAAACTTTAAAAAAAAAATCGATTTTTTTACTATCTTAGGTTGATTATTCAATTAATTCTGAACCCAGTGCAAAAAGCCGCATAAAAATATTTGCATTTTTAACGGAGTTATAAGCATTTATGTATCAGCACTTCCATAGCCGCACCCATATAATTTCAACTTTAAGTCGCGTTTTCTCAAACTTGATTTTTGACGACTAACACCAAGATTTAAAAAAAAACTATTTGATGGAATGGCTTTTTTTTTTTTTTTTTCATGCATATAACATTATTATCTATAGAATGAATTAAGGATATAACTATCACTAAAAAAAAACATTGTTAAAAAACTCTCAAATTTGAAAATTTAACCCCCCCCCCTAAAAAATACAACTTTTTTTTCATTAAAAATACTCAAAATATTAAACTATCTAAAATATATTAATTCATTCTATAGATCAGAGGTTCCCAAAGTGTGCTCCGAGGAGCCCTTGGGGCTCCGCCTGAGCTTTCCAGGGGCTCCGCGGTGTTCCAGGAAAAAAAAACAAAACATAAAAGAAATTAGCATATTACAAGTGAAAAAGTTTCAAAATTATGTTGGAATTTGTGTGTGTGTGAGTCAAAAATAAATATATCTATTACTAGGTTAAAAATATAATAATACACTTCATAACCATATAAACATTTGTATTAAACGTATATCTATTTTCTGTATAATATTTTTGGTTTGAATTGTTTATGCATTTTTTTTATCACCTTGTATCACTTTACAACCCCTCATTAAATTTTTCTTTTAATTAGTCTCTGCCACATTTTCCAAGCAGAAATAAGTCTGTAGCAATTTAATATATATATATATTGGTTCTTTACATTTGTCATGCACTACGAATTTAAAATTTTGCTCAGCTCCACACCTTTCTCAGACTTTTTCTCAGTGAGTATGCGCCCTGATATAAATTTAATCCCACCCGTATATTCCATTTTGCTAGTAAAGTTTTCTACTAGTTGCAGTTCGTTTAATATGTGTAGTTTTTAACTGTTATCTGTTTGAGCAAAATCAATGATGAAAGAAAGTTTCTTTCAAAATTATTGAAGTAATAAAAAATGCTCTGGTGAACAACAAAAAATGTTAATATGTTTTTAAGTATGAAAAAGTGTTTGACAAGTGCTTCTAATTGAACATGAGGAAGGAGAAGGGGTTTCTTCTTGGCCGAAGCTCACTGTCAGTGCCAAATTTGAAAAAATCATATTTGCGCTTTTTCCATATAAAAGGAATTAGTCACAATTACGATAAAAATGTGTAGTGCAAAGACATAGCCTGAAAAAACGCAGAGTAATTAAACATGAATGTAAGGTGAAATAGTACCAGAAACCTTAGTTCATGTAGCGTACCAGACTCATTGGTGTCCCAAGCATTTCCGGAGTGTAGAACTGCATAGAAAACTGATTTTTAGTGCAGTTGCACTGCAGAGTCAACAGTGTAGTTCATGCGTAAAGCAAGATTGAAAAGTTTACTAAAAAGAAACACGGGGAGTTTTATGCAAATTTCTTTTATATGGAAAAAGTCCAAATATGATTGTTTTCAAATTTGGCATTAACAGTGAGCTGCAGCCAAGAAGAGACCCCTTCGCCTTTCAGATGCTCAATTAGAATCACTTGTCAAACATTTTTCATATTTAAAAACATATTAATCTTTCTTGTTGCTCACCAGAACATTTTTTAATACTTGTTATTTAAATTTTTTCATAAAAACTGAAATTTTTTTTATATCTTGAAAAGCAAAATATATGCTGCTGTCAAAATTTTATTGTTGTATTAGAATGATTAAGAAAATTATTGCATTGTCATATAAAATGTATGATGTGTCAAAAATAAACCAAGGAGTTGAACGAATAAAATTTCAGTGCGTTCACAACTTTATTCAAAGAACTGAAACTAAATGTTTCGCAATAAAACAAATAACCATGTTTATGACGTGATTTATTTAATTTGAATAAATTATGTTACATACATAAAAATGTATATTTATTTAAACTTGTATAAATAAAAAAAAAGACAACAGCAACAACAAGAAACACAAGACAGCAACAACAAGAAACAATGTTCATCTGGAGCTTTAAGACACAAATTCTATTTTCTCAGCGATCGTCAATCATACAAAGATTTAAAAAAAAAAAACTATTTTAAGTTTTACCAAAAGGATTAAAATATATCAAAAATGGAATTAATCTATCCTCAGGATCGTTAGCTATCGCTTGTTGAAATTTACGTCTTAATTTTTTCGTTAAGAGTTAAATAAAAAACTACAGTAAACTAACAATATTTTTTAATGCTATCAATTTATTCGACTCGTCGAATTCTATCTTTTGAAAAAAAAATCGCTGACGTCCGTCAACTGGTTCGCTAGAAATTTCAAAAAGACGTTGCATTTTTCATTTCCCAAACATATATCAAACGCTACCGCGTTTGCTTTGATTAACAGCCAAAAATTCTGCAAATAAAATATCCATAAAATGCTGCAGCTAATAATATAGCTTATAGATTTTGCCCCACCCTTATACACTAAAACGAAGACCTGCTTCTAAATGTATTTTTTTTTTAAATGGTTAAAAAAAGAAGCGGAGAGACGATTCATTTTCGTTGCATGTTTAGAAGTACTAGAAACTTAAAGAAGAACGGAAAAATATTAATTTTGTAATCGCATGATTCTTAAGGGTAGGCGGAACTAGCGAAAACGTATTACATAATTACGCATGGGTGACTAGAGCTACGCATTTTATATTTTTTTCGCGAGTACCCTATTGGAATATACAGAAGTATCTCTCTGCAAGCGAAACCTGGACAACTTACCTTTTTTCTGTGTGTATGTAGTTTTTGCCATAAATAATAATATTTTACGTAAGCCCCAATGCAATGCGTAATTCAAACCTGGTTACCATTTTATCTTTAATTCTGAGTTCGTACTGGAAATCCCAAAAGAATATTTTTTACTCTAAAAATGGATGTCATTAGCCCCTTAAGAGTATTGCTTGAACACCGCTCGGTTAAAAAAGAGTTTGTTTTCCTCGTTACTAAAATCTTTCAGAAATCACAAATTTTTAACTGTAATTGTTGTAACTGCAATCTGTATTTGAAGGAAATATCTCGATTATAAAAGGTAAATATTTTAATACAAAAAAAGGGTTTTAATCCTTATTTTTCATTTTATTGTATCCAATAACAGTAATATTAACAAAAAATTTTAAAATTTGATTTTTTAAATTTATAGTATGAATACAGAATTTCTGTATCAGGAAAGGGCCAAACTGAGAATCTTGGACCAATGTTAGAAATTACTAGCTTGGATTTTTATATAGCAGATTTTCCTCTGCTTCATAGGCATAAAAAACATTATTTTGTAAGCCACAGATTATCGTTGAGTTCAGGGGCTCCGCCTTAGAAATATTTAACAAAAAGGGCTCCGCGAGCCAAAAAGTTTGGGAACCACTGCTATAGATAATGATGTTATATGCATTGAAAAAAAAAAAAAAAAAAAAAAAAGCCATTTCATCAAATAGTTTTTTTAAAATCTTGGTGCTAGTCGTCAAAAATCAAATTTTGAGAAATTAAAGTTGAAATTATATGGGTGCGGCTATGGAAGTGTTGAAGATACATAAATGTTAAAAATGCACTCCGTAAAAAATGCAAATATTTTTATGCGGTTTTTTGCACTGAGTTCAGAATTAATTGAATAATCAAACTAGATAATAAAAAAAAAAATCGATTTTTTAAAAAGTTTTCAACCCCTGAGCCCCCTTAAAATCACTTGTGTTTGGGAAGATAAACTTTACTTTCGATTTTAGAGAGATAAGGCGAAATAGATTAAGATATTTAAAGAGATGTTTTTAAATTGTATGGAAGTGTAAATACTGCTTTGTTTTTCAAGTAGTCGTTATTACAAACGTATCTGGGAGGATTACTATATACGTTACTAAATACTTATTATTTTAACGTCGCTGCCAGGTCATTTAAGTTAAATGTTACCTAGAATTGGCGGAAGCAGAGTATTTGCAGAGTACGTATCTATACATATAATAAAACAGTAGTCTATACATATAATAAAACAGTAGGACCCGGTGTGTCTGTACATTGAAGATAATTGACAAAAATGGAGTCAGGGCGATAAAAGAAAACCAATGAAACACAAAAAAAATTTTTTTGAATTTTTTGTCTGTCTGTCTGTCTGTCTGTCTGTTTGTTCGAGGTTATCTTCGTAACTACTGAATGGATTTTTATGCGGTTTTCACTAATGAAGAATGCACACTCCCGGGCAGTGTATAGGCTTTGTTTCATCAAAATCGGACAACAGACAAAAAAGTAACAAAAAGAAACAAAAGAAACTATTAGGTGCGCTGCTCACGTTTTTTAGTACATAACGTTTTTTAGTACATATAAAATCCAATAGATGTCACTGTGCGATTTTAAAACGCGCTATCGTTATGTTTTCGCCAGTCTACTTAAGTATGAGAAAGTTTCAAGCTGGCTGTCGTTCCATGTGGTTTAGTCGGTAGAACGTCAGTGCGCCATACTGATGGCCCGGGTTCGATTCCCAGCATGGAATTTTTTTTCACTATGTTGGCATTAACGCCTATAAGCAATTAAAAGAATTTGAAATATTGTATTCAAGGCGAATTTTCTCTCTGGGAAAATTTCCTTGCATTAATATGTCAGTGTAATTTTTTTTTCGATTTAATTTTTTTTTTCGAAACTTTGTTTTTCTTAAAAAATTACAGTAAATATTTGATATTTCCCAACGTTTTTTGAATGATCGACTTGCTTTTTTTTTTTTTTTAATGTATGTCTGAACCTTATCTAACTACTTCTTCAAGATTTCTTTAGATAAACCGACCAGCGTAGCGGGCGAAGGCCGCTAGTACATATAATAAAACAGTAGGACCCGGTGTGTCTGTACATTGAAGATAATTGACAAAAATGGAGTCAGGGCGATAAAAGAAAACCAATGAAACACAAAAAAAATTTTTTTGAATTTTTTGTCTGTCTGTCTGTCTGTCTGTTTGTTCGAGGTTATCTTCGTAACTACTGAATGGATTTTTATGCGGTTTTCACTAATGAAGAATGCACACTCCCGGGCAGTGTATAGGCTTTGTTTCATCAAAATCGGACAACAGACAAAAAAGTAACAAAAAGAAACAAAAGAAACTATTAGGTGCGCTGTTCACGTTTTTTAGTACATAACGTTTTTTAGTACATATAAAATCCAATAGATGTCACTGTGCGATTTTAAAACGCGCTATCGTTATGTTTTCGCCAGTCTACTTAAGTATGAGAAAGTTTCAAGCTGGCTGTCGTTCCATGTGGTTTAGTCGGTAGAACGTCAGTGCGCCATACTGATGGCCCGGGTTCGATTCCCAGCATGGAATTTTTTTTCACTATGTTGGCATTAACGCCTATAAGCAATTAAAAGAATTTGAAATATTGTATTCAAGGCGAATTTTCTCTCTGGGAAAATTTCCTTGCATTAATATGTCAGTGTAATTTTTTTTTCGATTTAATTTTTTTTTTCGAAACTTTGTTTTTCTTAAAAAATTACAGTAAATATTTGATATTTCCCAACGTTTTTTGAATGATCGACTTGCTTTTTTTTTTTTTTTTTTAATGTATGTCTGAACCTTATCTAACTACTACTTCAAGATTTCTTTAGATAAACCGACCAGCGTAGCGGGCGAAGGCCGCTAGTTTATTAATAAACAGGAAGAATCATGTAGACAAATTATGAAAACTTCTAATTATACAAAATTTTGTCAATGCACAAAAAAATTAATTAGGCAACTACAAGGTTGCCAGTTTGGTCTCCATTTTACTTTCTTCTATCTTTACAAGAAGAAAGTATTGGATTCATGAAAATTTTCGACTTCCGGTTTTCGTCGGATTTATACGTTTTAGAAGGTCCTGAACACGTTTTGACTATTTTTAGAAAATGTCTGTCTGTGAGTCTGTCCGTCTGTCTGTCTGTCTGTGACAAAAAATTTGTGGGCGCTCTATCTCAAGAACTAATGCTCGAAATTTATTAAAATTTTACATTCAGTTAAACCTTGATATGAATTAGTGCCTATTGGTTTTTGATGAAAATTGGCTTGCAGGTGGCGCTGCTATACTACGTTTTTCATGATTTTCAAGATTGCTATATCTCAAGAACTAATGCACAGAATGTCACCAAACTTCAGATTCCGCAATACCTTGAGATACATAGTCGCTGATAAGGTTTTGGTGTGAACTGCCCTATAGGTGGCGCTGCTATGCTACATTTTGCACGATTTTTGCGATAACTATATCTCAAGAACTAATGCGGAGAACTTCATCAAATTTTAGATTCTGTTAAACTAGAATATGTAACATAATTAGACGCTGATTATATTTTGGTATTAACCTTGCAACAGGTAGTGCAGCTATGCTGCATTTTGCACGATTTTTCCGATAGCTATATCTCAACAACCAACGCACAAACTTTCATCAAACTTCAGATTTTGTTACAAAATGACATATAACATAATTACACGATGATTACATTTTGTTATAAATCCTTCAAATGATGGTGCTGCTGTGCTATATTTTACACGGTTTTTTTAAACTAGCTATATCTCAAGAATTAATGCACAGAATTTCATCAAACTTCAGATTTTTTTACACCATAACATAATTAGACGCTTTTTTACGTTTTGGCATAAATTGTCCAAGGTATGGTGTTGCTATGCAACGTTTTGCAAATTTTTTGTTATAACTATATCTCAAGAACTAATGGACGAAATTCCATCAAATTTCAGATTCTGTTAGGTCTTGACATAAATAGATGCTTATTAGGTTTCAGTATAAATTACCCAACATGAGGCACTACTAAGCTCTTTTTCTCAGAATATTAATTAAATTTTGCGTTTTAGGCTTTTCGGATACCAGAATCTCATTAGGCTAGGTCAAATGTTCGAGGAAATTCGATAGTGGGTAACTTTGGGGTCACCACGTTATATATATATATATATATATATATATATATATATATATATATATATTAAAATGTATTTATGAGATAGAAGAAAGTTTTGGGATTGACACATGCAACTAGTTTATTTCGAAAATTCAAATTCGTACGAAAAATTTTGAAAGAAGAATTTTTATTTTATGTAATCATAAAATTTCGTTCATTAAATAAAGTAAAAAATACTAGTTTTAATTTCTGGCACGAATTCAGATATGCTGAATAAAAATGGAGGCCAAAGTGGTAACCCTGCAGCTACTTGGTCTGGAAACCATCCTTCAGTTTGTGACGTAAAACATTCAGCATGAAGGTAGCTCTTAAATTCCCTGCAAATTTTTTGACTTATTTTTTAACGTTAAGGTTAAACAATTGGCCGGTCTGACTACTGAAGTGATTTGAAATCGAATAGCATTTTCAATTTTTAGATAAATAAAATTGTTCGAGTTAAACGATTCTTTTCACGCGACGACAAGTTACCCGTACTGCTGTATTAGGAATTCGTTTCAAAACGGCCATTTTGACAGTATTTTCTAAAAGATCTGCTGCCTTTACCAAAAAAAGGGAAAATGCAATTCGATTACATAGTTTCTGAATAGGAAACCTGCCAATTTCAGGTGATTTCGAACAAAAATTAATTCAGAAACATGTAAGAAAATATCTTCTTTGTGTTTGAGAGCAGTCTTAAAACTTTATCTTCCGGGAGCGGGAGCAATTGTGTATATACGTAAAAATTAAAATTTTTCGAAGTAACATTGGCGTATCAGACAATTTTTCGGTAAGTACATTATTTTTCTTCGTAATCATTGGAAATAAACCATAACTCCGTTTTATGCGACTAAAATACTCAGAATTTCACTTTTGAGTTTTTCCACTTTTTAAAACGGCAGTATATTTCTTATTTCTAATGTTGTAAAGTTAAAAGCCAGATTTAGAAACTTGGATTCACAATAACAAAAATTTGCTATCAGTCTTGGTTCAACAATATTGAGAATAATGACATAATTCAACAATTCTCAGTGCATCACGTGAATATTTTTAATGTCTCAACGCGATAAACCCAGGACTGTTTTAAGGCTTTTTTGTTATTGATGGTCCAAATAATCAGAGTTTATCTATATATATAAAAGAAAGTCTGGATTTCGTATTAATCACAGCACAAAAAAATCTGCCGAACCTAAAATCTTGAAAATTGGGGTAAAAATACTTCTGATAACATCGAGTGCCGCTAAGAAGGGATTTTCGAAAATTCCACCCCTAAGGGGTTAAAAAAAGGAACGAACTTTAAAAAAATTCCTAAAAAATTGGCTTTTATAGTTATTTTTCAACTGAAAACATATTTTAGATTATTTTTTCATGCTGAATCGAATGGTACTAAGCAAATTCTTTTAACTTCAGTATTTCGCGAGATACTTTACATTTTCCTGATTTGGCGGTGTCTTCGGCGCAAAAACTTGAAATTTTCAATCTTTATCTATATATATATATATATAAGAACGTCTGGATTTCGTAATCACAGCACAAAAAAATCTATTGAACCTATAATTTTGAAAGAGAGTTCTATAATCAGGTTAACATGATTATGTAAGCTATATTTAATTATCTCAATATATATAAAACGCAAAATGAAATTTCATTGCGGCCGCTTATAACTTAAGTTCTACAAGATAGATTTTAATGGATTTTACATTTTTAGTTGGATAGTTTTTCAGAAATTTTGTAACAAATGAAAAATAGCATTCTACGTTGTTTAATTGAATACTTAGGATATGTTTTTTATCAGATGATCCCAATTACAAAAGTTTGACTTTATTTTAAAAGTTCCGCTGAATGAATTTTTATATGATTAAACTATTTAATATGTTGAGCGCTACGTGATTCATTGGTGACATAACATTGAACTTTCCGTTTAGATGACTGATTTTTCACCGATGACAGACAGTCTAAAGTACGATATAAAACTAAAAATTACTATGATATAAAAGTTTCGTTTGATTCAAAGTTTCTTTAAAAAAAGAAAAAATATTAATCACAACACAAAAAAATCTAACTAACCAAAAATCTTGAAAATTGGGTTAAAAATACTTCTTATAACACCGAGTGCCGCTAAGAAGGGATTTTTAAAAATTCCACCCCTAAGTGGGTTAAAAAAAAGAACGAACTTTTGTAAAATTCCTTAAAAATCGGCTTTTGTAGTTATCTTTTAACCAATAACATAATTTAGTGTATTTTTTCATGCTGAATCGAATGGTACTAAGCGAATTCTTTTAAATCCAGTAGTTCGTGAGATAGTTTACATTTTTCTAATTTGGCGATGTCTTCGGCGCAAAAAGCTGAAATTTTCAGTCTATATGTATAAAAGAATGTCTGGATTTCGTATTAATCATCGTACAAAAAATAATCTATTAAACCTATAATTTTGAAAGAGATTTCTATAATCAGATTAACATGATTAAGTAAGCTATTTTTAATTATCTCAATATGTATAAAACGCAAAGGGAAATTTCATTCTGGCCGTTTATAACTTAAGTTCTACTAGATAGATTTGAATGGAACTGACGTTGTTAGTTGGATAATTTTTCAGAAATTTTTAGCAAATGAAATACAGCATTGTACGTTGTTTAATTGAATACTCATGGAGATGTTTTAAATCAGATGAACCCAATTACGAAACGTTGGCTTTATTTTAAAGGTTCCGCTGAATGAATTTTTATGCGATTAAAACTGTTAGCAAGTTGAGCGCTACGTCATTCATTTGTGACTAACTTTGAACTTTTCGTTTAGATGTCTGACTTTTCACCGATGGCAGACAGTCTAAAATACGATATAAAACTAAAAATTACTATGATATAAAAATTTCGTTAGATTCAAAGTTTCTTTTTAAAAAAATTGACCAGCGTAGCGGGCGAAGGCTGCTAGTACGGTATATTTTGAAAAATCGTTTTTTTTCTTACCGATTATCATACGTAGTATATAGGGTAAGTCTTATGATAGTTAAAAAAAAAAAAAAAAAAAAAAAAAAAATGATGGATTTACACGTTTTAGACACTGGAGATTCCCAAAAACATATTTAACATAGTTCTAGAAAAAAAAAAAAAAAAACACCCGCCTGTCTGTAAACGGTCTATCTCCCGAACAAATTGAGATAGAGACTTAAAATTTAGTGTGGATTTAGTATGTAATAATGGAAAGAAGCCTATTGAATATCAGTAATTTCGATTTTTCGGAACTATTTTTTTTTTCGGGCTCGAAATATTCGTTCTGATGAAAGGTATATAAAACTTTTCGATTTTTTTTTTTATTTATTTAAAGCAGTGGCTGTAACGACAATAAAAAAAAATATAAATTTTGGATAAAGAATGAAATCGATCGGATCATTAGTTGTCGAGCTATTTATAATCTTGTTTTCCACATTCTTTGATTTTTCATGACCCTGCATTTCATTCAAATTTCAATTCAAATATATATTTTAATTGGAAATTAGACATTTCATCTGAGTCAATGAACTGTTAGTTAATAGGTATATCATTTTTAGAGCTACAAGGATGTTTATTTTACTACTTGATTATTACATTGACCAAAACTATAAGATTAAATGCCAATAATGGTTATCATAAATATAGCATGTATTTGATATTAAATACGTTATACCTGTTTGTATATCATAACTAATTTTTAATTTGACGTTTTATTTGTATTAATCTTTACGAATTTATTTGTTCTTTCGTTATTTAAAATAAAAATTATGCCAATTTGTATAATTTGCGAGTAGTTTGGTCCTTGGCGATTTATAAAATTTGTCGATATGGGTCGACGGGCTAATCAAGTAGTAATTGCAGTTCCGTTTTAGAGCATTACTTTGTATTAAAAATATTTAAATATACGTTTAAATTTTATTTTGGAATTACAATGCATTTTATAAATAATTTACACGTATTTTATTTTCATATTTTATAGTATGCATATCCATGATGAGTAAGTATTACGATGCCCCCCCCCCCCCTCTCCCCAACCATTAATTTTATTTAAGTTTTTTTTTTTTTTTTTTTTTTTTTTTTAATTCTAGGTTGATTAGAAGAGTGCATCATTTTCTCACTGGATTACTATAATTTCATCACCTCAAAGTAGTCGTTATGAAGTGGACACTAACAGATTCGAAAACTGAAAAACTTGCAAGCATTCCAAGCAATAGCATAACACGAAGAAACTGCAGTCGGTTCCTATCTGCGTTACTTCGTTACGCCATGAGGAAAAGAAAACTAAGCAGAGATCAAAATAATCAGACACCAGTTTTGGCAGAAAGGCGTAGTAACGGTTTCGGAGGGATCGATTCTCATCGAGCAAGAAGATTACTGAGCCCTTTATCTAAGGAAGAATTATCTGCAGTTCAAATACAGCTAGCCATACTGTCTGACAGCGATGGTGACAGGTGAATATAATATTAAATATTTATTATATCTATAAAATAAAATAAAAAGAGCTTTTTGCCACAAGCTTTGCGTATAAGTTGCGTATAATTCTCTATTTTTCTCATCGGTAATTTAAAAACACAATTTTTTGCCTTTTATTATTTAACCACAAAATTTCTGCGATTAAAATAGGTAAAGATTTCTTGTAGGAATTACCTTCGCCGGGGGGCATACGGAGAATATATTGTGCTCTGGCAAAATCTCATTTTAGCGCCCCCACCCCCTCACGAATTTTTTCTTGCGACAGGCTAAAAATGACGTTGGTCGTATAAATTTGGCGCCCCCTAAATTTTCGCACACGGTGCGACCGTTCCCTTCCTCTCCCCCACCCCTTTCGCACGGCGCTGAAAGATTAAAACTTATGTAAAGCTCGTC
The DNA here is from genome assembly GCA_964019185.1 of Maratus speculifer. NCBI lineage: Eukaryota > Metazoa > Arthropoda > Arachnida > Araneae > Salticidae > Maratus > Maratus speculifer. The sequence continues at coordinate 52,675,456 of OZ025290.1, read as the reverse complement.
TCGAAGGAGTTAATTTGATTATGACTAATTGGGGTCCAGGGCAAAGATGAATTTAAAAAAAAGAAAAAAAAACATTCGAATCGTTTCAACAAAAAGAAAAGAAACCAAAAAAGTAAAAAGAAAAACAAGTACAACAAAAAACCAAGTAAGTACAAACCAAGTAAAAAGAAACCAAAATTTTGTTCTTTTATGTATAATTCCCCCCCCCCCCGCGCCTGAAATGTTGGTGTTATATTTGTCATTTGCCATGTCTACTGTACCCAGTCCTGATTTGATCCGCTAACCCGATAGTAGTATTCTAGGCAGGGCCGTAGTCAAGGGGGCGCTATGGGCGGCTCAGCCCCCCCCCCTAAAATATTTTGAGCCCCCACTGGAAAATATTCCAAAATCACCAAATGATTTCTGTTCCGAAAATCCAAATGAAATTTTGTTCAAAAATCTAATTTAGTTTTGAGAACCTTTCACAGTTGTGCGGAATTATTAAATTGCATCTAAAATAAGTGTTTCTGCACTCCCTTCATCCTATTTGTACGCATGAAACTGACATGAAGTTTAATTTTGCACCAGGTATACACTCAAAATTTTCATCGTCATATTCTTCTCTTAGCATAAAATGAAGGTATTACAACTGTACATAGCATAAGTACCTAGTACATAGTACTTTCAATGTGAATGTGCACTAATTTATCTTTCTGCGTCAGAGAGAGAGAGAGAAATTATGAGCCCCTCCTACATTCTTCTAAGCCCCCCCCCTACATTCTCTTGAGCCCCCCCCCTACATTCTCTTGAGCCCCCCCCCCCCCCCCCTGTTGTACACTTCTAGCTACGGCCCTGATTCTAGGGCGCTATTGAGTTATGTAGGGAAAAATTATTCATGTACACACATATATTCTTTTAATAATTTATGTTAAATCAAAAGCTGTTATTTTATTTTAAAAGAAAATAAAACAATTTCAGCAAATAAAACAAGCTCAGAGTTTTTTATTCGACTTTACTCCTAAAATTGTTTAGTGCTGCCATCTGTTATCATTATTTGAGATCATAAACTGGCTTTTTAACAGGTCTTGAACTTGAATATATTAAATTACATTAAATAAGGAAAAGAAACATTGCGAATATATCCATGATAAAAAAAAAAGTTAATTTTGTTGAAATTGGACTACATTTACTTACATAGGAATAGGATGACCAATTACTTGTAGTAAAAGTAGAATTTCTTGTACCAAACCCTAATTTCAACAGCTCACGGGCAAAAAAAAAAAAAAAAAAAAAAAAAAAAGCTTCAGATGCTCGTTTATGTATCATAATTAAACTGTACTAATTATCAGTTATATATTTAAGATCGTGAATATACGGGCTCGTGATCCCAAGGTCTTGATTCTTCCTTGCTCTGCATAGCATCAAATGCTAATTAAAATAGTAGTTTAAAAAAAATATACAAATTAAAATAATAATGATTTGTAGCAAGATCAGGTAAGAGGAGAGAGCCATCTCTCCTGTCTGGATTTTGAAATTTAACAAACTAAATTTTCATTTTACCTAATAATTATGCTAAAAAAATGTAAAATTAATTTTTTTACGGAACTTAAAGTAAGCAAATACCATTAAATATTTTCTTTTTGCATTTGTGTGTCGAAAAATTATTTTAAATAGAGGGATCAGAAAAAGACAGAACCCATTTGACTGAAAAAGAAAAACTTTTAATTTTCATTAAAAGTTTTTCTGATTTTAACCAGAAATATTTATGTTCGAAAAATTTTCCCCTCTCTGGATTTCGTTCTCCCGGCACCTTTAATTTAAGGTTTTATGTGTTCTTTATCTTTTAATTTAAAGTGAATATTACTGAAACGTAGCCCTTTTTTTTCCTCTCTCTTTTACAGGCCTATTCATATAGCTATAGCAAACGAAAATCTGAAACTGGTACAAAAGCTATGCCAATTAATGCTCAAGAACAAGATATCTCTCGACATTACAAATTACTTAAGACAGGTACTATTATCTCTATTCGTTCTTTTTTATTAATCTCTAGAGATAATCTTTTTATTAATCTCAGAGCTGCATTGCTTATCTTATATTTTGTTATCATATTAGTTTTAAAAATGTGCATTCTGATGTGATCAGGGCTCTCGCTGGCTTTTTGCGAACCTTCTTAGCAATTTGGTGAATACGAAATAAAAAACAGTAGCCAAATGAAAAAAATGTCAGCAAAATATATTCGACGTGAAACATTAAAAAATCTACCTTTAACCCCCTTACTGTATACTATTTCTCAATGTATTCTAAAATAACCTGTTATTTTGCAATTGTTTATAAAATAGAAATTCAATAATCCGCTACAGAACAGATTAAAATTAAGTACATTCTAAATGTATAAAAGTTTCAAGTATTCTTTATAAAAATCTACCAGTACGATGGTAGCTATCTTTGATTTACCATCGTGAAAATATGCACTAAAAATTGCTATGTTTTTATTCTAACCAATGTAAAAAAATTGACTAGACAATGAAATTTTGCATACAACTAATAAATATGTGTACCGTTAATAGTTAATCTGAACATCGTATTAGAGAAAAAAAAAATCTCTATTTAAGTGTTAAATCGCACGTTGCCATTTACAGTGATCTATTGCTATAGAGATACTAACTCAATATTGATTCGGTTTAGTAACAGCCAAAGATACTGAAAAGATTATGCGATAGATATTTCTCTGTTGTCACTATCTATGAAGCCCCGGCGTCGAGTATAGCGCTGTTTAAAATACAAATAAAATTACTCGCATCAAGCTTTAAAACGATATTAATTGTTCACACACACACGCACACGCACAAAAAGCAGAAATTAGGCAGTCGCAGTTTGGCGAGTTAAATTATTCGTTTACTCGCCAAATGAAACATTTTGTCGCAAGCAATCGCTAGAGGCGGCGAGAACGCTGGATGTGATAAACTTTATAAAGCCAATGAAAATTTTGTGATCCTCATAAAACATAAGATTTTAAAAATAATGTACGTATCCACGCAGTTTTCAACGATCTTGATGGGAACTTGTGAATATTTCTGTGCTTTCTCGATTACGTGGGATCTCAAAGTTCAGATAAAATTTTCTCTAAAACTGCACGGTTCACGGTTACATTAAATCAGAAAATGTTTCTGTTGCCATGCTTAAAAATTATTTGAAGAATTATCCAAAATAATGCAATTTTTAAACAAACTTTATTCAATAGTTCAATTTTTAATTTATTCGATGGCATTGAGATTGAAATTGTATCACATATAGAAGTTAAAAATATGTGCGATCAAAGCAAAAACAATAGTGTATATCATCTGATGTTAATTATGGTTACTAATAGAAAAGGATGTTTGTGCTTTATAATATCGATAAATAAATAACATAAAATAAAAATGCGCAACGATGAAACTGCGGCATGTAAATTCGAACATAAAAAAAGGCTCAAATATTGAAACAATTCGGATGTCAAACGTAGCAAATGGGGTGCGTTCGTGCTATATCGAAGTTTTAAAAATATTCAAATCTTTCTGTAATAGTATACAGTACTTCAGATACAGTATAGTAGCCAAAATCTGTTGTGCCTTCCTGCAAATGCTATCTGCTTTCTATTATATGCAGAAAGTAACCTTAGCAACGTATATATCAATTTCATAAAATATGAAATAGTTTGATATAATTACAACGCGCCCCAAACAATGTTTCCCCTTATACCACTATGTCATGGAATACTTTTGCGTGGCCCTGTAAATGAATAACAAATATTCTTTGTACCACAAATTGTACAGAATGTATATTTTAGTATATACTTCATAGATACATATCAATTTTATTATGTTCGAAAGAGTATAACATCATTAAAATGCATTTGAAACTATTTTTCCCATTGGGCTTAATGTAACTGAATTTTTTTTAAATTGTCCTTTTAATTAAACTATGTACCCAATTTTCATAAAATTTGAAATAACTCGATAAAATTATAGAACAATTATATATTTTAAATTTCAAATGATTCGGTTCGGTAGTTTTTGCTCTGTTATGTACCGACAGGCGGACGGACTGAACGATGACAATAAGTGCTACATATTTACATAATTACAAAAGCACCTAAAAATGCAGCGTGCTTATTTCATTGCTTTATAAAAGAATCTCTTATTTAAATTGCAAGGTGAAGGGGAAAAGATCGAAAATCAAGACAAGCTGAAACAACATGTGAATCTTTTCCTTCTATCTGCCGCTCTGGTTTTGTGAACCCATATAGTACGAACGCATCTCATTTGCCACGTTTGACGTGTAATTTCCAACTTGTTAATTTTGCTTGCAAATCCTGAAGCTTCTTCCTAAAACGATTTTATCGACAAAATCCTGTTCTGTGGTTAGCTTATAAATTAAAAACTGTGCAATTCTGACCGTACAGTCGACTCTCGTTAATTCGAAATCGGATAATCCGAATCTTCGCTTAATTCGAACTAAACATAAAGTCCCGAAATTTTCAATGGCAGAATGACGTTAAAAATTTTCATTAATTCGAACTCTTTTTCTCGACTTCGTTTAATTCGAACTAACGAGAATTCCAATTTTTCATTTTTCTTTTCTTTCTTACGGATTTCAGATCATTTGAATAACTTTCTTTCTTTGATTTTGTGAAAATTGTTCCGAACGAGTATACATATAATACAATGCATTTGATATTCACTTTCTTAGAGCCTCGTCTGTCCATCAGTGACGCTTTAAATTTTTCTTCCATCGTGATTGTTTCTAATCTTTTAATTAGTTTATGTATTTATACATTCTAATTCAATATTGAGTCATATTCTAATGATAACAGACGAAATAAGTTTTAAAAACACTATAACATTAATTCTTTTGTAATAGTATCATATTAAGCATGTTTTCCATAATTTGAACACTTCTTGTAGTCCCGACGAGTTCGAATTAACGAGAATCGACTGTATATATCATTTTGAATCTTCTAAAACATTATGCTTTACTTATAGTCCAAGAGCCGACAGCACAAAATCCTAAAGTTTTCAAGTACAAAAAAAAAAAAAAAAAAAAAAAAAAAAAAAAAAAAAAAAAAACCTTTATTTTTTGGAAGAGTAGAAATAGGGGAATCTAATCATCCATGTCTGCCGGAAGTGAAATTGTGCATAAGCCAAAAATTGATACCACTAGTGGTTGATTCATAGGTTTAGAAATAGGGGAATCTAATCATCCATGTCTGCCAGAAGTGAAGTGGTGCATAAGCCAAAAATTGATACCACTAGTGGTTGATTCATAGGTTTAGCATTGTGTTTGCCGTACAATCAAAAGTATGAAAACAGTTAAAACTGGATGCAGGAAAACACAATGCTAAGCCTACGAGTCAACTACTAATGGTATTCATTTTTGACTTATGCACCACTTCGCTTCCGGCAGACATGGATGATTAGATTCCTCTAATACTACTCATCCATAAAATAAAGGATTTTTTTTTTCCTTGTGCTCGATGACTTAGGGTTTTGTGCGGTCGGCTCTTGGACTATATGTATCATTTCGAATTTTCAAAAACGGTATGCTTTACTTATGGAATTCTTGTACGTTACTTATTTGATTTATTTAAATTAATGTGAATTAGTTGCTTATTCTTCAGTGTTATCTATCTTTCAGACACCTCTTCATCTCGCTGTTATAATTGGAAATCTCGAAATCATTCAGACGCTCCTCGGTTTCGGAGCTTCCCCAACCGTGTGTGACAGAAATGGAAATACAGTTCTTCATCTTTCTGTAAAGTCGCATAGTGATGAATCGGTGCTTCATCATCTACTTTCACAAACTCAAGTTAAAGATATTCTCAATTCAATGGATTATGAAGGTACGTTTGATTTTTATTTCTGTAAAGAGGGGAGTTTATTATTAGATCTGAAACTTGGAAATTGATAGCATAGTGGTTATAGTAACGGACTCTAGGCTAAAAGGTCCCGGGTTCGATACTGGCCACTGCCAAATACGCCTCGAATGTATGTTGTGTAAGTACTCGTTATTAAAGGGATTATGAATATCCTGACGGAGCGTTAGCAATGTTTGGTGCTGCCATCTATTGCGGTTTTGCCGAAAATCTTCCGCTACAGAAGTCTGGATGCAGCTCGAAGGAAGCTCCTGCCCTTCGAGCCCAGGAATGGTTATTAAAAATAATTTTGGAGCTGTTATTAAAATTTGCTTGGTGGCTCATACTAAAAATTTTTAAGTTAATTATACAAAAAATTCTTTTTTTCAGTTTACAAAAGAAATGCTTGCTTCGCTTGCAAAAAAAAAGTTTGTAATGGTTACTAAAAAATTCTGTGGAATACAAATTTACTAAAAAATTTTTAGTAACCTCTTGAATTTTTTTTACAGTGTACATAGAGTACGCCACCCCTGTCATTATTAATGTCCTAGCCGTCCGTATCTTTAAAGGTTAATATTTCGCCTAATTTTCGACCATTTTTTTTTTTTTTCCGAAAATCATTATCAAAAATACTTTTATAATTTTGTAACGATAGGTATCTCGGCGCTCTTAAACACCTTTGCTGAATGTCCGTAAATCGAAATTTGTGCGTAAGAAAAAAATGCTCTTTTCTCAAAAATTATGTGACCTAGGATAATCGATATAGTTTTCCTGTGAGGTTTAAATTAATCTCTAATACCTGCATCTTTCCTTAATTTTAATTTCAATAGATTCAAAAATAGATGGGGGGGGGCGGACATAAAGCATATTTTTGCTCTACATTTTCGACGATATCTCTAAAAATATATTACCTAAAATTAAAAGAAATGTGTTTTTGAGTTCAGCATTACAAAAGCTTTCACACGATATACGATATACAAAGAAAAGATATTTTTACAGGTAACTTTATTAGCTCCTCTACATTTTCCCTAAGTATGTTTGTGAATGTTTAAAAATCTGCAAATATATGGGTCAGTTGTCTTTATTACTTCTTCTATTTTAAATTTTTCACGTTCCATAGTTTACGATTAAGTAACTGTAAAATAGACCATACAATGGTTCCGTTTTCACTTTTTAAGTTCGGAGCCCTAAAAATGCAATTTTTTAAAGACTTTTTTAAAGTTTTGATTAAATATGCAGTTTTTTTTTTTTTTTTTTAATCAAAATTCACTGTTAGTTGTACATTGAAATGCAGTGACTTCATCATTTGAACCATATTAAACTAAATTGTTGAAATAAGGGTGTTGGTTACTCAGCTTCCGAGTTCCCATCCTTAATGTTAAGTGTATTGGCGTTTAATGCATTTTTATACTCAAAGGATTTCCTCGGGAAATTGATGTTTTTAACTTCTTTTTTCTTGTACTCTTAGACCAAGAGGCGACAACACAAAAACCTATGTTATCGAGCACAAGGGAAAAAACCCATTTATTTTATGGAAAAGTAGAGGGAATATAGGGGTATAAGTAATATATCATAGGGGAAGAGTATAGGGGAATCTAATGATTCATGTCTGCCGAAAGTGAAGTGGTGCTTAAGTCAAAAATTAATACCACTAGTTGGTTGCCTCTAGGTTTACCATTGTGTTTTCCTGCTCCCAGTTGTCCAGGTTTTCGTATCTTTGATTGCACGACAAACACAATATTAAACCTACGAATAAATACTTAGTGGTGTTAACTTTTGGCTTGTGCATTACGTCACTTCCGGCAGATACGGATCATTAGATTCCCCTATTACTACTCTTCCATAAAATAAAGGTTTTTTTTTCCTTGAGCTCGATAACATAGATTTTTGTGCTGTCGGCTCTTGGACTATCTTCTATAAGGATCTCTTTTTTTTTCCCCAATTTTCAAAATATCTCTAAAAGGTATCCTTAATTTTGTATGAAGCGTTAAAATTTTACTCTCAGTTTGTCTGTTTTTAAAACAAAAAATATTAAAATTAGTAAAGATTTAAAAAATTTTTTGAGAAAAGAAAGGACATCCTTTAAGAAGCGAACACTGAAAAAAAAAGAAGTTAAAAATATTTATTCCTTGGGGAGATATTTTGAATATAAAAATGCATCAACCGTTCTTAGAGTTAACGTTACGCAGCAGAATTCAAAAGCTGACTGACTAGCATCCTTAAGGTATCGGTTGGATTCATAATTATATGTCATATTTATTGAAGCATATAAACTTAGAGAAATTATCTATCAAAGACATGGCTGTAACACTTGTTCTTTCTCGAAAAAGAGGACGATTGTTATTGTTGTTATTATTATGTGTCACATAACAATAAAATTAACTACTTACACATGCATTTTTAATGTTGAAAGTTTTTATGTTATAAATAAAAGTGAAAGTTTCTCTTTTTTATTTTCAGGATACAGCGCACTACATTACGCAGTGTTTAAAAAGAACAAGAATGCAGTTAAAATGCTAAAAATATCTGGAGCCGATATGAACAAAATCGTAAGTCATGTTTAATTTGCATTCTATAAGTTAAAGAGCTTTTTCCAAATTTTGGGTAAAATTTGACCATGCAGATAGCTGTGGAATACCTGCACACAAAAAAGGGAAAAGAAAAGATTTACTAATTAAACCCTTTTTATAAAACTTATTTATAATACATTTAAAAAGTATATTCTTACTCATTTACTTCATTAAAATCTCGTATAAAATATAATAAATAAGATTAGTAAGAATTATTTTTGGGGTACAAAAGGGAATTGAAAAATTTGTTATTCTTAACGAACTTAAAAATTTCTGAATATTTACATCAACTTTACGAAACAATCCAATATTCTGAATTAAATTTGATTATATGTATTAAAAAGATTAAAATTTAAAGTTTTCAATTTTGTCCATGATGTCTGATGGTTTAAAAAATATATTTTTTAATAACAAAATTTTCGTTTAGTTGATTACATGAGATTTTTTGTATGAATATAGTGATATGAAAATACCACTATACACTACTGAATTAAGTTACACATTTCTACTATAAATATCGAAGTGACAAGAAGTAAAATATTTCAGTTTTCGATTTTTTTTTTTTTTTTTTTTTCTTTTAATCAGTAGAGGAGCTAAATTAAAAACGCCGTCCAAAGAATATTAGGCAGCTCTCTAAGAGTTAAAAAATGCTTCACTTTAAATTTAATTAAAATTTATTACTTATAATGTATAATATATACATTATTAGGATTCGCTTCGCTCAGCCTCTACTAGGCTACACAAATTACATTTTGTCGTACACTTTACAAAAAAACTATTCAATATTTTGACTTGAAATTAAACATAAAAATAAATAATGATCTGCAGATTTGCACAATATAATTTTTTATAGAATAACCTTAAAAAAATATTATTTTAATGAATTTATTTTACATGTGTTTCCATTACGGACGCATTTTTGCAAATGTTTTGCACGCGTTTTTGAAATAAAACATTAAACGCGTTTTGTACGCGTTTAATGTTTTATTAAACGCTTACATTTTCAGAAGGAAAAATAAATCATGGAGTCAGTAATTATAGATAGAATCATGATTAATTAAATAAATAAAATATATTTTCACTATTCTGCCAAAATATATCAAAAACTGCATTCAGATTTTCAAACTACTATGTTCATTCTTTTTAACCATATAATAGTTTCGCGATTTCGTTTATGAAATTTTTAAGGTATCCTTTTTTTTAGGAAAATTATAGCATATTTTTAATGAATTAAAATTCGAGAAAATTCAATTATTTACATTCATTTATAAAAGTATTTTTCAGCGTTAAGAATTCACATACACAAGTTATTCTTATTTTGTGAAATCATTTATGCAGACGATATTACACATTTTAAAGGAATTATATTGTGTTCTTTTTTTAATAAAGTGGCAATCAAAGAATTGTAATAATAATAATAATAATAATAATAATATTTTGTATAATTTTGTTTCGAAAATATTTTTATTTATATTAGTTTTATATCATAAATAAAAAATTCCGAGGAAATTCTTAGTTGAATTAACTTGGCTGAATTTACATTCCAAAATTAAAATGCGCCCAAACATAAAATGACATTTTATTGCTTAATAAAGATTCAAAAGTAATTAAGAAAATATATTGTTACTTTCAAATATTTATCTTATGAAATAATACTTCGCGAATCCAAACAAAGCATGGCTTTTGCTAGTAGTAAAAAGTATGTTCACAAGGCGTGCCATAATTAACCCAGTAAAGTATTTTTTTTTATTATTATTACTTTCAAACTAAAGCTCTCCGTATTTGTACAAAATAAAACTTGCAAATGTACAAAATATTCGCAAATAGTTTTCTGCATCCCTACTATTTATCTGTGTGATCATTTGCAGTCTTTTCTCAAATGAACATATCGCAGTCAATGTGTTATTGAACAGCTGTTCTGGAAATCCTAAATTCCCGTGAAAGCAAGATTGATAGTCCAATAGATACATCGAGTTAGAAGCTAAAATTCCAGGATTAGACATGAACTCGATTGGCATATTATAATGCAACTGGTCTGCCAAATCATATCTTGGTGGAAAACATCTGCAGACCCGATTTCAGGAATTGATCAGTATATTTATCATTGTGTTTTCCTGCACCCATAGGTGTGAAAACATAGTGGACGAAAATCAGGAAACATAGATAATGATAAACCCAGAGGAAATGAAATTATGAAATATGAATTTATGCATACAACTGAACTAATTTTTTTGTGCATATTTTTGGCTATGGCAAGCAGGTCCTTTCTGAATTTGAAAAAAATCTGCCAGAAGGGAGCGCTGCAAAATCTATGCCGTTATGCCATATAAAAGTGCATAAAGTTATAAAAAATTTTTGTGTATGCTTTTGCCTATGATCAGCAGGATTCTGAAATATTTCCCTGGAAGGGGACGCTGTAATAGCGATTTTTGTACCATTTTCAATATTGGACCACCGAAAAATGTATGAAGTTATGCACAGAATTCAAAAAAAATTTTTACTTTCTTCTATCTTCAATAGAAGAATGTATTGTAATCGAACTTTTTTTTCGACTTCCGGTTTTTGACGGATTTACACGTTTTAGAGATTAGAGACCCCCAAAAACATGTTTATACAAAATGTCTTTCTCGCTATTGTACCATCGAAAAATGTATGAAGTTATGCATAGAATTGAACCAAATTTTTTGTGTATGTTTTTGGTTATGGCCAGTGTGTCCTTCCTGAATTTGAAAATATGCCATCGGAAGGGTATTCTGTAATAGAGATTATTGGGTCATTTTCATTATTGTATCATCTAAAAGTGAATTTATGCATTGAATTGAACAAAGATTTTTTGTATGTTTTTCACTATGGCCAGCATTTCCTGCTTCGATTTACAAATATCCACTTGAACGGGGTGCCGTAATAGCGATGTCTGTGATATTTTTATTATTTTTCTAGCAACAAGTGTATGAAATTATGCTTGGAATTATACCAAAATTTTTTTCGTATGTTTGTGACTGGGGTTAACAGTTTCTCCTTGAATTTGAAAATATTCTGCTGGACGGGGTTGCTCTAATAGTGGTCTTGGGGGCCTTTTCTACATTTTACTTTCAAAAAGTGTATGAAGTTATGAATGGAATGGAGCTTTTGATTAAATTAAAAATGGGATCAAGGGGTCATCAATTAAAAATAGGGTTTTAGAGAGAAAATAATTCATAACTTCGTCAATTCTCAAAATATCAAATCCAATTAAATTTATTAAAAATCTTCTTAATATTATTTACAATTTTTATGGTGGCAAGTTTTTAATAAGAACGGATTTTTTTTTCTTCGACTCCCCCCCTCCCTCTCTTTCACACACACAAACTGAAAACATAAGAGTGGGGGGGGGGGGAATTGAAGAAGGAAAAAAAATCATAAGTATGTCAATTCAAGAAACGAAATCATATTAAATTTATTATAAATCTTCTTAATATTATCTAGAACTTTTATACTGACAATTTTTTGATAAGACCAATTCTTACAGCAAAAATAAATTAAAATTACATAGTGAATGAAGAAATTATCGTTTTAAGGATGTACTCAAATCAAAAATGCTTATTTTCTTACTTCTTTTTCAATTCATTTTTGCTTTCAAGAGCATCCAATTGGCAAGTTTGCTTATTCAGAAACGATGTAATGTGACATATTTGTCAATTTTTTTGATAGAGACAGAATATATTTCAAAAAGTGATATTAAAGTGGGCATTTTGAACCGAACTTCGGAAGCAATAGTGTCAACAAAAAATATGGTCGTACTGAGAAAATAATTCTTTACAAATCTAGTTCTTATTAATAAATCAAAAAATAAAAATAAAAGTCGCATATAAAAGTTTTCAAAAATCACGCCAGCAAGTTTCAAGTTTTTACTTTTAAAAATAAGTCTGAAAATGTGTCAGAAAATTTCTTGTTGGTTGTGGAAAAATATCTTTTTGAATACCACCTGAGCATTATTCTGATAAAACTAGCTCTTATATAGAAATGAAATTAAAAACTCGTCAAAAACAGCTAGATAAAGTTGCTAAACTGGGTTTATTTCTAATCAGGATTTAGTTTTTGTTGGTGAAAGTAGTATTTAACTTCGAAATCTACCTGCTGCTGAAACCCTGCCAGTAGCATTTTTTTTTTTTTTTTTTTTTTTTCGCTTGCCAAAGATATTAAATTCAGGGGGAATAAACAATAAATTCTTTCGTTCATGCTTCCTATAAACGTAAATCAAAATAGCAAATTTTCCGTATTCAATGCACACACTAACTGAACATATTTTGTAAGAAATTTTTTGGGAACAATATTAATTGTTAAGGGCTTACTTCAGTCAAATGAAAAGGCCTGTTCGCTAATGCTAATCCTAATGGAAGAAATTTATAAAGATATTTCACTTGCATTTCAATATTTTTAGATAATTTTTTTCATTAGATAGCTGAGATTGATTTGAATGTAGGCCGTTTATTTTCACTTTTTCGATTTTGGTTGCAGATATTTTTTATGAGGGTGCTTTCGCTTTCCAAACCGGTTCCAAAAATGAAAGTATCCTCATAAAAAATATCTGTAAACTAAATAATAAAAAAATAAATAAATAAATAAAAAACGGCCAGCATAGAAATCAATCTCAGCTATCCAATGCAAAAAAAAAAAAAAAAAGTGCAACCGAGATATTTTTATAAATTTCTTCTATAGGGTTAGCATTAGCGAACGGGTCTTTTCATTTGAATAAAGTAGCCTCTTAATGTGAAATAAGGCATGATTTTTAAGATAAACAATTAAATTCTTAAAAAAAAGCGTATTTTTTTTAAACTTTTGTATTTATTTGTTAGAGTAATTGCTTATTTTTATTGCTATAGATTTAGTCTGTTGATTTATTATTGTTACTTATACTTTTTGGTTTTATTTGACTCTTTCTTAGGATGGTAAAAGCGGCCGTACTCCTCTTATCCATGCTGTTTTGGATCAAAACTTGGACATGGTAGAATTACTTTTGGAATCTGGTGCCAACCCACATAAAACTGACTATTCTGGACGATCTGCCTTTGACATGGCTCTTCAGATTGCGAACAAACAAATTATCCAACTTTTAGAAAAATGTACTATGGCAACGTCGGTGAAAGAAATGCAACCAGCATCTATTCATCATGGTGTCAAAGTTAAAAGGACTAAGAATTGAAGCTAATATTTAAAACTGTTTATTAATGCAGGGCATTTATTATATGATGTGTGTTCATACATATATGTTTACTCTGGACTTCTGCCAAAATCATTTATTTATTAAAGAAACAGTGTAGCTATATTTGTATTTATAATAATAATAATAAAAGATTCTTGTAAAATAGAATTCATCAAAAATCTTTGGCCTTTTTTTCCCAATATTTTATGATTTTATTTTGTTAAATTTTAAGTTATTGTTTAAATTTAATTTATATTAAAAAACAATGTATGTCTCTGGTGCCGTTTTCTATTTTCCTTCCATTTACCCTCAGTTTTCTTGGCCTACCATCCCAATACATGGAAGTTTGTTTCTCAAATTCTCCTTTTTTTGCTGACGTTCCATGCATGATATCTCAACAGATTGATGACCGTTGACTTTCGTAGGTACAGTCGTAGAAAAAAAGTAAACACCCTCCCCCCCTTTACTAACTCTGGAAGTATAGTATACAGTACAGTCCCGCTATTCCAAACACTGTTCGGTGTAGCTGGAATTCGGTTTGGCAAATTTAATTAATAATAACCAACGTAATGACTTGTTAAGGCATAAATCAAATGCGGGGACATCTTCTAGTATCATCTCTATACAGCGTTGATGGGCTCATTGTGATCAGATTCAGTGAAGGTGGGAAGGGAAGGGCGGTGACCTTCGACGATTCATCACCTCACCTTATCTTTCCTTCCTTTTTCCTGCGTTCCAAGAATTACTACCAGGGTTACTGCATTTCCGCTGCTGCAGAGTATTGGCATATAGATTCCGTGTTTACGCCAAAGTTGTCAAATAATTTTGAGATTCGCCTTCCAGTCTTTGTGGTTCCGTGAGTAAGGAGTTGCAGTAGAACCCCGCTAATTCGGATCCCGTTAATTCGGATCTCTGGATAATCCGGATCGATCTGGTTTATTTCTTTTTTTCAAGATTAAGAAGCGATCGTCAAATTTTCATAACATAAATCTATTTCATCCCCGTATTCTAATTAATAAGTTCTTTCTTGAAATCTTTTCGGAAGAATACATTAAGTTTTCTTATTTGAACTTTCTGATGTTATCTAAATCTATCAAAGGAACAACTGTGTATCATTTACGTTTGGCAATTTAAAAATAAAGGTGACAAACCGGTGCCATTTGGGACCCGGAGGTGAAAAGGCGGTGCCATTTGGAACCCTAGGGTGTCATAGGAGCTTGAATATGCGGTTGGGGTGACGACAGCTCTGTTACTGGATGATGGGAGCTAAATAAGGTGCCATGCACTTCGTAACCACCTCATCGGGTGACTGGCAACTTGCGCATGCGCTATGACGCGTGTCTTTCTGCTTTCGGTGTCGGCAAGTAAAGTTTACGGGTGTGAGCAAATCAAAACATGCCAGTGTGTAAATTGGCGATATTAATTGAGGACTAACCACTGAGCTACAATGAAACAACAATGAGGACTTAACGATCCGATTTGCTTGACCAGTGAACCGGGCAAAGTCTGATTAAAGGTAAGATTTAACTTTATTTTATTTTATTTTATTGTTACGTTAATTTATCGTACATCCCTATAAGTAATGTCATAAAAAAACAGTAAATTAGATTTTTTTTGTTAGTATGATTGATTGTTAAGTTTATTATGTGAATCTACAAGCTACACTCTCACCAAAATACCCGCTTGCTAATGTTAAACCTATGAGATAGTTATTTTACAATTTCTCGTTTACCTGTCAATATTTTTAAATGATTTATCTAGGCCTTAGCTACCGAGGAGCAATTGGATCAAACTGCTCTAGGCACGGGAATCCTAAAGGCGCATAATTAGAAAGAGCGAAATGAAATATTGTAAAAATATTTACGTATTTTTTCATTACAAATCAGTTATTATGGACAAATCTTGTTGCAATCGGAATATTCTATGACTATTTTACCTTGTGTTTAAACTCAACTGTTTAGATTTAACCCTTAACTGCTGTTAGTGGTCTCAGACACCGTGGGTTTTTCAAGTTTCACAGTTTAACTTGTAATTTTTAGTTTAACTATAGATACTGGTCAATTTTTTTTAGTTTGGAGTCTTATTACTACCTCTAAATACTTTTGAATAGCTGATTTTGATTTATGATATTCTTGTACATAAAGTTTAATACATAAATCGCATTCTGAGAATTTATGTAACATTTTATTCATCTTCAGATTAAATGGTCTGACAGACAGCTCACAGTAGTTATGTAACAATTTTTGTCAGAGCAGTTAAAGTTAAAATATGTTTTTGCGTCTATATACAGTTAAAAGCAATTAATTTTATTCGCGAAGTTTTAATTTGAACCTTTACACGGGATCTCGGACAGCATCTGGCCGGCTTTGCATATATTGTCGGATAGATGCTATCCGAACCCCTCCTGTAAAGGCTAATTCACACCATATTGCAGCCTCGCGTAACTTCTCTAATATTGTTTCAGTATATACCTGATTTGTCTTTATTTGAGAGGGGGGGGGGGTAATTTTTTCATTTAAGACAATTGAATACTTGCAAATCTTAAAGTAATCAAAACTTATTTACAGGTTTTTCATTATTAATATTTTCCTTATTAACCACCATTATTTGAAAAATAATCTTCATAATAAGATTAGATCGGGACGCGGTAGCACGGACAATCATTTAGTCTCATTTAAGTATAAAAATCATGGAAAAAACCTCGATTTGCAAATTAAAACGTTATTAGTCAGCCAAGTCTTACCTTGGTGGGAAATGCCTCAAAACCCGAATTTAGCGGTATCTTGGGTTTACCATTATGTTTTCTTACTCCCAATTCTTCATATTTTCATACGTTTGGTTTCATTTTCTTTCAAAAAGGTGAGAAAATGTTAGGGTATTGAATTTAATAAACCTTATGCTCTGATTATTGGCTATGCAGATTTACACCCATTTTTTTTTTCGAAAGTATTCTTTCGCATTAAACTTTATTTAGTAGCAGAATTTTATGGTTAAATAAAATAAAATATTTTTTTTCCAATAATAGTAATTTAAGTTTGATTAGACCGTAATCAGCCCCCCCCCCCTTTCACAATCATCAACATCATCCGATATGACAAATTTGTAGTCATGAACATTCAAATTATAAAAGGAAAACAATCTGTATTTACTCCACTGAACTTTCAGAATAGTTTACAGAAATAGTGTGTGTTCAAAAAATATAACAATGAATAAAAACTTATATCGTAATTTTACACAAATGTGAAAATTTTCCGCAGGTGATGATGATCTCGTGTTTTAAAGGCGATTTTTGCACTGTCATTTATAAATCTTAAACATTTTTCTAATGACATAATTTTTAACAATCTTTCATTCCACTCGTTCTGAAACAAGGCCAATAAACAGGGTTGGCTTTTTACCGGTAAAAACCTGGGGAGAACGTGGTAAAAACCTAAGGATATAAAATAAACTGTTAACCCTTAAACTGTATTTTAATACTATTGATAAAAATTCTATTTTCGTGTAATTAGTGTATTAATATATAATATCTCTATTGGGGAGAGTGGGGTGGTATGGGACTTTTTTTACAAAAGTAAGAATCATATATATATATACAAAAAAAAATTCAATTTATAGCATGCAAGGTAAAACACTTTTTATCTCACAGGCTATCATAGCCTGAGAGCTTATGTGCCCTTCCGTTCTGTATGTACGTTCGTGCGTAACGCGATAGCTCATGAAAAAAATATCCGATCCACTTGAAATTTTGTATGTAGGTATATCCTGACAAGGTGCTTCCCTGATTAGTTTTTGGAGTTAATTCGATATGTATAAGGGGGGAACGGGGGACTGATGCCC
The DNA here is from genome assembly GCA_964019185.1 of Maratus speculifer. Classification (NCBI taxonomy): domain Eukaryota; kingdom Metazoa; phylum Arthropoda; class Arachnida; order Araneae; family Salticidae; genus Maratus; species Maratus speculifer. Next base: position 52,657,998 of record OZ025290.1, on the reverse strand, counting down.
CTCCCCTTAGTTGATATAAATGGGATTTTCATGCAGAATTAAGTTTTTGTTCAAAATTTAGATTAGGATCATTCTGATGAGGCGATTCCGTGACTGTTATTAGGTGTTCATTGAATAAGTATAAATAGGGGAAACAGGGGTTCTAATGCCCCCCCCCTTTATTTATATAAATGGGTTTTTCAAGCAGAATTTTCAGATTTCGTTCAAATCTCTGAATAGTTTTGGAAGTTTAATAGTTAAGTATAAAAGAGGGGGATAACTCCTTTTAAATTATATAAATTCTAAATGGGTTTTTATTAAGAATTATTTCATTTGCTCTGAATTTTGGATATAGATTTTTTATATGATAAAGCATGTCTTTGATAGTATAGGAGGTTCAATGATTAAGTATAAAAAAAGAGGAAAGGGGAGAGCTGTTTCCCCTTCTTAATTTTTTTCGAACGGAATTAACCCTTGAAAATATAAGGCTTTAATGTACAATTAGTATTTGTAGCCTGTAAGCTCAATGCCATCAGTTTAACTGGGCAGTATTCTTTATTTATTAATCCCCCTGAACAATATAGAAACATAACGTGCAAATACTATTTTATTTTAAAGAGAACGTAAGTTTCAAAATGTGTCTCATACCTCCTCATTAAGAGTTATGGGACAGCAATAATAAAAAAAAAAGCTATAAGGCACAAAATAACCTATAGTGTCGGTAATATAAACAATCAAACAAAGGTTGTAAGTTGATAATGTATATGCCACAATATAAAATTCCAGTATCTTCATGACTGGAATGAAAATTCAGGATTCTCTGTCATAGGTGTCATTAAGGCCCCAAACTAGGCTCAGAATGTAAAGATGATAATGTAAAAGTGTGTAGGAGCGTTCTTTTGAAATACCTAACTCAAATTTTAATATTTTTACATGATTCTTTTGAGCAAGACAGCTGAGGATGATCCATAACCGGCCTAGTTTTTAATTTTTTCGATTTTGCTTTTATATTTTTTGTATAACGATAGTTTCAATTTCAGAACGGTTTAAACCAATTCCGTAAGTTAAAGTAATTTTTAAAAAAAATCTGAAACCAAAACTGAAAAAGTAAAAACTACGCCGGTTGCGGATCACCCTCAGCAATTTTGTGCAAAACAATCACGTAAAAATATTAAAATTTCGACGAAATATTTGAAAAGAACGCCCCCATAGACTTTGCATTATCATCCGGGTCTTTTTCTGTGCCTAGAGTTGCGCCTTAAATAATCATCAATTTATTTACATTTTGAAGTATGAATGCATATATTATCAATGTTACAATTAATATATTATCTTCTAAGAAATTTGCATGCTAGCAATTCGCATTATTATTAATTAAAAAAAAGGAACTGGGCGCGTCCCATTCATAACTTTTCTGGCATGTCCCATTCCTCGCCACTTCCTTGTTTGTGTTAAACTTCTTGTTCAAACAAAAATGCTGCTTTAGGGTTAGTTTAAATTATGGATAATATACAGTATAACAATGTTCCATAAATAGGGAAACTATTACATTTATAGATAAATAAGCCTTTAATATATTGAGTGCAAATAAATGAAATTTAAATTGGATTTTTGAAATAATTTTTTCTTTCATACATTTGCAAGTCTATGCATATCAATATTTTTTGTAAACTGAAGAATGGATTACCATTGCTTCATCTTGTATGCGATCGATGAAATGTTTAGAATAATGCACAAAGAGAAAAATCTACAGTCCCATTCCACCCGACTTTCCCCCATATAGCAAAAGGGAAAATAAAGAATTAGCCAGTTCCTTAAAGCTCCTGATATGCACTATATGGCCAGAGATGACCGTCCACTTGCGATTTTAGACATTTTGTTAAATATCTAGAAAAATGTATGAGGAATTATCCGGAAAATCTTAGTGTATAAATATAATACACTACTTGGCCATTGATTATCGTCCACTTGCGATTTTAGACATTTTGCAAGATATCTAGAAAAATACATGAGGAATTATCCTGAAACTCTCAGTGTATAAACAATACAGTACAGGTCTTCTATTTCCGTGAAGATTTTTTCCAGAAACTTTATAGGGGACCGCCAACAAATTAAAAAATGTATGAATATCTTTTGGATAACCCTGTCAAAACTAATGCGTCAAAAGCGCTCAAACTGTAGATTGTGATTAAGTGGCTTATTGTTATAAACTGTGTTCATTTTTATGTCGGTAGCATGTATACTCGTAGAGAAATGAAGGTTTTTATAAAAATACTTCCAAATTTTTCCAAGATTTTTGCTTATAATTTGCAGAGTTCTTAATATAAAATAATATTTTCTGAAAATGTGACAAACAACATTGCACATAATATTGAGAACTAATATTAAGAACTAATTTTATATTAAGAACTCTGCAAATTATAAGCAAAAATCTTGGAAAAATGGGGAGTATTTTTATAAAAACCTTAATTTATCTACGAGTATACATGCTATCTGCTATACGTTGTATTTGGGGAATCGCTATCCAAGCAATATTTGGCAGCCAAAACTTGTGGAAACGAACAAGTCGGCCCAAAACAATAATATTACCGGTAAACAACTCCTCAAATACAACCAGCAGCGCGTGAACGTAAGTGCGACATTGCGTTGTGCCAAAAAAAGCACATGGAGAAAGGAAGACACTTATTTGCAGCAACTTAAGATTTATTAATTATAATGATGACCGTGGCCACGTACTAACTTTGAAAGAAAAAAAATACATTATTGGATTTTGAGGTGCTGAATCATCATACAGTTCCGATAAGAGGAAAGTCTCTTGTCATGTAGATCGAGTAGACAGTCCAAATTATGTGCACTACGGGAACAGTTTAATCTATGAAAAGATTTTCGATGATCGAAGACGGCAAAGGCTTTTCCACAATAGCAGAACTCCACACTTCAAATTGGAGACTAAGAATCGCTGGTTCTCACGATGACTCTCTACACATTACCGCCGGAAAGGATGAAGTACGTCGATCAAATTCCGCAGCAAGATCACGTTGACAGCTCTTGAAGTTCCCGGTATTTACGTAGCCTCAATTGGCTGGAGGGACTACTAGCACCGTCACACTGATAGACACTAACACTTTGGTAAATCCTGTTGTGTACATATGGAATTTACGATAACTAAAGTCTTTTACTGGAGTTGGAGGGAAACTGTATGCCAAAAATGCAATAAAAATACACAGTGCGGGGGCTTTTAAAAAGGATAATAACATTGCTGCAACATTCGCAATTAGAGATCTTATTCTCTCAAAACTTAACAAAAAAAGATCTATCTGTCAGATGCCCCTCAGCAAGGCGCTTGTTAGAATCATTCTTTTGTCGCGTAATCCTAAAAAAAGGAGACTCTTCTGTCCCGACGCTAACCCTCGAGAGGGCAGCGCCGGGCCACGGACGTCTTTCGCTAACGCTGCTCTCTCTCAAAGTGTCATATAAATCAGAAAATCTTCCTCCCTCTCACGGCAGCGCGCGTGCGCTCAGCCAATCAGAATCTCGCATCACCCGACGCTAGGAATGATCTGGAACAAACATGCGTCATCAAGGGATGGACGCTGAGATTTCAGCGGGAAATTTGTACCAAAACGACGCTTCCGGAATGTCGTAGAACATTCTAAGCCCCGATGACTCATGTCCAGCATCTAGGAGGTATCAGTAAAGAAAATGGCGATGCTCAAAAAGGAAAAATTAGCGATCGTCACATAAAAAATACGGAAATTATCTTAAATTTTGAAATAGCATAAATTACGTATTATACGATTAAAAGACTGGGCAATTACATGATAATGATCTATATTTAAAACTAGGACTGATTAATATAATTTTAAGAATGAATAATTAATAATAAAATAATTTAGAAAAATATTATTTTGTAAGGTACCCTGGGGTAATAACGCCACGTTAAGGTTCTACCAATTTTCACGGCTTAGTTTTAGATTGTATTTTTCAAACAAATATAGGATCTGATACAGCAACTCATTGACTATCTATATAAAATAAAATAATTTAACAGATATGTATTCATAAAATGGAATAGCGTTTTTTCTTGACCCATGCTATTTGGCGTTATTACCCACCTATATGGGTAATAACGCCATGCAAACAAAACTATGAAATAAGATGGAATAATTGCATGTAGATAGCCCAATTCTAAAAATACAAACTCTACAAACTTAGAAATTGACAAATTGCATTCTAAGATATTGAAAATGTTCAATTTTTGTGAAAGTGTAAGAAATATAAAGGTGTGGTGTGGGAGGGGGGGATGAGGCAAATGAATATCAGACAGTGAGTTTCTTTTTGCTTAAAAAGGACCGTTTAAATAGAAATATGAGAAAAATTGCACAGTTTTAACTGTGTTTATTTGAATCAGTATTTAGGATGTAGCTCGGCCACTGTAGGCAATCAACCGGGGTATTAATGTCAAGGATTGGCGTTATTACCCCGGTATAGTTATTGCGCAGTACATTTTAAATTACAAATTATCTCGAGAAGATATCCAAAATCTTCAACAACATTTTAAGAGTACATGAAATGCACTACAAATTTATGTAATTAACAAAGTATTTCCGGATAAAAAGATAGTCTTCACATATACAAAACGTATCTCGCAAATTTTAGATCAAGCGTTAATTTTAGTTGTTTATTAAAACAATAAGACCTAAAGATGAAACAAATTAACTTGAAGCTGTTTTTTGCGATTTATATGACTCAAAACCCTTCTGCGCAGAGCACATGGGTGTCATTTACCTGATTATTTCATAAATATGCAAAATATAAGCACTTGGCGTTATTACCCCGCCTGGCGTTATTACCCCAGGGTACCTTATATTGCTATTATGTCAAATAGGGAAGCTGCGATGTATTAAATGAAAATACTGGATTTATAGGATATATTAATGAAATTATGGAAGATTAAAATTATTATTTTTTTTTTTTTTTGAAATGAGTATTAATTAATTAATTTTTCTTAAAATAATGATCTGAATTTTTTTTCTGAAAAAAAAAATAATCTGAAAAATTTCCCTACATCCTAGCACTATCGACATAAAAATGAACACAGTTTATAACAATAAGCCACTTAATCACAATCTACAGTTTTAGCGCTTCTGCTGCATTAGTTTTGACAGGGTTATCCAAATGATATTCATTATTTTTTAATTTGTTGACGGTCTCTTATAAGGTTTCTGGAAAAAATCTTCACGGAAATATATGACCTGTACTATTATGTGTATACACTGAGAGTTTCAGGATAATTCCTCATGTATTTTTCTAGATATTTAACAAAATGTCTAAAATCGCAAGTGGACGATAATCAATGGCCAGATAGTGTAGTACAAGTCATATATTTCCCTGAAGGTTTTATTCAGAAACTCCAATAGGGGACCGTCAACAAATTAAAAAAGAATGAATACCTTTTGGATATCTTTTGGATAAATAACCTGTCAAAACTAATGTAGCAAAAGCGCCCAAACTGTAGATTATGATTAAGTGGCTTATTGTAATAAACTGCGTTCATTTTTATGTCGATAGCATGTATACTCGTAGAAAAATTAAGGTTTTCTACGAATCCGAAAAACAGTCTAAAATTTACTTAAGATTTTTGCTTATAATTTGGAGAGTTCTTAATATAAAGTAACATTCTTTTCAGAAAATGTGACAAACAACCTTGCACACAATACGTAATCAGAATTAAAAAATAATAAAAATTGTTCCAATATTGAGTAGGTTTACTAAATAATTTTTCACTGCGCATGCGTCAAAGATATCAAAATTTCATTTGCATATTATGTTAGCCAAATGTATAGAACAACTTTTGTGAAAGTCTCAAAATCACATCTTGAAAATTTTGAAAATAATCGTCAATAGAATACGTTGAAAATTCGTTATTCCCAAAATGAAGGAAAAACACGAGGGGTTGTATCCATATATTCATTGATTAGTGTCAATATAGGATACATAATAGGGGCTAATAAATTATAACTAATAAATTTAAATAAAATTCCTCATTTTTTTTATTATTATTACTGGTATGGAATACCTGTACATGTTAGGGAAATTCGTTGCTAATCTGGAATAGACACTTTGTTGCAAGATATGTTTTGTAAATATGGTTAATAATGTAAATAGTTTGTAACTCTTAATGATAATACAGGAAAAGAATATCTGAATGACAAGTATGAGTTGGTCATGTAATTTTCTCGTTCTGTCCGAAAATAGGCAATAAAGAGGAAAGTGCCCAGTTAAACTGATGGCATTGAGCTCGCAGGCTATACATACAACTGTATATTATACTCTTATTTCAAAGAATATTGCCTTTCCAAAAATAAAATAAATCAACTGTAAGTTATATGACAGTGGATTAACTGCCATCCCTCTTTATACTTAACCAATGAGCCCCTAAAACTAATCAGGGAAGTGCCTTATCAGAGTGAACCTATTAACAAAATTTGAAGAAAATGTGATAATTCTGCATGATTTCTGCATATTTATATAAATTAAGGATGGTTTCACTCTCTTCTCCCCCCCTTCATATTTAACCAATGAACCTCCAATGCTAATCAGTGAAGAACCTTATCAGAATGAACCCACATATAAAATTTGAAGCAAATCTGATATTTATATAAAGAGTTATCACGTTACATACAGAACCTGCGGGCACATTAGCTGTCAGGCTTTGATAGCCTTGTGAGCTATAAATTTTATTTTAATTTTATTCTTTCTTTTTTTGTTCATCTATGATTTTTGCTGTACTTTGATGTTACATTTTAATTCGACTGTCTTGTTGTGTGTTTTCCTTAATGTGTTATTATTATTATTTCAGATAATGAACTTACGTTTATAGTACTTACATTACCATGATTGATACAAGAAAAGTTTCCGACTCTTTATCATGAAGAAGGTGCAGAAATTTCTGTGTTTCAAGTGCTCCGCAACTCAAGCAACTTGTTAAATTACTCATGCTATGTATTAATTTTATATAAACAGTTAATTACCAAAACTGATAATTTTATAAGCTTAGTTACTTTGTGGTATGCATTATTTTGGTTGTTTAACGTTAACTATAGCAAAAGCCAATTTAAATTTTTATCATTTTTATTAGATACTTATGTCTTCAAAATTTTCTCAGTGTCATCAGTTCCACATAATGTTACGTCTTTGTTTAATAATATTTAATATATTCTTGGTGTTTACAATAAAAAGATTATTTGAACTAAAAGGTTGTTTTTTTTTTTTTTAATTCAGTGTTTTATTCCTTTCATTATAATTACTCTTTAGATTAAAATTTCAGATGCAATAAGTCAAAACACAAAAACAATTTGGCAGAAAGTTTTTTGATGTGGATACAGGACTAGAAATCAGCAGCCGTTAGCCGTCAAATGAAACTAAATTATAGAAAAATTATTCCTAGTCATCAAATCTTGATAACTAGCTTTCTTTAACTTTAATTTTTGTTTAGCAAATGCTTTCATTTGTATTTTAGCATACATCCCCCTCCCTCTGCACCATGACATTAGCACATATCTTAAGAATTTTGAACCTTTCAATAACCTCTAAGTTAACTTCAATTTCACCAATGACTGATAAAACTGGTCCTTGGATATTACACCCCTGTAAACAAGATTTTCTTTTATTATGAGATATTTCTGCATCCTTATATGTTCCTAAAATAAGAAACTGTATTAAAATCGTTTTAAAATTTTTGTATTCCCTTCCTCAAACAAACAAACAAAAAAAAGTGTGATTTGGAAATGTTTTAAATGCCACACCGTAATTGGCAACCAAAGATTCATTTATTTGCTAACTTTTTATTTTCTGATGTACTGTTAGTCTCGGATTTTTTAAAAATTAGCTTATCCCTAGTTATATCTAAAGCTCATATTTTCTCTCTGTGGACATATTTGCTTGATTATCTGTTTTGTACGCATATTAGCTTTATAAAAAGAATAAGTTTTTCCAGAATCCAAATATTGTAGTTTAATCAGGTTTCATACTTATGGAAAGTCAGTTTTTATTTTGTTTAGTAAGAAAAAGTGTTTAATATATAAAGTTTCCTCCCCACTTCCCTTCAATACATTAAAATTAAATATGCAATGCAATATTATTAGTATTAACATGGTTGTGAAAAGAACTAAGAAAATATGAAATGCAGTTGGCACATCGAAAAAAAATTGTAGGCATTATTTTGACACCTTACATACAGTTCTTAATTTCTAATCCTGTGTGGATATATGCTATAAAATATGGATTTGCATAAGTTCACTATAAATGTAAGTACTACATATATTGTAAAAATGATTTTTTTTTTACTCTATTTCATCTGTGATTTTACCACAACTATATAATGAACTTATTTTCTATAATTCATTTCATAGCTTGATGGCTAACTTTCTGGAAGAATTTTAAAGAATATGAAGTATTTTTACTAATTTAAAAGTTACACAGCATTTATTACATATTCTTTTCTAATTTGTGTTTTACATTTTTTTAATTAGATACAGCAGCGTAGCTGAAAAAATATCGGTGCGTTGTTTGACATTAATATTTCACAACTAAAATCTGAGAAACGCTTATTTTAAAATTTTGTAGCATTTCTTCTATTATATGAAAATCTTAATCCTCCGAAAAGTTCACGACCGTCAAAATGATCAGTAACTAATATGTTCAACGAAGTGTTCGCCCTCATGGAAGCAAAATAATTTTAATGGAACTTCCAGCCGTATTGCGGCCTTCACATGGAGCAAAAACAACATTGATCTTCAACACCCATCTGCGTAGATATTTAATAACAGGTGTATTGCCTTCGAACAATCAGATCTTAACTCACTTGACTTCTGTAGAAAAGCTAGAAATAGAAACTCCCCAGTTTGCATTGTATGTGATGCGAAATTATCAAGGAATAGAATGATTTAAATCAGAATTATCTGCAGCGGACTGTCAATTCGGTGATTTTTCGTTTTCAAACTTGTGTAAAAAATAAATATCAAGCCAGTGAACAATTTGTTAAAATATTGTTATTTCTTTTACTTTTTTATTATTAAATTATGGCATATATTTTACAGGATATAGCATTTTTCTGTGTCCCCATACTTTTCAGTTGCCCTGTATATAAAATAATGAAAATACATGTCAAGCAATATACTATGTGTCAAAAAAGATGGTTACGGATTACTTCTGAAAATATAAGAAAATTATAAAAATATTCATATGAAGATAGTAATTCAATTTGTACTTTCTCTTATTTTGGGAGTCAAAAAACATCAAATTTTTATAATGTTCCTGCATCTAAAAATGCCCAATCACAAAAATATTTACTGACCCTTTCTTAAACATACCCAAAAAGATTGATCCAAACATATGAGATAGAGACAGTCAAAAATCATTATTTATTTCATTTTACAAGAACTTCAAAACATAAAATTGAAAATCAGGCTTCAAATTGCATGACAAAGTCACAATATTTGACTCTAACTCAGTGATTTTTAGAGGCAGAAAATAGGTGTAGAGGTTGTGTAAATTTTGCGATTTATTCTAACAAAACCTTTTGGGTATGACTAACAATGCAATAGTGATGACTTATGATTGGTGATTTTGAAATGCAAAGACTGTATAAAAGTTAAAATTTTGAATTTTTCTTAAAATACTCTCCATGTAAATGAAAGTACAATTTGAATTCTCTGTCTTTCTATGATTATTTTTGTAGTTCATATTATCCCTCTCTGAGTTACAAAAATATGCTACAATTTTTCTTTGGACATCTGATAATGAGTTTAAAAATATAATATTCCATCAATCTAAAAGAAAAAAAAAGACTCAAAATATTGACTGATAATGATAATTTTCTCTGCAGAATTCAATCTAAAAATGGGTAAACACTTTGTATTTCATGATTCAAACCAATAAAATTTCTTGACAAGCAGGGTGGGGGGAGGGGGGGTTGCAACTGTGGGCCATAGATTGTGAGTGCTATTGCTTGTAGGATGCCACAGGGCACACTGGATTATGTGTTTCATCCGTTCACCCTCTGGGGCACTCTGGATAAGTGGTATCATTATTCTCCCATGAGATGCCATTCTTTCACCCCTTAAGGTACCCTGGATGAGGGGTGCCATTACTCTCCCCTCAGATGCGATCCTTTCACCCTCTGGGGCACCCTGGATAAGGGGTGCCATTACTCTCCCCTGAGGCGCCATCTTTTCACCCCCTGGGGCACCCTGGTTAAGGGGTGCCATTACTCTCCCCTGAGATGCCATCATTTCACCTCTGGGGGCACCCTGGATAAAGGGTGAGATTATTCTCCTTTGTGGTGCCATCGTTTCACTCTATTGAACACTGTGGATAAGGGGTGCCATTATTCTTCTCTGAGGTGCCGTCCTTTCACCCCCTGAAACACCCTGGATTAGGGGTGCCATCCTTTCACCCTAGTTAAGGGTGCCATTTTAGCTCCTCTAGGGGTGTCACCAGTGAGACAAGCCTTTCACCCCTAAAAGGTGCAATGTGTCACCATCAGTTTTAACAGTGTACTAAATTAGCACTCGAATATAATGTAAAAAAAAAGCAAGAATTAGTGACTGGAAAAAATTCACCTGAAACACAACACTTGTCACTGAAAAAGGCCCGGATGCTAATGTTAATTCTATGGGGGCGTTCTTTTCAAATATCTCGCCCAAATTTTAATTTTTTTTTTTTTTTTTTTTTTTTTTTAGGATAGCTGAGGATGATTTACAACCGAGCTAGTTTTCACTTTTTCGATTTTGGTTATATATTTCTTATATTATGATAGTTTCAATTTCAGAACCGGTTCTAACCGGTTTCAAAAGTTACAGTATTTTTTTTTTTTTTTTTTCAAAATATCTGAAACCAAAATTGAAAAAGTAAAAGCTAGCCCCATTTGTAGATCGTCTTCAGCTATCCCATACAAAAAAAAAAAAAAAAAAAAAAAAAATCATGTAAAATTATTAAAATTCGAGCGAGATATTGAAAAAAAAACGCGCCACGAGAATTAACATTATCATCCGGGTCTTTTTCGGTGACTAGTGTGAGGCCTTAAAATTAAGCAATTTTGTTCTGTTTCAAATAAAAAAAAAAAAAAAAAAAAAATGAAAACTGTTTAATTTTTCTTGATTTTAAGTTTAAAAAATCAGTAATTTTTCTGAACGGATTTTTTTGGATTTATGAAATAGCAGGACTCCACTGTAGAAGAAAATGACTTGCATAGGGCTGCCACAGCTGACTATTTTTTAATTCTATTTCGCACTTTTTTTTTCAAAACAAAAATCTTTCACATGCGCTTTGGCATTATTTTCAAAGAGAAATATACTGATAAATTTATTTTGTTTTAAATAGGGGTGTCAATAGAATATAAAATAGCCGACTGTGACAGCCCTGCTAATACCAAACGAGTGAAAATGAGGTCTACTTTTAAATACCGCACATAAAATATGTTTAAGGGAGTTTGTTCATCTGCAAATCCAAACCGGTCCAAAATTTCTTTTCAAAAGAATCACCCAATGTTGACAATATATTTGAAATCTTCGATTCAAACTATGCCTAGAAATAAAATTTCAGGTCATTTAGAAAAGTTTTTGAATTATAAACATTCAAATTTTAGATCTTATAATGTCAAATTACAATTTCATATTTTTATTAATATCGTTTACACTATATATTATTACATACCAATGGGATAATTTAATGTGTGGATATAATATAAAAAAACACCAAAAGTCAATACATTGAATTTGTAATTAAAAAAATATATTATATGAATCATGAAATTAATATTCGAAAAAAAAAAATAGGAATTGCAACCAACTTTTTATTTAATTATTTACATTTATCATGTCCTATTTTATGTAAATTCTCAATTTCAGATTTTTCTTCCAAATAGTTTTCTAATTATGCTTAAAAAAGTCAAAATGATGGTTTAAGGGACCTTCTGTGATAAGTAGTAAACCGTGCTTTGAAAAAATACATATTTTACTCATTTTATTGAAACATTTAGGTTGACAATAGTCGAAATTTATTAAACGAAAGAAATGGTCCTATTAGCAGAAATAATACATTAGCCCTTTATCTACCGCATTATGAATTCATAAAAAAATTTACATTCTAAAGCATTTTACGTAAATTGTTTAAACTAAACTAAAAGATTTACATAATCATTTAATATATATTTGAAGGATTAAAGGATTTGGAAGGATTAATTAAATTTGAATTTACAGGGATTTTGTGCAATTTTTATAACCCCACTCAAATTTTTTACTTTTAATTACTTTCTTAGTATTTTGTAGAATTATAAAATGTACAAATATGATGTTCTTACAATATAAATATAGAAATATTTCCGCATTGAAAAATCCCCATTCCCCCTCCCTCAGCGCCAAGAAGGCTGAAAAGATGCAAAGGCAAAAGAAATCATCCTTTTAAAAATATTTTTGTTTTGTATGACCAATAATGCTTTTGGAACAAGATAAAGTAATGTATCTGTAACTCATTCTAAGCAGTATTACAACTAACTGACGTACGAAAAGAATTTTATAATAAGTTATTTTAATGGTACTTATAAGTACTGTCGGTAAATAAAGGGTTAATAGAAATTGTGTGCTCATTCTGTAGTATTTCAACAATCGAGTATCCAACTTCAATTTGGATGCAACCTCTAAAATATGCTCGTTTTAAAATAATTTATTTCTCTGAAATTAACCGCACGAAATTGCATGGAAATTTGTTTTTAGGCTAATTGAAGACTGTAAAATTTATTTATGGTATCAAACTTGGATATTTCTATTGAAAAAACAAAGTTAGAGTTCGTTTATTATGTAGATTGCATCCTAAGCAAATTTTATAAACATCATTTAAAAGCAGACTTTCTTTCCATTCGTTTGGTACCAGTAACTTTCTTCTACAATAATTTGTCGCAAAATTAATAGGTGGCTTTTTTTCCCCCACCTACGACAAAATTTCTGCAATTGGTACATGATCAATGAACTTTTATACAACAGTTATACAACTTATTAGGTGTGTAATGCAGGGTAAACGGTGGTATATACTAAATATTTTCTCTTAAAAAAAATAAAAAAAACACTATCTGCACTTTGTTTCTCAAAAAGAATGTAAGCATATCAGGGGTCTTTCCATATTTTTTTTCTCAGAATTCTGTTTTTTTTTTTTTTTTTTTTTTTGTAAACAGCCTTTTTGCATTTGTGAAAAATCTACTAGAAATTACTAGAATATGCTATTTGTGAAAAATCTAAATTCACTATTTTGTGAATTTGAAACTATTTTTTTTATTCAGGTTCTTTTTTATTTATTATTTTTAAAAGATATATGTATGTAAAATGCATATATTTTCTTTATATGTTTATGTAAAAGTGTCATGTCAGATTTTACTTTTAAATGATTAAATCTGTGAAATGTTTAAATGTGGAAAATTTTTATAAACGGCCTATTTTTAAGACAAAGAATTTTGTGAAGAGTTCGTTTTGAAGGTGAAAAGTCTTGCAAAGGGTCCTGTTTTCAAATGAAAAAGTTTGTGAAGGGTACTTTAAAAAACCCAATTTTTTTCAAAACTCCCTTCATATATTTTCAAAGCTATACCCTCTGTTTAAAGCACATACTCTCCAGCCATTTTTACGACCACACTACTGCAACTTATGTAGGAAAAATCTTGAGATGAAAGAAGTTTTATATGGTGCGATTACTAAAATATTTATAAATTTTCAATCAATAAATATATAAGCAAACTTTTTTTTTACTATATTGAATTTTCCAGATTCCAGCAACAACTATATATCAAGAACTAATGCACGAATTTTTTCATCAGCCTTCAGATTCAGGTATAACTTGATAAATATTATTGCTGTTTATGTTTTTGTATAAATCCCTCAACGACTGACACTTTTATGTTGCTTTTTCCTCTATACCTGCAACAATCATATTTCAAAAACTAATGCACGGAATTTCATGCCTTTAGAATCCTCACAATGAGCATAGATTGTCATTTAATTTTGGCACTGTGGTAACGAAATTTGAAGTATTAATATGTATGAAATAAACAAAAGTTTGGGGATTGCCACATCCGACTAGTTTTTAAAATCCACGTGTAAACAAATTTTTAAATTGAGGGAAGTATTGTTCTTTGCGATGTTTATAATAAGGAACAAACACTTTAAATAAGTAGGGGGCTCTGCCCCTACGAGGTATGTTCGCCAACCTTCCGTTCAGACATTTCAGATTCCAAATGCAAGCTAATTTGAGCCGTTATAAAAATTTAATTATAATTTTTAAAAAAGGAAAAAAATGTGGAGTTCTCTTTGTAAATGGGTTTCTACTCATTTTCCTTTGACTGGAGATTTTTAAGGCTAAATCAACCACTGTTAAGAGATATAATGTCTGTTTCCGTCTTTGATTTAAAAAAATAAATAAAAATTAGAAAATAAGCTAATGTAAAATTAATTAAGAAAACAAAATCTTTATCTTTCGTTATTTTTTAACAATGCTATAAGGAAGCTCTTTCAAATAAGACATTTGAAATGTATCTTTTTAAATCTGAAGTAATTTTCACAAAAGTTTTCTTTCTCTTTTTAATATTCACGTGAAAATATTTTTTTAGTTGGAAAGGAAATATTATTGGCGCCGTCTTAAAATTCACAATAATAGTTGAAAAGATTTATTTCAAAATATGAAATAAGTATCTCGCGCAAATATATTTTTAAATTTAAACTGTTTTGCATCATTATTGTTTGGCCATTTTAAATGTGACGTAATTTCTGCTATGAACTGCTTTTAACGCATATTAATGTAGTATTTAGTCTTTTAAAGTTTTATTTCTCTTTGTAATATTCACGTTAAAATATTTTTGTTGCTCGAAAGGAAATTTTTTTTATTCCCGATGTTTTGGGGTATGCAACAATGGATTAAAAGATCATCTAGAAATGTGAAATGTCGTGTGCGAATATATTTTTTAACTGTTGTATCGTTTTAAATTTGATGTAATTTTCACCAAAGTTTTTTTTCTCTTTTTAATATATACGTGAAAATAATTTTGTTGTTAGAAAAGAAATATATCGAATTCACGAAAATAACTGAAAAGATTATCTCAAAATATGAAACTAGTTGTTGGGGACCCACCGTAATATTTACCCATCATGGATATGCATAATATAAAATATGAAAATAAAACATGTTAAACTATTTATAAAATGCATTGCAATTCCAAAATAAAATTTAAACGTATATTTAAATACAGTCGAACCTCGTTATCCCGTCACTCTCAGGACCAGAAAAAAGCGTCGTCATAAGCGGAATATCACGATAACCCGAGTTAGGGAAAAACATGTTTATAAAAAGTTGTATGTTTTATTAATTTAAGACAATTTTAAATTCGGAACTATTATTGCATTTTAAGCAGTAAACTGTTATTTTTAAACAAAATAAACATGGAAATAAAATTAAAAAAAAAAAAATAAAAATCAGATTTCTGTTGACTTACTTTTTTTATTGTTACATGAAATACTGATGAATTAAGGTTTGCGTATCCGTTGATGTGCTTCCTACAATTCTTTCTAAATGTTTTACAATGAATTTTGAACAATATCCGTTGTTTTTCTTTTTCAGAAATGTCTGTTACATAATTTCTTATCGTTTTAATACAATCCAATGCTTCGATTGTAGTTGAAGGCTTGTTTTGTTCTATCTCCTTAACACTTTCGTTTCTCTATTCTGGAGAAATTTCTGTTTATTTCTCCTTTACAATTTCAGAAATCATTGCAAATGGTAACATGGTGATATCTTTATCAAAATCGAATTACATCACCTGTTATATCTGTTTCACGATCTGACAACTCTTTAAACAATATTGGAAGAGGGATATCTTCTTTATATTCTTTCTATGTATTCTTTCTATACAGTGTCTCAGACTTTCTTACCACTTTGTTGTACAGTTGAAAACACTGTGCAAAAAGTGTGGAAATGAAAATTTCAGCATTCCCTAAGTGAATACAAGTTGCATTCTCAATGTGAAACATATAGTGGACTAGCAATCATGGATTGGAAGATACTGCAACGTGCAGGGAAAAAAAAATCTCTCCATCCTAATTTTGTCATTCATAATGTTTTTTAAATAAAGTTTAAATAAAGTTTCTTCTTTATATCAATGATTATTTTAGACACTTTAGTGAAAAGTTTGACTAAGACGTTTCTTACCGCTTAATTTCCAAGCTTGCAAGATATCCATCATAAATAATTTTCTTAAACCGTCGGGATATCTGGAGTTGAAAATTATTCAATGACGTAAAATCAGGAGTACAGTTACATTAAAATTGTATATAGAAAATCGGGAATTTGAAAAACTGACGTAATAATTGGAGTGACATGAAAACCAGGTGTCGGGATAGCGAGGTCTGAGTGTATTTTTAACGCATAGTATTGCTCTATTAAAGAATTGCTGATAAGCCAATTTCGACTAATTATACAAAACGCCAAACTACTCAAGTAGTACCGAATTGCGTAAAAGAAAAATCATTATAACTCCATAAATAATAATCATATTAACTAACAGTTTACTATTTCAAATTAAACGTCTTTTTTTTTTTTTTTTTTTTTTTTTTGTCTACTTTAAAAAAAAAAAAAAAAAAAAAAAAAAAAAAAAATTCTAAAATTTTAAAAACCTTTCATCAAAACGACTATTTCGAGAGTCCGAAAAAATAGATTCGGATAATGATATTAAATAAGATTATTTCTATTATTATATTTTTGGTGCACACCAATTTTCAATCTCTATCTCAATTTGTTCGGGAGCTAGAGCGTTTACAGACACATACACAGACGGATGATATTATTATTATTATTATTATTCTAAAAATGTTTTTCGAAATTTCCAGTGTCTAAAACGTGTAGATCCGTCAAAAAAAAAAAAAAAAAAAAAAAAAAAAAAAAATGCGGTTTTTAAAACTATTGCAAGATTTACCTTATGCTACGTATGATGAGTAAGTAACAAATGTCTCGCGCAAGTGAGACTATTTTTGATAAGTGATAGTATTTTTTTTTTTTTTTTTTTTTTTTTAGTTTTAACTGTTTTGCCATTGCTTTATTCTTTAACCATTTTAAATATGACGTAATTTTCCCCATTTGCGACATTTAACGCATAATAATGAATTTATTATTTAAAAAATATATATATCTATGGAATAATATTTTCTTAAAAAATTCTTAAAATTCATATGTGAATGTAATTTTTATGTCGTATTTTCAATATATATATAATATATACATATTTTTTTTTTCTTTTAACACGAAATCACTTAATTCTAATTTGAAATTTGAAAGATTTTCCCCCTGTTTATAACAGAAACGTGTAATTAAATTTTTAATTTGTAGAAAATATTATTCTTTGTACATTTGTTTTTAAAATTAGCAACAATTTAAAATAACACCCTTTTCTAAAATATGTAAAAAGTATCTTTCGAAATGCTGAAAATGTGAATTTGAAATGGAAATAAATCCTCAAAAATGAATCAAATTAAAAAAAATAATAATAATAAATAAAAATAAGTGCAATCGGCACATCGTAAACTTCTAATCTATAAAAAGATTTAAAATATTTAAATTCCTATATATAGTTTTTGCTACTATATTTTTTTTTTTTTTAATGGAACGATTTTGACAAATTTTAACATTAAATATCGCTTAAATGATTATTCGATGTAAAAACTGTCTGTAGTAGCCAGTTTATCAAACATTTCTCTATAATATCACCAATTTTCGTATTTCTGCATGCAACAATTTTTTTTTTAAATATTGCCGAAGTATGACCTCCAATCACAAAAAATTCATTGTCAAAGACAGTAGCAGCATTAACTACTTTTTTTTTTTTTTTTTTTTTTTTTTTTTTAAGAGAGAGAGGGGGGGGGTTATTTTCTAGTATATGTGTAAAAAATCTCTCTCGGAATGTTGAATATTTGAATTTAAAATGGAAATATGTCCTCGAATAATGAGTCAAATTAAAAAAATAAATGCAGCCTACAGAGCTCGAATATCTAATCTAAAAATGATTAAATTCCTATGAATAGTCCCCCCCCCCCCCACCCTACAAAACTTTTTTAATGGAACAATTTTGACCAACTTTAACATTAAATATCTCTTACATTATTATTCGATTTAAAAACTGTCTGCATCAGCGTGTTTATCAAACATTTCTCTGTAATATCACCAATTTTCACTTTTTTGCATGCAACAATTCTTTTAATATTGACAAAGAATGACCTACGATCACAAAAAAATCAGTATCAACAGTGGTGGCAGCATTAGTTTTTTTATTAGCCTCCTATGGTATTTCTTTCAGACAAGCTAATAAGTGTCGTGTCAAAAATTGTGGCCCACTTTTTCATAATCCGGCTGTTAAAACGAGACTTTCATACAATCTGTATATTTAAAAGACCTGGCTGTTTTTTTTAGTCATCAGCCCTGAATTTTCTACTTAACCTCTTAAACATTTCATTCGTCGAATTCGACGGGATTCCACTCGTTTTATTGTTAAAATGCATTTCCTTTTTCTCAGAGTCTATAAAAAAGCGTTTAAACTAAAGAAAAAATCCGTTTTTGAATAATCTAGTCAATGAAGAAGTAGCACGTCAAATTGTATCTCTTTATTATTCCGCAATTCAAATGTCTCAGAGAGAAATTGCTAAACTATTGGGTATTTCACGCCGTTCTGTTTGCTATTATGTTGATAAACAGAAGAAAAATGAAGTTAGTTCATTGCATTCTAAACGGGGTCGCCCTTCTAAAAGACCTCTATCGATTTTTTTTTTCTAATGGGAGGCGAAACTGAATTCTGCAATGGCAAAATCTACATTCAGCTTGTTTTTTTTTTCTTTTTTTTTATAATAAAAGATAGATATGTTATTCTCTAATGTATGTGTAAAAATATCTCTCGAACTGTTGAACACTTGAATTTAAAATGGAAATAAATCCTCAAAAAATGAGTCAAATTAAAAAAATAAATGTAGTTTGCTGAGCTCGAACATCTACTGCAGCGGTTCCCAATCTTTCTAGGTACACGACCCACCTTTCAGGGAAAAAAATTTCGCGACCCACCTTTCAGTAAAAAAAACTTTTGCGTCCCACCAAAGAAAGTTTTATATCAGTATAACAATTTTTGTACGATCTCTATACACTCGAATATCCTATTCTACGAAAAAATGCAAATTTTCATACGGAAAGGAAAATGCATTATCAACAAAAACAAGACTCAGTAATCTCAATGTGCGTAAGTGAATAGTAATTAAAACAACGCACAAACTACAAAGATAGTTTAAAATACGTAAAATTATTATGAAAACATAACTTTATAATCAATGAGATTTCTGGTACTGGTGTTTACCAATGTGGGCACTATATTAACAAGCAGTCTCAGTACATGTCTTTAAAAAGAGCAAAGTAGAAAAAGCATGATGATTTCCTTCCATACCGATGCTCTCTCCATTTAAGTAATATATAGCAAATATTCTAATTAGTACTGATTCTATTACCGGTGATTCAAATAACCGGCAAATGCCTTTATGAGAACTCAACCCCCCCCCCCCCCCCAGAACCGAATTCTGGCTGCGCCACTGCAACTTGCGTCAAGAAGGCCGTGCAAGCAAACGCATTTGCACATTTTCAGATTTACTGTGATATTTATGTTCTGTCTCACATGACAAAATAAAAATTATCTGAATTTGAATATCTAAAACTTTTAAGTGCATTTACAGTAAAGAATTATTTCAATGGTGGTACTTTAGAATTAGTTAAAGGGAAATTAAAGGGACTATTTTCCTCTACCAAAGGCTGCAAGCAGCGCCTCAGTCTCGGCCTCAGTATATTGGTCACATTCTTTTAGTTACGGTACACTAGCAAGAAAAGTTACTTATCCGGAATGTTGGTACGGTAAGCGAAACAATGTTTGGGTTTGTTTTGGCGCTGGTTTCGAAGTTGACAGGCAGAATTTCGCATTTATATATGTGATAAAATGGTCTATTATTAAAGGTTACCCCTAGTGAGTTTGCATTAAAATCCTACTGTCGGCACTCTCATAAGTTTTACTATTCATTAAATCTTCTTTTTGCTATTTATGTTTATTTTCAGATGGCTCAAGCAGAGTGTTCATCGTTCAAACAACTTTTAAAACAGCTCTATACTGCACACACCTCAAAAGTTAAAGGTATTATTCTGTGAAAATTTTTTATGTTTAATTAGTTTTTTAATATAAATGTATAGTAATGGGCAAATATTATAAGCAATTAACTTATTTTGCTAAGGTATAAAAACAGCTGATTTTAATTCAAAATGTAATTAAAAGAGCCTACTTAAATTTACTTCGCAGCTTTATAGAAATATAATTCCTTTTCAAAAAAAAAAAAAAAAAAAAAAAAAAAAAAAACATAAAAATTAGTTTTTGTAGTATTTGTTATTGGTTTATATATATAACACTTTTTTTATACTGTTGTTTTGTAATTTTTTTTGTATGTAATGCAGTGTTGTAGTTTCAAAGTAAAAACTATATTTTTGATTTTTTTTAAAACGCTACGTATATTACATGAAAATTGCCTTTTATTTTACAGCTCTGAATTTATAAAAGCAACTCATTATTTTTCATATAATATTTAACTTATTATTAATTTGGGTGAAAGTTCCAGTAATGGATACTCTTTAAAGTTTTTAATTAAAAAGAAAATTCAATAAAAAAGTCAACTTGTGACCATTACTATAAACTTAATTTCAGCATTGGTCATAGGGCATGAAATCTTTTTATTTAATTGAAAAGCTTAGTTAAAAAATTTCATTTTTAAATTGCATTTGCCAGAATGTAAGAACAACATTTTTAGAAATAGCTGCATTTAATTAATTTCATGTGCTTGTTAAAATTTAATATCAAATCTTTTTTTTTTTTTTTTTTTTTTTTATTGAATCCAGAACTTTTGTTTTCCTAACCAATAAAAAATCCATTGCCATAAAATACCGTTAATCCAACCCCCAACCTTTAAACGGGACATTAAAATGAAAAATATTCAGAGGGGGCACCTACACAGGATTTTTTCATGATCTTTTCACAAAATTTGCTCTTTTTTGGGGATACTTGCAAAATTTTTTTTTGTGATATTTGATAAAATTTGCAGGAGTTTTCACGATGTTTGATGAAATTTGTGGGTTTTTTTAAGCAATTTTTGGCAAAATTTTATTTATTTTTAAAGGAAAATCACATTTTTTCCACAAATTTTCGACAAAATTCAAGTTTTTCTGTGCATTTCTTTCATGATCCTTTGATGAAATAGGTGTTTTTTTCTTGATTCTTTACTAGAATATGTGTTTTTCAGCCTTTTTTTTTAATTTTTTTATTTATTTATTTATTTTTTTTTAAACAAAATTAGCGTGTTTTTGATGAAATGCACATTTTTTCGAGACTTTTTAATGAAATTTGCCTATATTTTCTTTCCCCCATCTTTTTTCATAATTTATTCCATCTTTTGAAGAAATTCACATTTTTCCGCAATCTTTTGGTGAAATTCATATTTTTAATTGCAATCCTTTGATGAAATTTGAGTTTTTTTCACAATTCTTTGACTGTCCTAATAAATCTGACATACTTGCGTTTTTTTCCTGCAATCTTTGTATAAAATGTGCCTTTTTGGCGATCTTCCAAGAAATTCATGATTTTTCTGCAATTTTTTGACGTAATTCGCATTTTTTAATAGATATGTTTACATAATTCGCGTTTTCAGCGATCCTTTGGTAGCATTTTTTTAGATGTGATGTATTTTGCATTTTTTTTTCCTACGATCTTTTGATTAAATGTTTGTTGTCTGGCGATCCTTTGATAAAATTCACAAATTTTCACAATAATTTGAAGAAACTAACATTTTTTTCATGATTCTTTGATGAAATTCTCATATTTTTCAGCGATTATTAGATATATATATTTTTTTTTTCTGTGGTTCTTGAACATATTTCCCTTTTCTTGGCAATCTTTTGACATTTTTTTTTTTTTTTTTTTTTTTTTTTAAGAAATTTGTAAGAGTGAGGGAAGGGGGGGGGGGGTTAATCAGTATTTTTTTTTTTTTTGAAAATTTCAATTTTTTTTAATAAAGGAGGGCATTTTAACAGGAAGGGCAGGTTAATGGTATTTTACGGTAAACCAATCAAGATGAAGAGAATAACGTTAAAAAACTTAGAGAAATGGCTGAAACCCACCCCATTCCTATTCAAATAAAAACAATTTTTTAAACCCCACAATTCATTAAAAATAATTTTTTTATTTATTAGTAATTAAATTATTTTCAATTTAGCATGTCTGTTGTCTTATGTTTCATTTGAATAATTTATAATGTTTAACTTTCCAAAAGTTTTCAATTAATATGCATTTTTTAAAGCAATATAAAATAATTTAAATTTATGTATCCTATAAATATGTTAAATTAAGATATTGAATTTGTTTTTTCTAGATAATCAACACACACACACACATATTTTACACACATATTTTATTAAGAATAAAAAGTATTAATTTGTAATGGGAAATATTGTAATGGGAAATGTGATTTATTTCTTCATGCACTGATATTCCAAGACTTTTTTTTTTTCCCCGCTTGTCCCAACCCCTTCTTAACAGCTCATCGTCTCAATAATTTGATAGCTATTTCCCTGAATTTCAATATTTTAAGTCTACCTAAAATAATTAATGTATTGGCATTGTAATAATGACACTAATTAATTTGAACAATTATTATCATAAATATTTCATTAATTATTGATGTCCTGATTGTTATACTTATTAGAAAATGAGTGTTTCATTAGATAGAATGCTTTTACTAAATTCTTATTCTAAATCAACCGCATTCAACCTGCAACCTGGCTACCTTTTATTTGTGGCCCAAGTCACATAATCAGTAATCCACATTTATACAACTAATTGAGATGCGTCTAAAAAAGTCTTAAGATCTTTGTATTTAAGATCTTCTGTGTTGTTTTATATTCTCATGAAAAGATATAATCTGTCTAGCAATAACATCATTCAGGTAGTTAAAGATATAATATTAACTTTAATATTAAATAAAAACAAGTATCTTACCTTTGCAAAAAAGTTGTTTTTTCTTATTTATCTATAACTATTAATTAACAAAGAAAAGTATTATTATGAAAATTTATACTTTTAGAAGCTGAAACGAACCAGTCAGGATAAAATGGATCATTCTGAGCTAATGATGGGTTTTGAAGGCTATAAATAATCCAATATTCTAATCAATTAGCCTAAAAGAAAAATAAATAAAATATAAAGGGTAATCCACTGTGCTCTTAGGTCCCCTTTAGGAAAAAGGGGTGCTTTTTCAAGATTTTTTGAAAATTTCAAATTTTTTATAAAGGCGTTTGATTGGGAAGGGTGGATTAACGTTATTTTACGGTAATATATAAAAGTATATTATACACATATATAGAATATATATTTATTGCATATAAGGCTCCCAAATAAGGAAAAAATATAGTCACCAGCAAATATTTCTAGTTGCCAATTGAAAACAAAATTCCCTCCCCCTTGTCCCTCCCCAAACACACATACATTATACACATTTAAACATAATTTCCAGACTGCATATGGGTTTTATACAAATTAATTTGAGAAGAATAATCATTGGTTATAGTTTATTGTAATGATATAGCATGAATTGCTTTCTCTTCTACTCAATTAATGAAATAATTTAAAAATCTGACATAAACACTGTTGCAAATTAAAATAGTTTGGTCGCAAATATCAATCTAGCAATTGCATTTATTGTTCTTGATTGTGTATGTATGGATTATTTTTATTTCTCTATTAGTTGTTCATGCTCAACAATTTTCACTAAATCATAACTGCAGTGTTGACTTGACATAATTGTAAATGCAACGTCCAATATTAGAAGGGTGTACTGTATATTCTGTCATATAAAATGCTTCAATGCATAGTGTGCACATACAATTTGAGATTGTAGTTTTTATTTTTTAGATGTATTTGCTGTATTTTGTTAGACTTTTTTGAAAAGAAACTTTTGTCAGCTATGTAGACTGAAAGTGAAAATACAATGAAGAGCATTATAAACAGGATTGGCAAGTTTCTTCCGCAGGGGAAAAAACCGGCCTGGAGAAATAGGTTTCTTCCGCAGTGAAATAAATTGAAGAAACTGTTATTCTTTATAAACTTATAACATAACTTTCAACTTTGTAAGATTCAGTAACTGTTTTCTTGCTGTAACCTTCAGTAAATTAATCCATCATATCTATACGAATTTAATTAATTATATACTAAATTAATAATTATATCAGTTTTTAAGCCAAGATCACATGGCACAAGTCTAAATATCTGCAGACATTGGCTTCAATCATTGGAAATCTTATACTATAATGCGAGCAAAAATTGTGTGTGTGTGGGTAAATTTTATCTCGAAAACGGCTCTAACGATTTTCGCAAAAATTTGGATTTTACCATTTTCGGGCACGAAAAGACCATTGGGCTAGGTCACATGTTCGAGAAAATTCGATTATTGGGTCATAATGGGTCAGGATCAAGTTATTTATATCTAGAGAACGGCTGAATCGATTTTAAGGAAATTTTGTATCCAATCGTTTTTTGGCACGAGAAAACAATTGAGCTGGGTCACATGTTCGAAAAATTTCGATTAGTGGGTCATTTTTGGGTCATTGTGGGTCAAGCCATTTTTATCTAAAAAACGGCTCTAACGATTTTGACCAAATTTTATATTTTATCGTTTTGGATTACAAGAAGACCATTGGGTTAGGTAACATGTTCGAGAAAATTCGGTTAGTGGGTCATTTTTGGGGTCATTGTGGGTCATGCTATTTTTATCTAGAGATTTTCTCACGCAATTTTGACTAAAAATTGGATTCTATGGTTTTCGGGCACGAGAAAAACATTGGGCTAGGTTACATGTTCGAGAAAAAAATTTAATGGGTCATATTGGGTCATTAAGAGTCTGGGTCAAGCTATTTATATTAAAAGAACGGCGTGATGGATTATAACAAAATTTTGTATGTACCAGTTTTTTGACATGAGAAAACTAATGAGCTAAATCACATGTTTGAGAGATTTCGACTATGAAGGTCATTTGTGGGTCATGATGGGTCATAATGGGTCATGGTCAAGCTATATCTAAAAAACACGTGGATCGATTTTAACGAAATTTTGTATGCAACATTTTTTTGGCACGATAAAATCATTGGACTAGGTTACATGTTCGAAAAATTTCGATTAATGGGTCATTTTGGATCATAAAGGGTCTGAGTCAAGCTATGTATAATTAAAGAACGGCAGGATCAATTTTAACGAAATTCTGTATGTAACAATTTTTAGAAACGAGAAAACTAATGGACTAAGTCACATATTCGAGAGCTTTCGATTATAAGGGTCATTTGTGGGTCTTAATGGGTCAAGGTGAAGCTATATCTAAAGAATGGGTGGGTCGATTTTAACGAAATTTTGTATACAACATATTTTTGGCATGAGAAAATCATAGGGGTAGGTCATGTGTTCGAGAAATTTCGATTAGTGGGCCACTTTTGGGTCATTCTAATTTTATCTAGACAACGTTTCGCGCAATTTTGATTAAATTTTGTATTTTATCGTTTACGGTCACAAGAAAATCATTGGGTTAGGACAGATGTTTGAGAAAATTCGATCAATGGGTCATTTTGGATTATAAGGGGTCAGGGTCAAACTAACTATATCTAAAAAACGGCTCAATCGATTTTATCTAAATTTTGTATCTAATGTTTTTCGGCATGCTAAAACTAAAGAGCTAGGCCACACGTTCGAGAGATTTCGATTATAAGGGTCATTTGTTGGTCATGATGGGTCATGCTAATTTTATATAGAAAATGGTACTCACCATTTTGACTATACTTTGTATTATATCGTTTTTGAGCAAGAGAAAACCATTTGGCTTGGACACATGCTCGCGAAAATTCTATTAATGGGTCATTTTGGGTCTTAATGAGTTAGGGTCATTCTAATTATATATAACAACGACACAATCAATTTTACCTAAATTTTGAAACAAAACGTTTTTTGTCACGAGAAGACTATTGGACTGAGTCGCATGTTAAACAAAATTATATTAGTGGGTCATTTCGCTTCATTGCTGAATGCTGCCAAGCTAATTTTACCTAAAAAATGGCTTAAACGATTTTGATTCAATTTTATATTCTACTGTTTTTGATTACCTGAAGACGATTGAGCTATGTCACATGCTTGATCAAATTTGATTAGTGGCTCGTTTTAGGTAATACGGGTGAGGGTCATGAGAATATGGCAAAAGCCAATAACTTCGTGATATTTGACAAAATATTGGCGACATATGGCCAAAAAATGGACTATAAAAATTACGAAAAACAAAACACGTATTTGGAGCCAAATGAAAGAATGCCTCCAAATTTGGCTATATCTAGCAAAAAATATTGTCTTTCAGAATGTAAAGAATTTTTTTATACATTCTTAAGAGGATTCGAGATGCATGGTTAAACCAATCAGAGTCGAGCTAAAAAAGTGATTTAGATCGATGTCCTTTTGTTGTAAAATTTAAAATAAAATAAAATTTATAAATGTGCGCATAAAAACATAGTTTTCTTATTGATTGTTTTTCTAAATAATACTATTATAAACATGTTTTACAGTAATAATACAGAGTTAATGATACAGTGAAAATACTATATCGAGTTGAACACAAAGTTAATTTTGACCGAGCTAAGCTCGGTCTCCCCTGCTAGTTTTATCTGAAATATACAAAATCAATTAAGTGTTATCCACTTAATATCCACTACTGCCAAGCCTGTCTGCTTAAATTCCTACAAAGCATATAGAACCATACTCTTGTACATCCAAGTAATCGAATTGTCCTTTTTTGTTCATTAGTATAGAAATCTCAAATGAAAATTTTATGCATTAAGCTGGGATTTTTATACTTGACATATAACACATCTCGGTAAATATTGATAAGTTTTCTTATTTCAAAAGTGCACTTTATATTTCAAAATGTAGATGTAATTTTTTATTTATATTATGTTGCATAATTAATAATTATTAATTTAATTATTGTAACCCATATATGTTTAATCTGATCATAGCATAGGCCCAGAGTCCTTAAATCAATAGATAAAGTTTTAAAAGATGCAGGAAAATTTCATCTTTTACATAATATTGTGTTGTACTTTAGTAAAATGCAGGGATGTAGTGGAGGGTATACAGGGGTATATGTCATATACCTTCTTTTTTTTTTAAAGGAACACCGTATACCCTCTGTTTATCAAGAATGCAATAGTATGCATACTCTAGGGTATACCATCTGCTTAGAGCGTACATCATCTGTTATTTTTACGACTACACCCCTGGTAAGATGTGAATGTTAGATCATGAAAATAATCTTTGTTCCTTTTAAATGTATTTTCTTTTGCAAATTTTTAAGACATTTCAGATTAATGATACTATTAGTCTTTTCTCTTTAAAAAAAAAAAAAAAAAAAAAAAAAAAAAAAAACTGGATTAACTTCAGTAAGAATGTAACTTAAAATTCATTTATTCCAGTTTCAATGTTTTTTTTTTTTTTAATGCATACTGTTATTGCAATCTGTATTATGTATAAATTTGCCATTCTATAAGTAAAAAAGTTTTGTTTATGGCATAGAAATGTTATGGCTACACTGAAAAGTTATATGAGATGTACATGCATAAAAATTATTTCACCTTTTTGTGTTATGTAATATATACATAGAAACCCCATATCAAGTTTGTATCCCACACTCCCCTAAGTCATAGTCGGTCCCTGCATATAAAGGCTTTAAATAATGCATTTAATTTATTTCAACAAGAATAAAATTTGTGAAAAGTGTGTTATATTTAAAATGAGTATTTGTTTTCTATTGTTGTTTGTAGTTATTCAAAATATATTGTATCATAACTGCATTTTATAATATTTTTATTAATATTTAATTTTTTTTTATAGAATTAGAAAATGAAATTAAAGTTCTCAAAGAAAAACTTACAGAAAAAGAAAGGTAATTTCTCTTTGTATTATATTAAAATATACTATTGATTTGTTTATTGATTTAGATTTGTCTTTGTATTATATGTGTTTCTTTCTGTTCTCTGTGCTTTTTCACAAGCTTGAAATGTTAAGAAAAATGTTACAATGATCATATTTATGTCTTCTCTTATTTTATACCATTTGAAAAAGCAATTAAACCATTTTCATGTTTCAAAAATAGTTGAACATATTCTGTCATCCACAGCTTGTTAACATTCACAATTTTGAAAAAAGAACAACTAAGTTTCAGGTTATAATTTTAATTTGAAGTAATAAGTTATTGCCAGAAGTCATTTTTCTAAAATATGTGCATTTTTAATATTTTTTGTTTAAATCATTCTAAAAATGTTTTAAGATCCTCTGCAATTCAATGATTCAGTGTTTCAATGCAAATGAGCTAATTTCAAAAATTCATGCAATGTTGTTTGGACATTTTTGAAATGCTCTTTTATTTTATGTATTTGAATAAATTTTAAAGTTTAAATGTAATGTTTTTTTAAATTCTTAAAAGCAAGCTAAGTTAATTCAAAGCCAGTCCCAACATTTTACATAATTTATATGCATATTAAATGTCAATGAAAATATAACAAAACTATAAATATTAAAAGTCAAAAAGAAAAAAATTGCATAATTTTATAAATTTTTCTGGAAAGGCATATAAATTTAAATAAACTTATCATGAATTTAATATTTCATTTTGTTGGTAGTGGAAAATTTTAGAGCTTGTTTGTTGAATAATTCATTATTATTTCATGTGTGTTCATTGCGTGTCTTTTCGAAAAATAAAGCGTTATTTTTTAATAGAAGAAGTTTGAATACAACAAATATTATATACATCAAGGTTAATAAAATATAAATCAATCAGCATCAAGGAAAGTTTAAATACTTAAACTTGTACATTGTGCATATTTCGTATAGTCAAATTATGCATTTATTATGAAATAAATTTTAATATTTTTGCTATTCTAGGGAAAGTAATGCCAGTCTAACAGAATGTAAAAGATGTATTGAATTAGAAGAAGCATTTAAAAGTTGTAAGAAGGCTTTGTTTGATCAATCAAAGTTATTTGAAAGTTTTGGTATGTGTATTTTTTATAGCTACTAAATATTTTTTTAATTGGCTTTTTGGACTTTATTTTTGTGTCTGTATATATAATTTATTGTTATCTAATTCATAAAAAAAAAAAAAAAAAAAAAAAAAAAAAACTTTAAAATGATTTTCTGCTTTGAAAAATGATTCCTAAATCTGATTTGTGATTATTTTAATGATTGTATGAGATTATTAATTCTTCATGGTTTAATATATTTAGGTCAAAAGTTTTCCATATTTAATAGTCCTGGATTTGAAAACCAAGAGTATGTATTTTTCAATTTCTCATCTTTCATTCTTTCTTTACAGAATTTTTAATGTCTTTTTAATATTTATCTTTTTTGCTTTCAAGTGCTCAAGCAAAAAAGAAAGTAAGAATTTGGGAAAAATATTTGCTAATGCAAATCAGGGTTTGTTGATTTTAATCATGGTTTTTTACATCAGATTTGTAGTTTTCCATGCAAAGATTTT
Organism: Maratus speculifer; assembly: GCA_964019185.1. Classification (NCBI taxonomy): domain Eukaryota; kingdom Metazoa; phylum Arthropoda; class Arachnida; order Araneae; family Salticidae; genus Maratus; species Maratus speculifer. Next base: position 52,628,314 of record OZ025290.1, on the reverse strand, counting down.
TCCAAGACCTAAACTTTTCATTTTTTTTTTTTTTTTTTTTTTTTTTAATTGTTTTGAAATCAACTTGATGGAAAGAGGTAAGTTTAGTATTTTTATTTGTGCTAAGAATAAAATAAAAATGACCTTATCTCCACCTCTGAGTTATTTATGTAAATATTAATAATATATACAGTAGACTCCCTCAAATCCGCACAGCGTGGGACCAGAGGTTGTGCGGATTTTAGAATTTTGCGGGTTTCTGGTCATTACTTTGTTTACATTTTTTTAACAGTCATTTGAGTACAATTAATTGTGCGATCGGAACTATAATAAATGCTTACAATATAATAAAATATTAAAATAAGTAATGAACTAAAATAATAAAAATTTAGATAATTTTTAAAATTATTAAAGACTAATAGCAAAGGTCAAGTTAATAATCAATAGTGTATGATTAAATATTCATTATAAAGATTAAATGTATTTTTCCAAAAATATTCAACAAAACTTGCCTCATAAAAGTAAATTACTAAATCACATCAAAATCATAAAATAAGGATTTTTTTTCAAGTTTAGCCAGGCTTAATAACCAAAAAAACTTAATGCATAAATATATTTGGTAAGAAGATTGTGAATACCAGTGATATCAGCAATATCTTGATTTTTTTCCAAAAAAAAAAAAAAAAAAATCCACCTTTATGAAAAAAACATAGAGTATTATTAAGAAAATTACGAATTAAAAAATGTATGGAATTAATACAAAACTAAAAAAATAAAATTTTGTCCCAATATCTAAATTGAAAGTTTCATTGTTTACATCCGTAAAAAATGTGCGGATTTTAGAGAGTTGTGGATTTCTGATTTGCGAATTTGAGGGAGTCTACTGTATATTGGTAATACTTATAACATGCATGTGTGTATGTATAATTTATATTTTATAAATTAAAAGAAAAGTTATAAAACAATAATACTTGTGTGAGGTTAAAAGATCTGACTTAAATAAAAAAAAGATTTTTTTGATTTTTATTAAAAAAAAATAATAATAATGAACCCTAATGCAAATTTAAAATTTATTATTTAAAATGAATTCAAAACTTTGCAATTTTCACATGGCAAATTTTTTCCATATATCTGCCTTCTCTGTGGCAAGAACGCGGTGACACGCCGACACTTTCACACAAAAGAAATGTTCCCTTACAGAAAACATTCATCTTCGATCTGCTAAATGTAGTTAATAGAAATATTTTTTTAGAATTGGTATTTTCATTTAAAGTAAAAATTATTAAAGTTGATAAATCTCCATTAGGTGTTTCTAGTTTAAATCTTTCATGCAACTAAAGAACTCCTTATTTAGTTCTGTTATTATATTTCAATAACATTTTTTTTTTTTTTTTTGAAAAATTGTTTTCAAATCAACTTGATGGAAAGAGGTAAATTTAGTATTTTTATTTGTGCTAAGAATAAAAATGACCTTATCTTCACAATCTAGCAATGAGTGACATTAATATGTATCCACATTAATTTACATTTTTGTTATTTGAAAAAAAAAAAAAAAAAAAAAAAAAAAAGATTTAATTATAGATTTTGAATCTTTGGTGTATTATTACAAATTGTGGCATTTTAACCTCATAATTAAAAAAAAATCTTATAAAAAGTGATGAAACAATTTGTTTATTAAAAATTATTGTAAATATGTTAAATAATTTCTGTAATATTATTCATTTAATTTAAATTTTTGACTTTCTTTTGCATACAGTTTAAAAATAGATAAGATCATTATATATACGAATTAGTCAGATGTGGCAATCCTAAAACTTTCTATCTCATGCTTAATTAATGCTTCAAAATTCATTACCACAGTGCCAAAATTAAATGACAATCCATGCTCGTTGTGATGATTCTAAAGACATGAAATTCCGTTCATCTGTTCTTGAAATAGAACTATTCTGGACATTGGGAAAGTTGCAACATAAAAGCGCTGCCTATTAGGCTAAGCATAAAAAGTAATAATATTTATCAAACTATACCTGAGTCTGAAGTATGATGGTAATTTGTGAATTAGTTATTAAGATAGTGCTATTATGGGAATCGAAAAAAATTCAACTCTGCAGCTCTACAAGTTGGGCGATTGACATCAACATGTAAACGAAACTAGTTCATATCACGGGTTTATTGAATCTGAAATTTGATGAAAATCTATGCATTAATTCTCGAAACAGATCTGTTGCAGAAATTGTCAAAAATGCAGTATAGCAGTGCCACCTGTTGAGTGATTTAGACCAAAAACTAATCAGCCTTAATCTATATCAGGAACTACATGAATATAAGTTTTTATTAAATTCCTTGCATTATTTCTTGATTTAAAGCTATTGCAATAATCATGAAAAATTCTGCATAGCAGTGCTACCTATTGAACGATTTATGCCAAAATGTTAAGAGCATCAATTCGTGTCAAGGATTAACTGAATCTGAAGTTTGATAGAAATTTGCGCATTAATTATTGAGATATAGCTGTTGCGTAAATGGTTAAAAAAAATGCAGCATAGCAGCGCCACCTGTTGAGTGATTTACACCATAAACTAATCAGCATAAATTTATATTTGGGACAACCAGAATCTGAATTTTTATCGAATTCTTTGCATTAGTTCTTGAGATACAGCACCCACAAAATTTGTCACAGACACACATTTTGTAAATTTATCTTTTAAATCTTTGACCCATAAAATGTGTAAATCTGTCAAAAAATGGAATTAAAAAAATTTCATGAGTTTAATACTTTCTTCTTGTAAAGATAGAAGAAAGTAAAAACATATAATACCTAGATTAGTCTTTATTTTAATTATTTTAAGGAAAAAAATCATCAATTTCTACTGTTAAACAAATCACTTTCAGCAAAATCTTGCTATTAATGAGGCTTGTCGCAGAAAGCTTTAAAAAAATCCTGCTACAGGACCTGCCTTTTTGTAGTCGGTTTTATTTTGAGTCCGTTTTGTCATATTGGATCCTGGATTTCTAAATATTTTTCATCTTTAAATTCTTGGTTGATACTTGGTAAACATTGCAGCATGAAATATTGAGGTGACAATCATGGGTGTAACATGTCCAGAAATTTTTTAAGGATTTGTATCCAAAAAATAAGAGTCTGTATCCTGAATGTATAAAGAACAGCCTAAAAAGAAACTGCATGTTATTAGTAATGTTCTTAAGAGCCGTTATTTTGAAAATCAAAGTGTGATAGTTGTATTTTTTGATTTGCTTGATTTTTTTGATATGTTGAAGTAGATCATATTTGATGAATAATCTGTAATTTTGAACCCCTGAAAAAATTTCCTCTTTTCTATAGAAAATGTCAAAGTTCAAAGTTGTGAGTGACATTTTTCGTGAAAAGTGAAATGCTGGTACATTTAGAGCACTATATCTCTCGCAAGCAACAACATCCCAAAATTCTTTCGGCATAAACTTAGTATAACCATACCTACTTATTAAAATTTGTTTCCATGGGGCATTGTTACTTTACATTGTTATGTTACCACAAAGTGCAGTCAAAATGACGTTTTTGTCCATTTTCCACACTTAATATCTTATTTAAGCAAAAGTACTCCAAACTTTTTCTTATAGAATATGAAAGTGTATTACTAGGACAAGCAAAATAATATAGTATTGTACCGAGATATTGTTGCTGTTAGCAAATATAACCTGTTGAATACTCAAAATTTTCAAAATCTGCAACATTTAAAAAAATGTTATTTCAAATAAGCACCACAGTTAAAAAAAAAAAAAAAAAAAAAAAGTCATGTAGTAGATGAATATATGTACAAAAACATGGAAAAGAAAAAAAAAAGTGGGGCTGTTTTTACCCTAGGACGATGAGTAAAAATTGTGTTTTTTTTTTTTTTCATAAATTTGAAAAAACTGATATAAAACAAAGTTATAATAAATATGCAATAAAACTTTATAATTAAAAAAGTGCTGACACTTTTTAAATAATATTAATAATTATTTTTGTTTTTTATAGCACTTTAAAATTGTATTTTTTTTTCTTAAAAAAATATTTAGTTATATGCATACTTGAAGCCATAAGGGAATTTTATGTAAATAGAGACTTATTCTATACCTGGGCAATCAAAAATTAATATAAAAAGCATGTGATTAACAAATCCAGTTACAGCATAAAAACAACCCATGATACTGTGTAAATTATGATAATATCAATCAATGCTTTAGAAAAATAACCCACACATTTTTCTGATTTCTAATTTTTATATCTAAGGAGTAGAATAAAAATTGACTAAAATACACACATAAATAATGTATATCAGAGCAAAAGGGTGCTTTATTATGATAATTTTAGCTTTTTTCTTAATACCTGCATTTTTCTCATTTATTTTCTTGCTATTTTAAAATGATAATAAGAATTATTATTTGTATGGTAGAACTTTAATACATCATTTATCTTAAAAATCCATTAATTCACCTTACAATTATAAAATTAAACCAAAATAAAAGTCTCAAATTATTTAAAGGTGTTTATATTTACAATGATTATTAAAACCTATTATTTTCGAGCATGTCATGCTTTTCATCAGAGTTAACAAAATTTTTTTTTTTTTTTTTAAATCTTGATGAAGAGCTCGAAAGTACTAGGTTTTAATCATTGTACATAAAAACACCTTTAAGTAATTTGAGTGTTTTATTTTGGTTTAATTTTATCATTTATCTTTCATGAATGTGTGATCCTAATATAAATGCGATTTCAAATGTTACTCCTCTATTTTTATATTTTGATGAATGGCGAATTAAAGTTCTATTATATTTAATATATTTTACTAATTTTGTTCTATGTATTTGTTAAATAGCTTAAAAGATGCTCGGAAATCATCAAATGATTTACCAGAAAAGACTAATCATCCACAAGAGTTTAGAAATGACACACCATTTCTTGAAAAGAATGAGTCAAATCTACTATCACTTGAAGAAAATACCATAACAGAAATTAAAAATAATGCCACAGATAAAATATCTGTAGTTTCTAGTAAAAATCTTTTAAAGAAAGTTATGCATGATGAGGAAAACTTGGAAAGTTTAGATTTATATACAGTTACATTTCCTGATCATTTAAAACAAGGACTACATTCTGCAAAATTTGATTCTTTGGTTTTAGCACCAGATTCATTAGATACAACCTTTCTTGAGGATAAAAAGAATTGCAATAAGCAATCTAATGAAGATTACTTTAGAGACTGTACCAATAAAGCAGAAAATAAATTAGATGAGGAACAAAATTTGAAAAACAATGGTAAACTCCTGGAAGATAAAGGTTCTGGTAAAAGGCTGTCTTCTGATTCTCTAAATGATGACAGAATAAAAAGGTGTAATACTGGTAAACAAAGTGAAAGTAGTAAAAATAATGAAACTAATTCTAAACTTGCGAAAAGTAAAGACATTAAAAGCTGCAGCGCTTCTATTCCAAAAATTACTGTGACACAAGAAGCATCTGATATTGTTTTGCAAATGGAAAGAAAAAATTCATCTGTTAGGAAAGATATTAATGTATCAGATGTTTCTGTTCCAAAAAAGAAAAGTGTAAGTAGCATAAAAGTTGATAGTAAGAATGAAACTCCAAAAAATTCTAATCTTTTAAATGTTGTTAATAAAAATAAACTTCCTATAAGTGATATCTCTCCATCTTTATTGCCAACAAATATAAATGTGCGACCTAAAATAACTGATTTAGAAGACATCTCAAATGATAATGATGATTTTCAAGAACAAATTCCAAGCATTAAAAATATTCAGAATGAAGATTCCTGGGATGCTTGTGATAAAAAGAAATCAGTTGTAAAAAAACGAGTTATCAAAAGCATAAAAACTACTTCAAAATACAAAATGACTCTTGATGCACCTGCTCTAAATTACAAAAAACCTTCGTATAAGCAAACAAAATTATCAAAGAGTATTTTTCAGCCTAAAAGTTCTGCTGTCAATAAAAAATCATCCAATAGGTTGTCAGAAATAGAAAATATTATTCCTGTTGTTACTGTTGAGGAGGATGCTTTTCCAACAGCTCAAGAGCATTATCTAACATCTACTCCATACGATCCAATCAAATCACCAGGTGTTATTGACATTGATGCAACTTTTGTGTCTGAAAATTTCAATTTAGAAAACAAGCAATGTATCACTACTAATGTAAAGAAGAATGCAGTTGAAAAATCCCATTTAAAAAATGGTAGCTTATTTTCCAATATTAGTTTTCCTGAAGAATTGCAGTCTGTAACTAGTGAAAATCTTATTGAAAATGCATATGGTAATTTTTTTTTAATTTACATATCTTTTAAGTTTAATATCCTAAATTTAATAAAATATTCATATTAAGACTATTAGAACAAGGTTTCTTTATTATACTATGTATGTAAGGTTTCTGATAGAGGTTCACCAATCTTTTATGCTAAATGGAGTGGAGTTTAGTAAAAGCTTTCGGAGATTTCACATGATATTTTGGGAAGAGTTTTGTATCCTGTTCTGGTTGGCACAGTTGGCAAATAAATCCAAAATGACACCAAAAGGCTGTTTTAATATATTATCAAATTTTTAAAGCAAACTGAAAAATATGATTTTTAATTTTTATAAACATATATTTATATATGTATTATTTTTATGTAAATTATAAATGTAATTATGTATATACATATATATATACACGTAGGTATGCATATATAAATATGTACTATACAGTAGAGTCCCTCTATTCCAAACTAATTGGGACTAAACACTGTTCAGTTTAATGGGAATTCGAAGCACGTGGATTTCATTATTAATAATCAACATATTGACTTGTTAAGTCAGGAACATCTGCTAGTGTCAGCTCTATATAGCATTGATCAGCTTGTGGCGAACAGGTGCTGTTATTTCTAATAATTTAATTTAAAATTCACTCATAATACACAACAGACTCTTCAAATAAAAATTCAACTGTAGTATCATAGCAATAAATATACTTTTTCTCCATACATAAATCTGAGTCTGATGACAAAAAACAATTTATTTAATCAATTCATTGGATTATCTTCATTTGAAAAATATCACTCGTTTTACTTCTTAAGTGTGTCTAAATTAGTTTTCTAGTTTTGTAATGATTCAAAATGATTCTACAGAATTGTATAAATGGAGCAGACATGTACTGTATGTAACAAGCTTTCATTTCAATTTGATTTCAGACTTTTCGTCAAGCTTAGGCTCTATGTATGTCTCTATTTAATTTTTATGTATAACAATACATGTATGTTTTTTCACGAAAATCTTTTTAATTTTTCCTGTTTTTAAATTTAAAAAAAATGATATTTTTCTGAATTCTGTTTTGAATAGATGGATTTTCGAAGTAGCTGGATTCTACTGTATATACATAAAAACTATTATATATATATTTATATATTTCATCTTTTATGTATTATATATGTGAAATTTAAATATAACATTACATTATAAAAACCAATGTTATGTACATTTGAATTTCAAAAATCCAGACATTCAAATTCTCGAAATTTTGAAAATTTGGACATTTTTCAGATTTTAATTTTATTAATTTATAAAATAAGACTTGGTACTAACTCATATTTCTTGTGAAATACAGTTACATTTTTTCAACTAAATAAATAAATGTAGATGTATTCTGGTATATTTTTATAACAATTAATTGTTAATTAAAGACTAGTTATTACAAAAACTGAAAAGTTAAACAGCATAAAGAAAAAAGACTTGATTTGGTACATTGATGTCTCAAATCTTCATATATTTTAACTCTAATAAAATCACTCAAGTGCATATTTATAACTAAAGAAACAAATATGCAATTTAGTTTTCATTTGGTCGAACTTAAATAAACACACTTGATAGTCTCTGTATTAACACCTGCTCCCAGGGCCCTCATGAAGACTTTTTTATTAGTGGGGCAGAGAGCCTTAAATTGCCAAGTCAAAATTCAGTGTTTGCCAACTTAGTGAAAAGCAAACTTAAATAGTTCTCAGTTTTGCCAACTATTAGTTGGTAATTCTATTAGTTTTGTAATTTTACCAAGTTATCACAGTTAGAGAATGTATTATAGTTTTTATTTGTAAAAAGCTTAACAATTTCTAATTATATTGGTAACTTTCATCAAATCTATGAGAAATAGAAAGTGTATTGTAGTTTTTTATTAAAGTTTTGAACTAATTTGCCAGTTCAGATTGTAAATTTGCCAACTGTAGCAGCATGTGCAAAAAAAGTTTTTTTGGGAGGGAGGAGGTCCCCCCCCCCCTTAGCAAGGCCCCTGCCTGCTCCTCCTCCAACAGAGTAATCAGCCCAGTGATGCATTGCTCTATCACCTTAACGTGCGCATTTGCCATGTTGATATGTTATTTGTTTCAATTTTATTTCCTTGAAAAGAACTTTGGATGCAATAGGAAAAAAAGAAAATAAAAAAAGGTTTTTGACTTTTTTTTTTTTTTTCTCACAAATTTTTTGCAATTTTTTTTTTTTTTTTTAATTTGCAATTGTTTGACAAAATTTACTTTTTTTCCCCTTTTGGTGATTGTTGAAATTTTTTATATTTTTCATGATCGATTCACAAAATGATATTGTGAAATTTCAAATAAATAAAAATAACATTGTAGATTTACACAAATTTTTTTATAAATATTCTTTGAAGAATCTCAAAATTTTACATGTTATCCAAAGAATTTCTTTCATCCCCACCCTCCTCAAGAAACTTTAGGTATAGCACTAAATCTTCTCAGATAAAGAATTTGTGATGTTACTACATGATTTGATTCATATTTAACGTCCACTAAGAGGTTTTTTATAGTAAGAAGTTTTTCTCTTTTCAAGATTTTTTTTTCTCCTGAGGATTTTTTTATGTTTGATTTTTCAGACTGATGACTGTTTTTGAGTTATCTATTGTATACTGTATTTTAATTTATTGTGTTTTAATATGTATATTTAATTGCCCCATAAGTATTAGTTTTAGTGTATCATTTCTATTTTATTGCTTAATTTGTCAATTTCATCATCATTTATTTGCACTAGGCGATAAAAATAAAAGTTTAATTGTCATTATATTGTCATGAAAAACATTTTTTAACAGACCTTCAAAATCTGGAACCACATGCCCCGGCTGATTCCAGATTTTTCAGATTCAACTGTACATCTTAATGCATATAAAATGCTAAAAAATATGCATAATATTACATCTACAAAAAATATCATCTAAAAAAAATGCATGCAAAATTATAACTTATCTTCTAATAGTATTTAAGTACAAAGAAAAACAACTTCAATTGCTGAAGATTGCAACAACCACATTAATAAATTTATCGTTTTTATCCCTTGGCAAAACAGTTTTTGAAAAAAAAATAATAATAAATAAATAAAAAATAAAAATAAATGTTTTGCCAAACTATCTTAAATGTAATAAGAATTGTGAATATATTGTGCCTAGCACCATGACTAAAATGGTTATGATTATTATTGATTGTGATTGTTTGGCACAGACTTCAAAAAATAATTCATTACTTTATATATATATATATATATATATATATTAATAAATTAAAATAATATGTAAATTCATCTCTTGTAAAAAATATTCTCCCTAAAATCTATCTTTGGTGGATATTAAATTATATATATTAAATTCAACCCTTTTTATGATGGTACCTGATATCAGATGTGTGATTATTGGATAAAGTTTCACCATTAGAGAATTTTAAAGAATTATTTAATTCTTTTTAGAGCTTTTTTTGAAGTTGGTTTATCCTTACTAATAATTATAAATCGGAAAGTGAGTTTGTTTGTTTGTTTGTTCTGCTTTCACGCCGTAACTACTGAACCGATTGCTTTGAAATTTTGCAGACGTAAAGTTAGAAGTCCGGATTAAATAATAGAATACTTTTTATCCCGGAAAAAATTGATATTCCCGAAGGAAAACAAAAATATAGTTTGCTTGATGGATGGATTGGAGATGGCGCTGTGTGTCGTTTAAAACAAGATAAAATATTGCAAACAAATATAAACATGTAAATTTAGAAGCTAAATGATACGATAATGAATCCCCGAAAATGGGGAATTCCAGAGGGATGACGTACAATTTGTTTTATCGTCTAAACACTTTTTTTACATCTACTTATTTATTGCAAACGAATTATAGTTTAATTAATTTTATAGTTCTGTGGGTCCAGCAAACATGTATGCTCTGGTGTAAATGAATCCCTGTTTGCATTACCTTCATTACCAGTTGATACAACTGAAATATTAACTTTCATTTACTGATATGCCAATCTGAAAGTTTCAGAAATCCTGTATTAGAACATTTACAACTCATGATTATTTGTAATCTTCTTCCCCTTTAATTTATTGCAATCGACTCACTCTATAAAATATTAGAATTTTACAGTGCTGTGACATGCAAAAACTCAAATAGAATTTTTGTATTGTTATGAATGCATGTACATGAGTATGTGTAAAAGTTATTTTCAGCAATTGAGATGAAAATTTGAATAAGTTCATTTTGCAATTGTTTTATTTTGATGAAACTTAAGTTATGAAAGATAAGATTAATGTTTGTTATAAGGCATATGCCGAGTTTAATTTATAATATATCATAAAGATAACTACAACTGACTGTAATAGATTTTCATATTTCACACAAAGTAAATATGCTTTACTAAAAGATTAAAAATATATAAATAAAAATAACATATTTATTTTGTGTTAAGACCAAAGTAAAATTTATTTAGCTGAATTTTAAGAATCTTGACTTGAATTTTTAAAAAGTCATTTAGTTTAGAATACAAAATCTGAGAGATACATTTAATGCAAAGTATTATGTAATAAGTTTTTATGTGTCATAAACAGTAAAACAATGCATAATCTTTCTTGGATTTATTTTATAGCAAAGTTACCTTTACAAAATAAATAGCTTTTTCAAGGCAACTTGATTTTTAAGTGTCAATAGTTTGCTTTTTGAACCAGTAATTCCAGTATTTTTGTGGTTGTAATTTTATAAATTCATATTTTTCAATTTTTCAGAAAATGATAACTACTCTCATTGTGAAGATGCTGAAATGAAAGAAAATATTGATGATAGCTTTGATAAGTGAGTTTTTATCAATAAATATTAACAATATTTTTTTATGAATAGTCAATGAATATTTAATTTCAAAATGTAATAATGACCATTCCTTCCCTACCATCATCTCTCTTTTCAAAAAGAGAAAGAAAGTAGTTGATAACTGATAGTTTACTGCATTTGTTTTAATTAAAATAAACACATTGACCCTTGACATTGTATTAGCATATTTCAGATGTATTTTAAACTCTGCTTTCACAAAATAAATTTAGATATATTTTATTTATGCTTATGAAAGAATAATACTGCTAGGCTTTAGGATATCAGATATCTGGAATAGCTTTAGAATTTTCAATTATTAACAAAAGCCTATCCTTTTTTTAAATATATAATACAGTACACTTTCTTAAATCTGCAATCCTAAAGTCCGCAAATGCCTAAAATCTACACATCATCACTGTTGTGGACAATGAAACTTTCAATTAAGATGTAAGAAAAAAAATTAGATTTTTACTTTTTTACAGATTCTATATGTTTTTTAATATACATTTTTTGTTAATGTTACTCAACTCATGCTTTTTCATGAAGGAAGCATAATTTTATTTCTTTAAAAAAAGTTAAAATATTGTTGATATCACTAATTATCTCAGTCTTTTTTACCAAATATATTTATGAATAAATCAAGCTTTTTGAGTTATTAAGTCTGGCTAGATCTGAAATAAAACTTTCATATTTTATGATTACGTGAATTAGTCAGGACTGCTTTTAGGAAGCGGGTTTCATTGACTAAGTTAGGAACATTTATCTTATTTTTATTATGCATATTTAACCATACATTATTGGAATTTATTTGCTGTTTACTTTTAACCATTTTTTAAATTATCTTATTTTTTCATTATGTTAATTTATTACTTAATTATTTTAACATTTTACTATATTGTAAGCATTCATTATAATTTAGATTGCATTATTGCATTCAAATTACTCTTTAAAAGATGTAAACAAAGCAATGGCCAGAAATCTTCACAACCTCTGATCCCAAGCTGTGCAGATTTCATTAAGTCTACTGTATCGCAAATTTGGTAATGATGTGCATTTGAGATTTCTTGGAGTTTTCAAAAATATTATTTGAAATCAAAAATATTATTTCAAAAATATATATGCATAAAACACTGTTTTATGCATTGATATTCTGATGAACTGCTAACTCTTTTAATGTTTTTCTCATCCAAAAGTTTCTTGGATTGAACTTAATTAGAGAAAATATACAATATTATTAATTGCAAATACATTTATTTTATTGCATCACTCTGTTCTCGTATATCTTTTTTCCTTTTTAAATGCATAGCTGGACAATGGAAGTAGCAGTGTTTAAGATTAAATTAGGATAGAGGAAAATATTTAACTGCCTTACTCTAAAATTTAAAATGCCACCTTTCTCAAGTTTTTAGGATCTATTTTCAGGATATATATTTTGCTAAGTTGAATCCAAAAAACTGCTACTTCTACCCTAATGATTATTGGCTCTCTCATTTCAAAATGAAAGGACATATTTGTACTAGTATTAAAAAATGCTCTGCCGAGCAGCAAAAAAGGTTAATATGTTTTAAAGTATGAAAAAAGATTTGACAAATGCTTCTATTAATAGTTGAGTATGGGGGAGGACTAGGGATCACTTCTTGGATGCAACTCACTTCAATACCCACTTTGAAAAAATCATATTTGCACTTTTTCCATATAAAAGAAATTTGCGGTACTTCAGTTGAACTTTCCATTGTGCTTTCATGTTGACTGCAATGCACTACAATCAATTTTCTCTGCAATTCTACTCTCCGGACATACTTGGTGGCACTACATGAGTGTGATACGCTACAGGAACTAGGCTTTTTGTACTATTTGGACTTGCCTTACATTCATGTTTAATCAAGCTGCGTCTTTACTGGGTACGTCTTTACACTACACATTTTAAAAGTAATTGTAACTGATTTGTTTTCATGGAAAAGTGCAAATATGATTTTTCAAAGTTGGCATTAAAGTGAGTTGCAGCCAAGAAGAGATTCCTTGACTCCTTCATGCTCAGTTATTAATAGAAGCACTTGTCAAACCCTTTTTTCATACTTTAAAACATATAAACCTTTTCTGGTGCTTGTCAGAGCATTTTTTAATACTAGTCATTTAAATTTTTTGATAAAAAACATTTTATCAAAGATTTTAACTGCCAGAAGTTTATTTTTGTATTATAATAACAAAGTCATTGCATTGTCATATAAAATACATAATATCTAAAAAATAAACCAAGGAGTTGAACGAAAAAACTACAGTGCATTCACAACTTTATTCAAAAGAACTGAAACTGCAAGCTTCACAATAAAAACAAATAACCATGTTTTTCACATGATTTATTTAATTTGAATGAATTATGTTACACACATAATAATTTTTATATTTATTTAAACTTGGTGGCAATGAATTAAAAACTACATCAGCAACAACAAGAAACAATGTTCAACTGGAGTTTTAAGACACAAAATCGATTTTCTCAGCAACCGTCAAGCATACAAAGATGAAAAAAAAAAGTTTCATCATAATCATTGTTGATTGCTGATAAAATCATTGTTGATTGTTGAAAAATCATTGTTTTAGAGTCAACTGGTTCGCCAGAAATTTTAAAAAAATGTTTGCATTTTCTATTTCTTAAACATATTATACCAAACGCTACCACATTTGCTATGATAAATACTCATCATTTAGTTATTAAAATATTTTCTGATGAAGAGTTTGGAAAAACTTGAAAGTACTAAAAAGTTTTAAATAAAATGTATATTTTTTTAACTTGCAATATCTCTACTATTTTAGTCCAAGTAGTGACAAACAGTTAAACAGTGAACTTTTTAAAAATTCATATAATATATTTTTTGCTATGAAAACATCTATCAATAAGATCTTTTTTTACATATTTGTATTATGAACTGAAAAAAAAATTCTATGCATTTATTTATTTATTTATTTATTTTTTGTAATTATGCATAAGAAAAATATACTTAAAATGCCTAAGCTCTTGAAAGTTTTTCTTTTTTTACATATTGAAATTGATATGTATCACTGAGGTGTACTACAAGATTCTTATTATAGAATATAGTGTGCATAGAATTTATCATTTTGTCATATAAGAAAATGAATAATAATTAGACTATTGAAAGCTACAAACAATGATTATTAGAAGTGTGATTTCAGTTGTGGTATTTGGTTTTAAATTTAACTATTATTTAAATATTACTTGGTATTTATGAGTTCTGTAGATCATGTACAGGGCTGCACAAAATTTCTTAACAAGCTTATTGGTAGAAATTCCTGAATGGAAATTTAAAACTATGTTATCTTTTTAGTGTAACTAACTTATAGCATAGTAATTAGTATACATATACAATCGACACTGCCTATAAAGTACTTTCAGGGGACTAAAAAGTATAGTACATAATACTGAAGTACGTTATAAGCAATAATCAATATAATACAAGGGTAAAACATGAAAGAAAAATGTGCATAAGAAGCACATTCAGTTATGGACATTTAAAATTGAAATTTTATGAGTTTATCAAAATAAAGTAGAAAAAAAAAATAAAAATAACTACTTGCATATTTATTTTACAAAAAACAATGTGATATTTTTCGTCGTTTACTTTGATTACATGACACAGTGTAATTTACATTTTCATAGTTCAAGTTAGAATACAAGTCTTGATAAAGTTTACAAACATTTTTTTATTTTTCCTTTAACTTGATGTATGATTACCCTCTTTCTTTGCCAACAGTTAGTGTTTGATTAAAAAAAAATTTAAAAAATGGGAAGATTAAACAATTGAATAGAAGAGATCAATATATTTCGTCCTATAAAACGATGCTTCATCATACTTAAAATGGAATAATGAAAAACCCATGCCTTATCACTACAAAACGCCAATAGTTTATGTCTATTTAGACCGTAATAGTGTCTGGGACACATTTAAAAATAATTTTTCATTTACTGAGTTAAAATATTAAATTTTTTTGTGATAGTTAACCATATAAGATGTCATTAGTAAACAAAATCACGTAATAAAACTTATCATAATTTTTTGGAAAAAAAAAATTATTTAAAAAAAATGGGTTAAATTAAAAGCATTGACTTTAAATATCATTTGTAGAATTTCAGTTTTTTTTCCATATAAATAAACAGAAATAAGCTTTAATTTTGTTACAGCATTTTTTTTAAATATTAACTTCAATAAAAATTAAAAATATTCAAAGTAAAAATTTTTTAAAAAAATGATATAACTATAAAATTTTAAGTAAATATATATTTTTTAATTAGTTGAATCAAAATTAATGTAAAATAATCGAAAAAGACATGTTCCAAGTTTGAACTATTTATCTTAAATAGTTCTTGAATTATAACAATTTAAATAGGAGAAATGGTGAAAAATCCCATCATGAAGAAAAAGGCATTATCAGAAAAAGTCATTTCCATAACAACCACTGATTGAAAGCTAAATTTAGAAAACAAACCAAAACATAAAAATTAATGCTTCCTGTTCTAATTAAGATGGAAACATGATTTAAACACCATTTTAAGCAGAAAAAAAAAAGAAATTTTTAATAAAGTAAATTTTTTCTTCTTAAATTTGAAGATTTTTGTGTCCCAGACCCCCTTAAAAGTGTAGACATATCTGGACAAGTGTAGACTGGCAGTGACCTTCTTTATGTTCTCGCAGTGTTTTTTATTTTTTACTGCTTTTGAAGAATCATTCTGAAGGACGGAAACCTTTCCTTAAAATCAATCTTGACTTCTTTCCATTGTTGAGTCTCCCCATATTTTTGTCAGTGACCACAAATAGTTGGAGGATAAAGAGTGATAATTGCTCTTGAAGGAGAATATTTGAAGGTAGAACTAAATTGAACCTTCAAACTAATTGGGATAAACGTTCAAGACAGTTTACCAATTAGGCAAACAAGAAATGCAAAACTGACATCCAAATTTTATTTTTCTATCAATTTTAAAAAGTGCGTTATAACTAGATCAAAGTTTTTTCATAGTCTGTTATTGCCAAAATTGTAAATCATTATTTACATAGGATTTCATTCAGGACCAAGCATCTGAGTACCTTATAAAGTGAAAGTATGTTATATCCCAGGTACATTATAACTGGTTTCGACTGTTTATCCATAGATCATATACAAAGCTCTACAAAAAATCATATATTTTCTTGACTTTCATGGCAATAGCAGAAATTCAGTTTTCAAATACTTAATGGTTATGGGCTTTCCAAATTGTTCATTTAGACATATCTTTCACCTTTAGTAAATTGTAAAGTTTTGTTATGTATTTAGAATATACTGGAAAGTGCTTCGTAAAGTATGCTATATGCATAACTTTTCATTCTTGTTTTTTTTTTTTTTTAAAGATTACCTTTACCTGAAGAACCTGCATATAAATACAAAAATGATGTTGTAAGGAAAAAATCTGAAAGAAGGCAACTGAATGGATTTGATTGTAAAGAATGTGAAAAGGTATGAAGTTTTCTATGGTTATAACTTTCTTTTCCTTAACAATGATGGTATGATGTAAATAGAGATTTTTAACGATAACTTGGTGATATGGCATGATGCTATTGGGCTAG
This sequence comes from Maratus speculifer, assembly GCA_964019185.1. Taxonomy (NCBI): domain Eukaryota; kingdom Metazoa; phylum Arthropoda; class Arachnida; order Araneae; family Salticidae; genus Maratus; species Maratus speculifer. Next base: position 52,611,577 of record OZ025290.1, on the reverse strand, counting down.
TTTTAATGTACTGTATAATTATTCTTGACTTGTTCCCCCCTCCTTCCCTTTTTCCCAAAAAAGAACACTTGATACATTTTAATCACCAAACAGTCCCGGAAGAAAGCAAAAATAGTCACTTGGCTGGAAATTACCTTCTTTCAATTTATATTATAAAAATAAGCTTAGGAATTGTATTCATGGAAAAATTACCCCAAACTCTGAAATTTTCAATACAAACACCTAATTTTGGCATCATATTTGAAGTTTTTTGATAAATTTTGCTTTGAAATTGGCCAAGTAGTGTAAGAATTATGAAGGTTTAAACGTTTGCTTAAACTCTTTTGTAGTCATTGTAAAACAGATTGCAAAGAGAAATTTTTTTTAATAACTAAAAAATTGCTCAGCAGAATGAGCTGTAGTTTTGGATTTGCATATTTAAAATTTTTAGAAATCTATATTCCAAAAATTGCATTCATATTATGAAAGAAGGCCTGTTTAGAGCTTGAACCTTTATATTTCTATTGCAGACAATCACAATATGTTTAATGTTTTTATTGAATGCACTTAAGCATTAATCAAACATTTTGTGTGAATTTTAATACATGAGTATAACCTTTAGCAACATTTTAATGTACAAATAGAAAGAAAAAAGAGTAATTAAAAGGGTTTCAGAGGTAAGCAGGCGAAAAAAAAGGAAACATTGTGCAGGATCTCTCCACACTAACGAGAGAAAAGGAGTGTAGATCATATAATTTACTAAGGAAGAAATATGTTTATGGATATAATAAGCTTCCTAAGAGTCTAGATCCATTTCAACAATGTTTAACTATTCTAGGTTTGTTGAATTCCCGCCTTCTACATAATTCTGATGGTCTTTCAGTCTAATTCTAAGAGTACACTTTATCTGCCCAGTGTAAGAGAGGCCACACTTGCAAAAATTTCTATAAATGTCTCAGATATTATGGTCATCAACTGGATTTTTGAGATTAAAGAAAGAAACTGTACTGATAGGAGCAAAAACAACTTTGAAATTAAGTCTATTAAGAATATGAGAAATGTGTATACTGATTTTAGGAAAATAAAATAACTTTTTAAATTCTTTATTTGCTGGGATGGAATCTATGATTATCAGAGATTTAGGTAAAAATCGGTTTATGATATTCAAGTTAAATTTACAATTGATTTCTATTGCTTTAATATAGTTAATTATACTATAAATAACTCAGAATTTGAACAAATTTCATGTGTATGGAAAATAAGAGTATTGAACCCTGCAAGTTTTTTTATGTGGGAGCTGAGTGGATCTATAATGAGAGGGCAAATTTACAGCAAAAGGTTTACTGTAAACTACTGTCAAAAACTCATAATCATTAGGAAGTACCAGAACATCCAGAAAAGTTACCTGTTGTTAGGGGCGTAGCTACTGGGGGGGCGTAGGGGGGCGTCTCGCCCCCCCAATGTCGGCAACTTCGATGACAGTCGGCAAATTCTAGGTAGTGAGTATCAATCGTTACAACTGTAAAACACCCGATTTTTTTTTTCCAATTTTACATGTTTTTACTTAAAGCATACACTAAAAAACACCAATTCTTAGTATTTCTCTAAAGAATTTATTACAAAAATCCGAAGTTTGCCTCACCATTTTTCGACTTTGCTGAAAATAAATAGAGAGAAAATTCGGAAAAGACTAGTCTTACTGAGAATCCACAGTAGATTAGTAGAGTTCTAGTAGATCAACTAGCATTAAAGATGATGACGATTTCGGTGAAGATATTCATATTATTCTTCCGCATGAGTTAACCCACGAGTGGCAACAATCACACCTCGGCGAATATCTACCGTCCGAAAAAGATTGTTTATTAAATGAATGGAAAGTTGAGTTAAAATGTTCTTCATTCCTATTGGACATAAAAGCCACTATACAGACAATCACCTCATTGAGTTTGTGGCTAAAATTCTAGGATTGGACAGAACTCATACTTATCATATTAAAATGCAAATGATCTGCCAAGGTCATAACTTGATGGAAACTACTTGCAAAAACTCTATTTTAGTGGTTAATTGGTAGGTTTATCACTGTGTTTTCCTGCTCCCAGTCGTCCATGTTTTTGATACCTTAGGGCACAAGATAGAGACTTACATGGGCCCGGGCTTGATCCTAGGCCCGGATCCGGCCCGGCGAAATAAAGACAATTTTCAAACGGGCCGGGTCGGCAGAATTAAGACATTTTTATCAACGGACTGATAAACGAAATATACGGGTCGTGCTAGCAAAAAAATTAAACAAACCAACGAGGCCGGTTAAAAAAAAAATAGCGGGCTTGCCGGCCCGATATAAAGAAGTATAAGTAAAACCGGTAAAATATTGGCTAGTTTCAATGAATATGATTTTCGCGAAAATAAGTCTAAATGTTCGTCATGAACCGATGCTAATTTGACAAATGAATACAGAAATGTAGCTTGTCCACCGTAGAGGTCGGCATAAAGCATGGTGTCTGAGCTGAGTTTTTTTTTTTTTTCTTTTCTTTAGCAGACTCGTGCAGTGATGAAATCAAGCTTGGTTTTTTTACAATAAAGTCGTGATGGGCTGGATCTGTACTTAATTGTTTTCAGAATGTATAGTGCTGGCAATATGTTTTGTAAAAATATTAAAAAGGATAATTTTCTGTTAAAGTAATCAATGGAAATATATCGTAAGGTTTTAAAAATGGTCTAAACAACACATTTTAAACTAACTTTTAACGTACAGGTTTAAAACTGACAAGCCTGACTATTGAAGCGATTTGGAATCCAACAGCTTTCCCTATATTTTATTTCATTATTTTTTTTTAACTAATTACTTGCTGACATATAAGAGATTCTTGTTACGGATTCTGATTTTTCTACTTTTTCGTAATGTTGCAACTGGAAATTCGTTTCAAAGCACTTTCTTTAACGCTATTTTATCTAAGATGCATTCATTGCCTTTACGAAAAAATGAATAACGTCATTCGATTAAATAGTTTCTAAATGAAAACACCTGCCAATCTTATTCATTTTCGAAAAGAAATGAATTCATAAGTTTGTAAAAAAAAAATAGCTTTTTTAATGTGAGAAACACCTTAATAAATGTCCGAGAAATATTTTCAAAAATCTACTTTTTATTAGACAGCTTCAAAAGTATTCTAAACTACATTGTAGTTTTTTTATGAATTCTTCTTTGAATGCTGAAACGTCTAGGAAAAGTAGTCATTAATGTTGCTTTTATGTAGTTTCTGTCGTGCGAACACATCGTAATTTTAAGATATACTGTAAATTTATTATATATATAAATATGTATGCAATATTCTTAAAGGAATCTTAATTGTAGTCAAAATTTGTAGTTGAAATTTTTTTTAAAAATAGAACTTGAATTGGGCCAGATCGGGCAGGGCGGGACCATGTACTATAAATATAAACGGACCGGAAACTTTAAAATTTTACATAGTACAGGCCGGTCGAAGATAACTATCGTTCGATCCGGGCCTGGGCCTGAAAATTACGGTCCGTAGTGAAATTCTGGCTCTAATACAGGAAATTACGATGGTAAACCACAAAATCAGGTCTGCAGGTGGCACTAAGTATGACTTTGGCAGACCAGTTGCATTTTAACATGTTGAAATTTCAGCCGTCAACTCGATGAGGTGATGATCTGTGCAGTCTGATGGTGTTTTTCTTCTAGATATCCGCAGCTGATTTGACATAGGTAAAGTTCAATGAAATGGGTTGAATAATTGAATCATTTAATCGATTGTTTACGACTAAAACCGATTATTGAAAAATTGACCAGTCTGATGAATAAAGTATTTTTGTATTCCTTTTAGAGACTAGAGATCTGCACGGGCCGAAATTTTCAGGACCTGCTCATTATAGAAGTTGAAATTTCGCTTGAGACCGGTCCGCAAAAAAGACAAAATTCCAACCCGAGCCGATTGAATTTGTACGAAATACTGATTTTTACTTGTACGGAGAAGTTCTGATAAATAACAATAATAATAATAATAATAATAATAATAACTTTAGAATTTTTCTAACGTTTATAATCTTCATTTATATAGAAGTGCCGTAGTTTATGTTTTTAATGAACGCTGTTTGTTGTATGTAAATGTTTCAGTTATCCTTAATACTATTAATCCGTATTCCATGTATTGGAGACATAAATATCTAAAAAATGGTATGCAACAAAATCTTACAGAATCGCACAGGAAAGAAAAAAATCGTTATAGATATGTTTCCTTCTTAGCAGGTATAAAAATTTATTATATTTTTCCCCTCCCATATTATTGCATTCATTTTGTATGGATGAAACGCAATTTTCAATTTAAAACAATATTCCGTCATAGGCAAGTACTTTTTTTTATACATTTTACTACATTTTAATGAGCTTAGAAATCTACGATTCTTTAAAAATAATATATTTTTATATTTAATTGAAGAATAAAGATAATTTTAAACTATATGCTTTTTTTTTTTTTTTTTTGCAAAAATTTTTGGGTCAGGCCAAATTTTACTGATCTTTCAACAGACTTGGCCACGCCGAGACAATGATTTTCATATAGGCTGGCTCAAAACTGGGATTAAATATTTTGGCCCGTGAAGACTAAGAAGAATGAAATCAGTCCCGGCTCGGTACGGAAAAAATAAATTGGGCCCGGCCCGATCCGATCTTTCAGGAAAAAAGTAAGTCCCTTTCCCAGCCCGGCCCAGGAAGAGTAGTTAAAATAATTTTTCATTTAATCCTTTTTAATATAAATATAAATCAGTTGACTATAAATAAATTCCAAGTAGCATCTTACTATATAAAGTTAAACTTGTTTAATTAATCTGAATTCAAATTTCCGGCTGTATTGTCAACAAAAAATAAACAAATTTTCATTAATATCAAAACACTTAACCAGAATACTTATAGCAATGTAACGTAAGGGTTAGTATAATATGTCCATCTTATAGTCTCCTCATTTAGTGTAAAATATTCTATTTTTTAAAGTGAAAATTATAATCTCGGTGGGTTAATAATGTTGAATTTTTATATAGAATATACAGGGTGTCTTAAAATGAATTAACAGATTTAATAATTCAATAAATTACAAATAGTCGCAGCTATTTAAAAAAATATTTGCAGAAGGGTTAGGTAAGATGTGAGGAGTGTTTTTTACAGCATTTCTCGACTTTAGTTTAAAATAGAAGGAATACATGACATTGCTAGCAATGAGTGTTTAATTTGGGGGCTGATATTTTGTTTCTCTTCACTCACAGTCTTATTGCGATAGAAGGACATTAAATATATGGAGTGACTCTCCGTTGCCAATGTAATTTTGTTATTAGGAGTCCACTGCATATATTTAATATCCTTCTTTCACATTAGTATTGAGAAAAGAGGCCAAAAGTGCTCAGATTTAGCGCCTATTGCTAACAGTACCATCTACCCCTGCTATTTTAAATTAAAATCGAGAATAGCGGTAAAAAAATCCTGCTATTTTACATTCTTACACAACACTCTTGTAGGAATTTAGTTTTAAAACTACCACAAGTTACTAAGTTTTAAAATCAGTTAATTTTAGGACATCCGGTAGATGCATGTATACAAATACAGAAACATACTTTTGAAGATATATGCATATATATTTTAAGCTAGTCGGCAAAATCGTCATTTACGCCCCCCTAATGAATTCTACTTAAATACGCCCCTGCCTGTTGTTGAGTTTCAATTTCAAAAATAAGTTGGATACATGGATCAATTAAATTAAATAAATGAAGTACAACATTAATATTATGTTATATGCTTATAATCTGTCTTCAATGCCTTTAAGTCTTTTTATTAGTAATTTTATTTTTTTTCTTTGAAGGATTGAGATTTAATTATTTATTTATTTTGGATTTGTCATGTCTTTGTTAAATCATTTTATGAATCTTACTTTATTTCAAATTTCTTAATCATTTATGGTTTTTAATCAATTGCAGAAATCACAGATTTATTCCTGGGTTTATTTCAGTAGTAAAAAAAAAAAAAAACAAAAAAAAAACAGGGCTTTATTTTATTCTTGCCTGTCTGTTTTTAGAGCACTTATTCAGACTACTCTTAAACAGTTTGCCAATACAGCGAAATCTCATTAACATAAACATAATTAATTCAAATTATTTTTAATATAAACTTTTTTCAATTGCCCCATCTAGTAACATGTAATGTACTTAAGTTTGGATAACATGAACTACTTTTAACACAAAGTTTCCCCTTGAGTGTATACGTTAACGAGGTTCAACTGCATTGAAAAGGAATTGTACAGATTAAATCTATTTGCAGCTGATTTTTATTATGATTTTTCATCTTTTGATAAAATTTCTTGGAACAGAGCATGATTGTCTGCCCATCTACTTATAATAAGATGCGACTGGAGAAAAGTGTGCAGAACAATTTCAGGACGAACCATTCTGATCTGCGAATTGACCATAGCTAAATGCCATGTTAGGCTTAATTGAAAACAGATGCCAAAATGATAGCTAAATGATAATTTCTTCCACTTGAAATGATGTCTGTTCAGCATATTTTCATATAAAACATATATATATATCCAATTATAATACATAAAGATAACAGCAGAAGTGTAAACTGATAAGATTTTTATCGTTTAAGAGTATGATTGTATTTTATCGACTCCCAGTGTCATCTCACTCTTATCACACTACTTTAGTGCTGCCATCTATGAACTATTTTAGAAGCATTTTTGGGAATATTATAAAATATTAAGCATTCGTCCTTCTGAAGGATTGATCCTGGGAAACAAAAGACTCGCAAACATGTTTTTAAACCATTGTACTACTCAGCGGTTGCAGATTTGAATTTAAATTTAGTTTTATTAACTTTTTAAGAGTAACATTTATCCACTTAATTTTTTTAATTTTGGTTTTTTAATATAAATAAAATAAGCCTTTTTTTTTTCTTCTTCAAGTTGTAATGGATATATAAGAAATTATCATGACTGCATTAGTAAAACTGAAAATTATTTTTTCACATGCTCTTATATCAAAATTTTATCTGCTTTGATGTAATTAATATATGTAGTGCATGATATTATATATTCCTAACATTTAAATGACATTTGATAAAAAATATAGATTTTGTTTACAATGCAAGCAAATTTCAAATAGATATAATCTAAACTTTTAAAAACTGGTACATTTAAAATTTTACAAAAGAAATAATAATAATAATAATTTTGGTTTTCATAATTTACAGATTGAATTTTTAAAATTGCATAGCTGAAGTTTTTAAAAATGGATTTTGATTTAAATCAATGCCTCCTGCTTCTGCTATTTTCTATAAGAAACTATTATTATTATTTTTTTTTAAGTTTTTTTGTTTATATTAACTTTATGTAGATGGCGCCAAATCCAAATTTAAAAACAAAACACAAAACTTCATAATCGATGCCTAAAAGCATCAAAGTAAAAATCTATCATATACCCATTACTAAAGCCACTGCCGAATCATACTTTTAATAAAAATAATGTATTTTAAAATTTCAAAAACTTCAATATTTAATTTTAATGTTTTGTGAAACCTTCAGAAATTGAGTTTTATTTTGCTAATTATTATTATTATTGTAACAAATACTGCTGTTTTTTTTTTTTTTTTTTAATTAAAATTTGTTCAAAAATTAAATATCAAGAAAAAAAAGGTTTAGTTACAATTTTTTTTAAGGAGACATTTATAAGAGTTTTTTTGTGAGTGCGGTCTTTCTTACATTGGGAAGTATGCTCTTAGAATTAGGGTGAAAGAACATCAGAATTATGTTACAAAGCAGAATGTGACAAATCTACAATAGGTAAACATCATTAGAATTCCAATAATCAGGTTAACTATGCAGAGACTAAAATTATTCAAAAATGTATGCAATTTTGGATCTAGATTTTTAGGAAGCTTAGTGAATGGTATGACCAGCACTCTTTTTCTCTTGCTAATGTGCTTCAACTGCTTTTTTTTTTTCGATGTTCTCCGGTCGATTATGTCATTTCTTAAAGATATATAAACTTTTGCTTTCAGCTTTTCAATCAATTCATTAGTTAGTTGGGACTATAACTGAAGAGCTCTTTGAATCTCTTTGAATCTTTTTTTCACCCTGAGGAAGGGGATCCAAGAATCCACGAAACAACCTTATGTATTTTCTTTTATTTTTTTATTTTATTTGTGTTGTTTGTATGTATTTGTGTGTTAAAACGTAGTTAAAGGTTTTTGCATATCTATAGGAGTTGTCTACTATTCCTTTTCAGCTGACCAGAATTATTTTTTCTCTTAAATAATTATCTTGTGTATGCTCAAGTAGAATAATATTTGCTTTTTCATGGTTTAATAGTGCATTTGTTAAGCAATATTAAAAATATTATGTATCAGATTTATTTTATCAGGACCTGTATTGGGGGCAAAAAATAGTTTCCTTCTTATATAAAGTACTATATGAGTTCCAGACTATAGATTGTGCTTGAAACTACAATTTATTCGTCAACTAATTACTCTGTTGTTCAAAGGCCAGATTATCAAAATTTTCTTGACATTGAATGTTCCGACTTCCAAGAACTGTTTAACAAACATGTTAAGTTAGAATAATTTATATTGCATAATAAAGCAGTTATGACATACTTTGATTTACTTAAGGTACTTTAAATAATTAAAGGTTCTTACAAATGTACTCTTATATACTGCAAAAATAAAAAATATAAGTACAATTGTTCAAAACATCCCTTGTTCTTTTTTATATTTACACATTGTTCTTCAAATGCCATTTCTGTTTTTGATGAATGTGAACATCTGCAGTTCACTGGCATGCATTATTTGAAAAATCCCTGTATTAGGGACATACTGCCTCCTATATACATTTTGTGCCATATCATTGCCGCACAGCATCATAGCAACAGTTGAACATCTAGTAATAATAAAATATGAGACGTCTGAATTACTGCTATAAGAAACTATGTTTGCATCTAATGAAACAACTTTTGAAACACAAAGTTGTATTTAATACTATATCTCAGTAGTGCTTTATAAAATTTCTCTACTGTACCATTAGATTTCGATTATTACTAGATGTTCTACTGTTGCTCTGAGGTGACAATATGTGCTTTTATGGTACGGTAAAATAGTTTCCTCATTTCAGTTTAGGTAGGAAATATCACCACAGTGTCCAAACTTTTTGAACCTAGCAGTGTATATATATCCATAGCAACTACATAACTTTCTACTAAAAATAATTTTAGTCGATTGGTACAAACTGAAAGCTAATTTTATCGTATTCAAATATATTATTTAATAAAAACTGATCAGTCTAATTTCATTTTCAAGTTGTGATTTATTTATTCAATTCCTTTTAGTATTATTCAGAACTTGGATTGTCGGATAAAGAAAAAAAAGAAAGAATGAAAAAGTGTTCTCGACATAGAGGAAAATTTACTCCTCCTGCAACCCCTGAACATTTTTGGGAGCTAGAATTTCCAGATACTCAAGAATGTAAAGCCAGAGGTCAGTTGAATGATTTTTTTTTTTTTTTTTTTTTTTTTTTTCAAATTTTTTATTGGTTAAAATTACCTTGTAAATAGTTTTTTTTTTTTAATTTATTTCCATTATTTTTATTTGACTACTATTTCATAATTGTTTTTGCACATAAATATTTTTTAATTATTTTTTTTCTCTATGTATATTTCTTTTTTTGGTATATTCACAGTGTTCTTTCTTGTTATGTATAAAATAATAGACATAGAATTTTTAAAATATTATAATGATGTAATTGCATATTTCATAATTATTAAAAATATAAATTTGTACCATGCATTATTAAATTGAATTTGCCAATGCAATGTGTTTCAGCTAAGTATTATACTGGTATAAATTTCACTTATTTGTTTATAAAGTTTTTTTTTTCAAATGCAGTCCTCAGCAAAAGTTTAGATACTGGTGTTATTTAACTTATAAATAAAAAATATTAATTCTTGAGTTATACAATTGATTATACTTATTTTTAAATATATTTTAAACATTTTAGGATGAAAATGCTTTTAATATAGGATAATATGTAATTTAACTGAAAAAAGTGAAATTTGCATATTGCAAAAGTTTAGACACTTTTTTTATTTTTTGCCAACTTTAAAAAAAAAAAAAAAAAATGCAAATTTCAAAATTATGATGTCACATACCTGAAGTATTTAAGCATACCTTGCTATAGCATTGGTTTAAGATGCCGCAAGCTAGAAATATTCAGTCTGAATGAGGTAATTGAAGTAGCGAAACTGAAATGGAAAAGGAAAACTGTTGCATAAATTTCAGCCACATTAATCATCCAAAAAGGACTGTCTATGAGTATAGTCTAAAGGTAAATCCTTCAAAACAAAACATAAATCTGGAAAACCTTGTGTGACCAGAAAATGAGATGACAGAAGGATCCATAAACTACATTTATACAAATGATGATTGCTAGTCACAATAAAAGTAAGTCATGGCTCTTTATGTCGACAGATATGATTCGTAGATGAATTAAAGAAAGTGGTAAATCAATTTACATGAAAATAATAAAACAACTAGCTTTGAAAACTTACTATAAATTGGTGAGAACGCAATGGACTAGCAAACATTTGTCATATGGACCCAAGTGATACATTATGATATTTATTAATGAAAAAAGTGGAATTTGAATGGCCCAAATGGGTAGGCATACTATTGGCACAAGTTTGGTAAAGAGCATGGGACTTTCTTCAGTCGACAGCAAGGAGATAACTTTTAAATGATTTGGTCCTTTCTTTGCTTTAATGCATTTGTATCTTTGGAGTTATTCAATGATTGCTAAGCAGTGTAAGACTACATACATTGGAGAACAATTAAATTGTAATTTGAGAAACTTTTAGCTGGTCCAAAGTACGTATTTTAGCATGATAATGTGTCTATTCATGTTGCATACTACAAAATAAAAATCTTGTTTAACTCTCAAAATACTACTGATTCGAACTGGCCGGCTTGTAGCTCTGATCTGGACGAAATAAAAAAATTTTGTGACATCTTATCTCCTAAGGTTTATGCAAATTTTTGCTATACTTTTGTGTTAATGAGCTTCAAGCTGCTATTGAATGTGTTTGGTAAAAAATAGAGGCCCAAGTAATGCAGGATTTAGTTTCTTCAATAGAAAGTCACATTCTTGCACTGATTGCAGACAATGTGGGTGCAACTCGATTTTAATTTAAGATTTTTTTTCTGTAAATATACAGATTGTCTATAATTTTGCCACAATGTTAATTTCTTTCTTTTTTTTTTTTTTTTTGTCATTATACATTATGTAAAGGTATAGTTTAAAATTTATTGCTTGTGGATAAAGGATAAGTCACAAGTAACAGATGAGTTACAAAAATTCATTACATAAATTTGAATATAAAAGCGTAATCAATCATTCTCTAAACTTTTGCTGAGCACTGTAATATTATTTTTTTATTATCTATAACTCTGTAAGTTGATATCTAATAATAATTTTTAATGCTGCAATTTAATACAATAACAACTTCAGTTGTTTTTAATTTATATACAGTAATACCTGAACTTATGTCAACAATTCATTCCAAGACTAGCAACATAAGTTGCAGATGACATAAGTCATGGTGCATTTAGACGATAAAAAAAAAAAAAAAAAAAAAAAAAAAGATGAGTAATAAAAATTCATTAAAATCTGATGAACATATTCTATTGTATTTAGCGATTATGTTACATATATTTAATATTAGCATAAAAATGCATTTGTAATACAAGAATTTGGAATAAATCAATAAGTTGTTAACTTACAACTTATTGTTCTCCTTTCTTCTCTGTTTGAATCTTTGAGTATGTAAAAAAAAAATCTTGTGATGCCTACAAATTTTCCTCTTTTTTTCTTAAAAGCTCTTTATAATAGCAAAATGAATTTATTAAGCTTTTTCAGATTGTTGCTACACTGAATCAATATTTTCAAGAACCATCATTCCAGCTTCAATAAGTTTTAGTCCTTCAGTTAGTTTTGCAAGTGTCATAATATTCCTTTTAGGTTCAAAATCGTCATCTATATTTTTAAAAGTACTTTGTTTCTTTATGTTGGTAAGCTTGTCGATTGTTAATTCCAAATCAGTGGAACTTATGAGTTCAACAACTTTATCACCACCTATTTCTAAGTTATGTTCTCTTTCATTTTCAACAATTTCCTTAATTAAGAGAGATACAGAATGGCAATTTTCATGTTTTCTTAGTCTCTGTGAAGGAAAAGGGGCTCAGTCTCATTTAAACATCTCTCATTGTTTTTTGATGAACTTCGCCCCATGAATCCCCTAAGACTATGCCTGCATCTGAGTTGTTAAATTCAGTGTTGAATTCAGACACTTCACTCTGAGAGGGATTTCTGCAGCTCGGAGGAGTGGTGGACAATTGCACTTTTTAATCATTGAAAGCATCTCAAATCTTCTGGGGTTTCCCCCCCCCCCCAGGCTATGCCCTGAATTCAACACTGGTTAAATTTCATCTAAAAATCTGGAAAAACATGACTTATGTCATCTGCAACTCATGTTGCTAGTCTTGGAATGAATTGTTGACATAAGTTCAGGTATTACTGTATATAAATTAAAAACAACTGAAGTTGTTATTGTATTAAATTGCAGCATTAAAAATTATTATTAGATATCAACTTACAGAGTTATAGATAATAAAACAATAATATTACAGTGCTCAGCAAAAGTTTAGAGAATGATTGATTATGCTTTTGTATTCAGAAGTTAGAAGTATGTAATGAATTTTTGTAAAATGCATCTTAATAAAAAAAAAAAAAAAAAAAAAATTTTTGAGAACATATTACATAAATGTGGGGTGATGGAAGTAAAGGGGACATAAGGTGGGGTACTATTCTATTATTTATTCAAATCATTATAATAGAGTCGAGGATCTGTTCTAAATAGTATTAAAAGATACTAGTTTAAAATAAGTTGGCTAATAATAAATTAGAGAAATTATCTTTGTAAATATACTCTTCAAAGGGGGGGGGGGGGGGGGATTTGCCAAAATCCACCTTTGCCTCAAAAAAAAAAAAAAAAAAAAAAAACAGAGGATGATGACATCTTTTTGTCCTGGCGTCTGGGGCACATACCCTTCTTCCCCCCTCTCTTAGTATTGGATTGAATGTGAATAAAAGCTCTTTTTCTTTTCTATCACAGATGTAAAGATATTTATTAGCAGCATTATTGTATTAAATATTGTATTCATTAAATACTAATTTTTTCCTAAAAGTCAGTTAATAAAAAATGTCAATTTGTAGAGAATCCCTTATCATTCAGCTCTTTTTAGAGAGCAAAGTAAAAACAGCTTACTATAATAATGATATCTTTTTGAATTTTTATGATATTTGATTGGATTTTTTTTATGAGTTACACCATAGAATTGACTATTAAATGATGTAAACAAATATTTTTTATATGAATATACATGCTATTCTCACAAAAATCAGTGTACATGTTGTATAATATCCACATATTTGTAATCTGCAACGATAAATCGTTTCGTGCATTTTTACGTACAGGGTGATCCCAAATATTTCTATTATTCTATTATTTTTTGTCGGCCCTCTAATTGCCCTGCTTATCAAACGGATGTTGATAAATATGAGGTCAAACATAATCTTTGTAATCCTGAAGTTCCAGAAGAATCCGACAAGTATATTTTTAAATATTTGAAAAACTGTCAAAAATTGAAAGTGTCCAAATACTTAATATAGGTAGATAGTGTAGATTCAGCTATGACTTATTGTTGATTTATATGTTACACCAAAAAACAACAACAGCGATTTTCATGTAGCCTAATTTTTTTTTTTTCACACAAAACAAAAATACTAAATCTATGAAACTATACTTAATTTTTTTATATCATAGTAAAAAACTATGTATAACCAATCCTCTTTTTATAAAAATAGTATGACAAAAAATAAACGTAACATAAACATAAAAGAAATATACAACTGCAGTCGCTATGCTTGAGCACACTCCTTAAATCTGGTAACAAGAACTTGATGTAGACATTTTTAAAATCTTAAATGTTTTTTGAAGTAGGCTGAGTAATTTTCCAAATGTGAACTTTCAAATAAATTATCTTCCCACATTTTTTTTTCTTCTGCAAAATAAATAATATAGGTCAAAATTGCACATGTATGAGACAAGATCACAGTTATCCCAGTTTGCCTTTGGTTTGCATATTCACAAAGCAAACTCTTCATACTTTTGTTGCAATGAAAGTTTTTTGATTTACCAATTTTCTCCATTTTAATCCACATTTCTTCAGACATGCACTCAATCTTTTCTGAATGTATTTTATTCCTTTATATAATGAATGTTTCATCTGGCACTCTGTTGTGTATTGAATATATGGACTTATTACTTAACTTCTATTATTCTGTATTCCCTACATAAGTTAATGTAAAAGCTCCTGGGTTTGATAGTTCTAAAAATGTTTGTTCAGTATCTTGTCATGTCATGTCATGTCATGTCATGTTATTGTTGTGTCTGTGCAATGAAGTTAAATTAAAATTAGGATGTAACCAATTTGATGCTTTAAAATTAACAAGCTCATCACATCCAAACATCCATTATTTCTCAGAATTTTTCTGCCTATGATTTTATTGGGAAAGATGTAACTGCTCAATCTATTTTTCTTTCTTCTTGAATTCATTTAATAAGTGTACTTTCCATGTCTAGGAATCCTGCCCTTTTCTTTAAAAGTTCCTTGTCTGATGGAATATAATGCCTTTTGTGTATTTCCACATCTTGTTCCATAGCATTAATCAATTTTCTCTTTTATTTATCTTGAACACAAGAGCAGGAAATGCCGAAGAATTTTGAAGTAATACAAATTTTCCCATTTAGTTTATCTAACTTTGTTAAATCTTCCTATTTAAAAGTAATTGTATAAATTCACGAATCTGTGTGGTTACTCCTCTCCATTTCAAGCGTTGAACAATATATATTATTTGAGGAAACCACTATAAATTTTTACTAAATAAAGATAAAGCAAAGCCACTTGGCTTTTTCTACTTTCCTTAGAGAGAATGAATAATGCTGACCTTAAATCGGCCAATCAAAATGCAGAATTTGTTTTTATATTTATATTTATTTTTCCTTTTTCTATTCCACCCTAGCAGCTGCAAGAAATGTGGAAAAAAAGTGCTCCATACCAGTTTCCTTGACATTTCATCACCCTGGAGTAGAAATGTCATACATGAAAATTTTGCACAGTAATAAGATAAATAAAATCCAATAATCATTTAGATATAAATGAATATATATAGAGAGAGATAGGCAGAGAAAAAAATAAGTATTGATTTTTTTTCTTTAAAATGAAAAATGTTGTTAGAAAAACCAAAATCAATCATCCACCATCCTCCAATAGTGAAACCTCATATTTTCTGGCATGCCGATAAGTACGAGTTCTTCCAACAAGCTGGCTAATGTGAAAGAATATGGTAAACTTTTCTCTCATGTAATTTCTCTGTGAATTCTTAGATGGGATTTAATATTAGCATCTCATAGTTATAATTTAAAATATAGGGAGGGGAGAACATAGCGAATACACATGCGCTTAGCCGCTTACTTTTTAACACTCCTGATTTTGAAATTTCTTCTGGGGATGATGTGCTATTATTAGAATTTTCCCATGTCACTCAGCTTAATTCTAAATTGATTTCACAGGCAACTAAAAAATGCCCAATACTTTTTAGAGTAGGATCGTGAACAGTTGGCCTTTGAAAATAAATGATGAGCAATTCAAACCATATTTTTGCTGATCTAATGAGTTGAATATTCATGAGAACTGTGTGCTGCTGTGTAGTAGAATCCCTCGCATTCTTCAAAAAGATGTTTTAATTCTTTTTTCATAATGGCCATCTTGGAATAGTCAGAATGAAAGGACTATCTTAATGTATGGTGGCCATTCATGGACAGTGAAATTGAAGTGACAGTAAATTCCTGTACTTTGTGCAGGAGAACTAAAGAGCTCTTGTAAAAGCATCCATCCATGAGAATAGACAAATAGGTGCTGATCTCACCTGCATATTGATTTTGCTGGTTCCTATCTAAGAGAAATATTTTTAATTGTAGTGGGCTCACATTTTAAGTAGTTGAAAATATTTCTCATTTTATCAATGTCTTCTTTTGCAGCTATAGCTTCCTTAGATTACTTTTTGCTATGCATGTTCTTTCTGGTAGCGCCGTGTCAAACAATGTCCAAGTCTTTTAGTCATCAGAATTTATCAAATTTCTTGTTAAGAATCAAATTATTCCATTAAAGTCAGCACCTTATCACCCTTCTTCAAATGGTCAGGCTGAACATACAGTTGCCACTACCAAGCAAGCTTTAACTCATATAATCCAAGGAAATTGGAAAACCCACTTAGCACATTTTACTTTGCACAATTACATGTTAATCACCTGTTAAAATTTTAAGGAATAGACAATTAACATCACTATTGGATAAGTTACATCCAAATTTCAACACAAAAATGAGGTGCAAAAACGAGAGGAAAATGGAAGAGAAAGGGAATAAACAATTGAGAATTTTCTATGAAAATGATCCTATTTACTTGAAACTACTCTGATGTAACTCCATGTATTCTAGCTAAAATCCTGGAACATACCATCTTGTTTCTTACAAGGCTGAAAGTTTAATTTTGTAATATATGTAAATGTCATGTTCAGATTTCTGATTGTGTGCTTGTTTTAAATACTTCAGTGAACACTACTGAGATGTTTGCTTGGCTTCTACTAGTCATTGTATCAATTCTCAAATCAGTTCAATCAGTTCTTAACAGTTAAAATATTTGGTGGAGAATCTTTGGTATCCTTGAAGCCATCGGTTTTATTACTGGTCATTAAGAAATATGTTCAAAGCATGAGATAGAATATAACAATCACAATATCATTTGTATTTTGTATTCCCAAGTATGTCTTGTTTTTACCTTCATTCTTTTGGACAAAAACACAACTGCAACTTTGACAATTGTATATGGTATTTTTAGCAGGATATGTATTATTGATGCAAAATTTTGAGATTCAGTACTTTTTGGAAGGATATTTTGCATAAAAATATCCTTTTTAGGCTAAAATATGTTTTGACAAAGATGAAATATTTAGTTTGGGATTTAAAAGATATACAGCTACATAATATCTCAATATATTTGTTTATTGTATGCAATACTTCAACATTGGTTCCTTAATTTATTTTTTAATTAATTATTTGAGATGAATAGACATTTCAAATTTGGGATATTTTTGGTTTTGTGTAAAAGTTAACATTCCCCCTTTATATTCTTCAATTACATTTTCTATCATACTTTCAAAATTGTATTGGATTTATTGTTATTAAAATAAGAAACAGGTGAGGTAAAATTTTATTCATAAAAATATGCAAAATATCTAAGTAATATGTAAAATAAGCTTTGTAAAATCTTTATTAATTTTAAGAAAATCAATATTGCTAGTCCCTTCTCTTAGAGAACTAAGATAAATTTTTCCTTTAACTAAAATAATAATAATTTAAAAAGTTGGATAGATTTTTTTTTTTTTGACATATATATTTTTTTAATTATTATTTAGTTTTAATTGATATTTTCTTCTTATTTTCAGGCTACATGGATAAAACACAAAAAGTAAAACTAAATGAAATATGCAACATATGAGGATATTTAACAAAAATGTAGGATTATGAATCTAAAATTTTGCTCGAAAATTGTATTTTTTTTTTTTTTCTGCTATTGAAATGAATCGATATTTATAGGAAAAATAGTTTATATTTTTGTTACCTTTATATTTATATTGTATTTTAAAATGACAATGTATTATAATTACTTTGAATTATTAAAATATTTTTGTATTTATGTACTTTTGTTATTTTAAATTTTTGTATGACATCTTATGGTGATTACTAAAGATGTACACTTTCTGCAAATTTTGAAGTAATAGGAAAAAAGACTTTTTTTTTTGTTCAGTCTTTGAAGAATTGGAAAAGTTTTTTTGTAAAAGTGGATTATGAGAAAAGATTTTTCACACATAAAAACATTTTTTTTTTTTGCTGTTAGTTTTCTTAGAAAAAATATATATAAGTACACATACATATATATAAAATAGGCTTATACACGCTAAAAAAATTGTTTTCACATTACATGAAAGTAATATATAAATATATATATATATACAAGTAAATAATAAAAATAAATAATTTTTACTGTTAAAACTTTTGTCTTCCAATCTCAAAATTTCTGCAACAGTTTTTTTTTTTCTTTTAAATAAATTTTCATTTTATTTTTTGTAATCTAAGTTTCATTTGTTAAAATAATAATTTTAACTATTTTTTTTCTAGTTTAAATTACAATTAAAACTAATTTTTTGATTTAAAAGAAGGAGTGACTTTTATCATACATATTGCAATTTTAAAGAAATTTTTAATTGTTCATCCCATCTAAACAACATTAAAACATGTGTAACAGAACATCTTTATTCAGTGAATACTTATTCAATCTCCCATCATCTACGTGTTTCTATGTTTTAACCTCTGAATGGAAGATAAATTTCATAGTTCCTAAGTGTCTGGTTTTAATGTACATCTTTTTAATTACTAGTATATAAATGCTAAGCAACCTCTTCGTGATACTGATATGCATTAATATTAAAACAATAAATCTAAAGATTTATACTTAAAATAACGATGGGTGAAAAAACTAAGTAATTCCAGCTGCATTTTACTATATATGTATTTTTTTATGTTTATTTTATTTATCTATTTATTTATTTTTGTTGTTGTAAAAGTACAGGGTTATAATTTTTAAATATTTCTGGAGTTTATTATCTGATTATCCCTTTAGGATCCAAGTATCTTTTCAGAACTTAGAATATACATCGATGTGATATCCAGCAAAAATAAATAGATATGAAAATAGGAGGCACTATCATCCATATTGTGTATTAAAACAGTTTAAACATATTCAGCAATTAAGAAAGGGGGGGAAACATATTAAGTTGTTATACTATGCTATATCATGATGTTGCCATCATGATTGTGATGACTGGAATTTTAAAGGATATAAAAAATTTCATTTTTTTTTTTTTTTTTTTTTTTAATGGTACAGAGCTATGTTATCAACCATACCATTATCACTAATTGGTATTACTGATATAATTTTGAGTATCAGTTGTCATTTTTAATGCAAGAAATAATATTTCATTTCCTTAGGTTATATTTACCAAAATTAATGTTTTCATATAGGAATGGAGTGCTTTTTTAAAAGATGAAACAGGACAAAAATCAGAATGGAGCTACAGTCAAAACCCTTATAACAAACTTCAAGGGACCGTTTTTTTTTTTTTTTTTTTTTTTTTTTTTTTTTTTTTTTTTTGTTTGCTGTATCCGAACCGTTAAAAATGTTAGGTTAAACTGGCACAATACTAAATAAAATTAACTAAAAATGAAGACAAATAGAAATGCAGTACAGCACTGATTATCCTAACAAGTCGAGATCGACTGAAGCTCGAATAAATGTTAGGATAAATAACCAGATAATTTAAGGGATGATCCTGACTATACTAAAATCTTTACACTTTATCCAGTCTTAGGATGACAAACTTTAAGTATTGGCATGTTAAAAATAGTTTCATTTTTATTTTGCTTGTTTACTTTTTTATCATTTAAATTATGATTTAAGGAAAAAAAATGTATGATTATTCCTTGCTTTAAAAAAGGCGAACTATTCTTAAATACATTAGTTAAATAAGTTAGCCTTAAATGTGTTACTAAACAGCTGTTATAGGAAAAATAGAAAATAACTGATGGGTGGGCATGACCTCACCTGCAGAACAGCTACCATAAAAGAGAAAGAATGCAGTTCTTATTACTCTTTAATAAAAAGACTTACCGTTAATTTGCACTATGTTTCACTAGCCAGCATGCATTTTCTTATCAAATTAGAGTTGACGTCCTGTTTTCACAACAGCAGAAAAGTAAAAAAATAAAATCATTGTCGCTGAAAAAAAAGTTTGTTATAACCGATTCTTAAGATTTCAGAGGTTCGCTATAAAAGGATAAAATAGCATTAAATACAATAGGAAATTGGCAAGACCAAAATTTCAGTTCGTTATAAACCAGGTTCGCTATAACGGGATTCGACTGCATATAAAACTCAAAATTTCAAATATTCCACTTTCTACAGATGAAAAAAAGAAAAACTATTTTCTCCTCCAAGTTTCTGAGTATTCCCATCTGTAATGATTGCACAACTAAGTAGCATAAAACCATATTTTGAATTATTTTAATAATCAAACTGGTTAATAAAAAAATTATACAAATTGAAAAAATTTCCAACTAACAAGAAGATGGCAGGAATATGGTGTATACAAATCAAAGTAAGTTTTTTTTGTGTGAATAGTACTCAGTAAGAGGACTCGTATGACCAAGCTGAAGTGTGCAATACTCAAAATACTAAAAATGTATTGGGAAAAAAAAAGTTTGTTACTATATGGTAATTTGTTATTATTTCACTTAGTGCATTTATGAATGTTATAGAATGACACACTTAATGATTAAAATTATCTTTTAATAATCAAAATTTATAAAATACAAAGAAATTTAAAAAGGACATATACATTTGACATAAACATTTTGAAATGTTTTTCTAAACAAATATTTAATAAATGTATGTGTATAATCATTAAATTATTATACATACCTGTTTGATCCGTATTTATTACATAGTCAGCTTTGAATTTTTCTATCAAACGCAAAGTTTGTACACGGAAGGTTTCTGCTGCAGTTATTCTATTAAATTAAATGCAAATAAGTTTTATTAATTTTTCAAAACTTTATTGAATGTTATTGTAAAGTGCCAAAAAATGGAAATTTCATAATTGTTTCTATAGTTAAATGTATAATAATAATAAAATGCATTTCCATTCAAGTACTAACTTTTATTTATGCGTTTTTGAAGATATACTTAAATATGTGTAACTTTTCTAAGCGGGGGGAAAAAGGTCTGGGCTAGGATTCGAACCAGGGATGTATTGGCTGAAGGCGTCGATGCTCTTCCAACTGAGCCATCCCAGACAAACACTGGAGGACTATTTCATCCAACCAACCTTAATGAATGCACAATCTGGTCTGATATTTTGGATCAGCTCAACAGAATAAATCGAAGGCCAATGTACAGAACTGCAGAAAATGCTTCATACAAAATTATTATAGATTAATTTATAACACAATTATTTAATTGATAAATGAAATATAACATATGTAAATTTTCCAAGTGGGTGAAAAAAGGTCAGAAAAATAACTATGCTTAAATAGATTTTCTTTGTAAGGGGTATTGAGATCAGATATCTTTGTTATGAAAGATTAGTTTGTTTCATTCACTATTTCTGTTACAGTGAACTAAGTCAGATCCACTGGTATAAAAGTAGCACATTAAATTAGTAATTTAGTTAGGGAGTTTATATTGATGAATGACATCAAATAGTGGACAAGATTATGAATTACAAGTTATATGTGATGTTGTAATTATACCATGTAAAAGTTTTTCTCTCATTACTATTTGGTTATTCTCATCCCTGAGTGTGTATTTTTAAAAATCCTGATTTAGCTAAAACTTAAGAAAAAATATTTTAAAATTGTGTTTTCTTCTGCAATCAGAGTACTCTTTAATTTATGTTAACAATATTTTTTCACCATACAGAAATGATAGATACTCTGTTTCTTAAATAATAAGTTAGATTAGAAAAATTTGCATTTTTAGCAGATGTTATTTACACACCATCATTATTAAGAAACTTAATTGCTTTGAAATTATTTTTCTTCATATTGCATTTGCTCCATATTTACATTCACAAATTTCTTATGTATATGCAAGATATCCATAAACACTTTGCCCATGCCTTAGCAATTGAACCAATCTAAGAGTTTGAGATGTATGTATTTTCAAGGTTTCTACTCAAGAATCTGGTGAAGTATAATAATCTATCGCACATAGTTACAGTGAAATCCCATAGTTAAAATGACAACATCAATATTTTTACATCACAAAGATATTATTATAAAAAAAAATCTTAAATGTTTTTAGAATATCTGCAGCTTTCTCCTCTTCCTACTCCCTAAAAAAAAAAAGCAAATTGATTTTTTTAAACCGAGTAACAGCTGTAGGAAATAAGAAGGAGAATGCAAGATTACAGATGGAATAGTCCAAGAGCCAACAACACAAAAACCTCAGGTATTGAGCACAGGAAAAAAACTTAATTTTATGGAAGAGTAGTTATAGGGGAATCTAATGATCTATGTCTGTCAGAAGGGTAGTAGTGCGTAAGCCAAAAATTAATACCTCTAGTGGTTTACTCGTACGTTTATCATTGTGTTTGCTGTTCAATAATTTCATACCTTTGATTGTGTGGCAAACACAATGAAAAACCTACGAGTAAACCATTAGTGGTATTAACTTTTGGCTTATGCACCACTTCATTTCTGGCAGACATGGATTATTTGTTTCCTCTATTACTACACTTAAATAAAATAAAGTTTTTTTTTTTTTTCTTGTGCTCAATACCTTAGGTTTTTGTACTGCCAGCTCTTAGACCAGGAAATATTGTATACAAAAGATAGTCTGAAAATATTTCTGTAAATGTCATATTCAATTATATCTTTCCAATAATGAAGCAAACATATTTTCAGTAGGTAGGCTAAAGCAAAAGTTATAGCAATATTTTACAACTTATATGTATATAACAATCCTAAATTATGCTTCTTTACAAACCTATCTTTATTTGATTTTCTGCATTTTTAACCCATTGAGCAGCATATTCATATCTACTTCATTGTTTAAATTCTCATTTTTTAATAATAGTTGCACAAAGAAACACTACTTTTTTTTCATGCTCAATTAGAAATAATAAATACTGTTTACAAAATTTATTACTTGTTTACAAGGCATTTTTGGTTGAAACACTAATTTTTTAAGTATTGTCAGTTCTTCAAACATACTTTTGATTGTCTTTATAGTCCAAGAGTCGATTGCACAAAACCCTAAGTCATCGAGCATAAGAAAAAATCCTTTATTTTATGGAAGAATAGTAATAGAGGAATTTAATTATCCATGTCTGCCCGAAGCGAAATGGTGCATAAGCAAAAAATTAATAGCACTAGTCGTTGACTTGTTCTTGTAGGATTAGCATTGTGTTTTCCTGCACCCAGTTTTATATGTTTTCACACTTTTGATTGCACGGCAAACACAATGCTCCAACAGACATAGATCATTAGATTCCTCTGTTCCTACTCTTCCATAAAATAAAGGATTTTTTCTTGTGCTCGATGACTTAGGGTTTTGTGCAGTCGGCTCTTGGACTATTAAGATTGCTCTTTGGAATATAAATATGTATATACCTTCTTCAAACATTCTAAATTTAATTTGGTATATCTTAAACAGCAAAATTATGGTAATTTATTTTTCTTTTAAATGATTTTATGTCCCGTTAAAAAACTGCTTAGTATCTCAATAATGTCAACACTTGATATGTCTAAACCCTTTCCTCATCTGAACATATATATACATAAATGATCAGGATATCATATAGGTTTCATACTCCTCGGGGAAATCTCAAAACAGAAATTTTGGTTGTAAAATTTCAGTAAAAAGTCAAAAATGTACACCAAAGCCTGAGAAAATGATCAGTTACTTTGAAAAAATGCAAAAAATAAATATATAGGAAAGATTAGGGAGGGATGGGACAATTTTCACAAAAACATTTTGCTGATTATGTTTCACTAGTACAAAATGGATATTTTCAGGATAACATTTCAAAACATTTTATCATATTTTTAAAATATAAATTAAAATTTTAAACTTTAACTATATTTAATTACTTAAGTTGTTAATTATAACAATTAAAAATTTATGTTACGAACCAATTAACAAGAAGTTGCAAAAGAGGGATGGGACATATTTTTAAAATGGAAATTCATATTTAATTTTCAAAAATGTATTAAAAAAACGACAAAGTCAGTGTGACATTTATATTCCTAAAATTTATTGTAAATCACAATGTTTATTTTATGCTATATTATATTTTGTAAAATTCAAATCAAATGGAAAATATACTAGTGCTTGACTATCTCCACCAATTAATTTTGGTTGATGTAGCTCTGCAATTATGTCTTGTTCATTAAAGATGGACAGTCAGTTTCTTACAAAGACATGGAATTTCATTTTTAATTTCTCCTCATAGTGTATTCCAAGAAAAAATAAAAGCTTGCCGTTTGAGTTCTATGATTATTTCAAAACAATAGTATTTTATTTTTAAAAACTAAGTAAATTCATGTTATAGAAATAAATAGTAATATTTAATGCTAATGGTTGATATTGAAAAATAATGCATGTTTTAGAAAACAAACATTAGCACTGCTTTAAATTTTCAGTGTATATATTAAAAAAAAAAAAAAAAAAAAGAAAAGAAAACATAAAAGTAGTTAAAGCTTTTTTTTTTTTAAACTTGCAACATAATGTTATATTTATTACACTACTCAATTCCAAAACGAAATAGGCTTATAAATACAATATACTAAAAACAGTATTTGAATAGAAATATCATTTGGAAGGAATAATGCATGTCTCACCCTTCCCAATTTCCATAAAAATGTCTCACAGTCAGAAATTTCAAAAAGAAAACTGTTCCAAATGCATCTCTATGCCCACTGTCATTTAAACAGTTCAGTTTCAACTCAAAAATCCTTTTCTGCGTGAAACAGTATCTCACCGATAATTGCTAAATACCAACCAATTTCCCTAGGGATTACAGAAGGGGCATGTGTCTCTGATGCCAAATTAAAAAATGAAAAGGGTGTTTTTTACATAAAACAAAATGTACATCTATACTAATAAAAGAACAAATCACTCTGTCTGTGTGTGTGTATGTGTGATATCTAGCAAAATCTATAGTATGTATGAGACTCAATTTTTTTGTGAAATTAGTCCACGACTTTCGTGAAAATAATTATAAATGTGTTTTATGAACCAATACCAGTTTGACAAAATTGCTATAGAAATGAAGCATGCCCAGATTAGAGATCAGAGCATTGGACAGTCATGCGTGAAATTCCAGCAGAAACTTAATTTCATAAGGAGACACAACCTAGATCAAGCTTATGTTTTTTTTTTTCCAGCATAGTCAATCCAGGTCAAAACTGGACCTGGTTGTTTTCAGGATGCATGGGACAGGCAATATGTTTTGTAGAAATATTAATTAATGAACTTGTTGGTCCGCTAAACAAATTAAACAGACCTGGCCAACAAAAGAAAAAATGAGCCTGCCATTCTGGAATGCTAAAAAAATTAAGCGGGCCTACTGTCCCAATATAAAAATTTTAACGCGGGCAATAAAATATCACATTCACGAGAATAAATATAAATGTGTGTCATGAGCTGATGCTAGTTTGACAACATCAATAAAGAATTGTAGCATGTGTCCAGCATGGAGATCAGCATTGGACAGTTACATGGTGTCTGAGTCTGGGCTTAATTTTTTCAACTGACTTGTACCAGGCCAAGATCAGGTTTGCACTTTTTTTTCTACATAGTCAAGCCGAGACGAAACTAGATTTAATTTTTCTCAGGATGTGGAGGGCAGGGAATATGTTCTATAAAAATATTAATAGCAATAATGAACTTCTATCAACATAATCTTTGGAAGTATGACATAATGATTCTCAAATTTCCATCTCAACAACGCAAAATTTTCTGAGGCTTAAAATTGACAATTCTGACTATTAAAGCAATTTGGAATCAAATAGCGTTTTCCATTTTTTGATGAATAAATTACTTTTCAATTTATAAGCTGTTCTTATCACTTGATGGAAAATTTTACCTCTTTCCAGTATTACTGTCTTGAAATTCGATTCAAAATGACAATTTTAACAGTATCTTCCCAAAGATCATTTGTCCTTAACAAAAAATGGAAAATGCTATTCGATTACATAAATTTTGAATAAGAACATCTGCCAATTTTTATGTGTTTCCAAAAAGAAAGAAATTCAGAAATGTGTCAGTAAGTAGTTCGTTTGGATCAGAGAACAGCTTTAATAAATTGCAGAAAAATACGAGAGTCATCCATAAAATAAGTTCCTCATGGCCCGTAAAAAGAATCAAAATATAATTACCCAGAAAGATTTATTACAAAAAGTACAGCAATGTTTTAACTATTTCTCAACATAAGAACCACTGGAATTAAAACATTTGTCACAGCATGGTATAAATTGTTGTCCAGTGTCATAGAAATTTGCCACCTAGGAATGGAGCCAAAAGCTTCTTACAATTATAAATTTATCAACCGTAAAGATCTTGTTGATGTATTCGTTTCCCTCATCATGATATTGCTACAGAAATGGCAATGCTGCATCCAAATGTTTGGTTTTGTGTTCAGATGTAAGTTACTTTGGTATCCACCACGCACACAATTTCCAGATCAACAGGTCTTTCAAGACATGTATCATGCACAGATAATCTTTTTCTTGTTTTTTCTACAGTAATACCACGATGAGGGCAACGAGTACTTCAACAACATCCAGGTCAACTGGATCCAACTTTTCAGATAATTATATTTTGTTTCTTTTTAAAGGCCGTGGAAAACTCATTTTTGCGATGACCCTCGTATTTAAAAATATGTTTTTTATTTACACAGTTAAGACACAGCCCATAGATGGCTAACAACAGGTCACGTGATCTGCAAAATGGGAACACTAACGCCATGAATAAAATTTATCTTTTCTGCTCTCCTGCTATTCTTCCTGAACAACTAGATATATATTGAAAATGGAACTGAATGCACAGAATAGGGAAGTTGCAATCAGCTGGTTTACTTTTCATCCGCCAATCAAAACTGCCGGTTGATCTCCGGTCGCTCCCATTATGCCCTCAGATGCCAATCACAGCTGCCGTTCAATGGTTGCTTGCCCTCCAATGGCCAATTCATGACGTCATGTGAATCTGCCCTTAACGATTGTTCTATAGGGCAGTTGCAATCAGCTGATTTACTTTTCATCCACCAATCAAATGCTGGCGATTCACCTCCTGCCACACCCATAATCCTCTTGGCTACCAATCATAATGATTGTTTGATCTCCAATGGTCGATCTGTGGTGTCTTATGAAACTGCCCTATTCATGATAAGGCTCCTATATAACGGGCTGAACCATGACTCCATTAAGTTTCCAAAACGGTTGCCTGATATGGCGTCTTATCGCGTAGATGGCGAGGCAAGTAATTTTAGTTTCTCAATCTCTCATGAGAAAATATAAGAATAAGGCATTTAAATTTGTTGTATATTAAAGGCTAAAATAATAACATGTAGATATGCTTTTGTAAAATGCTATATTAGAATTAAAAAATTATTTCCATCAATTTATTTTTATTGATATGTTTCACATGCTTATTTAAGAAAGAAAATAAAAATGGAAATAATTCTAAGTTTGATTTAATGTGAGTACACATGTATATTAACATGCATTAGACTGATTTTATTCTTTATTTATTTTCACTGTGAAATTTTGATTAACATCTTTTAATAAAGTTTCAAATGCTAATATTCTTTGCTATAAGTTAGTAAATTAAAAAACACAGTTTTTACGAATTAGTCGCATGTAAAATAATTTCTAATTAAAAACTTAAAAAAGGAAGTATGAAATCCTTCCGTGTTTCTGGTTTCTTTTAATTTCATCTTAACTCGCCCCCCCTCCCTTTAAATCCCTAAAAGATTCAATCAAATGCTTAAGATTTGTAAAACTTTTTTTTATTTACTTTCTTGCTTTTTTATTACTTTATATCAACACCAAATAATCAATTATTTAAAACTCCACCTTTCGAAATTACCGATTTCGCTCCCGCCTTCTCTCGAAACAAAGCATTCAAAATATAAAATACAGTCGAACCTCTATATAACGAAACTCCATACATCGAATTTCTCCATATAACGAATTTTTAGTAAGAACGGTCCCCTTTTCGCATGATTACACTAAAAACAGACTATATAGCGAAATATCTATCTCCATATAACGAATTTTTTCATAAATTGATCTTAATTTATTCAGTTTTAAAAAAGCTTCGAAATCATATGGAATCAATTTTCCATCACTTATTTTTGATTTGTCGTTCAGTGGAGAGGTTTTTTTTTTTATAAATATTACTTCTCTCCTTATTCTTTAAATCTAACAAGTTCATCCCACTTCCCACACACCTTTCAACATCCTTCTCAAAACACAGTCAATTGAATTGTTACACATATAAGAGAGGAATCAATGAGAGCACATAAGAGAGACCTTCAAATGGAGGAAAATATCAACTACAATTTTTCATTCCTTGCTAAAATTTGAGAATTTTTTTTGAGAGCGTAACAATTGTAATTTTAAAATCAAAACAATAAAAAATTACAGATTTCTTCCTCTGAAATTTATGTAAGTCTTCCTCATTTGATTTTCATTAAGCTTTCAAATAAATGTTTTTTCTCTTTTTTGAAACTGCTTAAATAAGTAAGAAATAAAATGTTAGGTTAATATATACTTTTAAACATTTCAAATTCTTAATTAAAAAGATCAAAAATAATATTTGTTCAAAATTTACACATTAAATACTATTTTTAACATCATACTCTATACATCGAATTTCTCTATATAACGAATTTTTTACTGGAACGATGGATTTCGTTATATAGAGGCTCGACTGTAATTAAACAATACTGTTTCATTTTTTTTTTTCTGCTCTATTTGGAATTTTATAGTAAGTGTAGAAAAATAATAAGTTGTTAAATCAAACGCCCCTTCCCCACGTCAAAATAAATAAATAAAATAAAATAATAATAAAACATGACACCTCCACCATTTTTAACTTAAAAATTAAAAATATTTTAAATCTATAATTTTTTCTAATGCTTTTGTTATTTTTTTAAACAGTAAATTTATAATTATAAAATCCCACCTCTCTCTGAATTTTGGCTTTTTCTTTTTTAACCCTCCCCCCTTCTTTTCCTCCGCAAAAGTACAATATCTTTTTCAATTTCGATTAAAAATATCTCTATTCTTTATTTTAAGTTTCAATCAAATGCTTAAAATTTGTAAAAAAAAAAAAAAAAATATCCTGCTTATTTAATACTTTATTGCAACAATAAATAATCAATTATTTAACTCTCCACCTTTTGAAATAACCGTTATCACTGCCTCCCCCCAAACTGAGCATTCAAAATATAAAATAACTAAACAATACTTTTTCATTTTTTTTTTTTTTTTTTTTTTCTATTCTATTTGGAATTACAGTGTCTCACATAAGTGATGGGACACTTGTGCTTTACAAAAGTAAACTAATCAAATAAATTAAAAAAACATGTACACATTTTTTTGTGGGTGTGTTTCATACTTAAATTTAGTAAAGATTATTACATAACATACATTTTGTCAAAATATTAATTTAATAAAAATACAAATGTTTTGAACGGAGCAAAAAATAGCTCACATAAGTGATGGGACACCATTATATATGCAAAAAAAATCGTCTGAAATAAGCAATAAAAATATTTTTTGGGGTTTTATTTTTACTTAAAAGCAATTGGCAATAATTTATAAAATCGTCTGCAGTATTTCTCTCCTGTTTGTTTTGGAATTTTTGTGTTTTTTAGCTCTGTGTAGCCATGAATGCTAAACGAAAAGAAACATCGCCTGAAATTCGAAAATTAGTTATTAATTTGCATATTGAACGTGGAAAATCTATTAGAAAAACTGCTGAAGCAGTTAACTTGAGTCGTTCAACAGTTTTCAATATCATTAAACGATATAAAAAGAATCATATGATTCAGGATAAAAGAAGACCTGGCCGACCATCAAAGCTATCCAATGGAATAGAGCGAATTATCGTTCGAAATATTAAAAAAAATCCAAGAAATAGTGCTTCAAAAGTTGCTGCTGATTTACAAGCATTATATGGAATAATTGTTAATCCTGAGACGATTAGAAGGGTAATTCGATCTGCTGGATATCACGGTAGAGTAGCCAGGAAAAAATTCTTCGTAAGTGAAAAGAATAGAAAACTCAGACTAGCTTTCGCAAAATCCAACATAAATAAGAATTCTGATTACTGGAATAAAGTTATATTTGCTGATGAGAGTAAATTTAATATATTTGGTTCTGACGGTAGAATCTTGGTGTGGAGAAAACCCAGGGAAGAATTTCGCAAACAGAACTTGGTACCAACAGTAAAACATGGTGGAGGAGGAGTTATGGTATGGGGGTGTATATCGTCCGCTGGAGTTGGTAATCTTGTTTTTATTGACAGTATAATGGATCAGTACAAGTATATTGATATTTTAAAGCAAAATTTGAAATCTTCAGCACGAAAATTGAACCTTCATAACGATTTTAAATTCTACCAGGACAATGACCCCAAGCACACTGCTCTGAACGTTAGACTCTGGCTGCTATATAACTGTCCTGAAATAATAAAAACACCACCACAATCTCCAGACTTAAATCCCATAGAGACAGGGGCGGATCCAGAGAATCGTTTTGGGGGGGGGCGATACTAAGAAACATAGAATCAACATAGTCATACTTTCTATTCATGAAATCATTCCTTGTACAGTTATTATTAAATGAATGATCAAATGAATTGCTTTTCCGCGATCTTCTGACGAAATACGTTTTTTTTTCGTGATATTTTGACTAAATTCGAGCTCTTTTCGCGACTTTTTGACGGAATTTGAATTTTTTGACGAATTTCGCGTTTTTTCCAGCGATACTTTGTCAAAATTCGGGGTTTTCCGCGATCCTTTAACGAAATTGGCTCTTTTCTGCGATATTTTGACAAAGTTAGCAATTTTTTGCAACCCTTTGAGAAAAGTAGCTCATTTTTCCGCAACCTTTTGACGAAATTGAAGTTTTTTCCATGACACTTTGACAAAACTCGCGCTTTTCCAGCGATCCTATGTCGAAATTCGTACTTTTTCCAAGTTTCTTTGCCTTCCCTTTTCGCAACCTTTTGAAAAAAGTAGCGCTCTTTCCGCGAACTTTTGACGAAATTCGAACTTTTTGCGCAACACTTTGACAAAAATCGCGCCTTTTCAGCGATCCTATGTCGAAGTTCACGTTTTTTAAGCGATCCACTGTCAAAATTCGTGTTTTTTCCGCGACCATGCGTTGAAATTCGAGCTTCTTCAGTGATCATTTGACGAAATTCGCGCTTTTTCGCGATACTTTGACAAAGTTAGAGCTTTTTCAGAGATCCTATGTCGAAATTCGTACTTTTTCCGCGATATTTTGCCTTCCCTTTATCCAACCTTTTAACGAAATTTGCTCTTTTTCCGCTATATTTTAACAAAATTAGCGTTTTTTTTGCAAAAATTTGACAAAATTCGTGCTTTTTCCTCGACCTTTTGACGAAATTCGAGCTTTTTCCGCGACACTTTGACAAAACTCGGGTTTTCAGCGATCTTGTGTCAAAATTCGCGTTTTTTAGCGATCCTTTCTCGAAATTCCTTTTTTGTGCGTTACCTTTGACAAAATTCGTGTTTTTTCCGCTATCTTTTATCGAAATTCGCTCTTTTTCCGCGACACTTTGACAAAATTAGCTCTTTTTAGCGACATTTTAATGAAATTCGCGTTTTTTTCGGAACAATAGAATGTCTCCGACGGAGTCGCAGAAATCCCTTCCGGAAAAAAGTCTGAATTCAACACTGGTTTGGGGGGGGGGCGATTGCCCCCCCCCCCGTGGATCCGCGCCTGCATAGAGAATATTTGGCAAGAATTGGAATCAAGAATTCGCAAACACACCATTTCTTCAAAACAACAACTAAAATCGGTACTTCAAGAAGAATGGGGTAAAATCACTCCTGAAATAAAAAAAAATAGTCGAATCCATCCCAAAAAGATTAAATCATGTTTTAAAAGTAAAAGGAAATCCAACAAAATATTAAAACCTTTTAAAAAGTAAAATTTTTGGATAAATATTTGATGGAAAAGTAAGTGTCCCATCACTTATGTGAGCCATTTTTTGCTCCGTTCTGAACAATTGTATTTTTACTAAATTAATATTTTAATATTTTGACAAAATGTATGTTATGTAATAATTGTTACTAACTTTAAATATGAAACACACCCAAAAAATTTTTGCACATGTTTGTTTATTTATTTTATTGCAGTTTCTTTTTATAAAGCACAAGTGTCCCATCACTTTTGTGAGACACTGTATATTATAATTGTAGTTAAATAATAATTTGTTGAGTCAAACACCCCCAACCCCACGCTAAAAGAATAAATAAATAAATAAATAAATAATATATGCCACATCTCTCATTTTTATCTTACAAAATTTAAAACTAATATATAATCATATACAGGGTGTCCGAAAAGTCTGGAAACGGCCGAATAACTCGAGAAATACATATGAGATTGAAAAACGTAAATATACATGTTAAATATTTTTAAATAAGCTACTCTGTGATACCAAATTTGACCTTCGAAACCGACCCCCTGGGGGTCAGAGGGGGTCCAACTTTGAAATCTTAAATTATAACCCCCATTTTTTATTGCAGATTCGGATTCTACGGACAAAAATACGTAACTTTTGTATTTGATGTTTATTTCAAATCTTCGTTTATCACGATGTAATCGAGCATATTAAATCGATACATATTCCCGCTTTTCCAACGAGATTTTCCCTAATCGAAACTGATTGGGCAGAATTTTTGACGTCAAATTCCTCGTCTTTTGTAGGAATAGCGTTTCCTGAAAATCACCCGTGGCGATTATTTCAATAGTGCTACACTGTTAAAAATTTGACCCATTTGCTGCAGCGTCACTCCACAGCTATTATAGAATATCTCTTTTGTGACCAATGAGAATGCTCCATAACACAGTAAAGTAATCGTTTTCTATAAAAGCGGTGGAGTGACGATGCAGCAAAAGGGTCAGTTTTTTTACAGTGTACTTAATACCCTGTTCGCACTGAGAAAGTTAAGTCACTTAACTTGAAGTTTTTTGAAGCGGTCGTACCCGGAATCAAGATTCTCACTTAAGCAAATTTCTGAAACTTGCTTAAGTGAGCTTGCTCACTTAACTATGAGTTGAGTGGAAATCTGCCTTCTGAATATTTAATTATTATTTCTGAATTTTAGAATATTTAATTTTGATTACTAAATTAATGAATTTGAGTCCTACAAATAATTATAAACTATTTCAAGTTGTTATTTGTTTACTCCAGTTGCTCAACATGCGTGTTTGTGGGGTGTTTTTTTAATCAAAGGCCGAAAATGGAAAACGTGGAACCTATTATTTCCTCCCACAAAATAAATTAATTTTTGAATTGAAATAAGGCAGGATAATTACTGTGTAAATAAAAAAGTTAAAAGTTGCAGTTACAAATTTCAGAACTTATGCGCATGCTCAGATGCCAGTTTGGCCAAGTTAAGTCACTTACAATGTTTAGTAAATGCGAACAGGTGAAGCCTAATTCCGGGTATCCCGCTTCAAAAAATTTAAGTGACTTAAAGTTAAGTGACTTAACTATTCCAGTGCGAACAGGGTATTACTGCGTTATGGAACATTCTCATTGGTCATGAAAGAGATATTCTATAAAAGCTGTGGAGTGACGCTACAGCAAATGGATCAAATTTTTAACTGTGTAGCACTACTGAAATAACCGGCACGGGTGATTTTCAGGAAACGCTATTATTGCAAAAGACGAGGAATTTGATGTCATAAATTCTCCCCAATTAGTTTCGATTAGGGAAAATCCCGTTGGAAAAGCCGAAATATGTATCGATTTAATATGCTCAATTACACCGTGATAAACGAGGATTCGAAATAAACATCAAATACAAAAGTTACGTATTTTTGTCCGTAGAATCAGAATCTGCAATAAAAAATGGGGGTTATAATTTAAGATTTCAAAGTTGGACCCCCTCTGACCCCCAGGGGGTCGGTTACGAAGGTCAAATTTGGTATCACTGAGTAGCTTATTTAAAAATATTTAACACGTATATTTACGTTTTTCAATCTCATATGTATTTTCCGAGTTATTCGACCGTTTCCAGACTTTTCGGACACCCTGTATATATCATCATAATTATGATTATAATCGTAAGTTTATCAATTTTATCAATCAATTTTATTAAAGTTCAGAGGGAGGTGTGATTTTATATATAAAATCACAGCTCCCTCTGAACTTTTGGCTTTTTCTTTAACTATGTCCCCCCCCCCCCCCGTCCTTTTCTCACGCCTCAAAAGTATAATATCTTTTTCAATTTCGATTTAAAATATCTCTATTCGTTACTTCTTAAATATTAAACGAATCCGTCCATTTAAATCAATACCTCAGACTCTAAAATAAAAAAATTAATGAATAAGGCGAAAATTGCATAAATGAGGGAACGGGGAATTCTTTTCTTTTCTCACCCGTCTGGTATAAAACACGACATCAGCTTCGAAGAACCGGTTTGTTGTATACAAGTGATTAGGTTGGCGCGATATTTGGCGAATTTCTCCAATCCAGATCTATTCTTTTAAGTATTTATACACAAATTATTCCTCTTTTTCCTATTTATATGGAATTTAAATACTCTAAACCCATTCCTGAACAGGTCAGAATAATTTTCTGTTAAACAACCGTCCATTTTCAACGATTTTGTAGCTTTAAAGTCATTCAAACGTTTCTCGCCGGTAACTGGGAAGGGAAACAACAAACAAGATGCTTGACGATTCAGCCTGAGTTATAGGAGCCCTAATTCATGATAAAGACCCATTCCACAGTCCTGTCTCCTGAGCGCGCGTGCATCTTGAACGCAACTTATGATCGCAAGTTGCAAAAGGAAAAACAATACTTAATTTTTCCAAAATCCCGAGTGGCATCAAAACAATGTAGCCATATGCTGCTATTACAGTGCGTAAATTTTAAAATCCTGCGAAGCATTATAAATTTAAAATTTTGTTTTAATAATATTTTAAGACTAAATTTGCAGTTTTATTCTTTCGTTTTTTTGCAGGAAGCATTTTAAATTGTAATTTTTACTGATAATTTTCATCGAGAAAGAAAATGCAATCCAACTATTTATTTAGATTACGTTGTTTACGATGCATGCGAATGGATTTTTTAAAGAACTGGTCAACATTTGCAACTGTCAGTGGTAAATAAAAATTGTATTTTCCCCACTTAGAATTATTTCTAATTTTAATTTTCAGAGTGTTAATTTTGATCTGTGTTTCAACAGACAGAGTGGATGCTCCCGTTTCGGCTTCTGTACCAGTTTTGGCTATATTGGATTAGTTTGTCCACTATTTAAGCTGTAAATTGGTGTTAACAAATTATATGTATTCTTACTCCATGATCACTCTTTTATAATTTCCAATCCCATATGTTTATTTTTGAATAAAATGTGACATGTAAAATAAATAAAAAAAAAAGTGTGAAACTAAAGTGTGTGCTCACATGTATTAAGATTTTTGCTTAGCTAATATTTTTTAGAATCTTTCAACATTAGGAACTTTTATTTGTTACGTATTTTATTTGTTCCGAAACAAATTGCTATTAAATTTTATGAGGTAAGCTTTCTCTCTATTGCAATTTCACATTTAAATTACTTATTTTAACTGCTTAAACTGGTGCTTTAAATTTTCTATGCATACCAGTTGTGGCAATGGAAGGGGCCAAAAAAGGTACAACATTATGTTCCACTTTTGGCTGCAAGATTAATTATAGTGGAAATTTTAGCAATATATTTTGAAATATTGTAAGACTTAATAATTAGAAAGTTCAATATAATTACAGCATGATTTAATTATTTCTTGTATTTTTTAAAAAGAAATGAAGAAGTTGCATAATTTTTGCAAAATTTCAGGCATACAGATTTAAAAATACCAAATATTGTTAAAATCTTTGCTACAAACAGGATTCATTTTACCTAATTTAAAAAAGCCAGTTCTATGCTGTTAATTCTATGCCTAGATTAAAAACTGCTATAAGATGGGAAGTAAAATTAAGGTCATTCAAAATGTATTGTGAACATTACAAGACAGCTGAGATTTGGAGTAACTCATTCTACATTGTATCAGAAGTTTGCATAATGGACACCACTCTTCTCTAACAATGTTGAATATAAAGTAGTAGGTCTAAGTACTAGGTTTGTCCAATTATCTATATGAGGGATATGGGTTGAAAAGGAGGGTGGGGAAAGGCCCTCTATGAGGGTCTTTATAAGACCCTAACCTATATTTATGCAAGAAAATCTAAAGTTCGAAGATAACCTCTGAAAACTCAGAGGGTACGTAACTGCCAATAGGCAGTTATGTACTGGAAGTTATGTGATATATGTACTGGCGATATATGTACTAACGATATATGTACTGGCAGTTATGTAAAAATGGAAATGAAGCAATTAATGAAATGCTATTAGAATGGATTAGAAATTGCAGATCTAAACATTTACCGATTTCAAGGCCGATTTTGCAAGAAACCACATTAAAAATTGCCAAAGAACTTTGTATTAATGATTTCAAAGCTTCTAACCTGCTGGGCTAGTTAGAAAAATTTTGTTTGAAAAATAATATCGTTTGTGAGAAATAATTAAAAAAATCTACATTTTTTTTGAAGTATTTTATTGAATTAAATAGTTTTGGCTATTTTCCTAATCAGTTGAAGCAAAATCTCCATATACCGGTCACCTCTAAGAAGCGGCCACTTTTACACAGTCCCATCGCTGGCCACTCTTCGGAGGTGTTACTGTATATGTTTACACGGTCTGAAATTCGTAGCAATTCCAGTAAGTAAATCAGTTTAAAATGAAAGAAACGGGTTATAAAAGAAAATCATAATTTTAAAGCTCTATAAAGAACAAAAGTAAATTTTTAAAAATGCATTTCTTAAAATTGCATCAAACAATGTACAATTTAAATATTATTTTTACAAATAACAAATAAGTAAGATGTCTGCCTCGGACTGAAAAATTTAAAGAGTGTTCAAGTTGCAATTGGGCCAATAATGCTTATCATATAGCTGGATCGGACACAGACTGAATGTTTAGCTTTTATTCTGGGGCAAGCCCCGAGCTGGAAATTTTGGTCAGTGAAGACTAGAGATGAATTAGGATTCTTTTTTCCAGTCCAGACGATTTTAAATCCAAACACACCCAAACCAGAAACCTTTTGTGCTATTAGAGCCCAAGCCTGGCACCGAAAGTATACAGCAGAAGAAAAATTGCATAGTATTTTAAAAAGTATATTCCAACAGCAATTATCATTTTAAAACTATTTTAACATAAATATGCCTGTTAAACGAAACTTTGAATTTAATATTATCAAAAGAAAAATTTAGTATAAAATAAAAATGTACTTTCTACATATAAAAAAATTCTCATATTTTATCTCTTCGCTTAAAAAAAAATATAGGCATGTTAATGAAGTAAGTTCAATGAATAAATAGTAGAAATTACTGTCGATTACCTGTGGAAAGAAACAAAATTTATCAGCTTTCTGTAAAAAGTGCACATTTTTAACTAGAATCGTATCATTTCTCATAATCTTTCGGGGTAGGCGTTACACGGCAAATAACCTTAAATTAAGAAATTCGAAGTTCTGATGCTTTTATAGGAATAGAGGAAACACTGCTCGATTTCTTTCTATCTGAATAATATTGTATATATTTACTTACGACTGAAAGTGGCTTCATAAATTGCAGAATACAACTTCAGCATCAGAAGAGATCACAAAGAAATAATGACCACTAAAATTATATGAAGAGCCATTATGATCAGTCTGTACAATATAAATCTAAAATATTCGCAAACTAAAATCAGAAGAACATATTCTTTTTGCGTAAGATGTCTAAATAATAATAATAATAATAATAAAAATAAACGATATAATGGCAAAATAACCTCTGCCACTAACAAATATCAAGCTAAAGACAAATTCATTATTCCCACCTCTTTCGTTGGCGCCAGAGCGTCATCGCAATTTCAAAAATAAATCTGTTGATATGATTTATGTATAAAATAGTATTCTAATACTAAAAAAGAAAAAGATAAAAGAATTTTTGCTTCCTCTTTATTCTAATTAAAATGGTAATTTTGAGATTTGAAAAGGAATAAGTAATTTTTAAAGAGGGGGGAGGGGGTGAGTTCTTTGAATATTTTCCATTTATCAATAAATAAAATTTTCAAGTTTTGGAAAAAATGAGTCTGAGCCAGAAAACTAGAATAAAAATAGAGCCCCAGCTCGTATCGGGCGCAGGCTCGGTCTGATCTCACCTCATCTTTTCCGAAACATCTAGAAAGAATCACTCCTGGCCAGACTGGACATGGAAGAAAAAAAGTCTGCACCGACCCAAATCTGCAGAAAAATGAAGATAAGAACACGGCCTGGGTCTGAAAGTGAGAAGACCTGACCCAGCCCGAGTCTCATGAATTTAAAAAGTTGCGGTCCGGAATGGCCATCGCCAGACTTGAATTTGGTATCCTATTAATTTTCTGCGTGGATGCATAATGTCGCTTTGTAAACCCTTTATTATACCAGGTGGGGATGATCAACCTTCCCCTCTTAGATCCGTTATCGATATCAAAGCCACCTGCTGAGTGATTTACATCAAAATGTAACTGAGTTAATTCATGTCAAGGACTAACTGAATCTAAAGTTTGATGAAAATCCGTGCATTAGTTCTGAAGACTAAGTGATTGCAGAAATCGCGAAAAGCACTGCATAGTAGCCACCATCTATCAAGCGATTAACCTCAAAAACTAATCAGTACTAATTTATTTCAATGACAAATTGAATATAAAACTTTTTAAAACTCTGTGCGCTAGTTCTTGAGATAAAGAGTCTACAAAATTTGTGTAACATACAGACATTTTATATAAACATGTTTTTCATGAACTCTGATCCTTAAAATGCATGAATCTGTTGAAAACCAGAATTTTAAAATGCATCTCTGTAACTGATCAAACCAAATAAAATTTCTAAAAATTTCTCTAAACAAATGTACAACACTACATATAATTTTTATGGTAGTCATGTAAGAAAGATGCCAGCCGAACTTGGACTCATGGGAAAGAATTTAGGGCAGTGTACGGATCGCGATTGAGCCAGTAATGTTTATCATACTTTCTAGATCAGAGATGGGCCGAACTTTTAGTTTTTATTCCCGCCTGAGCCCAGTCCTGGAAATTTTGATCAATTGCAGTCCACTAGGAAAAATGAAATCCAGATGTGGATAGATCTGGAAAAAGTCTGAAAATGAAGTCTCTCCCGACCCGTATCTGCGCAAAAAGTAGGATCAGGACATGGTGTGATTCTAAATAATGAGAGAAGGCCTAACCCTGCCCAAGTCTCGTGGGTTTAAATTGGTTCAACCCGGGCCAGGCCAAGATGAGGTCGAGATTCGCCTAAAGATTATTTCCCATGAGGATGCATAATGTTACTTTGTAAACCCTTTATTAGCCCAAGGAGGGGATTACCCCCTTCTCTCCCCCCCCCTCTTAAAACTATTGATGTGTACGGGCTGGGTCGATCTGGGACGGAGCCTTTAATTTTTATACTGGAGCGGAGTTTGGACTTGAAAATTTTAGGCCTTGTATACCTATAAGAAAAAAGCAGTCCACACCAGGCTCATCCTGATAAAAAAAAACCACTGTGGCTCGATCCAACTCTGCTGAAAAATTTAAGACCCGACCCAGTTCTCAAAGTGTGAAGACTTGACCCAGTCCCAATCCAGTAAATTAAAGTTGGCACAACCCGGGTCACATCGCACTGGTCTTGAGTGTAATCCCATCCTCATTTTTGTCCGGGCATCTAATGTCATTTTAGCAGATCCTTTATTGGGCTAAAGGGGGGGGGGAATCCCCCCCCCCCACACACACACACTAGATCCACCATTGGTTGATCCTGGGAAAATATCGCAAATTTTAGAAGACTAAACAAACCATTTCAAAATATTTTTTATAAATATGGTACAAGTGTACCCATTTTTTTTTTTTTTTTAGAATAATTTTCCTTTTTGAAATGCCTTTTTTTTAGTATAGTGTTTTTTGAAAAAAATAATAATAATAATAATGCTTTTTTTTTAGAATTTAGTGTTTGTTCCTTTTTTGAAAAATTCCTGCCCAACAGCCTTTTTTTTTTTAAAAGTCAAAACACAATTTTTGCCTACTGTTCTAGAATGTGCATTTACACTCGTTAATAACACACATAATGTTTGTATTTTTAAAGTATGTAATTGTCTATAATAAACTTTTAAGCTTGTGAACTTTATTTTGTTAATTCAGGGTTCGCACGGACCTTAAAAGTCCTTATAAACTCCTTATATTTCGATAGTCCTTAATAAGGATCCTTAAAGTCCTTATTTTTTATTGAAAGTTCTTATTTTTTAACGTGAGCTTAATATTATCGCGATCCGTAAAATGTTTTAAAAAAATCGCCAAACATTCCAGGGATGATTCTCGTCCGAAATTTCCGAAAATTTAAGGCATCTTCTACTGAAAATTTGAAATTGGGTTATCAATTCCGCATAGAGTTGCCAACTTGTATGGTTTAGCGCGCAGAAAAATGCAAATTTCGTGAAAGGATCACCGAAAAAAGCACGCGTTTCGTCAATATTTTGTGGGAAAACGACGATTTCGTCGATGTTTTTATCAACGAACTTTGTCAAAAGATCGCTGAAAAACGCGAATTTCCTGTGCGGATCTCGGAAAAAACGGCAATCACCACATAACACAGATAAAACGCTGATTTCGTCTAAAGACCGCCAAAAACGTCGATTTCGTCTATAGATTGCGGGGATAACGCCGATTTCATTAAAAGTTCGCGGAAAAAAACGCCGCTTTCGGTAAAAGATCGCTTAAAAATATTTTGTCAAAAGATCATTGAAAAAAAAAAAACGCCGATTTTATCAAAAGATCACGGAAAAAACGCCGATTGTCCAAAGATCGTGGGGATTAAACGCCGTTTTTGAGAAAAGATTGCGTAAAAATGCAAATTTTCGTAAAGATCGTCTAAGAAAACGCCGATTTCATAAAAAAAAAACATGGGAGAACGCCGATTTCGTCAAAAAATCGCGGAAAAACAGCCGATTTCGACAAAAGATCGCAATAAATCGCCGATTTTGCTAAATATCGTAGATAAATCGCCGATTTCGTCTGAAGATCGCGGATAAACTCCCCTTCCAGGCGAGGGGGTAACTCGCGGATTCCCCCCCCCTCCTGCCGCTCCGCCGATTTCCGAAAATGCGATGTGAATTTCCGAAAAAAAAAAAAAATTCACCCCTGAAACATTCATAATCTGCCAAATATGGCAGCTGAAAAAAAAAAAAAAAATCAAGCTTCTTTGTTATAATTCTCTTATTTCTAATGGACTCTATTCTGGTGACGTCAAAGTCACGTGCATTGGGAAAACACTCCCCCACATCATAGCCATTCATTATGCAACGACTCGTTTCCCAACTCGTGTTGTATGCCGTAGAATAGTAACGGAACACATTTTTGTGACGTGAGGTCACATGTTTTGGGGAAACATTGCCGAAATTACAGCCTTGAACTTAAACGGAGAATAGAGTCCATTGGACATTAAAGCTGCCCCTTTCGTTTCCCGATTGCGACGTAGAAACATTGTATCCACAAACACCAATCGTAATCAGTATTCACCATCTAAAATTTCCTTTTCTTTGAAATAGAGAAATGAATAACAAAGAAAAGATATTTCGCCAAATAATTGTGCCAATCTGTTCTATAATCCACTGATCTGTGTTTGATCATGGTCTTATTATTTCACTGGATATGTGTAGCATGGTTAACAGCAACAGTCTTTCTCTGCAAGAAATAAAAGGATATTAATTGAAGATGACTTAGGTTTTGTAAAGAAAAAAATATGGCTTATTGAAAAAGAAGTATCGGAGTTAGAAAATAAGGCCAATGAATTAGCTGATAAAGCTGAATCAACTAAAAATATTCAATTATTTATAAAATCGAAAAATTGTAGAAAATCTGCAAAAGAAAAAAGGAAGAAATTTCCTTCCTGACCAAAGAAATAAATGCTAAAAAACATTTTGTTATATAATTACATAATTATGTTTTATGTAAAATTTCAATCTACAGTATAGGATCCGTTATCCAGAATGCTTGGGACCCAGAGCATTCTGGATAAGGGGTTTTTCCGTAATTCGGAACACTTTACCATAAGCAGGGTTGGTATAAAAACCGGTTTTTATGAAAAAACCCAAAAAACCGGGTTTTTTTGGTTTAAACCAGGTTTTTTTGGTTTAAACCGGGTTTTTTTCAAATCATTGTTTAAATAGCATTTGCAAGAAAAATAACTTGTTTTAGAAAGTCATGAGGATTTTATGTAATTAATAGTTAATTAATGTTAAACATTCACATTAGTATTTATTTTTTGATAATTAAATAACTAAAGCATAAAAATTTATAATTAAATTATCTTATAAGTTTAGGTTTCTATAGGGAAATATTCATTGTGTGAAAAAAAATGTATTAATTTATTAGTATACTTATATAAACCTTTTAGATAATAATTTAAGAAATAATTATATGCAGGTTGATAATGAAGAACATAGTAAAGGGCAAACAAACATATTTTACTAAATTAACAGAAATAAGCTGAAATAGAAAACGTTTTCTTGTGCATAATTTAGAAATTATTTACAGTATTAACATCAACAAATGATTATTAATCTCTTACTACACATATTTACTTAAAAAATATCAATATGCATTTTATTAATGCTAAAAAATACATGTGTATTGACTTACTTGACACATCAACGAATGTAATGCTTACACAAATTGAAACATAGACTTAGAAAAATTATTATTATTATTATTATTATTATTTTAATACAAATTTTATTTTTTCCGTTTCTTTGTTCTTCAAAAGGTGAAGATTTAGCATTAAATTTTATTATCTGTGCAAGCATCGAGTTACATGGATATTTTTGTGTTGTAAAATTTAATGTATCCTTTTTTTCTTGTTCACATAGTTCACTTTGACTGTATTGTGGTTCAAACATGTATTCCTAAAAGGGCATGGATGTTAGGGCTATTTTATACCTGGACTAAAAAACTGAGACTTCTTTATTTACCATTTTTTTTTTCTCTTAATATTTTTTGATGACCTGTCCAATTATAAACTGCATTAGTAATGGAACTTATTACTTTAGATATTATCCAGGGCAACTGCAATAGAATTTAACAGTTTAAACATATCTTCAACATTTCTTTTAAAATAAAAATTAGACAGATACAAGCTTTTTAATATTTTTATCAATAACATTCCTATTTTCTACACAAATTTTAAGTAAAGTGGGGCAATCTTTAAGGTAAACATCTAAAGCATCTGAAAATGAATCACACCTAGTATTATAAAGAAGCGCTAATTTGATAGCATTTACATTGCATGCAATTTTTACATTTGGCTCTTAAACATGTTTTTGAAGTATTTCTTATTCCCTCAAATGAAAACCAGATACAGTAGACTCCCTCAAATCCGCAAACCAGAAATCCGCAACTCTCTAAAATCTACACATATTTTATGGATGTAAACAATGAAACTTTCATTTCAGATACTGGGACAAAATTTCATTTTTTTTAGTTTTGTATCAATTCCATATATTTTTTTATTTGTAATTTTCTTAATAATACTCTATTCATGTTTTTTTCAAAGAAAAAATTTTTTTTTGGGAAAAAATTCAAGAATTTCTTATATTACTGGTAATCACAATCTTCTTACCAAATATATTTATGCATAAATCAAGATTTTTTGGTTATTTAGCCTGGCTAAACTTGGAAAAAAAAAAAAAAAAAAAAAAAAAAAAAAATCCTTATTTTATTATATTGATATAAATTAGTAATGTACTTTTATGAGGCAAGTTTTGTTGAATAATTTTGGAAAAATACATTTAACCATACACTATTGATTATTAACTTGACCTTTGCTATTTGTACTTTAATCATTTTAAAAATTATCCAAATTTTTATTATTTTAGTTTATTACTTATTTTATTATATTATAAGCATTCTTTATAGTTCCGATTGCACTATTAATTGCACTCAAATTATTGTTTAAAAAATGTAAACAAAGCAATGACCAGAAATCCGCACAACCTCTGGTCCCAAGCTGTGCGGATTTCAGGGAGTCTACTGTATTTTCCTTTCTTCTAGTTTTAGACATTCTTTTATTTCAATATATATAAGTAGCTTTCTTAAAATACAATACAAAGTAACTAGAAACAGAAAAAAATAATGTAAAAACTGCAAATCCAATCTAAGAAAAACCAAAGCTTACTAAAACCAATAGCTATGGAACAGAGAAAATTCATAGCCAATCATTCATTAGCATACAGAACAAGAGTAACCAATGGAAAGAATGACTTATGATTATGTCATAATTGATGCTTTGATACATGATACAATCCTTAGTAAATCATAATCAAGCTATCTAAGCAGTAAAATTGCATTTTTTGGCTGGCATTATGCCATTTTTACATTTTTTTAAAAATAAAAGTTTTAAAAAATAAAACTAACTACCTTTTTTTATCCTCCACAGTTCACTGTAGAAAAATATTTTGCCACGTCTATTTATAGCTAGTAAGAAAAATTAGATTGATTAAAGATGTTTGTCACTTTAAAAATTTTATTTGTCTTAAGCTTTGCTTGTAGCTACCCCATAACTTTGATTTTGCACATTTTAATAATGTGTAAAATAAATGAAAACATTAGGGAAAAGGGAAAAAAAACCAAATTAAAAAAAAACAGCATGG
The DNA here is from genome assembly GCA_964019185.1 of Maratus speculifer. NCBI lineage: Eukaryota > Metazoa > Arthropoda > Arachnida > Araneae > Salticidae > Maratus > Maratus speculifer. The sequence goes on along the minus strand of OZ025290.1, from coordinate 52,566,743 downwards.
TTTTTTTAAAAAAACCACTTGGTTTAAACCATGGTTTAAACCACGGTTTAAACCAGCGTGGTTTAAACCAAACAACCCTGACCATAAGTATAAAAAATGCACGAAATAATTTCATTAATAGGTAAATATGAATACTAATACATGTAAATACCTTAATTTATAGATTAATTTACACAAAATAAAAAAATAATTATAATAAAGGAAAAAATTATACATATGAAATTTAATTTCATTTATAGGTAAATATGAATACTAATACATGTAAATACCTTAATTTATAGATTAATTTACAAAAAATAATTATAATAAAGGAAAAAAATATACATATGAAATTTAATTTCGAGATTCTGAAACAGAATCTTTTGATTGGGATTTAGCAAACATTTCTATGATAGTCTTTGCTTACAGTGTGTCTCATGCACTAATTGTTCTTGTATTTTGTACTAAGACATGATTTGCTGCTCATGAAAGTAGCTCCTCTGTTGCATGCCTGAAATTAATTGTTTGGTATAAAATACTAATTTTAATTTTTCATTTGATACCTTTTCAACTGATTCATTCTACTGGTTGTCCTTCTCATCATCACTTTCATCAGATATATTGTTTGTCATCATTTCACAAATCTCACTGTCAGTCATGTGATTAGTGGCAGGAATGTTTTCATCGGCTTCTAAACAATCTTCCACTGCTTCTTGATTAAGCAATTTAGCTTCTGGATCTGGACAATTAAAATCTTTGGCATATGCCAACAGATCAGCAATAATTTGCTTCTCTTTTGAAATCTTGAAGCCTTGAAAGGTTCATTTTTGTCATCGAAAAATAATGCAGGTGGCCACAGATTCTACCATCCATGGATAAATGTATCCTTATCCACAGCCTGCCATGCTTTAGCAGCACTCCACAAAGCATATTTGATTGTGAAGTTTCTCTGGAAATTTTTTATCCCAATTCCTTTGTTGCACTTTGTGAGCATATTTTAAGAAGTCATTTTTATAGTGAGTTTTTAAAGATCTGTTATGTACAATTTGGAGGCAAACACATTATCCATTTCTAAAAATTCTGCTTCCAGATGGGCTGGTTTTTTTTCGTGATTTTTTGAAGAAATTTGCCTTTTGTCGTGATTTTTTGACGAAAGTTGCCGTTTTTCGTGATCTTTTGTTGAAATTTGCCGTTTTTCGCGAATCTTTTGTCAAAATTTGCCGTTTTATCGCGATTTTTTGGAGCATATTTGTTATTTTTTCGTCATCTTTTGGGGGAAATCTGTCTTTCTGGGAGATTTTGCGACGGAATTACCCATTTTTTCGCAAATCTTTTGACATAATTTGCCGAAAAATAGTCGGTATTTCGTGATTTTTAATGAAATTTGTCGTTTTTTTGCGATTCTTTGACAAGATTACGCGTCCCTTGGGACGCGTAAGAGCTATTTTTCCGCGTCCCATCGCCGATCTTTTGTGTAATTTACGCGCTATAGCGCGTCCGTGGCATCGCTGAAAAAAAACTAATCACTCTTAATTTAATCACCCTAAAACTAATAAAACTAATATCGTGATTATCGCTGAAAATTAGCTGATTTTTAACGAATTTTGACGTTTTTCCATGATCTTTTGACAAAATCTGCCATTTTTCGGGATTTTTTTTTTTTTTTTTTTTTTTTTTTTTTTTGACAAATTTGCTGGGTTTTTTTTGTGATCTTTTGAAGAAATTTGTCTTTAATCGCGATTTTTTGACGAAAGTTGCCGTTTTTCGCGATTGACGATTTGACGAGATACGCGGCAAAAGGGACGCGTAAGAGCTATTTTTTCGCGTCCCATCGCCGATCTTTTGCGTAATTTACGCGCTATAGCACGTCCGCGACATCGCTGAAAAAAAAGGTACCAATTTGCATTCCGGTTTTCGGAGCGTTCCGGATACCGGGACGCCGGATAACGGATCCTATACTGTATTACTTTAAAATTTAATGTAAGCAGTTATATGTACTGTTCTTTTTTAACTTTAGAAAGTCCTTATTTTTCTTTTAACAAAGCCCTTACAAAGTCCTTACATAGTCCTTATTTTTCATTTAGCAAACTCTGTATGAACCCTGTTAATAGACACTAGTTATAAAAATGATTAATTTATGATTTTTATATTTCTTTCATGATTAACCATTTATAATAACTAATTCTTAAGGCTTAACATTTTAAGTTTCTTGTTTAAATTTTAATAAATCTGATTTTTTAAATCCAAGGAATTTTGTTCTTGCATTTAATTATAAACTGATCACATATTTTTCTTAATGATAAAATTTAAAACAGTTTATTGATAAGCAAAATTTATTTTGTATTAAAATGTATTAACATATATATTGATCATTCCTTATTACAGAAAAGACAGAATCTGCTATGTTTGTTAATGACTACTTAAAAAAGAAGCCATTTCAAGCATCAGGAGTTGGTGAACTAAAACCACTATATTTGGATGTCCAAGCTACAACTCCAATGGTAAGTATTGGGTGAGTGCAAAAGTTCATGTGGAGTTTGAGAGTAAAAGTTACACAGTGTTTAGGCAAACAAAATTCTTTATTCAATCAATGATATATGCCCCATCGTTTTCTATAATCTGTTTCCTACGTTCTGACAGCATATGGGTGCCACGATTATAAAAACTGTGTGGTTTAGATTCAAAAAACAAAGGCAAGACGTTTTAAAAGAATCCAAAGAGTCAAGTTTTCTTCCATTTAAATGATTTTGCAATAACCAGATCAAGTGATAATTAGATGGTGTGATATCAGGAGAATATGATGGATAAGTTAGGAGATCTCATTTCAGGTTGTTCAGTTTTCGCAGCGTCTGTCTTGAAACGTGTGGTCTGGCGTTGTTGTGAAGGAAGACTAAGCCCTTGCGATTTGACAAAATATGACGTTTCTGTTTGATTTCTCAATTCAGGACGACAGTACTTATTCGAATCAATTGTTTGGCCAGCAGGGAGAAACTCAAAATAAATTATGCCCTTGCAATCCCACCAAACACAGAGCATCGCCTTCTTCAGGTGCAAACTGGCCTTTGTCATAGCACATGTTTATCACATTGTTGTAAAGGACCCATTTCTCATCACCCATCACTAATCGATCCAAAAATGGCTCGTTTTTGAGCCGCCCAAGTAAAGAAACAGCAGCAGAAATTTCCTCGATTTTGTTCCTCTCGGTCAGGAAATGGGGCACCCATATATCGAGCTTCAGATCGAATCCCATGTTTTTTAAATGCAGATAAGCAATTGATCGGTCAACGTTAAGTGCTGTAGGAACTTCCTCTGTTGAAATTCATGGAATTATCTGAATTAAAGTACACAACATAGTCATCAATGTGTGAAGGTCGACCTGAGCGATGCTCGTTTTCAAGGTTAAACTATCCGCGGCGAAATTTCGCAAACCATTTTTCCACAGTTCGTTTAGCTGGTGCTTGATCTTGATAAAACATTTGAATGCATTTTACGGCTACTGCAACATTTATTCCCTTCCGAAACTCGTAAAGCATATCATACTGTAAATACAACTTATCGACAGTCATTTTGAAAGTAAATTTTACTTGAAGCAGTTTGTATCTAGACAAATTATTTTGTTTGAAATAAAAGCTGTACACACTACCTTTCAACGATCTGACTTATGTAGATGGCAGTATTAATGACAACACTTTACGCCGCTTCTAACAACACCTATTGCACCTCCGCACGAACTTTTGCACTCACCCAATAGTTTTATATTCAGATCCCAATAGCAGGATTGTTTGTATCAATTTGCAACATCAGTATCTAAAACCAAAATTTATCAAGTATTCCAATAATGATGATCGAGCATATTTATTATTATATATATGCAATTTTCATTTTCTTGGGCTCTCTATGGTTTGGTGTAAAATATTTTTGTGGGAAATGAAATTTTGTAACAAAAAATAAAAGAAACAATTGTTTTTTTTTTTTTTTTTTTTTTTTTCAAACTAATAATTTCACATCCTAACAAAATTATAAAAATAAAGTACTTCTATTTTATTCGGCCACAACAACTTCAGGGAAAAAAACTTGGCCTGGCTATTATTCTGAAAAGCCGATTTGATTTCTGACTTCTAAATATATTAAGTGTTCAATTTTGTGTAAAAGTTTCTGAGAAAACCTAAATAATATAAAGCATTGTACCCACCTCACTTTTTAAAAATATGAAATTGAAATTTGAAACTTTCAGTATGGACAACCTCTGTAGAAAATGTAGATTTTCCCCAGACATTCACAGAAACAAAAATTCTGTTAAAAATGTTTAGAAACGCATTTTCTTTAAACTTTAGATGTGAAATCTTGTAAAAAAAAAAAAAAAAAAAAAAAAAAAAAAAAAAAAAAAAAAAAAAAATTGTTTGCAAACTAAAAATTTTAAATCATAACAAATTAATAATAATAAAGTACTTCCACTTTATTCAGCCATGATGGCTTCAAAGAAAAACAAAAAACTTGGTCTGGCTGTTATTGTGAAAAGCTGGTTTTATTTCTGATTTTCTTTAGATACATTAAATTTTCAATTTTGAGTAAGTTTCTGAAAAAATCTAAACAATATAAAACATATACTCATCTCTCTCTTTAAAAATGAAAAATTGAAATGATGTAGCTTTCAGTATTGGCAATCTCTGTAAAAAATTTAGAGATTTCCTCCACACATTCACAGAAACAAAAAGTCTGTTAAAAATGTTTAAAAACTTATTTTCTCAAAACAGGAAATGACATCTTCAGAGATACTAAGAAAGGGGGGGAGGGAGATCGCCAGCCAATCTATGAAATTACTTCTAGATTATTGTTATTATTATTATTAATGTTTTGTAAAAGCAAGAACAGTTTATCTCGTTACATTTCAAACTGGAGAAAAAATTGAAAAGATGAAAGTAAATGGAAATTGATCTTCATATATATATTTAGTAAGTAAAAATAGTACTTTAAAAAAACTAACGCTACTACCAGAATAATAATTAAAAAAAAAAAAAACTATGCTAAATAAGTGTTTTTTTCCCTCCCATTTCTGTCCAGAAAATAGGATGGCAGTTTCAAAATATTGAAAAAATGCAAAATATGAGAAACATTTATTTTTATTAGAGATTTTATAAATTTCTACTTTAATAAATTTGTAATCCAAATTTTTCTTTAGATAAATAGATGTTGTCTCCAACTTGATAAATAAGATATATTTTTGTAGTAGCAAACTATTTTTTTTGTACTAAAATTGATGTTCATTTTGTTTCAGGATCCCAGAGTTTTGGATGCTATGATGCCATATTTCATTTCAAACTATGGGAATCCTCATTCCAGAACTCATGCCTATGGTTGGGAAAGTGAAGCAGCTGTTGAGAAGGCTAGAAAAGTAATTTAATTTTTTAATCAAGCATGTTCAACACAATCACCCTTAATTTACCTTATCTGAGATGGCAAAATCCCAGGATATATTTTTTTTTCTGTTTTATAACAGGATGTAAGTTGATTAGTAAGCTGCTTATAAATAAAATTAAACAAAAACATAATTTGCAGAACAAATTAAACAAGATTTATTTCCTACACTATTTAAGCCTGCGAAGGGACAGATATTAAGATAATTGATTTAGTTATTTTTACATTTAATGTTAAATTTTTGTAACAAATAAGAAATTTCTCCAAACATATAAGGCAGAGAAATTTAAAAAATGTATTATATGTACAAAATCCCGGCACAAATGTCATATACGCAGTGGGTTTGGCACAATTTTTTTCTGATGCCAGTATGTCAGAAACATTGTTTTCAAATATCAGTTACATGCATATTTTTAAGTTATTTTCTATTACTTTGTAGAGACAATAAATAGAAAAAAGTTTAATTTACTTATTTTCTATATTTTTTCAGTTAGAAGCTTATTGATCCATTAATCAATGTTTGAAAATGTCTTTTTATTATAAAAATCATGCTTCATATTTAGTGATTTCTGTAAATGATACTTGTCTTAGTATCAAATGTTTCAAAATCTCGGTTTCATTTCTGATATGATGTCGTAAATATGCTGTTTTTAATTCTTATTTAAAAAAAAGGAAGAAAAAATCAATTTTTTTTTCATTTTGAAATCTACAGGATCTACATCATTAAATTCTACAGGAAATATGTCCTTTGACCTAATTTCTTTTTATTGGAGGATTTTTTTTTTTTTTTTTTTTTTTTTTTTGTTTTTTTTAAGCACACTTAGGTTTTTTGAAGAAAATTTGTGTAAGTGCATACAAAAAGTGGGGAAATGTCTTGTAAATAACTCGTTCAATGTTAAATTCCATATTAAAATAACATTACAGAGTCCACTGGAAATAAATAAGGCATAGCACTGCCATGCCATACTTTAATAAATGATAATCTTTTATTAATTTAATATAAATAAAATTTCCCTTAATTAAAGCTTCTAGATTATTTTATTCTTTGAAGCCATGCCTTTTAAAATAGTAGGTACTTTGTTTTCAGTTGTACACTATTCACAACTGGTCTGTTGAAAATATATAGCATTAAATTGAAAATGTAAACACACAGAGCGATTGATTTTTGGTGTACAATTCAAAACAAGCAGCCAGTCTGGACTGATTTTGATAATCTTAAGTTAACTGATAACCATAACTGTGATCACATTAAGTGACATCTGTATAACAAATTATTTATTTATTTATTTTTTAAATGCTTAGAATAAAACTTTTTTTTTTGTCTGTGTTGTTATATGCATTTTTATTTTTGTATAAAAAAAAAAAAAAAATCACTATTCCTTAAGATAGCTTAAAAATATTCTCAAGTTTCATGACTTAATGTTACCTTTTTAAAAATATATATATATATATATATATATTTCTTAGCAAGTTGCTAATTTGATTGGTGCTGATGCTAAAGATATAGTATTTACTAGTGGTGCTACAGAATCCAACAATATTGCTGTTAAAGGTGTAGCTCATTTTTATCAAGAAAGGAAGAAACATATAATCACTACACAGATTGTAAGTCTATTATTTATATTAATAAATAGTCTAAAAATATTTTTAAATTATTTATATGTGTGTATATGTATGTAATATGTTCTTAAATATAAAATAGTTTATGTATCAAAATAAAAAGTCTGCTTATATTTGAAATAGAAAAACCTTGGGAATTTACTTTCATTTTTTATTTATAAAGAATTTTTTATTTTATTCTTATGTTACTTTATGTTTGTGTATTCTTTAATTTTCCTCCAGCTGTAACATATTTTGGTACTTACGTATTAACGCCACCGCAGCTACAGATTTGGCGATTTTAAGTACTGCCAAACTACACCTAAAATTTTTGTGATAAATCATTAAATAAATATCTTATTTAAGATCAAAACACTTTCATAATTAAAAATCGATCCGATTTCGGTGAAAAATGGGCCAATATAGAGTTTAACGTCGATTCAAAACAGTCTCTATTTTCTTTCACCTGATACTGTCGCCATATGTACTCCGATAAATAAGATTTTAAATGATGTCTCACTGTTCCCCTATGTCTCTTGTTCCTTCATTTAGCACTGCCCCCCATTCTCTTAACTGCTTGTGTATGAACTCCTATATCACTGCTATTGAAAACATAAAATTGCATCCTGTTTTGTTTTTGACAAATCCCAGATACATATTTTCATAGCACTAAAAAATGGGTCAAAAATCAGCAAACAAGAAGGCATCAAGGAATCCAAAAGATAACTGCATGCCCGTGCAAAGAACAAGATTGCTCTTTATAGTCCAAGAGCTGTCCACACAAAACCCTAACTCATCGAGCACAAGAAAAAATCTGTTATATTATGGAAAAGTAGTCATAGGGGAATCTAATGATCCATGTCTTCTGGAAGTGAAATGTTGCATATAGCAAAAATTAAAACCACTTTTGGCTTACTCCTAGGTCTATTATTGTGTTTGCCATACAATCAAAAGTGTGAAAACACAGAAAACTGGGTGCAGGAAAACATAATGCTAATTCTACGTGTCAATCATTAATGGTATTCATTTTTGGCTTATGCACTACTTTGCTTCCGGCAGACATTAGATTATTGGATTATTAGATTCCCCTACGACTACTCTTCCATAATATAAAGGATTTTTTTCTCATGCTCGATAACTTAAGGTTTTGTGTTGTCGGCTCTTGGACAATTATTGGTGCATTCGCTCAATTACTACTGCGGTGGAGTTAATACGTAAGTACTCATATTTTTTATTCATTCAAAATTCATATTCATTGTTGGTTTTGCAAGATTTTTTTTATTTTAACTTTCTTTCCCATAATCTTTGTGTTACTCTTTGCATCACTGTTTTGGACAAAAGTACATTTGAGAGACTAAGATGTATTTAAAACTGTTTAGATTAGTAGCAAGCTAAAAATATTTGAATGTTTTCATGGTGTAGTATACATTATAAAATAAAAGAAAATAATTTATGTCATATCTACTGATATTGTTTTGGTTACGAAAGAACATGTTGTTAGAGTGCTGCATTCATGATGTGATACACCTCTCTGCATGTTTTGTTTTATCTGTTAATATTTGTAGGTTGATTTGTATTTTTCAAATTATTCTATCTCTCTCTTACAAATGAGAAGATTTTAAAACGGAAAGTATCAATAAATTACCTTTAAATATATATTTATATCATAAAATGTGCTATGGCTTTCTTCTTACAATGTTTTGCTCTTCCCAGGAACATAAATGTGTTCTTGATTCTTGCCGAGTTTTAGAAAATGAAGGATTTGATGTCACTTATCTTCCTGTGCAGAAAAATGGCTTAGTAAATATGGAAGTAAGTAAATTTTAAAAATACTTTTTACAAATAATTCAGGAGATTATCATTTTTATTTTAAATAGTAATTGAAATAATATATATTAGTGATAAGAAGTTTCAGGATGGAGAAAGGGAAAAAAAATTAATTCATCATTTCTCAAAGTGCTCACCCCTAAATTACTATAGCCAAACTGTAAGATTAAATGCTGATAATGAGTGATCATAAATGTCCCATTCACTTGACATCTTACTTGTGTTTGTTACGTCATTAATTCTTTTTATTACTTACCCATCATACGTAGTATAGGGTAAGTCTTGCAATCGTTTTGAAAATCGGAAAATTTTTTTTGACGGATTTACACGTTTTAGATAGTGGAGATTCCGAAAAACATATTTTTAGAAAATTTCTTTTGCCGTCCATCTGTCTGTCTGTCTGTCTGTCTGTAAACGCTCTATCTCCCGAACAAATTGAGATAGAGACTTGAAATTTTGTATGTAGTTAGCATGTAAGAATGGGACGAACCCTATTTAATATCAGTAACCTCGATTATCCGGAACTATTTTTTTCGGACTCTCGAAAAATTCGTTCTGATGAAAGGTACATAAAAATTTTCGAATTTTTTTGTTCTAAGGAATGGACGTAAAAGGCAATAAAATAACACACATTTCGCATATAGAACGAAGTCGGTCGGATTATTAGTTGCCGAGATAGTTGTAATCTTGTTTTCCACATTCTTCGATTTTTCATGACCCTGTATTTCATTCAAATTTCAATTCAGAAGTATATTTTAATTGGAAATGAGACGCTTAATCTGACGCAGTTAATTGTTAGTTAATAGAATTATTATTTTTGGAGTTATAAGGATGTTTCTTTTACGCAGTTCGGTACTACTTGAGTAGTTTGGCGTTTTATATAATTTGTCGAAATTGGTACATCAGCATTTCTTTAATATAACATTACTATGTATATTAACAATATTTAAATTTTGTTTATGAATTGCAATACATTGTATAAATAGTTTCACATGTTTTATTTTCATATACATATCCATGATGGGTAAGTATTACGGTGGCCCCCAACGACTAGTTGATATTTTATGTGTATTTAATTTTTTCTGGTGTATTTTTTTTTGTTATTAGCTTTAAAATAGTTAAATTATTTCACCCAAATCAAATTTGAGGTAAAAATGAGACCATATATTAAAATAATGCATTTAAAGCAATTGATCTATGGACAATATTCCCTTGACGTCACATTGGGAATCAGATGATGTAAAAGTAGCACAGCTAACAAATTTGTTTCAATGTATGTCATGAAACAAATGAGGCATGTATGTGTCATAAATGAATAATGCCTGCATTTAAGATACAGCTTAAATGTATGTTGCCTGTGCGAAATATTTTTGCTTTATTCTGTACGACTTACTATTCGACTCTTCTCAGAAAATTCATAAATAACTTAATAAATAATATAAACAATTTAAATTTTAAAAATAAAGTAGAATATGCATGATAGTGCATTAAAATTGAGAAAATAATTAAAATATATAACTGAAAATATCTAAAAGTCAATCAAAACAGAATACATGAACAGAGTTTCCCCCAGGTTTAAAAAGAGGCAGGGCGCTACTGTTCTGAAAAGGGCACTTTTTACATTTTCAGGGCACTTTTTTTATTTTTAAGGGTACTTTTAAAAGTTGAATATAGAATTTAGAGGTTAAAAAATCGTGCAAAAACAGGAACTTGATCAAAAAATCGAGAAAAAATAAAAAAATTTCGTCAAAAAATGAAAAAACGAATAAAACCAGCCGATTTTGCTAAAAAAATCGCGAAAAAACGACAAATTTCGTAAAAAAGATCGAAAAAAATTGCTATTTTTGTTAAAAGCCCCCAAAAATGGCAAATTTCTTCTAAAGATATCGTTCAACTATTGTTGAAAGGCTGTGTTTTTTCAAATGCGGGGCAAGAAGGGTGCTATTTTTTGAATGAGTGACAAGAGGGGTGCTATTTTTTGGATGAGGGGCAAGAGGGGTGCTATTTTTTAAACTAAAGGGCAGGAGGGGCGGAGCACCCCCCTGAACCCCTCTGGGGGAAACTCTGCATAAACATTAAAGTTCAATACATGGTGCATTTCTCTTGTTCTGAATATTATTCTCACGCAAATGGAGTTTTTTAATCCTCAAACCTTAACAGAATAATATTGTCTACAGCATTGTTATAAAAGTCTGACTGGCAGTGACATTTTAAACATAATCATTCTTTTTAAGGATATTTTCAAATGTGTTACTGATTTTATTTATCAATTTCAAGACCAATCGTCAGCTGTTGCGACAGCGATGGATGAAATGGGGTAATCGAAAAATGCCCCATTCAAACGGGGCATGGCAATCTGATTACAGAAAATTGTCGTACTTCCTGATAATATCATTCAATCTTCTGTAATTTGGTAATAATTTTAAAGAAAAAACACATTACCATGTTTTTAAAATCTGCACAGGGGTTGGTGAATGTAGCCAGTGTTGAACTCAGGGGGTGGCCCGGGTGGGACATCCCTTCCCCGGGCCTATCGAATGTCATCCTCCCAGAAAGTTTGAGATTTTGTGTTTACAATGGTAAAAAAGTGCCAGGGCACAGAATCGGTGCAACGCTGCGATGCACGTCGCAGACTTTTGTGGGGGTCTGCAGACTATTTTTCAATTGTTAAAAATTGAAAAAAAAAAGTGTGCTAGACATTATTTGCCATATGCCATAGTAATGTGATCCGTGCCACATGCGATTGACAAAGCTCCGATTCCCATTAAACTATAAACAGGGATGATTTTATTTTGAATTTTCTAAAAAATTAAGGTAATCATTTCAAAAAAAAAAAAAAAGTCGGTCATAAATCTGAAAATTTTGACTTAAAAAATGTATTACAAATTTTGACGAATATTCCCCGAAAAAAATCAATTTTGTCAATCGATTGAAAAAAAATTACCAATTTTGTCATAGATGGCGGGAGAAACACTAATTTTGTTAGAGACTCGCAAAAAAAAAACAAAGAAAAAAAAGCATGCAATCTTTGTCAAGGGAATACGAAAAAAAACGTGAGTTTTATCCAGATATAACAAGAAAAAACCACAAATTTTGTCAAGGAATCGCGGGGGAAACGCAAATCTCGTCAAATAATCGTTAAAAAAAAGGGCAAATTTCGTCGAAAGATTACGAAACAACGGTAAATTATACCAAAAAATCATGAAAAAACCAACAAATTTTGTCAAAAGATCGTGTAAAAGGCAAATTTCATCAAAAAACCGCGAATAAATGACAAATTTCATCAAAAAATCGCACTAAAACGGTAAATTTTGTCAAAAAATTGCAAAAAAGGCAAATTTTGTTAAAGCGTCTCAAAAAACAGGAAATTTCGTGAAAAGATTGCAGAAAAAATCGCAAATTTCGTCAAAAAATCATAGAAAAAGCCGCAAATTTCGTTGAAAGATCATGAAAAAACGGCAAATTTTGTCGAATTATCATGAAAAAACTGCAAATTTAGTCAAAAGATCGTAAAAAAACGCAAATATCATAATTGGCAAGCAGAAAGAAAAAATAAAAATATATATATATGCTGGGAGTAGATTTTCTGCCCTTTTCGAACAATGTATGATGATTTCAAAAACTCTGAGAACAAAAGTAACTTTTACCTAATTTTTAAAAGAACTTTTCTTTTATGTTAATTACAAATACTTTGTGTTTGAGTGTATGTAACTTAATGCGAAATTTTTTTAAAGAAGGCATTCGTTCTTAAGTTCTGCAGACTGTTTTGAAAATATCTACTTGAATTGCAGACTGCCGAAAGAAATTTTGCTGCTGGGAAAAAAAGTAATCCCCCCCCCCCCCCAGAACTCTAATGTCTGCCCCCCGGAGTCACAGAAGTTCCTCCCAGAGAAAAGTGTCTGAATTCAACATTGGGTATAGCTCGCAAGGGGCAAAATATATATATACATATATTTTAAACAAGATTTTATTAAATTAAATGCATTAAAAAGTGAAAAAAAAAAATTCTTTGAAAGAATAAGAATGTATTTCTGGATATGGTGTATGATAAAAATAAAAGCTTGGACACTCCAAAAACATTAAATTCCATGATTTGTTTATTTGCATGATGTAAAATTTTGTAAGTTGCTTGGTAACAATTTTGTTCATGAGTCTACCTGGCTAATGTGAACCGAACATTAAACTATAGTAGACTCTCTCTAATATGAATACTATCTAATGTGAACAATTCGGTATTATGAACACATTCCGATGGCCCTGGTAAATTTCCATAGACTTAACAAAAGATGAACGGGTCAATCCATTTCAAGTGGTCCAGCACTGGTCGCTCGACTATTTTTAAAAAATCTGAAATTTTTTGTACAACAACCCTAACACGATGGAAGTTCAAAATGACCGTTATTTTAATTCTACTATTTTTTGTTTGTGCATGGAGGCCATCTTTGTTTCATCGTGTGCAGCGATTTTCTCTGATACTAGGATACACAAAATTGTAAATATCTCGTCTTCTATTTTCCCAATTGAAATGGGGTTTGCAGCATTTTGTTCAGAATAAAATAGGCTAAATATACAGTGATAGAAAAATTTTGAAAAATAAATTTTTACAGGTGAAATTTTAGCACAAAATTTACGATTTTTTCCAAAATCTATCCGTTTGCAAGAGGAAATTATTCATGCAAGGGAAACTGTCAACCTTACACAATTTTTTCTACAAATAAGTCAAAAGTGCGTGTACTCATACACCAAGTCCCAGATCTGGGAGTTAATTTCTCTTTGCGAAAAAAATTTCGAAATTCGTCAAAAATTTCAAAAATCGCACTTTTTAGGCTTTGATATCTCTGGTGGGGCACGAGATAAAAATTTGAAATTTTGGCCTATGATAGTATCGTGTAGTAGCGTTATGTACAAAAAATTTCAAGAAGGAGATTTGACTACAAGCTGAGATATGACATGGAAAATATGTGAAAACAATACTACCAAACTATTGTAAACCTACTATGTAATTGTTCAGCAAGACTGTCAACCTTGCACAATTTTTTCTACAAATAGGTCAAAAGTGCGTGTACTTATACACTAAGTCCCAGATCTGGGAAATGATTTCTCTTTGCGAAAAAAAATCCGAAATTCGTCGAAAATTTCAAAAATCGTACTTTTTAGGCTTTGATATCTCTGGTGGAGCACGAGATAAAAATCTGAAATTCTGGCCTTTGATAGTATTGTGTAGTAGTGTTATGTACAAAAAATTTCAAGAAGGAGATTTGACTACAAGCTGAGATATGACATGGACAATATGTGAAAACAATACTGCCAAACTATTGTAAAATCGTATGTAATTGTTCATACCTCCAAAATTTTAAATTAATTATTTATGATACAAAGTTAAATGTTAGTTACAAATATCTTTTTCAAATGCTTCTGTTTGATTTAAACAATTCAGAATGTAAGCTAAGCCAATACACTATTTGTCCAGATGAACAAATCTACTAGAAATGCTATTGCAACAATTTTACTCGGAACACATTTCAGGAAAAGTGAATTACAGACAATGAATTGCAACTGATCGAGTTGACATGGCTTCAGTTATTAAACCTAGAGAATTTCATTCAAGTTAACAAAGTCTTGGAGGGGGGGGGGGGTTCAAATAAAATTTTTAGAAAGAACAGCCTGATGGACTGATAACAGTAACTGGTCGAACTCATAACATCTCTCGTAAATATTGTTAAGTTCTTTGTTGAGCATATATAGTATTTTGTAAATTAAATGCTTATTATTTAACTGTTTTCAACAAGCGATATTTTCTGTGTAAATATTGTAATAAAAGAGACTAATCTCATTTCTCCTAATGTACTCGTAATAGCATTTTTTAACATTTTTTAATCACCGTATCTCAGCTTGTAGTCAAATCTCCTTCTTGAAATTTTTTGTACATAACACTACTACATAATACTATCAAAGGCCAGAATTTCAGATTTTTATCTCGTGCTCCACCAGAGATATCAAAGCCTAAAAAGAGCGATTTTTGAAATTTTCGACGAATTTCGGAATTTTTTTCGGAAAGAGAAATCATTTCCCAGTTATGGGACTTGGTGTATAAGTACACACACTTCGGACCTATTTGTAGAAAAAATTGTGCAAAGTTGACAGTCTTGTTGAACAATTACATAGTAGGTTTACCATAGTTTGACAGTATTGTTTTCACATATTTTCCATGTCATATCTCAGCTTGTAGTCAAATCTCCTTCTTGAAATTTTTTGTACATAACGCTACTACACAATACTATCACAGGCCAGATTTTTATCTTGTGCCCCACCAGAGATATCAAAGCCTAAAAGTGCGATTTTTGAAATTTTTGACGAATTTTGGAATTTTTTTCGCAAAAAGTAAGTAACTCCCAGATCTGGGACTTGGTGTATGAGTACACGTACTTTTGACCTATTTGTAGAAAAAATTGTGTAAAGTTGACAGTTGCTCTTGCATGAAAATTTTCTTCTTGCAAACGGACAGATTTTGGAAAAAATCGTACATTTTGGGCTAAATTTTCACCAGTAAAAATTTATTTTTCAAAAATTTTCTATCACTGTATATTTAGCCTATTTTATTCTGAACAAAATGCTGCAAACCCCATTTTAATTGGGAAAATAGAAGACGAGATATTTACAATTTTGTGTATCCTAGTATCTGAGAAAATCGCTGCACACGATGAAACAAAGATGGCCGCCATGCATAAACAAAAAATAGTAAAATTAAAAGAACGGTCATTTTGAACTTCTGTCATGTTAGAATTGTTGTACAAAAAATTTCAGATTTTTTAAAAATGGTCGAGCGACCAAAAAAATATTTTCTGGACCATTTGAAATGGATTGACCCGAACTCTCTTTATTCTGAACACCCTACTATTATGAACGCTACTTTTGGCCCCCAGTTCTATTCTACCTCTCTGTAAACTGAACATGTATTTGCAATTTGAATTCCCATCATGGAAATTCGTAGAAACGGTTACAAAAGAATAAAAAAGTTTAACGAACTCGATTCAAAAATAAGCAGAGATCACTCCTAGATATTAAACATGTACTTGAAGTTGCAATTTGTTAGAATATTTCTGGTAAAATCTTCAATTAAATATTGAAACATTTCTTGTCAGACTATTATAAGCTGTCTCCTGGAACAGAAGCCATTTTATGATTTTTTTTTATTAGAAAATATAAAAAGTTAGTTTTTGATTAGTTGAAGACAATTACGGTAAGTTAAAATAATTTACTTTCATCTTATTTCAAATAATAGTTTTATATGAGTTATTGTTAATCACTTCTTAAGTGTGATATTTTAAAGATTAATTTTAGAATTTTCAACTGATTTCTTCAATTGATTAACTACAGGGAAAATGGATATTAAAGAAACTATTTGCTTATAATTTCAGCAAAATTTGATTTTAAACAATAATAGGATATTCATTAAGGGTTGTAGCAATCATGATAGTTTACTTCTTAGACTTAAAAGGAAGAAAATATAAAAACCCTGTAGCACCAACCTTATTTGATCAACTACTGACTCGTTCACCCTACATAGTAATAGTAGTAATGCATTTTGCAATCTCCCTCTATTATGAACACCCCCCTAATCTGAGCATTTTTGCTAGGTCACATGAGTGTTCAGAATAGAGAGAGTCCACTGTATATATCAGCTAGTTGCAATTTTTACTTATTGATTTTGATTCATCATGTTCAATGTTTTATGAGCAACCCAAGTTTATTTTTATTCTTATGCCACATCCAGAATTACTTTTATTCTGGTTCAGCAAAAATTATTATTATGTTATTCTAATTTTTTAATGCCTTTTAAACTTAATAAATCATTTTTTTAATAATGTAGAATCATTTCTTGCTACTTAAGGAAAAAAAAACTGAGACATTTAGCAAGATATCTAAAAGGTGATTAATAAATTTTATGAAAGGAAAATGGTAGGTAAACATGAAATATTTCAGCTTGTGCCAAAAAAAAAGTCTTATGCCAGGGCTGGTATAAGATATATGTATCCACATTATATCAGGTGATAAAAGTAGTTTCCCTGCTTCTTGTTTTTAAAATTTTATTTAATTTTACTCAAAAATGATAGTAAAATGTGAATGTTCCATTATAGAAGATTCAATCCTAGTTTTCATCATTAATGAATTTGAATGAGAATGTCAAATTAGTCAGCTGTAATCAAGTTGGCTTCATTTATTGTCTAGTTATTTTTAGTCACCAAATTTGGTGATATTATTCTATGTGTCACATTACTTGGTGAGAATTTTATACTAACAGATATGAATACGCTAAACTCTCGGTTAACTGACATAGGATTATCTGGGTTGGAATTTAATTGGGACTGTAAAAATCTTGCAGTGTTCGATGCAATTTATTATGATACTGCTGCATGGAAATTAGTAAGAAGCAACCACTTTTAAGAAAGGGCAGTTTTATTGGTTGGAGAAAATGAAATTCCTACAAAAGAGGACAATAATATTGATTTTCAGCAAAAATTTTTAGAAGGTTTGAGAAAGTTAAACTGTTAAAACACTATTGAAAATGTGGATGAAAAAAGCAGTGCTTCATTAATACTTAGCAAAAGTATTAAAGAAGATTTGAAATTGGAATGTTATGAAATTTTAAATCATGATGGTATCGTGATGTGTATCACTTGTAGTACAAAAGAAACAGAAAATTTTGAAAAATGTTCTGACTCAAAAATTATATTAAAATGTAAATATTCCATTATAGAAAATTCAATCCCAGTTTTCATCATTAATGAATTTGAATGAGAATTATGTCAAATTAGTCAGCTATAGTCAAGTTGGCTTCATTTATTGTCTAGTTATTTTTGATCACCAAATTTTTAATATTATGCTGTACATCATATTACTTTATGAGAATTTTATACTAACAGATATGAGTACAGTAGACTCTTGGTTAACTGATTTAGGATAATCTGTGTTGCACTTTAATCGGGACTCTAAAAATCTCACAGTGTTCGAACAAAATTTCTTATGATACTGCTGCATGGAAATTAATAAGAAACAACCATTTTTAAGAAATCATGGCAGGGCAGTTTTATTGGATGAAGAAAATGAAATTCTTACAAAAGACGGCAATAATAGTGATTTGCAGTGAAAATTTTTAGAAGATTTGAGAAAGTTAAACTGTTAAACCACCACTGAAAATGTGGATGAAAAAAGCTGTGCAGCAAAAGATTAATGAAGATTTGAAATTCGAATGTTATGAAATTTTAAGTTATGATTGTATCGTGATGTGTGTCACTTGTAGTACAAAAGTAACAGAAAATTTTGAAAAATGTTCTGAATAAAATCTTGCGACTCATCAAAAATTAAATTACGATGATACATTAGTACATAACGAGGTATTATTTAAAACATTTGTATTGTAAGATTTGTCGAAGAGTAAATGAAGAACAAAAACAAACTTCTATCATTTTATTCTTCACAAAACAGTAAGGCAAAATGTTTATGCTAATTGTAATCTGTCTCCATTCTTTTGTTGTTGAATTATTTAAATTATTAATGTTCTATTGTATAGTAATTTGACACTTTCTACCCTTGTTTCAAAAATTATATCAAAAATTGTAAAAATTGATTATTTATGATATTCTTTTATCCGGGATGAGGCATTTCCCTGACCATTTCGATTAATCAAGTACCTACTGTATGTAGTTTTTTGTACAGAAATTTTGGAATATTGGACATAGCAAGTATGTTAGAAGGGAATTTCTAAAAGTCAAGCTTTATTATGAAACATAAATGTCAGTGTTGTCTGTCCTGCGATGCTGACATCATAATAATGTAGGCAACAAGGTGGTTAAAATGTGTAAAAGATGTAATAATAGAACAAATTTTTCAAATTAAGTTTAAACAATTGCAATGTTATTTCTATTGGAGAGAAATGCAAGTTTTGGGCACAGAGCTGGTCAAAATTTTATTGATATTGTATTGTCATGCAAGGTCAATAAGTCATTCTGATCAGTAGCGTAATCAAAAATAGGCAAAATTAATGTTGCAAAATTCCTACTGTATATATACAAAGCCAGTTAAATAAAACCTTGGAAAAATTGTACTCATTATACTAGACTTATCTAATTAATGTTATTATTAATATATCTAATTAATTTTATTTTTAAATTAGTAGTTAGTTGTATTTTTGCAATATTATATTTTATTGAAACAAACAAAAATGAAAAAAATTGCTTAAATGTGTTATAAATGTATGCTTGCTGGATGCATTTAATAAAATTTATGTATGAATTTAATAATTATTTATCTTTGAGTTTGTTTGTCTGTTTGATTTTAAAAGTTCTTTTTTTTTTCTATTTGCTCCAATTTTAGGAACTTGAAGCTGCTATTCGTCCTGATACTGGTTTGATTTCTATTATGACTGTAAATAATGAAATAGGCGTTAGGCAGCCTGTTGAAGAAATAGGTAATCATGATTACTCAAATCTTAAGTTAATAGCATTTTAATGTACCTCTTACATTTTGGTTATCATCATTTTATTAATTTGGAAGGGGGGGGGGACACGCTTTCATGGATATTCAATTTCATGCTTTTCAGTTACTTAAAATCGTTTACAGGAGTTAAAATTCAAATTTTTTTATTGGAAGAGAGATTTGTTTTGTTTGAATTCAATATTTTAACTTTTAATGAATGAAGATTTTTTTAAAAATTAATTTCATTGATTTTCATTTTATTTTATATTTTAGCAAAAGTAACACAACTGATGTTTTGTTAAATATAATGTCCTTTCAAAAAAATGAAAAGTGTAATTTTGTTTCTAACTTTGACTGTCTTGGTAAAGTTTTGAACCATGAGTCACCAACCAATAGTCTGCAAAAATGCCTTGGTTGATCTGCAGTAAAGTCTCAACATTATTTTATTTTATTTTATTTTTGTTTTATTAATAATAAAATTAAAAGAAAATATTTAATAATTCCTTGGAATTTCAGACTTTTAAAGATTTAAATCATTGTAAACATTCATATTAGTTGTTATACAAAAATAAATTTTTAATTTAAAAAATCCAAATTGCAAGCTAGAAATTCTCAAATATGCGAGGCAGTAATTTCAAATGTTTAAGACAATAATTTTTTATATCTAATTCTTGAATGTTTGTGGCACTTAAAAAGTTTTCCTCTGTAGTTTAGTATCTTCTTGATACAGTAAAGTGAGATTGTAAGCAATAAGAAAAAAGTAACCTGACTTTTTGTCCTGCACAAAAGAAATAAAATTATATTTGTACTAGCAAAATAACCTGAATGATTCAAAACTTTTATCTGAAGATGACTGGGTACGCATATATAATGTTAGTAAGTAGTAATATCAAAGTAACTCTTTTATGAGTATCAGTATCTTTTTTCATCCAGTCCATTCATATTGCTCAAAATTCTCAATTTCTCCTTTGTTCACAATTGAACAAAAGATCTATACAGCTATAGGCTACCAAATGACATATGAACAGCTCTTGCTTAAGCTGCTGTCTTGTTTCACAATTGCATGATGATTTCTCAGGGAAAAAAAGGTTATGAATTTTATTTTCTGGCTAACCTTTGTATTTAATTATAAGAAAATCAAAAATACAAAAATTTTAAAAGTAATTTTAGTGCAATAAAATTATAAAACTTGTTTAATTATTATAAGTAATTGAAATTTATTTAATTATCACATTATTATAGTGTGAGATTTTTCATAATAGTATGAGATTTTTAAAAAACAAATTCATGATTTTTCGGTTCCAATAATTTTACTGCAAAGAAGAAAGTCATTTTCATTTCAAACTCAGAGGAATACCAGCAGTGTCGCAGCCAAGGGGGTGGTTTTAGGGTTAAAACCCCTCCCAGAGCTAAGAAAGACTGCTGTAATTGCCGGTTATATTAATCAAAACCAAACTTAATATTTAAATGTTTTGCCGTATTTCGGAATCCGCCTCTTTATTGAATCAGATTTCATTTAATAAAGTGATTCAATTAAAAGCGAAAATTCTACTTAAAACTGTGAGAGTGCATATTACATGCATTAGTTAAGTAAAAATTGGTTATTCCTAAATAAGATTGGCAAAAGCACTGGACCAGACACATCCAGAACTCTTTTATGAGTTTCAGTATCGTTTTTCATCCAGTCCATTCATATCACTCAAAATTCTCAATTTCTCCTTTGTTCACAATTGAACAAAAGATCTATACAGCTATAGGCTACCGAATGACATGAATTAAATCACTTTTCTGAGACATATTATGCTAAAAGAATGACGATTTCCTGCCACGCAGATGCTCCTTGAGTTTAACTATTCAACAGTGAATATTCTAATTAGTACTAATTCTATTAACTGGTGATTCAAATAACAGGCAATCACCTTTATTAGAAACTCAACTCCCCTCCCCCGCAGAACCGAATTCTGGCTGTGTCACTGAATACCAATGTTATTTACAATGACAAATTGTAACATGCTTTTGCTACAAATATGTTGTGGAGAATTGAATCAAAATTTTCATTGCCATTTAAATTAGCAGTAAGAATTATTTTTCATGAGCTAAAAATGAAGTTTTGATACGGATGACTAAAATTTATCTTTGAAACTGATGTTGGATGGTAGAAAAAGTTTTCTTCTGAGTCATACTTAAATTCCTATTATGAATGTTTTCTACAACTACACAGCCCGGCAGTTAAAGCTAGCATGCTAAAAACAAAGGAGTTAGTGTCAATGGTAGCTCGGCCTGAGTTGATGACTGTGTAAAAATTTCAGGGTTTTCCTAGTACAAAAACAATAATTCTTATTACTTTCAAAAGTTCTATCTGATGCTATTACCCCAATAGCATTATGACCAATACTCATTAACTATCAACTAGCACCCACAATGTTATCTAAAAATGGTTCTGTTATTCACATACTGCTGCTAGGAAAACTTTGGTCTCATTGACTCAAATCACAATTCATCCACTCATCATCTTTTTCACTCATTCATTCATTACCTATAATTTTTAATTAAGGGTGTATTTCGATTCAAACTGCTTATTTTCCGATTTATTTTTAAACTCATTTTTGCTCTCAAATGCATCAAACTCGCAAATTGTCTTATTTAGAAAGTACACAAGGTGCCATGATTGCCAAATCTTTGATAAATTCAGAAAATATTGCAAAAAATGCAATCAAAAACGGCCTTTTGAACTGATTTTTCCAAAGCGGGAGATTTGTGAACGAAAAAAAAAGTCATACTGAGAAGTTAATTGTTTATAAATCAAATTCTAATGCATGGAGCATAAAAAAAATCACACGGCACCTTGTACGTCTCTTCAAAAATCCCCTCAGCAAGTTTCATGTTTTTACTTTTAAAAATGTGTGTGAAATTGTATCGGAAAATTTCGAGCTGTTGAAGGTGGAAAAGCGTTTTTTCGAATACACCCTTAAAGCTTTATCAAAATCATTATAAATAAATAAACATATTTATTCAAGTTGTATTTTAATTTATTATTACATTGTTCTAGTTTTCATCAGATATTCTTGTTTATGAATATGTTAAGTTCTTTGAAAGATGTCCAAAACTAAGATAACTTCCTTATAATTATTTAATTATCTGGAGATACAGCATAACTACACACATAAGTAATTAAAAATAGTTAAATCGGTAAGTAAATTACATTCTGTGACAGGTGGAAAAAGTGAAGAGTCATGCAAGCTGCAAGTGAAGCTGGGAAAAATTTGGGATGACAACTCACAGTTGCTGGCACAAACATTCATATAAAAGTTTTGCAACACTGTTGCCACTAACACAAATATCAGTTTTTAATTCTTTATCGATATCTGGTGGACATTAAGAGAACAGTTCACCGCAAATACATCAATTGCAACAGAATAATTAATTTTTAAACTATGTTTCATCCGTTTTATATGTTTTAACAATAGTTGTTCTTTAATCTTAATGCATACATTGCTGCAATTCAAATGATGTGGTATACCATCTAACAACAGATGGCACCAGATGATATCATACCTGGATTTGCCACTCATCTTTGATTGCATAATATGCATCACATTACCTCTTCCATAGGCTATTCCAGAATATGGGGCTTTTCCTCGTCATATGCTTGTCCATATTTATAAAAAGATTTAAACAACATATGTTAGGCTCTTGTTAATGGATTGTAAATCTATTTTGTCTCAAATTGATGACATGTTTACTTCATCAAGAACAAATATGGGTAAATCTTCTTTAAACAGTGCCAGGTTTTTAAAGTATTTAGAGATGTTATTTCTATTCATTTATAAAAGTACAATATGTATCTAAAGATTTTTAATGAATTCACAGTTTTTGAACAGCTTAAAGCAAGTATTCATTGGAAAATGTGCTTATTTTTAATAAATTTTTACAAATTGTTTTAAGTTAAAAATCTTCGTACTTCACTTATTTCAATATGTGGACTTTGTTATTTCAGATAATGCTTCTCAAGATATGGGAACTAATGGATTAATAAACTGGATTTGATTTATTACTACATCATTATGCAAGATACTTTCTAATAAATGTCACCATCACTTGAATTAAGTCATACACTTTTAAACATTTTTTCGGATCATTGAAGATGCACAAATGCAAATTTAAAATTAATTTTTCCTGCATACTTCGATTTATATATATCATATCTCAGTGTTGATAACAAGTGTTTATTAATAACATTCTTATCAATTGTCATGCCTGAAATTTTCTTAATTTTGGTATTAAAGACTAGTTGATTTTGTGAGTGATTGTAAGTTATTCCTTAAAATTTATCTTCAACCAATTATTATAGTATTTTTTTTATTTTAAAATGCATAAGTTTTATTTCAAAATTTGAAAGTAACTTGAAATTGTTCTTGAAATGGTATTTTTGATTTATTTAGCAGTGAAAATATCAATCAAATATAAACGGGATTTCTCCCCCATCTCTATTGTAACCTTTCAGGAAAATTGAAATGAATTTCAAAAAAATTTTTTTAGTCAGAATTATTCCTAAATTATTTTAGAAACTGCAGCTAAAAATCTTAATTTGACACCTAAGATTTGTACAATAGTCATCATTTGACGCCTGCATTTTATCTCCCAATTTCTATCACTGCTTCGCAGGTATTTATAGTTTTGTTACATAGAATAAGTGCTTTTTCTTTTAATTAAACCCATTTTCTTTTTTTTTTTTAATCATTAATGTAGTGTATGTATTTATTTTATTTTCAAAAATTCATATTAGTTGTTTATGGGATTTAACATTGTGAGTTTAATGTCTGAGTGGTCCAAAGGTTTAGAAAGAGCTGCTCTCAACACATACCCAAAGGTGTCATATTTTCTAATTTTCATGGGAGATTCCAGATTTTTGTTTGATCTAGTCAAAAATATTTTTGATTGATTTCTTTTTTTTTTTTTTTTCAGAAGGGTGGGGAGGAGTCACTAACTTCCTCAAAATATTTTAACTTTCAAAATTTTTCATGTGCCTGGATTTGTAATGGTTTTGGCTACATTGTACTATTTACCAAATTTTAATAGGTGATCCTTAAAAAATTTTTTTGCTTATTTCTGCAAATGCAGAAATAAATTCAGCTTTTGCAGAAATCTAATTTCATATTTCAGCTAATCTATTTCTGTTTTTGCGGACCAGAATTTTTTCATCTTGTTGCCATCTATGTCGGTCACAGCATTTACTGTAGATACTGTTCTTTTTTTTTTTTTTTTTTTCTTTTTGAGAATTGATAAAAATATTTAAGTTGATTTCTCATAATTTTACAGTGTTCAAAATTTTATTGATAGTAAATTATACTTGTAATTTTGTTTTGAAAAAATGTATGTTTTTTAAAAAAATAGCTATTTATACTTCCACAGATCATTTTTCAGGTGTAAACTGCTCTTTATAAGCTTTTTTTTTTTTTTTTTTGTTTTGTTTAACCTTTTACACACCAATGTTCCATAAATGGAACATCAACTTCAAAATTCTGCAAAAAATATATCTTTATTCGCATTGCTTTGTAAAAATTAGTATTTGTAAAGAAAGTATGGATTAATTTTTTGGCGTCGGTATTTCATTGATACAATTAACCATGTTTGAGGGAAAAAATCGTAATTTAGGCCTTTTTTTAGACTTTTCGTTGGGCAAAATTCAAAAATTCTTATAAAATTCAAAATTGAACAAATATTTTTATAACTAAGTTTGATCAAGTAAAAATAATCATTTTATTAGTAGAACACAAGTTTTTTAAAAAAAGGATGGATTTATATCGTTTCTTCTGGATAAGAAATTCGCATGTTCCAAAAATGGAACATTGGCGTGTAAAGGTATATTTTTTAACATGGTTTAGTTCTTTGATTGCAGTACATGTAACTATTGATAAAAAGATTCCGAATACGAGGTGGTTTAGTAAGTGTCAACAAAAGATGTTAATTACTTTGATATACTTTCTTTCAACCCCACTCCACACCCTGTCCCTTACCCCTGCCCCCCTTGTCTCTCTCACACATTCGTTCTCCTGAAGTGGATCTGAAGTGGATTACTGACAACTGACAGGGTAAACATGTAAACATGCATGTTTGTTGATAGTTAGACATTGTTTATGACTCAAATAAGCTAAAATGTAAGAGGTGACTTTGGAAAGTAGCGTGATAAGGATTTTTTTATTATTTCACTTTACTCTATGAATTTCTTCAGTTAGTTAAGATACGTCTGACAGACGAGTTGTCCCTTTCAAATCCGATTTGAACACTAGAAGAGGCACAAGAATTATTTTATGAATTATCAGATGATTTTGAAGAGGAATGCATTAGCATTTGTCAATTAAATTATCATGCCGTCAACACAAGAACGATGTGCTGTTTCGAACAGAACGCTGTTAAAAATGTTCTGAATGTGAAAAAAAGACTACATGCAAAATGCTTTCCTAACTACTATCGGTAATAGATCAAATGTAGGACATAAAAATTAAAGACAATATATATTTTAAAAGTTTTTGGTAAGTTTTTTTCTCTTTTATATATTTAAGATTTTTATTTATTTGATTATTTTGCTGTGAATTGGAGTACAGACATT
Organism: Maratus speculifer; assembly: GCA_964019185.1. Taxonomy (NCBI): domain Eukaryota; kingdom Metazoa; phylum Arthropoda; class Arachnida; order Araneae; family Salticidae; genus Maratus; species Maratus speculifer. The sequence goes on along the minus strand of OZ025290.1, from coordinate 52,540,837 downwards.
TTTATTATTGTTATTATTTTCATGTGTCGTTTTTGTACATATTTCTTTTTTTTTAACTTTGATAAATAATTATGAAACTGCTTTCATATAGTAATTACTGTCCATCATATATATAATAATTTTTTAAAGTAAGTGGGAAAGCTTTTTTTTAAAGCTTTGTAAGGCTTCTTGAGCATTTTTGCTGGTTCACTTGTTGGAATCCTAAGTCAAATGAAGGCTAGGTGAGCGAAGCCCGGCTATTTACTTGCTTAACCTGTTTCATTATTCACAAATGCTTATACATTACCTATAATCATGAAAAAAATGTGCACAGAAATAAAGTTTTTAATTTAAATGTCGCTAATCAAATTTTATGAAAACGTGAAAAAACTAAGTTTTCCCGCCAATGTTCCATTTTTGGAACATGTTAGAAATCATACACAAAAATTTTTTTTGAGAAAAAAAAGTTACTCACAGTGCTTATGTTTGAGTTTTAATAGGATTTTTAACGATAAATAGTTTATGTTACCTTTCGATCATAGTGCGGCGTTTAAAAGGTTAAAGTTTAATATTTTAAAATAAAATTATATTTTCTTAATGTTTTATTTAAAAAATTATTCTTCATTAAAATAAAAAAAATCAATTGAAGACAATCCTTTAAATTTTATTTCTTTTTATAAAGTGCCTTTTTATCTGCCTAGGGTGTGTGTAGGGGGGGGGGGTAATTTATTTTTGTCTAACCCTGGCATCACCCCTGTTTTTGTACCTATTTCATGATCTATTCATAGGTAATATTATAACATGAGTGTTTATTGATGTTCTATGAATTTTATTTAAATAGCATGTTGAATAACAAAATCAAATGATTATTTTTCTTATTAAAATTATGCAAAGAAAAATGCAATAAAAATTGTGCAACAAGAATACCAAACATCGAATAATAGCTTTCAAAATATAAGAACTCTGATGCTAGACTGTTTGATGCTTATATTGATATACCTATCTCTCTTTCTTTTATATTTCCCTATTTTTTTCAGTTTTATTACTTCTTTTATTGGAGAACAGTATTTAATAAAATTTTAAAATAACTCGTCTTTATACATTAAATAATATAATTGAGTATAAACATTTCATCTAACAATTTTAACTACTGTGAAAATTATTAAAAAGCAAATAAATAAATAAAAAAAACAATAACTTTGTATTATAAAGATTTCCAACTTAGCAAGTACACTGCCCTTTGTTATTATATTTTATTCTTTCTGTTGTGACTATGAAATTTTCTGGTTTGGGTAGGCAATATTGAATTCAAACAGTTTTTTCCTGGAGGAAATTCTGTGGATCGGGAGCGACATTATAAAGTTCTGGGGATAAATATTGTTGACCATTAAAAACACAAAATTTCAACTATTCTTGGGTGGGTGGTTGTTCTCTCCCCCACCCATGTTTCATATGTTTTATTGTTTAAACATAACTTCATTTCTCCTATTTCTACCAAACTGCATAATCTTTCTATTTACTGGATTGATTTCAATAGATGTAAATAAATACAGTAAACTCTCGCTACAACGATATCCGATACAACAATAACTCCCTCTACTACAATAATATTTTGTGGTCCCGATGAATTTACGTATAAACTAATGTTAACCTCCCCTCAATATTGCGATATTCTCTAGAACAATAAACCTCTGTAAAATGATAAAAAATCAGTGTTATTTTCTCTCTTTATAATGATATTTTGGTTTTCAAATACTAAAAATCTTATCTTTTGCCAATTTTTCAGTCTATTCTGACAACAGAACACTAACAGTTGATTTTCAATTTATCCTTTTACTTTACCACGTAATTGGTGTGAGGGGGGGGTAGGGAGGATTTGAATGTACATGTAACCGCACTTCTTAGAATTCAGCTTCGGATCCCAATAGTGTTGCAGATCCAGCGTTTCCAATTAGGAGAAGATGGGAGTGTCTGTTCATTCGTCACCCCTGTCAAATGTCGCAACAGGTGCCAAATTGTCTGTTTGGTCATCTTCCCTCTGCTAGAAGAAAAGGGAGAGAGGAGGGGGTGTACCACTGCCTCCTCTACAGTACTACACTGTAGAGGGGGCAGTGGGTGTAAAGTGACGTATTGAAAAGTGATTTCGAAGCTTTTAGAAGGCGTATAGAAAAATTCAACGATTTTGGAGTCTTTTGTGATTTTGAGTTCTAAAGGAAACATTTGTTTTTTCACTTTGTTCCTTTCACGAGTATATTTTTCCCTATGATGACCGGGCAAAAGCAACTATCCTTTCGAGATAAATTGAGTGTTATTAATGATATTGATGAGGGAATGAAGCAGATTGATGCAGCAAAGAAATACGGATTGCCACAGTCTACAGTTGCAACGTTCCTAAAGAAAAGGAAACAGATCGAAGATGCTGTAAGCTCAAATGCAATTAATCCACAGCGTAAACGATTGAAAGTTGCGACAAATGAAAACATTGATGCTGCTGTTTTAAAGTGGTTCCAAGAGATGAGGGCGACAAATGTTCCAATAAATGGACCCTTGTTATGTGCACAAGCACGAAAATTTGCAGTAATGCTAGGGAATGACACTTTTAAAGGTAGCAATGGTTGGCTAATGCGTTTTCGGGATCGTCATGGAATAACTTTCCAGGAAGTTCACGGAGAGAAAAAGTCTGCCCCGATAAATGACGCAAATGAATGGCGTCAAAACAAAATGAAAGAAATCTTAAATAAGTAGGGGGAACTGGGGTACATTGATACATGGGGCACATTGATACACCCCCTCTACCGCTCACAGGGTCATTACAGGAAGTTTCGCAACAGCTCCAAAAGGTGATGCTAGTGTATTCAACTACATACAGAAAATCTTGGAATGATTCAGCAGTTTGATGAAATGGGACGGGTGATTTATTGTTTTTGTTGTTCAAAAGTAAATTTGAGTTGTACAATTGAAATGCTATTATACAACTGTTCCAGTATTTTCAACCAAAATGAATACTCTCCCTGGTAAGTACTGCTACTCTTTATCAGTTCCTCATTATTTATTGTTAGATATATTGTGAAGTGTTGGATTTGAGACTCATTTTATTCAAAATCGCTGTATGGGGCGCATTGATACAGTTTGTGATGGGGCACATTGATACAGCCTAAATCCTTTAATAGTTCATATTTTCATTATCTTTTATTATTTTTTTTACCATACACTTCTTAATCCAACCTTTTTTTCACGAAAAATTTCTAATATTAGTTTTTATTGAAGTGAAATAGCTCTAATTTCTTTATATTAGAGTATTTTATAGTATTTTTGAAAACAGAAGACGTAGGAACTTACCCAGCATCTAGTGCTAGTAGAACTAATAAAAGAAAAGGACGGCATTCTGGCAAATCTCGAATTTATATCGATTCTCCAGAGAAAAAAGTATTTTCGACATAAGAAATGTTAAGTAAGAGAAACAAACTGCAGAACAGAAAATGATACTTATATTATAAACAGAATTTTTAATATAATTATCCTTCATTTTCTGTTTATGAACCTATTTATAAACAGAAAAACTGGTAATTTTTTCATCTTTCATAAGAAAGAAGATAATGCTGGGGTTGAAGTGCTAGATATGACAAAGTTACCACAGCCAACAATCAGACAAGAAACAGACAGAACATCAAGTCATAATATATTTAATTTTGATTGCTTTAATATTGCTTAAAAATAAATTGTGGGTGATTTGAATTTTTATAAATAAATATAAAATGGTTTTCTAACTCATTTTTTATGAAAAATATGCATTGGTATTATTTTGTCGTCATTTTTCTTAAACGTATCAATCTGCCCCGGGGATGGGGCACATTGATACAAATGACTTTTTTTGATTTTTTTAAAATTACACGCAAAAATACTACATAAAACAATGATTGTACATTTTTATAACATACTACACAAGTTTTGCTGTCACCTCATGGAAAAAAAACTTGAATTTTCTACTTTCTTGACACCAAAAAAAATCTTAGAAAAAAACTGTATCAATGTACCCCAGTTCCCCCTATGCTCCAGAAGACATTTACAACGCAGATGAAGCTGGACTTTTTTTTCAACTTCTACCCGATCAAACATTGGCATTCAAAGGTGAAAAGTGTTATGGAGGGAAGAAATCGAAGCAGAGACTTACTGTTCTTCTGTGTACAAATAGCACAGGAACACATAAAATCCAACCTCTTGTTATCGGTCGTTCATTGAAGCCAAGGTGCTTTAAGAACGTGAAAAGTCTTCCCGTGGAATACAAAGCTAATAAAAAAGCGTGGATGAATTCCAAAATTTTTTCTGAATGGCTACAAAAGCTAGATAAAGAAATGAAGAATAGAAAGAAAAAAATTGCTTTGTTGGTAGATAACTGCGGTGCTCACAATTCATATCCGAAACTACAAAATGTCGAAATTGTTTTTTTCCCTGCTAATTGCACTTCAGTTTTGCAGCCTCTAGATATGGGTGTAATAAAATGCTTTAAAGGCTATTACAGAAAACGATTAGTAGATTCAATACTTGTAAACATTGAAAGTAGAAGACGCTTTTAAAGCTGTAAATGTGAAAGAAGCCTGTGACAACATTGCTGGAAGTTGGTGGGAAATAACGGAGAAAACCATTCGTAATTGTTGGAAAAAAGCCGGTCTTTGTATCATGGAAGATAAAACATCTGATTGTGATGAAAATGCCATAGACAGCGATCTTTCAGGTGATCAAGAATATGTTTTGAATCTCCAAAAATCTTTATCTCAACTTGATGAAAGAACTGGCAAAAAATCTGGAATTAGCGTGGAAGACTATTTAACAGCAGATGGCGATCTTATGGTTTTCGCGGAAGTTACTGATGAAGAAATTATCTCTGAAATTATAGACGAGGTACAAAATAATAATGAAGAGGATGATGAGGATGATGATGATGATACAGGCCCGTCAAATTCCGTATTGTCGTCCCAGGAAGCTCTTCAATCCGTGAAGTCTCTTCAGGCATTTTTTTCAAACCTTTCGTCGACAGATGAAAATCATTTTCATGCACTAGATTCGATGCATTCCTTTTTGGTTGACTTAACAGTAAAAAAAATGAATAAACAAACCAAAATACTGTATTATTTTAAATAAAAAAATTTTCAGGTATGTGAATCTTGCTTTGCTTACTCTCTGATTTTTTTTAATTTAATTATATTTTGCATCGTTTAACTATTACTATTAAGGCTCCTGTACCCGTCAAATGATGCTTTCGCGAGTAAATACTATTCCTATGGGGAGGTTATTTTTTAATATCTAGTTTTCATTTTGACATTTTCTTAAATATATTTATTACATTGGTAGCTGCAGTGCATCTCTACATCACTCGTTTTTTACGATTTCGGTTGCAGATAATTTTTATAAGGGCACTTTCACTTTCGGAGCCGGTTTTGAAAGTGAAAGTAACTTTATAAAAAAAATTCTGCAATTAAAATCGGAAAAGTAAAAAAGGGGCAATGTAAAAATGCACCTCAGTAGTCCAATTTAAAAAATAATTAAAAAATGTTGAAATGCAAATCAGATATTAGAAAATAACTTCTCCATACGGATAGCATTAGCTCGCAAACGCTTGGTCTGCCGAGGACAGGAGCCTTAACACTGTGCTATCTAATTTCATCAAAATAGAATTTTTTAAAGTAATATATACCTTAAAGCTAAAAGAAACTTTTTTTAAATGCCCTAAATATACAGCCCCTCGATATAGTGATAACCCCTCTATAACAATATATTTATTTGGTCCCTAAAATATTGTTGTAACGAGGTTTTACTGTATTTGTTCACAATTTTTATGTAATTAAAAAAAAGAAAAAAAAATCTTGCATTTACTTTATAAAAATTCAAATGAAAATTTGTGGAAAAAATGTCATTCATGAAAAGTTTCTTTATTTCTTATTTTTTTTCTTGTGAAAGGTGCCCTTTGCAGAAAGAAAAAAATATTTTTTCACACTGATGCAGCTCAAGCCATTGGAAAAATTCCTATTAATGTAAATGACATGAATATTGATTTAATGTCTATCAGTGGCCATAAAATTTATGGACCTAAAGGTAATTATTTCTTTAAAAAGTATCTTTTTTTTAATTGCAATTTTATTGAAAATATTAAAAAATGAAATAAAGTATGCACCTATCTTTCCTTTTCAAAGTTCTGTACAATTATCTTTTCTTTTTTAACTAATTTATGGGTCATTCCATATAAAATGAGCAAATCACTTATGGCTCACATGTCACAGATATTAATGAAAATCATCATATAAGTTGATCATATTCATTTTATGAGTAAATTAAAAATAATAGATTTTAGGATTGTTTATATAAAAACTTACATTACAAGTGGATACAAAATCAAGAAAATTTTCAATTTTGGTTATTAGCGTTAAGAATTGAAAGACTATATTAAAATTATGTACAATTAAGAATGAACAATCAATAACAGATTAGCGCAGTAATTGTGGTTTCATTCTGTAATGAAAATAATAATAATAAAAAAAAGTTTTGAGGAAGAAATTAAATATTTCTATTATTTACTTGGACATTAAGGATAGCTTTTACAGTTTTAAAATTATTTGAAGTTATCATCAATTATATATATTTTACATATCAAAACTTTCATTCTTGCCTTTTTATTCCTTAAAGAGAAAAAAAGTAAACAGTAAAGAATGTTGAAGGAAAAATTCAATATTTCTGTCACTTGTTTGAATGTGAAATAAAGCTTTGAAAATATTTAAATAATTTGATATTATAAATAAAACTGTGTATATTTTAAAATTAGAAACTTTGATTGTTGCATTCAGTTTATTTTTGCAACAAGAATATTTTAAACCAAAAGTAGAGAAAAATGTTCCGGTTGAGAAAAAAATTATATATTAATCCTAAATCCAGATATTAAATTTAGATGGCAGCACTATATATTTTTTTCTTGAAATCCTGCAATGTTTTAATAAATGTGGGTAAATTCGAAGTAGATAGCCATTGGGATGTAACAAATATTACCTATTTGAATCCCTTTTTGTTATGTTAGGAATTAAAATGCTATCTTCAATTTTTTGAGCATATCAAGGACATATTGATCTTAATGACTGTACATTATTGTTAATGTCAGAGCTTTCCTTTATTTATTTTTTGCGGATGCACTGTCCAACCTTTTAGTAAGCACGGGCACATTTTAATTAGTGACATATGTTGAAGGACGCCAATATTCACAATAAAACAATATTACCTTTCTATATAGAAGGATAAAGATACCAACTTGGCAAATTTTTTATTTAGAAATTACAAAAGAAAGAGGATCACTTGAAATAATGTAGAAACGTCTCTTATTAATGCAACCAAAAAATACTATTTCTAATTTCTGGTTTTCTAATTTCTAAATAAATAAACGGACGAAACTGGTAATCAACCGAGTTGGAGAGGGTGATTTTCAGACATGCCTTTAAGATGCACAGACATCTCATAGTGTAAGATGTATAACCAGGCTAATAAACACCCCTACTATGCAGGACTTTGTATGAAAAACAATTACAGAAAAAATATATGGTGAATTTATAATTACATTTTTCTTAGAGAGAAGGACATATCTCAAAAGAATGCTTTTAAAAAAGGAGAAGCCAAATATGTAAACAAAGGAAAAGCATGTCGAACACTAATGTTATTAAGAAGCATTTTTAAAGATTGAATTTTACTTTTAAAAGTTTCTAATAAAAAGAACCTTCAGGAGGACGACAAGAAAAGCTTCAAAGGGTGATATGGCACCCGCGGGCACCACATTGGACAGCCTTGCATTAGAGAATAAAATATGATTTTATTATTATTTTTTAATTTCTAAATTTTTAACTTGAGGAATTCAATCTTCATATGTAATTCATTAATACTATATCAGACATCAATTTTACAGATGTTTTTAATTCTTATGATTAAATGTTATCAGATTAATATTACTCAATAAATATGAAGATAATTCTTCAGGCATTAAAATATGTAAAAATCATTTCTGTTAAATAATTTCAAGATACAGAATTTCAAACTTGCAACTTTCGACGATTGCACATACACCACTCTATATCACAGGTTTTTCAAGTGTTCAAAATTGTTAAAATAATGTATGTTTTGTCAAGATGTTTTGCAGATTTCTATTTGAATGTGAATTGAACATGTGTATCAAATTTTATTTAAATTGGTTACTATGTGGTCACAACTTTTTTTACATTCTTGCTCATTTTACTTGGAATGACCTTTATTTAAAATTTGATATCATTATTAGTATGACCTAAATAAAGGATCCAATAACGGAGTATTAACTGTTAATTTGCAGCAAACAAGTATATCTATAACTTAACAATACTGGAGCAAGATTACTGTGATAAAATTAAAGCAAATGTAAAAATGAGCAAAATTTGCTTTCATGAATAAAACATAATAAAGATGTACAAAAAATCTACAGATATAAAGTAAATTTTTGCAATTTTTCTATGTCCAATATTTGTTTTAAAACTGTCATATTTATCTACAATACTCACTATCATGTCGCACTGTTTCTATTACCAGAAAAAAGGATATGCTCAGAATTTCAATGTTCTTGATCCATATTATCAAACTGTAAAAAATTAAGCATACTTTTACAAATGAGCTTCTAAAAATTAAGCAGACTTTTGCAAGTGAACTACTTGTTCTAGTATTTGGTTCTTTTTTAAAACTGGTTTGTTTTCTTTAACTATGCAAATCAAAATAAGAATCATTCTGCAAAATTAATAACAAATTGGTAATCTACTTATTTACATCAAATGGTATTAATTAGCTTACTTAAAATCAAAACTCATTTCTTTCCAAAATTCTTACATAAAATCTCAGCTCTGTATGAAGAATTAAAGGATAAATATATATTTATTACTATTATCATTTTAATCAAAGATTTTATAATTGAATAAACTTTTGCAAATTAGGTTGCAGACTATTTTTTTTATTAATGTTACTATTTGTTAATACAAATTAAGATAATTTATTTAATTATGTCTTTAACATTTGAGTTTTAAAGTGTGTTGGAACTATTCATTGAAAATGCTTTTTTGTACTTTCTTAGGTGTGGGAGCTTTGTATGTTAGAAGGAAGCCACGTGTGAGAGTTTTGGCTATCCAGAGTGGTGGAGGTCAGGAAAGAGGCATGCGTAGTGGTACTGTACCAACACCCTTAGTGGTTGGCTTAGGAAGTGCATGTGAAATTTCTATGAAGGAGATGGATGTAATCATTATTAATCATATTATGTTATTCATAGTTACCTATTCAATTTTCTTGTACTATACTTGGATTTAGTTTTTTTTTTTTTTAATAGCAGATTTGAATTTGATTGGTCCAAGCTTATAATTTTTCTATATGTCTGGCCTGAATTCTCCCTGTGTTAAATCAAAATGGCAGTTTTTTTTCTTTTTTTTTTTTTTTTTTTTTTTTTTTTGTTGTTGTTAAAGATAATAGTGATATAAATCAGGGTTCCTACTCGTCAGGGGATTATGGGATTCCTGGGAAAATCAGGGGATAATAAAATTTTTTTTTCCAAACCTGGCTAAATGACTAATTACTCTGGGAAATTGAGGACGATTGCTGCTGTCTGCATGTTTTATCCCAGAAGAAAAATTTTCTGTGTCAGTCTGCAGCATCCTACAATTTATCTGCAACCTAACAGACAATAGTTCAAGAGGAACTTAAGAAAAATGAAGCTCATTTTTAATTGATATTGGCATTTGTAGTCTTAACATTGTTTATAATGCTTTTAAGAGTCATACTAAAATCATAAAATGGAAATTAAATTCTTTAGCAAGATAACAAGGTTTTTAAGGACAGCCCCACAAGGCATGCAGACTTCATGTATGCTTTTCACAAATTAATAATTTTCTATAACTTACCTATTTTTCCTGGCACAGGTTTAATAAACTTAAATTACAAAAAAAAAAGAAACTTTATGTTTATGTTTTTTAAAATTGCATGCCAATCAGAAAATATTGCTAAAAAATTCTCCCTTATTTTTTTTCTCTAAAGTTTGTAAATATGTATTTTTTTTTTTTTTTTTTTTTTTTTTTTTTTTTTGTGTTGGAATAAATGAATAAATAAAATTACTTGACAGATATAATTTCTTTTCTGTAAAATATATCTTCATCATTGTGAATTAACAAAATGGCTGAATTAAATTTATTAAGATATTTTTCATTTATTTGTCATCATATTATTTGAAAGATGCATGAAATAATAGGTGCCTGAAAATGTTATGTTCATTATAACAAAACAAAATTCTATTTTTGAGTAATTTAATTTAAAAATGTACTGCTGATAAACAATCAATCATGCTTTTAAGAATATTTTAAAAAGCAATTCATTGCTAGATAATTTCTGAAATTTTCAATGAATTATATATATTTTCAAATGATTTTTGATAAGATATATTAAACACAAAATAATATTTTTGATCAAGTATGACCAAAATGAAACATAAAATTTCCCTTTAGCACTTAACCTATCTAATTGATTAACCTTAAATTCTCCTTTAAGTTAAACAGGATTTTTTTTAATGCCTTATGAAAATTACTGGTTGTATATATATATATATGCTTATGTTGTATTTAAAAACAATATCATAAAAATAATTTTTATATCTCAATCTTGTTGTATAAGTGTCAGCTTCTTTTCTATGGATGGGATAATTTTATCATAAATCTAATGCTATTTTTCAATTGATTTAAAACATTGTCTTTTCTTTAATAAAATGATTTTTGCAGATTTGTTGTTTTATGCACACAAAATTGTAATACTTATCAAAAAACATGTTTGATAGTTAACACAATATGTTTTTAAAAATTCTGGCATTAATTTAGTGTTTTTCTTTTAGTATGACAAGAAAAGGGTAGAAAAGTTATCAAAAATGTTGATTGATAGAATAATGTCAGAAGTTCCTCATGTTATTAGAAATGGTGATCCTGAACGAACGTATCCAGGTGAAGGATATTTTATTGTTATATTAATTGTAAAATAAGATTTTACTGTGCAAATATTATGAGATTTTTAAATTTACAAATGCTTTTATTATACAGGTTGTGTAAATCTATCATTTGCCTATATTGAAGGAGAGAGCTTGTTAATGGCTTTGAAAGATGTTGCGTTATCATCTGGAAGGTTTATTTTTGTTATTATCCTATAATTGTTTCTTAAATTTACTTCATTTTGTTTTATGTACTTTTGATGCTCTATTTTTTAAATTCTTTAATGCAGAATAGTCATTGTAGAAATAGTTATTATTATTACTTTTAAAGCACTTTAGGCTAACAGTATTTATTCTTTGTCATAAGATCTAGCAGTTTCTAAAACAGTTGCATTAGCTGTAATTACAGCATAAATTTTGCAAATAACACGCTTTCCATAATTTTTTCAAAAAAAAAAAAAAAAAAAAAATATTGTTATTTCCAATAATGCTAACTCCATCTTGTCATATTTAAATTTGTTATATATTGGGTTATTTTACATTCATTGTAGATGTTGAATTGTGGTATTATATAATGGTTATATATATTTATATAATATTGAAATTAATAAAATCTATTTTAACATCTCCATGTTTCTTTGAATGTCGACGTTTCCAAATAATTGTCAGTATTTGGAATGATATTATAGGATTCAGCATACAGCCTTTTTTGCTGTCTAATGTATACTAGTAAATCTGCAGATCAGGAGCCTCAACGTCAGCTTTGCACATATATATATATTTTTATACACACTTTGGGTAATATTCAACTTCTTGGAAACTTTAATTTAAAATTTTCATAGTACTTAATTATTTATAAGAATAAAATAAGAATTAGAAGTTTTCAGCCTTCAAAAGCGGTAAATTAAAAATTTAGTTATGTTAGGATATTCTGAAATTTTCATGATCTATTATTTTTGTTTTTTTACTATAACATAATAGATTTCTTCAGGGGGGCTCCGCCCCCCTGAACCCCCCATAGCCTCACTTAATTTAAATTTGCCACTTTCTAATAATTGTGCTAATGGTTATTGTATATCTTGCATTTCCTTATACATTTTGATTTATAAGGATAAGTAACAGTTTGGACAAATATTTTTCATTATCTTCATACTTCTACATACCTGCTAACCACAAACACCTAAATCTGATGTATCAGGAACTTTTTGTAAGTGTAAACTCAGTAATCTAGAGTTTTACAATTTTGTTTCCGGAAAAAAAAAAAGTTTTGATTGCATTTTGTAGCAGTTATAGCGGGACAGACAAACATACAGAAGAACAAATTAACAGATGAAAAACAATAAATTTTGCGTCGTCCAAATAAGCCTTCACTGAAGTTTCGGCAATGACGTCATTATACATGAGTTATTGCTGTCCATGTTTCTTGTATTTTTAACGACAACTATAAAATACCTGTTTTATTTCAATTATGACGTCAAATTTTACCAATTGAAATATTTGTTAAAAATATAATTATTTTTATTTTCTTTTACTAAATTTCCGTGTTTAATATTTAACAAAGTACTATTTTAATTTTTATTTTAATTCTGACGTCATATTTATTTTTTCTTAGTTTAATTTTTTGAACGGAAATTGCTCAATTGAAACTTATTGCCGTTGAAAAATTATTCCAGATTTTTTTTTTTTTTTTCGGCAACTATAAAGAAATTGGTTAAATTTTATCTAAAAAATCGCTCGTGATTCTGTATGAAAAAGAAGGAAATTTTGAATTATTAAGGAAAATATTTGAATAAAATTAATAAAACATAGCCTATATTCTTTTCTGGGCTATGTTATATTTATCCACAAAGATAAAAAGACATTAATTAATTCATCAGTTTTGATGTTGAATTCATTTAAATTTTCATCCACGCTTTCAAATTTATAGCATTAAAATATAATAAGTATTAGGATGAATGGTGGTCTTAGCAACCATTAAGAGAAAATAAAAAAAATGAAATAAATACATTTTAAATAAGTAAATCTCTAAACCAAATTAGTTTATATTATTGGAACACATTTATAAAAAATCTCCAACATTTTTACACACATTTCCAAAAATCATAATTCCAATAATCACATTTATAAAAAATCTCCATAACTTTAAAAATCTGACAAAGGCATAGACGAAATTTCAAAACAATTCGAATAATTTAACTGGTAAATTTCAGTATCCATTTATCATTGAATTCCATTAATGAAATGTGTCATTTTCTCTCAAGAAAAAAAAAAATTGAAAATCATTGAATTTGCCATAGAAAAGCATTATTGCACAAAATAAAATATTCTATATTTTTGGAACTAATGAATCAAATCTAACAAAAAACTATACAGCTTAATCCCAGTACCTCACTAACATACCCACTTAATTTCAAGCCAATCGGATGTTTTTTGCATTAGTTATCGCGGAACAGACAGACTGAGTGACAGACGGAAACCAAAAAATTTCGTGTCTCCAAAGTAAGTCTTCACTGACATTTCGGCAACTAGTAAATCTGCAGATCAAGAGCCTCAACGTCAGATTTTCACATCTTTTTTTTAAAACACACTTAGCGTAATATTCAACTTCCTGGAAACTGCAATTTAAAATTTTCGAATTACATAATTATTTATAAGAATAAAATAAGAATAAGAAATTTGAAGCCATCAAAAGCCATTAAATTAAAGATTTAGTTAGGATATTCTGAAAAATTCATGATCTATTATTTTTGTTTTTTTATTATACCACAGTAGATTTCTGCCCCCCTGAACCCCCCGTCGTCTCATGAAATGTAAATTTCTAACTTTCTAGCAATCTGCTAATGGTTATCGTATATCTTGTATTTCTTTTTACATTTTGATTTATAAGGATAAGTGACAGTTTTAATAAGCATTTTTCATTATCCTCATAATTCTAGATACCTGCCCACCAAAAACACCTAAATCTGATGTATCAGGAACTTTTGAAAGTGTAAACTCAGTAATCTAAGGTTTTACGATTTTGTTTACGAAAAAAAGAAGTTTTGATTGCATTTTGTGGCAGTTATCGGGGACTGATAGATAGACAGAAGAACAGACTGAGAGATGGAAAACAATAAATTTTGCGTCGCCAAAATAAGCCTTCACTGAAGTTTCGGCAATGATGTCATTATACATGAGTTATGACATATACGTCATTATACATGAGTTCCATGTTTCTTGTATTTTTAACGACAACTATAAAATACCTGTTTTATTTCAATTATGACGTCAAATTTTACCAATTGAAATATTTGTTAAAAATATAATTATTTTCTTTTACTTCTAATTATGCCCCCATTTTTGTCAGAAAAATTCTTATTAACGAAACAAATTTCCGTGTTTAATATTTAACAAAGTACTATTTTTATTTTTATTTTAATTCTGACGTCATATTTATTTTTTCTTAGTTTAATTTTTTGAACGGAAATTGCTCAATTGAAACTTATTGCCATTGAAAAATTATTCCAGATTTTTTTTTTTTTTTTTGACAACAATAAAGGAAATTGGTTAAATTTTATCTAAAAAATCGCTCTTGATTCTGTATGAAAAAGAAGGAAATTTTGAATTATTAAGGAAAATATTTGAATAAAATTAATAAAATATAGCCTATATTCTTTACTGGGCTATGTTATATTTATCTGCAAAGATACAAAGACATTAATTAATTCATCAATTTTGACGTAGACTTCATTTAAATTTTCGTCCACGCTTTCAAATTTATAGCATTAAAATATAATAAGGATTAGGATGAATGGTTGCTTAGCAACCATTAAGAGAAAATAAAGAAAATGAAATAAATACATTTTAAATAAGTAAATCTCTAAAACAAATTAGTTTATATTATTGGAACACATTTATAAAAAATCTCCAAAATTTACAGTAATAAATTTAAAAATCTGACAAATGCATAGACAAAATTTCAAAGCAATATGAATAATTTAACCGGTAAATTTCAATGTCCATTTATCATTGAATTCCATTAATGAAATGTGTCATTTTCTCTCAAGGAAAAAAAATTGAAAATCATTGGATTTGCCATAGAAAAGCATTATTGCGCAAAATAAAATATTCTATATTTTCGGAACGAATGAATCAAATCTAACAAAAAACTATACAGCTTAATCCCAGTGCCTCACTAACATACCCACTTAATTTCAAGGCAGTCGGATGTTTTTTGCGTTAGTTATCGCGGAACAGACAGACTGACAGACAGACAGACAGAAACTAAAAAATTTCGTGTCTCCAAAGTAAGCCTTCACTGACGTTTTGGCAATAACATAGATTTTGAGCAATGTATTTCAAATGGCTAATATATAAAGCTGGATTGTCATTTATTCTCTTTTTTTCCAGACATTGGATTAAAATTGCGTGTTGTCCTGGCATAAAGATAAGATGTATTTCGTATTGGACCTGACTGTTTATTTCTTTTCAGTTACACATTCTTTTTCAGAAGTTAGACCCAGTTGAATAGAGTATCTTTTCTAACATCCCTATGGGTAAATTACTTTTGACTTTTAAGTATTAGATTTAAAGTTGAAAAAAGAAGTTGAGAATTTTGAATCAAAAATAAAGATAATAAGTATAATTTTTATTTATATTTTTTAACTCTGAAATTCCAACAATTCACAGAGGATAGCTGTTGACAAGATTTAAATGAATAAAAAACAGTCACTTTAAAAGTAAATGCTATTTAAAATCAACTGCAAATAAAGATATTGTGTAAAACTTAAAGATGTTTAATATATATATATATATATATATTCAAGGCAAAGTGCAAAATTTAAGGACGAGTCCCAAAATGCCAATTTTCAAGGGATTTTCAAGTGATAATTTTCACGTGAATATCCAAAAAGAAGTAATATAACTCGAGTAATCACTATCCCTGCATAACAGCTAGTCCATATAACATCTCATTCGGGTCACACATGGTCACAAGAGTCACAGTCACTATGGTGTAACAAAAAAATAAGAAATTTCATACGTCTCTTTTATGAGTCTCAAATGACTACTATATGTGACTCCACTGTCAGGTCACTGCGACTGCTGCTTTGTGATGAGTCACTAGGTGACTTTAAAGTGTCGTTTTATTGAGACTCTCATGTGACTGTCATTTGGAGGCTCAATTTCAAAGTAATTGTGAATGTTGCATTATGATAAATCGCCAAACAATGTGCCATTAAAGTCACATGGTGAGTTTTCACCACTTTTCACAGTGGTTACTTCACAGTAGGGTCTCTGTTACCATTTGACAAAGTCTTGTAACAGAAAGTCACCATGTGACTTTAATGTGCCATTATTTGGTTATTTATAATAATGCAACATTCACAATGACTTTGAAATTGAGCCTCCAAATGACAATCACATGAGAATCTCAATAAAACGACACTATAAAGTCACCTGGTGACTCATCACAAAACAGCAGTCACAGTGACTTGACAGTGGAATCACATATGGTAGTAATTTGAGACTCATAAAAGAGACGCCTGGAATTTCCTATTTTTTGTTTCGCTGTAGTGACTGTGACTCTTGTGACCATGTTTGATCTGAATGAGATGTTATCTAAAAGATTCATTTGTTTTGTATTTGATTTTTTTAGAACATACATAGCAATACCTACAGTTTTTCATATCTTTACCAATAAAAATCATTTTACAAAAGTTTCAGGAAGGAACAAGGTTAAATTTGTGAAAAGCCTTAACTGTATAAAATTTAATATAAAAACCTCTTTTAGAATAATAAATCCATATAAACAAATATACTATAAAAAAGAGCTCTTTAAAAATTATTTACCATTTGTTTGTCTATTAGTTTTATTTTACACCTACATTGATATATAGTTATAAAAAATATTATTTTAAAATCTTTTAATATCTCTGTGTAAGACTTTCAAACCAATTTCTTTTAAGTTCTTATTTTTAAATTAATAAGTTTTTCTCTCTCTCTTTCTATCCTTATATATATATTTATTTATTTATTCATTTAGTTAGTTAGTTCTTGTCGTAACTTCAGATATGGAAATGAAATAATCAGTCGCAGATTTAGATTTGTAATATTCATTTGGTTACATGTGGATTTGTTTACAATTTTCATCTTTTTCATTATTATTTATATTCTTAAGCAAGTGAGTGTTTATTTTTATTGTATGTCTATTTCCTGAATTTTTTGTGTGTAATCTTTATTATTTTATTTACTTAGTGCTTGCACATCTGCATCATTAGAACCATCTTATGTTCTAAAAGCAATAGGTACAGATGAAGACTTAGCTCATTCATCAATTAGGTAAATGTCCATATAGTAATAATATTTGTGAATTTAAAAAAAAGTTATTAATTTTGTTCTGAATTCAAAATTTATTCTCACAATTTAATGTATGAACCATGTTTTTATCCTTCAATTACACTCATTGATTTTGAAAAAATAATTCATATGTACAGTGAAACCTGTTTAAGATATGAATCAAGGGACCGAGGATATTTTGTATATTACACAAGATCATATTTTGTCCAGGTCATTTTTCTCAAATTTCTTTTCTAAGAGACTGCAGATAATTCATCTTTAGCGGGATCGTATATTAAATGGGCATATCTTAAACAAGTTTCACTGTAATTACTATGATATCAAAAAAATTTAACAATCTTAAATAAAATTAACTTTTTAATTATTTGTTTATGTACATTACATTAAATATTATGTATAGATTTGGTATTGGAAGATTCACTACGGAAGAAGAAATTGAATATACAGTTGAAAGGTGTATATTTCATGCAAAAAGATTAAGAGAGATGAGTCCATTATGGGAAATGGTGCAAGAAGGAATTGATTTAAAATCTATACAATGGTCACAACACTGAATACCTAAATTTAGCTTGTTAATGTAAGTATTTATTTTCTTATGAATTTTGATCTATGTCTTTACATTATTTTAATATAATTTTTATTCATAATTATCAATAATTAAATAATTTAAAGAGTTGAAAATGATTTTAAACAATTTTTTTAATACTGTTGTATGTGTTTAATTTTTTGGCTTTGACCAATGGCCAATGCAGAGTTCTTGAATTCCTATGTCAGTCATGCTGCTTGCGTTTACTTCTTTTTGGATTCGATGAGTCAATTTAGGAATGCATAGATGAATTAGCAAGAGTGAACTTTGTTTAACAAAGTTCTTGCAGAGGCAATAGTTGACATATCAAGCAAACATTCGGGGAAGGAGGGGGGAGGGGGGGGGGATAGGCCAACAGGGCAATACAATTAATAGAAATAGAAGTATAAATTAAAAGCAAAATAATAATAATGACGATTAAATAATAAAATATAATAAATAAAAAGAAGATGAATTAGTACCAGTGCTAAATGCTAGGGCTGCATGCCATTAATCAGAATAAGCAATAAATAAATTAGAAAGGTTGTCATTAGAGAAAAAAAGGGCAATTTTGAATTTAGAACTCCCACAACAATGCAAATTAAGGTGACGCTTGCCGGCTTGCCTCCTTCTTTTGGAAGGGGATGAAAAGCTGTCATCTCGACTTAGCACGACAAGCAGTCTTTTATGACCGATAGGGCTGTTTATATTGTACAGTCTAATGAACTGCAATGCTTTGTTGGGTATTAGAACATGATCTCTGTGGAAATTTTGTGCAAGTTTTTTGATAACTATGTATGTATTTTTAAAAAGACACATTAAAAACAAAAAGGTACTCTTTTGTATTTTCAATCAGAACTGGCAGATGGCAGTTTAAAACTACTTCTTAAATAGTCAAAGTGAAAACTAACACATAATTGTGCTCTAGAAAACTAATTTTTTTAATGATAATAAATAATATTTTTCTAAATTAAAAGCATTAAACTGGAAATTAAAAAAAAGTTTTTTTTTTATTGCTCTATTGTTAACATGGTGATTGTGATTCCAAAATGCTAAAGAAACAGAGCCTTTTTCTTTTGTATGTTTGAAGGACTAAGGAAAACTTGGAGAGGCACAGATACAATTGTCAACTTCAGGAAGTTCGTCAGTTTGTGATGTTTAATACAGTCTCAATACCTTAATACCTTAATTTTTAAAAATCCAAAAACTGTCTTCAATGTGCATAGTGTCAGACATGGTACTTTCTTGCCAAATCTTGTAACTTTGCATGCTGCAATCTTTTCAGAACAAAGGATATGCACACATATGCAGATAAATTTCTATCTTTATTATTATAGATTACTTCACCAAGTCTTTTTTGTTAATAAGGAATTTAGAAAATTTTTAGTGTATATTTAAATATCCTTTGATATTTCATATCTACAGAAAGCATTTGTATTTTCTATCCTTTCTCTCCGCATGCTGTCTAGCATTATGCTATCATATAGGTAGCATTATATCATCGTTAGTTGTATCACATTTATTATATCATCATCCAGCATTATATCATCAGCATTATACCATCAAAATGCTGTTACAGTTTTTCTGTATCAAGATTTCAATATGAAAAATGAAATAAATAAAATATACAATGTAAACTTTAAAAGTCTCAATAATAAAAGAGATGTTACAAGTTAAAATGTTGACAAGTTGAATGGTCACCTCTAAAGAACAACAACCTTTGAATATAGGCCACATGTTGATAGAACCAAACACATTAAAAACATTATTAACATTATTAGAATATCTAAATAAGGAATTCTGGACAATGGCTATTCAAAACTGACAAAAAAAAAAAAAAAAAAAAAAAAAAAAAAAAAAAAATCCTAGTACAATTTTATATTTATTTGCAAACTGAAATGTCAAGCAGTTCAAACAAAATTTACTTCATATGTCAACCAACAGAAAATGAAGATATTAATAATGATGGTGAAAATTTAGATAATATTCAATGTATCTAATGTAATAAATTTTAACATTTGGGAGTTTTTGTTGGTATTATTTATTAGGTGTAGTAAGAAGTTTTAAAGTGTTTTTCTGAGAAATGATTATGCAATTAAGAGCTGAGAATAATATCTTTATTCATCAAGATAATCTTTATCATTATCTAACACCTTTTGCCATCGGTCGGGCAGTTGGCAAATGCCAGCAGTGTAGAAAGAATAATTCGTCTTTTGATGCGATGAAGTCATCAGTGCAATTTCGCACTTCACCCACTGTCCGGAAGTGTACAGAAAACAGGGCATTCTGCATAGACCGAAACAAATGATAGTCTGAATGGGCTATGTCTGGACTATACGCCGAGTGTTCCAAAACTTCCCAGCCAAGAGTTACTAACATGTCCTTGACTGGTTTTGCAACATGAGGCCTGGCATTGTCATGGAACAATTTCACGGGGTGCAAACCTTTTCCAGTAAATGGAGATTTTTGATCGATTTCCTGGTTCAATTGAAGCAATTGTTGCTTGTAGCATTCAACTGTTACATTTATACCAGGCTCCAATAGTTCGTAATATAGCACACTCTTCATATCCCACCAGATACAGAGGAGAATTTTTTTGCAGTGAATGGATCATTTCGACGTTGATATTGCTGCTTCACTAGGATTCAACCAATATTTCTTGCATTTCGAACTGTCATAACATATCCACTTTTCATCGCCAGTCATGTTTTTGCACAAGAAAGATTTTCTCTTTTGCCTGTTTAGCAGATTCATACATTTGAAGACACACTCATCCTTGTTTTTCTGGCTCAATGCATGTGGCACCCATTTTCCTGTCTTCTGAATCTTTCCCACTGCCTGTAAATGATTACAAATCGTTTTTTGGGATACCCCTAATTGTTCAGCAAGTTCTTTTTGCATCTGAGATGCATTTTCATCAAGTAAAGATTGCAAATCCTCATGACTAGCCTTCAGTGGAGCGCCGCTACGTTCTCGATTGCTAACATCAAAATCACCGTCTTTAAAACGCCAAAACCAAAATTTGCATGTGCTTTTCGATATGATTTCCTCTCCAAGAACAGAACAGATAGATTGATATGCTTTCGAAGAACTTTTACCTTGGTAAAATTCATAACGAATGCAGTGACGAATAAATGACTTATCATATGACATCTTTGACCTTCAAAATTTCATTTTTACTTTCACTTTTCTCCCAGCTTTTGCGTCTATTTGAAAATGCTGAAATAGTTCTTATCACATGACACAAATGCAGTCTGCTGATTGGTGCATTATTTCGCGTTGAACGCCAGAGAAAATTTGCTTTAAAACTTCTTACTATACCTAATATTTTTGCATATTCATGTACATTTATATTGCAGTAACTTTGTATTAAGCACACAGTTCAGATTTTAACTTTCTTATGTGTACTTGTAAAGTTTATAATAAAAATAAGTTTTCTAACCCTTAAAAAAAGAAAAAAAACTATTGTTTTATTTATGACTTTCTTAAAAAATAGAGGGTGTGCCAGATACATGCAATTCTTCAAGAGCTATGTAAGACATAAAAGTCAGCACCACTGTTTTAAAAATTAACACATTAAAATCCATTACAAAATGTCTCCTATTTCAATATATCCTCCTCCCTCAATGTGCACATGAAATAACTAACACTAGATGAAACAGAAAGCTGCTACCTTAATATGCATTAGGATGATATAACATTCGTTTTCTTTTTTTTAAATGGATAAGATAGATTTGTCATAAGAGTGCATTTTTTTAGTTTTGCTTAAGTATTTGTTCTTACACTGTATATTATGTATTGTAGAACAATATGTAACAAATTCTGTAAGAAATTGTATAATATTCAGCCTAATTGTTAGTTTTTATTGTTATCCTATATTTGCTGTATTTTGACTTAATTCAAGATTTTAATTTTTTAAGGTTTCCTTCATCTGATGAAACCCTATTTGATTCTGTCTGTCCGTCACAGACTCCATATACAAAAACTGTATAAGTTAGAGACTTCAAATTTTATGTACTTTACAGTTCAATACCTGATGTCATGCAGCAAATAATAAAATTTTGAAAAAGTCTATTATTTTTATTAAATTAATTTTTTCAGTGTCATCTGTTCATTTTTGCAATATAAAAAGAGAAGCTTAATTTGCGTGTAATTTGTGCTTAATTTACATTTTGCATACAGACATCATGGCTTGGAAAAAAGCATCCCAATCATAAACAAAAGGTTCTTAGTTCTATCCCCAATGCAGTAATTTTAAGTTTTCATACTAAGATGGATTTAATAAAGAGAAATTTCATATTTGTGTCCAATTTAAAGGTTTATCCTCCTCAGTCCTGATGTCGCCTGGAGGCGACACTAAAAAACACCCTTTAAATTAATAAAAATCCTTCTAGAATTCTTAAAATTACATCTAGACCTTTTTAATAAATGTGTGCATATTAGAAGCATCAATATATAAACGGATGCATCTTTGGGGAAATTTTATAATAATTTTAAAATGTTTTTTGTAGTGCAAGTAATATTTGTCTCAGGACTGAGGAGGTTATACTATTAGGTTTTGTTCATCTGACATTCATAATGTTTTTTGAAATTCAATTTTCTTTCTATTTAAAAATCTTTTGCAATTTATTAATGATTCAGCGTTTTAAATTTAATTTTTAAAAAAAATTTCGCTTTTAGAAATTTAAAATTTTATTTATATTTGCTAATTTTTTTTTTCCAAAAAATTTAGAATTTTGGATTTTATTTAAATGGTTTGATTTGAAAATTTATTTCATTAAAATAAATAACTTCGTTTGATATTTATCTTTCAATTAAATTTATTGGTGCTACCTTCTATGTAAAAATTTAATAATTATAAATTAAAAATTTGGATCTATTAATTAAAGGATAACCTATTTTGAAAGAAATATTAAACGAAACCCTATGTGTGATCTGTGATCACATTTACCCACTTGTTTAAATACTGTAAACTGTTTTTTGGGGGATCAAATTTGAAAGAATTGCTGAACATTTTATGCTTATAAAGGGACATGATCTATTGTTTTATAAAACATCTAACATGAATACTAGGTTGCTACAAATTAACCTTTAAACTATTTCAAATAAATCATTGGCTTCAAAGGAAATAATTATAAAAAAATAGATTGTAATATATCTTTTTAATTACTTAGTTAATTGCATGCTTTCTACAGAAATAAATTATTTTGTTTGTTTTTATATTTTGAAAGATAATATGCTATTTAATATTGTAAATATATTAATTTTTTTTTTCATTTTTCTTTGTAGATTTTTAAATTTTTCAACTAAGTTTGTCATATGGGCCAGTCCACTCTGCAACATCAGAATAGAAAAACTTATTGTGATGTATGAAATATGAATGTCTGATGCATTATTGTTAAAATGCACTGATGTAATTAGTTGTTTTAAAAACTGAAATATTCTTTTTAAGTTTGTTGAGTTTTGTATTTCCAATTTTACAAAGCCAGTAATATGAAATTCGTAGAAAAACATTCAAATTGTACATTCCTTTTATTTATTTTTAATAACAAAAACTAGAAAGAAAACAGGTAATAAATAAAATTATGTAGATAAAGTCAAAGATTTAAATTTTTTTGTTGAAAACTGACAAGCAAGGTGTTAAAGGGAAATAATAAAGTTACTTCTATTATGGTGGTTTTAAAAATTTTACTTTATTTTATCATAGTTACTGCAAACAGAGTAATGTAATTAGCATATTTCCCAAAGTCATCTATGTATCATCATTAAATTTTGTAAAATGCTTAAAAAAGTTATCTATTGAATGGAATTTATATTGAAAAACATGGAAACTCAATTTTTGTAAATCATTTTAATAGTAAAATCCTTCACAGTTAATTATATATATAAAACCCCTCTGTGTATAACGATTCCGGGATCAACCCATCCATGAGAAAAAGAAATTTATTGCAACCACTTTAGGCTTAAGTATTCCGAGCTGTTAACAAATATTCTAATTGTTCAACTTATGGAAATATACATGTAAAAGATTTATTCATTACTCATTTTCTTTAAAACCTACAAAAACTATCTAATTATAATGTTTAAGTTCTAAATAAAACAACCAGCAATTACAAGAAAAACAAGCGGTGTAAACAAATTAATGCTGTTGCCATTCAAGAATGACCAATTCCAAATCTAAAAAAAATATTGTGAAAAGTTACCTCCAATTTTAAAGACTATCTATTTTCTGAAAACGTTCCATAGTCAAAATGGAACGTTCTCATTGGCCAGATTTACAGTGGGAGCTGTAAATGATGTCACTACATTTTACTGCGCTTTGAAATCTTCTCACGATTTCAAAAACTATTTAATTAAAGCTATTTATTTAAGGAAAGCGAAGGTGCATTTTAAATGCAATATTGTTAGAATTTTTATATTCGGGTTGCTTTAATTTTTTAATACAGCCTTGAATGACTCTTCAAGTGATCAGGCATGTTCGGCGGCTACGTGTGCTCAGGAGTCAGGGACATGGAGTTTATCCTTATCGCAGATGTTTAGTACCGTTCAGTATTCGGTCCTGTGCGCTGAAGAACAAATTAAGAATAGATCATGGATTTGAAGCTAAAGTAGATCATGCGATGCTTTTTACGAATATTTTGGATTTTGTTTGAGTGAACTTAGGTATGTATTTTTATTACGAAAATCATGTTTTGGAAGGGTAAAGAAATGTGATCGTCAGTTTTTCTTATTTTGAACCATAAATGATATGAAATAAATTATTTATGAAATTCAGTTCTCCAAGATGCCCTACTCCAGATAAAAACTCCTCGCACGCTAGTGGCCTGATTTGTGTCCCTCAAACACGGCTATTGTTTACACTTTACTGTTGACATTTGTTTTTGATCTTATAAAGTGTTTTCGTTTAAGTATTAGCTAAAAAACTGAAGTTTTACATTGTTATAATTTTTTTTAATGCAATGAGCGAAAACAAAAGTCCCATTGCAAGAAGACAGCACGGCAAAGTCAGGAGTCGTGGGATAGAATTCGGGTGGCAAATGCTGCATCCCAACAAGTTTAATGCGAAAGTGGCTATGATTGACCAAAGTTGTCATATTTTATCCTTTTAAAAATGCAAATACGTCATTTTGACGGGCTATCTTCTAGTTAAAAATAAATAAATAAAAAGCAAGTTGTGTGATAATTCTGTTATAAGAATTTGTTAAAAAGAAACCATATGATATTGAATTGAGAAAACTCATTTGTGACAATGATCAAGATTCTGCAGGAAATTAGCATAAAAAATTCCCAGATCACTTAAAATATAATATTTTCCCTGACTGTTTGTCTAAATTTTCAAATTCCCTGACTTTTCCCTTTTCTTCAGCCTATTATTGCGCATAACATGATACAGAAGTCATCCACTAAGCAAGTGTTTAGATGAGTAAAGTTTGGCTAGGTTATGTTCTAATAAACACACTTATTAACATTGAACACTCCTATGCTTTTTCAAATGTATTACATATGCCATGGTTAAAATATTCAAACTGCATTTAAAAAAAAAAATGAAATTATGAAGATTTAAAGTAGGGATGGGACGAATATTCGGCCACTATTCGGTATTCGGCCTATTCGGCCCTTTTGCCGAATATTTGGTTGGCCGAATATTGAAGGCTTGTTGACCGAATACTTCGGCCGAATACCTGTAGCCGAATATTTAGAGATATCTTGCCGAATACTGCTAAAATCTCACCGAATAGTGAAAGATATCATGCCAAATAAATTTCGGATTTAAAGAATTTCATTTTTGCAATTTTTTTTTCTCTAATCCAAATTGGCTACTTCATTTATGAAGTCATTCTCACTCTTACTTACAAAATATAGAGTTATTCAGATACTAAAAAATATACAGCCTTTCTGTATTTTCTAGAAAAGTTAGTGATATTCTAGAAAATGCTGCCCAAGTTGGAGATTTAACTGTACGGAAATGTCATCATTAGAGAATGATATATTACAATTCAAGATATAAAAACACTGCCTTATTCTAAAACGCTCAAATATTTATTATGTCTGCAAATTCCATGCACATATAAAAAAGGCTCTTATGAAATTCATAACTTATTTTCTATAAAGTAAGAAATGAAAAAAGTTTATTCACTAGGTGTGTTAACGAAGATTCATTTTCAAAATTAAACATAATATATCACCATTCCAAATACAATGGTACATCTGAAAGCAGAACTGGTGTCAAACTCGATACACATTAGATGACACAACTTGAAGATGGTTTTATAAATATTTTAATATAAATTCTAAATACTGAACAAAATAATTTTTTCATTCTATAGTTTTTACATTTAAATAATTATTTGCATAATTACTGACTTAAATATGTAACATTATGTATATATTTTTAATTTAATCTTCCTTCCTTCATGTTATCAATTTCTGTTTATCCTTTTAATGCTTGTTGAATAAGTGGAATATTGAAGTTGAATATTGTATGTGCCAATTCAATTGTCAAAGATTTTGTTAACATATGCATTCTACTTTAAGCATAACCTTTTGCTTTAACGTAATTTGTAATTTAAAGCTTGACATCTGATTTCAGAACAGTCTCATTCTTACAAATTTGCTTATCACTAGGGACACAAACTCTAAATGATCAAATTTACTTCATTGTCTGAGCGAAGCGAAGTCTTTATACTCAGAGATACGTAACGATATTAAAATTCAAAAAAATTCTTTCGTCAAGCAAATCTCAAAAAGTACTTGTCGGATTTTGATTCTGTTTGTACCAATAGGTACCTATGAAGGTAATCTGGTGAATGCACCTACTTTTAAAAATTAATTCCAAATAGTTTAAAAGTTATGTTAAAAAAACTGATAAAAAAGCACAATTTATGTGCATACGTCGCAGAAATTTGGTGAGCGTGATTTTCACCGGCTGGTCATTTTCGTAGATAACCGAATCAGTACATGGAGTAAACAGTAATCATTTTCGCACTCAGAAATATTGAATGCAATAAAACATTTTAAAATTTAATCATGCAGGAAAATAAAACTGTTATTTCTTTATATTAAAAAATGTCATAAAATCTTTGATTTTGAGATTTTGTGATAATCTCTTAACAGCACTTTTTGATCGCTAAAAGAATGTTTTACATATTTCGCTTGTGAAAATTAGAAACAATTACGTTTTTAAATAAAAAGTTTCTTTTATGACATCATTTTCCCTTTATATTTATTTTCATTGCATGTTTTCTTTTAACTTATATTTTGTTTGTGTATGGAAGTCAATTCTGGTCACTAATTTTTCGGCACGGATACCACAAGCGCATCAGATTTGGCGCAATTTTTTTTAAAGCCCATTTGGCGAAAACTCCGTTTTCAAATAACGCTTACATACACATTTTTAAATTATTTTCTATTTTCAAAAAGAACTTACAGTAAATAAAATAAGAATAGTAATTAACAACTATAAAAAGAAATATTTTATATAATTAAAAGAAGGAAGTGAAAGTAAATAAACATTTTATGAGTAAATAAACAAATAATAAATAAATAAAGCCGGGTTACCATCTCAGGTAAAATAATGCCATTTTGACGCCAATTATGTACCCTGGTGCATATGTGACATTTTTTTCCCATTTTTCATCCGTTTCCTGTTGGCATACAACTTTGAAGTATGGAGTATGTATGCATACCTGGGAGCAATACTGGAATTACACATTGGTTTTTTTTAATTCGATCCAAAAAGGGGCAACAGGGCTATTTTTTAAAGTTTTATACAATTTATAGTGCATAAAGGAGCCACTTGCCTATTTCTATATACCAGAAGAAGTAAGTGGTATGTAAAAACAATTATAGTATACATAAATAAAATACTTGAGATAATATACTAGAGATATAAGCACCGGGTTTGGCGAGATTTTTTATGCCAATTAGGCGAAAACATCGTTTTGATTACCAGATGCATATAGCATGCTATAACAACACGTTATTTATTTATTTCAAAATGAAAAAGAAGGAATAAATGGAACCTTTCCTGTTATTAAAAAAGATATAACAATCAATAAATGATAATATTTTTAGAACAAACAATTTATTATAACATTTATATGATAACCAGCATGTTAGGCAACTAAACGCCATTTTGGCACCAATTAGGTACCTCGGTGTATATAGGGCATATATGTGTATTTATTTGTAAAACTGAGCATGAAAATTTACCAAGTGTGTTTTCATAGGCGCTTATATCTTTTTGCAACATAGCGCACCTTTCGAAGCCAAAACTGCACAAAAGAAAAAATAGTCAATATTTGCAGCATTTTTTTTTTTTAATGTAATGCACATTTTGTAATCAGTAGGCTCGATAATCAGACCTTGTTTTTTGCTTTAAAAGATATTTCATACGACGTCTTTTTGGGAATCGTCTTTTTTCCATATTTGATAGTATGTGTCTACTCGTTTTGTACCCTTTTTTGTAACTTTCTTCTTTATTAACAGCGACATCTGGATTTCCTATTTAAATAAAAATTCTTCTAAATACAAAGAATTTTGTTAAAATAAATAAATAATAGGAAATGCGGACATCTATTGCTCAAAACACAAAATTTTTCCTATTGAGTTAATAAAAATCAGTAAAAACATAATTTTTATGATAATAAAAAGGTGACTTATGTAATAACAGAGTCATATATTACGTACGTTATGGATTAAGTATGAATATTTCAATGAAAAGTGATATTTCAAAAGTATTACGAAATTAGTTAAAAACCATTTATTTTAAACTAAATGAATAAAAGATTTATATTTTTAATGAGATAAATGGGATTTGAAAAATTATTGGAAATTTATCACCATAGATGTATCAATATTACAATCAGTACCTTGTATGCAAAATGGAACCATTAGCAATACTTTTTGTACCCGAAAAATGGTCGTTGCTTTTTTTGAGGTTAAAAAGTAGATTACGAAATATTCCTATATAGAGATGCCAAACCCTCGCTTATTGCATAGTAGAATTTTCTTATAGGAAAAGTTATTTTTTAAATCCGCAGAATGTTCCAATTTAATAAAACATTTTAAGTATTAAAATACTGGTACCGAAAATGCCGGAGACTTGGCAGCTCTGCCTATAACATTTTAATTAATCACAGTACTTTTTTTAATCGGATTCAAATTTAGTGAAGACAACGTTTTTTGGCCGAAAGCAGCTTTTTTCCACATGTGTAACTACGATACAATTCCTTGATGTTGACTTATGAATGTTTTGACTTATGCTATTATTGCTTACTCTCATTTATTTATTTGAATTTTAAATAAGATGACTCAAAATCGTGTTTTTTAAATATACGAAAAAAAAAATGCATTTCGAGAGAGGGCGAAAAGGACAATATTTGGCGATTTATTACCTGCGTTTGGCTAAGTGTCTTATTACCTTGTATTTAATACTCTTCACAATACTTTGCTGTTATATGGACGTAAGCGCTTTTATAAAAAGTTTGACGTAATTCGGGCTTAAGAAAGTGAGTTTTTTACTGAATAATACAAATAAATGAAAAATGAATACTAAGAAATACTAATAAAAGAAAAATGAATCATTATATTGATCTATTATATTTAAAAATTCATCTGCTAGCACTAATTAGATAATTTATGTGCAGGGGTGGGTAAATTTTCCAAATTCTTACCAGCCAAGGATTTATTTCGCCAGCCTGCAAGATGCAACACACGCAGTTGAAAATAGTTATGACAAAATCGCACGCGATTACAGACAAAATTACTATTACTACAATGCATTTTCATAATTCTTTTTTGTATAATATTAAGAAATATATGTAACAAAGGTAAGATTAATATTAGATAGAACTTAGTACCATACTTACACTGTAATAATTTGGAAAGTTAAAATATCTAGATTAAAAAAGTGTTTCTGATAATGTGCCTATTGCCTACAGTTTTTCAAAAACTAAAAATGCACTCGCCTTAGGAGAAAATCCAATCGCCACTGGCGAGCAAAATGATGTATTTCCCCACCCCTGTTTATGTGTATATAATAGGAGATAAATAGCTTTTGATTCTGTATTTCTATGCTATAAAGCATTAACGTTTGTGTGTTTTTCGTTAGCATTGGGAGTACCTAGCCGATTTAAAAAATAATGTGGGCAAAAAATGTTGGTAACCATCTTTGCTGCAAAATATACTATATTTTGCGTAGGAACAATAATCACCATCAATGCACGAGCAAAAAAAGTTCTAAAATTGAGAATTCTTTGATGTTGATATGACTAAAAATTTAAAGTCTTTTTTTTTTTTTTTTGGTGGCAACTTTTAAGATATAATATTCTCGTTATGAACGATTTCTAAAACATTCGACAATTTAATTTCACATATTAAAATTTTTTTTTTCTAGAAAAAGTTTTAAATCCAATTTATTGAGAATATTGCAATTTCTAGGATATTGTTGGAGTCAGAAACTATAACTTTGGCATCACAGTAACTTATAAGATGTAAGTGCTCGTTTAGGACAAATTTTTAAAAAAGGATTCCTTAACTCTTATCGACAACCTCATTGCATCCGTGGAAAACAGATATTCAACATTATAAACTATTCGGACGGATTTCACACAATATAAAATACACTCCATTTCTCTTCAAACATAATAGTTTATATTATTTATAGTTTCTCAAATCGGTGCGAAACTTCTGTTTATGCTCATGACATCATTTCAAAGAGCTATATTTCCAATGCAGGAAAATTTGGTGTTTTATTTTCTGTATTACTTTTAACATTTTGCATATTTCCAATTTTATATCCATGCATGGTTTGCTTTTCTTTTATA
The DNA here is from genome assembly GCA_964019185.1 of Maratus speculifer. Taxonomy (NCBI): domain Eukaryota; kingdom Metazoa; phylum Arthropoda; class Arachnida; order Araneae; family Salticidae; genus Maratus; species Maratus speculifer. The sequence continues at coordinate 52,510,128 of OZ025290.1, read as the reverse complement.
AAAATAGTATATGCAACAAGATTTTGCAGTTCTGCGATTCGATATGCTTATTTTCATCATTATATTTTATCACAATGAATGACCAATTAAAGGTAACATCTCATTTTCTTTACTTATCGCAAGTTATTAAATGTGTATTCTCAGCAATATCGCTCAGACTAATCCCTCTGAGGGAAGTGCTAGTTAAAGGTTATTTCAGAAAATATGTCCTTGTGAGTTCTGAGAGAGAGAGAGAAAGAGAGAGAGAGAGATTAAAAATATTATTGATTTTGGATGCAAGAAGTATCAGTTGACAGTAAAAGTGAAGTACATTCTTCATATTTTAATGGAAATATTTTCCCATCTTGACTTACTGAAAATCAATTCGATGTACATTAGAATAAAGGATATAATGCAATTTCTTTTTTTTTTTTTTTGTGTGTGTTAAAATAAGTTTTTCAAATTTAAAAATACATTTAAAAGCACATTTAAGAGTAATAATTATTAAAGAGCTCTTATTTTTTAAATAATATATAATCAAAATTTATTTCTTTATTGGAAAAAATTTTTTACTATTCGGCTGGCCGAATATTCGGTATTCGGCCTAAAATTTTGCCGAATATTTGGTATTCGGCTATTCGGCCAAATCACTATTCGTCCCATCCCTAATTTAAAGGAGGTGACATATTAATCTAACACTGCGAGAAACTTCGAGGCTGAAAAAAGAGTTCTTGCCTCTTCTCCAGCATCCGCCATGTTTGACTTTTATCGTAGTAGATTTGTGCTGCAAGAAGAAACTGGCTCACAGCACAATTCACGATGGTCAAAGCAAGGGTAGGACAGCTTCAAGTCACATCATTTATGTTCTCTTTTAATCATGGTTTCTTTAAAAAAAAATTTTAATGATTCATAAAAATGAATGGCTTGCTACCACAGCTTCTTGTTTACACTACCATGAACATTTTATTTGTTTTCAACATGATTTCTGAGCTTTTTTCAACTATTTAAATCATTGTAATGTTGTTAGTTTTGCATCTTTTATAGAAAATCTTATTAAACAAAAAAGATTTCAAGTAATTTTTAATATTCCACAAAAGATTTATCCCTGTAAACCGTAATGCAATGACATTCATTTGAGTACCAATGCTATAATGAACCATTAGTGCTACACACTTAATTTTCAAAATTGAACATTTTATGAGAAACCCCAAATTACATAGCCATCCAAATATATTTTCATGAGTTAGAGCAAGACAAACAAACCAAGTGCATAAACACTTTGTAATTATGCTTAAAAGTCTTAAAAAGGATAAATTTATTAATGAATAAGACACTCAGTTTTAAAATATCTCAGACTTCTTGGAATGTAACAATTTTTAAAAGACAAATCTTTTTATCAATAGCAAATTGATTTATCTTTCTTAATTCAGTTAATTTTATCAGCATTTATGAATTTTTAAGTCATCTCCTTCCCCATTCTAAATTTTTTGGCTCAACTGATAGAAGCTATCATTATAAGTGAAAGACTTAAGGTTCCTTTCCTTACCAGACGAAGCTCATGCAAGCTAATATTATTCCTGTGGGAAGTTTATTTTCTAATATCTGGTTTCTAATTAGACATTTATTTATTTACTTTTGCATAGATGATATGCTTATTATGATTTGCATAGGTTTGATAGCTGAGGTGCATCTCTGTATCACTCCTTTTTCAATTTTGATTCCAGATATTTTTTATAAGGGAACTTTCAAAACCGGTTTTGAAAATGAAAGTAACTTTATAAAAAAAAAAAACCTGCAAAGAAAGAAGAAAAAAGTAAACAAGTTGGAAATTGCACGTGAAGCGTAGCAAATTAGGTGCGTTCGTACGATAACGAAGTTTTAAAAATATTACTTTCATATGTCAATCTCATAAAATTGTAAATAGTGAATTACAATTAAAACGCTCATCAAACAATGTTCTTCCTATACCATTATATAATGTAATACTTTTGTGTGGCCTTGTAAATCAATAACAAATGTTCTTTGCACCACAAATTATGTATGATGTATATTATAATATGTACTTTATAGTTGCATATAAATTTTATTAAGTTCGTATGAGTGTAACACGATTAAAATGTATTTGAAACATTTTTCCCATTGACCGTAAAGTAACGGAATACTTTTGAGTGTCCCTATAATTGATCTATAAATCCGATTTTCATAAAATTTGAAATAACTCGACAAAATTATGTAATAATTATGTAGTTTAAATTTCAAACGTATAGAATATATTTGAAACTTTTTCCTAATTGACCATAATGTAACTGAATACTTTTGATTGCGCCTGTAATTGATCTATGCACACGATTATCAAAATATTTGAAATAACTCGACAGAATTATGTAATAATTGCGTATTATAAATTTCAAACGATTAAAATGCATTTGAAACTTTTTTCCCCATTGACCGTAATGTAATGGAATACTTTTGATTGCCCCTGTAATTGATCTATGCATCCGATTTTTATATAATTTGAAATAACTCGACAAAATTATGTAATAATTATGTATTTCAAAATTTCAAACGTATAGAATATATTTGAAACTTTTTCCTAATTGACCATAATGTAATTGAATACTTTTGATTGCCCCTGTAATTGATCTATGCACACGATTATCAAAATATTTGAAATAACTCGACAGAATTATGTAATAATTGCGTATTTTAAATTTCAAACGATTAAAATGCATTTGAAACTTTTTTCCCCATTGACCGTAATGTAATGGAATACTTTTGATTGCCCCTGTAATTGATCTATGCATCCGATTTTCATAAAATTTGAAATGACTCGACAAAATTATGTAATAATTATGTATTTTAAATTTCAAACGATTCGGTTGGGTAGTTTTTGCGTTGTTATATGCGGACGGACAGACGGACGGACTGAACGACAACTATAGGTGCTACGTATTATATAATTACGAACGCACCTAAAAAGGAGCAATGTAGAGATGCACCTCAGTTACCCAATGCAAAAATAAATAAATAAAAATAAAATAAAATAAATAAAAATGTCAAAATGCAAACCAGGTATTAAAAAATAATCTCCCCATAGGAATAGCATTAGCTTGTATGCGCTTTGTTTGCCAGGGATTAGAGCCTAAAGTCATTCTCTCTAGTTTCTCATGCCACAACACTGAAAAATGTTCATATTACTGATAGATGCTTATAAACACAAGTATAGGATTACTGCATTAAGTATTGTCTTTTGAAATAAGACTGCTTTTAAAGAATTTTTTCAGCATAAATAAATACTTAGTGAAATAAATTTTATCTGTGTGACACAGTTTCAATAAATAATAGAATTAAATGAGAAGAATATACAGTCAAAAGTCTCTATATAACAAAATCCACTGTTTCAGTAAAAAATTCGTTATATAGAGAAATTCGATGTATAGAGAATGATGTTAAAAATTGTATTTAATGTGTGAAATTTGAACAAATATTATTTTTAATCTTTTGAATTAAGAATCTGTAGTGTTTAAAAGTAAATATTAACATTTTATTTCTTAATTATTTAAGCTGTTTCAAAAAAGAGAACAGACATTTATTTGAAAGCTTAATGAAAATCAAATAAGGAAGACTTGCATTAATTTCAGACAAAGAAATCTATTTTTTTTTTTTTTTTTAAATTATTACGCTCTCAAAAAAATGTTCAAATTTTACCAAAGAATGAAAAATTGTAGTTAACATTTTCCTCCATTTGAAGGCCTCTCTTATGTGCCTCTCATTGATTCCTCTCTTACATGTGTATCAATTAGAGATGGGCATTATTTAACGTATTAGGATAAATAACAACGTTATTCTTTTATGCTGCATTATTTAGTAACAGATTAACGAAAAGTCCCTGTTAAATTTGGAACACATTAATTGCAAAGTATGTAAAAAAGAAGGGAAAAAATGCTAAATTATAATAAAAATAAAATTTCCAAAATTTGTTTTCGATATTAATGTAAAAAGACCTTAAAAATATACTTTGAAATAAAAAAAAAAAAGTCTTTTTTAAAACTCTTATTACGACCGCCCAAGCAAACCGAAAGAGATTGTAATCAACTGCAGACAGTCACAAATCTTTCTTTCGTGTTCTTATCAGCTTTCAATGTCTAGAAAGTATCATCCACCATTCCCTATCCATGCAGAATAAGTAAACCTTAGTAGCTGTATATCCCTATCCAAACACCCAATCAAAGTCCAATTCATTAGCAAACAAACACCTGGCCATTTGCCAGAAGGGTAAAAAAAAAAAAAAAAAAAGAAAAAAAAAAAAAAAAAAAAAGAAAGAAAAAAAAAAAAAAAAACGCTACGACTGTTATAAAATGTTCTGAAAAAATCCATTTATTCATTACTGTTAATTCTAGTACTTCTAATACTGCAACTCTTTTTATTGAATAGGAAGAAAAAATATTTTTTAACTCATCACATTCATATAAGTTGAAATGTTATAATTTGTTTTGCAGATAATAGTGTTGCATGGAATCATTTTAGTAGATGGATTTCATTGGAATAAAAATATTAAAGGTGTTTTTTAATAAGGGATATCAAAGGATGGGATTAATTTAGATTTCGTTCCATTGGCAGAGTTAATTTCGTCAGCCATTTTTGCCCATGTGGTGTTTTCTTTTACTTTCAATGTTTAAAGGGAATAAGAGGAAAGGGATTATTTTGTTTTTGTCATACTTTTGACCAGGTAGCGGCGGTTTATTTGACTTAGGAAGTTTAAAAGGGATAATGCTTATGGAGTTTGAGAAGTTTGTTTTTCTTTTTTCTTTCTTTCTTTTTTTCTTGTGTGTGATGCTAGATTTTTTTTTGTGGAGGGGGGAGGGGGGGGAGAGGAGGAATATGTTTTATTTATTTATTAGTTTCTTAAGGCTGTGTTTCTAGAAAATCAGAGCAAGGAATTTTTTTATATTTCTGCGATTTTGCTCTATTGTAAATAGTAGAAAGATAATAACACCGCATTAATTGTGCGAGTACAAAATATTTTAGGGGGGGCTGAGCCGCCCATAGCGCCCCCTTAGCTATGGCCCTGGTCTCATTAAAGAAGTTTTCAAAATATTTCTTAAATCTATCCATAATTTTAAAAGAATTGTTGAATTTGTACGTGTAGTTCGTTATTTTTTGAAACATAATATATTAAATTGAGCATGAATTTTAGAAATATTTTGACTACTAAAAAAAAAAAAATGACACCCTTTGAGAGAACACTAAAAAAGAATTTAAAAATATTAATTCCTTAAGGAGATATTTTGGATGTATCAAACCCCAATAGATTTAACATTACCCAGAGGAATTTGGCCGCTGAGTGACTAGCATCCTTAAGACAGTAAAAATGTATTCTTCTACTGCTAAAACTTACTGAGTTACTATACTTAGAATCTTATGAATTTTTGACGCTTTAGTTACCATAAATGGAAAACCTGTTTTTAGTGCCAAAAAAGCTGAAAATGCTTGAAATTAAAATGTAGCATAACTAGGTAAGTTTTGTCCTGTAAAAATTAAGATTTTAAGCAAAAACTGACATTAATGGTGTGGATTCATGTGATCAAAAAACAGCGTCTATACTCTCGTCCCAAAATTTTTTCAGACACCTTGTTAAAGGCCTTTTAATTAAAACAACTCTTGACAGGATACCATTAAATACATGTTATAAAAATAACAGGTTGTTGGAGCCTGTTACTTGTGCAAGTGTGTAACATCGTAACCTGTTAACCAAAAATAACTGTATTTCCCATCTCTAGTATCAATCCAATTGACACCTTTTTGAGAAAGATGTGGTGAGGTGTATGGGAGGTGGGATGAATTCGTTGGATTTAAAGAGCATTAAGAAAAGTAATATTTAAAAAAAAAAAAAAAAAAAAAAAAAAGCACTGGCGGTAAATCAAAAATAAGTGATGGAAAATCGATTCCATATGATATCGAAGCTTTGTAAAACTGTTTTTTATGACCAATTTATGAAAAAATTCGTTATATGGAGATAGATATTTCGCTATATAGAGACTGTTTTTAATGTAATCATGCGAAAAGGGGACTGTTCCTACTAAAAATTCGTTGTATAGAGAAATTCGATGTATGGAGTTTCGTTGTAGAGAGACTCGACTGTATTTTAAAAAAGCAATTTTTTGCATCTGGTCAAATATTACAAATGTATAAATATATTATTCTAGGATGTAATTTGGGGGGGGGGGGGGGGCTTTAAAAACTTTTTGTGCACAGTTGTTTGTAGAGAATGTAGGGTTATATACTATATGGCCAAAGGTGACAGGCCACTTGCGATTTTAGATATTTTATTAAATATTTAGAAAAATACATAAGGAATTATCCTGAAACTCTTAGTGTGTAAACATAATAGTACAGGTCATACATGTCTGTGAAGATTTTTTCTCATAACACCACAGGCGACTGTCAACAAATTGAAAAAGAGTGAAGATGAGGGGATGTATCCACATATCCATTGATTAGTGCCAATATAGAATACACAATATTGCACATACTACTATATATAGGTATAACCTCTCTTTTTTTTCTTCATTTTGGGAACAACAGATTTTGAGCTTATTCTATCGACAATAATTTTAAGAATTTTCAAGCTGTGTTTTTGAGACACTCACAAAAGTTGCTTTATACTTTTAGCAAACACATTTTGATTGCATTCATGCATGCACAGTGAAACGTTATTTAGTTTTCTTACAATTTTTATTATTTTTTTTAATTCTGATTACAGGATATTGTGTACTTTGTTGTTGGTCATATTTTCTGAAAAGAACATTTTTTTTTTACATTAAGACCTTTGCAAATTATTTAAAAAAAAAAAAAAAAAAAAAATTGGCAAAGTTTGGGATTGTTTTTATAAAAACATTAATTTCTCTATGCGTTTACATGCTCTCCTCATAAAAATGAATACACTTTATTACAATAAGCCACTTAATCATAATCTGCAATTTGAAAATTTTTGCTACATTAGTTTTGACATGGTTATCTAAAAGATATCTGTTCTTTTTCAATTTATTGATGGTCATCTATGGGATTCTGGGAAATTTTTTTCACAATAATACAGGGTGTCCAGCAAATAACAGCCTGATTTCAAAGTTAAATTTCTCAAAAACTAAGATTGGTAGCAGTGGTGACCATCCCCCCCCCAAAACTGAGGACGCAAATTACCCCCCCCCCCCCCCGCAAAAAAAAAAAATAATAATAATAATAATTAACATTGACACTGCTTTTCCTAAACAGAATATCAATTGAAATCATGAATTATAATCAACTGAAAATGTTGAAAAATGTTGAAAAAAATTAAAAGTGATATTAAAAAATAAAAAACAAATTTTAACAGTAAAAAAAAAGGAAATATTAAGAATTTAAAAATGTATTTTTTCTCAAATTCCCCCCCCCCCCAAAATAAATTGTATGACGCATTTTGCGTCACCAAACCCCTCTCTGGGCACCCCTGATCGGTAGAATTATGCAATAAATGGTTTGTTTATTAGGTAAGCTGTAAAAATGTTATACAAAAGTTTCGAGCAGTGAATATTTTGAAAAGATTGTGTTCTGATTGCAAAGAATACTGGAGTTGACATTTTTCTTGTTTTAGATTGTTTGTAGAGAATGAGTTTTTCAGTGTACAGTGCCATATTTAATGATTTTTTTAACTTAATTTTTGAAATTTCGAAACTTTTTTTTTTTCCAAAAATCTTTAAAATATGGCACTGTACGCCAAAAATTTTGTTCTCTGTAAAAAAAACTAAAACAAGAAAAATGTCAAATCAGGCATTCTTTTAACTAGAACACAATCTTTTAAAAATATTCACCGTTCGAAACTTCTATATAAGATTTTTACAACTTACCTAATAAACAAACCGTTTACCGCATTATTTTCTAGATCTTTGTTTTTGAGAAATTTAATTTTGAAATCAGGGTGTTATTTGCTGGACACACTGTATATGACCTGTACTATTATGTTTACACACCTAAAGTTTCAGACTAATTCCTCATGTATTTTTCTAGACATTTAATAAAATGTCTAAAATAGCAAATGGCTGGTCACCTTTGGCCATTTAGTTTGTTCTTAATGAAATGCGATAAATATTAGTAAAAGTAATAATTATTTTTAATAGATTTTTCTACAGACTATATCAGGCATTCTAAGATGTATAATGTATTATAGTAATTATTTTAAATAGATTTTACTACAGACTATATAATGCATTCCTAGATGTATAATGTATTTTATTAGAAACATTAAAAAAAAAAATTGCAAACATAATGTAAAATTGTTCAATTTGAAGTCAAATATACATATTTTTCTTTAATAAATGAAATCCAGTAAATGCCATATAGATACAAGAAAAAGTATTCTGTTCAAAATGTGTTTGTTTGACTTGAGTCAAACGGAGCTAATTTACGTTAGGCTGGCAGCAAGCCAACAATGCATTTTCAGCAAGTTTAAGCCTCAATATTAGTCAGACTTCAAATGCCCTTCTCTAGTGATAAATATATAACCATGGAATTTAGTTAGTTTTCAAATTTCGAAATCAGAAAAATAAAAGTTTTTGTATGCTGATTTACCGATATCATCTAATCATCAAATTTTAAAAATCTATAAATTTGCAATAAAAGATTTGCAAAATCTTTTTTAACAAATTTCCAGATTTTTTCAGGTTTTAAGCAGAAAATAATAACATTTTGTCACAATTAAATATCAAAGAAATGTTACTAGAAAAGATTATATATAAAAAAAAAAAAAATAAATAATTACATATACACATAAGAAATTTAAAATATATGAAGAGCTCAGACAATAAAGGTGATAAGTGACACAATCATCATTTTGAGAAAATGGGCTGTAGAATTCTTATTTACATATATTGATTGCATAACCACTATAATGCCTCTTTTATCAATCAAAATCTCTGAGTATTAGTTTAAAAAAAAAAAAAAAAAAAATAGTAATTTAACAGACAATAGTGGATCATATGATTAACTACTTTTTGTCTTTTATCATCTGAGCTCTGAATATGATGGTTGTATGTTTAACATTGGAGTAGAGAAATGTACATCTGGCTGATAAGGAGCCTCAACCCCTTCGCAATGAGAGCTTTTTGTTTACTTTTTAATCTTTTACCAGGTTTTTTAAAACAGAAAATTTTCTGGAATTGAATCGGAAATATGCTCAGATTAATTAAGGTGAATTTTAAAATAAAAAATAACTGGTGAGAATACTGAGCACTTTATTTTGAGCAAGATTGATTACTGAGCAAGAATTTTGAGCACTTTAACCCTTTATCTACCGAATTATTTATCAAGAAATTGATCCAACTCAATAATTATCTTCTTTAATATCCGAAGGTATGTTCGAATTTTTAGATAATACTAATAGTCCAATCATTTTAGCACCTTTTTTTGCAAATAGCGAAAAAAATTAGAACAAAGCTGGATTTTTGCATAGGTGCAAGTTATGTAGTTTAACCCTCTAAGCGTTTGGCCCGTAATATTCCGTACACTAAACTCCAGGTTTCACTGCAATATAAGCAATGTTTAAGATTTTATAATTCTGTATATTTAATGAATTTTCAAAGCATTGAAGAATGATTAAGACTCTCAAGGATTACATTTGTATTTCTAAATAAGATTTTTTATGTAATATTGAAATAATCATATTTTATTAGCATTTAAAACAAAATGCAGAGAAAACAACATTACAATTTTACCCATTTACAAGACGCTTGGAGGGTTAACATACTAAAAGTCCCCATCGATCTGATGTGAGCTTTTGCCTCCAGGGGGCGCTAAAGAGCTTGAAAATTGGTTTTCTGTGAATATCTCACGAACAATGGCATCTAGACAAAAACGTTCAATTACAAAAATGTAGATACTTTAATTTCCTACAAAAAGTGTCATTAACATGTTTTTGTCACGCCAACCCTTCCCTGCCAAAAATTAAGATAAAATAAACATTATTGAAAAAGAATGTGCAAGCACAATCATAATGCGGCGAACAGGCAGAACAAATACTAAACAACTTTTGATTCCCCCCCCTCATCTCTCCCCCATTGTTTGTATGGCGTTTTCGCGCGCTTGTGCAATACGTCACTTGAGAATAATAAGGTTCTATCTGTGTTTTTGAAAAAATCGACTTATCGATATAGAAATGTTCTATTTGTATCTATGAAGGCATTTATGGATTAAAATAATGTCTTAATATAATTGTAATATTATATCTAAATTATATATAACATCATTTTGATGCAAAAATGCCTTCATAGATACAAATAGAGTCTTTCTATATCGATAAGTCAATATTTTCAAAAACACAGATAGAACTTTATTATTCTCAAGTGACGAATAGTCATTGCCCAATACCCTATCTCTCTTTGCATTTGTCGAAATGTACCATGTGCAAGTACTTTTCAACATTTTATTTTTATTTGGTGCTCATTTCGCTAGTATGAAGTGACCCTAATTTATTGAACGAAGTATTTATTCTTTTTTAAGATTTTAGGGAGGGAATAATTTTATTTTCAACACATGTTGTAGAAAGTTTTAAATTATTTATGACAGTTTAAAATGACTCTTTCTTAATTGCTGATTCTGAGTGGAAAATGGAGATTGACAAAATAGTTTATCTTGCATGAGATGAGGACTGGGTTTCGAAAGATTTTGTAAAAACAGAAAAAAAGGGTCTGAAGTCGCTTGTGACAGCAAGTTCGGAAAGAAATGGCCATAAATGGAAAATATTTGAAGAAATGGCTAAAAACAATAATGAATTTACAGTTCATTCAAAGAGTGAGAAAAATTATTCATTATTCTTATATTTATAATTATTTAGAGAAAGAATTCTATTAAATCATACAATAAATCTATTGCCGAAAAACGATCAACATCCGCACAAATTAATCATCCATTGAAGGAAAAATTGAGAAATGACAGTCCGTTGTTTGAATTTAAGGGAAAATGTTTGTTATTTCTGATACATTAGACGAAAATTTTCTACAGAAGGAAAAAAAGAAAGCTCTAAAGTATCGGGGAAAAGAATTTTTTTAATCTTATCATTAAAATAAGACACGTCTCATATCTATGCTTATGGAGAAATTTATGGAGAATGGTTTCGAAGCAAAACAAGCAGAAGATGATGCAGACACACTAATTGTTAACACAGTTATTGAAGTAGCAAAGTCTGGTGCGCTTACTGCTGTTGTTGGCGATGATGTGCATGGCGATGATTTTAGCACCTCCAGAGATAAAGATATTTTTTATTAAGTCTGGAAGAGGACGAATTGTTACCACCCTGTATTCATCGCACAGTTTTAACAATGACGCTGTTCTGAAAGATCATATATTGTTCCTTCATGCTTTTTCAGGTTGTGATTTGACATCAGCAATGTTTGGGAAAGGTAAAATGTCATTAGCAAAATTTTTGAAGAAGGAAGAAGATCATAATATACAAGCTGCCAGCATTTAAAAAAGTGATCAAGTATCTTAATTTGAAGTTTCCGAGGCTGGAAAAACTATTTTTCTGGCTTTATACGGTAGTAAAGCAGAAATTTCTCTGAAAAAGTACCGTTATGTTTGTTTCAAGAAAAGAGTTGCTGTCGGTAAAAAAAAGCCTTTTATCGTTGCCGCCTGCCGAAGATGCAACTAGATTGTACAGTTTACGTATTTATCATCAAGTACAATACTGATTGAGCAATAAACTACTTCCTGAGAACTGGGGCTGGCAAAATGCACCTAATTTGTTTCCAATTCTTGCTACCTTACCGTCCGCACCAAAAGATGTTATTGAATCTATTTTTTATACTTACTCCAAAGGATGTGGAAAAGCATGTGGATGCCGAAAAATTGGATTGAAATGTTCTGATATTTCATAAATTGCTGCGGAGTTTCATTTCATAATGCAAGTAAAATTGATTTTGAAGACGAGGAAAATATTGACAGTATCCTGCCCACTGCAAGGGAGGAGGGAAGTGCGACTTCTGTATTCAGTGATGATATCGAAAGGCAAACAAAAAATACTGAAAGCAGTACAGCAACAAAAGAAATAAATACAGATAATTACGAATCTGAATCGAGTGTAGAAATTGAAGCTGTGCAAAGAACTACTAAAGCAGTTAAACGACTTAAATTGGATTAAGCCAGTCACTGTAAGTGGAATGTGCCTACGGGGGAAACCACAAAAAAAAAAAAAAAAAAACGCACTAAGTGTTTTGCCTTAAGGGTGGTGTGAAAATAAGCATAAATGTATATTATATATTCACTTTCCCCATTCTAAGGTGAGAATTATAGATCTGTTTATAATTTTTTTTTAAAGTAGCAGCAGATTTTTTGAATTTTTATAATTTTACTTTCAAATATGGTCACGTTTTTATATTTTTGACAGGGAAGGGTTAATGTGACAAACAAATGTTAATGACACTTTTTATAGAAAATTAAATTATCTACAACTTTGTAATTCACCTTTTTTCTCTAAATGCCATTGTTCGTGAGATATTTACAAAAAACTGATTTTCAAGCTCTTTAGCGCCCCCTGGTGGCGAAAGCTCACATCAGATCGATGCGGACTTTTAGTATGTTTAACTACATAACCTAACTAGCACCTATGCAAAAATCCAGCTTTGTTCTAATTTTTTCCCCTATTTTTGCTAAAATGACTGGGCTATAATGTGGAATTTAGATATGTTATTTCATTCAAACTGATTAAATATATTGGTAATTATTTTTAAAAATAACCAGATTAATTAACCTAAATTACTGTTTTAAAAATATCACAATTCTTAAACAATGAGTTTAAATGCTTCGTGATTCTCTCAATAAATGCAAATGCTTTTACATTTTAATATGTTTCATATAATTTTATTTAAAGAAATATCTATAAAAATGAATAATAAAACTACCACTTTTTGAAAATATTTAGCTTTGACTGTTTCTCTATTCTATCTAAATTTGGTTGAGAACAGGCACGTAGCCAGGGAGGGGGCTAAGGGGGCTGAAGCCCCTCCCGAAAGTTTGAAAAGACTTTACAAAATTATCTCTATAAAATAAAATAAGTTTTGTTTGTTTTTATCTTACATTACATTAAAATCAATTGTATTTTTGGATGTAAAAACATCCATTTATTCAATTACTGTTGTAGTAATCTTTCATTATACCGAACATTTGGATATATTGTTTTTTTAATAGATATTTACCACAAAAAATATAAATTCTTTTTAAAACGCACTTTTATTAAATATCTTTATGCTCAGTAAAATTTGAAGTGTAATTCCGAATCATTAATTTGACTAACAAAAAATATTGTAATACACACATGACGCTATAACTTTAGGAGATAGATATAAAGCATTTACTTGCGTGTTATGTTCTTCCTTAATTTTCTTTGTCTTCATGCGTATAAATGATATTTAGAGCGGTCAGTGTTAAAATATTTTGCGCGGAAAGGAGCTAAAATCTTTAACAGCCGCCTATAATGTAAAATCGTGTGAAAAAAAATATAATTTTAAAGAAAGTCCTTTGATAGTGATGTTATAACTCCAAAAAGAAAAAAAGGAACTATTAGAATTTACTAACTATTAGTATTACTATTTTATTAAAAAGAAACTATTAGAATGTATTTCTTAAAAATAATAATGTAAAAAACATGATATGGTACCGAAAAAACTTCAAAAAATGCCACGACGGCATTCTCCAATCTCTTCACTGAACAACTTTTCTGCGAATTGTTTGCATGTGAATCTTTAATAGTAAGAAAAAGTGCGTAAAGTAGTTGCTTTGTCTAGTTAATTTTCTTTGTATTTGAACAGTCAACTAGAACTATCAACTTCAGGGATGGATACCTCTATGTAGGGATTTTTTAAAGTTTTTCATTGTAAACCGGAAAAAAACATACGGAGAGAGTTTTATGTCCCGTCAGCACACGCATTTGGATAAAATTTACCGCAATTACACTGTGAGGCCAATCTATAGATGTAGGCGGGTGTGCTTACAGGTTATTATACTATTTGTAAAGTCAGTATAAAGACATTTTGAGTTATGTCTAGGAACGAAGTAAAAATTTAAACAACAGCACTGGCTCGATTTAAAGCCAGAAATTTAATTTAGTAATTGAAGTGAAGTGTATTCTGAGTGTAAACGAATTTTATTAAATACAATTTCTGGATCTAAAACAAACTTTTCGAGCAGCGAATTTAATGATAGAAAATACAGTATTTTGTCAAATGGCTAGATAAGATGGAAAGAAAAATGTTAATGATTGTTAATGGAATCTTTAAGTAACTAGAAAATATGATATGAAGTGGCAAAAATAGTTTTTCAGGCTTGTACTTTTCTTTTTTAATTACAAAATCACAAAACAGCACCATGGGTCCATTAAATCTTGAACTGACTTATGTAAAACCAATTCCAATAATATCATCTTTTTCTGGTAGCAAGTCTTGTTTAGAAATTAAAATTTAGAATTTTTTGGATGTTAGCGTTCGAAAATATTTGACTTTGGTGGGGATTCGCCAAGTTCTCGATATGAGCCTTCAGTATGGCAAGGAACTCGATTCGATATTGTTATGTAACTAGAAATGACTTCGATGATGCCACGAAGCGAAACGTTTTTGGTTTCATTTTACTTTCCAAACAGCCATATAGTTTTCCAATAACCGTAGGAAAGAAAGAAGAATAAGAAAAATCGAAGAAAGATCCAGAAAAAGTATTTCCTTTTCTTGCATATTCCATTTATTATAAACCTTGTTTTTTGTTTTATCACGAAAACATACGTATAGAAAGGATTAAAAAAAACAAGAAAATTTTACATGTTTCAGACATTGGAAAAAGGCTAAATGTGTTTTCTTATGCAACTCTTATAATATATGCAGTTAGATTATCACAAACCGTATATTATTTTAGCAAACAAAATTAAGATTTCTTTAGGAATACAGAAAATTAATATTTCATTGTTGAGAATTCGCAGAGTTTCAGGAAAAGAAGAAATAAGAGCAGTTCTTGGACCAATACTTGAAACAATCTTATTTTGTGCAGTTAAAAATACGCCACTTTGAGATTACCACGATGATGATCTTCTAACGTTAGAGAAATCGATATACCGAAGAAACTTTTAAATTTTGAGCAATGTCTTGAGAGAATGAATTAAAACGAGATATTATAAATAAATATCCGTTGAAATGCTACTTACTTTATTCAAGACATTTAGAATAAAATCATTCAAATATCCTCGGATACAGTTACCGAAGAATTAATTATCAAAATAAATAACGTGATCTATTTTGTTAGTACAAACAAAACGCGTAGCTTAATTGCTGATGGAACTCAAGCGCAGAACAGCTTGACCTTTGTGTTAGATATGTGAACTATTAAAAAATTCACAAAATCCGATAATTAAAAAAAATCTTATACGTTTTATTCCAATAAATGTCTTCTCTGCCAAAAATTCACTAAAATTAATATTACAGCACTGTGATGAATTTTGCCTTCATATGTATAAATGCATAATAAGGGCGTATGATAAAGCAGCTAATAAGTCTGGTCATGTTAGCTAAAATTTTCAGAGTATCCAAAAATTAGAGACATCCACTTTGAAACACTTCTGTAAAAATCTTGCCTTCTCCAGCCGCATGCAGATTCCCATAATTTGAAAATACCATAGCCTTGTTAAAGCATTCACTAAAGTTTTTAAAAATCACCTAAAGGCAAATTTAGCGCTTCAAGAAGCAATTGCATAATATACCCCTTTAACAAAAGAAAATGACTTCTCCGCATTTCTGATGCAAAATTTATCAAGAGGCATGAAATCGTATTAACTTTTGCTGAGCTACATACATTTGCTTTAGCTCAGAAAATATTTTGAAAAACACACGGAAGATTTCTTTGGTAGCCGGAGCGTTTTTGGCAATCGGGAGAAGGTCTCATAACCCTGTTTGTTAGTGAGAAGGTTTTCTGCCTGACAAAATCATAGTGAGTTTTTCAAAAAAAATTTCGCGACATGATATCGGCTGTAACTTGTGTTAAAAATGTCCTAATTGTTTTACATAAATATAGCGAAAAATGCAGTAGAAATCTTTTTGTGAGATATTCCATTGTGCATCAAAACTTCGGGAAGACATCTTCCAAACTGAAATAAAGATCCCAAGACTAACATTTAAACAGATAATACATACAAACCCTCAAAATATACCCGCTGAAAAGTATCACGGTCTTCATTCCCCGTGTAGAAAGTCTTATTGAAAATTTCATGATAAAGTGCCAATGTAGCAAATGAAAGCTGAATATGAATTAGGGTGCAAACAAATTGTTGACACCAACACAGAGGTCCTAAAAGTTTTAGCACTGTAATGTGACGTATCACAATAATATCAAACACTTGTTCGCAGTCTTGGTTGAAAACCCAGTGACAACTGTCAGTGCTGAAAAATCTTTTTCGACTGTGAAAATAATTAAATCTTTGCCTCGAATCATTATGGCCGATGAGAGAATGAGTCGCTTTGCAATGATTTCCATTCATTTTCCATTCATTGAGACATTTCAATAGATCTTGATAAGTTACTCAGCATCATGGCTAAGAAGAAATTACGATGATTGCTTCCGTTGCATTAGTAAATTTATTGTACAAAGAGTACTGCAATTGTAACTATTATAATCAGAGCTAATATAAAATACAAACATAATTTTTATGATTAAATATGACTGTAGCAATTCATTTTTCTTTGGAAGAAAAAATAATGCAAAAGAAATTAATGTCACTTATGGATCAGTAGTTTCAAGACCTCGCACTCGTAATGACAGACTGTTCCACGCTCGTATTAATCCTGTGTTTTAAACAAATTTATGTTACTTGTTTGCATTTCAATAATTTTTAACTTTTTTTTTTTCATAGGATACTCGAGGCTTATCTCAAAAGTTGTTATTTTGTGTTTTTAGGTTTCGTGAAATTTTTTTCCTAAAAACTATCCGGTTTCCGAACCGGTTTGGAATTGTTTGGAAACTTTTGAATGTCAAAAATTGCAACAGAAATTAATAATAAATAAATAAAATAAAATAAAATAAAATAAAATAAAAACGAAATAACATGACATGATTTTTGACATGATTATCTGACATGATTATGAAATAGCATATGCAGAAACACATTTTAGGTTTGTTTAATTTTTTTTCTATAAATTATACGAATTACTTTGTAAGTTCGGAAAAAATTTCTAGATTCAGCCCCTCCCGAAAGGAAATTCTGGCTACGGGCCTGGTTGAGAAGAGTGTTTTGTGTGGAAAGAATGAAAAACTTTTATTAATAGATAGAATAAATAAGTTTTATATAAAAGGTTAAGAGGCACATATACCAGTTGCTCGTCCCCAAGGGAATAGAGAAAATAATTAAATAGTGACTTATTTAGAAATAATAAGTTTTACTTGTCTAAAATTATACATTCAGCACTAGTCTATAAATTAACAAACTTTATTTTATACTTTAAAGTGGTGGTCATAAATACTACATAAAATCATATCAACTTTTAGTTAAAAGCTTTAAGCAGCCTTGTCGTAATTTTAATTTTAAAATGCAAAAATATCAATAAAAAGAACAAAATTGTACAAAAGGATTGAAATATATAAGCTTTTAATACAACTACATAAGAGTTCTGGTGTCTTATCCTTATATTTTGCACAACAAAGAATAAGGCATTATAAGTGATATGTAATTTTATATTAATGCTCAAGTATTTAACATCAAATTTTACAAATGATTAAATTTACAATATAAAGAACAACAACAACAAAAAAAATCATTACACAAATTCAAAGATTCTTGATTGCAAAATATTAAATATTATTACTTATTACAAAATAAACTTTTTAACAAATCTTTTTAAAAAATAAATAGCAGATTGTCAGAATCAACATGATTTGAATAGGAGGTATTAAAAATATAGTAGAAAGAATACAGCATTCTATCTTTACATTGTATTGCATCAATAACATGTACTATAGAAAGTTTTATAGAAATAATTAAATAGAACTGCATGTTACAAAATGTTTAATAGTTTAATCAAAAAAGAAAGTTAAATAAAATTACAGTAAAATATTTATAAAAATAAAAATAATCAGCATAATATTTTTCTGGATGAGTGCCTATATATTGTATTAACTGGAAATTGTACTCTATATGTAACATGCAATTCTTACAAAATTTATTATTCCTAATACTTTGATTTGAAACTGATCAAACAAATTGTAGTGGATAGCAGATACAGAATAGGATGCCTTGAGGATGCTGTACTAAAGAGGCCTTCAAGGATATACTTGCTTAGATGTAATATTTTTTCTAAAAAAAGATATGATTAACAGTTGCATAGTAAGTGTAGACATCAATATCAGGAATAATAACAAGCACCTGGGAAAATTACACTGGAAGGCAAAACTTTATCAAACTTTTAACATAGTCTTTATTTCAGACTCATTTACAACAAAGGAGCAACTCAAATTTAAATATGACTTTACTAATAGGAGCAGTAGGATGCAAGGTTCTTGCTTACTCACATTTTATGTATAAATTAAAAAAAAATTAACAAGACGTGACTCACAAATTTTATAATGTGTCAACAATTGACTCTGAAATCGATAACTTTCCCTCCACAAGCAAAGTAGTAATAATAATAATAAAAATACCATTTTGCAAATACCTTAGTAATTATCTGCACAAGCAAACCAATTAGTATTCTTTTTTATCAGGAATAAAAGCAATTGAGAAATGGTGGTTTCTTTTAGTTACAAGAGAATTGGTGTTTCAAGAATCCAAGTGCAACATGCTTTTATTATAAATGCATAACAATTGAAGCAAGTCAGTGCTATATTAAGGATTTATAAAGAACTGACACATTTCAATTTTCGTAATTTCTAAATTTAATTTCCATGGCTGATCGGAAAAACATATGCTTTTGAATATGTGTGACAAAAGCTTGTCGGTAAGCTGCTTCAAAGTTTTAAAGATTGAGAGGGAATGAGAAATAAATACATACAATGGAACTTCCCTTTAACACAGTTTTCTATTTAACAAAACTTTCTGCAGAACCTTGACTTTGAACACCATTAACATGTAAATTAATCTCCAAATTACAAAAATTATGTTTTATATAATGTTATCTGTTCTATTTTCGTATGTGTACAACATTAGAATGGAGAGGTTGATGTTGCAATGGATGAAATACACTGAAATTTCAGTGGATTTTATCAAAAAGAAGTTATTTAATCATTTGTATTCAAAAAAAGAAATGCTGAAAACCTTCAATGCAATAAAAAGGGGATTTTAGTATTACAAAAATGTTACAAATAATATGTTCAGATACTTAGAAAAATGGAAATTTTTTTATGAACAGTGTACTTTTTATAAGAAACCTGTGCAAAGTAAAATTACAAACTTTTTTAAAGTGAAGGAGTTGGAAAGAGAAAAAGAATGCTTTGCTTCAGTTTTTGTTTACTTTTCATTATTATGTGTTTTTTTAAGACACTATTACAATTATTTTTTTTTTTTCATGTGTCTAAAATACATTTAAAATATATTTTCCTAATATGTTTAGTGAATGTGTATTTTTCATTTTATACATGAATATTTTATCGTGCAAACTTCCTGAATTTGAGCTGATTTCTGTTTAACATATTTTCTTCATAAGGAAGTGTAAGTGTAATGATGGGACTTCGTTAAGTGGAAAGCTTTCCATTACAATAATATTTATTTATTTATGGTAACTGCTAGTAAAATTCTCCAAGTATACACCCTTTATATGGGTGCAATGTGTCAGTATTCTAATAATTTTTTTTTTTTTTTCTTAATTGGTTTGTTAAAAATTGACTTGTGATTTTCAAAATTGATTCAAATCTTGTTTTCACAGACTCTGTTGTATTATTAATAAGTCAGACACTCTCATACAGTTTAATTTGATGTGAAATATAAACTTTGAGGATGGATAAACAAACTTTGAAAAAAAAAAATTCTGTTTTACTAACAGAATAAAAAAAAAAAAGAATCCATTTCATTTATTAAATAACATTAAGTATAGGTGAAAATTAACAGTAGCCACTTGCCACATGGTGATTAAAGTTATAAAAGTGGCGATTAAAAATTTGCTATCAATCGCCAATTTAGGCGCCACTCACCAAGTGCCAATTAAAAAATCTGCACCTCTTCTTTGATTAAATCTAATTAGCAAACTGATTAAAATTTTTCCCTACCAGATGCAAGCATTTTCAACAACTTAACTATATTTTCAATATTTCGGCATTTCACCATATGCTTGCTCTTCAGTTGGATTATTTTTTAAGAAATAATTTTTATTCTGCAAAATGTACTCATCAGGATTCCACATGCATTTCAAGTAATTTATTACTTTTTTCCCAACCTGCATGCAAACTTACTTTAAGGACATTGCAGTATCTTTAATATTTTGACTCCTGCCAGATGCTCAGCAGTTATTTTTCATTAAGAGATACTGTTTAATCCTGCAGAATATTCTCAGCAGCTTAGATTTAACTTATGTGTGTAGTGTGTTAGTAATGCATTTACTTATTAAATAAAATCGAAATAAAATTTTATTAATTTGTTGATTTTTTTGGAAAAAGATATGTATAGATTACAAAGATTATAGTTTACTTAGATGTCAAGAAAGTTTGAAATATTATAGTAGCCACTAACTTTAAAAAGTGGCTACTAATAAAACTAACTCTACCAGCCACTGACTACTAACTCAATTTCCCAATTTTCACCTATAACATTAAGACCATTAATATAAATTTTAAAAAGATTATAATAGCTTAAAATGATTTGCAATAAATTATAAAGTGATATGAAGCATAAATTTGCTGCTAACTGCAATATAGATTCTTCTTAAAATATGAATCTAAAAAGATTGTTACTAACTGATTTTCCAATATTTTACTGTTAAGGTACCATCATATTATTCAAATCCTGAAATTGAATTAAAAAGAACTCCCAATAAAGTGTCAGAACTTTGAAAATTCAGTTGCATTAAAAAAAGGATAGGTATCTTATTTCAGAAGTAGTCTTAGATTTCATGAGGAGCTAAATTAGTTTTTTTCCAATATGAAACTGAAACAGAACCTTTTATTTTGAATTTATATATCTAGAATATCTCAACTGAAAGAACTTTTTTGTAGTTAATTAGTAACTTCTTTTTCATATTTAGACTTTTTATAAGAAAAAAGCATTTTACAATGAGAATTTTTTTTAAAAACAATTACTGGTTTTATGTTATTTTTTTACTCATTTTCTTATATGAAGTTTGATGAAAAGAGAGATTTTAGTTTTCACTTTCACAGAAACTAAGTTTAATTATTATCAATAAAGTAAAAAATTAATACGCAACTATTCCTTTTAAATATGATTTTGCTGATGTGTGATAATGAAAGGCTGAAGCAAGCATATTTATAAATACTTTGGATTCATGCATTTTTTTTCTTTTGAGGCTCATTTTATGAAAAATAAAAGTTATTGTTGTGAAAAATAACATTTTACAATGAAAGATGAAATCAAGTTCAAATTTCAACTGAACATTTATTAATAATAACTTCTGTAAGTAGCTCTGCTAAAGTTTTCTTTTCTAATGAACTGTTTGTTAGCAAATTACTTTAAAAAATCTAACAAAATAAAAATAATTAGTAAAGGAATGTTTTTAGGGAATAGAATTTTGTGAATAGGCCCATATGTTGACTGGATCGATTCCTGATGCTAAAAACTCAATCTAATTATGAATATCATATCTCAATACTCTTGTTTCAGTATATATATAGAAGCAAATCATAGCCTTAAACTTTACTAAATGAAACCATCATAAATTATAGAAACAAGCCATTTAAAATGCACAGTCTGTTCATGAGTGTAAACCAATAAGACCAATATAATCACAGAATTCTTTGGTTATAAACACAAATAAATAAATCAATACAACACAATACATTTAATTCAAAGTTTCCTAGTAAAAACAGACAATTAAAAGAACTGTCCAGTTAGGATAGTTTATTTTTCTTAAACAGATTTAATCTGTGTATAAATAAAATAAATAAGAGTATATGTAATAGGCAACAATGTAAATATTTTGAGATTCCAATAATTGTCTCATAGGTAACATGATTAAATATATCTAACAAATAATTTGTACATTTCGATAGTTCATTTGTCTAAGAAAGTCTAAAAACAGCGCACAATAACACAAAACATTTAGTAATTTAATATCACAGCACTATGAAACTTAATTCAAATTTTATTTAAAAAAAAAAAAAAACATAAAAGGAAAACAAAAGAGACCTAACGTAAATAGCATTCATTTATACATAGTATATACTGGCACATGAAATATATAACACAAATGGGATGAATAACAGTAATATTTAATAAAATATATTTATTAAAACTAGGAAAGTGGTTGTAAAGCTAATGTCTAAATTTTAAAAGTAATACATATCTAAGCACTGCCCTAAAGGGAAAAAATCCTTATATTTTATTTTGCTATGTATCAAAAATACCCAACTAATAGACAATATTTTCAATACAGCATCAATACATTGATGTTTATCTTATAATTAAATTACTGGCTAAGAAACTTCTGTTCTATTTGATTGGCAGAGCAAAAATTAGGTGCCATTTTTGGATTTTCTAACAACTATATTAATGATTACTCAATATTTTAGCTACCACAATTTTATTTTTACACCTTAAGATACGTCGGTCTTGGTATTTTGTGAAGTTTTGATTTACCAAATCTTACATGATAGTAAAATGTATTAATAAAAGGGTTTTGAATGAATGAAGGTCAGACATCTTTTATTAACAAGAAGTCAAGAACTTTCTAAAACATGCTACATGAATTTATTTGTTATACATTTAAAGGTGTATATTATTAAAATCTACTTGAATACACACATATTCATACAGTATAGAACCATATATCCATAATGGTTGGCGTAAGATGTGTTCTGGATAACTGCTTAAGCATTAAAGCAACATCAGTTTGAAAAGTTTCATGAAATATATGCATTTGTGGCATTATTTCTAATTTTAAATTATTTATAATATTCAGATTAAGAATCAGATTGTAAGAAGATAATTTATAGAAACCCCTTAGAAATATAACTTCTTTTGTTTTCTCTGCATAAAAAATCAAAACATCTTAATATATAACTAAATACAGTAGACTCCCTCAAATCGGCACAGCTTGGGACCAAAAGTTGTGTGGATTTTAGAATTTTGCAGATTTCTGTGCATTGCTTTGTTTACATTTTTTAAACAGTAATTTAAATGTAATTAATGCAATTGAAACTATAATGAATGCTTGCACATTAAGTAATAAACTAAAATTATAAAAATTTAGATAATTTTTCAAATGATTAAAATATCAAAAGCAAAGGTTATGTGATTAAATATTTATTATAAAGATGAAATATATTTTTACTAAATTATTCCATGAAACTTTCCTCATAAAGGTACATTTCTAATTCACATCGAAATCATAAAATAAGGAAGTTTTACTTCAAGTTTAGCCAGACTTAACCCATTTTCGGCCAAAGGTTCGTATACGAACCATTTCGATAAATATATTTTTTTAACACACTGACACATTTTTTTTCAAGAATTTTATTTTTCTTCTATTTTTTAAGGCTTTTGAAGACATACATAAAATATTAGTAATTCAATTGGAGTAAACACTTTCTCTTAAAAAATTTTCAAAATACGCTAGAGTTTTAATTTGAAACGCCTTTGACAAATTCGACTTTTTAAAAATATATTATTATTCCAATTGAAATGAATTATATGTTTTTAAAATAGATTAAAGTTGCAAATTCTGTATATGAAATAAGAATAAAACAAAAGTCATAAAAATATTATTCATATTCATATTATTCATTATAAGAAATAATATTTTATATTATTATATAAAATATTATTTCTTATATAAAATATTATTTTTCATGCACGAATCTTTTTTTGTGTCTTAATGTATGTAATTTAAGCATATTTCAATAAAAATAATGCTACATTTTATAAAATTTCTGTGCTTGGCCTAAAATGGGTTAATAACCAAAAAAACCTTGATTGATACATAAATATATTTGGTAAGAAGATTGCGATTACCAGTGGTACCAGCAATATCTTGAATTTTTTCAGAAATAAATTTATTCTTCCTTCATGAATAAACACAAATTCAGTAATATTAATAAAAATTACAAATTAAAAAATATATGAAATTGATATAAAACTAAAAGAAGCCAAATTTTGTCGCTATATCTGAACTGAATGTTTCATTGTTTAGATCCATAAATTATGTTGCAGATTTAAGAAAGTCTACTGTATAATTCCATTTCAAATCTCAGATACTGGCAAATCAAGTTATACCATGCATTTTGCAATGTTTCAAGCAGTTCATATGTCAAACTGACAATGAATGCCACCTTTTTTGACAAAAATTCTGAAATCAGTCTATTAAAAATATTCTGGACAGTTGGTTTTCTGGTTTACTAATTTCTGGATAGATGGTTCTTACTGTGCATATATGCATATATATATATTACTAGAAGCATTACATCGTAAAGCTTTCATACCTTATCACTTCAGTATTGCATTACTTTTTTTTTTTTTTTTAAATGTTTGCTGATGTAAATTTGTTAATGGTTCCTTAAAATATAATCAGGGCTTTCTTAATTTTATAGAGATAAAAAGTTTTTTTTATTTTTATGTGTCAAAAATCTAGTGTTTCTGTCATTTTTGATTGATGAAAGAAAATGTACTTTTGATATCATGAGTAATAAAGAAGAAAAAATAATTATCTATTCAAAGTTATGGTTTTAGTGTATAAATGTATCATGTTTAAGAAAATGTCAAGTGAGTCATAATTACTTTACTCATAAATGAGAAATAATGCTATGAGAACATAAAATATCGTACACCATTTTTTTTTTTAGAAAATTAAAATTCGAAAACTTTTTTTTAGATATGTGCATTTTCAGAAATAAATTATATGGATAAAAATATATATAATTCATATAAATAAATGATAATGACTAACTTAGTTTTCCAGCAATATATACTTTAACTAGGACTTCCCTCAGAGGGATTAGTCTGAGCGATATTGCTGAGAATACACATTTAATAACTTGCGATAAGTAAAGAAAATGAGATGTTACTTTTAATTGGTCATTCATTGTGATAAAATATAATGATGAAAATAAGCATATCGAATCATAGAACTACAAAATCTTGTTGCATATACTATTTTTATAAAAGAAAAGCAAACCATGCATGGATATAAAATTGGAAATATGCAAAATGTTAAAAGTAATACAGAAAATAAAACACCAAATTTTTCTATATTGGAAATATAGCTCTTTGAAATGATGTCATGAGCATAAACAGAAGCTTCGCACCGATTTGAGAAACTATAAGTAACATAAACTATTATGCTTGAAGAGAAATGAAGTGTATTTTATATGGTGTGAAATCCGTCCGAATAGTTTATAATGTTGATTATCTGTTTTCCACGGATGCAATGAGGTTGTCGATAAGATTTAAGGAATCCTTTTTTAAAAATTTGTCCTAAACGAGCACTTACATCTTATAAGTTACTGTGATGCCAAAGTTATAGTTTCTGACCCCAACAGTATCCTAGAAATTGCAATATTCTCAATAAATTGGGTTTAAAACTTTTTCTAGAAAAAAAAATGTTTACTATGTGAAATTAAATTGTCGAATGTTTTAGAAATCGTTCATAACGAGAATATTATATCTTAAAAGTTGCCACCAAAAAAAAAAAAAAAAAAAAAAAAAAAAAAAAAAAAAAAAGATTTTAAATTTTTAGTTATATCAACATCAAAGAATTCTCATTCTCAATATTTTAGAACTTTTTTTTCTCGTGCTTTGATGGTGATTATTGTTCCTACGCAAAATATAGTATATTTTGCAGCAAAGATGGTTACCAACATTTTTTGCCCACATTATTTTTTAAATCGGCTAGGTACTCCCAATGCTAACGAAAAACACACAAACGGTAATGCTTTATAGCACAGAAATACAGAATCAAAAACTATTTATCTCCTATTATATACACATGACATAAATTATCTAATTAGTGCTAGCAGATGAATTTTTAAATATACATAGATCAATATAATGCTTCATTTTTCTTTTATTAGTATTTCTTAGTATTCATTTTTCATTTATTTGTATTATTCAGTAAAAAACTCACTTTCTTAAGCCCGAATTACGTCAAAATTTTTATAAAAGCGCCTAAGTCCATATAACAGCGAAATATTGTGAAGAGTATTAAATACAAGGTAGTAAGACAATTAGCCAAACGCAGGTAATAAATCGCCAAATATTGTCCTTTTCGCCCTCTCTCAAAATGCATTTTTTTTTTTCGTATATTTAAAAAACACGATTGTGAGTCATTTAAAATTCAAATAAATAAATGAGAGGAAGCAATAATAGAATAAGTCAAAACATTTTATTTCAGCATCAAGGAATTGTATCGTAGTTACACATGTCGAAAAAAGCTGCTTTCGGCCAAAAAACGTTGTCTTCACTAAATTTGAATCCGATTAAAAAAAAGTACCGTGATTAATTAAAATGTTATAGGCAGAGCTGCCAAGTCTCCGGCATTTTCGGTACCGGTATTTTAATACAGAAAATGATTTATTAAATTGGAACATTCTGCGGATTTAAAAAATAACTTTTCCTATAAGAAAATTCTGCTATGCAATAAGCGAGGGTTTGGCATCTCTACATAGGAATATTTCGTAATCTACTTTTTAATCTTAAAAAAAGCAACGACCATTTTTCGGGTACAAAAAGTATTGCTAATTGTTCCATTTTGCATACAAGGTACTGATTGTAATATTGATACATCTATGGTGATAAATTTCCAATAATTTTTCAAATCCCATTTATTTCATTAAAAATATAAATCTTTTATTCATTTAGTTTAAAATAAATGGTTTTTAACTAATTTCATAATACTTTTGAAATATCACTCTCATTGAAACATTCATATTTAATCCATAACGTACATAATATATGACTCTGTTATTACATAAGTCACCTTTTTATTATCATAAAAATTATGTTTTTACTGATTTTTATTAACTCAATAGGAAAATTTTTGTGTTTTGAGCAATAGATGTCCGCATTTCCTATTATTTATTTATTTTAACAAAATTCTTTGTATTTAGAAGAATTTTTATTTAAATAGGAAGTCCAGATGTCGCTGTTAATAAAGAAGAAAGTTACAAAAAAGGGTACAAAACGAGTATACACATACTATCAAATATGGAAAAACGACGAATCCCAAAAAGACGTCGTATGAAATATCATCTTTTAAAGCAAAAAAACGAGGTCTGATTATCGAGCCTACTGATTACAAAATGTGCATTACATTAAAAAAAAAAAAAAAAATGCTGCAAATATTGATTATTTTTTCTTTTGTGCAGTTTTGGCTTCGAAAGATGCGCTATGTTGCAAAAAGATATAAGCGCCTATGAAAACACACCTGGTAAACTTTCATGCTCAGTTTTACAAATAAATATGGCACATATATGCCCTATATACACCGAGGTACCTAATTGGTGCCAAAATGGCGTTTAGTTGCCTAACATGCTGGTTATCATATAAATGTTATAATAAATTGTTTGTTCTAAAAATATTATCATTTATTGATTGTTATAGCTTTTTTAATAACAGGAAATGTTTCATTTATTCCTTTTTTTTTTTTCATTTTGAAATAAATAAATAACGTGTTGTTATAGCATGCTATATGCATCTGGTAATCAAAACGATGTTTTCGCCTAATTGGCATAAAAAATCTCGCCAAACCCGGTGCTTATATCTCTAGTATATTATCTCAAGTATTTTATTTTATGTATACTATAATTGTTTTTACATACCACTTACTTCTTCTGGTATATAGAAATAGGTAAGTGGCTCCTTTATGCAGTATAAATTGTATAAAACTTTAAAAAATAGCCCCGTTGCCCCTTTTTGGATCGAATTAAAAAAATCAATGTCTAATTCCAGTATTGCTACCAGGTATGCATACATACTCCATATTTCAAAGTTGTATGCCAACAGGAAACGGATGAAAAATGGGGGAAAATGTCACATATGCACCAGGGTACATAATTGGCGTCAAAATGGCATTATTTTACCTGAGATGGTAACCCGGCTTTATTTATTTATTATTTGTTTATTTACTCATAAAATGTTTATTTACTTTCACTTCCTTCTTTTAATTATATAAAATATTTCTTTTTATAGTTATTAATTATTATTATTATTTTATTTACTGTAAGTTCTTTTTGAAAATAGAAAATAATTTAAAAATGTGTATGTAAGCATTATTTGAAAAGGGAGTTTTCGCCAAATGGGCTTTGAAAAAAATTGCGCCAAATCTGATGCGCTTGTGGTATCCGTGCCGAAAAATTAGTGACCAGAATTGACTTCCATACACAAACAAAATATAAGTTAAAAGAAAACATGCAATGAAAATAAATATAAAGAGAAAATGATGTCATAAAAGAAACTTTTTATTTAAAAACGTAATTGTTTCACACGCGAAATATGTAAAACATTCATTTAGCGATCAAAAAGTGCTGTTAAGAGATTATCACAAAATCTCAAAATCAAAGTTTTTATGACATTTTTTAATATAAAAAAATAACAGTTTTATTTTCCTGCATGATTAAATTTTAAAAAGTTTTATTGCATTCAATATTTCTGAGTGCGAAAATGATTACTATTTACTCCATGTACTGATTCTGTTATCTATGAAAATGTCCAGCCGGTGAAAATCACGCTCACCAAATTTTTGTGACGTATGCACATAAATTGTGCTTTTTTATCAGTTTTTTTAATATAACTTTTAAACTATTTGGAATTAATTTTTAAAAGTAGGTGCATTCACCAGATTACCTTCATAGGTACCTATTGCTACAAACAGAATCAAAATCCGACAAGTACTTTTTGAGATTTGCTTGACGAAAGAATTTTTTTGAATTTTAATATCGTTACGTATCTCTGAGTATAAAGACTTCGCTTCGCTCAGACAACAAAAGACATAAATGGAAACAGAATTTATTTATGTTTTATAATGATTGATATTTCAGTAACAGAAAAGGTACCGACCTTGCATTGATAAAAATATTGAACATGTTAAAAAAAAAAAAAAAAAAAAAAAGATAATACATAAAAAAAAAGGAAGGAAATAAATAATTCAGTTTTATCTATTTTATAAATACAATAAAACCTCCATAATGATCACTTTAATTTAGCAAATACTTTTTTCAATGTACATACATATTTACATTTTTTACCTCTGAATAATGGACAAATTTTATACTAAAGTGTCTGCGATTAAAACAATTATTGACATTCATTTTCAACTGACCAACAAAGATTTTTTTTTTTTTAAAGTAAAAAATCATATTTCCAAAAGAGAGAAGACGCCATAAAGTATGAATATGTGGAGTCTTTCTTAAATGTTTTTACTAAACAAAACAAATACTGTTATTTAAATATTAAGTTTGTTAAAAAAAATTATGTACCAGGTGTTTTAGAAATGTGTTAACAGTTACAAATGCAAAAGTGGAATTAATCTGTGTAACTGAATGCAGCTTGTGGGAAACTTATTCTAATCAAGAGGGTTTTTTAATCTGTTATTAAAAAAAAAATCAATTGAAGTATTTGCCAAAGCTGCACAAATTAAAATTAAATAATTCTGTGGTAAACAACTTTGGAACAACAACAGGAAAAACTTTGGAATCATTCCAACAAATGCTAAATATGTCCATCATCACATAAAATTACACTTTGTAGCTGAATATCTTTAAATAAAATATTTAGCACATCTGGCTAGATCCACATGTTTTCATCATGAAGGCATTCTTCAACGATGCTAAAAAGATGGCTATTGTGAATAGGTCAGAAATTTTCATCAGTTAGAAGATAACCTCAGTTTAAAACATCAGATGTGCTCAATGCATTTTACATTTTACAGGATTCTGATTTGCAAATTTTCAGTAATTTAGATGATTGAAGAACCCTTTACATACTAATATTTCAATTATATACTTTTCTTTATGCATTTAAAAGAAAAAAAAAAAAATCTTTGTTTGACTAAGTTTCTTCATAAACTGCACTTATTCATGCTTATTATTTCCGTGGTGATTTAAATTAGTATTAGTTTATAAGGTTTGAGTTGACTATTACTTAAGGAATATTATTATATTATTTAAGAATTAAGTTAGCTATTACTTACATCGCACTTTAAGAATTGGAGAGGGGATTTATAAAATATGACACAGGTGTTGGGTCACACATTATGACGTCTCATTTAAAATATGAAACCAATTAGTTTGGCAGTATATACATAATAAAGCACTTCAAAAAAAAAAAAAAAAAAAAAAGTATTATTTTGTGGTAATATTAAATAGATTTCCCCCCCTTTTCTTTGAACTGAAACTGTTTAAAATAAAAACACACAAATTTTTAACGATTTTATACAATTTATATTAGTAGTAAATATACATATATATATATATATTTTGTAACTCTAAATTAATACAAAAGACATTGCCAAAAAGGGTTGACAAATGACAACCATTAATGTAAACAAAGAAAAGGGTTAAAAAAAGAAAACAAAAATCTGTGTGACCTAATTTAATAGATGATTCCATTTTATTGCATGGTTCTCTTTATAATTATCTAACTGTTTAGTTATAGATAAAAATTATGCATATTTAAATTTAGCAATTAGATAATTTAACAAATATTACACAGTTTGATTACAAACAAAAACATGTTAGAATTATTAAAAAAAAGAATGATCTTCTTTTTTAATAAACACGTAATAAATTAAATTTCAGTTAGCTAAAACAGAAAAAAACAAACAAAAATGAAATAAATTATGATGATTTCAGTGGACATTCTCTATGCAAAACGAGTTCTAAAAGGGTTGGTTGTTTATCTGTGTTAATACCAGATGCTTTCATTTCTTGTAACCGCTTCTCTAACCCCTTTTTGTCCTTTCCAACAGCCCACCACAATCTGACTGCAAGAACTAGCAATGGCACAGTAAGTTCATTTTTTTCATGCATACCAGCAAGAGACAATGCTAATTCTGCATATTTTTGTGCCTCTATCACATTATCAACAGCATTAAGACAGGCAACCAGAACACAAAGAGTATAGTATGTAGAAAAGTGACCAACTTCCAAAATTTTTTCTTGTACAAAATACACATTTTCAAGTAATACTGAGGAATCTTCAAATTGCCCGAGTTTCATCATGCCATGAGCTTCTTGTATTTCTCTGTTATAGAGAAATTCAGCTAATTCCAATGATTGACGCAGATCTTTAATTGAATATGAATAAGCTAAGAAGTGTTGGAATGCTACACTTCTCTCAGTTATGGTATCAGCAGTAAAGTTTCTGATAAGTGATTTTTTAGGAAAAGGAAAATCACTCAGTAGAGAAGGATATTTCTTTTTAAGAGTTTGAAATAAGCTCAAGAAATCAGAGTAACGACGTTCCAATACACCAGGTTGTGTCTCAAGACCAGGAACACGTTTTATAAGCACAGTATAGCTCTGGAAGGAGAAAAACAAATATTAATTATGGAAGAAGACATTTTAATAAAATATTTTTGTAAAACACACACGTATTATGATACTTCTCTACTAGGAGCCTTTGTAAGTTTGAGACGACAATTTTAAAAAAAGAAAACATTTTACTAGTATCTTTTGGAGACCTGTCCCCTCTTTCATACATACAACAAATTTGTTAAACATTTACACAATTTATTTAACAAGTTCATTAACACACAGCTATTTATTTATTATTATATATAAATAGAAGTACTTTATATAATGTGTAGTTAGAAGTAAATTTTTTATATTCATTATATATAAACAAGCACAATATCAATTATATTTTCATAGCTATTCATAATCATTTCTCAATAACTTCACTTCCCAGTCATTGTATGTCAATTCAACCAACTTTTTTAATTGTTTGTAATACATTAAAACGGATTCAGGGCTGTAATCAGCCAGTTATGCTAGGGGGGAGGGCTCTGAAATTTTTCTAAGGGGCTAACACCTTTTAACAATCTATACTTTAAGAAAACTAAATATAGCAAAACCCCATAAAATGGACCTGCCTATAGAAGAACCCGTCTAAAGTGTAACCCCTCTACAACAGAACGTTTCTATAAGGGAATTATTAAATGCAAAATACTTCATGATCATCAGAAAATAAATATAAAATTATTTTTTTCTTTTTTATAAAAAATAAAACTCTTTTTCAAAAACTATTGCAAAGTAAAAAATATTATTTTTACATAATAATTAATAAGAAATTAAATTGAGAGCATATATATAATAAATATAATAATACGCATGATAAATACGCATATTTATCATCTGTATTATTCTATTTATTTTTATGGACACTAGAAATCAGATAGTATTTACAGGGACACATAAAATATTTTGGATAATGTACTATATCTGAAGTACTGTATACTATTGCACAAAGATCTGAATATTTTTAAAACCTCGTTATAGTACGAACGCACCTCTTTTTCTACATTTGACAGGCAATTTCTAACTTTTTTTTCCTTTTTTGTAGTTAAAAAATTAATTTCAAAAGTTATAATTTGTCATTCTTTAGTGACGTTAAAAACACAAAATTCTTCTTTTTTATTAGCACTTTCCAACGAAGTTGAAAAGTGCTTATGCATTCGGTTTGTCTGTCCGTCTGTCCGTGCTCTAACTTTCGTAAACATACTCGGATCGCCATGAAATTTTTAGATGTTTTTGACATTAACCCTAGCACGAACCTCATTGAAAATAAAGTTTATACCATGATTATTTTATTTACAGGGCTAGTCAAAAGTTTACCGTTACATTACGGCCTATGGGGAGAAACCGTTTCAATTGAATTTTAAAGATGTTTCACCCTGTCAAACATATTAAAATTTATATGCATTTACGATATATAGTAAAATATGTATTCTGTAAAAAATGCGGTGAAAAAACAGCTATTATACATTTGCAGGGCCACGCAAAAGAATTCCATTACATAATCGTCAAAGGGGAATTGTGTGCGACATATTTTAATTATATTGAACCATTTCATCATATCATATATATTATAAAGCAGAAGTTCTGAAACTTCCACACCAGTGTTTTCAAAAACTACCCGATGGATTTTTTTGACGATTGTATCATTCGATAGGAAATATTTTTGCGGAGGTTTGTCATTCAAATATACAGAATTAAGTATGACTTTTGGTAATAAATTTTGTATTTTTCGGTTATTTTTGATGAAAGGGTTGCCAGTAGTTATTTTTTGGCGAAAATTATCATAACCAAACAAATTAAAAATGATATGTCTGTTAGAAATATTACAAACATCTTGCAAATAAAAGCATAAAATAACTATTGATAATAATAATTAATAATAATAAAGAAAAACCATTTAACGAGGCATAATATAAAAAAATATTTATCTTAAAAGTAAAAGAAACATTTGTAACGCTTAAAAAAAAACTTAACGTGAAATATTACATTTGATGCAACATTTGGCGACTTATCCTTGCGTTAGAATAAAAAAAAAAATAACTTGAAAATTTGATTAAATGAATTTTGAACGATATTTATTTTCCTTTCTATTATTTCCTTTCTCTTTTTTATCAAATTAAC
Organism: Maratus speculifer; assembly: GCA_964019185.1. Taxonomy (NCBI): domain Eukaryota; kingdom Metazoa; phylum Arthropoda; class Arachnida; order Araneae; family Salticidae; genus Maratus; species Maratus speculifer. Next base: position 52,476,369 of record OZ025290.1, on the reverse strand, counting down.
TTACTCCAGAAAAGGCAGATCTAATTATAAAAGTAATTGTGAGTTATATATTTGTTTCTTTGCGATTTTTTTTACTTTTGTCGGCAAAGAATTAAGCCAAAAATGCATATGTCTAACTTTAGGACGCAATACAGTTGTTTTTTCCAAAAGAAGATAATTTTTGGAGTATATTTTAGTATTCAATTGTAAATTCAATAAACATAAGTTAATATTTTAAAAATTGTAATCAAATATTTAAATTTTAGCTTTAGTGTGAAATTCTGCCGCACACATATATATTGCAAAATAATGTCATTCTTTTTCAAAAGTTTTTCACCGCAATTTTGAAAATTGTAATCAACCAACATACTTTTTTGCGCCATTTTGTAAAATTCTCTTCCAGGGAAAATTAGTTTTAAAATTTACAAACTGAACAAGAAATCTATGCAATTTAAATGAAATTTATGCAATTTCGCGTTATTACTATCGATAAATTCAACATTTTGAAATAAAAATTGCCTGCTGAAAAAAATGGCACAGATGTCATATATGCACCACATTGGCGCGATTGCCACAAAACGTCGATTTTATGTTCATATGGTAGCTCGGCTATTGTACATTTAATAAACTATTTACTCTTATTTATTTTTTTAAATAATGTAAATTGTTTTATTTTATAATTATTAACAAAACATTATTTATTTATTTCTATTTCCTTTTTAAAATAATAGAAAACAATTAAAAAATATATATGCAACTGATATTTTAAAATGAAGTTTTCGCCAAATTGGCGTAAAAAAGGGAAAAAATGCACAAATGTGGTGCACATAAGGCATTTGTGCCAAAATATTTTACAAGTTTGTTTTAATTAGCCATTTCTTCTTCTATTGTCTTCATATTTTTCCTGTGTTAGATAATATTTAAAATGATATTGGACTAATTTTAAATAATTGAACATCGCCAAATAGCATATTTACTATATTATTGAAAGTCTTATTGGCACAGATATTATATATCACCGAGGTAACTAATAGACTTTAAATTGGCATTATTTTGTCTGAGACATATTAACCCGACTATTAATATTTATTTATAAATAAAATGCTTATTTACTTTATAAATTGCATAAATTTTTTGTTATATACTTATTAATTAAACTTTTTTCATAAATTTTTATTACTATTTAAATAATAGAAAATAATTTAAATATACATATGTAACTGGTATTCGAAAACAATGTTTCCGCCAAATTAGCATAAAAAATTATCGCGCCAAATTCGGCGCATATGACATCTTTGCCTTTTTGTTTATGTATTAAGAAGATTTCTAGATCATCAACGAGATCATAGAAAATTTGTCAAATTATTTTATTTGAGATTATTAAATTTATGGTTTTTCATTATGAAACAAACGAAGAAAAGAAAATTTACTATTGATGCAACTACAGAAATAACGACTGCTTGGCGTTATTTTTTTAAAAAATCGAAAAGGCGATTTTTAACTATTTGTTTACTTTTTTTTGTTTACATTATTATAAACATTTTTCCATTTTTATATACGCATCACCTTGGCACGTTTTTTTTTTTTTTTTTTTTTTTTTTTTAATCTGACATCAGTATGGCAAATACTGCGTTTTCAAATACCAGTTACATGTTATATTATTTTTAATTATTTTCTATTATTTTAAAAAGGAAACAATAATAAATAAGTGAAATTTAATTAATAATTATAAAACAAAACAATAAAGAAAGAAAAAAATAAAGAAACGTAAAGAAACAAAGTTTATTAGTAAATAAACAACAACAACCAGATTACCACGCAATCCATAAAATCACAATTTTGTTGCAATCGCACTGACGTGATCCATACATAACACCTGACCAAAATATTATTGGCTATATTATTATTTATATTTTTTTATATTATTTGGTACTACTTGATAATCCCTTCGACCAAAAAACGGCTGCCAAAATAAAAGATTAAATGTCAATAATGGATGATCGTAAGTGCCACATTAATTTGAAATTAAACATGTTATATGCGTTTGTTACGTCATTAACTACTTTTTAATTCGACGTTTTATTTGTATTTCTATTAATATTTTCGTAATTTATTGATTCTTTGGTTATTTAAAATAAAAGTTATATTCGTTTGTATAATATGATGAATCGTTTTGCAATATGTATAATTTGGCGAAATTGATCTATGGAATAATAAAGTAGTACCTATTATTTATTAAAATTCTATCTGGATATTTGAGTTGACAGAACTGGCGTACTTTTCAAGTCTCCGTAGAGGCATTCGCCAAGTTGTCGTTAATTCTGTGTTTTATCCTTATTATGTATTTTCATCTGTAGTTATTTTACTATCCCTAAAAAAGCAATATTTGCAATGTGCAGGAAAAATATTCGGAATATCAAAGATATAGAATAAAAAAAAAATATTTGCAGTTAATTTATCAATCATTCAGGTTAAAAAAATACTTTAAAATTGGCCAAGAAAAAAATATACATTAAATACCAACAGTAAAAAATTTTGTTTATGATGTTTGTGTTGCAGTTTTAATTAACATTAAGCCCTATCAACAGAATTTTATCAAAAATTAACTATTAAATACTACTTCATTACCCCGTCGAACAAAAAAAAAAAAAAAAAAAAAAAAAAAAAAAATTATCGCCAAGATATAAGATTGAATGCCAATAATAGATGATTGTAAACTTCACTTTCTTTTGAAAATAAACACGGAATAAGTCTGATACATTTGTAACAAATCGTTCTAAGCACTACTAACGTTTGACGCCAAAAATCATAATGGAATTGATTTCAAGCTGAAGGTTTATTTTTCTACAAAATTTAGCATCAAGATTATTAACAGCTACATGTTTGTAACTGCAGGGCTGCCACAGGCGACTACTTTTAACTCTAACTGGCACCACTTTCTTTAAACAGAAATCCTTAACATACACTTTGACAACACTTGCAAGAAAAATTTATTTTGAAATTTATATTAGAAAAATAGTGGTGCGAATGGAATATAAAAATAGTCGCCTGTGGCAGCCCTGCAACTGGTTTTAAAAAATGAAGAGGCAGTGAAACTGATGTAATTTAAATTTTACCCATATAATTCAGCTTTAAAACACACCTTTTATACTTCATTGTTCTATTAAATATACAAGTTAAACACTCTTTTTTACATTTTTTTGCTATGTACTTTGCTGGAACACACCAAGGTAGATAGAAAACTGTAGTAGAGTTACCAGAAGAGGACGGTTATTAAAAAATGTAATGTAACATGTAATGAGAATGTATTCAGGCTACCAGATCTGCACATAGTACAAGTTCAGATTCGGGAGTTTAAGAACTAACAAATGATAATGTGCTATTTGAAAATTAATAGAGTTTGATAATCATTGCAATGCTTTCTGACAAAATAATGTGATGAGTAGAGAACATTTTGATTCCTGCTGTCACAATGGTCTCATTTTCATATCAAACTCTACTATAAATGATCAAATTAGAGAGATGGTACTTAATTACCCAAATTTCGTCCAAGGCATACAATAGTGCAATATCGCAATGACATTGGCATTGGCATCGTTTTCAGCATTGCGGAAGGACATTCCATGTGATGGTCTACACTGCTTTAAAAAAGAAATTTCAAATCACCATTTTGTTTCAGTCAAGATTTGTTTGGAAAAATGGACCAGCGCAGCGGGCATAGCCTGCTAGTATATTATAAAGCAGAAGTTCTGAAACTTCCAAACGAGTGTTTTCAAAAACTACCCGATGGATCTTTTTGCAGATTATATCATTCGATAGGAAATATTTTTGCGGAGGTTTATGATACAAATATACAGGGATAACTCTGATTTTTCGTACTAAATTTCGTATTTATCGGTAATTTTTGACGGAAGGGTTGCAACAACTAATTTTTTGGCGATAATTATATTTCAAAAAAGAAATGAAATGCTTTCGCTAATGGAAAACAATATAAACATTTCGAAAAAAACCTGTTAATTCATAGATTTAAAATAAATAATGATAAAAAGAAAAAAATCCGTTTAAAGCTAAATAATATTATGAAAGGAAAATATTTATCTTTAACGAAAAAAAAAAAAAAAGAATATTTATGATATTTAAAAAGTAACTCAATGTGAAAGAAAATTTTGAAGTGACACAATATTTGGCTATTTATTTCTTTCGAGCCAGATTAAAAGAAAACAACATCTCAAAAATTTCATTAGGTAAAACATATGTATTTTTTTTTCTTTCTTTTTTCAAAAAATATTTTTAAATCTAATTTTCCCGTTATGTGTTTTACAAAAGAAACTCGCAGAATTAATTTTTTTTTTTTTTTTTTTTTTTTTTTTTTTTTTTTTTTTTTTTTTAAGGCTCTAATCGTTATTTGTATATTGTTTGTTCAATTGGGTATTTCAATCTACTTTTGTCGCCAATCAATGCGATTCTAAACCATAAAAAAGCACAAGACGGAGCGATGTTTGCAAGAACTATTTTTTTTCTCTCTCTCTCTCTTTTAATGAGTGAGAGCATTTTTAGGAAAAAATTTTACATTTAACTGAAATACATAAATAGCAGTTAATACCACAAAAATGAATAATATTTAAATTTTAGGGTAAAATCTTTCCACTTACATAGATATTGTAAAATAATTTAACTGCAACTTATTTTATTTTATTTTATTTTTTTATTAGCATCCGATGCTATTTCTTTCAGACAAGCTAAAAATGTCGTGTCATCAGCCCTGAATTTTCTACTGAACCGATTTTGATAATTATTTTTTTAAATGAAAGCTATTTATTTGTAGTTGTGCCCATTTTAGCTATTTTTTAATTTATTTCCATTTTTATATTTTATTTTTAATTTTAAATGCTTTTTTACGATATTTCTTCAAAATGGTGGCAACTTAGTTTAGCTTTTCTCTCCATAATAAAAATTTATTTTCCATTATTACTTTCCACAAGTCAGAAACTTTATTTGTGAACATGTCCTCGCATTTAAAAGAAAAAAGTTAATTGTTTTCGTAAAATTTAACCACAATAAAATGATTGCATATAATTATGCACTAATTGAGGTAAAAAAATATATTTACTGAGAAATAATATTAATAATGTAAATAAAATAACAGAAAATAATTTATGATAAAAATTAATGTCTAAAGCACAGTAAGAAATATTTCAAATGAGAAAAATGATGGCATTCAGCAACCAGATAAAATGAATTTACAATATTATTACGGACGCCTTTTTCATATTACTAATAACAGTCACTTTTAAAAAACATTTGAAGAGAAAATGACGTCACTATTTAAAACATCGCATTTTTACTCATAACGATATTACATTTCAATATTTCTTTTCATTATGGACACTGAGATTGAGATTTTACTTTCAGATGACTTCAGTGAGTGAAAATAATGTCATAGTAAAAATAAAATTAGTTTTTTTTTTTTTTTTTTTTTTTTTTTTGTAGTGCATATAATATAAAATTTCTGGATTTCGCCGGCACTCAGATTACAATTTTAACTGAAGATGTGCAAATATTTGCATGCAAAATTGTAACCGGAAAACTTGACATTAAGTTTGGAAATATATTTATTATATATTGATTCAATAATGTAATTACTTTTGCTTTTTTTTAAGCCAAATCGATCGGGTCTTTTAAACAATTCATTCGTCGAATTCGACGGGATTCCACTCGTTTTATTGTTAAATTGCATTTCCTTTTACTCAGAGTCTATAAAAAAGAGTTTAAACCAAAGAAAAAATCAGTTTTTGATGAATCTAGTCAATGAAGAAGTAGCACGTCAAATTGTATCTCTCTATTATTCCGCAATTCCAATGTCTCAGAGAGAAATTGCTATTCAATTGTGTATTTCATGCCGTTTTGTTTGCTACTATATTGATAAACATAAGAAAAATGAAGTTAGTTCATCGCAATCTAAACGGGGTCGCCCTTCTAAAAAGCCTCTATCAATTTTTTCTCCTTTTTTTTTTCTTTTTCTAATCGGAGGCGAAATTTAATTCTGCAATGGCAGAATCTACATTCAACTTGTTATTTTTTTTTTTTTTTTTTGGCACAGATATCTCATATGCACTACATTGGTTGCGATTTATCTCTTGCGCCAAAACCATATATACATCTGGGTAATTAACTGACGCCAAAGTGTCATTATTTTGCTTGATATGGCAACCCGGATGTTATTGTCTATTTATTAATAAACTGTCTATTTACAATTTTTTTCTTTTTTTTCCAGTTATATAAACTATTTCATTAGGTAAAACATATGTATTTTTTTTTCTTTCTTTTTTTAAAAATATTTTTAAATCTAACTAGACGGTTGCCCGCCCTCAGTAGCCCGAAGACTATCTGAATGCCAGTTCTACAACCCCACAATTTCTTCTCGGTGTTCTGGGGTTTCGTTTGCATATCTTTTTTTATTGTTAATGAAGAGGTCTTCCATTTGTTCTTCCATCTGTTCTTCTTTCTGTTCTTCCATCTGTTCTTCCATCTGTTCTTCCATTTGTTCTTCCATTTGTTCTTCCATTTGTTCTTCAATTATATTCGACGATTCACTGTTTGAGAGCCTATCTGTCCTTTTATTTATAGAAGTTCAAAATGAAAAAAGATTTTCTTAGCAGACGATTTTTTGTGATAAATACATTATCTGTTTTATATTTCTTCTGCTTTATTCCTTTTACGAGTTGGCGCATTGCCAAGATTTGCTTCCTCTGGACCGAGTTGGCGCATTGCCAAGATTTGCTTCCCCTGTGCCTCAAATAATTAATTATTCAATTAATTATCCTCAGAATTCCTTTTATTTATAGAGATTGATTTGACTTTTTGTTGTCCATGTAAGTCATGCCAAGCTCAATATAAGTATCCAGTGGATACACATCCAATTACCTATGAGATTATTTAAGATTTAATATTTAGTTTAAAAAAATTAATCTTACCATTTTTGTAACATTTTATCTCATGCTATAAATGCATATTTTCAAGTAAGATTAGCTGCTATAATTATGGTTAGTATAAAATAGTGTGTTTATACTGGCCATTAAGGAAAATAAAAGCAAGCAAACATTTTAAATAATGGGATTTTAAGAAGTAATTTTAAAATATGAGATTCTGTGTCAGAGTTTGACTGATTGAAAATGGAATTGCCCAGACACAGGATCAGCGTAACGCTGCAACGCACGTCGCAGTTTCTTGGGAAGATCTGCAGACTATTTTGCAACTGTTAAAAATTTAGAAAAAAAAATATTTGCTAGAAATTATTTTCTATGTGCTATGGTAATATGGTCCAAGCCACATGCGATTAACAAAGCTCCGATTCTCCTTACATTATAATTCAGAGAGGATTCTGTTCCAAATTTTCCAGAAAATTAAAACAATAATTTCCAAGAATTAAAAAATTTTGGTCATAAATCCAAAAATTCGGACATAAAATGCATTGCAAATTTAGACAAATGGTCTTCGAAAAAAATCAATTTCGTTATAGATCGCGGGAAATACGCGAATTTTGTCAAAGGAATGAGGAAAAGTCATGAAAAAAAAAAACAAGCAAATTTCTTCAAAAGATCGCAAAAAACGGCAGGTTTCGTCAAAAGATCGGAAAAACATAAAATTTCCTCAAAAGATTGCGAAAAATCCGCAAAGTTTGTTAAAAGGGTAAAAAAAAAAGTGTTGGGAATGGATTATCTTCTTTTAGGACAAATGCGAGAAAATGATCCAATTTAATAAGGCTAATTTTGCAATAAAATTTACTGTTGGAGATAAACAAGTGTTCAGAGCACTTTTTGCGGCCTGTACATGAATCACTCGTCTCCAAGGGATTAATGATGGTCTTGTTAAAAAAAAAAAAAAAAGGATAATAGATTGTTATTTTTATTTTATATTCTTCAATGCTTTTTTTTTCACATCAGTTTTACACTTGTTCCTAAAATTCATCCAATGTCACAAAAAAAAAAAAAAAAAAAAAAAAAAAAAAAAAAAGTTAGAAATTGCACGTGAAGCATAGTAAACAAGGTACGTTCGCACGATAACGAAGTTTTAAATATATTCAGATCTTGCTGTTATAGTAGACAGAACTTTGGATACAGTATAGTGTCGAAATCTTTTTTTGTGTTCCTCTAAATTTACAGGAAGTAACTTGTATTACACCTCAGCAACTTACATATCATACTCATAAAATGTGAAATACTTTAATATAATTTAAACACGCCCCAAGCAATGTTTTCCTGTATAGCATTATGTAGTGGAATACTTTTGTGTGGCAATTTAATGATAAATATTCTTTGCATCACAGATTGTACAGAATGTATATTTTAATATATATATATATATATACTTCATAGGTTCATGTCAATTCTATTATATTCGAAAGAGTTTAACATCATTAAAATGTATTTAAAACTATTTATTCCTATTAGTCGTAATGTAATGGAGTAAACTTTTGATTGTCCCTCTAATTAAACTATGCATCCAATTCTCTTAAATTTTAAAATGACTCGACAAAATTGCACTAAAATTATATATTTTAAATATCGTGTGATTTAGTTGGGCAGTTTTTATTTTGTTGTATGTGGACAGACAGACGTACTGACGAGCAGACGGATTGACAGACTGAACGATGAATTTAGGTGCTAGCTGTATAGATATTTATGGACGCACTTAAAATTATTCAGATCTTGAGGTAATAGTACAGAGTATTTCGGATATAGTATATTAGCCAAAATCTTTTGTGTGTCTCTGTAAATATTATCTGCTTTCTTTTACAGGAAATAACTTGTAGTATTCCTCAGCAACATCTCATAAAATTTTAAATAGTTAATTACAATTAAAATGCACACCAAGCAATGTTCTCCCTATACCATTATGTAATGGAATACTTTTGTGTGGCCTTGTAAATCAATAACAAATGTTCTTTGCACCACAGATTATGCAAAATGTAATATTATAATATGCACTTGATAGATGCAGATCAATTTTATTATGTTCGAATGAGTGTAACACCATTAAAATGCATTTGAAAGAGTTTCTCCCATTGACCGTAATGTAATAGAATACTTTTGATTGTCCGTGTAACCAATCACTGCTTTCGATTTTCATAAAATTTGAAATGAAGCGACAAAATTATGTAATAATTACATATTTTTAATTTCATACAATTTGGTTGGTTAGTTTTTGTGTTGTTATATGCGGACAGACGGCAACGACAACCTTAGGTGCTACATTTTTACACAATTACGAACACACCTAAAAAACGCAAGGACATGAACACCCATTTTCAAAACATGTGAACAACTTTCATTAAATGTAAGGCGACATTTTTTTATTAAGTGTTTTCCCATAAAAAAATATTTTAATCTTAAAAAATATTTTTCTTTCACTCAATAATGAGAATTTTCATGATACATTATTCAAGAAGTGATTTTCTTTCCATTTGTTTAAAAATTTCTAAGAATTGAATACTGTTTCCCAGTTTTTTATAAATGTCATATATCATGAGTTATAATCATTTGCTTACTCGATGAATAGTATCTTGTCCTTAAAAGGCATGAAAATCAACCGACAACGTCAAATCTGCCATCATTTTTTGACAGATTATTTTTCTATTTACAGTAAAATGTAAAATGCTGTTTCATTTCTTATAGTCTAAATACCTGCAAATACTTTTAAAAGAAAAATTAGTTAGCGAATATGTCAAAAAGTAGCTTTTTTTATTGTAAAATACAACTACACAATTTTATTCTTTGAGACTGAATAACCATATCTGCTAATTTTATGCCTTTATTAGATAATAAAAATTATTCTGCAAATGTGTTAGAATGTAGCGGATTTATGCAGAAAACAGTTAGATGAAAATTCAAAAACCAAACAACAAAAATAAAACCTTCTACTTTCCTAATATACCCCTGCCAACCCCCATAACATGAAACAATTACTGGCTTACAAACAATCATTTTTCTTATTCCATATGTATAAACTAACATTTTTTTTAATCTTTCTAATTTTCAAACATTCTTGTTTCCAAGTGATATTTCATCATTAACTAAATCTACTTAACAAGACAAGTACGCATTGTCAGCAAGCAAACCATTAAAATTTAGAAGCCTAGGTTTTTAATGACTAGCATATGCATGGAGCATAGGTTTTTTTAGTCAAGACATTGACCATTGCTTAACTAATTATCGGTTAACTTGAGAAACATGCGTCCGTTTCCATTCATCCTGTGTAAGATGGGATTATCATTGCTTTGAAAATTTAACGACGTACTACACATGTGCTGGCTAGTTAGTGCATCTGGACTTAATTTTTTTCAGGATAAAGAAATGTTATTTTAAAACGCATTTCGAATATTGTATTCCACCGCTAGCAAGATAACACAAAACAACTAATCTAACAGAATTCCAAACACAAAAATTTGGATGCATTCCCATTTTATTCAATTCAATTAAAAGGTCTAAAAAAATTTCTTGCTAGTTTTTTTTCTTTTCTTTTTTTTTCTTTTTTTTTTTTTTTTTTTGAGAAAAGTTAAAATATGCATTTTGTTAAAAAAAAAAAAAAAAAAAAAAAAAAAAAAAAAAATAGAAAGTAGGGAAATCATTAGAGGGGGCTCAGCCCCCATCTGGTTACGGGCCTGATGGGATTTTGAATAAACTTTATGTACAAATTACCACTACCTTGCTAAGAAACCATATAAAACATTTCTTTTCTAGACCTCACAGTTTTTAAGGTATTAAAAGGTCCAAAGTTTTGGTTGTATTTATAGAATGCCCTTCCATCTTTAATTTTTTTTTTCCCTCTGAACCTAAAGTGTATATGGGCTTAAAAATGTCATTGCAAATCAATAAAAATATGAAAACAATTTTTAATGTCATAAACCAAAATTTAAAGTTATGGCAGGATTTTATCGGGATACGAAAATTGCAAGTCACAAAAAGGCAATTTTTTTTTTTTAGTTACTCTGAATTTTTTCAACTAAACTGACTTTTCTATGCCCAGGTTGAAAGTCAAACTCTGGATGAATAGTTTTTCACACAGTTTGAAGTATTCAGTGTGTATGATGTTTTTGCCAACCAGTATGATTAAGTTTAAAATACAAAGTGTATCTACATTCCTATTGTTTAATGGAGTTCCTTTATCTGCAGTACATTTTACTGAACTGCACACATAGCAGACCAGATGCCAATGTTATTACCTATAAGATTATCTGAGTGAAACATGCTCACAGTAATCAACCAAAGTATGTCAATAGGTAGAGTGTTGGCATGTGAAGGTCTTGGGTTCAACTCCTGGTCTGGGTATTTTTTCATCAATTGGAAAAATTCAGTTTGCATGACAAAGTTAAAAGAATAACATGTATTATTTTGTTGTTTTAAATTACATTTTATGCTTAAGGTTTTCCAGTTATGAAATGGCTTACAGCGATAGCTTATATAAAAAAATTTACCTTATTTCGGAAAACTGCACCTATCAAGAAATACAAATATCCATGTCTAATTTTATATATGTTATGGTGTCTACATTATTTCTCTGACAATAAGTTCAAATGAGTTTTTGAACATATTATCATTTAATAATTGTTTTTATTATGATTGTTATTATTTGCAAAATAAAGTTTAATCCTTTGTTTTGATTTCTAAGGAATTAATGAATAATAGAAAACAAAAAAACAATGACTACAATATTTTTTTCCATAAAAATGGTGTATGATCCCTTGGTTATATTATTTATTTTTATGATTATAAGTATTTTTTTCTGAAGTTTAAACAATCTTTTGTCAGCATAGAATAAGAAAATAGAAGAACCCTTCCCTCATTTTAATTATATCTTCTTTTAAGCAATAATAAAATTAAACTGAAGTGATCTTAGGTTGTATGATTTCACTACAATCAATATTTTTTTTGTTAGTTTTTGAGAGAAATAAGTTTTAATATAAAATTATGAAGATTTAACAGAATACACAACTTATTGAATCAGAGGCTGTCCAAACACAATTATAAAAATAAAGCAATAAAAAATTTTAGCATCATCTATGAAATATCTTATAATTTAACTGTTAATTTATTTTTCCTCTTTAAAATGCCTATAATTCTCCTCTCACTTTCTCTCTCTTTATTTGGTATTTATATACATAAGTACGCCATCGCAGCAGAAGTTGCACTAATGCGCCAATAAAGGGCAATCTTGTTGTTCGCACCAGTGTTAAATTCAGGGGATGTCCCGGGGAGGACGTCCCCCCCCCCTGGAAAATTTGACATTTAGTGTTTTCAATCATCAAAATGTGCCATTCCCTCCCCGGAACACCATAATGTCCCGCCCCCCACCTCGGAGTAACAGAAGTCCCTTCTGGAGAAAAGTGCCTGAATTCAACACTGGTTCGCAAGTGCACAAAAAAATGACATAAAAAAATGAGCAAGAAAAAAACACTAAATAAGGGCATCAAAAATCAGCATACAAGGCAACAAAGAATCCAAAAGATAACTGTGGGTGCGTGAGAGCAACAAGGTTGCTCTTTATTGGCACAACTTCTGCTGCAGTGGTGTTAATACGTAAGTACCCTTTATTTATTTATTTTGTGTGTGTGAATCTTTTTCTTCAAAAAGTCTTTTCCTGCTCTGAATATTTTAGAGAAGGCTTTTGAGAAAAATTCTGAAGTAATTCATGTTTATTTCTTAATGTATTGTCTATTGTATCTTAGACAGTGATATTTGGTGTCATATAAAACACTGCTATAATCTAGCAAATTCAACTTTTCAATGAAATAAAAATTTTTGAAAGAACACTTTGAAAATTCTTGAAATAAAACACATTTGTGCATATATACACACATATTATGCATATTTATAGCTTCATAAAATATACATATTTGTTAGTTTAAAAATTAATTTTTTAGTTATTAAAATAAATGAGAAATGAAGATAACATAAATAATAAAGTCATTCTGAGGACAAAAAGATAAGAAATCATATAAATATCATGGTATAATCAATTTCCAGCAAAACTAAAACTTTACAGATAAGGTTATGATCAAATAAATGATTTCTAAATATGAATCATTTTGAAACTGTAAAATTTAAATGTCTATCTCTTATTAGAATGCAAATGTAGTTTTTAAAATGAAAAGATAATATACTGGGGGAACATGGAAAATTATGACTCTTTGTAGATCTTTTTCCTACAATACTTCAATGTTTTTTAACTCTTTAATTTAAAAAGTTCCACATATTGTTTTAATCCCATAAAAAATGAATTAATTTTAAACTGCTGACAGACAAAAAAGGTTTGCTAAATTTGATATTGAACTGCCTACAATATTAACAAAATAAATATTAAAATGGTTCTAAATATTCCATAACAATATAAAATTTTACAAAATTTTTCATTGCTGCAATTAAAAAACTAGTCGTTGGGGGCCACTGTAATACTTACCCATCATGGATATGTATATGGAAATAAAACTATTTATACAGAAAACTATTTATACAATGCGCTGCAACTCATAAACAAAATTTAAATATTGTTAATATACATAGTAATGCTATATTAAAGAACTGCTGATTACCAATTTCGACAAATTACAGTAGACTCCCTCAAATCCGCAAACCTAAAATCCGCAACTCTCTAAAATCCACACATAATTTACGGATGTAAACAATGAAGCATTCAGTTCAGATATAAGGAAAAAATTTTACTTTTTTTGTTTTATATCAATTCCAAATATATTTTAATTTGTAATTTTTGTTACTATTACTGTTTTAATGTTTTCTCTTGAAGGAAAAATAAATTTATTTCTGAAAAAATTCAAGATATTCCTGTTATCAATGATAATCATAATCTTACCAAATATATAATATGTCTTAATCAAGCTTTTTTTTTTTTTTTTGTCACTAAGTGTGGCTAAACCTGGAATAAAACCTTCTTACTTTATTATTTTGATCTGAATTAGTATTGTACATTATTTATGAGGCAAGTTTCATTGAATAATTTATTCAAAATACATTTCATCTTTATAATGAACACTTAATCATACATTATTAATTAGACCTTTGTTTTTAATATTTTAATCATTTTAAAAATGATCTAATTTTTTATTATTTTAGTTTATTACTTACTTTAATATTTTATTATATTGTAAGCATACATTATAATTTCAATTGGATTATTAATTGCATTCAAATTACTGTTTAAAAAATGTAAACAAAGCAATGACCAGAAATCCGCAAAATTCTAAAATCCGCAAAATCTCTGGTCCCAAGCTGTGCAGATTTGAGGGAGTCTACTGTATATAAAACTCCAAACTACTCAAGTAGTACCGAACTGCGTAAAAGAAACATCCTTATAACTCCAAAAATAATAATTCTATTAACTAACTATTGACTGCGTCGGATTAAGCATCACATTTCCAATTAAAATATACCTCTGAATTGAAATTTGAATGAAATACAGGGTCATGAAAAATCGAAGAATGTGGAAAACAGGATTACAAATATCTTGGCAACTAATCATCCGATCGACTTCGTTCTATATGCAAAATGTGTGTTATTTTATTGCCTTTTATGTCCATGCCTTAGAACAAAAAAAATTTGAAAATTTTTATATACCTTTCATCAGAACGAATTTTTCGAGAGTCCGAAAAAATAGTTTTGAATAATAGAGGTTGCTGATATTAAATAAACTTTGTCCCATTCTTACATATTAACTACATACAAAATTTCAAGTCTCTATCACAATTTTTTTGGGAGATAGAGCATTTACAGACAGACAGACGACAATTTTTTTTTTCTAAAAATATATTTTTCGGAATCTTCACTATCTAAAACGTGTAAATCGTCAAAATTTTTTTTTCGATTTTCAAAATGATTGCAAGATTTACCCTATACTACGTATGATGGGTAAGTAATTATCCAAGATTTTAACATAATAATTCATTATATTTTCAATTTATTATTACATTTAAAAGTATTTCATGCCTTCAAGATTATTTTGATATAGAAAAATAATGGTATAAATAAAATACATTTTAAAAGATTTACAATAAAAGTCAATATTTCTCTATAATCTAAATGGTCAAATTACTAAAACTTTTCTTCAATGACTAAAGGAAGGAATTCAAAAATTTTTATAAACTTACTACATATTTTTTCTTGGAATCAGTGACAGTTTTAGCAGACACAATTTCAAATGTAACTCGTTGTGAAGACTTTCTTGGTGATAACTGAGTAGGTATATGAGTTCCTGATATACTAGACCAAGAACCTAAAGAAATAAATTAAAACTTAAAAAAACATAAGAGATTAAATTATATATTAAGTAAAATGAATATAACAAATAAAGGTTAATCTGTTTAGTTTCTAGTATAGAAACATCTTGCATATCAGTATCAGTGTACCATATTTAAAGAGAGAAAACCCACATCCACAGTAAGTGCCGAACTGCTTAAATTGGCATTGATAAACTAAAAATATCATATACATATGTTGCAGACGTAGGGACACTACTTTTATCGACACCATCACACTGACTTGACTTTAATCAAAGTTTTATGGACAGTGTAAGATGTAGCATTTTTAATAAATTAGGGTGTCAATAAAATGTTACTTAAGGGAGACCTGTACCCCATTTTCGGCCAAAAATCATCAAAAGTTCAAAATTTTTTTTTCTCAAAAAATGATAAAATACATATTTGCGAATATCCATGCAAAATTTCAGAACTCGGGGACTCTTGGAACAGGTAGAAAATGAGCTTTTTAAATTGTATTCACTATAGAGTTTAAAGGACTAGCGGCCATTTAAAACTTGTTTTCCTGAAAATGACTTTTTTCATATTTTGCCTAAGTTCAAAGTACTAAGGCTCAGTGGTAAAATGATCTAGAAACAAAGTGTTTATGTTTTTAGAATCTTAAATAAATTTGCAACAAAAGTAAGAAGAGATATATTTTTTAACTATTTCTGAAAATTTTAGATAAATTGGTAAACATGAAAATTATAACGAATTTAAGGCAATTTACCATGTGTATTTTTCTTTTTTTTTTAGACGATTAAAATAGAAAATTAAAAATATCTCTCCTTAGTTCTTTTCTATATAGTATAACACTATTTAAGAAATTTTAGTAATATTGAATATTGAAAATTGAATGAGTAGTAGTAATTTTAAAAAGTGTATTTTTAGACACACAAAAAAAAAAAAAAAAAAAAAAAAAAAAAAAAAAATCATAAAAATTCTCATGAAAAATATGCTTTTTAATAAAAAGTGAATTTTTTTGCTAATTATTCCTTACAAGAAGATTCTTAAATAGTATACCAAAATTCATTACTTTAAAATCAATAATAAAAATTTTGGGTTTTTTCTTACGGGTCTCCCTTAAAACATTTAAACAAAATGTTACATATTTTTATGTAATTTTTAAACTAAGCAGATGTCAGTTGGTATTTAAATCATCCACAATAACTTAGTTACATAGTTTTATCTTCTTAGGCACTCCACAACTTTTTAAAGTGGTCAACACAACTTCGCACGCTTTTATGAGTCTGTCCCATCCACTTTAATCCTTCTTTAGGCCACAATTGAAAACCCTCAAAATCTGAGTGGAAGAGCTATAAATTTTCTTCATCCATGCTATATCGTTCAGTTTCATCATCAGAAATGTCACAGTTTTTATTATCTGCATGTAGTGTAATGATTCCAGTTTCTGAAAAACTGGACTTTATTAAAGCCTGTTAATCAGGGTTCTTGGTGGATTTTGACCAACATTAGCAATTTGGCAATAAGAAATAAAAAACAGTAGCCAAATTGGGGGAGGGGGGGGGGAAATAGCAAAATAGATTCAGCATGAATTATTGAAAAATCTGTCTTTAACCCCCTTTTTTCCAATATGTGCTACCGGATGTGGATTTTTGCCGGATACCGGATAACAGATATCCGGTACAAAATTTTACCGGATATCCGGTATCCAGACGAATAAATTCTCATTTTTTATTTTAATAATATTTAAATTTTATTCTTGTTTAAAGGAAAAAATATTGTAATTTTAAGTTATGCAAGTATTAGTAGATTTTAATTCACTTATTAAGTCAAAGTTACTTAAAAACAAATGCATAATCATAATTAAATATTGAAATTTAATAATTTTTGCCTTTTATATTTTACTTATAAAACTTCTAACTTTTCTTTAGTCTCTATTATCCAGAGTTGATTAATATAGAAGCACGCCGTACACAGAAAATTTTATGAAGTTTGCAGAAAATTTTAAGAAAGAAACAATTTTTATTTTTGTATTTTTTTTTAGTACCAAAAAATAAAAATATTCCCTCAATTTTATGAACAAATTATTTACTGTTAACGCGAATGTCGTCAAAAAACCTCGAGAAAATCGTGAATTTTAATAAAGAATCGCGTAAAAACATGCATTTCGACAAAGAATTGCGTAAAAAACAGACATCTCATCAAAGAATTGTGTAAAAAATCCAACATTTTGACAAAATACCGCATGAAAAACGTGAATTTCGTCCAAAGACTGAGTAAAAAATGCAAATTTCGTCCAAAGACCACATTAAAAACGTAAATTTCATCCATGAATCGCACAAAAATATGAATTTTGTGCATGAATCATATAAAAAAACATGAATTACATGCATGAATTGTGTAAAAAACACGAACTACATCCATGAATCGCTCAAAAAACGCGAATTGCATCCATGAATCGCATAAAAAACACGAATTACGTCCATGAATCGTGTAAAAAAGCGAGAATTACGTTAATAAATTGCATGAAAAAAGCGAATTACGTCTATGAATCGTGTAGTAAAACGCGAATTGCGTTCATATATCGCTCAAAAAACGCGAACTTCGCTGACAGAAAGCTGAAACGCAAATTATGTCTATAAATCGCATAAAAATAGCGAATTGCATTCATAAATCGCATAATAAATGCCAATCGCATTCATGAATCGCATAAAAAACGCGAATTACATTCATGAATCGCTCAAAAAACGCGAATTACGTCCATGAATCGCACACAAAAAAATGCGAATAACGTTCATAAATTGCAAAAAAATACGAATTGCGTCCAAGAATCGTGTAAAAAAAACGAATTATGCTCATAAATCACATAAAAATGTGAATTACGTTCATAAATCGCATAAAAAGCGCAGACTATTTTTAAGATTATTTTTCATTTTAATAAAATTTCAAAATGTGATTTCGATTACTTTACCTCTTTCGTTTATAAAAGTACTAAGCCAAACAAAAAATTTGATATTAAGTGACTGTAAAGTAAAAGAAAAGAATTGGGCACCGTGAGAGAAATTCTCATAGCGAGTTCTTCCGTGTTAAATAAACTTCTCCCCCTTTTTTGTGGTGGTGGGAGGGGGGGATTAAAAAATATTGATTTAAATGCATATAAATCTTTGCATTGGTAGCTTTTAATACTTGATTTAGATTACAGAGCTTCAAAACTATAAAGAATTGGTTATTTAATGACTAAATATTACAGTTTTATTAATTTAAAATTTTGCAAATATGACAACATTGTAAATTGATAAAAACCAAGACATAACATGCCCCGTAATAGTGGAATAATTTTTATTAAAAACACAAAAATCAAAATACATTTTTAACATAAAGTTACTTCAATTTTGAAAGAAGCTTGATCAAACGGCATTCATAAAAATTTATTGCAAAGTATTATATTAATTCGTACTTACGATATTTATCAGAAGATGTACTAGCATTTTCTCCTTCATTGAAAGTTAATTTACCCCCAACAATTTCGGACAATCCAGAATCATCAAAATCATCATCGAGGGAAGAAGTTTTATCATCATCGTCGTTTACTAATAATCGACCAAGCATTTTTTCTAGTTCGAATACACTTTCATATAATAAAATATATTAAACTACAACAACGAAGTGCCACTGACAATGCCGAAATCGCAACTAATAAGAATCAAATACTCGCAAATGTGTATTTGTCTCATCTTTCGAGATAAGTGAACGAATCCATGCAAGTGATAACAAAATAAACAAACATGGACAGATAAGGCGAATGTGAAAGTGAAATTAACATGTTCGAAATTGTTGCCACTCTTTAAAAAAATTGTATTATTGTCCTTTGATTTTCAAAATATTTAAAGTATCTAAATTTATCAGAGTGGTGGCATACGGATATTAAAATTTGATTGGTCGAGACAATATAGATGGACAAGATGACGTCACGAACACGTTTTTGCTGCTGCTGTAGGACCAAAGTACAGCGTCTAGAGTGTCCTATAGCTTTTTTCTTTGTCATGCAGTAAAAGTCACGTAATGTGAACTGCTCTATTTTAGACAAAAATGTAGCAAACCAAAAATCGCCAAAAATTTATATAACATGGAATGTCAATGTCAATCGTGATGAATTTTGCCTAAGGAAGTTCCGTTCAGTACACAGAATCTGATCAGAAAATAAGGAAAGGGTGAGGCTAACGAAAAAGACAGGCTACCACCGTGTTTCGTGTGCTACACTTGTGTTTTTTTTCTGACATCCTGAATTACGTGACTGCTACGACAAATTCAAATCTACCAAAGCAGGTGTATAAAAAGAACATCAAGTGATTCTAGCAGTCATCTAAGACGAAAAGTACTGAGGCAGCCTGTCGTTTTCGTTAGCCTCGGGAAAGAGCAGCTGACATCACAGATCAAATCACTATGGATCAGCAAGAAACACTTGTCCGTTCTTTATTATGACTCCTACTGTGCACGCAAGTTCAGCTGGATTGATTTTCAACAGATCTATGTTTGATTGGCCGATGAAACAAAGACGATTCTACAATGATTGCTACGACAAAAACGCAAGTGGTACACTGTAAAAAATATGACTATTTTGCTGCATCATCACTCCACCGCTTCTATAGAAAACGACTACTTCAGGCTATCATGGAGCGTTCTCATTGGCCAAAAGAGTGATATTCTATAAAAGCGGGGGAGTGACGATGCAGCAAAATAGTCATATTTTTTACAGTGCAGATTGTTTGACAGAAGTGTTTAATCTAAGCATGTTTACATTGAGAGATACATGTTTACACAAAGAGCATGAATGCTCTTTCCCTGAACGCTAGTCAACTGAAGCATTTTTTTGGTCTATGTTAAAGGATGTATAGACTCTGAAGATGTTAAATGATGTAGAACTTGTAGAGATTGATCTCATCAGCACCTAACTACGTGAATTGTAGACGCTGATTTCCATCAGCGAGTTAAAAGAAGGCAACTACAGGTTGGTGATTGAATAAATACTTCACTCTTTTAAATTTAACAAACTAAATTATATTTTAACAAAACAGCTACAATACCGCATGGCAGATGCATGCCCAAGTAAACAGCGTCGAATGTAGAATGGTAGAATGTCAAAATACAGTGAGTTAAGTTGAGTTGTCAAAACAGTGAGATAAGTTGAGTTGTCAAAACAGTCAGTTGAAAGTTCAGAAAAAAGGAAATTGATTGTTCATGGTTATGATTAACCGCTACAGTACTCCCCCCCAGTACTCAAGCATTGAGGATTAGAGATACCGAGGGTTAAAATGAACATGTCGTCCTGAGCGTGTGGTAACGGGTGGCACTGGAACACTGAAAGTTGTGGGATTGGGTGACGCTGGAACACTGGGCTTGAGTGCAGGAGGCAGGACAGGAACACTGGGCTCAGGTGCTGAAGGTGCAACAGGAACACTGGATGATGAACTAGATTCGTTGTCGGAAAACGCTGGCTTGAGACGGTCAATGCTGACCGTGGACTGCTTACCATTGATGAGCAAAGTGTAAGTTTTTGTAGTACGAGAGATGACTTTGTAGGGTCCATCATAAGGTGCTTGCAGGGGTTTCTTCACACTGTCGTTGCGGAGAAAGACATGTGTGCAGGACTCCAAAGCTGGATGGACAAAAACTGAAGGTTTCTTATGAGTTGTGGTGGGTGTTGGCTTCAGATTCTCCATGGTAGACCTAAGGCGTTGGAGGAATTCGTGTGGCTCTAGCTCAACATCTGTAGAAGGTGCATCGAGGAATTCAGCAGGTAAACGAAGTGGGATTCCATAGACGAGTTCAGCAGTAGTGCACTGCAAATCATCTTTCAGTGCTGACCGAAGTCCAAGGAGTACCAATGGCAAGGTGTCAGTCCATTTTATGGTTTGATGACATTTAAGACCTTGTTTAAGGGATCGATGGAATCGTTCAACAATCCCATTACTGGAAGGATGGTATGGTGAGGTGCGAAACTTCTTAACTCCTAGCAGGCGAGCAAGAACATTAAAAAGAGTGCTTTGGAACTGCCTGCCTTGATCTATTGTGATGACAGACGGTAACCCAAAACGCGAGATCCAGTGGCTAATAAAGGTACGTGCGACTGTCTCAGCTGTGATGTCAGAGATAGGTATGGCCTCAGGCCATCTTGTATACCTATCTATACAAGTAAGAAGATAGGTGTAACCATCAGATGGTGGGAGTGGACCAACCAGGTCTAAATGGACATGGTCGAAGCGTAATGAGGGTAGAGTGAAATTTTGAATAGGACTGTGTGTATGGCGAATGACTTTAGAACGCTGACAGTCCAAACAGGAACGAGTCCATTCAGTGACATTTTTAGACATAGATGGCCAAATAAATCTAGTTTGAATGAGTTTTTTTTGATGCTCTGATACCTGGATGTGACAAGTTATGTAAAGACTCAAAAACCACTTTACGATAATTTGGAGGCACATATGGTCTCACCATGTCATGGCTGACGTCACAATATAATTCCAAATTGGGATTTATGGCCCATGACTGAAGTTTCAAAGAATGAGTTGGGTCTTGCAATAATTGAGTAAGTTCTGCATCATTTTTCTGGGATTCAGCTATAGCTGCAAAGTCCACAGAACTAAGGCTTACTGACTGCAGACGAGAAAGTGTGTCAGCGACCACATTTTCGGACCCTGATATATGCCTGATGTCAGTGCTAAATTGAGAGATATAGTCAAGATGTCGAAGTTGCCGTGGTGAAGAAGAATCAGAATTTCTGATAAAAGCAAAAGTTAATGGGCGATGATCAGTAAAAATTATGAAATTTTGACCTTCAAGATTGTGGCGAAAATGTTTTACAGCTGAATATATTGCCAGTAATTCCCTATCATAAGTACTATACTTCTTTTCAGCAGGTGAAAGTTTTCGGGAGAAAAAAGCAAGAGGTTTGTAACCATTTGTTGTTAAAGTATTTAAGGCTGCGCCTATTGCCACGTCAGAGGCATCAACCATTAAAGAAAGCTGTTGATTAGGAGCTTGAAAATTAAGGGTTGCTGCATTAACTAAATCAAGTTTACATTTTTCAAAAGAAGCAAGTGCTTCGTCTGTCCATGGGACTTCACTTTTATCATTCTTTTTAGAATTTTTCAAAAATTCGTGTAAGGGTGCTTGTACTTCTGCAGTCTTTGGTAGAAATCTCCGATAAAAGTTTATCATGGCAAGAAAACGTTTGAGTTCGACTAAAGTTTCAGGTTTAGGAAATTTTTTTATGATCTCAACTTTTTGAGGTAAAGGCTGCACGCCTTCGGAGGTTATAAGACATCCTAAAAAGCTAACAGATGATTTACCGAGGACACATTTTGAGGGATTAATTTTTAATCCGTGTTGCGCTAAGCGACTAAAAATTTGTTCCAAATGCTGTTTATGTTGCTCAGCATTATCTGAAAATACGAGTATGTCATCATAATAAGG
The DNA here is from genome assembly GCA_964019185.1 of Maratus speculifer. Lineage (NCBI taxonomy): Eukaryota > Metazoa > Arthropoda > Arachnida > Araneae > Salticidae > Maratus > Maratus speculifer. Next base: position 52,453,649 of record OZ025290.1, on the reverse strand, counting down.
CACACAGTAGTCTAAGCCAGAAAGAACTTTGTGGATAAAACGCTGAAATGTCTGTCCTGCGTTGCGTAAACCAAAAGGCATAAAAACATATTCGAACAAACCGAAAGGGGTTGTTATAGCAGTTTTTGGTATATCAGGAATATTTACAGGAATTTGGTGATAAGCCCTTTCTAAATCGATAGTTGAAAATATTTTCTTTTCAGAACATACCTGTATGCAGTCTTGTATATGAGGGACAGGGTATCTGTCAGGTATGGTAATTGCATTTAGGCGGCGGTAATCACCACAAGGGCGCCACTGACCATTAGACTTTTGGACCATATGCAAAGGACTCGCCCAAGGGCTGTTAGAGGGGCGTATAATACCTTGGCTCATTAGGTACTCAAACTCTGTGCGTGCAGCATGATGCAGCTCAGAAGATAAACGCCTAGGTTTTGAAAATACCGGGGGACCAGTTGTCTCAATATGGTGATAAATGTCTACAGATTCAGGCTGCTTAATTGGTTGGGAGGGATTAGTGAGTTCGGGAAATTTGCTAAGAATTTTATCGAATTCAGAATCACCAAGTAGGACTGATAACTGGGGGTGTATAGAATTATCATGCATTATTTTCCCTTTTGACGTGAGTTTGGTTATGGCGTCAATTAAACAACCATTTTTTACATCGATAAGGAGATTGAAATGCTTGAGAAAATCAATCCCAATGATAGGTTGGTTAACATTAGCGATGACGAAACACCAAGAAAAAGCACGGCGTAAATTTAGGTCAAGAGTTAAAAATTTTGTGCCATAAGTAGCAATTTTAGTACCATTTGCAGCATAAAGGAATAAGTCAGAAGAGGGAGAAGTTACAGAGGAATAACTTTTTGGTAACACAGACAAATCTGCCCCTGTGTCGATTAAAAAATTTTTACCAGTTTTTTTATCGGCCAACATAAGTCTATTTACCTGGCGGTCGCTAGTGTGGCCGGTTGGCGATCGCCGGCTTAGTTTCCCGAAAATGTACAAGGTAAGTTACATTTTTTGGCATTGTTTCCAAAATTTGTGTGGTAAAAACACATACCATTAGAAGGTTCTTTATATTTATTTTGTCTGCGAGTTTGAGATGAGCTTCTGCTCTGATTGTTATGTCTACTTCTACTTCCAGAGTGTCGTCTGTTTAATGAGGTGGTCAATTCAGACACCATTGTTGTCAATTGAGAAATTTGGTTTTCAAGTTGACTTATTTTAAGGTCACATGAAGTACTTGGAGTAGCAACAGCATTTACTGAAGGGTTACTGGTCAGATCATTAATTTTATCAGCAACAGCAGCTAAACCCGAAAGATCCTCACTGAGAGCAGCCAAAATAGTTTGTGTGTTGCTGGGGAGTCTACCTAGCCACAAAGATTTTAATAAGGGCTCACTAACAGTATCACCAGCAAGGGTACGCATCCGGGTAAGTAATTGGGAAGGCCGCTGATCCCCTAACTCTAACCCTTGCAGCAAAGTTCGGATTTTTGAGGCTTGACTTTCTGAATGTAAGTCAATTAGGCGAGATTTCAATGCATTGTATTTGTCATTTTGAGGTGGCTGTAAGATGATATCGCTCACCGAATTTAAAATATCCGAATCCACGGCCGAAACCACGTGGTTAAATTTTGTCTCGTCCGCAGTAATGCCAGCGAGGGAAAATTGCGCCTCCAGCCGAACAAACCATAACGAAGGATTTGTTTTCCAGAACGGCGGAGGTTTTACAGAAACGCGTGCGACTTCCGCGGAAACTGTGTTACCGGTTTCGTCTGGATTCATAGTTGAAAAATAATGTATTTATACGGACCAGAGACAAAACAAAATAAAATAATTGGGCGATTCACTACTAATGGTGTAACGATTTCATCTGTTATTTACAATTCAAAAAAATAAAAACAAAAGTGCAATCAAGTTGAAGAAAGAAAAGTTATGAAAATAAACATTTTGGATTTTGTTTACGATTGGGAATACTGGCAATATAAACGGCACACACTAAAAATATATATATATATATATATATATACAAAATAGATCATGCCCATACATTAAATTAAAAAAAAACTTACCGATCACCACGTGACAACAGCGACATCAAAAAATTTCGATCACAAGCGATAAAGATCGCTCATAAAGCAATAGTTACCACGGCATTAATAAGAGAGAAATTCACGAAGTAGGTTTTTTGATCTTCATAATAATAAAAAAAAAGATAGCTCTCGGCGCGTGTCTAATACTACGATAAGGTCACCAGTGTAGAGATTGATCTCATCAGCACCTAACTACGTGAATTGTAGACGCTGATTTCCATCAGCGAGTTAAAAGAAGGCAACTACAGGTTGGTGATTGAATAAATACTTCACTCTTTTAAATTTAACAAACTAAATTATATTTTAACAAAACAGCTACAATACCGCATGGCAGATGCATGCCCAAGTAAACAGCATCGAATGTAGAATGTCAAAATACAGTGAGTTAAGTTGAGTTGTCAAAACAGTGAGATAAGTTGAGTTGTCAAAACAGTGAGATAAGTTGAGTTGTCAAAACAGTGAGATAAGTTGAGTTGTCAAAACAGTCAGTTGAAAGTTCAGAAAAAAGGAAATTGATTGTTCATGGTTATGATTAACCGCTACAAACTCATAAGTAACTCATAAGCCTCTGAAGTAAAGAGCAATTGACTAGTTATTTACAACGTTCTTGGGGGAATAATTTGAGTAAAAACAATGGTATAGCATTGTAAATTTCACTTGCTTTTTATCAGTCATTCTTAAAAATCTGCCTTCTTTGGCTGAATATCCAATTTTTTTTATAGAAAAATGGTTGCTTGACTATCTTATAGAGAATATTCTCATTGGTCAAAATAAAGATATTAATACTCTATTCTATATCTCTCTATCTAAAGAATTCTTTAAAAACAGGGAGTAACTATGCAGCTGAGCTAAGGCTTCAGATTTATAAGTTAAGAAGAAGTGTACTTCAGAATGAGGTAGGGAAGAGAGACTGTAAAAAGTGATTAAAAATTCAATGGTATCTGCTATTTTTTTTGTGTGTGGGGGGGAGGGGGAGGTAGTTAATGGTGGGATTTTTATAAAAATGTTAGAAAAATCATTTAGAATACTTCAAAACCGTCTTGAGCCATCACACGGTTTTTTGATGGACTTTAAGCAATCAAAAATTACAAGAACAATTGCGCAAGTACGGTGAAGAAGATAAATACAGTGTAGAAAATAGGAAATATCGAAACAACAACGGAAAACATGTATTCAAATTGTAAATACAGAAACCACGCAAAATCTTTTTCGGAAACACGAAATTTGGAAGCCAGCTTCTCTTTTATTCTATGTGCCTAGATTCATCGCCATGAATATTTTTCTTCTAACCACTAAAGATGATTTTTTGATTGAGGTCCGACCTCTTAGGGTCCAATGCATATATCTCTTAGTTTATCACATATCCTGCATCAAAATTCTAAAATTTAAAGAATATCAACAATTTTAATCTTAAATTCGGAGGTTCACGACTATACAGGAGACACGAAAAGCGATCCGAGTACCAAACTGTTTAAAAACCACTGCTAGAGATATCTTAAAAACAGTGGCGTAGCTAGGTTTTTTGGCGCCCGGGACAAAAATAAATTTTGCTCTCTCTCTCCCCCCCTATGTAAGAAAATATTCACATGATTTTCCCTCGAAATGGAAAAAATGACTTTTTGGCTTGTACCGAGAGGAAAAGGCGACTTCACTGTTGCTTGTTTTTAAGGATTCAGTTAATTTTACATAAACACACGAAATTAAAATGAGTAGAGACTGATAGTAAGAGATTTATAGTTTTCGTCAATACTGAATTTGGATGGGAATTTTAAAAAGTTAGCGGAATGTTCCCGGATATGACAATGTTGTTTTAAGCGTATAGAGCAGCAACAATAAAAATAAATTAAAAAAAAACAAAAACACTTACTAATACTATTAAATTACACCGATTATGCAAAAAAAAAAAAAAAAAAAAAAAAAAAAAAAAAAAAAAAAAAAAATCACCTTTTTTGAAAAGCAACCGTAGAATATTTAATTGCTATACTCGTCTACTTTTTTAAGATAGAGGGAAAACTGAAAAAAATTCATCAATCCTTCTATAAAGACCAATACAGTATGCAAGAAATAAACTTGCATTTAAAACTTTTTGTACATTGTTTTTTAGTTTGAAATCCATAATAGGCTGCCTTTTAATTTCAAAACAGGATGGCGTATCAAGATTTCTAACGAATTCGGTCGCGATTTTAATAAATCCTTAACATATACTCAATGACATCAAAACCTGCTTATAAATACAAGCGTAGTCGCATGACAACAACATAGCTTTAGATAGAGATACGTACTATATAAATAAAAGAAAGGAATAAAAACTAAAATCCTTTTAAAATTCAAAATTGAAATTAAATTAAAAAAAGTCAATTTTAATTAAAATCTTTAAATTATTTTTCGTAACATTAAATCTTATCCGATTTACCCATTGTAAAATCCGATTTAATAATTGTAACTTTTTTCCCAGCATAACAATTATTACATTTACCAAAATAAGAAAGCAATGCCACTTTCAGATTATGACATAGATACTAAAACATTTAATTAAAGGGTTTTTTTTTTTTTTTTTTTTTTTTTTTTTTTTTTTTTTTTTTTTTGAGCGGATGATCTAGAATTAAAATTTCCAAATTGAGCAAATTTAAGAAATTCACTTAACTTTCAATCCTCACATATATGAGTTGAGTGAAACTCTGCCTTTTGAAATATTTTTCTTATTTGAAACTGCTCTTAAATTTTGAATTGAGTTCAATAAATAATTAATCAGCTTTCCGAATGATCCTTTGAATCATTTATTTCTTTAACACACTGCAAAGAATAAAAACAATAATAAACTATAGGTCATAAATTGTACTTATAAATTTAACATGAGTCACTTAAAATATTCGGTAATGAGGATGAAGCCTAATTCAAGCTGTCCGATTTAGAAAAAAAAAAAAAAAAAAAAAAGTTAAGTTAAGTATCTCAACAAAATTTACATTTTAACGCAGTATAAGATAAAAAAAAATTCGGACGTTTGGATAATTCTGTTTCGTTTTTGGTTAAAGTCTTGTACATCGTACATTCTGGGACCTGTGCGGTTCTTGACCAAATGTCAATCGAGAGCTAATTAATCAAACTAAACAGACGGAAAGGTGGCAGCTCAGACATTCACCTCATCGTATTCACGGCTGAAATTCCAGAATTAGTTAAAATTTGATTCGCATATTAAAACGCAATCTGTTTGTCAAGTCATATCTTGGTGGAAAACAGGTAAAAACTTTATTTTAGCGGTTGACTCGTAGATTTACCATTGTGCTTTCCTGCGCCCTAAACATATGAAAACATGGAGGACTAGGAGCAGTAAAACACAATAGTAAACCTATGAGTAAACCATTAAATTCGGGTTTTAAGTTGTTTTTACCAAGACATGATTTGGCAGACCAATTGTGTTTTAATATGCGAATCGAGTTATAACTAATTCTGGAATTTCAGTTGTAAACTCGATGATGTGATTGTCTGTATTGCCATCTCCCGATCTAAAATGTCACCTCTCAAATTGATGCATATTAAAAAATATTACAAACTGCAGCATATTAATAAGAAGCCGCACAAAAAAGATTATATTTTGCCCATATTTTGAGATGCTTGCTCAACCTACAACCATGTAAGTCCCGAGATTCACATAAATGGCTGTGGGACCTCCGATCGAACTTGCGGAGATGATTGTAAGATACAGCAACAAAATAAATGAATTCGGTCCACATATAAGTTATCGAGTCAAACTCTTTTCTCTTATTAATTTTCCGGTTATTTATTACATAGACAGATATAGATATAGTTTTCTATAATGCAAATACACTAAATTAATGCGCATATCAAACAGTTTTAACTTTTAAAACTACGAAAACAGCCATTTATACTGGTCGTACCAGGAAGACTGAAAAGTCCTACTTTATTTTTTATACGATTTAGGAAGAAAATATTTGGGGCTAGGTGGGCCTGCATGTTATTATTTGGCTTGTCTCAATGTCAAATCCACAGGGAAAATTTCTCCCTTCCAGCTAAATCATTTTGCATCAGTTCACAGAAGCTCCCCATTATCCAAAAGCATTCATATGGAAGAACACAAAAATCAGTGTCAAAGCCTTTCTCTGTGTGTTTCTGTGTGTGGGGGGAGGGGCGATGGAGATAGCTAGAAATAATATCTGTCGCACGTGCAAGTGCGAAAATTTGTGTGAGGGTTGTCAAAGGCAGATCCTGATGCACACGAAGCTCAGATTTTTTAATTTTTTAGTAATTAGTCGAGAATATTAATTAAAAACTCATCAAAAATACGATTTATTTTCCACAAAAATCGAGTGCACATCTTGAATTTGATTACACAGCCGAAATGAAAGAAATTAAGAATTTCCACTAATCAGCAAAAATTAAGAAAACTGATTAAGATATCGATTTGAAAATTCAGAGCACGTAGAAAAATATTTTACACCTCTGTGTATAAAATTTTTGAAAATCGGTCGGTAATTTTTTTTAATTAAAAAAAAAACTGACGACTAGAATATAGAAGTTCTGAGAAACAACCATAAATGGAGAACATTAATTAAAAACTCGACTAAAAAAATATTTTTTTCCTGCCGATACCTATTTAATTTCCGAAAATCGATGGAAAGAGATTATATAACATATAGGCAATCTTCTTAATTATTAAACCTTGCACATACAGGGTGGTTATAATTAAAGTTACCCTGTTTAGACCTAAATAGAATCAGCTGAGGTTGGCAAATATTGATGAAACTTGGAATATAAGCTATGTGGACTGTGGGGAAATGAAATCTTCAATATTAGCACATATTCAATGTGCATTCCATTCGCGTCAAGCACATGCTCAAAGCGTATTGTAGTATGTTCAACAGTAGCGCGGATTCCTCTATCAATCCAAGCAACATGATGAGTTTTGCTTGCTTTCAAATCAGGCAAAGTCCGTATGGTTCTTCCATACACAACAACTTTCAGAAATGCCCATAGCCAGACGTCACAGAGATTTAAAACCAGAGAACGAAGAGGCCAGGTTGTCGTAAAACTTCTTGAAATTACCCGAACATCACCAAAGTAGGTATGAAGCAATACCGACACTGCTCTGGCTGTTTGAAGTGGTGCACCAACTAAAATGAATATGGTAGCCTCTAAACACTCTCGCTCTTGTAGGGATGGAGTGATCTGCGCTGAAGAGGTTGCAGCAATGGGCACCCGCAGGAGAACACCTTTTAAAACTCTGAGAAGTGTTCTCCTTAAAAGAAAGCAACCAAGATTGAAATCAGCCGTAAAGCCACATCTTACAGTAATGTAATCAGCGTTCAAAGACTGTACCTGCACGATTTTAGGACTTGAAATAGCCCAAACGAGGCAGTTTTAAGTAATTGTTGTTCCATCTAAGGTGAAATGTGTGTTGTCCAATCGCAAAATGTTTCAAGACCATGCATTTATCAACGACAATTTTGGACAAAAACATCCTCGTAAATTCAGTTCGTGTGTCGGGATCTGCAGATTCGGCGCTCGTACAGCGTGGATCTTGTATACCTCTTTATAATGGATCGAAGAACCTTTCGTGCCAGAGATTAAGCAAGAGACAAATCACGTAACACCATTCGAGTACTTGTCGAAGAATATTGGATACCGGACGCTCTTTCGACTATGGCAAGAGCGAATTCTTCGGCAATTTCATTTGAAATCCGTTTCGGTCTCTTCCTTGCAGCACATTCCACTTCCCAGTCTCTTCGAATTTAGACATGATCTTTTTCTAAGCATGCCTGGACATTGGTCCTTTTCGCAAGCCTCTTTCAAGCGTCAATATTCTCGCATTGCAATTGTTAAATTACGGCTATTCTGATAAACCAACTTTACCAGTAACGCTCCTTCCTTCCTCTCTAACGGCATAGTGTAGAATGACTTTATGGTAGTGACTACTGGCTTTTTAAACCGCTCCAAATTTGCATAAAGTCTTTTCTCGTAGATGAAAACCGCTATCTATCGGTCGGAATTAGAACTAATAATTTTTATTTCAGAGGTTTCATTATCCCGTGGTCTGTATAACTTATATTCCAAGTTTCATCGGTGTCTATTAACCAGAGCAGACTCTACGTGGGTCTAAACAGGGTAACTTTAATTATAACCACCGTGTACATATCAAAAGAGTCACCAATTCGTATTTATTGTCAAAATATTATGAAATAATTTCCATTTAAAACTTCTCTCAATTTGGCGTCCCCTATTTAATCATTTCCTTTCGAAAAATTGACTGGCGGGTCAGCTAGTATACAAATGAAACATGGTCTTGTGAAACTAGAAATGTGACTCCAAGTCGCCAACAGGCTTTTTGATTTATAAATTGAAGACATTAAATGTAAATTAAAATTCTTCTTTAAATTTAATCAAACATTATTAGTGTGCTATGTAAGCAAATAATTTTATGAACGTTATTCAACATTGGCGGCTCATTCTTTTCTCAGATTTGTGGCACAGATTTCAACTGGAGATGATTCGTTCAACTTAGCTTACGATTTTCTTCCAGTTTTTAGCTCCACATTTCAATAGAGGGGATCATTCTCTGACACAATTTTAACTTGATTTTCGAATTATCTTACAGTTTTTAGATCTACCTTCACTGCTAGGGAGCATTTTTATGTAAAGTTTCATGGGCCCGATTTCTGCGAAATTTTTATCGTTTTACGATTCTCTTCAGATTTTCAGGAGCGTGCGCAGCACTCCTGCTGTTTAGAGACGTAGACAACGGAAACCCGTGCAGGAGATTCATTTTGAAAGAAATAAACTTGAATAGAGGTTTTTAGTTATTAATGATGCGTGTGTAACACTCCAAGTCTACGCTGCCACGAGTGACTAGGTATAGCGTTTCCTCCAATGAACAGCGCATGCGTCATTACTTGGCGAAATTTAGATCTAAGGGAGGTCTGCTAGTTTGGCAATTTATCTGTAGCGCTAGCGAATATACTTTATCTTCGTAGTTAACAAATTATCAACTTTTACAATGATATTGACTTAGTTAATTTAAATGAAAATAAAGAGATTGTTACGATAAGATAAATATATTTTTTATTATTTGCTAAGATGTATGCAATCGTCATTTTAAGAGATACTGTTATTCCATTAAAAAAATATTTTAAACATATTTATGTATAATAAAATTATTTGCAAATATTAACAATTAAATCATATATGTACATTCATTTATTTATATTTTTTACCATTCATTGAATTATTTAAAGTATGATAACTTAATGTATATAATATTTATTTTACCACTGCAACATACTTTACTAATATAATTTACATATAAGTGATAAAAAATTTTAAAAATGAATATTTTGATAAATTCACTCTGCTAATTATTACATTTTAATAAATATTCATTTTAACTAATAAAAAATAATTTTTAAGTGATAATAATTTTAAATTATAATATATATATATAATACCATTAAAAGTAGACAAGATTCACCAATGGATTTTATCAATAAAAGAATTAAATTGAATTATAGTAAACAATATTAACCATTTGAAATTAACCATTGAATTTAATAACTTATAGTACATTGAACATAGAAGGAAAAAAGAATAATATGAATACAAATGAAATTTGTAGAACCAAAGCAGAATCTTCAGGTCCCAAATACTTTGGAACTACAAATGTAGTGTGTGGTTTCATCTTCGTATTTGCCATGAAAAAGCAAAACAATACGAATTTGGGACTACCATCACACAAAAACCAAATTATTAAACAAGGAACAAAGATATTTTACAAAAAGGAGTTGAAAGTAAGTAAAAATAATAGTTTTCCATAACAAACAAAAAAGATAAAGCAGAATGGAAATATAATTGAACCGGAAAAATAATTAATAATCGATATTAACATAAAATTAAATTAATAAAATGATTAAAATTAGAATTAAGAGATAACATTCATGTTAACATATAACTTAAAATACATTATTGTTACTTTAATCAGTAACATTTATTGTGACTTTACATGGTAAAAACTCATTATCTTAATATAGGATAATAAAAATTAAAAAAAAAATAATAGTAATAATATTAATAATAATACCAAAAATTATATCAATAACATTAAAAATAATTTGATAATTAAAATATAGCTATTTAATTATAGATATAACTAGACAATTATCCATATATTGGTGTAAATTAAACAGTTTAAAAATTATGTTAAAATAAATAACCCACTCTCAATTTTTTTAAAAAATAAATAATTAACCTTTGCGTTTTTATCCAGACAACACCAACCTCCTCCGTACTCTAACATCTACCCACCCAACCAACCTATATATATATATATATATAATTTTTTTTATTACTTTTTAACATTTTTAATTTTTTATTATTATTTTTATGTTTTATAATTTTTTTATACATTTTTTACGCAAAGAATTAATTATAAGATCATGTAATATCTAATTATAAATTAAAGAATATATGAATTTTTTAGGATAACCATTATTTATAGCATCATATACAAGCTTTTTAATATTAGTATTAATTAAATGGGAAGAACATAGACATTTTATTCTATATAAATGGTTAAGTATTATATTACGATATACAGAATTATGAAGACAAGATTTAAAATTAGTAAAGGTATTAACTTTAAAATTAAATTCTTTCCTTTTGTCATAAATATCAGTTATAAATTTGTTCTCTTTTAATATAATTTTAATATCTAAGAAATTGATTGTATTATTAAAAAGTAGGTTTTTTGAAAGTTCTAGATTAGAAGGATAATCAACAGGGAATTGAGATAAACAGGTGTCATCAGTATCAATTAAAATTACATCATCTATATATCGATATAAATGTATTGTATTATTTAAATAATGACGTTCATAGTAATATAAGTCAGATAATACACTAGATGTACTACCACCTTGTGGTATACCAACATTTTGAATATATATATTGTTATCATGCATGATAAAATTATTATAGATAATGAAATTAGTTAAGGTATGAAAGTAATCAGAATCGATATTATGTGATATATCCAACTCGTGTTGATATTTTTTAAAAAGCTCATTTATTATATTATGTAAATCCGATAAATCGATATTATTAAATAAATCTTTAAAATCATAGGTAGTGATATTTTTTATACATTTAAGATTTTTCATAATATGGACCAGTTCGTAACTATTTTTTATGCAATGTGTATTATCACTTTTTTTTGTAATATTATATATTTGATTAAGAATTACTAATAGAAGTTTGTTAGCAGCATTATTATAAGTATTGCAACCAATTGTAACAGTTCTGAATTTAACAGGATGCTTATGAAATTTGGGTATAAGGACTAGATAAGGATATTTAAAGTTAGTAGGGTTAATGTCTAATAATTTATAGAATCCTTTAATTTTACGATTATTGGCAAGTAATTTATCATTAATTTTTTGGAATGTGTTATTATTAGATATACTAGATTTAAGCAGTTGATGATAATAAGATTTACAAATAATGGCATAATTATTAGGAGATTTATCAACATAAGTTATTACAAAGTTTTGTTGTAATTTATTGATTTGCTTAAACAGATGCTGTGTATTTACATATTCTAGGTGTGAAATATTATATTTTAAGGACCTGGTTAATTTATCGATAACTAATATTTTCCATTGATTAAAATATTCAATGGGTTTATTATAATAAATTGCAAGTTTATAAATAAATATATCTATATCATATGTAAATTGTTTTATGATAGATTTAATGTTTAATTTGGATGGAATTCTGTACTTGGTCCCATAACCCATAATTCTTCTTAGTTGTAAATCATCTACAAGATTAAGATTACCAGAAATAATATGTCCATGATCTTTATTTATATATTTTTGTAGAGAGGGGTCATTGCATTTACAGAGTAAAGTACTAGCATCAAAAGAAGATTTAGCGAAAGAATTATAGTTAAAAATCGTTCTGCCGATAGATATGGGATACTTAAAGGTTTTTGAAATATGAATATTATTAATAGGAAATTGACAGTTTTTATCATTTAATATGGAACTAGAACTTCCCTCAGAGGGATTAGTCTGAGCGATATTGCTGAGTGTGACAACTCCGACTGCCTAAATTAGATAATCACAGCAAGAGCTGCCACAAAAGAATCATCAACATACACGTTGATTCTATAAAAATCATATCATAAAAATTAGGTAAGACATAAAAAAGGCTTACCTCCAAAATTCCAATTCTTCGGGTATCGGGGCTCAGAATGTTCGAATGCCTTCTTCTACAGCATAAATATTAAAGACTATTTTCACTCAAAAAGCAAAAGTCCGTCTTCATTTTCATATTTTAATAAGGACGATCACAGTTCACAAAAAATAGCACACACAACAATAATATTTACAAATGGCCGTGACACTTTCACTATTACATCTTAGTTCTAAAACTTCTAACTTCTAACTACAAAACAGAAAAAAGAGAATAAAAATTAATAAACAAAAAAGTTCTCAGTCTAATAAAAAAGTTCGACGGAATAAAACATTTCGGCGCATGCGCCGCAGCTTTACGTAAGAGAAAAAACAGAGTTTCAGTTTTTAAATTGCGCAATAGATATTTTTCTGACAGGTGGTGGATGAAAGGAATATGAAATAAGTTCTGAATCCCGACATCCTCCCACCTTTGAGTTTCAGGGGTTCAGCTGGAACTCAAATTTTCCACTTAACTATCGGTTTGATAATGCGTCCATATCTTGAACGATGAACTAAAGAGTCAGAATTTCGGTTCTTGACCGAACCACTGGGAGGATCATTGGAATGTTCTTTGTTTTCGTCCGAAGAACGTGAATTTTTCCTGTCGTTGAAATGGCTTCTCATGAGATCATTATTTTGTGACACCTCTAAAGGTATTAGTCTACTTGTTGTTCTGATGAATTCACCACTTTTCATCTTTACCTTGACAAGTCGTACTTGTCCATCCTTAGATGGGAAAATTTTAGTTATTTTGGCCAGAGGCCAATCGATTCTTTTGTTGTTATCACTAGTTACAATCACTACGTCGCCTATTGCAAAAGGTTTTTCCTTTTTGTTATTTTTATTTGGTTGACGCAATTGACCTAAATATTCAGATCGAAATCTTTTTCGAAGGTCTTCTCTTAGTTTTTGTTGGTAGGCATGCCTTTTATTCAACGATTCAGCATCCAAAATATCTATATCAGGTGTTCCACTACCTTTTACTTCTTGCAGAAACATTGATGGAGTGAGGGGTACAAGATCATTGTTGTCTTCGGAAACGTAGGTAAGAGGGCGGCTGTTGATTATACTTTCGATGTCACACATTACGGTTTGCATCTCTTCATAATTTAGCGAACTTTTTCCTAAAACTTTTCTGAGTATTCTTTTTGTCATTCCTATTAGTCGCTCCCACCACCCTCCCCACCATGGAGCTGAAGGTGGAATAAATTTCCAAATAATTTTTCTGGATATACTATGATTTTGTACGGAATTCCAATCTATTTCTTTCAACAAATTTTCGGCCCCTACGAAATTTGACCCATTGTCTGTGTAGATAATAGAAGGCCTGCCTCTACGTGCGATGAATCTTCTCAAAGTTAATAGAAAGTTTTCTGTTGATAAAGAGGTGGCTAACTCAAAATGAACTGCTCTGAAAATTGCACATGTGTAAATTACTAGCCATATTTTCCTGTTTTCTTTAAGAATAAGCGGGCCGGCATAATCCAGACCAACGATTTCAAAAATGGCAGCTTCTCGAACTCTATCTAGAGGTAAGGGAGGAGTGGATATTTCTTGTGGCTTAAAATCGTATCTTCTGCATGTTACACAGTTTCTAATGATTTTTCTTACAGTTTTTCGAAATTTTAAGATCCAAAAATCTTCCCTCAAATTAGACATTAAAATTTGTACCCCGGCATGTCCTAGTTTTAGGTGTCTAGATCTAATTATTTTTTCAACTACGGGATGGTCATGAGGAAGTATGATAGGGTATCGAAAATTCATCGTATCTTCTTTCAGCAGTATACGTGATTTCAACCTTAGAACTCCAGCGGAATCCGTGATAATCTGGAACGATTTTAATCGATTATCTAGGGGGCCACTAAACGATTGTTCTTGAACTAATTTCAATAATTTACTTTCAGCTTCATTCTTCTCTTTTACAGTTAAAGTACTATATTCTCTATCTTCTTTAGCTTTCTTGCAGTTTTGGTAAAATCTGTATATCCAACTAACTATGTTAACTAATTTTTCATACGATGAAAATTTTGTAAAAATTTGTTCATTGGGAATATCCAAATTGTTGGCGCTAATTATTGTTTTTCTTCTTTCGGCATCTATAATTTCAAAATCTGGAAATATTTCTGATTTTGGCCATTCGTTAATTGGTTTCTTTAGCCACTGTGGTCCCTCCCACCATTTGTCTCGGGCTAAAACCTCAGCGGTACAACCCCTTGAAGGCAGGTCCGCAGGATTTAAATGGCCAGGAATAAAATGCCATTTTGAAGAATCACTTAAAGACCGGATTTCTGATACACGGTTATAAACAAAAGGCGCCCAATTTTCATTTCTTTTTATCCAATAAAGTGCATTGGCCGAATCAGTCCAATAAAAAATGTCAATATCATCTAATTTTAAATCCGTTTTGACACTATTTGCTAATCTAGCCCCAATATTGCAAGCCAACAATTCCAACCTCGGAATGGAAATTGTTTTCATAGGAGCAACTCGGCTTCTTGCTTGAACCAATTGACAGAAATTGTCATTCTCACCTTCAAACCGTATAAATATACACGTAGCATACGCTATTTTGCTAGCGTCACAAAAAACGTGCAAAGAATGCAGTTTATCTGCATCCCGAGAAAAACACCTAGGTATTTCAATAGTCCCTAATTTTTCTAATTGTTTTTTCCATTTTTCAAATTTTCTCTTGATAGAAATAGGTAATTCCGTATCCCATGTCACCTTAGCTTTCCAACACTCTTGTAATAATATTTTAGGTTCTAATGTTACAGGACACGTGTATCCAATAGGGTCAAATATTTTGTGTACAGCCGATAAAATGTTTCTTTTGGTTACTTTGCGTTCATCCTCGGAAATTTCCTTTAAATCAACTGCTAATGTGTCTCTACTAAAATCCCACATTAGACCCAAAACAGGGGCTTTTTCCCCAGTCAAAACTTCCCGAAAACTATGCTCCCACCCGCGAAGCTCGAATTTTGCATCGCTAAGAAGGGTTTTTGACTCTTCGATAAATCTGCTCAGTTGTTCCTTACTATTAACACTCGTAACACAATTGTCTACATAAAATGATTCTAACAATTTAAGCGCAGTGTTTTTAAATTGCTCCGGTGCGTTTTTTAAATGATATTCTAATGTGGCACCTAAAAGATAGGGGCTACAAGAACTGCCAAATACTACTCTTCTATGTTGAAGAGTTATCATTTTTTGAGGGTCCCCTTCTTCATACCACAGGAATTTCAAGAATGAGCGATCTTTTTCTGTAATGCCAATTTGCAAAAAAGCCTTTTTTATGTCAGCAATTACCCCAATTTTTCCTAATCTGAACCTATTTAATATAGAAGGAATCAGTTCTACGAGGTTAGGCCCCTTTTCAATACAGTCATTTATAGACGGCGAATCCTTTTCCCGAGCTGAACCATCGAAAACTGGCCGCACCTTTGTAGTGGAGTTTTCTTTAAACACCGCTCTATGAGGAAGGAAATGCTCACTACCTAATGTTTTTTTCTGATCAACTTTTTCTATTATTTTCTCATCTAACCAGTCATCGAATACTTGATTATAATCGCTTAATTTTCCTACCCTTTTTAATGAATCGACGCATGTTTTTAATCTACGTCGAGCGATATTTTCGTAACTGGGTAAACGAGGGTGGCCCTGTATCCATGGAAGACTAACCTCATACCTACCCTCGTCATCTACTCTAATGTTACTGAGAAAATGTTCTTTAGTGGCTAATTCTATTTCCTCTCTACTCTTTTTCTCCCCAGGATCGCGAATTCCTAAAGTGTCAAGTTGCCATAACTCGATAATTTTTGCCTCTTTGACATGCAACGAAAAAATTAAATTGTTCATATTCTTATTTTCATAACCTTCAGTTTTCCCAAGAATTGTCCAACCTAAACGAGTGTCCATGCAAGCCAATCCGCCCTGTAATTGTTTTAAATGTCCGGTAAATAATTTCCCAGCGACATCTGCACCAATTAACACATGTATCTCATCAGGAGAAAATTCATATAATAAATCATTAACTTTAGTGACTCTATCAGTCAAAACTATTCCGTACCGCTTTATTTCCTTAATAAAGGGTCCTTCCGGTATAGGTGAAATTTCAGAGCAAATTTTTTGTTGGTCTAATACCTCAAATTTACATCGGAAACTATTATCCATATTTCCCAAATTAATCAAATATCTATCGTGTAGTTCTTCACATTGCCGCCCCCCAAATAAGCTATGCACTATTCTCTCTTTACTTATGCTATTATATCCTAACATTTTAGCAGCAAATTTCGATATGTACGATCGCTGCGAACCCGTATCATATAAAATTCTAACATTTCGTACGATATCCCCATTGTATATACGTACAACCAATGTTTGGAGCAAAACTCGTTTTCTAGAAGTTGTATTTGCAAGCATACAATCTTTATTAGCAGTTGAATCCTGTTTAGAATTTTCGCCTAAATTAATTTTACTCTTTTCTATGCACATGAACTGGTGGTGATTTTTCCCGCAATGAGAACAGTTAATTTTACTTTTACAAACTTTTGCTAAGTGGTTGACATTGAAGCAACGAAAGCATGCTCCTTTTCTTAATAAAGCATCTTTTCTTTTCGCCAGCGTCATTTTCCATACCGCTCTACAATTTTGACTACGGTGTTTGTTTTCGCAAAAAATGCACTGTTCTTCCGATTTTTTATCATCCGCATTATACAGTTCGGCCGCCGTAGGAAGAGAAAAATGTTTATCTTTTCGATCGAATTTTGTTTCTCTGTTTACTGAAACATCTTTATCGAAAGAAAACCCACTCTTAGCTAATTTAACCTTTTGCTCCATCTCAACTTCAATCTGTAAAAATTGCATTAAAACATCTAATTTATTAATTCCCTGATTTTTATCTTTATCCTTAACAGTTAAAGTACCAAGATGTCTTTCCCATAATTTAAGAATATCTGAAGGCAATGCCGATTCGACCAATGGATATAAAATCGACGAATAATTTTCGCTCGATACTCCTAACATTTTCAATGACCGAAGATAAGTTTCGATTTTATCGTATAATTTAACAAGAGACAGTTTTTGCCCTTGTCCCAAGGAATTATTAATAACTAATCCTAAGACTTCGCGAATATATACTTCAATTAAAACATCTGTCCTACCAAACCGTGCCTTCAACGATTGTATCGCTTCTGGATAGCTCTCGGCTGTGGGGGGAAAGGAATCTACTATTTCTCTGGCTCACGATCCTTTCTGTGTAGCCATTATAAGATACTGAATTTTATCTTCATTTGCTATATTATCATCTTCGTGAATTTTCTCAAATTGCCCCCAAAAAGTTAACCAGTTTTTAATTTCACCGTTGAAAGGCTGGAGCTCTAATTTAGGTAACTTAAATTTTCTTTTTGTTGCCATGCCATCTAATATTACGGAACTATCTGGATTAAGACCTTTTTCTAATTTTTGTATATAACGCGATAATTTGTTTTTAGTTTCATAAAATATCGAATTATATTTATCGATAGAATCATATTCTGTATCAAAAGCATCTTGCTTACAGGTTGGGTCTTCAGACAAATTATCAAGAATTTGTTTATCTAAATTTTCAAGTTCATTTTGTTTTGCTTCTAATCTAATCAATACTGAAGACAAGCTATCTAAATCATCAAAATTAGCCTGTATAAGGTCTTCAATTTCTTTAGTTAATTTCGTGAAATTGGAACGCACTGGCGTTCTTAACTTTCGTAATTTTTCCATAATTCTAAATCAAAATTTTTTCTAACTTCTTATTCACTAAACTACAGAGCACCCGATCCCAGCAGGGGATGCCACTTTTATGTGACAACTCCGACTGCCTAAATTAGATAATCACAGCAAGAGCTGCCACAAAAGAATCATCAACATACACGTTGATTCTATAAAAATCATATCATAAAAATTAGGTAAGACATAAAAAAGGCTTACCTCCAAAATTCCAATTCTTCGGGTATCGGGGCTCAGAATGTTCGAATGCCTTCTTCTACAGCATAAATATTAAAGACTATTTTCACTCAAAAAGCAAAAGTCCGTCTTCATTTTCATATTTTAATAAGGACGATCACAGTTCACAAAAAATAGCACACACAACAATAATATTTACAAATGGCCGTGACACTTTCACTATTACATCTTAGTTCTAAAACTTCTAACTTCTAACTACAAAACAGAAAAAAGAGAATAAAAATTAATAAACAAAAAAGTTCTCAGTCTAATAAAAAAGTTCGACGGAATAAAACATTTCGGCGCATGCGCCGCAGCTTTACGTAAGAGAAAAAACAGAGTTTCAGTTTTTAAATTGCGCAATAGATATTTTTCTGACAGGTGGTGGATGAAAGGAATATGAAATAAGTTCTGAATCCCGACACTGAGAGTGCACATTTGGGTGGATCGAAATTTTTTTTTTTCACAGTGTCAAAACCTACCTATAACCTACCTATGCGGAAAAGATGTTCTCTTGGATGGAGATTAAGGGAAAAATAATTAAAAAAATTAATTTTAAATTTTACTACTGCCATAATGAGATTGAATATCGAAAAAAAGTGAAAAAAGACTTAATTTTGGCTAGATGATTTTTGATTCAAAATAATAATTTAATAAATTATCCGAAACCAATCTATGCATAAAAGATGTTATATTATATGCCGAGTACGAGAAAAAAAATAAAAAAAATTTAAAAAAATTAATTTCAAAATTTAAATTTGCCGCAATGTGGCTCAAATTTATGCATTTAAACGTTTTTTACGGTTTTTTTTTTTTTTTTTTTGTAAAGTAAAATATAAATTTTAGAATTTTTAACATTTAATGCATTGAGGGGATATTTAAGTTACTATAAAGGGGGGATATTAAATACTATAAAAGTTAAAAGATAAAAATTTTAGTTTCTTATTTAACAGCTTCATTAGTTATAAATCAAGAAAAATTGTCAACATTGCAATTGGCGATAATGACGTTCGGTATTGAAAATCGATACCTTTTCCACACATTTTCCCATATAATTAAATCTATGTAATCCGTCGCAAAAGGTCAAATAGCTGGTAAATGGAAAAAATAGATATTTTTTAATGTAATCATTAGGATTAGAGCCGACCGTTTGATTTCACTCGCGCGCTTTTAGAATTCATATACAGACATAAATGAAAATACAAAAAGCTTCAATCATGCTGCGAATAATCTTTCTATTTCACCACTGAAACATTTGTGCCCAGCCGCGGTTCCATCCACGCTGCAAAAAGATAACATAGTGGAACCTCATTGGTATGTAACTAGCACAAAAACCATTGTAGTGGACGCTTAAAGATCAGTTCCATATTTCGAATAACAAATCCTTTAACATCTATGTTAGCAGATATTCCGTCACAACCCATCGCAACCAATTTTGTTATATGTATATTATTGTTAACACATGATAAAAAAATGTACATCGTGTTTTCAAATTGTTTGGTACTATCCGAGAATTTACATATATATGGCCGATGTATTCGGAACCAAGTTCTTTTTTCAAGCTCAAGTCTGCTTCTATTATGATTTTTTACTGTTGTTTTCTAGTGATGTAGTCCGTCTTTACACCCATCAAAGTTTAAAGAAAATGGCTATGATCATAATCTTTTACAAATGACTAAAGAGAATAACTAAAACGATGGTTTGTATTGTCATGCCGATTTTTTTCTGTCAATAGCATTCGATTCATAGTTTTGTGATATAATGCCCACATCTTGAAGTGCACCAGACACGATGGCAGCACCTGCTTGGTCGGAAATGCCGAAACTGTCCAATATTCTGGCTGATGCCAATTTTCGTCACTACAGGTGATGTGACACCTAGCTTGGCAGAATTTTAGCTTTTCAATGATACATGATGATGCAGAAAAGTGCGTTTGCTCTCAATACGTCGGTTTAGTTTACACTTAATATTCATATTCATATTCAAATCTATTGAACTGAAAAAAATAGGCAGTATTTTCAGAAATGGTCCAAAAGACTCTAGTAGCTTTCAGTATCTTATTTTGTTTTACAAGAATTAAAAAGAGCGCAATATTTGTCGTTGAATACTTTAATTTTTCTTTAAATGCTGCTGTGGTAAATTATTGAGATTGAATCTCATTTACAGGTCACTTGTAACTTATTAGCAACTCCTTCTCAGTGGCAGGAAATAAATAGATATTGACCGATTTCTTTCTTCGGTTATTTTTTAAATACCAATATATAAATTTTATAACTTTTTGTAATAGGGAGCATATTTACTGGCATATCAAAGCCAGACCAAAATAGGGTGTTATTCATCTCTCTCTCTCTCTCTCTCTCTTTATTTTTATTATTATTTATTTTTAACAACGCCATGGTACAGTAACATTCAAGGTACACTAAACTGCACAATACACAAGAAGACAAATACTAATTGAAAAAACTGGAACTGCCAGTTTTTCGAAACTTTAAATCACTTGAAGCAGTATGAAATTTAGAAATTAGTTTTTTTTTTTTTTTTTTTTTTTTTTTTTTTTTTTTCTTAATATCCATGCAATATAATATTTTTTACGCAAAGGTAGGTTTTGATTGATATTAAAATGATTATTTTGCGTCAAAAATTAATCTAACCAAAATTAGATCTTTTCTCATTTTTTCAATATTTTATCGAATATTCAACTTATTTGTGGCAGTATTAAATTTCAAATTTGTTACTTATTATTGTTTTTTACTTAACCTCCATGCGATATAGCATCTTTTCCGCACTGTTGGATTTTAAAAATTATTAAAATAATTAAATTTTGGAAAAAAATAACCTACCAAAATTCGGTCTTTTTTCAAATTTTATTGAAATTTCAACCCTTTTGTGGCAGCATTAAATTTTAAAATTATTTTTTTTATTATTTTTCCCGTAATCTCCATACAATAGAACATCTTTTCCGCAGAGGTAGGTTTTGATGAATGGAAATTTTTTTTTCGCCATAGACAATCGATCCACCCTAATGCACATTTAATAACTTGCGATAAGTAAAGAAAATTAGATGTTACCTTTATTTGGTCATTCATTGTGATAAAATATGATGAAAATAAGCATATTGAATAATAGAATTGCAAAATCTTATATATAAATTTGCATATACTATTTTTATAAAAGAAAAGCAAACCATGCATGGATATAAAATTGGAAATATGCAAAATGTTAAAAGTAATACAGAAAATAAAACACAAAGTTTTCCTATATTGGGAATATAACTCTTTGAAATTATGTCATGAGCATAAACAGAAGCTTCGCACCGATTTGAGAAACTATAAATGTTATAAACTATTATGTTTGAAGAGAATGGAGTGTAATTTATATGGTGTGAAGCCCGTCAGAATAGTTTATAATTTTGAATATCTGTTTTCCACGGATGCGATGAGGTTGTCGATAAGAGTTAAGGAATATCTTTTTTAAAAAATTTGTCCTAAACGAGCACTTACACCTTATAAGTTACGGCGATGTCAAAGTTATAGTTTCTGACCCCAACAGTATCCTAGAAACTGCAATATTCTCAATAAACTGGATTTAAAACTTTTTCTAGAAAAAAAAAATTAATTTGTGAAATTAAACTGTCGAATGTTCTAGAAATCGTTCATAACGAGAATATTATATCTTAAAAGTTGCCACAAAAAAAAAAAAAAAAAAAAAAAAATAAATAAATAAATTTTTTAGTCATATCAACATCAAAGAATTCTCAATTTTAGAACTTTTTTTTGCTCGTGCATTGATGGTGATTATTGTTCCTACGCAAAATATAGTAAATTTTGCAGCAAAGATGGTTACTAACATTTTTTGCCCACATTATTTTTTAAATCGGCTACGTACTCCCAATGATAACGAAAAACACACAAACGTTAATGCTTTATTGCATAGAAATACAGAATCAAAAGCTATTTATCTCCTATTATATACACATAAATTATCTAATTAGTGCTAGCAGATGCATTTTTAAATATACATAGATCAATATAATGCTTCACGTTTCTTTTATTAGTATTTCTTAGTATTCATTTTTCATTTTTTTGTATTATTCAGTAAAAAACTCACTTTCTTAAGCCCGAATTATGTCAAACTTTTTTAAAAAAGAGCCCAAGTCCATATAACAGCGAAGTATTGTGAAGAGTATTAAATACAAAGTAGTAAGACACTTAACCAAACGCAGGTAATAAATCGCCAAATATCGTTCTTTCCGCCCTCTCTCGAAATGAATTTTTTCCATACATTTAAAAAACACGATTTTGAATCATGTTATTTAAAATTCAAATAAATAAATAAAAGGAAGCAATAATAGCATAAGTGAAAACATTTTATTTCAGCATCAAGGAATTGTATCGTAGTTACACATGTGAAAAAAAGCTGTTTTCGCCAAAAAACGTTGTCTTCACTAAATTTGAATCCAATTAAAAAAAATACCGTGATTAATTAAAATGTTATAGGCAGAGTTGCCAAGTATCCGGCATTTTGGATACCGGAATTTTAATACAGAAAATGTTTTATTAAATTGGAACATTCTGCGGATTTAAAAAATAACTTTTCTTATAAGAAAATTCTGCTGTGCAATAAGCGGGGGCTAGGCATTCCTGTATAGGAATATTTCGTAATCTACTTTTAGCCTTAAAAAAGCAACGACCATTTTTCCGGTACAAAAAGTATTGCTAATTGTTCTAATTTGCATACAAAGTACTGATTGTAATATTGATACATCTATGGTGATAAATTTCCAATAATTTTTCAAATCCCATTTATTTCATTAAAAATATAAATCTTTTATTCATTTAGTTTAAAATAAATGGTTTTTAACTAATTTCATAATAATTTTGAAATATCACTTTTCAGTGGCCATTTTTTTAAAGCATTTAGAAAATGGTTGTTGTTTTAAGTCAAATATAGACTTTGGTCTGTCCGCATTTTATTTTATTATTATTGTTATTTATAAATGGTGGAGAAATATTCATACTTACTCCATAACGTACATAATATATGACTGTTATTACATAAGTCACTTTTTTATTATCATAAAAATTATGTTTTTACTGATTTTTATTAACTCAATAGGAAAAATTTTGTTCTTTGAGCTAATAGATGTCCGCATTTCATTTATTTATTTATTTTAACAAAATTCTTTGTATTTAGAAGAATTTTTATTTAAATAGGAAATTCAAATGCCGCTGTTAATAAAGAAGAAAGTTACAAAAAAAAGTTACAAAACGAGTAGACGCATACTATCAAATATTGAAGAACGACGAATCCAAAAAAGACGTCGTATGAAATATCATCTTTTAAAGCAAAAAAGAAACGAGGTCTGATTATATAGCCTACTGATTACAAAATGTGCATTACATTAAAAAAAATACTGCAGATATTGATTTTTTTTTCTTTTGTGCAGTTTTGGCTTCGAAAGGTGCGCTATGTTGCAAAAAGAATAAGCGACTATGAAAACACACTTGGTAAACGTTCATGTTCAATTTTACAAATACATATGGCACATATATGCCCTATACACACCGAGGTACCTAATTGGTGCTAAAATAGCGTTCAGTTGCCTAACATGCTGGTTATCATATAAATGTTATAATAAATTGTTTGTTCTAAAAATATTATCATTTATTGATTGTTATTTCTTTTTTTTAATAACAGAAAATGTTTCGTTTATTCCTTTTTTATTCCTTTTTTTTCATTTCGAAATAAATAAATAACGTGTTATTATAGCATGCTATATGTATCTGGTAATCAAAACGATGTTTTCGCCTAGTTGTCATAAAAAATCTCGCCAAATCCGGTGCTTATATCTCTAGTATATTATCTCAAGTATTTTATTTATGTATACGATAATTGTTTTTACATACCACTTACTTTTTCTTGTATATAGAAATAGGTAAGTGGCTCCTTTATGCAGTATAAATTTTATAAATTTTTAAAAAATAGCCCCGTTGCCTCTTTTTGGATCGAATTAAAAAAATCAATGTCTAATTCCAGTATTGCTCCCAGGTATGCATACATATTCCAAATTTCAAATTTGTACGCCAACGGAAAATGGATGAAAAATGAGAAAAGATGTCAGATATGCACCAGGGTACATAATTGTCGTCAAAATGGCATTATTTTACCTGAGATTGTAACCCGGCTTTGTTTAATTATCATTTGTTTATTTACTCATAAAATATTTATTTACCTTCATTTCTTTTTTTAATTATATAAAATATTTATTTTTATAGTTATTAATTATTATTATTATTTTATTTACTGTAAGTCCTTTTTGAAAATAGAAAATTATTTAAAAATGTGTATGTAAGCGTTATTTGAAAACAGAGTTTTCGTCAAATGGGCTTTAAAAAAAATTGCACCAAATCTGATGCACTTGTGGTATTCGTGCCGAAAAATTGGTGACCAGAATTGACTTCCACACACAAACAAAATATAAGTTAGAAGAAAACATGCAATAAAAATAAATATAAAGAGAAAATGATGTCATAAAAGAAACTTTTTATTTAAAAACGTAATTGTTTCTAATTTCCACACGTGAAATATATAAAAGATTGTTTTAGCGGTCAAAAAATGCTAAGAGATTATCACAAAATCTCAAAATCAAAGTTTTTACGACATTTTTTTTAATATAAAAAATAACAGTTTTATTTTCCTGCCTGATAAAATTTTAAAATGTTTTATTTCATTCAATATTTCTGAGTGCGTAAATGATTACCATTTACTCCATGTACTGATTCGGTTATCTACGAAAATATCCAGCCGGTGGAAATCACGCGCACCAAATTTATGTGGCGTATGCAAATAAATTGTGCTTTTTTATCAATTTTTTTAATATAACTTTTAAACTATTTGGAATTAATTTTTAAAAGTAGGTGCATTCACCAGATTACCTTCATAGGTACCTTCTGGTACAAACAGAATCGAAATCCGACAAGTACTTTTTGAGATTTGCTTGACGAAAGAATTTTTTTGACTTTTAATATCGTTACGTACTCTGAGTATAAGACTTCGCTACGCTCAGACAATTAATATTGATTTTATTAAATATTGGATTAGAAAAAGTAATTACCATTTGAGTATTAGTTTGTAGATTTTTAGGTTTTTTTAGTAAATTTATATTGTAAAGGTTGACACGAGTCATAATGAGATCATAAAAAACATCTGAAAAATGTTTAGAGTAAGTTTTACTGAGAAAAATATTTAAATATTGTACTATATGTTTCTTTTTTATTCCAAAAATATATTTACGTATTAGAAACCAATTGTAATTTTTTAAATAATTACGATGCAGATTATTAATTTGTTGAATTATAATGTTTTTAGGAGTAATACTAGAAGATGAACCTTTACCTCTTTTGTTACGTGTAGTTTTAGGATTTATAAGATGATTTAAACTATGATACATGGGAGAATAATCTGTAGTATCATTTATAGATGAAAAAACTTTAACAGATCTTTTAAAAACCTCACTATTAAGACCATAAGGATAAATTGTATTATAATATTTCATATATGAAGACTCTAAATAGAGACGCTCAGATTTATTTTTCTGAATTTGTATTATTTCAATAGTTGTATTTTTAAATTTATGTTTATGAAAATGCTGTATTTCAGCTGTAGACTGTATATTTTTTGCTAAATTTTTATCAGAATCTGACCGATGTTGATTCATGCGTATATGAAGAGGACCAGAAGTTTCACCAATATATTTCAAATTGCAAATGTTACACTTTATACTATAAATTACATTAAAAGCCTTACAAAAAATAGAAATATGAGGATCTGATACGATTTGTGACTGAGAAGCAGATGGACAAGTTTTACATCGGATATCAGAACATTTCTGAAAATATAATTGAGGAGGAGGAGCATGTATATGGAAACTGGATATTTGGAATTCTTTTATTGTCAGTTAGTAATTAAATTATAATTATAATTTAATGAAAAAAAGCATTTTATTTGTATTAATAAATTTAATTTCTGATAGTACTTGGCGTTTCTTCGCCAAGTGAACGGTAGAAAGCAATCCAGGAATCAATTGACGCATGCGCTGTTTAATGGAGGAAACGCTATATCTAGTCGCTCGTTACGCTGCCGAAGACAATCGGAAACATCACAGAATCTCATTTTTCAGAGTTTTTTTTTTTTTGAATTATTATTATTATTATTATTTTAGTATGAATAAAGTAATGTTTTAAACATCCGCTGTTTGTTTGGAAAAATCGTCGGGTAGGTTAGTAAGCATGCAAATGAAAGATGCTCTTTTGATACCAGAAATATGATTCCAAGTCACCAACAGGCTTTTTGATTATAAATTGGAGGCTGGATAGGGGTTAGTAACCTCCATCAGATATTGAAAATTATGAATCTCACCATTCCCCCCACCTTCATTAAATTCCTTCAAAACATTCATACGCACAAAAGAAAAGGTCGAAAATTCTTATTTATTGTCAAAATACATGATATAATTACGGTTTAAAACTCCTCTCAATTTGGCGCCCCCCCCCCCCCCCCTGTTGAATCATTTTGAGCTTCAATTCAGGTACGTAATTATCTTAGGTACCATATATTGAGCCATCCCCAGAAACATTTACACAAGCTTTTCTTTTCTTCATTATTTGGATAGAACAAAATACTTTAATACTAAAAAAACATTCACACACAGACACACGCACAATAAATTTAATAAACAACAACTTTTACTTATTGTCAAAATATGTAAGATAATTTCGGTTTAAACCTCTCTCAATCTGGCGCCCCTAAACCTCGGTGCCCGGGACGACCGCCAGTAGGGGAAAATTGAGAGTCCGGCCCCGGGAGGAGGATTGAGGATCGGAGGAGGGAGGAGGGCTCCTCCTCCTCAAGCCTCCTCCTCACTCCTCCTCCTCAATCCTCCTCCTCCTCAACCCTCCTCCTCCTGACATCGTCTTGTAAGAGAAGGGGTTAAAAGGATTTTTTTTTAAATTTTAAGCAGGAATTTCAGGGAGTTAGAATTTTTAAACCATACTATAATACGATGGTGTTTTTTAATTTTAATGTGGGGACTTTAAAATTTTCGGCGTGTTACAGTACGTGGGGTATGTTTTTCGACAAGTGTAAAAGTTAATCCAATTTAACAAATGAGTTATTAAATTTAATTTCAAATAATAATTAAAAATAATAAGTGAAAAATAATGAAGGGACTTAGAATTTTTCGAGCGGTATTTTTTAGTCAAGTGTAGTACGTAGTGGAATTTAAGAAGTGAATAACAGCAATTAACGATAATTAGTAATTAATAAAAAAGTAATTAAAAATATTGAGTAAAAATAATGAAGGTAATAATTAAAAATGATAATTAAAAATAATGAGTAAAAAATAATGAAGGGAATTTCTCGGTGAACTTTAGTTTAAGGATTTATTTTTTGATTTGAAGCGGAAATTTTGGAGAGATTGATTTTTTTTTTTTTTTCACCGTGTTTTTAATAAGGGGTTAAGCGGGTATTTGGGTACACAGAATGTTTTTTTCTATACTATTGTACGAGTGGTTTTCAATTTTAATGTGGCGACTTAAAAATTTTCAGTTTGGTGTAATTTAAGAGTTTATTTTTTCGATTTTAAGTGGAAATTTGGGGAGATTGATTTTTTTTTTTTTTCCACTGTGTTCTTACATGATGAGTTAAGCGGGTATTTTGGGGGAAATTATTATTTTAGACTAATCATTCACGAAGGATATTTTGCGGATATAAATGTTTAATAGGGGGAGTTTAACTTTTTTGCAATGAGATTGACGTGCGCTCGTCGACCTAACCGTATGGAGTTTATAGTTTTCTTTAAATCATGTATGAATATTGGTTTAGACTTTCTTAGAATGACTTCCACCACCTTTATCTCCACCAAGTCATAAATAACACATGCTGGTAATGGGAATTTGTGAATATTAACTTTAAACATTAATTTAATGAAGGAACTTTAAAATTATTTCGAGTACTATTTTTAGTTAACTATGTTATACACTTGATATTTTAGATTAGTTAAAAAATAACTTTAAAATTTGAATGAGAAAATATGTTTCAAAATGGGATTTTACGTACTAACATTTATTTGCGCTCGTTGACCTAACCGTTCGGAATCTGTGATTTCCCTCGAATCATGTGTGAATAACTGTTAGATTTCTTTAGAAAGACCTGAATAAGCTTCAACCATCATAAATAACGCATGTCTGTAACGGGAATTTGAACTTAATTATTTTAAATATTCATTTTAATGAGGTGACTTCGAAAACAATTTGTAGAACTTTTGAGCGGTAATAATTTTTATTGGGAAACTTAAAAGAATCTTGTGATTTTTTGGGAACTAATTTTTAATTGTTGAAGTTTGCAATCTGTATTCGCCTTTCTTTTGTGTGAGATTGTATAAATGTTGATGAAAACTATTTCTGTTCCAATTAATGAAATTTAATAATTAAAATAATAAAGTGTTCCTCACCAGACACCTCTTTTTCAAAATTCGTGCATATTTTTAAACATAACAATGTGTTTAATATAAGTAATTTTTGTGTGTCCTTTCTTTTCTGAAAGAGTAAGCGATTTTTAACAGAAATATCTTTTGACATGTGTAATTTTTCCCTGGCAGAACAATTTTCAAATAAATAAATTTTAATATTAATAGAATTTTTGACTTTCCGAAGAAAAAAAGGAACTTATTTTTAATGTTTTAATACTTGTCGGTTAAAAAATTTAAACTATATTTATTATCGAAATGAATTCATCTTCATTAATTTAAAAATATATAATATTTATAACCAGTAACGCGGAACTTTTTCAAACCCTGTTAATGAGATTATATTTAACATTGTATTGTATCTTCAGATCAAAATAATTTGTGGAAAATGCTTTTAAATAATTTTAAAACTCTATCGAAAATAATGTTTTACATACCTTAACATCAATGAAATCCGAATCGATGTAGAGTTTAATAATTATTTTCTCAAAAAGTTCGTTTCAGTATATGAGTAAACCTTGATGAATCATTCTTATCTGCTTATCTGATAGCGTTTTCCGAAAAGGGTTGAATCATAGCTGATAAGGAACTGGGGTTCATGTGTTATCTTAATTAATCTTAATGAGTACTATGTCTAATTAAAATTATTTGACTTGAAATAAAATAAGGTCTTTTGAGTAATATCTTTTGAAAATTTAGGATATAATTATTTAAATCAAATTAGAGGATTTTTTTTCTCATCGATTTATTTTAAATAAAACTAAAATATTTATTTTTTTTTATACTTTGTTAGCAAAATAAAGAGTGTAATACATTCATTTCGGATTTAACTATTTGAAAATTTAAACTAACCTATAATTAAAATGATTACATAAGGTTGAGTATGTGATCTAGTTAAAAACGGAACACGCATTCATATAAAACTTTAAATACTTATGGTTTTGTGTATAATATAATGTATGTTTTAAATATTAAATGAAAAATATGAATTAACAATAAATGAAAGACATTAACATTAATAAAATATTAATTAAACATTGCATTGATTAAAAACTTAATATTAATACGGGAATACACATCCGTATAAAACTTTAAACATTTATGTTTTGGTGTATAATATTATGTATATATATTAAATATTAAATGAAAAATATGAATTAACAATAAATGAAAAATATCAATTAACATTAATAAAATATTAATTAAACATTGTGTTGATTTAAATATAGATTCAAAACTTAATGAAAAATATTAATTTCTCATGTAATTAAAATAACACTTTATAAATTAACGAATTATTAATTAATGAAAAATGTTCATTCGAAACAACTTGAGAAATACTCATTTGTAATGAAATATGAAAATAGCAACGAATAAAATATTAATTAAAATTGAATGAAAATTATGCATTGAAAAAAATATAAAAATCAAATATTCTTACCTAAAAATTTCTCCCATCAGGACTTCAGTTGCGACCTTCCTCGTTGCATGCTACTTGTAAACTGAGTGATAACACATAGGCCTTATCTTTTGTACCGTGATAACCTCGACCAATGACAATTTTGTACTTGCGCGCCCTCTCAATGAATAGACTGCGTGTGAAACGTGACGTAATCGTTATTCTGTATGCTGCTATCAACATATAAGAGATTGGTGTCTTAATCGTTTTAGTTAGTATTATTATTTTATAATTAGTTTTCAAATGTCATTAATGGAAGCTGTTCGGTGAGTTGATGAATTCTTCACCCCGATTGAAGGAACAAGACATGGAAGTCTCAACAATGTTCTTATTACGCATGTCCTTTAATTAATTTTTAGAAATTAGATAATCTTTTAATTTTTAGAATTTAGTTAATGTTTTAATTTTTAGAAATTAGTTAATCTTGAATAATTATCTTTACTTTTAACAAAATATAAAATAATTAACATTTTATTAACAAGTCAACTCTTCTTAATTTGCGCGAAATAAAAACCAACTTTCTTCTTTACTGATCACGAAGGAAATGACCGATAACACACATGCTTATCTACCGTTATCTCCACGCATGCGCACTGCTGATAAGTGATGTGCTGATAAGGTGAGTCGAAAAGACTTCATTTCTTCCCAAGCAAGTGTATGAGTCGGTTGTGTCTAGGTAAGTACCCTTTTATTATTATTTTTCAATATGTTTGTGTAATAAAGACAAAAAATGAAAACACAGTTTTTTATAATTTAAATTCCTTTTTATTAAAATAAACTCGCCCATTGGGGATTAAGTAATGCATTGTTAGAAGGTTTTTTCTTTGGTTTTACAAAGTTTCTTCTTGGTGATACATTTTTCATTACTTTCTTCAAAGTTCCAGATGATAAATATTTGTTTTTGATTATAGTTGAAGGTACTCCAATTTCACGAAGCGCATGAAGAAATTCCGTCGGTACTTTCTCAGGTCTCTTATTCACATTAAAAATGAGATGAAAGAGTTCTGCTAAATTCGTATCTTGCAAGGTGTTTCCATTATAAGTCACTTTTCCAGTTCGATCCCAGCTCATCTTACTTGAATTAGATTTCAGTAACTTCAGCAAAGATTTTGCTTGTTTCATCATATGACTTGGTGCTGAGCTTATCACAAACGAGTCGTAATCCTCTTCTCCCAACTCAGAAGGTTTTTCGGACTGTTCAGGTTTCGTTTCAGAAGATTCCATTTCAGTAGATTCTGCTGCCACAGGTTCCGTTTTAACAGGTTCCGTCTCCAGAGGTTTAGACTTCCTTTTCTCTTCTTCATCTTGAAAAGGTTTCGATCTCCAAGGGACATTAAATTCTTGTAAATTCATTTTCCTTTTTAAAAGTTCATAGTACTGTTGAACTTTCTCATGATCGGGAAGTGAACTGTTGAGTATTTTTGACATTGCCACGTCAAAGTCAGTCATTTGCTTTTTCGTGGGGACATGTTTAGTCAACTCTTCTTCCGGTATGAGAGCGTATTTAGCTGCGAGCTCCATTGATAAGACCCGTTAATACACTCAAAGCTGCAGGAATTAAAATACTTAAAAATCCACCGTGTTGCACAATCAGCTGCTTTTTTGAAAAAAGAGTTCCTTTTTTCGTACCGATTTTTCGAAGAGGGTTTTTATACTTTTTCAAAGTCTTCTTTTGATAAGATGAGAGAGGTATATTTCCTTTCAGTACATTGTGAGTACACTCACAAATAGCTTTGACAGATCTTGAAGGTAGTTTTTTCAAAAGTTGCTTGCGTAAGGTTTTGGTGCAAGTCTTAATTAGCTCCAAATCACGCAGTTGTTTCTTCGTCAAGGTCATGATCTCAACTAAATTAAAATGCATATGTCTTTCTTTTTAAACCTTTTTTCATCATATATATGTATTGTCTTTGACCTGGCAGCACGAGTGTTCTCAGCCGCATTTCCTCAGGGGTTTCATTCCGTAAATCGACTAATAAATAAGAAAATGGTTTTTTAGTAGCATCTGTAAACACTTCTTGGAAAAATTTACTATTTGTTGGATATAATTGTCGACCTAAATGAATGATTTGACTCATGTCCCGGCGATTTTTAAACAAGATCAAATATTGACTGTTGAGGGAAACACCTCTCATTTCTTTGCCTTTATGAAACAGATTTTGTGTAATAAATATCACACTGATGTTTAAATGGTGACTTCCCTTTGTAAAGAGATAAGTCAGGCGATCGTCTGATCCACATTCAACCATGAGATCGTCTAAGATAATTAAAGAATTTGTCCCTAAATACTCAGTATAATTCGAAGGAAAACCTTCCACAAAGGTAACATCGGGTATTTCATCATACAGTTTTTGGTAAATACCGTAAAACCAAATCACTTTATCGGGAGGAGGATCAAACATTAGGTTTCTTTCTTTTAATAAATCATGTAGAAACCAACTTTTACCCACACCCGTAGGACCTGCAAGAAGCATAGTACAAGGGTGTTGAAAGCGTGGAAACTCCATTGAAAATAAACACAGACAAGTAAAACACACACTTTAAATAATCACAGACACATAGGTTCTTGGTTTAAATTAAGATTTATTGATAAAAATGAGCATGAATGCCAAATCGTTTGGCTACAAAATTATAAACTCGTCGGTCGTTTGACACATCTTCAGTAACAAAATGTGACAGAAATTGTCTCAGAGTTTTACCTCGACATCGAGAATACAGATAAAATATACAATATTGGCCGCAGACGGCAGTTATATGGGTTTGTAAAACAAGTGGATTAAACAAAACTCGTGAAAAACGCAATGCATAGTTCGATATAGGTCCTTGAAAAAAGGTAGGCTTATTTCCATAAGAATCGAAGAATTCCACTTCATCAGGTGAAGACAGGTAAAAAGCCACCCAGTGACTTCCGGCTTCTGTAGACTTGTCCACGTTGCAGATAAAACAGACAGGATAACACTTGATTCTTCTTGGTAGTTGATCACTTGGAAAAACACCCAAAAAGTAATTTCGGGTCACTGCTTCATGTGATAAAATGTTCTCGATTTGTAATGAATCCATTCAGTTGGGAAAGTCACAAATCACGTGACGCGATTTGTTGATTTCAATAATATTTTCAAATTCCGCATAAATCAATACAGTGGTCGTTTTTTCTAATGCTTCAGCGAATTTGATTTCAATTCGTAAATTTCCTTGATGTTGTAAATTCAAATGAGGTCCGTCGCAAAGGTCAGGGCTTAAGTCGAAATTATATAAAGTGTGACCATCAGCAAATTCTTCACGTGTTAAATAAATGCCAGTGTCGTGATTAAAACCAGAGAACAGTCGATGATAGGCTCTTATATAGTTGTTTCCATCGAAGTCCAATTCTAGGGGCTTACTGGGTACCGGTTGACCGTCCACATAGACGCTTAGGAAGTTGGCTTTGTGATGATAAAAATAAAAGGGGTTCAAATCGTATTGTCCTGTATAAGCACTATTGTCTAAAAGTCCAATAATAATACGTTTCGGCATGGCCCCTAAAAACACATTATCTTGCATGAATGATTTACTTCCAGTGGAGATTGAATAAGTTTTACATAGGACTCGATCAATGGGATATTTCGCAGAATTTTTTTCCAGGGCTTTTGCATGACCCAATAAAACACCAGGACTCACTTTCACTTTACGAACAAACACTGAAGCATGTTCTAAAATCACTTTATAATCTTCAAAGGGTTTGATCTTATCCTTCTTAGTCATCAAACAAAAGTCTGATTTGCTGCGAGTCATTTTAATTTTCAAATCAACCATATTCAAGAGCAGTCGATTTTGTTGGAAAATATCACAATGAATGGGTCCAATCATATCCAAGGTTTTGCTGTTTTTAGTTAGTTCATAACGTTTCTTCAATCCTGAGTTTCCATTTGTGGTGGGATCCGACACAGTCAAATTTGTATCTTTATAAAAACATTCACATCCCAGTAAACTTTTCTTTGTGTCTTCTCCGTAGTTCAGCAGGGTTTCAATATAGGCACGATAAGGATAAGTGTTACTCGAAGAAGAGATGGCTCTTTCGTTTAAACTGATGTCCACTTGTGAAAACAAAGCTTGTAAAAATAAATTGACAGGGGCGACAGGTTCATCTACAGGTAAGACCGTTCCATCTGACTTGGTGATTTTCACTTTCACGTAGAGGTAAGAAGCCGACAAATCCATATAATCTTCGCCGTTCCCAGAAATGTTAAATTCCACAGGTCCTCCATCTCGAATATTAGCAAGAGGATGATATTCAACAAAATACCCTTTTTCAATAGCTGTTTGAGTAGGTGGAATTAAAAACAAATCCAATTCCGATTTGGCACAAGCAGCAGAATCTTTATGAATGAGTCCAGACATCTTTAAGAGAAAATATCGTGTACTTTCACTCTCTTGACTTTGCGAGGAATAGTGATATTGTTAGAACGTTTCCTCTTTTTATACTGATGACCTGAACCAATCATCGTCTTCACTTTGGTTGCAGCTTTATCCGTCAAGTTTTGACCAGCTTCTTTTAACCGTCGCTTGGCAGCTATTTTAATATCTTCTCCTCGTGAGAGATCACTGAGGACGTTCACCCCAGAATGAAACAATTGTTTTCCGACAGCTTTTGCTCCTGATTTGAAAAGGGGCACTGCTGCACGAAACAGCGATCGAAACAACCCACCGAATCCATAACCTCTTTGTAAAGTAGTACCTTGATAATAGTTTAAGCCACTACCTGACTGATGGGTATAATAATCTTCAAAAGATTTCGCACAACACTGATAGGGAACAAACATCACGAGAGATATTTTTGACGAAAATGAAGTTTCACGTACGAACGTCCACGTTCAAATGGCGTTAATTCACCCAGGTGGTTCCTTATAACGATTTCTAATGAGTCGAATGATTTTCGACTGATGGGTAAGTAATGCGGTCGATCAAATTTCACGCAGATCACTTCTCCGTCTTTTCCGGTGACATTTACAATTCGTAACAGGGGTGCCAACACATCTCCAATAACTTGTGGTTCGACAATATCCGAATAAATCATCAACACTCTATAATGAGCACACGGATCTGCCACGTATGAACTATCGACTGTTTGTTCAATATTACTCTCTAAAGAAGCGATTTCACATGGCTCGAACCCCAACATTTCAGATAATCCAGTTTCTAAAATCACTTTAGCTTTATCTCGCACGTTGATAGTCACTCTTTTCGTGATGGGACTGTAGGAAAACACAATTTTTTGTTCGATATCTTTGATAGAAATGGCTTTTAAAATATCAGGCACCGTCTCATAAAATCCTGGTGGGATTCGTCTTCCAATTATCCTCCCATCATTCAAGTCGAATCCAATTAAGTTCGTATGTTGATTCACGTTATACCAAGTATGAGGGTAAATAAACTCTACGAGTCCCACTTCCCATTCTCCTTGCAGTTCGATAGGTGTGGGCAATCGTGTTATAAAATGTGAAATTTTATTCTCAGGAAAATAATTTCTGGAACTGTCGGAAGGTAACGTCAGGTAGAACGACATGATGACAAATGATCTATCATGCTTTTTGCAGTCACTTATAAAGAAGACAAATCTGAGGAGGGAATCCATTGATTAAATTTATTCGGATAACCCTTAAATTTGACAAAATATTCCATTCGTCTTTTTCGCGTGCGCTTCTTTAAAATTTTTTCAATAGTATAAGTATCTTTCATTTTCACTTTTTGAAGTTCTTGTGAATAGAAGGTTCCTTGAATGGGTTCGTCTAACAAGTCTTTTATTCGGTACACAGGAGGGTCTCTCGCCACACATTCCGTCACCACAAACAATTCTTCGGTCCAATTGGTTTCATACCCTTTTTCGAAGGTTAATTTTTGTTTCGACACACGCACCACATCGCCTGCTTGAAACACACAGGGTTTTCTTTTCATATCTTCCAAATCCCCATAAAGAGTTAACCACACATCACTTTCATTTTCTCTTGTCACTTCCACGGGGGCTCTTTTAATACTTGAATGATAGGTGTGATTATAACTGTACAGTAATTGGTCCAATACATCTAAATAACGATAAGTATGGTTATGTGTGAAATATTTCCACATTTTCGTTTTCAAGGTTCGATTAAATCGTTCGACTACCGATGCCTTGGTATTATTATTTGTTGTGAAGAAACGAACACCTTCTTGCTTTAAAAACCTTTGGAAGAGTCTGTTCTTAAATTCTTTTCCGGCATCTGATTGAAGAAATTTGGGTTTTCGTGTTGAAAAAATAGAACGAAAGGCTTTCATAATTTCTTCTCCTCGTTTCGTTTTTAAGGGAATCGCCCAAGCATATTTAGACAGAATGTCTATACAGGTCAGTAGGTATCGAAATCCTTGATTGTGTTTTTGTAAACTGATGAGATCCACCAGATCGGTCTGCCATTGCTGATCTTTTGAATATACGATGACTCGGTTTGTCGGAAAATTTCTCCGAACCGGTTTGTGAAGCGTATAAGAATCGACTCCGCTCAACCATTTCTGAATCTTCTTCTTCGATATTTTGCCTTTTGCAACACGATATAAAGCACTTACACCACCAAAACTTGCTGCGTGACTTGGAACCGGATAAATCGCCTTCATTACAACAAAAAATCTGATTATTTGTTACATTAAACCAAAAACGCATCATCTTCATTCTTGTCTTTCTCGCATGATGTCATCAAACAGAATGAACCCTTGCCTAATTGAGCTCTTATTTAAGTACTCTTTTGTTTCCAACCTTGTCGAAAACATTTTTTAAAAAAGCCGATTATTTTTTTGTTCCACTATTGTTAGTAAGCTTTAAGGGTGTGCAAGTACAAAACTGATAACGATGAAGTCTTTTCGACTCACCTTATCAGCACATCACTTATCAGCAGTGCGCATGCGTGGAGATAACGGTAGATAAGCATGTGTGTTATCGGTCATTTCCTTCGTGATCAGTAAAGAAGAAAGTTGGTTTTTATTTCGCGCAAATTAAGAAGAGTTGACTTGTTAATAAAATGTTAATTATTTTATATTTTGTTAAAAGTAAAGATAATTATTCAAGATTAACTAATTTCTAAAAATTAAAACATTAACTAAATTCTAAAAATTAAAAGATTATCTAATTTCTAAAAATTAATTAAAGGACATGCGTAATAAGAACATTGTTGAGACTTCCATGTCTTGTTCCTTCAATCGGGGTGAAGAATTCATCAACTCACCGAACAGCTTCCATTAATGACATTTGAAAACTAATTATAAAATAATAATACTAACTAAAACGATTAAGACACCAATCTCTTATATGTTGATAGCAGCATACAGAATAACGATTACGTCACGTTTCACACGCAGTCTATTCATTGAGAGGGCGCGCAAGTACAAAATTGTCATTGGTCGAGGTTATCACGGTACAAAAGATAAGGCCTATGTGTTATCACTCAGTTTACAAGTAGCATGCAACGAGGAAGGTCGCAACTGAAGTCCTGATGGGAGAAATTTTTAGGTAAGAATATTTGATTTTTATATTTTTTTCAATGCATAATTTTCATTCAATTTTAATTAATATTTTATTCGTTGCTATTTTCATATTTCATTACAAATGAGTATTTCTCAAGTTGTTTCGAATGAACATTTTTCATTAATTAATAATTCGTTAATTTATAAAGTGTTATTTTAATTACATGAGAAATTAATATTTTTCATTAAGTTTTGAATCTATATTTAAATCAACACAATGTTTAATTAATATTTTATTAATGTTAATTGATATTTTTCATTTATTGTTAATTCATATTTTTCATTTAATATTTAATATATATACATAATATTATACACCAAAACATAAATGTTTAAAGTTTTATACGGATGTGTATTCCCGTATTAATATTAAGTTTTTAATCAATGCAATGTTTAATTAATATTTTATTAATGTTAATGTCTTTCATTTATTGTTAATTCATATTTTTCATTTAATATTTAAAACATACATTATATTATACACAAAACCATAAGTATTTAAAGTTTTATATGAATGCGTGTTCCGTTTTTAACTAGATCACATACTCAACCTTATGTAATCATTTTAATTATAGGTTAGTTTAAATTTTCAAATAGTTAAATCCGAAATGAATGTATTACACTCTTTATTTTGCTAACAAAGTATAAAAAAAAATAAATATTTTAGTTTTATTTAAAATAAATCGATGAGAAAAAAAATCCTCTAATTTGATTTAAATAATTATATCCTAAATTTTCAAAAGATATTACTCAAAAGACCTTATTTTATTTCAAGTCAAATAATTTTAATTAGACATAGTACTCATTAAGATTAATTAAGATAACACATGAACCCCAGTTCCTTATCAGCTATGATTCAACCCTTTTCGGAAAACGCTATCAGATAAGCAGATAAGAATGATTCATCAAGGTTTACTCATATACTGAAACGAACTTTTTGAGAAAATAATTATTAAACTCTACATCGATTCGGATTTCATTGATGTTAAGGTATGTAAAACATTATTTTCGATAGAGTTTTAAAATTATTTAAAAGCATTTTCCACAAATTATTTTGATCTGAAGATACAATACAATGTTAAATATAATCTCATTAACAGGGTTTGAAAAAGTTCCGCGTTACTGGTTATAAATATTATATATTTTTAAATTAATGAAGATGAATTCATTTCGATAATAAATATAGTTTAAATTTTTTAACCGACAAGTATTAAAACATTAAAAATAAGTTCCTTTTTTTCTTCGGAAAGTCAAAAATTCTATTAATATTAAAATTTATTTATTTGAAAATTGTTCTGCCAGGGAAAAATTACACATGTCAAAAGATATTTCTGTTAAAAATCGCTTACTCTTTCAGAAAAGAAAGGACACACAAAAATTACTTATATTAAACACATTGTTATGTTTAAAAATATGCACGAATTTTGAAAAAGAGGTGTCTGGTGAGGAACACTTTATTATTTTAATTATTAAATTTCATTAATTGGAACAGAAATAGTTTTCATCAACATTTATACAATCTCACACAAAAGAAAGGCGAATACAGATTGCAAACTTCAACAATTAAAAATTAGTTCCCAAAAAATCACAAGATTCTTTTAAGTTTCCCAATAAAAATTATTACCGCTCAAAAGTTCTACAAATTGTTTTCGAAGTCACCTCATTAAAATGAATATTTAAAATAATTAAGTTCAAATTCCCGTTACAGACATGCGTTATTTATGATGGTTGAAGCTTATTCAGGTCTTTCTAAAGAAATCTAACAGTTATTCACACATGATTCGAGGGAAATCACAGATTCCGAACGGTTAGGTCAACGAGCGCAAATAAATGTTAGTACGTAAAATCCCATTTTGAAACATATTTTCTCATTCAAATTTTAAAGTTATTTTTTAACTAATCTAAAATATCAAGTGTATAACATAGTTAACTAAAAATAGTACTCGAAATAATTTTAAAGTTCCTTCATTAAATTAATGTTTAAAGTTAATATTCACAAATTCCCATTACCAGCATGTGTTATTTATGACTTGGTGGAGATAAAGGTGGTGGAAGTCATTCTAAGAAAGTCTAAACCAATATTCATACATGATTTAAAGAAAACTATAAACTCCATACGGTTAGGTCGACGAGCGCACGTCAATCTCATTGCAAAAAAGTTAAACTCCCCCTATTAAACATTTATATCCGCAAAATATCCTTCGTGAATGATTAGTCTAAAATAATAATTTCCCCCAAAATACCCGCTTAACTCATCATGTAAGAACACAGTGGAAAAAAAAAAAAAATCAATCTCCCCAAATTTCCACTTAAAATCGAAAAAATAAACTCTTAAATTACACCAAACTGAAAATTTTTAAGTCGCCACATTAAAATTGAAAACCACTCGTACAATAGTATAGAAAAAAACATTCTGTGTACCCAAATACCCGCTTAACCCCTTATTAAAAACACGGTGAAAAAAAAAAAAAAATCAATCTCTCCAAAATTTCCGCTTCAAATCAAAAAATAAATCCTTAAACTAAAGTTCACCGAGAAATTCCCTTCATTATTTTTTACTCATTATTTTTAATTATCATTTTTAATTATTACCTTCATTATTTTTACTCAATATTTTTAATTACTTTTTTATTAATTACTAATTATCGTTAATTGCTGTTATTCACTTCTTAAATTCCACTACGTACTACACTTGACTAAAAAATACCGCTCGAAAAATTCTAAGTCCCTTCATTATTTTTCACTTATTATTTTTAATTATTATTTGAAATTAAATTTAATAACTCATTTGTTAAATTGGATTAACTTTTACACTTGTCGAAAAACATACCCCACGTACTGTAACACGCCGAAAATTTTAAAGTCCCCACATTAAAATTAAAAAACACCATCGTATTATAGTATGGTTTAAAAATTCTAACTCCCTGAAATTCCTGCTTAAAATTTAAAAAAAAATCCTTTTAACCCCTTCTCTTACAAGACGATGTCAGGAGGAGGAGGGTTGAGGAGGAGGAGGATTGAGGAGGAGGAGTGAGGAGGAGGCTTGAGGAGGAGGAGCCCTCCTCCCTCCTCCGATCCTCAATCCTCCTCCCGGGGCCGGACTCTCAATTTTCCCCTACTACCGCCTCCCCTTAGCTACGCCACTGCTTAAAAATGGTTTAACACATGACCAGCACTCTATAAATTGGATTAAAATCAAGTGAGTAGCGAAATTTTCCGGTAATATTTAACCTCCCTTCTCCATTTACAATACACACACCGTTGACCATTTTTTTCAATATTTTAATGGGAAATTGGTTAAAAAACTTTCGGTAACGAGTGGTATCACTTTTTGGCTAATGCATCACTTCACTTCCGGTAGACATAGATCATTAGATTTCCCTATTACTACTCTTCCATAAAATACAGATTTTTTCTTGTGATCGATATCTTAGGTTTTTGTGTTGCCGGCTCTTGGATTATTACTATCTATTTACATATTTTTTTTTCTATTCTGCGATGATGGAGCTTTCAGTGTCACCAGCTCCCGGATTATTCTTTTTTTGTCTGTGACAGTGTACCTAATATAAGAATATTTTATTTTATTTTATCATATCGCACCCTTGTTTCAAAAGTGCCGCAACTCAAAAATGCTGTTTTTTTATTACTGGCTTCCATTCTACTTGATTTTTACGTCTTTACCAATCACTTTAAGCACCAGATAGTACACTGAAACCAGCCACCAGGTAGCAATTGTGTGAATATCCAAATGATGACACAAAATGTTGTTTTATAAAGAGAAACCGATTGTACAAACAACTCAAACTTTGTCGAGTTATGCGTAAACGAGGTTTGAATCCAACAACATCAAAATCATTCCAAAAGAAAAAAAAAAAATTAGGAAAACAGGGAAACAATTTTTTACTTTTAAAGAAAATGGGGGTGAAATTTTGATATTAACAACATAAGGAAAATTTAGTAATTCGAAAAAGGAAAGCATATCGAAAAAGGAAAGCATAAAGGATGAAAAACCTAAAAGTTGAATTCAAACATATGAATGAATCAACTAAAGCTTTCCTGCCCTATTGCTTGTGTTCTTTCCAAACCTACTAGATTTATCCTCTATTTTCACAGTCACAGGTAATGACTTGAAAAGAAACCTAAATTTTATAAGATAAAATTCAGGTTTCTTTGTATACACAAGAAACAGTTTTAAATTTATTTATTTATTTATTTCCGGTCGCAGTAATCAGTAAATATTTCAACTGTCTTTTTTTTTCTTTTGAAATTGTATTCTTACAGCAATGAATTCAGTTTTAAAATGTACTTTAAAAAGAATCTATCGTCGTAATTTTTGTTTTATTCAGAAATTACAGAAATAAACAGGTTTTTCCTTTTTTTGACAAATGGAGAAGTTACTTAACAAGATGCTGTCACAGTTGTAATTTTGAACAGAATTTTTGGGGAGCAGTAAGGGAAAAAAAAAATCTGCCGTAATGCGAAAACTATCATGTACAATTGAAATTTTAATTCGTTTATCGAAAAAAAAAAAAAAAAAGAGAAACTATTTTAATAACCATGTCTGCAAACGGCACGCTTTTATAGGTTTAAAAGTGATACTACCTTAGTAGGCCAGAAAATTTCCCGTTGTAGAACAATTTCTGAATTTTTTTTGTTATGCGATTTATGAAAAAAAGATCAATTATAGTTTATATATATCTATGTTATAAAGGCCAAACGTATCTGTGCGTAGCGCATAAGTCATTTTGCACATGGCAACGCTTTAAAATTTTAAATGAACTTTCGGTATTGAAATTTTTGCTACTAAAAATTTTTAATCTTTTAAATGCCACACATTTTCAATTTTCACACGATCGTGTAGGAAAAAAATGTACTTTCAAATGAAATTTGTTTGAAAGCTGTACCTTAATTTGTTTTTGAAATATTAATTTTTTGCAGCTTTTAATACTGCTTTTCTAATTGTGGCAACAGGAGTACTCCATTTCTATGAAAAGGAAAGGAAAAAAAGGGAAAAAATTCATTGCTGTATCTTTATGTTGCCTTTTTCTCATTAACCCTTTCCGGCACACTGCACCCGGTCTGGGATACCAAAATTTTAATTCCAAACTTACAAACGGCACCAATATTTTAGTAAAATTTTGCTTTTACAATAAAAGCTAAAATTAAGACATTCAAAATATCTAAAAAATTTGTTTGTGAATTCCGGTATCAGTCAATAATTTCTCATTTTACTACTTATTCTGCCCGTGCCGGAAAGGGTTAAAAGGGAAAAAATTGAAATTTAAATATCTTCTGTTATAAAACCCGGTGAATTTTGATTTAATTTACAAAATTTGATTTACACATAAAAGAATATCAACAGTTTAATATACAGGGTGTTTCGCTACCAGACCGACAAACTCTGAGGGGTGATAGTAGACATAGAGACAAACATTATTAAATAGGAAACCATGGGGCGCAAACGTCTTCTGTAGGAGCAAGGGGCCATTAAAGTTTGAGGTCCAAAACTTCAAACGATGATAAAAATCGGAGAAAAGGGTCGATTTGTTTGCAGTTTTCACTAAAATCATTCTTTATATCACGATTTTTTTAGAAAATTTTTTTAAAGGTTACGTTCAAAAATTGTCGATAGAGGGCGCTTTAGACTTTAGAGTAACAAACAACTACTTTTTACCGTTATTTTGTGCATGGAGTTCAAGTTATACTAAAGTTTAGTTTTTAACTTAAATTTTAAGCCCAAAATCGGAAACATTGGGATCGGATAACTAGTGAAAATTGAACTGTGAACAGAGGGGAGAATTTTAAACGCTCATAAACATAGGACAAACTAAACGATTTTGTTGCGGTTTGCGTATAAGTCATTCCCTTGGTAATTATTTTATTCAAAATGACGTACAGCTTTGATGTCCTCATTTTTTGATAGAGGGCGCTTCCAACACATCTCCGACATTTCAATGGCTTTACTCCTAGGTGTTTTACTACCAGAACAACATACTTCCAGGATATGTTAGGGATGCAAAGACTACTCGGAAT
This sequence comes from Maratus speculifer, assembly GCA_964019185.1. Taxonomy (NCBI): domain Eukaryota; kingdom Metazoa; phylum Arthropoda; class Arachnida; order Araneae; family Salticidae; genus Maratus; species Maratus speculifer. The sequence continues at coordinate 52,409,796 of OZ025290.1, read as the reverse complement.
CACACAGAAATGTAACTTTCGAAATGCATTTTTTGGGAGTTACGATTAAAGGAAACAGAGAAAAAAGCAACAGAAACAGCTGAGAGAGAGCAACCCATTAATGTGAAAGAAAACAGTAAATTTAAAGGTTTTACTAGAAAAGGTGTTCAAAAAAAATCCCTGTCGGCTGGGCCTATAGACGGAGGTAGATTTCGAAGAGTGCTCAATTCAACAACAAAAATATATGATTAGAGATAAACCCAGTTTAATAACTTCATTTGGCCGTTTATGAAAATTTTTTAATTTCATTTTTCTTCAAAAACTGGTTTTATCAGAATCATCTTAAGAAAAATTCAGCTCAAATGCCCGTTTTGACAACATATTTTTAAATAGATTCTGAATTTATTAAAAAAATCGACCAAAACAGTACATTATACAGCTGCTAAATAACAAAAAACTGTCAGTTGAATGCATTTGAGAAAAAAATTAAATTTAAAAATGAGTCATAAAATAACCTATTTGTTGTTTGAATACATACTTAATTCTTTATTCATGATTGCTCGGAAAATTTTGTGCGAAATACTCACTTTGACAGCATTTTAAAAAATATATTCTATCTTTATCAAAAAACTGGCCAGTATATAGTTCCTAAATAAGAGGATCTGTAAATTGGATGCGTTTGAGAGTGAAAATGGATTTTAAAACGAGTCATAAAAAACGCAATTTGCTATGTGAAAACTTCCTTAAATTTTCAAATCACAAAGACTTCGGGAAATTCTGTTCAAAATACCCTTTTTGGTAGCCTTTTTAAAAATATATTCTGTCTTTATCAAAAAACCGATCAATGCATCACATTATATAGTTCCTAAATAAGAGGATCTGTAAATTGGATGCGTTTGAGATCAAAATTGGATTTAAAAACGAGTCAGAAAAAAACGCAATTTCTTATTTGAATACTTCCTTCAATTTTCAGTCCGGATGACTTTCGGAAATTCTGTTCAAAATACCCTTTTTGGTAGCCTTTTTTGAAATATATTCTGTCTTTATCAGAAAATTGACCAATGCGTCACTTTATACAGTTTCTAAATAAGAGGATCTACCATTTGGATGCGTTTAGAATCAAAAATGAATTTAAAAATGAGTCAGAATATAAGCAGTTTGAATTTGAGGTTTTTTCTCCAACTCCTATTTTTGTTTAATTTCTTTTTGCTATACGAATTGATCCTATGAAAAACTTGTCAATATAAAAGTTGTAGATATTTTTGAGAAGATGTAAAATAAATTTAATCAGACTTGATATCTTAAAAATTGACGGACTTATGGATTTTTCTCTTTTTTCAGCGCCCTTTTTCTTTTCGTTTTTAATTTTTTTCGTCGGTAAAAGTTGGTCCTATCAAAAACTTGTAAATACAAAAGTTTCAGATAATTTTAAGAACATTTTCAAAAAATTTAGTTGGACTTGATATCTTGAAAATTGACGAAGTTATGAATTTTTTTCTCTCAAAATCCCTGTTTTTTTCGCCCCTTGAGCCCACTTCTAAATTTATCAAAAATCTGTCATGCATATACTTTTGGCCCATTTTTAAGAAGCAATATAAACTTTAAACCGATTCGATATCTACTTTAATTAAGAAGTTATGGCGTTTTTTCGGTTTTCACGAAAACGCCCCCTATTCCGACCCCCTTGGTCCGATTTTGCCCATTAACGAACTTAGCCAAGATTTCATCCCCTTTGATTTTATGTACAAGTTTGGTGAAGATTGGTGAAAAATTATAGAAGTTATCGTGTCCATAAAAAAGTGAGATATATAGATAGATAGATAGATATATAAATAAACTGGTGCGATTGCAATAGGTAGTATTTCTTACGAAATCTACCTAATTACGACCAGAAATACTCCGGCAAGTTTGACAGTGACGTTAGATGGCTCTAAACGGCTCGTGAACAGTGATCATTTTGAAGCTATCATTCGCGAACCAGTTCCAAAGGTAGCAGAACGAAGTATTTGAACGATGAACAGCACGATGGGACCCATCGACATTTTACCAATGACGTTTGCTGACACTTCAAAGTAACATATGGATAGCGGTGGATAGGTCGTGGTGGCCTGATTCATTGGACTGCCAGATCGCCAGACCGATCATGTATGGACTTCTTCTGCTGGGGTCAAGTAAAAAGTTGGGTGTATGAGACTTCCGTACCATCAGTTGAAGACCTCGCAGCTGATATTTCTGTAGCTGCCAGAAAGCTTTCTGAGATGCCAGGAATCTTTCAAAATGTGAGGAATTCCATGTGACGCCGTTATCAAGCATGCCGGACTACTTCTGGTCGTAATTTCGAACACCTTTTCTAGTAAAACATTTAAGAAAAATGTTTTCTTTCACATTAACGTGTTGCTCTTTCTCTGCTGTTTCTGTTGCTTTTTTCTCTGCTTCCTTTAACCGTAACTCCAAAAAAATGCATTTCCAAAGTTACATTCCTATGTGATTCCGAGTACTCTTTGCATCCCTAATACATCCTGGAAGTATGTTGTTCTGGTAGTAAAACACCTAGGAGTAAAGCCATTGAAATGTCGGAGATGTGTCGGAAGCGCCCTCTATCAAAAAATGAGGACATCAAAGCTGTACGTCATTTTGAATAAAATAATTACCAAAGGAATGACTTATACGCAAACCGCAACAAAATCGTTTAGTTTGTCCTATGTTTATGAGCGTTTAAAATTCTCCCCTCTGTTCACAGTTCAATTTTCACTAGTTATTCGATCCCAATGTTTCCGATTTTGGGCTTAAAATTTAAGTTAAAAACTAAACTTTAGTATAACTCCATGCACAAAATAACGGTAAAAAGTAGTTGTTTGTTACTCTAAAGTCTAAAGCGCCCTCTATCGACAATTTTTGAACGCAACCTTTAAAATTTTTTTCTAAAAAAATCGTGATATAAAGAATGAGTTTAGTGAAAACTGCAAACAAATCGACCCTTTTCTCCGTTTTTCATTATCGTTTGAAGTTTTGGACCTCAAACTTTAATGGCCCCTAGCTCCTACAGAAGACGTTTGCGCCCCATGGTTTCCTATTTAATAACGTTTGTCTCTATGTCTACTATCACCCCTCAGAGTTTGTCGGTCTGGTAGCGAAACACCCTGTATGTTTCAGCTAATAGTATTGAGACTTCAAGTTTTGAATCAAAATTATCAAATTAAAATTGCCAATCTTTTGCCAATTTTTTTGAAAAGGTGAATACAGATGAAAAAGCATTTGTAAATTTGGTACTAACTAGGTTATCTCGTCGACCAAAAAAATATCGCCGAAATTTAAGATTAAATGCCAATAATGGATGATCGTGAATGTCACATTCAATGACATTAAATGCTATTCACGTGTTTAAAATGTCATAAAGGGATTTTTATTTCGACTTTTTATTTGTATTTTTATTAATATTCTACTAATTATTTGTTTTTCTGTTATCCTTCTATAGTAAAAAAAAACTAGCCTTAAAAGGAATGACTCCTGGAATGATGCTGATGTGGAAGATTTCCGGAACTAACGAATCCGGGTTGTCCACTCCTTCCATGAGCCGAATAGACCAATCAGGAAAGGGCTCCGTCTATGCATCGCCGTATGGGTTACCATAAAGAAAGGAAAGGTTACCATCGCCAACAATCGCCAAATTTGTCGCCAACTTAATGATATATCGCCAAATTTGGCGATTAAAATTAGTTGTCAAAAGTGACGCCAACTTGGCGATAACTGTAATATTTCGCCAAATTTTTAATTTCTTTACAACACCAGTCGTTTAATACATCATTTGAGAGGTTTGCAACTGCTTATTCATATAATGGATGTCTTGTGTGTTATCCCCCACTCTGCTCCCCAGGGGGACACATTTTTAATTTCTTTACAACACCAGTCGTGTTACACAAGATTTGAAAGGTCTGCAACTGCTTATTCATATTATGGATGTCTTGTGTGTCACCCCCACACTCTGCTCTCCCCGGGGGGGTCACATTTTTTATTTCTTTAGAACACCAGTTGTGTGACACATCATTTGAAAGGTCTGCAACTGTTTATTCATTTTATGGATGTTTTGTGTGTCACCCCCACTCTGCCCCCCAGGGGGGCACATTTTCAATTTTTTACAACACCAGTCGTGTGACATATCATTTGAGAGGTCTGCAGCTGCTTATCCATATTATGGATGTCTTTTGTGTCGCCTCGCACTCTGCCCCCCGGGGGGGCACATTTTTAATTTCTTTACGACACCAGTCGTGTGACACATCAGTCGAAAGGTCTGCCACTGCTTATTCATACCATGGGGTATTGGCGAGCGCAACAAGCAGGGGTAGCCAATAATTTGGAATCGCGAAGCGATTACGTGGGGGGTTGGCGAGCATAGCGAGCAGGGGGGCGGCGCCCCCCTAGTTTAAAATAAAAATTATGTCAATATGTATAATTTGGCTATTAGTTTGGCGATTTGCATAATTTGGCGAAATTGGTCGACGGGATAACAGAATAGTACCGTAAATTTTGATATGGTGAAAATGATGCCGGGTTTAGATTTCACGGGAAAAAAAATTCTATGATTGAGTCAAAGTTGAATAAATTTTGCTTTTTTTCATTTTGGAATACTAGCATAAGAACTTTAATTGATAACTTTATCATAATAACATATCTTTATTATTTTTTACTGCTTACATATACTATTAAAGTTTAATTTTAACAATTTCTACAACTGCGTTTTATAGAAATAGTATTTTGTAAATTTGACAATAAATATCGTTTGTTTAAGAGCTAGACGTACCAATATAAAATGCATTTTTTACTATAACTAATTTTGTAGGTTTGTTATAAGTCAATGAAACAGTTCCTTCTTAAACATTTTCCTTTGTCAAAATTTGACGGGTTCTACCTCGTATATATAAAATTCCTTCTATTTAATTTTTGTGCTGTTAATTTCTTTCAAATTTTTAATGAAATACACTACTGGCCATTAAAATTGCTACACCATGAAGGCGACATGCTTCAGATGTGAAACTTAAACGACAGGAAGAAGGTGCTGTGACATGCAAACGATTAGCTTTTCAGCGCCTTCTGACAAAGCAGGTGCCAGTAGCGACACCTACAATGTGTTTAAATGAGGAAATTGTTCAGCCGGTTTCTCATACAGAAAGACAGAAATTACTTTTGAGCGTACTTGCCTGGTGAAAATTTCTTGTGATGCCTCATGTAAGAAGGAGAAATGCGTACCATCACGTTTCTGGCTTTGATAAAGGTCGAATTGTAGCCTACAGGGATTGCGGTTTGTCGTATCGCAGTATTGCTGCTCGCGTTGGTCGAGATCCAGTGACTGTTTGCGGAATATGGAATCGATGGATTCAGGACGGTAATGCGGAACGCCATACGGGGTCTCAACAGCCCCCTATCACCAGCAGCCGAGAAGACAGGCATGTTATCCGTATGGCCGTAATAGATCGTGCAACCACGTCACGAGCCCTGAATCAAGAAATGGGGTCATTTGCAAGACAAAAAGTGTCTGCGCGAACTGTTCGACAACGTTTGCAACAGCATGGACTCTCAGCTCGGAGATCATGGCTGCGACTTCCCTTGACGCTGTGTCATAGACAGGAGGGCCTTCAATGGTGTGATCAACGACGAACTTGGGTGCATGAATGGCGACGCGTCATTTTTTTCAGATGAATCCAGGTTCTGTTTACAATATCAAAATGTCGCATCCATGTTTGGCGCCATCGTAGTGAACGGACATTGGTAGCGTGCATTCGTCATCGTCATACTGGCCCATCACCAGGCGTGATTATATGGGGTGCCATTGGATACACTTCTCGATCATCTCTTGTTCGCATTGACGGCACTTTGAACAGTGCACGTTACATTTCTGATATTTTACGACCCGTGACTCTACCCTTTATTCGAGACCTGTGAAACCCTACATATCAGCAGGATAATGCACGACCGAATATTTACGGAATCGTACGGACCTTCCTTTATACGGAAAATGTTCGGCTGTTGCCCTGGTCTGCATGTTCTCCAGATCTCTCACCAATAGAAAATGTCGGGTCAATAGTTGCCGAGTGACAGGCTCGAACCATACACCAGTCAGTATGGTTGATCAACTGTGTTGAAGCTGCATGGGCATCTGTACCTGTACATCCCATCCAATCTCTGTTTGACTCAATGTCCAGGCATGTAAGTGCTGTTATTGCTGCCCGAGGTGGTTGTTCTGGATACTGATTTATCAGGATCTATGCACCCAAATTTCTTTAAAATTTTAATCACTTGTTATTTCTATCATAATATATTTGTCCAAAAAATATCATTTTGTTACCTGTATTTTTTCCTGGTGTAGCAATTTTAATGGCCAGTAGTGTACTTTAATGAAATATTTTATTTTGTCGTTGTTCTTCTTTTAATTATTTTCTATAATTTACGAAAAGGATGATTGATTAAACCTTTCACTGCACCATGTGATATATCTGGCAAATATCTAAAAACACTATAACTTTTATTATGTGTCGTGAATTTTTCCAATAAGATCGCTATAACTGATCAAGAACAGTTCCAAGAATGGAATAACACTTACTTTGTCTATATCAAATGGCTGCATTTGACAAAAAAAGAAAGAAAAATAAAATTTGTATTTCAAAAAAGAAAAAAAAAAAAAAAAAGAAAAAAAAATAATCGATCAAGCTATTAAGGCAAAATTTACTTTTGTATATATTTTTTACTGAATATTTGAAAAAAAAAATAATATAAAGAGAGTTGCAGAATTTTAAGCAGATAAAATTAATTTAAGCCAATTTAATTGCAAAATATCGCAATATAGTTTTTAAAATCCCTAATTGTATATACAGGGTACACGCTATAAAATATCAAATTTTAGCTGAAAATTTTAAATTTATTTTTTTTTTTACTATTTTTCCCATTGTTAGACCACTATATAGATTTAACATATTTTTATTCACGAAAATAGAAAAAAAATCGTGCAGTGAAGGGTTAAAAATGTTACAAAATTTTCATGTGATAAAACATTCGTTGGAAAATAGCTATACCACAATACACCCTCTTGGATCCCAAGAAGAAAAAAATAAAAAGAATATTGCCCAGTTAAACTGATGGCATTGAGCTCACAGGCTACGCATACTAATTGTACATTAGAGCCTTATATTTTCAAGTATTAATTCCGTTCGAAAAACAAATTATGGAGGGGAAACAGCTCCCCCCATTTTCTCTTTTTATACTTAATCATTGAACCCTCTAAACTAATCAGGAACATACATTATCATATAAAAAATCGATATCCAAAATTCAGAGCAAATCGGAAAATTTTTAATAAAACCGTATTTATATAATTTAAGAGGAGTTATCCCCCCTCTTTTATACTTAACCATTGAGCTTCCAAAACAATTCAGAGATTTGAACGAAATCTGATAATTCTGCATGAAAAACTCATTTATATAAAATAAGGGAAGGGGCATTAAAATTCGTCCCCCCTGTTTATACTTAGCCAATGAACACCAAATAACCAATCACGGAGCGCCTCATCAGAACGATCCTATATCTAAATTTTAGACGAAAACAGATAATTCTGCATGAAAAACCCATTTATATCTATTAAGGGGAGAGACATAAGCCCCTCGTTCCCTCTCTTATATATCGAATGAACTCCAAAAACTAATCAGGATGCGCCTTATCAGAATATACTTATATACGAAATTTCAAGTGGATCGAATATTTTTTATCATGAGTTATCGCGTTACGCACGTACGCACGAACGAACGTATATACATATATACAGCTGTGATAGCCTGTGAGCTAAAAACTGAATAAAAAAAATATAAAAAGGATTTTAAATTCGACAATTCTGATTTTATTCTTAGAAACCATTAAATATCTTCGTTGTGTTCTTTTCTGCATAGTTTACTCTTACATTAATGAATTCAATTTTGAATTCAACTTTTAAAAGAATCATTTGTCGTACGTTCAGACCATTAATTATAGACTATTCTGAGTGTATTGACTTCTGTTTAGGAGCGGAGTTTGCTACATCTTATTTACAAGTTTTTTATTTCCTTCGTCTTTTAGCGTTTGGGAAAAGAAAAAATTAATGATGCGCTTCAAACGGGAATGCTCTGGGGATTAGAATAACGCTTGTTAAATCTTTATTTTCGGTATTCTTTTTTTCGATTATTTCTACGATGTTCTCCTTTTTTTTTTCATTCATTTTATTATTTACTGGCTTTTTTCAAGGAGTATACTTGTTACATGAAAAGAAATTGTAAGCGGCTACTTATAATGAGAAATGACTGACTTTTATAATGAAGTAACATAATAATGTTATAAATTGGACAAATGGCTGTCTATATTTTCTTAGCTGCAGGTAAAATTAGGATTTAGGAATATGTACAGACATCGAGATTATCAATTTTCCCTTCTCAACAAGCCAAAACGTTTTGACACATTTACGAATTCATTTTTTTACAGGAAAATATAAAATTGGAAAGCCTGACTAGGGAAGCGATTTCAAATCAAACTGATTTCCCCATTTTTTGATAATTAAATTATCTACTAAGTTATGAGCTATTTTGATCACGTGATCACGCAATTTTTCTCCCTTTCATAGACTGTCTTTTCTGGTTTCGTCGGAAAATGCGTAAAAAACGTCAACTTTGACGACTTGTGCTGAAATATCTATTGCATTTATGAAAAAAGTCCTTCCGGCAATGCCGGGAGGAAGAGGTAGCTTTCATATACTTATATATTTATTTATTTATTTTAAGGTAAGTTACATTGTTCAAAAATACTAAGCTGAAATTAGTGGAAAAAATCTTATAAAATTAGTGATTTTTATAAGATTGAATACTAGTTTTTGTCAAGACTGAATATTAATAGAAATTTTTAGAAATTAGTCATCTTTTATTCAACCTGGTTTTATTTTAAGCGATTTAGAGAGTCACCAAATTCCACGATATCATAAAGTGTATGCCATTTTAAAGCAACATTGTGGATCGTTCAGATCAGACCGTTTCAAAATGTCAGCCGTAAGCAAAATTCAAAGTGCTATAACTCAATCATTTTTTAAGGTATAGACAAAATAAAAAGTGTTCTGGAATCGTTGTTTTAAGTTCTAAGACGTAAAAGAAAAATATTTTTCAACTTTTAATTTTTTCGCATTTAATTTTAAATTTTAAAAAAATTTAAAATGGCCACCATTTTGAAACAAAATGGTGGATGATGCTGGCCGACGAACTCGGTCGAGACATTTGTATGTACTATGTACATACCAAGTTTCATTGAAATCGGTTCATAAATACGCGAGTTATCACGTGACAAAAATCAGATCGTTTCAAAATGTCAGACATAAGAAAAATTCAAAGTGCTATAACTCAATCATTTTTTAAGATATAGACAAAATAAAAAGTGTTCTGGAATCTCTGTTTTAAGTTCTAACACGTAAAAGAAAAATGTTTTTCAAATTTTGATTTTTTCGCATTTAATTTAAAATTTTAAAAATTTTAAAATGGCCACCATTTTAAAACAAAATGGCGGATGATGCTGGCCAACGAACTCGGTCGAGACATTTGTATGTACTATGTCCATACCAAGTTTCATTGAAATCGGTTCATAAATACACGTGTTATCACGTGACAAAAATCAGATCGTTTCAAAATGTCAGCCATAAGAAAAATTCAAAGTGCTATAACTCAATCATTTTTTAAGATATAGACAAAATAAAAAGTGTTCTGGAATCTTTGTTTTAAGTTCTAACACGTAAAAGAAAAATATTTTTCAACTTTTAATTTTTTCGCATTTAATTTTAAATTTAAAATTTTTTAAAATTTTTAAAATGGCCGCCATTTTGAGACAAAATGGAGGATGATGCTGACCAACGAACTCGGTCGAGACATTTGTATGTACTATGTACATACCAAGTTTCATTCAAATCGGTTCATAAATACGTTAGTTATCGCATGACAAAAATCAGATATATATATATATATATATATATATATATGTCAACATTTGAACGGAGGGTGGTTTTGGGGTCTGGGGGTCATGATCGGTGAAAATACACTAAAATTTTCCGGAAGTGCTTTCCTCCGGACGGCTGCAATAGGTAGCTTTTTACTTTTTGTAATGAAAGCTACCTAAATGTCAGCCATAAGCAAAATTCAAAGTGCTATAACTCAATCATTTTTTAAGGTATAGACAAAATAAAAAGTGTTCTGGAATCGTTGTTTTAAGTTCTAACACGTAAAAGAAAAATATTTTTCAACTTTTAATTTTTTCGCATTTAATTTTAAATTTAAAAAAAATTTAAAATGGCCACCATTTTGAAACAAAATGGTGGATGATGCTGGCCGACGAACTCGGTCGAGACATTTGTATGTACTATGTACATAGCAAGTTTCATTGAAATCGGTTCATAAATACGCGTGTTATCACGTGACAAAAATCAGATCGTTTCAAAATGTCAGCCATAAGAAAAATTCAAAGTGCTATAACTCAATCATTTTTTAAGATATAGACAAAATAAAAAGTGTTCTGTAATCTTTGTTTTAAGTTCTAACACGTAAAAGAAAAATGTTTTTCAAATTTTGATTTTTTCGCATTTAATTTAATATTTTAAAAATTTTAAAAATTTTAAAATGGCTACCATTTGGAAACAAAATGGCGGATGATGCTGGCCGACGAACTCGGTCGAGACATTTGTATGTACTATGTACATACCAAGTTTCATTGAAATCGGTTCATAAATACGCGTGTTATCACGTGACAAAAATCAGATCGTTTCAAAATGTCAGCCATAAGAAAAATTCAAAGTGCTATAACTCAATCATTTTAGGTAGCTTTCATTACATAAAGTAAAAAGCTACCTATTGCAGCCGTCCGGAGGAAAGCACTTCCGGAAAATTTTGGTATATTTTCACCGATCATGACCCCCAGACCCCAAAACCACCCTCCGTTCAAATGTTGACATATATATATATATATATATATATATATATATATATATATATATATATATATATATATATATATATATATATATATATATAACCATATATATATATAAATATATATCTGATTTTTGTCATGCGATAACTAACGTATTTATGAACCGATTTGAATGAAACTTGGTATGTACATAGTACATACAAATGTCTCGACCGAGTTCGTTGGTCAGCATCATCCGCCATTTTGTTTCAAAATGGCGGCCATTTTAAAATTTTTAAAAAATTTAAAATTTAAAATTAAATGCGAAAAAATTAAAAGTTGAAAAATATTTTTCTTTTACGTGTTAGAACTTAAAACAAAGATTCCAGAACACTTTTTATTTTGTCTATATCTTAAAAAATGATTGAGTTATAGCACTTTGAATTTTCCTTATGGCTGACATTTTGAAACGATCTGATTTTTGTCACGTGATAACACGCGTATTTATGAACCGATTTCAATGAAACTTGGTATGTACATAGTACATACAAATGTCTCGACCGAGTTCGTCGGCCAGCATCATCCGCCATTTTGTTTCAAAATGGTAGCCATTTTAAAATTTTTAAAATTTTTAAAATTTTAAATTAAATGCGAAAAAATCAAAATTTGAAAAACATTTTTCTTTTACGTGTTAGAACTTAAAACAAAGATTACAGAACATTTTTTATTTTGTCTATATCTTAAAAAATGATTGAGTTATAGCACTTTGAATTTTTCTTATGGCTGACATTTTGAAACGATCTGATTTTTGTCACGTGATAACACGCGTATTTATGAACCGATTTCAATGAAACTTGGTATGTACATAGTACATACAAATGTCTCTACCGAGTTCGTCGGCCAGCATCATCCACCATTTTGTTTCAAAATGGTGGCCATTTTAAATTTTTTTAAAATTTAAAATTAAATGCGAAAAAATTAAAAATTGAAAAATATTTTTCTTTTACGTGTTAGAACTTAAAACAACGATTCCAGAACACTTTTTATTTTGTCTATACCTTAAAAAATGATTGAGTTATAGCACTTTGAATTTTGCTTATGGCTGACATTTAGGTAGCTTTCATTACAAAAAGTAAAAAGCTACCTATTGCAGCCGTCCGGAGGAAAGCACTTCCGGAAAATTTTAGTGTATTTTCACCGATCATGACCCCCAGACCCCAAAACCACCCTCCGTTCAAATGTTGACATATATATATATATATATATATATATATCTGATTTTTGTCATGCGATAACTAACGTATTTATGAACCGATTTGAATGAAACTTGGTATGTACATAGTACATACAAATGTCTCGACCGAGTTCGTTGGTCAGCATCATCCGCCATTTTGTCTCAAAATGGCGGCCATTTTAAAATTTTTAAAAAATTTTAAATTTAAAATTAAATGCGAAAAAATTAAAAGTTGAAAAATATTTTTCTTTTACGTGTTAGAACTTAAAACAAAGATTCCAGAACACTTTTTATTTTGTCTATATCTTAAAAAATGATTGAGTTATAGCACTTTGAATTTTTCTTATGGCTGACATTTTGAAACGATCTGATTTTTGTCACGTGATAACACGTGTATTTATGAACCGATTTCAATGAAACTTGGTATGGACATAGTACATACAAATGTCTCGACCGAGTTCGTTGGCCAGCATCATCCGCCATTTTGTTTCAAAATGGTGGCCATTTTAAATTTTTTAAAAATTTAAAATTAAATGCGAAAAAATTAAAAGTTAAAAAATATTTTTCTTTTGCGTGTTAGAACTTAAAACAACGATTCCAGAACACTTTTTATTTTGTCTGTACCTTAAAAAATGATTGAGTTATAGCACTTTGAATTTTGCTTACGGCTGACATTTTGAAACGGTCTGATCTGAACGATCCACAATGTTGCTTTAAAATGGCATACACTTTATGATATCGTGGAATTTGGTGACTCTCTAAATCGCTTAAAATAAAACCAGGTTGAATAAAAGATGACTAATTTCTAAAAATTTCTATTAATATTCAGTCTTGACAAAAACTAGTATTCAATCTTATAAAAATCACTAATTTTATAAGATTTTTTCCACTAATTTCAGCTTAGTATTTTTGAACAATGTAACTTACCTTAAAATAAATAAATAAATATATAAGTATATGAAAGCTACCTCTTCCTCCCGGCATTGCCGGAAGGACTTTTTTAAGATATAGACAAAATAAAAAGTGTTCTGGAATCTTTGTTTTAAGTTCTAACACGTAAAAGAAAAATGTTTTTCAAATTTTGATTTTTTCGCATTTAATTTAAAATTTTAAAAATTTTAAAAATTTTAAAATGGCTACCATTTTGAAACAATATGGCGGATGATGCTGGCCAACGAACTCGGTCGAGACATTTGTATGTACTATGTACATACCAAGTTTCATTGAAATCGGTTCATAAATACGCGTGTTATCACGTGACAAAAATCAGATCGTTTCAAAATGTCAGCCATAAGAAAAATTCAAAGTGCTATAACTCAATCATTTTTTAAGATATAGACAAAATAAAAAGTGTTCTGGAATCTTTGTTTTAAGTTCTAACACGTAAAAGAAAAATATTTTTCAACTTTTAATTTTTTCGCATTTAATTTTAAATTTTAAATTTTTTAAAAATTTTAAAATGGCCGCCATTTTGAAACAAAATGGCGGATGATGCTGACCAACGAACTCGGTCGAGACATTTGTATGTACTATGTACATACCAAGTTTCATTCAAATCGGTTCATAAATACGTTAGTTATCGCATGACAAAAATCAGATATATATATATATATATATATATATATATATATATGGTTATATATATATATATATATATGTCAACATTTGAACGGAGGGTGGTTTTGGGGTCTGGGGGTCATGATCGGTGAAAATATACCAAAATTTTCCGGAAGTGCTTTCCTCCGGACGGCTGCAATAGGTAGCTTTTTACTTTTTGTAATGAAAGCTACCTAAAACTGAAAAATGAGTGGAATTCCATAATTTCCCAACAACAACACCTGCTAGTTTCATGCATTTCCTTACAAAAATAAATTAAAACTTATGTCACAAAGTTATCCTTTTTATTTAAGAACACCCTGGAATAAATCAATGCATTTTGCTTGCACCGATGTCGGATAACGACAATCGTATTACGATTTATCGTTGCAGTGTCGGTAAGTGGTAAGGCTAATCTCAAATCTAAAGTAGCTACTTTCCAACACATTTCTGAATTTATTTTTGCTCGAAGACGCATGGAATTAACCGGTGCTCTGTTTTAGAGACTGTGTAACCAAATGGCATTTTTCATTTTTCGGTAAGGACAGAATATTTTTCAGAAAATACCGTCAAAGTGGACGCTTTAAACTGAATTCCTGGTGCAACGGCGTGAGAAAAGGGAAAAATTTGTCCTCCCGGGGCAAGGATAACTTATAACGCGTTAAGTGATTTAATTATAAAAAAAAATCTAAATACTATTCGTTTCCAAATCTTTTCAATAGTCTGGTCGTTCAATTTAGGTGTTTACGTTTAAAAATGAGTCGAAAATTGTCTCAGAAAGTTTATCGCTGTTCAGCAGGGAATTCGAGACCCCTCTTAGGAAATTATTGGCACTCTTTTAAAACCTCATTAGTCTCAATAATTCAAGTAGAGCCGAAATTAACTAAACTCACGATTTGAAAGTCAAGCTTCCTGTAAAGAGTTGAAACAACCGAATGAGTTGTTTTAAAGAAATTTAAATCAAAATGAGTAACTTAAATAAGCAATTTAAATTTAGATGAGTAAAGGTTTAAAAAAAAAAAACTCATTCACGATCCAACAAATTACAACTCTTTTCTGAGAAGGCAAATCCACTCTTTCGTTTTAAGAGTGTATGTAATAGATTCAGAGAATTGTGCAGGATTTAAAAAAATGATGAGCTAAATTTTAAATATTTTCGCAAGTTAAAATTATTAGGATGAGCGAAGCGAATCCTCTACTAGGCCACTCAAATTACAATTTGTCGTACACTTTACAAAAAAACTATTCAATATTTTGACTTCAAATTAAACACAAAAATAAAATATGATCTGTAGATTTGCAGAATATAATTTTTTTTACAGTAAAACGTTAAAAAAATATTATTTTAATTAATTTATTTTACATGCATTTCCAATACGGACGCATTTTAGCAAATAAATAAAAAATGAAACGCGTAAAAAAAAAAAAAAAAAATATAATTCAGAAAAAAAATATAAATCATGGAGTAAGTAATTATAGATAGAATCATGATTAATTTAATAAATAAAATATGTTTTCATTATTCAGCAAAATCGTTTGCACAGATGACACTTAAACATTTTAAAAGAATTGTATTATGGATTTTTTTTTGTAAAGTGGCAACAAAAGAATTGTAAACAAATAAAATTAATTGTTAAATTTGTTATATAAATGAAAAATTAAAAGAATTGCGTGAACTTGTTGCCTCGATTCAAGCTGTTTATAAATGTACTAAAGGAAAAGTTGGCCGATTCAGAAATGACAAATGGACTTCAACCTTTTCTTACTTTATCATTTGTATCGAAAGTAATGTTACGTTCTTATTTGTGGACCGAAAAGGGTTTAGTGAATGGGACTTTAGACTTTGTTGCACGTATTAAAGAAAATCACAAGCCACCAGACCAGATATCGCGAATAATCATGGATAAATTTGAATACTACAGTAATTTAACTTATAAGAATTGGTGCGTACCAATTCCCCCAATAATTGAATTCTGGAAAAATGGAAGCATAAGTTGCTCAAGGAAAGAATTTCTTCTGCAGTTAGCTTTTGCTGTTACGATTCATAAATACCAAGGTTTAACATTAGATGAAGCAGTTGTAGATATTGAGGATATATAGAAACCAGTTGGCTTAAAAACGTACGTAACGTTGTCAAGAGTGAAAATCCTTCAAAATTAAGCATTCAATAGAAATTTTCCTTACGAAAATTTCTACAATATCAAAAATTCTCATGCACTAACATGTATAAAAACGAAGAAATTAGAATAAAAAGTTTTACAGTTAAAAATTCATAGTATCGACGAGAACAGATTTCAAATGTTTTTCCAGAAAATAGGATTTTGAAGAAGTAGCTCTCTTCAAATATATTATTCTAAAATAGCTATCAAAGTTTATTTGATGTTAATTACAAAGATTGGAACTATGCATATTTCAAACAACTTTAAAAAACACCAGTGGCTACTAGAAATTGTAAAAAAATCTTTAAAAGAATTTTTAGTTGAAAATTTAAAAATATTTTGTAAAAGTTTTCGAAAATATTTTTTTATGCCAGTCTTACATCATAAATAAAAGATTCCTAGGAAATTAATAGTTATTTGGCTGAACTTACATTTTGTAGAATTAAAATGCGCCAAAACATAAAATAATGTTTTTGTTTAATAAAGATGCAAAAATAATATTAAAAAATATTGTTACTTTCAAATATATGCTTTATAAAATAATGCTTCGCGAATAAAAACAAAGCATGGCTTTTGCTAGTATATATATGTATATACATGCATATATATAGTGGATATGTGCATTGGAATCTTTGAGATTATTGGAGATAATTTTTTCATATATTTTAATTAACTGATATTTTTAATCAAACATCATGTTTTACCAAAGTGACAACCTATTATGTGAGAAAAGCCTGTTCGAGTGTTATATCATTCATCATTATCCGTTTTGTATGTGTTTAGAAAAACCAATATTGACATCAACATAATATGACCATAATCAAAGTACAAGCATTTGAAGCATCCTGTAAGTTAAACTATTCGGAATAACATTTAAAAAAGTTTTCATATTTATGTTGGTTTTAAAACACACAAAAACATAATTTACAAAAAAAAAAAAAAAAAAAAGTTTCGAATTTTTTTAATATGCGGCATCATATTATTAAATAAATAATTAAAAAAGAGTTTCTTACCAGCATAATTAAAAAAGAAAATTATAAAAATTTTTGACTTAATATTAAAGTTAAATTCCAATTATGACTTTAGCAATCAATCGATAATCTATAATATAAAGGCCAAACGTATCTGTGCGTAATGCAACGCATGCGTCATTTTGGGAATGACAACACTATGAAATTTGAAATGAAATTCCGCTTTTGCAATTTCTACTACTGCAAATTTTTAAGCTTCCAAACATACCACATTTTAAATTTTTACACCATCGTATAAGGAAAAAAATATGCTTCTAAATGCAATTTGTTTGAAAACTGTATCTTAGTTTATTTTTGAATTATTAATTTTTTTGTAGTTTTTATTACCGTTTTTCTAATTGTGGCAGGGTTTAGACAGTGGGGGATCCTGGGGCAAATATTATTCGGGGGGGGGGGGCACTTCTATCTTTTGAACATTTTCGTAAATTACGCGGAAGTGACTAACATTCAGCTTCATACTTATCGCATGTATACATAAATTTTTTTATCAAGTCTTATTCCTATCTATATACAGAATAGCGTAAGTAAGATAAGTTTCAGAAACTATAGAAAGCAATTTTTTCCGGTTATAGGAATATAAAGATAAATTTAAGCTTAAAGATAGAAAACCAACGAATATAAATGCACAAATAAAGTATGAAAATGTACAGTTTTGCTTTTTCTTGCTCGCTGAACCTTGCACTGATGAAGAATCTCGATAGTAGATTCGAAACAGCTGTTTACTACATTTTCTTACTTTATTTGTGCATTTATATTCGTTGGTTTTCTGTCTTTAAAAATTTTTGCACAAAGGTTTTATTTGCTATTTTAATAAATTTAAGCTCTTAAAATAATACAGTTATTTCAAGCATTATTACATGAATTTGAGAGATTCCATCATATGGAAAAGCAAGTGGTGATATGCATTTAATTATAGTGCAAGAAATTTCAATGTTTGTTATATTGCTACTACATTTCTCATGGTGTACTAAAGTACTTGGGTATTAAATTTTCTAGTATGACAAATTCTTTTAAACTGAAAGCGACAGATAAGAGATGCGTGAGATTACAGTAATAAATTAATGAAATTTATGCATTTAAGAAATATATTAAATCAGTGAAGAAGAAATTAAATACCACAAAATGAAAAACACTTTAAATTAAAATCTGTTCACTTTCGGCCACTTTTTATCATTTTATTCTCCTTTAAAAAACATTTTAATAATATATGTATATATATATATTTGGTAACACCTCCCTCAAGTACTGTAAAATGTTTATTAAAATGTTTATATAAACAGGTGAGGGTCTTAAAATCTTGTGTTTTAAAAAATCTAATGGATTTAATAAACTTTTTACCCTTTTAAGAAAACTTATATCTGCCCTAAAATCAGGGGGCTTGGGCCAATTGCCCCGTATGCGTCTGCATTAGTCAGACCCTGAATTGTGGCAACAGAAGTACTCAATTTCTATTAAAAGCAAAGGGAAAAAAACATATTACTGTATCTTTATGTTGAGTTTTTTTCATTAAAAGTGAAAAAAAAATTAAATTAAAATATGTGCTGTGTCGAGAATATCGTCTGTTATAAAACTCGGTGAATTCTGGTTTCATTTATAAAATTTCATTTATACTTAAAAGCATATAAATCGTTTAGTATCTGTTTCAGCTTCAAATTATGAATTAAATTATTTCAAAATGATCAAATTAAAATACCATTTTTTTTAACCTTTTAAGCGGCCTAACCGGGTTTTTCCGTCATGTAACTTTTGGAAACAAAGGCTGATTTAATACAGAATCAATATCAAAGTTACTTTTTTGAACGGAATAAGATAAATAAATACATAAGTTTATCAAATAAAAATTTTCATACCAATACTTTTTATAGCTACTATTTTATGAATTATTAAACACAGTGCTGTAATTGGGCGGGAACGCGTGGGAGCGCCTTCCCAGAAATATTGGATTTGTCACTGTAAAAAAAAAAAAAAAAAAAAAAAAAAAAAAAAAAAAAAAAAAAAAATCGCTGGCAAGAGCAATTTTTTTTCTTCAAACAAAACGTTAATTTTTGCTAGTTTTAAAATCGCGAGCAAGCGCAATCTTTTTTTTTTTTTTTTTTCTTTCAAGTAAAACATTAATTTTTGCAAGTTTTAAGAAGATCTGTTTCTAGTTAACAAGAAAGTAGATAGTTCGACCAAGCTTTGAAGCTGTCGTGCTGCCACCGTTCCTTGAATATTAGGCCTGAGCACTAACACAAAAATGGCGGCGGCCGAAAACGGATGTTTTAAATGTGTGCACGGTTCCCTAAGTTTTGACCCAAGTAGTTTTATAAACGATTTCTTAGACTTCTTTAATCTCCGATAAAAAGCGAAAAAACTTTAAAAAAAGAAATATTGGTACCAAAATAAATAAATAAATAAATAAATAAAAAAAAAAAAAAAAAAAAAAAAAAAAAAACATACACAGGCGAAAAAAAATTCGCTATAGCAGCCGCCATTTTTTTTTTTTGGGTCAGTGCTGAGGTTTAGTATTCAGGTGGCGAAGGTTCTGAACTGACGTCAGTTGCCTTATTCTTTTTGAATAAAAGCAAATTACAATACTATAAAAACTTCAATACAATAATTATAATTGTTAATAATAATAATAATAATAATAATAATAATAATAATAATAATAATAATAATAATAAAAACAGCTTTTGGTTAAATGTTTCAAATTGTCTTTTAGCAAAAATTCGGTAGCATCATAACCTATAAAAAACTGAGTTCCCATAAATATTTTTTTTCCAATTACAGCACTGATTAAACATCAATAAAATATTCTGTAAGCGGATTAAAGGATTTTAAAGGTGAATATAGATATGAAAGGTACATATGTAAATTTTGATATGGTAAAAATCATGTCGGATTTAGATTTTTGGGGAGAAAAATCTGATTAAGTGAAAGTGAAATAAATTTTTGCTATTTTTCATTTTCGAATACTAGCATAAGAGGCTTAATTGATAACTTTTTCATAATAATAGATCTTTATTATTTTTCCCTATGCTTACATGCACAATTGAAGTTTAATTTTAATAATTTGCACAACTGAGTTTTATATAAACACTATTTTGTTAACTTTAGGGTAAATATCATTTGTTTGAGAGTTAGATTTACTAATAAGGTCGTCTGGTGTAATAACGCCAGGCGGGGTAATAACGCCAAGTGCTAATATTTTGCATAATTATAAAATAATCTGGTAAATGACACCCATGTGCTCTGCGCAGAAGGGTTTTGAGTCATATAAATCGCAAAAAACAGCTTCAAGTTAATTTGTTTCATTTTTAGGTCTTATTGTTTTTACAAGCAACTAAAATTAACGCTTGATCTAAAATTTGCGAGATACGTTTTGTGATGTGAAGGCTATTTTTTTTTATCCGGAAATAATTTGTTAATTACATAAATTTGTAGTACATTTCATGGACTTTCAAAATGTTGTTGAAGATTTTGATCTCTTCTCGAGATAATTTGTAATTTAAAATGTACAGCGCGATAACTATAACGGGGTAATAACGCCAATCCTTGGCATTAATTCCCCGGTTGATTCCCTAAAGTGGCCGAGCTACACTGATTAAAATAAACAGAGTTAAAACTGTGTAATGTTTCTAATAATTCTATTTAAGCGGTCCTTTTTAAGCAAAAAGAAGCTCACGGTCTGATATTCTTTTGCCTAATCCCCCCCCCCCCCCCCCCCCACACACACACACCACACCTTTATTTTTTCACAAAAATTGAACATTTTCAATAGCTTAGAATGCAATTTGTCAATTTCTAAGTTTGCAGAGTTTGTATTTTTAGAATTAGGCAATCTACATGCAATTATTCCATCTTATTTCACAGTTTTGTTTGTATGGCGTTATTACCCATATAGGTGGGTAATAACGTCAAATAGCATTGGTCAAGAAATCACGCCATTACATTTTATGAATACATATCTGTTAAATTATTTTTTTTTATATAGATAGTCAATGAGTTGCTGTATCAAATCATACATTTGTTTGAAAAATACAAACTAAAACTGAGCCGTGAAAATTGGAAGAACCTTAAC
Organism: Maratus speculifer; assembly: GCA_964019185.1. Classification (NCBI taxonomy): domain Eukaryota; kingdom Metazoa; phylum Arthropoda; class Arachnida; order Araneae; family Salticidae; genus Maratus; species Maratus speculifer. The sequence goes on along the minus strand of OZ025290.1, from coordinate 52,388,784 downwards.
GTGGCGTTATTACTCCAGGGTACCTTATAAGGTGCATTTTTTTATTTTAACTATTTTTATATATTTATTATATATCAAAAAACAGTTCCTTCACATTTTCTTGCGCCAAAATTCGACGGGTACGTTGTCTATATAATAAAGGCCAAACGTATCTGTGCGTAACGCATGCATCAGTTTGTGAATGGCAACACTTTGAAATTTGAAAAGCAATTTCGGTTTTGCAATTTTTACTACTGCAAATTTTTAAACTTATAAACATTGCACGTTTTTAATTTTTACACCATCGTACAGAAAAAAAATGTAATTTTAAATGCAATTTATTTCAAAACTGTATCTAAATTTATTTTTGAAATATTAATTTTTTTGTTGTTTTTAATACCGTTTTTCTAATTGTGGCAACAGGAGTACTCTATTTCTATTTAAAGCAAAGAAAAAAAAAGAAAAAATTATCACTGTATCTTTATGTTGCCATTCTCTCAAAAAGAGAAAAAAATTAAAATTTAAACGCGTGTTGTGTCAAAGAATATTTTCTGTTATAAAACCCAGTGAATTTTGATGACATTTACAAAAATTCATGTACACTTAAAAGAATATAAATAGTTTAGTATCTGTTTCAGCTAATAGCACCGAAGCGTAGAGTTTTGAATCAAAATGGTCTTATTAAAATACCATTATTATTATTATTATTATTTTTTTTTTTTAAGTGAATATAAATATGCAAGATGCTTATGTAAATTTTGGTATGGTGAAAATGATGTTGGGTTTAGATTTCATGGGTAAAGTAATTCTACGATTGAGTCAAAGTGGAATAAATGTTGCCTTGTTTCATTTTGGAATACTAGCATAAAAGCCTTAATCATTAACTTTATCATAATAACAGATCTATTTTTTACGTCTTACATGTACGATTAAAGTTTAATTTCAACCATTTCTCAGTTATATAAATATTATTTTTTAAACTTTAGTTTAAATATCATTTGTTTAAGAGTTAAACTTAGCAACGTAAGGTGCATTTTTTATTGTAACTAATTTTGTGGGTTTGTTATAAATCAATAAAACAATTCCTCCTTAACTATTTTCTTTCGTCGAAATTCGACGGGTTCTACCTTGTATATATAATAGCGCTAAGTGTATGACAGTGAACTCATCCGGATCCTGATAACTTATCGTTAAAATCAGCCAATTAATTTTAATTTTGAGCGATTTAATTTTTATCAACGAAGCTTCATGAGATTAACCATCATTTTAGAAAGATTGTGAAAAATAAAAATAACTGAATTGATGGCCGAGAAATCTCTGTTTTAAAATTTTGAATTCTTTTGTTTAAAGTTTCGAATTAAAGAGTACAAACAATATATTCAGAAAGAAGAAATTAACAAATCAAATGTTGTTGAAAAATTAATCACATTTTTGACTTTCGCAAAAATTAAACCAAAAACCTACTTTCATTCATCAACTTGACTTTTTTGGAGCATTCTATATTTATAAAATTTTTTATAACATTGCTAATTGTGATTTTGTTATTCCTCCGTTGTAGACCGGGAGGCGACAGCACAGACAATCATCTCATCGAGTTCAACGCTGAAATTCCACAATCGGTTAAAACTCGATTCACATATTAAAACGCAATCGGTCTGCCAAGTCATACCTTGGTAGAAAATACCCCAAAACACGATTTTAGCGGTTGACTCGTAGGTTTACCATTGTGTTTTTTTTGCACCCAAAGATGTAAAAACATGAAGGACTGGGAGCAGGAAAACACAATGATAACCTACGAGTTAACCGCTAAAATCAAGTTTTCAGGTGTTTTCCACCAAGATATTGACAGACCGATTGCGTTTTAATGTGCGAATCAAGTTTTAACTAATTGTGTAATTTCAGCCGTGAATTTGATGAGGTGATTGTCTGAGGTGCTGCTGTTCCCGCCTTCCGGTCTATTGTCGGAAAAATTATATAAAAATCTCTTGTTCAGAAATTCTACTTGCATGTTTTCACATTACATTTATGTATTTTATTGGTTGCTCTCTAAACGTTCCTGAAATTTTGTTGTCCAATAAACTTGATGTCTGAATCCACTCAGATGACTCGTTTTCTAAAATTTACTACCTTATTCTATTGGCTAATAAATTTTATCTTTGAATTCGTTCTCCCACATATGTTTCAACAAATTTTTCTTCTGAGGAATCATATGAGGCATCTAAATCTCACTAGACACAGCAAAATTATCAATCCCTTTCTTTCAATATCAAGGTTTAAATCAGATAACGCAATCGTCTTCGACGATTGTGGCAAGATAATACGGATCCCAGTATCCGTGCTGATATGAACCGACATAATGCTATTATTAAGTGGGACATTCAAAATTTCAAAAATGTTAAATGGACTGATTTTATAACTTCCCTATGTTCCTTAAAGATAACTCCTTATATAACTATCTGAAGAGAGTTAGGAAATCTTTTACCCTTATATCCCGACTCCATAAGGACAGGACATTTCAATGGGTTTAGCATTCATTTCTCTCTCTAAAAAAGTACTAATTTTCATATTTTTATATGCGATAGTTTTTGTAGGACAAGTCGAGAACGTAAACATGGTACCGTTATTTTCCAACTCCACGCCTAGTTCAAACGCGTGAAATTTAACCTTATTTAATCAAACATTTTCTATAAGTCAGTATTGGAACCAAACAATTTCCTGGATATAAAATTCCCGGACCTATATAAACCTTGGTGCAAAGGTCATAATAAAATCAATTATGTCTGCTATAACGTTAATTACTTTTTAAGAATAGAGAGGAAAGAATGTACCATACATGCACACATGTTAATGTAGCGAAAGACTAGTTCGTTACAAATTTACAGCTAATATTTTTGAGGGGGGAATTAAATAAAGGAATACACTGGATATGGTTCTCCCCCCTCCCTTATTTTTTTCCAGAAATAGACTGAAGGCAAAGCACACTGCTGCATCAAAATATAAAAATCTCCCCCAAACTGTGTTTATCACGTGAAAACTTAGAGACAGGGACAGAAAAACATCATCATAATAACAACCCCAACAACAACAATAAAACGAAATCGAAACTGCCGTGGACGAAGAGTATGTGGGTGGGGAAGAGAGGATAATCGTCGGGGGACCTTAGATCGGAGGGGAGCAGCAGCACATTCGAGTGAATAATGGAGCCTGGGCCCTCTCCGGGTGATTCTCCCGGAAATTCGGGATCGCGGCAGACAGGAACTGCGGGAAATGGAGCCGAAGAAGCATATTCTCATCAATCATGGAAGAAGCTCCTTTTTTTTATGTGGGAAAGCGAAAAAGGAATTTTTTTTTCAACTCAGTACTTGAAGGTAGGGGTGAAAGTGAAGGTTAATGTCTTGGGTTTGTTTTGGTGAATACATGCATAGTTTGGTTCCACAATGACGCTGGATAAATATGTTGTTGGTCAGTGAGGAACAGTTATCGATGGTATGATGCTGTTTCAGCATTTATCCATTCTTCATCTTGTTTTAGGTCATTGGCAGAATATTTTTTTATATGGCTCTTGGGAGAGTAGCCACGCGTAAATGTTGCGAACCCTGTTGATACGTTTAACTGAATATAATTGGAAGAAGCATATCAAGGTCAGCGCATTAATTTCTTTAAAGTTAAAGGAATCATTTGATTTTTTTTTTTTTTTTGGGGGGGGGGGGGACTAATTGCATTGATTTAAAAAAAAAGCTGCAGCATCTCGATGAGAAAGTAAAAGAATTTATCGTCTAGCCTTCTAATATGTTGAATTTCACTTCTTACATGGACGATTTCATTAAACGTCTATAAATTCAGATTTTTGCTTAGGTCCGCAAGCCCAGGATCTTGGGCTTCAAAATTTTGAGGTCCCTCCAAAATTGACTTAGCTTATTTTTAAAATGTTCTGTTTAGATTATGATATAAAATTTCTACGCAAATTGCGAGGACTTAATATATGATAAAAATAGCTAAATAATAAGTAAATTTTGATAAACTACAAACACCAGCTATAAGTATATAATGTACTATATGACCGGCAAATAAATATAAGTGCAAAAAAATAAATAAAATAAAATAAAATAAAATTCTTGATGCACCCAGACTTTGTATGTCAGCATCTGTGTAAATTAAATATCTTTTGGAAGCTATTAGTTTGTTAGTTACTGCTATAAAAATACCGTATACATAATTTGAATATGCTATTTGCTATACCTTATGCAAATTTAATGTTTGTATAGAAGAAAATATCTCAAACTTTTTGGCCACATACATTACCCCTTGAGGCAACACGTACTTAGCGTAAACCCTATTTTTTGTTTTTAAAAATCATAAATGGAAACAAAAGGCACAACGAAGGGACAATGGGCGCATATAAACACAACTTTTATTCTATATTTAGCACATGGTTTACACGCAACACTTTAACGTGATAAGTAAGTCTTTTCACCCTTGCATATTTTGAGTCATTTAACTGAAACTGAATCGCAAGATCACTTCAACATTTAGAGCATTAAAACAACAACAACAATTAGATGAAAAAACTTTCTGACTCTTTAGGTTTGCCTCGTCGTATGTTCGTATATACTGGTTCCGAACAAGACAGATTAATAATGCTTATAATTAACAACAACAACAACAATAATAAAATAAAATAAACTTTAAAATATTTCAATTTCAACGATTTTTATCAAGTGACGTAATGATCTTTTTGGCGAGAAAGTCACCATAGCAGGTGTTTCTCCCCCCTCCCCCTCGCCTTTCTTTAAACAGTTTTAATTCTAGGATGGTTGATTAAAACAGAGAGGACTAACAATTCCTGACTTTTTTTAAAATTTTAATATAGAATGAAGCAATTAGCGAACAAGAGTGCGGTTACCAAGACTGCCAATTTAACAAAGAATTTTTAACTGTCCGTGTAGTTGGATTAGGTTTGGAAAAATCGATGCATGCAACTGTTGCTAGAGCAGTGCATGCTTGACAACAAACCATTTCGAATATCTCACTAGTACTTTCTGAAGTCTTTTCTTTTCTTTTTTTGGTTAAAGAGTTTATATTATTGCTATATCAGTGCCACCAAATATCAATATTTTCCCATTTAAAAATTTCTTCTTACATAGATATAACTATTAATTCTCACTGATCTCTCTCAAGGCAACCCTCGGAATTTTCGCGCCTTTGAAAATATCCTAAACATAGCAAATTTGTTAGTTATATCCAGCTACTGCAAAAAATTCTCGAAAATCATAATTTTTATTCTTTTAAAATATCGTTGTACAATTATTGCTGCGAGACATGAGTTCTGTTTTCCAATAATGCTGAAAAAGGACTAATCAAAATCAAACTTCAGAATTTACTTTCATAATCACAAAAATAATAAAAGAAGGTAAGAAAAGTTTTAATCTCTCGTAATTCAGTTCTGATTTTTGTATTTCTACAGCTTCAGATTTATTCGGAGACATCTTTAACTTACAAATAACATTTATTTGGGAGGACGAAGGACATTTTGCATTTTACGTCCTCTTGAGAGTTCACGAGGACAAAGAATCTGCATCGGTCTTCTGGTGACGACTCCGTTTTGCCACCTCCCTGTACATTAGGGTGGTGCGAAAAAACAAAAGTTTTTATTTCCGAATCGCTATAGTGCGGAAAAGTTGCGATTGGTAAATACAAGAAAAACTAAAAAAAAATTTTTGAAATCGGACATTATCTTCCGATCGCGCTAACCACCTAAAAATTCAAAAAAATTGAAAAATTTCGATTTTTTCAGAAATTTTTAAAAAATATTACATATACATATATTTTATCACTATAGTGAAAAATATTTACATATTGTACTATTTAGTAATAATAAAAAAATAAATTGCGTTTAGAGAATATCTTCCGATCGCGCAAGCTCATTAAAAATCGGGAAAAATTCAATTTTCAGTGATTTTATATGCATTAAGAAAATAATTAAATAAGTTCAATTTGCGGTCTCATGTTAAAATTTAAATGTAAATTAATACTATTGTGCATGTTATGCTATTCTTAAACAACCGAGATCTTACCACGACGAGATCGCTGCAGGGTGAAAAGGTTTAGTAATTCGCGCAACTCCTGTTAGCCACGTTGGAAAACAGCGTTGAAGTCGCCCTATGTGTCCACATCCTTTTCTCTCCCCAACCTCGTCCACTTGCACAGTGCGCCATTTCGTATCAGTGAGCCCGTGAACGAATTTCGTTTGTTAATTAGATGTATTGTGTTATTTAAAATACATTAACATGTGACAGGTACAGAAATCTGCATACGTCGTTCACAAAGAAAATTACTAGACAATCTTTTCATTGTGCTATATTTTGTCATCCCCAAGAGATTTTTTGTCAAATATTCTTCACGAATATAGCGCCTGTACGAGAAACTAAAGAAAATCCTTTAAAAGAATTTAAATACTTCTAAAATCGTTAAAAATACTTCTAGACATTTTCAATAAATGCGTCCATATAACACGCTTTGATATGTAGAATGATACATGTTTGAAGATGGTTTATAGTAATTTTAAACAGTGTATGTTGTCCATCGTGATATTTGTCTCAGGACTGAGGAGGATAACTAAATAATCGCCCTTTTTTCCATCAAAATGTATGTCATGTGGTTCTTCTGATTCCACTTGCCGTAATTTTTTTTCTTTCTGTTTGTTTTCTTCTAATTTTGTATAGGTCAATAACATGAAAAGCATCTGTTTTAGTTATTACAGGAATATCTTCTAGTACACTCAACGCTTTAGCAGAACCTGCACTGTCAGATACACCATTGCGATCGCAATGTAAAGATGTAGATTGTAACTCCACTTTCATTTGCTATGGTAATTTCTTCTGCTTAAATCTGATAGGCTGTATCCGTCATGGTAATGATATTTTACCTATACCTACATTAGCATTAAAATTCTCATGTATTTCATCTAAATGCTCAAGGTCTTTTATTTTCGCTTCAACAAATTTGGAAGGTTGCCTTTTCAATACATAGTTTCGTCTTCCAAGTCTTGTACTCAGTTTTTTTCTTTTTTTTTTTTAAACTTTAGTACCAATTTTTCCCGTTCCGTCCTTTCTCTGGAGGTAGATAAATCTATGCTGAATGACTGGGAATTTTGTTGTGTTTTTGAGACGTACAATTAGTCTCAATTAGACACTCCCTCAGATCTGGTAACTTTTTACAGGAGCAATATAAATTCATTACACGTTTGCAGGCCGAAATATCACACAGTTGAATTTCTTGTTTTTTAAATTCATCAAACTTTTTTATAAGGTTTGGCTATTCCTTGTCTAGAATATAAGATTTCGTTAGTTTAGAATATTATCGTAGTAGGCATTAATTAGCTAAATGATTCTACAATCAAACACTTTTTGGATTGACGCCTTCTAATAAATATATTTTATTTTTTGTGCCATTGTATTGCTGACGAATGAGAAACTCACTTTAAGATGTTGAATTTACTTGCTAATAGAGACCTCTTCTCAAGGTAGCATTGAAGAACATCTTCGTGTGTTGGAAGAATATTTGGCAGAAAATCTCTTGGATGACCGAATATAGGAAAATGAAAAGATTGTCTAGTAATTTTCTTTGTCAACGACGTATTCAGATCCGTGTCCCTGTTACATGTTAATGTATTTTTAATAACACAATACACCCAATTAACAAACGAAATTTGTTCACGGGCTCTCTGATACGAAATGGCGCACTGTGCAAGTGGACGAGGTTGGGGAGAGAAAAGGATGTGGACACATAGGGCGACTTCAACGCTGTTTTCCAACGTGGCTAACAGGAGTTGCGCGAATTACTAAACCTTTTCACCCTGAAGCGATCTCGTCGTGGTAAGATCTCGGTTGTTTAAAAATAGCATAACATGCACAATAGTATTAATTTACATTTAAATTTTAACATGAGACCGCAAATTGAACTTATTTAATTATTTTCTTAATGCATCAAAAATCACTGAAAATTGAATTTTTCCCGATTTTTAATGAGCTTGCGCGATCGGAAAATATTGTCTAAACGCAATTTATTTTTTTATTATTACTAAATAGTACAATATGTAAATATTTTTCACTATAGTGATAAAATATATGTATATGTAATATTTTTTAAAAATTTCTGAAAAAATCGAAATTTTTCAATTTTTTTGAATTTTTAGGTGGTTTGCGCGATCGGAAGATAATGTCCGATTTCAAAATTTTTTTTTTAGTTTTTCTTGTATTTACCAATCGCAACTTTTCCGCACTATAGCGATTCGGAAATAAAAACTTTTGTTTTTTCGCACCACCCTACTGTACATGCTCGTGTTCGACCATTAAGTCTGGGATAAATTTGGATTATAACATCCATTTTCCAGATGAGTCGTGAGGTATTATCTTTTATGCGAACCACAGTATTTTCTTTAAGTTCACATGGTCGGACAGCCCATTGGTACTGGTGAGCTGATTTCAATTCCAGCCATGAATTCGATTTTCACCATCTCCAAACTTGAGTCAAACTATTTTCTTGAAATTTTCTCATTTTCATTGTTTGGTATTTATTGGATTGGGAAACTGTTAACTCTGGCTGAGGTAGATTGAGAAATCTTTTAACAATAAGGAAATGAGCCGGTTTTACGTCTTCTCATTGTGGAGGATCACTGAAAATTTCCGTAAGAGGCCTAGGATTTAGAATTGTTTCAACTTCATACGCAATTACTTTCAGTTTCAGTAAGGAAACGGATTTTTTTTTTTTTTTCGATATTTCTTTTCAGAGACATTTTTACTTGTCTTACAAGACAAGAAGCTCTTAGAAGCCTCCCCACAAAGCTGCACTTTAAGTAATAAAATTTCATTTGATAGACAATCCATTAACAAATGTTGCACTGTTTCATTATTCATAACCTTTCATAGTAAATTTACTTCTCTTTTGGAAAGCTTTTGAATTATCCTTGTAAATAATGCTGAAATTTCCTCATCCTTTTACAAATTTTCTGATGGTTTGAATGAATAATTTTTTGGTCAAGTCGGGGGTTAATTAATTCTAAGTTACTGTCATTGTTACAGCATATGTGAAGAGCAATATGTAGGTTTGCTTAATCCCTTAACTGGTTTGCCCGAACGGCGTTCGGGTAAGACGAATTTGCTTATTGCATCATTTAAAGCTTTTTGACACCACTATTACTTTTAAGAAAATTTTCATACTATTGAAAGGCGGAAATGTTTAGACTAAATTTTGCGAATATTTTATTTAAATAATAGTGGTGTGAATCCGCTATTTTCAATTTATTGAACGGAAAAGAAGTAACCAGTTAAGGGGTTAATTTCGTTATCGTTGTGAACTTTAGAGTAAAATGGACCTAAATAATCTAGGCCAGTAACTGCGAATGAATATGTTTCATCTATTCTGTCGAGAAGTAGAGATGCTGAAATCGCAGTGGCAGGTTTAATATGAAGTTCTTTCACAAATTGTATCTAAATATCTCATATCTAAATCTCTTGATTCTTTGACTTTCTCTTAAATTCTTTCATTAAATTGCGTTAAAGTTTTCGGAAAACCCCATCATGCTTGTTTTTTCATGACAGTCTGATAAGTTTGATAAATGAGAGATGCTAGGCACTAAAACTGGATTAGCTTCGTGGTGTGAGATATTACCTTGCTGTAATGGGGAAATTGCACGTTTTTCAATTTAACTTGCATTTTATCGAGTACAAACGTACGAGCATTTTGATACCATTTTTACGTTTTTTTGAAACACGGAAAGTCCATTAAATTAACTTTAAAAATGCAGATTTTGTTTCGGCGGGAAAAAACCGCGTCACGTGACGAAAGCGGTTTTGACGTCACTACACATGAAAACAAACCTATGCCGCATTTTCCCCTGTACTTTTCTATGAGGATAGCTTGGATTACGCTGAATGATTTCTTTCTTTTCTTAAAAATGGTTCGTAGAACAAACTAAAGGCCTTGTAAATTGCTGAAATAAATAAACAATATTGTGAATTCGAGAGAGATTTTTTCCCCCTCGCTGTTCTAAGGATTTTCATTTTAAAATATCGATACATGTTTCAGGGCCGTAACTACTGCCGGGGCAGCCGGGGCACTGCCCCGGGGCCCCCAAGCCCGAGGGGCCCCAAACTGATGGTTAAAAAACTATTGATTTTAGTTTCTAATCTAAGTTCCTATAAAATGCCCAGCACATACCTAAAAGTTAGTAATTTAAAAAAAATCAAAGTGCTAGAATAGATGATTTTGCGTGTCCGTCAATACACTCCTTACGCTTCGCATGCAAAAGGAGTTTTACAGCAGACAGCAAAATGTCGAGTCGAATGTGTCATGTCGCGCCAGCATGTTTGCTGACCCCACAGAAGCTAGTATAAGGAAGAAAATATGGAGTTCTAATCGATTGAATAATATAAAAAGTCCTTCCGGCAATGCCGGGAGGAAGAGGTAGCTTTCATATACTTATATATTTATTTATTTATTTTAAGGTAAGTTACATTGTTCAAAAATACTAAGCTGAAATTAGTGGAAAAAATCTTATAAAATTAGTGATTTTTATAAGATTGAATACTAGTTTTTGTCAAGACTGAATATTAATAGAAATTTTTAGAAATTAGTCATCTTTTATTCAACCTGGTTTTATTTTAAGCGATTTAGAGAGTCACCAAATTCCACGATATCATAAAGTGTATGCCATTTTAAAGCAACATTGTGGATCGTTCAGATCAGACCGTTTCAAAATGTCAGCCGTAAGCAAAATTCAAAGTGCTATAACTCAATCATTTTTTAAGGTATAGACAAAATAAAAAGTGTTCTGGAATCGTTGTTTTAAGTTCTAACACGTAAAAGAAAAATATTTTAGGTAGCTTTCATTACAAAAAGTAAAAAGCTACCTATTGCAGCCGTCCGGAGGAAAGCACTTCCGGAAAATTTTGGTATATTTTCACCGATCATGACCCCCAGACCCCAAAACCACCCTCCGTTCAAATGTTGACATATATATATATATATATATATATAACCATATATATATATATATATATATATATATCTGGTTTTTGTCATGCGATAACTAACGTATTTATGAACCGATTTGAATGAAACTTGGTATGTACATAGTACATACAAATGTCTCGACCGAGTTCGTTGGTCAGCATCATCCGCCATTTTGTTTCAAAATGGCGGCCATTTAAAAAATTTTAAAAAATTTAAAATTTAAAATTAAATGCGAAAAAATTAAAAGTTGAAAAATATTTTTCTTTTACGTGTTAGAACTTAAAACAAAGATTCCAGAACACTTTTTATTTTGTCTATATCTTAAAAAATGATTGAGTTATAGCACTTTGAATTTTTCTTATGGCTGACATTTTGAAACGATCTGATTTTTGTCACGTGATAACACGCGTATTTATGAACCGATTTCAATGAAACTTGGTATGTACATAGTACATACAAATGTCTCGACCGAGTTCGTTGGCCAGCATCACCCGCCATTTTGTTTCAAAATGGTAGCCATTTTAAAATTTTTAAAATTTTTAAAATTTTAAATTAAATGCGAAAAAATCAAAATTTGAAAAACATTTTTCTTTTACGTGTTAGAACTTAAAACAAAGATTCCAGAACATTTTTTATTTTGTCTATATCTTAAAAAATGATTGAGTTATAGCACTTTGAATTTTTCTTATGGCTGACATTTTGAAACGATCTGATTTTTGTCACGTGATAACACGCGTATTTATGAACCGATTTTAATGAAACTTGGTATGTACATAGTACATACAAATGTCTCGACCGAGTTCGTCGGCCAACATCATCCGCCATTTTGTTTCAAAATGGTAGCCATTTTAAAATTTTTAAAATTTTTAAAATTTTAAATTAAATGCGAAAAAATCAAAATTTGAAAAACATTTTTCTTTTACGTGTTAGAACTTAAAACAACGATTCCAGAACACTTTTTATTTTGTCTATACCTTAAAAAATGATTGAGTTATAGCACTTTGAATTTTGCTTATGGCTGACATTTAGGTAGCTTTCATTACAAAAAGTAAAAAGCTACCTATTGCAGCCGTCCGGAGGAAAGCACTTCCGGAAAATTTTAGTGTATTTTCACCGATCATGACCCCCAGACCCCAAAACCACCCTCCGTTCAAATGTTGACATATATATATATATATATATATATATATATATATCTGATTTTTGTCATGCGATAACTAACGTATTTATGAACCGATTTGAATGAAACTTGGTATGTACATGGTACATACAAATGTCTCGACCGAGTTCGTTGGTCAGCATCATCCGCCATTTTGTCTCAATATGGCGGCCATTTTAAAATTTTAAAAAAATTTTAAATTTAAAATTAAATGCGAAAAAATTAAAAGTTGAAAAATATTTTTCTTTTACGTGTTAGAACTTAAAACAAAGATTCCAGAACACTTTTTATTTTGTCTATATCTTAAAAAATGATTGAGTTATAGCACTTTGAATTTTTCTTATGGCTGACATTTTGAAACGATCTGATTTTTGTCACGTGATAACACGTGTATTTATGAACCGATTTCAATGAAACTTGGTATGGACATAGTACATACAAATGTCTCGACCGAGTTCGTTGGCCAGCATCATCCGCCATTTTGTTTTAAAATGGTGGCCATTTTAAAAATTTTAAAATTTTAAATTAAATGCGAAAAAATCAAAATTTGAAAAACATTTTTCTTTTACGTGTTAGAACTTAAAACAGAGATTCCAGAACACTTTTTATTTTGTCTATATCTTAAAAAATGATTGAGTTATAGCACTTTGAATTTTTCTTATGTCTGACATTTTGAAACGATCTGATTTTTGTCACGTGATAACTCGCGTATTTATGAACCGATTTCAATGAAACTTGGTATGTACATAGTACATACAAATGTCTTGACCGAGTTCGTTGGCCAGCATCATCCACCATTTTGTTTCAAAATGGTGGCCATTTTAAATTTTTTAAAAATTTAAAATTAAATGCGAAAAAATTAAAAGTTGAAAAATATTTTTCTTTTACGTGTTAGAACTTAAAACAACGATTCCAGAACACTTTTTATTTTGTCTATACCTTAAAAAATGATTGAGTTATAGCACTTTGAATTTTGCTTACGGCTGACATTTTGATACGGTCTGATCTGAACGATCCACAATGTTGCTTTAAAATGGCATACACTTTATGATATCGTGGAATTTGGTGACTCTCTAAATCGCTTAAAATAAAACCAGGTTGAATAAAAGATGACTAATTTCTAAAAATTTCTATTAATATTCAGTCTTGACAAAAACTAGTATTCAATCTTATAAAAATCACTAATTTTATAAGATTTTTTCCACTAATTTCAGCTTAGTATTTTTGAACAATGTAACTTACCTTAAAATAAATAAATAAATATATAAGTATATGAAAGCTACCTCTTCCTCCCGGCATTGCCGGAAGGACTTTTTCAACTTTTAATTTTTTCGCATTTAATTTTAAATTTTTAAAAAATTTAAAATGGCCACCATTTTGAAACAAAATGGTGGATGATGCTGGCCAACGAACTCGGTCAAGACATTTGTATGTACTATGTACATACCAAGTTTCATTGAAATCGGTTCATAAATACGCGAGTTATCACGTGACAAAAATCAGATCGTTTCAAAATGTCAGACATAAGAAAAATTCAAAGTGCTATAACTCAATCATTTTTTAAGATATAGACAAAATAAAAAGTGTTCTGGAATCTCTGTTTTAAGTTCTAACACGTAAAAGAAAAATGTTTTTCAAATTTTGATTTTTTCGCATTTAATTTAAAATTTTAAAAATTTTAAAATGGCCACCATTTTAAAACAAAATGGCGGATGATGCTGGCCAACGAACTCGGTCGAGACATTTGTATGTACTATGTCCATACCAAGTTTCATTGAAATCGGTTCATAAATACACGTGTTATCACGTGACAAAAATCAGATCGTTTCAAAATGTCAGCCATAAGAAAAATTCAAAGTGCTATAACTCAATCATTTTTTAAGATATAGACAAAATAAAAAGTGTTCTGGAATCTTTGTTTTAAGTTCTAACACGTAAAAGAAAAATATTTTTCAACTTTTAATTTTTTCGCATTTAATTTTAAATTAAAAATTTTTTAAAAATTTTAAAATGGCCGCCATTTTGAGACAAAATGGCGGATGATGCTGACCAACGAACTCGGTCGAGACATTTGTATGTACTATGTACATACCAAGTTTCATTGAAATCGGTTCATAAATACGCGAGTTATCACGTGACAAAAATCAGATCGTTTCAAAATGTCAGACATAAGAAAAATTCAAAGTGCTATAACTCAATCATTTTTTAAGATATAGACAAAATAAAAAGTGTTCTGGAATCTCTGTTTTAAGTTCTAACACGTAAAAGAAAAATGTTTTTCAAATTTTGATTTTTTCGCATTTAATTTAAAATTTTAAAAATTTTAAAATGGCCACCATTTTAAAACAAAATGGCGGATGATGCTGGCCAACGAACTCGGTCGAGACATTTGTATGTACTATGTCCATACCAAGTTTCATTGAAATCGGTTCATAAATACACGTGTTATCACGTGACAAAAATCAGATCGTTTCAAAATGTCAGCCATAAGAAAAATTCAAAGTGCTATAACTCAATCATTTTTTAAGATATAGACAAAATAAAAAGTGTTCTGGAATCTTTGTTTTAAGTTCTAACACGTAAAAGAAAAATATTTTTCAACTTTTAATTTTTTCGCATTTAATTTTAAATTTAAAATTTTTTAAAAATTTTAAAATGGCCGCCATTTTGAGACAAAATGGCGGATGATGCTGACCAACGAACTCGGTCGAGACATTTGTATGTACTATGTACATACCAAGTTTCATTCAAATCGGTTCATAAATACGTTAGTTATCGCATGACAAAAATCAGATATATATATATATATATATATATATATATATATATATATATATATATATATATATATATATATATATATATGTCAACATTTGAACGGAGGGTGGTTTTGGGGTCTGGGGGTCATGATCGGTGAAAATACACTAAAATTTTCCGGAAGTGCTTTCCTCCGGACGGCTGCAATAGGTAGCTTTTTACTTTTTGTAATGAAAGCTACCTAAATGTCAGCCATAAGCAAAATTCAAAGTGCTATAACTCAATCATTTTTTAAGGTATAGACAAAATAAAAAGTGTTCTGGAATCGTTGTTTTAAGTTCTAACACGTAAAAGAAAAATATTTTTCAACTTTTAATTTTTTCGCATTTAATTTTAAATTTAAAAAAAAATTAAAATGGCCACCATTTTGAAACAAAATGGTGGATGATGCTGGCCGACGAACTCGGTCGAGACATTTGTATGTACTATGTACATACCAAGTTTCATTGAAATCGGTTCATAAATACGCGTGTTATCACGTGACAAAAATCAGATCGTTTCAAAATGTCAGCCATAAGAAAAATTCAAAGTGCTATAACTCAATCATTTTTTAAGATATAGACAAAATAAAAAGTGTTCTGTAATCTTTGTTTTAAGTTCTAACACGTAAAAGAAAAATGTTTTTCAAATTTTGATTTTTTCGCATTTAATTTAAAATTTTAAAAATTTTAAAAATTTTAAAATGGCTACCATTTTGAAACAAAATGGCGGATGATGCTGGCCGACGAACTCGGTCGAGACATTTGTATGTACTATGTACATACCAAGTTTCATTGAAATCGGTTCACAAATACGCGTGTTATCACGTGACAAAAATCAGATCGTTTCAAAATGTCAGCCATAAGAAAAATTCAAAGTGCTATAACTCAATCATTTTTTAAGATATAGACAAAATAAAAAGTGTTCTGGAATCTTTGTTTTAAGTTCTAACACGTAAAAGAAAAATATTTTTCAACTTTTAATTTTTTCGCATTTAATTTTAAATTTTAAATTTTTTAAAAATTTTAAAATGGCCGCCATTTTGAAACAAAATGGCGGATGATGCTGACCAACGAACTCGGTCGAGACATTTGTATGTACTATGTACATACCAAGTTTCATTCAAATCGGTTGATAAATACGTTAGTTACCGCATGACAAAAATCAGATATATATATATATATATATATGGTTATATATATATATATATATATATATATATATATATATATATATATATATATATATATATATGTCAACATTTGAACGGAGGGTGGTTTTGGGGTCTGGGGGTCATGATCGGTGAAAATATACCAAAATTTTCCGGAAGTGCTTTCCTCCGGACGGCTGCAATAGGTAGCTTTTTACTTTTTGTAATGAAAGCTACCTAAAAGCATCTAAAAAATTCTAGAAAATCTTTCTACTTATCTATACTAAGTTAACAAAACGCTCTGTTTGTGTATGTCTGCATATGTGTGTGAGAGTGTGTGACTGCGATGGTTAGCAAAATCTACCGCACGAAAAAGTCTGATCCAAGACAGGTCCTGATGCACCTGAGGCTCAGATTTTTTATATTTTAAGAGCCAGGGTCCTGGGCCCCTTACAATTTTTATGCGCCAAATTATTAATAGTTTGACTCCTTTTTATCTAATATTTTCCGTTTTGAGGTACCTTTCTCCTTTTAGATATTTTCGCTTTTTTACTATTCAGTTATGACCCTGGACTCTTGGGATCCGTTTTAGGGCCCCTTTTAGTCTTTGTGATAGTAAATTGTTAATAAATTGCTTCCATTAATTTCGATCTTCATTTTTGGGATACCTGTTCCATTTAGATATTTTCAAATTTTTACATTCCATATAAGACACTGGGGCCCCCTAGATAATCCGAGGGCCGACCCAGGCCCCTTGATATTTTTGTACGCTAAACATTTTTCACTCCCTAAATTTCTCCCCTTCTTAGTGCAAATTTTTAAAGCTGAATCTTGGACTCTTATGTCAGGACCAACACCCTGATATTTTTATTCAGGCCCTGGGGCCCTTTTTTTCACGCTTACCCAAACGATTGGTGCATTTTTAAAAAATATTATTCTTGCAAATAATTCATACTCTATGCTTAATTTTGACTAATTAAAGGTCTAAAACGCTATGTACTAAAACATTTTAACATGTTTTCATGTTAGAGCCCTGATTGTATTTGTCAGTTGGCCCCTATGGGGCCCTCTATCATAGCTCCCTTAAAAATAGTCGGATTTACTAGCTTTTTTTTAAACAACTTTTTAGGTACTCCAACTACGACATGAACAACAAAAAAATTTTTTTAGACTTCAGCTTCTTTAAAAATGATCCAAATTGCTTTCAATTTTATTCAACATAGTTTTAGCGTCTTCCCATTAGTTTAATAACTACACAAATATTTTTATACCCAACTACATGCGAAATAATTTTCAGGCCCTTTGGGGCCCGGTACAGGCCCCCCTTGAAGTTTTTGTAATAATAAATTGTCAATAAATTGCTTCCTTTTAATCTGATCTTCATTTTTAGGATTCTTTATTCATTTAGATATTTTAATATTTTGACATTCTATACAAGACACTGTGTTCCCCTGTGGAATCATAGGGTCCAGCCCAGGGCCCCTCAATATTTTGTGAAATAAACATATTTCACTTCCGATATTTCTGATCTTCTTAGTGCAAAATTTTAAAGTTGCCTGACGCTCTTCTTTCAGAACCTATCCAGAAAACCTGATGTTTTTATTCGGACCCTAAAACCCCTTTTTAAACATTTGCCCAATCAATTGATGCATTTAAAAAATTATATCATTCCAAAGAATAGTTCCTACTATATGCTTAATTTTGACTAATTAAAGATCTAAAGTGCTATTTACTAAAATATTTTAACATGGTTTCATATTAGGGCCCTGGTTTTAACTGTCAGTTGGTCCCTACGGGGCCCCATATTATAGCTCACTTAAAAATGGTCCAATTCACTAGCCTTTTTTTTAACAACTTTTTATGTCCTCTACCTATTACATGAACGACAAAAGAATTTCTCAGACTTCAGCTACCATTAATTTTGTTTGTCGATTGCTTTCTTGAGGCCCTTGGTGCAGCTTCTTTAAACATGAACCAAATTGCTTTCAATTTTATTTAACATAGTTATAGCGTCTTTCCATCATTGTAATAACTACAAAAAATATTTTTATACCCAACTACATGCAAAATAAATTCCTAGCCCCTTGAAGTTTTTGTAATAATAAATTGTTTCCTTTTAATCCAATCTTCATTTTTAGGATTCTTTATTTATTTAGATATTTTAATGTTTTGACATTCCATATAAGACACTTTGGCCTTCAGTGGAATCATAGGGCTCAGTCTAGGACCCCTGAACATTTTGTGAGGCAAACATAGTTCACTCTTTAAATTTCTTCCCTTCTCAGTGCAAAATTTTTAAACTTGAGTCTTGGACTCTTCTTTCAGGAACAAGATACTCATATTTTCATCCGCGGCTAGGACCCTTTTTTTAAACATTTTCCGGATCAATTTGTGCATTTCGATAAAATATTGTTAAAATGAATAATTCATACCCTATGATTAATTTTGACTAATTGTAGATCTAAAGAACTAAGTACTAAGATATTTTAACATGTTTTCCTGTTAGGGGCCCTCTTTTTAACTGTCAGTTGTCCTTTTTGGGCCCTTATTATAAATCCCTTTAAAATGGTTCAATTAACTCGCTTTTTTAAACAACTTCTTAAATCCATCAGCTACTAAGAAACCGTCATAGTCTAGCTACCACCAATTTCAAATATTAATTGCGTTCTTGGGGCCGTTGGTGCAATTTCTTTAAAAATGATCCGGATTGCTTGCAATTTTCTTTCACATTACTTTAGCGTCCTCCCATTACTTTAATAACTACAGAAAATATTTTATACCCAACTACATTCGAAATAAGTTCCTGGCCCCTTGAAGATTTTGTACCATAAATTGCTATTAAACTGCCCTCTCTTAATCCAATCTTCATTTTTGGAACTATTTTTCACTTAGTTATTCCCATGTTCTTACATTCCATTTAAAAGCCTGAGACTCCCTATGGTCTTGGCTCAGGCACCTTGAAATTTTTGTTCTCCATGCATATTTCACCTACCTATTATCAAACCTTCTCAATGCATAAATTTAAAGTTGAGTTTTGGACTCTTATTTCAGGACCTACACCCTGATGTTTTTATTGATGTCGAAAGGCCTTTTTTAAAGCATTTACTCATTTTTTATGCATTTCTTTAAAATATTATTTAACGAATAATTCATATCCTATGCTTAATTTTGACTAATTGTAGATCTAAAGTGTTAATTGTTTGCTTAAGGTTATCATAATGGGTCCCGGGCAATGCCGGATGGGTCAGCTAGTCTATTAATAAATACATAAAATCGGAAAAAAAATTATCACAATCCATCTTTCAAAAGGTTTTTAAACAGAAACGCATGATTAAGTTACATATACGCAAAAATGAACCTAAATAAAATGCTCTTTAAAGTATTCAACCAATCAGAAGTCCGTATTTTCTTCCCTAAGCTAACTTCAGTGAGATCGGCAAAAATGGCGTCGCCGCCAAGTGCCTGCCGAATAGAGTTGCCCAATTCTATATTTTTTAGTCATTTTTGGGCTTATCATATATGATAAATGTACATAGTAAATGTACATTTTTTTACACTTTTTTACATGCTTTTACATAGAAAAACTTGTCATCAAAATCACTATCTATGGACACTTTGTGAGAGATTGTTATCATTTTAATAACTAGGAGATAGGTACGCACTTTAAACTTAAGAATTACATACAATAAATAAATAATAAAAGAAATAAGACTCATTATGTTGAATGTTATTGATGTACATTTAAACAACGGTGTGCAAGAAAAGAAACTCTGCAGAACCCGGGGCAAAGTTTCAATTTGCCCTTCCTGGGCCCCCCCCCCCCGGAGGTTTTGCCCCGGGGCCCCCAAGTTTATAGTTACGGCCCTGACATGTTTATACTACGATTGTATTTTATGGAATAACATATATTTCTCCTTCTTATTAATAGTTCTCGATAATTAATTTTACAAACTGGTTCAAATAGTATTTCTTTCATTATCGAGTAGGTCTGGGCAACTTATAAAAAAGTTTTCGTATTTATATTTTATATTTGAAATGAGAATTTGTCCTGCTTTCGTTAAATGTTTTATCTTTTCAATTGTTAAATAAGCTATTTTTTGAATCGGAAAACAGATAAATTCAGAATGAAACCATTTTTTTCAGGTGGCTTTAAGGTAGCCTTACAGAATCTTTATATAATTATACAGAAAAAAAGAAAAATAATAATAATTTTTCGAAAATGTTTTACGTACACAAAAAATAACAAGTAATTATTTTAAATACTGTCGTTTTTATGAACTCCATCAGACTTTGGGATTGAAAATTTTATGCTTTATAAACCTGCAGATTACAACTCAGTATTTGGTTTATGAATTCTATTTTTTATGTTTGTTATAAATTAACAGTATTTTAACGGAAGTTAAAAGATCCAAAAGAGAGAAACAGGAATCCCCTGACATACATAAGCAATGCGTTCTGTAAACTTTTATGTAAATTTACGTACTGAAGTTTTATGTAGTACAATGCTTATTTTCAAAATGAAAATACTACTTTCTTTAACAAGATAATAATAAAAAATTCATTATTATTATTATTTAATGAAAGTTAGAGCATTGAAAAAAAGACTTATGTGTTTAGAGTCTAATAAATGTTAAGCAGAACATTCTGAGAAACTACATTTCAAACAAATAAAAAGTACTACATGGATTCAAAACTTATTCGTAAGCAAACAATATTAAAACTCTAATTAAATTATTTGTAGACTTTTTTATTTAACTTAACTTGGTTTTTGCATGTAAGGATAGGATTGTGCATTTGATTTTTCACCCACTTTCAGATAAATTAAGAAATGTAAAAAATATGGAATAAGGTATGCTTCCAGTGACAATACATCGTCTTAATATTTTTAGAAGTTAATTATAAATCAATACATTAATTTTAACGGGGTTTTCGTTAGCCCAAAACAGTTGACAAATTGTCGAATTCTTTTTGTCGTTACAAGTTGCAACAACATTAAGTTTATTATGTTCTAAACCACGCCCCCTCCTCCCCCCAAAAAAATTCAAATGGTTGTGAAGCTGCAAATAGTTTATAGAGTATAAAGTAGAAAATATAAGTAAAAAATAAAGAGTCCCTTTTTTATATACGATTCGTATCAATGATTTCAACTGACAAAGGTATTCCTTTATAAAGATCAAATAAATATATATTTTTAATATTGCTATCTTTGGCATATTCGACTACATTTGAATGGATTTCCCCACCCCACTCCAATTTCTTTCACACATCACACATTTCATTAAAAAAAAAAAAAAAAAAGTGAAATGTTAACATGTGAAAAAACAAAATTTTACATGTATACATATAGAATGGTATATGAATCTGAGTAATACATATGCATTATTTATAAGCTGTGTTGAATTCAAGGGTTGTCCGGGGCGGACATATTTAAGAAATATGCTTGAATAAATTAACACTTTCATAATAAATGAACAATGATTATAAGTTGAAAATTCAATTTAGAAATTCTAAATGATAGTTGAAATAATGCTTTTCTTTTCTTTCTATATATTAAAACAGAAATCGAGCAAATATTATTATTTTTCCAATATAAATTCACAAGCCTACATTTTCTACCAAATGTGCTTAAAAAAAAAAAAAAAAAAAAAAAAAAAAAAAGCAGTGATTTTTTTATAATTAAGTTCGATAACAAAATTATCGTATTACATTGGACATTTTATGAAAATAAAAAGTAAAAAATGAACTACAATCATAAGTTTTTGCTTTAATACTTATTTTTAAGTAAGCACTTAAAAAAATAAAAGACAATATTTATAAATTTAGTCACGTATGTTGTAGTAATTTGTTTCTGATCTATGAATACGCAATTATTATTGACAGTAGTTAATTTAAAATTTTATTCGATAAGTCAGTATTAAATTTTTTCTTGTTTTTTTACGCAATAGTTCAAAATTTAACTTTTTCATAATAAATTCGAGTTAATTTTTTATCTGTAATATAACTTGCACAACGCGAAATTTTATTCATAACAAAACGAATTATTAAGCAGTACAACGAATTAAGGAAACAATACATTTCAAAAACTGGATAAAGACGATTTTACTTACGATTTATTTTTTAATAAAACTATAATTCATTCTTTATTCTTTTAAGTAAATCAGAGTAAGTAAAAAATAAATGTGCCTAAGCTTTAGCTCCTTGTATCTTTATCCACATGAAATGCATTTTTTATACCCTTAAAATAAATTTGAGAGAGAGAAAAAAAAAAAAAAAAAAAAAAAAAAAAAAAAAAAAGCTATTTCAAGAAGGTATAATTTTGTATCTTATAACCCAACTACCTACAGCACTTTTCTAAATGAAAATTAATACAGATGTATAAATCACTAGTACATTATATTTGGATATGTTAAATAAAATAATGTTTTGACTCTAATTTGATTTTGTTTTTGTGTAAATGAGTTTTTAAAAGATGTTTATAGTAGATAACAAACAGAAAGCAATGGAAAACAGTCTGCAATCACAATGCAGACGGCTAAGGAAGAATCCGCGTTTCATGTGTAGTGACGTCAAACCAAACCCGTCCCGTTTTCGCATCACGTGGTTTTGTTTTGCTTTTAACGGAGTTTAAAACTGCAATAACTAGTTATTTTAAATTATTTTTACAATTTTGAGTTGATTTTCAGGGAATGTAAGATGGTCTTCATCAATTAAACATAAAAGAAAGCATAATTTAAGATGAGTGCAACTTCCCCATTGTCCATCAATCAGGATAGTTTTTATTTCACTTAAAATTGAAATTAAACGGTATTCGAATAATTGATTTTGCCAGTGTTGGTTTTACTCCCGTCAGTGTTCTGTGACAAAATGGTCCAGTTGAGTGATTTTAATTCAGTATTCTTCGGCTAATTTAAGTTCTGGTGTACACAAGGAACCAGTTTTTACTCTAAGGATTTCTTGAATCGTTGGGCGAATATTTGGACCCATGTTGTAATTCGCAATAGTTGTTTAACTTTGCTGATTCTTTGGATGTCAAAAACAGCTTAAAGTTTTATGGCATAAGTCTCAAGCATAATCATCACTTCAAATTCTTTGTTTTTTAAATCAGTTTCCTTGTCAATATCAACTTTGAATTGTGGCCATAGGTTATTTCCTCAATTTCTTCCAATACCGTATAATAGGCGTGCGCTGCATTGCAAAATATTTTAGTTCCACCTTCCAACTCCAAAACGCGCAATATGTTCTATACGAACGTCCGGAATGTGTTTTGGCTGTCTGCGGCAGCGTATAGCAGGTTTGTTGCGTATTCGCTGCTGAATCGCCCTGCAGTTGAAAATATCCATTCAACGATTTCCGACAATAAATGGATGCAGGGTTCATACAGAGTTGGGAAGAAAAAATCCAAGGAGTACATAAAAAAATCCAAGGAGTCCAAAAAATTTTAAGGACTTGCCACTTTTGTTGTTATTTATGTGGCATGCACTTGCACAACCCAATTTCGCAGGGATTCCGCGAGTTACATCCCCCCTCCGGAGGAAGGGGATTTATCCGCGATCTTCAGACGAAATCGATGCTTTCCCGCGATCTTCAGACAAAAACAACGATTTATCTGCAATATTTTAGCAAAATCGGCGATTGTTTGCAATCTTTTGTCGAAATCGGCAGTTTTTCTCGATCTTTTGAGGAAATCGGCGTTTTCCCATGTCTCTTTTTTATGAAATCGACGATTTTTAGACAAAATTTGCATTTTTACGCGATCTTTCCTCGAAAACACCGTTTTATTTCACAATCTTTTGACGAAATCGCCGTTTTTTTCCGTGCTCTTTTGATGAAATCGGCGTTTTTTCTTGCTATCTTTCAACGAAATCGGCATAATATCCGTAATCTTTAGACGAAATCGACGTTTTCCCGCGGCCTTCAGACGAAATTAGCATTTTATATGCGATATTTGGTGAAATTACCGTTTTAACTGCGATTCGCACAGAAAATTCACGTTTTTCAGCGATCTTTTGACAAAGTTCGTTGACAAAAACATTGACGAAATCGTCATTTTTTCACGAAATACTGACGAAATGTGTGCTTTTTCAGCGATCCTTTCACAAAATTTGCATTGCTCTGCGATTGTTTTTTCCACTCGCAAAACCATACAAGTTGGCAATTATGCGGAACTGATAACCCAATTTCAAATTTTCGGAAGAGGATGCCTTAAATTTTCGGAAATTTCGGACGAGAATCACCCCAGAATCCACCGTTATCAGCGAAATTGAGGATGATGAAGAAGAAATCAAAGTTGTATACCTAGCTGTGAAGGAGTTAAACAGTGTAATCACTTTTTGAAATTAGAAGATTAGAGGTCTGTCTGGATTATTCTTTTCACTTTTCTTTCGCTTATGGCTGGTGAAAAATAAATCCCGTTGGTGGCTATTAGTATCATCCCAACCAATCACTGCTGTGCTTCTGATGAATGACGTGCATAAAGGGTTTACCGTGCGTTTTACAATCGCGATTTTTCCCCCCCGGGAGCAATATTGCTTGTGTGCAAAATCGCAATACAATTTAAGGAGTTTCTAAGGAGTATTTTGTTTATGTAGTTCTAAGTACTACTTGGGAACGATTTTATTTCCAAGTAGTTTCTAAGGAGTCCAAGGAGTCTGTACGAACCCTGTGGATGTTGCTGAGAGCATTTGTGCGGCTCTGCACATGTATGTAGAATTTATACACACCACATAATATTTAAAAATTATTTAAAATTAAAAACGCGCATCGCAGCTGAAATTGCACTTCCAGCAATTATTGTTCGTAGTTTCAATAGTTCAGTTATTGTTTAATTCGTTTTGTAGCCAAATCTTCTTGTGTATCCCTGTCAATGAAAGATAAATTCTATGTACACCATAATCTATACAGTAAAAAATCTTGTAATCAGTGATATATGTCAATTTCAATATGCTTTAAGGGGACAAGGGACCTTGAAATCCTTAAAAATAATTTTTTTTATTTTTTGTAAATTTCACCTAAATATTATTCAAGGGTACATTATATGCATTATAACACGCATTTATCACAAAAAAAAAATGCAAAAAAAAAAATTATTTTTGACAAAAAAATGGCATTTTACGCAGCGTCTTCGAAATCTTCGAAATGCGGACTGCGCATTCCATATCAATGAAAATCCCCAATATTTTTTATGAAAGTTTGTTTTATATATATAAACAAAATTGTGCATCCAATTTTGAATATTTGAATTTAAAAGTTAAAAAAAAAAAAAAATTGAAAATTTGAAATTTTATCGAAATTTTTTTCAAAATTTTCAATTTTTTTCAATTTTTTTTTTTATTTTTTGTAAATTTCATCTTAAATATTATTCAAGGGTGCATTATATGCATTATGGCATGCATTTATCACAAAAATATTTTTAAAAAAATATTATTTTTGAGAAAAAAATGGAATTTTACGCAGCGTCTTCGAAATCTTCGAAATGCCCCCTGTGCTTTCCATATCTATGAAAATCCCCAATATTTTTTTGGAAAGTATGTTTTATATATATAAACAAAATAAAGCATCGATTTTTACATATTTGAATTTTAAGAAGTAAAAAAAAAAAAAAAATTGAAAATTTTAAAAAAAATTTCGAAAAAATTTCAAAATTTCAATTTTTTTTTTTTTTTAAACTTTTAAATTCAAATATTCAAAATTCGATGCACAGTTTTGTAACGTACGTACAAAATGTGCCAAAACGTAAACAGTAAAATGCCATTTTTTTGTCAAAAATAATTTTTTTTTTGCATTTTTTTTGTGATAAATGCATGTTATAATGCATATAATGTACCCTTGAATAATATTTAGGTAAAATTTACAAAAAATAAAAAAAAATATTTTTAAGGATTTCAAGGTCCCTTGTCCCCTTAAAATACATCACAAATGATTTTTCCCTAAACAGATTTTTACTTTCTTCTATCTTTATAACAAAAAAGTATTGGAATCGCGAAATTTTTCTTCGAATTCCGGATTTTGACGAATTTACGTGTTCTAGGAGTCAGAAATTCCAAAAAACATGTTTTTACAAAACATCTGTCTGTGAATCTGCGAGTCTATCTATCTCTCTATATGCGACATAAATTTATGGGCGTTCTGTATCATGATCTAATGCACGGAATTTAATAAAAAATTATATTCAGTAGTCCCTGATAAAAATTGACCCAGATTAAGTTTTGGTTTAATCGCTCAACAGACAACGCTGTTATGCTGAATTTTCTACGATTTCCGTAACAGCTCTATCTCAAGAACAATTGCAGTGATTTTTACTAAACATCAGATTCTGTTAGTCCTTGACATGAATGAATGATGTTTACATTTTGGCGAAAATCTCTCCACAGGTGGCGCTGCTGTGCGGCTTTTTCCACGATTTCTGCAACAGCCCTGTTTCAAGAACTAATGCACAGATTTTCATCAAACTTCAGATTCAGTTAATCCTTGATATGAAGTGATTCTGTTTACGTTTTGGTGTCAATCGCTCAATAAATGGCGCTGCTATGCTGAATTTTTCCCGATTCCCGCAATTTCAAAAACTAATGCACGAATTTTTATAAAACTTCAAATTCAGGTTTACCTAGACAAATATTATTGCTGATTATATTTTGGCGTAAAAATCACAAAAGATGGCGCTTTTATTCTGCATTTTTCCGGATATTCGCAATAATCTTATTTCAAGAACTACACTCTAAAACTGGGAGGAGTGAAAAGCTCACTTTTTGTATGAGTGATTTGCATTTTCACTCTTTTTAGAGTGAACTTTATACAAATACACTCTTTAAAGAGTGGAATTTCCGACTCCCTAAAAAGGAGTGAAATATCTCACTCCGTTGTCGAGAGTGAAATATTTCACTCCATGGTCGAGAGTGAAAAATCTCACTCCATTAACGAGAGTGAAAGCCCGGCATTATACGCTTGAAAAAAATACCCGCTCAACTTTGAACCAATATATGGAGTAAAACAATGAAAAGTACCAAAATATGTCAATTCTTACTTTTCAAAAACTACATTTTATAATATAACCTATAAAATTACGCTTATTTGCTATTAAAACGCACTCGTTTTCAAAAATGAGTGTCACTCCTTCGAAAGAGTCAACGTTTACTCTCAGTCACTCTAAAAAAGTGACTTAGATATGTATTAGCATCAGCCAATCAGAAATCGTCTTCTCAGTTGTGGTGATAAAAATGTTTCCGCCACTTTATCGTGTCCGTTATGTGTGCGACTTTTGTTTCTTCGGTCTACAAATGTGGATCTTTAATTTGTATTATTAATACTGAAAAGTAGTTTAAATTTCGATCTTGGAATGATATACTCTGATATCTTATGATTCAAAATAATCCACATAGATTAAGTTTCTTGATCTGGAGCCAAAATGGAGAACAAATAATTCAGTGAAAAGCAATAATACTCCATTAATACTCAGTGACGAAGATGTAGCACTGCACATATCTTATCAAACAAAGGATTATTATTCATCAAACAAGGGATAATATTTAACATAAAAAACGGTAAGTTAATTTTAATTTCAACTTTTTATTTTCCAAAAGTAAATTCTAGAATATTGAGTTAAAAGTTTTATTTTACACAGGAAGTTATCTTCTATCTCTATCTGCTCGGAGAAAAAAAAAAGAAAAGAAAAATCGCTGACGCAAAGATTGCAGAATAAAACGCTTTAGTAATTTTAAAAGTTTGCAGTATGACTTATATTAGATGACATTTATTTATTAGAGATAAATAACTCATTAAAATTGTTTTTCCAACAGTAAGAACAAAACATATGTAGCAGTGTTGAATTCAGAGGTTATCCCGGGGGAGGTATTCCCCCCCGGAGCATTGAAATGCCCCCGGAAGTTTTGAGATTTTGTGTTTTCAATGGTCAAAATGGGCAATTTCCCTCCCCGGAGCTCTATAATATCCCCCCCCCCGGAGCAAGAAATATCCCTCCCGGAGAAAAATGTCTTAATTCAACACTTATGTAGTCATTTCTTTTATTTTATATTTTCTTCATTTTTCTTTTTCCTACACGAGTATATTTTTTATAAAACTTTAACTCACATTCATAGAATACTAAAGGGTAGATGTAGCAGTATTATAGGGTAGAAGCAGCAGTGTACACACTTGAATGTTTTTGGTTTATATATAAAAAAATAACTAATAATAATTTAGCTTTTATTTTTTTTCGTAACTCGCCCTTGCATATTTTATAATTTAGCACTATTGTTGACACTCTTAATTAAACCAATCAGGAAGCACAGTGTAATGTTTTTAAGTTTCACTGTTTTTCATTGAAAATCATACTAAGAGCTGGCTTCATTTAATAAATTTATGTAGGGGGAACTGGGGTACATTGATACAGTTTTTTTCTAAGATTTTTTTTGGTGTCAAGAAAGTAGAAAATTCAAGTTTTTTTTCCATGAGGTGACAGCAAAACTTGTGTAGTATGTTATAAAAATGTACAATCATTGTTTTATGTAGTATTTTTGCATGTAATTTTAAAAAAATCAAAAAAAGTCATTTGTATCAATGTGCCCCATCCCCGGGGCAGATTGATACGTTTAAGAAAAATGACGACAAAATAATACCAATGCATATTTTTCATAAAAAATGAGTTAGAAAACCATTTTATATTTATTTATAAAAATTCAAATCACCCACAATTTATTTTTAAGCAATATTAAAGCAATCAAAATTAAATATATTATGACTTGATGTTCTGTCTGTTTCTTGTCTGACTGTTGGCTGTGGTAACTTTGTCATATCTAGCACTTCAACCCCAGCATTATCTTCTTTCTTATGAAAGATGAAAAAATTACCAGTTTTTCTGTTTATAAATAGGTTCATAAACAGAAAATAAAGGATAATTATATTAAAAATTCTGTTTATAATATAAGTATCATTTTCTGTTCTGCAGTTTGTTTCTCTTACTTAACATTTCTCATGTCGAAAATACTTTTTTCTCTGGAGAATCGATATAAATTCGAGATTTGCCAGAATGCCGTCCTTTTCTTTTATTAGTTCTACTAGCACTAGATGCTGGGTAAGTTCCTACGTCTTCTGTTTTCAAAAATACTATAAAATGCTCTAATATAAAGAAATTAGAGCTATTTCACTTCAATAAAAACTAATATTAGAAATTTTTCGTGAAAAAAAGGTTGGATTAAGGAGTGTATGGTAAAAAAAATAATAAAAGATAATGAAAATATGAACTATTAAAGGATTTAGGCTGTATCAATGTGCCCCGTCATAAACTGTATCAATGTGCCCCATACAGCAATTTTGAATAAAATGAGTCTCAAATCCAACACTTCACAATATATCTAACAATAAATAATGAGGAACTGATAAAGAGTAGCAGTACTTACCAGGGAGAGTATTCATTTTGGTTGAAAATACTGGAACAGTTGTATAATAGCTTTTCAATTGTACAACTCAAATTTACTTTTGAACAACAAAAACAATAAATCACCCGTCTCATTTCATCAAACTGCTGAATCATTCCAAGATTTTCTGTATGTAGTTGAATACACTAGCATCACCTTTTGGAGCTGTTGTGAAACTTCCTGTAATGACCCTGTGAGCGGTAGAGGGGGTGTATCAATGTGCCCCATGTATCAATGTACCCCAGTTCCCCCTATTCCTTATTTTATTCCAAAATTTGCAATTTTTTGTTTTTGTAGCTGAAGAAAGCTTTGAATTTTATGTATTTAATGTCGTTTATAAAATTTCATTAATTTTTTAAGATTTTGAGAGGAGTGTCCATTACTGGAATACTTAAGTAGTCATTTTCCAGTAATGTACATGCCTCATATAGGCACTGTTAAAAAAGCAATTACGGTAATGTTTATAGTGCATAAAATATTTTGATTTAATTAAAAACTTAAGTAATCAATTTTAATTTTTAAATTGCACTTACCAAAATGTAATGACACCAAAATTTTTATAAATAGTTGTTTTTAAGTTATATTAATGTGATTTATAAAATTTCAATATCTTCTTCATTTTATTATTATTATTTTTTAAAAATGAATCTAACTATGTTTTGCCTATTTTATAATCTGGCAATCAAACCACTCATGAAGCCGAAAAAAATGTTTAAAGGCACAGTCAAAGAGGGGCTTATAGGGCTTAATTGTTCACCATTTAAATAAAAACACTTAAGTTACAGAAGTCGTCAAAAACACATTTTCTCTCTTAAATATTTGTTTATTTTTACTTTTTCAATTTTGTCTGCAGATATTTTCTTAAATAACACTTTCATCTTTGGTACCGGTTTTGAAAGTAAAAGAAACTTTATAAAAATATCTGCGACCGAAATCGAAAAAGTAAAAAAGTTGCTATATATAGAGGAACTTCAGCTATTCAATGCAAAATAAATAAATAAATAAAATGTCAAAATGCAAACGAGATATTAGAAAAATCTCTCCCCATAGGATTAGCATTAGCTCGTGAGTGTCTTCGCCGGCAGGTACTACATGCACATCTACTCTAT
This sequence comes from Maratus speculifer, assembly GCA_964019185.1. Taxonomy (NCBI): domain Eukaryota; kingdom Metazoa; phylum Arthropoda; class Arachnida; order Araneae; family Salticidae; genus Maratus; species Maratus speculifer. The sequence goes on along the minus strand of OZ025290.1, from coordinate 52,358,169 downwards.
ATACGGGAATAAAAAATTGAAATTAAATATGACTTACCATGCCATTTTATAAGCACGGCTTGTCATAGCAAACGCGGTAGCGTTTGGTATAATATGTTTAAGAAATAGAAAGTGCGAATGATTTTCTAAAATTTCTGACGAACTAGTTGAGATACGACTGGTGGCCAGAAAAAGGACCACCTAGTTTTTTCAAGCACAAAGACTGATACTTTATGTATTTTTATTTTTGTTTATTTTATTACTGTACGTACTCATATTGCTTAAGCACAAATAAAATGTTCTCATGGGATTCTCGAGGGACCTCCCAAGTTTTATGACCATTTTAAAAGCAGGACTGTGCAATTAAATAAATGCATTTGGACAGCAAATACCTGTAAATTTAATGGGGTGTACAATGACCAGCCCATAAAACTACAAGGAGGTCTGAAAGAAGAGAGATCAAAGTGGACCTTGGGAACTTTACGCCCTCCAGAGAAGCAAGGCCTCATCTTTACCAGATTCCAATGCAATTGGTTGGGGTCAAGAGGAGGGGGAAAACAATTATTTTTAGGCCCCCTGTCTTTTTTCGAAGAGAGGAAAAAAAAGGTTGCTCACACATTCTTTTCGGGATGCGGTGCTGACAGCGTGCAGTAGTTTTCGATATGCGCCTACTTCAGATATAGATGCCCAGTATCCCACATGCCGGACGGACCGCTGAAAGGAGATGCCCATCGCCTTGGAATATGCAAACTGAGATTCGTCGACGACTCGGACAGGGACGCTTTTAGACTGGTCCTGACCTCGCAGAGTATGCTGAAGTTGCTCCAGGTATGCAATTTAAATTTCTCCACTATGTAAATTTTTCCAATGGTTAGGGAGGTCGTCGAGAGTATGAGAACGAGTCCTAAATTAAATGTATTTGGTTTTTTTTTTTTTTTTTTGAATATTGTACAGAATTAATTTTTCACTGATGTGAATTAATATTCGGAAAAGTGTGAGAAAACACCTATTAACTAATGGGTATTATAATATTTTCTATCTTTTGTAAATAAATGTAAAATAATGTAAATAAATTTGTATTATGTTAATCCTAAATTCGTGTTAATTCCTTTAGGGATTACTCCCAGTTAACATCGAGTAGACTCCTTTTCTTTAATTACTTTTTTATTATTATTCACTAATGTTGATTTACAGGATCGGACTTCTGAGTGTCCAAGTGTTTAACACTTAGATTAGTCCTGACTTCATACGAGGGGGGGCAGCTTAAATCACAACGCAAACCAACAAATATTTATTTATTTACTCAATCATTTATTTTGTTATTTAGTTATTAACTTTTTATTTTTGAGTAAATTTCACCCCTTCTAGAAGTTACGATCACGTGTTTTGCTTATACCTGTAGATTCAACACCCATGAATCTCGGTTGGTAATGACCCTTACCAAAAAATGGCTTAATGTAAGTGTAGTTATGTTAGTGGCTGTAACCTCTCCAATCAGGAGGCCTATAACTCACCAGCAACGACAGTGAAATTTTTTTTAAAAGATAGAACTCGACGAGACGAATAAAATGATAGCATTCAGAAAATTACTGCAGCTTACTGTAGTTTTTTATTTAACTTTAAAACGAAAAAATGAAGGCGAAAATTTCAACAAAGATTAGCTAACGTTCCCGTGGATGGATTAACTTCGTTTTTGATTTATTTTAATCCTCATGGTAAAACTTAAAACAGCTTTTTTTTTCTTCTTTGTATGTTTGACGGTTGCTGAGAAAATCGAATTTTTGTCTTAAATCTCCGGCTAAACATTGTATTTTTCTTATCGTGGTTTCTTCTTGTAATCATAGGTGTAGCGTGACCAAAACTTTTGGGGGGGGGGGGGGCACCAGCGAAGTATAAACTGCGCCCCTTGGCAAATTTTCAATTTGGCGCCCCCCCCCCCCCTTAGCCCCAAAAAAGTAATAAAAAATCTTTTTCTTTTGGTAGGCATCATAAAACTAACAAACATAAATTAATTCTATTAAATAATTATTTAGCGTTTATTTTGGAACTTTAAAAGGTTTAATTTAAACTAAGAAATTCAGAACTAAAACATACAGAAATTTGCATTTTTTGTCAAAGAGTTCACAATGTTTTAAAACAGGGAGGAAAACGATCAAGAGAGATAAAGAAATTCCCTGAAAATGATTGTCGGTCAAAAAATGGCTCGCAGAATAAATTTCGTACATGTGGTGACCGTCTCTTTAGCATGTCCTTCCAGTGGGACATGCTAGAGGTCTACATTTACAGGAATTTCCATGCACGGGCTCAGCACGGCCCGGCGTGGGTATTAAAAGTTTCACCCGAGCCCGGCCCGTTTATATTTTCATAGTTTAGGGCCAGGTCCTGCTCGTACAAAGAATCAGTGAAAAAACATAAGTATTAATTGGATAATTTTGCAGTATACTTTAAAGTAGGACTTCCCTCAGAGGGATTAGTCTGAGCGATGTTGCTGAGAATACATATTTAATAACTTGCGACAAGTAAAGAAAATAAGATGTTACCTTTAATTGGTCATTCATTGTGATAAAATATGATGAAAATAAGAATATTGAATCTTAGAATTACAAAATCTTATATATAAAGTTGCATATACTATTTTTATAAAAGGGAAAGCAAACCATACATGGATATAAAATTGGAAATATGCAAAATGTTAAAAGTAACACAGAAAATAAAACACCAAATTTTCCTACATTGGAAATATAACTTTTTGAAATGATGTCATGAGCATAAACAGAAGCTCCGCACCGATTTGAGAAACTATAAATAACATAAACTATTATGTTTGAAGAGAATGAAGTGTATTTTATATGGTGTGAGATCCGTCTGAATAGTTTATATTGTTGAACATCTGTTTTCCATGGATGCCATGAGGTTGTCGATAAGAATTAAGGAATCCCTTTTTAAGAATTTGTCCTAAACAAACATTTACATCTTATAAGTTACTGTGATGCCAAAGTTCTAGTTTCTAACCCCAACAGTATCCTAGAAATTGCAATATTCTCAATAAATTGGGTTTAGAACTTTTTCTAGAAAAAAAAAAATGTTTAATTTGTGAATTTAAATTGTCGAATGTTTTAGAAATCGTTCATAACGAGAATATTATATCTTAAAAGTTGCCACAAAAAAAAAGAAAAAAAAATATTTTTAGTCATATCAACATTAAAGAATTCTCAATTTTATAAATTTTTTTGCTCGTGCATTGATGGTGATTATTGTTTCTACGCAAAATATAGTATATTTTGCATCAAACATGATTACCAACATTTTTTGCCCACATTATTTTTTAAATCGGCTAGGTACTCCCAATATTAACGAAAAACACACAAACGTTATTGCTTTATAGCATAGAAATATAGAATCAAAAGCTATTTATCTTCTATTATATACATAAATTATCTAATTAGTGCTAGCAGATGCATTTTTAAATATAATGCTTCATTTTTCTTTTCTTAGTATTTCTTGATATTCATTTTTCATTTATTTGTATTATTCAGTAAAAAACTCCCTTTCTTAAGCCCAAATTACGTCAAACTTTTTATAAAAGCAACAAAGTCCATATAATAGCGAAGTATTGTAAAGAGTATTAAATACAAGGTAGTAAGACACTTATCCAAGCGCAGATAATAAATCGCCAAATATTGTTCTTTTCGCCCTCTCTCGAAATGGATTTTTTTCGTACATTTAAAAAACACGATTTTGAGTCATCTTATTTAAAATTCAAATAAATAAATAAGAGGAAGCAATAATAGCATAAGTCAAAACATTTTATTTCAGCATCAAGGAATTGTATCGTAGTTACACATGTGGAAAAAAGCTGCTTTTGGCCAAAAAAGTAGTCTCCACTAAATTTGAATCCGATTAAAAAAAGTACCGTGATTAATTAAAATGTTATAGGCAGAGCTTCCAAGTCTCCGGCATTTTGGATACCGGTATTTTAATACAGAAAATGTTTTATTAAATTGGAACATTCTGCAGATTTAAAAAATAACTTTTCCTGTAAGAAAATTCTGCTATGCAATAAGCGGAGGCTTGGCATCTCTGTATAGGAATATTTCGTAATCTACTTTTTAACCTTGAAAAAAGCAACGACCATTTTTCGGGTACAAAAAGTATTGCTAATTGTTCCATTTTGCATACAAGGTACCGATTGTAATATTGATACATCTATGGTGATAAATTTCCAATAATTTTTCAAATTTCATTTATTTCATTAAAAATATAAATCTTTTATTCATTTAGTTTAAAGTAAATGGTTTTTAACTAATTTCATAATACTTTTGAAATATCACTTTTCATTGGCCGTTTTTTAAAGCATTTAGAAAATGGTTGTTGTTTTCAGTCAAATATAAACTTTGGTCTGTCCGCATTTTATTTTATTATTATTATTATTATTATTTATAAATGGTGGAGAAATATTAATACTTAATCCATAAAGTACATAATATATGACTCTGTTATAACATAAGTCATCTTTTTATCATCATAAAAATTATGTTTTTACTGATTTTTATTAACTCAATAGGAAAAATTTTGTGCTTTGAACAATAGATGTCCGTATTTCATTTATTTATTTATTTTAACAAAATTCTTTGCATTTAGAAGAATTTTTATTTAAATATAAAATCCAAATGTCGCTGTTAATAAAGAAGAAAGTTACAAAAAAAAGTTACAAAACGAGTAGACGCATACTATGAAATATGGAAAAACGACGAATCCAAAAAAGACGTCGTATGAAATATCACTTTTAAAGAAAAAAAAAACGAGGTCTGATTATCGAACCTACAGATTACAAAATGTGCATTACATTAAAAAAAAAAATGCTGCAAATATTGATTATTTTTTCTTTTGTGCAGTTTTGGCTTCGAAAGGTGCGCTATGTTGCAGAAAGATCAATAAGCGGCTATGAAAACACACTTGGTAAACGTTCATGCTCAGTTTCACAAATAAATATGGCACATATATGCCCTATACACACCAAGATACCTAATTGGTGCCAAAATGGCGTTCAGTTGCCTAACATGGTTATCATATAAATGTTATAATAAATTGTTTGTTCTAAAAATATTATCATTTATTGGTTGTTATTTCTTTTTTTTAATAACATAAAATGTTTCGTTTATTCCTATTTTTTTATTTTGAAATAAATAAATAACGTTTTATTATAGCATGCTATATGTATCTGGTAATCAGAACGATGTTTTCGCCTAATTGGCATAAAAAATATCGCCAAACCCGGTGCTTATATCTCTAGCATATTATCTCAAGAATTTTATTTATGGATACTATAATTGTTTTTAGATGCCACCTACTTCTTCTTGTATATAAAAATAGGTAAGTGGCTCCTTTATGCAGTATAAATTGTATAAATCTTTAAAAATAACCCGCGTTGCCCCTTTTTGGATCGAATAAAAAAAAATTCAATGTCTAATTCCAGTATTGCTCCCAGGTATGCATACATATTCCAAATTTCAAAGCTGTATGCCAAGGAGCCAACAGGAAATGGATGAAAAATGGGAAAACATGTCACATATGCACCAGGGTACATAATTGGCGTCAAAATGGCATTATTTTACCTGAGATGGTTATTTATTTATTATTTGTTTATTTACTCATAAAAAGTTTATTTACTTTCATTTCCTTTTTTTAATTATATAAAATATTTGTTTTTATAGTTATTAATTATTATTATTATTTTATTTACTGTAAGTTCTTTTTGATAATAGAAAATAATTTAAAAATGTGTATGTAAGCGTTATTTAAAAACGCAGTTTTCGCCAAATGGGCTTTGAAAAAAAATGCGCCAAGTCTGATGCGCGTGTGGCATCCGTGCCGAAAAATTAGTGACCAGAATTGACTTCCACACACAAACAAAATATGAGTTAAAAGAAAACATGCAATAAAAATAAATATAAAGGGAAAATGATGTCATAAAAGAAACTTTTTATTTAAAAACGTAATTGTTTCTAATTTTCACACGCGTAATATATAAAATATTCTTTTAGAGATCAAAAAATGCTATTAAGTTTTTATGACATTTTTTAATATAAAAAAAAATAACAGTTTTATTTTCCTGCATGATTAAATTTTAAAATGTTTTATTTCATTCAATATTTCTGAGTGCGTAAATGATTACTATTTATTCCATGTACTGATTCGGTTATCTACGAAAATATCCAGCTTGTGAAAATGACGCACACCAAATTTCTGTGACATATGCAAATAAATTGTGCTTTTTTATCAGTTTTTTTAATGTAACTTTTAAACTATTTGGAATTAATTTTCAAAAGTAGGTGCATTCACCAGATTACCTTCGTAGGTACCTATTGGTACAAACAGAATCGAAATCCGACAAGTACTTTTTGAGATTTGCTTGACGAAAGAATTTTTTTGAATTTTAATATCATTACGTATCTCTGAGTATAAAGACTTCGCTTCGCTCAGACAATTACTATGTAATCACAAAATACCCTGAAAATACCTGAAAATACTCAATAGCAGCATTAATAATTGCTTAGACATTTAAAACTTTTCAATATTCAAATAAAGATTCATAAAACTTGATGTAGGTTAGAATTAAAAAAAAAGTTGGTTAAAAAAATCCTAACCTTTGTAAATATAAAAGAAGTAGATTTTGAAATACAAGGGTTGTCGAAAAACGAGTTTTCCACGGAATTAAAAAAGAAACAAAACATAACTATCCGGACTGGATCCTGTTGAAGTACTCGTTGCCCTCAGCGTGGTATCGCTCTAAATAGCGCGAAAAAGATTCTCATTGCAGGAAACCACCTCGAAACACCTGTTTATCTGGAAACTGTGCGCCATGTGAGTGCCTAATCAACTTGCACCTTAACACAAAAACAATATAGGGCAAAATTGGGAAATTTCATTAGCGGCCACTGGCCAGTAAGACTTTTTATTTAAAAATATTAAGCAGCAAAATTTCTATAAGTATTAATCTAAAACTGAATAACCCAAATAAATATGTTAATATAAATATATTGAAATCTAAAAAAGTAGAATTTCTGATGAAATGTAAGTAAATTGTATTATCTCCTTTTAAAAAAGTGGCCACATGGTGACCGCTGATAGACAATTTTTCACTGGCCCTGCGGCCGGTGGCTAGTGCTAATTTTGCCCTTTAAAAACCAAACGTGGGAACGCAGCATTGATGTTTCTGTAGCGATATCACGATGAAGGAAATGAATACCTCAACAAGATTTTAACGGTGGATGAGACGTGAGTTGACAACTGTAACAAGTTCCTGCCTCTATTCCCTGGTGGCAGACTTTTATGACACTGGATTCAAAAATTTATCCCACGTTCTAAAAAACGTTTTAATTCCGTTGGTTCTAATGTGTATTTGTTGTTAAAACATAGCTGTATCTTTTGTAATAGTTCTTTTTGGGTAATTATATTTTGTTTCTTTCTAGTCACGAAAAAATTATTTTATGGATGACCCCCAAATTTTTCAGTAAATTATTATTCTGATCCAATTTAGCTACTTTCTGATACATTTCTGAATTCATTTCTTTCCAAAAACACATAAAATTGGCAGACGTTCATATTTAGAATCTGTGTAATCGAATGGAATTTTCCATTTTTCGTAAAAGACAAAAAATCTTTGAGAAAATACTGCCAAAGTTGTCATTTTGAATTGAAATTCTAGACGCAATCGTACTAGGGAGAAGAAAAACTTGTCATCAAGTGATTAGAATAGGTTATAAATCAAAAAGTTATTTATTTATTTTAAAAAATGCAAAATGCTAATCGATTACAAATTACTTCAATCATCAACCTGTTAATTTTATGCTTTTATAAAGAAAAATGAGTCAGAAAGTGTGCCAAATTTCAGGTTGTTGAGCTGGGAATTTGAGAGTAACCTTAAGTTGTACTTACAAAGATTATATTAATATACGTTCATTATCGCTAATAACATTTTTACAGAACGTATTCCTTGCCTTGAGAAAAATTAAACCTAGTTTTGTCCCGTCTCGACTGTGTAAAAAAATGCAAGCCTGATCTTAGCCCGGTACAAGCCTGCTGAAAAAAATTAAGCCCTGATTCAGATGCCATATAACTGTCCGATGCATATCTCTATGCTGGACACTTCGTACAATTCTTTATTGATATTGTCAAACTATCATCGACTCGTGACGCGCAATTATACATATTCTTGCGAAAATCAGATTCATCGGCCTAGTAGAGATCTTTATATCGGGCTGGTAGGCCTGCTTAAATTTTTTTATCGATCCGGAACGGCAGGCTCGTTCAATTTTTTTACTGGCCCGGTCCTTTACATTTGTTTAGAAGCCCGATCAATCTATTAATTTTCTTCAAAACATAATTGCTTGTCCCACTGTAAACAACTAGATCCAGTTTCGCTCTGACTCGACTATGCTGAAAAAAAAAAAAAAAAAAAAAAAAAAAAAAAAAAACATATAATTTATACATAAGACTCAGTCCAGCACGACTCAGCTTATGAAATTGAGTTTGTGATCAGATACGATATGATTGTCCGATTATATGATCTCTAATCTGGGTATATTATAATTTCTATAGTGATTTTGTCAAACTAGTATCGGTTCGTAAAACACATTTATAATTTTTACTCTCGCGAAATTTCATAACCAATGAAAATGGTCCATATTTTATCTGTTTCGCTTAATTTTTTATGTAGAGCCGTTAATGAATGAATAAATGTGAAATGAATGAATGAATAAATAAAATGAATAATAAAGAATACTGCCCAGTTAAACTTATGGCATTGAGCTCACAGGCTACAAATACTAATTGTACTTTAAATCCTTATATTTTCAAGGGTTAATTCCGTTCGAAAAAAAATTAAGAAGGGGAAACAGCTCTCCCCTTTCCTCTTTTTTTATACTTAATCATTGAACCTCCTATACTATCAAAGACATGCTTTATCACATAAAAAATCTATATCCAAAATTCAGAGCAAATGAGATAATTCTTAATAAAAACCCATTTAGCATTTATATAATTTAAAAGGAGTTATCCCCCTCTTTTATACGTAACCACTAAACTTCCAAAACTATTCAGAGATTTGAACGAAATCTTAAAATTCTGCTTGAAAAACCCATTTATATAAATTAAGGGGGGGGGGCATTAGAACCCCTGTTCCCCCTATTTATACTTATTCAATGAACACCTAATAACAGTCACGGAATCGCCTCATCAGGATGATCCTAATCTAAATTTTGAACGAAAACTTGAAAATCCCATTTATATCAACTAAGAGGAGGGGCATCAGCCCCCCGTTCCCCCTCTTATACATATCGAATGAACTCCAAAAACTACTCAGGGAAGCGCCTTGTCAGGATATACCTATATACAAAATTTCAAGTGGATCGGATATTTTTATCATGAGTTATCGCGTTACGCACGAACATACGAACGTACATACAGAACGGACGGGCACATAAGCTCTCAGGCTACGATAGCCTGTGAGCTAAAAAAACTAGCCATTGGGGGCCACCGTAATACTTACCCATCATGAATATGCATAATATAATATATGAAAATAAAACATGTATGAAATATTTATAAAATGCATTGCAATTTCAAAACAAAATTTAATCGTATATTTAAATTTTTAATATACATAGTAATGCTCTATTAAATTAATGCGATACGTATATGTGCCGCAAAAAGACTTAAGAATCCTTGTTTATATGCGCCAGCAAAATTTTACTGTAAAATTTGCCTTATTTAATTGGAGCATTTTCCTGATTTAATAATGCACAAATTTCTGTTTTAAAAAATTGTTGACAAACATTAAAAATTTCGTAAAAGGCTCCCGTCGCGAAGGAGCTAATGAATTGCTGATGAACCAATTTCGACAAATTATATAAAACGCCAAGTTGCTCAAAGTAGTACCGAATTGTGTAACCGAAACATCCTTATAACTCCAAAAATAATAATCATATTAACTAACAGTTTACTGCGTCGGATTAAGGGTCTCATTTTCAATTAAAATATATCTTTGAATTGAAATTGAAATACAGGGTCATGAAAAACCGAAGAATGTGGAAAATAGGATTACAAATATCTCGGCAACTAATAATCCGATCGACGTCATTCTTTATGCAAAATTTGTGCTATTTTATTGCCTTTTACATCCGCTTATTAAAATACAAAATTTCGAAAAACTCATATACCTTTCATCAGAACGAATTTTTCGAGAGTCCGAAAAAAATAGTTCCCAATAATCGAGGTTACTGATATTGAATAGGCTTCGTTTTATCCTTACATACTAAGAACATACAAAGTTTCAAGTCTCTATCTCAATTTGTTCGGGAGATAGAGCATTTACAAACACACAGACGGACGGCAATTTTTTTTTCTGGAAATAAAAATGTTTTTCGGAATTTTTAAATAAAATATGTAAATCCGTCAAAAAAATTTTTCGATTTTCAAAACGATTGTAAGATTTGCCCTATGCTACGTATAATGGGTAAAGAATACAAAAAAAAAAAAAAAAAATTCAATTTTGATTTAAAAATATAAATTTTAATTTAAAATTTTAAATATTAATCATGTTTGAAGATCGATATATTTTCTAAAAAATATAATTCTCTTTAAATTTTTTAAAAAGGTTTAAATTTTACAGAAAAAAAAAATTAAATCATCTTTGTAATTTACAAAAATATTTATTTTTGAAAACATATCTTTTAAAAGAAAAAATAGTATTTTTCATATTCTTTGCTACAAGATTCATTGAAAATATGGACTGGAAATAACAAAAATACCCTAGTAATAATAAGATGAATAATAACAATAAAAAATCCCGAAGACAGTTGAATATATTATTGAAAAACATGGTGAAAATTTTCAGGACTTTTGTAGTTTCAAATCTTCATTGCATTATATATACTAATGAAAATGAATTTGTAAATATATAAAGAAAATATATGTTGCCAAACGCAGAAAATAAAGAATTTAAACAGACATTTAAGCCGATTCTCGAAAATATATTTTTTTTCCTTGCATAACAACAAAAAACTTCCTAACATATATTCTGACTAAATTTTAAACTTAAAAGCATGACAATTGTAATCGTGATTATTGAAGAGATTTATGATCAAATGTTTTTATTTCTATTTTCCATAAACGAATTAAATCTTAAGGCAGGTTACTGTCTCAAGGAGGATTTTTTTTTTTTTTTTTTTTTTTTTTTTTTTTTTTTTTTTTGGGGGGGGGGGGGGCTTATTCTTACTATCACTGCCCGGAAATTCAGTTCGAAATGCCAAATTGACAACTCTTCTAAAAGTATTTCTGACTTTATCGAAAAGTGAAAATACTATTCAGTTATAAAATTGAAAATAAGAGCACCTGTTCGGATAAAAAAAATGTGTAAAAAAATGCAGTTTGGATCTCAGAGTTACATTGAAAAAACAATTTCTTACAATTTTTAGCAATTATAAAAATTTTAGTTTGTAGGTTTTTTTAAAATAAAATCAATAATAAAGTATTACCAACTTAATAAAAGTTATTTTTGGGCTTCTTATAAAATAATAATGTAATCATAAGTTGTATTTTATATTATTTCATATTTTTGCTTCATGCGCTAGTTATAAAATGATATTTTGTGCCTGTGGGAAACAGTGTTCTCGGATTTTACACCCTCCCCTACAAGAAAATCATAGAACAAAATTTCTTTAGGTTCTCAAAACATTGACCTAATGCATTTTGAATGGTTAATACTGACACTGTAACATATAACAACACAGTTTTTTTTATTTTTTTTATTTTTTTTATTTTTATTTATTTATTTATTTTTTAATAAGCGAAAAACATTTAATTTTGCAGTTTGCTGGAAAGATATAAATACACTCTTTATAACTGGTTAAAATTTTACATACTCTATCCAAACATTTCCTAACCGCACCTAAAGTAACTTTGGTACAATTTAATTTACTTAAAATGACAAATCATTGTGATCATACATCAAAAGAAATTCTAGTGATAAGACATCGCGAGATAAAAAATAATTAAATATAATCGTCGCTCTAAATAGGTTAATTATTTAATGTTAATTAAAATAAATACATAAGTTTGCATTGTGATTATTATTTTTTCGCAAAATTTCAATTTAAAATAACTCCCCCCCCACCCACCCCCCAAAAAATCTTTTACAAATATTTTAATAGGACTATAAGAAGTTTTTCCTTGTAAATCAATTGTAACCCAAAAAGAAAAATGTAACAAATATGCTAAAAGGAAATTACTCTTAGAAAAGGTGACACACATAAACTTATCACTAAATAAAACAGACTGAGATAATGTCTCGATTAATCATATTTATTTACAAGTTATTAATAAAAGAAAACTATCTTTACAAAATTAATTAAATTAAGAAACAAGCAGACTTAAGCTGCACTTTTATACTTCCTCAACATGGAAGATTACTTTGACATTATAATAGTTTCTTTCTAACTTTTTTTTCAATATCTTAATATATAACATACACCGATTTTAATCATTATTTTAGATTTTATCAAATTGACATACATAATCAATTTACTTATTTTATTCGCTCCTTCATTACATTGATAGCATGAAATTCTGTAAAAATTCTAAGCTTAACTTATATCTTTAGTAAATGTTAATAGTTACAAAAGCTAAATTTATGTAGATCCGGGTCGATATCGTGCACTTAGTTTCAAATTCTTTTTTTATAGGATATATTAAAACAAACAAAATTTTAATTGGCGCCCCCTTCGCCTTTCGTTCTGGCGTCCAAGGCACATGTCTCCTTACCAATTCCTAGGGAAATCGGTTGCCGTTTGCAATTATCGGTGAGGGTACAATTTCACACTGAAGAGATTTTTAAGCAAAAGCTAACCTATTTAAAATACAGAAGGCATAGAGATGCATTTGATTTAGTTTTCCTTTCGAATTTTCTGGCTATGAGACATTTTTACCAAATTCCACATTTATATATTTTTGTATGTAAAGACAAAAAAAATCTGAATTTGACGCCTTCTTCGCCTTTCGTTTTGGCGTCCGAGACACATTCCCCCCCGCTCCCCTCTGCAACCCCTAGGGAAATCGCTTGGTTTTTGGCAATTGTCGGTGAGGTACAGTTTCACACAGAAGAGGATTTTTGAGTAGAGACTAACCAATTTAAATGTTAGACGGCATAGAGATACATTTGGTTCAGTTTTAATTAGAATTTTCAAGCTGTGAGACATTTTTTATGCAAATTCATTATATATTCTACATATACATTTTTATATGCAAAGACAAACAAAATCTTCATTTGGCGCCACCTTTGTCTTTTGTTTTGGCGTAGGAGGCACACCCCTCTGCAACCCGAAGGGAATTGATTTGCTTTTGCAATTATCCATGAGGTGTAGCTCCACCAAAAATAGGGGTTTTGGAAGAGAGACTATCCTATTTAAAAGACAGAAGGCATAGAGATGCTTTGGTACAGTTCTCCTTTCGAATTTTATGGTTGTGAGATATTCTTATGCAAATTCCATACATACACATCTTTGTATGTAAAGACAAATAAAATCTTCATTTGGCATCCGCTCTGCAAACCCTAGGGAAACCGCTTGATTTCAGGCTGTGAGACATTCTTATGAAAATTCCATTCATATACATTTCTGTACGAAAAGACAAACAAAATCTTCATTTGGTGCCCCCTCTGCAAACCCTAGGGAAATCGCTTGGTTTCAGGCTGTGAGACATTTTTATGCAAATTCCATACATAAACATTTTTGTGTGTAAAGACAAACAAAATCTTCATTTGGCGCCCCCTCTGCAACCCTTAGGGAAATCGCTTGATTTCAGGCTGTGAGACATTCTTATGCCAATTCCATACATATACATTTTTGTATGTAAGACAAACAAAATCTTCATTTGGCGCCCCCTCTGCAATCACTAGGGAAATCGCTTGGTTTCAGGCTGTGAGACATTCCTATGCAAATTCCATACATGTACATTTTTGTATGTAAAGACAAACAAAATCTTCATTTGGCGCCCCCTCTGCAACCCCTAGGGAAATCGCTTGGTTTCAGGCTGTGAGACATTTTTATGCAAATTCCATACATAAACATTTTTGTATGTAAAGACAAACAAAATCTTCATTTGGCGCCCCCTCTGCAACCCTTAGGGAAATCGCTTGATTTCAGGCTGTGAGACATTCTTATGCCAATTCCATACATATACATTTTTGTATGTAAGACAAACAAAATCTTCATTTGGCGCCCCCTCTGCAATCACTAGGGAAATCGCTTGGTTTCAGGCTGTGAGACATTCCTATGCAAATTCCATACATGTACATTTTTGTATGTAAAGACAAACAAAATCTTCATTTGGCGCCCCCTCTGCAACCCCTAGGGAAATCGCTTGGTTTCAGGCTGTGAGACATTTTAATGCAAATTCCATACATGTGCATTTTTGTACATAAAGACAAACAAAATCTTCATTTGGCGCCCCCTCTGCAACCCGTAGGGAAATCGCTTGATTTCAGGCTGTGAGACATTCTTATGCAAATTCCATACATATACATTTTTGTATGTAAGACAAATAAAATCTTCGTTTGGCGCCCCCTCTGCAACTCCTAGGGAAATCGCTTGGTTTCAGGCTATGAGACATTCTTATGCAAATTCCATACATATACATTTTTGTATGTAAAGACAAAGAAAATCTTCATTTGGCGCCCCCTCTGCAAATCCTAGAGAAATCGCTTGATTTCAGACTGTCAGACATTCTTATGCAAATTCCATACATGTACATTTTTGTATGTAAAGACAAACAAAATCTTCATTTGGCGCCCCCTCTGCAACCCCTAGGGAAATCGCTTGATTTCAGGCTGTGAGACATTCTTATGCAAATTCCATACATAAACATTTTTGTATGTAAAGACAAACAAAATCTTCATTTGGCGCCCCCTCTGCAACCCCTAGGGAAATCGCTTGGTTTCAGGCTGTGAGACATTTTAATGCAAATTCCATACATGTGCATTTTTGTACATAAAGACAAACAAAATCTTCATTTGGCGCCCCCTCTGCAAACCCTAGGAAAATCTCTTGGTTTCAGGCTGTGAGACATTTTTATGCAAATTCCATACATATACATTTTTGTATGTAAGACAAATAAAATCTTCATTTGGCGCCCCCTCTGCAACCCGTAGGGAAATCGCTTGATTTCAGGCTGTGAGACATTCTTATGCAAATTCCATACATATACATTTTTGTATGTAAGACAAATAAAATCTTCGTTTGGCGCCCCCTCTGCAACTCCTAGGGAAATCGCTTGGTTTCAGGCTGTGAGACATTCTTATGCAAATTCCATACATATACATTTTTGTATGTAAAGACAAAGAAAATCTTCATTTGGCGCCCCCTCTGCAAATCCTAGAGAAATCGCTTGATTTCAGACTGTCAGACATTCTTATGCAAATTCCATACATGTACATTTTTGTATGTAAAGACAAACAAAATCTTCATTTGGCGCCCCCTCTGCAACCCCTAGGGAAATCGCTTGATTTCAGGCTGTGAGACATTCTTATGCAAATTCCATACATAAACATTTTTGTATGTAAAGACAAACAAAATCTTAATTTGGCGCCCTCTCTGCAACCCCTAGGGAAATCGCTTGGTTTCAGGCTGTTAGTCATTCAAATTCGATATATATACATAAATTTTTGCAAATAAAGACAAAAAAAGTCTTCATTTGGCGCCCCTACGCTTTCTGTTCTGGCGCCCAGGTACAGATGATTGGGGGGGCACGTGCCCCCCCTGGCCCCCCCGACGCTACGCCTATGCTTGTAAATGTTGCACGTAAGTTTAAATGAATATAAAAATTGCTATGTATGTAACATAAATTAATAGATTAGATAAATCACGTGAAATACATACTTATTTGTTTTTATTTTGATAGATCATATTTATCATCTATTTTGACGCGCGAAGTAAAATATTTTTTTTCATTAAATTTCTATTTATTTACGTAACAAGCCGCTTCTGGAAAAAAAGTTGGTCTCTCTTAATTTTATGCTAGCCATTGCTACATGATACTTTTATTCATAATTTTATTGATTTGCTTTTCTTAAGGTCCATATAATGAAATCAACAATTTTAAGCGATCAGGGTAAGATTTAGGGGAGAGTTCGTCACCCTGTTCTGGTTGGTGTGTTTGGCGAATAAATTCAAAATGGCGCCGAAAGAGCCATAGCAAGATCGTATAGCAATTTTTTTAACAGTTTAAGCGGTGTAACCGTGTTTTTCCGTCACGTAATATTTTATTTCAAAGACTGATTTAACACAAGATTGACATTAATGTTAATTTTTTTTCATTGTACAAAACAAAAAGATATGTAAAGTTATCAAGTGCAAAAGTTCATACCGATACTTTTCACAGTTATTATTTTATGAATAATTAGACATGAACGGAAAAATCAACAGGAGACTTAAAAGATAAGTGTAAAAATACGGTTTTAAATTTTTATAAACATTTATTTGAGCCTTTGAGACGTAAGGTAAGGACGTACCGGTAATAAATCCGGTTTGGCGTAAAACAAGAATTGTGAGTTGTGTGCTCCATGATGATTCGGACGTGAGAATGTGTCAGCTTTTTTTGGAGGTACGTTGAATGATTCTAGGGCAATTAAATTATTACTTATTTTATGAATGTCTGATTAAATTATTCATTGAATATCTTATGAATATATCTTATCTTAGTTGAATATTTATGAATGTCTGATTAAATTATTCATTGGCTTGCCAAAGCCTGGTGCTATTTTGGCTTCAAAAATGGAGGATCTGATGCCAAAATATATAAATAGCTCCGAAAACAAATCTGATGAATTTTTATTTTTGTTTTCGTACGAATCGATTCTGTTTCTGGTACTTCTAGGTTATCCCGTCGACTAATGTCGCCAAATTATACAAATCGCCAAACTAATAGCCAAATTATACATATTGACATAATTTTTATTTTAAATAACGAAAAAACAAATAATTAGTAGAATATTAATAAAAATATCAATAAAAAGTCGAAATAAAAATCACTTAATGACATTTTAAACACGTGAATCGCATTTAATGTCATTGAATGAGACATTCACGATCATCCATTATTGGCATTTAATCTTATAGTTTGGCGATAATTTTTTGGTCGGCGGGGTAACCTAGAAGTACCCTGTTTCTATAGTAAAATACGGCACAAATGTCATATACGAATCACATTGGCGTTGATTTTTTTCTAAGGCCAATTTGGCGAAAATCTCGTTTTGGAGTACCAGTTATATATATATATCTATATAATAAAGGCCAAACGTATCTGTGCGTAACGCATACGTCATGTTTTGAATGGCAACACTTTCCGATGAAATTTCGGTTTTGCTATTTTCGCTATTGTAAATTTTTAAACTTCTAGACATTGCACGTTTTTAGTCTTTATACCATTGTTTAGAGAAAAAAATGCACTTTTAAATGCCGTTTGTTAGAAAACTGTATCTCAATTTGTTTTTGAGATATTAATTTTTTTGTAGTTTTTGGTTCAATTTCTCTAATGGTGGCAACTTGAGTATCGCATTTACGTGGGAAAGAGAGGAAAAATAGCGATAGAGTAAAAAAAAAAAAAAAAAAAAAAAAAAAAAAAAATAGAGATACAGTTTAGGTGACGCCAAAAATGTAACCCTAAAATTCGCTGCATTGCATCAAACACAACGGCGTGCTTTCATAAAAAAGAAAAACTTTTAGCGATGCAATTTTAATTCATAATACAATGAAATGCTATTTTATGAAATGTTAAAATATATTCAGATCTTTTTCATTTAGAGAAAAAATTATGTTAAAAAATTCGGTCTCTGTTCCATGTAATTGTTTTGTTTGGGTGAAATGAGAGACTTAAATTGGAAGAATAACGCCCATCAAACCGTTTTAATCGCATACCGCACCTCCATCTATCTCTTTTCTCCATGGAAAATAACAGATCACTGTATATTTTAATTGTCATTTTTTCATAGCAACTGAAAAAAAAAATTAATTAAAAACCTGTTATGTCAATATATCGTCGGCTATAAAACCCGGTGAATGTTGTTGGTTTTATTTCGTTTTTATCTATGAATTTAGTGACTTTTAGTTCGTTGTAAACTTACTTTACAAAAGATACATCAATTACCTTTACAAAAATGTATTTTAAAGAATATCTGGATGTCATATTTTCTTAGTTGTTTTTAAAAACTGAGAATGCAATTTTATTCTTTGGCGAAATCTTTGGCTAATAACTGCTATCTTGCGTCTAATACGCATGTGAACAAGAGGGAGGGCTCAAGAGAATGTAGGGGGCTCATTGTTTTTTTTTTCTCTCTCTCTCGCTGACGCAGAAAGTTAAATTAGTGCATATTCACATTGTAGGTACTCTGTTTCTTATTAAACTGCTAAAATAACTTCATTTTATGCTTAGAAAAGTATATGACGATGAAAGTTTTGAGTGTATAACTGGTGCAAAATAGCCCATCATGTTAGCTTCATATGTACAAATAGGATGAGGGAGTGTTGAAACACTTATTTTAGATACAATTTAGTAACTCTGCAAACTGTGAAAAGGTTTCAAAACTAAATTAAATTTTTAAATCATTTTATTTCTTTTATTTCTTCTTTTTATTTCATTTGAATTTTCGGAACAGAAATTCATTGAGTAACCTTGGAATCTTTTCCAGGGGGGGGGGGGGGGGGGGGGCTCAAAATATTTTTTTTTGGGGGGGAGGGCTCAGCTGCCCATAGCGCCCCCTTAGCTACGGCCCTGCTAATACGGAAGTACCGATAATTTTTAAAATTGTATATAATTACATAAATGTTTCATATAAAATTGCTATTTGGAATTAGTTGGCAGTTTAAAAAGTCTATTACGCAGAAAAAATTTATTAGACTTTCCAATTTTAAATTTTAAAAAAGTTTTTCACCTTTACTTTGTGACCCGGGAACCCCGGGTTCGGTGTACTAGTTTATTTAAAGGGCATATCAACAAATAAAAAAAGGTTTATTTAATAACACAGAACAAAACAATTTACATAATTAAAAAAATAAAAGTAAATATTATATTAATAGGTAAACAATAACATCTGGGTTACCATATCAAGCAAAATAACGACATTCTGGATTCAGTTAAATACTCCAATGTGTTTATGACATTGGCGTCAGAAAAAAATTTCGCCAATGTGGTGCGTATATGACATCTGTACCAAAAATGCTTATCTGTTTTATTTACATTACATATGGTGCTACTTGATTATGAGGTCGACCAATTTCACCAATTTGTAGAAATCGCCAAACTATTCGCCAAATTACTCAAAAGGAAAAATGTTGCCATTCTAAAATTTTAAGTTTAGAAAATTAACGAATTTAGGTTAAGAAAAAGTCATTAACGAAAAGGATTACTTTAATGATGACGTTTATATTTGATTTATTCAGAATTCATTGGGAAATTTGTAAGGAGTTAAATGCTTTTTATTTAGTCAAAAAATGTCGGCGGATATAACGATAAAATAACTTTAATAAAATATATTATATTTTTCTCAATTAATATTAAGATCTATTCGTTTATTGGTATAAAAGTTAGATTAAATAACAAAAGAACAAATAAATTAGTAAAACATTCATAAACATACAGTGTCTCACATAAGTGATGGGACACTTGTGCTTTACAAAAGGAAACTAATCAAATAAATTAAAAAAAACATGTACACATTTTTTTGTGGGTGTGTTTCATACTTAAATTTAGTAAAGATTATTACATAACATACATTTTGTCAAAATATTAAAATATTAATTTAATAAATATACAAATGTTTAGAACGGAGCAAAAAATAGCTCACATAAGTGATGGGACACCATTATATATGCAACAAAAATCGTCTGAAATAAGCAATAAAAATATTTTTGGGGGTTTTATTTTTACTTAAAAGCAATTGGGAATAATTTATAAAATCGTCTGCAGTATTTCTCTCCAGTTTGTTTTGGAATTTTTGTGTTTTTTAGCTCTGTGTAGCCATGAATGCTAAACAAAAAGAAACTTCGCCTGAAATTCGAAAATTAATTATTAATCTGCATATTGAACGTGGAAAATCTATTAGAAAAACTGCTGAAATAGTTAACTTGAGTCGTTCAACAGTTTTCAATATCATTAAACGATATAAAAAGAATCTTATGATTCAAAATAATAGAAGACCTGGCCGACCATCAAAGCTATCCAATGGAATAAAGCGAATTATCGTTCGAAATATTAAAAAATAATCCAAGAAATAGTGCTTCAAAAGTTGCTGCTGATTTACAAGCATTATATGGAATAATTGTTAATTCTGAGACTATTAGAAGGATAATTCGATCTACTGGATATCACGGTAGAGTAGCCAGGAAAAAATTCTTCGTAAGTGAAAAGAATAGAAAACTCAGACTAGCTTTCGCAAAATCCAACATAAATAAGAATTCTGATTACTGGAATAAAGTTATATTTGCTGATGAGAGTAAATTTAATATATTTGATTCTGACGGTAGAATCTTGGTGTGGAGAAAACCCAGAGAAGAATTTCGCAAACAGAACTTGGTACCAACAGTAAAACATGGTGGAGGAGGAGTTATGGTATGGGGGTGTGTGTCGTCCGCTGGAGTTGGTAATATTGTTTTTATTGACAGTATAATGGATCAGTACAAGTATATTGATATTTTAAAGCAAAATTCGAAATCTTCAGCACGAAAATTGAACCTTCATAACGATTTTAAATTCTACCAGGACAATGACCCCAAGCACACTGCTCTGAACGTTAGACTCTGGCTGCTATATAACTGTCCTGAAATAATAAAAACACCACCACAATCTCCAGACTTAAATCCCATAGAGAATATTTGGCAAGAATTGGAATCAAGAATTCGCAAACACACCATTTCTTCAAAACAACAACTAAAATCGGTGCTTCAAGAAGAATGGGGTAAAATCACTCTAGAAATCACAAAAAAAATTAGTCGAATCCATCCCAAAAAGATTAAATCATGTTTTAAAAGTAAAAGGAAATCCAACAAAATATTAAAGCCTTTTAAAAAGTAAAATTTTTGGATAAATATTTGAAGGAAAAGTAAGTGTCCCATCACTTATGTGAGCCATTTTTTTGCTCCGTTCTGAACATATTTATTTTTACTAAATTAATAATTTAATATTTTGACAAAATGTATGTTATGTAATAATTGTTACTAACTTTAAATATGAAACACACCCAAAAAAATTTTGCACATGTTTGTTTATTTATTTTATTGCAGTTTCTTTTTATAAAGCACAAGTGTCCCATCACTTTTGTGAGACACTGTATATACAGACGGGATAATCAAGTAGTACCTTAAATACATTGTTATCTCATGAGAAAAAAAATTCTTGTGTATATCAAATAATAAATATGTTGTCAGAATATACGTTGGCAAAAATTACTTATCCCGCCAAGAACTTTTCGTCATGTACAACTACAGAAAAAGTACTTTTATATATTTACTTATAGTATTTTTAATAAGGTGAAAGAAAAACGTGTAAGTTAAATATATCTGATATATGTATTTTTTAATGTATGTGTTTTTAAATGAAAGTCATGTATTTTAAAATAAAGCCAGTGGCAGCTTTATTTTTAAAATGAAATTAAGGCGAAGGATACCTATTTGGCGATTGTTTCGGTTTAGCTAAAATAAAAGTAGGAAAATAGCCACCGGGCATATAAAAAATGAAACAGCCAGACCGGAGCTGTTGATGACAGTCACATGACTTATATAGGTATTTATATGGGTACTATTGCAAAATTTGCAGCATCTCTAGTGTTAAACTAGGATTCTTGAGGTAAGGCATTTGGCTGCTCAGCAGCAGGTAGTGAGCTCGAATCCCGTTGAATGTAAGGTGCATAAATTCGTCTTTGCTTAGAAATGCTTTTGTGTTTAGTTCTTATTCTTTTGGGAATATTCTCATGTTAATTGTTATTCAATTTTGTAGAATTTTTCTAGTTTGGAATGTTCCATTCGAGAAAGTACCTTGAATGTATTTAATTGGTATGGCTTTCAATTCTTTTAATAAAGTTGTGAATACGCTGTACTTTTTTCGTTCGGAAACACGGTTTATTTTTCATATCATGCTTTTTATATGGCAATGCAATGACTTTTTTAATTATTCTGATATATCAAAATTTTATGCTGATGTTATCTTTTTATAAGTCTTGACAGCAGCAATTATTTTTCTTTTTAAGATATCAGAAAATCTTCAGTTTTTTATCAAAAAAATTAAATGACTAATATTAAAAAATGCTCTGACGAGCACCAAAAAAGGTTAATATGTTTTTAAGTATGAAAAAGGGTTTGACAAGTGCTTCTGTACTTTAGTAGAACTTCCCACCGTGCTTTAGATGTTAACCAGGGGTAGGAGTGCAGTCGTAAAAATAAAAGAGGGTATATGCTCTAAGGAGAGGGATACTCTAGAATGTGTATACTATAGCTTTCTTAAGAAACAGAGGGTATATGGTTTTCTGTTAAAAAGTCCAGAAGGTATACGGCGTATAGCCTCCACTACATCCCTGATGTTAACTGCACTGTTCACTCTGCACTATACTACAAATCAATTTTCTGTACAATTATACACTTTGGGCATGCTTGGTGGCAGTGCATGAATGTGATACCTGCAGGAACTAGGTTTTTGGCACTATGTCGCCTTCCCTTACATTTATGTCTAATTAAGCTGCATCTTTACTGGTTACGTTTTTACACAGAACATTTTTATAGTAACTGCGACTGATTTGTTTTCACGGAAAAAGCGCAAATATGATTTTTTCAAAGTTGGCATTGAAGTCAGTTGTAGCCAAGAAGGGATCCCTTGACTTTCCTCATGCTCAATAATTAACAGAAGCACTTGTCAAACCCTTTTTCATACTTAAAAACATATTAACCTTTTTTGATGCTCGTCAGAGCATTTTTTAATACTAGTGTTAATATATATTTTTCAGAAGTAAGATTTTAATTACACTTAAAAAAAGACATAGATAACATGCATTATGGATTTATTTAAATAATATGTAAAACTTAATGGGTATCTGAAAAAAAAAATGTATGTTTAATATTTTAAAACTGTTTAATAACTTGCGCTTATGGGCATTTTAAAACTATCATATATTTATGGGACTACCAATGAAAGCAAACACAAGGAGAAAGATTGGAATAAAATTTCTGTCAATAATCTAATTTAATTCATGTGTAACTTTAATTACGTTTTCCCTTAAAAAGTTCAATTAATGTTACATACTTTGAATTAAATAAATATTGTCAATAAAGTATTTTATTCCAATCTTTACCACGTTAATATTTATTGTCATTGTATGTTCTAAAAGACACGATTCTTTTAAAATGCCCATAATAGCAATAAAAAAAAGAATTCATTGTAAAAAAAAAGAGCATTTACTCCTATGAAAAAGTGACTACTCACTCCTACTAGGAGTGAAAAAACGCACTCCTTTAGCAAAAGTGAATAGTCACTCCTCAGAAATAGTGATTATTGACCCCTGTGTAGAGTGAATATTCACTTCCTAGGAGTGAGTATTCCCTCTTTCAAAGAGTCAATGATTCCACTTTTGCTCAAAGTGAATAGTCACTCTAAAGGCGTTGGGCATATTTTGATTCTGCGATAGAGTGAGTATTAACTATTCTGGAGTGACTATTCACTCCTTTTTATTTAGAGTGTAATGCATGGAATTTCATATCATCAGAATCCTCGAGATGGACATAGGTTGCCACTTAATTATGGCAATGCGATAGCGAATTTTGAAGTATTAAAATGTATGAGATAAAAGAAAGTTTTGAGTTTGGCATATTTGACTAGTTTAGACTGTAATGTAACGGAATTATTTTGAGTGTTCCTATAAATAAAACGTAATTACTACAGATTTCATTTTCTATATCAAACATGCCATAGTAAATCCTATTAACATACAGTAATACCTCGACTTACGTCAGCAACTCTTACCAAGACTAGCTACATAAGTTGAAAACGACGTATGTCGAGGTACATTTAGATAAACAAAAAAGTCCGGGAGATGGCAGCCAGACAATCACTTCATCGTATTCATGGATTAAATTCTAGGATTACTCTTGATTCCCATATTAAAAAGTAATCGGTCTGCCAAGTTATATCTTGGTGGATAACACCCAAAAACTCGATTTTAGTGGTTGACTAATACACTGTTAAAAATTTGACCCTTTTGCTACATCGTCACTCCACCGCTTTTATAGAAAACGATTACTTGAGTGTATTATGGAGCATTCTCATGGGTCAAAAGAGAGATATTCTATAAAAGTGGGGGAGTGACGATGCAGCAAAAGGGTCAAATTTTTTAACAGTTTAGGTTTACCATTCTGTTTTCTTACTCTCAATCCTCCATATTTTCATATAGTCCAATGCAGGAAAACACAATCAGCTCATCGAACTGCATCGAAATATATGAAAACATGGGAGCAGGAAAACAGAATGGTAAACCTATGAGTCAACCACTAAAATCGGGTTTTGGGATGTTTTCTACCAAGATATGACTTGGCAGACCGATTGCTTTTAATATGCGAATCAAGATTTAACTAATCCTAGAATTTCATCCATGAATTCGATGAGTCGATTGTTTGTGCTGCCTCTTCCCTGTCTATAACTAATAAAAAATTCGACTTTAATGAACACATTCCATTGCATTTAGGAATTATGGTACATTTATTTAACATTAGCAAAAAAAAAAAAAAAAAAAAAAAAAAGTGCGTTTGCAATACAAGAATTTGAGATAAATCAAAAAGTCGTTTTTATTGTTCTTCTAGCTGTCCTGTTTGATTCTTAGAAGATGTGAAAAAAAATTGCAATAAAATTTAAACCAAAATTCTTTTTTTTTTTTTTTTTTTTTTTTTTTTTTTTTTTTTTTTAAGAAGTTGATTTTAATAGCTGAGTGAGTTTTCTAAGCATTTTCTAGTGATCTTTTTAAATGTTTGTCACTATCACTTGACTGTGAGTGGGAAAATTTCCCTTCATAGAACCTAAAGTCTTTAAAAAAGTTCAAAGTGCATCTTAATTAAGGATATTTTTTCCTCAGAACAAACGACACAACTGCGGGGTGGCGTAAGTCAAGGTGACGTAAATCAGGATATTATAGTATTATATCAATTTCATGACAATTGGATTATATATTTAAACGAGTTAGAACAGGGACAGACAAACCGAATTCATGAACACTTGTCAACTACGTTGGAAAGTGTCAAAAATGAGGATGTCGAATATGTTTTTAAATTTTCTTAGGACTATTTTCTCCGAGATTTATATTTGAACTTACACTAACATTGGTAATATCTGGTATAAAGAGACTGGTTGCTAATTGTGCAAGTGCAACAATAAAAATGTGTGAGGTCAAAATTCATGTTAGGAAATTTTAAAATTGACAATCTTTTTTGTAATAGCTAGCCAATTGTTTTTAAAGCACGAGTTTTTAGTTTTCAATACCGTTTAGTGAGGAAATTAACAATTTAAAGTCAAAACACAACTGATAGAACTTTTATGTCATTTTTTTCCTCGCATATTTTTGCTAAAAGCACATGTTTCTGACCAGATGACAGATAGATTAGGCACGAGGAAAAAGTGTTGGCCAGATAACGACAAGGATGATGTGATGCCGATAATGATGAATTTCTATCTTGAGGACAGATAGATAATTGTTTATCAGCATTATCTGTGACGTCAAGTGACGCGGTTCCCTTTTTTCTTATCTGTTTCCTTGTAGTAATGCCGAATGAAGGTTCAGTTTGTGAATCATCATAATGAAACAGTGAAACTTTCTATGTTTGATTCAGAAAGAAAAAACGATACAGAAAGTTGTTCAGTATAACGCTATTTCAA
Organism: Maratus speculifer; assembly: GCA_964019185.1. Taxonomy (NCBI): domain Eukaryota; kingdom Metazoa; phylum Arthropoda; class Arachnida; order Araneae; family Salticidae; genus Maratus; species Maratus speculifer. Next base: position 52,332,237 of record OZ025290.1, on the reverse strand, counting down.
TGTATTATAGTTTCAATTTCATTTCCCAGCTCATATACAAAATAAAAGAAAAAATTAGATTTCTTCATGCATGTCATTTTTTTAGAAAGTTTTAATTCGACTTAAAACTTTTGTCATGTCGAAAAAGTCTGAATTATATTTTTTATTATATTGTTTTTCTTAAGATTAGCATAGAACTAGAACCAGGGCCGTGCTTAGGACTTTCGCGGCCCTGGGCAAAATATATTTTGGCGGCCTTTTTTTTCTGAAATTTTTTTAATGCATATAAAACAGTACAAAATATATCATAGGAGTGAAATTAGTATGCACTCAGGAGAAAAAAAAAGGCGTAATAAAAATTATTGCAAAATGAATAAAATTTTCGGATTAAATAAATAAATAAATAAATAAAATTCCCCTTGCACATCAGTATCTATAATATTCATAATGGTTTACCTTCATTTCCCAAGACGTATTTAGAGTAATTTTTCAGTTCATTCGAATTTCCATGTTTTAGCATCATAAATCATACTTAGTATATAATGTATCCATCAAAAATGAAATTTATTCTATTATTCGTAACATGAACTTGGAACTTGGAAGAGAGTCTTGACAGAGTACCAGGAGTAGAACTCCGCACCTCTAGTAGTACAATAGGTCTGTGGGAGAAATGAACATACATAGCCGATGTCTGGCCAGCATAACGCCAGAAACGCGGAAAAGAGGGGGAAGTAAAATAAAAACCAAAAGCCAATTAAAGGCGCCATACAATAAAAATAAAAAGAGAAACATAATATAAACAATGAAGATATTAAATTTAAGAAATTAAAAGATAGAATAATAATTAAAGGAATGTATAGAAATCAAAGAAAAAAATAAAAATAAAAATAAAAATAAATAAATAAATATAAATATATAAACAATTAACTACAAGAAAATATGAACACTTAGGAAGGTGATACCCTATCAATGTAAGAAGAAAGTGGTATTATCCCGGGTCGATGTTTTCGGGTAGATGAAGAGTTGCCCTAGGCCTGCGCCATCGGGCACGCTCGTCATAAGGAGTAAAATTCTGCAAGGCCGGATTATTAATACTCGGAATTTTATCGAAGAAATTGATCGCCTGTTTTTTAATAACCGAACGGATAGGAGGAGTATCCAAATCATGATGAATGACTGTATTTCTTCGGTACCAAGGAGCCCGTATGATTCCCCTAAGAGTTTTATTTTGTACAACTTGTATTTTTTGTAAGTTAGTTTTTGCCGCATAGCCCCAGATCTGAGCACAGTAGAGAAGTATGGAACGCAAAACTGTTTTGTAGAGCAGCAATTTATTTCCCACACTCATCCCATTACTGTACAGGAGGTGGGCGAGATCATTTTTGGATTTGTAAAATTTCTGGACGCTATAATCGATATGCTTTCGCCAAGTGAGAGTGCTATCTAAGAAAACACCGAGATATTTAACTTCCCGCTCAAAACGAAGAAAGGAGCCATCAAGATAGAGCCGCGGTGGAAGTGTCCGCTTCCGAGTGAAGATGACTGCCTGTGATTTATTGGAATTAATTTTGATGCGCCAATTGGTGAAATAAATTTCAAGAGCATTAATGTGTTGTTGAAGATGGTCGTGCATAACGTGGCAGTCCTTGTCACGAGCCATCACGGTTGTGTCGTCCGCATAAATAGCCAACAGGGTATGTGGAGAAGTGGGAATGTCAGCAATATAAGCTTTGTAGAGCCAGGGACCCAACTTAGAGCCTTGTGGCACACCCGCATTAATTGGGCGAGGAGTAGAAATTATGCTGGCATAGCGAACGCAGAATGTTCTGTCACGAAGGTACTTCAAAATAAAAAAAATATAAGCAGTAGGTACTTTGAGTTTTATAAGTTTATAAATAAGGCCAGTAAGCCAAACAGTGTCAAAAGCCTTCGCGACATCGATGAAAAGTGAACCAACGAACTCTGAGCTGTCCAATCCATCATGGATGAATTCAACTACCCGAAGAAGTTGGTGTGCTGTGGAGTGTTCGGGCCTAAAGCCAAACTGTTCAGGAATATCGGGGAGAAAATTTTGGAGGCGCGTAAGAAAAATATGCTCAGTAACTTTACTCAGAACAGGAAGCAAACTCACGGGTCTGTAACTCTTAGCTAGCGAAGGGTCTTCTCCGGGTTTCTTAATAGGTACAATAATAGCTTTTTTCCAATCATTTGGAAAATAGTGAAATTTAAACATAGCATTAATGAGAATTGCTAGATAATTCGCGTACTGTAAGGGGAGGTTTTTGAGGGCCGAATTAGTGATCCCATCATGACCTGGAGCTTTCCTATTAGGGAGATTTTTAATCACTGTGATGACTTCCTCAGGGGTGGTCGGTTCAATTGATCTGACAGGCACACGGGCCAGAAATCTGCTTACAGCATGTTCGACCATATCAATGGTATCAGCATTGAAAACGTCGCCATGAGGCTGAAATTGACGTTCATATTGGTCGGCGAGCACCTCCACTTTCTCATTGTCGAGGCATTTATTTCCAGCATCCGTACGGAGAGGGGGAATAGGGGTGAAGGGTTTTCTGACTTTTTTGAGATAATTCCAAAGAGAGTTATCCGTAGGAGTCAGGGAAGTAATGAAATCCGACCATTTGTTAGATTTAAAATTTTTTATATCCCGCTTAATGGTAGCATTAAGTCGGTTTAATTCAGAACGAATGCTAGGATCCCTAATGGCCTGCCACGTCCGTCGAAGTCTATTACGTTGCCTAATTTTAAATTTAATGTCATTAGGAAGGGTATGAAAATTTTGCTGAGCCTGATGACATTTAGACGCCTCCAGGGAATTTTGAATTAATTTGGATAAATTGGTGACAGCCATGTCAATGTCCTCGACAGAGTTTAAATCGCCGAACGGTAGGGGAGACTCATTGATTGTATTGGTGAAAGATTGCCAGTCATAAACAAAAGGAGTTAGAATAGATGGGAGGATAGGGTTACAATCAATGCTAATTTGGATAGGGAGGTGATCCGATGCGAGAGCCGAAATAGGGGTAATGGTATAAGGGTAATGGATGTTATTAAGCAGTGCCAGATCAATTGTCGTGCCATTCCCCCAAGGGCCAAAACGAGTGGGGGAGGTTGGTGCAGCAATTTCAATACCATTATTGATACAGTAATTGTGGAGGGTTTCCCCCAAAGAGTCCATATTACTGTTGGGACACCAACTGGGATGATGGGAATTGAAGTCACCTGCAAGAATGACATTGTTATCTAGCCTAAATAACTTACTAAGATCAGAAAAAGATCAGAATAGTTCGAAACCCGGAGATAAATGGAGGAAACAAGAAAAGAATTTTGCTGGTCCAAATAAATTTTAACGTTAGTATTCTCAAGTAAATTGAGAGGCAATGAAGGAATATGAGCATGCGTGACCCTTCTACTCACGAAAATAGCAGTCCCGCCGTAAGGCGAAATAACCGTACCATCGGTACGAGGAGTAAAGTAACCTTTAAAATTTTGAATATTGAGATCCCTAAAGGAAGTACACCGTACCTCCTGTACAAGAATAAGATCAACAGGATTATCAATTATGAAATCTCTGAGCTCATCTAACTTGGATCTGAGGCCATTAGCATTCCAAAAAAGAATTTTAAAGACCCCCATAATTTAGTGCTTTTCAGAGCTTGCAAGCTTATAAGGCGATCAGGACTTAAAATAGTTAGTAGTTCAGAAACACTCTTATTAGATAAAAGTTTTTCAAATTTTTCAAGGACAGCACATAATTTATTTAGCTTCTCAATAATGGTATCAAAATTATCTGGATTAGAAATAACAAAATTTAAAAGATTATGAGTATCAAAAGAAGTTTTTGCATTTTTTACACTACTATTAAAGGTATGAGAAGATGATGAAGCACTAGAAAAATTTGATACATTTGAGACAATAACATTAGAAGCTTTAGAATTATTTACATTAGATACACTAGAATTATTTACATTAGATACACTAGAATTATTTACAACAGTAGAACTTTGCGAATTAGCAGGACTCCCAATAGTAGTAGAGTCAATCAAGTTAGAATCGATACCTCTTAAAGCAGTAGAAAAAGTAGTATTATTACTAACAGGTTTGGCTTTAAAAGGTTGATTAGAGTTTCTAATGGTAGTTACTCTACCATTTTTTAAGTTTCTGGGATTTTTGGGACATCCGCCAAAATTGGCAGTATGGTTGGCGCCACAATTAGCGCATTTTATTCCACTTCTATCCGTAACTTTACAGTCCTTAACATTGTGGCCTCCGGCACACTTAAGGCATACTGGATTAAGGAAACAACACTCACTGGAATGGTTAAACAGCTGGCAATTGTAACACTGTTTTGCCCCTTAAATTTATACGCTTCGACTTTAACGAAAAACCCCATGAGATTTCGCAATTCAAAAATATGCTTAAATTGGTCATTCACGAAAACATCGATCAGGAAAATGGGCATAGGAAGTTTAGTTCGAAAGTTCTTCAGTTGTACAACTCGGTGCACATTATACCCCTGGGTGCTCAATTCACCCTTAATATCTTCAATATTAAAGTCAATGGGGATACCCTTAATTAACACCTTCCTAGGGCGTTCATTTTTCAACTTCATTCCGAAAAATTCGATTTTATTTTCTGAGAGGTAGCTCTGAATTTTCCTATAAATTTCTACTGAACTAGGAAAGAATTTGATTAAATTATCTTGAACTTTTTTAAAAACTTTACATTGAGCTATATTATCGATTGCGTCAGAAACCTGACGCCAGTTGGTGGTTTTAACATAGAAAGGCTCTGGCCTGGGTTCTTTAGCAGTTTGATTGGATGTCTCAGTAGTACGGACAGTGACTTCCTGAGTAGTGGCTAAATTATCAAACTGATTGCTAATAGGGATGTTATTTGAGATATTTGGTTTATAAACTCTAGCCGTTTTTGATGGTGTCTTAAAACCATCATCAGGTTCGAAGTTTCGTTTAGAGCCAGAAGGGGGGAGAGGTAAAGCAGGGGAAGCAGCATCTATACCTTTAAGGTATACATAGAGATTATATTTAAGTTAACCTTAATGCATTCGAATTTAGCAGGTTCCCTACTATCGGCATATGCAGTAAAAAGCTCCCACATACCTGTCATTTGATCATTGAAAGTAATCCTCGTGATGTCCGCACATCCAGAAAGCATGATAGAAAAGTCCTTAAAGTGTAGATAATATAGATATTCCACATTCTGAAGAAGAAAAATCATCGTAGCAGTGCTCAATCCAGTCGTTCAAGGGTTTATATTCGTCAGAGAATATGACAGTCAGTGGAGAACAGTTCATTTCTGTATCACCCATAATAGAATCAGCACATAAAAAACGCAAAGAAACCTCTGTTCTTAAAAGAACAGGAAATAATTCGGTGAAATACCGACAAATACAACGACAGTTAATCACGAAACAAACGTGTATTACAAGAGAAATTAACAAAGCTCCATTTTTAAATAATAAATAGAATATTACGAAGAGCGCAAGTTCGTAACATGATTGGTAGATGTTTTGCTACATACAATTACAGACGAACTTCATTTCTGCCCGAGCAGTCGAAGTTAAATAAAATAATTGCGCAACAGCATTTATATAACATTTTTTATTAATGAAACTTATGGAGTATACTAAATCAGCTTTACTTACATCACAAAGAAATTTTTTAGCTTTTTTTAGCAAAAAAGTTATCTATTAATTAAAAAAAAAACTGCCAAATTGTTTTTTAATCGAAATAAGAACAAGAGCAGAGAGAGACCTTGATTGAGCAGAGGCGTTGATCTTATACATTATATTGCCAAAGGTGACCGACCACTTGCGATTTTTAAATGTTTTGTAAAATGATTAGAAAAATATATGGGGAATTATCCTGAAACTACAGATGTGTAAATATAATAGTACAGGTCATTTATTTTCGCGAAGATTTTTCCCCGAAACCCCATAATAGACAGTCAACAAATTGAAAAAGAATGAATATCTTTTGAATAACCCTGTCAAAAATAATGCAGAAAATGTGTTCAAACTGTAGATTATGATAAAATAGCTTATTTTAATAAAGGTTGGTCATTTTTATGAGGATAGCATGTATATTCGTAGAGAAATTAAGGTTTTCATAAAAGCAGTTCCAAATTTTGCTAAGATTTTTTGCTTATAATTAGCAAAATTCTTAATATAAAAAAAATGTTTTTTTTTTTTTTTTTTTTTTTTTTTTTTTCAGAAAATACAACAAGCAATATTATATACAATATTCTGCAATCAAAATTAAAAAATAATAAAAATCATATGAATAACGAGCAGGTTTACTAAAAAAATTTTCATAGCGCATGCGTCAGAGCAATTAAAATGCAATTTCCATAATATGTTAGTTAAATGTAACGAGCAACTTTTGTGAAAATCACAAAAACATAGTTTGTAAATTCTAAAAATTATCGTCGATAAAAATAAGCTCAAAATCCGTTATTCCCAAAATTATGCAAAAAAGATGAGGAGATGTATTCCTGTATCAATTTATTAGTGCCAATACAGAATACATAATATTACACTTACTACTATATTTGGATACAACTCTTAATGCCTTTGCTTCTTTTTGGGAATAACGAATTTTGAGCTTATTCTATCGACGATAATTTTCAGAAATTTCAGGCTATATTTTTGAGACTTGCACAAGAGTTTCTATGCATTTAGCTAACACATTATCCAAATTATATTTTGATTCCTTTCACGCATGCGCAGTGCAAAATTATTTAGTAAACCTGCTCATTATTAATACAATTTTTATTATTTTTTAATTCTGATTACAAGGCATTGTGTACAGTGTTATTTGACGCAATTTCTGAAGAGAACATTTTTTTATGTTAAGAACTCTGCAAATAATAAACAAAAAACTTGGGACTGTGTTTATGAAAACCTTGATTTCTTTACTAGCATACATGCTATCTTTTTAAAACAGAACACAGTTTATTACAATAGGCTATTTAATCATAATCTAGAGTTTGAATGCTTTTGCTACTTTAGTTTTGATAGGTTTATCCAAAAGATATTCATTCTTTTTCAATTTGTTAACGGTCCCCTACAGGGTTTCAGGAAAAGATTTTCATTACCTGTACTATTCTATTTACACACCTTGAGTTTCAAAACATTTCCTCATGTATTTTTCTAGATATTTAACAAAAATCAAAAATCGCAAGTGGCCGGTCACCTTTGACCATATGGTATATAAGCCTTTGCAAGTTTTAACTTTGGAAAAGAGAGTTCAGCTGGTGCAATAATTACAGGAATAGTGAGTAAAATTCTCAGTGCAATGGAACTGTTTAGCACAATTCCTGAAATCTATAGTTGGACAAATATTTCATGGTTTCCAATATAGAATTTACATCATCACCTTCTTAAGAAAATAGTTTTTATTTTATTTTCTGCAAAGTGATAATGACACATGTGGGAAAGTAATTTCTCCAGCATTCAGTTCATGCTCTTCGACTAGTTCACTTGCTGAAATTTGAGCATTAGGAAGACCATTTTCTTTATAATCTTTTAAAATTTGAAGCATTTTCACTATTAATTTTAAAGCATAGTCAATTTTCATGGCAGAGCGTTGCATTGCTTTGCTAACAAGGCTGAATTGCGTCAAAGTGTTATCTCAAAAATACAGTGTCGTAAAATATTCAAAGCTTTTCATTTCTTTTGCCAATGAAACTGCTTCTGTTCGACTTTTCATGTCTTTTGAAGCTTCAGAAACTTTTACTAACGCATCATAAATATTTCCAATGTGATAGTGAATATTCTTTATACTTTTAATTCGTCATTTCCATCTTGTATCAGACAGTGGTTTATATGTTAATTTTTGTACATGTTTATTAAATTGTTTAATATGCGCCATCTTTGACTAGAAACAAGAGAAAGAACACATATTTGTTGTATAAATCCGAAGGAGAATTTTGCAATACTAGAGAATCTGGCCATATCTCTTAATATTAAATTAATACTATTTATGTCTTAATACTAGATTCCAGCTGTGACATCCACTTGGAATGAATGATACTTTTGGATTGATTTTTAATATTCTAGTTTGAACACCTTTCTGGCAACTACGCATTTTTGCTCCGTTATACTAACCCTGTACACAACAATCTTCAGGAATAGACCTAACTCGGACAACTTTGTTAAAGAAACTGCCGTTAATCTAGACCTATGCTATCATCCACAGTAAAGAACTTTTAAAACTTTTTTTCTTTTTGACAAAGAATATCCATAACTATATACGAAGATATATATATATATACGTTTAAACAATTAAAATAACTATCTAATTTTTATTAACTTTCTTATTTTAAGCATATTTAGTGTTGAGAACTGTCAAAATAGTTCAGTTAGAAAAGTGTTATCGTATCAAAAACTATGGATAGCAAATATTCTTTTTTGGAGGCACATGTTGGACTACATTGTGGTGTGCTTTTTTTAAATATTTGTCTATATATGGTAAGTGTTTTTTTTTTTTTTCAAAATTTCATTATCGGGATAGAGAATTATTTTATATTTTGCAAAAGTCTTTTTTTTATATCTATTGTTGTCAATTTTGGAAAAACGCAAACCATAACATTTTCCACTGTTTTTTAATTAAAAATATATTTACAAGTTGTCATCAAAATAGAAAGAAAACATTAAAACAAATTTTTATGCGCGAATCGCATTTAATGGTGACCATTACGGCATATTTAAAACAATCCATTTAAAAAGATTTTCTTAGCGACTAATAAAATCCTTTTCTTTTAGAAATTACCATAAAAGTCCAATACGCATAAACAATTTTTCCTTAACTATTTTTATCAAACTAATTTTTAAATGAGTGACAGATCTTACATAAAAAAATCACAAAAACAACTGTTAGGTGTCGCGACAACATTGAATGCAGACTTGAACCGAAAAATCTCCCAGTCAATAGTCAACACGAATTGAATGGAAATCCGATTACAGAAAATCGCCACCGATTGAGATAATATAGTTAAGTTTTTCGTAATCGGGTATTCTGTTTTAAAACAAAGCAAATTAGAGTGATCTTAGAGCCTACAATATCTGCATGACGGGGGCGAGCGTATTTTGATAAGGGTTGCTTTCTATAAAATTTAATTAAAAAAAGTTTACAACTATCGAGTAGAGAAAATTTTAATTTGAAAAAACGATGTATTCTTTATAAAAGAAGCATAGATAGATATAAATTGAGTAAAAAAATTTCAAAATCTTTAGAGTAATAAGTAGTTTTTTCTAGACCTCCTGTATAGACTTCCTGATGTAGCATCTATACTAATAAAACAAAGTTTAGCTCTATTTGCATGTGTGTGCGTCTCTGTGAGCGATGGCTAGCACAACCCACGGCACGTACGAAGCTAAAAAAATTTGTGAGGCTAGTTCAAAGTGTCTCATGACATATGTGAGACTCGGAATTTTTAAATTCTTATAATTAGTTGAGTTTTTAACTATCAAAAAACTCACTGTCATTAAAAACTCATTTCAGTGAGGTCGTTGTGATAAGAGATAAGTTATGGTGAATGATCTGAAATCTTATTTAGGAGTCAAATGAAACTGAAGAACAGAGAAAGAAAATGTAGGATGAGGTTTGTCAGCATTTATCAACTCACATCGTCCAAACCGCGGGGTAAACTTTAAATCGAAAGGCATATTCTGACAAACCGTAAAATTTGAATCCTTTTAACATCCTAAATATCGCAATGAATTAAAAAAATTATCGCAGCTAATTTTTTTTTCAACGTCTTCTATTGCAATGTGTCCCTAATATGCAATTTTATAGGTACCGAAATATCAAAAATATGTTCGTAAAGCTGAAGCCTTCTTCTAATCGATGGTGTAATTGACTTTAATCATATAGAATTTAAATCCTTTCTACTATACCATTAGAAACATGCCACTTCGCGAACCATAGAGACAATATTTTTACTACTCTAAAAAAACTAAATGTTCGTATTTTAACACAATATTTTTAGAGCATTTCAATAGACCAGATTTACATCACCTTCAAAAATTTTGAAACATTCTGACGGGTAAAAATTTTTTTTTACAAAATAAAATGAGTGACAATTTTGACGAAATCTCTAAAAAATTCAATGTTTTGTCGCGGTTTTCCCCCTCTACAGCGCAATTTAAGGTATTCGTACAAATAAAAAATATACTCCTACAGTTGAAATCTTTTAATCGACGGTGCAATCAATTTTAAATTATGTGAATTTTAATCTGCTCAATACACCAGAGAAAGCAGATCACTTTGCGCGAAACGAGGACGATATTTTCTAAGCTAAAAGTAACTAAACGTCCTTATTTTAACACAAACTTTTAAAAACATCTCTATATATCATATTAACATCACCTACTAAAACTTTGAAGCGTTCGGACGGGTAGAAATATTTTTTTACAAAATAAAGTATGGGAAATTCGACGAAATAGGCAAGAACCTGGGGATTTCATCGTGTTTTCGCTCTCTTTCGGTGCGCAAAAACTCTAGAATTCAAATTACGCAGAAAATAAAATAAAAAATAGCATATTTTCAGTTCAATACTTTTTCACGCAAAAATATAAATTCAGATAAAATTGTCTTAAGCAATAAAATCATACAAATTTGAGGTTAGTGTAAGGGTCATTCATCATGGGCACGGTCAGTGCCGGACTGATTAGCTAATAGCTTCATAAAAACTGGTGAAATTTAAAAACAACATAATTTTTTTGCGGCCCCAAATTTTGGCGGCCCTGGGCAAATGTCCGGCTCGCCCCCCCTTAAGCACGGCCCTGACTAGAACAAATAAAAGTAGTATTTAATAATAATTATTATTGTCATAAGTATTTAAATAAGAGAAATTAAATGATTTACTTATCAAGATCGACACTAGATGGCAGCAGTGTAATATGTGGGGAGCTACGGGATTTCTGATCTCGGAATCGTCAGAAAGAAAGAAATCCTTGATTTCGACCTACTTTTTAACATACCACAAAATCACTCATTACAACTATGTATTTAAACTTCATCAATACTAACACTAGTTCAAAACATCTATCAAAGTTTTCGAACAGAATTTTGAAAGAACTTTATTTAATCTTCAAATCATCGTCATGTCAAAACTGTTGTTAGTTTTCGTTTTTCCAAAACTAAAACAAAATCATTTCACCTTTTTTCATTCACGTATAAAAACATTTCATATTTATTTACTTAGAAGGTGTCACAAATAAAAATTAAATTAAAGAGTTGACATGTTTCGGTTCATTAATAAGAACCGTATTCATAACATATAAAATCAGTAGAAAATTAAATGACACTGGATATAAATATAATTTAAAAATCAAAACAAAACATTGTGCCCGCTATGATCGTGAATATAGCCATTGCCAACGCGGCATATAAATATAATGAATTTTGACCATATATTAAATTTAAAAAGTATAAAATTAAAATTAAAAAAGTAGAAAAACTCAATGACTCTGGATATAAAGGTAATTTAAAACCCCCAAAATATAAAATATTGCGTCCTCTATGATCGTGAATAGCCAATGCCATCGCGGTTCCTCCTATTAGACTCATCCTTTAAATATTTATTAAGTAATTCTAACCACAAACTCGGAATGTCATAAGAATAAGAATCATTACAAACTCTATCCCTCCTAGAATATATCTCTATGGATTCACGGATGATTAATTTTCGGAATAAACTGGAAATGAACACTAATCTACTATCTTTAAAACAAATTTTAACCCCCCTCTTTAAAAACAATCTTGATAACGCAGTCTTATCCCTACCAAATTTTATGTCACATTCATGCTCTTTCTTCCTAACCCCAAATTTTCTACCTGTCATACCGATATAAAAATTAATATCCCCCTCTTCATTCTCATATGGAATTTCATATACCCCTGCTAGATCATCTTGTGGAACCGGATCAAAAGCTCTGTATAGAAGATGTTTTAACTTAGGAGGTGGTTTAGCAATTAATTCTATTTTAAACTTTTTTAATTTAGCTTTAAGCCTCTCAAAATTACCCTTTATATAAGGAAACGATAGTCTTTTAACCCCAATCTCTTCCCCCTTCTCACAGGCATTATCAACCAAATTACAATTAACCTGAGAATTATTTTTATCCCTATAATTTTTAACCAATTTATTAATTTTATCCTTTTTGTAACCATTCAACTTAGCAATATTAAAAATATAATTCAACTCTTCATACAAAAATTCATCAGAACAAATAATAAACGCACGATTAACCATGAACCGGAATGTAGAAAACTTATACCCAAAGGGTGAATACGCAGAAAATGGAATAATATGCTGACTAGCTATATCTTTCCTGTAAACTTTCCTTTTTAACATAGAACCTTCTCTAATAAGCCACACGTCTAAAAATGAAATAGCACGATCATTTTCCAATTCAAACGTAAATTGAATATTCCTATCCAGTTTATTAACTTCATCTACAAAAACAATGAAAGACTCAACTCCCCCCTCCCAAATTAAAAACACATCGTCAACATACCTCTTCCAAAATTTAGGAACTTTCTCGAACTTTGCGAAAATATTTTCTTCAAAAGGCCTCATTTTAAACTCAGCTAAAAAACCCGAAATAGGAGTTGAGAATAGGAATTTTAGCTGAGTTTAAAATGAGGCCTTTTGAAGAAAATATTTTCGCAAAGTTCGAGAAAGTTCCTAAATTTTGGAAGAGGTATGTTGACGATGTGTTTTTAATTTGGGAGGGGGGAGTTGAGTCTTTCATTGTTTTTGTAGATGAAGTTAATAAACTGGATAGGAATATTCAATTTACGTTTGAATTGGAAAATGATCGTGCTATTTCATTTTTAGACGTGTGGCTTATTAGAGAAGGTTCTATGTTAAAAAGGAAAGTTTACAGGAAAGATATAGCTAGTCAGCATATTATTCCATTTTCTGCGTATTCACCCTTTGGGTATAAGTTTTCTACATTCCGGTTCATGGTTAATCGTGCGTTTATTATTTGTTCTGATGAATTTTTGTATGAAGAGTTGAATTATATTTTTAATATTGCTAAGTTGAATGGTTACAAAAAGGATAAAATTAATAAATTGGTTAAAAATTATAGGGATAAAAATAATTCTCAGGTTAATTGTAATTTGGTTGATAATGCCTGTGAGAAGGGGGAAGAGATTGGGGTTAAAAGACTATCGTTTCCTTATATAAAGGGTAATTTTGAGAGGCTTAAAGCTAAATTAAAAAAGTTTAAAATAGAATTAATTGCTAAACCACCTCCTAAGTTAAAACATCTTCTATACAGAGCTTTTGATCCGGTTCCACAAGATGATCTAGCAGGGGTATATGAAATTCCATATGAGAATGAAGAGGGGGATATTAATTTTTATATCGGTATGACAGGTAGAAAATTTGGGGTTAGGAAGAAAGAGCATGAATGTGACATAAAATTTGGTAGGGATAAGACTGCGTTATCAAGATTGTTTTTAAAGAGGGGGGTTAAAATTTGTTTTAAAGATAGTAGATTAGTGTTCATTTCCAGTTTATTCCGAAAATTAATCATCCGTGAATCCATAGAGATATACAGTTGGCAAAAAAAGTATTTGTACACTCTAAAATTTTTAATTTTTTACTAAATAAAAACAGATATTTTGTCAAAAATAGTTTTAATACAGTCTGTTTACCGTGCGTTTTAAATTACACAACAGAAAATTTCGATAAAGATGTAAAATAATTTTCTAATGGGAAAAGTTTAAAAATTTCTTGCAAAAAAAGTATTTGTACATTTCTCCATCCTGATATGTACTGTGTTTTATAGTGTTTATGGTTCAAAGGACTACTTTTACAGAAGCTGTTAATAATTTTTAAGTTCATATTATATTTGTGTGACATTTAATTTAATTTGCTCTTGAAGTAATTCAATATAGAACCTAATACTAGAGAGGCACCTCTAGATATATGAAATCCTATGATTGAGCATAATAAAAATTTAAATACGCAACAAGAATTTGTAAAAGCTATTAAATTACCATTTACAACTATTGGATGTATAGTGAGAAACTATGAATAAATTAAAAGAATCGAAATTCAATGAAAACCAGGACTTCTTAGCAAACTAACAATGAGGGAAAAAGAGAGTGTTGTTAAAAAAGCTTTAAAAATTCCTGTGCGTTCGGTTCAAAAATTTGCTGGATACCTTGCGACATCTTCTCGCATCAGAGTAATACCTCAAACAATAAAAAATATTCTTCTCAATGCAGATTTAAAAGGAAGAACCTCAAGGGAAAATCCATTCATCAACGAAACAAATAGGCGAAAACGCATAGTATTCGCTTTCGCATACAGAAGTAAATCATTGGATTTTTGGAAAACAGTAATTTTTTCTGATAAGGAAAAATTCGGAATTTTCTTACCATCAAGCATTCGAAAAAATTGGCGTAAAAATAAAACTGTTCTAGATCCAAAACGTATACCTCGAACTATCAAGCATGTTGGGGGGAATATTATACTTTTGGGGTGTATAGCTTCTAATGGAGCAGGACATTTAAAATTTTTTGACAATGGAAGGACAGGTTTAACATACAGTGATGTGTCGCGCCATAATTTATTAAACTGTGCCTAGAAATTATGCATAGAGGAAGCTTTTCACTTTCTGCAGGATAATGACCAAAGCATACTGCTGTGATCACCAGCACATGCTTACGACAATACTCGAAGACGACTGGTAATTCCTCTAAAATCTCTAGACTTGAATCCAGTAGAAAATTTGCAGATGCTATTGGATGCAAAAATCCGAAAAAAAAATATGTATTAGTAAAAAACAGTTTTAAAGAAGCTCTTATTGTGTCATGGAATAACATTAACCAGACCACTACAAAAAAGTTGGTGGAATCTATGTCATACCATCTAGAAGTAGTCATAAACGCTAAATGAATTCGCACAAAATATTAATTTGTATCATTTTACTAAATTTTCCTTAATTATATTACATTAAGATAGTGTACAAATACTTTTTTTGCATTATAATTTTGTATATTTGTTTATTATAATGTAAAAAATAGATTCGTTTAATTTTGTTTCTGCTTCTATAATATTATAATGCATTAAATTAATGTATTACAGTATTTTTTGCTTAAATCTTTTGTTTAATTTCATTATAATTTAAAAAAATGAAGTGTACAAATACTTTTTTTGCCAACTGTATTCTAGGAGGGATAGAGTTTGTAATGATTCTTATTCTTATGACATTCCGAGTTTGTGGTTAGAATTACTTAATAAATATTTAAAGGATGAGTCTAATAGGAGGAACCGCGATGGCATTGGCTATTCACGATCATAGAGGACGCAATATTTTATATTTTGGGGGTTTTAAATTACCTTTATATCCAGAGTCATTGAGTTTTTCTACTTTTTTAATTTTAATTTTATACTTTTTAAATTTAATATATGGTCAAAATTCATTATATTTATATGCCGCGTTGGCAATGGCTATATTCACGATCATAGCGGGCACAATGTTTTGTTTTGATTTTTAAATTATATTTATATCCAGTGTCATTTAATTTTCTACTGATTTTTCACCCCTATGGGTTCTCCTATTTCGGGTTTTTTAGCTGAGTTTAAAATGAGGCCTTTTGAAGAAAATATTTTCGCAAAGTTCGAGAAAGTTCCTAAATTTTGGAAGAGGTATGTTGACGATGTGTTTTTAATTTGGGAGGGGGGAGTTGAGTCTTTCATTGTTTTTGTAGATGAAGTTAATAAACTGGATAGGAATATTCAATTTACGTTTGAATTGGAAAATGATCGTGCTATTTCATTTTTAGACGTGTGGCTTATTAGAGAAGGTTCTATGTTAAAAAGGAAAGTTTACAGGAAAGATATAGCTAGTCAGCATATTATTCCATTTTCTGCGTATTCACCCTTTGGGTATAAGTTTTCTACATTCCGGTTCATGGTTAATCGTGCGTTTATTATTTGTTCTGATGAATTTTTGTATGAAGAGTTGAATTATATTTTTAATATTGCTAAGTTGAATGGTTACAAAAAGGATAAAATTAATAAATTGGTTAAAAATTATAGGGATAAAAATAATTCTCAGGTTAATTGTAATTTGGTTGATAATGCCTGTGAGAAGGGGGAAGAGATTGGGGTTAAAAGACTATCGTTTCCTTATATAAAGGGTAATTTTGAGAGGCTTAAAGCTAAATTAAAAAAGTTTAAAATAGAATTAATTGCTAAACCACCTCCTAAGTTAAAACATCTTCTATACAGAGCTTTTGATCCGGTTCCACAAGATGATCTAGCAGGGGTATATGAAATTCCATATGAGAATGAAGAGGGGGATATTAATTTTTATATCGGTATGACAGGTAGAAAATTTGGGGTTAGGAAGAAAGAGCATGAATGTGACATAAAATTTGGTAGGGATAAGACTGCGTTATCAAGATTGTTTTTAAAGAGGGGGGTTAAAATTTGTTTTAAAGATAGTAGATTAGTGTTCATTTCCAGTTTATTCCGAAAATTAATCATCCGTGAATCCATAGAGATATATTCTAGGAGGGATAGAGTTTGTAATGATTCTTATTCTTATGACATTCCGAGTTTGTGGTTAGAATTACTTAATAAATATTTAAAGGATGAGTCTAATAGGAGGAACCGCGATGGCATTGGCTATTCACGATCATAGAGGACGCAATATTTTATATTTTGGGGGTTTTAAATTACCTTTATATCCAGAGTCATTGAGTTTTTCTACTTTTTTAATTTTAATTTTATACTTTTTAAATTTAATATATGGTCAAAATTCATTATATTTATATGCCGCGTTGGCAATGGCTATATTCACGATCATAGCGGGCACAATGTTTTGTTTTGATTTTTAAATTATATTTATATCCAGTGTCATTTAATTTTCTACTGATTTTATATGTTATGAATACGGTTCTTATTAATGAACCGAAACATGTCAACTCTTTAATTTAATTTTTATTTGTGACACCTTCTAAGTAAATAAATATGAAATGTTTTTATACATCGTCATGTCTCTCAGTAAATAAAGTAAAAAATACTGTTCAAATATTCTGATAGAATTTTGAACAAAAAACGTTTTAAATTAGCAACATTGCTGGTCAGGTCAACAATATGTTAAAATGATTTTAATATAAAATTAGCTGCTTGGCAACCCGATTTGTTGCATTTACATCGCATGTGATCTTTAGATTTCTTGAGTCCAAAAACAAATCCAACAATATTGCACATTTAGAATGTATATACAGTCGACTCTCGTTAATTCGAAATCGGATAATTCGAATCTTCGCTTAAATCGAACTAAACATGAAGTCTCGAAATTTTCAATAGCAGAATAACGTTAAAAATTTTCATTAATTCAATTCGAACTCATTTTCTCTTGACTTCGTTTAATTCGAACTAATGAGAATTCCGATTTTTTAATTTTTATTTCTTTTTCGCGGATTTCAGATTCTTTAAATAACTTTCTTCCTTTGATTTTTGCGAAAATTGTTCCGAAAGAGTATAGGGGGAACTGGGGTACATTGATACAGTTTTTTTCTAAGATTTTTTTTGGTGTCAAGAAAGTAGAAAATTCAAGTTTTTTTTCCATGAGGTGACAGCAAAACTTGTGTAGTATGTTATAAAAATGTACAATCATTGTTTTATGTAGTATTTTTGCATGTAATTCTAAAAAAATCAAAAAAAGTCATTTGTATCAATGTGCCCCATCCCCGGGGCAGATTGATACGTTTAAGAAAAATGACGACAAAATAATACCAATGCATATTTTTCATAAAAATTGAGTTAGAAAACCATTTTATATTTATTTATAAAAATTCAAATCACCCACAATTTATTTTTAAGCAATATTAAAGCAATCAAAATTAAATATATTATGACTTGATGTTCTGTCTGTTTCTTGTCTGATTGTTGGCTGTGGTAACTTTGTCATATCTAGCACTTCAACCCCAGTATTATCTTCTTTCTTATGAAAGATGAAAAAATTACCAGTTTTTCTGTTTATAAATAGGTTCATAAACAGAAAATAAAGGATAATTATATTAAAAATTCTGTTTATAATATAAGTATCATTTTCTGTTCTGTATTTTGTTTCTCTTACTTAACATTTCTAATGTCGAAAATACTTTTTTCTCTGGAGAATCGATATAAATTCGGATTTGCCAGAATTCCGTCCTTTTCTTTTATTAGTTCTACTAGCACTAGATGCTGGGTAAGTTCCTACGTCTTCTGTTTTCAAAAATACTATAAAATGCTCTAATATAAAGAAATTAGAGCTATTTCACTTCAATAAAAACTAATATTAGAAATTTTTCGTGAAAAAAAGGTTGGATTAAGGAGTGTATGGTAAAAAAAATAAAATAAAAGATAATGAAAATATGAACTATTAAAGGATTTAGGCTGTATCAATGTGCCCCGTCATAAACTGTATCAATGTGCCCCATACAGCGATTTTGAATAAAATGAGTCTCAAATCCAACACTTCACAATATATCTAACAATAAATAATGAGGAACTGATAAAGAGTAGCAGTACTTACCAGGGAGAGTATTCATTTTGGTTGAAAATACTGGAACAGTTGTATAATAGAATTTCAATTGTACAACTCAAATTTACTTTTGAACAACAAAAACAATAAATCACCCGTCCCATTTCATCAAACTGCTGAATCATTCCAAGATTTTCTGTATGTAGTTGAATACACTAGCATCACCTTTTGGAGCTGTTGTGAAACTTCCTGTAATGACCCTGTGAGCGGTAGAGGGGGTGTATCAATGTGCCCCATGTATCAATGTACCCCAGTTCCCCCTACATGTAATCCCATGCATTTCATATCCACTTTTTTAGCGCCCCGTCTGTCCATCAGTGACGCTTCAAAATTTTCTTCCATTGTGCTTGTTTCTAATCTTTTAATTAGTTTATGTATTTATACATTCTAATTTAAAATTAAGTCATATTGTAATGATAACAGACGAAATAAATTTAAAAAACACTATAACATCATTTCCTTTGTAATAGTACCATATTAAGCAGTTTTTATTTCATATTTTCCATAATTCGAACCTTTCTTGTGGTCCCGGCGTGTTCGAATTAACGAGAGCCGACTGTATGTAACATTAATTTTATTAAATTCTAAATTTCGAATAATGAATTATTATTGTTGGTTACAGAGAAATTGTAAAAATTACATCTTTCAGAACATACAAAATTTTATAGAAAAACATATTCTTCTTTTAGGTAGCTTTCATTACAAAAAGTAAAAAGCTACCTATTGCAGCTGTCCGGAGGAAAGCACTTCCGGAAAATTTTGGTATATTTTCACCGATCATGACCCCCAGACCCCAAAACCACCCTCCGTTCAAATGTTGACATATATATATATATATATATATATATATATATATATAACCATATATATATATATATATATATATCTGATTTTTGTCATGCGATAACTAACGTATTTATGAACCGATTTGAATGAAACTTGGTATGTACATAGTACATACAAATGTCTCGACCGAGTTCGTTGGTCAGCATCATCCGCCATTTTGTTTCAAAATGGCGGCCATTTTAAAAATTTTAAAAAATTTAAAATTTAAAATTAAATGCGAAAAAATTAAAAGTTGAAAAATATTTTTTTTTACGTGTTAGAACTTAAAACAAAGATTCCAGAACACTTTTTATTTTGTCTATATCTTAAAAAATGATTGAGTTATAGCACTTTGAATTTTTCTTATGGCTGACATTTTGAAACGATCTGATTTTTGTCACGTGATAACACGCGTATTTATGAACCAATTTCAATGAAACTTGGTATGTACATAGTACATACAAATGTCTCGACCGAGTTCGTTGGCCAGCATCATCCGCCATTTTGTTTCAAAATGGTAGCCATTTTAAAATTTTTAAAATTTTTAAAATTTTAAATTAAATGCGAAAAAATCAAAATTTGAAAAACATTTTTCTTTTACGTGTTAGAACTTAAAACAAAGATTACAGAACACTTTTTATTTTGTCTATATCTTAAAAAATGATTGAGTTATAGCACTTTGAATTTTTCTTATGGCTGACATTTTGAAACGATCTGATTTTTGTCACGTGATAACACGCGTATTTATGAACCGATTTCAATGAAACTTGGTATGTACATAGTACATACAAATGTCTCGACCGAGTTCGTCGGCCAGCATCATCCACCATTTTGTTTCAAAATGGTGGCCATTTAAAATTTTTTTAAAATTTAAAATTAAATGCGAAAAAATTAAAAGTTGAAAAATATTTTTCTTTTACGTGTTAGAACTTAAAACAACGATTCCAGAACACGTTTTATTTTGTCTATACCTTAAAAAATGATTGAGTTATAGCACTTTGAATTTTGCTTATGGCTGACATTTAGGTAGCTTTCATTACAAAAAGTAAAAAGCTACCTATTGCAGCCGTCCGGAGGAAAGCACTTCCGGAAAATTTTAGTGTATTTTCACCGATCATGACCCCCAGACCCCAAAACCACCCTCCGTTCAAATGTTGACATATATATATATATATATATATATATATATATATATCTGATTTTTGTCATGCGATAACTAACGTATTTATGAACCGATTTGAATGAAACTTGGTATGTACATAGTACATACAAATGTCTCGACCGAGTTCGTTGGCCAGCATCATCCGCCATTTTGTTTCAAAATGGTAGCCATTTTAAAATTTTTAAAATTTTTAAAATTTTAAATTAAATGCGAAAAAATCAAAATTTGAAAAACATTTTTCTTTTACGTGTTAGAACTTAAAACAAAGATTACAGAACACTTTTTATTTTGTCTATATCTTAAAAAATGATTGAGTTATAGCACTTTGAATTTTTCTTATGGCTGACATTTTGAAACGGTCTGATTTTTGTCACGTGATAACACGTGTATTTATGAACAGATTTCAATGAAACTTGGTATGGACATAGTACATACAAATGTCTCGACCGAGTTCGTTGGCCAGCATCATCCGCCATTTTGTTTTAAAATGGTGGCCATTTTAAAATTTTTAGGTAGCTTTCATTACAAAAAGTAAAAAGCTACCTATTGCAGCCGTCCGGAGGAAAGCACTTCCGGAAAATTTTGGTATATTTTCATCGATCATGACCCCCAGACCCCAAAACCACCCTCCGTTCAAATGTTGACATATATATATATATATATATATATAACCATATATATATATCTGATTTTTGTCATGCGATAACTAACGTATTTATGAACCGATTTGAATGAAACTTGGTATGTACATAGTGCATACAAATGTCTCGACCGAGTTCGTTGGCCAGCATCATCCGCCATTTTGTTTCAAAATGGCGGCCATTTTAAATTTTTAAAAAAATTTAAAATTTAAAATTAAATGCGAAAAAATTAAAAATTGAAAAATATTTTTCTTTTACGTGTTAGAACTTAAAACAAAGATTCCAGAACACTTTTTATTTTGTCTATATCTTAAAAAATGATTGAGTTATAGCACTTTGAATTTTTCTTATGGCTGACATTTTGAAACGATTTGATTTTTGTCACGTAATAACACGCGCATTTATGAACCGATTTCAATGAAACTTGGTATGTACATAGTACATACAATTGTCTCGACCGAGTTCGTTGGCCAGCATCATCCACCATTTTGTTTCAAAATGGTGGCCATTTTAAATTTTTAAAAAAATTAAAATTTAAAATTAAATGCGAAAAAATTAAAAGTTGAAAAATATTTTACTTTTACGTATTAAAACTTAAAACAATGATTCCAGAACACTTTTTGTTTTGTCTATATCTTAAAAAATGATTGAGTTATAGCATTTTGAATTTTGCTTATGGCTGACATTTTGAAACGGTCTGATCTGAACGATCCATCATGTTGCTCTAAAATGGCATACACTTTATGATATCGTGGAATTTGGTGACTCTCTAAATCACTTAAAATAAAACCAGGTTGAATAAAAGATGACTAATTTCTAAAAATTCCTATTAATATTCAGTCTTAACAAAAACTAGTATTCAATCTTATAAAATCACTAATTTTATAAGATTATTTCCACTAATTTGAGCTTAGTATTTTTGAACAATGTAACTTACTTTAAAATAAATAAATAAATATATAAGTATATGAAAGCTACCTCTTCCTCCCGGCATTGCCGGAAGGACTTTTAAAATTTTAAATTAAATGCGAAAAAATCAAAATTTGAAAAACATTTTTCTTTTACGTGTTAGAACTTAAAACAGAGATTCCAGAACACTTTTTATTTTGTCTATATCTTAAAAAATGATTGAGTTATAGCACTTTGAATTTTTCTTATGTCTGACATTTTGAAACGATCTGATTTTTGTCACGTGATAACTCGCGTATTTATGAACCGATTTCAATGAAACTTGGTATGTACATAGTACATACAAATGTCTTGACCGAGTTCGTTGGCCAGCATCATCCACCATTTTGTTTCAAAATGGTGGCCATTTTAAATTTTTTAAAAATTTAAAATTAAATGCGAAAAAATTAAAAGTTGAAAAATATTTTTCTTTTACGTGTTAGAACTTAAAACAACGATTCCAGAACACTTTTTATTTTGTCTATACCTTAAAAAATGATTGAGTTATAGCACTTTGAATTTTGCTTACGTCTGACATTTTGAAACGGTCTGATCTGAACGATCCACAATGTTGCTTTAAAATGGCATACACTTTATGATATCGTGGAATTTGGTGACTCTCTAAATCGCTTAAAATAAAACCAGGTTGAATAAAAGATGACTAATTTCTAAAAATTTCTATTAATATTCAGTCTTGACAAAAACTAGTATTCAATCTTATAAAAATCACTAATTTTATAAGATTTTTTCCACTAATTTCAGCTTCGTATTTTTGAACAATGTAAATTACCTTAAAATAAATAAATAAATATATAAGTATACGAAAGCTACCTCTTCCTCCCGGCATTGCCGGAAGGACTTTTAAGATTTATTTTCTAATTTCGGAAACTGGTGAAAAGAAAATCACCTCAGTTTGGCTAACGTATTTGAAATTATTTTAATTATAAACCCTTTCCAACATAGTTAAGTTAAAAGGTGTTTATGAATTCGGTTTGTTTGACACCTGGCTAAAATAAACACTTTTGGAAAATTTTACTTGTGCTCATATAAAATAATGTGACCACCTGTCTAACGTGTCATCCTGTATTAAAGTGACTCGTTAACCTGTAAATGTCAGCATGCGCGTAGCCAGGGGGGGTGCCCTGAGTGCCCGGGCACCCCCTCGCTCGCGCAGATCCAAGATTGATTATTTTAAAAAATCAAAATTTATAAAAGAAAAAAGAAGAAAAATGTAAGCAAAGTTAGTTCAATTAGTTAATCAAAACTAACAGTCTATGTTTTGAAATGTGATAAAAGAAGAGACCTTGATTCTTTCTTTTTTTCTTTTTAAGAAAATTATTTTGTTCATCTTTTTTAAAATTAGAATATTTACTAGAATCTGTATTAATCACAGTAAATCAAAAAAGTTGTTTTATAATCCCAATTTGATGTCATTTCTTTATGGATTTTTTTTTTACACCTTTCTATTGCATGCATATTTCCATAAAATATTAGAGTAAATTCTCGACAAAGATAGAAACTACTATTTATATATTTGCTTTTATTATCTAAAGTCTAGACAGGAGCAAAAACAAAAAAATTGAAAGGAAATACAGATGTGAAACGATAATTCCACCATGTGATTAGCCTGGAGAACGGAGGGGGTGGAAGGTTGTACAAATTAGAGATGAGACAGGCTCAGCCCCAGCATGAAAGCCCGAGTCCAAATCCGGGTCCGAAGTGGGCACGGGCTCTATTTTCATTTTAGTGTTCGGACCCGGGGGGGGGCTCGGGCCCTATTTTCATTTTAGTGTTCGGGCCCGGGGGGGCTCGGGCTCTATTTTCATTTTAGTGTTCGGGCCCGGGGGGGGGGGGGCTCGGGCTCTATTTTCATTTTAGTGTTCGGGCCCGGGAGGGGTCGGGCTCTATTTTCATTTTAGTGTTCGGACTCGGGGGGGGGGGGGGGGCTCGGGCTCATTCTTTCTGAGAATTAAAAAACATTTATGTGTAGAAGAGATTGAAAGAAGTACTATTTTCCTTTTAAAATTATTTATTCTTTTTCAAGTCATTTCAGTGTTAGTTTGATCAAAACGAAAGAAAATAAAAATAATTTTTTTATATATTTCAATAGTTGATTGTTGCTTCAAAAGAAAATTTGCGATGTTTGGAGATTTATGTCTACTGCATTTCCGTCGACGATTAATTGATAAGGCGCCTATCAAAATAATCATAAATAATAAATTAGCTTCTGGTTGGATTTTCGTTTGAGGCAGAGGATATTTTTTAATTCGATCGTTTATTTATTTATTTTGTTAGAGAATGATTTCTTCGTTTTTGATGCAGACTAGATGCTTGAGGTTTGCAAATTATTTGATTGTGCACGAATCATAATCGTTCTTCATATGATAACAGCATTGTGATTTTTTTTCCTGTTTGTCATCATGAATTTTGCTTATGCTGAGAATTTCCCTTCGTAAGTAAACATATTTTACAGGTTATTCCGATTGAAAACATTCGATTAATGTTTCTTCTTTTCCCATAAAAACAACGGAACTTTAAGATAACTGTATCAATGTTTTAATTTGCGTTGATTTTAAGGTTCTTGTCAGTCATGGAGCATTGTTAAGAGAAATGAATTGATTATAGATAAATGTACAGGGATGTAGTGGAGGTTATACTGGGGTATACGCCGTATAACTTCTGGATTTTTTTTTTTTAAGGAACATCGTATAACTTTCTGTTTCTCATGAAACCCATAGTATGTACTCTCTAGAGTATACTCTGTGCCTTGAGCATATACCCTCTGCGTCAATCGTGTAACCTGTGGTTTTTTTTTACGACTACACCCCTGAAGATGTACTCTTTTTATAGGAAATTGAAAACGTTTTTTTGATTCTTCAGCATACAAATAGTAATTTCTATAAACACTATCCATTTATTCATTACACTTCTTTAATATGTCCATCAAATTTTCTTCTTAAGGGACAAGAAATATGGGAATCATTTTAGGTATGAAGGATATTTTTATTTGACACCAAATTGCTCTTTTCATAAGCTTGAATTTAAATTTTTATTTAATAGTAAATTTTATAAGAAATTTTTTAAAATGGGATATCACATTTGAAACAATTTTTAAATATCATTAAATCTTTTATTTATTTATTTATTTATTTTTGTATACTTTTTGTATCGGGCTCGGATGGGCTCGGGCTCCAATGTACTAAAAATCTTTCGGGCGCGGTTTCAAAAATCAAGCCCGAACTCAACTCTAGTATAAATCTGTGCTTCCTCTGAAAATAAGAAATGATGCTACGCAAAATTCAAATTAATATGGAGGTTGGTTTGTTGGTTTGCTAAATTTCGTTTTTTGGGATCATATTTTGACATTCGTACGGGCTAATTTTTTTAACGGGAAAATTTTATTTATTCATGAATAGAAAATATAAGAGCTATTTTTCACTTTAAATTCCATACTACAAATTATTTTAATGCTACTTTGATCAAAATGACGGGGGGGGAGGGGGGGAATTAAAGTCGTGCTTTTTTATTTTAGTATTTCATTGCTGTTTGAAATGAAAACTTGTGATAATTACAGATTTATGTTTACGGATGTCTTTATTTTATATCTATCATGTTTTATCTATGTTTATATATCTTTTTCTTATCCGTTAGCAGCAGGGTTGGCGAGTTTTTGCCGAAGGTGGAAAAAACCTGGTAAAAACCGTCCCGGCAAAAATAGGTTTTTGCCAAAAAGGTGGCAAAAACAGACTGTCCATTTAATTTTTTCCCCAGAAAGAGAAAATAATTTCACGAAAGAAAAAATAAACTGCATACTTAATTGAAGAATCAATATTATTCTAAATTTATTTTAACTTTTAAGTTAAATAAGAATAATTATGCACTTTATGAAAGAATATTAACTTTTATAACAAGATTATAAATGAAATAAATTCCAATTTTATATAAATGAAAAGAAACTTCTTTATTCATGTTTATACAACTATTAATAATTTACATAATAGAACTGTTGAGACTGAGTAAAGCACTTATGTTTATAGTTTATATATGTTAGAAATTCGAAGAAACAGTTATAGTAACCTAAATTTAATTTAATATAAAATTATATTTAAAGCAGAAAACTATTAAATTTCAAATTTTTCAGCAATATCTTCCTCACAACCTAAATTTTGCTGTTTTAGTATGGCATAGGAGTAAACAAGTTTTGAAAGAGCATCTGTTGATAGCTTATTTTGAATTTTAGTTTGCACAAATGAAAAATTTGAAAACAATCTTTCAATAGCAGCACTACTTGCTGGCATATTTGAAGGTGTGCTACTAATGAACAGAAGTTTTTTGAAATTGCACAAGCTTATTCAATACTTCTCTACTAATTACATGCACTGACACTATTAATCACTTCTGCAAAATATGAGTTAGGAAAAGGTTTTTCTTTGAGCTTAAAATTAATAATATAAGATATAAAATCAGAATTGATTTTAGATAACCATGCTCTACAGCTTTCTTTTTGTTCATAATTTAGAAGTTCATCTCTGTACTTTCGATGTAACAAATGAGCTACAAGATGACATGGCAAAATCGCTTGTTCAAATATCTTTTTTAGTTTTGAAAAATGTGGTTTTAACTCTTCATTTTTCAAAAAATTTAGCCATACATGACAAGCATCTGCTATGGTGGGGGAAGGGGGAATATAATACAAAAAGATAAAGAGACAACAGGCTACTTACTGAAAGTAAATCTAAATAATTTAACATTTTGTTCTTTTCTTGGAGAGTAAAAGTGACAGAAAAAAAATCTAGTTTCCTAATAAGCCATAACAGTTTTTTCAATACATAATTTTCAATTTAATTTACTTATTTTATCTTTAACAAACTAGTTTCATCAGATAAATAGCTATAAAATAGTACCAAAGACTTAAATATTTACATTCCTTAAGTCTCATGACATAAAACAAAAATAACAAAATTGTATAAAATCTTTTGATAATTAAAAAAATATATACATATTAATGACTGATAAAATACTTTACTTACAGGGGTCTGTCTAGATTTTTCTCACAAGGTACTTTTGTTAAATTGGGAAGTTTTTCTTGTCTTTGTGAAAATTCTAGACATACTTTTGTGAATTTTAAATTATTAGTGTTTTCAGGTTCTAACCTTCACATATAAAGAAACTAAGTAATATATTTTTTGGTAAGTTCAATTGTTTATTAACAGGGCAGATTTTATTTTTAAATGGTTAAATTTGTGAAAAGTTCAATTTGAAGGTGAAGCGTCTATTTCAGGGACAAATAATTTTATGAAGGGTCCTGTTTGAGGTTAAAGAATTTTGTAAAGGATCCTATTTTAAGATAAATTATTTTATGAAGGGTCCTTTAAAGGACCTAAAATTTTCTTAAACATATCCCTGAATTAAGAAAAAAAAATTAGGTATGTAATTTTTTATTTTGTTCTTAAATTCTTAAGTAAGAGTGAATCCCACCTATTTTTTAAAGATTTAAATTATTTAATATTAATTAATTAGCAAATTAAATTAAAATATTAAATAGTACACTGTTAAATTTAATTGTTTATACCATTATTATTCTTATTAGCATGCAGATTTTATTACACATTAAAGACAAATAGGTTTTTTCCATTTTTGCCGGTTTTTTCCATTTCCCCCCTGGTTTTTTCTAGTTTTTTCCACTGTCCTGGCAAAAATACCTTTTTGCCGGCAAAAATGCCAACCCTGGTTAGCAGCGTCGTGCGGAAGGGGGAGCGTAGGCGGCAGCTGCTCCGGCATGGAACTTTAGGGGGCGCCCAATTTATACTACCAACGTCATTTTTGGCCTGTTACAAGAAAAAGCTGGGTGGAGGGGGCGCCAAATTGTAACTTTGCCCCGGGCTTTCTCTTCGCACGTCCCTGTCCATTAGATTTAGTTTTAAACAACTTCTCATCCTTCTTCACACAATGAAAAATTGCGTTTGGGTCTTTTTTAAAAGAAGTTCCACACAATTATACCTTCCGCAAAAACCTGTCTAAAACGGAAATTTGATAGGTTTTATGGGGTTCCGTTTAATTAGGTTTTATTACATAAGATGTTGTTTGTACCCAACATGTTCAGGTTAAAAAATTTGGGCACCCCCCCCGTACAAGAGGCTGGCTACGCCTATGGTCAGTGTTATTTGAGCCTGCAAAATGTGGCTATCTATTTTTCAGTATGTCGAAAATACTAAAGAGTAAAACCAAAAGATTAAAGTGGTCCTTTTTTGAAATTTTATTTTATCCATTAAAAAAGTGCAGTAATTTATCTCCTAAAGACACTATTTGCTTAAGGCCCCTGTCCTCGCTCGAGGAAACGCTCACGAACTAATGCCATTCCTATGGGGAAGCATTTTTCTAATAACTCTTCCGCATTTTGACATTTTTGCATAATTTTTTTTGCCTTGGATAGCTGAGGTGCATGCCGACAGCGCACCTTTTTTACTTTTTCGATTTTGGTTGCAGATATTTTTTTTAAAAAGCACTTTCAGTTTCGAAACCGGTTTTGAAAGTGAAACTAACTTTGTAAAAAATATCTGCAACCAAAATCGAAAAAGTAAAAAAGGTGCGCTGTCGGCATGCACCTCAGCTTTCCAGTGCAAAAGAAAAAAAATATATATATTCAAAAATGTCAAAATGCGAAAGAGTTATTAGAAAAATGCTACCCCATAGGAATAGCATTAGCTCGCGAGCATTTCCTCGAGCGAGGACAGGGGACTTAATGTATAAAGTGATCACTTTGTTCTTTATTGTAATGATATTTTTACTTGTCTGGGGTGATTTTTAATGAAAAGTTTATTACTTAGAGAAATGTATTCATTATGCAATTACAATGAAAATAAAAATGCGTATAAATTACAGTATACCTTATAGTTAAGTGTTGTTCAAATCAAACACTATGGAATTTCAACTGTATTCAAAACAAATAAATGTATAAAATTGAAGCTGGTGTTATACACAATTGAAGTGAAAAAACTTCTTTAAACACCATAAAATAAGTTAACTGCGCAAAGCCTTTCGAAAGAACTTAGTCTTTCTTCGTCAGGCGCAAAAAAGACGTGCGTCTACTATGAATGCAGCGGCACGACTGAAGGGGAATGCGGGAGGGAGAGGGAGCAAGCAGAAGGAACAGCCAATAGGAAAGAAGAAGGCAACAGCCAATCACGGAAGAGCATAAACAAAACTAGATAAACAATGAAGGAGAGGAAAGGTAGAAGGGGGGAAGGGAAAAGGGAAAAAAGCGGGGTAAATTAAAAACAGGAGAGATTAGAATGAAATAAAATGTACGCAAAAAATATATAAATTATTAATAATAATAAATAAGGAAAAAAAATCAATTCTATTGATCCTCATATTCAGTTTACTTTTGAGTTAGAGAATGATAATAAACTCCCTTTCCTTGATGTTTTAGTTACCAAATGTGATTCTTCTTTCAAAACTTGTGTTTATAGAAAACCTTTTTCGGTCTCTAATCCACCCCATGCTCTCTCAAATCATCCTGTCAATCAAAAGATCGGTGTTTTTTATACTTATGTTTATCGTGCTCTCAAAATTTGTTCCGATTTTGCATCTCTTAAGAATGAACTCAATTATTTAAAATCTGTTGTTGTAAAACGCGGATTCAATCCTTCTATCATTAATACTGCTGTGAGAAAATTCAATAGACCCCCTAACAATTCTACTCTTTCTAATATTGATAAAAGTAAACCTGATAATTTAGTCGTCCTCCCTTTTTATCCTCTTTTATGTTTTAAATTAGCTAAAGTTTTAAGACGTTTCAATTTTAATGTTATCTTTAAACCAGTCAATAAATTAAAATTTCCTTCCATGAAATGTCCTGTCCCTGACCTCCAAAAATGGGGTATTTATAATATTCCTTGTAATGGCTGTGATTTATCGTATATTGGTCAAACTAAAAGAAATCTCGAAAAACGCCTAAAAGAACACTCTCGGTATGTCATTAATCAAGAAATTTCTAAATCTTCTGTTGCTAAACACTCTTGGGATTCCGGCCATAGTTTCAATTTTCAAACTGCTAAAATTATCTTTAATGCCAATAGTTCCTCTGAGTTAGATTTTCTTGAAAATTTAGCTATTTATATTAATCGTGATATTATTGTTAATGATAAATCTGATTCTAAAACGCTCTCCGTTGCCTGGAAGAATCTTTTCAGCACTGCTTCATAAATAAGTTTATTTTTTAATTATTATTATTATTATTATTATTATTATTATTGATATTATTATTATTTTTATTATATATATATATATATATATATATATATATATATATATATATATATATATATATATGTATACAATTTTCAGGTTTATATATGTGTGTTTATAATTGTAAACAATTTTTTATGTATTTTTATTTTTATTTAATTTTTTTTCCTTATTTATTATTATTACTAATTTATATATTTTTTGCGTACATTTTATTTCATTCTAATCTCTCCTTTTTTTCATTTACCCCGCTTTTTCCCCTTTTCCCTTCCCGCCTTCTACCTTTCCTCTCCTTCATTGTTTATCTAGTTTTGTTTATGCTCTTCCGTGATTGGCTGTTGCCTTCTTCTTTCTTATTGGCTGTTCCTTCTGCTTGCTCCCTCTCCCTCCCGCATTCCCCTTCAGTCGTGCCGCTACATTCATAGTAGACGCACGTCTTTTTTGCACCTGACGAAGAAAGACTAAGTTCTTTCGAAAGGCTTTGCGCAGTTAACTTATTTTATGGTGTTTAAAGAAGTTTTTTCACTTCAATTCAAAACAAATAATTACGAGTTAAGTAAATTACCCTCTAATGTAGTATATTTGAACTTAGTTGTTCAGTTATTATAGTTTTTAATTAATCAGTTCATTACTTAATATGGTGCATTTTTTAAAATTTATATTTTATTTTTTCAGATCACAAAAGTTTTAATGTGTCATTCTGAAAGACACTCCATAAAGTGACCACCTCTATATAGTGAATATTTTAGCCAGTCCCAAAGGTGGTCACTTTAGATAGGCTCCACTGTATTTAGCTAACACAATATATGTAAATGAAATTTTGATAGCGTTCACGTACGCGCAGTGAAAAATCAATTGGTAAACTTGCTCATTTTTCATACAATTTTTATTATTTTTCAATTCTGATTAAGGGGTATTGGATACAATGTTGTTAGTCATATTTTCGGAAAAGAACATTATTTTATATTAAAAAAATCTGCAAATTATAACTAAAAATTTGGGATTGTTTTTATAAAAGCTTTAATTTCTCTATTGGCTTATTGCAATAAGCCACTTAATCACAAACTATAGTTAGAACGCTTTTGCTACACTAGTTTTGACAGGGTTATTCAAAAGCTATTCATTCTTTTTCAGTTTGTTGACGGTCCCCTACGGAGTTTTGGAGAAAAAATCTTCACGGAAATGTATGACTTGTACTATTATGTTTATATACTTAGAGTTTCAGGATAATGCCTCGTGTATTTTTCTAGATATTTAACAAAATGTCTAAAATCACAAGTGGCCGGTTATTTTTGGACATATAGTGCATGTCAGATTGCCATGAAATTGTATGTATATGTTGATATTGAAATTGTATATATTGATTTTGGGGTTTACTGTGGTATGTTCGGTATTAAAAATAAATGCATAGCATTAATGGCTCATTTAAAGGCAGACTCAAACGAATTCCGTTGCAATATACGGCCTATAAGAAAAAAAAATCATTTGGGATGTAATGATATTACACTATTTTAAATACATTGAAACTTTTATGTGTCACTGAGGTATACTGCAAAACGCTTACTGTACAATCTGTTCTGCATATAATCTATCGTTTATTTACAGGGATACACTAGAGTATTTGGCTACAGTACTGCTATGAGGAATAATTACTAGAAATATGTTTTGAGATAGTTCATATACGAGGATACACAAAAGATCTCCAGTGCATTTCTACTTACTGACAAAAATTTCAGAATAGGAATTCTCAAATTTGCTATAATTTTAATTGAACTAACTGTTAGCATACTCTGTTATATATATGTATTAATCATCTTAAAAAAAAAAAAAAAAAAAAAAAAAGATTTTTTTTTTTTTTGCTATTTTTGTTATTTGCAAGAATTGGATCTTTTTATATGTTATCCATTTTCTAAATTGTTTATTTATATACCTTAATAAATTGTATAGTTTTGCTAAAGTATTCAGTATGTGTTGGAAAATGTTTCATAATCTATGCTGGGCGAATGATTTTTTGTTCTTGTTTCATTTAAAATAAATATCTTACAAGAAAAATAATTATGTCACTTTTATTAATATACTATTTTATCTCACTTGTGACGCGTTTTAACAGCCATCCTTCAAAAACAATTGAAAACAAAGTAAATGTTTTTTTTTAAAGTTCAATTCAAGCGAATAGGGCGCAATCATGGAGTAAAGGGAATGAATAGAGATGAAGTATGATGGCTGGTGTGTGTGTGTGTGGGGGGGGGGGTGATGTAAAAGATGTAACCGTAAAATCTGCTACATTTGGCTCAAACACAATTATGTGTGTTCTCAAAAAAGAAGAAAATTTTTAGTAATAAAGTTTTTAATTCATAATACATAAAACACTTTAGCACTTTTCAACTACGTTGGAAATTCTTCACAGAAAATCATCTCATAGAGTTCGCGGATTAAAATATAGGATTAGTTAGATCTAGATTCACATATTAAAATGAAATCGGTCTGCCAAGTCATATCTTTGTGCAAAACACCTAAAAATTCGATTTTAGCGGTTGTCTCGTAGGTTTACCATTGTGCTTTCCTGCACCCAAAAGTATGAAAATAAGGCGGACAGGGAATAGGAAAACATAATATATAGATTTAACTAATACGAATATACTTTACGAATATAGATTTAACTAATTCCAGATTTTTATCCGTGAACTCGGTCAGGTCTGTGCTGTCTCCTCCCGTTCTATTTAAAGGCATAAAAGAAGAAGAAGAAGAAAAAAATCTCACTTCAAAATGTATTGCAATTTTAGTTATTTCATCGCATGTGGAAAAAAATAAAATAAAAAAGATAAAAGACTATTCTCTTG
The DNA here is from genome assembly GCA_964019185.1 of Maratus speculifer. Lineage (NCBI taxonomy): Eukaryota > Metazoa > Arthropoda > Arachnida > Araneae > Salticidae > Maratus > Maratus speculifer. The sequence goes on along the minus strand of OZ025290.1, from coordinate 52,298,985 downwards.
CTTCTTGTTATCTCTGTCTAATAATTTAATGATATTTATTTTCGGTCTATTACTTATTTACCTTGTCTGTCGAATTCAGCGATAAAATTTAACGGCAAAATGCCTTTATTGATATGGCGATTACAGTTAAGTAAAAGAATTGATTAGCATCAGTATCTAATCTTTCTTATAGTCATTGTTCCTTCTATAAAAAGCCGTTACTTTTTCGGTAACATGACAGTTAATTTTTAGCATAATACTAAAAAAATGTTTTAGAGGTTTTATATAATAAAAAAAGTATATATTTGATGAAGAATGATGGGTTTTGATTTTTTTTATTTATAATTTTTATTATTACTTAATGAATAGAGATGTACTGGTATATCTCCGTTGTATTTACATTTACTTTCTTCTGTTAACATTGTTACTTAATTTATGAAGAGGATAAATATATTATTTAGTCAATATTGTATTTTTCCTCTAAAAGTTTCGTTATATGAAAATGAAATTTTATCGTAGGGGAGAGGGAGTATTATTGGCCAATTTTCATAAAGATCCATAACGCAGTAACTAAACTGAAAGGAAACAAAATTTTTATGCCCATTAGGAGCAAATCTAGTTCCTAATTAATTTTATTGTTTAAGAGTTTTATGTAATACTAAAAAGCCCATTAAAAATGACGGAGAATAAGTTATAAAGATATGTGCAACATATAAGCAACATGCATGATATTTTTTTTACTTATTCCACAATGATAGATGGAAATAACATATTTTAAAAACGAAGTGCATTTATAAAAAACTATGTATAGTATAAGACCACTAATCCGCATAGCTTGGTTCCAAGTGTTGTGAGAATTTGACTCTTTTTTTCCGCATTAGAGAACATGATTGTTCAATCTTTATTTATATTTTTAAAATTTTTTATTTTGGACAATTTAGATTATTAATTATTAAAAATAGATAAATTAAATGGACAATTCCATATGTGACAAAATGACATTTTGAGCTGTAGTACAAAGTTAAAGCAATTACCCCGAACCTATTATAAAACAAAAATGGATTAGGTTTAAAAAAGGTTAAAAAAAATGATTTACACATATTTAAGTAAAATACTATTAGTACAACCAAGGCGCTAAGATAAATATTGTTATAAGGTAGAATATGTTAAATACTTTTAAATAAATTTCATTAATAGATCAGAAATACTACTGCCCTCTGCCATTATGTAATGCATTTAAAGATCACTTCCAAAAGTTTATTTTTTAGGAAAGAGAGGGTAAGATGTATGTATGCTGATAAACATTATAATGTAATTATTTAAAGAATTTAAATAAACTCATGACGTACAAAAATAAATCGCTTCTCTCAACTAAATATTATTAATTACTAATTTTTAATTTCTACCAACTTCTTTCAGAGCCTCTACTGATTTATTGGTAAATTCTAAGGTTCAAAAAGCACTAATTGGGAAGCATTACATTACACCTTACACCTTCGATAATTTTCGATAGAGAAATAACAAAAACGGCCAATTTAACTGCTTGTTCAACTAGTGCACATTTAATTTCAGCTTGATCCGAAATATTCACCAAAATTGCATGCGTCAAGCATTTTAATTAGTCTAAAAGCTACCGGAATTTCCTGGACATTGTTACTCGATGAAAGAAATGGACAGTTTCGAAGGGAGTGCCGGAGCTAAGTTCCGAAGATTCATGATTTGACATCAATTCTTTTCAATAACGACTCAGGAAATTATCTTTCTATCCCAGGAATTTTATAGGAAGCTTACATCTCGTAGTTAAGTTTGGCTGCCCGAGTTTTTGAGGTTCGTGACAAACGAGGAACGCATGTTTAGAATATTTTAGAAGTATGGAATTAATTTTCGATTCTAAGAACCAAAATTTGTTTTCAAATGCATTTAACATTGTTTGTCTTCTCTAACGGCGAAGAGACTAGAGACAAAAGGGAAAAACTCGTAACTATAGTAAGTCGAAATGCATTTTAAGCTATAAGATACCCCTTCCCTCCAAAATAAATAAACAAATAAAAAACAAAACAAAACAAGATAAATAAATAAATAAAGTAATAAGTAAATAAATGGATTAGAGGTCTGCACGGGCCCGGGCCTAACCGGACCCGGCAGAATTAGAATAATTTTTTCAACGGGCCGGGCCGGCAAAAAAATTGAACGGGCCATATGGGCGATAAAAAAATTTAGCAGGCCTACCGGCTCATTATAAAGCTTACGAGACGACAAAATATGAGTTATTTTCAATGAATATGGCTTTAACGAAAATAACATGCAGAAATGTGTGCCACGAGCCGATATTTAGTTTGACAACATCAATGCAGAAATGTAACTTCTACAGTGTAGAGATCGGCATTGGATAGTTACATTACGTGTTATCCGGGCTTAATATTTTTTAATAGACTCGTGCCAAGCCGAGATCAGGCGTGCATTGTTTTTCTAAATATAGACGAATAGAACCGGAACTAGGCTTAATTATTCTAAAGAAATTTAGGGCAGACAACGTGATTTGTAAAAATTATTAATAGCGATAAATAACTTATGTTAACATAATCTTTGGATATATATATTTTAGTGATTTTTAAATTCACTTCTCAACAATGCGAAAGTTTGACACATTTTCTGACTAATTTTTAACTGTAAAAGTATAAAATTGACAAACCTGACTATTCAAGGGATTTGGAATCGAATAGCGTTTTTAATTTTGGTAAATAAAATACTTGTATAACTTTGTTGAGATATAAGGTATTCTTGTCAAATGGTTGCAAATTTTTCTACCTACCCATGTTGTCGCTTCCGGAAATTCTATTCAAAACGTTAACTTTGACAGTATTTTCTTGTATCAAAAAATGAATAAATTTATTCGATTACATAGTTTCTTAATAAAAACACTTGCTAATCTAATGCGTTTTCAAAAAAAAAAAAAAAAAAAAAAAAAAAAAAAAAAAAAAAAATTTCAAAAATGTATCAGAAAGTAACTCTTTTGGATTTGAGTATGAATTTGGATTCGGAATCTTTAATAAAATTATACTGAGACATTTCCATAAATCTGTTTTTACTATACAGCTTCAAAAGTTACAATGTTTTAACTTTTTTTGTTCTTTTATTCTAAGCCGTATTAATTTTTTAATGAATCTTTATTTGAATGTTGAAAGTATGAGAATTTAAGTAATCATTAATGTTGCTAAAGTGTATTTCCTGTAAAATATACTGTAAAATCATCCCATAATGCAGTATTCTTTAAAAGAATCTTAAATATATGATAAAATTCTGATTTTTTAGAAATAGTAGAAATTGTGGAGGGCCGGACCGAGCTTTTGGGTTTTACAATGGCCAGGCCTGGAAATTCCGGTCAGTGCAGACTTCTAAAATGTATAAAAATAGATAAATATAGCAAAATAAAAATTGATTAAAGAGTTATTCAATGGAAGATTATTAACAAGGCTAACTATTAATCTTTTTACATACGGCTTTTAGGATAATATAAATTTATTTTTTCATTAATAAATCATATTTTCATGTATAAATAATTAGCAATAATCTTCCTTTATAAGAACAGCCCTTTTAAGCATAGAATATGTAAATATAAAGCTGCAAAATTACTCCATAGTAGAATTAATATTAAAAATATAATTTTGAACTTATTGTACAAAAGAAAAGATAAGTGATTTGAAAAATATGCACATTTTCTTTCATAAAATAAACCTTTTTTTTTCTTAGATATTATGGATGCATCAAATTAATGCAGTTTTCTAATTTTCATTTAGCATGTGTAAATCTAACTTTCTACCGTGCATCTGTATTTTTATACGCTGTTAGCCTAACTGATAAGATTATTTTGAACTAATTGTACAAAGGCATAGATGAATAGTTTCTAAAATGCGCATATTTTATTTCATTAAATAAAAAAATTTCTTTTTTAAGATCATGGATCAATCAAATAGATGCAATTTTCCATTTTTATTAAGCATCTATTAATTTAACCTTCTACTGGTCATTTGTATTTACAAATCTGTTTGCTACGAATCTGATTGATGACTTTGTTTTAAACTAATTACACAAAGCAAAATATGAATATTTTCTAAAATGAGCATATTTTCTTCCATAAAATATGTATTTTTTCTTTTTTGAAATTATGGATGCGTCGGATAAGAAGCAGTTTTCTATTTTCGTTTATCATCCATTAATCTAATTTTCTATCGGCATTTTCACATTTAATATTCTGACTGATATATCCATATTTAACACCAATTAATTACTAACTTTTGATGCAGAAAAATAAGCAATACACTTTTTAAAACAAGTCGGATGTGGCAATCCCAAAACTTTCTTCTGTCTCATATATGTCAATGCTTCAAAATTCGCTATCACAGTACCAAAATTAAATTTCAATCTATGTCCAACATGAGGATTCTAATGATTATGAAATTTCGTGCATTTGTTATTGCTATATAACTAACGTTAAAATTACGTAAATCATGTAAAATGCAGAATGGCAGCTCCACTTGTTGGATGATTTATATAGAAACCTAATTTGCAAGAACTTATGTCAACATCTAATTGAATCTAAAGTTTGGTGAAAATCAGTTCATTAATTCTTGAAGTAAAGCTATTGCGGAAATTGTGAAAAATACAGTATAGCAACGTCACTTGATAGGTGATTTACACTAAAATGTAAACAACACCAAATCGTATTAAGGAATAACTGAATCTGAAGTTTTATGAAAATCCGTACATTAATTCTAGAGATAGTTACTACGGAAATATCAAAAAATGCAGCATAGCAGCTCCATCTGTTGAGAGATTTGCATCAAAAGTTAGAAAACATTGATTCATGTCAAGGACTAACTGAATCTGAAGCTTGATGAAAATCCGTGCATTAATTCTGGATACCGAGCTGTTGCGGAAATCGTGAAAAATGTTACATAGAAGCACCTCTGTTGAAAGATTCACAACAAATTTAGAAGACGCTAATTTATCTCAATGACTAGCTAAATATGAAGTTTGATAAAAATCTGTGTATTAGTTCTTGAGATAGAGCTATTGCGGAAATCGTGAAAATGTTGCGTAGCAGCACCACCTGTTGAGCTGTTTACATCAAAAACTAATCAGTACTAATTTTTTATCAGGGACTAACTGAAAATAATTAAAAAAAATTCTGTGCATTATTTCTCGAGATAGAGTGCCGACAAAATTTGCGTCACATACAAACAGAAAGACAGAGTCTCAGACTCGCAGAGAGACATTTTGTAAAAACATTTTTTTGGCATCTTGTCCTCAAAGTGTGTAAATACATCGAAAACCGGAAGTCGAAAATTTTTAGGAATCCAACATTTCTTGTAAAGATAGAAGAAAGTAAAAATACGTATTATATGTTTGTTATGTACCAAGTATTTTCTCATGGCAATAAAACAATGAAGAGATATTGACAAAAATGTGATGCATTTTATATTTGATAAGGAATGGGTTCATTTATTTTAAAGCGAGACATTTAACAATAATTATCTTCAATTACATTACACCAGAAATTAAAAGGGATGAAAAAGTCTTCAAGTCACATAGCAATATAGTTTCTTCTCAGGTAAACATAACCCTCATAACATGCATGGTCACTGTGACGTCACTGCAAGTCACTATGGTTACATCACATCTGTGACCAAAATGCCACCATTCTGTGACGTCACATTGTGACTTAGATGTGAAATTCTTGGAAAGCTTAAAATAATTACATAAATTCTCAAAAACATGATATTTGCTGTAAAATTATGTTTTGTTAAAATAATAATAATAATAATAATAATAATAATAATAATAATAATAATAATAATAATAATAATAATAATAATAATAATAAAAGTCACTGTAATGTCATTTCATGTAACTTTCATCACAAATATGTGACAAAATACCACCACATTTTAAAATCGCAATGTGACAAAAACATGAACTCGAAAAACTTCTGAATCAATTTTTGAAGCAATTTTTAGCTGACATATCAAACAAAAAATGAGTTCAAGAGAAATATTGTGGCGCTGAGTTGGTGAAAATGCTTCCAGTCTGTGTGTGCAGTCAATAATTTATATTGAACTTAATTTTTATGGCAAAAATCAGTTTGGATAGAAAAACGTGAACAAAAAATAGGTATGATTTTTTTCTTTTTCCTGTTTGGTTATCATTGTTATTATTATAATATATATAGGGAGAAATATTTTAAGCACTTCTTTAAACAGACTATCTAAATGTATTTGAAAGCTTGGATCAGATTGATTTTGTGCGTACTTTGCAAATTAAGTTATATTTAGTAATTTAATTATTTACATTTCGGAAAAATAATTTTAACTAATTAATAATCTTTTCGCAATTCAGATTGAAACGTTTTCAGAATTTTGGGTATTCCTATCAAATCCCTAATAAATTTAATTGAAGATTCAATTGAGTAAAAATAGTTACATTTTCTTTACTTCTAAATTATAAACCCAGATAAAAGTTTTGGGATTGCAGTAGTTGAAACATAATAAAAATCATGCCGCTGTCGTCTTTTAAATTTAAGAAAGAACAAAAGAAGAACATTCATATATCAAAAGATTAGATAAAATAAAGTAAAACAGATTTGAATACATTTAAAAATTGAAATTTATTGTACAAAAAATAAAAATACTGAAAAACATTTAAAAATACAAAAAGTAAACGTTTCGCCAAGCTACTCGCAAGGCATCATCAGTACAAATAAATATCCATTGCATAACAAAAAGTGGAACAAATCCAGCACAGTTACAGTTAGTTATTTTTTAGGAATAGATAATATTCACTAGGGATAGAACGAGCCTCGTTCAGAGTCAGCGATCGCAAATATGTGAACCAACCTTCGAGGAAAAATCTACCGTGGTAACTGTTACAACCCGATTATAAAATACTGGCATTCGCAAACTACGGGATGTGTTTCATTTGAATACAATGCCGTACAATTTTAGAATTTAAATTACCACTTTTCAGATTTTTTAAATGTATTCAAGTCTGTCTTAGTTTATTTTTATCAATCTTTTAATAGCTTTTTAAAATCAGATGCTAAATGTATGTGTATTGCAAATATTCATCTAAATAATAACTTCCCAGAAACTAACTGAATATAAAAAGCCTTATCTTTAAATCAGTCACGAAATGTTTTTCCTAAATAAGAACGAGATTATTTAAATATAGCACTTTAAATATATATTTTATCTGCACTTAATTATCACGCACAGCATAGTTTCTAGAAATTTCAGTAATCCTGTTGGAAGAACGTTTTTTTCAAAATGTCACTCTTTTTCTGTTAACTGATTTACATGTTTACTTAAAATAATGTTCTTTGGAATAATAAAAAAAGCGTTTTTTGTTTAATAACCTAAACTCCCGCCTACCCTTTATTTTTTTGTAAATCTTCAGATAAATTATCTAAAATTTCTCTTGGTTAGCTTAAACATGGAATGACAAGAAAATTCAGAATAGAATATTTTTTGTTAGTCAAAAAAAAAAAAAAAAAAAAAAAAAGATGCCATTGATATATGCTAGCGGTGGTTATAACATTAAAAGAGATTCATTAATTTAAATTTAAGTAAACACTTTTAGGTAAAAATAGCATTAAGTAAGAGTACATGTCTTGAATTTTGTCCTTTTAAATAGGTTGCGATTAGAGGTCTGCACGGGCCCGGGCCGGCGGAATCGTTTCAAATTTTCTAACGGGCCGGGCCGGCAGATTTAGAATAGTTTTTTCAACGGGCCGGGCCGACAAACAAGATAAACGGGCCGGGCCGGGCCGGCAAAAAATTGAACGGGCCAGACGGGCCGGGCCGATTAAAAAAATTTTCGGGCCTACCGGCCCGTTCTCAAGATTTGAGCTGGAACGATAAAATATGAGCTTATGGTAAAATATGAGCTTTTCAATGGTTTTAACGAGAATAAGTATAAATGTGCGTCACGAGCCATACTAGTTTGACAGCATCAGTATAAAAATGTACAGTGTAGAGATCAGCATCGGAGAATTACATTGTGTGCAACTCGTTTTAATCATTTTTTTAGCTGACTCATGCCGGTCTGAGATCAAGCTTGCATTATTTTTCTAAATATAGACTGGCCGGACAGGAACTAGACTTAATTGTTCTCAAGATCTGTAGGACAGAAAACATGATTTGTAAAATTATTAACAGCGATAAAGAACTTATGTTAGCTTTATCTTCGGATATATACTTCTTGATGGTTTTTAAATTAATTTCTCGATAATGCGAAAGTTTGACACATTTTCTGATTAATTTTAAATTGTAAAAGTATAAAAGTGATAAGCTTAACTATTGAAGGGATTTGGAATCGAATAGCGTTTTTTTATTTTTGGTAAATAAAATACTTGTATGACCTTGTTGAGATGTAACAGTTTCTCAAATGATTACAGGTTTTTCTCCCTTCCCATGCTATCGCTTCCGGAAATTCTATTCAAATCGCTAATTTGGACAGTATTTTATTTGCTTGTAGTATTCTTAAATTGCTTGTATCAAAGTAGGGATAACACCACTCGATTATATAGTTTTTGAATAAAAGATACCTGCTAATCTTATGCATTTCTGAGAAAAAAGTGAATTTAGAAATGTATCAGAAAGGTTCTTCTTTGAATTTAAGAATGAATTTGGATTTAAAACCTTTAATAAAATGATATAGAAATATTTTTGTAAATCTTCTTTTATCAAACATCTTCAAAAGTAACGATGTTTTTAGCTCTCTTTCTTTTTTCTTTTATTCTAAGCCACACTAAATTTTTAATGAATCTTTATTCGAATGTTGAAAGCCTAAGAATCTAAGTAATCATTAATGTTGTTAATGTGTATTTCCTGTAAAATATACTGTAAAATCATTCCATAGATATGTATGCAGTATTCTTTAAAGAAATCTTAATTATATGATAAAAATCTGATTTCTTTTAGAAATCATAGAAATAGTAACGGGCCAAAACGGGCCGGGCCGGGCCTGTTTTCACTGATTTTTGTACGGGCCGGGCCGGGCCTGGAAATTCCCGCCCGTGTAGACCTCTAGTTGCGATTTTCCCGTCTTGCTTATCATAAGTTCGTTGCTATAGCAGACTAATTTTTTTATAGACCTGCATTTCTTAGCAGCTCTAAAAGTTCTTTCCGATGAATGATTACTTCAGTGTATAGTTAGAGAATATGTTTGAAATTTTAAATTAACTTTTGTAATGTCGCCAAGCTTTTTTCTAAAATATTACGAAATTTATTTTCATCTGAAGATATTCTAAAAGACAAGTAAGTATTTTGAAAATTAAAGAATTGACTTCAGATGCCGCGTACCCTCCTTTTTTTTAAATTGCTCATGTGGAACTGTAATATAGTTATTCAAGTATAAGTTATCGATCAGTGCATGTTACACAGGCCTTACTGTAAAACTTTTTAGAACCTTTCATTTTTCTTGTATAGCCAGTACACAGAAAAAAATAACGGTGACTATAACAGTGGAAAAGACTGTTTTTCTTTCTAGAAAAGGAAAAAATACAATTCACAGTCCTTTTTTGCTGTTTTTTTTTTTTTTTTTTTTTTTTTTGTAAGCGCCATCTACGAAAGGAGTCGTGAAATACACCCACGATTTTAGCAAAAGATACGAGAATATGTCTTAAAAATTCCATTAAATCGAATCATTAATATACCCCCCCCCCCCCTCTTCTGCTTTCTACGGAGAATTGTAAAATTTATACAAAAATCTTCAAGTATAGTAGATTCCTTATGTAAAAGATTTTTACCCTCGAAAATGAGTCTAACTCCTTGTTCTGTTCACTTCTGTTGTCTGGAACAAGTTTCAACTCTTTCTATATAATAAAGGTAAGTGTTAGTTTTAATTTGTTTATTCATACGCATTTCTTTATTTGTTTATTAATTGTAATTTAAAAATCTTCTATATTTAAAATTTAAACAGTTACAATTTTTGTCCAGCTGTTTACTACTTAGCGTAAAAGTTTTATTTATTTATTTTAGTATAAAAATTTTAATTTAGCTCTTCTGCTGACAAATCGATAATCTCACCCGAAGTTTGTTTTTAAAATGGATATAATACATATTTTCTATTTTATTAAATTAACTAAGTAATTTTAGCATAAACTATACCGACTAGAAATACATATATATTTTTTCCGTCAAACATTCAAGTTCACAAATCTTTCTTTCCTTTAAATTATTGTATTAACCCTTTAAACTATCGTATTTTCCTTTAAATGTCAATTTTTAGGGTGCACAATTATAATCTGTGAAAATTTATATTCAAACTGACTGAAAATTTGAACTAACTGAATGAAAATTTATATTCAAAATATACATTGGAAACAACTGTTGCAGCTTGGTTGAGAAAGACTTCCTAACAATTTGGGATGCCTAGACATCAGCAATATCATTTTTCTCAACGAAGATACAAAATATCGAACAGATACCTTTGTTGTAAACTTGTCAGTATATTTACCTTCATGAGCAATATCAACAATAAGACCCATAAATTCTTAAACAAATTTGTTTATATTTAATAATTCCCCAAGGACTCAGTCACTAATCATTCGGATTTACTGTGTGAGAACTTAACTTCCATTTCATTTATTTTGATTCTTTTTACCGTTTGTCTTTTTTTATTCATCCAATTAAATAATTTGGTTTTGTTATCATACATGTTTTAATTTATGTCTGAAAATGTTGTATTTTGATTTAACATGATTTTTTGGGAAGTAATGCGTTAGTCGCAAATTTCAATGTTTACATTCCAATGTATAGCACATATAACAGATGTTCATGACTAAATTATAGCATAATTTTATATAAATAAGCATAATTTCAGTTTAAAACGTAGAATAAATAACAATTTGCTCTCAAAGCTCTTTCAATCAGTAGCGTAGCTATGTTTTTGGCGCCCAGGGCCAGCAATAAATTTTGCGCCCCCCCCTCCTCCAAAAAAAGGGGGGGGATTAGAAAGGAAAAATCTACAAAATGATATGTTTCAAAATAATTGTTTACTATTTTTTTTCTGAAACTGAACAAAAAATTTATCTTACTGCACAAAAATTTAAAATGCATTCAAGATTCTAATTAAAAAGTTTGAGATTATAATAAGCTGCAGGTATAAAACTAATAATTATAATAATCGCACATACAAGACCAACATTTAGTTTAACTTCATGAAACGGAACAATTTTTGTCATCATTTCACAAGCCATAATATTGTTTTGGTTTGTTCTAGTACTTTTTGGCTTATGAAATTTATTATAATACAGTAGACTCCTCCAAATTCGCACATCTTGGGACCAGAGGTTATATGGAGTTTAGAATTTTGTTGATTTCTGGTAATTTATTTGTAAATTCATTATAAGAAATTCTTTCAATATAGTAAAATAATAAACTAAAATGATCAAAACTGAGATAATTTTAAAACTGATTAAATTATTTATAATATAAAGGTCAAATATATAATAATGTAAAATAAAATAAGCATAATAAACTAGTTGGATGTGTCAATCCCAAAACTTTCTTCTATCTCATAAGTATATTTTAATATTTAAAAAAAAAAAAAAAAGTGGTGACCCCAAAGTTACCCACTGTCGAATTTCCTCGAACATTTGACCTAGCCTAATGAGATTCTGGTATCCGAAAAGTCTAAAACGCAAAATTTAATTAATATTCTGCGAGAATGAGCTTAGTAGTGCCTCATGTTGGGTAATTTATACTAAAACCTAATAAGCATCTATTTATGTCAAGACCTAACAGAATCTGAAATTTGATGGAATTTCGTCCATTAGTTCTTGAGATATAGTTATAACAAAAAAATTGCAAAACGTAGCACAGCAACACCATATCTTGGACAATTTATGCCAAAACGTAAAAAAGCGTCTAATTATGTTATGGTGTAAAAGAATCCAAAGTTTGATGAAATTCTGTGCATTAGTTCTTGAGATATAGTTAGTTTAAAAAAAAAAAAAAAACGTGTAAAATATAGCACAACAGCACCATCAGTTGAAGGATTTATAACAAAACGTAATCATCGTGCAATTATGTTATATGTCATTTTGTAACAAAATCTGAAGTTTGATGAAATTCTGTGCGTTGGTTGTCGAGATATAGCTATTGGAAAAATCGTGCAAAATGCAGCATAGCTGCACCACCTGTTGCAAGGTTAATACCAATATGTAATCAGCGTCTAATTATGTTATATATACTAGTGTAACAGAATCTAAAATTTGATGAAGTTCTCTGCATTAGTTCTTGAGATATAGCTATCGCAAAAATCGTGCAAAATGTAGCATAGCAGCGCCACCTATAGGGCAGTTCACACCAAAACCTTATCAGCGGCTATGTATCTCAAGGTATCGCGGAATCTGAAGTTTGGTGAAATTCTGTGCATTAGTTCTTGAGATATAGCAATCTTGAAAATCATGAAAAACGTAGTATAGCAGCGCCACCTGCAGGCCAATTTTCACCAAAAACCAATAGGCACTAATTCATATCAAGGTCTAACTGAATATAAAATTTTATTAAATTTCGAGCATTAGTTCTTGAGATAGAGCTCCCACAATTTTTTTGTCACACACAGACAGACTCACAGACAGACTGACAGACTCACAGACAGGCATTTTCTAAAAATAGTCAAAACGTGTTCAGGACCTTCTAACACGTATAAATCCGTCGAAAACCGGAAGTCGAAAATTTTCATGAATCCAATACTTTCTTCTTGTAAAGATAGAAGAAAGTAAAAATATACACATTCCTTGAATTATTTAATGAAATACATGTAGAATAATATAAAGCAAAAAAAAAAAAAAAAAAAAAAAAAAAAAAATCTGATTTTGGCCCTACGTATGAACTGAAAGTTTCTTTGTTTACATCTGCAAAGATAAGCGGACTTTTTTTAAAGATCGCGAAAAAAATGCAAATTTTATCAATAAGGCAGAAAAAAAAGAGCTTATTGGATTTTTTCCCCTTTTTGGACAATGTATGATTGTGTTAAAAATTCTAAGTATGAAAGTAACTTATTTTAAGGGTTGTAAAAAAGCCTGGTAAAATTTAAAAAAGCAATGTTATGCTGGTGGCTTTTGTTAGTCTTAATCGGCCTTTTTTTAAACCAAAATTAACCTTTACTAGATGGAACCCGTCAAAACTTGACGGCACCGAAGAAAGAAAAAGGTATTTTCCAGCTATTACAGGATTTTTTAACGACTAATCTTCAGCAAAAATTTCAATAAATAAAAGAAAAATCTGCATTTTACATCCAGGCAAATGACCCGCAATTGGCCGAGTTACATTCAAACATGCTGTCATAGAATTAGAATCTCTCTCATTTGATAATTTTCCATTTACAAATACAACACCAATAAATTGTACATGACATGAATAAATCATAAATTACTGTCATTACTCATTTCATACAAAATATACATACTTCACTTACTTCGCAGCAAAATAAGACGGAATTTATAGTTTGCCATTTAGCAACAACTATAACAATGATCCTCTCAGTGGGTAATTTGTTGTTACATTACCCACCCCATTCAACAAATAAACATTTGCATTTTCAACTACCTTTCTATTACCTTTTCATAAATCAAAAATACATGTAAATTTCACATATTAAAAAAATTAATGATAATATTTATTCTGGCTAGGTGAAACCCGTCAAAACTTGACGGCAACAATATGAGAGAATCAAAGAAAAAAAATTATTTTGCCACTATAAAAAAATTTTTAAAGAAATTTTTTTTTAAAGATTAATATTTATTAAAAATTTCAATATGCTTTTCCATTTACCAACTTAACACCAACATGACATGATCCCGGGCGCAGAATTGGTGCAATGCTGCGACACACGTAACAGACTCTTGAAAATGTTTGAAGATTTTTCAACTGTTAAAGTTAAAAAAAAAAAAAAAATGCTAGAAATCATTTGCTATGTACCAAAGTTTGTCTAGGTACCATAAAAAATGCAAATTTTGGCAAATAATCACAAAAAAATAGAAAATTTCGTCAAAATCCCCCCTCCCCAAAAAAAAACACTTAAAAAATGCTAGAAATCATTTGCTATGTACCAAAGTTTGTCTAGGAACCATAAAAAACCCAAATTTTGGCAAATAATCACAAAAATAGCAAATTTCGTCAAAATACCCCCCCCCCCAAAAAAACACTTAAAAAATGCTAGAAATCATTTGCTATGTACCAAAGTTTGTCTAGGTACCATAAAAAATGCAAATTTTGGCAAATAATTACAAAAAATAGCAAATTTCATCAAAATACCCCCCCCCCCCAAAAAAAAACATGCCCGGAAATTTTATAAATAGATGTGGAAAAATAAAACAGCAAATTTCGTCAACAGATTGCAAAAAACAACAAATTTCTTCAAAAGATCTCTAAAAAATTTGTCAAAAAACTGAAAAAAAAAATTTGTCTAGGTATCCCAAATAAAACAAATTTCGCAAAAGTATTGCATAAAAATCAAAATTTTGCCAAAACGTCTGAAAAATGGCAATTTTTATGAATTTTTTTTTAAAAAAAGGCAAATTTTGACAAAAAAATCCCTAAAAAATGGCAAATTTGTAAACATATTATGAAAAAAAAATTGTGAGAAAACAACAAATTTCGACAAATGATTGTGAGTAAACAACAATTTTCGTCAAAAGATTGAAAAAAAAGCAAATTTTATCAAATAATCACAAAAAAGATAAATTTTGCAAAAAGATCTTCAATAAACGGCAAATTACATCGAAAAATCTTGACAACACGACAACTTTCATCGAAAGAACTCGAGAAAAACGATAAATTTTACCGAAAGACCTCAAGATGACGAATTTCGTCCAGTTATCATAAAAGACGTGAATTTCGCCCAAAGATCTCAAAAAGCACATAAAATTTATCCAGGTAATCACAAAAAAAGGTAAATTTAGCTAAAAATAGTGGAAAAAAACGACAAATTTCTTAAAAAAATAACAAAAAACAACAATTTTGCAAACAAAAATCACGAAAAAAGGATAAATTCGATAAAACAGCAAATTACATCGAAAGATCGCGAGAAAAAATGACAAATTTCACCGAAAATCCCCGAGAAAACAAAAAATTTTGTCCTGGTACCATAAAAGATGTAAATTTCATCAAAAGATCTTGAAAATACTTTAAATTTGTCTAGGTACTTCAAAAAAACACAAATATTGGTAAACAGATTGTGAAAAAACAACACATTTTGTCAAAAGATGAAAAAAAGAGGCACATTTTATCAAAAGATCGCAAAATAGGTAATTTTTGGAAAGAAAAAAGCGAAAATATGACAAATTTCTGAAAATAACGAAAAAAACGACAAATCTCACAAAAAAAATCACGAAAAAAGCATAAATTTGATAAATCGGCAAATTACATCGAAAGATAGCGAGAAAAAAACGACATATTTCACCAAAAATCCCTGAGAAAACAAATAATTTTGTCCTGGTACCATAAAAGATGTGAATTTCGTCAAAAGATCTTGAAAATACTTTAAATTTGTCTAGGTACTTAAAAAAAAAAAAAACACAAATATTGGTAAATAGATTGTGAGAAAACAACACATTTTGTCAAAAGATGAAAAAAGAGGCACATTTCATCAAAAGATCACAAAAAAGGTAAATTTTGCAAAAAAAAAAAAAAAAAAAAAAAAACCCTGAAAAAAATGACAAATTTCTGAAAATAACAAAAAAAAAACGAAAAATTTCACAAAAAAGTCACAAAAAAGAATAAATTCAATAAAACGGCAAATTACATCAAAAGACAGCGAGAAAAAACGACTAATTTCACAGAAAATCCCTGAGAAAACAAATTTTTTTTTCCTGGTATCATAAAAGACATGACTTTCATCAAAAGATCGTGAAAATACATAAAATTTGTCTAGGTACTTCAAAAAACGCAAATACTGGTAAACAGATTGTGAGAAAAAAACACATTTTGTCAAAAGATGAAAAAAAGAGGCACATTTCATCAAAAGATCACAAAAAAGGTAAATTTTGCAGAAAAAAAGCGAATATATGACAAATTTCTAAAAATAACGAAAAAAAACCCCAACAAATTTCACAAAAAATCATGAAAAAAGGATAAATTCAATAAAACGGCAAAATACATTGAAAGACAGCGAGAAAAAACGACAAATTTTACCGAAAATCCCTGAGAAAACAAATAATTTTGTCCTAGTGTCAAAAAAGACATGCATTTTGTCAAAAGATCACGAAAATACATAAAATTTCTCTAGGTACTTCAAAAAAACGCAAATATTGGTAAACAGATTGTGAGAAAACAACACATTTTGTCAAAAGATGAAAAAAAGAGGCACATTTCATCAAAAGATCACAAAAAAGGTAAATTTTGCAAAAGAGAAGTGAAAAAAAAATGACAAATTTCTGAAAATAACAAAAAAAAAAAAAAAAAAAAAAAAAAAAAAAAACGAAAAATTTCACAAAAAAAAGTCACGAAAAAGAATAAATTCAATAAAACGGCAAATTACATCGAAAGACAGCGAGAAAAAACGCCAAATTTCACAGAAAATCCCTGAGAAAACAAATATTTGTTTCCTGGTATCATAAAAAACATGAATTTCATCAAAAGATCGTGAAAATACATAAAATTTGTCTTGCTACTTCAAAAAACGCAAATACTGGTAAACAGATTGTGAGAAAAAAACACATTTTGTCAAAAGATGAAAAAAAGAGGCACATTTCATCAAAAGATCACAAAAAAGGTAAATTTTGCAGAAAAAAAGCAAATATATGACAAATTTCTAAAAATAACGAAAAAAACCCCAACAAATTTCACAAAAAAATCATGAAAAAAGGATGAATTCGATAAAACAGCAAATTACATTGAAAGACAGCGAGAAAAAACGACAAATTTTACCGAAAATCCCTGAGAAAACAAATAATTTTGTCCTAGTATCATAAAAGACATGAATTTTGTCAAAAGATCATGAAAATACATAAAATTTGTCTAGGTACTACAAAAAATGCAAATTTTGCCAAATAATAATAATAAAAAAAAGAGCTAGCAGTAAATATGGTACATAAGGTCTGCATTATCACGAATGAATGCTATGCAAAAAGAGGGATCTCTTGTGATAATTTTAGTTTTCTTCGTTGATTATAATGATCTTCATATTTTTGGAAAAACTTTGTTGAGAGATCAAGAGATTGGAAAAAAAAAATATATATACATAGCAAATTTCATCAAAATATTCTCCTTTCTGTCCCCCCCCCCCAAAAAAAAAAAAAAAAAAAAAAAAACCTCAGCAAATTTCGTCACAGGAACACTATTAAAAAAAGGATAATTTTTTTTCTTTCTTTCTTTTTTCTTTTCTTTTTTTTTCTTTTTTTTTTTTTTAAGGGAACTTCGAGTCAACTCAAGACAAAAAAAGTTAAACATTAAATAAATATTAATGATTTACAAAGCTGTTTAAAACTGGGCTTTTTTTCATTTCATATGCAATTCACCATTCTTCGGCGAAAATAATGTAATGTAAATACTTCCTAAAAATTATGAGTTAGCTCAAAAATGAAATTTTAAGGGGGAAAAAAATCACAGATGCTATACAGATATAGCAGATATATATATATATATATATATATATATATAAATCACAGTTTTCTTGACATAAATATCATAAGAAAATGAAGCACAAAATAAATAATGATTTGCGAATATGTTTATATCCATAAAATCAATAACATCGGTCAAAAATCCCTGTTTTTTTCTCCCTTCAAAAAACAAAACAAACAAACAAAACAAAACAAAACAAAACAAAAAACGTGATATCTAACCTGGTTTTTTTACACATACTTACTACAAATTTGAAAATTACTATTCGGAAAATGCTTAATCGGCAAGAAAAAAAAAAAAAAAAAACTGTAATCATTAACTACTGAATGTTTCAATTTCATCGGAAACTGTCGAAAAAAAAATTGTTTAAGCTACATTAAGTCTAAACTATGTTTGCTGGCTAAAAAATGGAATAGAAATGGAAATAAAATAACTTAAAGTGAGAAACGGAAAAAAAAAATGTTTTTCCAAAAAATGAAGATCATTATATTAACCAAGAACAATAAAATTATGAAAAGAAAAAGAAATCCTTCTTTTCGCATTCATTTTCATTCAACAGTGATAATGCAATCCCATATTTACCACTTGCTAGAAGCTGGAAGTATGTGTTTTCAGAGAGTAAGAACTCTTCTTTGATTGGTTCATGTTCTCAGACATCGGCGCAAATGTCGATGCGTAGAGACGAATTTAAACCTATGCTAACTTTTTCTGGCTTTCGTTTTAATATATAGATTGGCCGAAGTTGATTTTCTACAAAGAATTTAAATTGTTACACTGCACCTTTTTATGTGTTTTTTTAAATTAATTTTAAAGATATTTAGTTGAGGTAGATTTCAATATGACCTGGTTTCTTAATAATAAAGACGTCAATATTGGAATAATTATGGATTGCAAATTTTTCAGCTAAACTTAACAAATCCATACAAATATATTTCTCTGGTTTATACTGATCTTAAGCCCCCCATTTTTTTTTGTCTTTTACTGTTTCATGCAATTAAAACAAAACAATAGTTGAAATCCAAAGTTTTATATTACTATTCAATCAAAAACGTTACATTTTTACAAGAAAACAAACAATATTAAATAAGTAAAGTCAGCTCTTAGCTTTTTCATATAGGTTTTCAATGAAAAGCAGTGAAACTTTACAGTGGCTTGTGAATGGGGTGAGGAAGGGGACATTTGCTCTGTGTATGAAAATTTAGGGGATGCCAAATTTATACTACCATCATAACTTTTGGCCTGTCATAAGAAAAAGTTGGAAGAGGGGGGCACCAAATTCGGTCTTTGACCCGGATGCAATTTTCTCTTCGCATGTCCCTGAAATTTTATTCTGCTTCCTAATTCCTTTGACAAAAAATGTAAAAAAAAAAAAAAAAAAAAAAAAAAAAAAATCCAGATTATAAAGCATGCAAAGGGAGGTTAAGAAAAAAATAATAAAAGTTTAACTATTATTATTTTTAAACACCAACCAAACATTGTGAATCAATTGATTACTGGAAGGCAGTTCATTACTGGCACATCTACCCTATATACAGTAGACTCCCTCAAATCCGCAAACAAGAAATCCACAACTCTCTAAAATCTGCACATATTTTATGGATGTAAACAATGAAATTTTCAGTTACGATATTAGGACAAAATTTGATTTTTTTAGTTTTGTATCAATTCCACATATTTTTAAATTTGCAATTTTCTTAATTAAACTCTATTCATGTTTTTTGATGAAGGAAGAATTTTTTTTTTTTTTTTGGGGGGGGGGGGGAAATTCCAGATATTGCTGATATCGCTGGTAATCAAAATCTTACTAAATATAAATATGCATTAATCCAGGAGTGCCCAGAGAGAGGTTTGGTGACGCACGATGCGTCATACAATTTAGTTTTGGGGAGGGGGATTTGAGAAAAAGTACATTTTTTTGGGGGGGGAGGGGGGAGATTTTTAATTTTTTAATATTTCAAAATTTAGTTCCAGAAATGTTCCTATGTTTTCTTTCTTTAAATTCTAGATAAGGGCAATAATAGCTTATTCTGCTATTCTCATTTCGCTATCTCTTGAAGGTGCAATAGATTATAAGTAGGTATAAGAAGGTGCAGTACATTATAAGATATCCGCACTGACAGATAATTCGCACTTGAAATTTTCGAGATTTTTTAACAGATAATCCGCAGATTATACGCAGAAAAATAAGGTACGTCTTATGCTTTTGCATCAGTATGGTTTGCATCAGTATAGCTTAATTCCTTCTGAATGCAATTCACTAAAATGATATACTGTTGAGAATATGTATATGCAATATGTGTTTTTAAAAGTCTTACCTTTTTTATTTTTTTTTATTTCCAGGTGCTTGTTGAACATAAATCCAAACAGGGGAAATAAACAGGGAAAGAACAGCCTAAAAGATGGCATAATGCCACGAGTATCATCATTGTTAAATAAATTATCGGTTTACGAATGGTTGTAGATCATAACTTGTGGCTTGTATTTCTTATTAAAATTAAACTTTTTTTAATTGCAATTTTCATGTCTTGTTTTTTTCCTCTTTTAAATCTAATTTATCTTTCAGACTTATTTCGAATGAAACTTGTTCAATTGCTAGAAAAGAATTTTATATATAATTGTGCTTCCATGATCCCTGTTTAGGTACAATTACACTTTAATGTAGATATGGTAAATTTGCTTAAAATAGAAACAAAAATTTCTGACCTTTTCCAATCAGCAAACAAATGCTGATGGTCAAGGTAGAATTTAGTATCAATGCTTCGAAATTTTTTTTAGATTACTTGAAAGTTCATTTATCATAATTTATATTTCTGGTTTAAATTAACAATTAATATATGAATGGGGAAACTTATATCTAACCATATACAAAAGCAATTTTAAAAATGCATTCCTGATTGTAAATAATGCTAAGTTGAAACCACAATAAGATTTCATGATTTCATGAACTGGAATATTGTTCTGATATCCTCCATTACATTTTGAGTCCTGTAAACAACCAATATTACATATCTTGAAGTACTAATGGAACTCAAATAGAAAGTGCTTTGGAAAGAATTAATAAATTTTCATTTTTTATCAGCAAAGACAATTTAAAAATGCGTTAAGAAAGGAAAAATGCTACTTTTCTTAAAATTTGATCAAGAAAATCAAGCTTTTCTAGAAAAAAAAATTCAATGATGGGGTTTTAATGAAAACATAGCTTATAATTAAATCCATAACTGTTTTACTATCAAGGTCTCACATTGTATAAAGGTATGTTTGTAGAAACAGACGTACAATTTCTTTATCCTCCCTCCATCACACACATACACTACTTAAAATTTCAGATTAGGTGGAGTTTAATTTTAAATTTTGATCTATCCATAAAAGATGCCACACATTTCTTCAATATTTTTTATCTCCCCCTCGACTTTTGCCACAAAATGTCAAATTTCACCTTACTGTCCCTCCTCCTTCCTCTTGTTACATGTCATGCTATGTTACATAAAATATACTTGCCATTCAGAATCAAAGCACTACCTTATAGAATGTATTTCACACTATATTTTTAATCTTTAACTATCTGTTTTAATGACATTTGTGAGCATAACAGTAAAAATTTGTATACTTATTTTATATGCAATAAGGTTAAAGTTTATAACCAAAAACAGCAATGAAATATCAATATGAAAGAGCAATAGGAAAGATTAGTAATTTGCAGTTCAAAATATAATTTAATATATTTGGCTTTAAATCTTATCTTTACTTTATGAACACAAAATATTTTTAAAATAACTTGAAAATTTAATCTATTGGTTTTACATGCTTTTATTTTAACCAAAATGTGTGATGTTGCATTTCTTTTTACCCCCTACCACCCCTTTGTCTTAGTTTCTCAAACCCCCTTCCAGGCATGACATAATTTATTGACAGCCTCTGATACAATTTCGTTATTAAAACTCACAGGCAAAAGCTTTATAAATCCCTGGATTACTTGTATCTTTTGGATAAATTATGAATGATGGAATATATTTCCTCGATTTCAATGTGACACATATATTTTTTAATTTAACACTCTATTCTGTAAAAGATCTTTGTTATTCTTTCAAATTAATTTTATTTACATAAGACCAAAAATTATGTAACTCTTTAATTTCAAAACATGCATATGAAAACAGATCTACTTTACACTTTTGCATTTCAGAAATTTATTAATCTTCATATAGAAACTTAACAATGAACTTAAGTCTATATTTAAGTATTGCAGTTAAAGAAAAAAATGTACATGTTAGCAAAACTTGTAAAAATGTAATGTTGATGTACTTGACAGAAATACTGCTTCAGAGAGATGTGTATTTGTACTACTTTTGTAGTAAACTATTTTTATCATTATCAAAATGTTCTATTTTTGAGTGTTTTACTCTATTGGTAAACTTGGTATTAAAAGCTTGTTAATGGATTTGAAAAGAATTCACCAGTTTTTTAGAAGGTACACCTGGTTTAAAGAATTTTTTAAAATCTAAAAATAAATTTTAATAAGTATAATGGCCCATCAGTCCAAAAAGACTCAAGGCATTGTATAGTATTTCTTACAACTCCCTTTTACTTAGTGTTGTGAAAATGATTGCTGTGAAAATAATAAAAACCTGAGAGCACTTTAAAGTGTGTATACTATTTTTAAAAAAGATTTTGTTAAAATAACCTAATGTCATATCCCAGTTAACTCATGCTTTAATAGGGCTATAATCATAAGTAATTGAAATTTTGTATAGCATATTATTGTCACACTAGTATATAACCCCGTCAAAAATGACGGAATTTTCACTTGCATTTCATTTTCATAATACTTCATACAAACAAACAGAATGAAGATTTTATTATTGAAGAGTTTGTATTGTAGAAAAGCACATTTTTAAGATAGCAATAAATTTCTGCAAATACAAATAATAAAACTTTTTTTTTTTAATTTGATTTTTATGGCGATCACTTAAATATTTAAAATTTTTTCTCCTATATATATATATATATAAAGGGGGGGCTAAGGGAGGGGGAGGGCTCCGCCCCCCCCATGACATAGTGTAAATTATTTTCTTTTATATTTACAAAAATGCAAGTTTTCAGTAGTTTTGAAAGTGATCCCTGTATTTGAAAACGGGTTTCTCATGCAGTTTCAGTTTGCCGATCGTTTTCGGAAACGGCTTTTTGGCGCGAAAAAAATCGCTAAGTTTATGGTGCACATCTATAAGTCATCTGTTCCATATCATGCACTAAATATATTCATTACATCAAAGCAGATAAAATATTTCATAATACTTCATATAAACAAACAGAATGAAGATTTTATTATTGAAGAGTTTGTATTGTAGAAAAGCACATTTTAAAGATAGCAATAAATTTCTACAAATACAAATAATAAAAACTTATTATTATTATTTTTTTATTTCATTTTTAGTTTTTGAACAAATTTTAATTTCAAAATCAAGAGCAGTATTTATTACAACAATAATAATAATTTGCAAAATAAAACGTTATTATTAGCAAAATAATTCGTTTTTGGAATATGGCGATCACTTAAATATTTTATATTTTTTCTCCTGAAAAAAAATAAATAAAATAAAAATAAATAAAAATAAAAAAACGGGGGCTTTAGGGGGCTGCGACATAGTGTAAATTATTCATTTTTTATATTTACAAAAATGCAATTTTTCAGGAGTTTTGAAAGTGATCGCTGTATTTGAAAACGGGTTTTCCATGCAGTTTCAATTTGCCGATAGTTTTCGAAAACGGCTTTTTGGCGCGAAAAAAATTGCTAAATTTATGGTGCACATCTATAAGTTATCTGTTCCATATCATGCACTAAATATATTAATTACATCAAAGCAGATAAAATTTTGATTTAAGAGGATGTGGAAAGCATAATTTTCAATTATACTAATGCAACTATGATAATATGTGATATATCCATTACAACTTGAAAGGAGGGGGGGGGGGGAGCTTATTTTATTTATAATAGAAAACAAAATTTAAAAGAATAAGCGTCTTATGCTAGCATCTTAAAAAAATTAATAAAACTAAATTTAAAAAGTCCACAATAGCTATGTAGGACAACGGTTTAAAAACAGGTTTGCGAGTCCTTTGTTAGTTCATAGATGGCAGAGATCAGCGTAAAACGGCGCTTTGAGCCGATAATATGCAATCATACTTTTAAATGACTAAAAACTTATCAGTTCACACTTTCGCTGCTATCTTTATGTATTATAATTGGGTTTTTTATGAAATTATGCTGATCAAACAATATTTAAAATGTAAGAAATTTTAAAACAATCATTTTAGCATTTGTTTTCAGCTAAGCCTAACGTGTCGTCTCGCTGCAGTCGATATCCAATTTGGAGTGGCTTATGCCGGAACCGTTCCTACAGTCTCTGAAGACGCTTTTTATTATAAGTAGATGTTTGATATCACTATTGTATGGAGGTATTTTTCTTTATTTCTGAAATTCTGATGTCAAATAATACAAAATTATAATTAAAAGTAATTACGTTTAAATATTCCATACACTTTTCATCCTATGTCAATAATTTACTAGATGAAAATTAAGGTATAGTTTACAGATACTGAAAAAATTACAAATGATCTATTTAAAAGCATGTACATTATAATAGAATTAAATTAACAAAAAAAAAAAAAAAAAAAAAAAAAAAAAAAAAGGAATCTACAAAAGTTTTCAACTGATTATAAATTTAAAAAGCAAAAAATACTGAGAAAATGCAAACTTGTGTAACTAAATAAACTAATTTTATGTTGAATAAGCTGCAAAAAGTTCCAAAGATTGGTAAAATTTAAAAACAAAATTTCTTAAATAAACAGCAAAAAGTACTGAAAAAAAGGTGCCATAAAGTCAAAACAAAATTTGCTTAACAGACCTCAAAAATTGCTGAAAATCAACAAAAAAACAGTGAAAACAAATTTTAGTACACTAACTGCAAAAAAATACTGAATAACTACAAACGAGCAGTTAAATCTGAAAAACAAATTTCAATAAAATAATAACAAAAAATGCTGAAAATCTACAAAAGTACAGTAAAATCTGAAAAACAAATTTTAGTAAATTAACAGCAAAAAATGCTGAAAATCTACAAAAGTACAGTCAAATCTGAAAAACAAATTTTAGTAAATTAACAGCAAAAAATGCTGAAAATCTACAAGAGTGCTGTAAAACCCGAAAAACAAATTTTAGTAAAAAAAAAAAAAAAAAAAAAAAAAAAAAAAAAAAACAGCAAAAAATGCTTAAAATCTACAAGAGTTCTGTAAAATCTGGAAAACGAGTTTTAGTAAATTAACAGCAAAAAATGCTGAAATTATACAAGACTGCTGTAAAATCTAAAAAACGCAATTGCTGTAATTATACTGCAAAATTTACTGGCACCCATATTGCCAGCATTTTTTGCTGTTTAATTACTGTGATTTTTTTTACAGTGTAGTTATTATGAAGGGCAAGTATCCAACAGTAATTTTTCAACAGTGAAGTCAGCGTCCCTTTCCTTATAGTTGATTTGAGACACTTCCTTATAAGCGTACCAATTGGCAAGTCAAGGCAACACTAACGCTCGTATTCACCAACTACTTCGACCGCGAGTTATACTGAAATCCTCGGTCTAACGCTGAAATAGTATTCACCCGAGATTCTGAATGGACGACTCCTTGATAATGTCCAATCAAATGTTACCATGAATTTCATTTGAGTGTTTGACCGACGTTTTCTAGGTTGAGGTAGATGGTGAATACGAGCATTTAGCTTACGGAGCGTCTACAGAAAGTGAATCATCAGCCTGATATTTCCAACGGATATGGCGCTCATCCGGACAGGAACATAAGGTTTGATTTACGTAAGATGATGAGATGGTGGAAGGGCACAGGGCATATCGAGCTGTTTTCCCATTGGTTGGAGCCGTTAAGCTCTGCCTTCCGGTAGACAAATTTATGCTGAGCGTTGAAAAACTGTCCCAAATCTCTGCAGATGACCGTGAGTAGCCAAGTGTCGATGGTGACCATTTGAGCCAGATCAACTGGCCAATAGCTGGCTGAGGTAAAAATGAAGGTGTAACGCTGTTGGGCATCTGAGAAAAACATTACGGCCCCCCCCTCTCCTCCCGCGGACTGCGCATTCCCTGTCTTGGCTACACTACTGCATTTGATCTTATAAGACGATAATACTTAAAATTCAGGCACAAAATTATGTACTCACTTAGGGCTTGAAAAATATGGCAATGGATTTACTTAGATTTAAGACCTGCAAAATCAAAAAAATTGAATACTGCAGTGTAGGTTTTGGAGTCTATTTAGTATTAGCTTTATATTATTTATGCGTTACTATCTTCTATCATCATTCAAGATTTTGGAAGATTTTTCACTATGAACAATCATTCGGCTTTTTATTCCCCCCCCCCCCCTTGCAACGCTTGCATTAGTCTGTTCCAAAAAGAGTTCGAGTATTTTTTTTTATATTCAAAGATGCCTCTGCACCTTACTAAAAACAAAATACTGACATTTTTATGTTATTTTTAATGTTTTGGACAGTACTGTAGTTTTTTTGTGACTTAATTAATTACATGCAGATAAATAAAAATTGGGAGACATTAAAATTACTTCTGTTTCTTGAAGAACTATAGACCGACATTCGAACATACTATAAATTGTATTTATATGCATAGACTATATGAAAATTAATATCGAACCGTTTTACTATTTGTGATTAGTGATTTTCAGAGATACATAAAATGTTAAAATAAAAGTAACTTCAAAATTTGACGCTGAAAACAGAAATGTGAAATTCAGTACACTTTTGTAAACCAATAAAGTTGAGCGGAAACAGGATGAAGAGGTCCTTTTCTGATGCCCCCGATCATTAGTAAATTTTCCGACAAAATGAAAACGAATTGATAAATACCTCTTTTGACATAAAATAAAAGAATCATTTTCACGATTATATTTCCTGACTGATTTTATGTCTTTTGCAGTTGGCAACACAAATGACGAAGTTGCATTGTTTTCCAGTAGAAAAGGTTCAGCAGAGAACTTTCCACCCTTTTGCTTTTATTTTCTGAGTGAAAATTGAAAGGACAGTTCTCATTATGAAGTGTGTTCTTTAGATACTTTATCTTTATTATTTTAAGGAAATTGGTTGCGGAATTTTATGGGAGGATCTTATATTTTAGGAGAAATTTCGAACGATATGTCTCCAGGTGCGATAATAATTAGTACTATCGAATTACGGTTTATGCATCCAGCCCCATCTTTAGATAAGAATAGAGACACCTCTCAGTTTAAATAATTTCACCAATATGTTGCATAATATTAGTATCGCATGGAAGAGCCCTGATTAATGTGAAAATTAAATTTAATTAAAGTAAAAATATTCTTGAAGGTAACACATACTATTTATATCGAAGTGTCCTGATTATCCAACAAAATTTCAGTCAAAAAGCATTTGATCAATAGCGCTTTGCTTATCTTATACTATAATGCGAGCAAAAATTGTGTGTGTGTGTGTGTGGGTAAATTTTATCTCAAAAACGGCTCTAACGATTTTCGCAAAAATTTGGATTTTACCATTTTCGGGCACGAGAAGACCATTGGGCTAGGTCCCATGTTCGGAAAAATTCGATTACTGGGTCATTTTGGGTCACAATGGGTCAGGATCAAGCTATTTATATCTAGAGAACGGCTGGATGGATTTTAAGGCAATTTTGTATCCAATCGTTTTTTGGCACGAGAAAACTATTGGGCTAGGTCACATGTTCGAAAAATTTCGATTAGTGGGTCATTTTGGGGTCATTATGGGTCAAGCCATTTTTATCTAAAAAACGGCTCTAACGATTTTGACCAAATTTTATATTGTATCGCTTTGGATTACAAGAAGACCATTGGGTTAGGTAACATGTTCGAGAAAATTCGGTTAGTGGGTCATTTTTGGGGTGATTGTGGGTCATGCTATTTTTATCTAGAGATCTTCTGACGCAATTTTGACTAAAAATTGCATTCTATGGTTTTCGGGCAGAAGAAAAACATTGGGCTAGGTTACATGTTCGAGAAAAAAATTTAATGGGTCATATTGGGTCATTAAGGGTCTGGGTCAAGCTATTTATATTTAAGGAACGACGTGATCGATTATAACGAAATTTTGTATGTAACAGTTTTTTGACATGAGAAAACTAATGGGCTAAATCACATGTTTGAGAGATTTCGACTATGAGGGTCATTTGTGAGTCATGATGGGTCATAATGGGTCATGGTCAAGCTATATCTAAAGAACAGGTGGATCGATTTTAATGAAATTTTGTATGCAACATTTTTTTGGCACGATAAAATCATTGGACTAGGTTAAATGTCCGAAAAAGTTCGGTTAATGGGTCATTTTGGGTCATTAAGAGTCTGGGTCAAGCTATTTATATTTAAAGAACGGCTTGATGGATTATAACGAAATTTTGTATGTAACAGTTTTTTGACATGAAAAAACTAATGGGCTAAATCACATGTTTGAGAGATTTCGACTATGAGGGTCATGATGGGTCATAATGGGTCATGGTCAAGCTATATCCAAAGAACAGGTGGATCGATTTTAATGAAATTTTGTATGCAACATTTTTTTTGGCACGATAAAATCATTGGACTAGGTTACATGTTCGAAAAATTTCGATTAATGGGTCATTTTGGATCAGAAAGAGTCTGGGTCAAGCTATATATAATTAAACAACGCCAGGATCAAGTTTAACGAAATTCTGTATGTAACAATTTTTAGAAACGAGAAAACTAATGGACTAAGTCACATATTCGAGAGTTTTCGATTATAAGGGTATTTTGTGGGTCTTAATGGGTCAAGGTCAAGCTATATCTAAAGAATAGATGGATCAATTTTAACGAAATTTTGTATACAGCATATTTTTGGCATGAAAAAATCATTGTGGTAGGTCACATGTTCGAGAAATTTCGATTAGTGGGCCACTTTTGGGTCATTCTAATTTTATCTAGACAACGTTTCGCGAGTTTTTGACTAAATTTTGTATTTTATCGTTTTCGGACACAAGAAAATCATTGGGTTATGACAGATTTTTGAGGAAATTCGATCAATGGGTCATTTTGGATCATAAGGGATCAGGGTCAAACTAACTATATCTAAAAAACGGCTCAATCGATTTTATCTAAATTTTGTATCTAATATTTTTCGGCATGCTAAAACTAATAAGCTAGGCCACACGTTCGAGAGATTTCTATTATAAGGGTCATTTGTTGGTCATGATGGGTCATGCTAATTTTATATAGAAAATGGTACTCACCATTTTGACTATACTTTGTATTATATCGTTTTTGAGCAAGAGAAAACCATTTGGATGGACACATGCTCGCGAAAATTCTATTAGTGGGTCATTTTGGGTCTTAATGAGCTAGGGTCATTCTAATTATATATAACAACGTCTCAATCAATTTTACCTAAATTTTGAAACAAAACGTTTTTTGTTACGAGAAGACTATTGGGCTGAGTCGCATGTTAAACAAAATTATATTAGTGGGTCATTTCGCTTCATTGCTGAATGCTGCCAAGGTAATTTTACCTAAAAAATGGCTTAAACGATTTTGATTCAATTTTATATTCTACTGTTTTTGATTACCTGAAGATGATTGAGCTATGTCACATGCTTGATCAAATTTGATTAGTGGCTCATTTTGGGTAATACGAGTCAGGGTCACGAGAATATGGCAAAAGCCAATAACTTGGTGATATTTGACAAAATACTGCGACATATGGTTAAAAAATCGATTGTAAAAATTCCGAAAACCAAAACACGTATTTGGAGCCAAATGAAAGAATGCCTCCAAATTTGGCTATATCTAGCAGAAAATATTGTCTTTCAGAATGTAAAGAATTTTTTTATACATTCTTACGAGGATTCGAGATGCATGGTTAAAACAATCAGAGTCGAGCTAAAAAAGTGATTTAGATCGATGTCCTTTCGTTGTAAATTTTAAAATAAAGTAAAATTTATAAACATGCGCATAAAAACACAGTTTTCTTATTGATTGTTTTTCTAAATAAACATGTTTTACAGTAATAATACCGAGTGAATGACACAGTGAAAATACTATATCGAGTTGAACACAAAGTTAATTTTGACCGAGCTAAGCTCGGTCTCCCCTGCTAGTCTTATACTATAATGCGAGCAAAAATTGTGTGTGTCTGTGTGTAAATTTTATCTCAAAAACGGCTCTAACGATTTTCGCAAAAATCTGGATTTTACCATTTTCGGGCACGAGAAGACCATTGGGCTAGGTCACATGTTCGAGAAAATTCGATTATTGGGTCATTTTGAGTCATAATGAGTCAGGATCAAGCTATTTATATCTAGAGAACGGCTGGATCGATTTTAGGGGAATTTTGTATCCAATTGTTTTTTGGCACGAGAAAACTATTGGGCTGGGTTGCATGTTCGAAAAATTTCGATTAGTGGGTCATTTTTGGGTCATTATGAGTCAAGCCATTTTTATCTAAAAAACGGCTCTAACGATTTTGACCAAATTTTATATTTTATCGTTTTGGATTACAAGAAGACCATTGGGTTAGGTAACATGTTCGAGAAAAATCGGTTAGTGGGTCATTTTTGGGGTCATTGTGGGTCATGCTATTTTTATCTAGAGATTTTCTTACGCAATTTTGACTAAAAATTGCAATCTATGGTTTTCGGAACAAGAAAAACATTGGGCTAGGTTACAGGTTCGAGAAAAAATGTTAATGGGTCATATTGGGTCATTAAGGGTCTGGGTCAAGCTATTTAATTTAAAGAACGGCAGAATCAATTTCATCGAAATTTATTCTGTAACAGTTTTTTGACACAAGAAAGCTAATGGGCTAAGTCTCACGATCGAGAGATTTCGATTATAAGAGTCATTTGTGGGTCATGATGGGTCATAATGGGTCATGGTCAAGCTATATTTAAAGAACAGGTGGATCGAATTTAACAAAATTTTGTATACATTTTTTTTTTTTTTTTTTTGCACGATAAAACTATTTGGCTGGGTTACATGTTTGAAAAATTCAGATAAGTGTTTCGTTATTGGGTCATTATGGGTCAAACCAATTTTATCTGTAAAGCGGCTCTAACGAATTTGATTAATTTTTGTATGCTATCGTTAATGAACTCTAAAAGGTATTTTGTTTGGTCGCAAGTTCAAGAAAATTCGATTAGTGGGTCCATTTGCGTCACTATGGTGCGGGTTAAGTTAATTGTATAAAAAAACGGCTAAAATAATAGTAAAAAAATTTTGATAATGACAAAGCTAATTATATCTAAAATATGGCTTTAACGAATTTTAACATAATTTTATATTTTACTGGTTTAAACCTTCATAAAACCCCTGGGCTGGGTCCCATGTTTGAGAAAATTATTTTAATGGTTCATTTTTAGATTCACTGCAGGTCGACCTAATTTTATCTAAGGCTTAAACGATTTTGACTAACTTTTATATCCTACCGTTTTTGATTCCTGAAAGACCATTGAGCTAAGTCACGTGTTAGAACAAATTTAATTAGAGGGTCATTTTGGGTAAAAAGCGTCAGTGTCACGAGAATATGTCAACAGCCTATCAGTTGGCGATATTTGAAAAAGTATTGGCGATATTCGTCCAGAAAATCGACAATTAAGATTACGAAAGCCAAAACACGTACTTGGTGCCAAATGAAAGAATATCGCCAAATTTGGCAAAAAAATATTTTCTTTCAAAACGTGAAGAAATTTCATAAAACATTCTTAATAGGAATCGAAATCCATGATTAAGCCAATCAGTGTCGAGTTGAAAATGTGATTTGTATTGATGCCATTTCGTTTCAAATTTTTAAATGTAAAATTTATGAATATGTACCTACATTATAGTTTTCTTATTGATTGCTTTTGTAAATAATACTATTATAAATAACACTTTTTATACAGAGAAAAGGATACAGTGAGAATATTATACCAAGATGAACGAAAAGTTAATTTTGACCGAGCTAAGCTCGGTCTTGCTTGCTAGTATATTTAAAGCAACCAAGTTTTATAACGGGATTCATATTCAAAGCCGTCACAATTTTAAAACTTGAAAGTTTTTCAGCTTTAACCTTTTTTGAAATGTCATGAATATATACCCGTCGTTGATCGCGCTATGAGCATTTTGTCACGCCAAATTAAAAAAAGTATATATTTAATTTAGAAATTACTTTGCAAGTCATCTTGTTTTAACCTAGCCTGATTTTTAACTCTTTCCAACAAAGTTGAAAAGTTTGGTTTGCCTGGCCGTCTGTTCACACTCGAACTCCCGTAAATGAACTTTCATTCACTTGTTAAACTTTATTTAGTGTCACTAAAACATCTTATCTTTAGTATTGTATATGTAAGATTAGTAGTCCATTGACAGGGGCACTGAAAAGAATTCCATCACATTGTGGTATATCAGTGGAAAAAAAAATACTTACACAAAAAATTTGGTTCGATTTTATGCATGACTTATATACACTTTTCGGTGGTACAATATCCAAAATAGCACAACAACTGCTATTACAGTGCCCCTTACGGCGCACAGCAGGGCAAAAAGCCTTCAAATCTGGCAAAAAATAGAAAAAATGAAATTTTGCTTTGAACTACCGGCATGCGTAACTTTAACAGAGCAGATGTCAGTACACTGTAAAAAAAAAAACCGTTAAATTTACGGTAAAAAACTGGCAACTTTTGCGCCAGTTTAAAACCGTTTAATTTACAGCGAATAACCGCAATTTTTTTTACGACAATCTGTTCTTTAAACATTTTTAAACCGTTACATTTACAGCGATAAACTATTATTTTAACAGCAAACTCTTGTGATTTTTACAAAGAATACCTGTAAATTTCACGAAGAAAAACTGTAAATTTTATCAAACTTTCTGATTTTTTAAACAGTTAAATACTGTTATATTTATCGGGATAAACTGTTACTATAACAGAAATACATTGTAATTTTTAAAAAGAAAAACTGTAAATTTTATCAAATATTCTGATTTTTTTTACAGTTAAGTACAGTTATATTTACAGGGATAAACTGTTTTTCTAACAAAAATATATTGGGATTTTTACGAGAAAAACATGTAAATCTTACAAGAAAAATTAGTAAATCTTACAAGAAAAAAATGTAAATCTTGCGAGAAAAATATGTAAATCTTACAAGAAAAATATGTAAATCTTACGAGAAAAATGGGTAAATCTTATGAGAAAAATGGATAAATCTTACGAGAAAAGTGTGTAAACCTTACGAGAAAAATGTGTAAATCTTATGAGAAAAATGTGTAAATCTTACGAGAAAAATATGTAAATCTTGCGATAATAAAATGTAAATCTTACGAGAAAAATATGTAAATCTTATGAGAAAAATTAGTAAATCTTACGTGAAAAAAACTAAATTTAACAGAAATATTTTGCGATTTTTACAGAAAGAATTTGCAAATTTTATGGAAAAAATATGTAAATTTTATTGCAAAGTTGTTCAAAATAAGGTAAAATTTAAGATTATGCAGATGAAAGGGTTTTTCCATCGATTTTCAAAAAGTTACACTTTTTAATTTTTATCTGGTCCCTGAGGGTCAAATTATATTTTAAAAAATATTCCACATGTTCTGCAAGTAAAATAGAGAAGGATTTATTTTATGGCCAAAACACACAGAGTTAAACTAGAATTTATAAAATTTCATTGCTTCTTACCTCTAAAAACAAACACACTTAATACTAGAAAAATGAAATTTGATAAAATTTCAAGAATAATAATTTAAAGAACTTTTGTTATAAAATACGTGAATCATTACTGTTGTACTCTGGAGAGCATGGAAGAATTTTTTCTAAATATATGTTATTTGACTCAGAAGTCCTATAAAAATGGTATAAGCGTAATTTTTTGAAAATAATTGGCTAACAAAGTGATCAATACAATCATAATTTAAACTCTTCTGTAATTTACTTTGCATACACATTTCAATTTGTAAAAAATTAAAGCATGTTTCAATTTTAGGAATACCTTGTATGCTTATTTATATAAAATTTGCTAACTTTGGCATAAAAATAAATTTTTTGTGAAAACTGCAAAAAAAGATTATATATATATATATATATATATATATATATATATATATATATATATATAAACAACATTTGTGCGATTTACTAATCAAGTTTAGTGAGGGCACTTACTTCTAATAAAAGAATAATTTTTATATAAGAAACACTTTTTCCATACTCAGATAGGCAATGTTTGATAAAATATTCAACTCTCTCGCAAGTCTTTGGATTTGATCTATTACTCCTAAATAATATCTATTTCTTTAATAACAAATTCTGCACCTAAAAATTATTCGAAATAACGATGTGCAAATTTTATAACACAGTGAAGTGCATTCATTTTGAAATATGAGATCCATGTTTCCTGTTGAGCATAAGTTTATAAAACAAGAAGTCTCAACTTCTGGAAGTAATGCACGAAAAATCAATTTTATAGATTTCTTGGAAATTTATTTCAATTTTTCCTGTTCTGATATGCACGTAACAAAGAAATATACAGCATAAGAAAGAAAATTTTAAATATATATATATTTTTTCATTATTCAAATTGCCAAATTTTTCCAGTTGCTCATTTGTCAGCTTTAGAAAAATTAAAATATAAAATATTTAAAAATCTTAACCTTTATTTGAGCATATCACAGATGTTCTTATTATCTGCATCACTGCTGTGATTGTTTGGCACTAATAATTTTGAAAGGAAATTCTGTAATTAAAAATGAAGATTATTCCTTGGAATTACAAGAGCTGAAAAACTACAATTGACAATTGTCACGTACCACACGTGCATCAAAATTTCAAATTAGTTTTGTTTATTTTTTAAATAAAGTATATGTTTCATAAAAGTTTAAAATTAAAAATGCATCAAAACAAACAAATAAAACTATGACATTTATTATGATCTTAAAAAATACAGAAAAATCAGTAATCAATTCACAAACAGAAAATTCAAATATATACATTATATCTCTTCGCTTCCAAGTTTATCTTCAACCAGTGAGTGAGATTTATTTCAAAAATACATCTGCAAAAGAAATATTATTACTTTAGTGGTTAAAATAAAAATAATTAAATAAAAATAGTTTTATGTAAGCAGTGTGCAGGTGAAAGATTCAGGTGAACAAATATTAGTCCCATCTTCATTATTTTGTATTAAATTTATTCATAAAAAATAAACTTCTCTCATTGTATATAAATACTTATCTTTTATTTAAAGTTGATAGGTTCTATACAATTAAAATACATGCACGTCACTCACTTCATTTTAAATACAAAAATAAATAGATAATATCATAAATCGTAATATCAAAATTAAAATCCCAGTAGATAGAAATTGTGCAGAACAACAGCAAGCACTGAAGATTATTTTAGACATTACAGATTAATCTAAAAATTAAAAATTGCAAAAATTTAATTTGTCTTTAGGCTAACGCTATATTATTGTTATACTTTCTTTTTAAACACAGTTCAGTTATTTTATGTGTTACTACATGATAGCAAGCCAGATTTGACATTGTGGTGTCACATATTTAGTTTACTGCTGATTGACACAGAAAATTCAGCTACTGGGAATCTAAATGTTTCTAATGTGAAAAATAAAATTTGCTTATTAGCAGGGTTTGGGGGTAAGGGGGAGGGGATATTGGTGAGATTTGTGTTTGACTACTAAAAATACTGATTTTAATTATCTTTTACAAATAAATAATTAGCCACATTTTAGCACACAAAATATCATAATACTGAAACAATTTCTAGCCAACTTCATGTTCTGAATGTTCAAGCTAAAACCAGAGTTTGTAAATATAATGTACATAAACTTCCAAAAACACCTGATATTTTTATGTATATACAACCCATATTTTCAAATTAGTCAATTTAAGATCGTTTTTAAATATTTAAAATTTAAATATTAAAAGAAAAAAGCAACTTAAGGTAAATGCACCTGTAGTGGGCCATGTACCAATTGGGCCAATAATTATTAAAGTTTAAAACCAAGTCTACAATATATTTCTGAAAAATGACTGACTAACATCCTGAAATACTTTTTTTTTCTGATTATTTGTTTGCTTTCTAGAATGGCTTCAAAAACAGATTTTTGGGTAAATTCTTAGCGATTTCACTAATACATGTTTTTATTTAGAAATATTTTTCCTTTAATTTTATAATGAACTAAACTGCTATTGATATACACTATTACATTGTAAATATTTTTTTTAGATATGCTGAAGGCTTAAAAATTCATGCCCCAGAAATTCACTAGGCTCACTATTAAAGCATAGAGGATATATTTTTTCTTTTTTCTCCCTTGAGAATGCATTTTGAAACCTTAAATTTTTACTCTAATGCATATCTTTTAGAATTCACTGACACTTTAATAATATTTAAAAAATGTCTTTAAGTGGATATTTATCTTAATGTAAACAAGAGATGAACACCGAAAACATAACTAACATGAAAACTTAAACACCCTCCCCCCCATAACTTATAACAAAACTGAAAATCAATTAATTAAAAACAAAGAATTTTCTGAAATGCAAAACAAGCTGCTTTACACACCAATGAAACTCAAAATATAAGATTCAGTTTTAAGTGTGAAATAAGTTTTATTTTTTCTATTAAAAAAATTCATATTAAAATAAGCTTGTAAGCTTTATCAATTTTTAAAATACTGTGAATTAAACTAAATCAGAACCAGAAAAATTATTTTTCAAGATCATTGTTGATTGCTTGAGGCACAAACTCTGACTGCAGAACACTACAGTCTATGTTCACTATGCATATATAGTGTACATATCTATTTACACTATAGTCAGTTCAAAAGTTCATTTGCATGTTTTTCCCATGAAAATATAAAAAATATTGTACACAATACTTTGAAAATAAACTTTAGACATATGAAAATATCAAAAGTAATTAACATGATTTTAAAAAATAAATACTAGACAGAGAGGTAAAGCACAGACAATAACCTCAGCCAAATCACATCTTGGTGAAAAACACCTAAAAATCAGATTTTAGCGGATGACTCATAGGTATAGCACTGCATTTTACAGATCGCAGTCCTCCGTGCTTTTACACCTTTGGATGCAGAAAAACACAATGATAAGCTTTAGAGACTAAAATTAGGTTTTCAGATGTTTTCCACAAAGATTTGGCAGACCAACTGCATTTTAATATGCGATTTGAATTTTAACTAACTCTTTAACCATGAACACAATGAGGTGATTATCTGCTCTGCTGCCTACCAGTTTACATATGATATACAGTAAAATCCAGATTGTAAGCCTCCTTTTACAAAAAAATAAAAAAAAAAAAAATTAAATTTTTGAATGAAGCTTATAATAATAATAAAAGTCTTTAAAAATCTTTTTTTTTTCTATTTTATTAAGTAGATAAAGCAAATACAAGGGTGAGAAAAAATCTTTTCTGTTTAACAAATAGAAACTTGTAAAAAAACGGGGGGGGGGGGGGTCTTGTTTTTAAAATCCCTCCCCTCAAAAAAAGTTTAAACATTATTATCTTTTTATTTAACATTATTATATTTACCTCTTTATTTTTTTGCAAGCAACAATATTTGACACCCTACAAAAAAAGTACACAAAAATTGTTTATCTTACTGTTCCACCTCTGGTATCAAACACACAGTTTATTCTATAAAGTTCCTTAATCTTAAATATTTAGTTTCTGGTGTATTTAATACATTATAGTAAAAATAAATTAATAATATAACATCTAAATTTTTCCTTCTTCCAAAAATTTGTGTATCAAGCCTGTCTCTCTCCCCCCCCCCCCCCCCCAAAAAAAAAAAAAAAAAAAAACACAACTTTCATATTATGAACATTCCCTTCTCCCATCCTTTACATCTTACACAGTTTAAACATACATACCATTCAATTAAGGGTAAAAAACAGTAAAACTACAAAAACATCTTTTGCTTCCTTCCACATATGAAGAATTACACTGTGTTAGGAAACTAAAACATTGAGCAAAAATTTCAAAGAGTGTGTGAAGATTTCAGATGAGTGATACATATAAAATTATTGTAGGTCAAATTTTAGATAAACCATCTTACTACAAAATGAGTAATAAATTTATTTAAGATTATAGAAGTTATTTTAGGATAGTTACTGCTCAAAGACAAGTACAGAAAATGTTTTTACTCCCAACATTTGCCTCAATCCATGTGAAAATTTCCCCTGAACTTGTATGATATTTTTATAGATAAATTCTATATTATTGTACGTATATATATATATATATTTTTTTTTTTTTTCTAAAATTTTTATATAGTTTATATTATACTGAAATTGATTTAGCGAAAGTTGCCATATATATGTGTATATATATATATATATTATTTGCAGTGATTTTTTTCTTTCTCAGGAAATTATGATATTCACTGTTAAAAGAAAACAATTATACATTTTCTGCTAAATTTCCCCAGAGGGCTAAAATTTCCCCCAATCATCGCTTGATCAAACATATTCTGCACTCATGAAAGATAGATCAATTGTTATTGAAATACAATTGAAATTTACAAAAAATATAAATTATGTCTAGATTTTGTAGCATATAAGTACATTTTTCACTGTGAAATTTTACATATTTAAATATATGATGAAAATTTAAAAGAAAAAAAGGCATATTTTTGTGACTATAGACAAGAATTTTTGTTGTTGTTGTTCTTATTTAAAATTATTCACAGGTATTTTAATGAAAATCTAATTTTTTTAACAGAGAAATAAAATATGTGAGCAAATGGAATATTTTCCTTTTGTACACTTATACTTATGAATACCCGTAATGGCTTAAATACTGTTGGACTCAATAAAAATTCACTTTTATATTTTTAATAAATTTGATTTTTTTTAATTATATAAATACAATTTTAATTGTGAATCTTTGCATATTTATGTATTTAATGAAAAATAAAATAAATAAACTAAAAAAAAGTAAATTGGAACTTTTATAAACTAAAAAATTATACTAACTTAAAAATTCATTTGTTATTAATTACATATATAAGCTGCTATTCTTCACATAATGATTTCAAATACATTGAAAAAAGCACATTATACAAAATTATCACATGTTGCTTTGTTTTTTAAATTGTAATTTTGCGATTATCAAAATAATGTATAAATTATCATTTTTTAACAACTAGCTTTTTAAATTTTGAATAAATCTTGGATTCTTATGATTATAGTTAGAACAATTATCCATGTGATAATTTTTTTTTTTTTTTAAGATATTGAAATGCTGAAAATAGTTATTAGGAGCTATGAAAATATAACAAAATCATTTTAGGAAGAGGAGGGAGAGCTAGTATATGCTATCATAAGATATCTCAAGGGGGAGGGGAGGTTTGTCTTGATAACAATATCATTTTTGGTGCAATCAAAATTTTCTCTTTTCATTTGTGACTTGATCTTCGGTACAAAATAGCATGTTACCTTTTTAAAAACTGTTATTTATTTTTAATAAAATACAAAATTACTAAATTATTATAAAATTACTTAATTCTAAAATATGAAATACCCCCAATGTTCATACTGTTCATACAATTACAAACAGAATAGTAAATTAGAGCTGTTTTCTAAAATATGAAAAGTTGACGTTATTAATTGTGTTAATATTTCATCTAAAAATAAACATCTTAAAAAATAAATAAATAACACTTTTCTTTTCCAAACAATCTTCTTGATAGATTTATTGCAAATGTTATAAAAATATGCCATGAAATTTTGTAATTTGGAAATACTGATGTAAATTAAAATATTCAACTGAAACATATATTTACCTATCTTTCGATGCTTTGTGGGAAGACAGAAACAATGGCTGCTCTAGGCTCCCTTTCTTCATACTCTCATGATGAACAATAGCAACATTTTTCTTAGTTACATTCATTTTCTGAAAGAATCACAAGTAGAAATCACATATTCAATTTTGGCAGTATTCTTTATTTTCAGAAATCATAATTCATTAAAAAATAATAACAATACAGAGTTTCCCCCAGGTTTAAAAAGGGGCAGGGCGCTACTATTCTGAAAAGGGCACTTTTTACATTCTTCAGGGCACTTTTTTGTTTTTTAAGGGCACTTTTATAGAGATGAATCCAGCGGTTCAAAAAATAGTGGAAATCCAAAAATTTCGTCTATAAATCCAGAAAAAAAATCCAAAAATTTCATCAAAAAATTTTAAAAAGGTAACTTTTCTTAAAAGATCGCAAAAAATGGCAAATATTGTTAAAAAATCACAAAAAACAGCAGGTTTTGTTAAGCGATCATGAAAAAACAGCAGATTTTGTTAAAAGATGACAAAAAATGGCAAATTTCTTCAAAAGATCTCGAAAAACTGCCAATTTTGTCACGTTTAAACATGGGGAAAAAAAAAAATAAAAAAAACAAGTGGAAAAAAAAAGATTGTGAACAGAACCGGGGGGGGGGGGGGCTCCAGAAAACTCTGCTTATGGAGAAAAAAAATTTTTTTTTGAAGCTGGAAAATTAGTTTTCACAACAGAAAAATTACCATCTGGCATTAACTTTTTTTGTGCCCCTTTAAAAAAAATTTTTTTTTTTTCGCTAATCTTTTGACGAAAACTACCGTTTTTCGTGATCTTTGGCAAAATTTTCCGTTTTCGTGAATTTTTTGACAAAATTTTCCTTTTTATCGCGGTTTTCGGATGAAATTTTTCGTTTTTCATGATTTTTTTAAGGAAATCTAAGGCCTTTTCAGGATTTTGTTATGAAATTAGACATTTTTTTGCGAATCTTGCCCGAAATTAGTCGTTATTTCGCGATTTTTTGACGTAAGTATGCATCCCGTGGGACACGTAATAGCTATCTTTTTCATTCCGTCGCCGACTTTTTGTGTAATTTACACACTGTAGCACGTTTGCATCATCAAGAAAGGGCTGCTTTTTTTCAAATGTGCTGCAAGAAGGATGCTATTTTTTAAAATGAGTGACAAGAAGGGCGCTAGTTTTTGGATGAGGGGCGTTATTTTTTAAACTAAAGGGCAGGAGGAGCGGAGCACCCTCCTAAAACCCTCTGGGGGAAATTCTGACAATAATCAGAAACAACCAAATATTCTACTGTAGGGGTGCACAATCTTTTCAAGAGAAGGGCCACTTACAAATATATCTAGGTAATCGAGTGCCACATCAATAACATGGAGGAATTTTGAAGAGGTGATCTATCGACGTAAAATTTGATAAAAAATATGGTTTCAGAGGGGAGTGAGAAGTTACCCTTTTAATTTAAGTTTGCTTACCCAGTCAAAATATCTAATTCAGTTGATAAGGATTATCAGCAGTTTTTAATATATAACAAGGATTATTTTCAAGATATAATAATATTCCTTAACTTTCTTCAGGATAATAAATTTTGTTTTATTAACAACTAAAATTTATATACAAATAGAGTACCTCTAATCTATCTTTAAAACTTTAAGAGATCAACATTTAAAATCTATTTTTTAACACAAAATGTATTTTTAATTCGTTAAATTAATTTGCAAAGCCTATTATAAACTAAAACATTGCAGCACCTGTTTCGATGCTGCAGTATTTCTGCTACCGGACCTGTCAAGAAGGGGGGGGGGGGAGAGAAGCATCATACTCATCTGAATTATAATGGTTTTAAGTTTTAAACTCGTATGCACCATGGTGCTTCTTCAAAAAAATACTGGCCCCACCATTAGCTGAGAGGTTCTGCCCTTGAAACTGGTAGACAGCAGGGGCTGGGTTCAAATCTAGTCACAGCCATCAGCCTAATCACTTTGAGTTTTCCATGGTTTTCTTCGAACCTCGGATTTCTTTGCGTAAATACGGATTATGTTCCCTTAGAAAGAACTCCCCCCCCCCCCCACATCCTGTATCCTTCATGCAGTAGCTGACTGACTGTTACAAATACAACAACCTAAAAATACTGTAATGAGTACTGTTAGAAATAATTTAACAATTTTTTTTCTCTAATTGAAAAAAAAGTCTGCAGAGTTACTCAATAATCTGCGATGTGCCAATCCTCCACCAGGAATCTTGATAATTTTAAGAAATTTGGAAAAAAAAAATCAATTAAATATTTTATACTAAATATTGAATCTATTTTATCTTTGATCAATTCACATGTTTGAAGTTTTTTTCTTTAGAGTAGGGGTGCACAACCTTTTCAAGAGAAGGGCCACTTACAAATATGTATGGGTGGTCGAGGGCCACATTCATAACAAGGATAGAATTCGATTTTGAAAGTAATCTGTGACCTATAATTGGATAAAAAATATGTTTTCAGAGAGAAGTGGGGGGGGGGGGGGATACCCCTTTAGATTTGTTTAACCAGTCAAAATATCCAATTTAGCTGGTAACGATATGGCAGCAGCTCTTACGTTTTTATATGTAACAGATATAGCAAGGATTATTCTGAAGATGTAATAACATTCTTTGACTTTATTCAGTAGAATAAATCTTGTTTTATCAAAAATGCTAAAAAACAAAGATAAGTGTCTGGTGCCGAAAAAAAAATTAACTTTATGAACAAAGGAAAGTTGCTGATCAACAAGATTCTTAAGTGCTTCATCACTGAAATAACAGATTTTTCAATGCTTGATCAGCAAAATTTACAGTTTTCAAGCCTGATGAATAAATTTGGGCTTTTTACGAAGCCGATCGACAAAATTCGCGATTTTTTGAAGCCGATCAGCGAAATTCGCGATTTTTCTTTGTATGATCAATAAAATTCGCGATTTTTCTGTGGTTGATCAACGAAATTCGCGATTTTTTTCTGCGCCTGATCAACAAAGTTCACTATTTTTCTGCACTTGATCAACAAAATTAGCAATTTTTACGAAGCCGATCGATAAAATTCAGATTTTTTCTATGCCTGATCAACAAAATTCACAATTTTTCAGCACTTGATCAATAAAATTAGCGATTTTTAAGAAGCCGATCGACGAAATTCGCGATTTTCATTTAGCCGGTTGACGAATTTGTGTTTTTCCCTCACATGATCGATAAAATTCGATATTTTTCTGCAGCTTATTGACGAAATTTTCACTTTTTCTGCTCCTGATAGATGAAATTATCAATTTTTAAGAAGCAGATTGACAAAATTCGCGATTTTTCTTTGCATGATTGTCGAAATTCATGATTTTTACCAAGATGATTGAGAAACTCAAATTTTCTGCACTTGATCACCAAAATTAACAATTTTTATGAAGCCAATTCGCAGATTCACAATTTTTCAGAACCGATTTTTACAAAGCTGATCGAAGAAATTTATGATTTTTTCGAAGATGATAGAGAAAATTAAAGATCTTTTTTGCACCTGACCAGCAAATTTCGTGAATTTTACGAAGCTGATCGACAAAATCGAGATTCTTCCATACTAGATCGATGAATTTCGCAATTTTTTACAAACTTTATCAACAAAATTCGCAATTTTTATAAAGCTGATTGACGGAATTCGCCATTTTTACGAACTTGTTCCACGAAATTTGCGATTTTTCTTCGTCTGATAGACAAAATTCTTGATTTTTCTGCACTGAGTAATTCACGATTTTATTTGAGCTTGAGCGACGAAATCTGCTACTTTTTTGCTTGAGATCGACAAAATGCGTGATATTCTCATATCCGACTAACGAAATTTGCAATTTTTTGGAACCTTGCGATTTTTCCGTGTACGATCGACGAAATTTGCGCTTTTGCCGCCTTTAACTGACGAAATCTGCATTTTTTGTGCCCA
Source organism: Maratus speculifer (assembly GCA_964019185.1). Classification (NCBI taxonomy): domain Eukaryota; kingdom Metazoa; phylum Arthropoda; class Arachnida; order Araneae; family Salticidae; genus Maratus; species Maratus speculifer. The sequence goes on along the minus strand of OZ025290.1, from coordinate 52,255,557 downwards.
ATCTACGAAATTCACGATTTTTAACTAATTTTGAAGAAACTTGCTTTTTTATACACGGCAAGATGAAATTTGCAATTTTTTTTCTCTTGATAAACTTACTCTTTAAGGGTGTATTCGAAAAAGCGTTTTTCCTCCTTCAACAGCTTGAAATTTTCAAATACAATCTCAGACACATTTTTAAAAGTAGAAACATGAAACTTGCTGAGATGATTTTTAAAGAGACGTATAAGATACTGTGTGATGCCTTTTTACGCTCAATCCATTAGATTTGATTTATAAACAATTACCTTCTCAGTATGACCCTTGTTTTCGTTGCCAAATCTCCTGCTTCCGAAAAATCGGTTTAAACTGCCGTTTTTGTTTGCAATATTTTCTTGATTTATCAAAGAATTACGACACTTTGTGTACTCTCTAAATAAGATAATTTGCCAGTTTTGTGCATTTGAGAGCAAAAATGAATTTAAAAATAAATCGGAAAATAGGCAGTTTGAATCGAAATGCACCCTTAAATGGAGCCCATATTTACACCAACTCCAAGTCAGGAAGATGGCCACTTTCATATATAACTTAAAGAGATGCATGAGTAAAAGCATACTTCTAAATGTAGCTTAGGATCTCTATTTTCTAAATATATTATTTTAAAATGTATTCAAAAAATATAAATTTTAAATTCAAAATATTATATATTTTTTAGAAGTTATTTTAAACTAATTATAAAACAAGAAAATAGAACAATTTCACATACCTCTCAAAACTTTGCAGTCCAGAACAAATACCAATTTGTACAATAACTCAGACTATGTCACATCACTTGAAAGAAGGATCTTAACTAATCTCTACCATATCATATCAACAAGTAGCAGCATCTATAGTCTTGATCACCAGTCTTTAACTTGTCCCATAAATTTTGGAGTGAGGTGCTCATATTTAAACACAGGTCCATTTTTACATGTTTTCTCTATATGAAACAATAAGAAAATTTTATGCATCAAAAAAGAAACATTCTTACATATTGCTATTTACTTTTAAAATGGATTAAAACTAAATAATTAATATATTTAATATACTAAAAATATATATTGTAGAAACTTTCAAATTATATATCAAAGCACAATTATTTGCTTAAAAGATGTTACCGTATATGCTCGCACTTTGTGTTTAAGTCGATCCCCTAACTTATGTTATTAAAAATAAGGAAAAATTCAAAACCTGCGTATAAGCCAACACCCCTCCAAAAAAAAAAAAACAACAAAAAAAAAATTCTCATTTTTTTTATGTCAGAAATAAAATTTATTCATACATACAAACAAACAGAATTTCTACATAACAAGTGCTGCCATTGAAAAAGAAAAAATTATGTAAAACGCTATTAGCTGAAAAGTACTGAATGCATGTCGCACGCAATGACGTCAAACTTCCATTCAACTGCCGTGAAAAGCAAAATAACCGGATTTTGAAGAACACAGGTCAGGATCATTACGAAGTCACATATTTTGAAATATCGGCCTGCTGGCAGGGAGAAATAATGCCGCTCGAACGCAGTTTGCTCTTGATTTGGAGAGAATAAAAACAGTATAACATGTTACTTATTTTTAACTTTTTGCTGAATACCGATTACAATTATTGAAGAAACTGTAAAACTGGTGTAAAGCTTTTCTAATTACTGCTATATTTAGAAATTAATAGAAAAATGCACTTAATCTGTAAATCAAAATTAAAACTTGGCAACTTCTTTCGAATACTAAAACAAAATTTTATCCAGTATTGGCAATTACAGTTAAATTTAGTCAAAAAAAAAAACTAATAATAATAATATAAAACAAACATTTGAATCAACAGCTGATTCTAAATTTAAAAAAAAAAAAATCTGAAATTTTTAGATTTTTTTTAAAGGTAGAAAGTTTTAAAGGGGGGAAGGGCTGAGATTACCCCCCCCCCCCCTCGTTAATTATGCGTTTTTTTTTCGCAATCTTTTGGCGAAAATTGCAGGTTTTTAAGTGATTACTTGAAGAAATTTGCGTTTTTTCACAAACCTTTGGTGGAATTAACGATTTTATCGTGATCCTAGGACTAGATTCTCATTTTTTTCTGTAATTCTTTGACAAAATTCGCATTTTTCTAAAGATTCTGCGATGAAATTAAGATTTGTTTTAGCAATCCTTTGTAGAAATTTGTGTGTGTGTGTGTGCGATACTATGACAAAGTTCACGATTTTCCTGGGATTTTTTTTTTTTTTTTGAAAGATTTGCATTTTTTGCAGCAATTTTCTGGCAAAATTTACATTTGTTTGCAATTTGCATTTTTTTTCTCTATCATATAGAAAAAATGTTATTTTGCTATTTCTTGAAAACAAAAAAGAAAAAATAACTTTTTTCCACTATTTTTTTACAAAAATTGACAGATTTTTTTTAGACTATTTGTCAAAATTCATGATGTTTTTTAGTTCCGAATTTTCAGATTAGACCGTTCTTTTTTTAAATTTTGGAACTGAATGTCTAATAAATATTTTTTTAAAAGCTAGAAATCAAATCAAATTTGATGACCAAGAATAATTTTGTAGTCGTCAAATTCAATTCTTTAGTTTAGGGGTGCACCATCTTTTTAAGAGAGGGGCCACTTACAAATATGTCTGGGTGGTCGAGGGCCACATCAATAACATGGAGAGAAATCTATTTAGAGGAGGTGGTCTGCGACCTATAATCGGATAAAAAATGTGGTTTCGGATGGGAGGGCAAGGTTACGCCTTTAAGTTCGCTTTCAGTTGATAAGGATATATCAGCAATTTTTACATTTTTATATATAACAGATATAGCAAGGATTATTTTCAAGATAGAAAAATATTCCTTGACTTTATTCGGGAGTTTTCTTTTATTGAAAATGCTAAAAAGCAAGCATAATTTACTGGTGCTGAAAAAATTGTAAACTTTATGAACGAAGGAGAGAGGGAAAGAGCTAATCAACAAGATTTTCCCGCATCTGATGAACAAAATTCACGATTTTCTGCACCTGAATAATGAAACTTGAAATTCTTCCACCCTGACTGACCAAATTTGGGCCTTTTTACTAAACGAATCAACAAAATTAGCAATTTTTAGAAACTGATAGAGAAAATTTATGATTTTTCTGCACCTGATCAACAAAATTCTTAATTTTACGAAGGTGATCAACGAAATTTGTGATTTTCTTCACATGATCGACGAAATTCTTTATTTTTTTCCCGCACCAGATCGACGAAATTCTCGATTTTTCGAAGCCTAATCGGTAATATTTACGATTTATCGACTAAATTTGTAATTTTTCCGAACCTGGCTAACAAAATTCCCAATTTTATGAGGCCGATCGACGAAATTGTCAATTTTTATGAAGCCAGTCGACGAAAGTCGTGATTTTTCTGCGCCTAAACAACGGAATTCTCGACTTTTATGACCCTGGTCGATGAAATTCGCGATTTTTTCGAAGCCGATCAATGAATTTTGCGATATTTACGAAGCCAATCCATGAAATTCGTGATCTTTCTTAGCATGATCGACAAAATTTGCAATTTTTTTTCACATGATCGAGAAAATTTGTAATTTTTCTTCACAGGATCGACAAAACTTGCGACTTTTCTTCACAGGATCAACGAAATTCACAATTTTTCCGTGCTTGATCAATTAATTATGCGATTTTCTGCACTTGATCGACGAAATTCGCGATTTTTCTGAGCACGATCAACAAAATTCGCGATTTTTGAGTGCCTGATCGACAAAATATGCAATTTTTATATAACCAATCGAGAAAATTTATGCTGTTTCTGCAACTGATCAGCAAAATTCTCGTTTTTTAACTAGCCGATTGATTAAACTTGCGATTTTTAGGAAGTTGGTGGATAAATTTCATGATTTTTACAAAATCGATCAAAAAATCTTAATTCTTCCGCGAATGTTTGAATGCATTTGTAATTTTCCCATATCTAATCGACAAAATTCATAACTTTTTCACAAGCCGATCGACTAAATTCGAAATTTTTACGAAGCCGATCAAAAAAATTCAAAATCTTTCCGCATCTAATCATTAAAATTCACTATTTTTACGAATCTGTTTGACGATATCGCGATTTTTACAAAAGCTGATCCACAAAATTTGCGATTTTCCCTCTCGTGATCAATAAATTTCATTTTTCCCGCATTCGATCGACGAAATTCGTGATTTTTACAAAGCGGATCGACGAAATTCATGATTTTTACAAAGCTAATCGACGAAATTCGCGATTTATCTTTGCATGATTGACAAATTTTGCGATTTTTTCGACCCCAATCTACAAAATTTGCGATTTTATTACAGCTTGATCGACGTAATTAGCGTTTTTTCCGCATGTGATCGACAAAATTCAAAATATTCCAGTCTCCGATCAATAAAATTTGCGATTTTTCGGAATCCGATCAATACAACTTGCGATTTTTCAATGTCCGATCGACAAAATGTGCGCTTTTTCCATCCTTAATTGACGAAATATGCTTTTTCCGCTTCCGACCAACGAAATTCGTGACTTTTGTATCAGCTCTGACGAAATATTTTTTTTTACGCGGCAAGATGAAACTAGTGATTTCTTTCTCTTGATAAACTGACGAAATTCATAATTGTTTCGCAGCCGATCAACGAAATTTTCAAATTTTCCGTATATCATTGCTAAATTTGCGATTTTCCCGCATCTTATCAACGAAATTTGAGATTTTTTTCTTTCCTGATCGATAAAATTTGCGATTTTCTTCATCCCCTATCAACGAAGTTTGCGTTTTTTCGCACGATAAATCGAGAGAATAATTTTTGCAATTTACAATACTTATTGCAAGTAATTTTTTTCGAGCATTATCAACAAAATCGATGCTTTTTTCTCGCCAAATCAACAAAATTCGAGATTTTTCCGTGCCTGATCGACAAAACTCACGATTTTTTAGTGCCTAATCGGGGAAGTCTTTTTTCTGAGACTCATGTACAAAATTCGCTTTTTTCCCACATTTGATCAATGAAATTGGCAATTTTTACCGTACCGATCAACAAAATTTGCAAACCTTAAGTGTTGAAATTTTATATTTTCCCGCAGTAAATTGAAGATTTTTTCCTGCGACATACACAAAAAAATTGCAATTTTTTCCAGTTGTAAATTGACGAAACTCGCGGGCCACAGGTTGTGCATCCCTATTTTAGTTGCATTTGACGACTAACGACTGGTAATTTCTAACACAGTATATAATTTTTCCCTCAGTAAAAATGCAAGCTCATACAGATAAACGTTTTTTTTTCAAGTGAAGATATGGCAACTATTGCTTCATCTTGTGTGTGATTGATGAAATGTTTAAGAAAAAAAAAAAGAGAGAAACCTACTGCCCCACTCTCTTCTCTAAATAAAAGTATACAAATTTTGACAAAGTGATTTTTAAATATACTACAATAAATGATGAGAAAAAAAAAATATAACTACCTCAGTGAATAACATGACAGTATTATTTTCTTGCTTGTATGATGATGCATTCATTTATTATAATCAAAAATAGAAACAAATGTTAACTGAAAATGCACTTTTCATATTTGCCTATACTAAAATAAAAAAAAATACATTAATCAGTGGCACAGCCAGAATTCGGCTCTGGGTAGGGGGAGTTGATGATTGCCTGTCAATGGAATTGGTCTGTTTAATGTTTGAAATCATAGTGCTTTTTTTACTTTGGATATTAGTATTAGCAGTTACACTGGTTATGATTAATTTAAACAGCATTTACAATATTAGAGTTACAAAATCTTAAAATGCATCGTTAAAATAACACAAAATTGTAGATTTATATGAAGTGTTTAAAAAAGTCCTAGGATAGTCGAATGTTGAATATTCGGCACACAGGTGAGCCGAATATTTGGCTAGCCAAATAGTAACTGTTGTGCCGAATACCAAATAGTAACTAGAGCTAGGTGTTACACAGTAATATTGTTATACATATTGTTAAATTTGTCAAAAGTTTTTTTTTTTTGCACTGAAACATTACTTTTTTATTTGCGATTGAAGTTTTTTAAGCAATATTTTATCACAAAGTGACATGTGAAGGTGATCCTCTTCCTCTAGATATTGGATAAGGCTTTCAATGTCAGCTAAAGCTGTATAGTGGCACATTTTCTTTTGTACCTTATCATCTTTGTCGCTCTCTTCCAAGTTCATACTTAACACTTTTTCTATAATTTGGTCATCAGCTGCATGCTTGAAGCATGGATGATTTGTATCACAATTAATTCACTCAATGATATTATTTTTATCCAGCAACAGATTTTCTCCACCAGAAACAGATTTTGCTAAATCATGAGCAGAAACCTCTTCCTTTTCTTATTCCTCTAGAGATTTTTCATACTTGGCAAAATCTTTCGCCTGGACTTTATTAATATGGATTTCTGTACAGACTTCCAAGCACTGCTTACATCATAAATGCTATCGAGAATTGTGTAATCTTTGAAAAAGCTTTTAAGATCATCTCCCTCTTCAATTCTTTTTGTCAGTAATTTTGTTCTCTATTTTTTCTTAATTGAAGCGATTACGCCGTGGTCCATAGGCTGGCTAAGAGCTGTAACATTGGGAGGCAAAAATTTTTCTAAGGGTGTACCGAGTAGTACTTTGGCCGAGTAGCCGAGTACCCGGCCACTGGCTACTCAGCCGAGTACCGAGTACCGAATGCCGAGTACCGAGTATTTGTATAATAAGAAAATAAAACACTGATGTGCGCATAATGTGAGCTTAGGTGTACATATATGTAAATATACCTGTGTACACATATCTATACCTGTGTGTACATATAATATAATATACATATATAGTATAAACAAATTAACTTATTAAATTTGAAATTTATCTGTGCACCTTTTAAAGACAATTTTTGACAGTTCAAAACTAATAAAAAAGGAGAATTGATACATGACAACTACAGTTATTAACTAATATAAAATTTAAACATTCTTTAACTTCCAATTTATTCCAACCATTGAAATCTGTCTATTAAAAATAAAAATCTTTATTTGTTACTGCAACAATTCATTGAATAATGCAAACATTTCAAATTTATTTTGTAACTGTCTGTACCTTATTTTCTTCTGATTAAAAAAAATGTATTGGCTTTGCAGTTTCTTTTCATTTTTAATGTGTACAGATTATGTTATTTTAAATTTATTATTTTTTAAATATCTCAGTAAAAAACTAACCTTTTTCTATGGAAATTATAAATGTGTAAATTAAAGTTGCCTTAAAAAGCAAACTCTAAAATTGATGTGTTTAGATGATCTAGAACTTGAAAATGCACCAAAGAAACAAACAAGTTGGGAATTGCATGTGAAGCGTAGCAAATGAAGTGCGTTTGTACGATAACGAAGTTTTAAAAATATTGCTCTCATAAAATTGTAAATAATTACAATTAAAATGCGCATCAAACAATGTTCTCCCTATACCATTATGTAATGGAAAACTTTTGTGTGGCCTTGTAAATCAATAACAAATATTCTTTGCACCACAGATTATGCAAAATGTATATTATAATATGTACTTTATAAATGCATATCAATTCTATTACGTTTGAATGAGTATAACACCATCCAATTTTGATAAAATTTGAAATAACTCGACAATAATTATGTATTTAAAATTTCAAACGATTAAAATGCATTTGAAACTTTTTTTCACCATCGACCGTAATGTAATGGAATCCTTTTGATTGTCCCTGTAATTGATCTAGCATCCGATTTTCATAAAATTTGAAATGACTCGACAAAATTATGTAATAATTATGTATTTTGAATTTCAAATGATTCAGTTGGGTAGTTTTTGCATTGTTATATGTGGACAGACAGGCGGACAGACTGAGTGACAACAATAGGTGCTACGTATTTACATAATTATGAACGCACCTAAAGATAAATATGAGAATGCTAATGTCAACGAACCAAAAGAGAAAATGCTAGCAAAAAGTTCATCTATTTTTGATAGTGAACACCAAAGATAGGTGTCACTATCGTGTTAAAAAGTGTTTTTCAGAGTTCCCACGCTAGTGGAGCGAAAGCTGAATTAGAATGCCCTACCAAATTTATTACAGCTATGAAAAAGAATTTTTATGTAAAAGTGTATTGATACAATAACTAAGCAAGTTTAAAAACAAATAACAACTTTATTGAGCAATATTAAAAGTAAAACAAAATAACAATTAAAATCTATTTCTTAAACATGACATAAGTTCTCCATCGTTTACTCTATATCAATGTTTAATGAACTAGAGCACCAAAAAGAAAAAGCTATTTCAAATTATAAAATATATGCAAATATATTTTAACTTTAAATATATATAAAATGGTAATTTAAATTGTCAAAAGATAATATCTATTTAAATTGAAAAACTATTTAAATACCTTATCCAGTCCATCCCAATTCATCATGTTGACCAAACATATTTAAAACACGCTGACACCACTTTAAAGACCAAAAGAAATTTAAATATTTTATTTAAATTTTACATGTCAAATCTCTCTCCCAAAGACTTATCAAAACACCTTAGTCAAGCCAACTCGATTATTTACTGGTCTCCTAGAAACACCAAACTGCCACTTTAGCATTTCCCTAATACAACACCTCCTGCCACTAAGTGTGTATTCCTAAACTAGTGTTCTGCCACAACACCTGTTTGGAGGAAGGAGAAAAAGAAAAACTTAAGTGAACCTCCCATCTACAAAGTTAATTTTCCAAACGAACCTCGCAGCGGTTACCGACTTTCGGGTTCAGGAAAAAGATAGAAAAATAAAAAGAATCTCACGCATCACCGCCAACAAACAACTCCAGGCATCTGGCATGGTCGTCCATATCCTAGATCCCGGACCACTATTGCCCATATCGATAATGTGACGCGGAGACGGAAAGAAATATTTCCCGGTTCCCTTGGAACCGTCTAACAACATTCATAGAAAAGGATTCACTTAAACTAGATGAGTTGGCCAGATTAATTCAGAATACATCAGATTAAAAAATAGATTGAAAAAGGCTTTAACGAAGAGAGATTAAAAACATTTTGTAAAATTATTTAAAAGAATTTGAAATATATAAAAGGACCTTTCTGAACTTTAACTGCCGGTGGCTGACCTTCCACGTCTATTCTTTCACATGGTCTTTACCTCCACGGCAAAACATCCCGCTCCGAAGATCCCACTTCTTGATACGAGCTTTAAGACTAAGTCCAGGTTCACGGCAGAATAGTATCGGTCACAATGAAAAACTAATTCCAAAAATCCAGTTTAGTTTTTAATAAAAACATTTAAAATATAATCTACTTTCCTTAAAAACATATTCATCGCTTCACGCTTCTAAACGACATTCTTAAAAAGGACATTTCAATTCAAAGAGACATACTTCAAAACACGTCAACATTAGACGCCGTCAAAAGTTGAAAATGAAAGTCTCGCCGGGAATATAAATAGTTCGGACTCCTGTCCTGGGCAACTCCCCCTCACGTAACTTCCTCCTTCTGGTCATACGTCACATCCGATCTCTAGAAGGATCGGGGAAAACGGACCAATGGTATACTGCTGTGAAGGAGAGGCACGCGTCGGAGATAGCAGACACGCTACGCCATCTATCGATGCTCCCGGTAATCTGTCAGTCTGGACTTTGATAATATCGGCGTTTGTTGACAAGGTAGATTGAGGGAATACGCTGAACTCTAATACCGCTAGTTGTTATGAAGTTGACAGCACGTAATAAATAAGTAAGTAATGAAATAAAGATTTATTTTATTTTAAGTTGATGTTTAAACATTGAAATAAATAAAAAGAATGTTTAAACTGAAACTTTAATTTATTTAAACTTAGGTATTTAATAAATGGGAAAATAAAATAGAATTTATTTCAGAAATGGTTTTAAACTTTGATGATAAATATTAGAGATTGAAATAGGATGAAAGTATGAGTGGTTGAATGGAGGAACAAGAATAGGAGGGAAATATACTCATATTTCCTGTCAAAGCCCCCCCTCTTGTTATCTCCATGAAACTAAAGTAGACCAACTCAATATATACCAGAAAGAGGTTACCTCTTATAAGAACCTACACATTGGTACTCCATGATCATCACTTAAACATCCAATCCTAAAAAATAATATACTACTAAAAAAAAATGCCAACCCCCAAACTCCAGCAATTCCAAAACAGCTATTCAAACCGACTCAGCAAAAAAAATGTCTATAATGTCCCCTAAATCTTTATATATCAAAATCCATGAAGCTAAAAATTTAAAAAAATTTCTGGGCTCTAGTCCATATTCACACACTAAAAATAAATAAAAAATTAAAATCACATCACATAACATTTGACGGCACCCTGTACATATGTCATCAATAATAAACTTCAATTAAGACCATCAGTTACATCAATTTCATTTAAAAACATTGTCTTACATAATTATCTAAAATTTTTCAAAAACAATTTCTATACCTCAATATCATAAGTCCATTTTCACAAGTAGAGTAGAACCTTAAAAAAAAATAATTTCTCAAATACATTTTTACAAAGATTTTCTTAACACCAATTCAAATTCAATATTCATATCTCAAAACAATTCAAAATAAATGTTCATATCTCAAACAGTTGAAAATCTATATCTTTTACACATGAATACCTCAATTTCCGATATGAATACATGAACTCTATATACAAGCATCTAAGTTTCTTACACATGAACATTAAAATTTTCTAACACATGAAACATCCAAAATTTCTTACACTTATATCTAAATTTGAAACTCGGATATATTCACACTTCATTAAGTAATAGTTCTAACACAAATACCATAAAACATTACTAACCATATCTTTAATTCAAAAATCACCATATCTTCACTTATCCCAATAAAAAAAACTAAGTTCTACACTTCCCATATCAAAAACCAACATCTCGAATCAAAAACATGATGCACTCCAGGAAAAGCGATCTGAATCCACTTCCAACACTAATTCTACCATTAAAGAAATTCTGCCACAAAGTTAATCCCCTGCTCTACCAATCAATAAAAATAGACAAAATTTATAACTACATTATATCCAAGGTATCCTGCAAAAAGAATATAAAAAAATTTTATTTTCGACAATCCATTTAAACATCACATTCAAATAACCCTTTCAGCACCATATGCAAAAAGCATGCATTCATACAATCTCATTACTTTGGCCAAAGATTCCATACCAACCTTTCATACACAACAAATAAGACATGGATATAAGTAGCACCAGATTAAGTTCAAGAATCATAAACAGCTAGTATATTAACTATTCCAGCATTACTTCAAGCTTTATCAAAAACAAAAGAGCAGGATTAACTACAGCGACTCAAAAAAATACAAAAATTAGTCACAGGAGAAAAACTAACTCTAAATCATAACCTTAAATACTATTAGAAACATACCAGCCTCTTTACACAATTTAACTTAAAAGCCAGTAGTTCTACCAAAGACGATTGAAACTCCTTAAAACATATCACAATGAATGCCCCCCTTTTCTCAATGTTCAACTCCTTGAGGATATCAATACTCAAATTCTAACATAGCTATACCTGAATGATCTTCAATCATTTAATTCAAACACCGAGGGAAGCAACTAAAAAAAATTGTCAAAAAGGATTCCAATCATTTCCAGTTATGATCAGGCATTCTCCATATAAAGTAACCATTCAATAAAACAGACCTTAAACAGTAAATCCACCCCCCTGAAGTACATCTCACAAGTTAAACCACATTTCCTTCTCTCTTACTAAGAAATACATAACCTATACTAACCTCTATTATTCAAACAAATGTACAACCACTCTATTCATTTTAAATAGCTTCTAGAAAAACTCAACACCACTTTTAAATCAAAAATTAGCCATATCTCAGAAATCTCACACTTAACCAGCTAACAGTCACAACAGTTCTACTGAGATTATAAAAAAAATTAACATAACACAAGGTAAGTGCAAAGAAAAATCTCATATTTTCAATACATGCAGCAAAAAGCTGTTCAAAAATTCCCCCCTTTATAAATGATAGGTTATTCAGCTTAACAACTAACTTTAAACTCTAATCATTCCTAAACTTTAGGGAAATATAAAAATATTGCACTTATAAAGCCTTGGTTAAGTAGATATTACAGATTGAATACATCATATAACCTTTATAAAAGTAAATTTCAATTTCATTTTAAAAGTATAATTTAATTTCATTTTAAAAGCATAATTTAATTTCATTTTAAAAGTATAATTTAATTTCTTTTAAAGACATATATGTAAAGACAATTTGGTTCAAAAATTAAAATCAAAAAAATTATACTTTAAATTTATAAAAAATATTTTAACTTATAAAGAAAATAATTCATAAATTAAAACAATTTCAATAAAACGAAAATTAATAGAGTAGGTAAAAATTAAACTAAACTTGAAAATCTTTTCTATTTGAATTTAACTGCATCTTTTTATGCAGACCCTCATGATCTCATTCCAAGGGTAACAATCCTTAAACTTTACACTCTAGTTAACCCTAAGAAATCATAGGTCTTAATAGATTCAAATTGATTTTCATTAAACAATAATTTCTAAAAAAAATTTAAAAAGTATATAAATTATATTAACATAAACCTCCCCTCAAAAGAATTTAAATCCAAAGTTTAAATCTTTTAAATCTATTAATATATTATTTCAACAAAACTAAATTTCATCAAAACTAAATTTCAAACTGTATTTAAACTTTTATCTTTCAAATTCAATTAATGTATCTTTCAAAAAAAAATTAACTTTAATCCTTATTTAAACCTATAAAAGAACTGGATCTGTAGCCTTCAATAATCTGAGAATTCTGGCTATATTAACACATCTTAAAATTATCTCAATTTCACTCATTTAGCTTTAACATTTAACACTTAAAACTTAAATGTTTCTGTAAATATCACAGGCAAAAATTCATCATAAAGCCAAATTAAAATTTCATCTTGAATGAAAGAGCTTAAACTCAATTTCCAATCTTAAACTTTAAAAACATCCTTAACATTAAAACTTGATTAAAAGCAACTTCATACTATCTTTAATAAAATTTCTATAACTTAATATTTAAAAACTAAAAGAAAATTCAAAATTTATCTTAAACTAGATTTTTACAGACGGTTCCACTCTCTTGCTACAAATTCTTCATCTGTATAACTCCATGGATAACAAAAACAACTGATGTCTCAAAAGTTCAAGGGAAAGTCATTTATCAGTTATAAGCAAATGTCCCATTATCACACGTATCACAAAATGTCACTTTATCGTTCATTAAACACATGAAGCAGAATATCAGAAAACACAGTGGCCCCAGTACGGCGACCACTGCGCTCAATCCAGTCATACCTTGTGGACAGTTCAATGAAAAATAGTAAATGCAAGACTCACCCATCGGTTCTTTCCAATAGGACTTTACACTTGTAGTCTAAAACCAGCATGGTAACACAGAAAATTTCTCAAATCAGACTGGTCTTGATTTATCACAATCAGAACATCCACTCTTGACAAGATTTTTCACACTGAACCGGTCGTTCCATACCTGTGGGCTCGTCTCAAAAAAAAAAACACACACTTTACTGGATTCACATGAAGTGGTACTATCATATTCCAGCACAGCAGCAGACGGCACTTTTATTTGTCACCAAAGTAGATGGCATCAAGAAACTTGGGCAACATGGCACAGGAAAAACTTTCAAAACTGATGATTCTGCAGAGAAGATATTCTATCGATATCAGAGTAGGCAGATCATCATCTTACAGCCAAACCACCAGGCAAAAAAAATTGTTCAGAAAAGGCAGAAAAAATTTCAAAAGAGAAAAACCACTTAATCCTTACTATTAGATCCAAAATTCTTCAAAATTACAATTCTCTAATGTATACTAGAAAAATTCTAAACAAAATCTGAAAAAGGAAAATATTTAACCCTTCATTACCAGACTCAAAAATTTCAAAATTCTCAATTCTCTTCGATTATCAAAAACCACTAATTTTTAAACAGGAAACATATCTTTAAAAAAACGTCAGCAAATCTTACACCGACAGCCCCCCCATCTCAAAGCTTCCTTACATTTTACATAGCTTCATACATGGGGAGCCAAAAACGGTCAAAAGAAATGAGGACGGAACTGGACAAAAATTTACAGATAATTTCAAACAGAATTATTTTAAAGGAAGGGCTTCTAACTTTGGCCCATAACCTTTTGATAGTGAACACCAAAGATAGGTGTCACTATCGTGTTAAAAAGTGTTTTTCAGAGTTCACACGCTAGTGGAGCGAAAGCTGAATTAGAATGCCCTACCAAATTTATTACAGCTATGAAAAAGAATTTTTATGTAAAAGTGTATTGATACAATAACTAAGCAAGTTTAAAAACAAATAACAACTTTATTGAGCAATATTAAAAGTAAAACAAAATAACAATTAAAATCTATTTCTTAAACATGACATAAGTTCTCCATCGTTTACTCTATATCAATGTTTAATGAACTAGAGCACCAAAAAGAAAAAGCTATTTCAAATTATAAAATATATGCAAATATATTTTAACTTTAAATATATATAAAATGGTAATTTAAATTGTCAAAAGATAATATCTATTTAAATTGAAAAACTATTTAAATACCTTATCCAGTCCATCCCAATTCATCATGTTGACCAAACATATTTAAAACACGCTGACACCACTTTAAAGACCAAAAGAAATTTAAATATTTTATTTAAATTTTACATGTCAAATCTCTCTCCCAAAGACTTATCAAAACACCTTAGTCAAGCCAACTCGATTATTTACTGGTCTCCTAGAAACACCAAACTGCCACTTTAGCATTTCCCTAATACAACACCTCCTGCCACTAGGTGTGTATTCCTAAACTAGTGTTCTGCCACAACACCTGTTTGGAGGAAGGAGAAAAAGAAAAACTTAAGTGAACCTCCCATCTACAAAGTTAATTTTCCAAACGAACCTCGCAGCGGTTACCGACTTTCGGGTTCAGGAAAAAGATAGAAAAATAAAAAGAATCTCACGCATCACCGCCAACAAACAACTCCAGGCATCTGGCATGGTCGTCCATATCCTAGATCCCGGACCACTATTGCCCATATCGATAATGTGACGCGGAGACGGAAAGAAATATTTCCCGGTTCCCTTGGAACCGTCTAACAACATTCATAGAAAAGGATTCACTTAAACTAGATGAGTTCAGGGCCTGATTAATGCACGGGCCTCCGGGGCCTCGGCCCTGGGCCCACCAATTTCAGGGGCCCAGAAATTATGTGGCTGATTTTTTTTCCTTAATCAAATACTTTTCGAATAATATTGTTTTATAAAATATGAAACGTAAAATTTAAACAGTCTGAATGATTCAATAAAATTTTTAGAAGTTTTTATCCTAGGCACTTTAAACCCAAACAACTTTGTCAACTCATCAAATAAATATTTTTTATGTGAAAGTATCGCCGAAAATGAGTAGGTAGGGGGGCCCAATTTTTTAACAGGCCCTGGGCCCAACTTCAGCTTGATCGGGCTCTGGATGAGTTGGCCAGATTAATTCAGAATACATCAGATTAAAAAATAGATTGAAAAAGGCTTTAACGAAGAGAGATTAAAAACATTTTGTAAAATTATTTAAAAGAATTTGAAATATATAAAAGGACCTTTCTGAACTTTAACTGCCGGTGGCTGACCTTCCACGTCTATTCTTTCACATGGTCTTTACCTCCACGGCAAAACATCCCGCTCCGAAGATCCCACTTCTTGATACGAGCTTTAAGACTAAGTCCAGGTTCACGGCAGAATAGTATCGGTCACAATGAAAAACTAATTCCAAAAATCCAGTTTAGTTTTTAATAAAAACATTTAAAATATAATCTACTTTCCTTAAAAACATATTCATCGCTTCACGCTTCTAAACGACATTCTTAAAAAGGACATTTCAATTCAAAGAGACATACTTCAAAACACGTCAACATTAGACGCTGTCAAAAGTTGAAAATGAAAGTCTCGCCGGGAATATAAATAGTTCGGACTCCTGTCCTGGGCAACTCCCCCTCACGTAACTTCCTCCTTCTGGTCATACGTCACATCCGATCTCTAGAAGGATCGGGGAAAACGGACCAATGGTATACTGCTGTGAAGGAGAGGCACGCGTCGGAGATAGCAGACACGCTACGCCATCTATCGATGCTCCCGGTAATCTGTCAGTCTGGACTTTGATAATATCGGCGTTTGTTGACAAGGTAGATTGAGGGAATACGCTGAACTCTAATACCGCTAGTTGTTATGAAGTTGACAGCACGTAATAAATAAGTAAGTAATGAAATAAAGATTTATTTTATTTTAAGTTGATGTTTAAACATTGAAATAAATAAAAAGAATGTTTAAACTGAAACTTTAATTTATTTAAACTTAGGTATTTAATAAATGGGAAAATAAAATAGAATTTATTTCAGAAATGGTTTTAAACTTTGATGATAAATATTAGAGATTGAAATAGGATGAAAGTATGAGTGGTTGAATGGAGGAACAAGAATAGGAGGGAAATATACTCATATTTCCTGTCAATTTTCAGGCAATGTTTTGAGGAAATTGTGAATGAACAAAAAGATTGTGGCACTAGAACTAGTTTAAAATCACCGCATGAAGAATTGGTACAAAAAGAGTTACAGGCTTTCTTAACAGAAGACTTGTAAAACTGACACTCCATTTGCATGGTGAGGAGAAAAAAAAAAAAAAAACTTTTTCGATTATGTACAATTTTGCAAAAAACTCTTATATGCACCTTCAACAACTGTTTATTCTGAACATAATAGAGGCCGGCCAAATTTATAGTAGTAAAAGAAATGCCCGTCTACTGATAATGTAGAATGTTTAGTGTTTTTGCACCATAATTTGAAATAATAAATTTATTAATTTTTTATTGCATTTATTGTATTTTCAGTTTCTTTATCCAAAATAAGTCGTTTCTGTTTTCCTATACATAAAAAAGTATTTTTATTTGTATAAATGTGAAATTTTTTTAGGGATTTTGTTCTTAACTTTTTTTATATTTTGCAGACATATTGTTAAATACAGAGTAAATAGTTTTTTGAATTACTACATATATTATACATTGATATTTGAATAATTTTTACAGATCAGTTATCAATTCATATGCTTAAAAAATGAAATTCTTACAACTACTCGGTATTGGCCGAGTACTCGGCCAAAATTTGGCCGAATACCGAGTACTCGGCAAATTGGCCGAGTAGGCCGAATACCGAGTATTTACCGAGTACTCGGTACGGCTCTAAATTTTTCCTTCTTCTGATTTCAATTGTAGAGTGGGATGGGGCAGCACAGCTTTCTGGGCTGAATTTTGAGACGCCAGATGCTTCCTAACTTCCACGTTTTCAAATGGAATTTATATTTAGTAAAAAGAATCGGAAATTCATCCTACATTTTAGAAATAAGTTTCTTCTCAAGTATAAGAAAGGAAAAGTATTATATACTTTATGTACTATTTTATATTGTAGTAGGAATGGGGGGGAGGGGTTGTTAAAAATACTTAAGAGTCCTGTCTCTGCCAGTGAAGACACTCAAAAGCTAATACTACTGATATGGGGAGGCATTTTTCTAATAACTCTTTCGCATTTTGACATTTTTAAATAGTATTTTTTTGCATTGCACGGCTAAGATCTCTCTCAAGATCACTCAATTACTTTTTTGATTTTGGTCGCAGATATTTTTTATAAAGTTACTTTAACTTTCTGAACCAGTTCTGAAAGTGAAAGTAACTTTATAAAAAAAATATATGCGACCAAAATCAAAAAAGTAATCAAGGAGCGGTCTTGAAAAACCTCAGCTATGCATTGAAAAAAAAAAATTATTTAAAAATGTCAAAATTGAAAAGAGCTATTAGAAAAATGCCTCCCCATAGGATTAGCATTAGCTTGTGAGTGTCTTTGCAAGCAGGGACAGGACCCTTAATAGAATTTTATGTAGCGGACTAGTGGTGATGACTGTGGACTAACTAAACTCTTGTGCTTACTCATCCTTGAGACCTGAAACATTTTTTTTTTTTTAATCAATTCTGCCACTATTAATATTCAGTAACATTTTTTATTAGTTTTTTAACAAATGTTTTAAAAGTTTCACTATCCTATTAAAACATTTTGTGGGTGTACTCCAAATGTGACAAAGTCAAAATAAAATATTGTACTTAAGTCTTTCAAAAGCCTGTTAATATTATTAAAAAAGTAAAAAACCAAAATCAATGTACATAGATAATCATAGCATTGATCAAAAATACCAATCTTTATATCAATATTTAATAATATAAATCTTTATAACACTTCATAAATATTTAAATTATATAACGTTCACAACTAGATATATAAATTTTACTTACTTCCTTTTGGCCAAGGTTGGCCGAAAAAAAAGATTTTTATTTCAAAAGACCCCAAATGAACTGGTTTTTTTTGTTTGATTGTACAAAATTTCTTTTTTATGATTTTTTTTAATACATTTCCTATTACAATTAAATGCATGTTTATATATAAAAATAAACATTATTCGATATTTTAAAAGCATTGTAACTTCATTTGAAAACATTAAACTTAACACTAAAACAAAAACAAATTTTCGTATGAAGTATGTACAATTAACAAAATCGAAAATGTTATCACAACTTTTGGCGAAAAGTATACAAAAATTAAAGAATCAATAAAAAATCTAGAGAAGAACTGAAATGTGATAAATAATTAATAAAAACTTACCTTATTACTTATACTTCTAGAGGGAGGAATGCACGTTGAGAATCTAACCGCGTTTTTCAACGAAGCGGCGAAAAATAGTAAATAAATCTTAGTGTTGCCAATTCGGAAAAGCTAAAATCTTCATTCATGGCTTCGTTTGCGAGAAGGTTATTTATTTAAAATTATTATTAATAAATCATGAAAAAATTAATAAAAATCTTAGAAAAAACGAAAAAAAAAATAGTGAATCGATTCGTGTTTACATAAATGTAATTTTCGGATGTTTTACTTAAAATTTGAGAGAGCAGGGCCATTTTTGATTTAACATCTGATTAAAAAATTAATAATAAATAAATAAATAAATAAAAATATTGTTTATTCTAAAGTATCTAAAGTTATTTTTTTTTTTGATGCTAGTGTAATTTGTTTAAAAAAAAACAAATTCTACGTTTGTATTTGATTTGGGGGGAAGGTATGTAAATGAGTGATAGCACGATGGGATTAGAGGAGGATAAGTTTGATTCTGAAATTTTTTTGCATTTTGATTGAGAGTTAAAAAAATTTAATAAAAATAATAATAAATAATAATCAGAGTATTTCTGTCCTTTTGCAATTTATTTGTATGCGCTTTTATTAAACTATCAAACAAAAAGTAGAAATTATCTGTGCTCTTAATAAATAACTTCATTATGTCATGCCTGAGTTAAAATTGAAACATGGTTCATTTTTATTTTTAAATCGTGAAGCTCAAACTTAAAATAGCCAGAAACTATTTCGTATGCTATCATTAATTTCTCGGATAGTAGTAGTTCTAAAGCAATATTTTAAATTATACTTTTGAAATTAAAATACTATTGAAAATTAACTGCAATTAAAATAATTACATTGTATTTCAAATTTACAAAAATAAAGAAATGTAACTACAAGCTAAAAAAAAAACAATATTGCTGCTGTGTTAATCAATGATATACTTATTTAATTCACAATGAGATTCATTATTTAAAAAAAAAAGAACAAATATATGTTTGTTCTTTTGAGATAGTACGAGTTCTTTTGTAAAGAACAAACATGTGTTTGTTCTTTATTGAAACTCTTTTGTATATACAAAAAAGCTTCAATAAAAAAAAGAAAACTCTGATGAATTGTTTAAATTTTAAGTTAGAATACATAATTTATAAAGCTGATGGATATTTATATTACAGTTTGTATATAAACATATAATATATGATCTTTCACACAAAATATCCTTAATTTAATTTTCAAACATATCCTATGACAACTAAAATAAAAAATCTGCGGTGAGTCGATAACTATTTGAAGGTAATGTGAGCATTTCTTTTTATTTAAAAAATGCAATATGTCTCATATTTGAATTAGAACTTATGTAAGTAAGACATGTACTTGGACACTAAATACAGTGGTGATTTTTTTAAATATCAAAATTGCAAAAACTAAATAACTTTAAATGCAACAGCTGTTATTTTGGGAGGAATTTATTGACCATTTTAATAATGTGGAATTTTTTTAAGACAAATTTTTTGCAATCATTCGTATTTATATAAACAAACAATTCAACACATAATATACACGATTTATACATAAATCCAAATTAGATTTAAAAGATCAAGATATATATAGATACATGAGATTACATACCTTTGCATATTGTTCTTCTGTTTAACTTCTATACCTTACACTGCGTATCTCATTTCAATATGCCGCCATTATGGTAAAATGTAACCAAACTTTTTCTCCTCGTTTGTTTTTCGTTAACTGCGCAAGCTCGGTTTAGGAACTTCGACCTCAACCTCGTCTGGACCAAGGTCGAATACCCTGTGTTGATTTTCAGCTTGAACCTCATTAAAACCAAGTAGATGGTGAATACCATTTGAGTGCCCGACACGAGTTTCATGCATAACTCGGGGACGAAGAATTCGCTTTTGTTCCAAATCTTTGTAAGGAATGAAACATCACATTCCGAATGTCGCCTCACGCAGAGGCATCTTACCATAATGTTTATACACCTCAATAGTATTTAGTATGTCTCTACACTGTAAAAAATAGGACTATTTTGCTGCATCGTCACTCCCCCGCTATCCAGTCTATCCATTCAACAATTCACATTACTTCGCCAATTGAGGCAATTTCTAGTTGATATGCGGAGTTAGTACCTGCGACTATTAAAAGTATTTTTAAAAGCACGGAAATAAGCAAATAATGTAGAATGAAATAAATATCTTTGCTAACTGAATTTGTTTGATATTCGAAAAGATCCGTTATGAACGTTTCATGAACGAATTTGGACAAAAACCAAACTCCAAGCATATTGGTAAGCTTGCTATTGTAACCAAGCTAATGTTTATAGATTTTTTTCATTTCTGATGCTTTTATATCAGAAAAGACACATGCTCAGTCCGAAGTTTTTAGTCCAATCTATCTCAAACAAGAACAGAACTATTTATTAACATACAACATAATTAACATGCAAGATACTTCAAAATATGTAATGGCTACAATTGTAGCGGTAAACCTACCAGCAAATAACTAAAATCGAAATTCAAAGTTTTTCCAACAAGATGTGACCTGCCAGATCAATTGCATTTTAATATGCGAATCAAGTTTTAATTAATCCTGAAATTTCAGCCTACAACTCATTGAGGTGATGGTTTGTCATCCCCGGTCTAATTAAGGCACTCTACTCTCACTTGCCACACTGTAAAAAATTTGACCCTTTTGCTGCATCGTCACTCCCCCGCTTTTATAGAATATCTCTCTTTTGAGCCATGAGAATGCTCCATGATTGGCTGAAATAATCGTTTTCTATAAAAGCGGTGGAGTGACGATGCAGCAAAAGGATCAAATTTTTTACAGTGCAGGTTTGAAATACAGTTTGGACAAAATTCATTCTCTTATAGAAGCACACTACTGCATTGGTAAAAATCAGTAACCCTAGTTGCATAAAGACTCTGGTTCTTGTATAGGATATCTCTCCTTTTACCAGTGAAAATGCTTCATAGCTATAATAGAGTAATCGTTTTACATAAAAGCGGTGGAGTGCCGATGCATTTACAGCTGCAGATTTTTAAGGATGTATAGAGAAATACAATAGGTTGCATCTATATGAGAGTGGCGACATTCCATTCTAAGATCGTATTTAGATAGACGCGTTTATTCAAACAGCAGCAAACCTAAGCATTTTCTATTCCAGATCTTGCGACAGTCGCTTGGATAGATTCAATTGTAGATCAGTTTCAACTGACGTCACAACAAATGCGTTTTTTGTTTTCCCCCTCAAATTTGGCCGATTGTGATTGGTTGGCTCATAATACAGGCCACAAATTGTCAATTATGGTTGGTTGGATAAAACTTGGTGGGCTGGTGATCATGTGGTTGAGACTGATCTTTGAAAATCCGTAACTTTTGTTCTATAGTCAATCCGCCGTTTTTATAGGGTATCTCTATTCTGAGTAATGAGAATGTTCCATAATACTGTAAGTAAATCTTTTCTATAAAAGTGGTATAGTGACTATGCAACAAAAGTTGCAGATTTTTAACAGTGTGCACTGTAAAAAAAATCACCCTTTTGCTGCATCGTCACTCCGCCGCTTTTATGGAAAGCGATTACTTCAACCAATTATCGAGTATTCTTATGGGTCAAAAGAGAGATATTCTATAAAAGCGGGGGAGTGACGATGCAATGCAGCAAGACTAGAGTGCCTAGATATGAGAGAGGTGGCATACGGGCTCAGAATACGGATATTCTATTAAATCAGTGGAGTTTCTATGCAGTAAAAGCTGCAGATTTTTAACAGTGTAACTGATGCTTTGTATTCACTATCTGCATCAATATAGATTGAAGCCAAGGGTGTCCAGAGAGGGGTTTGGTGACGCAAGATGCATCATACAATTTAGTTTTTTTGGGGGGGGGGGAATTTGAGAAAAAGTACATTTTGGGGGGGAGGATTTTTTAATTCTTAATATCTCCTTTTTTAACTGTTAAAAAAATCTTGATTCTTTCAATATCACTTTTAAATTTTTTCAACATTTAATTTCTAATTAGTTCCTGTGTTTTCTTTCTTTAAATTCTAGATAACGGCAATAAGAACTCATTCTGCTATGCTCAACTCGCTATCTTTTGAATGTGCAGTAGATTATAAGTACAATATATTTTACAATTGATATTCTGTTTGGGGAGGAGAGGGGGTCAACGTTAAAGTATGAAGATTGTTTTGGAGGGGGGATTTGCTTCATTGGGTTTGGGGGGATGGTCACCACTGATTGAAGCAGACCTTCATGGAACATAAAAATGAAATTCATGATAAATCTAATAGGATCTAATCAAGATGAATTCCAATTAGATTAATGATGAATTTCATTTGAGCTTTTTGCAGAGGTTGTTTTTTTTTAAGCCGAGATATAAATGTGAATACGACCATGAGTTCTGGAATGTGCGCTTATGTTATGCTTGTGAATGTGTTGCGTAGTTTGGACAAAGCTTTTAGTCTGAGCATGAGCATACACATTGTGTGTATATCCCCACTCACTTATAGAGGCACCCTTCTTTGAAAGCACCGATCAGCACGTATTAGAGTGCCTCAATATGAGAATGACAACAACCAGATAAAGTTGATAGCTTGTGACGATTTTGGACAAAAACGAATCGCCAAGCATCTTGGGGGAAACCATGGAACAAAGAATATAAACGGGAAGGAAAACCGGTCAACGGAGGCGTGCCAAGGCAAGCCGAGAATTCTGGGACAAGTGTGACCCTGAACTGCCGGCAACCTTGGCGAATTTTTCGATTGGCGATAACTTGGCATGTGTTTTACCTCTCGCCGTAGAAATCAGCACCCACCCGTCCCTGCTCGCTTTGAGTGTAAGAAAGGCCAAATAAGCGATAAATGCGCCAAACAGTTGCAATTCCTCAGGGAATGCTGGGATATGGGTGAACTTCACAGAAATCCGGTGGCATCGACGATCACCCTGCTCCTAAGGGGAAAGAGGCTTCGTTTTCCTTCCCGTTCATATTCCTTCTTCCATGGGGGAAACTACTGTTATCGTCATGCGTTTTAACTTGTCTCTTTCGTATAATCGAACTCGACCAAGTACGAATTGCTTAATTTTGGAAAGAAAGCATCTGCGTTTACCAGATTTTGGATTTGAGATTGTGGACCAAATTTCCTATGTTTTTAAAGACTATAAATTTTTTAACCAATGAGAATGCTACCTAAAGGCATATGGAGCGTTCTCATTGGTCAAAAAATAGATAGTCTTTAAAAACAGAGGTAATTTTTACATTTTTAACAGTGTAGGTAGTGTTGAATGCGCCCAATGTGGCAGAATGGTTGGTTAAAGTAGCATATTGCAAACTGCTTGAGAGCGTAGGTGGTCTGCGGTTTCGACTTCCAGTGGTTCAGAAATGTTATTGTGACTTTGAAAGATTCTTGGGCGCGTTCAGTCGAGTCACCGGTTACGTATTGGTAGGATCGGTTAGTCGGTTAGTTACCAAAGCGTTCAATGCTGCACAACCAATGTTGTTCAGCGGAAGTAACCGAATCGACTGATAAGGGACCAAACTAACCCCCCCCCCCAAAAAAAAAAAAAAAAAAACTGGGTTACTGGGGTCACGTGATCGGTCACATAAACATTTATGACAACAACGATACAACGAGAACAACGATAAAAGAATAATACACTGTAAAAGATATGACTATTTTGCTGCATCGTCACTCCCCCGCTTTTATAGAATATCACATATCACCCTTCTGACCAATGAGAAAGTTCCAGGATAGCTTGAAATAGTCGTTATCTATAAAAAAAAAAGTGGAGTTATGATGCAGCAAAATAGTCATATTTTTTACAGTGTACAGATAGTGCTGCTAGTAAACAATACCAATGGAGTCCAGTGAATGGAGGATATTTCCATCACGTAATCATCACGTGGTCAAGGCAAAAACTTCTAGCGTAAAGAAGGGAAAGCTCCGTTAGACGTTAGACGCAGTGTAAATCACACCAGCCAATAGAACAATTCATGGGGAAAGCAATAGCAACCTCCCTTCTAATCAGTTAGAAATTCTTTGGGTAAATTACCGGTACCACGTGACATTTTATAGCCTCGAATGCAGATTTGGAATATTCTCCATTTGTTACCCGGTTAGAAACCGGTTACTTAGCGAGACGTCATGTAGCCGATCACATTGGTCGCTTTGGTTGGGTCTGCTGAAAAAGCTCCGAGGCTAACGAAAAAGAAAGGCTACCGCGGTGTAGTTTGCGTGTCTTTTTTTACAAACCGCTAGAATGACGTGACGTTTTTTTCGCACACCTTCATTGGTGCATTTGAATCTCACATGACTTCAGCGGTTTGTAAAAAAGGTACTTAAACTGTACCTGTCTTTTTTGTTAGCCTTGAACATGCTCACCGTGACGTCATGAAATCGTTCACATTGGTCGCTCTGGGCTGGGTTTGGTAAACGGGTTCTTTGTGTTGTTGTGCTGTTATAAGCAGATACCCGACGTCAAGCACATGGGCCTCCGTGGCCGAGTGGTTAAGACACCGCTCTGCTAACCTGGAGGTTGTGTGTTCGATTCCCGCTGGCTCCATTGCGCACACACTTTATGTGGAGCTCCTGGTTGTATTCCTCATGTGTTGCAAATTTCCTTGTGCTATCTCGTCCTCGTATATTGACGATGGCAGGATTGATTATAAGCAGGCTTTCATGTTGAGCACACAAGTCGGATGTATGTCATTTTATATAAAGTCAGATGTTACAGATCATGTTAGTATACATGGCGCTACGCGCCATATACACTACATAATTATCTCATGGAAAATGAGATGAGAGAGAGAGAGTAAAGTCATACGTGTGTGTAAACAAATAAAAATAAACAACATATTTTAAACATATTATACATATTTAAACATATTAAACATATTTTAATATTTGAAATTGGAAGGGGGGGGGGGAGATCTGGGTTAATGCGACGTCAGTTCTTTGTTATGAAATATAGCAATATTGAAGACGGGACAAAGTCTTAGACAGAAAATGTGAGACAATTAAAAGCTAAATATTAATACTTTTAAAATTTCGATATTCAAAAATTGAGGTTGGGGTGAAGTATTAATTTAGCTCACTCTACTTGTAATTAAATTATCATGGTACGCGTATATAAAACGGAGTAGATTCTAATATATTTAAGCAAATTACAGCTAATTCAAAGAAAAATATTGACATTTTTGAAATTTCAAGATTTGAAGGGTTGGGGGTAGAGGCTTAATTAATGCTAGTCCGCTACTTGTAGTTTAATCGGCTCGATATTATAACATGAGCAAATTCTAGAATTAGAGAGAAAACTAGGACTAATTGAGTGAGATCGGCATGTTAATCGACATTCTTGCCTACATACACCAGGGGGACCAGCGACATTTCATGCTGTTGTCTAGGCAGATAAAAAACACAGAATTGAAAACTACAATTTTTGTCTTATGAGACCCTTTTAATCGTTAGTCTGTTCAGTCAAAAATCTTTGATTTTTTTCTCAATAGTCTTCCAATATTGTTAGATACATGGTCAGTGGGGATGCATTAAGTCAAGAGTTGAATTTTAGATTATTCTCATTTGTTCATTAAATTATTTTTTATCATTATCATTTCCATTGCATTTATTTTTCACTATGTTTCCTTTATTCAAATTATTTTAAAATTAACTGAATTTAAAAAAAAAAAGTATTCACAATTATATTATTCACAATTTCTCCATTTATTAAATTTTTTTCTAAACATTCTAATTAAAAAATACAAATCTTTAACATAATTATGATATTTTAAATTTATTATTATCCTGGCACTGCACTGAATATTGATGAAATTAATTTTAAATTTTATGTTTTTCTTACACAGGTTTTTTAGTTTGAATTAGCTTAGTAAAATTAATACAATATTTTGCAAAATTAAAACTATTTTTAGAATATAGGACTTTAATTGCTTATTCTATCAAAATTAAGAAGACACAATGATGATAATGAAACGAAAGATAATTAAAAGTGCAAAATAATTTTATTTGAATGTTAAGTTATTTATAAGGTTTTAAAGCGAAAAAATACCTATATATTTAAAGCTTAATTTATTAACAATTTGGAAAATGGTTGTTGTTTTCGGTCGAGAATAGATCTAGACTTTTCTAGATCATTCTATTATCAAAATTTTCTGATATAGAATTTATTTACAAGTCTTAAATTTCAGTCGTTGAAAAAATCATTTTTATAATGAATGGTTGTAATTTGTTAAATTACGTTTTTTAAAGTTACCTTGTAAAAATTATCTTTTTTCACCCTTTCATTTAATTTAATTTTTTATTTTATTTTATTTATTTATATATTTTTTTGTCAAATGAAATGATTGAGAAAAATAGTTATTAAACGAAAAATATTATCCTAAAATAACCTTTTTATTTCATTCGGCACATTCAAAAACATTGTAATGAAATATATAATGTTTATCTCTATTACATCTATCTCTTAAAGCATTCATGTTGTGAAAAAAAAAAAAAAAAAAAAAAAAAATAGGGGGACGGGGAAGAGAAAGGAAAAAGTATATATAAGCTTATTTGTTAAGATTGTTGTAATATTTGTAGGTCAACATGGAAATTGTATTTAATCTTTAGCACAAGCTAAAAGACAAGTACATTTCTGCTACATAAAAATAGTTTTTTTCCCCCAATGAATGTCGGGCATTGTGGCCGAGCGCTCTAGGTCTATGTCTCAAGGTAGGGAATACCCAAAGCAAAAGGTTGTGGGTTCTACTCCAGGTGAGGGAATTGACGTTACGGGTTACTTATGTTCGGGCACTTGTTATTTGATCCTTTTTTTTTTTTTTAATTTTGTATTTATATTATTTTTTTTTAAATTCAGTTTTATGATAATATATTCTAATTTCTTTTCTTGTATTTTTCAACAGGAATTGCGTTTTTGCTTCTTTCACCACAATGGCCGCTGTTAACAAAGTAAAAAAAAAAAAAAAATAATAGCTTTAATTATGTACAAAATATTCATGAATCAAGTTAAATATGACGAGAAAAAATTTGTAGATGTATTTTTGATTCCCAAACTTGCTCCCGTCTCACAAAAAGGCCTCGATTACTTGAACAATGAAATCATTTAAAATACCCCGTTGTAAATTGTCAAAATTTTGTATATATATGCTAAATTTGCAGATATTTATCTTATAAAAGAATACTTGCAAAATAATTTCAGATATTTATTTTGTATTTCTATTACCTTTTAAAGCAGTTTTAGCCCATTCTTCACCGGTCCCCCCCCCCCCCCCCCCTTCAATTGAAGAGTAAAATATTTCCAAATGTCATTTCCGTTTGTTTTTGTTTACTGTGGCTTTAAACCACTAATGAAAGCCATACAGTAAAAACTCATAGTGCGATTACAATTTGTATTCCTTGCATCAAGTAAGGCTGTTCTCAACTGCTCTGCTCAACAAGCGAAAAACCTTTTTCACACATTCACAAATCCATTTCTAAACGGAAATATCGCAAACTAGAAATCCAGACTAAGGAAGCGATTTGGAATAAAATGGAATTTTCCATTTTGGGATCAATAAATTACCTATTGAGTTACAAGAGTTTTCGATCGCATGACAAACACGTTTTTCTCCCCTGTTTGAGTGGTTAATTTTTCTCCGCGCGGAAATTCAGTTCAGAACGCCTACTTTGACAACATTTTCTAAAATATCTATTGCAATTGCGAAAAGAAAAAGAAAAGAAAAAAAGACGGGTAACTAAGTGCGATTACAGCCTTGTAAGCCAAGTATCCGGGTTCGATTCCCGGCCTGGGCAATTTTTCGCTCAGCTGGAAATAATTAATTTGTAAGTGCGATTAGGAACTTTCTGAACAACAACACCTGCTACTTTCATGAAAAAAAAAAAAAAAATAAATAAATAAATAAAATAAAACTTATGTTATAAAATTGTCTTTTCTGGTTTGAGACCCTTAAAGAAAAAGAAATACTGTTTTACTTTTAATCTGTATGGATGAAAAATGCATGGATTTTACTGTAAAAATTACAAAAATCCATATTTTTTTTACAAAAGAAAACTGTTTTTTTTTTTCTTTCGAACCGTTTTTTTCTCAAACAAAAAATATGCATTTTTTTTTTTTTTTTTTTTTTTTTTTTTTTTTTTTTTTTTTTTTGTAAAAATTACAAATTTCATATTTTTTTACAGAAAAAAAAATTGTTTTTCGTTTAAACAGTTTTTTTGGTCAAACAAAAAATATGGATTTTTTTTTTGTAAAAATTACAAATTCTAATTTTTTTACAGTTAAAAATTGTTTTTTTCTTTTAAACTGTTTTTTTCTGTAAAAAATACAAAAATTCATATTTCTTACAGAAAAAAAAAACTGTTTTTTCTTATAAACAGCTATTTTTGTCAAACAAAAAATATGGATTTTTTTTTTATAAAAATCACAAATTCCAGTTTTTTTACAGTAAGAAATTGTGTTTTCCTTTAAACAGTTTTTTTCAGTAAAGAAATACAAAAATCCATATTTTTTACAGAAAAAAAAACAGTTTTTTCTTTTAAACAATTATTTTTTGTCAAACAAAAAATATGGATTTTTTTTGTAAAAATTACAAATTCCAGTTTTTTTTACAGTAAAAAATTGTTGTTTCTTTTAAACAGTTTTTTTCTGTAAAAAATAAAAAAATCCATATTTTTTTACAGAAAAAACTGTTTTTTCTTTTAAACAATTATATTTTGTTAAACAAAAAAATATGAATTTTTTTTGTAAAAATTACAAATTCCAATTTTTTTACAGTAAAAAATTGTTTTTTCTTTTAAACAGTTATTTTCTGTAAAAAATACAAAAATCCATATTTTTTACAGAAAAAAACTGTTTTTTGTTTTAAACAATTATATTTTGTCAAACAAAAAATATGGATTTTTTTTGTAAAAATTACAACTTCCAATTTTTTTACAGTAAAAAATTGTTTTTTCTTTTAAACAGTTATTTTCTGTAAAAAATACAAAAATCCATATTTTTTACAGAAAAAAACTGTTTTTTGTTTTAAACAATTATAGTTTGTAAAACAAAAAATATGGATTTTTTTTGTAAAAATTACAAATTCTAGTTTTTTTTACAGTAAAAAATTGTTTTTTCTTTTAAACAGTTTTTTTCTGTAAAAAATACAAAAACCCATATTTTTTACAGAAAAAAACTGTTTTTTCTTTTAAACAACTATTTTTTGTCAAACAAAAAATATGGTTTTTTTTTGTAAAAATTACAAATTCCAGTTTTTTTACAGTAAAAAATTGTTTTTTCTTTTAAACAGTTTTTTTCTGTAAAAAAACTATACATATTGTATTTTTTACTGAAAAAAACTGCATTTTTTACAAAAAAGAACTGTTTTTCCTAAAAACAGTTTTTTACTGTAAAAAATACAGTTTTTTACTGTGAAAATTACAATTTTTTTTTACAGTGTACACATCTGCCTAGTATTAAAAATTGCGCAAAGTTATTTTTGTCATCACTAAAGAAAGAAATTAAACTGCATGTTGTACTTCCATAATAAATGAAAAACAAATCAATAATTTTGTTTCAACATTATTTTGTTAATTTCGCTGTAATAATTAAAAAATATTTTTTTGACTATGTAGCTACAAGTATGTAACAATGATTCATTAACTTTCAATTTGTTTTAATACAGTTTTCATAGATATATAAATACTTAGAATATATAGTTGTGAAATTTATATAAAAAAAATTAACAATGTCTACAAACATTGAAAGTTTTAGTTATGAGTTAAAGCGAATAGCAGGAGTGACCGAGGTAAGCTCGGTCAAAATTAATTTTGTGTTCAACTCGATATAGTATTTTCACTGAAACAGTCTCTCTGTATTATTACTATAAAACATGTTATTTATAAGAGTATTATTTTCAAAAAGAAACAATAAGAAAACTATGTATGTATGCACATGTTCATAAATTTTACATTATTTTAAAATTTATTATCGAAAGGACATCGATCCAAATCCCTTGTTTAGCCAGACTATGATTGGTTTAACCATGCATCTCGAATTCTATTAAGAATGTATAAAAATTTCTTAACATTCTGAAAGACAATATTTTTTTTGCCAGATTAGCCAAATTTGGCAAATTTCTTTCATTCGGCGCCAAATACTTGTTTTGGCTTTCATAATTTTAATAGTCAAATTTTCGGGAAATGTCACCAATATTTTTTCAAATATTGCCAACTAATTGGTTGTTGCCACATTTTCGTGACCCTGAGTCGTATTACCCAAAATGACCCACTAATCAAATTTGATCAAACAAGTGACTTAGCTCAGTGGTCTTTAGGTTATCAAAAACAGTAGAATATAAAATTGAATCAAAATCCGTTTAAGCCATTTCTTAGGTAAAATTAGCTTGACAGCATTCGGCAATGAAGCCGAAATGACACACTAATATAATTTTTTTTTAACATGCGACTCAGCCCAATGGTATTCTCGTGACAAAAAACGTTTCGTTACAAAATTTAGATAAAATTGATTGAGCCGTTATTAGATATAATTAGAATGACCCTGACCCATTATGATCCAAAATGACATATTAATAGAATTTTCGCAAGCATACGTCACAGCCCAACGGTTGTCTCTTGCTCGAAATGGATATAATACGAAGTGTAGTCAAAATGGTGATAGCCATTTTCTAGATAAAATTAGCATGACCATCATGACCCACAAATGACCCTTATAATCGAAGTCTTTCGAAGACGTGACTTAGCCCATTAGTTTTTACGTGCCGTAAAACGTGTGGTTTCAAATTTAGATAAAATCGATTGAGTCATTTTTCAGATATAATTAGTTTGACTCTGACCCAATATTACCCAAAATGACCCATTAATCGAATTATCTCGAACATCTGATACAACACAATGATTTTCTCGTGCTCGATAACGGTAGAATAAAAAAAATAGTCAGAATTGCGCGAGACATTGTCTAGATTAAATTAGCATGACCCATTAATCGAGTTCTCTCTAACACGCGACTTAACTCAATAATTTTCTCGCAATCCAAAACAGTAGAATACGAAATTTGGTCAAAGTCGTTAGAGCCATTTTTTCGATAAAGTTGGTTTAAACCAAAAGGCCCAAAAGTGATACTGCTTATCAAAATACACTTATCTCATATTATATACACTTATCGAAATTTTTCGAACATGTGACTTTGCCCATAGTTTGCTCCTGCCAAAAAATCTTGTTTACAAAATTTCGTTAAAGTCGATAAACCCATTCTTTAGATATAGCTTGACAATGACCCATTATGACCCATCATGACCCTTATAATTGAAATCTCTCGAACATGTGACTTAGCCCATTAGTTTTCTCGTGTTAAAACACTGTTTCATGTAAAATTTCGTTATAAACGATCCTGTCGTTCTTTAAATGTAAATAGCTTGACTCAGATCCTTTATGACCGTTTATGACCCATTAAGCAAAATTTCTCGAATTTGTGACGTAGCCCAATAGTTTTCTCGTGCAAAGAAATGTTGTATACAAGATTTCATTTAAATCGACCCACTCGTTCTTTACATATAGCTTGACCATGACCCATTATGACCCATCATGACCCACAAATGACTCTAATCGAAATATCTCGAGCGTGTGACTTATCCCATTAGCTTTCTAGTGTCAAAAGACTGTTGCAAACAAAATTTCGTTAAAATCGATCCTGCCTTTGTATAAATATAAATAGCTTGACCCAGACTCTTTATGACCCTTTATGACCCATTAATCGAATTTTCTAGAACATGCGACCTAGCCCAATATTTTTCTCGTGCCCGAAAACCATAGAATGCAATTTTTAATCAAAATTGCGTGAGAAAATCTCTAGATAAAAATAGCATGATCCACAATGACCCCAAAAATGACCCACTAACCGAATTTTCTCGAACATGTTACCTAACCCAATGGTCTTCTTGTAATCCAAAACGATAAAATATAAAATTTGGTCAAAATCGTTAGAGCCGTTTTTTACATAAAAATGGCTTGACTCATAATCATCCAAAAACAACCCACTAATAAAATTTTTCGAACATGTGACCCATCCCAATAGTTTTCTCGTGTCAAAAAACGATTGGATACAAAATTTCCTTAAAATCGATCCAGCCGTTCTCTAGATATGAATAGCTTGATCCTGACCCATTATGACCCAAAATGACCCAATAATCGAATTTTCTCGAACATGTGACCCAGCCCAATGGTCTTCTCGTGCCTGAAAATGGTAAAATCCAAATTTTTGCGAAAATCGTTAGCGCTGTCTTTGAAATAAAATTTACACACAAACACACACACAATTTTTGCTCGCATTATAGTATAAGACTAGCAGGGGTGACCGAGCTCAACTCGGTCAAAATTAACTTTGTGTTCAACTCGATATAGTATTATTACTGTAAAACATGTTATTAATAATAGTATTATTTACAAAAACAATCAATAAGGTATGCACATGTTCATAAATTTTACTTTATTTTAAAATTTACAACGAAAGGACATCAATCCAAATCACTTTTTTTTGCTCGACTCTGATTAGTTTAACTATGCATCTCTAAGATTATTAAGAATGTATAAGATATTTCTTCACATTCTGAAAGACAATATTTTTTGCCAGATATAACCAAATTTGGACACATTCTTTCATTTGGCGCCAAATATGTGTTTTGGTTTCGTAACCTTAATAGTCGATTTTTCGGCCAAATTTCGCCAGCATTTTGTCAAATATCGCCAACTTATTGGCTTTTGCCATAGTCTCGTGATCCTGACCATTACCCAAATGATACACTAATCACATGTGATCAAACATGTGACTTAGCTCAATGGTCTTCAGGTAATCAAAAACAGTAGAGTATAAAATGAATCAAAATCGTTTAAGCCATTTCTTAAGTAAAATTAGCTTGACAGCATTCAGCAATGAAGCGATATGACCCACTAATATAATTTTGTTTAATATGCAACTCAGCTCAATAGTCTTCTCGTGACAAAAGACGTTCCGTTGCAAAATTTAGGTAAAATTGACTGAGTCGTTGTTATATATAATTAGAATGACCCGAACCCATTAAGACCTAAAACGACCCACTAATTGAATTGTTACGTGCATGTGTCCTATCTCAATGGTTTTCTTTTGCCCGAAAACGATATAATAGAAAATATACTCAAAATGGTGAGAACAATTTTCTAGATAAAATTAGCATGACCCACAAATGACCCTTATATTGAAATCTCTCGAAAATGTGACTTAGTTCATTAATTTTTGCGTGCCGAAAAACGTTAAATACAAAATTTAGATAAAATCGATTGAGCCAATTTTTAGGTATAAATAGTTTGACCTTGACCCATTATGACCCAAAATGACTCATTAATCGAGTTTTCTCAAACATCTGACCTAACCCAATGATTTTCTTGTGTCCGAAAACAATAGAATATAAAATTTTGTCAAATTTGCGCGAGACATTGTCTAGATAAAATTAGAATAACCCAAAAGTGATCCACTGATCGAAATTTCTCGAACATGTGACATAGCCCATTAGTTTTCTCGTGTATAAATACTGTTACACTCAAAATTTCGTTAAACTCGATCCTGCCGTTCTTTAAATATAAATAACTTGACTCAGACCATTTATGACCCAAAATGACCCATTAATCGACATTTTTCGATCATGTGACCTAGCCCAATGATTTTCTCGAGCCAAGAAATATTGTATACAAAATTTCGTTAAAACTGATCCACATGTTTTTTTTGGTTGTAGCTTGACATAACCCGTTATGACCCATCATGACCCATATGTAGCGAAGATTATCGCTACATATCTTTTCCCTTTCATAAATGCAGTAATTTTTCCCTTAATAAATTCTTAGATTTATTTTAACTTCCCTTTTCACTAATGAACCCATTTGTTTAAATTAATTCTACTGTTAATAGTTAATTTTTAGCTTTCATGCTCACACTAATAGAAGTTAAAACTTATTAACTTTTGGAACTCTCTGTAGAAAATAATAATAGAACTTCCTTTCTCACAAATCTCTGTTGTGTCTTCGAAAAACATCTGTCCAACAGATAACGCACTTATTAACAAAATAAAGAACATTCTGGGCTTGGTTCATCATAATCTTTTATCCGTTGCATTTTTACTAACATCTGCCTTCCACACCTTGTTTTCAATCTCACAATTAATGCTTTGAGCTAGAAATACTTTTATTTCTGTTTATCCTGACTGTGCCTTGTTATCTGTTCAATTGCCCATCTGGATAACATAATTTTGGTCAGCAAAAGTCCAATGTATGTAACGGCCTGCTTATCTCTCATCTACTTCCCAGGCTTAAAATATTTCTATAACCCTAAAAGATATTCGCGGGTGTGAGAAAGTTTCTGGGTTCCTAACTGCAAGAAATTTAGCCAACCGCAAAAAATCGTTAGCAAATGCTGAAAGCGTGGTCTACCAAGTTCCTATCGCCAAGATCTTTGTATGAAAAACTTCTTACGCCTCTTGGCGATAAGCGATATGACGGTATGTCGTCACTTCACTGACAACCACCAGACTGTCAAGATGTAGCTCGGTGGAGCTCTGAGAATTCCCTTCCCCCTATGCGGGGACTTGCAGTGTCTTAATTCTCACTAATAAATGTGTCCTTAAATTTATGTCTCACGTTCGGAGTTTTTTTTGTGTGCTCCCTTTTCTTTGGTAAATCACCTGGGCCGATGTTAACTTCACCACACCATAAATGACTCTTATAATCGAAATCTCTCAAGCATGTGAGATAGCCCATTAATTTTCTCGTGTCAAAAAACTTACATACAAAATTTCATTAAATTTGATACTGTCGTACTTTAGATATAAATAGCTTGACCCAGACATTTTATGACCCAAAATGACCCAGCAATCGGAATTTCTCGAACTGAGACCTAGCCCAATAGTTTTCTTGTGCCAAAAAAATGTTGTATACAAAATTTCGTTAAAATCGATTCACCTGTTCTTTAGTTATAGCTTGACCATGACCCATTATGACCCATCATGACCCACAAATGACTCTTATAATCGAAATCTCTCGATCGTGAGACTTAGCCCATTAGCTTTCTCGTGTCAAAAAACTATTACAGGCAAAATTTCGATGAAATTGATTCTGCGGTTCTTTAAATATAAATAGCTTGACCCAGACCCTTAATGACCCAATATGACCCATTAAAATTTTTTTTCGAATATGTAACCTAACCCAATGTTTTTCTCGTGTCCGAAAATCATAGAATGCAATTTTTAGTCAAAATTGCGTGAGAAAATCTCTAGATAAAAAAGCATGACCCACAATGATCCCAAAAATGACCCACTAACCGAATTTTCTCGAACATGTTACCTAACCCAATGGTCTTCTTGTAATCCAAAATGATAAAATATAAAATTTGGTCGAAATCGTTAGAGCCGTTTTTTAAATAAAAATGGCTTGACCCACAATGACCCAAAAATGACCCACTAATCAAAATTTTTCGAACATGTGACCCAGCTCAATTGTTTTCTCGTGCCAAAAAACGATTGGATACAAAATTTCCTTAAAATCGATCCAGCCGTTCTCTAGATATAAATAGCTTGATCCTGACCCATTATGACCCAAAATGACCCAATAATCGAATTTTCTCGAACATGTGACCTAGCCCAATGGTCTTCTCGTGCTCGAAAATGGTAAAATCCACATTTTTGCGAAAATCGTTAGAGCCGTTTTTGAGATAAAATTTACACACACACAGACACACACACACACAATTTTTGCTCGCATTATACAGCTCATATTCAAAATATTAGAATAATTGAGACAAAGTATTAAGAAAAAATCATTTGTCATTTATTTATTTTTTATACTAAGTAAATGCAATTAAATTTCTTATAAATTAAATCGGGAATGTTTAGATAAGATTTTAACATTTATAAAATATAAAATACAGCACAATAAATTAGGTATACAGCTTCCTTAAACACACCAGAATATTAGAATAAAATTTAGATTGGTTCAAAATATTAGAATATTTTATTTTACGCAACAATATTACCTTATGAATATGAAGTAAATGGTAGTTAATATTTTGTAGCATCCCCTTTAGCTTTCATAACAGCGTACAATCGATCTTGCATACTATATACAAGGTGTTTACAAACATTTCTATCAATATTAGCCCAAATAGACTTTATACGTGCCACTAACTCAGTTTTACTTGAAGGAGGATTTTCTTGAAGTTTTTTCTTCATTATACACCATAAGTTTTCGATGGGATTAAGATCTGGTGAATTTGGCGGCCAAGGAAGTACCTTGATGTTGCGTTGGCGGAACCAATTCTTAGTTGACACCGAGGTATGCGGGGATGCTAAATCTTGTTGAAAGATGAAATCATCTTCAAATAAATCTTCTGATGATGGAATCATGTAATATTCTAAAATTTCTTGATATATCAGAGAGTTAACCTTTTTGTAGACGATGCATAACTTTCCAGGTCCTTCTGCACTCATACAACCCCAAACCATGACACTAGCAGCAAATTTTACGGAACGTTTAAGGCATTCTTTATCAAATGCTTCTTGCTTCATTCTCCAAACTCGAATACCTTGATTACCATATGAAACACAAAACATACTTTCATCACTAAATAATATATTTTTCCAATCTTCATTGCTCCTTAAACGTCTTGATTTACACCAATTCAATCTTATACGCTTTTGTCTTGCAGTCATGAGAGGTTTTGTTTTCGGTACACGAGATTCAAATTTAAATTTATGGAGACGTCTTAATGTTGTCGATGTAGAAACTTCAACTCCTTCTTCTTTCCATTTTCGGTGCAAGAATCGCACACTTTTAAAACGGTTTTTCTTAACTATACGCTTCCATTTCCTGTCATCTCTAGCAGATGTTTTTGGTTTTCGGCCACCATTTCGGCGATTATTTTGTAATTTTCCAATTTTTGAATATTGTGTTAGTATTTTACTAACGCTCGATTGCGAACAATGTAAATAATTCGCTATAAAACATTGATTTTTACCGTACCGATACAAATCAACCATACGAAGTTTAGTAGATTCAGGAATATCACTCACACGGCCCATTTTAAGACGAAAAAGAAACAAACTGCAAAAAAGAATACTGATTTTTAATAAAATAGTCTGAATTTAATCAATGATGCCACCAGTTAAGAATTGGTAATAATTAAAGGAGAATTAATGTGAAATATTCTAATATTTTGAACCACTTGAATAAATATTCTAATATTTTGACTTTTCAAAATAATTTTTTTTGCAATTAATCTTTTCAAAAATTATATTAAATTTAAGATAACAAGTAAGTTTAATCAACAATAAGTTCTTAATAAAAATATCGTTTGCATATTTTCATTAAAAGACATTAAATTACCAAACGATATTTTCAATTTCTAAAAAAAAGGTAATTATTCTAATATTTTGAATATGAGCTGTAGTATAAGATAATTATTTCTACTAAGTTTGAGTTTTAGAAGAGTAAATATGTCAGAAAATCTTTCTCCTTTTTGCTCCTTTTTTTAATTGTATGGTCATCTTTATAGTTAATCATTCTTAAATTTTTGTTAGTGTACGGGTGTGCCAAACAAGAATACACTGGTGTGGAAAACTTAGAGTCCCAAAATGCCAATTTTTAAGGGATTTTCAAACGATAATTTTCACACGAATATTCAAAAGGAAGTAATATAATTCGAATAATTACTATCGCTGCATAAGAGCTAATCCATATAAAATCTCATTCAGGTCACACATGGTCACAAGAGTCACAGTCACTACGGCAAAACAAAAAATAGGAAAATCCATACGTCTCTTTTATGAGTTTCAAATGACTATTATATGTGACTTCACTGACAGGTCACTGTGACTGCTGCTTTGTGGCGAGTCACCAGGTGACTTTACAGTGTCATTTCATTGAGATTCGTGTGACCTTTTATCTGGCAACACAATTTCAAAGTCACTGTGAACGTTGCATTATGATAAATTACTAAATAATGTCCCATTGAAGTCACATAGTGACTTTTCACCACTCTTCACAGTAGGGTCTCTGTCACCATTCGACAAAGTCTTGTGACAGAAAGTCACCATGTGACTTTAATAGGACATTATTTGGTAATTTATCATAATGCAATGATCACAATGACTTTGAAACTGAGTCTTCAGATGAGAGGTCACTCGAGAGTCTCAATGAAACGATATTGTAACGTCACATGGTGACTCGCGCAAAGCAGCAGTCCCAATGACCTGTCAGTGGAGACACATATAGTAGTCATTTGAAACTCATAAAAGAGACGTATGGAATTTCCTATTTTTTGTTTCACCGCAGTGACTGTGGCTTTTGTGACCATGTGTGATTTGAATGAGATGTTATATGAATTAGCTGTTATGCAGAGATTGTAATTATTTGAATTATATTACTTCCTTTTGATTATTCACATGAAAATTATCGCTTGAAAATCCCTTGAAAATTGGCATTTTGGGACTCGTCCTTAAATTTTGCACAGCAGTATATATATTGTTTCTTTGTTAAGAGCCCACAATAGTCACAGAAAAATTACTCAAAAAGACCCGGATGACCATGTAAAGTCTATGGGAGCGTTCTTTTCTAATATCTCGCTCAAATTTTAATATTTTTGCATGATTTTTTTGCACAAGATAGCTGAGGGCAATCCACAACCGGGCTAGTTTTTACTTTTCGGTTTTGGTTATATATTTTTTATATTACGGTAGTTTCAGTTTCAGAACCGGTTTAAACCGGTTTCGAAAGTTAAAGTAATTTTTTAAAGAAAATCTGAAACAAAAATTGAAAAAGTAAAAACTAGCCCGGTTGTGGATCGCCCTCAGCTATCTTGTGCAAAAAAATCATGCAAAAATATTAAAATTTGAGCGAGATATTAAAAAAGAACGCTCCCATAGACTTTACATGATCATCCGGGTCTTTTTGAGTATTTTTTCTGTGACTATTGTGGGCTCTTAAGAGCACACACTAGTCACACAGTAATAGCCGAACGCTAATGATAAGTCTATGGGCGCAATTTTTTCAAATATCTCGTTCAAATTTTAATATTTTTACATGATTTTTTTGTATAGGATAGCTGAGGACGATCCACAACCGGCTTAGTTTTTATTTTTTTAATTGTGGTTTTAGATTAAAAAAAAAACTTTAATTTTCAAAACCGGTTTAACCGGTTCTGAAACTGAAACTATCATATTATAAAAAATACACTGTAAAAATAACTCCCTTACTTTACACCAAAAAGGGTGGCAACTAAGTTGCCACCCCAAGTGGTGTAATGAAATTCCACTTGTAAATTGGTGTAATGAGCCACCAACTATCAAATGGTAAACAAACACCATTTGTAGTGGCAACTTAGTTGCCATCTTTTTGGGTGTGAAGTAAGTAATATGTTTAAAATGTACGTTATAATAAATTGTCTCAATTAAAGGGAAGTTTAGCACACTCTTTGCGTGAAGCTATTTTTTTTAATTATGCCTGCATTAAATTTGAAATGTAATTTTTTAATTATTTTTTATTTTGCTACTATTTATTAAAGTACACTATATAAGTAGATGGTCAAAAAGGAAATTTTCTAATATTTACATGATTTTAACAGCAAAATAAAAAATAATTTAAAGATTACAGTTTAAATTTAACACAGCCATAAATTAAAATAATTAGTTTCATGCAAAAAGGCTGCTAAACTACCTTTTAATTGAGGTAATTTATTATAACATGCATTTTAAACATAATACTCAGTTATTAAACAATGTAATTTAGTATATTTACATACTTAAAAACATAGTTATATGGGTCACATAGTGTGTTTGGGGGTTGGTGGGGGGAGGGGGCACAATGTATCTGCAGCATCTCTAAATTTCAGTATAGTTTCATTACTGTTTGTCACAGGTGTCACAAAATTGAAAAGTGTAAAAGCACAAATAAATTCTATTAAATACATGTTTTTCGTTTATTTTGAAACTTTAAAAGATTTAATATTACAACTAAATACTATAAAAGAAAATTGCGCTTATATTTTGGCAAAGGTGATCTGGAAAACATATGCGAAAAAAATGTATCTAACAGTATTGTATGACCACTTTTGGATTTCAAGAATGAAGTAACATGCTATTTTGAAAATGTATGTTTTTTTCACACAAAAAATCCCAATATGTTTATATATATAATTTTTTTTTTTACAAAAAAAAGC
Organism: Maratus speculifer; assembly: GCA_964019185.1. Classification (NCBI taxonomy): domain Eukaryota; kingdom Metazoa; phylum Arthropoda; class Arachnida; order Araneae; family Salticidae; genus Maratus; species Maratus speculifer. The sequence goes on along the minus strand of OZ025290.1, from coordinate 52,214,497 downwards.
GAAGAAACAAAAGACGATAATAACATAAATTTGGCGCCCCCTCAGTTTCCGCGTCCGGGGCGACCGCCCCCTTCGCCCCCCCCCGTTTCACACCGCTCTGAATGAACATACCGGCAGCCCCCCCCCCCCTTTCATTGAAGTTCTAAGATTTTCTATTAAATGTATTCAAATTCAAATAGGCATTAATGATGATTTTAATTATGTTTTGCTAATTTAATAAATAGAAAAATAAAACCATGACAATCTCTTTAACTCTTTCAGTATCAACATATATATATGAAAAAAGAAAAAAAAACGAAATAAAAATAATGGAGTTTTTGTTTCTAATAATCTAAAAATACATCAAAATACAAATATATATTGAAAAAATGAATGTTTAAAACAAGATATAACACTATGTTTATTTAATTTCGTGTTAGTTCAAGTTATGCGGAATTTAAAGCAGTAAAACACTATAAAATCAAAACTAAATATTTCAAAGCTCTGTACGAAAGTGACAATTTTACGACTTCTTTTATTATTAATTTTCATTTTTAAAATATCGAAATAGCTAGACTGCAAAATCACATATTGCAAGTATCATGCATTTATATATATATATATATATATATATATATATATATATATACGTACAAGAAATATAACACAAATACAATTTTTTACAGAGAATTAAGAGTTATTGTATACAAAACAGAAAAAAAATAAACGCCACTTACTTATTCGAAAAAAATCCAAAAGAAAAACCAAAGCAACAACACTGTTTTGCAAAACTGTTTATGTTTACGGCTACCATACAATAGACTCTATTTCTGATTTCTTAAATTGTCCGAACTAATTGAATAAGTCGATAAAAGTTCTTAATATGAACTATGGCAGCAATTTCTTAATCATTCATTATTACCACGAAATATAATCGAAATTCAAAGAACATTTTTCACGGAACACAACAGAATGTTTCAACAACAGCGCCATTTTGCATAATAATCTTATCCCCCGCGCTGGTTGCATAATCGCACCGACTTGCTCTCGCTGGATTAAAAAAACACCTGCCGTTGTGTTGATGAATTGAATAAAGTCTTTCAAAGTGCGAATTATAATGATTTGGAGTGATTCAGAACGCCTATTTTTTTTTTAAAGAGGTATGATACGTCATTTGAAGTGTAACGTAACATTTATTTTGGTATTGGCACCCCAAAAATAATATATTTACACCTTATTTCACATCTCATACAGCCGAAGTAAATGTGATAAAACTCTTTATTTTTTACAGTGTATATAACCAAAATCGAAAAAGTAAAAATTAGGCTGGTTGTGGATCGTCACCAACTATCCTATGCAAAAAAAATCATGTAAAAATATTAAAATTTGAACGAGATATTTGAAAAGATTACGCTCATAGACTTATCATTAGCGTTCGGCTTTTACCGCGTGACTGGTGCACGTTCTTAAAGATGAATTTAAATACATTATTTATTAGAAAATAATGTATTTAAATGAAACTGACTATCATGAAACGACTGATGTCTGAATTTGTTACAGACGATCAAAAAGATCATGAGCAAAACGGTTATACACGATTCTAGTTCTACATCTTCGACATCTTCTGACATGTATGAGTTTAAGATCTGAAAGACAGGAAAAGAAAAAATGTGTGTTAGGTTAGAACTAAGACAGCAGAAACAGTTTTGCTTCTGCTCTCTTTATAGTAATGCGTGCATTTTGCCAGAGATAGTTTGATTCATTCCTTCAAAATGAGTTGCTAATATTCACTTTAAGGTTTGCTTAAGAATCAATAAAATTATTAATTATGTTTAATTTTTTTTTAAATTCTGAATGCGATATTATGGATGATTTAAAAATATTTAATTTGTATAAAACTATTTTAAATTCTTGTTTTAAACTCATTTTTCTACAAAAAATATTGAAAAAGTTTCGTAAGTTAATTAATAAATTGCTTATGTAAAAGTTTATAGTTTTTCTACTTTTAGTCTACAAAAGAATCCATGATATGCTTTTTTTGTTCAAAGTAAATTTTATTTTTTGCCAACTTTGGTGGCTTCCTGCCCCACTGTGTGGCGGATTATTTTCAAATTCAGGAAAGACCAACTAATCATATCCAAATCTTTACACAAAAAATTTGGTTCAATTCTATGCATAATTATTTTATACTTTTCAGTGGTACAATACTGAAAATAGCACAAAACTCGGTATTGCAGCGCCCTCTTTCGGCAGAATATTTCAAAATTAAAAACGGACCTGCTTGATACAGCCAAAAGCATACAAAAAAATTTGGTTTAATTCTGCGCATATCTTCATACACTTTACTATGTTACAATCAGGTTTGGAAAAAAAACAGGTTTTTTCGAAAAGAAACAAAAAAAACGGTTTTTTTTTGGTTTAGACCAGGTTTTTTTGGTTTAAACCGAGTTTTTTTTTTTTACATTCTTTTTTATTACATATACATGCATATTTATTGATAAAAATAGACATTATTGGTTTATAAGCAGTGTAACTTAATTTTAAAATAATTTAAATTAAGTAATTACAGTGCATTTATATAGAAAATTGAAAAAATTCACATTTTAATTTCAACAGTTTTAACAAAGTCTTATATTCAAAGAATTAACTGTTCTACACAGTGAACCATTGATGTCCTGAAAATCTTTATAAACAATCTTTTGATTACTAATAATAAACATTTGGATGTAGTTTGATAAATATTCTTTTAGACAATTATTCAAATAATAAATTTCAAATACTTCTTAGGATTTTTTTTTCTTTGAGTGACAATTTGAAGTTAACATTTTTTGTCAATAGATTCAGCAGATGTCAGAAAGAAAAAAAAATCATTAAAATGCTATATCTAGCAATCAGTCTTTGAATACTCTCTTATTTGGCTTTTAATTCTTCGAGATAATCTCCCCAATCAAGAAAAATGTATTTTACAAGTTGGGCGAAATCTTAAAAGATCATTGTGTTATGTTATTAATCGTATTAAATAATCTTCATTATTTTTAAAAAAATTAAATATTTTATACTAAATATTGAATCTATTTTATCTTTGATCAATTCACATGTCTGAAGTTTTTTTTCTTTAGAGCAATAGATATGTTCACCAATAAGTACTGATTTTAATCCTATGCATAAAAAAATGATCTAAACCCACTATATCTAATGCTTATTGCTGAAATAAAGTGTTAAAAGTAGAAATTATTTATATCCAATAATCTGAAACATGTAAACTATGAAGAAAAAAAAAAAATGTTATTGAATTTCGTCTGTAAAACTTTTTTTTTTTTTTTTGAGAAGAAAATCATTTAGTTAATCCTATGCATAAAAAAAAGACATTAAACCCACTACATCTGATGCTTATTGCTGAAATAAAGTGTTAAAAGTAGAAATTATTTATATCCAATAATCTGAAACACATAAATTATACAGAAAAAAGAGAAAATGTCATTGGACTTCTTCTAAAAAAACCAATTGTTTTTTTTGAGAAAAAAACCAGTTGATTTAAACCGTGGTTTAAACCATGGTTAAAACCAATTGGTTTAAATCGTGCCAACCCTGTTTACAATGGCGACATACGGACACACAGACATACACACGGGACAGACAGACATTTTGTAAAAACACGTTTTTTGGAATCAATGATCCCTAAAACGTTCAAATCCGTCGAAAACCGGAAGTCGAAAAATTTTTCGATTACAATACTTTCTTCTATTGAAGATAGAAAAAAATAAAAAATAAGCTGAGCAATTTAATTTCACAGTTAAGGTTGTGAAACAGATGTTTCTGGAACATCCCAATGCAATTTTTCTGAAACTGGCTTAAAATTTGGTTGAAAATCCTGCATGATACAGTGCTCAGCAAAAGTTTAGACAATGATTGATTTCGTTTCTATGTTCAGAAGTATGTATCGAATTTTTATGATTCATCTGTCATACGTTACTTGTGACTTATCCTTTATTCACAAACAATAAATTTTAAATTTTACCTTTTTATATAATATAAAAAGGTACCAAAAAAAAAAAAAAAAGAAAAAGAAATTAACATTGTGGCCAAAGTATAAACAATTTGTATATTTACAGAGAAATAACTACAAATTAAAATAGAGTTGCACCCATGTTGTCTGCAATTTGTGCAAGAATGTTACTTTTCATCGAAGAAAAGGAACTTTCATCGGAAGCTGCGTCATTTGGGGGTCCATTTTGTACCAAACATGTTCAACAGCAGCTCGAAGCTCATTAACAGAAGAGAATAGCAAAAATTTGCATAAACCTTACGACATATGATGTTACAAAGGTTTTTGATTGGATCCAAATTAAGGCTACACGCTGGCCAGTTGAGATCAATGGTATTCTCAGAGTTAAACGAAGTTCTTGTTTTCTATACAACATGAATAGAGGCATTATCTTGCTAAAATCCATACTTTGGGCCAACTAAAAGTTCCCCAAATGAGAAAAAATTGATCTCCCAAGCGTATGTATGCAGTCTTGTGTTGCTTGGCAACCATTGAATAACTCCAGAGATACTCGAGCATTAGAGCAAAGTGACGACCAAATCATTAAAAAGTCATCTCCTTGTTGTCAACTTAAGAAAATCCCAGCTTTTTTACGCAAGGCGTGCCAATAGTATGCCCAGCCGTTTAGGTAATTCAAATTCCATATTTTTTTGTTACTGAATATCATAGCGTACCATTTGGGTCCATATGATATATGTTTGCAAGTTCATTGCATTCTCGCCAATTTGTAGCGAGAATTTTAAAGCTGATTTTTTTATCATTTTTATGCAAATTGATTTACCTCTTTCCGTTATTCATCTACGAATCATATCCGTCGACACAGAAAGTCCTGACTTACTTTTAATGGGACTAATAATCAATATTTGTGAAAATGCCAGTTTATGGATCCTTTTGTCTTCTCATTTTCTGATCACACATGGTCTTCCAGATTTGTGTTTTGTTTAGAAGTCACCCTTAAACTATGCTTCATAGACAGACCACTTTGGACGATTCAATGCTGTTGAAATTTCTGCAACAGTCTTCCCTTTCGATTTCAGCTTTCCTATTTCAATAACCTCATCTAATTGAATATTTTTAGCTCGCGGCCATCTTCACTAGCTGATGCCATATCGAGGTATACTTAAATACTTCAGACATGTGATATCATAACTTAGAAATTTGTATTTTTCCATGAGTAGTTGGCAAAAAATCAAAAAAGTGTCTAAACTTTTGCAATGTGCAAATTTTATTTTTCTCAGTTAAATTAAATATTATCTTTATATTATAACCATTATTTATATTGTAAAATGTTAAAAATATATTTAAAAATAAGTACAGCCATTTGTAAAACTTAAGCGTTCGTATTTTTTATTTAAAGGTTAAATAACACCCTAAACTTTTGCTGAGCACTGTATAAGCTACAAACATTTGAATTTTTTTTAAATTTTCGAAAAAAATCGCTAGATTTCCATAAATATATATGTACAATTCTTACAAAAGTCAGTGGACATGTTGTATTCGTGGACATGTTGTATTTGTATTCTGCAGCGATAGATCGTTTCGTGTTTTTTCAACATGTTGGCGGCTTAGTAGAATGTAAGTTTTCTCATTTTGGTCAAAACATTTCGTGCTCATCAATTTCATTATATGATTCAGTTTGTATATAATTTTTTTCATGTCCTGGTTTTTTGATTTTTATGCATTTTTTTTACGATTAATCAGGCAATGATAGAAAATTATGCTTTTTGATTTTGTGCGAACATTTGTGTTTGAACATTTTGTGCTCATCGATTTCATTGTATGATTCAGTTTGTATATACTTTTTTCCCCCCATGTCCTGTTTTTTTTTTTTTTTTTTTTTTTTTTTTTTTTTTTTTTTGTTATGCATTGTTACGATTAATCGGGCAATGATAGAAAATTATGCTTTTTGACATTTTCCTGATTTCTATCTCAGAAATTAATCGTAATTTTTTGTAACTGCGTTGCATTGCCCTTGAAAACGAGTCACGTACCACAATCTCCAATTTTATTTGTAATTCTTCCAATATTGATAATTCCATTTAATTGCCTTGTCGTGTAAGTTTGTTACATTGGGTTATTGTGTATTCATTGCAAATGTTGATTTCTAGTATTACATAATGGTTATATACTTGTATTAGATATCCATTTATTCTGTTTTCAGAGCATGGGAATATGGGAACAAGGATAAATTAGAGCTACATCACTGCTCTTACAAACTGCAAGTTTTACAATATGCTAAAACAATCGGCCACAACAGCAAATTTTATGTAAAAAAAGTCGATGTTGATGAGTTTTGCAGACGATTATGGATGAAGAAAGAAGAAAAGCTGAAAGAATAGCTAATTGCCGGAAATATTCCGTTTATTCTGTGCTCTATATTTTTTTAGCCCTGAGATTTTGGAAAAAAAAAAGTGATACACGAGTAAATACGGCCTATATCTCTTTCGGGTCCGATTTTTTTTCCATTTTGTGAACAAAATTATTATTACTTTAAAAATGTTAATCGTAGCTATCTAAATAGATTTACAGATTGTTTAAAGATTATTCTGCAGTCTGAAATGCAATGAATGTACTTATTTTGTGTACCATTCAATTCATATTTATATGATAATAGGCTAAGGAAGAGTTTTTGGGAACGTTTGGAAAATATCATATTACTAGAGGGTGTAACAGATATTACAACTTTCTAATGCTTTTTGCGTTTTATCACACATGATTGGATCAGATAAGTAACTTATATTTTTAATTTAAATAGTGAAATATATGTATAAAATGAAGGAATCAGCAACGGTGCAAAGAGAATTAAGTAAACTTTTATTATTATTTTTATTACTAAAGATCAAAAGATGAATGAAATCATAATATGAAAGGCACACTGTAAAAAATATCCGTTAATACACACAAACTTTTCGATAAAATTTTACGGAATAGTTTCATTTTCCCGAAAAAAAAAACCCAGTAGAATTTCCGTATTTGATATTTTGAAATCACAAATCCGTAAAAATCCAGGAAGTGTTCCATCAATTTTCCGAAAATAGTAGAGCGTAGTGGTGCTATCTATGTCAGAAATAGAAAAACATCATAGCGAGATAATGTTTTTTAAACAATTTGCTAGAACATTTCTCGATTTCATTTTGTTTTAATAATAAAAAGCTAACGTATTTTTATAATATTAAGAAAATAATGAAAAAATAATAAAATTTTATTAATTCTTTTTAAGTTTGAAATAGCTGAAAGGGAAAGATGATTATGATTTTAAAATAATGTTCAATTTATTTATATCATATATATATATATATTTAAGTGCGTAGGATATTTTAAAATGAAAAAAAAATCTATTTTTAATTTTAATATATATAAATTTTATTTATTCAAATTAAGAAGTTCGCACATAAAATTAAAAATATATCTTAAATATATCGTCGTTTTTGTGTATGTTTGTCTCCTTTCAAAAATAAATAAATAAATAAATATCAATAATATTACAATAGAATTTTAAAACTTTTCCAAAAAAGAAAGAAACCAAACACTTAATACATTCTTTCATGCATGTAATATTTTAAAGACTAATTTTTATATACATACAAAGCTAAAATTAATAAGCTAAATGTTCGAAATTATGGAAAGAAAATCTGTAAAACATTGAGAATTATCCACTCAATAGAAAAATATTATCTCCACAAAAATAAACTTGCGTTCAAAATCTTATCTTTACTTTATGAAATGCATCCGAAATAACTAAATATCATACAAAAAACTGGTGGAATCAGAGAGAAAAGTAGAGCTCGATTAAAAAAAATCTTACAGTAAAATTTGGGAAATATTTTCAATGTGCGTGTAAAAGAAAGGGAATCAGATGATCTGTAAAGCTTATGAAATAATCCAAATTTTTGTTAGCTGAAAATGAGGACTGAGCTGTACTGGTGCCTTATATTCAGAATTATACTATTATCCGCTCAAAATGATTACTGAGGAAAGTATTCAATAGAATATATTGTTATGTTATCTCAAATCGGTTAAGCCCCACAATGCTAAACAAATATAAACCATGATGTGATAATTGAAGTATATCTTTAATATAATCAAGTTGTTGAGGAATTGATGTAGATAAGTATGTTTGAACACAAATATTTAGTATATGATTGAATCGTATCTATTCAAGGTTTTGAGTTTACTTGGAGCTTTGATCTTCCAGTTATCAAAACAGCTGGTATGAAATTGTGTTCACACTTTGTACAGAACGAACCGTTCTCATACTTCATTAAATCAGCCTATAACATATAGTTATGAACCCAAATTTTTAAACTGGTTATGGATGATTGAAATACGGAAAGAAATAAAAATGTCTCTTTTTCCCTGATTGATTTTAAAGCACCAGTAAAGCTCAGTCCTCATTTTCAGCTAACAAAAATTTGGATTATTTCATAAGCTTTACAGATCATCTGATTCCCTTTCTTTTACACTCACATTGAAAATATTTCCCAAATTTTACTGTAAGATTTTTTTAAATCGAGCTCTACTTTTCTCTCTGATTCCACCAGTTTTTTGTATGATTTCATAGCTTTTTCAGATCCTTTCAGGAACTTTATCTATCACCTTCAACGACAAATCTAAACCATTATTAGTATTAGTTTAAAATTATTAGTAGGCATATTAGTTCGGCGAAATACTTGAAATGACGCCAAGTGGCTTTAATTTTGGCGAGTAATTTTGGACGCCAAATTTGGCGATATATCGCCAAGTTGGCGAAAAACTTGGCGACATTTGGCGACAGAATCGTTCCCTCCCAGATGGTAGTCCCACTGCAGTTTCTCGCTATCTACGTAGATTTTCTTATGACGATAGGTATCTACACAGATTTTCATAGCTTCATTTTCAAATAGTTATTTTTATAAATATAGAAGAATTTTTTTCACCTAATTATCCCTTTTTAATTGAAATATCTATATCGTAGTAACTGTTTTACTTCGAAAACACTCAAATAAAGGTGCGATATTGTTTTAACACATATTTAATTACAGTTTATATATATGTTTATGAAAAATATGCATTTTCTGTATCGAATGACGTCAATTTCAAAAGTTCAAAACTATCAGGAGAATCAGAATTTTTATTGGCCTATAAAAAAAAGAACACGTGTTATCGTTTCTTTTTTAAATTATTGAATTGTTTTTTAGTTGGTGGCAATTCGAAAGAAACAATTGAATTAGGATTAAAAAGGAGAGATTTCTATAATGTTAAATTATGAAAGGAATAGCGTTATATAAATTTTAAATGGGTGCCATTTCCTTAATTTTTGATATTTTTTTTACCGGACATTCGAAAGGCACATCCCTAAATTAAAAGCTTTCGAACAAGCTATTACACGTCGCTGAATATTTCCTGGTTCGGGTTATAATTGAGTTGTTTCTCTTTTTTTGTTGTTTCACGAGCAAAAAGTGCCAAAACAGGGGTGCGGGATCTCCAAAACTAATCGGTGGATCTGGATGAATTTTTGTAAATTTTGAGATCTAGGGTAGGACACTTCCCCTTTTGAGTTTCGTTGCGATCCGATGATTGGGTCCAAAGTTATTAAGAGGCAAACTTTGGACTTTAACATTAGAGATGCAGCTGAGCTCTACTATACAGCACTATCGTGCTGTATGATATTTGAAAGGGTGGTTTGTGTAGTCCTGGTGTAATGGTATTACACTGCCAGCTATGACAGAAGAGGTCTCGGGTTTAAAACCCATGGAAGGTAAGCGACATGTCTTTACAGTTGTTTAAATTAATGTATATAGTGTGTCCCTGATGTTAACGTGTCTTTGTAAAGTAAAGAATAAAAATAACAAACATGTTAGTTTATCTTTGAAAAATTCTTTTAACTTTTCAAACGAAAACTTTTACAGGAAATATTTAAAAAAAATACGGAAATATTTTGTGAAAAAAGGAACTATTTCTGGAATTTACGGAAATTTTTTTCCGTTAAAAAACGGAAGTAGTACAGGCGTCTAGATTAAAAGTACAATTTCCGTTTTTTAACGAAATTTTTTTTACGGTGCATTGACATATACTATCATTTCTGTATGTAGAAAATAATAAAATTATTATTAAGACGAAATAATATTCGATGAAAAGACGTACTATTAATAGTACACTACTCAGATTTGGCCTCTTTTTTAAATCTTTTAAACCTGAAATTTTACGTTCATACCAGAAATTTTGTATGGTTTTGCTTTCTTTACTTAATGACAAACGTTTTCGTGGTTATTTAAAGTAAAAAATTTTCTTTCAGAATTTCTGATGTGAATTCGAAGCTTTAAATTGAAAGTAGAGGCCTAACTGGCAACCCAGATATACCAGACCCGAAAGGGATATACTGGGATCTTGTAAAATCATTCTGAAATAGCACTGAATTTATAATAAATCTAAACATAGGGCATTTATACATATGCGACTGAGCTACGTATGACACGTAAGCACAAGGGAGAGTGATTTATTCAAAACATTTGTAATTCATATTTACACATATGATTTTGTAAAATTTTACTGTATGTAACCCTGACATTTTGTTACACGGTTTATAATGGTAAGATCATTTTTCCAAACTTTAAAAAGATATCACAATTTTAAACAAGTAAGAAAAATCATGCGTTAAGCATAGATTATGAAGCACTTTCCAACACTTAATGAAATCTGTAACAAAACTTTGTTATTTAGGGAAATAATAGTGTATAGCCAAATATATACAAATATGTATTCCAGTACATTAGAACAGCCCTGTATTTCATATGTCAGTTCATATAATGGGAAAATTTAGCTTAGCAAGAAAATACCCAGAAGCTTGAAATTTCTTTTTCATCAGTTCATACTATTAGATGGAAACATACTTGAATACTTTTGTTCAGCCCTGTAATTTACATTGTGCCTTTATTACACGTCAGCATTAGGCTAAAATTTATTGTAAACTAAAACACTTTTAAAACAACTGAAATCACATTCTCATAAATCATCATTCATAGGCGTCCATGTACCGAACTCTTTGCGTGGCCCTGTATATCCCTTTATCTATATTCTGCAAACATTTCACAGTAAATTAAATGCAGCTCAGCGTAAAAATGCATAACTTATTTAAGAACCACCTTTAAATAATTTACGCTCATATTCAGAAACATTGGTGAGCTTGTAACGTTCAACACACGTTGGGTGTCATTTGTAACGTTTGGTTGGTCGTGGGGGGGGGGGGGGTTAAATGCAGGCATACTCAGTAATTAAGATAAAAAAACATAGTTTATTAAAATGATAAGGACTCAAGGGAAGTGGAGCAAGTCTAAATTTTCACAACTGAGAATACTACGAAAAAGCTAAACGCATATTCACAGGCTCCGGACTAGCTCAATCGTGGCACCTTCTATTACTTCTCCACTATCTTTCGGCTAAGCTGCTAGATAAAGCTTAATTAGACAGCCCGTGGCTGTGTGTAATTCTTTATTCACTTTCAAATAATCAAAATGTAATTACTATGAAATTTCTTACCACGGCCAACTCTCAAGTCGAATACCGAAACTCCTTTACAACTCACTGGAGGCTCGCTGCTACTTTCAATCTGCTAGCACTCCGCTGACTAATATCTCCAGAACACTCGGCTGGCTATTCCCAGTGATTCACTTCGCTATCTAATGTCAGAGATACTCTCTCACTGGCTAATGCCAGAGATACCCACTCGCTGGCTAACGCCAGAGATACCCACTCGCTGGCTAATGCCAGAGATCCTCTACACGCTGGCTAATGCCAGAGATACTCTCTCGCTGGCTATTGCCAGAGATACTCTCCACACACCCAAACTCCAAGCTTTTATATGTTGCAAACTGAGATACTTCACATTAACATATTACTAATAAACGCGAGCTAACTGCAGAACCCGAAAGAGACACACACACTCTAGAAAGTTAAAGTAAAAGAGAGGATAGATGTCGCTTTTACGCTTACACGTGTTAAATTATTGACGTCACGATCTCAGAAATACTAAAGTGCCTTTATGACAAAGGTCACTCCCTCACAAGCTCTTTTGGTTAGCCCTGTATATCAACTATAACATTTATACACACCATATAATGTGCATATATTTAGCGAAATATAAACGCGAATATCATAATTAAAATACATTTCATCCCTCCATCAGCCATCATCGGACATATATACGGTACTTCGGAAAGAATATACTATTTGAAATCTTTTGTATAGCCCTGTAAATGCTAATGCACTTCATCTTATGCAAGACAGTAGCGTATAGTTTATATTAAGCTTCAGTGACATATATAAATTTTATTATACATGAAAAAGCTTAATATATTTAAAATATGTCACACACAATTCCCCCTTTTACCATTATCTAATGGAATTCTTTTGTGTGGCCCTGTAAATGAATAATAGCTACATTTTCACCTTATATTTTACAGAATGCATATTTTAATATGTTTAACAGGGTATAACATCTTTAAAATTCCTTTGAAACGGTTTTTCTCTATAGGCCGTAAGGTAATGGGAAACTTTTGATTCGCCCTGTAGATAAACTAATCATGGTAGAAACTTCATTTTCGATAGAACTTGTGCTAGGGTAAACGTCAATAACCTCCTAAAATTTCATAGCAATCCGAGTATAGTATATTAACAATTTTTCCCCATAGGCCGTAATATAATGGGAAACTTTTGATTCTCTCTGTAGATAAACTAATCATGGTAGAAACTTCATTTTCAGTAGGGTTCGTGCTAGGGTAAACCTCAATAACGTCCTAAAATTTCATGACAATCCGAGTATATTAACGATTTTTCCCCATAGGCCGTAATGTAATGGGAAACTTTTGATTCTCTCTGTAGATAAACTAATCATGGTAGATACTTCATTTTCAATAGGGTTCGTGCTAAGGTAAACCTCAATAACGTATAGAAATTTCATAGCAATCCGAGTATATTTACGGGAGTTAGAGCGCGGACAGACGGCCATCCGGACAGACGGACAGACGGACAGACGGCCAGACGGCCAGACAAACCAAATGCATGAGCACTTTTCAACTTTGTTGGAAAGTGCTAAAAATACGATCTGAATCTATTGGACTACTTCAAGATAAATAGCTTCGTTAATAATTTTTACTTTCTTCTAAATGTATTGGATTAGTGAAAATTTTCGAAATCCGGTTTTCTACTGATTTACACGTTTTAGAGATAAGAGAACCTGGAAAACATGTTTTTACAAAATGTCTGTCTGTGAGTCTGTCAGTCAAACTGTTAGTAAAATAAAAATGTGACAAAAAATTTATAGACACTCTATCTCAAGAATTAATGGACGAAATTTGATAAAACTTTAGATTATGCTAGGCCTTAATATAAACGAGATCTGATTAGCTTTTGGTGTGTGTCGCTCAACAGGGGCGCTGCTATGCGGCATTATTCACTTTTTACACAATAGCCATATCAAACGAACCAGTGCATGAATTTTCATAAAACTTTTTATTTAGTTAGTATTTGATATAATACGGTGCTGATTATGTTTTGGTACAAATCGCTCAACAGGTGGCGTTGTCATAGTGCATTATTCGTGAATATTGCAAAAGCTCTATCTCAAGAACCAATGGACGGAATTTCACAAAACTTTAGATTATGTTAGGCCTTGATATAAACTACATCTGATTAGATTTTAGTGTATGTTGCTCAACAGGTGGCGCTGCTATCTTGCATTATTTAGAAACTCCACAATATTCACTTCTCAAGAATTAGTGCAAGAATTATCATAAAACTTTGCATTTAGTCAGTGCTTGATATAACATAGTACTGATTGCGTTTCGGCGCAAATCGCTCAAGAGATGGCGCTACTATGGTGCATCATTCGTGATTATCGCAATATCTCTTTCTCAAGAACTAACGCACGAAATTTTCTAAAACTTCGGATTCAGTTAGTCCCTGATATAGATTAGTGTTACTGTGTTTTTGGTGTAAATCATACTACAGATGGCTCTGCTATGCTGCGTTTTTCATGATTTCGCAATAAATGTATCTCAAGAACTAATGCATGGATTTCCATAAAACTTCAGATTTAGTTCTTACCTGATAAAAAATTGATCCCGTTAGTTTTTGCTGTAAATCATACAACAAATGGCTCTGCTATGCTGCGTTTTTCATGATTTCGCAATAAATGTATCTCAAGAACTAATGCATGGGTTTCCATAAAACTTCAGATTCAGTTCTTACCTGATAAAAAATTGATCCCGTTAGTTTTTGGTGTGCATCACTCAACATGTGGCGCTGTTATGCAGTTTTTTTTAAAGATTTTACAATAGCTCAATCTCAAAAACTAATACACGGATTTACATCAAACTTCTGATTCACTTATAAGTTGACATAAGTTGTTGTTGAACTAGATTTTAGTATAAACCACCTAACCGTTGGTGCTATATTAGCTGCATTTTCAAGACGTATTAACATGCATAAGATAGAAGAAAGTTTTGGGATTGCCATATTTGACTAGTTTATTTTTGTTTTAAAAGGTAGGGGGAACTGGGGTACATTGATACATGGGGCACATTGATACACCCCCTCTACCGCTCACAGGGTCATTACAGGAAATTTCACAACAGCTCCAAAAGGTGATGCTAGTGTATTCAACTACATACATAAAATCTTGGAATGATTCAGTAGTTTGATAAAATGGGACGGGTGATTTATTGTTTTTGTTGTTTAAAAGTAAATTTGAGTTGTACAATTGAAATGCTGTTATACAACTGTTCCAGTATTTTCAACCAAAATGAATATTCTCCCTGGCATATACAGCTACTCTTTTTCAGTTCCTCATTATTTATTGTTAGATATATTGTGAAGTGTTGGATTTCAGACTCATTTTATTCAAAATCGCTGTATGGGGCACATTGATACAGTCTATGACGGGGCACATTGATACAGCCTAAATCCTTTAATAGTTCATTTTTTCATTATCTTTTTTACCATACACTCCTTAATCCAACTTTTTTTTCGCGGAAAATTTCTAATATTAGTTTTTATTGAAGTGAAATAGCTCTAATTTCTTTATATTAGAACATTTTATAGTATTTTTGAAAACAGAAGACGTAGGAACTTACCCAGCATCTAGTGCTAGTAGAATTAATTAGAAAAAAGGACGGCATTCTGGCAAATCTCGAATTTATACAGATTCTCCAGAGAAAAAAGTATTTTCGACATGAGAAATGTTAAGTAAGAGAAACAAACTGCAGAACAGAAACTGATATTTATATTATAAACAGAATTTTTAATATAATTATCCTTTATTTTCTGTTTATGAACCTATTTATAAACAGAAAAACTGGTAATTTTTTCATCTTTCATAAGAAAGAAGATAATGCTGGGGTTGAAGTGCTAGATATGACAAAGTTACCACAGCCAACAATCAGACAAGAAACAGCCAGAACATCAGGTCATAATATACTTAATTTTGATTGCTTTAATATAGCTTAAAAATAAATTGTGGGTGATTTGAATTTTTATAAATAAATATAAAATGCTTTTCTAACTCATTTTCTATGAAAAATATGCATTGGTATTATTTTGTCGTCATTTTTCTCAAACGTATCAATCTGCCCCGGGGATGGGGCACATTGATACAAATGACTTTTTTTGTATTTTATTAAATTACATGCAAAAATACTATATAAAATAATGATTGTACATTTTTATAACATACTACACAAGTTTTGCTGTCACCTCATGGAAAAAAAACTTGAATTTTCTACTTTCTTCACACCAAAAAAAATCTTAGAAAAAAACTGTATCAATGTACCCCAGTTCCCCCTACGTAATTTGCTTCCATCGTTGTTCTCATTCTTTTTTTTTTCTTTTTATTAGCACTTTCCAACAAAGTTGAAAAGTGCTTATGCATTCGGTTTGTCTGTCCGTCTGTCCGTCTGGCCGGATGGCCGTCTGTCTGCGCTCTAACTTCCGTAAATATACTCGGATTTCTATGAAATTTTTATACGTTATTGAGGTTTACCCTAGCACGAACCCTATTGAAAATGAAGTATCTACCATGATTAGTTTATCTACAGGGCGAATCAAAAGTTTCCCATTACATTACGGCCTACTGGGGAAAAATTGTTAATATACTCGGATTGCCATGAAATTTTAAGATGTTATTGACGTTTATTCTAGCACGAACCCTACTGAAAATGAAGTATCTACCACGATTAGTTTATCTGCAGAGAGAATCAAAAGTTTCCTATTACATTACGGCCTATGGGGAAAAATCGTTTCAAAGGAATTTTAAAGATGTTATACCCTGTCAAACATATTAAAATATGCATTCTATAAAATATAAGGTGAAAATGTAGCTATTATTCACTTACAGGGCCGCACAAAAGAATTCCATTAGATAATGGTAAAAGGGGGAATTGTGTGTGACATATTTTAAATATATTAAGCTTTTTCATGTATAATAAAATTGATATATGTCACTGAAGCTTAATATAAATTATACGCTACTATCTTGCATAATATGAAGTACATAGCATTTACAGGGCCACACAAAAGATTTCAAATAGTATATTCTTTCCGAAGTACCGTATATGTGTCCGATGATGGCTGATGGAGGGATGAAATGCATTTTAATTATGATATTCGCGTTTATATTTCGCTAAATATATGCACATTACATGGTGTGTATAAATGTTATAGTTGATTATACAGGGCTACCCAAAAGAGTTCATTAACGTTACTGAATATGAGCGTAAATTATTTAAACGTGGTTCTTAAATAAGCTATGCCTTTTTACGCTGAGCTGCATTCAATTTACAGAGAAATGTTTGCAGAATATAGATAAAGGGATATACAGGGCCACGCAAAGAATTCGGTATATGGACGCCTATGAATGATGATTTATGAGAATGTGATTTCAGTTGTTTTAAAAGTGTTTTAGTTTACAATAAATTTTAGCCTAATGCTGACGTGTAATAAAGGTACAATGTAAATTACAGGGCTGAACAAAAGTATTCAAGTATGTTTCCATCTAATAGTATGAATTGCTGAAAAAGAAATTTCAAGCTTCTGGGTATTTTCTTGCTAAGCTAAATTTTCCCATTATATGAACTGACATATGAAATACAGGGCTGTTCTAATGTACTGGAATACATATTTGTATATATTTGGCTATACACTATTATTTCCCTAAATAACAAAGTTTTGTTAAAGATTTCATTAATTGTTGGAAAGTGCTTCATAATCTATGCTTAACGCATGATTTTTCTTACTTGTTAAAGAAAATGTTGCTTTATGAATACTTGAAA
Source organism: Maratus speculifer (assembly GCA_964019185.1). Taxonomy (NCBI): domain Eukaryota; kingdom Metazoa; phylum Arthropoda; class Arachnida; order Araneae; family Salticidae; genus Maratus; species Maratus speculifer. Next base: position 52,197,172 of record OZ025290.1, on the reverse strand, counting down.
AAAAATGATATGCTAATTTTTCTAGTTAGTCATGTTTTTCTTTACATTGTTTTTAAAATGTCATATGCTTCTTCTTATATTCCTTACTGATCTGATATGAGCAAGCGACTTTTACTTGTTAGTCTTGTGGAAGATTTAGATGTAATCCTCAGTCCTTTTTATGTTCTAATTTTATTTAAAGAAAAAAAAAAAAAAAAAATTCTCATTTTATAAAGTTTTTTTTTTCTTAATTCGAAAATAGTATTTGCAGATCCACTTTGCGTATTTACGTTGCGTGATTGAGCACGTGACTAGCTTTTCCCATATGCAGGTGAATCGGTCATTATAATGCGATGTTCGATCCTGCCAGGCACGTGAGTGGGTGGGCGACGAAAAAAAGAAGGAACAACAGGAAGTGGAGCCCCGATTAACCTGTGCACGCAGCCAGGGGCACCCATAATTAGCGACCTCCATTTACATAATAGGACATGTTCACCAACACACTCGCGTCCACGTAATAGGCTGTCATTCTTTCTTGTCATTACAGGGTTATTGTCGTAGAATGGAACAGGTAGGGCAAAGGGCGGATTTTCTTTTTCGTTTTTCGCCATTTTTTTTCTTTTATAGAGGCTAATCAGTTATAGAGAACAGCCTCATTTATGCAAGAGTTATTAAATGCCTTCAGCAGATTATTATGAGGCCTTAGTGCGTTAAAGGAAGGTGAAAAAGAATGTACGATAGTCGTTTAATCACATTTCAACGCCTGCGTGATTATTTACATTTTTTCATGTCATATAATTTTATACATGACTAAGCTATCAAGTATAAAATATGTCAGCAATGAAACATTACTGTTGCTTCCATAAAATCCAAAGATCTAAATTAACTAGTCGTTGGGGGACCACCGTAATACTTACCCATCATAGATATAATAAAAAATAAAAATAAAAAGCAAATAAAATATGAAAATAAAAAGCATGTAAACTATTTACAAAATGCATCGCAATTCCAAAACAAAATTTAAACGCATATTTAAATAGTTTTAATATAAATAGTAATGCTCTATCAATGAATTGTTGATTAGCCGATTTCGACATGTTACAGTCGGCTCTCGTTAATTCGAACTCGTCGGGACCACAAGAAATGTTCGAATTATCCGAAGTTCGAATTATGGAAAGTATGTAATGAGAACATGCTTAATATGATATTATTACAAAGGAATTAATGTTGTAGTGTTTTTTAAATTTATTATATCTGTTATCATCAGAATATGAGTTAATGTTAAATTAGAATGTATAAATACATAAACTAATTAAAAGATTAGAAACAAGCATAGTGGAAGAAAAAATTGTAGCGTCACTGATGAATAGACGGGGGCAAGTCGATATCAAATGCATGGCATTATATGTACACTCGTTCGGAACAATTTTCACAAAAATCAAAGAAAGAAAATTATTCAAATGATCTGAAATCCGTGAGAAATAAAGGAAGAATGAAAAATCGGAATTCTCATTAGTTTGAATTAAACGAGGGCAAGCGAAAATAAGTTCGAATTAATGAAAAAGTTTAACGTTATTCTGCCATTGAAAATTTTGGCACTTCATGTTAAGTTCGAATTAAACGAGGATTCGAATTATCCGATTTCGAATTAAGGAGAGTCGACTGTATATAAAACGCCAAACTAATCAAGTAGTACCGGATTGCATAAAAGGAACATCCTTTAAACTCCAAAAATAATAATCGTATTAACTAACAATTTACTGCGTCGGATTAAGTGTCTCATTTCCAATTAAAATACATCTTTGAATTGAAATTTGAATGAAATACAGGGTCATGAAAAATCGAATAATGCAAAAAACAGGGTTACACATATCTCGGCAACTAATAATCCGATTGACTTCGTTCTTTATGCCAAATTTGTGTTATTTTATTGCCTTTTACGTCCACTCCTTAAAATAAAACATTTCGAAAAATTTTTTACACCTTTCATCAGAATGAATTTTTCGAGAGTCCGAAAAAAAAGTTCCGTATAATCGAGGTTATTGATATTAAATAGGCTTCGTCCCATTCTTACTACTAAGCACATACAAAGTTTCAAGTCTCTATCTCAATTTGTTCGGAAGATAGACCGGTTACAGACAGACAGACAGACAGACACACAGACGGACGGACGGCAATTTTTTTTTCTAAAAATATGTTTTTCGGAATCTCTAGTATCTGAAACTGTAAATCCCTCAAAAAGTTTTTTTTCGATTTTCAGAACGATTGCAATACTTACCCTATACTACATATGATGAATAAGTAATATATATTTATAAAATAACTTGAGTATAAAGATTTTGTATTTTTGTACTGCCAATAAACCTATTTTTTACCCTATAACGCCACTAATTATAATAGTCTTAAAACATTTTTTTTGTTATCATTATTACAAGGTAGAACCTGTCAAATTTTGACGAAAGAAAATGTTTAAGAAGGAACTGTTTCATTAACTTATAATAAACCTACAAAATTAGTTATTGTAAAAAATGCATTTTATATTGGTACGTTTAACTCTTAAACAAATGATATTCATCGTCAAATTAACAAAATGCTATTTCTATAAAATGCAGTTGTAGAAATTGTTAAAATTAAACTTTAATCGTACATGTAAGCAGTAAAAAATAATAAAGATATGTTATTATGATTAAGTTATCCATTAAGGTTCTTATCCTAATATTCCAAAATGATAAAAAGTAAAATTTATTCAACTTTGACTCAATCATAGAATTTTTTTTTTCGTGAAATCTAAACCCGGCATCATTTTCACCATATCAAAAAATTTACCAATCTACATTTCACATCTGTATTCCACGTTTAAGAAAAATTGGCATTTTAATTTGATAACTTTGATTCAAAAATTGAAGTCTCAATGGCTATTAGCTGAAATAGATATTAAACTGTTGATATTCTTCTACGTGTAAATCAAATTTTGTAAATGAAGTCAAAATTCACCGGATTTTATAACAGAAGATATTTAAATTTTTATTTTTTCCCTTTTAATGAGATATTGGCAACATAAAGATAAAGCACTCAATTTTTTCCCTTGCTTTAAACAGATATGGAGTACTCCTATTGCCACGATTAGAAAAGAGGTATTAAAAGCTACAAAAAAATTTATGTTTCAAAAACAAATTAAGATACAGCTTTCAAACAAATTTATTTAAAAGTAAATTTTTTTCCCTACACGATGATGTAAAAATTGAAAATGTGCGACATTAAGAAGTTTAAAAACTTTTAGTAGCAAAAATTGCAATATCAAAATTCATTTAAAACTTGAAAGTGTTGCAATGCGCAAAATGACGTATGCGTTACGCACAGATATACGTTTGGCCTTTATAATATAGATTATTATTAGATGAAATTTTATGATTAAACGGCTCTCCATTTTTCTCCAAAATAATGAATTTAATATAAATTATAGTAAAAAGTTTAAAGTAATTGGGTTTTATTTTATTTTATTTTTTTATTTATTTTTTAATTATGATGCCCAGTTTATACTATACAAGTCATTGTAATAATCTGTCATATGAAGTGACAAAAATAGCCGAGAAGCTACATAAAAGGATAATTATTTAAATATGTTTATCTGATGAGTTTGAGACATTCAATTTGTTAGCATTACCGATAATTATTAAGCACAATTTCATCAGTTTATGTAAAACATAACATAAAAATCTCTAAAACAACAATTATTTTGAAATTAAATGCTAGTTTAACACGTTGAAATGCAAATGCTTAGTGGAGCATCATGTTCACTGATGTCATGCATAATCTGAAAAATAAAGATGCGTGATATTTTTTGATGGCTCTTATCGAAGGATTTTCATGTTCAAGTCGTTTTATGTCAGACATGTGAAGAATATGATGCTAATTGTCACAAACTCTGTGTTAAACATGGCAGAGGTTCCTGCATAGTTTGGATATTTATAATGTGAAATCATTGAAAGCAATAGTTGTTCTTGGTAGAATTACAGCTTCCAAGTTTATGACGGCTAGAAATATCGAATTTTATCTTATAGTATAAATTTCATATAGAAAATGATGGATTTCTTAAAACAAGAGGTCGAAGGAGCGGAAAAATTAGAATTAGCTAAATTGGGTTTTGTAAAGTTAGTATCTGAAGACAAATTTAAAGAAAACTTTTGAAAAGCAGAAAAGAAAATACATACGGCGGTTGGGCTATTTAACGCGAAGATGGCATCTGTGTTTATTTTGCAATAAGTGACATGAAAGCAAGGACAGTGTTAGGGCTAGTTCAGTTCTCCTAAAATAATAGTGTTGAATTCAGACACTTTTCTCCGGGAGGAACTTCAGTTTTTCCAGGGGGGGGGGGACATTATAGAGTTCCGGGGGAGAAAATGTGCTTTTTGACCATTGAAAACGCAAAATTTCAAATTTTCTGGAGGAGGGGGACATTTTATTGATCCGGGGAAGGGGAATGTGCCCCTGGGCCACACCCTGGATTCAACACTGATTAGATATAAAAATGTTGTTTAAAGTGTCAACATTTTAGTAACCATGCTAAATTCTGTAGAATCTTTATTCATTGCCACGTATGCTCTAAATTCCATATCGAGTTATTGAGCCTTGAAATTTCAATGGATGAAGAGTCAAAAAATATAGCTAAGACCCCAGAAGTAACATGGAGCCAAAAGCAACATAATAAATAAGCAATGTTCTGGCGATGTAATTCTTATGACATTCGAAATAGTTATCGAAGGTCAAATAAGAAAGAAAGTAAGAGGACTAGGTTGTGGGTCACAAAATAGTTATATTAAAAAAAAAAAAAAAAAAAAAAAATACAGATAAAGAATTAGAATTACATTTCATTTTTTACTTACCCATCATACGTAGTATAGGGTAAGTCTTGCAATCGTTTTGAAAATCGAAATTTTTTTTTTGACGGATTTACACGTTTTGGACACTGGAGATTCCGAAAAACATATTTTTAGAAAAAAAATTTTGCCGTCCGTCCGTCTGTGTGTCTGTCTGTCTGTCTGTCTGTAATCGCTCTATCTCCCGAACAAATTGAAATACAGATTTGAAATTTTGTATGTGCTTAGTATGTAATAATAGGACGAAGCCTATTTAATATCAATAACCTCGATTATCCGGAACTATTTTTTTCGGACTCTCAAAAAATTCGTTCTGATGAAAGGTATATAAAAATTTTCGATTTTTTTTATTTTAAGGAATGGACGTAAAAGGCAATAAAATAACACAAATTTTGCGCATAAAACAAAGTCAATCGGATTATTAGTTGTTGAGATATTTCTAATCCTGTTTTCTACATTCTTTGATTTTTCATGACTCTGAATATCATTCAAATTTCAATTCAAAGATATATTTTAATTGGAAATGAGACACTTAATTTGATGCAACAAACCGTTAGTGAATATGATTAATATTTTTGGAATTATAAGGATGTTTCTTTTATGCAATTCAGTGCTACTTGAATTGTTTGGCGTTTCATACAATTTATCGAAATTGGTTCATCAGAAATTCATTAATAGAGCATGAATATGTGTTAAAAATACTTAATTATACGTTTATATTTTGTTTTGTAATTGTAATGCATTTTATAAATTGTTTACATATGTTATGTTTTCATATATTATGCATATCCATGATGGGTAAGTATTACGGTGGCCTCCAACGACTAGTTTCTGAAGCTATTGTTCACACATAAGGTGATACACAAACATAAAACAAATCTTACAATAAATTCCAAGTTAAGTTAAATGCACCTGTTACATAAAAACAAACTAAATAAATCTTTAGAACTGTTGTATCAAGATATAATTTGCAATAATAATGAAATAATCCATACTAAAAGAGTTGAAAGAAATTAAGCTGTGGATCACAGATTCGGGGCGGGGCGGGGAGTCTAAAAACTGAAAATATGATTGGAAGCAATAATTCTTCTTCAACGAAACTTCTCACAGATCCATCAGTGAAACAGCTGAAGAACTAGTATTACAGTCAAAATTTGGATGGACATTTTGTGATTATTTAGAAAGTATGACACAATCTTGTTTGAGTTATAAAAAAATAAGCTGATTATGGCCCTAGCATTAAAAAAGAAATAAAAGTTCCAGAATTACGGAAATTGGAGACAAAGGGCATAACAAATCCTAGTCAAAATTTGTCTATAGAGAAAAAAGAAGAATTCGCTCATGAAAATTTTATATAAAAAAAAGGTTACCAGAAATACAGAAAGTCGCTATATTTTAGGTCTTCCTTGGATAAACGGCAAACAAGAGATTCCTTCAAATAGAAATATGGCTGGAAGAAGATTGATAAGTTCAACGAAGAAATTAAAATCAATTTAAAAATTTGAAGAGTATGGTTTTGAAATGAGAATGGAAAGACGATGGTGTCATTAGTAAATGTTCAAAGGAAACAATAAATGTTCCAGGACATTTTTTACAGCATCATCCCATCATCAAACCTAATTAACTTACTGCCATTATTAGACCAGTTTTTGATGCATTTGTAAAGTGGGGAGATCATCTTCTTTGAAAGATTGTTTTTTTAAGGTACAAACCTCATAGAACAAACTCTTGCAGTGTTAATAACATTTTCTGAGAAAGCTATCGGTGTGATAGCCGATTTAAAAAAAAAAAAAAAAAAAAAAAAAAAAAAAAAAAACATTTTTTTTAAAATGAAGTCAAAGAATCATATCGTCATTTCTTGCAATTTCTGTGGTAGAAGAACCCTGAAGAGTTTCAGGCTTATCTACACAATAAAGTAGTTTTTGGAATTACTTGTAGTACATTTTTACTTGGTGCATTTATAAGATATCATTTGAATAATGTTAATGAGGAAAATAAACAAATAACAGAAAAACTTATGAAATCATATGTAAATAACTGACTGACTATACATCATCAACAGTGTACCTGAACTAGAAAAAGTTATTTTAAAATCTATAGATATCATGACTGAAGTCAAAATGGAATTAAGAATGTGGGAATTCGGACCAGTTAAAGAAGAAGAATAAAGTTTCCGTAGCAAGAAAAAATTGATAAACAAAGATGTAACTATGAGAGTTCCGGATTTAGGATTGAAATGGGATATAAAAAAGGACAGATTGAAAATCGCTCATAAATTTATTTATAACATAGAAAATCCAACAAAAAGGAATGTAACTCAGGAATCTTTGATCTAATTGGCGTTTTATCCTCGCCATTGTTGTCAGCCAAACTAAAAATTTAAGAGGCCTGGTCAGTGAAATTAAATTGAGATGTTCCAATTCCAGAAAAATCCTGGAATAGTTCATAAAATGTATAGTGAGTTCAAATATTTAAATGAGATGAAGACTGATTTACGTTATGGTTGTAAAGGAAATTGGACTATCTATTACATTTTGTTATGCGAGTAATAGAGTTTATGCAGCAGCAATTTTCGTGCGTTGTGAAGACAAAGACATAGTTTTTTTACAACTTCTAGGAGTTAAGTCTTGTTTTGCACCAAAGACAAGTATAACCATCTCACATTAAAAACCTTTTTGCATGCGTTTTAGGTTTTAGGAGTGAGATTGACTTACATTGTTTTGAAAGCTTTTAATAGAACTTACATAACAGTAAAGTACTGGGTCAACTCTTCCACCGTACCGGTTTCGATTCAAAGAAATGATCAATGTGGAAATCTTGAGGGCAATAAAGTTTGAGAAATTTGCAAATTTTCTGTATCACAACAATTGAATTTTGTTCGTAGTTTCCTCAGTGCTGCTGATCTATCTTCTCAAGGATGTAATCCTAAGCAATAACAGAAGATGAAATGGTAGAAGGAGTCAGAATCATTGAAGTTTTTGGAAAAAAATTGACCACAATGAGAAATAAGTTCCACAGAAGTATTAGTAACGACAGAAGAGAGGAACACTGTAGTAGCTACTGTTACACGTTCTAATTAACGTAAATTTTTGATATATAGCAAAATTTTAAAAATCTAGTAGATTTATAAATAGCATATGTAGGGCGAAGAGATTCATATTGAAGTGCAGAAATAGAGATATTTTCTTCAGAACTGTTCACTGAAGAGAAATATGACGCGGAAAAGTTACTTTGGTCTAGAATACAATCGGAAGGCTTTGGAGATATAACTGATGTAATAAACGAATGGAAGGTTATAAAAGACCAGGAAAAGTTGTTTAGAGTGAAAACAAAAATATTAGAGAGAGATGATGAGTTTTCAATCAAATATCCAACTTTATTTCCATCAAAACATCTTGTAGTTAATTGTCAGATTCAAGAAAATCCTTTAAAAAACTATGATGCTGGATTTCAAGCAGTTGGAGCAGCAAGTCCATTTTAAGGGGAAAATATTGGATAATTTGTTCTAGACGCAACATTAGAAGACAAGTGTCTGTAAGTGTTTACAATTGTAAAAGATTATTCTGTAAAACTACATACGCCACCACCTATTCATCTACCTCTAGATCGAGGTCAGAGACTTTAAAATGTTTGAAGTTAATCAAAATGATCTATTTAGACCTATTTTCGTAAAACATGGGTCTGAACTATAGATTGTACAAACGCAGTATAAATTGTAAAAGAAGTTGTATCCAATCTTCAATCAGAAGGATTCATTCAAACATTTTGAAGATTTATATGCTGAAAAGGCCGTATACTATATACAGTGATAATGGTACCAACTTTAGAGGTAAAATAATACCTTAAAATATTTGGATTAGAAGGCAATAATTTCTTCTGAACAGCTGCCTTTTATTATATGAAAGTTCATTCCTCCAATAGCAGCTTAGTTGGAAGCATCTGATTAGATGTGTTAGAATTATCTTGGTTAAAATATACGAAAGTTCAACTTTAACTTTTGAAGAGCTTATGATGGTTCCATGTGACGTCGAAGCGACATAAATAAAAGGCCTCTAATGTATATTTTCGGAGAAACAGACGAATTTATATCCTTGAATCCATCATCTTTATTATAAGATATTGAGAAAATAGGTGTTCCTGATTTAGATACAATAAATCCAAATAAACTAAAATTCAGATACAGACATTGTCAAAATAATCGAAAACTCAGAAATAGGTTCAGAAACGAATATTTGTGAAAGTTAGTCAAAAATCAAAACAGAAAAGGCAGGTTTTTAGGCAAGGTGAAGTCGCCTTAATGGAATTAAACCAGTAAAGATTTCATTGGCTAGGAAAAATAATACAAAATTTTCACAGTTGAGATGGAGTAGTCAGAGTGGCTGAAATTAAAACACGTTCAGAAACACCAATATACGTCCAATTCGCAAAATATACCCGTTAAAGATCTCAAGTCCTGAGGCCTTATAATGCAAGATTGAGAAGGATTGTACAACTAGAAGTGGTAGAGTAGTAAAGATAACTGTAAAGTGAATTTGTAAGAATAATATAAACTGACATTTTCTAGAACTCTAAATATTTTATTACTTATCTGTGTTAAGTTTGTATTTTTATTTTATTTATATATATATACTTTGAGTTAGTATTTTCTTTTACCATAAGTGCTCATAAGTTTAATTTCCTTTCTACTTAAATTGAAGGTGGAAGTATGTTAACTGATGCTAACTAATACTTTATTTATACGTACGATTTTAGGCTCTTGCCGCTCTGATAATTTATTTTATTTCTTAAACGCGACTTGTTGCTATGGTTTCTCTTTTCCATTTCTTTTATATATTTTTTATCTCAAAAGAGTGGGTTAAAATTTAGGAAAACAAAGCAGGCATCTGTTTTGTTTTTAGTTACAAATATTTTTTTTTTTTAGTATTTGGTGATCATCTATATTGAATAGAGAGAGTTTTTTAGAATTCCCCCAATTTAAAAGAAATATCACAGCAAGAATTAATATAGTGAAGAAAGTAAATATACAAGATTCTAGATCATCTATTTTGTGAAACAGTATAGACTGGATGGTGGCAGCACAGTCAATCACCTCATCGAGTTCACTTTTGAAATTCCAGAATTAGTTAAAATTCGATTCGCATATTAAAAAGCAATAAGTTTGCCAGGTCATATCTTGATAGAAAACACCTGAATACTCGATTTTAGTAATTGACTAGTAGGTTTACCAGTGTGTTTTCCTGCATCCATTGGTATAAAAACAAGACTAGCAGTAGGAAAACATAATAGTAAATTTGCGAGTCAACTATTTAAGCAGGTTTTCTACCCAGTTATAATTTGTCAGACCGGTTGCGTTTTAATATGCGAATTGAGTTTTAACTAATTCTGGAATTTCAAAAGTGAACTCGATGAGGGGATTGACTGTACTGTCACTTCCTGGTCTGTTAAGGTGATCGCTCTATAAGTTAAAATTAATATATATTTTTGTAAATGCGTACATAACTTTAAATATCAGCGTCTATTCAAATGTTCTGTTTTATATCATTTTCAAAGAATGCAAATACATTCTGTGATCAGTAAAAGAAGTTTGATCAATTTAAAATTTTCGAACCTAACATTGTGTCTCACACGCAAACGTTCATTTTGGGATGTCTGATTCATGAAATTTTTACCTATATTTCGTTATTTGTTTTTTGTATTGAACGACGAACCAAATCTTCTGTTTACTCCTTTCTTACAGTGGCACACAAGGCATATGCGCTCCCTCCCTCCTAATTTCGACCCTGTAGATCAAACAAGTTCGTTGAAAAATATAAAACTATGTTTTGTCTGCAATTTTAAACAAATCTGTTCAAGGTACTTTTTTTTTATGAAGCTTGACCATTTTGTATAAATAATTCTGTATGATAGTAATGGTAATAATTTGTATTTGGGTTTTATATATAAGTTTAAAAGAACACATTAAGCCATTTTATCTAAAAAGGAGGTTAAATATCAGAATGATCTGATAAAGCATTTGCCTTTTGTTAATTTTGATATTAATATAAAAAGAAGAAAAATGAATATTACGGCAATACTAAAACTTAAATTGTTCAAAGAAATCCCGCAATGGCTGTAAAAAGGAAATTGGTTAAATCATCCCCATATTGAAAGGACTTCATCGTAAATATAACTGTTTTGAGCATGCAAGTAAAAGAGAACTTTCAACTTTCAAATGTAATAAAATATATTCGCATTTTGGTGCACATATTGAACAAAGTTAAAGCTTCACAACAGACTTCCTCAAATTCAGGCTTTGTCCGACTTAGATGCCACAATTACGAGTTTTATACCTTTTGAGGAGTTCTGACTTTTCCGCATAACCCGATCAAAGGAATTTTTGGGTGACTTCTGGGATCTTGCATAATTAAGGGACTTTTCATCATGGGCCAGTGGTCTGCGATAATCATCATAACTTTCTCCTGGCGAAAACGTAACGCCGAAAAGAATTATCCCTCCCCTCCCCCCCATGCCCATCCAATTCGGGAATTTTAATTACATTTCGTTGCTAATGAAATTTCTTCTTTTGTCTCCAGTCAAGATCTTTTTCCGGTGCCGCGACATTTTTACCAGCGGGATTCTTTTGTTTAGAGTAATGTCGATTCTGTATTCCGTTGGTGGTGAGAACAGGGACCATATATGTGTCTTATCTCTGAAACGCTGTTGCTCTAATATCTTTAAAATCTGCAGTACAGATAGTGAACTTGAGATAGGAACGTCTTAAGATTAGAGCAATTATTTTTTATCAGCAGAAAGTGTAGAGAAGATTGGAAAATTGCACACTTTTTCTCCAATGGGAAATGCGACAACATTAAGAAAAGCTCAAACACTACAAATATGTATTGTCAAACATCTGTTAAATAAACGATTCCAATTTTCTCAAACAAACAAAGGTTAAAACTGTTCTAAAATAATGGTTTATCAATGAGATAATCTCGTTATGGAAGGTACGTAATGAAATTCTATATTGTTTCATGATCTTATTGACATATGATAAAGACATTATAAAAAGTTAAATATTGCTCTCTTAAAAAGTCATAAGTATTTAAATTATGAATTATTGCGTTCCATATGATATTTATATGACCCTACCGACAATCTTTCTTTTGAGGGAACAGATGTAAGAGACTAACCAAAATTAACTGAGTCTATGAATCTCTCAAATGTTGTATATGGTAAATTATCAACGGTCCAAAGACTGTGCCTTATTCAAAAAATAATTAGAATGATTGGAGAGACAGTAAAGTTCTGCTGAAAATGAACATTTGAAGCAACTGTATATATCATAGGTTTATAATTTATAATTTAAAACATAGATAAATATTCTTGGAAAGAATTTTACCATAAAAAATACCCTTCTAAAAATTTACTAAGATAAAGAAATAATAATAAAATTCCTTTTTGATTTAATGTGTATGGGACATATTTAAAATCTAATGTAAAAAAAAAAAAAAAAAAGAAAGGAAGAAAGAAAGAAAAAAAAGAAAGAAAGAAAAGAAAATTCGCAGATAGTCAGAATTAAATTAACATGCAAATATTTTGTGGCTTTTTCAATGAGCCCTTTCTTAATGTAATTTTTTAAAAAGGACAAAAATAAGAAACATATTACTTAACTTATATGCGTGCTTTTCTTTATGTTATTTTTTATACTTTAAGTCTTTATCAAAAATATAAGATGAAACCGAATAAATTTGATCGCTTATTATGATTATAATGATTCAAAAAAGATCAAAGACAAAGATTTTGGCTGATGATCTATGGATGCGTTCAGTTCATTTAAATACTGAATGTAATTTTCAACTTACAATCAAAATCAAGTCTAAACTTTGATTTTTTTCCCTGATTTATGAAACTACCAATTCTATTAAACTTTGAACTATCTTACTCATAATAATCTAGCTATGTAGAAAGTAGTAAGTTTTACTAATTAACATTATTGTGCTAATGTAGATGGTCTGAAAGATATAGACCTACGGAATTCAACTTGTGCTAAGTCGCACATATTTCAGAATTAAAAATTCGCATTCCTAAAACACTTTTAGATTTGTATTCCTGATTTAAAAGATAAAGCTAATCTGTCTTTCTCGCAGAAAGTGAACCTAAAAAGACAGAAGGTTCACATACTATCCTGTCCCTAAGTTAGAAAGTTGCAGCGTGTCCCAGCATCGCGAAGGACAGATAATAGCGTCTTATTTAATTAATGCAAAATTCTTAATGAGGGCCCAGCTCTGTTATGTATGTATGTCCCCAGACTTCAAACATGAATACCGAAAGGCGGAATTCTGCTCTGCTCGGCTGAATCACGACTGCATGGTCATTGCTAATTGCCTTAATGAATGCGGCAGCGCATAGCAAAATAATTCCTCTTTGTGATGCTGCGCGTAGGAACCCTTTTTTCCCCCCACAAGTCACTCCCGCGCATTTCCTATTTTTTCCGCCCTTTATTTTTAATTAGTAATTTTTGAAAACCGGGAGATTTTCGGTCTTTGTTTTTGACGACTTTATTATTATCATTTGTCGCTGGCTGGCGTAGTTTTCTGACGTATTCGTTTGTCAAGCCCTGCGATAATGAGATGAAGCATTGGCGGAGACGAAAAAAATTGGTTTCGGGCAGGGTTCTTTTGAGTAGGTTAATTGGAAATTGTGGCTGCCAAATGATGTAGACAATGGGATATTTACAGTCATTTGAAACAATGCCATTTATGAAAATAAATATTGTAAATGAATACTAATGTTTATGGACAAGCATTCCGTTTTAATTAGGACTTTTTTTTTTGTTTCTATCCATCTTTTTGTCCCGGACAGAATCATTATTTTTACACCTGATAAATAAAGTAGTTAAAGCGATACATTGTCTTTTATTGTAGTCTATCTTGTTTTCTGTTCGCCTGGGGGAAAATATCTTACGCTATTTTGAACAAAAGAGGAAATTAATTTTTAAATGAATTTGAGAAGAAATATTTTAAGTGAAGAAAATCCACGATGTTTTTCGATACTGCATACCAAGAAAATATCATGTAAAATTTTTTATATGAGAACTATTGCTATCTAATTGCAATAAGATACAAAAACTTTGTATATATATATATATATATATATATATATATATATATATAAAACCATTAAAAGTAGACAAAATTCACCAATGGATTTTATAAATAAAACAATAAACCAAAACGAAGAATTAGAATTAAATTGAATTATATATATATATATATATATATATATATATATATATAAATAGTGAAACGAGTAAATTTGAATAACTAAGTAAATAAAATGAATGCAAATGGAATTTGTAGCCACAAAGCAGAATCATCAGGCCCCAAATACTCTGGAACTACAAATGAAGTGTGCGGTTTCATCTACGTATTAGCCATGAAATAGCAAAATAATACGTATTTGGGGCTACCAGCACACAAAAACCAAATTATTAAACAAGGAACAGAGTAATAAATGGTTGAAAAAATGAAAAAAAAAAATATATTAAAACAATAGCGTGCAGCAAATAGTATCAGTAACATAAGCACAAACTAACCCTATTTTTGCACGTGGAAATGATAAACTTTACATTCATATATAAATTGGATAAAAAGTAAGATAACAAAATATTGAGAACAAAAACTACTTATCTGTTTATCACATTTCATGAAGAGGACTTCGCAATAAAATTATTAATAAATTATTGATCCAGGAAGCAATAGTTAATTATACAAGCTGACATACTAACACAGGAGAAAAATCAGTTCGCTCGTAATGCACGCATCGGATCTTCGCCAAATCAGCAGGGTTGCTCTATTTAAATAAAGAATGCCAAGTGCGCCAAACGGCTAGATAAATGAGTTGAAAAAAAACTTTCTATGATTTAAAGTGATACAAGATGTTGAAGACAATAAAGAAACTTAATAATAGTAGCAGTATACATATTGTTATTTTACAAAAAGGAGTTGAAAGTAAGTAAAATCAATAGTTAAATTCACATGTAGACTAAGAAGTATCCATAACAAACAGAAAAGAAAAAGCTGAATGGAAATATAATTGAACCGGAGAAAATAATTAATAATCGATCATAACATAAAATTAAATTTATAAAATAATTAAAAGTAGAATTAAGTAATAACATTCATATTAACATATAACTTAAAATACCATTTTATTACTTTAATCAGTAACATTTATTTTGACTTTACATGGTAAAAACTCATTATCTTAATATAGGATAATAAAAAATTAAAATAAATAAATAAATAAATAAATAAAAATAAAAAAATAAAATAAAATAAAATAAAAATAAATAAATATTTAAAATAATAATAATAATAATATTAATAATATTAATAATAATACCTAAAATTATATCAATAACATTAAAATTAATTCGATAAATATAATATAACTATTTAACTATAGATATAACTAGACAAATATCCATATATTGGTGTCAATTAAACAATATCTTATACTATAATGCGAGCAAAAATTGTGTATGTGTGTGTGTGTGTGGGTAAATTGTATCTCAAAAACGGCTCTAACGATTTTCGCAAAAATTTGGATTTTACCATTTTCGGGCACGAGAAGACCATTGGGCTAGGTCCCATGTTCGGGAAAATTCGATTACTGGGTCATTTTGGGTCATAATGGGTCAGGATAAAGCTATTTATATCTAGAGAACGGCTGGATCGATTTTAAGGAAATTTTGTACCCAATCGTTTTTTGGTACGAGAAAACTATTGGGCTGGGTCACATGTTCGAAAAATTTCGATTAGTGGGTTATTTTTGGGTCATTATGGGTCAAGCCATTTTTATCTAAAAAACGGCTCTAACGATTTTGATCAAATTTTATATTGTATCGTTTTGGATTACAAGAAGACCATTGGGTTAGGTAACATGTTCGAGAAAATTCGGTTAGTGGGTCATTTTTGGGGTCATTGTGGATCATGCTATTTTTATCTAGAGATTTTCTCACGCAATTTTGACTAAAAATTGCATTCTATGGTTTTCGGGCTCGAGAAAAACATTGGGCTAGGTTAGATGTTCGAAAAAAATTTTTAATGTGTCATATTGGGTCATTAAGGGTGTGGGTCAAGCTATTTATATTTAAAGAACCGCAGAATCAATTTCATCGAAATTTTGCCTATAATAGTTTTTGACTCGAGAAAGTTAATGGGCTAAGTCACACGATCGAGAGATTTCGAATATAAGAGTCATTTGTGGGTCATGATGGGTCATAATGGGTCATGGTCAAGTTGTAGCTAAAGAAAAGGTGGATCGATTTTAACGAAATTTTGTATACAACATTTTTTTGGCACGAGAAAACTATTGGGCTAGGTCTCAGTTCTAGAAATTTCGATTACTGGGTCATTTTGGGTCATAAAAAGTCTGGGTCAAGCTATTTATATATAAAGTACGACAGTATCAAATTTAATGAAATTTTGTATGTAAGTTTTTTGACACGAGAAAATTAATGGGCTATCTCACATTCAGAGATTTCGATTATAAGAGTCATTTATGGGTCATGATGGGTCATAACGGGTCATGTCAAGCTATATCTAAAGAACATGTGGATCAGTTTTAACGAAATTTTATATACAACATTTTTGGCACGAGAAAATCATTGGGCTAGGTCACATGATCGAGAAGTTTCGATTAATGGGTCATTTTGGGTCATAAAGGGTCTGGGTCAAGTTATTTATATTTAAAGAACTGCAGGATTGAGTTTAACGAAATTTTGAGCGTAACAATATTTATACATGAGAAAACTAATGGGCTAAATCGCATGTTCGATAGATTTTGATTATAAGGGTCATTTGTGGGTCATGATGGGTCATGGTCAAGCTATATCTAAAGAACGGGTGAATCGATTTTAACGAAATTTTGTATACAGCATATTTTTGGAACGAGAAAATCATTGGGCTATGTCACATGTTCGAGAAATTTCGATCAGTGGGTCACTTTTGGGTTATTCTAATTTTATCTAGACAATGTCTCGCGCAAATTTGACTAAATTTTATATTCTATTGTTTTCGGACACAAGAAAATCATTGGGTTAGGTCAGATGTTTGAGAAAACTCGATTAATGAGCCATTTTGGGTCATAATGGGTCAAGGTCAAACTATTTATACCTAAAAATTGGCTCAATCGATTTTATCCAAATTTTGTATTTAACGTTTTTCGGCACGCAAAAATTAATGAACAAAGTTACATTTTCGAGAGATTTCGATATAAGGGTCATTTGTGGGTCATACTAATTTTATCTAGAAAATTTTTCTGACCATTTTGAGTATATTTTATATTATATCGTTTTCGGGCAAAAGAAAACCATTGAGATAGGACACATGCACGTAACAATTCAATTAGTGGGTCGTTTTAGGTCTTAATGGGTTCGGGTCATTCTAATTATATATAACAATGACTCAGTCAATTTTACCTAAATTTTGTAACTGAACGTCTTTTGTCACGAGAAGACTATTGAGCTGAGTTGCATATTAAACAAAATTATATTAGTGGGTCATATCGCTTCATTGCTGAATGCTGTCAAGCTAATTTTACTTAAGAAATGGCTTAAACGATTTTGATTCATTTTATACTCTACTGTTTTTGATTACCTGAAGACCATTGAGCTAAGTCACATGTTTGATCATATGTGATTAGTGGATCATTTGGGTAATAAGGGTCAGGATCACGAGACTATGGCAAAAGCCAATAAGTTGGCGATATTTGACAAAATACTGGCGAAATTTGGCCGAAAAATCGACTATTAAGGTTACGAAACCAAAACACATATTTGGCGCCAAATGAAAGAATGTGTCCAAATTTGGTTATATCTGTCAAGATTGATGTGCTTTCGTTGTAAATTTTAAAATAAAGTAAAATTTATGAACATGTGCATACAAACATAGTTTACTTATTGGTTGTTTTTGTAAATAATACTATTATTAATAACATGTTTTACAGTAATTATACTATATCGAGTTGAACACAAAGTTAATTTTGACCGAGCTGAGCTCGGTCACCCCTGCTAGTAAAAATTATGTTAAAATAAATAACCCACTCTCAATTTTTTTTATAATTAACCTTTGCGTTTTTATCCAGACAACACCACCCTCCTCCGTACTCTAACATCTACCCTCCCAACCAACCTATATATATTTTTTTATTACTTTTTTAACATTTTTAATTTTTTATTATTTTTTTTATGTTTTATAATTTTTTATACATTTTTTACGCAAAGAATTAATTATGAGATCATGTAATATCTAATTATAAATTAAAGAATATATGAATTTTTTAGGATGACCATTATTTATAGCATCATATACAAGCTTTTTAATATTAGTATTAATTAAATGGGAAGAACATAGACATTTTATTCTATATAAATGGTTAAGTATTATATTACGATATACAGAATTATGAAGACATGATTTAAAATTAGTAAAGGTATTAACTTTAAAATTAAATTCTTTCCTTTTGTCACAAATATCAACTATAAATTTGTTCTCTTTTAATATAATTTTAATATCTAAGAGGTTGATTGTATTATTAAAAAGTAGGTTTTTTGAAAGTTCTAGATTAGAAGGATAATCAACAGGGAATTGAGATATACAGGTGTTATCAGTATCAATTAAAATTACATCATCTATATATCGATATAAATGTATTTTATTATTTAAATAATGACGTTCATTGTAATATAAGTCAGATAATACACTAGATGTACTACCACCTTGTGGTATACCAACATTTTGAATATATATATTGTTATCTTGCATGATAAAATTATTATAGATAATGAAATTGGTTAAGGTATGAAAATAATCAGAATCGATATTATGTGATATATCCAACTCGTGTTGATATTTTTTAAAAAGCTCATTTTTGATATTATGTAAATCTGATAAATCGATATTATTAAATAAATCTTTAAAATCATAAGTTGTATGAATACAGTAAAACCTCCATAACGGACACTCCCGAATAACGGACACCTCTATTTAACGGACAATTTTCAAATACCCACTCCCAAAACTTTAATTTTTGTATGTTTAACCTCTGAATAACGGACATTCCGAATAGCGGACAGTAATTTTGGCAAAAAAGAATTAAAAAATATTTTTTAACGAGGAAAAAAAAAATTCTCTAAGTATATCAGGGCAATGCATCACAAATTTTGTGATCACAGATAAATGAGGGGATGAGCTCTAGAAAATCCCCTCTCCCCCCTACATTTATTCCCCACCCTCGGATGATTGGAGATTGTATGCTTTTAAAAAGCAGAAAAATACAATAAACAATTATACATTTTTTTTTTTTAGAAAAAGATGATTTAAAGGTGTTCTTAAATCAAAAAGGGCCACTTTGTGACACATGCATTAATTTATTTTTGTTCGGAAATGCATGAAACTAGCAGGTGTTTTATTCAGAAACTGTCTAATTGCACTCAATTTTCTGTTTTTTAAAAAACACAATAGATTTTTCGTAACAAGCCTTCAAAGATGACATTTTGAGCACATTTCCCGACGAAAGCAGAAAAACCGGTTGAAAAGCAAAAGAAACTATTCGTTGGGGGCCACCGTAATACTTACCCATAATGGATATGTATATGAAAATAAAACATGTGAAACTATTTATCAATGCATTGCAATTCATAAACAAAATTTAAATATTGTTAATATACATAGTAATGCTATATTAAAGAATTGCTGATGTACCAATTTCGACAAATTATATGAAACGCCAAACTACTCAAGTAGTACCGAACTGCGTAAAAGAAACATCCTTATAACTCCAAAAATAATAATTCTATTAACTAACAATTAACTGCGTCGGATTAAGCGTCTCATTTCCAATTAAAATATACTTCTGAATTGAAATTTGAATGAAATACAGGGTCATGAAAAATCGAAGAATGTGGAAAACAAGATTACAAATATCTCGGCAACTAATAATCCGATCGACTTCGTTCTATATGCAAAATATGTGTTATTTTATTGCCTTTTACGTCCATTTCTTAGAACAACAAAAAATCGAAAATTTTTATATACCTTTCATCAGAACGAATTTTTCGAGAGTCCGAAAAGAATAGTTCCGGATAATCGAGGTTGCTGATATTAAATAGGGTTCGTCTCATTCTTACATACTAACTACATACAAAATTTTAAGTCTCTATCTCAATTTGTTCGGGAGATAGAGCGTTTACAGACAGAGAGAGTGACAGACAGACAGACGGACGGCAAATTTTTTTTTCTAAAAATATGTTTTTCGGAATCTCCACTATCTAAAACGTGTAAATCCGTCAAAAAAAAAATTTTCGATTTTCAAAACGATTGCAAGACTTACCTATAGTACGTATGATGGGTAAGTAAAACGGGTAATCGCGTGGTCGAAATAGCTTAGAGCTGGACAGGTAATTTAACTATCATAAAATGGAAAAATAAGTTCGATTGGAAATCGCTTCCATAGTCAGGCATTCCAATTTTATATAGTTCTGTTAAAAAATGAATTGGTAAATGTGTCAAAACGTTTTGCGCTTGTTCAGCGGAGCTGTAAGGATTAAAACTACTGACAGAGTTAAAACTTCACATTGAGAAACAAATTACATGTAATCGCAAGTAAAAGCATACTTTTGTAACAAACTTTTTTTTTTTTTTTGTAAAAATGTAATAAGCCAAGGATATAGGTATGCACAATTTTATTTCAGTTTTATTGCTTAAAAAAATATTTTAATTTCTGGTTTAATCATATAATAGAGGTTTTAGGACATTTTTAAATCGACTAATGAAACATTAAGCATTCATTAGCAATTTTTCTATCGCTGAGGTTTTCCCAATAGCGGACACCTCCGAATAGCGGACAATTTCGGCTCTCCCAAGGTGTCCGTTATTTAGAGGTTTTACTGTATTTTTAAATATTTTGTTATAAAATGTTTTATTCTATAAAAATGAAACACGATAGTTCTAATAAAAGATCTTATCATATAGTCAATATAAGAAGAATGATAATAACCTTTTAGGATTATGATACCAAACTCACACTGCACAGTAATTTTTTTTAATGATGTAATGGAAACGTCCTGCTTCTTTTTTCATCATAAAACATTCAATTTTGTGTGGATAACGAATTTTGGTTTATTCAACATGACAAATTCAGTAGCCTGTCAAATGCTTTAGATTCACAGTCAACTTTTAATTTTCCGACCCATTTGAAATACCGAAAATGTATTCTGTTATAAAATTACACGTAAATAATTTATATTTTACGTAATTGCGCAAAATATGTGTAATTATAAAAAAGGGTCTACGTAATCTATATATATATATATAAGAAAGTCTGGATTTCGTATTAATCACAGCACAAAAAAATCTACCGAAACAAAAATCTTGAAAATTGGGGTAAAAATGCTTCCTATAACGACGAGTGCTGCTAAGAAGGGATTTTCGAAAATTCCACCGCTAAGGGGGGTAAAAAAAAGAACGAACACTAAAAAAATTCCTTAAAAATCGGCTTTTGCAGTTACTTTTCAACTGATAACATATTTTAGTGTATTTTTTCATGCTGAATCGAATGGTACTAAGCAAATTCTTTTAAATCCAGTAGTTCGTGGAGATACTTCACATTTTCCTAACTTGGAGATGTCTTCGGCGCAAAAACATGAAATTTTTAATCTATATATGTAAAGAAACTCTGGATTTCGAATTAAAATCAACGCACAAAAAGTTAATATGATATAAAAATTTAGTTTGATTCTAAGTTTTTTTAGAAAAACTGGCCAGCGTAGCAGGCGAAGGCTGCTAGTTATGTATATTTAAATACATTGACTTAAAAGTAATCCATTTCTTGCATTGCTACCAGTATTCTTTTGGTAATACGTTAATTATTTAATAGAATCTAACAAAGCAAGAAATAAGTTTACCTCTATCTCAATACTTAACATTTCACTAAGGTTAAATAGCGATATACATTTTGTAGAGGCGCTAAATTGTCGTTTCAACACTTTTTCTCCAGTTCGATTTATAAATTCATCCTAAACTTAATTTCTCAGCAGAAAGAAAGACTCTCTGAACTGAGGCAAGCAGAAATTTCCTCTTAGAGCGGTGGTGATAAACTTGAAGATGATCTTTTCATTATATTTTCGACAGAACTTTGCCATTATATCACCTTATTTTAGTTACACTCCTGTTTTTTAGATGAGGTCGGAAAAGCAAGCTTTCAGGATGGTTCTAAAACTATTGTCGGGATAAAGAAAATAGGTATTACTCTGTTATCCCGTCGACCAAAATACTATCGCCAAATTATAAGATTAAATGTCAATAATGGATGATCGTGAATGTCAATTCAATGACATTAAATACGATACACGTGTTAAAACGTCATTAAGTGATTTTTATTTTGACTTTTTATTTGTATATTTATTAATATTTTATTAATTATTTGTTTTGTTTTTTTAATTATTTAAAATAAAAATTAAGCCAATATGTATAATTTGGCTATTAGTTTGGCGGTTTGTATAATTTGGCGAAATCGGTCGACGAGATAACAGAGTATTACCTGGAAATATGATACCTTTTAGTTCCTTACTCTCAGAGATAAAAGATGTGGAAGAGAATTTTTACTATCGGTCTGTTTGTTTTTTATGAGCGGAAAATGTAATTTTTTCGAAGTTTGATTTCCGTGAAGAGAGATATTACAGCATTCCACTGGGAAGTAAGCCCGGTAGTGGGCTTGGAAGTGATACATACAGTGAGTGCATCATCACAATACTGGGTTGGATCGAAATAGCAATTCTCTTGCACAAATTTAAGAAAATTTTTATACAGGTGGCAATTGAATTTTACATTTGCATAACAATTCACAACTAAACCTAAATAAAATAATTCGGTTCAATCGGGTGTTTAATTCATATTTTAAATATTAAGAGGTTTACATGAAAGAAAATGCAATTTCAAAAATTTTTAAAAGTAACATAAAAAAAGAAAATGATTTACTCACAAAACTTGAAAAAATTTCCCTATACTTTACAAACATATATTCAGTCACCATGAACTTGATAGTGCTTATTTATAAGATAAACTGTTCAAAATCTGTTCATCGTCTAAATTCGCCCCTTATTAACTTTTGCGTATATTTCTGTTACTTTTTCTCAAGTTTCTAAAACATTTCCGAACTTACAATTTGACAGTAAGTTGAAAAGAAAAAGATTTTTACACAATATGTTTGAGTAATACTGTGTGAT
This sequence comes from Maratus speculifer, assembly GCA_964019185.1. Classification (NCBI taxonomy): domain Eukaryota; kingdom Metazoa; phylum Arthropoda; class Arachnida; order Araneae; family Salticidae; genus Maratus; species Maratus speculifer. Next base: position 52,174,048 of record OZ025290.1, on the reverse strand, counting down.
CCACATTTAAATATATGATATTTTATTGCTTACAGTACTTCAAATACTGGACAAAAAAAATTCTGGATGATATCATTGGATAGCCTGAAAATGGGGATGACAGTGACTGTTCTGAGGAACCGTTAATGTATGACATACAGAATGGCAGTTCGGTTGCCTCTGGAACAGCCCATTCTGCAACAAGGAATTAATTAATGGTAAAACGAAAATTGCAGTCGAGTTTGGAAATAACTGTTCCTTTATGATAAGAAATGTAAGAACAAACAAGAAAATTGACTCCAATGGTAATTAGTGTTTTGCAATCAGAAATAGAAAGTATAGGCTACGAGGAAATTGCGAGATTTGTGTACCACGATATGATGCATAGAGTTAAAACTTCTAAGGTTTGGGATTAAGATGTTTATGTTTATGTTTTCATTATGCTGTTATTTTAATAATATTTCAAGTTTCTTTAAAACAGTCTGTGAAACATCATATATACATATAAGCTGTATTTTTGTGTCATCCTGTGGAGCATCTGTAACAAGGTTCTGTTTGCTATCTTGGGTATAGATTTCAAGGAAGAAAAAAGATTAAGGAGTTATATGTTTTTTTAAAAAGTTTCAAATACGTTATAATACATTGTTGTTATATGTGTTCGAAAATTATGTAAAAAAAAAAGCTCATTCGAAACAGTAACCATAATAATTAAAAGTCTCAAAACAACCTATATCTAAATGTCTGTTGGCGCAGAATGTCTCTTAAGGGATTTTACTTCTTAAAACCCCATATAACCAACCAGCCAACCTAATTGTCCAAATGTCCAAATATCGAACTCGTACAAAGAATCTCCGCCAAGTTCTGAAATCTTGGTTACCATAGTTTGGACAAAATCTTCAGTCTGAACTTACGCTCTCACCACTCTCATATAAAGGTCGTCTTAAAACTCTAATAGAGGAAAATCAGTAATTTGAAGATACCAGAAGAAACAATTAAATCTCTCATCAATTTGTTATGGAAGTTACCTGTCCCTTTTCCAAGAGTTACCTATTCAAAAATACGAATTGTAGATTTAAACAAGTCGTTATCGATTTAAACAAGTTAAATAAAACATATGTAAACTATTTATAAAATGTAATTATAATTTCAAAATAAAATTTAAACGTATATTTAAATATTTTTAACAAAATAGGATCCTATTGGATTACAATGGGAGTACATGGAAATTTGGCGAAATACCAGAAATAGCACCAAATCGGCGTTACTTTTGACGAATAATTTTTGTCATCAGATTTGGCGCTATATCACCAAGTTGGCGACCAACTTGAAAATAATTTTTTGTTCGACGGAATAATCAAGTAGTACCGAATTAAGTAAAAGAAAAATTCTCATAACTCCAAAAATAATAGCCATATTAACTAACAGTTTATTGAACAGTCAGAAAACTAGTCGTTGGAGGCCACCGTAATACTTCCCCATCATGGATACGCATAACATAATATATGAAAACATAACATATGTAAACAATTTATAAATTGCATTATAATTCCAAAACAAAATATAAACGTATTTTTAATACATCATCATGCTCTATTAATGAATTTCTGATAAACCAATTTCGATAAATTGTATGAAACGCCAAACTATTCAAGTAGCACTGAATTGCATAAAAGAAAACATCCTTATAACTCTAAAAATAATTATCATATTTACTAACGGTTTCTTGCACCGAATTAAGTGTCTCATTTGCAATTAAAAGATATCTTTGAATTGAAATTTGAATGAAATACAGTGTCATGAAAAATCAAAGAATGTGGAAAACAGGGTTAGAAATATCTCGACAACTAATAATCCGATCGACATCGTTTTTTATGCAAAATTTTTCTTAATTTATTGCCTTTTACGTCCACTCCTTAAAATTAAAAAATTTGAAAATTTTTATATACCTTTCATCAGAACGAATTTTTCGAGAGTCCGAAAAAAATAGTTCCGGATAATCGAGGTTACCGATATTAAATAGGCTTCGTTCCATTCTTACATACTTAGCACATACAAAATTTCAAGTTTCTATCTCAATTTGTTCGGAAGATAGAGCGGTTACAGACAGACAGACACACAGACACACAGACGGACGGACGGCAAAAATTTTTTTTCTAAAAATATGTTTTTCGGAATCTCCAGTGTCCGAAACGTGTAAATCCGTCAAATTTTTCTTTTAGATTTCCAAAACGATTTCAAGACTTACCCTATACTACGTATGATGGGTAAGTAAAAAGGTACTACTTGGTTAGACCGTCGACCAGTTTTGCCAAATTATAGAAATCGCCAAGCAGCCAAACAGACACAATTTTTATTTTAAAAATTGAAATAGCAAATCAATTAGTAAAACATTAATAAAAATGCAAATAAAAGGTCGAATTTAAAATCCCTGGATGACGTAACAAACATGTGTTTCGTGTTTAATATCAAGTGAATGTGACATATACAACAACCCATTATTGGCATTTAATCTTAGAGTTTGGCAATAGTTTTTCGGTCGATGGGATAACCAAGTAGTAACAAAAAAAAAAATAATCCCGGATAATATGGATTACTGATATTTAGTGATATTCTTTCCATCATTACTGATATTTTACTGATATTCTTCCATCATTATATACTAAGTACATTCCGAATTCCTCGTCTCTATCTCAATTTATTAGGGAGATAGAGCGTTTACAGATCCATAACTGACAGAGAGATAAACAAACAGACGGACGACAATATTTTTTTTTTTCTAAAAGTAAATATTCCGAAATCTACAGTGTCTAAAACGTGCAGATCTTTTAATGTTTTTCCTTTTTTTTTTTTTTTTACAATTTTTAAAATGTCTATAAGGCGTACCCTACATATGATGGGAAAGTAAAAGGGGTATCGAATTAACACCTCTTCTTTGAAATACGAAAAATAAGGTTCATTACATTTTTGCTCACTTAGAAGCAATGGAGATTAACTCTGTCTAGTTACCATACTCATACTAACCTCTATTGTAAGGAACCGAGCTTCTTAAATTAATTTTTTATCCGACTTCAAGGAGTAGGTTATAATTTCGAGCTGTATGTATTTCTTGTTCACTCATAAATTCTTTAAATATGAATCGATTTTAATAATTCTTTTTTTTTTTTTTTTGTTTGTTTGAAAAAATAAAATACCCATGTGGTCCCATTTTACTTTCATTAAATTCTGATGATTAGAATTTATTTAGATAAAAAAACGTAAATTTGATAAAATAAATAATGATTCGGCGCAAATAATCTTTCATTGTTGCAATCGTTTTCAAATCATAAGCATATTAAAACTATGCATTCATATGCGTTAGCGCCAAGTTGTCGCCAAGCTTGATTCTTTTTTTGAAGTTGGTTAGTATTTTTTTTTTTTTTTTTGATGCATATTCGTACCATCGAGATGAGATAACGTGGAGAGAGAAACGACAACCTCTTTATGGCCCCAACATAAAGTCACGTGACACCGGGACGATTTTCTCCCGAAGACTTTTGACCGCAGCTTTCGTCTATTGGATTTACATGGGGTTGCTTGTAAAACAAATAATTTGACCGTTTTATTTTTTATTTTTTAATTAATAATGTTGATATACTGCAGTGTATACAGATGTAAATCAAAATATGTCAAAGGAGGAGGTATAATCTTCCACAGGAAAGTCTTACATTTACTTTTTTAATTTATTTTATTTAAAATAATAATAAAAGATGTGATTTGAAACAGTGTTATTATTTGGTAATGATTGTTTTTTTTTTGCCTCGTAAATGAAGCATATCAGTTTTTTTTTTTTTTTTCACTGATATATGTCTTTTTATTTTGTGTAAAGTACGTAAGTTTTAAATCACAATAACTTTATTTATTATTTAAATAATGAGAAACTCTTGTTTTCTATCTTGGCGACATTTTTTGTGCCAATTTGTAATTTTCCTCTCTCATGTAATGTATTTATTTGTATTTATGACTACTGTAAATCTTTCTCAAATTATTTGTAATGATCGCATAAGGGGCTTTGCATATATAACATTATTATTTTAGGAGAAAGGGGAGGGTCTTTCACATGATATCGTAAGATATATCTATGTGGAGGGGGGTTTGCCTTTGGATATCGATATTATTTTGACTCAATCAAAATTGTCTCTTTTTATTTGGAACGTGGTCTTTTTTTCAAAATGGTACATTATCTTTTTTTTAGGCTGTTGTCTATTTTTATGAAAATACAAATTTATTTTTAAAATCATTAAATTATTTAAAGTTATCGAATTCTAAAATATGATATACCTCAGTATTTGACATTCCTATTAATGTACATATGTGAAAACCTATATAATCACGGTTCGAGAAACCATATGCGAAGTGTATTTGGAAATGAAGCTTGTGTTTACTTATAAATAAAAGAGAAAGAATGTTTTCCACTTGTTTTGTTGATAAAGATTTCTATCTGATTCTTCTCCCCCTACCTGTTCCGCCGTTCAGGGGGCAAATTCAATAAGAATTTATTACTGTTGAATGAATTATGTAACAAAAAGCTATTATAAAATACTTTTAAATAATAATTTTTTTAAGAATTTTATTTGAATAAAGCGATATATTTTTTAATTTTCTTCATTTGAATCAATAAAGTATGCGAAAAATAAATTTAACCAGTTTTGTATATTACTCCAAACAAAAGAACAAAATTATATATATATATATATTCATATATACATAACTTTTTGATAACGATATCATTACCGATGGGGGGGGGGGGGGGGGCGAAGGATGATAACGTATCATATCGAAAAAGGAGTGGAGGGGTTCCAAAATTACCATAAAGTTGATAACGTTATATTTGCACAGCCCCAAGGTAATTTTTAAAGATGCATTTAATTAAAAAAAAAAATAGCATTTCAAAAGTTTTTTTTTTATTATTATTAAAGTTTTTCTAGAATTATCATTACAAAATATATATCTATATATATATTTACTCGAATTTGGAAAAAAATAAGGAAACAATCTTAATTCTGCCGTCAAATTATCGTAATTTTTAGATAAAAACAACAATTTTTTTTTCATTTTTTTAGAAAGGAAAAAAAACTGTGGAAATTAATACTTGAGTTAATATGAAAAATATATGTAAAAATATGAACATAAATTTAAAATCTTCATTCATAATATTAAGATGTTATAAAGATAAGATTGTCTTAAATTATTGTTTTGAAATGCAGAGTTTTAAATAGTGAAGAGAAACATTATTTTGCATATTTTTTATAGAAGGTTTTTTCTTTTTAAATCTGTGATATAGTATCATATGTGAGCATATAAAAGTCTTTTGATAAAAATTAATTAGTGAAAATATTTGAGGAAGATGTTTCATTGCGCATAACACACAAACGAAAGTTGGAAGATGATAACGTATGTTATCGAAAGGGGGGGGGGGGAGGGAGAAGGGTTCCAAAATTACTATAAAGTTATCTTTGATAAAAATCCGAATACTCTGAAATATTTAATTAAATTTTATAAAACATTTCCAGATTAAACTGAGAATGAAAACTTATATTCTTCAAGTAAACATAGAGATTACAACATATATATTTATATATTTCCCTGTTTTATTATCTTTAATTCCTTATCTTGTAATTATAATTTATTTTTGATTTTTTTAAAAATAAAAGATAGCACTTTATCTTTTATTTTCGTTTTCTCACTTGTAAAAGATAAATATAGCCTTGTTTTATAATGTTTATACGTATCTATATTAATCATTTAACATCAATAATTTTACTGTGAATTAATTTCCCGGCGCCAAAGAGTACAAAATCACCAGTATTCCACACCTAAATACCGAACACACGTGACACATGTCGACCCCACTTTTCAAGGCTACGGTGAAGAGAGAAGAGCGGTCCATGTATTTCATGTCGATGATTCGTACATTTTTGATTCGATCCTAATTTTCGAGGTTTCTGATTTCCCCTTGTAGGAAAATATTTGGGCATTTTATCATAGATAAAATCCAAAAGGGGCATTTTAATCAGAATCTAGAAAACAAATTTTGATGTCTTTGACATGATATTAGAACAAGATTTATAGAATTTAGACATACGTATGCAAAAATTCGTGTTATCTTCTACAAAGAAAAAAAAATCTAAAATGAAGTTAGTCTGAATATTTTTACAGTCTGTTAAATTTTTCCGTACACAGATGATGCGTGCACATAAAATTACATTAACATTCAATTCTTTATGCATGACCAAAAGTGAATTAAATTCTCCTAAACAGGTAGAAAGTGTCATGTATTCAGATTTATATTACATTCACTAAAAGAAGAAAATCAATTTGGAACAGAACCTCACGAAGGGAGAAAAATTGAACTAAGAAGTCAGTAGCAGAAAGAAGAAGAAAAAAATTAAGAATAAAAAGTGAATGAAAATTTGTTCTATGAAAAAGCGAACATCAGAGATAAATTAAGAGAATTATTAAGCGAACACAGTTCACACAAATTGATCTCCCTCGAGTTTAATAATAATAAAGTGGAATGGGGAAGAGAAAATATCTTTTTCAACATCTATGTAAGAAAAAGAGACAGAAATAAAGAAACATATATATTTCGTCAATCTTGTCTTTCTTCAGTAAAAAGTAATAATTTTTCTTTATATCTTCTCTCTTTCTTTATTTTTTTCTTTCTGCGAGTGAGTATTCCTTTTTTTTCAAAAAGAAAAAGAAGAAAATATATCTGTCATACCAATTACTATCTGCCTAAAACGCGTCAAAGGAATGGAGGAAAAAGGGGAAAAAAATATTGAAGGAATTGAAGAAAGACCATTTGGGAATGAGGAACTTTTTTACTGAGCCAATTATAATTACACTAAGCGGGCAGACAGAGCTCAATTTAAAGACTAAGTACTATTTCGCATTTTCTAATATCATCGAAAAGAGGGAACGCCATTTTCCCTATTAAAAATACTAATATATTTTTTCTTTTCCTACATTTCTTGGATATTTTTTTTCCATTTTTGACTGAGAAACTAGTAGGCTTTTATCGAAATTGGAGAGTTGCAAGGTGATTTTATGAAAAATGATGGAATGGTTTTGTGGCGAAAATTTCTGAAAAACGTTACTAGTGTGTAGATACACGAAATGTCTTTTTAATAGATGTCATTTTTTTAAGAGAAAAATTCTTAAAGCATAAAATGAAACATCTGCATAAAATATTTTTACGTTTTATTCATATAAAGTCGGGCATAATTTTTATTTTTTAAGAAAGTAACTCGTAAAAAAGAAGAAAACTATTTCTGACATTTAAATATTAATCTTCTTTAAAGTTAATTAAAAACTTTTTTACAGGGTAAGTTTTAAATACCATAAAGGATGGATTTAAAGGACAAGTCCAAGTATATTTGTAAATTTTTTAAAAACCATAAACAAGGCTATAAAAAATAAAAATAAAATAGTAACAGAATGTCAGATTTATATATATTATGAAAATTAAATTTTATCACTTCATTAAAAATATTCCATAACTTTTTAAAAAACCATTCTTCAATCCTATAGTTTATCTCTTATTTTAAAGAATATTCAATTAAAATTAAATATCCGCGCTTTTTAAAATTTATTCCTTAAACATTTCTTTTCTAAAATGAGCCCACAATCCTAGTTTATTAAATCATTCTCTATCTTCAATAATATTCCATTCATCCTGTTTCTTTAATTCAATTCTATTTAATATGCTTACTGTAATATTTTATTTCCTTTCTATAAATATATATATACATAAAAATCTCGTAATTATTTTTGTATTAGATATGCCGTATTTCACTTGCGAAAAATCTTACGATAAATTTTATATTTTTTCCGGTACTCAGAGGTTAGAAAAACATTTGCACTCCAGTTCCTTGTTCGAATGTTGATTGACGTCACTTGATCGGAACATTCTGTGGATTGACGAAGCCCGCTTTTGTCTCGATGGGCAGGTTAAAACCCACAATTGTCGAATTTGGGCATTATAAAACCCTTGCCCTTTCTAAGGAATAAGGAACAACCTTTGCATCCTGAAAAAGTCCTTCCGGCAATGCCGGGAGGAAGAGGTAGCTTTCATCCTTATATATATTATAAATGTGAAAGTGTGTCCGAAAATTGGAATGAACTTGGCTTCAAAACGGATGGATTAATGTCTTTGAATTTTTGTATATAGATAGATTATTGGCTTGAAATGAACATAGGCTATTTTTTATTTATTTTATTCAAATATTTTTCTTAATAATTCAAAATTTCACTATTTTTCATCTATACTAATATTATAAAGAGGAAAGATTTGATTGTTTGTTTGTTTGAATTGAATAGGCTCCGAAACTACTTGACAGATTTGAAAAATTCTTTCACTGGTGGAAAGCTACACTGTTTCCGGTGAACATAGGCTAATTTTTAATTGATTTATTCAAATGTTTTCCTTGATAATTCAAAATTTCATTATTTTTCATACAGAATCAATTAAAATTTTTCCGATAAAAAATAACCATTTTTCTTTCCCGTTGCCAAGAAAATAATTAATCTGGAATAACTATTTCTTCTTGGTAATTAATTTTCAGTTGAGCAGTATCCACGTGAAAAATTAAAATAAAAAGAATTCAACGGAAAATAAATTTGACGTCATACTTGGAAAAAAAAGTATTTTATTATATAAGACGCACGAATAGCGGTTAAGAGGTTCTCTTTGAAAAATGGCGACATATAGAAGTAAAGTGAACGAGAAAGAATTAAATTATTAATAAAATATTTGATTTGGAAAAATATGACGTCATAGTTTAAATAACATAGGAATTTTGAAGTATTTGTTAAAAGAACTAAAGGCATGGATATATGTAACTAATAAAAATTGGTAAATAATGACGTCCCATCTATGCCAATATTATAAAGAGGAAAATTTGATTGTTTGTTTGTTTGAATTGAATAGGCTTAGAAAGTACTTGACGGATTTGAAAAATTCTTTCATCGTTGGAACTAAATGATTAAAACCTAAGTGATTTTGGATTGCCGTCTTCAATTCGTACAGAAAACAATGTGACAAAAACAATGGCACAGCACTATAACACAAAAAATTTTACCGCTTTTGCTAAGGAAAATCTGCCAAAATTAGTCACAGATCAAAGATATGCTTTTGACATTATAGTCGATAGCATGAATAACAACAAAAACAAAGTTTTTTTTTGGATGCACCAGGTAGCCCTGGAAAGACTTTTATTGCAAATTTAATACTTGCTAAAATAAGACGATCAGGGAAGATAGCGATAGCAGTTGCTTCGTCAGGAATCGCCGCAACCCTTCAGAAGGATAGAAAAACTGCTCATTCAAATTTTAAACTCCCACTAACCGTAAATCTTGAGCAACAATCGGTATGTTTTTTCGCAAAAATGGACCTCTTGGTAAACTATTACAAGAAGCCTCATTGATTATGTGGGATGAATGCACCATGAGCCATAGAGCAGATATAGAGACCGTGGACAGAACCTTAAAAGATCTCAGAAACTCCTCTGTTCTCAAAGGGCGGGATTACTTTTGTATTTGCTGGAGATTTCCAACAGACTCTTTCTGTTATTAACAGAGGTACGCGGGCAGATATCATCAAAGCGTGCTTAAAATCGTCGCCCTTATGAACTTCGATTGAAAATATCAAATTACGGACAAATATGAGAGCACATCTTCATGGAATCACAGATAGTGATTTTCCACAGCAACTGCTTAAAATTGGGGAAAGAATTTTGCCCACTCCAAATTTAAGCAGAAATTGTAACATCCTTCTGGATGAGTCTCTAGGCCAAATAGTCCATAATTTAGAATTTTTAATAGATGCAGTATACCCTGACATCGAGAATTTACTCGAAAAAGACTTTCTTTGGTTGTGTTCTAGGGCAATAGTGTCACCTAGGAATGATAGTGTCAACGAAATAAGCAATCTGATCATTCATTAAAAAGTTCCCGGCCAAGTAAAAAATTTCAAATCAATCGACACCGTGACTAATACCGAAGACGCAGTCCATTATTCACATGATTTTTTAAATTCACTAAACCCTTCTAGACTGCCACTACATGAATTGACGTTAAAAATTGGAATTCCAATCATGCTTTTGAGAAATTTAAGCCCTCCGAACATGTGCAATGGGACGAGGCTACTTATAAAGGAATTGAAGGACAATTTAATTAGCAACCATTATCACCGACCCAGCAGCTGGTCAACTAGCTCTTATACCGAGTATACCGATGATCCCAAGTGATCTACCAATCCCATTTAAACGGCTTTAATTTCCTGCAAAAACAGATTCAGATTCAGCCAGATGGGGAGGCCTACCAATTGGTTTCAGCTCAACAAGCCTCACCCAACAATGTTTATTTAAAAAAAAAAAAAAAATACAGAACATATAATAAATAGAATAAATATAAATATAAATAGAATAATAAATATAAATAGAATTATACAGTAAATAAAGGTATATAACAAAAAGTAATTAAGATAATGTCCTGTTAAAACATCTTTCGCGTTAACTATTAATAAGTCCCAAAGTCAAACATTCGAATTAGTAGGGATCGACCTACGAAAAGAATGTTTTACTCATGGCCAACTGTATGTTGACCTATCGCGGGTCGGAGCTCCTGTAAATCAATTTATTTTGCTGCCAAAATGTAATACAACATAAAATATCGTTTACAGGGAGCTCTGACCCAATAAATTGAATGGCTTTTGTTTTGTGGGTGTAAAACTTTTTACAAACATTATTGCAAATAAATAAAAAGTAATACTAATATCCGAATTTTCTTTTATAATTTTACACTTTTTTAGTAACTCCACTCACAAAGAAGAGAGTATGAGTATGTGTGTCAAACTTTATAGCTTATTTTTTTTTTTTTCTTTTTTTTTAATCCGTGCGAAGCCGGGTCGGGCTGCTATAATCTATATCCATAAAACAAAGTCGTGTTAGTTACACCAATTATAACTCAAGAACGGATGTATCGATTTTTATGAAATTTTGTATGGAGGTATCTGACAACTTAGATTAACATATAGGCTACTTTTTACACGACTCCCTAAAAGGAGGGCAATGCTTTTAGTAGTTGAATTTAATGGGATGAAGTGGCAGTAAAAGTTTGCGATGTCAGTAATGACACGGGACTGGGCAACTTGCTCTACCCGAAGCAAAGCGAGGGCGGACCGCTAGTACAGAATAAATTGAAAAATTTTCCATAATATTTAATCATCTTTCTTTTTTCGTTGCCAAAAAATAAAAAAAACCGGAATAATTATTTATCTTCTGTAATTAATTTTCAACTGAAAGATTTTCACGTGATAAATCAAAATGAATTAAATAAATGGACCCTATTCTGTTTTTCGGTTCGAGGTTAAAAACCGCAATTTTACCAATTGTGACGTCAGAGGAATACTGTTTTTCTTCCTATATCAGGCAAACGATTATGTAAAATTTCTTTTACACTTAGAAGACTTCACAAGAATATAACTTCACACTTTATAAGAAAATAAATATTTCAGTAGTTTTTCCAGATATTAATCCGTAATCAAAATGAACCTTTTTCTTTCTTTCGGTTCGAGGCTATACAATTCAATTTTTTACCAATTGTGACGTCACAGGACTGCTTTCTATTAAGAATTTTAAACTTATGAATGTAACGTCATACCTGAAACAAAGTATAAGTTTTCAAGTTTTCATTTTAATAACATAATGTAATTTAGAGTAAGTGCTAAAAAGAGACGACTGTGACGTCACATATTAAAAATAAAATAAATATGCTCTGATATTGTAATGAAATGAGAGTGAAGTATGATATCAAAAGTTATTATTTAAAGAAAATTAAATTTATCGTCTGAGCGTGGTTAGTATAAATATTTAATTTTAAAATTAAATAAGTATTTTAAAGATTAAGTATTAAATGATTAGAAAATGTTAATAATTTATACATATCGTAAATAACGTAATGATCAATGAAAAATACTTTTTACAATTCTTAGAAAGTAAGAAAAACTCAACTAATAATTAAAAAATATATATTTTTGTGTGTTAATTCTTAAAATGGTTCAATTCTTCAAATATAAATAAAAATCACTTTAAAAATGTACTATCGGACTTAAAATCTAAAGATTTAATGTAATTGTGAGAAAATACATTCCCTCAGTCAATATCTCAATTTTGCATAATGCGCTCGAAGTGTGCTGGAAACAGGTTTGTAAATGGATATTAATTCCACTTTTTTTAGCTCTTAAAAAGTAAAAATATGTTGTCACTTTTAAGAATATTTTTTTACAATAAATTTCTATAAATTTTTATGGTATGCAAAACATGTATGTACAAATTATACAAAAAAGCCACCTAAAACACAGTTTTGAAGTAGATTTTTCCTAACACTGTTTTTTTTTCGTTTTACGGAAACTACCTCTATTTTGACACTTTCTAACATGGTCTAAAAGTGTTTACGACTTCAGCCTGTCTGTATACCGGATGCCGAGTGCCTGGGGTCTGCCGTCTGTTTGTCCGTGTTTCAACTTGAGTAAATATAGTAGGATTCATACGAAAATAACTTAAGTTATTGAGTTTTGCCATAGCATGTGCGGCATTGAAAATGCGCCAGGTAGCAATTATAGCTGAATCACAGGAGCACTCATAAGGAGACTTTACATTACGGTTTAAGGAGGAAAAATCATTTCTGGTGTATTTTGATAATATTACATAATTTTAAATGTAATGAAATTTACATGCATTTTTAAGGTTCACAAGAACATGGTTATCATTGAATATGTTAAGTATAGTACTTATAGTGTGCGTACAGGGAGCTCAAAAGTATTTCAATATATAATGGTCTGTGAAGAAAAACCATTTGCAGCGCATTTTAATAATGTTATTTTATTAAGGTTATTTTAATAATATTGAAATTGATATCAGTTTCTGAAATGCACTAAAACACGATTTCTATAGAAAATGGGGTGAAAAGATTTAACATTCATTTACAAGACCACAGAAAAATGTTCGGTAATATAATAGTCCACGGGGAAAAATATTCTCAGCGTATTTTAATTGCGTTGCACTATTTCAAACATGATGAAATTAATATACTGAGATTAATCAATACAATGATAAATACTGAAATTTACTACAATATGCTTGCAGTTAAGTATGATTTGCATCACATTTGTTGTTCATTTACACAGACGCATAAAAGATTTTGGACCTGTGTCCAGATCTCAGATATTGTATCCAAAGTATGGTCTATTAGAAAAGAATGCTAAAGAGCTTTTACAATTATCGTATGTATTTTAAGGAAAACTAATGAATCCTGAAGTTCAGCTACATTTAGTATAATAAGAGATATTTGTAGAATTTGAATAAATCATGTATCGGACTATACAATAAACTGGATATAGGGTTACCTGTGCAATAGCGATTCCCGGAAATATGAATTCAATAATTTTAATCGGGTTTTTTGCTTGAATAATTTAAGGTAAATATGCGGTCGTATAAATATTTACACGTAGTATACAGGACTGTAAAAAAGAATCCAAGTAAGTTTCTGTCTATTATTAGAAATTGCTAAAGGTGAATTTTAATCTTCGTTACACTAATTCTAACTAAGCAAAATTTTAACGTTGTATTTAGAATATTTACAAACACATAGATCATATACACAGCTGAAGAAAAGAATGGGCCGGCGAAGTTATGTATTATGGAAATGTTGGATTTTTTTTATTACCTAGGTTTAACATATGATTTTTCTTTCTTTGATATAGAATTCTGAAATACACTACAACATGATTTGTGTACAATTGGGGTGCGTTACAGTTGTTCTACAGTATAAGTGGTTGCAATTTCTAGGGATGAGAGTGTTCCGCGTTTTTACATACCAGTATAATATTAGAGAAAATAGTGTTCAGTTAAATCGCAGCATTTTTCGTTTGAGTAAAATAACATTTTCTCTAAGATTATACTGGTGGGAAAAAACGCGGAAAACCGCGGAAAATTCTCATCCCTAAATTTCATTTTCGCGATAACTCATATTATCTAACACATTTCCATTTTATTTGACCGAGTTCTTTAAGTCCCCCATAAAAAAACTACTGCATAGCCTCCTATAAGATATGTGTTATATATATTTCAAACTATTATTAATGAAACGTTTTGTTTAACTAAAGCGTTTACCTTTTTTTAATGCTACGTGAACGACGTCACGGGTAACAGCTAGTATACTTATATATTTATTTATTTATTTTAAAGTAAGTTACATTGTTCAAAAATACTAAGCTCAAATTAGTGGAAATAATTTTATAAAATTAGCGATTTTATAAGATTGAATACTAGTTTTTGTCAAGACTGATTATTAATAGGAATTTTTAGAAATTAGTCATCTTTTATTCAACCTGATTTTATTTTAAGCGATTTAGAGAGTCACCAAATTCCACGATATCATAAAGTGTATGCTATTTTAAAGCAACATTGTGGATCGTTCAGATCAGACCGTTTCAAAATGTCAGCCATAAGCAAAATTCAAAGTGCTATAACTCAATCATTTTTTAAGATATAGACAAAATAAAAGGTGTTTTGGAATCGTTGTTTTAAGTTCTAACACGTAAAAGAAAAATATTTTTCAACTTTTAATTTTTTCGCATTTAATTTTAAATTTTAAATTTTTAAAAAAATTTAAAAGGACCACCATTTTGAAACAAAATTGTGGATGATGCTGGCCAACGAACTCGGTCGAGACATTTGTATGTACTATGTACATACCAAGTTTCAATGAAATCGGTTCATAAATACGCATGTTATCACGTGACAAAAATCAGATCGTTTCAAAATATTAGCCATAAGAAAAATTCAAAGTGCTATAACTCAATCATTTTGTAAGATATAGACAAAATAAAAAGTGTTCTGGAATCGTTGTTTTAAGTTCTAACACGTAAAAGAAAAATATTTTTTAAATTTTGATTTTTTCGCATTTAATTTTAAATTTTAAATTTTTAAAAAAATTTAAAATGGCCAATTTTTTGAAACAAAATGGCGGATGATATTGGCCAACGAACTCGGTCGAGACATTTGTATGTACTATGCACATACCAAGTTTCATTGAAATCGGTTCATAAATACGCGTATTATCACGTGACAAAAATCAGATCGTTTCAAAATGTCAGCCATAAGAAAAATTCAAAGTGCTATAACTCAATCATTTTTTAAGATATAGACAAAATAAAAAGGTGTTCTGGAATCTTTGTTTTAAGTTCTAACACGTAAAAGAAAAATATTTTTCAACTTTTAATTTTTTCGCATTTAATTTTAAATTTTAAAGTTTTTAAAAAATTTAAAATGGCCGCCATTTTGAAACAAAATGGCGGATGATGTTGACCAACGAACTCGGTCGAGACATTTGTATGTACTATGTACATACCAAGTTTCATTCAAATCGGTTCATAAATACGTTAGTTATCGCATGACAAAAATCAGATATATATATATATATATATATAGTTATATATATATATATATATATATGTCAACATTTGAACGGAGGGTGGTTTTGGGGTCTGGGGGTCATGATCGGTGAAAATATACCAAAATTTTCCGGAAGTGCTTTCGTCCGGACGGCTGCAATAGGTAGCTTTTTACTTTTTGTAATGAAAGCTACCTAAAAGTACTAGTATGTTGTGGTTTACGGCTGCTTTTATTATTGGACCGTATTTTTTTTTTTTTTTTTTTTTTTTTTTTTTTTAAGGGATAATTTCAAATGGAATCCAAAATGGAATCCAAATCTGTTTCGTCACAGAACAACGATTCCATGATATGCTGAGGGGTTTTGTAATATTACAAATTCAAGAATTGGTGCATCAAGACATAATTTTCATGCAAGATACGGACCACCTCATTTCAAACATCGTGTAATTAGTAAGACAGCATTTTGCAGGTGCAAGGGTGATTATCCGCCATTTTCTTACAGCAAGACTTCCTTGGTTGCCCGATTAGTAACATTTGCGATTTTTGATTTTCCTAAAGGAGAATATCTACCGTAAAAGAGAGGCACCTGTGCCAGAACTGAAAGATAACATTCTACGCCATGTTCTTGATATTCCGGCCGACTCATTCCAGTCAGCTGTGGAGAATAAGTTCTGCGATTAGAGCGCATTGTTGACAATGAAGAAGGACATATTGAGAAGTTTTAATGCTACTTTTATACTAATAATAGTATTTTTTTAATATTATCTAGCATTTATAAATGATAGTTATTGTTTATTGTGTATTACAACACCGTCTATCGGCGGATTTTTGTACTGTTTTTTATTTAATAAATGTCAAGCGCATCATTCGAACTATATCTTTGGTTCAAATTTTATCCTATTTGGATCAATACACGCATTCTAGAACCCTCTGAAGTGGAAAACTTATTTCTTGCTAATTTTGTATTTTCATAAACAAATTATGATTAAATTTCAGAATTCTAGACAGAGAAGTTTATTAATGTCAATATTCTCAGATTTTCAGATTTTTCCAGTTTTAAAATTAAATACATTCACTGCTATGGAAATTGGTGCGCTACGAAGCTATAGTCAGATTGTAACAAAACTTAGCGATTGGGTACATTTCTGAAAAATATGTAAATGATTAACAATGCCACTTGATTGTGCATTATATGCAATGCCACCAGAAATGTTGAAATTTGATCTCTCTGGTATATAAAAAGAGTATGCAGAAGCATTTTGGCTGTACTTATTTTGTTACAGAGGCCGTACTTTTCCACCAAACAGACTGCTACACCGCTATCAAATGCAATGCGATCAACTTTCAGAGTTATAAAGGGCAAGATTCATCGGGATGATTGAAACTAGGTCGTCAGTTCGGCGAATAGTCAGACGATTAGGTGGTTCTGACTCTACTTGTGAGAAGATATTGGGACCAGCGGTTAACAGAGAGGTTACATACAAGTCGCCCAGATTCAAAATTCTCTCGTCAGACCAATAGCAGGAAAGATCGTTAGATCATCCGTCACGCACGTGCAGTGCCAACTTCATCACTATCCACTATCGAAACACATCAGGTAGCATCTTCGCGATAGGCCCTATATCTTGTCTGTCAGTACCGTTGCAAAGAGCCTTGCTTAAAGATAGTTCATATTTCGGCGCCCACTATGTGTGCTACCAATGACATTCGCCATTCGTTTTGAATGGTGCCGTGCTTGACAATTGGACCACAACCGAATGGAATCAGGTTGCCATCAACGGCAAATAAAAATTCAACTTTGCTTCTGATGCCAGTCGCGTACGTGTGTGAAGGATCCATGGTGAACCCTTTAATCTTGTCTTTGATTTACTGCGGCACACCGCTTTTATACCTGGTGTGGCGTGACATCACACACAACATTCGGTCACCTCTAATATTGATCGACGGTATCTTGGCATTCCAACGGTACGTTCGGGATATCCTTGAGCCACATGTGTTGATACTCATAGCAGGATTTCCACTAAGCATTTTTTAACATGGTGTTAGAGTTATTTGTAATTTATGTTTGGAATCTGGCATCATACTTGATCGCTAATATATGTAAATATAGAAACGCAATTTGTCTGTGTTTTTCCCTAGTTGTTGTTTTATTTTGCTAGAAGGGCCAGCAACGCTCCGCTATCTCTTAAAAATAAAGTATATACAGTCCATTAAAGCATGTGGGTTTATTAGGTACGTTAATACGCACCGCCGCTACATTTTTTTCCGGTCGCGTCAGCCGGAGAGTGTATATTTTTTTCTTCACTTTGAAAAGAAAAGTTCGATAATAATGAACTGTTTTCATCAATGAAGTTTCTAACATTATTCCATGAACTTGCTTGATTGCTTTATTAAAGAAAGGAAATCGTCTGCCCGCAGCAATCAAGATATGAAAAAATTATTATTCCTTTTGCTGTTATCATAAGTTTTTGAATATGGAAAATTTTGAAAAATTAAAAAAGAAGCGTGCAACATTACGCACTTCTCTTACAAAATTAATTAGCAAATTAAAAACATTAATAAATGATAAAACTATTGATATTGACAGTTGTTTAGAAATTTTAGAACATTTAAATGACAGAGAACAAACTCTAAAAACCTAAATAAGGATATAGATGATGGTATTAGTTTAGAAAAAGAATATGAAATTGACATTAACGCTAGCGAAGAATACCAGGAAAAAATTATGAAGGCCAAATTTCAAATTAAAAAGCAACTTAAACATTTAGAACAAGGTAAAGTTTCCAATGAAATTCAATCAAATTCTACTCAAATAAACAACGCGATAAATATTAAATTACCCGAAATTTCTTTTCCGAAATTCTCCGGAAAACCCGATGAATAGGGTCTATTTCAATTACAATTTAACAACTTAATAACTTCAAATGAGCTACTATCAGATGCGTAAAAGTTGCATTATTTATCAGTAGCATTAATAAGTGATGCAAGAGTTTCGATTAGCACAGAAGATACTTTTTCATCTTTATTTCAAGCATTAAAAGACAGATGTGAAAATGATATAGTAATAACAGAAATACACATCAATTCACTCTTAAACGCGGATAAACTGACACAGCCTTCCGCTAAAGATCTTCGAAATCTAGTCGATAACGTAAAAAAAAAGCATTCGCGTCTTGAAGATTTTGAGTTATAACAGAAACAATCTTTCAGATGGTTTAATATTGAACATCATTCTACAAAAGTTAGATAGAGGTACTCGAAAAGATTATGAAATGACGATAAGTGCAAAAAAAGTTCTGAAATTAGATGAATTACTTTTATTTTTAGAAAAACGATCTCAATTTTTGGAAAATATCCATAAAGTCACGTCTGTAAAACCTTTCAGTAATGATCAGAAACGTTAATTTAATTCTAAGTCATTAACTTTGTTAGCAGAAGGTCCACACATTTATTCAATGTGCAAAGGCGATCACATTTTAATGAGATGTTCCCAATTCTTAAATTTACATGCAAAAAAAGGTTTGATATTGTTAAAATGAAAAAATTATGCTTCAACTGTTTATCAACTGTTCATAACATTAGCCAGTGCAAAAGTTCAAGTACGTGCAGAAAATGCAACAAACGTTACCAGATATTGATCCAGCTGGAACGCGGTGAGGAAAATATTGATACTAATCAGACAATACAAATTTAAGATGAAAATAATATTAGTAGTAATTTATCGCCAACCGCAAACGCATTTACTCCTCATAGTTACACAAATAATCAGATGTCTGTTACCGCTTTGGGTGAAAATACACATTCATTTGATAACACACATTCAACTATTAACAATACTGTAATGAGTATGACGTCTTCTTCTAGTAAAGAAGTACTGCTTTCAACTGCGATAATATATGTACAAAATGCTAGACGAGAATTTGTTCTTCTTAGAGCATTATTAGATTCAGGATCGCAAAATAACTTTATAACGAAGGAATGTTCCGAGTTATTGTTCTTGAAAGGAAGGAAAATAAACGCATCAGTTTCAGGGCTAAATGGTTCAGTTATGAATATAAAAGAAAGTATTATAACAACCATAGCAAATAAAAACAGGAGTTTTAATGAAACATTGCAATTTTTTGTTGTTCCTAAAATTACGCGCATAACACCAGCTACATATCTAAACATCATGCCTATTACACATTTACAAACTATTCAGTTAGCTGATCCACAGTTTGATAAACCTAGTCCAATACATGTTTTATTATCAAACGAAGTATTTTTTAAATTAATTGGACAAAATAAAATAAATATGCAAAATTTGGTTTTTCAAGAAACTGTTTTTGCCCGTGGTTCTACGTCTATGCCACAACAAAATTTTAATAATTATTGTGGTCTTGTTCGATCTGTGGATGATTTATCCAACACTATGCAAAAATTTTGGGAAATTAAAGCGGTTCATGATACAAACCCAAAAAAAGTAAAGAAGAGCAGTATTGTGAGGAAAATTTCCTGCGTACACATACTAGAAGAGAAGATGGTAGGTGGTGGAAAGTATACAATACAATTTCCACCTTTCGCTTTTATTTTTATCAAGACGACACCACATTGCAGTTCTTAGTCACTTTGACTGTCTTAAAAGCGAAAGGTGGAAATTGTATTGTATGCTTTCCACCATCTCTATATTGTGGAAATGCCAATTAAAACTGGTGGGCTTGCATATTTAGGAGAATATGGAAAACGCACTTAAACGATTAAATCGCTTACTTAAGCGATTTACGCACAATCCAGCCATGAAATTGTTATACGAAGAATTTATTAACGAATATAATAATTTGGGACACTTAGAAGAAATCTCATTGGAAAATAATCCCGAATTTTCATATTATTTGTCGCATCATGGGGTATACAAACCCGAGAAACCCAGCACAAAATTAAGGGTCGTCTTCGATGCTAGTGGAGCTACTAATAGCGGTGTTTCTTTAAATGATATTTTATTAAACGGAGGATTAGTTCAAGATGAGCTCTTCGATATCATTTGTCGATTTCGAACTCACAAGTACGCCTTTACTGCTGATACATTAAGATGTATCGCCAAATATTAATTTCGAAAAATCAGAGAGATTTGCTTCGCATTTTGTGGAAAGCTGGTGAAGAATAACCAGTCAAAATATTTAAGTTAAAGACGATTACATATGGTACATCGAACGCGCCTTATCTTGCCACGCGGACTTTGAATCAGCTTGCAATTGATGGAAAGGACAATTTTTCGCTAGCATCGCGTGTTGTTCTCCAAGACGTCTACGTGGATGTATTAACAGGAGCTAACACTTTAAAAAAGGCTCAACAAGTGCAAGCACAATTAATCGCATTGCTTGAACGTGGTGGCATGAAGTTGCACCGATGGTGTGCTAATCGCCCCCGAACTCTTAAAAATCGCAACTAGCAATCAAGAGTATACATTCAATGATCGTGATGAGGAGCAGAGCACTAAAACTCTAGGATTGTTATGGAATCCAGTTCGCGACTTCTTTTCGTTTGATTCATCAATTAAGGAACCAGTTGTATAATCAAAAAGAACTGTTTTATCCGACATAGCGCGAATTTACGATCCACTGGGATTACTCGGTCCTGGAATAGTTAAGTCTAGGATTTTCATACAAAGACTATGGCTGTTAAAGTTAGATTGAAACGATCCACTCCCAGATGATATTAAGGATGAATGGCGACGCTTTATCAGAACGCTTCAAAATATAAACAACTTAAAAATAAATCATTTTGTTTTAAACGAGGGATATTCGGCAGTTGAACTGCACGGCTTCTCCGACGTATCCGAGCTCACATATGGTGCAGCCATTTATCTACGCTGTTTCACAAAATTTAATACGTCTTTAAATTCATTGTGCAGCAAGTCTCGGGTTGCACCATTGAAACCTTTGACAATCCCACGATTGGAACTGTCCGCAGCTGCCTTACTGTCTCAACTCGTATCTAAGATAGTGAATGTACTAAAGTTGAACATCAGTAAAATAATATTATGGTTTGATTCAACCATCGTCTTAGCGTGGATTCAGACTCCTCCTCATCTACTCAAAACTTTTGTGGCCAACAGAGTTTACAAAATTCAAGAGTTGACCCAGACTTTTCAATGGAAACATATACGCTCAGAGGACAACTTAGCAGGCCTTGTGTCTCGAGGACTAACCTACGACAAATTAATTGATTGTGAACTTTGGTGGAACTGTCCTCTCTTTTTGAGAAAAAGAGACATTGAATCCAACCAGAACATTTATTTAGAACAAGTGAAAACAATATTGACTTTTCATCAGAATTAAAGCTGAAAAACAGTACAGCACTAATCTGTTTAAATTCTACTGAATTTGTAAATGAAATTTTAAGCACCAGCAACAATTATACTAAAATATTACGTGTTTTAAGTTATATTTTCAGGTTCTTAGATATCACAAGAAAATCAGCTGAAAAAAGAAAGGGACACGTAAGTATAGAAGAATTATCAAGATCAGAAATATTTTTAATTCGGGAGATTCAAAAAGTTGAATTTAAGGCAGAATATAGTACTGCATTGTTAGAAGGTAAGCAAATTTCTAAGAAAAGTAAATTGCGATTGTTAAACCCCTTTATGGATGCAGATAATGTGCTAACAGTAGGAGGGCGTTTAGATAATGTAGACCTAAAGTTTTCTCAAAAACATCAATATATTCTGCCAGCTAAGGGTAAATTGTGTAGCCTAATTGCAATTTACTATCATAAAAATATCTTCATATAGGTGCACAAGCATTGTTATGCTACTTGAGGCAAAAATTCTGGCCGCTACGGGGAAGAAATTTAGCTAGAAAAATAACGCATGAGTGTGTAACTTGTATTAAAAGCAACGCCATAACTATACAACAAATCATGGGTTCCCTACCCACAGAGAGAGTACGTGCTAGCGCACCATTTAATTGTGTGGGAACAGATTTTGGTGGTCCTTTTTTCATAAAATATAAAAGACAGAGAAAGGGAATTCTTAATAAGGTGTATTTGGCAATCTTTGTTTGCTTTGTAACTAAAGCAGTGCATCTCGAACTAGTGTCAGAATTGACTACAGGTGCATTCATTGCCACCTTAAAAAGGTTCATTGCTAGGCGCGGAAGATGCGCAGTAATCTTTTCAGATAATGCAAAAAATTTTGTTGGTGCTAACGCCGAGTTACAGAGGCTCCAAAATTTATTAAGATATGCTGAGGAGAAGTTAGCGAATTATTTGTCAGAAGAGAATATTATTTGGAAATTTATTCTACCCAGAGCACCTAATTTTGGCGAGTTGTGGGAGGCAGGAATAAAATCGGTAAAATATCATCTAAAGCGAACGCTAGGTAATGTAAGTCTAACGTTCGAAGAGTTATAAACTGTAATTGCTCAAATAGAGTCTATATTAAATTCACGGCCAATCACTCCATTGTCTTCAGACGTGAATGACTTGGAGGCCTTAACACCAGGCCACTTCTTAATCGGTAGGCCTATGACAGGACAGCCATCGTTGAGCCAGAATTAATGAATGTAAACGAAAATAGACTATCTAGATGGCATAGAATTTCAAAATACGTTCAATTGATATAGAATCGTTGGAATAAAGAGTATTTAAATACGCTCCAACAACGCACAAAATGACACGTTGAGAAAAATAACGTAAACATAGGAACCCTAGTGTTGATAAAGGAAGATAACCTTCCTACAAATAAATACTTACCAGGACGCATTAAAAAAATTTTCCCAGGTGCAGATGATAAGAATAGGGTTGTAGAAGTTAAAACCGTAAGGGGAATATTTAAAAGAAGTATTTCAAAAATTGCGTTATTACCACAACAAATCTCAGAGAATTAATTACGAATTGTAAAAAAAAAGTTTTGTTATGTATTTTTCTTTTTAGTTTTCCTATTTTTTATGTTCGTAATTGTATTTTCCATTGTTAAAAGAAAATTTTTGTATTGTATCGTATTACTTAAGCATTTGTAATGTTAATATTTTGTATTGTATAATTTATTGAAGTTGACCCTTCAATGTCGGGGGGTTATGTTAGAGTTATTTGTAATTTATGTTTGGAATCTGGCATCATACTTGCTCGCTAATGTATGTAACTATAGAAACGCAATTTGTCTGTGTTTTTTCCTAGTTTTTGTTTTGTTTTGCTAGAAGGGCAAGCAACGCTTCGTTATCTCTTAAAAATAAAGTATGTACAGTCCATTAAAGCATGTGAGTTTTTACTAAGTACGTTAATACGCACCGCCGCTACACATGGCGATGCTCGATCACAATTGCAATCTGATTATGGAAGACTGCCATTGGTCCTGATAGTATAATTTAATTTTCCGTAGTTAGTTAATATTTATAAATAGAGTAAATTAGCGCGTTTTTAGAGGCTGTAGAGATTGAACAAAGGATTGTCGAGCGTGGCTCGCTCAAAGGGAACAAAGCTTTCTATTCATAGTTAAAAGTTATACTTTTTTACAATTTACGTACATTTATTTATTGCAATCGCTTTCTTAAAAATCAAAATTACTTACAAAATTATTTTTTACGTAAAATAAGTCAGGTTATTGATATTTAATTTACATATTAGGGAATAGAAATTTAAAGTGATAGACATTAAAGCAGTTTCCAATCTTTGATGGCTTGTATCAGATTATCCGTTTGAAAACGTAGTTCCTTGAGGTGTTGATTTTGCATCTTTAGGTGTTCTTCTAGGCTCTTTATGTTCTTAAAAGCAGCCTCGTTCGAATGTAACGCATGGGTCTTAGCATATTCACTTCTGTTTTTCATCTAAGGGAAACATAAATTGGAAAAGAACAATTAGGATTAATCATTATGATGCATTTAAGTTGCTGAAGATAGTAGAAGCTAATTCGCGAGTCACAATTTTCGACAAACAGCAGTTTAAAATATACATTTATCATTATTCAAAGCACCATTAAAGTATGGTTCATCTCAGTCGTGATTTGATGCCTTTGGTTTTGATGTCGTCCAATTTAATGCGCGCATTTTGTAAAGCTTGTTATTTTAATTATCTTTAGAATTTTACTGAATATAATCAATATTGTGTACTTTTTGTAAGATAATATTTTAAATAAAAAAATATTTTTTTAGAATATTTATCTCTTACCATATGTCTAAAACGTATCAAAAATGTTTATTTTTTGTAACAATATAACAAGGAATAGAGGAGCGAGGGAACATTAGGTCCTAACCTCTCTTTAGTTTGATCTTGATCTGTTGTTATAATCAATTTACCAGTTTGTAATTCGAAAACAAATTTCAGAGCATTAAAGACAAACTAAACTCTTACAAGAGATTACATAAGTTCATACTGTCTTCAATGTTATGCTGAAAAATGAAAAGAAAATATCCAACTTAGTCGAGTTCATGCATAATGGCCGGGGAGGTAGCACCGTTTTTTAGTTAAATTTGTCATACAAGCTGATACTGACACATGTAAGTGATCTTGTCTAGTCAGTTTCAAAAACTGCCATCAGCTGTCGAAACTGATGTTAATGCGGTTTTGGGGGCTTCAACATAGCAGAAAAAAATCGAAACGATTAGAGATCGATTACGGATGATTGCGCATTGTTGAGTCTTGAGAATCTTCCAAACATGATACTAGATGGCAGCACCAAAACTTTGATCTTGATAGAACGAAGCTGTTTTGACTCTAATTATTATATTTCATTAATTCTCACTCATTTGTATTTGTAAATTCCTAATATGTTTTCATATATATATTTAGTATTTAATCATTTGTTTAATTCATCTTTTTAGATTGTATTCTATATTCCGCAGATTTGACTACGTGATTGTTTTTAGAATATGTTAAGATTCTAAGGATGTTTACGAAATCGCAACTCGAATGATTCTATTAAAATCTCTTAATTCTCAAGCAACCTTATTTATTCGTGGGAAAAAAACACCTCATCATTCAAAGCTATATAACCATCAATCAACTCTTTAAACAGTTTTCAAGAAGTCTGTAATTCCAGAACCAACATTCGTATTCCAGAAAACGATACTTGTGATTATGCAAGACGCCGTCAAGAAGAATGTTTCACAGGTAAAATCTCTCTACTGATTAAGATAATTAAAATCTATGTTAATTCAGTATAAATCCCAACATAATAAAGTTCTTGGTCCGTCGGAACCGCAGCGTCTAGCGTATTTTTAAAGTTTAAATATAAAAGTTAATTACGTCAGTATGAAGACGAAGGAGGAAATCGCCAGTGAGTCGAAATTTGATTTCACTATTAAAGAATTAAATAGATATAACATTCAAGTAGTTGAAGCAATAAAAAATAAAAATGTGAAATTAACTGAAAAGCTTAAATCAGAATTAATCAGCTTAGAAGCTGATTTAAAAAAATCTTATTTTGGCATTGCCGAAGAAAGCATTAATGATCTATATGAGTCATTTACAAAGGCGAAGGATATAGTTGTTGATGATTTAGTTAAAATTGAAGAGTTTTTGGTTGTAAAAATACAAGAAAATATGAATGAAACTAGTAATAATTCAGGAATGTCTGTTAAAGATAACACTTTAAAATTGCCTAAATTTGAGTTACCGATATTTTATGGTGACATTTAGTAATTGGATTACCTTTAAGGAAACATTTCTGACTGTAATTCATAATAATGAAAATTTATCAGATCAGTTAAAATTTTCTTATCTAATAGCGAGTGTAAAGAATTATCCGAGTTTTTCAATTTCCGGCGACAATTATAAGGAAGCATGGGAAACTCTTGTTAATCGGTATGATAATCGTAAGAATTTGGCATATTCATTACTGTCAAAATTCATCAATGCTAAATCATTAAAACCACCTACGCAAAAATCAATTCTAGAGTTATTGGACGCTTGTAATAAAGTTATTCGGAATTTGAAATCTTTAAAATTTGAATTTAATGAATTTGTTGATTTGATTTTAGTTTCTTTAGTTCAAACGAAATTTGATGATAATTACGAAAACAGTGGGAGTTATCATTAAATAATGATTGTTTTCCAACATATGAAATGATAATTAGTTTTCTTGAAAAACAAGCACGTAGTCTGCAGAATTGTAATGTTGAATTTATTAAAACTGAATCTAAATCTAATCATAAATTTGATACTAAATCTCAACATTTTCCAAAAAGATCGGTATCGAATACTGTTGTAACGGATAATATGAATAAATCATAAAAAATTATTTGTCCACAATGTAATGAACCCCACCAACTTTATAAATGCCCAGCAATGCAGAATTTATCTGTTGAGCAACGCTGGCATTTAGTAAAATCAAAAAAAATTATGTACGAACTGTTTGCGTTCTAA
Organism: Maratus speculifer; assembly: GCA_964019185.1. Taxonomy (NCBI): domain Eukaryota; kingdom Metazoa; phylum Arthropoda; class Arachnida; order Araneae; family Salticidae; genus Maratus; species Maratus speculifer. The sequence goes on along the minus strand of OZ025290.1, from coordinate 52,147,238 downwards.
CCATTTTGTTGCTAATTGTTTGATAAATTCTACATGTAAACATTGCAATTCAAAACATCATACACTCCTTCATCGTGATCAATCTGCCCCTGCACAACCGCAAATTGTTAGACAACAAGATCATGTAACAACCTCAAATGTTGTAGGTAATTTAAATGAATCAAATTGTTTTACTAATCAATCGTTTAGTGAAAATTCTCAAACATTGTTGGCTACTGCCATTATACGTGTAAAATCCAAATCAGGCAAATTCATTCCTTGCAGAGCGATGATCGACAGTGGTTCTCAAAAGAGCCTACTTTCTAAAGCTTGTTGTGAAAAATTAAGTCTTCCATCAAGGCCTACAAATCTTAAAATCTCAGGTATAAATAATTTAGTTACAGAAACATCTCTTCAGGAAGTTTCTTTGACATTCTCTCTCCATTTTAATGATGAAATCTTTCAATTAGACGCGTTAGTTGTTAACCACATAACAACAAACTTACCAAATTTTCTGATCACGACTATGTTTTGGCCACATATTGAAGGCTTGAATCTTGCGGATCCAAATTTCCACGTGTCCAGTCCTATTGATCTCATTATAGGTGCAGATTTGTTTGCCAATATCATAATAGGAGAATCTATTTCAGGACCTAAAAGATCACCGAGTGCTATTATTCTAAACTGGGTTGGATATTATCGAGAATTATTTATTCGAATGAATCAAACCAAAATTCATCTGTTAGTTGTCATGTTACTACGCAGATTACTTCTCAGCTGCAAAAGTTCTGGGAACTTGAGTTGGTTCCTAGTTCTGATCCAATTTCTCTTGTTGAAGATAATTATTCTAAAACCGTTTCACGTGCAGAATCGGGAAGATATGTTGTAAACTTGCCGTGATATAATTCGAGTAGGTGGTCGTTTGTCACAACATCAGTCTTTAACCTTTGATAGAAAATATCCAATGCTATTCCCAAAGAATAACTTTGTCACTAAACTGTTAATAAAGCATGTACATGAGAAACATATGCACGCAGGTACACAACTAGTACTTTCTATTATACTCCAACAATATTGGTTTGTTAATAGTCGTTCTACGGTACGACAAGAGCTCAACAAGTGTGTGCTTTGCAAACGCCTAAAAACACAAGCTTGTCAACAAATGATGGGAGATCTTCCCGTTGATAGAATCACCCCAATTCGTCCATTTTCCAAGGTTGGTATAGATTTTGACGATCCCTGCTTAACTAAGCCAAATTTGCCTAGAAGTAAGATCAAAATAAAATCTTATATAGCTGTATTCGTCTGCATGTGCACTAAGGCAGTGCATCTGGAAGTGGTATCAGACTTGTCTGTGCAAGCCTTGCTAGCAGCCTTAAAGAGGTTTACTGCACGTAGAGGCCTCCGTCTGATATTTATTCCGATATCGGGAATGCAGGTCTAGCTAATCAACTGAAGCAGTTATTCCAATATTTGAGGGAAAGTGAAATTCAAGATTTTCTTTCGAGCCAAAAAATCAATTGGCATTTCATTCTTCCATATGCACCGCACTTTGGTGGGCTATGGGAGGCAGCTGTAAAGCTTACAAAAATCATTTGTTAAAGGCATGTAAATCCAATATTTTAAACTTTGAAAAATTATCCACTTTACTATGTCAAACCGAAAGTTGCATAAATTCAAGACCTCTAACGCCGATCAGATCCATCCGATCCGCGCGCATTAACGCCGGGTCATTTTTTAATCGGAGCACCGCTCCTTGATATTCCCGAAGCTTCTAATTCAAGAGTTTTATCATTAAATGCTCGTTGGCGCCTTATTGAAAGGGCTAAGAGACAATTTTGGTATAGATGGTCAAGAGAATATCTCCAACATCTACAACAGCGTCCTAAATGGACTACTCCAAGTGTTAATCTCCGAGAAGGAGACATGGTGGTAATTCATGATCGATCCCTGCCCATGAGATGGAAAATGGGCCGTGTATTCTACAAACTTTCCCAGGACAGGACAATCGAGTTCGTGTCGTCTTGATTAAAACAGCGGACGGTGACATCAAACGTCCTATTACAAAGGCGCCCCCTCTACTGCCGGGGGCGGAGGATGTTGAGTCTTGAGAATCTTCAAAACATGATACTAGATGGCAGCACCAAAACTTTGATCTTGATAGAACGAAGCTGTTTTGACTATAATTGATTATTATATTTCATTAATTCTCACTCATTTGTATTTGTAAATTCCTAATATGTTTTCATATATATATTTAGCATTTAATCATTTGTTCAATTTATCTTTTTAGATTGTATTCTTTATTCCGCAGATTTGACTGCGTGATTGTTTTTAGAATATGTTAAGATTCTAAGGATGTTTACGAAATCGCAACTCGAATGATTCTATTAAAATCTCTTAATTCTCAAGCAATCATATTTATTCGTGGAAAAAAAACACCTCATCATTCAAAGCTATATAACCATCAATCAACTCTTTAAACAGTTTTCAAGAAGTCTGTAATTCCAGAACCAACATTCGTATTCCAGAAAACGATACTTGTGATTATGCAATACGCCGTCAGGAAGAATGTTTCACAGGTAAAATCTCTCTACTGATTAAGATAAATAAAATCTATGTTAATTCAGTATAAATCCCAACACGCATGAATATCTTAAATCGAGCTCCTGTTAATTTCCTTTGGTTGGGAAATGTTGAGATCGCATCCAATGCTGCCGCAATAGCTGCCGGCTGCCTTCGTGATTGATTAAGCACGATCAATTGTATATTTGATATGAGCTTGAAATAAAGGGTTAATTAAAAACTTTGGCTGTCTTCTAACTTATGAGGAGATCTTATAACAAATAATGAAAACATATAAAGGAAAGATGCATGACACAAAAACAGGAATGTGGAAGAAATCTATGAAAAATTCCGTATAAATATTGTAAAATAATATACGCTTTTTACATAAATCTCTTTTTTTTTTTTTGTTTCTTAATGTTTTCGAAGATACAAGTAAAAAAAGAAAAATCTGCCTTTGTGTTCAATGTCTCACATATATAAACGTTTTGCAATTCCAAAATCATGGATTCCAAAAATGGGTTACTTCTCGGTTAGCTGAGCGCCAGTGTTATATCTATACATATTTATGTATATATGCAGTATATACATATCTATAAATTTATATATATATATACACATATTTATCTGCATATGTGACGTTGTTGCAAATTTATCAGTAAGCACTGATTCGAATGCATTGTAATTCCGATTAAGAAATGCATGATTTCAATTCGCTGAATACCGACACTTCGCCGGTCATTAATGGACTCGTTGTTACAAGTCGTGAAGTGGTAAATAGGCAAAGAAAATGATCAAACGTGCAGTTTCTCCATGAAAAGAAACTAAGGCATCTTCTGAGATGCATAATTTATTCGTACATATCGATTAAACAGCTTCCACCATTAATCTGAACTCGTGTTTTGATACGACAATCAAAGTAGATGTTAGAATAATTTTAGATGAAGAACGCTTTTGTCAAAAAGAACTTTCAGTCAGCGTATAGATGTTTAGCAACTGAAAATCATCCGAAATCTGTCTTTTCTGTCCATGATCCGTATTTTTGATCTTGCTAGCATTGATACAAACCATGACGTCACGCGTTTCTGATTGGTAAGGACCAAAGAATGTCACGCGAAAAAGCCCAAATGAAAATATTTCTGCAAAGAATTCTTTTAGAAAAGCGTAATGAGCTAAAAATATGAGAAGTAAACAAAAAATCTTTGATCGGGAAAGACTTTCGAATAAAAATAACTATCAAAAAAGAAAAGAAAAAAGAAATGACCCTTTTAAAAACATTTGAATTCAAATTAAAAAAAAAAAAAATTGGTTAAAAATGATGGAGTAATTTAGGAATAGCTTTATATTTAAGTAAATTAAATTAGATAATTATTAATTTAAGCAGAATTTAATAGAATTAATGATAGATTATTACTAGAGAATAGGAAATTAGTGAATATGCCAGTATTTTACCGTAATAGTCCAAGAGTCGACCGCACAAAACCCTAAGTCATCGAGCACAAAGAAAATATCCTTCATTATGGAATAGTAGTAATAGAGGAATCTAATGATCCATGTCTGCTAGAAACGAAGTGGTGCATAAGCCAAAAATTGATACCACTAGTGATTGACTCATAGGATTAGCATTGTGTTTTCCTGCATCCAGTTTTCCATGTTTTCCTACTTTTGATTGGACGGCAAACACAATGCTAAACCTACGAGTGAACCACTAGTGGTATTAATTTTTGGCTTATGCACTATTTCGCTTCCTGCAGACATGGATCATTAGAATCCTCTATTACTACTCTTTCATCGAATGAAGGATTTTTTCTTGTGCTCGATGACTTAGGGTTTTGTGCTGTCGGCTCTTGGACTGTAATAAGAAGAAAATAAAAGGGGAAATCGCTCTTGGACTATAATAAGAAGAAAACAAAAGGAGATATCGCGAAGGAAAAATTAATAATGTAATATATATATGTATACATATATATGTATACATATATATGCATATACCCAACAAACATTCAACTAATGGGCCGCTTCCGACTCGTTAGCCTTGGCCCCAAGTGTCCGATTGGTGCCCGCTAACTTTGGCATTGGCCGTAGCGGCTTCGTAAAAAATGTGTCACGTTGGCCGCATTAAGGACACAAACTAATTGGCCAGAAGTAAATGAAGATGCCCACAATCACGCCACAAACTTTTTACCAGAAATGTTGTATAGCCTCAAACTGGCCGTATTCATTCTTTTAAAGGCCATTAAAAAATAAAGGCCAGACGGAATCTCGCCGTCTCCTTCCCATCTGTGTTTGCTAAACATTGAATTCAGCCCAAAGCTGCCCATAAAAATGCCTTTTAAGGTTAATTAATGATGTAAAACAGCCTAAAGCTAGCCACTGACATACCCTAAAGGTCATTTAGACATAAACCATTTATTCTACTAAAGAAAATAACTTTTAGAAGGTTAATTAAATGATAAAATATTTTTGTGTGGAAAAAGAAATACTAATGTTCACTCAGTTACACTTAAAATAAATAAATAAAATCTGCAATTCCACTCATTATGAACTTTATAAAAAATATCCAAAATATAATGTATGACATAATGAATTATTTTTTTTTAATTATAAATTTTTAAAATTCATATGCAATGCCCTTTAAATATTTGCATGGCATGCTAATTTTAAAAGTATATTATTGAAAAATAAATTAATTTCTTAATTCGCTGTATCATGTATAGTGTTTTTGAATAAAATTATAAAGTTTAAGGTAAATGAACTTATAGTTTTCTTAAAAAGTGTATGTAAATAAGCATTAATGCTTTTTGTCCCGCAAAAACATTTTATCTTTCTGATAAGCTTCCAACAAGTACTTTTTTTTTTTTTACAAAATAATAATAATAATAATAATAATAATAATAATAATAATAATAATAATAATAATAATAATTGTCTGAGCGAAGCGAAATCTTTATACTCAGAGATACGTAACGATATTAAAATTCAAAAAAATTCTTTCGTCAAGCAAATCTCAAAAAGTACTTGTCGGATTTTGATTCTGTTTGTACCAATAGGTACCTATGAAGGTAATCTGATGAATGCACCTACTTTTAAAAATTAATTCCAAATAGTTTAAAAGTTATATTTAAAAAACTGATAAAAAAGCACAATTTATTTGCATACGTCACAGAAATTTGGTGCGCGTGATTTTCATCGGCTGGACATTTTTGTAGATAACCGAGTCAGTACATGGAGTAAATAGTAATCATTTATGCACTCAGAAATATTGAATGCAATAAAACATTTTAAAATTTAATCATGCAGGAAAATAAAACTGTTATTTTTTTATATTAAAAAAATTTCATAAAAACTTTGATTTTGAGATAATTTCTTAATAGCATTTTTTGATCGCTAAAAGAATGTTTTATATATTTCGCGTGTGAAAATTAGAAACAATTACGTTTTTATATAAAAAGTTTCTTTTATGACATCATTTTCCCTTTATATTTATTTTTATTGCATGTTTTCTTTTAACTTATATTTTGTTTGTATATGGAAGTCAATTCTGGTCACTAATTTTTCGGCACGGATACCAGAAGCCCATCAGATTTGACGCAATTTTTTTCAAAGCCCATTTGGCGAAAACTCCGTTTTCAAATAACGCTCGCATACACATTTTTAAATTATTTTCTATTTTCAAAAAGAACTTACAGTAAATAAAAAAATAATAATAAATAATAACTATAAAAAGAAACATTTTATATAATTAAAAAAAGGAAATGAAAGTAAATAAACAAATAAAAAATAAATAAAACCGGGTTACGATCTCAGGTAAAATAATGCCATTTTGACGCCAATTATGTACCCTGGTGCATATGTGACATCTTTTCCCATTTTTCTTCCATTTCCTGTTGGCATACAACTTTGAAATTTCGAATATGTATGCACACCTGGGAGCAATACTGGAATTAGACATTGATTTTTTTTTTTTATTCGATCCAAAAAGGGGCAACGGGGGGTATTTTTTAAAGATTTATACAATTTATACTGCATAAAGGAGCCACTTACCTATTTTTATATACAAGAAGAAGTAAGTGGTATGGATAAACAATTATAGTATACATAAATAAAATACTTGAGAAAATATACTAGAGATATAAGCACCGTGTTTGGCGAGATTTTTTATGCCAATTAGGCGAAAACATCGTTTTGATTACCAGATACATATAGCATGCTATAATAACACGTTATTTTCTTATTTCAAAATGAAAAAAAAAGGAATAAACGAAACATTTTCTGTTATTAAAAAAAAGAAATAACAATCAATAAATGATAGTATTTTTAGAACAAACAATTTATTATAACATTTATATGATAACCAGCATGTTTCCCATTTTGGCACCAATTAGGTACCTCGGTGTGTATAGGGCATATATGTGCCATATTTATTTGTAAAACTGAGCATGAACGTTTACCGTGTTTTCATAGTCGCTTATATGTTTTTGCAACCTAGCGCACCTTTCGAAGCCAAAACTGCACAAAAGAAAAAAAAAAATCAATATTTGCAGTATTTTTTTTTAATGTAATGCACATTTCGTAATCAGTAGGCTCGATAATCAGACCTCGTTTTTTTTTTTTTTTTTTTTTTTTTGCTTTATAAGATGATATATGATACAACGTCTTTTTTGGATTCGTCGTTTTTCCATATTTGATAGTATGCGTCTACTCATTTTATAACTTTTTTTGTAACTTTCTTCTTTATTAACAACGACATTTGGATTTCCTATTTGAATAAAACTTCTTCTAAATACAAAGAATTTTGTTAAAATAAATAAATAAATGAAATGCGGACATATATTGCTCAAAGCACAAAATTTTTCCTATTGAGTTAATAAAAATCAGTAAAAACATATTTTATGATAATAAAAAGGTGACTTATGTAATAACAGAGTCATATATTATGTACGTTATGGATTAAGTATGAATATTTCTCCACCATTTATAAATAATAATAATAAAATAAAATAAAATGCGGACCGAGCAAAGTCTATATTTGACTGAAAACAACAACAATTTTCTAAATGCTTTAAAAAATGGCCAATGAAAAGATTTATTTCAAAAGTATTATGAAATTAGTTAAAAACCATTTATTTTAAACTAAATGAATAAAAGATTTATATTTTTAATGAAATAAATGGGATTTGAAAAATTATTGGAAATTTATCATCATAGATGTATCAGTATTACAATCAGTACCTTGTATGCAAAATGGAACAATTAGCAATACTTTTTGTACTCGAAAAATGGTCGTTGCTTTTTTTAAGGTTAAAAAGTAGATTACGAAATATTCTTATACAGAGATGCCAAGCCCCCGCTTATTGCACAGCAGAATTTTCTTATAGGAAAAGTTATTTTTTAAATCCGCAGAATGTTCCAATTTAATAAAACATTTTCTGTATTAAAATACCGGTATTCAAAATGCCGGAGACTTGGCAGCTCTGCCTATAACATTTTAATTAATCACGGTACTTTTTTTAATCGGATTCAAATTTAGTGAAGACAACGTTTTTTGGCCAAAAGCAGCTTTTTTCCACATGTGTAACTACGATACAATTCCTTGATGCTGAAATAAAATGTTTTGACTTATGCTATTATTGCTTCCTCTTATTTATTTATTTGAATTTTAAATAAGATGACTCAAAATCGTGTTTTTTAAATGTATGGAAAAAATGCATTTCGAGAGAAAAGCGAAAAGAATAATATTTGGCGATTTATTACCTGCGTTTGGCTAAATGCCTTACTACCTTGTATTTAATACTCTTCACAATACTTCTCCGTTATATGGGCTTATGCGCTTTTATAAAAAGTTTGACGTAATTTGGGCTTAAGAAAGTGAGTTTTTTACTGAATAATACAAATAAATGAAAAATGAATACTAAGAAATACTAATAAAAGAAAAATGAAGCATTATATTGATCTATGTATATTTAAAAATGCATCTGCTAGCACTAATTAGATAATTTATGTGTATATAATAGGAGATAAATAGCTTTTGATTCTGTATTTCTATGCTATAAAGCCGATTTAAAAAATAATGTGGGCAAAAAATGTTGGTAACCATCTTTCCTGCAAAATATGCTATATTTTGAGTAGGAACAATAATCACCATCAATGCGCGAGCAAAAAAAGTTCTAAAATTGAGAATTCTTTGATGATCATATGACTAAAAATTTAAAATCTTTTTTTTTTTTTTTTTTTTTTTTTTTGGTGGCAACTTTTAAGATATAATATTCTCGTTATGAACGATTTCTAAAACATTCGACAATTTAATTTCACAAATTAACCATTTATTTTTTCTAGAAAAAGTTTTAAACCCAATTTATTGAGAATATTGCAATTTCCAGGATACTGTTGGGGTCAGAAACTATAACTTTGGCATCACAGTAACCTATAAGATGTAAGTGCTCGTTTAGGACAAATTTTTAAAAAAGGATTCCTTAACTCTTATCGACAACCTCATTGCATCCGTGGAAAACAGATATTCAACATTATAAACTATTCGGACGGATTTCACACCATATAAAATACACTCCATTCTGTTCAAACATAATAGTTTATGTTATTTATAGTTTCTCAAATCGGTGCGAAGCTTCTGTTTATGCTCATGATATCATTTCAAAGAGTTATATTTCCAATATAAGAAAATTTGGTGTTTTATTTTCTGTATTACTTTTAACATTTTGCATATTTCCAATTTTATATCCATGCATGGTTTGCTTTTCCTTTATAAAAATAGTATATGCAACTTTATATATAAGATTTTGCAATTCTATGATTCAATATGCTTATTTTCATCATATTTTATCACAATGAATGACCAATTAAAGGTAACATCTCATTTTCTTTACTTATCGCAAGTTATTAAATGTGCATTCTCAGCAATATCGCTCAGACTAATCCCTCTGAGGGAAGTCCTAGTAATAATAATAATAATTTTTGCCCAAATAATGCATATAATCTTAATATGATATGATATATGTCTATAAAATGAATATAAAATGTATGTTATAATTTAAAATGTGTTCATGATATACTTTTGTTTATTGTTTCTATGTATTTATTTGTAAGTCTTTTACCAGTATTTTATGCTTATTCATTACAGAATTATTTAGTTATTTTATCATAATTCACTTTTTATGTATAATGATTTTATTTTGTAAGAAATTTAACGCTTTCATTTTGGCAAATGTGAGATAATATTTACTTTATATTGTGTGATTCATCGTTATTCTAATACATTAAAATTCTATTTAACTTAGAATTTTTTTTAAGATATAAAGTTATAGAGCACAGCCTATCAGTCAAAGATAAATATATATATACAAATTATTTTAACTTTTCCTAAATACCGGAGAGTTTTTTTTTTTTTTTTTTTTTTTTTAACAGTAATTTCTAATACCATTGATATTTTAAATGCTTTTCTAAACTGTATTCAAATTTTTATTCTCATTTTCTAAATTTTATTAATTTTTATTCAATAACTTTAATCAAATTTGCTATCAAATTTCTCGCTTAGAAAAAGAAAACAACTTTTACTTAAGCTCTTTCTCTCTCTTAAAAAAAAAAAAAAAAAAAAAAAATCCGTTGAAGCAAACTATTTTAAAGAATCGTAAATGATACAGATAAATATAACATTTCGAAATAATATAGGCAAACCTCAGCAAAATGAAAAAAAAAAATTAAATAATTATCTTTTGAATTAAATTTTACAATATTTTAATTATTTGAATTGAATTTTACAATATTTGAAGAAATAGAATGAAAAATAAAGTATCTTTCATCTATAAGAATAAACTTTATTTAAATTAAATTACCCAAGCTTTCGCTTTGTAATCAATTATTTTGAAAAAAGCTCCAGTATTTACTAATTTAAACAAAATTTTGATGTAACAGAGCATCATCAAGTCATGTTATTTAACATAAATATTATTTTACATTTGCCGAGATGGAAATGTTAAGAATACTCTTTGATCTAATACATAAATACCCTATATTATACAAAATAAAATCAAAATATATAAAAAAAAACACTGATTAAATTCAATTATTTACAATTCTTTCATGAATAAACAAAAATTTATAAGACTTACTAATAATTTTCTTGTGCATATATGCTATACGCGTTACTTGTAAAATCTTGTAAATATAAACAGCCACCCGTTCGTTCAGTTCGATGCGAAATAAAATGAATGAGTTGCATGACGTGCAAAATAGAAGGGGGGGGGGCGAAACTGAGGGAGCAGCGATTTCTAAGAATTCTCTTACCTTTGGTGTGACCTTGGCGAGAGTTTAGCTTTCGGGAAAATGCTTCGTGCGATGTTTTTATAAAAGACGTTACAGATATAAGTTTTTTGGCTTTATATACATGTATTTATGTTTATTTAATTATATATATATATATATATATATATATATATATATATATATATTTGCAAGAGAAAAAAAATGATAAAATTTCAACAAGGGGAAGAGGCAGAAGAATTTTCAAGTTTATTTTCTCAAGAGATTCGATGATATTGTATCTGTCTCTGTCTTTTTTTTCTTTTTTTCCTTATCTTTCTTTTTTCTTTTCACACATTCTAATAAATGTGATGAATCATTAAATGAAAGTTTTATACAATTGTTTAAAACTTTTATCCAATAATTCATCATGTTCATCACTTATAACCAATGCAACAAAAATATTATATTTGCCCTTTTCTTTCTATTTTATAAATTTATGTTCCAGAAATTAAAAATATCCATTTTTATTCCAATTTTTTCCCCATAAAAAAATCTTTTAATTAAAATAGGGAATTTTTATTTATTAGGATGAGCGAAGCGAATCCTCTACTAGGCCACTCAAATTACAATTTGTCGTACACTTTACAAAAAAGCTATTCAATATTTTGACTTCAAATTAAACACAAAAATAAAATATGATCTGTAGATTTGCAGAATATAATTTTTTTTTACAGTAAAACGTTAAAAAAATATTATTTTAATTAATTTATTTTACATGCATTTCCAATACGGACGCATTTTAGCAAATGAATAAAAAATGAAACGCGAATATTTTCAGAAAAAAAATATAAATCATGGAGCAAGTAGTAATTATAGATGGAATCATGATCAATTTAATAAATAAAATATGTTTTCATTATTCAGCAAAATCATTTGCACAGATGACACTTAAACATTTTTAAAAAATTGTATTATGGATTTTTTTTTTTTTTTTTTTTTTGTAAAGTGGCAACAAAAGAATTGTAAACAAATAAAATTAATTGTTAAATTTGTTATATAAATGAAAAATTAAAAGAATTGCGTGAACTTGTTGCCTCGATTCAAGCTCTTTATAAATGTACTAAAAGCAAAGTTGGCCGATTCAGAAATGACAAATGGACTTCAACCATTTCTTACTTTATCATTTGTATCGAAAGTAATGTTACGTTCTTATTTGTGGACCGAAAAAGGTTTAGTGGACGGAACTTTAGACTTTGTTGCATGTATTAAAGAAAATCACAAGCCACCAGACCAGATATCGCGAATAATCATGGATAAATTTGAATACTACAGTAATTTAACTTTTAAGAATTGGTGCGTACCAATTCCCCTAATAATTGAATTCTGGAAAAATGGAAGCATAAATTACTCAAGGAAAGAATTTCTTCTGCAGTTAGCTTTTGCTGTTACAATTCATAAATCCCAAGGTTTAACATTAGATGAAGCAGTTGTAGATATTGAGGATATATAGGCACCAGTTGGATTAAAAACGTACGTAACGTTGTCAAGAGTGAAAATCCTTCAAAATTAAGCATTCAATAGAAATTTTCCTTACGAAAAATTCTAAAATATCAAAAATTCTCATGGGCTAACATGTATAAAAACGAAGAAAATAGAATAAAAAGTTTTACAGTTAAAAATTCATAGTATCGACGAAAACAGATTTCAGATGTTTTTCCAGAAAATAGGATTTTGAAGAAGTAACTTTCTTCAAGCTCTCTTCAAATATATTATTCTAAAATAGCTACCAAAGATTATTTGATGTTAATTACAAAGATTGGAAACATGCATATTTCAAACAACTTTAAAAAACACCTAGTGGCTACTAGAAATTGTAAAAACATCTTTAAAAGAATTTTTAGTTGAAAATTTAAAAATATTTTGTAAAAGTTTGCTTCGAAATATTTCTTTATTCCAGTCTTACATCATAAATAAAAAATTCCTAGGAAATTGATAGTTATTTGGCTGAACTTACATTTGTTGAATTAAAATGCGCCAAAACATAAAATAACGTTTTTGTTTAATAAAGATGCAAAAATAATATTAAAAAATAATGTTACTTTCAAATATTTATCTTATGAAAAAATGCTTCGCGAATCCAAACAAAGCACGGCTTTTGCTAGTATATTATTAAATAGATAATAAATCGTGCAAAATACTGATGTTTTCAAATAAAATTCCGGTTTTTGCTTCTTTAAAGACAGGTATGACATCTGTGTTTTTTATTAATAATTTAAGAATAATAATAAAACAAACGTACATAAATTGTAAGGAATTTGATAAAAAAAAAATTATTTGTTTTTTACTTTACACTGAATTCAAAACATTAAATTTATTTTCGAAGAATTTTATTTTACAGGAAAATATATTTTAAATAGAATAAAAAAATTTTGTTATAAAACAGTTTATTTTCCACTTTTTCTACCCCCTTATATTCAACAACATGAGCTTGTTGAAACAAAGAATGCAATATTTTTTTCATTTGTTCATAACAAATATTTTTTTTAAAATGAAACTTGAAAAATATAAAAAAATTCACGCCTCTCAATTTTCCAGCATGCTTTTTTATAATATGAAAGCTCAATGAATGAATGCATCTTATTGTAATTAAATATTTTGTGTTGTTCCGAATCTGGTGCACTTCCTATGAATTTGTATTTTGTTTATTTCAGCTATTAAAATCTAGAGAAATTGAAAATTAATGCATTCATTGTTTCTAGCATGACCATAAAAATATATCTATGCAAAGACATCGAAGTACAATTTGGAAATGTATTATTTTATATCTCTTAAATGTAAATATTTTTACATTTTTACTGATGATACATTTTTACTGATATATATATATATCTATATATATTCCTTAAATAGTTTTAAACGAAAAAAAAATTAATTAATCATCTATACTGTCCTAGATATAAATCTTATAATGTATTTACATTTTTAATAAATGCCACATTTAAAATAGTTAAGCTTACTTTAAAAGAAATGAAGAAAAAATACATTTCCTCTCATTAATTTAATATTCGAGTTGGGTAATACCGGGCCTGTACTTTTTAAATCATGAAGGACCGTTTCAAGCTTGCCCGAAACTGCCCCTCAGTGTTGACGGGTAAAATAAACGCAATCGTTTTCTCCCTGCCGAAACGTGTACGGTTCGGCAACTGCTGTCGCAAGTAGCGGCGCCTCACTTACGGTACAGTAATGTTTGGCTACAAATGGCCTTAACTCACTATGGCCGCAACGAATACGGCTTCTGGTCGTAAGTCGAGTGTTTGTTGGGTATGCATTGGAACCCGGCTAATCGAATAGTACTAAAAAATGTACAAAATGACTTCATCGCTTAAAGGGATGTTTTTTTAAAGACAATTTTACATAACCTCACATCTACAGAAAAATATCATTTAAAGAAAATAAAGTTATATTGTAAATTTTTCAAAAAAAGAAAAAAAAACTTTTTTATTAGTAGACTAATCTTAATGCACACGATCTGAAGTCCAGACTAAAATTCGTCTACTGGCGGTATTTACTTTAAAATGTTAACGCAACGCTCTATGGAGCATGGTTTATTAATGCTTATGATTTTTTAAATATTGCGAAGAAATTCAGTTTCATAGCAGTAAATACGTAATGTATTGTAAATAAAATGATGTAACATAAATTCGAAATATTGTTCTGTATCAGAAAAAATTATATTTGCAAAATTTCGATAAAACTTTAAGCACAGATATCATATTCTACCGAACTACCTAATTGGTGGCAAAATGGTGCTTTTTGCCTGACTTGGTAACCCTGCTATTGTTTTTTATTTATTAATATAATATTTGTTTAATTTTATTTTCTTTTTTAAAATTATATAAATTGTTTTGTTTTATAGTAACTAATCAAACCTTTTTTTATATGTTATTATTTCTTTTTTAAAATAATATCTATACTAATAAAAGAACAAAACGCTCTGTCTAACTAGCTATGGCTAGCAAAATCTACAGCATGTACGAAGTTCAAATTTTTTTTAGAGTATCCTCAAATCTCTCCTGATGCACCTGAGCTTCAGAATTTCGAAATTCCAATTATTAACTGAGTAATTAATTAAAATCAAGAGGTCACTCTCATAAAAAATCATCTTTTTCCCAATATTTTTCTCTTTCGTTTGTTTACGGTTGGTTGGTTGTGTAAAAATTTTCGCAGAAGTAATAACAAAGCTGAGACAGAATTAAAGAAACCCATGGAGGAATGAGATAAGTGGAGGTAAAGTAAGCCTCAAAAAAGGTTTGCAATATGAAATCTTTTATCGCTCAAATTTTTATGTGCCAAACAAAAGGACTCGGAAGGGATTTTGTATTATAAGACGAATTGAAAGAAATGAATTACATTGAAGCATATTATAAGAGGAAATAGCAAATTTTAAAAATGGTCTTTGTTCTATTATTATTTATTAAAATAAATGTTCGCTTTTAAAATGAAGGAAACTGGAAAATTAGCAATAATTAAATATCAAATTAAAATTAAATAAGATATTGAAAACATTTGATACGAATTAAAAATTGTATAACTAAAACATTCCTTCATTAATGTAATTTTAAATACTTTATAACGTAGATGAAAAATGTTTATGACTTAATAAATGCATGTAAAAAAAAAATATATATAATGATGAAAACATTCTTTTAAAATCATGTATGAAAACTTAAGTAATAAATATTAATCTAAAATATAGATTTCTGACTGCAGACGATTTTAATGTATTAACAAAAGAATGTTATATTTTCAAGCAAAACGTTAAAATAATTTTCTATATTGATATTTAAAACACATATGATAAAATAATTAATAAATTTTTACCGGTGAAGTGATAGATTAGTTCTTTTTAAGAAACATGAGCAAAAAATACGGGTTTAAACCTGTTTCAATTGATAGGCGTGTCAAAGCACGTGCTTTTGTTGGTACTTAATTGGACTTAATGTAGGGTTACATTTTTAGCATCTCCTCCAGAGATAATACTCCCACTCTATTAATTTCTTTTTACTCTATGAAAGAAATCAATTTGAGATTTTGACATTTCAAAAGTGACTGTTTTTTCCCCAAAAAACCTTTAAAATTCATAGACTGGCAAAATGTCAGTTTAACTTAGGATTTTTGAACACAGCTGTTACGTCAGATCGTTGGTACTTCGTATTAGAATGTATGTGTGGTTAGCTATGTTGCAGTAAATATATGTATATGTATATATGAGGCATTTTTTAGCAGTTTTTAAAAATCATTGATTAAATTTGAATGCATTTTATTTAAGTTAAAATTTTATTAAGACTTTAATTTGTTTTTAAAACAAAAATGAAATGGCTGTTTGACGTACAATTGTTCGAATTGGCAGACGATTCATACACAGTAATAAAATATCAAACAGCAAAATAAATTATGTATCAAAAATAGTCACTAAAAGAATAGTAGCAAAACATAATGTTTAGGCGTATTAACACATAACCCGATGCCAACCAGAAAAAAAACAGACCATACTCCGATCCAAGCAAGACAAAAATTTCATGAGCATAAACCCGACCCGAACCTAAAAATTCCATTTGAAAAAAAAAAAAAAACTCTGGATTTGATATCTGACCCGAATCAAATCTGAATCCCACAAAAATATTCAAATGAAGCATACCCCAATCCGATCAAGGAAAAATAATATTCGTGTGTATGCAACCCGACCCGAACCTAAAAAATTTCTTTGAAAAATCCGAAAAATGACCAAAATGAAACCTGAAATCGATAAAAATATTCCAAAGAACTATAACCCGATAAGAGCACGACAAAATAATTTCCGTGAACATAAACCTGACTCGAACGTAAAAAATTCCGTTTGAAAAAAAAAAAAAAAAAAAAACCTGAAATTATATGCAAACTACATCTGAATCCGATCAAAATATTCAAAAGAACCATAACCGGATTCGAATAAGAGAAAATAACCTCCGTGGACATGAACCCTATCCGAACCTGAAATTCCATTTGAAAAAAATACCTGAAATTTGAATCGAACCAAATATGAACCTGACAAAAATATTCCACAGAACGATACTCGGATGTGAACAAGACAAAAAATTTCCATGAACATGAACCCAATCCGAACCTAAAAACTGAACTAAATCTGAATCTGACAAAACTATTCCAGAGAAGCATATCCTTATTTGAACAATGCAGAATAATTTCCGTTGATGCGCAACCCAACCTGAACCTAAAAACTCCATTAAAAAAACCGAAATCTGAATTGAACGACATCTGAACCCGAAAAAAAATATTCCAAAGACCCAAAACCGGATCCGAGCAAGACAAAATAATTTCCCTGGACATGAATCCGACCATAACCTTAAAAATCAATTTGAAAAAATATCTGAAATCTGAATCGAACCAAATCTGAATCCGACGAAAATATTCCAAATAACTATAACCATATACGAACAAGAAAATATAATTTCCATGGACATAAATCCAATCCGAACCAAAAAATTTGTAAAAAAAAAAAAAAAAAATCCCGAAATTTGAACCAAACCTAATCTGAACCTAACAAAAATATTTCAGTGAAGTATAACCACATTGGAACTAGGTAAAATAATTTACATGAAAGTACAACCCGACCCCTACTTAAAAATCCCATTGGAAGGGGGGGGAAACTACACGAAATCGGGATATAACCGAATCTAAACTGAACAAAAATATTCCAAACAACCATAACCATATCCGAAGAAGACAAAATAATTTCCATGAACATGAATCCAATCCGAGCCTAAAATTCGGAAGTTCTACAAAACATAATGCGCTCCGTAGCGGTGGAAAGTGAAACTAAGTACTTAGCGCGAGATGGTTAAGATATTTCGTTTATAGTTAGTGTTAAATTAGAACTTGGTTACGGTTAGGTAACAGTTAAGTTGCAATTACGTTCCGGTGAGCCTTATGTTATATTTAATTTCTGGTTAGGTTACAGTCAGGTCATGGTTAAGTTACAGTTAGGTTAAGGTTAAGTTGCGGTTAAGTTGTGGTTAGATTATAGGTAGGTTATGATAAGGTGACGGCCAGGTTACATTTATGGCTTATTTACGATTATTATTATTATTATGATTATTATTATGATTAAAATACAATTAGGTTACGGTTACGATTTTGTTCACAGAATGAACATTACGCATGTTTGATAAAAAAATATACACCTATTTTTGTAAAATGGCTCTGAAATTATAATACTAACCTTTTAGCTGATCATCGAGAATCGATTTCATTCACAGTATAGTCGGATTTAAGAGTGATATAATTAGTTTGAAATTCAAAATATTTCACTTGGGATATCTATGTGAAAAAAGTATTTAGTTAAGTCACTTAACAGTAATTTTAAGGATAAATATCAACACTTTAACACGAAAATCACGCAATCGTTGGACACATATTCCCTCCTGCGTTTCCCATTGCTGTCATTTTGGGTATTTTTGCAGCTAAATATTATTTTTTTAAAACAATTTTTGACGCAGTCAGGGGGCACGTATTTAATATAATGTACACTGTAAAAAATTTGACCCTTTTGCTGCCATCATCACTCCCCCGCTTTTATAGAATATCTCTCTTTTGACCTATGAGAATGCTCCATAATAGGCTGAAGTAATCATTTTCTATAAAAGCGGTGGAGTGACGATGCAGCAAAAGGATAAAATTTTTAACAGTGTATTTACACATATTTCGAGTTAAAGATAAAATCATAAAAATTTCAAGTTTGTTTAACATTATTATTACGGACCCGGGCAACGCCCGGCGGGTCAGCTAGTAAAAAATAATGAAAACAATATATGTAACTAATATTTGAAAATGAACATTTCGCCAAATAGGCGTCAGAAAAAAAAGTGACAATGGGGTGCGTATATGACATCTGTGCCTTACTTCCTTTTTAAGATAATAGAAACTAACTTAAATGTATAATTGATATTCGAAAACGAGGTTTTAGCCAAATTGGTGTCAAAAACAAATCGTGCCAAACCTGGTGCATGTATGGCATCTGTGACAAATTTTATAAAAGCAACCTAGGCTAAAGTTAAAGCTTGTTTGTTGGCGTTATTTGCACCTGCGCTTAATGGCATTTTAGTGGTACAAAAAAAGTGACCCCAAAGGTTGAAGATCACAACAATCACACCCAAACGACAAATAAAACAAACCATAACTACAAATAAAATCATATAAAAATCCAAACAAAAAATAAAACATCCAAACATTTATCGAGAAGAATAGTATGCCAAAATACCGGCACAAAATATGGAACTCTTACATGGAATTCTATTCAAGGTAAATGAATAATTTCTGCCTTTACACACTTCCAGGATAATCGACTCAATTTTTTCCTCTGAATGCAAGGGCAAATGAAATATATCCAATGGATTTGACTACAGAAGATTAGCCGGAATTACAGATGTATAAAATAGGTAACTAGTTATTTAGTATAAAATAGGAGGTATTTACGTATTAACGTCACCGCAGCAAAAGTTGCACTAATGCGGCAATAAAGAGCAATCTTGTTCGCACGCGCAAAAAAAATCGCGTCAAAAATGAGCAAAAAAGCACTAAAAAAGAACTAAAGCACCAATAAAGCACTAAAAAAGCGTCACAAATCAGCAAACAACAAGGAAACAAGGAATCCAAAAGATAACTGCGTGCGCGTACGGACAACAAAGATTGCTTTTTATTGGCACATTAGCGCAACTTCTGCTGCGGTGACGTTAATACGTAAATACTAAATAGGACTATAACAGAAGTAACTTTTTTGCTGGATAAAATTGAAGGGATAAGTACCGATATTTTAATTTTGTTACCTGTGCAGATTTCGTCCTGTTTTCTCGAGCCATTTCAGAATTCCACATTTTCTGCTCAGCTTCTTTCTTTGCAACACTTCTAAAGTCACTGATAGATTTTCTTTTGTTTTCCCTAACTTCAGCGATGCGGTGTAAGTGCTGAGAAGAAATGCGTGTGCTTCTTTGATTTAATCTTCTGATTGCAGCGTCGTCTTGTTTTCTTTGGATAGCAACCAGAGACAAAGAAGTTGTAGATCTTGCTATTGGGATACATCGTTTTGTCGATTTTGAGTAATTGGATGGCGATACTATCAACTCGTATTTCACTCCGCCTTTGGACACTTGGAAACATCTCATTTCGGCGTTCAGCACAAAGCCATCTAATCCGCATATCGTCACCTCTTCCGTCATTTAGTAATAAAATATGAATCTCAAAAGAAGAAATGGCAATTTTCTATTAAAAGCATATAATGTATGTAATTTTCAGAAACTATATTAATTTGTATTTTAGATTATACATTGCCGTTTCTAACTAATATTCCAGTCAGTCTCAAACTAAAGTTTTAATTTCTATGAAGAAAAAAAAACAAGAAGAGATAAATTAGATTCACGTGCGTGTTGCCCTAATTATAGTAGAAGTTAAAGTTAGCTTTTGGCAAAGATTCTTTGAGTTTTATGAAGAGAAAGTGAAGTTGTATTCTCCATAGATACGTTTTTTTTTTTTTTTTTTTTTTTTTTTTTTTTTTTTTTAAATACGTAATAGATATGCATCGAGGCTTACGAGAAAGACAGGCTACGCTGTTTATTCCAAGTATCTTTTTTTACAGACCGCTGGAGTCACGTGATACTCGAAAACACGAATGCGGGTGCACTAATAGAGCACTGCATCATTCTAGCGGTCTGTAAAAAAAGATGCTTGGGATGCACCGTGGTAGCCTGTCTTTTTCGTTAGCCTCGGATATGCATAAGTTGACGTCACGATCAGTTATTTACTGTTACTGTAGGAGAATAACAGTGACTTTAAACATAGTTTTATGCTATAGCTATGTCATACAGCTGCGTAAGCTTTTTAAGTTTGCTACGATAAAATTTACATGATCTTTATTATTATCATACAAATCTCTACGGTTATCATAAAGATCTCTACGGATCTTTATTATTACCATAAATGTGAACATTTAAATAGTTATAAAATTTTGTCTAAAATATAGATGTGACAAGATTTTGCTGTATGCCTTACGGGCTGATTAAATTTTAATAGGCAAAGATTTTCTTTAATATGTTGAAATGCTTGGTCGATTTTCCTTTTTCTTTTAACTTATTCGCTACTGAGTATATTAATGCAGTATTATTAATTATTACTGACTTATTTCTTCTCTCGTTTGACTTCAGAGCGAGATTTTTGTTTTATTTTCATTAGCTCGAATCTTAGAATTAGAAACATATTATTCTTATATCGAAATTGCATTTATATTTGAGTATCATTAATAAAATGGGACAAAACGGATGTACCCATTTGGGTACCCAGGGACCGAAGAGGTTAAACACTTATCCATATAGTAGTTTTACATATTGCACATCATTATCGCATAACTTTGTGTCAGTATTTCACTGTGATTCGCCGAGTATAAGCTTGGTGACCGTTGACTAATAGACCGGGAGCCAGCTGCAAAGACAATCACCTCATCAAATTGACTGTTGAAATTCCATAATTACACAGAACTCGTTTCGCATATTAAAATGCAACTGCTCTGCATTGTCATATATGTTGGAAAACATCTGCAATCCTTTTTTAGTGGTTGATTAGTAGGCTCACCACTGTGTTTCCCTTCATCCAAAAGTATGAAAACATTGATGATTGATATCAGAAAACACAATAAAAAAAACCTACCAGTCAACTATAAAAATCCGGTTTACAAGTGTTTTCCATCAATATATGACTTGGCGGACCAGTGGTATTTCAATACACGAATCAAATTTCAACTAATCTTGAAATTTCAACTGTTATCACGATAATATGATGGTTTGTGTTAACTGACTCCCGGTGTATAAGTCTCTCACCTTCTAAATTCCTTAAATCTAGGGAAGTGAATTTACCGAACATAACAATAAACGGTACTACTTGGTTATCCTGTCGACCAAAAAACTATCTCCAAATTATAAGATTAATTGCCAATAATGGATGATTGTGAATGTCGCATTCAATGACATTAAGCACGATACACATGTTTAAAACGTCATTAAGTGGTTTTTAATTCCACTTTTTATCTGTATTTTTATTCATGTTTTACTAAGTTATTTGTTTTTTTTTTTCGGTTTTTAAAATAAAAATTATGTCAACATGCATAACTTGGCTATTAGCTTGGCGACTTTTATAATTTGGCGAAAATGGTCGACGGGATAACCAAGTAGTACCCAATACACAAGTGGGTAAGTATGATCTCAGATCGCACACAGGGTTTCGTTTAATATCTCCTTCAAAACACTTTATTATTAAACTGACAAACGAAAAACAGTTTTTCGACGCTATTTTGGAATTTCTTCGCCAATCGCGCCAACCAGAACAGAATATATAATTTTCCCTCTAAATGCTGCCTTGATCACATTGATTTCTTGATTTCTCTATTAGAATCTGCAGACTCAGTGAAACTACACAAGTAAATAAAATTATGAATAAAAGTAAAATATTGCAAAGCTTAGCATAAATTTAAGAAAGACAAAACTTGTCATCAGAGGAGGCTAACATTTTAAATGAAGAAGAATTCAATAAAAAATATAATATTTCACTTCGCGTGTCAAAATAGATCATAAATAAGATGAAATAAAAACAAATAAGCACATTTTTCAAGTGATTTGTTTTATCCATTAACTTCTGTTGCATAAATAAACTTATTTAAATTTGCTTGCAACAATTAGAAGAAATGAAATTTCAATTTTGCAATTTACGCTATTGCAAATTTTTAAACTTGTAAATGTCGCTCATTTTCGATTTTTACACCATCGTATTAGGAAAAAAAATTTCTTTTAAATGTATTTTGTCTGAAAGCTGTATATCAATTTAATTTTAAGATATTAATTTTTTTGTAGTTTTTAATACCAATTTTGTAATTGTGGCAACAGTAATACTCCATTTCTTTTTAAAGTAAAAGAAATGGAGCAATTAGAAAACAACAAAAAACATGAGCTGATTGGAGCATGAAATTCCAGAAAATAAATCTATACTGAAAAAAACTAGTCGGATGTGGCAATCCCAAAACTTTCTTCGAAATAGAATCATTGCAGGAATCGAAAATAAATCTGGATAGAACTTTTTGAGCGATTTACTCCAAAAATTAAACGATACTAATTTATACAGGGACTAACTGAATCTGAAGTTTTATAAAAATTCGTGCATTAGTTTCTGATATAGAGCTATTGCGATAATCATGAATAATGCTGCATAGCAGCACCACCTGTTAGACGATTTACACCAGGTAATCACCACAATATTACATCAAGGACTAAAAGAATCTGAAGTTTCATGAAAATACATCCATTAGTTTTTGGAATATAGCTGTTGTTGAAATAGTGAAAAAGGCGGCATACCAGCACCATCTGTTGGGTGATGTTCACCAAAAACTAATCAGATACAGATTATATTAAGGTCTAGTTGAATATAAAGTTTTGTGAAATTCTGTTGCGTTAGTTCTTGAGATACAGCGCCCATAAAATTTTTGTCACATACAGAGTGACAGACAGACTCAAAGATAGATATTTAAAAAAATGTTATTATGGTCCTCTGACCCTTAAAACATGTACATCCGTTGAAAACTGGAAGACGAAAATTTGCACTAATACAATAATTTTTTTTGTAAATACAGAAGAAAGCAATAGACACGTATTTCAGCGATTTTGCAAAACCCGCTACCTAAAATGATTAAAAAGGGGATCGAAAATTTTATAATATTTAGCATATCTCAGCAACCGTTTTAGGCGGGCGCGTGAAATTCCAGAAAATAAATCTACTAAAAATATAATTAAACACGTATTTCAAAAATTTTGGAAATTGGCCACTCTCCTGAAAAAGCTAAAGAGGAAGTATCGAAATTTTTAGAACATTTGGTATATTTCATCAGCCATTCTTGGTAGGAACGTGAAATTCCAGAAACTAAATCTACTAAAAAGTTGATTGAACACGTATTTCGGCAATTAAAAAAAAATTCTTAGCTACTTTAAAGATGATGGAAAAAGACTCTTTTCTTCATTAAAAAATTTATTTGTTTCCAAAGGACTACGCCATATGGCAGCACTATGAAACTCTTGTCCTGAAACGAAGAAAAGAACTCACTAAAAAACTTTCTTTGACGTCACATTTTTCTGCGAAGCTACTTTTACCAGTCAGAAGTGATTCTAAGCGGGTGATGTTTACTTTTTCCTGAAATTGTTAAATGTATTCACGTATACTGTGCTGTGATTTTTTATTTATGATATAAAAGAAGACATCTTTCCAAAACGGAAGTGTACATCCTAATTGTTCTAAAGAACACATCGAACATAATAATAATTTACTATTCTTTCAGCCACATTGAAGATTGCCCTGAGCAAAATAAGTAAATTATCATCCTCAAAGACGCCTAGCAAGGTAGGCATAAATTTATGTATTTTTATTGAAATATCAAATTTAACTGAATCAGAACTCACCCTTCAGATTATGATTCTGAAATGTTCTTCTCTGAAATGTTCTTAATTATCTAAGTAAAATCAAAAAAAAAAAAAAAAAAAAAAAAAAAAAAAGCTTGCCCATGATTCTATTATTTGAAAGTATTAAACCATAAACATGTTTGAAAATATATATAATTACGATAATTGAATAAACGATTGAATTAATATAATTGAATAACGATTGAATTGATGTTGATTTGAATTAATATAATGGCTACACGAGATATAGCTCTCATTGAAAAATTAAATGACCAAAATTATAGTAATTGGACATTTAAGATAGAAAATCTTCTCCAAAAGGAAAATGTGTTTTCAGTAATTAAAGATCCCCCACCGGACCCCGACACTGCACAATGGAAAAAAGATAATATTAAAGCGAAATCTATTATTAATCTGTGTATAGAAGATTCACAAATTATTCATGTAAAACATTTGATAAATGCCAAAGAAATCTGGGAGACTTTGAAAAATGTTCACTTAAGAAGTAGTCTTTCTTCCAAACTTTTTCTTTTAAGAAAACTATACTCTCAAAAATTGAGTGAGGGGGGAGACATGATCTCCCATATCAATAATATTTTATCAATCAAAGATAATATATTTGCTATTGGCGAGGAAATCCCTGACTCGCATATATGTGCCCTCCTGCTTTGCTCCCTCCCTAGATCTTATGACCCAATGGTTACCGCGTTAGAAGCCAGCGAGACGGATCTAACTTTAAATTACGTAAAGAATAAATTGATCGATTAATATAAACATAGATGCGAAAACAGAGACGCGAGTTCAAATTCGCGAGATTCGGCTTACAAAGCAATAAATAAATCTGAGAATCGTGAAGCTGTTTCGAGCTCACGCGACTCAGCATATAAGGTAGTAAATAAAAATGCTAGAACTAAGAAATTTTGCACGTTTTGCAAACGAGACAACCATGTACGCGAAAATTGTTATCATTTAAAGAATAAAATGCAAAATGATAACCCGAGAAATAATCCGAATCGAAATAAGTTGTATAATAATTCAAACTCTTTCAGAAATAATTCGGGAAATTACAAAGGTAATCAAGGTAATGTAAGGGATACTTCCAACTTCTGTTTTAAAGGTAATGTTGACGCAGAAATAGATTCGAATAATTTTTCTACCTCAACGAATTCGGAAGAAAACATTTATAAGTTCTCCGAACAAAATTATCCCGCGTGCGATTTAATGTCTGCTAATAGCGCACAAGAACTTAATGTAAATAAATTCGTTATCGATTCCGGCTGCACAAGACATGTAGCATTCGCAAAAGAAAATTTCATAAACTTTAAAACCGGAAATTTTGGTAGCATAATGATAGCGGATGAAAATAGACTAGATTCACATGGTATGGGTGATATTAAACTTTGTACAAATTCACCACATCAAATTATACTTATTAAAGATGTTCTTTATTGTCCTGAATTACAAAGTAATTTATTATCGGTTAAGAGAGCAACAGAAAACGACTTTAAAGTCATTTTTGAAAAAGATTCTTGTAACTTTGTTAAAGACAATAACATAGTTTTAACAGCGGAGTTAAATAATAATCTATATGAAATTTGTCCTAAAGATGAGTACGGATATGTCGTCAAAACACAAATGTTTTGTGATAATCCGAATTGTATTACAACTTGGCATAAACGCCTAGGACACAAAAATTTTGAATCAATCAAATATCTTGTGAATCATAAGTTAGCGGATGGTATAACTTTAAGTAAGTGTAAACATGATAATATATGTATTAAATGCATTGAAGGGAAAATGTCACAATTATCTTATCCAAAGGTAGCATCAAATAGATCTAACGAAGTCCTTTCACTAATCCATAGTGATATCTGCGGTCCCATGAAGACGGAAACATTCTCAGGTAAAAGATACTTTGTTACTTTCATTGATGATTTTAGCAGGTTTACTATGGTTTATTTACTTTCACACAAATCGGAAGCCCTAGAAAAATTTAAAGATTTCTCTGCACTAGTAAAAAATAAATTTGGTAAACAAATAAAAGCCTTTAGATCGGATAATGCAGGGGAATATCTTGGGGAAAATTTTGAAGATTATTTAACCCTTAACGGTATCGAGCGCCAATTAAGTGTACCATTTTGCTCACCTCAAAATGGTGTTGCTGAAAGAAAAATCCGTACCCTTGTAGAAATGGCGCGCACAATGCTGTCAGACACAAATCTACCGAAACAATTTTGGAGTGAAGCAATTCTCACTGCTACTTATTTAACAAATAGGCTGCCAACCAAAGCAAACAATAACATAACCCCATTTGAACTTTGGAATAATCGTAAACCAAATGTGTCACACATAAAAACATTTGGTTGCAAGGCATACGCCTATGTAGAAAAGTCTAAAAGGGCTAAATTCGATGAGAAAACCATTGAAGGCATTTTCTTGGGATATGACCAAAGGAGCAAGGGATATAGAATATACATAGGGGATAATAGAGTAATGATATCTAGATCAGTAAAATTTCTAGAAAACGTGAAAAATGATACTAAACAAGACGAAAATAACATTTCGACCCCAACCGAAGTTGTTCAAATTGAATTAGATGGTGATAAACATGACGCGGACGCAATTCCACATCAGAGTCAAATACAGCTTAGAAGATCGGGAAGAGAAAACAGGGGAGTACCTCCCGATAGGTGTGGAATTAGCGCAAACATGTGTCAGGTTGAGGAACCCAAAACTTGGGAAGATATAGAAAATATGAAAGACCCAAAAATTAAAAATAATTGGCTAGCAGCTACAGATGAGAAATTCAATTCACTTATGCAAAATAAAACTTGGGAATTAGTCGACCCACCTCCGGGAAAACATATTATAGGCTGTAAATGGACTTTTAAAACAAAACGCAATGCACGCGGAGAAATAGAACGCTACAAGGCGAGACTCGTTGCGAAGGGTTATTCGCAAAAATTCGGGTGCGATTATGATGAAACTTTCGCCCCTGTCGTGGCACACACCACAATAAGAAGTTTCCTAAGCGCTGCTGTATATAAAAATTTAGATATAATTCATTTAGATGTAAAAACAGCATTTTTGCACGGAAACTTAGACGAAGAGGTATTCATGACACAACCCGAGGGATATATAGTAGAAGATCAAAAGGAAAAGGTGTGTAAACTAAATAAGGCTATTTACGGGCTAAAACAGGCTGCTAGAGCCTGGCACCTAAAAATTAGTCAAACACTCAAAAACATGGGATTTAATCAGTGCACATCAGATTTATGCGTGTTCAAACGAAATAAAAACGGAAACTTGTCTTATATTATAGTATATGTCGACGACATTTTAGTAGCAGGAAAGAAAAGGGATACCGAAGAGATATACAAAGAGTTATCAAGGGAATATGAAATAAAATCGTTAGGTAAAGTATCGCATCATTTGGGGATAAATATCAAACAAACAGAAGATGGAAGTCTAATGCTAGATCAAGAAAATAAAATTGACGAAATTGTTAGGAAATTTAACTTAGTAAATTCTAAACCAACTTATATTCCCATGAATACGGATTATTTTAATTTAGATCCTGATAGTAAACTAATGAGTAACAATACCCTTTATCGACAAGCAGTGGGGGCACTCTTATATATCTCCACCATCACTAGACCGGATATATTAGCCCGTGTAAACATATTAGGTAGAAGAAATGAAAAACCACGAGAAGTTGATTGGCTAGCAGTTGAAAAGGTAATTCGCTATCTGAAAACAACCAAGGACCTTAAGCTAATAATTGATAAAAAATAAAGAGCCCGTCTTAACAGCATATTGTGATGCAGATTGGGCATCAGATAAAAGTGACCGGAAGTCCACTACCGGCAATATCTTCAAATTGGGCAACAACTTGTTAAGCTGGTCAAGCAGAAAACAGACCAGTGTCGCACTCTCCTCTACAGAGGCAGAATATATTTCTGTCTCAAACACCTGTCAAGAAATGGAGTGGTTATTCGCATTGTTAACAGATTTGGACCTACCACAAACCTTACCGATCGCGATCTATGAAGATAATATTCCATGCATAAAAATCTCAAAGAATGAAAAACATTTATCGAGAAGCAAGCATGTAAGTGTCAAGTATTACAACGTAAAGACTATGATAGAAAACGGAACAATGTGTCTACACTATTGCCCTTCAAAGCAAATGATTGCTGACATCATGACAAAGCCCCTTGCGAAACCTCAGTTTGAAACTTTGAGATCTCAGCTGCAACTGAAGCTAGCACTTTGAAAACAAAAGTGGGGGTGATGGAAAAAGACTCTTTTCTTCATTAAAAAACTTATTTGTTTCCAAAGCACTACGCCAGATGGCAGCACTATGAAACTCTTGTCCTGAAACGAAGAAAAGAACTCACTAAAAAACTTTCTTTGACGTCACATTTTTCTGCGAAGCTACTTTTACCACTCAGAAATGATTCTAAGCGGGTGATGTTTACTTTTTCCAGAAACTGTTAAATCGGAAGCAAAGTATTCAGCTCCGATAATATTTTCTCTTAAACAACTTTAAGATTTTAACATTTAAAATTCTTCTTACTTTCTATTCACGTATACTGTGCTGTGATTTTTTATTTATGTTATTAAAGAAGACATCTTTCCAAAACGGGAGTGTACATCCTAATTGTTCTAAAGAACACATCGAACATAATAATAACTTACTATTCTTTCAGCCACATTGAAGATTGCCCTGAGCAAAATAAGTAAATTATCATCCTCAAAGAAGACGCCGAGCAAGGTAGGCATAAATTTATGTATTTTTATTGAAATATCAAATTTAACTGAATCAGAACTCACCCTTCAAAAGAGGGGGGGTGGGAGGAAATCGAAAATTTTAAAACATTTGAGATATCTCAGCTGCATTTTCAAGTAGGAGAGTGGAATCTAATTTCAGAAAATAAATTTTTTTAAAAAATAATTAAATGTGTATTTCAGCAAATTTAGAAATTCCATGTCTAAAAAGGTTAAAGGGGATGTTTGAAAATTTTAGAACATTTTGTAATGTCTGAGCAGCTGCTTCAGGTAGGAGCGTGGAGTTACAGAAAATAACTGTATTAAAAATAGTGAAACGATTATTTCAGCAATTTTATAAATTTCCACTTAAGGGGTTAAAGGGGTCGGAAATTTTATAACATTTGGCTATATTTCATTTCAACAGCCGTTTTAGGCACGAAAGAGAAAGTCGGGATAACAAACTTATTTTTAAAAAAATCAAACACTTATTTTACCTATTTCAGAAATTCCATAGAACATTTGGCCATATCCCAGTAGCAGTTTTAGGTATGAGGGTGAAATTTAAGAAAACAGACCTATTAAACATAATTAAATATTTACTTCACCGATTTTTGAAATTCCCCCTTCTAAGATGGTTTAACCCTTTGCGGTGCAGCACAAATTCATTGTTTAAGTGTTGAAATTAATGACTGACACCGGAATATGAAAACACCTGTATTTGTAAATAGGAAATTAGCTATATTTCACGCATTCAATAAACCGTAATTTTTTTAACCGAAATTCCGGTGCCAATGTGGTGTTTGTGAATTAAAATTAAGTGGTTTCATAAGTATACCACCGCGCCGCAAAGGGTTAATGAGGCGGGGGAAGGGGGTCGAAAATATTAGGACATTTGGCGATATTTCAGTAGCAGTTTTAGGCAAGACCGCAAAATTCCAGTGAATAACTTACCAAATAAGTAATTAAACACACACTTCACGAATTTAGAAAGTCCTGATCCTAAGGGGTTAAAGGGGGTTGAAAGTTTTAAAACATTTAGCTATATCTCAATAGCTGTTTTAGGTAGGAGAATGAAATTCAAAATAACAAATCTACTAAATAAATACTTAAACGTGTATTTTATATTTTGGAAATTTCTACTTAAGGGGTTGAAGGAAGATGAAAAATTTTAGGACATTTGGCCGTATCTCAGCAGCCGTTTTAGGTAACAGTAAGACATTCGGGACGACAAACTTTTTAATAAATAGAAAAAGTTCAGTTGAACTGATGACATTGATATCGCAAGTTATTCACCTTAATTGTGCATTATACTCTTATTTCAAAGAATAATGGCCCTAAAAAAATATAGGAGATAGCTCTTCCAGTTCCCCTCCCTCCTTTATATTTAACCAATGAGTTTTTGAAATAAGTTATATGCAGACAATAATGTTTAAATGGTAAACAAATACAGGGTGATTCAGCTCGTCGGTGACAAACTTTAAGGATCGATAGAGCACACCTAGACGAACATTTTTGAATAGGGAATGTAGGGTCCCTGACGCGATGGTAAGGCGCTAGGCGCTTTCGAAAATTTGGGTGCCGAAATTCGAAACGTCATAAAAACTAGGGAAATGGTTAGATTTTCTTGCTTGTTGCGTCGAAATGATTCTGTTTGTTTAGACTTTCTTCAGTACCAATTTGATAAGCGTATCTCTTAAAACATGGATAGGGGGCGCTGCAGACTTTGTAGAGCTGGACAACAACTTTAAGCCCGTTATTTCGATAATTTAACACATGCTCGCCAAAGTTTATACTCTAACTTAAAGTTTGAACCCAAAAGTAGAGCCCTGCAAAAAGCGTAAGAGCCGGAATAAAATGTCAAAGTACAGGGTGGTCGAAACTCGAAGGCTCCTAAGAGATAAACAAACAGATTTCTTGACTTATGGCATGCATTTTCATGATTCTGTTTGCTGGGGCTCTCTGAAACTCAGTTGAACGGTACAAAAAGAAACATCGATAGGGGGCGCTTTGGGCAAAAAACATAATTCGTTGACATTTCGGACGCTAACTGGAAACGGGGCGCTACGATCAGTTAGTAATAATGAAAACACATTTTCTACCTCTGCTCAACACTTCTGAATAAATTTAGACCAAAAACATCAATGATACTGGAAATTTATTTACAAAAAATAACACTACAGAAGATGCTCGAAATTTCGACCTTGGGCCATGATGCAGGCTTCGCACCTCCGTCGCATTGAGGAGTGTGTGTTTCCAACAATGCCAGGAGTATCTCTGATCTGCCCTGCAGCTGCCACAATGCGCGCCACAAATTCTTCAGCACTGCTGACAGGTATATGGTATACCTCGGCCTTCAGGTAACCCCAAAGGAAGAAATCCAAGCAGGTGAGGTCTGGTGATCGGGCAGGCCAGTGAACTGGACCCCCACGCCCGATCCACCGCTGGCCATACCTTGCGTTTAGATGGAGACGCACGTCGTTCGTGTAATGGACCGGAGCTCCATCGTGCTGGAACCACATCTGGCGACGCGAACCTTCGGGTACGTGCGCCTCCTCCAGAAGCTGCGGCAGCACTTGATCCAGGAAAATCAGGTAATTTCCACCTGTCAGCCGTTCAGGTAACAAATAAGGGCCAATGAGGCAATCCCCCAGAATGCCGGCCCACACATTTACTGAGAAACGCTCCTGGGCTGCTCGGCTTCTGGTTTCATGTGGATTTTCATCACACCACACATGACTGTTGTGGGCGTTCCACATTCCCTCCCGGCTGAAGGTGGACTCGTCCGTAAACAAAATGCTGTTTACAAAACGGGGATCCCTGGATCTCATCGCCAAGTACCATCTTGAGAATTCCACTCGAGGACCAAAATCCTGCTCTCTGAGCAACTGCACCCGCTGGATGTGGTAGGGGTGCAGATTCCGGGAACGTAAGATGCGCCACGCAGTTGCTTGCGAAATGCCAACATGTCTGGCGATATCTCTCGTGCTAAGACCTGGGTTGTCCTCAACCAGGTTAAGCACAGCCTCTTCGTTGTCGGGGGTGCTCACTGATCGCTCCCGTTCAGGCCTGCCTCCGTCGAAAGATCCCGTTGTGGACAACCTCTGGTGTACTCGAGCGAAGAAGGCATGGCAGGGGATTTGCCTGTTGGGGTAACGCTCGGCGTACAACCGCTGAGCGGCTCGTCCATTACAACCAGCAGCGCCATACGCCAAATGCATGTCAGCCAATTCAGAGTTTGTGTACCGTTCCATCCTACTACCGATCTGCAGACAAGTAACCCGAAGCTTAAGTAGGTACCGCACGTTCAAAAGACGTGTCTGCGCATACAACTACGTCATCTCGCGTTGTCGTCTACGCATTACGTATCTTTTGCATATCGATATGGTACGATATCTTTTGCATAAATCAGCAAAAAGCACCTTATGTAAATTTTATTGCGCGCATTGTGCATGATTGAAACCAGCTATGTTTGTTAAAAAAAACAAACAAACTGCAGTTTTAATAGCTTCTTATGATAAGTAAATTACTCTCTTGTTTTGTTTCTAACTGATCGTAGCGCCCCGTTTCCAGTTAGCGTCCGAAATGTCAACGAATTATGTTTTTTGCCCAAAGCGCCCCCTATCGATGTTTCTTTTTGTACCGTTCAACTGAGTTTCAGAGAGCCCCAGCAAACAGAATCATGAAAATGCATGCCATAAGTCAAGAAATCTGTTTGTTTATCTCTTAGGAGCCTTCGAGTTTCGACCACCCTGTACTTTGACATTTTATTCCGGCTCTTACGCTTTTTGCAGGGCTCTACTTTTGGGTTCAAACTTTAAGTTAGAGTATAAACTTTGGCGAGCATGTGTTAAATTATCAAAATAACGGGCTTAAAGTTGTTGTCTAGCTCTCCAAAGTCTGCAGCGCCCCCTATCCATGTTTTAAGAGATACGCTTATCAAATTGGTACTGAAGAAAGTCTAAACAAACAGAATCATTTCGACGCAACAAGCAAGAAAATCTAACCATTTCCCTAGTTTTTATGACGTTTCGAATTTCGGCACCCAATTTTTCGAAAGCGCCTAGCGCCTTACCATCGCGTCAGGGACCCTACATTCCCTATTCAAAAATGTTCGTCTAGGTGTGCTCTATCGATCCTTAATGTTTGTCACCGACGAGCTGAATCACCCTGTATATTGTTATTTTTCTTCTAATACCAGCAGTATCCGTTAGATAAAATTTTCTATTTTATTTGAGAGGTAAAATAACGAATTTACCTTTTAATTGAACTAATTTCTGAGTCGCTACACTTTATTCCACAGCAGCGTCGATTATTCCATTTATTACTTGTCAGCAGCGATCAAGGAGAAAGAGTACACGATACCAAAATAATGCACGCTGATGTTGTCAAAGATATTATTTTATGTACTCTTCTAGAAAATAAATGTAATATTAAAAATCATAATATAAAATTATACATCACATGGGTGAAGCCTATAGCTTTCACCTTTAAAAAAAAAATTAATTTACTATCAGCCTTTAGAAAAACAAAGCAGCTTGGTCTATTACGTTCTTTTACAGGAACGAAAACTAATCTAAGGGGTCTACAAAACTTTAGCAAAGATTTTACACAGAGAAAAATGCTGAGTTTGCATAAATAAATGTTCTTGAATATACGTAATAGTCTGGAATTATTAGTAATATGTATATGGAAACAGTATTTTTATTTAAATAATAAATGCAATATTCAGTTTACCAGCAGTGTCCTTTTGCTAAATATTTACTTAAGAGAGGTAATAAATTGTCACTTACCTCTAACGAGACGGAGCTGGGGTTGCTACGAACTTTGTTTCGGAATAAACCAATGCGATATCCAGATAAGGGCGCTAAGTAATGGAGAAACACAAAGAATAGATGCGAACTCACGAGCTACACGATTC
The DNA here is from genome assembly GCA_964019185.1 of Maratus speculifer. Classification (NCBI taxonomy): domain Eukaryota; kingdom Metazoa; phylum Arthropoda; class Arachnida; order Araneae; family Salticidae; genus Maratus; species Maratus speculifer. The sequence goes on along the minus strand of OZ025290.1, from coordinate 52,113,206 downwards.
TTGAATATTTTAATCACACAAACTACTAGAAAAAGAAATTAAAACAGGGTTAAAATTATTAATATATGTTTAAAAAATCACATTCGTGAAGCATTTTCGCTTTCACAATTTAAGTAGTAATTATTTTGAGCCAGCCGTAATAATTGGCTTGCCCTGGCAATCTGCTAATAGCAGCATAGAGAGTTAAAGACTGGATTAAAAAATGTTTTAGAGTCACACATAAAGAAAAAGTGATGAGTATGCTATTCTTGTTGTTCTTGGCTATAATACAATGTCTGATGTCGAGTCTGTATTCACCTGCATAGTGCTGACATCTATCATGCAGCATCTGAAGTAATCTGTGCAGATATTTCCATCTCGACTGCTTTCTCACAGTTTGATTCCGTGCTTTGTTACACAGATATAAATATAAAGAATAAAACACGATGAAGAAAAATAAAACCCGTTGCATACCCCACTACTTGAATTATTATATAACTTATTCGCAGTCATATAGATTTCACACAAAACATGAATTTCCAGGAGTGTTCTTTGAAATTCTGTGCGAAAAATACAACACCCCTACTTTTTGTGTGAAATTGATGACTGGGATAACTGTAATTGTTTACGCAATTTTTCGAAGTGAGGTTTTGGAAGAGGTTTTGTCATGATTTTTGCCCGCATCAACTTCGACGGGCAGTACGTTAATTTAATTACGCCAGTTTCGCGTAAATGCTCGATATGGTGATATTTTACTTCTATGTGCTTCGTACGCGATTGAGATTTCTCATTTTCAGTCAGCTTGATTGCGGACATATTGTCCTCGTAAACAGCTATTGGTAGCTGTTGTTCCAATTCTAAATCAGTAAGTAAGTTTAGCAACCACTTAAGCTCCTGAGCTGCGTTAGAAATGGCTATATACTCTGATTCCGCACTTGAAAGCGCTACACACGATTGTTTTCGAGAAAGCCAGGTTAAAATGTTTTTACCAAGTCTAAAAATGTTTCCGGTCGTGGACTTTCTGTCCATCCTATCGTTTGCGAAGTTCGCATCGCTGTATACAGTCAATATTGGAGGTTTAGAATTATCTATAACAAATTTCAGATCTTTGGTGGTCAGTAGATATCTTATTAGCTTTTCTATGGCTTCCCAGTCGACTTCTCTCGGTGACTCGTTCCTCCTCCCCAGTATATTTAGATTTACTATGGAAGCAATGTCGGGTCTGGTTCGAGTAGCAATGCACAGTAGCCCCCCTATTGCCTTTCTATATCTCGTGTTATCCTCCATTGGTTTCCCGTTTGGGTCTAAGTTGAAATATTTTGTGTTCATTGGGGTGTATGTCGGCTTACTGTTAATCAAATTAAATTTTTCTGCAATTTCTATTATTTTATGTGTTTGATCGAGCTCCAAACTACCGTTTTCGGTTTCTCTTATATTTATTCCCAAATATTGTGTCACTCTTCCCAAGTTTTTAATTTCATATTCGCGGGAAAGTTCTGTGTAAACTTCATGTGTATCTTCCTCTTCCCCTGCTACAAGAATGTCATCGACATATACTATTATAAACGCGATCCTTTTGTTTTTGATTCTCTTATACATGCATTGGTCTGATGCGCATTCTGCAAATTCCAAATTTTTTAGTGATTTACTTATTTTTAAATTCCAAGCTCTAGCGGCTTGTTTGAGACCGTAAATAGCCTTGTTAAGCAAGCATACTTTGTCTTCCTGTCCTTTCTTCGCGTATCCCTCCGGCTGGGACATATAGACTTCCTCCTCTAAGTCGCCATGCAGGAAAGCGGTTTTTACGTCAAGATGCGTAATTTTTAAATTTTTGTATACTGCTGCGTTTAGAAAAGCTCTCAATGTTGTGTGTGATACGACCGGTGCGTATGTCTCGTCGTAATCACTTCCGTATTTTTGTGAGAACCCTTTGGCTACTAGTCTAGCCTTAAATCTTTCTATAGTTCCGTCTACGTTTCGTTTCGCTTTAAATGTTCATTTATTGCCTATTACACGTTTTCCGGAAGGAGGTTTGACTAATTTCTATGTTTTGTTTTGTTTTAAAGATTCAATTTCTTCATTAGCGGCCTCAATCCATTTATTTTTAATTTGGACATCTTTAATGTTTTGTAATTCATCCCACGTCTTGGGTTCTAGTACGCGACACATGTTCGCACTTATCCCGAACCTGTCAGGCGGTACACCTCTATTGTCTTTCTGAGATCTACGAGGCTCGTTAGGAGTGTTCTCCGGAATTTTATTTTTACTTTCATCATTTCACTTAAATCCACTTTAACTGTTTCGGTTGAAGTTTGCTCGTCTTTTAGGTTTTCGCTAATATTGCTTGTTCCGTTGTCAATAAATTTCACCGTTCGTGATATTAAAACATTATTTCCGTCGGTATATATCCTGTATCCCTTGCTACGATTATCGTAACCTAACAAAATTCCTTCGATCGCCTTTTCGTCAAATTTGGATCGTTTCTGTTTATCAACATATGCATATGCTTTGCATACGAACGTTCTAATATTCGATAAGTTTGGTTTCGTACCATTCCACAGTTCTAACATTGTCCTACAGTTTTCGTTTGCCTTTGTGGGTAAGCGGTTAATTAGGTAGTTCGCTGTTAGTACGGCGTCACCCCAAAAATGTTTTGGCAAATTCGCATCCGATAGCATCGTGCGTGCCATTTCAACTATAGTACGATTTTTGCGCTCTGAGACGCCATTTTGCTGACTTGAATATGGGACGTTTAATTGGCGCTCTATCCCGTTTTCTATCAAAAAAATTTCAAAATTGTCTCCAAGATATTCTTGTGCGTTATCAGATCTGATTGCCTTAAACATTTTCCCAAATTTGTTTTTAGTTAGTGCTATATGTATTCCGTTAGTTTTGTTATAGCTTCAGAATTGTGCGATATTAAACAGATTATTGTGAATAGACTATAGTCGTCGGTAAAAGTTATAAAATACCTCTTTCCACTGAGTGTCTGTGTGTTCATAGGCCCTCATATGTCAGTGTGTATTAGGTTTAGCACCTGTTTAGATCTGTTGGTAGCTGTTTTGGGGTAAGGCGCGCTTGCCAGTTTGCCCTGTATACATTTGGTGCAAGTACCCAGCAAAGAAAGAAACAGTGGGCCATCAGTTGGAAAAATGATGGCAGCCACCTGTGCCATCAGCGGTTAAGTGCAATGGTGCCATTACTTAAACCAGTACTAAAGTGTCCGTGCGAAATGCTGCTGGCCCATCACTGATGGCCAACAGCAGACCAGCAATGGTATGCCATCACATTACTTCAATCCATCAGTCTTCCTTCAGTGCTAGCACCTATCCTACAGCAATTCGTTTGCTGTACCAGCACTTTTAATCCAGCACCATCACTTATCCTGCAGTGTTTATACAATGGCAAACCATCAGACATTTTTTTTTACTATGAGCAGATACCCAATTGGCACCCTTACAAAAAAATCTTATAAAAAAATCTATATAAAAAGTATTATAGAATTCTAGACCATTTTTCTATAAGCTAGTTTAATCGAAAGCAGTATGTACAAATAACTATATAGAATCATTCTAATATATTCAGATTTCGCCAAGTGAAAGCGGTCGACCCTCCCAAGTACTAACCGCGTTCGATGCTGTTTGGATTTTGTGATCGGACGAGCACTGAGAGTATGCTATTGCTTTTCACACCTCCCGGTTCTTATTAGATTTTTTAAGTTTGTTTCTTTTACGATTTACCTTCCTGATCTTTAAAGCCAAATAGAAATAATATACATGTTACACGCTGATTCTCAAATGTGTGAATTATGAAAACCGAAGTCATTTGTAACTTAAAAAATCAGGTTTTAGATTATTTTTTTGTCTTCGATATTCACAACGCCACCTAGTGTAAAGGTTGCCAGCAATAATACTGCAAAAGTTCGTGCACTTCGTTCGTGTAGTGGACCAGCGCATGAAATAAAACGGAGGCCGATCAGAATTTTGCCTTATGATTTCCAGCAGCAAAGTTCACTGAAGATGTCCAGCAGTAGTCATGCAGTGGTAGACCATTAGCCTGCACTTCTCCACCATTGCCAGCACCTATCTTGCTGCTGGCCAGCAATTTTCTCTTTGCTGGGTAGTATTGTGCTTGCAGTCGTTTATTTCTATGACCTCGACAAGCGTGTTTTTGATAAGTGATCTGATCACATCGTAATTTTTATGGCCTAACTTATTATGCCACATGGATATGCAATTTTTATTACTGCAGTTAGTTTGTGTTTGGGTTCGAGTGCTATATCCATAGTCGTCTTTGGGTCCTAACTCGTACAAATTATCATTTAATTTGGCGGTCAAGATAATATTATCATCTTTGACAAACATGCATGATTGTTTTTCAAAAATTACTTTAATATTATTTTCTGTAGCCTTTTTAACCGATAGTAAATTACTTTGCAGCTCGGGGAAGTATAAAACGTCCTTAAGTGTGATGTTGTGTTGTGCGTCCGGTATTAAATTTACGTCGCCCACGCCCTGAGAATTTAATCTCTTCCCGTTAGCTATCGTTATGTTTCCAAAATTTCCTGGTGTAAATGTTGTAAAATTTTCTCTCACGGATGACACATGTCTCGTGCAGCCTGAATCAACAATGTAAGTGTAGGGGTTTGTTGTCTGTGTTCTATTAACTAGTGTTGTGTCAGTTTCAGACTCGTTTTTCACTGGGGAAGGAGAAACTTTAGATTCGTCCTGTTCTTCGACTGTACTCGTCTTGCTTTCAAAGCAGTAGTTTGAAGTTTCATGTTTGTCGTCATTTTTGTTTTTATATTTATTACTTTGACCTTTGAAGTTCGCACTATTGTTATAATTTTTAAATTTGTTGTTTTCATTTCTATAACTATTTGTCTTCTGTTTATTTTTCAACAAAAAGCAATCGCGCGTGAAATGATTTTCTCGGTGGCAATGAGAAAAGTACTTTTTGTACTGGTTTGTCTTATTTGTCGCTTTGTACGCGACATTTACATTTTTGTTGTGGGTTCTATGTGTATACTCGTCGATAAGTTTATTTTTGACGAGTTCAAGGTTAAGTGTAGCTTCGTCCCTGGCCTCAAGGCTTGTGATAAGAGGCGAATAGGATTGGGGTAATGAGCTGAGCATAATGGCAACAATGTGCGACTCATTAATATTCTCTCCTATTGCGGAGAGTTTTGATTTAATGGTCAGTGTGTTATTCATGTACTCAATTAAATTACCCCCTTCATCTAATTTTTGTGAGTAGAGTTGCCCGAGTAAAAATAATTTTGAACTCAAGTTATTTCTTTGGTGTGTATTTTTGAGTTTCTCCCAAATTTGTTTGGGTGAAGCTAAATCTTTTACATATACTATTTGACTGTCGTCAATACAAAAATTTATGATGGCCTTAGCCTTGTTACTGTTTTTTAAATACGCGGCATCTGCGTTCGGGAGGGGGAGGGGACCTTCAAGTACATAGTTGAACAGGCCATCTTTTGTTAGTAAATTTTCCAGTTTGAAACTCCAATTATAGTAATTTCCATTGTTTAACTTTTCTATATTTGAAAGATCCTTAGACATGGCCATGGTGTTTATATTTTTAATAAAAGTATCAGATATTTTTTAAAATGCACTATATCAATATTGCAATGCTTTATATATATTATTTTTCACTATTCTATAATTTATTGATTATATCCAATCATAATCATAATCATATATTTCTTTTTTTTCATGAAACAAAATATAGGTGGACACTATTCTGCTGGTTTTATTTTTCTCGGCATCAGCATCATAATCTGTTAGTAATATGTATATGGAAACAGTATTTATTTAAATAATAAATGCAATATTCAGTTTACCAGCAGTGTCCTTTTGCTAAATATTTACTTAAGAGAGGTAATAAATTGTCACTTACCTCTAACAAGACGGAGCCGTGGTTGCTACGAACTTTGTTTCGGAATAAACCAATGCGATATCCAGATAAGAGCGCTAAGTAATGGAGAAACACAAAGAGTAGATGCGAACTCACGAGCTACACGATTCTTGAATATTTTAATCACACAAACTACTAGAAAAAGAAATTAAAACAGGGTTAAAATTATTAATATATGTTTAAAAAATCACATTCGTGAAGCATTTTCGCTTTCACAATTTAAGTAGTAATTATTTTGAGCCAGCCGTAATAATTGGCTTGGCCTGGCAATCTGCTAATAGCAGCGTAGAGAGTTAAAGACTGGATTAAAAAATGTTTTAGAGTCACACATAAAGAAAAAGTGATGAGTATGCTATTCTTGTTGTTCTTGGCTATAATACAATGTCTGATGTCGAGTCTGTATTCACCTGCTGACACCTATCATCCAGCATCTGAAGTAATCTGTGCAGATATTTCCATCTCGGCTGCTTTCTCACAGTTTGATTCCGTGCTTTGACACACAGATATAAATATAAAGAATAAAACACGATGAAGAAAAATAAAACGCGTTGCATACCCCACTACTTGAATTATTATGTAACTTATTCGCAGTCATATAGATTTCACACAAAACGTGAATTTCCAGGAGTGTTCTTTAAAATTCTGTGCGAAAAATCCAACAGGAATAAAAGAAGGGTTGTTTACCATATGGTGGCTCCATCTGCACTGCTATTCTCGAAGTATTCTGTAGCATTCAGTGGTACTGCCATCTTCCGTCATTGTACGATAATGTCCTCACAGTTTGTTCATACATATAAACACGTGGGAAAAAACGTTGCATACCTCACCACTTGAATAGCTGATTTGTAGTTATATAAATTTCACATAAAACATAAATTGTTAGGATTATTCCTACAGAGATGGTGCAAGAAATCCAACAGTTTTCAAAACTAATCAGGGAAGCGCCTTATTAGAATAAACCAGCATAGGAGTAGCCAGCCTTTTGAACGGGGGAGGTGCCCAAATTTTTTAACCTGAACATGTTGGGTACAAACATCTTATGTAATAAAACCTCATAAAACGGTACCCCATAAAACCTATCAAATTTCCGTTTTAGATAGGTTTTTTGCAGAAGGTATAAATGTGTGGAACTTCTTTTAAAAAAGACCCAAGCGCAATTTTTCATTGCGTGAAGAAGGATGAGAAGTTGCTTAAAACTAAATCTAATGGAGAGGGTCGTGCGAAGAGAAAGCTGCTCCCGGGGCAAAATTACAATTTGGCGCCCCCTCCACCCAACTTTTTCTTGTAAAAGGCCAAAAATGACGTTGGTAGTATAAGTTTGGCGCCCCCTAAAGTTCCACGCCGGGGCAATTGCCCCCTACGCTCCCCCTTTCGCACGACGCTGCTAATGGATAAGAAAAAGGTATATAAACATAAATAAAGCATGATAGATATAAAATAAAGATATCCGTAAACATAAATCTGTAATTATCACAAGTTTTCATTTCAAACAGCAATGAAATACTAAAATAAATAAGCACGACTTTAGTTCCCCCCGTCATTTTGATCAAAGTAGTATTAAAATAACTTGTAGTATGCAATTTAAAGTGAAAAATAGCTCTTATATTTTCTACTGATGAATAAATAAAATTTCCCCGTTAGAAAAAAAAAAAGCGCGTACGAATGTCAATGATCCCAAAAAACGAAATTTAGCAAACCAACAAACCAACCTCCATATTAATTTGAATTTTGCGTAGAATCATTTCTTATTTTCAGAGGAAGCACAGATTTGTACTAGAGATGAGTTCGAGCTCGATTTTTGAAACCCGCGCCCGAAAGATTTTTAGTACATTGGAGCCCGAGCCCATCCGAGCCCGATACAAAAAGTATACAAAAATAAATAAATAAATAAATAAATAAATAAAAGATTTAATGATATTTAAAAATTGTTTCAAATGTGATATCCCATTTAAAAAAATTCTTATAAAATTTACTCTTAAATAAAAATTTAAATTCAAGCTTATGAAAAGAGCAATTTGGTATCAAATAAAAATATCCTTCATACCTAAAATGATTCCCATATTTCTTGTCCTTTAAGAAGAAAATTTGATGGACATATTAAAGAAGTGTAATGAATAAATGGATAGTGTTTATAGAAATTACTATTTTTATGCTGAAGAATCAAAAAACGTTTTCAATTTCCTATAAAAAGAGTACATCTTCAGGGGTGTAGTCGTAAAAAAACCACAGGTTACACGATCGACGCAGAGGGTATATGCTCAAGGCACAGAGTATACTCTAGAGAGTACATCCTATGGGTTTCATGATAAACAGAAGGTTATACGATGTTCCTTAAAAAAAATCCAGAAGGTATACGGCGTATACCCCAGTATACCCTCCACTACATCCCTGTACATTTATCTATAATCAATTCATTTCTTTTAATAATTCCCCATGACTGACGAGAACCTTAAAATCAAGGCAAATTAAAACATTGATACAGTTATCTTAAAGTTCCGTTGTTTTTATGGGAAAAGAAGTAACATTAATCGAATGTTTTCAATCGGAATAACATGTAAAAAATGTTTACTTACGAAGGGAAATCCTCAGCATAAGCAAAATTCATGATGACAAACAGAAAAAAAAAATCACAATGCTGTTATCATATGAAGAACGATTATGATTCGTGCACAATCAAATAATTTGCAAACCTCACGCATCTACTCTGCCTCAAACGAAATTCCAACCAGAAGTTAATTTATTATTTATGATTATTTTGATATGCGCCTTATCAATTAATCGTCGACGGAAATGCAGTAGACATAAATCTCCATACATCACAAATTTTCTTTTAAAGCAACAATCAACTATTGAAATATATAAAAAAAAAATTATTTTTATTACTTACCCATCATACGTAGTATAGGGTAAGTCTTGCAATCGTTTTGAAAATCGAAAAATTTTTTTGACGGATTTACACGTTTCGGACACTGGAGATTACGAAAAACATATTTTTAGAAAAAAAAATTGCCGTCCGTCCGTCTGTGTGTCTGTGTGTCTGTCTGTCTGTCTGTCTGTCTGTCTGTAACCGCTCTATCTCCCCAACAAATTGAGATAGAGATTTGAAATTTTGTATGTGCTTAGTATGTAAGAATGGGACGAAGCCTATTTAATATCAGTAACCTCGATTATCCGGAACTATTTTTTTCGGACTCTCGAAAAATTCGTTCTGATAAAAGGTACATAAAAATTTTCGAATTCTTTTATTTTAAGGAGTGGACGTAAAAGGCAATAAAATAACACACATTTTGCAAAAAAACGAAGTCAATCGGATAATTAGTTGTTGCGATATTTCTAATCCTATTTTCCACATTCTTTGATTTTTCATGACCCTGTATTTCATTCGAATTTCAATTCAAAGATATCTTTTAATTGAAAATGAGATACTTAATTCGATGCAAGAAACCGTTAGTGAATATGATTATTATTTTTGGAGTTATAAGGATGTTTCTATTACGAAATTCAGTGCTACTTGAATAGCTTGGCGTTTCATACAATTTATCGAAATTGGATCATCAGAAATTCATTAATAGAGCATGATTATGAGTTAAAAATACTTAAATATATGTTTATGTTTTGTTTTGGAATTGTAATGCATTTTATAAATTGTTTACATGTTTTCATATATTGTGCTATGCATATCCATGATGGGTAAGTATTACGGTGGCCCCCAACGACTAGTTTTTCTTTCGTTTTGATCAAAATAACACTGAAATGACTTGTAAAATAATAAATAATTTTAAAAGGAAAATAGTAGTTCTTTCAATCTATTCTACACATAAATGCTTTTTAATTCTAATAAGAATGAGCCCGAGCCCCCCCCCCCGGGCCGGAAAGCTAAAATGAAAATAGAGCCCGAGCCCCCCCCCCCCGGGCCCGAACGCTAAAATGAAAATAGAGCCCGTGCCCGCTTCGGACCCGGGTTTGGGCTCGGGCTTTCGTGCTGGGGCTGAGCCTGTCTCATCTCTAATTTGTACAACTTTCCACCCCCTCCGTTCTTCAGGCTAATCACATGGTGGAATTATCGTTTCACATCTATATTTCCTTTCAATTTTTTTTTCTCCTATATAGACTTTAGATAACAAAAGCAAATATATAAATAGTAGTTTCTATCCTTGTCGAGAATTTACTCTAATTTTTTATGGAAATATGCATGCAATAGAAAGGTGTTTAACAAATTCCTTAAAGAAACGACATCAAATTGGGATTATAAAACCAACTTTTTTGATTTACTGTGATTAATACAGATTCTAGTAAATATTCTAGTTTTAAAAAAGATGAATAAAATAATTTTCTTAAAAAGGAAAAAAGAAAGAATCAAGGTCTCTTCTCAAATCTCTATCACATTTCAAAAAAGTCCTTCCGGCAATGCCGGGAGGAAGAGGTAGCTTTCATATACTTATATATTTATTTATTTATTTTAAGGTAAGTTACATTGTTCAAAAATACTAAGCTGAAATTAGTGGAAAAAATCTTATAAAATTAGTGATTTTTATAAGATTGAATACTAGTTTTTGTCTGAATATTAATAGACTGAATATTAATAGAAATTTTTAGAAATTAGTCATCTTTTATTCAACCTGGTTTTATTTTAAGCGATTTAGAGAGTCACCAAATTCCACGATATCATAAAGTGTATGCCATTTTAAAGCAACATTGTGGATCGTTCAGATCAGACCGTTTCAAAATGTCAGCCGTAAGCAAAATTCAAAGTGCTATAACTCAATCATTTTTTAAGGTATAGACAAAATAAAAAGTGTTCTGGAATCGTTGTTTTAAGTTCTAACACGTAAAAGAAAAATATTTTTCAACTTTTAATTTTTTCGCATTTAATTTTAAATTTTTAAAAAATTTAAAATGGCCACCATTTTGAAACAAAATGGTGGATGATGCTGGCCAACGAACTCGGTCAAGACATTTGTATGTACTATGTACATACCAAGTTTCATTGAAATCGGTTCATAAATACGCGAGTTATCACGTGACAAAAATCAGATCGTTTCAAAATGTCAGACATAAGAAAAATTCAAAGTGCTATAACTCAATCATTTTTTAAGATATAGACAAAATAAAAAGTGTTCTGGAATCTCTGTTTTAAGTTCTAACACGTAAAAGAAAAATGTTTTTCAAATTTTGATTTTTTCGCATTTAATTTAAAATTTTAAAAATTTTAAAATGGCCACCATTTTAAAACAAAATGGCGGATAATGCTGGCCAACGAACTCGGTCGAGACATTTGTATGTACTATGTCCATACCAAGTTTCATTGAAATCGGTTCATAAATACACGTGTTATCACGTGACAAAAATCAGATCGTTTCAAAATGTCAGCCATAAGAAAAATTCAAAGTGCTATAACTCAATCATTTTTTAAGATATAGACAAAATAAAAAGTGTTCTGGAATCTTTGTTTTAAGTTCTAACACGTAAAAGAAAAATATTTTTCAACTTTTAATTTTTTCGCATTTAATTTTAAATTTAAAATTTTTTATAAATTTTAAAATGGCCGCCATTTTGAGACAAAATGGCGGATGATGCTGACCAACGAACTCGGTCGAGATATTTGTATGTACTATGTACATACCAAGTTTCGTTCAAATCGGTTCATAAATACGTTAGTTATCGCATGACAAAAATCAGATATATATATATATATATATATATGTCAACATTTGAACGGAGGGTGGTTTTGGGGTCTGGGGGTCATGATCGGTGAAAATACACTAAAATTTTCCGGAAGTGCTTTCCTCCGGACGGCTGCAATAGGTAGCTTTTTACTTTTTGTAATGAAAGCTACCTAAATGTCAGCCATAAGCAAAATTCAAAGTGCTATAACTCAATCATTTTTTAAAATATAGACAAAATAAAAAGTGTTCTGTAATCTTTGTTTTAAGTTCTAACACGTAAAAGAAAAATGTTTTTCAAATTTTGATTTTTTCGCATTTAATTTAAAATTTTAAAAATTTTAAAAATTTTAAAATGGCTACCATTTTGAAACAAAATGGCGGATGATGCTGGCCGACGAACTCGGTCGAGACATTTGTATGTACTATGTACATACCAAGTTTCATTGAAATCGGTTCATAAATACGCGTGTTATCACGTGACAAAAATCAGATCGTTTCAAAATGTCAGCCATAAGAAAAATTCAAAGTGCTATAACTCAATCATTTTTTAAGATATAGACAAAATAAAAAGTGTTCTGGAATCTTTGTTTTAAGTTCTAACACGTAAAAGAAAAATGTTTTTCAAATTTTAATTTTTTCGCATTTAATTTAAAATTTTAAAAATTTTAAAAATTTTAAAATGGCTACCATTTTGAAACAAAATGGCGGATGATGCTGGCCAACGAACTCGGTCGAGACATTTGTATGTACTATGTACATACCAAGTTTCATTGAAATCGGTTCATAAATACACGTGTTATCACGTGACAAAAATCAGATCGTTTCAAAATGTCAGCCATAAGAAAAATTCAAAGTGCTATAACTCAATCATTTTTTAAGATATAGACAAAATAAAAAGTGTTCTGGAATCTTTGTTTTAAGTTCTAACACGTAAAAGAAAAATATTTTTCAACTTTTAATTTTTTCGCATTTAATTTTAAATTTTAAATTTTTTTAAAATTTTAAAATGGCCGCCATTTTGAAACAAAATGGCGGATGATGCTGACCAACGAACTCGGTCGAGACATTTGTATGTACTATGTACATACCAAGTTTCATTCAAATCGGTTCATAAATACGTTAGTTATCGCATGACAAAAATCAGATATATATATATATATATATATGGTTATATATATATATATATATATATATATATATATATGTCAACATTTGAACGGAGGGTGGTTTTGGGGTCTGGGGGTCATGATCGGTGAAAATATACCAAAATTTTCCGGAAGTGCTTTCCTCCGGACGGCTGCAATAGGTAGCTTTTTACTTTTTGTAATGAAAGCTACCTAACATAGACTGTTAATTTTGATTAACTAATTGAACTAACTTTGCTTACATTTTTCTCTTTTTTCTTTTATAAATTTTGATTTATTAAAATAATCAATCTTGGATCTGCGCGAGCGGGGGGGGGGGTGGGGGTGCCCGGGCACCCAGGGCACCCCCCCTGGCTACGCGAATGAACCAGTATACTAAATTTGAAGAAATCAGATAATTCTGCATGAAAAAACAATTTCGCTAAATTAAGGGGGGGGGGGTATAAGCTCCAGCATTTTCCTCCTTATACTTAGCCAATGAACAATTAAATCTAATATGTGAAACTAAACTCGTTTTCACAATTGAAAAAGCTAATTGAATAATTCTGTGTGAAAACCCATTTATCTCAATTAAGAACTTATCCTCTTTTCCTCCCTTTTATACTTAATCAATAAACCTCCAAATTTAATCAAGGAAACGCCTTATCGGAATAAATTGCTATATCAAATCATATAATTGCTATATCAGGCAGGTCGAATAACACTCGAAACCGAACCTTAAACCGAAATTTCAAATTGAAACAAATCGAATAGTTCTGTATGAAAAACCTATTTATTCAAAGGAGGGATGACATTCATTAAAGGAGGGATGAGCCTCCTGTTCCCTTTTTTATACTTACCCAATAAGTGCTACCCTAGGGAAGCGCGTAATCAGAATGAACTTAAATCAATATACACAGATTCATTCTGATGAGAAGTCATATGTTTGCGGAAAACGTGAAAGGGCTTTTGGATGAAAATCAAGTTTGCTTAAACATTTTAAGATGCATACCACAATTAGAACCTTTAGAGCAAAATGGATTTTCCCGACTATCTGTGTCGGAGGACAATTTATCTCAAACTTTTTAATAAATAAAAAAAATTCAGTTGAACAGATGGCATTGACCTCAGAGATTATTCACATTAATTGTGCATTACACTCTTATTTCAAAGAATAAGGTATTTATTAAAAATATTATTATTAAAAAGTAAACCCTATATATTAAAACCCCATAAAAGTAAACCCTAAATATTATTATTAAAAAGTAAACAGTATTTATTAAAAAGTAAACCCAATGAATTTTGATATATCATCTGATGAAGATGTACCTCTGAATACTTTGACAACTGAAGATGGCAAGAAGATTCATGCATACCCATACGGGTAATAAGGATTTTTTAAACTCCATAAATTTTCGAATGTCTTTTAAGGAAATCGCACTTAGTAAGACGTTTAACAACACATGATGTAGCGATCTGTAGATATAGTACGATTTGTAGGATTTGTAGATACCTGTACGATTTTCATTTTAAAAACTGTTCATAGATGGAACAACTGACAGCACGTATTTCTTCTCACGATTCTTTAGTAGAGGGAAAGTGACCCTCGACTTTTCTAATTCTAAAAAACTTCATGAACAATCATTTATAATTCCTTTTTTTTTTCTTTTTAGCATACCAGATGTAATGTAGCAGTACGAATCGGAGCGAGATAGATGCAATGTTCAAAAAGCACCTCTCTCTCTTTCTCTTTGAAACCTAAAATAAGTATAATTCATTTGTTACACCTTCTTATGTATATATTCCAGGATCAGTATGTTTAACCAGTAATAGATTACAATTAAATGAATACAGAAAAATCTGCAGAATTTAATGTGTGAACAGAACAGAACTTTGCCGATTACATTTCAAGTAAAGTAATCAGAATTGCACAGTTCTTCTTAAAGCCACAAAGAAAAAACTTCTTACGTAACAAACGACGCTATCGAAGGAATGCTCAGGTAAGAAGCTTATTATTTCCATTCATTTATTTAAGAAGAAGGAAATTATAATATATTATAAAGGGCCAGTATTTAATAACAATTACAAGTAATAACAAATTAGACTTGTGGACATTGTGCATTTAAGTGTCATAAGTAGTGATGTAAAAGTAAACAACAAAATAAATACCCGTACATACCGTTATTTTCGAACTCGCTACCCGTTAAAAAGTATTCGTTATTTTCATTACTCTTAAAAAACCGAGTATTAACAATCTCGTATGCACTGCAAAACTGCAAAATATCTAATTATACACCATAGGAGTTTGGAAGATTGCTATATGTGCTGCCATCTGTAGGCATAACTTACATTTAATTAAGTTTATAAGCTTTTAAAAAAGTAAAAATTAAATTAAATACGATGCAAAATTGTACATAATACACTATATTGCCATTGATTATTGGACACTTGCGATTTTATACATTTTACTAAATATCTAGAAAAATACATGAGGAATCATCTCAAAACTCTTAGTGTATAAATATAATAGTATAGTCATACATCTCCATGAAGATTTTTTACCGAAACTCCATAGGAGACCGTCAACAAATTAAAAAAGAATGAATATCTTTTGAATAACCCTGTCAAAACTAATGTAGCAAAAGCGCTCAAACTCCAGATTATGATTGAATGCCTTAT
Source organism: Maratus speculifer (assembly GCA_964019185.1). Taxonomy (NCBI): domain Eukaryota; kingdom Metazoa; phylum Arthropoda; class Arachnida; order Araneae; family Salticidae; genus Maratus; species Maratus speculifer. The sequence goes on along the minus strand of OZ025290.1, from coordinate 52,097,833 downwards.
TGTAATACACTGTGTTCATTTTTATGCAAATAGCATGCATACTCGCAGAGTAATTAAGGTTTTTATAAAAATGGCCCCAAATTTTTCCAAGTTTTTCCCTTATAATTTTCAGAGTTCTTAATATAAAATAATATTTTTTTCAGAAAATATGACAAACAACATTGCACACAGTACCCTGTAATCAGAATTAAAAAATACTAAAAATTGTATGAAAAATGAGTAGGTTTACTAAATAATTTTTTACTGCGCATGTGTCAAAGATATCAAAATTTCATTTGCATATTATGTTAGCCAAATGTATAGAGCAACTTTTGTAAAAATCTCAAAATTATAGCTTGAAAATTCTGAAAGTAATCGTCTATAGAAAAAAGACAAAATCCGTTGTTTCCAAAATGAAGCAAAAAAATGAGGGATTTTATCCAAAAGTAGTCGTAACATCCCTTATTGTGTATTCTATATACTATATTGACACTAATCAATGAATACATGGATACAACCCCTCTTGTTTTTGCTTCATTTTGAGAATAACGGATTTTCAACTTATTCAATTGACGATTATTTTCAGAATTTTCAAGTTATGATTTTGTGACTTTCACAAAAGTTGCTCTATACATTTAGCTAACATAATATGCAAATGAAATTTTGATATCGTTGACGCATGCGCAGTAAAAAATTATTTAGTAAATCAACTCATTTTGTATACAATTTTCATTATTTTTTAATTCTGATTACAGGGTACTGTGCAATGTTGTTTGTCATATTTTCTGAAAAAAATATTATTTTATATTAAGAACTCTGAAAATTATAAGGAAAAAACTTGGAAAAATTTGGGACCATTTTTATAAAAACCTTAATTACTCTGCGAGTATGCATGCTATTTGAATAAAAATGAACACAGTGTATTAGAATAAGGCATTCAATCATAATCTAGAGTTTGAGCGCTTTTGCTACATTAGTTTTGACAGGGTTATTCAAAAGATATTCATTCTTTTTTAATTTGTTGACGGTCCCCTATGGAGTTTCGGTAAAAAATCTTCACGGAGATGTATGACGTATACTATTTTATTTATACACTAAGAGTTTCGAGATGATTCCTCATGTATTTTTCTAGATATTTAGTAAAATGTCTAAACTCGCAAGTGTCCAATAATCAATGGCAATAGAGTGTATATCTAAACTGTAATTTCTAATAGAAAATTTTGCATTTTATTTTGTTTTGTAGGCAGAATGTAAAATACAGGGTGAGTCAGGTATTTGGAAACAAATCAACACCTGCTTTCAAACAGGAATATACACTAGAGATAGAGCATTTATTTTAATTTTAACGTTCTGTACAAGTCGCCATATGCACAGTGGATGACATCCTGCATTGAAACTACTGCCAACTGCAGTTATTGCCTCTGCAGACTGTTAAAACTGATAACAGGTAATATTCAGATGAGTGTTTGGAACATTTGCCATTGAAAAGCGGCTGCCATGAGGGTCGCAAAATCACTGTGTAGATAAGATAACTATTGGAGTCTTTATCAACAACACTAGATACGTAATAGTCCATTCAATTAATATCTAGGTAGCTGGGGGGAGAGGCAACAAGTTGAGGCCGACATCTTCATGAATGAATTAACCATCCATTTTTTGGTTTGTATCGGCCATACTGGATGGTGCAAGATCTTGTTATAAAAAAAACGCAAGGCCTTCCACGTGTTACAGTGCTTTAACACCTCGATATGAACAACAGTGTTGACTTTGGTACCTTGAAGAATGAAACGTGGATGTATCAGATCGTCTTTTCTTCTCAAAACCTTCCAGAATCATAAATGAGGCTGGAAATTTTCTACACGTGTCTATCAGAACTTCTTCGGGGATTTTACATCATCACCATTCCTTTTTTGCTGCTCACTTTCTTGACGTGGATAAAATTTTTCTTATTGGATAAAAACAAGAGCATTCCAGGATTCTCTTGATGTTTCATCTCGTTAAGGAGATGCTTTTCTCTGGTCATGCAGCTGTGCCTGGTTCTGTCTGGCAGAGACTGTACGCTGTTAAAAAAATCGTGAAAAGTTGTTTCTGCTTTTAAAGACTATCTACTTTCTGACCAATGTTTATGCTCCGTAAGTGTTTTTGTAGCGTTCTCAGTGGTTGGAAAATAGATAGTCTTTAAAAACAGAGGTAATTTACATAGTGTACTCTCTTCAACACGTACGACCCCTAAGGACGTTTCTTATGAATAGCACATCAGAGTGTGGCTTCATCAACCTGCATCTTCTTAGCGCATGCTCTTATTGACTTTGTAAGATTTTCATTCATTTGACTAACGAATTCTTGTGTTTTGATGATTTCATTTGTGTCAATATTGTTTCATTCATGGAACGATTGCCCCATGAGACCTTGCAAGGCTTTATTTATCTCCTTACATTAAAAACAAGTGATCTTGCGATTTTCAAAAATGTGGCGATATCTAAATCGAATTGTTCTTCAGCCACAGTGAGCGAATGGTAGCATGCTTTTTCATATCCTTAGTCAATCTAGGTTCTGACAAGTTCACATGTACCAGAAAAAGATTTGTAACTATGATATATATTGTGATTACCTCATTTATAACATGTGTTCTTAAATATCTGGCACATCATGTATATTACTCTGTAGGATATTGAAAATCCCTTAAAAACCTTTTTCCAGCGTACTTATCTTTCCAATTCTAAATCTCTGAAATTAATTATAGTTGTAAAACAAAAATGTCTTGCTGTAAAGCTTATGCCGAGATCTTTCGTGAAGTTTTATCGTATAGCATGACAGGAAATACCATTGATCATAATTACGAAATTTCATGGTTTAGTTGGGATCAAAGAAGTGTTTTTTTTAAAAAGGCACCTGTACCAGATTACGTTTAAGCATTGAAAGTTGAAAATGATTCTTTACAATTTTCAAGAGATCTTATTGAGTAAAATTATACAGAACATTAGCATGTAATCCACTTCATTCTCTGGCATTTAATTGCCAAATTTCAAATTGTCAAAAAATAATTCTAATTAGTCTTACCTCCTCTATGATTTTCACTATAATTTATTAAGAAATCATATAAAATATTGCAAGCATATTATTCATAGATACGTAATCACTCTCGTACCATATAGAAACAAACAACATTTATGACAGCATGAAACATTTTAGAAACCTTTCTCATTTCCACGATTATCCGAAGACTCACCTGCTCAGTTCGGAAATCAACATGAAGACTACTGGAAGATTCAAGGTGAATTGAAGGATGAATTAGCTCTCGAAATCTTCGGTTTTAAAATTAAAATGCACTCCATGAAATCCACGAATGAAGAAAAGAAACGACTGAAGGATGGGGTTACCCATAGGAAGTCAATAAAATTACCCTAGTTGTTAAAAAAAAAAAAAAAAATCAAGCATTAAAATTTCTTAGAGTGCCTGCGGCAAGTAAAAACTATAGCACAAAGAAACAGACAAGGCTCATTCAAGATGCTCATCATTTATTTACATTAAACCCAAAATCAAATTTCTCTAAGTCCTTTTGATAACAAAATATTCCTTTTGGAAGATAGAATAATCTGCTTAGCGTATGGACAATGTGAAATTTATTAATATTGAAATGAAAGTTGATTTACAATCCTGTAACTGTATAATTATTAGAATAAACTTGTTCTGTAGATAAATCTTTCTTGTAAATACACTTTTTCTGTAAATTGTGTTGTGTTAATAAACAATTCTTCATTTTTATACGTGTTCTTTCTTAAAACTTTTTCACAAACCATTTTTATGTAGTGTTTTATATGTATACCTTTTCCCTCATACAATAACGTAATGCATGCATATGTATTCATTTATATACATTTTTTTTCATACGCACAATTAATCACCCGTGTTTACTTATGAATATTTTTGCTAATATAAATAAATAAAAGTGGCTGGTTCTACGCCAGTGATGGCCTCAACGTGACCTTTGCCGACACACAGTGTAACATTTTGTGAATCTAGTGGATAAAAATAATATATGAAATGTCAAGAAATATGTCAATATATGAAAATTATCAATATTAAAGTAGTAAAATTGATATTACTAAAGATAAAATGATTATGTATTATGAAAAAATATATCTTTACATATTGCAGAGTAGCGAATGGTCAGGGGAAAACATAGCAAAAAAAATAGGAAACTAGCTGTAAGGATCTAATTTGACTAATTAAAGCTAGACAATGGACTTGTACATTGAAGTCTGGTGCATGAAGGCGGAAGCTTTTGAAAGGACTAAGTTCTTTTTCCTTCCAGGCGACTACGATTCTACTGGCCTTTTTCATGTGACATTAGCAAATTAGACACGGCTGCTGTTGATAAATAGCCTAGACCCCCCCCCCCAGTAGCTGCTCGTCGGGAGAAATAATTTCAATATCGCCAGACTTGCTCTGGAAACACTGGCGCCAAGGCGGATATCAGGTGAACCAATTGGACATTTATCTGGGAGGGGCCAGAGAGAGAGATCTGGCTCTCGAGAGTGAAGCGAAGGATGCAGAGGAGAGCAGAGAGAGAACTTGGAGAATGATGCTTGGCATGAGAGCTCGCTGTAAAGGCTCACGAGAACGATGCTATTCCATAGAGAACCCTGAGTAATGATAAACTGTATATATTCTATTTTTATCTTAAATAAAAAAATTAGCATGGAAAACGGATTTGCTCACTAACGCTACCAACAACACAAAATCGAATTCTTGTGAAAGCAAATCCGTTACAGTGGTTGCAGCGGACGATTATGGAAATAGCTAGTGGAGCCAAGACGCAGCGGACGATTATGGAAATAGCGAGTGGAGCCCAGACGCAGCGGAAGTGACTCAGGGCCAGAGTTTAGACGTGCAGCGGTGACCTGAAGGAAGGAGCCCGGACGCAAGAGACGTGACTCAGAGCCTAGGAGAGTTCGGACGCGCAGCGGGGACCTGAAGAAAAGAACCCGGACGTAGGCGACGTGACTCAGAGCCTAGGAGAGTTCGGACGCGCAGCGGGAACCTGATGGAAAGAACCCGGACGCAGGAGATGTGACTCGGAGGCCAGGAAAGTTCAGAAGTGTAGCGGGAACTGGGATGAGCGGAATGCAGACGTAGGCGACCCGGGAGAATCCAGAAAAGGACGCCCGTGGAAAGTGGACTGCGGATTACCCTAACAGACGGAAACTGCAGACATCCGAACAAGAAATACAGGTCAGTGCTCTTTAATTGTTCATTGCAGAGGTTTTCGCTGCAGGTAGTGTGATAATTCAAAAAAATCATCAGCAGTTATCTATGATTATTCAAATTTGAATTAAATTAAATTTGCAAAGTTTAAAATTAAAACGGTTTTAAGTAGGGTGCAAATTGGCATGCAGTAATTTGAATAGCTCATTATTTCTTTGAAATGCACTTTAATTCTTTTGAATAAATATAATTCTGTGATTTAGGATTTAAATCTTTATGTGTAGTAAAAAGACTAAAGAAATTTCTATTTCTTATTTGCATATTAATCAAAATTAATATTTTTTAAGAATCAGATGATTGCTTAACAATTGGATTAAGTAAAATGCTTTAGAAATATATTCTTGATTGAGTGATGATAAGAGCTATTTATCATATTGTTGAAAGTGTATTTGTATAGTGATTTACATGTCGCGTATTATCATTGTGAATATTTACATTACGGGAAATAATTGAGAAGCATCCATTTACGTAGATAACCTAGTATAGATTGTTTTTTCATAATTACGCACCGTTCAGAATGACGTGGTCAGGAAAGAGAAAATGTGATTTGAGGGAATTAGCTGTTGAATTCGGTGCAAATGTAGAGGATTCGGATAATATTCCTAAAATCATAAAAAAACTAATTGAATCCCCTGATTACGACGAAACTTTGGCATTAGCCCAGCTAAAAATTATTGAAAAGGATAGGCTAAATAGGGAAAATGAAGAAAGGGCAGAAAGAGAATTACTGAAGGCATATGAGAGGGAACAAAAGACTAAGGCGTTGGAAAGGGAACATGAATTAGCGAAACTAAGGTTAGAACGGGAGACGGATACAATTAGTTTGGCCTCTAACCAGAGCGAGAGAGAACCAAAAATATCTTTAAAGTCGGTTCTACCTAAATTTGATTCAGAGAACTCCGAGATTGCCATTTATTTGAATTTGTTTGAAAGACAAGCACGCAAGACACAAATCGACAAAAATCAGTGGGTTACTCATTTGTTAGGACTATTGCCTACCGATTTAGGAGAATTGATACTGCGCGAATCTCCCTCTGATTCAGATGTTTTCGACCACATTAAAAAAATACTTCTTGAAAGATTTCAACTTTCAGCTGAAGATTTTCGGCTAAAATTTGTAAATTCTCAAAAGCCCGAAAACAAAACATGGAAAGATTTCTTGTACGAAGCTTCCAATTTCTTTGACCAATGGTTAAGTGGTTTAGAAATAACGACATTTGAACAACTCAGAGATTTGATGATTACTGATCAATTGAAACGGAAAATTAACCCGGAAGCGAAGCAACATTTTATTGATGTTTGGAGCGCGATAATTACACCTTTTGACTTAGCAAAAAAATTAGACGCGTGCGACGCGGCGAGAAAAACTATGAAACGACAATGGCCCCCTAAATTTCAAAATTCAGCGAAGGCTTTTGAACGAAATAAATTCGCAAACAAACCAAAAATAGAAACTAGAGAAGAAGAAATGAAATCAAATTGGAGGAATAAAGAAAACCCTAAAAATCGGGACGAAATATTCGATAAAAGAAAAGAAATTACTTGCTTTACGTGTAAAAAGTTAGGCCATTATAGGTTTTCTTGTCCGGAATCAAAAACTGAAAATACTGAAACGGTTTATCATATCGCGGGTCTGCGAAATTTGGAAGATTTTAGTCCCTATGTCAGTCGAGGGCAAATTAATGGGAAAGAGATGAAAATTTTACGTTATTCAGAAGCGACGTTTGACCTAATTTCTGCTCACAATGTAAATAAGGATCAATTTACTAAAGAAAAGGTTTGGCTAAAACAAGCCTTAGACAACAAACTTCGTTGTTTACCAGTGGTAAATGTTGAAATTAGGCTAAGTGACGGCAGCTTCATATGCACTAAGGCGGCCGCAGCTGATAAAGAAACGGATATGATCCATTATTTATTAGGAAAGAAAACCCAAGCGTTAATTGATAAACAGAGGACCAGCGCGAAATTAAAAGAACCTATCATTCCGAAACCATGCGCGTTTATGGAATCCGAAACTAGAAGGGAATGTGGGAAGAGAAAACATCGATCGTTGGATGACCAGACCGCTTTCCAGATGTCCGCGGAAGAGGAAATGGTCAGCGCCGAGGGAGAGGGAATTTCCTCGAAAAGCGAAAGACAACGTCAAGGAGGAATGATAGCCTGAGGCAAACGAAGCGCCGTTAGTGTTCTTAAACCGGAGGCGAAATTAGAATGTACTAACCTAGTATCTGCCGAGAAAATATCACTCGTTGGAGAAAAGGGGAATTAGGAAAATGCCGTGTTTTAACGGATCAAAGAAAAGGCAAAACTAATCATAGCCCGATAGATATTGAGAAAAACATCGTATCAGACAACCATGATTGTGTAGAAAAACCCGAAATTATGAAAGAAATTGAGAGCGAAATAGGGGATAATTATTTTTGGCCAAATGCCGAAAAAGAACTTGAAGATTAAGGGAGGCCACACACCTGTGAAACCTTGAGCGAAAAAACATGAGACATGCGACAATTTCACCCTGATAACAAAGAAAAAACCGGTTTGACTGCGACATGTTGCACGATTTTTGACGCATGTCTCACTAGTGTGTGGCGTGCCTTGTACGAACGATGGAAGGGAGGTGAGATTTCCCAAAATACGGTAATTGAATGTGCCTTTGATTTTATGAACCGCATGAAAGGTCATCAGGGATTAATAGGGGAAACGATGACAAAGGCGTCTGAGATTAAGTCGAAGCAAAATGATGTGGGCACGGTGGTGGAAAAATTATCGGAGACGGACGATGTCCCAAATCAATCGCATCGCAGCGCGCTTTCCCAAAACAATAAGGAAAATTTTCTTAAAACTCGTGTTCCAAGGGAGTCGGAAGTTGACTTCATGAGTAAAAAGGCATCGGAATCTGATGTAACGAGGGAAGATTTCGGTACTAGACCTTTAATCAGTATCCCGGAAGAAGTTGATTCGGAAAAAAAGAGGATCAAATTATAACCAATTGGTAAGGCTTCGTCCGTGTCGGAATTGCGGAAGCGTAAGGAAACTTTGAAAGTTAAGGTTACCAAGGGAAAATTAGCACTGCGTACGATTAATGAGTTGAGACGAAGGCTAGGTGACAGAGGGCGTAACTCAACTGGAGTTAAAACCCGAAATAAAACGGAATTCTCCACGCCGGAATGTAAGCCAAAAAGTAGTCGTTCCAAATTGATGCCCGACCTTATCCAAAATTATTCTTCGGTAATAAAATCTGAGACGCACGATTTTGCGGAAAAAAATCGGAAAACTAAACTTAATTGGAATCCAGAAATGGAGGAAGCTTTCCTCACATCGAAGGAGGTGATCGAAAGTCCGATCTGGGACATGCCAAATTACGCGAAGGAATTCGAAAATAATTCGAGCTTATCATCACCCTTTCAAGTAAAAATTTGTAAAAGGAAGGATACACATTAGTGTTTGAGCAGAATAGAATGAATGTGAGCTGTAAATAATATTTGTATATAAATTCTTAATTAGCTTGCATTCAAATTATTTCTATATTATTTTATTAATTGAAATGTGTATCTGGCTTATAAAAAATGTTATATTGTAGTAAATTGTGTGTTTTATCGTACAAGTTAAATTGATAAATTAACTGGTGCGAACCTCTGTAGTGAATTAAGATAAGAGTAACTGTACCTCGACTTAAGATTTTCCAACGTGTGGAAAATCTCGGCCACAGGAGGGGATTGCTGTAAGGATCTAATTTGACTAATTAAAGCTAGACAATGGACTTGTACATTGAAGTCTGGTGAAGGCGGAAGCTCTTGAAAGGACTAAGGTCTTTTTTCTTCCAGGCGACTACGAGTCTATCGGCCTTTTTCATGTGACATTAGCAAATTAGTTACGGCTGCTGTTGATAAATAGCCTAGATCCCCCAGTAGCTGTTCGTCGAGAGAAATAATTTCAATATCGCCAGACTTGGGCTGGCAACACTGGCGCCAAGGCGGATTCCAGGAGAACCAATTGGACTTTTATCTGGGAGGGGGCAGAGAGAGAGATCTGGCTCTCGAAAGTAAAGCGAAGGATGCAGAGAAGAGCAGAGAGAGGACTTGGAGAATGATGCTTGACATGAGAGCTCGCTGTAAAGGCTCGCGAGAACGATGCTATTCCATAGAGAACCCTGAGTTCTGATAAACTGTATATATTCTATTTTTATCTTAAATAAAAAATTAGCATGGAAAACGGATTTGCTAACTAACGCTACCAACAACACAAAATCGAATTCTTGTGAAAGCAAATCCGTTACATAGCAGTACTTTTTCATAGAAAATACTTGAAATAATATAAATTGATTAAAGAAGGCGAATTTCTTTTTGCCAAAATATTGGTATTTCACACCTTTTTTCACTGTGTTTTTCCCTGATCACTCACCTCCCTGTAGTAAATTATTCGATTTACGTTATTGTCACTCCGTCATAATAAAAAGATGTTTTGTCATTTTCATACATAGACATCTGAGTAGTGATATTGTATTCAGTGCATATTTTTTCTAATGTATCATATCTATTTTCAACAATGAGAGTTTTCTTGCATTAAAAAAATAATTAATTAATTACATACTGCTATAGTTACCAGTGTTATCATAAAGTAAATCACTGACATTTACTGTCGTTTGCTATTTTTTTTTATTATTTGTATGTTCGATCACCGTAACTTCAGCTTGAATTTCAGACGCTCTGCAGTTTTATTGCAATTTTAATGTCATAATTTATAATGCTCAAAGGCAGACATATTTATCTTGCATCCAAATGCTATGTAAAATTTCATAAAATCTGTCAACTTATCAACACCTGTTATGCTAGCGACCACAGCAGCATCTTTAAAAATCTTCATCTATTTCCATATTATCTTGTCCTTCTTTTGGATTATAGTAATAATTTTCTTTTATGTTAAATCTTTCAATCATATTTTTCGTTTGTGTGATAAGTCATTTATCTTCAGGTTTTTGAAATTGCTATTTCTTTACATCAAATCTATAATTAATATGTAAGAGGACCCTAAATCCATAACCATATATGAACATACGACCATATCCGAATCCATATTATCATATGACAATCCACACAGTGTAAAATAAAAAATATGTAACCTTAGTAATCTAAATTTACCGAAAATGATGTCAATCTACTAAACTTGTAAGCAAAACTAGAGATATCTGTAACTTTACAAAAGAATTTACTAAAATTTTAGTAATTTTACTAATTTTTTTTTGTAATCTTGTCACCGTTTACTTAAAAAGTTCTAGGAATCCGATTTTCCAAAAAATTTCTTAGTAACCATACACTCTAAAAAAAAAATGTGTAAATTTACACTCAAAAATGTCTAAATCGATGATACAAAAACGACATGTCTATATGTGTAATTTGGTGTGTAAAATACGCCAAATGTGTAAATTTCAAAATACACATTTTAATGTGTAATTTGATGATAAGTCTAAATGTGTAAAAATTATCTGATAACTCCAGAAATACACGCTTCAATGAGTAAATTGCTGGGAAATACACATATTTCTGTGTAATATTTTTACACATATTTCTGTGTAATATTTAGTTTTTGCACATATTTCTGTGTGATACTTTTACACATATATCTGTGTAATATTCAGTTTTTGCACATATTTCTGTGTATTAGGGAAATACACATAATGTTGTGTAACATGCAAAATACACAGATTTGTGTGTAACATTCTGTTCTGACACGTATGTCTGCGTAACAAGCAAAATACATTATTTTGTACAGTATTATTTTATCCTGTACTTTGGAGTGTAAAATGTGAATTAAGTGTTTTCATTACCGAAAAAAAAGAAAAAAAAATGCATGAAAGACAAACTGGTATGTTTGTTGTGTTCTTTCCTTTTAACAGATTTGTAGTCTAAGTAATCAAAAACAAGATCAAAAATCACTGTACGTTCAATCTGAAAAAAAGTTATAATTGCTTCTGTGTCTGTAATTGGATTTGGTGTAAACATTTGAATTTTTCGGACTAGGTTAAAAAAACTATTTCTTCTGATATCAAATTGCATTTTTTTAGAGTTTTTATTTATTTTTCTTGTAGTTTTTGAATGCAATACGCTTATAAAAAGTCTTCAATTTAAAAATCACAAACGAAAAACCATGAATTGAAATCTATGAAAAGCTGTCTTTTGTCATCGGTAGAAAATGAAATAAGAAATGTATAGCATGTAAAATAATGAAAACTCGAAGTTTTATAGCAAAATATATTATAAACACGTTGAAATAGATAGTATTTAAACCGAATAATTATTTTAAATGCTATATAATGTTAAAACTGCCAATATTTACTCTAATGTTACAATATGTGATTTTAAACATGAAGAAATGATTTAAAACGCTATATAATGTTAAAACTGCCAATATTTACTCTAATGTTACAATATGTGATTTTAAACATGAAGAAATGATTTAAAACACAAAAATAATAAATTATTTTTTCCAAATGTGTAATAAGCAGAAAATAACACACTTCTCATCCATATTATAATTTTAAAGTGTTAAATTGTAAAATAAATGAACTTACCTTTGAAAAAAAATCTGTTCTAGGCTATCTCTAGCCGTTTTAATTTTACAAAATTCATTTTAGCAATAATGATCTAAAACTGCTCAAGTGATCAAACTCAGTATCGTCATATGTTGAGAATTCTAAGAACATATGTGGCAAAAATGCTATGATGGATGATAGCAGTAATAAATAAGACCCCCGATTAAGGGTGTATTTATATACAAATTGCCTTTTTTTCTGATTTATTTTTAAATTCGTTTTTGCTCTCAAGCGCATCAAACTGGCAAATTCTCTTATTTAAAAAGTATATTAGGTCCCGTGCTTTTCAATTTTTTGATAAATGCAGTAAATATTGCAAAAAAATGCTGTTAAAGTCAACGTTTTAAACCGAATTTTCCGAAGCGGGATATCTGGGAACGAAAAAAAGAGTCATACTGAGGAAATAATAGTTTATAAATCTAATTCTAATGAATTTAACAAAAAATAAAATCACACGACATCTTATAGATCTCTTTAAAAGTCACATCAGCAAGTTTCGTGTTTTTACTTCTAAAAGTGAGTCTGAAATTGTATCAGAAAATTTCGAACTGTTGAAGGTGAAAAAAATGTTTTCGAATGCACCCTTAATGCTCGCTGGTCATTTTGACTTTAGTGTACATCGCAGTTATGTAACACGGAGATACAAAGGTGTAATTCACTTTACATTATGATCTGACTGAAGCAAAATTCAAACTTTAAAAAATTTAGTTATTAAAAAATAATTTTAATAATTCATTGCGAAAATTACATTTTTATTTATAAAATTGTACATTTAAAAATAATAACTCTTGCTATCTATAATTATTATTTTTGAAAACAAAGCTCATTTTTCAGGTCTTATATGAAAGTTTTTGCACAATTTTCCAAGAATCTATGTTGCCAGGGCCAATATCACTCTAATATCGTCATAAAATAATACAAGCGGATTTATAAGAATTTACTATAGTGGCTTTAAATGAAATGTGATAATTTTTTTTCCATATAATTGTCTGTTAGAAATCCATATAACCGTACTTATTTTTACCAGACACAGCTAAAAACAAAGTAGGAATACACAGTTAATCACTTTTTTTTATGTGAATGAAGTATAAAATTGCAGATCATACATAAAATAAAATCACACTTTGGTATATTATCATTAATATTTTATTTAAAAGATTGGAGGATAGTTATAAATAACAAAACTTATTTTAACACTCCGCCTACCAGACAGTTCCCCCGTCGGATCGGCCAACAAAAATTAGTTTAAAATTCCGTAAAAATAGGGTGTAAAAAAATCATGATTTAAAAAGCAATAATAATAAAGATCGAATTTTTGTATTTAAATCATATTTCTTTTTATTTTAATCGGATTTTTTTCCCCCCTTCAGCATTGAAATATTGAATAGATGTAGGTTTAGCCTATAGGTTTCTAAGATTAATAGATTCTAGGTTTCTAAAAAATTCGACCTTTATTTACTAACATAATCTATGTTTTTACACTTTAATCAATAAAATTTAATTATTAGTTAGTAACTACAAAAATTATAAAAACTGTAAATTAGTAATTTCATTAATTAATATAATACTATAAAGTTATATACATTAATATTTTGCAATAATTATGTAAAACTATATTAAAAAATAATGATTTTACATTTATTAAAATTATCAGTTGCTGCATTTAATTTTAAATTGATTGCAATCTTTAATTAGGTATATAATGCATATTGTAATGCTTAAATTAGTAAACGATAATTCAGTATTTAATGTTTATTCTAAAAAGAAAAAGGGCAGTATGCTTGTTCTAAAAAAAAAAGGCACTATTACATAAGAAAATATACTACTAATGTGCTTAGTAGCAATAAAAATAAGTACATAATTTTTTAATACGATAAATACAAAAATCATTAATTTTCAATACTTCTATAAATTACGAATTGAAAAATACAATTAAATAACATGTTTTAATAGTATCCTGCTTTTTTTTCCAAGAAATAAAGTTCTATCATTTTTGTTAAGTCTTGGGTGCACATATTTAGAAGTACTGCGGTATGGAGGGATTTATTTCAAAAAAGATCTGGCTATTATATTAAGTATATTTCACTATTTTTTAAAAGGTGCATTTTGTTAATTTCAAAAGGGGCAAAGTGTTGCAGCCTTAACAAATAGCCAAAATGAAACAGTAATCAACAGAATTAATAAAAACAGCAAATAAGTAATTTCAATATGGCATAACCAACATAACTAACAAATATTATTGGTAGCTCGTTTTGCATTTGTAGTAACAAAAATTACTGTTAATAGCGTAAATCATAACTTACACAATGTATGTGATGCATACTAATATACATATAGCCGAAATTTAATATTCTTTAAATGCTTATTTCATATAAAAGAATAAACAATTTAATTACTTAAAGGAAATTATGACATCACAAATTATATTAGATTTAGATTTAAATATAATATTTAAATGAAATATTTTTTATGCCTTACAAAGTTATTGTATTTACTGTTTCACAGGACTCAGAAATTAAGATTAGAAACAATTATTTAAAGCTTTTTTATCAGATTTTGGTGTACTGTATACAGTATTCCAAATTACTTACAATTAATTTTAATACACTTTCCAAATTACATTAATCTTAGATTTTAATACGTTTGTGTCATTTAGAACAATTAGATTTAAATCAATTTTGATTTAAATAATTGATTTTTTTTTTCAAATTGTTGATTAAAATAATGATTTAATCGCTAGCTTAAATCCACTTTTTAAAATAGTTAACACCCTAAGTACAATCCAAATGAATGCGATAAAATTTAGAAATTGGTTTGTATATTTGTTTTATTAGATCTAAATTCGTAAAAATCTCGAAACATTTAAAAAATATATCGAATAAAAGCTAATGAATTTTAACTGTGGTTGTATGCATTATTGTAATTTTTGTGCACTGTTTATCTTTTATTTCTTTTTTCGTGGGTTAATCATATATTTTCTGATAGTGTGTATCGTATAGATATTTTGAAATTCCTTTCATTAAAATCATTCACAAAATAAAATAATAAAAGCTTCTAGAATTAAAAAAAAATAAATAGACAATAGAATTATGACATTTCAGCCTCATTCCTTCAAACATATGGATTATTCATAGATTTTTATTTATTTCAACAAAATCATTGTAATTTAAAGAAAAGCAAACAGAAAAAAAAAATTTCATACCTATTTTCCACTTACATATTTCTTCATTTTTTGATGGTAATCCATAGAATCATTTGTAGAAAACAAATATTCCAATATTAATTACAAAAGCGGTAGCATGAATCTTTTACACATACCAACAGCATTTGTAAACTTTCTTGGACGTATTTTGTATAAAACACAGAATTTTGCGATGCTCTTGTAATATTTTTTGCTTAAATTTTTAAACTTTGACGGACTATACGTACATAAACGGCTATTTTTACAAACAAAATGGTCTCGTTCTCTGTGTATTCCAAAGATCAACAAATAAACTATACTGTGTTTAATTAAAAAATCGTCTGCGAGTTTTCCCTATTGCACATGGCATATGCGCATGCAAAAATTATAAAGCAAACAATGCTTACATTACTAAACTTTGAAGTTTATCACCTGTTCGTTCAAAACAGCAGGTTTAATATTTTTTTTTTCCTTTTTGAAACCACAGAAGTATAAGTGTCGCAGAAGTGTGTTTTGTTAACGACAGCTGATCGTTAACAAAAAATCACAGTAAAAGATAAACTGACATATATACCTGAACCTGAAACATTTTTACACTCTTCTATTTTTGCAAGAAAAAAATACTAGATTCGTGAAAATTTTCGAATTCTTGTTTTTAATGGATTTTACACATTTTATAAGGTTAAAAATGTTTTTACAAAATGTTTGTTTGTATGTCTGTGACTCTGTCTGTCTCTATGTGATATAAATTTTGTTGGCACTCTATCTCAAGAACTAATACATGGAATACGTTTTCATTTTATTTGAACCTTATACATACACATGCATATATATATATATTTGTGTGTTAGAAATATGATTCTATATGTCAATAATTAATTTATAACAAGCTGGAAATTGCATTTTAAACGTAGCAAATGAGATGCGTTCGTGCTATGACAAAGTTCTAAAAATATTCGGTTTTTGGTGTAATGGATACAGTATTTCGGATACAGTATAATGGCCGAAATCTTCGGTGTGTCCCTGTAAATACTCTCTGCTTTCTGTCAGCGGTGTAGTCGTAAAAAAAGCAAAGGGTATATGCATAAAACAGAGGGTATACCCTAGAGTGTATACACTGTAGCTCTTTT
This sequence comes from Maratus speculifer, assembly GCA_964019185.1. Classification (NCBI taxonomy): domain Eukaryota; kingdom Metazoa; phylum Arthropoda; class Arachnida; order Araneae; family Salticidae; genus Maratus; species Maratus speculifer. Next base: position 52,081,686 of record OZ025290.1, on the reverse strand, counting down.
GAGAAACAGAGGGTATACCGAGTTCCTTAAAAAAATCCAAAGAGTATACGGCGTGTACCCACGTATACCCTCCACTACATCCCTGCTTTGTATTATACAGGAAGTAACTTGTAATAAACCTCAACAACGTACATAAAATGTGAAATAGTTTAATAGTATTATAACGCGCCCCGAACGATATCTCCCCTATAATATTATGTAATGGAATACTTGTGTGTGGCCCTGTAAATTAATAATAAATATTCTTTGCACCACCGATTGTGCAGAACGTGTATTTTATCATACACTTCATAGATACATATAGATTGTATTATATTCGAAAGCGTGTAGCATCATTAACAAATTGGAAATTGCGCGTCAAACGTGGCAAATGAGCTGCGTTCGTACTACAATTAATTTTATAAATATTCTGAGCTTAATACATTAGCTGTTAAATTCTTATGCTAAAATACATGAATATAAAATTTGATACGATTATATATCTCCAATTCAGTAACACGAAAATAATAGGACCTCTTCTTAAATAGGATGCAATCAAGATCGCAAACCTAGAATCATTACTTATCATGGGATACCGTGAAAATGCGTAACTGATTCGAAAACCACTGCTATTTTCATTTTTACTCTGTAACTCTTACAGATTCTTTTGTGTTACCCTGTATATGATTTACAGCATTTATATACACAAAGTAATATGCAAAAATATGGTTACACTTAAAAACTCATATCACAACTAAAAGTGCACTTCTAGCAAAAATCTGTAACGTATAGAGTAGTTCTGGTGCAGTATAGTATCCGAAATCTTTTGTGAGTGCCTGTAAATACTGTTAGCGCTTTCTATTATTAAAGAAGTAACTTGCAATAAAACTGAGCAACGTATATCAACTTAATTATATATGAAATAATTTAACATGATTGAAATACGTAGAAAACAATGTTTTCCCATATATCATTATGTGACGGAATTCTTTTGTGTAGCTCTGTAAATGAATAATAAACGTTTTTTCACCATATATTGCACCGAATGTATATTTTAATACGCTTCGGTAAATGTATATAAATTTTTTCCTGTTTGGAATGCTGTAACACCTTTAAAATGAACTTGAAACATTTTTTTCTCATTGACGGTAATGTAACGTAATACTTTTAATTATCCCTGTAATCAAACTATACATCCGATTTTCATAAAATTTGAAAAACTCGACAAAATTTATGGAACAATTTTATATTTTAAATTTCAAACGATTCGGTTCGATAGTTTTTGTTCTATTATATGCGGACAGACGGACAGACAGACGAACGAATGGACTGAACAACGACAATCGGTCTTACATACATACATAATTACGAACGGACCTAATTATGTATCTTTTTGTATGTATTAATCACTTAAAATTCTTTTGGTCGTTTTCGTTTTCGGCCGAAAATAGGATGAGTACCAAAATTCGGTTTCAGTTTCTGTTTTGATCTTAAAAATCGTTGATTCAGTTGATCCTTAATTATGATTAACACTTTCATTCGTGTAAATGGAAGTACTTTTCTACATTTACACATCTGTATGAGTTAATCAAGCGATAACAAATTGCACATTTGATTTCACATGCTAGGTACACATAAAAAAAGGTAATTTTTTGTTTAAAATGTGTAAATTTTATGACAAGTATGCATTTGTAAAAAATTACTCACTTATGTGTGTATTTATAATTAAGTTTAAATTAGACTAACACATAAATAAGTGTAAATCCAAGCATTTCTAGACATTTACACACTTGTTTGAGTTTTTCAAGTGATAAGAAATTACACACTTACTTTCACATCCTAAATACACATATAAACAGGTAAATTTCAGAAAAAAAATTTGTAAATTTTACGACAGGTGCGTAATTTTAGAAATTTACACATATATTCGGGTAAAATTAGCTAATTTACACATTTATTTTTTAGAGTGTAAAAATTGTTTGATTCAAAATGAAAATCTGTATTTGTTACATGAACTTTTATTTTTGCAATTGCTTAAAAAGTTCTTGGAATATAATTCTACTAGAATTTTTTTTGTAAGTTATCATTTTTTTTAAAATTTTACGGTGTATGACCAATAGTCTTAATTATGCATGTAGAGCTGATAAGCCTCAAGAAAACTTGGGAATATTTTTTGTGTATTATCGAATCATATTTAAGTTACTCATCACATTGGATTTTCTGTTGCAGTCATTGCATTTTTAATTTACTTCATTTGAAGATATAATGCTGCACATTGTGCTATCTGTCATCGTGTCTTCAAATTTATGCTCTATGTCATACATCTGAACATTTAATTCTACTATAGTTGGAGCGACAGCTGTAAAGATTTAATTTCTGAGAATTTCAATTTCTTCTGTTATTAAATGATCAGTTTGAATGATGAACATAAACTTTATGGGTGAACATCAGCCGCTTCAGAAAGAAGTAGATAATGGGTGTGGATTTAGTCATTATCAAATTTTGATTTTCTTCATTACAACCGTTTTTATATGACAAGTATTCGACTTTTTCGACGATTTTTGAAAATGTCGTTGCTCTTTTAGGATTTTCAGATACATATTTTAACATATCTGCAGCAATCTTTCGTGCAGATTAAATCTCAGTTTTAAACACGCGGTACGTGTAAATTCATTAGTGTTCCGGGAATAGCGAATGCACCTCTTGCTTTTGATTTCAGTCCACTTAAATAATAAAATTTCTTTGGCTGTCCAACTTTTTTCTGGTAGTCATTATTACTGCTGACTTGTAAATATTATTGGACTTTTTATATTTATTATATTACTATATTGTTTATTTGGCATATTAAAAAATTGTCTTGCAAACTAAGTTCGACAAAAATAAATGAATAAATAAATAAATACAAGTAAAATAAAATAAAAAAGTTTAACTTATCAGTCTGTTTACATATTCAAGTTTAAAAAAATTGCCTTAAGGCCGCAAATTACAAGTACACGTGTTCCAAAATATTGCACTTCTCTGTATTTTGTTCTGCTGATGCCTATGACTCAAGCTGATGAAAAATTTTCCACGCTACAGTTACGTATACCCACAAAAATAAATAAAAAATAACTTGTCACTGAAAAAGATAAAAATAGGAATAAAGTAAGGGGAAAAATTTATCAATGATGAGGCTGTACGTGAGTAAAGGAAAATAGCAAGGAGCATAGTTAAATGTACCGTGTCCAGCCTTCAACCCCCCCCCCCCTCCCTCTCCTTCCAGATAGTCCATCTTTCAAAAGAAGTTGGCCGGAAAAGATGGCAGGCGCCACAACCTCCACTGACCCCTGCTATCTTTTTTTCTCTGCTTCTCTCTGACTATCTGAGTGCATCTTAGACGCAGCTAATGATCTACGCTGCCATCTCTTTGATGCAGCAGTTTCTTTTTGTAGAAGTGTTGCGGGAGAAATTTAATCTGGAAACTGGAGAGATTGCCGGAAAAAGGAGGAAGAGGGACTCTCTACAGAGGAATAAAGGATGGCAAGGAAGCTGGAAACGTAGTTGATTTTGATAGAGGTGAAGGAACGAGATACGGTATTTGTATTTGTTGCCCACTAATAAGGTGAGAATTTCCAGACGAAAGCCTCATGGAAGCAAATAAATAAAGTAAAATAATATATATATATATATATATATATATATATATATATATATATAAATAGTTACATTGTTATGCTGGATTTATGAATTATTCATATTACGGCAGAATGAATAACAAATTTGCGATTCAAACATGGAGAATGTGCCATTTATGCCTTATTCATTTTTCAGTGATTTTTCACTGAAATTTTCTGGGTACCGCGTTTATTATCATATCGCTTTCCTTTCCAAGATTATTCCTCTTGGTACAAACAATGAACAAATACAGTAGAGTACCAGTAGTACTGCACGTTTACGCACGTTTTAAGTTTAAAGGTTGTAAAGTGGTTCAGGTTGTTCTCGCAGTGTTCAATAAAATGGGATATGGTGAGAGTAATAGGTAATGGAATATATCATTTTCAATCGAATTAATCTAATAATATCTAATTGCTTGATTTTCATTCAGTCATTTTTGAATTTAAAACAAAATTATTATGGTGTGTTGTTGTTAAGTTAATTCACTTGGGTTTAGGCCTAAAATAAGTTTAGAAATAGGGGCGTATGTTAAAAAAGGTTTCTAAATATGCCCCGCGATGCAAATTTTAAAATTAAACTTTTTGTGCTCTGGAGAATTAAAATACATTAATATAACATCAATATGTGGTAATAAATGCAATATTTCACACGAAAAGAAAACGTAGAAACACGCAATTCCGAAATCACATAAAACGCACCATAAAATAGTTAATTACCAGTAACAACAATAATAATAAAAAAATGTTTTTTGAAACTATTTTAATAAATAATTCACCACAGAAAACTAGCTTTTCGATATTAATTGTTTAGATAGCAATACGTTGAATTAATACTATTAACTAAATTGTAAATTACTAACTGAAGGGCAAATCCGATATTGTTATTAGGAACAGTTTATTTGCATAAATTATACTATTTTTAGAAGCAAGATATATATATTAAAAGTGATTGATGTCGCTTGAATAATAATAAAAATAATGTAATAATAAAACAGGACAATGTATGAATTCCTTATAAACCAACCCCTGTCATAGAGAGATATAAACTAGTGTTACAATTTTTTAGATTAATAAATACACTATGCAAATATTCAGCCTTATTATTTGTTGCAAGTATAACTATCCATGAAACTTTATGGGTAAGGATTAATTTCATTTGAAAATCACAAATAAATAATTTTTCTTGAGTCTTATTTTTGATATTATAGAGTAAAAGAAATCAGTAATATTACACAGTGTTTTTGATATTTTTCTTTTTCTTTTTATCTTTCCATCCTTCTACCTGTCTGACTTTTTTTTTTTTTTTTTTTTATCTGTTTATATTGATCTCAGACACAACGGGCAATGATTGATATGAGTTCACTTTGAGTTCATCTGATAATTATGAATAAATGATTTCTTAAGTTTTATTTTGCGATTATAGAGTAAAAGAGAAAAATGAGATAACAGTTTATTTTTAATTTTTTTTTCTTTCCTTTTATATATATATATATATATATACTTTTATAAATACATCCAAAGTTATTCAGACAATACCAATAAAAGAACCAATGAAACCAGTATTTTTACATTCATATTATTAAAAACAGTTGAAGTTTGAAGAGAAATAGAAGGTATATAGTATATATATATATCAGTCTATTTTTTTTTTTTTTTTAATCTATTGAATCTTTTCCGGCTCTGAGTAAATCTGTTTCAAATAATCAAACTACACCAGAATTTATAAATGAATTTATTACAAAATACGAACTTGCTTATTTTCAGATATGTTATAAAGGGAAATTTTTAATTAAATATTCGTTGCTATAGTGAAATTAAAATTAGGTGTCCTTTTTTAAGGACACTGCGCCGGAACGGATTAAACTGAACTCTTATGTAAAGCTCTTGAAATTTCATTTCTATGTAGATAATCGCAGTTCAGGGGAGATGCTAAAAAATGATGACCACAATTTTCACTTAGTAATAAATTTACTAAAAATAAGGGGATAAAGACTATCACGTAAGCACATTAAACGGGTGACCAACATCAGTATGACTAATAGACCATAGTCACTCAAAAATTTTTTACCCTCTTAGTGTGAATTAACTGCCGCTCTCATATAACGTGGTATAAGGGAGGTGGCGAAGTCACGGGGAGGGGCCAATAGAGGCCTATCACGAGAAGGGGGATATAAAAGTACGTTGATTGGTCACGTTTCCGTCGAACAGGAAGTTAGAGAAGAAGTGGACACGCGAAATAACTGTGAGCGAGTTTCGGGAAAATTGATAGCTGGGCCACCGGACCGCACTCTATATTAAGTCATTGCAAGAAATAATGGTAGTAGTGGGAGAAAAAGATAGGGAGTTTGAGATATGTGATTTGAACAGCGAGCTCAAAATGCGAATTTCAAACATATATGTGTAAGTGAAAGTTGAGATTTATCGAGTAAAGAGTCATTATCATTTGTCACTAACAATAAATAAATTAATTAATTAACAACGATTAAAATTTTGCTGGCCTATTACGTTTGGAATAGATTTCCAAAACATCCAAAGTTTCTTCAAATTGAAAATAAATAAATAAATAAATAAAATAAATAAAAACAATGCACTTTAACCTGAGAATAGAAACTGTAAAAAAGACAACTTAAAAGAGAAAGTAAGTTTAATATTTGATTTAATAGTTGTAAAGCCGATATTAAAGCTTATTTATTGAAATAAAGCATTTTATAATAGCGAAATCGTTACATCTATACACATAGTTAAAAATTTATTTTAAGGCTGCGGGGTCCATTAGCCCATTCAGACTCGGCATCATTAGCATTTTCAGTTCATAGAAGAATAATCAATACACATTTTATAATCTAAATAATTGTAAAAGATATTATTTATTGAAAAAAAAAAATTACCTTTATTCAGCCTTGCTTTTATGACTGTCATCACCTGTTTTTCTTTTAGATGACATAAAAAACTCTATAGACTGTCCGCTATTTTCTGTCGTACAGTGACTGGAATTATCAAATTTGGCGCGTAAATTATAATATTTCGTTCCTTTACTCATCAAATGGATACCAAATTCGTCAATTTAATGCTCTCGCGGTGCTAAATTTCCCATATTTTATTTATTTATTTTTAAATAAATGAAAACTTTTCAATTTGCCCATATGTGACGTATAAAGAAGAATAAATGAACTTCTTTTTAAAGGATGTTATCGGACGTTCCTCTCAGCCCGCACAACTTTGAAGAAAGTCCGTGGTAGTTATAGCTGCCACCACCGATATTATTAGGTGATATCGGTCACCCACTGTGAGGATTGTGTAAATGAACACTGACGCTGTCAATTAACTGAATTAACAGTTTATTTATACTATATGTACACAAGAAATACGCTATTTACAATTATATACAATTACAACTCGGATATAGGTGATCCGGTTCAACATTAAATTAAATACAGTTAAGGTTGGCTGTGTACTGTTCAAATTACACCTTCTCCCTCACACTCAATGCACGTTAGATTCACTTTATCGGAGATCAATTTCGAATCTCCCAACACAAGGATACTCGGCCTGTGCTATCCGGCCCAGAGCACAACACCAGGACGTCTGTGTCCCTTGCTCTCCAGATACGAACTCAGCCTACGCACTCTGCACTAGGACCTCTGTCCTTCACTCCTCTAGGTTCGAACCCCAGATCCGAACTGCTCAAATCTCAGACAAGACTTGCATCACTGCTTTCCCCAATATAAACCCCCCTTTGGAATTTATTCATTGGACACATTCCACATTGCTTTCTTGATCCGTGGCATGTTCCTTGTTTGCTCATCATCCACATACTTTCCTGACGGATGAACACGCCTCTCAGCAATCTCCTCTTTCTCTCATTCACCACCTGTACATGATACCTGTCAATTCTCACTTTAACAAAGAAAGAATGTCATCTTGAAAATTCCAGTACACAGCCGGTACAATACATAAAATATTAAGATAGAGAAATAACAGAAATTCCAATTTGTAGCAGATGTTTACTTAGAACCTGACAGATGTGTTAACCCCAGTTTGTCAAGGAAAATTGGTGATTTTTATTTTACTGATTCTGAATTACAATTAAATAAAGAAGCTGATATAAATTTTTAATAAATATGTGAAATACTTATGACGATCTATAAAACTCTTGAGTTAAAGAAAAGACTTACGTCGATAACTTGTTGCGAATGCTTTTTACATCAATGAGCACATACTTTTATTAGATAATTTTTATTTCTGTATTATTTTTATGCTGATTTCTGTGCTTTTCAATTTTTCAATCAGATCATGCGACTGAAACAGACTGTGTTGTAATAATTGTAATAAATTTTCATTAAATAAATAAAAAAAATATATTGATTACCTGGAAAAATAAATAAAAATTTAAAAGTAAAATTTTTTTTTCATTTTAATATTAAATAATTTGTTTGCATGTTTGAATAATTAAAGTACGAAAAAAATCACATTTGTTATCGAGGGTCGGACACCAACACTGAAAATTGGACTTAGCCGCCATTATTTTAAATAATAAATAAACGGTAACAGCATTTTCCAATAGCTTTAAGTTTTGTTCTACTTATAAAAAATTATCCTTTATAAGTCTAAATGATATTATGTGTGATTATTTTTATAAAGATACCGGCTTATGTGATACCCAATATCTCGTGATTTTTATTTATCGAGAATATATTTCAAGTTTTCGTCGAAAATAAATTATATATCATTACAGATCTTGAAAATACAACCGTTGTTTTTTATAGAAATTAGTTGGGTTTGTTTAATAATAATTATTATTATTATTATTTTAATTGAGCTTTAGATTTATTGTGTAGTCATCCCTCGACTTACATAAGTAATGCGTTCCATAAACTTCTGCGTAACTTGAATTTTACGTAAGTTGAATTAGTAAATTGCTTAGATAAACTTCCGCAAGTAATTGAAATATTCATTTATATACATACAATATTTACACCGTGTTATTTTATAAATAACCAGCATGCAGTTTTACTTTGCTGCAAACTCTAAAAGTATGAAAAGCTATAAAAACAAACAGGAAGAAAACTTTTCAAATTAAAAATATTTTGTGGAATACGAAGTTTAGAAATTAAATATTGATGAATTATTTTATATAAATTTTGAATTTGCATTAAAGGATTAAGTAAAGAATCTACATCAAACGAACAGCTGAAGCTAAGAAGAAAAAATGCAATGTTGCATTTAGACGCTTTTCCTCGAAAAGATTTCTGTGGCAACGGGGGAAGGATATTACAGAGATCTGGACGTGATATTTAAATTTTTGATCATTGAAAATACAAGATCTCAAATTTGAAAGACATCTAAATGCTGCGGGAGAGATTTTTCCCGCCCCCTCCCCTTGCTACTCTCCGAGTTCAACAATGGTTTGGATCTAAAAAAGTTATAACAGTTAAACCGTTTATTTTATTTTTATTTTTTAAATTTTAATTAGATTTGTGTTTGTTATATCTATGATGTGATTGTATATCCCAATAAAAGTAGAATTCTATCTAATATAAATCTATCTAATTTAAAAATATGTTATTGTTTTTGTCTGCATACTTTCTTTTTAAAACAGTTATCAAAAGTATGCAAATGCGCTAGAATGTTTATAAATGTAATTTTCGAGATTTATTATGTAAGTCGCATAATACGTAAGTCGACGGATGCCTGTAATCACGTTTAACACATGTATTTTATTTTTGAATATCAACATTTTATAAATCGATCTGTAGCCACCAAAAAGCAAATTCCACTCTGTGTCTGATAACCTTTAAAATGAGTCGTCTTTCAAGAAAATAACATTTATATATATATATATATATACAGGGTGATTCCGAATTTTTTTTACAATAAAAGAGGGGTGATAGTACACATCAAGACAAACAATACTAAATAGGAGACCAAGGGTCCAAAACGTTTTCCTAAGGAAATAGCCGCCATTAAAGTTTAGGGACCAAAATTTCAAATAAACATAAAAAACGGAAAAATCGGTCGATTGATTTGCGGTTTTCACTAAAATTATTCTTTATGTCCGCATTTTCTCGAAATTAAATTATAAAGATAAATTTCAAAAAATGCCGATAGAGGGCGCTTTAGACTTTGGAGTAACGAACAACTATTTTTTGCCGGTATTTTTTGCATCTCATTAAATGTTTTCGTAAGCTTAGACTCAAACTTAAATTTTGAGCTCAAAATCTGTAGTTGGGAGTGGTTAAGTAACACAAACTGAGCTGTGTTCAGAGGGTTCAAATTTCAAATGATTATAAAAAACGGAAAAATTGGTCGATTGATTTGCGGTTTTCGCTAAAACTATTCTTTATTTAGGTATTTTCGTGAAAATAAATTATAAAGATAAATTTCAAAAATTGCCGATAGAGGGCGCTTTAGACTTTGGAGTAACGAAACACTCTTTTTTGGCGTTATTTTTTGCATCTTTTTAAATGCTTTCGTAAGCTTAGACTTGAACTTAAATTTTGAGCTCAAAATCTGAATAGCTGGGAGTGGTTAAGTAGACAAACTTAGCTATGTTCAGAGGGTTCAAATTTTAAATAATTGTAAAAAACGGAAAAATTGGTCGATTCTTTTGCGGTTTTTGCTAAAACTAATTTTTAAATCAGCAGTTTTCTTGATCAATCAGTGTTTTCTTGGAAATAATTTTTAAAGATAAATTTCACAAAATGCCGATAGAGGGCGCCTTAGACTTTGGAGTAGCGTACAACTATTTTTAACTGTTATTTTTTTAATCTCATTAAATGCTTTCAAATGCATAGACTTAAATTTTGGGCTGAAATTCTGAATCGTTGGGAGTGTTTAAGTAACGAAAAATTGAATTGTGCTCGAGGAGGAAAGAGGATTTAATTTCAACTCCTGAACACACTTCAGTTTGCGCTTCTTAACTACTCATAACTATTCAGGATTTGAGCTCTAAATTAAAGTTTAAATCTAAGCTTCAGAGAACATTTAAAATGCTTTTGCAAGCATTTAATTAGAACCAAAAAATAATGGTTGAAATGAATTGTTGGTTCCTCTGAAGTTTAAGGCGCCCTTGATTTATCTTTAAAAATTATTTTCAAGAAGATACTGACTTAAAGAAATAGTTTTACTTTAAACCGCAAACGAATCGACCAATTTTTCCATTTTCTATAATTAGTTTAAATTTGAACCTCCCCCTCCCCCTTGAACACAGTTCACTTTGTTCTACTTAATCATTCCCAGCTATTCAGATTTTGAGCTCAAAATTTAAGTTCAAGTCTAAGCTTACGAAAGCATTTAAAAAGATGCAAAAATAACGCCAAAAAAGAGTGTTTCGTTACTCCAAAGTCTAAAGCGCCCTCTATCGGCAATTTTTGAAATTTATCTTTATAATTTATTTTCACGAAAATACCTAAATAAAGAATAGTTTTAGCGAAAACCGCAAATCAATCGACCAATTTTTCCGTTTTTTATAATCATTTGAAATTTGAACCCTCTGAACACAGCTCAGTTTGTGTTACTTAACCACTCCCAACTACAGATTTTGAGCTCAAAATTTAAGTTTGAGTCTAAGCTTACGAAAACATTTAATGAGATGCAAAAAATACCGGCAAAAAATAGTTGTTCGTTACTCCAAAGTCTAAAGCGCCCTCTATCAGCATTTTTTGAAATTTATCTTTAGAATTTAATTTCGAGAAAATGCCGACATAAAGAATAATTTTAGTGAAAACCGCAAATCAATCGACCGATTTTTCCGTTTTTTATGTTTATTTGAAATTTTGGTCCCTAAACTTTAATGGCGGCTATTTCCTTAGGAAAACGTTTTGGACCCTTGGTCTCCTATTTAGTATTGTTTGTCTTGATGTGTACTATCACCCCTCTTTTATTGTAAAAAAAATTCGGAATCACCCTGTATATATAAACTATTGCACATTGACAAAAAATATGATACGAACTTTTAAAAGATCACTGTTTTACTCAAATGACGACAAAATAATAATGATATAGGTGTTAAAAGTTAAAAATATACATTTTATTTTAAATTCTTTAGTACTTTCGTTTTGCAATTCCCCCGGCCATCGTCAGAGAAAATTTTTATTATTAACAGCTGTTCCATTCATACTTATTGTTGCGCGCTGTTTTATGAAAATTTAAACAGAATATTTTAGTGCATTCGTTTATGACTTCTATGTTTAAGTAGAATATGACTTGCTTGTAAAAACATAATAAAGAAAAGAATAGTTTTTCAAAACTTTTTTAAATAATATTTTTTAGAAATCGAGTAGCATTGCAGATTTGTTTTTACTTTTTATAAAACTCTTATTTAAGTAAAATTCCTAAACATCTAATTATCCTCTCAATTTGTCTGACAAGGATATTTGCAAAATTTTCATAAGTATATTAAATTTCCAAGTTAAATTTTCTAATTTCAGGAGTAAACTTTGCTCTTTTATAGCTGCGGTCATAACAAATTCAGACATATCACTTCATACACTGTACCGTCACTCAAACTCCCAATTTGTATCGCCCCATATTAACAACGCGGTCACGACGTTAGAAACACTTTCCATCCCTTCCACCCTTCTTCCTGTCATTTTACTCGCGTTCTCTAGCCAATGACCGCACTCGCGTATGCGTGACGTCACTAGTCTCTCATTAAAGAAGGCGGAAATCACGTGATGGGGGGAGAGCTACCAAACCCCCCATCACCGAAATTAGAACGAAGGAGGCCGGAAGTAACCCACAAAATGAATCAGCGTTAAAGGACATTTCTGCACCCCCCTTTCTTTTCCTCCTCAAAGATTAGGGGGATAGTTGTGGGGGAGTAATCTAAACCAGGGTCATCCACATAGATAAGCCAAATCCACCCCCACCACCCACCCCCTTTTGTCTAGAGAAATGCCTTTGTTTGAATGCTAGTACGGTGACATATGAAAATTGATAACGCAAACCTGAGAAATGTAATTATTAAAAGCGGCGCGAGAATTTTAAGCCTCGTCCACACCTCAGGGAACAAAGGCAAACTAAACGGGGAGGGGGAATAATTGCTCGGCAATTAAAACAGCCGGCATTGTTTGTTGGCGAGTTCAGGGCTTTCAGGTGACAATGCAAATGGTCGAACTTTTCTTCGAAATTCTGCAGTGTCACCCAAATGGCCAGAGCAAGCGAGCTCTGTGCGAAATTAGATAATGACAATGGATCGGCAGTCATCAAGTCTGGGGAGTCCATTCAAAGAATCAAATCACAGAATCGAAATAATGGCTCTGAAATCCATTGTGAGCATTGAATGTATTCGTAAAAGTGATTACTAATCTGCGTTATCAAAATCTGCTTTTCGGCGTGATATCGTCTTATTTAATTCGGCGGAAAAGCAATTTAATAAATGCAAATAATGTTATCGCAATCTGGCGGAACTAAATATGGGAGTAATGGTTTCTGGTTTTCAAATATTTCTGAGACATTCTCTTTACGATTATTATTTGCCGAAAAGATGAATTTACATAGAAATTGCAGAGATATTTTATATATATTATTTGTTATGGTTATTCAAAGATTACAATTTATCAATTTTCAATGAAATTTTATTTTTGTCATAATTAATTGTATTTTGTTGTAGAGTTTTAAATTGGAAAATAACATGGCAAATAGAGATAGTTTCGTTTTTGTACTTGATTGCGACATATTAATTTGTTAACAACAAATTTTATCTATTTATTTGTTATGGGCCCGGCACAGACCGAGTCTGCCAGTAAAAAATAAGCCTGGGAGAGAAAATCAGCTTGAAGCATGTCCTTGGAATTTTCCAGGTTTGACGTTCGGGCTTGACCTATCCCGACCCGTGCAGATGATTTACTGAAAGCAATAAAAATGGTCTGAAAACAACAGTGGCCCGATAACAACAATAATAAAAATAACAACAATCGTAGAAATAAATTATTTCGTTAAAAATCAGAGATTTCATTTAATTGCGCACACCTACAAAATGTAAATAAATAAAGAAAAGAAAAATAAAAAGTAAAAGGATCAACTGATGAAAAATGGTAAACTTCATTTTTCAATCATTTGTCATTTCAAAGACATATCTTTTATTATTATAGATTAATTTATATATTATTTTGTTTTACAGATGGATCAGCAAGACAATGGGAAGAAACTTAAGGAAAATGAATGGATTTCTGATAATACAAGAATCATTCTTTTTGTTAGAATACATTTACACATGTGCATATTAAATTTTTAGTGGCATTACGCTGCATAAATAAATTAAAAATGCATATTTGATGAAGACCGATAATTTACGAATTTATTTATTTTAGTGAATGGAAGTGGACCTTTAGAGGTCTGCACTAGCTGAATTTTTCCGGAACGGGCCTTGCTTGACTCATAGAAAAAAATTTCACCCAGCCTGATACAAAAATGAAATGTTCGTCCTGAATCCGGCTCAGAAAAAGTAAAAATCTCGGCCTGAGTCCTGCGCGGCCCGATTGAATTTCTACACTGTAAAGGAAAAAAGTATATATGTAAAATTATTAAACTTATTCATGTAATTGAATCGGTTACATGAAATTTTGTTAATAATAATTTATGAATGTTTGTTTTTACTTTAGATAAAAAGTTTTAGGAATCATAGTTTCCTAGAAAAAGTTTAGTATCTGTACAGTTTTTTTTTTTTTTTTTTTTTTTTTTTTTTTTTTTTTTAACAGTGTATTTAAAATTTTGATTTTTCGTCGATTTGGTAAAAAATTTGTCGTGTACGAGGAGGTCTGATTAAAAGTATTTATCCTAATTTTTTTCTTTCATGTTTGTTGTTTTCTTAGGATCTTCTCTTTTGTAGAAATGTCGCAAGCTGCGATATTTTTTTTTTTTTTTTTTTTTTTTTTTTTTTTTTTTTTTTAATGAATTTCTATTTTATGTACACTGTAAAAAAGAAAAAAAAATCTGTAAAGTTATTAAAAGTTTTCTAGTAAACTGGGATTCCAAAATTTTTTTATATAACGGCAATAGCAAAAGTTCATGTAACAGATACAGATTTGCACTAAAGATAAAAAAAAATTCTGTAAAGTTACTAAGAATTTTTAGGAAACTGGGATTCCAAGAAATTTTTATATAACGCAATAGCAAAAATTCATGTAACAGACACAGATTTGCACTAAAAATAAAAAAATCTGTAAAGTTACTAAGAATTTTTAGGAACTGGGATTCCTAGAATTTTTTATGTAACTGCAACCCACGTTACAGAAAAAAAATTAGTAATACAACTGTAATTTTAGTAGATTGCAGATTTAGTAAAGTTACAGATTTCAGTGCTTTTACAAAAAATAGTTTTGTATATTTAAATCTTTTCTTGTACAGTGTACAGATAAAATATTAGTAAGCATACAGATTTCGGCGATTTTACATCTGTAGGTTTACAGATTTTTTTTTTTCCTACAGTGTATGAAGATGTTTCAAATTATCATTAATTTTGTTCATGAATATTCCACGTATTGAAGTGTTAAAAAATCTGAAGAATATTGTAAAGTAAAATCTTCTACGATGGAATTGCCTGAAAAGAAAAAGAAGTGTTATATATAAATTCCTTCCTTAGCGCTAATTTAAATGCATTATCCATTCTTTTCTTACATATTAGTTTATTAATTTTATATGCATCAATAAGTTTTTCAGTATAAAACAGGATTAAGTCATAAGCAGATTCTTTTCACACGTTTTACTATTTTTTAATTTACTTAAATTTTAATACGTGTAAAAAAATATTATTCTTTAAAAAGAATAAACTAAGTTAAACACTATCGATTTAAAATGTATACATTTTTTGCAAAATTTTTTTGGCCAGGCCCAATATTATTGACCTTTGAATGGACTAGACCACGCCGAGACAATTATTTTCATACTGAATGGGTCAAAACTATGATTGAAAATTTTAGGCCGTGAAGACTGGGGGGAAAACCCATTTCCGGCCCAAATGCAGTGAATAAAAATTGGCCCAAACTCAGCCCGCGATCCGTGCTTGGTCCGGGCTGGAACTTCGGGCCACGGCCGGCGTCTGCAGATCTCTGGTGCCTTCTGTACGTGTTACAACTAAGGTACCCTGGGGTAATAACGCCAGGCGGGGTAATAACGCCAAGTGCTTATATTTTGCATAATTATGAAATAATCAGGTAAATGACACCCATGTGCTCTGCGCAGAAGGGTTTTGAGTCATATAAATCACAAAAAACAGCTTCAAGTTAATTTGTTTCATTTTTAGGTCTTATTGTTTTTACAAAAAACTAAAATTAACGCTTGATCTAAAATTTGCGAGATACGTTTTGTGATATGAAGACTATCTTTTTATCCGGAAATACTTTGTTAATTACATAAATTTGTAGTGCATTTCATGTATTTTTAAAATGTTGTTGATGATTTTGGATATCTTCTCGAGATAATTTGTAATTTAAAATGTACTGCGCAATAACTCTACCGGGGTAATAACGCCAATCCTTGACATTAAAACCCCGGTTGATTCCCTACAGTGACCGAGCTACATCCTAAATATTGATTCAAATAAACACAGTTAAAACTGTGCAATGTTTCTCATATTTCTATTTAAGCGGTCCTTTTTAAGCAAAAAGAAGCTGACGGTCTGATATTCTTTTGCCTCATCCCCCCCTCCCTCACCACACCTTTATTTTTCTTACACTTTCACAAAAAATTGAACATTTTCAATAGCTTAGAATGCAATTTGTCAATTTCTAAGTTTGTAGAGTTTGTATTTTTAGAATTGGACTACCTACATGCAATTATTCCATCTTATTTCATAGTTTTGTTTGCATGGCGTTATTACCCATATAGGTGGGTAATAACGCCAAATAGCATTGGTCAAGAAAAAACGCCATTACATTTTATGAATACATATCTGTTAAATTATTTTATTTTACATAGATAGTCAATGAGTTGCTGTATCAGATCCGATATTTGTTTGAAAAATACAATCTAAAAATAAGCCGTGAAAATTGGTAGAATCTTAACGTGGCGTTATTACCCCAGGGTACCTTAATTTCTTTTCTTAATATTTTATTTTATTTTTTGAATAAAATAATTATATTTTTCATTCAATAATGTAATTTTTTTCTTTTGAATGTTTGTTAATATGGGCATAAAATTTTGTTAAGGAAAAAAATATTTAAGAGTGTTTGAATCAATAATAATAAGCCTGTCTTGTGCTCCTTGTTATAATAAAGTTATATGCTTTTCAAACGATGTAGTTTCATTCCCACATTAATAAAACAATTCAGAAGCAATTGGTATTCATTTTTTATTTCATCATTTGTGGCGTTTTAATTTCTGAGTTCTGACCTTGAAGAAAATCACTCTTTTTGAAACCACTATCCAGGAAGATACACTATAAAAAAATCTGTTAAGTTCCTAATTCTTTTCTAAGAAATTGAATTACTAGAAAATTTTATTTAACTGCAAACTATAAAACTGTAAACTTTTAAATTAAAAAAAAAAAACTTTAAGTTTACTAAGATTTTTTTAGGAAACTTCGATGAACCGTGAACGCTTTCATTTCTGACCTTGATGAACATCACTCTTCAAAACCTCTATCCTGGAAAATACACTATAAATAAATATGTTAAATTACAAAAACATTTCTAAGAAACTTAATTCCTACACTGAAAAAAAAAAAAAAAAAAAAAAAAAAAAAAATGACCGTAATCTTACAAAATTAAAGTTGCCGAAATCTGTATGTTTACAAACATTTTATTTGTATTATGTACAAGAAAAGTTGTAAATGTACAGAAACTAATTTTTGTAAAACTACAGAAATCTTTAACTTTACAAACGAATCTACTAAAATGATAGTTATTAAAATGTTATGTGTAACCTGGGTTGCAATTACATAATATATTCTAGGAATTCCAAGGTTCGTAAGAAGTTCTTAGTAACCTTACACATTTTTTGATTTTCAGTGCAAATCTGTATCTGTTACATGTGTTGTAAATTACTCTCAAACTAAATGATTAGTCCGGTAGCGCTTGAGAAGAAATTCATACACTAAATCAATCTAAATTATTAAATATTAATTTATTTACAACAAAGTCTTATTTAAAATATAAATCGGATAGTGAGGCTTGTTTTTTAGTTGTGGGTTCTGTATCTTACACGAATGCTCCATAGATACATAAAGCCTTTTAGAAAGTCAGTTAATTGTGTTTGCAGGCCGAAGACCTGACGACTTCACTTTGTTATAGGTACGAACGTCGCCGTGGACCTCGACCAACTTCTGCTCGTTACATCCTCACTGTGTATGGAGATACTCTCTCCGGAATTCTAACCAAACTACCTGCTCAGTTCCAGTTCTTTCACACCAAACTGTCTCCTTTTTTTTTTCGTGTCCTCCCTCGAAAACAACTCGATTAGAGAGGGACCTTGTGGATCACCCATGAGAGAACTCACATATGATGTCAGCCTTAAAGTCCACTAGAATTGGTTACCAAAAAATGCTGAGGTCACACACAAACTACCCGTGAGAAAAACTAACACATTTCGCTCTTTCAGCTAAAAGCATACCGCGGCCTCTTTTGACAAATTGCAAGAAAGATATTTCCTGTCTAAACCAAAGTGTTCTCTCGTCAACGAAAACCTCAACCTGGGTGGCCAAAATACCTAAGAACTAGTACAATGCTGAGTTCCCACGTAGCCCTTTAAATCTGTAAAGTTCAATTCTTTACACATGGAATTTTTCTCTTGTCGTTACATAAAAAGTTCTAGGAATCCCAGTTTTTTTTAATAGTGTAAGAACTTTTTATTTAACTGTAAACTATAAAACTGCAACCTTTCTATTAGACTGCAAACCCTGTTACACATGAAATTTTACTTAGATTTCTGTAATTTTAATAGATTCTTTTGTAAAGCTACAGATTTCTGTAGCTTTACAAAAATTAGTTTTCTAGATTAAAATACTTTTTGTAAAGTGTACAGATAAAATGTTAGAAAGAATACAAATTTTTCTAATTTTACATCTGTTGATTTTTTTTTTTTTTTTTTTTTTTTTTTTTTTTACAGTGAACAGAATTCTCAAACTTTAGTTCCGAAGTTCTTGGCAATGTAGTCTCTTTTAAAACACTGTTACTAGTTATTTTATAAAATAGCAATATTAGTAAGCAAAGTGTTTCTACTTTGAGGGTAGTTCAACATTTCTTGAAATAAGAAGCTTTCTGACGAAACGAATTTTTTAAATTCCGATATTAATAATATAATAATATTGAGTTCACATGGAATAAACAATTTTTAGGAGAGTGATATTTAGCTTGAAATTGCTTAAAATTTCTTTGTTAAACATTATTGTGAGACATTTTAAATGAATTTATGAGATTTGAATTGCATGCAGCTTCTTCTGTTACAATATACGTTCTTTTCAATTTAAATCTATTTTAAAGCTCTTTTTTTTTTTTTTTTTTTCAAACACTATTACATTTATTGTGGAATTTATAAAATGCATCTACATTTATTAGCTTAAATTAACATTTTAAAAGAAAAACAGCACTTTGGTAAATTTAATGCAATTTAAAAAAACGCACCAAAAAGTAGAAAATGTACACTCTAAAAAAAAAATGTGTAAATTTACACATAAAAACAGGTATATCGATGATACAAAAACGACATGTCTGTGTGTGTAAATTGGTGTGTAAATTGCCAAAATACACGCCTAATGTGTAAATTTGAAAATACACATTTTAAAGTGTAATTTGATGATAAGTCCAAATGTGTAAATGTTATCTGATAAGTCTTGAAATACACACTTTAATGTGTAAATTGCAGAAGAATACACAGATTTATGTGTAATATTCTCACACACTCATATGTGTAATGTTCTGTGATTAAATGTATTTTTGTGTATAATACAAGAAACACATACTTTTGTGTTTTATGTGAAATACTCAATTTTTTGTGTAGTATGTAAATTACACAGGTTTTTGTATAATATTCAAAATACACAGATTTTTGTGTAGCATTCTCTTCATATAAATATTTCTGCTAAACATACAAAACACAGATTTGTGTGTAATAATCAAAATACTTAGATATTTGTGTAATATTCCAGCAGACATATTTTTATGTATTTAGCGTTAACATTATATGTTTTAGTATGTTTAAATTGGGAATTAATTCCCAATGATTAATAATGATAATTTTAATGTTAAAAAAAATTGTACAAAGAACAATATCATTTACTGATTGAGATTATATTTTCTGGTAGCTCTGTTTGATGCTCAGAAAATAGTGTACCAGCAATGTATTTTGGCAATTTTCACACCACACTAAATAAAAGACAAATCATTTTCGTATCACCGATATACCCGTTTTTATATAAAGCATGATAAACTGAAATTTTAATTACCAGTTTGTAATTTCTTTTAGAGTTGGTTTATAGTTCTACAATCGTGAGATCACAATTTATGCGCAGACTGTGCATAATTTAAATTCCTTACAATTTCTGTCTTTTAAATTAAAGTTAAAAAGAAATTCTTTCGCTCATATTTACTGCTATAACAACTCATATTGTTTTTAATATTTTAAAGAGCAATTTTTTCAAAAATATTTATTATTAACAATATTAATAATACATTTTAATATTAGTAACATTAATAGTATTAATAATACATACTTATACATTAATAATATTAATACTAGCTATCCAAGTACATTAATTAGTGTTTCACCAATATTTCATAATCTGAAAGATAACGAATGTTGTTATTTTGCGTATTATTCAATATACATATGGCCATAGGCTAAAAAAGAATTTTTGGAAATGTTTAGAAAATATTGCATTGCAATAAGATTTAATTGATATTAGAACTTTCTCCTACTTTCTGTGCATTATTAGACATGATTCTTTCAAGAAAGTAACTTTTATTTTAAATTTAAAGAGTGAAATATGATGTTTGAAATAAAAGAATCGCAAACAGCGCAGAGAGAATTAACCAAATAATAATAATAATAATAATAATTATTATTATTATTATTATTATTATTATTAAATGTTTAAGCATAAAATGAAGTCATATAGTAAATGCATAGACATATACTAACATTAATGCATGTAAATATCAGCAAAAATATTTCTTAAAACAAAATAATACCCCATTAAAAGACGCGTACTATGAGTAGTACATCATACCTGAAAGAACTGAATCAGATTATTTTGATATAAATTGGAATTTTATGATTTTTGTCCCCAATTTTCAAAAATTGAATGACTACCAAGGATTTTAGTCTACCAAGTAAGAGAAAAAAAAAAAAAAAAAAAAAAAAAAAAAAAAAAATCTAATTGCTAACATAATCTGTGTCTTTATCCTTTAACTAACATAATAGTTCATAGTTACAGACATTATAAAAACTACAAAGTAGTTTTATAATGTCTGTAACTATGAACTATTTTTAGTAGTAGTTTTCCTTTGTACCATATAATAACATTATATACATTAATATTTTGTGATAATATTATGCAATATTATGCAAAACTATATTAAATACTAGTGATATTTACATTTATTCCAATTATTAATAACTGCATTTAACATAAACTATTAACACTATTTAAAATTAATAATTATTAAACAGCAATCTCTGTATTTAGGAACATAATACACATTTTTAATTAGCATAAAATTAGTAATAATATAATTTTTAATTAGTATATAACATATTTTAATTACTAAAATGATTATTAACAATTTAGTGCTCATTCTAGAAAGAAAAAAAGGGAAGATGCTAGTTCCAAAAAATACATTATTTCATGGGGAAATATACTGAGCAATGTAGTAATTATAAAAAGCATTCAGTTTCTCATTATGTATCAAAGTGCCATTAATTTTAATAATTTTATGAATTACAAATTGAAAAATACAATTAAATAATAACATGTTTTATTTTTTTTCTAAAGAAATAATTCTCTATCACTTTTATAAGATCTTGGGAACTTGGATTAAGAAATAATGTGTAATTTGGAAGTTGTATTACAAGAAAGCTGTGTTTACTGTAAGTGAATTTAATTATATTTTAATAAGGTAGCATTTTGCTAATTTCATAAGAAGAAAGTTTTTCCACCCTAAAAAAGTGCTTAGAGGAAACAGCAAATAGTTACAGAATTAATAACAATTGCAAACAAGTAATTTCATCAATTAGTAACACAAATAACAAATTTAACAAATTTATTTGCATCTCATTTTGCAATCTGTAAAGCCTGAATCTAAATTTACATCCACGTTTGCATGTATTAATCCCCCAAAATATATCAGCACATTCATACACACATAACAAAGTAAATATAAAGAATAGCCAATTATATATGAAATCCTCAAAACATTAAACAGCGCCATTATTAGCACTTAGTGGAAGTTCTCAGCATTTAGTGTTTCAGACAGTTTTGCTTTCTTAATTAATCATGAAAATTTTTATTTGGGTGTATATGACTTGAAAAAGTAAACACATTCAACTTTTACTGAATAAGCTCTTGCTATGCTTAATATTTTATAATTTTTTTTTCTCATGCCTTCTTTTACAATAGCGATTCAGCGGATGTCATTATTTCATTCTATTTTTAGTTCCAATATTTGCTATAAATTTATTATTGCAGAAGCAGAATGAGAAAATAAGATTTGGCTACTTTATTCGTTTATTTGGAGAAAATTATTATACTTGCTAGCCTATATTATATAAAAAAATCAATAATTTGATTATTAAAAGGAAATTATGACTTTTATACCAGATTTATACCAGATTTGAATATCATTTTTAAATTAAATGATTTTTATACTTATAAGATAAAAACTATGCTTTTTACAAAATTATCATGCTTAAGTCTTTGACAATACTCAGAAATTAAGCTTAGAAATAATTATTTAAAGCTTTTTTGTGTATATTCAAAAGTCAGTACCTGTAGAAACTTGCCAAATTATGGTAACCTTAGATTTTAATACTTTTTTCTGTCATATTAAATCTTTATAAAATTTATGATTTTAGTCAATGATTAAAAAAAAGTTGATTTAAATCAAGATTTAATTACTGGTTTAAGTCAGCTTATTAAAATCGTTCGCTCCCTAAGAAAAAATAATAAAAGCTTAGTTTGCATTTATTCATTTATTTATTGTGATTACATTATTGTGATTTATTGTTGATACATTACTAGAAGGGTGTCCATTACTGGCACATCTACTTATACTGAAGTATAATATGTAATACTTTAAAATAGCTTGCCTCAAAAAACGTCCCCCCCCCCCCAAAAAAAAAAAAAAAAAAAAAAATGCGCGCTTGACTTTTTTTTTAATTTACTTATTTACATTCCTATATATATATTTATTTATTACAGGTTTACATAATACATCTTAAGAAGTATCAAAATTTGTTTATAAATGCAGAAACATACAAAAGAGCATAAATGAACTAAAAAAATGCAATCTATTTAATTTTATTATTATTTAATTGATGTACACAAATTTATTACCTTTTTATGATAATAAATTCACAAATACTGAAATTAAAAACACTAACTAATTTAACCTCCTGACTGCCGCCGGCTGATTTTTTTCACACACTAAGCTGCAGGTTTCACTGCAACATAAGCAATATTTAAAGTAGTATAATTCCACAAATAAAACCCAGTTATGAAAAATTAAATTAGGATTGATGCTATCAAAGATTATACACCGATACTAATAACTTATTTTGCATCAGGTTGGAAAAAACATCTTTTTTTTTAACATTTTTAATAAATTACAGAGAAAACAACATTACAATATTACCCTTTGGCTGGGCAGTCAGGGGGTTAATAAAAATATTGGGCTTAGTTTTAAGAAAGTTCATTTATACGGTTAATTCAATTTCTAACCAAAAATAATCTCATTCTTGCAAAAATGTATCATTTTACAAATAATCTCATTTTGTCAAAAATGAGACATTTTACAAATGCATATATATATACATATACATATCATGTATATAATTCTTTTTAGAATAAGTGCACAAAGTATTTCACTAAATGTGTTAAATTAGTGTTTAAATTCAAATGTCAATTCAATAACTAATACATATATGTATACTTCTCTTTATTCATAATTATAGCTTTCATAGAATAGTTCATAAGTATGCTTAATATGAAGGAACGCAGTCACCTTTGCGACACCTTTGGAACTCGGACAACGATTAAGATTTTCTAATGTAAATTTTACTAATTCAATAAAATAATCATAATTTAGTTGAAATATGATAGTATTTTTTATGATAAAACTTTCATAATACACAGAAATCATAAACATTATTTTACATTTTTACATAATAAAAGGAATCTAAGCTAGAAAATGATTAGATATATTCAAATAGTAAAGAAGCGAACAATATTAGAAAATAAAGCACCGAAATTTTATCATTTTTTTAAATATAATAATGCTGCTAATACTTTTAATGACATTTAAATTCCTTAATTTTTGGTTGTATGTCAAAAAACTTACAGTTTAAATATGAAAAACTGAACCATGAAAATCTATTAAATTAGTTGTCAATTGAAAAGCTTTATTTTCTTTAGAACAAAACATTTACATACCTTTGTTATAGAATATCCCACTTTTTCATGCCGGTAAAATCACAATAGAAAAGAAAACACAGTTCAATTTTTTCTAAATATGAAGACAAACATTCTATGATAATTATCATTCCTCGATTATTTGTAATTGTATTATGATTTATTCTTATTTTTGAGTTAGCAGAGGAGAACAAACTTTCCTCTTTTGACATGTTCCATTCAATCCAAAAATGGCGAAACTACGATACAGCAGATGTTTTCAATTTTAATTTTTCACCTGCATACTTGCTATTATACAAAATGCAGACGAACATTTAAAATAACACACCAGTGCATGTAAATGCAATTTTACACATTTGTCTGGGTAACCAACCGACAACAACTTGCAGTCTTAATATCACAAAGTAAATGCACATAAAAACAAGTAATTCTTTTTACAAAATGTGTAATTTTCATGACAAGTGTGTGATTTTAGAAATTTACACACTTATCAGTGTATATAAGAACTATGCGTAAATTACAATAACACACCAATCTGGGTCAATTTAGGTATTTTTCTACTTTTACACACTTATTTATGTTTTTCAAGTGATAACAAATTACACATTTAGTTTCAAAAGCTAAATACACATAAAAACAGGTAAAATTCTGCAAAAAAATGTGTAAAGTACATGGCAAGTGTGTAAATTTACAAATTTACACATAAATGTGTGTAAATTTGACTAATTTACACATTTATTTTTTAGAGTGTAGTTTAATTTCAAATTTAGTTTTTTTTTTCTTTTCTGGTTTGCGTTCCACAAGATTTTTTTTTTCTTTTTGATGTGAAGGCATGGTTGTTTTAAGATTCAAATCTGAACCTATAAAATTTCAACACTGTTAAAAAAAAAAAAAAAAAAAAAAAAAAAAGATATATTGTAATTTTACAGATATAAAGCTTTTGAAATCCGTATGCTTACTAAAATTTTTATCTGTACATTATACAAAAAAATATGTAAACCTAAAAAACTAGCTTTACAAAAAAATTTACTAAAATTGCAGTAATCTTACTAAAATTTTATAATCCGTATTGCAGTTACATTAAAAGTTATACACTGTTAAATATTTCTGTAAAGTCACACACACACACAAAAAAAAAAAAAAGAAAAAAAAAAAAAAGGCAAGGTTATCTGTAAATTTACATTAGTTCTCGGTTAAATGCATTCAATTGAGTTTCTGAGTCATTGTTTTACACACATTTCCTTATCTTATATCTAATATATCTTATTCCCTTATCTTATAATTTCCCGTAGGAATTTTCATGTCTTTGTTTAAAATTATTTCATCTTTTTTAAAACTTGTAATTTAAAATGCACACTTTTAATATTCTTTTTGTAATTATGTTAGACATATTTAAAAAAAAGCCTCCCCCCCAACTTAGAATAATTTAGAAAGGGAAAATTATCTCCTCGGAGTTAGTGGGGATATTTTTTCGACAGCCACTTTGCAGTTTTTTTCCTTCATCATAAATCAGAAGCTTGGTAATAATAAAAGTAAATTGCGAGTATTATTGTAAATATGTATACTATTTGTATTATTATTATTATTTCATTGATAAATAAGTGATAAAAAATATATTAATCTTCTAAAACCATATTACAATAAATTAATAAAATAATGAAAATGTAAAAAAATAACTTAAAACAATTACTTTTCTCTGTTTCTTTTTCTTTTATTTTTGACTTAAAAAAATATTAGAGCATTAAAAATAAATTATGCACGACAATTTTGAAAATTTTTAAAAAACATTATTGTTGTAAAAAATAAACCCTTTTAAATTTTTTTTCCTTAAAAAAATCCACTGACTTTTTAAATTTATTACTTAAACTAGTTAAAAAAGTAATTAAAAAATAATAGGAACCATGTATCGGCCCCCGCTGATTCATATTGTATCGGTCTACAATAAATTAAAATAAACCATTTACGAACTTTTAACGAATGCATTTTAAGCGAAATGTTAAAAGAGAATAAGTACAATAGATTTCCCACCGCTGATTAAAACAAAGAGACTAAAGATTAAAGCAAGAAGACATATTTTGTACTCAGCAACAACAGCTTTTATTTTTCAGTGAGTTCGCCCCCTGTCAAGAAGTTTCGGGTTCAAAATTCCAGCACAGCTATATATATATATATATATATATATAAGGTATCCTGGGGTAATAACGCCAAGCGGGGTAATAACGCCAAGTGCTTATATTTTGCATAATTATGAAATAATCAGGTAAATGACACCCATGTGCTCTGCGCAGAAGGGTTTTGAGTCATATAAATCGCAAAAAACAGCTTCAAGTTAATTTGTTTCATTTTTAGGTCTTATTGTTTTTACAAGCAACTAAAATTAACGCTTGATCTAAAATTTGCGAGATACGTTTTGTTATGTGAAGACTTTTTTTTATCCGGAAATACTTTGTTAACTACGTAAATTTGTAGTTCATTGCATGGACTTTCAAAATATTGTTGAAGATTTTGGATATCTTTTCGAGATAATTTGTAATTTAAAATGTACAACACAATAACTATAACGGAGTAATAACGCCAATCCTTGGCATTAATACCCCGGTTGATTCCCAGTGGCCGAGCTACATCCTAAATACTGATTCAAATAAACACAGTTAAAACTGTGCAATGTTTCTAATAATTATATTTCAGCGGTCCTTTTTAAGCAAAAAGAAGCTCATGGTCTGATATTCTCTTGCCTCATTCTCCCCCCCCCCCACACACACACCACACCTTTATTTTTCTTACACTTTCACAAAAAATTGAACATTTTCAATAGCTTAAAATGCAATTTGTCAATTTCTAAGTTTGTAGAGTTTGTATTTTTAGAATCGGGCAATCTACATGCCATTATTCCATCTTATTTCATAGTTTTGTTTGCATGGCGTTATTACCCATATAGGTGGGTAATAACGCCAAATAGCATTGGTCAAGAAATCACACCATTACATTTTATGAATACATATCTGTTAAATTATTTTTTTTATATAGATAGTCAATGAGTTGCTTTATCAAATCATATATTTGTTTGAAAAATACAAACTAAAACTGAGCCGTGAAAATTGGTAGAACCTTTACGTGGCGTTATTACCCCAGGGCACCTTATATATATAAATTAAATGATACAGTAATTTAAATTTACTCGAAAAATTTAAATTCTTTGATATCACTGAAAATTGAGTGATTCACTAATTTTGAAAACTAAATTTAATTATTATAATTAAAAATACATTTACAGAGTCTTGTGTATTTTCAGCAATGTTAATTTACAGAGTCTATTATGAATTTACAAAAGAACTTCCCAATTATTTAACAGAATTTCTGTTTTTCTAATCTCTGTAATTTTACATAAGACTTAAAGTAATGAATTATCCGTAGATTCTCTGCAATTTCACAGTTTTTTTTTTTTTTTTTTTTTTTTTTTTTTTCTCAGTGTGGATATCCCAATTTCTTAAAAAATTCTTAGTAATGTTAGAATTTTTTTGATTTACTGTATCTACTTATTTGATTTGTATTTGTTATGTATTTTTTTATTTTTATTTATTTGCATTACATAAAATGTTTTAGAAATCTCAGATTGCCAATAAAAATTTAATTTACAATTTTTTTTTTTTTTTTTTTTTTTTTTTTTTTTACAGTGAGTTGCAACATGTTTCAAGCAAATAATATAAAGTTACATTTTACGATTGAAATGGGATTTTGTTTGCGATGAGAGAAATCAAGAAAATGTTTTTAATCAACAAGAGCTTTTTTGTAATTAAATAATAATAATAATAATAATAATATATTTTTGTCTTTTAAATACTGAAAATACAAAAGATGATTTTTTTTAAAAATAGAAACCTTTTAATTTTAAATCTAAACTATAAAATGTCATTTTGTTTTAGTTTCAGATTTGCTTAAAAATTCCAGTTCATATCAGTTTCCGATTCGCAAGAAAGGCTTATCCTCTTTTTGTTTTCCAGTTCGTGTCTCCAGACCCACGTTTTTAAAACGCCTGTAAGTTTTTTAAACGTCAGTTTCAATGAAAAATTCAGTTTATGCTCTGATTGTTTCAGAAAAAAAAGTGGGTTAATTTTATAATGATGATTATTATTAACATTTATAGATCTTACAAACATTAAAAGCCTAAGTTAAAAGTTGTTGTTTGGATTTTTATAAAAAGCTATTTTATTTTAATTGTAAATTTGTCATATTTCAATATAGCTATTTGACCTACAAAAAAGTATTCATATTACATTTTAAATACAGTGAAATCTGTCTAAACCGGAATTTGTCTAAGCTGGAAATCCGTCTAAGGCGGAAACATTTCAGAGTCCCACATTTATAAACATAGATATTTCCGAGAAATCTGTCTAAGAAGGAAAGAATTCGTGTAATGCACCGGAACCGGACATTCATTTTGGGTCCCAGGTAGCAAATTTACTGTTTAAGACGGAAGAAAAATTTCGTGCGAAATATAAATGGAAAGAATTTTTTTCTTTTCATATTGAAATGTATTGTCTAGTCGCATTCCCAGAGGTTAAGGAAAGCCGTCACTGATTGCTGACAGTAGTTTGCGGATGATTTTATTATTGTATATAACGGGGTATTGTTTAACAACGGGTGTACTAGTGTGTATGTGTACTATCAGTTTGTAGTGTAAGTTATTATTACTATAAATATATAAAAATATGTAAAGATTTCATGTCTAATTAATTAAAAAAGATTTTAAAGATACGTTAGTTTTAACTTTTAGCCAAAGAAATACTTAATACTCTGTGAACAGGATGTCTATAAAGTTTTTCTCTCTAAGCCGGAAATCTGTCTAAGGCGGAATTTTATTTCAGTCCCAAGTGATTCCGCCTTAGACAGATTTCACTGTATATACGTTAAATTGAAATAAACCTTTGTTATGCAGATTTATTTTTGAAATTCACGAGTTTCAAGGTTTTTAAATTTATGAATATTATTTTTTTTTCAGGAAATTTTAGCATACATTACAATTTTATACATAATTTTTTTTAAATATTCATGTTATTTTTATAAAAATGTCCCAATAAATTTACTATAAATACCGTGGAATTTATAAATTGTATTTATATTTAATAGACTTTAGTTAAAATATTTAAAAAAAGAAACACAAATCGGTAAATTTACTATAAGTACCGTGGAATTTATAAATTGCATTTATATTTAATAGACTTTAATTAAAATATTTTTAAAAAAACAGCAAATCGGTTATTTTTTTACAATTTTATAAAAAGTTAAATAACTTATTGTGTATTTATGTAAAATTTTATAACATTTATATAATAATAATTAGAAATTTTAAAATTAAAATTTACAAAAATTAAAAAACATGTTCTGAAGGTAATTTTAAGAAATTCAGTGCTGCGCCTGTAAAACACTTTCTACCTTTGTAATACACTTCACGCAAAGAAACGAAATCGGTAGTATATAATAGAAGAATATTTTGCATGTAGTGCAAGCAAATCTGGGGAATGGTTTAACGGTATTTTTTAATGGTATTTTTTATAAAAAATATAAATAAATGAACATAAAAAAAGGAAATAATATGAATAAAAAAATAATATTCTGATTGCTTATTCAGCTAAAACTCACCAAAATCGGCAAAGGGTGGTTTAATTTAGTTTCTAGAGCTTTTTAATTTCTTTAAAAGTTTAGGTTCGACACGAAATTATTTTATAATAATAATAATAATAATAATAATAATAATAATAATAATAATAATAATAATAATAATTTTTATTTTATTTAATCGGATTTTTCAATATAAATCTTATTTTCTTTAAATTTATGCCAGTTTTTATTGTTAATATCATTTGTGTACGTAGTTACATATATATAAAATTATTTCTTTTCAGTATAGATCTATTTATTTGTATTAATTTCATTGCATTTTCTTGGAAAGAACCCACGATATTTTAATTAATAATAATAACAAAATGCTTGATACAAATTAAGAACATTAACTTAAAACTTAAAATTTTATTATTCTGCTATTGAATTTAATATATTATATATATATATATATATATATATATATATATATATATATATATATATATATTTTTTTTTAAATAAAAACTTTTTTGTTTCATTTACAAACTGTTAAAAGTAATTTTGGTTTAGTTTGAAATGATAATAGGCAAAAAATATCCAAGTTCATTTCTGTTTCAGGTTTACCTGAATGAATGGATTTTTCTATTTTCAAAATTTCAGTTAGTTTCCTTCCGTTTCCCTCCCCCCAGGTTTTCTACGAAAACTATATACTTTTGGAACGTCAATTTCTACTAAAATTATATTTTTAAAAATTATTGTTTTGGGGGGAAAATAAAATGGATTTTATGATCTTGCTGTTTAAACATTTACATTTCTTACAATCTTCAAAGAATTAAACTGAATTTATTTATTTATTTATTTTATTTTATTTTATTTTATTTTCAAAAATGTTGTGTTCGTAAAATTGTGTTGAGGAAATTTCATAAACGAATAAATAATGATCCAATCATTACATTTTTAAAAAACTATTTCTTTAAATATATATTCAAAGGAAGCACACCATTCTTATATTGATTTTTTGAAAAGTTTGCGAATTTAAAATTTTTTAATATAAGAATCAGTAATGACTTTCAAGAATTTTCAGCTTTTTTTAAATGTAAGTTTTAAGATATTCATGTTATTTATACAAAATTAGTCTATTTCCTGTATAAATTTATTACATTTATTGCGCAATTTACAAAATGTATTAGTTTTAATTAGAATTAAATGAATTTAAAAAAAGCATTTCGGTTAAGTTTATACAATTAAAAAAAAATTATATCACTCATTTATGTGTTTATGTCAAATTTTTGTAATGTTTCAGTATTAGTTAGAAATTTTAATCTTAAAAATTTTTAAAAATTAAAAAAACTTTCTTTCGATGTCATACATTTTGCGAGATTCAGTGCTGCGCCTGTAAAACTCTTTCTACCTTTATAATATACTTCCTGCAAAGAAACGAAAGCGGCAGTTTATTGTCGAGAATAATTTTGCATGCAATCTAGGCAAACCTGGTAAATAATTTTACATTTTTTTAAATAAATAAACAAATAAATGAAAAAAGGGAAAACAATGTGAATAATAAAGTAAATAAATAAAAATTCTGATTTTTATTCCTATAAAACGCACAAAAAAGGTAGAAAATCTAGTTTTATTTAGTTTTATTTCAGGTTTAAGTTTCAAAAGAAATTTTCTGATGTAAGTAATAATAATGCTCAGCAGCAGAATTTTTTTCTGCAGTCTGCAACACAAGGGAAAACTTAAAATCCTGCAGTGTGCAAGTCTGCAGACCAATCCCTCGCATTATATTATATGCACTCAAACCTCCCAAGTATGTATGGTAGACTTAAAAGGAAAGTATTTTTAAAGATAAGTTGCCTTTGTTCTCAGAATTTTTAATACCTCATGCAATCTCCTAAAGGGAAAGGGGGGGGGGGGGCTTCTCTTTGGGAAAATTTGCAGGTTTTTCACGATCTGTTGGCGGGATGTCATTTTTCGCGATCTTTTGACAAAATTTACATTTTTTGCGCTTTTTGACGAAATTTGACGTTTTTCACGATCTTTTGGCGAAAACTGTCTTTTGTCGCGATCTCTTGCAGAAATTTGCAGCTTCGTCACGATCATTTGAAGAAACCTATCGCTATTTTGAAGAAATTTGCCATTTTTTCACGATTTTTTAAAGACATTTGCTGTTTATCGTGATTTTTTAACGAAAACTGCCGTGTTTTCGCGATATTTTGAAGAAAGTCCTTTTTTTGCTCTCTTTTGAAGAAATTTACCGTTTTTTGCGATTTTTTAACGAAATTCACCGTTGTTTCGAGATGTTTTGACAAAAACTGCCGTTTTTTGCATTTTTTAAAAAAAGTAATTTGCCGTTTTTTGAGGAAATGTGCCTTTTTTTTCGAAATTTTTTGAGGAAATTTGCCGTTTTCCGTGTTTTTTGACGAAAACTGCCCTTTTTCGTGATCTGTTGAAGAAATTTGCCGTTTTTTTTGCAATTTTCTGAAGAAATCTGCCGTTTTTTCATGATTTTTTGACGAAAACTGTCATATTTCCCGTGATCTTTTGAAGAAATTTGGCGTTTTTTTTCGCGATCTTTGGACGAAATTTACGTTTTTTCGCGTTCCCCAGACAAAATTCTTGTGTTTCCTGCGATCTATAATGAAATTGATTTATTTTCGAAGATTATTTGTCGAAATTTGCGATACATTTTATGTCCGAATTTTTGGATTTAGGACCGAATTTTTAAATTTTTTGCTCAATTTTTAACAGTTCTCAAGAGTCTGCGACGTGCGTCGCAGCGTTGCGCGGATTCTGCGCTCGGGTATGTATAATAAAAATAATATATTTATCTTATAAGTAATTGAAAATGCAAAAAATTATACTTTAAAAATAGAAACTTTCTCGTTTCAATTACAAACTATTAAAATAATTTTGGTTTAATTTCATGTCTGAGAAAAGGGCTTATTTTTACTTCGAGTTAACAAGAAACAAGAATTTTTCCTTTTTCTATTTTCCAGTTTGATTCTATTTAAAGATCTAATGATTTTAAAGTATCTGTAAATTTTCAAAACGCGAATTTCAATTCAAAAGCTTATTTTTATTTTATTTTCAAGTTAATATCTCTTTTTAAAGATTTAAATTTCTTATGAACCTTAAACAACTCAATTAAAAATTGTTTTTTGATATTTGTAAAAGATTATTACTATTATTATTATTTTGTAAAATTGTTTTGAAAAAATTCTAATGTCTTAATGGAGCCATTCTATCACCAAAGAGTTTTAAACATATGTATATATTATACGATTTTTTTTACACTGATTTAAAAAAAAGTTTTTGAGTTTAGAGGCTTGTAGGTTATGAATTCAATTATATTATTCATTTTTCAGAGATTTTCAGGACATATTTTAATGTTAGACAAAAAAAATAAAAAAAAAAATAAAAAAAAATAAAATAAAATAAATAAATAAATAAATAAATAAATAAATAAATAAATAAATAAATATATATATATATAATACCATTAAAAGTAGACAAGATTCACCAATGGATTTTATCAACAAAACAATAAACCAAAACGAAGAATTAAATTGAATTATAGTAAACAATATTAACCATTTGAAATTAACCATTGAATTTAATAACTTATAGCACATTGAACATGGAAGGAAAAAAGAATAATATGAATACAATTGAAATTTGTAGAACCAAAGCAGAATCTTCAGGTCCCAAATACTTTGGAACTACAAATGGAGTGTGTGGTTTCATCTTCGTATTTGCCATGAAAAAGCAAAACAATACGAATTTGGGACTACCATCACACAAAAAACAAATTATTAAACAAGGAACAAAGATATTTTACAAAAAGGAATTGAATGTAAGTAAAAATAATAGTTATCCATAACAAACAAAAAAGATAAAGCTGAATGGAAATATAATTGAACCGGAAAAATAATTAATAATCGATATTAACATAAAATTAAATTAATAAAATGATTAAAATTAGAATTAAGAGATAACATTCATATTAACATATAACTTAAAATACATTATTGTTACTTTAATCAGTAACATTTATTGTGACTTTACATGGTGAAAACTCATTATCTTAATATAGGATAATAAAAATTAAAAAATAAAATGAAAGAAAAAAAAATAATAATAGTAATAATATTATTAATAATAATACCAAAAATTATATCAATAACATTAAAAATAATTTGATAATTAAAATATAGCTATTTAACTATAGATAATAACTAGACAAATATCCATATATTGGTGTAAATTAAACAGTTTAAAAATTATGTTAAAATAAATAACCCACGCTCAATTTTTTTTTAAATAATTAACCTTTGCGTTTTTATCCAGACAACACCACCCTCCTCCGTACTCTAACATCTACCCACCCAACCAACCTATATATATTTTTTTTTTATTACTTTTTAACATTTTTAATTTTTTATTATTATTTTTATGTTTTATAATTTTTTATACATTTTTTACGCAAAGAATTAATTATAAGATCATGTAATATCTAATTATAAATTAAAGAATATATGAATTTTTTAGGATAACCATTATTTATAGCATCATATACAAGCTTTTTAATATTAGTATTAATTAAATGGGAAGAACATAGACATTTTATTCTATATAAATGGTTAAGTATTATATTACGATATACAGAATTATGAAGACATGATTTAAAATTAGTAAAGGTATTAACTTTAAAATTAAATTCTTTCCTTTTGTCATAAATATCAGTTATAAATTTGTTCTCTTTTAATATAATTTTAATATCTAAGAAATTAACTGTATTATTAAAAAGTAGGTTTTTTGAAAGTTCTAGATTAGAAGGATAATCAACAGGGAATTGAGATATACAGGTGTTATCAGTATCAATTAAAATTACATCATCTATATATCGATATAAATGTATTGTATTATTTAAATAATGACGTTCATAGTAATATAAGTATAAGTCAGATAATACACTAGATGTACTACCACCTTGTGGTATACCTACATATTGAATATATATATTGTTATCATGCATGATAAAATTATTATAGATAATGAAATTAGTTAATGTATGAAAATAATCAGAATCGATATTATGTGATATGTCCAACTCGTGTTGATATTTTTTAAAAAGCTCATTTATGATATTATGTAAATCCGATAAATCTATATTATTAAATAAATCTTTAAAATCATAGGTAGTGATATTTTTTATACATTTAAGATTTTTCATAATATGGACCAGTTCATAACTATTTTTTATGCAATGTGTATTATCACTTTTTTTTGTAATATTATATATTTGATTAAGAATTACTAATAGAAGTTTGTTAGCAGCATTATTATAAGTATTGCAACCAATTGTAACAGTTCTGAATTTAACAGGATGCTTATGAAATTTGGGTATAAGGACTAGATAAGGATATTTAAAGTTAGTAGGGTTAATGTCTAATAATTTATAGAATCCTTTAATTTTACGATTATTGGCAAGTAAGTTATCATTAATTTTTTGGAATGTGTTATTATTAGATATACTAGATTTAAGCAGTTGATGATAATAAGATTTACAAATAATGGCATAATTATTAGGAGATTTATCAACATAAGTTATTACAAAGTTTTGTTGTAATTTATTGATTTGCTTAAACAGATGCTGTGTATTTACATATTCTAGGTGTGGAACATTATATTTTAAGGACCTGGTTAATTTATCGATAACTAATATTTTCCATTGATTAAAATATTCAATGGGTTTATTATAATAAATTGCAAGTTTATAAATAAATATATCTATATCATATGTAAATTGTTTTATGATAGATTTAATGTTTAATTTGGATGGAATTCTGTACTTGGTCCCATAACCCATAATTCTTCTAAGTTGTAAATCATCTACAAGATTAAGATTACCAGTAATAATATGTCCATGATCTTTATTTATATATTTTTGTAGAGAGGGGTCATTGCATTTACAGGGTAAAGTACTAGCATCATAAGAAGATTTAGCGAAAGAATTATAGTTAAAAATCGTTCTGCCAATAGAGATGGGATACTTAAAGGTTTTAGAAATATGAATATTATTAATAGGAAATTGACAGTTTTTATCATTTAATATGGAATTAATATTGATTTTATTAAATATTGGATTAGAAAAAGTAATTACCATTTGAGTATTAGTTTGTAGATTTTTAGGTGTTTTTAGTAAATTTATATTGTAAAGGTTGACACGAGTCATAATGAGATCATAAAAAACATCTGAAAAATGTTTAGAGTAAGTTTTACTGAGAAAAATATTTAAATATTGTACTATATGTTTCTTTTTTATTCCAAAAATATATTTACGTATTAGAAACCAATTGTAATTTTTTAAATAATTACGATGCAGATTATTAATTTGTTGAATTATAATGTTTTTAGGAGTAATACTAGAAGATGAACCTTTTCCTCTTTTGTTACGTGTAGTTTTAGGATTTATAAGATGATTTAAACTATGATAAATGGGAGAATAATCTGTAGTATCATTTATAGATGAAAAAACTTTAACAGATCTTTTAAAAATCTCACTATTAAGACCATAAGGATAAATTGTATTATAATATTTCATATATGAAGACTCTAAATAGAGACGCTCAGATTTATTTTTCTGAATTTGTATTATTTCAATAGTAGTATTTTTAAATTTATGTTTATGAAAATGCTGTATTTCAGCTGTAGACTGTATATTTTTTGCTAAATTTTTATCAGAATCTGATCGATGTTGATTCATGCGTATATGAAGAGGACCAGAAGTTTCACCAATATATTTCAAATTGCAAATGTTACACTTTATACTATAAATTACATTAAAAGCCTTACAAAAAATAGAAATATGAGGATCTGATACGATTTGTGACTGAGAAGCAGATGGACAAGTTTTACATCGGATATCAGAACATTTCTGAAAATATAATTGAGGAGGAGGAGCATGTATATGGAAACTGGATGACGGTCCAGGAGTAACCCTATTATTGCTCCTGTACCGGGCACTACACTGCAAAGAAGCATTGTGTATCTTGCCAGGATCGAGATTTTTACTAAGTACTGCCATAATTTAAAAGATAATACAAATATAATAAAAAGATAAAAATAGAAAATTACAATTAAATAATCGAGTATCTTGACTAATATAATTTACTAAAGAAAAGGATCTAGAATAATACAGCTATAAAATGAAAATAGATACAATATGTACAAAGCTTTAAAGCAGTATTCAAATCTCCAAAAGGGAACAATACACGACCATAATACTACCATCCCACACCACATATAATAAGAATCATAGTACTCACAGTACAATAAATGCAAAATCACAAAATCGACTCATTTAAAAGTGAAAAAATCACCGTACATAATAATCCACAAACTTATCCAATTAACATCTCAGCACAATGCTCACATTGTTACTACATTTCACATAGGCTTAACTAATCATAATTACAATGTATTTATTAAACATAAAAAAAAAAATAATGATAATTTCAATGTATTACTTTAATTTAAAAAATAATAAATAATGAATATTGATTTTGACATTTAATATACCATATATCAAGACAATGAATTAAACATAATAGCAAAATTAACAGTTAAAATATTATAAATATACCACATAAAATATTCATGATGAAACGAATTGCAACTCTTAATGGAAATCCTATTAAATGGTAACGGAAAACTACATTGTAGAAATCTCACAGATAATACACAAAGGTTATGCGGATAGCAGCAATTACCTATGCGCACCATATTTATAAAATTGCTATTAGCAACGGATGTTATATATTAATTATATATAAGATACCACAATAGGAAAAAATTCATTATGACTATTCAAAATGAAAAGATATCAATTAAATATCAAATTGTATACATTCATAATTACACGCGCGGAGCAGCATAATAATTTGAATGCTAATATAATACCATTAAAAGTAGACAAGATTCACCAATGGATTTTATCAACAAAACAATAAACCAAAACGAAGAAGTAAATTGAATTATAGTAAACAATATTAACCATTTGAAATTAACCATTGAATTTAATAACTTATAGCACATTGAACATGGAAGGAAAAAAGAATAATATGAATACAATTGAAATTTGTAGAACCAAAGCAGAATCTTCAGGTCCCAAATACTTTGGAACTACAAATGGAGTGTGTGGTTTCATCTTCGTATTTGCCATGAAAAAGCAAAACAATACGAATTTGGGACTACCATCACACAAAAAACAAATTATTAAACAAGGAACAAAGATATTTTACAAAAAGGAGTTGAATGTAAGTAAAAATAATAGTTATCCATAACAAACAAAAAAGATAAAGCTGAATGGAAATATAATTGAACCGGAAAAATAATTAATAATCGATATTAACATAAAATTAAATTAATAAAATGATTAAAATTAGAATTAAGAGATAACATTCATATTAACATATAACTTAAAATACATTATTGTTACTTTAATCAGTAACATTTATAGTGACTTTACATGGTGAAAACTCCTTATCTTAATATAGGATAATAAAAATTAAAAAATAATAATAATAAAAATAAAAAAAATAAAAATATTCATGTTATTTTTCATAAAAATATTCTGAATAAAATTATAATTATCGTGGAATTAGTAAATTGTATTTATATTTAATAGCCTTTAAATAAAACATTTTTAGAAAACCTGCAATTTTGTTAATTTCTTACAATATATTTATATAAGGTACCCTGGGGTAATAACGCCACGTTAAGGTTCTACCAATTTTCACGGCTTAGTTTTAGATTGTATTTTTCAAACAAATATAGGATCTGATACAGCAACTCATTGACTATCTATATAAAATAAAATAATTTAACAGATATGTATTCATAAAATGCAATGGCGTTTTTTCTTGACCAATGCTATTTGGCGTTATTACCCACCTATATGGGTAATAACGCCATGCAAACAAAACTATGAAATAAGATGGGATAATTGCATGTAGATAGCCCAATTCTAAAAATACAAACTCTACAAACTTAGAAATTGACAAATTGCATTCTAAGCTATTGAAAATGTTCAATTTTTTGTGAAAGTGTAAGAAAAATAAAGGTGTAGTTTGGGAGGGGGGGATGAGGCAAAAGAATATCAGACCGTGAGCTTCTTTTTGCTTAAAAAGGACCGCTTAAATAGAAATATGAGAAACATTGCACAGTTTTAACTGTGTTTATTTGAATCAGTATTTAGGATGTAGCTCGGCCACTGTAGGGAATCAACCGGAGTATTAATGTAAAGGATTGGCGTTATTACCCCGGTATAGTTATTGCGCAGTGCATTTTAAATTACAAATTATCTCGAGAAGATATCCAAAATCTTCAACAACATTTTAAAAGTACATGAAATGCACTACAAATTTATGTAATTAACAAAGTATTTCCGGATAAAAAGATAGTCTTCACATCACAACACGTATCTCGCAAATTTTAGATCAAGCGTTAATTTTAGTTGTTTGTAAAAACAACAAGACCTAAAAATGAAACAAATTAACTTGAAGCTGTTTTTTTGCGATTTATATGACTCAAAACCCTTCTGCGCAGAGCACATGGGTGTCATTTACCCGATTATTTCATAATTATGCAAAATATAAGCACTTGGCGTTATTACCCCAGGGTACCTTATATATATATATATATATATATATATATATATATATATATATATATATATATATATATATATATATATATATATATATATATATATATATAAATTTAAATGACTTATTTCGTATTTATACCGTATTTATTTCAAATTTTTATATTTTTATTAATACATTAGAAAACTAAAAATTAAAATTTACATTTTTTTTTCTTCCAAAGGCAACAAGTTTTGTTTATTGACAACATATAAATATAATTTCATGCACATAACAAGGTCATAAACAAACGTGATGACACATCGGCATACAGGCCATCAGGCATTCATCTCCAGATAACATAAAATCATGGTACAATGAATACTCTACTACACGTCTTCTTCTTTCTAAAAGTCATATTCTGGAAGCACCTCCAAATGCGGAATGTTCAAGAGTTCTTGTAATGACTATTACCTTGAAGTCAAATCTACGAAGAAGATTAAAGTTAGTAAGTTCCTGAAAGAAATGACGACTAAAAAAAATAATTGAATGACGACTAATAATAATAATAATAGACTTTATGATCCTACCACTTTAAACATTTATCTGTCTTACAATCTTAAAAAAAAAAAAAAATTGAAATTTTCTTTTTTGATTTTCTTTTTTCAAAAGTTGTTTCTTTGTAAAACTGCGTAGAAAGATTTTCACAACTTAATAAATAATTATTAAATCACCACATATTTTTTAAAATTATCTTTTAAATTTATATTCAAAGGAAGTAGACAGTTCTTATATGCTGATTTTTTGAAGTATTCTTGAATTTCAAAATTTTTTATTTAAGAATCAATTTTTTTTCGTGAATTTCAGTCTTTTTCTAAGTTTTAAAATATTCAAGTTATTTATGAAAAAATAGTCTATTTCCTACATAAATTTATTATATTTATTGTGGAATTAAGAAAAAATTTAAAGAAAAAACAGCAATTCGGTTAATTTTATATATATATATAAAAAAACTATATTACTTATTTATGTCTTCATGTAAAACTGTGTAATTTTTTAAATATTAATTAGAAATTTTAGTCTTAAAAATTACAAAAATAAAAGATGAAGACATGAATTTTAAACGATACAATGTTGCGCCTGTTAAACTCCTTCTGCATTTGTTATACATTTCATATACAAAGAAGCGAAAGTGATAGTTCATTGTTGAAAAAAAAGTATGCAATCTTGGCAAATTTAGTAAATGACTTAACGGTATTTTTTATAAATAAACAAATAAATGAAGAAGAAAAGGAAATAATGTGAATAACAAAATGAATAAATGAAATTTTGATTTTTATTCTACTAAAACTCAGAAAAAAGTAGAAAATCTAGTTTAATTTAGTTTAAATCCAAGTTTAAATTTTAAAAGAAATTTTCCGATGTAAGTAATAATAATGTATAATATTGAAAATGTAAAAAAATATGCTTTGAAAATTGAAACTTTCTTGTTTCAAATACAAACTAATAAAGTAATTTTGGTTTAGTTTCAAATCAGAAAAAAAGTCCTTTTTTTTTTTTTTTTTTTCTTTTTTTTTCTTGTTTGTTTGTTTGTTTTGGGTTCACAAGAAACAACAAATTTTCTTATTTCTATTTTTTAATTCAATTATATTTATAGGTTCGGTATTTTTTAAAGTATCTGTAAATTTTCAAAGCGAGAATTTCAAGTCAAAAGCTTATTTTTTATTTTTATTTTATTTAATTTTAATTTTAAATGAATTTATGTCACTAGCTCTTTTTAAAAATTCTTATTAACCTTATAAATCTTCTTATAAACCTTAAAAATATAAATTAAAAATTGTTTTTTGA
Source organism: Maratus speculifer (assembly GCA_964019185.1). NCBI lineage: Eukaryota > Metazoa > Arthropoda > Arachnida > Araneae > Salticidae > Maratus > Maratus speculifer. The sequence continues at coordinate 52,040,392 of OZ025290.1, read as the reverse complement.
TTTTTGTAAAAGGTTATTATTATTATTATTATTATTATTATTATTATTATTATTATTATTATTATTATTATTATTATTATTATTATTATTATTATTATTATTATTATATAAAATTGTTTTGAAAAAATTCCCATGTTTTAAGGTAGCCATTCAATCACCAAAGAGTTTTGAAACATATGTATATATTATAATATCTTTCTTTTGCTGATTTTATAAAAGGTTTTTGAGTTTCAAGGATTCAAGATTATGAATTATTATTCATTTTTCAGAAATTTTCAGGATTTAATTTAATGTTACACACACACACAGTATATATATATATATGCTATTTTCATAAAAATATTCTGTATAAATTTATTATAATTATCGTGAGTTAATAAATTGTACTTATATTTAATACCCTTTAATTACAATACTTTTAGAAAAGTGCAATTCGGTTAATTTTTTGCAATATATATATATATATATATATATATATATATATATATATATATATATATATATATATATATATATATATATATATATATATATATATATATATATATATATATATATATATATATATATATATATATATATATATATATATATATATATATTAAATTTAAGAGACTTATATGCGTATTTATACGGTATTTATTTCAAATTTTTATAATATTTTTATTAATACATTAGAAAATTAAAATTACAATTTATATTTTTTTTTCTTCCGAAGGCAACAAAATTTGTTTATTGACAACATATAAATACAATTAACATATAAATACAATTAAATCTTATACGATACAATCTTGCCCCTGTAAAACTTCTTCTTCCTTTGAAACACACTTCATGCAAAGGAACGAAAGTCATAGTTAATTGTTGAAAAAAAAAAAAAAAAAAAAAAAAAAATTGCATGCAGTCCAGGCAAACCTGACAAATGACCTAATTCCATTTTAAATAAATAAATAAATGAATAAAAAGAAAAGAGCAAATAAAGAAAAATAATGTAAACATTGAATAAATAAACTTCTGTTCTTTATTTATTAAAATGCATAAAAAATTAGAAAATGTAGTTTAGTTTTATTTCAAGTTTAAATTTCAAAAGAAATTATTCGATGTAAATAATCATAGTGTGCAATAATAATAATAATATATTTATCGTATAAATAGTTGAAAATACTAAAAAAAAGATATATTTTTAATTTTTTGGCGATTCGGTTAATTTTATAGTGTTTTTGAAAAAAAAAAAAAAAAAAAAAAAAATACTTATTTGTGTGCTTATGTCAAATTTTTATAATAGTTTTAATAATAATTAGAAATTTCAAACTTAAAATATACAAAAAAATTTAAAAAAATGTTTGGAAAACGTTCATCTTAAAAGATTCAATGCTGCGCTTGTAAAACTCCTTTTACCTTGATAGTAAATTACGTTACCCTGCGAAGAAAATAAAATTACATTATTCGATTGAAAAGTACTTTGCTTGCGGTTAGATTAAATCAAGAAATAATTTAAACAGCTAGAATGTTTTTTAAATGAAATAATAATAATAATAATAATAATAATAATAATAATAATAATAATAATAATAATAATAATAATAATAATAATAATAAATTAAAAATAAAAACTTTTCTTTTTTCTTCTCTCACATTCTATTTTTATTTCTTTGTAATCATTGTTTTTTCGCCTCTTGTTATATTCATTTTTCATAGCGAAGAAGGTATCCTTCTTATGCTGATTTGAAAAAAAAAAATATTTCAAGGCTGCATAAGAGCAGTTTAAACATTATGTACTTAAATACTTTACATTCTATGCTTTTATTTATTTATTTTTTGGAATAAGTTTTTTTTATTCATCTGATAATTTTTTGAGTGTTTTAACTCCGGACTTCCTCTTTCTATGCACCGCGTTTAACCCTTTCGGGAGCGATTTTTTTTTCAATTTTTAGGAAAAAATTACTTTTACGTTAATAACATTAAAGGTAACAAACCAAATAGATTAATTAGTATTTAACTGAAATTTAACTGTCTCAAAGATACGAATAGTTGTTGTTTTGCGTACGATTCAATTCATGTTTAAATGACAATAGGCTGAGGAAGAATTTTTGGAGATGTTTAGAGAATACAGTATTACAGTATAATTTTATTTATATTATAACTTTCTAATACTTTTTGCATTTTATTACACATGATTCTTTCAGGAAAGTAACTTTATTTTAAATTTAAAGAGTGAAATATATGTTTAAAATAAAAAAATCGCAAAAGGCGCAAAGATAATTAGGAAAACAACAATAATAATTATTATTACTAAATGCCTAAACATAACTGAAGTCATACAGTAAATGCATAGACATGTACTAACATTACTAAATGCAAATAGTAGAAAAAGTGCTTTTTTAAACAAAATAATACTCCTTTAAAGGACATGTACTATTAATAGTACACCAGACCCAAAAGGGTTAACTTCAAATGATGAAATTATTCAAATGATGAAATGATCTTCTTCTTATTAAAAAAAAAAAAGTTCTGAAAATTATTTAACAATTATTCAAAATAAAATTTAATAAAACAAATTAACAGACATTAATAAATGAAAAAAGTGACTTAATAGCACTTGCATCAAAAATAAAATAGAAAACCAAACCAAACTAAAATAAATTACGCAAACGTGTTAATTTATCTTTAGATAGATTGAAACTAGAAAAAAAAATATTTATAATAACAATGCATTAGTATAAATAAAGTAGTTTCTAAAAACTTTTTTCATAATTTACTTTTGTCACGAATTATAAAATTTTTGAAAATTCAGTCGATCTAGTTAACTTTATATACTCAAAGCATGGAGCTTTTCACTCGATCATCCTCCAAAAAGCATCGAGAGAAAATCTCTCCGTGAAAACTTTCTTTCAAACTTTTCTCACAAAAATCCGACTTTTCTAAATGCATCGCAAACAAAAATCGGAAACTAACGCACATTGCTGTTCGCGTGCTGAAAGTCCCCTACCCCCACCCCCTTACACACACGCTTCTCTCCGTTTTCTCCTATCTGAGGGGGGAGGAGATGTTCATGAAACGATCGAAACTCGCGCGCGCCGTCGTCACAAAAGAGCCCGGATCATAACCTTTGCTTCCCTAGTCGCATTACAACTCCCGTTTTTCCAAGCCTGGAGCGCTTTCCCGTTTTCTCCGGTTACAGTTATTCCGGGGCATATATTATTACTATTATATCATTATAGTCTAGCGGCTTCCCCCCTTTTTTATTATTACAGTCCGGTCTAAAAAAATAAAAAAATCTGGCTTTTCCTGCTTCAGATGACCCAGGATATCCGTGTATTTCTTCAGGAAAAGGAGTGTCGTGCTTAAAGTTTGGGACTTTTTGTGTGTAAACAGGTTTGTTGGATTGTTTTTCATTTAGTTGTTTGTATGAGTTCGTGGCTGACAGTTTGTGACTTGAAAAGTGGTGGGCTAGAACTAATAGAATGGTGTTTTACAATAAGAATAATAAAAATTTAATAATATGAAAAAAAATAATTTTCTTTTATTTTTAAGATATTAAAATAATTAAAAAAGTGAAATTAATTTTAGGTAATCTTAATCAAGACTAATAATTTATTTATGTAATAATAATAATAATAATAATAATAATAATAATAATAATAATAATAATAATAATAATAATAATAATAATAATAATAATAATAATATTATTATTATTATTATTATTATTATTATTATTATTATTATTATTGGGAACTTTTTATATTTTATACATATATATTTAGGACATTTTAAAAATTCATTTAATCTCTATTTATACAGGATTTCCATATTAAATAAATAAAGTAATAATTGGAAAATTTATAGAATAGTTTGGATTTATTTTTAATTAAAAAAACATAAATACGTTGAACAAGAGCTAAATTATTTGTTCTTCTATATTAATAATTTTTCAAATTTTTTGAAATTTTAAATTCAAATAAAATATTAGATAATACTAGTGATGAGAGTTGTTATACATAATTTTTATTGTTGTAAACAAATAATTTAAACCAATTTTTTTTAAACACGAACGAAGAACATTGTACCCCTTTTTGAATTATTCATTTGGGGATTTAGTGTCAAATAATATTTTCACATCAATTGTTTATCAGTTGACCTATTGAATTGTTATTATACTACTTTATTTATTTAAGGAACTATTACAATACTTCGGGTAACATGCTTGAAAAGAATTTGGAAAAGTTAATTAATTCTTAATTATTAGCATTGGAAAAGAATTTAAGTAATAATAATAACAACAACAACAACAATAATAATAATTATAGCCATGTATAAAATATTTGCGGTCATTTATAAAACATACTTGTATTTTGCAATAATCTGTTGTAGCTGTCAGTTGAATCTTTCAGCAATGAATTATGCTTTTGAACAAATAAATAATTTTTGAGCTTGATTAATTATGCATGAACTTAGCAATTTTTTTAAGATTATTTATAAATTATTTGGTTATTTGTAAAATATTTATCCATATATTATGTATAAGACCAAAATATAAAACGTCATACATTAACTCTTGAGTTTGAGTTTTATTTGAAAATGAAATAAAATTAATAATAGTGATGTTAAAACAAGTAAAAACGAATAATAATAATAATAATAATAATAATAATATCAAATAATGATAATAATTTTTAAAATGCACTTTTTTTCCCTATGCCAACCTGCCACTAAATATGGCACTCAAAATTTAAGTCTGACTTAAGCATGTCTTTGATCAATTATTTTTATCCATTTTCAACTTACTATCTTACTTTCTATCTTATTGAATTTTAAACAATTTTTACTTAACTTTAAAGTTTTTATTCTGATATATCCATATCATTTAAAATGACTCGTGACATTCATCTTTCTTTTAAATATTTATGCTTTTTTTTCAAATAATTTAACAGATTTGTTGATCACAGAAGGGGATATTCATTTAGAAAATACAGGAGTTTTGAATTACCAATTATAAAACGCCGTACAAAAACATAAATTTTCAATGTGCGAAAAAAAAAAAAAAAAAAAAAAAAAAAAAAAAAAAAAAAATTCCACAATTGTTATACTAATTGATTTGCATAAAATTAACGTACAGATGTGTATACTTACATAAGCGTTGAAACAATCGAAAGAAAAACAGAATTAGGATTAGAAAAATTAGAATTTTAAAAACTTATATAACCTATAAATATACAATAAATTAATACCTTGTAATAATATAATTCTTTTAATTGCTAAAAAGTCTAATATTTAAACAATAAAAACAGCAAAAATAATATTATTAAACTATGTATTTGTTTCGGCTGTATCCGAGCCATTCCTATAACAAATAAATAAGAATAAACGGAAATTGCATACGATCTATTTTTAAAGTGTTCATCTTACACCTTTAACAATTAAAAGAAATATCTGAAATAGCCTGTAAAGCTATTTTCTTGGCATAATAATTAATGTAAAATTAGAATAATGTCTTAAATAAATTGCCCTTCAAAAAGGTTCTCTAATTTAACATCTAAAATCGGCTTCTTATCAATCATGTTTTATAAATTAAAAGACTGCTTTGTCATCCGTAAAAGTAGTTTATAATCTCTACATTTACTTAACTTTATATTATTTATTAATTCTACAGTTTCTAGCCCTCAGCATGAAGGAAAATAGTTGAAAAAATTATGTTCTAGGTTGTTTATCCAGTTTCTTTACATTTAATCTAAACATGCTATAGTCGTTTTTTCAGTTAGGGTCTGTATCGGAACTGTAAAACCTGTTTCTCCAGAATATATGTATTATGTAGAACAGATTATTTTTCGAAATGGAGAATTTTATCAATAACTTATATATTCTCACAACTTCTTAATCTTTTCAAGCTATCATGTTTTATAAAATACACTAAAAGATATCTTTTCTACTTTTTTTATTCTGGTTTTTTTTTCTCTCTCTTTCGGTTAATCCTTTCCAGCTCAGTGTGTCCAGTCTGGAACACCTAATTTTAATTCCAAACCTGCAAACTGCATCAATAATATTTTAATGAAATTTTGCTTTTTACAGTGAAAACTTAAATTAAGGAATTCTTAATTTCTAAAAAGTTCGTTTAAAAATTCCGGTGACAGACGATAATTTCTCATTTTACTAACAAATTTTCCCGTGGCGGAAAGGGTTAAGGGATCTCATATCATTTAAATTCTTTTCATCGCCAATGAATGGTGACAAAGTTTCAAGTTCTCAATAATGCTTATTGAAATAACACAATTCTCGGTAATTCATTAAAGCCGTATTTAAGTCTTATAAAATGTAAAAATAAAGGTAGTATAACATCATAAAAAATACACTTAAATTAATATTCTAATTTTTTTTCCACATGTTATGTCACACAGTCCGCACGATAATTAAACTTTGAATGGTTATATGAAACTAAAACTTACATTAAAAAGATCTGCAAACTATATTTTATCGAATGAAAAAGCAGTATTGAGATAGTTAAATACATTAATTATTATTAACCATTAGTTAATTATTTATAATTTTTTTTTCAATTTTTCAAATTCAATTGAATTTATGTTTCTGTCAAATGATTTATATATCTTTACTCATTCTACAAAATATAGTTTAGGAATCATTCAAAAACAAGTTGCATATTCATATATCTGTTTTAAGTTGCCGCGCGGATTTTGACACACCATGTGGGAAAAAATGCAATATTAATCCTCTGATGCTCTGTGGTAGCATACATGCTACTAACAGTGTTTCGAATTTTAATTAATATATCTTATACTATAATGCGAGCAAAAAATGTGTGTGTGTGTGTAAATTTTATCTCAAAAACGACTCCAACGATTTTCTCAAAAATTTGGATTTTACCATTTTCGGGCACGAGAAGACCATTGGGCTAGGTCACATGTTCGAGAAAATTCGATTATTGGGTCATTTTGGGTCATAATGGGTCAGGATCAAGCTATTTATATCTAGAGAACGGCTGGATCGATTTTAAGAAAATTTTTGTATCCAATCGTTTTTTGGCACGAGAAAACTATTGGGCTGGGTCACATGTTCGAAAAATTTCGATTAGTGGATCATTTTTGGGTCACTATGGGACAAGCCATTTTTATGTAAAAAACGGCTCTAACGATTTTGACCAAATTTTATATTTTATGATTTTGGATTACAAGAAGACCATTGGGTTCGAGAAAATTCGGTTAGTGGGTCATTTTTGGGGTCATTGTAGGTCATGCTATTTTTATCTAGAGATTTTCTCACGCAATTTTGACTAAAAATTGCATTCTATGGTTTTCGAGCACGAGAAAAACATTGAGCTAGGTTACATGTTCGAAAAAAAAAAATTATAGGTTATATTGGGTCATTAAGGGCCTGGGTCAAGCTATTTATATTTAAAGAACGGCAGAATCAATTTCATCAAAATTTTGCCTGTAACAGTTTTTTGACACGAAAAAGCTAATGGGCTAAGTCACACGATCGAGAGATTTCGATTATAAGAGTTATTTGTGAGTCATGATGGGTCATAATTTGTCATGGACAAGATATATCTAAAAAACAGGTGGATCGATTTTAACGGAATTTTATATACAACATTTTTTGGCACGAGAAAACTATTGGGCTAGGTCACATGTTCGAGAAATTTTGATTAATGGGTCATAAAGGATCATAAATGGTCTCTGTCAAGCTATTAATATTTAAAGAACTGTAGGATCGATTTTGACAAAATTTTGTATCTAGCATTTTTTTGACACGAGAAAACTAATGGGCTAAGTCACATGTTTGAGAGATTTCGATTATAAGGGTCATTTGTGGGTTATGATGGGTCATGCTAATTATATCTAGAAAATGGCTCTCACCATTTTGACTATACTTTGTATTATCTCGTTTTCGCGCAAGAGAAAACCATTGGGCTAGGACACATACACACGAAAATTCGATTACTTTTTCATTTTGGGTTTTAATGGGTCAGGATCATTCCAATTATATATAACAACGACTCAATCAATTTTACGTAAATTTTGTAATGAAACGTTGTCTGTCATGAGAAGACTATTGGGCTGAGTCGCATGTTAAAAAAATATATATATATTTTAGCGGTCATTTTAGCTTCATTGCCGAATGCTGTCAAGCTAATTTTACCTAAGAAATGGGTTAAAAGATTTTGATTCAATTTTATATTCTACTGTTTTTGATTACCTAAAGATCATTGAGCTAAGTCACATGTTTGATCAAATTTGATTAGTGGGTCATTTTGGGTAATATGGGTCAAGGTCACGAGAAAATGGCAGCAACCAATAAGTTGGCGATATTTGACAAAATATTGGCGACATTTGGCCGAAATATCGACTACTGAAATTACGAAAGCCAAAACACGTATTTGTCGCAAAATCAAAGAATGTCGCCAAATTTAGCTGTATCTGGCAAAATATATTGTTTTTCAGAATGTTAAAAAAAATGTTATACATTCTTAATAGGATTCGTGATGCATGGTCAAACCGATCAGAATCTAGCTAAAAAAATGATTTGAATTATAATCCTTTCATTGTAAATTTTAAAATAATGTAAAATTTATGAACATGTGCATACATACATAGTTTTCTTATTAATTGTTTTAGTAAATAATACTATTATAAATAACATGGACTTTAGTAAAAAATATAGATAAACTGATACAGTTAAAATACTATATGGAGTTGAACACAAAGTTAATTGAATAGAATTGCATTCCTGTTAGTTACAAATTCATACCAGAATTTTAAAATAGCAATATTTGCTTTATTTAATAACAGACATTCCGTATTTAAATATAAGAAAATTATTAATGAAATTTCTTCGTGTCAATTCAGATTATCTGAATTACGGTATTCCTACCATGGGAATTAGAAAGTTAACTGAACTGTTTTTATAATATTATTTATAAGTAAGAATAAAACAAAACAGGTTTTTAAGGCCGAAACCGAAACCGAATTTCGTTAATGTTCCTATTTTCAACCGAAAACAAAAACATAGAATTTTTTAAAAGTAAATAATAACACAAATACACACAATTATTAATTTATTATGCGTTTTTATTAAATATGCATAATTGTTAATTACGCGCGTTTATTTTACATACATATATATAAATTAATTATAAGTGTGGTCCAGTGTATTTTATTTGTCTTAATCGGCAAAACTTTTTATTTTTATATAAAATAAAAATTAATTCACCAATGATGCAGTGAAATTCCATAATTCTACGAATTTTACTTAATTATTATTATTTTTATTTTTTGCATACACACCATAACTTATCTTTTATAATTTTAATGATTATATATTAGTAGCAGTTACCCGTGACTTCGTTCACATAACATTTAAAGAAGAAATAATTGATCAATCAAGCAAAATATTTCGATGATGAAAAGCATGTGTAATTAACTTTTTATCGCGAATTTATGGTAAAAAACTTCTGATAATCCCTATTTGCTAATTTTTTGCTGGTTAAAATTTTCCTTTCAGCGATTAATACTAATAGATAGAAACATTCTTGAATATTTTTGTTCAGCCCTGTAGTTTTCCAAGTGCCTTTAATACACGAAAGTATCTTTCTAAAATTTAGTTCAAACAAAAATATTCCTTATTACTGCCTAAATTACATTTTCAGAAATTATCATCCGAAGACAACCTTGTATCCAGTTCTTTGCGGGACCTTGTATATCATTTTATATATATACTACAAACATTTCTTAGTTTACTGAATGCAGTTCAAAATGAAAATGCATATTTAATTTAAAAACCAGCTTTAAGTAAATTACGCTCATATTCAGTAACCTTTCCGAGATCTTTTGTGTAACCCTGTATATCAAAATTTAACTATTTGTACTATTACCATTTATACTCTCCATTTAATATGCATACATTTAGCGAACTTAAAAGCACATATCATAATTCAAAATGCATTTCATCCATGCAACAGTCATCATTCATCATATACAGTACTTCGGATAGAATATATAATATTTGAAATCTTTTGTGTATCTCTGTAAATGCTATGCACTTCGTATTATGCATGAAATAACTCACATTAAGCCTCAGCAACGTATATCAATTTAATTATACATGAAATCGTTTACCATAATTAAAATGTGTCGGAAACTGTTCCTCCCTTTATTCTTATGCAGTGGAATTCTTCTGTGTAACCCTGTAAATGAATAATAATGTCCTTTTCACTACATACTTTACAAAATGCATATTTTAGTGCACTTTGTAAATGCATATAAATTTGAATATGTTTCACAGGTTGTAACATCGCTAAATTTAATTTAAAAGATTTTTCCCCATAATGCCGTTATGTAAGGAAATTTCTTGACAATCCCTGTAAATAAACTAATCATGGTAGAAACTTTATTTTCAATAGGTATTCGTGCTAGGTAAACGTTAATAACGTCCAAAAATTTCATGGAAATCGGAGTATATTTACGAAAGTTAGATAGCGACCAGACAGACAGACAAACCGAAATCATAATAACTTTTCAACTTTGTACGAAAGTGTTGAAAAATCGAGCCAAAAATATATTAATCAGTGATTTTATTTTCCGCCTTTTCACCACAAAAAATTTATTCCATTGATAATTATGAATTTTGAATTAAAATATTCATTTGTATGTAACTTATAACTTATTAATTAGTATAAGTAAAAAATATTTCTGATTCATTTTAAATATGACGCCATTATTTATCTCGCTCCATTAGCTACTGATATTCATACCCCTTGTATTTTTAACGACTGCTATAAAGTACCTGTTTTATTTCAACTATGACGTCACATTTTCATAAGTGAACCATTTTATTAAAAATGTAATTCTTTTTTATTCTTTTTACTTTTAATTTATGTCACCATATTTTACACAAAAATTCCCTTTAACTAAACAAATATCCTTGTTAAATATATTATAAAAAATACACCTTTTATTTTTATTTCAAACATGACATCATATTTATTTTCTTTTAAATTATTTTATTATAATTTTTCGCGTGGAAGTTTTTTATTAAAAATTCATTGCCGCTGAAAAATTATTATTCCAATTTTTTATTTTCTTGGCAACAGGAAAAGGAAAATGGTTAAATTTTATCTGAAAAATGCCTATTGCTTTTGTATGAAAAATAATTAAATTTTGAATTATTAAGGAAAATATTTGAGTAAAATAAATTAAAATTAGCCTATGTTCATTCCACTCCTATAATCTATCTATATGCAAAGATTCAAAGACATTAATCCATCCGTTTTGAAGCCAAGTTCATTCCAATTCTTCGGACACACTTTCACATTTATAATATATACAGGGTGATTCTGAATTCATCATCAATATTTGGTGGGGAGGTAGGGAATAGGAAAAGAACACTATTTCACATAGGAAACCAAGGGTCCCAAAGCCTTCCGAAGGAGATAGGCGCCATTAAAGTTTAGGGTCCAAAAATTCAAATGATTATAAAAAACAGAAAAATTGATCGATTCGTTTGCGGTTTTCATTAAAATTATTCTTTATGTCAGTATTGTCTTGAAAATAAATTATAAAGATAAATTTCAAAAAATGACGATAGAGGGCGCTTTAGACTTTAGAGTAACGAACAACTATTTTTTACCGTTATTTTTTGCATCTCATTAAAGGTTTCGTAAGCGTAGACTTAAACTTAAATTTTGAGCTCAAAATCTGAATAGTTGGAAGCAGTTAAGTAGCACAAACTTAACTGTGTTCAGAGGGTTTTAAATTCAAATGATTATAAAAAACGGAAAAATTGGTCGATTGATTTGCGATTTTCACTAAAACTATTCTTTATGTCAATATTTCCTTGAAAATAAATTTTAAAGATTAATTTCAAAAAATACAGATAGAGGGCACCTTAAACTTTAGAGTAACCAACAACTATTTTTAAGCGCTATTTTTTGTATCTAATTAAATGCTTGCAAATGCTTAGATTTAAATTTGAGCTCAAATTCTAAATCGATGGAGGGGTAAAGAAGCGGAAACTGAACAGTGTTCAGGAGTTAAAATGTTACCCTCCCCACTCCTCGAACACATTTCAAATTTCCGCACTTAATTACTCAAAACGATGCAGATTTTGAGCTCAAAATTTAAGTTTGAACTTTTACAAGCATTTAATTAGATACAAAAAATAACGGTTAAAAATAGTTGTTGGTTACTCCGAAGTTTAAGGCGCCCTCTAACGGTATTTTTTTAAATTAATCTTTAAAATTTATTTTCAAGGAAATATTGACATAAAGAATAGTTTTAGCGAAAACGGCAAACGAATCGAACAATTTTTCCGTTTTTTATAATCATTTGAAATTTGAACCTCCCCACCCCCATTGAACACAGTTCAGTTTGCGCTACTTAACCACTCCCAACGATTCAGATTTTCATCTCGAAATTTAAGTTTATGTCTAAGCTTCTAAAAAAATTTTATGAGATGCGAAAAATAATGGTAAAATATAGTTGTACGTTACTCCAAAGTCTAAAGCGCCCTCTATCGGCATTTTTTGAAATTTATCTTTATAATTCATTTTCAATAAAATACCGACATAAAGAATAGTTTTAGTGAAAATTGCAAATCAATCGACCAATTTTTCCGTTTTTTTTATAATCATTTGAATTTAAAACCCTCTGAACACAGTTAAGTTTGTGCTACTTAACTGCTTCCAACTATTCAGATTTCGAGCTCAAAATTTAAGTTTAAGTCTACGCTTACGAAACCTTTAATGAGATGCAAAAAATAACGGTAAAAAATAGTTGTTCGTTACTCTAAAGTCTAAAGCGTCCTCTATCGTCATTTTTTGAAATTTTTCTTTATAATTTATTTTCAAGACAATACTGACATAAAGAATAATTTTAGTGAAAACCGCAAACGAATCGATCAATTTTTCTGTTTTTTATAATCATTTGAATTTTTGGACCCTAAACTTTAATGGCGCCTATCTCCTTCGGAAGACTTTGGGATCCTTGGTTTCCTATGTGAAATAGTGTTCTTTTCCTATTCCCTAACTCCCCACCAAATATTGATGATGAATTCAGAATCACCCTGTATAAGGATGATTATAGATGTTATATTAGAACTTTCTTAAGTGTTTTCGAGACACTTCTTCGGGTTCAAATTGAAAAAAAAATCTATTCTCCTCAAGAAAGCATAGCTTTTAATGGGTACGTGAAAAAGTTTCATCATATATGCATTATTTCTTTATGATTTGCATTCACATCTTAAGTCAGTCATCACTGATAATTATATACAGTAACATTCATAGCAAGAAATAGTCCCATTTCAGCCGATACAGTTGAAAACGACGAGTAATGTTGAACATTTCCGTGGGGAAAAATGAGATTTTTGGAACACACATAGCAAAATTTTCAGTAACATTTTCGCTTAAAACGAATTTTTGTCAAAACTTAGATTTCAAATCGAAAACTAAAACAAATTTCCAGTCGATCTCTAGTTATAAACGTTTATTTTTACATTTTATGAAGTTTGAAATATGGCGACAATACATTACAAAGGTTTATGCAATAAACCTTTGTAAAAGGTTTATGCAATAATAATTATTACGTTTCATTGGTGTGGAAATTTTTAAAACGTATGATACATTTTAAGAAGATTCTCTTCTTACCCGGAACACTAGTTCGGTAACGCTTTAATAATTATGAAGGAGAACGTCTTCAAAAAAGTTATTTTCAAATATATTTTTTCGAAATTCCTAAATTCAGATTTCAACAACATTACACTTTAGTGTATAATAATGTTTAACAGTTAAATGGCAGGTTAATTAAAAAAATAATTTATCGATGAAATTTATACTAAAATGTCAAGGGGTGACAAAGCCACATTAAGTTCTACCAATTTTCACGGTTTACCCTGAGATAAAAATATAGTTGGGATATCTACAATCTGAATTATGGCTCAAGAAAAAATGGTTACACTCATCTCTATAAAATCCAGTTCCCATTGCTGGAGAGTCCTAGAGTCTCTTATTAGAATTAAAGAGCGTTTATCTTTATTCTTGTTGTCAAACTTATTTAAAAATCTCTGGAAATCTATGCGAACACAAGAAGTTAGTTTTAGTAACTATAATTCCAGTTTATGCAATCATTCCAGCAATTAATCTATAATTTCTTGCTACTGACACAATTCATTATAATTTTGTCATCTTGAAAACAAGATACTAGAAATTAAGAAAAACAAGAGACCCAGTACTACCAATAACGTTTGAATTGATTATAATTGACTGATGTTTGATCATGGATTAACAAAACCTGTTGATGGTTTGTGATATTACGTATTTCTTTTCTAATTTATTTCTTTAAGTTTTAGAGAAATAAAAATATAAATGAGAATACCTTAAATAAATTAGGCTGGTTTTTCTAGCATCTTATAAAACGAGTACCTTTACCAGATTTTGATTACATTGAAAAAAGGTTTGACACTGTTAGTCATATTTCGGCAATTGTTACTTTAAAGAAGGTTTCTTAGCAATATTTTATCAATAATTTGCATGCTTTTAAGACTGTTTAAACTTCTTAAAGTATCATCTTCCATATGATACATCGCAAATTATCTTTTCTTCTCATCTTCTCTCTTTTTTTTTTCTCTTATTTTAGTTGAGAGTTTCATAAAAACTGTAACACTAGTTTTTTCAGCAACATGTTTATCATAAACAAAAATACCTAAAAAATTACCTTGAAAGAATATTTTTATTTTATTAGAGTGCAGCAATTACAGAATGTACAATTACACATGTACAGAACATGTACAATAATTACAGAAATCAAATTTAAAACATCTTATACATTGATATAACTTTTTCCCAGTAACTACTCAATAAATTAAAAAAAAAAAAAAAAAAAAAAAAAAAAATTGGGCATTTGCTAAATTATGAAATGATTATTAAGAAAGAAATAAAAATTAAAAAATATTTGTTCAAATAATTGAAAATTTTATTTAAAAAAAAAAAACTCTTTTTTAAAAAATTTAACATAACTATTGCAGTTTAAAGTTATTAAAGTTAACTCTAAAGTTTTTAAAGTTTAATAACTTTAGAGATTTATTACTTTCTTCTATCTTCAATAGAAGAAAGTATTGTAATCGAAATTTTTTCGACTTCAGGTTTTCGACGGATTTACACGTTTTAGGGGTCAGAGATTCCAAAAAACCTTTTTTACAAAATGTCTGTCTGTTCGCGTGTTTGTCTATGTGTCTGTCAATGTGTCTGTCTGTGTGTGTGTCTGTGTGTGTGTCGCCATTCTACCATCGAAAAGTGTATGAAATTAAGCATAAAATTGAACCAAAATTTTTTGTGAAAGTTTTTGGCTGTGGCAAGCAGGTCTTCCTTCAGTTTTGAAATATTCCGCAGGAAGGGGGCGCTGCAATCGCGATTTTTGTGCTATTTTCAATATTGTATCGACCAAAAGTATATGAAGTTATGCATCGAAATTAATCAAATTTTTTGGTGTAAGTGTATGACTATGGCTAGTTGGTCCTCCCTGAATTTGAAAAAAATCCGTCAGAAGGGGGCGCTGCAATCGCGATGTTTGTGCCATTTTTAATATTGTACCGACCATATGAAGTTATGCATCGAATTGAACCAAATTTTTTGTGTATGTGACTGTGGCTAGTTGGTCCTCTCTGAATTTGAAAAACATCCGTCGGAAAGGGGCGCTGCAATCGCGATTTTTGTGCCATTTTCAATATTGTACCGACCAAAAGTGTATGAAGTTATACATCGAATTGAACGAAATTTTTTGTGTAAGTGTATGGCTATGGCTAGTTGGATCGCCCTGAATCTGAAAAAAAAAAAAAAAATCCGCCGGAAGGGGGCGCTGCAATCGCGAATTTTATGCCATTTTCAATATTGCACCACTTAAAAGTGTATGAAGTTAGTTCTAGAATTGAACTGAATTTTTTGTACATGATTATTTTTTGGTAAGGCAAGTAAGTCCTCCCTGAATTAAAAAAAAATCTGCCTATCATTCTATTGTCCATCGGCTCGTGCAGAGACGAAAATTCGTTTTTACTCCAATTAATTGATTGAAGCAAAAATTTAAGATGAAAATCAAAGTTGGTATGGTATTGAATTAAAATTATTAATGTATTAAAATGAGTAACTATTTTTTTTTTAAATATTAAAATGTACGTATGAGATAGAAGAAAGTTTTGGGATTGGCACATCTAATTAGTTTTTATTTATTTTTATTATTTTTAAGAGTGTAGCTATTATACTTTAAATAAAAATAGTCATTTTAAAATATTGAAATGCAAGCGAGACATTAAAAAATAATGCTGCCATTGCATGCAGTTATCTTTGTTCGACT
The DNA here is from genome assembly GCA_964019185.1 of Maratus speculifer. Classification (NCBI taxonomy): domain Eukaryota; kingdom Metazoa; phylum Arthropoda; class Arachnida; order Araneae; family Salticidae; genus Maratus; species Maratus speculifer. The sequence goes on along the minus strand of OZ025290.1, from coordinate 52,024,040 downwards.
AGTGTAGTCTCTTAACAATCATTTGTAAATTCCACTGTAAGAAAAAATAAAGTAATAATAATCTGCGAAGTTATTAAACTTTTTCTAAGAAACTGGGATTCCTAGAAGTTTTTATGTAACGGTAAAAGCAAAAAATCACGTAACAGAATCGGTTACATGATTTTTTTTCGTTACCGTTACATAAAATGTTCTAGAAATCCCAATTTTCTAGAAAAACTTTAGTGATTTTACAGATTTTTTTTCTTACAGTGTAGACTATTTTTGTACTTATGTAACCAGTGTCTTAACACTACAATAATTATGACCGAGAATTATTTCAAGGAAGTATTTTCTAAGTTGTTTTTATCACAACCGGAAAAATCAGTTTTTTTAAAGTCATATTTAAAAATATGCAAAGTAAAGATTAATACATGCAGTCATAATTTACTTACTGTCTCATAAACTAATAAACTAGTTTCTCAACAACATTCATACCAGGATAAAGCAAATTTACTTTTATGAGGGGAAATTCCATCCATAACTTAAGTAAGCACAGGACTTTAGGAAAGTGAAATGCTTCAACAAATTATTTAATAAAAAGCTAAATATTCTTTTAGCAGCATCTCCCACAGAAAAGTGGTTAAATATTTTGACTAGTCAAATGTGAAGCTATCTGTAAAATTAGTTTTACAACAACATTTATAGCACAATGATGAGATTTCTTTATATGAAGTAAAATTTCATCCATGATTTTATGTAAGCCCCTAATTTCATAAAAGACAAAACATTCAACAAATTATTATTTTAAAGTTATATATTCTTTTTCGCCACATATTTAATATGCAGAAGAAAGATAGATACTTGTAGTCATGTTTCACCAGTTAGATGTCTGATAACTTGAAAAATTAGTTTCTCAACAATACTTTTATCATGATGAAGAAATTTCTTTTTATGAGATGAAATTTCAACCATAATTTAAGAAAGCTTGAGACTTCATCAAATAAAAAAGTTCCAATATATTTTTTTAATTTAAATATTCTTTTTAGTCATATCTACTACATGCAGAGTAAACATTAATACTTATAACCATGTTTTAGCAATTGATGGTCTTATCACCTGTAAAATAGTTTCTCAACAATATTTCTAACATGCTGAAGAAAATTTGAAATGAAATTTAATCCGTAAATTAAGTAAGCTTAGAGCTACACGAAAAATAAAGGATTCAGTATAACACACTTTTTTAAAGTTAAGTATTCTTTTTAGCAATATCCCTAATGTGCAGAAGAAAAGTTAAATACTTGTAGGATTTAACAATTTAATTTATGAAACTTTATGAAACTAGTTTCTCAACAACATTTTTCTATGTCAGTATTGATGTAGTCATGATTTGCAAGTCAAATGTCTCGTAACACGTAAAACTAATTTCTCCACAAGTTTCCTATCATGCAGAAGAATCTTCTTTTTATGAGGTGAAATTTTATCCGTCATTTAAGTAAGCTCGAGATTTTTGTAAAGTGTCAAAGATTTGAACAATTATTTATTTAAAAAAACAAGATTTTTGTTTTGTTTTTTGTTTTTATAGACTTTTTAATATATAGAGAAAAGATTAAACATTTGAAGTCATGTTTTACTGTTACACTGTAAAAAATAATCTCCTATGTTATTATATATTTTCTGGGAAATTGAGATTTATGTTAACGATAACAGCAAAAGTTCATGTAACAGAATCGATTGCATGAATTTTTGTTGTTACCGTTACATCAGAAGTTCTAAAAATCCCAGTTTCAAAAAAAAAAAAAAAAAAAAAAAAAAGCTTAGTAACTTTATCTATATTTTTGTTTACAGTACAGATGTCTCAAAATCTGTAAAAGTAGTTTCTCAACAACATTTCTTCACGCTGAAAAAAATTCCTTTTATAAGGTGAAATTTCATCCATAATTTACCTAAAATCTCAGCATTATATGAAAGATAAAAATTTCAACAAATTAGTTTAATATTTTTAAAAGTTAAACTTTTTTTTTCACAACTCTTTCAATATGCAGAGAAAAGGTTAAACAAATTTAACTATTACTTTATCTGTTAAATGTCTTGTAATCTATAAAATTGTTTCTCAATAATGTTTCTACTGTGCAGAAGGAAAGTTTCTTTTTTTCTCTTTTGAGAAAAAATTTCATTTATAATTTAAGTAAACTCGAGACCTTTTAACCCATTTATTGTTTTACAAAGTTACATTTTATGTTGTTTCAACTTTTTACCCCTGTTAGGATATTTATGAAACCTGTAAAACAAATTTCTTATACTATAAGTATTACAAAGAAGAGAAAATTAAATAAATTATAATCAAGGATGTTATTTCTTATAACTCATAAATGTGATTTCTCATTATGCTTTGTAAATTATGGTTTTCCTGTTATACACAGAGAACTGGTTTTTAACACTACAATCATTATGAAAGATAATATCTTGATTGAATTTTCCTCTATATGGTTCTTTTATATAATTTTTAAACAAATTACAACATTAGACAATTATTATTTACATTTCTATCATAGCAGAGAAAATATTAAACACTTTTAGTCCTTTTTATCAGTGAGATGTGTCTTAGGTTATAAGTTTCTCAACAATATTTTATTATGCTATAGAAAAGTTTTGTTTATGGGTCGAAATATCATACATAACTCAAGTATGATCAGGACTTTTTAAACTTTATATTTAAATTAAAACATTTTTTAACATGATACACACACAAAATAATTTTTCTCCATCATAGTAAAAGTACAATTAAAATAATAATTTTATGAAAAAAGTAATTTTTTTTCACATTAAGATTTTTTTTGAAACTGTAGAAATAATTTATTAGCACAGTAAATATGAAGCAGATGGACTAAAATAAATTATGCGCATAAAGAATTTCTTACTTTAATCAATAATTTTTTTTCACTTATATAAAATTGTGTTTTCTAAATTAGGGAATTTTGACTACATTCGTAAAATTAGTTTTAAAAACATTAATGATTATGAAGGAAAATGGCTTAATTAAACCCTCCTCTATAAAATTCTTAACTTTGGAGTCAGTTATCAGTCAGCAAACCAGTTATCAATTTCATTTCTGCTAACTTATAAGCAGAGAAAAATGATAACATTTATATTCATTGCTTGATCAGTTGTCTCGTTCGCTATAAAAGCGGTTTCTCGGAAGCTTTTTCGCTGTGACGGAAAATGTTTGTTTTGGAGAATTCAAGTTACTAATTATCTTATGAGTACTCAAGATTTTTAATCTGCTGAAAACGTTTAAAAATCTACGCATTTATTTATTTCCTTTTATTATTATTATTATTTTTCTTTTTTTCTTAACTTATAAAAATTCCAACCAATCCAAACCCAAAATAATGGATAATAATCAAGAATAATGAATAAAAATTCAAATTTTTATATGTAACCCTTTTCTTCTGCCTTTTTATAATAAGATCTGTCTCTAAACGATTTTTCTTTTCTAACGCGCGAAAAAGTAGAATTTTTTGAAAAGTGAAATCAAAGTTTAAAAATCCGTTAAAGTCTGAGTTAAATTACACATATCAAGGTTATATTGTCTCGGTTCTAATTAGAATATTTTCCCTCGGTGCGTTTTATTTCAATTTAGAATGTAGGGAATTTTTTAAATGTAAAAATAACAAAATCGACTTTTTCAAGTTTTAAATTTAAATGCATGCCTTAAGTAAATTATCCTCAAAGAAATTATTTATTTTAAGTCTTATGATACAATTAGCTTTAGCCTGAGCCATCGTGACTCAAAATGACCCACTAATCGAATTTTTTGGACATGTATTACATATTACTATTGGGCTATTTGGAACTTGATAGCCAAATGGTCTTCTGTAGCCCGAAAATGACAGAATACAAAATTTAGTTAAAATCAATAGAACCGTTTTCCAGATAAAATTAGCTTGACCCGCAGTGACCCAAAAATGACCCACTAATCAAATTTTCTGGAACATGTGCCTTAGCTCAATAGTCTTCTAGCACCCGTAAAATGGTTAGTCAAAATTAGTTTAAACCTTTTTTTTTTGCTATAATTAATTTGACCTTGACCCATAATGACCCACTAATTAAATTTACTCAATTATGTAATGCAAACCAATGATCCTTTCGAGCCCGAAAACGGTATGGTGTAAAATTTCGTGAAAATCGTTAGAGCCGTTTTTGTGATAAAATTAACACACACGAGACACACACAAGATTTGCTCGCATTATAATATAAGATTATGTAGGAGAATAGCATAACTAACGTTTTCTCAGTAAATTTTATTTTATATCTGTTAGATATAAAATAATAATAATAATAATAATAATAATAATAATAATAATAATAATAATAATAATAATAATAATAATAATAATAATAATAATAATAATAAAAAAATCAATTATTATTTGCATTTCCATCGTTACAGAAAATGTCAAATACTTGCTGCCATGGTTTACCACTTAGATGCCTTTTTACCTGTAAAACTACTTTCTCTACAGTTATTCTACTATGCAGGAGAAAAAGATATTTTGTTGGAATGAATTTGTATCAATAACTTAAATTCCCTCGGGACTTTTTATTTTATCTCATAGAAATTTAAGCTTCCGATACATATGCCCCATTTTTTTTTTTTTTTTTTTTTTTTTTTTTTGTAATTTCCTTTTAATCTGACTGTATGAATCTCTCTTTCTTGCTTAAAAGTTTTTTGCAACATGGAAACATTCAAATCTTATCAAAATAATTTTATAACAGTACAGTTATTATGACGAAGATAACCTTAAACTATCCTTATAGAATTTCCTTTTTAAAAAAAATAAAAATTAATTATAAGAATTATTATTAATTAATTTTTAATAATTATTAGTATTATTATTAATAATAAAAAATATTTTAAAAATTAATTGATAAAAATTAATTTATTTTAATAATCCCATTTTTAAAATTTTAAATCTTTTTATCCAGAATATTAGTTTTTAACTCTATAATAATCATGAATGAGAAAGTCAAAAACTTATTTTCGAAGTTTATTCTTCCCGTAACTATAAAATAATGACTTCTTTTCTTCGGAGAAGGAGTTATTAAAAAAAAAAAAAAAAAAAAAAAAAAAAAGACAAAGATTTTTAAAGTTTAAAAAGTCTTTTAAGTTCTTTGTTCAATGATATCCTACGACATTTCTTACATAGTATTTGATTCATTTTTTCACGATTTCCATTAGAATACAATAATTATAAATTAAAAAAATATTCTAAAGCAGGAAAAATCGTAAATTTTATTTAATTGGCACCAGTATTTTTAGAAGATTTAAGTTTAGTTCATTAATCACGAAAATGCATCATTTAAATAAAATAATTATTGCTTTTCTTTTTTACCGGTGTCAAAAACAGTGCTGAATGCACCTTTTGAAGCGTCCCTAAAATGGGACGCTAGGCACTAATGGGTTAATAAAGATCTGAAATATCATTCAGTATAATATGTCTACCAACTGCAATGAAACCTTCTATATTTTAAATTTTATTTTAGTAATAGACATAGTAGATTTCTTAAATAAATTTATTAACGATTATTTATTTCTATAACTATGTAAAATATGTATGTAGGTTTGGATAAGGACTTTTAAATTTATTCACCATGACTTTAATTTCGTTAATACAATTTACTCTACAAAAAATACATAAAAGACATTATGCATGAGAAACTTGCATTTTCTAAAATAAAATTTCCAGATTGACATTGCAAATAACTAATAATAATAATAATAAAAGAATAAAACAGAAAAGATGAGAAACGAAAGGAAACGCATTGTAATTTTTTTTTTCTTTTTCATAGATAAGATAGAATGTTTGTTGTTCTATAATTAATCAAATTAACGAAAAAAAAAAAATTATAACTTTGCTGAATGTTTAGTATAAAATAACGTATCGTAAAGTCAATTTATATATTTTAAATTATAACATATAGGTCTCAGAATAAAAAATGCATTTAAATAAATAATTAAATGAAAATTTTAATTAAAATATTCTTTCCTTACGGATTTTTAAAGTTAATAAAATTTTTTAAAGATCAATCTAAAGAATATATAATTATTTTTTTTATATTCAAGTTTATTAAAAAGGTAAACTTCTGCATAACATACACTGTAAAACATTTGTGAAACGTAAATCCGTAAAATTGGTGGCAGCCTTGCTGCCTTCAATTTTATGGAGTACTTTAACCGATATAATCGGTGTAACATTGTAATGTTATACCAGTAATAATATTATCATGTTTAAATTACATCATTATACAAGTGAGAGAATTATTCCATAAACTGGAGGCAGCAGCTGCCACCAATTTTATGGAACATTACATAAAAAATTTACAATGTAAAAAAAACAAAAAAAGAAAAAACCTTAATATACCTACTGAGAAGGCAAGAAAATGTAAATTGGATAGTTGTATTATAATACAAGTAAATTTTATCATAAAATATTACATAAAAAGAATTCGGGTACAAAAAACAAAAGATACCTAACAAAAAGAAAAAAAGTTTTCAGATCTTTAAGATTTAACTTTTATTAAATAAATAAAAATTTACACAATCAAGACTGTTACGTTTGTTCCCTCTGAAACCACTTATTTGTTAGAACTAATCTTAATCAAACTAATAAGCAACCTTTTCTGATTGATAGATTTTATTTTATCAGACTAAAAACAACAAAAACTCATTTCACTTATCCAAAATATATTTTTGATTATGATACCATCTATTTAGCATTAAATATATATTGTGTTTGTGTTTTTTAAATGTCAGATTGCAATTAAAATTTTTCCATAAAAAAAAAGAAAAATCCAATATTTTAGTGCATTTTTTTAATATACACGAATAGTTTAAAACACTATAATTTCAAAATTACAATAACAGACAGAAAAAAAAAAAAAAAAAAAAAAATCCAAAATTTTAGTGCATGCTTTATATACGCGAAAGTTTAAAACAGTAGAATTTCAAAATTACAGTTAAAAAAAAAATCTAAAATTTTAGTGCATTTTTTTTATATACACGAATAAATTAAAACAGTATAATTTCAAAATTAAAATAACAGACAAAATAAATAAATAAAAAATCAGCAATAAAAGGTATGATACTTTTTGAGAATTATAAAAAGATGAGTTACCTAAATGAGTAAAAGAATTTACAATCTGTCTATCCCTTATGTTATTTGCACATTGATTACCGTTTATTGTTATTGATTTATTATTGTTTTTTTCTTTTTCGAAAAATAAGTATGTCAGACTTTTTCACCAATGAAGTATTCAGGTTCTGGGAATTGTTCTTATATTATTATTTTCATATTTACTTTTCATTAGAAAAAATAAATAAACGAACAATATTTAAGGATTTCATTGCATTTTATTAACAATTCAGAAAGTTCATCTATTTTGGTTCTCTAAATCGAGCACAAATTCTTTTATAAATTTAGCAAACCAAATTATGCCTTTTAACAAGTTACATATAAAAAGTAAACTAATTTTTAAATTAAAATATTTTAAAATTAGCGAGAAATCATGTTCATCATCAAAGCTGAAATTTTTAAAAAGCAAATTATAACAATTTTTTCATCGTTAAAGTATTTTATATTTAATAATACAAGCTTTTAACCTTCTGTGATGCACACACATGATTCTTGAAACAACAACAGCATACAGTTTGTATTTTATATCGTCACATAATAAAATACTACTTAAAAATGTGAAAAAGGCATATTTCTTCCCCTTGAAGAATTTTATCACCAAAATCGTTTCCCCGGTTTTCTCATCCGTGTTTTATTATGAGACAAGTAAGAGAATGTTCAGATCTCCATCCTTTTACATATGACTACATTTGGAATCCCCCCCCCCCCCCCGAGAAGCAACAAATCTCTGGAATTGAATGAATACAATAATGAATAAAATGAATGGATATATGTTTTTTAGCACAATCTCTAAATTAGCTTTTGAAAGAACTATCTTTAACTTTAGGTGAAATTCGTAGTTACATATACGTGGACTTTGTTTTAAGATATATTCCAGTTTGTCAAAATGTAAATATTGGGCACACTATGTGGTACATTATTATTATTATTATTATTATTATTATTATTATTATTATTATTATTATTATTATTATTATTATTATTATTATTATTATTTCAAAAATGCAATACCTAAATAATTTAGATATTCCAGTATATCGGTAAAATTTCATTAAGTGCCATCGAGCACTTTGCTGTTTATTCTTTATTTTAATTGAATAATGAATAAAAACATTTAAAAAACGCATCTATTATTTTAAATAAATACAAATCAGTAGAATTAAATATGCTCAATATTTTATGAATTTTTTAAAAAGTATATAAGGATTAAAACTCCACAATTATTTTTTTTTCTCTGACTCTCCTTTATCAACTTCTCTATTCGTACTTTAATATACGAGTCTAGGGAAGCAATATTTAGATATTTACCATAGGAATGCAACTGCAGGTTTTTTTGGAGATATTAAAACTACTGGAATGAATCCAAAGATGAATAAAATAAATAGAATGCATCTGTATTTTATATTATTTCACTGAATAAATCTAAAGTGGCATATCAGTCACTTTCTATATTTGCTTTTAAGTATGCAACAAACTAATAAACTTGCATGACTTTGAACCTATATAAGTCCAGTTTTTCAATCAATAAATATTAGGCATGCGACATTACATACATACACTTAAATGTATCATATATTTCAATCTATCAGCGATTTCATTACATATCCCAAAACACTTTACCACATGCTTTCCTCATCTGTACAAGCTTTCCAAAGATTATCCACTATCATGAGCAATTGAAAAAAATCATTCAAAACTTAATAATTTCATTCCTTTTCATTATTTTTCACAAAATTAAAAAGCTTAAATCCATGCATTATTTTTTTTCCTATGACTCTCCGAGATTTTAAGCACACATCAAGACTTCTTCTCCGAGACGTTCTGAATTGCATTACAGACCATCCAGAGCTTATATAACCGGCATCATCCGGCTGTATCTGAGAACGGCATCATCCGGATCGGAAAAGGAGACTCGGACCCCGCCCTGCCTGCTCCCTTCCTTATCCGGGAAGGAAAAGTTTCCAAGTCCGGTCCGTTTCCGTTTGGCCAGGTACGGAACCTTTGGTGGCCGCCGGCACGCGAGCGGGATTTCCCTTACAGTGACAGAGGGTGGAGAACACTGACTTTGCTGCGAGAAAAGTACATATGGATTTCGCTGTTTCCAAAACACGTTTCTGTGTTAAAATTTACTTCGGGAAATAAAGGGATAACGTGAACGATTTTTTTTTAATGTTTTGATAGAACACACAAAAGAAAGAAGTCAAACGGTTTGGAAAAAGATTTAAATTAAAAGAAAGTAGTAAAATTTTAAATATAGTTATATTTTTAGTGTGCTAGAGTATTTTATTTTATTTTTTCAATTTAACATTTAATATGGCTAGAAAATAACTTATAAAAAGTACCGATATTATTATTATTATTATTTATCATCTGGTAGTACTAATGATTTCGTTATAAAGAAAAATAGTTACAATGTTAAGATTTAGTTTAAGCATAAATGAATATTTATTCTCTCTCTATCTCTCGTTTATTTATTTATTTATTTAAAATATGAACAAACGAATGGAAGAATTTATAGGTAATGCAATAGGTTTTTTATGTAAAAATATGTAAATTTGCAATGAATTTTCAGAATTTCTTAAATTTTGCATTGATTTTAGAAAAAGGGGGGTTACACAATCGTCATGGAAATGCAAAGTCTTTCGGACCTACATGTACAAACTTTAGGTGAGGAAGGGGATAGAACACCATTGCAGCAATTTCTGTTACGTTAAAACAGAGTAGTATTCCGCTTATTTAATCAAAAATGAAGGTTTATGCCATTCTAATCTGAACTGTGTTTTTTGTTCTCAAATTGTATGATAATAAATATTTTTGTAGCGCAACTTTCGACAGATTTATCTTTTTTTGTGTGTGAGGTTTTAACCAAACAATTGTTTTAAATTAGAAAGACTAAGACAAACTAGTGAAATATTTTTCATATAATAGAAAATTTGCAAAGTGAGGAAGATTTTGATACGCTTTGTGATTGAACATTCAATTGGAAGATAAAATACATATTTAATAAAGTTGATATAAAAAAAAATATGAACTATTTAAATGATAACAATAATAATAAACTGTAAAAAATATGATACGGGGCTGTTCTAGCGTTAAAATTGTGATTTTATAGTGTTAGTAGAAGTAAGTTAGTAATTGCATTTCTATGCAAAGAAAGAAAAACAAGTTGGAAATTGCACGTGAACGTAGAAAATGAGGTGCGTTCGTCCGGTAATGAAGTTCTAAAAATATTCAGATCTTGCTGATATAGTAGAGCGTTACTTCGGATGCAGTATAGTAGTCGAAATCTTTGTGTTTCTGTAAATATGCAGGAAGTAATTTTTATTACACCTCAGCAACGTATATCTTATTCATAAAATGTGAAATTGTTGAATATAATTAAAACACGCCCCAAACAATGTTTCCCCGTATAGCATTATGTAGTGGAATACTTTTGTGTGGCCCTGAAATTTAATAATAAAAATTATTTGCATGCCAGATTGTACGGAATGCATATTTTAGTATATATTTCATAGATTCATGCCGCTTCTATTATGTTCAAATGAGTGTAACATCATTAAAATGCATTTGAAACTTTTTTCCCATTGACCGTAATGTAATGGAATCCTTTTGATTGTCCCTGTAATTGATCTATGCATTCGATTTTCATAACATTTGAAAGGACTCAACAAAATTACGCAATAATTATATTTTTTAAATTTCAAACGATTAAAATGCATTTGAAACTTTTTTCCCCATTGACCGTAATGTAACAGAATCCTTTTGATTGTCCCTGTAACTGATCTATCCTCCCGATTTTCATAAAATTTGAAATGAGAAAATTATGTTATAATTATGTATTTTAAATTTCAAATGATTCGGTTTGGTAGTTTTTGCGTTGTTATATGCGGACGGACGGACTGAGCGACAACAATAGGTGCTACGTATTTACATAATTACGAACGCACCTAAAAAAGAAACACCCCAAAAGTTTTTTTTTTTTTTTTTTTTTTCCCTGAAATCTACACAAAAGAAAAGCAATCGATAAATTAAGCATTCAATATATTAAGTGTAGTGTTTTACAACATTGAATTTTAAAACCAAATAGAACGTAAACCTCATGGAATATAATCATAGAAAATAAAATTTCAATTTCAATAAAGAAAAAATATTTTAATTAATGCTACCAATAAAAATAAGTTTTAACTACAACTCATCCTAAATCAAAACAAGTCTCCCGGCTCATTTGGAAGAATGGGAAAATAGATTTGTTTCTTGATTTTTTTAATTTTATTTTTTTAAAGATATTTGCATACTTTGCATACACACACAGACACAGAGAGATCCCTCCTTTTTCTCACGCTACATATCGCCATTTTTTTTTTTTTTTTTTTTTTTTTTTTTTTTTTCAATAGAAGAAAGTATTGTAATCGAAATTTTTTTCGACTTCCGGTTTTCGACAGATTTACACGTTTTAGGGGTCAGATATTCCAAAAAACATGTTTTTACAAAATGTCTGTCTGTCCGTCTGTCTGTGTGTCCGTGTGTCTATGCACTGTAAAAAATAATCTTGTAAAACAACAGAAAATATCTGGCAGCAAAAGTTGCCAGAGAATTTCTGTTAACAGAAATTCTCTGGCAACTTTTGCTGCCAGAATATTTCTGTTAACAGAAATTCTCTGGCAACTTTTGCTGCCAGAATATTTTCGTATGTACAGATATTTCTTGTCAACAGAAATTCTCTGGCAACTTTTGCTGCCAGAATTTTTCCGTATGCACAGATATTCCTTGTCAACAGAAATTCTCTGGCAACTTTTGCTGCCAGAATTTTTCCGTATGCACAGATATTCCTTGTCCACAGAAATTCTCTGGCAACTTTTGCTGCCAGAATTTTTCTGTACATACAAGTATTCCTTGTACATACAAAATTTTTCTGGCAACTTTTGCTGCCAGAAATATTCTGTATGTACAAGAAAAGTGTGTGGTCAGATATTTCTTGTACATACTACTTGTACTTTCTGGCAACTTTTGCTGTCAATTATTATTATTATTATTATTTTTTTTTTTTTTTTTTTTTTTTTACACAAGAAATATCTGCAAGCAACCACTATACATTATACAGATTTTTTAGCCTATATTTAATGTACTATGTATCCTAAAATAGACAGACTGATTTTAAAATTTAGTCACTTGCAAATGGTAGTAGCCTTTTTTTTAATAGCTGTCACCATTTGCAAATTATTGAATTTTAAAATCAGAAAATCCATTTGAAAACACACAGTATCTTACTTCTAACCTCAATGCTTTTAAATAAAATTCTTAGAACTAGAAATATTTTCTAGTTAAATATGTATTAATTCTTTAGTGTAGTCATTTATATCCATTTGATTACATTTATTTAATTAATTCTCAAATTTGAAGAAATTGGCTATACGGCAGCACATTGAATAAGTTCCCTCATATCAGAAACTAATGCTGCCAAATTCCACATATTTAATAAATTTTGTACTTTAGTTTCTTTGTTGAAAATAGCCTGAATTTTGTTATTTTTCACAAATGCTTGTATATCCAGTTATATATTGCACACTAAACATGAATGGTAATGGCAATAATGTTGTCAAATGCAGGGGAGAGTAAGAACTGGGAAGAAATGGATAATTTTGTAACAAAAGACCAAATCACTTATTCACACTCAAATTGTTTACTATTACAGTGAGTTTATTTTGGTTTCAAATTATAATTTCAAATAAAATACTAAGTACCACAAAATACACTGATAAGCAAAACTACGCACTCACTGTGTAACAAATTAAAATACATAATCAATTTCATAACATTAAAGAAAAATTTTAGCAATATGCCCAGAAATAATAAAAATATATATCATGCATATTTTCCAAGTTTAAATATTATAAAATAAAACTGAATACTCAGAACCCCTTTTAAAAACAAAATACCCCTGATTTTTTCCTTGAGTAAATTTATCAGACTTCTTTGATTTTCATTATTAATAATATACATACCATATTTTTAAATATAGGTTGGATTTCTCATCACTTATTCTAAAACTATGGCATTACATTTCATGAAGGATCAGCCCTTCCCTATTTACTAGATACTGGGTCAGATACAGCCTGACCTGCAAATTCCATTTTAAATCAACCCACAACCTGACCAGAACCCGCAAAAATAAATTTCTGCAACCCACAACCCGACCCGAAGTATTTCAACCTGCAATGAAATGAAAGTAAATCATGTTTTAAAGCTATTATGAAAAATAAACCTATCAATATTTAAATATAGTAAAAATTCTGAGTAGGGTTATCTTAAATATGTTTTTTCGGCTCAGAATGAATTTAATTTTTTTTTCTGCAGACTGAGTTTACAAGAGAAAAAATTCGCAGGTCATGTATAGGTTTTTTGCAACTCAGATTGTTGGGACTTATACAAAATTTAAGCTAAACTATGTTCCCAATGAAAATAAATACACATTTGAAAATGTGTGAATATACATTCCATTTAATTTATGAGAGATAAAATGAAAATGTGAAAAGAAATGCAATTACAGATTATGCTTTCTTTAAGAACCATTTCATTTTTGATATACATGAAAATACATGCATTGTATTTTTGATACTTTATGTACACATATATATATTACATGTGTGTAGATTGAGAGGTGCGCACTATTCAGAGATTTAAGCGCTCACATATATAAATTTGAGGAAGTGAAAAAGTGTACCCTTAATAGAGGCATTCACCTTTCAAGAGAAAAGCCATTTTGGAAGTCTTTTCGTACATGTATTTTGAACTTAAAAATATTTTGAATATGGATTTGTTACAACAACACAAACTGTGCCGAAGAATTAACAGAAGTGTAAAAAAATTGGGCATTAACAGTTAAGCTGACCATCTGGTCAAAGGTTATGCAAGTATGTAATTTAAAATTTTCAAAAATTGGTAACTTGTCTTTAATATATGTGCTATCCAGAGAAGATGAGAACTTGTGATCCTTTTGTGTTTATTTATAATTTATACCATGTGCAATTATTATTTAAATTTTGAGAGCAACTGTAGAAAAAATATGATATATATAAAAAAAACACCTGATTTGTTTGGACAAGAAAACAAATATTTTTACATGCAGACATATTTCTCTGATTTTAGAATATTTTTACAAAAATCCTTTACTTTTGTCAGACAAACCTTACTGATTTTCCATAATTCCCCTGATTTCCAAATTATGTCGGCACCTTGTGAAACTTATATTAAACCTTCACCTGATGAGATTTATTCATTGTCTATAAATTGAAACCACATACGCAGTGTTCTCGCTGTCGCTCGCCAATGCGCCAAATTGCGACTAAATTTTTCATTTGGCGAGTAAACAAATGATTAAATTAGCCAAATTGCTAGTGTTCAGTTTTTGCTTTTTCTCTCTTTTGTTTCATACATATGCGTATATACATATTTTTAATATATTTGTAGCGGATAGTTAAAATTAGATTTATAATCGTTGCCGCAGTTATAAAAATTTAGGTTATTTTAGAAGATGTTGAAAAAAAGGGTACCCACTTTAAAATATTTAAGTTTTTGTGTGTGTGTATGTTACACGATGAATCAACTTTGCTAATACTTTTTTCATTTGGCGAATGTTTATTATTTTTAATTAGCCAAATTACTAACGTTGGTCAAATGTCAGCGAGAACACTGCACATACAACTATAAACAAACATGAATTTCAATAAAAATCTCAAAAATCGCAGCAAGACATAGAAAATAGTTTTATTCTTAATTCTTTAACTAATAATTAATTTAAATCACTCTGTCCACATGTTTTTACAGTTTGCCAAATCTTTCACAAGTTTCACACTTTTGTTCATCTCTCACTTGCTACTTGAAGAATCTGGAAGAATTTCCATCAAGCCCTATAAGAAACAAAAAAAGATAACATTTAAATTGAGTTCCATCTTTTCAATTTTGTGGAATATAGTATCAAAAAATCCCAGAGCAGGATAATGACAACCTTTTTGTCATGGTAGACCAAATTTCAAAAGCAAAGTTTTTTTAAATATAAAATATAAATTTTAAAAAACCAGTTTTTTTTCTTGTTTTGTGTGTGTTTGTGAATAAAAAGAGTTATTTCATGCAAATATGCATAAAAATTACTTTGTGTCGTTAATTAGGGATTGACCAAAGTAAGAATTTTCTATACCAAACACTTTTTAATACATTAGCTTTAATAAACTTTGGTTAAAATTAGATTATTAATAATTTAATTAAGTTACATACATTTTTATTCTTAAATCAAATTACACAAAAACATTAATGGAAGACTTACTAACATTAATTTTTATGATTACTAATTTAAATATTAATGACCATGGTCATTTGCAAGTGCACTTGCAAATTCATTTACACTTATTTTTATTATTTTACCATTAGTCAATGTCAATATCCAAAATAACTTATGAAAGTAGTGAGTTATACAGACTACAATTAAGAATGAAAATTGCAAAAACTCAAAAATCCATTCATTCCTTCAAAAAAAAAAAAAAAAAAAAAAAAAAAAAAAAAAAACTTAAATTGATTTATAGATTGTGTATGTCCAATTGTAAACATATTGAATATAAATGCTTGCAAATACAAAAGGTAATTCAATTAGTATTTTCAACTGTTTTCTGTCAAATTATTGATATTTATGTTTTGATTAAGTGTTGATGAAGTTGTCTTTGTGTCAAAGATAAAAAATGCAAGTGATTTAAGTAAATATCTCAGATTTGTACAAATTTTGGAAAAAGGATAAAAAGTGTCAAATTATTACACAATAGGACATTAATGATTTATTTGATATGAAAGAAAAATAATGAATAAAAATTTTAATGTTATTTGGATTCATAATTAGTACAAAAAAAAAAAAAAAAAAAAAAAAAAAAAGAAAAAAAAGAATGTAGTTGTCACTTTTTGTGAAGATTAAAATGACAGGAGTCCGAGTCCAGTTTTTTTTTTTTTTTTTTTTTTTTCTTCGACGAGTTTTACTATGCAAATTTCTCAATATAACTTTTTCAGCATGTCTGTTTTAATCTAACTCCAAGTAATCAAGTAATGCCTCAATATGTACTAATGTATCACTCTAGTTAACTTTTGATAAGTTATAAGGTGTTTTTCATTATTTTAAAGAAATACTTTGAAATTCCTTTTTTTAAAACTCTGAATCACAAGTGACACACGTCAAGTATCATCATCATTTAAAACTTCGTAGTATTCTAATTTCAAATGTTCATTAATCCATTGTTGCGTTGCTTCTTTATGCTCAATTTCAAAACAGTTTCAAATGTTCTAAGATTTCACTCTGCATATCAGTACTACTGTTATCTTCTGTTGGAATTTCAGTTTCTTCATCTGATAAAAATCTCCTCCATGATTTCTTAATCGTGATGTTTTTTACTAGTTTCTATACAGCATCAACATAATAAACTGCATTCAAAACTGAGATTTTTACTCTCCCAGTTAATCTGCAACCTGGATAATTTGATCCCAATTAATCAAGAATCTACTGCATTAAAAAACCTTTTAAATAAATCTAAACAACTAATGAGATTTTTAAAAAAACGAGATGAAAAAAATGAGCTAATTAGGAAAATGTTTTGATTTTAAATAAATCTGAGTTTTGAAATTCTGGATTTGAATTTGATACACTGAACAGCACCATCAAACCAAATTTTACCTTAGGAAAATAACTGAAAACACAACTTTTTGAGAATTTGGCTTACCTCAGAATAAATTCCATTTTTACTTGGTATTCTTCTGAATAAACAAGACTGAAGACAAAGTACGTGTCAAACCAATCTTTAAATCATCATCTGCCATTACATACTGACTGAAGCTTTTTCTTGGAATAAAAAGTACAGCCGATTTGGTTCCTATTAATATGAAAAAAATTCTAAGTACATTTTGTAAACATAAAGGTTTACATAAATGAATGAAAATTTTTCACCAAACATTGGAGTACATAACTATGGGGCTTGTCACCCTCCTTCTCGACACTAAAAATCAGTTTATTTGATGGGCTTTAAAAAATTTACAGAAGATTAATTAATTTAAATAATAATAATGAAAAAAAACCAGTGGTAATTGATTTATAAATGGCTATTCATTCTTTTCCGTTTTACAGAATGGGTTGTAAGGCCTAGTGACTTGCTATTAAGGGCTGATTTCGCATTTTATTAAATAAGATTATTTAAACATTACAGAATCAGCTAATATAAAAGTAACTTAGTCAATGCAGTCTTAGCTTCCTTGTATTTTTTAACAATCTAACAACTAAACAACCAATTGCTAGAAGATAATGGTTTTTAAAAATGAGATTTTTAAATGTAACGTTTTAAATCCAATATAATTTTAACTATTTTTTTTTCTTTTTTTAATATTCGGTAAAGTGTGGCCTGTGAGTTTCGTGAATTCATATCTGGAAAGAATTGCAATTTTTATGTATAAGTCACAGGAAAATATCGTAAATTTCATCAATTTACTTTGGGAAAGTATAAAATTTCATCACTTAAAAAAAGTAAATTTCATTGAACGGCATAGAAAAAAATGAATTTCATTGATCAAGTGCAGAAAAAAGCATGTTTTGCCAATGGGGCTAGAAAAAAATAGAAAATTTCCCCGATCGGGCACGAAAAAATAGAAACTATTGCCAATCAGGCATAGAAAAATCACATTTTGTGGGTCGGACACAAAAAATCGCACATTTCGTTGATTGAGCAAGAAAAAAATTATCATTTGTTGATGATGCTGGTAAAAATGGCACATTAAATTCATCAATTTTAAAAAAACAGCATGTTTTCTCGGTTTATTGTGTGAAAAAAACGCAAAATTTGTTGATCGGGTAAGAAAAAATTGCAAATTTTGTTGATCAGGGATGAAAAAATCGCTAATTTCATTGATAAGACACGGAAAAATCACAAATTTTACAATGTGCAGATAAATTGAAAATTTCGTTGGTCAGCTGCAAAACAATCATGAATTTTGTCAGTTTATAAGGTGAAAAAAGTGCGAGTTTCATCTTGTTGTGTAAAAAAATGCATATTTCATCAAAGTTAATACAGAAATCACAAATTTCGTTAGTCGGGCATGGCAACATTTGTATTTCTTTAATTATGGGTGGAAAAACTGCACATTTTGTCATTCGAACACCAAAAAATCGTTAGTTTTATTGATCAGATTTCTAAAAATTTGAAATTTCGTTGGTCTGAGAGAGAAAAATTGCAAGTATTTCGTCGATCGATATGTTGATGAGGTGCCGAAAATGATGAATTTCGTCGATTGGCTTCATAAAAATTTTACTGATCATGCGCAAAAAAAATCATTGATCAGGCTTGAAAAAAACTCAAATTCTGTCGATCATGTGAGAAAAAAATCGTGAATTTTATCGATCGGCTTTGTAAAAATTGCAAATTTTGCCTATCAATTTCATAAAAATCGCGAATTTTGTTGATCAGTCACAGAAAGACTGAATTTTCTCAATTAGTTTTATAAAAATCGCAAATTTTGATCATGCAAAAAAAAAAAAAAAAAAAAAAAAAAAAAAAAAAAATCAAAAAATCGCAATTTTTGTCGATTATGTGAAGATAATAGTGAATTTCATCAATCAGCTTTCTAAAAATTACACATTTCATTGAGCAGCTTCATAAAAATCTCTAATTTCATCGATCGGCTTCATAAAAATTGCAAATTCTGTCAATTAGGTTCAGAAAAATTCACTTTGTATAAAATAGCGAAATTTATAGATCAGACGCGGTAAAAATCGGGAATTTTCTCGATTGCTTTCATAAGAATTGCAAATTTTGTTGATGGCGAGGTTATATAACAAATTTTCTCACTTGGCTTCGTAAAAATTGCGAATTTTGTCAATTGGTTTTGCAAAAAGTACAAATTTGACTGATCAGGCATGGAAGAATTACAACTTTCTTTAATCGGGCACAGAAAACTGGGAATTTCGTTGATCAAATTCAGGAAAATCTTGTTGATCGTTTTTTTTCTCTCTAATTTGTTCATAAAGTTCACATTTTTTTTCAGCACCAGCCATTTATGCTTGTGTTTTAGCACCTTTAATAATACAAAACTTACTCTCTTGAATAAAATCAAAGAATATTTTTACTTTTGAAAATAATTCTTGCGATATCTGTTTATGTAAAAACATAAAAACTGCTGATACAGAGATTAAACATTAAAAAAAAAAAAAAAAAAAAAAAAAAAAAAAAAAAAAAAAAGCCATAATAATAAAAAAAATTCAACAGAAACTGTCAACATAAATTTCATTATTGAAAAATAACATGCGTGGAGAAGAATTGAAGCATGAGATAATTCGTAATAAGCAAATAGTAAATACATAGAAAATCTGAAGATCGTTTTTTTTAAACGATGCAGTAAAGGAAAAAATGATTTTTAAAAAACCCAAATTGTGAAATTACAGTCATAAAGGATCAATGGATACTGAGATTAGAAAATCAAAATGAGAAAATCTGATTTTAAATATATAAATTGTTAATTATTTCAAAAACAAGACTTGACTTTTACTCCAATACATAAAAATACTGAGAATAAAATATAGAAAATATCAAAATAAAAACATTTTAAAGAAAATTTAGTTTCAAAAATAGGATACACAATTAACAATAAGCATACAATTTTTACAAAATAATTTAACTTTTTCTTTAAGGAAACACAAAAATTTTAAAAAGATAACATTGAAAATATCAAAATAATGGAAGATTCTATACTTTAAAAGACAAACTGTTAAATTATTTTCAAAAATAGGGTTTTAAAAACAAACAATATATATATAAAAATCCCTCCATGTACTTATGCAATAATTTGAAATTCGTAAACAGACAAAATAAATAAATAAAAACACACAAAATAAATAAATAAAAAAAAAAAATCAATCTTTAAAAAGTCGTTTTTATGCATCCAACTTGAAATCGACATTCAAATGAACATAAATTTTCATTATTTTGATTTAATTAGCTTTATTTTAATATTTTCAACATAGTTTTTATGCATTCAACAGAAATAGACATTTTAAATTAACATAAATTTTTATTATTTTGTTTTAATTTGCTTTATTTTAATATTTTCAACATTGTTTATATATTGTATGCTTTTACAACTGCATTTTTTTAAAATAATTTAACAATTTATGTTTTAAAATATTATTTGAAATTTTCAATATACTATACTTAGTAGTTCTATGTAGTGGGGAAAAGCCAAACCTTTTTTTTTTTAAATAACTTACAATTTATATTTTTAAAACTTTTTTCATTATTTTGATTTTGTAATTTAAATATTTTTAATGGCTGCAATTTTGCAATTTATATTTTTTTAAATATATTTTTGCTTTTCTTTACTATTTAATTTTTCTTTTTATCTCAATTTATTTATGTATTTAAAATTTGCTCATTACAAACCCCTCACCACACTTCATTTTGTATATTTTTTTACAAATAACATTAAAAATGCCCATTCCTGTTGATTTTTTTTTTTTTTTTTTTTTTTTTTATGTAATGATTAAATTTTATTTCAAAAAATTTTAAGCCCAACGCTGCTATAAATGACCACTGGACAAAAGCAAGTTTTTTAGCTGCATGAAAAAACTGGCTTTCAGCAAATAGTCATTTATAGCAATGTTATACTTAAAATTTCTTAAATTCAGAGGTTAAACATTAAAATACAATCAAAAAAAAAAAAAAAAAAAAAAAGGATATAAATAGTAAATAAATACTTTAAAACTCTAAATTTTTATGCATTCAACAAAAATTAGCATAATTTTTTTATTATTTCGATTTAATATGCTTTATTTTAATGTTTTTAACATAGTTTTTATGCATTCAAAAGAAATCGGCATTCGAAATGCTCATAAATTTTTATTATTTTGGTTTAACTTGCTTTATTTTAATATTTTCAATAAATTGTATGCTATTTAAACTGCATTTTTGAAAGTTTCAATGCACTATACTTAGTATCAATGGCAGATCTAGAAGCGGGGGGAAACGATTGCCCCCCCCCCTAAGCCCAATAAAGGATCTGCAGAGTGACATTAGATGCCCGCACGGAAAAGTTGTTGGCCCTAAACTCAAGATCGGTGTGACCCGACCTGGGTCGCGCCAACTTTAATTTATTATACTGGGTCTGCACACTTTCAGAACTGGGTCGGGTCTGATTTTTTCAACAGAGCTGGATCTAGACACACTGTTTTTTCCTGCTGTTTTCCACACTGTTCAAATTAATTTGAACTGCATCAAACAGTAGAAGTAAACCGGACTCAAACACGACCCAAGTAGAGATTAACCCGACCAGGATAAAAAAAAAAGTGGAAGCAGACCCAAAGCAAAAAAGTGGACGAATTTTGACTCGTATTAAAAAAATGATATCCGAGCCGTGCATCAGACTGGAGTTTCCAAATTTCTAAAATGACCCCCCCCCCCCATCGAGAACTCTCCAGATCCGCCCATGCTTAGTATTTCTATATATTGTGGTAAAAGACAAGCCTTGCTTTTGAAATAACTTAAAATTTGAGTTTTTTAAACCTTTCTTTTATTCTTTTGATGTCTCCGTATCTTTGTACATTCACGGTAAATTTTTTAATTTACCAATTTTTTAATTTCACAATGTATATTTTTAAAAATGTATTTTTGCTTTCCTATACCATTTTATTTATTTTTTATTTATCTTGGTTTATTTATATATTTACCATTTACTTATTACAAATCCTCCACCCTAATCCATTTTGTATATTTTTTTACAAATAACTTTAGAAGGTCGATTTCTGTTAAAAAATTTATTTATTATTATTTTGTAATATTTAAACTTAATTAAAAAAATTAACCCCAATGCTTCTATAAATGACCATTTGACAAATACAATTCTTTTTTGCTGAACAAAAAAAAACAAAAAAAATCTTTTCAGCAAGTGGTCATTTATCACAATGTTATGTTTAAAAAATTTTGAAAATTCAGAGATAAAACATTAAAATATAATCCAAATAATGAAATTTTTAACAAAAATCAGTATTCCAAATAGTATTTGTTAAAAAAAAGAAAAAAAAAAAAAAAAAAAAAAAAAGAGAGAGAGAGATTGGGGGGGGGGGGGAGAAGAAGGTAATTTGTAATGAGCAAATTGTCAATACAAAAATTAAATAAATGGAGGTAAAATTTTTCGAAATGTCAAAGTAAAGCAGATATTCATTTTTAAACATATACACTGCAAAATTACAATCGTATGGGATAATTATCAGTCAGTATCTTTTTTTATGTAAATAATGTAGTAGGGTAGTTTAATAATTTTAAGACCGAATATTAAAGTAAGCAAGGGCTGATCCAGCCCTCCTTTTAGAAAAGGATCATGGCTTTTTATTTTTGTGGGGCGGGGGGGGGGGGGTCATGTCTCTTAATAGGTAAGCAATTTTTATACTGAAGATTGTCGCCACATCCAAAATAGCTAAATTTCTGTTATTTTTGGGAAGTTAATTTCATTCATAACAAAAAAGTTCCATAAATATTCGTAAAAATATAAATATATATATTTTATTCAGATGCCAAGAAATTGAAAATTTTTCCTCTTTCATAAAAATCAAAGAATCATTCAAGAAATTAAGTAATTTATACACATTTTTAAGGCTTGACAGTTACAAAAAGAAGTTATGAGGGAGCAATTGACAGTCACGGCCTAAATTCAGTATAAAATTCTACAATTTATGGAGATTTCATGAAACTATCTTTGCCTTTATTAAAAAATGGAAAACGTTAATCACATTTGCTCTGAATAAATGTATCTTGCATCTAAAATTAAAATATACTTCATGGATAGGTCAGAAATTACCTACTTTGGGTTAAAGTTCAGCTTTAAAGGAGTCTAGATGATTCTGATTGTTAAGGGGGCTCAGGAGTTGATCGATATGGAAAAACATGTAAACAGAGCTCTCGCTTCGAGTCCATATAAAACAGAAGTATTCAATATAACTAATTTAAACTTTCTGATATTTTACAGGTATGTTTATAGTCTTACAAAATTATAAAATGAAGTACTTCAATGTAATATCATAAGAAATATAGCAAAATTTATGTAACACAATTTTCGAAAAAAAAAAAAAAAAGTGTTACATCACCAACACATCTTAACGTTGAATTGACTTAGAACCTAATTTTTGCTTTAAAAAGATCAGGAAACTTTACTCTATAGAATGAATTAAGGATATAACAATCTCTCGAAAAAAAACCTTATAAAAAAACTCTCAAACTTAAAAATTTTAAAAACACCTAAAAAATACAATTTTTTTTTTCATTAAATATACCCAAAATATTAAACTATCTAAACTATATTAATTCATTCTCTAGATAATGATATTATACGCATGCAAAAAAAATTTAAGCCATTCCATCAAATAGTTTTTTAATCTTGGTGTTCATGGTCAAAAATCAAGTTTTGAGAAAACGCGACTTAAAGTTGAAATTATATGGGTGCGGACATGAAAGTGTTGATAGTTAAAAATGCAAATATTTTTTTGTGGTTTTTTGCGTTGAGAATTAATTGAATAATCAAACTAGATCATTAAAAAAAAAAATATCGATTTTTTGAAAAGTTTTCAACCCTGAGCAAGAAGTAGAGTTTCTTAAGTAGAGTTTCAAAAAAGAAAAAAAATATATACATTTTATTTTTAAATTTCCTTAAAAATTTTCTTTGTTCAGATGGAGTTTATGACCTCCCCCCCCCCCCCCCTGGATTCACTACTCAAAGTAAGTGCAATCAATCTTGTAAAAGTTTTGTTCATCTCATAATTCTGGAATAATAAAGCAAAGACTTAGTTTTGGGTATAAATACAAAGTTATTTGATGTGCAAAAGGGTTTTGTACATTTTACAAAACATTATTTAGCCAGAGAATCTTAAAGCATTTTTACAGCATTTATAAGCAGTACGTATTACTTCTTTATCCACAGTGAATGGATTAATTAATACCTAACAAATTTACTGGTCCATAAAATATAAAACATAAATTGTTTTTTTCCGACTTTATACGGCTTAGACCAATTGAAGTTTTCTGCTCCTTTTATGTGAAATTTTACACAAACCTCAATACAGATCTTTATTATAATACACAGTATACTAAGACTATTATAATGCACTGTGCATATTTTTATGCACAATTTTGGCATTTTGCAATCAGATATTATTTTTATTTAATTGTTCTTCCATAATGTGTCTTATTCTCAGAGCATTTACATTCAAGGATGCAAGTTATATTAACTACTAGCGGCCTTCGCCCGCTACGCTGGTCGGTTTATCTAAAGAAATCTTGAAGAAGTAGTTAGATAAGGTTCAGACATACATTAAAAAAAAAAAAAGCAAGTCGATCATTCAAAAAACGTTGGGAAATATCAAATATTTACTGTAATTTTTTAAGAAAAACAAAGTTTCGAAAAAAAAAATTAAATCGAAAAAAAAATTACACTGACATATTAATGCAAGGAAATTTTCCCAGAGAGAAAATTCGCCTTGAATACAATACTTCAAATTCTTTTAATTGCTTATAGGCGTTAATGCCAACATAGTGAAAAAAAATTCCATGCTGGGAATCGAACCCGGGCCATCAGTATGGCGCACTGACGTTCTACCGACTAAACCACATGGAACGACAGCCAGCTTGAAACTTTCTCATACTTAAGTAGACTGGCGAAAACATAACGATAGCGCGTTTTAAAATCGCACAGTGACATCTATTGGATTTTATATGTACTAAAAAACGTTATGTACTAAAAAACGTGAGCAGCGCACCTAATAGTTTCTTTTGTTTCTTTTTGTTACTTTTTTGTCTGTTGTCCGATTTTGATGAAACAAAGCCTATACACTGCCCGGGAGTGTGCATTCTTCATTAGTGAAAACCGCATAAAAATCCATTCAGTAGTTACGAAGATAACCTCGAACAAACAGACAGACAGACAGACAGACAGACAGACAAAAAATTCAAAAAAAATTTTTTTGTGTTTCATTGGTTTTCTTTTATCGCCCTGACTCCATTTTTGTCAATTATCTTCAATGTACAGACACACCGGGTCCTACTGTTTTATTATATGTATAGATAATACATAGTATAAACATCTGGAAAAATTACATCATTAAGCAATGACCTCCTGATTATTTTTTAATAATCTCACAAAATTAGGCTTATTTGACTCATATATAAATGTTTGCTATATTAGAAGAAAGTTTCATAATCAAACATAAAACTACATTAATAAATAAAAATGAATAGTACTTACATTATCTTTAATTGATTCTTTTTTACGCAAATCAACGTGGTTCTCGCGCTGTTTACAAACTAAAAACATGGCCGACACAGATCTTCTTCGCTTCACTTCCCCTACAGTAAGTACCTGTTGCCAATGAAGTTCTCGTAGGCAGAATTTTGCTGTTGTAAGACAATTAAGCTGGAGAAAGACAGTGATGCGTTTTTTAATAGTTTGATGCTGTTAATAAACACATATGTTGAAAAGCGGGCTGTTTCATTACAATTATTTTTTTACAGTGCAGGTTTTTGCTGTCATAAAACAGCAAAACTGGAGAGAAACAGTGATGCGTTTTTTAATAGTTTGATGCTGTTAATAAACACATATCGTTGAAAAGTGGGCTGTTTTATTACAATTATTTTTTACAGTGTGTGTCTGTGTGTGTGTCGCCATTCTACCATCAAAAAGTGTATGAAGTTATTCATAGAAATGAACCAAATTTTTTGTGAATGTTTTTGGCTGTGGCAAGCAGGTCCTCCTTCAGTTTTGAAATATTCCGTCAGAAGGGGGCGCTGCAATCGCGATTTTTGTGCCATTTTCAATATTGTACCGACCAAAAGTACATGAAGTTATGCATCGAATTGAACGAAATTTTTTGTGTAAGTGTATGGCTATGGCTAGTTGGTTCGCCCTGAATCTGAAAAAAAAAATCCGCCGGAAGGGGGCGCTGCAATAGCGAATTTTATGCCATTTTCAATATTGCACCACCTAAAAGTGTATGAAGTTAGTTCTAGAACTGAACTAAATTTTTTGTATATGATTATTTTTTGGTAAGGCAAGTAGGTCCTCCCTGAATTTGAAAAAAAATTTTGCCTATCATTCTATTGTCCATCGGCTCGTGAAGAGACGGAAATTCTTTTTTACTTCGATTAATTGATTGAAGCAGAAATTTAAGTTGAAAATCAAAGTTGGTATGGTATTGAATTAAAATTATTAAAGCATGAAAATGAGTAACTATTTTTTTAAATATTAAAATATACGTATGAGATAGAAGAAAGTTTTGGAATTGGCACATCCAACTAGTTTTTTTTTTTTTTTTTTTTTTTTTTTATTAATAACTGAAGACATTCGGCGGGAAATTATACCCGCTTTAAATTTATTATAATTTTTAAAAAAAGGAAAAAAAAAACAGAAAAGATGAAAATGGGGGAGAGAGGAAGAAGCAAAGAGAATATAAAAGATCCTTTGTCATGATCATTTTATAGTGTGTTTTTAAAAGATATAGTTTTTTTACTTTGCACAAAAATGTATTTCTTGTTTATTCAAAAATCAAAATATTTTGTTAAAATATAATCCATTTTTTTCTCTTTTAAATAGGACTCTGCTTTAATGATTTATACAATGTACGATTCCACAACTAACAGTTGTTCGTTTGGCTTGGGCCCAGCGAACGATCTGACTACGAACAACCGCCGCAACAACTCAACTGGTACTCCTGCCGTCCACCAACACCATCATCATTGTGGCAGTCAGTCAAACTCATCGGTTCAAGTCAAAATCGAAGAATGCCTGACCGGATCGACCAACACCAGGACTGATGATTGGGCAACAGGCTGTGCATATCGCTTTGCAGCTGCCAGAAGATGCTACATGAGTTCTGAAGACTCTGGCATCAAAAACGGTGTTTCTTGTGTGTCCGATCAAGGTTCCAACAAAGTCCTAGATCCGGGTGGTTTCAATGGTGCTTTGGCTGCTAGTTTTAGAAACAGATATCTAGGTGCAAGTGCCTTTAGCAATCTACCGGCAACACCAGCTTTGTTCCCAGGATATGTGTCAAACCCAGACATGAACAAACAGACTTTGCCTACAGAAGGGTCTAATGTTTTAAACAACAGCAACACTCATCCACAAAACAATGGATCTCTGGCAGTTGAAAGCCAGGACTTACCGAGGTCATCTCCAACAGTAAATTCAACTTCATCCTCTTCATCGTCATCCAGGAGTACACATCCTGTAGATTCAAACAATAATAAAGGGAAATCGTCTGATAAAAGGGTCGTAGTGCCAGCAGGTAAATTTCTTTTATATTATTTTTATAGTTTATTTACTCGGAGTAACAAGGTTCTAACTTCTTAGATTATTCTGTTGAAAAAAAACAAGATGAAAAGTTAGCCCGTAAACACACGTGTCCTTTTCCATTAACTTACTATACATGTGTGGGATAAGTCCCACCCCATATTTTCTACAGTTATATTTTTGGCTGAATGCGTATTAAAAACCAACCTAATGCTTTATGTTGTAAAATGAATCAATATTACTTCTTTTAGGGAGAAAATCACGCTTTTCATATTCATATTCACTTTCAGATTTTGTATCAGTTCCTGTAAAATAATCACATTTTACTTTTTAAAATACGCAAATGATTTGTTTTGCACCTTAAAAGATTAATTATTTCATAAAATTGATATTAATTATATTTAACCCGGGAGAACGCGCGCTTACCCAGGGTATGAATGGTTTTAACTTTGTCACCAATAAAATCAAATTAAAACAGTCGCTTTATTTAGACGGAGACAATTCTTACAAATTTTGCAATAAAATAAGTTGAAGATTACTTTTAAAAAATTAGTGGTTGCAGTTGTAAAAAAACATAGGCACTCCGGGTCTTTTAGGCCCTGCGCGCGTCCTCCCGGGTTAATAACCTTTCATCAATCTATACAAATAACTTTTATGTTATACTTTCATTAAAGTTTTTTTAATATAATGTTTACCGTAAGAAATAAACTTGTTAAAATGCGACGTTTCTACATGGGCAGGATTTTTTTTTTAACCTTATAAGAAATATATTTCTCCCCATCGAGCAAAGAAAATACATTGGTTTCACACATCCCTTCTAGATCTTGATTTTGAAAAGTACAAGGCAGGTTAGAAGCGCCCTCAAAAATGTTATTTTTTTTATATAAAAAAAATATGACTGGGGTAGACTTTATTCCCGTGCGTGTGCTGACGGGTTTAATTTACTTATGGATCTAGACACACGGCAGCGTGTCAGCCAAGTTCAAAAAGTAAAAGTCGACACACCGGCGGCCGTGGGTTATATTACCCGAACCATTTCGGGCCACTTTTGACCCCTCAATAACTTAAATTCTATTTGACCTACACAATTGCAATTTTTTGTGTCGTGTAAGACCATCTTCTAATTTCCGAATCCTATAAAATTTTTAAAAAATCTTTTACCGTTTACGAGAATTTGATGTCTGAAAACCACTGTTTTTCCCACTGACTCACTGACTCACTCACTCACTCATAGCAATGTTTGACTACTTCCAGGTGACTTAGGAAGTTGAAATTTGGTGTGGAGGTAGGTTATTGGATCTATAAATAGGAAAAAAATCAGAAATCACCATTAATTAAACATTAATGGTTGGTTCGAGGATAAATTATTGGATTACAATGGAACTTTATGAGAATTTCACAAAATACCAGAAATAGTGCCAAGTTGGTGTCACTTTTGGCGAGTATCAGGGCTAATCTTTGAAACTACCGAACCGATTTCAAAAGTAATGGTACCAAAATGATGGTATTCGCCCCGGTTCAAACATAGACTATATCTTATGTCTGTGCTACTAACCAAAAGAGGGTTCAGAAGCAAAAAACATTCTAAAAATGTGATTTTTCTTTTAGTGAAGGGCCTAGAAGCACAAAATTTGTCATGTTAATTATTTATAAGATATAAATGATCACTAATGACATTTGCTAAAAAATACCAAATTTAAAAGGGGTGGAAATCCGAGAAGAGCATTCTGAAAACGTTCTAAATAGCGATTCTAAAACAATCTCAGCAAACAACAAACAGATCTTAAAAGTAATGATATCAAAATGATGATGATAGTCCTTGCTCCAACATAGGCTATATCTTATGTCGATGCCACTAACCCAAAGGGGGTAAAAAAGCAAAAAACGTTCTAAAAATGCGATGTCTGTATGTTAAGGGACTAGAATTATAAAGTTTGGCATTTTAGAGTTTACGGGAATTTCGCGAAATATCAGATATAGTGTCAAGTTGGCGTCTTTTTTGGCGAGTATCGGAGCTAATTTCTGAAACTATGAACCGATTCCAAAATTAATGGTACCAAAATGATGGTATTCACCCCGGTTCAAATATAGGCTATATTTTATGTGTATACCATTAACCATAAGAGGGTGCAGAAGCAAAAAACATTCTAAAAATGAGATTTTTGTTTTACTAAAGAGCGTAGAAGCACAAAATTAGGCATGTTACTTAGTTATAAGATAAAAATTATCTCTAAGGGCATTTGATAAAATATAAAGAATTCAAAAAAGGTGAAAATGGACGAAAAGCGTTCTAAAACTGTTCTAAATTGGCATTTTTAAGTAATCTCAGCAAACAACCATCCGATCTTAAAAGTTATGATATCAAAATGATGGTGACAGTCCTTGCTCCAATATAGGCTATATCTTATGGCGATGCCACTAATCCAAAGGAATTAAAAGAGCAAAAAAAAAAAAAAAAAAAAAAAAAAAAAAAAAAAAAAAAAAATTCTAAAAATGCGATGTCTGCATGTTAAGGGTCTAGAAACATCAAATTTGGCATGTTCATTACTTATAAGGTATAAATGATTACTAAGAACATTTGTTAACAAATACAAAACTTAAAAGGGGTAAAAATGCGCGAAAAGCGTTCTAAAAACGTTCTAAATAGCAATATTAGCAATATTGGAAAGTTAGCAAACCGATTTAAAAAAAAAAAAAAAAAAAAAAAAAAAAAAAAAAAAAAAAAGATGTCAAAATGATGGCGGCAGTCCTTGCTCTAACAACAGTATTGGATAAATTGCCAGATTACAATGGGAGTCTATGGGAATTTGGCTAAATACCAAAAATAGCGCCAAGTTAGCATCACTTTTGTCGGGTAATTTTTGTCGTCAATTTGGCGATATATCACCAAGTTGGCGACAAACTTTTTTGGTCGTCGAGATAATCAAGTAGTGCCCGATCACATTAAAGAAACATCCTTATTAGTGGAATTTAAAGGAACATAAGCAGTCTTAATGTTAAAAGTTTTAAATTTGACTGAAAGAAACAGTGAATAAACGCAGGAAAAAGCTGTAAGATTAATTAATATTAAATAAAACTAATTTAAAGTTAAGCCAATTTATTTCATAAAGGAAACAAATACCGACTTATTTGACAAAAAATAATGATATCCTATCAAAAACATGAATGTAAAAAAATGCCAAGTTCGTTAAAGGTTTCGCTAATAAAAGAACTGATTTGACAAAAAATAATGATATCCTATCAAAAACATGAATGTGAAAGAATGCCAAGTTCGTAAAAGGTTTCGCTAATAAAAGAAGTGAGATCTAACTGCAAACCAAGTTCTTTCGAAGCTCCTTAAATCATGCTCCTGTCATGCATAATATTCTTCAATTGCTTAAAATGATTTGGTATGTTACTTGTTATTCAATAGAGCGACTTGGCAAGTTTTCAGTCCCTAACTTTAATGTTTGAGTAAGAGTATAATTTAATCTAGAATCTGATTGGCAAATATCTAGTCAATCAAGTGTTCGAATAACTACATTGAAGTTAAGGTATTGATAAATTAATTAAGTGATCAACTTTAAGTTCTGATCAATTAAATAGAGAAATTTGAATAACAGAAAACTTGCTAAGTCGCTATATTGAATAACAAGTAACATACCAAATCATTTTAAGCAATTGAAGAATATTATGCATGACAGGAGCTATGATTTAAGGAGCTTCGAATGAACTTGGTTTGCAGTTAGATCTCACTTCTTTTATTAGCGAAACCTTTTACGAACTTGGCATTCTTTCACATTCATGTTTTTGATAGGATTCCATATTACACGAAAGTCATTGGAATGCGTTATATGATATCTCAAATCAAGGACTGACTAAGACAATTTTTCATGCTTTTTAAATATTTGGTGGGTTGGTTTGGGCACAAGCGGTTATTTTTTCTCACAAGGTATTGAAACACCCTTACTCTCTTAAAATGTCAGCCAAAAAATAACTCAAGTTGAGCCGAAATTCGCTCATCTCACGTTTTGAAACGTAGTTTCTCATAAAGAGTTGAAACAACTCAAGTGAGGGAGTTGTTCTTAAACAATTTAAATCAAGAAGAGTTATTTAAATAAGCAATCTAAATGAGATGAGTAAAGCATTTAAAAAACAACTCATTCACGATTCAATAAATTACAGCTCTTTCCTGAGAAGACAAATCCACTCTTTCGTTTTAAGAGTGTATAAAGAGAAAACTTCTTGTCCCATTCCTCCTACTGTCCCAGTTCACGCCACTCTGTCGTATATTTTTACACATCCTGTGATACAAAAAATCCGAACCTGCAAAGGAGATGTGGTAGGTGGAATGCAGCTGGACTCCGCTCATACAGGGATCTCCAATGAGACTTAAAAATATTTCTTTTCCATATTTAAATAAATAAATAAATAAATAAAAAACAATTAAATAAAGAATCTAGAGGCAAAAAAGTTTGCACTGTGGGCTTGCAACTAAAAAGATTTTTTTTTTTTTAAACCTTTAAGGGGCAGGCAAGTCAGCACAACAGCATTTAACGTAATTTATACTTCATCTGTCTCCCCATCCCCCCTTAAAACACAATATTTAACAGGGATAAACTTTTAGACATAAATACAGTAAAACCTCCAAATAACGGACACCTCGGGAGCGAGGAAACTGTCCGCTATTCGGAGGTGTCCGCTATTGGGAAAAACCTCAGAGATTCAAAAATTGGTAAGAAATGCTTAAAGTTTCATTAATTGACTTTTATATGTCCTAAAATTCTAATATATAATTAATCAAAAATTAAAATTATTTTTAAGCAATAAAATTGAAATAAAATGATACATTGCTTTATACACTGTTTGTTACATTCATACGAAAAAATGTATTTATAAAGTTTCCTTTAGCATTTAAAGATTAGAATGTATTTTTTTTTCTACGTGAAGTTTTAACCATGTCACTAGTTTTAATTTTTCTGAATCATCTTTAAAAAAAATGTGTTACTGCTGACTGTATTTTGCCATTTCTTAAAAACATAAAATCTCAAATCTTCCGGAGGGGAGTGGGGGGGGGCAATGTGATGCTCTGGCAAGTAATGTCCTTCGGACCATCCCCTGAATTTAATACTGTATGTAGCATGAAAGGCCTGGGTGGGATCCGGCCCATTCTCTACATTTATCTGTGATCAGAAAATTTCCTGATAAATTTAAGAGATTTTTTACTTTTTTTCTTTGTTAAAAAACAATTTTTCATACTTTATCACAAAAATTACTGTCCGCTATTCGGAATGTCCGTTATTCAGAGGTTAAATATACTAAAATTTAGATTTTGGGAGTGGGGATCGGTAAACTGTCCGTTAAATAGAGGTGTCCGCTATTTGGGAGTGTCCGTTATGGAGATTTTACTGTATATAAAATATAAATTTTAAATATAAAAATATGAAATTAGCAGATTATAATATGAGATCGAATGTTGTTTTTTACTTTTTGATAACTGGTAATTGAAATTGCAATTTGGGGTATATGTGTGATTCATACTTCATGGAAACCTTTTTTCTTTTTTGATTGGTCTCTGGCGTAATATCATTACAAAACACTAATTTCCATATATGGCATCAAATGGCTTTTGCACTTATCGAAATATAGAAAATGCTATTCAATTTTATATTTTTTGAATAAGAGAAACTGGTAGTTCTAAGATTAAATATCACTTATTAAAATTTTCATGGTTTCGATTTTTAAAGATAAGTTAATTATAGTTAGACCAGAATTTATTCAGTCCCATGTGATTCCGTCTCAGCAGAAATGCGCTTTTGTTCATAGCAAAAAACCTGCTTAAAATAAAAAATTCTCCTTTTTTTATTTTATTTATTTATTTATTTATTTATTTATTTTTTTTTGGGGGGGGGGTATCGTTTTGATAAGGTTTTCAATATATCCCTTCCCCTCCTTCTTGAATTCATAAATCTAGCTATTTCAATGCTTTCTGTAACAGTTTAATGAGTTGATCATAATCAAAATAGCATTTGCCTTCCAGTGCACATTGGCGATCATATTCTAATCTCTGACCATGGCGATTTTACTCTGTTGGTGTTCACAGGCGGCAAAGAGATCCCTTATGGTCGGGATAGTTTTGAGCGTTTTCGTTCCTGTTACGAAATCCTATTCGTTTTACTAATCTGTCTGTGCTTGTGTCCATCACACACCTCGTTCTCAGTAACTGTATAAGTTAGAGGCTTGAAATTTTCTATACTCATCGCTGAATACTCCTGCCACAGTGACAAATCATAAAATTTTGAAAAAGTCTTAGTTAACACTATTAAAAGAACATCTATTAAAAGAATGAAAAATATTCAAAGTTCATTTAAAGCATCGATTTTAATCAGAGAGCAGAGGTTTTCTTTCAGAAATGCGTAAAAAGGGCAAGGATTTGTCACAATTTTGCCCAATTACCAGGCAATAAAGTACTGGGCGTTTTCAAAGACATCCGCATCTTAAAAATTATTGGACGCCAAAACTTTGAATTTCACATGCAAAAAAAAAAAAAAAATTTTTTTGCAGAATTTGTAATATTTTTTTTCAAAAATTCCAAGTAGAAGTTGAAATATCCATTAAAAATCGATTTATATAAATTTATGTAATTGTATTTCAAAGACGAGTATACCACAGATGTTTCCTTATCCAGGCACAGTTGTCGCCAGGGGTAGAGAGATTATTTCCATAAATTTTGCATAGATTTAAAATTTATGCATCTGTGTCTATTTTTAATGTTGATTTCAAATGCAGGGTGCGTCATAAATTCGTGCAAACTTTAAAGATCCATAATCAAAGACATAATGTTCGGAATTTTTTTCGGTTTGCGCGAGTATGTTCAGACGGATTTTGGATTTTTTTTTCCCTTGTGTAATAAAAAATTATTTTAAAAATAGCCAATAGGTGGCGCTCAGAGTCAATATTGAGACGTTTTATGAAATTCAGGCTTACACAAACAGATAATGAAACAAATCACAATAATATGACACTGTGTGCTTAATTTAAGGTAGTAAAGGATGCTCAACATGACCACCACCACCAGGTATTAGGCGAGTCAGTATGCCTGTTACAGCTGAGTGCAGCATGTCGGCATCGATGCCATCGACGATTCGTCGAATGGCATTTTTTAGTTCCCTCCATATAGTAATAGTGTCCCATTCAATAAAATAGAGCTTTTTTGCAACTTAAGTCCTTTCTTCGTGCTAAAGTTTCGTAATGCAATACGTGGATTCATTATTCTTGAAAAAAAGTTTAATTAGGAATTATCGATTTGGTAACGATAGTACGATGCTGAGATCGAATGACGAATTCATTTCTAACCAGACGTTTTATTTCTAGCCTAATTTACTTAAAACGCCTCAGTATGATGTAAGAGCGCCCTCATCGATTACTTTTGGAATCATTATTTATCATGCATAGGGAAAAAAAAAAAAAAAAAAAAAAAAAAAAAAAAAAAAAAAATCAAAATCCGTCTGATCAGATTCGCACAAACCGAAAAATTTTCCGAGCATTACTTCTTTTATTATAAATTTTTAAAGTTTGCACGAATTTATGACACACCCAGTACATAATTTTCGAAAAATTGATTTTTTTTTTTTTAATCTTTTCAAAATATCGATTTAAAAAAAGAAAAACAAATGATTTTGTACGCAGATCATTCTTTAACTCTTAGTTTTCTCCACTAATATATTTTAAATAGATTATTTGTTATAGGCTATGTAAAATTAACATATTGCCTCTTAATTTATGAGTGGTAATAATTAACACAATATTCGAATAGTAATTCGAGTACATGTCTTAAATTCTTACTTGAGTCCCACATCATCTCGACTAATACACCCGAGGTTTATAGCGTAATTTCTTTCGGATAGGGATTTGTTTAACATACAGTGCGTCTCCTGGTTTTGGATCGTGGAACTAACAAAATTTAAAGCACTTGCACAACACGCCTGCTGTAAGTGCCGCAAGAAGCGGGAACTCGTATCGAATGTTCCTACAGAAAATATTGCCCTTAATTTATGACTG
The DNA here is from genome assembly GCA_964019185.1 of Maratus speculifer. Lineage (NCBI taxonomy): Eukaryota > Metazoa > Arthropoda > Arachnida > Araneae > Salticidae > Maratus > Maratus speculifer. The sequence continues at coordinate 51,988,487 of OZ025290.1, read as the reverse complement.
GTTTCTACCACTATTTTCTAGCATTAATTGCAGGAAATTTCTTAAATTCTTATTTCAGTTTTCAACTCCTTCGACTAATTTACCTACAGATAGGGGGTGTTATGGAGTTTCTTTCTGAAGGTATTTAAAAAATGTGTGTTCGAAGGCTGTGGAAAGTGGAAATAAAAAACTTTGCAATGCGTAAAATTTTAAAATAAAAATTATTTGTACTTACGACCCGTGTAAAGAATTTAAAAATTATTAATTAATACTTTGAATTTATTAATTAAAAAAATAAAGTTTTTTTTTAAAGAATATTAAACGAAACTATGCGATCTAGGATCACTGTTACCCACGTGTTACTTAGCCATCATACGTAGTACATTGTAAATCTTGTAATGATTTTAAAAATCTAGTAAAAAAAAACTGACATATTTACGCGTTTTAGACATTCGAGATTTTGAAAAACACATTTTTATAAGAAAGAAAATTTATCGTCCGTCTGCCCGTGTATGTGTTCTCGTAAATGCCCTATCTTTTAAACACATTGAGATAGAGAGTTGAAATTTGGTATGTACTTAGTATGTAAAAAATGTGTAAGGATTTAACTGCTGTAAGAATCTAATTTGGCTAATTAAAACTAGACAATGGACTGGCACATCGAAGTCTGGTGATTGTGTGAGCACTTAAAAGGATTAAGGTCCTTTTCTTCCTGTCGACGGTAAGTCTAGCGCGGCCTTTTTCATGTGACATTAGCATATTAGTTACGGCCACCATTGATTTATCGCCAGACCTCCCAGAAGCCAAGAGACGGAGGAAATAGTTTCATTTATTCCCAGACGGACGATGGCAATCTGTCGCCAAGGTGTATCCCAGCTGAACCAATAACTTTGATCTGGGAAGGGCCCGAAGGAGAGTTGCTCTCCTGATGGGGATGAGGAAGGAGGTTGGAGATGATTCTCGATGATGGAGCTCGCTGGAAAAGGCGTGTGGTTTATTTTTTCATACAGAACCCTGAGTTCTTAGAACTGTATATTATTTTATCATATCTTGAATAAAGATATTTAACATCGAAAAGGTTTTGCATCACTTCATCGCTACCAAACATTTACTAAACCATATATAGTAATGCAAAATCCTCACAGTGGTGGCAGCGGAAGATTATGAAAAATAGCCACTGAAGCCCAAACGCAGCGGACGATGATGAAAATCGCTAGTGGAACCCGGACGCAGGCGACGTGACTCAGAGTTAGGAGAGTCAGACGTACAGCGGGGACCTGAACGAACGAGGCCAGACGCAAGTGACGTGACTCAGAGCCTAGGACTCCAGACGTGCAGCGGGGACTTGAAGGAATCAACCCAGACGCAAGCGACGTGACTCAGAGCCTAGGACTCCAGACGTGCAGCGGGGACTTGAAGGAATCAACCCAGACGCAAGCGACGTGACTCAGAGCCGAGGAGAGGTCGGACGTGCAGCCGGAGACATGAGACGAAAAGGAATCAACTGACGGAGACCTGAGCCGAAAAAGAGGGAACTGACGGAGGTCTGAGCCGAAAGGAGTCAACTGACTGGGACTTGAGCCGAAAGGAGGTGACTTCCCTGACGCGGTAACAGACGTAGCCCGGAGCCCGAGATAATCCAGAAAAGGACGCCCGGGGAAAGTGGACTGTGGATTACTCTAAGTGTGGAAGCTGTGGACATCCGAAAAAGGAATACAGGTCAGTGCTCTTTAATTGTTCATTGCAGAGGTTTTCACTGTAGGTTGTGTGTTCGTTCAAAAAAAAAAAAAAATCATCGGCAGTTATCTATGATTATTCAAAATTGAATTAAATTAAATTTGCAAAGTTTAAAATTAAAAAAGTTTTAAGTAGGGTACAAATTGGCATGCAATAATTTGAATAACTAATTATTTATTGGAAATGCATTTTAATTCTTTTGAATAAATATAATTCTGTGATTTAGGATTTAAATCTTTATGTGTAGTAAAAGTTTAAATATTATACTAGAGTTTTGCGATTAACTAAAGAAATTTCTATCTCTTATTTGCATATTAATCAAAATTAATATTTTTTAAGAATCAGTTGATTGTTTAACATTGGGTTCGGTAAAATGCTTTAGAAATATTTTCCTGTTTGAGTAATGATAAGAGCTATTTAACATATTGTTGAGTATTTGTATTGTGAGTATTTATATAGTGTATTTTGTATTGTGATTGACATGTCGCGTATTATGATTGTGAATATTTACATTACGGGAAATAATTGAGAGGCATCCATTTACGTAGTGAACCTAGTATAGATTGTTTTTTTTCATAATTACGCACCGTTCAGAATGACGTGGTCAGGAAAGAGAAAATGTGATTTAAAGGAATTAGCTGTTGAATTTGGCGCAAATGTAGAGGATTCGGATAATATTCCTAAAATCATAAAAAAACTAATTGAAGCACCTGATTATGATGAGACTTTGGCATTAGCCCAGCTAAAAATTATTGAAAAAGATAGGCTAGACAGGGAAAATGAAGAAAGGGCTGAGAGAGAATTACTGAAGGTTTATGAGAGGGAACAAAAGACTAAAGCGTTGGAAAGGGAGCATGAATTAGCGAAACTAAGGTTAGAACGGGAGACGGATACAATTAGTTTGGCCTCTAGCCAGAGCGAGAGAGAACCAAAAATATCTTTAAAGTCTGTTCTACCTAAATTTGATTCAGAGAACTCCGAGATTTCCATTTATTTGAATTTGTTTGAAAGACAAGCGCGTAAAGCTCAAATCGATAAAAATCAGTGGGTTACTCATTTGTTAGGACTATTGCCTACCGATTTAGGGGAATTGATACTGCGCGAATCTCCCTCTGATTCAGATGATTTCGACCACATTAAAAAAATGCTTCTCGAAAGATTTCAACTTTCAGCAGAAGACTTTCGGCTAAAATTCGTAAATTCTAAAAAGCCCGAGAACAAAACATGGAAAGATTTCGTGTACGAAGCTTCCAATTTCTTTGACCAATGGTTAAGTGGTTTAGAAATAACGACATTCGAACAACTCAGAGATTTGATAATCACTGATCAACTGAAACGGAAAATTAACCCGGAAGCGAAGCAACATTTTATTGATGTTTGGAGCGCGATAATCACACCTTTTGAATTAGCTAAAAAGTTAGACGCGTACGAGGTGGCGAGGAAAAATATTAGGCGGGAAGGATCCCCTAAAATTCATAGCGCCGCTAAACCTTTTGAGCGTAATAAGTCTAAAACCGAAACTAGAACGGATGAGACCAAAATAAATTGGAGGGATAAAGAAAACTCTAAAAATCGAAATGAGATATTCGATAAGAGAAAAGAAATTACTTGCTTTAATTGTAAGAAATCAGGTCATTATAAAATTAATTGTACGGAATCAAAAACTGAAAATACTGAAACAGTTTATCATATCGCGGGTCTACGAAATTTGGAAGAAGATTTTAGTCCCTATGTCAGTCGAGGGAAAATTAATGGGAAAGAGATGAAAATTTTACGCGATACAGGATCTACATTTGACCTAATTTCTGCTCACGATGTAAATAAGGACCAATTTACTAAAGAAAGGGTTTGGCTAAAACAAGCCTTAGACAACAAACTTCGTTGTTTACCAGTGGTAAATGTTGAAATTAGGCTAAGTGACGGCAGCTTCATACGCACTAAAGCGGCTGCAGTTGATAAAGAAACGGATATGATCCATTATTTATTAGGAAACAAAACCCAAGCGTTAATTGATAAACAGAGGACAAGCGCGAAATTAGAAGGACCTTTCGTTCCGAAACCATGCGCATTTTCGAATTCCGAAAGTAGCAACGAACGTGAGAAGAGAAAATCTCAATCGTTAGACGAGCGAACCGGTTTCCAGATCTCTGCAGGAGAGGGAATTGTCAGCGCTGAGGGAGGAAGAGCGTCCCCCCATTTCAACCCCCCTGTGTTGAGAGGAGCGATATACCGGCGCGCCAAGATAGTCAGTCCGAAGGAGGGAATTTTCTCGCAGAGCGAAAGAGAAGGTTTAGGAGGAATGATAGCCTGGGGCAATCGGAGCACCGTTAGTGTTTTTAAACCGAAAGCGAAAGTAAAATGTACTAACCTTGAACCTGACGAGAAAATATCGCTCATTGGAGAAAAGGGAGAATTAGGAAAATGCCACGTTTTAACGGATCAGCGAAAAGGAAAAACTAATCACAGCCCGATAGACATTGAGAAAAATATCGGATCAGGCAACCGTGATTGTGTAGAAAAACCGGAAATTATGAAAGAAATTGAGAGCGAAATAGGGGATAATTATTTTTGGCCAAATGCCGAAAAAGAACTGAAAGAATTATATGAACGATGGAAGAAAGGTGAGATTTCCGAAAATACGGTAATTGAATGTGCCTTTGATTTGATGAACCGCATGAAAGGTCATCAGGTATTAATAGGGGAAATGATGACAAAGGCGTCTGAGAATAAGACGGAGCAAAATGATGTAGGTACGGTGGAAGAAAAATTAACCGAGACTGACGCTGTCACTAGTCAGTTGAACCGCAGAGCGCTTTCGTAAAACAATAAGGAAAATTTTCTTAAAATGCGTGTTCCAAGGGAGTCAGAAGTTTACTTCATGAGTAAAAAGGCATCGGAATCTGATGTAACGAGAGATGATTTTGGTACTAGACCTTTAATCAGTATCCCGGAAGAAGTTGATTCGGAAAAAAGAGGATCAAATTATAACCAATTGGTAAGGCTTCGCCCGAGTCGAAATTCGCAGAGGCGTAAGGAAAATTTGAAAGTTAAGGTTACCAAGGGAAAATCAGCACTGCATACGATTAATGAGTTGAGACGAAGGCTAGGTGACAGAAGTCGTAACTCAACGGGAGTTAAAACCCGAAATAAAACGGAACTTTCCTCGCCGGAACGTAAGCCAAAATTTAGTCGTTCAAAATTGATGCCCGATCTTATCCAAAATTATGCTTCGGTAATAAAATCTGAGAAGCACGATTTTGAGAGAAAAAATCGGAAAACTAAACAAAATTGGAATCCAGAAAGGGAGGAAATTTTCCTCACATCGAAAGAGGTGATCGAAGATCCGATCTGGGAGATGCCGAATTACGCGAAGAAATTCGAAAATAATTCGAGCTTATCATCACTCTTTCAGGAAAAAGGTTGTAAAGGGAAAGTTACACATTAATGTTTGAGTAGAGAAGAATGAATGTGAGCTGTAGATAATATTTGTATATAAATTCTTAATTAGCTTGCATTCAAATTATTTCTATATTATATTATTAATTAAAATGTGTATCTGGCTTATAAAAATGTTGTAGTAAATTGTGTGTTTTATCTTACAAGTTAAATTAATAAAATTAACTGGTGCTAACCTCTGTAGTGAATTAAGTTAAGATTAACTGTACCTCGACGTAAGATTTTCCACATGTGAAAAATCTCTGTCACAGGAGGGGATGGTTGTAAGGATTTAACTGCTGTAAGAATCTAATTTGGCTAATTAAAACTAGACAATGGACTGGCACTTCGAAGTCTGGTGATTGTGTGAGCACTTAAAAGGATTAAGGTCCTTTTCTTCCTGTCGACGGTAAGTCTAGCGCGGCCTTTTTCATGTGACATTAGCATATTAGTTACGGCCACCATTGATTTATCGCCAGACCTCCCAGAAGCCAAGAGACGGAGGAAATAGTTTCATTTATTCCCAGACGGACGATGGCAATCTGTCGCCAAGGTGTATCCCAGCTGAACCAATAACTTTGATCTGGGAGGGGCCCGAAGGAGAGTTGCTCTCCTGATGGGGATGAGGAAGGAGGTTGGAGATGATTCTCGATGATGGAGCTCGCTGGAAAAGGCGTGTGGTTTATTTTTTCATACAGAACCCTGAGTTCTTAGAACTGTATATTATTTTATCATATCTTGAATAAAGATATTTAACATGGAAAAGGTTTTGCATCACTTCATCGCTACCAAACATTTACTAAACCATATATAGTAATGCAAAATCCTCACAAATGGAAAGAAGTCTATATTAAATATCATTAACTTCGATTATCAGGAGCTTTTTTTTCGGACAATGGAAATATTCGTTGTGTTAAAAGATATATGAAAATTTTCGAAATCGTTTATTTTAACGAAAAAAAAAATTTTTGCATATGTCAATCGGAATAATTAATTGCCGAAATATTTCTAATATATGTTTTCCATATTCTTTGATTTTTCATGATCTTGTATTTCTCCAAATTTTAATTAAAAGAGATATTTGATTTGGAAATCAGATGTTTTTAATGCTTAATCAGACGCAGTAAGCTGCTAGTTAATAGAATTATTCTTTTAGAAGTTAGTTTATTTTACGAAATTCAGTAATAAAGCATATAAGGTTTATGACGTCTCCGCAAGCCACGATTTTAAGCACTCTATCTATCGAACAAATAGAGATAGAGGCTTGAAATTTGGCATGTACTTAGAATGTAATAATGTGACAAAACCTGTTGAATTTCAGTAGCCTTAGTTATTCGGAACTACTTTTTCGGTCTTTCGAAATATTCTTTCTGATGAAGCGTGTATAAAAATTTCCGTAATTATATCTTTTAAAGAACGAATGTAACATAAAATATGTTTAAACTATTTTGGAATCGCAATGCATTTTACAAATACTTTACATGGAACATTTTCTTCCCAAGTTGTGAATAAATAAAATTTTCACTTCAAATCACAATCTGAAGAAAATGATCGGTGTCGACTCCGAGTGTGGAGTTACGGACTTATGCTGCACGCGTCTTTTCTGTAAACCGCAGGCATTAACAAACTGAAAACATGATTTATCAGATTGTGAACACATTATTTATTCATAAAAAATAATGTTTTTCATTATTATTTAATTATTTGCTTGTATACTTTAGTCATACCACACCACATTTCCATTATATGATATTTTTTAATTGCAATTAATTTTTTAAAAAGTTTTCTGCAACATCGTTCTGTATGTTCGTTTCTAGACGATATTGAACTTCCCCGGGAAGTTTTCCAATTTTATTATATAGCAAATCAGAAATATTACCCCAACATCGGCATTGATCTTTTGGTTGGATAAACAGGTGGTTTTTTTTCCCTCTCCTCTTGTATAACCTCCTGTAGTGTGGTTGATAGGCACATACACCTGCGCAAAATTAGGCAATGCAGAATAAAGTAAAGTGATATGTTCTGTTTTATTAATAATGTCTGCCAATGAGTATTTATGAAATATCACATAATGTCAATCAGTAAAATGGCGTGATCTAACCTTTTAATTGATTTGTTGGCTTTTTGCTAAATCATATCCAGCTCTAAAAAGCAGGTGTTTTGTTTTTTAAGTTATAAGTTAATGATATATTCACATTGACTTGTTATTGATATTCTAGGTCATTTACAGTGGCGTGATGTTTGTAATACTTTATGTTTAACCAATATCCTGCTTTCTTCCCTAATTTCTAAATGAAAACGTTCTTTTTATGTAAAAATTAAAAAGAAAATTATTATTCACAGAATTGTTTTTTATAATAGTTGTAGCTTTAAAAGTATTTAGTTTCCCTTTAAATCCCAATCCAGTTCAATTTTTGTGCAAAATTATAAATAATGCATTACTCTAAAATGAAAAATATGATTTTTGTCTGATATTTTTATTTGTTGCTTTTCAAAGTGTCACAAGATAACTTAGAAATAAATTCGCGAGATGATTTCCAGTTTTTAGAAAACTAGTTAAACAAGATTTAAAAAAATTTTATTTTACTTTTTTTGTGCTTTTTTATGAACTAATGTAACTTATATTTCATTTTGTCACTATTTCTTTAAAAACTTGAGAATCTTGAAAATAAATAAAATATAAATATAAATAAACTAACATAAAAAAATATAATAATAAGAATATCAGCATTTTAAAATTCATTTTTTTTATTATTTTCAAGTAATTGCTTAAAAAAAAAAAATAAATAAATAAATAAAAAAAAAACTTTTGATATAATTGGAAAAATTATTGCTACGTATGTAGGTACAAAGAGATGGGAAATATAGTTATTTTTGGTTAACAGGTTACATCATTCCACACATTCACAGGTAACAGGTTTCAACAACCTGTTATTTTTGTAACGTATAACTAATCGATGAGACTATGCTGTCAACAGACATTTTAATTAGAGGGCCGTTAATTAAGGTATCTTGAATAATTTTGATAAGCATAGCCGCTGTTTTAGTTCAGATAAACCTGTGCCTTTAAAATCAACAGAGAGTTAAAATTTTGATTTTTGCAAGACAAAAAGTTAGTTAGTTGTGATACTTTACATTTCACGTATTATTATCGTTTTCTTGCACTAAAAAGGCATTTTTCCTCGTTGGAAATTTATACGTATCATAATTCAGCAAATTTTGCCCGTAAAACTTTTTTTTTTTTTTTTTTTTTTTTTTTTTTGGCTGATTTACTTGTTAAAACACATAAAAACTTTTTCTAAATAAAAGTTATAGGAAACTTGCTGAACACTGTATAAAATATGTAGTTTCTTAACAATTTAAAAAATAATTATTTTAATGTAAATTAATATTTACGTGATGCAGAAGAAAGTTTAAAGCATTTTTGCAATTGTTACAATGACTCCAAAACTGACGGTTTAGAAATTATTTTTTTCTAAACGATCATAAATATCCTCCATAAAAACAACACCGTTTTAACAATGCGATTTGTTCAAAAAAAAAAAAAAAAAAAAAGATCTTTATTTGTTAGTACCTTGATTTGAAGTTCGAATTTTGACATCTCCGAATCAATATCTGTCAACGCATATTCAAAGCTTATCCCACAAGAGCACGAAACATTACTTGTATATTTTTAATCAAATGTCATTCATCCCACAAATTTCGTATGTGCAAGTACGTATTTAAAATCCCCTCCCCAAAACTTGTGACAGGCCAAAAAATGACGTTGGTAGTATAAAATTGGCGCCCTATAAATTTCCGCGTCCGTCGGGACCGCCCCCCCCCCCTCCCATCCCTTTTCGAATGGCTGTGTCAGTAGGGTAGTAGTGAGAGTTCAGCTGCATGTGGTGGAGTGTGGCGGGAGGAGGAGAGGAGGAGGAGAGCCCACCACCACTTCACAGAGGGGTGAGGAGGACCACCACCACCTGAATGAGAAGCTTATCTGATGGAGAGTGTATCATACTATAGTAGGATGATGGGGAGGGCTTAAAATTGAGGGGGTTTAAATTTTTAGGGTTTGAAACTTCTAAGATCATACTATAGCAGAGGGGTGGATGTTTTGAGTCTGTTACAGTATGATGGGATTTTTAGAGAGAGAGGGGGGGGAGGGCTTATTTTTTAGGAGGGGCTTAAAATTGAGGGGGGCTTAAATTTTTTTGGGGAGTTTAAATTAAAGTAGAGATTGGAATCAACTTAGAGTAGGAAAGATATTTGAAAATGGGTGAAGGATGTTTTGATTCTGTTACAGTATGATGTGATTTTAGGAAAGGGGGGGAGGGCTTAATTTTTAGGGGGCTTATTTTTCTGAAAGGCTTAAATGTAATTTTTTTTTTCTTTAAGATTGGAATCAACTTAGAGTAGGAAGGAAATTTGAACATATCGTAAAATATGTTATAGTATGATGAGATTTTAGGAAAGGGGGGAGGGCTTTATTTTTAGGGGGCTTATTTTTCTGAAAGGCTTAAATGTATTTTTTGGGGGAGTTTAAATTAAAGTAGAGATTGAAATCAACTTAGAGTAGGAAGGAAATTTGAACATATCGTAAAATATGTTATAGTAAGATGAGATTTTAGGAAGGGGGAGGGCTTAATTTTTAGGGGGCTTATATTTGTGAAAGGCTTAAATGTATTTTTTTTTCTTAAAGATTGGAATCAACTTAGAGTAGGAAGGAAATTTGAACATATCGTAAAATATGGTATAGTAAGATGAGATTTTAGGAAATGGGAGGGCTTAATTTTTAGAGGGACTTAATTTTTAAGGGGCTTATTTTTTTTTTCGGATCTGAAGCTTATAATATCATACTATAGCAAAGGGGTAACCTCCTCATTTTCCAAACTTCACCCCCCCCCCCGGAAGATTTTTATTTGGAAGCTGCTCTTTGTTGGATCGAATTTTCGTTGGAAATTAATAATTTTAAAAAAATGAGTCTGATCAATTAAGCATTGCTCATCACGCCTGTGAGATAATTGAGTATTGCGATAAGGAGGAAGGTGAGTCTGCCTAATTAAACATTAATCGCAATTGCCCATTGCTCATCCCGCCTGTGGCCGCATAATGTCTTATATTACAATCGAATCATCTCTAACTTAAAATAGTATGTTATCAACATGTATGTTATCTTTAAATGTGAAACTTTCATTCAAAGTACTGATTTAAAACGACATAGTGTTACTCATTCCAAGACACCCACTTTTTATAAATGTGATCAATGTGCAATAGAATTTCATAGAAAGTATTCGTTAAGAATTCACAAGAGATTTCATAAGGCATATAAATGCGATGAATGTTCATTAGAACTCTCTAAAAAATATTTGTTAAAAATTCACAAGAGATCTCATAAGAAGTTTCATGTTTGTGAAAAATGCTCTAACTCGTTTCGATCAAAGTCTGTTTTAACTAAACATAAAAAAATTCATTCGCAAAAGGAATATAAATGTAAGCATTGTGGTGTTATATTTTACTCTGATATCGATTTTTTATTTCACAAAAAAGTTCATTACAGGAATTTCGAATGCAAACACTGTAACAAAACATTTAATGTTGACACCAAGTTTATTCAACATTTGATTAAAATGCATAAGTGAAAAAATGCAAACTTTGTCAAATCATGTGAACTGGTTGATTTTCTGTACAGTTTATAATTTTTTTGTATTTTTATCATTATCGAGAATGATGAATAAATAATGTGTAAATGAAAAAAAGCTTTTGTCTTGTATTTTTGTTATAACAATTCATGAATTTTAATAATTATTTCACGATATTGTAAAAAATTTACTTAAATTTTAACATTTAGAAAAAAGGTTCCTATCAATTAAAATACTGAATTTGTATTTTTATTGAATTAATTTTAAAATACTTTTAATATATAAGAAATATTTATCAAGTTTAATTTATCATTTATATTAGCAATTGTTATTCACATAATCATGATGGATATTACCTAGTGTTGCCACAAAATTTTTCAAAAAGAACGAAACTGTTAACAATAAGTATTATTCATTACTCAGATTAAAACTTTTACCTAGTGTTGCCACAAAATTTTTTAAAAAGAGCGAAACTGATAACATTATTTATAATATACTTACATAAATTAAAACCTTGTGTTGCCACAAAGTTCTTCAAAAATAGTAAAACCATTGACTTAATATATAAACTACCACTTATGTACAAAAACTGTTTTTTTTTTTTTTTTTTTTTTTTTTTTTTTTTTAAGTTTATTAAAAAATGGTTGCCTAAACATTACTAATTTTTTAATGTTTAACTGTAACCGACGCTGATTTTTTAACATATATTAGGATATGTGTTGTTTTTAAGCATTCAGATTGCAAGTGATTTCCGTTTGAACTTCATCAGCAGCTATTCTTATTTTTTGAAAATGGATTCTGTAGCAAATTTGTTAAAAAGACCTCTCGACGAAGTAGTTCCTTCTTCAAAGTATCAATGTTTAGAAGATTGTAATGAACCTATTTATGTGAATGAATTAAACTTGCCGAGATTAGAAGTTCCCAATGCATTGAACACTAACAATGAGACAATATCATGTGATTATCCACTGAATGTGAAATCTGAGATTAATACGAATTTTTTTAACTTAATTTCCCAAGACGAATTTTTTCAAGAACCCACTACTAGATGCAAAGAGACTGTGTTCCAAGCAATCAACCTTTTCCAAGCAAGTGATGAAAGACAATCCACCACTTCACGAACTAAAAGGAGATCGATCTATTTCGAGAAGAACTCAGTGATTGTATCTTCTTAATTTTAAAACTGTATAACAGACAATTTTATATGCATATTCAAGAGTTTAAACGCAGCGAGCTTACTAATGAAGAAATTGTAACGAAAAATGCAATTTTTATGGATGTTAACAGTTGGTACGAATTTTGCAATAAAATTTTTCCATTTAATTTGAAGTATAAAAGTTCCTCGTTTGTTGCTAATAATATGATATTAGTATTAAATTTTAATAATTCTATCATGCGAATTAAACATTTAAAGAATTATTCTCACATTGACTTGAACGAGTATCAGTTAGAAAAGTTAAAAATAAAAGCCTTTGATCTGAATAAAGAACTTCTTCAGCATATATATGTAAAGCATTTACCAAACTTAATAAGAGAGAAATGTATCGTTAGTCACACATCTTTAGAAAATGAACGCATGTGCCAACATAAACTTATAACATGTATTGAAAATAGTATATCGAGTATACTAAAGCGCATTTTTGAATGCAATGGATGCATTTTTAACCACGAATCTGTAATCTTTCATCCCTGTTTGATATTAAGTAATCGACAAAAATTTGAACAAATAGGAGAAATGTTATTAACTCTAATAGATTTCGACTTTGTTATTTCCTCGTTTTTAAACGAAGTAGATTGTATTAGTGAAAACTTCTTATCTAATATTAATGTAAGAAACCATTCAAAACGAATTGTTTAAAATAATGAAATAAAATGTTTTACTATTCTCTTTAATATGTGTGTTTAATTATTTTCAAAATGTATGTTTATTTCGTTTAGCTTTTTCAAAACATTTATAAATTGTTTCAATTTGTATGTGTATAAAAAAAGAAACACTTCATTATTAATAAAAAATATATTAACTATCTTAAATAAATAAATAAATAATAATCTTAATATTTTAATTCATTCTTTTCAAAAATTAGAAAGTTAAAAAGTTAATAAAAATGAATAAGTTAAAAAAACTTTATAGAAAAAATTATTATTAGTAGAAATTTTTTGTCAAATGTTAAAAATATATTTTGAAAATTTTAAAATGTATTACAACTTATCAAAAATGAGTTTACTGATTTATATGAGTATGTATATTATGTTCACTCTATTATTTTACTGTAACATTACAAGAGATTCATAATTAAACACATATTAACATTAGGATGCATATAAGAGCAATAGATTAATATACTCTCTTGTTTTATTAAAAAATAAAATAACTTCATAAAAACGTTAAAAAAATAAAAATTTTATGAAAAAGTTTAAAAAATAATTCATTAGATTAAAAAAAAATTCACAAATTAAAAAAAATATATTTCATAAGTTTACAAAAAAAAAAAAAAAAAGTATCATAAAAAGTTTTAACAAAAAAAAAAAAAGTTTTATAAAAAGTTTTAACAAAAAAAAAAAAAGTATTATAAAAAGTTTTAACAAAATAATAATAATAATAATAATAATAATAATAATAATAATAATAATAATAATAATAATAATAATAATATCAATAGAATTTTTTTTTCAAATGTTTAAAATATATTTTGCAAAAGTTAAAATGCATTTTCTGATTTATGTATATTATTTTCACTGTATTATCTTACTGTAACATTACAATTCATTCATAGTTGAACATATATAAACATTAGGATGTGCATAAAAGCAATGCATTAATATACTATCTTGTTATTAAAAGATAAAATAACTTCATAAAAATCTTTTCAAAATTAAAAAAAAGTTTCATAAGTTTACAAAAAATAAAAACTTTATGAAAAAGTTTAAAAAATATTTTATAAATTAAAAAATATATTTCATAAGTTTACAAAAAAAAAAAAAAAAAAAAAAAAAAAAAAATCATAACTTAAAAGTTATTTCAAAAGTTCTAAAAATATTATATAAGTTCAAACGTTTAAAAAATATTTTTCAAATTTAAAAAAATATATTACAGCTTATCAAAAATGAGTTTACCGATTTACTGATTTATATGTATATGTTATTTTCATCATATTATCTTACTACCGACATTAAATAACGTTCGTAGTTAAACATTTATAAACGTTAACAAATGTATAAAAGCAATAGATTTATATAGTGTTTTGTTCTATAAAAATTAAAAAAGTTAAAATTAAATATAAATTAATTCTTTTGTTTTATAAAAATTCAAAAGTTTAATAAGTATTAAAAATATTTTGTAAATTTAAAGAATGAATTTCTTCCAATTTATTAAAAATGAGTTGATCGATTTACCTACTTATATTTTACTTTCATTATATAATTTTTCTATCGACAAAACATTTCATAGTTGTATAAAAACATTGATTAAAAAATGTGTTTCGTAAGTTAAAAAAAAAAAAAAAAAAAAAAAAAAAAAAAGATTTTATAAGTTAAAAAAAAAAAATAATAATCAAATGTTGAAAAAATATTACAAATTATCAAAAAATGAGTCTACATATTTATATTATCTTACTACCGTCATTACAGAATTCTTAGTTAAACACTTATAAACATCAGCAAATGTATAAAAGCAGTTGATACTCTCCTGTTTTTATTAAAAGTCATACTAACTTTATAAAAATGTTTTCAAATAATAATAAAAAAAGCTGTTATTAGATACTCCCCTTTAATTACATCTCATTGATAAGTTTTAATCAACCATTCAACTATTATGTGAGTTAGGATCTCATTGATAAGTTTTAATCAACCATTCAACTATTATGTGAATTAGGATCTCATTGATAAGTTTTAATCAACCATTCAACTATTATGTGAGTTAGGATCTCATTGATAAGTTTTAATCAACCAACAAACCAACTATTTATTTTCCCTAGCAATCAGCTATTTATTTACCCTAGTAACCAAAAAGCTTTTATCGACACATGAACAAAATTTTAAGATGCAAGACTCGTCTTTTTAATCGAAAAAACAATGACTTATATTATATATTTTTTTTCTTACTTAACCCTTTCAGGGGCAAGGTATTTCTGTTCCGAAAATGTTCAAATAATTGATTCACACCACAATTTAAGAACAGATTTATTTGAAAATAATCAAGAGCTGTTTTTCGCGAATATTATAAAATCGAAATTGTACTAAAATTATACTGGTGCCAGTTCGAAATTGGAACAGTAGTATTATGTGTTTGCAGACTGCAAACACCGCCCCTGAAAGGGTTAAATGAAACCTTCGCATGTGCATGGTAAAACTTGGAAAAATTAATTTAATACACAAATTTAAAGAAAACAGACAAGGTCTTCACACTTCTTTTAGTATTGTACTAACATTTTACCAAATATCTTTAGAACTCAGCAAGGATTTAAATAATTATTTTAATAAAAATTGTCATTTTTAAGTAACATTATTGAACTAACTTGGAAAAATTAACTTGGCAAAACAGGTTTTCGCGGTTCTAACTTAGTAATATTCATAAGTTTATATGTTAATCAACCTGTTTGGTTATATCCCAGCATGGCTTTATAAAATATATCTTAAAAAACCTTTAATATTAATGTTTAAAAATATGCAGTTAGTCTTTTATAGATAATTATTTTCACTTCTTTTATTTAAAAACATTTTTAAATAAAATTAATACAGTTGCCAATTTATCTGTGCGTTATGAAATGTGCATGCAAAACTTTTAATTATAATTTTCACATTTTTAGTATTTCAAATTATTGTTTTCAAGGTGTACTAAAATTTGGAAAAATGTTTAATTTTCATGCATAATTAAAATAAAATAGTTTAATAATAAAGACACATTTAACATTCTATACTCACCATCGCAAAAGCACGTCCAACGCAGTCAAATGTTTGGGAAGAAATGAAAAATTCAAAGTCATATCAGAAAATGTTATCAGATAACTATATCAAAAGATCTGTGACGTCAAAGAACATGTATCATCAACTGATCACGTGATGTATACCACGTGACTAGTGCTTTGTTTTCTAGATTGGTTCTTCTAAACATTCATTTATTAAATAATTTAATCATTCTAATAATTATTAATTAATTAATTAATTCTTTGTTAAAATGTTTAACAAAACATGATATCACAGATATTAGTTACAATCAGCATTTGTTTCAAACTAGTGAATAAAAATTCGTATTAATCTCAGATTTCACATTCAGTGGATAATCACATGATATTGTCTCATTGTTAGTGTTCAATGTATTGGGAACTTCTAATCTCGGCAAGTTTAATTCATTCACATAAATAGGTTCATTACAATCTTTTAAACATTGATACTTTGAAGAAGGAACTACTTCGTCGAGAGGTCTTTTTAACAAATTTGCTACAGAATCCATTTTCAAAAAATAAGAATAGCTGCTGATGAAGTTCAAACGGAAATCACTTGCAAACTGAATGCTTAAAAACAACACATATCCTAATATATGTTAAAAAATCAGCGTCGGTTACAGTTAAACATTAAAAAATTAGTAATGCCATTAGTTTTAGGCAACCATTTTTTAATAAATTAAAAAAAAAACAGTCTTTGTACATAAGTGGTAGTTTATATATTAAGTCAATGGTTTTACTATTTTTGAAGAACTTTGTGGCAACACAAGGTTTTAATTTAAGTAAGTATATTATAAATAATGTTATCAGTTTCGCTCTTTTTAAAAAATTTTGTGGCAACACTAGGTAAAAGTTTTAATCTGAGTAATGAATAATACTTATTGTTAACAGTTTCGTTCTTTTTGAAAAATTTTGTGGCAACACTAGGTAATATCCATCATGATTATGTGAATAACAATTGCTAATATTAATGATAAATTAAACTTGATAAATAATTCTTATATATTAAAAGTATTTTAAAATTAATTCAATAAAAATACAAATTCAGTATTTTAATTGATAGGAACCTTTTTTCTAAATGTTAAAATTTAAGTAAATTTTTTACAATATCGTGAAATAATTATTAAAATTCATGAATTGTTATAACAAAAATACAAGACAAAAGCTTTTTTTCATTTACACATTATTTATTCATCATTCTCGATAATGATAAAAATACAAAAAAATTATAAACTGTACAGAAAATCAACCAGTTCACATGATTTGACAAAGTTTGCATTTTTTCACTTATGCATTTTAATCAAATGTTGAATAAACTTGGTGTCAACATTAAATGTTTTGTTACAGTGTTTGCATTCGAAATTCCTGTAATGAACTTTTTTGTGAAATAAAAAATCGATATCAGAGTAAAATATAACACCACAATGCTTACATTTATATTCCTTTTGCGAATGAATTTTTTTATGTTTAGTTAAAGCAGACTTTGATCGAAACGAGTTAGAACATTTTTCACAAACATGAAACTTCTTATGAGATCTCTTGTGAATTTTTAACAAATATTTTTTAGAGAGTTCTAATGAACATTCATCGCATTTATATGTCTTATGAAATCTCTTGTGAATTCTTAACGAATACTTTCTATGAAATTCTATTGCACATTGATCACATTTATAAAAAGTGGGTGTCTTGGAATGAGTAACACTATGTCGTTTTAAATCAGTACTTTGAATGAAAGTTTCACATTTAAAGGGCTTTTTATCCAAGTGGGATCTTTGATGTCTGGTTAACGCAATCTTTCTAGAGAAGCATTTTTGACATTGATTACAAGAAAAGGATGGTGATCTTTCACTATTCGAAACTTGCACCTCTTGACTGGGTAAATCCGATTCCATATTCATGAAGTAAGAAATTTCTTGTACAGCACTCACTTAAAGAACAGCGGTTAATATCATCATATGATAAAAAACAATAAACAGTGTGAAAAATTTCTACTGATTCACAAAAATCTGTTAAATTGTAGGAGGCGCTACTGTTTTTAAAAAAATAATAGGATTGGTTTATAAAGTGATCTGATAATATGATGGTATTTGATAGGTAAGGCTCGATGTTATCTGGTGTTTATCATGCTGTTGTAATTTTTTACTAATTGATTAGAAAATTCATGTGAAAATTAACGGAAAAAGAATCACTTTTTTTCAGCACAGTGATAAAACAAAACTATACTAAAGTAAAACATTGCTTAAATTTGTCGTTATCGACTAATAGATGATAACTTGTAAAAACATTTTTTATGTGAATACAGCAAACTTACTAAAATAAATGCATGGCAATTAACCGTTTATTAGAACTGTATATCGAAAAATAATTAATAATGAAGTAGTTTATATATTTTGAATGGTGTAAAAATCAATGTGTATGAATAATCAAGGTTTAGGTAAAGTAAAGTTAAAAATATTTTCATTGTTGCTCTAACATTAATGTAAAATTGAATAAAACAGGGAACCTCTAAAAAAACATATGTAATGGTTTAATGAAATTAAATTGTCGTTTTAAAAAGTTTAGTTAACTGTGTCATCAAACAAAGTTCTCTTTCTTGTCATTTGTAAAGTGACATAAGTGAAATCTAATCTTAGTTGATATTTTTCTTATATCTGCTAGTTCCTGTTAAAATTGTTTGGTAATCGGATGTTTGAACAATGCAGTGAATACGTGTTGATAACATACTATTTTAAGTTAGAGATGATTCGATTGTAATATAAGACATTATGCGGCCACAGGCGGGATGAGCAATGGGCAATTGTGATTAATGTTTAATTAAGCAGACTCACCTTCCTCCTTATCGCAATACTCAATTATCTCACAGGCGTGATGAGCAATGCTTAATTGATCAGACTCAATTTTTTAAAATTATTAATTTCCAACGAAAATTCGATCCAACAAAGAGCAGCTTCCAAATAAAAATCTTCCGGGGGGGGGGGTGAAGTTTGGAAAATGAGGAGGTTACCCCTTTGCTATAGTATGATATTATAAGCTTCAGATCCGAAAAAAAATTAAGCCCCTTAAAAATTAAGTCCCTCTAAAAATTAAGCCCTCCCATTTCCTAAAATCTCATCTTACTATACCATATTTTACGATATGTTCAAATTTCCTTCCTACTCTAAGTTGATTCCAATCTTTAAGAAAAAAAAAATACATTTAAGCCTTTCACAAATATAAGCCCCCTAAAAATTAAGCCCTCCCCCTTCCTAAAGTCTCATCTTACTATAACATATTTTACAATATGTTCAAATTTCCTTTCTACTCTAAGTTGATTTCAATCTCTACTTTAATTTAAACTCCCCAAAAAAATACATTTAAGCCTTTCAGAAAAATAAGCCCCCTAAAAATTAAGCCTTTCCCCCTTTCCTAAAATCTCATCATACTGTAACATATTTTACGATATGTTCAAATTTCCTTTCTGCTCTAAGTTGATTCCAATCTTAAAGAAAAAAAATACATTTAAGCCTTTCAGAAAAATAAGCCCCCTAAAAATTAAGCCCTCTCCCCCTTTCCTAAAATCACATCATACTGTAACAGAGTCAAAACATCCTTCACCCATTTTCAAATATCTTTCCTACTCTAAGTTGATTCCAATCTCTACTTTAATTTAAACTCCCCAAAAAAATTTAAGCCCCCCTCAATTTTAAGCCCCTCCTAAAAAATAAGCCCCCCCCCTCTCTCTAAAAATCCCATCATACTGTAACAGACTCAAAACATCCACCCCTCTGCTATAGTATGATCTTAGAAGTTTCAAACCCTAAAAATTTAAACCCCCTCAATTTTAAGCCCTCCCCATCATCCTACTATAGTATGATACACTCTCCATCAGATGAGCTTCTCATTCAGGTGGTGGTGGTCCTCCTCACCCCTCTGTGAAGTGGTGGTGGGCCTCCTCCTCCTCTCCTCCTCCCGCCACACGCCACCACATGCAGCTGAACTCTCACTACTACCCTACTTGTGTCCTCACCAGGGTATTTTTTTCTTTTTTTTTCAGGAAAATAAAATTACAAAAGTAATGTTTTTCAGTTAGTATTTTCTAACGACGCAATATTGACAAAATAATAATGATAAAAAAACAGTAATAAACATTTTATTAAATAAAAATCATAGCGCCAGAATACCCCCTCCCTTCCCCAAATACCATGAGTACATAGTAATATCCCTTTTAAATATTCAAACTCAAAGATTGCCACCGTTTTACCCATCTAACTCATCAACGAAAGATTATGTCCCATGTCCGAGCGATAAAACAGCTTTCTATCAACAATTAAATCCGCAAATCTCTTTAATTCCATTTTTCAAACAGAGATTCCTTCCTATTAAAAATATGACCAAAGATGGCCGACATTACCTCCTTGCTTTTTAATAATCTGCAAGCGTCACCAACTAACTTCACGTACTCTAGAATAAAAACACATTTTTCCCCCCATTTCATTTTCAGTATTCTAACCAGTTTTCATTATTCCAGCTGTTTTTTTTTTTCAATAAATGTTGTTTTCGTTATTCTAAAAACTGATTCCATTGCTTTAATCTTTGTAACTGTGAGCGTTATAAAAATTCAAACGATAAAATATATTCTGTGAAGAATCGAAGCCAGATGTTTTTAAATATTCATAGAATAATCAACAACGAATAGCTTTTGAGAGATTTTATCACGTGAACTTTTGAGATAGCAAAAGGACAAGGTTTCCTATGATTGGCTTTCTTGATTAGACCAAAAAGATTTTTAATGTCTTGGACAATGCAAAAGGAAAATGGTTCCTATGATTGACTTCCTTGATTAGACCAAAAGGATTTTTAATGTCTTGGAATCGTAGATCGACAATGACGCGTCAAAAAAAGTTTCATAAAGTTTTTTTTTTTTTTTTTTTAAATCTCTGTCTCAAAAGCGTTTTAATGCAGCTGGGGATTTTTGTTTTCTGCAGTAATAGAAATTCTTTGCCGAGAATTCAAATAGATTTATAAGTTGGAATTTTTTTTATATAACTAAACTTTTATTAATTTATAAATATGTATTCCTAAAATGATTTTCAACCTTACTATTTGTTTCTTCTTTTTAAAATGCTTATCATACGAGACGTTCCAAAATTAACAGGGACTTTTTGGTAATCTGTTATTGAATAATAAGTTTTTGGCTTATATTACGAATATTTATCCTGTTATGTTAAATAATGCCCATCTCTAGTACTAAGTTAAAAATTTCTGCAAAAACGCAGGAAAAAAATGTGAGACTCTCTGTAAATTTACACTAGTTCTCGGCTATATGTATTTGATTGAGTTTCTCGGTCATCATTTTACGGACATTTCCCTTATCTTACATCTAATCCCTTGTAGGAATTTCCATGTTTTTATTTAAAGATTTTTTTTATATTTTTTAAAACTTGTAATTTTTTTAGAGATATTAAAGAAGAAAATTTAGTTTAAAGATGTATTTCGATTCAAATTGCTTATTTTCCGATTTATTTTCAAAATTCATTTTTGCTCTCATATGCATCTTACTGGCAAACTGTCTTATTTGGAAAGTACACAAGGTGCCGTGATTGTCGACTCTTTGATAAGTGCAAGAAAATATTGCAAAAAAAGCAATCAAAAACGGCATTTTGTACCGATTTTTTCGAAGCGGGAGATCTGTGAACGAAAAAAAAAAAAAACAAAAAAAAAAACAATCATACTGAAAAGATAATCATTTATAAATCAAATTCTAATGAAATGAATGTAAAATGACATCTCATGGCACCTTATATGTCTCTTCAAAAATCCTCTCAGCAAATTTCATGTTTCTACTACACTATATTGCCATTGATTATGGGACACTTGCGATTTTAGACATTTTACTAAGTATCTAGAAAAATACATGAGGAATCATCTCGAAACTCTTAGTGTATAAATATAATAGTATAAGTCATACATCTCCGTGAAGATTTTTTCCCGAAACTCCAAAGGGGGCCGTCAACAAATTAAAAAAGAATGAATATCTTTTGAATAACCCTGTCAAAACTAATGTAGCAAAATGGCTCAAACTCTAGATTGTAATTGAATGCCTTTTTGTAATAAGCCTTGTTCATTTTTATGCAAATAGCATGCATACTCGCAGAGTAATTAAGGTTTTTATAAAAATGATCCCAAATTTTTCCAAGTTTTTTCCTTATAATTTTCAGAGTTCTTAATATGCAAATATTATTTTTTTCAGAAAATATGACAAACAACATTGCACACAGTGCCCTGTAATCAGAATTAAAAAATAATGAAAATTGTATAAAAAATGAGTTGGTTTACTAAATAATTTTTTACTGCGCATGCGTCAACGATATGAAAATTTCATTTGCATATTATGTTAGCTAAATGTATAGAGCAACTTTTGTGAAAGTCACAAAATCATAACTTGAAAATTCTGACAATAATCGTCAATTGAATAAGTCTAAAATCCGTTATTCTCAAAATGAAGCAAAAACAAGAGGGGTTGTATCCATATATTCATTGATTAGTGTCAATATAGAATACACAATATGGGATGTACTACTGCTTTTGGATAAAATCCCTAATTTTTTTGCTTCATTTTGGAAACAACGGATTTTGTCCTTTTTCTATAGACGATTACTTTCAGAATTTTCAAGCTATGATTTTGAGACTATTACAAAACTCGCTCTATACATTTAGCTAACATAATATGCAAATGAAATTTTGATATCTTTGACGCATGCGCAGTAAAAAATTATATAGTAAACCTACTCATTTTTCATACAATTTTTTTAATTTTTTTATTCTGATTACAGGGTACTGTGTGCAATGTTGTTTGTCATATTTTCTGAAAAAAACATCATTTTATATTAAGAACTCTGAAAATTATAATGGAAAAACTTGGAAAAATTTGGGACCATTTTTATAAAAACCTTAATTACTCTGCGAGTGTGCATGCTATTTGCATAAAAATGGACACAGTGTATTACAATAAGGCATTCAATCATAATCTAGAGTTTGAGCGCTTTTGCTACATTAGTTTTGACAGGGTTATTCAAAAGATATTCATTCTTTTTTAATTTGTTGACGGTCCCCTATGGCGTTTCGGTAAAAAATCTTCACGGAGATGTATGACGTATACTATTATATTTATACACTAAGAGTTTTGAGATGATTCATCATGTATTTTTCTAGATATTTAGTAAAATGTCTAAAATCGCAAGTGTTTCATAATCAATGGCAATATAGTGTATTATAAATGTGTTTCAAATTGTATCAGAAAATTTCGAGCTGTTGAAGGTGTAAAAGCGTTTTTTCGAATACACCCTTAAAAATTGTTTTAAAGTTCGAATAATTAAGAAAGGGAAAAATCATCACCTCGTAGTTAGGGGGGATTTTTATCGATATTCACTTTGCAGTTGCTTCCTTTATGTTCCAGAAACTTGGTAATATTATGATGCTCTTTACTGTTTTTTAACGGGAATTTTTTTACTGTGTAGAGTCCAGAGGTCTCGCGTAAACCCCACGATGGCTAGAAACAAATTGTGGAAAAGTTAAATGATTGGAAGTAAATTGCATCGTATTATTTCGAAGATGTTATTATTATAATTTCATTGGTAAATACGTTATAAAAAAATATTAATTTTCTAAAAACATATTGCACAAAATGAATAAAGCAATGAAAAGGTAAAAAATAACTATCAAAAATAAATTACAATTTTTTGTTTATTTTTTTTTTCTTACTTAAAAAATCTTTTTAAAATATTAGCGCGTGGAAAAAAAAAACAGTGGGTAACAATTTTGAAAAATTTTCTAAAATATTATTGTTAAAAAATGAATTATATCCACATTTTTGTATTAAAAAATCATTGATTTTTTTTTTTTTAATTTACTACTTAAACTAGTGTAAAAAATTAATATTGATTAAAAAAAATAATAGGCATTATGTATCGTTTTAAAATAAATCGTTTATGAATTTTTTAACGAATATATTTCATGCGAAATCTTTAAACGGCACAAGTTCAACAGATTTCTCCCCGGTAAATTATTAAAGCCATATTTTGTAATCCAGGTCAACAGACTCTACAGCTCAGACAAGAAAAAGTTCGTCCAGAGGTTTCGGGTTCAAACACTAGGACGGTTAGAGACTAACTATAAAAAAATTAAATGATACACCAATTCAAAATTAATTGAAAAATTCTGATATTAATCTTTCTGCTGTTTGAGTGATTCACTAATTTAAGTTAATTAATTAAATTATTATCATTAAAAATAAATTTACAGAATCTTGTGTATTTTTAATGATGTCTATTTACAGAGTCTATTGTAAATTTACCGAATAACTTCTTTATTATTTAACAGAGTCTCGGTTTTTCTAATCACTGCAATCTTACATAAGACTTGAGATTTACCCGTATATTATCTGTAATTTCACAGAAATGTTTTTTAACAGTGCATGCTCTTGTTATTTTATTAAATTTGAAAATAACATTATTTAAGTTATTATAAATTATTTTTTCTGTTAAACGATTTCATAAATTTTTGAAGTTGAAATCTTTTAAACTTTTCAGAGTTATTTTATAAGAAGCTTTAATACTGGTTGTTTATATCTTGTAATTTCCCTTTTAAAATGGTCTGTTTATTCTTCATTTATAGACAAAAGGAGACATATTAGCCAAAAGCACCATCACATTTCCTTAATTTTTTTTTCATTTTATTAATTATTTAAGAATATTTTGCATTATGACATATATTTATCACACAAGGGGGAGGGGTGGGTACGAGAGAAAATGCATGTGCATTAATAAGGAGATGGTCAAATACAAGGCCTTTAAATTCGGTAAATTTGTTTGCTGCATTGTGCGTTTATTGTCAGCTCCTAGTACTGTTACAGAACGTTTGCTTGTTACTGGTGAACAATATTATATTTTATTAAACCTTGAAATATTTTTCAGAGTTCAATTTTGCAAATCGTTTTTATAGAAAGTTTTACAACCGTACTGTAATTCTTAATTCTTATTGTAATGTAAAAAATAATTGTAGTTTAAAATAGTGTAATATACCAAGCATAACTGATGGTGTGCATTTTCAAGGCTATAATCAATTATTGGATAGCTATAGGGTTCCCTAATTTCGAACTGTAAAAATTCAGTCCAATAAATAAATTAAAAAAAAAAAAAATTGTATATACACTCTCAAAAAAACTTCCGTCTTTTCACAGAAAATGCACTGGCAGCACTGCTGCCAGAAATTGTCTGTATATTGACGATTTTCTGTTTATTTTTTTCTCTGTCAAAAGAGGAAAAATATCCGTCACTTGAAAAAAGTTTGGAAAAAATCAATGCGGAAGAGGCGGGGATCGAACCAAGGACCCCAGGATTACCAGACCAACGCTAATCCACGGCGCTACGGCTGCTCATGATGATCGTGCGTTAAAATAGAACTCTTCATTTCATATGGTGTGGGTTGGTGTATTTCGTTAAAAAGCTTTTAATTATGCAGTTAATCTCGGAAAGATTTCATCTTTAATGAAACTGTGGCTGGGTTTTTTTTACGTTTAGTATTAATATAGTATAAAAATGTGAATTTTAAATATATTACGTAGAATGTTAGAGAAAAAACATGGATGTTCTATTTGTGAGAATTTTTGAACGAATAAAGAAAGTAATTGTTATTTATTTTTAAATTCGAAAACATTTTTGTCTTTTAAAACTAAATTAGACATTTTAATCAATAGAATATTTTTGTTTTTCATTTTAAAAATAAATTCGAACTTATTACTAACAGACCCAATGCGCATGCGTGCTGGATAGAAACGGAAACTTTTCCTCATTTTTCGACGCTCGGAATGAACTCACAGAACAAATACGTTTTCTGGGAGAACAGAAATTATTTGTGAAAAAATAACGATAACTTAGTGTATATTGACGAATTTTTCTGACAGTGTAGCAATATAATGCTAAGTGTACGTCAGAAACTGTAACAATGCTAGTTGGAAAAACTTTTTATTTAATTTTTGCATTTAGAAAAGTTGCAATATTATTTCCTTCAAATAGTTAATAAAAAAATTGTATGTCTTTGATTTAATATGTAATTAAAATGTCACACATGCGTTAAATATCGATGATATCGACTATTGCGAATTGAGGGTGGATCTCTTCACTTTCACCTGACTAATATTATTAAAAACCTATACTATCCAATATTTTTAATATGCCTAATACATAATAATTAATACGCCTATAGACATCTTAAAAGGAAAAAAAATATATATAGCTGGATGAGTCTATGCAAATTGACCAAAATGATGAAACTGAAGAATATTTAATTTTTTTCGACAAAAGAACCTAGTGTATTTTTTTTAACATTATAGTTTAAACATGGTTTTATTGTATTATCTCATAAATTTGATACATTAATTAAAACATACTATATAAATATATTTAAAATATTTTTTTTAAACATGCAAAATATTATTCTCTCACATGCAATTACTACCGCTCAAAAATAAAGAAAACATCATTTTGTTAAAAATTAAATATTTATAATTTTTTTATATGACTTTTGTTTTTTAATATGAACATAAAAATGTTACTACATGTATTGCTTTTTTTTTTTTTTTGTCCGCACCATGCAGTTTTTACTTTAAAAAAGAGTTTGCAACTCATATTTAACATCAATTCTTCTCTTATTAATAATTCTGTATGTTTGAAATAGGTGGCGCTATTGTAGACTAAAATATTGCACATGTGCTGAGCACATGGACCCATGGACCTTACCTTTTAAAATATTGAAATTCTTATTTATATCTTATCGATAAAATTCTTTCTAATTTTATCTTTTTAATTTCTATAATGTGAAAAATATTTAAAAATTATAATTGCAAAATTAATTTTAAGATAAACAACATAAAATTAAAAAAAACCCTTTTACTATCTTTTTTTTTTTTTTTTTTTTTTTTTTTCTTTTACGTACGCTAAATTTATTTTCACTTAAAAACGTCTCGATGAAAACATTGACAAAAATATTGCATATGTGCTGAGCACATGGACCTTATCTTTCAAAATATTGAAATTCTTATTTATATCTTATCGATAAAATACATCTTTTTAATTTTTATAATGCGAAAAATATTTAAAAATTGGTAATGCAATATTAATTTTAAGCTAAACACTATGAAAAAAAAAAAAAAAAAAAAAAAAACTTTGTCCATCGTAAAATTTAAATGATTTGTGGTTGTATTATTATTATTTTTTTTTTTTCACGCACACTAAATTTATTTTCAATTAAAAACGTCTCAGACGATGAAATGATTTTCAAAATACATATTTTGAGGTCTATTAAACAGATTAAAAATAAACAAATCCAATAAATAACGGCTTATTTAATCTTCCATATTACTTCTACGTAAATATTTAACTGAAGCAATAAAACTTTGCTCAAATATTTTAATTCATATCATCAAATTTTCCATGCTCAAGTAAAAAATAAATTAATTGCAAATTGCAATTAAATAGCTAACGCTCCATCGTTCCACAATTAATAGACTCGCAGCCAGAATTACTTTTTCACACGCTACCGAAAACGAATTAAAAATCGCTATATCTCATGGCTGAAAAGCACCGTTTTCTAATTAAGGAAATCGGTAATTGTCTTTAATGCTCTTTAATTGTTTCTTGCTCCCTCTTTTCTCTAAGAAGATTTGGAGGAAAAAAAAAAAAAAGAGAGAGAGTCGCTTGGAGCAATGAAGATAGCACGCTCGCTCCGAGTCTATTCTGAGATCAGGTCATCTGATTGGCCGTTGTTTCCCGTGATCACATTTTCTTTACATCCTGATTGGAGGAGAGATGAGGAAGGATGGATTATGCTAAACGCGCGCTAAGAGAATGGGGACTTTTTCCGGATTTGGGATGGAGATCTCACATCTATGAGAAAAGCAGACAGAATATGAGAATCCTAGAAAGCTTAAATGCATTATTATTTTTTTTTTTAATGTTCTATGGTGGATAATTGAATTGAAAATCTGAATGCGGAATTTTTATTTTCAAAATAAGAATTAATAATAAATTGGATGAAATTGATCTCAAGCGTCCTAGATTCTTTAAGAATAATATATTTTCTTTGAATTAAAGCACATTTTTAAAAATCCAGTGATATCATAAAATAAAGATTCGTTTCGCATTGATATTGATGTAGATGGCAATTAAATAAAATTAATTACTTTCTGGGTTGCTATTTTGAAAATAAATGTGTCCATATAATCCGCTTGGAATTTATATTTTAAAATTAACTCAATTTTAAAAAATTGCAGCCAATGTTGCATTTCTATTTTATTGAAAGAATTTATCTATTATATTTTGAAAATTGAAACGTTACCGGAAATTATCACTATCCATTACTCATATTTATGTTTAAATTTTGTATATAGGGACAATGAAACAATATACAAGTAATCTCATTTATACGAATATTAAAAATAAACGCACAAATAAATTAAAATAATTAAATTTTTTGAAAATTTCGTCCTAAGCAAGGAATATAAAAATACGATAACAAAACTGGTCTTTTCAGTATGCCCCAGTATTCTTCATGCCCCCCCCCCCTCCCATCATTTCAACTAAGATCTTCATGAAAAGCACTGTCTGATAATTGCAGAATAGAAATAATCGGATAAAATACATAGATCAATTACGATGTGAAGAGAAATTCATCAATTTTTCAATTAGTAAATTTGAAATATTTGGAAATATTTTACGTGGTAGAATTTCTGGTATCTCATGTAGAATTTTTGAATTACAATGTGTGCAACGAAACCCCCACTCCATAAATTCTAGACTTACGGCTGCAGAAAAAGTTATCCAACTTAGGAAAGTGTTTATAGGTGTTTTATATTTTTTCAGCTCAATTGTAAATTCATATAAATTCTTTTTAAACAATTATTAGTTTGCATTGGAATACACCCTTCATTCTGTACCTTGGAACAAAAAGGGCCAATGTCCAAAATTGAGAAATTTGAGTTAAATGCACGAATGCATTCAGGATTGTTAAAAAGGCCAAAGTCCTCCCAATTCTCAATATTAGATCATTGAAAACAAAATATTTTGTCGGGGCCAATATTACTTACTTTTAATGTAAAAATGGCCAATTTCACTAATAATAATAATAATAATAATAATAATAATAATAATAATAATAATAATAATAATAATAATAATAATAATAATAATAATAATAATAATAATAATAATAATAATAATAAAACTAAATCAATGTAACATTAGATTGTAGTGAGAAAAACATTTCTGAATTGAAAAGTACAACTTTGAAAAATAATAGTACAGAAATCATAGCAAGGTTCTTAAAATTCCTCAAACTTAAATTGGGTTTCCTGCCATTTGAGAAAAATGGACATTGGTCCTTTTTGTTCCAAGGTACAGAATTAATTCTAGATAAAACATAATTAAAAAATTGCCTTTGAACGCATAAAATAATATTTTTAAAATTCAAACAAAAGAAAAACAAAAGAAACTGTAATAAATACAAAAACATACCTATTTTTTTTATTATTATATCACATCAGAAATAAATACAACCTTCTCACCGCCACAGTGGTCCCAAATCGCGATTTAGTGGCCAAAAATCATTTCTGGCTTTCCTAGTGGTTGTATATGATTCATTTATCCTTTTATAACATAGCATATGATATTACATTGTGAATTTCAAACAAACGTAGTTGGGGTTAAGGGGGAGGGAATTGGGGGAGGGCAAAAGTCGGGGAAAGTTTTTGTTCGATTTAAATTTTCTATTTTTTACGATTTTTTTTTTTTTTTCACGGGAACGAATGTTTTCAATTTTTGAGAGTATTTAATCTTTTTTCAAGACAAATCATCCGATTCAATATTCCGGGAAATTTACCCCCCCCCCCTTAATTTCTCCCCCCACCTCATTAAAAATGTATAGTTAAAGACCTTTTTTTTTTTTAATGTTATTGCAAAATAAAAAAAAAAAATATTGCAAGAAATCAACGAAATACATAAAAAAAAAACAATCAGCTAAATTTTGTCCCCCCGAACCCCCCCCCTTTTCCCCATTAAACACATGTGAAATCGCCCCTTTTCCCATCTGATCCTATAGCAAAGAAAATCTGAAAATGTTATTTTTTTTAAGTTTTCAACATCAACTTAATATGAATTAATAATAAATCATAGAATTCATTAATTAGATCACTTCTAAAATTTTCGATTCCCTTTCCCCCCCCCCCCCCCCAATTATTTTGCTCCTCTCTAACACACAGAGAGTTATAACTTTGAAATTCCAAAAAAATTGAAGAATCTGTCTTCATATAATATAAACATCACTTTAAAATATCAATTTAATTTAAATGCTTTAAGTGATAAATTAAAATAACATAAAAAGATTATAGCTTGACATGTTTCATTGCTCTTACGGCAACATTTTCAAAAGCAAATAAATGATAAAAAGAAATTTCTCTAAATAAACAGAGAAACACAAATCACATGAACATGAGCATATAAAAAATAAAACTGGAAATAAAAATGAATAAAAATAATTGTGAGCGTGAAATATTACAAATTATTGTCTTAAAAACCTTTGAAGCATTTCCTTCCATATTTTAGGTAGCTCCATGGAGGCAAATTCATTGCAAACATTGTCTTTACGTATGACGATTTCTATTGATTCTCTTATGATTGATGGAAAATATGATCTAGAAGGGTATATTATTCTGCTCAGGGGGCCTCGCTAAGGGAAGGGACAGGGGGGAGCCTCCCCCCCCCAAACATTCCCAAATGTTGTTACACTTGGCAAATTTCATTAAAATTTTAATAAAAACTGTAACATATTTCCGATTTTTAGATAGCAGTTGCAAAAGTTACAACTCTAATTGGGAATATTATTGAACCTTTTACAAATAAGAACTGTATTACATTTTCTAAGTGTGGTAACTTGGCAAAATTATAAAACAAGTTGGCAAATATGAAAATTTGACTTGGCAATTTAAGGTCTTCTCCCCCACCAATAAAAAGTTTTAGCGATGGCCCTGATTCTGCTATTTTTAAAATCTATTTGTAATGGTTCTTTGCTATATAATCTTGAGAGAGCTGTAGTTTTCCTATTGTATTTGATGTCTGCTATATGTTCTTTAATTCTAATTTTGAGTTTTCTACTTGTTTCACCAATGTAATATTGTTTTGTTCCATCTTGTTTGTTGAATGGTATTTCATGTACGCCAGATATTTGATGTGATTCTATTGGGTCAATTTTCCAACATATTGAGTTTTTTAATTTAGCAGACGGTTTTGCAACTATGGATATATTATATTTATTGAGTTTATATTTTAAACGTTCGAAAAATCCAGGAAAATATTGTAGAGAGAATATATTCGAATTTTGTAGTTTGAAGTTACTATTCTTTTTACCATCCATGCTTTTAATTAACTTGTCAATTGTACTTTTACTATAACCATTTCTCTTTACGATGTCAAATATTATATTTAATTCTTTGTCTAATTGTCCCTTCACAATCTGTACTCCGGGACAATTAGACAAAGAATTAAATATAATATTTGACGCTTTCTATTTTATCGCTTTCTTCAGAGAATCTCTCCCCTTTCACATGAATTGGGGGCGGGGGACGAATGAACATAAGAGAAAGATCGTTTCTTAGTTTAAACAAAATAAATGTACATAAGTATAAAATACATATAAGTAAGAGTTTATATTAACGTATCCATTCAAATTTAAGTGTGCATACAAATTAATATAACAAAGTTATACTCATGTAATAAATTGGGAAAAAAAACCTTTATTTAAAAATGTAACAATAGATTTATATGACAATGCGTGAAAATTAAAAAATACACTAAGAAAATTTATTTGTAAGTAGGCAAAATAGAACTTTAAAAATAATTCAGAAACTTAAAACTTAAAACATTGAATGATTTTTTCCCAGCTGACTGAAGTTCCTTACATGCATGTTGGTAGAAATAGTGTGTATATATGTATATGTACATATGTATGTGTATATATAATATATATATATATATATAATGAACTCTAAATATGTGCTTCAAGTTTTAACATTATTTTTTAAATAAACGGAAAAAGAAAAATTGTAAAATAATATTAATAATAATAATAATAAAATAAATAAATTTACATATTTATACCCCCCCCCTCTAGAATTAAAAAAATTAAGTTGACTGTGTTATATTAATTGGAATCTTGCTTTATATAATATAAACACTCACAATTTCGTGTCAGTGCGGAAATTTCACAGATTTTAGACTAATATGGGCGATATCCAATGTCCAACTTCAAAGTATTGGTTCTCACAAAATCGCAAAAAGTCGCAATAGATCTCTTGGGATATTATTTTAGAAGGTTCATTCTACATTTTGTAGCAAAATCTCCGATATGTTCGGAGGAGTTTTTTTTATATATCACTTTTTATGTACGAAAATCCCTTAAAACTATGTATTTTTAAAATGTATCAACTTTTTTAAATTTTTGAGATTTTTGCAACCGAAAAAACAAATTAAATATATAATTAATTGCTGTTTCAGAAAAGTGCAAAGAAAAAAACTTTCAACTATCTGAAAAGATCTTAATTAGGCTATGAATGCGACGAATTTGACTGAAAATCACGCAACAGTAGAAAACGCTCAAAACTCCCAACTTTAGATAAGCACTGCGAATTCATGAAAGCATATAAAACAAAAATATTAAAGAATATAAATCTTCAGATATTTCTCAATACTGTGGAATTTATTTCATTTCGAAATACGAAACTTCGATTTTTGGATTTTTGGCCACATAATCGCAATTCGGGACCACTGTGGCCGCGAAGTGATATATCCGCTCACTAAGCTGCAGGTTTCACTGCAATAGAAACATTATTTAAAGTAATATAATTCTACATATATATTGCAGTTTTGAGAAATTAAGTTATGCTTAATACTCCCAAGACTTATATATCCATATATAATACAATAAATTAAATCATGTTGGATAAAATTATCTTTTTTTCTTTAACATAAAAAAAAAAAAAAAAAAAAAAAAAAAAATTACAGAGAAATAAACATTACGATTTTAGCCTTTTGCTTGTCGTCTGGGGCTTAATGATATACATTAGTTTGAAATGACTTCTTGGCGCTTATCAAAATGGATAAGGTTGTTTCAAATAGTAATGAATTAGTTGCTGACCAATTTTTGAATTAATTTTCATTAGGAAACGCATAAAATTGTTAGGTTCATAAATTATGTATACTGTTAAAAAAATTCTGAAATTCACGAACATTTTTTTCCTGAATTTCACAGAAAAGGTCCCTTTTTACAACAAAAGGGCATTTTCCGTTACAAATCACAAAATTCCATCATATTTCCTGAAAATAACGAAACGGATGGAAATAGAAACAAGAAACAGAGACACCTCCGCTGCGTGGGGAGGCTCCATGGCCGAGTGGTCAAAGCACCACATCAATAATAAACCGCGAGCGCAGATCGTGGGTTCGGGTCCCACTGGCGCCATGGATTAATGAAAACATAAAAAATCCCTTTTAAATTACATTTTTCTGTTTATTTTTCTCTTATTTCTTATTAAAAAATCTTTTAATTAATTAGCCAAACAATAAATAATTAAATAGTGTACGACAATTTCAAAAAATTGTCTATACTTTTTTTTTTTTTTTTTTTATAAAAAAATTGTTAATAAAAACTTTTTTTTCATTCATTCATTCATTCAAAAAAATAAAAACAGTGGTTTTAAACAGTTTTTTTAATTTGAAGTATTTAAAAAATTAAAATTGATTTTTAAAAATAATAAGTACTATGCATAAAATAAAATAAAATGAACCGTTTACAAATATTCTAAGGAATATATTTGAAAGGAAATCTTTAAAAAGCACACAAGATTTTCCCACAAACTCATAAAAGACATACTTTGTACACTACAGCGTCAGCAGCTTTGGCTCAGTTCGTAAAGGTTTGTTCCGCTGTCAAAAAGGTCCCGAGTTCGATCCTCAGGCTGGCGTGAATTAAATTATGCAAAATAAAAATAATTAAGTAAAATAACATAGCAACTAAAAATCCACTCGCTAATTTTGAATTCTTTGACGATAAATCGATTCCTTAATTTTAAAAATTATATTAAATTATTATTATTAAAAATCAAACTTTGTAACGGAAAGTTACTGCTTCTTCAAACGGAGTTTTCCTTTCTTGTATTTCCCACAACGGAAAATCTACTAATAGAACGGTAAAAGCTCGGCTACTTTGCTGCCGGTAGTTTCACCTGGAATTCACAGATTTATTTTTAACAGTGTAATGTAAAGATGTTTTCTTTTTTTTTCTTTTTTTTTCTTTTTTTTTTTTTTTTACTTACCCATCATACGTAGTATAGGGTAAGTCTTGCAATCGTTTTGAAAATCGAAAAAATAATTTTGACGGATTTACACGTTTTAGATACTGGAGATTCCGAAAAACATATTTTTAGAAAAAATTTTTGTCGTCCGTCCGTCTGTGTGTCTGTGTGTCTGTCTGTCTGTAACCGCTCTATCTCCCGAACAAATTGAGATAGAAAGTTGAAATTTTGTATGTACTTAGTATGTAAGAATGGGACGAAGCCTATTTAATATCAGTAACCTCGATTATCCGGAACTATTTTTTTCGGACTCTCGAAAATTTCATTCTGATGAAACGTATATAAAAATTTTCGAATTTTTTTATTTTATGGAGTGGATATAAAAGGCAATAAAATAACATAAATTTTGCATAAAGAACGAAGTCAGTCGGATTATTAGTTGCTGAGATAAGTGCAATCCTGTTTTTCACTTTCTTTGATTTTTCAGGACCATGTATTTCATTCAAATTTGAATTCAAAGATATATTTTAATTGGAAATGAGACGCTTCATCCGACGGAGTAAATAGCTAGTTAATATGATTATTATTTTTGGAGTTATAAGGATGTTTCTTTTACGCAGTTCAGTACTTTGTACGGATGTTTCTTTTATGCAGTTTCTTTTACACAGTACTTGAGTATATTGGCGTTTTATATAATTTGTCGAAATTGACTCATCAGCAATTCATTAATAAATCTTTACCGTGTATATTAAAACTATTTAAATATGCGTTAAAATTTTATTTTGGAATTGCAATACATTTTATAAATAAGTTATACTTGTTTTATTTTCATATTTTATATTATGCATATGTATGATGGGTAAGTATTACGGTGGCCTCCAACGACTAGTTTTTCTTTGGTGTGTGTGTGTGTGTGTGGTGTGACAGTTAGTCAGATGTGACAGTGAGAAAAAGGATAAAAGCCTGATTGTCACATGGCGAAAATTACTTATAACACAATAAGTAATTTATTTACCAAAAAATGGAAAATTGTGTTCGATTCTAAATCACTAATACTCAAGTTTACCCGTTTTATGCATGTACCTTTGAAATTGGGCTGAAAAGTTTTGCACTATTGAAGAAGGAATTTGAAAACCACTTTAAAAAAATTCAACAATGATCTTATGCCGTTTAGAAATAGGATCTTTTTGAAAAAAAGTTTAAAAACTAACATAATATTTTTATTTGGAATTTTTGTAATTTGGAGCCAATGTTATCATATTTCATAGTTGGTTTATATTTAGTTTCATATTAACCCGTTCGTGTCTGGTGTATTATTAATAGTACACGTCTTTTTATTGAGTATTATGTTGTCTCAACAATTATTTTTGTTACTAATCCTTTTGAAGTAACGATAGTGCATGTCTATCCATTTCTTATTATGACTACATTTATATTTCGCCACTTAACAATAATAAAAGTTTGCTTAAATCCCTTTACACCGTTGGGGATTCTTTTGTTTTAAACATGTTTTTTACTCTTAAAATTTACAATAGGTTGCTTTTCTAAACATATCATATGTGATGAAAAGGAAAAAGTATTAGAAAGTTGTAATACCTGTCAAATCATGTTGTAAGAACTAATATTTTCCAAACGTTACTAAAAACTCTCCCTTAACTCGATGCAGTTTTATTATGAGGGGTGAGGGATAGACATTTTGTTAAAAAGTAAAAGTTATTCTTATAAAATTTGTATATTTGTATGATAAAGGAGGGAAAACTGAAAGGTGAAATTTAGTTAGGTGCTATAAAAAAAAAAAAAAAAAAAAAAAAAAAAAAAAAAAAAAAAAAAAACCGTCAATTTACGGAAAAGGCATTGCAGCAGAGTTGTCGGAATGTTTCCGTTTTTTGAGTATAATTCCGTCTTTGTAGTCAACAGTATTTTGAAGCGGATGAAATGCATGCTTGGCGATAACAAATACAGCAATCTCATTGGATGACAAATGTTTACAGCAATAATTCCGTATTTGAAACTCCGTAATCTTAAAATTGCAACAGATATACGGAGACATTCCAATTTTCTAACAAAATGGAAAATTTCTGATCAAAATTCGAGGAAGACAACCTGTCAATAAAAGAAAATTTTTAACAGTGTACATATATGATGTTATCAACTTTTTGATAATTTCAAACCTCTTCTCCCCCTTTCGATATCCCACGTTATCTTTCCTTGACTCCCCTCTGACCACTGGGAGTCAATGGTATCAATTGGTAATAATGTCGTTAACAATACCTAATTTTTTTGTTGTTGTTTGTTTGGAGTGATATATAGATATCATTATCTTCATTCTCTTACTTTATTAATTCAAATGAAGTCTATAAAATATCGCTTTGTATATGAAATTTCTTTATATCAAATGACACGTAAGGCCCCTGTCCTCGCTCGACGAAACGCTCGCGAGCTAATGCTATTCCTATGGGGAAGCATTTTTCTAATAACTCTTTCGCATTTTGACATTTTTGAATTTTTTTTTTTTTTTTTTTTTTTTTTTTTTTGCATTGGATAGCTGAGGTGCATGCCGACAGCGCATCATTTTTACTTTTTCGATTTTGGTTGCAGATAATTTTTACAAAGTTAGTTTCACTTTCAAAACCGGTTTCGAAACTGAAAGTGCTTTTTAAAAAATATCTCTGCAATCAAAATCGAAAAAGTAAAAAAGGTGCGCTATCGGCATGCACTTCAGCTATCCAATGCAAAAAAACTTCAAATGCATGCAAATTCATTGCAAAAAAACTTCAAAAATGTCAAAATGCGAAAGAGTTATTAGAAAAATGCTTCCCCATAGGAATAGCATTAGCTCGCGAGCGTTTCCTCGAGCGAGGACAGGAGAATTAAAAGGAATAGTTAATATTTAAAAGAATTTAATAACAAATTTTGTTTATATGATGTATTCAACAGTAATGCTATCTTCCTACACTTGCATCTGCATCGGGGGAGGGGAACGGTAAACAGAACTTATCAACTGAACAGGTGGACATCATTCTTTCTCATTTATTTACCAATAAATACAATATAAGTATCATTTCATATCACACATATGACAGACGAATAGGAATGAGAAACCTTGTGATATTATGTATTTTGGAATTAAATAATATTATATTAATTTAAGGATTTTAATAATATGTTTGTATTTTCTTAAAGATGTATAAGCCTAAAAAAACATACTACAACTAAACCTTGTTAACATGAACCTCAAGGGGAATCAAAATTTTGTTCATGTTAACAATAATTCATGTTATCAGTATTATTAAATCTTTGTATTCGTCTTTATAGAAGGCTGCAAAAAAATTCATGATGAAAATAATTCCCGTTAAGCGTGTTCATATTAATGAGGTTTGACTGTAATTTTGATGTAAAGACAAAGTTACAAGTAAAAAGAGGAAATTTTGGTTGGAAAAAAAATTATAACGTTATTATAAGACGAAACATTCTCCCCCCCCCCCCCTCTCTCCCAAGAGATATCTTACGATATCATGTATCAGAAATCCTCTCCTCTCTAAAATGATAACATTATTATGCATAGTCCCTTACTCCAATTTTCAGCAAGCATTTATTGATAATATCTTCTTTACATTCTTATGCTAAAGTTTTACTTTTTAGTGAACTTGTTTCATTGACAAATTACACATTTAAGGGTGTCCGGGATGCAAAAATTTTCAAATTTTCTAAAAATATTTTATTGCATTAATTTTTTTTTTCTTTTGTAATTTTTTTTTTCCTTAAAATGACATTTATATCGTGTTTCTATTAGAATTCGAAGAAGGAACATTAAATTTTGGTTTCCTATCAAAATTTAGCATTTAAGCAATGGTTGTCATGGAAATGATTTCTTGTGAAAATGCGTTTTCCTTCATAATGGGGTTTTCACCATTCTTCAATTTAAATTATTATAAGTCGAGAATTGTTAAAAGTAAATGGTACAAACTTGGAACATTTCTTTTTCAATTGTTTCAATCGAAATTAAAATTGAATGTTCAATTTCTTTTTCAATTTCTTTTTTTACTTTAATTTTAATTCAGAAAATTTGAAGAAAAAAAATTACTTTTAAAAATGTGATTTTATGAAGAAAATTTATTTATTTATTTCCAATTCTTATTTTAAATATTTTTAATTTTTATTTAAATTAGTATTTTAAAAATTCTGAATCAAAATATTTATATATTTCTGTTTATTAAACTGAAAAAAAATTGAAATTCTACAAAAAATATTTCGAGCTATAACGATTTTAAATTACCTCATTTTTTAAAATAAATTTTAAATTTTAAAAAATTATGAGAACTTTTATCATGGATTTTGTTTACAAATAACATAGATAACCATTAAAAAAAGAAATTTTTTTTTTTCTTTTTATGGAATGTAATTTTGTGAAAGGGGTCGTTTTTTAAAAGGTTTTATCTAAAGAGGGGGGGGGGGATATATATAATACAAAATGCTTTTGTGAAGTGGCATGTTTCATTAAATGGATTTTCTGAAAGGACCTACTAGAATGAACCTGTAGATTGACTTAAGGGTGTATTCGAAAAAACGCTTTTCCACCTTCAACAGCTTGAAATTATCTGATACAATTTCAGACACACTTTTAAAAGTAGAAACATGAAACTTGCTGAGGGTATTTTTGAAGGGACGTATGAGGTGCCGTGTGATGTCTTTTTACGCTCAATTCACTAGAATTTGAGTTATAAACAATTACCTTATCAGTATGACCCTTTTTTTCGTTCCCAGATCTCCCGCTTGGGAAAAATTGGTTCGAAATGCCGTTTTTGATTGCTTTTTTTGCAATATTTTCTGCATTTATCAAAGAATCGACAATCACGGCACCTTGTGTACTTTCCAAATAAGAGATTTTGAAAGTTTTTTATTTATTTATAATTACAAATGTTTTATATATACTGTTTAACATATTTGTATAATTCTTTGATTCTCGTTATATTCTTCAAAATGTGATCAAAGAATAACTTGTTATTTGCAAAGTAATGAACACTTTATTCTTCACTAATGAATCCAAACTTTAATCATTGAAGCAGTGTATTGATTTTGTATTAAACAATGCACTTCCAATACTTTCTCCCGTCTCATGCAAAACTGGATTATCAACAAAACTATTAGTTTTTATTTATGATATTTTTGATGAATTGTAAATGGTGATTTTAGTAAGGTAAAACAAATATTTTGTGGCGTTCTAGACAGACAAAGTCGAAATTTGCCCATTTCCAGGAAAGAAAACCCACTACTATCATTTTATATTTCCTTTTTCTTACTATTTTTAAAGAAGTACTGGTAGATAATAGAAAATACACTGTAAAAACAATTTCCGTTAAAATATGTAAATTGTACTAGTATTCTAGACGCCAGTACTATTCCCGTATTTTAACGGAAAGTTTTTCTGTACATTCCAGAAATATTCCCGTTTCTTCATAAAATATTTAAATTTGTTTTCTTATTTCCTATCATAAAAAATTTCGCTTGAAATGCAAAAAAGAATTTTTCAAGGAAAAACTGACAACTTTATGATTTTTATTCGTTATTTT
Organism: Maratus speculifer; assembly: GCA_964019185.1. Classification (NCBI taxonomy): domain Eukaryota; kingdom Metazoa; phylum Arthropoda; class Arachnida; order Araneae; family Salticidae; genus Maratus; species Maratus speculifer. The sequence continues at coordinate 51,948,826 of OZ025290.1, read as the reverse complement.
ACAAGGACACGTTAACAGCAGGGATAGAACACTTACATTTAATACAAACAACAGTGAAAAAATGTAACTTACCCTCCATGGGGATCGAACCAGGGAACTATTCTCTCGTAGTTTGCGGTGTAACACCGTTGCGCCAAGGTTACACGAACCACGCTTTCAAATATCTTTACTTATTTCGGATGCATTTTATAAAGCAAAGGCCAGATGTTGAACACGGGATTAATTTTTGTAGAGATAATGTTTTTTTATTGAGTGGGCAGTTCTAAACGTTTTAGAGATTTTCTTTCCATAATTTGAAATATTTAGCTTTTGAATTTTAGATTTAAAAAAATAAATTTTTGCCTTTAAAATATTACATGCATGAAAGAATACATTAAGAGTTTTGTTTTTTCTTTTTTGGAAGCGTTTTAAAATTTTATTGTAATATCATTCATATTTATTTATTTATTTTTGAAAGGATACTAACATGCATTTTTTTTTTTTAACCATGTATTTTAACAAATTATTTGTGTTATATACAGCCATATTGCTGATATATGGGAGCTTCATTGAAAACAATATCACTGTAAGACAAGTATTACAACAATTACTTCGCTTTCCTAACAGAACAACTATTTCTAAACACCAATTACGGAACTTGTACTGTTTCGACAGCAATATAGAAATATTCCGAAAAATTGACCGAAAACTTACTGGATTTATATGCGTTTGTAATCTCCAAATGTCAATTACGGAAATTATACTGGTTTCTCTGAAAAATAAAGCTATTTCGTAAAATTTTACGAAAAAATTTGTGCATATTAACGGATTTATTTTACAGTGAAATAACCACTTGAATTTTTCTTACGTTAAGATTCAACTTCTCGTTTATTCTATTTATATATAGAATATAAGAAAAAATATACACATACAATTAAATTTCGTTAACATGAACTTCAGGAGGAATCAAAATTTTGTTCACGTTAACAGTAATTCATGTTATCAGTATCAAATCTTTGTATTCGTTTTTATAGGGCACTATGAAAACAGTTCATGTTAAAAGTAATCCATGTTAAGCGTGTTCATGTGAACTAGGTAATATATGTATGCATATAATATATGCATACACATACACACCACATTTATATATATAAAATGTGTATATTTTCTTTTAAACTGTTTTTGAATTTTAAGGCAAATTTAGAATTTATACATTAATAATTTCGAAAATAAATTTTCCTAAACTTTGCTTATTTATTCTTATGATGTTTAAATAAAAACAAAGTATCACAGTACAAGAAATAATTATTCTTAAATTTTACATTTCGTTCATTTATATTTTATGTAGTGTTTTATTCTATCCCCTTTAAACAAGGTGGAATTTTGTTATGGTTTACCGGTAGAAATGAATCCCAGTAGCTTAGCAATCACCCCCCCCCCCCCCTCGTGCTACTATACGCTGTAAGTCCAGAGATCGACTAACTTAATCTTTCATCCTTTCTGTCTCGATAAAATAAATGCCAAGCTTTCTTAAAAACAAACATTGGGAGTTCCTCGATGAGTTGACCATCTTTTCGGCATATATGTGGTATATAGCAACCCAAGCCCCAAGAGTGTCAGGTACTGTAAGGCTAAGATCTTTTGGAATTGTGTGCCTTTGAGTTTAATGAAGTTAATGGAAAAATAGGATTTCTAGTACTTCCAGGAAGATCCGGGATATCTGGTTCCATAATTTCATGAGAAAATATCACTTTTTTTTTCTGTTGTTGATCATAGATGATAATTCTTATTAAGTGGAAGAAAATTATTACTTTCACAATGATGTTTTTCTCTCAATTAAACTCGCAGCAAATAACATGAATAAAAATTTCATTAGTTTTTTTTTTTTTTTTTTTTTTTTCACTCAATGAATTTATTGTACACCTCAAGTGTACAATGCTCTTCATTATTCTCATGAATAAAAAAGACTGGGTGAGCACACTCAGCCGCAAAATGAGCAACAACTAGGCATACGTCATACTTCAGACACGTGGACGCCATGATTTTTATCTGGTGATGCGGATCTTGGGGGAAATTGAGCCGAATCACAATTAGGGTGGATCATTCTGCGCCTGAGCCCGGATACAATGGGGCTACCCCTCCTTGCCAATTCTTCTGCCCCATCGGACGTTAAACTGGGGCCCTGCACTTTTTCTTACTTGCGCAGCTCTTTTATTTTCTTTCCCTGCTGCTTTCCTCACCGGTAGATGGCGTTTGACTTTTGTCTGTAAGCGGAAGTGACGGCACTTGTCACGTGCCTCTGACTTCCTGCAACTTTAGAAAGAGTCCGTCTATTGTTTGGGCTCTTGATTGAAAATCATGCATACAAAATTGTTTCTGTCAATTGATCATATGTGGTGTTCGCTAAATATAACATAATTTGGAATTTTGGCAAACAAAATTCGTTTAAGCGCAAATTACGTCCGATTGACGATATTCATATGTATGTTATGTTTATTTTGAAAATTACTACAGTATGAATATCGGTATAGAAAACATCACAAGTTAATTTTTCTTATACATAACTTTATAACAATAGTCTTCAAATAAACAAAAATACAGTCAATACTAAAACTGTACGAATACGATTTTTATCATATATTTAGGCGGTTTTGGACACTCGCATCTTGTCAATATTAAAGTTGTCATATTATTGTTATATTTCAGAAACTGTTTCAAGGTATCAGCTGAAAATTTCAAAGCTTATTCGTTATACATTGGTATATAGTTCAACACAGGGACTCTTGAAATTGGTTGGGATATTAATTTTATGATTTTTGATGTAAACTGTGAAATAAACGATCAAGTGCGAGTATTACTCGCTCTCAGAGAGTTCCATAGAAAAAAAATATATGAATCATTAACTGTTTTAATCAAAGACATTATATATATAAAACCCCTCCGTGTACGACGATTCCGGGGTCAACCCATCCACGAGAAAAAGAAACTTATTGCAACTGCGTCCACGTTAGGCTTAACTATTCCGAGCCGTTCGCAAATATTCTAATTGTTCAACTTATGAAAATATACATGCAAAAGATTTATTCATTACGCATTTTCTTTAAAACCTACAAAAACTATTTAATTATAATGTTTAAGTTCTAAATAAAACAACCAGCAATTACGAAAAAGAACAAACAATGTAAACAAGTTAATACTGTTGCCATTTAAGAATGACAAATTCCGTGAATGAATCTTTAGAAGGACTCCATTGTAACATCACGACTCAGGAATGATTGGGTGCGTTCGGGAGCTATGCGCGCTGAGCGCGCGTGTTCAGAAGACAGTTACATGGACTGAATATTACAGCGGATTTAGTACTCGGAAGCAAAAATCCCTGAGCTCGCGCGCGCAGCACGTGTGTCTCACGAACACGCGTTGTTTACTCTTTGTTGTTTTCATTTGTTTCCGATCTTATAGAGTGTTTTTGTTAAGTATTAGCTAAAAAATAGTCCAAAATAGGAAATTTTTTTATACATTTTAGCTATTTTTATTATTTTCTCTCAGTATTTTTATATATTTTTTGGCTGTAGTTTCACAATATAATCTTTTATAATTGATTTTTTGCGTCACTTTATTCTTTTAAAATTTATGTATTTACGATATGTTTATTACAATCCCCCCCCCCCCCCATCCACCAGACAGTTTTGTTATAGTTTTAAATGCAAATTTCTGTTAAAATTTCCTTTTTTTATAAAGATTTTTTTCCACGTGTTTAATCGCTGTATTTTTTAAAAATTGTTTAAGCCTACAGTGGCTGATTGACCACAGTTGTAATTTTTTTATCATCCTTTTAAAAATGCAAACACGTCATTTTGGCGGGCTGTCTTCTAGTAAATAATAATAATGAATTGCTGAAAGAATAATAAGAATTTGTAAAAACTAAGGTTGGATATAGCTATAGATAATAGAAAAGTATGAATTGGTATATTATAAAATTTTAAAGAGATATAACGCTTGAATAACATCAAATATTGCTATTTTCTAATAACTCCTTTTTTAATCTTATCCTAATTTGTTTAAGATGATTTTAATTCGGTACTGACAATAAAAGTAATGCATATTTAAACTTCATTTGACATTTCATAAAACTAAATTTAGCGTAGTAATGATCTTGTCTTTTAACAGAGCAGCTAAAATAGATCCCTTATTCAAAGTTTAAACTTGGCATTGTGCTAAGCGAGGTTCGAAAAGAGCTCAAACATCGCAACACCATGTTGGTCCGTGCCGCGTTTTTCCAGATAGGTTTTTACTTAACTTTTAAAGACACGGAAGGCATACTGACAGATGCAAGCTCAGTCGTGAATAGTATAATATTTATGTGATTAATTCTATTTTTGATCTTTTTCTAATAAGTTGACATTTATTAGGTAGATTTCGTAAGAAATACTCCCTAATACATTCATCTCTACGTTGGAATTTCTGAAGATTTTTGCATATCTACGCCGATCATGACCACCGGACAAAAGCACCCCCCCAGTCAAAAACTTTATCTGCCTATCTATAAATCAATCCATATTACTTTTTTTTTTTTTTTTTTTTTTTTTTTTTTTTTTTTTTTTTTTTTTTTTTTTTACGGACACAATTACTTGCATAATTCTGCACATATCTTTTCCAAAGAGAAACATAAAATCAAGAGACAAAAAAGCTCAGTCAAGTTCGTTAATAGGCAAAATCGGACAAAGGGGCAGGGAGGGTGTTGGAAATAAGGAGGGGTTTTGTGAAAACAGAAAAAACCCATGACTTCTTAATTATAGTGCATATTGAATCATTTTAAAGTTATTATTACTTCTTAAAAAAAGGGCGAAAAATTTGTGCATGACGGATTTTTCATACAATTAAAAATGTTCTCAAAAGCAGGAAAAAAATAAATAAATAAAAAAAAAGGAAAAAATAAATAAGGTTTTTAGGAAAAAAAACTTCATAACTTCGTCAATTCTCAAGGAATCAAATTCAAAAAAGTTAATTATAAGTTTTCTTAATATTACCTAACAACTTTTATATCGACAATTTTTTCATAGGATCAACTCTTACAGCTAAGAAAAAAATAAATAAATAAAAATTAAACATAAAACAAAAAGGGGAGAGGGAAGAAGAAAAAATCAATGAGTTCATCATCTTTTCTCCACACTTATGTGAGCTACCTAAGGGTAATCGATTTATTTTTCCTGAAAGGTTTAAATTAACGTCTATTACTTTCAATTTTTTCATAATTTTAGTTTAAGTATATTCGGAAATAGGTAAAGGGGAACATATTTTTGCACTACATTTTCGATTATATCTGTGAAATTACAATACCTAAAAGTAAAATAATTTGTTTTGAATTCAGCGTTACGAAAGCTTTCGCATGATACGTACTTAACACAATAATATATATATATAAAAAAGGGTTTTATTTATTTATTTTTTTTTTTTATTTATATTTTTATATTTTTTTTTTTCCCAAGTAACGTTATTTGCCTCCCTATATTTTCCCAAAATATATTCATTTGGGAATGTTTAATAATCTGGTGTGGTTCAAAAGTATTTATCACTTCCCCGAATTTGAACTTTCCACGTTCTATAGTTTACAAGTAAAGTTATTGTGGCAGACAGACAGACACAGGAATGATCGTATAATGCTTCGTTTTCAAACCTTTAAAGTAAAGAACATTAAAAAAGAAAAATATTAAAAATTTATTAGAAAGTCACCCATTTTTCACATTGAAAGTTTGTGTTAAACTATGAACCTCCAAGAGAAAAAAACGTTTTTTAAATATTTAAAAGGTGCATTCCGTATATACTCGTGTATATAAGTCGAAGAATTTTAGACAATATTTGGGAGTTGAAAAATGGGTGTCGAATTATACACGAATTAGTGAACAGATTAATTTTTCGCAGATAATTGGCGAAGGTGCAAGTCTTTTAAATAATAACATATCGGTCTAAAGCTGGAGAAAGAGAGATAAAGAGGACAATGGTAATTTCCCTTAATTGAAAAAAAAAAAAAAAAAAAATTGCTTAAGAATTATGGGGGAGGGGTCAACTCACACTCTAAAAGTAAGAGGAGTAAAAACTTCACTTTTTTGAAAGTGTGACAGGCATTTTCACTCTTTTGGAGTGAACTTTATAAAAATAGACTCCTTAATGAGTGAAATTTCCTACTCCCTAGAAAGAAATGAAATATGCCACTTCAGGAGAGAAATTTTTTTTTCTAGTAGTTTGCAATTGAAATCATAAAATTATATTGATTTGAAGAAATTCCTGTATAATGTAAATCCCTGTGTATGTAAAAATAAATAGAGAATAAGCTTTGAAATTTTCAGCTTATTCCTTTAAACTGTTCCTGATATAAAGAGTCATCAGTATGACAAATTTAACATTGACAAAACTAAACTGTCCAAACCTCTTTAAAAACACATTCTTAAAAAAAAAAAAAAAAAAAAAAAAAAAAAAAAAAAAAAAAAAAAAAAAAAGAGATGACTTATTTATGTTTTTCACATTATATATCTTTTGGAAACGAACAATTATTGAATTTAAATAAATAATTTGTCAAAATGAAGTTTTACCGTTAGAATTTCTTCTGGAGAGTAGCTAGTTTGAGTTCAATATATTATGTAGAGCGAATACCCCGTAAAATAAATCTATCATAAAATCTGCTCACCCCCTAGCATAAAAGTCCTTATCCGATATGCTACGTCAACCATCTGAATGACCCGCCGCATGACGATTCTCACTATGCCCATAAACGAAGGGTGGAAGAAATGTTAACTGTAGTTGTGGATGCGCATCTACCCGTAAGAGAAACTAATGCATTATGCACATAAATCTATGTGAGAGAATTTCTCGAAGGACGAAAATAATTGTTGAGTGCGTGTATGTATAAAACACACACTTACATACAAATGTATTCATTTATTTATGTACGTTATGACTAAAATATGAAGTAATCTTTAATATTAGGCTGTACAAATATTTTGATGCTTTATATAAAATATTTAAAACTCTTAACTGATGTTAAAAATATTAGTAAATGCTAAACTCACATTATATTAAATATATATATATATCGACTTTTAAAAGACGCATTTATTTAAGGGAGAATTTAAATAGTATAAAATCTTTATTTGAATTGAAAAATTACACTGTTATTTTTATTTATTTCTTTTTACAGAGCTAACATTTCGGTGTATTTTATTACACACTTTTATTTAATTGAACCTGGGTTTTATATGAAGAGATATCAGCCAATGAATACCTTTGAATAATAGGAAATATTTCTGGATTACCATATTTATTTTTTGCTGAGAAGATGATGTCACATCTTCATTTGGTGGATCTTCGCTCTAGCACACGAGGCACATGCCCCTTCTGCTCCTCCTTTGTTTCCGTTCTGCTTCATGCACATAAGTGAATGAAACAACTGCAATGTGACTGCAATAAAAATCCTCCCTAACTTCTTGTGGAGACAATTTCTATTTTCTAAAATATTCTAATTTTAACACAACAATTTTTAAATTATATTCTTATCTTCAATGGTTCTAATAAAATTGCAAAAGATTTTTAAACGTGTTTATTTTGAATTACAGGCTATATCAAAAATGAAAATATATTGAAATAAAGCCATGGAAATCTCTATAAGAATTTTGGTATAAGAAAAGAGGTGCCTGTAAACTTAACAAACAGTCTCAGGTATTTTTTTGTGTGTGCGTGCGTCTGTGTGTGTGTTTACAAAAATTTTAACCAGTGAAATTACCAATACGAATAGTAAAAGATAATACAGTGAAAATACCAACATCAACTAAATTTCATGAACATTGGAATCTGAACTATATTACTTAAAGCTTTATCTGCTGAATTAAAAAATATACAAGTTATCAAAAAATCAACTATCTCATAAAAATTGCTGCTAGAAGATATCCTAATCAGTCCTGAGATTAAATTTACGTGGCACTAGAAAAACTAATTTAAATTTATTATAAAACATCTCCAGTGATGCATCAGTCTATACATCGATGCTTCTAATATGCATACATTTATTTAAAAAGTCTAGATGTAATTTCAACCATTCTAGAAGCATTTAAATAAATTTATAGGGTAATTTTTTTAATGTTGTCACCAGGCAAAATCAAGACTGAGGAGGATATAAACGTAACAAAAAATAATATTTGCTTGTTAAAAAAACAACACTGTAAAAAATATCCGTTAATATAAACAAACTTTTCCGAAAAATTTTACGGAATAGTTTCATTTTTCCGAAAAAACAGAAGAATTTCCGTATTTGACATTTGGGAATCACAAATTCTTTTAAATAGGGGAGAGGGGGGTTAGTATGGACAAGGGGTTAGTGTAGACGTTCAAAATAACAATTTAAATAATGTAGAATAAATACTAAAAAATTTATACAAACTGACAACAGTGTACTCTATACTAAGCAAAAATTTAGTTGCAAATTGTTAAAAAGTTTTCGAACAGTTCCAAGAAATTTAATTTCATGCATGAAAAGTAAAAATAAGATTTCTTTTTCATTTTTTCAGCACAAAGAATTTAAATTTAGAATCCAAAAAACAAGTTGCTATAAGACAAGTGTGACTTGTCTTCTTTATTCCTATAATATTCATTAAGATATTAAATTGGTTAAATGAGTATAACTGAAGAATAACTTCACAATGATAGCATGGGTTAGTGTAGACACACTACTAGGGGTTAGTGTAGACAGCTTATTGTACAGCATAATTTGTATTTTAAGTACTAAATTTATTATAATGTAAAGATTTACAGAAAGTATGTTAACTTACAAATGTAATTATATTAAACATCAAATAAGACTCTTTTCTATATAAATAAGGGTATGTATTGAAATTTTCATCAAATCATTACAAGCAAAAATTTGAAATTTTTGCTTTTTTTTTTTTTTTTTTTAATTCACCAATTTTGCATTTTTAGAGGATTAATTTAGCCTTAATTTTAAATTGATTCAATAAAATAGAATATACATTTTTTTCTATGTTGGTTAGAAGCATGAGAAATATCAACTGTTACATTATTATAAACGAATCACATCGTCACCAACTCTTAGATGTTGCAATATTGTATATTTTGTAGGCAGAGTGGAAAGTGTAAATGATTTTAGTGTCTATGATGTTGTATTTCTGCAGATAAAAAGATCAGGCACATCATTTTACTTTTCTTGATATGAAAAATAATTCCCTGAATAAAAATGGGGAATAATAGAAAAAAAAATCATACAGCTTGTGATTGTTGGCGTTGTTTCTTTCTCCATAAACCCTTTAGACTGTAATTTAAATTTAGAAGTTTAGATAATAAGGAATATTTGTGAAAAAATTACCTGTCCACACTAGCCCCCAACATATTTTGGTTTGGACACATGGATCAATGTTAAAAACTGCCAATTTTCTTATTGTTTAACTGTATTTATCATCATCTTTCCTGTATATTAATAAACAGAAAATATCATTCTTCAATTTGAAAAGGTTGCGAAATTTTAAAAATGCTCATAGAATTTTATAAAATTAAATTAAAATTTTCTGTCCACACTAACCCCCCTCTCCCCTAACGGAAGTTTTCAATGCAAGTTCCCAATGAAAAACTAGTCAGATGTGGCAATCCCAAAACTTTCTTCTGTCTTATGCATATAAATATTTCCTGAAAAATGCATCATAATCAGCGCCACCGGTTTGGTGGCTTAAACCAAAATCTAGTCAGCAGCAACTTATAACAACTTATAACTGAATTTGAAGTTTGAAGAAAATCCATGCATTAGTTCTTGCGAAATCTGTAAAATGGAGCATAATAGCGCCTTCTGAAAGGCGTTTTACACCAAAAAATAAACAACAATTACTAATCTTACACCAGGGACTAACAAGATCTGAAGTTTTAGAGCATTTCGTGCATTAGTTTTTGAGATAGAGCTATTGCGATAACCAAGAATAATGCACCATGGCAGCGCCACCTGTTGACCGATTTGCACCAAAATGTAATCAGCACCATGTTATATCAAGTAACTAATTACAAATTTTTATGAAAATCCATGCAATAGTTCTTGAGATATAGCTATTGTAGAAATTGTAAACAATGCAGCATAACAGTGCCACCTGTTGAGAAATATGCACCAAAAACTAATAAGATCTAGTTTACATCAAGGTCTAACAGAATCTAAAGTTTTGTGAAATTCCGTGCATTATTTTTTGAGGTAAAGCGCCTACAAAATTTTTGTCGCATACACACAGGCAACCAGACAGACTGACGGACTCACAGATAGAAATTTTGTAAAAACATGTTTTTCGTGTTCTTTGACCCTTAAAACGTGCAACTACATCAAAAACCGGAATTCGAAAAAATTTGAAATGAAACTGACACTGAAAAATAAACACTCCATTTTAAGATACTTATGTGTCTGATTTCAAATGTTTCATAGCGCTTTTATCATGATCATATAGTAAGACACTTAAGTGCTTTAATTTCAGATACCTAGGATATATGAAATTTCATATTCAGACACTTAAGTGTCTTAATTACTTTTTCAGACATATATGTGTCCGAATTTAAACCACCTCTATTTGCAGTTTTTTTTTTTTTTTTTTTTTTTTTTTTTTTTTTTTTTTTTTTTTTGCAAGAATTTTATTTATTTTTTTTTTTTGTTGAATTTTAATAACAAACTAGTTGCACTTACCTAAAATTTATCTTCGATTAATATACATTTAGTAATAAGTAAATATTGAACTTTTTTAAAAGTTAGGATGCAGTTAAATGGTGTTGCATAAATATAAGAAAAAAAAAATAAAAATATGCCAGTAATCCTGTTTCACGCCCGATACCACGAATATGTACATACTAGTATTAAAAAATGCTCTGATGAGCAACAAAAATAGTTAATATGTTTTTAAGTATGAAAAAGGATTTGACAAGTGCTTCTGTTAATTATTGAGCATGAGGAAGGACAAGGGATCCCTTCTTGGCTACAGCTCACTTCAATGCCAACTTTGAAAAAATCATATTTGCGCTTTTTCCGTGAAAACAAATTAGTCGCAGTTACTACAAAAATGTGTATTGTAAAGATGTAACCAGTAAAGATGCAGATTAATTAGACATAAATGTAAGCGAATGTGACATAGCGCCAAAAACCTAGTTCCTGCAGGTATCACATTCATACACTGCCACCAAGCATGCCCGCAGAGTGTAATTGCACAGAAAATTGATTTGTAGTATAGTGCAGAGTGAACAGTGCTGTTAACATCTGGGATATAGTGGAGGCTATACGCCGTATATCTTCTGAATTTTTTAATAGAACACCATATACCATCTGTTTCTCAAGAAAGCTATAGTATACACATTCTAGGGTATACCTTTGCTTAGACCATATATCCTCAGTTATTTTTACAACTACACCCCTGGTTAATATCTAAAGCACGGTGGAAAATTCTACTGGAGTACCGCAAATTTCTTTTATTTGGAAAAAGAGCAAATATGATTTTTTCAAAGCTGGCATTGAAGTGAGCTGTAGCCAAGAAGGGATCCCTTGTCCTTCTTCATGCTCAATAATTAACAGAAGCACTTGTCAAATTCTTTTTCATAATTAAAAACATATTAACCATTTTTGGAGCTCATCAGAGCATTTTTTAATACTAGTCATTCGATTTTTTAATAAAAACTGAAGATTTTCTAATATCTTAAACAGAAAAATAATTGCTGCAGTCAAAATTCATAAAATGATAACACCAGCATAAATATCAGCATTAGAATAATTAAAAAAAGTCATTACATTGCCATATAAAATGCATGATATGAAAAATATGTTAGCGATAATTAGCATAACATATTAATTGCATGTGTTCGCCCTCATCAGTTTCACTAGAAACAGTTATGTAATAGGAAAAAGCCAGGTAAGATTGACTTACCTTCAATTAGTTTTCATCTCAGGGCAGGCTGTCCAGTTTCTGGTATCCATATTGTGTATCCACTTTTAAACGGATGAAGATATAATCACATATAAGTAATCACACTGTAAATAAAAACACTGGTGCATTTAGAAAAGCTAATATTGTATTTAACTTGATTAGGTATTTGCGGAGCTCTGACAAACAGCTCCTTTCTCTACTACAACATATTCATATCTGTAAAAAATACAAGAAAAATTATTATTATATTACAATGGAAAATGAAAATTTATTATTTGAATGTTTATATCATGAAAAGTAATTTAGTGTTTATTGAAATTAATGAGTTTTTGATGACAATGTCCTTGATAGTTAATTATCACTTATGTACTATAAATCAATTTGATTATTTGCAGATTATAGTCTTTTTGTAAACAACTGAAGGTTATGTTGCGTATGATGATAGTTCTTTCACATTCGATAAAAGAAAATTGTTCTTGCTAAAATCATTTCCTGGTTGCTCTTTAAATTATGCGATGATGGATGGAAAACAATTTAAGTCTTTTGTTTATTGTTTTCTGTAATCTTCATTTAGAGTTTACATTATAATGTTTTTAACAAACCCCCCCCTTAAACTCTCAATGGAGATTATCCAGTAGTTTGAGTTTGTTTCTATTTTCTATGTATTCAGGTTTGGGTTCCGGTTTTGTAAGGATGTCGGCAATCATTGATTTGCTTGGACAATAATGTAGTTGGATTATTCCGTTTTCTTTAAGCTGTTTAATTACATGATACTTGATATCAATGTGCTTTGTTCTGTTGGAATATTTTCCAGATTCTGTCATCTTTATGCAAGAGATGTTATCTTCGAAAATAGTCATTGGCAATTGTTGTGGTACGCCAAGATCTTCTAATAATTTTAATAACCACGTTAATTCTTGCGTAGCACTGGCCGCTGCTACAAACTCTGCTTCTGCAGAAGATTGTGCAATGCAGGTCTGCCTTTTCGTGATCCACATTATAGGATTTTTTCCTAGTAAGAATAAATTTCCTGTAGTTGACCTTCTTGTCTTTAAATCACCCCCCCCAATCCGAATCACTATATATTTCCAAGATCGGTGGTTCTTGTGTGCTGATTACCAAATTTAGGTTTTTTGTTGAATTTAGGTATCTTATAAGTCTTTTTACTCCTTTCCAGTCCGATTCGGAGGGGGTTTCGTTTTTTCTGCTTAAAATGTTTACAGCTACAAGTGTGTCTGGTCTTGATATCGTGGCGATGTATAACAATGCACCTATTGCTTGACGGTATTTCGTGTTGTTTGGCATTTGTTTACCTTCATCATTTAATCGCTGAAATCCTACCTCCATTGGAGTGCTGTATGGTTTAGATTCTGTTAAGTTGAATTTTTTTGCTACTTCTTCTATCTTTGCAGTTTGATTCAGTTTGAATCCATTCTGCGTTTTTTCTATTTTTATTCCGAGGTAGTTGTTTATTTCTCCTAAATCTTCAAGAGTATATTCTGTTTTCAATTTATTTATTATATCTTTTATCTGGTCATCATTTCCTGCAATGAGTATATCATCGACATACACTATGATGTAAATACTATTTTCCCCTTGTTTTTGTATGAATAAACAAGTGTCTGCTGTACTTTGTGTGAAGTTTAATTCTTTAAGTGTTTGGGTAATTTTTATATACCAAGCTCGTGCTGCTTGTTTTAGGCCATAAATTGCCTTTTCCAATCTACACACTTTGAAAGGTTCTTTTGTGTCTATGTATCCTTCAGGCTGAGACATATATACCTCTTCTTCCAGTTCTCCATGTAGGAAAGCTGTTTTAATGTCAATGTGATGTATTTTTAACTTATGATATGCTGCGGCAGTTAAAAAGCTTCTGAGTGTCGTGTGTGACACCCCTGGCGCATATGTTTCGTCATAGTCTATCCCGTATTTTTGTCCGTAACCCTGAGCTACGAGCCTAGCCTTGTATCTTTTTATTTTTCCAAATTCATCATATTTTGCTTTAAATGTCCATTTTGATCCGATTACTTTAGCTCCTTGTGGTGGATGCACTAATGTCCATGTTTTGTTTTCTTTAAGTGAATTTATTTCCTCTCGCGTCGCATCGATCCAGTTCCTTTTTTCGTGTGGGTTCTCAAGATTTATCATTTCTTGCCAACTTTTGGGCTCATATATTGGATTGTGCCGGACTGCATAAGCAAATCTGTCCGGTGGTACTCCTTTATTTTCCCTTTCGGATCTTCTAACGTGTTGTGTTTGTAAAGATGTGGATGGTGTATCTGTATCGATGTTTTCTGGTGTTAGATTTAGTTCCATTACATTTTTTTCCTTCTGCTGAGCCTGTTTTTTGATTTCAGACTTTGAATCATTTGTGTTTGTATTTTCATTAGTGTTTGCGTTATCTATTTTGTTTTCGATAAATTTTACTGATCTAGCTAGTATGACTCTTCCATCACTGGTGTAGATTCTGTACCCTTTAGAGCGATTGTCATACCCGACGAAAGTGCCCTTTTCTGCTCTATTATCAAGTTTTCCTCGTTTAAATTTATGTACATAGGCATATGCGGTACAGCCGAAAACCTTTAAATATTTTATGTTTGGTTTTCTACCTAGCCAAAGTTCATATGGTGTGGTGTTGATGGATTTAGAAGGCAGTCGATTTTGCAAATGGTTTGCGGTACATATGGCCTCTCCCCATAATTTATGTGGGAGATTTGCTTCGTTTAGCATGCTCCTAGTCATATCCAGAAGCGACCTGTTTTTTCTCTCTGCAACCCCGTTCTGACTTGGAGAATATGGGACGGTAAGTTGGTGTTCTATGCCATTATACTTTAGGTACTTTTCAATTTCGTCATTTATATATTCGCCGCCATTGTCGGATCTGATCGCAATTGGCATTTTACCAAATTTATTTTTAACTGTAGCGATGTATTCTTTTAATTTTTCAAACGCGTCACTCTTATTTGACATTAGGTAAATTATACAAAACCTCGAAAAGTCATCGATGAAAGTGATGAAATATCTTTTCCCCCCTATAGTGGGTGTGTTTATAGGGCCACATACATCAGTGTGAATTAATTCTAGTCTTTCTTTGGCTCTATATGCTCCTGATTTTGGGAATGGTGTTTCGTTTGTTTTTGATTGAATGCATACCTCACATACATTGTTGTGTTTACATTTATTTATCGTTACACCGCTTACTAATTCTTTAGACACCATGTTTTTTATTGTGTCGTAATTTCTATGGCCCATTCTTCTGTGCCATAAATCTATGCAATTTGCATTTGTGCAATTATACGTTACATTTGTGTAGTAGCTACTATTTTCATCTTCGTTTACGTGTATTTCATACAAATTGTTTTTTAATTTACCTTGGAGTATTGTTTCACCTTTGTGTGTAATGTTGCACCTATCCCTTTCAAAATGTACCTGGCATCCGTTTTTTGTTGCCCTGCTAACTGATAACAGATTGGTTTCAATATCTGGTACGAACAGAACATCCCTTAGTGTTACTTGTTTATTATTTTTTCCGGTTTGAATAACAACTTCACCTGATCCATATGAAATCAATTTGCTACCGTTTGCTACAGTGACATTTGTTTCAACATTGTTTGTTATTTTTGTAAACATTTCTTTTGAGTTTACGATATGGCTGGAACTTCCGCTATCTACAATAAAGGGTTTTTTATTATCAGGTTGCTCTGTAAGTAAGGCTACATCATTTTTTTCATATACAGCATTTTTTCTGCCTTCAGTGTTTTCTTCAAAACATAGCGAAGTGGAATGGTTTTTAGTTTTATTTTGCTTGTTTTGAGTGTAATTGTTATTATTCCCTTTTAGGAACCAACATTCTTTATTTGTGTGGTTTTTCATTTTACAGTGTGAACAATATTTGTTCATTCTTTTATAATCAGAGTTGACAGATTTTCCTTGAGCTTTATATGCTCTGGTGTTATTTTCTGAATTTTCAGAGCTTTCCGTTCGACGGATATATTCATCCGTTAATTTATTTTTTATATATAGTACTGTAAGTTCAGGTTCTGGACGGGCCTCAAGAGCCGTCACTAATGTATCGTAAGAAGGGGGAAGTGAACACAATAGTAAGGCGGAAATATGGGAATCTGTGATGTTTTCTCCTACGGCAAATAGTTTATCCACAATTTCTAGAATTTTAGTAATGTGGGCTATCATGTTACCACCTTCATTTAGTTTTGTGCTGTACAGTTTTCTTAATAAGTACAGCTTGCTGGAGAGATTGGATCTCTCATGAATTTGTTTTAGAGTGTCCCATGTTTCCCGCGCCGAATTCAAATTTTTAACGTGTACTATTTGACTATCTTCAATACTGAGATTAATTAACGCTCTGGCTTACCGGTCTTTTTTGGCCCAGTCTGTGGTTATGGGGGTTGGAACCTCTTCCGTAATAACTTCAATTAAATCTTCACGAATTAAAAGCATTTCAATTTTAAATCGCCAATTTGAGTAATTATTGGCATTTAGTTTTTCAATTGTTGTGCTGTCTTTTACAGTAGCCATGATATTGTTATAGAAAAGTTTTTTCTTTCTTTAAGTTTGCTTAATTGTTTAATTATGGACTGCCTGACCTGATTTTGTTTTTATTTCAGTCTCATAATCAAATTGTTAGCGATAATTAGCATAACATATTAATTGCATGTGTTCGCCCTCATCAGTTTCACTAGAAACAGTTATGTAATAGGAAAAAGCCAGGTAAGATTGACTTACCTTCAATTAGTTTTCATCTCAGGGCAGGCTGTCCAGTTTCTGGTATCCATATTGTGTATCCACTTTTAAACGGATGAAGATATAATCACATATAAGTAATCACACTGTAAATAAAAACACTGGTGCATTTAGAAAAGCTAATATTGTATTTAACTTGATTAGGTATTTGCGGAGCTCTGACAAACAGCTCCTTTCTCTACTACAACATATTCATATCTGTAAAAAATACAAGAAAAATTATTATTATATTACAATGGAAAATGAAAATTTATTATTTGAATGTTTATATCATGAAAAGTAATTTAGTGTTTATTGAAATTAATGAGTTTTTGATGACAATGTCCTTGATAGTTAATTATCACTTATGTACTATAAATCAATTTGATTATTTGCAGATTATAGTCTTTTTGTAAACAACTGAAGGTTATGTTGCGTATGATGATAGTTCTTTCACATTCGATAAAAGAAAATTGTTCTTGCTAAAATCATTTCCTGGTTGCTCTTTAAATTATGCGATGATGGATGGAAAACAATTTAAGTCTTTTGTTTATTGTTTTCTGTAATCTTCATTTAGAGTTTACATTATAATGTTTTTAACAAAATAAACCATAGAGTCGAACGAAAAAAGTACAGTGTGTTCACAACTTTATTAAAAGAATTGAAAGCCATATCAATTAAATACATTCAAGGTACTTTCTCGAATGAAACATTCACAACAAGAAAAATTCTAGAAATTGAATAACAATTAACATAAGAATATTCCCGAAAGAATAATAATTAAACACAAAAGCATTTCTAAACAAAATGAATTTACATCCAACGGGATTTGAACTTTCTACCCGCTGCTGAGCAACCAAATGCCTTACCTCGTGAGTCCTAGTTTAAACCAGAGATGCTGCAAATTTTGCTATAGTACCTATATAAATACCAGTATAAGTCTTGTGATTGTCATCAACAGTTCCGGTCTGATTGTTTTATTTTTATATGCCCCGGCGGCTATTTTGCTACTTTTATTTTAGCTACGCAAAACAATCGCCAAATAGGTTTCCTTCGCCATAATTTCATTTTAAATATAAAGCTGTCACTAGCTTTATTTAAAATACATGACTTTCATTAAAAAACACATAAGTTAAAAATACATATATCATATATTTTTAACTTGCACGTTTTTCTTTCATTTTATTAAAAATACTATAAGTAAATAAATAAAGGTACTTTTTCAATAGTTGTACATAACGAAAAGTTCTTGGCGGGAAAAGTAATTTGGCAACGTATATTTTGGCAACCTATTTACTATTTCATATACACAAGCACTTTTTTTCTCGTGCGATAACAATGTATTTAAGATATACTTAATTATCCCGTCGACCAAAGAACGATACACAAACTGTAAGATTATATGACAATAATGGATGAACATAAATGTTACACTTACTTGACATTAAACCCGCTACACTTGTTTATTAAGTGATCAAATGATTCTAAATTCGATGATTTATTTATATTTTTATTAATGTTTTACTAATTTATTTGTTCTTTTGTTATTTAAAATAAATTTTATGCCGATAAACGAATAGCTCTTGATATTAAGTGAGAAAAATATAATATATTTTATTAATGTTATTTTATGGTTATATCCGCCGAAATTTTTTGACTAAATAAAAAGCATTTAACTCCTTACAAACTTCCGCTAACATTGATGTGTTTTATGTCCCTTAATAAATTCTATTAATACATTTAAAATACTTTAATGTTATTCACATAGAGTGTCTCAGAAAAGTGATGGGACACTTGTGCTTTATAAAAAGAAACTGCAATAAAATAAATAAACAAACATGTGCAAAAATTTGTTGGGTGTGTTTCATATTTAAAGTTAGTAACAATTATTACATAACATACATTCTGTCAAAATATTAAAATATTAATTTAGTAAAAATACAATTGTTCAGAACGGAGCAAAAAATGGCTCACATAAGTGATGGGACACTTACTTTTCTATCAAATATTTATCCAAAAAATTTACTTTTTAAAAGGTTTTAATATTTTGTTGGATTTCCTTTTACTTTTAAAACATGATTTAATCTTTTTGGGATGGATTCGACTAATTTTTTTGTGATTTCTGGAGTGATTTTACCCCCATTCTTCTTGAAGCACCGATTTTAGTTGCTGTTTTGAAGAAATGGTGTGTTTGCGAATTCTTGATTCCAATTCTTGCCAAATATTCTCTATGGGATTTAAGTCTGGAGATTGTGGTGGTGTTTTTATTATTTCAGGACAGTTATATAGCAGCCAGAGTCTAACGTTCAGAGCAGTGTGCTTGGGGTCATTGTCCTGATAGAATTTAAAATCGTTATGAAGGTTCAATTTTCGTGCTGAAGATTTCAAATTTTTCTTTAAAATATCAATATAATTGTACTGATCCATTATACTGTCAATAAAAACAAGATTACTAACTCCAGCGGACGACATACACCCCCATACCATAACTCCTCCTCCACCATGTTTTACTGTTGGTACCAAGTTCTGTTTGCGAAATTCTTCCCTGGGTTTTCTCCACACCAAAATTCTACCGTCAGAACCGAATATATTAAATTTACTCTCATCAGCAAATATAACTTTATTCCAGTAATCAGAATTCTTATTTATGTTGGATTTTGCGAAAGCTAGTCTGAGTTTTCTATTCTTTTCACTTACGAAGAATTTTTTCCTGGCTACTCTACCGTGATATCCAGCAAATCGAATTACCCTTCTAATACTCTCAGGATTAACAATTATTCCATATAATGCTTGTGAATCAGCAGCAACTTTTGAAGCACTATTTCTTGGATTTTTTTAAATATTTCGAACGATAATTCGCTTTATTCCATTGGATAGCTTTGATGGTCGGCCAGGTCTTCTTTTATCCTGAATCATATGATTCTTTTTATATCGTTTAATGATATTTAAAACTGTTGAACGACTCAAGTTAACTGTTTCAGCAGTTTTTCTAATAGATTTTCCACGTTCAATATGCAAATTAATAACTAATTTTCGAATTTCAGGCGAAGTTTCTTTTCGTTTAGCATTCACGGCTACACAGAGCTAAAAAACACAAAAATTCTAAAACAAACTGGAGAGAAATACTGCAGACGATTTTATAAATTATTGCCAATTGCCTTTAAGTAAAAATAAAACCCTAAAAAATATTTTTATTGCTTATTTCAGACTATTTTTGTTGCATATATAATGGTGTCCCATCATTTATGTGAGCTATTTTTTACTCCGTTCTAAACATTTGTATTTTTATTAAATTAATATTTTAATATTTTGACAAAATGTATGTTATGTAAAAATCTTTACTAAATTTAAATATGAAACACACCCACAAAAAAAAAAAATGTGTACATGTTTTTTTAATTTATTTGATTAGTTTCCTTTTGTAAAGCACAAGTGTCCCATCACTTATGTTAGACACTGTATGCGATATCTTAAAAATATCTCTTTATGGTTTGATTTAATAAATTCTGGATTAAATTATGAAAACTTTTATTAGTATTATTTTATTCGAAATCATCTAAATAAATCAAATTTTATATTTGGTACATCTGTATGTCATAAGTAAACGTCATCATTAAAATAATCCCTTTCGTTAGTAATTTTTTTAAGCTAAATTCATTAATTTTCTAAACTTAAAATTTTAGAATGACAACATTTTTCCTTTTGAGTAAATTGGCGCATAGTTTGGCGATTTCTATAAATTGATGAAATTGGTCAACCTGATAATCAAGTAGCATCGTGTGTAATGTAAATAAACCAAGTACGCATTTTTGGCACACATCATATACGCACCACATTGGCGTGATTTCTGCTATAATGTCATATACGTATCAACGAGGTATTTAACTGGTGCCATAGTGTCGTTATTTTGTTTGATATGGTAACGCGGATGTTGTTGTTTATTTATTAATAAATTGGGTACTACTTTTAGTATCCCGTCGACCAATTTCGCCAAATTATACAAATCGCTAAACTAATAGCCAAATTTGGCTTATTTACATAATTTTTTAACTTAAATAACGAAAGAACAAATAAATTAGTAAAACATTAATAAAAATACAAATAAAAAGTCGAAATAAAAATCACTTGATGACGTTTTAAACATGCATTTCGTGACAAATATCATTCAATGTGACATTCACGGTCAACCATTATTGGCATTTAATATTGTCATTTGGCGATAGTTTTTTGGTCGAGTTTAATCAAGTAGGACCATAAATTGTTTATTTACTTTTATTTCTTTTTTAAATTATATAAATTGTTTTGTTCTATAGTTATTAAATAAACCTTTTTTTATTTATTGTTATTCCCTCTTTAAAAATATATATGTAACTGATATTCTAAAACGATATTTTCGTCAAACTGGCGGCAGAAAAAAAACGCGCCAATGCGGTTCCTTTATGACATTTGTGCCGCACTTTTTTTTTTTTTATAGAAACAGAAGTAATTTATACGAAAACAAAATAAAAAGTTCATCAGGTTTTTTTCAGAACTATTTATATATTTTGGCCTTATATCCTCCCTTTTTGAAGTTAGAATAGCACCAAGCTTTGGCAAATGGATGAGTATTAATCTGACCCTCATAACATTAGTAATAATTGATCTAGAATCATCTAACGTACCTTCAAAAAAAGCTGACCCATTCTCATGTCCGAATCATCTGGGAGTGCACCGCTCTTGTGTCGCGCCAAACCGGATATATTACCGGTACGTCCTTCCCTTACGTCACAAAGGCTCAAATATATGTTTATAAAAATTTACAACCATACTTTTACGCTTCTTAAAAAAATCTGCTAAATGGTCTTTCGGCGCCAATTTGTATTTATTCGCCAAACCCACCAACAGAAAAGAAATAATGAACGCTTTCTTCCCTTAAATGTTGTCCTGATCGCTTAAATTTATTGATTTCGTTATGTGAACCTTCAGATTTAGTAAGGTGCGCAAGTAAATAAAATTATGAATAAAAAATCATATTACAATGCTTAGCATAAATTTAAGGGAGATAGTGAATATGATACATGAAAATAACAACAAATAAGTATTTTTTTCACGTGATTTATCTAATCTATTTATTTATGTTACATACATAGCAATTTTTATGTTCATTTAAACTTAAGTGCAACAATTTTAAGAAGAAACAAATATAAGAAAAAGACTATGTTCAGCTGGAAATTTCAGACAAAAATTCGATTTTCTCAGCAACCGTCAAACATACAAAGATGAAAAAAAAAAAAAAAAAAAAAAAAAAAAAAAAAAACTGTTTTAAGTTTTACCATGAGGATTAAAATAAACCAAAAACGAAGTTAATCCACCCACGGAAACGTTAGATAGACTTAGTTGAATTTTTTGCCTTCATTTTTTCATTTAAAATTAAATAAAAAACTATTGTAAGCTGCATTAATTTTTTAATACTATCATTTTATTCGTCTCGTCGAGTTCTGTCTTTTAAAAAAAATTTCACCGCCGTATCTCAACTGGTTCGCCAGAAATTTTAGAAAGTTGTTTGCACTTTCTATTTCTTAAACATATTATACCAAACGCTACCGCGTTTGCTATGATTTTTGCTTTTATAAACTCACGCGAAATTGTGCATTATTGGTTAGACAAGTGATACTTCTTTTTTTTAGCGCATGCACTTATTGTTCAAAAATGCATTCTACGAATTTCGCCCATGAAAATACGGTTTTATTTAAGGATTAAATTTTTTTTTTTAATTTTTAAAATGTGAGTGATGAAAGGAATTCAAAGAATATTTTCTACGATATTGTTACATGTAACAAGTTTTTGGAAATTCAATATAATTATACATCGTATATTTTTCATTGTTCGTATATACTTCAAGGACTTTCAGGCACCTTTTACTAGAATTTCTATAAAGTAATGTTTGCTTTATTTAATGAAAAGAAAATTCAAACTCTATATGTAGCAACCAATACTTTTTTTAATTTCTGGTACAAAAATACATAAAATCTCTGAATACCTTTTGTTGCGTAGGAACTAAAATTTCATTCTCATAATTCTCCTCAGAAGTATTGCATTTTATATGTTAGTTCAAAAGATATTTTATCTTTACATTCACCTTTTCTTTGCTTGTAGAACATTATTCTTCATATTTACTTGTTTAACACCACTATTACTCAGTTTTACACTAACATGCACTTACAGTTATGAACGTTTCCAAAATCGCTAATCAAGTAATTATTAGGACACTTGCATTTGAATGAATAACGATGATGATTCCTATACTAAACAAAGTGCAAAAGTAGGAATAGAGAATCAAGCAATGATGTCTATTAACTTTACTTATTTACCTCATTATACAAATTCATATTGATTTATCCATTATGGTGCAGTCAAAAGAACATCACCAGTTAAAGTTTAATTGATTCTGCTGACGTTTCTCAATAAGCATTTGCATTTAAATGGACACACATCCATATTTATGCTAATATTGTACTATTGAGGATTAAATGGAATTGGATAGAGACGGCATGCATCTGAAAACAGAGGTTAAATGTTGAATAAATATTGATTCTTCAAATTAAGAAGCTTTCTAAAATATCACGATTAGTGCATTACAGGAAATCTCGCCAAGACTCCTCTAGTTTCATGCTTCTTTATTCAGCCAGTGTTATCGATTTGTGCCGGGTTTGTTTTATGCAGAAATTCTATTTATACCAGAAATTCCGAAAGATAACATTTTAAACATCTTTTTGTATAATCATATTAAACATTTAATCATTTTTACACTGAGAAAAACATATATACCGCCTTCAACTGGAATGAATGGTTAGTCACTTTCTGCATCTTTAAACCTGAACTGTAGATTTCTTAACTATGAGAATAGGGTAAACATTTAAGCTAAATAGACGATATTATCTAGAATTTATGATCTCTTATTTTCTAGTGACGAAATGATATTGAATCGTTTTATTAACGAGAAATTATCGCTTGATTTCTGGAATGGTTTCATGAACTAGAATTATTCTAACTATAAAACTAACCTCTTGCAGATATTTTCAAATAAGTTTGACCACGAGACTATAGTAAAACGCTCTTGAATTCCACTAGGAGACTCTAGAACTCTCTAACAAATGAAACTACAATTTATAAAGATGCCATGGAACTATTTTTTCCCCTTTCTTTTTTCTTTTTTCTAGAGCCAAGTTGTCCGAACGTTATGTTTTTCTCGATGTAAGTGTAAAATAAATAAGTATTTACTATTTAAAAGCATAAAATAATTAATTACTTTAATTGAAAATTTTAAGTAAAATAAGCAGTAATACATTAAGGTTTTTAAAAATGACGTATTTGTTTATTGATCACTAGTTATACATCAAAAGTAAGAAAAACTACTGACATGTAAAATATTTAGTAATTTCAATTCTTCCTTATTTTTAGACATTTGTTGATTATGTTTCTAACGTATATAAATGCATGATAAAGCATCTGCAATTTCTGCTGATATGCTTTTAGTAAGATAGTTACTTAAGACTTGTAGTTGGGATTCAAATTGGAAACCTTCAACTGGAAAGAAAAGAAATGTTTTCCCATATACTGATAAGTACGGCATTTATAATTATTTCCAGATATGATAGATTTTAACATTTCTTGAAGAAAGTGAAGAGATTGTCAGATTTTTGTTTTAAGTGAGAGGAAAATGTTCGCCTTGTGTAAATTTTTAAATGTCTAAGTTAGAGTAACATCTAACTTATAAAGATTGAATATAGTGTTAATTCTAAAAGTGTCTAACTTGGAGAGGTGCTGTGCAGGAGTGCTCAATTTGAGAGGTTTCCCTTTACAAGAAAATTCTGCGATTTTTCTTAGACTAAAATAGATAAATGCAGGATTTCTGCAATTGGTTAAATACCAGCATAGAATCATCCAAATAGATTTCGGTAGTTAAACACATATGCATTTTGGAGTTTCTTTTAACTAAAATTTCTCTCTTTAAAAAAGATGCTCTTTCTGTATGTCTCTCCCTCTCTCTATCTGATAATTTTTTTAATGTATTAATGTATGTGATTAGAAAAAAAATTAAAGAAATTAAAAACAGACAAAATAAAATTATTTTAGAAATGCTTAATATGAAAGAGAAGAATAATGAAAATGATTTGTAATACAATGGCAAAATCAAGTAACCAACTCAAACATCGCAAATTCTCCGAATCCGGCTTCGTAATTCTGCATTAAGACAAACTTTTAAAAAATGAAATTTAGCACAACTGTTAAATATTATTTTATTAATTGAGTGATAATTTTATTAACTGAATAGTAATTATATTATTAACTAATAAATAAATTAAGAATTTTCTTTTTCATTAACTTCTATATTTTTTCATTCAATCACCTGTTAATTTTTTAAAAACATTTTTAGAAGCCATTGAAAAGTTTTTCGTTGTAACTTTTATTTAAATTTTTATTAACTTGTAAACATTTTTAATTTTTCTTCATAAAATATCATTTTTGTTTTAGTTAATTTGTAAATGCTCTTTTAGCTATTAATTTTTCAAAAACATTATCATTTTTACTTTCTTCTACCTTTACAAGAAAGTATTGGATCCATGAAATTAATTGTTATGACACGTATATGCGTCTGAATATAAGACATTTCAAATGTTCGAATCGCATTCATGTTTGACCAACCTGCATCTTTAGCAATAGCAATCACCCCCCCCCCCCCTCCTTTTTTGTAAGCATTATAATACTGTTAAAAATAAAAAACATATATATGTGTGTGTGTGTGTTAAAATATAGAATTGTTTTGCAATTGAGATGCCAGTTGATGTATTTTAATGTCAATTGTATTTCATAAACTCCAGAAAACTTCGTTTGTCATATTTCTGTGTTTAAAAACTTCTATTCAAAAGATAAAATATACTTTTTCAAAGACATACCCACATTACAACATTTTATTTTTAATCTATTTAAAAACATACAAAAAAAAAAAAAAATTGAAAAACATATGAAAAAAATAATAATAATAACCTGTAGTTGAGTAATGCTTTAGTTCCTATCCCTACCCCCCCCCCCCAAAAAAAAAAAAAAAAAAAAACCGCAATGTTAGCAATGAGATTAATACCTTTTACACATTTTGAATTGAAACTTCCCCATCCCCGAATTACATATCGTGACATTTGTATATCAAAGTTCACTGCTTGCAGAATTTGAAATAAATAAAGTAATTTCGTTATAATATTGGTAGTGATATTATTTAAAAGATGTTTTGTTACATTTCATTTCAATTTTTATTACAAAGACGTCATTTGAAAAATTCTAGCAATCTATTTTACATTAAAACGTTTGTACCGAGTTTTAAATTATCTTCTGTCATATTACATGAAAATTCGAAACTCTGGTTTGCTTCAAACAATTTACAAAGTTAATCAGTAAAACTAAGAAGGAGGATAAAGATTATGATTGGAGATGAATATAAGAAAATAGAAGAAACAGAATGGAATACAGATGGAGAAATACTTTCAAAATCAGAATCAGGTTGATAGTTAAATATTTTAACTGATGTAGACAAACATCGAATAAAATAAACATAGAAGAATCTATATGTATTCTTTTAAGACCCAAGAATATTTTTTTTTATTCATCAGTTATATGAGCAAAACAAAAGCCTTCAGAACCTAAAAATTTGCATAAGATATAGTACCGGCAGCAAACTTTCACATTAGGAAACTGCTAGTCACTGTAATGATTATTGCTGGTGAATATTAAAGAATAAATGTAATGGAGTGGACTATCCCCAATATGACAGCTGGGGCTTTAAGAGATAATTTTTAATTCTACTTAGATTTCAGGATTTTAGAGAGCATTCAATTTTGTACTGAAACTTTGAATCTAAAGAAATTCAATTTTATTTTACTGTATAAAAAAGAGAAAGTTATCTTTGCATTAAATACAAATTATATTAAACCATCATTTTAAGTTTTTGCAAAAACTTATAAAAAAGGTTTATCTTCGTTAGTAATTTGTTCTATCATTTTTTCAATCAAAAGAATCGAAAAATTGTTGAGTAAAAGACATTTCCTTTCATTTTGTCTGCAGATCCTGTGCTATGGAGCCCAGAGCATGTCCGGCAATGGCTGGACTGGGCCGTCAAGGAATACAATCTTCACGAAGTGGATGCCGGACGCTTCAATGTGATTGGCCGGGAACTCTGCCAGCTGACCCGTGAGGACTTTGGCCGGCTGACCAATCCTTACAACGGGGAAGTCCTCTACGCGCACCTTAATTTCCTCAGGCAGAGTGAGTAGGATCGATATTTTGCTTATGGTCAGTGGTATATAGTCTTGCTTTCTCCTGCGTAAAATCAATATCGCCAACGCAAATTGTTAGAGAGCAGAAGACTTTGTAGATACTAAGGTATTAAATAGTTTCACATCTGAATAGCACAAAGGACATCTAACCGTAAGATAATCATTATACAGGGCTCGATCAAGCTCCCCCCAAAAAAGCCAGGACCTGGTATTATTCTAAGGGGGCTCTCCTTCTAGTCTGTCACAAAAAAATAGACATTTTTGATGCTCAGAATATATATGCAAATATATCCGTACATAAAAGAGGCGACATTTTATTTATATGTTTACAATGTTTATATTTACTGTGTTTTTCTACCTGCGTACACTGTGTAAAAAAAGAAAAAATCTTTTATAGACAATTTTCTTATTTAGAAAAATATATTTTTATTTTTAATCTTATTCGTCTCGAAAATTACAGAATATGGATTCTAAATGAGCAAACGTCATTTAAAAATATCAGCTTTATGAGCACTTCCTAACAAATTTTCCCCCTTAGAACATGCTTTCATCAGGTTCTAAGCGTATCAAGGAATTGTAGAAATGCAGATTCTTCGCGCGATGTAATAAGTTTTTGAAGTAATCTTCCATATAAGATTATTGGGGATAACATTACTCGTATTATCAAATGGAGAGGAAGTCCGTGATGGAAAAAAATCCTCAACTCCGAGGATGAAGACTATCATACATGGAACTATCTACAAAAGTAATATAAAAAATGCATCTCGATCAAGGAAATAGCCAGTAGCTTATGGCTAGAGTTGCAAAAAGTCGGTTTATTCCCGGGTTTATTTCCAATAGACCAGGTTTATTCCCAAAAAACCGAATTATTCCAAAAAATCCCGGGTTTTTTCCAGGTTTATTCCTAAAAACCCGGTTTATTCCCGGGTTTAAACCGGGTTTTTTCTAACCTTTGCAACGCTACTTATGGCATGCACTTTCTTAAACTTGATAATAAAAAAGAAACAATGTTTATTGAAAGAAAATAAGTTTATTCGACCTGCAGAGTATGAAAAAAATATGTACAAATAGTTCCGTGAGTCGTTGATTTATATAAGTTTCAGATTTACAGAGTCAGTTCTCAAGCCGCTTAGATAATCTTTTATAGTAACTGCCACAATTTTTAAGAGCCCATCCTATTGATTGAAAAAGTCTCGGATGATATAATGTAAAGTCTATGGAGGCGTTCTTTTTAAATAGCTCGCTCAAATTTTAATATTTTGACGTGATTTTTGTTGCATAGGATAGCTGAGGACGATCCACAACTGGCCTAGTTCTTACTTTTTTTTGGTTATATTCTTTTAATATTAGGATAATTTCAATTTCATAACCGGTTCAAACCGGTCTGAAAAATAAAATATTTTTGAAAAAAAAAAAAAAAAAAAAATCTGACACCCAAATTAAAAAATTAAAAACTAGGCCGGTTGTAGATCGTCCTCAGCTATCCTATATTAAAAAAAAAAAAAAAAAAAAAAATCACGTCGAAATATTAAAATTTGAGCGAGATATTTGAAAAGGACGCTCCCATAAACTTTACGTTACCATCCGGGTCTTTTTCAATCAGTAGTGTGGCGTCTTAATAAGTCCGTCAACTTCAATCCTTACTCCACCGTTGTCAGTGATGACACTCCACAAGTTCCTTAGCTCAACATAATGTATCGGTAATTTTCGTGCTGTTTGGATATGGATTTTCTCTCTCCTAGTTTTGAAGAGCACCTCTCAACTGGACTCCTTTTCACCAACTCCCGACTTCTCAGCATTTTTTCTTTTCATAAAAAAATTAATTAGTGTGAGATTTTTGTTATCACCCAAGGGAGAACTAAAAAGTGATGTCAGTCTCAAAATTAATTTTTATGGGCTTTCCAACAAGTACAGTCACGCCTAGGCTACTCGTGGGAAATAACATTGAAATCTGTCCTTGTGAGCTTAGAACAATTTCTCGTGTTTTTTGTTTTCTTTTTTTTTCTTTCACCTGTCATGAAGGTAGCCTGTTTTTCAACACAGGATAGATCATCACTTTCAATGTCCAAAGCATGAAAAAATATCCCCTTGTTAGCATACGTCTCTGTCAGGGTTATAGTTCAGAAACTTTGGAACTACGAGAAGGGGAAACACAATTTTTTTTAATCATGTCAAGTGGGGTATTGCATATTATGTAAGTATTAATTCTGATTCGAATGACACCATCCACAAATGGATACAGTTATTTTTTATAAAGTTATGGCAGGTTTTATGAATAAAAAATTTAAAATTGTATTTTAAGGCATCCAGGTAAAATAAGTTTTTACGACTGATTCATTAGTAAAAGTTTTGGGAGAAATTCATTTTGGGACACAGATAAAAATCCGATAATCCACTCCTCAAATAAATGAATAAATAAATAAATTACGAAAATAAAAAATAATAATTAAGGTAATAATTAAATGAAATAAAATAAAATAATTTTACCGTGATTTTTTTTTTTTTTTTTTTGAAAGAGTAGCAGAAATGGAGCATCATAAATTGGGGGGGGGGGGGGGGGGGGAGGGGACTTAACTTTTTAAAAATAAGTCAAGGGGGTTATTGTTTATTATGTATATTTTAATTTTGAATCGAATGATACTATGCACAAATAGGTAGAATCATTGTTTACAAGTGAAGGTAATGTTTAAATGAGTGCAATAATGTTTTTATGAGTGCAAAGTTTATGAAGATTTTCATGAATACAAAATTATGAATATGTGGATCTTGACAACTTTGACGACTTTGAATAAGACTCAGATGATTCTGATTTTGATCATTCTTATATTTTGAGGACACTTAATAAGTTTTAGATTATTTAATAGGATATAAAGAGCATGTTTTAAACGTAAAGTAAATGTGATAAAACTGGCTCAATAATTAAAATTAAATTTGAAGTGCCGCATACTATGCTTTTCATACTGATAATAATAGATGTTATTTTAAATTGGTTTGTTAGAATGGTAGAAAAAAAAAGTTTTATTTCGGTTAACAATAAAAAATAACTTTGATTAAATAATATTTGCGGTTATCGGAAAATAGGGTAACTTGTTTCAAAACGCGTGAACAAGCATACTTAAATATTGAAATGAAGAAATAGAAATAAACTAGCAACAAATAATGTTTAAATGAAAAGGAATAACTTTAAAACGACCTCATAAAAGTAGAATAAAGTATTATGATACGTTTTGGACAAGAAATCTATTTGCAATTTTTATGTAATATTTTTATCCGAATATCTGTTTGTAAAACTAAGACCTCTTATGAATAAACTGAAATCTAAATTATTCTTAGTTATTCAACACATGTAAGTAAAGTAATTTAAGATTTTTAGTCTATGATATTTGTTTTTGTAAATTCCATGAATTCTTCAAATATTATTGTCTGGTTTCCGACACTACTGAGCAACTAACTAATGCGGTTTACTGTTATCTGATATTATCCTTTCACTTATTTATTGTATTTCATATGTATCACTTTCTGCGTACGCTGTTTAAAATAACACTTTTCCTTTTTTTTAAAGTTGATCCGAGATATTATAGTTATATCCCATTGTATGAATAATCCCCGCTGTACCAATGAATTGCAGTTTCTCTTGCTATTCAAGAATATAGGTCCTAGATAAGAAAAACAAAGAAACTTCCTACCTGGTCAGTAGTGAATGTCATGAGTAGGGAGAAGTTTTAGATAAGAGATGAGGTCCCTGTTGGCAAAGAAAAAAATCCGTATTCTGGTTTTCGAAGAAATGACTGGGAGAGAAAGGGTAGTTCTAGCGTAAACCTGAATGTGCGAGATTGGTGTTGAATGAAACATGCATGTTTCATTCTCTAAATTCAGGCGCCACCTGTCGAACCAAAAATTTATGATTAAAAAAGAGGTAAAAATAGTTGAATGATGGATGTTTATTTTATCCTGTTGTTATACACTTTTTTAAACGTCTCTAAGAAATCTTTCTTAGCATTTTGTGAAATTATCCGATCTTCTGAATGGGTTATTTGATTTTCAATTGTCATCATTTTTCTTTATTGGTCTTCAGCTTAAAAGCATGCCTATATATTACCATAAATGTGTGCTGAATTTGTTTTGAGATCAATAGATTTTCACAGACTGTAAATCATGTGACTTTATGTCTATGAATTTTTCATTTAAAAACCTCTTAATGTAAAAATGTGCTATAATTAACACTACTTTATAGTTTCTGTTAAAACGTACCGTTATAGTATTTTTATTTAACTCTATGTATAGAATTATGTTTTATCTTTAGACATCATAAATATAGCAATTTGCGCCGAACACACCCATACGCAATCTATCTTGGAAGTGGTTTGTTTGAATGTTTTCTAATGATGATCGAGTAATTCATGGCAGACGTTTTTCTACTGCGAGACGAATTCAAATAATCCAGAAAACCTTTTGAATTTTCATGACATAATTCCCAAAGACGGCTAAACCTGTACCAAAAGGAGTATTGCGTGAGGGATTGTTCTAGAAATGTAGTCCTGCATGAAAGAATATACCGTGACATTTGTAGAACAGTATTCAGAACGATAGAAATACACGATATCGACATAATGTAACTGCTGGTACTTCAACACATTAGAATGCAGAGCACATCTGTAAAGAAGGATATAATCGTCGTTTCTAAACGGAAGCAGGGAATTACACATATTTCGTGAGTTGAAATTTGATGGAAATACTTCTGAATTTAATTTACTTATCTAAAATGGCAGAATTTCATGCATAAAATTGCATATTCCCATATTCCCTCACATTAGTCGGAATGACGAAAATATTGAAATATACTAGCATGCCGGAAAAATTGGTATTTAATAATTGAATAATCAAGTAGTGAAAGAAATAACCTTATAACTCCAAAAATTATAATGATAGTAACTAACAGTTTACTACTTCGGATCAAGCGTCTCATATCCAATTAAAATCTATTTTTGTATTGAAATTTGAATGAAATACAGGGTCATGAAAAATCGAAAAGTATAGAAAATAGGATTACAAATATCTTGGCAACTCATTATCCGATCGATTTTGTTCTTTATGCAAAATTTGTTTTTATTATCTTTTACATTCATCCCTAAAAGTTAAAATATATATATATATTTCATTAGATCGAATATTTTGCGAGTCCGAAAAAAAAAAAAAAAAAAAAAAAAAAAAAAAAAAAAAAACAGTTCCGCACAATCGAGGTTACAGGCATTAAATAGGCTTCTTTCTATTATTACGCACTAACGCCACAAAGTTTAAAGTCTCTATCTCAATTTGTTCGGAAGATAGTGCGTTTACAAATACCAGAAAGACAGACAGACGGACAGACAGACACACAGACAGATGGATGGCTTTTTTTTTCTAAAAATATGTTAGGGTCTGAAACGTGTAAATCCGTCATTTTTTTTTTTTCAATTTTTAAAGCGATTGCAAGATTTACCCTATACCACGTAATGATGGGCAAGTAAAAAAGGAAAGTTGGTGTACCTCCTCATGTGATCTTTATGGGTGTACATTAGGGTGGAGCGAAAAAAATTTTTTTTTGAAAATCAAAAACGGTTAGGTGCCAAAAGTTGCCTTTATACTAGTATATCAACTGCGTGAAATTTTACCGCTGAAAAAAAATGGCTTGAGTCTGCGCTTTTGCTCCAAAAATCGAAATTTTGGGTAAAGTTTGTCATTTTTTGACATTTTTTCAAAAAAATTGAATATTTCCTACAGAGCTGGTTAGTATTTAAAAGTGTTGCTTAGACCTTTATATTTATCTTCTTAAAATATTTAAACTATAAAACAATATCTGTAGTCTGTATAGTTGGAGAAATCTGACAACTTTTTGTGAAAAATCAGCGTTAACCTCTCTATTGGAGCATACAACGAAATGTTA
This sequence comes from Maratus speculifer, assembly GCA_964019185.1. Lineage (NCBI taxonomy): Eukaryota > Metazoa > Arthropoda > Arachnida > Araneae > Salticidae > Maratus > Maratus speculifer. Next base: position 51,915,941 of record OZ025290.1, on the reverse strand, counting down.
TTTTGAATGCATTTCTTAACTAGCTGCTTTCAAAACTATTGTGTATATAACTCATAGAGGTGGTTGCATTATCCTACCCTCTCAACCACCCAATCATCTAGGCCCAGTGTTTTATTTATGTATTGAATTGTTATTTTTTTCCCGAAGACGAGTATAAGTTTTCTATATATCAAAGTAATTTATCTCTTCTTTATATTCACTGACTTTGGATGATTTGGATCATGCTGGTGTGACCTGCTGCACGTATATTTTTATATCATGTATAACAGAAGAGAAGCTGAGTAATGTATTGGGTATGTTCTTAATTGAACCTATTCATCAGTCTATTATCTTCATTAAAATTTCATGCAATTAGTAGGGGGAACTGGGGTACATTGATACATGGGGCACATTGATACACCCCCTCTACCGCTCACAGGGTCATTACAGGAAGTTTCACAACAGCTCCAAAAGATGATGCTAGTGTATTCAACTACATACAGAAAATCTTGGAATGATTCAGTAGTTTGATGAAATGGGACGGGTGATTTATTGTTTTTGTTGTTCAAAAGTAAATATGAGTTGTACAATTGAAATGCTATTATACAACTGTTCCAGTATTTTCAATCAAAATGAATACTCTCCCTGGTAAGTACAGCTACTTTTTATCAGTTCTTCATTATTTATTGTTAGATATATTGTGAAGTGTTGGATTTGAGACTCATTTTATTCAAAATCGCTGTATGGGGCACATTGATACAGTCTATGACGGGGCACATTGATACAGCCTAAATCCTTTAATAGTTCATATTTTCATTATCTTTTATTATTTTTTTTTACCATACACTCCTTAATCCAACCTTTTTTTTCACGAAAAATTTATAATATTAGTTTTTATTGAAGTGAAATAGCTCTAATTTCTTTATATTAGAACATTTTATAGTATTTTTGAAAACAGAAGACGTAGGAACTTACCCAGCATCTAGTGCTAGTAGAACGAAGAAAAGAAAAGGACGCCATTCTGGCAAATCTCGAATTTATATCGATTCTCCAGAGAAAAAAGTATTTTCGACATGCGAAATGTTAAGTAAGCGAAACAAACTGCAGAACAGAAAATGATACTTATATTATAAACAGAATTTTTAATATAATTATCCTTTATTTTCTGTTTATGAACCTATTTATAAACAAAAAAACTGGTAATATTTTCATCTTTCATAAGAAAGAAGATAATGCTGGGGTTGAAGTGCTAGATATGACAAAGTTACCACAGCCAACAATCAGACAAGAAACAGCCAGAACATCAGGTCATAATATATTTAATTTTGATTGCTTTAATATTGCTTAAAAATAAATTGTGGGTGATTTGAATTTTTATAAATAAATATAAAATGGTTTTCTAATTCATTTTCTATGAAAAATATGCATTGGTATTATTTTGTCGTCATTTTTCTCAAACGTATCAATCTGCCCCGGGGATGGGGCACATTGATACAAATGACTTTTTTTGATTTTTTTAAAATTACATGCAAAAATACTATATAAAACAATGATTGTACATTTTTATAACATACTACACAAGTTTTGCTGTCACCTCATGGAAAAAAAACTTGAATTTTCTACTTTCTTGACACCAAAAAAAATCTTAGAAAAAAACTGTATCAATGTACCCCAGTTCCCCCTACATTATGATTGGAAGTTCTGTTATCACAACATTCTTTCAATCAATTACATTTTATATGCAATGATTTGCCTAATAATTGATTGTATGAATTCAATTTCTAGTATGTCACCATTTATCGAACCTATACATTGAATATATGCTGAGAAACTAGCTGTTTAATATTATGACGATCGTCGCAGAGGATTGCAAACAAATTTTTTGTGTAAAACAACAATATTTCTAAAGAAGTTTTAGCATGCTTTATGTCGTTTCCTGTGTTGTTCCGTAGTTTAGTAATTTCTAATAAGATTTTAGATCTATTATTCAGGTGTGTTGTACATTTGGTATAAAACATCCCACGGTATAAATTTGGATTATACATTTTGTGAGTGAACATATAGACGCTGATTGCCAATCTGTGCTTATATAAAGCGAAAAATTTTATCTTCATGAGCTGTCTTTTGTGTGAGATGTTATCTAAATTCCTATTCCCCATTCTTTCTGAGAAATAGCTTTCCTTATGAATTAGCTTTGCAATCTCCGACAGAAATTTCTAGTCTGTTCTGAGTATCTTTTTCTCAATTTGAGAAAATAATTTTTCAAAATTATTAAAAAAAAAAAAAAAAAAAAAAAAAAAAAAAAAAAAAAATTGCAATAGGAAGTGGATAGTACGTAGACAAAGATTTTCTTATTGATCCAGTGAATCCATGTAGCTTAGAATGTTTTATATCGACTTCTCTAATAATTGACGCAGAGGAAATTCCCTGGAGTTGAAGTAACGAATGATTCAATATTATGCACAATTCTAAGCTTACCCCATGCAAAATGGTTCACAGTGACAAATAAAATTCTCCTAATTTTAAACGAGCACTTATAGTCGATTAGAATCCGTACATTCCCTCATAAAGTATTATGCATTATAAATTTATGCCCAGGACATTTCATCATCAAATGTTGTCCATTCATAAAAAGGGGATCTAAAAGTTAATAGGAAATTACCTGGATACAAAAACGCTTAGAAAACGGCATAAAACTAATGCAAAAAAAAAAGGTTATTTACAACAGCGGTTGCTTTACACATGGAAAACAAATTTTCATTGCAATTCTCTCTGACGATCACCATCACATTAAACAGCTCGCTTCAAAACATATAAAAAAATGCAAAAGTAGAATAAATGATGGCATACTTATAGTTGAAATATCTGAAATCATCTTTGAAGCAAATCATTACGTAAAAAAATACAATTGACTGAAAAAATGTTGTGGTAACAGAACTTCCAATCACTATTCATCAACTGAATGTAAGTTTGATAAATAAAATAGATGGCCGAATAGATCCCTTTAATAATATTCCCGTACATTACTCTGCTTGTCATTTTTTTGTATAAACTGTAAAAATATACATGAAGATCGTTACAGCAGCATGTGGATGCAAAGAACAGATGAACAAGGTGGAAGCATCGAAAACATGTGCCAAATTTTTATAAAGAAAATCATAAATCAATGTATAAATAAAACAATGTACTAAGATGATCGAATAGTTGGGCCGGGTGGTATAGGAGATATAGCCACCTCCACGACGCATGTCCAACGTAGTTTTGAAAACAAGAGCTGTATTAAAAACAACAATTCGTTGTATGACCCAATAGAGTGGTAATACTGTTTTCTTACTAAAAGTTGTCTGTTTTGCTCCAGCTATAGGGAATAAACATATTGTTTTATAGTTTAAATATGTTAAGCAGATAAATATAAAGGTCTAAGAAACACTTTTAAATACTAACCAGCTCTTTAGGGGTTTTTTAATTTTTTTGAAAAAATGTCAAAAAATGACAAATTTACCCAAAATTTCGATTTTTGGAGCAAAAGCGCAGACTCAAGCCATTTTTTTTCATCGGTAAAATTTCACGCAGTTGATGTACTAGTATAAAGGCAACTTTTGGCACCTACCCGTTTTTAATTTTCAAAAATTTTTTTTTTTCGCTCCACCCTAGTGTACATCAAGTGCGCCCACGAGTGGGAGGAGATCATCTAGTGCGCTTGCAGCTTCTTTCCCATCTGTATCTTGTGCGCTAAAGGGGATGAGATAAGTAATCCATCATTCTATTGAGGGTTGCCTTAATGGGATTTTTTCCTAAAAATTCTTCTGGATGCAAATCGAGCCATCGTAACTCTTGGCGACAATAGTCATAACACTTATAAACACTTGGTCTACATTCATCTAGCATTGCATTACGTCTTAATATTGTGGCTTGGACAAAAAACATTTTTTCATTTATAATGGCAGTGTTTAGTAAATATCTCAAAGGTTAAGGTAAACGGAGAAAAAGCTACTGAAAAAAAGAAGAGCGGAGAAAGAGAGAAAAAAAAGTGACACGGAAAAAAGTGACCGGAAAAAAAAAAACGCTGCAAAAAAGTGACAAGGAATTTATAAATATTAAACTTGTCGATAAATAAAAGCTAAAAATTAAAGTGGTAACGAAGAGTGAATTTTTTATATTCTGATCAGTGGGATAGATAAAATTTTAATAGAATAAATAATGGGAATGTCAAAAAACAAAATGTTATTATTCATGTTATTATTGCATTAAAATAGATATTTCATTTTAATTATTAACCCTTAGATGATGTTAAATATTAAACTTAGTTTCATTATGAAGAATTGATTTGAAAAATGATTACATATATTTTTAACGGAAAGATATAAAATTGGAATGCCTGATTATGGAAGGGATTTCGAATCGAACTTAATTTTCCATTTTATGATAGTTAAATTACCTATCCAGTTCTAAGCTATTTTGATCACGTGACCACCCGTTTTTCTCCTGCTTTTTTGACCGGTTTTTCTGCTTTTGTTGGGAAATGTGCTCAAAAAAGTCAACTTTGAAGGCTTGTTATGAAAAATCTATTGTGCTTAAAAGAAAAAAAAAAAAAAAAAAAAAAAAAAGAGAGAGAATTTAGTGCAATTAGACAGTTTCTGAATAACAACACCTGCTATTTACATGCGTTTCCGAACAAAAATAAATTAATGCATGGGTCACAAATTGTCCCTTTTTGATTTAAGAACACCCTTAATATGTTATTTTTTTCACCCATTCATGTATTCAATATTTTTTCTGAGTTACCAAATAACTGATCCAATATTTCTATTTAAAAATTTATCTTTTTATTTAAAAAAGTTATTTAAAAATTAATTAAAAAATATTTTGAAGATGAAAATCATAAAGTCAATTACAACATATTATTTAAAATGTATTTTTCTTTTATAGGAGATCATTTATTATTGAAAATGATATTTTATATCTATAGATAAATAAAAGATTAAAATTATATTTGGAGCAGATGTGTACGATGGAGCAGATGTAATTTAATACGAAATTAGAAAATCGTGTGGTTGATAGTTTTAAGATTTCAGGATGTTGTAAGAGTTTTCCTTGAAATTTACAAATTTACATACTCACTTTTAAACGCAAAAGCATGTTAAAGACATGATTTTGAAATGACTTAAAATTTAATAACCTTTCATTTTTATATAAACTGTGTTGAATTATAAGCGGTTGTTGTTCGATAAAAATTTTATATTTTATTATTTTATAACATCTGAAAACTCAGTTTAGAGTGCTTTATTGAAATTTAGTTCAAATTCTAAATGCTTTTTTAACAGCATTTTGAGAAAGATTGCTTTTAATGAAAATTGGAAATACCGTTCGATTTCATACTATCTAAATAACAGTATCTGTCACTCTCATCCAAATACAAACAAATATGAATTCTGGAATGTAACCAGTTTGAGTTTGAAAACAATCTTAAGGCTGTTCTCAAATTTAAAGAAGCTATTTTCTGACACATTTCTGAATTCATTTTTGCTTTAAAACACATTAAATTAGAAGGTTTCTAATTCAGATTTTAATCGAATGACTTTTTTGTGATAAAGTCATTTCATGGTAAACGCATATGATTTTACAGAATATACAGTAAAAGTTGGAGTTTTGAACCAAATTCTCGGTATATCAGTGCAAGAAAGAAGAAAAAATAGTTGTTACGTAACAAGAATGACCTATAACTCTAAGTAATTTATTTATCTGAAAATGGAAAACGCTATTTAATTAAAAATCGCTTCAATATGCCTGTTAATTTCATTCCTTTTTCAGCATAAAAATGAATCAGACAATGAGTCATAACATTTTTTGTTGTCAGCAGGGAATTTGTGAAATATCTTAAGTGCAACTTAAAATAATAAATTTCTTTACCCCCCTCCCCTTTTAGATGCATGTTTTTCCAATGAGAACGCAATTCTCAGTTTTGAATTCATAAGGAGATTCAATGTTCTTCATCTTCTAATAATTAATTTTTGTAAGCATGTGCATAAGAAAAACATGATTGATTGTAAGAATTATATATTCAGTAAAAATAAAATTTTATCAAAAAATACAGATTTAAATTTCAGTTAAAAAATCCTAGGAAGAACATCTAAACTTAGAATGAAGCATCTGAATGTACAATAAATGAGAAATTAGTTTTAAAATTTAAGAAAATATTTGTTTCCATATATAATTATGCTATGTCAAATATTTAAAAAATATGTTTCTGAACAAAAATAATATGCTTGAAAAAAAAAGAAATATCATACTGTTAAGTAACAAATATTATTTTTTCATAAAATTTTCTTTTCGCAAGTAGTTAAAAAAAAGAAATTCTAACGTTTAAATTTCATGTGAAAAAATATGTATACGGGTTTTTTTTATCACCATACTTTTATTCATCCTTTTTTATTTACATATTTTTTTCAGTTTGTGCACTTTATGTTAACGGATATGTTTTTGTATATACTGTACATTTTTCTGTGATTTAATAGCTATTTTTAACAAAAAAATTTACTATATATTATTACATTCAATTTTTGTGAGTTGAAGAAAAAACATTATTGATAGCCGAAATTATCGTTAAAGCGCCCAATTTAGCGAATGAACGCCAATAGAAAAGAGTCTTTCTAACTAAAGAAGCTGTCACTTCGTGCCCATATGTACAAGAGACGGGGGTGACAACGATATCCGGTCACTTTGACGCTGAGCGCACTTGATGCAAAGAAAGGAAAAGAGGGGTCGGCATGGGCGCATTAAGCCGGTCTCCATCTTTATATCAAAAATTGTCTGCATATTTCTAAAGTAAACACAATTTACACAAGCGGAGTCCCAAAAAAGTGGGGGATGAAATAGACACAAAATGGTGCGTTCTGTTCACTAAAGACTAATTTTTTCACCCGTTTTTAGCTTTGCAATTTAAATAGAATTTCATGTTAATGTGATGAGAATAACAAAATAGATGTCTTCAGTGCTTTAAGACATCAAAAATTAAACTTACCGTATATCCCGGCGTATAACAAGCACTTTTAACACTGAAAAATCACTTTATTTTTCCATGTGCGTGTTATACGCCAAATATAAAATGGTTCAAGTAAATTCATAAAAATAAAACATTCCAGATTTTTAGAATTATAAAAATGCAGTTATATAATTATATAAACAAAGAAACTTACAGTATATATTTTCTAAAAAACTTAACCTTATTTATCAGATCACATAAAAAGTTCATTGTACTCGTCCTCATTTATACTTTCGGGAATGTCATCTTCTTCCCTATATTCCCACTTTCATGTATTTTATCACCAGTGTCGTTTCATTTAGCCATAAATAGTCATCCATCTGTACCGTCAAGTGCATTAGAAATTTTACATTTTTTAAAGGATTTGACAATTATTTCCAATTTGATTTCATCCCATGATGTTATAATCCATTCACATACTTGCGATAAAGTCGCATTTCGCATGTTTTTTCCTTATGTAAAGGATTTTTCTTCTTCTAGCATCCATGTGTTCAATTGCCGCCTTGAACTTTCTTTGAAAGCTTTGTTTATTGAAACATCTGGTGCTGGTTGAACTAACGAAGTCACTTCGAAAAGGCTTGATGTTTTTTTAAAGCTCTTGGGCGCTTTTCCCAAACATTACGTATCTATAATTTTAACCCATTTTCATACATCCAGCATTTCTGATGGACATGCAGAAAAACTCCATTTGGAAAATTACCAATTGGCATTGTTTTTCGTTTGAAAATTACATTGGTTTTAATTTAGTGCCATCTGCTAAGCAAGAAAGAACCACTGTGAAGTGGAATTTTTCGTGTCTCGTAGTTTTAAATGGAACAGTTTTTACTTCTTTTGTTTCTACACTTCTGTTTCCTATCATATTGAACATTACGGGCGTTTTGTCCATAAGAACCACTGTGAAGTGGAATTTTTCGTGTCTCGTAGTTTTAAATGGAACAGTTTTTACTTCTTTTGTTTCTATACTTCTGTTTCCTATCATATTGAACATTACGGGCGTTTTGTCCATATTCTCAATTTGAGACAAATCATAGTTTTTCTCCTTTCGTTTATCAATGACAAACTTCTAGAAACTTAACAGTTTTTGTTCCATGTCTTTTGGAAGTTTTTGGGCAACTTTTGTCTTTTGGCGAAGAGCAAAATTTCTGCGATTCATACACCACCAACTCGTTGTTACCGTAAAGGGCCTTTTTCACTTTCTTTGGGATTCTTTTTTGCCCATTTTATAAAGCAAATAAACAAACACTACTCCTCGTAATTATTAGTCCATTTTGGCGATTTTCTAATATCCACTGGGCAACAATGTCCTCTAAAATAGGCCAATTCTTAATGCCTGTGCGCAGTGCACATTTTTTGTTTTGGCATATTTGGAATTGCTACTTCATTCTTCTTCCATTCACGAAGAGAACATTTCATTCACGCCGAACATTCTAGCTGCAGCGCGATTAATTTTTTTTTTTTAAACGCTACTACTTTACATTTAAATCCGGAATTGTATTTATTTAGATTCCAAAAGGTAGGAATGGAGCAGACTGGAAACGACTGGTTTTACATGTCGCAAAGAAAAGACGCATTTATCTAAAGTGGGAAAAAAGTTTTTATTTTTAGTTTCGTTTCGTGGGAAAAAATTGATGCTTGTTATACGCCAGTATATGCTTGAAATAAAATTATATACTCTCAAATTAGTAGTGCGTGTTATACGCTAGGGTGTGCTATACGCCGGGATATACGGTAGTTTAAATAACAGGAATATCATATCGTACTTAAGTTTCTTATTTTTTCTATCATATATATTATAAAGCAGAAGTTCTGAAACTTCCAAACGAGTGTTTTCAAAAACTACCCGATGAATCTTTTTGCAAATTATATCATTCGATAGGAAATATTTTTGCGGAGGTTTATGATACAAATATACAGGGATAACTCTGAATTTTTCGGTTATTTTTGACGAAAGGGTTGCCAGTAGCTGATTTTGGCGAAAATTATAATTGCTAAAAGAATTAAAATGGCTATATCTGTTAGAAATATTACAAATATCTTGCAAATAATAGCAGAAAATAACTACTGATAACTACATTAATAATAATAAAGAAAGACCGCTTAAATGAGGCGTAATATTATAAAAATATATTTATCTTTAAAATGAAAAAAATATTTGTAATGCTTAAAAAATAAATTAACGCGAAATATAACAATTACTTCAACTTTTGGCTACTTATCCCTGGCGTTTAGAATAAAAACATGAATTTCAAAAATTGATTAAATGAATTTTGAATGATAGTTATTTCCCTTTTTATTATTTTCTTTCTCTTTTTTATCGAATTTCCGTATAATATAACTTACAGCAGAAAAAAGCAGATCTGATTGTAAAAGACACTGTAAGCTGTGAGTTACATATTCGTTTCTATACGATTTTCATCTTACTTTTGTCGCCAAAGAATGTGTTTTTAAGCCGAAAATGCACTACTGACTTAATGCTTGACATAGGGTTTGTAATGGTCGCTATAATGTTATTTTTTTCAAGTGAAGATAAGGTTTAGAGTATATTTTATTATTTAATCGTAAATTATGTAGATATGAGTATAACTCTTTTATCTCTTTTTGCAAATGTTTTTATTGTTAATTTAATTTTTCTTGCGCCATTTCGTCAATTTCACATACAGGAAAAATTACAGTTTTAAAATTTAGAAACTGAAGAAGGAAAGATTATCCCGTCGATTAAAAATCTACCGCCAAATTCCAAGATTAAATGTCAATAATGGATGATCGTAAATGTCACATTCACTTGACATTAAGCATAATATAAATATTAATTATGTCATCAAGTGATTTTAATTCGACATTTTATTTCTGCTTTTATATATGCTCTGCTCATTTGTTTTTCGTTATTTAAATGAAAATTTATGCTAATCTATATAATCTGGCTAACAGTTTGGCGATTTGTATAATTTGGCGAAATTGGTCGACGGTATAACCAAACAGTACTGAAGGAAAAATTTTGCAATTCAAAGGAAATTTATGCAATTATGCGTTATTACTATAAATAAATTCAACATTTTGAAATAAAAAATTCCCGCTGAATAAAATTTACAAGTCTTTTTTAATTAACCATTTCCTCTTCAATATTTCTTCAATCACTATTTCGCTATTCTCTTTCGCGCAGGCAAAAAAAAAAAAAAAAAAAAAAAAAAAATGTATTTTAAATATTTTATTAGATAAAACGTAAATAACATTTTTTTTTTTTTTTTTTTTTTTTTTTTTTAATATTTTTAAAATCTAATTCTACCATTATGTGTCTTACAGGACAAAATAGCAGAACTACTTTTAAAAATGGTTTTATCTGTTAATTGTATGTTATTTGTTTATTTGGGTGTTTGAATTTACTTTTTCACCAAACAATGCGATTTTATGCCAAGAAGGCGATGTTCGCAATATCTAAATTCTCTCACTCTCTTTTAAATGTGTGAGAGCATTTTTAGGATATTTTTTTTATGTTTAATTGTAAATATATAAATAGTAGTTACAGAAAAAATAATGCCTATAATGTTAAAATTTTAGTATAAATGTCTTCCTCATCCAAACTGTAAAATAATTTAATTGCAACTTTTCAAAGTTTTGGCGCAGATGTCATATACACACCATATTCGCACGATTGCAACAAAATGGCGATTTTATGCCTCACATGGTAAACCGACTATGGTTGTTTATTTATTAATAAACTATTTATTAACTTTCATTTTGTTTTTTAAAATAATATAAATCATTTTGTTCTATAGCTATTAATTAAACTTTTTTATTTATAAATTTTTTTTCCAAATAATAGAAAATAATTAAAAAATATTTATGAAATTGGTAATTGAAAACCAAGTTTTCTCCAAATTGGCGCCAGAAAAAAATTGCGCCAATGTGGTGCATACATGACATCTGTGTCAAAGTTTTTACACTATACATAAGTAGGGAAAATGCAATATAAATACCGATTAAAGTTTTTTCCAAATACGGAAATTTTGTCAAAGATTTGGTCATATACTCATCGAGGTATCTCACTGGCGCCAAAATGGCATTATTTGCCTTATATGGTAACCCAGCTATAGTTGTTTATCTGATGATAAGTTGTTTATTTACTTTCATTTTCTTTTTTGAAATGATATTTGTTGTTTTGTTCTACAGTTACTTTTTTATTTATTGTTAATTGCTTTTTAAAATGATAGAAAATAATAAAGTATATATAAATTTCTTTGGTATTCTAAAACGAGGATTTTGCCACATTGTAGTTGCAAGAAAATCGCGCCAAACCTATTGCGTATTTAATGTCTGTGTAGGAATCTTTTGTGAAATATGAAAATTGTAAATTGGCTACTACTTGATTATCACGTCAACCAATTTCGCCAAATTATAATAAATTTACATAATTTTATCTTAAATAACAAAGAGAAAATGCTTAAATACGAAAGTGCAAATAATTTTGTTTTCATTTTTCAGGAGGAAATTTTGCAATAATAAAGTAATTGCTGTAGTGAGAATTTTAATGTGTGTTTTTTTTTTTATCGTTGGCAATTTTCTGTAACGAAAAATTTTTTTTTTCTTGCCATTGTTTTGTAAGAGCTGATTTTGTCAAAGCCATGTTCAGGTGGTATTCAAATTTTTGAATCCTTCCCAATTACCACCCCCTTGGGCCGATTTTGCTCATTTGCAATTCCCCCTGAAATATTAACCATCTCAATGTACTTGACGAGTTTGAAGATGATTTTTGCATAATTGTGCCTTTTATCACGCGGATAAAATTTAATATATATATAAAGTTTTTAGGTGGGAGTAGCTTTGGTTTCCTGGCTTCACATAATGAAAAGTTGTGAAGAAAATTTTCAGAAGTTGTACCGTGGTAACGACTGTAATAATTAATATTTCTTCAGATGAGGGAAAACTTTAAATCCTGTTGCCATAATGGTCTCATTTCGCTTCCAAATGTGCACTGTTAGTAATAAACTAAAATAGTTACTTCTAAATAGCAAGTTTTTGTCCAACGTTTAAGATAATTTAATATCACAATGGTGTCTAAATCGTTTTCAGCAATGAGCAAGGTGCTGCTGGAGGTCCAAATTATTTAAAATGCAAATTTAAATTCACCAGTTCGTTTCATCCACGGTTGATTTTGAAATATTGACCAGCGCAGCGGGCATAGCCTGCTAGTTTTTTAATAAGGCGAAAATATCTCGAGAGAAGGATCAGAATTTATCCGTAAGAGCCAAACTGAAATACTGAAAATCAGGTGGGCACAATCAATGCTCTGAGATTAATGTAAAATAGCACTTATAAATTCAAATTACCTCACAATTTTAATGAGAAAAATTTAGGAAAATTTGTTTTTGTAAAAACTTGGGATTTCAAGTTCAACCAGGAATTACTGGGTTACAAAATGAAAATAAGAGGAATTTTTTTGACTGGAAATTCAAATACACTGTAAAAAAAAAAAAAAAAAAAAAAAAAAAAAAAAAATAATAATAATAATAATAATAAAATCCAATAAATAACGGAAATTGTACTGATAATCTAGACGCCAGTACTATTTCCGTATTTTAACGGAAAAAAATTCCGTTTTTTCCACAAAATATTTCCGTTTTTTTTTTTTCCATATTTACTTATATAAACAATTTTGCTTGAAAGCCAAAAAAGAATTTTCAAGGACAAACAGGCATCTTTATGATTTTTATTCTTTAGACAAATCAGATTAGAGCACATACATTTAATTTAAACAACAGTGAAGAAATGTCACTTTCCCTCGATGGGGATCAAATCAGGGACCTGTCCTATGGCAGATTGCAGTAGTGTAATACTATTACGTAATAGTTACTCATGCAGAACTTGCAAACATCTTTACTTATTTCGATTTTTTTTTATAAAGCAAAGGTTTTATGTTGAACGCGGCGTTAATTTTTGTAGAGAATTATTTTCCATTGAGTGTACAGTTCTAAATGTTTAACAGATTTTATTTCCATAATTTCGAATATTTGGTTTTTAATTACAGTTCTATAAAAAATAAATTTTAGACTTTAAAATATTACATGTAATTAAGAGTTGAATGCATTAAAAAGTTTTGTTTCCTTCATTTTAAGGAGATTTTAAAAAGTTTATTGTAATATTCATATTTATTTATTTATTTATTTATTTATTTTGCAAAGAATACTAACATACTTAAAAAAAAAAAAAAATTGTTTTTACAAATTATTTGTATGACGATCGATTTTAATCTCCACAAAGAAAGTTATTACAGGTTATTAAAATAAATTTCCTTTATTGTTTTTTATAACTTAGATAATCGTCAACATTATAATAATTTCGTTAATATAATTCAGATGTTTTAAATTTTATGTACAAATATTTCAAAGTGAATAGATTAAAAAAAAATATATATTAAACTTAAAAGTAGAATTTTTTTCTATTTTAAAATATTCTACGCACTTTTTAAAAAATCTGCTATAAGTGAGTTAAACATTATTTTAAAATCATAATGAAAATAAACTAACTGAAAATAAACAACTAATCTCAAACTTAAAAATGATTAATAAAATTTTATAATTTTTATTATTTTTTTAATATTGTAAAAATGTTAGCTTTCTATTATTAAAACAGAAAGAAATAAATAAAATTATTATAGAAAATTGTTCATAAAACAACTATAATATTTTTCTATTCAGATATAGATGGCGGCACTAGAGTTATTTATGGAACGTATGCTGTTTTAATACGGAACTTCTCTGTTTCCAGAATATTTGCGGAAAAATTACTGCATTTATAATCTCAAAATGTCAATAACCTAAGTTGTACTGTTTTATTTTGGAAAAATTAAGCTATTCCGTAGAATTTTACGAAAAAATTTGTGTATATAAACGGATATTTTTACAGTGTAGATATTTACATTTATCTTAAAGTACCTAAAGTCAGCGCTCTTTCAGCAGACAGGAAATTATAATGAATTTAAAGGGAGCTTATAACTGGAACTTTAGTGCAAAGGATAGAAAAATTGGAAGGATGGGGAAATATATTCGGAATGTATGAAAAAAAAGATAAAAAACAACGCAGAATTAAAAGTGTTAGAAAATAAAACTTGAAGGGGAGGAATTGTAAAAGTCGTTTTTTCAAAAAAGTAAAATCCACATACTATATGAGTGGTTTACATTGTTAAAAATATGGAACACTTGTTGTATAATCACTCCATTGATTTTATAAAGTATCTCTATTCTGACCAATGAGAATACTCCATAATATCTCAAGTAAGCGTTTTCTATAAAAGCGGTGGTGTGACTATTCAACAAATGCTTCAGATTTTTAACAATGTGCTTTCGGTTGAATACAGAAGTATGTATATAATTTAGAATGCCTACTAACAAGATCAAAAACCATTTTTATATGAATAATATCAACGGTGTATTCAAATAAAGTTTAGAAATTTATTAAAAGGGGCACTTTCATGTAAGACGCATGTCTGAAGTTTATAGTTTATAGCAAAAAAAAAAAAAAAAAAAAAAAAAAAAAAAAAAAAAAAAAAATCACTTAGAATTTTTATTTGGTTTTTCAGCAGCATTTTTGATTTTGATAATTTCAGTAATTTAAGCACGTAGTTCGATTACATGTTTGTTAAATTTATATTTTATTTATATCATTTTATTTATTTACTCATAGAAATTTAATTTCTTTCTCGAATATTAGCAAGAAACAAATGCTGGATTTTAGTGTTTTAAGTATTCATTTTATTTTATTTTATTTTATTTTATTTTATTTTTATTTATTTATTTATTTATTTTTTGTAATCGATCTGAACCCTATAGAGTTAGGTTTTAAAAAATTATGCGTGAAAATTATTTTAAAACTCATAAAAAAATTAGTAAATTGAGATACGATTGTCAAAGAAATTGCTTTTGAAAGATTTTTTTTCCTATTTGACGGTATTTAAAATTGAAATTGTGCGATATTAAAAGCTAATAAATTTGCAGAAAAGTTAAACTCATTGTTTAATTCGTTACCATCATGTAATATATTACTAGCGTTACTGACGAATTTGTTTTTCTTATAACATACATTATGGAATAAATGTACAATTTTGAAAAATACGCGACTATATTCAGTATTAAGCACGTTTCAGCTTTTTCGATGTCTTTAATTATACGTATGTTATAAATAGCACATTTTTCAAATACATCTTTTTTATTTCAGCGTCAGAAGCTTCATTGCCACCTGTATCCAGAGAAAAACCTCCTGCATCTGCTCAAACTGGTTCGCCACAGATTGCCTCAGGTCAGTCTATATAATACAATTTTTCTTCAGAAAGAAATGATAAATAAGGAAGTCATTATTTATTTATTTATTTATTTATTTTTTATCAATTGTGTATTCCAAATTTGAGCTCTTTTTCCTTAAGCGTATAAGTATCCACTGCAGTGAAATTGATTAAATAATAATGATAATAATAATAAAGAAAAAATAATACATATTTGAACATCGTTCGAGACAGTTCAATTTTACCAAATTTTCGCAAATAATGTATGACATTTTTTATTTCTGCTCTGCTAAAATAGACTTTAAGATTGATAAGTACTTGTATTCATATTAAGTTCAATGTTAATGATAATCTGTATTTTTAATGTTTGAAATGTAGCTAATTTTTACTCATTTATCCGACACGATTTCTCTCTTTGTGTATTTTGAGAGATACACTACTATTCTCTGGTTTACGTAATAATAGACTTTTTACTAGCTGACGCGATTTTTCTTTCTTTTTTTAAAATCTGTAATCTTAAATTTCAACATATCTCTTTAGCTACCAAAAACTTTTCATTAAATCAAATGTTTAGTTGGACTGAATAGCCGAGGGGCACCCATTGTCTAAATTATGCTGAAAATCATCATCAAAAGCAAAACAGATGTCAATCATCAATTGCTAATTATATACTCACCCATCATTTTCTACTGGAATGTGTAACACTTATTTAGGATTTTGTAAGAACAAGTTTTTCAGCTGAAAGAAAAAAATCCGTTTAATTAAAATTAGTAGTTGCGATTGTTATAAGCCGATTGTAAATCTCTTACATGTATAAAAAAAGGTCAACTTTCTGAAAGAATGGTATGTGAAAGACCATTTTCATTATGATTTTTAAATTCAGCACCAAAAATTAAATTAAGAGCAGCTGAAATTATCAAACTTTTTTTTTTAAATGTAGACCTGTGTAATCATTAAAATCTGTTGATACTCTTCTTTTTCATTGGGGAGTTCTTGATATTTTGTAGCTATACATCGCAAATGCAATATGCACACGACATTTGAATAATTATTCTGCAACATCAGATTGACGATATTTTTCAATATGTTTGTAATATAGCATCTTCTCTGTAGGTACACTATAGCCGTAATTTAAAGTTTTATAATCCCATCCTAACATGAATATTTCAGATAATCTAATTATTAATTTTAATATATTTTAGAAATTGTATTTTGTAAATTATTGAAATAAAAATTTTATAATATATAAACTATAACGTATAATATTATAATATTATGGTACAATATATAATAGAGTAACATGTCATATATTATAAAATATAACTTCGAAAAGTTATAAACAAAGTAAAAAGAAAAGAATGAAAATGGAGCATTATACCCCTAACAACAGATATATATATACAACATTTTAATCAACAAATAGAAAACATTTTGCTCTGAAATGCAATTTTCGGAGCAGAAACCGTAATATCTGAAACATATATTTTTGTCAATGCTGAATCTATATAAATAAATTCAGTTTACTTCCATCTCGTATATCACATAATTGTTAAAGATCGGGAGGCGGCAGCTTACACAATCACCTCGTCGGATTTACGGCTGAAATTCTAGAATTAGTTAAAACTTGTTTCATTATTGTATCAAAACGCAATCGGTCTGCTAAGCCACATCTTTGTGAAAAACACCTGAAACCCTTATTTTAACGGTTGACTCGTAGGTTTACCATTGTGTACTCCTGCACCCAAAGATACGAAAACATAGAGGACTGGGAGCAGGAAAACACAATGATAAACCTACGAGTAAACTGCTACAATCTGATTTCCTCTGTTTTCTACCAAGATTATGATTTTGGTTATGCTGATTGCGTTTTAATAAGCTAATCAAGTTTTAATCAATTCTGGAATTTCAGCAATAAACTCGATGAGGTGATTGTCTGTGCTACCGCCTCTCGGTCTATTATTCCGGTCCACCAAGATTATGACTTGGTTAGGCCGATCGCGTTTTGATATGCGAATCCAGTTTTAATCAATTCTGGAATTTTAACACATTCGCTGCCACTCACGCGAAAGCGCGTGGTATGACGCAAACGTTAAGGGGCCACTCCCGCGCCAGCGCGTTATGTGGGGTGATTTCCAATAGCCAGTCACGCGCTGGCGCGGGAAAATCTTTCACTGATTCTTTGTTATAAAAAGTACATCGGCTTCTGGGGAAAACCCACTTCTATACAGTGCGGCATTAACTATCATCACGTCTTCACGTAAGCGGCAGCGAACTTGTTAACCATGATCTCTCGAGGTGATTGTCTGTGCTACCACCTCCCGGTCTATTATCCAACCCTGAGCTGAAGCATAGCCGTCTCCATCCTGAAATTCTAATGAACTTTGAAATTTTTAGTTCAAACATCCAATTTTGACATTGATAAATTTTAAAATGTCAAAATATTACCTTTAGTAACATGTAACATATGCTTAATAATAGTTTTTTTTTTTTTTTTTTTTTTTTTTTGACAGGAAATGTTTTACAAAGCTAACATAAAAACTAGTATTTCGGGGCTACTTTGATCCAGGATTTTTTTGGTTCGAAAATAGCTCTAATTACTTAGAAATGCCTTTTATACTGTCAAATTTCTTAAAAAATGTTTTAAGTAACAATTTTTTTCAAGTATTGTTGTAGCAAAGGGTTAAATTTATTGCTTTTAGAATTGCTTTAAGAATTGATTCATTGTATTTAAATGTAAAAAAAAAAAAAAAAAAAAAAAAAAAAAAAAAAAAAAAAAAATTGTCTAACTGGTTTGTAGTGTTAATTTATTAGCAGAGGCTATTGAAAGGAGATTTAAATAAAATGTATTTGTTTTCATGTGAAATATATTCACGTTACATAGAACTAAATGAATGTTCAAAGAAGCCCCTAGCCGGGGGCTACTTTCCTCTACATTCAATATTTTAAAAATAGTTTAACAGATAAAAAGTAAAAAAATTCCTCTTTAATACCTTACAATTTGCTTCATTGTTTCATGTTAATTGTTTACAATACAATTACGAAGTTGAAAAATCATACATAATATTTTTTAATAATAGAAAAAATGAGTGAAGCCTGGAAAAAGTGACCCAAGCCTCGGATGATGGTGCATAGTAAAATAAACTGTAATTTTTAGATTAAAAAGCTTGTTTTTTTTTTTTTTTTTTTTTTTTTTTTTTTTTTTTTTTTTTTTTTTTGTTAATAGATCATAAAACACATTTTTTTTTTAAATATATTAATTACATAATTTATATCTTTAAAGTTCTAAAACTATAAAACATGACGAGATTATAGAATTTTTAATTGCATTTTCTGTTTTAACATTAAAAATATTTTATAAATCATCCATTGACTTATCTGTTCAAACACTCATATAGAGTTGTCTTATTTAGAATCAAAGACATGTCACATCTCTAACAGACATAAAAACTGTTCGTATTACTTGAACATTAATTAGAATAAGAAAAATTCCTTGCGTAACGAAAAAAACAAATTATTTTGTTATTGTAAGTCACAAAATTAATTAAATCCTGTGGAATGCTTTGTGAACAGCTTAGTGATGAATTAATTCATAGAAAAAAAAGCAGTAACTTGCACAAAAAATAGCAGCCACGAGCTCGTGTTGAGAGCCCGTAACACGCATTTCAATTATTAAACAAAATATAACGCCGTCAGACATTTTTCCGCTCACGAACATTTTGCACCTATATAGTCTGCTGCGGAAGTTGCGCATAGTTCCGTTCCCACCAATTGTGGGTTATTACACGGAAATATGATTCTCAGCTTTATACGCAATGCCGAGTAATTATTTTGTGAATGAATGGATGGTTAATGAGTAACTAGATGACCACGTCATTTTACAAAGAATAAAAAAATAGCAATTAGATAGAAATAATTTTTCATAATGAAGGTTGTTTTAACAATGATCTTCTGTTCTGTGTTACGTAAAGAAAATAATACTGGAAAAAGTATTCAAAATAAAGTGCGATTCTAAATTCCCTTAAACGTTCGCATATGATCCGGTTAACCCCCTCACGGCAATCGTCACATGCACGTAAAATTTTTACAATTTTTCTTCTGTCATACCAGTAATATTACAAAGTGATTTTTTTTTATTTAAATAGCATATTAAATACCGATATGTAGTTTTTTTTTCAGCAAAAATAATGTAAAAATAACTTATACAAAATTATTGAGTAACAAGTAATAATTAAATATTTTTTATTGGGCAGTCTTTGGTATCTAATAAGTGATTTCGAAACTAATTCTAAAAAGAAAGAAGAAGAAAAAAGAAAAAAAAAACTAAGGCAAATGCTTTATAGATAAATTTTATTGAATCATTATACACAAATAAGTTAACGTTAATATCAGATCAATTTCAAATCAAAACTCTCTACTTTCTTTCTTTTTTTTTTCTGTTTGTTTTTTGTTTCTTTTTCGTTCATCTGACGAAGCCCTATTCGTCTCATTCTTTGTCTATATCTGTCCGTTACAGAATACGTGCACAAAAACTGAGTCAGAGACTTCAAATTTTGTGTACTTACAACTGAAAACCTCGTGTCACAAGACAAATCATAAACTTTTGAAAAAGTCTATTATTTTAATTGAATTAATTTTTTCAATGTCTTCTGTTCATTTTAATATTTAAATTTCAAATGAGAACTTTGATTTTAACATTTTTCATGTTGACACCATTACTTGGGGGCAAAGCTACTGAACAGAAGGTTCTTAATTCGAGCCCTGGTGCTGGATGTTGAAATTTTCATATTAAGATGGATTTTATTAAAAGAAATTTTGTATTTTTTGCTAAATTAAGGGTTTATATTATTAGGGTTTCGCTTATTATGTCATTCATAATATGACATCGAATTATTTTTCCTTTCTATTTTAAAAACTATTTATTTATTAACGATTAGACATTTTAAATTTCGTTGAAAAATTTTTTTGTCGCTTTTATAAGTTTAAAATTCTACTTATATTTTAGCAATTTTTTTTTTTAAATTTCGGATTTTTTAAAGATTTGAAATTTTGAATTTCATTTAAATAATTTAATTTTCTTTTTAATTTGTTTAAAATTAATAACTTCCCTTTATATTTATTTTAAAATTAAATTTATTGGTGCTATCGTCTATGTAAGAATTTAATAAATATAAATGAACAATTTGAATTTATTAGTTAAAGGATGAGTTGTTTCAAAAGAAATATTAAAAAAAAAAAAAAAAAAAAAAAAAAAAAAAAAAAAAAAAACACTATGCGATCTACGACTACATTTACCCGCTTTTTTATCAATTGTTTTCTGTCCGTCATGCATAAATTGTAATCAAAACAGAAAGAAAGGAATTCTTAACATACTAAGGGATTTAAAACTTCTAAATTAGCTTAGAAAGACTGGTTTACTTAGATAGACAAGCAGACTCGCAGACAGACATTTTGTAAAAATATGTTTTTTGGAATCTCTGATCCCTAAAATGTGTAAATTCGTTAAAAACTGGAATTCGAAAATTTTCACGAATCCAATACTTTTATCTTGTAAAGACATAAGAATGTAATAATTTAAAATTAATGTCAATCAAGACTCGCATTTTCGAAACCCACTTATCAGATCTTCGTTTCTGCCCATTATGCCTATTCGAAAGGAAAAAGTACTTTTACAGGCAAGAATATTATCTTACAGGCCAAATCTTATCTTCTGTCCATGTGCTTTCAATAGGAGGAAATGCTTTTGCAGGCAAGAATAACACAATGCTGAATTATATCTTTAAAAGTAAATTTTTGCGAAATAAAAATATAAAAATTTAAGAGAACTGAAAGTAAAAGAAAAAAAGAAAAGTAAGATATCTCAACATATAACACAATTTTAATGCGAGTGATTAATTTCAAAAGAAATAATTTAAGCCTGATGGCGACCAAGGATTCGCTGCTTTATCTGAGATTCGAAATTCTGCAAAACATATTTGTGAAGTTATAGACAAATTTCAAATCGATACTCACAGTGCATTCACGCTGTTAAAAAAATGACAGGAAACTTATTTCTCAAATCTTGGTTTTTGGCTATTATGCATTTCCAAAAGGAAAAAGTGCTTTTACAGGCAAGAATAATACAATGCTGAATTATATTAATAAAAGTAAATTTTACACAAATAAATACATAATAATTAAAAAATCCCGCAAAATGAAAGTAAATAAAAAAAGAAACAAAAAAGATGTCTTACTACATAAAAAATTTAAATGTTAATAATTAATTTCTAAAAGAATAATTTAATCCTAATGGCAATCAAGACTCACTGCTTTCTCGCACAGTTAAAATATTGTGAGAGAAATTTATTTATCAAATATTGGTTTTTGTCCATTATATTACATTATATTGTAAAAGAAAAGTGCTTTTATAGGAAATAATAAATTGTTAAATTTCAAGATTCGAAAAAAAAAAAAAAAAAAAAAAAATGAAAAATGAAAGATAAAATGAGTTAATTAAGAAAATATATCATAAATCTTTAAAAGATTTAAAAGTGAACGACTATTTATATATATATACTCGTAATAAACGAGGTAAAGGTTCATCATCCAGTATAATATCTAAAAAATCTATTATAAAGCAATTAAATGATCTTCATAGAAATTATTTAATTAGTTATAATTGGTTAATAGTTCGAAAATATATTTTTGCTATACAAAAGAAAAAATTTCCACAGTATTTAAATATATTTCAAAGTATAAAGTTTAATATGCATTTCACAGATTTATTCTTTGATCTAATAATGATAAGAGTTAATCAATATCAATTCACTATCAATATCAATATCAATAATCAATATCAATATCAATTTACAAAAAAGACCTAAAATTAAAAATGCAAACACACAAATGTTAATTACTTTTACTAATCATATTTTTAATAAAATTAATATTAATTATATAATCAATGATACTAATTGTGAATTTCCGATAAAAAATTTACAAA
The DNA here is from genome assembly GCA_964019185.1 of Maratus speculifer. Taxonomy (NCBI): domain Eukaryota; kingdom Metazoa; phylum Arthropoda; class Arachnida; order Araneae; family Salticidae; genus Maratus; species Maratus speculifer. Next base: position 51,893,669 of record OZ025290.1, on the reverse strand, counting down.
TATCTAGAACATTCAGATACCCGATTCCTTTAGGACGCAAAATCTTTAATTATAATTCCTTTACCAAAAATACCGCTGCCACTAGTACCTTTCCTTGTAACTGCAAAGATCCTATTATGCGACCATTTATCAATGAGGATCATGGTCATATAATTACTGGTAACCTGAATATTGTTAATAATTATACTCTACGAAAATTAATGGATTATGGCACTAAATTTCGACATCCATCCACACTTAATATAAAACCAATAATAAAACAATTTAATTATGATATAGACTTATTTATTTATAAAATTTCTATTACCTATAATAAACCTATCACTTATTTTCACCAATGGAAATTATTGGTTATTGATAAGTTAACTCAAGAACTTAATAAAAATGTATCAGAGCTACCGTAATTTCGGGTGTATAAGCCGCGGATCAAACAATTCTTTTTCGACCCAGAAATTTTAAAAAAATGAATGTTACTAGTTAGATCGCCGTAAATATTTCTGTTCAATCACTAAATAAGATTTCTGGGTCCAAAAAGAATTGTTTGATCCGCGGCTTATACACCCGAAATTACGGTAATTAAAGTGAATACTCGTCACATTTTCCAACAAATTAATAAACTGCAACAGAATTTTGTAATTACTTATATAGATAAATCCCCAAATAACTATGCTATTATTTGTAAGTCTTATTATCACAATCTTTTGACATTATCTATATCCTCTAATAATTCTTTCGATAAAACTAATGATGATACCATTGTAAATAATCGTAAAATTAATAGTTTTTATACTCTTAAATTTTACACCTATTAACTTTAATTATCCTTATTTAGTGCTAATTCCTAAGTTTCATAAGAATCCCATTAAATTTAGAACTGTTACAATGGGATGTAATACTTATAACAATTATGCCAACAATATTTTATTAGATATTTTAAATCAGATATATAAACATACTATAGCGAAAGATAATACACATTGTATCAAAAACAGTTATCAATTGGTAAGCATAATTAAAGAATTTAAAAGTGTTAAAGACATAAGAACTTATGATTTTAAAGATCTTTTTAATAATATCAATCTCGTTGACCTTCATAATATCATTAATAAACTATTCATACAATTTAAAAATCAGTTAACTCTTCCTAATTATATGGATGAGGCTTATTTTCGCACATTAACTAATTTCATTATAAACAATAATTTTATTTTACAAGATAATACTATATATATACAAAAGTAAGCATTCCTCAAGGGGACTCTTCGTCAAGTATTTTGTCCGATTTATTCTTATATTACTATGAACGCAGTTATTGTAATGAACATCTTTTTATGTTTCGATACATTGATGACATTATTTTACACTGCAAATTCCCAGCACACATTGAGAACACATGTGGAGCACTTTGATTGAAAAAAGTGTTCCAGTCACCTTAATGTGTACTGAAATGTGTTCCGGATGTGTTCCACTATAAAGAAAGTGTGCCGACAGTGTCCTGAAAGTGTTCCGAAAGTGATCTGCTTAGAATATTTGTTAAATCTAAACTTGGGAACACATTTAAGAGCAGATTGGGAACACATATGGGCACACTTGTGAAATCATGGCTTTCTGTGTTACAATGATGATGACCATAAGGAGTCTTGATCGCAATCAATGTGGATCTCAAGATCAATTTGGTAAGTTAATTTTTTTTTTATTTACTTATTTTTTGCATGCATGCATATAGTGATTATTTCTTTTGAGGCTTTCATAAATTCATAAAAACCTAGAGAACAAGAATAATAGGTGCACTGTGTGTGCGTGGGGGGGGGGGGGGTGTAACATTAACATGGAAAAGAATTTTGTGGTTAATTAATTCAATTTCATATTCAATTCCACTTTCAAATACTGATCGTAATGACGTACAGTGGTGTCAGGAATTGGGGAATTTAGGAGTAAAGAGTTGTCATGTAATTCCCCCTCCCCCTTTCACAGGGCCGTACAGAGAGACCACGTGTCCTGGTAGCAATCCAAATGCAAGCCCTCTTTCCTCTCACATCATAAATATAAATTTGCTAAGTCGAAATTTAATAAGTAAAATTACCGTCTTAGACAGGTGATTTCCGTCTTAGGAGGTATAAATGCATAATATCCTTTTTGGTTTTCCGTATGAATAAGAATTCTGTTTTAGACAGGTAAATTAAAAAAAACAGTAACTTCTGACTTTTTAATTTTATTATTTGTTAGATATTTAAACTAAAAAATAATTAACTTAAAAAAAGTACGATTACACTGTTTTGCTACTTTATTTTTAAACAAGGACCGAAGCCAGGTGCTCTAGTAGAGATGGTAACAGGTGATCAGGGGCGTGCGAAGAGGAAAATACGCCCAGGGAAAAGGCTGAATTTGACACCCCCCTCCGGAACTTTTTCTTGTAACAGGCAAAAAATGACGTTGTGAGCATAAATTTTTGCGCCCCGTATATTTCCGCGCCCGGGGCAACGGCCCCTTCTCCCCCCCTTTCGCACGGCGCTGCAGGTAATTTGTACCATCTGTCAGAGTTGATTTCAGGAAAACGTCCGAGGGGGGGGGGGCGATCCTCCCCCCCCAGAACAATGAGATGTCTCCCCGGAAGATTTGTGATTTTGTGTTTTCAAAGGCAAAAAATGCACGCCCACCCCCGTAACTCTACAATGTCCCCCTCCTCCCGAGCAACAGAAATCCTTCTTGGTAAAAGTGTCTAAATTTAACATTGTCGTCTACCCCCCCCCCCCGATTTTCTACGGACTGCTCCCCAACTCCTTCAGGTTTGGATTTTTTAGTGAATAATTGAAAAATGTATATAAGTGAGATGAAAAGATAAGTGTTATATATTTTGAGCTCCTCCCCCCTCAAGACTACATGTCCAACTTGCTAAAGTTCTTGGCACAGAGCATATAACTGTGTGGCTCTTGACATCAGGAGATTTTTCAAGTTAGTTGGAACATTTTATTACCAATGAAACGTGTCTTTCCCTCAAATGCAAATGTTCCCTTAACTTAAGAGCCCATGTATACTTATAATTGGAATAAATATTGATAGCCCTTTGCTGTTTTTTCATTACATATTTTGCAATTAAAAAAATCCTTAAAGTTTTTTTTGTGTGTGTGTGAGTGGGGGGGGGGGAGAGATGGGAGGGGGATGCGGAATTTTCTTTTTCATTTTGTTTCAAATGACAGCAGAAGCATAGCCTCACCCCTTGAGCAGATGATGGATGCAACCGTCCTTCTCCTCTCCTTAGTTACTAATGATAAACTCAGTACTTACATTATTATTAATATTATTATTATTTTAAAATATTGAATCTAAATTGTATTACTGTATTGTCCTAATTCTTATTTGGCCTAAAATGCGGTCGGTATCTTGACACAGTACATTCTAAATTAAATAATTAAGAAATATGAATAATAATAAATTATAAAACTTCTAACTTGCAAATAATGATAATTTTTTCCGAAGTACTGTAGTGGAAAGTTTTTATCGAATTGGTGTGGCAACATCGACGCGACGCGCGGGAAATGGAAGCTGAGCTGTTTGTTTATGTTTACATTCCGACTCGGCGTCTCTGTGCAATTCGCAATTTTTATATATTTATATTAATATAAAGGTTACTCGACTTGTTTCTTTCAAAATATTAATACGAAGATTTTCTGTGGTACGTATTCTATTGCATCTATTGCATTTTGTTTTTGTTAGTCGAATTAATCAATATTCAGCCTAATTTATTTTACATAGGCACGTGATCTACATTTTATTGTGACATCTGAGTTTTGACAATAAAGGCAGGTATTCAGATATCCCATAAGGAACACACTGTTTTAAGATTCTTTAAATCCGAGTGAAATCTAAAATTCGATATTCAGATGGCATCCATATTGCTTAAAAAAAAAAAACGTTCGGTGTAAAAAACGTTATGTTTGCATATCTATATCTGTATTGTATGTTAATCTGTAATCTCCCGTTTTTATATTAATCAAAATGATTTTAGTAACAGTATTACAGTAAACGCTCTCAAATATATAGGTACATCTTCAAACCAGCAGTTATGTATAGTGTAAATATTTTGTTTGCATTTTTTTTAAGAGTAGGGTCACCCGGGGTAAAATGGGTATAAAAATCAGCTTTTTTATTTTTATTGTTTCATTGTAGAAATGTTGTGAAATAAATTCATGTTTTTGTTCAATATTTTTGACATTGTGTATCTTAGGTCTAAATTAAACATAATTTGTGGTTCCCTTTTTTTTTAAATTTTTGTGTAAAACACTATACCTATTTTACCCCGATGTATACTCATTTTACCCCATGGTTCGGGGTAAAATGGGTATGCACCGGAGTAAAATGGGTATATGCTGGTTAAATTTGAATAATAAATTAAATATACTTAAATACACGATAATTAATGTGTAAACCATTTAAAAGTTTTGTACTTTCATCTTCTGAATCATGTGTAAACTTGGAAGGTGAAGGGAAGGGGCTTCAAAAACTCCCCACTTCAATTTGCTTACATTTTTTTCTTGACATATAAAAACACTGTTATGAAACTAATGTAAATAAGATGAGAGTACTGACAAATCCTATCCTCCACCACATCAGTTTACACACATGCTGTGAATCATGTTTCTCTTTAAAGATATTTTTTTTTTATTATTATTTAATGCAATTCAAAAGCAGATAGATATCAGTATGAATATCTGTAGGGAAAAATGAGAAATTAAATTACACTGGAAAATCAATGTTTAATCAAAAGCAATTCATGCAGATAGGTATAACATAATAAAAATTGACATGCAAAGTGTATACTGGCAAGGACTATTGCAGCTTGGTTGAGATAGCTTTCTGACAATTTGGATGCGTTCACATCAGCAACATCGTCTTTCTCTGGAAAGAAATAAAATAATCCAGCAGATGACTTTGTTGCAAACTTCACAGTATTTTCACCTTCATCAGGGATATCAATAATGAGACCTGTGAATTCTTGAACAGACTACTTTACATTAAATTTTACAGGGACTCAATCGCCAATCATTGGATTCATTGCAGTGAAAACCTTTGGCTTAACTTCTATTTTATGGGTTGCTTCGATTCTTTTAACTGTTTGTACTTTTTTTTTTTTGTGTGTGTTCCTAGTGCAAAGACTTGTAGCCACCTGCTCTGTAGTTAAAACTTCTCCTATCTTTGCTTGTACTCTCTTGCGTTTTTCTCTGAGTTTTTTTATAGCCTCGCCAGTACTAGAAAATGTGTTTTAATTTAATTTCACGATATTTTTCTTACCTTGTGTTCCTGTACATTTAATCAATTTGCATGTATTTTAATGTCACCCGAAATAGCCTAATTTATAATATAAATGATAAATTAATGATATAAGTAATAGCCTAATTTCATATAACAAAGCATAATATCAATTTAAAACATAGGATCAATAACAATTTGCCTTCAAAGGTCTTTCAACTTTGATCAATCTTCATACATTCATATCTTGACCTATACCCATTTTACCCCATATGACAAAAAACGCTATAAAATTTTTGTGAGTAAATAAATTTACTTAATTTTACAGTTTTCAGTTAGAAGAATCCTTCTTCTGTAAATATCAAACAGTTTATTCCTAAAATTCTTCCAGTATATTTTTCTGGAAAGAAGTTTTTCAACCACTAAAAACACTTTGTTCTATCTTCTGTAAAACAAAATAGTTGCCAAGCCTATTATATGTGTCGCCAGTTTGTTTTTATAAGGTTTAAGTATTGCCAGATATGTAAGCACTTTGTTCATAATTAAATTTTTTTTTTTTTTAAATTTGTCTGGTAAAATAATAAAATAAATAAAATATACCCATTTTACCCCGGCTACCCATTTTACCCCGTGTGACCCTATAATTTGAATGTAATTAAATATTAAAAAATATAATGATTGCTTAAAATGAGTAAAATATTAATTTAAGACCTAATTGATAATTAAATTAAATAATAAAAATTAGCTCTAAAATGAAGCCCTATCAAGCTGTTTCATACTTTGAAATTTTTGGGTTATTGTCAACTAGTGTGTTTTCTTTTCCTGTCATTTTTTTATTTGAAATATTTGGAATTATCTATATTAGGGGGATGTGCATATATAACTATTATCATTTAAGGGGGAAGGGGGGGGGTCTGGCACTGGCAGACGATATCTCTAGGGGGAGACAGAGTTTGTTTATTGTTATCAATATCATTTTTGATCCAACCAAAATTTTCTCTTTTTTATTTGTAACATACATGGTCTTTGGTTCAAAATAGTATGTTTTTTTCTTTTTTTATGAAAAAGCAAAACCGTTATTGAAATTATGAAATTATTATAAAGTTGAATAATTCTAAACATGGAATTCCCCAATGTTTTACATTCCTATTCTTTATATGTGTATGCATTCATAATCGCTGTTCGACAATGCAAAATTAGTATATTTGAGATGAAACTTATGTTTACTAATAGGTAAAAGAGAAAGAATGTTGTTCGCTTGTTTTGTTGATAAAAATTTCTACCTGCACCCCCTCCTGTCCCTCCCCATTCATGAGCGGTAAGTGAAAGAAGACACTATTACTGTTAAATAGATTATGTTACAAAAAGCTATTATAAAATTCCTTTAAAAAGTAACTATTTATTTTAAGTGTTATTTCATATGTATTTCATACATAAGCTGATTTATATCTTATATATAAAGTTGTATTTTATTAACTTCCCTTCTTTTGAATCAATAAAACATTAAAAAAAATATTTTATATGCCACTCTAAACAAATTTAGTAAATTTTAAAAGTGAAAAAAGAAAATTTAGACATTGATAACGATATTACTATGGGGAGTGGGGTCGAGAGATGATAACATTTGATATCGGGAGGGTGGAGGGAGTCCAGATTTTCCAAAAAGTTGATAATATGTATGAACAAACCCTAAGCAGAATTATGAAATCAGAAAAAAAAATTAAATTATTGCATATCAAAACTGAAATTAATACAAACAAGTAAGAAAAAGCATGCGTCAAGCATATATTATGAAACACTTCCTGAAATGTTGAACAAAGCATCGTTTTTTAGATAAATAAGGTGTTAATGTCCATAGCCAAATATGGGTTTTGATACTCTTGAACAGACCTGTATTTGATCTGCCGGTTGGTATATATATATATATATATATATATATATATATATATATATACTGTATACTGCAGAAGTTTAGTTTAGCAAGAAAACGCCTAACAAGTTGAAATTTCTCGGTATTTATGTATTAACGCCACCACAGTTACAGATTTGGCGATTTTTAATCTACACTTAAATTTTTTTGACAAATCATAAAATAAAACACTTTATATAAAATTAAAACACTTTCAAAATTCAAAACACTATATTTAAAAACAAAGTAACATATCAGATTTTGGTGGAAAATGGGCCGATATAGAGTCACTCCTGCTGCGGTAGTGTTAATACGTAAGTACCAATTTCTCTTCCAGCTATTTATACTAATGTATGGAAAAATATTTCAATACTTTTGTTAAGCCATGTATAGTGTTCATTCTAGGCTATTTTTGAAAGGGTGCAGCACCCTGCCCTTTTTCAAATTTGCAAAATGCACCGCTGGTTTTACCCAGAGATTTTTAATAAATATTTAATTCTGTATTATTTTTAAATTTGTGTGCCCAAAAATGTTATAATTTTTTTCATTTCTTTAGGAAAAAGAACATCAAACTATTCAATTATGGTTTAATTTAATTGTATTTTTAATTTTTATGTCATAAAATCAATCAAAATTAATATTACTTGACTTATCTTCAGTGTTCTCGCTGTCGCTCGCCATTGTGCCAAATTGCTACTAAATTCTTCATTTGGTAAGCAAACAAGCGATTTGATTCGTCAAATTGCTAGTGCTCAACTTTTGCCATTTCTTTTCTTTTCTTTTTTTTTTTTTTTTTTTTTTTTTTTTTTTTTTTTTGTGTGTGTGTGTGTGTTTGCCCTGTGTTTTGAAGAGTATAATTTTGAAACTGCATTTGAAGTATGGACTTCTAAGAAAAGCTGAATTCTAGAAAAATAAAAGTTCATTTGAATATGACATTTTGATTTTTCAGATTCATTGTGTATGATATCATAAAATTCTGAATTAACTTAGGAATTTTTATTTCATTAACATTTTAATGAGTTAAATCAGTTTTAGATTTTATTTTTCTTGATTACGCAAGATATTTAGAACAGAAATGTATAATATAGACGCACGCGGTGTGCAGAAAACTTTATGAAGTTTGCAGAAAATTTTAAGAAAGAAACAATTTTTATTTATTTACTTACTTATTTTTTTTAGTACCAAAAAATAAAAATATTCCCTCAATTTTATCAACAAATTATTTACTGTTAACGCGAATGTCTTCAAAAAAAAGCATGAAATTTAATAAAGAATCGCGTAAAAACATGCATTTCACCAAAGAATTGCATAAAAAAACCTCCATTTCAACAAAGAATCGTGTAAAAAAAATCCAACATTTCGACAAAATACCACGTGAAAAACATGAATTTCGTCCAAAGGCTGAGTAAAAAATGTGAATTTTGTCCAATGACCTCGTTAAAAACATAAATTCCATGCATGAATCGCATAAAAAAATACAAATTTTGTGCATGAATCGCATTAAAAAATACAAATTTTGTGCATGAATCGCATTAAAAAATACAAATTTTGTGCATGAATCGCTTAAATGATCGCATGAATCGTGTTAAAAAGGCAATAATTACGTTCAGAAATTGTATGAAAAGTGCAAATTACATCTATGAATCATGTAGTAAAACGCGAATTACGTTCAGAAATCATTCAAAAAACGCGAATTTTGTTGGAAGAAAGCTGAAATGCAAATTACGTCTATAAATCGCATAAAAATAGCAAATTGTGTTCATAAATCGCATAATAAATGTGAATTGCATTCATGAATCGCATAAAAAACACCAATTACGTTCATGAATTGCTCAAAAAACGCAAATTACATCCATGAATCGCGTAAAAACATGAATTATGTCCATGAATCATCATTTCATCAAAGAATCAAGAAAAAATCCAAAAATTTCATCAAAAAATTGAAAAAAAGCAAAAAAAAGTAAATTTTGTTAAAAGATCGTGAAAAAAAAAGGCAAATATTGTTGAAAGATTGCAAAAAAAGCAGACGATTTTAAAAAATGACGAAAAACAGCTGATTTTGTTAAAAAGTCACAAAAACCAGATTTTGCCAAAAAAAATCTGAAAAAAACGTTAAATTTCGTGAAAAGATCACAAAAATGGGAAATTTCGTTAAAATATCACAAAAAAGGCAAATTTCGCCAATTTTGTCGCGTTTAAACACAAAAAAACGCAAATTTTGAAAAAAAAAAAAAAAAAAAAAGAGCACATAGTTTGTAACTGGTTTGGGGGCCCCAAAGCACTGAAACTTAAGGGGCGTCAAATTTATACTACAAACATCATTTTTAGGCTGTCGCAAGAAAAAGTTACGAGAGGGGAAGGGGCCTCAAATTCTAATTATTCCCCAAGTGCAATTTTCTTTTCGCACGCCCCTGATTGTGAAGCAAGAAAATCCGCTTTAAGAGCAATAGACACAATTTTGAAGCAGGAAAATCAGCTTTTATAACAGAAAAATTCCCTTCTCACATTAATTTTTTTTGTGCCCCTTTGACGAAATTTACATTTCTTTCCGATCTTTTGCGAAATCTTTTTTTTTTTTTGGGGGGGGGGGATATTTTGATAAATTTTGCATTTTTCCGTGAATGTTTGGCAAAAGTTGTCGTTTTTTGCAAATCTTTTGACAATTTTCCATTTTATTGCGATTTTTGGACAAAATTTACCGGTTTTTTGCAAATCTTCAGATGAAATCTGGCATTTTTATCATGATGTCTGACGAGAGTTGCCATTTTTCATGATTTTTGGCAAAATTTGCCGTTTTTTGCAAATCGTTTGACAAATTTTCATTTTATTGCGATTTTTGGACGAAATTTATCGTTTATTCACTATTTTTTGAGGAAATCTGCCTTTTTTTGGAGATTTTGTGATGAAATTAACCATTTTTTCGCGAATCTTGTTGGAAATTAGATATTATTTTGTGATTTTTTTAATGAAATTTGTCGGTTTTTCACGATTTTTTTACGAAATTACTCGTATTGTAGGACACGTAAGAGCTATTTTTTTGCCTAATTTATGCACAATACTGCATATTTTGTCAAAAGATCAGGAGAAATATGCCAATTTTGTCAAAAGATCTGGAAAATATGCAAATTTTGTCAAAAGATTGCAAAAGAAAAAATAGAATTTTGCCAAAAAGCGAGCAAAGAAGACATATTTTGTAAACAGATTGCAGAAAATATGCAGATTTTGTCGAATGATTGGAGAAAAGTCACGATTTTGCTTAAATACTGGGAAAAAATATGGGAATTTTGTTGAAACATCATGAACAAAATGCGAATTTTGTCCAAAGATTACGAATATTGTGCAAATTTTGTCCAAAGATTACAAATATTGTGCAAATTTTGTCCAAAGATCACGGATAGTAAGCGAATTTTGTCAAAAAGTCACGGAAAGTTTTCTTGAAAGATCGCAGAAAATATGCAGATTTTCTCAAAAAGGGATGTGAAAAAAACACGAATTTTGTGAAAGGATCATGGATAAATGCAAATTTCATTGAAAAGATTGTCGAAAAAAGTGCAATTATCGCCAGATGGTCACAAAAAATGCAAATTTTGTTAAAACGCTGCAAAAAAAATGCAAATTTTGTTAGTGGTCCATGAGGCCATGAAAGTTCAACTTTTTCTTTGCTGAGCCTGTAGCATGTCTGCAGCAAAGAAAAAAAAGGTGAATTTCACCAAAAGATCTCAGAAAAATGCAAATTTTATGAAAGAATTGCAGGAAAATGCAATTTTCATCAAAGAAATGCTAATAAAATGCAAATTTTATCACAGAGTTGTGAAAAGACGCAAATTTTATCAAAGGATCATGAACAATTGTGAATTTCATCAATGGATTTTGAATTTAAAAAAATGCATATTTTTTCAAATAATTATGGAAAAAATGTCAATTTTTGACTAAAGATTGAGGAAATGCTAATTTCGTCAAATGTTTGTGAAAAGCAAGAATTTTTGCCTTTGCAGAAAACATGCAAAATCAAAGACGACTGCAAAAATTCATGATCTTTTGGCGCCTGATCAGCAAATTTCATGATTTTTACACACTTAAGGACAAAATTTGCGATTTTTTTTCCGTGCTCAATCAACACAATTCACTTTTTTTTTTTCCCCGGGCGATAAGCCAAGAAAACATTTGATTTTTCTGCAGCTGGTGAATTTGAAATTTTTTTCATGCATCATCAACAAAACTGACAATTTTTTCTTGCCCAGTCAATGAAATGTGTAGCTTTTCTCGCTTCAATCCAATCAACAAAATTTGCAACTTTTTAGAAGTCGATCAGTAAAAATTCATGATTTTACAGTGGCCAATCGACAAAATTTGCCCTCTTTCTGTTTTTAATTGACGAAATACATGTTTTTCTGTGCCCAATCAACAAAATTTGTGATTTTTAACGAACTCTGACAAAATATATATTTTTTTACACAAGAAAATGAAATTTGTGACTTTTTTTCCTTGATAAACTGACAGAACTCATGATTGTTTTGCTGCCGATCAATGATATTTTAAATTTTTTTCGAGCATCATGAATAAATTTGCAATTTTTCCATGTGTTATCAACAAAATTTGAATTTTTTTTTTTTTTTTTTTTTTTTTTTTTTTGTTCTTGATTACAAAATTTTTTATTTTTTTCATGTAAGATCAATGAAATTTGCTTTTTTTTTGTGATAAACCAAGAAAACATGTGATTCCACAAGCAATAAATTTTATTTGCATTTTTTTCATTTATCATCAACAAAACTGATGATTTTTTCTTGCCCGATCAGTAGAATATGCAATTTTTTGCGTATAACCGACAAATTCATGTCTAATCGACAAATGAACAATTTCACTATTTTCCACACTTAATCAATGAAGTTCACAATTTTTCTGTGCTCAATCAGTGACTTTTGCAATTCTTAAGTGATTGACAAAATTTCATATTTCCCCACGAAACATTGACAAAATTTATGATTTTTTTCTACAATCTATGCATAAAAATTGCAATTTTTTCCAATTGTAAATTGACGAAATTCACAGGCCACAGGTTTTGGTTTTGCATCCCTAATATTAGATATATTTTACATCTAATGCGGTGCAGTAATGAAGTTGAGTTAAATTGTGGCTTAATTATTGACTTTTGAATTTTTAGTACCATATATTTTTCACTGAGTAAATGTTTTTCAACCTGGTTTCCTACTAAAATTTGCTAATTTCTGTCACTCTTAAGCCTTGTCATACCTTTTTTTAAAACTCTCTGTATCTGTCAGATTTTTTTAAAAGAAAAATTGTATGTATCCTTTCTGATTTTTTTTTAATGATTTTAGGATTTTCTCTTACCTATGGTAGATATATGTGGTGCCTATCCCAGACCGAAGAAAAATTGGTGAAAAAACACAGCATCATTTACGATTAAGGTATAGCTAATTTATTGTTTATTAATTTAAGTTTATGCATACATAAACTTGTGCTTAAATGTATTTTAAGAAAATGCTGCACATTTACTGTCTCTGTTATGAAAATCCTGCTCATAGGCATGTATTTAAAAGTGTATGCGGTTCCAATTACTTTTTTTTTACGGGGAACAAATGGCAGCAATTCCCCGATGGTAAAATTTCCTGAGGAAAATTTCAAGCTATGTTACCAACTAATAAATTGCAATACAGTCAAGTCTCTCTCTCTCTATATCGAAACTCCATACATCGAATTTCTCTATATAATGAATTTTTAGTAGGAACAGTCCCCTTTTTGCATGATTACATTAAAAACAGTCTCTATATAGCGAAATATCTATTTCCATATAACAAATTTTTTTTATAAATTGGTCTTAATTTATTCAGTTTTAAAAAAGCTTCAAAATTATATGGAATCCATTTTCCATCACTTATTTTTAATTTATCATTCAGTGCTGTTTTTTTTTTTTTTTTTTTTTTTTTTTTTTTTTTTTAAATATTACTTCTCTCCTTGTTCTTTAAATCCAACGAGTTAATCCCACCTCCCACACACCTTTCAACATCCTTCTCAAAACAGAATCAATTGGATTGTTACACACAGGGTTCTCGCTGTCGCTCGCGATTGCGCCAAATTGCGACTAAATTCTTCATTTGGCGAGTAAACAAGCGATTAGATTCGCCAAATTGCTAGTGCTCAATTTTTGCTTTTTCTTACTTTTCTTTTTTGTTTTCATACATATGCATATATACATATTTTTAATAGATTTGTAGCGGATAGTTGAAACTAGATTAATAACAGTCGGTGTCGCAGTTATAAAAATTTAGGTTGTTTTAGAACATACGGACATAAGGGGGGGTGGGGTGTTCATTAAAAGGTTAAAGATAATTTTTTAGTGCTACACAGCGAATCTATTTTGCTAATACTTTTTTTCATTTGGCGAATGTTTTTTATTTTTAATTAGCCAAATTACTAACGCTGGTCAAATGTCAGCGAGAACACTGGTTACACATATAAAAGAGGAATCAATGAGAGGCCTTCAAATGGAGGAAAATGTGAACTACAATTTTTCATTCCTTGCTAAAATTTGAGCATTTTTTTTTAAAGAGTGTTACAATTTTAAAATCAAAACAACAAAAAATTACAGATTTCTTCCTCTGAAATTAATGTAAGTCTTTCTCATTTGATTTTCATTAAGCTTTCAAATAAATGTCTATTCTTTCTTTCTTTCTTTTTCTTTTTTTTTTTTTTTTTGAAACTGCTTAAATAATTAAGAAATGTTAGGTTTACTTTTAAACATTTCAAATTCTTAATTAAATAGATCAAAAATAATTTTTGTTCAAAATTTACACATTAAATATGATTTTTAACATCATTCTCTATACTAGGGATGCACCAAATATTCGGTATCTATTCGGTATTCGGCCATGTTATCGAATATTCGGTTAGGCCGAATATCAAACTATTCGGTTAAGCCAAATATTCGGCTTGGCCGAATATGAAACTATTCAGCCTGCCGAATATTCAGTTTGGCCGAATATCAAAGTATTCGGCCAAATCCAATACTTAATAAAGCCTTTTAAAGAACATTTTTTAAAACTTTTCACAATTTCTACTTTTAACTGTCAATTTATAAATATATTTAAAATAATATGAAAGAAAATTATATTTAAATAAAATAGAATGTTTTTACATTATTTATTTGCTGTTTGTAAAATGTAACTTAAGAAAATTAACCATGAAAAGGATTAAAATGGTGATTTATTAGGATTCTCCTTAAGAATAAATGATGCAAGTGCAGATGCAAGTTCCTAGATTTTATTTAGTAAAAAGTCTGTTTCTTGCTTTTCCCAAATAAAAGTCTTTAAACAAGAAAGAAAAACTTTTGAGATTAGTAATAGCTATCAAGGCAGACAATTTGTGTTCATGAAACCATAATCATAATCAACTTATTGAGTCATAAGTACATTGTATTTCATCTCACTCTAGGTCAAACTTGTGTTTTCGTTTGTTGCATTAACAATAAATAAGATACCATAACTGTATTTTCAACTCGCATGCTTTGATTTTGATATGATATGATGAGAAGGATGGAAAATGCCACCATTCATAAGATAAGAACTATGATCTAGACATTCCTTTTTTCAGAATTAAATTGAAAGTACTTATACTTTATACTGAAAAAAATCTACCTAGAGTTATTTAAAAAGAACAATTATGAGACGCTACAGTTTTTCTTCAACCATTTTTTGATTATTTCTCTTTGATTTTAAAATGTTTGTTTCAATTTGTTGAAGAAATCATGAAATTTAAAATTTTATTAATTAAAAAAGTCTCATAATTGTGCTTCTTAAATAAATAAAGGCAGAATTTTTCAATACTAAATGCTCTTATAAAAAGCTCTTGTTTATCAAAATATTAGTTTCTCTTATTAAATATTATGTAAAATTGTTTTAAAAAGTAACATTTTAATACCTTTAAACTTTGAAATATAAAAAGTATTTGGAAAGCCGAATATTCGGTATTCGGCTGAATAGTTACTATTCGGATGGCCGAATATTCGGTATTCGGCCCGACAATTACTATTCGCCTTGCCGAATATTCGGTATTCGGTTCAGCTGTCGGCCGAATATTCGGCATTCGGCCAAAATCACTATTTGGTGCATCCTTACTCTATACATCAAATTTCTCTATATGACCAATTTTTTACAGGAACGATGGTTATCATTATATAGAGACTCGACTGTTATTATATTTATGTATATCTCCACTCTGAAAAAACAGTTCAAAATAAACATTTATTGCAATAATCTGTTCAATCACAATCAAAAAAGGCTTTTTATATGTTAGTATTTTTATAGTACCTTTTATTATTATTATGTTTTCAAAGATTTTTACACACATAACTTGGTCTTAGATTGATTTATGCTCTTAAATTGAGAGCAAGAATACAAAACAGAGAGTTTGAGATTGAAAAATCTAGAAAGTGTGAATTTTACATTTTTCTGTTGAATTTAATGGTCCATAATTGTTTTGAACTTGGAACAAAAGCAAAAATGCAATTAAAAAAGGAAAAACTTAAACCATCTGTGCTGCATGAAATGACCACTCTTTTAGCCTAAGATGTCTCAAAATGTAATTGCTGCTCTTTTTCAAAACAAATGACCAGTTTTCATTTAACTAATGCATACAAAAGGTGTCTCACAATTTTAAATGCAATATTCACCCTTTAACTGAATCACTTTCTAGAGCAGAATTTTATTCAACAAAATTATGGATTCTAAGTAAGCCAAAAATTTTTTATATTAACTTTGATTTTGATTTATAAAAATGGCTAATTGGCTTAACCAGTGATTCATATAAGAGTCAATATTATATTAATGAATGTTGCATTATAATATATACCAGAGTGAGTCATAATTATCGAAACAATATGCTATCTTGTTAAATATTGTCCCTTTGTACAATGCTTCCAATTGCAAAGTTTCATTTAAAAAAATGTGAAAATTTTCATAAGATAAGTTGCATTACCATGGAGGGTCTTTTTAACAAAATACAAAGATTAAATTTTTATATGCACCCCCCCCTCCCCCAGGATAAAAATTCCAATTAGGAAAACTTCCCTTATTCAGGCCCGAATTATATACAAAAAATTGCATCTGCATATCTGCAAAACTCATAAGAGTTATACCCATTTAAATAATTCATCAGGTTTTAAGGGACACAAATTGAAATAGTACTCACAATTCAAGAAACAATGTTACTTTAACAGTTCTAGGAATTTTTCAGAGGCAACACTATTCCATAAGAAGGGTACATTTATTTTCAAACAGGGAACACACTTCTAAAAAAAGGGCACACTTGTACCTTGTTCCACCAAAATATTTTGAACTGCTTTGTTTAGAATCCCCTAAAATTTGTGATATTTTCCCAGAATCAATTAAATTGCCACAAAGTACATGGGAAAAGTTAAAAAGAGTCATTGGGCGCACCGGAAATGTTTAAAAGAACCATCAGACCCATAAAAGAAATTAAAAGGGCCACCAGGTGCTGCGCCCTGATAAAACTACTTCAAATAATAATGTGATCTGCTGTGAGATTATCAGAGCTCAATACTGTTGGACACAGGATGTTGTTAGACATGGTTAAGTTTTGGAATAATATTACAGTTTATATTTTTCAAACACTTACATTTTTTAGCGATCCACATTAAATATTGTATTTGGACTTATCTTTTTTTGGTTATATCACTGCAGATGATGATTAATATATCTTACACCTCTTTCTAAAATGCTTTAGTGTTGACTCTATGAAAAAAGGGCTGCCGGGCAGGAATTTTACAAAAAGGGGACACTATTCTGTAAAAAGGATACATTTGTACCTTACCCAAAATATTTTGAACTGGTTTGTTTAGAATACTCTAGAATTTGCAATATTTCCCCATGATCAATTCAATTGCCACAGAGCATATTGGAAGTTTTAAAAAAGACCACCAGGTGCATCAAAAGGATTTAAAAGAGCCACTAGGCACATAAAAGAAATACAAAAGTCTGTCAGGTGTTACACCCTGCTAAAGTAGTTTAAAGTCGACACTATGCTTATTATATTTAAATAAAACTCAAAATTGTCATTAGCTATTTTTTTTTTTTTTTTTTTTTTTTTTTTTTTTAATATACATTATGTATTTGATTTTTTTTTTTTCTTTAGAAGGATGACAAATTTCAGACAAAAACTGAAGGATGTGCCAGCCTCTCAATCGCCAAGTGCAATAGTATGCATTAAAGACATGCTAATCTTCTATGCCACTGTCCTGTATTTGTTAGCAATTGTTAAGTGAAACTTCAGCAAGTGTAATGGAGTTATGAATTGTACTGTTATTGATGAATTACAATTTGAAACTAAATTATCCTGTGCAAGCAATTGGAGCATTAGGAGTCTTTGTATTGGACCAGCACAGTTATAAACTTTGAAAAAAGTCATAATTGTTTAAGCCCTTTTAAAATGTAATTGAAAGATTTTAAAGATAATAAAAGTTTTGAACAAATTCGAATAATGGGCTAAAGTTTAAATTTCCATTGTTGTTATTTTTATACATAAGTAATAATCATGTGTGCAAGATCTTCGGTCTCAGCTGACTGATTTCAGTCTTGAAGAGATTTTTGACTAATAATAAATTTTGCTTTATCTGCAAAAATAACAATAATTTTACCCTAAATACCTTTTAACCTGTTTCTTTTATTATAAGAAATAATTTTAAACCTAGAAATCATCTTGGCCATTTCCATCAAGCGATTTCTAATACTCAGAAAGGTTTTTACTCTTGGCTTGGATGGGCTTTTTGCATCCATGGTAATAAAAAAAATATTCGATATTTTTATTAAATTTCTGTGAAAACTTTTTTCTGTGATGTTATTTTATTTTTTATGCTACATATCTTTATTTTTTTACTTAATTTTTTACATTTTAATCATGAAGTATGATCACTAGGGAGATTTATGATTCCATCTGGGGTTTTGGAAAATCATAGTTAAAAAAAATATAATGGATCTAACAAAAAGATTTGTATAACTGTAACATAAATGAATTCCTTCAGATTTCAATTTTGGTGCTTGTTGGTAAATAGCAGATCTTGTATGATTAAATAAATGCTTATAATTCGACTTATGAATGAATATTCATATGTATTAGGCAAAAAAAAAAAAAAAAAAAAAAAAAAAAACATCTAATGGACCAAAAATTAAACAAAGCATCATGGTGAATTAAATGAAAGCATATCAGAAGAATAAGAATAATTTTTGTTGCTTGTTACTATCAGCATTAAGAATAAATTTATTTTGTTTTGATTTTGGGTTTACATTTGCTTACCACAAATTAAACAGCTATTCAAATTTTACAATTTTTTAAATACAGTAAACTCAAAGGCAACTTGAATTCAGTTAACTAAATGATCTGCTTATATTGAATTCTCCAAGTCCTGAAGCTTTTTTAACCTAATCACTGTGAACATTTTTACTGTTTTTGTGGTGGTGGGGGGGGGGGGGGGGGCATAATTTTTTCCCTCTTTGATCTACGAGTTTACTGTGTATCATGCATTTTTCAATAATTTTTTTATTAAGCTATTGCATAGCTTTTATCGCGGGCTTTGAGCGCGGTGACCGAATCCAAAAATTCCGTAACGCGAAAAATCCTAACACATCGGTAACGAAAAAACCTAACACTTGGCTAACGTCGTTTCCGTTCGGAAAACTTCGGGATGGTATCCTTCGGTAGACTTCGGCAGACATTGACGTGGTATTTTTCAGATATTAGGATATCAATTCTCAAACTTATGTTTCTTATGATCTAATTTTCATAGCGCGGACAAATTTTGTTTCGTAATTTATTATGAGACAGTGTTTATTTTGGTGACAGGAGACTCCCCACCTTGAGGGTCGAAAAATTTAAAATGCTCATAACTCGCGATCTAACTTTCGTAGCGCGGCCAAACTTTGTTTGATAATTTATTATGAGACATTGTTAATTTCTGGTGACAAGAGACACCCCACGGTGAGGGTCGAAAAATTTAAAATGCTTATAACTCGCGATCTAATTATCGTAGCGCGGTCAAACTTGTTTGGTAATTTATTATGAGACATTGTTAATTGTTGGTGACAGAAGACACCCCACGGTGAGGGTCGAAAAATTAAAAATGCTTATAACTCGCGATCTAATTTTGGTAGCTTGGCAAAGTATTGTTTGGTAATTTATTATAAGACAGTGTTAATTTTTGGTGACAAGAGACCCCCCACGGTGAGGGTCGAAAAATTTTAAATGCTTATAACTCGCGATCTAATTTTTTTCGCGCGGCCAAATTTTGTTTAGTAATTTATTATGAGGCAGTGTTAATTTTTGGGGACATTAAAACCCCCACGGTGAGGGTCGAAATTTTTAAAATGCTTATAACTCACGATCTAATTTTCGTAGCGCGGCCAAATTTTGTTTGGTAATTTAATATGAGACTGTTAATTTTTGGTGACAGGAGACCCCCCCCCCCCCCACGGTGAGGGTCGAAAAATTTAAAATGCTTATAACTCGCGATCTAATTTGTTTAGCGCAGCCAAATTTTGTTTGGTAATTTATTATGAGGCAGTGTTAATTTTTGGGGACATTAGAACTCCCACGGTGAGGGTCGAAAAATTTAAAATGCTTATAACTCACGATCTAATTTTCGTAGCGCGGCCAAATTTTGTTTGGTAATTTATTATGAGGCAGTGTTAATTTTTGGGGACATTAGACCCCCCCCCCACGGTGAGGGTCGAAAAATTTAAAATGCTTATAACTCGCTATCTAATTTTCGTAGCGCGGCCAAATTTTGTTTGGTAATTTATTATGAGACAGTGTTAATTGTTGGTGACAGAGGACACCCCACGGTGAGGGTCGAAAAATTTTAAATGCTTATAACTCGCGATCTAATTTTTTTCGCGCGGCCAAATTTTGTTTAGTAATTTATTATGAGGCAGTGTTAATTTTTGGGGACATTAGAACCCCCACGGTGAGGGTCGAAATTTTTAAAATGCTTATAACTCACGATCTAATTTTCGTAGCGCGGCCAAATTTTGTTTGGTAATTTAATATGAGACTGTTAATTTTTGGTGACAGGAGACCCCCCCCCCCCACGGTGAGGGTCGAAAAATTTAAAATGCTTATAACTCGCGATCTAATTTGTTTAGCGCAGCCAAATTTTGTTTGGTAATTTATTATGAGGCAGTGTTAATTTTTGGGGACATTAGAACTCCCACGGTGAGGGTCGAAAAATTTAAAATGCTTATAACTCACGATCTAATTTTCGTAGCGCGGCCAAATTTTGTTTGGTAATTTATTATGAGGCAGTGTTAATTTTTGGGGACATAGACCCCCCCCCCCACGGTGAGGGTCGAAAAATTTAAAATGCTTATAACTCGCTATCTAATTTTCGTAGCGCGGCCAAATTTTGTTTGGTAATTTATTATGAGACAGTGTTAATTGTTGGTGACAGAGGACACCCCACGGTGAGGGTCGAAAAATTTTAAATGCTTATAACTCGCGATCTAATTTTTTTCGCGCGGCCAAATTTTGTTTAGTAATTTATTATGAGGCAGTGTTAATTTTTGGGGACATTAGAACCCCCACGGTGAGGGTCGAAATTTTTAAAATGCTTATAACTCACGATCTAATTTTCGTAGCGCGGCCAAATTTTGTTTGGTAATTTAATATGAGACTGTTAATTTTTGGTGACAGGAGACCCCCCCCCCCCACGGTGAGGGTCGAAAAATTTAAAATGCTTATAACTCGCGATCTAATTTGTTTAGCGCAGCCAAATTTTGTTTGGTAATTTATTATGAGGCAGTGTTAATTTTTGGGGACATTAGAACTCCCACGGTGAGGGTCGAAAAATTTAAAATGCTTATAACTCACGATCTAATTTTCGTAGCGCGGCCAAATTTTGTTTGGTAATTTATTATGAGGCAGTGTTAATTTTTGGGGACATTAGACCCCCCCCCACGGTGAGGGTCGAAAAATTTAAAATGCTTATAACTCGCTATCTAATTTTCGTAGCGCGGCCAAATTTTGTTTGGTAATTTATTATGAGACAGTGTTAATTGTTGGTGACAGAGGACACCCCACGGTGAGGGTCGAAAAATTTTAAATGCTTATAACTCGCGATCTAATTTTTTTCGCGCGGCCAAATTTTGTTTAGTAATTTATTATGAGGCAGTGTTAATTTTTGGGGACATTAGAACCCCCACGGTGAGGGTCGAAATTTTTAAAATGCTTATAACTCACGATCTAATTTTCGTAGCGCGGCCAAATTTTGTTTGGTAATTTAATATGAGACTGTTAATTTTTGGTGACAGGAGACCCCCCCCCCCCCCACGGTGAGGGTCGAAAAATTTAAAATGCTTATAACTCACGATATAATTTTCGTAGCGCGGGCAAATTTTGTTTGGTAATTTATTATGAGACAGTGTTAATTTTTGGGGACATTAGACCCCCCCCACGGTGAGGGTCGAAAAATTTAAAATGCTTATAACTCGCGATCTAATTTTCGTAGCTCGGCCAAATTTTGTTTGGTAATTTATTATGAGACAGTGTTAATTTGTGGGGACATTAGACCCCCCCACGGTGAGGGTCGAAAAATTTAAAATGCTTATAACTCACGATCTAATTTTCGTAGCGCGGCCAAATTTTGTTTGGTAATTTAATATGAGACTGTTAATTTTTGGTGACAGGAGACCCCCCACGGTGAGGGTCGAATAATTTAAAAGGCTTATAACTCGCGATCTAATTTTCGTAGCTCGGGCAAATTTTGTTTGGTAATTTATTATGAGACAGTGTTAATTTTTGGTGACAGGAGACCCCCCACGGTGAAGGTAGAAAAACTTAAAATGCTTATAACTCGCGATCTAATTTTCGTAGCGCGGCCAAATTTTGTTTGGTAATTTATTATGAGTCAGTGTTAATTTTTGGTGACAGGAGACCTTCCACGGTGAGGGTCAAAAAATTTAAAATGCTTATAACTCGCGATCTAATTTTCGTAGCGCGCCAAATTTTGTTTGGTAATTTATTATGAAATATTGTTAATTTTTGGTGACAGGAGACCCCCACGGTGAGGGTCGAAAAAATTCAAATGCTTATAACTTGCGATCTAATTTTCGTAGCGCGGCCAAATTTTGTTTGGTAATTTTTTATGAGACAGTGTTAATTTTTGGTGACAGGAGACCCCCCACCGTGAGGGTCGAAAAATTTAAAATGCTTATAACTCGCGATCTAATTTTCGTAGCGCGACCAAATTTTGTTTGGTAATTTATTAAGCTATTGCGTAGCTATTATCGCGGGCTTTGAGCGCGGCGACCGAATCTAAGAATTCCGTAACGAGAAAAAATCCTAACACTCCGGCTAACGACGTTTGAGTTTGACAGACTTCGGCGCGGTATTCTTCGATAGACTTCAGCAGACATTGACGCGGTATTTTTGCATAAGTTGATAAAAAATGCTATGCAATAGCTTTACCGCGGCAGTCCCCGAGTGCCACACATATATATATTTTATTCTAATACTTGTAGTTTAAGTTTTCTCTTTTAAAAGAATAAATCTTGATCTTGATATACAAGCTTGCATTATTCAGCTATGTGTTAGCGACATATATCCACCATGTTTTAAAGTTGTCACCAGCTAAGCTAGAAGTTGCAACAAGATATGCAAATCTTTTGGGTGTACATTTGTTCCTTAAAAAATATGTTATATAGTTGGCTTTGTTAAATCCGCATTATTTGCAATTATCTATCATCTGCACTTTATTTTCAGATTTAAACAAATGAAAATTGCTCTATGAAGTTTGTAAGAAAAAAATAAAAAATTATCGAATCCATATTTAGTGAATTTTCAAAGAAATGTTTAGTTATTTAAGAATTCTAATGCAGTTCATCTATTTAAAAGAACAGATTTTATATTGAAGCTCATGATCGCAAACCAATAAATAGATTGTACTAAATGGCATAGCAGATTAAACAATCAATAAAAACATTTTTTTACTATATTTTTTACATTATTAATTTTCTATAAATTATTAATTTCGACAATAAATATTGTTAATTTTAATGTTTTATTTGTATGATATATTTTCCTGCGGTATTTTTAACTTATATTAATAATTATATTGTGCATAAATTTGCTGTAAATTATTAAATTGTTTTCACATTGCAGTTTAAATTTTTATAATAATAATCAGATTCAAACAAAAAAATTGTAAACAAAACTATGATCTAAAATCTACCAATTTTTCAGCCTCAATGTTGGCCGATTTGACAGAGACAATACAATATATACTTATACTTTTTAACTGCATACTGACATCAGGCTTTTCCTGTTTAATCTCAAATTAGTTGTCTGAGCATTTAAAATATTTTATTATATTGGAGAATAACAGGAATGCATACAACATTTTGTCCTTTTAAAAGAGGTGCCCACATCAATAAACAAATTGTCTGAAATGGTTAATCATTGTGCGCGCGGCAGCGCGCTAATAATATGATTGAGCGATGGTGCACACGGATTTTTCAATTTTTCTTTTTGCAATAACTAACTAAATACTTATCCAATTTTGATGATTTTTTTTAAAAATGTTCGTCTGACCAAGAAGCACAACATAGCACAAAAATTATTTTTTTTTATGGCATACTGTAGGTGTACTGTAGAGTATTCTGAAAATCGGACAAAAATTTTGTGTCACAGCACTTTTCTCGAAAACTACTAAAGATAAAAACTTAATTTTTTTTTAAAACAAAAGACAAACTTTTTATCCCGGGGTAGTCATCGAGAAAATGTTATTTCGCTGGGCGGTTTTTCTGAAATTGCGTATTTTCCAAACTTGGTCATAAATGGGTATATCTAACGTTCTATTGCAGATAGAATGTTGCGGTAAAGTTTATTTTAAAGATTTTGCGATGCTAATTAATCCTGCAAAAATTCATAGCTTTACGTTAAACAGTTTTTTTACAAGATGAAATAAAAGAATGGCAGTCATCAATCTAAGGTACTTGTGATCATCGGAGAGAAAAACCAGTTACACCATTCGATTAAGCATAAAAAAATACAGAATGCTTTTTTTTCTTTTATTTTTAACTTAATTTTTTAACGAATTATGAATTTTTTTGAAATTTTTGACATGTTGATTTTTGTCATTTTTTAACACTAGAACGCCCGGATGGAGTCGATTCGACTCCAATCATGTAACTAAATTTCAATTCGAACCAGAAAAATTTTCTTGAAATAATTTAAATCTAATCCACGCAAATTTACGTTAAATAAATCAATTAAATAATTTTGAATAAAAATTCTGGTGAGAAATATTATTTTCAAACTTGAGTAGAATTTCCGGGCGTTCTAGTGTTAATGAATCATTTACTGAATAATTATGCACTGTGTCTAGCCCTGGTGGCTGTTAAATTTGATTTTTAATTTTAAATTAGGCAATTTTTTGCACCATACCAAATTTATATTTTATCCATTTTTTTCATTTATTTATATTTTGTTTTTAGCACAATGGCATCAATGGCAAAAATGCCTGGCATACCTGTCAAATATTGGGGCCCTGTACTTTAACAAAGTGTATTTACTATAAGTATATACCGTATTTATTTTAATAGAATGCGCCCTCTAATAGAGCGCGTCTTCTAATAAAGTGCGCACCTTGGTGCTGATTGAAAAAATAAATATACGGAAACGATATAGTAGATAAGTAGAAAACGATTACTTAAATGCATTATCGAGGATTCTCATCGATCAAAATAGAGATATTCTATCAAAGCGATGAAGTGGCGATGCAGCAAAAGTTTCAAATTTTGAACAATGTACCACTCCTGTAAACTATAACGCCAAGGATATGCACACTGTTAAAAATCTGCTGCATTTTGCTGCAACGCACTCCCCTGCTTGTATAGAAAACGGTTACTTGGCCGTGAAATGGCGCTTTCTCATTGGTTGGAATAGAGATATTATATACAAGTGGTGGAGGGCGTTGCAGCAAAATGCAGCAGATTTTTAACAGTGCACTGTTAAAAATTTGACCCATTTGTTGCAGAGTCACTCCACAGCTTTTATAGAATGTCTCTTTATGGCCAATGAGAATGCTCCATAACACAGTAAAGCAATCGTTTCCTATAAAAACGGTGGAGTACGTTTTTAATAAGTCCGTAATAAATACGGATTAAGAAAACAAAGAAGCATGGTTTTTGTATCAAACTTTACTCTTGCATAAAAAAAGTTCCTGTTTTTGGCAAAAATAATGGATATTTGAATGAAAAATCTATTCTTTGAAAGGATTTATTATTTTATTCACTTTAGTAAAAAACTGATTTTTTTTTTTTTTTTTTTTTTTTTTTTTTTTTTTTTTTTGAAAACCACCGTAGAATTTTGGTATAGAAAAACCTGTTTAATTTTTTTTTTAAATTTGTAACACCAGAGTATTAGAGTATGTAGCATTTTTTAATTTCAATACAAATAAGATTTTGTTTTCTATATATAAAATACAAAACAAGTTGTGCAGTATCCCTATGGAATATGGAAAAATAGAAGGACTAGTGAAAAATGCTCCAAGGAGCAGTGCAAAAGCAGAATATGATTTTAATTGAGCGTTAAAAAGTAATGGACAAGTGCTTCTGTTAATTACTGAGCATGAGGAAGGATAAGGGATCCCTTCTTGGCTACAACTCACTTCAATGCCAACTTTGAAAAAATCATATTTGCGCTTTTTTCGTGAAAACAAATCAGTCGCAGTTACTATAAAAATGTATAGTGTAAAGACGTAACCATTAAAGATGCAGCTTAATTAAACATAAATATAAAGGAAGGCGACATAATGCCAGATACCTAGTTCCTGCAGGTATCACATTCATGCTCTGCCACCAAGCATACCCTAAGTGTATAATTGCACAGAAAATTGATTTGTAGTATAGTGCAGAATGAACAGTGCAGTTAACATCAGAGATGTAGTACAGGCTATACGCCGCACACCTTCTGGACTTTTTAATAGAACACCATATACCCTCTGTTTTTCAAGAAAGCTTATAGTATACACATTCTAGAATATCCCTCTGCTTAGAGCATATATCTTATGTTATTTTTATGACTACACCCCTGGTTAACATCTAAAGCACGGTGGAAAATTCTACTAAAGAACCGCAAATTTCTTTTATATGGAAAAAGCGCAAATATGATTTTTTCAAAGTTGGCATTTAAGTGAGTTGTAGCCAAGAAGGGATCCCTTATCCTTCCTCATGCTCAGTAATTAACAGAAGCACTTGTCCATTACTTTTTAATGCTCAATTAAAATCATATTCTGCTTTTGCACTGCTCCTTGGAGCATTTTTCACTAGTGTGTAAATATTTTTGGTCATAAAAAAACTTCATTGAAAATATATGTGCACCTGCAGAAACTGTGTAAAAGAAATTTTTTTTAAATATATTCTGAGAAATGTGCTTGAATGTGTACTAGAAAAAGATCAGTTTTCCACAAGCATTCTAAAAAGTGTTCCATAAGCATTCTAAAAACTGTTCCATATGTGTTCTAAAAAGTGTTCCAGAAAATGCGCTGAAAAGTGTTCCAAAAAAGGTGACAAAATGTATTCCAAAAAGTGTTCTCAAATGTGTTCTAGAAAGTGCTCTGGAAAGAAATAAGCGTTCCATATGTGTTCTAAAAATGTGTTTCCAAAAAGTGCGCTGAAAAGTGTTCTAAAAAGGAGACAAATATGTGTTCCGAAAAGCATTCTCAAATGTGTTCCTTAAGTGTTCTGAAAGTATTCTAAAAACTGTTCCAAAAAGTGCGCTAAAAAGTGTTCTAAAAAAGGAGACAAAATAAGTGTTCTAAAAAGTGTTCTGAAAAGTGTTTTAAGATTTGCAGTGTAATTGAAACCACTAATAGTGTTAGTGCTTCCTTTCCTATAATTTATCCCACTAATCTGGAACTTACGGAAAACCTTTTATCAAACAATAGTATAAACTTTTTGGATTTAAAAATTACATTAGTGAATAACAAATTAATAACTGATCTATATGATAAACGTAAAGATTTTAAATTTAAAGTTAATACTTTTACTCATTTTAAATCCTGCCTTCATAATTCTGTTTATCGAAATATACTCCTTAAGGCCCCTGTCCTCGCTCGAGGAAACGCTCGCGAGCTAATGCTATTCCTATAGGGAAGCATTTTTCTAATAACTCTTTCGCATTTTGACATTTTTGAATCATTTTTTTTGCATTGGATAATTGAGGAGCATGCCGACAGCGCACTTTTTTTACTTTTTCAATTTCGGTTGCAGATATTTTTTACAAAGTTAGTTTCACTTTCAAAACCGGTTTCGAAACTGAAAGTGCTTTTTAAAAAAAAATCTGCAACCAAAATCGAAAAAGTAAAAAAGGTGCGCTTTCGGCATGCACCTCAGCTACCCAATGCAAAAAAAATTATTCAAAAATGTCAAAATGCGAAAGAGTTATTAGAAAAATGCTTCCCTATAGGAATAGCATTAGCTCGCGAGCGTTTCCTCGAGCGAGGACAGGGGCCTTAATCACTTGTTCAGAATCAAAAGTTTATGTTCCCCTCATCTTATAAATAAAAATATTAAACAATTAATATATGATGCGATAAATCATGGATTTCCTAAGAAATTCATTTACTCTTTAATACACAATTAATTCTTTTATTACTTATCATTTGCAGTAGGATGTTTATTGTGAGTTACTTGTAACATATTGCGCATAAAAAAATATATTAATAAAAATATAAAAAATATAAAAAATACACCAAAAAAATAAAAAAACTATAAAATGTGTTAAAAAATAAATTAACAGGTCGGATGGGTGGGTAGATGTTAGATTAAGGAGGTTGGGCGGTGCTGCTGGAAAAAATATATGCGCTTATGTTAATATTTATATTAAAAAAATGTAGTGTTAATTTATTATATATGGTAATATAAAGTTATAGCATTCCTTGTTTATTCCTCTGGATTTAATATGTAATGTAATTTGAGGCTAATCAATGGTTGTTTATTTAATATAATATTTTATTACTATTACAACTTTTGAAATTCTTATTTTAGTTACAAAAGTAAGCTATACTTTGATGGTATATTTTATAATAATATAATCAATTATTAATTTACCTATTTTTGCTTTAAATAAGGGTTGGCACTGCTTATGTCAGTTGGTTTTAATTATGGTTTAAACCATATATATATTTTATAACATCCTCTAGTTATTTTTTCCTCAACAACTACTAAAGTTATTTCTTATTTTTATTTTACTTTATTTTACTTTGTTTTTTTTTCTCAATAAATTCTGACTTCTAATTTTATACAGGGGGCCTTGGTCAGTTTTATATGTATAGGAATAACTGTTAACTTAAAATAATTTTTATAATTATTATTATTATTTTATTACAAAATTCTACTTAATCATCTGTTTATATTTTGTTTACTAATATAATAAAAATAGATTACAATAGATTGTATGATTATTATTATTACATCCTCTGTTTTTTTTTTTTTTTTTTTTTTTTTTTTAAATCATTTGAAAATTACTAAAGATAGTTCTTATTTTTATTTTATTTTTATATATTTTTTCTCCTAATTTCCGACTTCTAATTTTATACAGTGGGACTTGGTCTAATGTAAAGGGATAACTGTTTAAATAAAAAATAATATTTATTTCTCTTCTAATATCCACTTAATCCACTGTAGTTTGGTTACTTACAAATAGATATTCGGTTGTTCCCAAAAATAAAAAATACTGTTTTATGGTTTTTTTTTTTTTTTTTTTTTTTTTTTTTTTTTTTTTTTAAATAAAAAAACGAAATGTTTTTTCCAACCCTGTATTATATATAAATATCGTAACTTTTAAGATTTTGTTTTTATAGTTAAATACGTTTTTGCATTACTTAATTGTATTTAGCAACTATAGATGGCGATACTAATGCTTAAGTAGTCAGAAATTATCTATCTCACAGGATAATTTTATCAATATCAATCGATTCAATTAATTCTATAATTATAATTTAAAACATGTAATTAGTATTAAATAATTTAACTATTATCATTATGTTTAAAAAAATTTTATTTGTCTACTTATATTTTGTAGTTAATTATTTTTGATATTAGTTATTTAAATATCTATTATTAATAAAAACTATTTTACAATTTTAACTTGCACTTTAACTGTCTAATGTGACTGAATGCAAAATTGTATTGCTATCACATGGTCGAAATTGATATTTGTAAGCTAACCTATTATATAATTTAATTTGTCTAATTAGTTACATTTGACATGATTTTTCTATTTAATTTAATCAATTTTACTTCAAATATATTATTATTTTCTATTTCTTGTTCTCTATGAAAATTATGGTTGCGATTGATAATTGTAAGTTATCTTTATAAATATTTAATTACAGTTTAATTGTTTTTCTAATATTTTTTCTTTGAAATGGTTTTTCTATTGCAATTACTATGTTGATGATTCTATTGTGTTCTTGTTATTTTTCTTGATATTTTTCTTTGAAATGAGTTCTCATTTGCGATTAATCGGGCAATGTGGAAATCATTTTTAGGTCTATCCTGATTTCCACTCAGAAATTAATCGCAATTAATGTGGCTATTTAGTATTGCCCTTGATAACGAGCTAAATACCACATTTTCAATTTTATTTCTAATTCTGACAGCTCCTCTGTGTGATATGGTTTGGCATTAACAAATTTTTACAATAAGTGATGTTGATTTGTAGTATTATCTAATGATTATATATATATATATATATATATATAAAGTTACTAAATTTTTTCTAGAAAACTGCGATTACTAGAACCTTTTTGTAACAATAACATAAAAAATTCTTGCAACAGAATCAGTTACGTGAGTTTTTGCTGTTACTGTTAGATAAAAAGTTCTGGAAATCCCAGTCTCCTAGAAAAAAATTAAAAACTTTTTTTTTTTTTTTTTTTTTTTTTTTTTTTTTTTTTTTTTACAGTGTACAGTAATAAACGTCTTTTATGCTGCCATAAATGAAATAAACCATTACAGAGTATAGGGTACAAAATTATCATTTTATTTGGTTTGATAATATGTGATGTATCAAAATTCAGAAAACATAGTTTCATTTTTGATTAAGATACACTGTAAAAAAGAAAAAGAAACAAAAATCTGTAAAGTTATTAAATTTTTTCTAGGAAACTGGGATTCCTAAGATTTTTTATGTAATGGTAACAGCAAAAATTCATACAACCTATTCTGTTCCATGAATTTTTACTGTTACGGTTGCATATAAAATTCTGGTAATTCCAGTTTCCTAGAAAAAATTTAGTTACTTTACAGATTTTTTTTTCACATGTTACACTCAATTTGATATGAGTACACCAATTTGCTCATTTTTGAATACTTCATTTTGTTCAACGTACAATCAAAGATTATTGAATTTATAAAATGATAATTAACACTACTTGAAAATTTATATAAATGAGACTATTTGAAGCTTTCTTGGATATTAGCATGAAAAAGCATTTTTGTGTATTGTTGTTGCGAAAAAAAAGGAAGTGTGATAAAACTGTTAATAGGCCTAATTTCATCAGGGAAATCAGCATGTTACCATCACATTTTTTTTTTTCTTTTTAAGAATAAATTGGATTTATAAAAACCTTAAGTACGGTAATTCCAACTAAGATGAAAACACAAAGGACCAGAAAAACTCTATTTAAACAAATTTTCAAATTGTTTCGGCAAATAAAATTCGCATCTTTTTTATAATTATATTGTACATTTATTTTGCCGATACAAAGATATTGTTAGGTAAAGGCAGGATTCCGTTACAGACGGATACAATTTTCACATGTTTTTCAGTTTTATTAATATTTATACACATCTTTGAGCAATTTCTGTCTATTCATTGTACGCAATTTCGGTATGACCTTATCCCTGTTAACTGAGAATAAATAATTTAAGGGTTTTTCGATTATTTATAATATATATATATATCATTGTAAGTGTTTAACAATGTCATAAAATCAAAATTTTTAACTCCAAGTAAAACAGTCCGAAATTCATGAACACATTTGTACGATAGCACTAAAAATTCACATGAACCAAAGTATCTAACAAGTAGCAGTGAAACATCAAACTTCTGGTTGCTATATGCGAAATTTTTGGCACCATATTTTATGATTAAATCTTGCATGCAGGAAGCAGCACGTACAACGTTCTCACAGTCTCATTTCTCACGGATAATTACTTCGCAAATACCCAGCTATTAATAACAGAGCACGGATGAAATGAATGAAATCATTATGATGTACAATTTGCACCATGGTAATGGGATGTCCCTAAATGACTGCCTCCACCCTCCACTGCTATCCACGACGCTGCTTTGATTAACCGCTATTTCATGCACGCATAAGTAAACACTTGATACTAGTGCATGGAACATGCAATACATTAATCGTACGAGAAATGAATTTCAGTTAAACAGAACTATTATAACCTGTGCAGGTCTTCTGTGAGTCAAATTGTATACCATAAAAATAATTAGTAGCTAACCCGATGTTTTGCATTCGCATTGTTTGAGATTTAGAAATCAAAAGATCTTAGAAAACAAAAATAACATTTTATTTTAAATTTAGAAATTATATGACGACCTCAGAAGCCAAGAGGCACAAGTAACAAAAATTCGATTTGGAATAAATCGAGGTCAGAGATAATTGACATTAAATTTAAATTTCAATAATAATTGACTGAGTTGAAATGGGAAACTGCCGCTTGTTTCATTGAGGTGTTTGAACTCTTATTTCTATAAATAAAAAATATAGTAAAGTAAATTTTTTTAATAAATTTATAGTTAATCAATATTGATTATTATTCTGCAAAAGTGATTGATCTTTAGAACGCAGCACATAATTAAAATATCACTTGTATTTCATTACTTGAAATGGATAAAGCATAATTTCCAGGTCATCTGTGCACTTAGTTCAATTTTTTGAATTTCATTACTTATACCCCTTGGCTTCTGGGGTTCTCATATATAATTCTAATTTCATAAAATAACCAAGAATAAGGAAAATTTGCTGGTTTTGTTGCTTATATAATAAAATACCGCCGGTTTCTCAGTGCAACTGCATGTTTTTACTAATCACATTTTTATAGGGAAACATTTCGTCCTTTGAGGATTTTGGCTCTAATTTCGGAACTGGTAAAATAAGAAGTATCTTGTAATGACTCATTTTCAGACACATTTCAGTTAAATCCTTTTGGTGCGATTCATTTCCGGGTACTGACAAAGTTTTAGCTGACAAAAATGAGTAAAATGAGATGAAAGTAGTTCCATTGTCTTTGTCTGTATTTTTTAAAAAAAAAAAAAATACACTGTAAAATAATAATAATAATAATAATAATAAAACGGACAATTTTACTGAAATTGTATTGGTAATCGGAATGTCACTACAGTTTACTGCTTTTTAACAGAAAAATTTCCATAAATTTCAGAAAGTTTTTTTTTTTCGGGAAAAAAATTGAAAACTTTCTGGAATTTACAGGAATTTTTCCAGATTTTCCACAAATTATGATCACTGCTAAATATTTATATGAAGAATTTTTGTGCACCTGCTAAGGTATACCTATACAGAGTTGCATTATTTAGCAGTTCTTCACTATTTCATCTTACTGTGATTTAATTGATAAAAAAAAATTATACATAAAAAATCCTATGTAATTAATTTATTAAGTGTGTTACATAGATGAAAATGAGAAGAGAATACTTAAAATTCATTGAAGAAAAGAAGATGCTAGAACTCTTAAAAATTACAGAAATACATTGATGCGATAATTCTCTTGCTTTGCAGAAAAAGCCATTTGACACTTTAAAAAAAAGTTCTAAAACTCAATTGTTATTCTTACAACAAAGCTGACAAAAATTTAACTTTTTTGTACTTCATCCTTCCTGTTCGCTGCAAACAAAACAGTTCAATCACACTTTTTATCAAAAATTAAAACTGCTTCCCAACTTGTTATGAAAAGATCGTGGTATGAGAAAAAAGAAGGAGGAGGGGGGGAGGGCAAGTGAAAAACCTAACAAAATTTCACCCTATCGTATCAAGCTTGAAGAGAGAGGGCAGGAGGAAAAAAAATATCTTAAACAACGATTAATGAAAAAAAAAGAACCGAAAATAAAAGACAAAACCAATTTCGGAAAACCAGCAAACATTATCGAGTTTATGAAGGGTGGAAAAAAAGACAGTAGCGGCAAAAAAAGGGACATAGTGTATAACGCGATAAAATTTTTCTACTTTGAAACCCCAACGATAACGCCAGCTCGTTAATATACGTCACAAAAGCGGCCATAACCGATATTGAAGGTCGATGGAAAATAATTTATTTTTGTAATTTTTTTCTCTTTTTTTTTTTCTTTCTTTTGTGCATTGCAGGGGGCTTGTGTCATTTTCTGCTCCCCCGCTATTCGTGTCACGAAATATATATTCCGTACGAAGCGGAGCACAAACGCACTTCCGGATGTTGAAGCGACTCTGCTATGCACTGAAGAAAAGCCTTGGCGATGAAAAAGAGTGCAAATGTTGGCTATTTATCGCCAAAATTTTATTTATATGACTTTAATCGCTTGGGGAAAAAAAGAAAGAAAGAGTAATATGAATAAAAAAGACAGGAAGACATTTTAAAACAAAGTTCTCTAGAAATATCTTGAAAAAGGCGATTAGAAATTATTTTTATGGTCCATCATTGGAAAGTAATATCCTATTAAGAGCCTACACAAGGCAGCATAAAAATTCGCAAGCTAATGTTAAACCAATGGAGTATTTTGCTAATTTCTCAGTTGCATTTTAATATTTTTAAATAATATATATATATTTTTTCGTATGATGTTTCAGATTAAAGTAAACGTTGTATTTTAATACAATTTTTTTTTAGCTTTGTTGTTTATTTACCATATGTAGTATGAGATAAGTCTTGCAATCGTTTTAAAAATTGAATTGACGGATTTACCCGTTTCAGACACTAGAGATTCCAAAAAAAAAAAAAAAAAAAAAATTTTTAGAAAAATTTTTTTTGCAAACTGTCTGTCTGTATGCGTGTCTGCAAACGTTCTATCTTCCCAAAAAATTGTGATAGAGACTTGAAATTTGGTGTATGCTTAGTGAGCAATAATGGAAGGAAGTCTAATGAATATATCAGGGATCATAATCATTATTATCCGGAACATTTTTTTTTCGTAAGAACAAAGATTGATGATGACTTCATTGTGCGATATGGCCATGAAAGAGCGAGGGCTGTGATCAAAGATGCGGGGGGAAAGTGTATCCCTGATGAGCAAAAGTTAGTTAAGTTTGATCTTTCGAATAGATGTAGGCAGTTGAATTTGAGCTTTCGGATATAGAGGCAGGTTAGCAAAAACCTGAGAGAGAAGATAACTCTCAAGTATATCAACGGAAAATAGGCCCTACCAAAAAGATATCAGATCGTATCCAAATCGTAAAATGTTCGATATCGGAATAGCATGTTTCCGACAAAACGAATCCGACACTCACTTTATGTGCTACCATGATGTGATCGTCAAAGCACATCGGTTTTGAAATTGAGAGATTAAACTTTTATCGAAATCGGACTCTGATTGACCAATCACAGACAAGCAAATTTTCGCTGTCGCTGAATTTCTGCTATTTTATCATTTGTTGTTGATCCTCTTGATTTTTTTTATTCGTGTTCTAGTATCAGAATGGCTGTTCCAGCAAAACGTATTCGTTAATGAGTTATTAAAGTGCAAATAGAAATATTTGTAGAGACAATCGAAGAAAATCGTATAAATTTCCTTCCTTGGCAAACGATTTAGTAAGCATCAGCATACTGGACTCGAAAATTTTGTCTCTCAATTAAAATCCGGCTCAATTAACTATGAAATTTTGCATTTTTAAATATTTAATGAAAAGAAAAAAAATCCCAGTTAAATATGTCTATAGACCTGATATTGTTTCTTGTTATTTAAAATAATCTACAATTATTTCTTGGAACAATCGATTATTTTTCACAGAAAAATAAATAAATAAACATGATATTAATACGTGAACAAATATATTATTTTTATTTTGTTTCATTATGCAAACCTTTTAAACATTTCAGGTTTTTGTAAAAATATTGTTTTGGAAATTGGGGTAAAAATTTCGTTACAATGGAGTTTATTATTATTGATTTTGTAATTACTGCCAAATTAATTACTACTTTCAGCAATTCAATATATTTCTAGAACTTATTTTTACCCGCATATACAGTTATTCTAACTATAAGCCTAAGAATCCCAGATTAAAAAAAATAATAATAAAGTTTAAAAACTAAGTATTAAAGAAAGGTACTTTATACATTACTAGCTGTTACCCGTGACGTGTTCACGTAGCATTAAAAAAAGATAAACGCTTTAGTTAAACAAACCGTTTCATTAATAATAATTTAAAATATATATAACACATATCTTAAAGGAGGCTATGCAGTAGTTTTTTTTATGGGGGACTTAAAGAACTCGGACAAATAAAATGGAAATGTGTAAGATAATATGAGCAATCGCGAAAATGAAATTGCAACCACTTATACTGTAGAACAACTGTAACGCACCCCAATTGTACACAAATCATGTTGTAGTGTATTTCAGAATTCCATATCAAAGAAAGAAAAATCATATGTTAAACCTAGGTAATAAAAAAAATCCAACATTTCCATAATACATAACTTCGCCGGCCCATTCTTTTCTTCAGCTGTGTATATGATCTATGTGTTTGTAAATATTCTAAATACAATGTTAAAATTTTGCTTAGTTAGAAAAAGTGTAACGAAGATTAAAATTCACCTTTAGCAATTTCTAATAATAGACAGAAACTTACTTTCATTCTTTTTTACAGTCCTGTATACTACGTGCAAATATGTATACGACGGCATATTTAGCTTAAATTATTCAAGCAAAAAACCCGATTAAAATTATTGAATTCATATTTCTGGGAATTGCTATTGCACAGGTGACCATATATCCAGTTTATTGTATAGTCCGATACATGATTTATTCAAATTCTACAAACATCTCTTATTATACTAAATGTAGCTGAACTTCAGGATGCATTAGTTTTCCATACGATAAATGTAAAAGCTCTTCAGCATTCTTTTCTAATAGACCATACTTTGGATACAATACCTGAGATCTGGACACAGGTCCAAAATCTTTTATGCGTCTGTGTAAATGAACAACAAATGTGATGCAAATCATACTTAACTGCAAGCATATTGTAGTAAATTTCAGTATTTATCATTGTATTGATTAATCTCAGTATATTAATTTCATCATGTTTGAAATAGTGCAACGCAATTAAAATACGCTGAGTATATTTTTCCCCGTGGACTATTATATTACCGAACATTTTTCTGTGATCTTGTAAATGAATGTTAAATCTTTTCACCCCATTTTCTATAGAAATCCTGTTTTAGTGCATTTCAGAAACTGATATCAATTTCAATATTATTAAAATAACCTTAATAAAATAACATTATTAAAATGCGCTGCAAATGGTTTTTCTTCACAGACCATTATATATTGAAATACTTTTGAGCTCCCTGTACGCACACTATAAGTACTACACTTAACATATTCAATGGTAACCATGTTCTTGTGAACCTTAAAAATGCATGTAAATTTCATTACATTTAAAATTATGTAACATTATCAAAATACACCAAAAATGATTTTTCCTCCTTAAACCATAATGCAAAGTCTCCTTATGAGTGCTCCTGTGATTCAGCTATAATTGCTACCTGGCGCATTTTCAATGCCGCACATGCTATGGCAAAACTCAATAACGTAAGTTATTTTCGTATGAATCCTACTATATTTACTCAAGTTGAAACACGGACAAACAGACGGCAGACCCCAGGCACTCGGCATCCGGTATATAGACAGGCTGAAGTCGTAAACACTTTTAGACCATGTTAGAAAGTGTCAAAATGGAGGTAGTTTCCGTAAAACGAAAAAAAAAAAAAAAAATCCATTTATTTAATTCATTTTGTTTTATCACGTGAAAATCTTTCAGTTGAAAATTAATTACAGAAGATAAATAATTATTCCGTTTTTTTTTTTTTTTTTTTTTTTTTTTTTTTTTGGCAACGAAAAAAGAGAGATGATTAAATATTATGGAAAATTTTTCAATTTATTCTGTATGAAAAATAGTGAAATTTTTAATTATTAAGAAAAATATTTGAATAAAATAAATAAAAAATAGCCTATGTTCATTTCAAGCCAATAATCTATCTATATACAAAAATTCAAAGACATTAATCCCTCCGTTTTGAGGCCAAGTTCATTCCAATTTTCGGACACACTTTCACATTTATAATATACTAGCTGTTACCCGTGACGTCGTTCACGTAGCATAAAAAAAAAGATAAACGCTTTAATTAAACAAAACATTTCGTTAACAATAATTTAAAATATGTATAACACATATCTTATACCAGGCTATGGAGTAGTTTTTTTTCATAGGGGACTTAAAGAACTCAGTCGAATAAATGGAAAATGTGTTAGATAATATGAACAATCGCGAAAATAAAATTGCAACCATTTATACTGTAGAACAACTGTAACGCAACCCAATTGTATAGAAATCATTTTGTAGTGCATTTCAGAATTCCATATCAAAGAAAGAAAAATCCTGCGTTAAATCTAGGTAATAAAAAAATATCCAACATTTCCATAAAACATAATTTCGCCGGCCCAGTCTTTTCTGCAGCTGTGTATATGATCTATGTGTTTGTAAATATTCTAAATACAATGTTAAAATTTTGCTTAGTTAGAAAAATTATAACGAAGATTAAAATTCACCTTTAGCAATTTCTAATAATAAGCAGAAACGTACTTGAATTCTTTTGTACAGTCCTGTATATTACGTGCAAATATTTATACGACCACATATTAAGCTTAAATTATTCAAGTGAAAAACCGGATTCAAATTATTGAATTCATATTTCCGGGAATCGCTATTGCCCAGGTGACCATATATCCAGTTTATTGTATAGTCCGATACATGATTTATTTAAATTCTACAAACATCTCTTATTATACCAAATGTAGCTGAACTTCAGGATGCATTAGTTTTCCTTAAAATACATACGATAATAGAAAAAGCTCTTCAGCAATCTTTTCTAATAGACCATACTTTGGATACAATATCTGAGATCTGGACACAGGTCCAAAATCTTTTATGCGTCTCTGTAAATGAACAACAAATGTGATGCAAATCATACTTAACTGCAAGCATATTAGTAAATTTCAGTATTTATCATTGTATTGATTATCTCAGTATATTAATTTCATCATGTTTGAAATAGTGCAACGCAATTAAAATACGCTGGGAATATTTTTTCCCCGTAGACTATTATATTACCGAACATTTTTCTGTTATCTTGTAAAAAAATGTTAAACCTTTTCACCCCATTTTCTACAGAAATCCTGTTTTAGTGCACTTCAGAAACTGATAATTTCAATATTATTAAAATAACCTTAATAAAATAACATTATTAAAATACGTTGCAAATGGTTTTTCTTCACAGACTATGATATATTGAAATACTTTTGAGCTCCCTGTACGCACACTATAAGTACTATACTTAACATATTCGATAGTAACCATGTTCTTGTAAACCTTAAAAATTCATGTATATTTCGTTACATTTAAAATTATGTAACATTATCAAAATACACCACAAATGATTTTTTCGCCGTAAACCATAATGTAAAGTCTCCTTTTGAGTGCTCCTGTGATTCAGCTATAATTGCTACCTGGTTCATATTCAATGCCACACATGCTATAGCAAATCTCAATAACGTATGTTATTTTCGTATGAATCCCATGATAGTAACTCAAGTTGAAATACGGACAAACAGACGGCAGACCCCAGGCACTCGGCATCCGGTATACAGACATGCTGAAGTCGTAAACATTTTTAGACCATGTTAGAAAGTGTCAAAAAGGGGATAGTTTCCGTAAAACAAAAAGAAAAAAAAAAAAAAAAAAAAAGAATTTTTGAAAATTTAAAAACTTATACTTTGTTTCAGATATGAAGTTACATTGATATTTTTAAAATTCTTAATGGAAAGTATTCCTGTGACGTCACAATTGGTAAAAAGTTGAATTTTATAGCCTCGAACCGAAAGAAAGAAAAAGGTTAGTTTTTATTACGGATTATTATCTGGAAAAACTACTAAAATATTCATATTCTTGTAAAGTGTGAAGTTATATTCTTGTGAAGTCTTGTAAGTGTAAAAGAAATTTTATATAATCGTCTGCGTGAAATAAGAAGAAAAACAGTGTTCCTCTGACGTCACAATTGGTAAAATCGCGGGTTTTAACCTCGAACCGAAAAACAGAATAGGGTCCATTTATTTATTTCATTTTCTTTTATCACGTGAAAACCTTTCAGTTGAAAATTAATTACAGAAGAGAAATAATTATTCCGGTTTTTTTATTTTTTGGCAACGAAAAAAAAAAAAAAAAGATGGTAAAATATTATGGAAAATTCTGTTTGAAAAATAGTGAAATGTTGAATTATTAAGAAAAATATTTGAATAAAATAAATAAAAATTAGCCTATGTTCATTTCAGACCAATAATCTATCTATATACAAAAATTCAAAGACATTAATCCATCCGTTTTGAAGCCAAGTTCATTCCAATTTTCGGACACACTTTCACATTTATAATATACTAGCTGTTACCCGTGACGTCGTTCACGTAGCATTAAAAAGAAAAAGATAAACGCTTTAATTAAACAAAACGGTTCATTAACAATAATTTAAAATATATATAACATTTATCTTATAGAAGGCTATGCAGTAGTTTTTTATAGGGGAATTAAATAACTCAGTCAAATAAAAGGAAAATGTGTTAGATAATATGAACAATCGCGAAAATGAAATTGTAACCACTTATACTGTAGAACAACTGTAACGCACCCAATTGTACAGAAATCATTTTGTAGTGCATTTCAGAATTCCATATCAAAGAAAGAAAAATCATGTGTTAAACCTAGGTAATAAAAAAAAATATCCAACATTTCCATAATGCATAACTTCACCGGGACATTCTTTTCTGCAGCTGTGTATATGATCTATGTGTTTGTAAGTATTCTAAATACAATGTTAAAATTTTGCTTAGTGAGAAAATGTATAATGAATATTAAAATTCACCTTTAGCAATTTCTAATTATAGACAGAAACTTACTTGAATTATTTTTTACAGTCCTGCATATTACGTGCAAATATGTATACGATCGCATATTTAGTTTAAATTATTCAAGCAAAAAACCCGATTCAAATTATTGAATTCATATTTTCGGGAATCGCTATTGCACTGGTGACCAATCCAGTTTATTGTATAGTCCGATACATGATTTATTTGAATTCTACAAACATCTCTTATTATATCAAATGTAGCTGAACTTCAGGATGCATTAGTTTTCCAAATACGTACGATAATTGAAAAAGCTCTTCAGCAATCTTTTCTAATAGACCATACTTTGGATACAATATCTGAGATCTGGACACAGGTCCAAAATCTTTTATGCGTCTCTGTAAATGAACAACAAATGTGATGCAAATGATACTTAACTGCAAGCTTATTGTAGTAAATTTCAGTATTTATCATTGTATTGATTATCTCAGTATATTAATTTCATCATGTTTGAAATAGCGCAACGCAATTAAAATAAGATGGGAATATTTTTTTTCTCCGTAGACTATTATATTACCGAATATTTTTCTGCAATCTTGTAAGTGAATGTTAAATCTTTTCACCCCATTTTCTACAGAAATCCTATTTTAGTGCACTTCAGAACCTGATATCAATTTCAATATTTTTAAAATAACCTTAATAAAATAACATTATTAAAATACGTTGCAAATGGTTTTTCTTCACAGATCATAATATATTGAAATACTTTTGAGCTCCCTGTACGCACACTATAAGTACTACATTTAACATATTCGATAGTAACCATGTTTTTCTGAACCTTAAAAATGCATGTAAATTTCATTACATTTAAAATTATGTAACATTATCAAAATAGACCACAAATGATTTTTTCACCTTAGACCATGATGTAAAGTTTCCTTTTGAGTGCTCCTGTGATTGAGCTATTATTGCTACCTGGTCCATTTTCAATGCCGCATATGCTATGGTAAATCTCAATAACGTATGTTATTTTCGTATGAATTCCACTATATTTATCCAAGTTGAAAAACGGACAGACAGACGGCAGACCCCAGGCACTCGGCATCCGGTATACAGACAGGTTGAAGTCGTAAACACTTTTAGACCATGTTAGAAAGTGTCAAAAAGCGGGTAGTTTCCGTAAAACGAAAAAAAAACAGTGTTAGGAAAAATGTACTACAAATCTGTGTTTTAGGTGGCATTTTTGTATAATTTGTACATATATGCTCTGCATACCATAAAAATTTATAGAAATTTATTATAAAAAACATTCTTAAAAGTGACAACATATTTTTACTTTTTAAGAGCTAAAAAAATGTGCAATTAATATCCATTTACAAACCTGTTTCCAGTACACTTTGAGCACATTATGCCAAATTGAGATATTTACTGAAGGAATGTATTTTCTCACAATTACATTAAATCTTTAGATTTTAAGCCCGAAAGTGCATTTTTAAAGTGATATTTATTTATATTTTCAGAATTGAACAATTTTCAGAATTAACACACAAAAATGTTTTTTTTTTTTTTGATTAGTTGAGCTTTTCTTACTTTCTAAAAATGATAAAAAGTTTTTTCATTGATGATTACGTCATTTACGATATGTATAAATTATTAATATTTTCTAGTCGTTTAATATTTAACCTTTAAAAAAACTTATTTCATTTTAAAATTAAATATTAACCACGCTCAGACGATAAACTTAATTTTCTTTAAATAATAACTTTTGATATCATAATTCAATATCATTTCATTGCAACATCAGAGATATTTATTTTATTTTCAATATGTGACGTCACAGTCGTCTCTTTTTAGCACTTACTCAAAATTACATTGTGTTATTAAAAATGAAAACTTGAAAATTTATACTTTGTTTCATATATGACGTTACATTGATATTTTTAAAATTCTTAATGGAAAGTATTCCTCTGACGTCACAATTGGTAAAAAGTTGAATTTTATAGCCTAGAACCGAAAGAAAGAAAAAGGTTCATTTTGATTATGGATTAATATCTGGAAAAACTACTAAAATATTTATATTCTTGTAAAGTGTGAAGTTATATTCTTGTAAAGTCTTCTAAGTGTAAAAGAAATTTTATATAATCGTTTGCGTGATATAAGAAGAAAAACAGTATTCCTCTGACGTCACAATTGGTGAAATAGCGGTTTTTAATCTCGAACCGAAAAACAGAATAGGGTCCATTTATTTATTTCATTTTATTTTATCACGTGAAAATCTTTCAGTTGAAAATTAATTACAGAAGATAAATAATTATTCCGGTTTTTTTATTTTTTGGCAACGAAAAATGAAAATAATTAAATATTATGGAAAATTTTTCAATTTATTCTGTATGAAAAATAGTATAGTGAAATATTGAATTATTAAGAAAAATATTTGAATAAAATAAATAAAAATTAGCCTATGTTCATTTCAGGCCAATAATTTACCTATATACAAAAATTCAAAGACATTAATCCATCCGTTTTGAAGCCAAGTTCATTCCAATTTTCGGACACACTTTCACATTTATAATATATATAAGGATATAAGGATATAAGGATTACGGTAATAAAAAATTACAATTTATAAACTAAAG
The DNA here is from genome assembly GCA_964019185.1 of Maratus speculifer. Classification (NCBI taxonomy): domain Eukaryota; kingdom Metazoa; phylum Arthropoda; class Arachnida; order Araneae; family Salticidae; genus Maratus; species Maratus speculifer. The sequence continues at coordinate 51,850,661 of OZ025290.1, read as the reverse complement.
CAGCATGTTGTAATTTTTTATAACGTATTTTATTTCACTGTATTTTGAATTACTGTGCAAAAAATAGCAGCTTACTATGTAAAAATAAATTTTAAAATTAGCATAATTTTAAAGTCTATAAAAGTTCTAAGTGGCATTTTAAAGTTTATTATTATTTTGTTTTTAACTTTTCATTAACTATATAAACATGAAAATATTCACAATTAAAATTGTATTTATATAACTAAGCTGCATTATTATAAACATGTTAAGCAGTTGAAAAAAAAAAAAAAACTACGTAGATGTTTATTTTAATTAAAAATCAAGAATTCCAGAGTATAAAAAATCATATAAAAAATATAAAATAATATTTTTTAATAAATCATGAAATATTTAAAGTATTTGCATAAATAAATAAAGTGAAAATAACACATTTGTTTACGTATTTTATTTCTCTGTTAAAAATGTTGGATATTTATTAAAAACACTATAAGCAATTCTAAATAACAACGAAACAAATTCTTGTCTATAGACATATAAAAATGCCTATACGTCCTTTTTTTAAATTACATTTTTTAATAGGAAAACTTTTGTAGTTGAAAATCCACTTATATGTTTCAATTTTATATTTTTCGTAAATTTTGTAATTTACTATTAAAAAATAATTGATGAAAATTTTTATTCTAAAAATAAAATAAAATAAAATAAAATAAAATAAAATAAAATAAATAATAAATAAATAAATAAATAAAAAGTCCGAGTGGAATTCGAACAGAGGGACAAAAATCTCGAATGCGATATGCTGACGGCTGTGCTACAGAACCGCTTACTGAAGTAGGAAATCTATCCAATTATAAATTGCAGCGTAAACTTTGCGACATTTTTTTTCTCTAGATCCCCTAGGTGTTGCGTCTTATGGCTGTCATATACTTATATACTAACTATACACTATCTACACACAAAGGTTTATTGTATTCGGTGACTCCAATTTCGGACTCTGACCCTTTCCTTGTGAGCTCATTAATAACAAAACAATACTAAATATGCTCGGTAATGTGTTTATTTAGTTGTTTACAAGTAAAGTTTAAATTATTTAAACATTTAAAACCTTAATATAAGCCAATTTCTTGGCAGTCATCTTTTATGCAGCACCTTGCCTTTCCTTCCATTGCCGCTATTGTTTTCACAATCTCACTGACTTTTTTGTGGTCGAGATTTTTCTGCATGATTCCGATGGTCTATTCCAATATGAGGCTAGCGCTTCCGACGCGAATTTGCTTCCGATTGCGTCATGGTACCGTTTTCGCTAAGGCTTCTACACTATCTACCAAAAAGTATTTGTACACTTTCAGTTTTTGACATTTTGTCAAATATTTAAAAATATACTGGTCGGATTCTTCTGGAACTTCAGAAATATAAAGATTATGTTTCACTTTATATTTATTTACATTCATTTGTTAAGCGGGTAATTAGGGGGCCGGCAAAAAAACAAAGAATAATAGAAATATTTGGGATCGCCCTGTACATGAAAATGCACGAAACGACTTATCGCTTTAGAATACAAATATATGAATACAGTAGAATATGTACACTAATTTTTGTGAGAATAGAATGTAGGGGGAACTGGGGTACATTGATACAGTTTTTTTCTAAGATTTTTTTTGGTGTCAAGAAAGTAGAAAATTCAAGTTTTTTTTCCATGAGGTGGCAGCAAAACTTGTGTAGTATGTTATAAAAATGTACAATCATTGTTTTATATAGTATTTTTGCATGTAATTTTAAAAAAATCAAAAAAAGTCATTTGTATCAATGTGCCCCATCCCCGGGGCAGATTGATACGTTTGAGAAAAATGACGACAAAATAATACCAATGCATATTTTTCATAGAAAATGAATTAGAAAACCATTTTATATTTATTTATAAAAATTCAAATCACCCACAATTTATTTTTAAGCAATATTAAAGCAATCAAAATTAAATATATTATGACCTGATGTTCTGGCTGTTTCTTGTCTGATTGTTGGCTGTGGTAACTTTGTCATATCTAGCACTTCAACCCCAGCATTATCTTCTTTCTTATGAAAGATGAAAAAATTACCAGTTTTTCTGTTTATAAATAGGTTCATAAACCGAAAATAAAGGATAATTATATTAAAAATTCTGTTTATAATATAAGTATCATTTTCTGTTCTGCAGTTTGTTTCTCTTACTTAACATTTCGCATGTCGAAAATATTTTTTCTCTGGAGAATCGATATAAATTCGAGATTTGCCAGAATGGCGTCCTTTTCTTTTATTAGTTCTACTAGCACTAGATGCTGGGTAAGTTCCTACGTCTTCTGTTTTCAAAAATACTATAAAATGTTCTAATATAAAGAAATTAGAGCTATTTCACTTCAATAAAAACTAATATTAGAAATTTTTCGCGAAAAAAAAGGTTGGATTAAGGAGTGTATGGTAAAAAAAAATAATAAAAGATAATGAAAATATGAACTATTGAAGGATTTAGGCTGTATCAATGTGCCCCGTCATAGACTGTATCAATGTGCCCCATACAGCGATTTTGAATAAAATGAGTCTCAAATCCAACACTTCACAATATATCTAACAATAAATAATGAAGAACTGATAAAGAGTAGCTGTACTTACCAGGGAGAGTATTCATTTTGGTTGAAAATACTGGAACAGTTATATAATAGCATTTCAATTGTACAACTCATATTTACTTTTGAACAACAAAAACAATAAATCACCCGTCCCATTTCATCAAACTACTGAATCATTCCAAGATTTTCTGTATGTAGTTGAATACACTAGCATCATCTTTTGGAGCTGTTGTGAAACTTCCTGTAATGACCCTGTGAGCGGTAGAGGGGGTGTATCAATGTGCCCCATGTATCAATGTACCCCAGTTCCCCCTATATTTATGGCGATAGAGCGATTTTTTTGAAAAATTCAAAAAATTCTGGTATGTTTTTTGTTTATATCATGCTGGGTTTTTGACCAAATTTAACGCAAATTTCAGAAAAATTGGCAAAATGCAGTAGAAAAAATGTAGTGCAATTGGAATATAAATATATTAAATATTTTATGAAATATGAGTAGTTGTATAAAATAATTTTTTCTGCGCATGCACGAACTAGAAAAACATTTTTTTTACATCATTTAATAGTCAATTCTATGGAGTGACTTATAAAAAAAATCCAATCAAATATCGTGAAAATTCAAAAAGATATCATTATTTTAGTGAGAAGTTTTTACTCTGCTCTCTAAAAACGGCTGAATCTTAAGGGATTCTCCACAAATTGACATTTTTTAATAACTGACTTTAAAAAAAAACTAGTATTGAATTAATACAATATCTAATACAATATTGCTGCTAATAAGTACTTGACAACTGTGATAGAAAAGAAAAAGAGCTTTATTCGCATTCAGGGCCAAAACTAAGAGAGGGGGGGGGGGGAGAAGGGCATGTGCTCCGGGCGCTAGGATGAAAGTGTTCAAAATGTATCTTTCGTTTGGCGATTTTTTTCATGGCTATGTTTAGCATAATATTGTTAAAATTATTATATCTGGGCTATGCTAAAGCATAAAAAAATCTAATGATGATGGCTTAAGGTCCCTGCCCCTACCCGCGAAGATGCTCACGAGCTAATGCTATTCCTATGGGGATGCATTTTTCTAGCTCTTTTGCATTTGGACATTTTTAAATAATATGTTTTGCATTGGATATCGGAAGTCCTTTTCAAGATCGCACCGTGATTACTTTTTCAATTTTGGCGTAGATATTTTTATAATGTTTCTTTCACTTCCAAAAGCGGTTCTGAAAGTGAAACTAACTTTATAAAAAATATCTATGACTCAAATCGAAAAAGTAGTCAAGGAGCGATTTTGAGAGGGACTTCCGCTATCCAATGAAAAAAAAAAATTGAAAATTTCAAAATGCGAAAGAGTTATTAGAAAAATGCCTCCCCACAGGAATAGCATTAGCTCAGCAGTGTCTTCGCGGGCAGGGACAAGGGCCTTAAAGATCCTGTTGAAAGTAGAATTTTTTTGATTCGGTTTAAAGTATCAAATTGGAGTATTTTAATAAAGCAGAATACGTTATTTTATATTACATATTTTAAGTTTTAAAATAAGTCGGCTATTAATAAATTGGAGAAATTTTCTTTGTAAATATGCTTCGCGAAGGAGGGGGAAAGGGGTACCTTCAAAATCCACGTTTGCCTCGGGAAAAAAAGACTGGTTTTGGCCCTGTTCACATTTAATAATTTGTAGATCCTCCTCGAGAGGCAATTATAGCTGCGACTCTCCTGGGCATGCTCTCAACTAGTCCTTGTATTACATTTAATGGTATTTTATTCCACTCTGTTTGCAAAAGGCAGGTAAGCTCTTTTACTGATTTTGGGCGTGTGTCACCCGCCTTAATTCGACGATCCAACTCGTCCCAGAGGTTCTCTATTGGGTTCAGGTCTGGGCTCTGGGCAGGCCACTCGAGTCGATGCACTCCATTATCAGCATACCAATCCATGCTGGACCTCGCTACATGGCAGCTTGCGTTGTCATCCTGGAAATAACATGGGTCCAATCCATAGTATTGCCACAACGTAGGAAGTACACTGTTGTCCAGTATATTACAGTAGGCATCGACATTGAGCTTACCATGAATTGGGACCAAGGGTCCTAGTCCGAACCAGAAAAAACAACCCCAGAACATAATTCCCCCTCCGCCAAATTTAACTGTGGGCACAATACATTCTGGTAGGAGGCGTTCTCCAGGCAGACGCCAGACCCAGACCCTACCATCAGAACGGTAGAGGGTGAACCTTGATTCATCACTCGAGAGAACCTGTTTCCATTGCTGTACAGTCCATTGCTGGCGTGTTTTGCACCAACTTAACCGAGCTGCGCGGTTGGACTTGATTAAAGGCTTATGGGCGGCAGCACGGCCATAAAAATTAAGCAGATGAACTTCCTTACGGATGGTATTCATGGAAACAACACATCCTGAAGCTTGTTGAAATTCTTGGCGTATGTGTAACATTGGTTGGTTGCGGTTCTTCCGAATTTCTCTAGACAGAACCCGTCGGTCTCTATCTCCCAGTTTCGTCGATCTGCCTACTCTGGCCACATTCTGACAATCACCATTCAGCTTCCATTTTCTAATCACATAAGCCACAGTCGTTTTGGGGTAATTAAGCTCGCTAGATATGTCGATTAAAGATCGGCCATTTCGGTGGTACCCGATGATCACACCTTTCTCAAAATCAGACAGCTCTGTTCTTCTTGGCATCATGCATGCGATCGATGTCAGTGTTGTTTTCGACACCACATTTAACAGTGGAGAACTTGACGTATTTCAGGATCGCAGATATCGGCATTTGCATAAGAGCCATTATCAATTATGTATCAATGGGTAGATTTGACACAAATGCTTCGATTTTTTATAATTATTTTTATCCTGAAATAGGTTCATTTTGGTAATTATCTAAGAAAAGAAGTAAATGACCAGTAAAAAACGTAAATGGAGATTTGGCAATTTGCGTAAAATCTGACGTCATTCAACTGCTTTCAGAGACCAATTGAAAATCAGTTCACTCCTATCCACAATAACTTTCTGAACCACGAAATTCGATCGGATTTTTTTATGGGTAGCACCATAGAGTTGAATATTAAATTATGTAAAATGATAAATTTTATCGTTCACGCATACGCAGATTAAAAAATATTTCATACAAATACTCATATTTTAGAAAAATTTTAATATATTTATATTTCAATAGCACCTTATTCTTTCTACTACATTTTGCGAATTTTTCTGAATGTGGCTTTATATTTGGTTGAAAATATTGCATGACATAGAACATTTTAGAAAATATTTAATATATTTATATTTCAATGAATTTTGGTGAACTCCCCCCCCCCCTCCCTTTTCTTCTTTACAAAGCATCTGCAAAAGTATTTGCAAAGAAGAATTTTCTAATTTATTAATAGCCGACTTATTTTAAAACTTAAAATATGTAATATTGATTAAAGTAGTCTGCTTTGTTTAAAAAAAATGATACCTTAAAATCGTGAAACCGAATCAAAACGAAAAAAAAATCTGCTTTATGCGGGATCTTTATGCCATCATCATTAGATTCTTCTATGCTTTGGTATAGGAGAAATGCTTTGAATGGGACGATTTTGACAATATCATGCTAAACATAGACATGGAAAAAATCGCCAAACAAAAGGTACATTTGGGACACTTTTATCCTAGCGCCCGGGGCACATGCCCTTTTCCCCCAACCCTCTCTTAGTTTTGGCCCTGAATGCGAATAAAGCTCTTTTTCTTTTCTATCACAATTGTAAAGTACTTATTAGCAGCAATATTGTATTAGATATTGTATTAATTCAATACTAGTTTTTTTTTAAAGTCAGTTATTAAAAAATGTCAATTTGTGGAGAATCCCTTAAGATTCAGCCGTTTTTAGAGAGCAGGGTAAAAACATCTCACTAAAATAATGATATCTTTTTGAATTTTCACGATATTTGATTGGATTTTTTTTATAAGTCACTCCATAGAATTGACTATTAATTGATGTAAAAAAAATGTTTTTCTAGTTCGTGCATGCGCAGAAAAAATTATTTTATACAACTACTCATATTTCATAAAATATTTAATATATTTATATTCCAATTGCGTTACATTTTTTCTACTGCATTTTGCCAATTTTTCTGAAATTTGCGTTAAATTTGGTCAAAAACCCAGCATGATATAAACAAAAAACATACCAGAATTTTTTGAATTTTTCAAAAAAATCGCTCTATCGCCATAAATATGCATGCTATTCTCACAAAAATTAGTGTACATATTCTACTGTATTCATATATTTGTATTCTAAAGCGATAAGTCGTTTCGTGCATTTTCATGTACAGGGCGATCCCAAATATTTCTATTATTCTTTGTTTTTTTGCCGGCCCCCTAATTACCCGCTTAACAAATGAATGTAAATAAATATAAAGTGAAACATAATCTTTATATTTCTGAAGTTCCAGAAGAATCCGACCAGTATATTTTTAAATATTTGACAAAATGTCAAAAACTGAAAGTGTACAAATACTTTTTGGTAGATAGTGTATAATAAGAGTTCTAGTTTTCGCCGGTCTTCTCCGAACAAGACGTCTCATCGGAAAACGTCCGAGGGTGATCAGATTCCGATCTTTTCGCAATAGGGCCCCTGATTCGGAAAATGATCCGAGGGAAAAGTTAATTCCTCCTGACGCAGAAGTGAAGGTTGTGAGTTAATCTCAATCTAAGCGTACCTTCTTGGAACTTAGAGAAATAAGAAATAAGACCGTTTCATAAGACGACTTTAAGCCGGGACTTAAAGCTATAATCACGAGGAATTGTTGTGAGAAATGAATTGATTATAGTTAAAGATGTGCACATTTTATAGCAAATTAGAAACGTTGTTCAATTCTTCAGCATACAAACAGTAATTTCTGCAAACTTCATCCATTTATTCATTACACTTTTTTAATGCGTTTATTAAATTTTCTTGTTAAGGGACACACACACACACAAACACACAAACACACACACACATACAAAAAAAAAAAAAAAAAAAAAAAAAAAAGGGCGAATCTTTTTAAGTATAAAGTATATTTTTATTTGATAATAAACTGTTTTTTTTTTTTTTTTTTTTTTTTTTTTTTCCAAAACATTGAATTTAAATTTCCATTTAACAGTAATTTTTATGTAAGAAATTTTTTAAAATTAGACATTCAAATGAGGACCAACATTTGAAACAATTTTTAAAATTATGCATTACATATGTATAACCATTGCTTGTATTACAATATATGAACTATTGAATTTAAGAGAAAATTATATATATACAGTCGAGCCTCTATATAACGAAATCCATCGTTCCAGTAAAAAATTCGTTATATAGAGAAATTCGATGTATAGAGTATGATGTTAAAAATAGTATTTAATGTGTAAATTTTGAACAAATATTATTTTTGATCTTTTTAATTAAGAATTTGAAATGTTTAAAAGTATATATTAACCTAACATTTTATTTCCTACTTATTTATGCAGTTTCAAAAAAGAGAAAAGACATTTATTTGAAAGCTTAATGAAAATCAAATAAGAAAGACTTACATAAATTTCAGAGGAAGAAATCTGTAATTTTCTGTTGTTTTGATTTTAAAATTGCAATTGTTACGCTCTCAAAAAAAATTCTCAAATTTTAGCAAGGAATGAAAAATTGTAGTTGATATTTTCCTCCATTTGAAGGTCTCTCTTATGTGCTCTCATTGATTCCTCTCTTATATGTGTAACAATTCAATTGACTGTGTTTTGAGAAGGATGTTGAAAGGTGTGTGGGAGGTGGGATGAACTTGTTAAATTTAAAGAATAAGGAGAGAAGTAATATTTATAAAAAAAAAAACCTCTCCATTGAACGATAAATCAAAAATAAGTGATGGAAAATTGATTCCATATGATTTCGAAGCTTTTTTAAAACTGAATAAATTAAGCTCAATTTATGAAAAAATTCGTTATATGGAGATAGATATTTCGCTATATAGAGTCTGTTTTTAATGTAATCATGCGAAAAGGGGACCGTTCTTACTAAAAATTCGTCATATGGAGAAATTCGATGTATGGAGTTTCGTTATATAGAGGTTCGACTGTATATACCTTTGGTATCGAGCTCGGGCGGCCTCGGATAGAAAATCGTCGGATTCAGGCGGGTCGGGGCTCCGGAAAATAAGCCCGATAAGCCTCAAGTTCCAGTCTCTGCACAAGCAGATGGACAATAGAACGATAGGCAGATTTTTTTCAAATTCGGGGAGGATCTGCTTGCCATACCCAAAAATAATCATACACAAAAAAATTAATTCAGTTCTATGCATAATTTCATATGCTGTTTGATGGTATCATAATGAAATAACACAGACATCGCAATTATAGCGTTCTTTTCCAGCAGATTTTTCTTTTCAAATTCAGGGAGGGCCTGGTGATCATAGCCAAACACTTACACAAAAAATTGGTACAATTCTATGCATAACTTCAAACACTTTTGGGTTCTATAATACTGAAAATGGCATAGAAATCGCTATTTCAGCTTCCCTTTCAGACGGATTTTTTTCAAATTCAGGGAGGGCAAACTAGCCCAAGCCAAACGCTTACACAAAAAAATTGGTTCGGTTCTATGCATAATTTCATACATTTTTCGGTGATATAATAAGGTACCTGTACCCAATATGGACACCCTAAGGAAAATGTATTTTTTTCACCCCCATGTACAAGTCATAGGACTCCAAAAATATGTGACCACTATTCTTGGACTACTGACTATCATTATAAATTAGCGACCTTGTAATTATTCTGGTTTAATTTAAATGATAAAAAGAAAAAAAAATGTTTACAAGTGTCCATATAAGGAGTTACCTGACCCTATTATGGACAGGTGTTACCTGAAATTTTAATTATGGAATTTTAACATGAATGTTGGTAGTGGTAACATATTGTTAAAGTTGTTTGTTGCTGATAAAAACAAGTAAAAGTAATGGTATTTCATTGTTTAACAGGAAGGTGTTTTTATTATTATTGGTATTTATCATTGGTTCTTGTTATAATTTATTGTGGAAGTTTTGTGTTGGGAGTGATGTAAATGTGAATTAATTAGAATAATGTGTTGCATGTGGTATAATTAATGAGATTCCTGTTGCTATGATGAAAAAAAAATTGCTGTATGATTTATGAATTTCTTTGATTGTTTTTTTTTTTTTTTTTTTTTTTTTTTTTTTTTTTGAGAATGCTTTAACTTATATATGATTGTTCGAGTTGAGGGTTATATCATTTTTTAGCTTCAAGTGACTATGGGAAACTGCTGAATAAGAATGAATGGGAACTAAGTAGTAAATTAGTTTCCATGGGTCTAACTTAAGAGTAAATACTTAGGAGTGTATGTAGCACCAGTAATATTTGATATGTAACGAAGAAAAATTATTATATATTAAGATTGGTGTGAGACTAAGTATTTGCATAAAAGGTTAATTAGATATTATTAATGTGTACTTAAGAAGTTTTTGCAGTTCGATCCTATTATCACTCATGGGGAACATATCTGGTACAAGGAAAATGAGAGATAACCTTCACTTGGAGAAATATAGGTAATTAAAAAAAAAAAAAAAAAAAAAAAAAAAAACTTTTTGTGGTGGACTGATACAGCCCTGATAAAAGGAGTACTTGTTAAATAGACTTTCCAATCATCGTTGGGAAACGAGTGATCGTAAAGTGGAAGGGAGGTGTCACGTTGTGTTGGAAAAAGCGTGATCACACCCTTGTCATATCAGCGGAACAAACTCCCCCACCCCTTAAAACTGTGGAATGCAACAATGAACTGGACTGTTGGTGTTGAGGGGCTGGGGTTAAAGACATAAAAATGAGAAGAGAGAGAGAGTTTTTAGATGTCCTTGGATATGGACGCGTTTTCTGACCAGGATGATTTTGTTTATTTTTTTTTTTCTCTCTCAAGATAATGACCTATAGTTCAGGCCTAACCAGTATTACAAACCTGTAAATATTTTGTTTAACGTTCATTAAATAATATTGTTTCTGTTAGAGGCATATATTATTATTGTGTCACTCACCATTATAATATCGGGAACCAACGCACAGGAATTTAAAGGCCTGTGACAGCAGCCAGAGACACCCCACACACACTCAAACTCCAAGCTTTTATATGCTGCAAACTGAGATACTTCAAATTTCCATATTACTACTAACCGCGAGCCTAACTGCAGAATCCGAAAGAGACACACACACTCTAGAAAGTTAAAGTAAAAGAAAGGATAGATGTCGCTTTTACGCTTACACATGTTAAATTATTGACGTCACGATCTCAGAAATACTACAGTGCCTTTATGACAAAGGTCACTCCCTCACAAGATATATATATAAACTGGTGCGATTGCAATAGGTAGTATTTCCTACGAAATCTACCTAAAATGGGCTAAAAGTTTATGCATGACAGATTTTTGATAAAGTTAAAAATAGGCTCAAGGGCGAAAAAAACAGGGTTTTTAATAGAAAAAAAACTTATAACTTCGTCAGTCAGCACGATATCAAATCCAACTAAATTTTTTTTATAAATGTACTCAACATTATCTAAAACTTTTGTACTTACAAGTTTTTGATAGGACCAACTTTTATCAATGGAAAAAAAACCGAAAAGAAAAAGGCGGGAGGGAAAAGAAAAAACCCATAACTTACTCAATTCTTAAGCAATCAAATCTAATTAAATTTATTTTACATCTTCTCAATAATAAAGAAAAGTTGTAGAACTTTTCTACTAACAAGTTTTTCATAGGACCAATTCTTATATAAAAAATATATTAAACAAAAATAGGAGTAGGAGAAAAATTTCAAATCCGAACTACTTATATTCTGACTCATTTTTAATTTCATTTTTGATTTTAAACGCATCCAAATGGCAGATCCTCTTATTTAGGAAGTGTATAATGTGATGTATTGGCCAGTGTTTTGATAAAGGCAGAATACATGTTTAAAAAGGCTGTCAAAAGGGGTATTTTGAACAGAATTTTCCGAAATAATAGTGATTGTAAAATTGAGGAAGTATAACAAATTGCGTTTTTCTGAGTCCTTTTTTAATTCACTTTTGTTCTCAAACGCATCCAGTTTACAGGTCCTCTTATTTAGGAACTATATAGTGAGACGGATTAGCCAGTTTTTTGATAAAGGCAGAATATACTTAAAAAAAGGCTGCCAAAATGGCACTTCGCACAAAATTTCCCAAAGCGATTTTGATTAAAGAATTGTGGATGTATTGAAATAACAAATTGGTTATTTTATGACTCATTTTTAAATTCTATTTTGCTTTCAAACTTATTCAATTGACAGTTTTTTGTTATTTAGGAATTATATAATGTGCGTATTGGTCGATTTTTTAATAAAGTCAGAATATATATTCAAAATATGTTTTCAAAATGGGCATTTGTGCCGAATTTCGTTTAAGAGGATTTTGATAAAATCAGTCCTTACAGAAAAATGAAATTAAAAATTTTTCAAAAGCTGCCAAATAAAGTAGTTAAACTGGGTTTATCGTTAATAATATTTTATTTTTTGTTGTTGAAATGAAAACTCTTTGAAATCTACCTCCGCCTATAGGCCAAGCCGACAGGGACTTTTTTTTTCCAAGATCTTCCGCTTCGGAAATTTCGGTTTAGAACGCTAACTTTGTAACATTTTTTTGTAATATTTACAGTCTTTTTCAAAACACTGACATACACGACACATTGTGCAGTTTCTAAATAAGAAAATTTGCCAGTTTGATGCGTTTCAGACTAAAATGAATTAAAAAATAAATCAGAAAATAAGCAGTTTGGATTGGAATACACACTTAAAAAATATTTCATCTTCACAAAAAAGAGAGAGAGAAAGAGAAAATTTGTTCAATTACGTATTTTCTGAATAAGAGAACTTTTCACTTCCAAGAGCTTGATGAAAAAAAAAAAAAAAAAAAAAAAAATGCATTAAAAATTAGGTTTGTGAGTAATAGATTTGAGAATAGGCATAAAAATTATTTACTAATAGGAAATGAATAAAATTTCCCCTTTTCCCCCGATAGATTAAAAAAAAAGTATCATTTTAGCATTTCTCAACTAAATGCTTACAAAAGGAAAACGAGGAAATATTTTTGCCTTATTTGGCGTAAAATAAATTATCCTTTTATTGGGGAAAAAAGTCGGAGTTTTGCAATTTTTTTAAAAAATTCATTACGGTAATTTTAATGTATAAATATAAATTAAAATAAAAACAAAATGAGATAATCTCATCTTTAAATTATTTTTATTAAGCTGAAATCCAATTATACCATAAATATTACTCGCCAACTTTGCAACCCTTTTACTAACAAAGACGTCAAGCTATAAAAAACTGGGGAATTAGAATCGTGTCACTTTATCAGTGAACAAACCTCACGAAAATGAACTTAAAACAAAAGCCGGGCCAACCGTTGCCATACTCTTTATATAAAAAAAGCCATGATGAACGATTAAAAAGGTCTTGCTTTTCAGTTAGGAGGCGCTGCCAGCTTATTGTAATTAACTCCATGTCAGATTTTTCCAATATTTCTCGCCAGTCTTATAAAAACAAACTACTGCGTTCTACTCAGTTGAATTTTTGTTGGTGTTTTTTAATATTTCGAAGCTTTAATTTAAAAATCTCGGGGAGTGGGAAAAAAAATTGCTTTCGCAGCTCTATTGTTCCGTTTATCTCTAACGCTTTTCGAAACGAAATGAAGGCATGCAAATGCCAACAGGGGGCAGCACCTTTTCATGTGTTGCCTGACATAGGAAGTGAAAAGGATTAGGATACAGAACAAGCAAGAAGGAGAGAGAGAGGAACTTTGGAGGGAAAAAAAGATTTTTTTTAAAGAAAGTTTTTGAATTAGAATGATGTACATTTCCATTAAAAAATGCTAGAATTTAGGATTTCAAATAAATATAAATTTTCGATACGAAATATACTTCCATAAAGCATGTTTCTAGTATTAGGGATATCGATTATGTCGATAACAAAAATAAATATAGATTTTAAATTTGTCTATTAACTTTAGCAAATCGGGGATAGATTTTTTTACCCTCACAGTATCTGCGATATAATGAAATATTCCTCTTCATAGAATTTCAAATACATATTATTCATTTCCGCTAAAGTTTTGATTAATTGAATTATCAATTTATAAAAAGCATATTTCGAAATATTTCGCTCTTAGTTTTTTTTTTTTTTTTTTTTATCACTTATGCAAAGACGGATTCTCGACGTATATGTCTAAGAACCATTAGCTTTGTCGAATGTTACATTAGTTAATAAAATTTTCCTGTAAAAAAAAAAAAAAAAGTAGTACCTAATAATAAAATTAATCATTTATAGAATTCTGATATATTTTATTTAAAGAAAGAAATAATAATAAACTTACATGGCATATTTCATAATAATATTTTTACAATTTTCATGTTTTTACATGATTTATAACGTGTAATACATTTTATCTGCTTTTTACATTTATGAGTTTTTAATTACCGGAAGTAAATAATTTATTCCATAATTTATACATTTTATATATGGAAAAATTACTTCTAATTCTTATTTTTATTTATTTCTCGAATCATGGGCGATCGCAGAGAAAAATTCAAGGAAGCACAGGATTTTAGAACAAATAGGCCTGTAGTCTACTTTAAAAGAAGCGTATTACTTTATTTTTCTTTCTTCCTTTGTAACGGGATGTATAAACCAGAAACAAATTAAGCTAAGAATTTTTTTGTAAGAATCTTACATGCGCTCTTTTTGTATCAACATAAAGTACACTGTAAAAAATAATACTCTTTTGCTGCATCGTCACTCCAGGGCTTTTATAGGATATGTCCTTTTTGAAAATGAGAATGCTCCATAATAGGGTGAAGTAATCCTTTTCTATAAAAGCAATGGAGTGACGTTGCAGCAAAAGGGTCATATTTTTTACAGTGTAAAACAATAGAGTAATTTAAAATATAAGACACATTCAAAATCCAAAAATAAGCTTCTATCCTTTTTTTTTTTACAAAATGGAGAATTGAAACAGTTATTATTTTTGTTCATCTGGAGGGTAAATGTGGAGTGAGTTCTCTATTATTAATATTATTTATTATTATTATTTATTATTAATATTAATATTATTTATTATTATTATTATTACACATGAACTTAAAAAAATTGCTTTCTACTAGGATCCCCCCCTACCCTTTCCTACTTACGATTAGTTGTCAGTTCCTTTTATCTCTTTGGTGCTTAATTGTCTTAAATCTATTAAGAAGAATAAATTTAATTTATCTTTTAGTCCCAAGGAGAAAAATCACTATTAATTACAAAAGCAAACAAACATGGATGAGTTAATTGTCCTTTACTTCCTATACTTGGGGGTTTCAAGGTTTAAAATGAAAATAAACTTTTTTTTTAAGTTACAGATGTGATTGAAATTGAGAAATTGGTAGTTAAGATTTTTTTATCATTTTTCAAATTTGCCCGTAACTTCATTTTGAAACACCACCAATGCAGCCCATCATTCTCCATTATATAAGCAGGGTTCCAGTAGAAACATCGCACCACAATCGTGCAATAACATTGCATATACAATTTAGGCCCCCGCATACTTTTGGCACCACACATTTCTTTAAAAGGAAATTTCGAGTGAAGAAACCAAAAATAAAGATTCACGTTAATTTTGAGAAAACTTTAGTTAATAAAATGCGATTCCACATTCTAATCCCGCGAGTTCTGACAGTTTTTATTTCATCATCTATTTTAAAGCAAGATTTTAGCTCGGTTCGATAAAAAAAATAATCGATATAAAAATCGTTATATCGATAAGTAAAATAATATTTTCCTTTATTTTATTTTTTATTTTTCTTTCTTTCTCGCATTTTTTCACAATAATACAATATTAACAAGTCTGTATATATTAGAACTTTCTTTTGAAATAATATTAAACTAATTTAAGATGTTTGTTCATGAGCTTAAATTAATAATACTTTACGGAAAATGACAGCTTCGTGACAGATTTTAAAGTATCAACAGTTTAATTTGTTGAAAAAATATTAAAAAGAACACTAATCGTTAATTTCATTAAATTAAAGCACTTATTCAATAATAGTAAATAGTACAAACACGATAATAAGAAATATTATAGAAAAAAAAATCCCTCAAACAAATCAAATTAAAGATAGAACTTACAAAATTATTTTTAAAAAATTCGTAAGGATGACTGTGTTACATCATTCGATGTCACCCAATGGTATGCATGTAAAGTAGTTTATAATTTACTCAGTGCGTTTTTATAAAGTGCCTCTTTAAAATTAAAGCAGAAAAGTAAAAATAAATAAATAAATAAATAAATAATAATAAATAACTATTAACTTTGGAATTCAACCTGTGGGAGTTTTGCAAATTATATGATATTCTTTGAACTGCCTAAAATTTGAAGATTTTTTTTTTAAACTTACTTTTTCATTTGACCTGTACTTTTTTATAGTGAAAATGGTATTTTAATAATTAGATAATGAATAATTACTTATGTAAATATTCCTATAGTTTCGCAATCGTTAAAGAATATTTAAAACATCATAAAAGTCAGATTGGCACGACGTGTTTCGAAAGATATAATATTTTTCATCAGGCGAAGAGAAAAAGGATGCAACTTTACCTTAGAAGAAAGAATCCATAATATTGAAGCTATGTTTAAAATGGTAGCTCGTTTTTTTTTATGCCTCGTTAAGAAAGATTAGATTTTTCTTCGAAAAAAAAAAAGTATTAAAGGTTTTTTTTCTCTGATGAATAAAAAATAATAATAATAAAAGTCATAAAAAGTCATATAGATATTTTTTTCAATCTGACCTCTGCTAGAGACTCGGATATTCGGAGACTGGGTCGGGATCTTTAAACATGGCTTCAGATAGAGATTCGGAATAAAAGAAGAAAAGATAAAAGATCACGGACGTTAAAAGTAGAAAATTTAAAGGATCACGGACGTCAAAAAGATTAAGAAAAAAATAAAATGCGGACATCAAATGGTCCATTTTCGACCGAAAGAAAAACCATTTTCCAAATGGCTAATAAATAAATATCATTATGCCTATTACACATACCATAATTAAATGAACACTTTTATGCTATGTTTAACTCTCTAAGTTTTTGGAGCGTAATATTCCAAACACTAAGCTCTAGGTTCCTCTGCATTATAAGCAATACTTAAGATAATTTAAATCTATAGATTTAATGAATTTTCAATGCCTTTTAGAATGATCAATACTCTCAAGGATTACATTCGCATTTTTAATTAAATTTTTCTTTTTATGTAATGTTGAAAGAATAATATTTTCTGAGCATTTAAAACAAAATTCAGAAAAAGCGACATTACAATTTTACCCATTTGCAAGACAAAGTTTTTTACTTAATAATAAGTATAAAATTTCCATTTTTATCCATGCATATCATTCGGTAAGTACAAATGTCTATTACATTACATTCTTTTTTTTTCATCTTTTTCTCTAGTCGGTCAGTCTTTGCCATTTCATATTCTAGGCGAAACTAATAAAACGTGACAAAACCCACTACTGCTGACAGATCAGGAAATTCCGTCATCGAATAGTAACCTGTAAGAGATAATCCGCCGTATTTGGCAAAGAACCGTTCCATTTCCTACTCGGAAACTTAAGTTCCTTCCTGGGAAAGTATAAAAAATGTGGTTATAAGAAGGTTCGAAAAAATTCTTATGAGCTGTCACTCACTTTCGGTCATCGCCAAAATGGCGTCGCCTCAGGAAATGACCGGTGACTAGAAGAAGTGCTGTTGCCACGCAGATAGATATAAAAACTTATTCACTTATCTTAAGCTATCTTCTTGTACCTAGCCTATGTAGTGTGGTGTTAGATAATGTGGGGGTAGTGAGATAGCCTATACATGATACATACATCCTACATTAAACTGAATCTAGTGAATCTATTCTTTATATAATGCATTGTATTATCGCGAATGTATTAGATAGAGAAAATGTACAGAAAAGAAGTAGAGTTATTACAAAATAAATAAACGCAATCACTTTATTTTTCAATCTTGTTTCTTAACCTCTTCAAATTTGATAGAAACTTATTTAACCCTTTAATCACCACGATGTACAAGTGTTCTGAACTATTTGAAATACCAGAACATATGTGCATATAGTCCTCATTTTAAGTTCAGATTAAATCCTTCTAAGCGTCTGTTATTATTCTTATTCTTCTTCTTCTTATTATTATTACTAGTAAATCTGCAGATCAGGAGCCTCAACGTCAGCTTTGCACATCATTTTTTCTTAAACACACTTTGGGTAATATTCAACTTCCTGGAAACTGTAATTTAAAATTTTCAAATTACGTAATTATTTATAAGAATAAAATAATAATAAGAAGTTTTCAGCCATCAAAAGCGTTCAATTAAAGATTTAGTTATGTTAGGATATTCTGAAATTTTCATGATCTATTATTTTTTTTTAATTATAACATAGTAGATTTATTCAGGGTGGCTCCGCCCCCCTGAACCCCGCGTAGTCTCATTAAGTTTAAATTTGTAACTTTCTATCAATTTGCTAATGGTTATCGTATATCTTGTATTTCTTTATACATTTTGATTTATAAGGATAAGTAACAGTTTTAATAAGCAGTTTTCATTATCCTCATACTTCTACATACCTGCCCACTACAAACACCTAAATCTGATGTATCAGGAACTTTTGAAAGTGTAAACTCAGTAATCTAGGGTTTTACAATTTTGTTTCCGAAGAAACGAAGTTTTGATTTCATTTTGTGGCAGTTATCGCGGACAGACAGACAGAAGAATAGACTGACAGACGGAAAACAATAAATTTTGTGTTGCCAAAATAAGCCTTCATTGAAGTTTCGGCAATGACATCAATATTCATGAGTTATTGCTATCCATGTTTCTTGTATTTTTAACGATTACTATATAAAATACCTGTTTTATTTCAACTATGACCTCATATTTTACCAAGTGAAATATTTGTTAAAAATATAATTCTTTTTTATTTCTTTTACTTCTAATTATGTCCCCATTTTTGTCAGGAAAATTCTTATTAACGAAACAAATATCCCTGTTTAATGTTTAACAAAAAGTACTACATCTATTTTTATTTTAATTCTGACGTCATATTTATTTATTTTTTCTTAGTTTATTTTTCGAATGGAAATTGCTCAATTGAAACTTATTGCGTTGAAAAAATTATTATTCCAAATTTTGATTTTTTTAGCAACGATAAAGGAAAATGGTTAAATTTTATCTAAAAAATCGCTGTTGATTCTGTATGAAAAAGAAGGAAATTTAGAATTATTAAGGAAAATATTTGAATAAAATTAATAAAACATAGCCTATGTTCTTTTCTGGGCTATGTTATATTTATGCGCAAAGATACAAAGAGATTAATTAATTCATCAGCTTTGACGTTGACTTCATTTAAATTTTCGTACACGCATTCAAATTTATAACATTATAAAAATAAAGATTAGGATGAATGGTTGCTTAGCAACCATTAAGAGAAAATAAAGAAAATGAAATAAATACATTTGAAATAAGTAAATCTCTAAAACAAATTCGTTTATATTATTGGAACACATTTATAAAAAATCTCCAAAAATTACAGTAATAATTTTAAAAATCTGACGAATGCGTAGACAAAATTTCAAAACAATATGAATCATTTAACGGGTAAATTTCAGTATCCATTTATCATTGAATTCCATTAATGAAATGTATCATTTTCTCTTAAGAAAAAAAAAAAAAAAAAAAAATTGAAAATCATTCGATTTGCCATAGAAAAGCAGTATTGCGTAAAATAAAATATTCTATATTTTCCGAGCGAATGAATCAAATCTAACAAAAAGCTATACAGCTTAATCCCAGTGCCTCACTAACATCCCCACTTAATTTAAAGCCAATCGGATGTTTTTTGCGTCAGTTATCGCGGAACAGACAGACAGACAAAAAACAAAAAATTTCGTGTCTCCAAAGTAAGCCTTCACGGACGTTTCGGCAATTATTATTATTATTATTATTATTATTATTATTATTATTATTTGTGTGTGTGTGTGTGTGTCGCTAAATTTTATTGTAATCATGTAACTTTCTTACTTAAAATATTACTCAGTGGATAATTAATTAGGAACTTGTAATTGGGACATTCCATGAGAAACAAGCAAAATGACGCTTAACATCAGTACCTATATATACTAATTTTTAAGTTGTTAAAATATAAACTGTGCATTAAAATTCACAAAAAAACTTATATTTTCATATTATCATAGGTGTTTTAAATTGAAAATAAAACAGAGTTGTTAAAACAGCAGTAATATGTCAAAATTATTATAAGTAACCATGCATTGTTCCCTACGTGTTATAGAATGGGCCTTTAATAGGTTTAAAAATCTCCACACTTTAAATGTCTAACGCTTTTCGGGGTATCTTATCCAAGTCCTAACCCGAATGATATTTAAAAAGAAAAATTGCGGAATGCTCACATTTGCTTGAGTGACATGTAACAATACACGATAAACAGTAATATAGGCTCGAACATTATCTAAACAGAACTGAATTAGGTGTTTCACATTTCTGATTGCAATTAAAATTACATATGACTGTTAACTTGAAATATTGTGAATACCCTGCGCTTTTCGAGCTGTTCTTTCATTTCTCATAAAGCAAGTAATTACTGCGAAAAAGTTGGCTAAAATATCTTTATTTTGAATAAAAATGTAAACAAGAAATGATTCCAGTTATGTTGCAACACTTTGCATTTTTTATCTGAATAAATCATTTTGACCCTGGTTTCCTTTACAAAAAATTATTGTTGTATGTATGCTAGTTCTCTAAAGACTTTTGATTCACCCTGTGGTTATTCATGTGATATAGCTTTTTTACATTAAATGAAACATGAACCTGCTGCTGCTGCTATAATAATTAACTTACTTTTTTTCTAACATTTGATTATTATTACTATATTATTATTTTACCGACCCTTTTTCAAATGGAAAAAATATACTAATTAAATTGTCTTGCATTAAAATAACTTCTACATTAAAGAAATTTCAAATAAACATTCTCTCCGTAGATTCGAGGGCATATATTTTTTTTTATTCAACTCTGCCCCTTACGTGTTAATTTCTAAAAGAGTTTTTTCCCATGATATGATATGATATTCATGATCGGGAATTTCAATTCTCATACGGTTAATAATAAAATAGGACTCTGTTATTCTATTCTCCCTTGCGTAAAATACAAAAATGGCCCCCTGGGATTTCATTTGACTTCTCTATTGAAATAATGGGGCATCAAGCTCGGGGCAAAGGCCAAGTGCCCCCACCCCTTGTCGAATTAAGCGTGACGAGAACGGGATGATGCAGGGAAAACATCTTGTTTCTGTCTGCCGTCGCTCATCAGTAGAAACTACTCATGCTCGTCTGTTTCCATAGGGGGTTACTTTAGAATTTTCAGACTTTTGGTTCATAAGCCAAATATTGCGCCAAGTGTAGCCTACCTTTTATTTTACGCTCATACTTATAACACATTATAGTAAAGAACTTATTAGTTATTTGAAGTAATATTTAGAATGATAAAAAAAGAAAATTTCTTATCTAACATAATTGTGAGTTTACGTTTTCTGATAAATGATCAAAATAGTAGGTAATATTCGAAACTAATTAAAACTTTTAATCTTTTTATTTAAATTTAAATTTTTTATCTTTTTTAAGATTTTTCGTTTTTGATTTATGGGACTTGAGTCATCTAACATATAAGGGAGTTCTCTTATTTTTTCAACATTACAGGACATTTTTTTTTTTTTTGTTCAGTTACTAGGGTAAATCAGGTATAGTTGTCCCACATATTTTTTATTTTTTATTGTAAAGAGTTTTGTCGTCACATGTAATCTATTTGCTTCACATTTTATGTTGAATGCAATATAAAATACTACTGCAATCTAAATATCAGATAAAACAAGATGTTTTTCAAAAAGCTGAAACAGTGATTTTGGCCTTTTAACCCGAACCTTAGAGATAGACGCCTCTCTTGATCGGGATAGATGCCCCATTCGTAGCAGAATTGAAAACACGAATAATTAACACTTTTAACCCTTTCCGGCACACTGTGCCCGGTCTGGGATACCTAATTTTAATTCCAAACTTGCAAACAGCACCAATAATATTTTAGTAAAATTTTGCTTTTACAATAAAAGCTTAAATTAAGGAATTCAAAATATTTAAAAAATTCGTTTGTGAATTCCGGTGTCAGTCGATAATTTCTCATTTTACTAACAGATTTTGCCCGTGCCGGAAAGGGTTAAATAAAAAACTAGATTTGCATTTGACTTAGTATTCTAATTACATCAATTTATGCAAATTTTATATTTCTCAAAAAAAAAAAAAAAAAAAAAAAAAAAAGTTTTAAATACGATAAACTTGTTTAATCTAAACTAAAAGGAATTAACTAACATCCCCTTCTTTTAATATTCGATGTACAAACTAAAAACTAACTAGAGAAGCGCCCCCAGCAGAAAAAAAATCGGTATACAAAATTTGAAGCTAAACGGATAATTGAAATGAAAACTAAACTTATTTAACCCTTAAGAGGCCACCCGACTTGCTGAAAAAAACCCAGAAGATAATGTTAAGTGTGTGGGGGCGTTATTTTCAAATATCTGATTTGTTTTTGCTCAGGACGATCTACAACCGGATTAGTTTTTGTTTTTCCGATTTTAATTTCGGATTTTTTTTTAAATTACTTTAACTTTCAGAACCGGTTGAAAACGGTTCTGAAATTGAAACTGTCACAATATTAAAAAAATATATAACCAAATCGAAAAAGTAAAAATAAGCTTGGTTGTAGATCGTTCTGAGCTGTCCTAATGATAAAGAAAAAAAAAAAAACTATCATGTAGAAATTTTAAAAATTGAGCGAAATTTTTGAAAATGACGCCTTCATAGACTTAACATTATCATCTGGGTCTTTTTCAGCAAGTCGAGTAGCCTCTTAATTGCTGTGACAGAAATTATGGCATAATACTTTGAGCTGTCTGTGAGACAGCTCCATCGAAAGATGAATAAAAGCCTCGATTAACTAACATGATATTGCTCTTGAATTAAACTTTTTGTACAATATTGTTATGTTATAGCTAAATTTGACCTATTCAAAAATATGTGACTATAGTACTACGGTTCCAAACGAAACAAAATTGCAAATTTGATAAAGTAGTATCTGTATATAGTTAAACTAGTAATTGCAAGTTAAACTGTTAAACGCGGAAAAAAGTAGCTGTCTGTGAGAGACGGCAAACAGAAATTAGGGATTAATATAAACTGAGAAAAGTAATCCCCACTCTTCTTATATCCCTAAACAAACTCTAAAAATTAATTTTGAAAGTTTTTTCTCAATAAACCGATGTACATAATTTATAACCAATCGGATAACATTAATGAAGACTAACTTGTTTTATCTAAACTAGGAGGGATTAACTCCCCTCCTCCTTCCGCTTCTTATATTCTATATACAAACTCAAAAAACTACTTAGTTGAGCACTTTTCTACAATAAGCCGGCCAAATAAGCAGAAATTTTTTTAAACCAATCGAATAATTCTAACGAAGGCTAAATCTCTTTAATCTAAACTAAGAGGAATTATCACCTTTTCCTTCTTATATTCGATACGCAAAATTTAAAAACTAATTCGGGAAATGAAATAAAATTTCTCAAATTACAGATATTAGATTTATATGTTCCATAACGAATGAGCTTAAAATATTGCTATAACGGTTAAACATGTAATGTAAATTTAAGTGGTGTGAGGAGACAGAAAAATTGCTGATACAAGAAGTATTGTTTAAATAAACACTATTTAATAAAGTTCATGATTTGTTATGGAATTATTCCCTGGACATGCAAAAAAACTTTTTTTTATTTTTTGGTAAATTTTGGTTTTAATCAATTATTTCAGCATTTAAAAAATAAAACTACTTTTTTACCGCTTTACTGATTTACCAGTACGTGATACAGGCATGTTTTTGCGAATCATGATTTGCTCGTAACGTACGGGCACCCATATTTCAATCATGATTTATTATTCTCACAAGTAAATTTTTATTGTATATTTTGTATTATTTAATCGGAACATTTTTCTGATTTAATTAGGCAAAAATATCTCTTTTGAAAAACTGGTGGTAAAATATTA
Source organism: Maratus speculifer (assembly GCA_964019185.1). Taxonomy (NCBI): domain Eukaryota; kingdom Metazoa; phylum Arthropoda; class Arachnida; order Araneae; family Salticidae; genus Maratus; species Maratus speculifer. Next base: position 51,826,862 of record OZ025290.1, on the reverse strand, counting down.
AAAATTCTGTAAAAGATGAAATAATAAGCATAATTTAAACGCTTCTACTTTTTTTCCCCAAAAAAATATTAGTTACTTACGTGGTTACAGGGTGGCGAGTGGTCAGGGAAAACCGGGAAAAACACAGTCAAGAAAAGAGAAAACTACCAGTATTTTCTTACAGAAAATACTTCAAATAATATAAAGGGATTATCTAAACCGAATTTATCTTGAACAAAATACTGGTATTTATCATCTATATTGACTGTGTTTTTATCTAACCACTCGTCACCCTGGGTTAATAAAACTACTTTAGCAAAAGGGTTAAAAGTTTCTGTTGTATAAAATTGCTAAATGTTTTTCGCGATTGAAGGTGCAACATTTTTCACTATTCCCTTTTCTAACGGAAATCATGTATACTCCCACGACTTATTCTTTTGAAAAAAAAAAAGGTCATATTAGAGAAAGTTAGGTTAATTAACTTATATTATTTTCCTGAATGGATGCATATTTCGCCAACATTACGATAAATATATTTCCCTAGAAAACTCCTTCCTCTCTTTGATGCGCTAACTTCCTGAACATCCGTAGACCACCGAAGCGTGGAGCGGGACCATCTTTTCCCATGACCGCGCGCCCGTGATCAATGAGCCCTGATTGGCCATCAATGCCTTCCCTCCCCCCATCCGATGTATCAAAGTACGCACGAGATTGAATTGTGTACGTTCGGTGTACAGTTAATTGTACCAAGTCCTAGTTAGTAAACGCTGTTGAAAGTGACAACGATGTGGCGTGATTCGATACCTTTCGTGAGTGAAATGGGGTGTAAAGCTTGTGAAGAGTGAACTAAAAAAACCCCCCAACCTCTCCCTCCTCTCTTACATCTATGTTTTACAGTGCTTTGTCCGTGGGAAGTGAATTTAACAGATTTATTGACTGAGTAGAAAAATAATGAAAGTAGATTAATTTGTAATTCATGTTACGTACAATTCGTGGTTAAATGAATCGCATTCCCGTCCTTCATTTTTTTTTTTTTTTTTTTTTTTTTTTTTTTTTTTCAATAAAGCGATTGATTGTATTAAATGATTCAAATAATGCATAGATTTTTTGTTTTGTGCATAATAATTTGATATTTTTTTAAATTACACTGTAAAAATAAGAAGACAAGAGTTTCTTAATCACGAAAGTATAATATTATCCTCCTCAGTCCTGATGTCGCCTGTAGGAGATACTAAAAAGCTCTCTAAATTAATTAATATAATATGCTTCTAGAATTGTTAAAATTATTTTTAGATATTTTTAATGTATGCATTCATATCATAAACATTGATATATACACTGATACATCTTTGGAGATGTTTCATAGATATTTTAAACCGATTTTTGTAGTCCCGCGCAATGTTTGTCTCAGGGCTGGAGGAGGTTTAGCCAAACAAAAAATATAGAATAAACACATCCAAATTACCCATGATTTTATTATTTTTAAATCTTAACTCGTTTGATTTGATTACTTCGATTTTTTTTTTTTTTTTTTTTTTTTTTTTTTTTTTTGAAGCAAATAATAAAATAATTGATCAGCAGATATTTTTTTATTTTTATTTTTGATGATATAATCTCGTGTTGACATATTACATGTAACCACAGTTTCAAAAATTAGAGTGTTTTAATTGAAATGGCACAAAATTGCATTTATGTGTGCATACGCATTGAAAATGTAGAATATTTCAAATGGAAAGAAATTTAATATTTGAAAATGCACACGTTCCTAATTTAAAAATTATTTTTTTGAATTGTATAAAAGAGCATTATTTTATATTGTTGTGATGTTTTACATAATAATCCTCTCATTTATAAGCTTCTCCTAGTTGCATGTTGATATTTAAATGTCCTGAATTAAGAAATAAATTAATACTTTAAATTTTCATTTATACAAAATTCTATTTTGAATAGTCTGCTCATTGCCAAAAGAACTTATCATTTTGCACACTTGTTACAGTGTCTAAGTGGCTAAAAAATTGTATGGCATTTTCTAAAAGAAAAACTAAATAAATGAAATTTCCCAATTTAACTATTAGTTATGATATAATTTTCAACTAACTCACATATATTACGCTATATTTCTTTTGTTGTTGTTGTTGCTGTTTATCCCTGAGTTATTCTTTGTTCTATTTCAATTGCATATCAATGCTCCACTCGAAATTTCTTAGAGAATTTAAGCTTATGGTTGATAAAGAATCTAACACATTTTATGTTAGCTGTGACTTTTTTTCCAACTATCCCATGTTTAAATTACGTTAAAACGGAAAAAAAAGAAGCTAATATTAATCCCAAAAAAGTTTTTTTATTTTTTATTTTTATTTTATTTTATTTTTTTTTATTTTTGGCTTGAATTTCAATATTTTTAAATGTTTTTTTCTTGCTGAGGGCAGCTGAGGTCAATCTATAACAGGGCTCTTTCTTAATTTTTTGTTATAATTTCAGATTTTTTTATCATGATATTTTTATTCTTGAAACTGGTTGCGAAATAGAAAGTGCCATCATAGAAAAAAAATTCTGCTGCTACATTCAAAAAAGTGAAAAAAAAAAAAGAAAAAAAGAAAAAAAAGAAAGAAAGAAAGTCACAGATCAACCTTAACTATCCTGTTCAGGAGAAAAATAATATTCAAAAACATAAAATGCAAATAAGAAAAAAAAAATTCTTCAGCTTGCGAGTATCTCATCTTGTGAATAGTGTAGGCTCTTAAAAGCAGACCCTCGTTATCACATGGGCAAATCCGGATTGCCCAGGTGCCACGGACTTTAAGGGGCAGCATACATTAAATTGTAAAATATTTTCTTATTTTTCCATTTCCAAATCTTCCATAATTTGAAGTTATTAAATTCATCTTAAAGTAATATAACAAGTTACTAAAACTATATAAAAAAGTTTTGTTCAATACCAAATAAAAAAAGAGTAATTTTATTAATTAAGGTACTCGATTTAGAATCTACAGAGCTAAAAAAAAATTTCTACTTAAAATCCAAGATGCGAAAGCGTTGTTTATGCATTAGACATACACATACGACAGACCGTCAGTTCAATTAAAATACTGTTACAATTCGAATATGACCCAATAATTTATCTTTGCTCAAGGCCCCAATAGTCATGATCGCGGCCTTATTAACCACACACACACACACACACAAAAAAAGTTTTTATATTTTTTATTTTAATTTCCGGGTGTCTTCCGATGACTCATGTAGTATCTTGACATCAAAAGTTGAAGAAATTTTAGAAAGAAATAGAGGACGGAAATGGTATACATTGTAACTTTCGCATTGTTTATATGGATTGTATTTGTCACAGTTACTACAAAAACTGGACGCCAAGATTATTGGTGTTAAGACCATTGGTGTTTCCCAATAGTTTTGGAAGAGAGAGAGAAAAAAAAAGTCTAAAGTTTAGTGTCTCTTCCGAATATTTTTTTACCTCTAAAAAGAGAGATTCATTCGTTAAAATGTACGTCATAATAAAAATTGATGGACATGGGAATACCACGAACAACTAAATTTATTGAAATGGGTTTACAATCCCCCCCCCCCCCCCCACACACACACACTGTACAAACTAGACTTTACACATCAACAATTCTATATGATTGGTCATGGATTGGGATTCTGCTCCTCCGCATTTACTTTTTATTTGAAAATAGGCTGTAGGGGTATTATTTAACGCGTGGATATACACTTTCTCACCACATGCTCACACGCAAATCAAATTAGTTACACCAGTACTGTTGAATCACGATGAATAAGTTCGAAAGTGGTTACACGATTTTTTTCCCCCTTCATGCTGTGCATACGGCAATGTGAAAAGTCGAGTGCACTGTTAGCGGGAATACTTTGTTAAGCAAATTTGTGACGGTATATGGTGGAACTAACGAAGTATTATCGGTGGTTTATTCTTCAACATAAGCTCTTCTTTCAATCTATATGATTTTTTTTTCTGCGTTTCAAAGAATAGAATAAAAACAACGAAACTAATGCTTCATGTCATGGGTTCATTGTTTTGATCTACCAAAAAGATTACAACTAAAATTTACAGCTTTCAAAATACTTTAAAAAATAATTAAAAAGGAAAAGAAAGTAGCTCAGTTATTTTTTATCTGTAAAATTACAGAGAATCTACGGGTGATCCATTATCTGAAGTTTTATATAAAATTACAGAGATTAGAAAAACAGAGATTCTGTTAAATAGCAGATAAATCATTCGGTAAATTCACACTGGACCTAGTGAATTAAGATCGTTCAAAATACACAAGATTCTGCAAATTTATTTTTTAATCACAATAATTTAATTTAGCTTTAAAATCAGTAAATCACTCAATCTTCAGTGAGCCTGAAAGAATTTGAATTTTTTGAGTAATTTTAAACTGCTGTATGTTTTAATTTTTACACAATTTGTATCTAAATGTCCTAGGGTTTGAACTCGAAAACACTTACAAGGAAGGTCTCCATACTGGGCATACTCAGATTTAGATTAGTACTCAGATTTTTTTTTGAAAAAAAAAAAAAATACTAATTAAGCTACTCACGTATGTAACAAAGAATCAGTGAAAATTAACGGCGGAATTGCAGAGGAAAACATGTTAAAAAATAAAATACTTTCGAATATTTGGCGTGAAAAGACAAAAGTGTCACACTTTTTAGCGAGCAGCATTTTCCCCCGCCAAAGGCAAACGATTTTAATGCAACTGAAAACTTTTGGATTTTTAGAATCCGCGTAAATGGTGTTTTATGAATTTAAACATAAACAATGAGAGAGTTTAACATATTTTATACACACACACACACACACACACACACACACACACACACATATATATATATATATATATTATTTGTTTCTGTAGCTATTTAATTTACCTCTAAAAAAATATTTTCATATATATATAAAAAAATTCTTATTCAGTAAAATTATTTTTATACATTTACGCGTATTCAAAAATAAAAGGTTTCCATAGCAACAAAATCGATTCGGCAATGCTCAACTGAACTTTGAACTTGAAACAATTTTAAATAATTTAAATTTGAATTTCGTTTCAAATCTCAAATTTTGATGGTTAAATTTGAATTAAATACACATAAATATCAGTATAACGAAATTATATTTAAAACAAATTAAAACTGACCAAAACAAAGATATTTAATTCATCTAAACACGTTGAACATGAAACTTTTTTCCTTTAAATAGCATTTGAAATAAAACACAAACATTTTTTTAAATTGCTTTTCATCGCCAACCGATGATAAATCGCCAAATAACGAAATTTTCATTATTTTTTTACGAACAGGGAAAGGAGGCTCCGCCGAATTTTTTTTTATAAACGTATATATCCTCATGAGAAGAACATTCTGTAATTTTTTCAGATTTTTTGGAGTATGCCCATATGGAGACCTTCCTTGTTAGTAGTAACACGTATAACATTATAGAAGCACGCTATTGACTGAGCTATAGGGGTTTTTCTTACATTGTTCAAAATATGTCTTTTATGATTCAGTGGGGGGAAATTTGCTAAAAATCCCTCATTAATACCGAGAAAATGATTTTTCCTTTCCTGCTTTTGTTTTACAAAAGTTTGCTTTTCACCAATACTTGAATCGCTTGACGGCATTTTACATTACTCATACATCGCGTTCACAATATGATAACTAAGCCAATTTAATTTAACTGCTTTGAAACGGAAACAGGATCCACTCGTTCACATTACCAAATATTTCAAGAGACTTAAGGCTGTTCTCAACTGCTGCAAAACGTTTTGACACATTTACAAATATATTTTTTTAATGGAAAGATATAAAATTAAAGACCTGACTATGGCAGCAGGTTGGAATTGAACTTTTTTCCTCATTTTTTTAATCAATAAATTACCTACACTGTTTTTTTTTTAAAGGGGGGGGGGGGGCGATTTTACAGAAATTGTATTGGTAATTGGGAAGACAGTAGTTTTGTATCAGGAAAACTATTTTTGTATTAAGAAATTTATCATTTGTCATTTTGTTATTGTAAGGAAAACAGTTTACTGTTCTTTCTGGAATTAAAAAAAAATATTTCCTTTAAAAAAATAGTAAATTGTACTGCGTCATGATTACCAGTACAATTTCTGTAAAATCATCCGTTTTTTAACAGTGTTTTAATGGAAAAATTTCCGTAAATTCCAGAAATGTTTCCGTTTTCTTTAAGGTTTTTTTTTTTTTTTTCTGAAATTTACGGAAATTTTTCGTTTAAAAAATAGTAAATTGTATTGGCGTCTCGATTACAATTTCCGTAAAATCGTCCTTTTTTTACAGAGTTATAAGCGATTTTGATCGAATGAGAAACACGTTTTTCACCCCTGTTTGAGTGATTCTTCTTCTTTTGCACTTGAATTTTGTTCAAAATTGTTTACAGATTTGCAATGTAGCTTCCTCAAACCAGTATATCACTTTCTGAATTTATACATGCAACAGTAAGAAAATATTTATTTTTATATCAATGTAAAGGCTGTTAATTTATTGTGTTTGTTTGCAAAACATGTTTATTGGATATGAAAATTTTTACTCAAGAATCGATAACGTCCGAAAAAAAACTATATTTCAGGAAGAGAAAACGGGTTAATATGTTTACATTATGTTTATGTTATTATTTACATTATGTTTATGTTATTATGTCTATGTATGCGTGTAGTATGTTTTATTATACAAAGTAAAATAAGAATTTTAGTGCTTCATAAAGATCCCTAAAATTATATTGAATCTCTAAATAATATAGAAATTCGTACTTCATTTTGTCCGAGATTTTCATCTGAGCATAAAGAGAGAGCTGTCAAATAATCAAATAGATATATATAGAGGTGAAAGAAAAACATAAAAAATATAATGCACATTTATTACTCTGCAACACATATCCTTTACATTATAGAACGGAAGGCGGCAGCACAGACAATCATTTTATCGAGTTCGCGGCTGAAATTCCATTCAATTTGCATATTAAAACGCCGTCTGTTTTCTAAGTCCTATCTTGGTGGAAAACACCTGAAAATCCGATTTTAATGGTTGCATTCTAGGTTTACCATTGTGTTTTCTTGCACTCAAAAATATCAAAACATTAAGGACTGAAAGCGGGAAAACACAATTGTAAACCTACAATGCAACCACTAAAATAAAATTTTTAGCTGTTTCCTACCAATATACGACATGGCAGACCGATTGAGTTTTAATAAGCAAATCAAGTTTTAACTAATTCTGGAATTTTAGCCGTGAATTCCATGAGGTGATTGACTGTATCTCGGTCTGTTAGTGAGAAGGAGACGCGCACTTTTGGAGATAGGAGGAAAATGGGTTGTTTCCAGGATTACTTTTTCAGCACTAAGACAACTTCAGCGGAAAAGATGGTTTTACAGTCAATTTAAGAATTTCCGCAGTGTCGCATTTTTATTTTCCAAAGCATTTTTCTCTGCTATTATTTCAAATTTAAACTAATGTTTGAAATTCGATAAAATGAAGAAATTTGTCGCTGCCTATAGGCATAAAGCATTATTAAAAAAAAAAATTAATTCGATATTATTTTAATTAAAAATAATCATTTTTTATTTAAAAAAACAAATTGTTTACATTTAAAAAATTAGCATGTAAAAAAAAATAAAGTAAAATAAAATAAAAATAATAAAAATAAATAAAAAATTTGTTTTTATACATTTAAAATTTCATTGTTAAAAATTCCAGATTATACAAATTGCTCAGAAAAATTTAATGTAAATAGGCAATTTTAAAAAGTTTTTTAGGATTCACATTAAATTTCTATACAGATTACAGGTGAATTCTTTTTTTCAGTGTCCAAAGCTTAATATCTATTTTTTTTTTTTTTTTTTTTTTTTTTTTTTTTTTTTCAGGTAATTTAAACTGCTAAGAAAAATTTAAGGTAAATAGGTTATTTAAAATCTTTTGGAGGATTAGCATTAATTTTCTATACAGATTACAGATAAGTTAGTGTTCTTTTTTCGGAGAGAGAGCCTGATACCGAATTATTTTGCAGATGATTAAAACTTCTAAGTGGAATTTAAGGTAAATAGGAAGTTTTCAAATCATTTTGGTTTATTTTATGCCGGCCAATTATCTACACGAGGGATATAGGCCCGTAAGGGGGTGGGATGCCCTCCGTGGGGGTTTTTCTAAGGGAACCTAATCCGTATTTACGCAATCAAATCATTTTGGAGGATTCACTTTTACATTCTGTGCAGATTACAGATGGATTTGGGCTCTTTTTCCAGAGTCAGAGATTGATACTAAAAATTCGCAGTAGAACATTGGTAATAAAATTAAAAAAATGTTTAAAGATTTGCATTCTCATTTAAAGATATCGTCTTACATAGAAATAAATATTAATATTTAATGCAAGTATTTCGCGATTTCCATCTCTCTGAAAATTTGTTTAAAATAGTAAATATGTTGTTTATAACCAGCCACCAATAGAAAAATGCAAAATTCGCAATTCTTATTCTTTTAAAATAAATTGTACAACGACTACAGAAATACATGAGTTGTTTTTTGCCAATCATTTTTTAAAATGTTTTCTACCAGTAAGTGAAGATAGATATGGAACATTCCATGGTTCCACTTACCCTGCACACATAGGCTATTCCTTATAACACTTCATCAATAGTATTTAAAATTTATTTTAGAACAGATGTTAAAAAAATTGTAAAATAAGAAGCTTAGATTATATTCTTGCTTCTCAATTATTATTATTACTATTATTATTATTAATATTTTTATTAATTTATGAAGAAATACAATTTTTTTTTAGCCCTAGCCTGAAGATTGGCATAAAAATCTAATCCGAATTCACTTCGTGTCCAATCTCGGAATTGGGACTGAACTCTCAGATTGTGCTGAACCCGTCTCATCCAGTGCTGAATTCAGGGGTAGACATCCCTCTCCGGAGTAATGAGATCTTCCTCCCCCCAGAAGATTCCAGATTTTGTGTTTTTAATGGCAAAAAAATGCGATTCCCTCCAAAAAATTCTGTAATGCCTTTTCTCCCCCTCCCCCTGGAGAAAAGTGCCTGAATTCAACACTGCTCTAAAACACATAAATATTTTATTTGTGAAGTTATCATTTAAATATATGTATTTTATTTTAAAGAGGCTAGTATCTTTCATTTGACAGTAAAATTTAAAAAATATCAGAATTTCAACGTTTTGCTTAAGATATTTATAAAGATTTTGTATTTGAATATGCACGAAAAGGAATTTCACTTTATGATAATTCTTTTAAATGAGACGGAGTTAGTATCTATAAATTATTATTTTTTAAGTTTTTGTTTTATAATATATTAATAATTTCAAAACCTCAAAAAGTATTTCTTAATTTTCTTATTTTTTATTAACTGAATTTTTTTTTATAATTCGTTTAAATTTATGCAGTGGATATGTCATGGATGTAAACCATTATTATTTTTATATTTTATACATTTAAAAGCTACATAAAACATTTAATAAAACGTTATAAAAAATGGAATATTTTTTTTTTTTTTTCCATCTTCGTTTAAAAAAAATAAAGCTAGCATTTTATTAGCGCTTTATTGAAAGTAGACTTTGAATCTAAACAAATAAAAAACAGATGACATCTTTTACTTTCAAAAGATCCCAAGAGATGGCGATAGCTCACCCGTATGAAACTTCTAATAAAAGAGAAATACTAACTTTTTAAAAAAGAATAAAATAAGAAAATTTGGGCAGTAAAAAAAGATTATTTCGAATTATTTTCAATTATCAGGATTATTTAAGACCATTTATTATCTTAAAAATATGCACATACACATAGAAAATCTATTTTTTATATTTTTAAATTATAAAACTACTAGTAAAAATTATATATTTGCATATATATATTTATATATTTAAATTAACTTCATATATCGAAAAAAAATGTGTATATAAATGAATTTTAAAACATATACATGTATATATTTATTTATTTACTTATTTATTGCGTTGACAGTTAATTGGTTTCATTTATCACACACAGATGGCATTGTCAGTTCAGTTCTCGTTCTCAGTCAAAGATGTATTAACGAAAAAAAGTTTATTGTTTTCTCCTTTGTTTTTTACCTTTCTTAAATTTACTTTCAGAAGGAACTTTTAATTAATAACATAAATATATCTAGTTTTTTCAATTATGTGCAATCATTTTTTTTAAATATTGTTAAAGTATATACATTATTAATTACACTTTAAAAAAAAATTCTATTAGTAAATCAACATGGAATTGAATGGCACATAATTATAGTTTCAATTATTTGAATACAGTTTTAAGTAACCTGTCATAATTTTTTAATAAAAAAAATCTTTCTTAAAAAGACCATTTAATATAGCTGAAAAAAAATTTACATACTGTTTTTTTTTTTTATTTTTTTTTAGTTAAATTAAAAATTATCTATAATTTATAGAAATCAACACTGACTCATCATAATTTTGAAGTCACCTTTTGTATATCCTCTTTTTAAAAGATTCGGCTAAGTTTCAGTTTTATTATTTTTATTATTATTGGTGTTTTTTCTTTATTATTTTTTGTACCTTGTTTTTAAGGTAATTAATATCCCAATTGACAAAATCAAAAATATATCGGTAAACTTTTATAAAATTTTTAAAGGTCATTTTTAAATGCTTACTTAGTGATAGATGATATATGAAATATATAGAAAAATTTTTTGGTTCTCTTATATGAATTCTATGTGAATTTATAAGAATGAAATATGTAAATTTTTCTTTCAAAGAAAGAAAAAAAGAAGAAGAAAATTACCCCCAATTCTTCTATCAATTAAAACTTTTTCCATGCTTAAATTTCGCGCGTATAAGCACATGTATGCAAATAAAGGTAAATAAGTGAGTGGAGTTTTTATAGATTTTTGAATATATACTTTGTTAGATTTTTTAAACGATATTTTACAAATCATAGTACTCTCAGAGAAAGAAATTCAAATGTCGAGCATATTTAATAAATAATATTTATAAAAGCTACAGAAAAAGGAATTTGAATAGTGAATAATGTTTAGATAACATTTTCCTGCAACTTTTCTTTCCAAAGAAAATTACATTTATTTGAAAGATAATTATTAAAATCAGTGTACAGTTTACAATTACAAAATACGCCACTTGTAAAGTCAACATAACGAAAGCAAATTTACAAGAAATGTTAAACATTCTTCTATTACAAGACTTCATAGTAAAAGAAAACTTAACAATTTCTGTTTTCTTTGTGTTGCATATTTGTGTCTATTAGCTTATTGCAATTGCGATACATAAAAATAAAGCTTTGGATGCACCAAAATAATAAATATTACTATCATAGAAGGCGGCAGCCTTCAAGTGACGCAGCTTTAAACCTACCATCGTCAAAACCTACCATCGTCATAAGGGTAGATGCGGAACTTCATATATACAGCTAACTCAACTTCAAAGGAAATCGGAAAAGCCGCCTTCTAATAACTCAGCAAATATTGGTCAGAATGGTCCAATTTTTTTAATATAGTCTTATATTCCTAGTCTAATCCTATCCTATAATTTTTACATTTCTACGTGCCGTATATTTTTAGATCTCGATAACCATTTTTAAACTGAAAACGATGGTGTTTGTTCCTGATAATGAGATCTAGATAACGGGCTGGGAGATTTTATTAAAACTTATATATAATATGAATCTCTTTAAGATAGAGGTAATAAGACTTGCCTTGTTTCTAGGAAAACTCTTGTTTGTTATATATTGGTCTTGGAAAATTGGACTATATTAGCTCGCGGATTACATGTTATTCTATGGGTTAGCAGACGGAGCAGGAGTGAAAAACTTTACAGTTAAATGGTCACAGTTAAAACACCCAAATCGAAGCAATAAATGTTTTTTAAACTACAAAAAATCTTATCATGTGCTTTAAAACATTCAATAAATATATACTAAATCAAATTTCTATTTATATTGCCTTTATTTTTCGTAAGAAGAAAATATTACGTTTCTTACATTGGATATTTTTGCATTTTGTGGAAAAAATATTTTGAATCCTTTTTTAAAATAGGAAAATATTTTTTAATTATACATATTCAATATACTTTCGACTTATGATTTTTTTTTTAAGTTTTCAAACAAAAATTATTTTAAATTATTTGTTGTTGGAAAGTGATGTATTCATACGCCTAGGGGCGCCACTTGTCTAGTTTTGTTTTGAATCCGAACCCGAACGCGGCAAGTTACACGGAGCATTTTTCATTCAGGTAGTAATATTCTTACATAATGTCCATTAAATTGATATAGAAAATGCACGAATTAAAAAATATAAACCAGACAAGATAGAATCATTAAGTAATTTTCAGGTTTTAATAATCCACATGTTGTTTCTTGTTACGCCAATTGAATCTCGCAATGTCAATATACAACGAATAAGCTCTGCAATAAAGTTAACCGGAGAATCTTGCAATGGATTATTAATTAATACAGAATGTGTAACTTTGCAGTAAAGTTATTTGCTTGTATTTTTGAAGACTTATGGATTACAGTGTGGAGGCAGGATATATTCAAAATTTTACGAGAATGCCAGTTAAAAATCTGGACTGCATTTTGTTTTGTTTTGTTTTTTGTCAGTAATTTTGGGTGAAATGCAGTTTACTCTCATTCGCCAAGGAACTTTTTATGTGTATTGTTTGATAAACAATTTTACCTCTATATATATTTTGTTTATTTTTTTAATTTTTTCGCTGCTTGAGCAAAGAATAGGTTTGCATTAATCATAATTAATAAACGGAAACTTACTGGCTTGCTTAAAGTATTGTTTTTAAATACAGGGTACAAAATACATGAATTTTCTTAAATCCCAGTTTATTTTATTAAAATTTGTCATTTCATGAAAATAAAATTATTGCATATCTTTTATCTTTGAGTTTAAGTGTTAAAACACTTTTCAATGTTTACATTTTAACATGTTTTGCAGATAATACATTTTGTGAATTTCACAGAGTTGACTGTATTATACTCTATTATAAGCATTCATTATGATTTCTAGTACATTATTACATTCAAATTACTCTTTTTAAAAATGTAAACAAAAGATGAGCACATTATATTTCTGCAATGTCTGGTCCCAAGTTACACACACTTGATGGACTTTACAATTTCTATATATTGCTTATTTTAAACTTAAGTGAAATGTTGGCTAAAACATTTTCAGTTTCATAAATTATTTCAATTTGAAATATTTTAGTAATCGCTACTACTGTTATTTCGTCGACCAATTTCGCCAAATTATACATAATCACATATTTTTTTATTTTAAATAATGAAAAAACAAATAATTAGTAAAATATTAATAAAAAGTCGAAATAAAAATCAATGACATTTTAAATATACAAATTTTATTTAATGTCATTGAATGTGACATTCACAATCATCCATTATTGGAATTTAATCTTATAGTTTGGCGATAATTTTTTGGTTGACGGGATAACCTAGTAGTACCTAGTAATCTATAAAGCTAACAAGTAACATTTATACAACATTTCATTAACTCAATTCCTCTTAAGTAAATTTGAATAAGCGACGGCAAAAGTCCATTGCAAGATTCTCTGGTTAACTTTATTGCAGACTTTATTCATTGTATATTAAGACATTGCAAGATTGTATTGGCATAACAAGAAACATCCATGTGGATTATTAAAACCATGAAATATACGTAATGATTCTATCATGTCTGTTCGATGGTTTTCAATTTGTGCATTTTCTTTATCAATTCTATTCTAAATAAATTCTACCTGAATGAAAAATGCTAATAACGCGTTCTGATTAAAAAAAAAAAATTAGACAAGTGGCGCCTTCTTAATATGGAATATAGAATGTATGAAAACTTATGAATTAGAGGGGGGAGGCAGGGTATATTCAAAATTTTATGAGAATGCCAGGTAAAAATCCTGTATTGTACTTTTTTTTGGTTTGTTGTCAAAAACTTTTTTCTCATGTCTATGAGTAAATTACTCCTTGCACTAACGTAAGATTTTGTTGTCAGTGGCACAGCCAAGGGGGTGTTTTTGTGAACTACATCCATGAATCGCTAAAAAAAAAAAAGCAAATTGCATAAAAAATGGGAATTACGTCCACAAATTGCTTAATGTGAATTACATCCATGAATCATGTAAAAAAGCGAGAATTATATTCATAAATTGTATGAAAAATGCAAATTACGTCTATGAATCGTGTAGTAAAACATAAATTATGTTCATAAATCGCTCAAAAAACACGAATTTTGGCAGCAAAAAGTTGAAACGGAAATTACCTATATAAAACGCATAAAAATAGCGACTTGCATTCATGAATTGCATAAAAAATGTGAATTGCGTTCATGAATCACTCAAAAAACGCAAATTACATACCTGAATTGCATAAAAACGTGAATTACGTTCATAAATCACTCAAAAAATGCGAATCACTTCCATGAATTGTGCAAAAAAAACATGAATAACGTTCAGAAATTGCAAAAAATGCCAATTACGTCCAAGAATTGGTAAAAAAAAGCGAATTACATTCATAAATCCTATAAAAACACAAATAATGTCAATAAATCGATCAAAAAACGCAAATTTCGTCGATAAAAAGCTCAAAAGATGCATATTATGCCTATGAATCACATAAGTATAGCAAATTACGTCCATAAATCATGTAAAATGTAAATTACATTCATTAATCGCATAAAAATTGCGAATTATGTCCATGAATCGCTCAAAAAAAGCAAATTGCATAAAAAACATGAATTGGTCCACAAATCGCTCAAAATTGAATTACGTCCATGAATTGTTTAAAAAAGTGAGAATTACGTTCAGAAATTGTATGAAAAACACAAATTATGTCTATGAATCGTGTAGTAAAATGGGAATTATGTTCATAAATTGCTCAAAAAACACGAATTTTGGCAGCAGAAAGCTGAAACATAAATTAAGTTCATAAATCACTCAAAAAATGCGAATCACTTCCATGAATCGTGCAAAAAAATACTAATAACATTCATAAATTACAAAAAATGCGAATTAGGTCCAGCAATTGGTAAAAAAAGCGAATTACATTCATAAATCCTATAAAAACACAAATAACTTCAATAAATCGATCAAAGAACGCAAATTTCGTCGACAGAAAGCTCAAAAAATGCAAATTACGTCTACGAATTGCATAAATATAGTAAATTACATCCATAAATCATGTAAAATGTAAATTACATTCATTAATCGCATAAAAATTGTGAATTATGTCCATGAATCGCTCAAAAAAAGCGAATTGCATAAAAAACATGAATTGGGTCCACAAATCGCTCAAAAGGTGAATTACGTCCATGAATTGTTTAAAAAAGTAAGAATTACGTTCAGAAATTGTATGAAAAACACAAATTATGTCTATGAATCGTGTAGTAAAATGGGAATTATGTTCATAAATTGCTCAAAAAACACGAATTTTGGCAGCAGAAAGCTGAAACGCAAATTACGTCTATAAATCGCATAAAAATAGCAAATAGTGTTTTGCATTCATGAATTGCATAAAAAAAGCGAATTATATTCATGAATCGCTTAAAAAACACATTACGTCCATGAAAACATGAATTACATTCATAAATCACTCAAAAAATGCGAATCACTTCCATGAATCATGCAAAAAAACATTAAGGACGTTCATAAATTACAAAAAATGCGAATTACCTCCAAGAATTTGTGAAAAAAAGCAAATTACATTCATAAATCCTATAAAAACACAAATAACGTCAATAAATCGATCAAAAAACGCAAATTTCGTCGATAGAAAGCTCAAAAGATGCAAATTATGTCTATGAATCGCATAAGTATAACAAATTATGTCCATAAATCATGTAAAATGTAAATTACATTCATTAATTGCATAAAAATCGCGAATTATGTCCATGATTCGCTCAAAAAAGCAAATTGCATAAAAAACATGAATTGGGTCCACAAATCGCTCAAAACGTGAATTACGTCCATGAATTGTTTAAAAAAGTGAGAATTACGTTCAGAAATTGTATGAAAAACACAAATTATGTCTATGAATAGTGTAGTAAAATGGGAATTATGTTCATAAATCACTCAAAAGACACGAATTTTGGCAGCAGAAAGCTAAAATGCAAATTACGTCTATAAATCGCATAAAAATAGGGAATAGCATTTTGCATTCATGATTTGCATAAAAAACGCGAATTGCATTCATGAATCGCTCAAAAAATGCAAATTATGTCCATGAATTGCATAAAAATATGAATTATGTTCATAAATCACTCAAAAAATGCGAATCACTTCCATGAATCATGCAAAAAAACACGAATAACATTCATAAATTGCAAAAAATGCGAATTACGTCCAAGTGTTGTGTAAAAAAAGCAAATTACATTCATAAATCCTATAAAAACAAAAATAATGTCAATAAATTGATCAAAAAACACAAATTTCGTCGACAGAAAACTGAAAAAATGTAAATTATGTCTATGAATTGCATAAAAATAGCAAATTATGTCCATAAATCATGTAAAATGTAAATTACATTCATTAATCGCATAAAAATTGCGAATTATGTTTATAAATTGCTCAAAAATGCAAATTACATTCATAAATCGCATAAAAAACACGAATGATGACCATGAATTGCGCAAAAAATGCGAATTACACCCAACATTAAATTAATTTGCAGAAAGTTTTTGGTTTTATACAAGTCTGCCAACAAGAACCTACAAGTTATCCTGAAACCCATTCTAAACCAACAAAAATTTAATGGAAAGATAAATTTGTCCAAGAAAGACAAAATAATTTCCATTGACATACATTGACCAGAATCGAAAAATTCCTATTGAAATCTATCCTATACACTCCAAAACCAGAAAGAAAAAAATCCCTCCAAGAGTAACTCAATCTATCTGCTGCAAAATAAAGTACATTGAAATGCAACTGAACAAGAACCTGAAAATTACATTTGAAATCAAACCGAAACCAGATTCAACCCCCCCCCCCCCCCCAAAAAAAAAAAAAAAAAAAAAAAAAAAAAAAAAAAAATCCAACCATATCTTGATTTGGGAAAGAAAACTTAATTTCCATAGATACGCGTGGTCAGAAATCTGAAAATTCCAATTAGTCTATGGGTTAGCAAACCTTAATTCGATCTGAAAAAAAAAAAAAAAAAAAAAAAAATTCTGACAATACACACTGACAAGCAGAGTTGTATAATATAGACGCACGCCATGTGCAGAAAATTTTATGAAGGAACAATTTTTATTTATTTATTTCGACAAAGAATTGCGCAAAAAAAAAAAAAAGTGTATCTCAACAAAGAATCATGTAAAAAAACCCAACATTTCAACAAAATACCACGCGAAAAACGTGAATTCCGTGCAAAGACCGCAATAAAAACATTAATTCAATCCATGAATCGCATAAAAAATACGAGTTCCATGCATGAATCGCATAAAAATGTGAATTACATGCATGAATCGCATAAAAAATGTGAACTACATCCATGAATCGCTAAAAAAAAAAATAGCAAATTGCATAAAAAATGGGAATTACGTCCAGAAATTGCTTAAAATGTGAATTACGTCCATGAAACATGTAAAAAAGCGAGAATTATATTCATAAATTGTATGAAAAACGCCAATTACGTCTATGAATCGTATAGTAAAACATGAATTATGTTCATAAATCGCTCAAAAAACACGAATTTTGGCGGCAGAAATCTGAAACGGAAATTACCTCTATAAAACGCATAAAAATACCGAATTGGATTCATGAATTGCATAAAAAATGTGAATTAAGTTCATGAATCGCTCAAAAAACGCAAATTACATCCATGAATTGCATAAAAACGTGAATTACGTTTATAAATCACTCAAAATATGCAAAAAAACATGAATAACGTTCATAAATTGCAAAAAATGCGAATTACATCCAAGAATTGGTTAAAAAAGCGAATTACATTCATAAATCCTATAAAAACACAAATAACGTCAATAAATTGATCAAAAACACAAATTTCGTCGACAGAAAGCTCAAAAAATGCAAATTATATCTGCGAATTGCATAAATATAGCAAATTACATCCATGAATCATGTAAAATGTAAATTACATTCATTAATCGCATAAAAATCGCGAATTATGCCCATGAATAGTTTAAAAAACGCGAATTGGGTCCACAAATCGTCAAAACGTTAATTACGTCCATGAATTGTTTTTTAAAAAGTGAGAATTACGTTCAGAAATTGTATGAGAAACACAAATTATGTCTATGAATTGTGTAGTAAAACGGGAATTATGTTCATAAATCGCTCAAAAAACACGAATTTTGGCAGCAGAAAGCTGAAACGCAAATTACGTCTATAAATCGCATAAAAATAGCGAATAGGGTTTTGCATTCATGAATTGCATAAAAAATGCAAATTACATTCATGAATCGCTCAAAAAACACAAATTACTTCTATGAAACGCATAAAAACGTGAATTACATTCATAAATCACTCAAAAAATGCGAATCACTTCCATGAATCGTGCAAAAAAACACTAATAACGTTCATAAATTACAAAAAATGCAAATTACGTCCAAGAATTGGTAAAAAAAGCAAATTACATTCATAAATCCTATAAAAACATAAATAACGTCAATAAATCGATTAAAAAACACAAATTTCGTCAACAGAAAGCTGAAAAAACGCAAATTCTGTCTATGAATTGCATAAAAATAGCAAATTACGTCCATAAATCATGTAAAATGTAAATTACATTCATTAATCGCATAAAAATTGCGAATTATGGTCATAAATTGCTCAAAAATGCAAATTAAATTCATAAATCGCATAAAAAACATGAATGATGACCATGAATTGCGCAAAAAATACGAATTACACCCAACATTAAATTAATTTGCAGAAAGTTTTTGGTTTTATACAAGTCTGCCAACAAGAACCTACAAGTTATTCTGAAACCCATTCTAAACCAACAAAAATTTAATGGAAAGATAAATTTGTCCAAGAAAGACAAAATAATTTCCATTGACATACATTGACTAGAATCGAAAAATTCCTATTGAAATCTATCCTATACAATCCAAAACTGGAAAGAAAAAAATCAATCCAAGAGTAACTCAATCTATCTGCTGCAAAATAAAATACATTGAAATGCAACTGAACAAGAACCTGAAAATTACATTTGAAGTCAAACCGAAAGCAGATTCAAATCCCCCCCCCCCCCCCAAAAAAAAAATTATCCAACCATATCTCGATTTGGGAAAGAAAACTTAATTTCCATAGATATGCGTGATCAGAAATCTGAAAATTCCAATTAGTCTATCTTAAACCTAATCTGAACCTGAAAAAGGAAATTCCATACAACCGGAGCCCAGTATCTATACAGGACAAAATATTTTCCATTAAAGCGCAACCTGACCAGAACTTGAAAATTCCATTTGAATTGAACCTGATTGAAACCTGAAAAAAATTTCCATCGAACCTTAACCTAATCCGGAAAAGAGAAAATTATTTCTGCCGATACACACTGACAAGAGTCTGAAAGTTAACATGAAACCTAATCCAAACCCGAAAAGGAAAAAACAATGGAAACACAAGTCTGTCCAAGAAAGACCAAATAATTTCTGTCCACATACACTGACAAGAATTTCAATTGAAATCTATCCTAAACCCAGTTCAAACACTACCCCCCCCCCCAAAAAAAAAAAAAAAAAAAAAAAAAAAAAAAAAATTCCAATTGTAACCCAATTTATCTGCGACAAAATAATATACTTGAAATGCAACTCAACAAGAACCTGAAAATTCCATTTGAAGTCAATCCGAAACCAGATTCAATCCCCCCCCCCCAAAAAAAAAAAATAAAAAAATATTTAATCAAATCGAGATTTTAGAAAAAAAAGAACAATTTATGTCGATATGTATTGACCAGATCATGGAAATTCCAATAGAAGTCTATCTCAAACCCGATCAGAATAACCTGAAACCCAATCTAATCCCCCCCCCCAAAAAAAAAAAGTAAAATAAAAAAATTAGGAAATAAAAATCTGTTCAAGAAAGACAAAGTAATTTTTGTCCCCATCCACTGACCAGAATTGAAAACTAGTACTTGAAATGCAACTCGGCAAGAACCTGAAAATTCCAATTCAAGTCAAACTGAATCGAGATTCAAACCCGAAAAAAAACAAAAACAATTATCTAACCAAATCAAGATTTTTAGAAAAAAAAATTATGTAAATACGTACAGACTAGAGCATGGAAATTTTAATAAAATCTTAAACCCGATACAAACTCCCCCCCCCCCCTTACATAACTAACAAGAAGCCTTGATGACCCCACTAAACATAACTAACAGGAACGAAGAGTCATGCATACTGCATCGATTATGATGCATTTTCTGACTCATTCTGAATATTGTAAACTTATTGTCATTCATGTACAATAATTTTACCATTCTGTGCAAAAAAACAAAGCATAATTAACGAGAGTAAAAAATTTTCCTTTAACATGTTTATATACAGTAGACTCCCTCAAATCCGCACAGCTTGGGACCAGAGGTTGTGCGGATTTTAGAATTTTGCAGATTTCTGGTCATTGCTTTGTTTACGTTTTTTAAACAGTAATTTGAGTGCAATTAATAGTGCATTCAGGACTATAATGAATACTTACAATATAATAAAATGTTAAAATAAGTAATAAAATAATAAAAATTTAGATAATTTTCAAAATGATTAAAATATTAAAAGCAAAGATCAAGTTAATGATCAATAGTGTATGATTAAATATTCATTATAAAAATTAAATATATTTTTCCAAAATTATTCAACAAAACTTGCCTCATAAAAGTACATTACTAATTCACATCAAAATCATAAAATAAGGATTTTTTTTTTTAAAGTTTAGCCAGGCTTAGTAACCAAAAAATCTTGATTAATGCATAAATATATTTGGTAAGAAAATTGTGATTACCAGTGATATCAGCAATATCTTGATTTTTTTTTTTTTTAATTTTTCTTCCTTCATGAAAAAAAAAAAAAAAAAAAAAAAAAAAAAAACATGAATAGAGTATTATTGAGAAAATTAAAAAATATGTGGAATTGATACAAAATTTTAAAAATCACATTTTGTCCGAATATCCAATCTGAAAGTTTCATTGTTTACATCCATAAAGTATGTGCGGATTTTAGAGAGTTGCGGATTTGAGGGAGTCTACTGTACTTTCCATTTTATTCTGAATGCTTTAAACCTATCAGTTTCATCTTTGTACAGTAATCTTCCCATCCAAATCTCCCCCTCCCCCCTGTTAGTTTATATACGTTTTGTGCAAACAGCAAAAAATAAATAAACTAACAAGAATGAAAAGTTACACATACAGTATAGATTATGAAACACTTTCCAACACATTTTCATTATTGTAAACCTATCATTTTAATCCATTTGCAGTAATTTTACCACTCTATATAAAGAACAAATCATAATTAACAAGAAAGAAAAACCTGTGTGCACCATAGATTATTAAACACTTTCCAGCATATTCTGAATATTGTAACGGATATAGTCTTAATCAATCTGCAATATTACCAACCTATACAAAGGTTGAAACATAATTAACAAGAATCATGCACGCAGCATAGATTATGAAATACTTTCCAGCACATTCTGAATATTGTATTCCTGATCATTTTAATCCATCTGCAGTATATGTATCATCATGTGTAAAGAATAAACATAGTTAACTAGAATGAGAAATGATACATACAGCATAGATTATGAAATCCTTTCTTAGAAATACACTGCTGAATGTACATTACTTTCTTATCTTATACTAACGTACTTTACTACAGAGTTGTTTTTAACGAAATCAAGTAGCACAGCATATATTAATAATAAAATATGAAATATCTTTTTTTAAGTGGGTGGGGGAGGGGTAATTAAAGGTGATCAGAAATCATGAAAATGAATTCTTTGCATTAGTCTTTAATTTTTTGTTTTTATCTTTTTATTATTAACCTAAAAAAAGCACTGATATCAGTACAAAAAACCCTGAACGGGTTAAAAGCTTGTGACGCAGCACTTTATCTTATACATCTAAGAATTTTAAATTTGGGACTTAAAACTAATGATATCAAAATTTATGTGACGCTATGCTATTAATTAATATATACATATATTAAAATTTATTCATTAAGATTTTATCAATTACATCTTTCATAAATTCAAAATATGAATCTTAAAAGATATGATATCAAAATTTAAGTGACGCCTTGACGAGGCTTTAAACAATGTTTTAAAATTCCATTTATTTATTTATTGTCTAAATACATTTTCATATCTAAACAATACTTTTCATTTTCCAATACACTGTTAAATATATCACTTTCACTGAATATATATAATTCACTGAAATGTATTTATTTGAATAAATAGATTTATCTTTTGGGCTACGCTATCCAAAATCAAAAATAACATTTAAATAAATATTTTTTGCGTCATTGTATCCAAAGTAAGTTAAATAGATGCAAATAGATACAATGACGCAAAAACTATTTATTTAAATGTTATTTTTGATTTTGGATAGCGTAGCCCAAAATATAAATCTATTTATTCAAATAAATACATTTCAGTGCATTATATATATTCAGTGAAAGTGATGTATTTAACAGTGTATTGGAAAATGAAAAGTATTGTTTAGATATGAAAATGTATTTAGACAATAAATAAATAAATGGAATTTTAAAACATTGTTTAAAGCCTCGTCAAGGCGTCACTTAAATTTTGATATCATATCTTTTAAGATTCATATTTTGAATTTATGAAAGATGTAATTGATAAAATCTTAATGAATAAATTTTAATATATGTATATATTAATTAATAGCATAGCGTCACATAAATTTTGATATCATTAGTTTTAAGTCCCAAATTTAAAATTCTTAGATGTATAAGATAAAGTGCTGCGTCACAAGCTTTTAACCCGTTCAGGGTTTTTTGTACTGATATTATTATAAAGCAAAAACTGAATAATCCCTATGTAATGCTGACATTTATGTTGGCATTCTCAATTATATGACCAGCAAATTTCACTTTTTCTGCATATTTTTCTTTCTTTCTGTCTTTCTCTCTTTCTCTCTCTCTCTCTCTTTTTAAGTACTTCTAATCATTGCGAAATTTTAAGTTTTGCACCATCGAATGGAAAAAAGCATGGAGCATTCAAATGAGTTTGTTTGAAAATCATATTTAAGTTTACAAATTTATTCTGCATTTAAAAATATTTTTAAAGCATGAATGAATTTAAATCCGTCTTCAAGTCAATTACGTAAATAACATAAATAATTATCCAATTGCTTGTTTTCGTGTAATAGTTCACAACTAAATTATAAAATAAAATTAAAATTTCATAAGTAAATAAACAGACAAATAAATGAAGCACGAACTTTAACATGGGTAATCGAACTAAGAGATTAAACACAAAAATAATCAAAATCTCGAAGATTGCTATAAATTGAGAAACTTTGCTTGTTTGGTCGTTGGTATGCGTCTAATACGAAAGTACTAAAAATTCTTTTTGGAGCAAATTTGGGGAAATCTAAGAAAGTACGCTAAATGTAAAAAAATCTATTACAGTTTGAAATCAAAAACTATTTTCATGTATGTGTTATTTACACCAGACATTACATCGAACTTATTTAACCCAGATTCGATTGCCTGGTATTTATAAAATTAAAGATGGAGAGATTTTTTTATTCGGGGGGGGGGGGGGGGGGATAAAGGTATTTCGCATTATAAGCCAATATTTCCATGCATGAAATATAAATAACATGCAAGAAAAATAAATTAGTATGCTGAAACCATCACATATTCCCTTATATACTGTATATTAATTTTAATTTAATTTAATTTAAATGTCACACCTACAATTACTTCGTTAAAATTTTTCTGCCAGCAACCTCACTGGAAGAAAAAAAACCTCAATTGAGAGGGACAGCGGCCTTTTTTTAAAAAACAAACTAAAAAAAAAAAAAAAAAAAAAACAACGTTATCTTCTTTTAATGCCATTAATGTAAGGAAATCTGTAGCAGGTAGACCACAAATTTTGAAGAATGTAGATCAGCTCGCATTATATCTTCAAGGTAAAACTGTGGAGAGGGAAAAAAATAGAGACATGACGGACCTGATTAAATTCATTTGTTGGGTTCTTTTTATTAAACTTCTGCAACAGATTATTACTTTAATTAATTGCAACTTCTGCTCAGCAAATTATACCTAGTTAATATAGATCAATAAATATTCTTCAGCTTTATTAAAGAATTTAATGAGATCTGGGTCAAATTTCCAATTACATGAATCTTGTTGTTGGTTTAATTAAATAAACTAGATGCTTATATAAAAAAAAGAATTAATTAAGTAAAGATTACACCAGTTAACATTAAGAAATCATTAAATAAACAGACTAAAAGACAAATTAAAACGATAAAAAGGACAAACATAAATATTATTTAAGATTCTTTAAAATTTAATGAATACAAGTAAATAAGAAAGAACACAGCAAGATTCTCAATCTGACCCAGTCTCAAGTACTAAACCTTGA
Organism: Maratus speculifer; assembly: GCA_964019185.1. Lineage (NCBI taxonomy): Eukaryota > Metazoa > Arthropoda > Arachnida > Araneae > Salticidae > Maratus > Maratus speculifer. The sequence goes on along the minus strand of OZ025290.1, from coordinate 51,802,242 downwards.
TCTGCAGTAGAACCCAACATTTATCACTGTTGATTCCTGAGATATTAAACTCATACTAACAATTTAAAAATACAAGATTCAACCTGACATTACAAAAGAGAGAAGAGAGACTCTGAAATCCTTCTTATTTTCAAGAAGGCAAAGAAAGATATAATTTTGAAAAAACTGAAACACTAGAAATAATCAAAATAAACACCCCAGAAATCAACGATGATATTTTTGGCCAATTTCGTAAAGTGTTAGTACATCTGCTTTAACTTCTCCATTTTTTTTTTCTTTTTTTTTTTTTTTGTTTATAAGATAAGTTTATTCATTTAAAATCAAGTGAATTTCTTAACATTTTTTGCTTTAAAAAAAAATCTATTACTTAGTCAAGTATCTTTGCTCAGTTTAAGCTAAAAGTACATTAATTAATCCGAGCTAATATAATTTCCGGTCTGATAAGTTATTTAAAAATTCTAAATAAAAAAAAGGTAATGGTTGAAAATTATATTTACTTCCAAACATTCAAAGAAACTACTTTAATTTTATGGTATTACAAAACTTAGTATAGTTATTCCGATACTACAGAGGTTAAAATTCAAAGAAATTAATATCAAGGTAGGATAAATAAAAAAAAAACTAAAAAACTATACTAAAGCATATCCTTTATATACATTCTCCTTTATTTAATTTAACATAAAAAAAAAACAAAAAAAAAAACATCTAAATTCACTAATACAACTGTTGTTGTAAACACATGGAAATACTAAATCACTACAAGATTAATCACTAGGAAAAAAATCGTTTAAGATTAAATACAGAATATATCTCTTACCAGCAGCTGAATTCTTTCATTTACCCATTTTGGGTATTTTTCATTTATATGATGGACAACAGTACACAAATCTTCCATAACTAGAGCAGTCTTGGACGACTACTGACACGTGTTAACAGCCATTTGCTGTCAAAGGCAATTTATTCCGCTACTCTTGGTGAAGGTTAGTTCGGAAGGGACATTCTTTCCCGGCAAGCTCCCGGCTCTCTGCGGCAGGTAGTACTTTTTCTCGACTTACACTTGGAGTGCTTTTGTTTTAGACCGCTAATCATTCCACTGCTCACGGTGAAGGCTAGATCGGAAGGGACATTTTTTCGCGGCAAGCTCTCGGCTCGCTCCGGCAGGTAGTACTTTTTCTTGACTTACACTTGGAGTGTTTTGTCTTAGACTGCTAATCATTCCACTGCTCACGGTGAAGGCTAGCTCGGAGGGGACATTCTTTCACGGCAGGCTCTCGGCTCTCTCCGGCAGGTAGCACTTTTTCTTAACTTACACTTGGAGTGTGTTGTCTTAGACTGTTAATCATTCCACTGCTCACGGTGAAGGCTAGATCGGAGGGGACATTCTTTCACGGCAAGCTCTCGGCTCTCTCCGGCAGGTAGCACTTTTTCTTGACTTACACTTGGAGTGTGTTGTCTTAGACTGCCAATCTCGAAGAAGTCTTTTGGCCTCCCCTCTCCCAGATTAAAAACAGGGGAGGGGGGGGAGACAAAACTTATGCGCTTCTTCAACTAGATGCTCTCCGTACGAAGCTTTGACCAGGACTCACTTTATTTCCAAAAAACCAATTGCACGTCCCTCTGCAAATCAAAAGGGGCACCAAAAACTAGGAAGACTAATGCTTTCCCCTTTCTCTCCTGTTCCTAGAGACCATCTCATTGGCCAATGCAATAGTCACCCTCTCTCATGACCAAATATGGTCATCGCTTGCGTCCCCTACTCTCAATCACGTGGTCAGATAGCAGGGACAGCTGTCTCTAAATTTTGCACCTGCTTGCAAACCAGTGCTCGCCGATAACCGTGAATTGGCCCCTTTATCTCAGATCGGTCATAAAACTTTAAGGGTCTGGGAAAATATCTACTCCGCCTCAAATGACAGTCAACGTTTGTCATGGGTTATAAAATTTTAGGGTACTATTCATTCACGTACGCAAGCAATAAACTATGCGTGTGGGCCAATTTTTAACAAGGCTGAATATATGCCCATTACAAACAAGCCAGAAGCTACTCTTCTTCGAAAAAAATCAACAAAGGACCACTTTACTCAAATAGTACAATTATTCCAGGACAGTAAAAGCATTCATACGAACGGGTGTTATTTACGCTAGATAAGGGAATGGGAAGCTTTTACTTTCATTCACAACAATGCCTTTATTCTCGTGAGAACGATCATAAAAATAAATAGAAAAAGGGAATGTCCAGGGTTTTCGCTACTAAGAAAAAAAAAGGATAATTTTAAATATGAGATATATAAAGCATTATACAAAGCCTTATTAAAAATATCTTAACAAGAGTTCTTTTTAAATTTGGAATATTAAAATAATTTATACAAAAAAAAAATTACTAAAAAAAAACATAACAAGAGCTCCCCCTCGTTGAAAAAAAAATAAACATTATTAGTTTTGAACAAAACAAGAATTTTATTTTTTTAGCTAAATGACCACATAAGGTCAGTTAAAGAAAGTCCTAAAAAAATATTTAAAATTAAATCCAAAATGAAAGAAAAGATTAAATAAAAAAAACAATGCAGTACCCCGGTTGAATAGTAGAATAAAGATAATCGCCTAGAACAGATCAAACGACGACCCGAAAAGTTGATAACCTCACCCTACTAAGCTACCACACCAACTCTGCACACCGGAAATGCTAAGTTGAAGCTTGGGCAAAACATCTAGAAGTTAAACATATACTAGGGCCTAAGATGCTATTAAAATCTACATTATATACCTGGCATACTTAATTAAATCTCCACACCTGCTATACCGTCAAGAATACCAACACACTGGGATATCCCTATCTGCTAACACCTCTGTAGAAAAAAAATCCCTAAAAAAAAATTTCCACAAGTAGAATGCAAGGAAGATTTGTCCAGTGAATAAAAAAAATTAAAAATTTTTTTTTTTTAAAAATTTTGAATCCTGTGAGCAGGATAGAGCCAAAGGACCGAAACAATCAATTTCTGAAAAAAGTACAATAGAAATACTGCTTGCCAGCTGTAGGTATCACAAATATATACATATAATAGCACGATAACATTTTGTATACACATACACAAAACAAAAATAGCAATAACCTTTCAGTACATCTATAGGGTACACATAAAAAAAAAACAGTACTAATACCTGTTTATATTCAGTGGCATAACATGTGCATATAAACAAAAAAAAAAAAAACAGTTCAATGACTTGTAACGGTGACACAGTATTACATAAGTGTATGGGCATTTTATATCACAGCATTATAATTATATAGGTTACCTTGTGTAGCCTAGACTGATAATTGTCTGCCTTAGTTATTATCAATGGGTAAATATTCCATATACTAATAGTAACTAAGAAAAATTCATAAAATGCTACACATAATACTTAAAATGAACTGATAATTTCACAAGAGAGTTCGCCAATTTCATTGACAAGTACCACTAATTTTTTTAAAATACCCAATTTACACAAACAATGGGTATATTGTTAGAGAAATCACATGAAATAACAAAACAGACTATATAAACAAACTATATACATATATAATACACATAAACCAGATAATATATCTGTGGGCTGTGGGGTGTACACTACCTGTATCTTAAATCCCCACTTCCCAAATAGAGAACTAATATCAAAAATATCCAAAAAAAAATACAAAGTTAAAAGAAATGCAAAAAAAAAAAAAAAAAATAAAAGTAAAAGAGGAACTACATTCCTAACAGTACCTATACTATATACAAAAAGGGGGCAGTAGGAATACGCAGGCATCACATGTACTGCTACCAAATCTCAACTCCAAAATTTCCTGACCCGAAATCTCTCTAAGTCCCCAAAATTAGCGCTAAAACCCGCTAAAAAATAAAAAAAAAGAATACATATAGGGGGCGGAGCACTTACATGGTCCTAATTTATCGAAATAATCCATAAATCACCGAGAGAAAATACGGAACTGGCGGAAATTCACATTAAATAACAGCGGAACCAAATCAAAACAAACGATATCGAGGCTCGAAAACTACTTAAATTTTAGCTAACTCGCGCATAAAACCTTCCTAAAATAACTAAAATCACAAGTATTTATATACAATCAAAAAAAAATAAAGTTAAACCGCCCTACAGTTTATAATTCGGTCGCGAATCCCTTTTTCGAAACGCATACCCAGTTCTCGGAATTGAATAAGATTTGTTCTGCCTAGATAAACAGACGCCATTACGATCTCGCGAACGACTCACGCGCCCCGAATCAATATGCGTTCCTACCTGCCTAACTCCCTCACAGCCATGAAGATAGACATAGTAGAAGGAGAACAAAGACGGCGCTTCCACTTTCGTCCCTAAAGTCTTTCCGAGTCTGGCTGGCATTTCCGGCAGTTTGGGAGCAGATGAAGTCTAGCGCCCCCTACGTCCCGCTAGCAGACTAGTCGAGAGACCAGTCAAACAAGTCATATGATCGAAAGTCAGTGCAGCATCACTAGCGCCACGCCATGCACCGGGAAGTACTTTGGGGCTAAGTTCTGTTGGGAAAAGCCTATCTTCTCGGTTCTCCTTCTATTATTCTATCTTCATGCTCACAGCTATCAGCGCTCGCTATTACCGTATTTTCCCGTGCTTCTGAGAGCAACCCACCAACCGTTTCCTCGTTACCCTCTTGTCGTCTGCTCGTAGATTGCACTGCAGGTTGGCTGGTTCCTTGACATGGAATGGGAGGGGGAAATCTATTTATGAATCGATTCCTTTTCCTTCGCGTAGTGAAATCGAATTGAGAATGACTCGACTCATTCGTAGTTGGTATGAGAGTTTGGCGTTTGTTTTGGTCTACAATATCGTCTCCATTTTGCTCATTTACACCTGAAATATGCCTATCTTTAAATAAAGTGAGGCGGTCTACATGGACAATTTGAGTTTTAGGAGGGTTAGCAATTAATGCTATCTTAAAATTAACTTCACTGAGCTTCTCAATTATAGTAAATGGGCCGTTATTTAATTTCGACAATTTTTTTGTATTTCCAGCAGTGATGGATGGGTTAAATAACCACACTCTATCGCCTACTTTTAAATCCTTAACGACTGCAGTTTTTTCTCTGTATCTTTCCTGGCTTTCAGACACCTTAACTAAACTATCATACACCTCAGCATATACCTTTTGGAGTGCGGGTATTAATAATTCACAAAAAGATGGGGCGTCGTTATAGCTAACCCTCGGCGACTGCGAAAATAGATTATATGGTAGATTTAAGTTTCTGCCATATAAAACTGCTGCGGGGGTTAATTTAGTCGAAGAATGCACAGCCGAACGCATCGCTAACAGGGCAAATTTTAGTTTAGTATCCCAGTCTGACTGGTTCTCATTTACAATGTGACTGAGTGCGTTTTTTAAAGTTTTATTCTGCCGTTCAATCTGTCCATTCGAGGCCGGATGAAAGGCAGATGTAGTTATATGTTTAATACCGAACATTTTATATACATGCTCAATCGCTTCCGATATTAAATTTCTTCCATTATCTGTCGCAATATACACAGGAGCGCCATAACGTGAAATGAAATCGGCAAGTGTATCTGCGATAACATCAGACGTGGTAGAGCTAACAGCATAGGCCTCTGGCCATTTAGTAAACGAGTCTATATATGTAACAATATGGGTGTTACCCGAAAACGTGACCGGTAATGGGCCAATTAGGTCTAGGTGAACTTTGTTCATGGGAAATTCAGGTGTAGGCATCCGTTGAAGGGGTGCCTGCTGGTCTGGTTTATACGCTCTCTTCTGCTGGCAACTAATACAAGACTCTACTAGATGCTTGACATCGGCCGACATTCCGGGCCAGTAAAAGTGCTCCCGGATGCGGTCAATCGTTTTCTTAAACCCTTGATGACAAGCCGCTAGAGAATCGTGTGTTAGAGCGAACACTTGCTCAATCATATCCCTAGGAACTACTAACTTAATAGGATTATTTATTACACTTGAATCTCTGGTATCTTCACATACAAGAATATCATCTCTAAAAAAAAACTTCATGTATTTAGGTGCTATATCTATATTTTTGTCTAATTTTCTAGCTATTTCACAACATTTCTTATCAATTTTTTGTAATTCACTAATTTTCTCAATTAAATTTGAATGGGGAACAAAAGTAGTTTCTTTTTCTACTTGAATACAAAAATTACTCTTACTAATCTCAGGTGTTTCATCAATTTTAGCAAATCTAGATAGAAAGTCTGCTACACTATTGCATTTCCCTTTAATATATTTAATAGTAAAATCAAAATCTGAAAGAGTACATACCCATTTGGCTATACGTGAAGTGGGGTCATGAATCTTTAACATAAAAGTAAGTGGTGCATGATCAGTAAAAATGTTAAAATGAGTGTTAGCTAGATAACACTTAAAATGACGAGTCGCCCAAACCAGAGCGAGAAGTTCTCTCTCAGTGGCAGAATATCTTGTCTCTGCACCTTTTAGTCGCCTACTGGCAAACGCCACTGGATGAATTTTATTTTCATCATCCAATTGTGACAAAACAGCGCCCAGTGCTTCTCCACTCGCATCTGTATATAGATAAAATTCTTTAGTAAAATCAGGCAATACTAGGCACGGTTTAGATATTAAAGCCTTTTTTAAATCTTCAAATTCCTCCTGGGCTTCTTTTGTCCAGGCAAAATGTCCAGTTTCCTTAGTCAAATCGATTAAATTTATTGCCCTTTTTGTGAAATCAGGTATGAAACGCCTATAGAATGATAGGGTTCCAATAAAAGACCTGACACCTTTACGATTAGTAGGTGGTTGTAATTTTTCTATTATCTCAATATTTTTATTAACCGGGGATACTTGCCCGCTATTAATTTCAAAGCCAAGATACTGTATTTTATTCGAAAGAAAATTACATTTACTGGGCTTAAGTTTCAGTTTATGTTGTCTTAGTCTATCAAATACTAATTTAAGTTTTTCAAAATGGGATTCTACATCGGACGAAGCAATGACAATATCATCTATATACACTAAAATTCCTAGATTTCCTAAATCTCCAAAAATGGCATTCATTAGCCTCTGAAAACTATTGCCTGAATTGGACAACCCAAAACAATTTCTATTCCACTCAAAAAGACCTTTATGCGTGATAATAGCAGTTTTATGCCTATCTTCGGGTCTTATGACCTGTTGAAAAAAGCCACTAGTTAAATCTAGTGTTGAAAAAAAATTAGCTCCACTTAACGCATCAACAGAGTCAGTAATGTTTGGGATAGGATATGCATCTTTGACAAGATTCTTGTTAAGTTTACGAAAATCGACAGCTAACCTATAAGAACCATCTGCTTTTTCTACAAGAATAACTGGTGAAGCAAATTCAGACATAGACGGGGAAATAATTTCAGCTTGCAGTAAAATATTAAGTTGATCTTCCATTTCCTGGCGTAATTTATATGGGACTCTATAAGCTTTGGATTTTACAGGTTTATCAGAGGTTAAATTTACAATATGGGGTATGGTATTACAGCCTGGTAAGTCTAGGACAGAAGCTGCAAACACATCTTTATTTTGGTCTAAAAATTCCTGCATTTTAGATTTTAAGGGGGGGTCTAGATGGCTTAAATCAATATCAGAGCTCCAAGTGAGATCAGCGTGATCAAAGTCAGCTATTGGAGTGGTTAAATTTACATTACAAGTTATATTATTATTATTTAAGGGTATATTAGATTTATCTACACATTTCTGAATTTTAGCAACATAAGTATTTTTTCCTAGCTTAACAGTTTTATTCGAAAAATTAGCAAGCGAAACAAAAAGGCCATGTTCTGGAGTACAAATGGCTCGAGAAATAAGAAGCCCTTGGCTTAAATTCTTCGCTAAAGGTTCTAATATTAGTACATCTTTATCTTTTATAAAATTATTTCTATTACACTTAACTTCAGCTATTAATTTTGACTGGGGGGGAACAGAAATTCTCTCGCATAAAATAGCTAAGGAAGTACTTTCACTATTCCTGTTATTATTGTCAACAATGCCTAACTCATTAGTCTGATTTGCTCTATTTACTAACTCATTTTCATTATCCTCAGATATGTAAAAATTTTCATGAACATAGATTGAATTTTCCTGTACAACTTGACTCGCTGATTGCTGGCTAAGGTCTAAAGGTACATTATTCTCATTAATTTCACACTCATTAGTACTTGAGTTACTCCCTGGTATACTTTGCAAACAAGAAACCTGAGCAATTTCACTTTCTGACTCTTTCGCATTAAATGTTATGCTTGAGTCTACCCTTTCCTCCATAATGGGATACATATTACCCTGAACCGTCTCATTTCCACTACCCAGATTTCCAAATTTTTCCTTTACACATTCCTTACTCTTTTTGTTTACACTTTTCCTAGGAGTACTCTTATTACTACACTTACTTCTCTGTTCACTATCAGAACTTTGCCTGCCTTTAGATTGCACATTACAAGTATTTACACAATTATTCTCTAAAACTATACTATTTACACTGATACTATTTACAACACTCTTTTCTCTAGAATTTTTCACAGGTGAAACATTTGACATATGGCTCTCTACTATTTGCTTACACTGCGTTTCAGTAGGGACATCTAAAACCACATTGTTATTTTTACAATTAATTACAGCCTGATATTTACTTAAAAAGGGCATCCCCAAAATTACACTAAACTCATCGGCCAACTTACCGTGGACAATAAAAAATTCAGACTGGCATAATAAATTATTAAATTTAAAATTTAAGGAAATTTTATGGTTTAAAAGCACTCTCTCGCCAGTCACCGTTAAAATAGGGGTATTGCACTCTACAATTTCATAAGAATCTAAACCATTAAGTATTGTATTACTTAAAATATTTATAGCAGATCCTGTATCACACAGCGCATTAAAAAACACATTATTTACATTTATGAAGACAGTAGGTAAATGATAAGACTGGGGTGAAAACATACTAAAAATAATTGGGAGGTCTAGAGGCCTTGATGGAGACGATTCGACCAAATCGACACCAGCCCTTACCTGTTTAAAGAATTGTTTTGATTATTCCCTTCACTAATTGAGCTTTGAACATTCTCGCTTTCTATATTTACACCATTATCATTATTTCTATTCCCTCTACCTCTGTAATTATTATATCCTCCCCTGCGATTTTGGTGGGACTGAGAATAACTACCCCTACCTCTTCCTCTAAAATTCTGAAAGTTCCCTCTATTAGCATTTTGGTTTTGTGGGCAAAATCTGGCTATGTGCCCAGTTTGGGAACACACGTAACAGATTACTTCTCTATACTGAGGCCTCTCAGTAGTGTGAAAGTCTCTTTGCTGATTGCTACCCTCTAAAAATCTCTCTAATTTACTAGTAAGAGCTTCTACCTGCTCCCGCAGTTTACTAATCTCCTGCTCTGACTGATTTGGGTGACTTGGCTGGATAGCAGCACATGCAACACTTTGCTGGGCAATTTGGGGGAAAAAAGGGTTGATATTCTCTACCTGCATGTTATATAAAGGATTAACACTTTTTAATGCTTTTTCCTCAAGGAGGGCAAATTCTAAAATTTCAACAGGTGTCTTAGGGCACCTAGTTATAACTCCTCTTCTTATCTCAGGAACTAAATTACTTAATAACATAGAATGCAGTAGAGCTTCCCTGCTTTTATCAGCAACATCCTGTTCTACCCCCTCGACTACTAATGCTTTAAGGGACAAATCATATGCTCTGTCGTAAAATTCCTGAACAGGCATATGGGGATTTTGTTTAAAATTCAAAAATTGGGTCAAAGCAATATCAGGGGCTAGCTCTTGCGTATATCTCTCTTTAAGTACTTTAATTATTTCTACAGTTCCCTTAGTGCGGTGCAATTTATATATCCTAGCAGCATTCCCACTTAATCTACTTAGTAGGACAAATTTTTTTTCATCCTCTGACCAATTAAAGAACTCGGATAACTGCTCATACTTTTCTAAAAATGCAGAAAATGAGCAAGAGTTGCCTTCGCCACTAAAAGGGGGAATAAGGCTGACATTCTCGATCAACGCACTCTTTTTCTGAATAAGAGCGAGCTCCTTGAAATGCTGGTTTTCTGTCATTTTTAGGCAAAACTTCACACCGAATTAAAAATAAAATAATAGAAAATAAAGTAATTTAACTGCTACTTAATTCTCAGATGCCCAAGAAAGAGAGAAAAAAAAAAGTAAATAAAAAATACATAAATACATAACTTATATTGGCATATAATTTACTCAGTAAGCCCAAACACTCATTTAAATGTAAATATAACAGTAAAAATTTCAAAATAAATAGTTTTTTGAAACCCCGGTAAAATTGCCTAACTAAAAAAAAAGCATTTGAAATTAGTAAGTTATGTACACCCCTATTGGTTATGCACAACATACACTAAAATCAGTGGCGCAGCCAGAATTCGGCTCTGGGGGGGGATAGAGTTGCTTCAGGGGTGATTCTGGTAGAAATTTTTTTTCGGAAATCGGCGGGGGGGGGGGAATTCCGCGAGTTACCCCCCCCCCCCTGCGAAGAGGGTTTACCCGCGATCTTCAGACGAAATAAGCGTTTTCCCGCGACCTTCAGACGAAATCAGCGATATTTTAGCAAAATCGCAATTTATTGCGATCTTTCGTCAAAATCGGTGGTTTTCCGCGATTTTTTTACGAAATCGGCATTTTTCCGTGACCTCTAGACGAAATCAGCGATTTATCTGCGATATTTTAGCAAAATCGGCGATTTATTGCGATCTTTCGTCAAAATCGGCGGTTTTCCGCGATTTTTTTACGAAATCGGCGTTTTTCCGCGACCTCTAGACGAAATCAGCGATTTATCTGCGATATTTTAGCAATATCGGCGATTTATTGCGATATTTTGACGAAATCGGCGGTTTTTCCGCGATCTTATGACGAAATCGGTGTTTCTCAGTGGTTTTTTTTTATGAAATCGGCGTTTTTTCGACGATCTTTAGATAAAATTTGCAATTTTACGCATTCTTTTCTAGAAAACGGCGTTTTATCCCCGCGGTCTTTCGACGAAATCGGCGTTTTTTCCGTGATCTTTTGATGAAAGCGGCCTTTTTTTTTTTTCAATGATCTTTTGACAAAATATTTCTAAGCAATCTTTTATCGAAAAAGGCGTTTTCCCCCCCAATTTTTTAACGAAATCGGCATTATATCAGAAATCTTTAGACGAAATCGACGTTTTCCCACGCGGTCTTCAGACGAAATCAGCGTTTTACCTGCGATATTTGGTGAAATTGCCGTTTTTTCCACGATCCGCACAGGAAATTCGCGTTTTTCGGCAATCTTTTGACAAAGTTCGTTGACAAAAACATTGATGAAATTGTCATTTTTTCACGAAATATTGACGAAATGTGTGCTTTTTCGGCGATCATTTCACGAAATTTGCATTTTTCCGCGATTGTTTTATCCGCGCGCAAAACCATACAAGTTGGCAACTGTGAGAATCATCTTCTGAAAGATCTTATCAAAGAATGAAGAACATTTCTCAGTTACATAGATTTTCAATCATGATATCTACTTGCCTGGATCTAGGAAAAAAGTGTTATCGGGAAAAAAGTTACCGGAAAAAAAGGATAAGATAAAAATGTTACCGGAAAAAAGTATCAAGGAAATGATTTTGGAGATTTATTGGCTAAGTATGAAGGGGGGGGAGGGAGGAAGGTCGGCTTTTAATTTAAGTGAATGGTTTTTTCATGCTGAATTAACTGCTTTGATTTAATTTTTGGATGTACATTCATACTGAAAAAATGCATGCCTGATTAGTTTTGGGAACGGAGGATCCCCCTCCCTCTCCGCCCTAAATAAGAGGAATGGTTTTTAAGCAGAATTATCCAACGTGTGTCAAATTTTGGCTATAGGTTATTTCTGATAAGGCTTATATATAGTATTATGGCTTTGCTCACTGAGTTTCTCTTTACTAAGTTGGTTTATTTGTTAAGTTCATCAATAACCCATTTTTAATTCCTCAAGTTCTTTATTAGAACCATACATCAATAAATTAAAAAAATAAATAAAACGACATTACAACTACATAGGAGCCACACTCCACTATTACAATTCGCTTAGCACGTACAAGCCATCTTACATCAATGTACTTTCTTGTACATTACCAGCACATGGCTCTCTTCCAACTACTTTCCTTCCCTCTCGATGCTCAAGAATCCCAGTGTCCCCCTCAGCTCATTGCCACTAGACCAGTGCAATTATTTTCTAGGCATGTCCCTTGAGATCAATAGCACATGTTCTTAACATCTTTTGAATGAAGATACTTTCAACTCTGCATACCTTTTCAGAATAAGACTTCGCTATCTATCTTCTGTCACGATTAAAGTTGTCAGTACGTCGTCACAGTATATAATGCCTGAAGAATTTTGGGAGTTTAATGGTTAAGTATAGATAATGCATGAGGGATAACCTCTCTTAAATAAAATAATTGGCTTTTTACGCAGAATTATCCGATTTGCTTCAAAATTGAATATAGGATTTATTATGGGGTTCTTTTGCTAATTGAAAAGGGATGCCGCGATTATTCCCCTCCCCCTTAAATTAGATAAATTGTTTTTTATGCACAATTATCTGATGTATTTCAAATTTTGACTATAGGTACTTTCTCATAAAGTGAATCCCTGAATAGTTTTAAGTGTTTGTTTATGTATCCTCAATGGCTGTTTGCATTTAAAACTGTGATTTATGTTGGTGCATAGCATTTTTCAGTACTCTATAAATATCGTAACAAAGAAAAAAATATCCTGTTTTTCTTAAAATCGTTTTTTTTTTTTTTTTTTTTTTTGTAATTTTTTAAGCGTTTAAAGTTGAAGATCTATCAAGAACTACAGGTTTTGAAACAATTAATTTTCTAATTACTAACGTAGCTAGTAATAAAAAAAAATATTTTTATTACTACAAATTAATGAATTCACTAGTTCATTCGTTCGTGACATACAATATAGTTTGTACATTAAAATTTTCTAACATATATTTTTTTAATGTTTTATATCATATTTTGTAATGTGTAATATGGAACATTAATTAGTAAAAATCCAGTTTTAAATGATAAATATTTGGTGTAAATTAAAATGACAATTACAACAGATGATTTAGTATATTACTTTTTTCACAAATAAAAAAAAATAAATAAATAAACCATAAAAGTTAAAAATGCAAAATTAATGGAAATTAATCATTATAAGAAAAAAGGTAAAATATGTTATAATGTTTTCTGACATAATAGTTTTCAATCATTAAATTAAGACATAAAGAAGAAATTTTTTCAATTTTTATTTGCGCTTAGTTGCATTCAACTCGCTTTTTTATGTTACTTGAATATTTTTGAGGCAAACCTTTGCCGGGAAATCCCCTGATCAACAAATTTCCTAAGAGACTAGTCGACCGCGATATCTACTGGACATCCCTCTCCGTCGAATGGGGAAAGCAAGCTTCTTTCCCCGAAAGAGTTTCCTGAATGGACTGCTGCATTCCTCCCTATTTTAACTATATCTATTAGCTTATACGACTTACCATAATGAAACTACATCCAAAATTTGAAGCAAATCTGATAATTCTACGTACACTGGTGAAAACAATTAAAGGGACAAATGGATTTTTTGCAATTAAAAAAAACCTAACAAAGAAAATAAAACCAAACTTGGCCAAAATATCACCCGATACAAGACTAATGCATGGAAAAACAAAAATGAGCGCAACCTGCACCCTAAATAAGGAAATTGGGCAAGTGCCCAGCGCAGCAGACGACTGACACTCTGTCAGTCAGAGGAAACCATGTCTGACACTCTGCCAGTTAGAGGAAAACATGTTTAATAAGATGTGTGATCGCCTTTAACAGCTACACAACTCTCGCATCGGCGTTTCATACTGTTTACCAATGTCTTTATCAATCCCGGTGGCAACCGCATCCACTCTTGCACCAAAGCCCCCTTGAGCTCATCGATAGTCGTTGGAGCTGGTCTTCGAGCTGCAATTGATCGTCCAAGGGCGTCCCACACGTGTTCGATAGGATTAAGGTCAGGGAACATCGCAGGCCCCTTCATTCGTTGAATATCCTCCGATTCGAGGTATTCGTCTACCAACTGAGCCCAATGTGGACGGGTGTTATCGTCCATAAAGATGAAATTTTGTCCATATGCTCCTCGAAAAAGTCGCACATAGGGTGCAAGAATTTCGTCCCTGTATCGTTGACCTGTCCGAGTACCTCTATCAAACACATGGAGGTCGGTATGCCCGTCTGCCATGATACCTGCCCAGACCATCAAACCACCTCCACCATAATGGTCCTTTTCGAGAATATTAGAGGGCCGATATCGACTCCCGGGTTTTCTCTATATTTGAACACGTCTCGAATCACTGTCCAGATTGAATCGTGACTCATCACTAAAGAGTACCTGCCCCCAATTATCCTCTGTTCAAGACAAGTGTTTTCGGCACGATGCTAGACGAGCCTATTTGTGGTTCCTACTCAAAGGGAAGCAGACTGCAGAGCGTCTGGCATACAGGCCACCTGCATTAAGTCTCTGGGTGACTGTTATCCGTGAAATGGATGTTCCTGTTGCATTATACAGGTGACAAGAGAGTTGTGTCGCTGTAGCGGACCTATCTGTTTTAGCTAAAACTCTCAAAGAACGGTTTTCAGCCGACGTTGTTGCACTTTTACGGCCTTGAACAGGTCGGCGGACCACTGTTCCTGTCTCTGTGAATTGTTTCCACGGAGTGGAGACCACATTTCTCGGAACTCCGAGCTCTTTATAACATGTAGCTTGTGGTTGGCCGGCCTCGAGTCTTCCAACAATCCGCAAGCTTGTTGCATCATCTAGACGATGGCGACTAGCCATATTAACGATAGATTTAAAAAGAAATTCAAAAAACAAGGATTGGGTTCGTCTACGAGCGTTCAAAACGTCCTCACGCTACAAGCATCGGAGAGCAAATGAAGTACCTTTACACAAAAGCAATCGCAGTGCCACTACCTTATTGCGACGCAGATCACTGCGCAGCAGGTGTGTCCGTAATGAGCTTAATTATCATTTGATACCTTATTTGCGTATAGGCATAACTTATTTTGTTCGTTTTTTTTTAAAAAACCATTTGTCCCTTCAATTGTTTTCACCAGTGTAAAAAGCCATTTATGTAATTTAAGTGGGGTTATCCCCAGTTCCCCCCTCTATACTTAGCCATTAAGCCCTTAAAACTATTAGGGATCCACTTTATGAGAGAAAACCTATATCAAAAATTTGAAATACATCGGATAATTATGCATAAAAAACAATTTATCTAATTTAAAAGGGGGAAAATCGTCCGTTTCCCTATTTATAATAAGCAAAAGAACCTCATGACTAATCGGGAATACGCCTTATCATAAAGAAGCTACATCCAAAATTTGAAGCAAATCGGATAATTTTGCATAAAAGCTATTTATTTAATTTAAGGGGAGTTATCCTCTGTTTTTGCCTTTATACTTAGCCATTAAACCCCGGATTCACCTTATCAGAAAGAACCTATATTTAAAATTTGAATTACACCGGATAATTCTGCATAAAAACCGATTGATCTAATTTGAGGGGGAAATAATTGCTTGCCTCCCCCCTTTATATTAAGGAAAAGAACCCCCTAACTAATCAGAGATATATTTTATCATAATGAACCTATGTCCAAAATTCGAAGCAAATCGGATAATTCTGCGTGAAAAGCCATTTATTTAATTTAAGAGGGATTATCCCCCATCCCCCTCCCCTTTATACTTAGCCATTAAACTCTTAAAACTATTCATTGATTCACCTTATCAGAAAGAATCTATATCTAAAATTTGAAATACATTGGATAATTTTGCATAAAAACCAATCTAATTTGTGGGGAGAGGGGGTAATTGACCATCCTCCCTTTATAATAAGCAAAAGAACCCTATAACTAATCAGAGATATGTCTTATCATAATGAATCTATGTCCGAAATTCCAAGCGAATTGGATAAATCTGCATCAAAAAACTGTTAATTTAATTTGAGAGGTTACGGATTGGGGGGGGGGGGGATATCATATGTCCAAAAACTGAACCAAAACAGTTAATTCAGCACGACCCATTTACCTAAATTAAGAGCCTCCCCCTGATCCTCCCCCTAAATATTTAACCAATGAATCCTCAAAATCAATAACGAATTCCCAAAATCAATAATAAATTCCCAAAATTCTATGTCCTTTTTTTTCCGCTTTTGTAGTTTATGTCACTTTTTTTCCGGTTACTGTTTTTCCGGTAACCTTTTTTTCCGTTTATCCATTTGCCTATTTCGGGCGTTTTTTAAATAAGAATTAATATTAATTAAAAAATTTGTCTGAGAGTAGTCCCTTTAAGGGTGTATTTCGATTCTAACTGCTTATTTTCCGATTTATTTTTAAATTCATTTTTGCTCGCATATGCATCAAACTGGCAAATTGTCTTATTTAGAAAGTACACAAGGTGCCGTGATGGTCGATTCTTTGATAAATGCAGAAAATACTGCAAAAAATGCAATCAAAAACGGCATTTTGAACAGATTTTTCCGAAGCGGGAGATTTGGGAACGAATAAAAGTGTAATACTGAGAAGATAATTGTTCATAAATCAAATTCTAATGAATGGAGTGTAAAATGACATCACACGGCCCCTTGTATGTCTCTTCGAAAATCCTCTCATCAAGCAGTGGCGTAGCTAAGGGGGGGGCAAGGGGGGCGTCCGCCCCGGGCGCCGAGGCCTAGGGGCGCCAAATTGAGAGAAATTGTTATATATCTATATTGGGGTGGGGGCGCAAAATTTCTTGCTGGCCCCGGGCGCCAAAAAACATAGCTACGCCACTGTCATCAAGTTTCATGTTTCTACTTTTAAAAATGTGTCTGAAATTGTATCGGAAAATTTTGAGGTGTCGAAGGTGAAAAAGCGTTTTTTCAGATACACCCTTAAAGTAGTAGTAAGTAGAAAGTAGTTAGAAATTTGGCGCCCCCTAAATCTCTGCGCCCGGGGCGACCTCCCTCCCCCCCCCTTTCGCACGGTGCTGTTAATATCTTTCCAGAAACATAAATATAAACCAATTATATATTTTCCAAACATACCTGGATTTCAAAAATGCTTGAAGGAATTCCAAAGATTAAAAAAAAATTATCTCTTATATCCATCTTTTTCATAATTTTCTTCTCTGAAGAAGATTTAATATCCATAGCGAAACGCACGATAAAGGAAACCTTAGCACCACAGCAACTAACAACATTATGTTTGTGGAATTAAATCCTTCAAAGCATGCGAACATGTGTTTTTATTTTTCCTGGAATTTGCGAGTCCAGTGCCGTTTCCAAAAAGAGAGCAAGGAACAGATGCAACTGATTAAGACCCCCCCCCCCAGTGGTGCAGTATTGAAAAACCCGAGACGGTTTTGGCAGCGACAGGAAATGACCATTCTTTTTAGCCTTCGGCTAATTTCCAATAGTATAAATGAATACCGGCCTTTTCCGAAATGAGTGACCAGTTTTCGATACTGATACTGTTACTATGCGCTTTCCCCATTTTTCAAAGTAAATACATTACTGCCGCTTAAACGAGTCAAGTTTTTAAATAAAATTTGATTCAATAAAGCGGCAGATTTCGAGAACAAAACAAATAAAATTGTAACTTTAGTTTTTTTTTTATGATTCGGTTCATAAAAATGGAAATTTTTATATTTTTGTCATGGCTCTGGGGGGGGTTTTAACCCCCAAACCCCCCCCCCCTCGCTGCGCCACTGCTAAAATAATCAAACATAATATACAATAAAATCACAAAACACATATATTTTCATTTCGTTTTACTCTTATTATCGTAAATATATATCAAAATTCAGGCTATTGTTGTAATAAATAGGCTCTACTTCATAGTACTATTTTTATACTTATTGTGACACAATAATCAGGCTTTTCACACACGGCATCATTTATTTTGTTACAATAACCAGGCTTTTCACACACGGCACCATTTATTTTGTTGGGTTCTTTTTATTAAACTTCTGCAACAGATTATTACTTTAATTAATTGCAACTTCTGCTCAGCAAATTATACCTAGTTAATATAGATCAATAAATATTCTTCAGCTTTATTAAAGAATTTAATGAGATCTGGGTCAAATTTCCAATTACATGAATCTTGTTGTTGGTTTAATTAAATAAACTAGATGCTTATATAAAAAAAAGAATTAATTAAGTAAAGATTACACCAGTTAACATTAAGAAATCATTAAATAAACAGACTAAAAGACAAATTAAAACGATAAAAAGGACAAACATAAATATTATTTAAGATTCTTTAAAATTTAATGAATACAAGTAAATAAGAAAGAACACAGCAAGATTCTCAATCTGACCCAGTCTCAAGTACTAAACCTTGATCTGCAGTAGAACCCAACATTTATCACTGTTGATTCCTGAGATATTAAACTCATACTAACAATTTAAAAATACAAGATTCAACCTGACATTACAAAAGAGAGAAGAGAGACTCTGAAATCCTTCTTATTTTCAAGAAGGCAAAGAAAGATATAATTTTGAAAAAACTGAAACACTAGAAATAATCAAAATAAACACCCCAGAAATCAACGATGATATTTTTGGCCAATTTCGTAAAGTGTTAGTACATCTGCTTTAACTTCTCCATTTTTTTTTCTTTTTTTTTTTTTTTTTGTTTATAAGATAAGTTTATTCATTTAAAATCAAGTGAATTTCTTAACATTTTTTGCTTTAAAAAAAAATCTATTACTTAGTCAAGTATCTTTGCTCAGTTTAAGCTAAAAGTACATTAATTAATCCGAGCTAATATAATTTCCGGTCTGATAAGTTATTTAAAAATTCTAAATAAAAAAAAGGTAATGGTTGAAAATTATATTTACTTCCAAACATTCAAAGAAACTACTTTAATTTTATGGTATTACAAAACTTAGTATAGTTATTCCGATACTACAGAGGTTAAAATTCAAAGAAATTAATATCAAGGTAGGATAAATAAAAAAAAAACTAAAAAACTATACTAAAGCATATCCTTTATATACATTCTCCTTTATTTAATTTAACATAAAAAAAAAACAAAAAAAAAAAACATCTAAATTCACTAATACAACTGTTGTTGTAAACACATGGAAATACTAAATCACTACAAGATTAATCACTAGGAAAAAAATCGTTTAAGATTAAATACAGAATATATCTCTTACCAGCAGCTGAATTCTTTCATTTACCCATTTTGGGTATTTTTCATTTATATGATGGACAACAGTACACAAATCTTCCATAACTAGAGCAGTCTTGGACGACTACTGACACGTGTTAACAGCCATTTGCTGTCAAAGGCAATTTATTCCGCTACTCTTGGTGAAGGTTAGTTCGGAAGGGACATTCTTTCCCGGCAAGCTCCCGGCTCTCTGCGGCAGGTAGTACTTTTTCTCGACTTACACTTGGAGTGCTTTTGTTTTAGACCGCTAATCATTCCACTGCTCACGGTGAAGGCTAGATCGGAAGGGACATTTTTTCGCGGCAAGCTCTCGGCTCGCTCCGGCAGGTAGTACTTTTTCTTGACTTACACTTGGAGTGTTTTGTCTTAGACTGCTAATCATTCCACTGCTCACGGTGAAGGCTAGCTCGGAGGGGACATTCTTTCACGGCAGGCTCTCGGCTCTCTCCGGCAGGTAGCACTTTTTCTTAACTTACACTTGGAGTGTGTTGTCTTAGACTGCTAATCATTCCACTGCTCACGGTGAAGGCTAGATCGGAGGGGACATTCTTTCACGGCAAGCTCTCGGCTCTCTCCGGCAGGTAGCACTTTTTCTTGACTTACACTTGGAGTGTGTTGTCTTAGACTGCCAATCTCGAAGAAGTCTTTTGGCCTCCCCTCTCCCAGATTAAAAACAGGGGAGGGGGGGAGACAAAACTTATGCGCTTCTTCAACTAGATGCTCTCCGTACGAAGCTTTGACCAGGACTCACTTTATTTCCAAAAAACCAATTGCACGTCCCTCTGCAAATCAAAAGGGGCACCAAAAACTAGGAAGACTAATGCTTTCCCCTTTCTCTCCTGTTCCTAGAGACCATCTCATTGGCCAATGCAATAGTCACCCTCTCTCATGACCAAATATGGTCATCGCTTGCGTCCCCTACTCTCAATCACGTGGTCAGATAGCAGGGACAGCTGTCTCTAAATTTTGCACCTGCTTGCAAACCAGTGCTCGCCGATAACCGTGAATTGGCCCCTTTATCTCAGATCGGTCATAAAACTTTAAGGGTCTGGGAAAATATCTACTCCGCCTCAAATGACAGTCAACGTTTGTCATGGGTTATAAAATTTTAGGGTACTATTCATTCACGTACGCAAGCAATAAACTATGCGTGTGGGCCAATTTTTAACAAGGCTGAATATATGCCCATTACAAACAAGCCAGAAGCTACTCTTCTTCGAAAAAAATCAACAAAGGACCACTTTACTCAAATAGTACAATTATTCCAGGACAGTAAAAGCATTCATACGAACGGGTGTTATTTACGCTAGATAAGGGAATGGGAAGCTTTTACTTTCATTCACAACAATGCCTTTATTCTCGTGAGAACGATCATAAAAATAAATAGAAAAAGGGAATGTCCAGGGTTTTCGCTACTAAGAAAAAAAAAAGGATAATTTTAAATATGAGATATATAAAGCATTATACAAAGCCTTATTAAAAATATCTTAACAAGAGTTCTTTTTAAATTTGGAATATTAAAATAATTTATACAAAAAAAAAATTACTAAAAAAAAACATAACACATTACTCCTGTTAATCATGATTACTATAAAAACTTGACAACAAATCGAAATCCCGAGTCTTCACATACACCTGATAGCGAAGACATTGCTGATGAATTAATGACAAATAATGTACAGCTCATATTCAAAATATTAGAATAATTGAGAAAAAGTAATAAGAAAAAATTATTTGTCATTTATTTATTTTTCATACTAAGTAAATGCAATTAAATTTCTTATAAATTAAATCTGGAATGTTTAGATAAGATTTTAACATTTATAAAATATAAAATACAGCACAATAAATTAGGTATACAGCTTCCTTAAACACACCAGAATATTAGAATAAAATTTAGATTGGTTCAAAATATTAGAATATTTTATTTTATGCAACAATATTACGTTATGAATATGAAGTAAATGGTAGTTAATATTTTGTAGCATCCCCTTTAGCTTTCATAACAGCGTACAATCGATCTTGCATACTATATACAAGGTGTTTACAAACATTTCTATCAATATTAGCCCAAATAGACTTTATACGTGCCACTAACTCAGTTTTACTTGAAGGAGGATTTTCTTGAAGTTTTTTCTTCATTATACATCATAAGTTTTCGATGGGATTAAGATCTGGTGAATTTGGTGGCCAAGGAAGTACCTTAATGTTGCGTTGGCGGAACCAATTCTTAGTTGACACCGAGGTATGCGGGGACGCTAAATCTTGTTGAAAGATGAAATCATCTTCAAATAAATCTTCTGATGATGGAATCATGTAATATTCTAAAATTTCTTGATATATCAGAGAGTTAACCTTTTCGTAGACGATGCATAACTTTCCAGGTCCTTCTGCACTCATACAACCCCAAACCATGACACTAGCAGCAAATTTTACGGAACGTTTAAGGCATTCTTTATCAAATGCTTCTTGCTTCATTCTCCAAACTCGAATACCTTGATTACCATATGAAACACAAAACATACTTTCATCACTAAATAATATATTTTTCCAATCTTCATTGCTCCATAAACGTCTTGATTTACACCGATTCAATCTTATACGCTTTTGTCTTGCAGTCATGAGAGGTTTTGATTTCGGTACACGAGATTCAAATTTAAATTTATGGAGACGTCTTAATGTTGTCGATGTAGAAACTTCAACTCCTTCTTCTTTCCATTTTCGGTGCAAGAATCGCACACTTTTAAAACGGTTTTTCTTAATTATACGCTTCAGTTTCCTGTCATCTCTAGCAGATGTTTTTGGTTTTCGGCCACCATTTCGGCGATTATTTTGAAATTTTCCAATTTTTGAATATTGTGTTAGTATTTTACTAACGCTCGATTGCGAGCAATGTAAATAATTCGCTATGAAACATTGATTTTTACCGTGCCGATACAAATCAACCATACGAAGTTTAGTAGATTCAGGAATATCACTCACACGGCCCATTTTAAGACGAAAAAGAAACAAACTGCAAAAAAGAATACTGATTTTAAATAAAATAGTCTGAATTTAATCAATGATGCTACCAGTTAAGAATTGGTAATAATTAAAGGAGAATTAATGTGAAATATTCTAATATTTTGAACCACTTGAATAAATATTCTAATATTTTGACTTTTCAAAATATTTTTTTTTGCAATTAATCTTTTCAAAAATGATATTAAATTTAAGATAACAAGTAAGTTTAATCAACAATAAGTTCTTAATAAAAATATCGTTTGCATATTTTCATTAAAAGACATTAAATTACCAAACGATATTTTCAATTTCTAAAAAAAAGGTAATTATTCTAATATTTTGAATATGAGCTGTATTATAACAGAACTGTCAACATTCATTTTTATGGGAAATCTGTAATAAAAACATATAATAACTGACCTTTTTTTAATGATATAAAATATTTAAAAAAATTAAACACTGAATATTACTTTTTCAATTGCCAAATCAATTAATTCTATCTGTCATATAAAAATTGTAACATTATTGAGGATAATTTTTTGGCTATTCTTTCTTTTTAATTTTATATACCTTTAGATGAAAGCTATATCTGTATTTATGCATTCTACAATATATTTTTGAATTAAAAAAATGTGCATTATTTCATCTCATTTCTCAATTTTTTGTTTCATAGAATTAATCGATTTGTGCACTGAATGGCTCAAATAATATAGTCACTAACTCAAGGGAAAAAAACAACGCAGTGAGAATTTTAACATTAACATAGTTTAATATATATTTTTCTACCTTAAATGAAATTTAGTAATGTCGCATCAAAGTTATTCTGAACACAATTACAACTTGTATGAAGGAGATTTTTTAAAAGCGAATAGTTTTCCCAATTAAAGCGCTTTTAATACTGAATCTCATATTGTAATATTCTACTAATAACATTTATTTTTTCACTTGTTTGTCTGTTTATCTATTACAAATATTTCTTCTTGTTAATTTTATGAACATCTTGTTTTGTTTAATGAGTTTTTACTCATATACGAGTTAACACACATACACTATAAGTTTTTTTTTTTTTTTTTTTTTTTTTTTTTTTTTTTTTTTTTAACTACAATGGTTTAAAAATTTCCTGTGGATTTTTGAAGCTAGTTACTTATAAAAAACAAAATTATAAAAATCTTGAAATGAGATTAAAAACTACGACTAGTTTCAAGGGCAATAATTTATATTTCTTATGTTTATTTTAATAACCCAGTAATTCGTAACTCTCTTGGATGTATATTTTAAGTAAGTAAAATAAACATGAAATTAATTCAAAGGGTAAAACTATTTTTTATAAAAGTATAGCTATCATAACTAATAATTTATTTGAAACAATTCTTGAAAATTAAAAAAATGCGGGGTTTTTTTTCTTGTTTTTTTTTCTTTTTTTAAAATAAATATTTCAGTATTTTATATTTTTGGTTCAATAGGTTTATTAAATTTACTTTAATGAATAATATCATTCTCGAAAGAGAAATCAGAGCTAAATCTAAATGCGTGTAACAGCAATCATAACATGTTATTTTGATCGAAAAAGGGTTATTTTTGGTTTGAAGAGAAAAGGAACGGGAGAAGAAGGGTGGAAAAAATCGTGACGGTTCCACGTCAAGCTCCTTTTGTGGACGTCATGCTCTGTAAAGGATTTATGGTTGAAAAATCTCCCTACAATTTTGCATGTGGGAAAGTCCAATATATGGTAAACATTCAATGCCGTGTACTCGCATGCTGGGGCTAATGCAAAACTTTCTTTTATGTTATTTTCATACATTAATTTAAACAGCACTACGTTACACATCGACATCGACAATTGCGAGGTAGAATTTCTATTTTCTTCTATCTTTAATAGAAAAATGTATGTAAATGAATTTTTTTCAACTCCCAGTTTTCGAAGGATTTACACGGTTTAGAAATCAGAGATCCCCAAAAACTATACAAAATGTCAGCCTGTCCGTCTGTGTATCGCCATTGTACCATCGAAAAGCATAGAATTGATTTTTTGTGTGTGTGTGTATGTATTTGGCTATAGCAAGCAGGTCCTTCTTCAATTTACAAAATATTCTGCCTAAAGAGGGCACTGTAATAGTAATTTTTATGCTAATTTCATTATTGTACCATCGAAAAATGTATTATGAAGTTAAGCATAGAAATGAACCAAGTTTTTTGTGTATGTTTTTGGTTATGGCCAGCAATTTCTCCTGGAATTCGAAAAAACTCTGTCAAAACGGGAGGGGGGGGGGGAATTGTAATAGCAGTTTTTGTGCTTTATTTATGTTATACCATAGAAATTTGCATAATTTTTGTGCTAATTTCATTATTGCACCATCGAAAAATGTGTTATGAAGTTAAGCATAGAATCAACCAAGTTTCTTGTGTATGTTTTTGGTTATGGCCAGCAATTTCTCCTGGAATTCAAGAAAACTCTGTCGAAATGGGGAGGGGGGGGGGAGGCATTGTAATAGCAATTTTTGTGCTTTATTTATATTGTACCTTAGAAAATTGTATGAAGTTATGCATAGATTAGAACTAAAATTTTTGTATGTTTCATTTTTGTGGGTATGTTTCTGGCTATGGCCAACAGTTTCTCCCGGAATTGGAAAAAATCTACCGAAAGTGGACGCTGTTTTTTCTATCTAATCGCACCATACAAAAGTGTGTGAAGTTATGAATAAATTTGAAACTTTTTTTTTTCTATGGTCAGCAGGTTTCTACAAAGACATTTTTCCGATTTTGCTTGTAGGTATTTTTATGAGGATACTTTTATTTTCGAAACCGATTCTAAAAGTAAAAGCATTCTAATAATAATAATAATAATAATAATAATAATAATAATAATAATAATAATAATAATAATAATAATAATAATAATAATAATAATAATAATAATAAGTTTCTGCAAACACAAAATCAAGAAAATAAAAAAGTACCCTTGTAGAGGCCAACCTCATCTATTCATTGCAAAAGAAAAAAATAATAAATTGAATTAAATAAATAAATTAGTTATTTAAAAATACAGTCAAACCGCTTTGACGCGAACACGTTTAACCCTTTCCGGCACGGGCAAAATCTGCTACACTCTAAAAAATAAATGTGTAAATTAGTCAAATTTACACACATTTATGTGTAAATTTGTAAATTTACACACTTGCCATGTACTTTACACATTTTTTTGCAGAATTTTACCTGTTTTTATGTGTATTTAGCTTTTGAAACTAAGTGTGTAATTTGTTATCACTTGAAAAACATAAATAAGTGTGTAAAAGTAGAAAAATACCTAAATTGACACAGATTGGTGTGTTATTGTAATTTACGCATAGTTCTTATATACACTGATAAGTGTGTAAATTTCTAAAATCACACACTTGTCATGAAAATTACACATTTTGTAAAAAGAATTACTTGTTTTTATGTGCATTTATTTTGTGATATTAAGACTGCAAGTTGTTGTCGGTTGGTTACCCAGACAAATGTGTAAAATTGGATTTACATGCACTGGTGTGTTATTGTAAATGTTCGTCTGCATTTTGTATAATAGCAAGTTTGCAAATAGCAAAAATTAAAATTGAAAACATCTGCTGTATCATAGTTTCGCCATTTTTGGATTGAATGGAACATGTCAAAAGAATAAAGTTTGTTCTCCTCTGTTAACTCAAAAAATAAGAATAAATCATAATACAATTACAAATAATCGAGGAATGTTAATTATCATAGAATGTTTGTCTTCATATTTAGAAAAAATTGAACTGTGTTTTCTTTTCTATTGGGATTTTACAGGCATGAAAAAGTGGGATATTCTATAACAAAGGTATGTAAATGTTTTGTTCTAATGAAAATAAAGCTTTTCAATTGACAACTAATTTAACAGATTTTCATGGTTCAGTTTTTCATATTTAAATTGTAAGTTTTTTGACATACAACCAAAAATTAAGGAATTTAAATGTCATTAAAAGTATTAGCAGCATTATTATATTTAAGAAAATGATAAAATTTCGGTGCTTTATTTTCTAATATTGTTCGCTTCTTTTCTATTTGAATATATCTAATCTTTTTCTAGCTTAGATTCCTTTTATTATGTAAAAATGTAAAATAATGTTTATGATTTCTGTGTATTATGAAAGTTTTATCATAAAAAATTCTATCATATTTCAACTAAATTATGATTATTTTATTGAATTAGTAAAATTTACATTAGAAAATCTTAATCGTTGTCCGAGTTGCAAAGGTGTCGCAAAGGTGACTGCGTTCCTTCATATTAAGCATACTTATGAACTATTCTATGAAAGCTATAATTATGAATAAAGAGAAGTATACATATATGTATTAGTTATTGAATTGACATTTGAATTTAAACACTAATTTAACACATTTAGTGAAATACTTTGAACACTTATTCTAAAAAGAATTATATACATGATATGTATATGTATATATATATGCATTTGTAAAATGTCTCATTTTTGACAAAATGAGATTATTTGTAAAATGGTGCATTTTTGCAAGAATAAGATTATTTTTGGTTAGAAATTGAATTAACCGTATAAATGAACTTTCTTAAAACTGAGCCCAATATTTTTATTAAATTAGTTAGTGTTTTTAATTTCAGTATTTGTGAATTTATTATCATAAAAAGGTAATAAATTTGTGTACATCAATATAATAATAATAAAATTAAATAGATTGCATTTTTTTAGTTCATTTATGCTTTTTTGTATGTTTCTGTATTTATAAACAAATTTTGATACTTCTTCAGATGTATTATGTAAACCTGTAATAAATAAATATATATATATGAATGTAAATAAGTAAATTTAAAAAAAAAAGTCATGCGCACATTTTTTTTTTTTGGGGGGGGGGGGGACGTTTTTTGAAGCAAGCTATTTTAAAGTATTACATATTATACTTCAGTATAAGTAGATGTGCCAGTAATGGACACCCTTCTAGTAATGTATCAACAATAAATCACAATAATGTAATCACAATAAATAAATGAATAAATGCAAACTAAGCTTTTATTATTTTTTCTTAGGGAGCGAACGATTTTAATAAGCTGACTTAAACCAGTAATTAAATCGTGATTTAAATCAACTTTTTTTTAATCATTGACTAAAATCATAAATTTTATAAAGATTTAATATGACAGAAAAAAGTATTAAAATCTAAGGTTACCATAATTTGGCAAGTTTCTACAGGTACTGACTTTTGAATATACACAAAAAAGCTTTAAATAATTATTTCTAAGCTTAATTTCTGAGTATTGTCAAAGACTTAAGCATGATAATTTTGTAAAAAGCATAGTTTTTATCTTTTAAGTATAAAAATCATTTAATTTAAAAATGCTATTCAAATCTGGTATAAAAGTCATAATTTCCTTATTGATCCCTTATATATTCCTATTAATAATCAAATTATTGATTTTTTTATATAATATAGGCTAGCAAGTATAATAATTTTCTCCAAATAAACGAATAAAGTAGCCAAATCTTATTTTCTCATTCTGCTTCTGCAATAATAAATTTCTAGCAGATATTGGAACTAAAAATAGAATGAAATAATGACATCCGCTGAATCGCTATTGCAAAAAAAGGCATGAGAAAAAAAAATTATAAAATATTAAGCATAGCAAGAGCTTATTCAGTAAAAGTTGAATGTGTTTACTTTTACAAGTCATATACATCCAAATAAAAATTTTCATGATTAATTAAGGAAGCAAAACTGTCTGAAACACTAAGTGCTGAGAACTTCCACTAAGTGCTAATAATGGCGCTGTTTAATGTTTTGAGGATTTCATATATAATTGGCTATTCCTTATATTTACTTTGTATGTGTGTATGAATGTGCTGATATATTTTGGGGGATTAATACATGCAAACGTGGATGTAAATTTAGATTCAGGCTTGACAGATTGCAAAATGAGATGCAAATAAATTTTTTAATTTTGTTATTTGTGTTACTAATTGATGAAATTACTTGTTTGCAATTGTTATTAATTCTGTAACTATTTGCTGTTTCCTCTAAGCACTTTTTTTAGGGTGGAAAAACTTTCTTCTTATGAAATTGGCAAAATGCTACCTTATTAAAATATATTTAAATTCACTTACAGTAAACACAGCTTTCTTGTAATACAACTTCCAAATTACACATTATTTCTTAATCCAAGTTCCCAAGATCTTATAAAAGTGATAGAGAATTATTTCTTTAGAAAAAAATTAAAACATGTTATTATTTAATTGTATTTTTCAATTTGTAATTCATAAAATTATTAAAATTAATGGCACTTTGTTTATCATAATGAGAAACTGAATGCTTTTTATAATTACTAAACACATTGCTCAGTATATTTCCCCATGAAATAATGTATTTTTTGGAACTAGCATCTTCCCTTTTTTTCTTTCTAGAATGAGCACTAAATTGTTAATAATCATTTTAGTAATTAAAATATGTTATATACTAATTAAAAATTATATTATTACTAATTTTATGCTAATTAAAAATGTATATTATGTTCCTAAATACAGAGATTGCTGTTTAATAATTATTAATTTTAAATAGTGTTAATAGTTTATGTTAAATGCAGCTATTAATAATTGGAATAAATGTAAATATCACTAGTATTTAATATAGTTTTGCATAATATTGCATAATATTATCGCAAAATATTAATGTATATAATGTTATTATATGGTACAAAGGAAACTACTACTAAAAATAGTTCATAGTTACAGACATTATAAAACTACTTTGTAGTTTTTATAATGTCTGTAACTATGAACTATTAGTTATGTTAGTTAAAGGATAAAGACACAGATTATGTTAGCAATTAGAGTTTTTTTTTTCTCTTGGTAGACTAAAATCCTTGGTAGTCATTCAGTTCTTGAAAATTGGGGACAAAAATCATAAAATTCCAATTTATATCAAAATAATCTGATTCAGTTCTTTCAGGTATGATGTACTACTCACAGTACGCGTCTTTTAATGGGGTATTATTTTGTTTTAAGAAATATTTTTGGTGATATTTACATGCATTAATGTTAGTATATATCTATGCTTTTACTATATGACTTCATTTTATGCTTAAGCATTTAATAATAATAATAATTATTATTATTATTATTATTATTTGGTTAATTCTCTCTGTGCTGTTTGCGATTCTTTTATTTCAAACATCATATTTCACTCTTTAAATTTAAAATAAAAGTTACTTTCTTGAAAGAATCATATCTAATAATGCGCAGAAAGTAGGAGAAAGTTCTAATATCAATTAAATCTTATTGCAATGCAATATTTTCTAAACATTTCCCAAAATTCTTTTTTAGCCTATGGCCATATGTATATTGAATAATACGCAAAATAACAACATTCGTTATCTTTCAGATTATGAAATATTGGTGAAACACTAATTAATGTACTTGGATAGCTAGTATTAATATTATTAATGTATATGTATTATTAATACTATTAAGTTACTAATATTAAAATGTATTATTAATATTATTAATAATAAATATTTCTGAAAAAATTGCTCTTTAAAATATTAAAAACAATATGAGTTGTTATAGCAGTAAATATGAGCGAAAAAATTTCTTTTTAACTTTAATTTAAAAGACAGAAATTGTAAGGAATTGAAATTATGCACAGTCTGCGCATAAATTGTGATCTCACGATTGTATAACTATAAACCAACTCTAAAGGAAATTACAAACTGGTAATTAAAATTTCAGTTTATCATGCTTTATATAAAAACGGGTATATCGGTGATACGAAAATGATTTGTCTTTTATTTAGTGTGGTGTGAAAATTGCCAAAATACATTGCTGGTACACTATTTTCTGAGCATCAAACAGAGCTACCAGAAAATATAATCTCAATCAGTAAATGATATTTTTCTTTGTAAAATTTTTTTAATCATTAAAATTATCATTATTAATCATTGGGAATTAATTCCCAATTTAAACATACTAAAACATATAATGTTAACGCTAAATACATAAAAATATGTCTGTTGGAATATTACACAAATATCTAAGTATTTTGATTATTACACACAAATCTGTGTTTTGTATGTTCAGCAGAAATATTTATATGAAGAGAATGCTACACAAAAATCTGTGTATTTTGAATATTATACAAAAACCTGTGTAATTTACATACTACACAAAAAATTGAGTATTTCACATAAAACACAAAAGTATGTGTTTCTTGTATTATAAGCAAAAATACATTTAATCACAGAACATTACACATATGAGTGTGTGAGAGTATTACACATAAATCTGTGTATTCTTCTGCATTACACATTAAAGTGTGTATTTCAAGACTTATCAGATAACATTTACACATTTGGACTTATCATCAAATTACACTTTAAAATGTGTATTTTCAAATTTACACATTAGGCATGTATTTTGGCAATTTACACACCAATTTACACACACAGACATGTCGTTTTTGTATCATCGATATACCTGTTTTTATGTGTAAATTTACACATTTTTTTTTTTAGAGTGTAGTAAAATGAGATATTATTGACTGACATCGGAAGTCATAAACGAATTTTTTTATATATTTTGAAATCCCTAATTTAAGCTTTTATTGTAAATGCAAAATTTTACTAACATATTATTGGTGCCGTTTGCAAGTTTGGAATTAAAATTAAGTATCCCAGACCAGGCACAGTGTGCCGTAAAGGGTTAATGCCAATTATTTTAGTAAGAATTGTTTCCGATTTCCCGTCCAATTATATGTATACATACGACTGGGCATAATGTATTTGAGTTCGGATAACGTAAACTATTTAAAAAAAAAAAAAAAAAAAAAAAAAAAGTTTTTCCTGGAGCGTTTGCGTTAATGAGGTTCAACTGTTCTGACCAGCACGGATGTATTTTAAAAATATATATTCCCGAGGATTAACGTTAGCTAGCGAATGTTTTCGTGTGAGTGAAGTAGTCCTTTAAATTTGATGAAATATCGTTACATAGTATCCGAGACATAGGATCACATAAATCGTTAAAAACTCAGCATAGTATAACCACCTGTTGAAAAAGCTATATCCAAACCTAATCATACCAACTTATGGGAAGATCTAACTGAATAACAATTTTGATGATAGATGATCATGGATAATTATTAGATAGCTATCATGGAATTTGAGACAGATAAAATACAGCAACGCTTCATGTTAAGCATAGCTGCCAACTTTTAACTAATCTTCCGTAATACCTGGATTAGTTTGATCCAGATTAACGTCATTTCAAACCATAAAATATATTTTATGAATCTTTATTTATTTAATTTCAGGATTGTTAGTGGAACATACTTAATTTCCTTTCTTTGAAAAAATTCTGGTTCGAAACTCATTAAACCAGGGTCAAATTAACGCATGTATTACGGATAATCGATGTCAGGTTGGCATCTATGTGTTAAGCTGTGATATGATATACCGGAATATATATGACATATGATGTATATCATTATCATATATATTAATCTCATATATGATATATGATATATGCAATATCTATTTATGTCAAGGTTCAACAGAATATAAAATTTAACGAGAGTCTACGGATATATGCAGATAATAATAATCGCACAAAACAAAGCATTGTATTGCCATCTATTGGGAGATATACACCAAAGCCTAATAAGAATCCGTTCATGTCAAGATATAACAAAATTAACTGATATGGTAAACAAGATATAATAAACTTCGTGCATTAGCTCTTGAGCAATAGATATCACGGAAACCCTGAAAAAGGCAGCATACACTGTTAAAAATTTTCAACCTTTGTTGCATAGTCTCTACATCGTGTTTATAGAATATCTCTACTCTGACCAATGAGAATGCTCCATAACATCGTCAAGTAACCTTTTTTTCAAAAGTGTTGGAGTGACTATATGTAACAGAAAATGCAGATTTTTAACAGTGTAGCATGGCCATCTGTTGTGTGATATACAAAACCTAATCAGCATATATATTCATTTCAAGGTCTGAGAGAATATAAAATTTTATGAAATTTAATGCGCTAAGTTTAGAAATACAGGGGCCTAAAAAACACATAGATTAAGAGACAGACAGATATTTTCTTAAAATAATTAAATTGCGTTCACGACGTTCCAAAACATGTAATTGGATTAAAAAGTGGAAGCCGGAAATTTTCGCGATTCCAACATTTTCTTCTTATATATGTGAAGAAAGAAAAGAAACAATTATTCAAACATTCATCAAATTAAACTTATTAGTATTAAATTAAACTTTTTGAAATAAGTACTTTTCAAATCATAAAGCAAATTTGAACTTATATTAAAGATTTTTTCAAAAGCATTTTTTTTAACTTGCTGCTTATTTATCTATAATGTACACAAACTAATAAATCGAAAAAATAAACATGAAAAAAACAGAAAAAAATATTTTGCTTAATTTTATGAACTTAACATAACAATGACGAAACCTCTTTAATTAATTTAGAATCGAAAGTCGGAAAAAAAAACCTTTTACGCATGATTTTAAAATGTTATTAATCTAACTTCAAACTGAAATGCAAAGCATTTTCCAATATATAATTTGGAAATGTTATTCTAAAATTTAGTACCAACTCCCGTTCATATTGGTTAATGAAAGATGGGTATAGGAAATAGGTCTCTGATAGAACATTGCGATAACTCAATTCGGCACAATCGACCAACCCAATGCTCCGGAATTTCTCTGAAATTCCTTTTTTCTACTTAACATCTATGCAATCGGATATTCGACTCATCGACTTCGATGGAAGGTAAACTGAAGCATTACGACTCCAGTAGGCACTTCTCAACCTCTGCATTGGTTCATTGGTTCAATTCGGCACAGATGTCATATACGCACAACATTTGCACGTGTGTTTTTTTTCCTCACCAATTTGGCATTGCACCTCTCCGCCAAGTAAAGATTCCGTTTAATAAGTTCATAACAATTGTTAGGAAA
Source organism: Maratus speculifer (assembly GCA_964019185.1). NCBI lineage: Eukaryota > Metazoa > Arthropoda > Arachnida > Araneae > Salticidae > Maratus > Maratus speculifer. The sequence goes on along the minus strand of OZ025290.1, from coordinate 51,768,989 downwards.
TAAAATTGGAAAAATAAAAAGATTTCAGTGAAATGTACTGATTAAACGGTACAACTGCTTGCATTAAATAAGGCTATAAGTATTAAAATTTATGATTTATTGTGAAAATTATATTTACTGTTTTGTTACTTATTAAGTTTATTGTTTATATTGTAACGTTTAGTTTATTGTTTATATTGTGTATTGTTTATTTCTTGTTTCCTTCTTTATTAAATTCATGTTTATTTACTGTAATTTTTTATTTTAATTCTTTAAATTCTTTTTATTATATACTATACCAATAATTATTTACATCAAACTATCATTTTTTTCCTTTTTTAAATACTAGAATCCCTCCTTTTTTCACGTTATTTTTATATTGCAATAAAAAATCATATGCTGCAATTGCATGCAATTTTAAACTTATATTTAAAAATAAATTTTCACCAAATTGGCGAGGGAAAAAATGTGGTGAGTATATGACATCTGTGCCCTTAATTCTTCTATCTATCTGTATGAAAACAACATGTTGGAAAAAATATGATTTGTTAAAAAAAAAAAAAAAAAAAAAAAAAAAAAAAAAAAAAAAAATGTGGAAAAAAGAAAGTGGAATGGCCATTTCCCCCTCCTTTTTTTTTTTTACTTTTAATTTAACCCTTAACTTATAGAACTTATTTTTAAGGGGGCTGGTCATTCAGTTTCAGAATTCTCCTTCTTACTGTTAAGTCTATGGACGTTTAATACATTTGTATATTTAAAATATCTGTTGGGAAAATTAATATTTTTAACTTCTTTTTTCTGTGTACTTTTTTTAAAGGATGTTTCTTTTTTTCTTAGTTCTCAAAATACTTCTAAAATTTGTGCAGAATTTATTATTTTATGTGTTAAAAGCTTATTAACTGTGAGTAAGATTTTAATACTTCATACAAAATTAAACATATACTTTAGAAATATTTTGAGAACTCAGAAAAACAAAGACATCGTTTCAGAAGTGTACACAAAAAATAGAAGTTACGAATATTAATTTCCAGAAGAAATACTTTAAATGTACACATGCATCAAACACCCATAGACTTGACATTAGTGAGAAATATTGAGAAGCTGAGAGACCAGCCTCTTTAACCTTCTCACTGCCGCGAACTGATATATCCGTTCACTAATCTGCAGGTTTCATTCCAATACATACATTATTTAAATCAATATAATTTTACAAATATAACCCAGTTAAAAAATAAATAAATAAAAAGCTATGATCAATATTATCAAGTCTCGTATACCTCTACATATTAAAAATTTTTATATCCTGTTGGAAAATATAAGCATTTTAAATATGTTACAGAGATAACAACATATTTTGCAAACAAAATTTTAAAACGCGATTCAGGTTGCGACAGAATTGTCTGTGAGAAAATAGAGAAATATCACCACACATAATTTTATCACATGTTTTCCCCAAAATTCTGCACAAACTTTCCGCTTGCTTTTGGAAATCGGCATTTAGAGGGGGGGGGGGGACTTAATTTTAATAGCAAGAAAAATTATCTAAAAATCGTTTTAAAAAAGGAAAAAAAAAAAAGAATGAGTTTAAAGTGTGGAAAAAAAATATGAGTTTGACTCAATATCAGATATTTTAGTCTGACTCAACACATGCTTGCTTTTTGAAATGTTAATAAAATTTAACTCAAAACTCACATAAAATAATACAATTTCACAAGTTTTTACTCTGTAAGTTCATTCTTGCCCAACAATAATCTCAATATGTACTTCTGATTTCCAAAGTTAACGCACAAATTAAAACTTGATAAAATTTTGTTATTGAATTTACTTTTATCATTTAATTTGTATGCATAGAAATCATACGCAATTTCCATTCGAATATTACTTATAGTACTTAAAAAATAAAACTAAAAAATGTTATTTCCATAAATGTTTTGTTTAAACGAAATCGCCCCCCCCCCCTCCCTTCACGCCGCTCGTATCATAGATTTAAAAGCAATTACAAGAGACACCAGAGCACTGTGATCTACAAGGTTATTTTTTATGGCCACTTTTGCGCAAATTAAAACTTGATAAAATTATGTTATTGAATTTACTTTTATCATTCAATAATGTTCCTAAAGTATGCAATGCTTAGTTAATTTTTATGAATAGAAATCATACACAATATCCAATCGAATATTACTTACAGTGTTTAAAAAAAATAAAATTAAAAAAGTTATTTCCAAAAATATTTTGTTTAAACGAAATTCCCCCCTGTATCACAGATTTAAAAGCAATTACAAGAGGACACCACAGCACAGTGATCTGCAAGATATTTTTTATGGCCACTTTTGCATAAATGGATATCAAGAAAAACTCCCAGCAGCTACCAACTATCACTCTTGGTAAAACTTTTCAATATGCACATTTGATTTCCAAAATTAACATATGAATTAAAACTCGATAAAATTTTGTTATTGAATTTAATTTTATCATTCAATACTATTCTTATGTGATGTCATGCTTAATAAATTTTTATGAATAGAAATCATGCACGATTTCCAATCGAGTATTACAGTATTCAAAAACTAAAACTCAAAAATGTATCACAAAAACATTTTGTCAATTAAATCAAATCCCCCCCCCCCCTGTGTCACAGAATTAAAAGCAATTACAAGAAGACACCATAGCACTTTGATCTGCAAGATATTTTTTATGGCCACTTTTGCATAAATTATGTCATGTTAGTTAATTTTTATGAATAGAAATCATATACAATTTCCAATCGAATGTTACTTACAGTATTTAAAAAAAATAAAATTCAAAAATAATATTCACGAAGATATTTTGTCATTTAAACAAAATTCTCCCTTGTATCACAGATTTAAAAGCAATTATAAAAGGACACCATAGCACAGTGATCTGCAATATAATTTTTATGGCAACTTTTGCCTAAATGATGTAATGCTTAGTTAATTTTAATAAATAGAAATCATACACAATTTCCAATTGAATATTACAGTATCTAAAAATAAAACTCAAAAATGTTATTCACAAATTTTTTTTGTCTTTTAAATGAAATCCCCCTTCGTAACACATATTTAAAAGCAATTACAAGATGACACCACAGCACAGGGATCTGCAAGATATTTTTTATGGCCACTTTTGCATAAATAGATATCAAGCAAACTCCCAGCTATCAACTATTTTTCTTCGCAAAGCTTCTTAATATGTACATCTGATTTCCAAAATTAACGTACGAATTAAAACTGGATAAAATTTTGTTATTGAATTTACTTTTGTCATACAATATTGCTTTCCTAAGAGATGTAATGCTTAATTATTTTTTATAAATAGAAATCATACACAATTTCCAATCGAATATTATTTACAGTATTCAAAAACCAAAACTCAAAATTGTTATTTACAAAAATAATTTGTCATTTAAATCAAATCCCTCCCCCTTGTATCACAGATCTAAAACAATTTACAAGAGGACACTATAGCACAGAGATCTACAAGATATTTTTTATATCTTGCACGAATTAAAAGTAGAAAAAATTCTGTTACTGAATTTACTTTTATCATTCAATAATATTCCTAAGTTATGCAATGCTTAATTAATTTTTATGAATAGAAATCATACACAATTTCCAGTCAAATGTTACTTACAGTATTTAAAAAATAAAACTCCAAAATGTTATTCCCAAAAGAAATTTGTCATTTAAACGAAATTCCCCCCTGTATCACAGATTTAAAAGCAATTACAAGAGGACACCACAGCACAGTGATCTGCAAGATATTTTTTATGGCCACTTTTGCATAAATGGATATCAAGCAAAACTCCCAGCAGCTATCAACTATCTCTTTTCGCAAAGCTTTTTATCACCCACCGCAGCTCATCTCCCGACACCACTTAGTGGCATCCCTTAATCCCTCTTTATCCCAACGCATCCGAACAACGTCCCTCCTCATTATTGTAGTACAGGGACCGGCGCGTGCGATTTCTGCATAGGTTTCCCGTCATCCCCAACAAAGTGACGCTGTGATAAATGGGAGAGGGACAAAACCGCGTTAGTCGGGACATTGTTGTCCCAATGTCGGTGAGTCCGAAAGTGTTCTCCTCTCTCTCTCCTCCCACAGGCCCATGCGAGTCGTGGGAAAAATCCAATCAACGCATGCTTGAATCGTTTCGTAGGATTCCGAAAAGAATATGCGTCGTTAAGTGCGAAATCAAAGTGAGCATGCAGTTGTTTTGTTTGTGACCGCTGAGGGAAACAAACTTGACTCTGTTCCCAGCAGGACTTCATCAGCGAACTGAAATTTGAACTGAAGCTCAGTAAATTTTCAAAAATAGTAAACGAGTTTGTCTATCTGAAACATTAAAGGGACACAGTACATTTGAAACCATCTCTTCAATTTTGAATCATGTGTTACGTGCGGTTCGAGTATTACGAAAACATGTTTTTGGTGATTTTGTACCTCTCCCCCTCCCTTTTAAGGAAAAATAAGCAATGCTTCCCGTCCCCTCCGTTTGCTTACGTAAGATTTTATGACATTTCAACATAAATTGTTTGCCATAAAAAATTACAGTCAGTGATAAATTTACATTATTAATCCAGCAAATTTACATAAACAGATATATATATATATAATATATATAAGGGCTGTAGTATCAAAGAAAAGCAAAATCAGTTTAATATAATGATATTTATTACATTGAACAATTCCTAGAATACAAAATAATTTTTATTATATTATTATTTATAGCGCTTGAAAAACAACAACAAAAAAAAAAAATCTTCAAGAAATGCTTAAGAAGTGCTTATTTAGGCACGTAACTTAAAGTTTTAAGAAGATTCATAGGAATATTATGTGTTCGGTGTTCACATTTCTACTCTGATATCCAAGGACTTTGAGGATGTTTCTGCATTGCCTATTATCATGTTTTCAATGTAGTGGGCTGAAATGTCCCTAGTTTAAAATCCTTGTTTATGCTTATCTTTTTTTTTATTATTCAAGTAGTTCAACAAAGAATTCTCGTACCCCGCCTCCCCTTGTCAGTAAAAATAAGCAGACATTGAACATCTCTCCCGCTCTTACTGCTTACGTAATGCATGAACGACTCCTTATACAACACACACACGGGGTTACACAATACTTACTATTAAAAATTAAATAAAATTATAAAAATATTTTAAAAGAGTCCATTTTACTAAAATTTAATTAAAAAAATTAACTTTTTAAAAATCTCTACAACTTTTATAAATATGAATATTTTTGCTTCGATATTTTTCCATATTCATTAGACTACATAAAACTGTGCATGGATTTTTTTTATGATGGGATTTTACATTTAATGTAATTTTATTTTCTGTCGGGCACATTGAGAAATGAAAAAGATTCAACAAATTCTTAATTTCAACATTTAAAAAAAAAATAATTATAAATTTGAATGTTAAATTCGAGCATAAAGATATTAAATATACCATGAAGAAAAAGTAAACAAAAATCAAACCTAAAAAATTATGAATAACAACCTGAAATTTTTTTTCATGGATTTAGATTTATTAAATCTTGCTTTATGGAAATCCAAAATTTCATATTTTTCTTTCAAATAGTTTTCAAATTATGCTTAAAAATGGCAAAATGACGGTTTAAGGGGTCATCTGCAATAGAAGTGACAAGATATTTTGAAACTTCTTATTCTATCCAATAATCTAGCAGTATTCAATGAGTGCTTCAGTGGCATCTAAGATACTTTGATCAAGAAGGGAGCTCTCTCAGTCAACAATCGAGTTCTGGAATTCAATTTGGATACAGCCCTTAAAATATTCTCGTTTTAAAATATCTAATTTCTCTGAAACTTGCAGTACGAATTGCATGAAATTTTTTTTTAAAGCTAATTAAAGGGAATCAAGTACTGCTATTAAAAAAAAAAAAAAAAAAAAAAAAAAAAGAGGAGTTAATTTTAATATGTAGATGATCCCTTAAGCAAACTTCATATACATCATTTAAAAGTTGACTTAATTTTCAATCGGCTGGTAGTAGTAAACTTCCTTCTAGGATAATTTCTTTTAAGTTTAGTAAAGGTTGCTTACCTTTTCCCCCCAGGACTGTACTATCGATACATATCAATAGTACAATATCTAATTCAATAATATCTTTTTTTATATTATTATTATGATTAGAGAAGGAGGGGAGAAATCTTTATTTTATTTTATTCTACTTTATTTAATTTTTGTTTTTTCGCAGTATCAATATCGTAGCGTGTTGTTAATTTAAAGTTCTAAATACTCGTTGTAAAAAAAAATACCGTTATTTAGTTGAAATTAATTATGGCTGCGCTGAAGATCAAGATAACTTTTATGACTTTAGGCAATAAATGAATTCTAAACTGCTAATTTGTTCCTGTTTCATTAACCCCAAATGCGATCAACCTTAGGAAACGATACAAGGGATAGAATTGCGAAAAAGTGTTCACCTTCTTTTCAATATTTTATATAGTTTAATTATATTCTTACACTTATTTGCTGTAAAATTTTTCTTTCGTTACTATATTAAAATTTAATAGAATTTCGATAAAATCATCGTAAATGTATATTTCAAATATTAACAAATATTTTTTAAAAGACAATTTATTAACAACAATCGAGACATTTTGTGCCTTAAATGTTAAATAAAAGAAATGTTTTTATTTATTTATTTATTTATTTATTTATTTATTTTTATTTTATTTATTTATTTATTCATTTTTGAGAGAGAGGGATTTGCTTATACTATAAAGTTACGTTTTCTTAATAATGTACATCAATTATTTGATAATAATGTTTCAAAATTTAAGGCAATGACAATTATTACAGACAACTTATTACGATTGAATTTAAGAGAACTTTTATTTTACAGCTGGAAAAAGAAAATGCGAACTTTTAAAAGGTTTTTTTTACCTTTTTTGCAATTTTTTAAGCAAAAATTTAGCTTTTGTTTCATGCAGAATAAGAAGAAAAATTTATATAGTTAATATTTAATGAAGCTTTTTTATTAAATGCAGAAATTTTGTTCGAGGGGTTTACTTACGGAAATATATCATATAAGGCATCATTCTGTATATATGCAATTACTTAAAAGTAAAAGCATTTAAAAGAAATTTACATTATTTATGTATAACATATATAGTATAAATTATGAAATATGTTGCATACATATTATTAATTTGAGCAAAACGTTCTGGGAAATTTTTAATCTAATAGTTACCAGAATTTGTATCGTGTATAGGAGTGCTAATGGTATATCTATTAGAATTTTCGTGATTTCGGTCTAGGCATGGCTCCATCCGGTTATGGCCTCTTTCTATCAATGCAACACTTTCTCAACGGTCGTCGATTTTAATCCTTTAATGAAGTCGAAGAAGCATGTCAAGAGTTTTTCGATTCTAAGAAGACGCCGTGGTATACCAGCAACGCCGGAATCTGGCAGAAAGATAACAGAAAGTCGTGGACTTTTGATGGCCTCTACTTTTAAAAATAGTCCTTGTTGCTTCTGTTGTAAAAATGCGCATAAGAACGGTAATTTCACAAACCCAGAACTTTTTGCTTAACTTAGAAATATGAGCAAGACAAAATGTATATGTGTACTGTAAATTTAGTGACGTCACCCAATGTACATTGAATAAAATTGGATTGCATTTGCATCAGCATCTTAAAACTATCCTAATTTCTGATAATGAATAATATTTTTCTTTTAAAAACTTAATTCAACATTTGAAAAAAAATCTTTGTTGAAAAACATAAAAACTGACGGTTTTTAAATTTTACTTTGATAGCAATGAATTTACTCAGAGAAGAATACACAGCCGTAAAACAATAAGTGAATATAATGCAAGGAAATTTTTAAATCAGTGAAAATATCCGCATATTTCCTCAATAATTTAAAATTTCTGAGAAGAAAAGGCATTTGTCCCAAAATCATGAAAATGAACTGCAGATGAAGTGCAGAATAATTGTTTTAAACAGTATTCAAAACACAGTGAAACCTTTTAGTGATTTAAAAGATTTGTTCTTGTTATACTGCGAAAAAGTTTTGCTAAGAGTTTTTTTCTTTCTTTTTCTGAAAATTTTGAATTTGGACAAGCATTTTTTTTTTCTTGAAGGACTTTCAGTTTATTCACATGAACTTTATTGACCTAAAATCATGTACATATAAGTCCCTTAGTAAGTATCTTTTAAAGCACTCACAAAATTTAAAAGCATTTCACTCGTAACATTTTCTGTAAAAGTAAATTTGCATAAAGACAAATAAACAAAATGATTTTTAGAAAAGAAAAAAATCTTTCTAAGTTTTGTGATGACGGCATTATTATCTAACATATAAAAATTTCTTGAATTAAATTATATAAAAAATAGACACTCGTTCATCCGACTTTCAATTATTTGACATACTCTTACAGTATAAATATACTTTTAAAAATATTAAAAGGTTCTTGTTTAATTAAACCTCATGGGAATAAGTTGATCGTAATACAAAAATTCACCAAAGCTATGTTTTTTTCCTTTAAAAAATATTTTGAATTCAGAAATACGTGCGAAATTGAAAATTGAAAGTTATCAACAGTAACGATATAAGCCATGTGGATGCAGAACACATGTTATCAAAATGTATATGGAATGGCTTTAAGAATTTGAAAACACCTGATTGATCCAAGCGATTCTATTATGTGTATTTGAAAAAAAAAACTACACATGTAAATCAAAAACCTAAAATATGTCAAAAAAAAAAAAAAAAAAAAAAAAAAAAAAAAAAAAAAAAAAAAGATTAAGTAAATAACATAACAAAAAAAAATATATGTTTAATAATTTATTGTCAAGCTGTTCTTTTTCATTTGATTTAAAATAAAATACTTATGATATAATAATTTTCTAAAACGTTTTTGTACATCATAAAATCTTATACAATGGGTTGCCAAATTATTAGGGACAGTCATGAAGTATAGTTTTATTATACAATATTAGTATATAATTTGAAAATAAATATTGTTTTTAAGTTTAAAAAGCTTCATTGTTATTATAGTTTAGGTATTTACGCAATATTATATGAAAGAAAAACTCAACAAAAATATAATACAGTCAATTTAAAAATGTTAAGTAAAGAATATTAATAATTGGTGACTTTTCCTTTGATTTCGAGGAGTGCTTGGTTGCATCTCTTCATGCTTTCTATGCAATTTCTAGCACTTTACTTTATTTTAGGATTGTGATGCCATACATTTATTAGTTTTTCGATGAGTTGTATCTTGGTTGTAATCATACGTTAGGCAATTTCCGCCTTGGTGATCTTCCATAAGTTTACTATGAGGTTCATGTCAGGAAAATTGCTAGGCTGAGGTAAAACTGTTATATTGTTTTCTACCCAAAAACTTTGTAACACTTCTATCTTTATGACAAGGAGCTAAATCATGCATAAACACAAACTTTTCACCTCCTGAGAACCATTAAAAAATATGTAGATCTTAGTGTAGTAGTTTACAGTATTTCGGATACAGTATAGGAGCCGAAACCTTTTGTGTGTCCCTGTAAATACCATCTGATTCTATTATATTGGAAGTAACTTGTAATAAACCTCAGCAACGTAATATGAAATTCATAAAATGTGATATAGTTTATTGTAATTAAAACCCTTCCTAAACAATCATCCCTCCTATACTATTATGTAATGGAATACTTTTATGCGGCCGTGTAAACTAATAATAACTATTCTTTACACTGCAGAATGCACAAAATGTTTATTTTAGTATATATTTCATAGATTCATATTAATTTTATTATGTTTGGAAAAGTGTAATATCATTAAAATACACTTGAAAACATTTTCTCCCTTTTCATCGTTAATGTGATGGTCTATTTTCCATTGTCACTGCAATTGAACTATATATCCGATTTTCATAAAATTTGAAATGATACGACAAAATTATGCAACAGTTATATATTTTAAATTTTAAACGATTTTGTTGGGTAGTTTTTACATTGTTGTATGCGGACAGATGGAAGAACATACAGACTGACGGATTGAACAAGGACTATATGTGCTGCATGTTTAAAAAATAACGAAATCCCTAAAAACAAAACAAATACTAGTTAATTTGTACCTGAAATTATTTAGCCCTTTCTGGTCTAGTGTGCTATTAATAGTACATGTCTTTTAATGGAGCATTATTTTGCTTTAAGAAATACTTTTGCTACTGTTTATATGAAGTAAAGTTAGTATATGTCTATGCATTTACTATATGACTTCATTTATGTTTAGGCACTTAGTATAAAAATTATTATTTGCTTAATGCTTTTTGCGCCATTTGAGATTCTTTTGTTTTAAACATTTATTTCACTTTTTAAATTGAAAATAAAAGTTACTTTCCTGAAATAATCATGTGTAATAAAACGCAAAAAGTATTAGAAAGTTGTAACATAAATTAGATCGTATTGTAATAGCATATTTTCTAAACATCTCCAAAAACTCTTCATTAGCCTAGTGTCATATGAAAACTAATTGAATAGTACGCAAAAGAATAACATTCGTCATTTTTCAGACAATGAAATACTTGTTGTACGCTAATTAATTTACAGTTGGCTCTCGTTAATTCGAACTCTTCGGGATCACAAGAAATATTTGAATTATCCAAAGTTCGAATTATGGAAAATATGAAATGAAAACAATCTTAATATGGTACTATTACAAAATGAATTAATGTTACAGCGTTTTTTAAATTTATTTCGTCTGTTATCATTAGAATATGACTTAATATTAAATAAGAATGTATAAATTAATTAAAAGATTAGAAACAAACACAATGGACGGAATTCTCATTAGTTCGAATTATTCGAATCAAGAAAAAATGAGTTCGAATTAATGAAAAATTTTAACGTTATTCTGTCATTGAAAATTCCGGGGCTTCATATTTACTTCGAATTAAGCGAAGATTCGAATTATCCGATTTGAATTAACGAGAGTCGACTGTATTTGGATAGCTCGTGTTAATGTTATTAACGTAAAATTTTTTTTTTCTAAAAATTGAAAATAAACTCGGACTCGAAAGGGTTAAAAAGAGAAACAAAAATTCAGTGGAATCTATCGCGCCACTTTTCCTCTGACTGATCCAGTTTCATCAGTGTCTCCTATTGAATCACGCCACATTTCCCATCTTCCTGTATCGCGACAAAAAAAAAAAAAAAAAAAAAAAAAAAAAAAATCGAGAGTGGATAAAAATATTAGGAATAAAGATCGAGTGATGAAGGGCGAGATTCACTCCAACTGCGTTCTCTGTATTTTAGATAATAGAAGATAAAAGGACTTCGAAATCTGTTCGAGGATCGTTGTCGAAATATGTACGAGACAAGGTAAGGGAGAGTAGAAAAATGTTTCGTGGAAAATGCTTACAATTTTACGGCATCTTTAACTCTAATATCATTTCGGAAAAATAGTTTGATAGGGGGACTGAGCATTTTATGGAAAAGAAGGATTCAAGTCTTCTTTACTATATCTGTGTTTCAAATCAGAAAAGGATACTTTGAATTGAAGCTATTTTTCGTAAGAAAAATATTGTTGTTATTTTCCAAGAATTTTGATGATTTTTTTTTCTTTTTTTTTATGAGACATCTTCTTAAACGTATTAAATGGAACTATGGAAAGAATGTTGAAAACAAAGTGGTTGTGTAACTCGGTAGGTTATTCAAGTGAATCGGAGTTTAATTTATCATATTAAGGCTATTTTATGTCACTTGTTTTTGCTATTTTTCAACTTTAATTTTACGAACTTAAATTTAAGACTTTATTATACATTGTATAATTATTCATAATTATTCATTATTTTCTTTAGAAACAGCAACAAAATAAATAATCAAAAAGATTTAAAAAAAAAAAAAAAAAAAAAAAAAAAAAAAAAAAAAAAAAAACGTTAAGCTAATTTTAAAAGTGATTAACCAATCACAGTTTTGATAATGGTATAAGATCAATAAATATTATATATGTTGTGGGGGATGTTTCGGGTTTTATTCACTTATTTATTTTTTTAGACGAAATTTAAACAGATTAAAACCTCCTATTTTTAAAAATATTCCCCAAATAAACAAAAGTGGATTCTGAAAGACTATGAACATCCAAATATGAACTGGAATTAAAACTAACATCGATATCCATCAGAATAAAATCAATTTAAAACAGGCTTGTGTTCATTAGGAACCCTTATTTTATAAAAGTACTCAAAAGAAAATAGATATAAATGCATTAGAATACATATATATACATATATTATTTGTCTTTAAAGCCTATTACTCTAAAGTAAGTTAGAATTGTAAAGAAGTAAATTGCAATGCATAATTGTGAAAAATTATCAATATTTAAAGATTGTATTCCTAATATATTTAAGAACTGTTAGAATTTGTGTCAGTCAAAGTTTCATAAATATTTTACTGTAGTGCACTGTAAAAAAACTTCATTTTGTACAGAAAAATTTGTTTCTAAGAAAAAACAGTTTTTCTGTTTATTTTTTTTTCATCACCAATTGATGAAAATAATACTAAACTGTAGCTTGTACGAGTATTTTGGCTGTTTGTCTTAGGATTGCAAAACTGTACTTCTTCGAGTAAAACTGCTCTACGTTAAAAATGTGAAAATTTTGCTGCATCAACATTCCACCGCTTTTATAGAAGATCTCTATTTTGACCAATGAGAAAGCTCTATAATACCGTGCAGTAATCATTTTCTATAAAAGCGGTGGAGTGACGATGCAGCAAAATTTTCAAAGTTTAAACAATGTAGTTAAATCATGTTGGAAGGTCTCGAGAGATGTATAGGTCACTTTTTTTCCATGTAGATTTCAGTAGTTTTTCCTACTTAAGACAATTATACAACAACAAAATAATAAATATAAAATAAAAACAGGCAAAATTATATTATTATATTATTAGAAACACAAATAACATCATAACTGACTTTATAGACGCAGTGATAATATAATTATTCTTTGTTTAATGTAAAAATTAAAACCATAAAAATATATTTTTTAATTTTCCTTCATACATACCCCTTTTGTTTTATATGGTGAACCCATACTTAACAGGTTAAGAAACTTTAATGAAACAAATATTAATGTTTTCGTTCTTAAAACAATACTTTCATCAAAATAATTACAAAAACCTTCGTCTTTAATACAATAAATGTGGGTAACAATCATCGCAATGAAAAGCAAGGATTCACAAAGTAAATTAAATAACATACAGAAATAAAGCAACAAAAAGTTCTTAATGCAAATTTATATTAAATGAATATTTTTCTATGGAAAAAGCATACGAGAAGATTTAAAAATGAGAAATTTAATAATGAGAAGACTTATACATAGATACAGCAAATATAAATAAAAATAGTGTGAGGATTACTAAGCTTGAATTTTTAACAGCAGTTCAAAGTATTTCTTTCTATTATTTTATAATGAACACTTTAAACAGAATATCGGGTTAAATCAGGTTAAATCAGGTTCCACATTAATTTTCTTGCCCGATTTAATTAATTTTTAAAAACATTTTTTCGAATAAAAATATATTAATTAATTAATTAATTGTAAAAATTTCTTGTCAAATTATAAATTTAAAATTAAACAAGACATTCAAAAACCATTTTTTAAATAATGAAAAAAAATATTAAAAATCTAATAAATTTGACGTTTTTGTCACTATAAAAAATATTACACAAGTTGAAAAATTTTTGTTATTGCTATTGTTCAGTAAAAACTACTTCTAACGCACTCTTTGCAGTTACATAAAACAACAGTAGTCCTACGATGTAAAAAATGTACCCAATAGGGAACTTATGTGTGACAACTATTCTAAGCCAAAGAATTCTCAGTAGTCATGTAGTTTTCTATGATGCACTTAAAGCTTTAAACCGTTTCAAATATATATATTTTACACTACTGATGCACCATTTTCCCACAAAGTACCCTTGACGTACTTTTCTCCTCTAGCATCACCGTCATCAATTGAATCATGTCACATTTCCCATCTTTCTGTATCGTAAGGAAAAAGAACAGAAATAGGGTGGCTATATTTTCTTTTGCACCCCTGGGAGCTGGCAAACAATATCGATAACAAGCATATGATCGTGATGGGATGTATGCTGAAGACAGAGAGAATTGTGTTTGCAATATTTCGTAGCGAATCATGATTTGATTTTTTTTCCCTTAAAAACGATGGAATCAGTCTCAAGAAATAAAATTGATTCGACTTTGGAAAGTCGAATGAATCATACTTAATGAATGTATACGTATTTTTTTGTGCGAATGTATGAACTTATATTCATTATAAGAGGGAATGCATGTAACTAACTAAATACATCTTAGAAGTACAGCAATATAACTGATTTAATTTATTAAACCTATGATAATAAATCTACAAATGTTTTGAGATACACAAAACGAATTGAGATATATCACCTTGATTCAAGCATAAAATATGCAATATGAACTTTAAAAATCTCACTGGTTTAAAAGGCAAGTAAAATAATAATAGAAGAAATATTACAATTTAAAATTTATTTTATTTAAAACTATTTAGTGCTTTCGACTCCGAAAAAAAAAAAAAAAAAAAAAAAAAAAAAAAAAATCCAAAAGTACTAAGAAGTTTTAAATAAAACGCCTTTTAACTTGTAACATCTCTTCTTTTAATAATTTAGTCAGCTTTCAAATAAACTAGTGAGTTTTAGTGTTCATATTACATTTTATGTTCTAAATTTTTTTATAATTGTTACCAAGTAAATGAGATTTATCATTTACATAATAAATAATGATGAAAAAATGTAGATATCAAGAAATGATATGCATTTCATCTAGGGTGCAGAAAATCATTTCATGTTTCAAAATTTTATATAAATATTATTAGATTGATGCTAACTGCTGTATGAATGAGTAGAATAAGTTTCTGATGCGAAATTTAAATTATTTATCTTTTCCATGCGAAATAGTCTAGTCCCTTATTCAACAAATAAGTTAAAGATTTTTCAAATATAAAAATAAACTAGTTGTTGGGGGCCATCGTAATACTTACCCATCATGGATATGCATGCTATAAAATGTAAAAATAAAACACATTCAAAATATATACACTATATTGCCATTGATTATGGGACACTTGCGATTTTAGACATTTTACTAAATATCTAGAAAAATACATGAGGAATCATCTCGAAACTCTTAGTGTATAAATATAATAGTATACGTCATACATCTCCGTGAAGATTTTTTACCGAAACGCTATAGGGGACCTTCAACAAATAAAAAAAGAATGAATATCTTTTGAATAACCCTGTCAAAACTAATGTAGCAAAAGCGCTCAAACTCTAGATTATGATTGAATGCCTTATTGTAATACACTGTGTTCATTTTTATGCAAATAGCATGCACACTCGCAGAGTAATTAAGGTTTTTATAAAAATGGTCCCAAATTTTTCCAAGTTTTTCCATTATAATTTTCAGAGTTCTTAATATAAAATAATATTTTTTTTCAGAAAATATGACAAACAACATTGCACACAGTACCCTGTAATCAGAATTAAAAAATAATAAAAATTGTATGAAAAATGAGTAGGTTTACTATATAATTTTTTACTGCGCATGCGTCAAAGATATCAAAATTTCATTTGCATATTATGTTAGCTAAATGTATAGAGCAACTTTTGTAAAAGTCTCAAAATCATAGCTTGAAAATTCTGAAAGTAATCGTCTATAGAAAAAGGACAAAATCCGTTGTTTCCAAAATGAAGCAAAAAAATGAGGGATTTTATCCAAATGCAGTAGTACATCCCATATTGTGTATTCTATATTGACACTAATCAATGAATATATGGATACAACCCCTCTTGTTTTTGCTTCATTTTGAGAATAACGGATTTTCGACTTATTCAATTGACGATTATTGTCAGAATTTTCAAGTTATGATTTTGTGACTTTCACCAAATTTGTTCTATACATTTAGCTAACATAATATGCAAATGAAATTTTGATATTGTTGACGCATGCGCAGTAAAAAATTATTTAGTAAACCAACTCATTTTTCATACAATTTTCATTATTTTTTAATTCTGATTACAGGGTACTGTGTGCAATGTTGTTTGTCATATTTTCTGAAAAAAATAATATTTTATATTAAGAACTCTGAAAATTATAAGGAAAAAACTTGGAAAAATTTGAGATCATTTTTATAAAAACCTTAATTACTCTGCGAGTATGCATGCTATTTGCATAAAAATGAACAAGGCTTATTACAATAAGGCATTCAATTACAATCTAGAGTTTGAGCTCTTTTGCTACATTAGTTTTGACAGGGTTATTCAAAAGATATTCATTATTTTTTAATTTGTTGACGGCCCCCTTTGGAGTTTCGGGAAAAAATCTTCACGGAGATGTATGACTTATACTATTATATTTATACACTAAGAGTTTCGAGATGATTCCTCATGTATTTTTCTAGATATTTAGTAAAATGTCTAAAATCGCAAGTGTCCCATAATCAATGGCAATATAGTGTATAAAATGCATCGCAATTCTAAAATAAAATTTAAACGTATATGTAAATATTTTTAATGCATAGTAATGCTTTATTTCGGAATTGTGGGTACTACTTGATTATCCCATCGACCCGATTCGACAAATTATATAAATCGCCAAACTACTCGTAATTTATAGAAATAAGCATAATTTTTATTTTAAATAACGAAAGAACAAATGAATTACCAAAAGATTAACAAAAATAAAAATCAAACGTCAAATTAAAAATCAGCTATGATATACAAACGCATACAACGTATTTAATGTCAAGTGCATATGACATTTACGATATTTCTATGACGAGTTTAGCGATAAGTTTTTACTCAACGTATTAATCAAGTAGTAAAAGAAACATCCCTATAACTCCAAAAAAGATAAATCTTTTAACTAACAGTTTAATGACTCGGATGAAGTGTCTCATTTCCAATTAAAATATATATTTGAATTGAAATTCGAATGAAATATAGGGTCATGAAAAATCGAAGAATGTAGAAAATAGGATTATAAATATCTCAATAGCTAGTTATCCGATTGATTTCATTCTCTATGCAAAATTTATATTTTTGTAATGTCTTTTACTGCCACTACTTAAAATTAAAAAATCGACAATTTTTATGTATCTTTCATTAGAACGAATATTTCGAGAACCGAAAAAAAAGTCCCGGATAATCGAGGTTAGTGATACTCAATAGGCTTCATTTTATTCTTATATACTAAGTACACACCAAATTTTAAATCTCTATATCAATTTTTTCGGTAGGTAGAGCATTTACAGATAGACAGACGAACGGACGGCATTCCCCCCCCCCCCCTAAAAATGTTTTCGGAATCTCCACTGTTTAAATCTTTTCTTTCTTTCTTTCTTTTTTTTTTCTTTTTTTTTTTTTTTTTTTTTTTTTTTTTCTTTCCAAAATGATTTCAAGATTTACCCTATATTTAACGATAAAAAACCAACGATTATAAATGCACAAATAAAGTAAGAAAAGGTAGCAAACAGCCGTTTCGAATCTACTATGGAGATTCTTCATCAGTGCAAAACTCAGCGAGCTAGAAAAAGCAAAACTGAGCTAGGAGACAGAGAGACGCAGGCTTATATACCCGATACGGAAACGATCCCGCCTAAAGGAAAGCAACCAATGAGAAGAAAGCAGCCTAACAACTGGCTGGAAAGTAGCGACATCTACCGGAGAATAAACAAAACAAAAACTAAAAAGCGAGGGAAAAAAAAAGGTTTAAATTAAATTAAAGATTTCCAAATGCTAGGAAAATAAGGCGTACTTGATAAGTCATTGACTAAGGAGTGAGAATTTTTAAAGATGTGGTAAGCTTCCCAAAAATCAAGATCAACAATGGAAGGACACTTTTGGATGATGGTAGCTGAAGGAAAGTTAAACTTATGTTGTAAAGACCAACAATGTTGAGCAATGGAAGAGCGTTTAAGCTCTTGATTTTTGACATACCTTTTATGTTCCGTTAAACGAAATCTGAGAGCACGTTTAGTCTGACCAATTTAAGAAAGGCCACATTGGCAAGAAATTTGGTAAATACCCCAGTTATCTAAGCGATCAATGGGATGCTTAAGATTTGAAAAGGCAATTTTATTAACAGGAGAAAAAATAACATTGAAATCGAACCTTTTTAAAATTTTAGCAACTTGCTGACTGATTTTGGGGAAAAAAGGCAAAACAACCAAAGTACTGGAATTTGAATTAAAGTTTTTTCTTTCAGATTGGGTGGATTTTGTTAATTTTCTATGAATTGAATCTATAATATTAGGGGAATAACCACGATCAATAGCAATAGCTTTAAGATAATTAAGTTCATCACTGAGTAACTGAGGAGTTGAACAAATATTGGAAGCCCGGAAAACAAAAGTTTTAAAAGCCGCAACTTTCTGGTTAGGAGGATGAGAAGAATATCTATGAGGTGGAAGACTGTCCGCAAAAGGTTTACGAAAGACAGTAGTCTGAAAATTATCATCATCGCGAATAACAAGGACATCAAGAAAAGAAAGGCAATTGTTCGATTCAACTTCAAAAGTAAATTGAATGTAAGAATCAATAGAATTCATAATAGAGAGAATATGATTTATATCTGTGTTCACATCAATTAAAGCAAAAATATCATCTACGTAACGAACATAAAACTGAAATTTTAAGACTTCAAACAATTTTATTTCAAAATAGTGCATGTAAAAATCACATAAAATCGGACTAAGAGGGTTACCCATAGCCAAACCGTCAGTCATACGAAAGAAATTCCCGTTAAATACAAAAGTGTTTTGAGGCAAGCAAACACGAGTGAGATGAATGAGCTCCTCAATTTCGAAAAAAGAAAAATGAAATTCACAGAGCCTTTTCTTCAGGCAATCTAAAGCCCCTTCGACAGGAACATTAGTAAATAATGAAGTAACATCAAAAGAAACCATCATGTTTCCTTGTGGCTTAAAACTGTGAAGTTTCTTGACAAAATCAAAAGAATTTTTAACAGTGAAAGAATTACCGCTTGAAAGAGGAGAAAATATGGAAACAAGATATTTAGGAAGTTTATAAGAAGCCGTACCGATATTGGTGACAATGGATCTAAATGGAATGTCAGGTTTATGAACTTTAGTTAAAGCATAAAACCTGGCACAATGAGCAACTGAAGGAATAAGATACCTCTTTAATTTAGCAGGAATAATGTGCGAAGACTTAAAGGCATATTTGATAGTATCAATTTCACGAGAGGAAGGGTCTTTGTGGATATCCACATAGGG
Source organism: Maratus speculifer (assembly GCA_964019185.1). Classification (NCBI taxonomy): domain Eukaryota; kingdom Metazoa; phylum Arthropoda; class Arachnida; order Araneae; family Salticidae; genus Maratus; species Maratus speculifer. The sequence goes on along the minus strand of OZ025290.1, from coordinate 51,749,688 downwards.
ACCATCATTAATTAATTTCTGGGATTTCTCCAAATATGTAGACTTGTCAAAAACAACAATCTGACCACCTTTGTGAGCCTTAGTTATGGTCAAATTCGGATCAGAACGTAAACTTTTAAGACAATATTTAACAGAACTATTAAGATTTGGCTTATAAACATTAGAATTAAAATCGACAGCATTGGCAATGAGATGCCTAATAGACTCTTTTTGAGAAGAAGAAATAGCGCTATGCTTAAAGGCACGTTCAATAGGAGCAATCAGACGGGGTAATGAAGGAGTGGTAGAAACAGAGAAATTGTTGTTTAATTGTTGTTGAAATAAAATTGAAATAAAATTGTTTTAAGTCTTAAAATTTCAGTTTTATGTTCGTTACGTAGATGATATTTTTGCTTTAATTGATGTGAACACAGATATAAATCATATTCTCTCTATTATGAATTCTATTGATTCTTACATTCAATTTACTTTTGAAGTTGAATCGAACAATTGCCTTTCTTTTCTTGATGTCCTTGTTATTCGCGATGATGATAATTTTCAGACTACTGTCTTTCGTAAACCTTTTGCGGTCAGTCTTCCACCTCATAGATATTCTTCTCATCCTCCTAACCAGAAAGTTGCGGCTTTTAAAACTTTTGTTTTCCGGGCTTCCAATATTTGTTCAACTCCTCAGTTACTCAGTGATGAATTTAATTATCTTAAAGCTATTGCTGTTGATCGTGGTTATTCCCCTAATATTATAGATTCAATTCATAGAAAATTAACAAAATCCACCCAATCTGAAAGAAAAAACTTTAATTCAAATTCCAGTACTTTGATTGTTTTGCCTTTTTTCCCCAAAATCAGTCAGCAAGTTGCTAAAATTTTAAAAAGGTTCGATTTCAATGTTATTTTTTCTCCTGTTAATAAAATTGCCTTTTCAAATCTTAAGCATCCCATTGATCGCTTAGATAACTGGGGTATTTACCAAATTTCTTGCCAATGTGGCCTTTCTTATATTGGTCAGACTAAACGTGCTCTCAGATTTCGTTTAACGGAACATAAAAGGTATGTCAAAAATCAAGAGCTTAAACGCTCTTCCATTGCTCAACATTGTTGGTCTTTACAACATAAGTTTAACTTTTCTTCAGCTACCATCATCCAAAAGTGTCCTTCCATTCTTGATCTTGATTTTTGGGAAGCTTACCACATCTTTAAAAATTCTCACTCCTTAGTCAATGACTTATCAAGTACGCCTTCTTTTCCTAGCATTTGGAAATCTTTAATTTAATTTAAACTTTTTTTTCACCTCGCTTTTTAGTTTTTGTTTTGTTTAATCTCCGGTAGATGTCGCTACTTGTCCAGCCAGTTGTTAGGCTGCTCTCTTCTCATTGGTTGCTTTCCTTTAGGCGGGATCGTTTCCGTAGCGGGTATATAAGCCTGCGTCTCTCTGTCTCCTAGCTCAGTTTTGCTTTTAGGTAGCTTTCATTACAAAAAGTAAAAAGCTACCTATTGCAGCCGTCCGGGGGTAAGCACTTCCAGAAAATTTTGGTATATTTTCATCGATCATGACCCCCAGACCCCAAAACCACCCTTCGTTCAATTGTTGACATATATATATATAACCATATATATGTATATATATATATATACAGGGTGATTCCGAATTTTTTTTACAATAAAAGAGGGGTGATAGTACACATCAAGACAAACAATATTAAATAGGAGACCAAGGGTCCAAAACGTTTTCTTAAGGAGATAGCCGCCATTAAAGTTTAGGGACCAAAATTTCAAATAAACATAAAAAACGGAAAAGTCGGTCGATTGATTTGCGGTTTTCACTAAAATTATTCTTTATGTCGGCATTTTATTCAAATTAAATTATAAAGATAATTTTCAAAAAATGCCGGTAGAGGGCGCTTTAAACTTTGGAGTAACGAAAAACTATTTTTTGCCGGTATTTTTTGTATCTCATTAAATGTTTTCGTAAGCTTAGACTGAAACTTAAATTCTGAGCTCAAAATCTGTAGCTGGAAGTGGTTAACTAACACAAACTGAGCTGTGTTCAGAGGGTTCAAATTTCAAATGATTATAAAAAACGAAAAAATTGGTCGATTGATTTGCGGTTTTCACTAAAACTATTCTTTATTTAGGTATTTTCGTGAAAATAAATTATAAAGATAAATTTCAAGAAATGCCGATAGAGGGCGCTTTAGACTTTGGAGTAACGAAACACTCTTTTTTGGCGTTATTTTTTGCATCTTATTAAATGCTTTCGTAAGCTTAGACTTGAACTTAAATTTTGAGCTCAAAATCTGAATAGCTGGGAGTGGTTAAATAGACAAACTTAGCTGTGTTGAGAGAGTTCAAATTTCAAATAATTGTAAAAAACGGAAAGATTGGTCGATTCGTTTGCGGTTTTTGCTAAAACTAATTTTTAAATCAGCAGTTTTCTTGATCAATCAGTGTTTTCTTGAAAATAATTTTTAAAGATAAATTTCACAAAATGCCGATAGAGGGCGCCTTAGACTTTGGAGTAGCGTACAACTATTTTTAACTGTTATTTTTTTAATCTCATTAAATGCTTTCAAATACATAGACTGAAATTTTGGGCTGAAATTCTGAATCGTTGGGAGTGTTTAAGTAGCGAAAAATTGAATCGAGGAGGAAAGAGGGTTAAATTTTAACTCCTGAACACACTTCAGTTTGCGCTTCTTAACTCCTCATAACGATTCAGGATTTGAGCTCAAAATTTAAGTTTAAATCTAAGCTTACGAGAACATTTAAAATGCTTTTGCAAGCATTTAATTAGAACCAAAAAATAATGATTAAAATGAATTGTTGGTTACTCTGAAGTTTAAAGCGCCCTCTGACGGAATTTTTTGAGATTTATCTTTAAAAATTATTTTCAAGAAGATACTGACTTAAAGCATAGTTTTATTTTAAACCGCAAACGAATCGACCAATTTTCTATAATTACTTTAAATTTGAACTTCTCCCTCCCCCTTGAACACAGTTCAGTTTGTGCTACTTAACCACTCCCTACTATTCAGATTTTCAGCTCAAAATTTAAGTCTAACCTTCCTAAATCATTTAAAGAGATGCAAACAATAACGGCAAAAAATAGTTGTTTGTTACTCCAAAGTCTAAAGCGCCCTCTATCGGCATTTTTCGAAATTTATCTTTATGATTTATTTTCACGAAAATACCTAAATAAAGAATAGTTTTAGTGAAAACCACAAATTAATCGACCAATTTTTCCGTTTTTTTTTTAATCATTTGAAATTTGAACCGTCTGAACACAGCTCAGTTTGTGTTACTTAACCACTCCCAACTACAGATTTTGAGCTCAAAATTTAAGTTTGAGTGTAAACTTACGAAAACATTTAATGAAATGCAAAACATACCGGCAAAAAGTAGTTGTTCGTTACTCCAAAGTCTAAAGAGCCCTCTATCGGCATTTTTTGAAATTTATCTTTATAATTTAATTTCAAGAAAATGCCGACATAAAGAATAATTTTAGTGAAAACCGCAAATCAATCGACCGATTTTTCCGTTTTTTATGTTTATTCGAAATTTTGGTCCCTAAACTTTAATGGCGACTTTCTCCTTAGGAAAACGTTTTGGACCCTTGGTCTCCTATTTAATATTGTTTGTCTTGATGTGTACTATCACCCCTCTTTTATTGTAAAAAAAATTTGGAATCACCCTGTATATATATCTGATTTTTGTCATGCCATAACTAACGTATTTATGAACCGATTTGAATGAAACTTGGCATGTACATAGTACATACAAATATCTCGACCGAGTTCGTTGGCCAGCAACATCCGCCATTTTGTTTCAAAATGGCGGCCATTTAAAAAATTTTAAAAAATTTAAAATTAAAAATTTAATGTGAAAAAACTAAAAGTTGAAAATTATGTTTTTTTATGTGTTAGATCTTAAAACACCAATTCCAGAACACTTCTTATTTTGTCTATATCTTGAAAAATGATTGAGTTATAGCACTTTGAATTTTTCCTATGGCTGACATTTTGAAACGATCTAATTTTTGTCATGCTATAACTCATGATTTTATGAACCGATTTGAATGAAACTTGGTATGTACATAGTACATACAAATATCTCGACCGCGTTCGTTGGCCAGCAGCATCCGCCATTTTGTTTCAAAATGGCGGCCATTTAAAAAATTTAAAAAAATTTAAAATTTAAACTTTAATATGAAAAAATTGAAAGTTGAAAATTATGTTTATTTTATGTGTTAGATCTCAAAACACCAATTCCAGAACACTTTTTATTTTGTGTATATCTTGAAAAATGATTGAGTTATAGCACTTTGAATTTTTCCTATGGCTGACATTTTGAAACGATCTAATTTTTGTCATGCTATAACTAACGATTTTACTAACCGATTTGAATGAAACTTGGTATGTGCATAGCACATACAAATATCTCGACCGAGTTCGTTGGCCAGCATCATCCGACATCTTGTTTCAAAATGGCGGCCATTTAAAAAATTTAAAAAAAATTTAAATTTCAAAATAAATGCTAAAAAATTAAAAGTTGAAAAATATTTTTATTTTATGTGTTAGATCCTAAAACACCGATTCTAGAACACTTTTTGCTTTGTCTATATCTTAAAAAATGATTGAGTTATAGCACTTTGAATTTTCCTCATGTCTGACATTTTGAAACGATCTGATTTTGTCACGTAATAACACTCGTATTTATAAATCGATTTGGATGTAACTCTGTGTGTACATAGTACTTAATAAAGGCTGGACCGAGTTTGTTAACGAGTTCCATCCGCCATCTTGTTTAAAAATGGCGTCTATTTAAATTTTTTTAAAGAAATTTGAAATTTGAAATTAGGTACAAAAAAGTGAGAAATTGAAAAAGATTTTTCTTTTATGCATTTAACCTTGATACAAAGATTCCAAAGCACTTTTTGTTTCGTTTGTATCTTAAAAAATGTCTGAGTTATAGTACTTTTAATTTCTAGTGTTGCTCACATTTTGAAATGATCTGGTTTTCGTCACGTGATAACACGCGTATTTATACACAGATTTGGATGAAACTTGGTGCGTAGATAGGACATACTTATGCCTGGACCGAGTTCGTTGGCCAGTTCCAACCGCCGTCTTGTTTCAAAATGGTGGAATATTATTTTTTTTTAATTTAAATTTTAAAATTATGTGCAAAAAAGTAAGGAATTGAAAAAGATTTTTCTTTTGTGTTTTGACCTTGTTACAAAGATTCCAGAGTATTTTTTGTTTCATTTGTATCTTGAAAAATGACTAAGTTTTAGCACTTTAAGTTTCCAGTGTGATTGACATTTTGAAACAGTCTGAAATTTGTCACGTGTTAGTACGCATGTTTATAAACTAATTTCGATATAACTCCGTGTGTTCATGCTACATACCAATGTCTTTACCGAGTTCACGGACAAACTTTATCCGCCATCTTGTTTCAAAATGGCGGCCAGTTAAATTTGTCAAAAATCTTTTAAATGTATAATGATGTATAAACAAAAAATTAGAAATTGAAAAAAGGTTCTTTCTAAACTATTTACCTTAATAATGAATTCCGGAATATTTTTTGCTTTGTCTTTACCTTGAAAAACGCCTGGGATATAGCAGTTTGAATTTCTAATGTGGGTGACATTTTTTTTAAACAGCGCGACAGCACTCGTATATATTCATCGATTTCAATGTGAGTGTTCATGTTCACATGAATTAACATTTCGGTCAAGTTCATTGGTTTTTTTTATCCATCATGCTGCTTTAAAATGGATATCATGGAATTTGGCGACCCTACAAATCGCTTAAAATAAAACCAGGTCGAATAAAAAATGACTAATTTCTAAAAATTCCTATTAATATTCAGTATTGACAAAAACTAGTATTCAGTCTTACATAATCGTGTTCCACTATTTTGAGCTTCGTATATTTGATTTATATAAAACTTAATATAAAATAAATAAATAAGTATATGAAAGCTACCTCTTCCTCCCGGCATTGCCGGAAGGACTTTTTCTAGCTCGCTGAGTTTTGCACTGATGAAGAATCTCCATAGTAGATTCGAAACGGCTATTTGCTACCTTTTCTTACTTTATTTGTGCATTTATAATCGTTGGTCTTTTATCGTTAAACATTTTTGCACAAAGGCTTTATTTGCTATTTTAATTTACCCTATACTACGTATGATGGGGGTAAATAATAAACATATGTTTCAACTCGAAAATTTTAACCATTCTTTTTCAAAAGTAATAGCAGAAGGATGCGACATCACAATTCATGATCCGATCACACACAATTCCGCAAACTTGTGGGTATACTTAGATTCCTGTTCTCACTAAAGCTTTATATTTTATTCAAAAATTCTACTACAATTTCTGTTTAATAATCGTCGATTTATTTAATTCTACTACTAATATTTAGTGAATTATTTCTACTTTCAACTGTAATAATTATTAGATCGTTCATTTTCAAAACAAAATCATGTATTTCTATATATATATATATATATATATAGTTACAAAATATCTTCTCTAAGGAAGAGACTGGTTAACGCTTGAAAGCACTAAGGTGTTTTAAATAAACTTAACTCTTAACATCTCTATTTCATTATTTTAGTCGCCTTTTAAATAAAATTGAACATTTTAAAGCTCATGTTATATATTTTGTATTTAAAACAAGGTGAAAATTGCATTCCGTCATATGTTTTTATCTACATCCAAATAAACCAAGTATTTGGTTATATTATGTCAGACTTTTGTGAAAGTACATTACAAGAATTTAGAAATTGCATTGAAAATTTTGCACTCATTAGAAATATTTTTGATGAAATATCAATGTCGGTCAAATATTGATTTTATATTGGAAATATTGGTGCAGTATTGGTAATATGTAAATATCCCAATGGTGATGTGTCAATTTTTCAAAGATTTGTCACGACATAAGGCAAAAATCGAAACACGACAATGCTGCATCAACAATGTTTTTTTACGAGGTTAGTCTTGAGCTTTTGCCAGATAGAAAGAGATTTATTCATTAGAAATTAATTCCCTTTTCATATACTTTTATGGTATACATTTAAGAAGTTGGTTTCATTAAATTGCATTTTTCTCGTACAATTTAGCCATTTGAAATTTTGAGGCACACTTATGTTAAAGTTTAAGTAACTTATTCAGTTTTCATCGTTTTAGATGTCCTCTTTTCCCTTTAAAATTATTTATGCTTTTTTTTATTGCGTCATTTCGTATATTCATAACTATAAATTACAAAATTATTTTGATTTACATACGCCATAAAAATATTTAACAATTGACAAAAATGACAATCTATTGACTTATTTTTAATAATTAAAATTTGCTTGATTTCCCCCTGTTGTAAGTAAATTTCCTTACAAAATGCTAACGAAGAAATATTTCTTGTGTATGTGTTTGCTACTTTATGTAATACAAGAACTTTCTTTCTTCCTTCCTCTTTAAACTTTATCTCTGAATATTGCTTACGTCTGTTAACTACACTGTAAAACAATTTTCTTAAAATACAGAAATTACATTGTTAGTTAGTTGCCATTACTAATTTACTTATCACGCCGCATGCAAAAAACACAACAACAACAACAAAATCATAGTCGATTTTGCGAATGTGTCAGTAAATGGTGAATATGTGCTTAAAAGCATCCTGAATTAAAAAAAATAAGTAAAACGCAGTAAATGATCATCATTTTCACAAAATAAATAAATAAATAAAATCGCATTATTACGGAACTATTTTCTTTTTTACATTACACTTTTATTTAACTTTTTCCTTACATTAATTTGGAGAAAGTTGCAGAATTATAACGATAAAGCTTTTAGTAATCTCTCTTGGTCTTATTAATGTGCTAAATTCTATAAAAAATCAAATTTCAAAGCTGTTTATATTTTTCTGTAAAACAAATGAATTTATAAATGCAATATTTTTTAATGCTAATAATTTTTAAGGGAGAAACAAATCCCATGTTCTCCAAAATATCTCCCCAAACATTCTCTAAATGAATACATCCTCTAAATGAATAAACTCCTCTAAGTTACTTTTCTACATAGATTAGTGCTTGGGGTATTATTTATTAAACTAATTAAGTAATTAAAAAAATATTTTATTATCGATATAAATAACACAACCAAAAAAAAAAAAAAAAAAAAAAAAAAAAAAAAATAGTTATTTGTATAAAAACTAAAATTCTTCTAAAGAAAAATAAAAACAAAATTCGTTTTTAAAGAAATAAACGACTCTATAGTTTGAAAAATTACTTAATGGTGGAATGGGGGGGGGGGGGAATTTGCATTGTACCAAAATTATTGAAATTTATACGTGGATATTTAAATTCATAATTGAGTAACCTGGAAGTCATCTTGATTCTGCAGTTGACTACAATTTAAACTCTATGTTATATGTACGAGGAAATAAAAAAGTGTTATTCGTTTTTACACACCAAAGTAAAAATATTTGAAAATTTCAAACATTTATGTATGTGTCACGAAATTTCAGGTGGTTGATTAAAGAAAATCTGAGAGCAAATCATTATATAGAAACTGTGCTCCCGACGTGATATGATACGATATAAAATAACTATACATTAAACGATACGTTAATCTTATTCTCATACCATAAGCGTATGTCTGTTAAACATATAATTAAAAAATACGTATGCTTTTAATAAGAACGAAACTTCATCAGTCTTATGCCATTGAACTTGGAACAAGCTGAAAGTTTTAGTACCAAATCAATCTCCATAATATGTTTCATTAAATGATCTTGTTATTTCCCCCAAAAAATATTTTATTTAGTTTACATTAAATCTAATTTTCATTGAATTAAGTGATAAAATGTTACATAAATTTGCAAGGGCAATTTAAATTGTTTTATAATTCTAAAATTTCAGTTATTATATGCCATTATGAATGCAAGACTTATAGCTGGTGTTTCTCAATGTCTCTGTTTCACAGACATGTAGGATAACAACATATTTTTTTCAGCAATGAACGAAAACTCTTTGAACGTTTATGCGTTTAACCACTTGGGTATGTTCCGTATATACACTGTACCGTATGTATACTGTTTCACATAATAATTATAACGGTCTTGGCTTATCAAACGTATCCGAAATCTGTATTCCGTATAACTTGTATTATACGTATATTCATGTAAACGTTTAATAGAGACCATTATTGGAACCAACAGCCGAGCATAATTAACAAATGCAAAAGCTGTACTTATGTTAACGTGGATTGAATCTGAAATAACTTATGATTCTTAAAAAAAAAAAAGATATCACATTGGTTGCTTTTGAAATAGAAGTTGTTCTATAATGTTTCCACTCAAGTGTAATAAATAAATAAATATTATTTACAAATTAGAACATTTTCAGTGCAAAGAGGCATAAGTCGGCACCTTTTGTGTCAGTCCCTTTCCCCTTCCATCCAAAACAAAAAGGAAAGTATTTTGTCAAGGGTGGCAATTTTTCAGGAGGTGAAAATTGGATTGTACAGTGAATGGGAGTAAAGGTGGGGTAAATAATCATATTTAGAGTTAGTGGAGGAAATCCCTGCTCAATTTGTTCTCAATTTGGCCGCAAATTGACAAACCGAAAAATCGTTGATCCTATTTGACTCCTTTTTTTTCCCGCCCATGACTGTTTCAAAATGCGATTTGTATTGTATGTTTGTTTGAATATTTTTTCTTTACTTTTTTGGTATTTTCTGAGTATATTTAATAATGCAATCGCTAAATGAGTTTGTTGTTCAAAAATTGGAATGCTTCAAATTGCAATGCATTATCAAAATATTTATCACCATAATCCCAAAACTATCATATTTCTTGTAATTGGACAACCATTGGACAATATTTGTGCTGTTTAAAAAAATACTAAATACTGTTAATGTAACGAGGGCAGTTCTCTATATGTATACAGGAGAAAGTGTATTTTTACATTTTGTTAATCTAATGAGCGAAAATAAGTAATTTAAAATTGTGAGATTTACGCTGAACCAAACTTCACTAGTATCGTGAATATTTATGTGATTTGTCAAATTTTATCAGTATTTTTCTTACAGCTCAAATGTTTATGTATGAACACTGATCAAAAATTTCTCAAAAATCGCTCGCCCAAATAGTGGTTTTCAATGGTGTAACTGAGAGAGGATGATTTCATGGGTGAAACTAAAAAATTATTTATACATATTCACACACACATACGCATAACATAAATATGCACATAAATAGAAGAAATGCGAGTTTTTAGCAGAATCTTCAAAATGTTCTGCACACTCGAAGAATATATACACTTGAAAAGAAAAAAATATTTGCCAGGACAATATTCATATATTTACAGATTGATTTTTAAAATAACGATTTAACTAGACTTTTGTTATATGTCACGATTCGAAATATAATAATCTAAAAAGAAAAAAAAACCTTGCGTTAACAATGGGAAACTTTTAATTTTTTATGTTAATATATTTTTTAATTATAAATTAATATAAAAAAGAAAAATCTAAGAATTCATTCAAATCAAATCGAAGAAAATCAAATTTAGAACATCTTAGAAATTATTAAAGAGGGATCAAGTCCTACAAGTTTATACAACTTTACGCCAATGGTACAACATCATCCAAATTAAAATAAATGAAATATTTTCTTACATCAGTAAGAGAACATTATGTGAAAGAATTTATAACGAAAATATGGCAAATGTGTTATTTCCGTATTGTACGAAAGTATGTTTAAACTATAAAGACTACAACACAACAGCATGAAATATACCGTACTAAATTCGTCTTTTAGCCTCTGTAAAAATTTTATTATTATTATTTTTTTCAGAATATCCAAGTACAAGGACTAATTTAATACATAACAAATGGGCCAAGTGGTCGGGCCCTTGTTCAAAGAACTATCTAAGATTAACGGGATTATCGAAGTAAAATACAAATAATAATGTATATTTTAACATTTATTTTAGAATATTAGCGGTTCTTTTGCAGAGAAAATTTCTGTTTATAACTTCTGAGTCATCTACATATTCATTCATTGCCTGTCTCACAATTATTAATTTTGGATGTTTTTCTTTAGCTAAATATAATTTGAAACTCGATTTATTATTATTATAGACCTTATTATTTTTCAATACACACTTCAATTGACATGTCTTTCATTTAATTTTGCCATAATTGAAATTTTTAGTTCCATTTTAAGTTTTAATAGATTTAATTAAAAAAAAAAAAAGATGATAAAAAAAAGATGATTATATTGATACCAAAAAGAAACAAAAACTTTAATGTTTTCATCAATGTTGTAAAAATGAATCTTATATAATTCAAACAGTATGGCGCATATTTTTAAGAAAACGGCTACGGTAACTGTTTGAAGGCTTTAAAATTTGTTTAATTTGTTCTTTGACCAATTTTATTTTACCATTTACAGTAGTAGTTTAAAAATTAAAATTAAAGAAGCAAAGTATCTAATCAATTAATGAATAATGAATGTCTCTTTTTAGTCCACTGGTAACTTAGGATTTCATAAAAGAAATGAAAATATAAACGATTAAAAATAACAGAGTTCTGACGATTTAGCCATTTTCTCATTAAAAATTACGCTGATTGAAAACAAAAATCTGCAGTTATAATTAAAATTATTTACACAAAAACAATAAAAAATAAAGATACAATAAGTACTTTTCCCCCTTCATCTTTGTTGCGCTACTTTTTTCCGCCCGTCTCTTTTGCATTTCAAACATATTTATATGTATGTATATATATATAAAATGATCGCATGGAAAACTTTCCTGGAACACAAAATAACTCCCTATCTCAAAGAGATGTCTTATGAAGTCTTCTGAAATACAACACGACAACGATTATATTGTTGCCAAAAGGAAAAAAGAAAAACTTTCCTGCAGCAATCAGAAACCTTTGTATCATCAAAAAGTATGTGCTGAAAAAAATCTAGGAGAAAACTTTGACTCCTAAGAGACCACGAAATCAGAAGTCGGAGAGAAAATAGGGTGCTCGGAATCTTCCTATCCTCTGCAGTATTTTTATTTATTTATTTATTTACGGTACTGAAGAAAGATGAAAATGCTGATTGTTCATACTCGGAACATTTTGTCTCCTGGAGGATTAGATGATACAACAGGGTTTCTTTCTTTCTTTCTTTTTTTTTTTTTTTTTTTTTTTTTTTTTTCAACTTTTATTTCAGACTACAATATTTTGTTGGAAAGGATGTATGTCTTGGTGGCTTTGTAAAGGATAGAATTTTTAAGATTTTTTTTTCTCTCCGATGTTTGTATTTAGCGTCAAATATTACTTTCAAGCATTTTCCAACTTTTGATATAAAATATTTTACATGCAAGTTGCATATTTTTATTGCACAATTTATGCACACATTAATGCATAAATATTATAGATTAATTATATTAAATAAATATGATTAAAACAATATTTATTTAACATAACAAACAATTTTTTCCTTAGCAACTTTATTTTGCTAAAAGCATTTTTAGTTAATACCATATGAACTTATTTCTTTTTATTATAGTAGGCTGCTACGTAATTGCTTTAATGGAATCAAAGAACAAAATATTGTGTAAAATGAGATGGGTCAGATTGAGACAGCTTTACAAAGAATACTGGAAGTTCGGGAAGTATGCTGATTAAACAACTATCCTAACGAAAGAATCTTTTGTCAATGTAACTAAAAATAAAAAAGTTCGATTTTTTTACATGCACGTAATGATTCCAATATAAGGATCTGTAAGATTCTATATATATACATTGTAATATATTAACTATACACCAACTTGCATGTTAAATTTTTAAAACTTACTATAAGTTTTAAAATGAAAAAAAAAAAATAATAATAAAGGAAAATGAGAACTTCTTATCTTTTTTAAAGTTAGCGATTGTTCCTCCTTTCATTAAGAGGCTACTTCAGCCATAAAAAATACCCATTCGCTAATGTAAATTCTATGAAAGAAATTTATAAAGATATCTCGGTCGCATTTCAATACTTTTAAATGATTTTTTTTCATTGGATAACAGCGATTGATCTGTACAAAGATAGCTTTTTACTTTTATAATTTTGTTTACAGGAATTTTTAATGAGGACGCCAGTTTCGAAAATAAAAACATCCTCGTAAAAAAAAAAAAAAAAAAAAATGTAAATTAGTTGTTTGGGGCCTCCGTAATACTTACCCATCATGGATATGCGTTATATATTGTATGAAAATTAAACATGTGTAAACTATTTATAAAATTCCAAAACAAAATTTGAGCGTATATTTAAATATTTTTAATATACATAGTAATGCTCTATAAATGAATTGCTGATGAACCAATTTCGACAAATTATATAAAATGCCAAAATATTCAAGTAGTACCGAATTGGAAAAAAGAAACATCCTTATAACTCCAAAAATAATCATCATATTAGCTACCAATTTACTGCGTTGGATTAAGCGTCTTATTTCCAATTAAAATATGTAATTGAAATTTGAATGAAATATAGGATCATGAAAAATCGAAGAATAAGAAAAACAGGGTTACAAATATCTCGGCAACTAATATTCCGATTGACTTCGTTCTGTATGCAAAATTTGTGTTATTTTATTGTATTTGACGTCTATAATTAAAATAAAAAAATTCGAAAATTTTCATATACCTTTCATCAGAATGAATTTTTCGAGAGTCCGAAAAAATAGCTCCGTATAATCGAGGTTACTGATATTAAATAGGCTTCGTCCCATTCTTACATAATAAGTACATGCAAAAATTCAAGCGTCTATCTCAATTTGTTCGGGAGATAGAGCGTTTAAAGACACACAGACACGCGGACAGCAAAAAAATTTTTCTAAAAATATATTTTTTGGAATTTCCAATATCTAAATCGTGTAAATCCGCCAAAATAAATAAATAAAACGATTCCAAGACTTATCCTATAGTATGTAAAAGTAAAAATGGCTTTTGTACAAATCGATCTCAGCTATTCAGAGAAAATGAAATTTGAAATGTGGCCGAGATATTTTTATAACTTTTTCCATATTAGCATTACTAAATGAGTCTTTTCGCGTGACTGAACCAGTCCCTTAAGGTGCAACACTAGTCATAGAAAAGGACCCGGATGATAATGTAAAGTCTACGGGAGCATTCTTTTCAAATATCTCGCTCAAATTTTAATATTTATACACGATTTTTTTTTTCTTCGTAGGATAGCTGAGGACGATCCACAACCAGCTTAGTTTTTACTTTTTGTAATTTTGGTTTCCGATTAAAAAAAAAAAATAAATAAATAAATTTTAAAACCGGTTTAAACCGGTTCTGAAATTGAAACTATCATAATATAAAAAATATCTAAGCCAAATTGAAAAAGCTGAAGACGATCTACAACTGGGCTAGTTTAAAAAAAAAAAAAAAAAAAAAAAAAAAAAAAAAATCGGTATCGGTTTGAACTGGTTCTGAAATTAAAACTATCCTAATATGAAAGAAATACTATAACCAATTTTTCAACCAAACATGGCGCAATAACAAAATAAAAAGTCTGTTCTCTTCTTCTATATGTATATAAAAAACAAATGTTCAAATAAATAAATGAAATGAAATAGAATTATAATAGTAATCAAATATTGAAAAAAATTCGCAGGGAATATATATGTATCTTGTTTCGCACTTTTATAAAGGAATATTTTCCAACTGATGGTTATAAAGTAATTTTTTACAAATATCAAACTTATTCGAACAATTTCTTTACCTTTTTGCCTTATCTTTCCTTTTCTTTCAGAAAATAAAATAAATTTATTAAAGGAGGTAAAGAATTTTAAAAATATTTTTATAGAATAACACAATTTATTAAACTTGAATTTCGGTAAGAAGATCATTCTCAGATAAAGGGAAATTTTATGTCCTTGACTAAAAAAAAAAGAAATTTAATGAGTCTAACATGAATGTTTTAATTTTATTTTTAAAAATAGATAAAGAACTAACTTGTGCAACAGTTTAAACATGAGAAAAATAATAGTTTGAATATTAAAAAAATTTAAAAAGTTACAACTGTCATTACCATGGCATGTCCATAACTTCAAATTTAATAATTCAAAATTATATTTTGAAGTGTTGGAAGGTCTTTGAGCAAAAAACAACAACAGTATAATAAATTTTTGTCTCTCTACATATAATATAATTTATATTTTAGCTTCAAAACATTTTTTCCTCCTAATTTTAGTTAATTAAACTTTGTCCCTGTAGTAAATGGTCCTTACCATGGTGCAAAGTGTTTTTGTTCATAGCTCATCACTAGAAAGCGTTAGAATATACTTTAGGCACTGTAGTGTAGGGTAGCTCATGTTGCTTACAAGCAGTGGTGTCTAACGTTTTTGAAATAGGTATATGTACTGTTTCATTTTGATACTTTTATTCAAAAACTGAGAACAGTGTGTTTTTCATGTGTCATTACCATGTTTCATTTTACTAAAATATAATAATACAAATTATTAACTTTATTAGTTGAATTATATAGATGTCTAGGACTATTTTGACAGTAATGTACTGTAAGCCTTTAATTGCTATAATTTAGATTAAAATGAGGTTAAACATTAAAAATGTCATTACCAAATCTTTTCGCAAACATGGTAACGGCCAACAGGCCTTGGAAATGAGAAATTAAAAGACTTTTTAAGAAATTAGAGAGAAATTAAAAGACTTTAAAATTATTTCACAAAAAATATCATCAATAACATAAATTTGAGTTACTATAAAGATTTAAACTTACTAACTTATTGTTTAAAAAATAATTAAATCTGATTTTACAAAATAATCATTTTCATTTATCTTTGTGAACAAAAAGGATTTTTCTTTTACATTATTAATGTTTATATTTATTTCATGAATGATAATAACAAGTGTTTCAATGATTAAATATAAATTTCTTATTTTTTAATGTAATTATATTTTATGAAATTGAATTATAAAGCAATTAGTTTGATCTTCCAATTATTAATTTGTGTTTCTATAAATTAAGATCATAAATAACGCTAACGATTTCTGCTGATATTTTTCTAATAATGTCAGACATGCAAACATTCCATTACTACAAAAAATATACATATATATATATGTAATAACAATAATAACAATAATAATAATAATAATAATAATAATAATAATAATAATAATAATAATAATAATAATAATAATAATAATAATAATAGAAGATTGAAAAAAAAAATTTTCTTTTTCAAAGGCAAAATTTCTTTTTATTTGAGAATGACCCAAGTAAATATTCTAGAATTATGGCTGTAGTTAATGACAAAATTATTTTTTCCAGAGGTTTAGTTTCACTTTCAATAAACCAACACTTTTCTGGATTATCTTCTGTTTAACAGTTTTTGATATTCAGAGAATGGAGATTCAGACTTCTTTAAAATAGAATCTCTGAAACTATCTGTCCTATAAAATAACTTAAAAATATATTGTAATGCTTTAGGCTCAATAGGTCAAAGAGCGGCACAAAAAATAAATAAGCAAAACAAAATAAAATCATTTAATAATATTAAACAAATATTTAAGAAAATTGATGGAGAAATATTTATTGCTATCTATATTCATGAGTTTTTATAATAATATATGTTTTCCATCTTATGTGAAAATGTAAAAATATTAAAACATGTTTTGTTTTTCCTCTCTTTATTTATTTTTTTTTTCTAAAACAAAAAAATATACTTAAAGCTTTTATATTTAAAGCAGCTTTACTCTTTTATAATCAAAGCAGTAAATGTATTAAACAAGTTTTGGTTTTCCTCTCTTTATTTTATCATTATTATTATTATTGTTTCTAAAACGAAAAAATTATTTATTGAATGAATCAAATTTATTAACTGTTTAGTTGATTTGTTTTAAAACTTAATTTGTTTATTCTATTCTATTATATATATATATATTACAGGCCAAACCCGATTTTAGGCCAAACTAGATTAGCTTAGGCCAAACTAGTTTATCCTAACGCCCATCGGATAAACTAGTTTTTCATAGACCAAGCCGGTCTATCCTAACGCTTATCGGATAAACTAGTTTTTCCTAGGCCAAACTAGTCTATCCTAAGGCCCATAGGACAAACTGGTTTTTCCTAGGCCAAACTAGTCTATCCTAAGGCCCATAGGACAAACTAGTTTTTCCTAGGCCAAACTAGTTTGGCCTAACTCTTTTATGATAGACTAGTTTAGCCTGCTGTTTATTCGTCTGAACTAGTTTATCCTAGGCCAATTCAATTTGGCCTGATTTTATTGAATTCAATGACCGCTTCGGCGCCAACATTCTAGTTTGTCCTAGGCTGATCTAGTTCATCCTAGGCCAATGTAATTTTACGTGTTTTTAGCTCACAGGCTTCAAAGCCTGACAGGTAAAGGGCTCGCAGGTTCTGTATGTACGTATGTATGTACGCATGTATGTATGTACGTATGTACGTACGTATGTACGTAACGCGGTAATTCTTAATAGAAATATCCGATTTGCTTCAAATTTTGGATGTAGGTTCATTCTGATAAAGTACCATTCTGATTAGTTTTGGGAATTCATTGGATAAGAAAAAGAGGGGTGGGCGAACGGGAGGCTAATCTTCCACCGTTAATTTAGATAAATGGATTTTTCAAGCAGAATTATCAGTTTTCATTTAAAATTTTAGATATAGATCATTCTGACAAGGCACCTCCGTCATTAGTTATGGATGCTTATTGGTTTATTGAATGGTTTATTGTGGATGTTCTATGTTTAAGTGTAATTGGGCGAAATAGGAAAAGGTAATCCCCTTACTTTATTTTTCAAGGGTATTATTCTTTAAAAAAATAAGGCTGTAATACACAATTTGTGTAAACAGCCTGTGAATGCAAAGCCATTAGTTTAACTGGGCAATATTATTTTTAATATTGATCCCGACTACTGCCCCATTGCTAACCTTTTGCAAAGTGGTTTTGCCATCATTCCTGTATAATGTATCTTATTCGTATGGTAGTAGAATACTGTTAGAGGTTTGCACGGGCCTCGGCCGTCCCGAAGGAAAGTCATTTTGCCTTGACCCAGTGTAAAAATTAAAAGTTAACCCCGAGCCCTGCCTGTACAATAATCAGTGGAAAGAGACTCAGTCCGGCTCGATCTGGCCGTACTCAATTTCTGAAAAAAAAAAAAAAAAAAAAAAAAAAAAAAAAAAAATCAGATTTTACATCACGTACAATTAAGATTCCTTTAAAAAATACTGCATACATATTTATTGGATAAATGTACAATGTTTTTTTAATAACGATGTGTTTGCAGAATGGAAAATACACAATGCATTATTGATTATTTTGATTCTTAGACCTTTCAATATTCAAATAGGGATTTATTAAATAACTGATGTAGTTTAGAGCAAAAGAAAAAAAAATGAGAGTTATAAACATCGTAACTTTAGAATCTGATTAGCAAAATGTAGATTTGTGAATTCTTGTCATTCCTTAAGACTTTTCTCAAATCCAAAAGAGCTACATCCTAACACATTTATGAACTAATTTCTTTTTGGAAATGCATAAGATTAATAGGCAATCATATTCAGAAAATACGTAATCGAATGGCGTTAACCATTTTTTTATAAAAGCGATTTTTTTTTTTTTTTTTTTTTTTTTTTTTTTTTTTTAGAAAATACTATTAAAGCTACGTTTTGAATCGAATTTCCGGTTACGATTTCACGGAAAAGAAAAACTTGACGCCATGACAAGAATAGGTCAAGTGTCGACATCATCATCAGTAGTCATCATGTCGACAGGTAACAAATTTCTCAAAAATATAAAACGCTGTTCGATTCCAAATTATGTTCAGATCCGATCTGGCTCCAATTTTAAACAATATTAACAATAATAATAATAATAAATGCAAGTCTCATCTCAGCACGACACGAGTCTGCAGAAAAATAAATAAAATAAGCAAACACCATATCCAATGCATCATGTCTCTACGGTGGACATGTTAAATTTCTGTATTGATGTTATAACCAATGACTCTTGAAACACATTTATACTTATTCTAGTGAAAAATATGTTTTTTACCGACCAAACCCGATTTTGAGCCAAATTAGATTGGCCTGGTCCAAACAATTTTATCCTAACGCCAATTGGATAAACTAGTTTTTCCTACGCCAAACTGGTTTATCTAAATACCTACAAGTTAAACTAGTTTTTCTTAGGTATGAGGGCAATCCTTCATTTTCCCCTTTATACTTAACCATTAAACACCTAAAACTATTCAGAGAATCACATTATGAGAAAGAACCTATATCCAAAATTTGAAGCAAATTCGTAAATTCTGTGTCAAAAACCATTTATCTAATTTATGGTGGATTACCTACATTGCCTTTTCTTTTACACTTAAATAATAAAGATCCACAAGAAATCACGGAGGCGCCTTGTCAGAATAATCCTATATCTAAAATTTTAAATGAAAACTGATAATTCTGCATGAGAAATCCATTTCTCTAAATTAATGGTGGGGGATTAGCCTCCCCTTCGCCCCTTCCCCTTTTCTTATCCAATGAATTCCCCAAAGTAATCAGAATAGTACGTTATCAGAATGAACCTACATCCAAAATTTGAAGCAAATCGGATATTTCTATCAAGAGTTAACGCGTTACGTACAAACGTACGTACATGCGTACATACATGCGTACATTCATACATACAGAACTTGTGAGCCCATTATTTGTCATGCTTTGACGCCTGTGAGCTAAAACCACGTAAAATTACATTGGCCTAGGATAAATTAGATCAGCCTAGGGCAAACTAGAATGTTGGCGCTGAGGCGGTCATTGAATTCAATAAAATCATGCCAAATTGAAATGGCCTAGGATAAACTAGTTCAGACCAATAAACAGCAGGCTAAACTAGTCTATCCTATAAAAGTTAGGGCAAACTAGTTTGACCTAGGAAAAACTAGTTTGTCCTATGGGCCTTAGAATAGCCTAGTTTGGCCTAGGAAAAACTAGTTTATCCGATGGGCGTTAGAATAAACCGGTTTGGCCTAGGAAAAACTAGTTTATCTGATGGGCGTTAGGATAGACTGGTTTGGCCTAGGAAAAACTAGTTTATCCGATGGGCGTTAGGATAAACTAGTTTGGCCTAATCCAATCTAGTTTGGCCTAAAATCGGGTTTGGCCTGTAACACACACACACACACACATATATGTATATATATATATATATATATATATATATATATATATATATATATATATATATATATATGACGATTTAAAGTTAGGGGGGCAGAAACATCATCGCCAGGTTTTCCTCTCTCCGTACAGAAGTCATGGCCAGCGAGAAAAAAAAACAAAATAAATAAATGTAGAAGGTCAAAATAATCACTCCTTGGCTGCTGCAAGTTCATTTTATTAAACGGTAGCTATAATCTAGGGAAAAGCTCCTGTTGCAGACTATATTTTACCGAAACATCCAAAAAATATTCCATGCTTTACTACATCAAGTCGTACTCATGCAAGAGCGCATCCAAGAATCCTTCTTCTCATCTCCCTTCCCACCTCTCGAGCTTCCTCTTTTAAAACTAAAAAGAAAATTCTAGAACATTCTGTAACCTCAAACCATCATTCTTTTACGTAAACAGAATTCTTGTCCAGCTACGAGATTAAACACTTCATTCAGACAATAATTTCATTTAAAAAAAAAATATTATTTAACCAATTTATAATTGACTCAGAATTTTAAATATCTTAGGCAGACGATTTTTATAGACTATTAATTTTAAGAGAAAAAGAAAAGAAATGAATTTATTGATATGCACACTAACAAAGGTTGACGGAGGAAAAATAAATAAATAGATAAAATAAAATAATGATATTTTTTGAAAGGTATGGTTTTGGAATAAATTTAAAAGACTTTCTTAAAAAGGATTGATAAAAACATAGAAAGAATGAGTTTTACTTGGAATATTAAGAAATAAATTTTAATTAAGAATATTTTTAATTTAGAGCCATCTTTTTAAATTTACGCATACTGGAATAATGTTTTTTAAGGCGAATTAAGAATTTATTTTGTCTGCATAAAGATTAACAGATTAGATCTAGAAACAAGATTTTAATTTAATAAATTGAAGTAAGTACGGAATATTATTATAAGAAAATTAAGATAGTATAAAGGTTAGTTTTGGCGAAAAAAATTTAAAATTTGTAATATATATATATATATATACTTTTATAATATAAACAAAAAGGGATTAAAAGCAAAATTCATTTTTTCATAGGAAGAAATCGATGATGAACTATTTATTTCTATCTATATTAGTGAGATTTTATGAATGTATATGTTTTCCATTTTATATTTAGAATTTTATATCTAAAGCAATAAAAGTTTTGAGACAAGTTTTGTTTTTCCTCTCTTTATTTTATTTTATTTTTCTAAAACGAAAAAATATGCTTATAGAATCAATAAAATTTAGCTAAAATTTTTTTGTTGAATTATTTTAAAAGCTTAATTTGCTTATTCAATTTTAATATATACATATTTTTTTTAATTATGCAGATTAAACATAAGCAAAAAGCGGATAGAAGCAAAATACATTTTCTCATAGATTTAGCTTAACTTTCGACAAACACACGCTTTCCTGCGAAGTATCTATTATTTAACAGCTGTTGATCTTCATTTAACAGCTGTTGATCATTGACACGAAATGCAGATTCAGATTACAGTAAATTAAAATCTCTAAAATTTTCTGCCATGTAGCATCCTATAGAAAAATATTTTAATGCATCTGGAACCGTGGGTGAAATAAAAATTAGATAAATAAATAAATAAAATAAAATAAAATAAAATGATTTAATAATATTAATCTAATATTTTCAAAAATGACAAGGAAAATATTTATTCTTATCGATATTCATGCTATTCTCTAATTATATGGGTGAATGTCACAAAATGTCAGATTTCCACTATCTGAGATATTGAAAGTATCCATTGAAAACAATTCAAAGTTTCATGAGGCAAATTTATTTTCTATTAAGAAATAAAGGATTTTCAACTTAAAATTGCTAAATTTTGAAGAACTTGATAAGTTACTTTTTATGTAATTATATCTTATTTCTTGGCATATGTATGCCAGGATATGCCTGCTGGGATAATGGCAATTTTATTCTAAAACATTTTTTACATTCTTATTTATTTATATTTTTTGGAGGGGGGGGGGGTAATGTTTTAATTTTGTTTAAAGAAACGTGTAATAGCCGAAATTACCTGTAATTTTCAGTTTTATTTGTTAATTTATGGAAACCAGGAAAATGACAACTAATGGGGGGGGGGGGATTACTAAATTTTTACAAACAATTTAATCACTTTAATTTCAAAGAAATATCTAAAAGATCTTGCTGCTAGCTAGAATTTTGCTAATTCTCACTTGAACTGTGTCAAAAATAAGAAGAATTACTCTGCAGTGCTATGTATAATAAATGACAAAGAACTAAAATGCAGGCCCGGAAAATGACATTCATTTTCAGTGACAATAATTTTTAATTATGAAAAATTATTTGTAAAATACAGAATTTTTTACCTTGCTTATACGTTTGTTTTATAAGTTATAAATATTAAATAGAAAAAAAAAAACTTTAGAAAAGATATTTATACAGCATAACACAAGGCCCTTTACTATACACATATCGCAATGTGACATGCCAAGAAAATGACAATCTGAAATTCTAAGTCTTTATTTATGTTACTAGAAATGTAATGTTTCTTGAAAATGCTTCTAAGGATATTTTTTATTAGAATGCATCAAAAGAAATTGCATTATATAACATAAAATAGAAATAGACTGCTATTTCCGTATTTTTTTATATTTACACATACATGTTTTAAGCTTTGTGTTTGAATTTTTATATTTAAACTAGTAAATATAGTTAAGCAAGTTTTTTCTCCTCTTTCTTTATTTTTTCTAAAAAGAAAAAATAATTTTTTAAATAAATCAAATTTAGATAGGGAAATTATAATTGGTTTATTGTAAAGCTTAATTTTTTATGTTTAATTATAATATTTGTCGTGAAAATATACAGATTGAATAAGTAACAAACCTATATTAAGAACAAAATTCATTTTCTTATAGGTCTAGCCTAACTTTCGATACCCACACTCTTTTCTGAACTATCCTCTACTTAACAGTTCTTGATCTTCAAAGAATGCAGATTCAGATTGCAGTAAAATAAAATCTATGAAGCAATCTGCCCTGTAGCATCCTGTAGAAATATATTTTAATGTTCGGGAACCGTCGGTCAAATAAAGACAGAAACAAGATAAATAAATAAACAAATAAATAAAATAAAATAAAATGATTCAATAACATTAATTACACATTTTAAAAAAATGACAGCTAAAATATTTTTTTATCGATATTCACGCATTTATGTAATTATACATGTTTTAAGCTTTATGTTTGAATTTTTATCCTTAAAGTAGTAGATGAATTTTTTTCCCCTCTTTCATTTCTCTAGAACGAAAAAATAAATTTATTAAATGAATCAAATTTTTAGACAGACAAACTCTAATTGGATTATTGTGAAGCTTAATACACGTATTCAACTATGATAATTGTTTTTAAAACGTACAGATTTAACAAATAACAAACAGTGGTTAAGAGCAAAAATCATTTTCTTATATAGGTCTTAACTTTCGATAACCACACTCTTTCTGAACTATCTCCTATTTAACAGCTCTTGATCTTCAAAGAATGCAGATTCAGATTGCAGTAAAATAAAATCTTTAAAACTATCTGCCCTGTAGCATCCCTTAAAAAAGTATTTTAGTACTCCAGGCTGGATGGAACAGAGAGAGGAAACAGTTTCTCTTAAAGAACAACGAAAAAGAAATCCGAGTAGCCACTTCCGTTTCCGACAAGTTTCACTGTAGAGGACGATTTGTTGAAATCAAAAAATTGTACACGTAGTTAGTTGTGTCTGTACTTACTGCTTGTACTGTGGAATGTGAAGAAGATTTAATTGGAAACCTCTTTCCAGAGACTCGGGATTCTGAGAATTTCATCCGGGGCTTTTCTCTTGAAGTCTCTAGAGGGAATTTGGACGTTTTATGCTTTGTTGAGAAAGCAGTGAACGCTTTAGATTTTTCAGAATTGTTTTTAATCAATACAATGGCTGCTTTGTGAAGTGTCATGTTTTATTTGTAGAAGAGTGTCGATTGGTAATTTACAAAAGCAAATGCAAGAGGGAAATCTGGAATTTTTTTTTTCTTTAATTTAGTTTATAATTCGAATTGTATGTGTTTAGTTATAATTCGTTTCTATTGTTATGTTGTACAAAGTTTGTATGTAAACTTGTCTCATTAATGGTTTTTAGAAGGGAAGTGCTGAAAGGTTGTACTAAGCTTTCACAAACAATTTTTGCTTTGGTAAAATTAAAAGTAAATTTTGTCACTAATTGAGGATTTCAATGATTATTTTTTTAGAGCAGTGGCGGCTGGTAATTTAGAAAAACAAATTCCGAAATTGAAATTGGAAAGTAGAAAACTTTTTCATTAATTTAGTTTTTAATTAAAAATGTAAATTTATTTATATTATGATGTACGAAATTTCTTAATAAACTAGTTTTATTAGGCTTTTTTTTATTATTTCGTTTAAATATGTTTTAGAAAAGTATTTAAAAGATGTAATATTAATCTATTTTTTTTTGATTTTGTAACGTAAATTTTTTATCATAAATCGTTTATTTAAACGAGCATGCCTTTTACGAGAGCGATGGTTTGACATTTTCAAAGTCAAATGCAAGACTTGCACATAAATGCAGGAGAATTCAGTATTGCTTTAATTTGTAATCCGAAATATTTTTATAATTAATTTCAATCTTTTAAGGTCAATGTTTACAAAACTTTTATCATTAAATAATTTCTTCTTTTGTTGAATCGAAAAATATTTTTGACAATAATATGATTGCTTCAACAGCTTTTTTTTAGACCAAAACTTTTTATTCAAGTTTTTAACAACGATTCAAAATGAATTGTATTAAAAAAATCTTTTTTTTCCCTTACTTCTTTAGCAGACAAAAGCTTGAACAATATTTTTCACTTTCTTATAAAGGCTATATTTCTTTATTTATAATAAATTGGTAATTGATAACTATATCTGCATAATCCCAAAGTCCAAACCACCTATTTCAACAGAATTTACTGAAGGATGATTTTATTTTACGGTAAATTACAGGTGCAAATGACGTATCAGACGTACATAATGATTTCAAAACAATATTAACAACGTGAGTTACATACACATTTTGAATAATCTAAAATATTTATCTTAACTTTCTTTAATGTTCCACTACGTTTTCCAAGCAATTACACAGAAATTCAGATGTGAAGAATCATTTGACTGTTTAACAACAAGAATAAGGAATGCAACAGAAAAAAGGTTTGACAAACTCAAAACGGTTGCAATATGATTCGTAATTACATTCCACATATAACTTTAAGGCAATCTTATCAGTATCAATACTGACATCGTTTTATTTGCTAAAAATAAATTGAAAGCATTAATATATATATACAAGGTGATTCAAAATGATACGACCAAAATTAAAGGGTAAATCAATGTACAAAAACAATCAAACATCACATAAGAACTTGGGTTCGCAAACGTCATCCAGATCATGTTGCCTATGGTGGCTTTTCCTGAATACACGAGCTAAGCAAATCGAGACGTCTTCATTAGATATTTTCTTATTGGTAATTTTCCGTAAATAAACTTATTAATGGAACACCTGTTTCATCGCAAGAAAACTCAGTAGGAAGACCTTGTTGCGCAATAGGACGTATTCCAAACCCACCTGATATATTTGAGAAAATGTGTCAGTCCATGCAGAGTCGATATAACGCCTGACTGCAGGCAACTGGAAAAAACTTTAACCTCTCCTGTTGTTATATTGGTCATAAATGTCCAGCATGTGTTGAAATACAGTATAACTAAAATGAGGCAAAATGATTTTTGTTTATTCTTTTCGTATTACATATAATTTGCAACTTACTCTTGCGGTATTTTAGACTATTTCACAGGTTTTATTTTATTTAATAGGTTATTAACATTTCTGTTTTCCCTACATATTTATTTATTAATTTATTTGTAAATTAATTTATTTTTATTTGTTTATTGTTTTTCTCGATTATGCATTCGTTTTCATGTTAAAATTGATATTTTGTTAAAAACAAGAATGTTATAATATTCGAATCATATTTAGTACGTGATAAGGTCCAATCTTAACATTCTTTCGCGATTTGTTTACTTAATGAGTATTGTTCCAGATTTAATACCTTGTATTATGGCTTGAAGCTAAATTTGCGAAATGTGTTCGAGATGGATGACGATTTGAAGTATTGTATAATGGCTCTCTCTCTCTCTCTCATATATATACATATAGGGTGTTTCAACACAGCAACTACAAAGTTTCAGGAGAGATAGAGCGCATCTAGACTAGACGATGAGAAATCGCACATAAAAGCATGGCAGGAAACATCTTTCTGACGCGGTAGTGACGACACAAAAACAAGAAGGGTAGGAAAGTAACAGGGTGAGAATATATGTTTATTATTCTTAATGCTGGGACACTGCTAGTCAGAGCTGTGGAACTTTTTGAACGTATAGTGGCAGCTGCTGGGAAAGTCGGAGACGTGCTTGATATTTTTAGAACATTAGATGTTCCATGCACTAGAATTGTGAGATCTGCATCATTGTCCGGGAAAGTAATTTCGAATGTCTTCTTTGATGGCGATAGTTGTCACGCTTTTCATACTTATTACTTAAAGGTTTTTGTTTGTTTGTACTAAGAATAACAAACATGTTTTCTCATCTTGTTCCTTGCTTTCTTGTGTTTTGTGTTGTCACTAGCAAGAGAAAGCTTTCGACCATGCATTGCAAATGTGATTTTTCATCATCTTACATTGGTGTTCTCCAATCCTGAAACCTTATAATCATTATACTGAAACATCCTGTACATTAAAACACCTACAATGGTGACAACTTGATGTTTTGTTTTGTTTCTCTAAAATCACCAAATTGAATTTTTCTAATGGCTCATATTGGTATTATAAATAATACGATTAGAGTATTAATATTAGAAAATCCAGATATCGATGACCGCCGTTAAATAAGATGCATACTTTATCAGTTTACAGTTTTTAAACTGTAAACTTTCTAAAAGATTTTTAAAAAAGTTTTTGTATTTCCCAGGGTCAGATAAAGGCATGGGCACATGGAGCAAACGCCAAGGGATCCAAAATTTAAGAAATCCCAAAACCGCAAATAAAATTTTTAAGAATTCATTGTTGCTTCATTATTTTACAGTTTTATGTTATACTTCTTCAAAATACGATACTAAATCATAAAAATCACCTCATTAACTGATTAAACTGTTTCAGACTTGATGATACTATTTAATCTTCACATTTTTAAAAGCTAACTAAATATTAGTACCTAAAGTGCATTTGCCCACTTTAAATTTCATTACGAATATATTCTATTACCACGTACCTGTGCTATTATATACATGCATAAATTCTGTTTTTTTTTTTTTTTTTTTTTAACTGTGTTTATGGCATTAATAATTTCTGATTATGATTAAATTTAGCAGTTAAGGGTGTATTCCAATCCAAATTGCCTATTTTCTGATTATTTTTAGGTTCACTTTTGCTCTCAAACAAATCAAACTGGCAAAGTCTCTTATTTAGAAACTATATAAGGTGTCGTGTCTGTTGATTTTTCGACAAATGCAGAAAATATTACAAAAAAAAAAAAAAAAAAAAAAAAAAAAAAAACGCGGTTAAAGGGGCACTTTAAACCGAATTTTCCGAAGCGGCAGATCTGGGAACGAAAAAAAGGGTCATGCTGAAAAAGTAATTGTTTATAAATCAAATTCTAAGAATTGAGCGAAAAATGAAATCACACGGCATTTTATACATCTCTTCAAAAATCACCTCAGTAAATTTCATACTTTTACTTTTAAAAACTAATCTGAAAATGTATCAGCAAAATTCAAGCTGCTGAAGGTGGAAAAATATTTTTTTTCGAATACACCCTTAAGTAAGCGATACAGTCTCTAAACTTGTTTATAACTTTACTATATAGTGAATTTGGAACCTCCTATCAAATGAGTACCCAGGGTTCCCAAACCGACCTCTGATATTTGCAGTTACTTATTTATTTATTTTGGATCAATCTGTGCTTTTTACTTCTTTTTTTTTAGTTTTAATGTATTTTAAAAACTACTTGTTTTCACAAAACCAGTTATATACATACACTTATTACTTTATGCAAACTTTTACCGGTGTTTTAGAACTGTTTTTGGATCATTCAACTTTTACCTATTTCCGAAGTAGAAATTATCTGTATGAAGCAGCAAGAGTACACTCAAACTCTAAACGCAAGATCAGAATATACTGCGCTGATTTAAAAAATTTCGCAGACTTTGTCAGAAGTATAGATGTCTTTCTTGAGATGAAACAGAAATTTTAAGAAGAATTTATCTTTAGCCTCTTCATGATCCATACTTGTAGTTTTATTACTTGAAATTTAAGAATAAAAACATTCTATGATGAAAAATATATCTGTATTCGTAAAGATATACTTTTTAAAAGAACTTATTCTAAATATGACAACATTTCCTAGAATTATTAATAGTTGCTGACAATATAAAGTTAGAGCATATCAATTTTTTTTTTAAAAGAAAGAGAGCGAAGTTACTTGAAAAACAAATCTCTGAAAACGAACCTACCACTTTTAAAAAGCAAAACAGAATGATTTGAAATTTTCATACTGTCTTTTCTTTTAGCTCCGGGGTATGAACTTCTCTTACGAAAGATCGACGTTTTTATCCTCCTTTGAAACTTCTTTGGAGAATAAGAATACTTTGCATACCACATTCTTGCCAATCGCCTTTCGCCTGTCATGATTTGCTTGTGGTTTAAGTTATCAGAAACTTTTCTTTGTGACATCTCAAGTTTGAAGAAAAAAAATTTTTTTTTTGAAAGAATTCTTTATTATTATTTTTTTATCTTTTACTTTCTTGTTTGAATGGAGTGCTTTGCACCAGAACATGTTCTAAATAATAGGGACATTTAAAAAAAAAGTTCATTAAACAGACATCATTATTCAAGCATTCAGGAATATAATTAATTGTTTTAATACGTTCTTTTCGATGAATTTGCATATGAGCTCTTAATTCAAGAATAATTAGCGAAAAGGAACTTGACTTTAAAGAGATGACTTGCTGGCTAGAACGTTCTGGAATATTCAATAACGATATTTTAACAAATGAATAAATAAATAAACGATAAATAAGAAATCTTTGAAAAAAAGCAGGGGGCAGGGTCAATGGAGCCTGATATATATATATGTACATGTACATTTGAATTTTTGGAACTCGAATACACACACATACATGTGTGTGAGTGTGTGTGTATTCGAGCTTCAAAAAGTTATAATTAGGATGATTTGCTTGTGGTTTAAAATTTTAAAAACTTTCTACCGTAACAATTCACTTTTTTTTTTTTTGGGGGGGGGGGGGAGGTTTATAATTTTGAAGTGATTAAGTCAAACAAAAAATTGACTTTAAAGTGACGAATTGCTAGATTATAACAGTAATCTTTTAATAGTTCCTGATATTGGTGTTATACGAATAAATAAATAAATAAATATATTAGATATATTTCAAAAATGGTTCACTAAATGTTCGTGATGCATTTTCCTTTTTGTTTTAAAATTTATTTGTGTGGCCAAAATATATTAAATTACAATTATTGTAATTAACAGGAAAAAAACTTAATAACATGATAACACAATAAAATTAATAGATGAGTTGTATTTGGGGTCTTTTCTCTTTAATTGCGTATCCACACCAGTTTCTTCAATACTTACTTATTATAGTTAGTTGTTTCTGGTTCAATTATCAAAAACTTGTTATAATAACTTTTTTTTTTTTTTTTTTTTTTTTTTTTTTTTGTACATGTGTGTATTTTGAGGCTTTTATTAATTTGGACATAATTAATCTTGCCTATAAAAGATGAAATGTTAGATTCTTTTTCTTCTAACAGCGCTTTAATAATGAAAAATAAAATACATATACTAAAAAAAATGTTTGCTGAATTTTCGTTGCATTTTTTTCATGTTTTAATTTATTTTTAGATATATTAAGTTATAATTCTGATGAATTAAAGGGAAAAAGCTTCATAATAATGCTGTGTTAGAAGTGTTTTCCATTAATTGTATTGTTTCTAGATTTTTCGACATTTTATAGTTACGGTGAGTTGCTTATGATTTAAATTATCAGAGATTTTTTATTTGGTAATTAAAGTTTGTGGTAAAGAAAAAAAAATCTTTATTATTATTCTTTTTATTTTATTTAATTCCGATGTATTTTTAATATCTAAGCTTTTGATTTGGAAGTAGTTAAAAGAAAATAATTTGACATTCGTTTAATCGCGAAGTACAACAAATAAAGCATTTGTAGTAACGTTTTTAAAATACCCCACTCCCTTAATGTAAATATATTCTCCAAAATTTATTAATCTTCTGCATGTATCAACTTTCATTTTTCGAGGTATATTGAAAAAAAATATATATTGAAAATTGTGAAGTTAAAGTGTAACTAACGGAATCAGCACTTATAAAAATTTCTTCCGACGGAAAGTAGTTAGCAATTTTAAATCGAAAAGCAATTCGATATTGTGCTACAATTTGAACAGCATGCTGGCCAGTGATGCATCAGGCATTCGCAATTGAAAATCCACTGAATAGATAAATGTTCCTTTCGATAAAACAGTAAATAACTGGAAACTTCTGTTAAACTTTATATTTCTTCTACTGAAATTTATCAATATTATGCAAATCGACGATTTTTTTTTCTTTTTTCTTTTTTTTTTCTTTTTCTTTTTTTTTTCTTTTTTTTTTTTTTTTTTTTTTTTTTTTTTGTCACACTGATTCTGTCACCATAGGAAGCTTTGATTAGTATTGAGTGTCATGGCCTACGCGTAATTCGTTGGCCATAACAAGAGTCCTATCCTTAGTGCAGTTTTAAAAGGATTTATAGCTCCGGCATTTACATGCTCCGTTTCACTGAATGTTGAATTTAGATTATGGCTTCGGGGAGGGGGGGGGGGGGCTCTCGAAAAATTTGAGATTTTAGGCGCGATTTCATCCTAGAACACCTATTATGTCTTCTCCGCTCTCCCAGTCAGAGAAAATGCCTGAATGAAACACTGGTTTCGCTTTTTCAAACTCGCATCGTAATAAATGATCATGCAAAATTATTTTGCGACCGAAGGATATACAGTCACTAACAAAATTGAGTATACACTAGGTGTTCGCTTTGAATTTTACCTATAAAAAGCTAAAATTTTGTATGAACGGAATGGAAGTTTTTTAGACAGTACTGCATATAGATTCTAAAAAAAAAGGTTGCGAAATATCCACAATATTGAGGTAAAATCAGCATAAAAAAATTCCATATATAATATAAGGCGGAAATGTGTGTCACATAATTGAGTATACACTAGAATAAATTAATTCGTAATAACCACTTTTTATTTAAAATGTTTTGCATTTATATTTGTAACGATTCTTGTAGATTGTAATTCTTATTAAGTTCTGCATTGTAATAATTGTCGTGCCAAATTAATCCTAAATGAGCAATCGGAAGGAGACTTCAATAGAAGAGCGGAATTTGGTTATAAAATGGTCAGCTGAAGGCAGATCTCTTCGCGAAATCGCTTCTTTGATTGGCAGAAGTCATGGGTGTATTCAAAACATCATTAAAAAATACCACAGAACTGGAACAGTGGTGAATACACCTGGAAGAGAACGCAAACAAATCCTCAACGATACAGCAAAAAGAACAATTATTCGCAGTGTGAAGAAAAATCCAATGAACAGTGCCCCGAAACTTGCTGCATCTGTAAGTTCAGTCATAAAGAGAAATGTTTCTGCAGAAACTGTGCGCAGGACTCTACGACATGCAGGCTATAATGGTCGTGTACCTAGGCGAAAGCCACTCATCAGCGAAGTTAATCGTAAGAAGAGACTTTTATTTGCTAAAAATCACATCTCTAAGTCCCAAGATTTTTGGAAATCAGTGATTTTTAGTGATGAAAGTAAATTTAACCTTTTTGGATCCGATGGGCGTGGCAAAGTTTGGAGGCAACCTCGGACTGAGCTGCATCCTAAGAATACAATACCGACGGTCAAACATGGTGGTGGATCTGTCCTTGTTTGGGGTTGCATGGCTGCTGGTGGAGTCGGAGAACTTGTGTTTATCGATGGAATTATGGACAAGATGTTATATCTAAACATTCTTAAGAATCATCTTAAAGCTAGCTCCAACAAACTAGGTTTGGGATCGAACTTCATCTTCCAGCAGGATAACGATCCTAAACATACGGCTAAAATTGTGAAGTTGTGGCTTCTGTATAACTGTCGCCAGCAACTGCATACTCCCCCACAGTCTCCGGATTTAAATGTAATAGAAAATTTGTGGTCTCATTTGGAGAAAGCGGTCCAAAAGCATAACATTTCAAGTAAGGAGCACTTGAAAACTGTTTTGAAAGAAGAGTGGGCTAAAATTTCAGTGGAAACCACAAAAACTCTTGTAGAATCAATGCCTGCACGAATACGAGCTGTTATTTGAGCAAATGGATATGCTACAAAGTACTAATTCATTGTTACAAAGCATTTAATAAACTTGTATACTCAATTTTGAGATTCTTGTTTTTGCTTTGTACTATCTTTGAAATTTTTTTTATAAAAGCTATTTCAATATTTTGCATTTTTTCTTGCTATGTTGTTAGAGAACTAGACACACTATTATGTATAATATTTTAAAATATTTTCTTATGAATTTGATTGTTTTACACACAAATTTAGAAACGATCAGTTCGTGTATACTCAATTTTGGGAGCGACTGTATTTTATCCATTATTTTAAATTTCAGTTGGTTCCATCGATAAAAGATGTTCAAACATTTCGTTAACAACATCTTCAGAACTTAAAAAAAATGTATCTGATCAACCTGGTGTTCGAATTCTTCTTCGTTGTTTTGTGTGAGCTGCTTATATGAGAAACTATCTCTTTTAAATACTATAAAATCGTTTACGCCACTTTTTCTAATTTAAAGGGGAAAACGGTGGTTTAAAAATGCTTCTATTTACAAAAACCTCTTGTCAGATGTACAACTCTGTATAGAAAGAAGTGATAAGTACTCTGACAATAAATCAGTTTGGAATTTAACGACTGACGGAATATATAATAAAAATTATTCACTGTAATCTCGGCAACATGAAGAAATTGGATAAAACATAATAGACGTAAAAAAAAAAAAAAAAAAACCGTTTTGGAAAAAGTAATGCAAGCATTAGTTATTATAACTTTAAGAACATATTTATATTTAAAAATAATTAATTTTTGTTTTCACTCAAATAAAATATGAACGCAGGAAAAATTACAGATCGAGGCTTACTCACCTAGGTTCAAATAAT
Organism: Maratus speculifer; assembly: GCA_964019185.1. Taxonomy (NCBI): domain Eukaryota; kingdom Metazoa; phylum Arthropoda; class Arachnida; order Araneae; family Salticidae; genus Maratus; species Maratus speculifer. Next base: position 51,716,133 of record OZ025290.1, on the reverse strand, counting down.
TTTAAACTATTGTTGCAAAATTAAATTAACTGCTGTTATTATGAAATAAAAATTTTCAATAAAAATAAGACGGAATTAAGGGCTAAATTCTGTAATACATTCCCTTCTATTTTTTGTTATTTTTTAAAATAAGGCAATTAAAAATAAAAAAAGAAAATAATAATAATTTTACATGCCTTTTTCTTTAATTGTGATTTGTTTTCAGAAATAATTCAGATTCAACACAATAAAAACAATTTAAATTTCTTTACGTTTGCTTCTTAACGATTTTCAACCCATTATTATAGTCAAGATGGATGGGAAAATTCAGGATGTTTATCGGTGAGATTTCTTACTAATATCTAAAATATTTCTATATATTTTAAAAGGATATTGTTACAAATCACTGTTTTATTAAATAAAACTTGCAACTTATTTAAATGATTTAATACTTAGTCATTTGTTAGTATTTTTAACCATAGTTAAAACTTTGTATATTTAATGACGTGAAAAAAAGTCAGGAATTTTGAAATAGAGAAACTTTTTTATCATGAAATGAGTGCAGGTGTCGATTAGCTGAGTGTTTCGTATAATCGAGAGCATACTCTAATAATAGCAAATTCCGTTGCAGTATTTTAAAGTGCATAAAGGAATTTTTCGACTTCACTGTTCCAGAAAGGAACAAAATATCCCCGATATAAAAAGTGTTGAAGAGGCATTAGCGAATATATAATGAAATCTATTCCTCTTTGCGAATAATTTTAGTAGAAATGTCAACTAAAAAGATGTAAATTCGAATCTCTAAATCGTGGTGCCTAGGAGAAAAGATCCATCATAAAAGAAAGCAACAAATGAAATAAAAAAGCATGTAGGACTCGGATATTTTTTTCTTTTTTATCCGTCTTGTTGAGATACGTGGGCGGGCATAGAGAGATACCAGGAGCAGTGTCCAGAGATATGTTGAGCGATTAGGGTATGGAAGGATGGGTGTGAGAGTGGCGACAAGTCCCTTGATAGACCTTGCTCGAGTCCAGGAAAAGGCTCCCGGCGATACCGCCGTATCTCAATGTGTCTCATTTTCTTCGGTACGAAAAGTTAGGGACCATTTCCAAAATGAACGTAATGCTGATCTCTTCGTACGTAATGATAGATCTACGTTTGTAAATAATTTCTCTTAAGAAATTTTATTTAATATGTGTCGTATTCTACAAATCAAAATGTTTTATAAATTATCCCTGTTCCACTTATTTACAAAATATTTATTAGTTTGTTTATTGGTTAGAATATCTAATATATTGGTCTAGAATGTCTGTTGGTTTTCGCAGCACCCGTATTTGTACAACCGTACAAGTATTACAAACAAGTATAATATCTGTGCGCAAACGCATAGGGCCTGTATAGAAAGGGGGAGTGGGAAGCGTGAAAGAGCAGGGGACAGAGGGCTAGAGAAAGAGAAAAAGACAGGTCATCTGTAGGAATTGAATATTTGATTAAAATTGGAAATAAATTAAAAACAATACAGACATTAAAACCTCTTTCCATTACCATAAGTAAAGAAATTATGTAAAACAAATAGTGAAGAGGTCTAAAATTGAAATAGATAAATGAATATCTGTGATAAGGAAAATGAGAGAAATTTTAAACCCATATTTTGGAACAGTAATATAATTTCAAAACAAGAGCTGTCTTAAAGCTTTGATACAAATTATCATGCTCTATCATGATCTGAAACATAGACAATAAAAAGAGAGAAAAAGGAGTAACTTCCTGCTTCAGAGGTGAACTTCGGGAAAAGAGCGGATATAGAATATCTCGGATGAGGAGAAAAAGGACAAACACAGAAGTGCAAAAAATTATAAAATTAGACTAGCATTAATCGTATAGACAAAAAATGATTGACATGGCAAATACTACATGTTTAGCACTTACTGACAAAATTTATTATGCGATAGGATCAGTGTTCTCGCTGTCATTTGACCAACGTTAGTAATTTGGCAAATTAAAAAAAAAAAAAATATTCGCCAAAAGAAAAAAGTATTAGCAAAATAGATTCGCTGTGTAGCACAAAAAAAAAAAAAAAAAAAAAAAAAAAAAAAAAACTTTAATTTTTTAATGTACTTTTCCCCGCTTTTTTTTTTCAATATGTTCTAAAATAATCTAAGTTTTTATAACTGTGACAACGATTGTTATTAATCTAATTTCAACTAGTCCCTACAAATATATTAAAAATATGTATATATGCATATGTATGAAAAACGATAAAAAAGAAAGGAAAAGAAAAAAATGTGCACTGACAATTTGGCGAATCTAATCGCTTATTTATTCGCCAAATGAAGAATTTAATCGCAATTTGGCGCAATGGCAAGCGACAGCGAGAACCCTGGATAAAACCTTCTGGAAAAGGGAAGACATCGAGGTCGAAGGAAAAAAAATAGAATGAAAGATCATAACACTGAATAAAGGCAGTATAAAGGAATATGCGTTCGACTAAAGACACTGAAAATGAACTACTAAAAAGTTTAAGAGTTATAAATACAACTAACAACTCTGAAACAGAGCAATTAAGAAAGTTTTACGACTGTGTTAACTTTAAAATAAAAGAATAACAGGTGATAAATACAATGACAAAAAAAGATATATATATGTATATATTCATTTATTTTTTAATGTGGGAAAATAAGCAAGAAAAAATAAAGATAAATAAATTCAATTAAAAAGACAAAAGAGAGGCTGCCAAAACTTATTAAGAGATGGGAACACCTTGGAAACAGAAGATATCGAAATTTATGGGAGAAAAGGGAAAGAAAGATTATGACCCAGACTAAAGACAGCATTAGAAAGATGATTCATTTTCCGAATGAATCATCTTTCTAATGATAGAAAATAATACAGTGCTAAAAACTGTATACGAGAATAATAATATATATATATATATTTGTGTTAAACCTTTATCTACCGACGGTACTTATAAGTACCATAAGAATTATTTATTATAAAATTCTTTTTATACGTCAATTAATTGTAATTCTGTTTAGAATGAGTTACAGATACATTACTTTATTTTATTCCAAAAGTATTATTGGTTACATAAAACAAAATATTTTTGAAAGGATAATTACTTTCGCCTTTATATCTTATTTATTAATAATTGAGCAGTAAAATACCAAATATTACCATAAGTATCTGTATTATTCTAGCATTTATTCTCCCTGAAATTTAAAAAAAAAAAAAGATTTAAAATAAAAATTATTATTTTGTAAAAAATAAACTGTGTCCACTAATCTTCATATAACAATATGTAACACAAAATGGATAGTGTATACATAACGCACACGATTTTACGAAAATCTAACGAAGTTCGGATGATTAAGGTTTAAAAGCATAAGCACCAGGTACTAATGTTCTTTGATAAAATTAAAAATAAATAAAAATAGTTACGCGTTTGCTCTTTTTTTTTATTGCTACAAAGTAAATGGAACAATTTTTTTGGAACTTTGCAGAAATCTAGAATGTAAAAAATAAAAAAAAAAGTACTATAAAAAGGGAGATCAGATAATATGAGATCAGATAATATATAATTTCAAAATCAAACTTAAACATACTATTTAATTTAGTTAAATACTCCAATTACTACATCTTAATTTTGACCTGAAGCGAACTACAACTCTTTCAACTTTCCTTTTAAACATAACAAATTTAATGAATCTCAGACTTTATCTAACATAGTAATAATAATAATAATAATAATAATAATAATAATAATAATAATAATAATAATAATAATAATAATAATCGATATTATGAATTCATTAAAAAAAAAAAAGTCATATTTAACTATTGACCTCAAAACTTTGATTCAAAACTGTTTGAAATTAAAATTTATCAAAGTTGGACATGTTCGTAAGGCAAAATAATAATAATAATAATAATAATTTGTGTAATAAAGTTATTTCATAGAAAGTTGTTTCATTTTAAAAAGTTAGTCCACTTATGAAAGTTATTTCATTTTATGAAATTTTTACTTTCACGTTTATGAAAGACATTTCATATTTCGAATTATTTCATGTAGCGCTTGGAACGTGATATAGGAATCTGGTGAAAAAAATGACCTAAAAAAATACATAGAATTTCCGGTATGACAATCAAATTCAAGGTAAAACTTACAGGTAAGTTAAAAATATCTAACAGACATACATATATTACACCTTTGGAATTAAAAAAAAACTTTTAAAAAGTTTGCATAATAAAGTGCTATAAAAATGAACGAATGTGTAATCTAAAAACTGCCCTTAATAATAATAATAATAATAACAATAATAATATTCACATATCTGTATATTAAGAAGGTATCTTTAATAAGTATAAACAACCTAGGAAACCCCAATTCATAAAAGGAATGAACTTAATCCAAATTTAAAGATGGATAATGTAGGATGAAAAATAAAAAGGATTTAATCTTAAAATGGAACAAAAATGTAATTAAAAAAATATGATGATGGATAGCGAAAAATGAATAGATATACGTTACAAATATAAACGCATCTCTGATTTTATTATTAAGCGAATTAAAGGATTACTGAACAAATTTACAAGCGAAATCAGTTAACGATTAAGCAAGAAACTTTGTTCTAAAGAAATATAAAATTAGAATTTGCTGAAAATACAAATAATTATACAACAAGCAAAAGAAAATATTAAGTTATCCAGGAAATAAATTGATCATATTTGTATTCTGCGTTTACGTGGAAATAAAGTAATGGTCATGAGTTAAGGCTGATTTCTAGGAGAGAAAATAATACAGAAACAAACAAACAAAAAGTTTTATAGGCAACTTTACATTTAATTTCCATATTACAACTTAATTTAAATAATGGTTCATTACGATCTGCGCAAATGGAAATGCTGTAATATATCTCAGTAATATAGTAATTAGAAAAAAATAGCAAAATGTAATTAGAGAATAAGCGAAAATTTATTTAAAAAAATTAAGTTATATTTAATTCCTATAGATACAACTTTTCTTTAAAGATAGAAACATCTAATTTCAGAATTTATTAAAAATAAAAATGTAAAGTCTAATGTAACTGTAAATAAAAAAAATACAAATTATAAATATCAAGCCAAAAAGAAAATAATAATAACATGCATTATTATTACATAACATGCACTATTATTCAACTTTATGTATATATTTACGTAGAAGTAAATAAATTGATTTAAATAAAGGTTGATTTTCTTGCTCAAAACTCTAACTGAAGGCAAAACAAAGTTTTAAAGGCGACTTTTCGACTTTCAATTTTCATGTGGTTTGTCAATTACATAATGATAATAATAATATAACTTAATTTTGCTAATAGCTTCCTGAATGGATTTTTGTGCAAATGGAATTATTATAAGGCATTTCATATTTTATTTAATATTATAATTAGAAAAAAAAAGATAAGCTGTAAAAATAATTGTTATATAACTTATTTTGAATAATGGCTCCTGGAATTTATTTTCGTGTGAATGAAAAAAACTGTAAATCTCATCAGTATATAAAATAGGAAGAAAATAGAAATAAGTGATTAGAGAACAGGTGAAATTTTATAAGGATATTTCAGTAACTACATTTAACTCCTATCACTAAAATTTTCCTTAACCCTTTCGGGCTCCGAATTATTTTTCAATTTTAAGAAAAAATTACTTTTACGTCAATAACTTTAATAGCAATCCAAACAGATTCGATTAGTGTTTAACAAATATCTCATTGTCTGAAAGATAAGGAATGTTGTTGTTTTGCATACTATTCAGTTAATATTCATATGACAATAAGCTTAGGAAGAATTTTTGGAGATGTTTGGAAAATATTGTATTACAATAAGATTTAACTTAAATTACAATTTTCTAATACTTTTTGCGCTTTATTACGTGTGATTCTTTCAAAAAATTAACTTTTATTTTAAATTTAACGAACGAAATATATGTTTACAAGAAAAGAATTGCAAACGGCGCAAAGAGAATTAAGAAAGTAATAATAATAATTATTATTACTAAAGGCCTAAACATGAATTATGTTATATAGTAAATGCATAAATATATACTAACATTACTATATGTAGGTAGTAGGAAAAATATTTCTTAAAATTAAATAATACTGAATTAAAAGTCCTGTACTATTAATAGTACACCAGACCCGAAAGTGCAAGAGAATAATATTTACTTATTTATCAGAATTTTTAAAAAATGTAAATCTCAGACAGAACAAAAGAAAACATCAATGTTTAAAAAAATAATAAGAAGAAGACGGCCCCTTATGTCAGTACGTATTTGCATGGAAGTAGATCAATAGATTTAAATGAATGTTTATTTTTTTGCTCGAAAATCCTACTGAAGCTAAAACAACTTTTACAGGCAAGTTTGACATTCAATTTTCTTGTGGTGATTAAATGTTGCATAATAGTAATAATAATAATATATAATTAGAATAATCAAATTCTAGATTTATCCCTGTGTAAATGGAATTACACCAATAAATGTCAGATTTTGTTTATAAATATAATAATTAGAAGAAAATATAGGAGACTGTAGAATAAACAAAAAATATATAGATATGTAATGTTTATTAACAGAACTTCTTTAAAAAAATTTAAACTAGAAATTTATTAAAATTCAAACTTAAAAACAAGGTAGAATAGCAAGCAGAGCAAAATATTAACTTTAAACACAATTATTTCGAAATAACAAAGTCGCATCTGCACTATGCTTTTAAATGGAAGCAAATAAATAAACTTGAATAAGTTTTGATTTTATTGCAAGAGAATTATACTGAAGGTTGAAAAAAAACTTCGTTAAAAGGATATATGTACTAAATAGCCAATGATGATCGAACACTTGCAATTTTAGATATTTTGTTAAACATTTTAAAAAATATATCAGAAATTATTTTGAAATTCTAGGTGTGTAAACAGAGTAGTGTAGGTCATATATTTCCACGAAGATTTTTTTTTCCGAAGCCACATACGGCACCGTAAAAAAATTAAAGAACGAATATCTTTTGGATAACCTTATAAAAGAGCAAAACAATTTATTACAATAAGGCTTCTAAACACATTCAACCGTTTTAACGCTGTTACTACATTAGTTTTTACGAGGTTATCCAAAAGATATTCGTTAATTTTTCAGCTTGTTGACGGTCCGTTATACGGTTTCGCAAAAAATCTTCACGGAAATATATGAAATATACTATTCTGTTTACACAATCGAAATTTCAGGATAATTCCTCGTGTATTTTTCTGGCTATTCAACAAAAAATCTAAAATAGCAAGTTAAGATATAAAAGAAATAAAACAAAGCATAAACATTAGGCTTTAAATAATAATAATAATGTATCTCATCTGTGCGTATGCTAAATGTGGAAGTTTAGATATTGTTTTCAAAACAATCTTGCTTTTTTGCGTGTAAATAATCTGAAAGAAAAACGACTTTTACAGGCAACTCGCATACATACATTCTACGTAGTTAAATATTACAATAAATAAACAATTAAGTAAATAATGAATAATTGTTATTACTGTTAATTTGAATAATAGCTTCATAGATTTATCTCCGCGTAAATGAAAACACTGTCATTTCTCTCGGTAATATATTAACTAGTAGAGAAAATTGCAATCGGTGCTAAGAAAACAGGTGACATTTTACGAAGACATTATATATATATATATATATATATATATATGTTTGTGTGTGTTTGTGTATGTAACAACCAATTAAAAATGTTAATGCAAATTCAAGCCATAAAGCAAACCGGTTGAAAGGGAATTGTCCCCTTCACAGAAAATAACAATGTATATTTAACATCCGAATTTATTAAAATATAAATATTAAATAAAGATAAAAAAGCAAACAGAGGAAAACAAAAATATTGCTTTTAAGATGATAATACTAATAATAATACTGTCGCATGTGCGTGCATGGATTTTCTGGAAAATAAAGAAATTGGTTTGAATAAATGTTGATTTCGTTGCGTGAAAACGATACTGAAGGTAAAAGAATATTTACAGGCAATTTACGCATGCATTTTTCACGCTTTTAAATAAATAATAATTTTGATGTAACTTATTTTCAATAATGGTTGCCTAAATTTATTTCCATGTGAATGAAAATACTGTAATACATCTCAGTAGTATATTAACTAGATAAAAATAGCAAAAAATGATCAGAGGACAGGCGAAGTTTTACAAACAAAACTTCAGTTACTACATTAATTCCCTATGGACAAAACCTTCCTTACCAGACATCTATACATACATTTAATATCCGAATTTAATAAAAATTTATTTTCAACCCTTTATGGCACGCTTTTTTAAATTTTTCTAAAAAAAATTATTTGGAATCTACAGATCGGTCAAATAACACAGGACAACATAAATCTGGAGTTTGTAGAAAAGCACTTTTTTCTTAATAAATCAATCACGCTGATTACAGATATTACATTAGTTTTTTTGCTATCACCCACGGGGTTTTTTTTTTAATTATTTTCTTTTCTTTTTTATTTTTTTACGAAACAAAAAAGTAGGGGGTGACTCTTAATAAAATTAATGCGGAATATTTATTAAATAAAATACATTCTTTATAAACACAAAAATTAATTTTCTCGTAAAATGACATTAATAAATATAAAATACAATACTGCACTAAAAGATGTGAAACATAAATGCAAATGGCATCTCATTATGGGCTGATATTTGCATTAGAGGACCAATTTTCTCCCTTTCATTTGTAGTGAAAACATGTATTTATTTTGTTCGTGTATTAATACCTTTTTTTTTTTTTTTTTTTTTTTTTTTTTTTTTTTTTTTAAGTTTATTAAGATACTCGCTTCAGGAACAACTCATTCTTGGTACAGAAATCGAGAAAAAAAATTATACCAAGTATTTTTTCCAAAAAATCACATTTTTATACTGCACAGATATTCTTGGGCTTATGACTCATTTATTGTTCACCAATGATCATGAAAAATCTCAGTGGAGACTATTTATTGATTCTAGTAAAAGCAATTTAAAAGGTGTCTTACTTAATAATGGTAATGTTCTACCTTCAATTCTAGTAGCTCATTCTATCAATTTTTAATCAATCATATGATAACTTGATTTTCTCCTCAGTGTTATTAAATATCAAGAATTTAAATGGCAAATCTGTGAGAATTTTACAATTTTATCAATGCTATTAGGTCGATAAGGCGAACTATATAAAAATGCCGTTTCTTATAACGAGTGGAACAGCTGAACTAAACAACAACATTGGATAAGGAAAGAATGGCTTAGAAGAAAAAATTTAAATTCAGGACCCCCCCCCCCCCCCTAAAAAAAGTGATTCGGCAGAACTTAATTGATCCAAATTAAGTCTTTGTTCCTCCCCAGTTCATTAAATTAGCTTTAATAAAACAATTCATGAAAGTCTTGGAGAAGACAGGAGGTTGTTTTCAATGTTTAAACGAAGTTTTTCTACGTTTACTGGAAGGTGAAATCAAAGAAAGTGTGTGTGTTCATCGGCCCAGATATAAGACTGTTAATGAATGACGAAAAGTTTGAGGAAAATATGAAATCAATCGAGAAAGATGCATGGGTTTATTTCAAAGATGTTATTCAGAAACTTTTAAGAAATTAGAAAGATCTTAACTACCCAATAATCGATGAAAAAAGCTCAAAAATTTTAGAAACTGGGTTGTAACATGAGTTTAAAAATATTTTTTCTGTACTCTCATCTTAAATACTTTCTTGAAAATCTTGGTGAAATTAATGAAGAGCAAAATGAGAGATTTCAGCACCACATAAAATGAATGGAAAAATGCGATCATGGACACTGGAATGTCAATATATTAACAGATTACTGCTGGGGGCAAAAAGAGAATAAATCAGCTTCAAATTTAAAGAACACATGTATTTTTTTCATGACAAAGATAAATAATGTTACAGTTACAGTAAATATACATTAATGTAATTTCTAATAAAATATGCACACACGTTAATATATGAATAATGATTTTATGTATTTATCTGATTTTTATTTTTACATTTTTTAATGAATGTTGTGTAAATTGTATATTCTTAAGTTCCAAATTCTTTGTTCCTTAATTTAAAAAAAAAATCTGATGTGATGCATAAAAATGAATATTATTTTTGAAATAAGCATAGCAGATTTAGTACAAGTTACACAAATTCATAAAAACCCCAGACAAAAAAGTTAAATTTTGTAGATCTGTGTAATAGAAAAAAATAATAATAAATAATTTAATTTCAAATTTTCAGCTGAAATTTGATATTTTATGGCGTGTAAACTACATACACAAAATGGGCTTAAATTAATTAATTTTATATGATTAACATTCTGCAACTTTCTTTATATTAGCATGTTTAAGTATTTAGTAAAAATAATAAAAGTTAATTTCACTTTAATAGCTTGGTCGGATTTTTTTTTTTTTTTTTTTTTTTTTTTCCGAAGAACAAATTCTAATTTTATGTCAAATGCAGCCATCTGACAATGGATAAAATAAGTGTTATTCCATTGTTTGGACTCTCTTTGATCAGTTTCAGCGATCACATTGGCCAAATTCATAGCACGTAGAGAGAATTATAGTGTTTTTAAGTATATGCCAGATGTGACACACTGTGCAGTGAAGTGTTAAATTTGAACTATAAAGCAGATAGAGAAAAACAGCATAACATTAGCCATCTAAAATAATAATAATAATATGGCTGCATAATTACATATGCACTTATGTGGAATTAAACAAATTGATTCAAATAAATGTTGATTTTCTTGCATAAAAATCATATTAAAAAACAATTGCGATGGCAATTTGCGCATAAGTTTTTCGTGTTTTCAATTAATATATAAATTATACTACTAATAATAATTATTATTATCATAAAATAAGTTATTTTAATTATGACACTCCAAATTCATTTTATGTAAATAGAATTACTGCAATATATCAAAGATTTTATGCATAATACAATAATTAACAGAGAATAAACATGAGATTAGGGGAAAAGTTTTGTTATAAATGGATTCTGTTACAAATTTGTACAAAAATTGAAATAAATTTAGTCATAATCAATAAAACTTTTCTAATAAAAGTGTAAAAGAGAAATCTATTAAAAATTTAAATGCAATGTTAAGCTATAAAAGAAACGTAACAAAGCACTAACTTAGAGCTTGTTTATTCGAGATGACATGGTAGTATGTGTGCTTATGCATTTCCGTGGAAGTTAAGCAATTGCTGATTTGAAATGCTGATCGCATGAAAATCATACTGAAGATAAAACAACATTTACAGTCAACTTACAGATACAGTTTCTATGTCGTTAAATATAACAAAAGTAGGTAAATCTACAAATAATAATAATTATGTTACATCTTAATTTAAATAATGGTTTACTAGAAAAAATGGCAATAGATAAATGTTATAAAGAAATTTCAGTTTCATTTAATCTCTAACGACAAAACTTTTCTTATATAATCTGCATTACTTTGGATTTATTTATAAAAGTATATATATATCCATTATATAATACTACAAATCGATATATATATATATATATATATATATATATATATATAACTAAAATGAAATCACAAATATATGCACAAGTTAGCAGAATTCTAAAGATGAACATATATACATATGTACATACCAAATCAGAATTTAATCGAAATGCAATTGTAAAGTCAAGCTATAAAGCAAACAGAAGAAAATGTTATTTTAAACTTTCTGTGAAATAACACTTGCTTGCGCTTCTATGTATACGAAATATATGGACGCGCAAATAGTAAAGAAATATATTTCGGCAAATTTGAATTTTCTTGTGGGAAGATCATGCCGAAGAAAAAATAATTTTTACTAGCAAGGGAATTTTCCATCTTATTTAATGTTAAAGAAGAAAAATATCTTCTAGAAATCATGATACAACTTAATTTCAAAAACTGCTTTCTACATGTATCTCCATGATAATAGAACAAAGTATATGTTTCATTCGATGTAAAAGGAATACGAAAATAACAATAAAAGATCATATTAAAAGTAGAAAATTATTTATATATAAAAATATTGCATTTAATAATTACCAAACAGACACCCCTCTCCCCACTTTCCCGCCTGAAAAAAAAAAAAAATCCTAAAATTTCAAGTGAAAATTCGATCTATAAAAAAAAAGAAAAAAGAAAAGAAAAAGAAGAAAAGGTTGATGACAATTTTTTTGTTAAATAACATGATTACATGTTCATGTATTTAAATGTAGATAAAGAAATTGATTTGAGTAATTGTGGATTTTCTTGCTGATAATGATACTGACGGAAAAACAACTTTTACAAGCAAGTTGAACATTTCCCTATTAGGAAGTTATGAGAAAAACGGATCAAGATATTGACATAGTTTATTTGGAAAAACAGCTTATTACACATATCTCTGAGTAAAAATATAAAGAATTAAAAGAAAAAGAAAAGAAAAGAACTAGAAGGCTGGATGCAAATCATGTTAACTGAAAAAAAAAAAAAAAAAAAAAAATCTTCGATTTGAAAACCTGAGGTTCAAATATGCTGCTCTTAATATTCAAATTGGCTATAAAACAAAGTGAAGAAAATAACAGTATTAATCATTCTGCGAAATTATTTGATCAGATGTATGCATTTAAGTAAAAGAAAAATAAAGATATTGGGTTGATACAGAATTTCTGTAGAGAAAACCATACTAAAGGAAAAAAAAAAACAATTTTTATCGAATAGTTCATTATTATTTTTATATTATTGAATATTAGATTAAAAAAAAAATGAATATATTCATAAATTTGATTTGATAAACAATTATTTGCATTTATCTTCGCACAACATGTATATTTTTAGACGTAAATTAAAGGCTATTTTTTATTTGGATACTATTTTATGTTTTTAATTTTAATTTTCTTTTGCTTGGATTTTCATTTTAGAATAATTTTTTATAATGTTTATAAATATTTAGATTACATTAATAATATTTAAAAGTTTTCTTAAAAATATTTTATGACGGAAGTTTCTGACACATTTGGTTATTCATTTTTAAACGCAAGAACATGTCACTTCCAGGCATATATAATAGAGTGATTTAGAAAGCTTGTTTTAAAATAAATTTTTCGGTTATTCTATAGCATCTTAAATTATCAGAAATTATTGTTTCGTGAAAACCCTACCAAATTCAGAAGATTCTTTGAAGTTGAAACCACCAACGTTGACCATTTTCTGAAAAATTATCAACACATGTCGAAAAAAAAATTGATTTTTATATTTTTTGAATAAAACTACTTTCAAATTTCAACAAAAAAAAAAAAAAAAAAAAAAAAAAAAAAAAAAAAAATTACTTAATGTGCCATAAATTATCCAGAATTTGCTTAATACTATAAGGACTATAAAATATATACTGTTTTGTTAACTGATATAAGGATTATAAAATAAGCTCAAAACTTTGAATACAACAGTACCCATGTGGTAAAACTAATTAAGAGGCTACTTCATTCAAAGGAATAGGCCCACTGGTTAATTCTAATCTTATGGAAGAATTTTATAAATATATCTCAGTTGCATTTTAATATATTTTTTTTTCATTGGATAGCTCAGATCGATCTGTATGCAGGCCATTTTTTACTTTTTTGATTTTGTTTCCATATATTTTTATGAGGATACTTTCATTTTCGGAACCGGTTTGGAAAGCGAAAGCACCCCCATAAAAAATATCTGCACCAAAATCGAAAAAGTGTAAAACGGCTTGCATTAAGATCAAACTCAACTATCTAATCAACAAAATCATTTAAAAATATTGAAATGCAATCGAGATATCTTTATAAATTTCTTCCATAATATTAGCATTAGCGAACGGATCTTTTCATTTGACAGAAGTTACCCCTTAAATAATATTACTTGGGATTTATTTTTTATATAATCGTTGATAGAAATATCAAATACGGAAATAGAAAGATTCACTCGAAATATATTAGTATAATACTTACATATTAATAGACTAATATAGTTTTATTTTAATAACAAGGCAGTCTACCCATTATTAGCCTTTTTTTTTTTTAATAAGAAAATTTCTTGCACATTTAGATTAAAATATGAACCTTCATCACATTTTAATAAAAATTTTATTATGATGACTTAAAATAATAAATAATAATTATTATTAATAAATCAAACTGGTAAAATTCATTAAAATATTTTATTAATTGTTATTTTTCAATATTTAGGTATCATTTAAAATTGGAAAAACATAATTAAAAGTTTTTTGAATAAACAATTTTATATTTACTTAAGAGAGGTGTAACAAAAAATTAAAAACAAATATTATTGACATGTTTCGATTCCAATCTAATAAGAACCATAATCATAATAAAATAAAAATACATATCGTTTCACGGTCAATAGAAACGGCACGCGACAATGAGATGTAAATAAAAACACGCGATCTATTGTAAAAACCATAAATTAAAAATATACCATGATCTAAAATTAATTTCCAACTTGGTTCATCCTATTCAAATTTTCAAGAGGAATTTATTCAAAAACTCTAACTATAACTTAGGTATAATAAAAAAAATTATCATTGCAAACAAAATTTTTACGCGTATAGATTTAATAACTTTTTTACGATAATTAAAAGCGCAAGGATTAGCATACAGGTCTCTAATATTCGTTGAGTATTTTTTTTCATTTTTATTTACATTTGAATCAAAGAAAAAATATTTAAAAAATATCAATAAAAATCACTTCTTTTGATTAAAATTTGAAGTATATTTCAAATAATTTATGGGGCTATAGCTAAATATGTTAAGAAAACGTTAAGAATAACAGAAACTTCGTAAAATGAACAAGAAGGAGATTTCCATATCTGGGTCATAATCAGATAAAGGGAAATTTTATATCCTTGACCAAAAAATGGAAAGTTAGTGAGTCTAACATGAATGTTTTAAATTTATTTTAAAAAATAAATGAAGAACTACACTGTGCAACAGTTTAAACATGGGAAAAATAAAATTTTGAATATTGAAAAAAGTAAAGAAGTTACAAATGTCATTACCATGGCATGTCCCTAACTTCAAATTTAATAATTCAAAATTATATTTTGAAGTGTTGGAAAGTCTTTGAGCAAAAACAACAACAGTATAATAAATTTTGATCTCTCTACATACAATATAATTTATATTTTAGCTTCAAAATATTTTTTCCTCTGAATTTTATTAAATTAAATTTTGTCCCTGGAGTTAATGGTCATTACTATGGTGCAAAGTGTTTTCTTTCATAGCTCATAACTAAAGAGCGTTAGAATATACTTTTAGGCACTGTAATGTTGTGCAGCTCATGTTCTTACAAACAGTGGTGTCTATCGTTTTTGAAATAGGTATATACTGTTTCATTTTGATACTTTTATTCAAAAACTGAGAACAATGTGTTTTTTATGTGTCGTTACCATGTTTCATTTTACTAAAATATAATAATGCAAATTATTAACTGTATTAATTGAATTATAAAGATCTCTAGGACTATTTTGAAAGTAAATGTACTGTAAGCCTTTAATTGCTATAATCTAGCCTAAAATGAGGTTAAACATTAAAAATGTCATTACCATGTCTTTTCGCAGACATGATATTGGCCAACAGGCTATTGAAATGACAAATTTCAAGATTTTTTGTATTTTCTAATATTATTTTACCAAAATTACCCTCAATAACATGAATTTGAGTTTGAATATAAAGATTTAAACTTACTGACTTATTGTTTAAAAAATAATTATACCCGATTTAACAAAACAATCATTTTCATTTATCTTTGTGAACAAAAATGATTTTTCTTTTACATTATTTATGTTTATATTTATTTCATAAATGATAATAACAAGTGGGTAAATAATTAAATATGAATGTATTAATTTTTAATGTACTTATATTATATGAAATTGAATTATGAAGTAGTTAGTTTGATCTTCCAATTATTAATTTGGGTTGCTATTAATTAAAGCCATAAATAAGGCTAATGATTTCTGCTGATATTTTTCTCATAATGTCAGACATGCAAACATTCCATTATTACAAATAATAATAATAATAATAATAATAATAATAATAATAATAATAATAATAATAATAATAATAATAATAATAATAATAATAATAATAAATAGAAAATAAAAAACTGTTTTTTTTTTTTTTTTTTTTTTTTTTTTTCAAAAGCAAAATTTCTCTTTATCTAAGAATGATAATTTTAACACAGATTATACTTCATGTTTAAAAGTTCAAAATTTATGTTAAGTATGCAATATTTGCTTTATTAATTGAAGAATTTCCAACTGAGCGAAAATTGAATATTTGCTTTATTATGAGTATAGTATGCTTTTAAAATTTCAGAATCTTTTGATAAGAGAATATTTTTGGAGTGTTGCAACATCATATATTTCGATTATTTTATGATCGGTGAAAACAAATTAGATAGGTTGCCCAATAACAGGAAAGAAAATACAGATATTTATTGTAGTAAATTTTCTAAAATAAATAATGCAACAAGAATTTATTATCACAATCTTCCCAACGTAATATAGTATCAGTTTATTTAAAACACTATAATTTTTCAAGTTTGTTCTTAACTATTAAATTTTATTACTGTATTTATTAATAATTAAAGTAGTATTCAAAAATAAATTAACGGGAAGGAAACACAACTGAGAATTATTATAATTATAATTTAAATGAAATTATATTTTAGCATATTTACGTAGTTATAAATTTAGCTTTAGTATACAAATGCAATTTTATTTTCATATTTAATTTTGTGTATGATATAATTTTTACGCTGGAAAATAATGATGTTTATTTTAAAGCACCGCAGCAAATTCCGTTGTAAAATAATTTTACATAATTTTTAAACTCTAACACGTTCTTGAGTAATGCTAATGTTTAACTACACTATAGAATTAAAGAAGAGAATTATTATAATTATAATTTAAGTGAAATTACATTTTAAGATATTTACGTTGTTATAAATTTAGCTTTAGTATACAAACGCAATTTTATTTTCATATTTAATTTTGTGTATGATATAATTTTTACGCTGGAAAATGATGATGTTTATTTTAAAGCACCGCAGCAAATTCCGTTATAAAATAATTTTACATAATTGCTTATTACTTATTTTACATGAATGCTATTGTTTTACATGAATGCTATTGTTTAATTACATTTATTTTAATGCATCCTATAATATCTCGTTGCGGCTTTTAATATTATTAATATTATTTTAATCTTGATATTACACTCCGATATACATAGCTCTGTATTATTTGGAGATGGATGTATGCGCGATTTAAATGTTGCCTTCACAATGAGATATAAATTATTTTTTAAAGAGCTTTTAAGCCTCGCATTATTTATTTCAGTTCATTTTTACTAACTGTTAAATTAATGTATTCTTATTTTCATATTTTTTGAACAATGTTTCCAATAATTTCTTTGTTATCGATATTGTTAGACATTGATCGAATTATACGTCGGTCTTTCATGCACGGCATTTCATCAAACTTTAATGAAGTCCAAAATTTCAAAATATATTTAGCTTTTGCTTTAGGCTAAAGTAGTAATTTGATCTTTAATCTGAATGCATTTTATTATCAAAATCTATGAAATATTATTGATTCATCCAACTGGGTATTTCTGGAAACTGAGTATTTCAGGTGTTTAAGACCTGAAATCATTGGATCATCATATATGAAGCAAAAAGTTTCATAACAAACTGAAAACATTGATTTACTCAAATTTGATAGTGTCATTTTTCTCAATGTAATGTTTTAAAAATCAACGAATCTGTTTCCGGCATAAAAATCATGTGTACATTACACATGTCTTTTTCACGAATAAACATTTGAAATTCCAACGTTTTCCATATTATTTTGCATTTAGAAAAGTACTTTGCAATAAGTGTTTTCATTTGCGAGACGTATAAGACCCTTTTCTGCTTAGTGTTAATTGATTTAAAAAAAAAAAAAGTGAAATAAAAGTGGAATAAAAAAGAAAAATAAAACACAAACTTTATACAAAAATTATTTTCATATATTTTCTTTTATTCTGGAAAATTAATAATTAATATATTATATCAGTGTATTAGATTTCCATGTGAAAACCGTTGCATTTTATATATTAAATAAATATTATAAATAAAATATGCTACTATGACTGTGAACTTTGTTTGACTATCAAAGAGTACTTTGAAGATTTATATATCTTATGATTGATCTTATATTTTTCATATATGTAAATTCTTTTAAGCTATGCTACATATTCAGATTTTCATGTACAATTTCTAAGATCAAATATATACTACCAACTCTATATATGCAGACATATCGAAAGGTCTGTAGTACTACACGATATCGAACCCTTACTGTTAGCTCTCGCGGTTTGCCCTAAATCCCACTTCACAAAGCTCACACAGTTAGAAAAGGGAGATGAAGAAAAAGCTACAGAAAGAAAAAAAATCGAGAGAGAGGGTCCGTATTGGGATTGAAGGTATAAGAGAGCGATAGGGGGAGAAAAAAAGAGGCGCAAGAGCAAAAGAGGATTCTCGGAGGCAGGAAAAGAGAGAAGGGAAGAAAAGAGCATCGGGTTCGGAGTGATCCACACACAAGAAAAGGACGCGCTTTCCAGGAAGTGCATCAGGATATGAGGCGGACAGACGGACATGGGGTGGGAAGGGACAGCCCCGGGGCAACGGGGAAAAAAGGACACCATGTCCTTTTCAGAAGGGAAAAAGGAGATGGTGTATGGGTGGCCAAAATCTATGAACCGGTAGATAGGCCGTTTTGTCAAACCACCGCTGTGAAGGAGGGGTGGGGAGTCAAAAGTATGGGATTTAATATAGAGGATAGGGATGGTGTGCGATAGCTTGTAAGACTATCTCAAGAGAGGAATGTCGTTGAGGGTAAAATGGACTTGCAGTTTTACTTCCCATAAATTATCCATGAAATTTTATTTTAATACGAATTACAGAAAAAATTAGAGTGCACAAATGTAAAAATCAAATAAAAATTGCTTGAAAGATGTAATATATAGATTTTTTTAAGTTGCGGTTGGCAATCGATCCAAGTTAAAACGCGAACTGAGCTTAATACTATTTAAGTGAAGTGAATTCTGGTCAAAAATATCCATATGTATGTCTTTTGGAAGTTTATACGAAAATTAAACAAGGATTTCGCAATTTTTGTGTTCATATTTTTTATAGTTTCCATTTATAAGTTCATGAAGTTGTACATTCATTTTTATTTTTATGGAATTTAGAAAGTTGTTCATAATAATAGAAAAGATGAAAATATTTTGACAAGAATACCAAACATTCT
Organism: Maratus speculifer; assembly: GCA_964019185.1. NCBI lineage: Eukaryota > Metazoa > Arthropoda > Arachnida > Araneae > Salticidae > Maratus > Maratus speculifer. The sequence continues at coordinate 51,696,767 of OZ025290.1, read as the reverse complement.
CAGTCATATATACAGAGGCTTAATAACTTCGTTATTATACATATACATACACACGCACACACCTATATATATATATATATATATATATATATATATATATATAATATATGTGTGTGTGTGTGTGTGTTTATCGATTTAGGCACTAATAAAATTTATACATCATTTAAAATTTTAAGAAATTAACTCTAATTTTTATTATCATTTAAACACGCTTTTTCAGACTTTTTTCTCTGTATATATTTTTTAATAAAGTATTTTATAATCAATAAAAAACGCGACTATATAGTGACTGTTTAAAAAATATATATCTTTTATTAATTAAAATTTTATACAGTTTTATTTTAAATGAAAATAAAATTGCGTAACCTAATTAAATGTTTAGTAATATCGGAATTGATTTATGTATCATATTCTTGAACGTAAGACGTTTTTATAATAATGTTAATATTTCAAAGTATACAAATGCATATATTTTGAAAAAATATAGATATTGTCAAAAATTTATTTCGTAAAAGTTTCGAAAATTCAAGCACAATTTCAAGAATTTATTTAAAATGTTTACCGACGTAAGACTTTAATTTTTAATGGCAATTTAAAAGTACTATTTTCTTGAAAACGGAACATTGTGATTAAATCACCCAATAACATCAAAATATTCAATTTTGAAATCATAAAGTAACATAATACTTATAAAGTGAGATTATACAGTTATGGTTATATAGCAAAACAAAATATTTAGTAATATCTGAATTTATTTATGTATTATATTCTTGAACGTAAGACATCTTTATATAATAATGTTAACATTTAAAAGTATGCAAATACATATATTTTATCTGACTTCATGAAAAAATATAGATAATGTAAAACATTTGTTTTGTAAAAGTTTCGAAATTTCAAGCATAGCTTCAAGAATATATTTAAAATGTTTACCAATGATAGTTTTCCATTATTTATACCAATTTAAAAAGTACCTTATTTTTGAAAATGGAACATTGTGAACCACCGAACAACATCAAATTATTCAAACTATAAATTAGTTCTCAAAAAAAAAAAAAAAAAAAAAAAAAAAAGCAAAAAAAAGAAGTACACTGTAAAAAAATATATCTACATTTACTAAGCTTTTTCTAGTAGATTTGTATTCCAAGAACTGTTCATGTAACGGTAACAGAAAAACTCAAGTAACATTCCTCGGTTACATGAAATTTTGCTGTTATCGTTACAAGAAAAGTTATTGGAATACAAAACTACTAGAAAAATTTTAGTAACCTTGCAGATTTTTTTTTACAGTGTACTTACAGTGTATAGCACTTTTTCGTCCCAGGCAAAATAAGTAAGTTTTTCTACGAACGTAAGATAGGCAGAAGTACTTAGATATTCTATATGATGGAATAATGACAATATGAAAAAACGACGTTTATGCTAAGTGTATTTTATGTTAGTTTGATAAAGGACTTCGAATTTAATATTCATTATTATGTACAATCAAAACATTTAAAAAATCTTCATTTCCAAGCCAGGGAAAAATATATATACTTTGTTTGTATAATTCGGCTAATTTATTATATAATATCTGGTCATCTTAACCTTACTTCAGAAAATTTGATGTCATATTCTTTCATATAGTAACACTGCAAATGCGTAAAACACATTTGTAACACTAACTGAACATAAAAATCAGAATTAATAACTAAAATCGTTTTCGATTGAGTTGTGAATGTGTTGCACAAATTAAAAAGATTGTGTAAAAAGTGTTGTTAAAAATTACAAAGAAGAAAATGTGTTTTTAAAAAGTGTTTCAAAACTTTCATTTTTAAAATTGTGTAAATTTAAAGGCACGTGTAGAAAATATTTTGGAAGTGTTTTACACGTGTTTTTTGTAGTGGTCTAATTTGTGTGGTTTTAACAATGTGTTGTTAATTTGGGGACAAAGTGTTGTGTGGCACAACACTATCTTAAGAAACTATTTTCATCAACACTATTTACAACACTATTTCTACACAAATAACAACACAATTTTTAGAACGCATTTCTAGATAGCAAAACTTTTGCAGTATATTAAGGGCACACTTCTAGGGAGCAACCCTTTTGCAAAACATTAAGAACACAATCACAACACATTAACGTGTTGTGAATTTGGAGACAAAAAGAGTTCCGAAATGTGCTTATTTTTGTGTTTCAAAATTTGCAATGTATGTACAATTACAGCATTAAAAATATATTTATTTCCCAGCCTGGAAAAAAATATGTCCTTTGTTTGTATACTTTGGGTCGTTTATTATATAATATTTAGTCATCTTGACCATATTTCAAAAACCTTGATATCATATCTTTTAGACATAATATCGCAATTTTTAGAATAAGATTGGGATAACCAGGTTTTAGAGAATACAAACTAGAATACCAAAGTGCAAGTGATTCTTCTCGTTCACCTCTAAACCCACAAGATTGAAAATATGGAGTCTGCCTCTTTCACTCCCAGTCTTCTAAAAATTAAAAAAAAAAAAGAAAAAAAAAAAGAAAAAGAAAAAGAAAAAGAAAAAAAAAAGAAGATTTAAAAATTACATTGTTTTCAATTGTTGAGCAAAATTTGGAATTTAGATTTGTAATTAATAGAAACATTTCTGAAATTTTCTGTTTATTATTTATGAAAAAATATATAAGATAAATTCAATTTTAATTTTATATTTTCATTTACTCATACTTTTCAGTTGAATTATTTATTTTTCATGCAGAGCTTTTGACAGTTAATCACATTTATTGTAAAATTAGAGGCAGCGCACTCCATTGAAGGTGTAGTGATATGTTGTTTAAGAAGTGCATAATCATAGCAGCATTGAACACAATTCTAAATACCAAGTAAAAAATAAAATAAATAAATTTAGTTTTTTTTTTTTTTTTTTTTTTTTTTTTTTTTTTAAGAAATTGATTTGTAAGTTTTCGAAATAAACATAGCTCGTTAAAATGTGCAACATAATAATGTCAATATCCCAACAGAGGATGGTAAATGATAACAATTGCAAACCAAACTCGGAATGTTAAACTATGCCAGTAAAAATGTCTTAATAAAGCCTTGACATAAAAAAAAGGTTTAATAGATGATCAACACGAGCTGTTAAATCATCATCAAATAACTAAGATTAATTTTGTAACAATTTTAACGAAAAAAAAAATGTATTTAAATATAGAAACTCAGGAACAAATTACTTTATTAAAGTTGAAGAACTTATAAAAACTTAATTTAAAAGGGAGATTGAAAGAAGAAAAAGTATTTTTCTCGTCCTCTCCCCCCTTCCCACTTTTTTTTTTTTTTTCAATTTTTGAAATTTAAGAAAACGTCTTTTTTAATTGAAAGAACTTATTTGCAAATGATTATTACATTATCAATTTTTATCTAAATGTTGGAATTGAGTTAAATCGGATGTCATTTTGTTAACGTAATTTTTAAATATCAATATAAATTCCGTTTTAAGATAGTGCTAGTAATTTTATTTTAACTAACTTTTATAATTAATTTTCAGTTGTGAAATTACGAGTGAAATTATTGAACATGCATACAGTGCAACCTCAATTATCCAAGATAAGTGGGACTGACAGTAACTCGGATATCGGAAAACTTGGTTAAAAGAAATTGTATGTAAGAACTCGACGTACTTGCAAATTTAACATCTCTTAGACTAAAAAAGCGACAGAACGTTTTAGTATGATAAAATTAAAGGTATAAAGTTATTTTTAACAGCTCAAGAAATTAAAAAATGTAATCTTCCACAACATCGCTAATCAAGTGGTCTGGAAATGTAATTGTTTGATAGCACATTCCACCTAGTGTTAATAGGGCCACAAAGCCACTAGAAGCAAAATCAGACTTCGTTATCAGTTCTGTTAACAGTAACTTTGATTAATCGAGGTTCTACTGTATATATATGTATATATTGTTCATTTTATTTCTATCTTGTTTAAGAATTTACAGAGCTGTAATAAAAATTCTGTATTATTTTACAATTCGGAAAGTTACATTCCGTTTTAAATCTACATCATGCAGCGTCGAAATTATAAACTGATACTCAAAGAAAAAAGGAAATCCTCAAAATGTACACAACCATCTGAAACATATTTTCTTCCAGGACGAAGGAAGTTAGTTTTTAACAAAACTTTTAAGACTGACTGAAATAATGACATTTATGCTAAGTATATTTCGTGTTAGCTTTACAAAGAGCCGCGAACTTCATATTCCTTTTTATGCATAATCACGGCAGTGAACAAATCTTTATTTCCTATTCAGTCGGGGAAAAAAGGAACTTTCAGTCCTTGGTTTGAATCATTCGACTTATTTAAAGGAAATGATATCATGATTTCTGATGTCGCATATCTTGTCAATCTGCGTGACATTATGCTGTTAATCTTTCAAAAGGGATTGATACTGATAACAACTACAACTGCGACACTAAATGATAAACTGTCTCTGCGAAATTACATTATCCTTAATGAAGCCTTGGCATAAAAAAAATGGCTAAGCCTGTTTATAATGAAATATTAGTTTCATATCAAATGGTTTGTGTTAAATCTCGTCATCCAATTTGGGAAAAGAAAAGTACTTGACTTTTAAAATTCATAGCATGTAAACGCATGAGTTAATGATGTTCTTAGAGCTTGGACGAATATAACAAATTTAGAAGACTATGTTAATTTGAATGACATTTTAAGTTTTTTTTTTTTTTTTTTTTTTTTTTTTTTTAAGAAATGAATGGAACTAACTTTAATTCTAATAACTTGTATTCGTAAAAATTATTTTTTGTAGAATGTTATTGAGACATTAAATTAGACTTTCTACGTTAATGTAAATTTAATTGTAAGATATACTGTATAAGTTTTATTTCAATTCTACAGTGATCCATAAATTCTAAAGAACACCTATTTTAAAAGTTTTTATAGTTTCATTTTGGAGATATAGTGCTTTCTAAATATGAAAAAATAAAAAGTTTTATTGTTATTTATTTATTTTGAGTCAGAGTTATGATTTCGAAATCAATTATATTTTGGTGAAAAATAAAAATTTTGTAAAGAAAGATCTGTTCGAATAAACTATGCATTTATTAAACACAACTCCTTCCTTGCGCTCCAATTTCTGTCTCTCTTTTTTAATAACACGTTTTAAATCCTAAACAAATTTTAAAAGGCAAATATTTCGCTTTTATGGAATGAATTTTGTAAAAAAAAACTCATTTTATAAAATATTTTGTATTATTATTTTTTTTAATGGGCCATTTTTATTAAAAAGAATTTTGTAAAAGAGATTATTTTATTAAATAGAATTTTGTAAAGAAATACTAAAAATTCTCTAACTTTGGCCTAGATCAACAAATTACTCTGAGATGTGATTTAAAGGTATATTGTTCAAATAAAATAAATGATGAAGTCTTCTACATATTCGTATTTCTCTTGGCATTATATATTTTTGTTTTAGGAAAGTTATATTACAATCAGTGTCTAGTTAAATACGGGGAGGGGGGGGGTGTCGGAGACCCTGGTTCTATGGAGTAAAAAAGCCCAGGCAAGGTGAAAAGAAATTTAATGATTAAGAAAAATCATGCGAACATTAAAATGGAACAATAATTTTCTGAATGTAAAATTTTACTAAAAGTTTTTAAGGCTTCAAATAGGGGAAAGTATTTTTACTGAAATAAGTAAACGTGTAAAATGAATGACTAAAGCACTTAATAAAGAAATATTGGAAACATCTGGGGGAGACCAATATCCAGCATTCAATTAAAAACGGTTGGTTAATATGATGATGATGGTTATATTATTGCTTTCAATTTTGTTACTTGTATAATTATTTCAGAGTTCAACTGTGACAAGTGCAGATCAAATCTTTGTGATAAAATGAAGTAAGTCTCGTTGTATTCTTCTTATAATAAATGTAAATGGAACAGCCAATGTTTTAATATATCTGTGCGACGAAAGTAATCTGAAAATTTCAAACGTCCAAAAATAACGTTGAAAGATCATTTACCCATCCAACCTCAAGAACTTTGAGTTTATTCAAACGGTGATGCATGTATTATTGTCTTATGTAACATCTTGACATCACATTTGAATTGCTTCGGATGCTAACTCACTTGCATTATTAAAGTGCATTTTAGAAATTCATTTTTTATTCAAAAATTTTGAATTTATACCAGAATTTCTGAATAATAATGCTTGCTTTATTTCATGATAGCTTATAATAATTTTATAAAGTAAATATTTTTTTAATTTCTGAATAAGAAATAAATTTCTGAAATGGGTGTATGCATGCGCTAATGATGTAAATATGTTAAGGGCAAACTTGCAAATCTCAAGCTTTGAGAATCAGCTGCTTAAAATTGCATTTAGATACTTGTTTTGCCTTTCTTCAGCATTTGTCAAGAAAAACTATTAACACCTATCCTTCGTCAACTGTCTGTGATTATTCATAAAAGGATGGAAAGATTTAGCAATTAAAAGAAGATTAGAAGATTACATTGACAAGAAGAGAATATTTTCCACCTTCAGAATGTCCTCTGTTTCCTTCTAACGCTATTAAAGTTGGAAGCACCTCGTGACCATAAAAAACGATGTCTATTGCTGAAAATAGTTGAATGATAATGCCTATTTGGATATTAAATATATTAATCTATTATTATCAGTTTGTCAGTATGTTTTTTAAAACAAATTTCAGGCATTAAATATGAAATGAAACTTGTGAGAGATCGCACCAATTTCTAGAGTCTTTTATATTACGCATACATACATGTGTATATATATATATGTAGTAAAAAATTGAACTTTGTTGTGTTTGTCCTAAGCATGTGCAATGCTCCTTTATGCGTTATTCTTTATTATCTTTGCGTTATCTTTTATTAGTTATAAAGTTTCAACTATTGTCAAAAACTCAAGAAAGAGAGGAGGTTCTCAATTACAGCCATGGATTCTTAAATGGGTTAAGTGAATCCTGCTTGCAAGTAACATTTAGTTAGTCATCTTATTTGCATTACTGTACCCTATGTAGCAACACCATACTAAATGCACTCAACTTTTTTAGACTTTCTCATTAATGCATTATTTTCTTTATTTCTTTATCACTATTATTGTTATTGTTATTTACCATGAGGCTTAAACACATACATAAAGTATCTGAGAAACGTATTCTAATTTTCTTGAACAATGCCGAATATTTGTTAAAAGAATAACTGCTAAAATTTTGAAAGTCAATTTTTGCTGTCTGACTCAAGTGCTCTGATAAAATACCTTTTTACTGGCATATAGAAGCTCCAGATAAAAGAATTGAAGAAGCCTTTGAAACATCTGCATTTATTTTAACATTGTTTCAGTTCCTTCTAGAAATGTTATTCATCTTACGTGCATCGGTGTGTCATATGTGCGCCTACACGATGCGAAATGTACGAACTTTTCCAGGCCTTTCCATTCACAACTTACAATAAACAACTTACTTTCGCATCCACAGAGCACAATGCATTACCGAAACTGAAAATTTTTCATTAACTCTGATCTCTTGCTTCACTCTCCGACAATAAAGTACCCCGAAAAATTATTTACTCTCGGTACCCTTCCCCCTCTGTGCAAATCTCCCACTCCGCTCCTTTAACAGCACACGGGACACGTGCCCCTTTCGGATCCGGCACCCCGCCCCACAATGAAACGGGGGCTGCTTTTGCAAGTCGGGGGTGGTGTGCCCCCTCTTTGAAACTGTTTCGATGTCCTTCTCAAACACTGAAGTGAAATGGAATGGGATGCAAAAAATGTCAGCGTCTTTTGTCTCGTGCCTCAATGAGAGTTTAACGAGCAAAATGAGAATCCTGGGCTGTGGAGCACAGGGGGGGAGTCGCATTGATAAAGATGCTCATTTGTCGATGTTTGCTACGTCAGGAGCTTTTAAGTCGCTAATAAAAAGAGCGGTGTTTTAAGAATCAGCATTGTGGGTTGGGAATTAATTAGCAGCTCGTACAAGTCTGCCTCCACTTCTTCCATGCATTTCTGGCTGACTGACGGCGGCTGTCGATGAATGGTAACAGATTTCAATACAAGAAAGATAAGATTTCTCGGTATCAGAAGTTGTTTAATATTCAAAGGGATATATTTTGCATTATTTCAATTCCGTTGTATTACTAATCTCCGAAAGAGAATAATGGGTTTTAGTTGGTAAGTCAGACGGCAAAGAAAATATTGCTCAATGATTCAAAGGCGGAACAATAAACCCGAGTTACAAGTCGGGTGTAGAATGTCTTGAGGAATAAAAATGATGCACTTTGTGTTTATAAAGTAAAATTTCTGTATTATCCTAATACATAACAAGGGGAAAGTTAGTCAACAAATAGCGCATAAACGTAAGCAAAAATGTCTATAAAATATAGCTCATTTTAATTGAAATATTTTCGGCTTCAAAATTTACTTAATATTCAAAAATATATATTTTGTATTATTTCAATTCCATTGCATTGCTTTATTAATCTTCAAATGCAATGATGAGTGTTAGTAAAATCTCCCATTGCTCACTAATACAAAAGGTAAAACTATAAATTAAATGGCGTATTTGGGTTTAGATTGTATTGTAAAGTTAAAGTTACATAATCTACATTAAATACAAAGAAAAATTTACGCAACAATCAAAATTTAATCACGTTTTGTATAGCAAGAGTAATTACTCAGCAAATAGGTTTAGATTAATTTTAATAATAAACTATTAATTCACTGCTATAGACATTGTGTTTCAAACAGATTGAAATACACTTTAATATTTTATATTTTCGAGATCAGTAGACAATGTAAATTACAAAAGTGTTCAGAATATATGTTAGGAAATAAATTTATTTTAATTCTTCTATTGATTTTCAATAAAGTTACACCTTTCATGTTTTATAACATCTTCAATAGATAAAGTAGTCAGATAGAAAATTTTTCATTTTAACGCAACACACATAAAATTATATTTGTATATTTAAAAATGGAAGTGGGTTTTGCTTATTTAAAAGAACTATTGTGAAAGAATATAATAAGAAGAATATAATAATAAAAGAAAGAAAGATTATATACGTGTAAATTTTAAATGTAAATATGTGAGGCATTGCAAGACCCCCTCTCCTCCACAAGAAAAAAACAAAACACGATCGATAATAGATTTATGCAGTTAATCTTAAACAAATGATTATCAATGCATTGGATCAATATTAATGAAAACGAATTCTAAAATGTGACAATTAGAAGAGCACGGTAATGAATTGCCTCTCCTTTTTTAACTACATTTTTAGTACTTAATTTTTTTTTTCTTGTTTATGCCTGTGAAATACTTTATTTAGATGTGTTTCTGATGCAATATTTTCTAACATATTAACACTGTAGAAAAAAAATTGTAAAGTTACTAAATTTATTTTTAGGAAATTAATAATTCAAGAACATTTTATGTAACGACAACAAAAAATTCACATAACAGATACAGATTTGCACAGTGAATTCAAAAAACCTGTAAGGTTGCTAAGAATTTTATAGGAAACTAGAATTCCTAGAACTTTTTATGCAACGGCAACTCATTTTATAGATAAAATTTTAAAAAGATTACTGTAATTTAAATAGAATTTCTTTGAAAGCTCAGATTTTCTTACAAATTTTGTATGTTTACGTCTTTTTTTTCCCCCTTTACAATGCATAGTTATGATTTAAAAAAGTCCATCATCAGACGATATCTATCATTAGTGATGAAATAACCTTTTAAAAAGTAAAAAAAAAAAAAAAAAAAAAAAAAAAAAAAAAAAATAAGAAGATTTTTCTTTCACAATTCAGTTAATTTCTAAATATTAAAGCTAGGCTTTTTTTTTTTTTTTTTACAATTATCTCATTAGAGTAAAAGGAACAGATATCCAACAGATCAACTTCACCTATAGAGTTGTCATATGAAAATTTAAAAATGTATGACTTTTTGAAAATTACTTGAAGGATTATTTCGCAAAATCTTATTTTATACATTAACAAATTTTATTTCTCACCTTAAAAGAAGAAAAAATGCAATTTTAGATTTCTTGTAAAGTAAAACCTTCTAAGGTAAAAAATTAAAATGCATTTCAACCTTTTTGAGATATTATGCATAATGCATGAAGTTTCTTCCAATTATCTCTTTTTTTATGCAACAAAAAACAAAACTGTATTTTCATACTCGCTCAATACGCTTTTAATGAAAATTTTATTTCGATTTTAAATTAGTTCTATTTAAATCAGATGTATACTACGTTTTATGCTTACCAATTGCAAAAATATAAATGTTACATCTTGAAATATAATTTGTTTTTTAATGTTATAGTAATGAAACTAAACATTCGTTTTCTCCATTTTTTCCCTTGGAAAAAAAAAATGTCAATCCAAAATACGTTTTTTAACACATTTACAAAATAATGGATTCCAAAAATGTATATGCAATAAAAGCTCTTAAATTTAGAATTATTTTGGTCAAAGGCTGTAGTTCAAATTTCAGATGCCTTAAAGCTGCTTTGAATTTCTTCTATATATGTATACATATATATAATTATACTTTTTTTCTATAAATTTCGGAACATTGTTGCGTATTTCAGGGGAAAAAGAAAAAAAAAATGTTTCAATAGTTTTGCTTTACAAGAAATGCATTTTTCCCTTTCATTAGTACTACACTGTAAAAAAAAATTCAAGAGGTTACTAAAAATTTCTTAGTAAATTTGTATTCCACAGAAATTTTTAGTAACCATTACAAACTTTTTTTTTTGCAAGTGAAACAAATATTTGTTTTGTAAACTGAACAAAAGAATTTTTTGTATAACTAACTTAAAACTTTTTAGTATGAGCCACCAAGCAAATTTTAGTAATAGCTCCAAAATTATTTTTAGTAACCATTACGTTTGCCCGAAGGGCAGGAGCTTCCTTCGAGCTGCATCCAGTGGTTAAAAAGACAGACTTCTAAAACGGAAGATTTTCGGTAAAGCCGCAATAGATGGCAGCACCAAACTAAAACGGAAGATTTTCGGTAAAGCCGCAATAGATGGCAGCACCAAACATTGCTACCAACTCTATTTTGACATGTTTCTAAAGGGGAAGGAAAATTCAGAGATCATTACCCACGGTAACTGCTACGACAGGATTTTCATAATCCCTTTATTTACATTCGGTGCATATTTGGCGGCGGCCAGAATCGAACCCAGGTACTTTCAGCCTGGAGTTCGGTGCGGTGACCACTATGCTGTCACGGCCACACCAAATGAGTTTTAATAATAGCTATTAAAAATATAAAACTATTAAAACTATTCGTTGCTAGCTTTTTTCTAGTAATTCTTACAGATTCCTTGTAACCGAGTAAGATTATTAAAAATTTTTTAGTAATTACAAGGATTACTAAAATTATTTTAGTAGATCGACACTTTTTTTTTTACAGTGTACTGTATGTAGAAATTTAATTGTAGTCAATTTTTCGTCTCCCCAGGGAAATATTTTGTCGTTTATATTAAGACGAAAAAGTAAGATATGTCGGAGTTATGCAGATACATATAAACCACTAGGGTAAATGCCCATCCTAGGACGACAGGTAAAAATCGTGCTTTTCACTTAAAAATTGAAATAATCGATAAAAATATTGGCATAGATGTCTCAGACTTACCGATGTTGATGCTATGTTTTATTGCGACATTATAGATAGAAAACCTCTAGCATATCCCGTGCAAATGAGACTTAATGATGCGTTGATCGCAGCCTTCGGTACAGGAAAATTGTATCTTTAATGTTCTTATAACTCATGCTAAAGTGCCATTGAAATAATTATTTATTCTAAATTATATTAAAAGCATTAAATTTTCAAATTTGGATAAATTTTTATTTGTCATTAATTTGGAGCAAAATATCACTTAAAATCTAAAATTGTGCAAGAAAAAAAATGAGATTATTTTGAAGAAATTAAAAATATATGTAATGCAATCTACTTGCATGGGATTTTCCTGAAGGGAGAAATTACATCTGTCCTCCAACATATGACGTATTCGAGCGCTTGAATCGCAAAATGTTTGAATGCGATGAGGCGTGAATGAACAGATGAGTTCGCGCCGATTCATTACACTGCGTTTTACTATATTTAGATAATTCGAATTAAAAAGCTCCTTTTGAAAGATCTTTGTATTTTGTATGGAAGAAAATGAAAATATTCGGATTAATTTCCACAGCTCTAATTTTTCACAACTAAAAAAATTTTAATTTCTCTAGCGTTTTTATATTTTGGAATTTACTTGCAACCTACAATTAGTTTTAAGCACCGAAAATGAAAACAGTAGGCTTATGATGTCGGAAAAATTGAAGAAGGTGTAGGAGTTATAAAGTCGCATTCAAATTAATCGTAACACAGTGTAACCCAGGCTTGGGCACTGTTATAATCGAGAAGTACAGATTTATTTCGGAAAACGAAAGGATCCGGTCTGCGCGTAATACTTCTGCATCATTACCTCCCTCCTCCTTTGGATATCCATATCCCTTGACCGTTGTCCACTAATGGGTCACTCATCCCCATATACATGGAAATGTAGGGTCCGGAAATTCAATGGGGTCGTCGCGGCGGAAGCCGCTGACCATCGGTCAAGGGAGGGGGGTATGAAAACGAATGCCCTGGCAGAGATAGAGCAAATATTTTAACTACAAAGATGACAGGACAGGGGAGAGGAGAAAGGATTTCAAAGGGAAGGGTTGATGCAGAGATGATTGATTTTTCACGAGAGTGCATGTGTAGATTTGTCACTGGACATGCGTATGGAGGGAGTGGAAAACAAGAAAAGAAATCTATTTTTCAAGAGTTCTCCTCTATAAGTTCTGTAATGTACAATAATTTTGAATTCAATGAGCATCGATAAACAATTTGATTTATTGTCAATAAATTTAGTGCACATAGTCTTCGGTCCTTGGGTCCCTATTTGGAACTTCGATTTCATTTATAAAAATTGCAATGTCTGATTAAAAAAAGAATATATATATATATATATATCATTTTTTAATAACTGAATATTTTTTTCACTGAAAGCAAACAAACAAATGCCTGCATCTGAGCTGAATTCCCGAGTTTGCAAAATGTTTAAAAATGTCCAAAAGACAGCGTGACCAAGAAAGTGATAAATTCTCATAAGTATTTAATTCAAATCTTTTACAGTAACTTTTTTTTTTTTTTTTTTTTTGAGAGTTTGTATATTATTTAATTGTTTGGAGCTTTTAAATTTGTGATTGCGTTAATTTAGGTTAATAGTTATTAAATTGATGCTTTAAGGCGGGTTCTATATTTTTTGAACCTAAATTACTAAGCGCTTAAAAAATCAATAAAAAAAAAGATATATATATATTTTTTCATATACAATGCCATTTTGTTTGAAAAAAACCCCAATTCAAAAGAATTTGTATTATTATTTTACCCTCGGAACTGAATGGGATAAAGAATGGTAAATTTTGGTAAAAATATTTTAACAATAATTTAGGAAATATTGTCATTTGAAATTATTATTTAGATTTTCATCGTCCTTATCCTTTATATTAGCGGTCGGAAATTTTTTTAACCTCACGGACCATTAACTTCACAATTTGCAATCCCGCGAACATTTAATATGATTAAAAAAAATAAAACCATAAATACAAGGATAGACAAAGAATTTGAGAAACAATTTTCAAAGCCTAACATTTGCAATGTTTTTACATATTTTTTACTCCTCTAATATATTTGTACAAAAATAATCAGGGAACCTCCTTTTATAAATATGAAACAAATGCTTTCATTTAATTTAACAAAATCCTAAATGCTTATTTAAGAATAAGAAAATCATAAATATGTATTTAATTATAAGAAAAATATTTAAAGATTGTTCAATTTTATCAAAATTTTCAAAATTATTTGAATAAGTACGAAATAATCAAAGCTTATTTAATTAGCGCATATTGTTATTGTGATTACCATAATCCAGCATATGAAATAAAGTCATGTATTATGAAATAATTTATGAAATAAAGTCATGTATTTTCGGCTGCATACGTTTTTATTTCTAGCCAATAATGGTGACTCTTAAGAGTAACTGCTCTACTCAACAGCCGCAAAGCGTTTTGACACATTCACAAATTCATTTTTTAACAGAAAGATATAAAATTGGAAGGCCTGACTATGGAAGCGATTTCGAATCAAATTTAGTTATCCATTTTATGATACTTAAATTATCTATGAATTTATATGGCGGTTTCGGCCATGTGATCTGCGTTTATCCCCTGCTTTTCGACCGATTTTTATGCTTTCGTTGAATGCAGTTTAAACTGCCAAATTTGAAGGCTTGTTCATAAAAATCTATTGCGTTTACAAAAAAAAAAAAAAAAAAAAAAAAACAGAAAACAGAGTGTGATTCGATAGTTTCTGAACAACAACACCTGCTGGTTTCATGCATTTCTGAGCAAAAATAAATTAAATCTTACGTCGCAAAGTTGCTCTTTTTGATAGAAAAACATCCTTAAGACGAAAGAGTGGATATATGGCTTCTCAGGAAAGAGCTATAATTTGGGGGATCGTAAATGAGTATTTTTAAAACTTTTTGCTAGTCTTGATTTAAATTGCTTATTGAAATTACTCATCTTGATTTAAATTGCTTATTGAAATTACTTATCTAGATTTAGATTCAGAAGCGGATTACCCATTAGGCTGAGTAGGCTGAAGCCTAGGGGCCCTGAAGGAAAAGGGGGCCAGGTGCTACGATTTTCTTTCAGGTTTTTTCTTCATATCAGCTCAAGAAAATTAGTTTTTTTTTCTAATTTTTGCAGAGTTTTTTTTTTTTTTTTTTTTTTTTTTGAGACTTTTATTTTCGAAACTGGTTCAGAAAGTAGAAGTATCCGAATTAAAAATAATGGTTTCAACTACCCCCCCCCCCTCTCAAAAAAATAATAATAAATAAAAAACGGCATTTGTAGGGAATGACCTCATCTGTCTAATGCAAAACTCGCTTAAAAATATTGAAATGCAAACAAGATGTTTAAAAAAAATCTACCATAGTATTAATATTATAGAGCGGGGGAATATGAAAAACATGGGAACAGTAATGTTAATCCTAGGGACTCTTTTTTGGAGATTTCTCGCTCGCAATTTAATGTTTTTGAATGAAATTTTGACTTAAAAAAAATTACTTTAACTTTCAGAACCGGTTTGAATTGGTTCTGAAAGCGAAACTATCATCATACAAAAAAAAAAATAAAATAAAAAAATAAAAAAAAATAAATAAATAAATAAAAATAAAATAAAATAAAATAAAAAACTAACAAAAATCGAAAAAGTAAAAACTAGCCTGTTATAGTCGTCCTAAATTATCCTATGAAAAAAAAATTCATTCAAAAATATTAAAATGAGAGCAAGAAATCTGCAAAAAAAAAAAAAAAAAAAAAAACAATATTTAGAAAAATTTTGTTTGACATATAAGAAGGGAATTTAAAAATTACTCCTTTTTTAATGACCAAAAACTTACCAAATTACGGAATTTTGAATTTTATGAAATTTTAATGTTTTCCTGCACTAAAGGTATTATTTCCCTCCCCCCCTTCTTTGTGCCAGAAAATAGAAACATAAATTGCTTTTAACGGGGGGGGGGGGGAGGAAGGTCCACAAAAATCAAGCCTAGGGGCCCAGGAGGTAGTTAATCCGCTTCTGTTTAGATTGCTTATTGAAATTACCCATCTTGATTTAAAATGCTTAAAAATAACTCGTTCACTAGAGTTGCTTCAAATCTTAACGAGAAGCTGACATTCAAATCGTGAGATGGGTGGATTTCGGCTCAACTTGAGGTTGTCCTCAATTTTAACCTATCTACCCCCGCTGATTTTCATGCTGCAGTTGCCGTTCCAACGCTATATGGGGTTTTTCACAATGGAGATCACATTCCAATACAAAAAAAGGGTGTTGCCATTTGATTTTTTCGAAATTTTTTCACTGTAACCGTAACTGTTTGAGTGACACTGTTGTTTTCCATATCATTCTTGAGCGCATACCTCAAAATATTTTTTCCCAAAATTTCATTCACTTTCTATGAATGGTAATGAGCCCAAATGTCGGGATAGTTTTTTTTATCTTACATCAATATCATAAAGAAGATTTACAAGAAAGCATCAGCAACCATCCGTTTAGATAAAGGAAAAGCGAAGATCAAGCTCGGAAGAGGAGTAAGACAAGGAGACATCATTTCACCTAAGCTTTTTAATGCTGTTTTAGAAAATATCTTCAAGAAGCTGGATTGGGAAAACAAAGGTATTAGAACAAATGGGGAATATTTAAGTCATCTCCGGTTCGTTGACGCCATTGTAATTTTCAGTAACAGTCCTGAAGAATTGGAAATTATGCTAAAAGAACTTGCAGAAGCTGGCATCAATGTGGGGTTAAAAATAAATTTAGAAAAGACTAAGGTGATGTTTAATTCACTTACACCAAAAAAGAAAATTGTCTACAAGAACACTGAGATTAAAGAAGTGCAAAGTTATGTGTACCTAGCATAGGAAATAGCATCGGATAATAGTATCATGAATGAAATCAATAGAAGAATAAAAAATGGGTGGAGTGCTTTTGGGAAAAACAGTGTTATTCTGAAGAGTAATATGCCTCTTTGTTTGAAAAGAAAAGTGTTTAATCAATGTATTTTACCTGCATTAACTTATGGAGCAGAAACATGGACACTAACAAAACGGATGATACAAAAAATACAAACAACACAGAGAAGTATGGAAAGATGTATGCTAGGCATAACTAGAAGAGACAGAAAGAGGATAACCTGGATAAGAGGTCAGACAAAAGTTTTTGACATCCTTGAAAGAATCAAACAGTTAAAATGGAAATGGGCTGGGCACATTGCAAGAAGACAAGACAATAGATGGAGCACAAATATACTACAGTGGTATCCCAGAGATGTAAAATGACCAATAAGACGACCGCAAGTAAGATGGAGTGACGAAATTAGAAAAGTGGCTGGTGTAAATTGGATGACGAAAGCACTTGACAGAAAACATTAGAAAAATCTGGCGGAGACCTACATCCAGCAGTGGATCGAAAACGGTTGATGATGATGATGATATATATATATATATATATATATATATATATATATATATATATATATATATATATATATATATATATACTGAAAAACAATTGCTTTTCTGAATCATTTGCCTTTTGCATATCTAATTTGATGCTTCATAATTTCAAATATATTTAAATGAGGTAAACTTATTTACATTTTTTTTCTCATAATTTTTTTCTAAATCCTTTTTTCAATTGTAAATATACATTTTCAAAATCTCTTAAATGTAGAGGTACTGACTTAACACAATTCTGTTTAGCAACAGTCAAAGATAGAAAAGATTATTAAAGCATAGCACGGCAGTGCTATGCTTTATTTATTTCCAGTGTGACTCCGTAATGTTATTTTAATACGGAATTTAACATTGAACGAGTTATTTACTAGACATTTTCCCACATTTTGTACGCGCTTCCACAAATTTTCTTCAAAGTATCTAATTGTTTAAAAAATAATTCCCTCCAATCAAAAAAATATACAGAGGTCAGTGGACATACTTCCTGTAGCAATTAATCATAACGTGATAAATAAAAAATAAAATTTATTTATTTATTTATTTTTGTAAGAATTAAAAATGGTATATTTACGACGTCATATTAGAAATGAAACGGAGATTTGCAAACATTTCGTACAAATACAAGAATCGTCAACAGAAAGCAAAATGAAGCATGATTTTTAAAATAAAAGGACATTTTCAAACATTGATCAAGAAGCTTCTAACTGAAGAAATATAGAAAAAAAGTAAATTAAACTTTTTTCTACCTATTGTCTCTGTAAAATAATAGAAAATAAATATATATATGTAATTGGTATTTGAAAGAGAGTTTTTTGACACATTGGCATCAGAAAAAAATTGCACCAAACCCAGTGCGTATATGACATTTGCGCCGGGATTTCATACTTATTCCACATTTTTAAAAATTTCTTCGTCTTATACATTCGAAGAAAATCAAAATAAATTTAGGTGAATAAAGATTTTCAAAAATAATAGTATTTGATAATAATAGTATTTCATCCTTGGTATGTAATGAAACTAGTAAATCTGCAGAACTGGGTCTCCAAACATAGCAATTTTTTAAGGCTAAACCGCAGAATTGTCAACTACTTGGTGTGAGACTTTTCGGCACTGCAATAAAGTCGCCAATTCTATGAACCTAAATATTCAAATCCAATGTAAACAAGTATAAACAATAATGTTTACATATATATTTTTTTAACTCCCGATTTGGTGATTTTTTTAAATCGTGCCTAAATTTGTAATTTTACAAATAATTAATCATTTGATAAAATCAATTTTAAATCAACGGTACTTCTTGGTTATCCGTCGTCGACCAAAAAACTATCGCCAAACTATAAGATTAAATGCCAGTAATGGATGATCGTGAATGTCACATTCAATGACATTAAATACCTATACGTATTTAGAAATGTCATCAAATGATTTTATTTCCACTTTTTACTAGTGTTTTACCCATTTATTTGTACTTTTGTTATAAAATAATTTGGCGACTTATACAATTTGGCGGAATTGGTTGACGGGATAACCAAGTACCGAATTAACTTGTATTAAATTCATTATTCCGATTATTTTAATATGATAAAACACTACACGATTTAATTTTTAAAATATCGCAAAGAGTTTCTGTTGAAAAATAGCTGTTTTTTTATACTTTAAGTTAGTATTTTTATAAAATTCTTTTGATTCACTCTCTCTATGAGTTAATAAAATTTAAGCACATTTGGAATATTCATAATGCGTCACCTTTATGCACAGATGTCTAATACTTACCATGTTGGAGCAATTTTTTTCTGACGCCAATTTGGCGAAAATTTCGTTTTCAAATACATATCACATATATATTTTTAAATTATTTTCTAATATTTAAATAGTGATAAATAAAAAAAAGTTTATTAATAACTATAGAACAAAACGATCTACATATTTTTTTTTAAGCAAAAGTAATAGAAAACAAAGAATTTATTAGTAAATAAACAACGATAGCCAGGTTAGCATGTGAGGCATATAATATCCATTTTGTTCCAATCGTGCCAATGTGTTGTATATATGACATCTATCCCCAACTTTTCTACGCTGAACCCTGCCTAGAGATCCGATAGCGGTTTGAAGTTCTGTCGAAGTTAAATTTCAATTTTGGGCAGAATTTTAATTCAAACATTAATTAATTTATCAAGAATCTTCTAAGTGAAGAAAAACAGAATATAGATAAATATGACGTAATACAAAAAATAAAAAAATAAATACATTTTATTGGTACTATGTCTTGAGCTATTGTTGGAGGAATATTATAGGTCTAGAGGTGAATGTCTAGAACTATACTTCTGACGCAATGTATCAATACTGATTGTTAAGTATAAATATCAGTTTCATGCAGAAGAGATTTTTCTGCCGAATTTGACTTCATGATTCAAAAGAAAAGAATTCGCCAAAGAAAAAAGTAATATCTGATTTTTCCACCGTACCGGTGATTCCACCGTAAAAAGTGAAATTGATTTTAAGAATTAAAAAACACACATTTATGACGTCATATTGGAAATGAAACAGAGATTTTGAAATATTTGATATCAAGACAGGAAACATGTACAGAATTCAGTTCAAGATATATAAAAAAAAGTTAACGATTTGGAAATGGATCAATGAAAATCTGTGCAAAACCCAATGGAGAAATGAAAATATACGTAAGATACCGCGGAGATAGATAAATAGTTTTTACTTAGGGGTGGTTTTGGAGTCTAGGTATCATGATCGGTATAGATCTGGAAACATAAACCAGAAATTCCTACGTAGGGGAGAACGTAATAGTTAGTATTTCATCAAATAAAATTTTGTTCAAAAATCTAATTTAATTTTGAGGCCCTTTTACAGTTTTGCAGAATTGCTAAATTGCCACCACATCGGACCCACCCCCCACCAAGCTATTTAGCTCTAGGAATCCCAATATAAGCCAAACTAATTAATAAATTACTAAATTAAAAAAAAAAAATTACGTTTTGTTTTATAGTACCAGATTACCGGTATATTTTAACTTTTACATTTATGATTCGAAAAAAAAAATTTCTAACTTGACCGTTAAAAATGAAGGAAATTTTCGGATTCAGCACTAAAATATAAATAAAGATGAATTATCAAAAGTTAAAAAACAAAGTCGTCTGCTTCTATTTCATAGTATCCGTTTTTTGTTATTTTTTAACTTTCACAAATTTATGATTTGCAAAAAATCTTGAGATTAGGATTAAAAATTAAGGTAATTTTTGGATTCAGAACTAAAAAATTTCTAAAAATGAATTATCAAAAGTTAAAGAACACAGCCGTCTGCTTTTATTTCATAGTATCCGATTTTTGTTACTTTTTAACTTTCACAAATTTATGGTTTGGGAAAACT
The DNA here is from genome assembly GCA_964019185.1 of Maratus speculifer. Taxonomy (NCBI): domain Eukaryota; kingdom Metazoa; phylum Arthropoda; class Arachnida; order Araneae; family Salticidae; genus Maratus; species Maratus speculifer. The sequence goes on along the minus strand of OZ025290.1, from coordinate 51,676,258 downwards.
CTTGAGATTAGGATTAAAAATTAGAATAATTTTTGGATTCAGAACTAAAAAATTTATAAAAATGAATTATCAAAAGTTAAAAATACAGCCGTCTGCTTCTATTTCATAGCATCCAATTTTTGTTATTTTTAAAATTTTCACAAAAATTTATGATTTGCGAAAAATCTTGAGATTAAGATTAAAAATTAAGGTAATTTTTGGATTCCGAACTAAAAAATTCATTAAAAAAACCAGCCATTTGCTTCTATATCATAGTATCCGATTTTTGTTATTTTTTAACTTTCTCAAATTTATGATTTGCTAAAAATCTTGAGATTAGGATTAAAAATTAAGGTAATTTTTGGATTCAGAACTAAAAAATTTATAAAAGTTAAATAATTCAACTATCGCCAGTCTTGTGTTGTCTAATCTAAAACTTTTTAGTAAACTTCTTGGTAATAATCTGTCCTTTTTTTTTTTTTTTTTTTTTTTTTTGTATTGTTTTGTAAAAAATGTATGAATGCATGGTAACCACCAAAAATCATAATAATATTAGATGGTCAATAGATTTACGTTTGCATGTAAAATTTAATCTCGATCGGATATTTGAAAGTTAGTTAAAATTCGAGAAAATTTTGAATGGGATAAACATTCAAGCGATCGTTGAAATTAAATAAAAATTTAGCATAAAAGTAGCAAAAATTTTGTTAATAGAAAGCATGAAAAGAAACAGTCTCAAATCCTTAAAAAATAAAAACGTGTGTTAAAATTGTTGAAATAAACTAATCACTATTTCAGCTGAATAAAATCAAGTTAGATTTATTTACAATAAAAAGATTTCATTTTTTGTGTTTAAAAAAAAAAGAGCAAAAGAAATTATTTTTTCCCTATTGCAGAACAATTCAACTACGAGATAAACTGATCTTATTCAAGGACACTCATTCCTTTTCTACAGCAGTGAAGTCACGTGACTGCCAAAAACAAAATAAATGAAAAAAGAACTTTCGAAACTCTTTTTTTGACATTTTAATATTTTCAGTGTTTGTTTAGTTTTGTGTGTAGATGTAAGTCATGTAACAACGTATATTTTTCGCTGCTAAAAGCAGCTATGTAATTTGTGAATATAATATTATTATTCAACTTAAAACGCCTCGACCCCATTGTTTATTAAAAAGAATGTTAATCAAATATTTAACATTTCAGAAAAGTTTAACTAATTAATAAGTTATAAAAGGCTTATCTTCAAAACGAAGATTGCAAAAGAATGGAGACCATGAAGAATCGAATGTTTTGAAGAACCAGAAGAATGAAAGGTAGGATTATCTTGACTTCTTATTATTATTGATAGATATAGAATATAGAACTAATTTGATAAAACGATATTTAATAAAATCCTTGTGCGGCGCCAGCGCTATTAGGCACATTTTTTTAATATATTTCCAACAAATCGATCACGAGACTGAAATTAACGCACAAGGTAGCAATAATATGATATAAATAAATAAAAATGGCCTTATAAAATAAATTGTATGGTATAATAAATTACTAATGCATATAATTATTGTGAAAAAATATATATGTTCTTCTTTTCTCAACGTTATTGAAAATATATGATATATATGAGTTGAAATTGAATGAGTAAACATAACAAGTGATATGTTCGTTATATTTGAATGAATAAAAATAAACAGAGAAAATCTCTTATATAATATAAAGAAAAATAAAAACAATTTCTCATCGAATTACGATATTAAATATTTATAAGTTGAGAAGTAAGATCCATTATGGCCGCATCGAAAGAATTTCAGTTAATTGAAAAATTAAATCAAAACAACTACTCAACATGGAAATTCAAAATAGAAATGTTATTAATTAGAGAAGAAATTTTCGAGGTAATAACAGAAACAATTCCGAATCCGATTACCACAGATTGGCAAAAGAAGGATAATAAAGCAAGAGCAATAATAAATCTTGCAATTGAAGACTCGCAGATAGTGCATGTAAAAGGGCTAAATACTGCCCGACAGACCTGGGACGCGCTCAAAGCCATACATGAAAGGGGGAATTTGTCTAGTAAATTGCATTTATTAAGAAAATTATATGGGGCAAGGCTGCCAGAAAATGGTAACTTAATTAAACACATAACGTACATTTTAGAATTAAAAGATAAACTATTAGCGATTGGGGAAACTATTAACGATTCGCACCTTTCAGCATTATTGCTGTGCTCATTACCCCCAAGCTATAATACATTGATTGTAGCACTTGAGGCTCGCGATGAAACCGATTTAACACCAGAATTTATTATAAATAAATTAACTGATGAATATAACAGAAGGGTCGAAAACGCGGATCAGGGTGACAATTCTACCAAAGCGTTTAAAACACAAAAAAGGTTCCCAAATGATAATAGCAAAAAGGAAAAATATTGTACGTACTGTAAATTGAAAAGTCATACTTACAGGGAGTGTTGGCACCTGAAAAATAGACAAACTCACCCAAATACACAAAAACAACAAACATACAAAAACAAAAACAATACAACGTCTCTCTGTTATCAGCAATCGTATAACCAAAATGAATTTAAAGATCGTAAACAAGAATATAAGCCAAATTACAAAACACAACTACAAACAGATCGAAGCAGCGACGCAGCCTTTCTAATTGAGAAAACTGGAAAACAAACATGGATTATTGATTCTGGTTCTTCCACACATATTTTAAACGATAAAGACTTGTTTACTAAATTAAACGAAACCGAAAAAACTACTGTTATTATTGCAAACGGAAAATCGTTAAATTCGCATGGTGTGGGAGAAACCACATTTATGACAAAAACATCCGACGGAGGTGTAAACAGAATTACATTAAAGGAAGTATTATACGTACCTGATTTAGAATCTAATTTAATTTCAGTAAGTAAGGCAACAAAGAACGGTTATAAACTAGTTTTTGATAAAGATAAATGCACGCTATCCCGAAATGGGAAAATATACTTGGAAGCAAAAATGAAAAACAATCTATATGAGGTTGAATTGTTAGAGAATATAGAATCTAACACAGTAAACATTGCGCATGAATGCAAAAATAAAAATTGCATAGAATTGTGGCACAAACGCCTAGGTCACAGAAACTACAATTCCATAAAGGAAATGGTTAAAGAAAATTTAACCTATGGAATAGAACTAAATAATTGTAGTCATGAAACAATATGCGAAACATGCATACAAACAAAAATAAGCGATGCACCTTATCCAAAAACAACATATAAAAACAAAACAGGTAGAGTACTCGATCTAGTGCACACGGACGTATGCACATCCATAGGATCCCCCACAATTGGCGGAAAAACAATGTTTGTAACCTTCATAGACGATTACTCTAGGTTTACAGTAATATACTTATTAAGCCATAAAGACGAAGTGCACGATAAATTAATCGACTATATAGCTATGGTACGAAACCAATTCGGTTCATATCCGAAGGCAATAAGATCCGATAATGGCGGAGAATACATGAGTAGAGAAACAAATGACTATCTAAGAAAAAGAGGTATAAAACACCAACTATCTGTGCCATATTGTCCGAGCCAGAACGGCGTGGCTGAGAGGAAAAATAGATCACTATTAGACATGACTAGAAGTCTATTACGCGAAGCCAATTTACCGCAAAAATTTTGGGGAGAAGCAATTAATACAGCAAATCATTTACAAAATCGCTTACCAACAAGATCAACGAATAAAACCCCGTACGAGCTTTGGTTTAAACGCAAACCAAATTTGCACTATTTACGTACATTCGGCTGCAAAGCATACGTATATGTAAACAAACAACATCGAGGAAAATTAGACGATAGAGCTCAGGAAGGGACATTCGTAGGGTATGATAACAATTCAAAGGGATACCGCGTATACACTAAAGATAACAAAATAGTAATAGCAAGAACCGTAAAATTCCTAGAAAATAGCAAAATTAACTTAAAAGAAAGTAAAGATGCAGAAAATTCATATGATGATAAAAATTACATCGAAGCAGGAATAAACAACACAATCGAGGAACCAACCTCGTCCAAACAACCCACCACTGAACTTAGAAGATCGCAAAGATCAAACAGGGGGGTACCACCAGATAGATACGTCTGTTATGTAAACAAAAACCAAATGAATGAACCCACTAGCTGGAATGACATACAGGAAATTGATAATCCCTGTGAAAAAGAAAATTGGCTCAAAGCCACACAAGCGGAAATCAATTCGCTAAAAAAACATAACACATGGGAATTAGTGGATCCTCCACCAAACAAAAAAATTATAGGATCAAAATGGACATTTAAAAAGAAACTAGATAGTTACGGAAATGTTCAAAAATATAAAGCACGCCTAGTAGCGAAGGGCTATAGTCAGAAATACGGTGAAAATTATGATGAGACATTTGCCCCTGTCGTCTCACAAACAACAGTTCGCGCATTTTTAGCAGCAGCCGCATACCACAAACAAAATGTTAGACACATAGATATTGACACCGCCTTTCTGTATGGTGAGCTCGAGGAAGAAGTGTATATGAAACAGCCGGAAGGCTACATAGAAAAGAATTCTGAAAACAAAGTCTGCAGATTGAAAAAATCTATATACGGCCTAAAACAGGCAGCCAGAACTTGGCACAAAAGAATCGAACAGTCCTTAAAAAAACTGAATTTTAATCAAAGTATAGCTGATCCCTGCTTATTCACCAGAAAAGAAAATGAAAATTACACTTACATAATTATATATGTTGACGACATATTGTTATCCGGTGACGAAAAAATTGTTGACATTATAGTGAAACTACTTAAAGAAGAATACGAGCTTAAAGATCTCGGTCATATAGCGTATTTCCTCGGTACGGAAATAAAGAAAACAGAAAATGGATATACTCTAAGCCAAAAGTTAAAAATCGAAGAATTGGCAAATAAACTAGGATTAAGAGAAGCTAAACCCGTAGGAACTCCGATGGACCCCGGCTTTTATAAAATAGAAGACGAGCAAAATTTGCTGTCTAACAATACAAATTTTAGAAAAGTCATTGGATCTTTGTTATACATAGCCACTAACACACGTCCAGATATATCAGCCGCAGTTAATATCCTTAGCAGAAGATGCGAAACGCCCCGTGAGATGGACTGGAAAGCAGCAAAACGAGTGGTCAACTATCTCAACTGTACAAAAGAATTAAAACTAACAATCAGCACAGACGACCAACCAGTATTGGTAGCTTATGCAGACTCTGATTGGGGAGGCGACACCAGAACAAGGAAGTCAACAACAGGAAATGTTTTCTTTCTAGGAAAAACACCTATTAATTGGTACACGAAGAAACAGAACTGTATTGCATATTCTTCGGCAGAAGCTGAATTTATCTCAGCAGCCGCAGCAGCTCAAGAGATTATTTGGCTGGAGAAGTTATTGAATGACTTAGACTTGAAACAAGACGAACCTATAACGATTTTCGAAGATAATCAGAGTGCGATAAAAATGGTAGAGAATGCTAAGTTTTCGAAATATACAAAGCATATTGATATAAAATTCCACGCCATTAAACAACTCAAAGAAGACAAAATTATAAATTTAGAATATTGCCCATCTGAAGATATGATAGCCGACGCACTTACAAAACCCCTGCCAAAGCCTCAATTAGTAAAACATCGAGAATCTATGAACCTACACTGTTATTCATCTGAAGTGATTAAGGAAGGGTGTTGAAATAAACTAATCACTATTTCAGCTGAATAAAATCAAGTTAGATTTATTTACAATAAAAAGATTTCATTTTTTGTGTTTAAAAAAAAAAGAGCAAAAGAAATTATTTTTTCCCTATTGCAGAACAATTCAACTACGAGATAAACTGATCTTATTCAAGGACACTCATTCCTTTTCTACAGCAGTGAAGTCACGTGACTGCCAAAAACAAAATAAATGAAAAAAGAACTTTCGAAACTCTTTTTTTGACATTTTAATATTTTCAGTGTTTGTTTAGTTTTGTGTGTAGATGTAAGTCATGTAACAACGTATATTTTTCGCTGCTAAAAGCAGCTATGTAATTTGTGAATATAATATTATTATTCAACTTAAAACGCCTCGACCCCATTGTTTATTAAAAAGAATGTTAATCAAATATTTAACATTTCAGAAAAGTTTAACTAATTAATAAGTTATAAAAGGCTTATCTTCAAAACGAAGATTGCAAAAGAATGGAGACCATGAAGAATCGAATGTTTTGAAGAACCAGAAGAATGAAAGGTAGGATTATCTTGACTTCTTATTATTATTGATAGATATAGAATATAGAACTAATTTGATAAAACGATATTTAATAAAATCCTTGTGCGGCGCCAGCGCTATTAGGCACATTTTTTTAATATATTTCCAACAAAAATACAATTATTTAGTCAATCTGAAACATGATAAAAGTTAACTCAATCGTATACTACCTGCACGATCTTTTCCAAAGCGCAGCTGTAAATGAAATAAGTTCTTCCAATAAATTAAACACTCGGTATATAACCCCTTAAAGCATGGGCGAACTCACTTGCGTTCAGATGCAGAAAAGTGATATAAATCATGCATTTTTAAAGTTTTATAACTCGATCAATTTTTGTGTTATATGAACAGGACTTTTTTTTAGTCTTATACTTGTCAGTGAAATGGGAAAATTTTACTAAATTTAACTTATAGGACCCAGAAACTGTATAAAAATTTAAAATTCGTAATTTTTTAAGAATTTTTTATTGACCTAAATCATTTTGAAATTATATCTTTACCTTATTTAAAACATTTTTGCAATTAGAATTATATATCTCTGACTAAAACTTAGGAATTAGCCATAGGACACCGTTGGGAGTCGATACTTTGCTGTATTACACAAAACGAAATTCTGTTTAGAAATTACCTTGGATACAGGTAAAGTTAATATATTGAAAAGGAATACTCTGTTGTTACCACTGCAGGGTGGGGGGGGGGGGGGGCTTTATACACAGAAATCTCTGCCGAATAACAGATTTCCTATGTTTATACAATGGTAAAATTAGTTGCATTACAGAGAAACTCTGTATCAATTTAAATGATTTTCCCTGTACAATGTACAGGATTTATGTAGTACAACCTAGCAGACATTTTTCCCCTTTAGTTAAACTTACTGGTTTTGGGATTAAAACGCAGAAATTCGCAGATATTCATATCGATTTTGCATAAGTAATTGAGATAGAAATTATTGAAAAATGCGTCTATGAAAGTTAAAGACAAAAAACTATTATTCAAATACTTCTTGAAATTAAATTTAGTGTACATTAAGAAACCGATAAACTTTAGTAAAAATATTTTAATAACAATTTAAGAGATATCACCTTTTGAAATTATTATAATTTTTCATCGTCCTTACCCTTTATATAAACGTTCGAAAACTTTTTTTGACATCAATGATTTCTAAATTCACTAAAAAATAATCTCTTAACATTCGCGAATACTTTGGACAACTTTTTAATAAGAAAAATCTTTTACATGCGCACTGTCAACAATTGCAAGAAAAGTATAATACAAAGTGTATTTATTTATCTATTTATTTATTTTTTAAATAGTGGTGCGAACAGAGTATAAAGTTGTTGTCACCTGTTGCAGCTTTGCGGTCGCGATTTTCACATTCGCGGATATTTCGTGGAACCCAGCCCTCGCGAATTTTAAAGGTGTATTTCGATTCAAGCTGCTTATTTACCGATTTATTTTTAAATTCACTTTTGCTCTATATGCATTGAACTGGCAAATTGTCTTATTTAGAAAGTTTACAAGGTGCCGTTGTTATCGACTCTTTGATAAATGCAGAAAATATTGCAAAAAAAGCAATCAAAAACGGCATTTTGAACCAATTTTTCCGAAGCGGGAGATTTTTTCAATACGTCTCTTCAAAAATCCCTCAGTAAGTTTCATGATTCTACTTTTAAAACTGTGTCTGAAATTGTATGAGAAAATTTCGTGCTGTTGAAGATGGAAAAGCGTTTTTTCGAATACACCGTTAAGAGATTACTGCATTTCAAATCCCCAAAAAGCTTAATACGATTTTTTTTTTCTAAGGGAATACAGAAATGGTCAAAAATATGCAAACAACTCGAGTCAAATATGTGGATGAATGAATAATAATAATAATAAAATAGATTATGAAGCTGTAAAGATAGATGAAGATGCAATGGACATATTGTTTAGAGGAAGTATAGCGATGAAAAATTCTGCATTTTTCAATAGATTCAATAATCTTTAACACAATATATATATAGAAACAATGGTATGGTATGTGAGTTTAAGCGCATACATGTGAATATTTTGATAACATTACATTTTAAAAATAAATATTTTATAAAAAAGCGTTTAATTTCTTATGTTAAATAAATAAATAAATAAATAAACCTATTTAGCTAAAAACTAGAAAAATTTCTAGATTGATTTTATTTTATTTATTTGTTTATTTATTTATTTTTGAATTTCATATGTAACAGTTTTTTTTTAACTATTTCAGTGATTACTTATCTAAAAAGATTTTTAAAAAATAAAAAAAGGATTAATATAATTAGTATATTAATTTATTTAAAAGAATATCTATTTTTCTTCTTTTCATTTGAAAATATACGCAACAGACTTGAAGAAATGTAGCATCGATTTTTCATTAACTTCTTCAAAAAATGAGTGCAAGAAATAAAAAGTTTTTGAATTAATGCTTAGTTCGCAAAGTTTAGCAAATTAAAAAATCATACGCAGTATTAAAAAGTAATAATAACAAAAGAACAAATAAAATATAACAATTTCCATATTATTTCTCATTTTATGCCTCCTGAAGTATCTGATAATATGATAAATAAAAAATAAAATGAAATACTTGGTAAATCCACTAAGCATATAAAGTAAATCTCCTTACAATTCCTCATTCTCCGCAGATAAACGAATGCAAACTCCGACTTCAGAAATGGCAGAAAAAGAAAATTCTCATCTTTAATGGATTATTTGTCTTCACGACCATCTGTTTGAGTACCTGTCCAACAGAAACAAAGGACTTTTCAAGCCGGCCGCTTGTTGACTTAGCGATTACTGAGGGGAGTCTGCTAGAAACTAAAAGTGAATAAGCATACAAGAAGATAGACATACAGTTACCATCACCTGGTGCTGTTTACAATGTTATTATGGATTCTGAGAAAAATCAAGCATGTGCATATCGCGACCGAAAAAGGAAGATAATGTATGTAATGTTTAATGCTCGATCTGAATGTAAGGATTTCAAAATAAAAATACCCAGTATCCAAAGTTTAAAAAAAAAATCTTTTTGTTACTTATTCAATTTAAAGAATGAGGCTAGAATTTAAAGTTTTGTGGAATGGAATGTTAGTAAAATCAGTTCAATTTCAATATTTTGTTTGGATGACAATATATTGGCTCATGAACATAAGATTGTATTAAATTGAAGAAAAGATTTCGTTTATCAAGTCGGATGTGACCTGATAAATGGAAGTAATTATCTCTCAAATAAAAAAGCGCAACTTTACGGCATAAGTTTTAATTTATTTTTATTCGGAATGCATGAAATTAGAAGGTGTTGTTGTTCAGAAATGATCTAATCGCACCCATTTTTCCTTTCTTGAAAACGCAATAAAACGCAGATCTTTCAAAAAATAAATGTCAAAATGGACACTTTGAACCAAATTTTTGTACGAAAGAGTAGTAAGAATTCAAACAGAAGTGAAAACGTGTTTCCCAAGCGACCAATCAAAAAATGGAAAATCCAGACCGATTCCAAAACGCTTATAGTCAGGTCTTCTAATTTTATGTTTTTCCGTTAAAAAATTAATTTGTAAATGTTTCAAAACGTTTTGCGCTTGTTGAGCAGAGCAGTTGAAAACAGCCTTATGGAAAATAGGAATCAAATAATATCTATTTGAAAATCTCTGAAAGATACGTTGATGAATCCATAATTGGATGCAAAGTCTAAATAAACAAATATTACGTTTATTATAATTGATTTGATAAGAAAAGATATTGTTTTGCAATAAAATGCAGAATATCCCTCTAATCCTAAATTCAGCATCATTATTCATGTATTTGTAAATGGACTATGATTGATAAATCTTCTGCTTTGTTAAAAGATTGTTTCTTGTTAATTTTAATCGCAAGTCAGAAATATCACTGCAACATTTTATTTCGATCACAAAATAAAACTCCATTAACAAATAAATAAAATACAGATATTTGTAGAAAGAAACACATGCCTTTGTAAAAAGATAAAGCTTGACCAAACAGTAAAACAGATAAACTTGACTAACTACAACAGTTTAAACTATCCAGAAAGTTTTTGTTTTAAGACAGAAAACTGTAAATTTACTGCCACATGTATTTCTTCTAAATATTTCTATCTATGATCCACAACGCGTGTACCAACAGTTCTAATCCCAAAACAGTGAAAAATAAATTTCTTCGCCATAAATAGGCAAAAATATAAAATTTTAAATTATCAAAAAATGTTAATATAATAAGGATTTACTTCCACAAATGTTCTCATCCATATAATTAGCATTTAAATTTGATCAAAATGTAAAAAAAAAAAAAAAAATTTGTATTGTAGCAATTAACTCACTGATAACATCTATCAAAGAGAGAGGGGAAAAAATCGAAATTATTTTGGTTAGAGAAAAGATACCTAAAAAAAAATCATTGACATATTTCTAGAAAGCAATAAAGAAACAAAAGTAAAAATGGATAGAAAAGAAGTGGAAATTTATATAGTAAGGCATGGAAATTGCAAGAGACTAGACATAATATAAAATAATGTTCTCATAAGTTAAAATAACAAAAATTTGCCATATGTAAAGAAAAATATAAAATTTATTGCAAATAAATTCTAATGTAATAGTGATTTTTTTCCGGCAATGCTCTCATAAGTAGAAAAAATATAAAACTTTTATATTAGCAATAATTTTTGATGTGATGAGGATATTTTTTCACCAACCTCCTTCTTTATATAATAGTACATAAATCTGAATTAAAATGTAGTCAATAAAACTTACTTATTTTAACTTACTTTATATTAAATAAGTTGATTCATTGGTAACTTCTATCAGAGAAATAGAAAAAAATCGAAATTATTTTGATTAGGGGAAAAAGTTAGGTAACTAAAACATCATTGACATATTTCTCAGAAAGCGATAAAGAAATGGAAGGAGAAGGAGTGAGAGAGTTAGAAGAAAAAATGGTTATTTGTAGTAACGCAAAGGAATAGCAATAAGCTATAATAAAATTAGCCATATGTAGAGATTATATATAAAAATTTTCGCCAATAAATTTTAATATAATAAGGATTTATCGTCACCAATGTCCCCATAAGTTAGAGAAAAATGTAAAATTTTTACATTATCAAATAATATTATAAGGATATTTTTTCCCCAATGTCCCCATCTAAATAGCACTTAAATTTGAATCAAAATATATCCAATGAAACTTCTATATTATAACAGTTAAATCATTGATAACTTATCAGAGAGCGAGGGAAAAATCGAAAATATTTTGGTCAGAGAGAAAATTAGATACCTAAAAAATCATTGACATATTTCCTAGAAAGCGATAAAGAAATAGGAGCAGAAGGAAAGAGGGAGAAAAAATGGATACTTGTAGTAATGCAAAGGGATCGCAGTAAACTATACATAATGTAAAATAATGTTTTCGGAAATTCAAATAACAAAAATTAGCCAAATATGGTGAAAACATAATAAAGTTTATCGCCAATAAATTTTAATATATTAAGATTCATCGTCACCAATGTCACTATAAATTAGAGAAAAATATAAAATTTTTATACTAAATACTTGCACTATATTACAATGTATTACAATATTACAATAAATCTATTACAATAAATCTCTTTGATAGTACTATATTACAATAAATTTCAATAGGAAAATATTATTTTTTCACCAATGTCGTAATCTGTATATTAGCATTTAAATTTGAATCAAAATTTAGTCAATAAAACTTGTATATTATAACAATTAACTCATTAGCTTCTATCAGAGAGAGAGAGAGAATGGAAATTTTGGTTAGGGAAAATATTAGATCCTTGAAAAATAATTGACATATTTCTCAGAAAGTGATAAAGAAATAAAAGGAGAATGAGAAAGAGATTAAAAAAATGGATATTTGTAGTAATGCAAAAGGATCGCAATAAATTTGTAATTCAGATTAATTTTCTTTAATATGTATTTAATATCCTTAAACAAAAAAAAAAAAAAAAAATCAAACTGTTCATGCACAATTAAATTATCTTCACTTTTTGACATTTATGTGGGAGGAAAGGCTTTTTATATTTTCAAATTTTCTATCGTAAAAGAAAAAAAAATGAGAGGAAGACTGAGGAAGGGAAGTATCTCATAGAAATTTTGTTTAAATTACCTCTTTTTGGGGGAATGAATATACAATTTTTACTGTTGATGAGATGTGGTGATCAAACAATAATGATTCCATGGATATTGCATTGTAACGTAATTACACAGTTTATTACAGCATTTTTTACCAAAAAAAAAAAAAAAAAAAAAAAAAAATTCGATTGAAAGCAATTACTAATATTATTCTATACCCTTCCGCGAAATGCAAGTAATATTATGAATACATTTTTTATTAGGTTTTTAAGTTTTCCAAATGTTATTTAACAATATTTGGTAGCCTAGGATATGGGTGAGGCAAAAGAAGCACTTGGTCTCACAGACGAATAATCTAATAAGAAGCCGGAAACTACAGGGAAAAAACTAATTTTAAAAAATTAAGAATAATCAAGAGCATTACAAAATAACTATAATAAAATTGTTGATGATTTTGCATTTACAAAAAAGTAAATTTGAGCTAAATAATGCATTTACAAAAAAGTAAAATTAAGCTAAATAATTATTAAATAACAGGTGATAGTATTTTATGCATTTACATAATTTCTTTTTTAAGAGGCCGAAAACTGCAAGCTTTAAAATAAATAAATAATTAAAAAATCAAAAATAATCAAGAACATTACAAAATAACTAACCATAAAATTGTTGATGATTTTGCATCGATAAAACAAAATAAAATTAAGCTAAATAATTATTGAACAAAAGATGCTAAAATTTTATACATTTATATAATTTCTTTTTTAATTAAATTAATCTCACTCAGTAATATTAAAATCGATTAATTAACTAATAGATATATTTTTTTCATCCTACATTTTCTTTATATTTTTGAAATGATTACTAGAGATACGTTTTAACCCGATGTTGCCATCTTATTTCGATCCATGTCATATTTTGATACAGTTAAAGTAATAAAACTGTTATTTCTGATTCAGAATCGTATACATTTAATTTATAATGGAGAGGAGGGGAGGTGCAAATTATTTCTCTGCTTCACGTGAAAATGTTTTAAATTACGTTTCTGGATATTTGAACGAACGACTGATTGTCGTAACATTCTTGTCAGAATGTGATGACAGTGAGAGAGAAAAATAGAAACGAATTATTTTCTACCATTTCATGTATAAAAGGGAAGGTTAAAGGATTCATTAATAATAAGTTAATCAATTATCGAAATAATGTTCTAAAATATTATTCTTATTTTTAAATTTAGTTACATTTGGAGTGAGGTCTGCAATTATTTTTTTACTTTGATTGCAACAATGTAAACATATTCCATATAAGTTGTATACTGACAACTGCATTTGTAGCATTTTTTTGGAATTATCTTTTTTTCTTTGATTATTATTATTATTTACAGAGTAAAGTTTAAAGTGAGTCTGTAATCTTTAATAAAAATGGCATTTTAACTACATTTTTAGCATTGTTATCTGTTAAGGATTATCTGTCGTCCATGCCTCATTTTTGACAAATCCTAAAAAATTCCCACATTGGAAAAAATTTTCCCTCTGTAAAAATAAGGAAATTATGCTGACAAAATGTGCGTATTATTATTATTATTATTTTAGAATACATACATTTCTCCATTTGTGATCTGATAATTGAAATTACATTCAATTTAAATGTGATGATGATTTAAATGATTTAAATATGATATTTAGTTACAGTAAGTATCAAGAAAATATATTTTTTAATGCATAATAAATATAAAAGTTAAATGATTTAAGCTTAATATAAAATGTTATTTTTTTTAGTACATTGAAAAAAAAAAAAAAAAAAAGGACGATTTTATGGAATATTACTGTTAATCGGGACGCCAGTGCTATTTCCAGTTTTTTAACGGAAAAATTTATGTAAATTCCTGAAAAAATCGGAAAAAAAGGAATATTTTTCGGAATTTACGGAAATTTACGGATTTTCAGTTAAAAACAGTAAATTGTAATGGCGTCTAGATTACCAGTAATACTACCGTAAAATCGTAGGTTTTTTTGTTTTTTTCAGTGTAAATTTTTATTTAGTGTAGTATTTTCTGGTTGAATTTCCCCTCTGATAGCCCCGTACGTTTTCATCTTTCTTTATATTAAATTATTTATATTATTTAATGATATAAAATTTAATTTTAATGCTCAAATAAATAAAAACACAAGTGTACAATAAAAGATTGTAAGTAATATAGGTTAAAATATAATAAGAAATTTCAAAAGAGCGTGGCTTATGATCATATTGTTTATGATTATTTTTGTTTTATCACGTACCTATTTTATACTATATGTTCTTGATAAATATTTCGAGAAGCGCTTGAAATTTTATATTTAAAAAAATGTAAATATAGATTTTTTTCTTTAAATTAAAAATTTGAATGGTTGATATATATTTCAACCAAAATATTCCTTTTCAAGTTTTACCGAATATAAATGATATAAGATTGAGACAAAATAATAGTAATCTATCAAAAGATGCTTCTTCTGAAGGTCCTATTGGTTTATATTCAAATCCATCACTAAAAGTAAAAATAAAATAAAATAAAATAATAAATAAGGAGCCCTAATTTAAATTTAATTAGTGGTACTAATCCTTTAACGAATAATTTAAAGAAAATTCTAAACAACTTGTGTAACTTATTTTGAGGTGAGACAATTAATTTTATATTATAAAATATAATTTTAAATATGGGTTTATATTTAGTGCTATTTTCATTTCAAAGAATTTTTGTATCAAGATATTATTTTAAACGTTGATTGCTTTGACAGTGCATACGTATACCAACACTAAAAAAAAAAAAAAAAAAAAAAAAAAAAAAAAACGGGCGATTTTACAAAATTGTGCTGGTCAGTACAATTTACTGTAAAAAAAAATAACCGAAAAAAAACCCGAAAAAATTCCAGGAGTTTACAAAAAATTTTCCTTTAAAAACAATACACTGTTAAAAAAAAAAAAAAAAAAAAAAAAAAAAAACGGACGATTTAACGGAAGTATTACTGGTAATCTGGACGCCAGTATAATTTACTGTTTTTTAGCGGAAACATTTCCGTAAATTTCGGAAAAAAACTCGAAAAAACGGAATATTTTACGGAAGTTTTTCCGTTAAAAAACAGTAAATTATACTGGCGTCTAGATTACCAGTAATACTTCCGTTAAATCGTCCGTTTTTTTTTTTACATTGTAAATTGTACTGACATCCCGATTACCAATACAATTTCCGTTAAATCATCCTTTTTTTTTTAACAGTGAAGTGTGTTATTTGGAATTTAGTCAAAGGAGATTATTGTTTTCGGGCTGTTTTTTTTTCTTTTCTTTTTCCTTTTTTACTTTTTTTTCTTTTCTTTTTTCTTTTTTTCTTTCTTTTCTTTTCTTTTTTTTTTTTTTTTGTAATTTTTAAGATAAATTTCTACTAGACATATCTCACGAAATTTATTGAATGAAAGTAAGTAGTGTGAAAAATAAAATTACTTGGGGCAGTTTTACACCAACCGCCCTTTTTTATGGATTAGTAAATTTATATATTAAATGCAAGATTTGTTTTAAAAATAAATAAAGGATTATAAAGCAGTTATATTTCTTACTAACATATAAGCTGATGGTTAAGTAATCTTGTATTTCACTAGCAATTTGCTTAATTTGCCGTTCATTGATTTAAATTGTGATTCATAAATTTTATTTTTTATATATTATCAAGATATAAAATGAATATAATTTTTCATTTCAGTGATAAAATATAATTTGTTCAAAGAAAGAAACAAAACAAATAATCAACAAAGATCAACGTTAAAAAATAAAACATGAATTTACATCATGAAATCACACAGTTCATTTAGATTGTATTTTTCCAAGAAATGTATCCAACAATTGATAAAATTAAGCTACATTAGAAAATATGATTTTTTTTTCTTCTGTTACATTAAATATGTAATTTTTAAATTGACAAGATATACTGAATTTCAGTCGATTATATGCATTAAAGATGATATATTTTTTATTTACCTGTTCCATTTAAAGACCAATTAAATAAAACTTAATTTTATAGAGTAAATTTATTCTAAATTCATGTAAAAAAAACAAGCGGTTGTCTTATATTAAGGGGTCAACGTATGTATTTTTTTCAGCACCTTACCTTCAATAACCAATTTTGAATATAATTGAAGATATAAGTGAAGAAGAGGTTATGTTATTATATTTTGTCATAAATTGGTTTGTTATACAAATGGAGGACCTATATGAGGTAATTCGCTATATTGTATATATATATATATATATTATTAAGAAAAAACTTGGATTCGTAGAACGTTTTATATAGCGACAACAACAAAAAACCATATAACAAATGCACTTTTGTATTGAAAAAAAAAATCTGTTCTAATAATTCAAGTAATAATAATAATTTTTAATAATTACAAATTTGATTTTGTATAATATAATTAAGTGTCACTAGTTAACATTTGGAATGCTACGAAGGAGCATATACATGCTAATTTCATACTTAATAAAAGAAAAATACATACATACTTAGAACTAGAAATTTATATAATGGATGAAATTAAAGTTATTTCAATTATTATTATTATTATTATTATTACACCATATCGTATTAAAACAAATTTAATTAAACAAAATTTCTAGTTCAAGATTTTTTTTTCTTTAGTTTAAAACAAGTTGGAAGTATACAATAAAATGTACAAAAATGCTTATTTTTATTTTTTCGAAATGTAATTTTTCTGTCACAAACTATTACTCCTCTAAGCTCTTCAATTACGAATGTGAATTTGTGAAAATAATTTTGCAATAAATTATTTTTGTTTACATTTCCCGAAACCGAAAAATGATGTAAACAAAACCTCTTACTGAATGGGTCCGATAAACCAACACGCAGAGAACGCACTTTTCTAATTTTAAACACCCAAATGTTTTTTTTTTTTTTTTTTTTTTTTTTTCGCTTGTTCGAAGGGAAATATTTCACATATTCACCTGTTAATCTGTAAGGTAAAACACCCCGGCGCAAACTGAGTACTACGATAAGATTAATTGAAAACACCAAACAGCGAGCAGACTCACGTGACATAAACATGAATAACAACGTGTTTTCAAGATCACTTTTTCCGACGCCCTAAAGGCAAGGAGAGAGAAGGTGTAAAGTTAAACATAAATACAGAAAAAAATATACAGCATACACCCACACAAATACAGTGATGGAGGAGGGGGGGGGCTGACTTTGATTGAGGAAATCCAGGGGTATCCGGAATCCTGTTCCTTTTTTCCCGGGAAAGGGAAAACCCCCTTTTCCCGAAAGGAAGGAAGGGAGCATAATTCATTAGCATTTTCTTGGGTACATCTAGGCAAGAACCGAAAAATCCGGGCTTTCTGATTGGCGGAAGGGGGGAATACACACTTGACACGCGTGCCTGCCGTCTTGCATTCTCATTGGTCGATTCTTCCCGGCCGCGCGGTTGCGGTCTCGGTCCGATTAGGAGGACATTTAGAAGAGAGAAGTGGAATCGATTCGATGGGGGTCGGCGCTGCTCAGAAAGTTGTCTGCCTGCATAACGAGGAAGACCCCCTAGTTCACGTTTTCTAAACTACAAGACTACGATATCATTTGATCGGCGGAGAGAGAATAACAGTTAGCGAGAGTTGCTCTCCAAACGAAAGTAAGTGGGAAAAAGATCGAAATAATTCTTGTTGCCATGAAAAATATCGCAGAAAGTAGAACTTTGAAAGAATGTTTTGATAGTTTTACAAACATTTGAAACAAAATATATGATCACTTTAAATGAGGAACATTTGTTATAATTTAACTACTAGTTTATATATAACTATATCGTGAAATATTATTCATATAATTGTTTTCTTGAAAAAGTTTCGAGATTTAGAAGAAAAAATATGTTTGGAAAATACGGAAGAAATTGACAAGATTTTCATTGTAAATTTAAGAAATAATTTTTACATCCGATGTTAAGTTGTTTACGATAAAGGTAATTTATAGTAATAGTCAACATAAATTAATCTCAAGCTGTTTTATCTAAACTAAATCACATTTTGAATCAAATATTCATCGACTGTGAAATAAACATTTGAAATTTCAGATAACAAGAAACTATTTTAAGTTTGAAAATTAATTATCACTATTATATTAATTAATTAATATTTATTAAGTATCAGATGCGAAATGTAGCTGTTGAAGATGATGAAAAATATTGAATAAATTTTATTTATCTTTTAACCAAATATTAATAACAAATACTTCCTGGAGAAACATTGTTTAGAAATTTCATTTAGAAAGCACGTGCAGAAAACGACTCAAGACTCACGTGACTGACACATGATTAGAATGTAAGACTTTCTTTTTTCTATTTTCAACAGAAGTTTCACAAGTATTTTCTGTTTACAGAAAAGGAAAAAAAAAAAAGGTATTTTGAATTTGAAAATTACTTTTTGAACTCTTTTTTTATTATTAACTTCATACTCTCCTAATTTATATATAAGAAATATTCTGAGACATTTCATGAAGTATTGTTACTATAGAAGTTATTGTTAAAAATTGTCAAACATTTAACGCTCTAAGAAAAGTTATGTCTTTTAACTCTTGAATTGATTTTTGATAATAGAAGAAATCATTAACTGTTAAACACAATTCTTTCAGGCATTTCTGTTGTATTTCTATTTTTTCATTGTGAAGATATTAAACAAAAACAAAAATTAAATAGCTAAGACTACAATAATTTATTTTATATGTTGAAAGAAGACAGCAGGTTTTTTATTTCACATAAATTCCAAAAGATTCTGATGAAATGAACTTTTAAAAACTGAATCAACCATTAAAAAGAAGTGACTGTTACTGTGATAATATCTTAGTTAAAAACCATAGAAGATTTGTACATCAAGAAAAAATCAAAATTTTAAAGCGAAATTCTAAGTACTTTTTTTTAGTATCAGTTTAATAGCCCTGCTTTATATGAAAAAAAAAAAACACCAGAAGCTGCCAAAAGAATAAATATTTTTATTCATGTTTTAAGAATCTTTATTCTGTTCGGTATTGAAAAAAATTTCAAAACAATATCCAAGACTATTAGCTTAATCTAAATTTTATTAAAAACTTGTCAAGTCTTTCACAACAAATGATGATGAAACGAGCAGTTAAAAATAACTGATTGAAGAAAAATCCGTTTTTAAAGCAAGATTCTGAATACGGAATTTCGTATAAATTGAATTATTATTTTTACATAAGAAAACGAGCTGCCAAAAGAAAACAAAAAAGTGGAGTTTAAATGTTCTTATTCATATCCTACGAAGTTTTATTTTACTCAGAATCGAACCAAATGTCAAAACATTATTCGAAACTTCAAATTAAACTTGATTGAAGTTTTGTCCAGGCTTTGGTATCAACAACTCTTTTTATAATAGTATCTGTTGGTATTTAAATAATCCACGCTGACTCCCCCGTTGCCGCCACAATGCGAGTTGTTCCGGGGCTCCACCATTGACGGGGACACGAAGCTGCCTCCCTCCGGCAAGGGCCGGGAAGCAGGGGTGGCGCGGGACGGTGACTGCCCGCACCAACTGGCCTGCCGCTACGGTTCGGCCGACGTCTATCGACTCTGGATGCAAGGCAAGACAGACTTTTACGGCAGTGCATCACCCGTCACAAACCTACCAATGTTATTCACAGGTAAAAATATGCATTTTATTTTAAAAGAAGTTAGTTCCATATTCTAACAGGTGATAATTAAAAGAGTTCAGAATATAAAAAAATCCTCTCTTTATAGAATAAAAATTCTTTGAGACGTTTTTAAAAAATATGTGCTTAAAATGAGTGAACTGAAAATAATTATTTAGAAAACATGAGAATTCAAATCACGTCAAATAGTTTAACTCATAATTATAAATTGGACAATTTCACCATAAATTATACTAAAAATATGTACTAAAATAAATACACAATTCATTTCTTTTTATAAGTGTACCCTTTAGTAATGTGTATTTATTGTTTAATTCATATTCCTATATATGAAGATTCTAAAAGGTCTCATACTAATAGATTCTGAATAATCTTATTTCACTCTTTGTTTACAAATGAAAATGTTTTAAAAATATGCAAAAACTTAAATAATAGGGTAAATAAAGCAAATAATTTAAAATGAAGTTTAAGTACTTTTTAAACAGCATGGTTAATTTACGTTTAGTCATCTCTTCTACAGCTTATTATTTAGTTTTACATAAAGTTTATCATGATTTCTCATTCATATTTCTTTCTCTCTAATTTATTAACGTACAATTCTAACGATTTCATTACTACATAAAATAAATGTAAGGCAAAAATTTTTATTAGTTCTTATTGGTAAAATTTTATATTTCTTTATCCCTTATTATTTTTTTCAATTTAATTTTTTCTGTAAATTAAGAACATAGATATAATGTTTAAGAAATTGAAAGTATAATATCATTATGCCCAAAATATTCACAAAACAAATTTATTTTTATAGATTGCTTGTGCCATAGAATTGCAAGGAAACTTTTATGAAATTGTTTCTTACTTGTTCCTCAAACCTTTCACGATAAGAATCCTTCACAATTACTTTAATCTTTTGCCCCCAGTTTTCTGAAATAGAGATTTTCATTTTATTAAATCTCTGAAAATCTGATATCAGATAAGATGAAAATTTCTGTTAAAAATTACTAGTAAAAAAAAAAAGAAGAAGAAAAAGTAATAAAAAAAGCATACCCTCCCCCCCCCCTTTATTCTTTTAAATGATATTTTAAATTTATTTACATTATAAACTGTTTTCCATGTAGATGTTTTACATACAATTTTCAGATTAATTCTTTAAAGATTTTTAAAAGACTTGCAGTTTTATATTTAAAAAATTAATATATTATTAATTTTATTACTCTAAAGTATTAAATTTTCAATATGTATATATATTTCATTTCAATTTTCAAAAATTGTGTTCCCTAAAACTTAGAAACACTACATAAAATATTAAAATGATTCCGTTATTCATTTTTTCTAAATAAAAAGTGAAAAAAAAATTCTGTATTACTGATTGTTTTTTGAATTTATCCCTGCACATACTAAATTTATACTAAAGAATGATATAATTTTATACGTAATCTACGTATTCTTGTATGTTTGTGATATAAAAAGGAAATAATAATTAAAAAAATCATAGATAAACATGCACCGTATCTATATATAAAAATTATTCATTTATTAGTGACATGCTTAGAATAAGTACAGTTTCGATTTATTTTTGTTGAAATATTTATTAAGATGTGTGACAAGTATGTAACAAAAAGTATATTAAACTTCTTATAATTGATTTAAAGTTCTTGCTTTATTCATCAAGACATTTTCATTTTATATTTTAATGTTAATTTTTTTAATACATCCATTTCTTGATAGCTTGAATCTTTTGTTATTGCATGAATTAAATCATTTTATTTTACAAATTTCTTCTGTTGTTATTTATTATCAAAATATCTTGAGAAAATATTTTAGAGCAAGGCAAAGCTTCATCAAGTACACAATAAAATAAACCTACGAGAACATTTGAAGCATAGTTCAAAATATTCGAAAAATACAAAATAAATTTTTGTAGGATTGCTAACACTTTATCACAGTTTTTTATATGCAAATATAGTAAAATAAATAAATAAATAAAAAAGAAAAGAAATACTTTAAACATTGGAATTTTTATCCTTTTTTGCTATGAAATTATCTATTAAAAATAAATAAAATAAGAACAAATACATATATCACAGTCATCTTTATCAATTTGTTTTCATAAAATATTGAAAATTCTTGCTTCATTCTGAAGCAATACATCTGCTTTGTTATATACCTTTATTTAAATTAAATATTGTTATGTTTCCGGGGCGGAGGTGACTGTAAATTACTACTATTTAAAAATCAAATATTAAAGTTGAGACATCGGTTGTCTGCTACTCTGTCTTAATTTAACAGATTTTAGTTCTTCTATAAATACAGGAAATAAAAAGAATAAAAGTACTAGTTAATGTAATATTCATGGTATTTAGATTAGTTTACACATGTTAATGAAAAGTTAAAGCACTCATTTTTACTAGCTTAATATTTGGTTTCAATTTAAAATTTAAATTTATGAGAACTTTCTGACTTTTTTCCAATGACTGGGAGATTGACTTAAGCAAGTAATAAAAAAAGAATTACATTATTTAAAATTTTTAAATTAAGTAAATTCCCTCCCACCATATTTTTTCAAATTGTCAATAAATAATACAGTCCTCCCCACTTAATCGGGTAACGGATAATCGAATACTCCGCTTATTCGAATAGAACTCTCCGGAACCGAATTTATCGTCATTGGATCTATGTTATTTTTCCCCGCTTAAACCGATTAAATTTCGCGAATCTCCCCGCTTATTCGAATACCATCTGGGTGACCTATGTTTGAAAACAGGCGCGAAAAACACGTTTCATATTGAATTTTTCTTCACCTTTTGTCATTTTCGGCTCATTTCCATTGAAGACAAATTATCAGTTCTTCCTGCAACGATTTCGGCAGGCAGGTGTATAATGGACAGGTTAAATGATCTCCCTTCCTTTTTCTGCGAATGAGTAAAATAAGTTGGTCAATGGATTATTTTTAAGTTTAGTCGCGGTTTTGTTCGGAAAAAAGGCGTTGCTATGAATTTTAAATGGAAAGCTACCTTTGAATTTTAAATGGAAAGAAACTTTTATGAAAAACTGCAGTTTTTGAAGCGTTAAATAAGAAAACAGAAGTCCAGGTAGCAGAAGTAAGGTTACAATATATAACAATGCCAAAAATGTCCAAAAATAAGAGAGATAAAATGGAAATTGGGATTGAAAGAGGGAACATAATCCCTGTTTTCATAACAATTTGCACTGGAATAGGTTTAGCGAAAAAAGCGAAATTTTCGTTAATAAATGGCGCTATGATTTAGCAACGCACAAAAACGTATCCACGTTTTTTGTGCTAGCAAAGTTTTAACCAAATTCCATTGAACTACATTAAGTATAATGTAAATCATACAGTTATATGAACTGATATTAAATTATTACGTACTTACTTTATATTAGAAATTGTATTTATTTTACTAATTTACGTTATTATATTAACGATTTTATTATGCTATTAATTAATTATGCTGCAGATGGTTGTTTTACCTTTTTATTACGCATTAAATATCACATTTCTGTGTTCCCCGTTTAATCAAATACCCCGCTTAATCGAATATTTTTTCTGGAACCATCAATATTCGTTTAAACGGGGACGACTGTAATGTAATTAAGACTGCAAAACAGTTTATTGAAAAAGAAATAGATATCTGCCATTACAATGCCTATTGCTCTTTTATTTTGATTATAGTCTTATTGCCAAGGAACTAGTTTTACAGAATATGTCCTACAATTCTGTCTTTATTTTGCAGATTTTATTCTTTTATGAAGATAGAAAAACAGATTAAAAATAAAAATTAGTGTATTATTCAGAGTATTTAGATTATTTCAGATGTTGGTGAAATGTTAAAAAAATTATTTCTTCTTGGTTGGTGATCACATAACATTTCCATAGAATTTTGCTTAAGTTAAAAATAGTGTTTAATGTAAAATTAAGTTAATGTGAGATTAAAAAGGAAAGTTAATGTAATATTCAGAGTATTTAGGTTATCTTGCATGTTGACGAAATTTTAAATGATTGATCTCTCCTTTGTTGGTGTTTTCATCACATTCGCATGATCTTTTGTTCTCATGATATTTTGTGCTACTGTACCTTTATTTTACAGATTTTAGTTCTTCTATGAATATAGAA
Organism: Maratus speculifer; assembly: GCA_964019185.1. NCBI lineage: Eukaryota > Metazoa > Arthropoda > Arachnida > Araneae > Salticidae > Maratus > Maratus speculifer. The sequence goes on along the minus strand of OZ025290.1, from coordinate 51,652,042 downwards.
AGAACAGATTAGAAATAAAAATTAATGTGATATTCAGAGTATTTAAATCATTTTACGTATTTACGAAATGTTAAAGTTTGGATCTTTTCTTTGTTCGTGTTCTTATCACATTCTCATATTTTGAACTTAAAATTTTAAATTTATGAGAAATACACAATTTTGACTTAAAAAAATAATTAGCAGCTAAACGGAAACAGACAGTGTGTGTGTATTTGGCGGGGGGGGGGGGGGATATATTTATTTATTTATCTTTTAAAATTTATTAATTCCCCCTCCCCCCTCCCCACACACACATATTTTTTGGAATTGTCAGTAGATACTTATGTCAATAAGGCTGCGAAACAGCTTATCAAAAAAGAAATAAGCATCTGCCAGTATCATGCCTATTGCACTTTCATCTCGAATACAGTCTTTTTGCTAAGAAACTAGTTTTACAGGATATTTCGTGCTCCTCTGCCTTGAGATTTTGATTCTTCTATGAATTAAAAAAAAAATAGATTAAAAATAAAAATTAATGTAATATTCATATTACTTTACATGCTAATGAATTGTTAAAACATTGATACTTTCTATGTTAGTGCTCTCATCACATTCTCATAATATCATATTTAAATGTGAAATAAAAAATTTATCAGAAATATACATTTTCGACTTTTCTTTTTAAGTAGGAGATTGACTTAATGAACTGTGAAAAAACATATATACATATTATTTAATATTTTAAAATTCGTTAAGTAACTCACCTTCCCCCCCCCCCCCCCCAACATCAAATTTTTGCATTATCAATAAATAATTATGCCATAAGACTGCGAAAAAGTTTATTAAAAGAGAATTAAGCATTTGTCAGTATCATGCCTATTGCACTTTCTTCTCGAACATAGTCATGTTGCTAAGAAACTAGTTTTACAGGATAAGTCGTGCTACTCCACTATTACAGATTCTGATTCTTCTATAAATATATAAAAACCGATTAAAAATAAAAACTAATAAAATATTCAGAATATTTAGATTATTTAACTGCTAACGAAGTATTAAAACACTGATCTCTTCTTTGTTAGTAATCTCATAACATTCTCATAATATATTGTTTAAACTTCATATTTACAATTTATGAGAAATACACATTTTCAACTTTTCTTTTTATATAACTGAAAGATTGACTGAAGTAGACAGTGGGGAAAAAAATATATATTATTTTAAAACTCATTAATTAACACCCCCCCCCCTTTAACACACACACTTTTTTTTTTTTTGGGGGGGGGGGGGGGGGATTGTCTGTATATAATTATGCCATTAAGACTGCGAAACAGTTTATTAAAAAAGAAATAAATATCTTTCAGTATCATGTCTGTTGCATTTTCATCTCAAGTACAGTCTTATTGCCAAAAAATTAGTTTTACAGGATATTTCTTGCTGCTTTGCCGTTATTTTACAAATTTTGTTTTTCTATGAATATAGGAAAACAGATAAAAATAAAAATTAATGTAGTATTCACAGTATTTACATTATTTTACATAGTAACGAAATGCTAAAAGATTGATCTCTTCTTTGTTAGTGTTCTTATTACATTCTCATTCTATTTTGTTTAACAATAAATTTGAAATTTATCAGAAATGTACTTTCGACTTTTTTTTTAATAACGGGGGGATTTACTGAAGCAAGCAGTAAAAAAAGTATTATATTATAAAAAGTTTTTTTAAATTCGTTAAATAAATCCCCACCCCCTACACACACACATTTTTTGAAGTTGTCAATAAATAATTATATCATTAAATCTGTGAAATAGTTTATTAAAAAAGAAATCAATAATTTCCAATATCATGTCCATTGCACTTTCATCTTGAATTTATTTTTATTTCAAAAAAAAAAAAAAAACTAGTTTTACAGGATATTTTGTGCTACTCAGCTGTTATTTAACAGATTTTGATTCTTATATGAATATAGAAAAACAAATTAAAAATAAAAATTAATGTAATATTCAGAGTATTTAGATCATTTTAGATGTTAACGAAGTGTTAAAGCATTGATCTCTTTTTTGTTGACGTTTTTATCACATTCTCATATTTTGTTTAAACTTGAAATTTTAAATTTATAATGCACAAAAAATTATAAATACACAATTTTGACTTAAAAAAAAATAAATGAGGCAGAGAGTGGAAATATATATATATATATATATATATATATATATTTCCACTCTCTGCCTATACATATATATGTATGTATGTATATTATTTAAAATTTAAAAATTCATGAATTAACTCCCCTCCCCCCTACAAACACACCTCATACACCACCACACATTTTTTTTTTTTTTTTTTTTTTTTTTTTTGAATTGTCGGTAAATAATTATGCCGTTAAGACCACGAAACGGTTTATTAAAAAAGATACAGATATTTACAAGTTTCATGACTATTGCACTTCCATCTCGAATACAGTCTTATTGCCAAGAAACTAGTTTAACAGGATATTTCATACTATTCTGCCTTTATTTTACAGATTTTAATTCGTCTATGAATGTTGAAAAAGAAATTAAAAAAAAAAGTTAATGTAATATTCAGAGTATTTAAGTTATCTTACAAGCTGGTGGAATGTTAAAGCATTGATCTCTTCTTTGTTGGTTTTCTTGTTGCAATCTCATAATATATTGTAAATTTTGAAATTTAAAATTTAAAATTTATGAGAAATTCATATTTTTCACTTTTTTTAAAACTAACTGGGAAATTGACTGAAGCAGACAGTGGGGAAAAATATGTATATTACTTAAAATTTTAAAATTCATGAAGTGCCCCTCCACACACACACACATTTTTTAAAATTATCAGTAGATGATTATGCCATTAAGACTGCGAAACAGTTTATGAAATGAATAAATAAATAAATAAATAAGAATCTGCTAGTGTAATGCTTATTGCACTTTCATCTCAGTTATATTCTTATTGCCAAAAAACTAATTTTGCAGGTTTATTCCCTGCTACTCTGCCTTTATTTTACAGATTTGATCTTTCTGTAATCATAGAAAAAAAAGACTAAAAATAAAAATGAATGTAGCATTCACAGAATTGAGATTAATTTACATGCTATTGAAAATTGTTAAAGCATCTATCTCTTCTTTATTGGTATTCGCATTATATTTTCATAATATTATGATTAAACTTAAAATTTAAAAATTGAGAAATACGCAAGTAAAACTTTTTTTTTTTTTTCTTTTCTTTTTTAATGACTGGTATTTTGACTTAGACAATAAAAAAATTATGTTATTTAAAATTTTTGTGGTTTTTTTTAAGTATTTCTCGCTACATGTTTTTGGAATTGTCAATAAATAATTATGTCATTAACACGGCAAAACGGCTTATTAAAAAATATTTAGATATCTGCCAGTTTTACGCCTATTCCACTTTCATCCAGCATTGCACAATTTTATTTAAAAATTTTAATTAAATTTTATTTTATTTGCTCAAAAATATTTAAATATCCAGTACGCACAGTATTACGCCTATATCACTTTCATCTCGAATATAGTCTTATTGCTAAGAAACTAGTTTTAAAGGATATTTTGTGCAACTCTGTTTTTGTTTTACAGATTTTATTCTTCTGTGACTATAAAAAATAGAATAAAATAAAAATTAATGTAATACCCATGGTGTTTAGATTAATTTACATGCTGATAAAATGTTAAAGCATTCATCTCTTTGTTGGTTTTTTCATCGCATTTTCATAACATTTTGTTTAAATTTCAATGTTAAAATTTGAAAAATACACATTTTATACTTTTTTTTTCTTTAAACGACTGGGAGAATGACTTGAGAAAACGGTGAAAAAATTAAGCTATTTAAAAATTCAAAATTCGTTAAGTAACTTCCATGTGTGTTTTTGGAATTGTCATCAAATGATTAATGCACTAAGTCTTTGAAACAGTTTATTAAAATAAGAAATAGATATGTGCCAATGTTCTTATGCATTTGCACTTTCATCTCGAATTTAGTCTTATTGCCAAGAAACTATAGTTCAACAGAACTTTTTGTAGGGCAATTTTAAACAGCATATTTTAAATTGGTTGAGGATGTGTGGATAATTTTTACATTATCGAAAATAACTATAGCTGTATTGTTGGCATTTTTAGCTAATTTTATTTCATATTGGCTATAGTTAGCATCTTAATGTTTATATTGCATTTAGACATATTTACAGAAATCACTATTTGCCATATATGCTACTATATTTATCAATGATATTATGGAATTTTTAAGTATCTAAAACAAGATATAAAAACATGAATTTTCTCATTACCTTTTTATATTTTTCTTTTATAAATGTATTGAATTTCATGAAAGTTTTTCTCGATGCATTAAGGAAGATTTCTGCCTAAAATTATAACTATTCACAACGCAAATCCATAGAATATTTAACTGTTGTGACAAAATTTTAACGAATAATTTCATAAAAATTTAATAATATAATTCAAGAAGTTCTTAAGTGTGTTGATCAGCCAGCTCTTAAATTCTGTTCGCCAATGTCAATGCCAATAGCTTGATTTCATTCTTATTTTTAAAATACCTTGTTAGATCTCGTAAATTATTTTATTTACTTATTTTTATTATTATTTTCTTTCTCTACCTTCTCATATAAAGAATGTCTCTTTTTTTTTCTTTGAGTTGTCAAAATATTTCTAAAATATGTTTTTCATTATTATAAAATATTATTTTCATTTGAAATGTTAATACTTCCTGAAAGCTCACAATTTTTAATACATAAAGTATTAAAATATGCTTAGATTTTGGAAGTATTTCACAAATTAAAAGGAAACAAACATCTTTCAAGAAGACTTCAAGGAAAAAAAAATTTAAATATTAATTATCTAAGAGCAGATATTTGAAAAATACGAATGCATTCCATGCTTACAAACTTAATATTAGTGAGAAGAATTTGAGATCCCAATTGATCACCAACCACCCTTAAGTCTGTTCTTAAATCAAAAAGGGTAACTTTATGACATAAGTTTTAATTTATATTCGTTCGGAAATGTATGAAACTAGCAGATATTGTTGTTCAGAAACTATTAAATCACACTCAGTTTTCCGCTTTTTTAGAATACAACAGATTTTTCAGAGAATAGTGTCAAAATGAACGTTTTAAACTAACTTTTCGTAGAAGAGAAGAAATACCAGTCCAAATTGGAGTGAAAATCGCTTTGTCACGTGATCAAAAAAGCTTATAACTCAATAGGTAATGGATCGATCAAAAAGTAGAAAACTGAGTTCGATTCCAGATAACTTCCAATGGTCAGGCTTTGCAGTTTGATATCTTTCCGTTAAAAAATAAACTCGTAAATGCGTCAAAACGTTTACTGCTTGTTGAGCTAAGCAGTTGAAAACAGCCTTAAGAAATTTTAATTTTTTTTTTCTTTTGATCAATTATATTGCATTAAGGTTTGTTCTTGAGGATTTTATCGAAGTATTTAACTAAAAATATTAACTTATAAAGAAACTAACCGGGGAGAACGCACGCCGGACCTGATAGACACAGAATGTGCATGGTTTTTACAATTATCACAAGAATTTAAAAAAATAATAACCTTCAAGTTTTTTATTCCAGAATTTGTAACAGTTGTCTCTGACTAAACAAAGTGACGATTATTATTTGCATTTATTGATGACAAAGTTAAAACTATATTTATAAACCGAATATGAGCGCGTTCTCCCGCATTAAAATGAGATTTAACTTTAGAAGCACAGCATGGTTTGTTGATAAATTTGAGATGTTTTAATTTAACATAAATGTGAATATTTAATTAAATTGTGAACTGTTAATCAATATATTTAGTCTTCATTCCGTATTGCACAAAATATAAATAATTTAAAACTAAGTTATGTAAAATTAGTTATGTAAATTCTTCCCTCCCTGAAACGAAATACTATTATAAATTTTAATAAGAAACTAAAATTTCAGCTTCATCAATATGTAATTTTTTTTTTTTTTAAATTTAGAGCAATACGTTTTTGACGGTAAAGGTTTTACTATTTTGTGACTGAAATTTTACTTTCTTAAAGTTAAAAGTAATTCTACTTTAACGCTTGTAATACGATCTTTAATTTTTTTTTTCTTCGCATAAAAAATTAAGCATTAGTTGGAAAAATATATATAAGAATTTTTTGCTGACATTATTTCAGATTTCGCTTCTTTTTTTAATTTTATATTACAGTTAAATCTCTTTTCAGAAATTATGTTTGCCATTTAATTAAGAATATATTTGTTTATTGATACAGTATTTTCAAACATGTAAAAAAAAAAAAAATACAAATTAATATTTACGAAATTTGGTTACTTTTTTTCTTCTTTCTTTTTGTTATTCTATTTAATTGTGTATTATTTTGCTTGAAAAAAAGTTTTTTACAATCAAGTAATGACACGTATTAGATTTCAAACTAAATCTCTATCGCATTGTGTTTATTTCTTTAAAATTGTCATTCTAAACATTGCTTATTTTAAAAAGAAAAAAAAATATGTTTGAAACTTTAACACAATTTATTCATATTAACTAGATGAACTCTTGATGCAAAGGGAGTATTGAAAAATATAAAACATTTCCTACTGTTATGCTTTGCATTTATAATATTTCGCATTCAATTAATTCACAAATATAACGCTTATTGCGACTGAAATTGGATCAAAAATGTATCAGAATAAGATGTCACATTTTTACTTGATAGATTAAGTATTCAATAAAAAAAAAAGAATTATAAGAAAATCAGAATCAATCTTGTTTCAGTCCCTGCATTGATTTGTTTTACCATATGCAAAGTCTTATTTACAAGAAACCCGTTTTTACATTCGGTTTTTGTATTTTCTGAAGGATATAGTTGCTCTAATAAAACAAAGTCAAAAACAATCTTGTTGAATGTCCTAAACTGATTTGTTTTTCTTCCAATTCCAGGTTTTATTGCCAAGAAACCTGTTTTACAGGAGTATTTTAAATCAGCTTTTTCACTGAGCGTTTGTATTAAAAAAAAAAAAAAAAAGTTAGATTGTTAAAAGCAATGGTATAAATTATATTTTCTTTTTGAAAATCAAGACAGGATTTTTTCTGTTTTGCCTGAGAGACAGTTTCTGAGCAAATCTCAGTAAGCAAAATGTTAGTAATAGTATTTATCATTGTTATTATTATCTACTGTATCTTAATGTATCCCACATTTAAAACTGTTATCGAAAAACTGTTTACGAAAATAATTCCTAATTCATATAATCCTATAACTTTTATGTTTGTAGTTTTATAATGAACACAAAATTTTAAAAATATACAATATTATTTGTTTTTAAAGATCCATTTAAAGTCTATTTCAAGTATTTTTTTTTTTTTGGTTAAATACATGCTAAAAACTAAACGGCTTCTACATTCCCCTCTCCGAGCTTTTTACACAGAGAAAAACACTAAGAATCATATAGCACAAATAAAACATTAAATTACAACATTACGCAAAAAAAAAAAAAAAAAAAAAAAAAAAAAAAAAAAATGAAAAATACATAAAAAAGATTAAACAATTAAAAAAACCCATAAAACAGCATAAAAGCTATCAAACATTACATGAAAGCATTACGTACTTTAAGTATCTTTTCATAAATAATGTACATATAACATGTTTATAAGGCATATATAAAACTGAATCTTAGGTATATTTCACATATGTTTAATATTTTTCGTGCTTCTTTTGTGATGTTTGTGCCTTTGAAGACTTTCATTTATATTTTATCTATTTCTTTCCTATATTTTAAGTTTTTTTTATTCGTGCAGATTTGTACATGATTTTAGCTTGTCGCTCTTTGTAATAGGTTGGGAACTTTAGATGGTTTTTATTTTTCAACTGGTATCGACTACAAATTTATCTGCATTAATTCTTTAAGACATGAAGAATTTTCGTAAGAAATTGAAAGTCTTGATTTTGAAGTATAATTAATAAAATCATATTATATTGAAAAAAAAAAAAAAAAAAAAAAACATAAAAATTTTTTTTTTTCGATGTCAGGTTACGTCAAGAAAAGGATCCACACAATTGTGCACGCTTGGTTTACATAATATATATATATACAGTGCTGAAAAACAGTTTCGGACTATCAACAAAAACAGTAAAGCTCAATGAAAAAATAAATATCATTGCAAAATTATAAGAATAAAGTTATGCAACTTTTGTTGTTTGCTTTAAATTACTATTGATTTATTTTAAAAATGTACGCTAAAATTAATTTCTGGATAATACAATTTGGGGAGAACAGTTTAAAACCAGTATAATTAAAATCTAATTTATGCATTTAAATGATTTGTACATTATTTTTTAATATTTTGTTTGTTTCCAAAAGACACTTTAAGAAGGATTTGGTTAGGTTTGTACACGTCATAATGGGTATTTGTTTTAATATTTCCAAAATGGCTACTTTCTGTTCAACAATCGAATCAAAGCGCTTTCAGTTGTATTGATGAGCCAAGATTCCCCAAATGTTTCTATAGGATTTATGTAAGGACTTTTAGATGGAATGTCTAAAGTTTTGATGTTGCTTGCAGATAACGAATTTGTAATTGACTAAGACGAATAGAGATGTTATCTTGAAGCAATGAAAATTTTTTATTATAAAGTTCATCTTTAAGTGGAAAAAAATTAGTACCAAGAATATCTTGATAATCAAGTAGGTCATCTGTGCGGGATAAACCAAACATTTTTATTCTTTTTACATTAAAAACAGTCTAAATCACGACTGAGTCATCACATTGAACACACTTTGAAAGCAGATATGTCTCACTTGATAAATCATTCCAGTAGTTTTCTAAATCCTCTGTCAGGGCTGAATATGCTTTCATTAGTAAAACTCAATTTGCACCATAGATTGAACTTTAAAACATTAGAAGATGCGGGTTTTAGCCTTGCTTCAGTGTGATACATTTGTAGGTTTGGCTTGGCTTTTAATTTAGCAAGATTGAAGCATTAGGCATATTTTTAACGCATTTCTAAGATTACTGAGCATTACACAGGACAGGTACTTTTTTATAGTGATCCGCTTTGTTTATTTCTAATATAATTCATTGGATCGTAAAGAAAAATGTGCACAATAGTTTAAAATTTATTTATTTTTAGAACAATTTGCCTTTCAGTCAGTCTGCAATCCAAAATTTTTCCTACTTTTTCCTCTTCTTTTTCAATTAATAATTTCTCGTGAACTACAATCAAAGAAGCAGTTGCATATCCCAAAATTTAAAGTATAACGAAAACTGATCTATAAACATCTTTAGAGATTAACTAATAGTCATGACGTCATATCATTATACTAGACTTAAGGCACTGATTCTAAATTTAATTCTATTTGTTAATAATACAGGATTTTAACACTTGTAGAATTAAAAATACCGTTTAACATTTACAATTACATCAAATTTTCATATGTTCTATCAGATATTTGTGTCTAAATTCAGGATATATAACTTTTTTCGGAAGTTTATTAAATAAAAAAATTAACATAAGATCTTAAACGTTTTTCAAACACTGTATAGAGCTTGATAATTCTACATAGATTTCACATTTTGTTTTTTACTATTTTAATTCTTTGGATATTTTATTATATCTGGTACGAGTTTTATTTTCCCTGTTTTGTATGATGAATTCTATTCATCTACTATATTATGGTTATAAATACACACACACATCACACACACACACACATATATATATATATTGCATCCTTGTAAGGATTTGTAAAAGACATATCAAAGTTAAAGTTTAATATTTGTCTAAACGAATAGCAGGATTCTCTCGTAAGAAAATTGATCTCCCCATTGAAAAACTGAGTTTTAAATTTAAGTTCTTTAAGAATGTTTCCAGATTGAGAAACAGATTGCTAATGTCCTTATACTCGTCTTATCTTGTACATTTTTTATACAGTATCCCCACTATTTTTCTTCTCTCGATTTTAATAAAGCGTTATTTAAATTCATTTTTATATAAAACATTCACATACTGTTGAATGTATATCAATGATGAGCATACTTATGCACAATATTCGTAAAGACGCAAAGAAACATGTTCCGACAGAAATTAACACCAATAATGCAGAATATATGTTACTTTCTTGTTGTATAATTCTTTATTAACCTAAAACAAGCTCAGGCATTATTTTTTAATTCCTGTTGAAAAAATATATATAGTATTTTATTAAGTTAAATTGTGGTAATAACAAAATAGTATATCCTTATTTTAACTGACTCTCGTTTCAGGCGCTTTTATTTTTTACTATCATTTCATTTCTTTACTAGCTGCAAACTCCTGAAGTTTTTCTGCTGGCACTTAAAAAATTGCATCATTTGTAAAAATAGTTGGTGGATAAAATACTAAAAAACTTTTCTAATAGAATATTTCTGAATTATTTACCAAATTATACCACTCTTTTTCTAGATAACTCTATTTAACATTTGCACGCTTCTTTCAATGTAGTGAAAGTTTTGTAATTGCTTATATTAAAGGAAGCTAAAAGTATTAAACAAAAATTCTTTGATTTCTTTAACTAAAATCTTAATTTTTCTAAATAGAACACAGAACATAAACAGAGAACATAGAACATAAACAGAGACAAAATAGGAGACAAATGAGTCAGGGCTATAAGATTCGAGGGATTTTTGTTTAATTCATTTATTCTATGAATATTGCTTTGAAAAGATGAACATTCGGTTGAAAATAAAGCGCTTTTAAAACCAATGTACAACTTTAAGCTTATCAAAAATTAACCTTACTATTCTGTATTATACATGTAGAAAATTGGCGTACAAAATAATCTGTCAGATTCCAAATATACTAGTGAGTACTTTTCCAGTTTTTGTTTCTGTGAAGCAGTTTAACATTTTGTACGGTATCCCATGCTGGAACGTCTTGTTTCATTTTCTTCACTGTCATTTAAAAACAAATTGTACCATTTAAAGTATATTTCAGATCTTGAAAGGGTGACCGAAAAGTACATTCAATTTATACCAAATTTCAATAAGTTTGAAATTTTATATTTATTTATTTATTTATTTATTCATTTATTTATTTTTTTATTTTGATTTTTTTTAAATTTTACTTTGTGTAATTGCACTAGGTATTTTGTCTTTATTCATAAAGTTAGCGAATAAATAAATGCATGCATAAAAAAATTAAATAAAACTTTTTTTACCGCAAATAAATTATTCGAATTGCCATAACATGTATAAAAAATTATGTTGATATTAGAAAGGCCCGTTTATATTTGATCCAACCAATGAAAGAAAAATATTATTATTATTATTATTATTATTATTATTATTATTATTATTATTATTATTATTATTATTATTTAATCATTTATTTTAATTAACTATTTTTTAAATAAAATTAATAAATTTTTAAACTTATTTTGCAAAACTGTAATCATAAAGAAATTTGGAAAAATAGAGAATAATGCTCTTTTTTATGAAATGGTAGAAAAATAAGTAAATAAGTAATGAAAATAGAAAATCTCCAAAGTACACTGAACTTTTAATTTTTTTTTCACTTTGATATTAAATTTTTTATGTTTAAAATTATTCATAATAAAGAAGGAATGAAATATTTTTTTTAATTTTATTTCCACAAAATAGCTTCTTTAAACAGAAATAGGAGTGAAATTAAAAAGGAAAAAATGTGTTACATTCATATTCTTATTTCACAAGAAAAGATTTTTATTATTCATGCACGCCTTTTAACGCCTGAGTTTATAAAACTGTGAAGCTCCCGAAACCATTTTTAAATATTTTCAACATTAGCACTTTATGAGTTTCATTACCTGTGAAATTATAATAATAATGAAAAAAAAAAATCCCATAATAAATAGATGTATAACCGAAATTAGAAAAGAGAAATATTGATACTTATTTTGTCTTATGTTTATGTACCTCCATTGTTATCTTTCCTCATATTTCTTTGTATCCTATTATTGTTAAAAAATATTAATTAAAATTTTTAAAGTGATTCAAGTACTTTGGGTTATATAAAATAAAACATGAATTTAGAGAAATGATATTAAAGGTGTATAATAATAACATCCTTCTTGATTACAGACCTGAGATAAACTTTAACAGATTTTCCTATGCTTTTGCGTGCTTGCAAGATTATTTCTGTAAATCACCTGCTCAAGTAATTAAAAAAGATATCCAGTGTTGCCATATTGGAGACTTTTTTTAAAATTCAGATTACTGGACTGTCGCCACTTTTTTTAATTAGCATAATTCTCCTTATTTTTCAGAAATCTTCACTTTTTTTAAAAAAATAGGTTTACTATTTCTGTTTCAATAAAGTGGTGACAGTCAAACAATCTGCAGACTTTTTTGTCCCGAATCTGGCAACAGTGGAGATATCACTTGAGTTTTATATCGCACCCGTACAATATGAAAATAATTCCATATAGCACCGTCTAATCACACAAAAGGTTAAAAAAAAATCAATGTAAAGAATGTATAAGTGCCATATTATTTAAGAGCTCCGTAAAGGAGCATATTCAATTCAAGTGAATCCGGGAAATTGAAACAAAACGCATGTTTACTGCAATGTTATGAAGGGTCTCCTCTATGCATTTAATACCAGAAATGAATATAAAATCAGAAGCTTCAGTTTTATAATTGAGGTATTTGTACCATTTCCGCTTTTAATTTATAAACCAGTGTACATAATTAATGTTTGTTTAGCAATAATAAAAAATATTTTAGTTCTTTGAATACAAAATTAAATGGTGCGAACATTCAATTTTAGGCGACTTCGGGCATGATGCCAAAGTTATGTAAGTTAAATTATGCAGAATGTGCACTTCGCTCTGAGATGTTTGAGTTCTTTTAACAGTTTTGTTTTATTTTAACTTTGCACGAATAGATATTTGATTGCAACAGTATATTCGAATTTATTGGAAACTTAAAGAAATGGGTTTTCTCAAAATCACTAGATTTTCTTTTTGCCAAGAAAGGCGGTTTTTAAAAGAGTATTATTGCACGTGAAATAACTTATAGGTTTTTATGAATGATTTTTTTTTCAAAGTAATCTATTTCATCAATCAAGAGAGACCTAATCAACAAGTATCTGTTATTTTTCACTTATAATTTCTTATTGAAATTGGTTGACAAACTTTCTAAAAAATTATAAGAAATACTGAATATACGCATATTTACATTTAACCAAACCATATTCCTATTTGTTCTTTAACAATTTTTCAATATCGTACCAATAAAAGCTTTAAGTACAACAGATAATTACATGTTTTGTGCATAAAACAATATTCAGTAAGTTGATGATAAGTAAATGAGTAATCATAACGTAAGATGCATGTTTCATTATGGATGAATCTTTGTATACCATGTGTATTAGACATTTATGTACTCAAAATTTATTTAAATCTTTTCCTAATTGCTTTATTCAACAAGCGAACAATATTTTTACACATTTACAAATACATTTTTTAACAGAAAGATATAAAACTGGAAGGCCTGACAATGGAAGCTATTTGAAATTGAACCGTATTTTATGTTTTTGATAAATAAATTATCTATTGAATTATAAGTGGTTTTGATCACGTGACAAAGATGCTTTTTATCCTTCCTTGATGGGTTATTCTTCTTTCGCAGGGAAATTCAGTTCCAAACGCCCACTTTGACATATTTTCTGAACGATCTATTGCGTTTAAAAACAAAAATCAAAAAAAGAGTTCAGTTACATAGTTTTTGAACAAAAAACTCAAGCTAATGGAATTTACACTTTGTTCTTAATGTAAATCTTAAAATAAGGCGTTGAAAAATAGATATTATTTATTTATTATGTACCTTAGATCTTTCGGATGCACTCGCATCCCTTTTCAAAAAACGGAAAAAGATAATCAAAATTATCTTTTTTTGTCCTTTGAAAATGGATGCGAGTGCGTCCGAAAGATCTAAGGTACATAATAAAAATGTAATATCTATTTTTCGACGCCTTTTAAGTCACTATGTGTACTTTTTAAGATTTACATATACTACCCTGTATTTGTTATATTTTAATATCAATCAGATGAAATAAAAGTTATATTTTTGTGACAAAACTCGATTGTTCCACGACCCATTAAAACATCCGCCGCGACCCATCAGTCGGTTGCGACTCATAGATTGGGAACCATTGACGTAGAGTGAGAGTGTAATTTTGATCCTGCCTGTCCCGAGTCTGCTTTAAAATTAAGTTTGATATGACATGAGGAACAAAGTAACTACCCGATGCCGATCTCTACGCTGGTCATATTATTACTTCTGTATTGAACTTGTCAAGCTAGCATCGGCTCCCACAAAACGAGACGAGAGTACTTATTCTCGTCCCAGTCATGTCCATTGAAATTTTTTAATCTTTCATCTGCTCAGTTTAATCCTTTTTATATCGAACTGTGGACCGCCTAATTCCTTTTATCGGTTCTGCTGCCCGTTAAAAAATTTACTTTATTCCGACCCGTTTGAAATGTTGTCTTCATTTCGCCAAATAGCCCGCAGGCTATGTTAGGAACGGGTTTTGGGCCAAAATTGGGCCCGTGTCGACACACTTGACATCTATAGACCCCTTGCATTGACGTCACAGCAACGATTGATACTCTGAAGCCCCCACAGAACTTCATAACTCCCCGTTTGCCGTTTAAAACACGTGTGGTCTTCCAGGTAAATTTTGATTTTTCTTATTCTTGCATTATTTTTCTAAGTATTTAAAAAATTAAGCGCAAATCACTATATTTACGAATGGGAAAACACCACAATTGCCTTAAGTTTGGACACCAGATGAAGCATATGACGTCACGTGTAAGGGGTCTACAGTAGGACTACATAGTTTTATCATTCAAAGATGTATAGAATGTTTTGAAATAACCAAATTTTGTTAGATTTGAAATATTGAAATCAATATTTTATTATGTTCGGAGTTTGGAGAAGCTTTTGAAGGTTACAAATTAAAAATATTTACCTTTAGGAACATTACGAGAACAAACATTTAAAAAATATATAAATTGAACATGCAAATGCATAGTTAAAACATATACTGTTAAAACTAATTCTGCTTTGACGTTTCACATTTTCGACACAAGCGATGTCTGTATAAATAGGAAAACAAAATTTCCTTTTGAAATTTCATTAGAACTCTTCAAAAATCATTTTACAATATTTCTTAGATGTCAAGCATTAAGAAAACATTCATTTCGTTATAGATGTTGCCCGTAATACTATGATTTTGTGAAACATTCTTTTTTTTATGGAAAAAAATACAGCAAGATAGAAGAAAATGAAGAAATAACTATTATGTTTTCCTATTTTGAAATTCTGCTTCATCTTATTTACAATACCTTAAAATTTTCATATACTCGAAGCAAAATTACTTAAACTAAATATTCTTCTGTCTTAACGTTCGTGCTGCACTTTTAAATAAAACAGGGAAAAAGAGGGGGGCAAAAGGGAGAAAGTCTGAAACGTTTGATGTTTTGCCTCGTTTTTAATATGTGTTCCACAGAACTGGGAGTTCAGGAAATTCTCAATAAAGGCTAAGAAAAGGGAAAACTTCAATATTTTCTAAAACCAGACAATCTTGCGTTGCTTTTTTTTATTTTAAGTTCCTTTCTATTCATCGGAATAAAAAGTTACGATTACGATTTTATTTCCTAGCGCTAGAATCGTTATTTACTGTTGCCACGGATGCACAATTAATGTTTGTTCGTGTACGGAAAAATCTTTCCGATGGATGGTAAAATATTTTCATGAGCTTTTGTGATAGAGTTGTTTTTGAGTTGTGAATGAAATTCAAAAATTTCACTGATTTTAATATCGAAAAAGTATATTGCAGATGGGTTTTTTTTTACGGGGAGGGAGGTAAAAGAAATTCGCTTTAGCAGGATTGAATCTAAAATAAGCACTAGTCTTAAAATGTCATTTTGATCGTAACTGTTTATTACAAGCATTTATAAAACGTTCTTTTCCATTTTCGTAAAATTTAAAGCATTCAAAAAATTATAATCAAATAATCCGATCAAAGAAATATTTTGCAATGCTGATATCTTTATACAATCGAACCCGATTAAGACGCGAATTTTTTCGGTCCCTTGGACAGCATCGTCTATAAGACTAATGCAAAATTGTATCATTAGTCGAAATTGTCGCATTAGTATTAATATGTGTAAGATTATTATGCGTTCACACTTAATACCTGAATTCATAGATCAAGATGCGAATTTCTTCTCTCTTTTCCCTGTGTTGCCAATTTAATGTATTTTTTATGCAGGTATCACTATTTCTGAGAAGTAATTTACGTGTTATTAAATGACAGATATTAATACTCTGGTTAAATATTTTAATGAGCAAATTTTGCTAAATTAGCAACATGCAGCTTGTCTTTGATCCTGGCGTCCTAATGTCATTTATCTCTCGCTTCGTGTATTCCCCCCCCCCCCTTAAATAGGGAAATATGATTGAATTAAGCAGGCAGGGAAATTAATTTTTGCTGTTTTATAGTTAATGTTAATATATTAATCTATGATAGTCATATTTGAATTCATACTTTTTTCAGTTGTTTCAATCGATGCTATTATTAAACTTGAATACAGCTAAATTTTTATCTAAAACATTTTTTTCAACCTAAAACATATAAGTGAAATACTTAAAAGATATTTAGACGATAAGATATGTAAACACACTATGGTACATTACACTCATTTCCAGTATCCTTATGCAAATCCCCTTTAATACGTGAACCCATTTAATACGTGGCTTTCTATTCGGTTACTTGGAAATCGTTGTTAACGGAGTTCGACTGTATTGCCCAATTATTTTAGGCATTTGGCACAGCGTTGTGCCGTGTCCTTTTCAGATTGAGCCGTGCCGCTCTTCAAATGCACTGTCTTAACTTTTTTTTTTTCCCCCCATTTCTGTACCGATTCTAATTATGGCTACAAAAGGAAAATAAAACTATCCTTTTGAAATACATACATATATTTTTAAGAGTAAAGAAATCTCTTTAAAAAATTTTATGCCGTTTTCAAATTAAAACTCTTTTTTTTATATCTCACAACTGTGACAGAGTAAATTTTAAAAATACATATATTTTTTTAATTACAACTTTAACGACTGAATTGTTATATTAATTTTTTCAGTAAAAATAAATTGTAATTGCTACTTCCCTGTTTTGGGTTCACATTAGCTAGGACCTCAAAACTAAAAAAAAAGATCTGAAAATATAAAATACCCTTAAAAAAGAAATTTCAAATGGTTCGATATATCTCCAAAAGCATGACAAAGCCCGCAAATTAATAAATAGCTTACTTTTTTTAGCAGCTAATATTTAATAACAGAAAGCTAAGAATTTTTCAAATGAAGCAAAATAAAAAGTTAAAAGCAGACTCAATAAAAGTTTTGAGAAAGTTGGGAAATTATTATAATTTCCAACAATTTCATTTCCATTTCATATGGAAAGAAAGAAATACAATTTTAAGTACCACCCTCACCCAAATTTTAACTATAAAAGGAAAATTTTATTCCAATTTCTCGTAAAAATTTGATTAAAATTAAGTAATGTAAATAATGTGTCATCTTCAAAGAACAAAAGTACAACAATACAACATAAAATACCATTTATTACATGCTCAATTTCTTTAATTAAAGGTGCGAAATTTTGTGTAATGATTTTAGGAAAAACAAATTTAATTATATTCAGTGTCCCTTGAGAGAAATTTTTTAATTTTTTTCAATTCGAAAATTTCAGCTTGATGAGAGAAAGAATAAAAAATGAATTTATGAAAATGATATTATTAAATATTATTATTCCAATAAAAGCATCGATAATTAAACATTTGAAAAGTGCATTTTGTTTTCAGTCCAGAATTGACCTTGTAGTGTCCACATTTTACTTTTTTTTTACCATTTTTAACATCCATGATCCTTTAGCTTTTCTTCTCTTACTGCGACTCTCTAGCGGAAGCCAGTTTCAAAGATCCTATCCACGTCTCGAATAGCTGAGTCTCTAGCGAGGAAGCCACGTTGGAGGGAAAAAAAAACAAAATTTGAAACCGGACAAATTTAAAAGCAAAATTGTTTAAATCAAAGACACCGAAAAGCGGGAAGGCTACGCGGGGGGCTCTGAAGCTATCAAATGACCGCAGCTGCGTCGAGCTTATTATTATTAAACCATTAGCTGACTATTTGCGTTGGATAAACTCGAATCTGAATCCGGTAAACTTTCGTCATTTGAATCTTAATCTAACATGTTAAATTCGTTAGAATTTTATTTTCGAAATGATTGTTATATTTTGTTAAATTATTATTTATTTAAACGTGATTTTTTTTTTTTTTTTTTTTTTTTTTGATAAATGGGAAAGTAGTATATATACATATATATACATATATATTTTGTGAGTGCTTTTTGTTTAAAAACGAATGCATGATACATTAACGTTTATAATATGTAAATGTTTCTATCATTTCAGAGCCCGCATACAAAGGTGCTTGGGGTTCTCCCTCACCAACACAAGCTCAAGGTAAGATTCATTTAGTTATTATTTGAAAAGTTGATCTATTTGATAGACTGAAAATTCTAAAAGCGGTAAATTATATTGTCATTTTGATGTTTTTCAAACATATATACGAGTATATGATATTCACTATAACAATAAAATGAAAAATGAAAATGATTATAAAATGATTTTAATAGAGATTCTGTCATTTTTGTTGTTCGATATAATATATAAAAAGCTCAGATAATAATGTTGGTATGTGCCCCCCCCCCCCCCAAAAAAAAAGTTAATTTATATAATTGAAGATAATCAATGGTCCCAACCAACTGTTAAATTTCTATTTGAAGAAACCGAATGCTCACAAGGATTTTATTTGATAAAGAAGGCAGATGACAATATACCCAAACAGACATTTGCAACTTTACAGCTCATTTCCTCAAAATCCTGATTGCATTACTTACCTACCACCTTTATCATCTTTGAACTCTTCAAATGTTTGTCTCAGTGTCTGCTTCACTTTAAAAATGAATGCGTGTTTTTCCATCATCAAATGTGTAATATAACTACCAAAGGAAATACATAATAATAACTTCCAACTTATACCCATGATACCACAAGACGTTCTTTATTATTAGAAACCTCAGAATTCAATATGTTTCCATGGTTTATAGAAGAATTCATAAAAACAAAAAAGTTTATTTTGCAGACAATGATTTTAAAAACGTTTTGAATAGTTTCTTAATATATTAATACACCCAGAAAAAAGTTTTGTTGAATCAACAAAAATTTGTTTGATCCAATAAATCTTTCCGTTTAAATATGGGTTAGTGGAAATTTTGTTTGAATTAAAAAAAAGTATTGGTGATTTTTTTTTTTTTTTTTTTTTTTTTTTTCAATTTTTCGTCCACAATTTTCTTCTGAAATGCAATAACATATTAGTAACGTCATTAATCCGTCTCAATTTGAAAAGTTTTTATCATCCAAAAATCATGTTACTGCTTTATAGCAATAAAAGTCAATTAAATAAAATTACGTGAGAGAGTTATGGCTACTACACACCGATTTAAATTTTGCAAAAACAACGAAATTTTGTTGGAATTACAAATTAAAAATGGAAGACTTTAGTAAGACTCAAATAAAATTGATGAAAATTTGCTAAAATTTTATAAGAGTGTTAACAATATTTTTTTTGTTTGAGCAACAAAACGGATTTTAGCTTTAACTAAAAAATTTCCCTTAAAACAACCAAAATGTACTCAACAAAACATGTTTTGTAGTTTTAATTAATTCCTTTTTCTGGGTGTACATTTTCTCATTTCGGAATATAAGTTTATAGGATGCTGTCCATTTTCAATTATATATTTTCAGCTGAGTTTTGAATGTGATAATAACAATACATTCAAGTATAACAAAATAATTTAAATGTTAATGTTAATGTAAATGCAGTTAATTTATCATTTACTCCCTTAAACATGTTTATTGAATATGGAAATGTTTACTTGATAATCTATTGCATTTGAAAAGCCTATATTTTGTGTTTTCAAAATTGATTGATAGACTATATGAAAACTATTCGGAAATGTTTCCGAAATTCAATGGCATTGAAAGAAATTTTCTTTTCGTTCTTCAAATCTTAAAAATATAATGGTTTCTGCGGTTTTTAAAAATTAAGAACGCTTTTTGGAGTTATGGGTAACTCTACGTGGGATATTTTTTTTCTACTTTTATGTACATTAGTTGTCCTTAAAGTCAGTTGGAAAAAAAGATAACTACCACTTAGCCGCACCAACAAATTTAAAAGCCCCTACTGACTTTAATGATTACAGACCTAGATTGAATTTGCTACATGAATATCATTTGGTTATTTAAACACAATTATATTTGGATTTTTTAAAGTAATTTTTTACACGAATTTATCGCTATATTTGTTAAGTCTATAAATTGAAAAAATAACAAGAATTATGTCTCTTTTCTATAAGTTGATAGTCATAAAAGTTGTTTTAGAGTCTATGATTTGTAGTAAGGAATGATTTTCTTTGAATTAATGTTACATTTTGTAACATTAAATGTATAGTTAACATTAGCTGTACCCTTTAATAATGCTCTGATGGGTGTTCAAAGAAAGTATTAATGGACCAGTTTCCATTTTTTTTTTCTTCTGGTAATTGGTTACTATACATACTCGAAAATATTAATTTATCTGTATCAATTCAGGCAATACTTGCAACATCAAATATTAAATTATGCATAATTTTCAATCAGGATTAGACAAAATTGAACCAGAAACTTTCAAAGCAACATAATTTTTTTCTCCTTTGAATATTTACGAAATTCTGACGTGACATAAATCAGCAGTTGACTTCTCAATTATTATGTGTATTTAAATTTAGGTAGCAATTGGGAAACTACGCAAGTTCTCAAAACTGTACTTTATAATAACAAACAGTATCGAAGAGCATTTTAGAACTATTCTATAATAAAATAAATAAATATTAAAAGCAAAAATGCCGTCATTATACCAAATATTCGTCTAGAATTCTGGGACGACATCATCAATAATTTATTGGACACGAGTTTTGCTACAAAAGACTTGAGATACCGTTACTGGTAAAAAAAATTGAACCACGCATCGCGTAACACAGTAACAAGGGTTTCGAACAAGGTCGAGAACTTGTAGACAGATCCTCCTCCAGAAATAGGCAGAACACATGCATTCTCCCTCTTTGCGTGTGCGGTATTATTCAATTAATCTTCCAAGCGTACAAACGAAATTGATGTTTCGAAATGATTAATGATTTTCACATCACTTCAATATTTGTGAAGTACAATTGTTAAGCTTCTCGATTTGAAATGATTTTTCAAAGTTAAAAATCCGATGGAATAAGAAGAGGGGGAATAAATAAACAAAATCTGTTGCGCATTGCATGACTTGTTTGAATATCTATGTGTGCTTAGCACATAACAGTAATGTAATGGGGAAAAAGTAATTAAAAAATAATATAAATCGCTATTTGATAGGATTTATAGTCGAACTCATTTATAAAAAATTCCGCTGTAACCAGAATTCTGTTTTAAATAGAAAGATAGTCAAATTAGGTTTATATTAGTGAAAAAATTGGCAAAAATTTCAGATGCAGCAAAATTTTTCCAAACTCGTTTTTTTTTTTTTTTTTTTTTTTTTTTTTTTTTTTTTTTTGTGAGGGGGGTTATAATTTACCAAATCAATGCGTCTAAATCGACTTTTATTCAACATTTATAACCAACCAGAGAGAAATATCTGGAAGAAATATTTCTTTATGTATAGTTATTTATTCTAAAACATTTAAATTCCTTTCCACAACCAAACAAATGGTATTGTATATATTCCATGTTATGGTGTCATCGAGTTTAGAGAAGAGAAAATAAATTCATAAAATAAATGGGACGAAAAGACGAGAAAAATATTACATTTTAAAAATAATTTGAATTTTTTGAGGTATAAGATAAAAAAAAATCACTAATTTCAAAATACCCTAAAATATTTTTATTTATTTTACTCCTTTTCACACAATTTGTACTGCAATCTAAAAATTATTCACTAAAAATTAGGGTATAACATGAATTTAAAAATTTTTGGAATAGCTTTAATATTTTTAAAATCCCAGATAAGGAAGGTGGAATTATAATAATGCATGTAAATAAAATCTCCATAAACTTTCTTATTTTATTTTACTTACTTTTGCGATTTTTCCTTTAACATTTTCGATAATAATTTTTAAGCTACATTACTTTTCAATAGAATGTTGTTGCTTCATTTAAATGCCTTCTATACATGTTACCTTTTTATATATAACTGGCTGTGCTTTAACTTGTTTTGGGATAAATCCAAATAAACTGTATGATATGCATAAAATTTTATTTGAGAACTTTTTTATATTACATATTACAGTATAACATATTAAAAATATAACATATTAAAAGTAGTAACATATTAAAAATATAATAAGTTTATTTAACTTTAACTCCGAAATAAAAATTTGTAACAGAAAATGATTGCGAACATAACGAAAAAAAATGAGTGCGAAAAAAAATGTTCAATATATATATATATATATATATATATATATATACCGAGTGTCCCAAAAATGACTGATGAATTTTAAAATTCAATAACAGTGCTGAGTGAAGCGTCGACCTGGATTCAATCGCCGTCAGCGCCACCTATTGTTTGAAATTCGAACTAAAATAAATAATTACGGTAAAAAAAACTCCTGACATTATACATAATCCTCCTGCAAAAAAATTTTAAATAGCTGTCACCGTTTGCAAGTTATTGAATTTTAAAATCCATCAGTTATTTCTGGGACACCCGGTATACATATATTAAGTAATTAATGCATAAATGTGCAATTATATTTGTCACACAAGTTGGCTCTTTTTGTCTTTGACAAAAACTGTTTATTTTCATAAAAATAAAATGTAATTATTGCATCAGCGACATAACATGATTTTTCAATTATTGTAGTTTCATCTAATTGAAAAATACTTTCAGTATACATGCCTATATATTTATCTTTCTTAATATTTCTGTAAGTGATCATCTGTAATGCAATCGAACCTCGTTAACGCGATCATTCAAGCGGGAAACTTTTTTTATTCGTGTTAAAAGTAGTTCGTCTTATTCGAATTTAAATCCATTACATACAACTGGACGGTGCAATCGGAAACAATTCGTGCTAAAAGTAATTCGCGTTAAGCGTGTTCGTGTTAACGAAGTCTGACTGTACTAGAATACTCTGACTGTAATTCACAAAGAGTACTTGAAACATTTCTGCAACTTCAAGTTAAATATTTTATATTATTGTTAACTCTGCAGCAGAGTGCGTCTTCAAAGTTTAATCACATATGTATTTCTTGCTTTGTAATTTATATTCACGTCTTGAGTCAGTCATGATTGATAATTATAAATAGTAAAGTTCATAGCAATAAATAAAGAGTGTCACATTTGAGTCGATATAGCCTAGATTAAGGAGTCATATTGAAAATTTCCGGAGGAAGAAATCAAATTTTTGGAATACAGATGGTTTCGGTAAAGTTTCGGTCCGGCAGAATTTTCACAAGCATTTCGAAAAGGAATTTTCGGCGAAATTCTGATTTTGAGCTGTAAAATAAAAAGAAAACGAATTTTCGGCAGATCTTTGGCTGAAATATTCATTTGCACAATATGGTGGCTTGCAGAGTGTTCTGATAAATGCTTTCAGGAAAAAGAATGCTGTTGTAAGCATAATTTATTTAGTTCTCTGTATAAAAACAGTTAAGGATTCGTGTCCTTACAGTTATATAATTAGCGAAAGAAAAGGCTACATAAAGGTTTCACGGAAACAATTCAAATGATTAAATACAGAAGAAAAGGTTTTATGAAGATTTATTACGATTTTTATAATTTTAAGTAGTAAAGTACACTGTTAAAAATTTTGTCCTAGTTTGAACCGAATTTTGGTGCTCAATAGCTGCCACTGTAAGATGGTGAAATATTGAACCAATATTTGGAACTCCTGTTGAAGCATAGTTCCAGCAGTTGGAACGAGGTTGAAATAGGAGGCTCCAAATGTTGGTACGAGATTTCACCATTTTATGGTGGCAACTAATGAACCCCAAAATTTGGTTCAAATTAGAGCAAGAATTTTAACAATGTAGTTATGGAATCTGTTAAAAATTTTCAATATTTCAACAATATTATGTGTAACCGTAATAAAATATCATAATCTGCATCTACTAATTTTATCGTCATTAAAAAAAAAATAATAATAATAATTTAAAAATCAATAAGTAACTACAGAATACATAGTAATTTGTTAATTTTTATTTCTCCTTGATCGGTGATAATAACTCTCAACCATGCAGCTTCCTCAACACTTTATTCACATCGTTCTCGACTGGGTCCCAGAGCAGAGGTCGGCATCGATCGGAAAGCGTCGGCTAAAACACATTCGTCCTCAAAAATGAAGCCGCAGGTGCAAATGATACGATGGTAAATTTTGTTTTGACTCTGGCATTGTGTGTTGCATTTGCTGGGAAAGCGCCGAGAGCCGACAATTCACTTTGTGGATGTGGAGGATTCGAGATAACGTATTGTTTTTTATACGTATTCCCGATTGATTTCGACGCGGTGGGCTTTATTTGGTTAAGTAGGGATTTCAAATAAGCTAAATATTACTGGAAATGTAATAATTAAAGCACTTGGTGTTCGCATATTTTAGGCCTGTTATTTATTTTTTTTTTTAAATGCATGATTTGATTTTTGCAATGTTTTAAACCAAGACCGCCGAAAATTTTATTCTATAAGAAATATAATTCGATTAATTATAAAAATAGAGACGCATATTTTCAAAAGACTTTTTTATTCTTTTATTGTATCATCATAATTCACTTCTTAGGGACGCAGGTAAATTTATTTGAACTACTACTACTAATAGTAATAATAATAAAACAGTGACAAAAAATAACGATTACAAAATTGAAAAAAAAAATGCAATTATATAAAATAAACACGTAAACAAGCACGCTTTAGTACTAAAATAACTATCAACTTTTAATCAGGGTCAAGGCACGTACAGGCAGTGTTATGCAAGGCCAAATTTCCATTAAAAAAAAGACAGGGAGTCCTTTTTTTTTTTTTTTTTTTGGTAGTAATAAAACCTAACTGTATTACTATGTCCTTCAAAACCGTACATATTTATACTTCATGCATTAGTTGCAAAACTTAAAACAATTTCAACTTCAACGAAAGAAAAATTTTAGTACATTTTGACTATACCTGTATGCTTTATTAATAAAATCTAATAAATGAACAGAGCAAAAACATTCGATTCAGGAATAAGGAATTTTCAGAAAATCATACTCGCCAAAGATTTATTTGCATCATCTGCCAAAAGATGTATCGTAACCGTAACTATGCTCTTGTGAGCTTTGTTGCAAATTAAATATCCCGTGACACTGAAAAGTTGACAAATAAGGATCTTTTTAAGCCTAAACTAAAATCAGTAAATAAATATAACACAACAACAAATAAAAATGTCGGATGATTGCAATTAATTCTAGTATTTCTCGTTGCCATTCAGAAACCACTAAAGACTACACTTGCAAAAAGTAGATATAAATATGTTCCTATGTATGTGACATGCTAAATCATAAATACCGTATTCACTCGTGTATACCGTGCACGCGAGTATAACGCGCACCCGTGCTTTGCAAGAAAAATGGGTGATTTTTTAAAAACTAGTATATAACTTGCACCGTAAATTTGGTATGCAAATAAATGAAAAAACATATGAATTTCAGTAAAGAAAGTCGAAACAAACATTACATGAGATTAAAAAACAAGACAAAAACACAATTTTTGACTTCGAGTTGGAAGTGTTGGATAGGGGGGAGGGGGAGGATGGGTACGTGTAAGTGATAGCAATGAGAATTACTAATTAATGTTTAAATAATGTTGTTAGTGCTGTTTAGTGCTGTTCTATAAAAAAGTATGCAAGGAGTGGAATAAAGGTTTTAATCTCTTCTTTGAATACATATTTCAATTTATATGTATTGCTGTGAATAAATCCAGCAGTAAAATATTATTCCGTGTAAAACGTGCACCTAGCATTTTTGCCCTAATTTTTTGAAAAAAAAAGTGCGCGTTATACACGAGTAAATACTGTATATGTGCTTTGGTAGGGAAGAATGCAAAGAATCGGAGATGACAGGAAAAAGAAAGCACAATTTAGGCTTCAATATCGGAAGAGCTGTTCACAGTCCTAGCCATCTGATAATCTATATATTTAAAAGACCTGCTGTATTTTTAGTCATCAGCCATGAGCTTTCTACTGGCCCGATTTTGATAATTACTTTTTTAAATGAAAGCTGTTTATGTGTAGATATGCCCATTCTGACTAATATTTAGCTTATTTCCATTTTTATATTTTATTTTTAATTTTAAAAGCTTTTTCGTAACATTTCTTCAAAACAGTGGCAACAGGTTAAGCCTTTTTCACTATAATAAAAATTTATTTTGCTTTATTACTTTCCACCAATCAGGAGCTTGATCTCATCGGTGAATGTGCAATTGCATTTCAAAGAAAAAAATAACGGTTTTCGTAAAATTTAATCCTAAGAAAATGATTCCACACAATTATTCACTAATCGCGGTACAATACACAGATTATTTACTGAGTGACATTATTAAGTATTATTTAAACAAAATAACCAAAAAAACTTTTAAAAAAAATATATATCTAAAGCGAAATTTTGTCGATGAAGAAAATGTATTTATTCAGAAACCAAATAAATCTGTTCCATGAATATACTATACATTGTTATATAGCTGTGTCATGATGATGTCATATTCACTGACTTTTATTTCTGCATCTAAATAAATTGAACTTCTATATTTAAAGGTCCGTGGTGTGCACAAATAAAAATATTTTTATAAATTGCGCTATTTCTATTTAATTATTGTAAATATTTTATGAAACTAAAGAATTTTTAAATAACTTCATAAATCACGCTTTTATTTCGGAAAAGATGAGTTTTTCTGAAGGTGTAAATGATGTCATATTAGAAAAAGAAAATAATAAAACCTGTGATATGCCGGTATTACAATATTTCTATTTTACATAATATCAAATATTAATTAAAATTATTTCGTTGTATTAAGTTATTATTTAAAATAAAAATAAATAAAATTTTTTCTGCATATCAGCAACAAACACAAAAATTTCATTCCTTTAATGACAAAGATATCGTTTTTCTTATCGTTGCCATAACAATAAAATTAACTTTGACAAGTCCAATAAATAAATAAAATTTAGTGCAAGTGCTGCAAATGTCTAGTGGTTGGTTATGTTGTTTAGTAACTCTCTATTTCTATTATAATTATTGCTTTATTGATATTATAATTATTGCACTGTTACCAAGCGATATTTAAACGGAGAAAAAATACACTATGCAGATATTTTTGAATTCGTCTTCTGAGGTATTATATTAACTTCCTAAATAATTTGGCATTTAAATAATGTTTAAGGTTTAGAAACCCCATTAAAAAAGATTTGTAGCTGAAGTCCAACATAATAATTTATGAGTTGTTTTCCTTATTTTTTGTTATTTTCTTAAGTTTGTGTATCTTCATCATGAAAATTTATGTTATCCCTATTTTAAGAGGTGGCAATTGTTTATTTTGCTCAGTATCTTATTGTGTATAGAAGACTGATGTATATCATATCTAATATATATTATTTTCCGTCGAATTTCGACGGGTGCAGCTAGTTCGTTTTATTGACGTATGTCAACAATCCATGAAAGTGTCATTAATCCAAATGCTTCGCTTTGTTTAATGTTACTTTCAGATTTAATAATTCCTATTGCCGTTCTAATTGATTACCAGCTTGAAATTAAAATAAATAATGAAAGTCGAGATCAAATAAAATATAAAAATAAATCACTAGTTGATACTAGAAAAGATAAATCATTAAAATTATAAAAATTAATAAATTGTATGACTTATTCAAATTCTGAAATTTAGAATCACAGTTTAATTGAAACAATGTGAATCGTTCAGGTTTTTATAACATACTTTTCAGTTAGATATTTTTCTTTATAAAATGTTGTTTATTGTTTTAAACAGCACAAAATATTTATTTTTATTTATTTATTTATTTATTTGTTTTTTTTGGTATAAACGGAAAAATTTTGATTTTAAGTATAATGTTATATACCTTCTACAAAATTTACGCCACGAATCTACTGTATTTGAGTTAAAAGAAAGGAAATGATTGTTACACATGGCCGGATGTGACACTGATCTCTATGTTATAAATTGTTAAATTTTTCCTAAAGTGTTCTTACTCGTCCTTCTATATGCATTTTACGAAAATGATATGAATAAATAAAAAAAAGATAAAAGAAAAAAATCTTTATGGTCATTATTGGAAAACTGAATTTATGTAATGATTTTTTTTTTTTTTTTTCTATTCCGTTCGAGATAAGCTATTCTAAATTTCCATTGAATAATTTAGTCATAATACAAAAAAAAAAAAAAAAAAAAAAAAAAAAAAAAAAAAAAAAAAAAAATACTAATATAAAGTTATATATGTTAGCGGATCAATAAAAGTAAAGAAAATGTAGTTGTATGTGCGTGTTATACGCATTATCTGATTTTGACCGTTTTTCGTTGAAAAAGTACCTTTTTGAAAAAGATTTTGTAGAATAAATAGTTTAAATAAATTTTTGTTTTTGCAATGAAAAGGGTAATATCTTTCATTCCTCCTTAAGTATCAAATTCAAAACTTTGAGCTCTTCATATTTATAGGCATTTCGCTAAGACAGAATACATATGAAAAAAATTAAATGAAAAATTAATCAATATAAAAATTAGTGTCCTTTAGAAAAAGATCTCCCTCCTCTCCTCTCCTCAAGAGAAATTATACTCGTTTTATAGATAATGCTGCCAGTTCCTTCTTTTTTATATAACGGCATACATTTTTAAAATTGATTCTTCATTGAAGCTGGCACTTTTAATACTACATATGTTAGTGATTTATATCCGATTCTACTACAGTCGAAATAGATTTTAACGAGGATAAAATAATCAGAGTTTATAGTTACATCAAAGTTATTACAAAAACCAATGTAATATATTATATACTGAAACTTTAAATGTTATGAAAAAACTTTAAATCTTTTCGATTCTTTTTTTAAATTTTTGGTTGAACATTATTTCATTTTATTTCATTTATTTTATTTTGTTATTATTATTATTATTATTATTTTGACAAGACAAATGTAAATTTATTAACATTTCAAACTGGAATTTACCTAAACAACTTATGAACTGATGGTTACAATATCTGGATTCGTGTACTTACAGGGACAATTCCGCCCCGAAATAATAATATTACGGCAGGGAATTTCAATCCACGAATTACATCGCCAGTGATCTTCGAAAATCCTATTTATACGAAATGGTGTTAATCACCTGCACTTCCATGCGAATGCAATAGAGGGGTGACTTTAGTGGCACTGATGGAAACTAAAATTAGAATAGGGATTAGGAATTAGGTTTACTGTCACTGAGGATGAAATCAGCATCGTGATTTACACTGGGGAATATAGTAAGTTTTAAAGATTTTAGTCGTTGATATTTTCCCTAATACCAATTATCCGTGTCTATTAAGATTAATAGAATTTTGTTTGTTGGAATCTTATTCAATTCATTGTGAGGGATTTCAAAAATTTTGAATTTTACTTCTATTTGATTATGTTGACTACCATGGCACCATAAGAGACATCCATGATAAATGATAAAATGTCCTGCACGTCACGATTACATTAGTATCTATATTATTAACTTGTAAATTGTTTAATAGAAACTATACATTAAAATGAAAACAAAAAACTAATATTCTTATTCTAGCATAGTTCATTTACTTTGAGGAAACGATAGCATTGTTAAAACAGCATTAATGTGTGTAACAGCTATTTCACACGTGATGTGGCATAACCCTTGAATAGTAGGAATGCATTGCCAGTAGCCCAAGAATTTCGACAATTTACAACTGCGAAAAAATGCAATTTTTGTGCATAGGTCGCAGAAAAATTCCTAAATTTCGTCAATTTATCGCGGGAAGTTATAAAATTTCATCAGTCACATAAGAATCGCAAATTTCATTGATCAAGTGCGGAAAAATAGAGAATTTTTTTCATGAGACTTGGAAAAATCGTAAATTTCTTTCATCAGATATGGAAAAATCGCGAATTTTTCCCATGAAGCTCGGGAAAAATTGCAAATTTCGCCGATTGGGCTCCGAAAAATTTCGGGTTTTGTCGATCAGACATAGAAAAATCGCGAACTTTGTCGGTCGGACGCGAAACATCGCACATTTCATGGAACGGGTAACAAAAAATTGTCAGTTTTGTTGATGATTCAAGAAAAAAATTGCGAATTTCTTCGATCAGGGAAGAAAAATCGCAATTTCGTTGATAAGACACAGAAAATTTCGCGAGCTTTGCTATGATGCGCGGAAAAACTGAAAATTTTGTTGATCGGCTGAGAAACAATCGGGATTTTTGTCAGTTTATCATGCGAAAAAAAATCGTGAATTTCATTTTGCCGTGTAAAAATGCGCAGATTTAGTCAGAGTTAGCTAAAAATTACGAATTTCGTTGACTGGCGAGGGAAAATGCATATTTTGTCGATTAAAGGCGTAAAAAATGCAAGTTTCGTCAATTAGACATGGAAAAATCGCGAGTTGTTTTCATTAGGTTCCGAAAAATCGCAAATTTTATTGGTGGGATTGCATGGGAATATCGCAAATTTTGTCGATCACACTCGGAAATATTGCAAATTTCTTCGAACATGCTGAAATAAAATCGCGAGTTTCGTCCATCGGCTGCAGAAAAATCACTTATTTTATGCATCATTCGAAGAAAAATCGGAAATTTTATCGGTTTTGCGCAGAACCGCGAATGTCGCGGTTATGTCCGCGATATGTCGCGGAAAATTTGCGAATTTTATCTATCATGCGAGGAAAAATCGCGAATTTTGTCGATCATGCGAAGAAAAATCGGGAATTTTGTCAATCAGCTTTGTACGAATCACGAATTTCGTCGATCGGCTTCGTAAAAATCACGAATTTCATCAATAGTTTTTGTAAAAATCGAGAATTTTGTTAATCAGCCGCGGAAAAATCGCGAATTTTGTCGATCCGGCTTCTTAAATTTCCACACCTCTCTCGACAATGAAAATATTGAAGATTTATTCTAATTATTTATTAATAAAACTTTACTAAGCATACTGATTTCTTTAACTGTATATCTGTAGAATTATATATAAATACTTTTATAAATATAACCAAAGTAATTCAGATATTACCATACAATAAACCAATGAAACCAGTATTCATTTTTTCTAGTGCAGTAGTATGGGAGAGAGAGAAAATAAAGAAGGTAATTTTCTCTTTCACACAGACATTAGTAACAAAAAAGTTCAAATCGCAAACACACAACCACGGTGAAAACCAGATTAGAGATTTTGTCAACGATATGATAAGCAAAAAAAGTTTATTGCTCCAAATTCAAGCCTTTTGTACAAAAAATTTTCTGTCGGTAACCCCCGTTTAAGACAAGTTTTAAAACATATCAACACATAATGAATAAAAATATTTAATAATCTAAAAATACTCTGAAAAAATATCTCTATCAGAAATTTTAAAAATGGAGAATTGAAAAAGTAGTGATTTTTATATCACCCCTCCCCCCGTCCCTGAATCACCCGTTCAAGGTAGATTTTAAACACATGAACATGTAAAAAGCAAAAATTGGATTAACGATGTTTTCAATTGCTCTGCTCAACAAGCGCAAAACGTTTTGTCACATTTACAAATTCATTTTTTAACAGAAATGTATAAAATGGAATGCCTGACTATGGAAGCGATTTCGAATTGTACTTAATTTTCCATTTTATGATAATTAAATTACCTATCCAGTTCTAAGCTATTTCTATCACGTGATCACCCGTTTTTCTCTTTCTTTTTGACCGGTTTTTCTGCTTTCGTCGGGAAATGTGCTCAAAAATGCCAACTTTGAAGGGTTGTTATGAAAGATCTATTTGTTTTTTAAAAAACAGAAAATTGAGTGCATTTAGACAGTTTCTTAATAACAACCCTGCTATTTTCATGCATTTCCGAACAAAAATAAATTAACGCATATGTCACAAAGTTGCCCTTTTTTAATTTAAAAACACCCTTAAAACTGATTTACTCGAGGGAGGGGGGTTCGGAGAGGCAAAAAGGTCCTTTCATGAAAAAAAAAAAAAAAAAAAAAAAAAAAAACACTCGCAGGAGAAACATACGATTTAGTTAATTAAATTTCAAAATCAATTGGAAAAAAAAGGTCTATATACTTAATACTATATGCTCATCAAATTAAATTTTGCGGAAATAGCAAATTGCCTCGAATTCCATCACGAATCCGATAAATAAACTCGGTGGAAAATCTGCAAAATATCACCCGATATTAATGACTAAAGTGCACAACAAATAAAGATTTATTTATTTTTTCTCTTTCGGGGCCATCCGTTTGATCGGCCCCCAGGAGCAGGCGAGAGAGAAAAGAGAAAGAAGGCAACCTTGCTCTCTATTTCCTTCAGTCTCTTATCCAGGTTTTTCCCTGGAGTAGCGAGTTACCTCTCGGCGCTTCCGTTTCCTAGTCTCATCGCGTCGATTTGTAACGCGGTTCCTGATTGGCTGATTTGGGTCCACCAATCAGTTCTGCGGCGACTTGCGGCGCTTCTCTCATTCTTTTATAAAGGAGGTCGATTGTTGTGAGTTAGGTTTCCAAAGACACACAAATTTCACAAAGACACTACTTATTATGGAACACATGACTGGCAACATACTTTAACTTATGAAAATATGATGAAACATACGTCAACAGTTATATATTGTTCCATATCACGCCATCTACGTCGCAATTGAGCTCAAATTTTATAAGCAATAACTATTTTCTTTCTATCAATTAAAGAACGCCCTGTGCAGATTAACTGATTCGAAAACTTAGAATTTATTATGTTTTATTTTTTCAAACTCCTTTTCATATTTTTACTTTTTTTTTTTTTTTTTTTTTTTTTTTTTTTAAATACAATGAAATTGCATAACCGTGATAGCCACAAATCAGATGATTTTCTATTAAGTTATGTTTAACACAAATAATTAACATTAGATTGAATTAAAAATATTAGATTGGATTGAATAATGAATAAAGTTTTGTACAATTTATGCTATATTTAATTCTATTTAATTTACTACTTTAAAAATTTTACATGGTTTTATTTATTTATTTATTTATTTATTTATTTATTTATTTATTTTTATTTTGTTTGTTTGTTTTACCCACGGAACTAATAATGCCAAATTTACATTCAAGATTTTTCCACAGTTATTAATGAAACGTGCATAATATGCAGATAAAAACTGCAAAGTATTACTACATTTAAAATTACTAACAAGCTTCTTTTTCAAACTAAAGTTTTTTTTTTTCTGTTATCTCTGATCTATTTACAAGCTATTAAATTTCTGTCCAAAGCATGACTCTATATCTTCCGATATTATATTGTATATACATAATATTTATAATAATAAAACTTTTTGCAAAACATGACCATTAAATCACAGGAAAATAGACGAAATATAAATGAATCATTAATTATAATACAATATAAAATGTATATCCAATATATAGGAATGGATAAAAAAAATAAAACCTTCTTAAAATTCAGAATTCAAATTCAAATTTAAAATTTAAATTAAAATCTCCAAGTTATTTCTACTAACTTTAAATGTTATCTTCAAAACCTGTGTGATCTCATTGATTCTTTATAATAAGTTAATTAGACACTTTTGAAAATATTAAAATATTTTTTATTTAAATTGAAATGTGTCTTTTTTAATAAAATATTTATTTTTATTCCTATTTTTTATTTAATGAAATAAAAAAAAAATAATAAACAACTAGGATAGGTGAAATAGCCCTAAAATGTGAAATAAAAACTCTTCTGAAGCATTTTTACTCTTGCTATTTTCAAATATATTATTTTTACTTTTCCGTTGATATTCGCAGGGGTAAAAAACTAGACTGCATGCTCAATTCTTTTAAAATCCAGCAAAACATTTTAAAGTAAATATTTTCTAATGATTAAATCATAGGAAAAAATACTAATAATACGTTCACCATTCACGATTTTAGCTCGAGTGCTTTATTTTCACGTTGCTTTAAAAACATGTTTTGCAACTTTTTTTAACCTTTATATTTTAAATTAAATCATAATTTTTACGATAAAAAAGAATAAACTGATTATGAAATAAATCATCTTAATCACTGTCTTTGATTCATTGAAATGAGTTAATAATATAAAAAGTAAAGACACTTTTGAAAATATTAAAATATTTATTTATTTAAATTGAAATGTGTCTTAAAAAATAAATAAAATAGTTATTGTTATTCCCAATTTTTTATTCAATAAAATAAAACAGATAATAAGCAACTAGGCAAGGTGAAATAGTCCTAAAAACTCTTCTGAAAGCATCTTTACACTTGATATTTTCAAATACATTATTTTTACTTTTTCGTTGATGTTCGCAGGGGTGAAAAAACTAGACTACATGCTCAACTCTTTTAAAATCCAGCAAGACATTTTAAAGTAAATATTTTCTAATGATTAAATCATGGGGAAAAAAATACTAATAATACGTTCACCATTCACGATTTTACCTCGAGTGCTTTATACTCACGTTGCTTTAAAAACATGTTTTTCAACAATTCTTTTTTTTTCTTTTTTTGGAAAAAAAAAAAAAAAAAAAAAAAAAAAAAAAAAACATTCATCTTTAGGATGAACTCATAATTTTCACGATGAAAAGAATCACTAACACTCGTAACTGTTCGCCCACCCCCCTTCGCCACAGTGGACTCACACCTTCACGATAGCGAAAAGAAACGCAAACCCTTTTAAAGGTTTACCCTCTTAGCTTCTCAGGTAAATGCATCTTCACTGTACGCCTTGCCTCGAGGCCATGCGACACACGTAAACACCGATCTCTCTCCCTCTCTCTCGCTTACTTTTCCTCTCTCTCTTTTCCGAACTACGAATATGATAGGAGAGGAGAAAGCGCGAGGAGATCGCCTTTGTGTTTGCAGGGGGAGAGCTGTAAGTGATCAATGCCACGGTACAGCGTGACATTTGCTTTTCTTGCATGGGTGAAAGTTGATAGATGGCAAGAAGAGTTTGAAGTCGAGAAGTCAAAATAAATTATGGGAATTAGAAAGAGTAAGAAGTATACGGCCAAGGGTGGTTGAATGCATATGCTAATTAATAAAAATTGTAGAGAATTAATTAAAAAAGTAAAATTAGTGTCGAACTGCTAGATGTACTGTTTTAGAAGTGATTTTGATAACGCTGATATGGTTCACGAATATAGTGAGATTATTTGAATTCTGATATGAAAGTAATTAAAATGCAAGGTATTTAAAGAATTTTACAACTTTATCCAGTGTAAAATAGCACGGTAGATATAAATTAAGCATGATTTAAATATAAAGTTTACAGTTAACGCATTTATATAGAACAAAACAAATAAATCTTATTTTTATTTGATCAAAGCCAAATGATAATTAATAAAAGCCACTGCCAATTCTTTAAAACTTAACTTATCGACAGCTCTTTATACAGAGAAATCAATCAATTTTTCAGACATTCGGCAATACCTGATAAAGAACATCCAAGAACAAAAATAATCACGTTCCGTTTTATACAAGCAGAATGAAAAGAACAAAATAATAAAGGGAAAAATAAAACAAAACAGTAAACATTAATGGAAAAAACAGCAGAAAAGCTACATGCATAGAAGGAATTTATTCATTTTTTCATTTTTTCATTATATAATACAATTTGTTACTAGTGTAGCAAAGAAATGATTTATGGTGAAAACATATAAAATATATTTTAATTGAAAAAATAGGAATTACTTTTCACAAATGCAATTTTACTTTTCTTTTTGGTAAATTTACAAAATGCCATCTTAGTTTCAAAACAGTTATGATCATATAAAGCTTGTAAAGCATGTGTTGTTTTCCGCCATACAAGTAAGTAGTAAGCCCAGCCGTTGGTGCGGCGGAAGTGACGTCACAGGGGGGCGTGGTCAGCTGTCAATCAAAAGGGGGGAGGGAACCGGAAGTGACGTCATCAGGATGACGTCTTGTTAGACGAGGGTCGGTTGAGTTGTTTTTGGCTGAGAGCGTCTTGTTAGACGAGGTGCCTCCCCCCCATTTTTCCCCTACTTGATTTGGACTTTGAATAATTTTTTCAAGTTTGATTTTTCAGTGTCGCCATCTATCGGACTTCTGTGAACTAATGCCGAAGCATTTTGAGAACATTGAAAAAGAATATTTTTTTTTCCCTGACTGGGGATCGAACCCGAGTCGTCGGCATAGGAAGCGGATGCGTTAAGAGCCTGCATCAGTCAAACCGAAACTCAAAATCCTATCACAAACCTATGCGTGTTGCCACCAGGAAGGCGTATCCCGAACCCAAAGATTGACACTTTAAAAGACCAATGATATTTTCCAAGCTTGTAATTAATAAGAAAATGGTCATCTCACGCCACCCTTTACCTCCAGGCGATAAAAAGGGGATAAGATACCCCAGGAAGAAAAAAGTCATTAGAAAATGTTAAAAACTCTCGCACCTTTTCAATGCTGATAGCCCGAGGGATATGTGCATCTGGATAGTTTCTTCGAGATAATTTCTGACCAAAACACTCGGATACGTTTTAAAACAAGTCGACATTGACCTTTTTTGTTAGATAGTTTCAAGTGAAATTGAATCATTTACATGTAATTTTAAAAGACAACATACAGATCGTGATTATTATGTCAGAGATTGCACATTAAACATTTTCCAAAGAATCTCCTCTACATTTTAATATTTTTAAATGATTTTTTTAGCATTGAATAGCTGAGATCATTGAACTGTACTAAGACCGTTTTATATTTTTTCGATTTTGTTACGAGTATTTTATAGTGGCTTACATCAATAGAGCGAAATCCCAAGGTAGAAATTTTTAAGATATCTCGTTTGTATTTTAATATTTTTAAATGATTTTTTTTAGCATTGAACAGCTGAGATTTTTCGGTATAAAGACCGTTTTGTACTTTTTTGATTTTGTGTACAGGTGTTTTAAAGAGGCTACTTCAGTCAAGTGAAATCCAATGGAAGAAATTTATAAAAATATATCTTCTACATTTTTATATTTTAAAATTATTTTTTGGCATTCGATACCTCAGATATTTCGGTACAAAGACCGTTTTGTACTTTTTCGACCTTCTTTAGGGGAATTTTTAAAAAGCTACTTCAGTCAAATGAAATCCAATGGAAGAAATTTATAAAAATATCTTTTCTACATTTTAATATTTTTAAATGAATTTTTGTCATTGGATAGCTGAGATCTTTCGGTACAAAGACCGTTTTGTACTTTTTCGAGTTTGTTTAGGGAAATTTTAAAAAATCTACTTCAGTCAAGTGAAATCCAGTGGTAGAAATTTATAAAAATATCTCTTCTGCATTTTAATATTTTTAAATTATTTTTTGGCATTCGATATCTCAGATCCATCGGTACAAAGACCGTTTTGTACTTTTTCGACTTTGTTCAGGGGAATTTTAAAAAAGATATTTCAGTCAAGTGAAATCCAATGGTAGAAATTTATAAAAATATCTCTTCTACATTTTAATATTTTTAAATGATTTTTTTGTCATTGGATAGCTTATATCTTTCTCTACAAAGACCGTTTTGTACTTTTTCGACTTTGTTTAGGGGAATTTTAAAAAAGCTACTTCAGTCAAATGAAATCCAATGGTAGGAATTTATAAAAATATGTCTTCTACATTTTAATATTTTTAAATGATTTTTATGTCATGGGATGGCTGAGATCTTTCTGTACAAAGACCGTTTTTTATATTTTCGACTTTCTCTAGGGGAATTTTAAAAAAGCTACTTCAGTCAAGTGAAATCCAATGCTAGAAATTTCTAAAAATATCTCTTCTACATTTTAATATTTTTAAATGATTTTTTTGTCATGGGATAGCTCAGATCTTTCGCTACAAAGACCGTTTTGTACTTTTTCGACTCTGTTTAGGGGAATTTTAAAAAAGCTACTTCAGTGTAGTGAAATCCAATGGTAGAAATTTATAAAAATATCTCTTCTACATTTTAATATTTGTAAATCATTATTTGGCATTCGATATCTCAGATCTTTTGGTACAAAGACCGTTTTGTACTTTTTTGATTTTGCTTACAGTTGTTTTAAAGAGGCTACTTCAGTCAAATGAAATCCAATGGTAGAAATTTCTAAAAATATCTCTTCTACATTTTAATATTTTTAAATGATTTTTTTGTCATGGGATAGCTCAGATCTTTCGCTACAAAGACCGTTTTGTACTTTTTCGAGTTTGTTTAGGGAAATTTTAAAAAATCTACTTCAGTCAAGTGAAATCCAGTGGTAGAAATTTATAAAAATATCTCTTCTGCATTTTAATATTTTTAAATTATTTTTTGGCATTCGATATCTCAGATCCATCGGTACAAAGACCGTTTTGTACTTTTTCGACTTTGTTCAGGGGAATTTTAAAAAAGCTATTTCAGTCAAGTGAAATCCAATGGTAGAAATTATAAAAATATCTCTTCTACATTTTAATATTTTTAAATGATTTTTTGTCATTGGATAGCTTATATCTTTCTCTACAAAGACCGTTTTGTACTTTTTCGACTTTGTTTAGGGGAATTTTAAAAAAGCTACTTCAGTCAAATGAAATCCAATGGTAGGAATTTATAAAAATATGTCTTCTACATTTTAATATTTTTAAATGATTTTTATGTCATGGGATGGCTGAGATCTTTCTGTACAAAGACCGTTTTTTATATTTTCGACTTTCTCTAGGGGAATTT
Organism: Maratus speculifer; assembly: GCA_964019185.1. NCBI lineage: Eukaryota > Metazoa > Arthropoda > Arachnida > Araneae > Salticidae > Maratus > Maratus speculifer. Next base: position 51,613,016 of record OZ025290.1, on the reverse strand, counting down.
TAAAAAAGCTACTTCAGTCAAGTGAAATCCAATGCTAGAAATTTCTAAAAATATCTCTTCTACATTTTAATATTTTTAAATGATTTTTTTGTCATGGGATAGCTCAGATCTTTCGCTACAAAGACCGTTTTGTACTTTTTCGACTCTGTTTAGGGGAATTTTAAAAAAGCTACTTCAGTGAAGTGAAATCCAATGGTAGAATTTTATAAAAATATCTCTTCTACATTTTAATATTTGTAAATCATTATTTGGCATTCGATATCTCAGATCTTTTGGTACAAAGACCGTTTTGTACTTTTTTGATTTTGCTTACAGTTGTTTTAAAGAGGCTACTTCAGTCAAATGAAATCCAATGGTAGAAATTTATAAAAATATCTCTTCTACATTTTAATATTTTTAAATGATTTTCTGTCATTAAATAGCTGAGATCTTTCGGTACAAAGACCTTTTTTTTATTTTTTTTTTTATTTTTTTTATTTTTTTTTTTTTTTGTTTACAGCTGTTTTAAAGAGGCTACTTCAGTCAAGCGAAATCCTATAGTAAAATTTTATAAATATGTCTTTTCGACATTTAAAGATTTTTGAATGATTTTTTTGTCATGGGATAGCTGAGATCTTTAGGTACAAATACCGTTTTGTATTTTTTATTTTGTTTACAGGTATTTTAAAGAGGCTACATCAGTCAAGTGAAATCCAATGGTAGAAATTTATAAAAATATATCTTCTACATTTGAATATTTTTAAATGACTTTTTTTTTGTCATTGGATAGCATAGATCTTTCGGTATAAAAAAACCGTTTTGTACTTTTTTAATTTTGTTTACAGATGTTTTAAAAAAGATACTTCAGTCAAGTGAAATCGAATGGTAGGAATTTGTAAAAATATCTCTTCTGCATTTTAATATTTTTAAATTATTTTTTGGCATTCGATATCTCAGATCCATCGGTACAAAGACCGTTTTGTACTTTTTCGACTTTGTTTAGGGGAATTTTAAAAAATCTACTTCAGTCAAGTGAAATCCAGTGGTAGGAATTTATAAAAATATCTCTTCTACATTTTAATATCTTTAAATTATTTTTTGGCATTCGATATCTCAGATCTTTCGGTACAAAGACCGTTTTGTACTTTTTCGACTTTGTTTAAGGGAATTTTAAAAAAGCTACTTCAGTCAAGTGAAATCCAATGGTAGGAATTTATAAAAATATCTCTTCTACATTTTAATATTTTTAAATGATTTTTTTGGCATTGGATAGCTGTGATCTTTCGGAACAAAGACTGTTTTGTACTTTTTTGAATTGTTTACAGGTGTTTTAAAGAAGCTACTTCATTCTAGCAAAATCCTGTAGTAGAATTTTATAAATATGTCTTTTTACTTTTAAAGATTTTTAAATAATTTTTTGGCATTCCATGTCTCAGATCTTTCGGTACAAAGACCGTTTTGTACTTTTTCGACTTTGTTTAGGATAATTTTAAAAAAGCTACTTCAGTCAAGTGAAATCAAATGGTAGTAATAACCAAAAAAAGAATATCTTCTACATTTTAATGTTTTTAAATGTTTTTTTGGCATTGGATATCTCAGATCTTTCGGCACAAAGACCGTTTTGTGCTTTTTTGACTTTGTTTAAGGGAATTTTAAAAAAGCTACTTCAGTCAAGTGAAATGCAATGGTAGAAATTTATAAAAATATCTCTACTATATTTTAATATTTTTAAATGATTTTTTTGTCTTTGGATAGCTAAGATCTTTCGGTACAAAGACCGTTTTGTATTTTTAAGACTTTGTTTAGGGGAATTTTAAAAAATCTACTTCAGTCAAGTGAATTCCAATGGTAGAAATTTATAAAAATATCTCGTCTACATTTTAATATTTCTAAATGATTCTGTTTTTATGGGATAGCTAAGATCTTTCGGTACAAAGACCGTTTTGTACTTTTTCGACTTTGTTTACAGGTGTTTTAAAGAGGCTACTTCAGTCAAGTGAAATCCATTGGTAGAAATTTATAAAAATATCTCTTCTACATTTTAATATTTTTAATAGATTTTTTTTCATTGGATAGCTGAGATCATTCGGTACAAAGACCGTTTTGTACTTTTCTTAATATGTTTACAGGTGTTTTAAAGAGGCTACTTCAGTCATGTGAAATCCATTCGTAGAAATTTATTAAAATATCTCTACTACATTTTAATATTTTTAACTTATTTTTTGGCATTCGATATCTCAGATCTTTCGGTACAAAGACCTTTTTGTACTTTTTCGTCTTTGTTTAGGGGAATTTTAAAAAAGCTATTTCAGTCAAGTGAAATACAATTGTAGAAATTTATAAAAGTATCTCTTCTACATTTTAATATTTTTAAATGATTTTTTTGTCATGGAATAGCTGATATCTTTCGGTACAAAGATCGTTTTGTACTTTTTCGACTTTGTTCAGGGGAATTTTAAAAAAGCTACTTCAGTAGAGTGAAATCCAATGGTAGAAATTTATAAAAATATCTCTCCTAAATTTTAATATTTTTAAATGATTTTTTTTATCATTGGAAAGCTGATATCTTTCGGTACAAAGATTGTTTTGTACTTTTTCGACTTTGTTCATGGGAATTTTAAAAAAGCTACTTCAGTCAAGTGAAATCCAACGGTAGGAATTTATAAAAGTATCTCTCCTACATTTTAATATTTTTAAATGATTTTTTTGTCATGGAATAGCTTAGATCTTTCGATACAAAGATCGTTTTGTACTTTTTCAACTTTGTTTAGGGAAATTTTAAAAAAGCTACTTCAGTCAAGTGAAATCCAATGGTAGAAATTAAAAAAAATATCTCCTCTACATTTAATATTTTTAAATAATTTTTTTTGTAATTCGATAGCTGAGATCTTTGGGTACATAGACCGTTTTCTTCTTTTTCGACTTTGTTTAGGGAAATTTTAAAAAAGCTACTTCAGTCAAGTGAAATCCACTGGTAGAAATTTATAAAAATATCTCTCCTACATTTTAATATTTTTAAAGATTTTTTTTATCTTTGGAAAGCTGATATCTTTCGGTACAAAGATCGTTTTGTACTTTTTCGACTTTGTTCAGGGGAGTTTTAAAAAAGCTACTTCAGTCAAGTGAAATCCTATGGTAGAAATTTATAAAAAATATCTCTCCTACATTTTAATATTTTTAAATGATTTTTTTATCATTGGATAGCTGATATCTTTCGGTACAAAGATCGTTTTGTACTTTTTCGACTTTGTTCAGGGGATTTTTTAAAAAGCTATCTCAGTCAAGTGAAATCCAATGGTAGAAATTTATAAAAATATTTCTCCTACATTTTAATATTTTTAAATGATTTTTTTGTCATGGAATAGCTTAGATCTTTCGATACAAAGATCGTTTTGTACTTTTTCAACTTTGTTTAGGGAAATTTTAAAAAAGCTACTTCAGTCAAGTGAAAACCAATGGTAGAAATTTATAAAAATATCTCCTCTACATTTTAATATTTTTAAATGATTTTTTTGTAATTCGATAGCTGAGATCTTTCGGTACATAGACCGTTTTCTTCTTTTTCGGCTTTGTTTAGGGAAATTTTAAAAAAGCTACTTCAGTCAAGTGAAAGCCATTGGTAGAAATTTATAAAAATATCTCTCCTACTTTTTAATATTTTTAAAGGTTTTTTTTATCATTGGAAAGCTGATATCTTTCGGTACAAAGATCGTTTCGTACTTTTTCGACTTTGTTTAGGGAAATTTTAAAAAAGCTACTTCAGTCAAGTGAAATCCACTGGTAGAAATTTATAAAAATATCTCTCCTACATTTTAATATTTTTAAATGATTTTTTTATCATTGGATAGCTGATATCTTTCGGTACAAAGATCGTTTTGTACTTTTTCGTCTTTGTTCAGGGGAATTTTAAAAAAGCTACTTCAGTCAAGTGAAGTCCAATGGTAGAAATTTATAAAAAAAAAAGCTCTCCTACATTTTAATATTTTTAAATGATTTTTTCGTCATGGAATAGCTGATATCTTTCGGTACAAAGATCGTTTCGTACTTTTTCGACTTTGTTTAGGGAAATTTTAAAAAAGCTACTTCAGTCAAGTGAAATCCAATGGTAGAAATTTATAAAAATATCTCTCCTACATTTTAATATTTTTAAATGATTTTTTTATCATTGGATAGTTGATATCTTTCGGTGCAAAGACCGTTTTGTATTTTTTTGATTTTGTTTACAGGTGTTTTAATGAGGCTACTTCAGTCAAGTGAAATCCATTAGTAGAAATTTATAAAAATATCTCTTCTACATTTTTTTTTTGTCATGGGATAGCTGAGATCTTTTGGTACAAAGACCGTTTTGTACTTTTTCGAATTTATTTAGGGGAATTTTAAAAAAGCTACTTCAGTCAAGTGAAATCCATTGCTAGAAATTTATAAAAATATCTCTCCTGCATTTTAATATTTTTAAATGATTTTTTGGCTTTGGATAGCTGAGATCTTTCGGTGCAAAGACCGTTTTGTACTTTTTTGATTTTGTTTAAATGTGTTTTGATGAGGCTACTTCAGTCAAGTGAAATCCATTGGTAGAAATTTATAAAAATATCTCTTCTACATTTTAATATTTTTATTTCTTTTTTTATTTCTTTTTTTATTTTTATTTTTATTTATTTATTTATTTTTTTTTTTTTTTTGTCATGGGATGGCTGAGATCTTTTGGTACAAAGACCGTTTTGTACTTTTTCGATTTTGTTTAGGGGAATTTTAAAAAAGCTACTTCAGTCAAGTGAAATCCAAAAGTAGAAATTTATAAAAATATCTCTTCTACATTTTAATATTTTTAAATGATTTTTTTGTCATGGGATAGCTGAGATCTTTCGGTGCAATTAAAGAATCTTTTTAGAAATTAAACTTCAAATATATGAAAGAAAAATAATAAAAATTGTAAATGTGTTTTTATTCGAAATGAATAATGCTTTTAAAGTACATTTGAGATTGCATGGCTAGTTAAACAAACTTTTTGAAATCAACATCTATTTACATCATTTCTGATCCAATTAATTGCGTGAAATATCATGAAGGATTTTTTTTTTTTTTTTTTTGCTTCTTAGCCTACAAGTAACAAACAGCGTTTTACTAATAGCCAGAGGCAAGAGCTTTCACCCACTTCCCTGCTAGACCCCCCTTAGAGTAAACTCTTATTACGTTATAGGCTAATGGGTTTTAGGGTGTTTCCCTTTTGGAGGTGGAGTTTTACGGCCTTTTCAACTTTTTAAATCAAAATGTTTCAACTTTTTATACAAATAGCATAGATTAAATTTTCTTAAAAATCAAAATAAAAAACATTTTCTGAAAGCTAAATAATTAAACTCTGCATGCTGTTTTACCAAATTTTAAAATGTCAAACAGATTTTTCGTAATAAGACATTAAAGGTGAATTTTAAAGATTATAAAATAACGTACTTGTATCGCCTTAAAATTGAAAAAAGAAATAAAATTTCAAAATGACGTGCATAGTTTAAACCTACAGGTTTTCAAATCAACAAAAATTATTAAATTTGAGTAAAATGCAAAGGAAGGAAAGTGATAAATTTTTTCCATTGAAATAACATTAGCCGTTCTATCTCGGAGCGTTACTGATGTAGGGCCTTAACCGTTATGCTATCAGTTACTTGTGATAGAGTAGGAATGAATTGAAGTTATGTGGGGTTCTGAAGATATGACTTTGCGTCTTGATGTGGTTGAATCTAAGAAGTTTGATTGTTTAATGAAGGCTTTGTAGGCTTGTAATTTATTATTTGAATTAGCGAAAATGAATGTATTAATGTTTTAGATTTTAATTAATAACGTTACAATTATTTTTGAATTGATTGTTTAATGAACTTTACAATTAATTTTGAATTGATTGTTTAATGAAAGTTTTGTGTAATTATAATTTATTATTTGAATTTGCGTAATGAATGTCTTATTATTTTTAATTTTAAGTAATAACTTTTGCAATTAATTATGAGAAATGAATTTAGTTTTCGAATGGGTATTGTTGAATTTTATTTTATTTTTAAATATTTAGTAATAAATAATTATAAATAATTTATTATTATCAATGTATGTTTTCATAGACTTTTTATTAATGAGGTTTTCATAGACCTTTTTTTCATTATTTATACATTTCATGTGTGTTAGAATTATTATTGCTATTATTATTATTTTTTAATACCGGAAAATGGTGCGAAGTGTTTAAATTATTTAATCTAGCTTATTTGTAATTAAAAAATTGATTGAAACAGTCTTATTGATTATTATTAATCACTTATTATTATTAATCACTTATTATTATTATTATTACATATTACTCTTTTACTGAACGTATTTTTTAATGAAAAATAAAACTTTTTTTCTTTAACTTATCTTTTTTTTTTTTTTTTTTTTTTCACCGAATACATTTTTTAATGAAACTTTTTTTCTTTAACTTATCTTTTTTTTCACCGAATACATTTTTTTTTTTTTTTTTTACTAAACATAGAACTTTTTTTTTTCCTTAACATAACTTTTTTTTTTTTACTGAATACAATTTTTTTTTTTTTTTTTAATAAAACATAAAACTTTTTTCTTTTCAATACATATTTTTTTTTTCTCTCTTTTACTGAACGTATTTTTTAATGAAAAATAAAACTTTTTTTTTTAACTTATCTTTTTTTTTTCACCGAATACATTTTTTACTAAACATAGAACTTTTTTTTTTTTCCTTAACATAACTTTTTTTTTTTACTGAATACATTTTTTTTTTTTTTTTTTTTAATAAAACATAAAACTTTTTTCTTTTCAATACATATTTTTTTTTCTCTTTTACTGAATACATTTTTTTTTATTCAACATGAACTTTTTCTAAACACAAAACTTTTTTAAAACTAAACTTAAAACTTTTTCCTAAACACAAAAATAATTTACTCACTATAAAACTTTTTTTTCCAATTCATATATATTTTTTTTTTTTTACTGAACATAAAACTTTTTCCTAAACACAAAACTTTTTTTTAAAACTAAACTTAATTCCTAAACACAAAAATAATTTACTCAATATAAAACTTTTTTTTCCAATTCATATATTTTTTTTTTTACTGAATACATTTTTATACTAAACATAAAACTTTTTTTTTTTCTAAACACAAAACTTTTTTTTAAAACTAAACTTAATTCCTAAACACAAAAATAATTTACTCAATATAAAACTTTTTTTTCCAATTCATATATATTTTTTTTTTTACTGAATACATTTTTATACTAAAACATAAAACTTTTTTTCTAAACACAAAACTTTTTTAAACTAAACTTAAAACTTTTTCCTAAGCATAAAAATATTTTTTTCCAGAATAGAAAACTTTTTTTTTTTTTTTTTTACATAATAAAAAAACTTTTCTTAAACATAAAAAACATTTTCCCCCTAATCTTAAAAAAAAAATTTATTTTCTTAAATAAATTTTTCTTTTTCTAAAACATACAAATATTTTTTTTTCCGAAGCATTTTTCTTTTTCTAAAACATACAAATATTTTTTCCGAAGCATTTTTCTTTTTCTAAAACACAAAAAATACTTTTTTCATAAAATATTTTTTTTTCCCAAAACATTATTTCTTTTTACAAAACGTATTATTTTCTAAGCATAAAAATTATTATCTTTTTAACCTAAATCGCTTTTTCCAAAACATATTTTTTTAATCTCCAAACATAATTTAATAATCTGGGAACAACACATAAGCTCTTTTTTTTGTTTTTATGGACATTCTTTTCAAAAAATTTCTTTTCTCAAGAAAAAAATCGACTCTCGATAGTATATAGGTATTTTATCATTACACACTTACAACTCTTTTCAAATGTTTATCAGAAAATAAGTCAATCAAAGTCTAGTAGTTATCACACCTGTTCCTCAGAAATATTACTATCATATGAAACAGTAAAGAAAATTGATAGATATTTAATATTTAATAACCTCTGACACGAAATTACTGTCGAATGAGAATACTAATAATCAATAAAATCAACTGTTGAACAAAAAATAGTACAAATTACCAAAACTTTAAATGTTTTTTCTACAAAAGTTACAAAAAATTAATATACTAATGACAAGTTACAGAAAGAACTAAAAAAATTTATGAATATATTTACAAATTTATTAAAATCACACCTTTTTCTGGATTACAAACCACAATTTCTTGAAAAATTTAACACCGAATTTATAAGATTTTAATCCTTGTATTACATACACTCAATAAATATTAAAAATTAAACAAAAAAAAAAAATGTTTAGTCTCATCAATAAGCAGAAATTCTATATTAAAAGAATATTTTTCATAGTAGTACTTATAAAAATGAGAGTTTACAAACTGATTTTCTTAATTTTATCACATTCAAACTTAATTTTCATACAGAAAACATTAAAGAAAATTAATAGATATTTAATATTTAATAACCTCATACATGAAATTACTGTCGAATGAGACAACTAATAATCAATAAAATCAACTGTTGAACAAAAAAAAATAGTACAAATTACCAAAAATTCAAATGTTTTTTCTACAAAAGTTACAAAAATTAACATATGAATGACAAGTTAGAAAAATAACTAAAAAAATTAATGAACATATTTACAAATTTATTAAAATCACACCTTTTTCTAGATTACAAACGACAATTTCTTGAAAAATTGAACACCTAATTTGTAAGATTTTAATCCTTGTATTACATACACTCAGTAAATATTCAGAATTAAACAAAAAAATAATTTTTTAGTCTCATCAATAAGCAGAAATTCTATATTAAAAGAAAATTTTCATAGTAGTACCTATAAAAATGAGAGTTTACAAACTGATTTTCATAATTTTATCATATTCAAACTTAATTTTTATACATAAAACATTATTTAATCAAATTTTATACTTTCTAATTCAGTAAAATTCAATACTTTTTTAGTTTTTAACCCATTACCACAATATTTATTTACATCAAACTTGATTCTTTACCTTTTATATTTCAGCATTACACAAGTGAGATAAATACTAACTTGGAACGATTATAGAGTTGAAGTCAATTGATTCTATTCGATTTTCACCTTATACACATTGCTCCTACACGAAATTTCTTACTGCTATAATCATCTAATGTATTGAAACTAATCTACTCATAGTATTAATCAAATTATATGTTTCCTCTTGCACTTCTGAATTATTGTCCATCAAGTTGCTTAAAATATAAATACTATCTATACAGTTTTAATGAATCATAGTATACATGATTAATCTTGAGTTAGCACTTCCATAGTATTAATCAAATTATATATTTCATCTTGCACTTCTGAATTATCGTCTATCAAGGTACTTAAAATACAAATACTATCGTCACAGTTTTAATGATGCATAGTATACTGACTAATCTTTAGTCAGCCCTTCCATAGTATTTTAACATTTCATAACATTTCATTGAATTTTAACAGTCCATATTTCAAATAACCTATTTTCGAAACCAAACTATGTGAATTTTACCACATAGAATGATTTGGGTTTCACACTTTTCTCAAAATTATCAGATATGTACTCCTCAGAGGAATTACTGTCATATGAATAAATGAAAAAAAATTAATTTTTATTAAATGTACACGAAATTGATTGCAATATACATGTATTTAATAAAAATAAATAAATAAGCGATTATTTATACATTAAACCTTTATTAAATATATATTTCTTTCATTATACAGATGTTTCAACAAGATGAACCAAAACAGCAGCAAACTTCAGAAATTTATGATCTGAATGATTCATCCCTAGCACATGTAGCGTTAACGAATAATATATATGTGAGAACTTATATGAGAAATAGTAGAATTCGTATATGAAACGTAATAAGAGTAAATATAAAATGATTTGTCTTACTGCCTACACTTTAACAAGTGCCTTTTTACCTATATTGTTGAAGAGAATCCTAATTGTTTCCATTTATTTCTATTACAGATATACTCTATATGCTACAAACACTTCTTAAGTAAATGGAATTTAACAGACCATACAAAAATCCATACAGGTGAAAAACCTTACACATGGGAAGATTACCAAATTCTGTTTTCAAGGAGACGTGAATCAAAAATGTACAAATCATCATATAAAAACATCGTCAATTATATGTAAACTTAGTGAAGATATACAAAAATTAGTCAGACTTTTGAAGAATTCAGAAATAAAGGAAGATATTTAGACTATTTATCCATCATATTTTCATAACACTTACCACAATATCTCAAACTTAAAATTTGGAAGACATACACACTTCTGAAAAGTAATTTTGTTACCCGTGATTCTTCTAACCAGCATGAATGTATAGATATTATTTTGCAATGTATTCTTTAAATGCTTACATTAAATATTCTTTTATATGCATATACCGTTGTGTTTATTTTTCTAATACCTATTACATTAATGAAATAAATAACAGTTTAAGTGAAACGACACTCTCACAACTTAAAAAAGGCATAAGAACATACAAAAAATAAGCAGATGTATGAAAAAATATGCAATTTTACAAAATAATTTCACTGTTTTCTAGAAATATTAACAAAAAAAATATTTACAATATAAAAAATTGCATGTTTTCTAGAAATATTAACAAAAAAAATATTTACAATATAAAAAATTGCAAAAGTAAAAAGAAAAAACACAAATGTAAAACAAAAAATCACAAAGTGAAAAACTCACAAGAAAGTTTTTGAAAAAAAATTTACAACAAAAATTTTTTACAAAAACCAAAACTTCAAAAAATATTTTTTACAAAAAATATTTTTACAAAAAATTTTTTTTCAAAAACATTTTTTTTACAAAAAATTTTTTTTTTTCAAAGTATTTTTTACAATTTTTTTTTTTCAAAAAACATTTTTTTACAAAAAAAAATTTTTTTACAAAAAAAAATTTTTTTTCAAAATAACTTTTTACAAAATTTTTTTTTTCAAAAACATTTTTTTTTTACAAAAAAATTTTTTTTTTCAAAATAACTTTTTACAAAAAATTTTTTTTTTCAAAAACATTTTTTACAAAAAAATTTTTTTTTTCAAAATAACTTTTTACAAAAGTAAAAAAAAAAAAAAATTTTTTTGTAAAAAAAAAATGTTTTTGAAAAAAAAAAATTTTTGTAAAAAGTTATTTTGAAAAAAAAATTTTTTTTGTAAAAAAAAAAAATGTTTTTGAAAAAAAAATTTTTTTGTAAAAAAAAAAATGTTTTTGAAAAAAAAAAAAATTTGTAAAAAAATGTTTTTGAAAAAAAAAAAAAAAATGTATTCAGTAAAAAAAAAAAAAAGTTATGTTAAGGAAAAAAAAAAGTTCTATGTTTAGTAAAAAAAAAAAAAAATGTATTCGGTGAAAAAAAAGATAAGTTAAAGAAAAAAAGTTTCATTAAAAAATGTATTCGGTGAAAAAAAAAAAAAAAAAAAAGATAAGTTAAAGAAAAAAAGTTTTATTTTTCATTAAAAAATACGTTCAGTAAAAGAGTAATATGTAATAATAATAATAATAAGTGATTAATAATAATAAGTGATTAATAATAATCAATAAGACTGTTTCAATCAATTTTTTAATTACAAATAAGCTAGATTAAATAATTTAAACACTTCGCACAATTTTCCGCTATTAAAAAATAATAATAATAGCAATAATAATTCTAACACACATGAAATGTATAAATAATGAAAAAAAGGTCTATGAAAACCTCATTAATAAAAAGTCTATGAAAACATACATTGATAATAATAAATTATTTATAATTATTTATTACTAAATATTTAAAAATAAAATAAAATTCAACAATACCCATTCGAAAACTAAATTCATTTCTCATAATTAATTGCAAAAGTTATTACTTAAAATTAAAAATAATAAGACATTCATTACGCAAATTCAAATAATAAATTATAATTACACAAAACTTTCATTAAACAATCAATTCAAAATTAATTGTAAAGTTCATTAAACAATCAATTCAAAAATAATTGTAACGTTATTAATTAAAATCTAAAACATTAATACATTCATTTTCGCTAATTCAAATAATAAATTACAAGCCTACAAAGCCTTCATTAAACAATCAAACTTCTTAGATTCAACCACATCAAGACGCAAAGTCATATCTTCAGAACCCCACATAACTTCAATTCATTCCTACTCTATCACAAGTAACTGATAGCATAACGGTTAACGCATCCGCTTCCTATGCCGACGACTCGGGTTCGATCCCCAGTCAGGGAAAAAAAAATATTCTTTTTCAATGTTCTCAAAATGCTTCGGCATTAGTTCACAGAAGTCCGATAGATGGCGACACTGAAAAATCAAACTTGAAAAAATTATTCAAAGTCCAAATCAAGTAGGGGAAAAATGGGGGGGAGGCACCTCGTCTAACAAGACGCTCTCAGCCAAAAACAACTCAACCGACCCTCGTCTAACAAGACGTCATCCTGATGACGTCACTTCCGGTTCCCTCCCCCCTTTTGATTGACAGCTGACCACGCCCCCCTGTGACGTCACTTCCGCCGCACCAACGGCTGGGCTTACTACTCAAGTAGTTCACCTCAAACTACTTTTTTTCTATTTATAATTTTTCTTCATTGTTAATAGATTGTAAGAACATCAAGCATAAAAAAGTCGAATCTTTTGCTCAACACTCTAGTGTAACCTAATTATTAACTTAATAATTAATAATTGTAGTAATATGAATTTTGTGTATATTTAAGCAAGATTTATATTCTTAAATAAAATTGAAAATATGACCTATGTTTAGGGAGTTTATCAATGCATATACATTTTTCTGTGTTGGTGGAAAATTTGACATACTTAGTTTTTAATCTTAAGATATCATCTGTAAATCCATAAAGTTTGTATGCAAAATTCTTAGGTGTAGTTTAAAAGAAATCTTGCACTCACACAGACACAAACACACAAAGATTTTAAAATATTAAGATAAATCACTTTAGGGTATTATTTTTACCATTGCTTAGAATGAGAAAATATCTTCAGTTATAACTAACGTAATTATAAGAACTTTTTTGAGTTATTTGTTCTACATTTTTCAAAAAATATATATTTTTTACTTTAATATAATAAATTTTACTAAAAATTAGAATTTTTCAAAGAATTAAGAGTCGCATCCTTCCGAATTAAGTTCTTTTGAAGTTTCTAGAAAGAGTTGTCGAATAAAAAGCTTTTGCAATTTTATTTATTAAGATTTTTCAATGCCTAAAAAAAGAAGAAATGATGAAAAAAAAGTTACTTAATTTCAAAGAAAGTTAATATCCAGGGCCACACAAGTAATTGTCATTTAGTATTATATTAACGAAATCCAACCACCATGCTAACAATTCTCTCGACAATAGCTTTCGTTATTTACTCAAGGAAGACGATTCCTGCTCTTTTTTTCTCTCCATGCTGTGTCATCACCCAATAAACTGCAAACACTGGGGTGCTAATGATTCGGTAAATAAGGTTTCACAGGCCAACCCCACTGCGTCAATATGTTGTGTTACACTAGCATACATTCGGCCCTCAGGCAGGGTAGAGACTGAATATATATGAACCTGACGTCCCCCATCTGATACGCTGTTGCACGTGTTTTTTGAGCGAAAAGAGAAGTCAGGTCATTAATGAACGGCAAATGTTTTTATGTAGGAAGTATTGGCCTCAGATTGGAAAGATATTGGTAATCGTAGATGACAGGAAAATCAATAAAATAAGGGGATTTTTTTATACAGTATATATATACGCTTACTATAGTGAAGCTTGTATAGTGTTTATATATTATTATTATTATTATTATTATTATTATTATTATTATTATTATTATTATTATTATTATTATTATTATTATTATTATTTAGAAAGGGAGCTCTCGGATTACATAAAAACATGTAACTGAACATTCATTTTAACACATTACTGCATTACATATGACCCATGGGCTTGGGCGATGGTAGCAAAACCTGGAATGAATTATTGACCTTTTCTGAATTTTCAAATTTAATTACTAAATTTTCTTTTTCTCTGATGGTTGGGAAAGTAATAGACATTTAAAAAATATATTAAACTGTTTAATGTATAACAAAACTGATATATGTCACTGAGACTTAATATAAATTATATGATACTGTCTTGCATAATATGGAGTATATTGCATTTACAGGGACACACAAAAGATTTCAAATAGTATATTCCTTCCGACAGACTGTATATGTTTCCGATGATGGCTAATGGATGGATGTAATACATTTTAATTATGATATACGCATTTAAGTTTCACCTAATCTGTGTGCATTATAAGGGTGTGTATAAATGTTATAATTGATATAATAAAAATATAGTTGAAAAATAATAAAATTTATTTTTCTCAAGTAAATTAAAATAATTAAAAACCAAAAGAAAAATAATTATAAGGAAAAATTATCAAAATGTCTGTTTGTGTGTGTATGTTCGGGGTGACAATTTTTGTTGTAATTTTTTATATAATACTGGAGCACAAATATTATTAAATATTTTTCTGATCATTGTTTTATGACGTATCTGTGAATGGATACCATTACCACAAAGTTAAGAATTTCACCACTAGGAGAAAAAAAAAAGGATCAAATTTAATTCGTTTCTGAGCTAAATATAAAAGAAAACTCTCTATTCTTTTAAACTAGACAAAAAATGTACTTTAAAACCATTATTTTAAAGTATACATATGTGTAAACTAAAAATATTTTATGTATCTTTTTAAAGGCGGCTTCAATATCATATACAACAAAATAAAGAAATAAAAACACAATAACAATAACTAAATAAATAAAAACGAAAAGAAAAATGGTAAATATATTATTACAGTAACATTTAAAATAATTTAAATTTCATTACCGGAATTCTGTCTTTAAATGATCTCCCCGAAAGTATATTTAATCATAAAGTAAAATTATTTATTCCATAGTTACTTAATATACAGGGTGAGTCATAAATATCGAAACAATAGGCTATCTCCTCAAATATTGCCCCTAGACCCATACTTCCAGTTGCAAAATTTCATAAAAAAAGGTGAAATTTCTGATAAGATAAGTTGCAACTCCATGGGGGGGTCTATTTAAAAAAAAACGAAAATTAAATTTTTATACGGCCCTCGTAGGGCAAAATTGCCAATTAGGAAATTATTCCTTATCCATTCCTAAAATGAACAAAACAAATTTC
Organism: Maratus speculifer; assembly: GCA_964019185.1. Taxonomy (NCBI): domain Eukaryota; kingdom Metazoa; phylum Arthropoda; class Arachnida; order Araneae; family Salticidae; genus Maratus; species Maratus speculifer. The sequence continues at coordinate 51,597,814 of OZ025290.1, read as the reverse complement.
ATCTCCCTATCTAAAAATCCCACAGAGATATTAAAACCCAAAATCCTCAAAAATTCCTGACTTACACCACTTTTCTCTGCCTCTAAGCTGTGATTTCTTAACTCAATTTCAACGCTTGTTAAGGAACATTCACAAATTGCAATTTAATAAAAATCGGTTTAAGATAGCGCTTTTTCTTTGGACATAAAATAGCAGCGTATAGTTTTTACGCTAAATTGGTATACCAGACGTCTGCCCGGGTCAAAATATCTCGGTCAGGTCCCAAACTGACCTATAGGAGAAAAAGTTCGGCGTAGCCTGAAAAAATGTCAACATCATAACCCGGACCGGCCTGGAAAATAGTTTAAATCATAGCCCGGTTCAGTCGCAAATTTCTACATAATTTTTTAATTCGGCGTGGGAAAAAAATGTTTCATATGGAGGAATTCTGACCAAAAAATTCTTTTATAGCTTTTCGTTTTTTTATATTTATACTTTTTATTATTAAAGAAGCGCCAAAGGCTGTAATGTATTTATTTTATCAATGAATCTCTATTTATATGTAAATGTTTCATTTATATTTTAATATCGTTAATCCATATCCCATGCGTTGGAGACTCTGAAAAATGTTATACACTAAAACTTTTTAAGACGGAATCACATAGGAAAGAAAAAATACGTTATAGACAGATGCTCTCCCTAGAAGATGTAATTGGAGCTTATTTTCTTTTCAGGTACTATTGCATTTATTTAGCATGGATCAAAATATTTTCCGTTTAAGACATAATTCCGTCATAGGCAGATTTTTTTTCACTGGTTTTATTGTATTTAATTTTTTTAGCCTTTGAATAATCTATTTAAAAAAATGAATTTTAAAGGTTTTTTTTTTTTTTTTTTTTTTTTTTGTAAAATAAAGATTTTTAAACCTATGTTTTTCGTAAAAAATTCGATTGAGCCGAATTTTATTTATTTTATGCACGTATTAAGTCGGTCAGAGACAGTAATTTTAATACGGGTTTTGTCGAGACTGGGTTTCAAAATTTCATCCAAAGTGCACCTAAGTTGAAGGAAGTAGTCCCCTCCTTTATGAAAAGTACGCTAGGCCCGGCCTCGCGGGTCTTCAGAAAAAAGTAACATATCGGTCCTGGCCCTACCTGGGCCCAGAATACAGATTTTTTAACATCCTCTGGAGGACGATAAAAAGCCTGAAGTTGTCAGAGGTAAATTTAAAAAGAAAAAAAGACTTAATCTGCATCTTAGAAAAAACATTTTAAAAAATAACTGACAGACATTTAAACAATACACTTCGTTTTTCTGTATAATGAATTTTTTATCCTCTATTTCTTGTCTTTAAATTATTAAATGTTAAGAATTTTTAAAAGAAAAAAGAACTTGAAACACGTCATTTTTTATTTTTTTACATTAGTTTTGTTTCGGCAAATTTGAAAAAATGTTTACTTTTGAAAAATGCTTGCTTTTGAAAATATGATTTTTCTAAAAGTTATATTATTTTTTCAATAAACATTTTTAATAGTTTTAAAATTAATATAAAAAAACCTTGTAACAAAACTAAAATCAGATTTTCATCTTTAATTAAACGGAAAGAAATTGAAATCCGATAAATAATGTTACGAGTTATAACGATTTTTGATTGTCCCATTTAAACCAGTACTAACCACATGAAACTTTTATAAATTGTATGAGAAATTTTAGAATGTGATTTTCTTAGCAAATTATAAGGCTAACCATCACAAAAAAAGAAAAAAAATCAAAATTCTAACTCAAGAAATAGATTTTTTACGCGTTTTGTAGAACTGTTAAAGTAACATTGCTTTTTAATTGCGCGCATTTCAATTTGTGTCTAATCCCTTAAAACCTGATGAATTTTTTAAACGGCTATAACTTTGCAAATTTTGGAGATATGAAGATGCAACTTTTTGTGTCTTATTCAGGACTGAATTAGGAAAGTTTTCCTAACTGGAATTTTTGTCCTACGGGGGCCGTATAAAAATTTAATTTTCGTAACTTTCCAACTAGACTCCCCATGGAGTCGCAATTTATCTTATCAAAAATTTCACATTTTTTAATGAATTTTTGCAATTGGAAGTATGGGTCTAAGGGCAATATTTAAGGAGATAGCCTATTGTTTCGATATTTATGATTCACCCTGTATATATATCTATATATATTTGTCTTTATTCAAAAGCGCTTTTCTATGCAGGATAATGATATTGATATCTGTCTCCTAGTGAAAAGAAAGAAAGAAAAACTCTAAATAAAGTCGACATTTTGCCACATAGATATTCATTTAAAGGAAAAAGTACTTTTACAGGTTAGAGCAAAAAGAGAAATGCCTGACTTCTGAGGATCAACACGTCATAAAATTCTTTTTTGAATTACAAAATTGATTAGCCTTTCTTGAAAAAAGCGTTAACACTATCGGACGATTATGCATTATTATCGCAATGTAGATGCATGTCGTCAAATTATTTCATATGATAGGTTGTATAAGAGTGATAGAAACAAAATTTTTATTTTTGTTCTTACTGCCTTTTGAAACAGATATTAGTTCGACTTTAGATGCTATTTAAAAAAAGAAAAAAACTTATTAATAAATAATAAAAACATTTAAATTTTTATTTTGTGATGTGTAAGTCAAATTAAGAAAAAGTAGAAATAGATTTTGCTGTTTAACCCATTCGCGACGGGAGGCTTATACGAAATTTTTAATCTTTTGTTACCAATTTTTAACTAGAGAAATTTGCACTTTATTGAAATGCACTGATTAAAGGAGGAAAATTTTACAGAAACATTTTATTGGTGGAGAATAAATAAAGATTCTTAGCATTTTATGCGGCCCATATAGCAATCGCTCGTCCTCAAAGGGTTAAAGATTTCATAAAGCCATCAACCTTTACATAATCGATGCAAAGAAGCAATCGATGCAATAGAAAAAAATGCGACAGCGATGCACTTGATAAAGTATGCATTTTCCAAATCCTCCCTCTTTTTTTTTTTTATCATTTTCATCATTTATTAGAAGACTAGCGAGCTACGCCCGCTAGCTGGGCCACTTTTTCCAAACGAACCTCGGTATTAAGCAGTATATGATAAGCAAAAAAAATTCATTTAATAAGCAAGTCTTGGTGTTCGAATCCTCAAGCACAAAAGAAAGTAAATTAAAGAGCCATGGTCCCGTTAAAAATATGTGATTTCTCACTGTGGGCCACGTGCACTTGAAAAAAAAAAAAAAAAAGATTGTGGATCGGAACTATGGTCGCTTCGCGCCCATAGTCCCGTTAAAAATATTTGGTTTTGTACGGTGGGCACTACGCGCCCTTAAGACATTTTCCGTATTTTTTAGTTCATCAGAAGCAGATTTTTACGCAGATTCTGAATATGTAATCAGTTTTTTTCTACTTTAAAATCTGTCTGCATGATTGTTTAAGAAAAAACGCGCAAAAAAAACACAATTAGCGCCGGTAGAAAAAGCGATTTTCGGCTGTTTCTTCTTTTAGCCAAAGGGGAAAAGTTCAGGTTCTTCACCGCAAGGTAGCGCAGTGTTCTGCTTCGGAGCTCCGTTTGAGCGCCGTTTGGGATTTGGGACATTTTTCGTTCCGATTCCCAAGGGGTTTTTAATTCATAACTTTTTTAATTTTGGTCCCACGGTCTCGAAAATGCCCGAAATGACTTCCCCGGAATATTTCCAATCGAAAGACACCTCTCGCGACTTCCAACTCGCCCTCGTTGCGAACTGTAATCGGCTTCAAGCAGACAGACAGAGGCGCACGGATTTTATTAGCATAGATTTGTCATCTTTCATTTGACCTTAACATAGCAATAAATTAAATTTATTTTGGTTGTTTATACACTTATGTGTTCTTTGCGTAATCCCTTTTTGAAAGCTTTTCTTTTTATTATTTGAAAAATGATCATTGGAAATAACACTGTTAAAAATACTTACATCTGAAAAATGCTAAAATTTCTATTTTCGATGAGATCATTATTTATTTTTTATGATATCATCAAAATTTTTCTACTTTATTCCTCAATGGTTAATACATACTATGCAATTTTGTATATTCAAATATTTTTATTAGGATTAAACAAATGGGAAAATTACTGTAAAATATATGAGTTAAATTTATGGTTATGTACCAAGGAAAAAACTCCTATTTTATCATATTAAACCTACACTAGGTATTTACTGACGACAGCCAGAAAAGATAAATTAATGAAAAAAGAAAATGTGAAATAAAAGTACTAAATAATGAACGAGTGATGCATTAACATCACTTCATTGCTTGGTAATTTGCATAAATGTCGTTAAAAGTTATTTTTATAAAATCAGTTTATGTCTATAAACTCTTGACTCAACCAAATTTATTATAGCTGATTTGGGAATAGTCAGTTTTGACCCATGAAACAAAGTAAATATCACCATAGTTAACCACATGTTTGCTACACAAGCACTGATTCTTTAAACGGAAAATGCACTCCGTTTTTAATTTATTCAAATGATATTTGCATTCATTAAAATGACACAAGTTTCCCGAGGATTTTCAAATATTTTGTTCAACATATTTCAAACAATCACTCGGTTACTTCTCTAATTAGCAATTCGAATATGCATTCGAGACGTACTAATGAAGTAGCCCCACGAAAGTAATTAAAACTTCATCAACATATTTGTTATTGGCACTCTCGTTTCAGAAATATACTAATATGATTAACATCCCAAGCGCAGACCGGCTAATTAGGAAAATCTTGCAAAGATGCGGCAAATTAAACCAATCCCCTGTAATTAACACTCCATCGCTTGGTCTGTAGAGGAGAGGGGGGAGGGAGATAGTGTGTGTGGGGTAGGAGGGTGGAGAATTTCAACCGAAGTCTGTAATCGTATTATTCAAATAAACGTCTTAACGAACTGGGCTCGGCATAATTTGTAAAAGGATATTCCAAACAAATCCCAAAGCGTTTGCTTGGGAAAAGTTTAACAAAATTACTCCTCGGAGAATCATTAAGTCATCGCAGTTCTAAAAGTCAGTGCCTAATCACAGACGAATATCATTGCGCTCTCGTTAAACGCGATGCGTCCCGGCGTAATAAAAGAGTCCGGATGTTGGCGGGCAATTCAATTTGCGCGACCGCTTGAAAAGACTTTGCATCAATGTTTCCGCGTGAATATTATAGGGAGAGTCCAGCTAATAGCGATAAGGAATTGGAGGGAAACTTCGGCAAGGGTAATACTGACCGGTTATGGGCAGCCATTTTGAAAGGGTCTGAAACATAATGGCTCCGCAGGAAATGGAATCACTGTTTCTTGAACAATGGAGACATTATATGCGCCACTCCTGGCACGCCAAATTTGAAAAGGGAGAGGAGCGACTACGATTATCAATTTATTTACTTACCTATACATATCACATTCGGAATTTTTATTTCTTCCTTTCTGGAATGAAGCCAGATTTTACGTACAGATGTTTCAGACGAGGGCGATAGTTCTTTTCTGAAAAGCCCCGATAGCACTGAAAAATACATTAATTTTATTATTTGAAGGAAACTCTGAATTTAATTCTATTGCCATAAATTATTCATCGGTGGTTAAAAAGGGGTTTTTAAATCTGTGCTTTGATTTTTGTCGAGAGAAACAAGGGTGAGGTGCAGAAGAGTTTTTGCCTATGTTTGCCTAATACTGAATTCGATCTAATTAATTGTTCCATAAAAATAACATTTTGTTACACTGTCTAAATTTTTTTTAGAAAAAGATTTAAACTGAGCGAAGCGTTCATTATAAATTGAGATAAATTGAGCTAATTTAAATAAACAAGTTCTTGGTCTGGAAAACGCAACCTTGAAATATTTGCATGTTCTTACTTTAAGTATCTAGGGAGTTTGTTTATCAAGCTCACTTGGTTTAAGTAAATTTACCTAATGTACTAGATTAAACGCTCTTCACTTTCTGGGTTAAACAAATAAAAGTCGGCTTTGTAAAATGTTTGGATGAAATGATTAATGATATTCCAGTCCTCCAACTTAAAACAAATTTTGAATTTCGATGCTACCCTGTTGCACAAACGACATGGACAACATGATCTTTATTAAATCAAAAATACATATTTTAAAAACTATTTACTTTATTTTTCAAGGACACTACCTCTAATTTAAAAAATTAAAATTTCAAAAAGACGTTTTTTCTTTTTTAACAGAAGTTCCACTTATGATTTTCGTAGCTGTGTGTGATACTGATGAGATGAGTCAGAGTCAAATAAAAAAGATGCATTATAAACTGAAAAAAAAAATCGAAAAAACTAAAATAAAATTAAATTGTTGTAACTTATTTATTTATTGTTATCTTTGTAGTACATTTAGAATGTTAATATTTTTTAGTATTCGACGATAATAATTTAGCTCCCCCATCCATAAATTTTTAAATGTAAAGTATTGACTATATAATCCTTCCTTGTGAAGTATAGGAAAATTGAAAGTGGGGGTGGATGAGCTCTTTGTTATTTTGCGAATATCTGAAAAAAAAAATATTTCAAAATTGTTTGGGGGAAATAGAAAGTTCTTTTTCCTAATTTTACCACTTTATTTTTCTTTTGTAATTTAATCTGTTTTTTCTATGCAAAGATGGAATTTTGTAATTGATTTTTAACCAACTTTTGGAGCACTGTTTGATATTATGAATTTTATTATGATAATATGAGTTGAATTTCAGGAGGAGAGGAGGGCGAGCGATGATAGGGGTGAATTTTCCAAATCGTAGCTATTTCGACAGTAAATATAATTTTAGATGGTGAATCCCGGAAAATATTATTTATGAAATATAAAAAATTTAAAGTGGGGGCTGCGTGATTGCCGGACGTATTCTGGGAAGAAAAAGTAAGGAAATGGGTAAGGAGTAAATTTCAAACTCTTTTTGGACACGTCAGGTGTTTATCATCGGAAAGTTTTCGGACTACTTTTTCATATTATGAACTTTTCTACTCCTGCAGTTGAATTTCAGGAAGGGGGGGGGGAGGAGTGATGAGGGGATGAATTTTTTAAATCGTAGTTATTTCTACATTAAATATCATTTAAGATGCGATATGTTTTTTCGTTAAATATTATTTATTAAATATAAAATTTTAAACTGGAGGCTACGTGATTGCTGGGTGCATTTTGAAAAGAAAAATTAATTGTATTATAACAGTAATCAATTTACTGTATTGTAGCAATTATATTTGGGAAATACATGAATTTTAGTTAAAAAATTAGTTCTATTGATCAAGATGAATATTGAATGTTTATAAATTATTATTTTTTTTAAAGCTATTTTTATGGTTATTTATTTATATTTATATTATTATTTAAAATAAAAGATCATTTCTTTATTTCCCACTAGTTTGAAGGCTTCATTTATTATTTTAAGTTTGTAGGTTCATTACCTGAATCCAGTTTCTAATCTCTAAATTATAGACTCTTAAATACATTTGTACGCAGATGCATAAAAATGAATATGTATATTGCATATGAATAGTATATATACAGAGAGAGAAGAAAACTGAAGATTAAGTTTTTAAAATTAATTTACTTTTACTCAGAATAAATTTATTAATTGTGTAATAGCTAATCAACTACACTTACAAGTTGTCCCTTTTTATTGTTGATCAATCAGCTGTAATCCCAAACCGTTAGTTTTAGAGATATATTGCCAATTGAAAGAATGTTCCACATGTATATCGTTCCTCATCATATTCAAATCTATTTACCTCAAAGTAGTTATTTAGAAGAATACTAAACTTAAAGTTTTACACATTCCCTTGGCTGCATAAGTTATTTACAGTCAAAGAATAGTAATAATAATAATAATTATTATTATTATTCGCCATTCTTTAACATGAAAAACAGTAAAAATTCATTCTTCTACGACCAAAACTTATCGATCTATGATATTTTGAATATTATGAATTTTCATCGTTTTTAGGCTCTAAAAATGTGTTTCGTTTACTTTTTAATGCAAAAAGAAAAAAAAAAAAAAAAAAAAAAAAAAAAAAAAAAAAAAAGTCGAAAATTAATGAAATTTGAAATATCATTACTCGTAAGCTTTGGTAGTACAAAAATAGAATTTTTATTGTTTTATTCATTAGAACTCGGAGAAAGATGATCTCAACCCTTTGATTACGGGGTTGGGAATTTTGTCGTCCGAGCCACAATTAATTAATTATATTCGAACCACTTTTTGAAAAAAAAAAATTCTCTGAGATAGACTTACAGTAGAAAACTTTCAAAAGATTTCTACCATACAGAAATTCTTTTGTAAATTGTGGTGCGAGTGAATACATAAAAAATTCCCAGCATTTGCCCGTAATCTAAAGGTTAATATATTTGATGCAACACACAGATCGTATAAAAATTTAAATTTCATAACTTTTTGAAAAAAAAAATATATTTTTATATTTTTACATAAATAATTTTTCCATTTAGGGTTCGTTCAAGTCTTACGTAAGTATCAAAAGAGGATAGACAGATTCATAGTCTGCTTATTTTTGCTGACAATAGGGAGAGAGGGGTTATGAGAATTTTTATGTAAGCATTAGACAACGAAGCAAGTATGGTTTAACAACAACAAGCAAAATAGCATGATTTGGGTGAGCCTTCAAAGGATATTGTATGACTTGGAATAACCAAGGACATTAAACTGGGAACATTCCAGCCCTTCACTACATTGAAAAGGTAATAATATATAGACAATGTAAAAAAAAAAAAAAACATGAGGTCAAAGATTTTGGACATCTATTAGAAATGTGAACGTCAATCAAATACATAATATTCGTATGATTATTGTGAAAGTTTTTAGTTATTTGTCTAAATAAGTTCAGGCCTGTTGTATTTTTAAAAATCTTTGTTGTTGCGCATAATACATAATGTTGTTGCGATAAATAATAATACTTCAAAAACTATTTTGTATTCTATAAACTGTTTAATGCAACAAGTAACAAAGTATTAAACCATTTTTTTTTTTTTTTTTTTTTTTTTTTTTTTTTTTTTTTTTTTTTTTTTTTTTTTGGATGGAACTCCTAAACATCTGTTTATGTAAATTTGCTGAATTAATAATGCGATTCATGGCTAATTGTATTTTTGTATGGCAATTATGATGTTTAAATGTCACATAATCTTACGTAAGCACAAGGGGGGGGGGGGAGTCTAACACCTGCTTTTTTTTCTTACAACGTTAAGGAGGGGTTACAAAATGATTCAAAATATGCTTAAGTAATACTTGAATGACGTTTTATATAAAATAGCTTATGAAATATTTTTGCAGCGGATAACATTTTAAAACTAGAAAATTTAGAAATATTAGCAATTGCTTAATGATAAGACGAGACACCGTGTATATTAATGTGCGAAAAAGCATTTTAGAAATAAATAAAAACATAACAACATAAAAAGATCATTTGAGTTTATAAACCTTATAGGAAAAAAAATTCATTTTCTAACTTGTAAAACCCTCTTATGTGCAAAAAAAAAAAGAGTTAAGTACCTTGTCATATCTCATATACGCCCGATTAGCCGCATGTTGATGATGGGATGCTATCATTATTCATGGAATAGACGGGGACCCTTAATCGATATGTCCGTCGTCGGAAAGGTCACGTGTTCAATTTCATCCACCTTTTTTACGCTCCACTGGACAATGCATATTAGGCAAAGGTTAACGCGGGGTAAGAAAAGGCGGAAATCATTGTCGGAGCATTATTTAAACCGGCATAGATTTCATTAATGGGAGTCTAAATATGTTGTATGAAGAAGCTAATCCATCGTAATCTCTATAGGGGTTATTAAAATTTGCAAAAAATTTAAGCTCACGATGAGAAAAAAAGTCATCATGGTTACTTGAAAGCTGTTATCCGAGTAATTTCGATGGAAGTCAAATGGTTAATTTATTTCAACCATACTGATTTGAGAAGTAATTCATACGAGTTAAAATTTTCCAAACGATTGAAAAACTGTTCAGATCAGAATACGAAACCAGGATCTTTGACAAATTACGAAAGATTTCTTTGGTTGAATGTCTGGCTTGAACGTTTTTTCATTAGTTTGGAAAATCTGAACTCGCATAACCTTAACCTCTAATAAGTATAATCACAATACTATAAGTTTAAAAATATTCGTTTTACTTTATACAGTGATATACTTAACGTCGAAATCTGTAAATGGTGGAAATTTGTATAAGTCGGAAAATTTTCAGAGACTCACATTTTTAAATATGGAGATTTTCGAGAAATCTGTCTAAGACAGAAACAATCTTAGTACTGCGGAAATGAATTTTCATTTTGGGGTCCCACGTAGCAAAATTACTGTTTAAGATGGAAGAAAATTCCGCTAGGAAATATTAAATGGAAATAAACCTTATCTTTTCATAATGACATGCATAGTCCAGTCCTACTTCCACAGGTTAGAAGGGTGCCTCGCATATTAATGACAGTGGTTTGGGAAGATTAGGATGATTCTATTTCACCGTATATGACGGTGAAATGTTGGACGATGGTCAAGTGATTTGCGACAAGTTTATTCTTCGATTATAGTTGAGCAACTGAGGCTAATTAAAAAAAAAGTTTTTTTTTTTCCCCTTCCGATTAACAAAACTAAACTTTGTGACATATTCACAGAATCTTTTTTTCTTTTTATTTTAAAAACATTAAGTAGGTATTCATGACCATAAAAATGATTAGGAATCAAATGGCCTTTTTTTAAATTTTCGATAAATATATTACACCTTCAATTATAAACGATTTCAAATTCATCACGACATTACTCGGTTTGCCGCGTTCACAAATTTTGTTCAAAACGCCAGCTTTGTCGCATTTTTAAAAAGATCTTTTGCCTTTATATTACAATGGGAAACATTAATAGATTTTTAGTATTTATGAATGTGAAAATGGTCAATATTATATGCGTCTACAAATAGAAAATAAATTCCGAACTGTTTAAAAAAATATTAATCAGTTTAAATTTGAGGAACTACTAATATTAATAACATTAATTACACTTGTTTACAAATTTAAACACGTTTTATATACTTTTGATGAAATACCCATTTTCTTATTATACCACGTCTTACTAATGACAGGCAGTATTTGAGAAAAATCTATCACATCATATTTTTTGCTTTCTTTTTGTCCACTTTCAACGGTGTCCAATGGCTAATTCCTAAACCATTAGTCATAGACACATAGTTCTAATCAGATGAGATAAAGGTTTTAGATGAGGTAAAAAAATATTTTCCAAGAGATTTGAGTCAATACAAGTATTTCTAAAAAATTACGAAACTTAAATTTTCATTGTGAGCCCATTCCCATAAGGTTTATTTAGTAAAATATTTCTGTTACACCGACAAGTGAGACAAAAAAAAAAGGTCCCTTTATTCTACTATTAAAATTGACCGAATAATAGCTACTTAAAGTTGAAGCACATGTTTTGAAGCAAAATAGAGGTCATTCATATCAGTTATATTAAAAAAATGGTTGAGAGAGAAATAAATATTGCAATATAAATTTGAAATCTTTAATCATTTTGACATATTAATGCAAAATATAAAATTTATAATAAAATATCAAATAAAATAGAATTTTCGTTAAATAAGATGACGAAAATTAACAACATGAATTTTTTAGAAAAAGTATTCTATACAGCTGAATCCGAAATTGACTTTCATTTTTTACCAACATGTAAAGATTTTTGGCAGATCGTAGATTTTAAAATAAAAGAAAGAAAGAAATAAAGAAAGAAAAAACAGCTAAAATTTGGTAGGAGAGAAGAAGACAGATTGCGACAAAATCTTTGTCTCACAATATCCATGAGAAAAAAATGGATGGATTCTTAGGAAATTATAAAGATTAAAATTATGAAAAAAAAAAATTGCTGTTTTAAAAAAAAAAAATTATATATATATCATGCAATGAGTGTAAACATGTCTTTGAAGATGCATTTTCTCGATTCACACCTGGATTTTTGCCTGAAAACTTGGGCACCGTGTGTGACGAACAAGGCGAGCGTTTTCACCAAGACTTTAAAATTTTTGAAGACAGACACAAAGGTTTTTGGGACGAAAGTATGTTAGGAGACTACTACTGGTCTATTTTAAGAGAAACAGATCAAGAAAATTTTATTAAAAAAAAAGAGTAAAATTAATCATTTCTATTTTTTTTCTTTCATGTTATTATTCTTTCAAGTATTTAATAAATAATTTTTAAAATAGACGTAATAGATTTTTTTACAATAATTTTCCTGTACTCAGTGCACAAGAATCTATGAAAAAATACATATTTTGGCGAAAGTATATAAAGCGTGTAAACCAGTGTTACTGTTTAATGTCAACATAAAATTAGAAAGGCTGCTATAATGCCTTCACAATCCAGGATTTTTTTTTTTTTCATTGTGTTATTAAGAGTAAAAATAAAATAAAATAAAATAAAAATAAAAATCTTCGAAAACGAAGCATTAGATGATACTTATAATATTTGAAGCTTTTATCTCCAGAGTAATCGCAGGTAAGGATATCCCAAGCACACTTAATTAAGAGACTAGTTCAGTAAAGTTTGAAAAGACCGTCAGAATTCAAAATGAAAATATAAAAGTCAAAAAGAATGTCAAACGAAAAGACCCGTTTCCTAATGCTAATCCTATGAAAAAAATTATAAAGATATCTCAGTTGCATTTCAATATTTTTAAATATATATATATATATATATATATATATATATATATATATATATATATATATAAGGTGGTCTGGTGTAATAACGCCAGGCGGGATAATAACGTCAAGTGCTAATATTATGCATAATTATGAAATAATCTGGTAAATGACACCCATGTGTTCTGCGCAGAAAGGTTTTGAGTCATATAAATCGCAAAAAACAGCTTCAAGTTAATTTGTTTCATTTTTAGGTCTTATTGTTTTTACAAACAACTAAAATTAACACTTGATCTAAAATTTGCGAGATACGTTTTGTGATGTGAAGACTATTTTTTTTTTATCCGGGAATAATTTGTTAATTACATAAATTTGTAGTACATTTCATGGACTTTCAAAATGTTATTGAAGATTTTGGATAGCTTCTCGAGATAATTTGTAATTTAAAATGTACAGCGCAGTAACTATAACGGGGTAATAACGCCAGTCCTTGGCATTAATACCCCGGTTGATTCCCTACAGTGGCCGAGCTACATCCTAAATATTACTGATTCAAATAAACACAGTTAAAACTGTGCAATGTTTCTAATAATTATATTTAAGCGGTCCTTTTTAAGCAAAAAGAAGATCACGGTCTGATATTCTTTTGCCTCATCTCCCCCCCCCCCCCACACACACACACACCACACCTTTATTTTTCTTACACTTTCACAAAAAATCGAACATTTTCAATAGCTTAGAATGCAATTTGTCAATTTCTAAGTTTGTAGAGTTTGTATTTTTAGAATTGGGTAATCTACATGCAATTATTCCATCTTATTTCAAAGTTTTGTTTGCATGGCGTTATTACCCATATAGGTGGGTAATAACGCCAAATAGCATTGGTCAAGAAATCACGCCATTACATTTTATGAATATATATCTGTTAAATTATTTTTTTTTATATAGATAGTCAATGAGTTGCTGTATCAAATCATATATTTGTTTGAAAAATACAAATTAAAACTGAGCCATGAAAATTGGTTGAACCTTAACGTGGCGTTATTACCCCAGGGTACCTTATATATTTGTTGCATTGGATAGCTGAAACTTTACTGAATGCAGGCCGTTTTTTACTTTTTCAACTTTGGTTGCAGATATTTTTTATGATGGCACTTTCGCTTTTGAAACCGGCTCCGAAATTAAAAGCGTCCTCATAAAAAATATCTGAAAACAAAATCAAAAAAGTAAAAAACGGCCGGCATAAAAATCGATTTCTTCTATCCACTGAAAAAAAAAAAAAAATTAAAATTAAAATATTAAAATGCAACCGAAATATCTTTATAATTTTTTTCCATAGGATTAATGTGAGCTAACGGGTCTTTTCATTTCAATGAAGTAGCCTCTTAAGCTTGGTCACATTTTCAAAAAGATCCCTTGCTTTTATAGAAAAATGGTAAACAATGTAAGATTTTTATTATTTGTGAATGTGAAAATTGCCAATATTATGTGTGTCTACAAACAAAAAATTAATTCCGGAATTATTATTTCCGGTGAGTTTTAGAGAATATCGTCAGTTAAAATATGAGAAACTATTAATATGAATAACATTAATTATTATTTAACTTCAGCATAAAATATGAAATGCTGCTACTATGCGTTCACAACCCATGATTTTCTCTTTTCTCTCTCTCTCTCTCTCTCTCTTTTTTTTTTTTAAAAAAAAAAAAAACATTGTGTTATTAAGAGTAAAAATATAAAATTAAAAACCTTTGAAAAAGAAGCATTAGATGATAATTATAATATTTGAAGCTTATCTCCAGAGTAATCGGCAGGAAAGGATATCCCAGGCACACTCGATTAAGCTTCAAGTTGATTAGGAAAGCTACTCGTATCAGCCATAGAAAAAGATGGAGGGGGTTCCGGTATTTTATCAAAGGTCACGTGTCGCGACTTCATTTACTTTTTCGCGGTTCACTAGTCAATGTAGATTGACTGGGAATGAACAGTATGAGTGATTTATAATATAAAAGATTTGCGCCGAGAAGGAAGCAATTAGCGTAAATACACAATATTTATGACGGCAGTTATCGTTAGAAAAAAATTATTCATTTTACTTACTCGTCATACTTGTATAGGGTAAGTCTAGAAATCGTTCTGAAAATCGAAACTTTTATTTTTTTTATTTTTTTTTTATTTGATGGATTTACACGTTTTAGACAGTGGAGATTCCGAAAAACATATCTTTAGAAAAAAAAATTGCCGTCCGTCAGTCTGTGTGTCTGTCAGTCCGTTTGTCTGTAAAGGCTCTATCTCCCGAACAAATTGAGATAGAGACTTGAAATGTGGTGTGTACTTAGTATGTAATAATGGAAAGAAATCTTTTGAATATCAGTAACCTCGATTATTCGGACCTACTTTTTCGGACTCTCGAAATATTCGTTCTAATAAAAAAAAAAAAAAAAAAAAAATTTCGTTTTTTTTTTTTTTTTTTTTTTTTTTTTTTTTTTTTTTTTTTAAGTAGTTTCTATGAAATACAATAAAAAAACTATAAATTTTGCATAAATAATAAAATTGATAGGATGATGAGTTCGCAAAATATTTAAAATAAAAATTTCTCACACTCTTCGATTTTTCATAAACCTGTATTTTATTCAAATTTCAATTCAAATATATATTTTAACTGGAAATGGCACACTTTATCAGAGCCAATAAACTGTTAGTCAATATGTATATCATTTTTGGAGCTATAAGAATGTTTCCTTTACTACAAGATTAAATACCAATAATTGCTTATCGTCAAATGTCACATGCATGTCAAATGTCACATTTGACGTTAAATACGTTACATGTGTTTGTATATAATAACTGCTTTTTAATTTGATGTTTTATTTGTATTTTTATTAATCTTTTATTAATATTTTTGTTCTTTAGTTATTTAAAATAAAAATTATAAAAATTATCTATAAGCAATTTATAATACTGCTGTTTTGCGAAATAAAAGCAATAACTAAATTTGTTTTTTAAAGTTTAGAGTATAACCAGGGCTGTCACAGGCGACTATTTTTATATTTTGTTCGCACCGGTAATTTTCTAATATAAATTTTTGGAAATATTTCACTTACAATTGTTGCCAAAATGTATATTAAGGATTTCTCTTTTGAGAAATTGGTTCCATTTAGAATTAAGAAATAGTCACCTGTGGCAGCCCTGTATAACTAATATTGATTTCGTGTACGTTGTAGATTTGCAACATGATGATAGAAGTGGTTAAACATTGGACTTACAAATTAAAAAAAAAAAAAGTGTATAATATGGATTATTTCAAATAAATTAGTTTATAAAGAAAACAAAATAGATTAAACGAATTATTTTGATGCAGTTACCGTTGTAGTTTTAGAATTTTATTTATAAAAATTGCAATTTTTTATACTTACGTAAAATGACGCCACGACAACAAAAAGCTGTTGTTTCAAAACTACAAAAGCTGAGTTTGATTCTTAAAAATAAATAAATAAGGAAAATAAAATAATGTCTATGATTGAGATACAGAGAATACAATTATTTACAGTATAAACCAAAAATGAAAACTTCCATACATTTAGAGATTCAAATTATATTTTTCTTTGATTTTCTGTACGGTAATTTGTAAAGAAAAAAAAATATCCGTAAAACTTTAGATAGACATTCAAACAGACATTTCATTGTACTCATAAGATTCCATACCAGGTTACCTTTTTGAAATGCCATAATTTTTTAGTTAATGCGTCCTTCGTAACTTGTTTATGAAAATAATTTGTTTCATAAAATTCATTTAAAGTATTCGCTTCTAAATATCTGTTTGAAATATTCACTTTCAGTTTCTAAAGCTGTTCTGAATTTCATCTGGTTAACTTCTTTAACAGCGTCCCTGATTTGCTCGTATGTCATATGAGTGACATGTTTTTGCCAATCTTGATTTACCAGTACCACGTATAGGCATCCACATTCCGAACATGATTTGTTATTCTCACCAGTAAATTTTTATTGTAAATTTTCAGTTATTTAATCTGAGCGTTTTTTTTTTTTTTTTTTTTTTTTTTTTTTTTTTTTTTTTAATTTAATTAAGCGAAAATTTCTATTTTGAAAAACCGGTGGTAAAAAAATAAAAATTCTGTTAAAAAACTTTAAAATAGTGGGTATTTTTTGAAAGATTTTTCAAAAATATTGATCAACTGATCAATGTGGTTAATCTTATTGTTTTGAAAGTTACTTTATTTTTTGAGAGATTGCACCAGCGATCCTCCCTAAATCCCACGTAAATCTATTTAGAAAATTAAATAGCTGGGAAACTCATTACAAAGATCAAAAGTGTTTTCAATATTCGAAAAAAGGTGTAAGATTCAAACGTATGTGCGTTTCTCAATATTATTTAAAGTATTCTTAATAAGATGATAAATTTACAACGTTTTGTCAAAGGGAAATTTCAAAATCCCTGGGATACAAATACGAGAGAATAGACAAACCTAAACTTGTAGAGTCACTTATGCATGCAAAAGAAAAATACAATACATGATACCACACCATGCCTAGGCTACTTTGACTGTAAAACTGTTCCCCCAGTCATTAGTCTTTTCCTGCAGTGAAACCAACTTGGATAAGCAAACGAAAAAGGTATGTCGGATCGGATGTTAGCTAATGTTTGCCCTTCTCACGCGAAGATAAACTAGTCACGTGGCTCACGTTTCGAATTGCGCCAAAACACTCTGTAATTCGTCGCTCTGTATAATTTGGGTAAGCATTTTGCTAAGCACAGATTATTTCTATTTAGGTTTTTTTTTTCTCTTTTTAACGACAGTCTCTGACGCGAAATATGGAGTATCATTGTAATTTAAACAGACCCCATAATCGGCCAGGTTGTAAATTTCCTCCCGTTATTGCAATTTTTCCTGATTTTTTTTTTTTTTTTTTTTTTTTTTTTTTTTTTTTTTATGAACGTTCGCTTAATATATTAGCTTAAATTCAAGTCTATGCGTTTAGGTATAGTGAAACATTATTTATATATTTTAAGTATTTTTTTTTTTTTTTTAATAAAGGAAAGAAAAGGGGGGAAAATAGAAAAGTGTAAACATATTACTCAAAAAAAATATTTATATTACGGAAGTTAACTTCGAAATAGTGATACATATATATATACAATATATTCAAGTAAAATTATCATTGTCATCAATGAATAATGATAATAGTAAATTAAAAATCAGTTTTAAAAATAATATTAAGAGCTTCCAACCCGTACCATGTACGGGCATCCATATTCTAATCGTGATTTATTATTCTCTCTAGTAAATTTTTATTTAAAATTTTCTGTTATTTAATCCAGACATTTTTCAGATTCAATTGGGCAAAAATTTCTCTTTCGAAAAGCCGATGATAAAAGATTAAAAATTCTGTAAAAGACATGAAAAAAAAAAGTAGGCATTAATTGAAGGTATTTTTCAAAAATATTTATCAGTTAAGTGGTTAATCATTTTTTATGCGAGCAGAAGCAGAAAATAAGAACAATAATTGAATAAAAAAGGCTTCAAAATATATTTTTAATGTTTTAAGGTGTATAAATACAAACAAATGGGTAAGTGTAATCTAATATCGCACAAGGAATGTGTAAGGAATCCATTTAATTAAACTATTATAAGAATTTTTCATTTTTTTTTCTTTCTAGATATATTCAGCTATAATTTTGAAAAATTTCAAGTCTCTAACTTATACAGTTTCTCAGAACGCACCTTTGTGACAGATTTTCAGGCAGAAGAATGAGACGAACAGGGTTTCGTCAAGAGAACGAAATCCTAAAAAAGCAACTCATTTAAATAAACTATACAAGGGGAAAATTATCCGGGGTCTAAAATATTTTAACGAATTCTTTGGTAATTTCAGCTGTTAAATTCGAAAATAACTTCTGTTTTCCTTCTGTTTTCTCAGTCACGTTTTTTTTCTTCTTTTGACCGTTTTTTTTCACGTTTTTTTTATTTTTTTTAATTATTGGTTAAATTATGTTAAAAAAAATTATTTCCAACAGTGTAAGTAGACTGATATTAGTATTTTTAGGGAAATTAAACAAATATTGGCAACTTAATACTAACAAAGCCCTTGTAATTTTCAGTTATTTAGGTTTCCAAGGAAAATTTTCACTACTTTTATAAAGTCTTTCAAAGCTAATGCTTAATTTTCGTGCATCGTTTTCATCAAAATTTATGTCCTTTGTGAGATTAAGGGTCCTTGGTCCATCGGTAATCCCTGTTTCAAGTTTTTCAATACACGCTTATAAACATCATGTAATTTGACTAATACTTAATATATAACAGAGAAATATAATATAACTTAAAACCTAGACCTAATATGTCAAAATCAAAGTCATACCGTATTTACTCGTGTATAACGCGTACTTAAAAAAAAAATAAGTCAAAACTCCTAGATGCGCGTTATATACGGAATATTTTTTTACTGCTGGATGTAATGACTTAGTATAATCACGAAATATAATCTAGACACACATTATAATCAAGAAATGTATTCGAAGAAGACATAATCACTCGGAAAATCTTGCTTATTTGAAATAATACTGGCATCTTTATTTCACTCCTTGCATTTTTTTGTACAGCAGAGCTGGTAACATTAATTAAACGTTAATTAGCAAGTCTCATTGTTGTCACTCACTGCTGTCCCCCCCCCCCTGCCCCGTTATTCACTTACTACCGAGAAGTCTAGAAATGTATTTTTGTCTTGCTTTTTGGCCTAATGTAATATTTGTTTCGACTATTTACTGAAATTCAATTAGTCATTCATTCGCATGCATTTCAGAGTTATGTCATTATATACGAGATTTTAAAAAATCGCCATTTTTTCTTGTAAATTACGGGGTGCGCATTATACACGCGTTTGCGGTATATAAGTGTAAATACGGTATTAGGATTCGGTGGGGCGATTTCTTATAGGAATAGTGTCTATTTCCTAAACAATAAAATGGTTGTTCTCGAGTGCTATATGTTTTGTTTTAAAAACAGAAGCAAGAATGAGCTTTGTTTCTGCTCTCATAATGTTAGTACATCCATTTTAAGATTTAGTTTCTTAAGCATGAAATTTAAATGTGTGTGTTTTTTGATATTTCAGGTTATCCCCACAATGCAATCGGTGGCATGACAAAGACTTCTCTAGATGCCCACACGCATCCCCACATAAGAAATATGCAAGGTATGTTTCCCTATCCTTTTCACTTTCATTCAGGTCATTTAATTAAATAAGAAATATGCATTTAATTAAATGAGAAATATATTTAATAAAAATTATGTAAGATATGCTTACCTATTATTTTTACTTCATTCAGGTCATTTAATTCAGGTTCATTAAAAACTGGTTATATTGTATACCTAAAAAAAAAATTTCCATGTATCATTTTTAAGGGGACAATTTACCTCAAAATAGGTTAAAAAGATAATTTTCTTATATATATATATATATATATATATATATATATAAGAAAATTATATAAAGAGATATTATATATAAAAAATTATATATATATATATATATATATACATATATAAATACTTTTACAAATAAACCAAAGTAGCTCAGATATTACCATTAAAAATAAGCCAATGAAACCAGCATTTATACTGTCTTTAAGTATAATTAACATGAAAAATGAAATCCTGTTAAAATCATTTGAAGTGATATAAAGAGTAGATTACTAAAATTAAGAAAGCATATATATAATGAAAGCTTGTTTAATTGTGAATATTTTGACACCTCATTTTTACCCAAAAGGCAGTTATATACTGCAATAATTGTAATTTTAGTTTAAAAACAAAAAACACATGCAAATTAAAACTTTAAATGACATTTTCATATTTTTGTCACCTTCCTGCTTTAAAATTGCTAACGCTTTTTAGATACATTCATAATTATGTAAATACGTAACACTTATAGTCGTTGTTCAGTCCGCATGTAACAGAGCAAAAACTACCCAACCGAATCATTTCAAATTTTATGAAAATCGGATGCATAATTTAATTACTAGGGCAATCAAAAGTATTCATTTACACTAATAAAATATCCTTCGATATCAAAATAAATCAATACCTGCTTCTATTTTAAAGAATCTTAGATTTCTATAAAAATTCTTGATTTTCTTTGTCCTATAATAAGCCCCATACATAAAACTCCAAGCTCTTCTTATTTCATCCTTACTTTTTTTTTTTTCTTTTATACAAATGCAGTCGACGTCAAAGTTATAATTTGTATATTTTTACGGACCTCTTTATTTGTACTAATAATTGAAATATTAAGTAATTAAAGTAATAATTCTATCTGAGACAATGAGCAACCCCACCGCTCTAAATATTTGCATGGGAAAAGTACGGTTTTATTTATCGAATTAGACAAACAACAAATTTCTTCTTAAAAATAAACAAATAAACAATTCTTCGATAACGAAATTAATCAGTATCTGCTCAAAGTTTCGATCATTTTTAATGATAGTTTATTATTTCTAAAACTTCTATCTCACATGGGGCAAAATTTGGGAGCAGCTTTCAAAATCTGCGAATTCAATGCACATTTTCTTTAAACTGTGATCAAGAACTTCTCTCTTCGGAATAGAGGAGCAACAGACAATTTTCAGCTCAAAAATGAAGTTCTTCACTAAATTGTAAATACCATACGTGACAAAGATACACAAAGATTCCTTGTCAGCCTATCGAAATTTCCCTGCGGTAACACCACCCTAGCGATAGACCAAGGAAAGAGAGGCGCTGTCCTAACAATACCCTAACTCTGTTCCAACTTTCAATTTCGCAGACTCTTCTTTCTGGGGAGATAAATTATTCCAACACGCCAAGAATATATGATCTACCCAACGCTCTAAGAAACTTATTTCTCTTCACTGTCATTCCTGAATTTTGTTTTCTTTCTTTTCGGCTTCGGCTAGATGTACGGTCGGAACCAGTAATATAGATGGATACAATGCATAATTTATATCTCCAGACACCATAGCCTATATTATAAAAATATCTGAAGTTTAGAATTCTTTTGGGAACCCTGAAAACTTTTATATAACAAACACTTAATAATATTATAGACGAACGAAACATATAACTCAAAGATTTTCTTTTTCTTTTAGAAATAAGTGTTGAAGAATACTAAATTTAGATGCAGTATTTCTATTATTTTTACAAATAATTAGTAGATTATAATGTATTTTTAGTCTGTTCTCATAATCAAATTGCTCCCTTTTCTGACATCACAAATTTTTTTAGAAATTATCCCTAAAAGTTTCACGCTTTTACATTTAAAATTGTGTTAAAAAATGTGTTGAAAAGTCTCGCGTTGTTGAGTGGGGGTGACTTAATAATATGTTTCTAAAAATCACCTTAAACGCAGTTTTTACTGAAAAAAAACACTAAATATCTTCCTTATATTAAAATGTTTTGAGTATAATCCTGGATAAAATTTAAAACCAAATCAGCAACGTGAATTACATTGATCTTCAAAGTACATAAGCAGATCTTAGATAATATAAAAATTTACAACAATATCCAGATAATATTTGTCCCATTAAATAAAAATTAACTTTTTTTAAATCAAGTGAATTCACTTTTGTTAGAGACTTCAACGTGATTTTTGAATAATTACGAACATTAAACGTATGTGTAATATTTACAAGGCGCAATCTTTTTTACATGAGTATGATGTGGTGCGTTAACTTTCGTAAACAGTTCTGTCATCTCAACGATATATTAATGTCTTTAACATGTAATCAGTATTCCCCTTTTGGAAGTAAACAACTTAATATCAATGGATTTTAATAGATCAACATAAAAAGAAAATGCATAATATGCCTTGATTGGTTTTCATGATTTAAATCAAAAAATTAACTGGAATTACAAAGTATATACAGGGTGTATCTAAACTACTGGGCAAAACTTTAAGGGGTGGTAGTACACGTGAAAACAAATAATATTAAATGGGATACTAAGGGTCCCAAACGTCTTCCGAAGGAGATAGGTGCCATGAAAGTTTAGGGTGCAAAATTTGAAATGATTATAAAAAACGGAAAAATTGGTCGATTCGTTTGCGGTTTTCACGAAAATTATTCTTTATGTCAGTGTTGTCTTGAAAATAAATTATAAAGATAAATTTAAAAAAATGCCGATAGAGGGCACTTTAGACTTTGGAGTAACGAACCATTATTTTTTACCGTTATTTTTTGCATCTCATTAAATTTTTTTAGAAGTTTAGACATAAACTTAAATTTTGAGCTCAAAATCAGTGGTTAAGTAGCGCAAAGTGAACTTGGTTCAATAGGAGTGGTTAGGTTCAAATTTCAAATGATTATAAAAAACAGAAAATTTGGTCAATTGATTTGCGGTTTTCACTAAAATTATTCTTTATGTCAGTATTGCCTTAAAAATAAATTATACAGATAAATTCTTAAAAATGCCGATAGAGGGCGCTTTAGACTTTGGAGTAACGTACAACTATTTTTTACCGTTATTTTTTGCACCTCATTAAATTTTTTTAGAAGTTTAGACATAAACTTAAATTTTTAGCTGAAAATCTGAATCGTTGAGAGTGGTTAAGTCGCGCAAACTGAACTGTGTTCAATGGGGGTGGGGAGGTTCAAATTTGAAATGATTATAAAAAACAGAAAAACCGGTCAATTCGTTTGCGGTTTTCTCTAACACCATTCTTTATGTCAGTATTTCCTTGAAAATAAATTTTAAAGATAAATTTCAAAAAATTCCGTTAGAGGGCGCCTGAAACTTTAGAGTAACAAACAACTATTTTTAACTGTTATTTTTTTTAATCTAAATAAATGTTTTAAAAACTTTTTGAGCTCAAAATCTGAATCGTTTTGAGTAATTAAGTAACGAAAAATTGAACTGTGTTCATAGGGTGGGCAGGGTAACATTTCAACTCCCGAACAGAGTATGTGCTCTTCAGTGTGCGCTTCTTAACCCCTTCCAACGATTCAGAATTTGAGCTCAAAATTTAAGTCTAAGCTTTTGCAAGAATTTAACTAGATACAAAAAATAACAGTTAAAAATTGTTGTCTGTTACTCTAAAGTTTAAGGCGCCCTCTAGCGGAATTTTTTGAAATTTATCTTTAAAATTTATTTTCAAAGAAATAGTGACATAAAGAATGGTTTTAGAAAAAACCGCAAACGAATCGGACCAATTTTTCTGTTTTGTATAATCATTTGAAATTTCAGCCTTCCCACCCCCATTGAACACAGTTTAGTTAGCGCTACTTAACCACTCTCAACGATTCAGATTTTCTGCACAAAATTTAAGTTTATGTCCAAGCTTAAAATTTTTTTTATGAGATGCAAAAAATAACGGTGAAAAATAGTTGTACGTTACTCCAAAGTCTAAAGCGCCATCTATCGACATTTTTTGAAAATTATGTTTATAATTTATTTTCAAGGCAATACTGACATAAAGAATAGTTTTAGTGAAAACCGCAAATCAATTGACCAATTTTTCTGTTTTTTTATAATCATTTGAAATTTGAACATACCCAGTCCTATTGAACACAGTTCAGTTTGCGCTACTTAACCACAGATTTTGAGCTCAAAATTTAAGTTTATGTCTAAACTTCTAAAAAAATTTAATGAGATGCAAAAAATAACGGTAAAAAATAGTTATTTGTTACTCCAAAGTCTAAAGCGCCCTCTATCGGCATTTTTTTAAATTTATCTTTATAATTTATTTTCAAGACAATACTGAAATAAAGAATAGTTTTCGTGAAAACCGCAAACGAATCGACCAATTTTTCCGTTTTTTATAATCATTTCAAATTTTGGACACTAAACTTTGATGGCGCCTATCTCCTTCGGAAGACGTTTGGACCCTTAGTTTCCCATTTAATATTATTTGTCTTTATGTGTACTATCACCCCTTAAAGATTTGCCCAGTAGTTTAGATACACCCTGTATATTAAAAATTTATAGTATGCAATATGTAACTTTTCTTTTTTCTGCTTCATGCACATAGCAAAAAGTAGCTAATAGTATGTTTTTTTTATGCGCATTAAAAATTTCAATTTTAAAACCATGCAAGAAATATAGTTTAAAAAGAACTTTTAGAAAATATTTGTTTCATTTTCTTTAATTTGAAGTTTTTCAAAAAGAGGGACGAACACGTAATTTTTAAAAGGCAATATATACAAAAGCATTAAGCGCATCATTAAAGCCTAATTTTTTTTTAAAAAAAAACCCGTTTTTCTTTATTGAAACAAAAAAAAATTATCTATAAATTCACTAATTATATTAATAATTCACATATTTTGTAGTTTTAAAGTTATATAATTGCTTTTTAATAAAAATTCTTCATATTTAAGTAAATGTGGACGTAGATATTACTACATAATGAGTGAGTGATTACATTGTATTTTATTTCCTTATTGTTGTTTAACATATTTGCAATAATGATCTTTTTTAATAAATTTTTAAACAACTGAGAAAAGTTAAAAAGTACAGATAAATATTAAAATCGTTTTCAATTCTCCATACAAATAGGTATGAAGAAATTTAGATTTAGAAGTGAAATGATCCTCCCTCTCCCTTTAGTTTGGATGTTTTCTGTGAAACATTCTACATGCTTAAATTTTCGTCTCCCATCAAATAATAACATGTTCTTTAATCCTGAAATGACAGAAAGGCTAAAATGATTTGCACTATAAAAATTTTAGTTTTGGTTATAAATTGCTTATACATGAAATTGTTTTCTATAAACATTTCTTTAAAGTTGACAAAGCAAAATCTATAAAACATTTGATTTATTATACTTTCTTAAAGATTGTTAAAAAATAATTTGAGAAAATGCATCTTTAATGGCCATATTTATTTTGAATGTCTGTTTTTGATAAGTTACTTAAAATTTTTAGGGTAAAAAGGAAAAAAAGGTGGGGAGTGCAGCTTTATGTTTTGGATTTGTCTTTCTTTAAATCGCTAAAATCACGTAATGCTGTTTTCATGCACCTGCATACATCCTTTTCCAGCACCTGCATTACCAAAAGAGTATCCATGTAATTGAATATAGTCAGAAAAAAAATGGACATGTAACGGCAATGTGGCACCTTTCCTTTTTGTTAATTTCGAAATTATTTTAAAAGCATACTCTGGCGTAATTTGGAAACTACTTTCCTTTACTTATTTTTGTTGCATTTTTAAAAATTCGAGAATGCTTCATATTATTTTATTTACCAAATTAACAATATGAAGTAAATGTAACTTTAAGAAAAAAAATTAAATTTTTATGGAATTAAAAGCGATTTCAAAAGTAAGGAAAGCTAATGACTTAAGGAAGGAAATCAGATTGAGCAGCCGGAAAATGACAGTAATTTGACCATTACTAAAAGCTCTGAAGTTTCAAAATCAATTAATGGAATAAAAAAAAAATCTATACTTTTAAAAAATACTAATGCTTAAAAAAAACATT
This sequence comes from Maratus speculifer, assembly GCA_964019185.1. NCBI lineage: Eukaryota > Metazoa > Arthropoda > Arachnida > Araneae > Salticidae > Maratus > Maratus speculifer. The sequence goes on along the minus strand of OZ025290.1, from coordinate 51,571,695 downwards.
CAAATATATATATTTAGCAGTATTAATTAGTTAAATTTTAATGACAAAATTGACGTTTTAAAAATATGAATTTTCAAATATGAATTTTGCGCGCAAGTTTAAAAAAAAAAAAAAAAAAAAAAAATCTACTGCAAATATATATTTAATATTGCATTTATATTTACTTATACTTCGATATTTTGCACTAAACCTCAATTTGACCAGAGTTTTGTCATTTTTTAAAATTATTATTGAATAAAAAGACGTAATTTTTAAATAAATTTAATAAATATGATTTTTAAAGCCATAATTATGCAAATAAATTTGAATAAACTTTTAAATTGAGGTTTAATATAAAATATAGTAGTATAAGTAAATATAAATGAAATATTAAATATATATCTGCTGTAGAATTTTTAAAATCTTGCACGCAAATTACATACTAATTCTATAGTATAAATTCATATTTTTAATTAATTAATTAATATTGCTATATTAATAAATTTAATTATTTAATATTGCTATATATGTTTTTTTTTCTTTTTAACTATTAGTATTTTTTGAAAGTATAAAAAAAATGCTGCATTTGTGTATTCCATTAATTCTCTTTTAATCATACAGAGCTTTAAGTTATTGTCAAATTATCATTTTCCGGCTGCTCAACTCAGTGGCCCCTCCCCCCTTTAAAAGAATAATTTCTTAACCTCTATGACCTTCGTAGCAAAATGTATTATAATTTTATGAATTCAATGTGTTTTTCTGGTAACAAGCAATGTTCAATCGGCTGTATTCGTACCAGTAGCAGTTAACGATCGAGATGTTATATGCATGGCTAGGTTGGTTTCTAAAGCGATTTAACGCATTGTTTAGATTTTAAAAGCCGAGTACTTTATTTCAATGAATCCTTTTAAGAATCTCTGCCCCTTCCTATTTATCGATTTCCTAACTTTTTACAAAAATGAAAATGCTTTGAAATTTATTTTAATTGTCCTCTTTCAGTAATTAACAGGAAACTTTTCGGAAACCTTTTAATAAGTTATAGCTTCCGTTATTCCCCTCATGCTAATGGATTGAGTATCTGAGTTGCTACTTCTTAAAGTACAAGTATCTTGAAAATAGCCATTTTCATTTTCTGGATTATGCTGCAATCTACATATTATTACAGAAACATTATTTTTTTTAAAGATTGAAATACTTCAAATCAAATCAGCTTTTTTCAAGATTTAAATATTTAAATGCAATGTAAATCAATAAAGAAACAAGTAGCAATAATGCAATTGAAGCGATTGCTTTGAAAATACGATTTTGTCGACGGTATACCGAATATTACGCTATTTATTTTCTGATTTCAGAAATAAATGGAAAAATCCTAAATCGGTTTAAGTAAAGAAGATTATCTGATCAATGTCCATTCCAGTGTTTTCCCGATATATTTCGTTACATAAAATGAAGAGGGAGAAAAAGGGGATAGATTCAAAATGACCACTACTTTTTATCCACTTGTCTTGTTATTGCAGAAGCTGTAAAAAATCACACGATTACGTAAAAAGAACGAAGTTAGCCATATTTGGCGCTTTACTGCTCATGAAATTATACATTAGTTCGAAAATACTTTTACATCAATAATTCCTATTTGTAAGTTGAACATAAAGGGCCTTCTTACCAAATTTGTTTTAATTTATGTAATTTTCTAATTATATTATAATATTTTAAATTTTACCTATAATTATTAAGATGAAAATACTACCACTGCTTAGTTACGTTAACTTAAAGTTATTTTGACCCATAAGAAAAAAAACTTCGATCCAAATAAAAAGTTCACAATAAATATAAAACTAATTTAAATTTATTTTTTTTTACTCAAATTCAAGTAATTCTAATTTACGAGATACCTTCAATTGCAGGTTACCAAGTCTACTATTAAATTTGTAGCTTTTGTGGTAACTAAACAAAAAATTAAATTTCTTTAAAGAAAACATTCTGATAATGTACATTTTACCGATTATTTTTCTAATAATTGTATAACCTTCATCCCAACAACTAAGTAAGATACTGAGATAATCAGGATTCCCAGCGTCATGGAAAGTCAGGGATTTTCAAAATAATTAAAGAAATGTCAAAATTTACAGGAAAAGTCAGGAAATTTACAAACATTTTCTAAAAAGTCAAGGAAAAATATGTAAGAAAAAAACCGAAAATGACACAAAATTTGTCAAATGATTTAATGTTTTCAGAGAAAAAAAAAATCACGAAATGTACCAAACGGCCGAAAAAGAATATAAATATGTATATGTTAGAAGAAAATTGAAATATGATCGCTGAAAAAAATCGTTTAAAAAAGTTTTAACAAAAGATTGTAGAAATAAGTAGCAAATTTCGTCATATGCCCGTTTGGTCAGGGATTTATTTATTTATTTTGAGATTTTGTGAGAGAAAATAAGGGAATTTTTTAAGATTTGGTCAGGAAAAGTCAGTGAATTTGTCAATCATGTTTTGCTGGAAACCCTTAACTACTAGAGCGATAATAAAAACAACCTCAATAATTATTTTCGAAAAGTTGCACAATATCTTGGAAAAAGAATGATAATATTGAGCATGAAAGAATGTAATGATAATTTACTTTTTAATCCACTACTAAAAGTATAAATAATTTGCTTAAAAAAAAAAAAAAAAAAAAAAAAAAAAAAAAAAAAAAAAAATCAAACATCCTTAAAATAGTTATGTTTCAATTTGTGGTATGTGAAAACAAATGTATAAATAATGATACAGATAAACAGAATGAACATATACAGAAAATAAAATTAATACACACAACAGTTTCAAGGGTTTTTGCGCGTTTTTCCTTAGAATTTGAAGCTAAAAAAATGAGAACCAGAAGTGAAAAAAATTCTTCCAGCCAGTGTCGGGAGAAAAAAAAAAATCCACATTCCATTTTTTTTTTTTTTTTTTTTTTTTTTTTTTTTTTTGAGCAAAGCTTATTTTATTCAAACACTGAAATTTGTAAAAATCAGTTACAGAAAATTCGATAGTTTTCAATACTAATGAATATAAGTGAGAATTTCGAAAATAAGTCAGATATATATTCAAATTGGCTTCATTTTAAGCAATTTGTGTTTGTTTGACAAATTTGACAAAATCTTGAACTGTTCGCTATTTTGAAATAACATGGTATATGAAGCTAACCGATGAACCTGATGGAAACTTTAACAAGTCTTGCATGCATATTCAATCGCATCTAAATCGTTTAATATATACAAATACTATCGTACAACAATAAAAAAAAATTTTTTTAAAAAAAGATTGTTTGAAAATGGTAGACAACTTATAATTTCGAATTGTTATATCTAAGCATTGTTGAAGAGATAAAAATGTGCTCTGGAATTCTTGAATCATGGTCAAACACTTAAAAATAGCATTTTTTCAATTCCTAGTTTTTTTTTTTTTTTTTTTTTTTTGTCATTTTGAAATTAAATAGCAGATACAGCTATTAAACGAACTCTGTTAAAGCTTAATTATCTCCATAAACATACTGAACCACATCCGAATCTGTTAATAAATATAAGTGCTATCGCATACCAGATTGTATCAAAATGTCGACCATCTGAAAAATTCAAAATACTACATCTAAAACCTTTACTTCTCATTTTTTCTAACGTTTTGCATTTTTTAATTTTTAAATATTGCACTGGATGCTGCAGAAGCAGAGCATTCATTTAAAATATTGTTACAATATTTATATCGCAGCAGTTATTCTTTGTGATAATAAGATAATGCTTAAGACAAAACTCAATAAAGATAATTACGAAATACTGTTTTAAAAGTTTAATAGGCTCGATCAGTTTGGCATCGAAATAGATGTATGATACATAGCTCCCAACTTTTTTACAACCCTGTTTGATCCGGATTAAGTTTTCGATACTGAAATCTCGGGGTTCTTTTCGCCAAAACACAATTGATGGTGGGGAGATCATGACCTCATGAGAGACCACTGACGTGACCGGAATGTGTAATATCTAATATCTATTGAAAGAAAGAAAGAAAAAAAAAACAGACCGGAAATTAAAAATGTGTTATGTATTTGTCGAATATCACAAAACAATTACGAATTTCAATTAATTAGCAAAAATTTGTATAAAAAAAAGCTTTTAGTTAATAGTAAATTAATGCTTTCATAATCTATTATACTCGTACGTTTTATTTATTTATTTACTTTTAAATAATTCTTAATGGCGCTTTAAAAAAAAAAAAAAAAATTCTTTTCATCGCGAAATTTTTGGAAGTATTTTCAAACTCTTTTTTAAACGTAAAAGCGTGACACTTGCATCCATGACAGTTGGAGTTACAGTAAAATCCCGATCTATCGTTCCCGCATCCATCGTTTTCCCGCATTGATCGTTTTATTTCTACGGTCCCTGCACGAATTATATTTAAATAATATTAACGAAACTCGCAAGAATCGTTCTTCAAAAAGTCGTTTTACCGCATTCATCATTGTAAAATTTTTCTCCTCACCGAAATGAAATTGAAACTCATGCGAATCCATATGGCAGACAAACTGGAATTACTTTTTTTATCCTAAAATATCTCATTCGCCTCTATTGATAATGGCGACAATAATGCAGATGAAGAATGATTGCATATAGTAGAGGATGCAATTATGTTTCCATTGATTAAGATGTTGCGATATGTGGTGTCTTAAACATAGGCGCCATAATTTAAAAAATGAAAATAATGGCGAAGAGGCTACAGTTCATGCTGTTGAAGCAGTGCAAGTCTGGCTGATACAGTTAAGATATTTGAAACTATATGAATTTTTATATATACATTCTTTGTGATACATAAGAAATTACAGATAATTACTAGAAAAATTTTGTTTTCATTAAAAATTTATTTTTGATTAAAAAAAAAAAAAAAAAAAAAAAAAAAAGAACGAAAAGCCAAACAAAATTTTGTATTTTATTATATAAGCATCAATTTTCTATGACTTCGAATTATTTCTTTTACAGTTCGAGTTCAGTAAGCAATAAACTAGTATACTGTATGCATTACATGCATTTGTAATGCAAACATAGTGTTTTTTCTGTTTTGAAGGTAATCTGCATTCATCGTTGTAATAACTTAGCCCTTAGTAGATTATATTGCTAAGTGGTAGGTAGCGTGTGTGCCGCTCGGCAAATAATACAGGCAAGAATATTTAATGGAGAATCTATTTATTATATGTAGAACAAAAAAGATCCTCTGGAGAAAATATTTACAGCATTAAAATTATTAAAGAACACGTAGGCTCTTATACCAACCAGCTTCAACTAATGTTCAGTTTGAGTTCCATAAATACAAAGTTCGTGATTGACGTAAAGTCTCTCTAAATTACACACCACGTAGAGGTAAAATAGTTCACAGATAACGGCATTATCAAACCACTCAAGACGAGAGTTATCGCTGTCTCTCCTGGCGAGAGTACACTCAGCGATGCTGCACGGGCTCGGCGATAAGTGTGATCCGCTGCGGGATCTCCTCTGATGATCCGCTGATGATCCTCTGATGATCCGCTGCGGGATCTCTCTTCTGCCAGCTCTCAAATCCGAGCTGCTTCACTTATCCGAGAGAACACTCCGAGCTAACCGCTCTGCTTTCTCTCTCTACTCTCTGCGAGAAACCTCTGCAAGCCCCTGGCTTCTCATTTTCTTTCGACCCAGGACCTCCTCTAGACCTCCCCTTAGAGGTCACAAACCAATCATGAACCTTATTGATCTTTATCTCATTAAATGATTAGTAAAATCGTGCGATTATTGGCACCTGAGATTTCACTTCCACGGCGCCAGCCTGTCTGGCCTTCTGGTCATCTTCGTACTTTCTCTTCGTGTCGGAGCGTCATCAAAAGCACGACGCGGGCGGTCGTTCCATTCACCCTAATGTCATTCGCCTGTCGGTTCCGTTGATCGATAATGATGTAGCGATCCTTTAATACCGCCGACAGCCTCACCTTGAGAATGAGGGTCACTTTGAGTTTGCAGTTTCATGGTGAAACCTCTTTCAGAAATAAATGCCTATTTCTGTTACTTTGCTTTAAAAACCTGTGATAATTCTGAATTACCACATCGTTTTCCCGCATTCAACGTTTTTTCCCCCACACTCCTTGAAAAACGATAGATCGAGGTTCTACTGTATTTGAAATCGAATAGTTGTTTCGTTTAAATTTAAATGAAACATGTGTTTGAGTTATAAGCGATTGTTGCCTCATGATGATGCTCTGGCAGTCGCGTACGAAACAAAGTTGCAAAAGTCCAACTTTTACACCACCTTCTGAAAGATCCTCAACCTTTATCGAAATATGAAAAAAAAATATTTGATTTCTTATTTTGTAAATCAAATTTAATCCTTCGGACTTCGGCGTCACTTACACAAAATTTTTCTGGCCTGCACCACTTTTTAAAAAGAAGTTTCCTTCAAGTACATAATTTCAAAAATACTCTGCTTAAATAAGTCAAAATTTTTTTTGCTTTATTACTGATGACAAAAAACGAATTTTGCAAGGATAGATGATGTCTCATGGAAAGATGCGGAGTCAACAGAGTGCCAAGGGTTAAAAGATAATCGCATGCGCTTACGAACGGAAATGAATTCAAGAATGGTATAAGAAAGTAATCTATTTGGATTCTAGAACGGATTTTAATTTAGTTATAGTATGATATACCTGAAAATTTATCTATATTAAATGACATGTATACACTTTGACTAATGAAGAAACAATACCTAAGCAAATGATTAAAAATATGTTCTGCGTTCATAAAAAAAAGTTTATGTGAAATGAAAAAAATAATATTTTTTGCTTAGAAATTTGATTTTGTACAACATTTTAAATTTTATTAGTGTCGAATAATTTTGCATGTGGACCTGAGCACCAAAGTTAAAAATTTTTACAAGCAAGCTAATATACTGGCAGATAAATACATTGCATTGAATAAAATTATATCAACATATTTCTTTTATGGACAAAATTTCAAATTGATATTCTGGTCAATTGTAAAAGATATACACTGTTATCTCAATATTTTTCCAGTACTGTGTATATCGGCATTATGCAGGAAATATTTAAAATTTTATGTCAATATTTCCAAAGTATTATTATAATATTATATATTTTTACAGTAAATGACAATATTTTGAATTTTACTAAAAATATATTTTTTTTTTATATTTTATGAATATCACAATACGTTGAATATCAACCATATTATAACGGTATGGCACAAATATTTTATAAATATTGATATTAAATTCAAAAATAACATTGCAGATGTATCCTATACAGTACCAACTAGACATTGCGACAATATCAAAATGTATTTTTCAAATACTTGTTTGATTCGGGTTACCATGTGAGTGATAACCTCGCCATTTTGTTGAAATCGCGCTAATGTGGTGCATATATTAATGTATTGAAAATTTTCTTTGAATATTTTTCTTTTCCTCTAACACACACACGCACAAAAAGTTTAACACCCCCCCCCCCCAAACAAACGCACTTTTATTAATGAATTTAAAAGTAGAAATACCCTATATTGATAATCCATGTCTCATAAAAAATCATTGAGAAAAATCCAGGGAATCATTGAGGTTGGTTAGGTGAATTAGCCCTCCAGTATTCGTCTGGAATGGCGCAGTTGGAAACCATTAAAACCCGGGGAATCGTTGAGGTTGGTTGGCTGAATTAATCCTCCAGTATTCGTCTGGTATGGGTCAGATGGAAACCATTACAACCCGGGGGATTTTTAAGGTTGATTGGGTAAATTAGTCCTCAAGTATTTGTCTGGGATGGCTCTGTTAGAAACCATTAAAATCCGGGGGATCGTTAAGATTGGTTGGATGAATTAGTCCTCCAGTATTCGTATAAGATGACTCAGTCGGAAGAGCAGTGGTGGCTTCAGCCAATACATCTCTGGTTCCAATCCTGCCCCGGACATTTTTCATCCACTTGAAAAATTTACGTCTGTCATTACATATGTTCATTACCTAATTATACAAAATACTAAATGAAATACTAATAAGATACTAAAAAAAATATTTTCAGTAAAAGATTTGAATAGGATTACAAATATTGCACAAAATCCCTATAAATTGAAATTAATTAATTATTTTAATTACCAAAATCCTTCTAAAATGTATTAAATGGTTTTATCATAGCTGCCAACTTTTACGCATTTTTCCTACCAGAAAAATTTTATAATGAATATTGTCTTATTGAATCGTCAAAATCTTATGATTAAACAAATGGAAAATTTCTGTATAATTTTAGTGGTAGCAAAAATGCGTAAAAGTTGGCAGCTATAGTTTTATAAATCTTCTAATATAGTTTCAAAATTTCACGAAAAATTCTTTAGAAGAGGAATTTTCTGATTTCAGAATTTAAATATAAAGGATTAAACATTGCTTTGTTAGAACTGGTTTGGTATTACGAAGTTTAAGAATGAAATAGTCTTTAAAAAAAATTAGAGAGCAATCTTCAAGAGAAAAAAAAAAGGATTAGACTGGTCATTCCTAAGGGTAAAATTGTAGTAAAAAAAGGAAGAACGAACTGCAGATCTGACAAGCGGAAGTGATCCGCCATTTTATCCGTTAGGTCTCCTGCTACATCTTCTCCGCAATTTCCGTAGCCACTTCTGCTTAAACCGTATTCTTTCCTCCGTTACTCAAAAGAGACATGTTCTTTCTTATTTGGTTTTAGAATATGCAAGGGGGGAAAAATTCCATGACTTTAAATTACCTAACAATTTATTGTCACAATAAAAGCCTAAAAATAAATATGTTAAAATAGGTGGAGTAGAAAAGTTCGTTGATCCATTTTGTAAATCGAATTAAAAAGTCAATAAAATAAATGAAAAAAATAAAATAAAAGAAAGATACAAGGAAAAAAAACCTGCATATGTATTTCATTTTTTTTTAATAATTTTTATCCGTTTTTAAAAAATAATATATTCAAAATAAACTTATGTGACGAATATTCAATTGATGATTATAATCATTGTTACTGCAACATTTTTCCTTCGTAATTATGTAAATACGAAGCACATATGGTTGTCGTTCAATCCGTCCGTCTATTCGTCTGTCTGTCTGTCTGTCCGTCCACATGCAATAGAACAAGAACTATCCAACCGAATGCTTAGAAATTTTAAATATATAATTATTGCAAAATTTTGCCGAACGTTTCAAATTTTATTAAAATTGGATGTATAATTTAATTGCAGAGACTGTCAAAATTTTTAGTTACATTACCGCCAATAAGAAAAAAGTGCATTTTAATGGTGTTACAGCCTTTCAAACAGAATAAAATCGATATGCATTTTTAGTTGTGATATGAGTTTTTAAGTTTAGTTAAATTTTTGTATATTGCATTCTGTGTATACATGCTGTAGATCATACATATGTTCACACAACAGAAACTGCACAGGTTAAAGAATATAAACAATAGTAACTTAAAGGTGGTTTTTAAATACGTTATTATTTTTACGCTGAAATCAAGATATGTAATCAAGATATGTAATCAAGATATGTATTTAGTAAATCAAGATATGCTTATAGAATGTAGAAAAATTATATACAGGGCCACACAAAGAATTCGATACATGGCTGTCTATGGAAGACAATCTCTGGAAGTGTAATTTCACTGGATTTAAGCATGTTTTAGTCTTAATTAAATTTTGGCTAAATAGTGGCATATACGTATGTAAAGATAGTAGACAAAATACACTGCTGTTAAAAAAAAAATATATATGCTACCGTCTATTGGATATAAATTTCTGAAAGTCAAATTCCAACTTATTAGTCGTTTTAACACTTTACAACATAGTTGAAAATCTTTAAGATCTCGGTTTGTCTGTCTGTACTCTAACTTGCGTTAATATATTGCTCTGTAATTGATATGTGTCTGTAATTGATATATAATAGTCTCATATTTTTTATTCATGCATTTTTGCATAAAAATTAACAGCGATTGCATCAAAATCTGAAAATTTATAAAAATATTTATAGTACGAACGCACACCATTTGCCAAGTTTGACGTGCAACTTTTAATTTCTATTGTAACTAAAAGCATGGTAAAATAAGATGGTGCAATAATAACAGGTAACACACATGGTATTGAAACTATTTGAATATTGATTACGTAATTGGTGTAAATATCCTTGTTTTTAATTTTTATTTCACTTTAATTTATTTTTCGTTTTAATAGTTCAAAAAAGTATTATAAAAAAAAAAAAAAAAAAAAAAAAAAAAAACATAAATTTACTTTTTTGGGGATGGGGTGGAGTGTTTTATATTAGCCACGGTTGAAACAGCACATCATTATAGTAAATGTAACATCATAAATATTAATTGTTACATTGTTATATTATCTATTTATCTTAAAGAATTGTGATACATTATTCAATAACTAATCCAATTTCATAATAAATTTGATTAACCTGCACGTAAGTACAAGTTAAATATCTTGTAACCTTTCGTTTATTTTTTGATTAAAATTTATTTAGCAGTTAAAAGTAGGAAGTTTTGTTGTATAATCATTGATGTTTTCTTTTTGAAGTAATTTTAGAATTTATGGATGAGTTTGATAAACGTAATATGATGGATTACCTTTTGAACCACAAATATATGAGTCAGTGTGTAGTTTATCGATTTTTTTTTTTTTTTTTTTTTTTTTTTTTTTTTTTTTTTTTTTATTGAAAATTTCTATGATCAGTTAAAAATATATAAATCTACAAAAACTTGCTTCTGATTTGTAGATGTATAAATTTTTGCTCTGTCAAAAGAAAGTAAATGCATAGTAACGAGAAAAAATCCGAACTCGGGATCTAATTCATAAAGGAAAACAAAATTTTAAATTCTCGAAAGACAATTTATAAATATATGCAGTCTTTTCTTGCCATAAAGAGTAATTTGCATATTGAAATTAAGTCTAATATATATAAAAGATCAGTAGCAACTCTGTAATATTATTGCATATTTAAATTTAGCATTAAAAAAATAAAAGAAAGAAAAGATAAATTTTAAATGCTTTGTGAAATATAAACTGCTAAAAGTTTAATCGTTTCTTATTAAAGTGAAATATACGTATTTTAGGCATAACATAAAGATTATGTATTTAAATCCTTTTGTTTTACATTATACTTTATAAAATCCGAGCATAAAATGCATGCCTATTTTAAAGTAAACTTTCATATTAAATATTAATTATTCAGAAAATAATTAAAAAAAATTTTAGATAAAAATTTATATTTATTTTTGTGGAAGTTTTTTTTTTTTTTTTTTTTTTTTTTTTCTTTTTTAACTAACGTTGTTTATAACGACCAAAATGTATTTTCATTTGCTTCTAGTTGACTTTAAAGACAAAAATGTCAACGAAAAGTCGTAAGAATCCGTATATTATATTAAAATTGAAAATTCAGCACAGAAAAATTAAGGTATGCTAAATTTTAGCAAATGACGATATATTTACATATTTCAAGGTAAAGTATTTAATACTAGATAAGAAATTTCATAAAAAGAAAAGAGTTAATTGGCTTTTATTTTAAAACAAAATTTTAAAAACATCGAGTTTTCCATACTTTAAAAACAACACAAAAAAGAAAGAAAAAAAAAATAGGAGTTATTTTGTGATACTCAAATGAACAAAATTACATAAATAAATGCTATATTTACGAAGTTGCTCGCTAATTCATTTGTCTCTACATACGTCCATAAGCGTCTAAGATGAGAATCATCCATTTTCTCTCATCGGCTGAGAAATTTTGTGCCGACAAACGAAAATTGCCTTCTTGATAATATTATCCTCTGTAACTAACTCTTTCGAAGCGATTTCCAAGCAAAATAGAAACCTCCCGACTGGAGCAATTTCCGCTCTTTCAGGAGACCCCCACCTTACCTCCCTCCTTTAACTCCTTATTCCTTGGAGAGGCACAGAAACCTTACGCAAAAATCATCATTCATTTAATTACGGGACCCAGGCTGCGTGCACTAAATGCTTTCAGGCATTCGCTGTGAAAATCAATTTGCGGACGGGAACAGGTGCAGAGACGTAAAAATCCGTGGAAACTTAGAAATCCTTACGTACAGAAGATGAATTGTCAATCTTGAGAAATTATTGACATAAACAGATTATTGAGATAATAATAGTATTTACTAAATCATAGAGTATTATAAAAGCTTTAAATATATCAGAGTTTTTAAAGCAAGACTTTGTTCGTTTGTTATAATCTAAGCTTATACATATATAGAAATTATACATTATAACAATGCTTACGTACAGAAGATGAATTGTCAATCTTGAGAAATTATTGACATAAACAGTTTATTGAGATAATAATAGTATTTACTAATTCATAGAATATTATAAAAGCTTTAGATGTATCAGAGCTTTTTAACCAAGACTTTGTTCGTTTGTTATAATCTAAGCTTATACATATATCGAGTTCTCTCAGAAGATGAATTGTCAATCTTGAGAAATTATTCACATAAACAGATTATTGAGATAATAATATTTACTAATTCTTAGAGTATTATAAAAGCTTTAGATATATCAGAACTTTTTAATCAAGACTTTGTTCGTTTGTTTTAATTTAAGCCCATATGATAAATCACATTAAATGTAAATCACATATGATCATATCTAAACTTGTATATAGTGCAACTATGCACATGGTTAATCTATTCATTTTTTTAAATTAAATTATAATAGTTTATTATTATTACCATCATAACTATTATTAACTTTATTATTATTATTATTATTATTATTATTATTATTATTATTATTATTATTATTATTATTATTATAAGCTAAATAACTTTAGGAAGCGATAAATTCAAACTAAAATATAATAAGCAAGATTTCTAAATAGTTAATCATTTCGACTCTGGCATCTGTTGCACAAATTTTATTTGGTAGGCCCACTTTTTAAAAAGAAAAAAAAGGTGGTAAATAAAATTACTTACTATTACACTAAATCAAAAACGCTTTAATATAATAAGGCAAATTTAATTTTCATTCGTTACTGGTGCCAAAAACAAATTTTGCAAAGAAAGATGATGTCGCGTCAGACATGACACATGAGTGCAAAGGATTAATGTAATATCAACTCATCAACAGTTATTAATTTGTGCAAAAAGTTCAGAAAGTATGCAAATCACCTGACATAAACAAATTTCCCGTAGATTGTAACGATAACTTGAATGACAAATTTAGAATCAATAAAATGGTCGTTAATAATGAATCAATTTTAATGAAAAAGGCGTCACAGAATTTTTCAGTTGTTTAAAAACCTTAACTTCCGACTTGATCTTTTCCATTTATTCTTCCTTGGAATGTTATTTATAAATGATTTAACTGTTTATAATTTAATGAATCTACAAAATCCTTCATTTCATAATTTTTAAGGTCCCCATCAGTGGTCGCGAGGTTCTGACTTCGTAAGTGGTAGACGGCAAGTGCTGAGTTCGAACCCAATTGCGGCCGTTGGCCTAACCGATCGGAGTTTTCATGGTTTTCTTCGAAACTTGCGTAAATACGGGTTAGGTTTCCTTAGAAAGACCCCCACGAAGGGTACCCCCTCCAGGTCCTATATCTCTCGAGTAGATAATCGGCCGTTACAAAATAAACCAAATCAAACCATAATTTTTAAGAGAGTACTGTTGAATAAAGAAAACAAATGTATGTTGCAATTCCTTATTATACTCTATATACTGTTTAAATAAAAGAAAAAAAAAGGTATTGACTTTATAGAAAACAAATGTCACCATTATCTTAGTAAAAGATTGCTTATTTTAATGAACCAACCCATATTTATTACGAAATAACCGGAAGGATCGGTTAAAATAAAAGAAAAATTAGTAAATATAGATTCCGTAAAAAAAAAAAAAAAAAAAAAAAACAGATTTTCGCTGGCGTTCTTGCTAACAATTTCCTAGCTGTATAGGTGATTTTAAAAGCAGTAAACATTTCAATGTTAGTTAAAAGTTATTCAGTAATACTTTCAAATATCCAAAGTAAAAAATTAAATTAATTCCTCGGAATCAGGCTATTGAATGACACAAATATTTTAACAAGTTTACAATTCCCATCAACTATTGAGAAACATAGCGATAATTTGTTGTATTTACTGAATGTGAGATCCATCTTTTTCCTGTTCCACAGTCATCCTCTTAATTACAATTTTTCTTCTCTTGAAATTAATTAAATATTTATCATATATTTTGCTTAATATTGCAATTTTGACTGAATTATTGATGAAATCAAATATAGATATATCATGAGTTTTTTTTTTTCATTGGGTGGGGAGGAGGAGGAGGCAACCGTCCAAAAGTGGGTATTTTTGATAATTACACAAAAATCCGTTCTGAAAAAAAAAAAAAAAAAAAATGGAATTTGTCATTAAAAGTGTTCACCAATCTTGCTTACATAAATGTTAAACAAGTGGGTAAGTGTGATCGCAGATCGCACAGAAGGTTTTGACTTACATGTTTTTAAAACAATTTATCCTTAAATTAATAAATCAAAACTCTTAATTTATAATTATTAAATCCTTAAATAGATGACAATATCATTGTATTTAATTTTAAAATAATTAGAAAAATATTCTAAAATCAAAATTCCAATAAAAATTATTAAAATTTTTTTTCAAAATTCTGAATATTTTTTAAATTTAGCAATTTTAAAAATTTATCACAAACATAAATAAAATTTAAATTTTTTAAAACAAAAAATATTTAAAAGCATATTTAAAATGATCAAATATTTCAGATAATAATCTATTAAAATAATAATAATAATAATCCATGGTTTGATTTTCCAAATACTGACTCGATGACCCCCCCCCCCCCCCAAAAAAAAAAAAAAAAAAAAAAAAAAAAAAAAAAAAAAAAAAAAAACGTTAACATTTATTAAAATTCGAAATAAAAAAGGAAAAAAAAAACTTCAATTCTTGAATAGTTCTTCTAACGATAAGACGAAAATAAATTGCTCTATTATTTTTTAAAAATGACCAGTACCTGCTATTAGTAAACAAAAAATATTGATTCTAGATTGAAGTTTCAGATTTTCTGTGTTTGAAAAAAGTAAAGATATAGGCCTTTAAAATGGTTTAAAAAGTGACTTTTTTTAAATTGAATCCACCTGAAATAATAATAATAATAATATATATTAAAATTCCGAACTAAAGCTTCGAACCCACAATCTTCTGCATGTAAGACGAATGCTCTACTACTGTACTATGGATGCTCAATGACTGTGTTCATTGATTATCGGAGCTTAGGCTCGATGATGGATTTTTTAGCTTCACTTCGTTTGGCAGCTTTGTGCTCCTAATGTTCCAAAATTTCTGATACAGTTCTCTATAAAACAGCTCTTTCATTTGACTTTTTGGCCGCAGATGAGAAATTCTGTAATATATGCTGGTATTAAGATTGTGTTTTGAAATCGAAAAAGAGCGAATTCATTTAATTAAAATACTATTAAAAAAATGTCAAAATTTTATGATTTTAGGTATGTCAGGAGTATTCAGCTCTGTGTAAAAAAGAGTACCTTCGGCCAGTGCCATGATGAAGATGTAATTTTCGTATTTTTTGGTTTAAGTTTTAACTCCGAAGCTAATTTTACTCAAATTTTAAGAAACTAAAATGCGACGAACCCGATAAGAGAATATTCGTCAATACAGAATTACAATGAGAATTGTGCGAAATTAGTAAGCTATAGCCAAATTGGCATCATTTATAGTTAATTATTTTTGGTTGCCAAGCTTGACGAGAATCTAACGGATATTAATAATATTTAAGCATTACGTGGCAAAGCACAGTGCAAGTGGCCGCCATTTCGAAACAAGATGGCGAATGAAACTGGCCAGCGAGCTCAGTCGAGACATTGGTATGCACTATGGATACAATCAATCTCATCCAAATGAGCTGTAAATACGAAAGTTACAGCATGGCGAAAATCAGATTGTTTCAAAATATCAGCAACTCTAGAAATTCAAACCTTTATAGCTCAGCCATTTTTTAAGATAACGGCAAAACAAAATATGCTTTGGAATAATTGCACTAAGGCTGAATTCCTAAGAAAAAAATTCTTCAGTTTTTAATTTATTTACACAACGTTATGTATTTTAAAGTTTAAAAAAAAAATCAAATGGTTGCCATTTTGAAACAAGATGGTGGATGAAGCTGGTCACTGAACTCAGTTCTGACATTGATATGTAATATGCATAGAATTGATCTCATTCATATCGGTTAATAAATACGAGAGTTATCACATGACAAAATGATGTATATGTTAATAAACATTTGGATGGAAGATGGTTTTGAAAGCGGAAGTCATGATCGGTGAAAATGTACCAAAAATTTTCCGAAAGTGCTGTCCTCCGGACGGCTTCAATAAATAGCTTTTTACTTTTTGTAATGAAAGCTACCTATAATAATAATAATAATAATAATAATAATAATAATAATAATAATAATTGTTCTGTAAACAATCAAAACTTATTTGGGTTCAAAAATCTTCTAAATATTCTTGAATTTTCTTTTTAAAAATTTTATTACATACTTAGAATTATAGAATAAAGAAATATTGAATTCAAATTATTTACATACTATGTACAAAATGTATAATATGTACAAAATATAAATGCTTTTACCTTGATAATTTTTGATTATCATACTAAAAACTGGAAAGATGATCCTTTATGCATTTCTGCGTGCCTTTTTATAAAATTAACATAATTCTTCAATAAAACTCAAGACACGCACGACAAACAAAAAATATAAACATTCTCTCTAAAAAATTCTTTTACATTCCATCAAAAATTGATGCCAACTTTTTTATCTAAACTTTTAACTCATCTCGTAAGATAAAAAATATAAAAAGCAAAGCAGACGAAAAAACAGCTTCGCTTCCATAGCAACGAGTCGCGTCTTATAAATAAATTAAATATCACAATTGCAAATATGCAAACGATTTTCTGTGAATAAACTGGGATAACTTAATTTATCAATTCCTAACATACTCCCACCTTTAATTTAGGCGGAAGCCAAATTAAACTTAAGATCACTTTTGATCAAATTAAGCCCTAATTCAAAATAAAAAATATCTAAATAAATAAAGATAATAACTAAACAATAATAAAATAATAATGAAACGTTTAGAGTTCTAGAAAAGTTATTTCAGAGTTCTAGAAAAAGTCAGTTCAAAAGTCTCTTTACTACTCTGCCACTTCTAGATGTACTGTTTCTCACCATCCACCCCACCAAGCTGCTGCTGGATGGATGACTAATAGGGCACAGTTCTTTCAATTAATAGGAAACAGTTCTTTCGAAGAAATTATTGCCTTCCAATACAATGATTTTAAAAGGTTGTTGGTTCCTCTAAAATTTGAGCCATTATCAGAGTATATAGTAGTTGGTCTTCCTCTCCTGCATATAAATCTTCGAAGTGACTGAATGAATCCTTCTGTTGAGAGACTGGATACAAGTTCCAAATGTATTGCCCTGTATACTGCACATGTAAAAAGTACAACCCAAACTTTGGATCTTTGCATTACGAAAAGAGGGCCAAAAAGATCAGCTCCAACAACTTCAAAAACTTTGGAATCTCTGACTCGATCTAGAGGTAGGTGGATTGGAGGTGTAGTATATGGTTTTGCAGAGTATCTTTTGCATCTGTAACACTTAGACAATTGACTTCTAATGCTGCGTCTAGAAGAAATTATCCAATATTTTTCTCTTAAAATGGATCCAACTGTTTGAAGTCCAGCATGACAATTCTTTAAATGACATTCTTGAATCAGACAATTCACTACATGATGTTTCGATGGTAATAAAATTGGATATCTGAAAGAAAACTCGTCATCTCGCTCTAATATCTTTGTTTTTACTCTTAACAAACCTTCTTGATCTTTCATAACCTTTAATCCTTTTATTGCATCAGTAGTATTACCAAAACTTTCAGATTGTATTATTGACCAGAGCGACCTTTCCGCATCTTCTTTTTCTTCAATTGACAATTCTGATGGAAAACATATATTTCTGTTTCTGCACTTCATTATGAATCTCTTCACCCAACATACGACATTAATAAATCTACCAAATTTTGAAATTCTACTATATATCATAAATTCATGTGAATTAGAACATAAAAGAGTAGGTACTGAAGTTTTCTTCTTTTCCATCATTACTAATTCTTCGTTGGGGCTTGTTTCTGAATAAGGCCAATTTTCTTCTGATAACTTCAACCATTCTGGTCCCTCCCACCATCTCATCTTCAGCAGCTGTTTAGGACTACATCCGCGAGAAGGTAGATCAGCAGGGTTGAGATGACCAGGTACGAAGTTCCATTGTTGAGATTCGGAAAATTTACAAATTTCTCTAACTCTATTGCCTACAAACGTTCCCCATTGATCATTTCTTCGAATCCAAGCGAGAACGGTCGAAGAGTCGGTCCAATACTTTACTGGTATGGAAATACAATTAAAGGCTTTCAAAACAAATTTAGTCAACCTTATTCCTAAAATACAAGCAAGAAGCTCTAAACGTGGTATGGTTACATTTTTCTTTGGTGCAAGACGAGACTTAGCTCCTAAAAGTTGTACAAAGACTGCGTCTTTATCTTCACAACGTAAGAAAACTGCTGTTGCATAAGCTCTGGTACTTGCATCACAAAATGTATGAATAGACCATTTTTCTTTACAACCATAGCCTACACGTCTATTTATCTTCACGTCATTTAAATACTTGAGTTCGCTATACCATTTTTGAAAATTATTCCGGATTTCTTCTGGAAGTGGAGCATCCCAATCTAATTTCGTCGACCAGGCGTCTTGAATTATCAGTTTGGCTGGCAACAATGCTGGGGCTAAAAATCCTATTGGATCGAAGATCCCTTGGGTTACAGCTAATATCTTTCTTTTCGACAGATTTTCTATCTCATCACTAAATTTATAAGCGATCTTCAAACTATCTTCCATTGAGTCCCACTTCAACCCTAAAACCGGAACTATCGTTGTTACATTTTTGCTGAGCACCTTCTTTTCGTTAAGGAAACTGCTGTCTTCACTTTTAATTGGTCCGAATTCCCACATTCTTAATTCCATTTTCGCATCAGCCATGATTTCTGTAGATTTTGAAATAAAATTTTCTAGTTCAGGCACATTGTCGACTGAAGTAACGCAGTTATCTATATAGTATGATTTCATAAGCTTCTCAGCTATCTGTTTGTTTTCTTCATCAACATTACTCAAAAGATATCTTATAACTGCACCTAGCAAAAATGGGCTACAAGTTGCTCCAAAAACTACTCTATTGTGTTGATAAACTTGAAATTCGTCAGGACTCTTCCACCATAAAAATCGCAAGAAATGCCGATCTGATTCTTTGACTTCAATTTGAAGAAATGCTCTTCTTATATCGGCTACTACCCCAATAGCTTTCTCACGAAATCTTATTAACACTGCAGGAATTTGTTCGATGAGGTTTGGTCCTTTAAAGAGACAATCATTTAAAGAAGGAGACCTCCCTACCTTACACGATGCATCAAAAACTGGTCGAACACTTGTAGTAAGACTATCTGGTTTGATGACGGGATGATGAGGTAAAAAATGTCCTGGAATCTTGAGTGCTTCATCTGGTACTTTACTTATAACGCCTTCTTCTTCCCATTCATAGAAAACTTTAGCATATTCTTCAAACATTTTCATTGATTTTAATTTCTTTGTTGTATTTATCAATCTTCGTTCAGCTATGTGTCTATTTGTGGAAATCTCACGTTTGCCGTTAATCCAAGGAAGACCTACAATATAGCGACCTTCTATATTTCTATCCACTCCTTTTATAAAATTATCATGAGCGAGTTCTTCTTCTTCTGCTTTAGACAAAGTTTGACAGGGATCTGTTATACCAATTGTCTCTAACTTCCATAATTCTGGAATCTTCATATCTTTTAAAGCTAGGTTCGTGATAAACATATTTCCATAATTTAGGCAAGACTGTGATGTACTTTCTAAACGACCACAAAGTGTCCATCCAAACTTTGTCTCTATTGCTGTAAGACCGCTCTTTAACTGTTTTACTCGACCTGTAAGAAGTTGTCCGTAGTAATCGCTTCCAATCAAAATTTCAATTTTTGGACTTCCTGCTCCTAAATCTGTGATCCATAGTTTATTTTGTTTAAGCTCTTTAATTACTGATTCTTTTGGTATCCGAGGAATATAGTTACAAATTATATCTTGATCCAAAAGTTCTAAGACTTCTTTCGTTTGTTTCTGTCTATCAGAAGAACTTAACTCAACTTGGAATTTATTGTGAGATTTAGCTTCTGTTTGCGTACCACCAAACAAAGTGTGTACAATAGCTTCAGAAGAAATGGGATGTAAACCTAACTCTTCAGCTGTACCTTTTAAAATATAGCTCTTTTGCGACCCACAATCAAGTAACGCTCGTACTTTCTTTGTTATTCGACCTTTAATAACTATTTCTAAAGTCATAAGGGCTACTTCAGCAGAACACTGCTTACTTGCTATGGTGCTTTGAATAACTTCTGGGGTCTTAACTGTATTTTCTGGTTCTTTACACATTGAAATTTCAGGGCATAATAACTCGGTATGGGGTTTAGAACAAACGTGGCAACGAATAAAAACTTTGCAAACTTTAGCGTGGTGACCAAAACGAAGACATTTTAAACAGCAATTTTTATTCTTAATTTTGGCCTTCCGTTCATTAAAGGAAAGAGATCTAGCCCTAACACAGTCCTTGCTTTCATGAGATTTACTGCAAAATAAACAAAGGCGTTCTTTTGCGCTAAATAGCCCTGCCGCAGTAGGTATTTTACTTTCTGCTTTTCTTAACTTTTCTTTAGGTTTGTCTTTAAAGCCCAGCTCTATAAAACTCGATTTGGCTAATTTGAATCTTTCCTCGTTTGCAACTTCTTGTTTCAGAAATTCCATCAAACTTACTATATTTGCTTTTGTTGACAATGCATTATTATTACTAACAGTGTTTGATGTGATTGAAATATGATATCGCTGCCATGCTTTTAATACATCTTCCGATAAGCTAGATTCTATCATGGGATAGAGCCACGCCGAATTGCTTTCTAAACTTAAACCCATTGATTCTAACGATCTTAAATATGCCTCGACTTTCGTGAATAAATCTGATAAGGGAAGTTTATCTTTGCCGTGCGCCTGTACATTAGCTACAATCAATTTTAGGAATTCTCTAACGTACACTTCTATTAGTAAATCTTTATTTCCAAAACGCTCTTGAAATGCCTCGACAGCTTTGGAGTAATTAACTGCGGTCATTGGATAGCTCTCTAACAAGCGCCTGGCACTGGTTCCAGGTTCTACCGATTGGATAAGATACTGAAATTTGTCACTATTATCCAAATCTATGTCTTCATGAATTTTCTGAAACTGAGACCAAAATGAAAGATAATTTATTAACTGCGAATCGAATGGCTTAATATTTAGTTTAGGTAATTTATAATGCTTTGATTTGGAATAACCGTGATCTGTGCTTTTTTCACTATCATCTTGATTACGTTTATTTGTACCCAATGCTTCGCTAACTTTACGCTTAATGGTAATAAATTGATCTGAATAACTTTCATTTTCCACTACTTCATTTTCAATAGCCTCTTCATCGCATTTATCATCATCTAACATGAGTTCAATTATAGCTTCATCAATAGCTTTAATTTCATGAATCAAATTTTCTAATTTACTAAAACCGTCTAAAATTTTGTCCTTATCTAATGACTCGCTGTTAATTTCTTCATTCAAAACATTTAAAGTTCTGGTAAATGACGAACGTAGTGGTGTACGCTTTTTCTTTAGCTTATTCATCTTAGAAAAATTAAGTAGTAATGCACAGCTTATGAAAACACTATACGCTATAAAAACAATTCAATATCTCAACAGTATTATTCAAATGTCCGTGCTCGGGGCGCCAGATGTGTTCTGTAAACAATCAAAACTTATTTGGGTTCAAAAATCTTCTAAATATTCTTGAATTTTCTTTTTAAAAATTTTATTACATACTTAGAATTATAGAATAAAGAAATATTGAATTCAAATTATTTACATACTATGTACAAAATGTATAATATGTACAAAATATAAATGCTTTTACCTTGATAATTTTTGATCATCATACTAAAAACTGGAAAGATGATCCTTTATGCATTTCTGCGTGCCTTTTTATAAAATTAACATAATTCTTCAATAAAACTCAAGACACGCACGACAAACAAAAAATATAAACATTCTCTCTAAAAAATTCTTTTACATTCCATCAAAAATTGATGCCAACTTTTTTATCTAAACTTTTAACTCATCTCGTAAGATAAAAAATATAAAAAGCAAAGCAGACGAAAAAACAGCTTCGCTTCCATAGCAACGAGTCGCGTCTTATAAATAAATTAAATATCACAATTGCAAATATGCAAACGATTTTCTGTGAATAAACTGGGATAACTTAATTTATCAATTCCTAACAATAATAATAATAATAATAATAATAATAATAATAATAATAATAATAATAATAATAAAAGAAATAAATAAAAAATCAAGTACTCGGCTGCGGCGGACGGACAGACATAAAACGAGACTATAAAGGTTTCGTGAGACGAACGAAATCCTAAAAAGCAAGGAAACGTAATTCATACTTTGTAACATTCAGCTTTCATGAATAAGAAAATATTAATTTACATTACTTGACATACACCAGTAATACGTAATATCCTCAAGGCTTCTAAATTATTTTATTTTTACGGCACTTCGACAAATATGTGATGAATGCGTGATAAACTCTCAGCAGCTGAATTTTTCCACCACTCTCCGCGTTCGAAAAATAGAATGCGCAAGAGCTGGGCCACCCCTCAAACATTTATTATAGCAATAATTGCGAAATTCGATTCGAATGTAATTATTGGATGACGAAATGAAAGGACGAGGTTTGGCTTTGGTACAGATGAGGAGTTTTTTTTTTCTGCACTTCATTTCAGGCGCTGATTTAGCACCAAAATCAAATTTTCCAAATGTTTCAGCATAAAAAAAAGGGGAGATTATTAAGAGAAAGCGGCAGTGGGATGTTAATAATGAAGTGCTGACTTATCAGGAAAAGTAAAAAGGATCAAGAGTTTATTCTTTCATTAAAGACCGTCATGTTTAGTTTGCTAGATGAACAGGAATTCCTTCCAGTGAGGCTAATTAGAATCGCTTAATTATCCTTTTTCAATTGTCACTTTTAGCATCCTTCAGGAATTCAAAGAATAGAGATAATTAAATATGTACGATCAAATCACGAAAAAATTAATTTGATGCTGCATTTATAATAATCATTTTTAATCTTAAAATGCGCATTTTCCAATTTAACAGGATCACATTGAAATAAAACGCGTTTTTCTACACAATCATATGTGTAAGATATCTATTACGGATATTTTGCTTAAGAAATGAAATGTTCAATATTTAATTCATTCATTAGTGAAAGTGCTTTAAAAAGAATTAAATTAAAGCTTAGTTGAATGAAAAATAATTAGATTTAACTTATTACTGGCATTATGCTCGTCATATTGATATTATCCGATAATTTTGTTTTGTTTGGAAAAAATGTCAAATAAAATTGAAATCTGTCGAAACATATTAGTTCATTATACATATTAAAAAACTTATTAATTATATTTACTACATGTTTGAATATTTATGAAGATGTTTGAAAAATAATTAGTGTATAAGTTGAAATTCATACAAAATACTTATTGAAATTATTTTATGTACAATTGTAGAATAATGTATCAAAAATTGATATTTTATAGGTTAAAATTAAAAAAGTATTAAAAAAATGCATTTTCTTTCTACGCGGCAAAAAGTATTAGAAAATTTTATCACATGCTGAAAATTTTTTTTATTAATAAAAGTAGTGATTTTCTCTTAATTTTTAGTAAAAGCGAAATAATTGTTGAGTATATAACTTTTCGGAGAATGAAGAATTTTAATTATTATTTTTTCATAACCGCAAATAAATGTAATTTAATCAAGGGGATAAAAATGCAGTAACATCTTTCACACAATAAAATGTTAATTATTTAATGTAATTCTATAAACTGATAGTTATAAATAAATAAAAATAAAAATGCATGTTTAAGTTCATTACTACAATTCATGTGTTTACATTCACAGAAAAAGGCACAAAGAATTAAGAAAATATTTTTCCACAACATTTTATAAATATTTTATACAACATTTCCCACAATTCATTTTCAGAAAAGTAAGTTCATGTGTGTACAAACTCTGAATTCACAAGCCATAAATTTTCATGCAAGGCTTTTACGTTATTATTTAGAAAATATTTAAAATTGTCGATTGACTGAAAATCCACGAATATTTTCAGGGAGTTTTAGTGGTATACATGAATAAGTTTTTTAAACCCAAAATGTAGGTTTTTAAATGTTATTAATCAACAACGAAAGATATTCATATGCATAATTAAATTTATGCAGGTAAGGGTACAAAATTTATAATGTTAATCTACCATATTTGTTGAAAATGAAAATGTTTATTTGAGAATAGAAAGCATAAGAAGAACCTATATTACGAGTCGATACTGGTTAATGCACTGTAAACACCATTCAAACATGCTTTCAAAAATTACTGGCAGAAAAAGAACCGTTGTTTTTATAAATGAAATATAAAAAATATATTAATCTCTGAAGTTTCTAAAGATAAAGAACTTTTTTTGTAATCATGGGTGACTTACGACAAAGATCATATTTTTTATTCTTCGTCATAATATTTTCCTAGATTAAAAAAATATTTGTCTTTTTTGTACTATAATTTATAGGCTTTCTCTGGAATATTTGTAACGTGAAACACACCGTTAAAATATTCTATACAAATTATTTTTACATGTCTGGAAGCATTATTAAACTTGAAATATGCGATTACATTTTCTTAAATACTGTGATATAGTTTACACTAGTTTATCATAGATAAATTAGGCTAAAAGCTAACACAACTTTTTGAAACACCTGCGAAAGCATATAAAATATACAAAAAAATTAATAGATTAACTAATTCATACTTAATTTTATCTTGTGAAATAGAAAATGTGTAAATATTGAAGATAAGACCAAACACGTGGCAAGACATTTACTTTAGAATTGTATTTGTCTTTGTATTGTACACAAATTAAAAAAAGAAGAAATTTAGAATTTCATAAGAATGAAATCTTTTACTCCATTTTATTGGACTACATTTTATTTTATCTGTCTAACCCCCACGAGCTTTATTCGCCAACCCTGTCCTGACTTGTGATTTGTAAAAATACGCTAATAACGTTCAGTTTTAAAAAAAGAATAAAAAACAAAATGGACATAAATATAGAAACTCATTGCATTTGGTGATAAAAAAGCATTAAAAGAGCTTTTAATTTAATAAAATATCGTACCCCCCCCCCCCCCCCAAACTCATTCATAAAAATGTAAGAAAAATCACGGAAAGGAGCTACGAATGGACAGCTTTGTGGAATCAACACTATTTCGAGTATTCGTAATGAAATATTTAAGTTTCTGAAATTATTTCTATTTTTAAGAAGGTTTGTTTATTTATTTATTTTTTAAATCTAGTGACATTTACAGTCGCGGAATCTTTGAAATCCAATATGTATAAATGCAATTGAACATAATTTGTTGAATTTGCAGGAACTTTCTGTTATAAAAGTTATTTAATCACCTTTCAAAAACAAGGAAATTGGTATCGAAATACAGTTACTTTTGCTCAGTCTCATTTAAAAGTACAACAAGAGGAAAAAATAATTATATTGAATAAAAAATAAAAAAATGTTTCGAACAATATTAAAATCAAAATTAAATTTAAAAAACATAAATTTCTTTTGTTAACCATGGCACAATTGTCGACTTGAAACTTTCCTATATATATTATATCGTTCTCCACGAATCATTAAAAAATACTTCAACGTATGATGCACATATTGTATCATTTTAAACATGACGGAATTTTAATCAGCAAATGCTCTTCGTATGTAATAATGAAATTATTCATTATGTCCTTCAGGATATTCAGAAATCCTCTTATTTTTTTAATGTACACCATCGCTCGCAATTATTTTAATCACAAAAAACGATATCTTCTCACATATATTTGTTGCATTATTGTAGTAAAACTTCTCTCAGTCCGCCAATGCACTTTTATTCATCGTTTAACCACTTAATTGTCGCGCCCGAGACATTCACGGACTGCAAGTTTCACGGCTTTTATTTAAAATTGTTTGATTCCCCCCAGTTTTCTAAAATAGTGTAATTAGTATTATTTTGATATCAATTTATTTGTCATTAAATAGATGAATATATATTTTTTTTTTCAAAAAAGTAGTGGCAATAATGAATTTGAATTTTTTAATCGTAATTTAATGCGACAATTAAGTAGTTATTTGAAAATTAACAATAGTATTGTCTTCTTGTGGTTGGCATCACTAAAAATATGCAGCCAAAGCACAGTCCCCCAGGCCAAACGAAGTGGAAAACACACCGGAGAATATCTTGTTCTGACTGTTGATGTTTTTGTTTCCTTGCAAATGTCGTCGAGGAGTCGGATACGAGTCATGAATCATAGCTGGCGCTCCTCTATTATTTTCGGTGCGTGCACCTTTCTCTTTTCGTCCTGGATTAATGGAAAGAGTAGTCAACCTTTTTGTCTTTGCCTCTGCCTTCCAAAAGACAGCAATCGGTGCGGAGAACAAGAGTCTTCCGTCGGATGTTTTGAGGGAAAGGATGATGTACGTGAAACGGAGTCAAAACTACACACATCTCAAAGAAGGATGAAACAGATTCCAACTTATCAGTTCGTGAGCTGAAGACATATTTGAACGAAATATGACTAGGCTAAATTTATTATTGCGACATGCTACTAGTCTTGTGGTACTACCGGGATGTTCGCTTGGTAGGGGATGCGAATCATTACAATTTGTGAAAAGTGCAAACAAGTTTGTAGGCTTGTATGCATATAAAAAACAGTTTATAAAAATAGTTAGTTGTGGATAAATACTTTCTTCAGATAAAATTAAGAGAAAGAAAGAGAGAAAATTATCTGTTACAAATTCATGCTCAACGAAGAGGCATATTTTATGAAACCCTGTAATAGCTTGTAGAATTCGCCCCAGCCGGGATTCAAATCACGAGCCTCCGATTTGCAAAACGCACCTGTGCAACACTTCTTGAATCTTTTCATATCTCATTTATTGTTAGGTGGTGAATTCCACTTAGAAGCTATATCCTAAATGTGTTCTACCACAATTATTTGTAACAGCTAAATATCTTATTTATGTTTGTGAGAATTGTCTTTTGAATGAATATTTTCTCGCTTAAAAACTAACGGATGAGATAGATAGATAGATAGAGAGAGAGAGAAGGGGCTTTCTTTGGTATAGACAAATTCAGAAACGGAAAATGTGAAAAAAAAAAAAAGTTTTTATATTAGGATAATACTGATGGATAAAATTTAATTCTTTAATTTGAAAACATTAGACTTATTGTAATTTGGATTTTTTTTCCTTCTCAGAATTGCAGAAAACTATTTTGCAGTAATTCACGGAAAAATTAAATTTTATGATAAAGTAGATAACGTCACAAATCGAAATTAAGAAAAAGGCTTTTATAAGAAAAATATGTAGGGGGTACTCCTAATACTATCACGTAATTTTTTTAACACATTTTAAATTTTTAAGTTAATTTGCATGTCTGCCTCCTGAAATTTACAGAAAAGTTATAAAAGGGAAATTCCTTAAAGAATTCTTTTGAAATTTTGGAAAAGATACTTTAAATTTTGTGTGTTATATTTAAATTTAAAAAAAATAAAAATCGTGTCATTTTTAGATTTTTTTAAATTAAAAATTAATTTTATAAATATAATTTATAACTCGATGAAAAATTTGAATGTCCACCGGCAGTATTGTGTCAGGGCGCACAATATCCACGCTTTGTATTCGTGAGTAATCGGGTTAGTCTGCGTGACTACATTTGCGGTAAAAGAAAGTTAATAATAGGCCAGTTTTACATTATCACAGGACATAATAAAGAAGAGTCTAAAATTTTTAAGAGATTCTAGGAAAAACTTTCTAAAGTAAAGTAAACCGAATTTTCTCTATCCGGTTGCAAAATTCTGAAAATTCTCATTGATCTCGCTTAGACTGTGAAAGCCTGTTTTAATTCCACAGAGTGATTAGAATTAAAATGGTAAAGTCCTCTACACTCACGCTAAGTTCAGAAAGACAACAGCTGCAGTTATGATCTTAGTATAGAAAAGTGACTATTCACTACTCGATTAGACTTTTACAGCACTACCTAGAAGCAAAATGAGAAGTTAACGTCCCTATCGCACAAATAGTACAAGATACAAGAAAAAAAGCCAATTACAAAATTATAGAGTGCCTTTGACTTAGTAGGATGCGATGTCTTACATGTAAAAATAACTGTATTTAAAGCTCTGAAATGAAAATATTTGTTATCGAGCACCATTTTAAATATCTCACTAATTACATACAGAAACTGGACAGACACACTTTAACCAATAAAACTAACTCATATGAGCAAGATACAATTTATTTTAACTAAACAAACAAAAACAAGTTAAGCATGCTTCAGATTTCCACTGTCGCCCGCACTGCCTAATGAGTCCTATGGTGGACAAATCGAACTTATTTCACATGTTATCGTTTTTTATTTCTCTTAAAATAAATTGAAAGTTGCTTACGCGTGTAAATTTTATTAGTAAACGTATACGTCTGCCGTATAATAATATACTTTTCTTCATCTATTTAATGGCGCATTTAATATGGTGATTGAATGTGTAAAAATCGATTTTCAAGGTTTCTTATCAAGTTATTTTTACAGTTAAGACATAATTTCATACTAAATCGAGGATGTACTGAAACCTTATAATTGACTTTTTCTCGTATTTTGTACCATATTCGAGATAGGAACACTTATTTCACAGTTTTCCGCTAAATAACGCTGTAAGCTATCTAATCGTATTGCGTTTACACTGTAAAAAAAAACGGACGATTTAACGGAAGTATTACTGGTAATCTAGACGCCAGTAGTATTTACTTTTTTTAACGGAAAAATTTCCGTAAATTCCAGAAAAAATCTCGAAAAAAACGGAATATTTACCAGAAAAAAGCGGAGATCTTTCCGTTAAAAAACAGTAAATAGTACTGGCGTCCAGATTACCAGTACTACTTCCCTTAAATCGTCCGTTTTTTTTTTTTACAGTGTAGTTACTTTACTACTCTAGACACAGCTTTCAGCTGTATAGATGTTCTGAATTCAATGATGGGGTGGTAGGCAGCAGAACTTCACTGGGCACCTTGTATACAGATGTATTTTTATTATATTTTGTTTAACCTATAACTAGGCGATATAATTTGTGAGACCACCTTGTGTCTAATGAGATTTTTTTTAACGTAGTAGACACTATGTTTTATACCACGCTACAGGTTCCCTGTTCGATTCCAGGTTGTGGACTGAGCAAGGTCCCCTCAGTCTTTTATCCCGTCGGGGTTGAGTACCAGGTTTTTTTTGGGAATTAAATACTAAATGTCCCGCGTTAGACTGAGCACCTAACTGGGACATATGCTGCACAGCATCTCAGGGCCCACTGTCAAGAAAACAGGGCCGGCCACTGTAGGCCTAAGATCCTCTATGGATTCTAGAGCCACAGGTTTAGTTTGTTTTATTTTCTTGTTTGTTTGTTTATTTGTTTTGCTTGTTTTAGACATTATGTTTTAAAAATGTCTCCTGTACAAAAAGTTTCTCTAAAAACTTATTTTTATTTTTCGTACATCATATGTTCAACGTACGCATCTGCAAAATGTCTTACTAATAATTAAAAACGGGTGTTTTATTGTAAATATCCATAAATAAATAACAAATAAATGTGATCTCTTTGATCAGACGTTTTCTATTTTAAATTTTCACTTCTTTTATTACAGGTTAAATTTAATTTTTACTTTGGTAAATAAACAGTAAATATCTATTTTTTTCTTCTTCTTTTCTTTCTTTAAGCGGAGAAAAATATTTCTTTTACAATCAAACCAAAGATAAAATAAATTTTTAAAGGAAAAAAAAAAGAGATATGATTTTCGGATCGGCAGATGAATTCTAAATTGGTAACGAGGAAAGATTTTTCTCAATTTGATAATAAACCCCTACTTATACGCTTTGTGAAACACGTGTCATAATCTAATACTTCACTCGCTCACTTCCCCCTTTTTTTAAGGCCAAGGATGTGCCTCAAAAGACGATCATTAGTCAAAATTTTCCACCACAAATGAGCTGCGTTTGTTTTGCTGCTGTATATCCATTTCTCATTCCTTTGTTAGACTCTTCTTTGAAATCTTGGTAAACAGCCACGGAAATGAATACTTAGCTTGTGTCCCAGGTACACGTTTAACTGGTACAGGGAATGGTCGATTTTTTCCCCCTTTTTCATACTTTAATACAAATCACCATGAAACGAATCGAAGGATTTGTAAAGCTGTACATATTTTATGTCTGATACACTCTATATTGTACTTACAAAAGTTTCTTGAAATTAATCTCCATTCTATGCTAATAATAAACTGAAGTTAAACTGCATTATTTTCTTCAGACTAAATATATTAGGTGTATAAAAATGACTTCAAATTTTTATGAGTAAAGGAACTTACACATATTTTTTGTTAAAATGAAAGAAAGATTTATTCAAGGTATTTACCCCCAAAAGCTTCACTGTTCGACCATTTGTCGGGCAACAAACAAATCCTGAGATACAATAAGACTGGCTATTTCAAACGAATTCACTCATCAAGCAATTTTTATTTCTGGTTTCTGGATAACAACTGAACTACTACTAAAAAAAAAAAGGCGCTACGCGTGGGATGAAATAATGGCAATATGCAGGATCAACATAGAAAATACAGCGGGGAGGGCAACACATCCTAGCGAAATGTTCATAGAATTTAATTAATTGATTAACTGATTTCGCAGTTTGTAAGGGGGGATTTTATCCTGCCTTTCAGCTTTATTTTGAATGCTTTTGCTCCAATTTTCTATTAAACTTGTCGTCTGTAACATTTATCATTTGTTGTATTGAATGCTTGAAACTGTTCATATAGACTACTCTCATTTGGCATCTGAATGTAGGCCGTTTTTACTTTTTCAATTTCGGTTGCAGATATTTTTTATAAGTGTTCTTTCGCTTTCCAAACCGATTCCGAA
Organism: Maratus speculifer; assembly: GCA_964019185.1. Taxonomy (NCBI): domain Eukaryota; kingdom Metazoa; phylum Arthropoda; class Arachnida; order Araneae; family Salticidae; genus Maratus; species Maratus speculifer. The sequence goes on along the minus strand of OZ025290.1, from coordinate 51,540,403 downwards.
AATGAAAGCGTCCTCATAAAAAATGTCTGCAAACATAGAAAAAAAAAAGCCTACATATAGATTAATCTGAACCATCCAATGCAAAAAGAAATATTTAAAAATATTAAAGTGCTACTGAGATATCTTTATAAATTTCTTCCATAGGATTAGTATTAGTAAACGGGTCTTTTCATTTCATTTGAATGAAGTGTAGCCTTTTAACTCATTGCTTCAATCGTTTGGTACTGTTGTAATTATCCCATTATTTATCTTCCGTAAAAATTCTATGCAAAATCTCTCTCTTTCCCTTTCTTTCTCTCTCTCTCTCTCTTTTTCTTCTTAATTAACAGTTTACATATGATTTTTTGATTTCAACGATGTTCCATATACATTAAAGAACCAATTTTCTTAATTTTGAAATATACCCACTGCATGTATACGTTGCGAAGTTTATGGTAGGATACTAAACACGCATTTTGTAACGTACTTAATTTAGCAGTCAGATCAGATTGTATTGAAAATGATCTTCACTAAAAAGGGAATAATGATTATAGACATATTATTCGATAAAATAAAATAAAAATTTTAACTAAGCAGAACAAAATGTGTTATAGTTGATAAGCTCTTTTACCTCTTAAAATTTTATCTTTATAATTAAAGACGGCAATTCTTTAGGAGTTCTTTAAAACTGAAATCAAGTAAATATATTAAAATTTGTGACAATGTTTTTAAGTTACATTTAAAAAGAAAGAATGATTTTTTAAATAAAATAAATTTTGTAAATTCACTTACAAATAAAAAAAATTGAAAGTAAAAAAATAAGACTTATTGTTGAGTTGTATACATAGAATTGCTTGCTTTTAAATATGATAAAGTATTCTTTTGTATTTGTTTTCACAGATATAGTAATATTAAAAAAAAAATTCGAATGTACTATCTGTAGTGAATAGTTGTTTGAAGGCCATGTGCAAAAGTCAGAAAAAATGTAAACATCATTCATTTCTGGTTGGAGATAATTTATCTTTGGTAATAAAGAGTCTTCTTTATTTTATTTTTTAACTTTAAATGACTATAGAAAATTCTTTCCAACTCAAAAATTATTTTTTCTTCTTCTAAAAACGTAACATCGTGCAAAATCATATGTTTTGAACATTTTGTTACACTGAATTTCCATATTCGCTACATAGTATAAAAGAAAAAAAAACTACAAAGTGAATTATAGATATTTCCTCGCGAATCTCCATTCAGCATATATAGAAATCGTTTCATAAAACGTTCCCAGAATATCCCTCTCTTGCTCTGAATATGCCGCTTTTCAAGTGCTTCACGGTCAGGTAAACATAGTTACATCAAGCCGACGTCGAGCGTATGTCTAATATTGATGTTGCGCTCTACGTCCTCTCTATGAAGTATTAATATCTAAATGCGACGCGCTGCATATGTCTAACCGCTGTCAACCTTTCCCTCGGGCGCATGCTTATGAATATATACACAAGCCATATCTTACCAAGGATACAGGGCGGGAAGTCACCTAGGTGGATTATTGGATTTGTACAATATACGTGTTTTGCTTTAGACAATTTTCACTCATTTTCTCTGGTCTTTTGGGTGGATCTTTCTGAGATTTAAAGATTTATATAATTAAAAAAAAAAAAAAAAAAAAAAAAAAAAAAAAAAAAAAACGCTATTTTTAAATATTAAATTTAAAAACAAATATTTCTCGAAGATGAATTTCGCGCTGGAAATGTTAGATATTTGGAAATATTCAAAAAAATATTTTCACAGTATAATCTCGCTAAAACATCTCTCGTTTATCCCTCCTAATTTGTAAAACTATTCTTTTATGTAGAACCTATATCTTAGAACCTATATCTTACCCAATTTTATATGGGCACAGAGGGGAAGTCATCTATGGGGATTATTCGTTTTGTACAATGTACGTATTTCGCTTTAGACAATTTTGACTCATTTTCTCTGGTCTTTTTGGTGTAACTTTGCGAAGTTTAAAAATTTAAATAAATAAAAAAAAAAAAAAAAAAAAAAAAACTTTTAATTTAGTCCAAAGCCAAATATTTCCGGAAGACGAATTTTGCGCTGAAACTTAGATATTTGACAATCTTTTAAAAAATATTTTCACAGTATAACCTTATTAAAACATCACTCACCTTATTATATTATTATTTGTCTTATTTTGTTAAACTTGTTGCATGGAACTTATATCTTACACAATCTTATACGAGCACAGAGGTGAAATCATCTATAGAGATTATTGGATTTGAACAATATATGTGTTTTGCTTTAGACAATTTTCACCCATTTCGTGTGGTCTTTTTGATGAATCTTTGTGAGATTTAAGGGTCATTTTCAAAAAACTTGTACATTCTATGTCCCCCAACTTTAAGAATTTTTAATAACTAAAATAAAGTTTCAAAATAAAAAGTTAAGCATCCACATTATTTTCCTGACTGCTTAGAGTAAATGTGGGCAAAATATTATCAGAAAATAAAAATAATATTAGTGTAGGTATGGTTTCAGTGCGTCAGATATAGCTAAAGAGCCATGTCCCCTCTTCCCTTTTTACTTTTTCTTTTCAACTGCAGTAAAATCATAAATCAAGTGCCAAAAATGTTAATTTTTTTAGTTGTGACAACTGTTGTATATCTTATCTGTAGCATAGACAATATATTTTTTAAAACTTTTTTTTTTGGTCCCCACATTTTTTGCCCTGTGTTACTTCCACTCTGTTACCATATTTTTGTAAGAAATTATTACTACTAAGGTGACAACACAAGGTTCTGGAGTTCTCCGAACAGTCTATTTTTAGATGAGGCCACCATTTTTTAAAATATTAAGTTATTTTCACTATGGTGTTGAAGTAAAGCATTTACAAGATAAGGATCTTTTATTCAGTTTCCCCTCTGTTACCAGCTTATTTATGTAAAAATTATCTTTTTGATACTTTTATAAAATTTTAACCATAAGATCAAATGGTACTTCTTAAATAAATAGGTTTTTCTTGTTCTTAATTCACTTTGTGCTGCTAAAATTATTTGTAGTCTTTTCCCCCTCTGTTACCATTCCCCTCTGTTACTATGCTTATGGTAACAGAGGGAAACAAAATGTAAGAGTAAGAAACTACTGAAAAAAACAAGTTTATTTGAACATAGTTCTTGAAGGCTGCATATTCTCGTTTCATGTTCTTAGAACAATTTAAAAATATGCATTTTCCTTTTTTAATATAAAATAGTAGTTTTTGTGATGCTATAAATATTAGGCTTTAATTTTCTCAAACAAAATGCTTCTTTAATTGTAGTCATTTATATTTATGAATCAATACTACTTATTTATGATACCACTATTTTCGAATATTAATTTTTGTAAAAGCATTTAATTCTTGCTTGGTCTGTTTCAAATTTTAGTCTATGTTATAACATATGATAAAAATGTATTAAAGAAGAAAAAATCATTATTTAAGTAGAAAAGAATTTATAAAAAATATACACCGCGTCAAATACCACTATTTTCGAATAGTAATTTCTCTAAAAATCGTTATATCTTGGGTTAAAGCGTTATCCAATTGGCACGCGAATTTGTTAAAATTTGAAAATCTAAGGCTAGCTATTTGAAACTGAAACACAGCTTATAACATATGATAAAAATTTATAAAAACAATGCCACATGAAATACCAGTATTTTCGAATAGTAGTTTTTTTTATATCTTAAATTCTGTCTTGATCTGTTTGAATCATTGAAACTTTATGACAGCTTATAACACATAATAAAAAATTGTATAAAAAAATTGCTTGGTCTAATCCAAATATTTTTTAATGGTATTTTTATTTTGCAATAATCTTAATTTCTTGCTTTAAACCACCACCACCTCGACTAATATGTGATGAGATTTTTTTTTAACACTAAGCAGTGCGTTTGTCATAACACATGATATAAATTTAGAAAAGAGAATGCCCCGCCAAATACCAATATTTTCTAATAGTAATTTTTGTAAAAATCTTAAATTCTTGCTGGATATGTTTGAAACATTAAGATAGCATACAACACATGATATAAACTTATGAAAAAGTATGCCACACCAAATACCACTCCACTATCAATCAGTATTCCCTTCGATTACTTTTTTTCCACTCTGTTACCGTCAATTTAAGCTGGGTTATTTCACTAAAAAATTTATCAATCACCATTTTGAATAATTAATTGTGTAACTTTTGATAATATTTTATTTATGTAATACTTTTTTATAATTTAACTGAAAAAATTTGAATGCACATTTAATTGAAACTTATGATTTTTCCAAAAAAAAGTAACAGAGAGGAAATTCTTTGTATTTTACAATAATAAAAATAATCATAACAAAACAAGTTATCATTTTCTGAAAGTAGCAATCATGTAATTACAGAAAATGTGATATTTACTGTTTTAGGTATCTTATTTTTTTAAATAAAAATGTTTGACTGTTGGTAACAGAGGGGAACATTTTACTGTTGCAAGTTCATACTTTATTTTTTATTTGATGTTCCAAATCAAAAAGTGAACTGCTGTTTTCAGTTTTATATACAAGAAATGTTTTAGTATCATCTAATATTTTTATAAGTTGTATTTAGAAATTTTTTTTTATTTGTGAAAAATTTCCCAAATGTACAGGTTTTTTGAAAATAACCCTTAAAGATTTAAATATACTTAAATTTAAAAAAAAATGCGGTTTTTAAAAGTCTAGTCTAAAAACAAATATTTCCGGAACGCGAATTTTGCGCTGGAAACGTTAGATATCTGACAATCTTTTTTAAAAGAAGTTTCACTTTCACTAAAAAATCTCTTGTTTATCCGTTTTATTCTGTAAAACGATGCTTTTGTGTCGACCTGTATCTTACTCAATCTTATATGGGCACAGAGGTGAAGTCAGGTATGTATCCATATAGGTGGATATATGTAGATTCATACTATGTATTTTTCTTTATCATTTGCTGTTTCCAGTAGCGCCAACTTTAAAAAAATATTGGGTTGGCTCAAAAATATTGAGTGGGTTAATAAATATTTTTCTAAAAGGATGTAACCAATTTCTTTTTTTTTTTCTTTGAAGGGTTGATAGATGGTGAAAGATGAGAATTTTCAGCCAAGCTATCATGTTTTAATAACGTTGCAATTTTATTGAATTACAGTGGCGGTCAAAAGTTTTCGACCAGCAAAAATTTTTCAATTTATTTGTAAGTATACCCATATGAAGAGGAATCTCAAAGTGATACTTATACATTTCATTGACATAATAGTTAGGAACTTACTTATAGAAGAACGTGTAAATATCAATAAATTTAATTGAAAAAATTAAGTATAAAGGAAAACGCATGTTCTCAAAAGTTTCCGGCCACCTTCACAAGTTGCAAAAAAGTGGTATTGTAATAGAAAATTACAGTGATAAACGACATTTACAATTAGTATTTTATCGTATTACTATTTTATTAGCTTTAATAATAAGTACTAAGGCGCAGCAAAATGACATTCATACAATCAACGGTTAAAGATCGTCTATGGTACATTTTTTCCACATTTCTTGCAATTTTGGAGAAATTTCGGCTGAGTTGGAATATTTATAGTTCCGCAGACTTTTGCCAACTTCTTTCCAAAGATTTTCTATTGGATTCATGTTGGGCGTTTGGGATGACCATTTCAAAAACGAAATTTTTTGTGTGAAAACCATTGCTTATTGAGGCTTGCATACATTATTTATGTCGTTATCATGTTAAGAAAAATAGTTGCGACCAAATTTTTTTCTCTAATAAGGCAGAAAATGGTCTTGCTAGATATCCTTATATATTGTATCATTCACTTGGCTGTGGATTTCAAATAACGGACAGACACTTTTTGAAGAAAATACTCCCCACGGCATAACGTGTCCTCCGCCATGCTTCATTGTAGGAATAACATAGGTCGAATGATATCTTTTGTTGCTAGGTCATCGGACGTTGCGTCTGCCATCACTTCCAAAAACGTTTTGAATTCGATTAATGGAAAAATAGAAATTTTGTCCAGTTTTCACTTGACCAGACTTTGTGTTCCTTGGAAAATGCCAGTAGGGTACGTCGGTATTTTTTTTTTACCTCTGAAATTTTTTTAACACCGACTCTTCCATAAAGTTCTGTATCACGTCAGCATCGTAACACGATAGACAAACTAATTCCAGCAATATTTTCACTCCGTAAATCGCAGTATATTGAAACGAAATTTTCATGCGGATTATCAATGGTTTTTCTCCTGATAATTCTGTCCACAGGAATAGTAATTTTCCGGGGTCTTCCGGACCTCTGAAAGTCCTGAAAGCCATGGCCATCTTTATATAATTTTTAAATATCGTTAACAGTCGATTTTACGATCGATAACTTAGCCGCAATATCTCAGAAAGATTTGCCTTTTAGCGACAAACTAATCACTCATTTATGGACAATAATTGTTGAATTTTTCAAATTTGAATTCAAACTATGCTATACGCGTTGATTCATTCATAAACACAACCAAAAAACACTTCACGGATAGAAAAAACTAAAGAATGATAAGTGGCCGGTAACTTTTGAGAACATGCGTTTTCTTTTATACTTAATTTTGTCAATTAAATTTATTGATATTTACACGTTCTTCTATAAGTAAGTTCCTAACTAATATGTCAATAAAATGTATAAGTATCGCTTTGAGATTCCTCTTCATATGGGTATATTTACAAATTAACTGAAATTTTTTTGCTGGCCGGAAAATTTTGACCGCCACTGTATATTCTCACAAGTTTTATCTTGTAAAGTCACTAATGTGCATTGTACTGTCATGATAACAAGAACATTATTATAAATTAAAGTAGAAAAAAGTTGAACAGAAAGCAGAACATTTCAGCCATTTGAGATTTATGTATCAGTCAGAGAATTAAAATACATTGTCATTGGCAAAATAATTTTTATTATGAGAAGAAAAATGAAGTTTAAAATAATAATGAATAAATAACTTGAGCAATAAAATCTGGGTAAAATTCTGGGTATAATTCAAAATTATTGGGTGGGCTTGAGCCCCACAAATCCATATAAGTTGGCGAAACTGGCTGTTTCTGTTCTGTGCAAGATTTTTGTGAAACATGAATGATGGAATATATTCTTTGCTATAAAAAACAAGCCGGAAATTGTATGTCAGAAGTCGCAAATGAGGTGCGTTCGTAGCATAACGGAGATTTAAAATTTGCAGTACTTCGGATACAATACAGTATCTGAAATCTTTTCTGTATCCCTGTAAATACTAAACGGTTTCTATTATACAGTAATTAACTTGTGGTAAACATTAGCAACGAATATTAATTTAATAAAATATGAAATATTTTAATATAATTAAAACGCACCCCAAACTGTTTCCCGCTATATCATTATGCAAGGAATACTTTTGTGTAACCCTGTAAATTCATAACAAATATTCTTTGCACCCCAGATTGTACAGAATGTATATTTTAGTATATATTTCATAGATGTATGTCAATTTTAATATGCTTGAAAGAGTATAACACCATTAAAATGCACTTGAAACTATTTTCCCCATTGGCCGTAATGTAGCGAAATACTTTTAATTGTCCCTTTAACTAAACTACGCGTCGTATTTTCATAAAATTTGAAAAGACTCGACAAAATTATACATCAATTAATTTTAAATTTCAAATCATTCGGTTGAGTAGTATTTGTGTTGTTATATGCGGACAGACGGACGGATGATACGACGACTAGGTGCTACGTATTTTACATAATTACAAAGGCATCTAAAAAAAAAAAAAGACCCTAAAACACGGAATGAGGAAGTCACTGTATGTTTCTTGACACAGAACATACAATGCATTTTGTACAGTTTTAAAGAATATATATTTTTTACTATAGTGTCTAAAGTTTAGTTTATTTTCCGACTTCACTTTTTATTTTTTTTATTTAAATTATGATATACATTTTAAAACAAGATTCGTACATCTAAAGAAATTCAGGTGATTTTGAGTGTTTTAGGACCAAAAATTTTGTAAAGTACTGGTCGCTTTGTAGGGAAATAGAATTTTCTTTTCATTAAAAAGCGTACGAACCCTGTAAAAACATTATTATTATTATTATTATTATTATTATTATTATTATTATTATTATTATTATTATTATTATTATTATTATTATTATTATTATTATTATTATTATTATTTTAAGCCTATTAAAATAACTGATTCTCTTTCTTAAGTAAGACATGATAGTTACTCTAATTTTTTTAAACTTTCCAGATCCGTATCAAATGTTTGGTCCAACGAGCAGTAGGTTAGCAACGTCAGGTAAGAGATCTATCATTCTAGTCTCTCTTTCTTTGTCACCTTCACTTCTTTTTTTTATGTCTTATTCTATTATTTTGCTTGAAAAAGATAGTATAATATCCGTATATTCAATACCAGCCCGATATAATAAAAATATCAAATTCAAAATTAAAATTAAAATTAAAATTAAAATTGTTGTGGGTAAAATGGATTATGCTTATTTCTAAAATGTCACTGGAATAAATATTTATATATTTTTTTTTCATTTCAACAAGCATTGATTTTTTTACAATAGAATAAAACTAATTTACGAAACCAAAACTAAACTATAAACATTTTTATAAAAATCTGTATATTAATTAAATACTGAATCCTTTGCAAAAAATTCAGTGCATTATTTTCCTAGAACAGTCAAGATGCGCGGTAGGAAAAAAAAGTACTTGGTTTCTTTTAGATATTGAATTTATATATATATACATAACTCAATGTTGATAAAAATTTCAAAAGCATTCGTCAATGAATATAAAAGAACTTGCATACAATCAAACTAATAAAAAATTCCAACGAACCAATTGAAAACACTATACATTTGAACAGATGCAGAACCTTAAAAAAATGCAATTTTAAAACAAAATCCGAATCTTTTGATACAGAGACCAGCATATTTATAGCTTCTGTTATAACAAATTCATCTCTTTCTCGGTAGTTGTTGTCTTGAGAAATTCGCAAAAACTCTGAAAAGGTAATACAAATAGAAACTAAATAACTTAAACTATCAAAACTCGCTGGCTATTTACTTTGTTTGTATGCTTACTATAGAATAAGCATACAAACAAACGAACAAAACACTTAAATAGGTTACGAACACATAATTCTCACAACATTCAGAAACAAGAAAAATTTCCCTTTTTTAAATATAATTTTAGTGACATTCAACTTCAGTCTTTTAAAATGTTGATGCTTAATATGTCTTTGATGTCATTAGCACATTGATGTTAACGGTAAAGCTATTCTTATAGACAACCACATACATCACACAAACTTCACTCTTTTTTTAACACTTTCGAACATATTCCATAAATCGATTTGCATGACATCTATATGGACCCGCCCGTCCGTGCTCTAATTCTCATAAACACACTCGGACTATGAAATTTCTAATGATTATAATTTCTAATCTATATCATTTATCATTCATTTAAAATTATATGTATATACAATTTCAAGACTGGTTATGAGCAATTACTGTTGAAAATGTGTTTTCAACAGTGATAATCATTTTTAAATGTAGCTAATTTGTAGTACATTATTAGGTGTATATAAATTATATAATCATATACAGGCTGCACGAAACAATTTGCAGATATGGATAGAAATTGCTATAAAAGAATTTTTATTTTATTATGAGTTTTTTCACCCTTTTTTAGAGACATAATTTCATTGTATGTAATAATAATTTTCGTAAACATACTCTGTTAGCATTGGAAAACATCCCACAATGTATGCCTGATGTCTGATTTTTTTGTTCGGACTTTTAATTGTTAATAATTTCCTATAGCATTTCTTTGACATTTTATTTTCATTTGTATTTAATATTCCTTTGTTGCTGCAAAACATTTATGTTTACGAAAACACTTTTCTTATGCATCTAAATACATTATGCTTGCATCATATTCTTTTCTATTAGAGATTTTGTTGCCTTACAACATTTTTTTTTAAATTTATACTTAATGATTCCTTTTTGCCCGAAAACATCAATGTTTATAAACATATTCTTATATCATCCAAATACATGATCCTCATAAACTTAATTTTTTTTTAACTTTCCAACAAGGTTGGAAATTGTTTTTGCATTCGGTTTGTCTGCCCCTCTGTCCACGCACTAACTCCCGTAAATATACTCAAATTCTCATTCAATTTATAAAATTTATTTTGAGTCCTCAAAGCATATTTCATAGCGTGTATGAAGTGTGTGAGTTAAATACTTTATTTACAGGGGCTCTCAAAAGAATTCCACTCCATTGTGGTAAATGGGGAAAAATCAGTTGCATGAGATTACATCATTTTAATTCACAAAGATTCACATCATTTTAATGAGATAACGCTATTTAAAACGCATTGAAATTGGTATAAATCAATGAATTTCACTATAAGATGATTACGATAAAATTGGAAAATTATAGCATTTGTCATTCATGAACGACAAATGCTACACTCTTAAAAGGAAAGAGTGGGATTGGCTTCTCAGGAAAAAACTGTAATTTATTGGATCGTGTATGATCTGTTTCTTACATTATTTACTCATCTTGATTTAAATTGCTTTTTTGAATTATTTTGAATCTCGATTAGAATGTCTTAAAAACAGCTCGTTCGCTCGTTCAGTTGTTTCAACTCTTTACGAGAATCTGACTTTCAAATCATGAGATGAGTGGATTATGGCTCAACTTGAGTTATTTCACGGCTAAGGTTTTAGGAGAGATGTATGGACACAAAAAAGAAATCGGTTACAATACCATCTTTGAGTATTAATTGCTGGAAGTGCATTTCAAAATTCTGTATGCACTAAAAAAATTAAATATATTTTTTTGTATATTACTCGCTGAATATAAATTCTATACCACATATAAAGGGCTGTACAAAGAATTCACGTGCCATTCGCTTTATTAGAGATTTCCGAAAGGGGATTGTCAACTGAAGTATATGTATTTCTTAACTGTGAATTAAATTTTGACATGTATTTAGTTAATTGATACAAATCTATGTATCATACAGAATACTATTCAAAGAATTCGGATAATTTTCGATTGTAGATGGGAGCAACTCAAATTGGGTTTCCATTGTATTTGAATTAAACATAATATTTTATTAATTAAATTAATATTGTATAATATTTTATAATTAAACATAATAACTTATTAAACGATTTAGTTCTGTTACGTTACTTTGAAACTGTTGGAAAGTGTTTCATTATCTATGTTTGACGAATAAATTTTTCATTCTTGTTTTATTGCGTATGGGAATATTTTTATTATATAAGGAAGACTGGACAAACCCATATCTCTCCAACCTTCCTCATAATCAAAAATCGTAACTCACTACATTTTTTCAATTTACTAACGGCTTACGTTTACAGTCCTTGTAAACTTCTTTGATTTGAAAAATAATAGTAATAATGCTTTTTAACATCCTTTTAAAAATTTATTTTCCTTGAAACTTAATATCTCTTTTATTGTCCTAAAACATTGATGCTTAAGAAAAAACCATTCTCATATCATTTAAACACACTATCCTCGTAAACTTTTTTTTTTATGTATTAATAATGTTTTGCAACATTTTTTAAAAGCTTTTTTTTTTATCGATTCTTGAAATTCCCTTGTTTCTGCAAAAGATTGATGCTTACGAAAGCACAATTCTCATATCATTCCAAATACATCATCCTATTGATTTATTACTATTATTATTATTAATGTTTTGCAAAATTCTTTTGAAGTTTTATTTTCATTGATATGAGATTCCCCTGTTTCTACAAAATATTGATGTTTACGAACACACAACTTAACTTTCATAAAATCTAAATACATCATTCTCATAAACCTCATTCTAATAAAAAAAATTCTTTGAAACGTTCTTTAAAAAAATTATTTTATTGTTACTGAATATGGTTTTGTTGCCACAATTACATTGTTTTTTACGACCATAGATTTATTAATCATAAGTAGTAAGAGTAGAACTGTTCAATAAAACTTAAGAATTTATTGATTATTTATGAATTTCTCAGCACAAAGTATTTCTAATTACAGGAAAAATAAATTCAAATACATGCAAGACATGGAAATGCTTACAAAATATTTTATCTTTTAAACAGTCTAAACAACTTCATTTCCGAAGTTTTATGACACATTTCATTCGTTTTCATTTTCTCTCTCCCTCTCTCTCTCTCTCTCTCTCTCTCTCTCTCTCTCTCTCTCTCTCTCTCTCTCTCTCTCTCTCTCTCTCTCTCTCTCTCTCTCTCTCTCTCTCTCTCTCTCTCTCTTTTTTTTTTTTTTTGTTGTTGTAAATTTACTTATGTAATTTGATTTTATATCCGTTATTTCCTATCAGTTCATCATATTAGGTGAACTTAATATAACTTGAAGAACTTGACTAAAAAATGTTATGCCCTTTTCATCAAATAGTTATTATATTTTTTTCTAAGTTCCTGAGTGATCTATGAACTTACACTTAATTCAAACTATTTGAAATATCAAAACAGCATTCCCCCCTCTTTTTTTCTTTCTTTGAAAAAGAAAAAAATAATAATAATGAGAAAAGGGCAGAGTTTGGTAAACATCCTTGGTGCCAAAAAATTCGAGATTCGTAATATAGAAAAAGTAAAGTTAGTCATTAAATGTTTCTTTATATATAAAAGTCTTTTGTAGGTATTCAGAAAAAGACAACACTCTGACTACCATGACTGTAAAAATCCTTTCTGTCTAAGATGATATGACTATTTGATAAGATGCGCTTAACAGAATGCGCTGTGAAATAAAAATATCCTCATTAGAATTCAAATCCTTACCTTCTTGAAACAGTTTCATTGTTGAGTGCAAAATATTCTTAAAAGTGTTCGATATTTAAATTTTTCTAAAGATGTATTTGTATTTTACACAGATAAATATTTAAAATTTTAATGCATTAAAATCATAAAAGACATCAATATACATGCATGGTTTTAGTCTTAATCTTTTAAACATGCATATTCTTTTACTCTAAAAGCCTTTGAGATGAAAGATAAGTTACCCCAATGTCTTTGTCTCGACTTAAACAGAAGGTCAAAGTAATTTTCTAGTGTCTATTAATTTCGTTTAAGTGTCATAACATGTCTGGATTCCGAAAAGTTCTCTTTGTGATTTCCATTCATTAAGACGTAAGCCCATTCTTTTACGGTGCATCTAAAGGGAAGCAACAGAGAGTAAAATTCGAGAGAAATATTTTTTTCAGATCAGCAAGATGCGTTGCTTGCTGGTCATGATGTGCTTTATTATTTTAGCTTAGGAAAGAACATGATGCTGTCACAAATGGAACACCTTTGATTTCAATGCAATTTATTCTTAGATATAATTTACTTTAATAAGAATGCGTTAAAAATATCTAAATACGCTTCAATAACCATGATTTAAGTTTAGCTCTTAGATTTTCAAACCTTTTTAGTTCGTTAATACTTATAATGCTATTTTGAAAAAAAGAAGATGCGGTACTTTAGATGAAATGAACTTATGTAAATTTTTTTAAGGACAGTAGGGGAAGATAGGGCACGTTGGGACACCTCAATTTTCAGGCTTTACTTTGCAGTTCAAAATTAGCGCACATAAGTGCCAATTTATGATACTACAATCTACTCTCGCATGTGTTTTGGAATGGCTGTTGTTTGCTGGCAGCAAATAATGCTATTATATGTGTTTTGAAGAATAAATTTTTCATTAAAGAAATAAAATAATACAAGTGGTAGCAGCATATTGTGATGAAAAAACGTGTATTTATTGCTTTTTAATGGTAAAAAATAAACTTTACTGCTGAGCTTAACAGTGCAAATGTTTTTATTACTTAATGTGCGAGATGGGGCATGTTGGAACACTCAGTTGTGGGACACCGTGGGACATTCCAAAAATGCTGAAAAGACCAAATGCAGCTCACAGAAGAAAAAAAAAACAGTACACAACAAGTTAGATTCCGAAAAATTATCTTTGTGGTTTTCATTCATCAAGACGCACCCTATTCTTTTGCGGTGCAGCTGTAGAGAAGCAACAAAGAGTAAAATTCGAGAAAAAATATTTGCTGAGATCGGCAAGATGCGCTGCTTGCTGGTCATGATGTGCTTTATAAGTTTAGCTTAGAAAAGAGCATGATGTTGTCACAAATGGAACACCTTTAATTTCAATGTAATTTATACTTAGATATCTAATAGTAATGCGTTAGAAATATCTAAATAAGCTACAATAACCATGATTAAGGTTTAACTCTTAGATTTTGAAACCTTTTCAGCTAGTTAATGCTTTACTTAGTACATTGAACGCTGTTTCGAAAATAAGAAAATGCTGTTCTTTAGATGAAAAGAGCTTATGAAGAAAGTTTCAAGGACAGTATTGATGTAATGTTAAAGTTATACAGATGTAAAATTCCTTAACAGATAACTTTAAAATTAGGTTATTTACTTAAGTCTGATTAAACAAGGTTTTGTAACACGAAAAATTATATCTATTGAATGCGATTAAAGAAAAAAGAAACATTTAAGATAAAAAGAAAAAGAACAAGAGATGTGAATCAAAAGTACCGAGATATAATGTGAATATTTAGAAAACTTCAAAACTTTTTAGAATCTTTATAATTATGCTACTACAATGTGAAATAAATGCTTTTAATGAAAGTAAATCACTAAAAAAAATAACAGAGATAGAACGGCTGAACTTGATCAAACAATCAAAAATCAATAAACTTTATAATTTTTTAAAAGTTTCTTAATAACGTGAAGCATTAGATGCTAACACTTCTTTTGGAGATAGTATATATAAAATCATTTTGCTTTAGCAATAGTTAGTATACCATCTAAAATTAGCGTTAAATGTGATGTTATCATATGAATCGAACTTATCATATGTCAGTTTCAGTTTCATTCGTTGAAGATTGTGTTATAGATAGAAAAGTTGCTTTTTTCTAATTAAATATTGTTTCATAAATTGTCATTTTATTTTATATGATTTCATACACTCGTGTACATGCTTTCAATCAGAACTCATCCACATGTTATGTAATGCTATGTAAATGATGCGTTACAATATTATCAATAAAATAAATCTATCATTCACATTTATTATCATCATTAAATTATATTTATCATTTATGTTTAATTGTAAAAGATATCAATAGTAGCTTCAGAAACAGCTTAAAATGTCAAAATTTTTATGCCTATTGAATAATTAATTTTCAATCCTTTCTTAGAAGAAGAAAAGAGAGAAAGAAAAATTGTTTAATCTTTTTATTTATTTATTTATTTATTTATTTATTTAAAAAACACAATTGTCATGGTTAACTTACATGAGTAAGTTCAGAAAAAATCTAGAGAGGTACAAGTTATTTGAACGAATGTGCCTTTAATGCGCAGCCAAAAGGACTCGTTCTTTAAAAGAATAAATATGATAATGAAAAAAAAAAAAAAAAAAAAAAAAAAAAAAAAACTTAATTCTTTTTTAGAATTTCTCCTGCAAGTCAATTTTTAAACACATTGACATAAAAAGCAATACAGAACAATTAAAGATATTAAACACTGAAAATATATAATTTAAAAAAATAATCAGATGTACAAAAAGTTCAATCAATTAAATTTCAAAATCCAGGGAGGAACAACGATCCTCCCTTGCACACTCACTTTGCAGTGCTGTGTACTATTAAGTACCATCAATGATCTTAGAAAAAGAAAGAAAAATTCATTCCCAACATAACAACGAAAAAAGTGAAAGAAAGAAAGAAAAAAAGTTAATACTTGATGATTGGAAGTCCCAGTGAAATTTACTGGGTACATTTAGCAACCGACACACGTGACAACATCTAAGAACAATTAACGAGTAACGGTGCTTCCAGCTCCCCTTCATCCAAAATAAAAACACACAGGCACTAGGAAATGCTTTCGTTTGGGAGCTTTTAGGCTTTGTGGACAGGAAAAGGCTCTTAGATCATTTTGTCGGCTTACTTAAAGTGGATTATAATGGCCATTTTTAGGGAAATTTGTTTGCTGCAACTAAGATATAAATAAATAATACTTTAGAATTTCCCTTTATTTTGAAAAAAGCCCTTAGACAATCATTATTGTATCGTATTTCTCCTCAAATCAAGAATTACTTTATTTAAATCAAACTTCAGAAAAATCGGTTCTTCAGCAAGGTGGCTAGTGGTCAGGGAAAAACACAGTCAGAAAAAAGGAGAAATACCAGTAGTTTCTTATAGAAAATATTTCAAATAATATAAAGGGATTATTAATTCATTAGTGCCTAGCGTCCCTTTTTTGGGACGGTTGTAAAAATGGCAAAAAAGCATTTTTCACACCAGCATATAGGAAGACAAATAAATGCTTTCTTTCTCGTGACAAATTTCTCGATAATTAAAATAAAATGTTTTTTACTTTAAAAGTGGTAGGAAATCGAAATTTTTAATTTTAATGATGAAAATAATTCAGACATTAATGGATGCAGACATTATTGACAATTAAATTAAAACCCATTATTGACATATGGGTTCAGGCATTATTGACAAATAAATGCTTTTTTTCTCGTGACAAATTTCTCGATAATTAAAATAAAATGTTTTTTTTTATTTTAAAAGTGGTAGGAAATCGAAATTTTTAATTTTAATGATGAAAATAATTCAGGCATTAATGGGTTAAACGCGAATTTCTATACTACAGTTTACTCTCTCATATGTTTTGAAATGGCTGGTGTTTGCTGTCAACAAATAATATCATTATTTTTGTTTCGAATGAGATTGAGTAACATTGATGTGTGTTATGTGTATTATGTGTGTTATGATGTGTGTTGAAATATTTTCTATAAGAAACTACTGGTATTTCTCCTTTTTTCTGACTGTGTTTTTCCCTGACCACTAGCCACCTTGCTGAAGAACCGATTTTTCTGAAGTTTGATTTAAATTAAGTAATTCTTGATTTAAGGAGAAATATGATTTAATAATGATTGTCTAAGGGCCTTTTTTCAAAATAAATTCTATACTACAGTCTACTCTCTCATGTGTTTTGGAATGGCTGGTGTTTGTTGTCAACAAATAATACCATTATTTTTGTTTCGAATGAGGTTGAGTAACATTGATGTGTGTTATGACGGATAATTTTTTTATTTAAGAAATGAAATAATACAAGTGGGAGCATGTTGTGATGAAAAACATGCATTTTTTCTTATTTTAATGGTAAAAAATAGACTGTAATGCTAAGCTTAACAGCGTAAATGTTTTTACTTAATGTGCAAGATGGGACAGCTTGGGACACTCAGTTGTGGGGCACCTTGGGACATTCCAAAAATGCTGAAAAGACCAAATGCAGCTTACAGAATGATAAAAAAAAAAAAAAAAAAAAAAAAAAAAAAAAAAAAAAAAAAAAAAAAAAAACAGAACGCAACAAGTTAGGATTTTCATCAAGCAGTGAGGGTGAGACATTTGCACTAGCAAAATGGTTGAAAATTATCCCTGGAAGGAAAAAAAAATATAAATGGTTTATTTAATGTCAATAAATGAATTATGCTGTTCATGTGATGCCAATTTTCCTACAGATAGCAAACTTGCTCAAGATAGGTGAATTAACTTACAGGCAAACCCACTATGGGATAGTGTGTATTGGTAAAGTTTGCAGGAAAACAAAGCATTGCTGTAGTGTAGAGCATGTTAAAATTGTTGATGACAGCAGCAAATATGAGCTAGCCATTTTGAGACAAAAAAGTCAAAAGTTAACTTTTATTTATTTATTTATTTATTTATTTATTTATTTTTATTTTTATTTTTATTTTTTGTAATTTTGATAATTATGATAGCTTATTTGAGCATTAAACAGATATTCTTTTAAAACTTTGCACTCCTAAAAACAAAATAGGTCAAAGATGTATTTTATTAGAATGTGAAGTACATAATTTTTTTCTCATCAAATACAAGATATATTAATGAAAACGTATGTTACAATTCTAATTATTAAAGTGTTTTAATTTTTAAATTATTTCATGTTGAACTAAAGCTTTATAAATAAAGTTTTTTTTCATCAATTAAATGCAACATTTTTATGCATTTTTGATTAAAACTAGTGTTCCAACCTGCCCCACCAAGTGGGGCAGTTTGGGACATTTTAACAGTTTTTTTTCACACTTTTTCTGTGAGATATTAGATTATTATGATTTTTATTTCATGCAGAAATGTTTATACTTTATATCTAATTAGTTCTAAAACCAGAATAAATGTTCGTAAAATTTGGAAAAATCATTTACTGAAAAACGTTCCAAGGTTCCCCACCTACCCCTATACTTAAATTACATTCAAATTAAAAGAAATGTGTGATTTAATTAAACATGCGCGTTTGATGTAATTAGTCTGTTTCTCTCTCTCTCTCTCTCTCTTAAGAACTAATCATGCTTTAAAACTTTGGGAGCCTGCACCTTACTTTAAATATGTTTTTTTAAGTATGAAACTCTTTAATGGTTATTTTAATTTCATTCTATGTGTTAAAAAATATAATTCATTCATGCAAAGTAAATAAATAAATAAATAAAATAAATAAAAAATAAAATAAAATAAATACTAATCATTGATAATGAATTCTAGCAATTACTTAAAGCAACGAAATATATAAAATTGAAAGAAATTGTAGCAAATATTTTTAAAAATGCTGTTTTAAGTTAAAATTAAAAAAATAAATGAATCATGCATTGTGTACTATAAAAAAACTGTTTTTAGCCTCTTTTTTTTTTTTTTTTTTTTTTTTATTAAGAAAAAAAGAGAACAATTAATAGGCTGAGTACCGGATTTACTTTTTGAAAAATTCAAAATTTTTGCTAATATTAAAGCAAAAGAATAAAATGAATAAATGTTATAGTGTCATCAGTTGTGCGATATTTTTTCAACGTAATAGCTTTGCCGTGTGATACACAAATTTGCACACATCAATATTCACAGGAACAAGAGCGAAAAAAAAAATAGCATCTAAAATTAATTTGTTTCACTTGATTGCTATCAAGTTTCTTACAGCATATAAAATAATATAACATCATATGAGAACCTCAGAAGCCAAGGGGTACGAGCGATAAAAATTCGATTTGGAGTAAATTGAGTTCAAGTATAATTGACATTAAATTTAAACATCAATAATAATTAACTGAATTGAACTAGGAAACTGTCGCTTGTTTTATTGTGGTCTTTGCACTTTTTTCCCCCAATAACTGTGAAAAAGTACAATTTTCCTTAAATTTATAATTAATCAATATTGATAATTATTCAGCAAAAGTGGTTTATCGATAGAATGCAGCACATAATTAGAAAATCACTTATATTTCATTACCTGACAATAATAATAATAAAAAAAAACGTATTTCCAGGTCATCTGTATACTTAGTTGAATTTTTTCAAATTTGTCACTTATACCCATTGGCTTCTGGAGTCGCATGTGCAATAAATGGTGATATCGTAGTCATACTTGCCAACATCCCGCTTTTTTAAACGAAAAAACTTACTTAAAACCAGAAAATTTATTAAAAGAAATGTTTCTTCTGTCTAGATGAATTTAACTAAAACTTAGATGGCTTAATTAATTAAATAAAATTTCTGATTTAAAGTATGTTTTGTTGATTTTTAAAAAGTAGGAGGTTGGTAAACATGCATAGTACTACAGTAAACATTCATTATTCTATTTATATTTAATTTCTGCATTTTCTTATAGGAAGTGGTCAAATCCAGTTGTGGCAATTTTTGCTAGAGCTACTTTCCGACAGCAGCAACGCCAACTGCATCACATGGGAAGGCACAAACGGTGAATTCAAGTTGACCGATCCAGATGAGGTGGCGAGGCGATGGGGCGAGAGGAAAAGCAAGCCCAATATGAACTACGACAAACTCAGCCGTGCCCTAAGATATTACTACGACAAGAACATAATGACCAAGGTGCATGGGAAAAGGTACGCGTACAAGTTCGATTTCCAAGGACTTGCGCAAGCGACTCAGCCTACAACGGCAGATCCCACCTACAAGTACCAGTCAGATCTGTTCATGTCCGGGTATCATCATAGTCCGAAGCTGAACTTCGTAGGTGCCCACACTGGTATACCATCCACGACGGGCAGCATTTTTCCTGCTCCTACCTCCTACTGGACAAATCCGAGTGCCAATTTGTATTCGAACATTGCAGCGGCGTCCACGCATACGATGCCACACCATCCAGGTCACGTTACATCGCATATTGGTTCGTATCCACACTACGCATGACGTCAGTGTGGCGGGTCGCCCGACTGGTGGTTAGCGTCGGTGACCAAATCGGAATGGACTGTGCCAGATGTCATATAAATACAAATATGGTTCATAAACTATGCACAGGAAGATGTTATCATTTGTATAAATGGACGAAATGTTCTTAATTTTGAATTGAGAAACGTGGTAATCAAAGGCTGGAATCAAAACAAACCGCTATCTATATGGAACGTTTCACAAAATGCATACCATAAAGAAAAAATTACGAGAATAAGGCTTGGAAGTATTATGTGGGATCTAATACCACGTTTCTCTTATGCTGTATCAAAATGGAAAGAAGAAATAATGTATAATTGTAAATCAACGCATTCTTCAAATAAATGAAGCTGCTAATAGTAAAAGGTTTTAAGACATTTTTGTGGTTGCGTTAATGCATTTGATTTAATAAGATAACTGATCCAATGACACTTGAGACACTTATGATGGATAGTTTTTATGACGAAAAATGCAGCACATAAAATATATATACATAAACAGTTTGAACTTCATATTATCGATATATTGCTGCGACATTATGAAGCAATAAATTCGTGTATAATTCCTTGTTGAGAAAGGAGAAAGAAAATCTTATATGATGTATATACGAGGGGTGATTTATTTGATCAAGGACATTATTCCATGGTATATCAACATTGATATTCATTTTCAATATTTTGTAAATAATGTTTAGGAAAATATTTTATTTTTGTTATAATGACATCAACAGTTATTTATTATTTTAAATTGTATAATTTTGTTGCTAATATGCTAACATTATAAGTAGTATTTATTTAAAATGTGTTATTTTTGTTACTTATGTTCCTATTTAAATACAATTGTTTTCATTTTGTACTCATCAATCGCTAATACTCCAAGAATTTATTATTTTACATTTACTAAAGGCATAAAGTTTGAAGCATACAAGTATAGTTAATTTCTGTTCCAAAAGAAATTTTAGATTTCACATTACTTATATAAAAAGCAAATTGTTATACACTACTTCGTAAATATGTAAACGAATTTTTAATTGGATCACATCTTTGCCTTTTTTTAAAATACTGGTAATGTTGAAAACTTCTTTTATTTAAAAAAAAAAAAAAAAAAAAAAAGGAACAAGGGAAATTCCTATTTATTTATTTCTTTATACAATAACATTTCATGTAAATTTTATTTAAAAAAAATTCCTTTAAGTGTAGAAAGAATACATGAATAACAAATAATTTTATCACCACACATTTATAAAGATTTCGATAAAAACATATTTATACATTTTTAGCTAAATAGCAGTATTTTTATGTAGAAAATCTCGACTTCAGCTACAAAAACGAGTTCTTCTCAAAGAAATCTCCGGTGTATCCAACAAAAAATAAGAAAAATTCCTTGACCTGTAGGGATCCAGATTTTTTTGTTATTTATTTAAAGTTCTAACTTATGTTATAAAATGAATTTAAATTCTTAAAAAGTTTATTTTGAGTAAATAATAATAATAATAAATACTGGAGGAAAAAAAAACCCAACGGTGAAAAATTAACAATTAATGTCATTATAAACAACGAGAAAAAAAATATGGCAATACCAACTATTTCTTAATGAACCGTTACATGTAAATTTTTCTAAAAATACTAAAAAAATGAAGATTTAAATTAAAATTAACTTGTGTTAAGAACAATTATTTTGAAAAGGGTTAAATAAAAGCACATAAGTTTTTAGATATAAAGTTACTTTCAATTGGATTTTTAATAAATTCGAGCTTTATTTATATATATATATATATATATATATATATATATATATATATATATATATATATATATATTACTTTATGGCTCATAAATTTGTGGCAAATAAAATAAAAGTGTGGCATAATGGTATTACATACGACATCTAAATATTTAGTAAAGAGATATTAAATCTTATGTATTTATTTATTCGGTATTGTAGCATTAAACTGGATTGAAGGTTTTGATACAAATGGGAATTCTTCCGAAATTCAAGTGGTCAATAAGATTTATTAAAATTAATAAAATTGTTTTTCATTTATAATTTTTAATAATAAATGCAATAGATAATGTAACATAACCGTTTTTTAAATCAAAAGTATATTTTCAACGAATGCTCAATAATTACTTGTTGTGAAACCAGAAACACTTTTATTAGTTGTAACAAATGCATGCATAAGAATAAATTTTCTCATTAATTTTAAGTGAGATTTCCCTAGTCATTAAACTTTTACCAATCTTTACTTACATATGTGTCATTTAATTGATTTTACACTTTTTCTGTTTTTTAACTGTTATTTATTTTACAATCATAGTCATCTTGTCTAAATGTTAAACAGAATGTTTATCTAGTCAATATATATTTTTTGTGTTTTGTTATGTTGCTAGATAATTATTTTATGTCTAGTCAAACTATGGGATAAATCTTGTAAAATATGACAAAATAAAGAAAAAAGATTTGAAATGTTTTTGTGTGTACTTTCTGAAAATTATTTTACATCATAGAACGAAAGATGGCTGCAAATACAATCACCTCATCAAGTTGACGGTTAAAATTCTGGGATTAGATAGAAATAGATTAGCATATTAAATTGCAACTACTCTGTTTAGTCATATTTTAGTAGAAAGTACCTACAAAGGCGATTTTAGTAGTTATCTGGTAGGTTTACCATTGTGTTTTCCTACATCCAAAGGTACAGGGTGTTACTTTTAAACTGACGCTATTTAGAGCTCTCTGTAACTCTTTCTAGTAACCGGAACTGTTTTAAAATTTATATGGAGACTAATGAAACCAAAGGAAAAATGATTCCAAGAATAAAAATTAATTCCAATCACCACCGATAAAGAGAATTGTGGTGCTATAGAAATTTTTGCAACCGAGAATTAGCATAACATGGGGGCAATATGTTTGCCTCGAATTTGCGTCGAATTCCTCGTCGGAAAAATGAATATAATGAATAAAACATGTGCCATTTTATCCAAATTATTAAATTTGTCTGTTTTTGGTGTTTTCTTTCAATGTACAACGCCAAATTCCCCTCTATCGGCAGTGCTTGGAACTTTTATTTTGTTTTTGTTATTGTTGGAATATTTTTCTTTTGTGCCAATGTGGTTTTCTTAGTCCATTTATAAAATTTTGTGTCATTCACACTATTAGAACAAGCTACTGTGGGAAAAAACACTTTGTATGAAAACATGGAGGACTCCGGGCAGGAAAACTCAATGATAAACGTACCAGTCAACCACTAAAATCGGATTTACAAGTGTTTGCCACAAAGATATGACTTGACAGATCAGTCGCATTTTAATATGTGAATCGAGTTGTGCCTAATCCTAGAATTTCGATCGTAAACTCGATGAGGTTATGGTTTCTGCATCCTCCTCTCGATATCATACAATAGAAAAAAAAAATAGGTTGCAGTGTTTATGCTCGCAAAAAAAGAAGAAAAAAGAAAAGGCTATCAATTTTTCGTTTCAGCATAATTGAATTATTCAATTTTTATGCAACATGACGGAATCTTATATTCGATTTCAACAATCCATACTTAACTTCAAATTTCGTAATGTCGTAAAATATTTCCTTTTTCATTAACCTTATTATGACTAGCTAAGGAAGTATGACTTTTTAGAACTTTCCAACAAAGCTAAAAAGTGCTTATACATTCGGTTTGTTCGTCCGTCTGTCCACGCTCTAACTCTAGTAAATATGCTCAGAATTTCATGCAATTGATAAAGCTTATTTAGGGTTACCAAAGCATGTTTAGTATTGCATATGTAGCATGTACGATTGATGATTCATTTACAGGGACACTCAAAAGAATTGGATTACATTATGGTATAATATAGAGAAAAATTATTCGGAGAGTATTTTAATGACATTACGCTATTTCAAATGCATTGAAACTGATATAAATCACTAAATTTGATTGCGATCAAGTTAGAATAGAGCATTCATAGAAATTTATTTTATTTATTCATTTATTTTGTTAATTTACAGGGACACAGAAAAAAATAAGTTACAGTAATGTCTTTGCGTAATAATTGCTAAAGTGTACGTTTTAAAATTCGGTATGCGCTTTTAAATTTAATTAGTTTCTTAAATATTCCTCTTTATATATAAATTCTATACCTCATATACAGGGCTGCACGAAAGTATTCGCATACCATTCTCCTTATTACAGGAAATTGCTGAAGAAGAATTTTAAACTGAAATATGTGTATCGCTTAAATGAATTTAATTTTGCAATTAATTTTTTTAATAGGAACAAGTTTTTATATCATATACCAGGCTGCTAAAAAATTTGGATAATTTTCCGTTTGTATATGAAAACAGCTGAAATTCGGCTTTGAAATGCACTATACATTTCCATATGGTGAAATGAGATTACAATTACTCTAAAATAAAATTCCAAATTTACTGCATACATCAATAACTTGCCTCTTTTTGGATAACTAAACCGCATTTTTGAAGTCTGGTTGTTTATTAGTACATTTAAAAGATTTTTTTTATTTTTTTTTTTTTTATGATATACATTTTTGTATTAAATAACAAGCTAACATGCAGTTTAACTGCTTTCCTGATTTTCCCGTACGTGATATGGGCAACGTATTTTTTCCAATTATGATTTGCCCACACAACGTAGGGCGATATATTTCGGTCATAGTTTATTAATTTCACCAGTAAATTTTTAGTGTAATTTTTTTATTATTTAATCCGAGCAATTTTCAGATTCAATGAGGCAAATTTTTCTGTTTTGAAAAATTGGTGATAAAAGATTAATAATTCTGCATTATGAAATACTGGTATAAATAATAGGCATTATTTTTTAAAAATTCTAAAATATTGACCAGTTAAGTGGTTAACCATCTGACACTCTTGCAAAAGAGCAAAATTGTAATGTTGTTTTCTCAGCATTTTGTTTTAATTGCTAAAAAAAATATGATTCTTTCAAAGTTATAGAAAAATCTTATTTACGAATATGAATGTTATCCTTGAGTGTGTTACTCATTTCACAATGTATTAAAAATCCATTAAATCAACTGCGTTATATCATTTTAATTATTGCTTGCATTGCAGTGAAAACTGGACCTTAGGGAACGTCTATAGACGGGCTTGTCAGTGAGAGGGTTTTAAGAAGATTCTAAAAAAATACCCGTTTAGAATAACAGTAAACAAGACAGATTTTGAGTTTGAAAATTTTTGAAATGAAAAAAATTTTTGAAAATTTGAAAACTAGATTATGTTTCCATGAATATACACTATATTGCCATTGATTATGGGACACTTGCGATTTTAGACATTTTACTAAATATCTAGAAAAATACATGAGGAATCATCTCTAAACTCTTAGTGTATAAATATAATAGTATACGTCATACATCTCCGTGAAGATTTTTTACCGAAACTCCATAGGGGACCGTCAACAAATTAAAAAAGAATGAATATCTTTTGAATAACCCTGTCAAAACTAATGTAGCAAAAGCGCTCAAACTCTAGATTATGATTGAATGCCTTATTGTAATACACTGTGTTCATTTTTATGCAAATAGCATGCATACTCGCAGAGTAATTAAGGTTTTTATAAAAATGGTCCCAAATTTTTCCAAGTTTTTTCCTTATAATTTTCAGAGTTCTTAATATAAAACAATATTTTCTTCAGAAAATATGACAAACAACATTGCACACAGTATTCTGTAATCAGAATTAAAAAATAATGAAAATTGTATACAAAATGAGTTGGTTTACTAAATAATTTTTTACTGCGCATGCGTCAACGATATCAAAATTTCATTTGCAAATTATGTTAGCTAAATGTATAGAGCAACTTTTGTGAAAGTCACAAAATCATAACTTGAAAATTCTGAAAATAATCGTCAATTGAATAAGTTGAAAATCCGTTATTTTCAAAATGAAGCAAAAACAAGAGGGGTTGTATCCATATATTCATTGATTAGTGTCAATATAGAGTACACAATACGGGATGCTACGATTACTTTTGGATAAAATCCCTCATTTTTTTGCTTCATTTTGGAAACAACGGATTTTGTCCTTTTTCTATAGACAATTACTTTCAGAATTTTCAAGCTATAATTTTGAGACTTTTACAAAAGTTGCTCTATACATTTAGCTAACATAATATGCAAATGAAATTTTGATATCTTTGACGCATGCGCAGTAAAAAATTATTT
Organism: Maratus speculifer; assembly: GCA_964019185.1. Classification (NCBI taxonomy): domain Eukaryota; kingdom Metazoa; phylum Arthropoda; class Arachnida; order Araneae; family Salticidae; genus Maratus; species Maratus speculifer. The sequence goes on along the minus strand of OZ025290.1, from coordinate 51,513,907 downwards.
AGTAAACCTACTCATTTTTCATACAATTTTTATTATTTTTTAATTCTGATTACAGGGTACTGTGTGCAATATTGTTTGTTATATTTTCTGAAAAAAATATTATTTTATATTAAGAACTCTGAAAATTATAAGGGAAAAACTTAGAAAAATTTGGGGCCATTTTTATAAAAACCTTAATTACTCTGTGAGTATGCATGCTATTTGCATAAAAATGAACACAGTGTATTACAATAAGGCATTCAATCATAATCTAGAGTTTGAGCGCTTTTGCGCCATTAGTTTTGACAGGGTTATTCAAAAGATATTCATTCTTTTTTAATTTGTTGACGGTCCCCTATGGAGTTTCGGTAAAAAATCTTCACGGAGATGTATGACGTATACTATTATATTTATACACTAAGTGTTTCGAGATGATTCCTCATGTATTTTTCTAGATATTTAGTAAAATGTCTAAAATCGCAAGTGTCCCATAATCAATGGCAATATAGTGTATCTTTTAATATGACTATAGTCTTATATTATACATAAAAAAGTAAGAAAATAATTTAAATTAATGAAATTAATTAAAATAAATTTTCAAAGTCTAAATAAATGTTTTGCGAGTTTGAAAATTTTATATAACACATTAATAAAATTTAATACTTTAGACACAATCTATTTCAGAGTAGGATCATAAATGCATTATCAACGCACCATCATTTGCTTCATAACAAAAATTTTGGATAAACATTAAAAAATATGCCATTGTATTTATTGAAATTTCAGCATAATACTGATTATTATCACTAAAAAAACAAATAAATTGCGTAAATAAAATGAATTTTCATTTTTAAATATCTTTAATTATTAGCCACAGTATTTTAAAATTAAGGAATGCTCGTTACATAATTTTATAAAATAATTTCTTGACTTAATATTCTTGAATATGTCAGTTCTAATAAATCAATTCAATAAAGTAAACACATAGAAATAAGTATGATTCGATTGCGTAGTTCGGAAGCAGTTTCTTTTTCTTGTAAAATTTCGTAACAGTATAAGAAAAGCTTGCTTAACTGTTTTAATTCTTTTTCGAGTTTAATTCTGCCTGAATTATTAAATTTTCACTGAAAATTTTGCAATTTTATATGTAGATTTTACGATTCTTATATTTCCTTAACTTTTGAGATATTATTATTATTTAGTTTTAATGAATTTTCAATCAATAATGGTACATAAATTATCCCATCCTTATTTAAAAGAAAAATAATAAGGAGGTAATCTTCTCATTAAAATGGAAAAGCAAAACTATTTACAGATTAACTTATTTTTTTCTTTTATGGAACCTTAAAAGTGAAAAGCTTTAGATGGTGAAAATGCTATCATTTTCAAAAGAAAGCATGCATTCAACATTAAATCTTAAGTTATTAAAATTTAAGTTTTTGTCACATTAATAGCTTTAAATTTAGAGGTCGAAATACTTTTGTTAATAACATAACTTTTGAAAATTACTTCATTTATATAGAGCGTTGTCAATGAAAAAACAAATAAAAATCGTATCAAAAATATACAATTTCCAAAATATAATTTTCGTAACTTTTTTAAATTTACGTTAGAAACATTATGTATTATTTAACATAACAAATTTTAAAAGATTAATTTTATGAGTTTCCTATATATGGAACAAAACTAAATTTCTTTTGAAAAAAGATCATCTAAAGATTTTATACAACGTATCGAGTTTTTTATGCAAATAGTTTATTTTTCAATTTACAAATGCCGTTTACATATCGGTGAGCACAATATCTATTCGAATGTTTTTCTGATCAACTTAAGTAGAATGAAGAATTGTTTAGCTGACAAATTCATGTTTCAAAAGATTTCTGTAGTGTACAGTATGTTTAAGGAGAACAAAAAGTGAAAATGCGTGGCTTAAAATTTCGCATTCAGTGGATAACCATAAACTGATATATTTGCCGAATCGAATTTACACCATTTGCTGTATTATAGACATGTCAGAAGAGAAAAAAACTATATTTTCCTTCCAGATCGAAAATAAATAAAGAAAGAAAGACAGAAAGGAAAATACCAAAAAATATAAGAAAAAATAATAATTGGGCAATACTAATTTTTCTTTAAATCATTCTTTAAAAAGTTATATTTTTTACTAAAATATTTGCAATAACTTATAGAAGATGAAGTCATTTAATTTTTTTATCGCTAATAAATACTATACATTGCATTGTTATTTTAATGTTCATTTGCTTAATAAATACCATAAAAGTAATGTGTTTTTATTAACGTAATATTTAACATCAAAATTCTAAAGAAACATAAAATTGTTTAATTTTCTTTGTTACTAAACATTGATTGCATATTATTTAAGTTTAGTTTACCATCTAAAATAGAATAATTAATGTTTTTACATTTTCTTTTAATCTCTTTTGTTTTAAATTGAAAAAACTCCGTTTTTTTTCCGCTACTTTTTTTAAATATTAGCAAAATGTTAAAAAAAATATCCTATACTTAATTACAATTATCTCTCTCCCTCTTTTTTTTAACTGTGAAGAAATTTTGGCTTTAATATTTTAATTGTTATAATTTGTCAAAATTAATTTTGTTATAGGTTTATAATCAAGAAAAAAACGTAAGTATATTCATACATCCTGTGTAGTGAAATTATTTAGGCATTTTTTTTTTTCAGAACCATTAAAAAGTTTGCAAAAGGTATGTTAAAGGCCATTTTAAACCACCTTAATATGAAACAGTATTTTCTTTACCTATCCAAAGAAAAAGAGTTGCTATAATAGTTCTTTTATTATATTTTTTGCCAATATGAAATAGTTTTTAGAAAAAAAAAGTCTTCTTTTTTAAAGGGGGTAGAATAGCTGAACAAAAGTATGTTGCAATTACGAAACTTAAAGGGGAAAAAAAGAACAAAAGCTTTTTTTTTAAGCCTTGTTGTATAATTTGACACGAACAAAAAATTCAAGAATGCTTTCATTAATTATTTTCGAAACATTAAACTCCGAAACTTTACGTGGTGAATTTAATGACCACATTTCAAGAAATGGTTGACAATTAGCAACAAGAACAGGGCATTATTTTCTTTGGAGTTTAAAACAGAAGCGGGACTATTAAAAAGGGTTCTAATTACATGGCTAGTTTTTTTTTAACGCCTAAAAAACTTCAACCAGGAAAAAAAAAAATCTGAAAATGCCATGAAAAGAGAACCAGAATTACAATTTTGTCAAAAAATGTGTTATATTTATTTTTAAGACTGCCATTTTTATGAATAATATGAACGTTAATTTGGAACTTACGTAAGTCTTATAATATAAAAGTCTCAGTATTTTCTTGCATAATTATTCTTTCTTTGTAGTGTGGCTAAAATAAATTGTAGAGTGTCCAAAAACGTTACTGTTCCTTAAACCTCGAAAAACATAATAACCTAAACTACTATAAAAAAATAACTTAGCAAAAAGGAAAAAAGTTTCAGTTGATATGTTCAGTTAAAGGGGCAGTAAACGTTATTATTATTATTTTTTTTTTTTTATCATAGCAATATGAAATTTTGTGCACATATACATTTCACCGAAAGCATATGTCAAATCTTCAAAAAAATTCCAATCTTATTAAAATTTTTTAATTAAAAAAATTAAATTTTTAAACGAAATTTTAAAATGCTCCTCGTATTTTAATTTTTGAGATATTTTCTTGCTTTTGCATTTTTATAACTTAAAACTCTATCATAAACAAATTTGTGTAAGATTTTTTTAATCTCTTGATTACTTGTTTTACAGATTTTTTTCTAAATTCTATATCGATTTTCATCAAAATTTTGCCTTTTAATAAGTAAAAAATCAAATTTGACTACCTTAATGCAGACGGATTTTAAAAAGACTACACAATTTTTTTCTAAACAATGTCAGGATACTTCCTTGTCAATTTCATAAATATTGATTAAAAAAATCACGTCGCAAAAAGCAATTCAAAAATCTAAAAACGCTGAAAAATTATTTTCCAGAAAAACAGATTTAAAGTACATAAATACACTTACCTTTATTAATTAGTTCTTAAAACCTTCATAAATGTCTTTTTAATATGAAAAAACTGTTTTGGTATTATTATACCACAGAAATAGTTCTCTTTTGCTACGATTTTGCTCAAATAAAGGTCTACTGTTCCCTTTCTTTCTTTCTAACCGATGACCAGGCCCCTACCTGCCGAGTTACTTCAGCTTAACGGGTTAGATACCTGGTATCGGAGCGGATGACCACCTAATCGCCGCGTAGCGGCAATAAACCTTTTACCTTCGCTTCACACGTCCTCACATCTGCAATACTTATTTTTCATTTGTGCATACTTTGTTTTTTCGGTTGCTTATTATTACATCCTGTTGTTGTACTGCAAATGGTTACTCAAGTTGGTCTCGTAATCTAGAACCTTGATCAGATGACGAGACCTTCACCTGGCAAGGCACCTCCAGAGGTATAATTCACAGGTAACTTAGAGGACTTTGCACCCACGACGAATTTTACATGCACCAGGCACCAAAGAGTGCACCGGAGGTAAGGATTGATTATTGGTAGAAATAAGAAAATAAAAATCTCTGTTAGAGACTTTTCATTTCTATTTTAAGATAATAAAAATCGACTTAAAAATTATTCTTTTTATAAATTCTAACACTTATGTGATCAAATATAATGGTGATTGGTGATACGATTTAGACTGGATCGAAAGATAAATAAACTCCTTAAAAATAATTTATTATACTCAAAAGTAGTTTATAAATTATTTCACAATCGTATTACAATAGTAATAATAATTGTTAAATAACAAGCAACAAAAACTAATTATGTATAAAAAGTAAAGCATTTTAAATGAATCGTAAACCATACTGTTACAAGTTTTGAAAAATTGATTTTCTTTTCTTCTTTTTTTTTTTTGAGATTTTATCACTTAATAGGGACTATTTTATGGTACGTGAATATATGATTGCAAGAAAGTAGAAAAGAGTTATTATGAGTATTGTATTACAATTATCACACAAACTTTTCATTTGTTTTTATGAAAAGAATTTTTTTTTTTTTTTTCAAATTGTTTGCCACGTTTAATCTAACTAAACCGATTTGTTTAACTTTGGCAACCTCTTCCTTTAATTATTCAGTGCTTGAATCAGAGCCGTAGCTAGGAGTGAACAATAGGGGGGGGGGGGCTCAAGATAATGTAGGGGGGGGGTCATAATTTTTTTTCTCTCTCACTGACGCAGAAACATAAATCAGTGTATTCACATTGTAAGTACTCTGTTTCTTATTAAATTGTTATAATAACTTCATTTTATGCTAAGGAAAGTATATGATGGTGAAAGTTTTGAGTATATAACTGATGCAGAATTAAACATCATGTTAGCTTCCTATGAACAAATAGGATGAGGGAGTGTTGAAACACTTTTTTTAGATAAAATTTAGTAACTCTGCATAACTGTGAAAAAGTCTCAAAACTAAATTAGATATTTGAACAGTATTTCATTTCAATTTTCGGATCAGAAATTCATTGAGTGACCTTGGAATCTTTTCCAGGGGAGGCTCAAAATATTTTAGGGGGGGGGGGGCTGAGCCGCCCATAGCGCCCCCTTAGCTACGGCCCTGGCTTGAATGAAGAACATATTGTTTTCCTCGCTTTTCTTTTTCTTCCTTTTCTTTTCTTTTATCATTTAAAAACATTTTTTTATTTAATTTTCTCTTTCTACAGCCGCTATAAAATAAATAAATAAAATGAATGAATATTTTTTTCTTGTCATCCAGTTATTAACACAAACTTTATTTAATTAAAATCTGCTAATTATTTTAATTTCAAAATAATCCAACTTTAAAATAAAAAAATTGCCGCAAGGCATCCAAAAGAGGAGACGAAGGGGTGAGGGGGGAGAGGTGAAAAATTTAAAAAGTCATAATAACCTCGATTTTTTTTTTTTTTTTTTTTTTTTTTTTTTCCAAACAAAATGTACCAAAATTATCTTTAAATATCGTATTATAAAATAAAAATAAAGAAAAAAAATTGCGCAATGAAAAAAATAATTGTGAGGAGCACCGTTTCATCTACGACAAGGTTGTAACACCTTAAGTAGCATGACAAATTGACATAGAACAAACAGTTATGCCTCAGCAAAAATCTAACATTTATACCAAGAAAAAAAAAGTTAATAAAATTTTCATGTCAAAAGTTAGGAAATTAACATTTCTTCAAAATTTGTCATTTTGGAGTTTACTTAGAAAAATTACTTTTTTCTTCTTAAAAATAAAATTATGCAAGTCATAAAAAAATTGTTAAATTCCCTTGTCCAGTTACTAAAATGAATCTTATTTAATTAAAAACTGCTAATTATTTTAATATCAGATAAGTCAGAGTTAAACTAAAAGAATAAACGCACTGTAAAAAAATCCGTTCAATTTAGGGTAAAAATTGCTGCCAGCAGTTTTTGCCTTAAAGATTGCAGTAAAATTAGATGTAATAAAAAAAAAATGACATCTAATCTTTCTGAAATTTTTACGACAAAAGTGCATAAGTGAAATTTAATTCGAGTGAAACTATTCGTTACGTTCAAAAAAGTATAATTTCAAAATGTCTAGAAATTATGCTGGCAACATACCTGCCAGCAGTTTTTTCCGTAAATTTAAGGTATTTTATTTTACAGTGCGCAAAGCACCGAAAGAAAAAAAAAAGGATGGGAGCGGGGGAATAAACTTTTTCAAAGAAGCAATAACTCTTTTTTTTTTTTTTTTTTTTTTTTTTTTTAAATAAAATGCTTGAAAATTATCATTAAGTATCGTATTATGAATTTAAAAGAAAGATAATTGTGAGAAATACCATCTAGCAAAAAAAAGTTAAATTTGCGGAAAAATTGCTGGCAGCAACGTTGCCAGCAGCTTTTGTCGCAAATTTAACGAATTTTTTTACAGTGTATTCCGCCTACGCATAGCTAGATGTAATAATATGAAAATAATATAAATTATAAATAATATGAAAAATGGACGCATAACAAACTTTTATACCTCAGCAAATATCTATAGCATTTATACCAAGAAAAACAACTAATAAAATTTCCATGCCAAAATTTATCAAAATACCATTTTTTTTTTTTTTTTTTTTTTTTTTCAAAATTTTATCATTATGAAATTTACTTAGAAAAATTTCTTTTTTTCCTTTTAAAAATTTAGAAGTAAAAATAGAATTTCTACAAGTCATAAAAAAGAAAAAAAGGAGAGAGAGAGCGAGATTAAAAGAGACTTTTAATTTCTATACTTTTTGAAATTATACTTTTTCTAACATAACGAATAATTTTACTCTAATTCAATTTCACTGATGCACTTTTTCCCTCATTTTAGTAAAAACTAGAAAATGTGTCTTTTCAAATGAAAATTAAATAGTATAAATAATAGTTAAAAGAGGGGAGAAGAGGGGGGGGGGAAGAAAGGAAGAAAAAAAGCTTAGTCTTTCAAATTTATCCTGTTTATATATACGAGGTAGAACCCGTCGAAATTCGACGAAAGAAAATCTTTACAGAAGAACTGTTTCATTTATTTATTATAAATCTACAAAATTAATTACAGTAAAAAAAGCATCTTATATTGGTCAGTCTAAATCTCAAGCAAACATTATTTTAAGTAAAAATTAACAAAAAATTAATAAAATCGAAATTTCCCGGATGTTATAATAAACGCACTTTAATTTCTAATTTTTTTTTTTTTTTTTTTTTTCAATTTTAAGAGAAAACGGAGTGATTCTGTTGCCACACTTAAAAAATTGGTACTAATAATAATAATAAAAAAATAATTTATCAAAAATAAATTGAGTCACAGCTTTGAAAAAATTGCATTTAAAAGTACATTTTTTCTCTATACGACGGTGTAAAAAATTAAAATGTACGATGTTCAGAAGTGTAAAATTTCCAGTACCAAAAATTGCAAAACCGAAATTCCATGGAAAAGTGTTGCGCATATTAATTTCTATTTTCCTTTCTTTTTTTTTTTTTTTTTCAATTTTAAGAGAAAATGGAGTGATTCTGTTGCCACAATTACAAAATTGGTACTAAAAATTATAATAAAAATTAATATCTCAAAAATAAATTGAGGTACAGTTTTCAAACAAATTGCATTTATGAGCACATTTTTTTTCTCTATAGAACGGTGTAAAAATTTAAAATGTGCCATGTTTAGAAGTGTAAAATTTCAAAACCGACATTGCAAGGGAAAGTGTTGCCATTCGCAAAATGACTTATGCGTTACGCACAGATACGTTTGGATTCAAAATACAAATTAAAAAAAAAAAAAAAAAAAAAAAAAAAAAAAAAAAAAAAAAAAACGAGATTTTACAATTTTATTTATATAATAATCATAGTTATATAGTAAATTAAAAAACTAAATGTGTCTAAAAAATAAAAAAATAAAATAAAAAAAATAGTTATGCTCTTTCCTGATTTGCCCGTGAGTCATACGAGCAACGTGTTTTTGCCAATCCTGATTTGCTTGTATCACATACGGGCATTCATATTCCAATCATGGTTTATTATTATCACCAGTAAATTTTTACTGTAAATTTTGTATTATTTAAACTGAGCGTTTTTCTGATTCAATTAGGCAGAAATTTCTGTTTAGAAAACTAGGTGATAAATGATTATAAGTATGTAAAAGATGCAAAAAGAAAGGTATTATTTCAAAGTTTTTCAAAAATATCAATCAGTTAAGTGGTTAAATCAGTCGTAAATTTTAAAGAGTTCCACCTAGACATAAATTTCAAAAATTCTTTTCGTTCTATTCGAGCCTTTTTGAAATAAATGGGGACTAGTATATCTAGTGCTTGGATAAATGATGCTATGTAAGTAAAAAAGATTGCAAATATTTTGTAACAATTATAACGTTAAACTTGTTTCCTCAAAAATGCATTTTTCAAGTCGTTGACGACGATTAATTTGAAACTACTAAAACCATTCACTTTTAATTTTTCTTGTCTTTTAATTTACTTATTTAGTGCTTAAACGAAAAATTAATCATTTTATTTGCTTTTATTTCTTTTTCTTTTTCTTTCCTTTCTTTTTTCTTTTTTTTTCTCCAAAAATGAAATTTTTAAAAGTTTATTTTTATAGTTGCTAGAATGAACCTTATTTAATTAAAAGCTGCTAATTATTTCCATTTTAAATTAGACAAATTTAAACTAAAAAAATAACCACAAACCACCAAAAAGATTAAAAAAAAAAAAGAAGGAAATAATCATCACAAATGTGGCAATAACTTTTTGAAAAATAAAATGCATCAAAATTATCTGATTGCCTTATTATAAAACATAGTTTTATAAAATCATATAATAATAATAATAATAATAATAATAATAATAATAATAATAATAATAATAATGACATCTGTGTCATATAAATATTATTCAGTCTTTTTTTTTAAGTCTACTTTAGTGTTATATTTTGAAATGACAACCCAAATACAGTTTCTGCCCCGGGCAACGCTGAGCAAGTCAGCGAGTATCTAGAAAAATGGAGTAATTTAATTACTACAACTACAAGGATAGCATTAAAAATTACAATATGTATATGCATATACACCGCTCAGCAAAAGTTTAGACAATGATCGATTATGCTTCTATTTTCGGAAATATGAACCGAATATTTGTAATTCCTCTGTCAAATATTAGTTGTGACTTATACTTTATTCACACACAATAAATTTTTAATTTTACCTTTTACATAAAATATAATGACAAAAAAATAAAATTAACATTGTGGCAAAAGTATAGACAATTTGTGTATTTACAGAAAAAATAACTACAAATTAAAATCGAGTTGCACCCGCATTGTTTGCAGTTAGTGCAAGAATGTGACTTTTCATTGAAAAAACTAAATGCTGCGTCACTTAGGAGTCTATTTCGTATCAAACATGTTCAACAGCAGCTCGAAACTCATTAAAAGAAAACTATAACAAAAATCTGCATAAACATTACGACATATGATGTTACAAAAGTTTTCGATTGGGTCCGGATCAGAACTATACACCGGCCAGTTGAGATCAATAGTATTTTCAGAGTTAGACGAAGTTCTTCTTTTGTATGCAACATGAATAGATGCTAAAATCCATACTTTAGATCAGCAAAAGTTCTCCAAATGACTAAAAATTAATCTCCAACGTATGCACGTAGTCTTGTGTTGCTTAGCAACCAATGAATAACTCCACAGATGCACGAGCATTAAAGCTAAGTGAGAACCAAATTATTTAAAATTCACCTTCTTTTTGTCGACTTAATAAAGTCCCAGGATCTTTGCTTAAATCATTCCAATAGTATGCCCACGTGTTTGGGCCATTCAAATTTCACTTTTTTTTTTTTTTCGTTACTGAATATCATAACGTACCATTTGGGTCCATATGACGTATGTTTGCAAGTTAATTGAATTCTGGACAATTTATAGCGGGATTTTAAAGCTGATTGTTTTATTATTGTCATGTAAATTGATTTAGCTGTTTCTTTAATCATCTAAGCATCATGTCCGTCGACACAGAAATTCCTGACTTACTTTTAATGTGATTAACAACCATTATTTGTGTAAATGTCACTTTCTGGATCCTTTTGTCATCGCATTTTCTTGTCACACAAGGTCTTTCAAATTATGTTTTTTTTTTTTTTTTCTTTTTTTTTTTTTTTTTTTTGGAGTCATCCTTAGGCTATACTTCACAGAACAAACCACTTTGGACGATTCAGTGCTGCTGAAATTTCTGCAACTGTCTTCTCTTTCCATTTCAGCTTCCCTACTTCAATTACCTCATCTAAATGAATATTTTTAGCTCGCGGTATCTTCACTAACTGATGCTATATCGAGGTATAATTAAATACTTCAGACATGTGACATCATAACTTGGAAATTTGCATTTATCCATAAACAGTTGGCTAAAAATCAAAAAAGTGTCTAAACTTTTGCAATATGCAAATTTTATTTTTTTCAGTTAAATTACATGTTATCTTACATTATAACCATTATTTTTATTGTACATTGTTTAAAATATATTTGAAAATAAGTATAGCCCTTTCTAAAACTCACGTGTTCGTATTTTTTATTTAAAGGTTAAAAAACACCAGTGTCTAAACTTTTGCTGAGCACTGTATATATGAAACTGCCTCAAATTTTAAAATTCCGAGATTTTATATGACATTCTCGGATACAGGTATATAACAAATGTAAATTTGAAAGCTCAAAATTCGAGATTCTCTGAGTAAATAAACAAACAAGGAGATTTTTTAATATCATAAATATAGCCTGTAACAGAAAAAAAATACGTGTGGCACTCGGGGACTGCCGCGGTAAAGCTATTGCATAGCATTTCTTATCAACTTATGCAATTATAATTGTGAGGGAGTGACTTTTGTAATAAAGGCACTCTAGCATTTTTGAGATCGTGACGTCAATGATTTAACATGTGTAAGCGTGAAAGCGACATCTATCCTCTCTTTTACTTTAATTTTCTAGAGCGTGTGTGTCTTTCTCGGATTCTACAGTTATGTCGCGGTTAGAAGTAATATGTAAATTTGTAGTATCTCAGTTTGCAGCATATAAAAGCTTGGAGTTTGAGTGTGTGTCTAGCTGCATTAGCCAGCTAGTGGCGTCTAGCAGTGTGTGTCTAGCGGCCTTGGCCGACTAGGTGAATCTAGCGACAATAGCCAGCTAGGTGTATCGAGCCTCCAGTGAGTGACAAGGAGTTTTGGAAGTAGATTCGAGAAATTGGCCGGTGGTAAGAGTTAATTATTAAATACGTTGAATATTTTCAAAGTCAATAAAGAATATATGTACAGCCACGGGCTGTCTAATAAAGTTTATCTAGCAGTTTAGTGGAAACTGAAGTGAGAAGTAATCTAAAGTGCCCCGATTGAGTTAGTGCCAGAGCTGTGAGTATGAGTTTAATCTTTTAGCATTGTTACCAGTTATTAAAATTAAGAACTGCTCCACTGCCCTTCAGCCCTAACCGTTTTAAATAAACTGTTTTTATCTTAGTTCCTGAGTTATGTCTGCATTTAACCCCCAGTACGAGCACCCAACCGTTACAAATGGCGCCCAACATGTGTTTACCGTTACATAATTATTTATGCAGTTTTTTATTTATGCAGTTTTTTTTTTTTTTTTTTTTTTTTTTTTTTGTCTTTGATATTAATTTAAGTTACACTTTTTGAGCGTGATGACCGATAACATTTTTTTTTCTTTTATTGAACTAATGAGAATTAGTTCAATAAAAGAAAAATTGTTTAAAATATTTTTATTATCTTACAATACATGTAGGTTAATCAGGAATTTTTATCATTGAAACTATACGTTTATGGTAGCTGTAATAAAAAACAGAAGTTTGAGACTTGATATTCTCAAAATACCTGAAAAATACCGCGTCAATGTCTGCCGAAGTCCAACGAGGGATACCGTGCAAAAGTCTGTCAAACTGAAGCGACGTTCGCCGGAGTGTTAGGTTTTTTCTCGTTACGGAATTTCTAGAATCTTTCGCCGCGCTCAAAGCCCGCGATAAAAGCCATGCAATACCTTAATAAATTACCAAACAAAATTTGGCCACGCTACGAAAAGTAGATCGCTTGTTATAAGCATTTTAAATTTTTCGACCCTCACCATGGGGGATCTCCTGTCACCAAAAATTAACACTGTCTTATAATAAATTACCAAACAAAATTTAGCCGCGCTACGAAAATTGATCGTGAGTTATAAACATTTTAAATTTTTCGACCCTCACCGTGGGGGTCTCCTGTCACCAAAAATTAACACTGTCTCATAATAAATCATCAAACAAATTTTGGCCGCGATGCGAAAATTAGATCGCGAGTTATAAGCATTTTAACTTTTTCGACCCTCACCGTAGGGGGGGGGGGTCTCCTGTCACCAAAATTTAACACTGTCTCATAATAAATCATCAAAAAATTTTGGCCGCGCTACGAAAATTAGACCGCGAGTTATAAGCATTTTAACTTTTTCGACCCTCACCGTGAGGGTCTCCTGTCACCAAAAATTAATACTGTTTCATAATAAATCACCAAACAAAATTTGGCCGCGCTAGATCGCGAGTTATAAGCATTTTAAATTTTTCGACCCTCAACGTGGGGGGTCACCTGTCACCAAAATTAAAACTATCTGATAATAAATTACCAAACAAAATTTGGCCGCGCTACGAAAATTAAATCGCGAGTTATAAACATTTTAAATTTTTCGATCCTCACCGTGGGGGGGGGGGTCTCCTGTCACCAAAAATTAACACTCTCTCATAATAAATTACCAAACCAAATTTGGCCGCGATACGAAAATTCGATTGCGAGTTATAAGCATCTTAAATTTTTCGACCCTCACCGTGAAGAAGGGGGGTCTCCTGTCAACAAATATTAAAACTGTCTCATAATAAATTACCAAACAAAAAATATGGCCTCGATACGAAAATTAGATCGCCAGTTATAAGCATTTTAAATTTTTCGACCCGCACCGTGGGGGGGGTCTCCTGTCAACAAAATTTAACACTGTCTCATAATAAATCATCAAACAAATTTTGGCCGCGCTACGAAAATTAGACCGCGAGTTATAAGCATTTTAACTTTTTCGACCCTCACCGTGGGGGTCTCCTGTCCCCAAAAATTAACACTGTTTCATAATAAATCACCAAACAAAATTTGGCCGCGCTACGAAAATTAGATCGTGAGTTATAAGCATTTTAAATTTTTGGACCTTCAACGTGGGAGGTCACCTGTCACCAAAAGTAAAACTGTCTCATAATAAATTACCAAACAAAATTTGACCGCGCTACGAAAATTAGATCGCGAGTTATAAGCGTTTTAAATTTTTCGACCCTCAACGTGGGGGGTCACCTGTCACCAAAATTAACACTGTCTCATAATAAATTACCAAACAAAATTTGGCCGCGCTACGAAAATTAGATCGCGTGTTATAAACATTTTAAATTTTTCGATCCTCACCGTGGGGGGGGGGGAGGTCTCCTGTCACCAAAAATTAACACTCTCTCATAATAAATTACCAAACCAAATTTGGCCGCGATACGAAAATTCGATTGCGAGTTATAAGCATTTTAAATTTTTCGACCCTCACCGTGAAGAAGGGGGGGGGGGGGTCTCCTGTCACCAAATATTAAAACTGTCTCATAATAAATTACCAAACAAAATATGGCCTCGATACGAAAGTTAGATCGCGAGTTATAAGCATTTTAAATTTTTCGACCTTCACCGTGGGGGGGTCTCCTGTCACCAAAAATTAACACTCTCTCATAATAAATTACCAAACAAAATTTGGCCGCTCTACGAAAATTAGGTCGCGAGTTATAAGCACTTTAAATTTTTCGACCCTCACCGTGGGGTCTCCTGTCACCAAAAATTAACACTGTCTCATAATAAATTATCAAAAAAATTTGGCCGCACTACGATAATTAGACCGCGAGTTATAAGCATTTTAACTATTTCGACCCTCACCGTGGGGGTCTCCTGTCACCAAAAATGAACACTGTCTCATAATAAAGTACCAAACAAAATTTGGCCGCGCTTCGAAAACTAGATCGCGAGTTATAAGCATTTAAACTTTTTCGACCCTCACCGTGGGGGAGGGGTCTCCTGTCACCAAAAATTAACACTCTCTCATAATAAATTACCAAACCAAATTTGGCCGCGATACGAAAATTCGATTGCGAGTTATAAGCATCTTAAATTTTTCGACCCTCACCGTGAAGAAGTGGGGTCTCCTGTCAACAAATATTAAAACAGTCTCATAATAAATTACCAAACAAAATATGGCATCGATACGAATTTTAGATCGCGAGTTATAAGCATTTTAAATTTTTCGACCTTCACCGTGGGGGGTCTCCTGTCACCAAAAATTAACACTCTCTCATAATAAATTACCAAACAAAATTTGGCCGCTCTACGAAAATTAGGTCGCGAGTTATAAGCACTTTAAATTTTTCGACCCTCACCGTGGGGGTCTCCTGTCACCAAAAATTAACACTGTCTCATAATAAATTATCAAACAACATTTGGCCGCGCTACGATAATTAGACCGCGAGTTATAAGCATTTTAACTATTTCGACCCTCACCGTGGGGGTCTCCTGTCACCAAAAATGAACACTGTCTCATAATAAATTACCAAACAAAATTTGGCCGCGCTTCGAAAACTAGATCACGAGTTATAAGTATTTTAACTTTTTCGACCCTCACCGTAGAGGGGGGGGGGGTTCTCCTATCACCAAAATTTAACACTGTCTCATAATAAATCATCAAACAAATTTTGGCCGCGCTACGAAAATTAGACCGCGAGTTATAAGCATTTTAACTTTTTCGACCCTCACCGTGGGGGAGGGGTCTCCTTTCACCAAAAATTAACACTCTCTCATAATAAATTACCAAACCAAATTTGGCCGCGATACGAAAATTCGATTGCGAGTTATAAGCATCTTAAATTTTTCGACCCTCACCGTGAAGAAGGGGGGGTCTCCTGTCAACAAATATTAAAACAGTCTCATAATAAATTACCAAACAAAATATGGCCTCGATACGAATTTTAGATCGCGAGTTATAAGCATTTTAAATTTTTCGACCCTCACCGTGGGGGGGTCTCCTGTCACCAAAAATTAACACTCTCTCATAATAAATCATCAAACAAATTTTGGCCGCGCTACGAAAATTAGGTCGCGAGTTATAAGCACTTTAAATTTTTCGACCCTCACCGTGGAGGTCTCCTGTCACCAAAAATTAACACTGTCTCATAATAAATTATCAAACAAAATTTGGCCGCGCTACGAAAATTAGACCGCGAGTTATAAGCACTTTAACTATTTCGACCCTCACCGTGGGGGTCTCCTGTCACCAAAAATTAACACTGTCTCATAAAAACAAAATTTGGCCGCGCTACGATAATTAGACCGCGAGTTATAAGCATTTTAACTATTTCGACCCTCACCGTGGGGGTCTCCTGTCACCAAAAATGAACACTGTCTCATAATAAATTACCAAACAAAATTTGGCCGCCCTTCGAAAACTAGATCGCGAGTTATAAGTATTTTAACTTTTTCGACCCTCACCTTAGAGGGGGGGGGTCTCCTGTCACCAAAATTTAACACTGTCTCATAATAAATCATCAAACAAATTTTGGCCGCGCTACGAAAATTAGACCGCGAGTTATAAGCATTTTAACTTTTTCGACCCTCACCGTGGGGGTCTCCTGTCACCAAAAATTAACACTGTTTCATAATAAATCACCAAACAAAATTTGGCCGCGCTACGAAAATTAGACCGCGAGTTATAAGCATTTTAACTTTTTCGACCCTCACCGTAGAGGGGGGGGTCTCCTATCACCAAAATTTAACACTGTCTCATAATAAATCATCAAACAAATTTTGGCCGCGCTACGAAAATTAGACCGCGAGTTATAAGCATTTTAACTTTTTCGACGCTCACCGTGGGGGAGGGGTCTCCTGTCACCAAAAATTAACACTCTCTCATAATAAATTACCAAACCAAATTTGGCCGCGATACGAAAATTCGATTGCGAGTTATAAGCATTTTAAATTTTTCGACCCTCACCGTGAAGAAGGGGGGGGGGTCTCCTGTCATCAAATATTAAAACTGTCTCATAATAAATTACCAAACAAAATATGGCCTCGATACGAAAGTTAGATCGCGAGTTATAAGCATTTTAAATTTTTCGACCTTCACCGTGGGGGGGTCTCCTGTCACCAAAAATTAACACTCTCTCATAATAAATTACCAAACAAAATTTGGCCGCTCTACGAAAATTAGGTCGCGAGTTATAAGCACTTTAAATTTTTCGACCCTCACCGTGGGGGTCTCCTGTCACCAAAAATTAGCACTGTCTCATAATAAATTATCAAAAAAATTTGGCCGCACTACGATAATTAGACCGCGAGTTATAAGCATTTTAACTATTTCGACCCTCACCGTGGGGGTCTCCTGTCACCAAAAATGAACACTGTCTCATAATAAAGTACCAAACAAAATTTGGCAGCGCTTCGAAAACTAGATCGCGAGTTATAAGCATTTAAACTTTTTCGACCCTCACCGTGGGGGAGGGGTCTCCTGTCACCAAAAATTAACACTCTCTCATAAAAAATTACCAAACCAAATTTGGCCGCGATACGAAAATTCGATTGCGAGTTATAAGCATCTTAAATTTTTCGACCCTCACCGTGAAGAAGGGGGGTCTCCTGTCAACAAATATTAAAACAGTCTCATAATAAATTACCAAACAAAATATGGCCTCGATACGAATTTTAGATCGCGAGTTATAAGCATTTTAAATTTTTCGACCTTCACCGTGGGGGGGTCTCCTGTCACCAAAAATTAACACTCTCTCATAATAAATCATCAAACAAATTTTGGCCGCGCTACGAAAATTAGGTCGCGAGTTATAAGCACTTTAAATTTTTCGACCCTCACCGTGGGGGTCTCCTGTCACCAAAAATTAACACTGTCTCATAATAAATTATCAAACAAAATTTGGCCACGCTACGATAATTAGACCGCGAGTTATAAGCATTTTAACTATTTCGACCCTCACCGTGGGGGTCTCCTGTCACCAAAAATGAACACTGTCTCATAATAAATTACCAAACAAAATTTGGCCGCGCTTCGAAAACTAGATCACGAGTTATAAGTATTTTAACTTTTTCGACCCTCACCGTAGAGGGGGGGGGGGTCTCCTATCACCAAAAATTAACACTCTCTCATAATAAATTACCAAACCAAATTTGGCCGCGATACGAAAATTCGATTGCGAGTTATAAGCATCTTAAATTTTTCGACCCTCACCGTGAAGAAGGGGGGTCTCCTGTCAACAAATATTAAAACAGTCTCATAATAAATTACCAAACAAAATATGGCCCCGATACGAATTTTAGATCGCGAGTTATAAGCATTTTAAATTTTTCGACCCTCACCGTGGGGGGGTCTCCTGTCACCAAAAATTAACACTCTCTCATAATAAATCATCAAACAAATTTTGGCCGCACTACGAAAATTAGGTCGCGAGTTATAAGCACTTTAAATTTTTCGACCCTCACCGTGGGGGTCTCCTGTCACCAAAAATTAACACTGTCTCATAATAAATTATCAAACAAAATTTGGCCGCGCTACGAAAATTAGACCGCGAGTTATAAGCACTTTAACTATTTCGACCCTCACCGTGGGGGTCTCCTGTCACCAAAAATTAACACTGTCTCATAATAAATTATCAAACAAAATTTGGCCGCGCTACGATAATTAGACCGCGAGTTATAAGCATTTTAACTATTTCGACCCTCACCGTGGGGGTCTCCTGTCACCAAAAATGAACACTGTCTCATAATAAATTACCAAACAAAATTTGGCCGCCCTTCGAAAACTAGATCGCGAGTTATAAGTATTTTAACTTTTTCGACCCTCACCTTAGAGGGGAGGGGGTCTCCTGTCACCAAAATTTAACACTGTCTCATAATAAATCATCAAACAAATTTTGGCCGCGCTACGAAAATTAGACCGCGAGTTATAAGCATTTTAACTTTTTCGACCCTCACCGTGGGGGAGGGGTCTCCTGTCACCAAAAATTAACACTCTCTCATAATAAATTACCAAACCAAATTTGGCCGCGATACGAAAATTCGATTGCGAGTTATAAGCATCTTAAATTTTTCGACCCTCACCGTGAAGAAGGGGGGTCTCCTGTCAACAAATATTAAAACAGTCTCATAATAAATTACCAAACAAAATATGGCCTCGATACGAATTTTAGATAGCGAGTTATAAGCATTTTAAATTTTTCGACCCTCACCGTGGGGGGGGTCTCCTGTCACCAAAAATTAACACTCTCTCATAATAAATCATCAAACAAATTTTGGCCGCGCTACGAAAATTAGACCGCGAGTTATAAGCATTTTAACTTTTTCGACCCTCACCGTGGGGGTCTCCTGTCACCAAAAATTAACACTGTTTCATAATAAATCACCAAACAAAATTTGGCCGCGCTACGAAAATTAGATCGTGAGTTATAAGCATTTTAAATTTTTCAACCTTTAACGTAGGGGGTCACCTGTCACCAAAAGTAAAACTGTCTCATAATAAATTACCAAACAAAATTTGACCGCGCTACGAAAATTAGGTCGCGAGTTATAAGCATTTTAACTTTTTCGACCCTCACCGTGGGGGAGGGGTCTCCTGTCACCAAAAATTAACACTCTCTCATAATAAATTACCAAACAAAATTTGGCCGCGATGCGAGAATTAGATCGCGAGTTATAAGCATTTTAACTTTTTCGACCCTCACCGTAGGGGGGGGGGGGTCTCCTGTCACCAAAATTTAACACTGTCTCATAATAAATCATCAAACAAATTTTGGCCGCGCTACGAAAATTAGACCGCGAGTTATAAGCATTTTAACTTTTTCGACCCTCACCGTTAGGGTCTCCTGTCACCAAAAATTAATACTGTTTCATAATAAATCACCAAACAAAATTTGGCCGCGCTAGATCGCGAGTTATAAGCATTTTAAATTTTTCGACCCTCAACGTGGGGGGTCACCTGTCACCAAAATTAACACTGTCTGATAATAAATTACCAAATAAAATTTGGCCGCGCTACGAAAATTAAATAGCGAGTTATAAACATTTTAAATTTTTCGATCCTCACCGTGGGGGGGGGTCTCCTGTCACCAAAAATTAACACTCTCTCATAATAAATTACCAAACCAAATTTGGCCGCGATACGAAAATTCGATTGCGAGTTATAAGCATCTTAAATTTTTCGACCCTCACCGTGAAGAAGGGGGGTCTCCTGTCAACAAATATTAAAACTGTCTCATAATAAATTACCAAACAAAATATGGCCTCGATACGAAAATTAGATCGCCAGTTATAAGCATTTTAAATTTTTCGACCCGCACCGTGGGGGGGGTCTCCTGTCAACAAAATTTAACACTGTCTCATAATAAATCATCAAACAAATTTTGGCCGCGCTACGAAAATTAGACCGCGAGTTATAAGCATTTTAACTTTTTCGACCCTCACCGTGGGGGTCTCCTGTCCCCAAAAATTAACACTGTTTCATAATAAATCACCAAACAAAATTTGGCCGCGCTACGAAAATTAGATCGTGAGTTATAAGCATTTTAAATTTTTCGACCTTCAACGTGGGGGGTCACCTGTCACCAAAAGTAAAACTGTCTCATAATAAATTACCAAACAAAATTTGACCGCGCTACGAAAATTAGATCGCGAGTTATAAGCATTTTAAATTTTTCGACCCTCACCGTGGGGGGGGGGGTCTCCTGTCACCAAAAATTAACACTCTCTCATAATAAATTACCAAACCAAATTTGGCCGCGATACGAAAATTCGATTGCGAGTTATAAGCATTTTAAATTTTTCGACCCTCACCGTGAAGAAGGGGGGGGTTCTCCTGTCACCAAATATTAAAACTGTCTCATAATAAATTACCAAACAAAATATGGCCTCGATACGAAAGTTAGATCGCGAGTTATAAGCATTTTAAATTTTTCGACCTTCACCGTGGGGGGTCTCCTGTCACCAAAAATTAACACTCTCTCATAATAAATTACCAAACAAAATTTGGCCGCTCTACGAAAATTAGGTCGCGAGTTATAAGCACTTTAAATTTTTCGACCCTCACCGTGGGGGTCTCCTGTCACCAAAAATTAACACTGTCTAATAATAAATTATCAAACAAAATTTGGCCGCGCTACGATAATTAGACCGCGAGTTATAAGCATTTTAACTATTTCGACCCTCACCGTGGGGGTCTCCTGTCACCAAAAATGAACACTGTCTCATAATAAATTACCAAACAAAATTTGGCCGCGCTTCGAAAACTAGATCACGAGTTATAAGTATTTTAACTTTTTCGACCCTCACCGTAGAGGGGGGGGGGGTCTCCTATCACCAAAATTTAACACTGTCTCATAATAAATCATCAAACAAATTTTGGCCGCGCTACGAAAATTAGACCGCGAGTTATAAGCATTTTAACTTTTTCGACCCTCACCGTGGGGGAGGGGTCTCCTGTCACCAAAAATTAACAATCTCTCATAATAAATTACCAAACCAAATTTGGCCGCGATACGAAAATTCGATTGCGAGTTATAAGCATCTGAAATTTTTCGACCCTCACCGTGAAGAAGGGGGGTCTCCTGTCAACAAATATTAAAACAGTCTCATAATAAATTACCAAACAAAATATGGCCTCGATACGAATTTTAGATCGCGAGTTATAAGCATTTTAAATTTTTCGACCCTCACCGTGGGGGGGTCTCCTGTCACCAAAAATTAACACTCTCTCATAATAAATCATCAAACAAATTTTGGCCGCGCTACGAAAATTAGGTCGCGAGTTATAAGCACTTTAAATTTTTCGACCCTCACCGTGGGGGTCTCCTGTCACCAAAAATTAACACTGTCTCATAATAAATTATCAAACAAAATTTGGCCGCGCTACGATAATTAGACCGCGAGTTATAAGCATTTTAACTATTTCGACCCTCACCGTGGGGGTCTCCTGTCACCAAAAATGAACACTGTCTCATAATAAATTAATAAACAAAATTTGGCCGCGCTTCGAAAACTAGATCACGAGTTATAAGTATTTTAACTTTTTCGACCCTCACCGTAGAGGGGGGGGGGTCTCCTATCACCAAAATTTAACACTGTCTCATAATAAATCATCAAACAAATTTTGGCCGCGCTACGAAAATTAGACCGCGAGTTATAAGCATTTTAACTTTTTCGATCCTCACCGTGGGGGAGGGGTCTCCTGTCACCAAAAATTAACACTCTCTCATAATAAATTACCAAACCAAATTTGGCCGCGATACGAAAATTCGATTGCGAGTTATAAGCATCTTAAATTTTTCGACCCTCACCGTGAAGAAGGGGGGTCTCCTGTCAACAAATATTAAAACAGTCTCATAATAAATTACCAAACAAAATATGGCCTCGATACGAATTTTAGATCGCGAGTTATAAGCATTTTAAATTTTTCGACCCTCACCGTGGGGGGGTCTCCTGTCACCAAAAATTAACACTCTCTCATAATAAATCATCAAACAAATTTTGGCCGCGCTACGAAAATTAGGTCGCGAGTTATAAGCACTTTAAATTTTTCGACCCTCACCGTGGGGGTCTCCTGTCACCAAAAATTAACACTGTCTCATAATAAATTATCAAACAAAATTTGGCCGCGCTACGATAATTAGACCGCGAGTTATAAGCATTTTAACTATTTCGACCCTCACCGTGGGGGTCTCCTGTCACCAAAAATGAACACTGTCTCATAATAAATTACCAAACAAAATTTGGCCGCCCTTCGAAAACTAGATCGCGAGTTATAAGTATTTTAACTTTTTCGACCCTCACCTTAGAGGGGGGGGGGTCTCCTGTCACCAAAATTTAACACTGTCTCATAATAAATCATCAAACAAATTTTGGCCGTGCTACGAAAATTAGACCGCGAGTTATAAGCATTTTAACTTTTTCGACCATCACCGTGGGGGAGGGGTCTCCTGTCACCAAAAATTAACACTCTCTCATAATAAATTACCAAACCAAATTTGGCCGCGATACGAAAATTCGATTGCGAGTTATAAGCATCTTAAATTTTTCGACCCTCACCGTGAAGAAGGGGGGTCTCCTGTCAACAAATATTAAAACAGTCTCATAATAAATTACCAAACAAAATATGGCCTCGATACGAATTTTAGATCGCGAGTTATAAGCATTTTAAATTTTTCGACCCTCACCTTGGGGGGTCTCCTTTCACCAAAAATTAACACTCTCTCATAATAAATCATCAAACAAATTTTGGCCGCGCTACGAAAATTAGGTCGCGAGTTATAAGCACTTTAAATTTTTCGACCCTCACCGTGGGGGTCTCCTGTCACCAAAAATTAACACTGTCTCATAATAAATTACCAAACAAAATTTGGCCGCCCTTCGAAAACTAGATCGCGAGTTATAAGTATTTTAACTTTTTCGAACCTCACCTTAGAGGGGGGGGGGGTCTCCTGTCACCAAAATTTAACACTGTCTCATAATAAATCATCAAACAAATTTTGGCCGCGCTACGAAAATTAGACCGCGAGTTATAAGCATTTTAACTTTTTCGACCCTCACCGTGGGGGAGGGGTCTCCTGTCACCAAAAATTAACACTCTCTCATAATAAATTACCAAACCAAATTTGGCCGCGATACGAAAATTCGATTGCGAGTTATAAGCATCTTAAATTTTTCGACCCTCACCGTGAAGAAGGGGGGTCTCCTGTCAACAAATATTAAAACAGTCTCATAATAAATTACCAAACAAAATATGGCCTCGATACGAATTTTAGATCGCGAGTTATAAGCATTTTAAATTTTTCGACCCTCACCGTGGGGGGGTCTCCTGTCACCAAAAATTAACACTCTCTCATAATAAATCATCAAACAAATTTTGGCCGCGCTACGAAAATTAGACCGCGAGTTATAAGCATTTTAACTTTTTCGACCCTCACCGTGGGGGTCTCCTGTCACCAAAAATTAACACTGTTTCATAATAAATCACCAAACAAAATTTGGCCGCGCTACGATAATTAGACCGCGAGTTATAAGCATTTTAACTATTTCGACCCTCACCGTGGGGGTCTCCTGTCACCAAAAATTAACACTGTCTCATAATAAATTATCAAACAAAATTTGGCTCAAGATAATGTAGGGGGGGGGGGTCATATTTTTTTTTCTCTCTCACTGACGCAGAAACATAAATCAGTGCATTCACATTGTAAGTACTCTGTTTCTTATTAAATTGTTATAATAACTTCATTTCATGCTAAGGAAAGTATATGATGGTGAAAGTTTTGAGTATATAACTGATGCAGAATTAAACATCATGTTAGCTTCCTATGAACAAATAGGATGAGCGAGTGTTGAAACACTTATTTTAGATACAATTTAGTAACTCTGCATAACTGTGAAAAAGTCTCAAAACTAAATTAGATATTTTAACAGTATTTCATTTCAATTTTCGGATCAGAAATTCATTGAGTGACCTTGGAATCTTTTCCAGGGGAGGCTCAAAATATTTTAGGGGGGGGGGCTGAGCCGCCCATAGCGCCCCCTTAGCTACGGCCCTGGCTTGAATGAAGAACATATTGTTTTCCTCGCTTTTTTTTTTCTTCCTTTTCTTTTCTTTTATCATTTAAAAACATTTTTTTATTTAATTTTCTCTTTCTACAGCCGCTATAAAATAAATAAATAAAATGAATGAATATTTTTTTCTTGTCATCCAGTTATTAACACAAACTTTATTTAATTAAAATCTGCTAATTATTTTAATTTCAAAATAATCCAACTTTAAAATAAAAAAATTGCCGCAAGGCATCCAAAAGAGGAGACGAAGGGGTGAGGGGGGAGAGGTAAAAAATTTAAAAAGTCATAATAACCTCGAATTTTTTTTTTTTTTTTCAAACAAAATGTACCAAAATTATCTTTAAATATCGTATTATAAAATAAAAATAAAGAAAAAAAAATTGCGCAATGAAAAAAATAATTGTGAGGAGCACCGTTTCATCTATGACAAGGTTGTAACACCTTAAGTAGCATGACAAATTGACATAGAACAAACAGTTATGCCTCAGCAAAAATCTAACACTTATACCAAGAAAAAAAAAGTTAATAAAATTTTCATGTCAAAAGTTAGGAAATTAACATTTCTTCAAAATTTGTCATTTTGGAGTTTACTTAGAAAAATTACTTTTTTCTTCTTAAAAATAAAATTATGCAAGTCATAAAAAAATTGTTAAATTCCCTTGTCCAGTTACTAAAATGAATCTTATTTAATTAAAAACTGCTAATTATTTTAATATCAGATAAGTCAGAGTTAAACTAAAAGAATAAACGCACTGTAAAAAAATCCGTTCAATTTAGGGTAAAAATTGCTGCCAGCAGTTTTTGCCTTAAAGATTGCAGTAAAATTAGATGTAATAAAAAAAAATGACATCTAATCTTTCTGAAATTTTTACGACAAAAGTGCATAAGTAAAATTTAATTCGAGTGAAACTATTCGTTACGTTCAAAAAAGTATAATTTCAAAATGTCTAGAAATTATGCTGGCAACATACCTGCCAGCAGTTTTTTCCGTAAATTTAAGGTATTTTATTTTACAGTGCGCAAAGCACCCAAAGAAAAAAAAAAAGGGATGGGAAAGGGGGAATAAACTTTTTCAAAGAAGCAATAACTCTTTTTTTTTTTTTTTTTTTTTTTTTTTAATAAAATGCTTGAAAATTATCATTAAGTATCGTATTATGAATTTAAAAGAAAGATAATTGTGAGAAACACCATCTAGCAAAAAAAAGTTAAATTTGCGGGAAAATTGCTGGCAGCAACGTTGCCAGCAGTTCTTGTCGTAAATTTAACGAATTTTTTTACAGTGCATTCCGCCTACGCATAGCTAGATGTAATAATATGAAAATAATATAAATTATAAATAATATGAAAAATGGACGCATAACAAACTTTTATACCTCAGCAAATATCTATAGCATTTATACCAAGAAAAACAACTAATAAAATTTCCATGCCAAAATTTATCAAAATACCATTTTTTTTTTTTTTTTTTTTTTTTTTTTTTTTCAAAATTTTATCATTATGAAATTTACTTAGAAAAATTTCTTTTTTTCCTTTTAAAAATTTAGAAGTAAAAATAGAATTTCTACAAGTCATAAAAAAGAAAAAAAGGAGAGAGAGAGTGAGATTAAAAGAGACTTTTAATTTCTATACTTTTTGAAATTATACTTTTTCTAACATAACGAATAATTTTACTCTAATTCAATTTCACTGATGCACTTTTTCCCTCATTTTAGTAAAAACTAGAAAATGTGTCTTTTCAAATGAAAATTAAATAGTATAAATAATATTTAAAAGAGGGGAGAAGAGGGGGGGAAGAAAGGAAGAAAAAAAGCTTAGTCTTTCAAATTTATCCTGTTTATATATACGAGGTAGAACCCGTCGAAATTCGACGAAAGAAAATCTTTACAGAAGAACTGTTTCATTTATTTATTATAAATCTACAAAATTAATTACAGTAAAAAAAGCATCTTATATTGGTCAGTCTAAATCTCAAGCAAACATTATTTTAAGTAAAAATTAACAAAAAATTAATAAAATCGAAATTTCCCGGATGTTATAATAAACGCACTTTAATTTCTATTTTTTTTTTTTTTTTTTTTTCAATTTTAAGAGAAAACGGAGTGATTCTGTTGCCACACTTAAAAAATTGGTACTACTACTAATAATAAAAAATAATTTATCAAAAATAAATTGAGTCACAGCTTTGAAAAAATTGCATTTAAAAGTACATTTTTTCTCTATACGACGGTGTAAAAAATTAAAATGTACAATGTTCAGAAGTGTAAAATTTCCAGTACCAAAAATTGCAAAACCGAAATTCCATGGAAAAGTGTTGCGCATATTAATTTCTATTTTCCTTTCTTTCTTTTTTCAATTTTAAGAGAAAATGGAGTGATTCTGTTGCCACAATTACAAAATTGGTACTAAAAATTATAATAAAAATTAATATCTCAAAAATAAATTGAGGTACAGTTTTCAAACAAATTGCATTTATGAGCACATTTTTTTTCTCTATAGAACGGTGTAAAAATTTAAAATGTGGCATGTTTAGAAGTGTAAAATTTCAAAACCGACATTGCAAGGGAAAGTGTTGCCATTCGCAAAATGACTTATGCGTTACGCACAGATACGTTTGGATTCAAAAAAAAAAAAAAAAAAAAAAAAAAAAAAAAAACGAGATTTTACAATTTTATTTATATAATAATCATAGTTATATAGTAAATTAAAAAACTAAATGTGTCTAAAAAATAAAAAAATAAAAAAATAAAATAAAAAAAATAGTTATGCTCTTTCCTGGTTTGCCCGTGAGTCATACGGGCAACGTGTTTTTGCCAATCCTGATTTGCTTGTACCACATACGGGCATTCATATTCCAATCATGGTTTATTATTATCACCAGTAAATTTTTATTGTAAATTTTGTATTATTTAAACTGAGCGTTTTTCTGATTCAATTAGGCAGAAATTTCTGTTTAGAAAACTAGGTGATAAATGATTATAAGTATGTAAAAGATGCAAAAAGAAAGGTATTATTTCAAAGTTTTTCAAAAATATCAATCAGTTAAGTGGTTAAATCAGTCGTAAATTTTAAAGAGTTCCACCTAGACATAAATTTCAAAAATTCTATTTGTTCTATTCGAGCCTTTTTGAAATAAATGGGGACTAGTATATCTAGTGCTTGGATAAATGATGCTATGTAAGTAAAAAAGATTGCAAATATTTTGTAACAATTATAACGTTAAACTTGTTTTCCTCAAAAATGCATTTTTCAAGTCGTTGACGACGATTAATTTGAAACTACTAAAACCATTCACTTTTAATTTTTCTTGTCTTTTAATTTACTTATTTAGTGCTTAAACGAAAAATTAATCATTTTATTTGCTTTTATTTCTTTTTCTTTTTCTTTCCTTTCTTTTTTCTTTTTTTTTTCTCCAAAAATGAAATTTTTAAAAGTTTATTTTTATAGTTACTAGAATGAACCTTATTTAATTAAAAGCTGCTAATTATTTCCATTTTAAATTAGACAAATTTAAACTAAAAAAATAACCACAAACCACCAAAAAGATTAAAAAAAAAAAAAAAAAAAAAGAAGGAAATAATCATCACAAATGTGGCAATAACTTTTTGAAAAATAAAATGCATCAAAATTATCTGATTGCCTTATTATAAAACATAGTTTTATAAAATCATATAATAATAATAATAATAATAATAATAATAATAATAATAATAATAATAATAATAATAATAATAATAATAATAATAATAATAATAATAATAATAATAATAATAATAATAATAATAATAATAATAATGACATCTGTGTCATATAAATATTATTCAGTCTTTTTTTTTTTTTTTTTTTTTTTAAGTCTACTTTAGTGTTATATTTTGCAATGACAACCCAAATACAGTTTCTGCCCCGGGCAACGCTGAGCAAGTCAGCGAGTATCTAGAAAAATGGAGTAATTTAATTACTACAACTACAAGGATAGCATTAAAAATTACAATATGTATATGCATATATACACCGCTCAGCAAAAGTTTAGACAATGATCGATTATGCTTCTATTTTCGGAAGTATGAACCGAATATTTGTAATTCCTCTGTCAAATATTAGTTGTGACTTATACTTTATTCACACACAATAAATTTTTAATTTTACCTTTTACATAAAATATAATGACAAAAAAATAAAATTAACATTGTGGCAAAAGTATAGACAATTTGTGTATTTACAGAAAAAATAACTACAAATTAAAATCGAGTTGCACCCGCATTGTTTGCAGTTAGTGCAAGAATGTGACTTTTCATTGAAAAAACTAAATACTGCGTCACTTAGGAGTCTATTTCGTATCAAACATGTTCAACAGCAGTTCGAAACTCATTAAAAGAAAACTATAACAAAAATCTGCATAAACATTACGACATATGATGTTACAAAAGTTTTCGATTGGGTCCGGATCAGAACTATACACCGGCCAGTTGAGGTCAATAGTATTTTCAGAGTTAGACGAAGTTCTTCTTTTGTATGCAACATGAATAGATGCTAAAATCCATACTTTAGATCAGCAAAAGTTCCCCAAATGACTAAAAATTAATCTCCAACGTATGCACGTAGTCTTGTGTTGCTTAGCAACCAATGAATAACTCCACAGATGCACGAGCATTAAAGCTAAGTGAGAACCAAATTATTTAAAATTCACCTTCTTTTTGTCGACTTAAAAAAGTCCCAGGATCTTTGCTTAAATCATTCCAATAGTATGCCCACGTGTTTGGGCCATTCAAATTTCACTTTTTTTTTCGTTACTGAATATCATAACGTACCATTTGGATCCATATGACGTATGTTTGCAAGTTAATTGAATTCTGGACAATTTATAGCGGGATTTTAAAGCTGATTGTTTTATTATTGTCATGTAAATTGATTTAGCTGTTTCTTTAATCATCTAAGCATCATGTCCGTCGACACAGAAATTCCTGACTTACTTTTAATGTGATTAACAATCATTATTTGTGTAAATGTCACTTTCTGGATCCTTTTGTCATCGCATTTTCTTGTCACACAAGGTCTTTCAGATTTTTTTTTTTTTTTTTTTTTTTTTTTGAGTCATCCTTAGGTTATATTTCACAGAACAAACCACTTTGGACGATTCAGTGCTGCTGAAATTTCTGCAACTGTCTTCTCTTTCCATTTCAGCTTCCCTACTTCAATTACCTCATCTAAATGAATATTTTTAGCTCGCGGTATCTTCACTAACTGATGCTATATCGAGGTATAATTAAATACTTCAGACATGTGACATCATAACTTGGAAATTTGCATTTATCCATGAACAGTTGGCTAAAAATCAAAAAAGTGTCTAAACTTTTGCAATATGCAAATTTTATTTTTTTCAGTTAAATTATATGTTATCTTACATTATAACCATTATTTTTATTGTACATTGTTTAAAATATATTTGAAAATAAGTATAGCCCTTTCTAAAACTCACGTGTTCGTATTTTTTATTTAAAGGTTAAAAAACACCAGTGTCTAAACTTTTGCTGAGCACTGTATAAATGAAACTGCCTCAAATTTTAAAATTCCGAGGTTTTATATGACACTCTCGGATACAGGTATATAACAAATGTGAATTTGAAAGCTCAAAATTCGAGATTCTCTGAGTAAATAAACAAACAAGGAGATTTTTTAATATCATAAATATAACCTGTAACAGAAAAAAAATACGTGTGGCACTCGGGGACTGCCGCGGTAAAGCTATTGCATAGCATTTCTTATCAACTTATGCAATTATAATTGTGAGGGAGTGACTTTTGTAATAAAGGCACTCTAGCATTTTTGAGATCGTGACGTCAATGATTTAACATGTGTAAGCGTGAAAGCGACATCTATCCTCTCTTTTACTTTAATTTTCTAGAGCGTGTGTGTCTTTCTCGGATTCTACAGTTATGTCGCGGTTAGAAGTAATATGTAAATTTGTAGTATCTCAGTTTGCAGCATATAAAAGCTTGGAGTTTGAGTGTGTGTCTAGCTGCATTAGCCAGCTAGTGGCGTCTAGCAGTGTGTGTCTAGCGGCCTTGGCCGACTAGGTGAATCTAGCGACATTAGCCAGCTAGGTGTATCGAGCCTTCAGTGAGTGACAAGGAGTTTTGGAAGTAGATTCGAGAAATTGGCCGGTGGTAAGAGTTAATTATTAAATACGTTGAATATTTTCAAAGTCAATAAAGAATATATGTACAGCCACGGGCTGTCTAATAAAGTTTATCTAGCAGTTTAGTGGAAATTGAAGTGAGAAGTAATCTGAAGTGCCCCGATTGAGTTAGTGCCAGAGCTGTGAGTATGAGTTTAATCTTTTAGCATTGTTACCAGTTATTAAAATTAAGAACTGCTCCACTGCCCTTCAGCCCTAACCGTTTTAAATAAACTGTTTTTATCTTAGTTCCTGAGTTATGTCTGCATTTAACCCCCAGTACGAGCACCCAACAGTTACAAATGGCGCCCAACATGTGTTTACCGTTAAATAATTATTTATGCAATTTTTTATTTATGCAGTTTTTTTTTTTTTTTTTTTTTTGTCTTTGATATTAATTTAAGTTACACTTTTTGAGCGTGATGACCGATAACATTTTTTTTTCTTTTATTGAACTAATGAGAATTAGTTCAATAAAAGAAAAATTGTTTAAAATATTTTTATTATCTTACAATACATGTAGGTTAATCAGGAATTTTTATCATTGAAACTATACGTTTATGGTAGCTGTAATAAAAAACATAAGTTTGAGACTTGATATTCTCAAAATATCTGAAAAATACCGCGTCAATGTCTGCCGAAGTCCACCGAGGGATACCGTACAAAAGTCTGTCAAACTGAAGCGACGTTCGCCGGAGTGTTAGGTTTTTTCTCGTTACGGAATTTCTAGAATCTTTCGCCGCGCTCAAAGCCCGCGATAAAAGCCATGCAATACCTTAATAAATTACCAAACAAAATTTGGCCACGCTACGAAAAGTAGATCGCTTGTTATAAGCATTTTAAATTTTTCGACCCTCACCATGGGGGATCTCCTGTCACCAAAAATTAACACTGTCTCATAATAAATCATCAAACAAATTTTGGCCGCGATGCGAAAATTAGATAGCGAGTTATAAACATTTTAACTTTTTCGACCCTCACCGTAGGGGAGGGGGGGTCTCCTGTCACCAAAATTTAACACTGTCTCATAATAAATCATCAAACAAATTTTGGCCGCGCTACGAAAATTAGACCGCGAGTTATAAGCATTTTAACTTCTTCGACCCTCACCGTGGGGGTCTCCTGTCACCAAAAATTAATACTGTTTCATAATAAATCACCAAACAAAATTTGGCCGCGCTATGAAAATTAGATCGCGAGTTATAAGCATTTTAAATTTTTCGACCCTCAACGTGGGGGGTCACCTGTCATCAAAATTAACACTGTCTCATAATAAATTACCAAACAAAATTTGGCCGCGCTACGAAAATTAAATCGCGAGTTATAAACATTTTAAATTTTTCGATCCTCACCGTGGGGGGGGGGGTCTCCTGTCACCAAAAATTAACACTCTCTCGTAATAAATTACCAAACCAAATTTGGCCGCGATACGAAAATTCGATTGCGAGTTATAAGCATCTTAAATTTTTCGACCCTCACCGTGAAGAAGGGGGGTCTCCTGTCAACAAATATTAAAACTGTCTCATAATAAATTACCAAACAAAATATGGCCTCGATACGAAAGTTAGATCGCGAGTTATAAGCATTTTAAATTTTTCGACCCTCACCGTGGGGGGGGGGTCTCCTGCCACCAAAAATTAACACTCTCTCATAATAAATTACCAAACAAAATTTGGCCGCGATACGAAAATTACATCGCCAGTTATAAGCATTTTAAATTTTTCGACCCGCACCGTGAGGGGGTCTCCTGTCAACAAAATTTAACACTGTCTCATAATAAATCATCAAACAAATTTTGGCCGCGCTACGAAAATTAGACCGCGAGTTATAAGCATTTTAACTTTTTCGACCCTCACCGTGGGGGTCTCCTGTCCCCAAAAATAACACTGTTTCATAATAAATCACCAAACAAAATTTGGCCGCGCTACGAAAATTAGATCGTGAGTTATAAGCATTTTAAATTTTTCGACCTTCAACGTGGGGGGTCACCTGTCACCAAAAGTAAAACTGTCTCATAATAAATTACCAAACAAAATTTGACCGCGCTACGAAAATTAGATCGCGAGTTATAAGCATTTTAAATTTTTCGACCCTCACCGTGGGGGGTCACCTGTCACCAAAATTAACACTGTCTCATAATAAATTACCAAACAAAATTTGGCCGCGCTACGAAAATTAGATCGCGTGTTATAAACATTTTAAATTTTTCGATCCTCAACGTGGGGGGGGGGAGGTCTCCTGTCACCAAAAATTAACACTCTCTCATAATAAATTACCAAACCAAATTTGGCCGCGATACGAAAATTCGATTTTAAATTTTTCGACCCTCACCGTGAAGAAGGGGGGGGGGGGGTCTCCTGTCACCAAATATTAAAACTGTCTCATAATAAATTACCAAACAAAATATGGCCTCGATAAGAAAGTTAGATCGCGAGTTATAAGCATTTTAAATTTTTCGACCCTCACCGTGGGGGGTCTCCTGTCACCAAAAATTAACACTCTCTCATAATAAATTATCAAACAAAATTTGGCCGCGCTAAAAAAATTAGACCGCGAGTTATAAGCATTTTAACTATTTCGACCCTCACCGTGGGGGTCTCCTGTCACCAAAAATGAACACTGTCTCATAATAAATTACCAAACAAAATTTGGCCGCGCTTCGAAAACTAGATCGCGAGTTATAAGTATTTTAACTTTTTCGACCCTCACCGTAGAGGGGGGGGGGGTCTCCTGTCGCGAAAATTTAACACTGTCTCATAATAAATCATCAAAAAAATTTTGGCCGCGCTACGAAAATTAGACCGCGAGTTATAAGCATTTTAACTTTTTCGACCCTCACCGTGGGGGAGGGGTCTCCTGTCACCAAAAATTAACACTCTCTCATAATAAATTACCAAACCAAATTTGGCCGCGATACGAAAATTCGATTGCGAGTTATAAGCATCTTAAATTTTTCGACCCTCACCGTGAAGAAGGGGGGTCTCCTGTCAACAAATATTAAAACAGTCTCATAATAAATTACCAAACAAAATATGGCCTCGATACGAATTTTAGATCGCGAGTTATAAGCATTTTAAATTTTTCGACCCTCACCGTGGGGGGTCTCCTGTCACCAAAAATTAACACTCTCTCATGATAAATCATCAAACAAATTTTGGCCGCGCTACGAAAATTAGACCGCGAGTTATAAGCATTTTAACTTTTTCGACCCTCACCGTGGGGGTCTCCTGTCACCAAAAATTAACACTGTTTCATAATAAATCACCAAACAAAATTTGGCAGCGCTACGAAAATTAGATCGGGAGTTATAAGCATTTTAAATTTTTCAACCTTCAACGTGGGGGGTCACCTGTCACCAAAAGTAAAACTGTCTCATAATAAATTACCAAACAAAATTTGGCCGCGCTACAAAAATTAGATCGCGTGTTATAAACATTTTAACTTTTTCGACCCTCACCGTGGGGGGTCTCCTGCTACCAAAAATTAACACTGTTTCATAATAAATCACCAAACAAAATTTGGCCGCGCTACGAAAATTTGATCGTGAGTTATAAGCATTTTAAATTTTTCGACCCTCAACGTGGGGGGTCACCTGTCACCAAAATTAACACTGTCTCATAATAAATTACCAAACAAAATTTGGCCGCGCTACAAAAATAAGATCGCGTGTTATAAACATTTTAAATTTTTCGATCCTCACCGTGGGGGGGGGGTCTCCTGTCACCAAAAATTAACACTCTCTCATAATAAATTACCAAACCAAATTTGGCCGCGATACAAAAATTCGATTGCGAGTTATAAGCATTTTAAATTTTTCGACCCTCACCGTGAAGAATGGGGGGGGGGTCTCCTGTCACCAAATATTAAAACTGTCTCATAATAAATTACCAAACAAAATATGGCCTCGATACCAAAGTTAGATCGCGAGTTATAAGCATTTTAAATTTTTCGACCCTCACCGTGGGGGGTCTCCTGTCACCAAAATTTAACACTCTCTCATAATAAATTACCAAACAAAATTTGGCCGCGATACGAAAATTAGATCGCCAGTTATAAGCATTTTAAATTTTTCGACCCGCACCGTGGGGGGGGGTCCCCTGTCATCAAAAATTAACACTGTTTCATAATAAATCACAAAAAAAAATTTTCCGCGCTACGAAAATTAGATCGTGAGTTATAAGCATTTTAAATTTTTCGACCCTCAACGTGGGGGGGGGGTCGGGGGGTCACTGTCACCAAAAGTAAAACTGTCTCATAATAAATTACCAAACAAAATTTGGCCGCGCTACGAAAATTAGGTCGCGAGTTATAAGCACTTTAAATTTTTCGACCCTCACCGTGAGGGTCTCCTGTCACTAAAAATTAACACTGTCTCATAATAAATTATCAAACAAAATTTCGCCGCGCTACGAAAATTAGACCGCGAGTTATAAGCATTTTAACTATTTCGACCCTCACCGTGGGGGTCTCCTGTCACCAAAAATTAACACTGTCTCATAATAAATTACCAAACAAAATTTGGCCGCGCTTCGAAAACTAGATCGCGAGTTATAAGCATTTTAACTTTTTCGACCCTCACCGTAGAGGGGGGGGGGTCTCCTGTCACCAAAATTTAACACTGTCTCATAATAAATTATCAAACAAATTTTGGCCGCGCTACGAAAATTAGACCGCGAGTTATAAGCATTTTAACGTTTTCGACCCTCACCGTGGGGGTCTCCTGTCACCAAAAATTAACACTGTTTCATAATAAATCACCAAACAAAATTTGGCCGCGCTACGAAAATTAGATCGTGAGTTATAAGCATTTTAAATTTTTCGACATTCAACGTGGGGGGTCACCTGTCACCAAAAGTAAAACTGTCTCATAATAAATTACCAAACAAAATTTGACCGCGCTACGAAAATTAGATCGCGAGTTATAAGCATTTTAAATTTTTCGACCCTCAACGTGGGGGGTCACCTGTCACCAAAATTAACACTGTCTCATAATAAATTACCAAACAAAATTTGGCCGCGCTACGAAAATAAGATCGCGTGTTATAAACATTTTAAATTTTTCGATCCTCACCGTGGGGGGGGGGGTCTCCTGTCACCAAAAATTAACACTCTCTCATAATAAATTACCAAACAAAATTTGGCCGCGATACGAAAATTCGATTGCGAGTTATAAGCATTTTAAATTTTTCGACCCTCACCGTGAAGAAGGGGGGGGGGGGGTCTCCTGTCACCAAATATTAAAACTGTCTCATAATAAATTACCAAACAAAATATGGCCTCGATACGAAAGTTAGATCGCGAGTTATAAGCATTTTTAATTTTTCGACCCTCACCGTGGGGGGTCTCCTGTCACCAAAAATTAACACTCTCTCATAATAAATTATCAAACAAAATTTGGCCGCGCTAAAAAAATTACACAGCGAGTTATAAGCATTTTAACTATTTCGACCCTCACCGTGGGGGTCTCCTGTCACCAAAAATGAACACTGTCTCATAATAAATTACCAAACAAAATTTGGCCGCGCTTCGAAAACTAGATCGCGAGTTATAAGTATTTTAACTTTTTCGACCCTCACCGTAGAGGGGGGGGGGGTCTCCTGTCGCGAAAATTTAACACTGTCTCATAATAAATCATCAAAAAAATTTTGGCCGCGCTACGAAAATTAGACCGCGAGTTATAAGCATTTTAACTTTTTCGACCCTCACCGTGGGGGAGGGGTCTCCTGTCACCAAAAATTAACACTCTCTCATAATAAATTACCAAACCAAATTTAGCCGCGATACGAAAATTCGATTGCGAGTTATAAGCATCTTAAATTTTTCGACCCTCACCGTGAAGAAGGGGGGTCTCCTGTCAACAAATATTAAAACAGTCTCATAATAAATTACCAAACAAAATATGGCCTCGATACGAATTTTAGATCGCGAGTTATAAGCATTTTAAATTTTTCGACCCTCACCGTGGGGGGTCTCCTGTCACCAAAAATTAACACTCTCTCATGATAAATCATCAAACAAATTTTGGCCGCGCTACGAAAATTAGACCGCGAGTTATAAGCATTTTAACTTTTTCGACCCTCACCGTGGGGGTCTCCTGTCACCAAAAATTAACACTGTTTCATAATAAATCACCAAACAAAATTTGGCCGCGCTACGAAAATTAGATCGGGAGTTATAAGCATTTTAAATTTTTCAACCTTCAACGTGGGGGGTCACCTGTCACCAAAAGTAAAACTGTCTCATAATAAATTACCAAACAAAATTTGGCCGCGCTACAAAAATTAGATCGCGTGTTATAAACATTTTAACTTTTTCGACCCTCACCGTGGGGGTCTCCTGTTATCAAAAATTAACACTGTTTCATAATAAATCACCAAACAAAATTTGGCCGCGCTACGAAAATTAGATCGTGAGTTATAAGCATTTTAAATTTTTCAACCTTCAACGTGGGGGGTCACCTGTCACCAAAATTAACACTGTTTCATAATAAATCACCAAACAAAATTTGGCCGCGCTACGAAAATTAGATCGTGAGTTATAAGCATTTTAAATTTTTCGACCCTCAACGTGGGGGGTCACCTGTCACCAAAATTAACACTGTCTCATAATAAATTACCAAACAAAATTTGGCCGCGCTACAAAAATTAGATCGCGTGTTATAAACATTTTAAATTTTTCTATCCCCACCGTGGGGGGGGGGGGTCTCGTGTCACCAAAAATTAACACTCTCTCATAATAAATTACCAAACCAAATATGGTCGCGATACGAAAATTCGATTGCGAGTTATAAGCATTTTAAATTTTTCGACCCTCACCGTGCGGGGTCTCCTGTCACCAAAAATTAACACTCTCTCATAATAAATTACCAAACAAAATTTGGCCGCGATACGAAAATTAGATCGCCAGTTATAAGCATTTTAAATGTTTCGACCCGCACCGTGGGGGGGTCCCCTGTCATCAAAAATTAACACTGTTTCATAATAAATCACAAAACAAAATTTTTCCGCGCTACGAAAATTAGATCGTGAGTTATCAGCATTTTAAATTTTTCGACCCTCAACGTGGGGGGGGGGGGTCGGGGGGTCACTGTCACCAAAAGTAAAACTGTCTCATAATAAATTACCAAACAAAATTTGGCCGCGCTACGAAAATTAGGTCGCGAGTTATAAGCACTTTAAATTTTTCGACCCTCACCGTGGGGGTCTCCTGTCACCAAAAATTAACACTGTCTCATAATAAATTATCAAACAAAATTTGGCCGCGCTACGAAAATTAGACCGCGAGTTATAAG
The DNA here is from genome assembly GCA_964019185.1 of Maratus speculifer. Classification (NCBI taxonomy): domain Eukaryota; kingdom Metazoa; phylum Arthropoda; class Arachnida; order Araneae; family Salticidae; genus Maratus; species Maratus speculifer. Next base: position 51,476,246 of record OZ025290.1, on the reverse strand, counting down.
CATTTTAACTATTTCGACCCTCACCGTGGGGGTCTCCTGTCACCAAAAATTAACACTGTCTCATAATAAATTACCAAACAAAATTTGGCCGCGCTTCGAAAACTAGATCGCGAGTTATAAGCATTTTAACTTTTTCGACCCTCACCGTAGAGGGGGGGGGGGGTCTCCTGTCACCAAAATTTAACACTGTCTCATAATAAATTATCAAACAAATTTTGGCCGCGCTACGAAAATTAGACCGCGAGTTATAAGCATTTTAACTTTTTCGACCCTCACCGTGGGGGTCTCCTGTCACCAAAAATTAACACTGTTTCATAATAAATCACCAAACAAAATTTGGCCGCGCTACGAAAATTAGATCGTGAGTTATAAGCATTTTAAATTTTTCGACCCTCAACGTGGGGGGTCACCTGTAGAGGTCTGCACGGGCCCGGGCCTGGCCCGTGGCCCGTACCCGGCCCGGCCCGCGGGCCGGGCCGGGCCGGCGGAATCGTTTCGAATTCTCTAACGGGCCGGGCCGGGCCGACAAACAACATAAACGGGCCGGGCCGGGCCGGCAAAAAAATTGAACGGGCCAGACGGGCCGGGCCGGGCCGAAAAAAAAAATTTTCGGGCCTGCCGGCCCGTTTTGAAGATTTAAGCAGAAATGATAAAATATGAGCTATTTTCAGCGAAAATGGCTTTAACGAGAATAAGTATAAATGTGGTCATACTAGTTTGACAACATCAATATAAAAATGTACAGTGTATCGGCATCGGAGAATTACATTATGTGTAACCCGTTTTAATATTTTTTTAGTTGACTCATGCCGGTCCGAGATCACGCTTACATTATTTTTCTACATATAGACTGGCCGGACCGGCACTAGACTTAATTATTGGCAGAAAACATGATTTGTAAAATTAACAGCGATAAAGAACTTATGTTAGCTTAGTCTTTGGATATGTACTTCTTGATGGTTTTTAAATTAATTTCTCAATAGTGCGAAAGTTTGACACATTTTCTGATTAATTTTAAATTGTAAGAGTATAAAAGTGATAAGCCTAACTATTGTAGGGATTTGGAATCGAATAGCGTTTTTCATTTTTGGTAAATAAAATACTTGTATAACCTTGTTGAGATATAATAGTTTCTCAAATGATTGTAGGTTTTTCTCCATTCCCTTGCTTCCGGAAATTCTATTCAAAACGCTAATTATGACAGTATTTTATTTGTTTGCAGTATTCATAAATTGCTTGTATCAAAAAATGGATAACGCCATTCGATTATATAGTTTCTGAATATAGATATCTGATAATCTTATGCGTTTTTGAGAAAAAAAATTAATTTAGAAATGTATCAGAAAGGAGCTTCTCTGAATTTAAGAATGAATTTGGATTTGAAATCTATAATAAAATGATATAGAAATATATTTATAAATCTTCCTTTATTAAACAGCTTCAAAATTAACGATGTTTTTAGCTTTCTTTCTTTTTTCTTTTATTCTAAGCCATATTAATTTTTTAATGAATCTTTATTCGAATGTTGAAAGCCTAAGAATCTAAATAATCATTAACGTTGTTAATGTGTATTTGCTGTAAAATATACTGTAAAATCATTCCATAGATATGTATGCAGTATTCTTTAAAAGAATCTTAGTTCTATGATAAAAATATGAATTTTTTAGAAATCGTAGAAATTGTAACGGGCCAAAACGGGCCGGGCCGGGCCGGGCCTGTTTTCGCTGATTTTTGTACGGGCCGGGCCGGGCCTAAAATACAAAAATTTAAACGGGCCGGGCCCGGGCCCGGGCCGAACTTTTGAGTTTTGCAACGGGCCGGGCCGGGCCGAAATCACTCTCCTACGGGCCGGGCCGGGCCGGGCCGGGCCTGAAAATTCCGGCCCGTGCAGACCTCTAGTCACCTGTCACCAAAAGTAAAACTGTCTCATAATAAAGAGTGTTACAGTGTTACCAATGAGACAGTGTTACCAAACGAAATTTGGCCGCGCTACGAAAATTAGATCGCGAGTTATAAACATTTGGGCCTCCGTGGCTGAGTGGTTAAGACATCACTCCGCTAATCGTGAGGTTATGGTTTCGAATCCCACTGGCTCCATTGCACACACTTTTTGTGTGGAGCTCCTGGTTGTACTTCTCTTGTGTTGTAATATTTCCTTGTGTGCTATCTCGTCCCTGTATACTGACGATGGCTTATAAGCAGGCTTCATGTCGAGCACACAATTCAGATATATGTTGTTGTTCAATATAAACATTTTAAATTTTTCGATCCTCACCATTGGGCGGGTGACCAATCACCAAAAGCTACATTATCCTACTTTGTTTTATCTTAAGACGATTCTTTTCTATACACATTCTATCAGGAATTTTTATTACTGAAATTGTAGATTTATAGTAACTGAAATAAGAAATATAAATTTGAGACTTGATATCCTCTAAATATCTGAAAAATACCGCGTCAATGTCTGCCGAAGTCTACCGAATGATACCATGCCGAAGTCTGCCGAACTGAAACGACGTTAGCCGAGTGTTAGGTTTTTTCGTTACGGGTGTGTTAGGATTTTCCTCGTTACGGAATTTTTGGATTCGGTCGCCGCGCTCAAAGTCCGCGATAAAAGCTATGCAATAGCTTAAAAAGAATTTGAATATTGAATTGATACATATGGAAAAATTATCCAGTTAAAAAAAAATAATAAAAGTAACGCGTAATATAAACTATAAAATCAATTTATACATCAATAAGATAAATTGATATCTGAACTATTTTATATTTGTTATTATTTCAATACGTTTTCATTTCTTTAATTTATGATAAATTTAGGAAGTGCTGTCCCCTAATAAATTTGTTTTTCATCAGTGAAAGTACTAGAACAAAACGGAATGTTTCATTTTTTTCTAACAGTCCATGACTCTTAATAATAAGAATTAAAGAACTGTTAGATTTTGCTTCGAGAGACTCTATGATTGGGATTGCCAAGTGGGTCATTTTCGATTGTATATATGTATATATATACATGTATATATATAGAATTTTGGTTTTTTGTGTGTAAGTCGCCCCAAATTCGTATTATTTTGCTTTTTCATGGCTAATACGAAGATGAAACCATACACTTCATTTATAGCTCCAAAGTATTTGGGGCTTGAAAATTCTGCTTTGGTTTTACAAATTTATATTATATTCATTTTATTTATTTATTTAAATTTTTCCTCATGCTCAATATGGTTTTTTTCTATTATATATATATATATATATATATACAATTCAAGATTTGGATGGAGGATTGTTTTGGGGGGAGAATGTAATGATCGAGGAAAGTACACCAAAATTTTCAGAACGTGCTTTCTTCCGGACGGCTGCAATAGGTAGTTTTTTACTTTTTGAAATGAAAACTACCTAAATAACAATGTTTTACCAGCGTTTTATACGTATACAATGTAACAATGTGTGCAATGTTTTACATTTCATCGAATTAAAAATTTACTAGAAGCATTCATCTTGATTTCATATTTTAAAAATACATTTATTTATATGTATATATTTTTTTTTTTAGTGTGGCCAAATATGTCACTTAGAAACTCAGCTTTTTAACTACATTTATTGAAAATCAGAATTCCCTCTCCCACCCACCTCTCTTTTTTACCCTACGCAAATACAAATCTAAAGTTGAAAAAAAAAATACCGAAATAAGGGGGGGGGGGGGGAAGAAGCAATTCTTCATTTTTTCACGAGCCATCTTCTTGAATCTATTAGCAATGCAAAACACCGCTCGATGAGAAATCATGCAAAGTAAATACAACCGGAAATCAATAAATGTGCGCTAGGATCTATAGACAAATCTTAAAGATGGTCGAAGAAGCACAAATAAAAAACTCAAGGGGAATTTTTAAGATATAAAAGGGGAATTTTTTAACATTCTTGTAGCAGCTTGAGACGATCGAAAACTTGAGGATTTAGTGGACGTTTTTAGCGCTTAAATCTAGTTGGTTTCCTTTTTCATTCCGTTTTGTTTTGCTCACTTTATTATACTTTTTTTGGAGTAAGAGGGCTTTTATTTGATATATAAATAGGATAAATTTGAAAGACTTTAAGCTTTTCTTTTTTTTTCTTTTTTAATCTTTCTTTTTTTTTCCCTTCTCTCGAGTTTTTTTTAAATATTATTTCTAGAATTTCATTTTCTTGTGAAAAAGACACATTTTCTAGTTTTTACTAAAATAAGCGAAAAAGATTATAAATAAAATTAAACACGAATGAAACTATTCTTTATGTTCGAAATAAGTCCCAATTTTTTTAATTCTTTTTTTTTTTTTTTTTTTTTTTTTTTTTTTTTTTTTTGTAAGATTGTTTAATTTGTAATTTTATTTATGATTTTTTTAAAGAAAATAATTTTTCTAAATAAACTTTATAAGTCTAAAATTTTAAAGAAATGCTAACGGAAGAGCAGTAGAGTATGCATAGACACAACACTTGTCACAAGAACTTATGCCGAACCGGAAACAACATGGAGGGCAAGAAATATACCACATCCAACATTGCTTACTGTACGAGTACGATAAAACCGTTGCAGCAGCCACAGCTTCTCGCAACCTTTGTCAAGTGTATGCGGAAGATGCCATGGACATGGACGATACTCATACTACCTGCTGTCGTTGATTTAGGATATTCCGGGACAGAGACAAAAGCTGTAAAAATCATTCCCATTCTAGACGCTCATCAATGGTTTCTGGCGAGGCTCTGGTAACAGCTATAACAAATTCTCCATATCCAACAGTCCAAAAAGTAGAGGAAACGTTTTCGGAACACAGAACAACAATCGAAAGACGGAAGCATGCTCCTGGCTTCATTATTAAAAGGGCTCAGGGGTTGAAAACTTAAAAAATCGATTTTTTTATGATCTAATTTGATTATTCAATTAATTCTTAACTCAATACAAAAAAACGCATAAAAATATTCGCATTTTTAACGGAATTATAAGCATTTATGTATCAATATTTACATAGCCGCATCCATATAATTTCAACTTTAAGTCGTGTTTTCTCAAAACTTCATTTTTGGCGACTAACACCAAGATTAAAAAAAAAACTATTTGAGGAAATGGCTTTTTTTTTTTTTTTTTTTTTTTTTTTTGCATGAATGTAACATTATTATCTAGATTATGAATTAAGGATATAACTATCACTTAAAAAAAACATTATTAAAAAATCTCTCAAAGTTGAAAATTTAAAAAAACCCCTAAAAAATAAACTTTTTTTCCGTTAAAAATACTCAAAATATTAAACTATCTAAAATATATTAATTCATAATCTAGATAATGATGTTATATGCAGGCAAAAAAAAAAAAAAAAAAAAAAAAAAAAAAAAAAAAAAAAAAAGCCATTCCATCAAATAGTTTTTTTTTTTAAATCTTGGTGTTAGTCATCAAAAATCAAGTTTTGAGAAAACGCGACTTAAAGTTGAAATTATATGGATGCGGCTATGAAAGTGTTGATACATAAATGCTTATAACTCCGTTAAAAATGCAAATATTTTTATGGAGTTTTTTGCATTGAGTTAAGAATTCAATGAATAATCAAATTAGATCATTAAAAAAAAATCGATTTTTTGAAAAGTTTTCAACCCCTGAGCCCCCTTAAGCTCGATCAGTGGGTATCACACCAGCTTACAGTAAAGCGAAGTGAAGAGACAATTAGCACCTGTGTTTTTTTGCTTTCCTATAACAGTAAAGAACCATTTTTGAACCAAACTGTAACGGATGATTAGAAGTGGATTGTAATGTGAACTGTCGAAGGACCATATGCCGATGTTGCACAGCGTATTCCATCGACCTAAACATTCCGAAAATGTTTTACTCACTGTATGGTGGGATGCCAAGAGAATAATCAACTTAGAAGTCCTTTCACCAAACCAAACGATGAATGCTGACCTCTACTGCCAATAATTTCACAGACCGTGAGCTAAACTGATATTTAGCGGCCAACATTGTCCAATCGCAGAGGGTTTCTCTTCTATTACGATAATACACACTAGTGGAATTTACTTTAGATTCTGACTTAACTATAAATATTAATTTCTTCGGGTGTCTAGCACAAACGCTAGAGACTTTGAATAGATGAGTTTCAATTATAGAAATCCTGTACATAAAGTTAGGTGCTGAAACTGTATAAGAATGTTAAACCTTTTATTATTCTGCGATCAAAGGGTCCCCGAGACCACTCACGGTATTTATGTAACTTTTTTGTCACAGCAGTTATTGGTTAACTGCTATTTGCGATCTCTCAGGCAGCTGTTCTTGACCTTATTTGATGGTTTTACTTAGTATTTTCAGTTTAATAGTGAAATTTACACATACTTTTACATAACTCATTCGTTTTAGTGAAAATAGGGCAAAAACCCGCAGTAATCGGACAAAAATACAAACTGCGTATCTTTGTCCCACCTCTGCGTACTTTTACCCCAATCAATGGCACAAAGATACGCAGAGCAATTTTGTTTAAAAATTGCAATTCCTCAAGAAATTATTCGCCAGAATGTTGATTTGTTAGTGGCGCTTGCTCAAGCTTCTAATCTAACATTTTAATCACTCGTTACATAAGTTTAAAAAAATGTGTTCATAAAAAAAAAAAAAGGAAAATACTTATTTTTACCCCCTTCCTATTCCCTGTATTAAAAAATATATATACATATAAAAGATACTAATTGTTTTGAAAGAGGAAAATAACAATTTTTTCAGAAGATATACACATTTTCAATAAGATTTTAATATTAAATCTTTTATGAATATAGAAAATGGAATTAAAATAAGTAAATAGCAGAAAATTGCAAATAAACAGAATCAAATTCATTCTTACCAAGTTGGAGAGAAAACAGTTAAATTTGATTTATAACATAGCACAAATGTTATAAATTGGGAGGGGAGGATTCCTATGAACATAAAATTCACAATTTGGCCAATTCTAAACACTTATCTTCATGGAAAATTTCTTCATGTTATGATCTTCCTCCAAAATCAAAATATTGATACGAGATTCAAAAGTAAGCTAAAAAAACTGAAAAAAAAATGCAAACTACATTTAAGGAATTTTTTTTAATTATACATAACATAAATACAATGGCAATTAAAAAAACATTTCACAAAAACTATGGCTTACAACCAGGGAGTAAAAATTGAAAAGAAAGCAAAAAGCTAAAAATTTTAAATACATGCTTCTTGATGATGGACCATGAAACTACAGAATTTGCAGCGCGTCTTGTAATGTAGTACCATGGCAGCGGAGTCCAGTGTCGAATGTTCGCATATAGTCCAAGAGTCGATCGCACAAAAACCTAAGCCATCGAGCACAAGAGAAATTCCTTTATTTTATGATGGAAGAGTAGTAATAGGGGAATCTCTAATGATACAAAACTGCCGAAAGCGAAGTGGTGCATAAGCCGAAAATTGATACCACTAATGGCTCACTCGCACGTTTAACAATGTGTTTGCCGTACAATTAAAAGTATGAAAACATGGAAAATTGGGTGCAGGAAACATAATGCTAAGTCTATGAGTGAACTACTTGTGGTATCAATTTTTGTCTGCACCACTTCGCTTCCGGCAGACATGGATCATTAGATTCCCCTATTACTATTCTTCCATAAAATAAAAGATTTTTTACTGTGCTCGATGACTTAGAGTTTCGTGCGGTCGGCACTTGGACTATTAGAACATATTGTGCACCCTAGTGGAGGGACTAACGCATTTTATTGCGCATGCGCAATTCTTTTTCTATACGGTACCGCAGGTAGCGGGGATACGTGTCGAAGTTTTTTTTTTTTTTTTTTTTTTTTTTTTTTTTTTTTTTTTTTTTTGGAAGGTGGATTCTTTAGATCAGATTGCATCTCTGAAGGTGGAAAGTAAAACTAAAATATTTTGCAGCGCACTGCTTACCTGTATTGCAAACAGAGGAGAAACGTTTCGGAGGTTTATTCTTTCATCGCACCCTTGGTGGTTGAAGATAAGTGCAAGATTTTCCGGCAAAAATCAGTCATTTTTCTATTCTAAAATAAAAACTAGTCGTTGGGGGTCCATAGTAATACTTATCCATCAAAGCTATGCATAATATATGAAAATAAAACATGTGTAAACGATTTATAAAATACATTACAATTTAAAAACAAGATTTAAACATATATTTAAATATTTTTAATATACATAGTAGTGCTCTATTAAGGAATTGCCGATGAACCAATTTCGACAAATAATATAAAACGCCAAACTACACAAGTAGTACCGAATTGCGTAAAAGAAGCATTCTCATGACTCCAAAAATAATAATCATATAAACTAACAGTTTACTGCGCCTAATTAACCCTTTCTTGCGCAGTGTTGCTGGGTCGGCAACACCTAATTTTAATTCCAAACTTGCAAACGGCACCAGTAATATTTTAATATAATTTTGCTTTTCCAATGAAAGCTTAAATTAAGGAATTCACAATATCTAGACAAGTCCTTTATAAATTCCGGTGTCAATCGACGATTTCTCATTTTACTAAAAGAATTTGCTTGCGCCGGAAAGGGTTAAACATCGTATTTCCAATTAAAATATATCTTTGAATTGAATTTTGAATGAAATACAAGGTCATGAAAAATCGAAGAATGTGTAAATCAGAATTACACATATCTCGACAACTAATAATCCGATCGAATTCGTTCTTTATGCAAAATTTGTATTTTTTTTTTTTTTTTTTTTTTTTTTTTTTACCTTTATGTCCACTCCTTATAATAAAAAATTTCGAAAATGCTTATGTACCTTTCGTTAGAACGATTTTTTCGGGAGTCCGAAAAAAATAGTTCCAGATAATCAAGGTTACTGATATCCAATAGACTTCGTTCATTTCTCACATACTAAGTACATATAGAAAGTTTCAAGTCTTTATCTCAGTTTGTTCAGGAGATAGAGCGTTTATAGGCACACACAGACAGACAGACACACAGACGAACGGATAGCAATTTTTTTCTTTAAAAATATGTTTTTTGGAATTTCCAGTACCTAGAACGTGTAAATCCGTCTTTAAAAAAAAAAATAAAATAAAATAAAAAAACCGATTGCAAGATTTATCTTGTACTACGTATGATGGATAAATAATAATTAACGCTGCCATCACTATCGACAATGAACTTTGAGATCGTCAGTCTTTCTTTGTTAATATTAAGAGAGCTGTTTTATATAAAAATACGAAAATTTGTGGTATTATAGAGACAAATAAATACTCTGGTACAGACAAATATGCTGATAATACGTTTGATAAATACGCTGGTGCAGACTAATACGCTGATAATACGTTTGATAAATATGCTGGTGCAGACAGTTTTTAAATCGAATAATTATTTTAACCCTTTCCGGCACACTGTGCCCAGTCTGGGATACCTAATTTTAATTACAAATTTGCAAACGGCACCAATAATATTTTACTAAAATTTTGCTTTTATAATAAAAGCTTAAATAAAGGAATTTAAAACATCTAAAAAATTCGTTTACGAATTCCGGTGTCAGTCGATAATTTCTCATTTTACTACAGATTTTGCCCCTGCCGGAAAGGGTTAAGAGGTATTCACTGTTAAAGTTGTTCAAGTTCGTTCCATTAAAAAAATATATAAAAGCAAAAACTGTACATAGGAATTTAATCATTCTTAGATCATTTTATGCATTAGAAATTCCCAGTGTGCAGACTATATTTATTTATTTGACTCATTGTTGGAGGATTTATATTCATTTTAAATTCAAATTTTCAGCACTTCGAAAGATATTTTTTTCATATTTTAGAAAAGAAAATTATTTCAAATTGTTGCCAACTGTTAAAACAGCGCAAAGAATAAAAATTCCTTCAAATTAAAAATTTATTTACATATGACATTTATAAATAGAAAAAGCATTCAAATCAAAGTTAAATAAATATTACATAATAAAAGCAGGAAAACATTTGAAACTGCGGCATAAAATCTATATTTGCATATGAATTTAAAAAGAGAAAGAAAATTGTAAAATAATAAATTCATTAATAATCGTTTAAAGTCGTAAATGCAGAAAAACTACCTCAGATTAAAAAAAAATAATAAGATAGTGCAAATAATAATATTTCCTTTCTAATGATAAAAATACTTTCGTGTAAATATTATAAAATAAATAAATAAATGAATGAATAAATATTGGGGAAAAGTACGTCAACGTATAACGTTACATGTAAGAAAACCGTTCTGTGAAATAAATTTGAAATAGGTGGCGCCTACGTAGAACGATTCCTTAGTTCGCGTGTTGTTTACTTTTATCCAGTTCATCTTCGCGACTTTCAGGAGAAAAATTATAGTCAAATTAACTAATAATTTTATTAACATAAGACTTCTAGTTGATATGAAATTTTTTTTTCTTAATTCTGATATTCGTGAACATTCAAATGCGTACATTTATGTACGATTGTTGTTATTTTTTCATTTAATTCCAAAATCATGACTCAGTATTAATACAATGCGTGTGAAGTCCTTCTCTGAATCTAGGTTCATGTCCAGCATTTAACACAGACTCAATAGTTAATCCATGTTGGTGTATATGGGTGTTATACTAGTTTTGGTAAAGAAGGGCAAAGATTCTGCATTAACAGGAGTTCTCTCTCTATAGATTCTTTAGTTATCTTGCATTTAAATATGCACGGCGTTTCATCGACTATTTTTAGCGTTATTAACTATTTTATAAATGAATTTAATAATTAGTATTTCACATTAGAAAATTATAGGAATAACAAAAATAATTTGTATATGAGTTTTTTTAGTACATGAGTTAATAAATAATATCGCTCTATTGTTTAAAAAAATGTTTACCAATGTCCGTATTTTTTTCCGACTAATATTAATAAAGGATTCCATATAAAAATACAAAAATTGATAGTTTTTCAGATAAACACGCTGAAGCAGACGGCTTGTAAATCGAAGAATTATTTTGAGAGCTATTAAATGTTGAAGTCAGTCAAAATAATTCTATTAAAAAACTTTTATAGGAACAAAAACTGTGCATACCAGTTTAACAATTTTTGCAGGCAAATTCTTGATAAGTTTACAGTGTGCAATATGTAATCAGTTTTTTAATTTAACAAATTTTTTGTAGGTATTTTTTAAACTTTGATTAAAATATTATTATTTGAACCGAGGTTTATTTCATATTCATATTTTATTTCATACTTCCTTTGACTTTAAAAAAAAGTATTTACACATAACTATTGAACATTGCCAACTAGATATATAACGGCCTGCGCATTTCACTATAAACCGCCAAAAAAGTGAAGCTGAATTCAGCTTCAAACCCTGAACCATTTCATCGGACCACGTGGCGCAAACCCTGCCCAAATTAGCCTTGTATGAGCTGATACCTGTTCTGTGCACATGGTCATTGTTTTATTTCAGGGTTTGCACGATTGGTCAGAATAACTTGAGCAAGGTATCAGAGTCTTCTAGCGGGAGACTTCATACATTAATCTCAAATAAATGGTCCGTATAGATCTAGTTGGCCATGCTATTGAAAATCGAAAGAAAAATTTAAAATAATAAAGGGGGCACTGTAATAACAAGTTTTGTATGTTTTTTTTTTTCCGTTTAAGTGAAGAATATATGAATATTTAGCGAAGAAATTTTGCAGTTATGTGTTTTAACATAGACAAAAGTATGTGTTTGTATGTGTTAAGTATCGTCTGCAGCGAATTAAAGTTGCATTTTCCTTGGTTTTATGTATTCCGAATCCATGTGAGTTTCTTTTTTTGTCTTTCTGTGAGTGGCAATATTCTGTGTTTATTCTGTTTTGATGATTGTTATCATGAAAAATTGGCCGTGTTCAAAAGCGGCTTTTTTTGTGCGCGCGCGCTCAGAAGATTCTGCTTGGAGTAGGTGCTATCGAAGAAGAGAATTTTAAACTTATTCAATTATTGTATTATTTTTATGGTTCAGAATTGGTAAATACAAATACCATATCTCTTTATCCTTTCAAAACATGATTTTCGTAACAGAAATACATACCTGTGACCACTCAAATAAAATTAAAAGTATTCCGGAAAAGTATCACGTGACCTATTTCATGTAATTAAGCCCGATTAGCATTTTAAAAATGACAACCAACCCTACTCAAACTTTGACGCGTGCGACGCAAATAAAAATGATGGGCGATTTGATCACGTGATTGTGCGTTTTGCGCTTATCTGTTATTGGTTGCACGTTGTTTGTTGTCAAAGTTGGTAGGTTGACTGATACAATTTAACAATTGGTGATTTAATTTTTTTTAATAATTTTATTTTTATTTATTTAAAAATCATTTATCAGTTGCTTTATACTTTTCGTATTAAATAATAGAATACTGTTGATTCTATTGTTGTAATTAATAGAATGCTGTTGATAAACCAAGGTTGAGATATCCACACGGGGGACTAGCTAAGGGGGGGGGCTACCCTCCCAAAACATTAACAAATGTTGTTACACTTTGCAAATTTAAAATTTTTATGTCAAATTTAATTAAAATTTTAATAAAAACTGCAATACATTTTCTATTTTTGATAGAATTTGCAAAAGTTACAACTCTAATTGGGAATATTATAATTTTTTTTACAAATAAGAATTGTATTACATTTTCAAAGTGCGTTAACTTGGCAAAATTATAAAACGAGTTGGCGAATATAAAAATTTGACTTGACAATATTAAGGTTTTCTCCCCCACCAATAAAAAGTCTTAGCGATGGCCCTGTATCCACATATTACAAGATTGATTTGTAATCTACAATACTGGATTGATTTCAATGGAATTTGCATTGTTAGTTAGATAATTTTTCAGAAGAAGTTTTAGTATGTATATATTTCTTATTTAATGATTGTATATTTTAATACCGTGTGGATAACAGGCCAAAATATGTCATAAAATATGAAAAACAAACGACATCCGAAATTATGTTAGTATAAGCAAAACACTTATTTATACTTTTAATAGAAAAATTATAAACATTCTAATCATACTTTATTCATTACAAAACTAGAAGGCAAACTCCAAATATTTCACTTCTTTTAAATATATGTATGCAGATATTCTTAATTTAAAAAAATGTATATCTTTTACATTTTGCTTTTATAATATTTTCCATTTTGATTTTAACACCGTAAAATATCCACGCATGCATTATATTTGCATCCTAATCTCAATAAAAAATTACTTCTAAAATTTTCAAAAAAAAAAAAAAAAAAAAAAAAAAAAAGAAGAAGAACATTAATAATTATTTTATGCGTATACGGATATTTTCGCAGAAAACTTTTTTTTTTTCATTTTCTTAATATATATATAAATCACTTTGGAACGATATTAATATCGTTCTAATTATCCTTTTAATATTCTAAATTTGGAATATTAAAACTTTCTCCGCAAAAATTTCATTTTCTCGTATTTAAATAAGTATTTTATTATTATAATAGAATTACATGTGATTCTGTATTATTAATATAAAATTTACCTTTAATATTTATTTATTAATAAAAAGCAACCAGAAAAAAAAACCACAAACCAACTTTTGGCCCTCGCAGGTATCGAACCCGTATCTTCTGGGTTCAAGCTCAGTACTCTGACCATTCGGCCAGCCAGCTCACATTTATTTGTACCAGATTATCTTTATAATTGGCACCACAAGTAATTACATCCGTGATCTGTTCTCCATCTGTTACTGAGCGAACAGTTACAGTAACTGGTGGCATAGTAGCGAGGACTGAACGCACATCCCATCAACTATAAGTATCCACTCCCTGTCCGTGGCTCTTGAGCGTGCGCGTGCAGCGCGCGTAACAGCTGAACACGGCCATTATGTAATGTAAACCGTGAGATGGCTCTTATCTTTTCCATAAATAAAAATATAATAAATTTTATAAATAAATAATGAAATAAATTGCATATACAGGCCTCTTTTTGTGTTGAAGGGAGAACCATAGTAGTTAGTTATTAATTTGAAAGTGCAAAAACATTTCTTTGATTATAAGTCTAGCTGAAGCGATAGTGAAAATTAAAAATTGTAGAACAGAACATTTCTTGAACTGTCGCCATGATGTTGACTGAAACAAAAAAAATCGCCTCGGGTTGTGATGTAAGTTAATTTTGAATATTATATTTCATGTATAAAAAGAATTTGCGTTTGAAATTGTATTATTATGAGACAGTTTAAACTTTCATTTTCATATTAACACATTTTAGAACTAATTTTGAATTTGACTTAAGTAAAAATGCGTGCAGTAAATAGAGTAGTTCTTTTAAAACAAAAAGAAATGCTCTATGGAGAAGTGTCACTAATTACATTAACAAAATCTAAAGAATAATCGCAAGTTACATGAGATTAATGTGTCAGAAGAAAGTATCGAATTGTAAAACAGAAAAAAAACTATAAAAAAAATGATAGGGAAATTAAAGATTTCATTACAGAACGTAAATAGTACTAGAAAATGAGATAAGGTAAACTGCGGTAATTGGACTCACGAGGTAACTGGGTCGTAAGCTGTTTTATAAAAATCTGTAGATGACATTTAAGTTTTAGCTTGTGAACACATTGTTGCCAGATTGTCAAAAGCCAATTTCCCCCAAATTTCTAAAATTTTCCCCAAATCAGGGCCTTTTTTTCTGAAAAAGTCCCCAACACAATTTCCACTCAAAAAAAACAAGTTCTCAATTTTGAATTTCTCGTTATAAATTTTTTAACGAATTTAAACTCAATTTCTCAAATCAAGCATTTTTTTGGAAAAATTCCACATTTATGAAAAAGATAAACATTTAATCTCAATACAATTTTACATGTATATTCAAAGCTAAAACCAAGAACAAAAAAAGTTGTATACATTTTTTTTATATAAAAATATACTATTAAATGAAATATATTTATGAGCTTTTATTTCTGTTCGCGATGACAGGAAAATCTGAATCATTTATCTAAAAATTCAGTTGAAGGATAGTTCATAGTTCAAGGCAGACTGTGGTGAATTTCTAGTACATGTAAATGGTGAGCACGAGTACGAGAATAATTACTTATATCTATTATTAACTGTATTTTATTTTCGTTTTCAAAACCAAAATCGAATTCGAGATAGATCTAGTATTGGAAAATATCTGAAAGTAAAAATTGAATTTGTGATAACAATTATCCAAGTTTTTTTTCCAAAAATGTTCATAGTCCTCAAATATGTCCCCAAGAATTACTAGTCCCCCAAAAAGTCCCCTGGAGATTCAAAATTCCTCAATATCGGGACAAAGTCCCCAATCTGGCAACACTGTGTGAACATTTCATCCCCATCTCTACTTCTTAAAACAACTTGTGTTAATCATAGCTCTGTCTATTCTGTTATAAGTTACCAAAAATTCAGGCTTCTTTTTCTAAAAACAACGTCAATTTGGTTGAACTTCTGAGGCTTTTTAATTATAATACGACAAATATTTTTATCAAACAATTACTTTTTTAAAGATTAGTCATATGAATACGTACATTACTATTATTAGGTATCTATACATATTTACTTCATGTTTCAAATTTAAAGCCAGTGTTCCAATTACTCCATAAATATTTCAAGAATGGGGTAATGGCAGGGATAATTGGACCATGTAGGATTCAGTTATTCCAACAGTTATAAATACATTTTTGGAATTTCTCTTAGTAATCAAAATAGTCAGATTTTGTTGTGTACCGCATTAATAAAAGTTCAAAATTCCAAACAAGAGTTTGTAAAATTTAGATGTTCGTGACACTGATTTTAGAGAATGTGTAAAGAAATATGGATTAAAGGTAAAAGATAGTTCTATCTCTCTATCATGTTTGGGATCATTTAATTTTATGAGTAATGGGGAAGTTGATTTATTATATATTTCTCAATACAAAAGTGATCTTAGAATATCGACATCAGCATTAGTGATGGATAAGGTGATAGATAATATTCTCTATATGTCTTTACCTTCAATCGTTTATCATAATTTCAGTGATTTAATGTTAGCTGACCCATTATTTTACGAATGACAAAAATTGACATTTTATTTGATATAAATGTATTTATGCTTTTAATGGCAGGAGAAATTGTCAAACGTGAACCTAACTTTCTATTGTGAATAATTCCAGGTACTACAAATTTCAAAAATTCTGGCAATTGATCCAGTATGTGTAGATCATTTAGGTACAAAAACTCACCAGTTAGTAAATTCATTCTGGGAATTAGAAAAAAATTCGAAAAATACAACTTTTAACAGTTGAATAAAACCTTTGTGAAAAACTAATTAAGAGCTCTCACTTTAGAAAAAAAATCAGGCCACTACTCAGTCGCATTATCATTCAAACAGGATCGAAATATTTTAGGGTATTCTCGCCAAATGGCTCAGAATATTTCTATATCTTAAGAAAAAAGTAATATCCATGCCAGAAATTTACAAAATTATCTTCAATTTTTGAAAAAATATTTATATCTAAACCACATGGACCATGTTTCAAATATTGATCGTGAAATAGAGAATAGTCACGAAGGTACTGAATTGATGTAATGTATTGCAGAACATACTCAAAGCAGATGTATTTAAACTACATAAATGTCCCACAAATTAATCATCACTATTGGAAAATACTGTGTTAACAAACAAAACTAATTAAAATGTAGGTAGTGTACCAAGCAATACGACCCATTGGGTCAATCCATTTCAAGTAGTCCAGCACTGGTCGCTCGACCATTTTTAAAAAATCTGAAATTTTTTGTACACCCTAACATGATGGAAGTTCAAAATGACCGTTATTTTAATTTTATTATTTTTTGTTTGCGCATGGCGGCCAGCTTTGTTTCATCGTGTTCAGCGATTTTCTCAGATACTAGGATACACAAAATTGTAAATATCTCGTCTTTTAATTTCCCAATTGAAATGGGGTTTGCAGCATTTTGTTTAGAATAAAATAGGCTAAATATATGGTGGTAGAATAATTTTGGAAAATAAAATTTTAAAGGTAAAATTTTAGCACAAAATTTAAGATTTTTTCCAAAATCTATCCGTTTCCAAGAGGAAATTTTTCATGCAAGGGAAACTGTCACACTTAAACAATTTTTTTCTACAAATAGATCAAAAGTGCGTGTACTCATACACCAAGTCCCAGATCTGGGAGTTGATTTCTCTTTGCAAAAAAAATTTCGAAATTCGTCAAAAATTTCAAAAATCGCACTTTTTAGGCTTTGATATCTCTAGTGGGGCACGAGATAAAAATCTGAAATTCTGGCTTTTGATAGTATTGTGTAGTAATGTTATGTATAAAAAATTTCAAGAAGGAGATTGGACTGCAAGCGGAGATATGACATGGACAATATATGAAAACAATACCGCCAAACTATTGTAACCTACTATGTAATTGTTCAACAAGACTGTCAACCTTACACAATTTTTTCTACAAATAGGTCAAAAGTGCGTGTACTCATACACCAAGTCCCAGATCTGGGAGTTGATTTCTCTTTGCGAAAAAAATTCCGAAATTCGTCAAAAATTTCAAAAATCGCACTTTTTAGGCTTTGATATCTCTGGTGGAGCACGAGATAAAAATTTGAAATTCTGCCCTTTGATAGTATTGTGTAGTAGTGTTATGTACAAAGTGCGTGTAAATGGTATTTAATGAATTTAAACATAAACAACAAGAGACTTTAATATATACATAAATATACATATTGTATTACATATATATTACCTGTTGAAATAGTTATTGTCTGAGCGAAGCGAAGTCTTTATACTCAGAGATACGTAACGATATTAAAAGTCAAAAAAAATCTTTCGTCAAGCAAATCTCAAAAAGTACTTGTCGGATTTTGATTCTGTTTGTACCAATAGGTACCTATAAAGGTAATCTGGTGAATGCACTACATACGAAAATTTAGTTCCAAATAGTTTAAAAGTTATATTAAAAAAACTGATAAAAAAGCACAATTTATTTGCATGCGTCACAGAAATTTGGTGTGCGTGATTTTCACCAGCTGGATATTTTCGTAGATAACCGAATCAGTACATGGAGTAAATAGTAATCATTAACGCACTCAAAAATATTGAATGCAATAAAACATTTTAAAATTTAATCATGCAGGAAAATAAAACTGTTATTTTTTTATATTAAAAAAATGTCATAAAAACTTTGATTTTGAGATTTTGAGACGTTCGCCGGAGTGTTAGGTTTTTTCTCGTTACGGAATTTCTAGAATCTTTCGCCGCGCTCAAAGCCCGCGATAAAAGCCATGCAATACCTTAATAAATTACCAAACAAAATTTGGCCACGCTACGAAAAGTAGATCGCTTGTTATAAGCATTTTAAATTTTTCGACCCTCACCATGGGGGATCTCCTGTCACCAAAAATTAACACTGTCTCATAATAAATTACCAAACAAAATTTAGCCGCGCTACGAAAATTGATCGTGAGTTATAAACATTTTAAATTTTTCGACCCTCACCGTGGGGGTCTCCTGTCACCAAAAATTAACACTGTCTCATAATAAATCATCAAACAAATTTTGGCCGCGATGCGAAAATTAGATCGCGAGTTATAAACATTTTAAATTTTTCGACCCTCACCGTAGGAAAGGGGGGGGGGTCTCCTGTCACCAAAATTTAACACTGTCTCATAATAAATCATCAAAAAAATTTTGGCCGCGCTACGAAAATTAGACCGCGAGTTATAAGCATTTTAACTTTTTCGACCCTCACCGTGGGGGTCTCCTGTCACCAAAAATTAATACTGTTTCATAATAAATCACCAAACAAAATTTGGCCGCGCTATGAAAATTAGATCGCGAGTTATAAGCATTTTAAATTTTTCGACCCTCAACGTGGGGGGTCACCTGTCATCAAAATTAACACTGTCTCATAATAAATTACCAAACAAAATTTGGCCGCGCTACGAAAATTAAATCGCGAGTTATAAACATTTTAAATTTTTCGATCCTCACCGTGGGGGGGGGGGTCTCCTGTCACCAAAAATTAACACTCTCTCATAATAAATTACCAAACCAAATTTGGCCGCGATACGAAAATTCGATTGCGAGTTATAAGCTTCTTAAATTTTTCGACCCTCACCGTGAAGAAGGGGGGTCTCCTGTCAACAAATATTAAAACTGTCTCATAATAAATTACCAAACAAAATATAGCCTCGATACGAAAGTTAGATCACGAGTTATAAGCATTTTAAATTTTTCGACCCTCACCGTGGGGGGGGGGGTCTCCTGAAACCAAAAATTAACACTCTCTCATAATAAATTACCAAACAAAATTTGGCCGCGATACGAAAATTACATCGCCAGTTATAAGCATTTTAAATTTTTCGACCCGCACCGTGAGGGGGTCTCCTGTCAACAAAATTTAACACTGTCTCATAATAAATCATCAAACAAATTTTGGCCGCGCTACGAAAATTAGACCGCGAGTTATAAGCATTTTAACTTTTTCGACCCTCACCGTGGGGGTCTCCTGTCCCCAAAAATAACACTGTTTCATAATAAATCACCAAACAAAATTTGGCCGCGCTACGAAAATTAGATCGTGAGTTATAAGCATTTTAAATTTTTCGACCTTCAACGTGGGGGGTCACCTGTCACCAAAAGTAAAACTGTCTCATAATAAATTACCAAACAAAATTTGACCGCGCTACGAAAATTAGATCGCGAGTTATAAGCATTTTAAATTTTTCGACCCTCACCGTGGGGGGTCACCTGTCACCAAAATTAACACTGTCTCATAATAAATTACCAAACAAAATTTGGCCGCGCTACGAAAATTAGATCGCGTGTTATAAACATTTTAAATTTTTCGATCCTCACCGTGGGGGGGGGGAGGTCTCCTGTCACCAAAAATTAACACTCTCTCATAATAAATTACCAAACCAAATTTGGCCGCGATACGAAAATTCGATTTTAAATTTTTCGACCCTCACCGTGAAGAAGGGGGGGGGGGTCTCCTGTCACCAAATATTAAAACTGTCTCATAATAAATTACCAAACAAAATATGGCCTCGATACGAAAGTTAGATCGCGAGTTATAAGCATTTTAAATTTTTCGACCCTCACCGTGGGGGTCTCCTGTCACCAAAAATTAACACTCTCTCATAATAAATTATCAAACAAAATTTGGCCGCGCTAAAAAAATTAGACCGCGAGTTATAAGCATTTTAACTATTTCGACCCTCACCGTGGGGGTCTCCTGTCACCAAAAATGAACACTGTCTCATAATAAATTACCAAACAAAATTTGGCCGCGCTTCGAAAACTAGATCGCGAGTTATAAGTATTTTAACTTTTTCGACCCTCACCGTAGAGGGGGGGGGGTCTCCTGTCGCGAAAATTTAACACTGTCTCATAATAAATCATCAAAAAAATTTTGGCCGCGCTACGAAAATTAGACCGCGAGTTATAAGCATTTTAACTTTTTCGACCCTCACCGTGGGGGAGGGGTCTCCTGTCACCAAAAATTAACACTCTCTCATAATAAATTACCAAACCAAATTTGGCCGCGATACGAAAATTCGATTGCGAGTTATAAGCATCTTAAATTTTTCGACCCTCACCGTGAAGAAGGGGGGTCTCCTGTCAACAAATATTAAAACAGTCTCATAATAAATTACCAAACAAAATATGGCCTCGATACGAATTTTAGATCGCGAGTTATAAGCATTTTAAATTTTTCGATCCTCACCGTGGGGGGTCTCCTGTCACCAAAAATTAACACTCTCTCATGATAAATCATCAAACAAATTTTGGCCGCGCTACGAAAATTAGACCGCGAGTTATAAGCATTTTAACTTTTTCGACCCTCACCGTGGGGGTCTCCTGTCACCAAAAATTAACACTGTTTCATAATAAATCACCAAACAAAATTTGGCCGCGCTACGAAAATTAGATCGGGAGTTATAAGCATTTTAAATTTTTCAACCATCAACGTGGGGGGTCACCTGTCACCAAAAGTAAAACTGTCTCATAATAAATTACCAAACAAAATTTGGCCGCGCTACAAAAATTAGATCGCGTGTTATAAACATTTTAACTTTTTCGACCCTCACCGTGGGGGTCTCCTGTCACCAAAAATTAACACTGTTTCATAATAAATCACCAAACAAAATTTGGCCGCGAAACGAAAATTAGATCGTGAGTTATAAGCATTTTAAATTTTTCAACCTTCAACGTGGGGGGTCACCTGTCACCAAAATTAACACTGTTTCATAATAAATCACCAAACAAAATTTGGCCGAGCTACGAAAATTAGATCGTGAGTTATAAGCATTTTAAATTTTTCGACCCTCAACGTGGGGGGTCACCTGTCACCAAAATTAACACTGTCTCATAATAAATTACCAAACAAAATTTGGCCGCGCTACAAAAATTAGATCGCGTGTTATAAACATTTTAAATTTTTCGATCCTCACCGTGGGGGGGGGGGGGGTCTCCTGTCACAAAAATTAACACTCTCTCATAATAAATTACCAAACCAAATTTGGCCGCGATACGAAAATTCGATTGCGAGTTATAAGCATTTTAAATTTTTCGACCCTCACCGTGAAGAATGGGGGGGGGGTCTCC
Source organism: Maratus speculifer (assembly GCA_964019185.1). Lineage (NCBI taxonomy): Eukaryota > Metazoa > Arthropoda > Arachnida > Araneae > Salticidae > Maratus > Maratus speculifer. The sequence goes on along the minus strand of OZ025290.1, from coordinate 51,454,656 downwards.
TGTCACCAAATATTAAAACTGTCTCATAATAAATTACCAAACAAAATATGGCCTCGATACGAAAGTTAGATCGCGAGTTATAAGCATTTTAAATTTTTCGACCCTCACCGTGGGGGGTCTCCTGTCACCAAAATTTAACACTCTCTCATAATAAATTACCAAACAAAATTTGGCCGCGATACGAAAATTAGATCGCCAGTTATAAGCATTTTAAATTTTTCGACCCGCACCGTGGGGGGGTCCCCTGTCATCAAAAATTAACACTGTTTCATAATAAATCACAAAACAAAAATTTTCCGCGCTACGAAAATTAGATCGTGAGTTATAAGCATTTTAAATTTTTCGACCCTCAACGTGGGGGGGGGGGTCGGGGGGTCACTGTCACCAAAAGTAAAACTGTCTCATAATAAATTACCAAACAAAATTTGGCCGCGCTACGAAAATTAGGTCGCGAGTTATAAGCTCATTAAATTTTTCGACCCTCACCGTGAGGGTCTCCTGTCACTAAAAATTAACACTGTCTCATAATAAATTATCAAACAAAATTTCGCCGCGCTACGAAAATTAGACCGCGAGTTATAAGCATTTTAACTATTTCGACCCTCACCGTGGGGGTCTCCTGTCACCAAAAATTAACACTGTCTCATAATAAATTACCAAACAAAATTTGGCCGCGCTTCGAAAACTAGATAGCGAGTTATAAGCATTTTAACTTTTTCGACCCTCACCGTAGAGGGGGGGGGGTCTCCTGTCACCAAAATTTAACACTGTCTCATAATAAATTATCAAACAAATTTTGGCCGCGCTACGAAAATTAGACCGCGAGTTATAAGCATTTTAACGTTTTCGACCCTCACCGTGGGGGTCTCCTGTCACCAAAAATTAACACTGTTTCATAATAAATCACCAAACAAAATTTGGCCGCGCTACGAAAATTAGATCGTGAGTTATAAGCATTTTAAATTTTTCGACCTTCAACGTGGGGGGTCACCTGTCACCAAAAGTAAAACTGTCTCATAATAAATTACCAAACAAAATTTGACCGCGCTACGAAAATGAGATCGCGAGTTATAAGCATTTTAAATTTTTCGACCCTCAACGTGGGGGGTCACCTGTCACCAAAATTAACACTGTCTCATAATAAATTACCAAACAAAATTTGGCCGCGCTACGAAAATTAGATCGCGTGTTATAAACATTTTAAGTTTTTCGATCCTCACCGTGGGGGGGGGGGGTCTCCTGTCACCAAAAATTAACACTCTCTCATAATAAATTACCAAACCAAATTTGGCCGCGATACGAAAATTCGATTGCGAGTTATAAGCATTTTAAATTTTTCGACCCTCACCGTGAAGAAGGGGGGGGGGTCTCCTGTCACCAAATATTAAAACTGTCTCACAATAAATTACCAAACAAAATATGGCCTCGATACGAAAGTTAGATCGCGAGTTATAAGCATTTTTAATTTTTCGACCCTCACCGTGGGGGGTCTCCTGTCACCAAAAATTAACACTCTCTCATAATAAATTATCAAACAAAATTTGGCCCAGCTAAAAAAATTAGACCGCGAGTTATAAGCATTTTAACTATTTCGACCCTCACCGAGGGGGTCTCCTGTCACCAAAAATGAACACTGTCTCATAATAAATTACCAAACAAAATTTGGCCGCGCTTCGAAAACTAGATCGCGAGTTATAAGTATTTTAACTTTTTCGACCCTCACCGTAGAGGGGGGGGGTCTCCTGTCGCGAAAATTTAACACTGTCTCATAATAAATCATCAAAAAAATTTTGGCCGCGCTACGAAAATTAGACCTCGAGTTATAAGCATTTTAACTTTTTCGACCCTCACCGTGGGGGAGGGGTCTCCTGTCACCAAAAATTAACACTCTCTCATAATAAATTACCAAACCAAATTTAGCCGCGATACGAAAATTCGATTGCGAGTTATAAGCATCTTAAATTTTTCGACCCTCACCGTGAAGAAGGGGGGTCTCCTGTCAACAAATATTAAAACAGTCTCATAATAAATTACCAAACAAAATATGGCCTCGATACGAATTTTAGATCGCGAGTTATAAGCATTTTAAATTTTTCGACCCTCTCCGTGGGGGGTCTCCTGTCACCAAAAATTAACACTCTCTCATGATAAATCATCAAACAAATTTTGGCCGCGCTACGAAAATTAGACCGCGAGTTATAAGCATTTTAACTTTTTCGACCCTCACCGCGGGGGTCTCCTGTCACCAAAAATTAACACTGTTTCATAATAAATCACCAAACAAAATTTGGCCGCGCTACGAAAATTAGATCGGGAGTTATAAGCATTTTAAATTTTTCAACCTTCAACGTGGGGGGTCACCTGTCACCAAAAGTAAAACTGTCTCATAATAAATTACCAAACAAAATTTGGCCGCGCTACAAAAATTAGATCGCGTGTTATAAACATTTTAACTTTTTCGACCCTCACCGTGGGGGTCTCCTGGTGGGGGTCTCCTGTTACCAAAAATTAACACTGTTTCATAATAAATCACCAAACAAAATTTGGCCGCGCTACGAAAATTAGATCGTGAGTTATAAGCATTTTAAATTTTTCAACCTTCAACGTGGGGGGTCACCTGTCACCAAAATTAACACTGTTTCATAATAAATCACCAAACAAAATTTGGCCGCGCTACGAAAATTAGATCGTGAGTTATAAGCATTTTAAATTTTTCGACCCTCAACGTGGGGGGTCACCTGTCACCAAAATTAACACTGTCTCATAATAAATTACCAAACAAAATTTGGCCGCGCTACAAAAATTAGATCGCGTGTTATAAACATTTTAAATTTTTCGATCCCCACCGTGGGGGGGGGGTCTCCTGTCACCAAAAATTAACACTCTCTCATAATAAATTACCAAACCAAATTTGGTCGCGATACGAAAATTCGATTGCGAGTTATAAGCATTTTAAATTTTTCGACCCTCACCGTGAAGAATGGGGGGGGGGGTCTCCTGTCACCAAATATTAAAACTGTCTCATAATAAATTACCAAACAAAATATGGCCTCGATACGAAAGTTAGATCGCGAGTTATAAGCATTTTAAATTTTTCGACCCTCACCGTGGGGGGTCTCCTGTCACCAAAAATTAACACTCTCTCATAATAAATTACCAAACAAAATTTGGCCGCGATACGAAAATTAGATCGCAAGTTATAAGCATTTTAAATTTTTCGACCCGCACCGTGGGGGGGTCCCCTGTCATCAAAAATTAACACTGTTTCATAATAAATCACAAAACAAAATTTTTCCGCGCTACGAAAATTAGATCGTGAGTTATAAGCACTTTAAATTTTTCGACCCTCACCGTGGGGGTCTCCTGTCACCAAAAATTAACACTGTCTCATAATAAATTATCAAACAAAATTTGGCCGCGCTACGAAAATTAGACCGCGAGTTATAAGCATTTTAACTATTTCGACCCTCACCGTGGGGGTCTCCTGTCACCAAAAATTAACACTGTCTCATAATAAATTACCAAACAAAATTTGGCCGCGCTTCGAAAACTAGATCGCGAGTTATAAGCATTTTAACTTTTTCGACCCTCACCGTAGAGGGGGGGGGGGTCTCCTGTTACCAAAATTTAACACTGTCTCATAATAAATTATCAAACAAATTTTGGCCGCGCTACGAAAATTAGACCGCGAGTTATAAGCATTTTAACTTTTTCGACCCTCACCGTGGGGGTCTCCTGTCACCAAAAATTAACACTGTTTCATAATAAATCACCAAACAAAATTTGGCCGCGCTACGAAAATTAGATCGTGAGTATTAAGCATTTTAAATTTTTCGACCCTCAACGTGGGGGGTCACCTGTCACCAAAAGTAAAACTGTCTCATAATAAAGAGTGTTACAGTGTTACCAATGAGACAGTGTTACCAATGAGACAGTGTTACCAAACGAAATTTGGCCGCGCTACGAAAATTAGATCGCGAGTTATAAACATTTGGGCCTCCGTGGCTGAGTGGTTAAGACATCACTCCGCTAATCGTGAGGTTATGGTTTCGAATCCCACTGGCTCCATTGCACACACTTTTTGTGTGGAGCTCCTGGTTGTACTTCTCTTGTGTTGTAATATTTCCTTGTGTGCTATCTCGTCCCTGTATACTGACGATGGCTTATAAGCAGGCTTCATGTCGAGCACACAAGTCAGATATATGTTGTTGTTCAATATAAACATTTTAAATTTTTCGATCCTCACCATTGGGCGGGTCTCCAATCACCAAAAGCTACATTATCCTACTTTGTTTTATCTTAAGACGATTCTTTTCTATACACATTCTATCAGGAATTTTTATTACTGAAATTGTAGATTTATAGTAACTGAAATAAGAAATATAAATTTGAGACTTGATATCCTCTAAATATCTGAAAAATACCGCGTCAATGTCTGCCGAAGTCTACCGAATGATACCATGCCGAAGTCTGCCGAACTGAAACGACGTTAGCCGAGTGTTAGGTTTTTTCGTTACGGATGTGTTAGGATTTTCCTCGTTACGGAATTTTTGGATTCGGTCGCCGCGCTCAAAGTCCGCGATAAAAGCTATTCAATAGCTTAAAAAGAATTTGAATATTGAATTGATACATATGGAAAAATTATCCAGTTAAAAAAAAAAAATAAAAGTAACGCGTAATATAAACTATAAAATCAATTTATACATCAATAAGATAAATTGATATCTGAACTATTTTATATTTGTTATTATTTCAATACGTTTTCATTTCTTTAATTTATGATAAATTTAGGAAGTGCTGTCCTCTAATAAATTTGTTTTTCATCAGTGAAAGTACTAGAACAAAACGGAATGTTTCATTTTTTTCTAACAGTCCATGACTCTTAATAATAAGAATTAAAGAACTGTTAGATTTTGCTTCGAGAGACTCTATGATTGGGATTGCCAAGTGGGTCATTTTCGATTGTATATATGTATATATATACATGTATATATATAGAATTTTGGTTTTTTGTGTGTAAGTCGCCCCAAATTCGTATTATTTTGCTTTTTCATGGCTAATACGAAGATGAAACCATACACTTCATTTATAGCTCCAAAGTATTTGGGGCTTGAAAATTCTGCTTTGGTTTTACAAATTTATATTATATTCATTTTATTTATTTATTTAAATTTTTCCTCATGCTCAATATGGTTTTTTTCTATTATATATATATATATATATATATATATATATATATATATATATATATATATATATATATATATATATATATATATATACAATTCAAGATTTGGATGGAGGATTGTTTTGGGGGGAGAATGTAATGATCGAGGAAAGTACACCAAAATTTTCAGAACGTGCTTTCTTCCGGACGGCTGCAATAGGTAGTTTTTTACTTTTTGAAATGAAAACTACCTAAATAACAATGTTTTACCAGCGTTTTATACGTATACAATGTAACAATGTGTGCAATGTTTTACATTTCATCGAATTAAAAATTTACTAGAAGCATTCATCTTGATTTCATATTTTAAAAATACATTTATTTATATGTATATATTTTTTTTTTAGTGTGGCCAAATATGTCACTTAGAAACTCAGCTTTTTAACTACATTTATTGAAAATCAGAATTCCCTCTCCCACCCACCTCTCTTTTTTACCCTACGCAAATACAAATCTAAAGTTGAAAAAAAAAATACCGAAATAAGGGGGGGGGGGAAGAAGCAATTCTTCATTTTTTCACGAGCCATCTTCTTGAATCTATTAGCAATGCAAAACACCGCTCGATGAGAAATCATGCAAAGTAAATACAACCGGAAATCAATAAATGTGCGCTAGGATCTATAGACAAATCTTAAAGATGGTCGAAGAAGCACAAATAAAAAACTCAAGGGGAATTTTTAAGATATAAAAGGGGAATTTTTTAACATTCTTGTAGCAGCTTGAGACGATCGAAAACTTGAGGATTTAGTGGACGTTTTTAGCGCTTAAATCTAGTTGGTTTCCTTTTTCATTCCGTTTTGTTTTGCTCACTTTATTATACTTTTTTTGGAGTAAGAGGGCTTTTATTTGATATATAAATAGGATAAATTTGAAAGACTTTAAGCTTTTCTTTTTTTTTCTTTTTTAATCTTTCTTTTTTTTCCCTTCTCTCGAGTTTTTTTTTAAATATTATTTCTAGAATTTCATTTTCTTGTGAAAAAGACACATTTTCTAGTTTTTACTAAAATAAGCGAAAAAGATTATAAATAAAATTAAACACGAATGAAACTATTCTTTATGTTCGAAATAAGTCCCAATTTTTTTAATTCTTTTTTTTTTTTTTTTTTTTTTTTTGTAAGACTGTTTAATTTGTAATTTTATTTATGATTTTTTTAAAGAAAATAATTTTTCTAAATAAACTTTATAAGTCTAAAATTTTAAAGAAATGCTAACGGAAGAGCAGTAGAGTATGCATAGACACAACACTTGTCACAAGAACTTATGCCGAACCGGAAACAACATGGAGGGCAAGAAATATACCACATCCAACATTGCTTACTGTACGAGTACGATAAAACCGTTGCAGCAGCCACAGCTTCTCGCAACCTTTGTCAAGTGTATGCGGAAGATGCCATGGACATGGACGATACTCATACTACCTGCTGTCGTTGATTTAGGATATTCCGGGACAGAGACAAAAGCTGTAAAAATCATTCCCATTCTAGACGCTCATCAATGGTTTCTGGCGAGGCTCTGGTAACAGCTATAACAAATTCTCCATATCCAACAGTCCAAAAAGTAGAGGAAACGTTTTCGGAACACAGAACAACAATCGAAAGACGGAAGCATGCTCCTGGCTTCATTATTAAAAGGGCTCAGGGGTTGAAAACTTAAAAAATCGATTTTTTTATGATCTAATTTGATTATTCAATTAATTCTTAACTCAATACAAAAAAACGCATAAAAATATTCGCATTTTTAACGGAATTATAAGCATTTATGTATCAATATTTACATAGCCGCATCCATATAATTTCAACTTTAAGTCGTGTTTTCTCAAAACTTCATTTTTGGCGACTAACACCAAGATTAAAAAAAAAACTATTTGAGGAAATGGCTTTTTTTTTTTTTTTTTTTTTTTTTTTTTTTGCATGAATGTAACATTATTATCTAGATTATGAATTAAGGATATAACTATCACTTAAAAAAAACATTATTAAAAAATCTCTCAAAGTTGAAAATTTAAAAAAACCCCTAAAAAATAAACTTTTTTTCCGTTAAAAATACTCAAAATATTAAACTATCTAAAATATATTAATTCATAATCTAGATAATGATGTTATATGCAGGCAAAAAAAAAAAAAAAAAAAAAAAAAAAAAAAAAAAAAAAAAAAAATAAGCCATTTCATCAAATAGTTTTTTTTTTTAAATCTTGGTGTTAGTCATCAAAAATCAAGTTTTGAGAAAACGCGACTTAAAGTTGAAATTATATGGATGCGGCTATGAAAGTGTTGATACATAAATGCTTATAACTCCGTTAAAAATGCAAATATTTTTATGGAGTTTTTTGCATTGAGTTAAGAATTCAATGAATAATCAAATTAGATCATTAAAAAAAAATCGATTTTTTGAAAAGTTTTCAACCCCTGAGCCCCCTTAAGCTCGATCAGTGGGTATCACACCAGCTTACAGTAAAGCGAAGTGAAGAGACAATTAGCACCTGTGTTTTTTTGCTTTCCTATAACAGTAAAGAACCATTTTTGAACCAAACTGTAACGGATGATTAGAAGTGGATTGTAATGTGAACTGTCGAAGGACCATATGCCGATGTTGCACAGCATATTCCATCGACCTAAACATTCCGAAAATGTTTTACTCACTGTATGGTGGGATGCCAAGAGAATAATCAACTTAGAAGTCCTTTCACCAAACCAAACAATGAATTCTGACCTCTACTGCCAATAATTTCACAGACCGTGAGCTAAACTGATATTTAGCGGCCAACATTGTCCAATCGCAGAGGGTTTCTCTTCTATTACGATAATACACACTAGTGGAATTTACTTTAGATTCTGACTTAACTATAAATATTAATTTCTTCGGGTGTCTAGCACAAACGCTAGAGACTTTGAATAGATGAGTTTCAATTATAGAAATCCTGTACATAAAGTTAGGTGCTGAAACTGTATAAGAATGTTAAACCTTTTATTATTCTGCGATCAAAGGGTCCCCGAGACCACTCACGGTATTTATGTAACTTTTTTGTCACAGCAGTTATTGGTTAACTGCTATTTGCGATCTCTCAGGCAGCTGTTCTTGACCTTTTTTGATGGTTTTACTTAGTATTTTCAGTTTAATAGTGAAATTTACACATACTTTTACATAACTCATTCGTTTTAGTGAAAATAGGGCAAAAACCCGCAGTAATCGGACAAAAATACAAACTGCGTATCTTTGTCCCACCTCTGCGTACTTTTACCCCAATCAATGGCACAAAGATACGCAGAGCAATTTTGTTTAAAAATTGCAATTCCTCAAGAAATTATTCGCCAGAATGTTGATTTGTTAGTGGCGCTTGCTCAAGCTTCTAATCTAACATTTTAATCACTCGTTACATAAGTTTAAAAAAATGTGTTCATAAAAAAAAAAAAAGGAAAATACTTATTTTTACCCCCTTCCTATTCCCTGTATTAAAAAATATATATACATATAAAAGATACTAATTGTTTTGAAAGAGGAAAATAACAATTTTTTCAGAAGATATACACATTTTCAATAAGATTTTAATATTAAATCTTTTATGAATATAGAAAATGGAATTAAAATAAGTAAATAGCAGAAAATTGCAAATAAACAGAATCAAATTCATTCTTACCAAGTTGGAGAGAAAACAGTTAAATTTGATTTATAACATAGCACAAATGTTATAAATTGGGAGGGGAGGATTCCTATGAACATAAAATTCACAATTTGGCCAATTCTAAACACTTATCTTCATGGAAAATTTCTTCATGTTATGATCTTCCTCCAAAATCAAAATATTGATACGAGATTCAAAAGTAAGCTAAAAAAACTGAAAAAAAAATGCAAACTACATTTAAGGAATTTTTTTTAATTATACATAACATAAATACAATGGCAATTAAAAAAACATTTCACAAAAACTATGGCTTACAACCAGGGAGTAAAAATTGAAAAGAAAGCAAAAAGTCCTTCCGGCAATGCCGGGAGGAAGAGGTAGCTTTCATATACTTACATATTTATTTATTTATTTTAAGGTAAGTTACATTGTTCAAAAATACTAAGCTCAAATTAGTAGAAATAATCTTATAAAATTAGTGATTTTATAGGATTGAATACTAGTTTTTGGCAAGACTGAATATTAATAGGAATTTTTAGAAATTAGCCATCTTTTATTCAAACTGGTTTTATTTTAAGCGATTTAGAGAGTCACCAAATTCCACGATATCATAAAGTGTATGCCATTTTAAAGCAACATTGTGGATCGTTCAGATCAGACCGTTTCACAATGTCAGCCATAAGCAAAAATCAAAGTGCTATAACTCAATCATTTTTTTAAGATATAGACAAAATAAAAAGTGTTCCGGAATTGTTGTTTTAAGTTCTAACACGTAAAAGAAAAATATTTTTCAACTGTTAATTTTTTCGCATTTAATTTTAAATTTTTTAAAAAATTTAAAATGGCCACCATTTTGAAACAAAATGGTGGATGATGCTGGCCAACGAACTCGGTCGAGACATTTGTATGTACTATGTACATACCAAGTTTCATTGAAATCGGTTCATAAATACGCGTGTTATCACGTGACAAAAATCAGATCGTTTCAAAATGTCAGACATAAGAAAAATTCAAAGTGCTATAACTCAATCATTTTGTAAGATATAGACAAAATAAAAAGTGTTCTGGAATCGTTGTTTTAAGTTCTAACACGTAAAAGAAAAATATTTTTCAAATTTTGATTTTTTTGCATTTAATTTTAAATTTTAAAATTTTTTAAAAATTTAAAATGGCCACCATTTTGAAACAAAATGGCGGATGATGCTGGCCAACGAACTCGGTCGAGACATTTGTATGTACTATGTACATACCAAGTTTCATTGAAATCGGTTCATAAATACGTGTGTTATCACGTGACAAAAATTAAATCGTTTCAAAATGTCAGCCATAAGAAAAATTCAAAGTGCTATAACTCAATCATTTTTTAAGATATAGACAAAATAAAAAGTGTTCTGGAATCTTTGTTTTAAGCTCTAACACGTAAAAGAAAAATATTTTTCAACTTTTAATTTTTTCGCATTTAATTTTAAATTTTAAATTTTTTAAAAAATTTAAAATGGCCGCCATTTTGAAACAAAATGGCGGGTGATGCTGACCAACGAACTCGGTCGAGACATTTGTATGTTCTATGTACATACCAAGTTTCATTCAAATCGGTTCAAAAATACGTTAGTTATCGCATGACAAAAATCAGATATATATATATATATATATATGGTTATATATATATATATATATATATATGTCAACATTTGAACGGAGGGTGGTTTTGGGGTCTGGGGGTCATGATCGGTGAAAATATACCAAAATTTTCCGGAAGTGCTTTCCTCCGGACGGCTGCAATAGGTAGCTTTTTACTTTTTGTAATGAAAGCTACCTAAAAGCTAAAAATTTTAAATACATGCTTCTTGATGATGGACTATGAAACTACAGAATTTGCAGCGCGTCTTGTAATGTAGTACCATGGCAGCGGAGTCCAGTGTCGAATGTTCGCATATAGTCCAAGAGTCGATCGCACAAAAACCTAAGCCATCGAGCACAAGAGAAATTCCTTTATTTTATGATGGAAGAGTAGTAATAGGGGAATCTCTAATGATACAAAACTGCCGAAAGCGAAGTGGTGCATAAGCCGAAAATTGATACCACTAATGGCTCACTCGCACGTTTAACAATGTGTTTGCCGTACAATTAAAAGTATGAAAACATGGAAAATTGGGTGCAGGAAACATAATGCTAAGTCTATGAGTGAACTACTTGTGGTATCAATTTTTGTCTGCACCACTTCGCTTCCGGCAGACATGGATCATTAGATTCCCCTATTACTATTCTTCCATAAAATAAAAGATTTTTTACTGTGCTCGATGACTTAGAGTTTCGTGCGGTCGGCACTTGGACTATTAGAACATATTGTGCACCCTAGTGGAGGGACTAACGCATTTTATTGCGCATGCGCAATTCTTTTTCTATACGGTACCGCAGGTAGCGGGGATACGTGTCGAAGTTTTTTTTTTTTTTTTTTTTTGGAAGGTGGATTCTTTAGATCAGATTGCATCTCTGAAGGTGGAAAGTAAAACTAAAATATTTTGCAGCGCACTGCTTACCTGTATTGCAAACAGAGGAGAAACGTTTCGGAGGTTTATTCTTTCATCGCACCCTTGGTGGTTGAAGATAAGTGCAAGATTTTCCGGCAAAAATCAGTCATTTTTCTATTCTAAAATAAAAACTAGTCGTTGGGGGTCCATAGTAATACTTATCCATCAAAGCTATGCATAATATATGAAAATAAAACATGTGTAAACGATTTATAAAATACATTACAATTTAAAAACAAGATTTAAACATATATTTAAATATTTTTAATATACATAGTAGTGCTCTATTAAGGAATTGCCGATGAACCAATTTCGACAAATAATATAAAACGCCAAACTACACAAGTAGTACCGAATTGCGTAAAAGAAGCATTCTCATGACTCCAAAAATAATAATCATATAAACTAACAGTTTACTGCGCCTAATTAACCCTTTCTTGCGCAGTGTTGCTGGGTCGGCAACACCTAATTTTAATTCCAAACTTGCAAACGGCACCAGTAATATTTTAATATAATTTTGCTTTTCCAATGAAAGCTTAAATTAAGGAATTCACAATATCTAGACAAGTCCTTTATAAATTCCGGTGTCAATCGACGATTTCTCATTTTACTAAAAGAATTTGCTTGCGCCGGAAAGGGTTAAACATCGTATTTCCAATTAAAATATATCTTTGAATTGAATTTTGAATGAAATACAAGGTCATGAAAAATCGAAGAATGTGTAAATCAGAATTACACATATCTCGACAACTAATAATCCGATCGAATTCGTTCTTTATGCAAAATTTGTATTTTTTTTTTTTTTTTTTTTTTTTTTTTTTACCTTTATGTCCACTCCTTATAATAAAAAATTTCGAAAATGCTTATGTACCTTTCGTTAGAACGATTTTTTCGGGAGTCCGAAAAAAATAGTTCCAGATAATCAAGGTTACTGATATCCAATAGACTTCGTTCATTTCTCACATACTAAGTACATATAGAAAGTTTCAAGTCTTTATCTCAGTTTGTTCAGGAGATAGAGCGTTTATAGGCACACACAGACAGACAGACACACAGACGAACGGATAGCAATTTTTTTCTTTAAAAATATGTTTTTTGGAATTTCCAGTACCTAGAACGTGTAAATCCGTCTTTAAAAAAAAAAATAAAATAAAATAAAAAAACCGATTGCAAGATTTATCTTGTACTACGTATGATGGATAAATAATAATTAACGCTGCCATCACTATCGACAATGAACTTTGAGATCGTCAGTCTTTCTTTGTTAATATTAAGAGAGCTGTTTTATATAAAAATACGAAAATTTGTGGTATTATAGAGACAAATAAATACTCTGGTACAGACAAATATGCTGATAATACGTTTGATAAATACGCTGGTGCAGACTAATACGCTGATAATACGTTTGATAAATATGCTGGTGCAGACAGTTTTTAAATCGAATAATTATTTTAACCCTTTCCGGCACACTGTGCCCAGTCTGGGATACCTAATTTTAATTACAAATTTGCAAACGGCACCAATAATATTTTACTAAAATTTTGCTTTTATAATAAAAGCTTAAATAAAGGAATTTAAAACATCTAAAAAATTCGTTTACGAATTCCGGTGTCAGTCGATAATTTCTCATTTTACTACAGATTTTGCCCCTGCCGGAAAGGGTTAAGAGGTATTCACTGTTAAAGTTGTTCAAGTTCGTTCCATTAAAAAAATATATAAAAGCAAAAACTGTACATAGGAATTTAATCATTCTTAGATCATTTTATGCATTAGAAATTCCCAGTGTGCAGACTATATTCATTTATTTGACTCATTGTTGGAGGATTTATATTCATTTTAAATTCAAATTTTCAGCACTTCGAAAGATATTTTTTTCATATTTTAGAAAAGAAAATTATTTCAAGTTGTTGCCAACTGTTAAAACAGCGCAAAGAATAAAAATTCCTTCAAATTAAAAATTTATTTACATATGACATTTATAAATAGAAAAAGCATTCAAATCAAAGTTAAATAAATATTACATAATAAAAGCAGGAAAACATTTGAAACTGCGGCATAAAATCTATATTTGCATATGAATTTAAAAAGAGAAAGAAAATTGTAAAATAATAAATTCATTAATAATCGTTTAAAGTCGTAAATGCAGAAAAACTACCTCAGATTAAAAAAAAATAATAAGATAGTGCAAATAATAATATTTCCTTTCTAATGATAAAAATACTTTCGTGTAAATATTATAAAATAAATAAATAAATGAATGAATAAATATTGGGGAAAAGTACGTCAACGTATAACGTTACATGTAAGAAAACCGTTCTGTGAAATAAATTTGAAATAGGTGGCGCCTACGTAGAACGATTCCTTAGTTCGCGTGTTGTTTACTTTTATCCAGTTCATCTTCGCGACTTTCAGGAGAAAAATTATAGTCAAATTAACTAATAATTTTATTAACATAAGACTTCTAGTTGATATGAAATTTTTTTTTTCTTAATTCTGATATTCGTGAACATTCAAATGCGTACATTTATGTACGATTGTTGTTATTTTTTCATTTAATTCCAAAATCATGACTCAGTATTAATACAATGCGTGTGAAGTCCTTCTCTGAATCTAGGTTCATGTCCAGCATTTAACACAGACTCAATAGTTAATCCATGTTGGTGTATATGGGTGTTATACTAGTTTTGGTAAAGAAGGGCAAAGATTCTGCATTAACAGGAGTTCTCTCTCTATAGATTCTTTAGTTATCTTGCATTTAAATATGCACGGCGTTTCATCGACTATTTTTAGCGTTATTAACTATTTTATAAATGAATTTAATAATTAGTATTTCACATTAGAAAATTATAGGAATAACAAAAATAATTTGTATATGAGTTTTTTTAGAACATGAGTTAATAAATAATATCGCTCTATTGTTTAAAAAAAATGTTTACCAATGTCCGTATTTTTTTCCGACTAATATTAATAAAGGATTCCATATAAAAATTACAAAAATTGATAGTTTTTCAGATAAACACGCTGAAGCAGACGGCTTGTAAATCGAAGAATTATTTTGAGAGCTATTAAATGTTGAAGTCAGTCAAAATAATTCTATTAAAAAACTTTTATAGGAACAAAAACTGTGCATACCAGTTTAACAATTTTTGCAGGCAAATGCTTGATAAGTTTACAGTGTGCAATATGTAATCAGTTTTTTAATTTAACAAATTTTTTGTAGGTATTTTTTAAACTTTGATTAAAATATTATTATTTGAACCAAGGTTTATTTCATATTCATATTTTATTTCATACTTCCTTTGACTTTAAAAAAAGTATTTACACATAACTATTGAACATTGCCAACTAGATATATAACGGCCTGCGCATTTCACTATAAACCGCCAAAAAAGTGAAGCTGAATTCAGCTTCAAACCCTGAACCATTTCATCGGACCACGTGGCGCAAACCCTGCCCAAATTAGCCTTGTATGAGCTGATACCTGTTCTGTGCACATGGTCATTGTTTTATTTCAGGGTTTGCACGATTGGTCAGAATAACTTGAGCAAGGTATCAGAGTCTTCTAGCGGGAGACTTCATACATTAATCTCAAATAAATGGTCCGTATAGATCTAGTTGGCCATGCTATTGAAAATCGAAAGAAAAATTTAAAATAATAAAGGGGGCACTGTAATAACAAGTTTTGTATGTTTTTTTTTTTTTTTCCGTTTAAGTGAAGAATATATGAATATTTAGCGAAGAAATTTTGCAGTTATGTGTTTTAACATAGACAAAAGTATGTGTTTGTATGTGTTAAGTATCGTCTGCAGCGAATTAAAGTTGCATTTTCCTTGGTTTTATGTATTCCGAATCCATGTGAGTTTCTTTTTTTGTCTTTCTGTGAGTGGCAATATTCTGTGTTTATTCTGTTTTGATGATTGTTATCATGAAAAATTGGCCGTGTTCAAAAGCGGCTTTTTTTGTGCGCGCGCGCTCAGAAGATTCTGCTTGGAGTAGGTGCTATCGAAGAAGAGAATTTTAAACTTATTCAATTATTGTATTATTTTTATGGTTCAGAATTGGTAAATACAAATACCATATCTCTTTATCCTTTCAAAACATGATTTTCGTAACAGAAATACATACCTGTGACCACTCAAATAAAATTAAAAGTATTCCGGAAAAGTATCACGTGACCTATTTCATGTAATTAAGCCCGATTAGCATTTTAAAAATGACAACCAACCCTACTCAAACTTTGACGCGCGCGACGCAAATAAAAATGATGGGCGATTTGATCACGTGATTGTGCGTTTTGCGCTTATCTGTTATTGGTTGCACGTTGTTTGTTGTCAAAGTTGGTAGGTTGACTGATAC
This sequence comes from Maratus speculifer, assembly GCA_964019185.1. NCBI lineage: Eukaryota > Metazoa > Arthropoda > Arachnida > Araneae > Salticidae > Maratus > Maratus speculifer. The sequence continues at coordinate 51,438,923 of OZ025290.1, read as the reverse complement.
AATTTAACAATTGGTGATTTAATTTTTTTTAATAATTTTATTTTTATTTATTTAAAAATCATTTATCAGTTGCTTTATACTTTTCGTATTAAATAATAGAATACTGTTGATTCTATTGTTGTAATTAATAGAATATGTATTCCGAATCCATGTGAGTTTCTTTTTTTGTCTTTCTGTGAGTGGCAATATTCTGTGTTTATTCTGTTTTGATGATTGTTATCATGAAAAATTGGCCGTGTTCAAAAGCGGCTTTTTTTGTGCGCGCGCGCTCAGAAGATTCTGCTTGGAGTAGGTGCTATCGAAGAAGAGAATTTTAAACTTATTCAATTATTGTATTATTTTTATGGTTCAGAATTGGTAAATACAAATACCATATCTCTTTATCCTTTCAAAACATGATTTTCGTAACAGAAATACATACCTGTGACCACTCAAATAAAATTAAAAGTATTCCGGAAAAGTATCACGTGACCTATTTCATGTAATTAAGCCCGATTAGCATTTTAAAAATGACAACCAACCCTACTCAAACTTTGACGCGTGCGACGCAAATAAAAATGATGGGCGATTTGATCACGTGATTGTGCGTTTTGCGCTTATCTGTTATTGGTTGCACGTTGTTTGTTGTCAAAGTTGGTAGGTTGACTGATACAATTTAACAATTGGTGATTTAATTTTTTTTAATAATTTTATTTTTATTTATTTAAAAATCATTTATCAGTTGCTTTATACTTTTCGTATTAAATAATAGAATACTGTTGATTCTATTGTTGTAATTAATAGAATGCTGTTGATAAACCAAGGTTGAGATATCCACACGGGGGACTAGCTAAGGGGGGGGGCTACCCTCCCAAAACATTAACAAATCTCTTGAACTTTGCAAATTTAAAATTTTTATGTCAAATTTAATTAAAATTTTAATAAAAACTGCAATACATTTTCTATTTTTGATAGAATTTGCAAAAGTTACAACTCTAATTGGGAATATTATAAATTTTTTTACAAATAAGAATTGTATTACATTTTCAAAGTGCGTTAACTTGGCAAAATTATAAAACGAGTTGGCGAATATAAAAATTTGACTTGACAATATTAAGGTTTTCTCCCCCACCAATAAAAAGTCTTAGCGATGGCCCTGTATCCACATATTACAAGATTGATTTGTAATCTACAATACTGGATTGATTTCAATGGAATTTGCATTGTTAGTTAGATAATTTTTCAGAAGAAGTTTTAGTATGTATATATTTCTTATTTAATGATTGTATATTTTAATACCGTGTGGATAACAGGCCAAAATATGTCATAAAATATGAAAAACAAACGACATCCGAAATTATGTTAGTATAAGCAAAACACTTATTTATACTTTTAATAGAAAAATTATAAACATTCTAAGTAGGGGAAAAATGAGAGTCCGACCTCAGGAGGAGGAGCTGAGGAACTGAGGAGGGAGGAGGGCTCCTCCTCCTCAAGCCTCCTCCTCAAGCCTCCTCCTCAATCCTCCTCCACAATCCTCCTCCTCAAGCCTCCTCCTCAATCCTCCTCATTCCTCAAGGTTGTCTTATAAGAGAAGGGGTTAAAAAGGGGGATTAAATTTTTTTCGTGAAATTTGAATATTTTATGCTATAAGAGAGGGGTAAAAGGGGGATAAATTTTTTAAGTATACTACAGTACGAGCGGTTCTTTTGATTGTTGATTAAGAGATGAATGATTCATATTAAATTAAAAATAGTAATTAATTAAAAGGTAATTAAAAATAATAAGTGAAAAATAATGAAGGGACTTAGAATTTTTCGAGCGGTTTTTTTAGTCAAGTATAGTACGTAGTAGAATTTAAGAAATGAATAATAGCAATTAACGATAATTAGTAATTAATTAAAAAGTAATTAAAAATTATGAGTGAAATTTTTTCAACATAGATGAATCATTAAAGTTAATTTCAAATAATAATTAAAAATAATGAACACACTTTAATTATTTCGGCGTGCTGTAGTATGATAGGTTATTTTAAGCGGGAATTTTGGGAAGATTGATTTTTTTTTTTTTTTTTTTTTTTTCAACGTGTTTTAGATAAGGGATTAAGCGGGTATTTGGGGACATAGAATGTTTTTTTTCTGTACTATTGTACGAGTGGTTTTTAATTTTAATGTGGGGACTTTAAAATTTTCAGTTTGGTGTAATTTAAGAGTTTATTTTTTGATTTGAAACAGAAATTTTGGGGAGATTGATTTTTTTTTTTTTTTTTTTTCACCGTGTTTTAGATAATGGGTTAAGCGGGTATTTGGGGACATAGAATGTTTTTTTTTCAGTACTATTGTACGAGTGGTTTTCAATTTTAATGTGGCGACTTAAAAATTTTCAGTTTGGTGTAATTTAAGAGTTTATTTTTTCGATTTTAAGTGGAAATTTGGGGAGATTGATTTTTTTTTTTTTTTTTTTTTTTTTTTTTCCACTGTGTTCTTACATGATGAGTTAAGCGGGTATTTTGGAGGAAATTATTATTTTAGACTAATCATTCACGAAGGATATTTTGCGGATATAAGTGTTTAATAGGGGGACTTTAATTTTTTTGCAATGAGATTGACGCGCGCTCGTCGACCTAACCGTACGGAGTTTATAGTTTTCTTTAAATCATGTATGAATATTGGTTTAGAATTTCTTAGAATGACTTCCACCACTTTTATCCACCATTATCATAAATAACACATGCTGGTAATGGGAATAATAATTTTGAATATTTATTTAATGAAGGAACTTTAAAATTATTTCGAGTACTATTTTTAGTCAACTGTGTTATACACTTGATATTTTAGAATAGTTAAAAAATAACTTTAAAATTTGAATGAAAAAATATGTTTCAAAATGGGATTTTTTGTGCTAGCATTGAATCGCACTCGTCGCCCTAACGGCTTGGAATATGTGGTTTTCTTCGAACCTTGGTGAAAATTTAATTGAATTGATTATTATTATTATTTTGTATGTGTTGTATATATGTGTGCGTATGTATGTTTGTGTGTTGTATGCCTGTATGTGTGTGAATATATGTTTGTGTGTTGTATGCATGTGCGTGTGTTGTATGTATGTACGTATGCATGTGTGTTGTATGCATGTATTTGTTGTATGTATGTGCGTGTAATTTTTTGCCGATAGGTGTGATCTTTAGCTGAAAGTGACCTAGGGTCAAAACTTTTACCCAGGAATCGCCACGGGGAGGCAGATCACTTGATTCCCGTATTGCACACATTCACATACATTATTTCGAGCGATATTTTTAGTGAAACATAATATGCAAATGAATTTGTAAAATAATTAAAAAAATAACTTTAAAATTTAAATGAAAGAATGTTTTAAAATGGAATTTTACGTACTAACATTTAATCGCGCTCGTCGGTTTTTACTATTTGGAGTCTGTCATTTTCCTTTAACCTTGGAAAACCTTGCGTCAATAAGGATATTTCAGAAAGACCCCCACTTTGGGTACTCTTTTAAATTAATATTTGTAATGAGATGTGTTCGCGCGCGTCGGCCTAACTGTTTGGAGTATCAACATAAAATCATCAAATTAATACAAAATATTTCAAATAGTTAGAAAATGAATGGTTAAAACCGCCAAATAAGAACAAAATACTTTAAGCAATGAGAAAATAAATGTTTAAAATCAACAATTTAACATTTAAAGGTTTTATCTTCAGATCAAAATAATTTGTGAAAAATGCTTTTAAATATTTTTAAAACTGTATTGAAAATAATATTTTTCATACCTTAACATCAAAAAAGTGTTAAATCCAAATCGATGAAGAGTTTAATAATTATTTTCTCAAAGAGAGGATACTAAATTCATTGCAGTATATGTGTGTGTGTGTGTAAACATAGATGAATCATTCTTATCTGCTTATCTGATAGCGTTTTCCGAAAAGGGTTGAATCATAACTGATAGGAACTGGGGTTGATGTGTTATCTTAATTAATCTTAATGAGTACTATATCTAATTAAAATTATTTGACTTGAAATAAAATAACGTCTGTTGAGCAATATCTTTTGAAAACTTAAGATTTAATTATTTAAATCAAATTAAAGGCTTTTTTTATCTCATCGATTTATTTTAAATAAAACTAAAATATTTATATTTTTCTGTACTTTGTTAGCAAAATAAAGGGTGTATCACATTCATTTCGGCTTTAACTGTTTGAAAATTTAAATTAACCTATAATTAAAATGATTACATAAGGTTGAGTATGCGATCTTTTAAATGAAATCTAGTTAAAAACGGAACACGCATTCATATAAAACTTTAAATACTTATGGTGTTGTGTATAATGCAATGTATGTATTAAATATTAAATGAAAAATATGAATTAACAATAAATGAAAGACATTAACATTAATAAAATATTAATTAAACATTGCATTGATTAAAAACTTAATGAAAAATATTAATTTGGGAATACGCATCCTTATAAAACTTTAAACATTTATGTTTTTGGGTATAATATTATGGATGTATTAAATATTAAATGAAAAATATGAATTAACAATAAATAAAAAATATTAATTAACATTAATAAAATATTAATTAAACATTGTGTTAATTAAAATATAGATTAAAAATTTAATGAAAAATATTAATTTCTCATGTAATTAAAATAACACTTTATAAATTAATGAATTAATAATAAATGAAACATGTTCATTCGAAACAACTTGAGAAATACTAATTTGTAATGAAATTAGAAAATACCAATTAATTAAATATTAATTAAAAATTAAATGAAAACTATTTATGAGAGACACATTGAAAAATATTCTCACCTTAAACTTTCATTCGCCAATCCTTAAATCCAACCTTCATCGTTGCTTACCTGTTAGGAAATGTCTGATAACAACAAATTCTTATCTTTAACGGTATTTCCCAAAGGCTGACTCACTAGATAAGTAACAATGACAAGTTCAAATCTGAAATTAAGAGTTTATTCATATTGAATATAATTAATATAATGTTTAATTAAAAAGGGACTTAATTTATTTAATACGTCATAATTAAGAATTTAATTAAATCCTAATATAATTTTTTTATCTAATTAATAGAATAAAAAAGAAATTCTTTTCAACATTTTCAAGAAACATCAAGTTATCGAATACTTAATAGATTATTTTTTTAATGAATGTGTAATTAACATTTTTAAAGGATTTTTTTCTAATTAATTAGTGTTTAATTAAAATTTTCATAATTAAAATAAATATATAAAATAAAAAAGGAATTCTTTTCAAAATTTTCAAGAAACACCAAATTATTATTAAGCAATATTTCGAATAACTACAAACTTTAATCATGATGAGTCATCACTGTGAATGATCTTTTCTTCTCATATGTTATAAAAACAAGTTTAAGTACCTAAATTTATTGATATATTTCATTGTGTGTTGGATCCTTCTTTACTAATCTCGTTAAAATTATTCATTTACCAATGATTTAAATTTCACATTTTAAAGTCATTTATATAATATACTAACATTTGACTATTAAATATCAAATAATGGATATGCACTTTTTACACTCACATCTTACAATGTAATTAGTAACCAAATGTAATGATTTTTAAGCATGTCTTCTTAATTTTTTTACAATGAAAGACTATCACAGTTGAATATTTAGCTTTCTGTTTATAACTTTATCGAGAAATATATAATGCATACCACACGATTTCATTAAATGAATCACAATACATTTCAAACTTCTCATTTTCAATGTTTTATATATACTAGTGTTTATCAAATAGGTGTTTATTCTGAACAATCATTACTTAGTATATTGATGAAAAGTTTGTGTTGAACGGTTTTTAACTTAAATGGTGTGAGAGAAGGATATATTAGGACAGAAGTTATTAAATATAGAGTCTTTAAAGTTTATACCCGTGCAAGAATTGGCATTTCAAGAAACAAAGTTGTGTCACATTTGAAAGCATTCTTTATATTCGAAACGCACACGTGATCACGATCACATCACTGAAGAGCATAGAGAAGCTGTTTATGTTGTATATAATTTGAATTTTCATTAACACAATATTATAACCGAAGTTTTTCGACAGTTTGAAAAATTATGATGTTCAACGTCTGCACACGTTAACACAGAATAAGATTAGCTTATGCCCTTTCGATGATAAGCGTTATTTGCAGGTAAGATGTATTAACATAACAAAATTTTCTTGGTAATTTTACTCGCAGGTTTCGAAACCACAAACATCTGATCATACTTCTCATTTTTAACACGCGACACTAACCATTGGGCCATTAAAGCCCGTAATTTAGTAACTAAAAATTAAGAAAGATCATCGAAAATGATTACTTCACACATGCAAAAATAATTTTTATTGTGACTTATCAGTTAAAAATCACGAAGAAAAGAAAAATATCACATATGTTTTGGATTACTTTGAGATTTTATGAGTCACTTCATCAGTTAAATAGACATAACCACTTCTTATGAATCACTACTTATGCTTAAATTTTGAAACACTTGCTTATATGAAATGTATTATATTTTAGTTTATCAGTGATAGTGCGATTACTTGTTAATAATTTTAATGTTATTAAAAAAATTTAAAAAAAATCAAATGTGAATAATTAATTAAAAAAACACAAGTCACTATTAAAGGTTTGAACAAATTATTAAAATTATTTTACAAAACTTTTCAAATTATTTAAAAATGTTTCACTAATATTTAGTAATCGTCAAATTTTAATGTCGATAATCATTTATGTGAGTCAGGTTTTCTGTTTTAACTGTTAAGTTATCAGATTCCCCCTTCAAGTACATCTCATTGATAAGTTTTAATCAACCAATCAACTATTTATTTACCCCAGCAACCAGCTATTTGTTTACCCTAGTAACCAAAAAGCTTTTGTCGACACATGAACAAAATTTTGAAGATGCAAGACTCTTCATTTTCATTCGAAAAAACAATGACTTATGTAATAAATTTTTTCTTTACTTAAATGAAACCTTCACATGTGTATGGTAAAACTTGGAAAATTTCATTTAATGCACAAATTTAAAGTTAACAGACAAGGTCTTCACACATCTTTTAGTATTTTACTAACACTTTGCCAAATATCTTTAGAAAACAACAACAGAATTTTAAATAATTATTTTAATAAAAATTCTCTTTTGTAAGTGACATTATTAAACTAACTTGAAAAATTAACTTGGCAAAGCAAGTTTTCACTATTCCAACTAAGTAATATTCATAAGTTTTATATGATAAACAACCTGTTTGGTTATGTCCCAGCATGGCTTTATAAAATGTATCTAAAATAACCTTTAATATCAATGTTTAAAAATATGCGAATAACTCAGTTAGTCTTTTATAGATGATTATTTTCCCTTCTATTATTTAAAAGACATTTTAAAATAAAATTATTACTGATGCCAGTTTATCCCAGTGTTATGAAATGTGTATGCAAAACTTTTAATTCTAATTTTCACATTTTATTATTTCAAATTATTGTTTTCAAGTTGTACTAAAATTTGGAAAAAAATATTTAATTTTCATGCATAATTAAATTGAAATACTTTAATAATAAAGACACATTTAACATTGTATACTCACCTAATCCAACACTTTCACAAATACACGTCTGACTCGCTCCAAGGTTTAGGAAGAAATGAGAGATTCAAAGTCCTTATCAGAAAATGTTATCAGATAGTCTTATCTTAAGATAAGTGACGTCAGAGAACATATGTCATCAACTGGTCACGTGATGTATATCACATGACCAGTGCTTTGTTAATTAATCTTATTAATTAATTATTAAGTATTAAATTATTAATTATTAATTAATTAATTATTAAGTATTAAATTAAATTATTTAATATTATTAATTAATCTTATTAAAAATAGTTATTATTTTTTAATAACAAAGAATTAATAATATTAAATAATTTAATTTAATACTTAATAATTAATTAATTAATAATTAATAATTTAATACTTAATAATTAATTAATAAGATTAATTAACAAAGCACTGGTCATGTGATATACATCACGTGACCAGTTGATGACATATGTTCTCTGACGTCACTTATCTTAAGATAAGACTATCTGATAACATTTTCTGATAAGGACTTTGAATCTCTCATTTCTTCCTAAACCTTGGAGCGAGTCGGACGTGTATTTGTGAAAGTGTTGGATTAGGTGAGTATACAATGTTAAATGTGTCTTTATTATTAAAGTATTTCAATTTAATTATGCATGAAAATTAAATATTTTTTTCCAAATTTTAGTACAACTTGAAAACAATAATTTGAAATAATAAAATGTGAAAATTAGAATTAAAAGTTTTGCATACACATTTCATAACACTGGGATAAACTGGCATCAGTAATAATTTTATTTTAAAATGTCTTTTAAATAATAGAAGGGAAAATAATCATCTATAAAAGACTAACTGAGTTATTCGCATATTTTTAAACATTGATATTAAAGGTTATTTTAGATACATTTTATAAAGCCATGCTGGGACATAACCAAACAGGTTGTTTATCATATAAAACTTATGAATATTACTTAGTTGGAATAGTGAAAACTTGCTTTGCCAAGTTAATTTTTCAAGTTAGTTTAATAATGTCACTTACAAAAGAGAATTTTTATTAAAATAATTATTTAAAATTCTGTTGTTGTTTTCTAAAGATATTTGGCAAAGTGTTAGTAAAATACTAAAAGATGTGTGAAGACCTTGTCTGTTAACTTTAAATTTGTGCATTAAATGAAATTTTCCAAGTTTTACCATACACATGTGAAGGTTTCATTTAAGTAAAGAAAAAATTTATTACATAAGTCATTGTTTTTTCGAATGAAAATGAAGAGTCTTGCATCTTCAAAATTTTGTTCATGTGTCGACAAAAGCTTTTTGGTTACTAGGGTAAACAAATAGCTGGTTGCTGGGGTAAATAAATAGTTGATTGGTTGATTAAAACTTATCAATGAGATGTACTTGAAGGGGGAATCTGATAACTTAACAGTTAAAACAGAAAACCTGACTCACATAAATGATTATCGACATTAAAATTTGACGATTACTAAATATTAGTGAAACAATTTTAAATAATTTGAAAAGTTTTGTAAAATAATTTTAATAATTTGTTCGAACCTTTAATAGTGACTTGTGTTTTTTTAATTAATTATTCACATTTGATTTTTTTTAAATTTTTTTAATAACATTAAAATTATTAACAAGTAATCGCACTATCACTGATAAACTAAAATATAATACATTTCATATAAGCAAGTGTTTCAAAATTTAAGCATAAGTAGTGATTCATAAGAAGTGGTTATGTCTATTTAACTGATGAAGTGACTCATAAAATCTCAAAGTAATCCAAAACATATGTGATATTTTTCTTTTCTTCGTGATTTTTAACTGATAAGTCACAATAAAAATTATTTTTGCATGTGTGAAGTAATCATTTTCGATGATCTTTCTTAATTTTTAGTTACTAAATTACGGGCTTTAATGGCCCAATGGTTAGTGTCGCGTGTTAAAAATGAGAAGTATGATCATATGTTTGTGGTTTCGAAACCTGCGAGTAAAATTACCAAGAAAATTTTGTTATGTTAATACATCTTACCTGCAAATAACGCTTATCATCGAAAGGGCATAAGCTAATCTTATTCTGTGTTAACGTGTGCAGACGTTGAACATCATAATTTTTCAAACTGTCGAAAAACTTCGGTTATAATATTGTGTTAATGAATATTCAAATTATATACAACATAAACAGCTTCTCTATGCTCTTCAGTGATGTGATCGTGATCACGTGTGCGTTTCGAATATAAAGAATGCTTTCAAATGTGACACAACTTTGTTTCTTGAAATGCCAATTCTTGCACGGGTATAAACTTTAAAGACTCTATATTTAATAACTTCTGTCCTAATATATCCTTCTCTCACACCATTTAAGTTAAAAACCGTTCAACACAAACTTTTCATCAATATACTAAGTAATGATTGTTCAGAATAAACACCTATTTGATAAACACTAGTATATATAAAACATTGAAAATGAGAAGTTTGAAATGTATTGTGATTCATTTAATGAAATCGTGTGGTATGCATTATATATTTCTCGATAAAGTTATAAACAGAAAGCTAAATATTCAACTGTGATAGTCTTTCATTGTAAAAAAATTAAGAAGACATGCTTAAAAATCATTACATTTGGTTACTAATTACATTGTAAGATGTGAGTGTAAAAAGTGCATATCCATTATTTGATATTTAATAGTCAAATGTTAGTATATTATATAAATGACTTTAAAATGTGAAATTTAAATCATTGGTAAATGAATAATTTTAACGAGATTAGTAAAGAAGGATCCAACACACAATGAAATATATCAATAAATTTAGGTACTTAAACTTGTTTTTATAACATATGAGAAGAAAAGATCATTCACAGTGATGACTCATCATGATTAAAGTTTGTAGTTATTCGAAATATTGCTTAATAATAATTTGGTGTTTCTTGAAAATTTTGAAAAGAATTCCTTTTTTATTTTATATATTTATTTTAATTATGAAAATTTTAATTAAACACTAATTAATTAGAAAAAAATCCTTTAAAAATGTTAATTACACATTCATTAAAAAAATAATCTATTAAGTATTCGATAACTTGATGTTTCTTGAAAATGTTGAAAAGAATTTCTTTTTTATTCTATTAATTAGATAAAAAAATTATATTAGGATTTAATTAAATTCTTAATTATGACGTATTAAATAAATTAAGTCCCTTTTTAATTAAACATTATATTAATTATATTCAATATGAATAAACTCTTAATTTCAGATTTGAACTTGTCATTGTTACTTATCTAGTGAGTCAGCCTTCGGGAAATACCGTTAAAGATAAGAATTTGTTGTTATCAGACATTTCCTAACAGGTAAGCAACGATGAAGGTTGGATTTAAGGATTGGCGAATGAAAGTTTAAGGTGAGAATATTTTTCAATGTGTCTCTCATAAATAGTTTTCATTTAATTTTTAATTAATATTTAATTAATTGGTATTTTCTAATTTCATTACAAATTAGTATTTCTCAAGTTGTTTCGAATGAACATGTTTCATTTATTATTAATTCATTAATTTATAAAGTGTTATTTTAATTACATGAGAAATTAATATTTTTCATTAAATTTTTAATCTATATTTTAATTAACACAATGTTTAATTAATATTTTATTAATGTTAATTAATATTTTTTATTTATTGTTAATTCATATTTTTCATTTAATATTTAATACATCCATAATATTATACCCAAAAGCATAAATGTTTAAAGTTTTATAAGGATGCGTATTCCCAAATTAATATTTTTCATTAAGTTTTTAATCAATGCAATGTTTAATTAATATTTTATTAATGTTAATGTCTTTCATTTATTGTTAATTCATATTTTTCATTTAATATTTAATACATACATTGCATTATACACAACACCATAAGTATTTAAAGTTTTATATGAATGCGTGTTCCGTTTTTAACTAGATTTCATTTAAAAGATCGCATACTCAACCTTATGTAATCATTTTAATTATAGGTTAATTTAAATTTTCAAACAGTTAAAGCCGAAATGAATGTGATACACTCTTTATTTTGCTAACAAAGTACAGAAAAATATAAATATTTTAGTTTTATTTAAAATAAATCGATGAGATAAAAAAAGCCTTTAATTTGATTTAAATAATTAAATCTTAAGTTTTCAAAAGATATTGCTCAACAGACGTTATTTTATTTCAAGTCAAATAATTTTAATTAGATATAGTACTCATTAAGATTAATTAAGATAACACATCAACCCCAGTTCCTATCAGTTATGATTCAGAGATTCAACCCTTTTCGGAAAACGCTATCAGATAAGCAGATAAGAATGATTCATTTATGTTTACACACACACACATATATTGCAACGAATTTAGTATCCTCTCTTTGAGAAAACAATTATTAAACTCTTCATCGATTTGGATTTAACACTTTTTTGATGTTAAGGTATGAAAAATATTATTTTCAATACAGTTTTAAAAATATTTAAAAGCATTTTTCACAAATTATTTTGATCTGAAGATAAAACCTTTAAATGTTAAATTGTTGATTTTAAACATTTATTTTCTCATTGCTTAAAGTATTTTGTTCTTATTTGGCGGTTTTAACCATTCATTTTCTAACTATTTGAAATATTTTGTATTAATTTGATGATTTTATGTTGATACTCCAAACAGTTAGGCCGACGCGCGCGAACACATCTCATTACAAATATTAATTTAAAAGAGTACCCAAAGTGGGGGTCTTTCTGAAATATCCTTATTGACGCAAGGTTTTCCAAGGTTAAAGGAAAATGACAGACTCCAAATAGTAAAAACCGACGAGCGCGATTAAATGTTAGTACGTAAAATTCCATTTTAAAACATTCTTTCATTTAAATTTTAAAGTTATTTTTTTAATTATTTTACAAATTCATTTGCATATTATGTTTCACTAAAAATATCGCTCGAAATAATGTATGTGAATGTGTGCAATACGGGAATCAAGTGATCTGCCTCCCCGTGGCGATTCCTGGGTAAAAGTTTTGACCCTAGGTCACTTTCAGCTAAAGATCACACCTATCGGCAAAAAATTACACGCACATACATACAACAAATACATGCATACAACACACATGCATACGTACATACATACAACACACGCACATGCATACAACACACAAACATATATTCACACACATACAGGCATACAACACACAAACATACATACGCACACATATATACAACACATACAAAATAATAATAATAATCAATTCAATTAAATTTTCACCAAGGTTCGAAGAAAACCACATATTCCAAGCCGTTAGGGCGACGAGTGCGATTCAATGCTAGCACAAAAAATCCCATTTTGAAACATATTTTTTCATTCAAATTTTAAAGTTATTTTTTAACTATTCTAAAATATCAAGTGTATAACACAGTTGACTAAAAATAGTACTCGAAATAATTTTAAAGTTCCTTCATTAAATAAATATTCAAAATTATTATTCCCATTACCAGCATGTGTTATTTATGATAATGGTGGATAAAAGTGGTGGAAGTCATTCTAAGAAATTCTAAACCAATATTCATACATGATTTAAAGAAAACTATAAACTCCGTACGGTTAGGTCGACGAGCGCGCGTCAATCTCATTGCAAAAAAATTAAAGTCCCCCTATTAAACACTTATATCCGCAAAATATCCTTCGTGAATGATTAGTCTAAAATAATAATTTCCTCCAAAATACCCGCTTAACTCATCATGTAAGAACACAGTGGAAAAAAAAAAAAAAAAAAAAAAATCAATCTCCCCAAATTTCCACTTAAAATCGAAAAAATAAACTCTTAAATTACACCAAACTGAAAATTTTTAAGTCGCCACATTAAAATTGAAAACCACTCGTACAATAGTACTGAAAAAAAAACATTCTATGTCCCCAAATACCCGCTTAACCCATTATCTAAAACACGGTGAAAAAAAAAAAAAAAAAAAAAAAAAATCAATCTCCCCAAAATTTCTGTTTCAAATCAAAAAATAAACTCTTAAATTACACCAAACTGAAAATTTTAAAGTCCCCACATTAAAATTAAAAACCACTCGTACAATAGTACAGAAAAAAAACATTCTATGTCCCCAAATACCCGCTTAATCCCTTATCTAAAACACGTTGAAAAAAAAAAAAAAAAAAATCAATCTTCCCAAAATTCCCGCTTAAAATAACCTATCATACTACAGCACGCCGAAATAATTAAAGTGTGTTCATTATTTTTAATTATTATTTGAAATTAACTTTAATGATTCATCTATGTTGAAAAAATTTCACTCATAATTTTTAATTACTTTTTAATTAATTACTAATTATCGTTAATTGCTATTATTCATTTCTTAAATTCTACTACGTACTATACTTGACTAAAAAAACCGCTCGAAAAATTCTAAGTCCCTTCATTATTTTTCACTTATTATTTTTAATTACCTTTTAATTAATTACTATTTTTAATTTAATATGAATCATTCATCTCTTAATCAACAATCAAAAGAACCGCTCGTACTGTAGTATACTTAAAAAATTTATCCCCCTTTTACCCCTCTCTTATAGCATAAAATATTCAAATTTCACGAAAAAAATTTAATCCCCCTTTTTAACCCCTTCTCTTATAAGACAACCTTGAGGAATGAGGAGGATTGAGGAGGAGGCTTGAGGAGGAGGATTGTGGAGGAGGATTGAGGAGGAGGCTTGAGGAGGAGGCTTGAGGAGGAGGAGCCCTCCTCCCTCCTCAGCTCCTCAGCTCCTCCTCCTGAGGTCGGACTCTCATTTTTCCCCTACTATTCTAATCATACTTTATTCATTACAAAACTAGAAGGCAAACTCCAAATATTTCACTTCTTTTAAATATATGTATGCAGATATTCTTAATTTAAAAAAATGTATATCTTTTACATTTTGCTTTTATAATATTTTCCATTTTGATTTTAACACCGTAAAATATCCACGCATGCATTATATTTGCATCCTAATCTCAATAAAAAATTACTTCTAAAATTTTCAAAAAAAAAAAAAAAAAAAAAAAAAAAAAAAAAAGAAGAAGAAGAACATTAATAATTATTTTATGCGTATACGGATATTTTCGCAGAAAACTTTTTTTTTTTCATTTTCTTAATATATATATAAATCACTTTGGAACGATATTAATATCGTTCTAATTATCCTTTTAATATTCTAAATTTGGAATATTAAAACTTTCTCCGCAAAAATTTCATTTTCTCGTATTTAAATAAGTATTTTATTATTATAATAGAATTACATGTGATTCTGTATTATTAATATAAAATTTACCTTTAATATTTATTTATTAATAAAAAGCAACCAGAAAAAAAAACCACAAACCAACTTTTGGCCCTCGCAGGTATCGAACCCGTATCTTCTGGGTTCAAGCTCAGTACTCTGACCATTCGGCCAGCCAGCTCACATTTATTTGTACCAGATTATCTTATAATTGGCACCACAAGTAATTACATCCGTGATCTGTTCTCCATCTGTTACTGAGCGAACAGTTACAGTAACTGGTGGCATAGTAGCGAGGACTGAACGCACATCCCATCAACTATAAGTATCCACTCCCTGTCCGTGGCTCTTGAGCGTGCGCGTGCAGCGCGCGTAACAGCTGAACACGGCCATTATGTAATGTAAACCGTGAGATGGCTCTTATCTTTTCCATAAATAAAAATATAATAAATTTTATAAATAAATAATGAAATAAATTGCATATACAGGCCTCTTTTTGTGTTGAAGGGAGAACCATAGTAGTTAGTTATTAATTTGAAAGTGCAAAAACATTTCTTTGATTATAAGTCTAGCTGAAGCGATAGTGAAAATTAAAAATTGTAGAACAGAACATTTCTTGAACTGTCGCCATGATGTTGACTGAAACAAAAAAAATCGCCTCGGGTTGTGATGTAAGTTAATTTTGAATATTATATTTCATGTATAAAAAGAATTTGCGTTTGAAATTGTATTATTATGAGACAGTTTAAACTTTCATTTTCATATTAACACATTTTAGAACTAATTTTGAATTTGACTTAAGTAAAAATGCGTGCAGTAAATAGAGTAGTTCTTTTAAAACAAAAAGAAATGCTCTATGGAGAAGTGTCACTAATTACATTAACAAAATCTAAAGAATAATCGCAAGTTACATGAGATTAATGTGTCAGAAGAAAGTATCGAATTGTAAAACAGAAAAAAAACTATAAAAAAAATGATAGGGAAATTAAAGATTTCATTACAGAACGTAAATAGTACTAGAAAATGAGATAAGGTAAACTGCGGTAATTGGACTCACGAGGTAACTGGGTCGTAAGCTGTTTTATAAAAATCTGTAGATGACATTTAAGTTTTAGCTTGTGAACACATTGTTGCCAGATTGTCAAAAGCCAATTTCCCCCAAATTTCTAAAATTTTCCCCAAATCAGGGCCTTTTTTTCTGAAAAAGTCCCCAACACAATTTCCACTCAAAAAAAAACAAGTTCTCAATTTTGAATTTCTCGTTATAAATTTTTTAACGAATTTAAACTCAATTTCTCAAATCAAGCATTTTTTTGGAAAAATTCCACATTTATGAAAAAGATAAACATTTAATCTCAATACAATTTTACATGTATATTCAAAGCTAAAACCAAGAACAAAAAAAGTTGTATACATTTTTTTTATATAAAAATATACTATTAAATGAAATATATTTATGAGCTTTTATTTCTGTTCGCGATGACAGGAAAATCTGAATCATTTATCTAAAAATTCAGTTGAAGGATAGTTCATAGTTCAAGGCAGACTGTGGTGAATTTCTAGTACATGTAAATGGTGAGCACGAGTACGAGAATAATTACTTATATCTATTATTAACTGTATTTTATTTTCGTTTTCAAAACCAAAATCGAATTCGAGATAGATCTAGTATTGGAAAATATCTGAAAGTAAAAATTGAATTTGTGATAACAATTATCCAAGTTTTTTTTCCAAAAATGTTCATAGTCCTCAAATATGTCCCCAAGAATTACTAGTCCCCCAAAAAGTCCCCTGGAGATTCAAAATTCCTCAATATCGGGACAAAGTCCCCAATCTGGCAACACTGTGTGAACATTTCATCCCCATCTCTACTTCTTAAAACAACTTGTGTTAATCACAGCTCTGTCTATTCTGTTATAAGTTACCAAAAATTCAGGCTTCTTTTTCTAAAAACAACGTCAATTTGGTTGAACTTCTGAGGCTTTTTAATTATAATACGACAAATATTTTTATCAAACAATTACTTTTTTAAAGATTAGTCATATGAATACGTACATTACTATTATTAGGTATCTATACATATTTACTTCATGTTTCAAATTTAAAGCCAGTGTTCCAATTACTCCATAAATATTTCAAGAATGGGGTAATGGCAGGGATAATTGGACCATGTAGGATTCAGTTATTCCAACAGTTATAAATACATTTTTGGAATTTCTCTTAGTAATCAAAATAGTCAGATTTTGTTGTGTACCGCATTAATAAAAGATCAAAATTCCAAACAAGAGTTTGTAAAATTTAGATGTTCGTGACACTGATTTTAGAGAATGTGTAAAGAAATATGGATTAAAGGTAAAAGATAGTTCTATCTCTCTATCATGTTTGGGATCATTTAATTTTATGAGTAATGGGGAAGTTGATTTATTATATATTTCTCAATACAAAAGTGATCTTAGAATATCGACATCAGCATTAGTGATGGATAAGGTGATAGATAATATTCTCTATATGTCTTTACCTTCAATCGTTTATCATAATTTCAGTGATTTAATGTTAGCTGACCCATTATTTTACGAATGACAAAAATTGACATTTTATTTGATATAAATGTATTTATGCTTTTAATGGCAGGAGAAATTGTCAAACGTGAACCTAACTTTCTATTGTGAATAATTCCAGGTACTACAAATTTCAAAAATTCTGGCAATTGATCCAGTATGTGTAGATCATTTAGGTACAAAAACTCACCAGTTAGTAAATTCATTCTGGGAATTAGAAAAAAATTCGAAAAATACAACTTTTAACAGTTGAATAAAACCTTTGTGAAAAACTAATTAAGAGCTCTCACTTTAGAAAAAAAATCAGGCCACTACTCAGTCGCATTATCATTCAAACAGGATCGAAATATTTTAGGGTATTCTCGCCAAATGGCTCAGAATATTTCTATCCTTCTATAGTAAAAAAAACTAGCCTTAAAAGGAACGACTCCTGGAATGATGCTGATGTGGAAGATTTCCGGAACTAACGAATCCGGGTTGTCCACTCCTTCTATGAGCCGAATAGACCAATCAGGAAAGGGCTCCGTCTATGCATCGCCGTATTGGTTACCATAAAGAGAGGAAAGGTTACCATCGCCAACAATCGCCAAGTTTGTCGCCAATTTGGCGATATATCGCCAAATTTTTCGACCAAAATTAATTGTCAAAAGTAACCCCAACTTGGCGATAACTGTAATATTTCGCCAAATTTTTAATTTCTTTACAACACCAGTCGTTTGATACATCATTTGAGAGGTTTGCAACTGCTTATTCATATAATGGATGTCTTGTGTGTTATCCCCCACTCTGCTCCCCAGGGGAGACACATTTTTAATTTCTTTACAACACCAGTCGTGTTACACAAGATTTGAAAGGTCTGCAACTGCTTATTCATATTATGGATGTCTTGTGTGTCACCCCCACACTCTGCTCTCCCCAGGGGGTCACATTTTTAATTTATTTACAACACAGTTGTGTGACACATCATTTGAAAGGTCTGCAACAGTTTATTCATTTTATGGATGTCTTGTGTGTCACCCCCACTCTGCACCCCAGGGGGGCACATTTTTAATTTCTTTACAACACCAGTCGTGTGACACATCAGTTGAAAGGTCTGCAACTGCTTATTCATACCATGGGGTATTGGCGAGCGCAGCAAGCAGGGGTAGCCAATAATTTGGAATCGCGAAGCGATTACGCGGGGGGTTGGCGAGCATTGCGAGCAGGGGGGCGGCGCCCCCCTAGTATCTTAAGAAAAAAGTAATATCCATGCCAGAAATTTACAAAACTATCTTCAATTTTTGAAAAAATATTTATATCTAAACCACATGGACCATGTTTCAAATATTGATCGTGAAATAGAGAATAGTCACGAAGGTACTGAATTGATGTAATGTATTGCAGAACATACTCAAAGCAGATGTATTTAAACTACATAAATGTCCCACAAATTAATCATCACTATTGGAAAATACTGTGTTAACAAACAAAACTAATTAAAATGTAGGTAGTGTACCAAGCAATACGACCCATTGGGTCAATCCATTTCAAGTAGTCCAGCACTGGTCGCTCGACCATTTTTAAAAAATCTGAAATTTTTTGTACACCCTAACATGATGGAAGTTCAAAATGACCGTTATTTTAATTTTATTATTTTTTGTTTGCGCATGACGGCCAGCTTTGTTTCATCGTGTTCAGCGATTTTCTCAGATACTAGGATACACAAAATTGTAAATATCTCGTCTTTTAATTTCCCAATTGAAATGGGGTTTGCAGCATTTTGTTTAGAATAAAATAGGCTAAATATATGGTGGTAGAATAATTTTGGAAAATAAAATTTTAAAGGTAAAATTTTAGCACAAAATTTAAGATTTTTTCCAAAATCTATCCGTTTCCAAGAGGAAATTTTTCATGCAAGGGAAACTGTCACACTTAAACAATTTTTTTCTACAAATAGATCAAAAGTGCGTGTACTCATACACCAAGTCCCAGATCTGGGAGTTGATTTCTCTTTGCAAAAAAAAATTTCGAAATTCGTCAAAAATTTCAAAAATCGCACTTTTTAGGCTTTGATATCTCTAGTGGGGCACGAGATAAAAATCTGAAATTCTGGCTTTTGATAGTATTGTGTAGTAATGTTATGTATAAAAAATTTCAAGAAGGAGATTGGACTGCAAGCGGAGATATGACATGGACAATATATGAAAACAATACCGCCAAACTATTGTAACCTACTATGTAATTGTTCAACAAGACTGTCAACCTTACACAATTTTTTCTACAAATAGGTCAAAAGTGCGTGTACTCATACACCAAGTCCCAGATCTGGGAGTTGATTTCTCTTTGCGAAAAAAATTCCGAAATTCGTCAAAAATTTCAAAAATCGCACTTTTTAGGCTTTGATATCTCTGGTGGAGCACGAGATAAAAATTTGAAATTCTGCCCTTTGATAGTATTGTGTAGTAGTGTTATGTACAAAAAATTTCAAGAAGGAGATTTGACTATAAGCTGAGATACGGGGTTTAAATTTTTTAAGAAATGCTATTATGAGTACATTAGGAGATTAGTCTCATTTATTACAATATTAACACAGAAAATATTGTTTGTTGAAAACAGTTTAATAATAAATTTTTAATTTACAAAGATACTATATATGCTCAACAAAGAGCTTAACACTATTTACGAGAGATGTTATGAGTTCGAACAGTTACTGTTGTCAGTCCATCAGGCTGTTCTTTCTTAAAATTTTATTTGAAGCCACCCAAGTCTTGTCATCCCTTGTTAACTTGAATGAAATTCTCTAGGTTTAGTAATTGAAACCATGTCAACTTAATCAGTTGCAACCCATTGTCTGAAATTTACTTTTCCTAAAATGTGTACCGAGTAAAATAGTTACAATAGCATTTCTAGAGGTTTGTTCCACTGGACAAATAGTGTATTGGCTTAGCATACATTCTGAATTGTTTAAATCACACAGACGCATTTGAAGAAGATATTTGTAATTACTATATAACTTTGTACCATAAATAATTAATTTAAAATTTTGGAGGTATGAACAATTACATAGTAGGTTACAATAGTTTGGCAGTATTGTTTTCACATATTGTCCATGTCATACCTCAGCTTGTAGTCAAATATCCTTCTTGAAATTTTTTGTACATAACACTACTACACAATACTATAAAAGGCCAGAATTTCAGATTTTTATCTAGTTCTCCACCAGAGATATCAAAGCCTAAAAAGTGCGATTTTTAAAAATTTTGACGAATTTCGGAATTTTTTTCGCAAAGAGAAATCAACTCCCAGATCTGGGACTTGGTGTATGAGTACACGCACTTTTGACCTATTTGTAGAAAAAAACGTGTAAGGTTGACAGTCTTGTGGAACAATTACATAGTAGGTTACAATAGTTTGACAATATTGTTTTCACATATTGTCCATGTCATATCTCAGCTTGTGGTCAAATCTCCTTCTTGAAATTTTTTATACATAACACTACTACACAATACTATCAAAGGCCAGAATTTCAAATTTTTATCTCGTGCCCCACCAGAGATATCAAAGCCTAAAGAGTGCGATTTTTGAAATTTTTGAAGAATTTCGGAATTTTTCGCAAAGAGAAATTAACTCCCAGATCTGGGACTTGGTGTATGAGTACACGCACTTTTGACCTATTTGTAGAAAAAATTGTGTAAGGCTGTCAGTTTTCCTTGTATAAAAAAATTTCCTCTTGCAAATGGATAGATTTTGGGAAAAATCTTAAATTTGTGCTAAAATTTCATCTGTAAAAATATTTTTTTCAAAATTATTCTACCACCGTACATTTAGCCCATTTTATTCTGAACAAAATGCTGCAAACCCCATTTCAATTGGGAAATAAAAAGACGAGATATTTACAATTTTGTGTATCCTAGTATCTGAGAAAATCGCTGAACACGATGAAACAAAGATGGCCGCCATGCACAAACAAAAAATAGTAAAATTAAAACAACGGTCATTTTGAGCTTCCGTCATGTTAGGGTTGTTGTAAAAAAAAATTCAGATTTTTTAAAAATGGTCGAGAGACCAAAATAATATTTTCTGGACCACTTGAAATGGATCGACCCCATTTGAGTTCTAGGAGTGGAATGGCATTCTGATAATGATATGTCCAAATGTAATTTCAATGATATAGATTATCAAAGTAGTGTTCCTTCCCTACTAAAAAAATTATTCTATTATTTCTATCGATGTTTTTTTTTTATTCATAGGAGTACATTGCAACCTTTGTATTAGGTAACCAAAAAAGTTCTGTCGTTTTTAACTGAAAGAAAACAAGCATCAAAATACATAGGAAAGAATACAATTTATTCATCAAAATAACCACCCTCACATGTAATAATCTTTTCTAAACGTGAAACAAGATTATGAATTAAGTTTTTATTGAAGAACGATCTTTAGAGTTGTAAAAGTTCTGTAACTCCGTTATCATACCTTGTTGAAACCTGAACTGGTCGATTACACAGATGATTATCGAAACTTAAAAATTTGTGTTAGTCGGAAGAGCACTTCTCATTGTAGGTTAATACACGGAAGAGAAATGATTCCGTTTGATGCCGATGCAGCAATCCAAATCAAATGTTTAGACGCTTGATCTTCTGGGCACCGCCTCAATTGATGAGATATCCATTTGCTTAGCTTGTACACTTTCCCTCAGACGAATCAAATGCTAACTTATAGTTTTATCATTGATTGCGAACTTCTGTGCTAACATTTCACACATTTGAGAGGAATCTTCTTCGATTACAGCATGTAATTCTTCATCATAAATGACATACGGTTGCCGTGCTCGTGGGTCATTTTTTAGCAACTCATCATCGGCAGCAAATTTCCTAACCAACCGTTGGATGCTGCGAATGCTGACACAATCTTCTCCGAAAGCTTGGCATATTTTTTTTTTTTTCACATAATTTGTCCTCAGTTTAAATTCATACATTATGCAAGCACGAATTATTCTGTTTGGAATACTCCTATTCACCTCCAGTTTCCTACGTTACGAGATTACCTTTCCAGTTCTCGTTCGATATTATGATTCTGCATATCTTGATTAACATATTTTGTCAATTGTAGCGCCATACTATCCACTGCATGTAACATTCTTGAATGCTTGTAGTTGGATAAAAATGACAGAACTTTTTTGGTTACCTGACAAACCTAACTAAAATGATACTTCAAGAACTGTGGAAATTACAAACCATTTTACCAGTTTAAAATTGGAACCATGTAAACGGAAAAAAAATTCCTGCTGATGATGGCAAAATATTAAGAGTAGAAGTAAGATCAAACAAGTAAGAAAAAGTCATGCGTTAAGCATAGATTATGAAGCACTTTCCAACACTTAATGAAATCTTTAACAAAACTTTGTTATTTAGGGAAATAATAGTGTATAGCCAAATATACCCAAATATGTATTCCAGTACATTAGAACAGCCCTGTATTTCATATTTCAGTTCATATAATGGGAAAATTTAGCTTAGCAAGAAAATACCCAGTAGCTTGAAATTTCTTTTTCAGTAATTCATACTATTAGATGGAAACATGCTTGGATACTTTTGTTCAGCCATATAGTTTACATTGTACCTTTATTACACGTCAGCATTAGGCTAAAATTTATTGTAAACTAAAACACTTTTAAAACAACTGAAATCACATTCTCATAAATCATCATTTATAGGCGTCCATGTACCGAATTCTTTGCGTGACCCTGTATATCCCTTTATCTATATTCTGCAAACATTTCTCAGTAAATTGAATGTAGCTCAATGTAAAAATGCATAGCTTATTTAAGAACCACGTTTAAATAATTTACGCTCATATTCAGTAATGTTGGTGAGCTCTTTTGAGTAGCCCTGTATATCAACTATAAAATTTATATTCACCATATAATGTGCACATATTTAGCGAAATATAAACGCGAATATCATAATTAAAATGCATTTCATGCCTCCATCAGCCATCATCGAACACATATACGGTACTTCGGAAAGAATATACTATTTGAAATCTTTTGTAAGGCCCTGTAAGTGCTATGTACTTCATATTATGCAAGACAGTAGCGTATAATTTATATTAAGCTTCAGTGACATATATCAGTTTTATTATACATGAAAAAGCTTAATATATTTAAAATATGTCACACACAATTCCCCCTTTTACCATTTCTAATGGAATTCTTTTGTGTGGCCCTGTAAATGAATAATAGCTACATTTTCACCTTATATTTTATATAATGCATATTTTAATATGTTTGACAGGGTATAACATCTTTAAAATTCCTTTGAAACGATTTTTCCCCATAGGCCGTAATGTAATAGGAAACTTTTGATTCGCCCTGAAGATAAACTAATCATGGTAGAAACTTTTTTTTCGACAGGACTTGTGCTAGGGTAAACGTCAATAACGTCCTAAAATTTCATGGCAATCCGAGTATATTATCGATTTTTCCCCATAGGCCGTAATGTAATGGGAAATTTTGATTCTCTCTGTAGATAAACTAATCATGGTAGATACTTCATTTTTAATAGGGTTCGTGCTAGGGTAAACCTCAATAACGTATAAAAATTTCATAGCAATCCGAGCATATTTACGGGAGTTACAGCGCGGACAGACGGCCATCCGGCCAGACGGACAGACAAACCGAATGCACAAGCACTTTTCAACTTTGTTGGAAAGTGCTAAAAATGCACAACTGTCAGAGAATCAAAAGCACCCAATCTTATTACCATCAAAGCACCATGTAACTAACAAGGAAGGTCTCCAAACTGGGCATACTCAGAATTTTATGAAAAAAAAAAAAAAATGCTAATTGGAGTACTTATGTATGTAATAAAGGATCCGTCAAAATTAGCGGCGGAATCACAGAGGAAAACATATAAAAAAAATAAAATAGTTTCGAATATTTGGCGTGAAAAGACGAAAGAGTCACTCGATTTGGCGAGCAGTCCTTTTCCTCGCCAAAAGCAAACGATTATAATGCAACTCAAAACTGTTGGATATTTAGAATGCGTGTAAATGGTATTTAATGAATTTAAACATAAACAACAAGAGACTTTAATATATACATAAATATACATATTGTATTACATATATATTACCTGTTGAAATAGTTATTGTCTGAGCGAAGCGAAGTCTTTATACTCAGAGATACGTAACGATATTAAAAGTCAAAAAAAAATCTTTCGTCAAGCAAATCTCAAAAAGTACTTGTCGGATTTTGATTCTGTTTGTACCAATAGGTACCTATAAAGGTAATCTGGTGAATGCACTACATACGAAAATTTAGTTCCAAATAGTTTAAAAGTTATATTAAAAAAACTGATAAAAAAGCACAATTTATTTGCATGCGTCACAGAAATTTGGTGTGCGTGATTTTCACCAGCTGGATATTTTCGTAGATAACCGAATCAGTACATGGAGTAAATAGTAATCATTAACGCACTCAAAAATATTGAATGCAATAAAACATTTTAAAATTTAATCATGCAGGAAAATAAAACTGTTATTTTTTTATATTAAAAAAATGTCATAAAAACTTTGATTTTGAGATTTTGTGATAATCTCTTAATAGCATTTTTGATCGCTAAAAGAATGTTTTATATATTTCGCGTGTGAAAATTAGAAACAATTACGTTTTTAAATAAAAAGTTTCTTTTATGACATCATTTTCCTTTTATATTTATTTTTATTGCATGTTTTCTTTTAACTTATATTTTGTTTGTGTGTGGGAGTCAATTCTGGTCACTAATTTTTCGGCATGGATACCACAAGCGCATCAGATTTGGCGCAATTTTTTTCAAAGCCCATTTGGCGAAAACTCCGTTTTCAAATAACGCTTACATACACATTTTTAAATTATTTTCTATTTTCAAAAAGAACTTACAGTAAATAAAATAATAATAATAATTAATAACTATAAAAAGAAATATTTTATATAATAAAAAAGGGAAATGAAAGTAAAAAAACATTTTATGAGTAAATAAACAAATAATAAATAAATAAAGCCGGGTTACTATCTGAGGTAAAATAATGCCATTTTGATGCCAATTATGTACCCTGGTGCATATGTGACATCTTTTCCCATTTTTCATCCATTTCCTGTTGGCATATAACTTTGAAATTTGGAATATGTATGCATACCTGGGAGCAATACTGGAATTAGACATTGATTTTTTTTAAATTCGATCCAAAAAGGGGCAACGGGGGCTATTTTTTTAAAGATTTATACTGCATAAAGGAGCCACTTACCTATTTTTATATACAAGAAGAAGTAAGTGGTATGTAAAAACAATTATAGTATACATAAATAAAATACTTGAGATATATACTAGAGATATAAGCACCGGGTTTGGCGAGATATTTTGTGCCAATTAGGCGAAAACATCGTTTTGATTACCAGATACATATACAGCTCATATTCAAAATATTAGAATAATTGAGAAAAAGTAATAAGAAAAAATTATTTGTCATTTATTTGTTTTTTATACTAAGTAAATGCAATTAAATTTCTTATAAATTAAATCTGGAATGTTTAGATAAGATTTTAACATTTATAAAATATAAAATACAGCACAATAAATTAGGTATACAGCTTCCTTAAACACACCAGAATATTAGAATAAAATTTAGATTGGTTCAAAATATTAGAATATTTTATTTTACGCAACAATATTACCTTATGAATATGAAGTAAATGGTAGTTAATATTTTGTAGCATCCCCTTTAGCTTTCATAACAGCGTACAATCGATCTTGCATACTATATACAAGGTGTTTACAAACATTTCTATCAATATTAGCCCAAAAAGACTTTATACGTGCCACTAACTCAGTTTTACTTGAAGGAGGATTTTCTTGAAGTTTTTTCTTCATTATACACCATAAGTTTTCGATGGGATTAAGATCTGGTGAATTTGGTGGCCAAGGAAGTACCTTAATGTTGCGTTGGCGGAACCAATTCTTAGTTGACATCGAGGTATGCGGGGACGCTAAATCTTGTTGAAAGATGAAATCATCTTCAAATAAATCTTCTGATGATGGAATCATGTAATATTCTAAAATTTCTTGATATATCAGAGAGTTAACCTTTTCGTAGACGATGCATAACTTTCCAGGTCCTTCTGCACTCATACAACCCCAAACCATGACACTAGCAGCAAATTTTACGGAACGTTTAAGGCATTCTTTATCAAATGCTTCTTGCTTCATTCTCCAAACTCGAATACCTTGATTACCATATGAAACACAAAACATACTTTCATCACTAAATAATATATTTTTCCAATCTTCATTGCTCCATAAACGTCTTGATTTACACCAATTCAATCTTATACGCTTTTGTCTTGCAGTCATGAGAGGTTTTGTTTTCGGTACACGAGATTCAAATTTAAATTTATGGAGACGTCTTAATGTTGTCGATGTAGAAACTTCAACTCCTTCTTCTTTCCATTTTCGGTGCAAGAATCGCACACTTTTAAAACGGTTTTTCTTAACTATACGCTTCAGTTTCCTGTCATCTCTAGCAGATGTTTTTGGTTTTCGGCCACCATTTCGGCGATTATTTTGAAATTTTCCAATTTTTGAATATTGTGTTAGTATTTTACTAACGCTCGATTGCGAACAATGTAAATAATTCGCTATAAAACATTGATTTTTACCGTGCCGATACAAATCAACCATACGAAGTTTAGTAGATTCAGGAATATCACTCACACGGCCCATTTTAAGACGAAAAAGAAACAAACTGCAAAAAAGAATACTGATTTTAAATAAAATAGTCTGAATTTAATCAATGATGCCACCAGTTAAGAATTGGTAATAATTAAAGGAGAATTAATGTGAAATATTCTAATATTTTGAACCACTTGAATAAATATTCTAATATTTTGACTTTTCAAAATAAATTTTTTTGCAATTAATCTTTTCAAAAATGATATTAAATTTAAGATAACAAGTAAGTTTAATCAATAATAAGTTCTTAATAAAAATATCGTTTGCATATTTTCATTAAAAGACATTAAATTACCAAACGATATTTTCAATTTCTAAAAAAAAGGTAATTATTCTAATATTTTGAATATGAGCTGTAGCATGCTATAATAACACGTTATTTATTTATTTTCAAATGAAAAAAAAAAAAAAAAAAAAAAAAAAAAAGGGAATAAACGAAACATTTTCTGTTATTAAAAAAAAAAGAAATAATCAATAAATGATAATATTTTTAGAACAAACAGTTTATTATAACATTATGATAACCATGTTAGGCAACTGGACGCCATTTTGGCACCAATTAGGTACCTCGGTGTGTATAGGGCATATATGTGCCATATTTATTTGTAAAACTGAGCATGAAAGTTTACCAGGTGTGTTTTCATAGGCGCTTATATCTTTTTGCAACATAGCGCACCTTCCGAAGCCAAAACTGCACAAAAGAAAAAAAAAAAAATATTTGGAGTAATTTTTTTTTTTTTTTTTTTTTTTTTTTTTTTTAATGTAATGCACATTTTGTAATCAGTAGGCTCGATAATCAGACCTCGTTTTTTTTGCTTTCAAAGATGATATTTCATACGACGTCTTTTTTGGATTCGTCGTTTTTCCATATTTGATAGTATGCGTCTACTCGTTTTGTAACTTTTTTTGTAACTTTCTTCTTTATTAACAGCGACATTTGGATTTCCTATTTAAATAAAAATTCTTCTAAATACAAAGAATTTTGTTTAAATAAATAAATAAATGAAATGCGGACATCTATTGTTCAAAGCACAAAATTTTTCCTATTGAGTTAATAAAAATCAGTAAAAACATAATTTTTATGATAATAAAAAGGTGACTTATGTAATAGCAGAGTCATATATTATGTACGTTATGAATTAAGTATGAATATTTCTCCACCATTTATAAATAATAATAATAATAATAATAAAATGCGGACAGACCAAAGTCTATATTTGACTGAAAACAACAACCATTTTCTAAATGCTTTAAAAAGATGGCCAATGAAAAGTGATATTTCAAAAGTATTATGAAATTAGTTAAAAACCATTTATTTTAAACTAAATGAATAAAAGATTTATATTTTTAATGAAATAAATGGGATTTGAAAAATTATTGGAAATTTATCACCATAGATGTATCAATATTACAATCAGTACTTTGTATGCAAAATGGAACAATTAGCAATACTTTTTGAACCCGAAAAATGGTCGTTGCTTTTTTTAAGGTTAAAAAGGAGGTTACGAAATATTCCTATACAGAGATGCCAAACCCCCGCTTATTGCACAGCAGAATTTTCTTATAGGAAAAGTTATTTTTTAAATCCGCAGAATGTTCCTATTTAATAAAAGATTTTCTGTATTAAAATACCGGAGACTTGGCAGCTCTGCCTATAACATTTTAATTAATCACGGTACTTTTTTTAATCAGATTCAAATTTAGTGAAGACAACGTTTTTTGGCCAAAAGCAGCTTTTTTCCACATGTGTAACTACGATACAATTCCTTGATGCTGAAATAAAATGTTTTGACTTATGCTATTATTGCTTCCTCTTATTTATTTATTTGAATTTTAAATAAGATGACTCAAAATCGTGTTGTTTAAATGTACGGAAAAAATGCATTTCGAGAGAGGGCGAAAAGAACAATATTTGGCTATTTATTACCTGCGTTTTGCTAAGTTTCTTACTACCTTGTATTTAATACTCTTCACAATACTTCGCTGTTATATGGACTTAGGCGCTTTTATAAAAAGTTTGACGTAGTTCGGGCTTATGAAAGTGAGTATTTTACTGAATAATACAAATAAATGAAAAATGAATACTAAAAAATACTAATAAAAGGAAAATGAAGCGTTACATTGATCTATGTATAATAATGCATCTGCTAGCACTATTTAGATAATTTATGTGTATATAATAGGAGATAAATAGCTTTTGATTCTGTATTTCTATGCTTTAAAGCATTAACGTTTGTGTGTTTTTCGTTATCATTGGGAGTACCTAGCCGATTTAAAAAATAATGTGGGCAAAAAATGTTGGAACTATCTTTGCTGCAAAACATACTATATTTTGCGTAGGAACAATAATCACCATCAATGCACGAGCAAAAAAGTTCTAAAATTGAGAATTCTTTGATGTCAATATGACTAAAAATTTAAAATCTTTTTTTTTTTTTTTTTTTTTTTTTTTTTTTTTTTTTTTTCTTTGGTGGCAACTTTTAGGATATAATATTCTCGTTATGAACGATTTCTAAAACATTCGACAATTTAATTTCACAAATTAAACATTTTTTTTTTCTAGAAAAAGTTTTAAACCCAATTTATTGAGAATATTGCAATTTCTAGGATACTGTTGGGGTCAGAAACTATAAATTTGGCATCACAGTAACTTATAAGATGTAAGTGCTTGTTTAGGACAAATTTTTAAAAAAGGATTCCTTAACTCTTATCGACAACCTCATTTCATCCGTGGAAAACAGATATTCAACATTATAAACTATTCGGACGGATTTCACACCGTAAAAAATACACTCCATTCTCTTCAAACATAATAGTTATGTTATTTATAGTTTCTCAAATCGGTGCGAAGCTTCTGTTTATGCTCATGACATCATTTCAAAGAGTTATATTTCCAATGTAGGAAAATTTGGTGTTTTATTTTCTGTATTACTTTGAACATTTTGCATATTTCCAATTTTATATCCATGCATGGTTTGCTTTTCTTTTATAAAAATAGTATATGCAACTTTATATATAAGATTTTGTAATTCTATGATTCAATATGCTTATTTTCATCATATTTTATCACAATGAATGACCAATTAAAGGTAACATCTCATTTTCTTTACTTATCGCAAGTTATTAAATGTTTATTCTCAGCAATATCGCTCAGACTAATCCCTCTGAGGGAAGTCCTAGTTTAATTAATCATTGAAAAAATGTTTTCATAGATTTAAAAAAAAAATCATATTGAGAAAATTTATCTTCATATATTCTAGCTTATTCAAAAAAAATAAAATAAAATAAAATAAAATAAAAGCCAAATGTTTCCATAGTAACAAAATCTAATCGGCAATTCTTAACTGGACTTTGAGCTTGAAACAAATTTAATTAATTTAAATTATTAATTTCGTTTTAAATCTCAAATTGTGATGATTAAATTAGAATATAAATGCATATAAATATCGGTATAACAAAATTATACTTAAAACAAACTAAAACTTACATAACTAAAGTTATTCAAATTAAATTTATCAAAACAAGTTCAACATGAAACTTTTTTTTTCTTGAAGTGTATTTTGACATAAAATATTTTTTTAAATTGCATTCTTTCGCCAACCGGCGATAAATCGCCAAATAACGAAATTTTCATTATTTTTTTACGGTTACTGAATGGAAATTTTTTTTATAAACGTATATATCCACACGAAAAGAACATACTGTAGTTTTTTCAGATTTTTCGGGGTATGCCCGTATGGAGACCTTCCTTGTAAGATCATAACTAAAATGTTTCCATGCAGCTCCAGAACTTCTTTCTTTTATTAGACAACTATTTGGATAATTACTGTTAGTCTGTTCCGAAAATGGGGAGAACTTGTGTTACAAATCGCAGATATAAAGCTCAACCTGCAAAACAAATTATGGCTAATCCAGTATTCAGAATAACACAATCACAACCATTTCATCGAGTTGGAACAGAAAAAATTCATTGTTTGAAATTCGAACTAAAATGAAAGATTACGGTAAAAAACTCCTGACATTATACATAACCTTCCTGCAAAATTTTTTTAAATAGCTGTCACCGTTTGCAAGTTATTGAATTTTAAAATCCATCAGTCTTTTTTGGGACACCCGGTATATAACACAAAACTTTTCAAAAGCAATCTTAAAATTTGATAGTACACAACTTACCTTTAAAAACGAAAAAATAATCTATGTATATCTATAACATAAAACTATATTATACTGAAGGTGGGGGGGAGATTATCCAATATCGTGATAATATATTACATTCAGAATCATATCATTATCTATGAATCTTCTTCATCAATATACCTATAATATAAAAGTATATAAATGTTTAATTTATCAATAAATGTATAATATCATTTATGTATCATACATTTAGAAAAATACACTGTTTTTATTATTTTTTTTTTAATAGAATTAAATACCTTGATTATTTTATTTATATTTGTAAAAGTCCCTTAGAAAATTTTATAAATTTGCTCAGCATTTATACTCGTCTTGTAATTTCATTTTTAATTTTGTTAATACGAACACCCTCCAAGAATTGATTACTGTGTGCTTCTAATAATTGAAAAGTTGTTGTTATTATTATTATTATTATTATTATTATTATTATTATTATTATTATTATTATTATTATTATTATTATTATTATTATTATTGCTGTATTTATCCAATATGTTGTTTAGTTATTCTTTTTTACTTTCTTCTATCGTCAATAGAAGAAAGAATTGTAATCGAAATTTTTTTCGATTTCCGGTTTTCGATGGATTTACACGTGTTAGGGGCAAAAGATTCCAAAAAACATGTTTTTATAAAATGTCTGTCTGTCCGTGTGTCTGTGTGTCTCTATGTCTGTGTGTGTCTGTATGTCGCCATTCTACCATCAAAAAGTGTATGAAAATATGCATAGAATTGAACCAATTTTTTTTTTTTGTGAATGTTTTTGGCTGTGGAAAGCAGGTCCTCCTTCAATTTAAAATATTCCGCCGGAAGGGGACGCTGCACTCACGATTTTTGTGCCATTTTCAATATTGTACTGACCAAAAGTGTATGAAGTCATGCATCGAATTGAACCAAATTTTTTGTGTAATTTTATGGCTATGGCTAGTTAGTCCTCCCTGAATTTGAAAAAAATCCGCCAGAAGGAAGGGGGGCTGCAATCGCGATTTTTGTTCCATTTTCAATATTGTACCGACCAAAAGTATATGAAGTTATGCATCGAATTGAACAAATTTTTTTGTGTAAATGTTTGGCTATTGTTAGTTGGTCCTCCCTTAATTTGAAAAAAAATCCGCTGGAAGAGGGAGCTGCAATAGCGATTTTTTGCCACTTTCAATATTGCACCACCGAAAAGTGTATGAAGTTATACCTAAAACTGAACTAAAACTTTTGTGTATGATTTTTTTTTTTTTTTGTATGGCAAGTAGGTTCTTTCTGAATTTGAAAAAAAATCTGCCTATCAGTCTCTTGTCCATCTGCTCGTGCAGAGACGCAAACTTGTTTTTACTGCGATTAATTGACTTAAGCAGAAATTTAAGATTAAAATAAAAGTTGATTTAGTATTGAATTAAAATTATTAAAGAAATAACATGAGTAACTATTTTTTTATAATATTAAAATGTACGTATGAGATAGAAGAAAGTTTTGGGATTGTCACATCCAACTAGTTTTAATTAACATTCTTTTTTATCTAACTAAACCTTAACTAAAATAACTAACCATAACTAAACCTTACTAAAGTAACTTCAGTTTATTTTTCATACATAGTTTGGAATACACATGTAACATACAAATTTATCATTAGTTTATAACAACAGAAAATATATTTTCGCCCACCGCGTTCAACAACAGAAGAACGACATTTTAAAAATTAAAATAGGCAAAATGAAACAGCTTCGCAAAAGAATATGAAACAAAATTTAAATCTGATTATCTCACGGAAGTTTTAAGGAAAAATAAAATAAAAAGTAATTAAAAAATAAAATTAAGATTGACTCATCATCATATATATTTTTCTCTTTTAGACATATTTAGAAGTTCTCTTCATTTAAAAAATATATATATGTGTATATTTGTAGATGCTTATAAATTTAACATTTGGTCATTTCCTTTCTTTCTTATTTTAATGTATAATATAGTTTTACATTATACGTTGTCAACTAAAAAATATTTTTCTTTTTGAAAGGTAAGTTATATATTATCAAACTTTAAGGTTGCTCTTGTATTTTATAGTTTTAGTTTTGTATTTTATAGTTTCTTTCATCAGTAAGTCAATAATAAAAGTTGCCAAATAGCGCTATTGCTTTATTTTATTTTAAATGTTTTTAAGAAATCTTTTGAATTTACAAAAAGTTATTCTCTATTTTTAATTTAATTAATTATTTTTATTTATTTATTTTTACGTTTGAATTCACAAATTAAAAAGAAAAAAAAACATATTTCCTGTTAATTCTTTATGTCGTCCTATATTTATTTTGCCATAACAATATATGCATGAAGAAATAGTATTTTCGTTATACAAACATAATTAGTTATTAATGTACGTTTTTAGAACTTCTGTATAGAGGCTTGCTTTAATCGTTTTACTTTATACATTATTCAGTTTTATTACCATTCATACTTTTAAAATATTTTATTCTACATTATAGCATTATTTTACTTTTTAAACTGAAACTATTTCAATTAATTTACATGTAAAATCCCTTACATGATTTTATAAACGAATTCGCCATAATTTTTTTCCCTTTGAAAGAATTTTAAAGAAATTCTGTAATATAGACATTATCAAAGAAATGCTTATTATATACTTCTAGTTAGAGAACACTTTTTCTTATTGCTGTCTTTATTAAATATGCTCTTTGAAATTTTTTTCAATTAATTTTTTTAGATAAACCTAGATAAATACATTTTACTACAAGTAACTTCAAAGCATGTTTTTCATACAATTTGGAATAGAGATGTAAGTTTATTACTTGTTTATAACAGCAGAAAATGCATTTTTTTCCCCCACCGCATTCAATTTACAGAAAAACGACGTTTTTTACCAAAAGATGAAGAATAAAACAGCACGGCAAAAGAAGCTAAAATAAAATTTAAATCAGATTATCCCACAGCAGTTTTACGCATAAAAAGGCGACTCCTCATCACATATTCCTTCTTTTTAAGTATACGATACTTATGAATTTTCTCTTCATTTAACAAAGTAATAAAAAAACCATTTGCACATGCTTATTAACCTAACGTTTGGTTATTCCTAAATTTTTTTTTTTTTCGTGTTACAGTTTTATGTTACCCGTAATTATTTTTGAAAGAACTCTGCAGGATAAAATGAAGCAAAAAGCTTTTTGATAAAAAAAGAGAGAGAGAGAGTTTTCAACTTCAAAGAGTTTCATTTCTTTAAAATGGAAATATCAGTTACTTTTTAATTTTCTCTTAAAAAACGCTCTTTTCTATTTACAGTCCCGACTTTTGAGTCGCATATCTTTTACTTTTTTTTTATTTCAAGTTTTTCTTGCTCTATTTCCGCATCAAAATTCAGTAAAAAGACTTTTAAACGTAGTTGTACGATGGCAAAATTAAAAAGAAGGGGTGGCAAATAAAAAATAAAAAAGATAGAGAGAAAAAAAGAGAGAGAGAGAGAGAAAGAGCTAAGGAGGGGGGTAGGAAATTAAGAAAATGAAAAATACGCGGAGTGTGTTGGAAATGAAAAATGTTTTGTGTGTAAAACAGTTTTTTATTAAAGCATGATGAAAGACTAGCTCTAAATAAATAACAAAGATAAAAAAGTCAAAGTAGATTATATACATATATGCATAAAAAAATAAAAGAAGGAACGACAGGAATAAGAGATAATTTTGAGTTCGCAAGAAACAAACGTACGTTCTTTGGAGAAAGAAAAAAAAACAGATAGAGAGTAGTAGAACCCAAAGAAAAAAAAATAATGAAAATAAAAGAGAAAAGGGAAAGCGAGAGAGGAAAAAAAGATCAAAGCCGTTTTTTGAAGCATTAGCAATGCTTCACTCATTTATATCTATTGAAGTGTTGAAGAAGGGGAGAAAATCTTGAATCGGGAGAACGAATAGATGATCAGTGGAGAGGCGTGGTCTCGATGACGTCACAGATGACAGAACAAAAGAATAGCAGAATTAAACTTTGCTGAAATGACGAGTTAGGGGACATACGCCATATTGGAGCATTTCCTGTAGGAATTTATTTTCTCGAGATACTATGTGGCAGCATAGGTTTCTCAGATGTCAAAAGGAAGCACTTTGTCTGAGATATAGAGCACGGGCACGGTTGCAAGTAAACTGTCATTTTCGCTGTTTGGGTGGCAGAAACTTCGCCGTTCCTTGTTTGTCGTAGTTTAAATCCATAGCAATCTTCCCGATATCATGACTTTTTCGTCCAATCATGATTATTTTTTGGAAAAATATAGTCCTGTCTGGCTAGGCTTAACCTTTTTCTAATGTTTCATTCACCCTCTGCCCCCCCCCCCGATATATAAAAAAAATAAACATTTATTTTTGATCTATATAGTTTAAAAATTCTGTTCTGTTTACGGCTTTCTACTGATAATAAATCAATAATGAATAAAGCAAATTAGGTTTCTTCCGTCAAAAATTACACTTTCCGCCCTTTGCCCCCGCCCCCTCCTCTGATCATATACAGTTTCATATTTTTAAAACTCTTTATTTTGTTTAGATAAAATTTGTCGCATTTATTTCTGACTTATCACAATAAATAAATAATAATTTAGATTATCTCCAGCTTATCCGAAATATGTATGCTTCCATTCTTAGACCCCCCCCCCCTCCCCATTCCCATCATGCAAATAAGTTTTTTTTTTAATTTCTATAAAAAAAAAATTCTACTATTTTTTATCTCTTTCCAGAGACAAAAAAATAATCAAATATATCAATACAAATATATCGATTTTTTATCATCTCTTTTATTCCGAAAAAAATTCTTCCCTCTTCCCCCCTCCCCCCCCCCCCTCTAGCAGAATGAATTTTAAAACTTTGAAATTCTTCATTTGAAAAGAAAATTGATATATTTGTTGCTCACTAATAAGAATAAATAAATAATGATTAAATCACTTCCTAACATTCCGAACTTACGCTTCACCATGTAGCCCCCCCCCCCCCTTCCGGAATACAAAGGAGTTTTTTTTTTTTTTTTTTTTTTTACATAAAAAATCTTTTCAATTCATTGTTTCGTAGTCGCAAAAATAATTAATCATATAACTTATACTCCGTTTCTAAAATTCTCATCCAGTCTTCTCTTTGCCCTCCCCCTCCCTCCCAGTTTGCTGATTGTCAAATATTTAAAAATATTGATTTAAAAAAATATTTATTTTTAAAAATATTTATTTAAAAAAATGCCAGACCTGTGTGTCATTAATACATGAAAAATAATCTTAATTATCGTTAACCTACAATCATTTACGCTCCCCCCCTTTTGATACAAATATATTTGTATGCTAGTAAGAAAGATTGAGAAGCATAAATTGTGATTTCTTAGGTTTTAAAGTTAAAATCTTTAAGTTATTTTTATTTCTATGTAGAAAAAAAAATTACTAATACTAATAATATTTTTTTTTGTTTGTTTGTTGTTCTATAACGACAATAGAGAAATAATTAGTAATATAAATAATCCCCATTACTGAAATTTCCGTTTCCCTTTCTTCTCATATCCTCCATATAATATTCAAAATTTCAATGAAAAGCGTATTCGTTGATATCTAATAACTATAAATATCTCCTTTCTCCTCGCCCCACCCAAAAAATAATAATTCTGCCCCCTCGTGTGTTTTGCTACAGCACACTACAAAAAAAGTGCATTAATAACTCTAAAATAAAGTTTGTTAATATCTCAAAGTAATGATATTTGTACGAGAAGTCTGTGGTAATTACAGTGGAAAAGGAATCGTTTTTGCCACCCAAACAAGCGAGCAGCTGAAGCGTGACGTCACATGCGCGTGCTCTATAGGAAGGCGCAGGTTACGAATAATTGGCAAGCGATGACATAAATTTTATTTCTTTGTAAATGCGCGCTTTTTTTATTAATCAAGTTTTCTGAAATAATAAAAAGCTGTGATATGAGAAAAAATAAGTATAAATTTAAAATAATTAACTTTTCGGAGATTTAGTTATTTATCTCCAGGGCTGATTCAAAATAACAGACCATTTGGTTACCTCCCTATTCCGATTTTGACCAACTCCTGTAATCTTATTTCTTGTACATAAATATTTAAAATTATAGTTATAACTTTCTCCAGAATGCAGTTTCACCCGTTTTCCTTATATGCACACATTTCATGTGCAGTAGCGTAGCAGAGGTGGACCTTGAAAATAATCTAATGACCCGGGCATTAAATTTTCAGCGATATAAATCAAATTATAACAGTTCGTTTTTAATCTGTAATTACTAAAGAGATGACGCAATATTTTGAATTACCTCAGGGCTGATCAAAACCAGATAAATGTCACAATGCACACATAGCTGCCATTTCCTGCTTTTAAATCAAGTTTTAAATTGAATAAATGTAATTTGCATCAGAAAAAAAGTATTTAGTTAAATGTTTTTTTGTTTTATATCATTGTAAATTAATTTCATTTACTTTTTTAAACAAGAATCTGACTTTTCTTGATTTAGAAAAAATAAAAAAATAAATAAACGGGTGGCTGGCAGCTATATGTCACAGATATTATAAATAGCCTTCTTTCTTTTTTAGATTTTCGTTCTTCTGACAGAACTCTATTCGTCCTGTCCTCTGTCTGTCTGTCCGTCACACAGTCCATACACGAAAACTATATAAGTCAGAGAGTTCAAATTTTGTGTTCTTACAGCTGAATACCTCGTGTCACAGGACAAATCATACAATTTTGGAAAAATCTATTATTTTAATTAAAATAATTTTTTCAATGTCATCCGTCCGTTTTTGCAATTTAAATTTTAAACGAAAACCTTAAAATTCGAGGTAAAACATTTTGCTGGTAAATAAAAGGTTCTTAGTTTGAAACCTGGTGCAAGAAGTTGAAATTTTCATCTTAAAATGAAGGTAATTTTTAAAAAATGTGATTAAATGGGCTTACATTAATTAATTTCATATTTTTAATACCGGGCAACTTTCTTTATGTAGTAAAACCTCCATAACGGATACTCCCGAATAGCGGACTCCTGTATTTAACGGACAGTTTTCCACTCCCCACTCCCAAAACTTAAATTTTCGTATGTTGAACCTTTGAATAACGGACATTCCGAATAGCGGACACTTTATTCGGCGATAAAGTATGAAAAAGTATATTTTTTACACAGAAAAGAAAATGAAAAAAAAAAAAATTGAATTTTTCAGGGCAACGTGTCAGAAATTTTGTGATCACAGTTAAACGTAGATAAACAGCTGGGGAAAATAGCCCCCCACCCCCCCCCACCCCCCAACGTTCAGTGAAATTCAGGGCGTTGTTCTCCCAGACTATTGAAATGTTATCCAAGAACATTTTGAGATTTTTGGCTTTTAAAGATCAAAAAGGACAATCCCTCCCTCCTCGACCGGAACTCTACAATTTCCAATAACATCACACAGAAAAACAAATTACATGTAATCGCAAGCAAAAATAAACATTTATGATAGATTTTTTGCACAATAATATAATAAACAGCGGATAAAAGTGTGCACAATTTTATTGCTTAAAAAATAATTTTAATTTATGATTAGTTATATATATAATAGAGGTTTTAGGACATAAGAGTAAATTAATGAAGCATTAAGCATTCCTTAGCGGCTTTTGAATCTCGATGAGGTTTTCCCAAGAGCGGATTCTTCCGAATATAGCGGGCAATTTCTGCGTTCCCGAGGTGCTCATTATTTAGAGGTTTTACTGTATTAATAATTTTAAGCATTCAGTAAAAATAATAAAAGCAAATTTTGTATAATAGCTTAATCAATTTTTTTTTTTTTTTTTTTTTTTTTTTTTTTTTGTTAAATGCAGTTATTTGACATGGACAAAATCGGTTTTATTCTAATTTTTGGACTCTAATTTTTGGTAAACTTTTGGTAGATCAGTTACACTAATCATATTGGTAAAATTCATGGCAATTAGTGAGAATTACAGTGTTTTTAGGTATGTACCAGGCTTAGCACACGTTGCAGTGAAGAGTTAACATTTTATATTTATTTATTACATATAACTAAATTTTGTCCAAGTGTTTATAATATATTATTTTTTTAGTTCATGTGTTTGATGAAATCGTTCAAAAATTTTACACAAGTTATAAATATCTAAGAATTTTAGCCCTCCGGAAAATTGTATTTTTCAGCTAAAAAACCCCTATTAATTTCTAAATTACTGAAGTGATTTCGATAACAAGCTTTTTGGTAGTATAAATATAGATCATGTAAGATCCTATGTGAATTAGAATATAACATAAGAAAGAAAATAAACGCAAAAGCAGAAATATAGGATCATATGTGACAGATAGTTATAAAAAATTTTAATAAGTTTCAGGTTTTTTTTTTTTCTTCTGAAAAATGGAAATTTTCTAATAAATTTCCATTGTTTTAATATAAAAAGTTTTAGAGTTTTAGTCACAGAAAAATCTGTCCGCCAAAAGTCTTGAGCATAGTACTGTGAATATGGACTCAAAAGAATGTGGGTTATTAAGGGCTTTTTTTCGCCCATCAGCACCTAGACGTGACATACATTTTTTTCGTTAGTATACCTCATAACAAGTAAGAAAATAATATCTTGAATGAAAGTTTAATAATTGATGGAAAAATAAAATATAGATTTAAGTAAATATTATGTGTATTAATGAGCATAAACACAATTGTCATTAGTTTTAATCCATAAAAATCAATAGTAAATGCAAAAAAAAAAAAAAAAAACTGTAAAATTAAGATAAATGGAGCTTACTAAGATTATTATTTCAATATATGAAATATCGGAAATAATAAATAACAAATAATAATAATAATAACAGTTTCAGACTTTTTGGACAATGTTTTAGATTATTTTCGTTATTGATTGCTTCCCCAGAATCACTAATGGACCATCCAGCGGCCGCGTCTTGTACAGTATATGAACACATTCGATATTTGGTTCTTTAATTTTGATTGAGCGATAGTACATTATTGTAGTATTGTAAGACAGAAACCATAACCTGAAAACAACAAGAACCCAGCTCTCTACGACACTTTTGCGTACTTTACAATGACATACCATTATGTTATAATGTTTAGCTGTGTTTTTATCCAAATATTTTAGGTTTTAGAAATTGTGCGCTGAAAAATCAAATTTTGGTTACGAGAGCTGTCCCCTAGCATCATCTGTTGAAAACTGTTGCTGCTTAATTAAGAATCTTGGCATTTCATGTTCAATATCAATTTCGTGCAGAAGTGTCAAACAATCCCGGTTTAAAAACTATTGATACTCTCAACATCATTTTGCTTCACCCACTTTCTGATATTATATGGATATCTTTTTATGTGTTTGTAAGTATGTTAGCGTAATTGTTCTTTGTTTCCGCGAAGTAAGGAACGAAGACATCCAAAATATAATATGAAGTAATGACGAATACCATGTGCTTAACAAAAGGTCTTGATTTGTATAACCAGAAAGAATGTCTCTGAAAGGAATAGTTCGCACACTTCTAGACAAACGTAAGTGCTATCGAAAGCAATCATCATAGTATCATTGTTGTCATCCGGAATAAACAATCTTCCTGTTGAACCCTCGTATATTTTTCAATAACTTGTGTTCTGGTGATGTGTTTCATTCTACGGTGTTTTAGAACAACGTTCTCAATCAAAGCCTGTTTTTTATATTTTACAGAAGATATTATTATTTTTCTTATATTGAATAATGTAGACAGAACACCATGATAGAGACCAGTTCTAAGTTTTACAAGTAACATTGCAAAGTAAGTACGAGATGACCTCTTTATTGAGGAACGTATTTTGGACTTTACAAGTTTAAAGATATAGTTAAAATCAGACATAAATATACTCATGAGAATATAATAATAGATTTCGAAAAAGTGTCCCAGTGTATGAAAATCAAGGCCTTCTTTGCTACATTTCTGATATTGATTAAAATATTTTCATGCATCGCATTTCTTACATCGATGTATTCTCAATTATAGGACTTAAATCTTGCAGAGTCAATTTACCGATCAAGTAATATGAGTTTTACAGCATCATTTTTTCGACAAAATATAGATATTAGTTTCTATAGAGGCTTGAGTTTCAATAGCTTTTGCTACAATAACGAGGCAGTTCTTACCTTTACATATTATACAAAAAGTGTTAGAGTTGTGAAAATGAGATATTGATTTAAATGTATATTAGGTTTCTTATTTGTGGTCACATCGACAATAATCGTTAACGCATAATCTCTTATTGTTACATCAGAAGAGGCAATAGAAGTATTTAGAGCCTGGAGAGCACGAAATACATATATTATTTGCATTTAGAGCACTATTAAAATCACTCTGTAAACCTCAGTTTTTCGAACATCTAAGTATCAATATAATTTTACAGTTAGAACAGATACGAAATGTTTCTGCGAGACTTTACAACAAAGACATTGGTATCCAAGCATTATTTATTATTAATTTCTTTAATAAATATTTACGAAAACAATTTTAGAAAACAACATTGACGTCTGAACAACGTTAATACTTTTTAAGCACGACAAAAGAAGTCTGAACGGGCTCCGACAGTAGTGCATTTGGATTCTCTCACATGATACATTTTTTTCTTTTACAGGTATAGATGCGAACATTGAACCCAAATAAAATAACGCTGATATAAAGGCTTATAAAGAGCAGAATCATTGCATGTACAAATTATTTGGGTCCACAGAACGCTTCTTAGTAAAAAATTAATTCAAAGACGCAAAAAACGTCAGAAAAAAGCCAAAACACTCTACTTTCGGGCTATAATTTCCATGACTTACTATTTTATTTATCACGTAAAACTTATATTGAACAAAAATACATATTTTTAACTATACAAAGCCATAGAACAATCATCTGAATTCGAAACTTTTTTTTCCGGGTATACACTGGTGTCCAAAAGTTAAGCATAATTGGTAATTAAGTAATTATTTTTAAGTAATGAAAGAAATGTGAATCGGAATGTACTGAAACTCCAGGTGTTTGAACCAAATAGTACGCGTCACATATTTTCACGAAGAGTTTTCCCCGAAATCAAACAGGGGACCGTCAACAAATTGAAAAAGAACGAAGATCTTTTGGATAACCCTGTCAAAACTAATGTAGCAAAAGCGTTCAAACTGCACATTATGATTAATTGGCATATTGTAATGTACTGTGTTAATTTTTACAAGGGTAGCATGTATACTCGTAGAGAAATTAAGGTTTTTATAAAAACAGTCCAAAATTTTTCGAAGTTTTTTGCTTATAATTTGCAGAGTTCTTATTATAAAATAATGTTCTTTTCTGAAAATATGACAAACATCATTGTACACAATACCCTGTCATCATAATTTAAAAATAATAAAAATTGTATGAAAAATGAGTATGTTTAGTAAATAATTTTTCATTGCGCATGCGTCAACGATATCAAAATGTCATTTG
Organism: Maratus speculifer; assembly: GCA_964019185.1. NCBI lineage: Eukaryota > Metazoa > Arthropoda > Arachnida > Araneae > Salticidae > Maratus > Maratus speculifer. Next base: position 51,396,138 of record OZ025290.1, on the reverse strand, counting down.
CATATTGTGTTAGCTAAATGTATAGAGCAACTTCTGTAAAAGTTTCAAAAACATTGCTTGAAAATTCTGAAAATGGGAGCCTATAGAATCAACTCAAAATCCTTTATTCCCTAAATGAAGCAAAAAGATGAGGGGCTGTATCCATATTCTACTGTTTAGTGCCTACACAATATTGCACGTACAACTATATTTAGGTAAAACCCCTGATTTTTTTGCTTCCTTTAAAAATAACGGATTTTGAGTTGATTCTATAGGCTCCCATTTTCAGAATTTTCAAGCTATGTTTTTGAAACTTTTACAGAAGTTGCTCTATACATTTAGCTAACACAATATGCAAATGACATTTTGATATCGTTGACGCATGCGCAATGAAAAATTATTTACAAAACATACTCATTTTTCATACAATTTTTATTATTTTTTAATTCTAATGACAGGGTATTGTGTACAATGATGTTTGTCATATTTTCAGAAAAGAACATTATTTTATAATAAGAACTCTGCAAATTATAAGCAAAAAACTTGGAAAAATTTAGGACTGTTTTTATAAAAACCTTAATTTCTCTACGACTATACATGCTATCCTTGTAAAAATTAACACAGTACATTACAATAAGCCAATTAATCATAATGTGCAGTTTGAACGCTTTTGCTACATTAGTTTTGACAGGGTTATCCAAAAGATCTTCGTTCTTTTTCAATTTGTTGACGGTCCCCTGTTCGATTTCGGGGAAAACTCTTCGCGAAAATATGTGACGCGTACTATTTTGTTTACACACCTGGAGTTTCAGCACATTCTGATTCATATTTCTTTCATTACTTAAAAATAATTACTTAATTACCAATTATGCTTAACTTTTGGACACCAGTGTATGATGGGCGAAAAATACCCCTTATTGACCTACCTCCTTCATTAAAATCAGTCTGGTAGTTTCCGAGAAAATGGGTCTTAAAACTCACATTTTCTCGTAGGATTACATCTAGTCTCGTCTTCCTTTAAATCAAAACAGAGTTAGATAAGATACTCTAAAAGTAAATTCTGTTTATCGAATTTTTATAGTGAATATACGAGTGGTATCAAGCTGTATCATGATATGGCCATACATTAGGTTGGAACGAGCTCTGAAAAAATCTTTCTATTTCCGAATATATGAAAAATTTTAAACCTATATAATTGAAATATGTAATCGTGTTTTACGCGCAGTCTTTTCATTATTCAAAGACATAATTTTAGTTTGCATTACCCAGCAATTATTATGTTACTAGTTCCTTATCTGTTCAAAATAATTTGAGTTTGTTATATTTTGAAATTATCTAGAGAATTTAGGTATAGTATGTCACTTAAAACTGGTGATTACTTTCTAACATAATTTTAACTTATTTTTATTCTTTAGCGATCGGAATTAGTAGGTAGCTGAATTTATTTAGAAATTATGTATTGGAACAGTTTCATCCATTTCTTGGTAAAGAGTAGTTGAAGATTTTTCAGAAAAATCTGTCAAAGTTCACGTTATAAACCGAATTTCCGAAGGCAACAATTCTTGAAAGGGGAAAAAAAACTGAATTGCATATAACTCACGTTGTAGTTCATTGATCTTAAATTTTAAAAAGAAAGAAAATAGTTTAATTGAGACTGCTTCAATAATTATTCTTGCAAATGCCATGTTTTTATGTTTAAAAATAAATCAAAAAATACTTCAAAAGTTTCGTGTGGTTGTTAAAGGGATATATATATATATATATATATATATATATATATATATATATATATATATACACTGCTCAAAACAATTAAAGGATATTTGAAGTTTTATATAAAATAAAGGTATAAACGAATTTTTTTTTGCCGAAAATAGAAGAAGAGAATCACAAATGCAAATTTTTCTGGTTTTCAAACTGTGGAGTATGCAAATTTTGAGTTCGACGTCAAAAACGTCGCTTCAGCGGCAGCGAATGAAATTTGACTTTCAACTGGATAAAAGAGAATGAAGACAAGGATGATCGGCATTGAGTGATTGCTTTGTTTCGATGAGTACGATGTCTCAGCGAAGTCATTTGACAGATTCAGAAGCTTGGAGAATTGTTGGTAGGTTAGAAGGGGGCCAAACTCAAGCCGAAGTAGCGCAAGCCATTGGAGTGTCACAAAGTGTCATTTCCAGGATCTGGAACCGTTTTTTGGAGAGTGGATGTACAAGCCGAACACCAGGGCAAGGTCGTAGACGGGCAACAACGCCCAATGAAGATTGGTATTTAGCGTTAACAGCTCGGAGACACCGAAACATGAACGCTACTCTTCTCCAACAACACCTTCGCTCGGCTACAGGCACCACGATTTCAACTCAGACTGTCCGAAACCGGCACCATGCTGTAGGTCTGTATACTCGCCGACCGATGGTATTTTTAGATTAACATCAAGGCATCGTCGCGACCGCAGGGAGTGGGCAACCGAGCATGTCAACAGGAGGAGAAATGAATGGAGCAATATTCTGTTTTCTGACGAGTCCCGTTATTCTGTGCATCCGGATAATAGGCGTATTTTCATCTGGAGGGACCGTAGCAGTAGGAATAATCCTGCGTTCGTGCAAGAAAGTGTCAGATTTGGTGGTGGAGGAGTGTTGGTGTATGGTGGCATTTCCATTGACGGTCGCACTGACCTCTACATAATTCGAGATGGAGCTCTGACTGGTCGCCGATATAGGGATGAGATCCTCAGACCTATTGTAGTCCCTTACGCTGCAGCAATTGGAGATAACTTCATTTTAATGGACGATAACTGCAGGACACATCGTGCAAACCTGGTGGAGGATTTCCTTTTCGAGGAAGGAATCGTTCGAATGGAATGGCCAGCGTGTTCTCCAGACATGAATCCAATCGAGCACGTTTGGAACGCTCTAGGAAGACGAGTTTCTGGCCGCCAACAACCCCCACAAACTCTCCAAGAACTGGAAAGAGCTCTTCTGGAAGAGTGGGGCAGAATTTCCCAACTTGTCATTAATAGCCTCATTGAGTCCATGCCTCAAAGGTGTTCAACATTGCAGGCCACCCGTGGAAACCATACCCCCTACTGAAAATGATTTTTTTTGAAGAAAACACCTTTTCTTATTCTTTTTTTCTCATATGCACAAATTGTGTTTTTTTCCTTTTGTATACAATAATTATACAAATTATACAAATGCGCAATAAAATGCATTTTCTTCTGCCAAACATGTGTAATTTATTCTCATATAACCTACTATGTCTGTCGACCATGTATCAATCAGCTAAAAAGTTTCCCAGATACAAAATCAACCTAAAACTGCAATATCCTTTAATTGTTTTGAGCAGTGTAATATTAAGAGCTATCTTAAAAGAAAAAAAATTCTAAACATACAATTAAACAAACAAAACTTTAAAATTCATTTCTGGGAGATTAACTAAATAATAATGAGAAAAAGATAAAATTGGTTTATTCACCCGCAGTCAAAGTACCTTAGAAAGTTTCCATCATCAATTTCCATTTACTTGTGTTTTATGAGATAGTTCTTAATCGCCTTTTAATGTAGATATTGGATAAGGACATTTCTTATAAAACTGATCGTGTTCTTTGTTGAAAAATAGAGTACATGTTCGAAAATGACATGCAATATATAAAGAGACGTTTCTAGAAATATTTCGGGAAAATTTAGAGTCATTTTATAACTTGTATAAATAACATGTATAAAAAATATTTCAGAAAAAAAAAATTCAAGTTACGTTTTTTGTTTACCATATCATAAAAAAGGTTTTTGTATACATACATTTGTATATATCCATTTTGTATATTTACTTTTTTAAATAAAATTTTACTTAAAAATATCTCTAAAAAATTTTGTTTTCAAAAATGCATGCTTCTCTATAATGACACATGAATAATATAACATAAAAAAAAGGAATTAAAAAAAAAAGAAAAAAATTTGTGATTGAAATTAATTAAAGGAAGGTTTTATTTGTTTGTGTAGGTGAAAATTTTCGGTTTTTAAAATGTATGTTTTCTGCATTTGTGAAATATGTGGATTATTGCTTTGGAGTAGTTTCGTAATATCCAACTCCTTACAATGTGTATTTATATATATATATATATTTCTCTCAGTGAATGCAATGCCGCTTGTTGAATGCAGTTGCGATTGTAAAACTTTAAATTTGTTTCTGTCAAAAACTTGTTTTTCAAAGTAAGCGACTAAATTTCTCCTGAACATCTAATTTCTTTCTCCTCCTTTTTTTTTTTTTTTTTTTCTTATGTCCCAACAGTAAGCGGCAGTACAGACAATCGCCTCATTGAGTTGAAAGCTGAAGTTCCAGGATTAGACAGAACTCGATTAGCATATTAAAATGTAACTGGTCGGCTAAGTCATATCTTCGTGGAAACTATCTTCAGAACCAATTTTATGATTAACTCGTAGGTTTATTTTTGTGTTTTTTTGCACCCAAAGGTATGAAAACAAAGAGGATTAGGAGTAGGAAAGTACAATACTAAACCTATCAGTCAATCGCTAAAATTCAAATTTTCAAATGTTATCTACCAAGACATGACTTGGCAGATCAGATGCGTTTTAATACACACATCGAGTTTTAACTAATTCTGGAACTTCAACCTCGAACTCGATGAGATGATTTTACCGCCTCCCGGTCTATAAGAAAGACAATTGTTTTTGCTGGAACTTACACGACTGGAAATTGTAATTGTCATTGATTAATTACTTTTTCAAGCTGTGAAAGAGTTAAAAATGCGACATAATGGTCTTTTTGGTACCTTTTGTGGCAGTGCTATCAGAATTTTTCCATTAATTGACGAATATCTGTTCCTTTTTTCTCCGTTACAGGAGATGCAATATGCGTCAATTGAAGAAAGCAGGGAAAAAAAATAGAAGTTGCTGACCTTGGAATCGAACCAGTTATTTTAGTGTTACGAGACGAGTACGTCATCTACTGGGCTATAATTTTACTATACACTGTAAAAAATAATTGTAATAAAACAGCCCATTTTTCAATCATATGTGTTTATTAACAGCTTCAAACTATTAAAAAACGCCATAGTGTATTATAACAGTATTATTTTGTTTGAAACAGGCTATCACTGTTTTTCTCCAGTCCGAGTGTTTAACGACCGCAAAAATCTGTTACGAGATTCTTATCCATACGCCGCAACAAGTGCATACGAAATATTTCTGTATTTGAAGCGAAGTGAAGGTCCACGTCAGCCATGTTTGTTTGTATTGTAAACAGCGCGGCCTCCGCTCCGCGTGCTTTGAAAAACTTTAAAGTTATTCATTTTTCTTTTAGTTTTATGTCCCGAATTTTAAAATATTATGTCAAAATATCATTGGGAGTTCCTGTGAAAATACTTTATGATGCTGAAGGACTTATATTAACTTTTGAAACTAATATTGGCGAAATATACCACGTGAAACTGGTTGTCAGATTGTCAGCGGTTTTTTAGCAGCTACTTTGATCAAGAATCAAGTAAGGATAATGTAAGTACTATGCATTTTTATTTAATAATGTAGTTGTATGTTTGTTTAATTAACTGTTTAATTGCGAAAATGTTTTAACTTCAGATTAATTTTTGCCCTGAATTTATGTTGTGCAGGCACTTCGAATGGTGAATTTTCTGCTACTGAGTGTCATTCTTAAAGTTTTAGTTATTATATTTCAACTATCACATATCAGTGTTTAAAAAAAAGATTATAAAACTCTGTATTATATTAAAAATAAGTCATATTAAGTCTATATTTTTGAGGTAATTCCTGGTCAGTGCTAAATAATGAAATTTCACAATATTTATACTTTGTTTTACTTAATTTAAGTATTTAATTTTTGTTTTATTATTTAAGATGCTAAGATATAAAAATAATAATTTTAAAAAACATATTAAAAATGTAAATTCTAAGTTATTTCAAAAGTAAAATTTGTCTTTTACTCCAAAACATACAAATACTAAATATAGTGCATTGAAAATTTCAAATCGCATTTTAAAAGATAAATTGTTAAATTACTTTAAAAAATGCAGTTTTAAAAGCATACAATTTATAAAAAATGTTGAAAATATTAAAATAAAGCAAGTTAAACCAAAATAATAAAAATATATGAGCATTTGGAATGTCGATTTCTGTTGAATGTATGAAAACTATGTTAAAATATTAAAACAAAGAAAATTAAATCAAAATAATAAAAAAAAATATGCTCATTTCTGTTGAATGCATAAAAACTTAGTGTTTTAAAGTATTTATTTATTATTTATATCCAAACTTCTTTATTTGGATTATATTTTAATGATTAAACTCTAAATTTTTAAAAATTTTGAAGCATAACATTGCTATAAATGATCACTTGCTGCAGTGGTGTAGCTATGTGGGGAAGGAGGGGCGGTCCGCTCTGGGTGTCATCCTCTAAGGGGTGACACCCAATCTTTATTAGCAAATATATATATATACATAATCTTATAAGATTTTGGAAAAAAAAATTCTGGAATAAAATGAAATTTGTAGCACAACACATCAGAGTCAATTTTCTTTTCTCGGTTAATATGAAATTTATACATAATAGTAGGGATGCACAACCTGTGGCCCGCAGGCCACACTGATACCAGTAATTTTATGCAGAATAATTTTCCTTATAATAATGACAGAAACTTTGCTGTAAAAGAAGACAAACGTCACTCTTGAAATATTCTGGTGTCAAACGATTTTCTGGCAAAAAGGTTGTGCATCGCTACATAATAGGATGTCTAAATAAGATATGCATAAGGGAATAAAAATCAATCTATTCAACGAGTGGATAAAAAGCAAACTTGAAACACTTTTCTTTTACATATAGACACCGTATTGACTTATGCGGCCTATGGGATAAGTAGTAAGTTGCTCCTGTTTTTTTTCTTTCTTTCTTTCTTTCCTTTTTAGCACTTTCCAACAAAGTTGAAAAGTGCTTATGCATTCGGTTTGTCTGGCCGTCTGGCCGGATGGCCGTCTGTCCGTCTGTCCGCGCTCTAACTCCCGTAAATATACTCGGATTGCTATGAAATTTTTATAAGTTATTGATGTTTACCCTAGCACGAACCCTATTGAAAATGAAGTAGCTACTATGATTAGTTTATCTACAGGGCGAATCAAAAGTTTCCCATTACATTACGGCCTATGGGGGAAAAATCGTTAATATACTCGGATTGCCATGAAATTTTAGGACGTTATTGAGGTTTACCCTAGCACGAACCCTATTAAAAATGAAGTATCTACCATGATTAGTTTATCTACAGAGAGAATCAAAAGTTTCCCATTACATTACGGCCTATGGGGAAAAATCGTTAATATGCTCCGATTGCCATGAAATTTTAGGACGTTATTGACGTTTACCCTAGCACAAGTCCTATCAAAAACGAAGTTTCTACCATGATTAGTTTATCTACAGGGCGAATCAAAATTTCCCATTACATTACGGCCTATGGGGAAAAATCGTTAATATACTCGGATTGCCATGAAATTTTAGGACGTTATTGACGTTTACCCTAGCACAAGTCCTATCGAAAATGAAGTTTCTACCATGATTAGTTTGTCTACAGGGCGAATCAAAAGTTTCCCATTACATATTTTAAATATATTAAGCTTTTTCATGTATAATAAAATTGATATATGTCTCTGAAGCTTAATATAAATTATACGCTACTGTCTTGCATAATATGAAGTACATAGCATTTATAGGGCCATACAAAAGATTTCAAATAGTATATTTTTTCCGAAGTACCGTATATGTGTCCGATGATGGCTGATGGAGGGATGAAATGCATTTTAATTATGATATGCGCGTTTATATTTCGCTAAATATATGCACATTATATGGTGTGTATAAATGTTATAGTTGATATACAGGGCTACCCATAAAGAGCTCACCAACGTTACTGAATATGAGCGTAAATTATTTAAACGTGGTTCTTAAATAAGCTATGCATTTTTACGCTGAACTTCATTCAATTTACTGAGAAAGGTTTGCAGAATATAGATAAAAGGATATACAGGGCCACGCAAAGAATTCGGTACATGGACGCGTATGAATGATGATTTATGAGAATGTGATTTCAGTTGTTTTAAAAGTGTTTTACTTTACAATAAATTTTAGCCTAATGCTGACGTGTAATAAAGGTACAATGTAAACTACAGGGCTGAACAAAAGTATTCAAGTATGTTTCCATCTAATAGTATGAATTGCTGAAAAAGAAATCTCAAGCTACTGGGTATTTTCTTGCTAAGCTAAATTTTCCCATTATAGGAACTGACATATGAAATACAGGGCTGTTCTAATGTGCTGGAATACATATTTAGGTATATTTGGCTATACACTATTATTTCCCTAAATAACAAAGTTTTGTAAAAGATTTCATTAAGTGTTGGAAAGTGCTTCATAATCTATGCTTAACGCATGATTTTTCATACTTGTTTTTAATATGCAGGTGAGTTGAAGGGTGCACAAGGAATGGCATGGTATTTTGTTAATAACATAAAGTTGTGATTGAAAAAATATGACGAGTGGGGGGGGGGGGGGGTGAGATCATTCACATCAACCCGCGGTGTCACCCATCTCGACTGTGTCACTGACTTGCTGAAAGCGAGTTTTTTTTCATGCTGCAAAAAAAAAAAAAAATTGTTTTTGTCAAATGGTCATTTAATTTTTAAAAAATTTTAAGCGCTGGGCTTAAAATTTTTAAACTTAAACAGAAATCTGCATTTTTGATGTTATTTGTAAATAAAAATATACAAAATGGTGTGGGATGGGGGAGGGGAAAGGTTTTGTAATGAACAAATAATAAATATATAAATAAATTGAGATAAAAAATTTAAAATGTAAAGAAAAACAGAAATATATTTTTAAAAATATAAATTGAAAATTACAGCCATAAATTAAAAAAAAAATGCCATAAATTCATAAAAATATTGATAACATAGTGAAAATAATGAAAAAAAGTTTTAAAAATGTAAATTGTAAGTTATTTCAAAAATAAAGTTTGTCTTTTACTCCAATACATAAAAATACTACTTGTAGTATACTGAAAATTTCAAATGACATTATAAAACAGGGCTTGAAATTCAAATTTTCAAAAGAGGCAAGTCTCCCTACCAACATTTATAAATGGAACGGAGTTTAGCTATTTGGGAGAAAGAAAAAAAAATCTTTAAAACTCACTATTATTTTATGTGCTATTTAAAAAATTACAATACAGCCATGACAAAATATTATTGAAGCAATTTTTATCAACAACTCAGAATAATTATGCAAAATGTGTTTAAAGGCAAACTTTTGTATTGCCTAATCTACAAAATTCGCATTTATTCTGCGACCCTTCATCTAAATTCACGGCTTTTTCGCGATTCTTTGACAAAATTTGCTTTTTTTTAGTGGCTCTTCGATTAAATTCCTGTTTATTCTATGACTCTTTTATGAAATTCACGCTTTTTGCGACTTTTAGGTGAAATTCACACATTTATTTTGTGATACTTTGTCGATTTTTTTTTTCGCAGTCCTGAGATCAAATTTACATTTATTAAGGGACCCCAGGTTAATTCTGTTCTGAATTTTCCAAAAATTTAAATTATTCAGTTCTGGAAGGAAAAAAAAAAAATCTGACATCAATTTGAAATTTCGGGCAAGAATGCATATATATATATTACATATTTTAAACAAATGGTCTCTGAAAAATATCAATTTTGTATATCGCTTGTAGAAAAATCATGAATTTCTTCAGACGATCAACGGAAAAACGGAAATTCTGTCAGAATGTCGCGAAAAAATGTAAATTTCGTCAGATGATCCTGAGAAAATGCAATTTCGCCTGAAGATCGCAGAAAAAAACACAAATTTTGAAAGATCATGGAAAAAACACAAATTTCGTCAATTAATAATGAAAAAAATCGCAAATTTCACCAAAGAATCAAAAAAAAAAGCAAATTTTGTTCAGGGATCACAGAAAAAAAACCCAAAAATCTTTAAAGAATCGTGGGAAAACAAAAACAGTCGGAAAAAAAAAACCCGCTAATTTTGCAAAGAATCGTGAAAAATGGCAAATTCTAACAAACAATCGCAAAAAAAAAAAAAAAAAAAAAAAAAAAAATTGTCACAAGATCGCGAAAAACTTGCTATCTTTGTAAACTTAGCAAAAATTGCTAAAAATCCGGATATTTCGTCAAAAAAATTATGAAAAATTCGCAAATTTCTTCAAAAATCTCAAAAAATTCGCAAATTTTGCCAAAGGGCGATGGAAAAAACACATAGTGTGTAAATTGAATTTCCCTCCAAACACACACTGCTAAAACCTTCCAAAAAATTGCTGTGAATTTTAGAATTTTTTTTTCATTAAGAATCATCCCTGAAGCGACTCTGACGAATTTGGCGTTTTCCCACGGTCTTTTATAGAAATTTGTGTTTTTTCGAGGTAAAAAACTCGCAAAGTGTGTCAATCAGTCGCACGAAAATATCACAAAAATCGCAAAACAGTTGCAGGAGTTAATCGTAGATGCAGTTGGTTTTTTTGGGAGGGGGGAATGGGGAAAATTTTTAGGCAGGAAACGCCCACATTATTCTTTTGTGCGGGTTTTTGAAATTTTGGGCACGAATCCCGCCATCCCGCCCTCAAATTCAAGCCCTGTAAAAGATAAATTGTTAAATTATCTTCAAAAATGCAGTTGTAAAAGCATACAATTCATAAAAAAATTTGAAAATATTAAAATAAAGCAAATTAAATTACAATAATGAAAATTTATGTTCATTTGAATGTCAATTTCTGGTTGAATGCATAAAAAGTTTTAAGTATTTATTTTTTATTTTATTTATTTCATTATTTATTTATTTATTTTGTCTGTTTACGAATTTCAAATTATTGCTTAAGTATATGGAAGCATTTTTTTTTTATAAATTGTCTGGTTTTTAAAACCCTATTTTTGATAATAATTTAACAATTTATCTTTTATTTGGCCACTAAGCGGAAAAGATTTTTTTTCTCAAAGAAGGAAAAAAATAATGCCAGATCAGATTCTGCCTTCTTGTTTTTTATCTTGGTGCAAAAAAACTCTTTTTCACCATGTGGTTATTTATATTGTTTAGAATTGCACAACCAAGAGAAGGGCCATTTACAAATATGTTTGGGTGGTCGAGGGCCACATCAATAACACAGATATAATTTAATTTTAATGTGATGATCTGTGACCTATAATCGGATAAAAAATGTAATTTTAGAGGGGATTAGGTGGGTGGGGGTTACCCCTTTAAGTTCACTAACCCAGTTAAAATATCCAACTCAGTTGGTAAAAATATATCAGCAGTAGCAGTTTTTACATATAACACATATAGCAAGAATTATTTTCAAAAAATAAAAATATTGCTTGATTTTATTCAAAAGAGGAAGTTTGTTTTATTTCAGGTGCTAAAAGACAAGCATAAATGGCTGGTGCTGAAAAAAATGTGAACTTTATGAACAAATTAGTGAGAAGGAGCCGATCAACAAGATTTTCCTGAGTTTGATCAACAAAATTCCCAGTTTTCTGGGCTCGATTAATGAAATTTGTAATTCTTCCACACCTGATCAGTCAAAATTGCACTTTTTGCAAAACCAATCGACAAAATTCGCAATTTTTAAGAAGCCAGTAGAGAAAATTCATGATGTATCCTCGTCTGATCAACAAAGTTCATAATTCTTATGAAACCGATCGAGAAAATTCATGATTTTTTCACTACTGATCAATAAAATTTGCTAATTTTTACGAAGCTGGTCGACGAAATTGTTGATTTTTAAAAAGCCTATCAACAGTATTTGAGTTTTTTTTCTCACATGGTCGACAAAATTCTCGATTATCTTCTGCAGTTGATCAATAAATTTTTCGATTATTTTCTGCACCTGATCGACGAAATTTTCGATTATATTCTGCACATGATCGCCAAATTCTCGATTATATTCTGCACATGATCGACAAAATTCTTAGTTTTTCATTACCTAATCGGCGATTTTTTTTATTTTTTGGCAACTGATTGATGAAATTCGTGATTTTTATGAACCTGATCGATGGAATTTGCAATTTTTATGAAGCGAGTCAATGAAATGCATGATTTTCCCAAGCCAATCGACGAAATTCGTGATTTTTTCCACATGATCAACAAAATTCATGATTTTTATGAAACTGATAGGCCAAATTTGCGATTTTTACGAAGTCTATCAGCCAAATCTTCGTTTTTACTAAACCAATCAACAAAATTTGAGTTTTTTCCAAGCCTAATCGTCAAAATTTTCTATTTTTTCGTGCATGATTGGCAAAATTAACAATTTTTATGAAGGAGATCGATAAAATTCGTCATTTTCAACACCTAATTGATGTAATTTGCCATTTTTACAGAACTAATCAACAAAATTCTTCCTTTTTCTTCTCATGATCAGCAAATTTCGAGATGTTTTGGGCTTGACTGACGAAATTCATGATTTGAAAAGCCTGATACAGAAATCTTCAAAATTTTTACGAAGCCAATCGACGATATTCGCAATCTTTTAGCGCATAATCAATAAAATTCATTTTTTCGTGTCTGGTCGACAAAATTCACGATTTTCCCGTGTCTTTTCAACGAAATTTGTTGATTTTACGAAGCTGACCGACAAAATTCGCGATTTTTACAAAGCCAATTGATGAACTTCGCGATATTTACAACCTGATTCAGGAAATTCCTGACTTTTACAAAATTCTTCCAATATTCCTGTCTCAGACCAACGAAATTATCTATATATTAAAAGAAACCCCATTTTTATTCAGCACACTCAAACAGCTCTCTGCGCTTGCGCAGATTCGTGCTTGCGCAGATCCGACAACAGAACCAATGAGAGAAGAGATAGTTACTGTCTCTAAATGTTAGCGTGGTATGCCCGCGTACGTTGTTTGTGGATTTACTGTGTGCTGAGGTGACATACGTTTAAAATGTGCAATTAAATATCTGTATGGATTTTTTTTATCGCAACTTAATTAGTATGTTTTTAACATAGGATCAGAGTAATTTATTACACCGATTAGTCTTTTCAACAATATAACCTGGTAAGTGAGAACCTTTTTTTTGAACGGCAATGTAACATCGGGTCGATCGAGTTTATTTATTTTGATTTTGCCCGTTTTTATTGAAAGACATAATTTAACCGTTTTTTCTTTTGCATAATACTTCTTATTTTGTTTTCAATCTTTTTTTTTTTAAGTAATTCCTTATTGCGATCTTCATTTCTGCCATATGAAAAATACATTTCTATTTTGCCATGGGTACACTGAAGTAAAATATCCCTCTTACGATGTTCGCAAAAACTTTTCTCGGAGAGTATTTTTTTGATCGATGCTTAATTTTATATTTCATAATATTATTTATTTTGATTTTGCCCGTTTTTATTGAAGGACATAATTTAACCGTTTTTTCTATTGCGTAACACTTCTTATTTTGTTTTCAATCTTTTTCTTTTTTCTAAAGTGATTCCTTATTGTGATCTTCATTTCTGTCATATGAAAATTTCATTTCCATTTTGCCTATAGCATTTACATTTGTTGCATTATCATTTTGAAAATTGATAAAAAATAACAAAAGACAAAACATTGCAAATTCTAACTTCGTATTACTTAACTAAATAAACGTAGGTCTTGCAAAAAATAAACAAAATAATAAGAGATCAGAATAGATGCCTTATAAATAACTTACTTTTTTAAATCTGCAGCTAGAAAATATATATACCTATATTTTTTTAAATTGGACATGCAAAAAACATTCTGAAATGTCTCAATCAATCACAAGATTTTTGTGGGGACTTCTACTGATTGATAATTTTTGTGGGGTTTTTACATAACTGAATGACTTTTTTTCCATGATTGATTAATGAATTTTATATTTTTTACCCCACATGACCAACTGTCAAACTGATTGACAAATTTTCTATTTTTCATGTGATGGATCGAGAAATTTTGTGATTTTTTTTTTTTTCTGATGAACAAAGAAATGTTACATCTTTTCTCCCTGCAATTAATGGAAGTTGTTTTTTGAAATTTGTTATTTTTTTCTTGCAATCTTTTGATGTAATTTGCCGTTTTATTGAATTTATCCTTCTTTCGTGATTTTTTTTAAAGAAAATGTCGTTTTTTGTTATCTTTTTGAGAAATTTGTCTTTTTTTGCTATTTTTTGCGAAATTTACATTTTTTTTGCGATTACCTAGACAAAATTTTTGTGCTTTTGAGATCTTTGGACGAAATTTGTGTCTTTTATGATACCTGGACAGTTTCGAAGAAGTTTATCGTTTTTCTCGAGTTCTTTCGATGAAATTGTTGTTTTGTCATGATCTTTCGATGTAATTTCCCGTTTTATTGAAGATCTTTTTGCAAAATTTGTTGTTTTTTCTGCAAAATTACCTTTTTTTGTGATTTTTTGACGAAATTTGCTTTTTTTTTCAATCCTTTGACGAAATTTGCTGTTTACTCACAAATATTTGTCAAAATTTGTTGTTTTCTCACAATATTTTGAATTTTTTTTTCACAATATGTTTATTTTGCCATTTTTTAGAGATTTTTTTTTGTCAAAATTTGCTTTTTTTTTTTCGAAATTTTTTTAAACGTTTTGGCAGAATTTTGATTTTTTGCAATATTTTCACGAAATTTGTTTTATTTGAGATACCTGGACAATTTTTTCTTCTGCAGTTTTTTGACAAATTTTTTAGAGATCTTTTGAAGAAATTTGTTGTTTTTTGCAATCTGTTGACGAAATTTGCTGTTTTTTTTGGAAGGGGGGGTATTTTGACAAAATTTGTTATTTTTTGTAATTATTTGCCAAAATTCATGTTTTTTTTTTATACTTGAATAAAATTATTTGTTTTCTCAGGGATTTTCGGTGAAATTTGTCATTTTCTCACGATCTTTCGATGCAATTTGCTGTTTTATCGAAATTATCTTTTTTTTGTGAAATTTCTCATTTTTTTGATATTTTCAGAAATTTGTCTTTTTTTTCACCTTTTTTTTTTTTTTTTTGCAAAATTTACCTTTTTTGTGATCTTTTAATGAAATGTACCTCTTTTTTTCATCTTTTGACAAAATGTGTTGTTTTCTCACAATCTGTTTACCAATATTTGCATTTTTTGAAGTACCTAGACAAATTTATTTTCACGATCTTTTGACGAAATTCATGTTTTTTATTATACCAGGAAATAATTATTTGTTTTCTCAGGGATTTTAGGTGAAATTTGTCGGTTTTTCTTGCCATCTTTCAATGTAATTTGCCGTTTTATCAAATTATTCTTTTTTTCGTGATTTTTTTTGTGAAATTTGTTGGGTTTTTTTTGTTATTTTCAGAAATTTCTCATTTTTTTTCACTTTTTTTTTTTTTTTTTTTTTTTTTTTTGCAAAATTTACCTTTTTTGTGATCTTTTGATGAAATGTGCCTCTTTTTTTCATCTTTTGACAAAATATGTTGTTTTCTCACAATCTGTTTACCAATATTTGCATTTTTC
Source organism: Maratus speculifer (assembly GCA_964019185.1). Lineage (NCBI taxonomy): Eukaryota > Metazoa > Arthropoda > Arachnida > Araneae > Salticidae > Maratus > Maratus speculifer. The sequence goes on along the minus strand of OZ025290.1, from coordinate 51,380,635 downwards.
GAAGTACCTAGACAAATTTAAAGTATTTTCACGATCTTTTGACGAAATTCACGTCTTTTATTATACCAGGAAATAATTATTTGTTTTCTCAGGGATTTTAGGTGAAATTTTTCGTTTTTTCTTGCCATCTTTCAATGTAATTTGCCGTTTTATCAAATTATTCCTTTTTTCGCGATTTTTATTTTGTGAAATTTGTTGGGTTTTTTTTTTTTTTTTTTGTTATTTTCAGAAATTTCTCATTTTTTTCTGCAAAATTTACCTTTTTTGTGTTCTTTTGATGAAATGTGCCTCTTTTTTTCATCTTTTGACAAAATATGTTGTTTTCTCACAATCTGTTTACCAATATTTGCATTTTTTGAAGTACCTAGACAAATTTAAAGTATTTTCACGATCTTTTGACGAAATTCACGTCTTTTATTATACCAGGAAATAATTATTTGTTTTCTCAGGGATTTTAGGTGAATTTTGTCGTTTTTTCTTGCCATCTTTCAATGTAATTTGCCGTTTTATCAAATTATTCCTTTTTTCGTGATTTTTTTTGTGAAATGTGTTGGTTTTTTTTTTTTTTTTTTTTTTTTTTGTTATTTTCAGAAATTTGTCATTTTTTTCCCTTTTTTTTTTTGCAAAATTTACCTTTTTTGTGTTCTTTTGATGAAATGTGCCTCTTTTTTTTCATCTTTTGACAAAATATGTTGTTTTCTCACAATCTGTTTACCAATATTTGCATTTTTTGAAGTACCTAGACAAATTTAAAGTATTTTCACGATCTTTTGACGAAATTCACGTCTTTTATGATACCAGGAAATAATTATTTGTTTTCTCAGGGATTTTAGGTGAAATTTGTCGTATTTTCTTGCCATCTTTCGATGCAATTTGCCGTTTTATCGAATTTATCCTTTTTTTGAAAATTTGTTGTTTTTTTTTTCATTTTTTTTTTTTTTTTTTTCAGAAATTTGTCAACATTATGTAAATGCTATAGGCAAAATAGAAATGAATTTTTCATATGACAGAAATGAAGATCACAATAAGAAATTACTAAAAAAAAAAAAGATTGAAAACAAAATAAGAAGTGTTATGCAATAGAAAAAACGGTTAAATTATGTCCTTCAAAAACAAGGGCAAAATCAAAATAAACTCGATCGACCCGATGTTACATTGCCTATCAATAAAAAATTGCCTATAGAATGAGGGAATAAACATATGTCACTCAGTACACAGTTCAATGGGTACACTGAACTGCAGTATTCCCATCGTAAGATTACCCAGAAAAGACATTCTGAAATGTCTCGATCAATCACAACATTTTTGTGCGCTTTTTTACATAACTAAATGACTTTTTATCCATGATTCATTAATGAATTTTATAATTTTTACCCCACATGACCAACTGTCGATTTTTTTATTTTTTCTTCGACTGATTGACAAATTTTCTATTTTTCATGTGATGGATCGAGAAATTTTGTGATTTTTTTTTTTTTTTTTTTTTTTTCTGATAAACAAAGAAATGTTGCATCTTTTCCCCCTGCAATTAATGAAAGTTGTTTTTTTCTCACAATCTTTTGATGTAATTTGCCGTTTTATCGAATTTAACCTTTTTTCATGACTTTTTTGAGAAATTGTCGTTTTTTGTTATCTTTTTGAGAAATTTGTTGTTGTTCTTTTTTTTTTTTTTTTTTTTTTTGCTATTTTTTGCAAAATTTGCCTTTTTTTGCGATTACCTAGACAAAATTTATGTGCTTCTGAGATCTTTGGACGAAATTTGTGTCTTTTATGATACCTAGACAGTTTCGGAGAAGTTATCGTTTTTCTCGAGTTCTTTCGATGAAATTGTCGTTTTGTCACAATCTTTCGATGTAATTTCCTGTTTTATTGAAGATCTTTTTGCAAAATTTTTTGGGTTTTTTTGCGAAATTTACTTTTTTTGTGTTTATTTGATGAAATTTGCTTTTTTTTTCAATCCTTTGACGAAATTTGTTGTTTACTCACAATCATTTGTCAAAATTTTTTGTTTTCTTACAATATTTTGAATTTTTTTTTCACAATATGTTTACAAATTTGCCATTTTTTAGAGATTTTTTTTTTTGGGGGGGGGGGGTCAAATTTGGCTTTATTTTTCGAAATTTTTTCATGAAAATTGCCAATTTTTTTTAGACGTTTTGGCAAAATTTTGATTTTTTGCAATACTTTCATGAAATTTGTTTTGTTTGGGATACCTAGACAATTTTTTTTTCTTTTTTTTTTTGCATTTTTTTGACAAATTTTTTAGAGATCTTTTCATAAAATTTGTTGTTTTTTGCAATCTGTTGACGAAATTTGCTGTTTTTTTTCACATCCATTTGCAAAATTTCCGGATGTTTGTTTTTTTTGGGGGGGGGGATTTGTGAGTGATTTAAGTAGTGAATTGAGGAATGTGTAGGTGTTGAGGTTTGGTAAATGGTAAAAGTGCAGTTTTTTTTAATCCATGTTTGTTTTTTGGGGGGGGGGGAGGGGGGTATTTTAACGAAAATAGCTATTTTTTGTGATTATTTGCCAAAATTTGCATTTTTTATGGTACCTAGAGAAATTTTTGTACATAGTAAATGATTTCTAGCATTTTTTAAAAAAAACTTTAACAGTAGAAAAATAATCTTCAAACATTTTCAAGAGTTTGTGACGTGTGTCGCAGCATTGCACCGATTCTGTGCCCAGGATCATGTCATGTTGGTGTTACGTTGGTAAATGGAAAAGCATATTGAAATTTTTAAGAAATATTATTTTTTTTACAGCGGCAAAATACTTTTTTTTCTTTAGTTCTTTCATATTGTTGCCGTCAAGTTTTGACGGGTTTCACCTAGCCAGAATAAATATCATTAATTTTTTTAATATGTGAAATCGACATGTATTTTTGATTTATGAAAATGTAATAGAAAAGTTAGTTGAAAATGCAAATGTTTATTTGTTGAATGGGGTGGGTAATGTAAAAACAAATTAACCACTGAGAGGATCATTGTTACAGCTGTTGCTAAATGGCAAACTATAATTTGTCTTATTTTGCTGCGAAGTAAGTGAAGTATGTATATTTTGTATGAAATGAGAAATGACGGTAATTTATGGTTTATTCATGTCATGTACAATTTATTGGTGTTGTATTTGTAAATGGAAAATTATCGAATGAGAGAGATTCTAATTCTATAGCAGCATGTTTGAATGTAACTCTGCCTGGATGTAAAATGCAGGTTTTTCTATTATTTATTGAAATTTTTGCTGAAGATTAGTCATTAAAAAATCCTTTAATAGCTGGAAAATTCCTTTTATTTCTGTGGTGCCGTCAAGTTTTGACGGGTTCCATCTAGTAATTACTTAAATTAGTTTTCTGTAAATTTTTTAAAGCCCATCAAATGAACTGATTTTTAGAGTCGAGTCGGGAGGGGGAGATGACAAGCCCCCTAATTATGCACTCCAATGTTTGATGAAAAATTGTTATTCATTTATGTAAAATTTTGTGTTTGCAAAATGTACTTAGAATTATTTGCATATTAATAGGAACCAAATCGGCTGTAGTTTTTATTCCAAGAAAAAGCTTCAGTCAGTATGTAATGACAGATGATGCTTTAAAGATTGTTTGACTCTTATTCTGTCTTCAGTCTTGTTTATTCAGAAGAATACCAAGCAACAACGGAATTTATTCTGAGGTAAGCCCAACTCTCAAAAAGTTGTGTTTTCTATTATTTCCCTAAGGTAAAATTTGGCTTGATGGTGCTGTTCAAGGTATCAAATTCAAATCCAGAATTTCAAAATTCATATTTATCTAAAATCCAAACATTTTTAATCAGCTCATTTTTTTCTGTTCTTTTTTCAAAAATCTCATTAGTTGTTTAAATTTATTTAAAGTGTTTTTTTTTTTTATACAGTAGATTCTTGATTAATTGAGATCAAATTATCCAGATTGCAGATTAACTGGGAGAGTAAAAATCTGTTTTGAATACAAGTAAGAAACGAGTTAAAAGCATTACAATTAAGAAATCATGGAGGATTCATTTTATCAAAAGAAGAAACTGAAATTCCAACAGAAGATGACGATAGTACTGATATACAGGATGAAATCTTAGAACATTTGAAACTGTTTCGAAATTGAGCATAAAGATGCAATGCAACAATAGATAAATGGAGATTCGAAATTGGAATGCTATGAAGTTTTAAGTCAAGATGATACTTGACGTGTGTCTCTTGTGATTCAGAGTTTAAAAAAAGGAATTTCAAAGTATTTCTTTAAAATAATGAAAAAAAACCTTAAAACTTATCAAAAGTTAACTACAGTGATGCATTGAGGCATTACTTGATTACTTGATTACTTTATTCCTGATTACAGACATGCTGAAAAAGATATATTGAGAAATTTGCATAGTAAAACTCGTCGAAGAGAGAATTAAAAGAAAAAGAAAAAAAAAAGGACTCCTGTTATTTCAATCTTCACAAAAAGTGACAACTACATTCTTTTTTGTTTTTTTGTACTAATTATAAATCCAAATAACATTAAAATTTTTATTCATTATTTTTCTTTCATATCAAATAAATCATTAATGTCCTATTGTGTAATAATTTGACACTTTTTATCCTTTTTCCAAAATTTGCACAAATCTGAGATATTTACTTAAATCACTCGCATTTTTTATCTTCAACACAAAGACAACTTCATCAACACTTAATCAAAACATAAATATCAATAATTTGACAGAAAACAGTTAAAACTACTAATTGAATTACCTTTTGTATTTGCAAGCATTTATATTCAATATGTTTACAATTGGACATACACAATCTATAAATCAATTTAAGGTTTTTCAATGAATGAATTTTTGAGTTTTTGCAATTTTTATTCTTAATTGTAGTCTGTATAACTCACTACTTTCATAAGTTGTTTTGGATATTGACTAATGGTAAAATAATAAAAATAAGTGTAAATGAATTTGCAAGTGGTCATTAATATTTAAATTAGTAATCATAAAAATTAATGTTAGTAAGTCTTCCATTAATGTTTTTGTGTAATTTGATTTAAGAATAAAAATGTATGTAACTTAATTAAATTATTAATAATCTAATTTTAACCAAAGTTTATTAAAGCTAATGCATTAAAAAGTGTTTGGTATAGAAAATTCTTACTTTGGTCAATCCCTAATTAACGACACAAAGTAATTTTTATGCATATTTGCATGAAATAACTCTTTTTATTCACAAACACACACAAAACAAGAAAAAAAACTGTTTTTTTAAAATTTATATTTTATATTTAAAAAAGCTTTGCTTTTGAAATTTGGTCTACCATGACAAAAAGGTTGTCATTATCCTGCTCTGGGATTTTTTGATACTATATTCCACAAAATTGAAAAGATGGAACTCAATTTAAATGTTATCTTTTTTGTTTCTTATAGGGCTTGATGGAAATTCTTCCAGATTGTTCAAGTAGCAAGTGAGAGATGAGCAAAAGTGTGAAACTTGTGAAAGATTTGGCAAACTGTAAAAACATGTGGACAGAGTGATTTAAATTAATTATTAGTTAAAGAATTAAGAATAAAACTATTTTCTATGTCTTGCTGCGATTTTTGAGATTTTTATTGAAATTCATGTTTGTTTATAGTCGTATGTGGTTTCAATTTATAGACAATGAATAAATCTCATCAGGTGAAGGTTTAATATAAATAAGTTTCACAAAGTGCCGACATAATTTGGAAATCAGGGGAATTATGGAAAATCAGTAAGGTTTGTCAGTCAAAAGTAAAGGATTTTTGTAAAAATATTCTAAAATCAGAGAAATATGTCTGCATGTAAAAATATTTGTTTTCTTGCCAAACAGGTCAACTTTTTTTTTTTTTTTTAATGTATCATTTTTTTTACAGTTGCTCCCAATATTTAAATAATAATTGCACATTATTAATAAACACAAAATGATCACATGTTCTCATCTTCTCTAAATAGCTCATATATTAAAGACAATTTACCAATTTTTGAAAATTTTAAATTACATACTTGCATAACCTTTTACCAGATGGTCAGCTTAACTGTTAATGCCCAACTTTTTTACACTTCTGTTAATTCTTCGACACAGTTTGTGTTGTTGTAACAAATCCATATTCAAAATATTTTTAAGTTCAAAATACATTTACGAAAAGACTTCCAAAATGGCTTTTCTCTCGAAAGGTGAATGCCTCTTTTAAGGGTACACTTTTTCACTTCCTCAAATTTATATATGTGAGCGCTTGAATCTCTGAATAGTGTGCACCTCTCAATCTACACACATGTAATGTATATATGTGTATATAAAGTATCAAAAATACAATGCATGTATTTTCGTGTATATCAAAAATGAAATGGTTCTTAAAGAAAGCATAATCTGTGATTGCATTTCTTTTCACATTTTCATTTTATCTCTCATAAATTAAATGGAATGTATATTCACACATTTTCAAATGTGTATTTATTTTCATTGGGAACATAGTTTAGCTTAAATTTTGTATAAGTCCCAACAATCTGAGTTGCAAAAAACCTTACATGACCTGTGAATTTTTTCTCTTGTAAACTCAATCTGCAGAAAAAAAAATTAGATTCATTCTGAGCCGAAAAAACATATTTAAGCTAAACCTACTCACAGGTTTTACTATATTTAAATATAGATAGGTTTATTCTTCATAATAGCTTTAAAACACGATTTACTTTCATTTCATTGCAGGTTGGGGTAGGGTTGCAGGTTGAAATACTTCGGGTCGGGTTGTGGGTTGCAGAAATTTATTTTTGCGGGTTCTGGTCAGGTTGTGGGTTGATTTAAAATGGAATTTGCAGGTCAGGCTGTATCTGACCCAGTATCTAGTAAATAGGGAAGGGCTGATCCTTCATGAAATGTAATGCCATAGTTTTAGAATAAGTGTATTATATGAGAAATCCAACATATATTTATGGTATGTATATTGCTAATAATGAAAATCAAAGAAGTCTGATAAATTTACTCAAGGAAAAAATCAGGGGTATTTTGTTTTTAATTTCTATACACACCATATTTTTGCAGTCTTTTGGAGCATTTTTGTGTGTGTGTGTGTGTGTGGGGGGGGGGTTCTGAGTATTCAGTTTTATTTTATAATATTTAAACTTGGAAAATATGCATGATATATATTTTTATTATTTCTGGACATATTGCTAAAATTTTTCTTTAATGTTATGAAATTGACTATGTATTTTAATTTGTTACACAGTGAGTGCGTAGTTTTGCTCATCAGTGTATTTTGTGGTACTTAGTATTTTATTTGAAATTATAATTTGAAACCAAAATAAACTCACTGTAATAGTAAACAATTTGAGTGTGAATAAGTGATTTGGTCTTTTGTTACAAAATTATTCATTTCTTCCCAGTTCTTACTCTCCCCTGCATTTGACAACATTATTGCCATCACCATTCATGTTTAGTGTGCAATATATAACTGGATATACAAGCATTTGTGAAAAATAACTAAATTCAGGCTATTTTCAACAAAGAAACTAAAGTACAAAATTTATTAAATATGTGGAATTTGGCAGCATCAGTTTCTGATATGAGGGAAATTATTCAATGTGCTGCCGTATAGCCAATTTCTTCAAATTTGAGAATTAATTAAATGTAATCAAATGGATTTAAATGACTACACTAAAGAATTAATACATATTTAACTAGAAAATATTCCTAGTTCTAAGAATTTTATTTAAAAACATTGAGGTTAGAAGTAAGATACTGTGTGTTTTCAAATGGATTTTCTGATTTTAAAATTCAATAATTTGCAAATGGTGACAGCTATTAAAAAAAGGCTACTACCATTTGCAAGTGACTAAATTTTAAAATCAGTCAGTCTATTTTAGGATACATAGTACATTAAATATAGGCTAAAAAATCTGTATAATGTATAGTGGTTGCTCGCAGATGTTTCTTGTGCAAGAAAAAAAAAAAAAAAAAAAAAAAAAAAAAAAAAAAAAAAAAAGACAGCAAAAGTTGCTAGAAAGTACAAGTAGTATGTACAAGAAATATCTGACCACACACTTTTCTTGTACATACAGAATATTTCTGGCAGCAAAAGTTGCCAGAAAAATTTTGTATGTACAAGGAATACTTGTATGTACAGAAAAATTCTGGCAGCAAAAGTTGCCAGAGAATTTCTGTGGACAAGGAACATCTGTGCATACGGAAAAATTCTGGCAGCAAAAGTTGCCAGAGAATTTCTGTTGACAAGGAATATCTGTGCATACGGAAAAATTCTGGCAGCAAAAGTTGCCAGAGAATTTCTGTTGACAAGAAATATCTGTACACACGGAAAAATTCTGGCAGCAAAAGTTGCCAGAGAATTTCTGTTAACAGAAATTCTCTGGCAACTTTTGCTGCCAGATATTTTCTGTTGTTTTACAAGATTATTTTTTACAGTGTAGTGAAAAGATTTCAGGGAGTGGGACACAAAATAACGGTTTTCTCGCATACGTTAACCCTTCGTGCAATGATATAACAGCTAATTCGAGTTCCTGTGGCAGCTTGAAGTTCTGAAACCTTAGAGTCGATCTTAGTTAGATCTTATAGTCGCTTCGCGGTTTCTTCGAGCCGGCGCTGACAGAAAACAGTCTTCAATGTAGTTGTTGCGCTTTGTCGCCCACTACATTCTAAAAAAATTCCGTTAAATTTATGGCAAAATTAGATGTAATATATTGCATGTTTACATTACATGTATTGTTTACATCTAATTTTACTACAATTTTTACGGCAAAAACTGCTGGCAACATTGCTGCCAGCAGTGTTTGCTGTAAATTTAACGGAATTTTTTTACAGTGTACCAATTTGTCAATTAACGAATCACGATTTAGTGTTTAAAAAACGGCTCCAAGCCCTTTATATGACACTTTGAGGGACATTCAAATCTTAAGTGACCTCCATCTGTATTTGACCACTCTCGATTCTATTAGTAGGGGAAAAATGAGAGTCCGACCCCAGGAGGAGGCGTGAGGCGCGTGGTGGTGGTGGTGGGCTCCTCCTCCTCAATCCTCCTCCACAGCCCTCCTCCTCAATCCTCCTCCACAGCCCTCCTCCTCAATCCTCCTCCTCAATCCTCCTCAATCCTCCTCCTGGCATCGTCTTATAAGAGAAGGGGTTAAAAAGGGGGATTAAATTTTTTTTCGTGAAATTTGAATATTTTATGCTATAAGAGAGGGGTAAAAGGGGGATAAATTTTTTAAGTATACTACAATACGAGCGGTTCTTTTGACTGTTGATTAAGAGATGAATGATTCATATTAAATTAAAAATAGTAATTAATTAAAAGGTAATTAAAAATAATAAGTGATAAATAATGAAGGGACTTAGAATTTTTCGAGCGGTATTTTTTAGTCAAGTGTAGTACGTAGTGGAATTTAAGAAGTGAATAACAGCAATTAACGATAATTAGTAATTAATAAAAAAGTAATTAAAAATATTGAGTAAAAATAATGAAGGTAATAATTAAAAATGATAATTAAAAATAATGAGTAAAAAATAATGAAGGGAATTTTTCGGTGAACTTTAGTTTAAGGATTTATTTTTTGATTTGAAGCGGAAATTTTGGGGAGATTGATTTTTTTTTTTTTCATCGTGTTTTTAATAAGGGGTTAAGCGGATATTTTGGGGACACAGAATGTTTTTTTCTGTACTATTGTATGAGTAGTTTTTAATTTTAATGTGGTGACTTAAAAATTTTCAGTTTGGTGTAATTTAAGAGTTTATTTTTTGATTTTAAGCAGAAATTTTGGGGAGATTGATTTTTTTTTTTTTTTTTTTTTTTTTTTTTTCACCGTGTTTTAGATGAGGAGTTAAGCGGGTATTTGGGTACACAGAATGTTTTTTCAGTACTATTGTACGAGTGGTTTTCAAGTTTAATGTGGCGACTTAAAAATTTTCAGTTTGGTGTAATTTAAGAGTTTATTTTTTCGATTTTAAGTGGAAATTTGGGGAGATTGATTTTTTTTTTTTCCACTGTGTTCTTACATGATGAGTTAAGCGGGTATTTTGGGGGAAATTATTATTTAAGACTAATCATACACGAAACATATTTTGCGGATATAAATGTTTAATAGGAGGACTTTAACCTTTTTTGCAATGAGATTGACGTGCGCTCGTCGACCTAACCGTATGGAGTTTGTAATTTTCTTCGAATCATGGGTGCATATTGGCTTAGAATTTCTTAGATTGACTTCCACCGCCTTTATGTCTATCCATTATCATAAATAACACATGCTTGTAATGGGAATTTGAGAATAATAATTTTAAATATTAATTTAATGAAGGAACTTTAGAATTATTTCTAGTACTATTTTTAGTGAACTATGTCATACACTTGATATTTTGGAATAGTTAAAAAATAACTTTAAAATTTGAATGAAAAATATGTTTCAAAATTGAATTTTACGTACTAACATTTATTTACGCTCGTCGACCTAACTGTTTAGAGTCCTTGATTATCTTCGAGCAATGGAAAATTTAATTTTATTAATTTATTTATTTAGTTAGATTATTTTTTGATGATCCTGGTTTGAGGATGTTATTTTTGGATAATGAATAAATTTTAATGGTATTATTTTATTTTTAAGGGGTGTCTTACGAAGCGATTTAGATTGTTTTCGAGTGGAAAATTTAATCACATTTAATTTAAGAAATGGTTAATTAAAGGAAAAAAGGCAATTCAATTTAATTGGGTTCCTTTTTCGATAGATAAAAATAGGAATTAAAAATTTTATGAGAAATTTATTAATGAGGGCAATTGAAGCTTATTATGAGTGTGACTCTATTTTAAGTAAAGGTTAGAAGAAAGTTTAAAAAATGACACTAAAAAATAAATATATTCATAACACATATATATATACATAGAATTAACTAGCAGTATTTTTAAACTAGAATAACAAACTGAACAATTTTCGTGAATATTATGAAAAAATAAATGTGCTTTAGAGAACGAAAAATTACTATTTGATTGTTATTTAATATTATAAAAATATTTAAATCTAAGCATTTCGTTTTAGGTAACAAACTTACTTTATTAGTTTAGTATATATTAATTTTCATCGTATGGCATTCAAATCACCAGTGTTCATGCAATACGGATTTTCCTACTTATCACATGCGAATGACTAAGCATGATTCATTCTTATCTTAGATAAGATATTACCCCAGAGTCTTCAATTCAATCGACTATATATTTTAACTATGATTAACTAATGAAGATACCAATTGCGTCACAATAATGATTTTATTAATTCAGATTTTAAATTAATATCAAATTGGAGGTTTTTTCTCTTTTCTCACAGATTAACTTTAAATAAAACTTAAATATTTATATATTCATTTACTTTATTAGTAAAATAATGAATGTATCACATTCATTTAGGATTTAACTATTTGAAAATTTAAACTAACCTTTTAATTAAACGATCACATAATTAAAACTATTATAAAATTAAATGTTTAAAAATATAAACGAAGGGTTCATTTTAAAATTTACTCATACTTGGGAATAATTTACTTGGGGAATATTTCTTAGAACCAGTGAACATTTTTAAGGAAAGGTTTTCATAAATATATACTAGGGTATATATATATAGTAACATTTCATATAACATCAAATTTTAGCAAGTACATGTATTGGAACACCCCCCTTTTTTTCTATCATACTTTTTCTCTCTTTGTTGTACTACTTTGGTTGAGAAATGCGGTTCAAAAAATCCGATTTGATAAAACGGACTATGATTAGGTAGTTTTTGAATACCTGCTTTACGAAAATAAATTTAAACTTTTGACATAAAGCTGTTCTTTAATAATTTAAAACAGAAATTATTTTTTATAATTAATCCTTAACAACTTTAGACATGATTTGATGAGTCATAAGGTCATTAAAAGGTGTTTTTAACGTATTAATTAATTTTCTTAATCAGTTCTTCTAAATATTAAAAACTTATTCATAAGAAAATCTTACCTGGCTAGGAAAATTCAACCTCCTTGTATGTTGGTCTCGCAAGGACTGACTGATAACATGCCTGCTTATCTACTGAACCACGTGATAAGTGACGTTAGAGATCACGTGACCCTCATTATCTGCTGAAAGGTAAGCACTGACTTGAAATGATCTTAATTAATTACCAAACTTCTCAATTTTTAAACACCACACTAATCATTGCTCCCATTAATTAATCACGTAAATATAATTTATATCGTTTTTGATTATCAGTTTTATACTAACATTTGACACTTATACGTATGTGTTGTATTAATTCTGTTAGTTTTTAAATTTGATATTTCAAAAATTAAACTAACTCTTAAGAATATGACTCGATGCAATTTACTTATTTTATACAAGTTAACTTTACTACTTGACAGAAATATATTCAAACGCAAAGCGATTTAACTTTCACTTTTTAAACTTATTTATATAATGTACTAACATTTATTCATAATATGCATAATTTTATTAAAATTACTGAAGAAAATAAAATTTATACTAAGTAAAAATTTAAAACCATCAATTACATATATTAAACAACAACAACAAACTTATAATTAAGAGATGAATAAATATAAATATTTGAATCACACAATAATAAAAAGAAATACTTAATCATTCATAAAAATTCTTCCTTTGATCATTCGCATCTGTGTTAGTAAAAATATAACACTAAAGTTTTCAAAAAGATTATAAGCGTTTCCAAATCAACAAAGAAAATTGAGTATTAAATATCAAATAATGGACATGCACTCTTTACACTCACATCTTACAATGTAATTAGTAACCAAATTTAATGATTTTTAAGCATGTCTTCTTAAATTTTTTTCAATGTAAGACTATCACAGTTGAATTTTTAGCTTTCTCTTCATAACTTTATCGAGAAATATGTAATGTATACCACATGATTTCATTAAATGAATCACAATACAATTCAAACTTCTCATTTTCAATGTTTTATATATACTAGTGTTTATCAAATAGGTGGTTATTCTGAACAATCATTACTTAGTATATTGATGAAAAGTTTGTGTTGAACGGTTTTTAACTTAAATGGTGTGAGAGAAGGATATATTAGGATAGAAGTTATTAAATATAGAGTCTTTAAAGTTTATATCCGTGTAAGAAATGGCATTTCAAGAAACAAAGTTGTGTCATATTTGAAAGCATTCTTTATATTTGAAACGCACACATGATCACGATCACATCACTGAAGAGTATAGAGAAGCTGTTTATGTTGTATATAATTTGAATTTTCATTAACACAATATTATAACCGAAGTTTTTCAACAGTTTGAAAAATTATGATGCACAACGTCTGCACACGTTAACACAGAATAAGATTAGCTTATGCCCTTTCGATGATAAGCGTTATTTGCAGGTAAGATGCATTAACATAACAACATTTTCTTGATAATTTTTCTTGCAGGTTTCGAAACCACAAACATCTGATCATACTTCTCATTTTTAACACGCGACACTAACCATTGGGCCATTAAAGCCCCTAATTTAGTAACTAAAAAGTAAGAAAGATCGTCGAAAGTGATTACTTCACACATGCAAAAATAATTTTTATTGTGACTTATCAGTTAAAAATCACGAAGAAAAGAAAAAGAATTCATATGTGTTTAGGATTACTTTGAGATTTTATGAATCACCTCATCAGTTAAATAGACATATTCACTTCTTATGAAATGTATTATATTTTAGTTTATCAGTCATAGTGTGATTACTTATTAATAATTTTAGTATCATTAAAAAAGTTTTAAAAAGTTAAATATATCAAAAATACAAGTTCGTGTTAAAGGTTTAAACAAATTGTTAAAATAATTTTACAAAACTTTACAAATTATTTAAAAATGATTCACTAATATTTAGTAATCGACAAATTTTAATAGCCATAATCATTTATATGTGATTAAAGTTTTCTGTTTTAACTGTTAAGTTATTAGATTCCCCCTTCAATTACATCTCATCGATAAGTTTTAATCAACCAACCAACCAACCATTCAACTGTTTCCGCAAATAATTAGTATGTCAGTTAGATTTTCAGTTTTAACTGTTAAATTATTATATCCCCTCCCCCTCAATTTCATCTCATTGATAAGTTTTCAACAACCAACCACCCAACTATTTATCAACCCTAACAACCAGATATTTGTTTGCCCTAGTAACCAAAAAGCTTTTATTGACAGATGAACAAAATTTTTAAGATGCAAGACTTGTCATTTTTAATCGAAAAAACAATGACATATGTAATAATTTTTCCTTATTTAAATGAAACCTTTGCATGTGTATGGTAAAACTTGGAAAATTCATTTAATACACAAATTTAAAGTCAACAGACAAGGTCTTCATACTTCTTTTAGTATTTTACTAACATTTTACCAAATATCTTAAGAAATCAACAAATTATTTTAATAAAAATTCCCATTTGTAAGGGACGTTACTAACCTAACTTGAAAAAATTAACTTGTCAAAGCAGGTTTTGATTATTCCAACTTAGTAATAATCATAAGTTTCATATTATAATCAACCTGTTTGGTTATTTCCCAGTATGGTTTTATAAAAAAAAGTCTCACATGCAAATAACATAACTTAACTAACTTGAAAAAATAACTTGTCAAAGCAGGTTTTCAATGTTTCAGCTTAGTAATATTCATAAGTTTTATATGATATTCAACCTATTTGGTTATGTCTCAGCATATCTTTATAAAATTTATCTAAAAAACCTTTAATATCAATGTTTAAAAATATGTGAATAATTCAGTTAGTCTTTTAAAGATGATTATTTTCCCTTCTATTATTTAAAAAACATTTTTTAAATAAAATTATTACTGATGTCAGTTTATCCCAGTGTTACGAAATGTGCATGCGAAACTTTTCATTCTAATTTTCACATTTTATTATTTCAAATTATTGTTCTCAAGGTGTACTAAAATTTGGAAAAAAATATTTAATTTTCATGCATAATTAAATTGAAATAGTTTAACAATAAAGACACATTTAACATTGCATACTCACCTAATCCAACATCACCACAAAAGTACGTCCTACTCAGTCGAAGATTTGGGAAGAAATGAAAGATTCAAAGTCCTTATCAGAAAATGTTATCAGATAAGCTTATCTTAAGATAGGTGACGTCATAGAACATATGTCATCAACTGGTCACGTGATGTATATCACATGACCAGTACTTTGTTTTCTTGATTGGTTGTTATAAAAATTCATTTATTAAGTAATTTAATCATTTTAATAATTATTAATAAGATTAATTAATTAAACTAATTAATAAGATTAATTAATCTTATTAATTAATTATTAAGTATTAAAATAATTATCAATTAATTCATTAATTAAATTAATTAATCTTATTAATTAATCTCATTAGAAATAATAATTAATTCTTTGTTATTAGAAATAATTATTGATATTATAGAAATTATTAGAAATGTTGTTATTAGAAATAATTAATTGATAATTATTTTAATACTTAATAATTAATTAATAAGATTAATTAATTAACAAAGTACTGTTCATGTGATATACATCACGTGACCAGTTGATGTCATATGTTCTATGACGTCACCTATCTTAAGATAAGCTTATCTGATAACATTTTCTGATAAGGACTTTGAATCTTTCATTTCTTCCCAAATCTTCGACTGAGTAGGACGTACTTTTGTGGTGATGTTGGATTAGGTGAGTATGCAATGTTAAATGTGTCTTTATTGTTAAACTATTTCAATTTAATTATGCATGAAAATTAAATATTTTTTTCCAAATTTTAGTACACCTTGAGAACAATAATTTGAAATAATAAAATGTGAAAATTAGAATGAAAAGTTTCGCATGCACATTTCGTAACACTGGGATAAACTGACATCAGTAATAATTTTATTTAAAAAATGTTTTTTAAATAATAGAAGGGAAAATAATCATCTTTAAAAGACTAACTGAATTATTCACATATTTTTAAACATTGATATTAAAGGTTTTTTAGATAAATTTTATAAAGATATGCTGAGACATAACCAAATAGGTTGAATATCATATAAAACTTATGAATATTACTAAGCTGAAACATTGAAAACCTGCTTTGACAAGTTATTTTTTCAAGTTAGTTAAGTTATGTTATTTGCATGTGAGACTTTTTTTTATAAAACCATACTGGGAAATAACCAAACAGGTTGATTATAATATGAAACTTATGATTATTACTAAGTTGGAATAATCAAAACCTGCTTTGACAAGTTAATTTTTTCAAGTTAGGTTAGTAACGTCCCTTACAAATGGGAATTTTTATTAAAATAATTTGTTGATTTCTTAAGATATTTGGTAAAATGTTAGTAAAATACTAAAAGAAGTATGAAGACCTTGTCTGTTGACTTTAAATTTGTGTATTAAATGAATTTTCCAAGTTTTACCATACACATGCAAAGGTTTCATTTAAATAAGGAAAAATTATTACATATGTCATTGTTTTTTCGATTAAAAATGACAAGTCTTGCATCTTAAAAATTTTGTTCATCTGTCAATAAAAGCTTTTTGGTTACTAGGGCAAACAAATATCTGGTTGTTAGGGTTGATAAATAGTTGGGTGGTTGGTTGTTGAAAACTTATCAATGAGATGAAATTGAGGGGGAGGGGATATAATAATTTAACAGTTAAAACTGAAAATCTAACTGACATACTAATTATTTGCGGAAACAGTTGAATGGTTGGTTGGTTGGTTGATTAAAACTTATCGATGAGATGTAATTGAAGGGGGAATCTAATAACTTAACAGTTAAAACAGAAAACTTTAATCACATATAAATGATTATGGCTATTAAAATTTGTCGATTACTAAATATTAGTGAATCATTTTTAAATAATTTGTAAAGTTTTGTAAAATTATTTTAACAATTTGTTTAAACCTTTAACACGAACTTGTATTTTTGATATATTTAACTTTTTAAAACTTTTTTAATGATACTAAAATTATTAATAAGTAATCACACTATGACTGATAAACTAAAATATAATACATTTCATAAGAAGTGAATATGTCTATTTAACTGATGAGGTGATTCATAAAATCTCAAAGTAATCCTAAACACATATGAATTCTTTTTCTTTTCTTCGTGATTTTTAACTGATAAGTCACAATAAAAATTATTTTTGCATGTGTGAAGTAATCACTTTCGACGATCTTTCTTACTTTTTAGTTACTAAATTAGGGGCTTTAATGGCCCAATGGTTAGTGTCGCGTGTTAAAAATGAGAAGTATGATCAGATGTTTGTGGTTTCGAAACCTGCAAGAAAAATTATCAAGAAAATGTTGTTATGTTAATGCATCTTACCTGCAAATAACGCTTATCATCGAAAGGGCATAAGCTAATCTTATTCTGTGTTAACGTGTGCAGACGTTGTGCATCATAATTTTTCAAACTGTTGAAAAACTTCGGTTATAATATTGTGTTAATGAAAATTCAAATTATATACAACATAAACAGCTTCTCTATACTCTTCAGTGATGTGATCGTGATCATGTGTGCGTTTCAAATATAAAGAATGCTTTCAAATATGACACAACTTTGTTTCTTGAAATGCCATTTCTTACACGGATATAAACTTTAAAGACTCTATATTTAATAACTTCTATCCTAATATATCCTTCTCTCACACCATTTAAGTTAAAAACCGTTCAACACAAACTTTTCATCAATATACTAAGTAATGATTGTTCAGAATAACCACCTATTTGATAAACACTAGTATATATAAAACATTGAAAATGAGAAGTTTGAATTGTATTGTGATTCATTTAATGAAATCATGTGGTATACATTACATATTTCTCGATAAAGTTATGAAGAGAAAGCTAAAAATTCAACTGTGATAGTCTTACATTGAAAAAAATTTAAGAAGACATGCTTAAAAATCATTAAATTTGGTTACTAATTACATTGTAAGATGTGAGTGTAAAGAGTGCATGTCCATTATTTGATATTTAATACTCAATTTTCTTTGTTGATTTGGAAACGCTTATAATCTTTTTGAAAACTTTAGTGTTATATTTTTACTAACACAGATGCGAATGATCAAAGGAAGAATTTTTATGAATGATTAAGTATTTCTTTTTATTATTGTGTGATTCAAATATTTATATTTATTCATCTCTTAATTATAAGTTTGTTGTTGTTGTTTAATATATGTAATTGATGGTTTTAAATTTTTACTTAGTATAAATTTTATTTTCTTCAGTAATTTTAATAAAATTATGCATATTATGAATAAATGTTAGTACATTATATAAATAAGTTTAAAAAGTGAAAGTTAAATCGCTTTGCGTTTGAATATATTTCTGTCAAGTAGTAAAGTTAACTTGTATAAAATAAGTAAATTGCATCGAGTCATATTCTTAAGAGTTAGTTTAATTTTTGAAATATCAAATTTAAAAACTAACAGAATTAATACAACACATACGTATAAGTGTCAAATGTTAGTATAAAACTGATAATCAAAAACGATATAAATTATATTTACGTGATTAATTAATGGGAGCAATGATTAGTGTGGTGTTTAAAAATTGAGAAGTTTGGTAATTAATTAAGATCATTTCAAGTCAGTGCTTACCTTTCAGCAGATAATGAGGGTCACGTGATCTCTAACGTCACTTATCACGTGGTTCAGTAGATAAGCAGGCATGTTATCAGTCAGTCCTTGCGAGACCAACATACAAGGAGGTTGAATTTTCCTAGCCAGGTAAGATTTTCTTATGAATAAGTTTTTAATATTTAGAAGAACTGATTAAGAAAATTAATTAATACGTTAAAAACACCTTTTAATGACCTTATGACTCATCAAATCATGTCTAAAGTTGTTAAGGATTAATTATAAAAAATAATTTCTGTTTTAAATTATTAAAGAACAGCTTTATGTCAAAAGTTTAAATTTATTTTCGTAAAGCAGGTATTCAAAAACTACCTAATCATAGTCCGTTTTATCAAATCGGATTTTTTGAACCGCATTTCTCAACCAAAGTAGTACAACAAAGAGAGAAAAAGTATGATAGAAAAAAAGGGGGGGTGTTCCAATACATGTACTTGCTAAAATTTGATGTTATATGAAATGTTACTATATATATATACCCTAGTATATATTTATGAAAACCTTTCCTTAAAAATGTTCACTGGTTCTAAGAAATATTCCCCAAGTAAATTATTCCCAAGTATGAGTAAATTTTAAAATGAACCCTTCGTTTATATTTTTAAACATTTAATTTTATAATAGTTTTAATTATGTGATCGTTTAATTAAAAGGTTAGTTTAAATTTTCAAATAGTTAAATCCTAAATGAATGTGATACATTCATTATTTTACTAATAAAGTAAATGAATATATAAATATTTAAGTTTTATTTAAAGTTAATCTGTGAGAAAAGAGAAAAAGCCTCCAATTTGATATTAATTTAAAATCTGAATTAATAAAATCATTATTGTGACGCAATTGGTATCTTCATTAGTTAATCATAGTTAAAATATATAGTCGATTGAATTGAAGACTCTGGGGTAATATCTTATCTAAGATAAGAATGAATCATGCTTAGTCATTCGCATGTGATAAGTAGGAAAATCCGTATTGCATGAACACTGGTGATTTGAA
The DNA here is from genome assembly GCA_964019185.1 of Maratus speculifer. Taxonomy (NCBI): domain Eukaryota; kingdom Metazoa; phylum Arthropoda; class Arachnida; order Araneae; family Salticidae; genus Maratus; species Maratus speculifer. The sequence continues at coordinate 51,360,984 of OZ025290.1, read as the reverse complement.
TGCCATACGATGAAAATTAATATATACTAAACTAATAAAGTAAGTTTGTTACCTAAAACGAAATGCTTAGATTTAAATATTTTTATAATATTAAATAACAATCAAATAGTAATTTTTCGTTCTCTAAAGCACATTTATTTTTTCATAATATTCACGAAAATTGTTCAGTTTGTTATTCTAGTTTAAAAATACTGCTAGTTAATTCTATGTATATATATGTGTGTTATGAATATATTTATTTTTTAGTGTCATTTTTTAAACTTTCTTCTAACCTTTACTTAAAATAGAGTCACACTCATAATAAGCTTCAATTGCCCTCATTAATAAATTTCTCATAAAATTTTTAATTCCTATTTTTATCTATCGAAAAAGGAACCCAATTAAATTGAATTGCCTTTTTTCCTTTAATTAACCATTTCTTAAATTAAATGTGATTAAATTTTCCACTCGAAAACAATCTAAATCGCTTCGTAAGACACCCCTTAAAAATAAAATAATACCATTAAAATTTATTCATTATCCAAAAATAACATCCTCAAACCAGGATCATCAAAAAATAATCTAACTAAATAAATAAATTAATAAAATTAAATTTTCCATTGCTCGAAGATAATCAAGGACTCTAAACAGTTAGGTCGACGAGCGTAAATAAATGTTAGTACGTAAAATTCAATTTTGAAACATATTTTTCATTCAAATTTTAAAGTTATTTTTTAACTATTCCAAAATATCAAGTGTATGACATAGTTCACTAAAAATAGTACTAGAAATGATTCTAAAGTTCCTTCATTAAATTAATATTTAAAATTATTATTCTCAAATTCCCATTACAAGCATGTGTTATTTATGATAATGGATAGACATAAAGGCGGTGGAAGTCAATCTAAGAAATTCTAAGCCAATATGCACCCATGATTCGAAGAAAATTACAAACTCCATACGGTTAGGTCGACGAGCGCACGTCAATCTCATTGCAAAAAAGGTTAAAGTCCTCCTATTAAACATTTATATCCGCAAAATATGTTTCGTGTATGATTAGTCTTAAATAATAATTTCCCCCAAAATACCCGCTTAACTCATCATGTAAGAACACAGTGGAAAAAAAAAAAATCAATCTCCCCAAATTTCCACTTAAAATCGAAAAAATAAACTCTTAAATTACACCAAACTGAAAATTTTTAAGTCGCCACATTAAACTTGAAAACCACTCGTACAATAGTACTGAAAAAACATTCTGTGTACCCAAATACCCGCTTAACTCCTCATCTAAAACACGGTGAAAAAAAAAAAAAAAAAAAAAAAAAAAAAAAAAAAATCAATCTCCCCAAAATTTCTGCTTAAAATCAAAAAATAAACTCTTAAATTACACCAAACTGAAAATTTTTAAGTCACCACATTAAAATTAAAAACTACTCATACAATAGTACAGAAAAAAACATTCTGTGTCCCCAAAATATCCGCTTAACCCCTTATTAAAAACACGATGAAAAAAAAAAAAAATCAATCTCCCCAAAATTTCCGCTTCAAATCAAAAAATAAATCCTTAAACTAAAGTTCACCGAAAAATTCCCTTCATTATTTTTTACTCATTATTTTTAATTATCATTTTTAATTATTACCTTCATTATTTTTACTCAATATTTTTAATTACTTTTTTATTAATTACTAATTATCGTTAATTGCTGTTATTCACTTCTTAAATTCCACTACGTACTACACTTGACTAAAAAATACCGCTCGAAAAATTCTAAGTCCCTTCATTATTTATCACTTATTATTTTTAATTACCTTTTAATTAAGTACTATTTTTAATTTAATATGAATCATTCATCTCTTAATCAACAGTCAAAAGAACCGCTCGTATTGTAGTATACTTAAAAAATTTATCCCCCTTTTACCCCTCTCTTATAGCATAAAATATTCAAATTTCACGAAAAAAAATTTAATCCCCCTTTTTAACCCCTTCTCTTATAAGACGATGCCAGGAGGAGGATTGAGGAGGATTGAGGAGGAGGATTGAGGAGGAGGGCTGTGGAGGAGGATTGAGGAGGAGGGCTGTGGAGGAGGATTGAGGAGGAGGGCTGTGGAGGAGGATTGAGGAGGAGGAGCCCACCACCACCACCACGCGCCTCATGCCTCCTCCTGGGGTCGGACTCTCATTTTTCCCCTACTTCTATTAATTATTCGTCACTATTGATCTTTACTTAAATAGTTTACCTCTGAGCTATAATTAATGAATACTGGTCACTTTTAGACACAACATTCACTTTAACTCTTTAAGCGTCCTGCAGATTTTTTCATTCATGTTTGATGGTTTATAAAATAATAACTGTGAAAAGTATTGGTATGAAGATTTGTATTTGATAACTTTGCATGTCTTTTCATCATACACAATTAAAACTAGTCAGATGTTTCAATCCCAAAATTTTCTGCTATATTATGCACGTTAATACTTTCTGAAAGATGCAAAATAACAGCGCCATCTGTAGGGCGATGTAAACTAAAACTAAACAACACTAATCTATATAGGACTAACTGAATCAAATTTTTCAGAAAATTTCGTGCATTAGTTCTTGAACTATTGCGATTATCACGAATAATGTACCACGGCAGCGCCACCTGTTGAGCGATTTGCACCAAAACGTAATCAGCACCAAATTATATCAAATTCTAACAAAATTTAAAGTTTTATGAAAATCCATGCACTAGTTCTTGAGGTATGGCTATTGTAGAAATTGTAAATAATGCAGCATAACAGCGCAACCTGTTGAGCGACATAGACCAAAAACTAATCAGACCTAGTTTGAATCAATCTAACAGAGTCTAAATTTTTGTGAAATTCCGTGATTAGTTCTTGAGATGGACCACCCACAAAATTTTTGTCAGATACAGACAGGCAGACTCACAGACAGACGTTTTGTAAAAGTGTTTTTTTTGCGAACTCTGACCTCCTCAAAAGGATAAATCCGTCGATTTTGAAAATTTTCACGAATCTATTTTTTTCTTCTTGTTAAAGTAGAAGAAAGTAAAAAATGACATTAATGTCAATATTTTGTTAAATCAGCCTTTGAATTAAAATATTAAGTAACGGAAAAACATGGTTAGGCCGCTTAAAGGATGAAAGAATAATACAGACAAGAATTCCAACATGCGTTCATTGCGCACCACAATGTTAGTCACTAAATTGGCATATTCCGACGCTAAAATATGCACGGATGTGCAATTTTATGTCAGTTATATTTGTTTAACATAAATAATTGGAATATTAGGCACTTGTTGTATAATTAACTCCGTGAGCACATTTTTACGCATTATCCTATAATTTTGATGATTTACATTACAAATTTTCCATTGGAGGGGGTCACATAAGTTCACTTGCTATATTCTTTCAGCGCAATAAAAGTAGAATTAAAATAATTCATTAATCTCTCATACATCTCTCTTCTTTTTGAATAACTTTTAAAATAAACATACACTTGATTTATTTATTTATTTATTTATTTGTAATTAATGTGCTGCATATAAATTTAATTTTGTGATAATTGAATCAAACGTGCAATATACAAACTCTCCATAAAAGAATGTCCCAGTTATAAATTTTAATAGTATCAGTTGTAAGCATTGTAGCGTGTTCGGTTCAAGGTCCCAAATAAGACATATCTAAAACAGTTTTAGATAAGCGCCACCGCCAGTGCGAGTTCTGCTTCATTATTTACTCGCTTACAGTGCCTTATATACAAAATGGTAACTCCTAAATGCGAAGCCTTATTTCTGTGCTGTGCTGAAGATTTAAAAGCGTTTTTCTACCGGCGATTTTTTTTTCCTTTGGAAGTTTTTAAAAAGCTGTTATCAGATTTACGTACTTTAGGCGCTACAAACTTTTCAGACGATTTTAACCCCAACATTTTCCCGTTCAAAGAAAGAAAAAGGTTACAATTGTTTTTGAAAAAGTTGGAGGAAAAGCCAAAAAACCAGTTTCTACTAGTACCAGGCGTTAATATTTATCGCCTACTCGTATCAATTGCTTATCTCTGATTCGTTGAATTGTTCGATGTTGGATGAAATGTCTTGACAAGGAGAGACTTCTTTGGAACAGCGAAAAAATGTTGGGGGAACATTTCTGTTTGCTATCACACTGGGATTTGAGACGACATTTCGCGAAACATTGGAGGAAATCAAGTGTTGGCTCAAAAGTCTTACGAAATATTGGTGAATCTGATAGCAGCTTAAAAGATCTTGTCCAATCTCTACCGCTGCCAGAATTCAGACACAGAATTGAAGAAGCTATTGCTTCTATTACTCCGGACTTGTTAGCCGAAGTGTGTGAAAAATTATTCTTTATACTAGATGTGGGCAACATGACTGAATGTGCACATACTGAACATTTGTAAGAAAAACTAGTGTATCTCCCAATTTAATGTAGGGTTTGTCGTACATAGTCTAAATTAAACTATTATGTAACATATAATTGATACCGAATTTTTTTTATGGACACCTTGCATTAATTTCAAAATTTAATCGATAACAAATAATAATTTTTAAAAGTACTAAAAAAAAACATGATATGTTTCTTTTTGTTTTGGTTATATAGTTGAAAAATCAAGGTTTTCCTTTTTATTCATAACAATTACGCATCATTGGACTAAAATACAATAAAACAGAGTGGAACAATCTCATTATTATTAGTAAAGCAGATTTTTTCGGTCAATAGATTTCTCCCCCTCAGAGCTAATTTATTCTTCAACTATAACACCCTATGAATCAAGAATCAATCCCGGCAAATACATCAATACCAGTGACGAGTGTTAGCTAAACAAGATCACTCTCACCCAAGCCAAGAGAACAAGTGTTGATTCTCCAGGGTATTAAACACCCCATGGATAACAAAAAGGACTGTCCTGATTTACCGATTTCCCCGTGCCTACGAAAAAAAAGTGCCCCCTTCAGAGGGAGTGAGAGTGAATATCAATTGGCTGCAGATGAGTATCTGCCGAGAGAATCACTGATGTCGATTTACAAGTAAAGTCAAACCGCAGATAATACAAATTATTCTTTACTCTGTGTAGCAGGACTTGGTGATCTTCAAAGCGAAATAAAAAGTATGTATGTAGTTGTTTGATTTCGCATCTTTTAAGGAGTCACGTAGCATACGAAAAGAGTCATTGTTTCGATTGCTGGTGCATTTTTAAATATTCGCTTTAAAGAGAAATTTTAAAGTAATTCTAGATCTGCTTTTTTCCCCCAAATCAACATTGTGAATGTACAAATTGTAAAGTTATGTGTAGATATGTATATAAAACTTATATACAAATAATATACATTAAATATTTTTAATTTACACAAAAGTTCATTTATAATTTGTATTTTCATAGTTGCAAATGATTATTCGTAATGGTTCATAATAGTTATAATATATATATGTGTGTGTGTGTAAAATCTAAATCCATTATGGAGGATTGAGACATTCGTTTGGATTGAGAAGATTGAGATTTTTGTTAAAAATTTTAAAACATCATGTATATATTTCTATATATAAAAGGCAATGTCCCGCTTACTGACTTTTCATCGCCCAGCACAAACTACTGAACTTAGAAGCATAATAATCGGGTGAAGAATATTTCTCATAACATAAGTGAGCATCAAGGAGGAGTTTTTGAAAATTCCTGCTCTAAAGAGGTTAAAGGGGTAATAAATTGGGGTTATAAGATCAAAAATTTTAGAGCATGTGGTCACATCTCAGCAATCATTTTTGATAGAAACTTTGAGCTTCCACAAAATAAATCAGCTAAAATATAATTAAGCATGTGCTTCAGAGATTTTAGAAATCCTCCCCCTAAAAGGTTAAAAAGGGGGGGGGGTCGAAAATTTCAGAGCTCTTAGCATATCTTAGCAGCCTTTTTAGTAGGAACCTAAAATTCCAGAAAATAAATCTTCTAAAAAAATTAAACATGTGTATCAGCGATTTTAGAATTTCTTCACCCTAAAAAAGATAAAAGAGAGGGAGAAAATTCTTATATACTTGGCATATCTCAGCAACCGTTTTAGATAGGAACCTGGATTTCCAGAAAATAAATCTCCTTAAACATGCGTTTCAGCTATTCTAGAAATTTTCCTCCTCAGGAGGTTAACAGGGAAGGTCGAATATTTTAGAACATTTTACCATATCTCAGAAGCCGTTTTAGGTAAAGGAACAGGAAATTCAATCTAAAAAATCTACTAAACAAATAATTAAACGTGTATTTCAGAAATTTTGGAAATTTCCACCTAAAGGGGGATTAAAATGGGATAAAAATTTTTAAGACATTTGGCAATTATATCTGCAGCAGATTTTTTTCTGCATTTTAGTTAGAAACGAAAAATTTAGCATAAATTTCATTTAAAAATAATTAAATACAAATTTGAGCGATTTTAGAAATTCTTGCCTTAAGAGTGTTAAAGGGAAGGGGGCGAAAGTTTTAATAAATTTACCATATCACAGCAGCTGTTTTAGGTAGGAACGTGAGATTCCGAAAAAATAAATCTACTAAAACAATAATTTAATATGTATGCTAGCGACTTTAGAAATTCCCTCCTAAGGGTATTAAAAGGCAGTGGGTGTCGAATATTTAAAAATATTTGGGCATATCCCAGCGGCCGTATTAGGTAGGAACATGAAATTCAAGCTAACAAACCTATTAAAAAAATAAATATGTATTTTAGCAGTTTTATAAATTCCCCTCACCTTTAAGGGGATTAAAGAAGGGGATATCAGAGCTTTTACCTCAATATCTCATCAGATGTTTTAGATAAAGGCATAAGTTTCCGGATAACAGATCTACTAACACATACTTAAACATGTATTTTATCGATTTTAGAAATTCTCATTTAAGAATGATTAATAAGGTGGTCACAGGTTTTAGGTCATTTTGTCATATCTCATCAGCAGTCTTTGATAGAAGTCAAAAATTCAAGATAACAATTCTGCTAAAATAAATAATTAAATACTTATTTCAGCGATTTTAGATAAACCCCCCTCTTCCTAAGGTGTTAAAGAAGTGTTCGAAAATTACAGAAAGCTTTAAAAAAAAGCAGCAGTTTTAGATAGAAGCGGGAAATTTAAGATAATGAACTTAATAAAAAAATAAAATGATAGAATTATTTTATTGGCTAAATGATTTTAGAGCTGTTATATCACCAACATCTACTTTAAATTGGATAATGTAATCTTATACGAATAAGACAACAATTATAGGTGTTTATTAAATGTTAGACATTTTTTTTCCCTCCTATCTCGTCATTGCTAGCTAAATTTCGCCTCATTCAAGATTCTTTTAGAGAAACTGATCAACGAAGCGGGCGAAGGCTGCTGGTATACATATATATGTATGTATAATACATTAAAAAAATAGGTTTTATGTACTTCACATTATAATTTTTCATACATATTTCACATAGTGACACTTAATAAAAAGCTATATTACACTAACTTAAAATAATAATTATTATTTTAAATGTGATTCATTTACTTTTTTTATAATAATTTTTTAAAAAATCAATTTAATAAATACTTTTATTTAAGTATAGTTTTGTTTTGAGCAATTGTGTTTTGAATAAATCGCTTTTGCTATAAATTATTATTTCTCCTTACAGAGAGCTACAACTGATTTGTGTATACTATAAGTACCGGAACAAAAAGGAAATTTTCTTTTGCTCTCATTAATGGTAAGATGTCTGTTTGTGACTGATGAAGAAGGATTAATTTATTCAAAATTTTTATTATTATAAAATAAGGTTTCAGATGTTCTTACTTCCTTGATTTTCAATGAGTTTTAATTTTTAATCTCGCTTAAATTCACATTCTAAAATTACTTATGCGTTTAATTGTGAAGTATATGCGAAAAAGTATTGATGGAAAAATTATAAGTTTTAGTATTTATGTTAGTAAATTTAAATAGTTTCGATTAATACTTTATATTAAATTAGTTCTTGGTTATACAAAATACTTTCAGATAAATTTATTTTTTCCTGAATGAATAAATATTCTGCAAACACGTGACAAAGTTTCCCTAAAAAGTAATGTACTGCAAAACGAACTAATATGAAAAATGCACATATATATTTCTTAAAAATCACACATCATTTAGTTTATCTTACCATTATAAACAAATTTCTACATACTTTTGAAAAAAAAAAGCATATTAATCAAAGCATGAACCAATAACTAATAATAATATTCATTAGTTATATCTTTAAAACAGTATATCAATTGCAGAACATCATGTTCAGACAAATACTACCGCCTTTTTTTTTTTTTTTTTTTCTTGTTGTTGGATAAATTTTCAAATAATTCTAAATACACTTTACATTGATTTGAAAAGGTCTTGACGTCCCGAATCATTAAACACTATTTCCTGTCAAAAAAAAGTTCTTCCTGAGACTAAAATGATTAAAAAACTCTCTATAATATCCATCCAGTAACGGGAAAAAAAAAATTTTTTTCTTCTTGGTAATGCGTTTACCCCTTTAGATATTTCATTTAAAAGCATTTACTCTTTGATGAATAGAATTTACATGAAAAGAATTTTTTTCACAGTTGGGAAAAAAAGCGCTTTTTGTAAAAAAAAAAAAAATATTTTCTTTGCGAGTCCTTTGGGTCAATAATACTTGCAATATCAATATTTGCTAATAACACTGCCAAAGTGGGGTTTAAAAATGAAATTTTTACCTGCTACAAAGTCGTAAACCTCCTTCTCTTCAATATTTAATATCCTTAAACTTTACGAAAATAAATTTGTCTGCTGCTCTCTTCAATAACCTGGGGCCAATTACGCGTAAAATGCTAGAGAAAAATATTTCAATTTACTTTGTGGAATACGCTGGCGTCAATATTTAAATACATAAGCTTTTACCTCTGCTCTTAGTAAACGCCCCCTGGTGAATTTTATTGCCATCTTTTTAAAACTCAAACCCAATTTGAAAAGTTTGGAAGAAAGTTTTGGATTTCGATGTGCCCAAGTCGTTTATAGGAGGTGTTTATCTGCCAGTTGTGATTCACTAATCTCTATACATATATTTTCTTAGAGCTCCTTGCTTTTTGAAAAATATTTTTATCTGGGACGCATTTATGCCAAATCTATACAGAATATCTTTAAAGAAACATTTTGAATTTAGAAGAAATAATATTTATTGCTTTTAGAGTAAATCTGTGAAGAGCTCAATATTTGTCGAGACCATCCCTTTGCGTATTTCTGAATAAAATCTCTTGTTATTCAAACATATATTAAGGATATATCAAGTCACGGACGTGTTTATTGAAATACCTACTAAAAAAAGAAATACTTTATACCATTGAACAGCACATAGTTTATAATATCAAATGATTTTAAATACTAAATTTAAGATAAACTAATCAGATACTTAATAACAAATAGCAGAGAGGATTTATTATATTTAGTTAGCTATAATTTATTATATATGATTCCAGCCAGACAAGCATTGTTTTTGTTAAGTTACTTACGTACTTAACCCTTTCATTCCCAGTGAGTCCAAATGGCATCATGACATTATTTATTTTATTTCTATATTTAATTCGGATATTTCGAATTCACACTAGAAAATTAAAATAGAAATACTTGTTTTATTAATTAGCAAAAATTCCATAATTAAATAAAGAGAAATTTATCATTGAACTTTTCTGGTGTAAATTCAGATTCTTTGAGCTATGGATTTTCTAGAACGTATTTTACCATGGGAATGAAAGGGTTAAATTATATTTAAACTGTTTTTCTTTATCTTTCTTTATTATTTCTACATTTAATACAGTACATGTAAAAATTATAAAAATATCAAGAAATATTAATTTTTTTTTTTTTTGATAAATTTCAAAGCAAATGATAAATAAATAGTTAAAAAAAATCCCGAAATGTGCCAAAAATTAATGATGGCGAGGATTGAATGACAACTACACTGTAAAAAATATGACTTTTTTGCTGCATCGTCACTCCCCCACTTTTATAGAATATCACTCTTTTGGCCAATGAGAATGCTCCATGATAGCCTGAAGTAGTCGTTTTCTATAAAAGCGGTGGAGTGACGATGTAGCAAAATATTCATATTTTTTACAGTGAATCCAAGGAATGGAATAACACTTGTTTTGTCTATATCATGTGACTGCATTAGACGAAAAAAAATCAGAATTTGTTCTCCAAAAACAAAAGAAATTTATGTCAAGCTATTAAGGTAACGCCGACCCAGTGGCGTGGTTGGTAGCGGCAGCTGCTCCCACACCGCTGGTTCCCGGTTCGAGTCCGGCTAACGGCATGGATGTCTGTGTTGTCCCTTTGATGTGTAATAAATGTATGTAATGAATTTTTTGTAATAATAAAAGTGTTCTGTATATTTGTTTATGTGTATTCTGGATCAATCGAGTCGACAGCCGTTGTAGCTATATCCTCAAAGCACTGTCCATTCAAAACTCAAACTATTAAGGTAACATTTACGTTCATGATCTTTACTGAATACTTAAAAAAATTAATATAAAAAAGGTTGCAGCGTGTTAAGTAAATAAAATTAATTATCAGGATGTGCGAAGCGAATCCTCTACAAGGCTACACAAATTCCTTTTTGTCGACATTTCAAAAGCGCTTTTCACTCGCTTTACACTTTTAAAATCTGAATTTTTCGGAAAATGTTCTTAAACATTTACATTTTATAAGTAGGTAACTTGAAAAACTTCAAGTTTGTGCCTTTCGGTTTCATAAAAATCACAATTTTAGAAAGTTCTATCCTACAACCCGCTGATGTTCGAGGAACCAACATGAAATATAGCCTACGTTGTGGCAGAGACTTGTCACAATAAATTTACAAGCATTACTTTTGAAATCGGTTCTATATTACCGGAGACTCCATAGAAGGCATAAGAAAGAAGTTTTTAGAACGCTTTTTGCTGATTTGATCGTTTTCAATTTGGAATTTTTAAGAAACGGTTCTTAGAAAATATTTATTTTTTTAAGTATCTACAATGCTAAATTTCAAGCTTTTATCTTTAACAATCCCATAAAAATCGTAATTTAGAAAGCTTTTATAACGCTTTTCGCGCATTTTAACTCCTTTTAAATTTCGAGATATATAAAAAATTTTAGTTGTTATAAAAGCATTTGCATATTATCAATAGCTACCATTCCAAATTGAAAATTTCTAGGCCTTTCAGTGCAAAATAAATCGAATTTTTAGAATGTTTTCTACTCCTGAATCTCCTTGGGTGTAAAGACAACATTAAGTATAGCTTATGCTGGAACAGGGGCTTTTTCTATCCATTTGCTATAATTGCTTTTGAGATCGGTTCGGTAGTTCTAGAGATTACACCTACAAACAAACAGGTAAACAAATGTTATTTCTCTATAATATTAGTATTGATTCTTAAAACAATACTGAAGTCTCGTGATAAAAAAAACACAATATTATTTAACTAAATTTTCATAAATTTTTTTTCACAATTCAATTATTTTGCAACTTTTCTTGAATGGAAATTATATGTTCATAAAAATGAATGGAGAAAAATATTTGTTTAAATTATTACTTGTTAAAATGCAATTATATGTTTATCCTTATTTTTGTCAATGTTCCATAAATTAAATCTAAATTATAAAATTGGTATCGTATGATAAAGAAAGACATAATTGTACTAAAAGATAATTAGTATGAAACTTATAATAAAAAGTATTTCTTATCATAACTGTTTTACGATAATTAAAAGAAAAAAAGTTATCAACATACTTATCACCAAATAAACTGGAAGGTAAAAAAAAAATACTCATAGCTTGATGATTTTGCTGTAATATTTTAAACTACATTTTGTTATTTTTTACACTGAAAAAAAAAATTAAAAGATATTTATTCAGTAAATATCAAATAAGTACTGCTTATTATTCTAAAAATCTTAAATTGTCTTTCAATAAGTCGAAAATAAATATTAACATACGATAAAAAATAATTGGCCAGAAGGTAAAATAGTATTTTACTAAAGTTATAGAAATAATTCCTTTTTTTATTTTCTAGAAGGATTTTTTAAAGAAGGAACAAATATCTGTTATTTTGCTGTACTTAAAGAGTATTTACACGCTTTTTAAGCATTCTGAATCGATTATTTTTCAGCTGAATAAAAATAATAATAATAAAAACTGTCTTTTCTAAACTCTTATGTTTAAACCATTGAATTTTTCTTTTGAATCCTTTTCATTGTAAGTTTTAATTTTATGATTTCTAAGTACTATTTACTGTTTTTTTATTATTATTTAGTTTTAACTGCATAAAAAATATTTTTTTTAAAAATATCAACAACTTCCGAAAAATAATTTTAAAATATTGCCGTAATTCTGAACAGAATAATAGACTTTGTAAAATATATTTCACACTTTGCTACCACAATACGAATAAAAATTGATTTGTTGATTTGCTTATGTGCCAAAAAAAAGAAATATCAAATCAGATGTTTTTCGTTTTCATTCAAAATAGATATGATTGTAAGAAGGGAAAAAAAAAAGAAGGCTTTCTTTTTTTTCGACCAACAGAATATAAAAAGACCATATTCCTCCGAACCAAGAACATATCTTGATAACAGAAAAGAAATGCGGGCACAGACGGCGATATTCACAGATTTTTATTTTTCTTTTATCTCAACAAGTAGGCATGATGTCAAGTTAGGCTGAAGAAGTATATTTTGAACAATGACGGTTTGTTCCTTTTGCAATGCGGCAACTATAGATTCTCTCATATTTTTCTTCCCTACTTTCCCCATTGTAATCTTTATTTTATTTTTTTTTTTTTTTTATGTATATTAAATATATTTTTTTACTAAAAAAATAAATAAAATAAAATAAAATAAAATAAAATAAAAATCAATATCTTATAAATAACTCAAGAATTATGTATAATGATATTTGTATAGTAAAACATTTTCTTTCAGAATCATTTTTTTCTTTTTTTATCAATATAAAGACATTGTATTCGATGAAGCCAAAAATTTTAACGATTAATATCTAATATTACTTGAAGACGTTCTAATTCCGAGTATTTTTTTTTTTCTGGAGATCGTTAAGTAAAGAGTCACTTTAAGCAGAAAGAAAAAAAAATCAAGAGTAACAAAATTTGGAGTTAATGTTATATAGATTAACACAGTAAATTTAAAAAGAAAAAAAGTTCAGATTGTTTTCTAAAAAAATAGAAAAGCACCAAATATTGTATATAAACAGCAGACCGGTTTCGGTAGCTTTTAGCGTACCGTCGTCAGTGCTAGCGGAGGTAGAAATCTGCTTATATATATAGTAGAGACGGAGGATTGAAGGCAACCAATTAATTGGATAGAGTAGTTATATTGGATAGAGTAGAAGACTGCATTGAGTTTGAGAAACTACGGCGCCCTCGTTCCTCAAACTCACCGCAGTTTTCTACTCTATCCAATATTAGCATTGTGTTACCTTTTTTTCCTAAAACAACCTTTACCATTGCTAAAATGCTCAAACAACATGACTTCAGAATAATTTTTGCACCTATTAATAAACTCACTCTCTCCAAGCTCAAAGATCCTATAGATTTATCTAATTCATGGGAAATTTACAGTATTAATTGTCAATGCGGTCTTCCCCACATTGGAAAAACCAAACGCTTTTTTTAAAAAAAGTATTAATGAACATAAAAATTATATTAAAAAACAAGAAATCAATAAATCCTCTATTGCTAAACACCGCTGGGAGATGAACCATATTTTCGATTTCGGTTCAGCGAAAATAATTTGAAAACCTACCTCCATTCATGAACTTAACTTCCTTGAAGCATTTCACATTTATAAAATTTTTTACAAAATTGTCAATTGTGAATTCGCTATCCCCCTCTTTCGAATTGCTGAAAATATTACATCAAAACCTCTATTTCGTAATAATTATTATTATTGTTATTATTTTTCCCGCTCCTTTTGACCTTTTTCTCTCCTCTTCGGTCCCTTTCCATGTGTGCTCTCCTATTGACCCTTACTTGCAGTCCTCTGCTATCCTATTGGTTGCCTTCAATCCTCCATCTCTGTTATATAGAGCAGATTTCTACCTGCGCTAGCACTGACGACGGTACGCTAAATGCTACCGAAACCGGTCTGCTGTTTATATACAATAGTTGGTACTTTTTAACGTTGCTAGTGTTTGTATTCCATTGCACTGCACCAAGCTCTATCTGAATACTAAAAAAGTAGTGCTTCAAATACCAAAAGTAGTACTTTAAAGCTTAGAAAAACCTTAGCTTAAGATTCCATAAATTGTTAGTAAGTACGTGAAACGTTCCGTTTTGTTGTTACTACAATAGTAAAATAATGTAAAGGTTAAAATTTCCATATATTATTAAAAATAAAAATCAGTACATTGTAAATAATTTAAGAATTATATATAATGATAAATGTATAGTGAAACATTTTCTCTCAGAATCACTATTTAATTTTTAATTTAAGGACATTGTATTTGATGCAGCCAAAATATCTAACCGTGACTATCTAATATTATTTGAAGGCATTCCAAGTATTTTTTTTTTTTTTTTTTCTCAAGATGATTAAGTAGGATAACTTATGCTCAAAGTGACAAACTGAAGCAAGGGTGTTTAAAGGTTCATTGTTAATAAATAAATAAATAAATAAATAAATAGATAAATAAAAACTAACTAAAGCGTAACAGAATTTTTAGTTAATGTTACATCGATTAAGACAATAAATTTAAAAAGGAAAAAAGTTCAAATTTGTTTTCTAAAAAAGTAGTGCCTTAAGTACCAAAAGTAGTCCTTTAAGGTTTATAAACTAAAGATTCCATAAATTGTTAGACAAATATATGAAACGTTCCTTTTTGTTGTTACTACCGCAGTAAAATAGTGTAGAAGTTGAAACTTCCATAAAGTACTATCTATGCTTAGATAAGATTTTTTTTTTCTTTTGGTATTTTATTCCAAATTGTCTAAATAGTACTTACACTAAGTTATTGGGTTAGACCCAGTAGATTTTTATAATCCACATACATTATGTTTTCGCTACAGAATTGAAGTACGCTAAAAATTATGAAATTTCATGGAAACATACCTTTTGTTGGAGTTTGCTATATCGATCTTTTCTTCTATTTTACTAATCCTTATAATAAATCACAAGTAAATTTATTCCAATAATTCATTAAGGACTTCACGAGTGTTACTGGCATTGGGAGTAAATGTTTTTTTGCCCAATTTTTATTACTTCTTATACAACTGTCTTTATATGAAACTGCGTCACATGATTTTTTTCTGCTAATGCCGAGAAAAACACCGTTTCTCAATAAATTATTGATATTGTGATTCAATGAAATATTACTAAATATATATATATTTTTTTATTTCATTTTTTTTTAAAAGTGATTAAAAAACTAAGAACGATGATAAGTGTCCTCCGTTTATTGAAATTATTTTTAAGAAAGTGTAATGATAATCCGCACCTTATAAGGTTTATTATTATTATTATTCACTTATTTATTTTGAATTTTTAAAATGTTATAATTTGTTGCTAAAATTGAAAAATTCCATTATTTTTACAGTGTCCTTATTTGTGTAAATTTTTTCATAAATGTTTCTATTTAGATAATTGCTCCAAATCTATAAAAATATATTATAAACTAAATGAATATTTTTATTTGAATATTTTAAAGAAAAAGATATCAGGCGTGCGCATTTTTTTGATAGATTGAACAGATAAAGTATTATAACGATTACTGAAATTCAATTAAAAAAAAAAAAAAAATTGGCTGAAAGTTTTACTGTAATTTTTGGCAATAACTCATAAATGACTTTATTTATTTTATCATGACAAGTCAAAAAGAAAGATAATATTTGTAACATATTTATATCCATTTGTGTTTATTGAATCCACTCAAGACTTCAAGCAGCAAGATCAATTTTGACAAATGAGGTATAGTTCAATATGTCTAGACATTTACTTGCGTAATGCTGACAAGCGAAAAAAGCAATAAATATCAAAACAAAATGAACTAAAAGAAATAATAATTTTTTTCCCCTCTCTCACTCATATAAGTTGACTTAAAAAGGTTATCACAGACTTTGATTATTGCCCAAACGTCAGTGAAGGCTTACTGTGGAAACACAAAAATTTTTGGTTTCCGCCTGGTCCATCTGTCTGTTTGTTCCGCGATAATTGCCGCAAAAGCATCGGATTGACTTGAAATTAAGTGGGTATGTTGGTGAGGTACTCGGATTAAACTGAATAGTTTTTTCGTTACATTTGATTCATTCGTTCGGAAAATACAGAAAATTTTATTTTTCGCAATAATGCTTTTCTATGCAAATCAAACTATTTTGAATTTTTCTTTGTTGAAAGAAAATGACTCATTTTATTAATAGAATTAAATGATAAATGGATACTGAAATTTACCAATATAGGGCTTAAATTATTCATATTATTTTGAAATTTTGCCATTGCATTTGTCAGTATTTTTAAATTATTACTGTAAATTTTGAAGATTTTTTTTATAAATGGGTTCCAATAATATAAAACAATTTGTTGTAGAGATTTACTTATTTCAAATGTATTTATTTCATTTTCTTCTTTTTTCGGTAAATAGTAGCATAGCAACCATTCATCCTAATCTTTATAATATTAAAAATTTGAAAATGTATTCGAAAGATTGAATAAAGTCAACTTCAAAACTGATAAATTAATGTTTTTGTATCTTTGCACGCTTCTCAGTTTTCAAGAAACAAGGGGGTATAATATAATAACACAACTTTAATACTTAGAAAAAGTAAAGAAAGTATTACCTGAGAAGTAAGAAGCCTAACTATATTAAAAATTAGTATAAGAATTAAATTACGATTTTTTTCAATATTAAAGATTTTTAAATTTGTAATACCTATGCTTGCACTTTGAATATTTTTATTTCTTTTTTATCTTCTTTCTGCATTTAATTTTAATCTATTTGAAAACGTTTTACTTTATCATAACTAGAAGGCGAAAACTCGGTTTTGTAACGATTTTGAGTTGTTACTATTCAATAATGCATCCTTTTTTTATGAATTTAAATGATGAGAAATGTATAATAATTGTTTAAAAACCAAAAATGATAAGTTAAAATTTAAATATGGTAACATTATAATTAATATACGATATTAAAATCTTTCATTTACATTATTAAATTATAATTACAAGTAGATTTACAAAAGCAGAAATAAAAAAATCTTAGTTTAGCGCTTTCTGATCTCGAACCCGAGCTCGCGGATCAATGCCCAAACGCCCTAACAACAGTACTACGATCACCGTAGCAATGCCGTTACAAAAAAACTGACTCCTCCCCCCCCCCCCCCTCCATCTGTTTCTCTAGAACTAAGGAGCGCTGTGTAAAATCTGAGGAACCTGAGACTAAAGGGGCTCTACCCTACAACATATATATATAAATAATCAAAATCTGTAATAACCAAGCTTGGCCTTCTCTTTGTAAGATCAGCATAAATTATCAATTTGAAGAAAAAAAAAATAATTACAAAATGAAAATACGTAACATTTTGATACTTTTAATGTGCAAGACTCAATTAGCAACAACAAAAATCTGTCAATCAACAAATATGCGTAAAAGAATCTTTAAAATTAATTTTTTACTTAATTTTATTTCTTTACTAAACTTAGAGTTAAATTTCTTTGTTTGTTGAGTGAAATATGGAGAAATATATGTATATATATTTGATAATCCTACATTGCACGTAGAAAAATTGTTATCGATAAATACTACATAATTCACCATACAGATAAGGAAAAAATAAAAATAAAAAAATGAAAGATGAAACATAAACCAGTTATGAAATTGTCCACAAAATACTCATAAAAGGAAAACTAATCAATTGTGGAACCATGGCACTATTATAAAAATCCAAATTGCCATAGATTCCATAAGAAAAAATTACACTTTCATCTTGCACAAGCTTCTTATAAGCTAATATTCTACAGGATTTGGAGGGTTGAAAATTCAGAAATTAGGCTTTAAACAGAGAGGAAAAAAATGGAATAAACGAACAATTGAAGTAAAGTTCCGAATAAAAATCAGTACCACTTACATAATATCTGGCTAGCATATGTATGAACGGTGTTGTTAAAACATTGTTACTTATTTAGAAAAAAAAAATGACTGAAAAATGACTAAAAAAATTTGTGTTTTTTTTTTTTTTTTTTTTTTTTTTTTTTTTTTTTTTTTTTAAACCAAGGCGTAGCATTAAAGAAAGAAAGCGTGTACATACTAACAAAATGAACCAGAAAAAATTCAATTAGATAAATTATAGAGCTGGCATCTAGTATGAGAAATTACAAATATATATGGAAACAACTGTTATTTTATTTAAAATTAACTTTGAATTAATACCATAAAAATGTATGAAATTATAGGAATATTAATATTGCATGTTATATGATGGAGCTTAAATTGAAATAAATAAGTTAATCAATAAAGAAATAAGAGAAAATATTACATAAATGAATATTAAAAGTATGTTTAATTAAGAGAACAATAAAAAAGTAGAAATTAAAAAAATAAACAAGGAAAGAAAGGGTGAGGGGGGATTTTAAAAAGACAAGAGTTACACAGTTAAATTTGATAAAATTATATTTATATATATAAATATGAGAAAATGGATGACGTGAAGTAAGTGGATTGTGAAATTGTCATACAGTAAGTAAAAAAAAAAAAAAAAAAAAAAACAAAACATTTATGAATGAAATTAAAATAGTAGTAAAAAAATAAGATGAAACCATCGGTACTAGATTGAAATAAAATACGCCGAATCAACTGAGGAATATAAAACATGTAATTTATGCATAATGATATAATAACCCTCTTTTTAAACAATAAATGAATTAATTATTGCTAAATAAATTACCATAAAGCATTACCCTCTTCCTTACTTTATCATCTAAACCTTCAGCCTTCCTTTTATGTATTTATTTTTTATTCCTTTCTTTCTCTCTCTCTCTCTCTTTTTTTTCTATATTATAAAATTACGCATTGAGTTAACAACACATCTCAGATCCCATACTTTAACATCTACAGCTACACTCCCTCTTATCCATAATAATCAAAGTTCATGAAAGTACTTACATAATTGTATATTAAGGAATTTATGATTTGTTTTTAAAAAGAAAACCATGAAGTAACAAGTTATAAATAAGTTTATTATTGTTATTATTTGCAATATTAGAAAAATATTATCTTTTAATTAAAAACAAACGATTAAGTTGTATATTTTTGCAAACTGATAGATGAAGACACGATTTAAAATGTGTACAATTAGTAAATATGTAACTATTCAAATCCATATCCCAGTCAAAGCAATAACATGTCTTGTAAGATAGTTACAGTAACACATAATTTTCTTATCTTATTTCCACTAGTAGATAAAATGTTTTCCTTATATGTTTTTAAGTGAAAACGGTTATACGAGAAAAAGTAAATGGAATAGAGATATAACAATGCAATGACAGAGTCCCATATATGATAGTCATTTCCTAACTTTTATGGTGCTTTAAAGATAAAGAGTGAAAGTTCAGTGCATCAGAAATAGGAAGTGGAACACTTTAGAAAATCATCCTTATATTTCGCATTGTATGTGGTGTGCGTTTCGCGTTACACAGTTCAAATTCATATGATTAAAGAAGTTTTTTCACACATGGAGTCGACAAGAGTTTATGTTTTTACTTATCCATCATATGTAGTAAGAATAAATCTTGCAATCATTTAACTTTTTTTTTTTTTTTTTTTTTTTTTTTTTTTTTTTACGAATTTACACTTTTTAGACACTGGAGATTCTGTGAAACATATCTTAGAAAAAAAAAGAAATCTCGCCGTCCGTCTCTCTATCTATAAACACACTATCTCCCGGACAAATTGAAATAGACACTTGAAATTTAATGTTTACTAAGTATAAAATAATGGAAAGAAGCCTATTTAATACACACTTTTCCACACTCTCCGATTTTTCATAACCGTGTATTTCATTCGAATTTTAATTCAAAGACATATTTTAATTGGATATGAGACGCTTAATCCAACACATTAAACTGTTAGTTACTATGGTTATTATTTATGGAGTTATAAGGATTTTTCTTTTATCGAATTCGATACTACTTGATTATCCCGTCGACCAAAAAACTATCGTCAAACTATAAGATTAAGTACCAATAATAGCTTATCGTAAATTTCGTATTCTCTTGACATTAAACACGTTACACATTTTTGTTACATCATCAAGCAATTTCTAATTCGACGTTTTTCTTGTATTTTTACTAATATTTCTACTAATTTATTTGTTTTTTCGTTATTTAAAATAAAAACTATGCCAATTTGTATAATTTAAGAATAGTTTGGCTATTTAAATAATTTGTCGAAATGGATCGATGCCGTCGGTATAATCAAGTAGTACTCCGCAATTCATTAACAGAGAATTACTATGTGTTAAAAATATTTAAATATACTTTTAAATTTTATTTTGGAATTGGGATGAATTTTATAAATAGTTTACACATGTTTTGTTTAACATATTTTATAATATGTATATCCAGGTGGATAAGTTTTACGGTGTCCCCCCAACGACTAGTTTCTATATGCAAGGATAATGAATGACATGGAAATCGCCTGAGAAGATGTATATTGACAGACCATTGTTTTTACCTGCTTTTAAATATCAGTTAAAGTGACAGTTTACTTTCTCAACAAACTTGCTTATTTAAAAAAAATTTATATTTCAAATGATGAATTCACTGCATTTCAATGTTCAACTAAAAGTACAATTAAAAAACAACTGCAGCATGTTACTTTATTTTTATTTTTTTTTATAATTTTGTAAAACTCTTAATATGTTTTAAAACCGCTACTATTTCTTAAAAAAAAAAAAATATATATTTTTTTTTCCATTTTTTAAAATATTTTCGTAAGTGTATTGCACAAGACTGCATGCATGGATATTTAGATACTTTTAAAATTACATTTAATATATATATATATTTTTTTTTACTGATACATATAGAGTAAAACGATGAAATTTAAAACTTCTTCATATATTTTTATTTTATTTTATTTTTCAAATAACAAAACTTGGAGGTTAATTCCATTTGCAGATTTACCACATATATAATAAAGAACGTGTACAAAGAAATTTAAATCTTTATCTCAAAATAAATAAATAAATAGCTTTAGCATTTTTAAAACATGAACGTGGAGAAAATAGGAACAAGGGAAAAAAGACATTTAAATTTTAATTTGTGTGGTTAATTGCGCTGAGTGTTATTAGGAAAATTTATAATATCTCGCGACATAATTATCGTATGTTTAAAATTGAGAAGTCAAAATATTCACAAAAAAAACAGGCTTCGGCACAGATGTCATATACGCACCACATTTTCACGTGTTTTTCCTCCCGTCAATTTGGCATTACACATCTGTGCTAAGGAGAAGATCTGTTTAATAAGTTTATAACAATTGTTAGGGAAAAGGAAACGGGGAAAATTAAAGATTTCAGTGAAATGTGCTGATTAAATGATGCAACTACATGCATTCATTATTGCAATAAGTATTAATATTTACGATTTATTGTGAAAATTATATTTGTTCTTTTGTTGCCTATTAAGTTTATTATTTATAACTGTTTATTTATTGTTTCCTTTTTGATTAAATTCATATTTATTTACTATAGTTTTTTTATTTTAATTCTTTAAATTATTTTTATTATATACTATATGAATAATTATTTATATCAAACTATCATTTATTTTTTTGTATATCCTTTTTTTTAAACTTGAATCTTTTTCATTTTTTCCGGTTATTTTATTTTTATGTTGGAATGAAAAAACACGTGCTGTTATTGAATGCAATTTGTAACTTACATTCAAAAACAAAATTTTAACCACATTGGAGATAGAAAAAAAGCACGTGCAAATATGGTGCGTATATGACATCTGTGCCCAGTCTTCCATTCAATATTTAAAAAGAAACATCGATTTTTTTATTATTTTAATGCCAACCGCCTCCTTAATTAAATTTTATTTTTCCCAAGATTTTGAAAAAAAAAAAAAAAAAACTTATTTTTTCCAATTGGCTTAATACAGATGAGTACAACAGTGAAAAGAAATTAACGAATTTTCCTCTCGAGACAGGCTTTGTACCTCTGATACTTGTCATTGTAGAGTGTTGTCAGTAAATTTTCAATTTAATGTTATTTTGAAGTATCATAGTGAAGTGGTATTTGAATTTGCTTCGTTCGGCATCACAACCCTACGCTATCGGTAGCAGCATATCAATCAAGGATATAAAATATTTATATATTTGCCTATTATACTGTAAAAAAAGAAAATCTGTAAAAAGTTTTTCTCGGAAACTGGGATTCCTAGAACTTTTTATGTAACGGCAACAACAAAAATTCGTGTAACAGTTACATGTTTGAATCATAAACCAAAAAATTTGCAAGATTACTGAGAATCTTTTAAGAAACAAGAATGCCTAAAATTAGAAAATGAACCTAAAATATGAAAATAAACCTAAAATATGTAAAATGCAACCCAGGTTACAAAGAAATTTTTGTATGATTACTATAATTTTAGTAGATTCTTTTGTAACGCTACAGATTTCTTTACCTTTACAAAAACTGATTTTGTAGATTTAAATCTTTATTTGTACAGTGTACAGATGAAATTTTAATATGCATACAGATTTCTGTAACTTTATATCTGTAAAATTACACATTTCTTTTTAGAGTTGCGTTCATCTGACGAAACCTCATTCGTCTCTGTGTCCTATGTCTTTCCAGCCATCACAGAGTTTGTACACTAAAAACCGTATAAGTATTCAAATTTTGTATACTCACTGTTCATTACCTCGTGTCACACGACAAATCATAACATTTTTAAAAAAACTATTATTTTAATTAAAATAATTTTTTCAATGTCATTCGTTTATTTTTGCAATTTAAATTTTAAAGGATAACCTTAATTTCAACGTTTTGTGTGTAGACATAGATTGGAATTAAAACATCTCATTAGAAAACAGAAGGTTGTTAGTTCGATACTGGAACTTGAAATTTACATCTTAATATGGATTTAATAAGAAGAAATCTCGTACTTTTAGTCAGTTTAAGGGTTTATATTATATATTTCGTTCATCTGACATTCATAATATATTTTGAAACTAAGTATTCTTTCTATTTAAAAAACTTTTGCGATTTATTGAAAATTCAAAATTTTAAATTTAATTAAAAACAATTTTTTTCGCTTTTAGAAATTTAAAATTTTATTCATATCTCCGCATTTTAATTTTTTTTTATTTAAAATTTAGAATTTTGTATTTTATTTAAATATTTTTTTTTCTATTCAGTGTACCAAATTTAAGGTAGAGGAATATATATCACTGAAGTAATAACTTAAGTTTTATATAATTTATATGCTAATGAAGTGAAATATTCATTTTTCTTGCTTCAAATAATGTGAACTTTTTAGTTTAAATTTTTCATAATTAAAATGTACATTTTTCTTAAAAAATGCAAACATATTTTTTAGTTTACGTATTCATTTTACTCGTTGAGAGAAAAAAAATGTCAAACAAACTATTTGCGTTCTTACGTATACGAGCATTTCAAACGTCAAAATATTTTTCATATCTTCACATTCAAATGTGATAAGACCACACAGACAGAAACACTTTCTTTTCCAGCAGAAAATGCGGCAGAAGAAACATTATTCACCACAAAAGGAAGGGAAATATCTGAAAAAAGAGGAATGTGCTACAGTGTCTTCCATTTCAAAGATATTTTTCAACAAGTAATATCTGCAAGCTGACTTTTCATTTCAAAGAAAATTCACAGAAGATATTTTTCAGAGCATTTTTTTGCTAACAATGCATATTTTCTGCTAATATTGTTAGGATTTGTGTTGTTGTTTTACTATATAATAACTAGATATAGTGATAGTTGCTACCATTGGATGAAAGAGCGAATTTTGCAAAATAGAATTTTTTTTATTACATCAAATAATAATAATGATAATAATAATAAAATACATAAATATATAAATAATGGCATGTGAACATGTCATAGAAAAAAATCTGTAATATGCAAACTGGCTTTTCTGCTACTTTTCGATTAATCGGCTGTTATTGTTTTTCTGTATAATAACTAGATATAGTGATAGTTGCTACCATTGGATGAAAGAGCGAATTTTGTAAAACAGAATTTTTTTATTACATCAAATAATAATAATGATAATAATAATAAAATACATAAATATATAAATAATGGCATGTGAACATGTCATAGAAAAAAATCTGTAATATGCAAACTGGCTTTTCTGCTACTTTTCGATTAATCGGCTGCCAGTGTTATGTATACATATGTATAGATATATATGTATATACGTGGTACGATCCAAAAATTCGGGGAGTGGACCATTCCTGATGGTGAAAGCAAGTACCTAAAATTAAATCGCTATCGGGCCTTAGAGTGTCGATGGATAGTATTTTATCTTCAAAGATGATTGGAGACGTGGATTTGTATCCCACCGCTGACACCATTTGTGGTACCTTAGAGTGAAGATGAGTAGCGTGTCTTGAATTCGAAGGCGATGACAAATCATAACAAATTTTTTGTTTTATTAAATACTGACAAATGGAAATATCTTGAATAATAATGTCAATATTTATCTACTTAATGGCATTTAAAGGCAAAAGTTGTTTGAAGTACTAAAAAAAAAATGCATGTCGTGTTTAAAAGTTGAGTCCCCCTCCTCTCCTCAAACAAATAAATAAAAGTTGATAGAAATATAAAATTATTCTTTAAAAAATAACTCTTTGTGTACGATTTATATCAAATGGTAATTTCAGTCTGAGAATCTTTTAAAATATGTATGAAATTAAAATAAATATATAACTATGAAAAATATTTAAAATATTATATATTTTTCATAATTTAAAAAAAGGGGGAGGGGGGGAGAAAAAACAGTGAAACGCTTCTCCCTTTATAGCTTCTGAACCAAACTTTTGCTATAGCTGAAAAACTGGTTTTACAGGAAAACTAAGAAATTCTTAATGATGATATTTAAAGAAAAAAATTGTGTTTAAAAAAAGAAAAAAAAAAAGCATGTTGCATTTTTTAATTACGTCCACACTTCCCCTAATAAATAAATAAATAAAAATCGAAATTTTTTTTTTTTGGAAAATAGCCTTTTGAATAAATTCTATAAACAAATTCTAATTTTAGTATGAGAATCGTTTAAAGTATGCATAAAATTGAACCAAAGTGCAATTACGAACAATATTTAAAATATTAAGTTTGGTTTAAAAAATAAAAATAAAAATAATGAAACCGTTCTCATTTTTGGCTTCGAAACCAAATTTGTGTTGTAGTTAGAAAAAGGGTTTTGAAAAACGCTCAGAAATTCTTAATAATAACTTAAATGGTTTTTAAAAACAAAAATGTGTATGTCTTGTTTATAAATTATATCCCTCTCCTCTCCTCAAATAAATAAATAAATAAATAAAAGTAGTTAAAAATTTTTAAAGAAAATAACCTTTCGATTACGATGCATAACAAATAGCAATTTCAATCTGAGAATCTTTTTAAAATATGCGTAAAATGGAAGCAAAAATGTAATTATGAACAATATTTTAAATATTAAATATTTTTCATAATTAAAAAAAAGAAAAGAAAAAAAAGGGAAGCAGTGAAATTCTTCTCCGTTTATGGCTCCTGAATCAAACTTGTGTTATAACTGGACAACTAAGAAATTCCTAAAGATGATATTTAAAGACAAAAAGATGTTTCAAAAAAAAAAAAAAAAATGCATATTTATTTATTGAATTACGTCCCTCTCCCCCCCCCCCCCAAAAAAAAAAATATTTTTTTATATATATAAATAAAAGTTAAACAAATATATTTTTTAAATAACCCTTCGTGTACGATCTGTATCAAACTGTAATTTCAGTCTAAGAATCTTTTAAAATATGCAAAAAATTGAAACACATGTCTAATTATGAAAATATTTAAAATTTTAAATATTTTTAATTATAATAATAATAGTAATAATAGTAATAATAATAATAATAATATTAAGAAGAAGAATGATTATAATAATGATAATAATAAAATGGAACTCTTTCACGTTGAAGGCTTAGTTTATAGCTTCTGAACCAAATTTGTGCTACAGTTGGAAAACTAGTTTTACAGGAAACCTAAGAAATTCTTAATGATGATATTTAAAGATGAAAATGATGTTTAAAAAACAAAAATATGCATGTTGCATCTTAAAATTATGTCCTCCCTCCCCATAATAAGTAAATAAATAAGAATAGATAAAAATATAAAAATATTTTTTAGAAAATAACCTGAACAAAAACTATAAACAAATTGTAATTTTAGTCTGAGAATCATTTAAAATATGCATAAAATTGAAACCGAAGCGCAATTACAAACAATATTTAAATATTAAATTTGGCTAAAAGAAAAAAAAAGAACAAGTAAATTACATGTTAGATGTTAGCAAATGAGATTCATTTGTACTGTAACGAAGTTTTTAAAATATACACTACTTCGGATACAATACAGTATCCGAAACCTTTCGTGTGGTCCTAATACTAAATGCTTTCTATTATACAGTAATTAATTTATAGTAATCTTCAGGAACGCATAGCAACGTCATAAAATTTGAAATAGTTGAATATAATTAAAACGCACCCCAAACAATGGTTCCCCCTATGCCGTTATATAATATAATACTTTTGTGTGGCCCTGTTCATTAATAACAAATATTCTTTGCATCACAGATTGTACAGAGTGTATATTTTAATATATATTTCATAGATGCCTATGAATTGTAATATGTTCGAAGTGTAACATCATTAAAATGAAGTTGAAACTTTTTTTTTCCATTGACCGCAATGTAACGTAATATTTTTGATTGTCCCTGTAATTAAGCTATGCATCCGATTTTTATAAAATTTTAAACGACTCGACAAAATTATGTAATATTTCTACATTTTAAATTCAAACGATTCTGTTGGGTAATTTTTGCTTTATTATATGCGGACAGACGAACGGACTGAACGACGATTATAGGTGCTATGTATTTATATAATTACGAGCGCACCTAAAAAACAAAGAAACTCGTTTCATTTTATGGCTTCAAAACCAAGTTTGTGTTGTAGCTGGAAAACTTGTTTTACAAGAACACTAAGAAATTCTTAATGATGTTGAAAGTTGTTTTGAGAATAAAATTACGCATGCCGTGTTTGTAAATGTAAATAAATAAATTTAAATAAATAACATATAAACAAATAAGTTATATTAAAATAAAAATATTTTTTTAGAAAATAATCCTTCGAGCACGGTTTATAAACAAATGTTAATTTCAGTGTGAAAATTGTTTAAAATATGGATAAAATAAAAACCTACATGTAATTAAAATATATATATATATATATTTCTATTTATGATTTTTAAGCAAAACTTGTGTTGCAGTTGGAAAACTGGTTTTACAGGAAAGCTAAGAAGTTATTATTCATTGCAACTTTTTTCCTTTTTTCACGGGATATCCAGACAGAAGAACTTCCCTGGTGAAACCTTTCCTATCTTAGTTTTTAATTAATTTTTCTTAAGAAGAATGAATTTATTTATTTACTTATTTTTCAAAATCATCATAGAAAGAGTAAATTTCATCAATTAAATAACTTCAAAATCATTTAAATAACCCCACTTTTCTCTTAGGAGGTAGTTTGTACGTTTTGATGATACAGCTCTGTTTATCTTATATCAACCCAGCAGAATATTTTGAATTCCCGCAAAATCAAACTTATGTTACAGTATCCCCCTCGACATTTGACTATAACCAACAACATTTTTCAGTTTTGTGGCCGTCGGCCGTTTCGACGCTCCACAAAAGAGATGCAAGTGCAGAAAGGGGAAGGGAAGGGAGCGAGATCTGTAGATCCCCCCTACATCATCTATCAAATCCTTCTTTTGTGCAACTTGTCATCCCGCCTCCCTCGTTAATTCGAATCTAAGGGTAAATATATGCGATGATGACAACAAATATTAACTCCATTCTCGGTCGCTAGAGGTCGTTTCATTTTTAGATGCTAAAGAAACCATTCCATTCTTCTGATGTATATTTTTTCGCTTTCTTTTAATATTTTTTAATAATTATTATTTGATTTATTTTATTTTTTGATTAAGGGGTTTTTTAATAAAATTTTTGACAGAATTTTAGCTAACATGAAAACGAAATCATTTAAATAAAACAAAGTTATTTTCTTCCATTTTACCGAGAAATACTGTGAATTTTATATTTAGTCTCCATATAGAGACTAAGAAGTTTGATATTTTTTAATTTAAAGTAGAATAGAAAAGAAAATAATAGAAAATTTTCTGAATATTTTTCTGTTTTGAAGTCGTTTAAAAACTATCTATTAAAGAGTAATGATTTTTAAGTTTCATATTTATAATTTCTATTGCATTCAAATGATATTGAGCTGAGATTTTGTTTATTAAATAATGAGAATAATATTAATACAAGTCAGAAATTGCACTCAAGCGTAGCAAATGATGTGTATCGTACTATATCGAAGTTTTAAAAATATTCAGATCTTGGTGTAATACACTGTAAAAAAAAATCTGCAAAGGTACTAAATCTTTTCTAGGAAACTGGGATTCCAAGAACTTTTCCTGTAACGGTAACAGCAAAAATTCAAGTTTCAGAATCGATTACATGAATTTTTCCTGTTATCGTTACATGAAAAGTTCTTGGAATTCCAGTTTCCTAGAAAATGTTTAGTAACTTCACAGATTTTTTTTTTTTACAGTGTAGTATACAATTTTTCGGATACAATATGGTAGCCGAAATCATTTGTGTATCCACGTAAATACTATTTGCTTTCTATTATACAAAAAGTAACTTGTAGTAAACCTCAGCAACATATGTCAACTTCATAAAATGTGAAATAGTGCAATATAAATGAAACACGATCCAAACAATGTTTCCCTTTATAACGTTATGTAATGAAATACTTTTGTGTGGGTTTATAATTTAATAAAAAATATTCTTTGGATCACAGATTGTACAAATATGTATTTAAGTATATACTTCATAGATGCATATCAATTCTATTATGTTCGAAATCGTGTAACATCATTGACTTGAAGCTATTTTTTCCCATTGACCGTAATGTAACGGTGTAGTTCGGATTGTCCTTGTAATTGAACTATGCTTTTGATTTTCATAAAATTTGAAACGGCCCGACAAAGTTACGCAACAATTACATATTTTAAATTTCAAACGATTCGCTTGGGTAGTTTTTGCTCAGTTATATGCGGTTGGACATACGGACGGAAGGATTGAAGAACGAGTATAGGGGCTTCGTATTTACATAATTATGAACGCAACTAATAACTAGTCGTTGGGGATCACTGTAATACTTACACATCATGGATATGCATACTACAAAATATGAAAATAAAACATGTGTAAAATATTCATAAAATGCATCGCAATTCCAAAATAATATTTAAACGTATGTTTAAATATTTATAAAATTTTTAATGAATTGCTGATTAATCAATTTTGACAAATTATATATAAAACGCCAAATTACAAGTAGTACCGAAAAATACCGAAACAAATAGTCGGTAAAGTAGTACCGAATTGCGTAAAAGAAACATCCTTATAACTCCAATAATAATATCATTATTAACTAACAGTTTACTGCGTCTGATTAAACGTCGGTTACTGATATTCAATAGGCTTCTTTCCATAATTATATATTAAGTACACACCAAATTTCGAGATTCTATTTCAATTTGTTCGGTGATAGAGCGTTTACAGACACACAGACAGACGGACGACAATTTTTTTTTTTTTTTTTTTTTTTTTTTTTTTTTTTAATCTAAAGATAATGTTTTTCAGAATATTCAGTATCTGAAACGGGTAAATCCGACAAAAAAAAAAATTTCGATTTTCAAAATGATTGCAAGATTTGCCCTATACTGCACTGTGAAAAAAAATCCGTTAAATTTACGGCAAAAACTGCAGTAAAATTATATGTATTTTTTTATTACATCTAATTTTACTGCAATTTTTACGGCAAAAACTGCTGGCAACATTGCTGCCGGCAGTTTTTGCCGTAAATTTAACGTTTTTTTTTTTTTCTTTTTCTTTTCTTTTCTTTTCTTTTTTTTTTTTTTTACCGTGTACGTATGATGGATAAATAAAAAGATGAGTATAGAAAAAAGAATAGAAGAAACATGCTAAGAAGGATTATAAATCTTTAATCCTTTATATTACAAATTATGAATTCATAAAAATTTCATCTTCTAAAGCATTTTTCCTGAACTACATTAGAAGACTTTCGCATTTGTTTAACTTATTTTACAAGAATTTTCTGAGTTAAATTTATTTAGCTAAATTTAAATTCTTTTAGGGTTTTGTGCAATATTTATAAATCCCCTCAATTATTTTTATTTTAAATATTTCTTTACTATTATATAGAATTATAAATGTACAATTGACGCTCTTACACTAGAAACATAGAAATATTTCCCAACTGGAATTTTCTCCCAATAATCTTTCACTGGCAAGAAAGCTGAAAAGATACAAATGAATATAGTTTAAAAAAACTAAGAGTAATTGGTGAACATATATAGAAAAAAATACATACGCGTCGAATTGATAACTTCCTCTTCCTTTTCTGAAGCCGGTTAAAAATAAAAATTGTAATACGGAAATTTTTTTTAAATTTCACATAGATGTAAATAATGTCAGGAGTGGAGTTGGAACCCACAATCTCTTTCGAAAAACAGAGCTTCAATCCGGCGCCTTAGACCGCTCGGCCATGCTGTCTACACTCCATTCGGTGAACATATTCAACACTTTTAATTAGCGGAAAATCACTAATTTTATTAGTTTTTGCCTAATTACGAAAAAAGTACTGAACCAATTTCGATGAAACTGAATTGGTACCAATTCGAGAGCATCGTCTTTCATTTAACACCAAAACCAAGTTAATCGATTGCATGGTTTCGGAGGAATCGGTGAACATACATAAAATAAGGAGAGTTACAAACTCACAAATTCACAAACATACAGGTGAAGTTAATAAAAGCGTGGTAAAAACAAGTCATAGTTTAAAAAACAATTTGGTTTTCTTCAATAAATAATGCTTCTAGAACACATGGCATTATTAATAAAGAGGAACTGACATGCCATTAAAATAGCTTCAATTGTAACCGGTTTCGCTGGATTTGATTACCACCACACTGTAAAAAATAACGTACGATTTAACGGAAGTATTACTGGTAATCTAGACGCCAGTACTATTTACTGTTTTTTAACGGAAAAATTTTCGTAAATTCCGAGAAAAGTCATAAAAAACGGAATATTCACGGAAATTTTTCCGTTAATAAACAGGAAAAAACACTGGCGTCTAGATTACCAGTAATACTTCCGTTAAATCGTCCGTTTTTTTTTTTTACAGTGCAGAGTAAACTTCCAGTAGTAAATTTAAATAGAGTTTCTCCTGATTTTACCATCTAATTCGTGCAAAATTTCAGTCATAAAAAATGCCAAAAACAGTTTTTTATTTTTATTGGTGGAAGTTTTTTAGGTGGTAATCAGTCCCCGCGTTTCTGCCACATTGTGACAAACAAGACAACCACCTCACAAAGTTAGTGAAAAATATCGTATTTTGTCAAATTGCCACCACGGAAAACAAATAGATAATTCAACTCTATTTATGAGAAAATAATCTCTTAGCTACTTAAAAAAGCAAATTGTTTTATTTAAAATTTACTGGTAGAAGTTTGTTCCGGTGGAAGTCATAAGCAGTTGATCGAATGTAAAAAATCAGCTGCCATCTTGTGAAAACCTCCTCAGCTATTTCACTCGCAACTAGTAAGCAATACACTATGTGTCCCTTCCTTTTATTCATAACTAGATGTCCTGCCCGGCGTTGCCCGGGCCCGTGATGTTATTCGGTTTTCAAATGTGTTATTTGCTTTCTAAATGACCCTTAAATTAAACTCAAATTTCTATGATTTTATATCTTTAAGTTCATTTTGTCAAAATTTATATTTTTAAACGGAAAAATCGCGAAAAGATATTGAATTGAAAGCACATGCTGTTTGGTATTTTATTTTCTATGTAATTTGATTTTTTGGAAACTATACGAACCGAAAGCGAACGAAACCGCGACGGAACACTCAGGTTTTTACTGGATCCGTAAAAATGTTCACACATTTTATTTTGTAAAAAAAGAATTCTATCCATACGAAAGTTCCAAAGTTTTTGAAAGTAATGTAAATCTGGTTTATTGAAAGGCTCTAAAAAGATAGTGCTAAAATACGGACATCTAGTTACTTTTAGCGTAGCAAAAATGTATTCTCCATGAGCCGGGATGTATCGTGTTTGTCGGTGTATTTGAACGGGTTAAATCTCATTTTTTAAAAACAAATTGCAACATAAATTATGAGAATGTTTTAGCTTTAAGAAAATATTTTCGGTTTGTCAGGACGTATATAGAATGCGCCCTGCAAAGACAAAACCGCAATGAAACGATCAGGCTTTTATTGATTTCGTCAAATTTTTCGCTTTTTTTATTTTGTAAAAATTATTTCTACTCGTCCGAATGTTTCAAAATTTTTTTAAGAAGGTGTAAATTTGGTCTATTGAGATGCTTTTAAAAGATTAGGATGAAATATGTAGGCTTAGATACTTTTAGCGTAGAAAAAAAATATTCTATACGTGAGTCGCAAAGTGCCTCCTTTTTCCGGTGTATTTGAAAGGGTTAAATCTTATATTTTAAAAACAGATTGCATAATAGATTTAAAAAATGTTTTTAGGCTTAAAGAATATGTTTTTTGTTTACCGGTACCCATAGGATTGCGTTTTGCTAAGTCAAAACCGCAATGAAAACGATCTGTTTTTTATTGATTTCATCAAATTTTTCGCACATTTTATTTTGTAAAAAATATTTCTATCCATCCGAACGTGTCGAATTTTTTGTAGGGAGTATAAATTCGATCTATTGAGAAGATTTTAAAAGATTGAGTTGAAATATGCACGTTAAAATAATTTTAGCATGGAAAAAATATCCTCTCTGCGAGTCGCAAAATGACCTTCTTTTGCCAGTTTATTTGAAAGGGTTAAAATCCAAATATTTTAAAATCAATTACACCATCGGTTAGAAGAAAGTTTCAACTTTAAGATTTTCTATTTTGTTTGGTTACATCTTAAAAA
Source organism: Maratus speculifer (assembly GCA_964019185.1). NCBI lineage: Eukaryota > Metazoa > Arthropoda > Arachnida > Araneae > Salticidae > Maratus > Maratus speculifer. Next base: position 51,327,695 of record OZ025290.1, on the reverse strand, counting down.
ATATGCCCTGGAAGAGCATTGACAAAAGGGAGAAAAGTGGTTTTGGGAAAAACGACCTTTTTTTAAATATTTCTTTTTAAAGGGTTAACTGCAACATTATTTCGAATTAATAATAGCATTTGAGACCTAAAAGTATGATATTTTGAAACATGTCTGTTAAGATTAACTGCGTTAAGCAGTTTGGTTGATTTGGATTTTTAAAAAAAAAAATGATCCAAAAACAGAAATAAACGTCGAAAAATGTTTCTTCTTTCGTTTAGGTGCATAAAAGAGTTTGTGCGCATGTGCAAACAATTTCTTTCCCCGAACATTAAAAAATGGCTTTTTTATGAAAGTGAGTTCCACTTCGTAATTAATATATCTGAAATTAATCAAAATATTAAAATTCTGAGCTTCAGGTGCATCAGGAGAGGTATTGGGCTACTCTCAATTTGGGCCACTCTAATAATTTTGTGCCTCTTACGTCCCGTAGATTTTGCTAGCCATCGCAGACACACACACACGCACGCAGACAGACAGAGGGATTTGTTATTTTATTAATATAGATTCCATTATGGAACATAAGATAAAGTAAAGTAATTTGTTTTTCATTCTAAACCCTATTATTACTAATCAATAAATTAGATGAATTTTATATATATATAAAAATTAATAGTACTTTAAAGGCATAAAGAACATAAGAATTGAATCTCAGTAAAAGACATTTGTTCACAGCTACGACTTCTCATATTTTTTATACATAACTAGTTGCAGGTAATGTGAGAACTTCCCCCCCCCCCTCCCACTTACACACACAATTATTGACACCTATATCTAATAATTTACTCCCCAGTAAAAATCTTTTAAATACGTATTTTCTCTCAAAATTCTACAAAGTAATGTCATCTAGGGTAACTTAGACACTTATATTTATTTTCGGGTCAATTTTTTCATACTAATAGTCCAAGAACATATTCAATGAGGGAGAAATATTTGAAAACAGAAAAATTACCAATTTGAGGCATCCATCTTATTTCTAAAATTTAAAGGAGTGTTTTTCAGAATCTATTTGTAATGCAACCATCTTTGAATTTTTCTTAAATTTCTACAAGTATAAATTAGTTAGATTTTGATGAATTAGTATCATGATTTATAAATTATAATTATTTAATTTGCCTTAATAAGGAGTGCCATTTTTTGGTTCCAGTAATTTCATTTCACAAATTCCCAAGTGAGGTGTAATTGTGGGTAATATTATAGAAAGTTGAAATATATTATTTGACAAATTTAAAAATTATATTAATAATTTATTAAATTTATCTTATAATCAATACCATTCATATTTAAATTGTTCCATGAGAGTCTGGCACAACTTTTCTGTTACAGATTTATAAATGTCACTTACTGGATATCTGCGTTGCAATTTAAAACGTGAAAAAACTTACGCATACATCTGTAGATATAAGTAACATCTGCAGATGTAGTAAAATAGAACCTATTGTATATTTAAGTATCTTGTTTTTATAACCTCTTCAGACCCGAGGTGCACATTTGTGTACCTCTGATTTCAACTGCGTATCTCACTTAATATTTAAAACTTTTTTATTGAGACGAGAGGATGCTATTTGTGTACGTTAGCCTTTTCTAGTTTCAGCAAGAAAGGGTGCTAGCAGTCTTAATTCATATGATTTTGGAGAAAATAAACGAGCGATTGCGAAAAATATAAAAGTTCGAAAAAGTAAGTACATTTTTATAATTAAAAAATTAATATTTATTCATAATATTTTTTAAGAATGCTTATAAACGCTTCAGTATTGCATAAATCATTTAATTTTTTTAGCTAGATCAAAATATGTATTTAAATTAGATGTAACTTGTAAGGTACACATATGTGCACCTCCGGTTTCAATTCTGTGTTTTTGGAAAGAAGTCATCTCATACAAAAAATTTGTATTGGATGGTATATAATTGGTGCAGTGCTAAATTTGTGGAATTATTAAAAGATATACTTAATTATAAATAAGAATTCATTTTGTTGCTGTTTTAAATTAAACATTAATTTTTAAAAAAACATAATTATTATATCTGTCAGAGTAAATAAACTGATGAGGCCAATGGTGATGGTGAGTCTTCTGGCAATGAAAATTTAGATGGCAATGATATAACTATTGAGAATATTTCTCCAGTATCCCGAATCCATGTAACTATAAAGTTTAACCTAAAAGGCCTTTGTTATGGAAAGCTGAAAATAAGTAAATTTTTTAAACTTGTGTTACAGCACACTAGAATAATAAAATCTTATCTTTTCGCAAATATTTATTTAATCTTTTTTTCTTCGAATAGTATTTCGAGAATCATTGATTGATGAGTATTATCTAAAAGCAGATTTTACAGGATCGCAAATCCTTTTGAATCATTTCTAGATTAGTTAAATGAAGATTTTTGGGAAAAAGTTTCATATGAAACCAATTCCGTTCAAACATTTCCAATTCTATTATATTACGTTCAAACACGAAACTGTCGCTCAATAAATGCATCTAAATAGGAAATTATAAAAACTGCAGGCGTACATACTCATGGGAACTTTAAAATGCATCCAAGCAAGGTTCTACTAGCAAAAAGACTTGTCAGTACTTAGAATTGCAGCTACTATGTCACGTGATCAATTTTTTGAGATTAGATTTTTTTTTTTTTTTTTTTTTTTTTTCATTTTGCAGATAAATTAAATGATCTTTAAGCAGATGACAAAATATGAAAAGTAAGTCTTATCTATGAATGCAGTAAGAATTAAATGTTTGTCCCTGCACCGGCCAAAAGCTTTATCACTAGATGAATAGAGGTCACTAGATCCCATTTGCTGGACGTTGTGGATCTAGACAGTTTGTGCCGTTAAAACCTAATCCGTTGGCATTAAAAAACTTTATTTTATCCGCCGGGGATGGCCATACCCTTGACTGCCAAATCTACCCTGGAAAAGGAATTTTACCAGTTGATGATTCAAAATAATTATGATTAGGTCTAGGTGGAGGCATTGTGATACTGTTTTTTAAATTTATACTAAAAGACAACACACGAGTGGTTTACTAGAACATTTTTTTACTAGTGTAAAATGTGTCGAATTTTGATTAAGGAACAATATCTACTAAACTGGAATAATTATGAACAAAAGACTAGGAGGAGCATATAAAAAAATCAAGAATGATCGAGATTTGTAACATGCAGAGTGGGATGAATGACTAAGGGAAGGATATGTGTATACTAAACTGGAAAAATAACAAATGTGTAACTTTGCTTTCGATTTGCATCGATAGCGATCCAAAAAGCAGTTGTGTTAGGTGGTCTAAAGATCAAAACTGTAAAATTAATGTAACGCAACCTGCAATTGTGAATACAAAACGTATATGGGTAATACAGATTTAAATGATAGGTGTTTAGCTTACTACCTTTGTTCTATTCACACAAAAAAGTAGTCAACAAAAAATTTTATACACTTTATAGATTTGGTTATTTCCATTTGTTGGATAGCGTATATTAGACATTGCAAAACAAGTAAAGTTTCTCGAAAAGACATTGTCTCTCTTGAGGTATTTTTAGAGATTGCTTATGTACTGATGAAATATAAGAGCAAAGTAAGTGAAGAACGACGACCATGGAGACCACGCAAAATTTATTCATCTGAAAATGATTCTGAGGACGATTCAGCAAATAAACCAAAGCGAAAATAACGTAAGGGTATTTTAGAAGCCAATTTACTATATTAAATACGACAAGATTGGATAATTTCTTCTTTCAACAAATGATAACTTTGCTTCAAAATGCAAGTATGAAGACTGCAAATCAAGAACAAGAGTTATTTGTACAAGATGCAATATATATCTCTATATATAAAAATAATAATTTTTGCGAAAATAGCACGTAAAATAAACTCATATATCAATTGTCCACCAAATTCCTCATTTAAATAATTTTTTGAAAAATGAAACTTTTTTGCAGTATGAACCCGAGGTGCACATATGTGTACCTGCCAGTAAATATAAACTAATAATAATTATTTTACTTTTTATTACAAAATTATGTTTCTATACGTATAAATAGATGAAACAAACTGTGAAATAATTTTTATGATGGCTTAAAATGGGTCAGGTCTGAAGAGGATAATAAATATGAATGTATTTTTAAAAAATAATTTCCTTTTTGAAATATAAGCATTTTTTTTTCTTTTTAACACTTGCAAGTAAAGTGACAGACAACTGTTCACATTGCGCCATAGTCATTATTTCATTTATTGTAGGGTTGGTGTCAGTTATTGGAGTTATAAATCATATTTATGAAAAAAAAAATAATTTTCAATAATAGTACGTATGTGTAATTTTTAAGAATTTTGTTTTGAAAAGAGTAATTTTTTAATATATTCCTACTATCTTTTCAAAAAGAAAAATAAGCATAAATGGCTTAAACATTTCTGCAATATTGATTTGAATAAGAAAGAATCCTTAAGGTGTCAGTTTCTGGGGAATACAGGGTGAGTTGAAATTGTTTTTACAAAATCAGAGGTGTGGTAATAAGTATCCAGAGGATGAAAAATTGCATAGAACATGGGGTCACAAATTACATTTAGAGGGAGAAAATTGCAAAAATATGTTATGAAGAAACTAGCGTCTACTCAAACAAAAGGACCATAACTTTCAGAAAATTGAAATATGTTATTGTGAAACTTTTAACAGTTATACTCATCTTCATTATAAATGTGATAACATAAAAAAAGTGGTAACAGTTTCCACTATGCATAATAGCAGTATTCACTTAGCGTCCCACATTTTGGTATGCGATTTCCAGATCATACGGTATTAGGTATCATCCCATTTTTCCAGAACTTTTCGTAATCCCTCTCCCCTTCTTATTTTGTAAAAACTATGGGTAAATTAAAAAAAAAAAAAAAAAAAAAAAAAAAAAAAAAAAAAAAAAAAAAGGGGGGGGGCGGGGCAAATGCAGTCTGCACAATAAGATTCCTATTAAATGTTGTAAAATGCAATTTCTTTTGCTACATTCTAATAAAAAATATCCTTTGAAGCATTTTGAAGAGACATTGCATTTATAATAACATAAATAAATCAATTAAAAGCCATAGAATTTCAGATTTTTATTTTCCTGGCATATCACTCTGTGATGTGTACAAAGTAAAGGGCATTCTGCTACACAGTACAAATATTCTTTTCTAGTTTTTTTTTTTTTTTTTAATTTCTAATTAGTATTTATATCTTAACACAAATATTTGAAGAAAGTAACAAATTCTGCATTTAAGAAATAATTTTTCATAATTAAAATATAATCTTCACAGAAAATGAATGTCATTTTCCTGGACTGAATTTTAGTTCGTTATTATGTATAAATATGACGCTGCAGAATAATTTTTCTTATTTTTAACATAGTTCAAATCAAAAATATTAAAACCATAGCCCTCAGGAAGATCTTTTAGATATTTCTTTGAAAATAATCTGATTAAAGTCTTTGTAAAAAATGAGTAGACTTTTATTATGTCATTGTCCTGGCTTTCATAAATTAACAAATAAAACTAACATTACATGTAATTTGAGCATTTTGAAAATTTTTTCTTTTAAACAAAATTAAAATTGTAGGCAAAAATAATAAATAAAAAAATGTTAAAAAAATGTTTTAGAATTGAAAATGTCATTATCCTGGCATACATATGCAAAGAAATGACATAGAATAATTAATAAATTATAAAAATTAGCTTATTATTTAAAATTTTCAAAATTTAGCAATTTTACATGGAAATCCTTTATTCTCTGATAGGAAATAAATTTACCTCTTGAAATTTTGAATTGTTTTCAATGGATATTTTCAATATCTCAGATGGTCAAAATCTGACTTTTTGTGATATTCATTCCTATTTATTTAAAATAAGGGAGCTAAAAAATCAAAATTGTTATATTCTTGCTTAAAATTATAATTTAATATAGTGACTTGTTCTTCTTACTTATGTGGACGGCATAATCCCTTTCAGGCTCTACCTGAGTTGGAATCGGGTATAGAAAACATAATGAAAATTAACTTCACGGTTAACGCTATGATTTTTTCCAGCCTTTTAAAAAAAGTAAGAATATTATAACAGCGGTATTAACAATATTTTAAAATAAAATCAATGAAGAATAAATGTATAATTTTAGCACAATCAACTGATTGGTAAAGTTATCATTCGAATTTAATATTTCCAACTGAGTGAAAAATTGCCCAGACCATAAATCGAACACGGATCCTTGGGTTACAAAGCGAATGCTTTACCGTTTAATCCTTTTTTGTTTATTTTTGGCCATTAAACCAGAGTTAAATTAAGCTGGAAAGAAGCAAAAAGTTAAAATCATTTTTTTGATAGAGTGGCGTACAAGTTGAAGGTTTATATTCTTTTTTATATACTTATGTGCTGTATGAGGCATGGTGAATTATCTTAAGTTATATTGTTATGATTAATAACTTATCAATTTTGCTCGAATATACTCAGCTAACATTTTCTTTTAACATTAGATATTTGACTGATGAATATTTATACCAGACTATAATGAAAAAAAGAGAAAGAGGGAGAATAAAAAAAATTACTTGATTTTAATTTTTGATTTCAATTATTCTGATCAATTTTATTAAGCCCTTCGAAATCCACAATAAAAATAAAAAAGAATAAATAAAAATAAGGATTATGTCAGTGTTGGTCTGATATTAATATTCTTACGAGAAAAGACCTAGATCCATATGAAAATTAAAAAAGTCAATTAATGCCTTGGAATTTCATTACATGATATCGGGAAGAAAAGATTTGATTCTGAAGGTTTCAATTTCAGGTGTTGTGTTCTCTTCCCAATTGATAAACTCCGTTTGTGAGCGAGGTGCTTATCAGAAAATTCCGCGGGATCTCTTATTGTCGTTCTTGTCGTATATTGGTCGTCATTAGTGTCGAGGGAGTACAAAGAAGGACCCATGTGCCTGCTATTTGGTTCACGTAGAGCCCACGTCGTTGAAAAGCGGAAGTGTAGCAAATGATTCGCAGCATTCAGACCACTCTACTCGCTTCCGAGTTGCGGCTTTTGTGCAGAGGGAAATTTTCATTTCCGGGTTCTCTCTTACTGAATAATTTATTTTCAGCATCCAGGTGATCTGAAGGTATACTTCAGTTTTCGAGAAGAAAGAGCTTTATTTAGATGAATAGCAGGACTGCGATATATGTAATGTGGTGGAGTAAAATTGCGCATTCATAATAAGAAAGAGTAGTTTTCGTTAACGTGTATTTTCGCTCTATTGTAGCAAAACTATGAAAATTATTAATGTTATAATTAATGTCAGCTTCAGAAATTTTGTTTGGAGTTCGACGTAGAATTTTAATATTTGTTCCCTTTCGAAATTTTACATGAAGTACCATAAGAGTTAAATGGGAATTTTTATTTATCAGCGCTTCAGTGGTCAAGTAATTAAACGAAAGTTATTTTCTGTCGATGCTTGATTAAGTGCCATTCTTTTTGTGGTATTTCATTTACGAGATTAAAAATGCATGGGAAAATTTATTTTGGAATCTCCAAAATTAAACTAGGTAAATTTATTAGGCATATTCATCATTTTATTCTAAGATATTAACATTAACATATGCAAGTATAATTTGGTAAGGACTCATTCAAGTATTACGTAAGTAGAAGAGGGTAGGGGCTCCAGTACCTGTTTATTTTTGCTGATAAGGGGCAGAAGAGGGCCATGAGAATTCTTACAGTAAAGATCATACAACGAAGCAACTATAGTTTAACAACAAAAAGCAAGAAATCATAATTTGGATGAGCATTCTTTTGATACTGAACGACTTAAGAAAAAGCTATGGCGTGAACAAGAACTGGAAACAAGGAACATTCCAGCCCAGCACCACATTGAAAACGTAATACAGTAAAAACCCAGTTATCCGTAAAGCATGAGACCAAAGCATTTTCGGTTAACCAGAATTCCATAGGATTTTTCGGATAACCGGGGTTCCATTTTTCGAATAGGCGGGAGGCTTATAATGAAAACTTGTTTGATGAAAAGCGCGTGTTTGTAATTTAAAGCATCGTTGTGATAAAAAATGTTCTGATAACGTATTCAAAACATCCTGATTGACAAACCAAAATTACAAGTAACTACAACAGCAAGGCGATAATTTACTAGTTAAAATTGAAGGTCAATGGTAATAGTGACGCAACACAGAGAATTTTCTGTGAGGAGAAAGATGCGCACGCAACACAGAGCCACAGAAAAGAAATACAAATAGTAAATTTTTAAGTAATTAATAAAATAATACGTGCAACGGTTAAAAAAAATTGCACATCGCATACTGTAATGAAATAATACCGATCCAAAAGACTATAAGAAAGTAAGTTGACTCTGTTTATTTATTACTTACCCATCATACGTAGTATAGGGTAAGTCTTGCAATCGTTTTAAAAATCGAAAAAAAATTTTTGACGGATTTACACGTTTCAGATACTGGAGATTCCGAAAAACATATTTTTAGAAAAAAAAATTTGCCGTCCGTCCGTCCGTCTGTGTGTTTGTGTGCCTGTCTGTCTGTCTGTAACCGCTCTATCTCTCGAACAAATTGAGATAGAGACTTGAAATTTTGTATGTGCTTAGTATGTAAAAATGGGACGAAGCCTATTTAATATCAGTAACCTCGATTATCCGGAACTATTTTTTTCGGACTCTCGAAAAATTCGCTCTCATGAAAGGTATATACAAATTTTCGAATTTTTTTATTTTAAGGAGTGGACGTAAAAAGCAATAAATTAACACAAATTCTGCATAAAAAACGAAGTCAATCGGATAATTAGTTGTCGAGATAGTTCTAATTCTGTTTTTCACATTCTTTGATTTTTCATGACCTTGTATTTCATTCAAATTTCAACTCAAAGATATCTTTTAATTGCAAATGAGACACTTAATTCGATGCCAGAAACCGTTAGTGAATATGATAATTATATTTAAAGTTATAAGGATGTTTCTTTTATGCAATTCAGTGCTACTTGAATAGTTTGGCGTTTCATACAATTTATCGAAATTGGTTCATCAGAAATTCATTAATTGAGTATGATGATGTGTTAAAAATACTTAAATATACGTTTAAATTTTATTTTGGAATTGTAATGCATTTTATAAATTGTTTACATAGGTTATGTTTTCATATATTATGTTATGCATATCCATGATGGGTAAGTATTAAGGTGGCCTCCAACGACTAGTTTCATAAAAAACATGCTTTTTTAAACTATTTCTACAAGTATTAGACCTTCCAAAGTTTTGATTTTTATTTATTTTGTTTCTAAATTTTTAAGCTAATAAGTATTAAAACAATACTTCAATGCATTAAAAAGAATTCGGAATTGTTTTGATCTAAAGCACACAAATAAAATAGTATCAAACATGAAAATATGTTGAAAGCTGTCATTCGATATCGGTAAAAATAGTGTTGACAATAAAATTTTTCACAATCTGTTGTTAGATAAGTAAAATATTACTATTTCTAAAAGGTGGCAACAAAACAATTTTTATAATAATGATGAAATATAACTGACAACACAGACACAATGCCTTTCTATTAGATGAAAGTAAGTCAAGCACTAACCCACTTTTTTTTCAATGAGTGAGCATGCATATAGGGGAGGGGGGCTGAGAGATCGGGTTCTCCTCATGTCTAGAGTTTTGAGTACAGCAATTTACAATACATACAAGAATTCTTTTTCAACAAATGAAAGTAACAGTGACCATATTATAGCATGAGCCTTTTAACTGATAAAATTTCAATAATCTTGATTCAAGTAAAATTCAATAAAAATACATTTAAATTGAACCTTTTATATTTATAGAGCTTTGTGATTTTTACTTTCCTCTGTATATACAAGAAGAAAAGATCAAAACCCTAAGAATTTTCGACTTACAATTTTTGATGGATTTATATGTCTTGAAATGATGTAAATACTATTTGACTATTATAGGGAAATTTATGCCTGCTAGAATGTCTGTCTATTTCTTACTGCGGCACAAATTATGTAGCCTCTGTCTCTCAGTCGCAAGAATTAATGGACGAAAGTTAAACAAAATTCGCATTTTGTAAGATTTTGACAAAAATAGATACAGATCAGGTTTTGGCCGATATAACCCAACAAGTGCTGCTGCTGTGCTGCGTTTTTAAAATTTTATGTTTTTATGGAATGGAATTTTCATAAAACTTGGGATTCATTATACATTTACATAAATTGGCGTGGTTTATGTTTAGGTGCATCTTGTTCAACGAGTGGAGCTCCTGTGCTGTACTTTCCACGGTTCTTGTAATAACTATAGCTCGGTATCTGTAGAATGGGATTTAGCAAATATTTATTACAAATTATGTTGATTAAATTTTGATTTTGCTCACCAAACAACGAGTGTGTCATATTACATCCGATCCGAACAAGAAAATTCTGCTTACAAAAACCCCGACCCCCCCCCCCCTCACACACACACACACACACACACACACAAAAAAAAAAAAAAAAAAAAAAAAAAAAAAAAAAAAAAAATTAAAAGAAATTCGACAATCGACACCCAATCCTAACCAGACAAACTTCAACTTGAACACAAGCTGAATACGAAACATTTAAACTTGAACCTGAACCGAACTCATAAGGGAAAATTAATCCATGTTTTAAATATATATAGCAGTTTCAATGAATCAAAAGGGAAATTGCTACATAAAATTAATAATGGGAAACTGGAATGCTGGAATTGAGGAGAAAAAGAAAGGTGAATTATCACTAGGCGATCATGGATTGGTATGCGCGTAATGAAAGACAAAACAGATTAATTGAGTTTGCAGAATGTGAACAGATGTATATCATGATTGCATTTTTCACGAAAAAGCCACAAAGAAAATGGATATGGCGTTGTGCAAATTTCTCAACAAGTGAAATATTCTACATCTTGACCAACAAATAGTATCTTATTCAGGACTGCAGCGTTCTCAATAACTTCAATACAGGAAGCGATCACAGATTGGTTAGATGCAAACTGCTGTTAAATACTAAAGTGGAAAGAATGAAGCTTTGCTTACACTCAAAGAAATCATTCGATGTTATAAACTTCCAGAAACAAATAAGAATTTTATTTGGAACTTAAAATCATTTCCAAGAACTTCAATCAACTTTAGAAGATGAGCAAGATGTTACAATAGTGAACAAAAAATTAACCAATACTCTACAAGAAATTGCAAAGAAGATAGCCGGCAATGCACAAGTATAAAAGGCAGAAAATAACAGAAGAAACAAGAAGATTGATGAAAAAACGCAGCGATTTAAAATGAAGAAAAATGATCCTAAATCAAGAGTTGAATATGCTGAACTATGTAAAACAGTAAGAAAATGTGTTACAGAAGATATCAGAAAATTTAACTGTGATTTTGTTTAAAAAGTTCTAGAAGATAACAAAAGTTTAAAATCAGCTAAGCGCAAGCTATGCGTTAAAAGAAAACGTATTTTTGCACTGAAGAAAGCAGATGAAACAATCGCCAAAATCAATAAAGAGATAGTACACATTGTTGAAAATTCTATAATGATTTATATATGTGAAGATCAAGGGGAAATCAACATATGTGATCAACGAGAAAACTTAACAGAAACTGAAGAGATAATCGAAGTGATGACACATGGTGTTTTGCAAGTAATTAGATTTATGAAAAAAGGTAAATGCCCTGAGGAAGATGGAATTACAATTGACGTTATAAAAAGAGCAAGAGAAGAATTTGAAGAAAGGCTATCCCTACTGTTTTCCAAATGCCTCGAGAAGTCTGATGTACCAGAAGATTAGAAAAATGCTGTGATGGTGATACTTTATAAGAAAGGGGAGAAGGAAAACATTAAAAATTACCGTCCGATCAACTTACTACCAGTGATTTATAAAATTTCCACCAAAGTTTTAACGACAAGATTTGAATCAGCTCTGGATTCAGCTCAACCTAGGGAACAAGCAGGATTCCGAAGTGGATTCGGCACAGTGAATCACATCCAAACAGTAAGGGAACTTATAAAAAAACACAAAGAATATAATTTACCTCTCCGCCTTGCCTTTATTGATTATGAAAAAGCATTTGATTCTGTTTTACACATCAGCAGTAGTAGAATCTTTGGAGTACATTGATATAGACAAACCTTACATCAATATCATAAAGAAGATTTACAAGAAAGCAACAGCAACCATCCGTTTAGATAAAGGAAAAACTAAGATCAAGCTCGCAACAGAAGTAAGACAAGGAGACACCATTTCATCTAAGCTTTTTAGTACTGTCTTGGAAATTATCTTGAAGAAGCTGAATTGAGAAAACAAAGGGATTAGAATAATTGGGGAATATTTAAGTCATCTCCCTGTTAAGTCGCTGACGATATTGTAATTTTCAGTAACAGCTCTGAAGAATTGGAAAATATGCTAAAAGATCTGGCAGAAGCTAGCATTAATGTGGTATTAAAAATAAATTTAGAAAAGACTAAGGTGATGTTTAATTCATTTACACCAAAAATAAAAATTGTCTACAAGAGCACTGAGATTAAAGAAGTGCAAAATTATGTGTACCTTGGATAGGAAATATCATCAGATAATAGTATGATGAATGAAATCAATAGAAGAATAAGAAATGGATGGAGTGCTTTTAGGAAGAACATTATTATTATGAAGAGTAATATGCCTCTTTGTTTGAAAAGAAAGGTGTTTAATCAATGTGTTTTGCCTGCACACACTTACGGAGCAGAAACATGGACAGTAATAAAACGGATGATATAAAGACTACAAACAACGCAGAGAAGTATGGAAATATGTATGCTAGGCATAATTAGAAGAGACAGAAAGAGGATATCCTGGATAAGAAATTAGACAAAAGTTTCTGACATCATTGAAAGAATTAAACAGCTAAAATGGAAATGGGCTGGGCACATTGCAAGAAGACAATACAATAGATTGAACACAAATATACTACATTGGTATTCCAGAGATGCAAAGCGACCAAGAAGATGACTCCCGATAAGATGGAGTAACGAAATTAGAAAAGTGGCAGGTATAAATTGGATGACGAAAGCACTAGATAGGAAATATTGGGAAAATCTGGGGGGAGGGACCTACATCCAGCAGTGGATCGAAAATGGTTGATTATGATGATGATGATACATGGGGGTATCGTAAAGTTTTATTCGCAATATGCCACATGCAGTTGTATAATTCTATTTCGCACCACTTTTTCAAGCCAAAAATATTTTACATACGCTTTGAAAACACTTGCAAAAAATATACTACGAAATGTTTTATTTATTTATTTATTTATTTATTACTTACCCATCATACGTAGCATAGAGTAAGTCTTGCAATCGTTTTTAAGATCGAAAAATTTTTTGACGGATTTACACGTTTTAGAAACTGGAGATTTCGAAAAACATATTTTTAGAAAAAAAATTTGCCGTCCTTCCGTCTGTCTCTCTGTCTATAAACGCTCTATATCCCGAACAAATTGAGATAGAGACTTGAAATTTTGAATGTATTTAGTATGTAATAATGGAACTAAGCTTATTTAGTATCAGTAACCTCGATTATCCGGAACTATTTTTTTCGGACTCTCGAAAAATTCGTTCTGATGAAAGGTATATAAAAGTTTTCGGATTTTTATTTTTTAAAGAGTGATCGTAAAAGGCAATAAAATAACACAAATTTTGTATAAAGAACAAAGTCGATCGAATTATTAGTTGCCGAGATATCTGTAATCCTGTTTTCCACATCTTCGATTTTTCATGACCTTGTATTTCATTCAAATTTCAATTCAAAGATATATTTTCATTGGAAATGAGAAGCTTTACTTGACGCAATAAACTGTTAGTTATTATGATTATTATTTTTGTTGTTATAAGGATGTTTCATTTTCGCAATTCAGTACTACTTGAGTAGTTTGGCATGTTGTATAATTTGTCGAAGTAGATTCACCAGCAAGTCATTAATAGAGCATTACTATGCATAATAAAAATATTTAAATACACTTTTAAATTTTGTTTTTGGAATTGCAATGCATTTTATAAATAGTTTACAAATGTTTTATTTTCATATATTATATATGCATATATATGATGGGTAAGTATTACGGTGGCCCCCAACGACTAGTTTTAAATAGCGGTGCGAATAGAATATAAAAAGAGTCGCCTGTGGCAGCGTTGTAATTAAAACTTTACGATACCCCACGTGTATATGCATACATTCGTTAATATTCAAAAACATAGTCGTTGTAATTTTTTTCATCTAAAGATGTTGTTGACTTTTTCGAAAAATTGGCTGAACCTGAATCAACCAAAAAGAATCAAATTACAATTCAAAAAACAAAATTACAATGAAAAAACTAGTCGTTGGGGGGCACAGTAATATTTACCCATCATTATACATATGCATATACAATATATGAAAATAAAGCATTTGTAAACTACACTACTGGCCATTAAAATTGCTATACCATGAAGACGACATGCTATAGACGTGAAATTCAAACGACAGGAAGAAGATGCTGTGATATGCAAATGATTACCCTTTCAGCGCATTCTGACAAAGCAGGTGCCGGTAGCGACACCTACAATGTGTTTAAATGAGGACATTAGTCAGCCGGTTTCTCACACAGAAATTGCATTTGAGCATTGTTGCTTGGTGAAAAATTGTTGTGATGCCTCGTGTAAGAAGGAGAAATGCGTACCAGCATGTTTCTGATCTTGATAAAGGTCAAATTGTAGCCTACCGGGATTGCGGTTTATCGTACTGCAGTATTGCGGCGCGCGTTGGTTGAGATCCAATGACTATTCGCAAAATATAGAATCGATGAATTCAGGACGGTAATACGGAACGTCGTACGGGATCTCAAACGCCCCCTATCACTAGCAGCAGAGAAGACAGGCATGTTATCCGTATGGCCGTAATCGATCGTGCAACTACGTCACGAGCCCTAAATGAAGAAATGAGGTCATTTGCAAGACAAGAAGTGTCTGCACAAACAGTTCAAAGATGTTTGCAACAGCATGGACTCTCAGCTCGGAGACCATGGCTGCGAGTTCCCTTGATGCTGCGTCATAGACAGAAGTGCCTTCAATGGTGTGATCAAGCCATCAAGGACGAACCTGGGTGCACGATTGGGGAGGAGTCATTTTTTCAGATGAATCTAGGTTCTATTTACAACATCATGATGGTCGCATTTGTGTTTGGCGGCATCGTGGTGAACGAACATTTTCAGCGTGCATTCGTCATTGTCATACTGGCCCATCACCTGCGTGATGGTATGGAATGCCATTGGATACACGTCTCGGTCATATTTTGTTCGCATTGACAGCACTTTGAACAGTGCACATTACATTTCTGGTATTTTACGACTCGTGGCTATACCCTATATTCGAGACCTGCGAAACCATATGTTTCACCAAGATAATGCCCGACCGCATGTTTCCGGATTTGTACGGACCTTAATTGATATGGAAAATGTTCGGCTGTTGTCCCAGCCAGCACGTTTCCCAGATCTCTCACCCATAGCAAACATCTAGTCAATGGTCGCCGAGCGACTGTCTCATAACCATACGCCAGTCACTACGATTGATGAACTCTGGCATCGTTTTGAAGTTGCATGGGTATCTGTACAGTACATGTACAGTAATTGTCATCCAATCTATGTTTGTCTCAATGCCCAGTGTGTAAGTGCTTTTATTACTGTCAGAGGTGGATGTTCTGGGTGCTTATTTCTCAGGATCTATGCACACAAATTTCTTAAAAATTTAATCACTTGTTTTTTCTATCATAATATATTTGTCCAATAAATATCATTTTGTTATCTGCATTTCTTCCTGGTGTAGCAATTTTAATGGCCAGTAGTGTATTTATAAAATGTACTGCAATTCTAAACCAAAATTTAAACGTGTATTTAAATATCTTTACTATGCATAGTAATGCTCTATTAATGAGTTGCTGATGAATCTATTTCGACAAAGTATACAACACGCCAAACTACTCAAGTAGTACTGAATTGCGAAAAAGAACATCCTCATAACTCAAAAAATAATAATCTTATTAGCTAACAGTTTATTGCGTCGGATTAAGCGTCTCATTTCGTATTAAAATATATCTTTGAATTGAAATTTGAATGAAATACAGGGTCATAAAAAATCGAAGAATGGGAAAAACAGGATTAAAGATATCTCGGAAACTAATAACTCGATTGACTTCGTTCTTTATGCAAAATTTGTGTTATTTTATTGCCTTTTACGATCACACTTAAAATAAAAAATTTCGGAAATTTTTATGTACCTTTCATCATAACGAATTTTTCGAGAGTCCGAAAAAAATAGTTCCGTATAATCGAGGTTTCCGATGTTAAATAGGCTTCGCCCCATTCTTACATACTAAATACATACAAAATTTCAAGCCTCTATCTTAATTTGTTCGGGAGATAGAGCGTTTATAGACAGACAGACAGACAGACGGACGGCACTTTTTTTTTCTAAAAATATGTTTTTCGAAATCTCCAGTGTCTAAAACGTGTAAATCCGTCAAAAAAATTTCGATTTTAAAAACGATTGCAAGACTTACCCTATACTACGTATGATGGGTAAGTAAAAACTAGTCGTTGGGGGACACCGTAATACTTACCCATCATATATATGCATATATAATATATGAAAATAAAACATTTGTAAACTATTTATAAAATGCATTGCAATTCCAAAACAAAATTTGAACGCGTATTTAAATATTTTTATTATGCATAGTAATGCTCTATTAATAAGTTCCTGATGAATCTGTTTCGACAAATTATACAACACGTCAAACTACTCAAGTAGTACTGAATTGCGAAAAAGAAACATTCTTGTAACTCCAAAAATAATAATCTTATTAACTACAGTTTATTGCGTCGGATTAAGCGTGCCATTTCCCATTAAAATATATCTTTGAATTGAAATTTGAATTAAATACAGCGCCATGAAAAATCGAAGAATGTGGAAAACAGGATTACAGATATCTCGGGAACTAATAATTCGATGGACTTCGTTCTTTATACAAAATTTGTGTTATTTTATTGCCTTTTACGATCACTCCTTAAAATAAAAAAAATCGAAAATTTTTATATACCTTTCATCAGAACAAATTTTTCTTCGAGAGTATGAAAACAAGTAGTTCCGGATAATTGAGGTTACTGCTATTAAATAAGCTTCGTTCCACTCTTACATACTAAGTACATACAAAATTTCAAGTCTCTATCTCAATTTGTTCGGGAGATAGAGCGTTTACAAACCACAGACAGACAGACGGAATTTTTTTTTTTCAAAAAATATGTTTTTCGAAATCGCCAGTGTCTAAAACGTGTAAATCCGTCAAAAAAAATTTCGATTTTAAAAGCGATTGCAAGACACCCTATACGTATTGTATGGTAGTGGTAATAGTGAAAACCCTATTGGGATAGAATTTGGATAAAACTGAGCGATGCACGACCCCAGCCGATATTTTGCATTTTTACGATGAAAATTATAGCAAAATCTTAGTTTAAAGTTGTGCAGCCAAATTTCATATTTGAAATTATCAATTAAAAAATATATTTTGATCCCGTTTTGTATTTGGATATATAGCAGGAAGTGTTGTTGAATTGCACCTTTTTAATAATTTCGCTCATCTCATGAAGACCTTATAATCTCGCTTCTCTGTCTGTTTGTCCATCACAGGCTCGTGCTCGGAAAACTATTTAAGTTATCGACTTGATTTTTTTCTTCTTTTTTGGTTGAAAACCTTTCCATGATCATCCACGATCATAAATTTTGAAAATTTCCTATATGGGTCATTTTCAAAAACTTGTTCATTCTATAACCCCCAACTTTAAGAATTTTTAATAACTAAAATAAAGTTTAAAAAATAAAATTTAAGCATTTACATTACTTGTCTGACTGTTTAGAGTAAATGTGGGTCAAATATTATCAGAAATTAAAAATAATATTAGTGTAATTATAGTTTCAATGTGTTAGCTATAGCTAAAATGTTATGTCCCCTCTTCCCTTTTTACTTTTTCAACTGCTATAAAATTATAAATCAACTGTCAAAAATGTTAATTTTTTCAGTTGTGACAATTGTTGTATGTCTTATCTGTAGCATAGACCATATAATATATTTTTTAAAACTTGTTTCTTTTTTTTTTTTTTTTTTTTTTTTTTTTTTAATGGAACAATTTATTGTTGTCTCCAGATTTTTTCCCCTCTGTTACTTCCACTCTGTTACCATATTTATTGTAATAAATTATTACTACTAAGTGTTCAACACAAGGTTCTGCAGTTCTTCGAACAGCCTATTTTTAAATGAGTCCACCATTTTTTAAATTATTAAAATATTTTCACCGTGGTGTTGAAGTAAAGCATTTACAAGTTAAGGATGTTTTATTCAGTTTCGCCTCTGTTACCAGCTTATTTATGTGAAATTTTTTTTAATACTTTTATAAAATTTTAACCATAAGATCAAATGGTGCTTCTTAAATAAATAGGCTTAGTTTTTCTTGTTTTTAATTCACTTTGTGCTGCTAAAATTATTTGTAGTTTTTTCCCCTCTGTTTCCATTCCCCTCTGTTACTATGCTTATGGTAACAGAGTGGAACAAAATGTAACAGAGTAAGAAACTACTAAAAAAAAAGTTTATTTGAACATTGTTCTTGAAGGCTGCATATTCTCGTTTCATGTTCTTAGAACAGAATTAAAAATATGCAATTTTCTTTTCAAATATAAAATAGTAGTTTTTGTGGTGAGCTAGTTGCCATAAACATTAGGCTTTAATTTTCTCAAACAAAATGCTTCGTTAATTATAGTCATTTATATTTATTAATCAATACTACTTATTTATGAAAAAATTATGCAGCGTGAAATACCACTATTTTCGAATATTAATTTTTGTAAAAACCTTTAATTCTTGCTTGGTCTGTTTCAAATTTTATGATATCTTATAACATATGATTAAAAATGTATTAAAGAAGAAAAGATCATTATTTAAGTAGAAAAGAATTTATAAAAAAAAGTACACCGCGTCAAATACTACTATTTTCAAATAGTAACCTCTGTAAAAATCGTTATTTCTTGGGTTAAAGCGTCATCCAATTGGCACGCGAATTTGTTAAAATTTGAAAATCTAAGGCGAGCTGTTTGAAATTGAAACACAGATTATAACATACGATAAAAATTTATAAAAACAATGCCACGTGAAATACCAGTATTTTCGAATAGTAGTTTTTTGCAAATATCTTAAATTCTGCCTTGATCTGTTTGAAACATTGAAACTTCATGATAGCTTATAACACATAATAAAAAGTTATATAAAAAAAATTGTCTGGTCTAATCCTACTATTTTTTAATAGTATTTTTTGCAAAACTTAAATTCTTGCTTTAAAGCACCACTACCTCGACTAATATATGATGAGATTTTTTTTTTTTTTTTTTTTTTTTTTTTTTTTTTTTTTTTTTAACTAAGCAGTGCGTTTGTCATAGCACATTATATAAATTTACAAAAGAGAATGCCCCGCCAAATACCACTATCTTCCCATAGTAATTTTTGTAAAAATCTTAAAATCCTGCTGGATATGTTTGAAACATTAAGATCGTATACAATACATGATATAAACTTATAAAAAAGTATGCCACATCAAATATCACTTCATTATCAATCAGCGTTCCCTTCGGTTACTTTTTTTCCATTATGTTACCGTCAATTTAAGCTGGTTTATTTCACAAAAAAAATTATCAATCATCATTTTGAATAATTAATTGTGTAACTTTAACTAATATTTTATTTATGTAATATTTTTTATAATTTAACTAAAAAAAATGTGAATGCACATTTAATTGAAACTTATGATTTTTCCAAAAAAGTAACAGAGAGGAAATCCTTTGTATTTTACAAAAATAAAAATAATCTTAACAAAACAACAGTTAGAATTTTCTGAAAGTAGCAATCATGTAATTAAAGAAAATGTGATATTTACTGTTTTAGGTGTTTTATTTTTTTAAATAAAATTTTTTAACTGTTGGTAACAGAGGGGAACATTTTACTGTTGCAAGTCCATACTTTATTTTTTATTTGACGTTCCAAATCAAAAAGTGAACTGCTGTTTTCAGTTTTATATACAAGAAATGTTTTAATATCATCTAATATTTTTATAAGTTGTATTAAAAAAAAAGATTTATTTGTGAAAAATTTCCCAAATGTACAAGTTTTTTGAAAATGACTTATATATTTAAACTAAGTTAATTTGTTCTTTTCTATTTCGAAACGTAATCTCAAATTCTCCAAACATCGGAAAAAAAAAGATATAATAAAATAATGATTTGATGTTTGTTATTACAGTTTTTAAACGTGGTGGTTACGGATGTGAGAAGTGCGCATGCAAATTTTGAGAAAATGAAAATCATGACGGGTTTTAATTTCACATGAAATTCTATGGTTGTGTCACTCTGGAATAAGTTTTTTTTTTTTTTATCCGCATTCATAAAAAAACATTAGTGCCTCAATTGGTAACTTCATCATAACAACTGATCTATACTATACTTTTTTGATTACATATGCGATTGAAGTTTAATTTTAAAAAAAATGGACAACTGAGTTTGATAGTACTTTGTTAATCTTAGCTTAAATAATATTTGTTTGAGAGTTAGGTTGATTAATATAAAATGTATTTCTTATAATATTTGTTTGAGACTTAGACTGATCAATATAAGATGCATTTTTTACTGTAATTTTGTAGATTTAGTATAAATCAATGATACAGTTCCTTCTATAACATTTCCTTTCGTCGAATTTTGACGGGTTCCATCTCGTTAGAATAATTCCGAAGAAAATATTTTGATGAACACAGCATACTATTTTTAAAAAAAATAACAAAAAAGAATGATAGATACTCTTGGTTTACATAAATTAAAATATATTAGAAAAAAATTTGTCGTTTTTATTTTTATTTTTTTTTAATGCTATAAATTTTAAAAGGTCTTTACCAATGTAAATATGTATTATAAAAATTTTAAAATAGAAAGTCAAATTTTTTACAACTATACTTCAAATATAATAAATACTGATTTAAGTTTATAAAAACAGCTATGAGTTTTTGAAATATTTAGAGAAGAGTGTTTCAACTATCCCCTGTTAATTTTTGATGCTGTATATAGTAATGTTACAACAACACCCTTTCAATAATACTTCAACAAATTATTATCAAGCAACAGATGACTTATGAACCTTTGAGTTAAGTTGATAAAAATAATCTTAATTTTCTAAAAATACTTAGAGTGGATTATTTCAATAATATTCTGTGTATTCTTGATATTATATAAAAATAGTACAATAATATTTCTTGTATTCTTGATATTGCATATGAACAGATTATTACTAAAAAAAGAATTTTTGATTGAAGTTTTTGAAAACAGTGTCGATTTTATGAAATATATAGAGAGAATAACGAATATATCGACTATCGCTTATGTATTATTATTAGTGCAAATGAAGTAGTACGATAATATTTATCAGATAATAAATAAACTGATTTTTACTTTGAAATAAAGGATTTGTGATTGTTTGATTGTCTTTTTAAAAATAGTCACGAATTCATAAAAATATTTAAAGGTGACTATTTCGATTATCACATGTGTATTATTATTTCTGCTTTGCAATATTTCAGTGATATACCACTAATAATATCCCACTCCAGATATTTTAAATACGAAAAGCCGCACGATAAGTTACAGCGTACTTTTGTAGAAAGATAATGTTGTTCGAGATATCAGAAAATGTATGTAAAAGTTTGTTATCGCGTTTGAAGCATCATTAGTTCCACCGAGAAACTTTCATCACCCCTGCTATGTTACCTATGATACTGAAGTTCATAAGCACTTAAAATGATTTAAGATCGTACTTCAAAAACTACTCCGTATTGTGGAAACATTGTCGCTAAGTATTTGAAATTTCAAAATTCTTTTGTTCGTTACTAATAGTTTACTGTGTTTTTTCTGCCCTCAAAGTTTTTAAGACATACATAAATAAGTGCTGTATTTAATTATAACTATTTAAAAAATCAGCCAGGTAAAACTTATTCTGTAGAGATAAAATGCATAGCGAAACTTCAAATATTTTAAAAAATATTAGAATCGTATATGGATATTGAGAAAAATATGTATTGACTAATGACAGATTATTGGTGCATAAATAGATTTACTAGAATGAATTATAGTAATTCAATTATTATCTTGATTATATCTCTCAAATAACTATTAATTTCTCACAATTCTACTTATATCCTAACATTGTAATTCGAACAAATATTATGCGTATGCGAATACAAAATTTATGAAAACGTCAAAGTCGTTCTAACGATTTTGACGATTTCGAAATTTAAATATAGATTATATTTAAATCTCAGCTAAATTAATAATAGCTGTAATAATTAATAATAATTTTATAAATTAATAATAAATATGAAATTATAGAATAATAAATATTTTTTAAACACATTCAATGTTACTTTCTTAAAAACAAATTTTAAGCAGTTTATTTCACTCAATTGAAATGCAAAATATTAAAGAAATGAAAATATATGTATATTTTAAAATTAAATACTCCACATTGAATTTGTTCCTCATTTTTTTACATTGTTAATTATTTATTTATAAGTGCCTATGATTATTGAATGTCATAAAGAAAACTACAGGAATGACCGAGCTAAGCTCGGTCAAAATTAACCTTGTGTTCAACTGGATATAGTATTATCACTGTATCATTTACTCTGTATTATAACTGTAAAACATGTTATTTATAATAGTACTATTTTAAAAAACAATCAATAAGAAAACTATGTATGCACATGTTCATAAATTTTACTGTATTTTAAAATTTACAACGAAAGGATATCGATCCAAATCAGTTTTTTAGCTCGACTCTGATTGGTTTAACCATGCATCTCGTATCCTATTAAGAATGTATAAAAAATTTCGTCACATTCTGACAATATTTTTTTGCCAAATATAGCCAAATTTGGAGACATTTTTTAATTTTGCGACAAATATATATTTTAGCTTTTGTAATCTTAATAGTTGATTTTTCGGCCAAATGTCGCCAATATTTTGTCAAATATCGCCAACTTATTGACTGTTGCCATATTCTCGTAACTCTAACCCGTATTACCCAAAATGACCCACGAATCAAATTTGATCAAACATGTGACTTAGTTCAATGGTCTTCAGGTAATTAAAAACAATAAAATGTAAAATTGAATCAAAATCGTTCAAGCCATTTCTTAGGTAAAATTAGCTTGACAGCATTCAGCAATAAAGCGAAATGACCCACTAATATAATTTTGTTTAACGTGTGTCTCAACCCAATAGTCTTCTCGTGACAAAAAAACGATTCGTTACAAAATTTAGGTAAAATTGATTGAGTCGTCATTATATATAATCAGAATGACCCAAAATGAACCACAGCTCGAATTTTCGCGAGCATGTGTCATAGCCCAATAGTTTTCTCTTTCCCGAAAATGATATAATACAAAGTATGGTCAAAATGGTATGAGCCATTTTCTACATAAAATTAGCATGACTCATCATGACCACAAATTACTCTTATAATCGAAATTTCTCGAACATGTGACTTAACCCATTAGTTTTCTCGTGTCTAAAAATTTTTACATACAAAATATCGTTAAAATCATTCCAGCCGTTCTTTAAACATAAATAGCTTGACCCAGACCCTTAATGACCCAATATGACCCATTAAAATTTTTTTCTCAAACATGTAACCTAGCCCATTTTAGCTTATTAGTTTTCTTGTGTCTAAAAAATGTTACATACAAAATTTTGTTAAAATCGATCCAGCCGTTCTTTAAATATAAATAGCTTGACCCAGACCCTTTATGAATCATTAATCGAAATTTCTCGAACGTGTGACCTAGTCCAATGATTTTCTCGTGCCAAAAAAATGTTATATACAAAATTTCGTTAAAATCAATCCACCTATTCTTTAGATATAGCTTGACCCATCATTATGACCCATTATGACCCACAAATGACCCTTATAGTCGAAATCTCTCAAACATGTGATTTATCCCATTAGTTTTCTCATGTCAAAAAACTGTTACATACAAAATTTCGTTAAAATCGATCACGCCGTTCTTTAAATATAAATAGCTTGATCCAGATCCTTAATGACCCAATATGACCCATTAACATTTTTTCTCGAACATGTAACCTAGCCCAATGGTTTTCTCGTGCCCGAAAACCATAGAATGTAAGTTTTAGTCAAAATTGCTTGAGAAAATCTCTAGATAAAAGTAGCATGACCCACAATGAACCCAAAAATGACCCACTAACCGAATTTTCTCGAACATGTTACCTAACCCAATGGTCTTCTTGTAATCCAAAATGATAAAATATAAAATTTGATCAAAATCGATAGAGCCGTTTTTTAGATAAAAATTGCTTGACACATAATGACCCCAAAATGACCCACTAATCGAATTTTTTCGAACATGTGACCCCACCCAATAGTTTTCTCGTGCCAAAAAACGATTGGATACAAAATTTCCTTAATATCGATCCAGCCATTCTCTAGATATAAATAGCTTGATCCTGACCCATTATGACCCAAAATGACCCAATAATCGAATTTTCTCGAACATGTGATCTAGCCCAATGGTCTTCTCGTGCACGAAAATGGTAAAATCTAAATTTTTGCGAAAATCGTTGGAGCCGTTTTTGAGATAAAATTTACACACACACACAATTTTTGCTCGCATTATAGTATAAGATATAACAGTTGTAAATTATTTATGTTTTGTATTAAACTTATACACTACCTGGCCATTTATGAATGTCCACTTGCGATTTTAGACATTTTGTTAAATATCTAGACAAATACATGAGGCAATATCCCAAAACTCTTAGTGTATAAATACAGGGTGAGCAAAAAGTCCGTAAAAACTTTAAAAATTCATAAAAACCGAAAAAATAACCGAAATGATAAACGGTTTGCAGGGTTAGCATCCATAGGTCACGGGGATTTTTTTAAGACAGAAATAAAAAATAATTCAAAAAACAGCCGACAGATGGCGCTGGTACTTGCGATTTCCGCGGAAATATGCAAATGAACCGGTTATAAGAGCTTGCGCTCCTAATCCACAACTAGTTCACCGTTGTGAGCCGTGAACTTGATCAAGGATGTTCACTGCGAAGGACAAAGCTTTGTTGGTGAAGTTATTTTACATGAACAAGGAATCAGCGACTATTGCTTTGCGTAAATTCCGATTTCAAAAGGATTTGAGGACGGGAAAGGGGCCTTTAACAGCGGCAGGCCTCATAAAGCTTGTTCGGCGGTTTGAGGAAACATTCTGTTCTTTATTTGGGTATCTTTTCTTTGATTTGGGTACGTCAGCGCCACCTATTGGCTGTTTTTTGAATTATTTTTTTCATGTCTTAAAAAAATCCCCGTGACCTATAGATACTAACCCTGCAAACCGTTTTTCATTTCGGTTATTTTTTCGGTTTTTATGAATTTTTAAAGTTTTTACGGACTTTTTGCTCACCCTGTATAATAGTATGAGTCATACATTTTCGTGAAGATTTTTCCCCGAAACTCCATAGGGGACCGTCAACAAATTAAAAAAGAATTAATATCTTTTGAATAACCTTGTCAAAACTAATGTAGCAAAAGCGCTCAAACTCTATATTATAATTAAGTGCCTTATTGTAATAAACTGTATTCATTTTTATGCAAATAACAATCATACTCACAGAAAAATTAAGGTTTTTATAAAAATGGTCCCAAATTTTGCCAAGTTTTTTGCTTATAATTTTCAGAGTTCTTAAAATAAAGTAACATTCTTTTCTGAAAATATGACAAATAATATTGCACACAAAACCCTGTAATCAGAATTAAAAAATAATAAAAATTGTATGAAAAATGAGTATTCATACTAAATAATTTTTCACTGCGCATGCGTCAACGATATCAAAATTTTATTTGCATATTATGTTAGCTAAATGTATAGAGCAACTTTTGTGAAAGTCGCAAAATCATAACTTGAAAATTCTGAAAATAATTGTCAATTGAATAAGTTGAAAATCCGTTATTCCCAAAACGAAACAAAAACAAGAGGGGTTGTATCCATATATTCATTGATTAGTGTCAATATACAATACACGATATGAGACGTACTACTACATTTGAATAAAATCCCTCTTTTTTTTTTTTTTTTTTTTTTTTTTTTTTGCTTTATTTTGGGAACAACGGATTTTCAACTTATTCAATTGACGATTATTTTCAGAATTTTCAAGTTATGATTTTGTGACTTTCACAAAAGTTGCTCTAACATAATTTGCAAATGAAATTTTGATATCGTTGACGCGTGCGCAATAGAAAATTATTTAGTAAACCTACTCATTTTTCATACAATTTTTGTTATTTTTTAATTCTGATTACAGTGTATTCTGTGCAACATTATTTGTCATATTTTCAGAAAAGAATGTTACTTTATATTAAGAACTCTGAAAATTATAAGCAAAAAACTTGGCAAAATTTGGGACCATTTTTACAAAAACCTTAATTTTTCCGCGAGTATGCATGTTATTTGCATAAAAATGAATGCAGTTTATTACAATAAGGCATTCAATCATTATCTAGAGTTTGAGCGCTTTTGCTACATTTTTTGACAAGGTTATTCAAAAGATATTAATTATTTTTTAATTTGTTGACGGTCCCCTATGGAGTTTCGGAAAAAAATCTTCACGGAAATGTTTGACATATACTATTATATTTATACACTAAGAGTTTCGGGATAATTCCTCATGTATTTGTTTAGATATTTAATGAAATGTCTAAAATCACAAGTGGACGCTCATCAATGGCCAGGTAGTGTATACTTATTTATTAATGTGTATGTTTGTTCATTAGAAACGTGTTTCTGTACACGGATAATTAATTATTAATTATCTATATATTTTAAAAACCGGGCGCTTTTTTTTAAGTTATTCAACTTGAGTTTCCTACTTAATCAATTTTGATATATATGTATATATATATGTTCTTTCGAATGAAAATCCTTTATTTGTTGCCCGCACACGCTGTTTTTTAAAAAAGCCTATTTTTTACATTTTAACTGAAAAAGTCATTTTATGAAATTTCTTCACATTGGTAGCAACCGGGTTAATATCATTGTTGGAAAGATAGGAGAGAATAATTGGAATCCTGAAATCATTATGGATGCCTTTATCTTATTACAATTTAAAATGACTATTTCCAAGATTTTGAACAGAAAATGACATCACAATTTAAATTAACGTATTTTTACTCATAAAGATGTTACATTTCAGTATTATTTTCATTTCGCTGATACTGAGATTGGAAAATTCATTTTAAAGGATTTCAGTGGGTAAACATGATGTCATAGTGACGTTATAGTTATGAAATGCTTATTACATAGAAAATTATAACTAGATGACAAGTTTGGGAATGTATTTGTTAATAATCTATTACATTTCAAAATATTCTAAAATAGTAAACATAAATATGAAAAGTATGAATGTATATTTTGCGAAGGGGAACAAAGCGTGTTTTTTGCATTTCGTTGAAAACAAAATTTATAATTGTGTTGTAGAGGCACACATTTCATTGATTTTTCATTATGTAATGCCAAAGATGCCTCAATTAATAAATTAATAATTTCCTTATATTTGCATATTACTGATGACGTATAAAATAACGTAATTTTTTTTTTCAATAGTTTGAAAATTTGAAATTAAATTTTAGTTTAAAACAGTATTTGACTCAAGAATTTGGCTAGCCAATATAATATTGATTGATTATTGTATTTATTTTTTGTGATTATTGATTATTTTTGATTATTTTTATAAATTCAGTCAGTCAGTTCTTTTAAACATTTTCATTCGTCGAATTCGTCCGGTTACGATTTGTACATATTTATGCATGTATTAATTACTTTTTTGCAGTTTCTTTTACAGTCGAAACATAGAAGATTACCGAAATTCGGTTTCGGCCTTGAAAACCTGTTTCTGTCGAACACTAATTTTTTTAAAGATACGCTTGAATCCTTTTAATTCGAGCTTAGATAATTTGTATAGTTAATATAATTTACGAAGTGAATTTTTTTCGTTCGTAGCCCATATTGAAAATTATATTTAAAAATTGTACAGGTATAGAATTTGTTTCGGTAAGTGAAAGATACTGATTTCCAATATCTCGTATATTCATTGTATAAAGACATTTGTATTTGTAAGTTTCTTTGCTGGTAGAATACTGAAATAACCATACTAATACTACTACTACTAATAATAATAATAAGAAGAAGAAGAAAATTAATATGTAATGATAATAATAATATTTTTTACAGAGAATCATATATTATAAAATTTGTTTTATCGTTGGTAGCTCAGCTCTTGGTATCTAACAGCAATAACGTGTTTTAAAAAACAAATGAAACACAATTTTTTTTCAATCATGTAAAAAAACCAACATTTCTTAGTTTTTGTATGTAAAATAAATTTTAATTTATGATATTGAGTAAATATATAATATTGTTACTATAATTATTTATTTATTTATTTATTTATTTATTTTATTTTTCGTTAAATAAAACAATGCAGTCATTAAAATAAAAATTTTCTTTTTGTTGATAACGTTTTTTTGTGTCTTTTTTTGTTCAGTTTCTTTAAATCGCAGACAAGTTTAATTAAAAATCTGATTTAAGTCGAAAATTGTTGAATTTGATATTTAAAAAGAAATTAAGATTCATAATACTATTTTTTTTTCTTTTTTTTCTGTAACTTTAATAATTTGTTTTTCAAAACGGGATGATAAAATTATTAGCTTTGTCTCTCCCTGACAAATTCTGGTTGGTACTTCCAGCCTCGTGACCTATGAAATGATTATTTTTTTGTTTGAAAGGCAAGCGGGATAATCCGGTGTGTGCGATTTATTAACAAACACGATATCCATGCTCCAAAACTGGTTTTATAGGAAAGTTACACGTTTCTTAATAAAGACATTTTAAAATCTAAAAATAATAATTAATTAAATTAAATATTTAAATATTTAAATAATTAAATATACGGAAATCGCAAACGGGATAATCCATTAGTGTTCGATTTCTTAACAAATACTATATCGATGCTGCAAAACTGGTTTTACAGGATAGTTACGCGTTTCTTAATAAAGACATTTTAAAATCTAAAAACATTAATTAACTAAAATAAATCATTAAATATGATTAAAAAAAATAAATATACGGAAATCGCAAACGGGATAATCCGTTGTGTGCGATTTCGTAACAAATACTATATCGATGCTGTAAAACTGATTTTACAGGAAAGAACGCGTTTCTTAATAAAGATATTTTAAAATCTAAATACATTAATTAATTAAATTAAATCATTAAATATAATTAAATAATTAAATAAACGGAAATCACAAACCGGATAATCCGGTATGTGAGATTTCTTAACAAATACTATATCGATGCTGCAATACTGGTTTTACAGGAAAGTTATGCGTTTCTTAATAAAGACATTTTAAAATCTAAAATAATTAATTAATTAAAATAAATCATTAAATATAATCAAATAATTAAATATACGGAAATCGCAAACGGGATAATCCATTGTGCGATTTCTTAACAAATACTATATCGATGCTGTAAAACTGATTTTACAGGAAAGATACGCGTTTCTTAATAAAGATATTTTAAAATCTAAAAACATTAATAAATTAAATTATATCATTTAATATAATTAAATAATTAAATAAACGGAAATCACAAACCGGATAATCCGGTATGTGGGATTTCTTAACAAATACTATATCGATGCTGCAAAACTGGTTTTACAGGAAAGTTATGCGTTTCTTAATAAAGACATTTTAAAATCTAAAAATATTAATTAATTAAAATAGGTCATTAAATATAATTAAATAATTAAGTATACAAAAATCGCAAACGGGATAGTCCGGTGTAACGGTATAAGATGCTGCAAAACTTGTTTTACAGTATAGTTATCTGTTTCTTAACCCTTTTAGCGCCACGGAGCAGCCGTTTAATTGCTTGAAAAATGCCAGCATCGCGGGAGCGCGTCCATCACAACACTCGGTAACAGGGCCGTCACTATGTTTATCCAATGTTCGAAATTATATCACAAAAAGAAAAGCAAAAATATTTTTTCACACAGCTTGGAAAAAACTGCAGAAATAAAATGGTAATGTCTTTCATTCACTATTTATCGTTTGCAAAATAAATTTAAATAGCACTTTATCAAACACTGCGCGCGCCTAAAGTGAACTATCAAAAGGAGCGCTATTGCGACGCTGGCGTTTTTCACAACTAGCGAGAGCAGCGCGACGGCACTACTTGGTACTAAAGGGGTTAATAAAGACATTTTTAAATCTAAAAACATTAATTAATTAAATTAAATCTTTAAATATAGTTAAATAATTAAATATACGGAAATCGAAAACGGGATAATCCGTTGTATGCGATTTCTTAACAAATACTGTATCGATGCTGCAAAACTGGTTTTATTGGAAAGTTACGCGTTTCTTAATAAAAACATTTTAAAATCTAAAAACATAAAAAGGGGGGAGGGGGTAAAAGCAGAAGATATATACGTATTATTTTGAATTAGAGCATAAAAATAAACTGAAAAAAAAATTATGAAAACAATTTTTATAAAAAACAAATATCTTAAGAGATGTCAAAATACTTTTGTTTGAACGATTTCAAAACAAACGATTCTACAAAGCCGGTATTTTTAAAAAAATTATGAAGTTTTTTATGATCTTTCTGTTAAAATGAATGAGAAATCAGCGTTACTAATAATTATTTATTTGTCTAAACAGATGGTTTTAATTACTAAAAGAATCTTTAAGTAATCCGTGTTAATATAACATATAATTACTATATTATATAACAGTTCTATGTATAATTTTAGAGATATGAAACTTTTGATAAAAACTTGTGAATTTATAAAAAATACCACAGAAAAATGCGATTTTAAAAAATATCTATCTATATATATATATATTGTCTCTTTTTTTTATTACATTAGTAACTGGTAAGTGGTAGTGGTTCGGATGCACTAATCGCTGGTTACACTTGATTTAAGATATCAAACTGTCATCATTTTAAAAAATAATAATTTGTCTTATTTAACGACGAAATCGTTGTTATTAAATAGGAAAACGATTACCTTTTGAAATTGTAAACAATTTTTTTGCAAAAAAGTTGAGCAGCTACGTTAAAAGTACATGTATATTGTTTAACATTTTAATAAAATGATAATTTTTGGCTTTTAGAAAGAAAGATCTTCTAAAACAAGATATTTACAAGTAGGGGAAAAATGGGGCTCCGGCCCCAGGAGGAGGAGTGAGGAGCTGAGGAGGAGGGAGGGCTCCTCCTCCTCAAGCCTCCTCCTCACACCTCCTCCTCAATCCTCCTCCTCCTCAACACTCCTCCTCCTGACATCGTCTTCTAAGAGAAGGGGATAAAAAGGGGGGATTAATTTTTTTTCGCGAAATTTGAATATTTTATGCTATAAGAGAGGGGTAAAAGGGGGATAATTTTTTTAAGTACACTACAATACGAGCGGTTCTTTTGACTGTTGATTAAGAGATGAATTATTCATATTAAATTAAAAATAGTAATTAATTAAAAAGTAATTAAAAATAATAAGTGAAAAATAATGAAGGGACTTAGAATTTTTCGAGCGGTATTTTTTAGTCAAGTGTAGTACGTAGTGGAATTTAAGAAGTGAATAACAGCAATTAACGATAATTAGTAATTAATAAAAAAGTAATTAAAAATATTGAGTAAAAATAATGAAGGTAATAATTAAAAATGATAATTAAAAATAATGAGTAAAAAATAATGAAGGGAATTTTTCGGTGAACTTTAGTTTAAGGATTTATTTTTTGATTTGAAGCGGAAATTTTGGGGAGATTGATTTTTTTTTTTTTTTCACCGTGTTTTTAATAAGGGGTTAAGCGGATATTTTGGGGACACAGAATGTTTTTTTTCTGTACTATTGTACGAGTAGTTTTTAATTTTAATGTGGTGACTTAAAAATTTTCAGTTTGGTGTAATTTTAGAGTTTATTTTTTGATTTTAATCAGAAATTTTGGGGAGATTGATTTTTTTTTTTTTTTTTTTTTTTTTTTTTTTTTTTCACCGTGTTTTAGATAATGGGTTAAGCGGGTATTTGGGGACATAGAATGTTTTTTTTTTCAGTACTATTGTACGAGTGGTTTTCAATTTTAATGTGGCGACTTAAAAATTTTCAGTTTGGTGTAATTTAAGAGTTTATTTTTTCGATTTTAAGTGGAAATTTGGGGAGATTGATTTTTTTTTTTTTTCCACTGTGTTCTTACATGATGAGTTAAGCGGGTATTTTGGGGGAAATTATTATTTTAGACTAATCATTCACGAAGGATATTTTGCAGATATAAATGTTTAATAGGGGGAGTTTAACTTTTTTGCAATGAGATTGACGTGCGCTCGTCGACCTAACCGTATGGAGTTTGTAATTTTCTTTGAATCATGTGTGCATACTGGCTTAGACTATCTTAGAAAGACTTCCACCACCTTTATCTCCACCAAGTCATAAATAACACATGCTGGTAATGGGAATTTGTGAATATTAACTTTAAACATTAATTTAATGAAGGAACTTTAAAATTATTTCGAGTACTATTTTTAGTTAACTATGTTATACACTTGATATTTTAGATTAGTTAAAAAATAACATTAAAATTTGAATGAGAAAATATGTTTCAAAATGGGATTTTACTTATTTGCGCTCGTTGACCTAACCGTTCGGAATCTGTGATTTCCCTCGAATCATGTGTGAATAACTGTTAGATTTCTTTAGAAAGACCTGAATAAGCTTCAACCATCATAAATAACGCATGTCTGTAACGGGAATTTGAACTTAATTATTTTAAATATTCATTTTAATGAGGTGACTTCGAAAACAATTTGTAGAACTTTTGAGCGGTAATAATTTTTATTGGGAAACTTAAAAGAATCTTGTGATTTTTTGGGGTCTAATTTTTAATTGCTGAATTGCAATCTGTATTCGCCTTTCTTTCGTGTGATTGTGTAGATGTTGATGAAAACTATTTCTGTTCCAATTAATGAAATTTAATAATTAAAATAATAAAGTGTTCCTCACCAGACACCCCTTTTTCAAAATTCGTGCATATTTTTTAACATAACAATGTGTTTAATATAAGTAATTTTTGTGTGTCCTTTCTTTTCTGAAAGAGTAAGCGATTTTTAACAGAAATATCTTTTGACGTGTGTAATTTTTCGTTGGCAGAACAATTTTCAAATAAATAAATTTTAATATTAATAGAATTTTTGACTTTCCGAAGAAAAAAAGGAACTTATTTTTAATGTTTTAATACTTGTCGGTTAAAAAAATTAAACTATATTTATTATCGAAATGAATTCATCTACATTAATTTAAAAACATATAATATTTATAACCAGTAACGCAGAACTTTTTCAAACCCTGTTAATGAGATTTTATAACAAAAGTGTTATTATATAATTGAATTACTGTTTTTAAAATGTGTTGTATGTATGTGCGTGTTTTGAATGTATCTGTATGTTGTATGTATGTATGTATGTGTGTGTGTTGCATAGTGTGTGTGTGTCGTATGTATGTGTATGTTGTATGTATATGTATGTGTGTGTGTGTGTTGTATGTATGTGCATGTTGTATGTATGTGTGTGTATGTATGTATGTGTGTGTTGTATGTATGTGCATGTTGAATGTATGTGTATGTAATTTTTTTTGCCGATAGGTGTGATCTTTAGCTGAAAGTGACCTAGGGTCAAAACTTTCACCCAGGAATCGCCACGAGGAGGCAGATCACATGATTCCCGTATTGCACACATTCACATACATTATTTCGAGCGATATTTTTAGCGAAACATAATATGCAATTGAAGTTTTAGAATAATTAAAAAATAACTTTAAAATTTAAATGAAAGAATGTTTCAAAATGGAATTTTACGTACTAACATTTAATCGCGCTCGTCGGTTTTTACTGTTTGGAGGTCTGTTAATTTTCCTTTAACCTTGGAAAACCTTGCGTCAATAAGGATATTTCAGAAAGACCCCCACTTTGGGTACTCTTTTAAACTAATATTTGTAATGAGATGTGTTCACGCGCGTCGGCCTAACTGTTTGGAGTATCAACATAAAATCAGCAAATTAATACAAAATATTTCAAATAGTAAGAAAATGATTGATTAAAATCACCAAGTAAGAATAAAAATACTTCAAGCAATGAGAAAATAAATGTTTAAAATCAAAAATTTAACATTTAAAGGTTTTATCTTCAGATCTAAATAATTTGTGAAAAATGCTTTTAAATATTTTTAAAGCTGTATTGAAAATAATATTTTTCATACCTTAACATCAAAAAAAGTGTTAAATCCAAATCGATGAAGAGTTTAATAATTGTTTTCTCAAAGAGAGGATACTAAATTCGTTGCAATATATGTGTGTGTGTGTAAACATAAATGAATCATTCTTATCTGCTTATCTGATAGCGTTTTCCGAAAAGGGTTGAATCTCTGAATCATAACTGATAGGAACTGGGGTTGATGTGTTATCTTAATTAATCTTAATGAGTACTATATCTAATTAAAATTATTTGACTTGAAATAAAATAACGTCTGTTGAGCAATATCTTTTGAAAACTTAAGATTTAATTATTTAAATCAAATTAAAGGTTTTTTTTATCTCATCGATTTATTTTAAATAAAACTAAAATATTTATATTTTTCTGTACTTTGTTAGCAAAATAAAGAGTGTATCACATTCATTTCGGCTTTAACTGTTTGAAAATTTAAATTAACCTATAATTAAAATGATTACATAAGGTTGAGTATGCGATCTTTTAAATGAAATCTAGTTAAAAACGGAACACGCATTCATATAAAACTTTAAATACTTATGGTGTTGTGTATAATGCAATGTATGTATTAAATATTAAATGAAAAATATGAATTAACAATAAATGAAAGACATTAACATTAATAAAATATTAATTAAACATTGCATTGATTAAAAACTTAATGAAAAATATTAATTTGGGAATACGCATCCTTATAAAACTTTAAACATTTATGCTTTTGGGTATAATATTATGGATGTATTAAATATTAAATGAAAAATATGAATTAACAATAAATAAAAAATATTAATTAACATTAATAAAATATTAATTAAACATTGTGTTAATTAAAATATAGATTAAAAATTTAATGAAAAATATTAATTTCTCATGTAATTAAAATAACACTTTATAAATTAATGAATTAATAATAAATGAAACATGTTCATTCGAAACAACTTGAGAAATACTAATTTGTAATGAAATTAGAAAATACCAATTAATTAAATATTAATTAAAAATTAAATGAAAACTATTTATGAGAGACACATTGAAAAATATTCTCACCTTAAACTTTCATTCGCCAATCCTTAAATCCAACCTTCATCGTTGCTTACCTGTTAGGAAATGTCTGATAACAACAAATTCTTATCTTTAACGGTATTTCCCGAAGGCTGACTCACTAGATAAGTAACAATGACAAGTTCAAATCTGAAATTAAGAGTTTATTCATATTGAATATAATTAATATAATGTTTAATTAAAAAGGGACTTAATTTATTTAATACGTCATAATTAAGAATTTAATTAAATCCTAATATAATTTTTTTATCTAATTAATAGAATAAAAAAGAAATTCTTTTCAACATTTTCAAGAAACATCAAGTTATCGAATACTTAATAGATTATTTTTTTAATGAATGTGTAATTAACATTTTTAAAGGATTTTTTTCTAATTAATTAGTGTTTAATTAAAATTTTCATAATTAAAATAAATATATAAAATAAAAAAGGAATTCTTTTCAAAATTTTCAAGAAACACCAAATTATTATTAAGCAATATTTCGAATAACTACAAACTTTAATCATGATGAGTCATCACTGTGAATGATCTTTTCTTCTCATATGTTATAAAAACAAGTTTAAGTACCTAAATTTATTGATATATTTCATTGTGTGTTGGATCCTTCTTTACTAATCTCGTTAAAATTATTCATTTACCAATGATTTAAATTTCACATTTTAAAGTCATTTATATAATATACTAACATTTGACTATTAAATATCAAATAATGGATATGCACTTTTTACACTCACATCTTACAATGTAATTAGTAACCAAATGTAATGATTTTTAAGCATGTCTTCTTAATTTTTTTACAATGAAAGACTATCACAGTTGAATATTTAGCTTTCTGTTTATAACTTTATCGAGAAATATATAATGCATACCACACGATTTCATTAAATGAATCACAATACATTTCAAACTTCTCATTTTCAATGTTTTATATATACTAGTGTTTATCAAATAGGTGTTTATTCTGAACAATCATTACTTAGTATATTGATGAAAAGTTTGTGTTGAACGGTTTTTAACTTAAATGGTGTGAGAGAAGGATATATTAGGACAGAAGTTATTAAATATAGAGTCTTTAAAGTTTATACCCGTGCAAGAATTGGCATTTCAAGAAACAAAGTTGTGTCACATTTGAAAGCATTCTTTATATTCGAAACGCACACGTGATCACGATCACATCACTGAAGAGCATAGAGAAGCTGTTTATGTTGTATATAATTTGAATTTTCATTAACACAATATTATAACCGAAGTTTTTCGACAGTTTGAAAAATTATGATGTTCAACGTCTGCACACGTTAACACAGAATAAGATTAGCTTATGCCCTTTCGATGATAAGCGTTATTTGCAGGTAAGATGTATTAACATAACAAAATTTTCTTGGTAATTTTACTCGCAGGTTTCGAAACCACAAACATCTGATCATACTTCTCATTTTTACCACGCGACACTAACCATTGGGCCATTAAAGCCCGTAATTTAGTAACTAAAAATTAAGAAAGATCATCGAAAATGATTACTTCACACATGCAAAAATAATTTTTATTGTGACTTATCAGTTAAAAATCACGAAGAAAAGAAAAATATCACATATGTTTTGGATTACTTTGAGATTTTATGAGTCACTTCATCAGTTAAATAGACATAACCACTTCTTATGAATCACTACTTATGCTTAAATTTTGAAACACTTGCTTATATGAAATGTATTATATTTTAGTTTATCAGTGATAGTGCGATTACTTGTTAATAATTTTAATGTTATTAAAAAAATTTAAAAAAATCAAATGTGAATAATTAATTAAAAAAACACAAGTCACTATTAAAGGTTTGAACAAATTATTAAAATTATTTTACAAAACTTTTCAAATTATTTAAAAATGTTTCACTAATATTTAGTAATCGTCAAATTTTAATGTCGATAATCATTTATGTGAGTCAGGTTTTCTGTTTTAACTGTTAAGTTATCAGATTCCCCCTTCAAGTACATCTCATTGATAAGTTTTAATCAACCAATCAACTATTTATTTACCCTAGCAACCAGCTATTTGTTTACCCTAGTAACCTAAAAGCTTTTGTCGACACATGAACAAAAGTTTGAAGATGCAAGACTCTTCATTTTCATTCGAAAAAACAATGACTTATGTAATAAATTTTTTCTTTACTTAAATGAAACCTTCACATGTGTATGGTAAAACTTGGAAAATTTCATTTAATGCACAAATTTAAAGTTAACAGACAAGGTCTTCACACATCTTTTAGTATTTTACTAACACTTTGCCAAATATCTTTAGAAAACAACAACAGAATTTTAAATAATTATTTTAATAAAAATTCTCTTTTGTAAGTGACATTATTAAACTAACTTGAAAAATTAACTTGGCAAAGCAAGTTTTCACTATTCCAACTAAGTAATATTCATAAGTTTTATATGATAAACAACCTGTTTGGTTATGTCCCAGCATGGCTTTATAAAATGTATCTAAAATAACCTTTAATATCAATGTTTAAAAATATGCGAATAATTCAGTTAGTCTTTTATAGATGATTATTTTCCCTTCTATTATTTAAAAGACATTTTAAAATAAAATTATTACTGATGCCAGTTTATCCCAGTGTTATGAAATGTGTATGCAAAACTTTTAATTCTAATTTTCACATTTTATTATTTCAAATTATTGTTTTCAAGTTGTACTAAAATTTGGAAAAAAATATTTAATTTTCATGCATAATTAAATTGAAATACTTTAATAATAAAGACACATTTAACATTGTATACTCACCTAATCCAACACTTTCACAAATACACGTCCGACTCGCTCCAAGGTTTAGGAAGAAATGAGAGATTCAAAGTCCTTATCAGAAAATGTTATCAGATAGACTTATCTTAAGATAAGTGACGTCAGAGAACATATGTCATCATATGGTCACGTGATGTATATCACATGACCAGTGCTTTGTTAATTAATCTTATTAATTAATTATTAAGTATTAAATTATTAATTATTAATTAATTAATTATTAAGTATTAAATTATTAATTATTAATTAATTAATTATTAAGTATTAAATTAAATTATTTAATATTATTAATTCTTTGTTATTAAAAAATAATAACTATTTTTAATAAGATTAATTAATAATATTAAATAATTTAATTTTATTCTATTAATTAGATAAAAAAATTATATTAGGATTTAATTAAATTCTTAATTATGACGTATTAAATAAATTAAGTCCCTTTTTAATTAAACATTATATTAATTATATTCAATATGAATAAACTCTTAATTTCAGATTTGAACTTGTCATTGTTACTTATCTAGTGAGTCAGCCTTCGGGAAATACCGTTAAAGATAAGAATTTGTTGTTATCAGACATTTCCTAACAGGTAAGCAACGATGAAGGTTGGATTTAAGGATTGGCGAATGAAAGTTTAAGGTGAGAATATTTTTCAATGTGTCTCTCATAAATAGTTTTCATTTAATTTTTAATTAATATTTAATTAATTGGTATTTTCTAATTTCATTACAAATTAGTATTTCTCAAGTTGTTTCGAATGAACATGTTTCATTTATTATTAATTCATTAATTTATAAAGTGTTATTTTAATTACATGAGAAATTAATATTTTTCATTAAATTTTTAATCTATATTTTAATTAACACAATGTTTAATTAATATTTTATTAATGTTAATTAATATTTTTTATTTATTGTTAATTCATATTTTTCATTTAATATTTAATACATCCATAATATTATACCCAAAAGCATAAATGTTTAAAGTTTTATAAGGATGCGTATTCCCAAATTAATATTTTTCATTAAGTTTTTAATCAATGCAATGTTTAATTAATATTTTATTAATGTTAATGTCTTTCATTTATTGTTAATTCATATTTTTCATTTAATATTTAATACATACATTGCATTATACACAACACCATAAGTATTTAAAGTTTTATATGAATGCGTGTTCCGTTTTTAACTAGATTTTATTTAAAAGATCGCATACTCAACCTTATGTAATCATTTTAATTATAGGTTAATTTAAATTTTCAAACAGTTAAAGCCGAAATGAATGTGATACACTCTTTATTTTGCTAACAAAGTACAGAAAAATATAAATATTTTAGTTTTATTTAAAATAAATCGATGAGATAAAAAAAAACCTTTAATTTGATTTAAATAATTAAATCTTAAGTTTTCAAAAGATATTGCTCAACAGACGTTATTTTATTTCAAGTCAAATAATTTTAATTAGATATAGTACTCATTAAGATTAATTAAGATAACACATCAACCCCAGTTCCTATCAGTTATGATTCAGAGATTCAACCCTTTTCGGAAAACGCTATCAGATAAGCAGATAAGAATGATTCATTTATGTTTACACACACACACATATATTGCAACGAATTTAGTATCCTCTCTTTGAGAAAACAATTATTAAACTCTTCATCGATTTGGATTTAACACTTTTTTTGATGTTAAGGTATGAAAAATATTATTTTCAATACAGCTTTAAAAATATTTAAAAGCATTTTTCACAAATTATTTAGATCTGAAGATAAAACCTTTAAATGTTAAATTTTTGATTTTAAACATTTATTTTCTCATTGCTTGAAGTATTTTTATTCTTACTTGGTGATTTTAATCAATCATTTTCTTACTATTTGAAATATTTTGTATTAATTTGCTGATTTTATGTTGATACTCCAAACAGTTAGGCCGACGCGCGTGAACACATCTCATTACAAATATTAGTTTAAAAGAGTACCCAAAGTGGGGGTCTTTCTTAAATATCCTTATTGACGCAAGGTTTTCCAAGGTTAAAGGAAAATTAACAGACCTCCAAACAGTAAAAACCGACGAGCGCGATTAAATGTTAGTACGTAAAATTCCATTTTGAAACATTCTTTCATTTAAATTTTAAAGTTATTTTTTAATTATTCTAAAACTTCAATTGCATATTATGTTTCGCTAAAAATATCGCTCGAAATAATGTATGTGAATGTGTGCAATACGGGAATCATGTGATCTGCCTCCTCGTGGCGATTCCTGGGTGAAAGTTTTGACCCTAGGTCACTTTCAGCTAAAGATCACACCTATCGGCAAAAAAAATTACATACACATACATTCAACATGCACATACATACAACACACACATACATACATACACACACATACATACAACATGCACATACATACAACACACACACACATACATATACATACAACATACACATACATACGACACACACACACTATGCAACACACACACATACATACATACATACAACATACAGATACATTCAAAACACGCACATACATACAACACATTTTAAAAACAGTAATTCAATTATATAATAACACTTTTGTTATAAAATCTCATTAACAGGGTTTGAAAAAGTTCTGCGTTACTGGTTATAAATATTATATGTTTTTAAATTAATGTAGATGAATTCATTTCGATAATAAATATAGTTTAATTTTTTTAACCGACAAGTATTAAAACATTAAAAATAAGTTCCTTTTTTTCTTCGGAAAGTCAAAAATTCTATTAATATTAAAATTTATTTATTTGAAAATTGTTCTGCCAACGAAAAATTACACACGTCAAAAGATATTTCTGTTAAAAATCGCTTACTCTTTCAGAAAAGAAAGGACACACAAAAATTACTTATATTAAACACATTGTTATGTTAAAAAATATGCACGAATTTTGAAAAAGGGGTGTCTGGTGAGGAACACTTTATTATTTTAATTATTAAATTTCATTAATTGGAACAGAAATAGTTTTCATCAACATCTACACAATCACACGAAAGAAAGGCGAATACAGATTGCAATTCAGCAATTAAAAATTAGACCCCAAAAAATCACAAGATTCTTTTAAGTTTCCCAATAAAAATTATTACCGCTCAAAAGTTCTACAAATTGTTTTCGAAGTCACCTCATTAAAATGAATATTTAAAATAATTAAGTTCAAATTCCCGTTACAGACATGCGTTATTTATGATGGTTGAAGCTTATTCAGGTCTTTCTAAAGAAATCTAACAGTTATTCACACATGATTCGAGGGAAATCACAGATTCCGAACGGTTAGGTCAACGAGCGCAAATAAGTAAAATCCCATTTTGAAACATATTTTCTCATTCAAATTTTAATGTTATTTTTTAACTAATCTAAAATATCAAGTGTATAACATAGTTAACTAAAAATAGTACTCGAAATAATTTTAAAGTTCCTTCATTAAATTAATGTTTAAAGTTAATATTCACAAATTCCCATTACCAGCATGTGTTATTTATGACTTGGTGGAGATAAAGGTGGTGGAAGTCTTTCTAAGGTAGTCTAAGCCAGTATGCACACATGATTCAAAGAAAATTACAAACTCCATACGGTTAGGTCGACGAGTGCACGTCAATCTCATTGCAAAAAAGTTAAACTCCCCCTATTAAACATTTATATCTGCAAAATATCCTTCGTGAATGATTAGTCTAAAATAATAATTTCCCCCAAAATACCCGCTTAACTCATCATGTAAGAACACAGTGGAAAAAAAAAAATCAATCTCCCCAAATTTCCACTTAAAATCGAAAAAATAAACTCTTAAATTACACCAAACTGAAAATTTTTAAGTCGCCACATTAAAATTGAAAACCACTCGTACAATAGTACTGAAAAAAAAAAAACATTCTATGTCCCCAAATACCCGCTTAACCCATTATCTAAAACACGGTGAAAAAAAAAAAAAAAAAAAAAAAAAAAAATCAATCTCCTCAAAATTTCTGCTTAAAATCAAAAAATAAACTCTAAAATTACACCAAACTGAAAATTTTTAAGTCACCACATTAAAATTAAAAACTACTCGTACAATAGTACAGAAAAAAACATTCTGTGTCCCCAAAATATCCGCTTAACCCCTTATTAAAAACACGGTGAAAAAAAAAAAAAAATCAATCTCCCCAAAATTTCCGCTTCAAATCAAAAAATAAATCCTTAAACTAAAGTTCACCGAAAAATTCCCTTCATTATTTTTTACTCATTATTTTTAATTATCATTTTTAATTATTACCTTCATTATTTTTACTCAATATTTTTAATTACTTTTTTATTAATTACTAATTATCGTTAATTGCTGTTATTCACTTCTTAAATTCCACTACGTACTACACTTGACTAAAAAATACCGCTCGAAAAATTCTAAGTCCCTTCATTATTTTTCACTTATTATTTTTAATTACTTTTTAATTAATTACTATTTTTAATTTAATATGAATAATTCATCTCTTAATCAACAGTCAAAAGAACCGCTCGTATTGTAGTGTACTTAAAAAAATTATCCCCCTTTTACCCCTCTCTTATAGCATAAAATATTCAAATTTCGCGAAAAAAAATTAATCCCCCCTTTTTATCCCCTTCTCTTAGAAGACGATGTCAGGAGGAGGAGTGTTGAGGAGGAGGAGGATTGAGGAGGAGGTGTGAGGAGGAGGCTTGAGGAGGAGGAGCCCTCCCTCCTCCTCAGCTCCTCACTCCTCCTCCTGGGGCCGGAGCCCCATTTTTCCCCTACTTTTACAATAGCAAATGTCTACATAGTAAAAAAAAATAAAAAAAAAATTAAAAAAAAATCTGTAAAGTTACTAAAATTTTTCAAGGAAAATGGAATTTCTAGAATTTTTTATGTGACGGCAGCAACAAAAGTTCATGTAACACATACACGTTTGCACCGTAAATCGAAAAATCTGTAAGGTTACTTAAAATTTTTTTAAAAAACTGGAATTCCTAGAACTTTTTATACAACTGCAATCCGTATTATAGATAAATTTTTAGTAAGATTATTGTGATTTTAGTAGATTCTTTTCTAAAACTAAAAATTTCTGTACCTTTACAAAAACTAGTTTTATAGATTTACATCTTTTTTATACAGTATACGGAAAAAAAATTTAGTATGTATGTAGATTTTTCTAACTTTATACTTGCAAAATTACAGATTTTTTTAAATATTTATATTTAATTTTTTTTATTTTATTATTTTTTATTATTATTTTATTTTTTTACAGTATACATTTTTGTTCATTATTACTATAATTTTTGTTTTCATGCTTCTTCACTTTCTTGAAACGTACTGTATCGCATACTTTTAATAACTTAAGTTTTGATAAACTTCAATATTATCAAAGTTCTACTAATATGCATTCAATTTAAAAAAAATCCACTGAAACTTTCTTTTTACCGTGGCTATTACATGTAATTCATAAAATAATGGGGATTTCATTCTTAGTTTTGGATCTTGGTGGCAAACTTCTGGATTAGCACTTTCTCCTCCTCATGACCTGTAAAGTTTAGCCCGTTAATATACGCAACAATTAAGGAGTAATTTCTCCTCGAGACTGAGCATACACGAGACTCTTTACGTAAAAATCCCGAAAAGAGACAGGAAATGAAAATTTCCCTTTTCACAAAAGGCGCAACTGGGATGTCGCCAGTGGAGTGGCCCGAACACTGGGAATCATTTTCGGCACTTCCGGCGTTCAACGACGCCACTACCTGGACTAAATGACGGCCTAGGCTCATCCTTTTGTGCAGAAACGATACATTGGAGAGACGATAATGTGCATCGTTACGTGGTTTTCGAAATTCAAAAGCGATAAGCTCTTTGCACGCTGCCAGAACTTTATTTATAAATAAAAGCTCTACGTCATATTCACTGCTTAATGACGCTGGTGATTGTGATGAAAAATGAATCGAATGTAGTGTGCGGACAGCATTATTAGACATTAAAAGATTTTTTTTTTTTTTAAATATGAAAATTTTATTTAACCCTTTATACATCGGCTGAACTTTTAAGAAAAAAAAATGTTAAATTTGTATAATCAGCCAATTAATAACAAGAGATTTTAAAGTTCTTTAAAAATGTGCAGCTACATCGTATTTAGAAAATAAATACATAAATTTTATGAAGGCTAATATTTTTAACTCAACTCTTTATACAAAATCAATTTTATGCTATTGAAAATATTTAGTAAAAATTTTTTCACTTAAATGATCTCTCATTTAGAAATAAATCTTCAAAGTATTTGTTTTATTAATTTTAAGTGATGAAGAGATTTTAAATAAACTGTTATTTAATCTAAGTATTAGTAAGGAAGACTGGGGTTACTTGGCAAAATTTTGATATTTTAATTTTTCTCTATTTTTCACCAATTACTTTAAGTTAAAAAATCTAGCA
Organism: Maratus speculifer; assembly: GCA_964019185.1. Classification (NCBI taxonomy): domain Eukaryota; kingdom Metazoa; phylum Arthropoda; class Arachnida; order Araneae; family Salticidae; genus Maratus; species Maratus speculifer. The sequence goes on along the minus strand of OZ025290.1, from coordinate 51,282,877 downwards.
CGAATAATAATGATACTCTTTAGCTATTAAACAATGAAAAAACCCATAGTTCTTAATCTTACATGGTGTATTCGCCAAAAATTTGATATTTTTAAAATAAGTATAAGAACTATGCCAACCTGCATCATATGTATGCATCAGATGTTCGCATACTCCATGCAGTTAGTTGGCATAACAATAGAGTGTTAGAATCTGTGTGATAAAGTAAATTGGTCAATTCAAGAATGTATTTTAGTGCAAAAGAAAAAAATCAAATGCAAATAGATAGTATTTAATATGTTTGGGTAATAAGGAACATCATAATAGAAAGGAATTTCTTATTCTTTAGGAAAAGTACGAAAATGAAAGAAAGATATAAAGACGAGCAACTGGAAAGTTGAATTGGTGACTTTATTTTACGCAAAACTTTATCATGTTTATATCAGACTGTATCTGCGATATCTAGCCATCTAAAACATTTGCACACTTTCACTATCATGGAGACACAAAAATCTTCCCTATCCCTATCGATATGAATTATCTTTCCTAGATAGTGCTGAACACTGCTAAATTTCATCACCACAATGCCATGCATCCTATATTGATTGAAATAATTGGAATTCACCTTTATGTTATTTTCAAATGGGTGTTACGATTACTGGCTTTCTATAGATCCTGACCTGATGGCCTTGCTATCAGGTCTTCAGTTACTGTAGAGAAGCCAAATACCAGGCTTTGATTACTGAATAGACACGAGAAGCACATGCTACCCTAAGAAAATTTTGAAGGAGCTCGAAATTGAGAAAACGGTGGCCCCCAAATTTTTTATTGAATTTATTGTAATGTTAGATTATGTTGATTTTACATTACTGAATATTAATAATTAGGTTTGTATTCACAATATAAAATATTAATAATTTAAACTATTGCCAAAATTAAAAGAATTATTTCAAAATATTAATATTTTATGCATGCTAAATTTAAACATTTTATTCAACTTAAATTTTTACGCTAATACCACTATCTAAATAGTTTTTCCATATTTTTCTTGATTGAATCCAATATCTGCGCATATATATATAGGGGAACATAAAAAAATTCTTTAATGAAATATATGTGAAAAGAACTGAGCCACGCTATGTAGCACCGGTGAGATTAGTGTGTCTAACTTAAAAAACATTTCTCGAATGAAAGAGGGGCCCAAAATGACACTGTGCCTTCCATATCTTCAGAGGTTAATCGGGGCCTTCCAAAGACCGCTGTCATTATTAGCTGACATTGTATGCATCTTCATAAATCGTACTTTCAACATTCTTTTTTCTTACAAAGTTTAGTCTTATTATTCCGGTGAATACAGGATTGTGAGTTGGAATTGAATACATACTCCATACAGTTCATGTAATCTTTGTGTCAACTTGCCCTACCAACTGAATGCTAACATAAGCTACCAGAACTGTCGAGACAATATGAATGTTTCATTCTTCCACAGCATATATATACACACACACACAAAGTATATAGGAAAATATGTAAAGCAAAAATGAAAATACACAACAACCTCTTCAGAGTTACTCACAATTCCGGAAAACTACTTTATCCTTTGGAACTTCAGAAACTAACGGATTTTCGACATTTATTTTAAACATTTAAAAAAAAATAAAATAAAAAATTTCTGAAGCTACTAGTTTTTGGAGACCGATTATTTTTATATTGTATTTATCAATTTTCTCAACCTAGAATATAGGTTTTTCTGATGCTGTTGACTTAAGAAAAGATTTAGATCTCAAAAAAGATTCATATAGACTAAGATAGAGATCAACTAAAAAATATATTTAAAAAATATATAAATTTATAAAATTTAGCAACCATAATAAAATTAAAAAGTTTCTTTGAAGATAAATGAAAGTATGATATTTTTTAAATTTCCATATAATATTTATTGAGTTTCATTTTCTGATTTGCAAGTACTATGATTTTTTTTTAGGTACCTTTCATTACAAAAAGTAAAAAGCTACCTATTGCAGCCGTCCGTAGGAAAGCACTTCCAGAAAATTTTGATATATTTTCACCGATCATGACTTCCATACACCAAAACCACCCTCCGTTCAAATGTTGACATATAATATATATATAACCATATATATATATATATATAACCATATATATATATATATATAACCATATATATATATATATATCTGATTTTTGTCATGCTATAACTAACGTATTTATGAACCTATTTGAATGAAACTTGGTATGTACATAGTACATACAAATATCTTGACCGAGTTCGTTGGCCAGCATCATCCGCCGTCTTGTTTCAAAATGGCAGCCATTTAAAAGATAAAAAAAAATTAAGATTTAAAATTAAAATTGAAAAAATTAAAAGTTGAAAAATATTTGTATTTTATGTGTTAGATCTTAAAACACCGATTCCAGAACAATTTTTATTTTGTCTATATCTTAAAAAATAATTGAGTTATAGCACTTTTAATTTTTCTTTTGGTTGACATTTTGAAACGATCTGATTTTTGTCACGTGATAACACGCGTATTTATAAATCGTTTTGGATGTAACTTGGTGTGTACATAGTGCATAATGAAGCCTGGACCGAGTTCGTTAGACAGTTCCATCCGCCATCTTGTGTCAAAATGGCGGCCATTTAAATTTTTTTTATTTAAAATTTAAAATTGGGTACAAAAAGTGAGAAATTGAAAAAGATTTTTCTTTTATGCACTTGACCTTGATACAAAGATTCCAAAGCATTTTTTCTTTTGCCTGTATCTTAAAAAATGGCTGAGTTACAGCACTTTTAATTTCTAGTGTTGCTCACACTTTGAAATGATCTGGTTTTCGTCATGTGATAACACGCGTATTTATATACCGATATGGATGAAACTTGGTGCGTAGATAGTACATACCGATGCCTGGATCGAGTTCATTGGCCAGTTCCAACCGCCATCTTGTTCCAAAACGGCGGAATATTACATTTTTTAAATTTAAATTTTAAAATTAGGTGCAAAAAAGTAAGAAAGAAATTTTTTTTAAATCAATTTGCCCGCGACAGCACTCGTATATATTAATCGATTTCGATGTGAGTGTGCATGTTCACATGAATTAAGATTTCGACCAAGCTCATTGGTTTGTTTTATCCATCATGTGTCTTTAAAGTGGATATCATGGAATTTGGCGACCCTACACTGTTAAAAATTTTGTGCTAATGTGAAACGAAATTTGGTGCTTAGTAGCTGCCACCATAAGATGGTGAAATCTTGTTCCAAGATTTGGAACTTCGGTTGAACCATAGTACCATTTTTTCACATAATATGGTGTAAACTCTTTCCAAGATTTGGAGCTTCGATTGAACCATCCTATGGTGGCAGCTGGTAATAGCTGCGAGCACCAAATCTTGCTTCAAAGTAGCACGAAATTTTTAACAGTGTATAAATCGCTTAAAATAAAACCAGGTTGAATAATGCATGACTAATTTCTAAAAATCCCTATTAATATTCAGTAATGACAAAAACTAGCGTTCAATCTTATATAATCGTGTTCCACTAATTTGAGCTTCGTATATTTGAATAATATAAATTAATTTAAAATAAATAAATAAGTATATGAAAGCTACCTCTTCCTCCCGGCACTGCTGGAAGGACTTTTTTTTATTGAAATGTAAATTTTCTAGTTAAAGAATCAATCCAATTGAGTATATTTATCAAGTTAATCTACCCAGAAGCCTCTCTTCTCTCCTTATACAAACATACGCATAAATGCACATATGTATAGATATATATTTACAGAGAATTGTTCTTTTTTATGCCGAATTTTTTTTCAATATATAAATAAAAAAATTTATACAATTTATAAATATATATTTATACAGATTAGTTATCGTATATATACATTATTTTTTTTTTATTCGATAAATAGCTCTGCATAATTTGTAACATGTAAACATGCAAGTTTATTAAAATATAAATATTTTTTTATGTTTTGTAACATACATTTATAAAATTTCTGACATCAACTTTTTACAGCTTCGTTATCAAATATATATAAATATTATTTTAAGCTTGATAAATACATGTATGCAGTTTATCCTATGTATGTACATGATTTAGTTCATTTGTAGATTCTTAAAACATAAATAAATTCTTATATTATGTTGCGTACAATAATATATTTATATGCACACTTTTCTTTCTTCTTATAAAACCAAAAAAATTTTAATATTTGCGAGAATTCAGTCATGTATATATGAAAGAACTCAAACATTTAATAAGTATTTAAAGCAGTGCGCTTGTATACCTTTGCAGAAAGGAAGCAAAAGAAACAAAATATGCATATGCTTCAAAAAAATACCAAACTTGGAGAAAGAATGTAACTAAAAAACTTTAAACAAATCAATAGAACTACATTGGAAGCTCAGCATTTTCATTCGAAGCGTAAACCTCTAATATAGCAAACATCCATTTAAAAGGGTAGAATTTGAAGCGCTCTGTTCTTGTAATGTTTTTTCAGATAAAATTGAAAAACAGCAAAACAAAAAGAATCACAGTGTCAACGTGCGGAAGCAGGTCATACCCTCTTTGGGATATGCAAACGAATTCACGGTTTCCTGGAAATGAAAATGGCTGATTCGGGAAAAGTGATGCAACGTATCCCCCACTCCGGAGTATTTCCCTTGAGAGTTAACAATTCGCATTCATTTTGGGACGTACGGATAAAAAGGGAGACAATTTAATTAACCAGACATGAACCATGATTGTTTTTTGTTCAACTGTTACCTGAGTCAAGAGCTTGCGATTTGGCGAATGTATCAGGATTTGCGGGATTGTATCATTTTATTTGCTTAGTTAAATTAGAGTAATATAACTAAAACATCCGAAGAGAGAATTTCGATAAGTATTAATGTTTTCAGATTGGTTTTTCTTAGGCGTAAAAATTCGCATGAGAATTATTTAAAAGTTAAATGCTGTGTGAATTAGTCAAAACTAATAATAAATTCATTAAAAAAGCTAATGCTTGTCGTAAAAAAGTTAAACTTTTAGTCTTGAACAGAAAAAGTATTTAATTAAGGAAGGAAACTGACAAAGGTTATCTTAATTAGTTTTCAATTGCAATTTTTTTTCTTACTGAAAGTATAGTTAAATAGAAAATGTAGGTTTCATATTTCAAGCTTAAATAGCAATGCACTCATTAAAATAAAAGTTCAATGCTGTTAAAAACTGCGTGTACTGGCAGATAATGTGTAGTATTGATATGCAATGAGGAGCTAAAAAAATAGTAAAAAATAGTAGAGAACATGCATAATAACCTTATGTTTGATTCCTTGTGTTTAAAGAATCTCCATTAACAATGATACGAACTTCTAAAGCAAACCAATATTGTTGCATTAGAACTTAAAATTGCATTCAATGAAAATACTTCTTTGAATTAAAAACATTTGCTTTAACAGTTTTACATTGAATAATTTTGCAACAAAACACTATAATATATCTTAACATTACAATTTTTAGCAGTAAAATGACGAACTATTTGCAGTTAATACTAGATAAATGCAAACACTTCAAGTTATAGAGATAGCTCATACCGTATTACGAATATTGCCTAAGTTATAGCTATATACAAACATTATTTGTCTATTGTTTTTACAGCAAGGGGTCTGGATGGCAAACCTTCATGTCGATTAAACTTTTAATAATAAGATATACATTTTCATTTTGCATTTATTCTGTTGTTAGGAATTTGCAACTCTAATTACTTGTATTGGCTTGCGAAATTAGTACTGGCAACAATAATGCCAATATCTAACATATGTTGAAGAATTTTCAACATGTGATGGGCTTAGAGGAAAATCATAGTAGTTAAATATCACTGACAAATTTCGATTCCTTGAAAATTCGACAATATTTTAATGTGTAAACTGCATCGTGATTGATGAAACATTGTCCTATTCTTACGCCCTTAAAACCTCAGTCACAAAATAACTCAAGTTGAGCCAAAATTTACTCATTTCACGATTTGAAAGTCAGCTTCTCGTAAAGAATTGAAACAACTCGTGTGAACGATCCAATAAATGACAACTCTTTCCTCAGAAGCCAAATCCACTATTTTGTTTTAAGAGTGTATAAGCAACACCACCATATTTTTAATTTAACTTATTCATTTTCAGATTATTAGAAATGCCTGTACGTGATATAAGTATCACTAAAAATAACTCTTCGTAGTTTAATGACAGTGCATATTCGTAACGGTGCGGTGTGAAGAAATTGCTCGTCCATAATACTCTCAAAAATAATTCCACGTTTCTCCATGCTCATATTTTTTAATAAATTCCGGTGAAAACATTGATTGGATTCCATTCACAGTTCCAATAATTTTAACAAATAAGGTACAAATTCGTACCAAGTGATTCGTAGTACACCAGGTAATTATTTGATATTCTCACACGCCGATTTCATGAACCTTCTTGGGGAATGTTTTTGAAGCTCGACCAGTAATAAAGGCAGAGCCTTTTTGGAAGCAAAATGAAAAAATACTTAATCCCTATGGCGTTTAACAAATGCATGCAAGATCTAGATAGGAACAATTACATCGTACGTTCCAATTTTTTTTTTTTTTTTTTTAAATCCCGTTGTTTTAATATTACTGACTAATATATAGCGCACAAATTCATTTTTTTCACACTGAGTGAGAAATCTCCAGATGGATCACGTTTATTTATTTTCTCGGTTATTTATTTATTTATTTATTTTTACTTTTTTTATTACTAGATTGCTGATTATCCCTATTAAATTATTTGGCTCAATTTGAAGTTCTTTCACAGTTATTTAGTACTTTGGTGCAACGCATCCGTAGGCTTCTTTTTTGGAGTACTGTAAACGCATTTTACGCAAAATGACTTTTTTCAAACTGAGTGAGATAGTAACGCGAGAACTACTAAATTAGTCTTTTTAATTAACGGTAATATAATTTATTGGAACTTAAACTACTTTCAGCCATTTAAAAAATTAAAAAATAAACTAAAATATAATTTTAGAAACATACCTAAAATCGAAAAAAAAGTAAAAAAGAAATACTTTTTTTTTTTTTTTAATGGCTTTTACTGAGGCATATTTTTAGCTTTTTTACCTTAAAATACTTGAAGTTCCATACAATAGTATCTATTTTTTTTTTTAAGAAAAAATGATTGCAAACGACTCCGCGATCTATCGAATCCCGTCAGATTGGAAGTGTACAGCGCGTATGTTAGAGCGTACACTCAAGCAACTCGAACCACATCAACGATTTTCTACTAATGAAAATTTAAAATGTTCTTCAAATAATAATAAAAAACATGCAAAAAAAAACACCAAAGCTAAATTCTTTCTTCCTATTCAAAAAACAAAGTTCTGAAAACATAATTTTTTCGGCTTTCTACAAGCAAATCAGTAGGGGAAAAGTGGCGGTCCGGCCTCAGGAGGAGGATTGAGGATCGGTGGTGGTGGTGGGATCCTCCTCCTCAAGCCTCCTCCTTCACAACCCTCCTCCTCAAGCCTCCTCCTCAAACCTCCTCCACAATCCTCCTCCTCCTCAAGCCTCCTCCTCCTCAACATTCCTCCTCCTCACATCGTCTTGTAAGAGAAGGGGTTAAAAGGATTTTTTTTTTAATTTTAAGCAGGAATTTCAGGGAGTTAGAATTTTTAAACCATGCTGTAGTATGGGGGTGTTTTTTAATTTTAATTGGGGAATTTTCGGCGTGTTATAGTACATGGGGTATGTTTTTCGATTGAATTTTGCTGTTGTTCATTTAAAAAGGTAATTAAAAATTAGGAGTGAAATTTTTTCAACATACTCTAGTTTGAGGGATTATTTTTGGAGTGATGATTTATTAAGAAATTTTTAATAATTTAAATTTTAAAATTTTCAACAGTTTAAATTTATTTTGAGTCAAGTATAGTACGTAGTAGAATTTAAGAAATGGATAATAGCAATTATCGATAATGAGTAATTAATTAAAAAGTAATTAAAAATATTTAGTAAAAATAATGAAGGTAATAATTAAAAATGATAATTAAAAATAATGAGTAAAAAATAATGAAGGGAATTTTTCGGTGAACTTTAGTTTAAGGATTTATTTTTTGATTTGAAGCGGAAATTTTGGGGAGATTGATTTTTTTTTTTTTTTTCACCTTGTTTTTAATAAGGGGTTAAGCGGATATTTTGGGGACACAGAATGTTTTTTTCTGTACTATTGTACGAGTAGTTTTTAATTTTAATGTGGTGACTTAAAAATTTTCAGTTTGGTGTAATTTAAGAGTTTATTTTTTGATTTTAAGCAAAAATTTTGGGGAGATTGATTTTTTTTTTTTTTTTTTTTTTTTTTTTTTTCACTGTGCTTTTAGATGAGGGGTTAAGCGGGTATTTGGGGATATAGAATGTTTTTTTCTATACTATTGTATGAGTGGTTTTTAATTTTAATGTGGGGACTTTAAAATTTTCAGTCTGGTGTAATTTAAGAGTTTATTTTTTGATTTTAAGCAGAAATTTTGTGGAGTTTGATTTTTTTTTTTTTTTTTTTTTTTCCACTGTACTCTTACATGATGAGTTAAGCAGATATTTTGGGGGAAATTATTATTTTAGACTAATCATACACGAAGGATATTTTTTTTTCGGGGGTTGCTATTTTAATAAAGAACTAATTAATAAGGGTTCATTCATGGTGAATAAATGAATTATTTTTTTTTTGGGAGTAATTTTGTTAAGATTGAATTATTTTTTCATTTTTTTTGGAGTTTTAAACGGATAATAATGTTAAATAAGGGGACTTTAACTTTCTTGCAATGAGATTGACGTGTGCTCGTCGATCTAACCGTTCGGAGTTTATAGTTTTCTTCAAATCATGTGTGAATATTGGTTTAGAATTTCTGAGAATGACTTCCACCACTTTTATAGCTATCCATTATCATAAATAACACATGCTGGTAATGGGAATTTGCGAATAACAATTTTGAATATTTATTTAATGAAGGAACTTTAAAATTATTTCGAGTACTATTTTTAGTCAACTATGTTATACACTTAATATTTTAGAATAGTTAAAAAATAACTTTAAAATTTGAATGAAAAAATATGTTTCAAAATGGGATTTTACGTGTTAGCATTGAATCGCACTCGTTGTCCTAACTGTTCGGAATATGTGGTTTCCTTCGAACCTTGGTGAAAATTTAATTGAAATGATTATTATTATTATTTTGTGTGTGTTGTATGTATGTGGTACTATTTTTAGTCAACTATGTTATACACTTAATATTTTAGAATAGTTAAAAAATAACTTTAAAATTTGAATGAAAAAATATGTTTCAAAATGGGATTTTACGTGTTAGCATTGAATCGCACTCGTTGTCCTAACTGTTCGGAATATGTGGTTTCCTTCGAACCTTGGTGAAAATTTAATTGAAATGATTATTATTATTATTTTGTGTGTGTTGTATGTATGTGTATTTATGTTTGTGTATTGTATGCATGTATGTGTGCGAATATATGTTTGTGTGTTGTATGTATGTATATGCGTGTGTTGTATGTATGTATGTGTTGTATGTATGTATGTGTGTGTAAGTTGTATGTATGTGTATGTTGTATGTATGTGTTGTATGTATGTGTGTGTGTGTGTGTTGTATATATATATATATATATATATATATATATATATATATATATATATATATATATATATATATATATATATATATATATATATATATATATATATATATATATATATATATATATATATGTATGAAATAACACATGCTTGTAATGGGAATTTGAGAATAATAATTTTAAATATTAATTTAATGAAGGAACTTTAGAATTATTTCTAGTACTATTTTTAGTGAACTATGTCATACACTTGATATTTTGGAATAGTTAAAAAATAACTTTAAAATTTGAATGAAAAATATGTTTCAAAATTGAATTTTACGTACTAACATTTATTTACGCTCGTCGACCTAACTGTTTAGAGTCCTTGATTATCTTCGAGCAATGGAAAATTTAATTTTATTAATTTATTTATTTAGTTAGATTATTTTTTGATGATCCTGGTTTGAGGATGTTATTTTTGGATAATGAATAAATTTTAATGGTATTACTTTATTTTTAAGGGGTGTCTTACGAAGCGATTTAGATTGTTTTCGAGTGGAAAATTTAATCACATTTAATTTAAGAAATGGTTGATTAAAGGAAAAAAGGCAATTCAATTTAATTGGGTTCCTTTTTCGATAGATAAAAATAGGAATTAAAAATTTTATGAGAAATTTATTAATGAGAGTTATTGAAACTTATTATGAGTGTGACTCTATTTTAAGTAAAGGTTAGAAGAAAGTTTAAAAAATGACACTAAAAAATAAATATATTCATAACACATATATATATATATACATAGAATTAACTAGCAGTATTTTTAAACTAGAATAACAAACTGAACAATTTTCGTGAATATTATGAAAAAATAAATGCGCTTTAGAGAACGAAAAATTACTATTTGATTGTTATTTAATATTATAAAAATATTTAAATCTAAGCATTTCGTTTTAGGTAACAAACTTACTTTATTAGTTTAGTATATATTAATTTTCATCGTATGGCATTCAAATCACCAGTGTTCATGCAATACGGATTTTCCTACTTATCACATGCGAATGACTAAGCATGATTCATTCTTATCTTAGATAAGATATTACCCCAGAGTCTTCAATTCAATCGACTATATATTTTAACTATGATTAACTAATGAAGATACCAATTGCGTCACAATAATGATTTTATTAATTCAGATTTTAAATTAATATCAAATTGGAGGCTTTTTCTCTTTTCTCACAGATTAACTTTAAATAAAACTTAAATATTTATATATTCATTTACTTTATTAGTAAAATAATGAATGTATCACATTCATTTAGGATTTAACTATTTGAAAATTTAAACTAACCTTTTAATTAAACGATCACATAATTAAAACTATTATAAAATTAAATGTTTAAAAATATAAACGAAGGGTTCATTTTAAAATTTACTCATACTTGGGAATAATTTACTTGGGGAATATTTCTTAGAACCAGTGAACATTTTTAAGGAAAGGTTTTCATAAATATATACTAGGGTATATATATATAGTAACATTTCATATAATATCAAATTTTAGCAAGTACATGTATTGGAACACCCCCCTTTTTTTCTATCATACTTTTTCTCTCTTTGTTGTACTACTTTGGTTGAGAAATGCGGTTCAAAAAATCCAATTTGACAAAACGGACTATGATTAGGTAGTTTTTGAATACCTGCTTTACGAAAATAAATTTAAACTTTTGACATAAAGCTGTTCTTTAATAATTTAAAACAGAAATTATTTTTTATAATTAATCCTTAACAACTTTAGACATGATTTGATGAGTCATAAGGTCATTAAAAGGTGTTTTTAACGTATTAATTAATTTTCTTAATCAGTTCTTCTAAATATTAAAAACTTATTCATAAGAAAATCTTACCTGGCTAGGAAAATTCAACCTCCTTGTATGTTGGTCTCGCAAGGACTGACTGATAACATGCCTGCTTATCTACTGAACCACGTGATAAGTGACGTTAGAGATCACGTGACCCTCATTATCTGCTGATAAGATAAGCACTGACTTGGAATGATCTTAATTAATTACCAAACTTCTCAATTTTTAAACACCACACTAATCATTGCTCCCATTAATTAATCACGTAAATATAATTTATATCGTTTTTGATTATCAGTTTTATACTAACATTTGACACTTATACGTATGTGTTGTATTAATTCTGTTAGTTTTTAAATTTGATATTTCAAAAATTAAACTAACTCTTAAGAATATGACTCGATGCAATTTACTTATTTTATACAAGTTAACTTTACTACTTGACAGAAATATATTCAAACGCAAAGCGATTTAACTTTCACTTTTTAAACTTATTTATATAATGTACTAACATTTATTCATATTATGCATAATTTTATTAAAATTACTGAAGAAAATAAAATTTATACTAAGTAAAAATTTAAAACCATCAATTAAATATATTAAACAACAACAACAACAAACTTATAATTAAGAGATGAATAAATATAAATATTTGAATCACACAATAATAAAAAGAAATACTTAATCATTCATAAAAATTCTTCCTTTGATCATTCGCATCTGTGTTAGTAAAAATATAACACTAAAGTTTTCAAAAAGATTATAAGCGTTTCCAAATCAACAAAGAAAATTGAGTATTAAATATCAAATAATGGACATGCACTCTTTACACTCACATCTTACAACGTACTTAGTAACCAAATTTAATGATTTTTAAGCATGTCTTCTTAAATTTTTTACAATGAAAGACTATCACAATTGAATATTTAGCTTTCTGTTTATAACTTTATCGAGAAATATATAATGCATACCACACGATTTCATTAAATGAATCACAATACATTTCAAACTTCTCATTTTCAATGTTTTATATATACTAGTGTTTATCAAATAGGTGGTTATTCTGAACAATCATTACTTAGTATATTGATGAAAAGTTTGTGTTGAACGGTTTTTAACTTAAATGGTGTGAGAGAAGGATATATTACGTCAGAAGTTATTAAATATAGAGTCTTTAAAGTTTATACCCGTGCAAGAATTGGCATTTCAAGAAACAAAGTTGTGTCACATTTGAAAGCATTCTTTATATTCGAAACGCACACGTGATCACGATCACATCACTGAAGAGCATAGAGAAGCTGTTTATGTTGTATATAATTTGAATTTTCATTAACACAATATTATAACCGAAGTTTTTCGATAGTTTGAAAAATTATGATGTTCAACGTCTGCACACGTTAACACAGAATAAGATTAGCTTATGCCCTTTCGATGATAAGCGTTATTTGCAGGTAAGATGTATTAACATAAAAAATTTTCTTGGTAATTTTACTCGCAGGTTTCGAAACCACAAACATCTGATCATACTTCTCATTTTTAACACGCGACACTAACCATTGAGCCATTAAAGCCCGTAATTTAGTAACTAAAAATTAAGAAAGATCATCGAAAATGATTACTTCACACATGCAAAAATAATTTTTATTGTGACTTATCAGTTAAAAATCACGAAGAAAAGAAAAATATCACATATGTTTTGGATTACTTTGAGATTTTATGAGTCACTTCATCAGTTAAATAGACATAACCACTTCTTATGAATCACTACTTATGCTTAAATTTTGAAACACTTGCTTATATGAAATGTATTATATTTTAGTTTATCAGTGATAGTGCGATTACTTGTTAATAATTTTAATGTTATTAAAAAAATTTAAAAAAATCAAATGTGAATAATTAATTAAAAAAACACAAGTCACTATTAAAGGTTTGAACAAATTATTAAAATTATTTTACAAAACTTTTCAAATTATTTAAAAATGTTTCACTAATATTTAGTAATCGTCAAATTTTAATGTCGATAATCATTTATGTGAGTCAGGTTTTCTGTTTTAACTGTTAAGTTATCAGATTCCCCCTTCAAGTACATCTCATTGATAAGTTTTAATCAACCAATCAACTATTTATTTACCCTAGCAACCAGCTATTTGTTTACCCTAGTAACCTAAAAGCTTTTGTCGACACATGAACAAAAGTTTGAAGATGCAAGACTCTTCATTTTCATTCGAAAAAACAATGACTTATGTAATAAATTTTTTCTTTACTTAAATGAAACCTTCACATGTGTATGGTAAAACTTGGAAAATTTCATTTAATGCACAAATTTAAAGTTAACAGACAAGGTCTTCACACATCTTTTAGTATTTTACTAACACTTTGCCAAATATCTTTAGAAAACAACAACAGAATTTTAAATAATTATTTTAATAAAAATTCTCTTTTGTAAGTGACATTATTAAACTAACTTGAAAAATTAACTTGGCAAAGCAAGTTTTCACTATTCCAACTAAGTAACATTCATAAGTTTTATATGATAAACAACCTGTTTGGTTATGTCCCAGCATGGCTTTATAAAATGTATCTAAAATAACCTTTAATATCAATGTTTAAAAATATGCGAATAATTCAGTTAGTCTTTTATGGATGATTATTTTCCCTTCTATTATTTAAAAGACATTTTAAAATAAAATTATTACTGATGCCAGTTTATCCCAGTGTTATGAAATGTGTATGCAAAACTTTTAATTCTAATTTTCACATTTTATTATTTCAAATTATTGTTTTCAAGTTGTACTAAAATTTGGAAAAAAATATTTAATTTTCATGCATAATTAAATTGAAATACTTTAATAATAAAGACACATTTAACATTGTATACTCACCTAATCCAACACTTTCACAAATACACGTCCGACTCGCTCCAAGGTTTAGGAAGAAATGAGAGATTCAAAGTCCTTATCAGAAAATGTTATCAGATAGTCTTATCTTAAGATAAGTGACGTCAGAGAACATATGTCATCAACTGGTCACGTGATGTATATCACATGACCAGTGCTTTGTTAATTAATCTTATTAATTAATTATTAAGTATTAAATTATTAATTATTAATTAATTAATTATTAAGTATTAAATTAAATTATTTAATATTATTAATTAATCTTATTAAAAAATTTAATTTAATACTTAATAATTAATTAATTAATAATTAATAATTTAATACTTAATAATTAATTAATAAGATTAATTAACAAAGCACTGGTCATGTGATATACATCACGTGACCAGTTGATGACATATGTTCTCTGACGTCACTTATCTTAAGATAAGACTATCTGATAACATTTTCTGATAAGGACTTTGAATCTCTCATTTCTTCCTAAACCTTGGAGCGAGTCGGACGTGTATTTGTGAAAGTGTTGGATTAGGTGAGTATACAATGTTAAATGTGTCTTTATTATTAAAGTATTTCAATTTAATTATGCATGAAAATTAAATATTTTTTTCCAAATTTTAGTACAACTTGAAAACAATAATTTGAAATAATAAAATGTGAAAATTAGAATTAAAAGTTTTGCATACACATTTCATAACACTGGGATAAACTGGCATCAGTAATAATTTTATTTTAAAATGTCTTTTAAATAATAGAAGGGAAAATAATCATCTATAAAAGACTAACTGAATTATTCGCATATTTTTAAACATTGATATTAAAGGTTATTTTAGATACATTTTATAAAGCCATGCTGGGACATAACCAAACAGGTTGTTTATCATATAAAACTTATGAA
The DNA here is from genome assembly GCA_964019185.1 of Maratus speculifer. NCBI lineage: Eukaryota > Metazoa > Arthropoda > Arachnida > Araneae > Salticidae > Maratus > Maratus speculifer. Next base: position 51,267,617 of record OZ025290.1, on the reverse strand, counting down.
TGTTACTTAGTTGGAATAGTGAAAACTTGCTTTGCCAAGTTAATTTTTCAAGTTAGTTTAATAATGTCACTTACAAAAGAGAATTTTTATTAAAATAATTATTTAAAATTCTGTTGTTGTTTTCTAAAGATATTTGGCAAAGTGTTAGTAAAATACTAAAAGATGTGTGAAGACCTTGTCTGTTAACTTTAAATTTGTGCATTAAATGAAATTTTCCAAGTTTTACCATACACATGTGAAGGTTTCATTTAAGTAAAGAAAAAATTTATTACATAAGTCATTGTTTTTTCGAATGAAAATGAAGAGTCTTGCATCTTCAAAATTTTGTTCATGTGTCGACAAAAGCTTTTAGGTTACTAGGGTAAACAAATAGCTGGTTGCTAGGGTAAATAAATAGTTGATTGGTTGATTAAAACTTATCAATGAGATGTACTTGAAGGGGGAATCTGATAACTTAACAGTTAAAACAGAAAACCTGACTCACATAAATGATTATCGACATTAAAATTTGACGATTACTAAATATTAGTGAAACATTTTAAAATAATTTGAAAAGTTTTGTAAAATAATTTTAATAATTTGTTCAAACCTTTAATAGTGACTTGTGTTTTTTTAATTAATTATTCACATTTGATTTTTTTAAATTTTTTTAATAACATTAAAATTATTAACAAGTAATCGCACTATCAATGATAAACTAAAATATAATACATTTCATATAAGCAAGTGTTTCAAAATTTAAGCATAAGTAGTGATTCATAAGAAGTGGTTATGTCTATTTAACTGATGAAGTGACTCATAAAATCTCAAAGTAATCCAAAACATATGTGATATTTTTCTTTTCTTCGTGATTTTTAACTGATAAGTCACAATAAAAATTATTTTTGCATGTGTGAAGTAATCATTTTCGATGATCTTTCTTAATTTTTAGTTACTAAATTACGGGCTTTAATGGCTCAATGGTTAGTGTCGCGTGTTAAAAATGAGAAGTATGATCAGATGTTTGTGGTTTCGAAACCTGCGAGTAAAATTACCAAGAAAATTTTGTTATGTTAATACATCTTACCTGCAAATAACGCTTATCATCGAAAGGGCATAAGCTAATCTTATTCTGTGTTAACGTGTGCAGACGTTGAACATCATAATTTTTCAAACTATCGAAAAACTTCGGTTATAATATTGTGTTAATGAAAATTCAAATTATATACAACATAAACAGCTTCTCTATGCTCTTCAGTGATGTGATCGTGATCACGTGTGCGTTTCGAATATAAAGAATGCTTTCAAATGTGACACAACTTTGTTTCTTGAAATGCCAATTCTTGCACGGGTATAAACTTTAAAGACTCTATATTTAATAACTTCTGACGTAATATATCCTTCTCTCACACCATTTAAGTTAAAAACCGTTCAACACAAACTTTTCATCAATATACTAAGTAATGATTGTTCAGAATAACCACCTATTTGATAAACACTAGTATATATAAAACATTGAAAATGAGAAGTTTGAAATGTATTGTGATTCATTTAATGAAATCGTGTGGTATGCATTATATATTTCTCGATAAAGTTATAAACAGAAAGCTAAATATTCAACTGTGATAGTCTTTCATTGTAAAAAATTTAAGAAGACATGCTTAAAAATCATTAAATTTGGTTACTAAGTACGTTGTAAGATGTGAGTGTAAAGAGTGCATGTCCATTATTTGATATTTAATACTCAATTTTCTTTGTTGATTTGGAAACGCTTATAATCTTTTTGAAAACTTTAGTGTTATATTTTTACTAACACAGATGCGAATGATCAAAGGAAGAATTTTTATGAATGATTAAGTATTTCTTTTTATTATTGTGTGATTCAAATATTTATATTTATTCATCTCTTAATTATAAGTTTGTTGTTGTTGTTGTTTAATATATTTAATTGATGGTTTTAAATTTTTACTTAGTATAAATTTTATTTTCTTCAGTAATTTTAATAAAATTATGCATAATATGAATAAATGTTAGTACATTATATAAATAAGTTTAAAAAGTGAAAGTTAAATCGCTTTGCGTTTGAATATATTTCTGTCAAGTAGTAAAGTTAACTTGTATAAAATAAGTAAATTGCATCGAGTCATATTCTTAAGAGTTAGTTTAATTTTTGAAATATCAAATTTAAAAACTAACAGAATTAATACAACACATACGTATAAGTGTCAAATGTTAGTATAAAACTGATAATCAAAAACGATATAAATTATATTTACGTGATTAATTAATGGGAGCAATGATTAGTGTGGTGTTTAAAAATTGAGAAGTTTGGTAATTAATTAAGATCATTCCAAGTCAGTGCTTATCTTATCAGCAGATAATGAGGGTCACGTGATCTCTAACGTCACTTATCACGTGGTTCAGTAGATAAGCAGGCATGTTATCAGTCAGTCCTTGCGAGACCAACATACAAGGAGGTTGAATTTTCCTAGCCAGGTAAGATTTTCTTATGAATAAGTTTTTAATATTTAGAAGAACTGATTATAAGAAAATTAATTAATACGTTAAAAACACCTTTTAATGACCTTATGACTCATCAAATCATGTCTAAAGTTGTTAAGGATTAATTATAAAAAATAATTTCTGTTTTAAATTATTAAAGAACAGCTTTATGTCAAAAGTTTAAATTTATTTTCGTAAAGCAGGTATTCAAAAACTACCTAATCATAGTCCGTTTTGTCAAATTGGATTTTTTGAACCGCATTTCTCAACCAAAGTAGTACAACAAAGAGAGAAAAAGTATGATAGAAAAAAAGGGGGGTGTTCCAATACATGTACTTGCTAAAATTTGATGTTATATGAAATGTTACTATATATATATACCCTAGTATATATTTATGAAAACCTTTCCTTAAAAATGTTCACTGGTTCTAAGAAATATTCCCCAAGTAAATTATTCCCAAGTATGAGTAAATTTTAAAATGAACCCTTCGTTTATATTTTTAAACATTTAATTTTATAATAGTTTTAATTATGTGATCGTTTAATTAAAAGGTTAGTTTAAATTTTCAAATAGTTAAATCCTAAATGAATGTGATACATTCATTATTTTACTAATAAAGTAAATGAATATATAAATATTTAAGTTTTATTTAAAGTTAATCTGTGAGAAAAGAGAAAAAGCCTCCAATTTGATATTAATTTAAAATCTGAATTAATAAAATCATTATTGTGACGCAATTGGTATCTTCATTAGTTAATCATAGTTAAAATATATAGTCGATTGAATTGAAGACTCTGGGGTAATATCTTATCTAAGATAAGAATGAATCATGCTTAGTCATTCGCATGTGATAAGTAGGAAAATCCGTATTGCATGAACACTGGTGATTTGAATGCCATACGATGAAAATTAATATATACTAAACTAATAAAGTAAGTTTGTTACCTAAAACGAAATGCTTAGATTTAAATATTTTTATAATATTAAATAACAATCAAATAGTAATTTTTCGTTCTCTAAAGCGCATTTATTTTTTCATAATATTCACGAAAATTGTTCAGTTTGTTATTCTAGTTTAAAAATACTGCTAGTTAATTCTATGTATATATATATATATGTGTTATGAATATATTTATTTTTTAGTGTCATTTTTTAAACTTTCTTCTAACCTTTACTTAAAATAGAGTCACACTCATAATAAGTTTCAATAACTCTCATTAATAAATTTCTCATAAAATTTTTAATTCCTATTTTTATCTATCGAAAAAGGAACCCAATTAAATTGAATTGCCTTTTTTCCTTTAATCAACCATTTCTTAAATTAAATGTGATTAAATTTTCCACTCGAAAACAATCTAAATCGCTTCGTAAGACACCCCTTAAAAATAAAGTAATACCATTAAAATTTATTCATTATCCAAAAATAACATCCTCAAACCAGGATCATCAAAAAATAATCTAACTAAATAAATAAATTAATAAAATTAAATTTTCCATTGCTCGAAGATAATCAAGGACTCTAAACAGTTAGGTCGACGAGCGTAAATAAATGTTAGTACGTAAAATTCAATTTTGAAACATATTTTTCATTCAAATTTTAAAGTTATTTTTTAACTATTCCAAAATATCAAGTGTATGACATAGTTCACTAAAAATAGTACTAGAAATAATTCTAAAGTTCCTTCATTAAATTAATATTTAAAATTATTATTCTCAAATTCCCATTACAAGCATGTGTTATTTCATACATATATATATATATATATATATATATATATATATATATATATACAACACACACACACACACATACATACAACACATACATACAACATACACATACATACAACTTACACACACATACATACATACAACACATACATACATACAACACACGCATATACATACATACAACACACAAACATATATTCGCACACATACATGCATACAATACACAAACATAAATACACATACATACAACACACACAAAATAATAATAATAATCATTTCAATTAAATTTTCACCAAGGTTCGAAGGAAACCACATATTCCGAACAGTTAGGACAACGAGTGCGATTCAATGCTAACACGTAAAATCCCATTTTGAAACATATTTTTTCATTCAAATTTTAAAGTTATTTTTTAACTATTCTAAAATATTAAGTGTATAACATAGTTGACTAAAAATAGTACCACATACATACAACACACACAAAATAATAATAATAATCATTTCAATTAAATTTTCACCAAGGTTCGAAGGAAACCACATATTCCGAACAGTTAGGACAACGAGTGCGATTCAATGCTAACACGTAAAATCCCATTTTGAAACATATTTTTTCATTCAAATTTTAAAGTTATTTTTTAACTATTCTAAAATATTAAGTGTATAACATAGTTGACTAAAAATAGTACTCGAAATAATTTTAAAGTTCCTTCATTAAATAAATATTCAAAATTGTTATTCGCAAATTCCCATTACCAGCATGTGTTATTTATGATAATGGATAGCTATAAAAGTGGTGGAAGTCATTCTCAGAAATTCTAAACCAATATTCACACATGATTTGAAGAAAACTATAAACTCCGAACGGTTAGATCGACGAGCACACGTCAATCTCATTGCAAGAAAGTTAAAGTCCCCTTATTTAACATTAATATCCGTTTAAAACTCCAAAAAAAATGAAAAAATAATTCAATCTTAACAAAATTACTCCCAAAAAAAAAAATAATTCATTTATTCACCATGAATGAACCCTTATTAATTAGTTCTTTATTAAAATAGCAACCCCCGAAAAAAAAATATCCTTCGTGTATGATTAGTCTAAAATAATAATTTCCCCCAAAATATCTGCTTAACTCATCATGTAAGAGTACAGTGGAAAAAAAAAAAAAAAAAAAAAAAAAAAAAAAAAATCAAACTCCACAAAATTTCTGCTTAAAATCAAAAAATAAACTCTTAAATTACACCAGACTGAAAATTTTAAAGTCCCCACATTAAAATTAAAAACCACTCATACAATAGTATAGAAAAAAACATTCTATATCCCCAAATACCCGCTTAACCCCTCATCTAAAAGCACAGTGAAAAAAAAAAAAAAAAAAAAAATCAATCTCCCCAAAATTTTTGCTTAAAATCAAAAAATAAACTCTTAAATTACACCAAACTGAAAATTTTTAAGTCACCACATTAAAATTAAAAACTACTCGTACAATAGTACAGAAAAAAACATTCTGTGTCCCCAAAATATCCGCTTAACCCCTTATTAAAAACAAGGTGAAAAAAAAAAAAAAAATCAATCTCCCCAAAATTTCCGCTTCAAATCAAAAAATAAATCCTTAAACTAAAGTTCACCGAAAAATTCCCTTCATTATTTTTTACTCATTATTTTTAATTATCATTTTTAATTATTACCTTCATTATTTTTACTAAATATTTTTAATTACTTTTTAATTAATTACTCATTATCGATAATTGCTATTATCCATTTCTTAAATTCTACTACGTACTATACTTGACTCAAAATAAATTTAAACTGTTGAAAATTTTAAAATTTAAATTATTAAAAATTTCTTAATAAATCATCACTCCAAAAATAATCCCTCAAACTAGAGTATGTTGAAAAAATTTCACTCCTAATTTTTAATTACCTTTTTAAATGAACAACAGCAAAATTCAATCGAAAAACATACCCCATGTACTATAACACGCCGAAAATTCCCCAATTAAAATTAAAAAACACCCCCATACTACAGCATGGTTTAAAAATTCTAACTCCCTGAAATTCCTGCTTAAAATTAAAAAAAAAATCCTTTTAACCCCTTCTCTTACAAGACGATGTGAGGAGGAGGAATGTTGAGGAGGAGGAGGCTTGAGGAGGAGGAGGATTGTGGAGGAGGTTTGAGGAGGAGGCTTGAGGAGGAGGGTTGTGAAGGAGGAGGCTTGAGGAGGAGGATCCCACCACCACCACCGATCCTCAATCCTCCTCCTGAGGCCGGACCGCCACTTTCCCCCTACTCAAATCATCCCTTTAATTGTCATTTTAAGGAGACAGTTTTCCTCAAAATTGATCAAAAATTTTATTTATTTATTTTTTTTTTTAATTAAATGAAAGCTTGTTTTATTGTGATTAGTTTCCCACCTCATTTTTATCCAATATTTACATTGCGACATAATGCAAATTTTGTTAATAGACCCACCGCAATTCCCTGAAACAATTAAACTCTTTTAACAAGTTTCCCATGTTCATATTTTCTTTCGCGTTTTGAAAATGCTACGGCTGTTTTTGCACTTGAAACAGATATTTAAAACTTTTTATACATGTCGCATTATTGTATATGTGATAAATCTGCACATGGAAATAGTTTCAGGTTATTATTATTATTTTTTAATAAAAATAAATAAAGATATGTTAAATTTCATAGTTTTACACTACCTATCTTAATAAAAATATACATATGTTAAATTTAATATTAAATATAGTTAAGAATCCATATGTAGTCTTATGTAATATACATTTGAAAAATAAAAAAAAAAGGTGTAAAATATTAATATTTTAAAAAACAGTCGATGTTTTAAAGACTTCAAAATTTTTAAACCATTTTAAAAAAAATAATTAAGTATGCAGTTAATTTTTTTTTTTAAATGTACTTTTAAGTTGAACATTGTAAAGCAATAAGTTCACCATTAGAATCATATATATATATATAGCATTTAAATTTTTAAAAAATGTTGAAAAGTTAAACATTTTTCTTTAATCCTTTTAGGGCAAGGTACTTCTTATTTGTAAAGTACTGAAATGAGTGAATGGCATCAGAATATACAAAGAAATTTATTTCAAAATAAATTAAATATATTGCCCTCGCACTCAGACTGAAGTTCAAGTAGGTGGGGAGGCCTACAAATTGGCTTGAGCTCAATAGGCCCCATCTAACATTTATTTTAAAAATTGAAAAGGATTATCCAATTGGTTCTGGACGAACTTAAAGTTAGTATAATATTAAAGTACATATTTTTTTAAGTTAAAATTAAATTTCCACTTTTTTTTTTCAAAAAAACTGTCCCTTCCTCAGTTTAAGAACCAATGGATTAAAATATGATAGAAGATAAAAATAAAAGTAAAGATTTAAATGAATTATTTGAATTATTACTAAAATTTTAGTTAATATGAATTAATGTGAAATTTCTTTCCTATTTCCCTTTTTAGGTGCATTCGTAATTATGTAAATACGTAGCACATATTGTTGTCGCTCAGTCCGTCCGTCTGTCTGTCCGTCTGTCTGTCCGTCTGTCTGTCTGTCCGTCCGTCTGTCCGCATATAACAACGCAAAAACTACCCAACCGAATCGTTTGAAATTTAAAATACATAATTATTACATAATTTTGTCGAGTCATTTCAAATTTTATGAAAATCGGTTGCATAGATTAATTACAGGCACAATCAAAAGTATTCCGTTGCATTACGATCAATGCGAAAAAAAGTTTCAAATGCATTTTAATGGTGTTACACTCATTTGAACATAATAGAATTGGCATGAATCTTTGAAGTATGTACTAAAATATACATTCACTGCAGTCTGTGATGCAAAGAATATTTATTATTAAATTACAGGGCCACACAAATGTATTCCACTAAATAATGTTATACGGGAAAAAATTGTTTGGGGCGTGTTTTAATTATATTAAACTACTTCACATTTTTTGAATAAGGTATACGTTAATTAAGTATAATTGTCTGAGCGAAGCGAAGTCTTTATACTCAGAGATACGTAACGATATTAAAATTCAAAAAAATTCTTTCGTCAAGCAAATCTCAAAAAGTACTTGTCGGATTTTGATTCTGTTTGTACCAATAGTTAGCTATGAAGGTAATCTGGTGAATGCACCTACTTTTAAAAATTAATTCCAAATAGTTTAAAAGTTATATTTAAAAAACTGATAAAAAAGCACAATTTATGTGCATACGTCACAGAAATTTGGTGAGCGTGATTTTCACCGACTGGACATTTTCGTAGATAACCGAATCAGTACATGGAGTAAATAGTAATCATTTTCGCACTCAGAAATATTGAATGCAATAAAACATTTTAAAATTTAATCATGCAGGAAAATAAAACTGTTATTTTTTATATTAAAAAATGTCATAAAAATTTTGAGATTTTGTGATAATCTCTTAACAGCACTTTTTGATCGCTAAAAGAATGTTTTACATATTTCGCGTGTGAAAATTAGAAACAATTACGTTTTTAAATAAAAAGTTTCTTTTATGACATCATTTTCCCTTTATATTTATTTTCATTGCATGTTTTCTTTTAACTTATATTTTGTTTGTGTATGGAAGTCAATTCTGGTCACTAATTTTTCGGCACGGATACCACAATCGCATCAGATTTGGCGCAATTTTTTTCAAAGCCCATTTGGCGAAAACTCCCTTTTCAAATAACGCTTACATACACATTTTAAATTATTTTCTATTTTCAAAAAGAACTTACAGTAAATAAAATAATAACAATAATTAATAACTATAAAAAGAAATATTTTATATAATTAAAAGAAGGAAGTGAAAGTAAATAAACATTTTATGAGTAAATAAACAAATAATAAATAAATAAAGCCGGGTTACCATCTCAGGTAAAATAATGCCATTTTGACCCCAATTATGTACCCTGGTGCATATGTGACATTTTTTCCCATTTTTCATCCGTTTCCTGTTGGTATACAACTTTGAAATATGGAGTATGTATGCATACCTGGGAGCAATACTGGAATTAGACATTGATTTTTTTTTAATTTGATCCAAAAAACGGGCAACGGGGCTATTTTTTAAAGATTTATACAATTTATACTGCATAAAGGAGCCACTTACCTATTTCTATATACCAGAAGAAGTAAGTGGTATGTAAAAACAATCATAGTATACATAAATAAAATACTTGAGATAATATACTAGAGATATAAGCACCGGGTTTGGCGAGATTTTTTATGCCAATTAGGCGAAAACATCGTTTTGATTACCAGATGCATATAGCATGTTATAACAACACGTTATTTATTTATTTCAAAATGAAAAAAAAAAGGAATAAATGAAACATTTCCTGTTATTAAAAAAGATATAGCAATCAATAAATGATAATATTTTTAGAACAAACAATTTATTATAACATTTATATGATAACCAGCATGTTAGGCAACTAAACGCCATTTTGGCACCAATTAGGTACCTCGGTGTATATAGGGGATATATGTGCCATATTTATTTGTAAAACTGAGCATGAAAGTTTACCAGGTGTGTTTTCATAGGCGCTTATATCTTTTTGCAACATAGCGCACCTTTCGAAGCCAAAACTGCACAAAAGAAAAAATAATCAATATTTGCAGCATTTTTTTTTTTTTATGTAATGAACATTTTGTAATCAGTAGGCTCGATGATCAGACCTCGTTTTTTTGCTTTAAAAGATGATATTTCATACGACGTCTTTTTGGGATTCGTCGTTTTTCCATATTTGATAGTATGTGTCTACTCGTTTTTTACCCTTTTTCGTAACTTTCTTCTTTATTAACAGCGACATCTGGATTTCCTATTTAAATAAAAATTCTTCTAAATACAAAGAATTTTGTTAAAATAAATAAATAAATAGATGTATCAATATTACAATTAGTACCTTGTATGCAAAATGGAACAATTAGCAATACTTTTTGTACCCGAAAAATGGTCGTTGCTTTTTTTAAGGTTAAAAAGTAGATTACGAAATATTCCTATATAGAGATGCCAAACCCTCGCTTATTGCATAGCAGAATTTTCTTATAGGAAAAGTTATTTTTTTAATCCGCAGAATGTTCCAATTTAATAAAACATTTTCTGTATTAAAATACCGGTACCCAAAATGCCGGAGACTTGGTAGCTCTGCCTATAACATTTTAATTAATCACGATACTTTTTTTAATCGGATTCAAATTTAGTGAAGACAACGTTTTTTGGCCGAAAGAAGCTTTTTTCCACATGTGTAACTACGATATAATTCCTTGATGTTGACTTATGAATGTTTTGACTTATTCTATTATTGCTTCCTCTCATTTATTTATTTGAATTTTAAATAAGATGACTCAAAATCGTGTTTTTTAAATATACGAAAAAAAATGCATTTCGAGAGAGGGCGAAAAGGACAATATTTGGCGATTTATTATCTGCGTTTGGCTAAGTGTCTTACTACCTTGTATTTAATACTCTTCACAATACTTCGCTGTTATATGGACTTAGATGCTTTTATAAAAAGTTTGACGTAATTCGGGCTTAAGAAAGTGAGTTTTTTACTGAATAATACAAATAAATGAAAAATGAATACTAAGAAATACTAATAAAAGGAAAATGAAGCATTATATTGATCTATGTATATTTAAAAATTCATCTGCTAGCACTAATTAGATAATTTATGTCGTGTATATAATAGGAGATAAATAGCTTTTGATTCTGTATTTCTATGCTATAAAGCATTAACGTTTGTGTGTTTTTCGTTAGCTTTGGGAGTATCTAGGGCAAAAAATGTTGGTAACCATCTTTGCTGCAAAATATACTATATTTTGCGTAGGAACAATAATCACCATCAATGCACGAGCAAAAAAAGTTCTAAAATTGAGAATTCTTTGATGTTGATATGACTAAAAATTTAAAATCTTTTTTTGTGGTGGCAACTGTTAAGATATAATATTCTCGTTATGAACGATTTCTAAAACATTCGACAATTTAATTTCACATATTAAACACTTTTTTTCTAGAAAAAGTTTTAAACCCAATTTATTGAGAATATTGCAATTTCTAGGATACTGTTGGGGTCAGAAACTATAACTTTGGCATCACAGTAACTTATAAGATGTAAGTGCTCGTTTAGGACAAATTTTTAAAAAAAAATATTCCTTAACTCTTATCGACAACCTCATTGCATCCGTGGAAAACAGATATTCAACATTATAAACTATTCGGACGGATTTCACACCATATAAAATACACTCCATTTCTCTTCAAACATAATAGTTTATGTTATTTATAGTTTCTCAAATCGGTGCGAAGCTTCTGTTTATGCTCATGACATCATTTCAAAGAGCTATATTTCCAATATAGGAAAATTAGGTGTTTTATTTTCTGTATTACTTTTAACATTTTGCATATTTCCAATTTTATATCCATGCATGGTTTGCTTTTCTTTTATAAAAATAGTATATGCAACAAGTTTTGTAGTTCTATGATTCATATGCTTATTTTCATCATTATATTTTATCACAATGAATGACCAATTAAAAGTAACATCTCATTTCTTTACTTATTAAATGTGTATTCTCAGCAATATCGCTCAGACTAATCCCTCTGAGGGAAGTCCTAGTTGTCTGAGCGTAGCGAAGTCTTATACTCAGAGTACGTAACGATATTAAAAGTCAAAAAAAATTTTTCGTCAAGCAAATCTCAAAAAGTACTTGTCGGATTTCGATTCTGTTTGTACCAGAAGGTACCTATGAAGGTAATCTGGTGAATGCACCTACTTTTAAAAATTATTTCCAAATAGTTTAAAAGTTATATTAAGAAAACTGATAAAAAAGCACAATTTATTTGCATACGTCACAGAAATTTGGTGTGCGTGATTTTCACAAGCTGGATATTTTCGTATATAACCGAATCAGTACATGGAGTAAATAGTAATCATTTACGCACTCAGAAATATTGAATGCAATAAAACAATTTAAAATTTAATCATGCAGGAAAATAAAACTGTTATTTTTTTATATTAAAAAAATGTCATAAAACCATAATAGCATTTTTTGATAGCTAAAAGAATATTTTATTTATTTCGCGTGTGAAAATTAGAAACAATTACGTTTTTAAATAAAAAGTTTCTTTTATGACATCATTTTCCCTTTATATTTATTTTTATTGCATGTTTTCTTTTAACTTATATTTTGTTTGTGTGTGGAAGTCAATTCTGGTCACTAATTTTTCGGCACGGATGCCACACGCGCATCAGACTTGGCGCATTTTTTTTTTTTTTTTTCAAAGCTCATTTGGCAAAAACCGCGTTTTCAAATAACGCCTACATGCACATTTTTTAATTATTTTCTATTATCAAAAAGAACTTACGTTAAATAAAATAATAATAATAATTAATAACTATAAAAACAAATATCTTATATAATTAAGAAAAGGAAATGAAAGTAAATAAACAAATAATAAATAAATAAAGCCAGGTCACCATCTCAGGTAAAATAATGCCATTTTGACGCCAATTATGTACGCTGGTGCATATGTGACATCTTTTCCCATTTTTCATCCATTTCCTGTTGGCATACAACTTTAAAATTTGGAATATGTATGCATACTTGGGAGCAATACTGGAATTAGACATTGATTTTTTTTTTTTTATTCGATCCAAAAAGGGGCAACGGGGATTATTTTTTAAAGATTTATACAATTTATACTGCATAAAGGAGCCACTTACCTATTTTTGTATACAAGAAGAAGTAAGTGGCATGTAAAAACAATTATAGTATACATAAATAAAATTCTTGAGATAATATACTAGAGATATAAGCACCGGGTTTGGCGAGATTTTTTATGCCAATTTGGCGAAAACATCGTTCTGATTACCAGATACATATAGCATGCTATAATAACACGTTATTTATTTATTTCAAAATAAAACAAGTTGGAAATTGCACGTGAAGCGTAACAAATGAGGTGCGTTCGTACGATAACGAAGTTTTAAAATATTCAGATCTTTCTGATATAGTAGAGCGTACTTTGGATACAGTACAGTGGTCGAAATCTTTGTGTTCCTGTAAATATGCAGGGATTAATTTTTATTATACTTCATTAACGTATATCTTATTCAATAAATGTGAAGTAGTTTAATATAATTAAAACACACCCCAAACAGTGTTTTCCCGTATAACATTATTTAGTGGAATGCATTTGTGTGGCCCTGTAATTTAATAATAAATATTTTTTGCATCACAGATTGTCAGAATGTATATTTTAGTGCATACTTCAAAGATTCATGCCAATTCTATTATTTTAAAATGCGTGTAACACCATTAAAATGCATTTGATACTTTTTTTCGCATTGATCGTAATGTAACGGAATACTTTTGATTGTCCCTGTAATTGATCTATGCATCCGATTTTTTTAACATTTGAAATGACTCGACAAAATTATATAATAACTATATGTTATAAATTTCAAACGATTAAAATGCATTTGAAACTATTTTCCCCATTGACCGTAATGTAACAGAATACTTTTGATTGTCCCTGTAATTGATCTATGTATTCAATTTCATAACATTTGAAATGACTCGACAAAATTACGTAATAAATATACGTTTTAAATTTCAAACGATTAAAATGCATTTGAAACTTTTTTACACGTTGACCGTAATGTAACGGAATCCTTTTGATTGTCCCTGTAATTGATCTATGCATCCGATTTTCATAAAATTTGAAATGACTCGACAAAATTATGTAATAATTGTGTATTTAAAATTTCAAACGATTCGGTTGGGTAGTTTTTGCGTTGTTATATGCGGACAGACGGACAAACAGACAGACGGACGGACTGAGCGACAACAATAGGTGCTACGTATTTACATAATTACGAACGCACCTAAAAAAGGAATAAACGAAACATTTTCTGTTATTAAAAAAAAAGAAATAATAACCAATAAATGATAATATTTTTAGAACAAACAATTTATTATAACATTTGTATGATAACCATGTTAGGTAACTGAACGCCATTTTGGCACCAATTAGGTATCTTGGTGTGTATAGGGCATATGTGCCATATTTATTTGTAAAATTGAGCATGAACGTTTACCAAGTGTGTTTTCATAGCCGCTTATATCTTTTTGCAACATAGCGCTCCTTTCGAAGCCAAAACTGCACAAAATAAAAAAAAATCAATATTTGCAGTATTTTTATTTTATTTAATTTCTTTAATGTAATGCACATTTTGTAATCAATAGGTTCGATAATCAGACCTCGTTTTTTTTTGCTTTAAAAGATGATATTTCATACGACGTCGTTTTTGGATTCGTCGTTTTTCCATATTTGCATAATATGCGTCTACTCGTTTTGTAACTTTTTTTTGTAACTTTCTTCTTTATTAACAGCGACATTTGGATTTCCTATTTAAATAAAAATTCTTCTAAATGCAAAGAATTTTGTTAAAATAAATAAATAAATGAAATGCGGACATCTATTGCTCAAAGCAAAAAATTTTTCCTATTGAGTTAATAAAAATCAGTAAAAAAATAATTTTTATGATGATAAAAAGTAATAACAGAGTCATATATTATGTACGTTATGGATTAAGTATTAATATTTCTCCACCATTTATAAATAATAATAAAATAAAATGTGGACAGACCAAAGTCTATATTTGACTGAAAACAACAACCATTCTCTAAATGCTTTAAAAAATGGCCCATGAAAAGTGATATTTCAAAAGTATTATGGAATTAGTTAAAAACCATTTACTTTAAACTAAATGAATAAAAGATTTATATTTTTAATGAAATAAATGGGATTTGAAAAATTATTGGAAATTTATCACCATAGATGTATGAATATTACAATCGGTACCTTGTATGCAAAATGGAACAATTAGCAATACTTTTTGTACCCGAAAAATGGTCGTTGCTTTTTTTAATGTTAAAAAGTAGATTACGAAATATTCCTATACAGAGATGCCAAGCCCCCGCTTATTGCATAGCAGAATTTTCTTATAGGAAAAGTTATTTTTTAAATCTGCAGAATGTTCCAATTTAATAAAACATTTTCTGTATTAAAATACCGGTATCCAAAATGCCGGAGACTTGGCAGCTCTGCCTATAACATTTTAATTAATCACGGTACTTTTTTTAATCGGATTCAAATTTAGTGGAGACTACGTTTTTTGGCCAAAAGCAGCATTTTTCCACATGTATAACTACGATACAATTCCTTGATGCTGAAATAAAATGTTTTGACTTATGCTATTATTGCTTCCTCTCATTTATTTATTTGAATTTTAAATAAGATGACTCAAAATCGTGTTGTTTAAATGTACGGAAAAAATGCATTTCGAGAGAGGGCTGTAAGGATTTAACTGCTGTAAGAATCTAATTTGGCTAATCAAAGCTAGACAATGGACTGGTACATCGAAGTCTGGTGATTGTGGAAGCACTTAAAAGGATTAAGGACCTTTTTTTCCCTGTAGACAGCAAGTCTAGCGCGGCCTTTTCATGTGACATTAGCATATTAGTTACGGCTACCACTGATTAATCGCCAGACCACCCTGAGAACTAAGAGTCGGTTGACTTATGAATGTTTTGACTTATTCTATTATTGCTTCCTCTCATTTATTTATTTGAATTTTAAAGAAGATGACTCAAAATCGTGTTTTTTAAATACGGAAAAAATCCATTTCGAGAGAGGGCGAAAAGAACAATATTTGGCGATTTATTATCTGCGCTTGGCTAAGTGTCTTACTACCTTGTATTTAATACTCTTCTCTATACTTCGCTGTTATATCGACTTTGGCGCTTTTATAAAAAGTTTGACGTAATTCGGGCTTAAGAAAGTTAGTTTTTTACTAAATAACACAAATAAATGAAAAATGAATATTAAGAAATACTAAGAAAAGAAAAATGAAGCATTATATTGATCTATGTATATTTAAAAATGCATCTGCTAGCACTAATTAGATAATTTATGTATATAATAGAAGATAAATAGCTTTTGATTCTATATTTCGATGCTATAAAGCAATAACATTTGTGTGTTTTTCGTTATCATTGGGAGTACCTAGCCGATTTAAAAAATAATGTGGGCAAAAAAAGTTGGTAACCATGTTTGCTGCAAAATATACTATATTTTGCGTAGGAACAATAATCACCATCAATACACGAGCAAAAAAGTTCTAAAATTGAGAATTCTTTAATGTTGATATAACTAAAAATTTAATTTTTTTTTTTTTTTTTTTCTTTCGTGGCAACTTTTAAGGTATAATATTCTCGTTATGAACGATTTCTAAAACATTCGACAATTTAAATTCATAAATTAAACATTTTTTTTTCTAGAAAAAGTTTTTAACCCAATTTATTGAGAATATTGCAATTTCTAGGATACTGTTGGGGTTAGAAACTAGAACTTTGGCATCACAGTAACTTATAAGATGTAAATGCTCGTTTAGTACAAATTCTTAAAAAAAGATTCCTTAATTCTTACCGACAACCTCATGGCATCCATGGAAAACAGATGTTCAACAATATAAACTATTCAGATGGATCTCACACCATATAAAATACACTCCATTCTTTTCAAACATAATAGTTTATGTTATTTATAGTTTCTCAAATCGGTGCGGAGCTTCTGTTTATGCTCATGACATCATTTCAAAAAGTTATATTTCCAATGAGGAAAATTTGGTGTTTTATTTTCTGTATTACTTTTAACATTTTGCATATTTCCAATTTTATATCCATGTATGGTTTGCTTTCTCTTTTATAAAATAGTATATGCAACTTTATATATAAGATTTTGTAATTCTATGATTCAATATGCTTATTTTTATCATATTTTATCACAATGAATGACCAATTAAAGGTAACATCTCATTTTCTTTACTTGTCGCAAGTTATTAAATGTGTATTCTCAGCAACATCGCTCAGACTAATCCCTCTGAGGGAAGTCCTAGTAAAAATTACTCTCTGCACATTTACAGGAACACAAAGGTTTCGACCACTGTACTGTATTCAAAGTACGCTCTACTATATCAGCAAGATCTGAATATTTTAAAACTTCGTTATCGTACGAACGCACCGCATTTGCTACGCTTCACGTGCAATTTCCAACTTGTTTTTTTAACCTTAAGTAGGATCTAAAAGTTCAGCAAATCTCTAATTTGAGAGTAAAAACTCATTTTGAGGAGTGAACAGACAATAACAATTAGATAAGAGAAACTTTTTCATTCAAATATTCTGTTCTGGCGTCATTGTGTCTTTTAAAAGTAAAAATTAAATGGTCAAAAAATGAATCACTGCCCTTGAAGGGGTTAAAAGATCAGCAATTTCAGATGCATTGCATGTTTGTGAACCTAAATTACCAATTCTCTAAATTATCAATTTCTGAAAAAGTTCTCTCTGAGTCATTTTGTTTGTGCAAAAGCAATGGATGTGTACTTCTAAATGTTTTTAAACTTCAAGTCAAAATAAGATTAAAAGCTAAAAACGTGTAATTTGATGTTAACAAAAAAAGAAGATTAAAATCTGGAATTCGTCTTTTAAAATAAATTTGTGACATAAAGATTTTGATTACTTATAAAAAATAATTCTATGTTTGAATTTTCGATTAAAAATCTGCAAAACTATGGATTCTGTTTTTACCTTGTTGAAAATGAACGCAAGAAAACAAATGCAGCAGACTGCGTTGTAAAACTTTTGTTCTTGAAAGAACATAACACCTCTATTAAAACTCACCAGCTCACAGTGTTTCGAATGCTGCATTTCTATTTTGATCTTTAAAATGTTACTTTTTTTTTTTTTTCTAAAACTGAAATTTTCTCATGCTTTAATAGAGGTGTACAAAGATTATTTTCCTTTTCAAAGAACTCAGGAGAGTAACATTGAATTTCGTCATAGCTTTCGTGCAGCATTTTATTTATATATTTATTTATTTTTTACAGCATTGCTTAGAACTAGAAAGAGGTATCATGAAAAAAGCTTTGATGCAACGAAAAATTTTCAAAGCGAGATTAACAAAAAGAACAAAATTATTCGAAACAAAAAGAAAAAGGAAAATGACAAAAATTGTTGATGCATTGCAGAAATTTATCAAATGCATCATAGTGTACAAGTAACTTCCACAGTATTGTTTTCTACCTTTAACGGTGCTGTCAGAACTTACAAAACACCTACTGATGTAGTTTAAGAAAACTTTATGCGTTTCGCATAAAACTCTTATTTTTTAGAAGTAAAATCTGTTTCTGAAAATAAAATAATTCAGTTGACAAATCCCGATGTTTCAAATTATACATAGAAAACTCAAAAAAGATTTATTTATGCTTCAACGAACTCCTGGTATATTTCAAATATGCATAATATATATACTCTTCTGATACATATTTTTTAAAACACCATACTTTTATCATATATTTTTAGTACAGACTTAATATCATGTAACTTTCATTACAGCTGTTTCTTAATTGGTATACAAATTATTCTGATTGGTATACAAATCATATGGGATGAAAATTTACAATTAGGCAAAAAATATACGAACCAAGATTCTAAATCAGGGATCTCTCGGTTGAAATTTTTGAAAAATCAAGGTCCGGGCATTATTCGCCCAGTTGGAAATTTACATACCACATGGTTTATTTACCAATCAGAATAACTGCGTTAAAATTCATCTAGTGCAATTACACATCCAGAGTTTCCTGGAATTCTGTTACTTGCGATATATTCTGTATGAGCTAGTCCAGGTACCAGATCAGATGCTATAATCAATAAGGTTAGCTGAGTGAATTGGATCCACCAGATTTGCACGGAATAGCTCAGATGGTAGAGGACAGGCGGTTTCAGGTAAAAGATCTCTGGTTCGAATCCTGATGCGGACATTTTTCGCCTAGTTGGAAATTTACGCCTCATCATTAATGGTTGTTCGTCAATATTACCAATAGGTAATAGACCAAATTTTAGAGTGCATCGCAAAACTTAAAGATCTTTTGTTCAAATATAAAAAACAAAAGGGAAATAGTAATTAAATTTAAATTATTAAACTGCCACAATTTCTTTGCATATGCTGTTTATTCTGAGTAATTTACTCTTTTATATTAACAAATTGTCGTTAACTTGATTTTTTGATAAAATTATCAAATTAAGGAGCTTTTTTTCTTTTGCCATTATATCGGTAAACTGTTTAATTTCTCATGAAAACTCATTTTAATTTAATCTCTTCATTTCCGAAGCTAAAATGAAAATGCAGATACTTATTCATTGGTTTTTTACAAACAAAATGACATCATAAATGACAATTAAAATATCTTTTCTATTATTGATCCTTTAGGAACTTAGTAATTTAGATTAGAAATATGGATATAAAATTACAACCCCCTTAAAACACCGATTTAATAACCATTGACCTATATTAACGCAATTACAAATTTAAGAGCTTTAAACTTGTAATTAATCTACAAATTCCCAAAAAATTTTTGTTGAAAAAAATTTAAGTTAAATACTTATGAAAATTTATCACTTTTTTGTTCACACTGTCTTTTGGGCATTTTTAGGCCTTTTGAAAACTTTGATGACAATAACATTTATTTTATGAAGGGACCGCTTAGATGTAGCCTTTTATTCGTTTGATTTCGACGCAAAAAAGCATCAGCTATTAAGGAATGATGCGAAAACGTAAAAAGATGGAATATTTTAATTTTTATAAGGTAAAGAACAGAGGTCCCCGAATCGGAAACCAGGGACTGAAGAGGTTAGTCAGCGAAACGAATAAGTTTATTTAGTGCGGACGAAAATGGCCTCTCTTATAAAAGCGGTAATTCACTGTATTTTTTTTTTTTTTTTTAGATTTTAAAAATATTAGTCAGATTTTTAAAAGTAAATTTGCAATATTGTATGTACTTGTAAATATTTATGCATTTTTTAAAATTATGCATCCAAATAGCCGGGCCATATGAAATAAACTCGTAGGCCATGAATGAATGCGGCCCCCGTGGATGAATATGTACTTTAATTCAATCTCCGCTCGTTCAAAAACTAAAGGGAAACTTAATGAATCATCTGTCACACTCAGACTTGCCATTCATGCCTGCAAACGTATAACGTTTGCTTGTTTGCATCCTACTTTTCATTCTAGTCATCTGATGACCGATCAAACATCTTCATGCGGATGGTGAAAGCGAACGGCGAATCGTTAAAGGGCCACAGATCCCACTCGAGCACCAGATCAACCAAGACGAGTGAGGCTAAAGCATCTCTCTTCGTGTTTGCTCTGTTTTCGAAACGACTGCTACAATATTCCTGTCCCCGCATGCGGAAGCAGGAGCTCAATGTCTGCTGATGTCACTCACAGTGCAGCACGTTCCCGTGTAAGTGACAACTAAATGTGATTAAAAACAGAGGATTTTTTTTTTATCGTTATTATTATTTTAAGGTTTCTTTTTTCTGTCTTAGAATTTATTTTACTAGACAGTATCGATTTAAATAATTTTTTTAATGAATAAAAAAAAAACTAGTTAGATGTGACAATCCCAAAACTTTCTTCTATCTCATACATGCATTTTAAAATTTCAACCATTAGTTACATTTATTAATACTTTAATATTACTAATTCAATACCATACCAACTTTGATTTTCGTCTTAAACTGATATGTAGATCGTGATATGTATTTAGTAAATTCAATAGTTTTCTCTCATTCTTTTATCATTAGTGTTTGCGAATAACCGGCTTAACAGGATGCGAGTTTCTGTCTCTGCATGAGCCGATGGACAATAAAACTATGAAGAACCAAGAAAATGATACAAAAAGCTCTATCACAATCCTCCTTTCCAACGGAATATCTACAAATTCAAAGACAATCAGCTGGCCATAGCCAAAAACATATATAAAATGTTTGGTGCAATTTTTAACATAACTTTATACATTTTTTGATATTACAATAATGAAAACAGCACGGATATCGCTTTTACATCGCCTATTTTTAAGTTTTTTTTTTTTTTTTTTTTTTTTTTTTAATTTAGGGATGACCTATTTGTCATTTCAAAAAATAATCATACACAAAAAAATTAGTTCAGTTCTATGCATAACTTCATACCCTTTTTGATGGTACAAGAATGGAAATGACACAGACATCGCGATTATAGTGCCCTCTTCCGGCGGATTTTTTTTAATTCAAGCAGGGCCTGCTGACTATAGCCAAACACTTACACATAGAATTTGGTTCAACTCTCCTTATGGTTCCATCCTTCTTATTAAAGTTAAATTTTAAAAATGTACATTTTTTCTATTGTGTTTATTACATATTTTCTTATTGCATTTATTTACATCATGCCTTTATTTACATTATGTTAAAAAAAAGGTTATCTTCATAGTATTGTAAAATAACTAAACATGTATACCTTCTAAATAAATGTATCCCCAGAACATTTAATGCGTCTGTTCCGACCATCTATCGATTCATAAAATTTTTGCTTTGCTTTGATTGGTTCTACAATTTCTTAAAATATTCTTTGACAGTAAAAAGGCATTCTCTTATGTCAAATGTTACAGGAAATAAACGATGGTAACCAGAGATGGTTAAATGGTAGTTAGTTATTCATTAATCTTTATTTTTGAAACGTCAACTTTCATCGTTCGTTCGTTTTTATACTGACCTTGAACCCATTATCTTCAACTGTGCTTTTCAAAGAATTATCTTCATTTTTAATTCTATTCAAAATTGTCAAACGGTAGATGCCGTTCATGCTAACTAATAGCGCTGTGATTTTAAATTTCCCAAAAAGAAGGACTATCATCCTTTTTTTCCCTGATCCTGCACATATATATCTATATAGTTACTATACCTTTTAAATCTCATGAAAAAACGATATGATTTGATTAATTTTTCATGGTTAACTCTATAGTTTTGTGAAAGTCAGAAGTTGGATTAAGAAGTAAAAGGTTTCGAACCGCAATGTGAAATCTATTGTGGTATTTATGTGGTACCAACAGTCAATTTAAGTTCTAAAGAGCAACAGAGGAAATTACAACAGGAGCTGTCACGGCCACGCAATTATTTGCAGTATTTTGATGCTGAATGGCTTCATTCCCCATACCGGAGATCCATAAGTACAAGGATACGGTGCTCTCTATGCTCACATACTTCATGCCAAATAAATGTGCCTGAAAATGACAGCCCAACATCTTTTGGAGAATAGGCAAAAATCAAAATATGTTACATGCATAAATATTGAACAGAACATTTAAGTTGGAACATAGCATTTAAATGAACTGACAGTAAACATAAAGTTACCTATTATTTTATTCACATCCTTAAAAACTGAAAAAAAAAATAAATAAATAACCTGTGTTTACCGTGCATTTGAATTAGTTACTTTATTGAATTTAAAATCTTATGCACATTTAAATGAAAATTAAATGTGCATCAACATTTTATTATAGAGCATCTGCAATGACCGAATGTGGTTAGAATTCCCATTTTTTGACTTTTACACGCTTGTACATATTGTAGAATTATATCTTAAATCTTTAGAGAATCCTCATACTTGACTGATACAGTTTACAAAAAAAAAATAATAATAATAAAAGAGTGTGGAATAAGAGATTCCTTCATTTTACTAATGATTAAATATATAGAGAACCGTAGCTAATTCTACCCAGTTAAATAATAATATGTAATAAACTTAAAATATGTTGTAATCTTACAATTTTGCAACAGACTGTACTTATTTAGTTATAAACGTTTTTCATAACGTGACATGGAGTTTTTCTTCCTTCGTTGACTAGTTTTTCGGTTGTCATCGGTAAAATTTGATTCAAAATACTAACTGTAACAGTATTTTCTGAAAGATATATTGTGTTTAGGAAAAAATGGAAAACATCTTTCGATGACATGGTTTCTGAATAACAATATCTGCCAGCTTCTTGCGTTTCCGAATAGAAGTTAATTAAAACTTATGTCATAAAGTTGCATCTTTGGATTTGAGAATATCCTTAAGAGCGCTTTTTTGTCTTTAAACGCATTGTATTTTAGAACATTGAGCAAAGTCTATAAATAAACTATTAGTCTAAGGCGCCTGAAAAAGTAATTCGGGTACTTAAAAGGAAGTACGGCTATTCAAAAGGAAGTTCAAATCTTTCAAATCCTACTCCTGGCGTAATATATTTCTGAGTTATTATCACTGCTCTAATAACTCAGGTAAGTAATGTAAAAAATGTTTTATTTCAGTAAGAAAATTTACATAGTTTTTTTTGTTTGCTTCGTTATTATTAAGAAAAATTCACTATCCTCTGCATATCTTTTTTTTATGTAAAATATTAAATTAAAATCTTTGACATACAATTATCGGTTAAAACCAATTAGATGTCCAATCCGAAAACTGTCTTCCATCTCATACGTACAACTCATATTCAAAATATTAGAATAATTGAGAAAAAGAAATAAGAAAAAATTATTTGTCATTTATTTATTTTTTATACTAAGTAAATGCAATTAAATTTCTTATAAATTAAATCTGGAATGTTTAGATAAGATTTTAACATTTATAAAATATAAAATACAGCACAATAAATTAGGTACACAGCTTCCTTAAACACACCAGAATATTAGAATAAAATTTAGATTGGTTCAAAATATTAGAATATTTTATTTTACGCAACAATATTACCTTATGAATATGAAGTAAATGGTAGTTAATATTTTGTAGCATCCCCTTTAGCTTTCATAACAGCGTACAATCGATCTTGCATACTATATACAAGGTGTTTACAAACATTTCTATCAATATTAGCCCAAATAGACTTTATACGTGCCACTAACTCAGTTTTACTTGAAGGAGGATTTTCTTGAAGTTTTTTCTTCATTATACACCATAAGTTTTCGATGGGATTAAGATCTGGTGAATTTGGTGGCCAAGGAAGTACCTTAATGTTGCGTTGGCGGAACCAATTCTTAGTTGACACCGAGGTATGCGGGGACGCTAAATCTTGTTGAAAGATGAAATCATCTTCAAATAAATCTTCTGATGATGGAATCATGTAATATTCTAAAATTTCTCGATATATCAGAGAGTTAACCTTTTCGTAGACGATGCATAACTTTCCAGGTCCTTCTGCACTCATACAACCCCAAACCATGACACTAGCAGCAAATTTTACGGAACGTTTAAGGCATTCTTTATCAAATGCTTCTTGCTTCATTCTCCAAACTCGAATACCTTGATTACCATATGAAACACAAAACATACTTTCATCACTAAATAATATATTTTTCCAATCTTCATTGCTCCATAAACGTCTTGATTTACACTAATTCAATCTTATACGCTTTTGTCTTGCAGTCATGAGAGGTTTTGTTTTCGGTACACGAGATTCAAATTTAAATTTATGGAGACGTCTTAATGTTGTCGATATAGAAACTTCAACTCCTTCTTCTTTCCATTTTCGGTGCAAGAATCGCACACTTTTAAAACGGTTTTTCTTAACTATACGCTTCAGTTTCCTGTCATCTCTAGCAGATGTTTTTGGTTTTCGACCACCATTTCGGCGATTATTTTGAAATTTTCCAATTTTTGAATATTGTGTTAGTATTTTACTAACGCTCGATTGCGAACAATGTAAATAATTCGCTATAAAACTGATTTTTACCGTGCCGATACAAATCAACCATACGAAGTTTAGTAGATTCAGGAATATCACTCACACGGCCCATTTTAAGACGAAAAAGAAACAAACAGCAAAAAAGAATACTGATTTTAAATAAAATAGTCTGAATTTAATCAATGATGCCACCAGTTAAGAATTGGTAATAATTAAAGGAGAATTAATGTGAAATATTCTAATATTTTGAACCACTTGAATAAATATTCTAATATTTTGACTTTTCAAAATAATTTTTTTTGCAATTAATCTTTTCAAAAATGATATTAAATTTAAGATAACAAGTAAGTTTAATCAACAATAAGTTCTTAATAAAAATATCGTTTGCATATTTTCATTAAAAGACATTAAATTACCAAACGATATTTTCAATTTCTAAAAAAAAGGTAATTATTCTAATATTTTGAATATGAGCTGTACATCCTAGTATTTTAAAAGTAGTTACACACATTATAAATTCATACTATATCAACTTTATTCAGTTAAGTTATTAAGTTATTCAGTACTATATCAACTTTATTTTCATCTTAAATTTCTTCTTCAGTCAATTAGTTCTTCTTAGTTAAAAAAAAAAAAAAAAAAAAAAAAAAAAAAGTCAATGTAGATCATGATATTTATTAGAATCAATAGTTTTTCCTTATTTTGTTGTCATCAGATGTTTGCAAATAGCTGGCTTAGCAGAACGCAAATTCCCACCTCTGCATGAGCCGATGGACAATAGAGCTATTAACAATCGAGAAAATGACACAAAAATTGCTAGCATAGAAACCGATGAACGATTTTAACATATTCTTATTGATTTGATAGATCCATTACCCCTATCAAATGGGAAAGTTTGTTTAACAATAATAGATCTATTTACAAAATGGCCAGAGTTGGTGTCTTTTAGAAATATTAAAGTAGAATTAGTTTGTTGTGCCCTTTTTAACGAATGGATATCTATATTCGGTTATCCAGTCACTATAAACAACCGACCAAGGTAGATAATTTCACTGAGACCTGTCCAAAGAGCTTACAGGATTTCTGGGCACAAACGCATATGAACGACGTAATTTCATCCTCAAGCAAATGGTTTAGACAAGCATGTCCACAGAGTCTTAAACAGCTCACTTACAGAAGGCTTACGAGAATAATCTGATTCTGACTGAAAACTTGGACTGAAAACTTGCATGTAGTTCTACTTAGGCTGAGAGCTGCTGTTAAACCTGACATCAAAGCTTCAAACGCAGAGTTAGTTTGTGATATTTCCCTCAGATTGCCAGTGAAAATGGGTTCAGAAAACCCATATCCAGTATCCTGCGACAAAAAAAATTATTCAACAATTGAAAGAGAGAATGAACAGTTTAAAACCTTTATCAACATCTGCTAATGGACAGTGAAAATTTTTTGTGCACCCAAAATTGGAGGTTTGCACACGTGCATTTGTACGAATATATAAAGTCCTACCACCCTTATCTCGGCTTTATACTGGACCACGTGAAGTTCTATCAAGCGATGATAAGTATATAACTATCATTACAAAAGAAAAGAAAAAATTGTGTTTGAACTGATAAAATTAACCATGCATTTGTATTTAACGGTTTACCTAGTAATGCCAACAATTTTGAAACGAAAAGCTTTTCATCAGATAGCTAACCAACAAAATTAAAACTAATACTATCAAAGTAGGCAAACTTGTACGATTTCCTTAGAGATTTATAACTGAAATAATTAGTTAGAAATAATTGGTTTTTTATTAAATTATAGTGTTTCAGAGATTCAATTTGTGTCGGTCAGATTTGAAATATGGAGGTCAATGATCAGTAGGCAAGAACGTAAGCGTCGAGCAAAATACTCCAACTCAGGTCTCTAGGCTAGTATTCGCTTTATATTGATCAAGTAAAGTGAGATCGTTGCACATTCCTTCTCTAGGCAGGAAGACATTTTATTGACATCTGACGAGCGTTGCACTCATGACTGATACTGTCATATGCGCATGTGATGCTTAGGAGGACAGGCTTTGTGTTATTAGCGTTTCACAGGATTTGCTAGATGGAAGTGATTTATTTGATGCTGCCATTTGTTGGTTTTGAGATGAGGTGATTGTTGTTAAGTTTACGTATTTGTCCGAGTTACCAATTTAGATATTTGATTGACGCCGGTGTGAAATGAATCAGGGATCTCATGATAAGTAACGAAAGAACGTTAGAATTGAGCAAAAGACCAAGCCGTTACATTAAACTAGTAACTCGCTTCATTACAAATCAAGTGAGATGTTTAATGACTACTAAAAATCTGGAGAGTTTTACAAGTAAATCCTCCTCAAAAGACTATTTGAAATAGTTTTTTTTTTTAAGGCCCCAACAATAATCTGTAGTCTTCTCATCTCACATGAAACAATAGGCGAGAACATTAGCGTCGAGAAAAAGGCCAAACCAGTTACTCTAATTTAGTAACTCTACTGATCAAATTATATGAGATCGCTATGCATTATTTGTAAAAATTTAAACAAACCTAATCTATATAGGGATTTTTTTTTTTTTTTTTTTTTGAGAAAAAAAAGGGAATTTTATTGAAAAATTCTTAGGATTTATTCTCATTAAGTTCTGTCGTCTTAAATAATCTTAGCACATGATAATTTTGGAATAATTTGTAAAAAAAAAAAAATGTTTTTTTCAACTTGACATTCTCATTTGTCTTTCTCATTAACTTTTAACTAGTAAATCTGCAGATCAGGAGCCTCAACGTCAGCTTTGCACATCATTTATTTTAAACACACTTTGGGTAATATTCAACTTCCTGCAAACTCTAATTTAAAATTTTCAAATTACGTAATTATTTATAAGAATAAAATAAGAATAAGAAGTTTTCAGCCATCAAAAGCGTTAAATTAAAGATTTAGTTATGTTAGGATATTCTGAGATTTTCATGATCTATTATTTTTGTTTTTTATTATAACATTGTAGATTTCTTCAGGGGGGCTCCGCCCCCCTGAACCCCCCGTAATCTCATTAAACTTAAATTTGTAACTTTCTATCAAATTGCTAATGGTTATCGTATATCTTGTATTTCTTTATACATTTTTATTTATAAGGATAAGTAACAGTTTTAATAAGCATTTTTCATTATACTCATACTTCTACATACCTGCCCACCACAAACACTTAATCTGATGTATCAGGAACTTTTGAAAGTGTAAACTCAGTAATCTAGGGTTTTACAATTTTGTTTCAGAAAAAAATATGTTTTGATTGCATTTTGTGGCAGTTATCGCGGTCAGACAGACTGACAGGCGGAAAACAATAAATTTTGTGTCGCCAAAGTAAATCTTCACTGAAGTTTTGGCAATGACGTCATTATTCATGAGTTATTGATATCCATGTTTCTAATATTTTTTTACGACTACTATAAAATACCTGTTTTATTTCAATTATGACGTCAAATTTTATCAGGTGAAATAATTGTTAAAAATATAATTATTATTATTTTTTTTTACTTCTAATAATGCCCCCATTTTTGTCAGAAAAATTCTTATTAACGAAACAAATTTCCGTGTTTAATATTTAACAAAATTCTACATTTATTTTTATTTTTATTCTGACGTCATATTTATTTTTTCTTAGTTTAATTTTTCGAATGGAAATTGCTCAATTGAAACTTATTGCCGTTAAAAAATTAATTCATATTTTAATTTTTTTTTTTTTTTTTTTTTTTTTTTTTTTGGCAACGATAAAGGAAATTGGTTAAATTTTATCTAAAAAATCGCTATTGATTCTGCATGAAAAAGAAGAAATTTTGAATTGTTAAGGAAAATATGTTAATAAAATTAATAAAACATAGCCTATGTTCTTTTCTGGTCTATGTTATAGTTATACACAAAGATACAAACACATTAATTCATCAGTTTTGACGTTGACTTCATTCAAATTTATAACATTATAAAATTAAGGATTATGATGAATGGTTGCTTAGCAACCATTAAGAGAAAATAAAGAAAATGAAATAAAAACATTTGAAATAAGTAAATCTCTAAAACAAATTAGTTTATATTATTGGAACACATATATAAAAAATTTCCAAAATTTACAGTAAAAATTCAAAAAATCTGACAAATTTGTAGACAAAATTTCAAAACAATACGAATAAATTAACCGGCAAATTTCAGTATCCATTTATCATTGAATTCCATTAATGAAATGTGACATTTTCTCTCAAGAAAAAAGAAATAAAAAATCATTGGATTTGCCATAGAAAAGCATTATTGCGCAAAATAAAATATTCTATATTTTTCGAACGAATGAATCAAATCTTACAAAAAACTATACAGCTTAATCCCAGTGCCTCACTAACATACCCACTTAATTTCAAGCCAATCGGGTGTTTTTTGCGTTAGTTATCGCGGAACAGACAGACTGACAAACTGACAGACATCCAGACAGACAGACAGAATCCAAAAAATTTCGTGTCTCCAAAGTAAGCCTTCACTGACGTTTCGGCAATTAATTGCAATTTATTTTAATTAGACAACATTATTCAACAAAATATACATTCAATCAACAGTAATAACAGCCTGTTCAAAAACCTTTCGTTGAGTACATCATTGATCGGTATCATATATATATTATAAAGCAGAAGTTCTGAAACTTCCAAACGAGTGTTTTCAAAAACTACCCGATGGATTTTTTTGCCGATTGTATCATTCGATAGGAAATATTTTCCCGAAGGTTTATGATTCAAATTTACAGGGATAACTCTGATTTTTCGTAGTAAATTTCGTATTTTTCGGTTATTTTTGACAAAAGGGTTGCCAGTAGCTGTTTTTGGCGAAAATTATAATTGCTAAAAGAATTAAAATGGCTATATCTATTAGAAATATTACAAATATCTTGCAAATAATAGCAGAAAATAACTACTGATAATATTAATAATGATAAAGAAAGACCGCTTAAATGAGACGTAATATTATAAAAATATATTTATCTTGAAAATGAAAAAAAATATTTGTAATGCTTAAAAAATAAATTAACGCGAAATATAACAATTGGTTCAACTTTTGGCGACTTATCCCTGGTGTTAGAATAAAAACATGCAGAAATTGATTAAATGAATTTTGTATGATAGTTATTTCCCTTTTTATTATTTTCTTTCGCTTTTTTATCGAATTTCCGTATAATATAACTTACAGCAGAAAAAAAGCAGATCTGATTGTAAAAGACACTGTAAGTTGTGAATTACTGTTCGTTTCTATTCCATTTTCATTTTGCTTTTGTCGCCAAAGAATGTGTTTTTAAGCCGAAAATGCACTATTGACTTAATGCCTGACTTAGGTTCTTAATGGTCGCAATAATGTTTTTTTTTTTTTTTTTTTTTTTTTTTTTTTTTTTTTTTCAAGTGAAGATAATTTTTAGAGTATATTTTAATATTCAATCGTAAATTATATAGATATGAGTATAACTCTTTTATTTCTTTTTGCAAATGTTTTCATTGTTAATTTAATTTTTCTTGCGCCATTTCGTCAATTTCACTTACAGGAAAAATTTCAGTTTTAAAATTTAAAAACTGAAGAAGGAAAGATTACCCCATCGATTAAAAATCTACCCCCAAATTCCAAGATTAAATGTCAATAATGGATGATCGTAAATGTCACATTCACTTGACATTAAGAGGCTACTTCAGTCAAATGAAAAGACCCATTCACTAATGCTAATCCTATGGAAGAAATTTATACAGATATCTCGGTTGCATTTCAATATTTTAAAATTATTTTTTGGCTTTGGATATCTGAGATCGATCTGTATGCATGCCGTTAGTTACTTTTTTCATTTTGTTTACAGTTATTTTTTACGAGGACGCTTTCATTTTCGGAACCGATTTGGAAAGCGAAAGCAACCTCATAAAAAATATCTGCAACTCAAATCGTAAAACTAAAAAACGACCTCCATTCAGATAAATCTGAGTTATCCAATGCAAAAAGAATCATCTAAAAATATTAAAATGTAACCGAGATATCTTTATAATTTTCTCCCATAGGATTAGCATTAGCGAACGAGTCTTTTCATTTGAGTGAAGTAGCCTCTTAAGTATAATATAAATACTAATTATGTCATCAAGTGATTTTTAATTCGACATTTTATTTCTACTTTTATATATGTTCTGCTAATTTGTTTTTCGTTATTTAAATGAAAATTTATGCTAATCTATATAATCTGGCTAATAGTTTAGCGATTTGTATAATTTGGCGAAATTGGTCGACGGTATAATCAAGTAGTACTGAAGGAAAAATTTTGCAATTCAAAGTAAATTTATGCAATTATGCGTTATTACTATAGATAAATTCAACATTTTGAAATGAAAAATTCCCGATGAATAAAATTTACAAGTCTTTTTTAATTGACCATTTCCTCTTCAATATTTCTTCAATCAATCTTTCGCTATTCTCTTTCGCGCAGGCTAACAAAAATGTATTTTAAATATTTTATTAGATAAAACGTAAGTAACATTTTTCTATTTAAAAAAAAAAAAAAAAAAAAAAAAAAAAAATCTAATTCTACCATTATGTGTCTTACAGGACAAAATAGCAGAATTACTTTTAAAAATGGTTTTATCTGTTAATTGCGTATGTTATTTGTTTATTTGGGTGTTTGAATTTAGTTTTGTCATCAAACAATGCGATTTTATACCAAGAAGGCATAAGCCGGAGCGATGTTCACAATTACTAAATTCTCTCACTCTCTTTTAAATGTGTGAGAGCATTTTTAGGATATTTTTTATGTTTAATTGTAAATATATAAATAGCAGTTATAGCAAAAAAAAAAAAAAAAAAAAAAAAAAAAAAAAAAAAAAATGCGCATAATGTTTAAATTTTAGTATAAATGTCTTCCTCATCCACACTGTAAAATAATTTAATTGCAGCTTTTTAAAGTTTTGGCGCAGATGTCATATACGCACCACATTCGCACGATTGCAACAAAATGGCGATTTTATGCCACATATGGTAAACCGACTATGGTTGTTTATTTATTAATAAACTATTTATTAACTTTCATTTTGTTTTTTAAAATAATATAAATCATTTTGTTCTATAGCTATTAATTAAACTTTTTTATTTATTATTTTTTTTTTCAAATAATACAAAATAATTAAAAAATATTTATGAAATTAGTAATTAAAAACCAAGTTCTCCAAATTGGCGCCAGAAAAAAATTGCGCCAATGTGGTGTAAACATGACATCTGTGTCAAAGTTTTTTCTTATACAAAAGTAGGGAAAATGCCGTATAAATACCGATTAAAGTTTTTTCCAAATGGAAATTTTGTCACGGATTTGGTCATATACTCATCGAGGTTTCTCACTGGCGCCAAATTGGCGTTATTTGCCTCATATGGTAACCCAGCTATAGTTGTTTATTTGATGATAAGTTGTTTATTTACTTTCATTTTTTTCTTTTTTGAAATGATATTTGTTGTTTTGGTCTACAGTTATTTTTTATTTATTGTTAATTGCTGTTTAAAATAATAGAAAATAATAAAATATACATAAATTTCTTTGGTGTTCTAAAACGATGATTTTGCCACATTGTAGTTGGAAGATAATCGTGCTAAACCTATTGTGTATATGATGTCTGTGTAGGAATCTTTTGTGAAATATGAAAAGTGTAAATTGGCTACTACTTGATTATCACGTCAACCAATTTTGCCAAATCGTTCGCCAAATTATACAAATTTACATAATTTTATCTTAAATAACTAAAGAGAAAATGCTTAAACACGAAAGAGCAAATAATTTTGTTTTCATTTTTCAGGAAGAAATTTTGCAATAATAAAGTAATTGTTGTAGTGAGAATTTTAATGTGTGTTTTTTTTTTTTTTTTTTTTTTTTTTTTTTATCTTTGGCAACTTGCTGTAACGAAAAATGTTTTTTTTTTCCTGCTATTGTCTTATAAGAGCTGGTTTTGTGAAAGCCATGTTAAGATGGTATTCAAATTTTTGAACCCTTCCCAATTACCACCCCTTTGGGCCGATTTTGATCATTTGCAATTCCCACTGAGATAATAACCATCTCAATGTACTTGACGAGTTTGAAGATGATTCTTGCATAATTGTGCCTTTTATCGCGCGGACAAAATTTAATATATATATAAACTTTTTAGGTGGGAGTAGCTTTGGGTTCCTGGCTTCACATAATGAAAAGTTGTGAAGAAATTTTTCAGAAGTTGTACCATGGTAACGACTGTAATAAGTAATATTTCTTCAGATAAGGGAAAACTTTAAATCCTGTTGCCATATAGGTCTCATTTCGCTTCTAAATGTGCACTGTTAGTAATAAATTAAAATAGTTACTTCTAAATAGCTGGTTTTTGCGTAATGTTTAAGATAATTTATTATCACAATGGTGTCTAAATCGTTTTCAGCACTGAGAAAGGTGCTGCTGGAGGTCCAAATTATTTAAAATACAAATTTAAATTCACCAGTTCGTTTCATCCACGGTTGATTTTGAAATATTGACCAGCGCAGTGGGCATAGCCTGCTAGTGCGTTTTATAAAGTGCATAGAAAAGGGAATGATGACACCAGAAATAATTTTTTCTTTTCATTTTTGATTTAAGTGAAAATTCAACTAAAGCCTTTTAACGAAAACTCAATATACAATGTCAAATGTGAGCAAAAATTCTTATGCAATGATAGCTCACTCGTCACTTAAATTCAGCATGCAGTGTCTGATGTGGGCGAGAAATTCCGTCCAATTATGTTTCTTTATCATTGTATGCTACGCGTTAGTTGAGAAAAGGGGCTGTTGAAAACAGAAAT
Source organism: Maratus speculifer (assembly GCA_964019185.1). Taxonomy (NCBI): domain Eukaryota; kingdom Metazoa; phylum Arthropoda; class Arachnida; order Araneae; family Salticidae; genus Maratus; species Maratus speculifer. The sequence goes on along the minus strand of OZ025290.1, from coordinate 51,233,933 downwards.
AATTGTATATATATTCAACGTATTATTGCAAAAACTTGCATAAAGGTTGATTACAAGTGATTTAATAAATTAGTTTTATTTGACAAACCTTTTCCAAATATTTTAATCTACTACCCGACGTTAAAGAGGGAAAAGGATTAAGAATGAATTTATCTTGATTTGTAATTTGGGACATATAAGGTTAAATTTTCATATCATTCAAACATTTTACAAAAGCAATCAAGTGTTGGAATGCGCCTCTCTCCATGCTTTGAATAAAGCTTCATTTTCCGCCCACACTCAAGCAAAACCCACCTGACTCGGTTTCATTTGCTCAATAACTGTGACACCCTTTGCAAAGGGGTAACAAACCCGTATACCCTGGGGTACAATTACATGCTAATGTCGCCGCCGTGCGCAAATATATCGGTTCAACTGCTGGATATTAAATCCCTGCGCAAGGGGAGGTCAGTTGTACCCAGCTAATAAGGGATATGCGATTTTCCGATCTCTTATCGCTTGGAAAACAGGGGAACTAGTAAGTAATAGCGAGGAAATGTTTATAGGTTGAATTAGCTAGGCTCTTTGGATCCAAATCCAAATAAGCTACGAGTTTCTCCTCTAAAGTACTTCAAAGCCATGCGTCCAAATCAATATCGGGCTGATATTGTGCTCATCCTTTATTCATTATCTTACATATTGAGTATTTACATTTATATTAATGGTATCAATATTGAAGGGATTATGGTATTACATTAAAAATATTTATGGCTATTTTCAAATCCAGTTGGCTACTTTCTGACACATTCTTTAATTCATTTTTGACCATAAATGTATTAAATTGGCAGGTACTCTTATCAAAGACATGAAAACAAATATTGTCTTTTCCATTTTTCAGTAAAGGAAGGATATTTTTGTAAATAATCTATGCAAGTGTGCATTTCTAACCAAATTTTCATGCGCGACAGAGCAAGAAAGGAAAAACACTGCCGCTCTGAGACATCAATCGCTTATAATTCAAGATGTGATTCAATTATCGGAAAACCAATGAAAAAAAAAAAGGTTCGATTAAAAAAGACCTCAATAGTCATTTCTGAAACTATCATTCTTTTAAGTTTTAAAAGGTGCAAAGGAAGTGTCGAAATATTTAGCGTTGTTTAATCTATAAAGCTGATAATTGACCTCAGAAAAATGAACACCGAGGTGCCCGCGATTGAGAAGTTTCATTGTATCTAGATGCTTTTTTTTTTTTTTTTTTTTTTTTACTTTCTTCTATCTTTGCCAGAAAAAAAAAAAAAAAAAAGCATTGGATTCGTGCAAATTTTCAAATCCCGGGTTTCGACGGATTTACACGTTTTAGGGGTTAGAGGCCTCCAAAAACATGTTTTTACAAAATATCTGTCTGTAAGTTTATATGTCACATGACAAATATTTTATAGGAGCTCCCAAGAAGTAATGCAAGGAATTTCACAAAACTTTAAATTCAGTTAGACCTTAATAAAAACTGGTGCTTATTAGTTTTTTATGTGCATTGCCCAACAGATGGCGCTACTAAGCTACCTTTTTCACGATTTCAGCAATAATTATATCTCATGAATTAACGGACGGATTTTCACAAAACTTCAGACTCCTTTAATCCTTGATATAATATGGTGCTGAAACCTCTTGGTGTAAATCGCCTAACAGGTGGTACTGCTATGCAACATTTTTCACGATTTACGCAACAGTTCTATCTCAGTTACTAATGCACGAATTTTCATCAAACTTCAGATTGAGTTAGTCCTTGACATGAACTGATGTTGTTAACATTTTGGTGTAAATTGCTCAACAAGTGGCACTGCTATGCTGCATTTTTCACGATTTTTGCAATAGCTTTATCTCAAGAAGTGATGCACAAATCTTCATCAAACTTCAGATTCAGTAAATCTGTGATATGAACTAGATGTGTTTATGTTTTGGTGTCAATAGCCCAACAGGTGGCATTTCTATGCAGAATTTCCCCGATTCCTGCAATAGCTGTATCCCAAGAACTAAGAGACGGATTTTCATAAAGTTTCACATTCCATTAGCTTTTGCTATAATGTGAGGCTGATTACCTTTTGGCGCTGCTTTGCAGCATTGTTCATCATTTTCGTATTAGCTCTATCTCAGAAACTATGCACGAATTTTCATCAAACTTCAGATTCAGACAGTCCCTGATATAAATTAGTATTTTTTAGTTTTTGGAGTAAATCGCTCTACAAGTGGCGCTTCTATCCAGTTTTATTTACGATTTTTGCAATGATTCTATCTTAAAATCTAACGCAGGGATTTTCCTCAAACTTTAGATTCAGTTAGAACTTGACATAAATTGTTGCTGATTAACTTTTGGTGTAAATCACCTGACCGATGGCGCTGCTGTGGTTCATTTTTCTGGACATATTAACATGTATGAGATAGAAGAAAGTTTGGGGATTGCCACATCCGACTAGTTTTAGTTGGTTTTTAATGTTTAAAAGAGCTTTTAAAAGATCAACATATTGTTTATAGTCAGTACAATGTCGAAACAGATTTAAAATATATGTTTACATAATTTGCGGCCCCTAAAACCGTAGGGGAAAGGTAGGAGCACTACTAAATTTGCCCTTGCTTTAATAAATTCCCTCTGCAAAAAAATTAAACTTGCATTCTGGTTCACTAAATAGAAGTGGCTAATATTTGGGAATGTCCATCAGTTAGATTAATAAACATTCCCTAATATTTAACTTTTTTTAAATCTACAACGCACAACGCATGCATTTGGTAAAAAAAATTGTTGGAAAAAATAAAAATGTATGCAAAATTTGTATAAGCTCGTACACTTTAAAAAATATCCGTTAATATACGCAAATTATTCTGTAAAATTCTACGGAATAGTTTCATTTTTCCGAAAAAACAGTAGAACTTCCGTTATTGACATTTTGAGATTTTAAATACAGTAAGTTTTCCGTAAATTTATATGGAAACAGAGAAATTCCGTATTACAACAGCATAAATTCCATAAATAACTCTAGTGGTGCCATCTGTATCTCGGATAGAAAAACATTATAAAGTTGTTTTATGAACAACTTTCTATAATAATTTTCTTAATTTCTCTCTGTTTTAATAATTTAAAGCTAACATATTTTTAAAATATTAAAAAAAAATAAAAATTATAAAATTTTATTAATCCTTTTTAAGTTTGAGATTAGTTAGTTAGTTTATTTTAACTCATTTATTAATCAGTTATTAACTTATTTATTATTTTTACTCAATTATTATTATTTAATTAATTATTAATTATTTACTTAGTTATTATTTTTACTCGGTTATTAACTCATTTATAGCATATTTTTTAAAAAGTGCGTAGGATATTTAAAAAAAATTCTACTTTTAATTTTAATATATTTTTTAATCTATCCATTTTAAGAAATTTGCACATAAAATTTAAAACATCTGAATTATATTAAACAAATTATTATAAATTTGACGATTATCTATATAAACTAGTTGGATGTGTCAATCCCAAAACTTTCTTCTATCTCATAAGTACATTTTAAACTTAAAAGAAAAAAAAAAAAAAAACGTGGTGACCCCAAAGTTACCCACTATCGAATTTCCTCGAACATTTGACCTAGCCTAATGAGATTCTGGTATCCGAAAAGCCTAAAACGCAAAATTTAATTAATATTCTCAGAAAATGAGCTTAGTAATGCCTCATGCTGGGTAATTTATACTAAAACCTTAATAAGCATCTATTTATGTCAAGACCTAACAGAATCTGAAATTTGATGGAATTTCGTCCATTAGTTCTTGAGATATAGTTATAATAAAAAATTTGCAAAACGTAGCAGAGCAACACCATATATTGGACAATTTATGCTAAAACGTAAAAAAGCGTCTAATTATGTTATGGTGTAAAAGAATCTGAAGTTTTATGAAATTCTGTGCATTAGTTCTTGAGATATAGCTAGTTTTAAAAAAAACCGTGTAAAATATAGCACAGCAGCACCATCAGTTGAAGGATTTATAACAAAACGTAATCATCGTGTAATTATGTTATATGTCATTTTGTAACAAAATCTGAAGTTTGATGAAATTCTGTGCGTTGGTTGTTGAGATATAGCTATCGGAAAAATCGTGCAAAATGCAACATAGCTGCACCACCTGTTGCAAGATTAATACCAAAATGTAATCAGCGTCTAATTATGTTATATATTCTAGTGTAACATAATCTAAAATTTGATGAAGTTCTCTACATTAGTTCTTAAGATATATCTATCGCAAAAATCGTGCAAAATGTAGCATAGCAGCGCCACCTATAGGGCAGTTCACACCAAAACCTTATCAGCGGCTATGTATCTCAAGGTATCGCGGAATCTGAAGTTTGGTGAAATTCTGTGCATTAGTTCTTGAGATATAGCTATCATGAAAATCATGAAAAACGCGGCATAGCAGCGCCACCTGCTGGCCAATTTACACCAAAACTTAATCAGCGTCTATGTATATCAAGGGGTCACAGAATCTGAAGTTTGGTGAAATTCTGTGCATTAGTTCTTGAGATATAGTAATCTTGAAAATAATGAAAAACGTAGTATAGCAGCGCCACCTACAGGCCAATTTTCACCAAAAACCAATAGGCACTAATTCATATCAAGGTCTAACTGAATATAAAATTTTATTAAATTTCGAGCATTAGTTCTTGAGATAGAGCGCCCACAAATTTTTTGTAACATACAGACAGACAGACTCACAGACAGACGGACAGACTCACAGACAGACATTTTCTAAAAATAGTCAAAACATGTTCAGGACCTTCTAAAACGTATAAATCCGTCGAAAACCGGAAGTCGAAAATTTTCATGAATCCAATACTTTCTTCTTGTAAAGATAGAAGAAAGTAAAAACAATAAAGGAAATTTATTTTAATAACCCGTAATAACTATATTTATTGAGATTAAAACTGATCGCCATGCAAATACTTTGTTAAAATAGATGTTTTTTGTTTTTTTTAAAAAGTATGTTAGTATCCTTTCAAAAATAAATAAGTAAATAAATATGAATAATATTACAATAAACTTTTAAAAATCTCCTTAAAATGAAGGAAGCAAAACTTTTTAATGCTTTCAAATCTTAATACATGTAATATTTTAAAGTCTAAAATTTATTTTTTATAGAACTGAAATTAAAAACTAAATATTCGAAATTATGGAAATAAAATCTGTTAAACATTTAAAACTGTACATGCAATAGAAAATAATTCTCTACAAAAATTAATGCCGCGTTCGACATATAAGGCTTTTCCTTTATAAAAGCATTCGAAATAAGTAAAGATATTTGCAGGATTTGTATGCATAACTATGGCGTAATGGTATTGCACTAGTGCAAGCTGCCATAGGACAGGTCTCTGGTTCGATCCCCATCGAGGGTAAGTGACGTTTCTTCACTGTTGTTTAAATTAAATGTATGTGCTCTAATCTGATGTGTCTTTGCCTATAGAATAAAAATCATAAAGATGACAGTTTGTCCTTGAAAATTCTTTTTTGGCTTTTCAAGCAAAAATTTTTATATAAAAAAATATAGAAAAAAAACGGAAATATTTTGTGAAAAAAAAAAAAAGAAAAAGAAAAACGGAAATATTTCTCTCAGCTAAAAAAAAGCACAGATAACGGAATTTTTTTTCCCGTAAAAAAACGGAAATAGTATTGGCGTCAAGATTACCAGTATATTTTCCGTTATTTAACGGAATTTTTATTTTTTTTTTTTTACAGTGTAGGTATTTATCTGTGAATCTCAGTCTTAAAATTAACTAAGGGAAAATAGCCTTCTTTGAAAAGAAAATAAAAAAGTACGTGGTAAACATTTGATTGGTTTTTATTATTATTATTATTATTACTAGACGGTTGCCCGCCCTCAGTAGCCCGAAGACTATCTGAATGCCAGTTCTACAACCCCACACATTCACGTTTCTGTGCCATGTCTCGTCAGTTTCCGGCAGATATGTTTGATCGGTGTTCTGGGGTTTCGTTTGCATATCTTTTTTTATTGTTAATGAAGAGGTCTTCCATTTGTTCTTCCATCTGTTCTTCTTTCTGTTCTTCCATCTGTTCTTCCATTTGTTCTTCCATTTGTTCTTCCATTTGTTCTTCCATTTGTTCTTCAATTATATTCGACGATTCACTGTTTGAGAGCCTATCTGTCCTTTTATTTATAGAAGTTCAAAATGAAAAAAGATTTTCTTAGCAGACGATTTTTTATGATAAATACATTATCTGTTTTATATTTCTTCTGCGTTTACCTAAGCTGTGTAAAATCTCTATAAATAAAAGGTATAGAGGATGAGAGCCTATCTGTGCCTCAATTAATTATCCTCGGAATTCCTTTTATATATATAGATTTAAGCAGGCATTTTCTGCTCTGCTCGAAAGTAGGTCAAATTGGCGGACATGAATCATCAAATATTTATTAAATGAAGAAGTTACGAACTTTTACATGAAAAAAAAAAAAGTTTTCCGATTTATTGAATTTATAGAACACTAGCAATTTATCTTGGTTACTTGCATTTTATTTGTTTAGAAATAAGAAATCTATATAGGAAATGCATAAATCGCTCATAAAGTCTTATATTTAATTACGCAACAGCATACATATTTGTTTATTACTTTCTTCTATTTTAAATACAAAAAAATATTACAATCGAAATTTTTTCCGACATCTGGTTTTCGTCGAATTTCGAAGTTTTAGGAGGCAGCGATCCCCAAAAACTTATTTATACAAAATGTCTGTCTGTCCATGTGTCCGTATGTCTGTGTGTCGCCATTTTACCATCGAAAAATGTATGAAGTTACGCATAGACTTGAATCAAACTTTTTGTGTAAATTTTTGGCTGTGGCAAGCAGGTCCTCTTTTAATTTAGAAATATTCCGCCGGAATTGGGCACTAGCGATTTTTGAGCCATTTTTGCAATTGCGCCATTGGAAAGTGTTTGAAGTTATGCATAAAAATGAACGAAATTGTTTGTGAATGTTTTTGGCTACGGCCAGCAGGTCCTCCCTGAGTTTGAAAAAATTTCGCCAGAAGGGGGCCTATTATTGCAACGGCTGTGCCATTTTCATTATTTTACCTTCGAAACGTGTACGAATTTATGCATGGAATTGAATCAAATTTTTCGTATATGTTTTACTATGCAAACAAGTCCTCTCTGAATTAAAAAAAAAAAAAAAAAAAAAAAAAAAAAAAAAATCGTTTTTTCGCAAACAGCTGATGGACAACAAATTATAGAAAAATTATTGATTTTAATAAATATCATGATCCACATTAACTCGTTTTTACTCCGATTTATTGACTGAAGCAGAAATTTAGGATAAAAATCAAAGTTGGTATAGTACTGAACTAATATTATTGAAGTATTAACATGTGTAACTACTTTCTGAAACATTGAGATTTGTGAGATAAAAGAAAGTTTTGGTATTGGCACATCGAACTACTAGCTTTTATGAAAAGCATTTAATTAAAGTAATGAAACCTCAATTTTAACACTAGAATTACCGCGTTTCTTGTATACCTAGAAATACCGGGATGGGTCACATCTGACCCATGGCTTTTAAAGACGCTATTCTTGTTTTATACGGAATATAAAGGCGCACAATACTTATTGACGATTAATACAATGATTTTTAATTAATAATTAATACAATCTAGCATTTAGATTATTGCATAATGTAGAATTTTCAAATTAATACCACAAAGGAAATTTCTTATTTCTAATTTTAAAAATAAATTGCTTTGAGATTTTGATGTCGTTTTAATATAATATATATACATGTGATTTATCAATTTAAATTGTGTAATAATGTTCCTGCAGATCAATTAGATATTCAAACTCAATAAATTTAAATATCTATATACATATTCGTGGTTTTTTTACTTACACTTTTACGTTTTATACAGTTTACTAACCAATCAATTCATAGAAAATGCCATGTTTTTTTTCTGTGCATAATGCACACACAAGTTATAAGCAGTTTCCTCAAACAGTGTTAGTTTTTTTTTTTTTTTTTTTTGTCTTAGCATTGTTTTATGTGACAACTTTCATGTGTTGAAATTTCAGTGCTGGTGCGTGGACGGATAGCTTCACGTTCTTTTGCAATGCTTTTATTTATAATTTTAGCATGAAGACTTTTCTACTTATATTAGAATCTGTTGTATCTTTAAAAACTACCGAAACATTTAAGAAAACTAGATCTTGAATCAGATTTTGCATAAGTCAGTAACTATTGAACACTGCGGCTCTACCGTCAATATAGTTCGATGCTCCACATAGCTTCGAAGAGTGATTCATTTTGTGTCTTTCTCACTTTTTAGAATTATTTCTAAAAAGGGAATTCCTTTATTTTTAATTTTCTGCAAAATACTTCCAATTTATTTGTGTTTCTTAATTTTTCACACAGCATTTATTTGGTTACTTTCATTCAGCTTGCTACTACATGTATTGGATTTGAACAATGCATTTTTATTGTCATTTTTAACAAAAAATGTTTCGTCATTTATGTCAAGATTGTCAGCGTCATGAGATGATGACAATATTAACTTCGTCGTTAATATAGCTAAAGTCTTTTAAAGACAATTCACGTTACAATTTTAAAAATTTCGCATTCAAGAAACCTTCATAGTGGTGCCATTACTATAAATATGTGAAAGTCAAATACCACAAACAATTTTTTTTCCTCGATGTGATTTATCAGAGGCAAAGTGTTATTTTTATTTACTTTCTAAGATATAACATAAAAAACAATTATTTTTATCATCCTTACAGTAGTTTGAAATACCATAAAAACTCGCACATTTACTTTCCAAATACATAAGAGATATGTGATCATGACCCGCCCCTCCCTGCGCTGTACATACGCACATTCTTTAGCCTTTTTGGGAAAAGTAAGTGTAGAATATATCCATGCGCTATTCTTAATTTATTGAAAAATATAGAGTTGAAATTCTTGTTGAAATAAATGAAAAATGGAATTATTTTGTTTGGGTCAGCGATGACCCAGCATGGTAGTTCTAGGTATAAAGATGTGTATATAAAAAAGTTTTCGTCCGATCTCAACTAAATTCGTGCTAAGACATTACACTAAGTATTTAGGAAAAATCAAGCAGTTTCAAAGTTTTACTTTAAAAAGATACTGTGATACGAGCAAAAGACCACGTCTTGGGTCACGGATGACCCGCCTCGGTAATTCTAGTGTTAAATACAAAATCTACTTATGAAGTAAATATATAAAATTCTAGCTTTTCACTGATATCCATTTTTATTTTCAAATTATTTTTTTACTAAAAATAATCAAAAAATCAATACCAGAATTGATTTCAAATTAATTATCAATCTATCTAAAAATATCATTAAAACAAAAACTTATTTAACTCATTTGCTGCTAACAACGAGTATACCCATGGCTTAAATATATTTATTTCTTTGTTACATTATTTTAGTATTTAAAAAATTGCCTTAATTATTGGGAGACGTTTTGCAACAGTATTAGTATAGCGAAATTTAACTTTCTGATTTGTGGTGGCAAACTACTTCCAACAAAAAGTTTGAAAATTCTTATTTTTTAATTTTGGCGGTGAACGTGTTAAAATATTTTGCAGACGGTAAAGAAATTCCTATATTAAAAAATTAATACTGAGGCTGAATCTACCTTGCATCTATCTCGTCTATATATCAACGACGGCACATTAGCGACATTTTGTGTCAAGCACACAAGTCAGATGTATGTATTTGATAAATATGTTAACTAAGTAGATGCACATTTAAATAACAGAATTTTACATTCCACAAAAAAAATTAAACATGTCAAATTGAATTCATTAGAATCTACGCTGCATAAAGACAAACATCCGTTAGAATTACAAACTTACTACCACGTTCAAACGAAACAAATATAAAACACATATGCAACTGAGAGTGTCCTCTGGGGCCTGATACGAACGGAATGAAAAATGTCTTAAAATAAGATGCCTGCAGAATTTTTAGACATATTTTATAATTCTTTGTTTATATCATGATCATTGGAAGACACTTATTTCAGATTCAGTCATACAAGTATCTGAAATTCTTTTTCAGCCATAAATGTGTCTAAATTTAAAACGTCTCTATTTGGAATGCAGTCATGACATCACCCTTGACGCCAAATCAAAAAATTTCTCCAAGATGGAGAAACTTGCATTTCACACACCCTTGGACATTATTATTGTGAAAGTTAAACTTGGTTGTTCTCTCCCTGAATTCTTTTCAACAAAGGGCTGTTGTACTGATCGGAAATATTTACTGATTGTCTCCAGTTTTTTGGTGTCATAATCACAACAACGATTGAATCCTACTGTTACCGTATATACTCACAATCAAAACAGGATGACTCGTAATTAACTTACCAAATACGCATGCTCATTAACTAAATTCAAATAAATGGAAGTTACTTTATATTAACCTAAACATATCGTGTTTCCTTTTTAATTATTTTATCTATAACTTTTGATTAAATACTAATAATTAAACAAAATTTACTTCTTTATATGCTTGATTAAATTGTCTTTCCATTGATATATAATTGCGTGGTATTACTTAAACAGAATATGGTGTTATGTGCCTTCAAACTTCAAATTTGAACTGATGTACCTTCATACATCTTTTCATAAAGATAGCCATAATTTTGTTCACTACTGTAGATGACATAATAGACATGCATCTATCTATATGTTTCATATGTTACATCGATAAGTTGTGAAACACTACTCTATGCTACAGCTTTTCTCCAATCTCGAGGTAACCATGACTATACCGATTCGTTCTGACTTATCTCTAAAGAATAAATATTAGACTCATATCAACAGGCATTTCGTCAAGCATACACTAAAGAAAAAAAAAGAGGGTGTGGGACTGTATCATTCCAATAAAAGACTATGAAAAAACTTCCCTAAAAATGAATAAGTATATAAAAAAGAAGATACACATATATAGGAAAAGAAAAAGTCAACCTGATACACTGCTAAAATAAGAAGTGAGACTCACAGTCACACGTATACGCAGAAAAAAATGCAGTGAAAATTCTGTCAGGAGAAATTTAAAGCCTCTCTCCGCTGTTTGCTGTCACTTGACCCGTAGGCTTAGTCAAACACTATCAAGCTAGGCGTAGAGCGGGCGGCGACTACAATATTGAAGAGCAGGCTAACACGTAAGGCGTAAATTGAAGCCAGGACGCAAACAGCGGGGCAAACTAATACGACATGCTAAAAGAGAGAAGTGACTAAAAAAAAAGCACAGATGATCTCTGCGAATTTATTTTACTTTATTTTTTATTTTTTGCACCAATCACTTTTTTTTTATATAAAATTTCATACCCCTTTTTTATGAATTAGTTATTTTAATTAGTGTTAGCAAAAACTTTTTTTTTTTTTTCATTTTTAACCGACTTCAAGGAGGAGGTTATGATTTCGACCTGTATGTATTTCTTGTTCACTCACAATTTCGCTAAATACGAACCGATTTCGATAACTCTTTTTTTTGTTTGAAAGTATAAGATGCCCGTGTTGTCCCATTTCAATTTCATTAAATTCTGATGATTAGAAATTTTTTTACATAAAAAATGTGGATTTGATAAAAATAATAATAATAATAATAATAATAATGATGATGATGATGATTTGGCGCAAATCAACTTTCATTTTTGTAACCGTTTTCAAATCATAAGGATATTAAAACTATGCCTTCCTATGCGTTAGAGCCAAGTTGTCGCCAAGCTTGATTCTTTTTTTGAAGTCGGTTAGTATCCCTTTTTTTTTAAAGTATATTTTTATGTTATTGTGCAAATGTACCAAGCTTCTAAGGTATGTTTTAAAAATATTTTAAGAAAAATCTACAAATTAATTTATAATTTTACTATTATTAAAATTATTTAATTCTATATTGCAAAGAGTTCATCTGTAGAAGATAATCAAAGTATATCCATAAGCACACACAAGTTGAAACTAACTATCTCGAGTTTAGAAATGCTTCATAACTTTGGTTGATATTATTTCATGCATTTGAATTTTGATTATGATTATATTTTTAATGTAATAGCATCTTTGCAGTGCAATGAAATAAACTTATGATCGCCAATTGAATAATTTTTACTTACTAATCTTTTCACACAGTTAATAATCATGTTCTATATTAACGATAAAAAAGTGTCCATATTTAAATTTTAAAATTTAAAAAATAAGAAAGAAATAGAGTGTATGTACTGTATCGATTTTGATTGTACTTTCCAGATTTCCCTGCGTAAAATATCAAGCCGTTTTATTTACGAAAATCAATGCTACATGAGAAAAATATTACACAAATAACTATTTTTTATTTAGGCGAAATTTAAATTAGTTTAACTGTTTAACTGCTGTTTAAATTTTATTCAAAGAACTATGATTATGTACCTTTTAATTTGTTGCTTGTTCAGATATTGAAGAATTTATTTCTAGTTATAATTCGTTTGTTGATGAACACAAATAAAATTTCAAATTAGGACTCAAATTTGTAGCTTGGAAATTAACTTATCCACTGATGAAACAAAGCTTGCATTTTTTTTTCTTCTCTTACTAACCAGTTTGATGTCCTATTATGTCCCAGTGCACAAATTAATCAGTTTAATGCTACATCATTTATCCTAGGAACTTTTAGTAACCTTAATGGAATTAAACTTTAACTGGACCAGACCTTAACCAGAATTATTTATAAGCTTTCCCCTGACATATTTTTAAACTTATTCAGTTTAAAAAGAAAGTATGGATATAATAAAAAAAATGAACCACATTTGAAACATTTTTAAATGAATACTTTTTATTTAGGTACCCCAATCATATCATTAGTACTTTTATTTAGATATTCCAGACAATCTGATCGGCGGTCATCATTACTCAGATGACACGCACATAATTTTTCTCTGAATTTTATTCTTGTAACAAGCGATTACCGAAAAACACATATCCGAATTTATATTATAGTTAGATATAAAACCACGTAAACTAATAGGACAATGTTAATTCTACTTCATAATACATACACTCAAGAGCCAAAACATTATGACTACTTCCCTAATAACGTGTTAGCCCACCTTTGACCCGGAAAACAGCTGCAATTCGCCTTAGCATGGATGTCTCAAGTTCTTAGTAGATAACCGGAGATAAATTGTATTAGTTGTTCAAGCACCGGTCATATGTATTAGGAATATTTCAAAATGGTTACTTTTAAGCTCTGGGCTGCCAAATACTTACTCCGATAAGTAACAGAAAATAAATCATCCACAATTTAAAGCCTAGCAGGATACAGAAGAAGAAAACTTCATATCCAAATCAAAGTTTATGTGTTAAAAACTAGAAAAAGAACATAAGAGCAAAAATCGGGATGTTGCAGAAATGTCGTTACACTGCCTAAACTGTGAAATTCGATTGCTCAACTTTTCTCTGAGAAAAGTATGACTTGAAAATGTCTCAACAACGTGATTTATCAGAATCCATAACATGACGTATTATAGACAAACTTGAATCCGGACAATCGCAACGAAATGTCACGGACGCTACTAAAGTCGCCCGAAGTGTCATTGTAAGGCTGTGGAATCGATTCCAAGAAACAGGGAATGTTAGAGGTCGACCAGCGCAAGGTCGGCCATACACCAGTACAGCAACTGATGACCGGTATGTACTGTTAACAGCTCTGACAATGCTACTCAGCTGCAAAGACAGTTGCTCTTGGCAACAGGACGAAGGATGTCCGGCCAAACAGTACACAATAGGCTTCATCAGAGAGATCTCTATGCACGTAAGGCTAAAGTCTGTATTCCGTTGATCTCGGGCCACCATGCGGCCCAAGGAAGATGGGCTGCTGAACATCGAGATTGGGTGCAACATGATTGGAGCCCAGTGCTGTTTACCGAAGAGTCCCGATTCTGTCTGTAGTGTGACACCCGACGTGTTTTGGTTTGGAGAAAAAAGAGCACTCGAAATAATCCGAAATTCGTTCATGAAAAGTCACAATACAGACGAGGTAGTTTGGTGGTATGGGGTGAATCAACGTAGGTTGACGTACGGACCTACATATGATTCAGAATGGTATTTTGATGGCCCAAAGGTATGCATACGAGATACTGAAACCTCATGCCATGCCTTATGCTGCAGCCATTGGAGATTCCTTTGTTTTCCAGCATAATAATACCAGAACGCATACAGCTCGTCTTGTAGAGAACATGCTTGAAGCTAAAACAATGCAGCGTATGGAATGGCCAACGTGCTCTCCTGGCCTTAATCCGATCAAGTATGTATGGGAGATGCTAGGACGACGCATTGCTGCGAGACCAAGGCCTCCTTTAACTGTCAGAGACTTGCAAATTGCACTCCTTGAGGAGTGGGACAGTATTCCCCAAAGTTTTATCGATAATATTATCTCATTCATGAAAAACAGGTACAGGTGTGCCACAGTCTTAGCTCTTCGAGGAGATCGCACGCCATATTAAAAATATTGCATCATTTCTAAACAATACTCTTTTTCTTTTACATTTGCATGTAACCAAATTGTTGCCCTAAATCATCTTTTCATGTTTTTTCCATCTTTTCAAAGAATTAAAGCTTAATTACAAAGTTTTTGCGTCTTTTTTTCTGCATTTCGCATTGATGCGCCAATTTTATTCATATTATGCCGATAAATGGCTGTCTCGCACGGTTATCTTAATTTCTTCGCTTGCTCCCCTAATTTGTTCAGCAATGTATATATATAAATATATTTGATTTATGTCATGCGATAATTCTCGCATTTATTAACCGATTTGGATGAGATTAATTGTATACACAGTACATATTTATAGATAGTACATACCAATGTCTCGACCGAGTTCGTTGGCCAGTTTCATGCGGCATGTTGTTTCAAAATGGCAGCCATTTAAAATATTTTAAAAATATAAATATTTAAAAAGTGGTGCAAGTAAATTAAAAACTGAAAAATAGTTTTTTCTTAAGAGTTTAATCTTAATACAAGAATTCTACAGTATATTTTGTTTTTTCTTTATCTTAAAATATGTCTGAGATAATGAGTTTGAATTTCTAGGGTGGCTGACATTTTGAGACAATCTTATTTCGCCACACTGTACATCGTACGTAGTATATACTAATGTCTAGACCGAGTACCGTGTGTCAGTTTTATCCGCCATCTTGTTTCAAAATGGCGGTTATTTGTACTGTGCATTGCCACGCAATGCTTGAATATTATTAATATCCGTTCTTGAAGTTCTTGACAAGCGTGACAACACTTGGCCAAATATTGCCAAATTTGGCGATCCAAAAAGTAATTATAAATGGTGCCAACTTGGATATGGCTTACTAATTTGGTGCTAAATTTCATTAAAATTCAGTATTGACGAATGACGAATATTCTCTTATCGGGTTCTCCGCATTTTAGCTTCTTAAAATTTGAGTAAAATTAGTTTCGAGTAAAACTTGCAAAATTTTAAAGCAAAATAATAATAATAATAATAATAATAATAAATAAATAAAGAATTAATATATATATATATATATATATATATATATATATATATATATATATATATATATATATATATGAAAGCTAGCTTTTTTTCCGGCACTGGCCGAAAGGACTTCTTCTTCTTTTAGAGAAGATTCTTAACTTCCGTTTATACAAAGTGCATTAATTGGTGTACTATAATTAATGTACGTATTTCCTATTGTACATTCGTCCCACCAGTGGCCGAGAGGTACGGACCTCTCAACTGGTAGACGGCAGGTGCTGGGTTCGAACCCAATCGCGGCTGTCGGCCTAACCGTTCGGAGTTTTCGTGGTTTTCTTCGAACCTTGCGTAAATACGGGTTAGGTTCCCTTAGAAAGACCCCCACGAAGGGCACTCCCCCACTGGTCCTATATCACTTAGCGTAGATAATCGGACGACAAAAATAAACCAAACCAAACCAACCTATTGTATATTCTGCTACAGAAGGAAAATTTCTTTGTTCTCTCGTAGTACAGGAGTATGTATTTCTGCGCTCAATTAAAACAGAAAAAAAAAATAGTAAATAAGAAACATCCGACTATAGATTTTCAAGGAGCCCCGGAATAAAGATTCGTTGGGGGGAGGGGGGTAATGACATTTTCTTTTTTGGCTGCAATTTTTACTTATTTTAAGAAAAAAAAATATTGTATTTTAGAATTTGGGATCTCTTTTAAACATAGGGCATGGTGCAGCCACCCTGTTTGCCCTTACGGTGAACAGAAACTGACGTTAACGACTTTTTTGTTTGCATTTAAAAATATCTTTTCTAGGTATTATCAGACAAAACTTCAGAAATTCTTATATCATCACATTCTAAACAAATTCTTAAAGGAAAAAAAATGTAACTTAAATTGAAACTTTAGAGCAAGTTGGCCAAAAACGGCTTATTATTTATGCATGCAAATTATTGTTTTTAATTTCAAGCAATTTTTCTATTTGAATTATGCATTTTCATTAATCTATCTTTTTAAGAAGATTACCTTTTCCTTTACTTTATTTATTAGTGTTTCTTTGAAGCTTATTTCTTGTTAGAGTTTTGTTTGCTCTTCATCTTCAAATATTAAATTAACCATTCTACAATAATAAAATCAAACTGCCACTGATTTTATGATAGTATAATAATTATTATTATTATGTGTAGAGCTGTTTTTAAAACAATTAATCTTCGAGGTAGATTTTTACTAATCTTAAAGCTAATTTATTATTTTTTAGAAATAGTGTTAGATAAAATTAAAAAAAAAAGAAATATCAAAATAGATAACATTAAGAATAAACTCTTTTGTCTTTAAAATCAAGCAACATAATTTTGATCATTTTAGATTTTCTCATTTTTTCTTCTTTGCAAATTCTTCACTAAAATATCTGTAAATACCACTGAATTTATTTTGAAACCACTAACGATATTAAAAATGTAGAACTAAGTTTAAATCCTGAATCTTACTCTAACGTCAAAACATCTTTATGTATTCTTGCTAATAAAAATGAATTCAAACGAATGAAATCAAGAATAAAATGTCAACAGAGAAAATAATGTGGAAACACCTAAGCCACTGACGAAACACGAGAATCTGGTTTTATTCCATTGCCTAATGGACTGACTTCCGGTGAACATATCCTACTGAGAATCGGCGCTAAACTTATTTTATTCAGAATATTTAGGATTAGTGGGCTAAATAATCTGAAACTCTGAGACTTTGCTTAGATTCGCTTGGCCTGAAAGGGTGCTTTATTCAGAGATATAATAGTGGTCTGTAAAGTCATTTAATCAGTTCTCAAGTCAATAAATTTAAACAAGTATGTTTACAGGAATTATATGTAACATTTTCACAACGAGCGTACTTCACTAGTATTCACCGAAAGAAAATTTCTAACTGATTTAAAGACAAAAATTCTGTGATTAATTAAGGCAAAATTTGCATTTAGAAACTTAGTAGAAATAATTTAGGATTCTGAGCACCTCATACATCACGTACACGCTACACTTACCACAAAAATGCTAAGCTAAATAAAAACATATTTTCACTTAAAATTGGATCATTTTTTGAAAATCCTACGCTAAAAAATGCTCAAACGCCCGGATATAACATTCCAACCAATAAATTAGTGACATTAAAAATTATTAAATATTGTATTTGATAACTTAAACTTTGGACAACTGACCACAAAATTAAAAAAAAAAAAAAAAAAAAAAAAAAAACCTTTTCAACAAAGTTGAAACGTGCTCTTATGCATTCGGTTTGTCTGTCCGTCTGTCCGCGATCTAACTCACGTAAGTATACTTGGATTGCCATGAAATTTTAGGACGTTGTTGAAGTTTACCCTAGCATGAACCCTATTGAAAATGAAGTTTCTACCATGATTAGTTTATCTACAGGGAGAATCAAAAGTTCCCATGACATTACGGACTATGGAGAAAAATCGTTTCAAAGGAATTTTAAAGATGTTATACCCTGTCAAAAATATTAAAATTTATATACTTTTACGAGGTGCATTAAAATATGCGTTCTAATAAAATATAAGGTGAAAATGTAGCCATTTTATTAAATTATGCATTTATTAAATTAAATTATGCATATTTTATTAAATTATGCATTTACTGGGCCACACAAAAGAATTCATTTAGATAATGGTAAAAGGGGTTGTGTGTGACATATTTTAAATATATTAAATTGTTTCATGTATAATAAAATTGATGCATGTCAATGAGGCTTAGTATAAATTATACGATACTGCCTACCCTAATATAAAGTACAAAGTAATTACAGGGACACACAAAAAATTTCAAATAGTACATTCTTTCCGAAGTACTGTACATGTATCCGATGATAGCTGATGGATGGATGAAATGCATTTTAATTATGATATGCGCGTATAAGTTTCACTAAATTTATGCATATTATATGGTGTGTATAAATGCTAAAGTTAATATACAGGGCTACCCAAAAGAGCTCGCCAACGTTACTGAATATGAGCATAAATTACTAAAAGGTGATTCTTAAATAAATTATGCATTTTTACGCTGAACTGCATTAAATTGACTAAGAAATGTTTGCAGAATATAGATAAAATGATATACAGGGCCACGCAAAGAATTGGGTACATGGAGCCTATGAATGATAATTTATGAGAAAGTGCTTACAGTTGTTTTAAGAGTGTTTTAGTTTAAAATAAATTTTATCTTAACACTGATGTGTAATATAGGTACCAGGCAAACTACAAGGCTGAACAAAGTATTCAAATATGTTTCCATCTATTAGTATAAATTGCTGAAAGAGGTATTTCAAGCTGGCATTTTTTGCTAAATTAAATTATCCCATTATATAGAATGTACCGTATTTTCGGGTGTATAGCCCGCACCCCTAAATCGAGCAGCGCAGTAAAAAAAGTTCGTGTATAACCCGCGGAGATGCATCGGTGTATAGTCCGCGGGCTATACACCATTTACGAACGTATATTTCAATCAGGGTTCGAAATTAGAAGTCATTAGTCATAATTTTTAACACAAATTTACCAAATTTTTTCGTGATGCATAATACCTACAGTAATTCGGCCAAAAAAGTAAGATTATCAGTACCGTAATTTTCGGAAGAAACACCGCGGCGTTTATGTGTTTTAAGATAAAATTTGAAGAGATGCGGCGCTTGCGCGCATTTTTTTTTTTTTTTCAAACAAGCATGATATTTTTTCTGAATTTTTCCGAAAATTAAAAAAAAAAATCGGTGATAAATTCAAAATTTCGGACATAAAATGTATATATATCTTGGGTCATTGGTTCCCCAAAGGATCGAATCCTCGGAATCGATCTGAAATGCACCAACTCCGAAAAGGAACGATTCCTCGGACTCTATCTGAAATGAAACGACTCCAGAAAAGTTCGATTCCTTGAACTCGATCCGAAATGAAACGACTCTGTAAAGGAACGATTCCTCGGAATCGTTTCGAAAATGATCGACTGCTCTGAATCGTTCTGAATTGACATATATCTCGCTCTTTTTTTTTTTTTTTTTGTTCTTTGAAACAGAGTAGGGTAGATTATTTTTTGAAAAATAAACTAAATCTTAAATGATCATAAATTCAGAATCGTCGAGCTTGCTACGGTTAATGATTTTGGATTTTGTACTCTACAAACACAATGCGGTGCTGCAGCACTGATTCGCTAGCAAATTATTTCCTGATATTTTATTTATAGATTTTTTTTTAGGTCTCGCGTACAAGTCGACCCTCCACTTTGAAGTTCTTTTTTTGTCTAAAATTTCAAGACTTATATACGGGAGTATATATGGTAGCTATTATAGATCTATCAGTGCAATACTTGGCGATAGTTGCGACTGTTCCTCCAAACCCAGAAATAACTGAATTTAAGCAGTAAAAAAAACCTTTACAAACATGGGAGACTCTCTAAATTTCGCGGCATAGCGAAAAAAATTTACAAATTTTGATGTTTTTTCATTTTTTTTTATGTTTAAAAGTTGTAGAAAAAATATCACGATTTCCAATTTAAAAAAAAAAAAAAAACTTTGTATAAGCCGCAGCGGCTTTTTAGAAGGTTTTTTCTTGTATAAGCCGCGGACTATACACCCGAAAATACGATATATTAGCTGACAGATCAAATACAGGGCTGTTCAACAGTACTGGAATACATATTTGGCTATATTTGGCTTTATATCCTTATTTAACTAAATAACGAAGTTTTGTTAAAGATTTCATGCAGCATCGGAAAGTGCTTCATAATCTATGCTTAACACATGATTTTTCTTACTTGTTTTGATTATTATTATTATTATTTTTTTTTAAATCCATCACCAGAAATTCTTTGAAAAGTATTTTGAGGTGATGCGCTCAAGAATCAATAGTTAAACTCTACCAGTTACACTTACAAAGCCAAAATTTCAAAAATTTCAAATGGCGAAACTTACATTTTTTTCCCATATTGAAAAAACATAAATAGCCTTAGAACGGAAATTGTAGCACAAAACTTGCCAATGGCAGACAGGCTTAGAAGAAAAGTGAAAACAACCAATAAGGATAGAGAAGCAACAAAAGGCAAAGCATTTATTATATGTTTTATTTCACAAGTTTTCCTCCGACACACACGATGACACTTTACTTGCGGCAAATTTTGGATAGCACTGAAGTAACGGACCATGGCAAAATGAATCTGCTATACCTAATATCTTATGGCATCTTTCAGATAAGAAACAGTTTACGGATTACATGCATACAGGAATACAGTATATATACAGTAAAGATTTCGGGTATTATTAGAGCCAGAAATTCAATGAAGTGAGATCGGGGACCTTGGCGACCTTCGGAAACGTAAGATGGTGAGGGATAACTCTGTCATCAAACCCATGTGTTAAAAGACGTTTGACAGAAAATCCCACATGCACCATCTTGTATCCATATGACGTCGAAATAAAGCATTTCATTGTTGCAAATTGGGAATTACATAATTACATAACATTCCCAAATAGCAAGCCATCGTTATCATACACGTTTGTGAAACTGTGGCAGTTTTTTTTTTATTATTATTATATTTTTTTTTTCAATAGAATAAAAGCCTAGGACGAAGGTATTTGTCATACCGTACAACACAGATATTTTTTTTCCTCGTATAATGAAAGTAAAATCACATTATGGGGTTTACTATCTACCCAGTACATGCATTTCTTTGAATTAATCTTACTAATCAACAGGAAATGGGCCTCGTTTATCCATAGAATGCGTATACGCCAGCTTTCATCCTTGTTATGCTGGATGAGGAATTCATCCTATCACCCGCTTGCAAAATATGAATACTTTGGAACTGTTATGGAAATATGTGGAGAACATGGCACAGAATCTTGGGGACTGTAGAATTCGGAAATTAGATGCAGTGGTGTGAAACATCGCGTGAACGTGCAAGAGAAACTTCACTTATCGTCCATGGACATTTGCAACAGTTACAACAGAAACGGAACATTATCCAGGTCAAGATCGAATGCAAGCGTAACAAATTCCTTAAAATTTGCGCATGAAGTCCCGTACAGCTTTTGCAGTACACGGAACGCATAGCCCATGGTTTCAAAAGCCCAAAGTATGAAAAAATATATGCTAAGTATAACCAGAAGAGACAGAAAAAGAACAAGAACAATAAGTAACAACAATGTTTAACAACAGTTGAGGGAACTAAACAGTTAGAATGGAATGAACCGGGCTCAATGTAAAGGAGTACCTATCACCTACAGTGGTATCCCAGATATGCAATAAGACCAAGAAGACGATCTCTGGTCATGTGGAACTAAGAAATCTGAATAGTTGTATGAGTAAATTAGAGGATCAAAGCATAGGCAAGAAACAAGGATAAATCTTGAGGGATACTTCTTTCAATTAGCAGGGAATTGAAAACTATTGTTAATGATGATTATCTATATGTATTAGGTATGTAAACATTTGAAGAAAGGGAGTTTAAGGATCTATAGATCATAATTCGCAATTTTTAAAATAATGAAAACCTCATTTATTCAAACCATGGTTGGAATACTGAAATTGAAATGGGGGAGAAAAGTATCTTTAATCTTCGAGTACGTGAAAAAAACAAGTAAGTGTTTAATCACGGTAACGATTGCAGGATAAAAGCAAGGAGATAATGTCACCCATCTTTGGTTATAATTTTAATAGGAAGGAATCTCTATTAGAAGGGTTAAATGTTGACTTATAAAGATTTATTTATTCGGTTGTTGACAAGGTAAAAAGTGTTTTATCGTAAAAGAGACTATCTTTTGCCGGTCTACCGATCTACTTAAATGGGTAAAAACGCAGTTTCTTTGAATTTGACAGTTTTTTGATATTTTAAAGTAATATTTCTATATACTCACGGTACTTGTGACGAAAAGGGGGGATATTCTGGCACTAGAATATTTATTTTTGACGAAATATTTATTATTATTATCTTATCGTTATTGCGTTTTAGTTAGAAAATGAAAACTGGAAATCATCATATCTGTAATTTTATTTTACTAAAGAAAATAAAGAAAATAGCATCGTGAGGCACTTTATTACAATTGTAATTATTTTGAAAAACGTAGTTATACGTACGAAATTTATTTGAATGAATGGCGTTTGCTTAAAAATATATAAATAATGTTTCGTGTTCTTCTAGGATAAACTTTGAATATGCGTTTATTGATATGGCTTTGGGGAATTCAAACTTCAAGTTCAGGTGCCAATTAAATTATAATCAAATTCCTCTTTTTAACAAATTGCGTTGTTAAAATGGTGTAAATTTTTATACAAGATATTTCTTATAATCGTTTACAAAAAGTTAATTTCTGAATAGTTAGTTTTAGAGGCATAGTGCTAGTTGCAAAAATTTTTTAAGTTTTTTTCTGCCTCATATAAAAATCATTTTACACTGAAATAATTATTTTTTAAATAGTTAAGAAATTTGAAATTCTACACTATGTCCTTTTAGTTATGCAATTTCATAAAGTTTTTATTTAGAAAATATTTTTCTGTGTTTTAACAAGTAAAACAACAAACAAATTATTCTTCTACGAACAAAACTTATTGAGTCATGATACTTATGAATTTTCAGCTGAAAAGCGTGATTTTAGAGCAAGGAAAACACTGCACTGATAATGTATGAAATGAAAATTTTTATAACTAGGCAAATTTTTAACCTGAAAAAATTAAGTTTTTAACCACAAGCTGATTTTAATGGTGTCGATTTATCTCAACCAAAAGAGTGTCCATACTCATGTCCCAAAATTAGTCAAGCTATATTTTTTATTTTCTAATTAAAATGTCTGTTGACAGCACACTCATCGATTAATTATACGTTACTAAAATAGCAGGTTGTTGAAACCTGTTACATGTGCAAGTATCTTAACTTGCACATTTAGTTAAATCTAACATCTTAACCAAAAGTAACTCTATTTCCCATCTTCAGTCACCATCATCAGTCAGTCATGGCACTGAAAAACAAAATATTTTTTCTTTGAAAACTCATTGATTTTTCTGCGATTTTTGTGGAATTTTTAAAACGATTTTTATCAAATAAGACATTTTCATTTATATGTACTTCGAAATTGCCCTTTCGAAACATGTAACGATAATTTTATATAGATTTTGAGTGTAAACTTCTGTTCTTTTGTTTGTTTTTTTACTGGATGAAAGCAATTTTCTTTTTATAACTCCAATCTTTAACTAGCTTTTTTTTTAAAAAAAAAAGAAAAGAAAAGAAAAGAAAAAAAAAGAAAAAAAAATCTTAGAAAACAAGATGAAATTCTAAACGCCTTAACGTCGCGTGAAAAATCTTAAATATCCGCAGCAAACACAAACTCTATCCGAACAATCCAAAGAAAAATCTTCTCTGTTTTGTTCTCGGCCTTTAAGACTTTAAAGTGATGAATTGTGCATGATGTAAAACAGAGGAGCCGTTTCCGTTGGATAACACAGAGAAAATAAAAGTGGGGAAAAACCACGTTTAAAGTCTGCCCTCAGAAACATGATTCTCATATAGCATCGTATAGAGTCAGGGAGAGAGACTCGACACAAAGTCTGAGGATCTTTTTCCGGAGAAGTTGTGTTGCAGGAAGTCGCTCCATTAGGCGAAGTGTTACACTCTGCATGAGCATAGTCGGATTACGGAGGATATTTTCTATTAAAGATCCAGTCACGTGTTTTCGTTAATCTAGCATCTTTGCTTTGGGTTTTGGTCTAACTATTTTTTTTTTCTTTTTTTGGGGAATAATTTATTTTAGAAGTACTTTAAAGTAAGGAGATTATTTTTTATCTGTTTACTGAAAACTGCTCTTAATATTTTACCATATCTTCAAGAAATAAAGCAACAAGGATTCGAGAAGTTAGTTAACATACGTACAGAAAAAAAAAGGAAGAAGAAAAAGAAAATTGGTAGACATTTTTATGAGCTAATCTGTGCTTTTCTGCAATTCTAATTATAATTTTAATCTACAAAGTAATTTATATTAGAAATTTAGTTTTCGGATCAAAATAAATCATTAAGTACCTTTAATTCAGTACTTTTGAAATCATCTCTTTAATTTAAAATAATTCTGTAATATATGTGGTGGCAGAATATTTAGCACAAAAAATTTAATTTAAAATTTTTTTAAAAAAAATCTTGTAAAACAGCCTATTCTATATAGGCTTTAAGAGTAAATTTCTGTTGTTTAGTTTGTTTTTTACTAGATAAAAGTTAATCTTCTTTTTATAACCCCAATCTTTACATACTTTTTAAAGGAAAGAAAAAAAAATCTAAGAAAACGAGATGAAATTTTAAACGCCTTAACCTCCCGTGAAAAATCTCAAATACCCGCAGCAAACACAAACTCTAACCAAACAATCTAAAGGGAAATATGTTTATCTTCTCTATTTTGTTCTTGGCCTTTAAGACTTTAAAGTGATGAATTGTGCATAATGTAAAACAGAGGAGCCGTTTCCGTTGGATAACACAGAGAAAATAAAAGTTGGAAAAAACCGCGTTTAAAGTCTGTCCTGAGAAACATGTTTCCCATGCAGCACCGTACAGAGTCAGGGAGAGATTGAGAGAGACTCGGCATAAAGTCTGAGGATCTTTTTTCCGGAGAAGTTGTGTTGCAGGAAGTCGCTCAATTAGCGAAGAGTTACACTCTGCATGAGCAAAGTCGAATTGTGGGGGATATTTTCTATCAAGGATGGAATCCCGTGTTTTTGGTTAACGTAGCATCTTTGCTTTGGGGTTGGGTCTAAATGCTTAATTTTATTCTACGAATATCTTATTTTAAATGTAGTTTTTTTTTTTTTTAAGAAATTTTTTAACCCTTTACTGAAACTTGCTTTTAATATTTTAACAAATATACAATCAATAAAGCAACAAGGATTCCTGAAATTAGTTAACACACACACACATAAGGAAAAAGAGAAAAAGAAAAATAACAGACAATTTTATGAGCTAATCTGTGGTTTTCTGCAATTCTAACTCTAATTTTGATTTACAATGTAATCTACACTAAAACATTTAGTACTCGGATCAAAATAAATCATCAAAAAGACTCAGTACCTTTGAAGCTATCTCTTCAATTTTAAATAATATTATAATATATGTAGTGGCATAATACTTAATACTAAAATTTAATTAATTTAAAAAAAATCTGATAAAACAGCTTATTTTATATTGAATTTAAATGTAAAATTCTGTTTTTTTTTTTTTTACTGGTTGAAAGTGATTTTTTTAATTATAACTCTAATCTCTACCTAGTTTTTAAAGGAAAGAAAAAGAATGTGAAAAAACAAGATGAAATTCTAAAAGCCTTAACGTTCCTGAAAAATCTCCAACACCCGCAGCAAACACAAACTTTATCCGAACAATCTAAAGGAAAAATCTGTTTATCTTGATGAATTGTGCATGATGTAAAACAGTGGAGCCGTTTCCGTTGGATAACGCACAGAAAAATAAAAGTAGGGAAAAACCAAGTTTAAATTCTGCCCACAGAAACATGATTCCCATGCAGCACACCGTACAGAGTCAGGGAGAGATTGAGAGACTCAACACAAAGTCTAAGGATCTTTTTCCGGCGAAGTTGTGTTGCAGGAAGTCGCTCCATTAGGCGAAGAGTTACACTCTGCATAAGCAAAGTCGGATTACGGAATATTTTCTATTAGGGATCGAGTCGCGTGTTTTTGTTAATCTAGCATCTTTGCTTTGGGTTTTGGTCTAACTATTTTTTTTTTTAGGGAATAATTTATTTTAGAAGTACTTTAAAGTAAGGAGATTATTTTTTATCTGTTTACTGAAAACTGCTCTTAATATTTTACCATATCTTCAAGAAGTAAAGCAACAAGGATTCGAGAAGTTAGTTAACATACGTACAGAAAAAAAAAGGAAGAAGAAAAAGAAAATTGGTAGACATTTTTATGAGCTAATCTGTGGTTTTCTGCAATTCTAATTATAATTTTAATCTACAAAGTAATTTATATTAAAAATTTAGTTTTCGGATCAAAATAAATCATTAAGTACCTTTAATTCAGTACTTTTGAAATCATCTCTTTAATTTAAAATAATTCTGTAATATATGTGGTGGCAGAATACTTAGCACAAAAAATTTAATTAAAAATTTTTTTTAAAAAAAATCTTGTAAAACAGCCTATTTTATATAGGCTTTAAGAATGAATTTCTGTTGTTTAGTTTGTTTTTTACTAGATAAAAGTTAATCTTCTTTTTATAACCCCAATCTTTACATAGTTTTTAAAGGAAAGAAAACAAAATCTAAGAAAATGAGATGAAATTTTAAACGCCTTAACCTCCCGTGAAAAATCTCAAATACCCGCAGCAATCACAAACTCTAACCAAACAATCTAAAGGGAAATATGTTTATCTTCTCTATTTTGTTCTTGGCCTTTAAGACTTTAAAGTGATGAATTGTGCATAATGTAAAACACAGGAGCCGTTTCCGTTGGATAACACAGAGAAAATTAAAGTAGGAAAAAACCGCGTTCAAAGTCTGTCCTGAGAAACATGTTTCCCATACAGCACCGTACAGAGTCAGGGAGAGATTGAGAGAGACTCGGCATAAAGTCTGAGGATCTTTTTTCCGGAGAAGTTGTGTTGCAGGAAGTCGCTCTATTAGCGAAGAGTTACACTCTGCATGAGCAAAGTCGAATTGTGGGGGATATTTTCTATCAAGGATGGAATCCCGTGTGTTTGGTTAACGTAGCATCTTTGCTTTGGGGTTGGGTCTAAATGCTTAATTTTATTCTACGAATATCTTATTTTAAATGTAGTTTTTTTTTTTTTTTAAGAAATTTTTAAACCCTTTACTGAAACTTGCTTTTAATATTTTAACAAATATACAATCAATAAAGCAACAAGGATTCCTGAAATTAGTTAACACACACACACATAAGGAAAAAGAGAAAAAGAAAAATAACAGACAATTTTATGAGCTTGCAGCAGCTGCCAGATTTTCTATATAGCAAACTTTAGCTACTCAATCAACCGATAGATGGCAGCACGCCACACCTTTACCTAAAACATTTACCTGTGTGGCACCAGTGACTTACCTGACATTCACTCACCTGCCGACTCTGGGGTTCGTACGACCGATCTCGATGAGCTGCAAATCCTTACCAACTCTTCATGCTAATTTAATTTAATTTTATGTAAATATTTTGTTCAAATATAAGATTATGAAAAGTTATCCCTAGCAGTTTATTGTATTATCGCGTACATTCAATTATCTCACTGATTAAATGAGATTAAGATCAGATTAATGGAGAGGCATTTTACGGCCCCTCCAAGTGGTGACCATGTGAAAGAATACAACGCATGCTAACATCGCCGGCGCCGTAACTAGAAGACTTGCGTTCATCATCGTCCTGCTTTCATCAAACTTTACTAGTGCTATGATTATGGACTTTATTCTGAATTTTATGCCAGCTGTGGTACAAAGGAGAGCCCACGTGTTCGCGATGTGCCGATTCTGAAGGTAAGTGGCTATTTTTCATTTCCGTTCATTGTTTCTGTCAGGAGTGCTTTGTTTATTTTTACATATTCATGATGCCGCCAAACGATCCTTTGCAACAGGTTGAGAAAGTCTCTGTTAAATTTCCCCCTTTTTGGGATAAAGAGGCTGACCTGTGGTTTATAAATATTGAAGCACAATTCATTCTAAATAACATTACTCAAGATACTACGAAGTATTACGCAGTAGTATCGGCTCTTAATTCGGAAGTGCTCTCCTATGTGAGCGATATCGTAAAAAATCCCCCGAATTCGGATTTGTACTTAAGACTTAAAAAACGCTTAATCGCTGAGTTCGCGGATTCTGAGCAAAAGCGGGTGAAAGATTTGCTAATGCATACGGTTTTGGGGGATGAAAAGCCATCGCACCTCTTACGTAAAATGCGACAGCTCGCGCAGGAAAATGTTAATGAGGAATTTCTTAAAACACTATGGATACAACGTTTGCCGAAAGAAACGCAAGCTATTTTATGTGTTTCGGAAGGTAATTTAGATAAACTCGCGCAGATGGCTGATAAAATCATCGAAGTAGCAATTCCACAAGTCGCGGAGACGCAGCGGCGTTACGATCAAAACAAAGAAAACACGTCGGTTTCCGAATTACAGGCGCAAATCGCGGAGTTAACCGAGCAAGTGAAACATTTATCACGCTTTAGCCAGCGGCGGGAGCATAGATCGCGGGACCGTTCTATGCATAGAAGGCATCGATCGCAGACTCCTAAGCGCATGAAAGAGGGTTTGTGTTGGTATCACGCTACGTTCGCCGATAGGGCACGGCAATGCCGACCCCCATGTAATTTTACTAAATCGGAAAACTAGAAGGGAAATCACACGTGGCGCAATGTGATTTCAATGTTAACACGTTAAGTCGCCTTTTTATTCACGATCCTACTTCTCGCCGACATTATTTAATTGATAGCGGCAGCGATGTTTGTGTTTTGCCGTATACGGCTAAGATGTCTTTTGTTGCACCTTCTAATTTAACACTGTATTCAGCCAGTAATTCCCCAATCAAAACATATGGTACTAAAATGGTAACACTTAGTCTAAATTTACGATGTGAATTAAAATAGCCATTTACAATCGCTAACGTTAGTAAACCAATTATCGGCGCCGATTTTTTAAAACATTATGGATTATTAATTGATTTGAAAAATTCTTGTTTATATGATCCACTCACTAAGTTCACTTCCAAAGGCACTACAATTAACAGTCACAGCAAAAGCATTACTCTTGTCTCTAGTAGAGGTAAATTCTATAACATCTTAAACAAATACAAGGATATAATTCGCCCATATCCTGCTTCACCCAACCCAAAGCATAATACTGTGCATAGGATAGTAACAAATGGGCAACCAGTCTTCAGTCGCCCAAGGCGTTTAAATCCTCAGCAGTTAGCCGTCGCAAAGCAGGAATTTCAGACTATGATGGAACAGGGTATTTGTAGGCCTAGTAAATCGAATTGGTCAAATCCCTTACATATGGTTCCTAAAGCTAATGGTGAATTTCGCCCCACTGGCGACTATCGCGCCTTAAATAGAATAACTCAGATGGATAGGTATCCTTTACCACATTTACATGATTTTGCACAAAATTTGCACGGAAAAAAATATTTTTTCAAAAATCGATCTTACTAGAGCATATCATCAAATTCCAGTGCATCCTAATGACGTGCCCAAAACGGCAATAACTACACCTTTCGGGCTCTTTGAATTTTTATTCATGCCATTCGGCTTAAAATGCGCAGCCCAAACATTTCAACGTTTTATGAATGAAGTACTATATGGTTTTGATTTTGCTTTCGATTACATTGATGACATATTAATTGGCAACTCAACTGAGGAGGAGCACGCTAAGCACTTAGATATGGTTTTTAGTCGCCTCTCTGAGTATGGCATTCGAATCAATGTGGATAAATGCGTTTTAGGTGTTCAGGAACTGTCTTTTTTGGGCTATCTTATTAAGGAGCAGGGTATAAGACCAATGCCTGAGAGAGTAACACCCATCTTGAATTTTGATAAGCCAAAAACTGTAGGGGATCTAAGGCGATATTTGGGATTACTTAATTATTATCGGCGTAATATCCCACAGGCTGCTCATGTTCAGTCATTTTTAAGTACTTACTTAAAAGGTTCTAAAAGGGCTGATAAGAGCGAGATAGAGTGGAATGATGAGAGCAGTAAAGCTTTTGAGGATTCAAAACGTCAGCTCGCTAATGCAGCTTTGCTTTTTCATCCTTCGCCCGATGCTCAAATTGCTTTATTTGTAGATGCTAGTGATTTCGCTATTGGCGCAGCGTTGCACCAGTGTGTTGAGTCGACTCTTCAACCATTAGGGTTTTTTTCATGCAAATTGACTGAGACTGAAAAGAAGTATTCCGCATATGATAGAGAGTTACTAGCTGCTTATTCTGCTATTAAACATTTTCGCTTCATGCTGGAAGGTCGTAATTTTACTTTATACACAGACCACAAACCACTTACTTATGCCTTTTCTCAAAAAAGTGACAAATGTTCCCCACGACAATTGCGACAGCTAGATTTCATTAGCCAGTTCACCACTGATATTAGACACGTTAAGGGGGTTGACAACATACCAGCCGACACGCTTTCGCGAATTGAATCTATAACTTGTCCCACGCCAATTAACTACGAACAGATCGCTGATGATCAGAGTAGGGATAGTGATTTAAGCACATGTTTAGCAGATAATTCATCATCGCTTAAGCTCAGTAAATTCATCATGCCCAATAGCTCTGTGGAACTTTATTGTGACACATCTACTGGAAAAATCAGGCCTTTTATCCCGCTAACTCAGCGAAAAAATGTTTTTGACGCTTTACATAACATTTCCCACCCTGGTCGTAAATCGACCATTAAACTTATCACGGACCGTTTTGTTTGGCCTAATATTATAGCTGACTGCGATAAGTGAGCCAAGACGTGCATTCCATGTCAGCGAGTTAAAATTTTGACGCACACCAAAGCTCCAATAAGTAATATCCCAGTTGAAAATCAGCGCTTCTCTCACATCCATTTGGATTTAATCGGCCCTCTTCCCACTTCTCAAAATTATACTTATTGTCTTACAATTATTGACAGGTTTACGCGTTGGGTGGAGGCAGAGCCCCTTAAGAATATTGAAGCGGAGACAGTAGCAAGTGCCTTTTACAGAGTTTGGATTGCACGTTTTGGCACACCCAAAATTATAACAACTGACCAGGGCCGTCAATTCGAATCTCGTTTGTTTCGCTCTTTGGCCAACTTGTTGGGTTCAAAGCACATCCACACATGTTCCTTTCATCCTCAGGCGAATGGCCTTATCGAAAATTGGCATCGTACGTTAAAGTCTGCCCTGAAAGCATACCTGACAGAGCGGTGGACGGAGATACTCCCAACAGTTTTGTTGGGCTTAAGAGCCACATTTCGACCAGATCTGAAATGCACTCCCTCCGAACTGGTGTATGGTCAAACAATCCGTTTACCGGGAGAATTTTTTGCATCAACTGACAACGATCTCCAGACATCAGACTTCCTTAAATCGATTAAACAAGCCATGGCTCAGCTACGTCCTACTCCAACAAGAGTGCAAAAGCGGACTAGTTTCTTCCTCCCAAAGGACTTGACAACATATGCACACATGTTTTTATGCGTTATGATGCTGTGCGTGCTCCGCTGAGACCACCATATGATGGACCATTTTTGGTACTTGACAGAACTGATAAATTCTTCAAAGTTCAGAAAGACGGGAAAGATGTCATCGTATCAGTAGACCGGTTAAAGCCTGCATTTACTCTTGCAGAGCCCAACGACATTCCGAGCACAGAGACAGACACTCATCAAGTCATCGACATTCCAGTAGCAGAACCTCCACTCCCTACTCCGGTTTCCAGATCTGGACGTTCCATTCGTCGACCTGTACGTTTCTCTTAGCAATTGCTAGGAGGGGGGTACTGCAGCAACTGCCAGATTTTCTATATAGCAAACTTTAGCTACTCAATCAACCGATAGATGGCAGCACGCCACACCTTTACCTAAAACATTTACCTGTGTGGCACCAGTGACTTACCTGACATTCACTCACCTGCCGACTCTGGGGTTCGTACGACCGATCTCGATGAGCTGCAAATCCTTACCAACTCTTCATGGTAATTTAATTTAATTTTATGTAAATATTTTGTTCAAATATAAGATTATGAAAAGTTATCCCTAGCAGTTTATTGTATTATCGAGTACATTCAATTATCTCACTGATTAAATGAGATTAAGATCAGATTAATGGAGAGGCGTTTTACGGCCCCTCCAAGCTAATCTGTGGTTTTCTGCAATTCTAACTCTAATTTTGATTTACAATGTAATCTACACTAAAACATTTAGTACTCGGATCAAAATAAATCATCAAAAAGACTCAGAACCTTTGAAGCTATCTCTTCAATTTTAAGTAATATTATAATATATGGGGTGGCATAATACTTAATACTAAAATTTAATTAATTTTAAAAAAATCTGGTAAAACAGCTTATTTTATATTGAATTTAAATGTAAAATTCTGTTTTTTTTTTTTTTTTTTTTTTTTTTTTTTTTTTTTTTTTTTACTGGTTGAAAGTGATTTTTTTTTTATTATAACTCTAATCTCTACCCAGTTTTTAAAGGAAAGAAAAAAAATGTGAAAAAACAAGATGAAATTCTAAACGCCTTAACGTTCCGGAAAAATCTCCAACAACCGCAGCAAACACAAACTTTATCCGAACAATCTAAAGGAAAAATCTGTTTATCTTCTCTAAAGTGATGAATTGTACATGATGTAAAACAGAGGAGCCGTTTCCGTTGGATAACACACAGAAAATAAAAGTAGGGAAAAACCAAGTTTAAATTCTGCCCTGAGAAACATGATTCCCATGCAGCACACCGTACAGAGTCAGGGAGAGATTGAGAGACTCAACACAAAGTCTAAGGATCTTTTTCCGGCGAAGTTGTGTTGCAGGAAGTCGCTCCATTAGGCGAAGAGTTACACTCTGCATAAGCAAAGTCGAATTACGGAATATTTTCTATTAGGAATCGAGTCACGTGTTTTTGTTAACGTAGCATCTTTGCTTTGGGATTGGGTCTAACTGTTTTTTTCCCTCTTTTTTTAGGGAATAATTTATTTTAGAAGTAGTTTAAAGTAAGGATAATTTTTTTAAACTCTTTACGGAAAACTGCTCTTAACATTTTAATATATTTTCAAGAAATATAGAAACAAGGATTCCAGAAATTAATTAACACACACATACACAAGAAAAAAAAAGATAGTAGACAATTTTATGAGGTAATCTGTGGTTTTTTGTAATTCTGATTCTAATTTTAATCTACAAAGAAATCTGCGCTAGAATTTTTAGTTTTTGGATCAAAATAAATAATTAAGGGGACACAGTACTTTTGAAATTATCTCTTCAATTTTAAATAATACTCTAATATATGTGATGACAGAATACTTATTACTAAAAATTAAATTTAAAAAATTAAGTCTTGTAAAACAGCATATTTTTCTAAAATTTAATTTTTTTTAATTAACTTTTTAGAACTTTCTTTTGCAAGTATGAATATTTTTGCTTCGATTTTTTTTTTCATTCATTAGAATATATTACATAAAACTGTGATGGATTTTTAGATGTATGGGATTTTATATTAAATGTGACTTTTTTTCTCTGGTGTATATCAAAAAATGAAGGAAATTCAACAAACTCTAAATTTAAATATTTTTTAAAAATAATTATAAAATTGATTGTACTTAAGATGTACTTAAGATTGGACTTAATTGATTACTACTTGATTGTAAATATAAACTTGGTTGAATCCATGTAGAAAAATATTACATATACCATGCAAAACAAATAAAAAAAAATCTAAATTAGCTTATATTTATTCCAAAATTGCCGTCTTCAAACATGTAAAGATAATCTTATATAGATTTTAATTGTGAATCTTTATTATTTTGTTTGTTTTTTATTGGATGAAAATAATTTTCTTTTTATAACTCCAAACTTTACCTAGTTTTTAAAGGAAAGAAAAAAAAAATCTGAGAAAACGAGATGAAATTTTAAATGCCTTAACGACCCGTGAAAAATCTCAAATGTCCGCAGCAAACACAAACTCTAACCAAACAATCTAAAGGGAAAATTTGTTTATCTTCTCTGTCTTGTTCTCGGCCTTTAAGACTTTAAACATTTAAGACTTTAAACTTATAAGTTTAAGACTTTAAACTTTTTTCTGTTTTACATCATGCACAATTCATCACTTTAATGAATTGTGCATGATGTAAAACAGAGCAGCCGTTTCCGTTGGATAACACAGAGAAAATAAAAGTAGGGAAAAACCGCATTTAGAGTCTGTCCTCAGAAACATGATTCCCATGCAGCACCGTACGGAATCAGGGAGGATCGAGAGACTCGACACAAAGTCTGAGGATCTTTTTCCGGAGAAGTTGTCTTGAGAAGTCACTCCATTAGGCGAAGAGTTACACTCTGCATGAGCAAAGTCGGATTACAGGGATATTTTGTATTAGGGATCGAGTCACGTGTTTTTATTAACGTAGAATCTTTGCTTTGGGGTTGGGTCTAACAGTTTTTTTTTTTTTTTTTTTTTTTTTTTTTAAGGGAATAATTTATTTTAGAAGTAGTTTAAAATAAGGAGAATTTTTAAAACTTTTTATTGAAACCTGCTTTTAATGTTTTAAGATATCTTCAAGCAATAAATCAACAAGGTTTCTTAAAATTAGCTAACACACATCCACAAAAGAAAAAAAAATAATAATAAAAAGAAAAACACTAGACAATTTATGAGCGAATCTGTGGTTTTTCGGAATTCTAATTTTAATCTACAAAGTAATCTACATTATAAATTTAATATTCGGATCAAAATAAATCATAAACTACCTTTAATTTAATGCCTTTGAAATCATCTCTTTAATTTAAAATAATTCTGTAATATATCTGGTGGCACAATACTTAGCTCTATAAATTTAATTGAAAAATTTTTAAAAATACATCTTGCAAAACAGCCTATTTTATATAGATTTTAATTGTGAACTTCTATTGTTTTGTTTGTTTTTTATTGGATGAAAGTAATTTTCTTTTTATAACTCTAAACTTTGCCTGGTTTTTAAAGAAAAGAAAAAAATCTGAGAAAACGTGATGAAATTTTAAACGCCTTAACGTCCCGTGAAAAATCTCCAATACGATCAGCAAACACAAACTCTATCCGAACAATCTAAAGAAAAATCTTCTCTGTTTTGTTCTTGGCCTTTAAGACTTTATAGTGATGAATTGTGCATGATGTAAAACAGAGGAGCCGTTTCCGCTGGATAACACAGAGAAAATAAAAGTAGATAAAAACTGCGTTTAAACTCTGTCCTCAGAAACATGATTCCCATGCAGCACCGTACGGAATCAGGGAGGATTGAGAGACTCGACACAAAGTCTGAGGATCTTTTTCCGGAGAAGTTGTCTTGAGAAGTTACTCCATTAGGCGAAGAGTTACACTCTGCATGAGCAAAGTCGGATTACTGGGATATTTTGTATTAGGGATCGAGTCACGTGTTTTTATTAACGTAGAATCTTTGCTTTGGGGTTGGGTCTAACAGTTTTTTTTTTTTTTTTTTTTTTTTTTTTTTTTTAAGGGAATAATTTATTTTAGAAGTAGTTTAAAATAAGGAGAATTTTTAAAACTTTTTATTGAAACCTGCTTTTAATGTTTTAAGATATCTTCAAGCAATAAATCAACAAGGTTTCTTAAAATTAGCTAACACACATCCACAAAAGAAAAAAAATAATAATAAAAAGAAAAACACTAGACAATTAATGAGCGAATCTGCGGTTTTTCGGAATTCTAATTTTAATCTACAAAGTAATCTACATTATAAATTTAATATTCGGATCAAAATAAATCATAAACTACCTTTAATTTAATGCCTTTGAAATCATCTCTTTAATTTAAAATAATTCTGTAATATATCTGGTAGCACAATACTTAGCTCTATAAATTTAATTGAAAAATTTTTAAAAATACATCTTGCAAAACAGCCTATTTTATATAGATTTTAATTGTGAACTTCTATTGTTTTGTTTGTTTTTTATTGGATGAAAGTAATTTTCTTTTTATAACTCTAAACTTTGCCTAGTTTTTAAAGAAAAGAAAAAAATCTGAGAAAACGTGATGAAATTTTATACGCCTTAACGTCCCGTGAAAAATCTCCAATACGATCAGCAAACACAAACTCTATCCGAACAATCTAAAGAAAAATCTTCTCTGTTTTGTTCTTGGCCTTTAAGACTTTATAGTGATGAATTGTGCATAATGTAAAACAGAGGAGCCGTTTCCGCTGGATAACAGAGAGAAAATAAAAGTAGATAAAAACTGCGTTTAAACTCTGTCCTGAGAAACATGATTCTCATACAGCACCGTACAGAGTCAGGGAGAGATTGAGAGAGACTCGACATAAAGGCTGAGGATCTTTTTTTCCGGAGAAGTTGTGTTGCAGGAAGTCGCTCCATTAGGCGAAGAGTTACACTCTGCATGAGCAAAGTCGGATTACGGGGGATATTTTGTATTAGGGATCGGGTCACGTGTTTTTGTTAACGTAGCATCTTTGCATTGAGGTTGGGTCTAACTGTTTTTTAGAAATAACTTATTTTAGAAGTGTTTAAAATAAACAGAATATAATTATAACTTTTTATTGAAACCTGCTTTTAATATTTATATATCTTCAAACAATAAAGCAACAAGAATTTCTGGAATTAGTGAACACAGACACAATAAGATTAAAAGAAAAGGAAAAGGAATATAGTAGACAATTTTATGAGCTAATATGTGTTTTTGCTCAATTGCAATTCTAATTTTAATCTACGAAGTAACCTACACTAGAATTTTTATTTTTCAGATCAAAATAAATCATTAAAAGGGAACACAGTTCCTTTGAAACCATCTTTTCAATTTTAAATTATGATGTAATATCTGTGGTACAGTACTTAAAACTAAAAATTAAATGAAAAGTTTAAAAAAATCTCGTAAACAGCCTATTATTCTAATTTTTTTTAATTAAATTAAAAAAAAATCATTGGAATATACTACATAAAACTGCGCATAGATTTTTAAATGTATGTTATTTTAAATTTAATATGATTTTTTTTCTCTTATGTATATCAAAAGATGAAGGAAATTCAACAAACTTTTAATTTAAATATTTTTTTAAATAACTATAAACTTTAATGTTAAATCTGTGCACAAAAATGTTTAACACACCATGGAGAACAAGTAAAAAAAATCAAACCTCTCTCTGAATTAGCTTATATTTCTTTAGAAAATGCCGTCTTTAAACATGTAACCATAATCTTATATAAATTTTAAGTGTAAATTTCTGTTGTTTTGTTTGTTTTTTTATTGGTTAAAGGTAATTTTATTTGTATAACTCCAAATTTTACCTAGTTTTAAAAAGAAGAAAAGGAAATCGGAGAAAACGAGATGTAATTCTAAACGCCTTAATGTCCCGTGAAAAATCTCAAACTACCCGCAGCAAACACAAACTATATCCGAACAATCTAAAAGAAAATTTGTTTATCTTCTCTGTTTTGTTCTCGGCCTTTAAGACTTTAAAGTGATGAATTGTGCATGATGTAAAACAGAGGAGCCGTTTCCGTTGGATAACACAGACACAGAGAAAATAAAAGTAGGGGAAAACCGCGTTTAAAGTCTGTCCTCAGAAACATGATTCCCATACAGCACCGTACAGAGCCAGGGAGAGATTGAGAGACTCGACACAAAGTCTGAGGATCTTTTTCCGGAGAAGTTTTGTTGCAGGAAGTCACCCCATTAGGCGAAGAGTTACCCTCTGCATGAACAAAGTCGGATTATAGGGGATATTTTCTATTGGGGATCATGTCACGTGTTTTTGTTAATGCAACATCTTTGCTTTGGGGTTGGATCTAACTGTTTTTATTTATTTATTTTATTCTAAATTATTGAGAAGAAATTATTATTCTATGTTTTCCTTTTTTCGTTACGAAAAAAGGAAAACATTTTTACACAATCTACTTATTAGGATGAGTGAAGCGAATCCTCTACTAGTCCACTCAAATTACATTTTGTCGTACACTTTACAAAAAACTATTCAATATTTTAACTTCAAATTAAACACAAAAATAAATTATGATCTGTAGATTTGCACAATATATTTTTTTACAGTAAAACGTAAAAAAAAAAAAAAAAAAAAAAAAAAAAAAAATATTATTTTAATTAATTTATTTTACATGCATTTCCAATACGCATTTTAGCAAATAAATAAAAAATGAAATGCGTATATTTTCAGAAAAAATATATAAATCATGGAGTAAGTAATTATATATAGAATCATGATTAACTTAATAAATAAAACAAGTTTTCATTATTCCGCAAAATCGTTTGCACAGATGACACTTAAACATTTTAAAAAAATTGTATTATGGATTTTTTTTTTTTTTTTTTTTTTTTTTTTTAAGTGGCAACAAAAGAACTGTAAACAAATAAAATTAATTGTTAAATTTGTTATGTAAATGAAAAATTAAAAGAACTGCTTGAAGTTGTTGCCTCGATTCAAGCTCTTTATAAATGTATTAAAGCAAAGTTGGCCGATTCAGAAACGACAAATGGACTTTAACCATTTCTTACTTTATCATTTGGATCTAAACGCAGGCATGTCAAACTCGTCTACCATCGTGGGCCAGATTTAGCATTGTATACAAAGCCGCGGGCCACATTATCGAAAACAATAAGAAGCAGATTAATTTGATGACTATCGCACAAAATGAAAACTGTACATTAAAAATACAGCATTGTTTAAAAAACGCACAAGCAAACGAAAATACATGCAAACATTTTAAAACTATTTATTGAAAAAATTAAAAACATTCACCAGAAAATGTTTAAAAATATTTATTAAGTAAAAACAAATCTGTAGCAAAAGTACGCTACGAGAGTTCCCTGTCAAATGTAATAAAAAATCAATAAAAAAAATACAAACACTCTTAAGCACATATTGAACGTTTTGAAATTTAAATCGCAATCAAAATTATAAAAATGTGTTATTAATTTTGTGATCCTAATATCGGCATTTTCTTTTATGTTGTAATTGCTACTTTTTATAAAACCAATCATTGATAGAACACAATTATTTACAATATAATGTTATGAAAAAAAAATCATACTTGATTAAAATATATTATTTATGGTCTATTGATCCGGCATAGGAATAATCAGTGTTGAATTCAGATACTTTTCTGCAGGAGGAACTTTTGTGGCTCCGGGGTAATAATATAGAGGAGGGGGGTTGCCCGTTTTGACCGTTAAAAACCCAAAGTCTCAAAATTTCCAGAGGGAGATTTCATTGCTCCAGGGGGGTGGGGGGGTCCCCCCGGGCCACCTCCTGAATTCAACACTGGGAATAATTTCCTGATTCTTCTTACTTATTTTTAAGCATAAATCGTGTCTGCGAAAAAAAACTACCCACAGAGTAAAATTTCTTGCACCTGTATTTTCAAGAATTATAAAGTTAAAGGGCAAAATTAACGCTAGCCATCGGTTACGGGGCCACTAAATGAGAAAAAGTGGCTATTTAAAAATATTTGTCGGTGGCTACTCATGGTTACTGTCTACTAATGAATATTTGTGAGTTTAATGAAAACTTTCAGTTATAGCAACACATATTGAAATTAGAGATTACTGAAATTTCTTGTTACATCATGAATATTTATCGAAATGCCCCTGCATATTTTTAAATTTATTTAACTATTCTGGACATCCCTTATTCTAACTTGAACGATTTCGAGTTGTGTGCAATTGCATCTAATCGTCTTTATTTTATTTTATTTTATTATTATTATTATTATTATTATTATTATTATTATTATTATTAAGCAGATGATTGTTTTTAACATGCTTCACGAACAGACTTTTTTCAACAAAGTTTCGGTTTAAAATTTATTTATTGTGAGTAAGTTCTTAGCAAACGTCAATGAAGTTTCCACATATCAAACACAATTTTTCAGTCTTTGTTTGAGTATAAAAAAATATTTCAAATTGACTTTTGTGAATCTGTGATGTTATATCATCATTATCAAGAAATATAAGGATTACACAGGGATAATTTACAATTATACCTTTAAGAATGAAAATAATTAATGTGTTTTTATCCAAAATGCTCGCTTTCGACTATGCACTGTAAAAAAAAAATCTGTAACCTTAGTAATCTAAATTAACCGAAATCTCTTATGCTTACTAAAATTTTACGTGTACACTGTACAAGAAAATGATGTCAATCTACAAAACCTGTAAGCAAAACTAAAACCATCTGTAACTTTACAAAATAATTTACTAAAATTTTGGTAACTTTACTAAAATTTTATCTATAATGCTCGTTATCGTCACTTAAAAAGTTCTTGGAATACGATTTCCCAAAAAAATTCTTAGTAACCTTAAAATTTGTTTGATTCAAAGTGCAAATCTGTATCTGTTACATGAATTTTTATTGTTGCCGTTACATAAAAAGTTCTTGGAATACAATTCTACTAGAAAATTTTTTGTAATTTTCCCAATTTTTTTTTACAGTGTGCTCGCAGCCAAATAATAAAAACTGGGTAACAATTTTTTGTTATTATTAACCATTTGAAAAATGGTTGTTGTTTTCGGGAGAATGGACCCGATGATGTTACCACTTTTGAATGATGTTACCACTTTTGAATGATGTTACCACTTTTGAATTTAAATTAAATTCTTTATTTTTAGAAGAATTTTTATTTGAATTTAAATTAAATTCTTTACTTTTAGAAGAATTTTTATTTGAATAGTAAATTAAAATGGTTAAAATCATTGTAATAAAGGAGAAAACTAACAAATTTAAAAATGGGTAGACGGAAATTAACAGATACGGAAAAAGCCGAAGCCAAAGAAATGAATGAACGTGAATATCGCATTCAATGATATTAAACACAATACGCGTACTTAAACAATCATAAAGTGATTTTTTCTTCTTTTGCTATTTAAAATAAAAATTTAGTCAACATGTATAAGTTGCTTATTAGTTTGGCGATTCGTATCATTTGGCGAAATTGGTCGACGGGATAACTGAGTAATACTGTATTTGGTTTGGCGCAAAAACGTCTTTCAATGCAGAAAATGATAAAATCAAAAGATTATTGAGCCGCTGAAAACCAATTACGTGTTGAAAGGCGATCACGAAAAAGGAAGCAATTTAATGCCGAACCGATTAATTGTAAAACATCATGTCGCCAGGGCGACCAATCCACTAGCCATGGCGTTTTACTATCGGTCGGTTCTAACCAGGAAAATTTGAGTGCCAATAGTGATTCTAACAAGCCGGAAAATGTTATAGCTATTACTCTTGATTTTCCACCACCTAAAAAGAAAACTAAAAAGCAATCGGCTTGGGAAAAACTGGGAAAAAACTTTTTTGATTCGATGTCTGATGGACCCATTCACAGATGCATGTGCTGCGATCGATTTTGGTTTAAAACCTCCATCACCAAAATTCTGCTCTGTAAAATCAAACAATATATGCCAAAGTCTTACAAGTGTAACAGTATATGCCAAAGCTGTATTTTAATAATGATTACTTTTGCACCAACAATGTTAAATAGTTTGAAATGTTTCTTTCGTCGCCAACTTTTATGCTTGGCGACAATAGAGTGATATAACTTAAACGAACCGTACCTTCAAATTGCAGCATGTATAAAGTCATTTATAGCAGTGGCACGGATAATACACAATAAAACAACTGGTATTTAGCTTAAAATGATAGATGAATGTATCGAGTGAAACATTTTTCAAATGGTTGGGGTAATTTCTTAAATTACAATTATTTTTTTATTATTATTATTATTATTATTACTATTGTTATTATTATTTTACAAGATGCGAAATCGCATCACTTTCCCTTTTAAAGCTATTTACTTCTTTTGATTTTTTATAAACTTTTAATTAGAAACTAACGTCGTATTTTAATTTTCGATACATTTTTAATGCCTAACAAATACCACACATTTCTTTGTAATGTCATAGCGAATCAAAGAGAGAATAAATTAATGTATTCGTTTCAACATAAAATACATAATAAACTATTCGAAAAAAAAAAAAAACGTAAAACTTTTATAAATTTTTAAATTTTCAAATTAAGGTATGCTTTTCTTAACTTTCTTATTGATAACTTTTGCATACCCTATCTCCTGTTAACGATATTTTAAAATGAATTAGATTTGATCATATTCAAGACAATATGTTGGCATCGTACATGCCACAATGGTGTTGAATTGGTTTTATTTGCATCTCCTATGCCAAACTGTAAAAAAATTTCATCCAAAATAACAACAATTAATTTAAAAATTTGAACTTTAATTTATTTAATTGCGGATCATTAAATTTAATGTATGTCAATATCTGTTATTAAATGTAATGAAGATTAATATTCTAAAATAATGATAGATATTTTGAATAAAATCAATCTCGATTTTTTTTTTTTATATTTGCAATGCAAAGTGCATTTTCTGCATCAACTAAGAACTGAATCAAACACACGAAAATGCCAAAGGCTTGGCGGGCCACAGAGAAGTTCCTGGCGGGCCAATTATGACCCGCGGGCCACGTGTTTGACATGCCTGATCTAAGAATGTTACGTTCTTATTTGTGGACCGAAAAAGGTTTAGTGAACGGGATTTTAGACTTTGTTGCACGTATTAAAGAAAATCACAAGCCACCAGACCAGATATCGCGAATAATCATGGATAAATTTGAATACTGCAGTAATTTAACTTATAAGAATTTATGCGTACCGATTCCCCCAATAATTAAATTCTGGAAAAATGGAAGCATAAATTGCTCAAGAAAAGAATTTCTTCTGCAGTTAGCTTTTGCTATTACAATTCATAAATCCCAAGGTTTATTATTAGATTAAGCAGTTGTAGATATTGAGGATATATAGACACCAGTTGGCTTAAAAACGTACGTAATGTTGTCGACAGTGAAAATCCTTCAAAATTAAGCATTCAATA
This sequence comes from Maratus speculifer, assembly GCA_964019185.1. Lineage (NCBI taxonomy): Eukaryota > Metazoa > Arthropoda > Arachnida > Araneae > Salticidae > Maratus > Maratus speculifer. The sequence goes on along the minus strand of OZ025290.1, from coordinate 51,190,798 downwards.
GAAATTTTCCTTACGAAAAATTCTACAATATCAAAAATTCTCATACACTAACATATATAAAAAACGAAGAAATTAGAATAAAATGTTTTACAGTTAAAAATTCATAGTATCGATGAGAGCAGATTTCAAATGTTTTTCTAGAAAATAGGATTTTGAAGAAGAAACTTTCTTCAAGCTCTCTTCAAATATATTGTTCTAAAATAGATGTCAAAGATTATTTGATGTTAATTACAGATTGGAAACATGCATATTTCAGACAACTTTAAAAAACACCCGTGGCTACTAGAAATTGTAAAATCATCTTTAAAAGACTTTTAGTTGAAAATTTAAAAATATTTTGTAAAAGTTTGCTTCGAAAATATTTTATTATGCCAGTCTCACATCATAAATAAAAAATTAAAATGCGCCAAAACATAAAATAACGTTTTTGTTTAATAAAGATGCAAAAATAATATTAAAAAGAATGTTACTTTCAAATATCTGTTATATAAAATAATGCTTCGCGAATCCAAACAAAGCATGGCTTTTGCTAGTAATAAAATGCATTTGGAGAGAAGTGCACTGTAAAAAAAAAAAGGTTGATCTACTGAAAAAACTTTAGTAATCCTTGTAATTACTAAAAAATTTTTTGTAATCTTAGTCGGTTACTAGAAAATCTGTAAGAATTACTAGAAAAAAATTAGCAACGAATAAGAGTTAATAGTTTTATATTTTTAATAGCTCTTACTAAGACTCAGCTGGTGTAGCCTTGATAGCATAGTGGTTATAGTAACGGACTCCAAGCTAAAAGGTCCCGGGTTCGAAACTTGCCACCGCCAAATACACCCCGAATGTCTGTAGTGTCTCGTTAATAAAGGGATTATGAAAATCCTGTCGGAGCAGTTAAGAATGTTTAGTGCTGCCATCTATTGCGGTTTTGCCGAAAATCTTCCGCTTCAGAAGTCTGGATGCAGCTCGAAGGAAGCTCCTCCGCTTCGGTTGCACGTAATGGTTATTAAAAGTAATTTTGGCGCTATTACTAAAATTTGCTTTGTGGCTCATACTAAAAATTTTAAGTTAGTTATACAAAAAATTCTTTTGTTCAGTTTACAAAAGAAATGCTTGTATCACTTGCAAAAAAAAAGTTTGTAATGGTTACTAAAAAATTCTGTGGAATACAAATTTACTAAGAAATTTTTAGTAACCTCTTGAATTTTTTTTTACAGTGTGTGTAGAACGCTTCCAGTGCGTACCATTCTGCTGTAGGAATCCACAGTTGCTAAACGCCATGTTAGGCCTAATGGAAAACATATGTTAACAAATGACAGCTAAATGATAATTTCTTCTGCTTGAAATAATGTTTGTCGCGCAAATTTCCCTATAAAACGTGTATATCATATCCAATTACAATACATTAAGTTCCAATTTAAACATACGCTATTATAAACAAAATAAACAACCGACGGCTTCACAAAAAAGAAATGAATGACTCTTAGTGATTCATTAAAATAATAATAACAATAAAAATATCTAATTATGATTTTAAAGTATTTGTAAAATTATATTAAAACATTTAAATACATTTTAAATTATATTTTTCACTTTCGTTTACATTTATTATAGGCAGTAAGTTTACAACATTAAAAAAAACTCAATGGTTTTTCAAGTCAATGGTTTTTTCATGGATTTATGCACTGTGGACGGACTTCAGCTTTTATTGTGCTGCCATCTATCAGCATCAATGCAAATGAATAATTTTTTCCATTGGATTTATAGTAAAATAATAATACGGGAGTGGTACACTTCGTCGACAATCACTTCGTCGACATATCATTTCGTCGACACCACTTCGTCGACAGGTACACTTCGTCGACATAACATTTCGTCGACAGGTACACTTCGTCGACATGACATTTCGTCGACAGGTACACTTCGTCGACATAACATTTCGTCGACAGGTACACTTAGTCGACATTTAATTTCGTTGACAGGTACACTTCGTCGACATAGCATTTCGTCTACACATTGTATGTAATTTACCTTTCGTTGATAACTTTATTTGTGAACACATGGATTTTGTGTAAATTATTATAAAACAAAAATATTAACGTCGCCCATACCTTAGACCAAAAAAAAAATGTTTCCAGGGTACACCAAGAGGAGGTATATGAGCAAGTACTCCATCAAATTTTTGTTTTAAAAATGCATTATCCCCCCCCCCCCCAAAAAAAAAAAAAAAATTACATTGCGGAAAAAAAAATATTAATTAAAACACATTAAAAATTTGGTTTGGAAAAAAAATAATTTAAAATAATTTTCATCAATAACAGAACCATTCATAATTTAAATGTATTTATATAAAGAATGTATGAGATATTCTCAAAAATAAAAAATATTTGATAATTAATTCAAATAGGAAACAATAATTTATTTTAATTACTGTTTTATAAACTTTGTATCCTGAGAAAAGATTTACAAATATCTTCATTAAAAATACTACATTAAATTTTAATATTTAGCCCCTTGAAGGGCAGTGGTATAAAATATATACCACTTAATTTTAATTGAAAAATGTCACATTGACACCAGAATTTTGAAATGAAAATTTTCTTTCATCAAGTACGCGAAGATAAGCATTTGTCTGTTTTGAAATAAATTTGCTTTTAAGTTCTGGTGTCATTCGATAATTTCAGCATTTAATTAATAGAAGTGCTTTGCTCCTCAAAGGTTAAAGGAACTTTTACTTTTTTATCCAAGTATGTAGAGGCTGTTCTCAAATTCAAATTGGATATTTATCAACACATTCATCATTTCATTCTTATTCGTAAACGCATAAAAATCGTCCATCTAAAATAATCGCCCGTTTTAAATAATCAATCTAAAATAATTGAAATATTAATCCTATGGTACAGCAATTAAGTATTAGCTTGAATAATTAATTAATTTTATAAATATTTCATTCGTTATTGATATATCAATTGCTTAATTTTTTTAACCATCTATTTTGTTTCATTAGATGCTTTAATTAATAAGTGTTGATTCTAAATAAAATAATATTAACAATTAACTATTTTTGTAGGTTATTCATTACTGAAATGCCTAAACCAGCGCCATCTAGTGATTAATACATTAATACTTATGTGCAATACACATCAGAAATATATGTCGACGAAGTGTACATGTCGACGAAATGATATATTGACGAAGTGTACCTGTCGACGAAATGATATGTCGACTAAGTGTACCTGTCGACGAAATGATATGTCGACTAAGTGTACCTGTCGACGAAATGATATGTCGACGAAGTGGTGTCGACGAAATGATATGTCGACGAAATGATATGTCGACGAAGTGATTGTCGACGAACTGACTGCCACCCTAATAATACTAATAGTAATAAATAAAAATTGCAAGATGTAATAATGTGTAAGAGATTTCTCTTGAACGTTTCCGCTATATAATTTTAAAATACCAAGCTATAAATAAATAGAATAATTTTCATATGATTTCTTAGATATAATTTAAATTTCGTTTAAGATGTCAACATTTATCAACTTAATTTTTCAAATTTTGTTTTCTATTATAAAGAAAATATTTTTTTTTCCCTCAAGGTGTAATGGATATATGAGATATTATAATAACTGCATTAATGAGATTGAAAATTATTTTTCCACATTCTATTATTAAAGTATAATTTTTCTTACTTTTCAAAGTTATTATATTCAAAAATTACTATGCTAAAAATAAAAAAAATATCTGCTTTGTTGTAATTAGTATAAGTTATACATGACTGTATATTACTTATATTTTATAAGAAATGTAAATTTCGTTTACAATGTAAGCACATTTCAAGTGGATATAAGCTAAGCTTTTAAAAATTGGCGTAATAAAATTAAAATTTTACGAAGGAAATAATAACGATTTTGGTTTTCATTAATAAGGAATGAATTTTTAAAGTCACATAGAGTTTTTAAAAATTGATTTTGATCTAAATCAATGCATCTTGGTTCGATATTTTCTATAAATAACTACAAATTTTCCAAAAAGTTTTTTTTTAATGTTGTTTCCAAAACTTTTTTTTAATGTTGTTGTTTGTTTATATTAACTGCTACTAGATGAGCCAAACCCATATTTAAAAATAAAGTATAAAGCTTTATTAATCGATTATCTAGGAATCTATTTATATCCTTCTTATATACATGGCTAAAATCACTGCGGAATCATTGCTTTTTGTAAAATAATGCATTTTAAAATTTAAAAAAAAATCAATATTTAATTTTAATGGTTAGTGAAATTTTCAGAAAATGTGTTTTATTTTGCTAATTATTTTCATTGTTGTGATAAATACTGCTGTATGTTTTGCCCAATTGTTGAACTATTTCAGAAATTTAATATCAAGTAAAAAAAAAAAAAAAAATCATTTGTATTGCTATTTTTAAAATATGCTTTTCTACAATACAAACTCTTTAATAATAAAATCTTCATTCTGTTTGTTTGTACGAAGTCTTACGAAAATAAAATGCAGGTCAAAATTCCGTCATTTTTGACGGGGGTTATATACTAGTTTAATAGAATAATTGTCAATTGATTCTGTATGAAAAACAATCAAATTTTGAATTATTATTTAAAATGTTTGAATGAAAAAATAAAATAAAATCTGTGTTCATTTCGGGTTTTTTTATAATCCATCTATATGCAAAAAAAGGCATTAATTCAACCGTTTTGACACGGTTTTTACGCGGATTTCACACCAATATTTACACACATTTCGCATTTATAATACGATGGGATGCTGAAAAGTTCCTGACTTTGACTATTTATAGTTGAAATAGAAAAACAAAATTAGACTAATTTTAAAGTTTAAAATTTTATTAAGTAACGCTAATAATATCAGATGTTTCTGATTATTAGATTTTTTTCTGTTGCAAGTGAAAGCTGCGATGGCAGAGGTACAAGAAAATTTCAAGTCTTTGGATTTATAAGGCGTCATAAATGAATACTCAAATTTCACGAAATTCTCCTCGTTTTTGACGAAACCGTTTCCTGGGAAATGCTCCGAACAAATATTTCGTCAAATTGATGAAATCACTTCCCTCACTCTTTTAACGATACCAAATCGTCAAAAAATTTCGTCAAAAAGGGACTAGTGCTGCCATCTATCGAATTTTTTAGAAGCTCCTGTATTCAATGACAGAAGCAAAAAAGACATGTCACACGCGGTGTTCGAACTCATGACGTGCAGTGTGGCAGTCCGACGCCCTAAGATCACGCCATAGATTACTCAGACAGGTATGATTATAAAGGCATAAAGTGGATTATAGTGTGTGTTTGAATTTTTTATAACTGTGATGGTACTTTTATCGATTCTGTTATAAATCTTGCAAGTTTTAAATAATAAGACGAATTTATTATTTTGATTTTCTAATGGTTAATGAATAATTATAATACGGCTTAATTAAATAACATCTAGGGGAAATTTATTTGCTTAAGGAATGATTAAAATATGGGCTGGTTAGTTTGATTCTCAAAAATAACGAATTATGAAGTACTTATTGGGAGAGATTTTACTACTTTAAGCGAGACTTTAAGTAGGTAGGTAAGATTTTAACAATTTACTGTTTATAGAGGGGAGAGAGAAAAAATATGTATATATTTTTAATTTGAGTGAAAAAAGTAGATATTGGATATAAAATAGATCTTAGAATTTTGAAATTTTATTGATCAAATTTACTTTTTGAACGGTTTTGTAGAACGAAGTAATTTTTTTTCGAATGAAATCAAAACGAAATACAACTTACAAATAAATAAATAAAAATAGTAATAAACATCCCCCCCCCCCCAAAAAAAAAAAAAAAAAAAAAAAAAACTAATGTAGCAAGAGTAATTGCTTACATTTCATTATTTTCTGAAAAACGCTAAAAAGTACTGTTTTAAACAAGCAAATATATCCTTGCTAAAATCGCAAGATTTGGGGAGGTACAATATCGGGTCCTTCTATAAACAGCTACCGCGACAGTTTCCTTAAAATTCATGAAGTCTGGCCATGATTAAAGTACTTTCGTCAAATATTTGAGAGTTCACGTTTCGTTAAAAGTCACGTGATTCTGATAGGAAATGATCGTCAAAAACGACGAAATAAGGCTCAAGGATTTCTGAATCGTCAAAAATGAGAGTTTTATTTCTGAGAGTGTGAAGGTTTTGTTGTTACAGGAAAAAAAAACAACAATGCCATTTTGCTCTTTTTTAAGCAGGACTTTTTTGGCTAAATTAGTGACTGAGGAAGAAACCTAGCTTTACATCTGTGATTCGGAAAACAAGGAACAATCAAAAGAGTGGCATCACAGTCAGTCTCTGCGGCAAAAGAAATTTCGCCAAAGAAATCGGCTGAAATGGTCATGGTGATAATTTTCTGGAACAAAGACGGCATTTTGTAAGTAGACTACCTACTTCAGGGATACAGAATAATTTAACAATATTATGCTAACCTACTGGACCAGTTGAAAGAGTTTATCAAAGATAAATGCCGAGGAAGTTGACCAAAAAGATTTTTTTTGTTGTTGTTGTTGTTGCATGACAATGTACCTCCACACGTCCAATTTTGCGGCTTACAAGTTGAAACCCCTGGGTTTCCATTTGGTCAATAACCCTTCCCACTCACCAGAAGTAATCTTCTCAGACTATTTTCTGTCTCCAAACTTGAAGAAACACCTTAATGGTCATCATTTTGAGGACATTGAGGATGTCAAAGAGGTTGCTGAGAGCTGGTTTCGGGATCAATCAAATAGATTTTATTTGATATTTTAGAAAAGCTGCAACAATGATGTAGCTCTTGCTACATCATCCGTCTTATGGGATAGTATGTTAAATAAATATTTAATTTTTTAACGCTAGCTATTTTTTTCTAGTCTAAGCCAGGGACTTTTCAGCACCCCCTGGTATAGGGATTTTTATGAAGTTTCTTTGATGAATCCATAAGATATTCATATTTTCTCACATTTGCATTTTCATTTTATTAAGTTTAGTTTTTATATTATCTTTTCCTTTGATTTTTACACATGTGATTTCATTTGAATTATATATATAGAGAGAGAGAAACAGAAAGAGAAAGTGACGAGACTATACTATACTTAAACGGAACAAAGTTGAAAATTGGCGCTCGACTTTTTTATGAATAATTTTAGATGAAAATTTGACTATATATTTATTTAACATAGCTAAGGTATAACACGCGTGGAATATTAAATATAAAAAATAAGTTTATATCAGCATTTTTCAAAATGGAAAATTGCAACAGTTCTTATTTTTATCCATCAGAGGAGGGGGGGGTGTCAGAGCCCGATTAAGGATGTGTGGGGCCCGAGACCTAGCCCTTTTTCTGGGCCACCCTCGCACCAAAAATAGTTGTTTTTCTAAATCATTTTATTCAATTTGGGGCCCCGCAAAAGCAAATGGGCCCAAAGTCCATGGCCTAGTTGACCTGTGCGGTAATCAGGCGCTGGAAGGGGGGGGGGAATGAATCCCTCCACACCCAGTTTAAGATACTTTTTTTTATACTCATGAACATAAAAAAAGAAATCAGAAAAAAAGGGGCGAAAAAATAATCAGCTCCCCTTTCTCTTAGTATTTATGCCACTAAGGAAGAAAAAAATTTACTATTTAATTCTCAAAATCATCAGAAGAAAAAAAAATGTTAATAATTAAATTTTAACATCCAGCGAGAAACAATTTCTTTTCCCTGCCCCCTCTTTCGGCTACGACTGGACAAACAAAAATGTTTGTAGAGAAGGGGAATCCGCTCCAATGAACCATTAAGAGTTTACTTCAAGCAATTAATTTTCAATTATTAAATATTTTAAATCCGAAACATAATAACCGATGCATTTCAGAATCCGCCCGCAGATCAGTAAACGAGTCTGAATTTTGTGATCAGCCCCGCAGAACTGGCGCTATCGTATTGAATGATAATTAGTGAACGCGATTCTTGACTAACGCAACAGAAAAGGGCTGTTGGCTCATCCTCTTCAAAAGCGTTACTTGCCCATTTACAATCCCTGCCGATTTCTGAAAGATTTCTAGAAAAGAGAGATGTAAGGGGGTAGGGGGATACTACTAGAAACCGACGAAATTCGAATTCGAACAAATGGGGGGGAGGAGTGGGACCAGAGAGTTTCCGGTGAGTCAGCGTATCCGGTTCTTTCCCCACCTCCACTTTTCTATACAGTTCTGGTTTTGATAGGAGAAGCTGGCTACAATGGCGGTAGGGGAACCGAAGTGACCGACCAGTGTGAGGTGGTAATTAGAGAGATGCCGTTATTAAATGGCTTGGTGTTAATAATCGGGGAACTGTGCCTTGCGGCAACGGCGTTAATGGACGGGTAAGATGGAGGTATTTGAGATAGTGAGTAGTGGGAGGGGGTTTTTTAAAAGCTAACTCTGGACAAAGATATAATACCGTGTAATCATGAAAGTTCTAACTTTTGAAAATGCATAACTTTCAACGCATAATAAATATAGACCTATATAACTTCTAGCAGAATTTTATTCCAAAAATTTGACATAAGTAGAAATAAACTTGTTCTATTAGTTTCATTTTTCTTTTACTTTTTTATGTGTCTTTAATTTTATTTACATTTTTTTTTATTTCTTTATTAATTTTGTGCTCTTTTTTTCTGTAAAAGAATTTGTCTTATTTTAGAAAATCCCATCTAATATGTTGGAGCTATTTTAATTTGATTATCCTTTTAATTTAATTTAATAAGCATCAAAGTATTATACAGGAACATAGTGTAAATTTTTCAGAATTATTTTTCCCTCATCTCAAACGAGAAATTTTGTAGGGAGGGCAACAAAAACACAAACTGACATAACCCCAGTGATGAAATTTTGCATTATACTTAAGTCTCGGTATGCATACACAATTGAATTCGGATTCGATGTTCCTCCCCCCCCTCCCCCCGAAAAAGGGATTAAACTTGTTACTCAAAATCTATGATTACCTAACAGGATAAAATTTTGCTAGATGCTTTCTAAGAAAAAAAACCATCAGATGGAAGAATCTTTACTGTTTTCCAACAAAATTAAAAAGTATTTATGGATTCGGTTTGTCTGTCCATCTTCCCACGCTTGAACTCACCTTCATGTAAATATACTCTGATTATTTTACAAATGAAAAACATTAATGATGCTTTCCATAACGTGTTCGGTATTGAATATGAAGTGTGTAGCATTAATAGTTCATTTACAGGACACTTAAGGAATTCCATTACATTATGGTACATGGAGAAAATGAAAGTTTTAATGTTTTAAAAAACTAAGAATACAATTTTAAACTAGACGAACAAAATGGGATGGGAAGAAAAGCAGCACAAGTAGATATACAAAGAGAGTTCTCGTCCATCAGGGGCAATAAGTGGGGAGAAAGGGAGGATTTGACACTTATCGGTCAGAATTTTCTTGATCATCTAGTAGGAAGATGAGAATAGGTCAGTTGTCAGAGACAGTAGATAGGCAAGAAGAGTTCTAGTCCAGCAGGAGCAGTGAGTGAGGACAGAGGGAAAATTTGACTACCATCGATCGGTAATTTTTTTATCATATAGTACGAGGATGTGAATAAGTCTAATGTTAGAGAGTGCGTTTCTGACGGAATTTAACACTGTATGTGCTCCTGATACGAGAACCCTCCTCCGACCTTCCAATTTATTGCTATCATTATCAGTATCTAAGAATTATTATTTTTTTACTGTTTTTTTTCTTTTGTTTTATTTTTATACGTTTGCAATGATATACAGATATATTTATACATTATATGAAATTTATTATTTTTAAAAATCGATTTTCTGTAGCTTCTTAGATTTTTCGAGCTGGTGACAAACTATCTGTCTGGTCGAGATTTCTTCAAAAACTAAATTAATGATACAAAGAATGACGTCGATTTTTTTCCCGATGGATCTGTGGCTGATGAGTCTTTAAAAACGTCAAAACTTCTGCAAAGCCAATTGGGAAAAATGTGAAAAAATCATTATCTAATAGGTATGCACATTTTTTGATTTTATTCAATGTGTAAAGATACCAAATATGTTAAAATATTTCGATTTTTTTTTTTTTTTTTTTTTTTTTTGTTAAATTGAAAAGTGTTACATAAAACATAAAGTCATGACTGAGCACTAGCAAATATTTCACAATTGAGAAAGTAAGAGAAATAAACTAAATTAATATTGTTTATTTGCATTTCAATTTTATTATAACAAGGCAGAACCCGTCGAATTTCGACGAAAGAAAATGTTTAAGAAGGAACTGTTTCATTGATTTATAATAAACATACAAAATTAGTTACAATAAAAAAAACGCAACTTACATTGTAACTCTCAAACAAATGATATTCAACCTAAATCGAACAAAATGCTATTTCTATAAAATTCAGCTGTAGAACTTTAACTTTAAAATAAAAGTTAAACTTTACTGGTACATGTAAGCAGTTAAAAAAAAAATCTGTTGTTATGATACAGTTATCAAGTAAAGCTCTTATGTTTGTATTCCAAAATTTAAAAAAAAGCAATCCTTATTCTACTTTGACTCAATTAAGATTTTTTTCCCCGTGAAATCTATAGTTTTCACCTTCTCAAAATTTACGTATGCACCTTTCATATCTGTATTTCATATCTGTCTCTCTCTCTCTCTCTCTCTCTCTTTTTTTTTTTTTTTTTTTTTTTATGGTATCAAATTTCGATGCTATTACCTGAAACAGATATTGAACTATGTATATTCTTTTAAGTGTAAATAAAATTTTGAAAATGAAACCAAAATTCACCAGGTTTTATAACTGACGATAGTTTCGTCACAGCAGGTATTTAAATTAATTTTTTATTCTTTTAATGAGAAAATGGCAACATAAAGGTACAATAATCAATTTTTTTTACCTTTTTCCCTTTGTTCTTAAAAGAAATGAAGTACTGTTGCCACGATTAGAAAAATCGTATTAAAAACTACCAAAAAATTAATATTTCAAAAACAAATTACTATACAGTTTTCAAACAAATTGTATTTAAAAGTACATTTTTTTTTCTCTATAATGTAAAAATTGTAAAAATTGAAAATGTAAGATGTTTAAAAGTTTAAAAATTTGTAGTAGCAAAAATTGTAAAGCCGAAATTTCATTTCAAATTTCAAAATGTTGCCATTCGCAAAATGACGTATGCGTTACGCACAGATACGTTTGGCCTTTCTAATATAGATTATTATTTTACAATAAAGAAAAAAATAAATCTTAAAATTAAGTAAGCTTAAAAAGTAAAATTCACTTTGTCTCACTGGATCTTTTTAGATGCAATATTTCATTTAAACTTTTTATTAGATTTATCCTGATTACAGCTAATGTTCGAATTATTTTCTAATTATAGTGCAGAAAAAGATACTTCTAAAGTTGCAGTTAGGTACACTGTTATTTAGATTTACACTGGTGGCTCTCCCTCTCTCTCATATATATATATATTATATATATATATATATATATATATATATATATATATATATATATATATATATACACTATATTGCCATTGATTATGGGACACTTGCGATTTTAGACATTTTACTAAATATCTAGAAAAATACATGAGGAATCATCTCGAAACTCTTAGTGTTTAAATATAATAGTATACGTCATACATCTCTGTGAAGATTTTTTTTACCGAAACGCCATAGGGGACCGTCAAAAAATTAAAAAAGAATGAATATCTTTTGAATAACCCTGTCAAAACTAATGTAGCAAAAGCGCTCAAACTCTAGATTATGATTGAATGCTTTATTGTAATACACTGTGTTCATTTTTATGCAAATAGCATGCACACTCGCAGAGTAATTAAGGTTTTTATAAAAATGGTCCCAAATTTTTCCAAGTTTTTCCATTATAATTTTCAGAGTTCTTAATATAAAATAATATTTTTTTCAGAAAATATGACAAACAACATTACACACAGTACCCTGTAATCAGAATTAAAAATATAATAAAAATTGTATGAAAAATGAGTAGGTTTACTATTAAATTTTTTACTGCGCATGCGTCAAAGATATCAAAATTTCATTTGCATATTATGTTATCTAAATGTATAGAGCAACTTTTGTAAAAGTATCAAAATCATAGCTTGAAAATTCTGAAAGTAATCGTCTATAGAAAAAGGACAAAATCCGTTGTTTCCAAAATGAAGCAAAAAAATGAGGGATTTTATCCAAATGCAGTAGTACATCCCATATTGTGTATTCTATATTGACACTAATCAATGAATATATGGATACAACCCCTCTTGTTTTTGCTTCATTTTGAGAATAACGGATTTTCGACTTATTCAATTGACGATTATTGTCAGAATTTTCAAGTTATGATTTTGTGACCTTCACAGAAGTTGCTCTATACATTTAGCTAACATAATATGCAAATGAAATTTTGATATCGTTGACGCATGCGCAGTAAAAAATTATTTAGTAAACCAACTCATTTTTTATACAATTTTCATTATTTTTCAATTCTGATTACAGGGTTCTGTGTGCAATGTTGTTTGTCATATTTTCTGAAAAAAATAATATTTTATATTAAGAACTCTGAAAATTATAAGGAAAAAACTTGGAAAAATTTGGGATCATTTTTATAAAAACCTTAATTACTCTGCGAGTATGCATGCTATTTGCATAAAAATGAACAAGGCTTATTACAATAAGGCATTCAATCACAATCTAGAGTTTGAGCGCTTTTGCTACATTAGTTTTGACAGGGTTATTCAAAAGATATTCATTCTTTTTTAATTTGTTGACGGTCCCCTTTGGAGTTTCGGGAAAAAATCTTCACGGAGATGTATGACTTATACTATAATATTTATACACTAAGAGTTGCGAGATGATTCCTCATATATTTTTCTAGATATTTAGTAAAATGTCTAAAATCGCAAGTGTCCCATAATCAATGGCAATATAGTGTATATATATTATATATATCCAATATGTAAAACAATCAACAATAAACAATACAAATATATGGATAAGTTTGTGGATTATTATGTATGTGATTTTTTCACTTTTAAATGAGTCGATTTTGTGATTTTGCATTTATTGTACTGTGAGTACTATGATTCTTATTATATGTGGTGTGGGATGGTAGTATTATGGTCGTGTATTGTTTCCTTTTGGAGGTTTGAGTACTGCTTTAAAGCTTTGTACATATTGTATCTATTTTCATTTTATAGTTGTATTATTCTAGATCCTTTTCTTTAGTAAATTATGTTAGTCCAGATACTCGATTATTTAATTGTAATTTTTCTATTTTTATCTTTTTATTATATTTGTATTATCTCTTATATTATGGCAGTACTTAGTAAAAATCTCGATCCTGGCAAGATACACAATGCTTCTTTGCAGTGTAGTGCCCGGTACAGGAGCAATAATAGGGTTACTCCTGGACCGTCATCCAGTTTCCATATACATGCTCCTCCTCCTCAATTATATTTTCAGAAATGTTCTGATATCCGATGTAAAACTTGTCCATCTGCTTCTCAGTCACAAATCGTATCAGATCCTCATATTTCTATTTTTTGTAAGGCTTTTAATGTAATTTATAGTATAAAGTGTAACATTTGCAATTTGAAATATATTGGTGAAACTTCCTTCATATACGCATGAATCAACATCGGTCAGATTCCGATAAAAATTTAGCAAAAAATATACAGTCTACAGCTGAAATACAGCATTTTCATAAACATAAATTTAAAAATACTACTATTGAAATAATACAAATTCAGAAAAATAAATCTGAGCGTCTGTATTTAGAGTCTTCATATATGAAATATTATAATACAATTTATCCTTATGGTCTTAATAGTGAGGTTTTTAAAAGATCTGTTAAAGTTTTTTCATCTATAAATGATACTACGGATTATTCTCCCATTTATCATAGTTTAAATCATCTTATAAATCCTAAAACTACACGTAACAAAAGAGGAAAAGGTTCATCTTCTAGTATTACTCCTAAAAACCTTATAATTCAACAAATTAATAATCTGCATCGTAATTATTTAAAAAATTACAATTGGTTTCTAATACGTAAATATATTTTTGGAATAAAAAAGAAACATATTGTACAATATTTAAATATTTTTCTCAGTAAAACTTACTCTAAACATTTTTCAGATATTTTTTATGATCTCATTATGACTCGTGTCAACCTGTACAATATATTCAAGATGGATTAAGAAAAAAACCAAAGTTTTTTATCTATAAAGTTTTTTTAATACCTGTATTAACAACTTTATATTCACTATATTAGTGAATATAAAGTTGTACAATATAAATTTACTCAAAAAACCTAAAAATCTACAAACTAATACTCAAATGGTAATTACTTTTTCTAATCCAATATTTAATAAAATCAATATTAATTCCATATTAAATGATAAAAACTGTCAATTTCCTATTAATAATATTCATATTTCTAAAACCTTTAAGTATCCCATATCTATCGGCAGAACGATTTTTAACTATAATTCTTTCGCTAAATCTTCTTTTGATGCTAGTACTTTACCCTGTAAATGCAATGACCCCTCTCTACAAAAATATATAAATAAAGATCATGGACATATTATTACTGGTAATCTTAATCTTGTAGATGATTTACCACTTAGAAGAATTATGGGTTATGGGACCAAGTACAGAATTCCATCCAAATTAAACATTAAATCTATCATAAAACTATTTACATATGATATAGATATATTTATTTATAAACTTGTAATTTATTATAATAAACCCATTGAATATTTTAATCAATGGAAAATATTAGTTATTGATAAATTAACCAAGTCCTTAAAATATAATATTTCACACCTAGAATATGTAAATACACAGCATCTGTTTAAGCAAATCAATAAATTACAACAAAACTTTGTAATAACTTATGTTGATAAATCTCCTAATAATTATGCCATTATTTGTAAATCTTATTATCATCAACTGCTTAAATCTAGTATATCTAATAATAACACATTCCAAAAAATTAATGATAACTTACTTGCCAATAATCGTAAAATTAAAGGATTCTATAAATTATTAGACATTAACCCTACTAACTTTAAATATCCTTATCTAGTCCTTATACCCAAATTTCATAAGCATCCTGTTAAATTCAGAACTGTTACAATTGGTTGCAATACTTATAATAATGCTGCTAACAAACTTCTATTAGTAATTCTTAATCAAATATATAATATCACAAAAAAAAAGTGATAATACACATTGCATAAAAAATAGTTATGAACTGGTCCATATTATGAAAAATCTTAAATGTATAAACAATATCACTACCTATGATTTTAAAGATTTATTTAATAATATCAATTTATCGGATTTACATAATATCATAAATGAGCTTTTTAAAAAATATCAACACGAGTTGGATATATCACATAATATCGATTCTGAATATTTTCATACCTTAACTAATTTCATTATCTATAATAATTTTATCATGCATGATAACAATATATATATTCAAAATGTTGGTATACCACAAGGTGGTAGTACATCTAGTGTATTATCTGACTTATACTTATATTACTATGAACGTCATTATTTAAATAATACAATACATTTATATCGATATATAGATGATGTAATTTTAATTGATACTGATAACACCTGTATATCTCAATTCCCTGTTGATTATCCTTCTAATCTAGAACTTTCAAAAAACCTACTTTTTAATAATACAATCAATTTCTTAGATATTAAAATTATATTAAAAGAGAACAAATTTATAACTGATATTTATGACAAAAGGAAAGAATTTAATTTTAAAGTTAATACTTTTACTAATTTTAAATCATGTCTTCATAATTCTGTATATCGTAATATAATACTTAACCATTTATATAGAATAAAATGTCTATGTTCTTCCCCTTTAATTAATACTAATATTAAAAAGCTTGTATATGATGCTATAAATAATGGTTATCCTAAAAAATTCATATATTCTTTAATTTATAATTAGATATTACATGATCTTATAATTAATTCTTTGCATAAAAAATGTATAAAAAAAATTATAAAACATAAAAATAATAATAAAAAATTAAAAATATTAAAAAGTAATAAAAATATATATATATAGGTTGGTTGGGTGGGTAGATGTTAGAGTACGGAGGAGGGTGGTGTTGTCTGGATAAAAACGCAAAGGTTAATTATTTATTTAAAAAAAAAAATTGAGAGTGGGTTATTTATTTTAACATAATTTTTAAACTGTTTAATTTACACCAATATATGGATATTCGTCTAGTTATATCTATAGTTAAATAGCTATATTTTAAATATCAAATTATTTTTAATGTTATTGATATAATTTTTGGTATTATTATTAATAATATTATTACTATTATTATTTTTTTATTTATTTTTTTATTATTATTATTATTTATTTATTTATTTTTTATTATTATTATCCTATATTAAGATAATGAGTTTTTACCATGTAAAATCACAATAAATGTTACTGATTAAAGTAACAATAATGTATTTTAAGTTATATGTTAATATGAATGTTATCTCTTAATTCTAATTTTAATCATTTTATTAATTTAATTTTATGTTAATATCGATTATTATTTTTTCCGGTTCAATTATATTTCCATTCAGCTTTATCTTTTTTGTTTGTTATGGATAACTATTATTTTTACTTACTTTCAACTCCTTTTTGTAAAATATCTTTGTTCCTTGTTTAATAATTTGGTTTTTGTGTGATGGTAGTCCCAAATTCGTATTGTTTTGCTTTTTCATGGCAAATACGAAGATGAAACCACACACTCCATTTGTAGTTCCAAAGTATTTGGGACCTGAAGATTCTGCTTTGGTTCTACAAATTTCAATTGTATTCATATTATTCTTTTTTTCCTTCCATGTTCAATGTGCTATAAGTTATTATATTCAATGGTTAATTTCAAATGGTTAATATTGTTTACTATAATTCAATTTAATTCTTCATTTTGGTTTATTGTTTTATTGATAAAATCCGTTGGTGAATCTTGTCTACTTTTAATGGTATTATATATATATATATATATATATATATATATATATATATATATATATATATATATATATTACTTAGTTTCAAGATACCAGTTGTAAATTTTAAACGTTACTTAAAGTATTTTTAAGGTGTCTGCTTACCTTTAAAATGCAATTTTCGGCCAAAAATACGATTTTCAATATTTGGTTTAATATTAAAGTCTTACATTTCAGCTTTCTAAATCAGTTTGACTTTGGTTTCTTTGCTCAGAGCTTGAGTTACAGGACAGGCATTTTAATATTAGTCATTTAATAGGTAATACCTGGTTTTTAATACTTTCTTATTTTCCTCAAAATAAGATTTTTAACATTTTGCTTTATCTAAAAACACCATAACTTGAAAAATTATTATTGTAACTTTATTAAACATTGAAAAAAATACTCTAAAGAAGTTTATTTAGGTAATTTGCCTCTACTTTTATTATAGTTCGTTATATTTTCATATTTTAGTTGATGCAAGTTATAAATTAATATATATTTTATTGACTTTTCTGTGTGCAAAAATGTCAGCTACTATAATTTTTTTTAATAACAAATTTATAGTTATGAAAATGGTTCAATAACGCAAAAAAAAAAAAAAAAAAAAAAAAAAAAAAAAAAATTCATTAATCATAACAAAATTTACAGAATAAAAATATCTTAATTCAAATTTGAATTTTGGTATTTTGCAAAAGTGCCATTTTATTGCAATTTGTATGTATGTTTTGAGCTTAAAAATCAAAATATTTAAAATTATGCATATTTTTACGTGTTATTCACATTTCTTAGCTATATTCTATAATATAATGCATTAAATAGACAATTTTTCAAATACAACGCAGAAAAAAAATCCCTTCAGAAGGTTGGCAGATACTATAAAAATAGATTTTATTATTTTTTTTTTTATTTATTATTATTTTTTTAAGTAGGACAAAAAAGATTAAATCTTTAAATTAAGTAATCTAAAGGGAGACAGCTTACCTTTTCAACAATTTTGCTTATTTTCAAAAATACGATTCAATTGATGAAGTCGTTGCATTTCAATTTTTAATTTAAAGTGCACTTAACGATAACTTCATATTTAATTAAACTTAAAAAAATTTAAATATTGAATTTTTTAAAATTCCTACTATTTTTTTTTTTTAAATATTGATACTTAAAAAGAGTCCCATTAAAAAAGTAACCATTTATTTTGCCTCAATGAATCCTTTTAGATGCAATATTTTATTTAAACTTTTTACTAGATTTATTTTGTTGTTATATACAGCTAACCGGTATATTTCTTTCTAATTGTAGTGTCGATGAAGATACTCATATAAATTATATTTATAAGCGCACTGTCAACCGGGATGACTTTGTCTCTTTCTTTCTCTTTCTCCCACTCTCCCTCTTTTTAGTTTAGTTTTATTTTACTTTATTTGTTTATTTTATTTATTTATTTATTTATTTATTTATTTATTTATTTATTTATTTATTTATATTTATTTATTTATTTATATTTATTTATTTATTTATTTATTTATTTATTTATTGGGGGGAGGGGTGTTTTAAAATCCCAAAACTGTTGAAATTTTCAATTTCATTTTTTTTCCAGTTTCAAAATATTAGTTATAAATTTTTAAAATCAAAATTTCAAATAATACATACAACAAAACTTATAATACTCAACTAATTATTTCTCTTACAAATAATGAATTTAATAAATTGAATCTACATAATATAATTAACAATAAAAATAATAATTTTCCCATAAAAATTTTTACTATACATAAATATTTCAAATACAACGTAACACTAGATCGTAGAATATTCAATTACAATAAATTTGCAAGTTTTTATCAACAAGTGGTAATCCTCCTTGCTTTTTGTAAGAATCCTAGTTATACTAACTACGTTAACACCGATCATGGTCACATTATTACTTTGGCCATTAATATTGTAGATAATGTTATACGCAATTTAATGTCATGTGTATGGGATTACATTTCGTATATCTTCTTGTATGTTTTAATATTAATTCAATTTTAAAGCAATTTAACTTAAATCTTGACCTTTTTATTTATAAGATTTCGGTAGACTATAATAAACTCTAGCACATTTCAATGAATGAAAATTAAATGTTTTAGATAGATTAAATTTTGAACTTTATTGGAAATAGACAATTATAATGTGAGTTTTAAATAGTTAAATTGTGAAATAAATAATTTACAACAACTATGCAATAATATGTAAATATTATTACTTACAGTTATTATCTAAATCTATAAAGACTCGTTCAAATTTTAATAAAACTAATCTTGATACAATAATTAAAAATCGACATATAGCTCAATATTATAAATTAATGAAAATTAAAAATTGCAACTTTAATTATTCATATAGTGTGATTAATGCAAAATTCCATAAAACTCCTTTAAAATTTCATACAGTAATTATTGGAAGTAATACCTATAACAATAAAGCTAGTAAAATTCTATTAACAATTTTAACTAAAATGCTTAATCTTATAAAACATAATGATATTTATGTAGTATAAAAACGAGTTTCAACATGTAAATAATATGTTAAAGAACATAAATTACATCAAAACATTTGAATTTAATGATTTATTCAATAAAATTGATACCGCAGACATGCAGAATTATTCATTTATTATTCAACGAATATATGCATTTTCTTTACTTAATAAATATTATTTATTTATCTTACTTTAAAACATTAACTAAATTTATTTTTTATCACAATTATATATTATTTAACGGTACTATCATATATATTATAAAGCAGAAGCTCTGAAACTTTCGCTCGAGTGTTTTAAAAAACTACCCGATGGATCTTTTTGCAGATTATATCATTTGATAGAAAATATTTTTGCGGAGGTTTGTGATACAAATATACAGGGATAACTCTGATTTTTCGTACTAAATTTCGTATTTTTCGGTTATTTTTGACGGAAGGGTTGCAACAACTAATTTTTTGGCGATAATTATAATTCAAAAAAGAAATGAAATGCTTTCTCTAATGGAAAATAATATAAACATTTCGAAAAAAAAAACCTCTTAATTCATTCATTTAAAATAAATAATGATAAAAAGAAAAAAATCAGTTTAATTCAAAATAATATTATGAAAGGAAAATATTTATCTTTAACGGAAAAAAAGAATATTTATAATATTTAAAAAGTAACTCAATGTGAAAGAAAGTTTTGAAGTGACACAATATTTGGCTAAGAAGGGGGAGGATTGTACTTTGTGCTTATATATATAACAAAATAAATTCAGTTCAAAAAAGTCTTCAGAAGACTTATTTTATTTTGCGATGTGACATTCTTTTATATTTTACACTTTTAGCACTGATGATGGGACTTAAGAAGTCCCGAAACATGTATGCTTTTAACTTCTTTTAACATCTTTCGTTTTATGGTATTTGTGCTCTTGAACGTTGTTAATTTATTTTGTTATAACAATATTTGGCTATTTATTTCTTTCGAGCCAGATTAAAAGAAAACAACATCTCAAAAATTTTATTAGGTAAAACATAAGTTTTTTTTTCTTTCTTTTTTTAAAAATATTTTTAAATCTAATTTTCCCGTTATGTGTTTTATAGAAGAAACTCGCAGAATTAATTTTAAAAAAATGGCTCTAATTGTTATTTGTGTGTGTTTGTTCAATTGGGTGTTTCAATCTACTTTTATCGCCAATCAATGCGATTCTAAACCAAAAAAAGCACAAGACGGAGCGATGTTCGCAAGAACTATTTTCTCTCTCTCTTTTAATGAGTGAGAGCATTTTTAGGAAAAAATTTTACATTTAACTTAAATACATATATAGCAGTTAATACCACAAAAATGAATAACATTTAAATTTTAGGGTAAATGTCTTTCCACATACATAGCTATTGTAAAATAATTTAACCGCAACGTTAAAAAATTTTTTTGGCACAGATGTCTCATACGCACTACATTGGTGCGATTTGTTTCTGACGGCAATGCCGTATATACATCTGGGTAATTAACTGACGCCAAAGTGTCATTATTTTGCTTGATATTGCAACCCGGATGTTATTGTCTATTTATTATTAAATTGTCTATTTACATTTTTTTTCTTTCTTTTTTTTTTTTTTTTTCAATTTATAAACTGTTTTGATCTAGGCACATTTGTCATACATGCACCACATTTGCGCGACTGCAATAAAGTGGCGATTTTATGCCTCACTTGGTAACCTGGCTGTTGTTGTTTATTTATTAATAAACTGTTTATTTACTTTTATTTTCTTTTTTAAAAGATATAAATAGTTTTGTTTTATAATTATTAACTAAAATTTTTAAATTTTATTTTTATTTTCTATTTAAGATAATATAAAATAATTGAAAACTATATATGTAACTGGTATTTGAAAACAAAGTTTTCGCCAAATCGGCATCAGAAGAAAAAAAAAAGTTGAATGTAGATTCTGCCTTTGCAGAATTCAGTTTCGCCTCCGATTAAGAAAAAAAACCGATAGAGGTTTTTTAGAAGGGCGATCCCGTTTAGAATGCAATGAACTAATTTCATTTTTCTTGTGTTTATCAATATAATAACAAACAGAACGGCGTGAAATGTCATATATGCACCATGCTGGCGTGATACATTTCTGGCGCCACTTTAACGAAAACTTCGTTTTCAAATGACAGATACATTTCTATTTTACTTTCTATTTTACTTTTCTATGTATAAAGCATAACAATTTGTATCATTTTAAAATGCAAATGAAAGTAAATGAATAGTTCATTAGTAAATTAAAAACAAAGCTGGATTACCATAAGAGGCATAAAATGTTCATTTTGTTTCAATGACGACAACGTTATGCGTATATGACATCTGTATCAAAAAATGAATTTCACACATACAAAAAACATTCACCTTATTTTTCTAAGGAAAACTTTATTTAACTTTATTTATTCTGCTGCATTCCAAAAACGGAAAACTGTAATAGATTTGTCAAGAGCAGATGTACGTTGCGAAATATAATATAATATTGAGAGAGGATGTATTAAGGTTTCCACAGATACTCATATCCTTAAGTTGAGAGGTTTAGAGTTCAAAAACTATCAAATGAAAATTAATCACTTGAAAATTGTTTAAATTCAATGATCAATCTCTGCGATCATAATGCTCGCTATTTTAGAAGTATGGTGAATAGGCAATATTTAAATTGCTCTTTTCGTAATTGCCTCATTTATCTATCAAACTCTACAATAAATGGTCAACTGAAGTATTTTTTTCTTAAAAGGCCGAATTTTATCGAATACATAAGCTGATACAACACAATATTTTAACATTATTTTAATATATTTGGCGTCAACGGGCCTTGATTCCATTTTTGTTGTTTTTTTTTTTGGCTCAGTTTTGTTTTTTCTAGCTCGCTGAGTTTTGCACTGATGAAGAATCTCGACAGTAGATTCGAAACAGCTGTTTACCAACTTTTAATGCATTTTTGGTTCATTTATAATCGTTGGTTTTCTGTCTTTAAATACAATGGCGTTTGTATGATTTTCAGAAATGTGAAAGAGCATTCGAGGTGAAGTTGCTTTAAAAAACACAATCATATTCAGTATTTTGTTTGATTCATGTTTTGTTTTGAAAAATAGACCAGCGCAGCGGGCTTAGACTGCTAGCATATCAATAAATAGATGGTTTCAAGGCGGAATCGTATCATCTGTTTGCGCCGAGTTGTACTTATATCATTGTGAACATAAAACATGTATTCTTGATTGTAAAATTTGAGTAGAAATACAGATGATATTATTGTCTTGTACTTTAAAAGTAAATCAGGTTATTTATTACCAATAAAATGACATAAAAATTTAAACTATAATTATAATGATAGGATTAATAATGAAATTAATTTCTTTGATCTTAATGAAATACATTGTGATAAAAAATCCTTTTTGATACTTGATAAACGCAATGATTGTGCATTCAATGCAAATTTATTTATTCATTATAATTACATACTTACATAAATCTGTATACAGTCGACTCTCGTTAATTCGAAATCGGATAAATTGAATCTTTGCTTAATTCGAACAAAACATGAAGTCCCGAAATTTTCAATAGCAGAATAACGTTACGAATTTTCGTTTATTCGAACTCATTTTCTCTCGACTTAGTTTAATTCGAATTAATGAGATTCCGATTTTTCATTTATCCTTATTTTTTTCCGGATTTCAAATCATTGAAGTATTTTTTTTCTTTAATTTTTGACCAAATTATTCTGAAAAAGTATACATTGCATTTGGTATCCGCTTTTTTAGTACCCCATCTGTCTATCAATGACATTTCCACCCCATTTTCATATGTTCTTGTTTCCAAAGCCTGATTATCAACGAGCACTCTCCCACCAGTAAAAAGAAATATTTTTTCCTCTTATTCGTGACAGTATCGTAATTTCGGGTGTATAAGCCGCGGATCAAACAATTCTTTTTGGTCCCAGAAATATTATTTAGTGATTGAAGACAAATATTTACGGCGATCTAACTAGTTATATTTGTTTCTTTAAAAATTCTGGGTCGAAAAAGAATTGTTTGACCTGCGGCTTATACACCCGAAATTACGGTAATTTCGAATGAAAAGGGCATTTAAACAAATTCGAAATTTTCTATAAAATGTTACTGATAAGATAGAATGCCCCGTTTATAATCAGACCCTGCTTGTTCCTAATTCCTTAATTAGTTTATGAAATTATATATTTCAATTTAATATTAAGTCATATCCTATATCCTAATGATAACAGGCGAAACATATTTAAAAAATACTATAACATTAGTTCTTTCTAATGGTACCCCTTTAAATATATATATATATATATTGTCTCATATTTTCCATAATTCGAACTCTGTATAATTCGAATATTTCTTGTGGTCCCGACGAGTTCGAATTAACGAGAGCCGACTGTATGTCAATATTTTACTTAATTTCACACATATAATTAATTATCTATAATCAAATAATTTTAAATTGCAAAATTTAAAACTTCTTCAAAATCTAGCAATAGAATATGGTTATCAATCTTTTTCGGTTAAAAGCGGAGGGTCCCACTCCCCGATCCTGAGCCTGCGAGGGCCATTCAGCTCCATTCATGTGACATTTCCACAAATTCCTTTTCGCAAAACCTTTCGGGCTTTACACAGGACTCATGCTTGTCAGCCATACTTCATGTATACTTCCGGTATTCGAGACGTGCACTCCCCAGCGCACGTCACACGACTCTAACTCCCAAACTTAGAGACGAAAAGTCGATTGCGACAGTTCTCACCACCCAACAATTGCGTGCATTGTTTCAATAAAAGCTGTTTATTTTTATAAATGTTGATCTAAATTAATTTGTTACATAAAATAGCATTTACATTTTAAATTAAATTAATATACATTTGATTTTAAATGTGTCAGTAAACTTATAACGTAATAATTTAATCTTTTTTAAATCTTACAATGTTATAAATGCATAATAAATGGCAGCATTAAAATAATTCATCAATTTGTTCCATGTTCTTACAACAGAAATTTTATAAAAGATGGCAGCCCCATAAGTGTTGTTTTGATCTATGTGGATTTGAAAATTTATGCAAACTTTAAAAAATCAACTTATATTTTTAGATTTATTAAGTGTTTTAAATAATATGTATATTAAATATTAAAATTAATTTACAGTATAATTAGTGTTATATATAATTTTATTATTCGAAAAATATTCTTAAAAAATGTGTTATTTCTGTATTGAATAAATGCATTAATCAATTGTTTGTATATTGCTAACTGTGACAGTATATATTTATATCTTAACTGTTGAATTAACTTTAACCATTAGTGTAAGCTATATAATTTAAACATGTGCAATTGCTAAGTAATTTTACAATTTAATGTTAAAGGATAAGCTGTTATTAATTAATTTTTATATTTTTACTTATTTATTTTCTAGTATTAATAAATTTCATGGATTTTATTTATTATCATTGAGTGATTTTTTAAAGTTTTACTTGTGGTCTTCTAACATACATAGTCAATAAGGCAGATAAAATACGTATTTTTAGCTTCATGCTACGTATTTTCAATAGAAATCTACTATTTTTTGCTTATATATGGGAATATCTGCTCCTGATAAAATCATTCTGTTAAAATAGCCTTCATCCGTTTAACTATTCTTGTTTTTGTTTTTAATTTTTCTGCTATATAGGTAATTCATTAAAAAAATGTAGTTATTTGAATTTATGTGGTCAACATCATATGTTTCAATGATTTTAATCATTCAGAATCTTTATATGCGTAAATGTATAGTATATACACTATATGGCTAAAGTGAATGGCCACTTGCGATTTTAAACATTTTGTTAAATATCTAGAAAAATGCATGAGAAATTATCCTAAAACTCTAAGTGTGTAAACATAATAATACAAGTCATATATTTCTGTTTAGATTTTTCCCCCGAAACTCCATAAGGGATTGTCAACAAATTGAAGAAGAACGAATATCTTTTGGATAATCCTGTCAAAACTAATGTAGCAAAATCGTCCAAACTGTAGATTATGATTATGTGGTTTATTGTAATAAACTGTTTATTTTTATGCGGATAGCATGAATAATCGCAGAGAAATTAAAGTTTTTATAAAAAAAAAAAAAAAAAAAAAAAGAAAAAAAAAATCCCAAAATTTTTTAAGTTTTTAACTTATAATTTGCAGAGTTCTTAATACAAAATAATGTTCTTTTCCAAAAATATGACAAAGAAATTATACATAATACTCTGCAATCAGAATTTAAAAATGATAATAATTGTATGAAAAATGAGCAGGTTTACTAAATAATTTTTCATTGCGCATGCATGAAAGCTATCAAAACTTCATTTACATCATATTGTGTTAGCTAAATGTATAGAGAAAATTTTGTGAAAGTCTCAAAATTCTGAAAGTAATCATCGCTAGAATAAGCTCAAAATCTGTTGTTCCCAAAATGGAGCAAAAACGTGAGGGGTTGTATCCAAATATAGTAGTAAGCGCCATATTGTGTATTCTACTATATTCACACTAATCAAAGGATAAATCTATACAGCCTATTATATACGCTAAGTAGTAACTAAAAAGAATGCCTTCCAAGAGCTTTCTCTCCAGACAATCAAAAACACCCTTCGTAGTAACGAAAGTACATGAAAAAGTAATAGAAAACAAGTATTTTTTTTCCTCAGTTCACAATACAAATCAGATAAGTGTACACTGCTTATAACAATTATGGAAGCACATAGTTTTAACGAAATTAAGCAAATACTTACACTGATAAGTAACATAAAATAAATCGTTCATAATTTAAAGCCTAGCAGAAAACAGAAGAATAAAACTTCATATGCAAATTAAAGTTCATGACGTCAAAAAGCAGAAGAACATAAGGATAGAAATCGGGATGTTGCAGAAACGTCTGTTTCACTGCGTTAACTGTAAAATTCGATTGCTCAGTTTTTTTTTCTTTTTTTTAGCATGACTTTAAAAAGTCTCAACATCGTGATTTACCAAAAATTATGGCATAGCGTATTATAGACAGACTTGAATCCGGGCAAATACATCGAAGTGTCGCGGATGCTGTTGGAATCGTCAGAAGTGCCATTGCAAAGCTGTGGAATCGATTACAAGAAACAGGGAATGTTAGACGTCGACCAGGGCAAGGCCGGCCATGCGCCACTACAGCAACTGACGACCGGTTATTAACAGCTCGTCGAAACAGTACAGACAATACTAATCAGCTGCAAAGACAGTTGTTCTTGGCAACAGGACGAAGGATATCCAGCCAAACAGCACATAATAGGTTCACCAGAGAGGTCTCTATGCATGTAGGCAAATGGTCTGTAATGCGTTGACCTCAAACCACCGTGCGGTTTGAAGAAGATGGGCTGCTGAACATCGAGATTGAGAGCAACATAATTAGAGCCAAGTGCTGTTTACAGACGAGCCCCAATTCAGTCTGGTGTGTGACACCCGACGTGTTTTGGTATGGAGGAAAAGGGGCATTCGAAATACCCACACATCCGTTTGTGAAATGTCACAATACAGACGAGATGATTTGATGGTATGGAGTGGAATTAGCAGAGATAGGCGTACGGACTTACATATCATTCGGAATGGCACTTTGACGGTCCAAAGGTATATGCAGACGAGATATTGAGACCTCATCCCATATCTGACGCTGCCATTGAAGATTCTTTTGTTTTCCAGCAATATAATGTCAGACCGGATATAGTTTACCTTGGGAAGAACATGCTTGAAACTGAAACAATACAGCGTATGAAATGGCCAACGTGATCTCCTGACATGAATCCGATCGAGCATGCTAGGGATATGCTCAGACGACGCATTGCTGCGAGACCAAGGCCTCCTTTTACTCTCCGAGACTTGGAGATTACACTTCTTGAGGAGTGGAACAGCATTCCACAAAGGTCTTATCGATAACATCATCGCATCCACGGGAAATAGGTGTGCAGCAGTCTTAGCTGTTCGAGGAGACCACACGCCATATTAAAAAAATTGCGTCATTTCTAAACAATACATTTTTTTATCATTTACATGTAACTAAATTGTTGCACTAAATCATTTTTTCATGTTTTTTCTATCTTTTTTAAAGAATTAAAGCTTAATTACAAATTTTTTGCGTTTTTTTTTTTTCTGTATTGCGCATTGATATGCGTGTACTATCCATTTTATGCCAATACATGGCTGTCTCGCACGATTTTCTTAACTTCTTTGCTTACCTTAATAATTTTTTTGAGCAGTGTACATATGAATATGTATCCAAAAGAAATCTGGACTTTAGAGGGCAAAAGACGAAGTCAAAAGTAAGCATAAAACTACCCACTTGTACACTGTTCAGTTAGCTATAACGCTGCTTGAACATTGGTTCGGTCAGTGTTCCAGGAACCAAAAGTAGAATTCAGGCACAAAATACAACAGAAGGTAGAAGCCGTGATACGACAATATTGTTATAATATGCTCAAAGACAGGGAAGAACACAAAAATTTAACCGGGGAGTACTTCACAAAATTGAAAGCGTCCATAGGCAACGAACGCAGCCCTCTGCTTTTAAATCTGTAATCAGGATAAAGAGATAAAGTTCATGAGAGAAATTGAGATGGAAAGTAGAGATTAAGTTCTTGCCAAATATTACAAAGCATCTTATATCACTCAATGTACAGATTTTTCATGGTTATAAATTTGTAGTCAAATGCATTGTTGAATATTCTTCTATTCATCGAAGCTTATGTGAGGATGAGGAATTAACAATTAGGAAAGCTATATTTAAATTTCATCATTTTGTCCACAACCTTGGTCTTTTGATTTGACGCTATGAGATATGATTTATATGCTTCCCAGAAGGCGCAGATAAAAACATATATTTCCTGCTTGTCAATAAGGCAGATATACTTCATCATAGAGACAGACATTTCTAAACTGTTCCTGATGTCAATTCCTATTGTGTTTTGTACACTAGTAAATAGAAGGCCACAAATATTATTAAAACATATAAATATGCAGCATCAGCACGCATACACTTACACAATCACGCTGCACGCAAAACGCTATACATTAACAGTCATATATTCGGTTCATAAATAAATAAATAACAAAGATTCCATCACTTTCATTGTCCGATATCTTGAAAATGACTGATTTACGGCGAGTATTTTCATTAAGTTTTTCTTTCCATGATCAGATCTTTCCACCATCGTCAAAATCGGCGCGTAGCACTTCTTGCACTTCTCTAGCTAATTTCGTAAAAAATATAGGATTAAAAAATATGGAATGGGAACCATTATAATCGAACATCTAGTAAGTTTTAATAAAATCTGGATGCATAAAAATACAAACTATTTTATCATCAGTGAGCATTTTAAATAAAATGTGTTTTTAGCTCACAGGCTATCATAGCCTGAGAGCTTATGTGCCCGTCCGTTCTGTATGTTCGTGCGTAACGCGATAACTCATGATAAAAATATCCGATCCACTTAAAATTTTGTATGTAGGTATATCCTGACAAGGTTTTCCCTGCTTAGTTTTTGGAGTTCATTCGATATGTATAAGAGGGGGAACGGGGGGCTTATGCTCCTCCTCTTAATTGATATGAATGGGTTTTTCATGCAGAATTAACAGTTTTCGTTCAAAATTTAGATTAGGATCATTCTGATGAGGCGATTCCGTGACTGTTATTAGGTGTTTATTGAATAAGTATAAACAGGGGGAACGGAGGTTCTAATGCCCCCCCCCCTCTTAATTTATATAAATGGGTTTTTCAAGCAGAATTTTTAGATTTCGCTCAAATCTCTGAATAGTTTTGGAAGTTTAATGGTTAAGTATAAAAGAGGGGGATAACTCCTTTTAAATTATATAAATGCTAAATGGGTTTTTATTAAGAATTATCCGATTTGCTCTGAATTTTGGATATAGATTTTTTATATGATAAAGCATGTCTTTGATAGTATAGGAGGTTCAATGATTAAGTATAAAAAAAGAGGAAAGGGGAGAGCTGTTTCCCCTTCTTAATTTTTTTTCAAACGGAATTAACCCTTGAAAATATAATGCTTTAATGTACAATTAGTATTTGTAGCCTGTGAGCTCAATGCCATCAGTTTAACTGGGCAGTATTCTTTATTCAATTATCATATGTCTTACTTTTCTTGAAATCAAATCATAAAAATTTTGTTATTATTATTATTTCATTTAAAAGTTGTATATTACAAGCCACTTCACAGGAAAAAAAGAAAACTCGGTTATGAAAAGGGTAAGGAGAAACATTTCAATAGAAAGAGACTGCCAATTAAAAAAGGAAAAACAAACAAACAAAAAAACTATATGCCTTAACTGCAGATTTCACTGATTAAATTGTGAATGAAGCAAGGCATAAATCTTGAAAAAGAAAAAAAATATTTTTAATTTTAATCATTCTGTCATATAAATAAACTCTGTCAATAAACTGCAGTTTCCCACACTTACTTTTTCTCTTTCAGGTTTGTTTTTTTTAATTCATTTTTTTTTTCATGATTTTTCCGATTTTATTTTTTTCAATCTTCGGCATATCAAAAACATAGCAAAAATTCGGTTAACATTGTGAAAAAAAACATTCAATCAGAATATTCAAATATTCCACTTTGTGCAACAGAAATTACCTTGAAAATTAAAGCGATAAAAGCACTTTAGGTTTCAAATCACTATCAAATTTCTTCATGTAATTTTGAAATTTCATTCACACAAATTATTTCACATTTAGCTCCAAAATACGTTTTAGAAGCCCCCTCTTCCATCTAGCTGCAATTATTGATCATTCTGGCACAGATGTGATCAACTTCAATGATTCTTCCCCCGCTTCAAATGCTTTCCGAACATTTTCTCATTAACGATTCGCGCGAACAAATTCGCAACTATCTAAAAAGCGATTTCTAATCACTATATTGATCGCTTAAGGACCATTATGACGACAATTTTGTGCCAGAGACAGCACTTTCTGATGATCCTATAAATGACTATTATCCCAGATTTCAGTGAGCATAATTTTTTCCGGAGCTAATATGGGTATTGTACAGAATGAATCAGTTCTCTGCAGTTTCTTTTGACCTTCTTTGGGAGAATTTAACAGTTAATTTTTTGTGCTGCTATTGATCTTTTTATTCCTAAAATAAAATTTTACGCTTTAATAAGTTCATTAAAGCCTTCACCTTCACCTAGGATATGAATGAATTTCTAATCATTATAATTCGGTATTATTTCTTTGGGTCCATTTTAATTTGGATATTATCTCAGTGTGCACCGATACCTTTGATTTAATTTGAATTTCAGAACTGACTAATATTATTGAAAATAGCTGTGTAAAAAATAAAATGGTATTCAAAATATCGCAATTTGGCACAAAAGTACAATACATGCCGCTCAAGGGAAGGTTCTACTTTTTTGTCAAAAATTCACATAATTTTTACGATTACTATTTGGTTATAAAAAATTAATCAGATGAGACAATTCCGAAACTTTCTTCTATCATACATACGTTAATGTTACAAATTTTGCTAACTCAGTACCAGAATCAAATGGCAATCCATGGCCATCACGAGGATTCGAAAGATATGAAATTCCGTGCTTTAGTTTTTGAAATAGTTATTGCAAAACTCGAGAAAAATCCTGCATAGCAGCGCGACCAATTGGGCGACTGACACGTAAACCTCATCAGCAACAACTTATCTCAACATCTATCTTAATCTGAAGCAAGATGAAAATTCGTGCATTAGTTCTTGAAATAGAGTTATTGAACATATTGTAAAAAAAAGCAGCATTGAAGCGCCACTTGCCGGGTGATTTGAGCCAAAAACATAATCAGCATCAATATTTATGAAGAAGTTATACCTGAATCTGAAGTGTGATGAAAATTCTTGGATTAGTTCTTGAGGTATAATACTTCAGAAATTCTGAAAAACGCAGCATGGCTGCGCCACCTGTTGAACGATATATACCAAAAACTAACCAGCACCAGTATCGAGGTCTGACAGATAGGATCAACAGAATTAAAAAATAATAAAAATTATGTGAAAAATGAGCAGATTTACCAAATATTTCACCGCGCATGTGTGAATGCAATCAAAATGTGATTTGCATAATCTGTTAGCTAAATATATAGAGCAAAGTTTGTGATGAGGCAAAATAGATGAGGACTGTATACATATATTCATTGATTGTCCAATATAGCATACACAATATTGCACGTACTACTATATTTGTATACAACCCCTCATCTTTTTGCTTCATTTTGGGGATAACGGATTTTGAGCTTAATCTATCCATGATAATTTTCAGAATTTTCAAGCTATGTTTTGAGACTTTCACCTAAGTTGCTCTATTTATATAGCTAACACATTATGCAAAAATTATAATTTGATTGTGTTTATGCAAGCGCAGTGAAATATTATTTAGTAAATCACTTCGTTTTTCACACAATTTTTATTATTCTTTAATTCTAATTACAGGATATTATGCACAATGTTGTTTGTCATATTTTCTGCAAAAAACATTTTTTTTATATTAAGAATTCTGCAAATTGTAAGCAAAAAACTTGACGAAATTTGGGACTGTTTTTATGAATACCTTAATTTTACTACAAGTATACATGCTATCCTCATAAAAATGAACACAATGTATTACAATAAGCCACCTAATCATAATCTACAGTTTGAACACCTTTGCTACATTAGTTTTGACAGGATTATCCAAAAAATCTTCGTTTTCTTTTAAATTTGTTGACGGTCCCCAATGAGATTTCGGGAAAAAATCTTCGCGGAAATATATGACCTGTACTATTCTGAGTACACACCTGGAGTTTCAGAATAATTCCTCATGTATTTTTCTAGATATTTAACAAAACATCTGAAATCGCAATTGGCCGGTCAACGCAATAACTCTTAATAGAAATATCCGATTTGTTTCAAATTCGGTACACTAGTTTATTCTGATAAGGCACTTCCGTGGTTAGATTTGGATGTATCAATGATTAAGTATAAATGGGATGAATGGGAGAGAAAACCCCGTCCCACCCCAGTCTAATTTAGCTATTTTTTTTCTCAAGGTGTATTATTTTTTGAAATAAGAATATAATATACTATTAGTATGAATAGCCTGCGAGCTCAACGCCATCAGTTTAACTGAGCACTTCTCTATTATAGAAATGTCCAACTATACATTTAAAAAAGAAGAAATTGTAATTAAGGTTTCTTTTAATAGCAGCATTATGAAATTGAATCTACCTATATAATAATAATAAAAATAGATGTTTGTGTGCGGAAGAGATCACTGCACACATAGAGTTACAAGATTTGGCAGAAAGGTACTTCTCTTTCTCTAAAGGTATGAACCCTGAAGCCAGTATTTGGATTTTTTTGTTAGACTGTTTTTTAATGTAATTTTTTATGCCATTTTTAGCACTCACTTTTACAACGATTTTTCTACATTAGTAAAAAAACTGGTTTTAATTTTCTAGCTCTGAGTAAATGTTATCTCCTTTTCAACAAAGTTTATTTGGAATTTGCACAGCGATTTTTCATTTCATTTTATTTTATTGCACTTTGTCTTCATAGATTTTCTGAATTTTTAATGTTTTTTATGCTGTTTTCCGACATTAGTAAATGGAATCCTGTTTTAATTTTTTGATTCGATGTAATAAATATTGTCTCCTTTTCAATAAAGTTTATTCAGAATTTGTACAACAATTTTTAGCTCACAGGCTATCAAAGTCTAGGAGCTTATGTGCCAGTCCGTTCAGTATGTGCGTAACGCGGTAACTCATGATAAAAGCATCGGATTTACTTGAAATTTTGGATATATGTACATTCTGATAAGGCGCTTCCCTGATTAGTTTTTGGAGTTCATTCGATATGTATAAGAGGGGGAACGGGGGCTCATGCCCTTCCCCTTAATTTATATAAATGGGTTTTTCATGGAAAAATGTCAGTTTTCGTTTAAAATTTAGATACAGGATCATTCTGATAAGACACCTCCTTGATTAGTATTAGGTCATCATTGAATAAGTATAAAGAGGGGGAACGGAGGGGGGGGGGTTCATGGCCCTCCCTTAATTGATATAAATGGGTTTTTCATGCAGATTTCTGAATTCTGATTTTTCGAACGGAATTAACTCTTGAAAATATAAGGCTGTAATGTACAATTAGTATGCGTAGCATGTGAGCTCAATGCCATCAGTTTAACTGGGAAATATTCTTCTTATTATTATTATTTAATCTTATGTGTGATTTTTTAGAATTTTTTCACATTTTGCATTTATTTTTTAATGTTCACAAAATAAATCCAATTTCACTTTTTTTTTAGCCCAGTTTAATTTTTTTTTTCAATAAAATTTATTTGCAATTCATCAGAAAAATTTTTGCAAATTAATTATAAAATATTTATTTTAATTTTGTGTAATTTTTTGACATTAGGTTTCAAATTTCTTACTTTAATGTAGTAAATTTTTTCTTCTGTAATTTTTTTTTATCATTTAGTGATTTTCAATGCATTAAAATGAAAATAAAATCACATTTTGTGCCGATTTTTCTACATTTGTGAAAGAATTTCGATTATGATGTTCTATCAAATTTTTACCTTTGTGATACTTGAACTTTCAGTAATTTTCAGAGTTTTCTATATTAGTAATTTTTTTTTTTTACCAGTCATAGAAAGTAGACTACCATATAGATTTACCAATTTTTCAAGTGACCAGTTTTTCAGTCGATTTGAACTCTAATAAGGGCACCATCAAACATGGTGCGCACAGATTTTGCCGATTTCAAAGTATATTGTAGGGGTTATACCACTAATTATTCTGATGAAAGCATTTCATTAAATGGATCTTAGTTTTTAAGAAATTGAGGGTCAAAGTTCAGCATATATTTTAAATACCGATTAGTATGGCTTTTTCTTGCAACTTCGTGGCGCAGTAGTAGCGTGCGAGCTACCGGAATGGGACATAACGAATTCAATTAAAGCTCTTTTTTTTTTCTTATAATTTAAATGGTGAATTAATTACATTTTTCAGGGTTCAACTAAAAGTATATTTTGCAAAGGAAAATAAATAAATAAATAGATAATAAAATGCATATTTAATTAAAATTTTAAGAAAGTATAAGAAAATTTGAATATTTTATAATCTCAACTATTTTAAATACAGTAAAACCTCCAAATAAGGGACACCTATAGGACCTGAAATTTTGTCCCTTAAATAGAGGTGTCCCTTATTCGGAGTTTTTATTACAGTGAAACTTCCAAATACGGGGCCGGAACTTTTGTCCCTTAAATAGAGGTGTCCCTTATTCGGAGTGTCCCTTATTTAGAGGTTTCACTGCATTAATATTTTTGCTCAATCCAGATATACCAACTTTTGAAAATGAGAAATCGTAGCACACAAAATTCAAATTAATCTGGAAGTTGATTGGTTGGTTTTTCGTGATTCGAGTCCATATTTTGACATTTATAAAAGGAATAAGTTATTTGTCTAATTATAGTAAATTTTTCGCCAAACTAATTTTTAATGACATTTTTAGTTTGTTGATTTTGGAGGAACTTTTTTACATTTGTAAAAGAAGACGGCTCCAATTTTTTACCCAAATGCAGTTAATTGTAATTGAAAGTTAATTGCAGTTGATGAAATTTGAAATTTGTTCACGATATTCACAATTGTTTTCCCCACAATCAAAATTCACGTTTTTCTATCATGATTCTTTGTTGAAATCTGCACTTCTTACCGTGAACTTTTAATAAAATTTGCATTTTTTACCGCGATCCTTTGACGAATTTCACAGTCTTTTGATAAAATTTGCGTTTTCTTTCCATGATCTTCTGGTGTTAGATAAATCTGAATTTCGCGATCTTTTAACAAAACTCATGTTTTCACCGCGATCTTTTAATGAAATATATTTTTTGCTGCAGCCAATTGTCGAAACTGGATTTTTTTATGCAAACATTTGACCAAATTCACGATAGTTTACCACGACAAAATTCGCAACAGTTTTGAGCAACCAATCGTAAACATCTAATATCCTTTCGCGACAAATTGATAAAGTTCACTATTCGTTTCCGCAACTTTTGCCATATTTTCCCTCGATAATTTATCGAAATTCATGAAATTGTATAAGCTTTTGACGAAATTAACAATTTGTTGAAAAATTGTGAATTTCTTAATGAAATTAGCGATTTTATCCAGCGATCATTTGAAGATAATCACAATTTGCTTCTGAGATCTTTGGGGGAAATATCCGATATCTTTCCACAACTGTTAGAAGAAATTCTTAATTTTTCCGCAATCGATTCACGGAATATGATTCAATAACATTCTATAAAAGAAAACAAAATTGCAGATTTTTCAGCAATTTAAAAATATATTCACAGAAGAATCATAAGTCTGTGGAAGAATTTGCAGGAGAAAATACTGCACAGCATTTTCGTTGTGATGGACTTGTTTTTTTCTGTGGGCAAATCACGTTCACACACTATTTCAAACCTTGCTCCTCAAAGAATCACACCCCTCTCCCTTGTGAGGCTCTTAAAAATGAGTCCCTATTTCTAAGAAAGGAAATTCATGTTTTAATATTTATTAAAACATTATTCATTTGAGATTGACATACATTAAGAAGGTTTCATGTTAAAAAAAAAATTTGCAGCTCAGATTTTTTTTTTTTTTTTTCCCTAGAGCATTATTTAATGTTTGAATTTTCTAACTAATGATCAATATTTTAAAACTTTCGTAATCTAATATTTTAAAATTTTGGAACAGAATTACTTTCGAAAAATATACTATGCGGACTAAAAACCAGAACGGGGAAAAATGTGTTTGTGTTTTTTGCAAAAAATTGTAGTTTGAGACTGGTTTTTGTAGCATTGTAGTTTATAGATCCAAATTGTAGCAGTTGGCAGGCAGGCTTGTCAATTACTCTTTTTAGATTTGTAGATTTTTAAATTTGCATTTTGTCTAACGTGCAAAACAATTAATTTTGACACCAATTTATGAGGTGCGAAGCCTCATATTCAAGATAACTCTTTTTGAAGACCAACCCTACATTTATTAAATAAACAGATAAAAATGAAGATACAAATAATTTCTCGTTCCATAATAAACATTTAGCTTAGACATGTAAATATTTAGCTTATAACATTATGTCGTTAAATAATTCACAGTTTTTAAAGATCTCTTCAAATATTCTATTTTAATTCATCAAAAGAAGATTCTGAGCTGACAATACCAGCCGTCATATTTTAAAAAAAGTCATTCGATTTTTTCTTCTTTTTCTCCTCTTCTCACAGCTTCATTACTTTTAATATCGAAAAAAGATTTCCTCTTATTTCCATGCACACCATAACCTTGACATAATTGAGTCAGAATAGAGGTGAAACTACGAATATTTACTACATATATTATGTCTATATGACATATAAGACAAATAATTTGACAAATATGGCATTATAGTGTACATATGATTAAGGTCTTCACTGGCTTTTGGCTAAACATTAAAGAAAAACTGTAGTCAAAAGAAAAATGTCAGCAATATTTCCATCATGAAACACTGATTAAAAAATTATTCTTTAAACCATTCTTTTTCAATTTCTGATGCATGTTTAAAAATTTCATAATTGATTTAAATTCAGCCATTGACTCTAGAAACTAATTAAACATGTATATTAATATATAGATTTGTTTCTTTTCTTTTTTTTTTTTTTTTTACAAAATTTTTAATGCATTTATATTTCATTATTTGATTCAGTTTGTATATGGTTTTACATGTTCTGGTTTATTGATATTTATATTTTTTGGTTACAATTATTCAGACAATGGTAGAAAATTATGCACTAAGGGCATTTTCCTGATTTCTACCTTAGAAATTAATCGTAATTTTTTGTGACTGCATGGCATTGCTCTTGAAAACAAGCCATGTACCACAAATTCCAATTTCATTTGTAATATTTTCCCTATTGCTGATTTCATTTGATTGTTTGTCTAGTTTAAGTTTGTTATGTTGGATTATTCTATATTCGTTGTAGATGTTGATTTGTAGCATTATATAATGGTTATATATGTATGTATCTATATATATGTATGCATCTATGTATATGAATGTATTCTGAAAAATTCAAAATACAAATAATAAATTTAAAAAAAAAAAAAAATTAATCTCTAAAGTCTCTCTGGAAAGTTATACCATCTGATGCATACTATGGTAATTGTTTGTAAACAGTTTCATAAAAAACAAAACAATGCAGCTATGAAGAAACATTTTGTTAATTACTAAATTAAATTTAAAAAAAACACTTTTTTAATTTCACTAAAATCAAATATGTAAATGTGCTATAAGCTAATCTTCAGTAATCAGACCTACAGCCAAATTTAGCTATTATAAGCAATGATAGAACAATATGCTTCAGCAGTGTATGGATATCATAACACTGGTTAAAAAAATGAAATTTGCACAAACTACACATACTATATCAAGCCAATTGTTGTGAAATTGGGATCATGGAAGAATCTCACACCATAATTTGTTTTAGATCTTAACGGAATTAAAACAAGATTAACTGCAAAATGAGACTAATATGAAAATGAGTGAATTTATTCAAAAGTTATGTGTAGATATCCCTTCCTCTTCCCCCCAATACTATAAAACAAACTGTATATGTGGAAATTGTACTGCAATCTCCTTGATTGAAAACCAGTTAAAAATATATTATCGCTGTCGTTATGAATCACAACTTGATATGCATTAGATGCCACTTACATGAATCACTGAAAACAAATTATCAATCAAAATGTTAATTTTCCTTTTTATAAGAATAAGTTGATTTATAAAAGTTATATCTAATATACAAATGTGATTCATCTGAATATCAAATATTTTATATTCGACTTAAACTGCCATTGTATTAGGGCACTTAAAGCATTGGCAAATTTAGCAAAGTTGTCTGAGCCATACTTGCTAATCTATGAAAAAGTATCAACAAATTTTTGAGACTACAGTAACATATAAAATAGCACAAAAAAAAAAAAAAAAAAAAAAAAAAAAATCTGATGATAAAAACAATAAAATAATAAAACTTTGGGAAAAATCATCATGAATATAAATATACATAAGATGCATTTTGAATTGAAAATTTTAACAACTCTTCATGAAGTATTTTTTTAATTAAAAAAAGCTCTCTTATTTTGTTTTATTTTATTTACTTATTATTATATTATTTATTTATTTTTTTATTTACTTTATTTAAATTTTTTTATTTCTTCTATTTACATTTTTTTTTTCTCTACCGATTTCTTTTCTATAATTTTGGAAACACTTTCATCTTCTGCATGTGTTCCTTTCAGCTAGTGCCACCAGTCATATTCTTTAATAGCTCTATTCTCTACCTTTTAGTTCCTTTGTGACCATGTCTTCTTATGGATATGTTTTTACTTTGACTGATGATGAGTTGTTAAAATATCCAGCTTGAAACACATCTTGTGTATTTTATATTTATGGTGATTTTTTTAATTTTATTATTTTATTAGAATAATATATGTAATATTATAAACGTACAATCAAATGTATAATCTTATGTCAGGTGTTAAAATGTTAATCAGACTGTGTTCATATATTATATATTAAAAATAGCTTTTATAAAGCTCATATTTTCAATAAAATTTTTTGGAGATGCCAAAAAATGTAACACAAATAAATGAAAAGAGACTAAAAAAAAAAAAATCACACAAAAACTAAAACAAAACAAATATATTACATATTCTGTACTGACTGGCCATTGTATAAATTTAGATGGTTCGAACCACAACATTTAAAATTTAACAATTCTAAAATATGACACACAAGTTTTAATGACAAATAAAGCTTTCAGTTGATGTTTACTGGAGGTGGAGCTTCAGGTATGAGAGAAGAAAAAAAGGTAGCAAGAAAAGTGAGTGGTGAAAACACTTGATTGTTGTTGTTTGCAACATCTGGATTCTGTACATGAGGAGGATTTTCCCCATCCATTGCTGCTTCTAACTCATGAGGATCTTGTCCTTCCTGCAAAGAAAATGTAATTCAAATTTACTCCCTAGAAGTGA
This sequence comes from Maratus speculifer, assembly GCA_964019185.1. Lineage (NCBI taxonomy): Eukaryota > Metazoa > Arthropoda > Arachnida > Araneae > Salticidae > Maratus > Maratus speculifer. The sequence goes on along the minus strand of OZ025290.1, from coordinate 51,151,117 downwards.
GCTAAAGGAGCTGAATCGATAAGCATTCCAGGGTTCCCCCAGCGAAACATGTCTGACAATTTCTCTGACCAAATCTCAAAAAATTCCAGGGCTAAATGGGCATACAACAAAATTTGTTTTTTTTCTGCAATCCTTAGACAAAATAAGGAATTTATTTTTGTGATCACTCTTAGAATTTCTTTGATTTTTTTTTTTTTTTTTTTTTAAATTGTTTTACAAATTTTACAATCTTTAGTCACTCCCCCAGAAAACCTTTCATGAATTTAGTAATCCACATTCACTCTTCCCTGCAACCTATTTCACAAATTTTTCCCCTGAGGCCATTTGACAAATTTTGTGGCAGTTAGAATTTTTTTTGTCTAGATTTTTAAGAAAATACAGTCGGCTCTCGTTAATTCAAACTCTTCAGGACCACAAGAAATGTTCGAATTATGTAAAATATGAAATAAAAACATGTTTAATATGGTACTATTAGAAAGGAATTAATGTTATAGTTTTTTTAAATATATTTCGTCTGTTATCATTAGAATATGACTTAATAATAAATTGGAATGTATAAATACATAAACTAATTATATGATTAGAAACAAGCACAAAGGAAGAAAAATTTGAGGTGTCTCTGACGGACAGACGGGGGGCACTAAGAAAGTGGATATCAAATGCATTGGATTATATATATACTCGTTCGGAACAATTTTCACAAAAATTAAAGAAAGAAAGTTATTCAAATGATCTGAAATCCGTGAGAAAGAAAATAAAAATGAAAAATTGGAATTCTCGTTAGTTTGAATTAAACAAAGTCAAGAGAAAATAAGTTCAAATTAATGAAAGTTTTTAGCGTTATCCTGCCATTGAAAATTTCGGGACTTCATGTTTAGTTTGAATTAAGCAAAAATTCGAATTATCCAATTTTGAATTAACGAGAGTCGACTGTATTTGTAAATTTTCTGACTTTTCCTGCATATTTGTAAATACTTCGACTTTTCCAACATATTTGTTAATTCCGGGACTTTTCCTACATATGTGTAAATTCCATGACTTTTCCCACACATTTGCAAATTCCTTGACTTTTCCTATATATTTTTTAATTTTCCTAACTTTCTTGACTACTTTGTAATTCCGTGACTTTCCATGTTGCTGGGAATCATGGATTAATTTTTTGCCCCAATAGAGACAAAAGTTATTTTCTTTTTTCTAAAATATTTTGATATAACTCAGAATCTTTGTTTAACAGTTGTCTGATTGTTTTTACACAATTAGCCAGGTGCTGGTGATAAATTATCAAATTTTTTTTATGGTTATAAGTGTATATGAATTATAACAACAATAGAGTTAATTTATATGCCAAACTTAAAATATTCCAAAATCTTATTTATCAGTAAATAGCTCAATAAAGTAAACTATGTCTAAGGCAGAACTGATTAGGACTGAGAAAATTTTCTGCCATAGACAATTTCCCCCCTTATGTAAAAATAGCCCCTCCTCCTCCTCACAAAAAAATTAAACCAATGAACAAGTCATATCCACAGTTTAATATCTGTTTCTGCTAATGGCAATGAGATTAAGTTTCAATTCTAATCGTGGCAACAGGAGTACAAAAAATTGATTACTGTATCTTTATGTTGTCATTCTCTCATTAAAAGGGAAAAAATTAAAATTTAAATATCTTCTGTAATAAAACCCGGTGAATTTTTATTTCATTTACAAAATTTGATTTACACATAAAAGAATATTAACAGTTTAATATCTGTTTCTGCTAACGGCAATGAGACTAAGTTTCAATCAAAATGATCAAATTAAAATGCCAATTTTTTTGAAAAGGTAAATACAGATACAAAATGTGCATTTGTAGATTTCGATATGGTGAAAATGATGCCGGGTTTAGATATCACGGGAAAAAAAATCCTAAGATTGAGCCAAAGTTGAATAAATTTTGCTTTTTTTCATTTTGGAATACTAGCATAAGAACCTTAATTAATAATTTTATCATAATAACAGATCTTTATCATTTTTTACTGCTTACATGTACGATTAAAGTTTAATTTTAACAATTTCTACAACTGAGTTTTATAGAAATAGTATTTTGTTAATTTGAAGTCAAATATCATTTGTTTAAGAGTTAGACTTACCAATATGTGATGCATTTTTTACTATAACTAATTTTGTAGATTTTTTATAAGTCAATTAAACAGTTCCTTCTTAAACATGTTCTTTCGTCAAAATTTGACGGGTTCTACCTTGTGGCTATTAATGACCGGACACTTTCAATTTTAGACATTTTGTCGAAAATTATAAAATGTACTTGCCTGATTCTTCTGGAATTTTAGGATTAAAAAGAACAGGTTTGACTTCATATTTATAAGGCCGATTTGATGAGAAAGACAATTAGGGGCATATAAAAAAATAAAAAAAATCACAGAAAAATAATAATATTTGGAATCACCCTGTAATTGAAAATGCAGAGAATGATTTATTGCTTAAGATAGTGTAGATACTACACAATATGCTTACTGATTTGTGTAAAAATTGAACATATTTTCATGGAGATGTAACAATTTTTTTTTTAAGTTAAAAAAATTCTGACATGTTTTTAAGTTAAATCATGCAGGATTTTCAACCAAATTCAACACCAATTTCTGAAAAATTATAAAAAGTGTAATAGAAACAATATAGTGCAATTGAAATATAAATATATTAAATATTTTAGGAAATATGAGCAGTTGTATAAAAAAAAAATTATTTGTGCATGCATGAACAATAACAAAGATATTTTTACATAATTTAATAGTCAATAGTAGGGATGGGACGAATAGTGATTTGGCCGAATAGCCGAATACCGAATATTCGGCCAAATTTTAGGCCGAATACCGAATATTCGGCGGCCGAATACCAACTTCTTTTCAGATAAAAAAATAAATTTTGATATGTATAATTTGAAAAATAGGAGCTCATTAATAATTATTACTCTTAATTGTGCTTTTAAATGTATTTTTAAATTTGAAAAACTTATTTTAACATTAAAAAAATTATGAAATTGCATTATATTCTTTTATTCTAATGTACATCAAACTGATTTTCAGTAAGTCAGGATGGTAAGATATTTCCATTAAAATATGAAGAATGTACTTTACTTTTACTATCAAATGATACTTTTTACTCTTTCTTCCATCCAAAATAATAATATTCTTAATATTTCTCTCTCAGAACTCACAAGGAGATATTTTCTGAAATAACTTTTAATGAAGGAAATTTGATCATTTTGAGTTTGGGTCCCTAATGATAAGCAAATTCATAAGAATGAGACTGTTCTGAAATCAGTTGCCAAGCTTTAAATTACAAAAGGTTAAGCAAAAGGTTATACTTAAAGTAGAATGCATATGCTAACAAAATGTTTGACATTTGAATCGGTGGATACAATATTTAACTTCAATATTTCACTTATTTACATATTTAAGTCAGTAATTATGCAAATAATTATTTAAAAGTGGAAACTATAGAATAAAAAAATTGTGTATATTTTGTTCAGTATATGTGTTAGTTATGTGTTTATTTTGTTCAGTATTTAGAATTTATTTTTAAATATTTATAAAACCATCTGCATAAAGCAAGTTGTGTCATCTAATGCGTATCTAGTTTAACATCAGTTCTGTTTTCAAATGCACCGTTGTATTTGGGATAGTGATATTTGATAGTTAATTTTGAAAAATACACCTAGTGAATGAATTTTTTCATTTCTTACTTTATAGAAAATGAGTTATGAATTTCATAAGAGCCTTTTTTATATGTGCATGGAATTTGCAGATATTAATAAATATTTGAGTGTTTTAGGCAGTGTTTTTTTTCTCTCTCTAAGTGTTTTTATATCTTGAATTGTAATATATATCATTTTCTAATGAAGACATTTCCCGTACAATTAAATATCCAACTTGGACAGCATTTTCTAAAATATCGCTAATTTTTAAAGGAAATACAGAAAGGCTGTATATCATATAGTATCTGAATAACTGTATATTTTGTAAGTAAGTATGAAAATGACTTCATGAATGAAGTAACCAATTTGGATTAAAGAAAAAAAAATGCAAGAAATGAAATTCTTTAAATCCTAAATTTTTTTTGCAAGATATGTTTCACTATTCGGCCAGATTTTAGCAATATTCGGCGAGATATCGCTAAATATTCGGCTACAGGTATTCGGCCGAAGTATTCGGTCAACAAGCCTTCAATATTCGGCCAACCGAATATTCGGCAAAAGGGCCGAATAGGCCGAATACCGAATAGTGGCCGAATATTCGTCCCATCTCTAGTCAATAGTTAATAGTTTATGCAGCAACTCTTTAAAAAAAAAAATCAAATCAAACATTGTGAAAATTCAGAAAGATATCCTTAATTAGAATGAACTTGCTTTTAGTTGCTCTCTAAAAGCAGCTGAGTGTCAAGGTATTTTCTACAAATTGCCAATTTAAGAAAAAAAAAAAAAAATTATTGATGTTTTAATTTTTTTCAGATAATTACTAGAACAAATACAATTTCTACATAGCCCTTGATAAAAAGAAGTATAAAAATTGAAGCAGTTGTTCAAAACCTACTTTTTGATACTTATTAGATACTAACTTTTCCCTAAAACTCAGTTAATAAAAAAAATGACAATTTGTGAAAAATCCTTTATCAGTCAAGATGCCTTTTGAGAGCAACTAAAAATTAGCTCACTCTATCGATGATAGTTTTCTGAATTTTCACAATATTTGACGGGATTTTTTTTACAAGTTGCTCCATAGAGCTCACTATAAACTATGTAAAAAGATCGCTGTTATCATTTGTGCATGTACAGATAAAATTTACTTTATACAACTGCTTATACTCTCTAAAATATTTAATATAGTTATATTCCAATTGCACTATATTGTTTTTATTACACTTTTCTAATTTTTCTCAAATTGTTGTTAAATTTTGTGAAAAATCCTGCATGATATAAGCTAAAAACATGCCAGAATTTTTTTAACCTAAAAAAAAAGTTATATCGCTAAGAAAATATGTGTTATTCTTACACAAATCAGCAAATATGTTGTACAGTATCCACAAATTTGTATTCTTAAGCGATAGATCATACTGAGCATTTCAATTTACAGGGTGATTCCAAATATTATTACTTTTCTTTGATTTTTTTGTTGGTCCCCTGATTATCACATTTATCAAATTGATGTTGATAAATTTGAGATCAAATATATTCTTTTTAATCCTAAAGTATTCAACAAGTTTTTTTTTTTTTTTTTTTTTTTTTTTTTTTTTTTTTTTTTTTTAATATTCAACAAAATGTCTAAAATTGAAAGTATCCAGTAATTAATGGTCATATAGTGTATATTTTTTACATTTGTAACCTTTAATACAGTTCTTTAAAATGAAAATTAAAAGAAATTAAACTGTTTATAAAATTTATTATTTTTCGAAATCTACAAAAACATTATTTAAATGCTCAAATAAATAGCATCAATTTAAAATTGCTTCAGTTATGGAATTTAATAAAAATCAAACACTGAACAAACACAATTATATTGCTTATCTCTCATAAAGTATTTTAGAAAGTCGGAAAATAAAATTTTATCGATACTAGAAAAATGTCTAGTAAACAAAAATCTTTCTGACACATTCTTAATATTATGTTTATATGTATAAACATGAAATTTGCAAGCGTAACTGTTGGAACTATTTAGAATTGAACATTGTTTTTTGTAAATTTATTGAATCATGAGTTATAATGAATTGATGATCCATGACGATTTTCCGTTAATTTCTCTCAGTTGAAAATTAAAATTTTGAAAGATCCTGAATGGGAACACTATTAAATTCCTTTGTAGTACTATAATAAAAATCTATGAGAATTTGACAAATACAATTAAAATGACTTCGGGAATGAGTCAAAAAGTTGCCACTTTGAATTTGAGTAAATCTTAAAGAATAATATATTGCACTTAAAAAATACATATACTTTTATAAATTTACAATTTATTAATAATAACTTTTATGTACAAATTTATTTGGGAAATGTTGGAATAAAAAAACACCTATTAAAAGTTTAAAATTTTTCTATTCTTTAAAAATTTTTCTATTCTTTATAATTAGTTGTATCAATCTATTACAGAAATTAATTAAAATGCTTGAAAGTAATTATTTGATGCATATGTATCAGTTTTAAAGTTTCAGTACTTTTTTAGTTTTGAAATATCTTTTTTATTTGCCTTATTTTGATTTTGGTGGGACCTTAAAAATCTCTCCATTTTTGTGTTAGGCAGATTCCGGCTTGCATAGCAGCAATTAATGATATTTTCTATGCGTTCGTCAGGACTTGAAAAAATTTCTGTGTTACATAAGAATTTCAGCTAGTACAAAGTCTGAATTAGGTAGAATTTATTGTATTAATTAAATCAGGATTATATGTTTAGCAAAATAAGGATAAACTCTGAATAGATAGTTTAACACTAGAACGCCAGGAAATTTTACGCAAGTTTTATAAAATGTATTTAAAACCAGAAAAATTATTTGAAATTATTCAGTTTATTTGTTTAGCTCATTTCAGTGCAATGGATATATGACTAATTTCTTGAAGATTTTTCTGGTTCGATTCGACAATTATTCCAATGATCGGTGTCAAATTGACACCTTCCCGGCGTTCTAGTGTTAAACAATTTTTCTTTTTTTCCTATTATCATATCTTAACAAAGAAACAGATCAAAAATGACATATTTTTTAATAAATTTGCTTCATCATAGTTTTTAAGCATTTTAGTTACCCATCATACGTAGTATAAAGTAAGTCTTGCAATCGTTTTTAAAATCCAAAAAAAATTGACGGATTTACACGTTTTAGATACTGGAAATTCCGAAAAACATATTTTTAGAAAAAAAATTTTGCCGGCCGTCTGTCTGTCTGTAAACGCTCTATCTCACAAACAAATTGAGATAGAGACTTGAAATTTTGTATGTACTTAGTATGTAAGAATGGGACGAAGCCTAATTAATATTAGTAACCTAGATTATCCGGAACTATTTTTTTCGGACTCTCAAAAAATTCGTTCTGATGAAAGGTATATAAAAATTTTCGAAATTTTTTATTTTAAGGAGTGATCGTAAAAGGCAATAAAATAACACATTTTTCATAACAAACGAAGTCAATCGAATTATTAGTTGCCAAGCTGTCTGTAATCCTGTTTTCCACATTCTTTTATTTTTCATGACCCTGTATTTCAATCAAATTTCAATTCAAAGATATATTTTAATTAGACATGAGATGCTTAATCCGACGCAATAAACTGTTAATTAATAAGATTATTATTTTTGGAGTTATAAGGATGTTTCTTTTTTGCAATTCAGCAGTACTTGAGTAGTTTGGTGTGTTGTATAATTTGTCGAAATAGATTCACCAGCAACTCATTAATAGAGCATTACTATGCATAATAAAAATATTTAAATGCACGTTTAAATTTTGTTATGGAATTGCAATGCATTTTATAAATAGTTTACAAATATGTTATTTCCATATATTATATATATGCATCTATATGATGGGTAAGTATTACGGTGGCCCCCAACGACTAGTTTTACTTTATGATGCAGATATCAATGCATAAAAAATCTTTCAGTGTGTAATAAGCACTTCATATTAACAAAATATATAAATACAATTAAACTAGTTTAATAAGAGCATGGTTAAAATGAGGTCACAATCAGGGGCGTAAACCACCCTAGTCGCGTAGGGGGCTGTAGGCTCAAAAATTTCCGACTCCAAGAAGGAAAATTTCCGAGTACTATGGCCAACATGAAAGCTAATATATATACAGTCGAGTCTCTCTATATCGAAACTCCACACATCGAATTTTTCTATATAACGAATTTTTCGTAGGAACAGTCCCCTTTTTGCATGATTACATAAAAACAGTCTCTATATAGCGAAATATCTATCTCCATATAGCGAATTTTTTCATAAATTGGTCTTAATTTATTCAGTTTTAAAAAAGCTTCGAAATCATATGGAATCAATTTTCCATCATTTATTTTTGATTTATCGTTCAATGCTGAGTTTTTTTTTTTTTTTTTTTTTTTTTAATATTACTTCTCTTCTTGTTCTTTAAATCCAACGAGTTCATCCCTCCTCCCACACAATTTTTCAACATCCTTCTCAAAACAGAGTCAATTGGATTGTATACATACAAGAGAGGAATCAATGAGAGGCACATAAGAAAGGCCTTCAAATGGAAGAAAATGTTAATTAAATTTTTTCATTCCTTGCTGAAATTTGAGCTTTTTTTGGGAGCATAACAATTTTAAAATCAAAACAACAAAAAATTACAGATATCTTCGTCTGAAATTAATGCAAGTATTCCTTATTTGATTTTCTATTTTTTGAAACTGTTTAAATAATTAAGAAATAAAATGTTAGGTTATATTTATTTTTAAGCATTTCAAATTCTTAATTAAAAAGATCAAAAATAATATTTGTTCAAAATTTACACATTAAATACGATTTTTAACATTATTCTCTATACATCGAATTTCTCTATATAACGAATTTTTAACTGGAACGATGGATTTCGTTATATAGAGACTCGACTGTGTATATATATATATTATGATATATAATGATATATATATATCATAATTCGCAAAATAATTATGACTTAGTGTATAGAGATAGTCAAATAATATTATATTATGTTATTATTAGTCTTATATAACGATATATATTTTCCCCATTATTAGACGATCTCCTGATGGAATACAATAACCGTTCCACCCGAGAGGGACACGGGTCGTGCATAATACGAATGAGCAGTCAAAGAGCTTTCCAGCAATATATCACATGAAAATTATCGGCTAAAATTAGAAAAGTGGTCGCCCGTGAAGGCAAAATAGGAATCCAATGATATATCACAAGAGGGATGTATTCCAAATTTAGAAAATTGTCCTCCCTCCCAGAATAGACCCTTCCCCTAACTGTAATTTTTTCATATATTGTAAGTAATATTTATCGGAGAGCCCCCCCCCCCCCCCCAAAAAAAAAAAAAAATATCCGGTCTAAATTGATAAAACATTAGAAATTCAAAAAAGGTCGAAAATGGTCCCTAACAGAGGATAAGAGGAGGCATTGGGAGGGGGAGAAAGCTTTATAATATGAAAGAGTGATCTGAGGGCTTTCCTATGATATGTGACATGATGGGTCCAAAAAAGTATGGAATTTTTCCAACCCCCATTTTAAACCTCTCAGAGGTGGAAATTTTAAAATATCGCTGAAGCACTTTTTTAATTAGTTTTTAATAATTTTATTTTCTGCTGTTTCACGTTCTTATTTGAAAAAACAGTTGAGATGTGCCAAATGTTCTAAATTTTTCGACCCCCCCCCTTTTAACTCCCTTATGATGGGATTTCTAAAATCGTTGGATTATGTGTTTAATAATTTTTTTAGTAGATTTATTTTCCGGAATTTTCCGCTCCTACCTTAAATATTTGCTGAGATATGGCGATTTGTTCCAGAATTTTTGACCACCCCCGCTTGTCCCTCTTAAGGGGGGTAATTTCAAAATTTCCATCTTAGTGCATGCTTACATCACAAGAAGTACTTTCTCTGCAATTTTCATGGTTCCTAGATTCAGTAGTTTGGGGTGTGCGTTGATTAGCAGTCAGTCAGGACAAACTATTTTATATATTTATAGTTATATATACTAGCTGACCCACCCGTCGTTGCCCGGCATTAGATAAAATGTATAATTAGATGCAATATATAGATAAATAACAAATAAATATTAAAGCAAAGTATGTAAATTTTCAGGAGCGAATTCATTGGCTTTTCAAATTATACTCAATTTTTTTAATAAATAAGGCAATTGTACATATTTTTCCTGTCTCCTTGAGAAGACATGCGCAAAATATCAAACAAATGAACGAAATGCATAAGCCAAAAGTACAATTCTAGTTCCTTTTTCATCTACTCCCCACACACACAGGACATCAGGCACAAAAAGTGTACCAGTAAAGTTGAAATAGCTTTTTATATTTTCAAATTGAAAAAAAGGTTTAAAGATCCATTTAATCAGCAATTAGCTTTAAACAGTCAGTCAAAAATTGCGCTGATTTATCTTCCCCCAAGGCTAAAATTATTTTCAAGTTTCAAATGATTAAATTTTGATTCTTATCTATGCACGCACACACACACACGAAAAAAAAAAAAAAAAATCTATCCATAAAATAATAAAATAATATCATAAAATAATATTAATCAAATAATCAAATGCAGTGAGACAAAATTATTATACTTGTACTATAACAAAGTTTTAAAAATATAGAATATTTTACATATATTGACATTTGAGTTTCAAAAAATGAATTAACTTTCTCAGTTGTTGAACCTTGAGATAATAAAAATGAAAAGTCATGTAGGCAAAAATTTATTAAAATACTACATTACTCTTAAATATTGATGAAATAAAATTTATAAAATATAAAAAGATCTATAACACAATTTTAACTTCATGTATAATACTAAATACATTGACTTGCAATTGCAAATTGTAAAATGATTGGCAAAAAAGAAAACAAATATATTGAAAGAAAAATAATGTAGTTAAAAATAATAATAATTTCATGAAATTTAAATAACAACTAGCTTGTCATCTCCAGTTTGAAACAAAACTAGCAAATAGTTAGGGAATTGCGATACTAACTGTTAAAAAAAAATTAATATATATATATATCGAATAACAGTACATTTTTACAAGTTATTAAATAATTTATCTGCCCCCTCAATAAATAAATAAATAAAATAAAAAATTCATATTTAAATATGAAAACAATTCAGTTATTTACGCATTTTATATATCTAAAATATTCTGTAATAAAATAGCTAGCTTACTTCAAAAGGATTTTTTAGAGCTCCAACAATGCAAAACGGTATATGTATATGGACTGAAATTTTATCAGCATGCTTTTGTTTATTAAGTGTGTTCCTGTAATCACTATCGAAAATGGAATTATATAACCCACATTGCACTTTTTGTCTCTTATATTAGGTGGGGGCACAACTGATAAAAAAATATTGAACAATTAATTATATACCAAAATATTTTCGCATCAACACTTTTTAATTGAATGATTTCGTACTATGAGCCAGAATGCTAACTGTTTAAACAAAGAGTTAACGCAGGCGCAGTTTGTTTTGCAACTGACACATAGGGCGGGAGGTGCAACATCCAGTGATCTAGATGCCCAAGGTTTACGTTGAAGAGAAAACAGTGTTCCGTCTTTCTATTTTTTACCATTCAGTCAAAACCTCTTGAGCGGTTTTTTTTTTCTTTTTCTTTTTCCTTTTAAGTAAAATTAAAATCTGTTTGCTTGGGCAATAGTTCAGAGACAAAAAATTGTCAAAAATACGGTATTTCTTAATATAAGTTTGAACACTTCCTAACGACAAATTTAAAAGCAGCTTAACAATTTGGTGTTACCCCTCATTTTTCTGACTAAACAAAATGTAGTAATAATAATATTTTTCAAACTAATTTTTCCAACAAACTATTTTTTCCAACTAAACACGCCTTTTCCGATGGAACGGGAAATTTTCCGAATGATTTTCCAGTTTATATAAGATTTTATAAGTTAATACCATTTTTTTCCGACTAAACATGCTTTTCCCGATAGATCTGGGAATTTTCCGACTGATTTCTTCAGGGGGGGGGGGGGGTGTTGCACCCCCCCAACCCCCCCCCCCGGGATTTACGCCCCTGGTCACAATTAAAACTAATAGTTCACCGGTTAAGACTGATTCATCATTTTAACGATATTAAGATTTTCACTGTTTAAATGAGCTATAAACACAGGATCATAGCTAACATGAACAAAGCAACTACAGACGAACTTGTACAGACCTCATGAACACAAACATGCTTAACATGAATTGCTTTTACATGAACTGTTTCCAGTTGTCTCAACATGTTGTATAGCCATTTACTGTGATTTTAGTCTTTTTAACAGGAACACACTTAACACAAAATATTGCTTATTACAAACTGAAAAGGATCAGAAAAATATTTTTTACTCATAATATGAACATAGCAAGTTTTCTAAATTTTCAATACAATTCTACTGAGTTCTGTATTTTTGAACTCCAAATTTCCAAAAGCCTTGGAAGAGAAATGCCTTTAGTTTTAATAGTCACTGAATACAAAATTGTCGGCCAATTGCTCAGTCTAATGAATCAAAAAATAAAATTTATGGTAAGAATTGCATTGAGGGATGAAAAAATTGTATGCAATGCTAAATAAAGTTTTTTTTTTCCAAAAAGCTATTTATATACAAGAATAAAACTATCAGATCACTGTAGCAATCTTTAGATTCAAATCCAAAAGAATAATTCAAGTTGGCTGTCTGGAGCTTTGGTGCATTTCATCAGGTGGAACGTAAATACTAGCCGATTCTCCTTGAAAAGACTTTCATTGAAAGTCATCTTACAGGTACATATATATAGGTCTGTATACTTGCCAGATCAATCTTAGGAAACAAAATCAACATTTGTAACATAGAAGATTTTAAAGATAATGTATGAATTTTCATTCTTGTTACATGGAATATAATTTTTGAAATGTGGATGATGCAAAATAATTTTAATAAAAAATTCCTGCGAGTGTTAATGTTAACGAGGTTTGACTGTACAGTAAAGGACCTATTATCCAGAATTCTAAAGTCCAGAAGGACCCAAAATCCATAAATTAAAAAAAAAATTCTAAAAATTTTTCAAATTTGTAAATTTTTCCTAAGATTTTGTAATTTTTGAAAATTTTCAAAAATTTAACAGATTGCTAATTTTTTTTTTTTTTTTTTTTTTTTTCAATCTGTTGTTTTAATGTGCAAACACTAAAACAAGTTATTTCAGTAGTGGGAGAACATGGACAACTTACCGTCATCTGCTCTCAAAATTAAGAAAAAATCATCTTTTTGCCAAATTTAAGTTTAAAATTAATTTATATTACATTCGTTAAAAAGAAGTTGTCAGATATTTCTCTCCCTTCCCTTTCTTTATATATATATAATGACTAGGTACACCATTGTATTATTTAAATACACATATAATAGAGTTCTGTTTATTTTCTTATATCTTCTCTCTTTTCTCAGACATTCCAAAGCAGTCTATCTGCTCAGGGTTTTTATTTTTTGTTCGACAGAATCCATGAAAATGGTTAAAAGTCATCATTTTAAACGTTTTCCTGCATGGTCTACATACAAAATTATTTAAGGAAAACGATTTATTGAAAATGATTTATCAAATTTTTATATAAATTATGTGGCTGAAAAAAAAAATTGTACAGTTTGTAGATAGAATCTTAGTTTATCCATTTCATTTTTTTTTCATTGTTATCATTTGATAATGCAGTAATTTTAGTTTATATAACTAGGGGGGCCCCGCCCCCCTGCTCGCCAACCCCCCCGCGTAATCAATTCGCGATTCCAAATTATTGGCTACCCCTGCTTGCTGCGCTCGCCAATACCCCATGGTATGAATAAGCAGTTGCAGACCTTTCAAATGATGTGTCACACGACTGGTGTTGTAAAGAAATTAAAAATGTACCCCCCTGGGGGGGGCAGAGTGGGGGGCGACACAAAAGCCATCCATAATATGAATAAGCAGCTGCAGACCTTTCAAATGATATGTCACACGACTGGTGTTGTAAAGAATTAAAAATGTGCCTCTTGGGGGGCAGAGTGGGTGTGACACACAAGACATCCATAAAATGAATAAACAGTTGCAGACCTTTCAAATGATGTGTCACACAATTGGTGTTGTAAAGAAATTACAAAATGCGCCCCCTCTGAGGGCAAAGGGGGGGGGGTTACACACAAGATATCCATAATATGAATAAGTAGTTGCAGACCTCTCAAATGATACCTCTCAAATAATACATAATGTAAAAATATTGTTGCACATTACAACATTTTTATCAACATTTATCTGTATATCTATCGATTAAGAATCACAAAGTAGAAGTTAATTAAAACGACCATCAAATGTAGTTAAAAAATTATTAAAAACTGAAAAATAAACTCAAAACCAATATATATATTTTTTTAAATACCGAAATGGTTGAGGCTGATGGAGTTTTAGCAATTTGTTCAATGTCAGATTCTAATTTCTTTAACATCAGTCACAAATTGTCAGTTCAAAGATGTGTGTTCCTTTTCTTATACAATAAATTAGCTATTGCACGGAACACACTCTCAGCAAATGTGATGAAGGAAAAGCAATTAAAATTTTATGTAGTCTCGCTTACAATCCAGATTAGAGACCTGCATTGTTTTTTTTAATTAGAACTCTTAGTATCCATTTTTGAATTTTACTTTTAGTTATTGTTTGCTGCGTGTTCCACGATTTCCTCGTCTAAATATGATGATACTGCTATATCTGCATTTGCGGAGTAAATATTCCTGTTTTCACAAACTGCGAATAATGTGTCAAAGTGGCTGCATTCTCATTTACTTAGATTTGTTTGAACAAAAAAGTTTTCCCATAGAAACAACTGTGAGATTTTTTGTTTTAATTAAATTTAACTCATCATCTTGCAATCATCTGATGCCTTATTAAACATATTTAGCGAATATTTAAATTGATTTAATTAAAGATTTTAAACAGATCTGTTAAATAATCGATGTCATCTCTTTAATGTAATCAGGTTTTAGTGTATTTTTACACCACTTTTTTCAATTAAGTATAATACAGAATAAAATATATTGAAAAAGGATTCGGACAAATACTTTTCAAAGAAAACGAACTTCTGTATGCAGCAGCAAAGAATTGTAATCATTTGCAAGTCTGCCGCAAAGTGATAGTGGCAACTGCACTACAAATGAAACAATTGTTTCACTTTGTTGTGAAATGATTTTCACTATAAAGTTGGCTAAATATCTTGTCATTCAATAAATTGCTTCTATTAGTATTGACTACTATCATATTAAAATGAAGCGAAGTATACAGGTGTTCATTCAACAATTTTGAAACCAAATGCTGATGATGTGTAACAGATTGCACAGAGAATACATTTAGTACTGCTTGTTTCAAATGTGTTAATGAAACCCTTATGATGGCCTGTCGTTGCTGGGGCAACATCAGTAGCAAGATATTATGAAAAGAAATTTCTCTTGGACTAATTTCATGGTATTAAATATCTCTTTCTTCGTATTAGTTTCCAAATTTTTTAGCAAATAACAACTCTTGACATTTTTTTTCTTTTATGATCTTTTGTTATTTGGTAACGCTGGCCATTGAGTTGAATGGAAAATTTGCATGTGTTGTAACAGTATGATGCTATTTCAATGCCTTTAGCCATTTATACTTCTTTGTAGCGAATTATTACTCAGTATTTTTTCTGATGATATCTGGCAGTTTCTGTTTCTTATGGTGAAGAACATTTTTTTTATCTTTCTGACTGCCGGCAAGATTTCGTCATTTGTGTGCGGTTTTCATACTTTTCCGATTAACAATAGATTATATGAGGCTCGTAGTCCGTCATTTTATTTAGAAGCAACAGAAAAGGTTTGATATAATTGACAGTTCTAAATTTTCTAGCCTTTTCTAGTCTGAAAAATAGGACATATCTTTTCCAGAGCTGCCAATCCTCTCCGGCTTTTTCGATACCAATATTTTAATTCAGAAAATGTTTTTTATTTAATTTTAACATTTGGGAAATATAAAATAACCATATTTTCACTAAGATAATAATGGTGTAATAAAAGCTGGAGACTTGGCAGCTCTGCCTTTTCTATCAGCACTTATTTATTCAAATGCTTTTATAGCCTAGAAGGCTTCATTGCTTTATTTGAAAAAATAAAACATTTTTTAACAAATTAAGCACTAAAGATAACGAGTGATTTGTTAGGAGAATGCGTAGATCCATATTTCAAATACTCAATGCTGTATTGGCCACTTTTTCTTTGATTAAGATATTTTGAAATAAAATTTTTCCCTATTTAAGTTAAAATAAATTTTAATTTGAACAAATTTATAGATATAAAAAATTTTATCACTTTCACTTAAAAAAAAAAAAAAAAAAAAAAAAAAAAATCAATTGATTCAAATCACATATTTGTTTAAAAATCTCTGTTCAGACATATGTAGCCACATTTCAGAATTTTTTTAAATACAGGTTAATAAAAAAATAATTATGTTTAAAATTTTCATACAAACAATTATCGCGAATTTTGTACTCTACAATTTTTGAATTCATAATGATTTTTAATGTGAGTCATAGTGATTTTTCGTGTTCCGATGTTATATTTTGACATTCATGAAAGAACTGCAGCTACAATGTTTTTAGTCTGATATAATAAAATTTTGTTCTCCGCGATTTTAGAGTTTTTTCGTCTTCCACTGCGATTTTTTTACACTAGTAAAATAAATTTAACCCTCAGATCTAGGTTCGCCTGCATATATTTACATTTAAATTTGCAGTTATGGTTTTCGTCACGGACCGGCAATGCAGAGGAGATCAACTATTTTCATATACTGACGGAAAAAAAAAAAAAAAAATCCCAACACCAATAAAGACTTGTGCTAGCTAAAAGAAATTTTATAGGGGTGTTTATACATTTGAAAGACGACATCGATTCAAATTTCACGCTTCGCGCATAAGTGTGGCGCTAGTAGCACCACTCACAACTTTCAAGTCAGGTTTGCTTTAAATGCGTACTGTAACGTCCGTGAGCATTATTTATCTTCGAAATTTGAGGAATTGAGTTGAGGCTGACCAAGAATGCCTGTAAGAAGATAAAGAAGCCATTGTTATCAGCTCACCGAGTTGGAAAGAGGTCGTATAATAAGGCTACGAGAATGAGCATTTTCTTTCCGCGATATTGCAGAAAGACTTGGCCGGAATGTATCCACTGTGCATGATTGTTGGGAGCAGTGGTCAAGAGATGATACTGCCTCATAAAGAACGGGTTTCGGGTGACCACATGGCACTTCTGAGAGGAAGGACCGTCGTATTCGACGCATGGCTGTGGCGCATCGTATGGTGTCTGCGGCAAAAATTCGAACTGCATTTGATACCACAGTGACTCAAAAAACTGTTAGAAGTCGGTTTTTTCAAGAGCAGCTCCGAGCAAGACACCCTGTAGCGTGCAATCCACTGACTCCAAGTCATTGCCATTTGCGACGCCAGTGGGGTCAAGCCAGAGTTCATTGAATGAGAGAGTGGAGATCTGTTGGATTTTCTGATGAAAGCCAGTTCTGTCTTTGTGCCAGTGATGGTCATGTGCTGGTCAAAAGGACACCAGGGGAACGTCTACAACCAAACTGTCTGCGGACGAGACACACTGGACCTACACCTGGAGTCGTGGTCTGGGGAGCAATTTCCTATGACAGCAGAAGCACATTCGTGGTTATCCTAATCACACTGACTGTAAATACAGGGCCGTAACTACCGCCGGGGCACTGCCCCGGGGCCCCCAAGCCTGAGGGGCCCCAAACTGATGGTTAAAAAAACTATTGATTTTAGTTTCTAGTGTAAGTTCCCATAAAAGGCCCAGCACATACCTAAAAGTTAGTAATAAAAAAAAGAATCAAAGTGCTAGAATAGATGTTTTTGCGTATCCCTCAATACACTCCATACGCTTCGCATGCAAAAGGAGTTCTACAGCAGACAGCAAAATGTCGAGCCGAATGTGTCATGTTGCGCTAGCATGTTTGCTGATCCCACCGAAGCTAGTATAAGGAAGAAAATATGGACTTCTAATCGACTGAATAATATAAAAAGCATCTAAAAATTCTAGAAAATCTTTCTTCTTACCTATACTAATAAGTTAACAAAACTCTCTGTTTGTGTATGTCTGCGTATGTGTGTGTGAGTGTGTGACTGCGATGGTTAGCAAAATCTACCGCACTTAGAAGTCTGAAATTTTAGGTGAAGATAGTCCAAGACAGGTCCTGATGCACCTGAGGCTCAGATTTTTAATATTTTAAGGACCAGGGCCCTGGGCCTCTTTCAATTTTTATGCGCCAAATTGTTGCCAAGCTTGCGCCAATTGCGCCAAGCTTGACTCCTTTTTATCTAATCTCTTCCGTTTTGAGGTACCTTTCTCCTTTTAGATATTTTCGCCTTTTTACTTTTCAGTTAGGACCCTGGACTCATGGGGCCCCTTTTAGTCTTTGTGATAGTAAATTGTTAATAAATTGCTTCCATTAATTTCGATCTTCATTTTTGGGATACCTGTTCCATTTAGATATTTTCAAGTTTTTACATTCCATATAAGACACTGGGGCCCCCTAGATAATCATAGGGCCGACCCAGGGCCCCTTGATCTTTTTGTGTGCTAAACATTTTTCACTCCCTAAATTTCTCATCTTCTTAGTGCAAATTTTTAAAGCTGAATCTTGGACTGTTATGTCAGGACCAATACCCTCATATTTTTATTCGGGCCCTGGGGCCCTTTATTTAACGCTTACCCAAACAATTGGTGCATTTTTAAAAAATATTATTCTTGCAAATAATTCATACTCAATGCTTAATTTTGACTAATTAAAGGTCTAAAGCGCTATCTACTAAAACATTTTAACATGTTTTCATGCTAGGGCCCTGATTGTATTTGTCAGTTGGCCCCTATGGGGACCTCTATCATAGCTCCCTTAAAATGGTTGGATTCACTAGCTTTTTTTAACAACTTTTTAGGTCCTCCAACTACGACATGAACAACAAAAAAATTTTTAGACTTCAGCTACCACTATTTATGAATATTAATCGCTTTCTTGGAGCCCTTGGTGCAGCTTCTTTAAAAATGATCCAAATTGCTTTCAATTTTATTCAACTTAGTTTTAGCGTCTTCCCATTATTTTAATAACTACACAAATATTTTTATACCCAACTGCATGCGAAATGATTTCCTGGCCTTTTGGGGCCCAGTACAGGCACCCTTGAAGTTTTTGTAATAATAAATTGTCAATAAATTGCTTCCTTTTAATCTGATCTTCATTTTTAGGATTCTTTATTCATTTAGATATTTTAATGTTTTGACAATTTATACAAGACACTGTGTTCCTCTGTGGAATCATAGGGTCCAGCCCAGGGCCCCTCAACATTTTGTGAAATAAACATATTTCACTTCCTATATTTCTGATCTTCTTAGTGCAAAATTTTAAAGTTGCCTGGGACTCTTCTTTCAGGACCAATCCAGAAAACCCGATGTTTTTATTCGGACCCTAGGGCCTCTTTTTAAACATTTGTCCAATCAATTGGTGCATTTAAAAAATTATATCATTCCAAAGAATAGTTCCTACTACATGCTTAATTTTGACTAATTAAAGATCTAAAGCGCTATGTACTAAAATATTTTAACATGGTTTCGTATTAGGGCCCTGGTTTTAACTGTCAGTTGGTCCCTACGGGGCCCCATATTATAGCTCCCTTAAAAATGGTCCAATTCACTAGCTTTTTTTTCTAACAACTTTTTATGTCCTCTACCTATTACATGAACGACAAAAGATTTTCTCAGACTTCAGCTACCATTAATTTTGTTTGTCAATTGCTTTCTTGAGGCCCTTGGTGCAACTTCTTTAAACATGAACCAAATTGCTTTCAATTTTATTTAACATAATTATAGCGTCTTTCCATCATTTTAATAACTACAAAAAATATCTTTATACCCAACAACATGCAAACTAAATTCCTGGCCCCTTGGAGCCCGTTGAAGTTTTTGTAATAATAAATTGTTAATAAATTGTTTCCTTTTAATCCGATCTTCATTTTTAGGATTCTTTATTCATTTAGATATTTTAATGTTTTGACATTCCATATAAGACACTTTGGCCTCCTATGGAATCATAGGGCTCAGTCTAGGGCCCCTGAACATTTTGTGAGGCAAACATAGTTCACTCTTTAAATTTCTCCCTTTCTCAGTGCAAAATTTTTAAATTTGAGTCTTAGACTCTTCTTTCAGGAACAAGATTCTCATATTTTCATCCGCGGTTAGGACCCTTTTTTTAAACATTTTCCGAATCAATTCGTGCATTTCGATAAAATATTATTAAAATGAATAATTCATACCCTATGATTAATTTTGACTAATTGTAGATCTAAAGAGCTAAGTATACTAAGATATTTTAACATGTTTTCCTGTTAGGCTTAGGGCCCTCTTTTTAACTGTCAGTTGTCCTTTTTGGGCCCTTATTATAAATCCCTTTAAAATGGTTCAATTAATTCGCTTTTTTGAAACAACTTCTTAAATCCATCAGCTACTAAGAAACCGTCATAGTCTAGCTACTACCAATTTTGAATATTAATCGCGTTCTTGGGGCCGTTGGTGCAATTTCTTTAAAAATGATCCGGATTGCTTGCAATTTTCTTTCACATTGCTTTAGCGTCCTCCCATTACTTTAATAACTACAAAAAATATTTTTTACCCAACTATATGCGAAATAAGTTCCTGGCCCCTTGAAGATTTTGTACCATAAAATGCTATTAAACTGCCCTCTCTTAATCCAATCTTCATTTTTGAAACTATTTTTTCACTTAGTTATTCCCATGTTCTTACATTCCATTTAAAAGCCTGAGACTCCCTATGGTCTCGGCTTAGGCACCTTGAAATTTTTGTTCTCCTTGCATATTTCACTCACTTATTATCAAACCTTCTCAATGCATAAATTTAAAGTTGAGTTCTGGACTCTTATTTCAGGACCTACACCCTGATGTTTTTATTGAGGTCCAAAGGCCTTTTTTTAAAGCATTTACTCATTTTTTTTATGCATTTCTTTAAAATATTATTTAACGAATAATTCATATCCTATGCTTAATTTTGACTAATTGTAGAACTAAAGTGCTAATTGTTTGCTTAAGGTTATCATAACGGGTCCCGGGCAATGCCGGATAGATCAGCTTGTCTATTAATAAATACATAAAATCGAAAAAAACTTATCACAATCTTTCAAACGGTTTTTTAACAGAAACGCATGATTAAGTTATATATACTTAAAAATGAACCTAAATAAAATGCTCTTTAAAGTATTCAACCAATCAGAAGTCCGTATTTTCTTCCCTATGCTAACTTCAGTGGGATCGGCAAAAATGACGTCGCCGCCAAGTGCCTGCCTAGTAGAGTTGCCCTCTTCTACATTTTTTAGTCATTTTTGGGCTTATCGTATTATGTATATTTAAACAGCGGTGTGCGAGAAAAGAAACTATGCCCGGGGCAAAGTTTCAATTTGCCCTTCCTGGGGGCCCCTCCCGGAGGTTTTGCCCCGGGGCCCCCAAGTTTATAGTTACGGCCCTGTGCAAATATGTACATCAGTCTGGTAATTCAACCTGCAATGCTGCCATTCAAGAACAGCATTCAAGGGGGAGTTTTCCAACAGGATAGCGCTCAACCTCATGTCGCTGTTCTAACGCCACATGCTCTACAGAATGTCGACATATTACCTTGGCAAGCGGCATCACCAGATCTGTCTCCCATTGAGCACGAATGTGATATCATTGGATTAGAACTCCGGTGTCATCCCCAGCCAGCACTGACCATCACAGTATTGGCAAAGCAAGTAAAACAAGCATGGAATTCCGTACCGCAAAGTGACATTCGACACCTGTATGACAAAATGCATGCACGTGTGTAGGATTGCATTCAAAATTTTGGAGGTTATAGCGACTATTAATGTAACAGCATTTCACATTTGAAATGCATTTTATTGAGCTTAAATTAACCTGTGATCTCGAAAATCTAATCAAATAAGCATGTTAACTAGACAAATGCACTGTCTAAATTTCATTTCTCTGCAATAAGTTTTTCTTTTTGTGTTGAGATTTTTTTTCCCGGCAGTGTGATAGGCAGTTCCTATATAATCAAGTCAGCCATGACCGCCCCCCTTGACTGTCTTAACGCCCCCCGTTTTTCTCCAGACCCGCTACCGCCCCCCTGGAAGGCTCCAGCGCCCACTGGGGGGCGGTACCGCCCCCGTTGGGAACCTATGGTCCAGATGAACAAATCTGCTAGAAATGCTATTGCAACAGTTTTACTCGGAACACTTTTCAGGAAAAGTAAATTACAGACAATGGATTGTAACTGATCGAGTTGACATGGCTTCAATTATTAAACTTAAAGAATTTCATTCAAGTTAACAAGGGATGACAAGACTTGGGGCGCTTCAAATAATTTTTTTAGAAAGAACAGCTTGATGGACTGACAACAGTAACTGGTCGAACTCATAACATTTCTCGTAAATATTGTTAAGCTCTTTGTTGAGCATACATAGTATTTTGTAAATTAAATATTTATTATTTAACTGTTTTCAACAAACGATATTTTCTGTGTAAATATTGTAATAAAAGAGACTAATCTCATTTCTACTAATGTACTCGTAATAACATTTCTTAACATTTTTTTTAAAATCACCGTATTTCAGCTTGTAGTCTAATCTCCTTCTTGAAATTTTTTGTACATAACACTACTACACAATACTATCAAAGGCCAGAATTTCAGATTTTTATCTCGTGCTCCACAAGAGATATCAAAGCCTAAAAAGTGCGATTTTTGAAATTTTCGACGAATTTCGGAATTTTTTTCGGAAAGAGAAATCATTTCCCAGATATGGGACTTGGTCTATGAGTACACACACTTCTGACCTATTTGTAGAAAAAAAATGTGCAAGGCTGACAGTCTTGTTGAACAATTACATAGTAGGTTTGGGCAATTCTTTGAGAAACAGGACATGGGTGGCAAAAACTTAAGTAACTCAGAATTTTATCAAATCTTGGGATTTTGTAGCAAAAAGTATGCACTTTTCATTTATTAGTAATTTTTTTAAATTCATGATCTTAAAAAAATCCAGAAAGAGAAGTTTCACAGGTATCCAGAATAACACATTTTAGATAAATTCCCATACTAAATGTTTAAGATCACAAATACTACATAAAACATGTTAAATTTCTATTTGTTTTTGGTCTGCTCATTTTTAAAGAGAATATTTTAAGAAAAAATATTGTTAAAATAAAAATATATGAGATTCTAATTATTTTAATTAATAAATTTTAATGAAGTAAATATAGGATGTAATTCCGTTACTACAATTATGTGAAAGTTTTATTTATTTTAAGAATAATATTACTAAGAATTAAATATTCTGTTTTTTCTTAATGAGTCTCTGAAAGAATAAATTGATACAAAAAAATTTGTGATATGTTTTTTAATTAGTGGTATAATTACTGGTAACGGAATTACATAATGAGTAACGGAATTACGGTAACGGAATTACATTGTACTTTTTTATAATGTTATTAAATTCTAGGTACTGTGGAAAGCATATTTAAACAAAAGAACATAATATTTTGTCATATTTAAGTATTTTTAATTTAAAATAATAATTCGGTTTCATTAAATTTAATCTCTGTTGATCTAAAAGGGAAAAAAAGTAGCTGCACTGTGATTATTCTAATGTAAACATTGGGTTTAGTTGTGTACAGTTTTTGTGAAATAAAACAAATAAACTTTAGCAGTTCATGTTTACAACATTAAAATAAGCACATAATATGTTTTTGCAGCAAAAATAATGATGTTAAAATAAGCTTTTCAAAATTTGCAACACTACGCCCTAAGCAAGTTTTGCTACAACAAGATATCCCCCACATTACTTGCTATATGCAAGTACCATGAAAACGTAAGGCTACTGCTAATTGCTACAGAAAATTTTTTACCACAAATCCCAATATCTTTCAGGGAATTTTGTTCTGTTCTTAGTTGTAATCAGGATGGTGAAAGATGTATGTTCTCTGAATGCAACAACTGTCCTCAATTTTCTTCTATTAAAGCTAGTGATGATTTTGAGGAAGTCAATGATTTGGCAATAGAATGGTACCAATGGAAAACAGATAATAGCAAAGTTCTTAAAATTGTTGAAAATGGGACTGTAAAGAGGTGCTTTGCTGAATTAGAAGAAGAAATTCCAAATTTTTTGCGTCACACGTACATAAAGAGTAAACAGGCTGAATTTTTCCAATTTCAAAAATTAGATGTCCAACAGAATAGTTCAAAAGTAGTAATCCAAGTTGACATTGCAGAGAATTATACAACAATGAACCAAAATGAAATTCAATCATCTCATTGGTCATACAACCAAATTACTCTGTTTACTGTTTGTGCTTGGGAAGGTGAAAACGTACATTCCATGGTTATTGTATCTGATTATATGTCACATGATAAATACGCAGTCATAACATTTTTTAAATTAATAATTCAGCAGCTAGAAAAAAATTTAAACAATATGATGAGGTAGTATTTTTTTCTAATGGAGCATCTAGCCAATTTAAACAAAAATATTTGTTGTGTGCTCCCACTCATCTGAAAAAAAATATCACTTGGGAATTTTTTGCCACGCCATGGTAAGGGTGTTGTAGATGGGATTGGTGAAAAGAATTGTGTCTGCAGCAGTATTGTCCTGGGAAGAGCAAGTACAAAATGCTGCAGATTTTTTTCATGGGGCTAAATCAATATGTGAAAATATTGAGGTATTATACTGTGGAACAAAAGATATTGAAAATAATATGGAAGAGCATAATAAAATTTGGGAAAACATTGTGCCCATTCCTAATGTTCGTTGTTTACATTTTGCTAAGTTGTCAGTGAATATGTGTTGGAACTAAAAAAAAAATGTTTTTTTCAAATATTTCTTCATGTCACAACTTTAATCCCAAACCTTTCTGTAAGCCTAGGAATGAACTTAACCTGCCAGTTTGTTGTGGATAGCAGGTTTTGGTAAAATATATACCTGCTACTTCAAGCAAGAAAATAGAAATTGCACACCATTACATAGGGCAAGTACTTTCAAAACAATCCTCTCACTTACATGTAAAGTTTTTAAAACGGAATAGGGAGGCTTTTATCTGGCCTTCTCAAGATGGCTTTGATTATGTTGAACAGGAAGATGTTTTGATGACCCTTTCTGAACCACAAATGGATCGTAGGGATCTTTTAGTCTTTAAAGATGATCAGTTTGTAAAAAAAGTATAATGTGAAGTAAAATCGCATCAACATTTGCATTGTATCTTGTACTAGAAATAAAATTTTGAATTTAAAAAGCTTGATTTTCAGAAGATGTAATTCCGTTACCACTGATGTAATTCCGTTACTTCTACTTAAACTGCAATTAAAAATATTTACTAATGAGTACATTCTGAACAACAAATGTTTCTTAGAATATAATATGTAGTTAATTTAACCACAAAAAACAAACAGTGATAGCATGGCTAGATTCACAGGAAATTAAGTTTGACCAAACAACACTTTTATCTTTGTCTTTTTTCTGTAATTCCGTTACCAAGCATTTAAAAATTTCTAAAAAAATCTTATATTATTTTAGAATTTTTTCAAATGCACACTTTGTTTTCTGTATCTGTGTAGTTATTGTTCCTGCAAAAAATCAGAACTTTAAAAAATAATAAACAGTCTTAATTCTAATAAAAACTTATAAATTTCTTCTGATCTGTAATTCCGTTACCAAAGAATTGGCCGTTTACAATAGTTTGACAGTATTGTTTTCACATATTTTCCATGTCATATCTCAGCTTGTAGTCAAATCTCCTTCTTGAAATTTTTTGTACATAACGCTACTACACAATACTATCATAGGCCAAAATTTCAGATTTTTATCTCGTGCCCCACCAGAGATATCAAAGCCTAAAAAGTGCGATTTTTGAAATTTTCGACGAATTTCGGAATTTTTTTCGCAAAGAGAAATTAACTCCCAGATCTGGGACTTGGTGTATGAGTACACGTACTTTTGACCTATTTGTAGAAAAAATTGTGTAAGGTTGACAGTTTTCCTTGCATGAAAATTTTCCTCTTGCAAACGGATAGATTTTGGAAAAAAACGTACATTTTGTGCTAAAATTTCACCTGTAAAAATTTATTTTTCAAAATGTTTCTTTCACTGTATATTTAGCCTATTTTATTCTGAACAAAATGCTGCAAACCCCATTTCAATTGGGAAAATAGAAGACGAGATATTTACAATTTTGTGTATCCTAGTATCTGAGAAAATCGCTGCACACGATGAAACAAAGATGGCCGCCATGCACAAACAAAAAATAGTAAAATTAAAAGAACGGTCATTTTGAACTTCCGTCATGTTAGGGTTGTTGTACAAAAAATTTCAGATTTTTTAAAAATGGTCGAGCGACCAAAAAAATATTTTCTGGACCACTTGAAATGGATTGACCCAAGAGCAGAGATTGACCCTTGAAATGGATTGACCCAACCCCAATGATTTAGCATTAGATAGGGAATTTTGTGTCCTTCTGATTGATAACATGCATTAAGTAAACACTGCTGTTCTCAAGAAAATGCAATGGAATATCTTGATATCTTTGTATAAAGAACAGAAATATGAGGATAATTCAAATATAGCACCATCTGTAAACTTCATAACAGAGCCATGGGATGTAATTAGCCTGTGTGTATTTTAACAGTGTAATAACGTGTGTATTTTAAATATCATTATTGTTTTCGTGGTTCACTAGAAGCTTTTTCATCCGGCATTCTATGGTTCGATACATTCTGTAATCTGGCACACTAGCCTGCTTTTTTTTTTTTTTTTTTTTTTTTTTTAAGTGCGATTTTTTAGAAGAAGAAAGTTTTTTTTATTGCATATTTTTTTTTTAAAGTTACTTTCACTTTTGGAGCTGGTTTCGAAACTGAAAGAATTTAAAAAAAAAAACTGCAGCAAAAATCAAAAAAGTAAAAAATTGTCACATTAAAAATTAAGCTCAGCTATCATATCTTCCCCCTGTCCAGAAAATAAATAAATAAATAAATAAAAATATTGAAATTTAAACAAGAAATTTAAAAACAACCTGCCCATTACTTTACCATTACAAAGTGAATATAGTTTCAAGTTGAGTAAAGAGTTCCATTAGGAACGGGCGACATCAACTTCAAAAGGAGGGGGATCCCCGGTCCCTTTGAAGTTGACTGTAAAACTGCGAGATCGATTAGTTTTTGTTGCATTAAAGTAACAAATGACAGAGCAAAAAAAGTTTTTAAAAAATGATTTTTAAGATTTTAAATTTTATGAACTCAGTAAACAAAAGTGTAAGCGTTTTTTTTTTTTTTTTTTTTTTTTTTTAATTTTAAGGGGGAGGGGGTTATTAAATGACTTATTAGCTATTTACCTTTCTAAAAATTTACAAATTTAGAAAAAAAAATAAACTTAGGAGTTTTGAGGACTTTAAATTCCATTTGCTATTTAAGTCTGGGGGGGGGGGGGGTAGGGGAAAATATGAAAAATGCTGATTTCGGCTGAAAAGAGAAATATCACGATAGATTATTTATTATGCAAATAAAGTAATAAATAAAGCCGATTTTTTTTTTTAAATTAGTATTAAAGAGTTTTAAAACTTTAAGAACTGGGGGAATATCGAAAAGCAAAATGTCGAGAGGGTGAAATTCAGAAAATTTTAATGACATGAGTGTGATGAAATGAACTGTAATGAAATTTAAAACTGATTATTTATTTACCATAAAATAACAAATAAAGTAGAAAAAAATTAAGTTTTAAAGATTTTAAATTTTGGTATTGTTAAATAACATTTAACTATACCTAACTGGAAAAAAAAAACTAATATATGATTTTTAATAGCAAAAAAATCAATGTAAATTATAAAAAAAAAAAAAAAAATTACATATGAAAAAAGAATAATATTTAAAATACATCTGTTTCCTTCCCCCCCCCCCCCCCACCACACACACACACACACAACTCCAGGCTACCTCTGATTAAGAAATAATATGAGATCAAAATAATATGTTGCAATAATTTAAAACTGATATTTACCCAGTTAGTCTTATTCAAAGTTCATGAAAAAAAGGTAAGGAAAAAAATCTGCAAGGTTTATTTAAAGTTGTGGTTTTTATGTAATGAAAACCTATGAAAATTAATTAGCATTTTAAAACTGTTAATTCACCTTAGTTTAAAAACAATATGATATAACAATTGAGAGAACGATTTTTTACAAAAATAAGTACAGATCAAGCATGATCTAGTGCCATCTATTGAGAATAGTTTGAAGGATAATTTTTTTTTAAACCTGGCATGAATATAATTATTCATTAAAAATATTTTTAGAAAAAAATCCCATAAAAATTATTGGATGTCTTAAACTACAGTGATTGCAGAAAATATTATCAATAAAGATCAAATCTAATTAAATATATTTTCAAATAAATACTGGTATATAATTAAAGACTTTGGCTTAGTTATCAGTACTCAAAGGCACAAAACAGTATTTAAAAATTTTAAAAAGATTTAAAATAAACTATTAAAATAACATTATTGATAGAGAGGAAGAATGCTGAGCAAATATTAGAAATTTAATATCATATTAAATGTGAAAAGAAAAGAAAAGAAAGACTTTAAAATTCATATTTTAAAATTACCAAATTAACAGTTTACACATTTTTTTTAAATTATTATAGTCACTTTAAATCATAAGAAAAGAATTTTCGTTTCTTATATATAATTTTTTTTAACTTACTATACATATTTATGAATGATAGGATGTATCCAAATAAAAATTTTATTTGGCAAAATTTTAATGAAAAAAAAAATAAATAAAACTTAAAAAATACATAAAAATTTAAAAAGTAATCTTTTTTTTCTTTACATTTTCAAGCTTTTTAATAATAATTTTTGAATTGTTTGTTAAAAAATTTAATAAAAGTTATGCCGAATTATGTATTTTGTTTTTTACTGCAAGCCAAAATAAACACACAGATTCAAGAACCAACTTTTTGAAAAGCTAAGTACTACACTTAAACAGTAAGAAAATCAGGATTACTTTAAACTTGTCCAAACTATCTTTAAAATGTGTTCTTGTGCTCTATTAATAATCAGAGCAAAATTAAAACAAAGTCCGAATTTTTGTCATTTAAACTGAAATATTAAATTAGAGAAAATTAAAATTTATACTTTTGGCATTCATTCATTAGGAAAAAAAAAATGATTGAAAATCAATTTTAGAAAGGGAGAAAAACACAGGGGAAACTAGGTACGAACTAGCATACCACCATATTGGATCTAAGATCATTAGAACCTATAACTGCACATGCCAAGAAGGCTGGGTTGACCCACAGACATCTTTAGGTATTTATTACAGGTCAAGTAAAGAAAGGTGAAGCAATATGTAGCTATACAACATCGCTACTGCACTTGAAACCTTTGGAGGATTTGATGTTCTGATAGTAATATCCCGAAGAAAAGAGTCCAGTGTGTCTAATGTCACACAATCAGTTGACATTTCTAGTTGCACCCAGTAATCCAGAATAAAATGGATGCCCACAAAGAATGCCAGACCAAAATTTATGGTATCCTAGATATGCTTTTTTTTTTTTTTTAAATCTGTGTCTTGGAAAGTGAAAACCAATTTGATAACTAAGCAAATCAGAGGAACAATGTTTTAAAGGTAATGATCAGGGACTGAGAAAAGTTGAAAATTGTTAGAAGTCAGCTTGAAGAATCATTTCTCTGACATTAACGCATTCACTGCAAAATGGAACATTGGTTACTAGGGTGGAGCGAAATTTTTTTTTTTTTTTTAAATCAAAAATGGGTAGGTGCCAAAAGTTGCCTTTATACTAGTACATCAACTGCGTGAAATTTTATCGCTGAAAAAAAATGGCTTGAGTCTGCGCTTTTGCTCCAAAAATCGAAATTTTGGGTAAAATTTGTCATTTTTTGACATGTTTTCAAAAAAATTAAAAAATTCCTACAAAACTGGTTAGTGTTTAAAAGTGATGCTTAGACCTTTATATTTATCTGCTTAACATATTTAAACTATAAAACAATATCTGTAGTCTGTATAATTGAAGCAAATATGACAACTTTTTGTGAAAAATCAGCGTTAACCTCTCTATTGGAGCATACAACGAAATGTTCTTTTGAATGCATTTCTTATCTAGCTGCTTTCAAAACTACTGTGTATATAACTCATAGAGGTGGTTGCATTATCCCACCCGTCTCAACCACCCAATCATCTAGGCCCAGTGTTTTATTTATGTATTGAATTGCTATTTTTTTCCCCGAAGACGAGTAATTTTTCTATATATCAAAGTAATTTATCTCTTTCTTAGTATTCACAGACTTTGGAGGATTTGGATCATGCTGGTGTGACCTGCTGCACGTATATTTTTATACCATGTATAACAGAAGAGAAACTGAGTAATGTATTGGGTATGTTCTTAATTGAACCTAGTCAGAAGTCTATTATCTTCATTAAAATTTCATGCAATTAGTACATTATGATTGGAAGTTCTGTTATCACAGCATTCTTTCAATCAATTACATTTTATATGCAATGATTTGCCTAAAAATTGATTGTATGAATTCAGCTTCTTGTATGCAATCATTTATTGAACCTATTACATTGAATATATGCTGAGAAGTTAGCTGTTTAATATTATGACGATCGTCACAGAGGATTGCAAACAAAATTTGCGTGTAAAACAACAATATTTCTAAAGAAGTTTTAATATGCTTTATGTCGTTTCCTGTATTGTTCCGTTGTCTAGTAATTTCTAATAAGATTTTAGATCTATTATTTAGGTGTGTAGTACATTTGGTATAAAACATCCCGCGGTATAAACTTGGATTAGTGTGGTGAGTGAACATATAGACGCTGATTGCCAATCTGTGCTTATATAAAGCGGAAAATTTTATTAACTTTATGAGCTGTCTTTTCTGTGAGATGTTTTCTAAATTTCTATTCCCCATTCTTTCTGAGAAATAGCTTTCCTTATGAATTAGCTTTGCAATCTCCGACAGAAATTTCTAGTCTGTTCTGGGTATCTTTTTCTCGATTTGAGAAAATAATTTCTCTATTTTATAAAAAAAAATTGCAATAGGAAGTGAATATTACATAGACAAAGATTTTCCTTATTGATCCAGTGAATCCATGTAGCTTAGTACGTTTTACATCGACTTCTCTAATAATTGACGCAGAGGAAAATCACTGGAGTTGAAGTAGCGAATGATTCAATATCATAGACAATTCTAAGCTTACCCCTAGCAAAATGGTTCAAAGTGACAAATAAAATTCTCCTAATTTTAAACGAGCACTTATAGTCGATATCCGTCCATTCCCTCATAAAGTACAATGCATTATAAGTTTATGCCCAGGACATTTCACCATCAAATGTTGTCCACTCATAAAAAGGGGATCTAAAAGTTAATAGGAAATTAACTGGATACGAAAACACTTAGAAAACGGCATAAAACTAATGCAAAAAAAGTTATTTACAACAGCGGTTGCTTTACACATGGAGAACAAATTTTCATTGCAATTCTCGCTGACGATCACCATCACATTAAACAGCTCGCTTCTCAACATATAAAAAATGCAAAAGTAGAATAAATGATGGCATACTTATAGTTAAAATATCTGAAATCATCTTTGAAGCAAATCATTACGTAAAAAAATACAATTGATTGAAAAAATGTTGTGGTAACAGAACTTCCAATCATTATTCATCAACTGAATGTAAGTTTGATAAATATAATAGATGGTCGAATAGACCCCTTTAATAGAGCCCTTTAATAATATTCCCGTGCATTATTAATAATATTCCCGTGCTTGTCATTTTTTTGTATAAACTGTAAAAATATACATGAAGATAGTTACAGCAGCATGTGGATGCAAAGAACTGATGAACAAGGTGGAAGCATCGAAAACATGCCAAATTTTTATAAAGAAAATCACAAATCAATGTATAAATAAAACACTGTACTAAGATGATCGAATAGTTGGGTCGGATGGTATAGGAAATATAGCCACCTCCACGACGCATGTCCAAGGTAGTTTTGAAAACAAGAGCTGTATTAAAAACAACAATTCGTTATATGACCAATAGAGTAGTAATGCTGTTTTCTTACTAAAAGTTGTCTGTTTTACTCCAGCTATAGGGAATAAACATACTGTTTTATAGTTTAAATATGTTAAGCAGATAAATATAAAGGTCTAAGCAACACTTCTAAATACTAACCAGCTCTGTAGAAACTTTTTAATTTTTTTGAAAAAATGTCAAAAAATGACAAATTTTACCCAGAATTTCGATTTTTGGAGCAAAAGCGCAGACTCAAGACTTTTTTTTTCAACGGTAAAATTTCACGCAGTTGATGTACTAGTATAAAGGCAACTTTTGGCACCTACCCGTTTTTGATTTTCAAAAAAAAATTTTTTTTTCGCTCCACCCTACTGGTTACTTATAATTGTTTTAGGCTATTTTTGAGTGATATGTGTCATTTTATACAATGAACAAGTTGACTATTCAAGAAAAAAAATCAAACTGAGCAAAAATTTTAAGATAATACCACTTTTATATTGTAAATATTAAATAGAAACAAAAAATGAAATAAAAAAAAATAAACAAATTAACATCCTTATCTTTAATTCCAACAAGAAATTATGCACATAAATTAACAAGGTCTTTGAGATTTTGATTTGAAATACCATTTGTCAATTAATTTTTTAGGATTGAAAATTTTTAAAGATGGTCCATTTAAATTTATAAACAGTAAACTGTCCTCTTTTAAGTTTGAATGAAGTTTATTTTTGATAATGTTCATTTTGCTGATACCTCTTTCCTAAGAAGCTGTTGACACAGCATTTATTGTTCCTGCTTGAAACTCTGATACGGTATATTTCCTTCTATTATAAATAGTCACACTATTAAATATAAATATTTTCGCACATGGAATTTTTTAGTTAAATAAATAATAATAAAAAAAAAAAGTCAGGCACCAAGAGGAATTTTTTAGCCACCCAGGATTTGTCAAACCTTGGTAATGATCAGTTTTAATAATTCAAGTTGAGTGAGAACAGTTTTAAATTCTAGTCTTTGTAAAGCTACCTGAGCAAATGTTTCAGTTACAATGAATTTAATTTTAAGTTACACAATTTTTCGTGACTAAAACTGCATGTATTTTCAATTTCAGTATCTTAAGGCTGTTCTCAAATCCAAACTGGATAATTTCTTGAATTCACTTTTATTTGTAACAGCCAGAAACCAAGAAATTACTTTTACTCAAAAACTATGTAATCAAACAGTCTTTCCATGTTTCAGTAAGGATAAAACATCTTTCAGAAAATCCTGCTAAAATAATGTTTTGGAATAAATTTCTGAGCATGATAAAGCAATAAAGGAAAAAACTGCCATCACAAGACATTATATTATATTGTTCATTGACATCACAATTATATTGTTCATTATTCAAAATAGAATTTATTTATCAAATAACTGTTCAATACCAAACAACTTCAATAGTCAAACCTGCAAATGTCATGCTTTTACATTTGAAAAAGAGGTTGCAAATGTGTCAGAAAGTTTTACATTGTTAAGCAGATTTTTTTTTTTTTTGAGAATAACTATTACCCTTAACTATCATACTACTTATTCTAGGAACACATATTAATTCTAGAAGCACACAATCTACACACACACACATTTATATGTATATATATATATTAAAACACTGATAAAAACAGATTAATTTATTAGAGTGTGAGAACATTCTAAATTTTTTAATTTGTTTGGCTGTTACCCAGGGCCGTAACCAGCGAGACATGCCAGGGGGGGCTCTGAAAATTTTCTGGGGGGCTAAATTTTTTTAACAATCCATATCTTAAGCAAACTAAATATAGCAAAAACTGATAAAATGGACCTGCTTATGGTGTCTAGAGTGTAAAACCTCTCTATAACGGAATTTTTCTATAAGGAAATTAATAAATGCAAAATACTTCATGATCATCGGAAAATAAATACTTTTTTTTTTTTTAAATCAAAAATAAAACCTTTTTGAAAAACTACTGCAAGGTTTAAAATATTATTTTTACACAATATATTTAATAAGAAATTAAATTAAGAGAATGCGTATTCACCATGCATATTACTATATTTATTTTTGTGTACATTAATTTGACTTTTTGGTGTCTATGCAAGTCCAGCCAAGTTCAATATAAGTGTCCAATAGATACATATCTAATTATCTATGAAATTTTTTCTGATTTAATATTTAGTTTAAAAATTTTAATCTTACCATTTTTGTAACATTTTATCTCACGTGTTTAAATGTATATTTTCAAGTAAGATTAGCAACTATAACTATGGTTAGTATGAAATAATGCGTTTGTACTGGCCATTATGGGGGGAGGGGGGGGGGAACCAACCAAACACACAGATTTTAAAATATGGGATTCTAAGTTAGAGTTGATTGATTTAAAATTAAATTTATTTTCGCAATGTTTTTGCTGAATTTTGTTATAATTTTTAAAGGACAATTATTTTTTTTATCTTGGTTAGATTGGCGTCGCCTCCAAAAAATCAAATTAATGTACATAAATATTAATAATACACATGGTAAATACAATGCTCTTAATTTAATGTCTTATTAATTACAGTCGAGTCTCTATATAATGAAATCCACCGTTCCAGTAAAAAATTCGTTATATAGAGAAATTTGATATATAGAGAATGATGTTAAAAATCGTATTTAATGTGTGAAATTTGAAAAAATATTATTTTTGATCTTTTGAATTAAGAATTTGAAATGTTTAAAAGTAAATATTAACCTAACATTTTATTTCTTAATTATTTAAGCTGTTTCAAAAAAGAGAACAGACATTTATTTGAAAATTTAATGAAAATCAAATAAGGACGACTTGCATTAATTTCAGACGAAGAAATCTGTAATTTTTTGTTGTTTTGATTTTAAAGTTGTTACGCTCTCAAAAAGAAATGCTCAAATTTCAGCAAGGAATGAAAAATTGTAGTTATCATTTCCCTCCATTTGAAGGAATCTCTTATGTGTCTCTCATTGATTCCTCTCTTACATGTGTATCAATTCAGTTGGCTCTGTTTTGAGAAGGATGTGGAAAGGTGTGTGGGAAGTGGGATGAATTCGTTGGATTTAAAGAACAAGGAGAGAAGTAATATATAAAAAAACTCAGCACTGACGATAAATCAAAAATAAGTGATGGAAAATTGATTCCATATGATTTCGAAGCTTTTTAAAACTGAATAAATTAAGACCAATTTATGAAAAAATTCGTTATATGGAGATAGATATTTCGCTATATAGCGACTGTTTTTAATGTAATCATGCGAAAAGGGGACCGTTCTCACTAAAAATTCGTTATATAGAAAAATTCGATGTATGGAATTTTGTTATAGAGAGACTCGACTGTATTATGAAAAAAATACTTTGCAATAGTTTTTGAAATCGGTTTTCTTTTTGATAAAAAAAGAAGTTTATTTTTTAGTTAAAAATTAACAGGTTTTTTTGCAAATGTTATGGTAGAAATTACATACTTAATGAAACTTAATTTATTATTCTTATTTCAATTTCCTACTTTTAATATATTTAACTAACGGCAAATCGTAATTTATTAAATTTTATTAATATTTTATTTTCTAATACTATAATTATTTATTAATATTTCATGCATCAAATAATTGCAGATTTTTTTTGTCGTAATCTTATAATAAACTTAACCTTAATCATGTTTTTTTGCTTGATTTTTTTATTGTTATATGACAAATTGAAAAAAAAAAATGTTTTCATTTAACACACAAACAAAAATAAAATGAGAAAATAACTAAAAATAAAATAAAATAAATTTTTTTTTCTAATGTACACCTTTGTAACCCATACCATGAAACAATTACTGGCTTTTTTTTTATTCCACGTGTATAAATTGACATTTTTTATCTTTTTAATTTTCAAACGTTCTAGTTTCCAGGTGATATTTCATCGTTAACTAAATCTACTGATAAGTACGTATTGTCAACAAACAAACCATTAAAATTTAGAAACATGCGTTTTTAATGACTATGTCTTAGTCAAGATTTTGAACATCGCTTGAGGCTTGACTAATTATCGGTCAACCTGAACACCATGTGTCCATGTCCATTCATTCTGCGTAAGATTGTTGCTTTGAAAATATAACGATGTACTAACACATGTGGTGAACAGTTAGTGCATCTGGACTTAATTTTTTTCAGGAGAAAGAAATGTTCCTTTAAAATGTGTTTCGAGAAATGCAGTATACCGCTAGCAAGATAACAGAAAACAACTAATCTAACAAAGTTCCGAATACAAAATTCTTGGCGTATTCCCATTTTATTCAAGGCAGTTAAAAGATCTAAAAAATTTCTCTTACTTTTTTTTTTTTTTTTTTTTGAGAAAAGTTAAAATATGGACTTTGTAAAAAAAAAAAAAAAAAAAAAAAAATGTAGAAAGTATAGAAATTGTTAGAGGGGGCTCTAGAAGATGCTAGGGGGGGCTCAGCCCCACCTGCCCCCCGTCTGGTTACGGGCCTGCTGTTACCATGTCATCTATGAATTTTTGTTCATATTGTTATTAAATATATAAAATGATCAAAAAATTAAAATAAACATCAAGTAACATATAAATAGAAATAATAAATTAAAAACATTTTTATAGTACAAATTTAAATCATGAAAAGTAATATCTACTTACATCTTCATTAGATGGTGGTCGATCATTTACATTATTTGCATTCTGTTCAACTTGACCTCTGTTTCTTTGTCCCATAACTGCATCTGCAATGCCTTGTCTAACAAACCATCCTTCATGATATCTGAATTTTAAAAGAGTGTGAATTTGAAATGCTACATAAAACACATGCATGCTGATAAATGCACTAAAATTTTAATCTTTTAACATTTACATCTGAAAACCTCTTATTTTAAATGAAATACACATTAGTAGTTGAATGAAATGAATATGCAGATTATTACATAGTGTAAAAATTACTTATTGCTCATACTAGTGATGGGCGATTCTCGAAAATTTCCTGTTCGATAAAAATTGTAATCGTAAAAAAGCACATTCGATAAAGTCCTCGATTAATTTCGAGAATCTACAATCGAGATGTTTTTACAATCGATTATTAAAATCTTTGTTATTACATGTTTAAAAAGCATAATTTAGTAAATACATGGTAACTGAAAACAAATGAATTTAAAAAACAACAACAAATCAAAAGGATGTTATAATGGAGCCGCAATAGTAGAAAAGTCATGTAACGCCGTTCCTTGGTTGCAAAAAGTTGTAAAGTCGCGAGTGGCAAAATGGCCAAAGAAAAAATAATCAAAAGCACTCCTAGTGAAAGAACATGAACTAAAAGGATATTAAAAGTGATCAAAATCTTTTATTGATTTTTATACATCAATTGAGATACGATCTACAATTCTCCCATTATTCGAAGACTCTCTATTGAAATTCATTAAACGGACCATTCGGGGGGCAAAGTAGTGCAGGAGCAATGAAAATGCATAATATGAGTAAATGGTCATTAGGCTTTCCAACAATACATCGCATGATGGGTGTCGGTTAAATTAAGAGTTTCCCGCGGGGGCAAAGTGAGGAGGGATGAGCGCGGGAGGTATA
The DNA here is from genome assembly GCA_964019185.1 of Maratus speculifer. Classification (NCBI taxonomy): domain Eukaryota; kingdom Metazoa; phylum Arthropoda; class Arachnida; order Araneae; family Salticidae; genus Maratus; species Maratus speculifer. The sequence continues at coordinate 51,113,659 of OZ025290.1, read as the reverse complement.
TAAAATAAAATGGTAATTACAGAGCTTTCTAATGATATATCACGAAAGAGGTGTCAACAAAAGATATAAAAACACTCCCCTTAGAATTCCAAATATTGTAACACCCGGAATACAGCCTGTCCTCACAGTTTGTGAATTTTTCATACATTATAAATTATATATTGGAAGTCTCCTTAAAAAAATCAGATCTGAATTCACAAAAACGAAATGATTTCAAAAAAGTTTGAAAAGCACTTCTGTAAGGAGGCTAAATTGAGGAAAGGAGAAGAAAGATTCATAATATGAAAGAGTGGTTTGAAAACTTTTCGATGATAAGTCATATGACGGGTCCATAAAAAAGCTTGAAATTTAAACTTCACAACTCCACTATTTTTTTTTCTTCCCTGAATACATCCGGAAATCACGCCGCCTCCCTTTAAAATGTTTACATTTAATGAAATATTTTTACCAAAGGGGTCCATCAAAAAAATCACATTTAAAATAAAATTTATTCTCAAAATAGCTATAATTTAAAAAAATCACCCCTCATTGCTCCCCTCCCCCTTGTAGAAATTCAACCCCAGGAAGAGAAACATTCATAATATGAAAGAGTGGTTCGAAAAACATTCCAATAATCAATCACATGAAGGGTCCAAAAAAGTTTGGAATTTACTCCTCACCTGCAAGTTTACTTTTTCTTAACCGAATACACCTGGAAATCACGCATCCCCCACTTTAAAATGTTTATAATTAGCAATTTTTATTAGAAGGTTCCATCAAGAAACCACTTCTAAAATGATAGTTATTCTCGAAATAGCTACAATTAAAAAAATTCACTCGCCGTAGCTTCTCCGTCCTGAAATTAAACTGCAGGAAGAGAAAGGTCTATAATATGAAATAGTATTCCGAAACCTTTCCTATAACATATCACATGAAGGGTCCAAAAAAAGTTTGAAATTTATTCCTCACACGTGGCTGTAATGTTACTTTTTCTTCCTAGAATGCACCCGGAAATCAGGCAGTCCCCATTTTAAACTTTTGTATTTATGAAATAATTTTTAACGGAGCGCTCCTCTGAAAATCACACCTAAAATGATATTCATTGTCAAAATAGCTAAATTAAAAAAAATTTCATTCTCTTATCGATCGCCCTCCCCCTCCTGAAATTTAACTCCAGGAGGAGAAATATTCGTAAAATGAAAGAGAGGTGCGAAAAAATTCTGATGATATATATAACATAACGGGTCCAAAAAAAGAGGTTGAAATTTACATGTCACTCGTGGGTTCACTCATTTTTTCCAGAATACACCTAAAAATGACACTCTCCCCGCTTTAAAATCTTTATATTTAATAAGTTATATTTACTGAAGAGTTCCATAAAAAAACTCCACATCTAAATTGATACTTATTGTTGAAATAGCTACGATTTAAAAAATTCACCCTCTTATCGCTTTTTCTCTCCCCCCCCCCCTCCTGAATTCAACTCCAGGAGAAAAAAGATTCGTAAAATGAAAGGGAGGTGCCAAAACATTTCGATGATATATATATAACATGACAGGTTAAAAAAAAAGGGTTTGAAATTTACATGTCACCCGTGGGTTCACTCATTTTTTGCAGAATACACTAAAAAATGACGCAGCCCCCACTTTTAAATCTTTATATTTAATAAATAATATTTACCAGAGAGTTCCATAAAAAAATCCACACCAAAAATAACATTTAATGTCGAAATAACTACGATTTAAAAAATTCACCCTCTCATTGATTCCCCTCCCCTCCCCTCCGCTCCCCCATCCCTCCTCCCGCCCCTTAAAATTCAACTTCAAAAGTAGAAAGATTCATAATATGAAACAATCATTAAAAAGCTTTCATATGTGCCTCTCATTACAGCAAATCTCATTCCAATAAAGTCAGAGTCAGACATTTCGAGAAAACTAATTTCTTTGCGATGGAAATTTACCTCAATGAAATAGCTTTATCGAAGGATAGCGATGAAATTTAACCTTGATAAAAGCAGCACTTCGAGAAGCTAGCGGTTTTCTGATGAATGCCTTTTTTCGATATGATGCTTTTCATTCTCGCTGAGAATGAGTAGGTTTATATCGAGCAGAGTTTTGTCGATGAAGCTTTGTGAAATGAAAGTTTTATCGTGAAACGAGGTGCAGAAAGAAGTATGAGAATATGACAATAACTTGCGAAATGCAGACCTAATTTTCAAAGTTACTCGTATTTTAGTCTTACCATGCTGTCACATACCTAGAACCCACTAATAAATATTTTTTATTTAAAAATTTTTTCAAAGAGGGGGCTGGAGAATATATGTTTAAAACTGTAGCGATTTCTACAATACCTATCAATTTAAGTGTTTTTTTTTTTCATCGAATCATTTGGTAAACATTATTTATCAAATGTAAAAAAATTAAAATATCTGCTGCAGGAAATTAAGGGCAAAAGGGTGGACTGACGGGGGGCGGGGGAGGGGATAATTTTCACTTTTTTAAACCTGTCATATTGTATATCATCTTGAAGATCTCGGATCACTCTTTCATATTATGATGCTTTCTTACCTCCCCCCTTCCGAATTTGGTTCCCGCGGCAGGGGGGGGGGATTTTTCGAAGATTTTTGCGTTTTTATCATTTTAGATTGAATTTTTGAATTGAAAACGTCCTTAGGCGCATTGGAAAATTTTTTGAGATGGGAAAAAAGTATTGAACTAGTCACATTGTTATGGTAACCTAGACACATTGTTTTAAAGTTCCCTCTTTGAGGTCTTCTTCCACAGGTGAGGAGCTTGACCCCCCCCCCCCCCCAACATACACTTTAAAATATCGCTCATTTTTTTCTCTACCAATTTTAACATAAAAGTTTAAGCTATGTGGAACAACCGGGACTGTTGTCTCCCTCCCTGTTGGTTATTCACCAACATAATTTTGCTCATTTCTTCACTTCAATTTTTAAAAGGCTATAACTTTGCTTCTACAACGGGGAGAAAAATTGTAGCATAGCTAACTTTTCTTCGCCGCTCTTTTTGCAGTTTTATGGTTTTCCCCACAGCACTGGTTTTTTTTTTTTGGGGGGGGGGGGGGAGCAAAGGGGGCCATTTTTCATTTTTTGATGTAATATGTTTATTGAAAGCTTATGCTTCATACATTACAAATTTAGCATAAAAAGGTTTCTCCTTATGGGTCACGTTACGGACCCATAATGGGTTGAAATTTAAATTTCTCAAACTTCTTCAAAGTTTTCGCTAAATCGTCATCTGAAAAGCATCGCGCCAACGTAGTGCGTGTATGACATCTGTATTATGTAAAAATTGTTCACCACTGATGGGACTCTGGCCTCCTCTCACGTGTAGGCGTTAATTTACCACGGTTATATGGTTCTTGTATTTCCTGCACAGTAAAATATTTCCTGAAGATTAAAAAAATACACAAGTAATTGTTCAAGTTTTCACTTCTGTTGGCACTCCCAAAATGCCACTATATATATATATATATATAAATATATATATATATTTATATTTATGGAGCTTGCAATAAATAATATTTATACTATATATGGAATTTATAAAAGCAGGAAGTTGTTGTTTGGCATGCGACCACTTACTGATCTTATGCACCTTGATCTTCTATATCCCCCCCCCCCAACTTCATTACCTAGAGTGGGGGGGAAGCAGTTTTCAAAATTTAACGTTCGATTCAAGATTACGTTCGATTGTTCGTTCAATTCAAGATTTTTTTTTGTTGTTGTTTATAAGTTTTTGCTGTGTGTGCACATTGCGTTTGGTATATGATGCCATATACAATGAGGACCCAGTTCGAGATTTCATATTAGAAGATAGCATATAAATTAGAGACACCAATGAAAGGAGGGGCTCACTAGCGAGGGAATTCGTCGTGTCTTTATTAATATTGACTCATTCACCTGTAGACAACTCTTGATAAAATTGAATCCTGTATGGTATAAAAGCTATTGCAAACTGGAGTCATCGAGAAAAATTTTACACAATCGAAAGTTATCGAGATGTTCATACAATCGAGAAAATCCAGAAAATCTTCTCATTATTGCCCATCACTAGCTCATACATAACTTTTATATAATTACAGGAATTTCTAATTAGAAATACATTGCATAATTGGGATAAAGGAAATATTAGAATTTGATAATGATATTTTAAGATACACAAGAAATCCTCAATATTTAAAAATGAACATGCCATAAATCCATACCAAAAAAAAAAAAAATTTGTCCTATCTGTATGTTTGTGTCTGCGATGGCTAGCAAATCTACGCCACGTATGAGGCTGAAATTTTTGTACAGGTAGTCTAATGCTTACCTAATGCACCTAAGACTCAGAATTTCAAAACTTTAATAATTAATTGATTTAGTACCATTTACGCACCAAGAGCTAGCCAATAAGTGTCTTTGAACATATTTCTGTTTATATATATATTTGATTTTAATTCAAATTGACCAAAACGCTCGATACAGTTAAACTTTAAAGACATATTCTGAAAGATTGTACTTTTACATTTCATATGGCATAATCAATTTTAAAAATGTACAGTTAATATTCTGAAAAAAAAAAAAAATTAAAAAAGGGTCATTTTTCTGACAAAGTTGTCCTCCTTATTGGAATGCCTTTCCAGGATACAATTTCAGGGATACTGACAAATATAAAATATTCTCTTAAAGCTGAAACCTTTTTCTAATCAATAGTGCAATTGGTTTTTAAAGTTATCAATTTAAACCTTACAAATAGACTGCACAAATAAAATGCAGGTCTCTTTGCATCTCCCAAAGAGACTTATTTTTCTATGCTGAAAGTAATTAAAAATCTACATAATCTACATCTAGCACAATCTTTTTGGAGTATCTCAAAAGACCAGATGAAAATCATCTGAAAAATTTGGATGGATAGAAATGTTTTTACAAAATGAAATGTGTGAAAATTTTGATGAAATCGGTAAAAAACTGAGTATTTTGTCATGGTTTCAATCCTACAGCGTGCAATATCAGAAATACCTTATAAACTGAAAATTTGTTCTCAAAGCTGAAATCTTCTAATCAATGTTGCAATGAATTTTAAAAAATATGAGTTTTAATGCTTTCAAGTATAACTACAAATGCAGATGACCTCATATCTGTTGGAAATGATATTTTCCCTACAATATAAGGTACAAAACGTCTATATTATGTCCATGTAAAATTAATCTGCGACATTAGCATACACTGCCATTTGAAGAAACATGAAGTTCATTATGATGTACAGAAGTGTCCATGTAGAAATAAACTGCGATATTAGCATACACCGCCATTTGAAGAAACATGAAGTTCATTATGATGTCAGCAGAGCTGTCAGTATTTGATTCTAGATGTTAATTTTCGCTCACAGATTTTTTTTTTTGTACATAAAAAAAACTTATCTTCTACGCCTTCGAGTACGGCGGCTTTCTCTTGCTTAGATGGGGTGAAATCTTGAGCATCCACGTCCTAGAGGTGATTTTTTTCTCCGAAGATACTTTTCTAGGGACGACCTGCATGGTCAGAATCAAAATACCTTATTTTTTTAAATCAAAGATTTTTCTCTGAGAAAGCTCTTTTATTTCTCTTTTCTTTTTTCCTCCCAATACCTTTTTTTTTCTTTTCTTATTGGTTTCTTGTAATCGAATTGATTGGGGGCTATCGCATTTTCGCTCCTCATTGGTTACCTTGTCTGGTGGGAGGATCACCCCTTTTGACCACTAGGAAGACCTTTTTTGAATGTCCATCTCTTCCCACGGGTTGTAGGTCGGGCCACCCCTCAAGAGTCATCACCTTTGGGGATGTTTTGGTTGTAAATTCTGTCATTGTTGGATGCTGTTCGTTATGTCAAACTTGGAGACAGTCTCGTATTTTTATAACCATTGCCGTTGTCACTGTCTGAAGTTTTTATGGTGAGCAATTGAAACGCTACACGTGTGTTCCTTTTAAAATCCATTTGTTATCCTACCGAACGTTATAAAGTCATAAAGTTTATAGCTTTAATTAACGTTAAAAAAAATAGCTTTTATCTTTTCCTAAAACCTAAAATTATTATTACTACCTGAATGAATGAAACAAACGTAAAATGACCATTAATGAATAAAATAAATTTAAAACTTTAATTATTATTATTTTTTTTATACATATATTTATATATTTTTTTGTTTTAGTTGTGCTGAATCATTCTTTATATGTACATATTTATTTTAGTGATGTCGCGACAACATCGTCACTACAATCACCTACAAAAATTTTAAAATGTTTGAACATGTAGAAATATTTTTTACAAAATAAAATGCACAAAAATTTTGAAGAAATCAGTAACAATCCGAGTGCTTCTATAGTGTTTATTTTTCTTTTGCAATGCATAGACTTCAAAAACAAAATTACATTTAAAATAAAATACTAAATAGTATATACTTTCAAGCCAATATTTTTTTTTCCATTTTTTGAATTAGAAAACATAAAATCAAATCGACAAGATGGAGCTAAAGACATAAAATCATGCAAATTTGAAATTCATTTTAAGGTAATTTATCACATGCCTAGGCAACAGTGGGATGATGAGTTGATTTGTTAGTGATATATAACACATAAGATATAATTAAATAATTATAAAAATCCCTTTTTTTTTCTTTTTTTACAGATTTGGGGTGTGCAATATTGATATTGAGTAACTTATGATTAGTTTTAAAAGTACCTCATAAAAGTGTTATTTCATAACAATTTATTTTATTTTTAAAACTAACCATCTTTAATTTAATTAAAAGAAGATTTCACTATTAAAAAAAAAAAAAAAAAAAAAAAAAAAAAAAAAAAAAGAAGAAGAAGAACCTGTAGAGTATAAGTCCAATAAAAGGAAGATTGATTAAATCAAATTTTTTTAGAACTAGAATTAACCCAGAACTAGAATTCTGAACATTAATTTTTATTAACTCTGCGGGAAATTAATGAACAAAAAGAAAGGAGGGTTTAATTATAGCAATAATTTTTCATAAATAGCATAGAAATGCTTTCACAAATAAATAACTTAAGATAAATATATTTTTTCATATATATCACATTTGTTATGGTTGGTAAAATATATATGCTTTAAAAATGCTTTATAAACTATGTAAAAAACAAAGGATCAAATCATTCATAACATAGCTAAAAAATTATTGAACAGTAAAAGCAATTGTGAAATATTTTTTTCTTAAATGGGCAAAAGAACAACAATAATAATAAGGATTATGTATATACTCACAAAAATGCAACAACAACAATAATTATCACCAGCATGAACCTCTCAGGCGTAGTATAGAAGTATACGATACACAGCAAAATTAGGAATCGGAAATACAGAAATATATGGTCCAACCAATCTCTGTTAATAAAGTCATTGTTCTCTTCAACCTGAACTGCTGGAACATTGTTTCTTTCATTGCCTGGCTGTTGAGGAGCTTCATGTAATGAATTATTAGGATTATTTTGCAGAGTTTGAATGTTAGAAGCGACAGGCATTAAAGGTACATTTCCCATTAAACCAACTGCATTCATGCTGCAACGAAAACATTTTGAATATAAGAAATAACTGAACATTTCTTATTATACAAAATTAAACGAAGAACATGAATTTAAAATATTATAATAAATTGTTAATTAGCATTTAAGTACCTGTCAAGATGTCAATTTTAAAAAACATGCAATTTTTATGATGTACTTTATGACATCTTTAAAAAGATGTAACATTAAAGATACAGTTGAATGTTATCAACATGAAATTGAAGGGACAGCAATTGTTTTTTGTTAACCGACAAAATAGTGCTACCATTTATGTTAGATATAAAAACTGAATAATCTAACCTACAAATATATCCCATACTCTGAAAATCATAAATTAATGAGAAATAAAAATGTAATTAAGAAATAAAACAAGTTGGTCATAATTTAATCGATAATAAATTTATTTACTTGCTAATAATTCTTTATAAAAATCCATTATTGACTTTTACTTTAACTTTTTCTAAATTACTTCTTTAAAGGAGTATATGAACCAAATTTCTCTGAAGATCAGGAAGTATATCTTCTTGTTGCATAAGGAAATATTGTAATGTTTTCAATGCTGTGACAGCTTCATTTAATGACATTAAGCTTTTCCTTTCTGCCTTGATTTTTTTCATCCATTCTGACATTTCGATTTTGACATCTTTTTTTACAGCTGATTCAGCAATTATTTCTTTATTAATCATCACATGAGAAGTCAGTACATCTTCATATATGCAAATGTACCCAGCAAACAATATACATTCAAAAGAATTCCTCATTTTTGTTCCCTTTTATTATATTAGTTGGTATTTCAGATTCTGTTTCATAAGTTTCTTCATTTATTTCATGCTTTAATTTGTATGTCACGAACAATTTTTGACAAGTCTAGTAATAATACTGTTCCAAGCACTTTTTAGGTAAGTTATCAGTAAATTTACAAAAAAATCAATTTTATTGTCAAAACATAGAATCATTTTGTGAACATGTATTGTACTTTCAAACATTGAATAAACAAGGTTCCTTGGTCACAAGGATCAAATTTTCAGTAGTGTTTGAAAGATGAAAGATGCATTAAATAGCTTTTAATGCAGGAACAGCTTTATGAACAATGTAATTATCCAGTATTAAACTTTTTTTTTTTTTTTTTTTTTTTCTCTTTACAGTAGAATTTTAAATAAGATCAAGCTACTATTTTGTGAAAACGACATTGTTCATCCACGCTTTCTTTGTGAGTGTAGCAAACAGATAAAGTTTTAAAAATAATGTCAAATCTAAAAATATCATGACAACATATTTTTAAAAATTCCTAACCACTTTTTTTACAAAAAAGACTGTTTAGAATTCTCATCCACAGTAGACTGTTCTTCCCATATTTTTTTGCAGGTAATTCTATGACACTTTTGGAAATGTGAAGGCTATCCAATAGAACATATGAAATTGCTTTCACGAAAAGCATTTGCAACAGTCTTTGTCTTCCTTTGCAAAACTGCAACAGTTTAGACAATGTTCTGGTTTTTTACATCTTTTATTAACAAAAGTGAGCAATTTCAATTTCTTTATTTTTCCTTATAGACATTAATTTTCTTGTTAGTTCAAATTGACTTATAGCATAAGCCGCTTCGATCTTTTCATGATTCTTTAAAATTGTTGAGAATGCTTTATTGGATTTTTGCATACTTTGGTGCAATTTCTGATTTTTTTCAGCACTTTATATCCCAAAATATTTTGCTTCAATTCTGAAGATATAGCTTTTATAGAATTTCAGGGTAACTGCAAACAGAGTTTCAATTATGTTAGTCAGGTAATGATAATTTAGTAGGGATTTCTTTTACTTGGAAATAGAGGATTTCAGAAATCTGGTTTAAGACTTATGTTACTATCAGTACAATCAAATGGGTAATAGAACAATCATTAAAAAATACTTTTTTCTTAACTCAAACTTTTATTGTATGGGAAAACTTCCATATATCAAAGGACAAAGAAAGGCAGGGATAGTCAAGAATTCATTGTTTCACCATTTTCTGAAGCCCTTTTCAACTTTAGGTCATTTTCAAACCACAAGAGATTCAATTTTTAGCAAGTGAATGATACATGTAAGTTTGAAGTATTGAAAACTTGGTGTAAAGAACCATGTTTTGATTTTGGAGCAAAAAAAAATTTCAACTTCAGCAGAATTTCACAAAATTTCATTTCATGTTAAATAAATTAGTAGTTAACATTGATTTTCAGACTTATCTAATGGGACCTCAGTATTATTAATATAATATGGCTTCATAAATACAAATTATCTGAATGTTTAATCATATCAAGATTTCATATAAGATTAATCACATTAAAATCAATCATATCAATTACAAAATTATTTTCTACATTTTTGCACATAATTATTAAACAACTCTTGCAAGTAAAAGTGAATATTGAAAAAAAAAAATTTTTTTTTAAAGCTATGATGTTTGTTTTAAGTTATTTTCATACAAAAAGGATTTCTGAACCTGTTCTGGCCAGGCATCCTATTAATAAGAAAAGTCTTAAATTGACTTTTATTGTCTGTGCAGTTATTTTTGTTATTATATTATTGTGCTTTGTTATTATGTATTAATAATAACATCTATCTATACATTTATTGTTATGACTTCATTTATGTTCCAGCATTCAGTAATAATAAAAGTTTTTTTTTTTTTTTTTCTTACTTACTGATGAAATTTTTATTTGAAAAATATGTTTCACTCTTTAAATTAAAAATAAATGCTACTTTTTCAAATGAATAATTTATGATAAAAAAAAATTAGAAAATTATTATGGCCTTTTACTTTTGTTATAATATGAGATTTTCCAAATGTTTTCAAAGATTCTTCCTATATCAGGGTTTTGTCCAGACTTTTCTCACAGGATTCTGTTTTTGTGAAAATTGTGAATGGCATTTTATATCATGATGAAGAGAAAGTAATTTTTTTTTTCAATTGGATAAATTATATTCATGGTTGAAATAACAGTTGAGGTTTATTCCAACAGAATGAAAAATGTGCAGACCAGAGACTAAACCTGGATATCTTGACTTGCCATGCCAATGCTTCCTTATTATAGCTGTATCACACGAAATCCGTTCACTGAGCATTTTCCCAACAGAAAAAGTTAAATTTCAAGTCAGCAAAAGTTAATTTTTATTAACTTTTATTTTAATTGACTTTGATGAAATGGAGAATTTTACTGACTATTCGTGCTCACCGAACAGTTGTTGGTCATTCATTCAGTGCTGATTAACTAACCAATAGGAGCAGAATGAAAATTAAATAACCCAGCAAAAAGTTTGAAGAGTCTGTTTACTGAACATGCAATAAACTGGGCTAACATGTTTTATAAAATGTTTGTAGTTATCGTTTCCTGTGTGATACAGCTATTAAGTTTATCTGGATGCTACCATAATTCACACTCATTTGTTGCACATGACTGCGAACAGCAGTAGTAGTTACATTCATTTGAGCTATAGCTATAGCATTTATACCATAAAAGTGTGTGTTACAAGGAAAATACTGTATACCTTGTAATTAGGTCCCATTGAAAATAGGGATGCACCGGATACTGATTTTGCTGGATATCCGGTATCCGATTTGCCTGCCGGATTCGGATATCCGGTACTAAATATGTTTTTAGTTATGGTGAATGTCTATTTCTTTATCTAATGCCATCTCAAATAATAAATTGCAAACAAGTTTCACACACAATTCTAACATTTTAAATGTATTGAAATATATTTTACAGAAACTATATATCTTTGACAATCAGGGCTTGAAATTCAGGTTTTCCCAGGAGGAGAGAGTTTCCCTCATAACATTTGTAAATACAGGGTAGTTAAACTATATAAGAGGGAATTTTTTTTTTAACCCTATTATTTTTTATTTGCCACTTAAATATTTACAATTTATACCGACATGACAAATTTCCATTGAAATAATTTAAATCAACAACTCAAGATAATTATCCAAATTGTTTATTTTAATTAAAACAAAGGAAAAGAATCAAGCTTTATATATATCATATCTGTTTTTCAATTTTTACTCAGTGTTATGGACAATTAATAACTGAGTTGCTAAATGAATTTTTTAATTTAGATTTTGTTCGATTTTCTGTGGTTTAGAATCTTTTATGGTTACACTTTTGACAATAGAACAGAGCAACTTTTCTAATACATTAAATTATTGGAAATACTTGTTTTTGATTTTTTCTTCTTATTATTTTTTCTTAATTTTGTAAAATCTGGTGTGCATTCATTTTTAATTTGCTTGCACGAATAATGCATGTTATCGTCCATATTCTTCTGTGATTGTACATCACTTAGTGGAAGTATCGTCAATACCGTAATCCCTGGCATTTTAGCTAATTGAATTATGTTCAACTATACATTGGAATTTTAAACCCATAAGGAATTCCGAAAATGACATTGTCAGTCGATTTTTTCTATTACATGAGAAATGGTTTATTTAAAAAAGACATTTCCTAATTTCTGTGATCTACGCACATCTATTATTTAAATGGTTTCCTTGAAGTTCATTTTTTTTTTATCATTTGGAAAACGGTTGTTGTTATCGCTAGAGAATGTGCCTTGTGGTGTCCGCATTTTATTTTGTTTATGATTCGTCCAGGGATATTAATGTTTAATCCATGACAAACGTAATATATGACTCTTATTACATAAATCATGTTTTGATCATAAAAATGATGCTTTTAATGATTTTCAATAACTCAATGGGAAACATTTAAACATCTTGCTTTGGGCAATGGATGTCCATATTTTATTTATTTTACGTACTTCTTTAAATATAGAAGAACTTTTATTTAAATAGGAAATCAAAATTTCATTGTTAATAAAGAAGAGAGTAGAAAAGTTACAAAATGTGCAGGTGCAAATTATAAGATATGGAAAAAAAAATACAAACAGAAACATCGTATGAAAGATCGTCTTTTAAATAAAAAAAGAGGTATGATTATTGAGCCCACTGATGAGGAAATGTGCGATGATTTTGAAAAATGAAACATCTAATGTTGAACCATTGATTGTAAAAAAACATGTTTTCTTTTTTTCCAATGATTTAATAAGACGAGATAACAAGATTTAATCTCATTTTGTTTAGTGCTAATTCCAGAAGCTCAGACTCTAGTGACCATTACTGTCCTTTTAGTTATTTTTTGCTTCGGCACAGGAAAAAAAATCGCAAAATATGTAAATCGGTCATAGAAAAAATATTACTCATTTTGTCCACCATGGCAAAAGTAAAATTTAAAAAATTGTTGACCTGTCTGAAAAAATTTGAACTTAGAGGGAACTTGAACAGTGGAAAATATAGCGGAATTCGTCAATCAATCACAGTAAAATATCGTGAAATTTGTTAATCTGTCACAAGGAAATATCATGAAATTCGTCAGCCTATAACAAAGACAAAACACAAATTTTTCAGCTGAACACAGGAAAATAATTGTTAATTTCATCAGAATGTCACAAAAACAAAAAGGGAAATTTGCCAATCAGTCACAGAGTAAATAGCTAAATTTGTCAATCTGTTGAGAGAAATAAATTGTGAAATTTGCCAGTTGGTCTCCAGAAAAAAAAAAAAAAAAAAAAAAAAAAAAAATGCAAAATTTTGTGTGACGAGCAAACAAGAAAAATTTGTGAGAAAAATTACAGTCAGATGCAGAAAAACAATTTTGTATAATTGTCGTAAGAGCAAACTGTGAGATTTGTCAATCGATAGTGGAAAATATCATGAAAATAATCAGTCAGTCCTGAGACTTGATCGCCACTTCACAAAGAAAATTCGAAAAGTAATTTCTTTTTTTTTTTTTTTTTTTTTTTTTTTTTTAAGAAACAGGAATGTCTTGCCCACAAGATTTTTTAGGGCATGAATCCTGACATTCCGTCCTGAAATTCAAACATTTAAATACTCTGCCTATTTGTCAATGAACTGCTGATAATTGCTAATAATTTGTACAATGAAATGCTGATAATTTTTAGAACAAATTTTACAAGTTTATTAATATGTCTATAATTGTAAAGTATTTTCATAAAGAAATACATAGCACCTTTTTATAATGCAAACATAAAATGTCTTACTAATATACCAATGGTTGAAGAGTTATCTCCAAACATAGGTTTAATTTTTTTCATGTTTTAATTATTTAATGCTGATTACCTTAAGCTACATTTAATTTTATTTTAAGTTAAATCAGTTTAAAATTTATAAACAAAAAAAAAAATTTCAATTTTAAATATTTATAATGAAGTCATGAAAATAACTAGTTGGATGCACCAATCCCAAAACTCTCTTTTATTTCGTGGATCTCAATGTTTCAAAAAATATTACAAAATATTAATACTACTTCTATATTATAACCGTTAATTCACTGTATAAAATGATTATGAAAAAAAAATTACAATTAAAAAAATATTGTCCTCTTAAACTGATGGCATTGAGCTCACAGGCTACGCATCCTAATTGTATATTACACCCTCATATTTTCAAGGGTTAATGCTGTTCGAAAAACAAATTAAGAAGGGGGATAGCTCCCGCCCATTTCCCCTTTTTATATTTAATCATTGGATTCCCTAAACTAATCAGAGATATGCTTTATCACATAAAAAAACCTATATCCAAATTCATAGCAAATCGAATAATTCTTCATAAAAACCCATTTATATAATTTAAGAGGAGTTATCCCCCTTTATACTTAACCATTAAACTTCCAAAACTATTCTGAGATTCCCCTATCAGAAAGAATGTACATCCAAAATTTAAAGCAAATCGGAAAATTCTGCATAATAACCCATTTACCAAATTTAAGAGGGGTTGGGGTAATCGCCTGTATCCCTTTTATGCTTAACAAAAGAATGCCACAGCAAAATAGGGAAGCATATTATCACTATGAGCCTGTATTCAAAAATTAAAGCAAATCTGTTAATTTTGCAAGAAAAATCATTTACCTAAATTAAGAGGGGTAGTCCCACCAATTCCCATTTATACATATCCAATGAACTCCAAAAAAAAAAAAAAAAAAATCAAGGAAGTGCCTTATCACAATGAATCTATATCCAAATTTTGAAGCAAATCTGTAAATTCTGCATGAAAAACTCATTAAACTAGATTAAGGCGGGGGCAGTCACCTCCCATTTCCCCCCTCTTACAAAGGCACCACCAAACATGGTGCACACAGATTTTGATGATTTCAAAGTATGTTGTAGGGGTCATACCACTAATTATTCAGCTGAAAGGATTCTTTCAAATGGGCCTTATTTTTTGAGAAATTGGGGGGTCAAAGTTCAGCGTATATTTCAAATACTTATTAGTACGAGCGCCGCATGTGAATTCGTGGCGTCGTGGTAACGTACGAGCCTGCAAGTCGAAAGGTTGCGGGTTCGAATCAGTCCTCGGCCTTTTACTTATTTTTATGTTTTTTTTACACTTCGCAAATTGTAAGCAGAATTGAAAATTCTACAGCTTTGAACCTTTTGATATTTTCTGAAGAGGACAGTTTACTTTGTCAACATTTTATTATTATTTTTTTTTTCAAAATATGGTGAATTGACTGCATTTCAGGGTTCAACTAAAAGTACAGTTTGCTACAAATAAATAAATAAAAATTTGTATTTAATTAAAATTTCGAAAAAGTATAAGAAAATTTCAATATTTTAAAATCTCCACTACTTTAAATATTAATATTTTTAGATTAATCAGTCACTTTTTTTTCTTTTCAAATGTGTATTACACAATATTGGGCTTGGATTTTTAGATAATTTAATACTGCATTTAATATAATTTATATTACTAAAATTCTTAATTTGTGATAAATATGTTTAAAAATATATTTAAAAAAAAATTATATATATATAAAGGTTTAATTATCATTTGTAAAAGTGGAAAAATAAGACCAATAAAAAGAAATCTTCATTTATTCTGATAATTACGGAGGAAAGCAGACGATTAAAAAAAGTATTTTTATATGTATTATAAATTTTATATCATTAAACAGACGATTTTCGTACTTCAGTTGAATTACGGAAAGAGTGTTTTGATTTGTTATAAAAATAGATGTAATCTGTCATTTCTTATTTGTGCAAACGATAACTTATGTTCATGTTGAACTTTGGAGATAAATGTATTTACAGAAAATTGGAAAATTGAAAACTTGGATTAACTGGTAACAACTTGCATTTTAACATTACTGCATTAATATTTTATTATTTTTTCGAAGATACGCATTACTTGAATAATCTAATCCTAAAGACGTTTAAAAAATTGCACCCGAAAATTATTTTGTATTATTTATACATATACAAAAAAAGGCAAGTTTTCATTTAGAATGCTATAAAATAAAAAAGCGATAGGAAAAAAAAAATCATTATTTCAGGATTGTGCTTAAAATAAAAAACGCGAATAATAATTAATAAAAAAAAGTTCTAGGCGTAAACTAGTTTCGTAGTTTTATCAATAGAAATATTCGTTTAAAAATTGCAGAAAAAAAATAAATTTTCATGAAAAAATTTAAAAAGTAAATGTAATTTATTAAGAAAATATCAAAAGCTGTAGCAATTTTGTAATAAAAATACTTAAAATTTGTAAAGTGTAAAAATACAAAAATAAATAAATAAAAGCCGATGACTGATTCGAACCCGCAACTTTTCGACTTGTAGGATTGTACGATACCACGACGCCACGGATTCACATGCGGCGTTCGTACTAATAAGTATTTGAAATATACGCTGAACTTTGACCACCAATTTCTCAAAAACCAAGGCCCATTTGAAAGAATCCTTTCAGCTGAATAATTAGTGGTATGACCCCTACAACATACTTAGAAATCATCAATATCTGTGTGCACCATGTTTGGTGGTGCCCTTGTTAGACTTATCCAATGAATTCGCAAAACTAATTATGGAGGTGTCCTCATCAGGATGATCCTATGTCTAAAATTTGAATGAAATATGAGAATTTTGCATGAAAAACCCATTTATCTAAATTAAAGGCGGGGGATTAGCCCCCATCCCCCTCTTTATTCTTATCCAATGAACTTCCAAAACTAATCGTGGCGGTGCCCTCATCAGAATGATCCTACGTCTAAAATTTGAATGAAATTTGATAAATCTGTATGGAAAACCCATTTATCGAAATTAAGATTGGAGAATTAGCTCCCAGTTCCGTCTCTTTATACGTATACAATGAACTCCCAAAACTAATCATGGTGGTGCCCTCATCAGAAAAATCCTATGTCTAAAATTTGAATGAAATCTGATAAAGCTGCATAAAAGACCCATTTATCGAAATAAGGGGTGGGAAATTAGCCCCCTGTTTCATCTCTTTATTAGGTACTTATCAAATGAGTACCTAATACTAATCACAGAGGCGCCTCATCAGAATGATCCTATTTGCTTAATTTTGAATGAAAATTGATAATTCTGGATGTAAAACCCATTGATATAAATTAAGGGGAAGAGTATTAGCCCCCGTTCCCCCACTTATACTTGTCGAATGAATTCCCAAAATTAATCAGGGAAACACCTTATCAGAATATACCTATGTTTAAAATTTCAAGTGAATGGGAAATTTTTATCATGAGTTATTGCATTATGCATTTACATACATACATACAGAATGGGAGGGCACATAAGCTCACAGGTTTTGATAGCCTCTGAGCTAAAAATCATTATTACAGTACCATTTTCTGGCAAAATATTTTCGAATTGAAAGAAGACCTGACAGCCTTTCAAAGAAATTTGGTTCATTTCTATGCATAACTTCATACAGTGTTTTTTGATAGAATAATGAAAGTTGCACAAAAATTGTGATTATAGCACCGCCTTACAGCGAAATGTTTCCATAATAAATATGGACGTGCTGGCTACAGCCAAAAACAGAATATTTGGTTCATTCTATGTATAACTTCATACACATTTTGATGGTATGATCATATGATGGCAACACTGGGACAAACAGAGGTTTTGAATAAATATGTTTTTGGGATATTGGATTCCTAAAACATGTAAATTCGTAGTAAAAAATTGATAACATTACTTTCTTCTATCAAGGATGGAAGAAAATAAAAATAGGTCTGTTTAGTTGTTTAACTTAAAAACCAATTAACCCATTGTTTAAATTAAAAGAAAGAAAGAAAATTAATAAAATCATAGTTTAATAAACAACTTCAAATTTTATAAAGACAGAAAACCAACATTTAGAAATGCATAAATAATGCATGTAAAGGTAGCAAACAGCCATTTTGAATCTATCATTCGCTCACATAATTTAGCCTGCACTTTTCTGTCGCTTTGCTCAACTTAGCTTTTTCTAGCATGCTGAGTTTTGTCCTGATGAAAAATCTCGATAGTAGATTCAAAACGGCTGTTTGCTACCTTTTCATGCATCATGCATTATTTGTGCATTTCTAAATGTTGGTTTTCTATCTTTATACATTTTTGCAAAAAGGCTTTATTTGCTATTTTGACTTCAAATTTTGTTTTACAATCTGAAAGTAAAGATACAATTTTCTAAAAGATAAAAACGTAAATTCTTGAATTTATTACAGCGTTTAAATATAAATCGTAGGGAAGCTGGCAATTCTTCAAACTTTTGAGAGTTACCTTTTACTCATTGATAGGGAACTTATTATAACATTTCATCTTTTACATTGCAAACAAAAGTTTTTAGGCATTGTTTGGGATCAAACGATTACTGTTATTCATCTATATTTGCTTTGCTGCATTCTACCGGATATCAGATAGACAAGTCGGATATCCGGTGATTGTGATTCGGATATCCGATGATATTTTGGATACTAAAAAATCAGCTGGATATGCCGGATATCGAATATTGGCTGGATATCCGTTGCATCCCTAATTGAAAATAAAGTAATTTTTTCAACTGGATAAATCATATTCATGGCTGGAATAGCAAAGTTGAGGTTTATTCCAACAGGCCAAAAAATGTCCAGACCAGTTAGAGCCCAGGCAGTTTGCAGCCATTTCCAACAAATAAGAGTGAACTATGTCAGTCAGGTATCATCTGGATTGCAAAATAGATAAAGCATTGGTATCCAGGTTCGATCCTTGGTCTGGACATTTTTTGCTCTGTTGGAATAAACCTCAACTGTGTTATTTGAGCCACAAATATGACATTTTATATTTGTCTAAAATTAAATCAGAATTATGTGAATCAAAAACTGGAGTTATATTCAGACAGATCACTGTTTAGGCATCTGAATTCAAACAAGGTCCTGTTCAAATAAATAAATTTCAATAAATGATTTATTACAATACCAGATAACTTTATTTTATTTTAGTAGAAAATAAATTATATGTAAAGGAAAAAAATACCTTTGCCAGTATTGTGACATATACTGAGCATACATTTGCTGCATCACAGCCATTTGGGTCACTACTTGGGGATCAGCAGGATATGCTGGCAAAGTGTTAAGAGGCTGATGGAACTGAAAGTCACTGAAATTAAGCAAAGTAAAATACATTTATCAACATATTTATCTTGCATTAGCACACAAATTTTTATTTTTGAAGTGTTATAGAGAATTTTTAGTAACAACAAAAACATATAGACATACACTCAAAAAATATTGATTTAATATTGCATATTTATTGTGTTGTTTTAAATAACTTTTGCATCTTTTTATTGACAACTTTCAACAATTGAAAAAAAATCTAATGAATGGAATCTAATGAATGGAATGGAGCATTGCTGCTACAATGCTCCCTTTCCAATCACTTTTTGGGTGCGTTCGTAATTCTGTAAATATGTAGCACCTATAGTGGTCATTCAGTCCGTCCGTCTGTCTGTCCGCATATAACAACGCAGAAACTACCCAACCGAATCGTTTGAAATTTGAAATACATAATTATTACAAAATTTTGTTAAGTCATTTCAAATTTTATGAAAATCGGATGCATAGATCAATTACAGGGGCAATCAAAAGTATTCCATTACATTACGGTCAATAAGGAAAAAAGTTCCAAATGCATTTTAATCGTTTGAAATTTAAAAAACATAATTATTACATAATTTTGTCGAGTTATTTCAAATTTTTTGATAATCGGGTGCATAGATCAATTACAGGGGCAATCAAAAGTATTCCATTACATTACGGTCAATGGGGGAAAAAGTTTCAAATGCATTTTAATCGTTTGAAATTTAAAAAACATAATTATTACATAATTTTGTCGAGTTATTTCAAATTTTTTGATAATCGGCTGCATAGATCAATTACAGGGGCAATCAAAAGTATTCCATTACATTACGGTCAATGGGGAAAAAAGTTTCAAATGCATTTTAATCGTTTGAAATTTTAAAAACATAACTATTACATAATTTTGTCGAGTTATTTCAAATTTTTTGATAATCGGGTGCATAGATCAATTACAGAGGCAATCAAAAGTATTCAATTACATTATGGTCAATGGGGAAAAAATTTCAAATGTGTTTTATACGTTTGAAATTTAAAATACATAATTATTACATAATTTTGTCGAATTATTTCAAATTTTATGAAAATCGGATGAATAGATCAATTACAGGGACAATCAAAAAAGTATTCCATTACATTACGGTCAATGGGGGAAAAAAGTTTCAAATGCATTTTAATGGTGTTACACTCATTCGAACTTAATAAAATTTAGATGCAACTATAAAGTACATATTATAATGTACATTTTACATAATTTGTGGTGCAAAGAACGTTTGTTATTGATTTACAAGGCCACACAAAAGTATTCCATTACATAATGGTATAGGAAGAACATTGTTTGATGAGCGTTTTAATTATAATTCACTATTTACAATTTTATGAGATTGATATATGAGAGTAATATTTTTAAAACTTTGTTATTGTACGAACACACCTCATTTGCTACGCTTATGTGCAATTTCCAACTTGTTTAAAACTTAAGTTAACTTTCTGAACTCAAAAAGATCTCTCTCTTAAACCATTAAGAGAATACATTAATAAGTAATCATTAACAATAAATAAATTTTAAATGTGAGTAAGCATTAGACAAACTAAAAAAATTAAAGTACTTCAGGTTTTCTTTAATCAAATTATGTAAAAGAGAGCATTACCATTAATCAAAATAATTTACATTTTTAAATTGTTTTAATATTCTTTAATGCAATTCTTATATAAATGAGATATCACTGTCATTAATCAAAATAATGTACATTTATAAATTGTTTTAAGATTCTTTAAAACAAAACTGATTAGATTTTTTTTTTTTTTTTTTTTTTTTTTTTTTTGCTATTTGCTGAAAGAAGACCATTACAAAAACTGCATATCTATATCTTAAATTTGAATCAAAATCTGAATTTTCAAAAGAAAAGGACACAGACACTGAATGTCCAGATTGCACAAATATTTTAATGAACTCAAGTGATTTTAGCTGCTTGTGTACTCATCAAACATTACAAGATTCAAGGCATATAAACATAGCCCCCAATATGAGGATGATTTGGTATTAAAGACTCCATTTTATATGTTTGAAATTTGAAGCTTTGATAAAATTCATTTGCTGCTTAATCTTGCTAGCCTTGTGATAATAACCTTCTAAGCATCTTGAGGACTTTCTTGCATTTTCATAAAAATGCTTATAAAAATAATCTTAATAAAAATTTTTATTTCCTTGTTTGTTTCTAAAATAAACTTTTAGCCCCGTTATTTGGTATACATCTTGAAATACAATTTCTGTTTAAAATATTTTTGTCTACAATAGATTAAAGTTGTTTTATAGTAACAAAAAAATATGCGTAAACTGCTCAGAGGGTTAAAAAGTATCAGAAATTAATTGAACAAAGACTACTTTTCAGTAGAGATTAACAGATATTAATGATAGAGTTTCTTATTTTACGTTTAAAAAATACATATCTAAGTACATTAAACATTAGTCATAACTTAAAACAAGGTGATTAAAATTAAACTGACTGTGCTCAGAGGTTCATAGTTATGGCTCTACAGAACAAATCTAAATGAAACTTCAAATATATGTTATGTAGATCATGTGGCCAAATCTTTCATTAAAAATGTTTAAAGTTTTGCCACCAGCTCGAACTACTCAATTATTAAGAAAATAAAAACAAATTCAAGTGAAACAAAAAACAATGTTCATAATATGAAAGAGTATGTGAAAAATTGAATGATGTGTTTTATAGTTAGCACAATTTAAAAATATTTTTATTGATTTACTTTTTAAATGACTGAAGTACAGTCAAAACATGTAAGCAGTAAAATAAACCTATTTTTATTGTTTTTAAAGTTTTAATTTATATCTTTTAGCAATTAAAATTAGCATAGAATAATTCTAATTTATTATTTTTTCGCCTTAATCATGGCATCATTTTTGACAGAAAACCTTTTCCATATGGAAACAATATTTGTGCTTCATTTATAAATAATATATATACATATATATATATATACATACATTTTAAATATGATATCACATTCATCTGCTTTTTAATGCTTGAAATTTCTCATTTCATTTTTTTTTATATATGTGCAAATTTTTCAATAAAAAATTAATTACTGTGTAAAAATTATTTTTTCAGATTTTAAAAATGAAGCAAATGTAGAAAAAAATGGCTAAATTTTATTTAAAAAAATATCTGCTAATTCTCTATGAAAACAGAGAAATTTAAAATTATTAAAAAAAAAAAAAAAAAAACTTGAATAAGTAAATAAAAAATAGCCTAAAACCTTTTCCAGGTTTATAGTCCTACATCCAAAGACATTAAATCGTCTGTTTTGACATTGACTTTAGCCAAGCATTCACACACACTTTTGCATTTATAATATTACTTACCCATCATACGTAGTATAGGGTAAGTCTTGCAATCGTTTTGAAAATCGAAATTTTTTTTTTGACGGATTTACACATTTTAGATAGTGGAGATTCTGAAAAACATATTTTTAGAAAAAAATTTTTGCCGTCCGTCCGTCTGTGTGTCTGTCTGTCTGTCTGTAACCGCTCTATCTCCCGAACAAATTGAGATAGAGACTTGAAATTTTGTATGTAGTTAGTATGTAAGAATGGGACGAAGCCTATTTAATACCAGCAACCTCGATTATCCGGAATTATTTTTTTCGGACCCTCGAAAAATTCGTTCTGATGAAAGGTATATAAAAATTTTCGAATTTTTTTGTTTTAAGGAATGGACGTAAAAGGCAATAAAATAACACACATTTTGCATATAGAACGAAGTCGATCGGATTATTAGTTGCCGAGATATTTGTAATCCTGTTTTCCACATTCTTCGATTTTTTATGACCCTGTATTTCATTCAAATTTCAATTCAGAGGTATATTTTAATTGGAAATGAGATGCTTAATCCGACGCAGTTAATTGTTAGTTAATAGAATTATTATTTTTGGAGTTATAAGGATGTTTCTTTTATGCAGTTCAGTACTACTTGAGTAGTTTGGCTTTTTATGTAATTTGTCAAAATTGGTACATCAGCAGTTCTTTAATAGAACATTACTACAGGTATATTAACAATATTTAAATTTTTGCTTATGAATTGCTATGCATAGTATAAATAGTTTTCACATGTTTTATTTTCATATACATATCCATGATGGGTAAGTATTACGGTGGCCCCCAACGACTAGTTTTTAGAATAAGATTAAGATACCTTTTTTATGCTATTTTAAGTAATATAAAATCACAAATTGACTGAATATAGAATATTCGGAACTTTATCATTAAACAGCTGACTATTTTTGCCATTCAGAAAATTGTCGTCAAATGGTAAAATTTAGCTCCAATAAATGATAAACTATTGAGCAATTAACAGTTTAGGTCTCCCTAAAGCCATATGACACTGCAATTTAATTTTACAGAAGATAATACAGTATATGATAATATATTCACTTTTTTTGGGAAGGAGATTATGTGGTTTTCTTGCATAAAAGAATATATATGATTAAGATAACCTATTAAAAAAAAAAAAAAAAAAAAAAAACAACATAAAAATGCATTAATAGCACAACAGACAGCTTTTGTTATTTCAATTTAATTCTCGATAAATTGAAACAAAGTAACTTTATGACAAGCTTTTTTATAACAGTTTATTAAGCATAATGTATTTTAAATAGAAGATAATTGAATGCCTACTTAGAACAGATAAGAGTAACAACCCAATCATGCTTTTATTATTCACTAGCAGGCTATGCCCGCTTCGCTGGTCCATATTTCCAAACGAACCTTGACTCAAAAAAAATGGCGATTTAAAAATTTTATTTTAAAGCAGTATAGACCACCCTGGAATGTTCTTCCGTATTGCTGAAAATCAAGCCAACTCCATTGCAATATTGTACTATTGTAAGTCTTGGCGAAAATTTGGACAATTAAGCACCATCTCTTTTATTTTATCATTTACAGTAGAGTTTCGTATGAACATGAGACCGTTATGACAACAGGAATCAAAATGTTCTCGAGTCATCACACTATTACATTAGAGGCATTGCAATGATTAGCGAGATTGATTATCAAACTCTATTAACTTTCGGATTGTACATTATCATTTCTTAGTTCTTAAAATCCCGACATCTGAACTTGCATTATGTGTAGTTCTGGTAGCCTACATACAATGTCATTTCATGTTACATTTTTTAATAAACGTCCTCTTCTAGCAGGCTCACTGTAGTTTCCTATCTACCTTAATCTGTTCCAGCAAGAATACATAGAGTAAAAAATGTAAAGAATTATTGACAGATAAAGAAGAGTTTTTGTTTGTTTGTATTTATGACGACCATTTATCTACATGTGGGATATAGGCCCTAAGGAAAGGATGCCCTCCGTGGGGGTGGCAGACGATATTGTTACAAATGTACCAGACTTATTTCATGTTTGTCCTCAAATAAATGTGAAATTTACGATCATCCATTATTGGCATTTAATGTTATAGCTTGACGATAGTTTTGTTCGACTACTTGATTATTCCGTCGATCAATTTCGCCAAATTATACAAATGGACATAATTTTTATTTTAAATAACCAAAGAATCAATAAATTACTAAAATGTTAATAGAAATACAAATAAACATCAAATTAAAATTGGTTGATGAAGTAACAATTACGTATAACAAATTTAATGTCAAATGGTCGATGGGATTATCAAGTATTACCAAATTACATAAACAAATTGTATAAACAATAATATTGCCAATAATATGTAGGGCAGGTGTCATCTACGGATCCCGTTGGCGCGATTGCAGCAAATTGCGATTTTATGCCTCACGTGGTAATCCGGTAATAGTTGATTATTTTTGAGTAAATTATTTCATTATTTTTCTTTTCTCTTTTAAAATTATATAAATTGTTTTATTCCATAATTATTTATTGACTTAGTTTATTATTATTATTTCCTTTTTAAAATAATAGAAAATAAAAAAGAGTAATATAAATGTAATTGGTATTTGAAAACGCAGTGTTCTCCAAATTGGCATCATAAAAAAAATCATGCCAAGGTGATGCGTGTATAAAAGTGGAAAAATGTTTGCAATAATATAAACAAAAAAAAACGTAAACAAATAATTAAAAATTCGCCATTTCGATAGGTTTTCAAAATAACATCAAGCTTAATTCTCCAGTCGGGCAGCAATAGTAAATTTTCTTTTCTTCGTCTGTTTCATAATAAAAAAACATAAATTTAATAACTTCTAATTAAATAATCTGACTAATTTTCTGTAATCGGATTTATGATCTAAAAGTATCCTTAATACATAAACAAAACAGTGCAGTTGTCATGTACACGCTGAGGTCGGCGCGATAATTTTTTACACTAATTTGGCGGAAGAATCGTTTTCGAATACCAGTTTCATATATATATTTAAATTATTTTCTATTATTTAAAAAATAATAACAATTAGTATTTAAATAATAAGTATAGAACAAAACAGTTTACATAATTTTAAAGAAGAGAAAGGAAATAAAAAAACATTTTATTAATAATTAAATAACAATAGTCGGGTTGCCATGCCAGGCAAAATAACGTTAATTTAGTGTCCATTAGTTACCTCGGTGTGTATATGATATCTGTGCAAACAAAACTTCCGATAATGTAATAAATGACGTCATATTTATTTTCCTTTGAATTTTTTTTTTTTTTTAATTTTTCACGTGGATACTGTTCAACTAAAAATTAATTGCCGAGGAGAAATTATTTTCCATATTTTGATTTTTTTGGCAACAGGAAAGAAAATGGTTATTTTTTATCGGAAAAATTTTAATTGATTCTGTATGAAAAATAATGAAATTTTGAATTATTAAGGAAAATATTTGAATAAATCAATTAAAAATTAGCCTATGTTCACCGGAAATAGTGTAGCTATCCAACGGTGAAAGAATTTTTCAAAACCGTCAAGTAGTTTCGGAGCCTATTCAATTCAAACAAACAAACAATCAAATCTTTCCTCTTTATAATATTAGTATAGATGAAAAGAAAAAACACAATTAAAATACTGACAATAAAGTTACTTCTGAAAATGAAAAGAATAAGACACATGCTTACTGATCTCATTTTTAATAATTTACTGAATTACTTATACATACAAAAAACAAAATTAATAATGAAATTACTTTTGAGGATGCGAAGAATTACGTCTCTGCCTCAAAACATTTTCAGAAGATGCACCTGTATTTCCTTCCCTAGATTGTGCTGATGCAGATACATTTGACAAAGTATGACTAGTACTTGGAATCTAGTTAACACAATGTGAAAAAAAAAAAAAAAAAAAAATATTTGTAGAAGTAAAATTACACATAAAGTATAGATTACAATGCTAAATAATGTGAATGTATCAAACTGACCATTATCTAAAGTGCACCTTATTTTTTAACTGTGAAAATAAGGATATTTCTTTAAAATTCATGTAAAATATGCATGAAAAATTGAGATTAAAAATTATGAATCTTATAAAGTATGGTAAATTAAAATTTTATCTACTGCCCACAAATTACCATACTATTTTCATTTTTTATAAATCTTTCCACTTAAATTCACAAATACTTTGTCACATGAATTTGCATTGTTACTTGATATAGCTTGATTATTGCATTGTTCATAAACAAAGTCATCTTCAGTCACATCTATCACATCAAAAATGCCTCACCTAAGAAATGACTGGTTAACTAAGGAATCTGAGATTTCATTAGGAAAGATATTCTATGTATCTTTAGTCCATTATGCTATAGCAGAAAATGAAATTTTGTTAAAAAGTTTTAAAAAAGAGGAATTTCCTGAGGTCTAGAAAAAATGAAAGAATGGAGAGGGAA
Source organism: Maratus speculifer (assembly GCA_964019185.1). NCBI lineage: Eukaryota > Metazoa > Arthropoda > Arachnida > Araneae > Salticidae > Maratus > Maratus speculifer. Next base: position 51,086,816 of record OZ025290.1, on the reverse strand, counting down.
TTAAAGACATTTCAAATACCATTTCATTTTTGACAACAGAGTCACAAAAAGGAAGGACATAGGAAAAAAATAATAATAATTTTTCTTTCTTTAAATTTGGATTCTGATCCTTAATAAACCATCTTTTTTTGCTTTCCGATAGCATTTTAAAAGAATAAGTGAAATTAATAGTTTGAAAATTGCAGTGGCTATTGAAAGGTTAACAGAAATTTCATGAGAAAAATAGAAAGTGATCAGTTGCATTATTGTATGTTGCTGTCTTTTGGAATTACCAATTATTTAGAGGATTTGTCTTCAGTACTGTGATTTTGTCAAAAGTAAAGACTTATCTAAAAAAATGACAATCATGAAAGACTAGTTAATTTTAACATTATGATAATTAGAATTAATGACAATAATTTGTTTAATTATGTATGTTTTTAAGACTTGTACATGTCTATGATCCCAATCAACCACCTTCTATAAGGTCACATTATTACTAAATTATGATGACAAATAACAAATTGAAGAATGTTCCAATTCCAAACTTTTATACACAAGAATATTAAGAAAATTAAATTTTAGAACATTGCTAAAGAATAATAAAGTGCTTTTATATGAAGATAGTGACATACCTGATATAAAAATTGATTTGTTCAGATGATTTTGGAAATGATCTTTCACAAATTTCTGTATATTATTTTAAAATCTTGTGCATATGCTTAAAAAAACATACAAGCTTTATCATTTTTATAATTTTGAAGTAATACATATGGCTTTTTATATGCTATTTTTTATTTAATAGTTGCCTAGCAACTGAATTTTACAGCACATCAGTAAAAGAAAATTAAATAAAAACAAGCTAATTTGACATTCTTACAAGTTAGATTTTCTGAACCTTTAATAAAACTTATATATTTAAAAATTTACAAATAATCTTATATTATTAATTCTGCATTTTAAGGTGCAAGATATTATGTGAAGTGAGACGAATTTTTTTAATTATCATTTTGGCTTGTGGAAAAATGTTTCTGGCATCAGTTAAAATTGATTGGTTCTGCAAATCACAGTATTTAATCACTGCTTTTTCTCTGTTATTTTCATGACATCATCATTTAATGATGTAATTGTTGTTTTAATTAACATAAAACCTAATAAATTAGTAAAGCATCATTAAAAATACAAATAAAACATCAAATTAAAAATTACTTGATGAGCTCAACATGTGTCAATGCATTTGATGTTAACCAGGGTTGGCAAAAAACTGGGTTTTTTCTAAAAAAAACCCCAAAAAATATGGGTTTTTTTGTTTAAAGCAGGTTTTTTTTAAATAGGATTTCCTACTACATATACAAGCATATATATCAATAAAAATAAATATTTATGAATACATAAGTAATAACTTGATTGAAAAGTAATTCTAATCAATGTAATCATTTAATATACAATTAGTTATGTAGAAAATCGAAATCATTTAAATAATAAACATTTTTAGAAAAAGCTATGTCTTTTATTTCATAAATAAAATTTTCTACATAATGAAACATTGATACCTTGAAAATTTTAATATACAATCTTTTAATTATTAGCACTATAAATAAATATATGATGCAGTTTCATAAATAAAACTTTATATATATATTATTTTCACAAGGCTATTCAAAATAATTTCTTTGTTATATCAGATGTCTGATTTTTCTGTTAGAAGACTACATGAATTATCTTTTATTGAACATAAAACTTTTTATAAGAAAAATTTCGAAATGATTTGAATTTAGCAGTAGAGTCTACACATTTTAAGAAGTGTTGTGTATTGCTATTTGACATTTCTCCTCTGAAACTACCAGGTTAAAAGAAAAAGAAAAGGGCGACAAACAAAATTTATAAAATAAACGAAAATATCTATTTAATAGCTTTTTAGACTATTGATACATTAATCTTAAAATATAAAGCAGTTTTATAAATACTGTCTTCCACGAAAACATTTAAATAGCCATCAGACTACACACTACATTTTAACGCTTAGTACTTTTAAATGTCTAAACAAAAAATTACATCTTTTTATGTATCTTTATGAGACTTTCTTTCTATTATGTCCTAAGCAAACCTTGCCTTGTTCCTTTCTCCTCTGTTTTCTTGGCTGATCTAAGTTATGGATTTGGTTATGGAATAGAAGATTTAAATATATCTTATTGCATATTTTAATTAAATGCAAACAGGTACTTCCCTAGCACCAAATTTTTCAATGTCTTCTTATTTGATTTTATATCTTGAGTTTTTTTTTTATTATTCTTAGAAAATAATCCCCCCAATCAAGAAAATTTTCTTTTAGAGTTTGACTGAAATCTCAAAGGTCATTTTATGTTGTTAACTGTAAATCTGCATATCCCAAAGGAAAACTTTTCTCCTAAATATTACTATTTTTAATCCATTTTGTCTTCGCCAACTTTAAATAATTTGTTTTCTTTATAGCTTCAGATATGTTCATCATTGCATGAAATTTGCATTCTACATGCATATTAACATGTCCTAGACTAGACTCACTATGTCTCATGATGACTGCTGAGACTTAAAAATAGAAATTACTTACATGCAATAATTTGACACACTTAAATTACAAAAATGAGAAAATATTATATTAGATTTTTTCTAAAAAAAAACAATTGGTTTAAACTATGTCAACCCATTTAGAAACAGAATAGAATCATAATGCAAAATCCCCATTCTCAATGTAAGAATGCAAGAAAAACAAAGGCTTAACCCAATAAAAACAGAATAAAAAAATTATTCATTAGCATACATAACAAAAAAAAAAAAAAAAAAAAAAATAAATAAATGGAGAAAATTACTTAAGAATGTCATATTCGAGGCTTTGAGGAATGATGAAATCCTTAGTAAATCTTAACTAATCAAGCAATTTAAATAATAAAAGTGCATTTTTAGCTCGAGTCTGCCCTTCTGGCTATAAATGTTTTACAATTAATGGTTATATATATATATATATAGAACCATTATACAATACTACAATTCAACTCAAAATATGGAATAACCGATTAAATAACAAACTATAACAAAACAGAGGAATTGGCAAATGTTTGAACAAATACGAAGTATTGGAAATGTGATATTTAGCTCGTTATCAAGGGTAATACTAAATAGACACATTATGACATTAATTTCTGATTAGAAATCAGGATAAACCTAAAAATGATATATATATATTTAAGCCTTTTAAAAAAAGGAAGAAAGAAAACTCATTTTTTTCTAACCAGCTAATTTAAAAAAAAATGGTTATTCAGCCATGTAGATTTATAGCTTATATGAAAAGTTGGGTTGATTAAAAATATTTGCCATTTTAGAAATTTATTAATTCATCATTTTTCTACAACTTTGCTTGTAGCTTCTGCATAATTTGGATTTTGCATTTACCAATGCATAAAATAAAACATAAAAAAACCAGATGAAAAAAACCAGCATGTTTTTTTTTAAAAAAAACATTGGTTTAAACCAAACAACCCTGATGTTAACTGAATGTAACTCCATGATCATCTATTTTGGATGTTAAATTTTATAGTTTGGCAATCCTTTTTAGTCAAATTTCACAAGAAATATTACCTATTACAGTCATTATTATGGTTTAAAAAAATTTTTCGTAACTTTTTATTATATGACCCCAAGAATCCAAAATCAACCCCATCTAAAAAATTTATGTACAGTAAAACCTCTAAATAATGGACACCTCGAGAACGCAGAAATTGTCCACAATTTGGAGGTGTCCACTATTGGGAAAACCTCAGAGATTCAAAAATCACTAAGAAATGCTTAATATTTCATTAATTTACTTTTATAAGTCCAAAAAACTTATTATATAATTAATCAGAAATTAAAAATATTTTTTAATCAATAAAATGGAATTAAATTTGTGCACACTTTTATCTCCTGTTTATTACATTCTCGTGAAATAATCTGCTACAAAAGTTTACTTTTGCTTGCGATTGCATGTAATTTGTTTTTCTATGTGACATTATTGGACATTGTAGACTTTCGGGCGGTAAGGAAAGGATTGCACTTCTTGATCTTTAAAAGCATAAAATCTCAAAATATTCTTTGGCGATACTCCTCCCAGGCAACACCCTGAATTTAGCACTGAACGTGGGTGGGTGGGTGGGGGGTTGGGAATTTTCCTCAGCTCTTTATCTACAATTATCTGTGATCACAAAATTTGTGACATGTTTTCCTGATAAATTCAGAGGCCTTTTTGTTTTTTTTTTCCCTCTCTCTTTAAAACATACTTTTTCATCCTTTATTGCCATAAATAGTGTCTGCTATTCGGAATGTCTGTTATTCAGAGGTTAAACATACAAAAATTTAAATTTTGGGAGTGGGAATTGTAAAACTGCCCGTTAAGGTGTCCCGGAGGTGGCCGCTAATCAGGAGTGTTCATTATGGAGGTTTTACTGTAGATATATATACTAAATTTTGAATGCACAATAAAAGTCACAATTATGCACAAATTGTCTTCAAACTCACTAAATACATTGAGATGGTTAATATCTCAGCAGGGATTGCAAATAGGTATAAAGAACTAAATCGAATGGAAATGGGGAAGCTTAAAAAAATTGAATAGTACCTTAATATGGCTCTGACAAATCCAGCTCTTAAAGAACAATAACAGGAAAAAAAATAAATATTTTTCAGTATAGCAGATGCCAACATTTAAAAAAAACCAATAAAATTCTTAGTATAAAAATTACTTTACTATTTTAAGATTTGTGCATGAAAAAAAAAAAAAAAAAAAAAAAAAAAAAGAATATTATGTCTTAATTTTTCAGTAGCAAAATTTCCAGATAACAAAAAAAAAAAAAAAAAGAAATAAATAGCGTGACAAATTAAAAAAAAAAAAAATGTCATGTTGGAAATATAATGGAAGGAAAGCAGATGAACATATAATGTCATGAGAGTTTGTAAAAAAACACTAAAATATAATAAAATCCAAACTATAAAAATATTGGTATATTTTAACATTTTGAAGGTCTCTGATTTTGTGTTTGCCATTTTTAAATCTATTCTATAAATATATGTACGTGTGTATGCATGTATATTAGATTTTCACAAAAGGTTTAGGACTCTAGATATCATTAGTAGTTATGAAACTGGGTTTAACTCTAATCTTGATTTAGATTTTGTTGGTGGGATTTGTCCTAGCTTTGAAATCTACCTCCACCTGTAGGCCAGGCTGACAGGGGATTTTTTTTAAATGGAAAGTGGTTGACAGGATAGTAGACAAGTACCGTAAGATTTTTATTATCTTCACAGATAATGGTTAATATAAGGACTTTATAAATCATTAATTCTCGTATTAAGAGAATTCATAGAGAGTAATTATAAATTTAAAGCATACAGAATGATTATAATTAAAGTTTAAGTTTCAAAAAGTTCTAAAAAACGAACCACTGATTAGAATGACGTCAAAATTGAACAGCATATTATTGAAGAAGGGGGAAAGAACATGAATGTACAAAAAAAAAAAAAAAAAAAAAAAAAAATCAAATTTTAGTTACAGATGGCACTAGAATTTCGGCTACAAATGATAGATCATAAAACAATAGCTAAGTCATAGGTTACACAATAAACCAACTGTACTGTTCAGTGTGCATGACTGTACAGGTGTGAAACTGTTAGTTACGTAAGCCCATCCATCACAGCAAGGTTGTATTACATAGGATGGGAAAAATCAACTTTTAACTGTCCTGAGGCTAAAACCTGGATAAAAAGCATCCATTTAATCGGTTTTTAACTTTTCTGAGGCCAAAAACGGTATAAAAATCATCCATCCAATTAGTTTTTAAGTGTTGCAAGACTGGCACAAAACATGTTCAATATGCTGTCCACTGTTGTGTGCAACAAGATTAAATTGGGAAACAGCATGTAGAGCAAGTGTCACAGGGGTCAAGTTCTAAATGTGTTGCACAATGCGTGTCTTCAATTCAGCTACATTGACAAACAGAATACTGAACACATCTTTCAGATAACCTCACAGGCAGAAATCACATGGATTAAGATCAGGTGATTGGACCAGCCAAGTTGTAGGGAAATGACGACTGATAATTTTAGCATTTCTGAAATGCCGCCTCAACAACTGCTTCATTCAATTTGCAGTGTGTGGAGGAGTGCAATCTTGCATAAAAATGATACTATTCAGGCATCCACGCACACCATGGCACAGCTGGAATGACACCATTATGCAAAAGAGACTCATGCGCTAACTATTGACGGTAATGGTAACAGGACCAAAAGCACATGTCTCCTTGAAAAAATGTGGCCATACGATAAATGATACCGTAAATCAGCATCACACAGTGACCTTTGCAGGATGAAGTGGTACTGGGTTCGTTGGGAGTGGATTTTCTGTTGCACATACTTGGCAATTCTGTGTATTGACATATCCCATCAGATGGAAATGGGCTTCGCCTGTATACAGAATTTTTGCACAGCGAATCATTATCCATTTCTATGCAGCAAGAAATGCCAAAGCAAAACTTTCTCTTACTGGCAAATCAGAAAGAAACAACTCCTGCACATGGCAAATTTTGTACGGATAGCACTGAAGGATGTTTTGTAGAATGTTATGCACCATGCTCACAGGCCTGGCCTATGTTCGGACAATTCTCTGTGCACTGCATGGTTGCACACCACTGCTTGACTCCTCCTGAACTGTTGTAGCCACTTCTTCAACTACCCCTGAATCACATCTTTTCCTGCCTTTACCAGACAGCATGTCAAACAAACCTGTATTTTCGAATTTTTTCATCATTTTCACAAGACCCGTGACAGTCATCAGTCCAACACCTTTTTTCATACCCTTGAAGGGTCCTGAACTTCTGAAGTGCTACTGGTGCAAAATCACCGTTCTTGTAATAAAGCTTTACAGGCAGAGCACAGTCCTTCAAAGAGAACTCATAGCGAACATCTGAGACGCAAAATGTGAAAAAGGTGTTTGCCCAGTGCTTTTATAGCACTTGAAATGGCCGTGTGCATGCTAGGTATTTTAATTTACATCTTCTGACATTTACAGCACATGTCACAAAAATTTTGAACTATTTTTATGGGGTTTACTTTCTTTTTCCCTTCTTCAATAATATGCCATTCAATTTTGATGTCATTCTAATCAGTGATTCATTTTTTAGAGCATTTTGAAACTTAAACTTTACATATAATCACCCTGTATATGTTTAAGTCTTCAATGATGTAAAGAATAACTAATTAGACCATTTGCATTAACCTCAAATTAACAAGGTAACTTATTTAAATCTATTACAAGAAGACACAGAAGTTAATAATATTTAAACTGTCAGTGCTCAGTGTTATCTGTAGAACAATCTAATTACAAGAATGAATATAATTTTGCAGGATAATCAATAAAGATGGAACATGAAGGATTCAGAGGTTAAAAAATAGTTCTAAAAGTCACAGCTAAGCAGATATGTGACACAATTGTTTTCCACAGAATCCTTTATTCCTGTTTTATTAAATCATCCTACAAAATTCATTTTTCTTTTTGTAATTAAATTCTGCAAGAGAACACATTGAGCATTGTCAGTTTAATTATCATTACCTTGTATTACAGACAATAAAGCAACTTATAAATCCAACATATCAACAATAAGATTGATGGATAATTAGATGATAAAATGTCTTTTTTTCTATTTAATTTTTTCATGCAAAAAAATTTGCATGTGAAATTTAAATGAAACTTATATAAATGGTAAATGTCTCATATGTTACATTTACCTGGTCAGGTGATACAGAATATTCTCTTGCATTCCAAACTAAGTGAAAAATGTGTACACACGATTCCAGATCTTCCTGCATAATAATAATAATAATTTCAACAAAAAACATTTATTAAAATAAAACATAATTATTTAATGGTAATAAGAATAATTTTCATTATTTAAAGAAAATCAGGGATTCTGAACTAACCATGATAAGAAAATAAAGTTATTGTTCTTAAATTCATAATTACAAAACAGACAAACACACACACACAAAAAAAAAATTTCTTTATAGATACTTAGTTTACAAAGAATATAAAATATATATTATTGATTTTTAGTAATTAAATTTCAATTGCTAAACTGATAATTTAATTTTGATTAAAAACAAGACAAACCTGCCAGCTAGATTATAGCTCTAACTATGAGAATGAGAATCTTTTAATTATTGTCTTTCCAGAGTTTTAAAGGAAGTATTGGGATGGATTCCAACATTCTGATTTAGGATGACTGCTGAATAAAATGTTATACTAATAAGATTCAGAAGTTTATATAAAAACTTAACCTCAGATTCACATTTTCTATTTCAAATCAATTAATGTTTTAACATTTTTTTTTTTAAATATCTTGTAGGATTACACATAAATCACACCAAAATAAAGCCTCCCATAATGAAAAATTCTCTGTGGAATTTATTACACCTAAGTTCTTTTCCAGAAATGTCATTCTTCTGTGATACATTTTAATTTCTAAAGATAAATCATTATAGCAATTGGTCATGGGAAAAAATATCACCAACTGCCATGGAGAAAAAATTGCAAATTTCAGCAATTGATTGAGGAAAAAAATTGTGAATCTTAGCAATCAGTTGCAGAAAGAAATTAAGAATTTCAATAGTTGGCTATGTAAAAAAAAGACTCAAAGTTGCAAATCATTTTCTGCCTTCTTCTTAATATTTTGTGGCACAAAACATGCAGAGTTGAATTGCAACCTCAAATTTCAGATTTCATCATTAATGATATCAATAAAATGAAATTTTTAAATAGGCATAGACAAAAACATGAAAAAAGTGACATTGACAAAAGAAATAATGTATCGCTTTGCCAAGTGTCTCGTGTGTTCTAGGACTCAGCCTTCCTTTCCCCCCCCCCTTTCCTTTCGTTTTAAAAATAATTAAAGCACTTACTTATGATTCCCTCTAAAATTTAGATTAATGTAATAATTCTTTTTTTTTTTCTGAAATTCATACCTTGAATTTACAATGCATATGAAGATATTTAGTGTTATTGTTGAACTAAGCATTAATAATGGTTGTAAATTTCCAAGTCTGTGAAAAAAGTCCAGGCCAAGATTCTAACCAGGATATGTTGGCTGCAGCCATCAATACTCTTCTAACTGAGCCATCCCAAACAGATTTGGAGGACTAATTCATCCAACTAATCTTTAGCGATCGCTATTTTGGGATTTCTTCGCATATTGCGCCAACCAGAACAGAATATTAACAGAATCTTCCCATAAATGTTGCCTTGATCGCATAAATTTGTTGATTTTCCAATCTGAATCTGTAGATTTAGGGAAGGTATGCAAGTAAATAAAATTATGAATAAAAGTAAAATATTGCAAAGTTTAGAATAAATTTAAGGGAGACCAAATTGGTCACCAGAGGCTGCTCTTAATTTAAATGAATAATAATTTAATAAATATAAAAAAATTTCATTTCGCGTGTCTAAATAGATGATAAATATAATGAAATAAAAACATATAAGCACATTTTAAGGGATCTTTTTAATCCATTAATTTATGTTACATACATAATAGTTTTTAAAACTTGCCTGCAACTATTAGAAGAAATGAAATTTCAATTTTGAAATTTATGATACTGCAAATTTTTAAGCTTTTTAAATAATCACACATTTTCAATTTTTACACCATCGTATAGGGAAAAAAATTTACTTTCAAATGCATTTTGTTTAAAAGCTCTATCTCAATTTATTTTTGAGACATTAATTTTTTTGTAGTTTGTAATGCCAATTTTATAACTGTGGTAACAGAAGTACTCCATCTCTTTTAAAAGTAAAGGGTAAAAAATGAAATAAATTTTATATCTATTTAAACTTGTGTGGCAACATTTAGAAGGGAAAAAGCAACAACAAAATGAACTGATGATTTAAAAAATATTTAAATTAAAATAATAAACTTTTTCAAAATTTTAGGATTTGCTGTGTGACAAGAGGTATTCAGCCATAAGTACACAAAATTGGAACTTTCTGGCATATATAGTTTTTATGTAGGGACACTGTGACAGACAGAGGACAGAGACGAATAGGGTTTTGTCTGATGAACGAAACCCTAAAAAGGAAGAAAGAAAAGAAAAATCAGCCTTCGTTATCAGCTCAGTTAAGAGAAGCTTGGTTAATCGAGGCTCTACTGTACATAGGTTAAATATTATATTAAATATTTTGAACTGTTAATAATTCAATTAAGAAAACCAAAATTAAAAAATTAAACCTTTTAAACCAGATATTGATACTTGGAGATGAACTACTATAGCACATCATTTAAACAAAAAAATATAGAAAGAATTAGTTTTAAAAAATTTAGATGGGTCCTTCAGCATGCATAATTTTCCCCCTGTTGAAATATCCCAAAAGAAGTACCATAATCATAAAGTACAGAATGTAAGCCCCTCTTCAGCAGACAGGAAATTCTGAGTATTTTAAGGGAGGAGGTACAACTGAAATTATTGTGAAAAGGATAGGAAAATTAGAGAAATGGAGTGTTGTATTTGGAAATTTTGAAATTTCACAGCATTTATAAAATTTGCAAAATGGAATAAAATTAACATTTTTTGGTTTAAATATTTTTTTCGGTAGAAGCTAAAAAGTTTTTATATATAAAAAAAATAAATTAATGAAACAAATTTACATAAAATAATTAATTTAGATATGAAACAAAAATTATAAAACTTAAATCCAATATAAATATCGATTAAATCTTAGTGGATAAAAATAAAAGAAAAACATTAATAGTATAATATAACGAACATATTCCATTTTGATACAATAGTATGTAAAGTGATTTATTGAAAATAAAATGCATAAGATATATTCATTTAGCAGATATGAAAATGAAAAACTTAAGGAGTTTCTAGAAAATAGGACTGAAAGTATTAGAAAATATAACTTGAAAAAGAGAGCTTAAACAAATAGTATTTTGTTTAAAAAAAAAAAAATCATATATTGGGGGGGGGGGTGTCTTTTGGTACTTTATGGTATAATTTGTGCTAAATTACATTAAACCTGTGTTAAAAAAAAAAAAAAAAAAAAAAAAAAAAAAATCCACTTTTACCTTCTCCCCCCCCCCCCCCCCAACAAAAAAAAAGTATTTTAAAGTGTGTTGGTCACATGGATCAGGATTTCTAAAGTGGAGAAATACTATACATAGTAATATCAAAAATAATCAATTATATCTGTACTAATAACAGAACAAATCGCTCTATCAGTGTGCGATGGTTAGCAAAATCTACGGCACGTATGAAATTCAAATTTTTTATAAAGTTAGTCTATGGTCTCTCCTGATGTAACAGGGTACATTTTATCAAAAAGGGGAACATGTGCATCTTGTTTGCCAAAAATATTTTAAACTGGTTTGCTTAAAGTCCCATAGAATTTGTGATATTTACCCAGGATCTATTGAATTGCCACAGAGTGAGGAAGTGTTAAAAAGAGATTCAGGGTGCATAGGAAGTATTAAAAAAAGGACTTTGTGTGCATAGGCCATAGGAAGTGTTAAAAAAGGGATGCCAGGTACATCTATAGTATTAAAAAGGGCTGCAGGGTACATAAAAGAAATAAAAAGGGCACTGCACCCGGCTAAAAGGTTTAAGAGTCAACACTACACATGTGCACAAATACATTTATGCACCAAAACGAGGGAAGAAACATTTTTTGAGTTTATTTCTATTTCTGATCATTTTGTTCAAATCCAAATCAACCAAACTGCTTGGCATAGTTAAACTTGAAAGATTGTATTCTTAGGTCTCAGATGCTATAACCAATTTGAAAAAACATTAGAGTAAAATCCTTTGGAAAAAAAAAAAAAAAAAAATCAATAAGGGTCATTTTCCCCCAATTTTTTTTTTTTTTTTTTTTTTTTTTTTTTAATCCTTTATGTCAATGCTCCTCCACAATTTTAGAGATATTAAACAAACCAAAAATATGCTCTTAAAGTTGAAACTTTCTTTTAATTGATTATGCAATTGATTTTTTAAAATATGGATTTTAATCCTTTTAAATACATTGGCAAAAGGAAGTCACTTTGCAACTCACAGACAAGATATTTTCTACGCTAAAAGTATCTAAACGTACATATTTCAACACAATCTTTTAAAAGCATCTCAACAAATCAGATTTACACCAGATACAAAAATTTTTAAACCTTCCGGCAGGTAGAGATATTTTTTACAAAATAAAATATGTACAAAATTTGACAAAATAAAAAAAAACAGATTGTTTTATTGCAGTTTTGCCCCTCCAGGATGGAATTTTATAGGCATCAACAAACCAAAAATATATTCTTGAAGCTAAAACATTCTTATAATCTATGGTGCAATTGGTTTTAAAAAGTATGAGATTTAACACTTTTAAATACACAGACTAATGCTAATCACTTCATGGAGACTATATTTTTTTCTACGTTAAAAGTAACTAAATGTCTGTATTTTAACACAAACTTTTTAGAGCATTTCAATAAACAAGATTCACATCACTTACAAAAATTTTGAAATGTTTGGATGGATACAATTATCTTTTACAAAATAAAATGTGAGAAAATTTCTACAAAATCAGTAAAAACCTGAATGCTCTGCCAGAGTGTCATTCGCTTTCAATATGCATAGACTCAAAAAAGCTTTCAATTCAATATCTATTCACGATTTTTCTACTTGAAAATATAAATTCTGATAAAATGAATATAAAGATATAAAATCATACAAATTTGAGTTTTATTTATCGGTCATTTGTAAAACAGATAATACATATTTCAAAACTGAATAATATCACGGACCCAGGCAATGCCGGGCAGGTCAGCTAGTACATAATATTATTCTTACATGTCTGATTATCTCTTTTAACTGCAAGTGATCATGCAGCAAATGTCCCGAGTAAATCAATTTCTGTTCCTCAACAGCCTAGAAAATAAGAAAACAATAATCACTATTTTTAATACCAACGCCATAATTGTAAAATTTCTTTAAGCAAAAAATAATAATAAATAAAATAAATATTACCGGTTTATTAGGATACACTTCTGACAAATGATTTTTTAGCCTTAAAACTGTCCAATCTGTCTTACAATAAATGATTTGGTCATCAAAGTTCTGATTAGGAGCGCGTATAATCAGCTTGACATCCATGACAGAAAATGAGATTCTAGGAATCTAATTAAAAAATAAAAATAATTGTAGAACTAAACACAAAATACGTAATGTAAAAGAAATCATCAGAAATATAAGTAATAAACAACAGACCAACTAACTAATAAATGGCATGAGAAATGTAATTAATAATTACACAAAAGTTTGCCGAGCTATAATAATAACACTATCTTGCTAATAATGCTTCATCTGATCGTTAAAGTAGAATTTACATTTATTTTAATAATCAAGGCTAATTAATAAATTTAAAAAAAATAAATGTAAATTAAATTTTAATAAAAATTGCTTAGTTTTAGGTACTTAATTTTTTATATTTATAGTTTACTACTTAAGTAATTTTTATTATATATACTATATAGCCAATAATCAAGACATGATGTCATACTCAGTTGAAAGACTGAGGTAAAAGTAAAAATTGTATCATAGTGATTCTGTCGTCTGTTGTGTAAAGAAAATAAATTCCATCTTTATCCAGGTGAAGCTATGATTTTTTTTTTTTTTTCTTTTACTATTTAAACAACTGTATTATGTTGGACAACTCCCACCAAACAGCCGACATTTTTCTTGTTTACTTTTGCTCGATATCAACAATTACGTTGATGCCATAGTAGGGTAAAGAATAATGCTACAAATTTTGAGTTTGTAATAAATTTGTGTTGGGTGCACTAATTTTTTAAATAATCTTCATTTAACTACTGAAGCATTTAACTTGCATATTTTTTCTGAATTTTACAGTGTTTTGTATCAATGAAGGATTGTTTATGTATAATTAGCTGATGAACACCACGCAGAGGAAATCACCTTTTGAATCGAAACCAATGCAAAAGTTTCCGATTGCAGGCGGTATCACATGATAAAAACAAACGTAAATTTTAACCCGCTGTTGTCATGTTTCTGCTGTTAGATGACGTTTTTAAATAAAATTATATTATATTAAAAATATATGTTCTTCTAGCTTACTTTATATTGTTTATTTCATTACCATGACATAAATTTGTTGAAAAAGAAGATATTTATTTCAAGTATGTGGAAATACTTATTAAAACTATTTCTGTGCACATTCATTATCTTTTTCTGATAAAGTGCTTCTATTTTTGTTAAGTGGAGCATTCACACATGTTATAATAATCATGTTCTTTTAGATAACATTATTTTAAGCTTCCTGTTGGTAGCAATCTGCTAACCAATTTATTCGGTCTATTTCATTTGATTGTCATTTATAATTGTTTTTCAGTTGGAGGATTGGAGTAATTAATTCATTTTCAATTATTGCAGCTGAGCAAGGATGATGCCTGGTTCTGGGGACCTTAATTTGAGAACTACTGGTGGTCAAATTGACAGTAATTAATTTTACTATTTTTATTGTAGCTTGTAGTCTTTATGTTTACTTAGTATTAAAAAATATTAAATGTGTTTATTAAATTTTCTTAGACAAGCGTTTTTAGTCTTCTTTCCCTTATTTATTTATTTATCAAGACTTTTATTTATGTGTAATTATTTAATCTTGAAGTATTCTTTCATAGATTAAATTTGTGGTCTATGGATCAGCTGCAGGATCATCACTGATACTTTTTATTGGTGGGGGAAAAGACCTTAAATTGCCATGTCAAATTTTCATATTTGCCAACTCGTTTTATAATTTTGCCAAGTTACCACACTTAGAAAATGTAATATAGTTCTTATTTGTAAAAAGTTTAATAATATTTCCAATTAGACTTGTAACTTTTTCAAGTTCTATCAAAAATAGGAAATGTATTACAGTTTTTATTAAAATTTTAATTAAATTTGTCAAGTGTAACAACATTTGCAAATGTTTGGGGGGTGAGAGAGGCCCCCTCCCTGTCCCCCTCCTTAACAAGGCCCTTGATCAGCCGTTAACAAATTTGTTTAATTAATGACTCATTTAATTTTATTGTATGTTATCTTATCAATCTCAAAGTTTCAACCCATCAAATATCTAGCTATATTGAATAATTTATGTGATCTACTATTACACAGAAAGCTAAAATTTTGACAAAATAATTATACAACACAAGAACAATAGTTACTTAAAACCTGTCATGCATAGTACTGTAATTTATTGAAGGAAACGCTGCTGTGTTTATGTGTTTAAAAGCAGTGTTAACGATTTATTTTTATTTTTCACTGTCATTAAACAAAAAATCATGTTATATTTACAAATTATGGCACTTCACGCTCTCCAATTTTCCCTTTATGAAAGTGGGTTGATCTTGATCCAGTTCTGATCAAACGGGGTCATACCATTTTTACTTTTTTTTTTTTTTTTTTTTTTTTTTCCTGCTTTATTGTAGTGTCCTTTGCATAGCATAGAGAAGTGTGACTATTTTTATTTGTTTTTTATCCTTATTAATTTTGTTTAACATTACGTTATGGCTTCCAAACATAATATGAACAACATGGCTGCTTTTAAAAAGTTGTTGAAAGAGACATAGCTATAAGAAATCGAGCAGCAGCAGCATGTGAATTTGGAGTGAATGAGAGATTCATTCATTGATGGTGCTCAAAGAAAGCATCATCAAAGAGTATGCCGAAAGAAAACTGGTGAGGAGGAGTGAAATTGCACACTGGCCTGAACTAGGAGATACGTTAGAAAAGTGAATTTTTGGAGAATGAGAAAAAGGACATTACATATCAAGAATTTGATTATTGAAATATAAGTCAAAGAGTTTCAAATTATATATAGGGATAAGGTTCCTTTTGACATTTGATTGCCTGCCTAATAGAACAATTGATAAAACTGACAAAAAAATCCATATCATTCATGAGTACTGGACAATAAAAAAATATCGTTAACTAGTGTGCTTTCCTGCACTGCTAATGGGGTGATTCTTATTCTTATTTGATGCACAGGACATTTACATGTGTCTAAACCATTAAATTTTTATCAAAATTAAAGTTATTAAATGCTTTGATAGTTATGAGGTTTACAACCCTAACTTGTACTTCAAAAAGGCATGCAAGTTTTTTTTAAAGTTTAAAAATTAAGTTAACAAGAAATTAAACTGTAAGCATGATGTATGGGACTCGCAAAAAGATCAAAATGTAGTCAAAATGTCATCATATAGTATGAATATTAATTTCTCTGATACTTCATGGATTTATTCATTATACTTTCTTTTGCAGTGAACGAACATTTAATAGATTGTTTTGGTGCAATATTGTGTTAATTTTAAAAATTAATTATGTAGTTTTGTGGATGTGATGCACGGGACATGTAGAAGTGATGCACAGGGCAAGTCTGATCTGTTTACATATCACTTTAGATTTATGACATTTCTCAACATATTTAGATTGTGAGAATACATGATAGATAAGATACTAATCATGTATTCCACTTAATGCAGATATTAATTACTTAAAATAACTGGCAGTAGATTGGAGCAGTGTACTCATAATTTGAAACTTTTTAGCGAATACATTTTTTTAATGTTTTAATTTTTTTTTTCTTTTTTAAAATTTTGACACTTGTTGATCAATGAAAATGTATGATTTGGGAGACTTTGGAAAGCAAGTTCAAATGTCTTAAGATATCATATGATTTTAAAATGTTTTGGAATGAAGCATTATGCAACATTACTATAGAGGTACTAAGGGAATGAAGAACCTGCTAGTACAGTATACACTGTGAATGTTATGCTTCCGTGATAAGAAAGAGTGTTGACTATTTCAATAAAATCTCTGTTGTTATCTATTTTTTCTTCAAAGTTTTAATGCCGAAACGATTTATTGACTAAATGCAATTGATTTAAGTTTAAAATTGTCACTATTATGATATATACATATCAAATTTATGTAAAAATGTATTTATTCACTTTGGCAAAATTTTGGTGTTAATAACTTAATGCATTAAGGGGGCTCAAGGGTTGAAAACTTTTCAAAAAATCGATTTTTTTTTTATGATCCAATTTGATTATTCAATTAATTCTTAACTCAATGCAAAAAACCACATAAAAATTTTTGCATTTTCAGCGTAGTTATAAGCATTTATGTATCAACACTTTTATAGCCGCACCCATATAATTTCAACTTTAAATCGCGTTTTCTCAAAACTTGATTTTTGACGACTAACACCAAGATTAAAAAAAAACTATTTGATGGAATGGATTAATTTTTATTTTGCATGCATATAACATCATTATTTATAGATTGAATTAATATAGTTTAGATAGTTTAATATTTTGAGTATTTTTTTTTTAATGAAAAAAAAAGTTGTATTTTTTAGGGTTTTTAAAAATTTTTAAGTTTCAGAGTTTTTTTAATAATATTTTTTTCGAGTGATTGTTATATCCTTAATTCATTCTATAGAGTAAAGTTTCCTGATCATTTTAAAGCAAAAATTAGGTTCTTAAGTCAATTCAACTTTAAGATATCTAGGTGTTGGTGATATAACACATAATTTTTTTTTCGAAAATTGTGTTACATAAATCTTGTTATATTTCTTATTATATGACATTGAAGTACTTCATTTTATAATTTTATAAGACTACAAACATACCTTTAAAATATCAGAAAGTTTAAACTGATTACTTTGAATACTTCTGTTTTTATATGGAGTCGAAGCGAGAGATCTGTTTACATGTTTTTCCGTATTGATCAACCCCTGAGCCCCCTTAATAAACCTATGTTGTACAAAAATTGCAAAACAATTAAAGATAATGACTCCCTGCATCTCCCCAATTTCCGATCAGTTAAAAGATAATTACTTGAAGATTGCTGTTTTTAATCTGCAATATATATTTTTTATTTTTGAAACTTTTTGAAATACAGAAACAATTTTTGTGGATATGAACTTATTGGAAAAATTTTCCTGAAATACATACCAAATATGACAATAAAATATTAAAGTAAAATAAAATAAATGAAAAGGTATTTATTTAAGTGCTGAGGTTAAGGATCAACCAAAACAGGTTTATAAAGCCGAAATTTTAATTAAACTTTTTATTTGTACTTTTATTAAATATGTCACTAATTTATTTGTTCTTTCGTAATTTAAAATAAAATTAAGTAAGTTTGTATGATTTGTCGAAATTGATCCATGGGATAATCAGATAGTACCATATATTTTAAATGAAATTTGAAAAGATGCAATGGAAACATTGTTTGGTGATTTATCCACTGTGTCTAGGTAAGATAAATTTACTGAATTCTTAATTTCTCTACCAGAATCTTTCAATTTGGCAAAGGATTGAACAAGTAATTTCATAAAATTGCTTAACATTAAGGTCGACCAAATTGGTTATCAAGGGCAGCTAGTCAGTGCAATAATGGCCCCATGACTGGTGGGTAATTGTCAAAGCTTTATTGCATAAAGCAGACATGCAGTGGGGAATCTGTGATTTTTAAAGAACTACTACATACCCCACTGTTTATCAAATGAAGCTTTAGCTTATACCTTAGTCATGAATATTCATGATTTTAACTTGCACCCTCTGGTTATTTTATTGCTACATCCCTGCATAAGGCTAGTTCTTTTCCTACTTATTTTCGGAATGGTGATCTCTCTTCTCCCATCACTATGCCTGGAAACTGGATAAAAGTCAGTAATATTTTTAAAATATTGTAATTTTTTTTTCTCCATAAATATTCTGTGTACATACATTTTGTTACCATAAATAATTCATTTTCTGATTTTAATTTCAGGCATAGTTTTGTCCTTAATTGATGCCATACTTGACAGAAATGAAAATGTCACCCAAGCCATTCAGTCCTCACTTTATAATATAGGAAAACACCAACCAAATTTAGTGCTTAGTAGTTGCCATTCTTATTTGACCAGACATCCAAAGGTAAAATAATTTGTTATTGTTACTATTTTAATTATATTTTCCAGAGTTTCCCTGAGCTTTAAAAAGGGGTAGGGCACTACAATTCTGAAAAGTGCACTTTTTACATTCTTCAGGGCACTTTTTTTATCTTTAGGGTATTTTTATAAAGTTGAATCTAAAATCTAGCAGTTCAAAAAATCGTGGAAATACAGAAATTTTGTCAAAGAATCCAGAAAAAAATCCTAAAATTTCGTCAAAAAAAAATTTGAAAAAAAAAAGGTAAATTTTGTTAAAAGTTTATGAAAAAAGGAATATATTGTTAAAAGATCGCGAAAAAAAAAGGCCAATTTTGTTAAAAGATAGCAAAAAACAGCAGGTTTTGTTTAAAAATCGAAAAAAGGCAGATTTTGCTAAAAAATCACGAAAAAACAACAAATTTCGTGAAAAGATTGTGAAAAAACATAAAATTTTTTCAATAGATCTCGAAAAACTGCCAATTTTGTCACGTTTAAATACCAAAAAAAAAAAAACATAAAAAAAGGAGTGCAAAAAAAAAGCACATAGTTCTTAACAAGAGTGGAATTTAATTCGCATTTCTTTTTTTAAAAAATTGCAAGATGGATTTATTGAAAAGGACATTTAAAAAAAAATACTTTTGTTGAATAGAGTTTTTTTTGTTTAATGAACGAATGCTTTCAGAAGTCACATTTAGAATGATTTGGACAGTCAAAAACAGATTGTGAACAGATCTGTGCAGAGGGGGAGGGAGGAGGTGTCGCCCTGAGCACGAAAATTTAGAGGGTGCCAAATTTATACTACAAATGTCTTTTTTGGGTTGTCACAAGAAAAAGTTGGGGGGGGGGGGAGCATCAAATTCTAATTATGTCCCAGGAGCAATTTTCTTTTCGCACAAAAATGATTGTGAATCGGGAAATTTCACTTTTGGAGCAATAAAAACACAATTTTGAAACAGGAAAATGAGTTTTTAGAACAGAAAAATTAACTACTGGCATTACCTTTTTTTTTTTGTGTCCCTTTGACGAAATTTGCCATTTTTGTGAGTCTTAAAAGAATTTTCCATTTTATTGCGATTTTTCGATGAAATTTGTCATTTTTTTGCAAATTGTTTGACGAAATCTGCCATTTTATCATGGTTTTTTTTTTATGAAAGTTGCCGTTTTTCGAGATCTTTTGGCGAAATTTTCTGTTTTTCGCGATTTGTTTGACAAAATTTTTCATTTTATCACGATTTTTGGACAAAATTTGTCATTTTTTTTTCATGATCTTTTAAGGAAATCTGCCGTTTTTTCAGGATTTTGTGACAAAATAAGCCATTTTTTTGTGAATCTTGCCAGAAATTAGTTGTTGTGATTTTTTAATGAAATTTGCCGTTTTTTCGCGATTCTTCGATCAAATTACGTATCTTGTGGGACGTGTAAGAGCTATTTTTTGCTTCATTTATGTGTTATAGCACGTCAGCCTCATTGCTGAAAAACTGCGTTTTTTCCAATGTGTTGCAAGAAGGGCACTATTTTTTTTAAATAAGCGACAAGAGGAGCACTAGTTTTCTGATGATGGGCAAGAAGGATGCTATTTTTTTTTAACTAAAGGGCAGGAAGGGCGGAGCGCCCCCCTGAAACCCTCTGGGGGAAACTCTGATTTTCACAGAAATATAATTTTACTGGATGCTATAGAAGAATGGATATAATTTTATATCTTATATTGTATTGCTGAGTTGAATAAATAGTAATTTATATGTAAAAAAATTATAATCACATCATTGTTATTTTTTATTACAATAAACTGGGAAACTGTTGAGAACTTTAAGAGTAAAAAACAGTCGATGTAATTTACTGTAAACAATATGTAGGATTACCTGGGGTAGTTAAAAAAAAATCATTAACATCCAATTATTATAAAAACTATTAAAATTAAAGGTATTGTTTTAATTTTTTTGTGAAATAAACACCCTCTGATGACTGTATAATAAATTTCTTATTTAACCACTTAACCGTCTGCCCCGAGATAAGTCGGGGGTAAAAGCACTGTTTCCCCATACCTGTCACCGGTTAAGTGGTTAAATATCTGTGTATTTATATTTGAAATAATTATGATTTTTAAGTGATCAAGAATTACTAACAGAAATAGGCTAATGAGTAATTTGTGAAAATTGAGTAAAAATGAGTTAATACCTTTCAAATTTATTAGTCCATAAAATATATAAATGAATTTTTTCGTTTTTGATTCTTTTTTGCTTAGGCTAACTGAAGTTTTTGGCTCCTTTTTCAAGAATTTTTACATTAATTTCAATATGGATCTTTATCATAATACACAGGGGTCATTCCACATGAATTCAACCAATGGGTGTTGCATCATAGTCACAGATTTTTTTTTTAATTTTATCATAGATAGACATAGTAGTGAAACTCTCAAATCTGAAATTTAAAAGTAATTTTCACAATATTGGCCGAGATATGGCCATTTGAAAACTGGCCATTTTTACGAAATGGCGGCCATCTTGGAATTGTATCACTGTCTAAATATGGTCATAACTTGACAACTAATGGCTCAAAGTTTATATATCTGGTACCAATTTGAAACTATTTGTACAAAGAATGCATATTGCACATCAAAACAATAATACATTTTTATTTCTTTACTTTTTATTGTGTGCAAAGTGAAAATTTGCACACAAAAAAGGGCAGATTGTAATGGCTCATAAAAAAAATGAATCATCATGCATTTTTCTGAAACTTGGTAAAAACATTGCTCCATCTGTGTGCTTTAAATAAAATAAAAATTGGAAAGGTAAAATTTGTTGTTTTAAAATAAATGGTTTTTTACACATAAGGTGTCATTAACCAAATAATGATCATTTTAGAATCTGTAAGCATTCCTTATTCAAAAAATAATGGTTAAAATAAAATTTTCTAACATCTAAATAATGTAAAAGTATATTCAAAACCTCATTTGTACTAATTTTGTAGGAATCTGCCCCCCAGCCCCCCTCCCCCCCCCAAAAAAAAAACTTTAGACAATTGAAAAAATTTTACACTGAAAAAGATAAGAAAATAATTCAGGACTATAATGTATAGTTATAAAATAACTATAAATGCAATGCATATATATATGATAATTTACTTCACATATAGGGGCGAGTGGGGTGGAATGGGACAGTAGGTTTTTCTCTTTATGTATCATTTTAAATATTTCATCAATCACACATTAGGTGAAGTAATGGTACCCCAATCTTCAGTTTAAAAAAGTAGCTGATTTACATAAGCTTGCAATTATATAAAGAAAAAGATTATTTCAAAAATCAAAAGTAAATTTAGTTCATATACTTTTTACGCTTTCTGTATAATGGTTTGATTATGCATAGATATAACAGTTTCTCTATATATGGAACATTATACTGTAAAATTAGAGAGGTAAAATTTGTTGTTTTAAAATAAATGGTTCTCTACACATAAGGTGTCATTGACCAAATAATGATTATTTTAAAATCTGTAAGTATTCTTAATTTAAGAAATATTGGTTAAAATGAAATTTTCTAGCATCTAATTAAAGTATTGTGTGTATATTATATAATTCAATAAAGAAATATCAATTTGCAGTTATTTACACTAAATATTCATTTTTACAGTACTTTTTATTTCATTTCATTCAAAATATGATAATATAATTCACAAAACATATTTACATAAATATTTTAAATACCTTACTATAGAATACATGAAAAAAAAAGGCACATAATATTTTCTCCAGAAATGTTGAAGAAATACTAGCTGTAAATTACAGAGTTGAATTATTCAATTGTGTAATTTAAATAAAATAAATATATATAAATGAGTTAATTGAGTTGACATTTGTTATTTTTTGTTCACACTGAGTTAAAATTTATATGAACAAAAATCCAGATACGATGAGACAAAAAAAAAAAAAATAAATAAATAAATAAATAATAACAATAATATAATACAAATCCAGGGCAAAACATTGAATATCATGAGAAATAAGTCAAAGTTTAAACGTACACATGGAACAAATCTAGACAAAATAAGAACAAAATATTTACTTACATGCATATAACTTTATAATATAATAGTTTTTTTCTTCAGATTTAAGCTAAAAAGGATTTAATCAGTTTTAAAGTTTAAAAATAAGGCTTGAATTGTTCGAGTTTCCTCTGGTGCAACAGTATATGTTCTTCCTGTAGCAGTTACAGGAATAGACACTTCTTTTATTATTTGTTCTTACAGAATCAAACAAACATCTGAGGATTTTGGCCATGAATATGAAGAATTTGCGCCATGAGGATACATGAACATAATTTTATAGTCGGTAAGTTCTTCACAGTAATCTAAAATTTTCCCAATCCACCAATTTATCCCATATACACATGCAACATATTATTCACTTTTAAATATCAATGGTCTGACAATTTCATTGATTCCCAAAGAAGCAATAAATTTTGTTGATGAAATGTCTGAAACCCTGGAAACCAGCATTTGGCAATCATTGATTGGTACAAAGCAGTGACTCAGTCTTGTTTCTATGATTGTATCTGCTTTTGCATACCTATCTGCTAATTGACTGTTTGCGGTTTCAATTTCAAATTTTGTTATAAAAAAACTTACAATTCTTTTAACAGATTCTTTTGCAAAATTATAGAGATCAAATGCATTTAATACACCATCTTTACATGGACGCTGAAGACTTGAAATAATCTTTTTCTTCATATAATTGCAAGCTTATATAAATTAGCTACTTTTTTCAACTGAAGATTGCAGTACCATTACTTTATCTAATATGTGATTGATGAAATATTTAGAATGATACATAAAGAGAAAAACCTATTGTTCCATTCCACCCCACTCGCCCCTATATGTGAAGTAAATCACCATATGTATGCATTGCATTTATAGGTATTTTATAATTATACATTATATTCCTTAATTATTTTCTTATCTTTTTCAGTGTAAAATTTTTTCAATTGTCAATTTTTTTTTTTTTTTTTTTTGGGGGGGGGGGGGGGCTGGGGGGCAGATTCCTACAAAATTAGTACAAATGAGGTTTTGAATATACTTTTACATTAATTTAGATGTTAGAAAATTTTATTTTAACCATTATTTTTTTAATCAGGAATGCTTACAGATTCTAAAATGATAATTATTTGGTTAATGACACCTTATGTGTAAAAAACCATTTATTTTAAAACAACAAATTTTACCTTTCCAATTTTTATTTTATTTAAAGCACACAGATGGAGCAATGTTTTTACCAAGTTTCAGAAAAATTCATGATGATTCATTTTTTTTATGAGCCATTACAATCTGCCCTTTTTTGGGGTGAAATTTTCACTTTGCACACAATAAAAAGTAAAGAAATAAAAATGTATTATTGTTTTGATGTGCAATATGCATTCTTTGTACAAATAGTTTCAAATTGGTACCAGATATATAAACTTTGAGCCATTAGTTGTCAAGTTATGGCCATATTTAGACAGTGATACAATTCCAAGATGGCCGCCATTTTGTAAAAATGGCCAGTTTTCAAATGGCCATATCTCGGCCAATATTGTGAAAATTACTTTTAAATTTCAGATTTGAGGGTTTCAGTACTATGTCTGTCTATGATAAAAATTAAAAAAAAATCTGTGACTATGATGCAACAAGTTTTCCTTAAATTGGTTGATTTCACATGGAATGACCCACAGCATAATAATTGTTTCTCTATTGCATTGTACATAATTTTGGCATTTTGCAACCAGATAGCATTTCTGCTTAATTGTTCAGTCATATAGTATGTCTTATCCTAAAAGCATTTGCTGTTTTCATCTACAATTACAGTCAAGTATGCTACTTAACACTTAGGATTTAAAAAAAAAGAACAGTTTTTATGAGGCACAGATAGCAATAGATAAAATACCAAATATAAATATTGTAAAATTATCCCACAAATATGGCCTTAGTTTGGCTTGCTCATATAAAAGGGTTTAACGTGCAGAAGAAAATTTTCTAATCACTTTTTACAACTGCAATGTCTCATAGTTGAAAAAAAAATAAACCGAACAAACACATTCAAGGCGTCATATACGTTGGCCCAATAACGGTCTGCCCACTTTTGGCATAACGGTTCCATCAAAATATTTTTCTGTCGTGCACAATGTGGCCAGAAAAGAATTGGCTATAAATATAAGAAGTTGCCCACAAAAGTGCCATTAACTTTTAATCAAAAGTGTTGGATAGCTTCAAACTGGAAACATTTATTCTTTTAAAGACCATTAAAAATAAAAGCTAGCCAGAAATTTGCTTTAACTCTGCCATTTGTGTTTGTAAGAATTAAATTTAACCAAAAGCTGCCCACAAAAAAGTTTTTTATGGTTTTTGCAAGCCAAAAGCCTTCCACTGTCATACCATAAGCATTTGATTATTTAAGCATAAATTCAAAATTTATTGAATAAAAAATACTCGTTAAAAAATGTATGAATGTAAAGTGTTTCTGCATGAAAAATAAATATATTAAAAATAATTTAAGTGGATAAAAATATGTATGTATAAATTTACTTTCCTTGAATTTTTTGAAAATTTTCCAAAATACAATACCTAACATAGTGAATTTATAAATTTGTTTATTTATTATATTTTACATTCAAAAAAGTTATAAATTATGCCATTTTTAAACAGATACTTTTAAATTCACTTTTAAATTATCTCTCTATTCTAAAAAAAAATAACTCCTGCTGTCACTGCTGCTGACAATGAATTTTTCATGACCAGAGATTTTTTTTCGTTAATATTAAGGGTGTATTCCGATCAAAACCGCTTATTTTCCTATTTATTTTTAGATCCACTTTTGCTCTCAAATGCACCAAACATTAAAAATCTCTTATTTAGAAACTATACAAGGTGCCATGTCTGTTTATTTTTTGATAAATGCAGAAAATATTGCAAAAAATGCTGTCAAAGTTGGTCTTTCGAACAGAATTTTCTGAGGCTGGAGATCTGAGATCGAAAAAAAAGGGTCATGCTGAAAAAATAATTGTTGATAAATCAAATTCTAATTAATGTAGCAAGAATTTACATCTCACAGCATCTTATACATCACTTCAAAAATCATCCCAGCAAGTTTCATGCTTCTACTTTTAAAAATGCATCGGAAAATTTTGAGCTGTTGAAGTTGGAAAATCATAAGAGAGATATTGCATACAAAAATATGAAAATTGGTGGTATTATACAAAAATATTTGATAAATGCTGGTGCAGACAATTTTTAAATCTAATGAAATATTTAATGTTAAAGTTGATCAAAATTGTTCCATTAAAAAAGTTTTATAGGAGCAAAAACTATTCATGGGAATTTAAATTTTTTAGGTCATTTTATGCATTCGAATGTCTTGGAGTGCAAATTGCATTTTTTTTTTTTTTTTTTCTGACTCATTTATTTTTTGATGATTTATTTCTATTTTAAGTTAAAAATTTTCAGCATTTTGAGAAATAATTTTTACATAGTTTAGAGAAGAAAATTATTTTAACCTGTTGCCAATTATTTAAAAAGATCGAAGAATAAAATTTTCTCCAAATTGAACAATTATTTACATGTGAATATTATAAATAGAAAAAACTTTAGAATTAAAATTAAATGAATATTATATAATTAAAGCAGGAAAATATTGAAAATTAAGGCATAAAAATTATATTTACCAGTGAATTTTAAAAATGAAAAAAAAAATTGTAAAATAATAAATTCATTAATATGCGTTAAATGTCGTAAATAGTTAAAAATTACATCAGATTTAAAAAATAAAATAAGACACTGAAAATAACAATATTTCCTTTCTAATTACAAAAATATTTTTGTGTGAATCATCCTTCTATAGTAAAAAAAAACTAGCCTTAAAAGGAATGACTCTTGGAATGATGATGTGTAAGATTTCCAGAAATAACGAATCCGGGTGGACCACTCCTTCCATGAGTCGAATATACCAATCAGGAAAGGGCTCTGTCTATGCATCACGAAGCGATTCCAACCGGGATTGCAAATCAATACCGAACGGAATCACTAAGCGATTACGCGGGGGTTTAAGGAATGTAGCGAGCAGGGGGGGGGGCAGAGCCCCCTATAGTTAAAAATGAACTGTAACTGCTCATTCCAATTATGCATGCTTGGGGCGCCGCACCCCACTTTGCCTCTCCCCCCCCCTCCCAAAGGGGAACTTTTTATATTTTTATCCACAGCACTCGTGTTGCATATCTTTAGAAAGGTCTGAAGCTGCCTTTTCCTATTATGGATGTCTTGTGTGTCCCCTTCCGCTCTGCCCCCCAGGGGGGGGCACATTTTTAATTTCTTTATAACACCAGTCGTGTGACACATCATTTGAAAGGTCTGCAACTACTTATTCATATTATGGATGTCTTGTGTGTCACCACCCCACTCTGCCCCCCCCAGGGGGGCACATTTTTAATTTCTTTACAACGCCAGTCCTGTGACACATCATTTGAGAGGTCTGCAACTGTTTATTCATATTATGGTAAACTGCAGGGGGGGCAGAGCCCCCCTATATTTAAAAAAAACTGTAACTGCTCATTCCAATTATGCATGTTTGGGGTGCCGCACCCCACTTTGCCCCCCCCCCCCCTGCAAAGGAGAACTTTTTATATTTTTATCCACAGCACTTGTGTTGCATATCTTTAGAAAGGTCTGAAACTGCCTTTTTACTTTCTTCTATCTTTACAAGAAGAAAGTATTGGATTCATGAAAATTTTCGACTTCCGGTTTTCGACGGATTTATACGTTTTAGAATGTCCTGAACACGTTTTGACTATTTTTAGAAAATGTCTGTCTGTGAGTCTGTCCGTCCGTCTGTCTGTCTGTCTGTCTGTCTGTCTGTATGTCTGTCTGTCTGTCTGTATGTGACAAAAAATTTGTGGGCGCTCTATCTCAAGAACTAATGCTCGAAATTTAATAAAATTTTATATTCAGTTAGACCTTGATATGAATTAGTGCCTATTGGTTTTTGGTGAATATTGGCCAGCAGGTGGCGCTGCTATACTACGTTTTTCATGATTTTCAAGATTGCTATATCTCAAGAACTAATGCACAGAATTTTACCAAACTTCAGATTCTGTGACCCCTTGATATACATAGATGCTGATTAAGTTTTGGTGTAAATTGGCCAGCAGGTGGCGCTGCTATGCCACGTTTTTCATGATTTTTGTGATAGCTATATCTTAAGAACTAATGCACAGAATTTCACCAAACTTCAGATTCCGCGATACCTTGAGATACATAGCCGCTGATAAGGTTTTGGTGTGAACTGCCCTATAGGTGGCGCTGCTATGCTACATTTTGCACGATTTTTGCGATAGCTATATCTCAAGAACTAATGCAGAGAACTTCATCAAATTTTAGATTCTGTCACACTAGAATATATAACATAATTAGACGCTGATTACATTTTGGTATTAACCTTGCAACAGGTGGTGCAGCAATGCTGCATTTTGCACGATTTTTCCGATAGCTATACCTCAACAACCAACGCACAGATTTTCATCAAACTTCAGATTTTGTTACAAAATGACATATAACATAATTACACGATGATTACGTTTTGTTATAAATCCTTTAATTGATGGTGCTGCTGTGCTATATTTTACACGGTTTTTTTTAAAACTAGCTATATCTCAAGAACTAATGCACAGAATTTCACCAAACTTCAGATTCTTTTACACCATAACATAATTAGACGCTTTTTTACGTTTTGGCATAAATTGTCCAAGATATGGTGTTGCTGTGCTACGTTTTGCAAATTTTTTGTTATAACTATATCTCAAGAACTAATGGACGAAATTCCATCAAATTTCAGATTCTGTTAGGTCTTGACATAAATAGATGCTTATTACGTTTTAGTATAAATTACCCAACATGAGGCACTACTAAGCTCATTTTCTCAGAATATTAATTAAATTTTGCGTCTTAGGCTTTTCGGATACCAGAACCTCATTAGGCTGGGTCAAATGTTCGAGAAAATTCGATAGTGAGTAACTTGGGGGTCATCATGTTTTTTTTTTTTTTTTTTTTTTTTTTAATATTAAAATGTACTTATGAGATAGAAGAAAGTTTTGGGATTGACACATCCAACTAGTTTTATTATGGATGTCCTGTGTGTCCCCCTCTGCTCTGCCCACCAGGGGGGGCACATTTTTATTTTTTTACAACACCAGTCGTATGACACATCATTTGAAAGGTCTACAACTGCTTATTCATATTATGGATGTCTTGTGTGTCCCCCCTCTGCCCCTCAGGGGGGGCACATTTTTAATTTCTTTACAACACCAGTCATGTGACACATCATTTGAAAGGTCTACAACTGCTTATTCATATTATGGATGTCTTGTGTATCCCCCCTCTGCCCCTCAGGGGGGCACATTTTTAATTTCTTTACAACACCAGTCATGTGACACATCATTTGAAAGGTCTGCAACTGCTTATTCATATTATGGATGTCTTGTGTGTCACCTCCCCACTCTGCCCTCCCCCCCATGGGGGGCACATATAAAAAAATTAACTAACCATTTGGAAATGGACCAATGAAAGTTGCGCAAATACAGCAACAAAAATTAGCCGTGAAAAGTGATGCCAACTTGGCAATATCTCTAACATTTCGCCAAGTTTCCATAAACATCCAATGAGAACCAATAGGTTTGTTTATTTGTAGAGAGTAATCTCTGAATCTATTTCAAAAGTAATGATATCAAAATGATCGTGTTCTTCCCGAATCAAACATAGGCTATATCTTATGTTGATGCCACTAATCCAAAGGGGGAGCAGGAGAGAATAAAAAGGAAAATGATGATATTTTGAGGATAAAAGGGAAAACGATCAAGAATCACCCCCAGAAACTCAGTAACTAGGAATTATACAGGGTAACCCTACTTTTTTGGGTGGAGGAGCTTAAATTTTTAAGTCTACATAAAATTATAGCTTCTGTTGGCATAGATAAATCTAATCTAGAATGTCGTGTGTAATTTTAAATTTTAGTGTTTTCATCAGGGATGTAGTGGAAGGTATACGGGGTGTTGCGAATTTCCCCTCGGACTAAAAGATTAGTCCGGTAGCGTATGAGAAGAAATTTGCCCACTGAATCAGTTTAAGGGATTAAATAATATTTATTTACACAAATTCTTATTTAAGTAATGAAATGATTCAGCATCGCATTTTTTTCAGGGTTGAGTCTTGAGTCTTGTGCGAGTGTTCCCGGAACACAGAAAATTATCACCTGAAGTCTTACAGTTTTTAGATTGTCCGATTCCCGTGTCATAAGGTCACCGTGGACCTAGACGAATCTTGCTTCCTTCCCTCCTCCTTGTCCGAGGAAAATCTTTCTCCAGAATCTTACTGGACTGCCTGTCTGATCCCAGGCTTATTCACAACATCTCACACCGAAGGTCCCTTCCTTCGTCTCCTCATTTGAAAAGCAACCTCAATAGGGAGGGGCCCTCTAGAACCTATTAGAGCACCTCCACATGATGTCAGGCTTAACTTCTTCTATCGTTGGTCACCTGAAAATGCTGAGGTCACTCACGAACTATCGTGAGAAAAACTAACACCTGTTGGGTTTCAACATGAAAGCATTCGGCGGCACCTTTACACAAAATCTGAGAAAATATTTGCTGTCTAAACTAAAGTGCTCTTTTGTCAACGAAAAAAAACTTCAACTTGTGCGGCCCAATATTTCTTTGAAACAGCACAATGACAAGCTCCCACGCAGGCAATTCAATCTGTAAAGTTCAATTCTTTACAACACCCCCTTCTAAAGATGATTCTTCGGGCTTGCATGAAGAATCTGGTAATTCACTAAAATGAGTTAGCAAATTCCAGTATCTCAGAATGGCATTTATAGACACCCTCTAATACATTTTTAACAAAAATACAGATATATAAGCATATACACATGATCAATAAGATTCTTTGATTAAAAAAAACTGAACTAATTACATTTTCTGGGTTACAAACTATTAAATAAATCAAATTAACTTACAAAAATATAAAAAAAAACAAATCTGGATGAATTTATTCTACACGACTAAGATAATCCACGTGGGCAATATCTCGTCCCGGTCTATGCTTTATGGCGCAATGATAAGGTTGCAGTATGAGCGCCCATCTTAATAATCTCGGATTGTTGCCAGAATTATGTTTTAGAAAACCAAAGGATTGTGATCGGTTTCTATCGAAAAGAGTTGGCCGTCAATATAATGACGAAATTTCTTAATTGCAAAGATGATAGCCGCACATTCCTTCTCTGTCGCGCAGAAACTTTTTTCGGTTTCCGTAAATTTCCGACTTAAGTAAATTATGGGATGCTCCTCTAATCCATCACGTTGTGCTAAAACGACCCCGATACCCTTTTCGGAAGCGTCAGTTTGTATTATAAACTCCTTCGAATAGTTGGGAGCATACAATAGAGGTTCCTCCGTCAGTTTCGTTTTCAACTGTTGAAACGCTTTTTCCATTTCGTCGCTCCACCTTATTTTGTCCCTTTTATTTTTCTCTTTAAGTGCGCGAGTTAATGGTTCTACAATAACTGCATAATCTTTTATGTATCGGGAGTAATAACCTGCCATACCCAAACATCGACGTATTTTGGTTTTATTTTTAGGGGTGGGCAAATCTAAAATCGCCCGAATTTTTGCTTCGGCTGGGGTGCGCCTTCCGTCGCCCACCACATGCCCTAAGTATTTAACAGAATCCGATTCCCCTTCAACAATGATATTTAGTTCCAGCATTCTTTTAATTTCTTTCCTCAAAATTTCCGTTTGTCTAGGCGAAGATCTGTAAGGTTTCATTTTAACAGGTTTATACTCTAACAATTCGATATCGTGCTCCATTAAATCAGTGCATCCCGGATCATTTGAAAATAAAGAACTAAACTTATATAATAATTCCCTCAACTGCTCAATTTGCCCCGAGGTGCATCTAGATTTCCAATTGCTATCTTTTATAACATTTTCAAAGTGATAAACCTCAGTGCCAGCTTCCGGAAATGCTATATCCAAATCTATATTGTCCTCGACCTCATCTATTTCCTGCGCCACGAAATTGACTAACTCAATTCTTCTCAAATACGGTTTTAAGAGATTAACATGAAATATTTGAGATTTCTCACGCCACCCAGGAACATTTATGACATAATTTGTCTCAGAGATTTTAGATAGAATTTTCCCAGGACCTATCCACGACACCGAAAGTTTGTTCTTTTTGTTGGTATTCAAAACTAACACTTCATCACCTACGTTAAACTTTCTCTCAACCGCCGTTTTGTCATACCACAACTTTCTCTTTTCTCGCGCTTTGGTCATATTTTCAACTGCTAATTCCTGACAATGTTTTAGCCTATTGACCAAATTAAACACATACTCAGTAATTAATTCATTCTCTTCTTCTCCCCCCGTCCATTTTTCAAAGAGTAAAGCTTCGGGAGTTCGTAAATTCTTCCCATGTACTAACTCAGCCGGAGAAAATCCCGTAGTATCATGAGTTACCGTTCGTAAGGCTAGCAACGCATGCGGCAAATTTGCCTCCCAACTTGCACCATTTTCTGTGCAAAGTACTTTCAATAATCTTTTCACAGAACGATGCCATCGCTCGATACCGCCATTCGATTGGGGCCTACACACTGAGGAATGAGTTAATTTAACTCCAAATTTCTTCAAGAATGTAGTTGTTAACTCGCTTATAAAGTAACGCCCAAGATCCGTTTGTAATTCTCTGGGATAACCTAATCTACTGAATACCCACATTAATGCTTCAATAATAGTTTCAGATCTTACATCAGGTAACGGCAAAGCTTCGGGATATCTACTCGCCATACAAATTACTGTCAAAATAAAGCTATTTCCTTTTTCCGACTTAGGCAAAGGGCCTACGACATCAGCGCATAGCTTTGAAAAAATTTCTCCAATAATAGGTACACGCCTGAGAGGAACTTTCCCTATCGCTTTAGGCTTACCAACGCGCTGACAACTATCGCACGTCTTAACATAATCTTCTATCTCTTTGATAATATTTGGCCAAAAGTAATGACGCAACACCTTATCTTTTGTCTTCATCTCTCCGAGATGCGAAGAAATACCCTCATGACAGGCTCCTAGCACATCTAATCTGAATTTTGAAGGTATTACCAATTGTAATCGCTCCCCTCCTTTGTTATCAAGTGTCTTCCTAAACACTAAGTCATTCATAATTTCAAAGTGAGACTTTTTATGTTTCGCCTTTTCCCTAACTTCTTTTAACAAAGGATCTGTTTCCTGTTCGGTCTTGAATTCCTGACGACTAACCCGTGCTAAATTCCCGAACTTGTCATTTAAATCCTTAGGTAACAATTCCCAATTCAAAATTTCATCTTTGTCTAAAAGTTCCAAACCCCTTTCACACCTCACAATAGTATCGTCTGATTCATCTTCTGAATACCCCACTTGTATCCCTTCTGTCTTTACACATTCCATATTTTCCCTAGCCTCATCCATCAAACTGACAGGTTCCTTCCTAGCTTGTGATCTGGTAATCACTGCATTCACCTCACTTACCTGCTGTCTGGCAGACTCAATAAGCTTTTGCGTTTTATTTCCCAAGAGGTAATAACGCAAATCCGATTCTTTTTTGACAACCCCTGCCTCTGTCTTAAGAACCCCCACTCCATCAAAAGCGATTTCTATTTGTGCCACAGGCAGGCACCGTATGTTAGAATCCAAAGGTTGTTTCACGAAGACATAATCCCCTGTCAATTGATTCTTTGTTACATGTTCCTCACTTAGGAGGTCTAAATTGGTTCCCGTGTCACGGAGGGTGACAACTTCACGCCCATTTATTTTTGCCCGATTCAAATAAGGTTTAAATCCTGTTTCAAAATCTGAAGGTTTACTCATATGATTCACTTTAACAGTATCTTTTCCCTTCTTTAATTCCGGACATTCGGCCTTAAAATGGCTTGAAGAGTTACAAAGAAAACATCTGTTTACCCGCCTCTTTTCAAAAACCCTTTCTCTTTCCGAATCCCTATCTCGGCAATTGAAATTCTTTTCAACGCTTTTGTTCTCTACACGCGGGCTATTTTTTTCGAATTTTTTATCCCCAAAGGATTTCACTTGAAAGGTTTTTCTTTGCGATTTTTTTACGACTTCTAATTCATCTAAACGTTTTACTAAAATTTCTGGGTCCGTGAAATTTGACCAAACATCTATTAGATGGTCTTTCAACTCTTGCGGCGCTCTTTTTTTAATCTGATCTGTAATTAATAGATTCTTTAATTCCTGAAAAGTTGTGATTTTTAAAGAGTTTAACCAACCTTCCAAATAGCTATTTAATTCAAAAATTAAATCTCTCAACGGATTATTTGGATTTTTCTGATGTTGATTGAATTTTAATCTATACGATTCTGCATTTAATTGGTACCGTTCTAATAATTTACCTTTCACATACTCATAATTATCTGTTAAGTGTGCAGGTTCTCTAAGAATTAATTCTGCCACATTTACAGGTAGAAGCGCCAATAAATTAGTTACTAATTCATCATCTTCTAAATTACATTTTTTTGCTTGTCTCTCAAACAAATTTAAGAATAAAGATATTTCTGAGCGATTCTCATCAAAACGATGTATTAAGGATTTTAAAGGCAATTTATTAATTCTCTCCGCGCCATTATTTGATACGACACTACGCGTCTCTGCCTCTTGCGATAATTTTAATTTTTCCAATTCATATGCCCTATCTCTCTCTTTATCTTCCCTCTCTATTTTTTTTCTTTCCTTTTCCTCAGCTACCAAAGTTTCTCGATCATGTACTATATTTTTGGCTTGTGCCAACGCAAAATCTTTATCAAAATCTTCAGCCGATTCTATTTTTTTTATTATTTTCGCAATCGTGTCATTTTCGTCAATCTCAACATCCAATTCCCTTGCTAATACTTGCAAATCAACCTTTTTGAAACTTTTCCAATCAGACATTTTGAAAACTTAACCTCACAAATTACACAAATACCAAAAAATACAATAACAGAAAAAATATATAAGCATGCACAAAATATATCATTCAGTTATAAATTTATACATTAATTAGAAGTACACTATTCCCCGTTTAAAATTTCATTGAAAACAACAAAATGCCTCTCATCTGCAACCATCATTATGCCACATTATTACACCTTAAAATATTTAGCTAAACCCTCAGAAATAATTTCCTTAAAAGCAGATTAGAACATTAAATTATTAAAATCTAGAAACTGTTCAAGTAAATTTTTCTTAACACTCTTTTTCATTAGCAAAATAATATGCTGAAAATTTTCTTAACTGTAAAAATAATTGATATTCTTTAAGTACTTTTTTTTTTTCACATGATCACAGAAAGATTTTACATAAAAATAATCCAATAGAAAAAAAAAAAAAAAATTCTTATTGCAATCAACTGTTAAGTGTAATCTTTCATTGATCTCTAGGGAGACATTTTACATGTCAAAATCCATGAACTGAATTAGCTAAGATAAATAAAAACATATACCAGGCAATAACAATTCCTAAAATTTTATGAACAATGCCATAAATGCCATACCATGCTGAGATAAAAGAATTCACTTACCCTACTTGATTCTGTCAATCACCTCGAATCAACAATGGACTCCTTTAAGATTCGTCGCTTTGTCCAGCACTAAGTATTCACGGATTATTTTCCTCTCCAATACTGTTCCTAAAGAATGTCTCTTTTCAGCAATTCAGATCACTGTCTTATCACCACATTGTTAATCAATAGTATCCTTAAGGTACACAACACCGAAAATCTTGTCACTTTTCAGAGTTCTTTTCGAATTCCAATTCGCCTTTTGTATTCCAGTTCGCCTTGACACAAAATCACACCGCTTGCCACCAGCTGTTGCGAATTTCCCCTCGGACTAAAAGATTAGTCCGGTAGCGTATGAGAAGAAATTTGCCCACTGAATCAGTTTAAGGGATTAAATAATATTTATTTACACAAATTCTTATTTAAGTAATGAAATGATTCAGCATCGCATTTTTTTCAGGGTTGAGTCTTGAGTCTTGTGCGAGTGTTCCCGGAACACAGAAAATTATCACCTGAAGTCTTACAGTTTTTAGATTGTCCGATTCCCGTGTCATAAGGTCACCGTGGACCTAGACGAATCTTGCTTCCTTCCCTCCTCCTTGTCCGAGGAAAATCTTTCTCCAGAATCTCACTGGACTGCCTGTCTGATCCCAGGCTTATTCACAACTGTTAGATGAGGAGACGAAGAAGGTCCCTTCCTTCGTCTCCTCATTTGAAAAGCAACCTCAATAGGGAGGGGCCCTCTAGAACCTATTAGAGCACCTCCACATGATGTCAGGCTTAACTTCTTCTATCGTTGGTCACCTGAAAATGCTGAGGTCACTCACGAACTATCGTGAGAAAAACTAACACCTGTTGGGTTTCAACATGAAAGCATTCGGCGGCACCTTTACACAAAATCTGAGAAAATATTTGCTGTCTAAACTAAAGTGCTCTTTTGTCAACGAAAAAAAACTTCAACTTGTGCGGCCCAATATTTCTTTGAAACAGCACAATGACAAGCTCCCACGTAGGCAATTCAATCTGTAAAGTTCAATTCTTTACAGGGGGTATACACCATACACCTTCTGAATTTTTTAAAGGAACACATATACCTTCTGTTTCCTAAGAAAGCTTTAATATACACACTCTAAGGCAGTGGTTCCCAACGTGGGGCGCATGCCATACAGGGGGACAATTAGGCTTTCGAGGGGGTCAATTTGAGAATTCTATGAAATTCGGTCACCCTTTTATGATCCTAAAAAAATAATACTTTTGTTTTACTAACATGAAATAACAAATAATTTTAAAAATAATTTTACAATATAAATTTTCCAGTTTGAAACTTTAAAAAAAAAAAAAAAAAAAATTCAAATTGATTTTTGATCGAATAAAAAATCAAGCCATTATCGGCAGAAACTGGACATTTGATCAACCAATTAAAACGCGTCTTATTAGAGATTTTGATTTTAGGATCCTATAGTGAATATCTTATCTGGCTGATAATTAATGATAGAAAATTTTTGCCATTCTAGGAAAGAATTATTATAATAATTCAGAGGGAACATCCCTTCATTCCAGTCTTTTACGTCATCTGATTATACCTTCGATGACTTCTTTGGCGGTTTTCTGTTCTTAAATGATTTAGATCACATTCTTGTTTTTATGTATAGTTATTGTTTAAATAATTTAATCAGTGGAATTAAAAAGATTAAAAAAGTATTTATTATTTCTCTTTTTAAATAGCAATATAAATATAAAAATTATTTAAAATAAGGTTTGCGATCTGTATATTAGCATTTTACATCCGTTAATTATTTTATCAATGTTTTAACATTCGTTTTTTGTATGAGGCAATAAATATAGTTTTAAACAGGTTTAACTTAGTAATGATTATGGTTTCCACCAAGATATGATTTGGCAGACCAGTTGCATTTTAATGTACAAATCGAGTTTTGTCTAATGCTGAAACTTCAACAATCAACTCTATGAGGTGATGGTTCGTGCATCTGCTTCTTGGTCTATATTATTAATGATTGTTTCCTGAATACATTTCTTTCGTTTATGTTCATTTTTTCATGACCTTTCTTTTACATGTTTACGTTTTCTTTTCCATTCCATTTTTTAAATGACTTTTTTTTTTTTTTTCTTTTTTTAACTTCTTTAAATGGAATAACAGCTCAATTTTTATATAATAAGAATTATTTTTCAAAGAGAGGGAAAAAAGGTCATCAGGGTTTTAGATATGATTTGGTGGGGCATGGCCTGAAAAAGGTTGGGAAACACTGCTCTAAGGTATACTCTCTGCCTTGAGCGTATACCCTCTGCTTAGAGTGTATATCCTCTGTTATTTTTACGACTGCACCCCTGGTTTTCATTCACATATAACAAGAGAATCAGAAAGAAAATTAGTAGCACTGATACACTAAATCCAAAACCCTGCAGCTTGTTTGGTCAAAACTTGGTGATTTAACATAGCATAACATGACTAAAGTTATTCTTACATTAATTAGTTCTCATGTTATGCTTACACTAATTAGATCAAAAGTTTACTGAATTCTGCTTCTAAATAATTTATATTTTGCTTATAAGTCACAGCAGAGTCAAATGAAGATCTGCATGTTTTTTATTGTAATATGAAATTTTAACATTTAGTTCTGCATAGCAGTAAAAAGTAGATAAAAGTGTAAAACTTTTGAAAATTTAGGTATGGATATATTTTTAGGATTGAGTAGTTATATCTTGTATCCTCCTTCCCCCTTAAAATTTGCCACTGTTCTGTGGTCATGAATGGATTTGTAGTGGAGTAAAGTGAATTTTTCAATAACTACACTTATGAAACTTTTTCTGTAGCAAGACGCACATATAGAGCAAGAGCCCGTGATTGCCAGACCTTCGTTATTTTATAAAAGCTGAAACTTTCTCAGCGCAGTCCTCCAACAAAGATAGGAACGATGGGTAATTATGAAATTTGGATCATGGTGGCTTTGGCAGTGACCAGGGAGCAAAGGTGTAAAAAATATTAACTTACTTTCGTCATTTTATAAAGCGTAATTTTTTGATATTT
This sequence comes from Maratus speculifer, assembly GCA_964019185.1. Lineage (NCBI taxonomy): Eukaryota > Metazoa > Arthropoda > Arachnida > Araneae > Salticidae > Maratus > Maratus speculifer. The sequence continues at coordinate 51,048,183 of OZ025290.1, read as the reverse complement.
TCTTTGGAATAATATTAGAAATCACGTCCTCCATTGGCAGACACTTCCTGTGGTTCCAACCCCCGGCCTACAACCACTAAACTTCAATAATAGGTAATTCTACTTTTGTCATTTTATAAAAGCTGAATTTTATGTATGTTACTTGGGTAACTATTAGAAGATATTTTCTCAGTTGGCAGACAGTTTTGGTGGTTCCAACCCCCGGCCGACAGACATGTACAGTGGCTTCTCAATACACTAAAGTCTGCGCGAAACAGACTTTTACCCCGTTTTCCCTTGGGTCAGAAATTGGCGACAGTTATTTGAGGTTGTTGCATGTAATTCTACGGTTGTTGACATTTTGAAAAAAGACCACAATAAAAGAAAAAAATGCAATTTAACAAATTAGAACGACTATTTGGAAAATGATATTTTCAAAGACTAAAGTTTTAAAGACTTAAAAAGGAATTCTATTCTTAATAATAATAATAAACATCATTTTTAGGATAACCATAACGAGTCATATATAACGTACGCCATGCATTAAACATTAATATTCCTAGACCATAAATTAAAAAAAAACCAATAGTTTATTGTTACATAACTTTAACTGTTTAAAATGTGCATTTTTATTTGATGGAGTTAATCAGGCTGACTGCCTCTTATTACGTATGACATGGATTAAACATTAATATTCCTGGACCCATCTTATAAAAATTTTAAATGAAATTTCAGTTTTACAATTTTTTTGAACTGCAAATTTTTAAACTTCTAAACATTGCACATTTTTAATTTTTATACCGTTGCATAGAGAAAAAAATAGTCAAAACGTGTTCAGGACCTTCTAAAACGTATAAATCCGTCGAAAACCGGAAGTCGAAAATTTTCATGAATCCAATACTTTCTTCTTGTAAAGATAGAAGAAAGTAAAAATGCACTTTTGAATGAAATTCGTTTGAAATTTTTATGACAATTTGTTTTCAAATTATTATTATTATTCCTTGTAGCTACTGGTTTTTTTACTTTCTTCTATCTTTACAAGAAGAAAGTATTGGATTCATGAAAATTTTTGACTTTTCCGTGATACCGGTTTTCGACAGATTTATACGTTTTAGAAGGTCCTGAACACGTTTTGACTATTTTTAGAAAATGTCTGTCTGTGAGTCTGTCTGTCTGTATGTGACAAAAAATTTGTGGGCGCTCTATCTCAAGAACTAATGCTCGAAATTTAATAAAATTTTATATTCAATTAGATCTTGATATGAATTAGTACCTATTGGTTTTTGGTGAAAATTGGCCTGCAGGTGGCGCTGCTATACTATGTTTTTCATGATTTTCAAGATTGCTATATCTCAAGAACTAATGCACAGAATTTCACCAAACTTCAGATTCTGTGATCCCTTGATATACATAGACGCTGATTAAGTTTTGGTGTAAATTGGCCAGCAAGTGGCGCTGCTATGCCACGTTTTTCATGATTTTCATGATAGCTGTATCTCAAGAACTAATGCACAGATTTTCACCAAACTTCAGATTCCGCGATATCTTGAGATACATAGCTGCTGATAAGGTTTTGGTGTGAACTGCCCTATAGGTGGCGCTGCTATGCTACATTTTGCACGATTTTTGCGATAGCTATATCTCAAGAACTAATGCAAAGAACTTCATCAAATTTTAGATTCTGTTACACTAGAGTATATAACATAATTAGATGCTGATTACATTTTGGTATTAAACTTGCAACAGGTGGTGCAGCTATGCTGCATTTTGCATGATTTTTCCGCTAGCTATATCTCAACAACCAACGTACAGAATTTCATCAAACTTCAGATTTTGTTACAAAATGACAGATAACATAATTACACGATGATTACGTTTTGTTATGAATCCTTCAACTGATGGTGCTGCTGTGCTATATTTTACACGTTTTTTTTTAAAACTAGCTATATCTCAAGAACTAATGCACAGAATTTTATCAAACTTCAGATTCTTTTACACCATAAAATAATTAGACGCTTTTTTACGTTTTGGCATAAATTGTCCAAGATATGGTGTTGCTCTGCTACGTTTTGCAAATTTTTTGTTATAACTATATCTCAAGAACTAATGGACAAGATTCCATCAAATTTCAGATTCTGTTAGGTCTTGACATAAATAGATGCTTATTAGGTTGTAGTATAAATTACCCAACATGAGGCACTACTAAGCTCATTTTCTCAGAATATTAATTAAATTTTGCGTTTTAGCCTTTTCGGATACCAGAATCTCATTAGGCTAGGTCAAATTGTTCGAGGAAATTCGATAGTGGGTAACTTTGGGGTCACTACGTTTTTTTTTTTTTTTTTTTTTTTTTTTTTTTTTTTTTTTTTTAAATATTAAAATATACTTCTGAGATAGAAGAAAGTTTTGGGATTGACACATCCAACTAGTTTGTATGATTTTCATGCATTCTGTTCGCGAACAATTTGACATGTATTTGATGTATACTTTGTTTTTAAATCTTTCTCGTAAATTATCAATTGCACAGATGCAGTTCTTTGGACTTCTTTTATGTATACCCAATGAGGAATCTGGCTGCGCAGAGTTTGGGTGCCATTTTTGGGACACCACGTATAGAACTTTAACACTATGTATGAATAAACAGTAAAACTCTAATTTTGTATTGAATTGGATATTAAAAATAAAGTTCATAAAATACCTAAACATTATTTTCTAACATATTTCATTTATTTTTAAATCAAGTATCAAAATAGAAATCATAATCAATAACATTATAAACATGCAATTTTTTTATTGATAAGTAAGTACATAATAAAACAGCAATTTCGACATGTGCTAGGGGGAGGATATAGCTTTCATATTCGTTGTTTTTATTAAATATAGCTTTTTTTGAGACTCAATTAGATGAGTTAATAAAAATTCTTTAATGCTTGATTATTATCTCATTGAAAATTTTACTGAAATTTTAAGAAGATCAAATGCTACGAACCCTATAAAAAGAAATTTCGTAAATACTGAATTTGAATGAGTATTGTGCCAAATTAGTAATCTATAGCCAAATCGGCAATATTTATGATTTCTTATTTTTTATCTTCAAATTTGGCGATATTTGTAAATATTTGGCGATAAGTGTTTCCAAGCTTGGAGAGAATTCGAAGCTAACGTTCATTAATACTCATAAATAAATAACTAATTTTTAGTAATTTAGAAAATAGTTGTTATCCTCGGCAGAGAATTGGCAAATCCGAAGTATATCAGAATGTTTTTATTGGTTGAATTCCGCATTTTATTCATTTTCTGATTGGTCCGTGTTTAATGTCCAAAAATGGTTTACTTCTGTTGCCACAATGACAAAAGAGTAATAAAAACTTTAAATAATAATAATAATTTGAAAACAAATTGTCATAAAAATTTCAAACGAATTTTATTCAAAAGGGCATTATTTTCTCTATGCAACGGTATAAAAATTTAAAATGTGCAATGTTTAGAAATTTAAAAATTTGCAGTTCAAAAAAATTGTAAAACTGAAATTTCATTTAAAATTTTTATAAGATGGGTCCAAGAATATTAATGTTTAATCCATGTCATACGTAATAAGAGGCAGTCAGCCTGATTAACTCCATCAAAATAAAAATGCACATTTTAAACAGTTAAAGTTATATAACGATAAACTACTGGGTTTTTTTTTTATTTATGGTCTAGGAATATTAATGTTTAATGCAAGGCATACGTAATATATGACTCGGTTATAGTCATCCTAAAAATGATGTTTATTATTATTATTATTAAGTATAGAATTCCTTTTTAAGTCTTTAAAACTTTAATCTTTGAAAATATCATTTTCCAAATAGTCGTTCTAATTTGTTAAATTGCATTTTTTTTCTTTTATTGTGGTCTTTTTTCAAAATGTCAAAAACCGTAGAATTACATGCAACAACCTCAAATAACTGTTGCCAATTTCCGACCCAAGGGAAAACGGGGAAAATGTCTGTTTCGCGCAGACTCTAGTGTATTGAGAAGCCGCTGTATATATCTGTCGGCCGGGGGTTGGAACCACCAAAACTGTCTGCCAACTGAGAAAATATCTTCTGGTAGTTACCCAAGTAAAATATATAAAATTCAGCTTTTATAAAATGACGAAAGTAGAATTACCTATTCTTGAAGTTTAGTGGTTGTCGGCCAGGGGTTGGAACCACAGGAAGTGTCTGCCAATGGAGGACGTGATTTCTAATATCATTCAAAAGAAAATATCAAAAAATTACACTTTATAAAATGACGAAAGTAAGTTGGTATTTTTTACACCTTTGCTCCCTGGTCACTGCCAAAGCCACCATCATCCAAATTTCATAATTACCCATCGTTCCTATCTTTGTTGGAAGACTGCGCTGAGAAAGTTTCAGCTTTTATAAAATAACGAAGGTCTGCCAGTCACGGGCTCTTAGACTAATATTAATCAAATTAAAATACAAAAATCATTTTTATGAGTTGTCACTTTTCTTGCAGGTGAGCGATATATAAACAGAGATAATTTCACTTGTGTAAATCTTTATTATTATGCTTTAAAAAATATAGAAAATATTAATTCTTTATCATTTTCATTTAGGTTGTTGTTTTTCAATGTTTCAGTATATTATTTTACCACTAATGTTCATGTATAATCCATTTATTTGTTTTAGTTGGTCCTGGCACAAAAAATAAGCATTCTTGCTGTTATAGAAAAAATTTGCAATGAAACCTTGAATTCTGTTCAAAAAGAAGTTGCTGCTGATGTCATTACATTGGCACTTGAAGAAATGGTTAATACTAAGGTAATGATTTTTGTTTATTGTTATTCTTTGAAATTATAATTTCTGTTCTTTTTTATTAATATTTTTCTACATGGCTTAATTTTTTTAAACCTGTTCCTCTTCAGTTTTTATATTAAAGAGAGGTAAGAAAAACTAAAAATGTATCATATTTTTTTTCTTTTTATTCTAAATCTTTAATCCTTCACTGCACCCTGTGCCATATCTAATACATATCTAAAAATACTATAATCATCATTATGTGCAAAGACGACCAATGATTCGACCAATATGATCGCTGTAACTGTTCAAGAACAGTCCAAAGAATAGAATGACACTTACTTTGTCCATGTCAAATTTGATTTTGCAACTCTCGTTTGCGTGATTCTGAAAAAAGAATTAGGAAAATTAAATTATTGCAAATGCATGATGTTATAGTAATACAATGTTTACATTAAAATTTGAAAATATACAGCAGATGTTGCTGCAATCAATTCTTTGAATTTACACTCTGTTGCACATTTAAAAGATTCAAATTTTTAGCACTTTTTGGATAGCAGATTTCCATACTATTTATTCTTGATGCTATAATTTGGATAAAAAAATTGCGAAATACTTGGAACTTCTTTGTAGATTTAAGAATGTTTACTCTAATGCAGGGGTTTTAAATTTTCGGACTGACATACCACTAAATAGGAATTCACAATTCCGCATACCATCAAATGACAAACTTTGAACTAATTTAAAAAAAAACATGCGTATAATGAAATATGTCAAAAATGAAGCATTTTCCCACTCTTCTGTGCTTCCATCTGAGCAGATTTTACTCAATTTAATTGCATGATTACTTTATTAAATTGATACTTAGATTGCCTGCTTTACATTAACATCCAGATAATAATAAAAATAAATTTTAAGAAAATGCAGATTACAAAAATATGCTATTTTGGTAGAAAAATATTCAATGTTTAATGACATATTGGCATGAATTGATACATAAACAAAAGGATGACTCGATTAAGGGGATCTGAAAAAAGCTCCAACTCCGCCATGTTAAATTTAACAATAATTATATACCCTTTTCTCATAAATGGTGAAAGATAGAGGTCCATTTTTTTTTTAAGTAGTTAGAATATGTTTTACATTCTATAACAGCCCATTTTCTTTTTAACTGAAACTTAAAAATTTTTATTAATCATTTATTAAAAATCATTTTTAAATTATGTTAAAATAAGAGAAAGCAAAATGTGGTCGAAATAGTATTATCAGAGAGATACACTTTGGAGCTGTAGAACTGACAGTTCAAGAAAGAGAAGGTGTGGGATTTAACTATTTTTTTCATTTCATGAGTTGCTTTTTTTATTTTATTTCATGTCCCAGTAACTGGCTTCCGCATACCAGTAAACAGAGCTTCATTTACCAGTACTGGTATGTGTGCCGTAGTTTGAGAACCCTTGCTTTAATGTAACAAACAGCCTTTTTAAATCATTAAATTGTGATGATTTTATTTGAAAGGTTGTGAGAAATGAAGACTTTGAACTATCTGATGTCTATTCTGATGTACAAGAGCACAAAATGATGCAAATAGCACATTTATGTTATAAAATATGTATTTTTGTTTTATTTTGATTCTTTTGTAAAAATACTTCTTTTATACTTTTCATTACATCATTATTTATAAGCAGTGTATTTTCCATGATTCAAAATTGTCAACACATTAGAAAATAGTAGTTTAGCATCGACTAAAAAAGAACACCACATGCTCATTCCAACTCTTCAGTTTTTTTCTTAGTTGTGAAATATGTTTTAAGAAGGTGTTGTTACTAGGTTCTAAATATTTTAGATTGGAAATGTTTAAGTATTATCATCTTAAAAAGAATAAATTAGAAAATTGTTTTTTATCTGTCGTATGAGAGACATTTCTGTTTTTTCTCAAAATGTTCATTTGTAAAAATAATCAGTTGTTATATTTTTATACTGTGTAAGTTTTTAAATTTAAAATTTATACTTTTCCAAATCTTCTTGTAATTATTGCATGTATTTTATTCCATTAAAAGAATAATTTATCTCTCTAAACATACAATTTTTTTGTGATTTTATGAAGATTTTAAAAAGACTATCAAATTTATTTTACAATATTATTAAAAAAAATTCTTTCTTTTTTTTTTTTTTTTTTTTTTTTTTTTTTTTTAATGTCCTTGGCAAGTTTGGGAGAACAACTTTGGTGAAAGAAAGTATGTATTTATGCATATCTAAATAATTAATATTTTACAGCATATTTTAGTGCTCATAGTCACAACCTTTCAAATTAATTTAGTAAAAAATTTTGCAGGCTTAAAAAGATTGCCTAGTTCAGAAACTTTGCAATTGATCACAATTTGGTCATTTTTCTTTTTGAGGTTGCCAAATATTATAAATGATATTGGTTACAAATTGTACTTTTTAAAGTTTAAATTCGAAAAAGTACTAAAAGTCACAAAAATAAATAAAAACAAAGTTTTTGTTGTTAAAAAAGATGTCTATAGAGTAAATCATGTTTATTTTATCCAACATCATCTATGTAAATGCTGTTATTTTCTCTCTAGGAAATTGTACCTGATTGGCAGAATTTATCTAGTAGAATTCTTGTTTCCCTTGGTCGAAAATATCACACTCAGGTGATGGAACAGCTTCTTATGAAATTTCAGCCTGGGATTTTGCCTCATTTCTTTGTTGTTCAAACTATGGCTGATTTAGCATCTGCTAATGGTATTTATATATTTTTTCTTTTTTACTATTTTGCATAAATTTAATGTAGAAATTTGTTAATTGATTGACTTAAATTTACATAAAAATGTATGCTAATAGTTCAAAAATCTAATTCAGTATCAGTAGCATGTCAACATAAAAGCATCCTTCAAAAATTTTGGTTCATGGTTTTAAGATAAATTTTTACTGTTTAAAAATCTCAAAATATCAGACAAAAATTATACTGAAACATGAAAATATGATTGCGTCTACTTTTCAAGGTTTTCTTTTCCAAAAACAAAGTTTTAATATTAAATTTAATATAATCCTAAAACACTTTGAATGTTATGATAACATGAACCTGGCTATTGCTTAATGAAATCCCTTCCTTCTTTTTTGATTGTAAATTATGTTACACTCAATATTTGTCATTCTATTTTCCCTTAATGTTTGTTCATTAATTTCTAAATCCCTTCTGCGTTAAATGTAATCGATTTTTTGTAGCATAAAATAACAGTTAAATTTTAAATTTGCCTTCAGACTGATTATTAATTCTAAAAAAGTATTGTTCTGCAAACAATTCATTTGTGTGATTGTCTAAAAAATTACCTCCTTAAAGCATCTCTTTTAGGTAATATTATCAAAATATGTTTATATATGTATGTATATATAAATTATAAAGGAAAGTATATAAGTTTGTACCAAATATTATTGTCTATTCAAATTGCTTTTGTTTGTTTTTTAAAGCAGTTTACTAGCATTCCAAGCTTTTTATTCTAAAAAAAAAAAAAAAAAAAAAAAAAAAAAAAAAAAAAGAATTAATGCTGCTGCCGGTATCTATATAATAAAGGCCAAACGTATCTGTGCGTAACGCATATGTCATGCTTTGAATGGCAACACTTTCCGATGAAATTTTATTTTTGCAATTTTCGCTATTGTAAATTTTTATACATCTAGACATAGCACATTTTCAACCTTTATACCATCGTATAGAGAAAAAAATGCAGTTTGTTAGAAAACTGTATCTCAATTTGTTTTTGAGATATTAATTTTTTGTAGTTTTTAGTTCAATTTCTCTAATGGTGGCAACTTGAGATCGCATTCATAAGGGAAATAAACGGAAAACAGCCGTAGAGAAAAAAAAAAAAAAAAAAAAAAGAATAAAGATGCAGTTTGGTAGCTGGATGTGACGCCAAAAAGGTAACCCTAAAATTCCCTGCATTGCATCAAACGCAACCGCTTGCTTTAGCGATACTGTTTTAATTCATAAATACAATGAAATGCTAAAATATAATCAGATCTTTTTCATTTAGAGAAAAAAAAGATGTTAAAGAATTCGGTCTCTGTTCCACGTGATTGTTTTGTCTGGGCCGAATAAGAGACTTAAAATGGAAGAATAACGCCCGTCAAACCGTTTTAATCGCATACTGCACCCCCATCTACCTCTTTTCTCCCTGGAAAATAATAGAACACGGTATATTTTAGTTGCCATTTTTTCATAGCAACAGAAAAATATGATGTAATTAAAAATTCGTTTATGTCAAAATATCGTCGGTTTTAAAACCCGGTGAATGTTGTTGGTTTTATTTAGTTTTTATCCATCAATTTAATTACTTTTAGTTCGTTACAAGCTTACTTTACAAAAGATACATCAATTACTTTTATAAAAATGTGTTTTAAAGAATATCTGTGTGTCATATTTTCTTAGTTGGTTTTAAAAAATGAAAGAATGAAATTTTATCCTTTGGCAAAATCTTTGGCTAACTTCAATCTTGCATCTAATAGGGAAGTAACAATAATTTTCAAAGCTCTATATGATTACATAATTAATATGTTTCATACAGAATTGGTGTTTGGAATTAGTTGGCAGTTTAAAAAGTGTATTACGTAGGAAAACATTATTAGACTTTTAAATTTTAAATTTAACCCTCCAAGCGTCTTGCAAATGGGTAAAATTGTAATGTTGTTTTCTCTGCATTTTGTTTTAAATGTAATAAAATATGATTCTTTCAATATTACATAAAAAATCTTATTTAGGAATATAAAACAGTCTTAATTATTCTTCAATGCTTTGAAAATTCATTAAATTTATAGAATTATAATATCTTAAACATTGCTTATATTGCAGTGAAACCTGGAGCTTAGTGTACGGAATTTTACGGGCCAAACGCTTAGAGGGTTAAGAAAAGTTTTTCACCTTTACTCTGTGACCCGGGAACCCCGGGTTAAGTGTACTAGTTATAATAAAATTTGATTTTAACTTCTATTGATTCATAATAATAATTTTAAAAAAAAAATTTCTCGCATATAAAAACATGAAAATTAAGAATTTTATGAAAAAATAAATGACATACATGCATTATTAAACTAAAATTTATAAAACTTTATTAGCACCCTGAACTTACTCTCTTGTAAATAGTTTGACCTATTAAAAGAAATTTATCACAAATGGTTCTTTTAATGATCAACATTTTAGTTATTGTATAGCACTTGTTATTTTCAATTTATTCATTTAAATCTCCAAAAACAATGTAGTCTTTATAACCAAGTATTTTAAGCGCCAGTACACCAATTTATTTCATCACATTCTGTTCATCAATGTACATTTTTAAGTATGAATGGCTATTTGTAATTAAAAAAAAAATTTAATACATAAATTTCTCCTAATATCTTTTTTTTTTTTTTTTTTTTGTTACAGTGTTTGTCAGGCTAGCATTTAATTTTCTTAGAAATAAGAGTTTACTAATTTATGAAGAAAAATTGCTGAGCAATAACTCATCAAAAAGACACTTCTATGTATTTATTTTGCATTAAAAAGAATAATTGATTTTTAAGTAACTAGTAGAGAAACAACACAACAACAAAACTAGTAGAGAGAAAACAGCCTGCAACGCAATATTCAAAATGTGATAGGAAAATATTCAGAATCCCAGCACAATCTCTCGTGATTCTACAGTCTCGAGTCTGTTTGCTGAAGAAACAAGAAATCATTCTTGTCAGCCTCAGGGAATGTGGTCACCTAGATGAAAAGTAATTGAGTTAGGATATTTAGCAGAATTTCAGTCAGGGTTATTTGTTGCTTAAGAAAATGCTTTTGAATAATTATGTCAGTTTTGCTTAGATTTGTGAAAATATCATTTTTATTCATTAATTCTGAAATTTTGGGAAAGTTTTAAACCTAAATTTTAAGTGTGATTTATTACTTGAAGCATAATACTTAATAAAATTATTGTAAATTTAGAAGGCACTTTGTATATTAAAGTTAGCTTTAATCCTCCCACCACCATTATCCCATCGAATCTAATGATCTCAATATAATGCAACACACCTTGTTGCTACACAGCTAGTAATTGAATTAATTAACAGGAAACTACCTTAATTCCAAAGGAAAGAGACTTCATATTTGTACAGCATTCTTTTAGAGGCATTTTTTAAAGGTATTTTTATTTGTATTTGTACTGACACTAAAAAGGTTATTTTTCCAGTTTATGAATATCAATTTTAATTTGATTTTTGCTTTTACAGTTTTACATATGGTACCATATTTGAAGTCTGTTATTAGTACAATGTTACCCCTTCTGTGTTTAGTCAAGCAAGGTGATATGAAATGGATATTTGCTTATGGTAAGTAGCTGCTTTTACATTCAAACTTTCATGTTATCATTAAAGTATGACATTCTTGATCTAGAAATTAAATACTTTTATTTAATTCTTTTACTTATCTATTTAAAAGAAAGGAATTACATTTGATTATTTTATTCTTTTAAAGAAAGGAATTTTTATAGGTAAGATTGCAATATTATAATACAGTAGACTCCCCTTAAATCCGCACAGCTTGGGACCAGAGGTTTTGCGGATTTTAGGATTTTGCGGATTTCTGGTCATTTTATTGTTTACATTTTTAAAAAAGTAATTTGATTGTAATTAATAATGAAATCAAAAGTATAATGAATGCCTACAATATACTAAAATATTAAAATAAGTAACAAACTAAAATAATAAAAATTTAGATAATTTTTAAATGATTAAAATACTAAAAGCAAAGGTCAAGTTAAGAACCAATAATGTACAATCACATATTCATTGTAAAGATGAAATGTATTTTTCCTAAATTATTCAATGAAACTTGCCTCATAAAGGTACATTACTAATTCACACCAGCATCATAAAATAATGTAGCTTTATTTCAAGTTTAGCCAGACTTAATAACTAAAAAAGCTTGATTAATGCATAAATATATTTAAGATTGTGATTACCAATGATATCAGCAATATCTTTATTTTTTCAGAAATAAATCATTCTTTCTTTATGAAAAACATGAATTCAGTAATCTTAACAAAAATTATAAATTAAAAAATATATGGAACTGATATAAAACTAAAAAAGCCAAATTTTGCATCTACATTTGAACTGAATGTTTCATTGTTTACATCCATAAAATATGTGCGGATTTTAGAGAGTTGTGGATTTTAGGAGTGCGGATTTGAGGGAGTCTACTGTATAAAGTTATTCTAAAGTCTAAATGTTTCTACCAACAGTATTCAAGCTTGAATAAAAAATTTAAAAGTTAAATTAAAAACAGCATGTGCATGAAACATACAGATTAAAATGAACTTTTGTGATCTTCTCTCTTCCTTCCAAAATAAATGAATAAAATTGCATAAAGAATTGGATATTATTTTCAAATTTGTAAAATTTAGTAGAATAATTTAAAATGTAATATTATATAAATTTTTGAAATAATATACTAATTAGCCTCAAAACAAATTATCTAATTCTTTTCTTCTTTATATTGTGTGTACAATGCTATAATTTCTACATCTTGCAATTTTGATTTATAGCCTTGGCCAAATTTTGTGAATCTATCTTGGAATATTTAACAAATACTGAAACTGGAACCGATTCATCTGTCACTAAGGATGCATATAATACCGAAATTTGCAGTGCCTTTGATATTTTATTCACTAACTGGCTTCCTTCTCGAGAACTTAAGGTAATTCATTATTTTTAAAAATTAATATACGCATTAGATCGTTTTGATTTGTTTTTTCTTTTAACATTATCAAACACTGCACTTTTGATTAAACAGTCAAATGCACAATTTCAGTCTTCTTTTATAATACTTTTCATCATAATTAAAAAGTGTCTGACTTCTGTCTGGTCATCTATGTTCTAACCTGCATAAATATACATACTTGAATTAGCATGAGCTTGGTATATGTTATTGAAGTTTACCATTCTGTGTAAAGTGAAATGTATGACATTTGTAGTATTTTTATAGGAGCACATACATAAATTCTATTACATTATGATCTATTGACATAAAATTGTTTACTGTGTATTTTAATAAAGATACACTATATCAAACATACTGAATTTGTAATGCATTATCGAGGAACAATATAGCGATTTTTCTCAAGTATATAGAGTGCATTACATTTATCAATCGTTTACAAGGTTGCACAAAGGAATTTCGATACATTATAGCCTATATAGAAAAGTCATTTAAAATGTACTTTTTAAAATTTTATATCATTTTAATGAATGAAATTGATGTGCATTGCCGAGTTCCACTACAAGATGACTTCTGTACAATATGGAGAGCATGGTATATACTTATTCATTTATATGGACACACACATACATACTCAAAAAAAAAAAAAATGCTTTAATTTACCTACAGGCAATAATGACTGGAAATGCATTTTTAACTGCAGTATGCTTCTAAAGTTTAGTCTAATTTTACTTCATTACTTGATGTGTATAAACTGTACAGCTCATTTCAGGGATGTGCATAAAAATTAGAAAGCATTACTTTATATATGCCTGAATTGCTTAGAGGTGTTTTCAAACTATGTTAAGCATTTTCCAGCTTAATTATATTCATTTAGTGTATAAATATATTGTTTATATACATATAAAAAAGTTCATATACATGGCTCTTCCGAAAACTAAATTAACACCTATGAATGATAATTACTGGAAGAGTGATTTTAGTTGTATTAGGCATTTCTTAAATTGAATTTTAACATAACATGTAGTGTGTATAAAATTTTTTAGTTCATATGCAGTGCTGTACAAAATATTTCAAGTTATCAAATATGAGCAATAAATGCTGTAGATAAGTTTTCAAATGTGTTTGTGTTTTATAGCTGAATTGAATTTTAGCAAACCATGTAGAGACTATATAAAATCTATAGAAAATATACAAGGTGCGCAAAGGAATTGAAATATCTTATCAACTGTGGGTGCTAATTGCTAAAATTGGGTGCTAATTGCTAAAATGCTTCAAAAAGTGTAGAATTATTTATTTAGATATATCATTTTACTTTATTAAACAATGAAGTTTCATTAAGTATTCTAGAAATGTTGGAAAGTGTGTCAATCTTTCATGATAAGTGATTTTTCTTTCTTGTTTCTTTTTTGCTTTTGTTGCTTCCTTCATGCATGTATTAGTTCACCCTCTCCATTTATATTATTTTAATTAGAAGATAGCAAAATATTTTTTTTTTTATTCTCTTGTTAATTTTAATTTTTTTCTTATGAGATCTGTAAGATGAGATTTCATTTACCTCATCTTTCTGGCATCTGCATACACATGCGAGTTATTGGGATCATCTGTTCATATATTTGTACACTGCTGGCCTAAAGTTTGAGACCACACTAAAGAAAATGAGAAAATAAAGTAAAACTCAAAAACTTACTGATATTTTTGGCAAAAATTTAATCATCATACATTCTGAGAAATGAAATTTATCAAAATACAGATAAATTATGAATTTTAATTTGCTGGAATTGAATTTTTAAAATGCATTTTTTGATGGTAAAAATAGCTTAATGTGATTTTTCATTGAAAACTCCTACTTTGTATTTTATAACTATTTTTACTAGTATTAAAATACAAGCAATAATTTATCTTTTATTTCTTATGGTATATTATTCCAGCTTTCATTTAAATCCTTCCACATGTCTATATATGATGGGGATCATTGATCACGAATATTTCTACGGAGATCTTCCTTAAAATTTGTATCATATTGAAATCATGACTCTAATGATCTCACCATGACACCATGAATGACACCATGTTTTTTAATACACTTTTTGTTCTCAATAATCTCTGCTTAATTTTGAACTATGTTTAAAGTTGTTATTTTGTTCCAAAATGAGCCTTATTGTCAATGAAACTTAGTCTTGATGGAATGGCATTTGTTTCGAGAGTTGTTTTATATTCTTTTTTCATAATTCCTTGTATTCATACCAAATTTACAGTTCCGTATACAGAGAAAAAACGTTGAACAAAAATCACATTTTTGTTCCAAATACTTCGAACTTGGATTTGCAGGGTTCATACAGACTCCTTGGACTCCTTAGAAACTACTTAGAAATGAAAACCTTCCCAATTAGTACTTAGAACTACTTAGATAAACAAAATACTCCTTAGAAACACCTTAAATTGTATTGCGGTTTTGCACATAAGCAATATGGCTCCCAGAAAAGAAAAAAAAAATAATAATAAAAATTGCAATTGTAAATTGCACAGTAAACCCTTTATGCACGTCATTCATCAGAAGCACAGCAGTGATTGATTGGGATCATACTAATAGCCACCAATGTGATTTACTTTTCATGACCATAAGGGAAAGAAAAGTGAAAAGAAAAATCCAGACACACCTCTAAGCTTCCAATTTCAAAAAGTGTAGATAATCATGGTAGGTAAAATGGTATCAAAAGTAGATAATCATGGGGATTAGTATCTTACAGGGATATTAATAATGGTGCTTTTTTTTATTCATTTTTCTATGTATGTCATGGACAACATTCGCCTTCAAAGAAAGTGATTAAGGTAAAGTGTCCTAAAGCTGACACCTACAATATAGTTTTTAAAGCTGGCGTCTTTAAGTAAAACAAATATTCAAAGTATTATCAATTTTCCAAATCCAAGATATATTTGATTTAAGAAGAAAGGAAAACTCATTCTAAATTATTTTAAAAAATTGGTAATGCTTTAAATAATTGTTAGATGTCACAGGGTTGCTACGCAACCTGGAAAACCTGGAAAAGTCAGGGAATTGTGAAATTAACTAAATAATCAGGGAAAAGTCAGGGAATTTGATAAAGTTTCATTGTGATCTCTAAGAGAGTTTGATCGTTGTGCAACCAGAAGTGATAATCTTCCATGATTTGGCAAACTGCATATTTAAAAATAGAAAAAAAAATCATGTACCCTTTTTTTATTTCAAATATTTCCTCTGTTATCCTTCATATTTTATATTTTTAATACTCATTATTACAGATTTTAAAACTTTTTCCAGCAGTTATTTTCATGTAACAATAAACAATTATCACAAGCCTCCATCTCCTCACTCTGTTTCCCCTTCCCTTTTGACTCCTATTGAAAATAAATTTTAGCTGGACAATGATTTTGGGATATAGTTAACAAAATGAATGTTTGCGAATTTAGTGCACAAACATTTTGTAGGAAGTTTGTACAATTTGTAGCAAACAATTTTGCAATCATAAATTATTAAAGAGAGCAATTCCAATTGTAAACCTGAAAGCAAGATTGTTATTGATTTGGGAGGGGAATTGGGATAAACAGCTTTAGCTCAGAGATTATAAATAACTGTATTCAAGAAATTTTAGTCTTTTTTGAGTAATATAATATTTTCTAAACTTCTACATGTCCACTACATGTTACACCGCTAGACTAGAATTTTCTTGAAATACACCTGAAAAAGTCTGGGAATCTCATTCCCCCACATGAGTAGCAATCCTGATGTCAGTTTAGGACACTTTACCTTATTGCTGCTCTAATAGAATAAATTCAAAAGTTGTTATATTTTTTTGTGTATGTTGCATTAGCATTTTTTTTTACCTTTGAAATTTTTTTTAAAGATGCATGTGATATACATAAGTGTTTCGAGTTTGACTGATCTCTCTGTATATGACCATTGGTCACTGCATAAGAAAGTTGATTGTGTATTTTTTTATTTAAACTTACAAAATCATCAAGGTTGTGAATTCTGTGCAATTTGAGCACCAATATAATTAGATTCTAATAGAACAAATTTTTTTTGAAATGTTCTTCTCACCAAATGGGGCACAAAATCAATTGCCAATCAATAAACAGACATGTCACTTTTCCGTAAAATTCCGCTTTTTCGACAATAAATTATTATTACCCCTGGGATTGATGCAAATATGCATTAAAATTTGTTGCTATTTTTATAGGGGGGGGGGGCATAACAGATGAAATACAACAAAAACGAGAGTACAAACCGCACCAAACTAAACAAATTTTTTCAAAGAAATGCAGGAAAAAACGCAAATTACTCAAAAAAAAAAAAAACTCTATAAATTCATTAAAATATCGCGGATTAAATACTATTTTCTTCAAAGGATCGCGGTAGTTAAATCGATTTCTGTCAAAGGATTGTGAAAAAACGTGATACCGTGAAAGAATTGCAAGGAAAATGCGATTTTCATGAGCAGTTTGTGGGAAAATACGCAAGTTTTGTCAAAAAATCATGAAAAATACTTGACATTTTATCGAAAGATTGTGGAAAATACTCAAATTTTGTTGAAAGATCGGTAAAATAAGCTAATTTTGTCGAAAAGTCGCAGAAAATAGGCAAATTTTGTTAAAAAATCCCGAAAAATATGACTTTTGTCGAAAGATCGTGGAAAATATGCTAATTTTGTTGAAAGATCGGAGAAAAATCGCGAATTTTATTGAAAGATCGGAGAAAAATTGCAAATTTTATTGAAAGATCGGGTAAAATACGCAAATTTTGATAAAAAATCGCAGAAAAAATGCGAATCTTGACAAAAAATCAAGGAAAATACACGAATTTTCTCGAAAAAGTGGTTAAAATATGCAATTTTTAAACAAAAATTACAGAAAATACTCAAATTTTGTCGTAAAAGGGTGAAAAATACTGCAAATTTAGCTAAAGAATCATGCATAAATGCAAATTTCAGTGAAAAAATGTGGGAAAAAGTTCAATTTTTGTCAAATATAATCACGAAAAAATGCTAATTTTGTTAAAAATTGCTGAAAAGGCACAAATTTTGTCAAAATGCTACAAAAAAAAGGCGAATTTTGTCAAAAGTCCATAGGCCGAGAAAGTTCAGCTTTTTTTATGCTGAGCCTGTACCATGTCTAAATAAAAATTGGGGTGTGCAAGTGCATGCCACAACAAAAGTGGCAAGTCCTTAAAATTTTTTGGACTCCTTGGATTTTTCCTTCTCAACTCTGTATGAACCTTGGATTTGTCATCGAAAGAACATTTTAAAAATCTTTTCCTGTTTGATCGCAATAGGTAAGGTCCCACTGGATTCATTTCTTCTCATTCTGTGCTTTTAATAGTGGTTTTTGAATGGCAATATGGCCAAACAAATTAGTGTCTGTCAATCGTCTTTTTACAGTAATGAGTTAAACAGATTTGGATCGAGATTTGTTTGCTTTGTCCCGAATTTCTGGTACTATTAGGTCTCTATTCCCCTTGCTGGTAATAAAAAAAAATTATCCTTGCTAGAAGTGTTTGCTTTTCGCCTTCCTGAACATGTTCAATACTGATTACTGCCCGTTTCCTGGCATCGAACTGTTGTGCGATGAGCACATGTCTTCAATAATTTTAACTGAACTACAATCTTACATTCAGACTTGCCTTTATTATGTAGAAAAATGATGGCAAACTGTGTTTCAATGTTGATTTCCTGTTTTTTGACCATTTTTAAGACATTTTGACAGACATAGCCTCAAAATTAGACTAAAGAAAAAAGTGTGTGAAGAACTTCAACAAAATAGTGTATCTTAATATAAAACACACAAAAAAATCTACAACAATAGCTAAATAAGCGACCAGTAAAAGTAAAACAGTAGTTTAAGGAACACAAAGGGAGCATTAAATAAATAACAAACACTCTACCCGACTTGCTCATACTCGGTATTTATTGATGTTCAGAAACATTGCATAAATGCCTGAACATATACTATAGAATATGTACAGGTGCAGTTTTAAAGATATTTACAACTGATTTTTGAGTATTTATAGATATTAAAAGATCTTTTGAAGTGGTCTCAAACTTTTGGCCTACAGTGCATATATATTTAATGTTTTGATTCAACTTTTTTAAATTTTAATATTTTTATTCCTGTCTTTAGCTAACTGTTGAACTTTATTAAGTTAAAATTTAAACTTGAAAAAATAAAATCTGAAATTTAATGTGATGTAAGAGTAAATGAGATTCAAGTATGAAGGGGGGGGGGGGGGGACTTTTTTGATTATCTGAGTTAATTGAATTTGAAACATCAGTTTGGAATAAAGTTGCCAAACACTCGGTCAGTTATAAATAATGTGAATTTTGACTCATGCTCCATTTAAGAAATACAAACTATTTAAGAGATGTACAATGCAAACAGGCAAAATCCAACAAATTCCTATTTTGATACAGAAACTAAAAATACTCAGATACAGTAAAGTTCAACTGAAGCAAATGCTATATTAGATGCAGGAGAAAAATCAGCTGAAAGATTTCATATAGATGAACATTTATATAAAAGATTTTTTATATAATTAAGTCATTAAATCAAGATTTGACTGTATATATATAAATACAGAGATGTCACATGGATTTTCTGAAGTGATGCAAAAATTCCTATTATGCCATTTGAAACAGAAAAGAAATATTTTGAACTTTCTCCATAAATCAACATTTTCTAATTTTACATGTAACGTTACAATATGGCATGAGAAATAATATATTCTGTTATTTTCTCAATATAGCTATTGTTTGTACTCCATGTTTTTTGTTTAGAACAATGTTCCTGTGCAACTATTCATTCATCTATCTTGTTAGGTAGCTAATTCTCCAACAACTATATATATATATATATATTAGAAGCATATCACTACAGTGGTTTACTTCAATATATTTCATATAAAATCAATGTCTATTCCTCTATACAAAGCCCTTGTAAATTCAAATAATGTTTTACAATGCTAGAAATATTCAATGTATCATTTGTACTATTTAAAATTCTGTGATACGCCTTATATGACTTGTTATCAAATTACTAAACTAATACTTTTACTGCAGTTTGTTTTACAAAAGGGAAAAAAAAAATAAAACAAACATGGTCCAATTTATTTAATTATAAAGTATGTAAATTTATTCAAGGATACAATGTGTCACACCTTTGAAAAGATTTCTTAAGTTTTTCACTTGACCTTTTCTAAGTTTTGCTTTATAGACAAGTACTACATTTGATGCTTAAAGTTTTTCCATATGTTTCATACTATAAATTTTAAAAATTTCTAGAACTTTTTAATAAATATTCTGAAAGTACTAAAGTATACCCTTCATTTTAAAAAATCCAGAAAAATTGAATCCAAGTCACTTGTAGTGCATGTTTCATGCACATACTATGTTCTGGGCTTGCTTATTTATATTTAAAATTTACTATATAATTAAAATGAAGGCTTTGATATGTATATATATTTATTTTTCTAAGCATAAATTATTTTAATTAGGTTAAATCTGAAGTTGTTGTTGCTTTGGGTTACATGACTCATCTAATGGCCCTTGAAAAATTAGAAGAATTGCTTCCAAAAGTTATTCCAGCTATCCTTTTCATTTATAGGCAACATCAAGACTATCAGCAAACAACACAGGTAAATTTAATTGTTTTAAACCTCTATAAGACATGCTTATTAGAAATGTAACTGCTGATAAATTATATCTCGCATTTAATTATGAAGTGACACTTTATACAAGACATTTTTTTAAAACAAAGATGAATGTTCAAACAGAAAAATTGTTATTTAAAATCACTTGAAAAATTCACACTATTATCTAACAGAGTTTCCACATCATGAAAAGTCCAGGAAATTTCAAAATATGTAGCAAAAGTCATGAAAAATTATAAGAAATTCATTAAGTAGTCGGGGGTAAAGGAATGTTGAAAAACAATTGCAGATAAAAAAATTTCTAATTTTGACAGATAATTGTAAAAAAAAGTAGTAAATTTCATTGTATGTCCATTTGGTCAGAAGATAGTTTGAGATTTGGTTAAGGAATTTTTCCGAGATTTGGTCAGCAAAAATCAGGGAATTTGCCTGTCATGTTTTGCTGGGAACCCTGTATCTAGATACAGAAGTAACATATTTTCTTCAGTTTCAGCTATTATAACATCTGATCTGAGTCATATTAAGAACACATATAACACTTACATTTTGTTACCAGTATTTCAGAATAGTAATCTTTTTCTTATTTAATTGCAGAATAGTTAAATTAAAAAAGACAAAGATTACTATTCTGAAAATGTCAAAAAAATGCATATGTTGTTCCATGTGTGCTAAATATGACTCTGTATCTAATTATCTGAAGATGTAGGAAGTACAGTTGTAAAATCTCTTGAATAAAAAAATGATAAAACTAATCTAATTATTCCATTTTAAAAGATATTTAAACATGCTTTTAATGTTAGATAGAAAAATAGTTCACTCACTAGCAACCTCCCTGGCATTGCCTGATATCATGAGAGTAACCTTATAGTCTAAGAGCCCATGACTGGCAGACCTTCGTTATTTTATAAAAGCTGAAACTTTCTCAGCGCAGTCTTCCAACAAAGATAGGAACGATGGGTAATTATGAAATTTGGATCATGGTGGCTTTGGCAGTGACCAGGGAGCAAAGGTGTAAAAAATACCAACTTACTTTTGTCATTTTATAAAGCGTAATTTTTTAATATTTCCTTTGGAATGATGTTAGAAATCACGTCCTCCATTGCCAGACACTTCCTGTGGTTCCAACCCCCGGCCGACAACCACTAAACTTCAATAATAGGAAATTCTACTTTCATCATTTTATAAAAGCTGAATTTTATATATGTTATTTGGGTAACTACTAGAAGATATTTCCTCAGTTGGCAGACAGTTTTGGTGGTTCCAACCCCCGGCCGACAGACATATACAGCGGCTTCTCAATACACTAGAGTCTGCGCGAAACAGACATTTTCCTCGTTTTCCCTTGGGTCGGAAATTGACGACAGTTATTTAAGGTTGCTGCATTGAAGAGAAAACGAAGAAGTAAAATCCCATACATTTCACTATTTTAAAAAATATATGTGCAGATATTTTTAGTTAAAACTATGTACATCTAATGCATTTTGCTTTTTATAGTATTTTCCATGTTAATTTTGACACCGTAAAACATGATTTGCATCCTAGTTACAATAAAAACTGATTTTTAAAATTCTCAAAAAGATTATGATGTTAAAAGATGTATTCCCAATGAGGAATCTGGCTGCGCAGAGTTTGGGTGCCATTTTTGGGACACCACATATAGAATTTTTTAACACTATGTATGAATAAACAGTAAAACTCTAATTTTGTATTGAAGTAGATATTAAAAATAAAGTTCATAAAAATACCTAAACATTATTTTCTAACGTATTTCATTTATTTTTAAAAC
The DNA here is from genome assembly GCA_964019185.1 of Maratus speculifer. Lineage (NCBI taxonomy): Eukaryota > Metazoa > Arthropoda > Arachnida > Araneae > Salticidae > Maratus > Maratus speculifer. The sequence continues at coordinate 51,026,212 of OZ025290.1, read as the reverse complement.
AAGTATCAAAATGGAAATCATAATCAATAACATAAACATGAAATTTTTTTATTGATAAATAAGTACATAATAAAACAGCAATTTCGGCATGTGCCAGAGGGAGGATATAGCTTTCATATTCGTTGTTTTTGTTAAATATAGCTTTTTTTGCGACTCTATTAGATGAGTTAATAAAAATTCTTTAATGCTTGATTATTATCTCATTGAAAATTTTACTGAAATTTTAAGAAGATCAAATGCTACGAACCCTATAAAAAGAAATTTCATAAATACTGAATTTGAATGAGAATTGTGCCAAATTAGTAATCTATACCCAAATCGGCAATATTTATGATTTCTTAATTTTTGTCATTAAATTTGGCGATATTTTTAAATATTTGGCGATAAGTGTTTCCAAGGTTGGAGATAATTCGAAGCTGACGTTCATTAATACTCATGAATAAATAATTAATTTTTAGTAATTTGGAAAATAGTTGTTATCCTTGGTAGAGAATTTGGAAATCCGAAGTATATCTGAATGTTTTTATTGGTTGAATTCCGCATTTTATTCATTTTCTAATTGGTCGATGTTTAATGTCCAAAAATGGTCTACTTCAGTTGCCACAATGACAAAAAAGTAATAACTTTAAATAAATAATAATAATTTGAAAACAAATTGTCATAAAATATTCAAACTAATTTCCTTCAAAAGTGCATTTTTTTCTGCATGCAACAATATAAAAATTTAAAATGTGTAATGTTTAGAAGTTTAAAAATTTGCAGTTCAGAAAAATTGTAACACTAAATTTCATTTAAAATTTTTATAAGATGGGTCCAGGAATATTAATGTTTAATCCATGTCATAAGTAATAAGCGGCAGACAGCCTGATTAACTCCATCAAGTAAAAATGCACATTTTAAACAGTTAAAGTTATATAACAATAAACTACTCGGTTTTTTTTATTTATGGTCTAGGAATATTAATGTTTAATGCATGGCGTATGTAATATATGAATCGTTATGGTCATCCTAAAAATGATGTTTATTATTATTATTATTAAGTATAGAATTCCTTTTTAAGTGTTTAAAATTTTAGTCTTTAAAAATAGCATTTTCCAAATAGTCGTTCTAATTTGTTAAATTACATTTTTTTTCTTTCATTGTGTTCTTTTTTCAAAATGTCAACAACTGTAAAATTACATACAGCAACCTCAAATAACTGTCGCCAATTTCCGACCCAAGGGAAAACGGGGTAAATGTCTGTTTCGCGCAGACTCTAGTGTATTGAGAAGCCACTGTATATGTCTGTCGGCCGGGGGTTGGAACCACTAAAACTGTCTGCCAACTGAGGAAATATCTTCTGGTACTTACCCAAGTAACATATATAAAATTCAGCTTTTATAAAATGACGAAAGTAGAATTACCAATTATTGAAGTTTAGTGGTTGTTGGCTGGGGATTGGAACCACAGGAAGTGTCTGCCAATGGAGGACATGATTTCTAACATCATTCCAAAGGAAATATCAAAAAATTACTCTTTATAAAATGACGAAAGTAAGTTGGTATTGATCGGTTCTGTAACAAGAACCGTCTAAAACAAAATAAAATTTAGCAGCTTATAACAGTGTAACTACGGTGACCTAAGAGAGTAAGTATTGGTGACATTGTGACAGTGTAATGTAAGACATTAAAGAAACTGTTTTTCAGTAAAATAAGGCTAACGTTTATTAACGAAAAATAAGTGCAAGTTTAAATAAAAACATGTATAAATCCAGGTGAAAAATATAACAGGCATAACGTGAACAGAAACAAGTTCAGTTAAAGTTATTCTATGTCATGAAATAATATTCAAGTTTAAATAAAATATGTATAAACTTAGATGAAAATATAACTGGTAAAATGTAAACAGAAAATAAGTTCAAATCTGTATTTAAATTAAAAACATTCTATGTAATGAAATAATGTTACTTATTGAATGGCATGGCATGGCATATAACAATACTAGGATAGCAATGAAAACAAAACGGACTCACGTATGGATGACTGCTCTCGACGTACTGAAAGAATTCCCATGATATGGCACACCAACTATTTCGATGAAAAGTCTTAAGAAAACTGAAGATAATAATGTCCACAAATAAATGAGTATGAAGACGTAATTAACAACACAAATGGACTATGACCGCTGGTAAAATGAAACACGGGCGAAGTTGATAAACCATTTTCACAATCAAATGTCCAGCAATGGATTTGGCGTAATTAAACAACTAGATGTTAACTTTAAAACTTTAAAACTGGATGAATTAAAATACATTTCTGAAACTATATCATATTGACGTTAACATCAATTATCTTGAGACATAACATCACTTCAAAATCCCCCGCACAATCTATCTCCGCCGGTTTAAATAGCAGCGGCAATCCGAAACTGGATACGCCCCTCCGAGTTGAGCAAGCGAGCTCCTGACTTGCGATGGAAGAAATGCAAGACAGCCACTTACGAGTTGCGATCCGCGATGCTTGCGGATTGCGACCGAACGGAACGATAAAACCAGGATGAACACACCCATCAGCGACGATCGGAAAAACAGAAGATAAGCGATTGATTTGAACATGTAAACAAAAGATCGGAAGATTGGAAAAATGCCGGCAAAGAAGAAAAATGGAAGTTGGAACAAAATATAAGGTAGTAAGCCATGCCATTTTACAATATTACGATATATATAATTAGAATTATGTATTTTAGAGTGTTAAGGAAGAAAAATGGCTGACAATCGCCCCCCCCCTTAACACTCGTACTTAAAAATAAAATGGATAATCAACAGATATTGTAAATTATATATATATAGAATAATGTAAAACATTAGAATATAAACTATCACACTTCGATAGTTACCAGTAAAACAGAAACTTGACATTAACAAGTATAAATGCAACAAATTCAATAACTTCAACAGGGTTAATCAAAAACATCAATTTTCAATAATGTTAATAACAATATTCAACAATAACAACAATTTTAACAATTATATAACAACTAGATTAACAATTTTTTCATTTCATGAAAGTTCAGTTACAATTGTAACTTTAACGAAAAGTTTTTTTTTTCACGTCGAATACAGTTCAATAGCAACAATCTATAAAGATAACATTTTCCTGAAAAAAACCGTGAAAGATAATCACAATTACCTCGTCACGTGCAAGTGACTACGAGTTACCTTTACATAAACAATTTAATATGATGATTTTTCCTTTGGCCTTGACTTGTAACAATATTCGAATGAATTTTAAATAATTATACATTTGCATATTTATTCTGAAAGAGAATGATTATCACATAAACGCAAATTTAGGATAATATAAAGAATAAATATACATGAATTACAATATGAAAATACTTTGATAATATATGAAAGATACATGTTATGCTAATGAGAAAATTTCAATAATGAGAACAACAACGATCATGATCATGATAACGATTATGAATTATGATTATGTTAGTGACATAGTTAAATGACTGTGAGCGCTCACGTGAAAGACAACACAAAAAAAATATGCTTAAGCTTTTGAAACGATATACATTTGCAAATGATTTGGCCAATTTAAATATGAAAAAAAACTTGTTATATATATTCTTAAAACGAGAAGAGAAATTTCATATTTACATATGCAATAAAACAAAATACAACTCGATTTTCAACACCACGGACGGGACCTATGTGACATTTCCATTATACAAAAACAGGGACTTACTGACTTAAAAAGAACGATGCCCGCGACAGGCCTTCCTGTGATCAGAACACTCAAGAACGCCGCTACCCCCTGCAGACCACTCTGGCTATTTACAAGGGCACCTCACGAGACGTTTTTCGAGGCTGCTCGGATCCCGGAGGATGAACGATCCTGAGGTCTGACCACATTCCAGCGGGAGTTAAATTGTCCGCGATGTTGGAAATGAGGGTATATCAAAACCTATGAAAAGATATTATGAAACGTATGCATACGAAACAAGCATGAAATAACAAGAGTATAATTACATATTCAAACGTTTTTCTTCAAAAGAAAAGTACTGAAATATACAAAAAAATTTCAGTTTAAAAAATGCTAAACTTCAAGGTTTAACATGAAAAGTTAAACAAGCATCTTAATGCTTGACACAAGTCCAAAGGAGGAGGAGTTTTTTTTCATAGCATTTAAATATCATGTATATATATATAAATTACTTATAACTAAAAATTACATCAATAAATTTTTTAAGATCAAACTTTGTTAAAGGTTTAGTGAAAATGTCTGAGAGATTAGATTTACTGGCTACGTGTTTAACATTAAAAATCTCTTGGTTTAAAAGGTCTCTAACAAAAAATAATTTTACGTCAATGTGTTTCGTTCTGTAATTTTCAATGGGAGATTTAAGAAAATCAATGGAGGCCATGTTGTCTACTAAAAGTGTTGGTTTTACTTGTGGACCTGTAAAAATATGTTTGTCATAACATTCAGTTATGATTCTACTGAACCATAGAAGCTCTTTAGTTGCTTCTGTTAAAGCCACAAATTCTGATTCCATAGTAGACAAACAGACAGATTTTTGTTTAAAGGCTCTCCACATGATAGGAGCTTTGTCTAACATTAGTAGTTGTCCCCCCATTGATGTCCTGTCATCCCTATTAGCGGCGAAATCCGCGTCGGTGTAAGTTATTAGGTTTATGTGGTTGCAAGGTAACCTCAGTTTATGGTGTTTTGTGCTTTGGACATACCCTAAAAGCTTCAGGAGACCATTCCAGTGAACAATCCCAGGATTGCTCTGGAATTGGCTGAAGATATTTACAGCGTACGAAATATCAGGACGTGTCCTGCTTGTTAAAAATGAAAGGCAGCCCAAAACACTTCTGTATGGATATTGTAACATTTCCTGGGTTTCTGCTTCGGTTTGAGGACATTGTGACTTGGAGTATACAGTACCTTTAGTTATAGGGAGTGATGTAATGGGAAAGTTGAATTCTTTAAATCTTGCACAAATATCATCAATATATTGCCTTTGATGAATTGAAACCGTGCCATTCCCATCCTCCTCAAATTCAACACCAAGTAGTTTGCGTGTTCTCCCCAGGATTTTTATGTCAAAATGTTTTGTTAAAAGGGTTAAAATTTCATTAATATGTTTCTGATGGTTACTTAATATTACAAAGTCATCCACATATAGTAATAAAACAACATAATTAGAAAACGAATAGACGCAATTACACCACTCTAACTTTTTAAAACCAAGAGAAATTAAGATCTTATGTAATTCATAAAACCATACTCGTCCACTCTGGTGGAGGCCATAAAGGGCCCTCTGGAGTTTGCAGACTAAATGCTCTTTACCTTTTACCTCGAACCCTGATGGTTGTTTCATGTAGATGTTATCAGAAAGAGGGGCGTACAGATAGGCACCTTTTACATCACACTGAGTGTGGATCCATCCGAGACATGAGACAAGGGCTGCAAAGAAAAAGCGAATTAGACTGAAATTGACTACGGGCGAAAACGTCTCATCGTACGTTTCACCCCTGACTTGTTTGTAGCCTTGTGCTACAAGTCTCGCTTTATATCTTGCAACCCGTCCCTTGTCGTCTCGTTTGATGGTGAATACCCATCTGCAGCCTAGTGGTTCGGTGTTGGGTGGCAGAGATGTTAATACCCATACTTGTCTTTTATTTATAACATCCATCTCTTCCTTCATTGCCTGTCTCCAGAGTTCCCACTGAGGTGATTTTAATGCCTGCTTATATGTGGTAGGTATGGGGTCTTCTAGTCAGGAACTGGTTTTATGAGTTTCAGAGAAAGAAGTGTGTGGAGGTGTGTAACTAGGACTTGAGCTAGGACTAGGAGTGGACTTTACAATGCCTTCGTACTTATTGCTTCCTTTAAAACTGAACAGTGACGGATTAAATTTGATACCATTAGATTGACAGTAATCTCTTACTTCCTTCAGTGATCTTAGACGTTGTGTCTCACCCAACTCGTAATAGTAGACGTCGGTTCTCGATTTGTCAGGCCTAGTTACAGGCTTACGGAACCAGACAGCTTCCCTGAGAGTTCTAGTAAAATCCTCGCCATCCTCGTCACTGTCACCCTCAGATGGGTGTGAGGAGGCAGAGTCGGAAGATTTAGAGGTACTCGGTCTAATACTTTGAGTGGGTGGTGCTTCTGAAGTAAATCTGTCAGGTTGAAGGTCAGTCAAAGGGTCTATTTCAGGTGGTTCGGAACTTAGGATGTAAGAGGGTCCCAGATCGCTTCCGTTGCGCTGCTCTGAAGTTGTAAATGGGTTTGTGCCTATTGAATAGCTTGGACCTTGTTCACTGTGTTTGTGGATACTTCCGGATACAGATTCGTCACCAAACCTAACATTTATTGTCTCTATTATTTTATTGGTTTCGGGAATCCATACCCTGTAGCCTTTTGTAGACATTGCGTAACCCACTAAGACACCCTTTTTAGCCTTCGGATCGAATTTGGAGTTTCTTAGTTGTTTAGGTACCCCCACATATGCCACCGTACCAAAAGGTCGTAAATGTCTTACGGATGGTTTATTACCACAATAATATTCGAAAGGAGTTTTTTTCTGAGTTTTGTGACATATTCGGTTAAGAGTATATGCGATGTATAAGACAGCTTCTGGCCAGAATTTGAGACTGAGTTTACTTTCATTGAGTATTGAGCGAGCCCCGTCCATTATTGTTTGATTTAAACGTTCTGAAACTCCATTTTGCTCCGGAGAATATACATTGGTAAATTCGTGTTTTATGCCATTGTCCTCAAAGAATTTAGTGAATGCTTCATTATCGAATTCCCGCCCATTGTCGCTACGAACTTCTTTTACTTTGGTGCCCAAAAACCTTTCTGCTCTTTTTACGTGGTTAGAAAATACCTTAAACACCTGTGTTTTACTGCATAAGGGGTATACTGACACTTTGCGAGAGAAGTCGTCTGTTATAGTTAGGAAATACTTCTCCCCGTTTCGTCCTGTTATTTGTGTCGGACCCCACAGATCAGTGTGTAGCAGTTCTAGAGGTCGTTTAGATCTTATTTGGTTTATTGGGCGGAATGATGTTCGTCTGTGTTTATTAATTTTACATGTTTCACATTCAAAGTCTTTACATTTAATGGGTGGTAAGCCCCTAACGCCATTACATTTTAGAGTATGTTCAATTAATGTGGAACAGATGTGCCCAAGGCGTCTATGCCAGAGTTTAAAATCATCTTTTTGAACGGTTGAGGCTTGGAAACGTACCTTTTTAGGATTTTGATTACGGTTAGTTTTAGGGTCTTTATTTCTATCTTTATGGTTAGGATCTGGATAGAGGCAGTAAATGCCATCTTTAAGAAAAGCACGAAAAAGTGTGCCAGAATCCCGATATGCCTTGACCCTTCCCTCACCTCCTTTGAACTTGGCACCCATTTTATCAAGTCTGGGACCTGAAATTAAATTATGTCTTAGACTAGGACAATACATGACGTCGCCGAAGAGAACCATTTCCCCATTTATTTTTAAATCCACTAAACCGGTGCCCTCGATAGGGAAAGTAGCACCGTCAACTGCAACAGCCAATTCCTCATTTTTTAAAGGTTTAAACTTAACATATAAACTTTTATCTTTACAGAAATGGTGGGAGGCACCTGTGTCAAAGACCCAGGCGTCTCCACCACATTTTATGTTACTCAGATTAGATTGTATGAGGTAATTTACCTGGCCTGTTGTCTTACGTTGACATCGGTTGCGAGGCACATCTTTTCTGGATCTATGACCATCAGATTGAGCACGGACAGGACTGGATACGGAAGAGTCTTTCGATGAATTTCTGGAAAAGGAGGAACCTCTGGACAAAGAAGAATTTCTGGAACTGGAAGAGTCTCTGTACACCACGGAACCGGAATTGGAGGAGTCTCTAGGCATCATGGAACTTCTGGAACTAGAGCTAAGACAGGATTCCTGGCGGGTGACATCAGGCACTCTACACTGGCTCTGTAAATGTCCTATGCGTCCACATTTGTGACACCGACCTCTGAACTTAGGCTTAAAGGAACACTTCTTTGAGGAACGGGCTCTGGAGAAATGAGACTGCACGGCATCTATTCTGTCGTCCTCTCTTAGTTTGATCCGGGACTCTTCTGCGACTAATTCTGTAAGAACACTTCTGAACGTAAACTGTTGGTCTGGCCATCGCAGAATCCCTTGCACCATGTTGTCGAACTTCTTCGGGAGCCATCTCAGCAATTGAAATGTGAGGTAAGTTTCTTTGATTGGCTCATTTATTGCAGCAAGTTGGTCAGCAAGTCTTTGGAGGCGAGCTGCAAACATATCAACGGGCTCTTCAGGTTGTATCTTACAGGAAAGAATTTCGCCAAATAATTGCATATGGCGTGCCCGGTTATCAGGCTGAAAATGCAATTTAAGTTTAGTCCAGGCTTCATGAGGGTCGTCGATATTTTCTATGATTCTCCGGAATTCATTTTCCACATTTAAATACACTATTGATAGGGCAGACCTGACTCTGGATTGGTATTCTTTTGTCGCTACAGAGTCATTTTCATCAGGAGCCTTTTCAGTGCCATTAACTATGCTCCACGCATTTTTATCTAATAGTAGATACTTTACGTCAGCTGCCCAAGTTCCATAATTGTGAGAATTCAGTTTTGTTATGCACACCTGTATGTTAGCCATGGCCATGATTTAAACAGAAGGTATTACATGAAAAAGGAGAAAAAAAAATTTTTTTTTTTTTTTTTTTTTTTTTTTTTTAAATAATGTACTTAGTAATCAGATAGTACAAAAATTTCTATTATAAATGATCCAAAAAAAACCTTTTTGTATTTCATCTCAATAGGAAAGAAAAAAACATATAGCCTTCAAGAAAAAATTTTATATTGCGGCCCCCCCCTCTAAAGTGACTCGGAGGTCCAATGGCCGCATACTACAAACAACTGTCAAAAAAAAAAATTTTTGAAATGTCACCAATTAGGTTATGGCCGCCGTAAAGGGTTTAAAAGCGTATTCGCTTCGGGCCCATAACCCGTGATCGGTTCTGTAACAAGAACCGTCTAAAACAAAATAAAATTTAGCAGCTTATAACAGTGTAACTATGGTGACCTAAGAGAGTAAGTATTGGTGACATTGTGACAGTGTAATGTAAGACATTAAAGAAACTGTTTTTCAGTAAAATAAGGCTAACGTTTATTAACGAAAAATAAGTGCAAGTTTAAATAAAAACATGTATAAATCCAGGTGAAAAATATAACAGGCATAACGTGAACAGAAACAAGTTCAGTTAAAGTTATTCTATGTCATGAAATAATATTCAAGTTTAAATAAAATATGTATAAACTTAGATGAAAATATAACTGGTAAAATGTAAACAGAAAATAAGTTCAAATCTGTATTTAAATTAAAAACATTCTATGTAATGAAATAATGTTACTTATTGAATGGCATGGCATGGCATATAACAATACTAGGATAGCAATGAAAACAAAACGGACTCACGTATGGATGACTGCTCTCGACGTACTGAAAGAATTCCCATGATATGGCACACCAACTATTTCGATGAAAAGTCTTAAGAAAACTGAAGATAATAATGTCCACAAATAAATGAGTATGAAGACGTAATTAACAACACAAATGGACTATGACCGCTGGTAAAATGAAACACGGGCGAAGTTGATAAACCATTTTCACAATCAAATGTCCAGCAATGGATTTGGCGTAATTAAACAACTAGATGTTAACTTTAAAACTTTAAAACTGGATGAATTAAAATACATTTCTGAAACTATATCATATTGACGTTAACATCAATTATCTTGAGACATAACATCACTTCAAAATCCCCCGCACAATCTATCTCCGCCGGTTTAAATAGCAGCGGCAATCCGAAACTGGATACGCCCCTCCGAGTTGAGCAAGCGAGCTCCTGACTTGCGATGGAAGAAATGCAAGACAGCCACTTACGAGTTGCGATCCGCGATGCTTGCGGATTGCGACCGAACGGAACGATAAAACCAGGATGAACACACCCATCAGCGACGATCGGAAAAACAGAAGATAAGCGATTGATTTGAACATGTAAACAAAAGATCGGAAGATTGGAAAAATGCCGGCAAAGAAGAAAAATGGAAGTTGGAACAAAATATAAGGTAGTAAGCCATGCCATTTTACAATATTACGATATATATAATTAGAATTATGTATTTTAGAGTGTTAAGGAAGAAAAATGGCTGACAGGTATTTTTTACACTTTTGCTCTCTGGTCACTGCCAAAGCCACCATGATCCAAATTTCATAATTACCCATCGTTCCTATCTTTGTTGGAAGACTGCGCTGAGAAAGTTTCAGCTTTTATAAAATAACGAAGGTCTGCCAGTCACGGGCTCTTGCTCTATTAAGTATACTTAAAACTTGTGTTGAATCATTTCTCTAGTAGTAATGTCTAGAAATATGTTAAGGAACAAAGGTTATCAATCATTTTGCTCCACTGTTGTCAGGGAAAGCCCATGTGCCTTTATACTAATTTAGAAGTAGATTCAGTGTGAAATATAAAAGCAGTAAATCTTGATTATGTCCATTGATAACTTTATCATAATAAAAATAATGTACGAAAACTTCAATGAAAAAATAAGCACCCACATTATAAATAATTATTTTGCTTATAAAATATCACTTTAATAATAAAACATTTAAAATATATTAAAATCAACCTTTCAACTCATTTTTATTGATTCATTTTCAGAAATGTGCGATGAAATCTCAGTGTTTAAATTATTGTATCTTTTTAACACTTTCCAACAAAGTTGAAAAGTGTTTATGCATTCGGTTTGTCTGACAGTCTGGCCATCTGTCTGTGCTCCATCTCCCGTAACATATTCGGATTGCTATGAAATTTTTATGTTATTGATGTTAACCTTAACACAAACCCTAATAAAACTGAAGTTTCTGCTATGATTAGTTTATTTATATAGATAGTCAAAAGTTTTCCGATACATTACGGCCAATGGGAAAAAATGAATTTTAAAGGTATTAATTATACCCTGTCAAACTTATTAAAATTTACATGAATTCGCAAAGTGCACTAAAATACGCATTCTATAAAATATCCAGTCAAAATAATAGTTATTATTCATTTACAGGGCCACTAAAAAGAATTCCATTACACGATAATAAAGGGGGGAATTGTTTGCCACATATTTTAATAATGTTAAACTATTTCAAGTATCATAAATTTGATATATGCTGCTGAGACTTAATATTTAACACATAATACGAAGTGCATAGCATTTACAGGGACACACAAAATATTTCAAATTTTATATTCTTACCGAAGTACTGTATATTTTCGATGATAGTTGATGGATGGTTGAAATGCATTTTCAATTATGATATGCGTTTTTAAATTTTACTAAATGTCTGCAAATTATATGGTGTATATAAATGTTATAGTTGATATACAGGGTTTACACAAAAGAGCTCATAAAGGTTACTGAATATTAGAGTAATTAACTTAAAGGTGGATTTAAGTAAGTTATGCATTTTTACATTGAAATGCTTTCAACTTACTAAGAAAAGTTTGTAGATTATAGATAAAATGATATACAGGGTCACACAAAGAATTAGCTACATGGTCACCCATCGATGGTAATTTCTGGAAATGTGATTTATTTGGTTTTAAAAGTGTGTTTGTTTGAACTAAATTTTAACAAAATACTGGCGTGTAATAATGATACTAGAAAAATTACAGGGCTGAACAAAAGTATTGAATTATTTTCCATCTATTAGAATAAAGTGCTGAAAGAAAAATTTCAACCAGTTAGGCATTTTCTCACTAAACTAAATTTTTCCATTAAATATTATATATATATCAACTGAAGGATCAAATACAGGGCTGTTCAAAAATCTTGGAATACATATTTGGCTATGGACAGTAGCATCTTATTTCGCTAAATAATAAAGTTTTGTTAAAGATTTTAGGAAGTGTTGGAAAGTGTTTCATAATCTATGCTTAACGCATGATTTTTCTTACTTTTTTATTCTATTCTTAATTTAAACATTGATATTTCCTTACATTTAGTTCTGTATTTAGTTTTATGACTTACGCGCGCTTTGAGTAGGCTTGTCAGCATCCCTTTTACTGTATTGTCTGAGAATCACATGTCCGTTCTACTCTGTGTTATGATGTATTGTGATGATGCCACAGTATGCATTGCCACTCCCTTGCTATTTTGTCATGCCTAGATTGTGCCGAATTCGTCATGTGGGGGCGTGATCAGTTCTTCCTCTGAGCACTTGAAGCGAATTAAAAATAATCCTTTTAAAATGTACTTTTTGGATTTGTTTTGAAAAATAGTGACAAAATTTAAGTCTAATCAATTTAAACTTTGCTTTTTTTTACTTTGTTAACCCCATAGGCTTCATTTAAATACTAAGCTCTGTTAATTTTAAAATCAGAATTAAGTTTGATGTGGTCTTGAAATGAGGTAGTTTCGCATTTAGCAAGTTACACCCAGCATTTGCCAGTTGCGCATGATCGGTAAACCGGAAGAAGGTTTTTGCAGTTTTGTTCGCCTGATATGGAGTTTTTAAAGTATTTACCCACATTCGTTTTTAAATTATTGTGATGTGCTGCCTCTTCAGTGAATGTAAATTAACCATTAATGGATGTTCCTCAAGATATTAAAAGTCTGTTATAAGCATTTTCGTAGATCTTGGAAATGGTGACTAAAAGTATTCTACGATAATTTTCCTCCACTGACAAAAATGAATAAAGGAAGCTATTCGTATCATTTAAGTGTTTCATCATTTTTTTTTCTTCTTCACATCACAAGTATCTCCAGTAAGATGATTCTGATTTATTATTTATTTCTTCTACATTCCATAACCGTTACCGCATCAATCATTAACGAACTTATTCATCTTTAAAGAATGTAAATAGAAAATTACAAATACAATGAACATGAAAAACTGGAATAAATAATTATTGAATTCAAACTAAGAAATAAATAAAGTAATGACTGCCAAATTTAATTTATGGTATTTACATATACTATTGCACTTTTAATTTTTGATCACTAGTTCCTGAAAAAATCATCCTAAATAATAGGAAAACAACTTCTTCATGTGGTAGTTCCTAATGCTATTAAAAATGTTAAAAGTTGGGGTGTGTAAAGCATTTTAAAATTGCCTATTTAGAAGTAAGTCTGATCAACAATTTGTGAAGAAAAAGTAAATAATAGAAAAAAAAATAGAATCATAAAATAAGATGCATATGGGGGAACTAAGAAGCATATGATATAAGCTTAATTCTAATGTAATAGATAAAAAATGATATCCCTCATTTTTCCATGTCTGAAAATTTTCCAAACATAGTTAGTTCTGTGACTGCTTTCTTACATCTCATTTCAATACTCAAAATGCATTCTGAAAAAAAAAAATTCTCTTCACTGTGAAAAAAAGTTTAGCAAAAATTTCAAATAATTTCCAGAAAAGTTTTTTTTTTTAAATAAATTCTATGTATACATATTTTAATACATTTGTTTTAATTTATATTTCGTCATTTCATCATACTTGCTAGGATATTGCTAGTTACTGTCGGTTACTTTCTTTTACACTGTACTTTTTTTTTTTTTTTTTTTATAAAATTTGCTTAAATTATCAAAGCAAAATATTTAGATAAATGTATTATTGTTCATTATATATGTTCATTTAAATCATTTAATTTCATTTTTATCTATTTCCACATTAAAAAAAGTTATACTTTTATTTCTTTTTTTTTCCCAGGGCTTATGCTTGATTTTAGAATCAGCTGTATCAAACCACAGTGTCGTTCTCGAGTCACAATTAGACAGTATTTTAAACATCCTTTTTCCACAGGTAAAAAATTTTGTATTAGAATGATTCTCTAAATATTTTTAAAATTTATTACAGTTAAATTTACAGTTTTTTCATTTGTATAATTTTTTTTAGCACAATTTCCAATATAGTTGAAAAATGTTTATAAATTCAGTATATCTGTGTGTGTGTGTGTGTGTGTGTGTGTTTGTCAGTCTATGTTCTAAATAGCATAAATACATTTGAACTGTCATGCAATTGATATATGTCAATGTTATTTACTGTGGTATATTTAGTATTGAAAATAAAGTATGTATCATTGACAATTTGTTTCCAGAGTCACTTTAAAGAATTGCATTATGTTACTGTCTATGGGAAAAAAAAAAAAAAAGTGTTTATTTTAATGATGTTATGCTGTTTCAAATAAATACTCTATTTCAATGATGTTACACTATTTCTGTCAATGCATATCACTGAGATTCTTATTACAGGCCTCGGAGCGAGTCGCTAAACTCGCTTTTCTCGCTATTTTTTTGTATTTGTCTCTTTTAGTCTATATTTTTCAGATTTAGTCTCCTTTTTCGCTTTTTTTTTTAATGTTTTTTACCCATTGATTGATCGCAGGAAAAAGATCGTAACTTTCCTCAGTTGACAGCAGAAAAAACATCGCGAAATTCAACAATTTGTCGTGGGCAAGTATCGGAAAACTTGTCAGTTTGTCGCAAGAAAATCTAGAAATTTGTTAACAGTTCGCGGGTGAAAATCACAAAAATTTTCAGGCAGAAACCGGCGGAAAATTATGGATTATGTTAATCTGTCTTAGGATGAAACCATGAAATTCCGTGAAACTTAATCGCGGAAAAAAATATACGGAATTTCCCGGGAGCAGAATCGGTGCAACGCTGCGACGTACGTCGCAGACTCTTGGGAAGGTTCGAAGACTGTTTTTCAACTGTTAAAAATGTAGCAAAAGTTATCAAATTTCGGTCCGAAATCCAAAATGTATCGCGAATTTCAACAAATAGTCTTCGAAAAGAAGTCTATTTCGTCATAGATCGCGAAAAACATGCGAATTTCGTCCAAAGACCGTGAAAAAACGGCCAATTTCCTCAAAAAAATCACAAAAAATAAGAAATTTCTTCAAAAGATCACGAAAAAACGGCAGTTTTCGTCAAAAAATCACCTAAAAAC
This sequence comes from Maratus speculifer, assembly GCA_964019185.1. NCBI lineage: Eukaryota > Metazoa > Arthropoda > Arachnida > Araneae > Salticidae > Maratus > Maratus speculifer. The sequence continues at coordinate 51,011,179 of OZ025290.1, read as the reverse complement.
GGTAAATTTTCTCAATAAATTGCAAAAAACGACAAATTTTGTTTTTAAAAAAACCCTGAAAAAAATGGTAAATTTCTTCAAAAAATCTGAAAAAAAAAGAAAAATTTCTTCAAAAGATCACAAAAAGACGTCAGTTTTCGTCAAAGAATCACGAAAAAATGACAAATTTCTTCAAAAGAACGCAAAAAAACGGCAGTCGCAGTTTCGTAAAATGATCATGAAACAACAGCAAATTTCTTCGATAAATCGCGAAAAAACGTCAAATTTCATCAAAAAATCATGGAAAAACGTAACATTTCTTCAAAAGTTAGCAAAAAAAGTCAAACGTTTTCAAAAAATCGCGAAAAAAATGGCAGTTTTCGTTAAAAAATCCCGAAAAAACTGCAAATTTCTTCAAGAGATCGCAAAAAAATGGCAATTTTTTTCTAAAGATCGCAAGAAAACGGTAGTTTTCGTTAATAGATCGCAAAAAAATGCAAATTTCATCAAAAGATCATGAAAAAACCGCAAATTTTGTCAAAGAAGAGCTCCCCTCCCCTCTTTAGGACAATGTATGAGGTGTTAAAAATTCTGAGAACAAAGGCAACTTCTTTTTTAACGTATACTTTTCTTTTATGTCTATCACAAATACTTGAAGGCTTGAATGCAAATAATGTAATGCGAGGGGTTGGTCTGCAGACTGTTTTTTAAGTTTTTACATGTGTTGCAGACTGCAGAAAAAAATTCTGCTGCAGGGCCAAATTTGTCACACATTTGCAGGGGAAAAAATTCTAAATTTCGTCACCCTATCGTGGAAAAATGGTTACGAAATTAGTATATCGTTCGCATGCAATAATTGCAAAACTTTTTTTGTCGGACACTGAAAGGAAAGTGAATTTGGTCAGTCTGTGGCAAGATAAAAATGCAAAATTCAATAATCATTCGAGGGGTAAAAATCATAAACTTCGTCATTCGGTCGTGGAAAGAATATCACGATTTTGTCATTTTTGCGAGAAAAAGAACGCGTATAATCCGTCAATCAGTGGCAGAATCATTGCAGAATTTGTCAGTCAATCTTGTGAAAAACAATTGAGAAATTCGTCAGAGGATTGCAGGAAGGAATCTCAAAGTTCTTATTTTGGTCGTTTTATATACAGGTATCACTTTTTCGACAAACGGCAGAATTTCACGTTTTTTAATTTTTAAGAATCTGTGATTTTCATAAAATGATCACTGGCAAAACTGCGATTCTAATTAATTGATCACCGGAAAAAAGACTATTTTCATTAAACAATCATGAAATCAAGCCACGATTTTCACCAGACGAACCCGAAATAAAATCGTTATTTCCAAACAATCCCGAAATAAACTCGTAATTTCTGCCATACGATTGCGGGAGAAAAAACCCCTGAGATTTACGTCAAACCATCCCGAAATAAGACCGAGCTTTCGTCAAATGATCGTAAAATCGAAATTCATAGATACCAACTTGTACAGTTTGACCGTTTATATGACAAAATTTGTCATATTTTCCGTGATCATTTGCCAAAATTCACGAATTTTCGGCGATCGATTGGCGAAATTCAAAATTCTTTCGCGTTTATTTGACAAAATTCATTTTTTACACGATTGCAGAAAAAAATCGTGAATTTTGACAATTGATCATTTTTCAAAATTCGTGATTTTTTTTTTTTTTTTTTTGCAATCGTGATTTTTTTCTGTGCGATTTTGCAAATATTTGCAAATGATCGCAGCAAAAAAAAAAAAAAAATCACGAATTTTGTTAAATAAACACAGAAAAATAGTAAATTTCTGCAAACAATGGCAAAAAAAAAAATTGCAAATTCTGGCAAATAAAAGCCAAAAAGAAAAAAAAAATCACAAATTTTACTGAAAAAAAAATTGCAAATGTCAGCGAACAATCATGGAAGAAAAATCATGTACTTCCGTAAGCAATAGCGTGGAAAAATCACAATTTTCATATTAAATTGCGGCAATTGGTAGGGGGGGGGGATAGAATCTTTAATTTTGTCATATGGTATAGGTGAAAACTGGGAAATTTGATTTGTAGCCAGTGGCCGATGGACCCACTTTCATTAGTGGCCACTTTTTAAAAGTTAGTAGCCACTTTTTAAATATAGGTCAAAATGATTTTTTAAATTTATTTAGCGGCTAGTGAGTAACAAAGTTACAAATATTTAGTTAAAAATAAAACTAGAATTCCTCTGAATGGTAAAATATGAATTAGTAATTAATACTGCAGATAAAATTATAAGTGATAAACGATATTTAAATATACATTAATGCATTGTATAAAACAAACAAATTGTTATTTAAATTTTTAAATTTAAAAATAATTTCAAATTTTTCTTGGATATTTTATTTTACTTTAAAATAAGTAGGATCTAAAAATCATCATCATTGGCAAGTGTACAGATAAATATAAGTATTCTTTGCTTTGGCTCAGATTTCAAAACTCTGGATGTCTTATTAAGGCAATCAGAGAGTGCCAATGTGTTGGTGGGGTGGAGAAAGTCTGCTTGGTGGCAATGAAGTCAGATTCTAAATTTGCAGTATTACTCGCCTGGTGGCGAGTACTAATTTTGTCCTATATTCTTAAAGTAATTGCCTATAATGTTTCAATCTTTCTTGACACCTACATAAACTTTAATCATAAATATAAAAAAAAATGTACCAGCCAACTATTACTGATACAATTAGTGAGCGAAGGCAAGAATGAAATATATAAGATACAGCAATGTCCTTAAAATCTCCTTGTATCCAGAGATAAAAATGGTATAATTTATTTGAAATGCATGTGGAATTAAAATTTATAACTATATTTTGTAGGAAAAAAAACTATTTCTTAAAAATATAATCCAAATAAGGAGTTCATGGTGGAAAGCCAAAATGTAGAAAATACAACAAAGCTTCTAAATCTGCTTGTATCTGATAGAAAGAAAGAATTAACCAATTCACTAATTAGATCTAAACAAAGTATAGATGCATATATCCATGAAAAAAGCTGTATTTCACAAAGCAAATTAATAAGATTTTTTAATCGCCGAGTGGCGACTAGGGTGGCGATCAATCGCCGATTTTTAATCACCACTTTTACAACTTTAATCACCACGTGGCGAGTGGGGACCGTTAATTTACACCTATATCATATGGTCGTGGAAGGAAATGTAGTATGCCAATTAAATGTGTCCTAAAATATCCAAAAAAGTTTGTTGAAATATTACTTGGCACCAGTACATGCCCTGATTTCACTTTTTTCACCACCATTTGATAAATTTCGCTATTCTTTTCCTGAGATAATTTGACAAACTTAACTATTTTATACTGTAACTGATTTTCGCACATTTTAATGTAACCCATTGATGGGCAACCTTGGTTTTTTTTATGGCTTTTTTCTACGAAATTCGTTATTTTTCTGGCGATTAGTTGATAAATTTCACTATTTATTTCAGTGACCTTCGACAAAATTAGCAATTACCAAATATACCAAAAACATTTAAGTAAAGAGAAAAAAATGGTTTTTTTTTTGGTCTCCTTTTAGTCTCTTTTTTTAAATTTTGGTCTCTTTTAGTCTCTTTTTCTTGCGATTTGGTCTCTTTTCTCTCTTTTTTAAGAGTGACTCAGCGGTCCTAGGCCTGTTATTGTAGATTCTTACAAGATAGAGATTCTTATTATAGAACTAGCTGATCTGCTCTGCATTGCTTGGAAATTTGATAATTATCTAAAGTGTCAGTTTAATCATTGCTTACATTGAAAACCAGGGCTGAAGAGTTGGTGGGGAAAATAGCCAACTCTGACTCTGATTCTGGAAATTTCAATGACACTGACTCCAAGATGACTAGTGTTACTGTTGGTTAAAATTATGAGGGAACACAAGAAAAATAATGTGAAAATTTCACTAATTCAGTATTAATTTAGTTCTTAGAACTTTGAAAGAAAAAAAAAATTACTATTTTATTAATTTTTATTTTTACATCTCAAAAACCTGAAAAATCCAACTATTGGAATCTAAATAAGAAAACAAAACAGAAATTTTACTATTCCGGATCCATGAACTTGAAAAGTGGAAATTTTACAATTTTAATATTAATTCGTGTCCTCCAGAGCAAAAAAATGGAAAGGTAGCAAAATAAAGATGAAAATTCTGCTAGTTCAGAAATAATTTATGATCTACTAAAGTTTTTAATTAAAAACAGTTTTCATCTACAATGTATGCTGTGCAGTATAATGTGGATCTTTAACTTGGGTAGCCTGATATAATTTAAAAACAACAATAATTCTTTTTATGGATTTGGAATTACATATAATTCATTTAGCTTCACTTCAAACTGTCTAACAAAAAAAGCTATAGTTTTTTCTTTGTCTCTTTTGTTCAAAAATGAACTCCACTCCATAGCCCTGTTGAAAATAACTGGCACATTTTTAGTTTAACTTGTGTAATTATAAAAGCAATTCTGTGTTTTAAAATGCTCAGAAAATATTGTATGTTTTTAGGGGTTTTTTTCATCCTATGAAACCTTATAATCTTGCTTCTCTATCTGTCTATCTGCCACAGCCTCATACTCAGAAAACATTTAAGTTACAGATTTGAAATTTTTTTACATAGAGCTAAATATCCCTTATATTTCCCAAAATCATAAAATTTTGAAAAATCCTTACATTATTTTAACTAGGCAAATTCATTCTTTTTCGATTTCAAAGCATAATCTTAAATTCAGCAAATATCGCTGATCACTGATAACATTGTGGTAACAAAGATGTTTCCCATGCAGTAAATTCTAAGTTTGAAGCTCTGAATAGAACCTCTAAATATATATTTGTACTCAAACTTAAATTTGTGTTTTTTTTTAAATCTAAATTTGTGAAGTATTATGTGTGCATCCCCTTAAAAAAGAATAGAATAAAAAGAAAACAATGAATCAACCCCATCCCCCTAAAATGAAAAGAATAAACATTTTTAAAATGAAATTGCATCAAAATTTTTAAAACTTAAATTTCTAATTATTTTAATGAAATTTGTTTTTGGAAATAAATTTGTGAAGTATTGTGTGTCGTTGTCCCCCCCCCCCCCTTAAAAAAAAAGTGAGAAGAAGGCAAAATTAGAGTAGAATTTTTGTTTCATAATGCCATCTATATGCATTTTTATAGATTAACTAAAAACAAATAATTTGTAAAGGCACATTATTTAAATCTAATTGCTTCTAATTATTATTACTTTACTGATCAATTTTAAAATTTCAAGTATTTGATAACATTTAAAAACTTTTAAGAAGAAGGAATGGGAGTTTAATTTCAGGGTGTATGACAGAGAGTAAAGAAGGGGGGAGGCAACAATTTTTTTAAATTTTAATGATAAATATAATTTTAGAATGGTAAGGATTTGAATAACAAGGATTAAATTAACATTTTTAACTTATTAATTTAAGGATAAAATGTTTTAAAAGGGATTTTAAACAAAACTCTCTGTACAATCTATAATCACACTTACCTACGTGTTCATGAATACATTTTTTTGGAAAATGAAATTTGAAAAGAAACAACAAAGCATTGTTTTATACTGTTATTTTTATTTATTTATTTATTTTCTTTGTATTTTCCCTTTTTCATTGATATAATCTTCTTAAACTTACTTTGCATATCTTTAAGGAAATGTATAATGCTATTGCTTTCTTGAATTAATATACAGTTGAAGATAAAAAGAAATAAATGAATAAAAAATAAAACCTACTAACTCAGTAACAAATTATCATAGAAGAAAATTAATGTTACCAAAAAAATTGAAAACAAAGTCTATTTTTAAATGATGTCTATAAAATTTACTTAGGGAGGTATCTACAAATCAAAACCACTCCAAACTTTTTCCCAGTAGCAACAATTCTGTAGCCAATTCTGGTAATATATTTTAAATTCAGTTCAAACTATTCCTAAAAATGAAATTTCAAGTCATTTTGATGATAAGTTTTTGAATTATAAACATTTGAAATTTAGAGTTTATAATGTTGCATTTTCATATTTTTATTAGTATTTCTTAAAAATTATAATCCTTATGTGATAATTTTTTGTAAGGTTATAGTTATAATACTAGAAAAGTCAAACATACAATAATACATTGAATTTATACTTTTAATAATTTTATAATATGAAATATGAAATTAATATTAAAAAAATTATAAATTGTAACCTAGAATTTTTTTAATGGATTTAAATTTTTTGTGTCCTGCTTTATGTGCATGTAAATTTTAAAATTTTTCTTCAAAGTAGTTTTTAAATTATGTTTAAAAAATGTTAAAAGGCTGGTTATTCATTTTATTTTATTGAAACATTTGGGCTGGGATTACAGTATCTCATTTAAGAACAAATTGCCCCATAAGTCTGTCTTACAATGCAAACAAGGTGTATACCATATTTCAGTGCCTTGCAATCTTACACTAACCTGAATCTTTTCTGCATTCATATACTTGAAATTATTAAAAGAAATCCTGATAATTCTAAAAGTCTCATTAAATCAGTGATATGGAAATTACAAGAAGTTTCTGCTACCCTTTTGTTAAAGTTCTATCATATGAAATAGTTTTTCTTATTTGGCGTAATCATATTTTTTTATTTAGATGAATTTCAGCATTTTAAAATTTTGGTAGCAAATTGTTACCACTGGGGATTTTTAAGTTTCATTATGTGGACCAGTTTATCTTTTTATACAATGTTTGGGTTTAGTTTTTGATAAAGAAACTGGGAAGACCAAAATAACATTGAATTTCAAAGAACAAATCTAATTTGAGGATGTAAACTCAAACCATTCATTGTAAAGTATTTTACAAAATGGAAGGACGTGAAATGATTTTTGTTCTTTTTAACTAAATGCTGATGATGTATTTATGGCAAATGATTAATATAATTCTTACATTTTATATCTATAAAACTTTGGTCAAAAAGGATTTTACATCATTCAAGCCATTATTATGTCACAATTTAATCACTGAGATAATTATACTTATTAATTCAATTTACTTAAATGTTGTTGAATTGTTTACAATATTATACTGAATGTCTCTGAGATAAAATATTCTTATGAAAGTAATATTTGAATCTTATTTTAAAATTCTTATTTAATTTTTTACTAACTTTTACGCATCAACCAAATATTACAATCTTTACATGTATGTATTGATGTTTAGTATCTAACCCATTAAAAAAGAACTTTAAATAATTTAATGTTTTCTTCTATTACTTGCATATTAAGATCTATTAAGTAATTTATTTAGTGCACAGTGTAATAAAAAAAAGTTATTTTTATGCCTTTATAGACAATTATTTTTTTCCTAATCGCAATAATAAGTTTATTGCAAAATTTTGAATGAAACAGTAGAATAAGTTTAATCATAGAAATATTAACCCTATTTCAAAGGATAATAATAAACATAAAATTATTCTGATGTCTTTTTAATATAGATTTAGGTTTAATGTTTCAAATAAATTGGAATATAAACCTTACGAACATATCTGAAAAGATCTAACAAGACATATCTTCACCCTTCCCAGATTTAAAAAAGAATGATGTTGAAAAAGAGGTTGTAAAAATTTGTGATTAACAATCAACTTGGGATATCACTCTTTCTAGCTAGAGTTGATGCTAAAATCTGTTTTAATCTGTTGTTACAAAATAAAATAAAAAAAATTACTTGGAAATTGATAAATTTTAGGCGTCAGTGAAAACATAATTAAAAGTATTTGCTGGACCACTATGCAAATCTTTCACCCTTTGCTTGCTTGCCACTATTCACATCAACTCTTGCTAGAAAGAGTGATATCATAAATCATAACATATGCAATTCAAAATATTTTAATGCATAAATAAATAATCGAAAACTTAGCTGAAATTTAAATAAAAATGCATTTAGGTAATCACTCAATTCATTTTAACTTTATGAAATTTTAAAATTTATAAAATGCAAAACAATAATCTTGAAATAAAAATGCCTTAGAAATGGAGTTAATTTAATATTTTAGTGAAAACACATCCATATTCCACAATTATGCTCTTCAACTTGTGTAGGTTCACTTGAAATGCTGCAAAGCCTGTCAAGGCATGTCCTTTTTTATCATCTTTTCTTTGTACATGTGATTCTTCCAATGTATCATTGATGCGATCAGCCCTTATCCTCTAAATTCGCCTAGTATTAAACAACATGGCTTTATTAGAATTAAGAATATGCTATGTATCACGCTAACGAACTGTAAACAAATCATTTTTGGCAGTGTCTAAATACTGTTTTGGTCAAAGAGTTGATTTGCTGAATTCAACACGTCACTTTAAAAGCGAATTAATAGTATGAACCATTGTTCATACATTGCTCAAATAATTTGTATTGAAGGGAGAAATTCTGTAGGGATATTGATTTGCTGAATGGGTCGAGTCATGAAACCTAAATTAACCTCTGAGTATCATCGCTGTAGTTGTTGCCAAATAATAAGCTACAAATTTCAGTCTGTTTTTCGTGCTTAGTTAGAGAAATATATATATATATATATAGATATATTTCTACTGCATTCTTATGAAGTTTCATATCCTTCTATAGTAAAAAAAAAAACTAGCCTTAAAAGGAATGACTCCTGGAATGATGCTGATGTGTAAGATTTCTGGAAATAACGATACCGGGTAGACACTCCTTCCATGAATCGAATATACCAGTCAGGAAAGGGCTCCATCTATGCATCGCGAAGCGATTACGTGGGGGTTGGCGAGCATAGCGAGCAGGGGGGGCGGAGCCCCCCCTCCTATAGTTTAAAAGAACTAACTGCTCATTCCCATTATGCATGTTTGGTGCGCCGCACCCAACTTTGCCCCCCCCCCCCCTAAAAGGGGAACTTTTTATATTTTTATCCACAGCACTCGTGTTGCATATCTTTAGAAAGGTCTGAAACTGCCTTTTCCTACTATGGATGTCTTGTGTGTAACCCCCACACTCTGCCCCCCCAAGGGAAGCACATTTTTAATTTCTTTACAATACCAGTTGTGTGACACATCATTTGAAAGGTCTGTAACTGCTTATTCATATTATGGATGTCTTGTGTGTCATTCCCCACTCTGCCCCCCCCCCCCCCAAGAGGGCACATTTTTATTTTCTTTATAACACCAGTCGTGTGCACATCATTTGAAAGGTCTGCAACTGCTTATTCATACCATGGGGTATTGGCGAGCGCAGCAAACAGGGGTAACCTACAACTTGGAATCGCAAAGCGATTCCAGACGGGATAGCAAAGCAATTACGCGGGTGGGGGGGGGGGTTAGCAAGCATAGTGAGCAGGGGGGCGGAGCCCCCCTAGTATCATAAATACAGCTTAAAGTGATTTTGTTATGTCAATGTCCTTTTAAATGCCACAATCCATTTCACTTCAGTTTTTTGACAAATAGGCATGTTAAAATGATAAAACTTTTATGTCTATTGTTCAATTCACTCTTTGTTATTGTGCCTTATAGTGTATTTGATAAAATTAAGTATTCAATTTACAATACAGTTAAAAAAAAAAAAAAAAAAAAAAAAAAAAAAAAAAAAAAAAAAAAAACCCCAAAAAAATGTAAAGTTCAGTTTTTTGTTGTAATTTTACATGTGTTTGCACATTTTTTTTTCTCTGAAATTAATTAACTTGCAATAAATTCAATTAAAATTATGTAGCACACTTCTATGAGTAGGTTTTTTTTTTTAACCATTGAAAAATGGTTGTTGTTTTCGGTGGAGGATTGACAAAATGACGTAGTCACTTTTGAATTTAAATTAAATTCTTTACATTTAGAAGAATTTTTATTTGAATTTAAATTAAATTCTTTACTTTTAGAAGAATTTTTGTTTGAATAGGAAATTAAAATGTTTAAAATCATTGTAATAAAGGAGAAAACTAACAAATTTAAAAGTAGGTAGACGAAAATTAACAAATATGGAAAAAGCCGAAGCCAAAGAAATGAGTGAACGTGAATGTTGCATTCAATGACATTAAACACAATACGAATACGCGTATTTAAACAATCATAAAGTGATTTTTATTTCGACTTTTTATTAATGTTTTACTAATTTATTTGTTCTTTTGTGATTTAAAATAAAAATTTAGTCAACATGTATAAGTTGTTTATTAGTTTTGTGATTCGTATCATTTGGCAAAATTGGTTGACGAGATAACTAAGTAGTACTGTATTTGGTTTGGGGCAAAAACGTCTTTCAATGCAGAAAACAAGAAAATGAAAAGATTATAGAGCCGCTGAAAACCAATTACGTGTTGAAAGGCAATCACGAAAAAGAAAGCAATTTAATGCCGAACCGATTAATCGTAAAACATCATGTCTCGAGGGCGACCAATCCACCAGCCATAGCATTTTACAATCGGTTGGTTCTAACCAGGAAAATTTGAGTGCCAATAGTGATTCTAACAAGCCGGAAAATGTTATAGCTATTACTCTTGATTTTCTACCACTTAAAAAGAAAACTAAAAAGCAATCGGCTTGGGAAAAACTGGAAAAAAACTTTTTTGGTTCAATGTCTGATGGACCCATTCACAGATGCATTGCTGCGATCGACTTTGGTTTAAAACCTCCATCACCAAAATTCTGCTCTGTAAAATCAAGCAGTATATGCCAAAGTCTTACGAGTATAACAGTATATGCCAAAGCTGAATTTTAATAATGATTACTTTTGCACCAACAATGTTACATAATTTGAAACGTTTCTTTCGTCATCAACTTTTATGCTTGGCGACAATGGAGTGATGTAACTTAAACGAACCGTACCTTCAAATTGCAGCATGTATAAAGTCATTTATAGCAGGGGCACAGATAATACACAATAAAACAACTGGTATTTAGCTTAAAATGATAGATGAATGTTTCGAGTGAAACATTTTTCAAATGGTTGGTGTAATTTCTTAAATTGCAACTTTTTATTTAAATCTTGGTGTTAGTCGACAAAAATAAAGTTTTGAGAAAACACGACTTAAAGTTGAAATTATATGGGTGTGGCTTTGAAAGTGTTGATACATAAATGCTTATAACTCTGTTAAAAATGCAAATATTTTTATGCAGATTTTTGCATTGAGTTCAGAATTAATTGAATAATAAAATTAGATCATAAAAAATCGATTTTTTGAAAAGTTTTCATGCCCTGAGCCCCCTTAAAATATCTGTTCAATTATAAAAAACCTCAATTCAAGAAGTAACAAATTTACGGATTTTAAATAAGTTAATGTTCTACGAATCCTGAAAACTTTTTATTTATTTATTTTTTTTTTTTTTAATTAGCTCAAAATGTTCAAAATTATACAAGAAGATACATTTTAAAATTTACTTACATTTTTCAAAAATATTTTAAGATTTTACCAGGAAAATTGAACAATTTCTTGGTCGAATCATTTTATTTCATTGAGTTCTTTATTGTTATGCTAAAAATATACCCTAAAATGCTTAAATTTAAAAAAAGGTTCAAAAAGTACCAACTTCTTTTAATTACAGATGCCTTATATATTTTTTAATTAGATAATTCAACACATGTGAGCATTATAAAATGAGTGTTAAAGAGGATTTTACCATACATAACAGTAGCTGAAGCATACTAAGTTAATGAAATGGTCATATTAGCAAGAAATAGTGCATTAATAGGCTTAGTAATTCCATAGCATTTCAACTATCAGTTGCTGAATTTAAATTCCGATACAGCTCCTAAAATATACTCATTTTAAAATAATTAATTTCTCAGAAAATAATTGTACAAATTTCATGAAAATTTGTATCTGAATTAATTGAAGGTTCTCTAATTTATTTATGGTGTCAAAATTTAGTCCTACCTTTGAAAAAACAGTTTGGGTTTGTATTGGTATATAGATGACCCTCTACGCCGATTTTAAATACAACATTTAAAAGTAGACTTCATTTTCTAATCATTTTGTACCAGTAACTTTAGTCTAAGATAATTTGTTACAGATTAGTAGGTGTTGTTTATTTATTTATTTTTTTTTTTTTCATGACTAGATATTTCTTTTAAGTTATAAATGCATTACTTTTCTATTTTTGTTCTATAGATATGTTCATTGCCTGATTATTCTTCACCATCCAGTGCTAGAAATTATAATGAAGTTCTCAGATGTTTTGCAGTCTTGAGTAAGTATTTTAATTTTTTTAATTCAAAGTTTTATGTTTTCGTTTGTTATGCAGAATAGTTTCTTGTTTTAAATTTATTAAATTCTTCCTCTATTTACGAATTGTTGTATCAATATTATAAGTTAAAACTGGTGTAAATCAACATTGAAGTGAAAAAACTTCTTTAAAAGACCATAAAATAAATTAATTGTGCAAGGCCTTTCGAAAGAACTTAGCCTTTCTTTGTCATGCACAAAAAGACGTGCATCTACTATGAATGTCGGGGCACGATAGTCGTGCCCCTACATTCATATTTTGCACTTGGGAAAAACATAAATTTTGGTGTGTCCCCCTCCTCTGTGAAGTATTTTTACAGAGAGAATTTTGTTGATTTTCTAATTACTGACTTATTTTAAAATTTAAAATATTTAATCATAAAATATACAATGTAAAATAGCATAATTTGCTTCGTCAAATATTGATTCATTAAAATTTTGGAAACTGAATCGAAAGAAGTTTCACTTTATCCAGGCTTCTTATGCCATATCATTATTAGATTCTTCTATGCTTTGGCATACCCCAGACAAGATGATTTGAAATATATCATGCTAAACATACACACGAGAAAAACCACTAAAAAATCGTCGTTTCGCGCCCCTTCATTTCCGGTGCACTTGCCTCCTCTGCTCCCCCCTTATTTTTGGCTCTTGGGGGGGGGGGGGTCTTTCAGATAATAAATAACCTGATTTTTAAAAAAAAATCTTTCAGATAGTACTAGCATACTCCACTGATAATAGGCAAGCTCTGGGATGCTTTTTCAATAATTTTTTTTTTTTTTTTTTTTCAATTCATTGTTGAACTTTCTTTAACTGAATACTTCGCTTGGCCATAAATATGAATCGCATTTTGCTTTATCATTTGATGCTTCAGAAAAATATATCCACTTATTATTTCTTTTTCTTTTCACAATAAAATAAATGAATCAAAATCCAAATTATTTGAGATTTAAGTATAATTAATACAAACAGAATGATATGCATACACTGATACAGAAATAACTGAATCTAGCACCTATTGTCTGAGTCCGAACAGTGGCGTAGCTACGGGGGGGGGGGGGGGGGGGGGGGATGCCGAAGATAAGGGGCGCCAAATTGAGAGAGGTTTAAATCGAAATTATCTTACATATTTTAACAATAAACAAAAATTGTTGACTTTTAATTTTTTTATGTGTGTTAATTTATTCTTCACTAAAATATTTTGTTACATCCAATTAATGAAGAAAGGAAAAATTTGTGTAAAAATTTCTAGGGATGGTTCAACACAATCGGTAAGGAAGATAATTATGTTTCTAAATTGAGACGCAAATGATTAAGTAGGGGCGCCAAATTCAGAGAAGCTTGAAACCGAAATTATTTCACATATTTTGAAAATTAATAATAATTGTTGACTTCTTTTGTGGTTGTGTGAATGTTTTGAAGAAATTCGGTGCAAGTGGAATAATGGCAAAATTCATAAATGTCAATCGCTGATGGAGGCTTTAAACTGTCTAGCCTGAAGTAAATAAATCAAACAGCTGATTGGAGACTTGAAATCACATTTCTGGTATCAAGAACATTTTTCATTTGTAGCTAGCTGATCCGTCCGTCGATTTTTCCAAATGAACCACGAATGATCGAAACACCTATTCAAATTTAAATTTAAAAAAAGTCTTTCAAAATGAACTTCTGGGATGGGCCTCCAGTGTCTTCGGCAGCACAGAACGGATGTGCTATGCAGTCAAGAACCAACAATAAAAAACATGCATTCAAATTTATTTTTGTCAAAATGAATCTCCAGAATGGATGTGCACTGCCTATGTTACCATGTAGAAGGCGTACTGTGCATGTGTAAAAATATCTGGTGATAATCGTAAAATGAATTGAACAAAAGAAAATTCCCTTGAAATAAATCCCATGAAATCTCAGATAAAAATTCCCCTGGTGGGGGAAGATAGAACTAAAACCTGTAAGACAATCAAAAACCAAGTTGAATGAGAAAAACACTGGAAATTGGGTCCATAGAACCCGAGATAAGAATATGTCATCTTCACATGAAGATGGAGTTAAAAATTTCAAGAAAATTGTAAGCTAATTTTCAGGAATCAATACGTGTTGAAATCTATTTTGTAGAATCCCACAAAAAGGGGCTTTAAAGTACGATAGTCATCACACTTTAAAATGTAAATAAAGGGAAGAAACTGTTGTGGACGGACTCTTAACTTCTATCACTTCACTCTATCCAAGAACACATGACTAATTTTCGATTAAATTGTTAAAAATACTTTTAAATTATGATTTTAGCATTCCATAGTGTTTAATAATTAAGTTGATTGTCTGCATGTTATATAATCTTTGATCAATCAATTTTCGAAAACAAATGGAGTATTCGGATGGAAAAAAAATATTTTTAGTTCTTTTTTTTAATGGATTTTTGTTTCTGTATGTTTTTCTCGTACGCAGGGCTACCACAGGTGATTATTTTTTTAAATTCTAATTGATACTACTTTCTCAAAACAGAAAGCCTTACACACACTTTAATAACATTTTCAATAGAAATAAACGTCAATATTTATATTAGAAAAATACTTTTGCGAACAAAATACAAAAATAGTCGACTGTGACAGCTTTTACATATGGGGTCTCTCTATTTTGTATACTGTCGCCGTCAATTAAAAAGAAAAAAAGTTACGGAGCTATTTTCAAAAAAATTATTATTTTTTATATGTGTGCTGTGAAATTTTCAAATTAAAATCTTAGTTATTTTTTTTTCTCTGATAAGTGAAAACCTTTAATTTTTTTCGACTGGGAAATCAAATTTAGATGAGTTTTCTTCGTCTGTTTTCGTCGTTTTAAAAGTTTAATTTATTTTACATATATTTAAATTTAGCGCATATGCATTAGAGAAAACTACATCTATCTATGTAAATTATGGGAATGACTGAGAAATCAATGGAATAAAAAAATTTGACTCGGGAACCTCTTTGGACCGAACTCTTTCATCATTGCATATTACAATCATCTCTGTGAATTCAATCGGAGGTCTTACGACTTATTTATGCCAATTTCGGGACCTACAAGGTCGTAGATTATGCAGGTTTATCAGAATTGCCAAATCTAAACTTTTTCGTTCCAGTTCATGCAGATATGTTGAGGCTTGTAATATATTCCAGTAGAGAGCGAAGATGTCAGTTTGCGAGAAATGTTTAGTTTAATTGGTTAATTAGCTCATGATTGATATATGGTCAAGATCCGTACAATTCCTGGAATCTGAAACATACAAAGATTTAGCCACAATCGAAAGAACAATTGCCTAAACGTCTGTATTTTCCATCTTAAGTAACTCTCTGATTTTATTGGTGAACATAATAAATAACATACTGAAAAACAAAATTCAAGAAGTGAAAAAGAATTTCTAGAAAAAGAATTTATGGATTTTAATTTATATTTTTTTAGTTTCAAAAGGATTTTGGTTTTTATCATTTTCATCTATAGCATATCTCTCTCTATATTGATATCTGATCATTGTCATACGACTGAGAATATATTAAGGATTTATTAAGATCTCTAACAAATTCGTTGGATATCTTGATTTACCATAAGAATTCAAGACCTTTTATTGTTTTCCTATCCATCTTTAAAAATGAATGTGTATAGCATTTTGAAATTCCAGGGTGACTGCCGTTTTGAATCAAGAGATTTTATTACCATAATCGGACGTATCATAACTTTTCAGTTTTAATAAATGTATTTTTTTGCAAATTTATTCTCTTTGTCGCTATCCCCATTGCAGAGCCATGTTACCGCACAGGCTATAAAGCTATGGCCTTGCACCCACTGTTGCTAACGGCTCAAATTTAGTAAAATGTTTTTTTTTTTTTTAAATGTCTTAAAATTGTAGTTTCCGCATTATTTTCTTAATAATATATTTTGATTAATTTTGAAACCGTTTCATAATATCTAATAATAATCCATTCTTTATCTTGTAGAAAGCCCCCCCCCCCCAAAAAAAAAAAAATGTAAAGAAACTGCAAGATCCCTCAAACGTGTGCTAGGCAATGGGCCCCGCACAACCCTAATCTGGCTCTGCAACCCACATACTTAAAACAACATAAACATATCTGTGAACATACCGCTAAGTTTTTGAAATTTCCATTCAAATTCAATATTGATGAAAATTGGTAATCTTCAGTAATCTGGTTCTATGCATTTTAGTTCAGTGTGTTTGAGTAAAATTAGCCGAATCCTTAAAAACAAGTGAAGAAAAAGTGAAGATGGCTTTTTCCTCCCAGTACAAGTCAAAAAGACTATTTTGTTTCTTCTTCCAAAAAAAAAGGCTTTTTTTTTTCTTTTTTTTTTTGGGGGGGGGGGAGGGGGGGCGCAAAAATTAATCCTGCCCCGGGCGCCAAAAAGCGTAGCTACGCCACTGAGTCCGACCACAATTTTGCATCTTTTACTGCATTCAGTTGGCAGCATTCGTAAATTATACAAACATAAGCAGCGTTTGAAGTTAGTTTCACTTTGTTCGGTTGTGTATGGACATAATAACAACTAACGAGTCATATTTCTAAGTAACCATTCACTATTTCATATTTTAGAGAATACCTGTTACTTAGTAATGAGTATGCACAGTTTGTAACAGCTCTAATCTTGATTATCATCATAAATGAAGAAATTTTGATATAATTATTCATCCAACCTAAAATTTTTAAATAAAATTTATGTAAACTAAATAACAATAGCATAGTATAAAAAATAATTGAAAATCTGAAATTAATACAGTGTGTGCTTTTTTTTAGCTTTATCTAGATTAAAATTGCCCAATTTGGATGTTTTATAACAATGTATAAGGTGAATTTTTATTGAAAGGTCAGGGAAAAGTCACAGAATTTTTTTGCCAGAATTGTGCAAGAACTCTGAAGAAGGTAATGGACGACTTTTATGACTCTATTGTTATTTCAAATAAGATGACAATATTGAGATGCTATCGGACATTGATAGTCCTGAATCAAATGTTTATGGAAGTGTTTTAATAAAACAAACAAAATTAACTGACTTTTTTAAATGAATAAAAGTAAGTCTTTTTTTTTTTACCTTGTATCCTTCCATTGACAAACTTTATATTTTACAAACACATTATGGAAAGTTTGCTTGAGTTTGTAAAATAGAGCATCTACTGTAATTATTTTTATCATTTACAATTATCTGTATTATTCTGCATATTAGTTGCTTTATTTTGCTTTGTTTCTGAAAATTTTACAAATGTACTTCATTTTTACTTTTATTTCATTATAGCTCCTGTGTATTCCAATCGAATTATTTCATTTCTTCTGCAGAAGTTAGAAAATGGTAATGAAGCATTTAGAATAGGCTCCGTCACCGTTTTAAAGCATCTAATTAATTCATGCGGTAGGCTTTTTTAATTTAAACTATTTAATTAGTTTTAAATACATATATTTCTGTATGAATGAATAAAAGTTTAATCATTTCAAATTTCTATATTTTATATGAATTGACTTTTTTTTAAAGTACCAACTGAGTTGCTGATTGTAACATGAAGTTAATAAATATATTTTTGTAATCTACTAATATATTTTTGTTTCTGCTTCTAAAGTTTGTTAATAAATATGCTAAGTTAAAAATGAAGAAGAACTTTTTAGGAGTTAGAATAAGAAAGTCTATGCTGAGAACAGAATCTTAGTTTTAGGGAGGAAAGAAAATCATCTTTTGCCATTAGAAAAATATATATATAACTAAATGTTTCTTTAAATTCATTAAATAGTTTATCTTAGAATATAACATAAAAAAAACTCTGCTAAATCAATTTTAAAAGCAGGGTTGGTAAGTTTTTTTATATATATTTTTTGGTCATAAACCTTGGTTTAAATCTTCAGCCAGCTTTTGATTACAGAGAGTAACCTAGATTTGTTAGTATATGAGTATTTTTCTACTGGCTAAACTTACTGAGACAATATACATCTCATGAAATTCTTAAATAAGCAATCAAGATGCAAAAATATTTCAGGAATCCTCCAGTAGATTGACTAATACATTGATGCCTGATTTTTATTTTCTGAAACTTGCTGGCAAAATCAGTTTAAAATAATGTGAAATAAACTGGAAAAATACTAAGAAAAATTATGCAAATAAATAAATAAAAATAATTACAAAACGCCAACACCCTAAATATGTGTAATCTATACTAATAAAAGAAATTTTTTCTTTCTCTCCCTCTCCATGTATGTGTGATGGCTAAAAAAATCTGTGGCATGCTTGAAGTGGAAAATTT
Source organism: Maratus speculifer (assembly GCA_964019185.1). Taxonomy (NCBI): domain Eukaryota; kingdom Metazoa; phylum Arthropoda; class Arachnida; order Araneae; family Salticidae; genus Maratus; species Maratus speculifer. The sequence continues at coordinate 50,992,737 of OZ025290.1, read as the reverse complement.
GTGTGAGGGTAGTCAAAAGCCTCTCCTGGTGCACCTGGTATTCAGAATTTTTATACAATACAAAATCCAAAGCCCTCCAGACCTAGGTGATTTTGAATTTTAGACTTTTCTGAACTCCAGAACATTTTCAACTTGTCAAAAAAATTACCCTTCCCCCTTCTCCCTCTTGCAAAAAAAAAAAAAAAAAAAATCATAATTTATGTCAAGAATGCATATTTAATACAGTAGAACCTCGATCCATCGTTTTTCAAGGGGTGCGGTAAAAAAACGATAAATGCAGGAAAACGATGAATGCGAATTAACTTCAAAACATGATGTTTATGCGCACATTTATACAGTGTACTAATAAATACTATTTGTTGCTTATTAAATTGTAAAAGAAATAAATCGAAGTTATAGGAAACTGATATTTATTTTTAAAAATCAATGATTTTGTTTGGCTTTTCAATCATTTTTTTTAAATCAAAAAATAAATTTTCAAGATATACAACGTTTTTCTGGTCATTTTTTTGTAATTTCATATACGCATGTATAAATATTGATATAGTTTCAAATGTCGTAACTGCATCAGAGCTTCTTGTCAGTGGTGGCTTAGCTTAGTCGTCATGACCGCTATCATTTACTTCTGCACCATTATTTTCATTTTTTACATTATCACACATTTCGCTTATGTTTAAAACACCACATGTCGCAACATCTTGATAACATAATCGCATCCTCTGCTATATACAACCACACTTCATCATTATTATTGTTGCCATTATCAACACAAACAGCACAAATGAGTTATTTTAGGATAAAAGTAGTAATTCCAGTTCGTATGTCATATGGATATTTCAATTTAATTTCAGTGAGGAGAAAAATTTTACAACGATGAATGCGGGAAAACGACTTTTTGAAGAACAATAATTGCGGGTTTCGTTAACATTATTTAAATATAATTTGTGCAGGGACCATAGAAATAAAACAATCAATTTGAGAAAACGATGGATGCGGGAATGATAAATCGGAGTTTTTCCCTGTATTAAAAAAATTATAATATTAAAGCAGATATTTTTAAAAAGAATTTAGTTTAAAAATATTTTTCAACAGATCCTTTCCACGTGAAATATTTACATTACAAGCATGTTTACAGTATTGAAAAAAATACTTAAAAAGAATTATTCTAAAAAATATTAAAAATAATAAAATATTAAAAATATAAAAATTAATATTATGAAATATTAATAAATTATTATTAATAATGTAATTAAAAAAAAAATAATAAAATTTCACCAAAGGGCCATGAAAAAATATACATAATGTTGATTTTGGATCCTCTCCTCTGTTATAAACTTTCAGAAAATTGCTGTGAATTTCAAAAATTACTTCTTTTTACTCAGAAACACTGCTGATTTGGGTAAAAAGGATACGTCTATAGTTTCTTTCTACATAACAAAACATACTAAACATCCAAAGTTGACAATCTGATTATGTAAATTAGGGATGCACAACCTGTGGCCGCGAACTTCGTCAATTTATAGCTAGAAAACATTGCAATTTTTGTGGAAAAGTCGCAGATAAAAATCGTAAGTTTCGTCAATTTACCTCAAAAAAATTTAAAATTTCGTCAGTCACTTAAAAATTATAAATTTCTTAGATCAGGCGCTGAAAAATCGCGAATTTCATTGATCAAGTGCTGAAAAATCGCACTTTTCGTTAATCAGGTATGAAAAAAATCACGAATTTTGCCCATGATGCTCGGGAAAAAATAGCAAATTTAACCGATCGCACACGGAAAATACGTGAGTTTTGTCAATCAGGCACGGAAAAATCGCAAATTTTGTCGATCAGACGCGGATAATCGCACATTTCATTGATCAGCCAAGAAAAAAATCGTCAAATTTGTTAAAGATGGACGAAAAATTTGCAAAATAAACTGATTGGCTGCGGGAAAGTTCGCATGTTTTCTTGGTTTGCCGCGTAAAAAAAATGTGTATTTCGTTGATCGGCCACGAAGAAATGGCAAATTTTGTCAATCAGGGGCGAAACAATTGCAAAGTTCGTTTGTAAGGCACGGGAAAATCACGAATTTTGCGATAATGCGCGGATAAATTGAAAATATCGTTGATCGGCTGCGAAACAATCGTGAGTTTTGTAAGATTCTCAAGAGAAAAAAATCGTGAATTTCATCTTGCCGCTTAAAAAAATGCAGTTTTCGTCAGTTAAAGGCGAAAAAGCGCGAATTTCGTCTATCAGACACGGAAAAAACGCGAAATTTATTGATCGGGTTCCGAAAATGGAAAATTTTGTCGGTCGGATACAGGAATTTTGCGAATTTTGTCGATCTGACGCGGAAAAATTGCAAATTTCGTCGATCGGGCTCAAATAAAATTATGAATTTCGTCGATCGGCGTTGCAAAAACCGCAAATTTCATCGATCATGTTCGTAAAAATTGCGAATTACGTCAATCGGCTTTATAAAAATCGCGAATTTTGTCGATAAGCTTTGTAAAAATCGCGAAATTTGTCGACCTGGTATGGAAGAATCGCGAATTTTATCAATCATGCGATAAAAAATAACAAAAATTCGTCGATCAGCTTCGTAAAAATCATGCATTTCGGCAATCGGTTTCGTAAAAAAATGATAATTTCGTCGATCAGCCGCTGTAAAGTCGCGAATTTTTCCGATCGGCTTCGTAAAAATTACAAATTTCGTCGATCGGCTTCTTAAAGATCGCAAATTTCGTCGATCGGCTTCTTAAAGATCGCAAATTTCTCCGATCAGCTTTGTAAAAATTGCAAATTTCGTCGATAAGCTTCGTAAAAGTCAAAAATTTCGCCGATCGGCTTCGTGAAAATTGATAATTTTGTCGATCATGCGAAGAAAAATCGCGAATTTTGACAATCGGCTTTCTAAAAATCGATAATTTCGTCGATCAGCCGCAGAAAAGTCGGGAATTTCGCGAATCAGCTTCGTAAAAATCGATAATTTCGTCGATCAGCCGCTAAAAAGTCGCGAATTTTGCCGATCAGCTTCGTAAAAATCGCAAATTTAGTCGATCGGCTTCGTAAAAATCGTGAATTTCATCGATCTTCTTTGTAAAAATCGCAAATTTCGTCGATCAGCTTCGTAAAGATCGCGAATTTCGTCGTTCGGCTTTGTAAAAAATCATGTTTTTGTCGATCCACCTTGTAAAATTTGCAAATTTTGTCGATCGGTTTCATAAAAATTGTGATTTTTCTTGATCGATTTCGATCACAAATTTTGTTGATCGGGCACAGAAAGATCGAATTTTCTCTATCAGTTTCGTAAAAATTGCTAATTTTGTTTATCACTTTCATAAAAATCCATAATTTTGTCAACATGCATGGAAAGCTGCAAATTTTGTTGATCGGGCATAAAAAAAAATCAGGAATTTCAGTGATGAGACACGGAAAAATCTTATTGATCGGATCCTTCCCTCTACTTCGTTCATAAAGATCATATTTTTTTTCGGCACCAGCCACTTATCTTTGTTTTTTACTTAGCACTTTTAATAAAACAAAATTTACTCTCCTGAATAAAGTCAAGAAATAATATTACATCTTGAGAATAATCCTTGCTATATCTGTTATGCACAAACATAAAAACAGCTGATAGATACTTACCAATTGAAGTGGATATTCTGGTTAAGCGAAACCTAAAGGTATTTCCCACTTTTCTCTGAAAACATGGCTTTTATCCGATTATACGCCAGAGTCACCTTCGAAATCGAATTATCTCCATGTTATTGATGTGGCCCTCGACTGCCCAGCTTTTTTTTTGTAACTGGCCCTTCTCTTGAAAAAGTTGTGCACCCCTAATGTAAATATTAGACTGCCAATTTCACGAAGTGAAGTGAATAAACAACCTTTTCTTCCTAGTTTTTGTATATTGGGCATTTTTGGCAGGTGTAATTTTCTAATAACTGATTATATTTTTTGAAAAAAAAATTTAGACTGCCTAATGATAATTTACTATTATTTCAACTTACTGAAAATGTTAAAGAAATTGGGCAACTTACATAGAAGGTATGGATTTTTTTTTAAAGAGAAAAAAAAATAGAGTTTAGAGTTATCATTTTGAAGGAACTAGATATTTGGAATGAAAAGAGTATGAATATCTTTGTTTTTTTAAAATTGTTAGAAGAGTGGAGAGGTTTTCAAACCAGTTTTAAGAATTTCAAATTTATAATACTTTTTTTAATATAAAAAATTAAACTAGTTAGAAAATATCTGGATTTTACAGAATTACACGTTTTGGATGTCCGTATTTGAGACTCTGTACTGTAATTAGCCAAATTATTAATTAAAAATCTCAACTCACTCTCATCAAAAGTCTTTTCTTTTCATTCCCAATCTCCAAAACCTTTTGTGTATGCCCAGAAACTCCATTGACACTACAGATACAAGCAAAGAACTGAGCTTTCAATTTTATTTGTGTTTTTTAATAGTTTTGTTTTAAACTTTTCTGTTTAAATCTATCCAATTGCTCAGTCTAGTTAAAATTGAAAAGAATATTTTGAAAGATCATACTCTTATATCTCAATTACTACAATCAATTAAAAAATATTTCACAGTTAATTGTTTTAAAAAAACATTTCTCCAATGTATGGCAACATCCCTCCAGGCTGCAATTTTAGAGCATCAATGAAATGAAATATGCTTTTAAATTGAAAGTTTCATCAGATGACAGTGCAATTGATTTTTAAAAATATGAATTTTAACCATTTCAAATACACGTGCAAACGTAGGTCACTTCATGTATCATGGAGATGACTTTTTTCTATGCTAAAAATGACTTAAATATCTGTATTTTAGCCTAATCTTTTTAGAGCATCTCAATAAACTAATTTTTCATCTCTCGACAAAAATTTCAAAATGTTTGGGTGAGTTTGGAAAGAAATATTTTTTTGTAAAATAAAATGTGTGAAAATTTTGATGAAATTAATAAAAATATAAGCATTTTGTTTGCCGTACAAAGTCTTCTTACAACCTTTTTTATTACTAAATATTATTATTCTATCATAATTTTTTCATCCTTGGGATGAAAACAGTTTTTAACTCCTAAAAATTTCAAAGATTTTGGATGATAAAGACAATTTTATGAAGTATTTAAAATACTGGAAGACTCATGTTCCTTCTTTTTCCGACATATTTCAAAATTATGCATACATTCTAGGAGTTTTAAAATATTGTATAGGTGAAAAAGTAAATTTAGTTTTGTGTGAGTTTTTTTAATATCTTTAAATTGTCTTGAAATAAAATTCAACAGCAATCATGAATCATTATGGAAACTTTTCTTTACATTCTGAAATCTATTTAATTAAAGGATTTTCTTCATTACTCGTTAAAACAGTATATATATTTTTTTCTTGCAAGAATTACTTAAACAAAGCCATGTTTAATCCAAAATTGTCTCAAATTATCTAACATTTGTCATCAGCTGTGGATCTATTAAAGTGAGCATGAAAGAAATGCCATTCACAAACAAGAAAAAGACTTTGAAAAGCTAACCAAATGGCATGTTACCAAAAGGCATCTTTTCTTTGTATATTGTGTGAAAAATTTGTTATGCTGAACTCAAAAATATCTCTCTCTTAATTTTAAGTGGTATATTTTCAGAGATATTGTCAAAAATATAAAGCAAAAATGTTTCCCCCTCCCACCTAATTCCGAATCTACAGAAACCTAAAATTATGAGAAAATTAGAGGTTATAGATGTTACTTTAAACCTTGTAGAAAAACTATAGTGATTACTCTAGATCACATAGTTTTTGAGAAAAGCACATTTTTCTGTTACACACAAATTTCAATTTCTGGGCATTAAGCAAAGGTGTTGAGGAGCATTGGAGTAACCTATTGTAACAAAAGTATAAAAGTATTGTTGATAACAATTTTTGAAAAAATTTGTCTGCAAATAGCCGATATATTAACCTTTAAAGCCTGGGACAGTTTGGACATAAATAACGACAAGGACGGCGTACTTTGCATGCCATCAGCTTTTAAAGGCCTATATAACATATTTTTATAATATATTTATGCAGTGCAATACCTAGTAGTAGTATAAAAGTGATAAACTTCCTACTGTTGCAAACATATCAATTTAATTAGAATTAATCACACAAACCAGGGTTTGTAAGATTAAGAAAAAAAAAAATAGCTTTTTTAGTACTAGGATTATTTTTTAAAATATGATTTGCTGTATTTAATGCAAAACGTTCCTTACTTCGAACATAGGGGCTACTATGTTATGAAATTTCTGGCATTAAAATGCTTAATTTTTTTAAATTCCTTATGCATGCAAACCCTTTATAAATACTATAAAGTTTGTGACTGCTTTTCATTGAGTGGGTCTCTCATTATGACTCTTGCGTATTTAAAAGTTAATTAAAAACCTAACTCAAAAAATGCGTCATAGACCAAAGCGACCTTGCAAATTTGTGAGCTTCTTTAGCACTATGTCAAGTTCAATTCTTCTTTTAGCCATTGAACAAAGGTTTTGTGTTAGCTAATCTGGAAAAAGAATAGGTTATTACTACACTGAATTTAGTTTTATAAAATGCTAAATGAAGTTTAAATATTCACTACCTTTTATTTTCAGTACCGAGTTAAGTTTATTATAAATAGATAAGGATAAGAAAAAAAAAAAAGTTATGCAGAATAGCAATATTTGATCTTATTTAGGCATCATATCTTTTTCAACTTTTATGATATATCCAATTGTACTTTTACAAAATCTTATTATTCTTTCAGCACTGATTTTCTTTTAATTTCAATAAAGCTCCTTCGCAATGTTTAATTTTTAATCTTTAACCACCGTTTTTACAAAACAGAAAATTTTCTGTGCTTGAATCAAAAAATGCTCCAATTAAATATGGTAAACTTTAAAATAAAAAATAACTGGTGGGAATAATGAAGGATTCTGAGAATTTTAAATGCCACATATATCAGTCGCTCATTTCTAAGGGGTTAATAATACATATGTTTATTCTACGAAATCCTCTGAGTGCAAGTAATACTCACACTTGACCATTTATTCTAAAATAGTTCTAAATTTAGAAATTGTTTTGTATGCTGGACAATTTTTCTTTCTTGTTGTTTGTGCTTTAAAAAAAATCATGAGAGCAGAAAACAAGTATTAAATTATTTGAAGCACACCATCCCATATAAAACCCACTCTTGAGGAAGATTCTTGCTATCACACCTGTCCCTCTTCTTTCCTCCCCCTCCACTCCTTCCAATTGAGTACACTTCTGTCTATTTAAGTATAGCTCTTTAAAAACTCTGTAATAACCAAAATGTGGTATAAAAGTAAGTTTAAGGGCTTCACTGAATTTTTCTGCCACATACCTATTTTATATTGAGCAACTGCTATATGCTAATTTTTATCATATAAATGTTAGTTATTATGATAATGCTTACTTTTGAAAGTATTTTGCTCAAAAATAAGATTCATAAAAATTGCATGTGTTTTCCAAAAGTTACATAAAATGCTGCTAGAGTATGAAAATAATTAATATATGTAAAATGTCAACAGATTCAAGAATTTAAAAATTAAAATATATGAAATCTATGAAAAATAAAGTTAATGAATACTTCTTTAAAAGTAAAAATAACCATGTTTTCACATCAGTTAAACTAGGTTCAAAATCTACTTAATAAACATGATTTTTAAGCCAAGGATCTGGGTTCGAGTCCTGGCCTGGGAAAGTTTTCACTCAGTTCGAAATATTCAATTTGTATGATTTGTTTGTCTGTGATAAATTATTAAAATTGATAAGATTGTCAAGAAATAGTGTTTTCTGTTCATTAAAGGAAGTGTAAAATGTATGCACTGACTTTTTTATCTGTTTTAGCATTATATTAATTTTTATAACATGGTATTATTATTTTTTTAGACTCGTCTGTCTCTTCAAAAGTACCTCTTATTATATCAGGCATAAAGCCTGCTCTGGATTCTGGAAATAAGGTAAAATGCTTTTGTACAAAATAATATACACTGACGGAAAAAAAAATCCCAACACCAAGAAAAACTTATTGTAGAGTAATGAAATTTGGACAGTGCATTTGTCTAGTTAACATGTTTAATTGATTAGATTTTCGAGATCACAGGTTAATTTAAGGTCAATAAAATGCATCTCAAAGATGAAATGCTGTTACATTAATAGTCGCTATAACTTCCAGAATTTCGAATGCAAGCCTGCACACGTGCATGCATTGCATACAGGTGCCGAATGTCACTTTGTGGTATGGAGTTCCATGCTTGTTGTACAAGCTTTGTCAATACGTGATGGTCAATGCTGGCTGGGGATGACACTGGAGTTCTCGTCCAATGATATCCCATACGCGCTCAATGGGAGACAGATCTGGTGATTTCGCTGGCCAAGGTAACATATCGGCACTCTGTAGTGCGTGTTGCGTTACAACAGCGGCATGAGGGCGAGCGTTATCCTACTGAAAACCCCTCTTGAATGCTTTTCTTGAATGGCAGCACTACAGGCTGAATTACCAGACTGACGTACACATATGCAGTCAGTGTGGCTGGGAGAACCACGAGAGTGCTTTTGCTGTCATAGGAAATTGCTCCCTAGACCATGACCCCAGATTGTAGGTCCAGTGTGTTTAGACCACAGACAGTTTGGTTGCAGACGTTCCCCTGGCCTCCTTCTGACCAGCACATGGCCGTCATTGACACTAAGGCAGAACCTGCTTTCATCAGAAAACACAACAAATCTCTACTCCATCCTCCATTGAGCTCTGGCTTGACACCATTGACCTCGCAAACGGCAATGACTTAGAGTCAGTGGAATGCATGCCTTGCATCGAGCTGTCCTTGAAGTAACCGATTTCTAACAGTTCGTTGTGTCACTGTGGTACCAACTGCAGCTCAAATTTCTGTCGCAGACGCCACAGCCGTATGCTGAATACGACGGTTTTCTCTCTCAGTAGTGTCATGTGTTCACCCGGAACCTGGTCTTCTTGTGGCAGTACCATCCCTTGACCACTACTCCCAACAATCATGCACAGTGGATACATTCCGTCCAAGTCTTTCTGCAAAATCGCGGAAAGAGAATCCACTTTCTTGTAGCCCTACTTTACGACCTCTTTCCAACTCGGGAGCTGATGATAATGGCTTCTTCGTCTTTTTAAAGGCATTCATGATCAACCTCAACTCAATTCGTCAAATTTTGAAGATAAATAATGCTCACGAACTTTACAGCACGCATTTAAAGCAAACCTGATTTTAAAGTTGTGAGTGGCGCTACTAGCGCCACACTTATGTGCGAAGCATGAAATTTAAATCAATGTCATCTTTCAGATGTATAAACACGCCTACAAAATTTCGTTTAGCTAACGCAAGTCTTTCTTGGTGTTGGGATTTTTTTTTTCCATCAGTGTAGTTTCATAATTTATACTCTATAAAATTCTTTGGCCACTCTCCTCTTTTATGTAAATTTTACCTCAAATCAATATAAATGTTATTTATGTTGCAATATTTATCTTCTGTAACTTAAATGTTTTAACAAAAATACAACAGCTAAGTTGTAAAAAAAAAGAATGCCCTTTTTTGTAATTTTTACATACACAAAGAAATATATTATAAGTAGGTTTTTGAGTGGCAGCTGGTGCCATTCTTAAAAACAGACACACAGTTTGTGTGTGTGTGTTTTAAAAACAAATTGCTTTAATTGCTTTATTGGAACAAAATCATTTCCCAGCTGCCTTGACACATTCACCAATAGTAGGAGACATTCTAAAATCTTAATGTTTCTATCAGAAGAGCACCAGTAAGAGTCAAATCAAAATTTGACATTAATTAATACTTATGATTTAATAAATATTAACTAGAAAAATTTTAGTTAGGGTTTATGATTTATCAAGTGCATATTTTGACATACATGAGAATCCATCCTTTAACATACTGTTTTTAATTTGATCTATATTTTCTAAATATCATAACTGTCTAATATGAGAAAACTTAATTAAATTTTTAACTTAAGTAATCATCCGTTGTTTATTATGAGTTATGATTTTAACTACATATTTTAAAATAAACATGTCTATCAACTTTCAATTTAGTACCTTGCTTTCAAAATATGTAATACTCATTAAATCATTTCTGATGGGTGGGATGGAATTCTAACTATTTAAAATGTTATTTGAAACAGATATGGAATTTAATTTAGAAACTGGGGGACAAAAATACACTTACTGAAAAAAGGTTATTAAACATCTTATCAATTTTAACAGACACACACACACATATATGGGTCATTCCATGCCAAATCAACCAGTGACTCAACCTGGCCCTTTCAGATTTCGACGAAATTCTCAGGAATCATTCTGCCTGATGATATAAATGAGAATATTTGTTTGTAATTTTTTTTAAGCATCGAAATTTCATATAGTTAGATATTTAAATTTTGAAAAATCATCATTTTTTGGCTTGTTTACATGTTTTTAATTTTTAATTTCTCAACAAACTTCTATTTTACCAATTAAATAATGATAATTTACTTTTAACCAATGAAATTTAATCCGCCAATACAAACCTCATTTAGTTTTCTCAAACAGCCGAATATGATGATGCTGGAATCCCTTGTTCAAACAAAACCAATCGAATGGGATTATGGGATGTCAAACGTTTGAGAAAAATAAATAAAGAAGTATTATGCAACAGATACAATGAATTAAGTAATGGGATTTTCTTTTTAAGAAAAGAATTGTTTTGAAAGATTAATGTCTTTTAGAATAAAATAGAATAAGATTTGATTAAAGATATGGAATTAAAAAAAAATATAGTAAAATATTATAAAAAGAAAATCTAAAGTTCAATGTTAAAAGAATTTGGAAGTAATCAACTTATGATTAAGGTAAAAAAAAATTATTATTAAATATATGTATATTTATATAAATGCTCATATCTTTTGTATTAGAAATAAGTTTAATCTGTGTTTTATTTAATCAGTTCTCATATAAAATATGTCTTTTAGGTTAAAAAAGTGATAGCTCAAATAATTCTTACTCTTGCACATCATGATTATTTAAAAGCAGAAGGAGGACAAGATATGATTTGGTTTATTGTTAACCAGTGTGCTTTACCTGATGATCCTCCAGTAAGTTCCTCTAAAGATTATTTTATTTTATGCTGTTTTTTATGATTATGTAATACTTTCATTTTTTTATGACTGCAAGAAATAGATTTTGAGGGAATGTGTAAATTTTATGTTCAAAGCTTATATTATTCAGTTGAATAGGGTTTTAAAGATTTCTTTCATATAAATAAAAACAAATTAATGAAAAAATAAATGTAATTCTGGAAATTTATTTAACCCTTTCAGTGCCGTGTTTTACTTTATAAAGAATCTCTAGTGCACTTTATCTTTTTAGTATGAAATAGTTCTCTGGCAGCCGGTATATTTCAGAAATGAAAGTAATAGTTTCTGTTCTTTTCCCTTTTAATTCAAACAATAGTCATTGTATATCTATTTTTACTTAAGGTTAGTTTCTCTCAGTTGTTCCTTCCATTTAGTTATAAAAGGGCTTTAGACTTATTATTGCTGTTGACATCCTTGGGTTCTCAGAGTCTGTCGGCAAATGTCAAAGTTGTTTATCACTGAGCCATTGGCTCTAGTCTGCTTTTGGAACCCTGGAGTGATATGTTATGTTTTGGTTTTTTACCGTGTGTCATACGTTCTGGTAATCTGTGTATGATACTGGTGAATTTTAGAAACATGTTTGTTGCTTTTTTGGGGAGATGCTGGGAGTGATTAACTAACGATTAAACAGAACATAGTTTTTTGAAATATACTTTAATAGATAATTTGAATACAATAGTTTGGTCTTTATATTAAATTAATTAAAAATAACTTAGTTATTTTTACAAATATATCTTTTGATAAAGCTTTAAATAATTTCTATCAATTTATTTTAAGTTCCTCTAAATGCTCCAAGGCTATTTCTTTGCATGTTGACATTCTTTTGAGGAGTTATAAATTTTTGTGTAAGTTAACTCTCTTTATAACACTTGATGAACTTCTGTAATTTAAGTTAGTGTAGAAGATGTCAAGACTATATAGTGCATGTAATAGCTTAAATTATTTGGTTTTTGATTTATAATATGTTTGTTTCTGTGAATAAATATTTTAGTTGATTTTATATCTTGTGCTTTCGTCATCAAACTTAACATTTTTAGTTTGATTTCTTTCGTAAACTTGGGCAGACCAATTTCAGTTATAGAGCTTAACTGCGTTGTCATTTTCTGCTAAATAATTTTTAGACTGAATTGCCCTATTTAAGGTAATTCAGGTTAACAAGGGTTATGGGCCATTTTAGTTCAGCCCTACTGTTTTTCATAATATAAAGCTGTTTCTTTTAACTTTGAGATTTTTTCTAATTTTACGATTCTGGCTTTGTATTGATTCAAAGTTTAATAAAAGTTCTTATTTTTCCTCAGCTTATGTTACCATCAAGCTTTGCGATGGGGGAGGGGGGCTGATGGAAAATTGTCTGCTTTTAAGACTATTTTTCAGAATTTTTGACTTTTTTGTGAAATTTTCAAATTTTTTTTTGAACGTATTGGCTGTTAATAGAGAAACTATGTTTTACACCAGTGGATCTACTTTAAGAAGAGTAATAGCAGTATGTTTTAACTTATACTTATCGTTAAAATCTTGTTAAGAGTTTAATGAAGGATGATTGAAATTAAAAGAATAATGGAGATATCACATATTGTGAACTTAATTTTTTTTAAGTATGACAAATTTTTTTGAAGAGACTGAATGAAATGAACTGGTGTCATTTCTGAATTATCAAGAATCCTCTGCTAAGTTAAGTAATGATTGTTCATGGATTCATCTGGTGTTGAATTGAAATGACTGCTCATTTTTCTTGGACTGTGTCATCGATTCGACAATGTGCTGGAGTTTGGGGATGACCGCTTCTTCATGACCGGAGACCATGTTACCTAGTGTGCTGGTGATCTTTGTTTCATCAAATGCTCATTTCGCTTCTTCATGACATGAGACTGTGTTGCCTATAGTGCTGGTGGTCTTTGTTTCATCGAATGTTAACCATGCTTCTTTATGGCTGACCTAGAGGATTGTGTTAATGACTGTTTTGGTGGATGCTGCTGAATTCTCATGTTTAGGAATGGCTTTTGCAGTGGTAGCTGCTGAACTCCTCCTTGAATGAACATTTTTGGATATAGCTGAACGATGAAGTATTAGATTGACTTTATCAATGCTATGATATTTTGGTGGACTTTTTGTCTGAATGGACTTGTGATGAACATCAGTTCGTCAAAATGAGATTTGTATCATGTGATTTCCAATATGTGATTTTCAATAATTGAAAGACTATTTGTGTCAATTTTTTTTTTTTTTTTTTTTTTTTTTTTTGATAAAACTGAATTATGTAGAAAAATTTTTAGGGTAAATGAACTTTTTGTAGCTTCTAAATTAAAGTTTTAAGATTAACTTTCAAATAAAAAAATTTTTTAAAGTTGATTGAAATTTTGTAAATTTTTCAAGTACATTTGATTTGAAGTCTGTTTAAAATTGATTTGAGAGTTAAAGGTTTCTTGAAATTTATGTAATTTTTTTTAATTTTTGACATGGCCTTTTAAAAAAGATGGATTAACTTCTTTGACCTATAAGATAAGACTTTATTAAATATGCAAATTTAATATTGTTAAACTAAATATAATGTTGCATATAGTTAAAATTTTTTGACTGAATAAGTAAAATGTTTAAAATATGGAAATGGATTTTAAGGGTTAATTATTTATATCTGAGTTTATGCTTAAATGAAATTTTAATTGTTAATTTTTTGCATTAGAAATAATTAAGATAAATGTTTAAGTTTTTAATTGAGTTAAAGAATTCTTTTTGTGAATGTATATATATATATATTTAAGGGTGACAAGACTTCAGATGTCTGCGTAGTCATATTGGTTTCCTGAAGTGATGGTCACTCTTGGATTAGTATAATTTGATAATTTTTTTTTTTTTTTTACTTAAAATTGATAAATATTTTTGCTTAGCATGAATAAATTGTTATAAAGTTAAAATATCCAGATTTTTTGGTTGTAAATGTTTAATTTTTTTTTTTTTTTTTTTTTTTGTTAGAAAAGCAGATTACTGAAACTATAGCTACCTTTTCTTATGTAATTAGTGATGCCTATTTTTTACAGGAATGTTATCATTTTTGAAATGTTTATTGGATTAATTTATCATCTTAATTTGTTAAAATTTTTATTACCTACTTTAGAGTTAGATAATTTTTGAGGTGAAAGAGGTTTTTAGTCAGTCTTAATCTTATTTACAGACATCTGATTTTTTTCGTTGTGGGTGTAGTTGCGGATGTCGGATGAGAGAATGACCTATGTAATGTTAGATGATGAATGTAGATGAAAGTTTGAGAAGTTATATGAGATGTAGTTTATTTTTGGATCCAATAAGTTTGAATCTGACAATGCTCTAGTTTTTCAATTGGATAGTCTTATGTGTAAGGGTAGACTTTCTGAATAGTTGAATTAGGAGATGTATGCAGTTAGGATTTAAACATGGACCAATTGATTTAGGACTGATTTGCCTCTATTCATAAAGTTTATAAGGTGGTTAAAGAAATAATAGTTATTCTTTATATATGAGGGGGGCTAATTATTGTATAAATTTAAGCTGGTTTAAGTTTATTGTTGATATGATTTGAAAAATAGTAAGTTTTTTTTTTAATCCAGTAATTTGAATCTATTAAAACTTTGATTCAACAGGTGGCTTAAGTTTAAAGTGTAAGAAGGCTTAGCCTATGGGTTGAATAATGAAAGTCTACTTTTTTACAGGATAGTTGGATTCATACTGGAAATATTTATATTTTTATGTTGCCTCCTCTATTAAATATATATTTTTTTTATTATGAATATTTTGAGTTAATTTATTTAATGTTTGAATTTTTTTAAATTTTCATAAATATTTTTAATAAAAGTTTTCATTGAAATAATTTAAGGACATAATGTAATGTTTTGAACAATTTTTTTAGAATTTTTAATTTTAATAAAGTTTCAGTTTTATATGTTTGCTGTATTGATGTGGGCTTGACTGAAAGATTTAAAGGTGTTTTTAAGACAGTGTTTCTTAGGAATAACATCTGTAGTTGGAATGTAATTATCCATGTTTCATGGAAAAGATTGTTGTTTTTAGAGGACAATAGAATCTTTTGGAAGTCAACACCTACTGGAGATTAAGTGTTGGACATTGCAGCAAGTTTTATTGTTGAGGGTTAGCTTTTAAGTAATTTTTCAGTAGCTGTGGTGGAGGTATAGCTTTGAAGTGTTAGTTGCTTAAATTAAGTAATTGAGTAATTATTATAGAAGATAAATTAGATTTTAAAATACTGGAGGTGGATTTTTGAAAGTGTTTCAAATGAAATTTAAAGAATATTGTTTGTTGAAGTTTTAAGTGGATTTTCCTGGATATTGAGTAAGATAACAGCATCTTTTCAGATTTTGGGTGCGACGTTTCTTAGGCTTGATTGGAAATGTTCTAAGTGGATAAATTATTTTGGGTAGGCTTCAACTAATTAAACAAAATAGTTAAACCCTTTTGATGTTTCAGGCAGGTAACAATTTTTAAGAAAGGCTATTGTAAATATGACTACTATTGTTGGAGAGATTGACCTGAATAGACATGCTCACGACGGGAACTAACTTACTTGAAGTTGTTAAGAACTTGTTTTCGAGTGACTTTATTTTTTTTGTAATAGGTATATTGGAAAAGTTTGGTATATAGTGGTACTGGTTGTGTAAGACTTAGAGTTTGTGTAAGTTGGAAAACTGGATTTCGTATGAGGCAGGATCGTCCAGTCTTGCATGTTAAAGTTACTCGGAGCTGGTTAAGTGAAATGGTTTGAGTGGCAAGAGTTCCTGTATTTGGTTAAGTGAGCTGGTTAGTTCTTGTGGTTTTACTAGGGTCTGGCATAAAAGTTTCTTTGTTAGAATATTCAATAGTTTTAAGATATGCTAAATACTTGGTGTTTTGGGGTCATGGAATATTTCTCTGCAGTGGTGCCTTATGATATGGGAGGACTTGTATTTCTTGCGTTCAAAAGTAATGTGTAAGTACTTTTAGAACTTGAAGCCAAATAGGAAGGTTGATGGTGTTCTATTAATGGATACTGAAGATAGTGAGTTTGTTAGTATCATGTTTCAAATTTGGAGTTTGAACTATCTGGGAATCTACATCCATTTATCTGTTTTTGCTGTAAGAATGGTATGTGGTCTAGGGTACCTTAGTAAGTGAAGTTGAATAAATGAATATGTAAGTATAAAAGAAGATGAAAGAGTGCGTTGTAATCATTTAAGTTGTGGTGTATTTTTGTTCAGGATTTTGAGATGGATTGTAGTTGAATCTTTTGAGTTTCTTTTTCAGAGAAATAGATAGGCAGTTTAAATTTTCAGTGGGGCATAGATCAACTGTTTCTGATAGGTTTTAGATATGGGTCCTCCGTATGCATATAAGTGTAATGTTGCTTGTCCTGATGAAATTGAAGATGAATTTCTTTAACAGTGATTTTGTTTTACACTCATGATACTTGTTACTTTTTTCATGTTTTTAGTGGGAAGTTCTTTTAGATTAGTTGTTAACGAGATAAGCTTTTAAACTGATGTTTCAATTCATTATGGTCCATTAGGAAGTAGCTGTATCTGCATGTAATGACCACGTGAGATTTTATTTTTATGTTTATATATATTATTATTTTTATGTTTATATATATATGTTTTTTTTTTTGTAAGATTTTGGAGCTTGGAGGGACATTTTTTAAAAGTTTTTTTAAGGTATAAGTTTACATGGGGGCGTTTGGATAGATTGATGTTGTACAGGATGGTATTATTATTGAAAAATATGAATTTTTTTTATAGTTCTGATGTGGTTGTGTTAAGATTAGATGTCTGAGACATGCAGTTGGTTTGACTACATGACCTTCAGGCATGTTCTTGGTGATACACCAGTCTGGTTTCATGGAGTGACAAGAGGGGAGGGCTTTGTTAGGAAATTTATTTCCCTAACTTGCTCTTGTTATTCTTGTCATCCATTTCAACATATCAACTATATTATTCTAATATTTTATTGTTTTATCCTTTTTAAACAAAATAGTTTAATTATAACTCAATAACATTACTTAAGCTTTAAACATATCTTTAAAATATACTTTTAAATAAAACACTTGTTGCTTACTTTTTAATATTATTATCTTTATTTATAAAGTTTTAAAGCATCTATCTATTTCTTCTATCTTTCCTTCGGCTCTCCATGTATCCTTTTTACCCATTCGTGTTCACTGTTCCCGGTCACGGCATTTGTTTACAATTTCACGATCCTTTCCATGCGCACATTGTTGCTGAAATCACTAAGTCCGAATGAGATGTTTTGCCAATAGACAACAGATGGCATAAGCTCTGAGATTGTTTGCATTTCTGGGACACACCTCCAAACCTTATTAGGAAGAGGAAGTGACATACGTTTAGTGCGGGATTGGAGTGAACAGCATGAGCTATTTATAGCCTGATTGGCTGGAGAGACTTCAGCTTCGTGGATTTTAGTCTTTTGTTGTTTGTTTTTGCTTTTTGCATTTAATGTGTGGATTGTGTAGATAACGGAGTCTTCAGCTTGTTTTATAGTAAAGGTGTTTTTGAGAGAAGTAATGAAGTGTTTTTCTTTTTAAAGAATCTCTAGTGCACTTTATCTTTTTAGTATGAAATAGTTCTCTGGCAGCCGGTATGTTTCAGAAATGAAAGTAATAGTTTCTGTTCTTTTCCCTTTTAATTCAGGCAATAGTCATTGTATATCTGTTTTTACTTTAGGTTAGTTTCTCTCAGTCGTTCCTTCCATTTAGTTATAAAAGGGCTTTAGACTTATTACTTCTGTTGACATCCTTGGGTTCTCGGAGTCTGTCGGCAAATGTCAAAGTTGTTTATCACTGAGCCATTGACTCTAGTCTGCTTTTGGAACCCTGCAGTGATATGTTGTTTTGGTTTTTCACCGTGTGTCATGCGTTCTGGTAATCTGTGTATGATACTGGTGAATTTTAGAAACATGTTTGTTGCTTTTTTGGGGAGATGCTGGGAGTGATTAACTAACGATTAAACAGAACATAGTTTTTTGAAATATACTTTAATAGATAATTTAAATACAATAGTTTGGTCTTTATATTAAATTAATTAAAAATAACTTAAAGTTATTTTTACAAATATATCTTTTGGTAAAGCTTTAGATAATTTCTATCAATTTATTTTAAGTTTCTCTAAATGCTCCAAGGCCTTTTCTTTGCATGTTGACATTCTTTTTAGGAGTTATTAATTTTCGTGTATGTTAACTCTCTCTGTAACACTTGATGAACTTCTGTAATTGAAATTAGTGTAGAAGATGTCAAGACTATATAGTGCATGTAATAGCTTAAATTATTTGGTTTTTAGCTCACAGGCTATCATAGCCTGAGAGCTTATGTGCCCGTCCGTTCTGTATGTATGTTCGTGCATAACGCGATAACTCATGATAAAAATATCGGATCCACTTGAAATTTTGTATATAGGTATATCCTGATAAGGTGCTTCCCTGATTAGTTTTTGGAGTTCATTCGATATGTATAAGAGGGGGAATCGGGGGCTCATGCCCCTCCCCTTAATTGATAGAAACGGGATTTTCATGCAGAATTAACAGTTTTCGTTCAAAATTTAGATATAGGATCATTCTGATGAGGAGATTCCGTGACTGTTATTAGGTGTTCATTGAATAAGTATAAACAGGGGGACGGGGGATCATGCCCCTCCCCTTAATTGATATAAACGGGATTTTCATACAGAATTAACAGTTTTCATTCAAAACTTAAATATAAGATCATTCTGATGAGTCGATACCGTGGCTGTTATTAGGTGTTCATTTAATAAGTATAAACAGGGGAAACGGGGGGGGGGGGCTCATGTCCCTTTCCTTAATTGATATAAACGAGATTTTCATGCAGAATTAACAGTTTTTGTTCAAAATTTAGATATAGGATCATTCTGATTAGGCGAGTCCGTGGCTGTTATTAGGTATTCATTGAATAAGTATAAACAGGGGGAACGGGGGCTCTAATGCCCCTCCCCTTAACTTGTATAAATGGATTTTTCAAGCAGAATTGTCAGATTTTGTTCAAATCTCTGAATAGTTTTGGAAGTTTAATGGTTAAGTATAAAAGAGGGGAATAACTCCTCTTAAATTATATAAATGCTAAATGGGTTTTTATTAAGAATTATCCGATTTGCTCTGAATTTTAAATATTGATTTTTATATGATAAAGCATGTCCTTGATAATTTAGGAGGTCAATAAAATTAAGTATAAAAAAGGAGAAAGGGGAGAGCTGTTTTTCCTTCTTCATGTTTTTTTCGAACGGAATTAACGAAAATACAAGGCTGTAATGTACAATTAGTATGCGTAGCCTGTGAGCTCAAGCCTATCAGTTTAACTGGGCAATATTCTTTTTATTGATTTATAATATGTTTGTTTCTGTTAATAAATATTTTAGTTGATTTTATATCTTTGTCTTTCTTTATAAAACTTAACATTTTTAGTTTGATTTTTTTTCATAAACTTGGGCGGATCAATTTCAGCTATAGAGCTTAACTGCGTTGTCATTTTCTGCTAAATAATTTTTAGATTGAATTGCCCTATTTAGGATAATTCAGGTTAACACTTTTGACACTTCACTTTTGGTGCGTGCAGTGTTTGATAAAGTGCTATTTAAATTTATTTAATTTATTGTCACCTAGCAACAGAATTACCAAAATGTAAGAAGTTTTCTAATTGCAAATGATAAACTGTGAATCAAAGACATTATCATTTTATTTCTGCTCAAAGCAGCTCGACGGCACTCCTTGGCACTTTTCAGAGCAGCGCGACGAAGCTCCTTGGTACTGAAAGGGTTAAATAAGTTAGAATCTTCTTAAAGGTTTTAAACAAGTTAACTTCAACTGTAAACATAATAGTTTTTGTATTGTTACATTTTGTCGCCAAATCTTGATATAAAATTAAAGGAGCAACTTTTGGAATAAAAGCTGTTTAAAGTTATGATAATATTATGATAGTAATAATAATTACATGACATAGTAATAATAATATTACTATAAACGTGACCCTCAAATTTAAATGAAATCAGAAAATTGTGTAAGGTTTTTTTTTTTTCAGTTCATAATTTTATTAAATTTATTCATCAGTTCATCCAAAACACAAAAAGAGGTTTTTTTTTTTTTTTTTTGATACCAAAAAATATCTGTTTCCATGTGCAGCTCTTCACTTTATTTTTTAAGCAATTTTAATTAAAAATTTTGCTTTTCAAAATAAATTCCAGTTAATATTTCAATAGTTTTAAAATAATACTGTGTTTCAGGGCTCGAAAAATCTATTGCCCGACATGCCCGGGGCATGTAAAATTATCGATCGGGCATGTATTATTTTTATCAACATGCCCGAACGGGCATGTATTTTTTAAAGTACCACATTTAAATTTAAATAGGTTGGCATAAGCTAAATCATGAAGAAGAATGATCAAACTTCGTAAATTAATGGACGCCTTACGAAAAGTAGACATTTTATTTACAATACTATCGGTCAGCGCCGGAATACGACTGAGCTTTCGTCAAAACAAGTGAAAATAGAAGAGGAGCATAGCCTTTGCTGCGCACATCCGTTGCGCGTACACACCTTTTCTCCGATGGAACGGCAGAGAAAGACTCTCCGCTAGCCGCTACCGCATTGGCTGCCAGGATAGAAAGTCACTCACGTAACTAAGTGCCGTGATCGCCGATGTACCAGTGATTCTTTAATAACGGTTTTCAAAAGTTATGGAGCAACATATTTACCCGCGAGCAATGGCGGCTCGCATAATGTATGCTATTGACGATTTGAAAAGGTTAAAAACAAAACATAACACGTAAATAAACTTTAAGTACTTTAACTAATTATGAATAATCACAACATCGGTAACAATTATTATGAATGACATCGCAACTTTTTCTTTCACATCGACATTCCCCCCCCCCCCCCCCCCCCCCCCCCTTCATTTTTCGCGATCGGTTATCAATAGTCATCAATATTAAAACAATTCTCGAAAATTATTTTTTTTCAGTCTTCTGAAATTTGATTTATATGTTTTATATTAACTAAATGTAACAGTAATTTATAATATAATAAAAAAATGTGTAATAAATTCCATGATGTAAATTTTATTTATTAAATGAGAATTATTTAATAAAGAAATCTCTAATCATACGAGTTTGATATTTCCTTCAATAAAAAATATTTGGTATGTATTTTTATGATTTTATGAACTATGATATATAAAAAATACCAGCTTTAAAGTTACAATCATAAAACTTAGAAGTACAAAAAAGTTGGGCATGTAAATTTTTTATTCGGGCATCTATTTTTCCCTACCACATGCCCGACTGGGCATGTAATTTTTTTCAAATTTTTCTAGCCCTGCTGTGTTTATTCAAATAATAGTCTTTTTTTTTTTTTTTTTTTTTTTTGGCTAAGTATTCACTGTGAAAGTCTAGGTGCGATTTTTATGCAGGGAAACCTACTATGCAATATTGTAAACTCTGATGTTAAAGCATTATTAGTATAAAGAAAACACATTGTAGTAAAATTATTAATTTATTAAATGTTTCCAGATTTCTTACATTGGCTACTTATTAAATATCATTTTTCTTTTTATGGTAATGTTTTTATAGACATAAAATTTACAAATAATCTTTGTGAAAATTTTGACTAAAGATTCTCATAATAAATCACTTTCAATGAAGGTATCAGTATCACTATTGTAAAGGGAATCAGTGCCTGAAGAATCTCTATTATTCCATAAAATGACAATCTTTTCTGCTTCAAAACAGAGGTGCAATTATTATGCAAGTAACCATGGTATATAAGACTGGATGCTCTTGTGTTATGAAAAATGTTTGTTATACAGAGGTTATTTAGCATATTGTTCAAAACAGTATTTGTTAAATAAAATAAATCATTTGTGATTGTGCAAGCAAATAAGTATGTAATCTACAATAACATTTCCTTATAAGAATCACATATGCTATTATAATATCGATTTTTCTAAATGGTTGATTCTTGTGACTGAAATTGACTTGTTGATTGGAATTGCAGTGATTTCCACTTATAAGAATCAAATTTGTTATTTCTACTTTGATTCTTATAAATGTTTCATTCTTATAAGTAACTGATGTTTGCTGTATTTGTGATAATTTTGTGCATACTATCCTAGTTTCTTTTTTTCATTGCTATTATATATAAGAAATATTTAATTAAATTTATCTTTTTGTCATGTTTTTGATTTTTTCTTATATTGTTATTTTTTATTCAGGGTAAAAGAACTGAAGATCCAAATTATGTCAGCAATGAAGCCTTGAGGGGAATGTGTGAAAATGTTATTCATTTATTAACAACAACAGTGGATAAAATGGAGGATGTTAGTATTTAAATAATAATAATGTAATAATTATAACTTGTCATTTCTTCAATTATTCAATATCACTTGTCATTTGATATTGAATAATTTAAACAAACTTATTTATTCAATGTTAACATCTGTTGTAATTATTATTTAATTTTTTTTCACTTTATTGTGACTGTGTATCATTTTGATGTTTTATTATATTTTTTCTTCTTTCTTTCTTTTTTTAAATTAGGTTTTATGGCCTACAATCTTAGATGGTTTATTGAATGAAAATTTAACATCTGCTGTCAGTCCTATCAGCAAAAGTTTAACACATCTTGCATCAAAGAAGAAAGATGAATTAGGTTCTGACTTTTCAATTGATTATGGGAAATTATGTAAGTTTATGACTTATTTTATTTAATTATTATTATTTTTTAAATTTATGTCTGTTTGCAAAGATTTTTCATAGACAACAGAACTGTCTTTCTGTTCAAGTTTTTCACAATTATAATACAAAGAACATAAATTGCCTAATATTTCTTCTCTTTTTTTTACATATATAATTGTTATTTTTTTATCACAGTATTTTTTCTTTTGGCACATTATAAATGAAATCAAATTGTGGAGTATAATTTCCAATGTTATTTGACTAAATACTGCTATCTTGAATTAAAATGAAGAATTAGAAGTTTTTATTAAATTTTACTCTTTTGGGATACACTGAGCAGTTTGACTTAACATTATCACATCACAATTTGGGATTTAAATTATGACTGAAGAAATGTTTTGAATCACAATTGTTGGGATACGTATTTCCAAGGAGAAAAATTCAGTCAAGGTTGCAATCCTCTAAGCCAGCGGTTCCCAAACTTTCTTGGTACGCAACCCACCTTTCAGTAAAAAAAAAAAAAAAAAAAAAAAAAAAAAAAAAAAAAAAAATTGCAACCCATTCAAGATAAAGTTGTATATCAGTATATCAATTTTTGTACAATCTCTGTATGCTCAGCTATTCTACCCTACGAAAAATGCAAATTTTCGTACGGAAGATACATTATCAACAAAAACAAGGATTGGTAATCTCAATGTGTGTAAGTGAAAAGTAATTAATTGAATAGAAAAATTACAAAGATAGTTAAAAGTATGTTTAATTATTATGAAAAAATAACTTTATTATCAATGAGATTTAAGGTCTCAATATTTGTCTTCCGAAAACAGCAAAGTAAAAAAAAGCATGTTCTCATAAGTAACTAATAAGTAAATATTCTTGGATTGCTCTGAAATTTTTATGTTATTGATGCTTACCCTAGCACGAACCCTATTGAAAATGAAGTGTGATTAATTTATTTACAGGGATAGTCAAAAGTTTTCCCGATACATTATGACCAATGGGAAAAAATTGTTTAAAATGAATTTTAAAGGTGCTGACAGTTTACTAAGAAATGTTTGTAGAATATAGATAAAATGATATACAGTATCATGCAAAGAATTAGCTATATGGACACCCATAGATGATAATTTGTGGAAATGTGATTTAAGTAGTTTTAAGAGTGTGTTTGAACTAAATTTTAACAAAATACTAGCATATAATCAAGGTACTAGGTAAATTACAGGGCTGAACAAAAGTATTGAAGTATTTTCCGTCTATTAGAATAAAGTGCTGAAAGAGAAATTACAACCAGTTAGGCATTTTCTCCCTAAACTAAATTTTTCTATTATATAATATATATATATCAACCGACGGATCAAATACAGGGCTGTTCAAAAGTATTGGAATACATATTTGGCTATGGACAATAACATTTTATTTCCCTATAACAAAGTTTTGTTAAAGATTTGATGGAAGTGTTGGAAAGTGTTTCATATTCTATGCTTAATGCAAGATTTTTCTTACTTTTTTTTTTTTTCTTTTTTGTAATACATTCATAGTTTTTCAGTGCATCCATTGCTTTCTTCAAGCCTATAAAAGAGTTTTCTTTTAAAATAGTGTTTTACTGCCACTAAAAATAGAAAGAGAGATTCTGTTTCTCTTTTATTCTGACCAAAAGATAATTAAAGTGACTTGAGATGTAATATGAAATTTTTAACTGTGGAAAAAAAAAAAGTTATTTTTTGTTTCTATACGAGAATAAATAAAATTGATAACTTCAGAAATAATGTGGCCGAATCTGAAGGCTTTTATAAAAAATGAACCTGGGTCAGGTCGAACCCGGTTTTGTACTGAGCCCGTCTCATCTCCACTTGTTGGCTGCGGAGCCACAAACTGTCATAGAATGTTATGCCTAAATAACTAAAAGTCCAATTAGTCCGATGTCTATATTAGTTTGCAAATGAAAATGAACAAGTTAAATTATTTTTTCTGATTTGTTAAACAGAGGAAATTTTGATGCATCGTATTTTTATTCGATAACATGATTCAAGTAGTAATTATTTAAAATTTAAAAGATATATATAATTTATGTATCAAGCATACAATTAAACAAGAGTCTCTCTCCTGTATATTTTATTTTTTCATATCACTAAAGAGACTGGAAAAAACTATGAATTAGCCCCCCCCCCCCCCAAAAAAAAAAAAAAAAAAAGAAAAAAAAAATTCTTTTACCGATTAGTTAAAGTTCTGAACACAAATAAAAATATAAAATAAGTATACCATAGAAAAATATATTACTTAATATTTTTAAAATAACTATTTAATCAATCAAATCACAAGCAAATGATGAAGTTATTCAATATATTAACAATATTTATACTAACTTTAATGCGGTAATCTTTATCTTATACAAATTGGCTTATGAACAACAATCAATAACTTTGAGTGACGTATTTATAACTTTATAAGTGAAATATTCTTGTGTCTTAATTTATTGAATGTATACAATATTCAAAAAATGAAACTGTTATTTAAATAGAATCCCTATTTTCAATAAAACCTACAAAAATTGCAAGAAACTTGGAACAAAATTCCATTTTTCTATCATAACAAGTACACTCCTTATTACACAACACAAGTATTATGTTCTTTTCCCCAGATCCATATAGCAAAGCTTAGGAAAACGGAATCTCTGTATAAGACAATCCTGTCTTAAAAAGAGCCCCATCAGTGGCGAAGAGGTTCAGGCCCTCGAAACTGGTTCAAACCCAATCATGCCCATCGGCCTGATTGTTCAGAGATTTTCGTGTTTTTTTTTTTTCGAACCTTGGATTTTTATGCATAAATCTGGATTAAGTTCCCTTAGAAAGACCCCCACGGACGGCACTCTCCCCTTTAAGGCCTATATCCCTAGTGTTGATAATTGATCGTCATTAACACAAACCATGCACGTAACCAGGAGAGGTGCCCGGGCGCAGACCCAAGCTTGATTATTTTAAAAAATCAAAATTTATGAAAAAAAAAGAAGATTGAATGCCAAGTTAGTTCAATTAGTTACTCAAAACTAGCAATGTGAAATGTTTGTTGTGTTTTGAAATGTGATCAAAGAAGAGACCCATCCTTTTTCTTTTTTTAAGAAAATTATTTTGTTCATCTTTTTTAAAACTAGAATATTTACTAGAATCTGTATTAATCATAGTAAGTCAAAAAGTTTGTTTTATAATACCAATTTGATGTCTTTTGTTTTTGGAAGTTTTTTACGCTGTTCTTTCTCATGCATGTTTTTGCAATTCCATAAGAAATTAGCGTAAATTCTCGACAAGGATAGAAACTATTTATATCTTTGATTTTGTTATCTAAAGTCTAGACACTTGCAAAAAAATAAATAAATAAATAAATAAATAAAAGAAAATACAGATGTGAAATGATAATTCCACCGTCTGATTAGTAGAGATGAGACGGGCTCGGGTTGTATTTTTATTCTAATTTTCGCGCTCAGACGGGCTCAGGCTCATTTTTTTCTGAAACCGAAAAATTTTAGTTATTCATATGTAGAAAAGATTTATGAAACTTTTTTACATTTAAAATTGCACACTTATTCCTTTTCAAATCATTTTGATCGAAATGATGGGGAGCCAAAGTAGTATTTATTTATTTTAGTATTTCATTGCTGTTTCAAATGAAAATTTGTGATAATTACAGATTTATGTCTCCATAATTTCCGACTACAATCTATTGAATGGTGCCAATCAAAATAAACACATCTATGAATTTGCTTTTAGCTGGCTTTATGTTAGCAGAAGATTTTTTTAATAGAATCGTTTATTTATTGATTTATTATTTAGTTGCATGACGCGAATAGAATACTTTCTTCTGTTATTAATAGATGAAAGTTAGCTGGAGGTTTGCAAATTATTTAATCGTCTATTGTGCATGAGTTAAGTCGTTTTTCATATGAAAATTAGTGATTGTTCTATCTATTTATCAACATGAACTCTGTTCATGCTAAGGACGGTATACATTTTCAAAGTCAACTTTCCTCCGTAAGTAAACATAATTACATTGTTATTTAGATATAAGTTCAGTGTTTCCTATAAAAACATCAGACCTTTAAGATAACAACATCATTTTTTTCTTTCTTTTACGTTGATTTTCAGGCACCTATTAATCACGGAAGATTGTTATGAGGAAGCAATCAATTATAATTAAGGATGTACATTTTTTACAGAAAATTAAAAAAAGTTGTT
Organism: Maratus speculifer; assembly: GCA_964019185.1. Taxonomy (NCBI): domain Eukaryota; kingdom Metazoa; phylum Arthropoda; class Arachnida; order Araneae; family Salticidae; genus Maratus; species Maratus speculifer. The sequence goes on along the minus strand of OZ025290.1, from coordinate 50,965,637 downwards.
TGATTCGCCACATTACAAATAGTAGTTTCTGCAAATTTCATGCATTTATTCATTAAGTCACAAATATGTAAATTTACTTTTTAAATTAGGGAAAAATTTGAGATTAATTTTAAGAGTCAAGTATATTTTTATTTGACACAGATTTTGATAAGATTGAATTTAAATTTTCATTTAACAATTTTATCCGTGTAAAAAATTTTTAATACCATAATAATAAATTTTTAATACAATAAGAATTAACATAAATAATTAACATAATAATAAATTTTTAATACCATAAATACCACACAATTTTGTTTTGTAAATTTTTGGTATCGGGCTCGGGCTCTGGGAAAAAAAAAATTTCCGGCTCGGAATTAAAATCGTCAGGCTCAGGCATGCCTGGGCCCTGTAAAATGAGCCCGAATTCATTTCTAGTGGATTAGCCTGGGCAACGAAGGGGGGGGGGGGGTCACAAATCTGCTTTCTTTGAAGATGAGAAATAATACTATACAAAATTCAAATTAATATGGAGATTTGTCTGTTGGTTGGTTAAATTTTGTTTTTTGCGGCCATATTTTGACATTCGTAAAAAGAACTTGTTATAGAGATGAGACGCAGTAGCATAGCTAGGATGGGTGACACCGGGGACGGATGTAAATGGTGTCAACCCCCCCCCCCCCCTCCCCTTGATACTTCACATTTTTATCAATCACAATTCTACGTTATTGTAACAAATGCCCAGATCATTCCTTATTTACTTTTTGCCCCTCCTGCATAAAAAAAAGATCGACTCATCACTCAATCCACAACCTGCATAAGTCGATGTCGTGTCTATATGTAGAAGAAAAATTCTTTCTTTTAAAATTTTCTTTTGCTACCCACTCATTAGATAAGTAGGTTTTAGTTTCCTGGTGCATGTCTTATTAGATACACCATTCTGTATAAAATTTCAATTCTCAAAAAAAAAAAAAAAAAAAAAAAAAAAAACTATTGTGTCGTGCACAAAAAATTTAATTTTATTTCAGAAATCCTTTCCAAAATCTTATAAGAATATACATATATATTTGCAAATAAAGATTGGGTGTCACCCCTTAGAGGGTGGCACCCAAGGTGGACCGTCTTCTCCACAACCCCGTGTGCTTCGCCACTGATAAGACGGGCTCATTTTTTTTTTTAACCAGAAAATTTTATTTATTCATGTGTAGAAAAGATTAAAAGAACTCTTTTCCACTTTAAATTGTGTACTTATTCTTTTTACAAGTTATTTTAATGCTACTTTGATCAAAATGACGGTGGAACTAAAGTCGTGCTTTTTTATTTTAGTATTTCATTGCTATTTGAATGAAAATTTGTGATAATTATAGCTTTATGTTCACGGATATCTTTGTTTTATATCTATCATGTTTTATCTATGTTTATATATCTCTTTCTTATCCATTAGATTTAGTTTTGAGCAACTTCTCATCCTTCTTCATGCAATGAAAAATTGCGTTTGGGTCCTTTTTAAAAGAAGTGCCACACAATTATACTTTCAGCAAATAAAAACCTGTCTGAAACGGAAATCTGGCAGGTTTTATGGGGTACCGTTTTATTAGGTTTTACTGCATAAGATATCGTTTGTACCCAGCATGTTCAGGCTAAAAAATTTGGGCACCTGCCGTTCAATAGGCTGGTTACGCCTATGCAAACAAACCAGTCTTAAAAAGAAATCTCTATGGTCCTGGAGAAATTTATGCTGTACATTTATATAATTAATAGTACACCTGCTAAAGAGTGTCAGCTTTATTCCAGATTAGAAAATTTTGATTTCGATTTTAAAAAAATTCTGCGTTTAATCTCAGAATTAGAAACATCATTTTTTAATTAAATTTAAAAATAGTGATAAAATTGTACACATCCTCGGTTTTGTACTGCACAATAATATAGGACATGGTATATTTTAAAATATACTTACCATTATTATTTTTCACTCCTTTGTAAACTTCAGAAAAATAGAAACAAAATGAAAAACTTGATTTGAATTTGTTGTCATTACTTCTATACACAACCAGCAAATCAGTCTGCTGACGCTAATGAGAAAGAGGGTCCAGGATATAATGCCCAAGGCTCCATAATGAATAAGAGTCTTAAAGTAGCTAGTCGGGAAAACACTTCATAGAAAATACACAAAAAATGTTGGTCATTATTGTCCAGCAGAGCAGGTGCATCAGTCTTTCTAGGGGGTAATCTTGTAACTTAAATCTTGTTAGTTCTTGTTTAAATCTTGTAACTAATGAAAAAATCGCCTGCATTGGTCCTGTTCTAACTCAAACAAGCAAGATAACTGCCATCCTTCATGCAAACATTCCATAGTTGCGATTGCCTTTTTTAGTTTAAATAAATAATTTTATTCATAAGCTCAAATATTTTAAAATCAATATACCTTACATTATTGAATTTATGAATAAAAATACTCTTGAAAATGTAATTTGTATGCAATGGCATTTTAGCTTAATCTTATTTTTTTAGTCCCGAAAAAGATACAGAATGCAACTATAACAGACCAGCCTAAAACGGATTTTCCTCCTGTCAATTAAAATTCCATATTACCAAGTTTTTTGCTGCAGTGAATTATTTTTCCAATATAATTTCTTAAATCAGACGAGTAAACCACTTTTGCACTTCCAATTTTTGCAACTGAAGTACAATGGTAATATAAATACTATAAAATTAAGAGTCATCCAGATTTGTGAGGGATGAATTTTGTTTGTGTTTCATAGTTAAATATATAAATATAATATAGAAAACCTGATAAGACGGAATTAAAGAGTACAATGAAGTATGCTTTAGGCAATTTCAATCTTGCTGGTATACCACTGCTATAATCAATGCAGGTATAACACTAATTAAAATTATGTCATATTCTTTGGATTTGAGAAAGGAATATTCATTATTTGAGAAAGGATTTCGTTACAGAAAAGTGTCGTTTTCACATGGTTCACTGCATATGTATTTCCACTTTCTTTAAAAGGAAATTTAATATACTTTATAGATAACTAAACATACACTCTTAAAACAAAAGAGTGGATTTGGCTTCTGAGGAAAGAGCTGTAATTTATTGGATCGTGAATGAGTTATTTTTAAAATGCTTTACTCATCTTGATTTAGATTACTTATTTAAACAACTCATCTTGATTTAAATTATTTGAAAACAACTCACTCACTTGAGTTGTTTCAACTTTTTATGAGAAGCTGCCTTTCAAAACGTGAGATGAGCAAATTTCAGCTCAACTTGAGTTATTTTTTGGCTGACTTTTTAACAGAGTACTGACAAAAAAAGTGTTTTTTGAGGGTCTTACTGCTTATTATTGAGCTAAGTATGAATATGAAGAGCTCGGTGCTGATATCATCTGAGCAGGCAAGACGCGATATGGTAGTAAAGTTATGGAATTTTTACAGAACAATGATAATTCATCTACGTCCCTTCAAAACTCCAAACTGAAAGTATTTCTTAGAAAAATAATTTGATGCTTGAAAAGAAAAAGCCTTTAAAAACAAAACCTTTGTATAATGGAATATTGCCTTAATTGATAAACTATATGGCTCTAGTCAAAAGAATTTAAAGTATTTAGAATACAGAATAAGATTGAAATCTGCCTAAAATGGAATTTTACCTTACTTTGCGTTCCTGTTTTAGCACTTTTTACTTACACTGTACATCCCTTTTGAAGAGCTCCAGGGGAGGGTCATGACCCCCCCTCTTGGATCTGCCACTGGCTGATACTTCGCTTAAAAGTTCATCTTTAATATTTTTATAAGTAAATTTTGCTTCAGGTAACTTTTTAAATTCTCGTACTAAGTACTGATAATGATCTGGGAAATGACCTATTAGCCTGTAACATTTATCTAAATCAGATATTGTAACCCCGGCATTAGTTGCCCGCTTATAGGATTCCTGAAATCTACATAGAAAAGCTGATATATCCTCATCTGAGTGCATATGAATATTGTAGAAATCATTAAAATTATTTATTTTGGAAGTTATCCCTGTAACTTTATAATGCTTTTTTAAAGTGTCCCATATTTCTGAAGGATCGCTCAATCTTGCGACTAAAGGACTAATGTCACTTGTAAGTTTTAAGTATACCGGAAGCACAAAGTTTCCATTGATCACATCGAAGTTCTTTAATAGACGTAAGTTTAGTTTCATCTGGCCATAGGGTTTTATTTAACTAAAGAGTAAGTCCCTCTGTATCTAAAACTTTTTGTATTTCTAAAGACCAGGCTTGATAATTATCTTGAGTTAAAATTGCATTATCATTAAAAGAAGCCATTTCTTTTCACTATCTCTTCATACTGTATAAATTTTTAAACTTCAAATTTTCATTAAATAAAATTTCAAACTAGTAATAAAACAACAACAATATAAAAAGGTTAACTTTGAACTTCATTGCTGTAAGTATTTTGCTTTCACAATTACATTTAAACTTAAACCAAAATATTTTCTGAACACTAGGCAGCAAAATGAAAAAGAGTTGTGGATCTTAACCACGCTACTCTGCTACCAATCTGTGGATGCGCCTCAACTCCTACTAATAACTTAGTAAAATATTTCATTAAATGAAATTTAAACTTTTGAAAAACAGGATTAAAGTAGTTGAGAAGAGGGGCTGGTCGGGGTTTTAATCTTACGTCATTATGACGGTGTTGTAGTTGACACCCCTGATTGGTTGGTGACATTATAAAAAAAAAAAAAGGTTAAACTTGAGGTTAAACTTGACAATACTATCCTAGAAATACAGAAAAAAACTAGCATGAAATGTTGAAAAAATATTGTATTGTTATAGGACTTTAAAATATCTTGACAGTTCATGTAATCCAGTAAGTATATTTCTTTTCATATTAATAATTCATTAAATTCATTTACAATCTGTAAGAATATTCCAATGTAAAGTGATATTCAAATGATGAAACGTGGATTGAAAACACTAACATTTATTTCATAAACAAAAATGAGACAACTTAACTTGAACGTAACTTGCAATGAACTGACTATTTGTCAGTAAAATTAATGAAATAAATAATAAATTTAACTTTATACTCATCTATCTTGTTCAGACATCGGCTCCGTCGAGCCTTTAACTTCCATATAAACATTGTTTCTTTAAAATAGCCAGCGTAACCTCCATGAGAGAAAAGATACAACTAGGAAAACTTCATGAAAGCCTCTCATTTCAGTATGGAAGAATTGACTTCTCATTCCTGATCTACGTACAGAATGGATTTTAAAACCACCAGTGTTTATTTTGCCAGCTGGTATAAAAAGCATTGCCAGAAATAGTACTAAACTTCAAAGGTGTCAAGAACCGATCTCTGATTGGCTGCAAAAAAAAAAAAAAAAAAAAAAATACGATGATAAACTTCACAATTTGTGAAGCCCACCATCACTTACGAAAAGTTACTCTCCGCGCAGGTAGATGAAGTTGCGGTTTGCGTCAGGTGCAACTGATGGTCATTTAAAGTGACTTCCATGCAACAACCAACCATACATCCGCTTCGGATGGCGGTAAAAACATAAACAGAAGTGATGTAGTTGAAATTTAATAGCTTAAATTTAAAGAAAATAGAAAACGTAAGTGAAAAAAAATGGGTTACTTTTAAAATAAGATAGAATTACGTTTATGGGGGGGGGGGGGGAACTTAATTAAATTTAAGAAACTTTTTTTTTCCCTTTAACATTGGCAAAAAGTGGGTAAACCACATTAAAATTTACCTAATGAAATGAAATGAAATTTCAATTCAGGATGTATCAATGGAATTCTATGCATAATGGAATCTAATGTAATCAATATAATTCTGCCTTTAAAATATACTTAAATTTCACCAAAATGCTGCATTAATTTTGAAAGTATTCCATCATCTTGTGAAGAGGTCTGTAAATCACTGGGCATTATTTTGTATGATTATTGAATTTGGGAAAACAGCAATGTGTAATCGACCATTGCTGTATTCAACTGCAACAACTGATAGTTGCATCCTGTTTTAACAGTTTCATTACGTTGAAAGATTTTGGTTTAAAAATATAAAATCATGCAAATTCAGAATTTATTTACAAAAACAGATAACATTCTTTGAAAACCCAGGTGTATATTGCTGAAGGCAGTGGGTGTCCCAACACTGGAACTGTTTGGATAAATTTTCATTTAAAAATGTAAAATTGGAAAAAATTCAAGAATGTGCAACTCTGAAGGCAGTGATGACCCTAACACACACACACTCATACAAAAAAAAGGTTTTATCAAAAATGATTGTCTGAATTCAATACTTTTTAAAGCATATTTTCTAGTCATTATCCGAGGCTTAAGAAATGCATCAAATCTGAATCATTATTATATGTATTTCTTGCACTCTCTATTTATATTCCCAGTTCACACTGCTTTCTGTCCCACCATTCAAATGATAAACAAGCCCAGCTGTATGGATGAAAAATTTTGAGGAAGGGAAATTCAGTCAAGATTGTAATCCTCTGAGCAATTCTCCAATCAATGGTCTAGCTGATGGACTGGACAATTGCTAGACTTTGTATGGGGAATTGCGATCTTAGCAACACTAAAGCTGCAAAAACTTATAAAAATTAATTCAGCTCAAAATCAACATTGCAGGAAAGCAAACTTCCCAAACAGAGCTAGTCCGCACCGTATAATGGCTAACATCACAAGTTCAAATTTTAATTCTGTTCAGTCAAGGATTAATAGTGATCATAAAATATTCAAATTTTTTGAAATGATAAAATTCGGCTGAAAAAATAAAAAAAATAATAAAGGACTCACCCCAGAGTTGATCAAAACAATGAAGGCAACATTATCTTGGAGAAACACTACTTTATTTTTCATTAAACACACTAAAAGTAGATCGATGTGGCCACATCTAATATTACTAAATATTAAAAAAAAAAGGTGTTAATGGTGTATCCTTGTGTGAACATTTACAAATGCTTCATCGATGTAAATCCCTTATGCACTATTCATCTTAAGATAGTCCAGACCACGTAAAAAGTTCTTTATGGCAATATTAATCTGTTTCACCTCAGTATAAAGTTCTTTAGAACCACACTGATGATCGATGACTCAAGATGACACCACATGATGACACCAATGATGACACCACCTCAAGATGACACCATGATTAATGACCACTTGCCCTCGCACGATGCTCTCCATGACCACACTGATAATCGATGAATCCAGTTGGTTACTATGAACTGTTCGATCACTTCACCGCAGCCCAAAGAACACCATGAAGTTGTCGTCGAGAGAAGAAATATGATGTACCCAACACAGTGAAGTCGTTCCCAGACAAAAAAGTTTAGACACAGAGGCTGAGACACATTTTACTCAATTTACAAATGCAAACCGTTTAAAAAATGACATTTTTAGAGGCTAGATGCATGCAAACTGTTTAAAAAGAAGAAGTGATGTTTACTCAAAAAAATTTAGATGCAGCAAGAAAAAATCTTCAAAAATTTAGACATGGCGAAAATTTTTTAACCATCTGTTTCCACAAAAATGATCAAGCTGACAGACCCGGGGGCCCAGCAGCCCGATCTCTCGTCCTCCTTCCAGCAAAGCAACCGTAAGACTGTCACATAAATCAGTGATTTTTTAACTCTGCTCCTCGATGTGCACTCCAATCAGCAATTTTTATTTTTGCTGCCAATTTGCTCACTCTAAGCGTCTCAAAAGTTCTGGAAACTTCTTCGCTGACGGTGACTCGTGTTCTAATCAGTGACTCCGGTTTTTGGTGCGAAATTCGCACGCTCGAAAGATGCCGAAGGTTCTGGAAACTTCTCCATTGGTGATGACTCATGTCCTGCTGGGGAAGGAATGTGGAAAAAAAAGATGGCTATACGTTACCTCGAAATATTGGGGCCCGCGTTATTTAAAAACGCTGAAACAGAGTCACTTTTTAAAATTGCATAACTAGCAAAGTAATTGTTTAAAATGCTGAAAGATTATGTTAAAATGATTTATATTTAAAATAAAGGCTGATTAAAATAATTTCAAGAGTAAAACAAATATTTAAATAATTTTGAAAATATATTATTTTTGGTAAATTGCTATTTTTTATTTAGCGATTTTAGAAGGCTATGATGTTTACATTGATTAAATAATAAATAAACATTAGTTTTAACAGATTTATTAATGAGATTATTGCAATTTAAGATTACATATTATGAAATAGCAGTTTGTTGATTAATTTTTTCTTAAAAATGATTGAAATTTTTGTAAACAAAAACAATGCCTAACAACAATACTGGGCAGATCAGCTAGTAATAACAATAAAAGGGAAATTTGGAATTTGTGATTTTTTTATTTACCTGGCATATACAGATAATATTTTAAATATTAAATTGATGAAACTCGTGTAAGATTTTGGCTAAAGTTAATAAATAAAATAAACTTAGGTATTAATGAACACCACTTAAAGACACTAGCCTGCAATATTTAGCATCTGTTTTACTTTGCACAACTATAGATTGGCAAGAGCAGATTTACATTTGATCTTTCAATTCTATTATTATACATTCATTTTGTTTTCATAATAATTGTTTTAAATAGAACCATAAGTACTAATGATTGCATGTTGTATAAAAATGTTATTTACTGGGATGGTTGAGTGAATTAGTGTATTAATTAATCACATCCTGTTTACTATTTATTTTCAGCCTATATTTCATCATGTCAATCTCTGCTTGCCAGACTCATTGTTCTCATTTGTCAGCCAAATGAAGGACGAGGAAGAGGGATAAATGTTTTAAAATTGATGAAAGTGCTTGCCCCTGCAATTAATAAAAATATGACAGCTTTATGGGATACTAAAATTCCATCCTTGATCCAGTTTATAGAATGTAAGCTCCTTTATTATAAAGAGAAACTTATTCATATAAATATTGTACGTATATATATATATATATATATATATTGCTTTATAAATTTTCATCAAGCATTCATATTGCTTTATAAATTTTTTTGAGTAGTCAGCTCAGATTTTTTGCAATTTATATAATAATTTGTTCCATTTAGCATCTGACTGTGGATATTGGGATGATAAGACATGGGAAAATCTTGTTACTGAATTTGCTACCAACACTCTTGAAGAAATTGATCGTGAAGAGTGGACTTTAAAATTTGGAAAAGCCCTGCAAAGTCAATTTTCTCTATATACCAACTTTCCTGATGATAAGGTAATCTTGAGTATTTATATGTTTTGAAAATATCAGAAAATGTGAAGGCAATTTTTAATATATTATTTTACTAAAATATTGAAAAAAAGAAATTATGTTACATTTGAGCTCTTAAAAGTTTCTTTTTTTTTATTTTTAATGAAAGCAGACTATTTATCAATTATGCCATTTAGAAAGTTTTTATCTCTATATAATAAAACCTAGAGCAATGCGTAACCTGCCAAACTGGTTTTTCTCTCCAAAAACTGTCCTTGGAATTGACACTCCCTCCGAGGCTGGTCTATTGTCTGTGTGCATCCAAAACTTGACAGAAGAAACAGAAATTTGCCAGCTAAAGGGAAAATGGCAATCTTTACTTTTTTTAATTGAATTATTATTATTTTTTTTTTGGGGGGGGGGGGTGGTAAACAAAAAATATTTCAAAGTTCTTTAAAAATAGTAATAATTATTAATTTTTAGTATTTCAAAAGTTGCACCAGACTTTTTTTATTACGCAGTTTTATTGCATATTTGTTAAAATTTTGTTTTATTAAGAAATCTTAATTTTTTTAATGCTATATTATCACCAAAGCCTGGTTTACTCAGAAGTATTGTAAATGCTAATAGTCAGTTTTTTCAAATATATGTGAAAAACCCAATTTTTACCCACCATCCTAGGAGTGGCATCTACACTAGTAATTGAAATAAATGCATCGTGTAACAAATTATATATTACGTTCATAAGTGTAGTAGTTGTCCTTATATTAAAAGGAATATAGTATATACTTATAATAAAAAAGTGAATATATATATATATATACATATATTAGTTGAGGGGATATAAGACTAAAGAATTTAAGAAATTTGGTAAAATTATTTGGAAATAATGATAATGTCTGCTCACTAAATTAAAGGTGCAATATGTTCTGTACAAACATCTGACATGGGTTCCTGGATAGTACAATCAATTCCGATTCTATGTTTGATAAAACAAGACTGCTTAGAAGACAAGTATTTCCCATCATGATGGTACGACCATTTTCTGATTTCCTATCATCCCTATCAGCTGCCAAATTTTCATCACAATATCCAGTAACAAAACAGTCTTTTGCTTTAGACAAGTGTGTATATTAACTTGATGTATTTACTTACTTTTTTTACATGATTTTTGTGCATTCATCTTTTGGTGTTTTCATCATTTTGTGGCCAGCTCCATAGCAGAAACTGTATAGCATGGTAGCAGTGCTTTCAGATTATTTTAGTCCTTGCAGATTAATCTACCAACTGAAAAATAATACTGAGTTTGAAACAATTTATAAAAATTTACTTTCTTTTAAGAGTTGTGTTTCTTATTTTCTTTGTAAAATGCAATTTTTTTTTATTGCATGGATTATTTCTGATAGTAGCTAGGGTTCACTATTGTTGGGTCACAGATAAATTTTTGTTTGCTGCATATCGATACTGAAAATTCTACTACTGGGGTGTCCAGTAATATTTGCTACGCATATATTTCTTTTTATCTATATATCTTGGCTAATATTTTATAAACTATATGCATATTACTATTTATCTTTTATTTATACAATTTACATTTATTTTTAGTATGACAATAAGATATTGTTACAAATTTTGTAAATAGTTAGTGTTTGTACTGTAAAATAATGTAAATAATCTTATTAAGCTCCATTCCTTTACTAATATTAGTTTTTGTTACACTGTCTCTGTTATCAAGCAAACTTGTCTGTTATTTTCAGTGTATGTCTACGGCAGATTGGCGAAATATTACAGATATCGCCAAGTTGGCGTCACTTTTGACGACTAATTTTGTTCGCCAAATTTGGGGATATATCGCCAAGTTGGTGAGAAACTTGGCGATTGTTGGCGATGGTAACCCTTCCCTCTCTATGGTAACCCCCCTTTAGATATGCTGATACATTGAATGTTATTCCGTGATTTTCTGGAATATTCGAGAAGACTGTGGAAATTTCCCGTGCATGCTGCGAGCCTATATAAGAAGAGCAATACGAGCTGTTGTTGTTATTATTCATCAGTCAGTCATTGAGTGAGCTGCGATTGTAAGCAACTTTGCTCGAGTTTTCTCTACATTGTTTTGAATGTGATTTAGCATTGAGACATTGTATAAAGAGTCTCTGGGATCTAAAGCTGTACTTGTACGATATATTTGAGCAGTTATTTTTGAATATCTAGTAATATTTGTGAGTTTCAAAGTTTCTGTTGTTCTGAAGATCTGTAAATAAATTATTTTCTACTTTTCTAAGAGACAAGACTTTGAAGTTGTCTAACCATAAGATCAAAAGAACCCTATATACGTAACAATTTTTGGTGTCAGGAGTCGGAATCTTATGGCGAAAACAAGAGCAATGGACGGACAACTGAAAGAACTATTAGATGCTATCAATGGCATAAAAACAGAATTGACGAATAAAATTGACAAAGGACAAGAAGAGTTGTTGGAAGAGTTGACAAACAAAATTGATAAAGGCCAAGAAGAGTTGGCAGAAAAGATGAATAAAGGCCAAGAAGAGTTGGCGGATAAAATGAATAAAAACGAAGAAAGAATGGAACAGTTGACAAATAAAATTGACAAATGCCAAGAAGATGTGACTGAAAAGATTAATAAAGGCCAAGAAGAAATGAAGAGAACTTTAGAAGAAAAGTTCTTGTCGGTAGAGAGAAGAATAGGCTCGGTAGAAGAGAAAATAGAGGAAGTAGAAGAGAAAATTCAGAATGAAGTTAATAATGTTGAAGAGAAAATGGAAAGAAAAATAGAGGAAGTAGAAGAGAAAATTCAGAATGAAGTTAGCAATGTTGAAAAGAAGATGGAGAGTAAAATAGAGGAAAGAATACAAGATATGGAGAAGAAGCTTTCAACGTGCAGTGGCAATTATGAAGAATTTAGGAATCCGCCTGCTTCTCCTGTGCACGTTAAGCTGTCGACATATGACGGAATGAGTTCCTGGCAAGTTTACAAGACCCAATTTACCATTGTAGCCGAAGCAAACAAATGGAATGACGAGGTGAAAGCTTGTCAACTGGCAATGTCTTTGAGAGGAGAAGCCGCCGACGTGCTGCAAACATTGCCCGATATGACGCAACTCAATTTTGAGACTTTAAGTTGTGCACTTGAAATGAGATTCGGAGAAAAATTCTTGAAAGATTATACGAGAATACAAATGAAGAGCCGCCATCAAAAATCGAGTGAAACCCTTCAAGAGTTTGCCTCAGAAATTGTACGGCTTGCAAATTTAGCATTCATCGACTGCCCAACAAATGTACAGGAAATGCTCTCACTGCAGTACTTTGTAGACGGAATAAAAGATCTCGAAGTGCAGAGAGCGGTATGAATGGCAGATGTACAGGATTTAAAGGCTGTATTACTATATGCCTTAAAGTTGGAAGCAGCTACACAAGCCAGCTGAAGAGATCGTAATTCAGTCCGAGGGGCAACGGTGAACAAAAGCTCAGACACTGAGATCGACGTCTTGAAAAAAATTAGGAAAATAAATCAAGAACTTGAAGCTTTAAAATATGGAAGAACAAGCTCAAGAAGACAGAATCTCATGTGCTGGGGATGCAGTGATACAGGACATCTCCGAAGAAATTGCCCCAAAATCCACGAACGTGGGATAAATTCAAACAGTGAGCAGGGAAACTAAATTTTGGCCATCTCGCGGGGCGGAGGTTGCCAGAGAATAAAAAGCCTTACCTGAAGATCCTCCAGATATAAAAAATGAGTGGCGGTGATAATGAATTATATGTGATAGGCTTTATTAATGGAATTCAGTGCCGTATGATTGTCGATACAGGAGCCAATCTTACAATAATAAGAGAAGATTTGGCTCGAAAATTGAAATGTAAACTCATCTGGACTCCACCATGCGTTACCCTGCGAACTGTGACGGGCGACAAGATAGGCATATATGGAAAGGCAAATTTAACTATCAACTTTGGAGGAACGAAATATTACCATACGGCATATGTGGCTGACATAACAGATCCTTGCTTAATCGGACTAGATTTTCTGAAGACCTTTGGCTTCAAACTTGATTTCAAAAATAATAAAATGCTCTCAAATTTTGAAGGAATAAGTCTTTTTGGATTAAATAACGAAATTGAATGTAAACAAGCAGCAATAGCCAAAGAAGACATCAATCTAGATCCAAGAACAGAATTTTTAGTTCCTGTTGTAATTAAAAATGAAACTAATTATCGATTTGGCCATATAGATTATCCCGAAGACAATAGTACACAAGCAGGAGTATTGGTGGCTTCTTCTATAGTAGACCTCTCGAAAAAGACCATTCCAGTCAGAATTGCTAACATCAGTGATAAGACGAGGACTATCAAGAAAGGAGAGGTGATAGCATCATGTGCTCCTGTAACGTGCATAAGTCAAAATTCCAGTCACTCCGAGAAATCTTCAGATAATTTAGTCAAGGATTTGTTACAAAATACAGACTTAGATCCAAAACAGATACACGCTGCGGAAAATTTAATTAGGGAATTCCAAAGTTTATTCTCCCAAACATCTGAAGACTTTGGACGAACCAAAATGGCACAACACCGAATTGATACTGGAGATCACTCACCTATTAAACAACATCCTAGAAGATTACCTTTAGCCAAGCAAGAAGAGGTGCAAAATTTAATTAAGGATATGGAAGAAAATGACGTCATTGAACCATCAACAAGTCCATGGGCGTCTCCCATTGTATTAGTAAGAAAGAAGGATGGTTCTACAAGATTTTGTGTAGACTACCGCCGACTAAATGACGTCACTAAAAAGGATAGTTACCTTCTTCCAAGGATTGACGACACTCTTGACACACTTGCAGGCAACACCTGGTTCTTGACTCTGGATCTGAAGAGTGGTTACTGGCAGGTAGAGATCCATCCCGACGACCGTGTAAAGACTGCCTTTACAACGGGACAAGGATTATGGCAGTTCAAGTTAATGCCTTTTGGTCTACATAACGCACCTGCAACTTTTGAACGGCTTATGGAAACGGTTCTCCGGGGGCTGTTGATATCATAATCATAGGAAAATCTTTTGATGAACATCTGAACAACCTCAGGCGGGTGCTTCAAAAATTAAAGGAAGCTAATTTGAAGTTAAGCCCTTCGAAGTGCAGTTTGTTTCGTAATGAAGTCGCCTACCTTGGACACATCATTTTGGCGGAAGGAGTTAGGACTGATCCGGAGAAGATATCGGCCGTGAAAAATTGGAATCATCCAGCAGATGTTCACCAGCTTCGAAGTTTTCTAGGATTATGCACCTATTACAGAAAATTCGTCAAAAGCTTCTCGATGATTGCAAGACCACTTCATAAATTAACAGAAGCGAATCAAAAATTTATGTGGACATAGGAATGTGACGCTGCTTTCGAAAAGCTTAAGGAGGCCTTGACATCCACTCCAATTCTGTCGTATCCTCAAATCGATAAACAGTTTATACTTGATACGGATGCAAGTAACGAAAGCATTGGCGCTGTACTGTCCCAGGAAATCGACGGCCAGGAGCGTGTTATTGCCTATTTCAGCAAGTGCTTATCAAAGCAGAGCAAAACTACTGCGTAACAAGAAAAGAGCTTCTTGCTGTAGTGAAAGCCATAGACCATTTTCACCACTATCTTTACGGTCGAAAGTTCCTTATCCGAACTGATCATGCTTCTCTAACTTGGCTATTGAATTTTAAGAAACCTGAAGACCAGATAGCCATGTGGATACAAAAGCTTCAAGAGTACAATATGGAGATACGACATCGAAAAGGCTCATCACATGGAAATGCAGATGCTCTCTCAAGAAGACCCTGCTCAGAGAATTGTAGATATTGTGACCGGGTTGAGAAGAAATTTAATGTCAAAGGTCCTATAGTAAGACAAGTTACAACTGGTTCTACATCATCGCAAGATCAGTGGTGTGATGAGAGCCTGCGTAAAGATCAACTTGCTGATCCTGAAATTAAGCCAATTCTAGAGCTGAAAAAAGAGTCCAACAGGAAGCCCAGCTGGCAAGACATGGCCCATTACCATCCTACGACTAAACGTTATTGGGCTCTCTGGGATTCCCTACATTTGAAGAACAGTATCTTGTACTGAAAATGGGAGTCTGACGATGGAAAGACATGTAGATGGCAACTACTACTCCCTAAGTCGAGAATTTCTATGGTCCTTCAAGAACTGCATGGAAGTCCCACAGGAGGTCATTTTGGTGTAATGAAGACCCTGCAAAAGGTTCGAGAGTGTTTCTACTGGAATAATGTTCGCAGTGATGTGAAGAAGTGGTGTCGAACTTGTGACACCTGTGTAGCACATAAAGGTCCAAAGAGGCGCACCCGTGGACAATTGCAGCGTTATAATGTAGGAGCTCCTTTCGAACGGATTGCTTTAGATATCCTGGGTCCTCTTCCTAGAACATCTGATGGCAACAAGTACATCCTCGTTGTCATGGATTACTTCACCAAGTGGCCTGAAGCCTACGCCATACCTAATCAAGAGGCGGTAACCCTAGCAGAGATGCTGGTTCAACACTGGGTTTCCAGATATGGATTTCCTCTTCAAATCCATACCGATCAAGGAAGAAACTTTGATTCGGCTGTGTTTAAGGAATTGTGTGGACTACTTGACATGGACAAAACTCGAACAACACCTCTACATCCTCAATCGGACGGCATGGTGGAGCAGTTCAATCGTACCATCCTAAATAGTCTTTCCCTCCTGGTGTCTAAAGATCAAAAGGACTGGGATAAGAAATTACCTCTGTTCCTTCTTGCCTACAGGAGTGCTGCTCATGAGGCCACTGGTTATTTCCCTTCTCAAATGCTCTCTGGTCGTGATCTTCGTCTACCTGCGGATCTTTTGTTTGGTCGTCCTCCTGATGCTCCTTTATCGCCTGAGGAGTACGTGGATGAACTCCAGGCATGGATTGAGGAGATTCATCGTCTAGCGAGGAACCGAATCGGATTGGCATCGGAAAAGATGAAGACACGGTACGACACAAAGGCAACTGGACATGAGTTCAACAAAGGTGACAAAGTTTGGTTGTGGAATCCCATACATCGTAAGGGACTGTCGCCAAAATTACAAAGAAACTGGGACGGTCCTTACACAGTCGTCAACAGGCTGAATGACGTTGTCGTACGCATACGAAAATCGCCACACACCAAGCCCAAGGTCGTACATTATAACCGGCTAGCCCCTTATTTTGGCCAAAGTGATTAGAAATTCAAAACTGGAATTTCAGACCATGGTCATGAAAGTCACTTTTTGTAAATATGTAAATAGTAATTAGTTCTTATTTATGTGCATCTTATTGTTATTATTATTATTATTTATTTATTATTATTTTATTTATTTTAAGTGTTTTCCTCTAACTCAGGGATTGCACTGCCCGGGACATGCAGTCTTTGAGGAGGGGGTAGTGTTACGAATTTTGTAAATAGTTAGTGTTTGTACTGTAAAATAATGTAAATAATCTTATTAAGCTCCATTCCTTTACTAATATTAGTTTTTGTTACACTGTCTCTGTTATCAAGCAAACTTGTCTATTATTTTCAGTGTATGTCTACGGCAGATTTGCGAAATATTATAGATATCGCCAAGTTGGCGTCACTTTTGACGACTAATTTTGGTTGCCAAATTTGGCAATATATTGCCAAGTTGGTGACAAACTTGGCGATTGTTGGCGATGGTAACCCTTCCCTCTCTATGGTAACCCCCCTTTAGATATGCTGATACATTGAATGTTATTCCGTGATTTTCTGGAATATTCGAGAAGGCTGTGGAAATTCCCCGTGCATGCTGCGAGCCTATATAAGAAGAGCAATACGAGCTGTTGTTGTTATTATTCATCAGTCAGTCATTGAGTGAGCTGCGATTGTAAGCAAGTTTGCTTGAGTTTTCTCTACATTGTTTTGAATGTGATTTAGCGTTGAGACATTATATAAAGAGTCTCTGGGATCTAAAGCTGTACTTGTACGATATATTTGAGCAGTTATTTTTGAATATCTAGTAATATTTGTGAGTTTTGAAGTTTCTGTTGTTCTGAAGATCTGTAAATAAATTATTTTCTACTTTTCTAAGAGACAAGACTTTGAAGTTGTCTAACCATAAGATCAAAAGAACCCTATATACGTAACAATATCTTAATTTTAAAAGCAAGTCCTTCCGTTTAAAAAAGATGTTGCATGAAACAATAATTTCACTGTCATATTTTGCTTTAATAATGTGAAATCTGTAAAAAATCAACCATTTTTTTTTTACAAAAAGGAATTTTGGTGTTTACTAGTGCAATTAATTAAATTTTAATCCATTAGATGAAGGTCTTAAATTTTTGTATTTTATAAATACAAGTATATGCTCACATATTATTAATTTTGAGTCTTTTATGGATATTGATGTAAAAAAAGTTATACACAGCTAAATTTTTCTATTTTTCTTTTAGTATTTTCTTCTAAAAATTCTTGGATTGGTCATGAAAAAAGTGAGCAACAAGAATTTTATTAATGAAGCTTTAGACACTATTTTTCGCCATGTCGATCACTCAAATCAGACTGAAAGACAGGTAAGAGTTTCTGCTTCTCTATATTAAATTTCAGTTTCATTGTCTTAAGATTAACATTCCTCGAACTGTAAATAATGCCTATTTATAATAATTGTTTATTAATGTTGTAGCTGTTTCATTATATTTTGAGATTGCAGCAGAAATGCCAGGGTTTACTTTTATCTTACATGTTCAGCTCATAATTAAATAAGAAAGAAAATTCATGCATCCCTCATTGAAAACTTTTTAATCCTTGCAGAATATTTTAACAAAACTTCATCATTTAATAAATTAAAAGATGATTTCTAAATATACAATTTAGAAAATGTTTAACACAGTTGAATATTCATTTACAGGAATTATTACCCTTAGTTGGTTAATTATTTGAATTCTTTTAATCAACTCTGTATATGACTGCACATTCTAACCTTTAGGAACCCGCATGGTTTTCTAAAATTTATTTCAACTAGAAAACACATCACATATTTGAAAATTTAGTTTGAACAAATACCACATATAGAAAATAACTTGTCTTATGTGCTGCTGTGTACATGATTTTAGATTTTTTACACATAACATATTTAATTGAAATTTAATTTGACTAGGAAACTCATAACACAACTAAAAATGCAATTCCATCAATTACCATCCACAGACAGCAATTTATATTTAGTTTTTTAATGTACTTAGTTTTTTAATACAATATTTAAATTTACAAGAAGTCATTCAAATGTATTCAAGATAAGCATCATTTCTAGTTTTCAGCAGAATCATGTACTATACCTACAGAAATTGCACCTTTTAGTTCTATTTTGTCACTTTAGTTCTATTAGTTCTATTTTGTCACTAAATAAATCTTTCTTAGTGGCAAAATAGATCTGATTCTGGTAGCTGAGAAATCTGAAGTAATATGTGAAAACCAGAAATGATAGATATTTTGAATACGTAAGAGTGACTTCTCATAAATTTAAAGGTTGTATTAAAGAACGTTTTGGAGACTTGAAGCACAATTGGCCAGCAACAGCCCTGACAAGACTCATGACTTCAGAAAAAGCAGAATATAGAGATTAATTTAGAGGCAGTACAAATTATATTCCCTTAAAAAATTATATTGTATAACAGGCCTGTCCAACTTTTCAGTAACCACGGGTGCATCTTGGCTCTTGGCACTCAATGAAGGGCCCATTATTTATGTCACTTGAAAACATGTGGCAATATTATCGCATAGTATTAGTATAATAAGTTGAAATACTGAAGTTTAATTTCTTTTACTTATTCTTTTCTTTTCTCAAACAGGGCTGTGCTATTGCTGTAGGGTATTGTGCATCTACACATTTAGACACAGTCCTTGTTAAATTAGAAAAAGTTGTGAAAGACAGAAAGAACACTGGTTGGCTTGGTCAAATAAAAGTAAGTGCATTCTTAATTTAGCATTCTAAAGAATTTAAATCAAGTTAATGGATATATTTATGTTAATTTTATCAGAAGCTCATGGTATTTTTAAAATATAAAATCATTTTTAGCTTTTGATACTGATGTATAAATTGTCTTGATTTATAAATAGTTTGAGAAAATTTACCATGACTTTTTAAAAAATGATAATCAAATGCAAATTTTATTTGAATCACAGATAAACAAAAACTGACTTATTTTTAATTCTCTTAAATTTAAAGCTAATATTCCAATTACATACACTCTTGAATAAATAAAAATGATGTTAGAATTTTTTATTTGTTTCTTTATTCTTTTTTACACAAAGGATATGTATTACTGTGATGTATTACGATTTAGAAGATTGTACAATAATGCCTAATAATTCATAAATATTATATTTACCTGCAGTATACTTGTACACTTTTTATACACATTTCCCATATATTTTACACATATTTTATGCCACTGGACACAATTTGAGAATATTATTTGAGTACATTAGTTCCTATTTTTGTGTTTAAGTTCAGTATCTTCTCTCTTTATGAACCAACAGTAATCGACAAGCATTTCTGCATTTCTCCATAGGAGGAATTTGTTGGTGAAATCGTTCACCATGCTCGTCGCTAATTGCTCCCATATTTACTAGAAAAAAGTCAATGTGAATGTGCAAGAAATAAAGCTTTAATTACATGTGACAATTTAGCTTTTTAAAACTGTTTACCATATTTTGAATTATGCGCTTGTAATTTGTAGCTTTGTTATTCTCTAAGAAATTATGCCCAACATCCTTGAATGCAAGCCATGTGTTTTTGTACTGTCATAAGAATACTTTCAAATTGGTCATTTTTCACAATTTTCTGAATGTCTGGGCCTACAAATATGCCTTCTTTTATTTTGGCACCCAGTATTGATGGGAATAAGTTTTAGATAAACACAATGCTTTTCCATCCTGATTATGAAATTTTATGAAATTTTTTACAATCCCAACTTATTGTGCATTATTGGGAGTAATGTATCCACTGAGGTTACACGAAGTTGGTTAATTAAATTTTTATCGCTAGGTTCTAGAGACTTCTGAGTAGGCCATGTTTGTACAAAATGATGTTTATCTTTTGCACGATTGTCCCATTCGCAGATAAGGTATAAATACTTCATGCATTCTTGTTGCTTTCCTAACAGAATAGAAATGACTTTCAAGTCAGCACAAATTTTTCATTTAAAATCATTGTACTTCAATACAAGTAATAGTTTCTTCAAGGTATCATGTGTTTATTTTTCCCTTGAATAATGCACCTACAGGAATGGATTTATATTCATATCCAATGTGAAGGAATATTGCTTTTAGACTCGTCTAAGACGTACCAATAAAGTCTCTATTCCTCTGGCTTATGACATAGATCTAAAGATGCCATAAAGCTTGGAATGTTGTTGTAAAAGCATATTTCACATCTTTTTTTATAAAAACATATGAAATCTTTGTCTGTCACCGTATATAAAAATAAGTACATCACTAGCCAACACATTTCTGAAGTCATGATCCTAGAAATTTGGTTTTATTCTTGCTTAACCCCAAATTGCACACAAAGTCATTCAACTCTACTTGTGTTATTATATGTGGCTTCAAATATTTTTGTGATGAAATATAATCCATTTTTGTTTCATTTTCATAACTATAAGATAGCATGGTTTCTTCATCAACTGAAAGATTGTAATTTACAGGCAGTTGTGGCACAGGAAGCACATCACTGTGAGGCACTGGTCTCATAGCAGAATCGACATTGGTATACTGAATATGCATCTGCTTCTTAAAATTAATTCCTTTTTTTTTGTTGGAGTCATACAAAAATAACAATCTTCTAATGTACTCTAGGTTTTCTCCAGATCATTGGTATGGCGAAAGACATTGAACCCTTAAATACCTTAATCCTCTCTCAAAGTTAGGTAGAACAGTGCAAGCAATAAAAGTGTGATGCTATGACTTGTCCTGACTGCCGATATCACATCCAAAATAATATTTATAGGCAATTTTAATTAAAGAAGTAATGTTTCCTCTGCGAGTAGTGTTAATAATTATGCCACAGATAAGCAAAATTTATCACTGGAATCAACACACTTACAAGATATTTTAAAAGCGCTCATTCATCAGCTAGTTCAATTTTTTACAAAGAACAAAAAAAAATTCTCATGGCACCACAATGTTTGACAAAATACATCTTATTGGTGCCTAGATGTATTATAAATAGCAGATATTTGTTCACTTTCAAGGTCATTAGATTGTAGAAACAAAGTACTTTAAAAGACAATAAAATAACATGATGAAATATATTTAAACCCAGATATCTTTGAAACTGGAACCAACTTCACCTTTTTGGGAATATTTCTTAAATTCTCAAGTATACAGTTACTTAAATCTGTTGAAATTTTCCAAGAAAAAATTTCTTGTTTATCAGTGATTTTTAATTACTTACAGATGTAAGTAAAAGGTGATGTTCAAGATGTCATGAACCAAAAAAAAAAAAAAAAAAAAAAAAAGAGCAAAGGCTTAGAATCCAAACCTTGTGGATTTTAACATTATTTGTTGTTGCAAATGCCTTCCATGTCTTGTTGAGATACATCATAAAAACTTTTATAGGCAGAGATTATTACATGTATTGTTAGTGAGAGTTTAATATATTTTACATTACCTACTGTATTTTATAATGCCTGTTACAGGCAAAACAAGAGTAAAATTTATAAAGATTTAACAAATATGACAGTGGTTGTATGTATTTTATGTTTTCTATGTTTAATTTACTTTTTGCTATGCTAGCAATATATATATATATTTATATATATATATATATTATACAAACCTTAATAAGGGTATTTATTCTGATTATATTGAAAATTAAGGACTGATAACAACTCATTATCACAAATACTAAATATTATTTTTGTAATTGAGTTGTGCTGCAAAGTTTTAATATTTTGGGTTTGTGTTTTTCAAAATCAATCTAGCAAGAAAATTATTTTTGTTCTTTTACTTTCAGTTGCAGCATATTAAGAGGACAATAAAACCACATTTGAAACCATATTTATTTACATTTATTATTCCAGTTGGTCCTGTAAAAACAATCATTTAAACTAGACATACAATTAAATTTTAATCTAAGTATGTGTAAAAAGCTTAATTTTAAACCATAAATATACATTAAAGGAAGCTCTAAAGTTCATTTAGGTGATGATTGCATGTGTAAAGAAGTTGAAGTTCAGTTGATGCATCATTAATCAAATGGTATTTAATGTGTGATCCTGCTTGTTATGCAACTTTTGTCCTGTCCCTTGAAACACATCTTAACCAGGTTCAGCTGAATATACATTTTAATTTAATCACAGCTGCTTCTTTTATGTTAAGAAATATCATAATTATTTAATATCAGAACAATATTTTAAACTATTCCCTAAATCACTATGATAACTTAAAATGAGAGTACATTATAAAATTGATTTAATGATTTTGTAATTATAAAAATGTAATTAAAATTTACAGAGTTTATTGAACATATGCTCCCAAAAGAATATAGAAATAAAAATCAGGGATTATTCAAGAAAAATGTTTTGGCCTTAAGGGTGTATTTCGATTCAAACTGCTTTTTTTTTTTTTCGATTTATTTTTTAATTCATTATTGCTCTCAAATACACCAAACTTTCAAAATCTCTTATTTGGAAAGTACACAAGGTGCCGTGATTGTCGATTCTTTGATAAATGCAGAAAATATTGCAAAAAACCATCAAAAACGGCATTTTGAACCGATTTTTCCCAAGCGGGCAATCTGGAAACGAAAAAAAGGGTCATACTAATAAGGTAATTGTTTATAACTCAAATTCTAATGAATTGAGTACATCACACGGCACCTCATACGTCCCTTCAAGACTTTCTCGTCCCTGAAAATTTCGAGCTGTTGCAGGTGGAAAAGCGTTTTTTCGAATACACCCTTAAAGTCTCATAAAATCTCATAATAAAATCTGGTCTGTTTTTTTTAAATTAATAAGACTTCATTAATGATCATTGTTCAATGTTAATGTGAAAAAAAAAACCATTGATCCTGAAAAATAATTCAGAAGAAATTTTGAAATGTTTTTATCTGAAAATCAATATAAATCCTTAAATAAATAAATAAATAAAAGACTTAATAAATATTACAGAATTATGTACCTTAATTTCTGATTGTTTTGTTATCAGATTAGTAAAGAAACTTTGTTTTAGAAATAAAAAAACTCTTTCTTGAGTATTAGAATTTTACATTTTTGTATTAACATTATAATAAATATTTTTTTTATTCACCTTTTTGCAATTGTATCTAAAGTACATATTTATGGAAATTTCATCTCAATTTATTTTATAGGACTTAGTTTACAGTGCCGCTGAACATGAAAAATTAAAAGCTACCATAATCCTCTGCTATGGTCATGTAACAATGAATGGACCTGTTCCAATTTTATCAACAAGAATTGAAACTCCTATACTGAGAAGCGTAGCCAGTTTTTATCAGTCATCTAAAGTAAAAATAATTATTTTTTTCTCCAAATAACTTTTTTTTAAATTGTATGTATAAATTGATAATAATATATTATATATCAATACTTTTAATTATAGGAAATAGTAGTAAAACAAAGCATGCTTGAAACAGTTAAACTGATTGCAGATGCTGTTCATCCTGATCATTTAGGGGACACATTTACATTTAGATCTCGTTCTGAATTGTTAAATTTGATGAAAAGCATTTTAAAATCTGAAGCATCTGTGCCTTTGTCAAACAATATCAGATCTTTAGCTCTGTCTGCTTCAGCAAGTTTAGTGTATCCTTTTCTTTTCTTTTTGTTTTACAGGTATTGATTATATGAAATAATTTGTATAAAAATTTGTATATTTAGAATAGATATGTCAAAGAAGTAAGAATTTTTTTTTTTAAATTTTTATTATACTTCAATGTTTTATATTATATTAATCTATCAGCAATACTTGTATTTAACCATTCTCTTAGTTGCATTTCTCAATGTAATAACAATTTAATTGCAGATAGGAAATAAATCAAAACACCTAAAATTCCTATAATGGGCACTCCTTTCAAAAAGTAATAGATAATTGTATTTATGATTGTGTTTAGAGCTAGAATTTAATGAAAACATACAATGAATGTCCATTTCTGGAAGTTGACTAATTAGCATAATAATTAATAAGCATTTCTATGAAAAAGACACTAATCCTAAAATTTAATAAATCTAATGAAATTTTGTAAATGTCTGAGTACATAAAATTCAAGGTTTCCTATTACTATCAAAACAAAAACATGCAGTTATTGCAAGAAAATAAGGAAGATATAAATTAAGTGAGGCTCTTAGCATTTCATTAGGATTTTCACTGAAAAATAGTGTAACTGTGAAATATTTTCTGCATGCTTATTGATTAGACTAAGAGTGTCAACAATAACACTGTATACATATGTATAACCATATGCTGCAGCTACAGATCATTTCGAGCATTTTATTTTACAAGGGGTCTCAAATTTCATTTTTTTTCTTCAATTTGTTGTTGGTCCCCTAATAGTCCCTGTGATAAAATCTTTGCTGTAAAATATGAAATCAGACATTTTCTTTATATTCCCAAAGTTACAAAAGAATTTGTCAAGTATTTCTTTAGATATTCAACAAAATGTGTAAAATTGTAAGTATCTGAGGATTTTTGACAATATAGTGTTTATAATGTTTTGCAACTGGGCCATGATTTTACAATATGACTCAGGGGGTTCTAGCAATCCAGCTTCTAAAAGATATGTTCATTTGAATTAAAGTCTAAACCTTTGTGAATGTATTTAGTTAGATTCACTTTATCAGATAGAAATTTTCAAAATTATATTCTAATGTCTAAATATAATATTTATCTACCCTATATATGTAAAATCATTATGAAACGATTAATTAAATGAATGATTTAGTTTCATGGCTATTCCTCCTAAAATATTGAATTGTTTAGGAATGAAATAAATACCAACTATCCATATTGATCCATAGATTTCAATAATGTTGGTTAGTTTAAAATTTTAACTAGTTTTCAATATATATTTTTTTTTCTTAATTTTAATGACATTCTCTAATGATGCAACAAAATTACTTCAGTTTTGAGGAAAAAGTAAGAAACTATAGCGATTATTTAATATCTTTTTTTCCTGACATTTTTTAATTAAAATTTATATTAATTTTTATTTTAATCAATAAGGAAGAGGATACTGGGATTAAATTAAGTTTTTCAAAAATATCTGAATAAATAAAATCTCATTTTCACATATGAAATGTTGAATTATAATCAAATGACCAATTATATCTTCTGTAATAAAGTTGCCTTTCATTTCCCTTTGACCAAAGGATTTTTATTTCTTAAGGCTAAATCAAATGCATTGCTAATAACTGTTTTTATGATTTATAAAATAAGATGCATTAAATATTTGAAAATTAGAAACAAGATGATTAAGAAAACAATGTCAAGAATTCTGGGAATTGTATAATGATACTATAAAAAATTGTTCTAAACAAGACATTTTAAGACGTAATTTTTACGAAAGTTTTCCCTTTTTTTTTTTTTAGTATTTATTCGTTAATACTTTTTTTGTTGAAAGGAAATATTATTTGTGCTGTTCTAAAACTTCGCAACAATAGGTAAAATATGTCTTAAAATTCTTCTGTAAATATATTTTTTAAATGAAATTGTTTAGAAATATTATTTAGCCTTTTTTGATAGGCATAATTTTCTTCATTTATTTTCTTAACATATAATAATTTAAATATTATTTGAATTTTCTTTCCCTTTTTAATATTCATGAATGAATACATTTTTTTAATTGAAAATTATCATTTGGTTGTTTTAAAGTTTGGCAAGACAAAAAATAAATTTCTCAAAGTATGAAATAAATATCTATTGCAGTAATGAAAATTTGAGTAAAATATTGAAAAACAACCCCAAAAGTTAGGCAAATTAAAAAAAAAAAAACTATTGCATATTGCTGACCACGTGCTCATCATGTATATGCCTGTGAAAGATTGTTAAATTTTTGTGCATAGTGTTTTATCCCTATAAAACTTTTTTCACCCATCTGTTTTAGCCAACTTTAATACAAAATAGCTCTTAAAATAATCTAATTTAGTTTTTTTAATTATTAGTCAAGAAAGTCAAAATGTCACAAATTTAATTACTGCTGCACCATTAAGTACTTTATTTTTAAAATGAAGCGATTACCTTAACTTATTTATTTAGAGCACTTGATCCTGCTTTGAGTGAAGAAGAAAAGAGGTCTCTTATTTCGGTTGCTGTTAGCTCTGTATTTTCTTTACCCAGAGATTTTCTTTTAGAAAAACCCAGAGAAGAAAGTGTTGATCCACTTTTAGATTTTGATCAGCTTCTGATATCTACTGTTGAATCCTTAAACTATTTCCTTCAGAAACTGTTGTTAAAAGAGAAGAATTTTACTAATTTGGAGACAATTCTTCAGGTACTTTTTTAAAAGCTTTTTTGATTTCTTTAAAGGGGTAATTTATTTAAAAATTGATCAAAAATTTGATTTTCTTTTTGTAATATTAAATGAAAAAGGTTGTTTAATTGTGAACCATTTGGCATTTCAGTTTTACTCATATGGCGATTATATCGCAAAAGATATTGTAAATTTTGTTATTATACTTGGTGCAATTACCCACAAAAATTAAAATTTTAAATGGTTTTTCTCCATGTTCATATTTTCATCACTTTCCTGTTTTAAAAATGCTAAAGCTTTTTTTGTTTTTAAGCTAGAAATTTAAACTTTTTTGTGTATGTTCTTTATTATATATATGATAAATCTGCAAATGAAATTAGCTCTCAGATTTTTTATTATTCTTTAAAAATAAAAGTATATGAATGTGTGTTAATTTTGTCTTTCACTATACATATATCAATGAAAATATTGTATTAAATGTAATATAAGATGTATCTAAAAATTGTGTAATACATATTTGAAAATCTTTAAAAAAAACTTTGGGTGAATAACAATATTTAAAATAATAGTAAGAATTTTTTTTTTAATGCAACTTAATTTTTTTTTAATCTGTTGCTGGCATATATATACGTCTTGAGAGAATTCCTCCATATATTATAAAAATGGCAAACTATCAGTACAGCAGGCCAATTTTCACCAGTAGAACCATATTCTGCACACTTATAATATGTACATTTTCTTTCTTTCTTTCTTTTTGTTATTTCAGAAAACCAATCACCTTCTACATGCATATTTATCCAAATTTATTAATACAGTGAAATTTGTGAAAATGGAACTACCCATCATGGAGTCTTGTTTGAAACAGAAAATATTCATTTCGCTGAAAGAAAGAATGCCATACCTTTTAAGACAGTAACCTATTCAAGACAGAATTTTTTCCAAGCACCTAGAAATTCCATTTTCACAAATTTTACTGTATTTCTTTTCTGAAACTACTCTAGTGATATAAATTCCTGTGAATCTAAATATTTGTATTGCAATTTTGAAAATATTATTTTCAGTCATTTATTTCAGTTTAAAATAGAAAATCTTTTAATCTAGTTCTAAGTATCTTACCTAAAATTATTTTGCATAGCTAAGAATATTTATCAGTTAATTCTTCCCTTTAAGAATTTCACAAATTTAGATTTAACCATATTATGTTTAACCATGTTGAATCGATTAGTTTATTCATATCTTTTGTATGAAATTAATTGAAATGTGAAGGAAAAACAAAGGTTGTATGGATTCATTTACACTAATATTTGTGTATTTTAAGTATATGCAATTTTTCTGTTGATCTATTGCCTTTATTTTGTTCTATAATTGGTAGTTTTTTTAATCATCAATGTATATATATTTTCTTATTAAAGGAAAAATGAAACTGTAGCTTAGCTAAATAATATATATGTAATAATACAATTTTGTATATGAGCTTTAAAAGATCACACATTGGGAGAAAATTTCAACTTGTTAATTTCTGTTTATAATTCATTAAATGAAATATAGAATTTATCACTATTTTACACATTGTAATGTACTTATTTCAAAAGTTCAATTTTTTATTATACATTAGTATTTGCAGGCTTCTTGCTCTTCACATGGGCTTGCAGTATTTATATATATATATATATATATATATATATATATATATATATATATATAATATGAAATCAGAAATGTATAAACAATCTGTCAGAATGCTAAAAATTAACAAAAATGTATGTATATTTTGCTGAATTTTTCTTAAATATAAAAAATTAACATGCATTTTTTTTTCTTTTAAATCAAAGTATCTTAGAATGCAGAAAATAATTGTTATTAACACACAGTAATATAATAATCCATTCTTAGATTAATTTTCACCTGTGCAATTTTCCTCTTTAAATTTAACTGTTCTGTTAAATGTAAATTTTGTAAAAAGCATCTTAATTTCATTTGCATTGAAGATATCACCTTCTGTATAATTAGATACTGATTTTGGCTACACATTCCTTACCCATTCATTTGCAGTTTCCATGTATTGCACATTTTTTTTTTTTCAGATAACTGAGCATAAACATTATTACGTCTATTTTTTAAATTGATCTAGTCATTCATTATTGTGCATAATTACCAATTCTCTGCAAAATTTTCTGTTTCTACTTTTAGGAAAAGTAGAAAAAATACTAATTATATAATATTGCATAACATATTTTTAAATATTGTTACTTTCTTCTATCTTCAATAGAAGAAAGTATTGTAATTGAAATTTTTTTTTTGATAGATTTACACGTTTTAGGGGTCAGAGATTCCAAAAAACATGTTTTTACAAAATGTCTGTCTGTCCGTGTGTGTGTGTGTGTGTCTGTGTGTATGTCGCCATTCTACCATCAAAAAGTGTATGAAGTTATGTATAGAATTGAACCAAATTTTTTGTGAATGTTTTTGGCTGTGACAAGCAGGTCCTCCTTCAGTTTTGAAATATTCTGCCGGAAGGGGGCGCTGCAATCGCAATTTTTTTGCCGTTTTCAATATTATACTGACCAAAAGTATATGAAGTTATGCATCGAAATAAACCAAATTTTTTGTGTATGTGTATGACTATGGCAAGTTGGTACTCCCTGAATTTGAAAAAAATCCGTCAGAAGGGGTCGCTGCAATCGTGATTTTTGTGCCATTTTCAATATTGTGCTGACCAATAGTACATAAAGTTATGCATCGAATTGAATGAAATTTTTTGTGTAAGTGTATCACTGTGGCTAGTTGCGTCGCCCTGAATCTGAAAAAAATCTGCCAGAAGGAGGTGCTGTAATAGCGAATTTTATGCCATTTTCAATATTGCACAACATAAAAGTGTATGAAGTTAGTTCTAGAACTGAACTAAGTTTTTTGTGTATGATTATTTTTTGGTATGGCAAGTAGGTCCTCCCTGAATTTGAAAAAAAAAAAAAATCTGCCTATCATTCTATTGTCCATCAACTCGTGCAGAGACAGAAATTCGTTTTTAATCCGATTAACTGACTGAAGCAGAAATTTAAGATGAAAATCAAAGCTGGTATGGTATTGAATTAAAATCATTAAAGCATTAAAATGAGTAACTATTTTTTTAAATATTAAAGTGTATGTATGAGATAGAAGAAAGTTTTGGGATTGGCACATCCAACTAGTTTTACGTAAGATTTCATTACAACTGGAAGGTACCATGAAAACATTTATAATCATATATATGTGACATTTTAGGGAGAAACTCAAAAAATCTTCATTGGTTCCCCTTTTTTAAAACACACAGTCATGGCAAGCGAAGGAAAAAACAAAATAAATAAATATAGAAGATTCATTAAATTACACATTGGCTGCTGCAAGTTAGTTTATTAAACTGTAGTCATAAAAGAGGAAAATGTTCCCTTTGCAAAGCCGTCTTGAACCGAAACATCAAACAGAATATTCCATCATTACTCAGCAAGCTGTCCTTAACATACGCGCCGAAGAAAAGCAAAAAATCTCTCTCTTCACCTCCAGGCTTCCTTCTTAAATCTAAAAATAAAGCTCTAGAAAATTCTCTGCTCTCGAACCATCATTTTTCTATGTAAACATAATTCATGTCCAGAGTCGAGATTTTTATTTATTCAGACGATAAATTTATTTTTAAAAAAATATTATTTAACTAATTTATAATAGACTCAAAATTTTGAATATATTAGGCAGACAATATTTTTAGAGATGATTAATTTTAAGAGAAAAAGAAAAGAAATGAATTTATTGATGTGCACAAAAATCAAATGTTGAAGGAGGGAAAGAAAATAAATAGATAAATAAAAATACTGATTTTTTTTTTTTTTTAAGTATGGTTTTGGAATAAATCTAATGAGGCTTTCTTAAAAAGGGTTGATAAAAACATAGAAAAAAATGAGTTTTTTTAGAATATTAAGAAATAAAGTTTAATTAAGAATATTTTTAATTTAGAGCCATCTTTTTAATTTACACATATTGGAATAAATGCTCTTTAAGGCGAATTAAGAATTTATATCGTTTCCATAAAGATTAATAGATTAGATCTAGAAAAAAGAGTTTAATTTATTAAGTTGAACAAAGTACAGAATATTGTTATAAGGAAATTAATATAGTATGAAGGTTAATCTTGGCGAAAAAAGATTAAAATTTTGTAATATATGTATATATATATATATATATATATATATATATATATATATATATATATATATATATATATATATATATATATATATGTAACTCCATAAAATTTCTAGTGATTGCAAAATTGCAATTTCAAAATGCCAAAAAAAAAAAGGAAAAAAAATTGAATGGAACATTTACTACATTTGCAAAGAACTTGTAAAGGAGCAATCTTGAAATTTATAAACTGCTGAAAATCAAATCTTGTTCATTAGATTTTTTAATTAATATCTTGGCTAATTATCAAAAAATAAAAATTCCAAATCTCAGGTGCAATCAAAGCTGTCTTCATCTTATCTTATCCAAATTCTTAGACTTCCGTTTGCAATAGATTTCCCTAACCATTGCCATTAAATAGACCTACAGACACATAGACATTTTTAAATTAACCCTCTCATGCATAATTTTTTTTTTCATTATTTTGCATTATTTACAGAAAATCTTTTTTATGATAAATGAAAAACCCATTTAAAAATACTTTTACTATTGTGCTGCATGCTAGCTATTATCTTTCCACAAATCAGACCTCCATAAATGAATGCTCAAATTTTTTTTTACTTAATAATGCAATAATTATCTGTCCTCATATGAGGCCCGTATGCATGAGAGGGTTAATATATAGGTATTTATAGATGCAAAGAAAAATTCTATAATTTATTATGAGAAACTTTTCTAATGATGTGGATTTATATTTTCATATCATTTAAGTAATTTAACATAATTTTCGGCCTATAATCAACTAATCATGTTTCAACCCAGAAATTTTATTTAATAATTGAAGTAAAATATTTACCGCAATTTAATAATTTACATTTTATAAAATAAGATTTCTGGATCCAAAGAGAATTGTTTAAATTGCAGATTATAAGTCTAGAAATTATGGTAAACAATCATAAGTTAATATAAAGTTTTATATTCTGATATTATGTAATCTATTTATTTTTTTTTTAATTTTTAAAAAATATGTGAAGAATACAGCCCTTGGCACAAAGTTTCTGATCATTAGACAAACACGACCATTTTTTCTAAGAAAGGATTATTTATTCTCATTGCATAAAAATTAAAAGATTATTATCGATAATACATTTGTATTATACATAATGAACAAAAATATGCAATAAATAATCATTATCCATCAATTTATACAGAAAAATGGTGATTGAAATTTAAACATCAAAGAAATAATTATTCAATCATGCTTTGATTTGGAAAAAAATAACCGATCACTTTAATCAGTAATTAGTAAATCAAACTTTTACTCAGATGACAGTCGAAAATCTTCATGGAATGGATGCAATAAGCTTTTTACACTCTTTGGAAACAATTTCACTCCAGCATTCTCTCGAAGCTTTAAATAATTCTATGGCATTTGTGATCCTTCGAAAGTCGATTTTTCTTTTTAATATATTCCACAGATTTTCGATAGGATTAAGATCCGGTCTATTGAGCGGCCAAGTCATGATTGTAAATGGATTATTACTTACATTTTGTAGAAATTTCTTCACCGATTTAGTGTGATGTGGAGCTGCATTGTCATCTTGAAGTAAGAAGTCATTTTGATCCGCGAACCATTGATCGATGCTGGAAATCAAAGAATTCTCTATAATGTCAATGTAAACTTCCAAGTTTACTGCACTTAACACAATGCACAACTTGCTGACACTTTGAGATGTCATACAACTGCAAACTGCAAATGCAAGTGAAAATTTAGTCGTCATATTGACACACTTATCATTGAACTTTTCACCAACTCTCCTCCAAATAAATGTTCTACAGCCATCACCTGTTCCGTGACATATCCAAGATTCATCGCTAAAAATAACTTTGTTACATTTATCAAGTGGCCAGTATACATGTTTTTTATGCCATTTCAAGCGCTCTTTTCTATGCTTCTTTGTCAAGTAGGGTTTCGCTTTAGCTTTATAGAATTTAAATCCTACTGCATTTAGATGATTACGCACAGTGTGGTCACATACCGTTACATAATACTTAGACCATTCGGCATTGAAGTGTTTTGAATTTGCTCAGCGCTTTTTTTTTACTATTTTTACAAGTCTTCTGTTTTTCTTAGTTGGTTTCATTCGTGGACATCCAATTCAATGTAAATTTTCCACTCTAGTCAACTGATATTTTCCCCAAATACTGCATATCTTACTTTGAGCACAGTTTAATAAAGCAGCCATTTATCTTTGTGAATTTCCCTCTTGCAACAATTTAACCATGCTGATTTTTTAATGGAGAGTCAGGTGTCTCACATGTGCCACTGTCCAGCACTCCAGAACTGCTTTTGATTTCGTATTTGCAAGATTTCTTCATTTAAATAGAATTCATATAATTTACGCAAGCACAAACACTCTTATCGGTCTTAAATATGCAAATTTCAAACTTGTTTCCTCAGTGATCGATTACTATTTTCCAACTTCCATCTTGATCGGATATTTTTTTCTCATGAGAAAACTTTTTCGTTTGTAGTATAATTATAAATTATGTGTTTGTTATAGTGAATTCCCTTTTTGTTTATATTTTAATACGTGTTCTTTTATTTGGCATATTGAAAAACACTCCTATGCTCATAAATCATGAAATATGCTTCGAAATGCAAAAAACAAAAACTTCATAACACTGATCGGAAACTTTTTGCCAAGGGTTGTAATTATTGAGATGAAGCTTGTTGCAATATAATAGAAAAATAAAAGTAACAACATCAAAAGCACCAATTATACCAAATTCAAAGAAAGCCATTTTTGGTAACTTATATAGCTTACTATCTTGAATGCACTGAAGATGGTAAGCTATATTATGCTACCGAAACTGGTCTGCTTTTAATTTAATACAATTGGTGCTTTACACATAGTTACTTTCACTTTTCTATGCATGAAGAATGCTAATAGTTTATGTAAAATACTAATTTCTAATAAATATTGATGTATGGTAAGTAAGGCATTGATGTTCAATATACATCAATGATGAAACATTAATGTGAAAATATCCCTCCCCCCTCTTTTTATATTGATATGTTATTGCCATCTCCATTCAGAATCCTGAAAAAAACTGCCCCCTTCTGCAATTTACAAAATACGTGAAAAAAAAATTCTGCTTGCAAAAGTGGATTTGTATGTGCAGAAAAAGCATTCATAATTCATTATTCTTCTATATTAGTATCCAGAAGATATATTTTTGATTGGATCACTTAAAATCTGTTTTTTATTTCAATTTACTTTCTTGTTTACTTTATAAAGATCTCTAAAGGTGAACAAGATTTATTATGTAAGCTTAAAGATGAAACTTTATGTGAATGTGTGTATATGTAAAATAGAATTATTGCAATATTATACAGTAAAATCTCATAACCATATCATAACCAGTACCCAATTAACTAGTATTATCAAAATAGCATCTTTTGAAGATCTAAATTTGAATCAAACTATGAAAGAAAAAATATGTCATGGGCTAACAATCTAACAATGTTGTCAAATACAAAGCTGTGTCGTGCATGCCCATAGACTTCACAATATGCCTCCCTTTGTCTCAATGATAATATGCACAGTAATTTTTAAATTTTATTTTTTTGAAACATAAAAATATTTTGTGTTTTTAAAAGAGTAACTTTGATTGTGTCCAAGACATGTTTCGATATTCTGTTGTTGCTGATATGTGTAAGG
The DNA here is from genome assembly GCA_964019185.1 of Maratus speculifer. Lineage (NCBI taxonomy): Eukaryota > Metazoa > Arthropoda > Arachnida > Araneae > Salticidae > Maratus > Maratus speculifer. The sequence goes on along the minus strand of OZ025290.1, from coordinate 50,931,078 downwards.
ATTGTTATGTCAATTATCTCTATTTTTTTAATAAAACATTTCCAAATTAAAATCCCCCCATTTTCTATAATTAAAACACATGCTCCCGTATTTTTTTTCTTTATTTTTATTTATGTTGATACCCTTTTCATTCTCACTCTTTGTGTGTGGGAAAACATTCCCTCTAAATTCTCAAAGACCACCCCTGTCCCATTAAATAAATAAATAAAGATAAAAGTAAAAGCCTTTTTGTTGCAAAAATGCATTCCCACAAAAAGCAATATAATTGGAGTCAAAAGCATAAAGTTCCCACTTAAATGGGACCCCACAGAGACTCTTTTTTAAAAACAGGTTGTTAAAAATATAAGAGAATAGTTTATAACCCGCGTAAAGAATTGAGATTGTCATTTTCAAGAAGAATAACAACAGGATTTAAAATGTTCCCTCATCCGTAAACTCTCCCCTGAAATATACGCCCTAAAGTAAGCAATACTGAGGAAAATTTTATGACTGCAATTAAAACGGGAAGCGAAGCGACAACAGATGTTTTCGCATGAGAATAGCAAGCGAGAAAATTTTGCACCTGCCCTCAAAGCAGGGTCTGTATGCATTACGTGATTCTATGTTTGGCATGAGCATATATGGATGTAAATACTTGCGAGAGTGTTTTAGTCCAATCAGAGGTCCACCCTCTCACCCCAGTGGGGGAAAAAGAGAACCCCATAGGAGGGAGTGTTCATAGGCGCTGGGATATAAGTTTGTTTTTAGTTGAGAATTTTTTGCTTCGCCATGAGGATATGAGGGCACTGGCTAGCATTCTTTCACCCCCTCGGAAAGAGGGGGGGGGGTAAAAAAAATGTTCTGAGCGGAGATTCTTGTAAAGCTGGGATCAGTGGCGAAAAAATTGTGAAACGCAGAAGAACTCTCTCCTTTCAGCTCCATGGGGAAGATTTTAGGCCTATGTCCATCGAAATCGTAATGGGGGTTTCTTATATTTTCAACTGTGAGTCAAGATAATTTCGGCAAAATATAAATGCATGCCGTCTAATTGTGATCTCTACATTTATCGATACAGTTCCAGCAATACCTGATAGCTATGAGATAGCTTCTGCCGAGTATAGATGCATACCAGCTAATCGCTTTTTCCCCACCTATCCCGGTAGTGTCAACAGTGTATGATAATTGTGATTCCAGGTAGTAGCGACAGATGATTGGTATGCACCGTTTATTCGCATTTTTTTTTCACCTTTCCTAGTGTTGCTGACAGTATTTAAAAGATAAGAATCAAGATAGTGCTCGAAAAATATTGCTGCTTATTGCCTAGCCGAGCTTTCTCCACTTATCAGTATATCTTTGACAGTGTCTGAGAGCTATGTTCCAGGATAATGAGCGCTCATTTTTGTTAAACGCTGTTTAATTGTGGCCTCTCCGCCTTTGACTGAACCTTTTGAAATGATTGGGAACATTGGTCATAATAGTGAAATAGTGAACACAGGTGATTTGATTCACTCTCAAGAAATAATGTGTAGTCAAAGGTATAATCACGAACTATAATGTGTTGTAAAATAGAAAGAGAGCGTTTGGTGATCATAAGAAACTAATAACACAGCTGAAGGTAAGCGCTCTTTAATATTTTGATTTGTAAAATAATTATTTGGTACCACTCATATTTATGCCCGAATATTGTTGGTCATACAAAATCACTGAGTAAGAGTGGATTATAATTTCCTTTTATGTTTTATTGAATAACTATATATATTGTTCTGGCATAGAGATGTGAGACGCCAGTAACTTTATGCATGAATGATGTGAGTAAATAAAGAGGAGTTTTTGTTAAAATATATATATTATTTTTATTCTTTCCTTCTTATTTATATAATGATGAAATTGAAGTTATTTTAATCCAAGTTAACATTTCTTAAATAATTAAAATTCACCTGGGTAATAGGTATTTAAATTAAATAGGTATTTTTTCTAATTTTGTATTTTACCTTGCCTTCAGATTAAAGTAAGATATATTTTTTTTTCATTTTAATGATTATCTGAGATCTAAAACTTAAATGAAATGTTTACTCAAATTCTAATACCTTCTCAGAGATTTTAATGTAAATATAGGGAAGTTAATTTCATACCTATTCAGTAAAATCTTTTTCATAATGTTAATTTAAATGGAAATATTTAATTGATTTTCTTAAAGGAAGGTAACAAGAAGGAAAATACCCAGGAATTCTCTAATTAAATCTCATATTAAGACATTCTAATGAATCTAAGTGAAATAAAATGAGTTAATAATCTACAATGCAGTTGGAAGGATATATGAGAATGCTACCACTATACTTTTTGAGGTCAAATGCCATTGCTTGTTTTGTAGGATGTTTGTTTGTAAGTTATTGATATCTTAGTTTATTTTGAAAATTTATCTTTCTTAACTCTCTGAATATCTGAGAGATTTCAGGCTTCCCCCTCTCTTCCTTAAATTTAATTAATAAGTACTTATTGTTCTCTCTTAAGCATTAAAATGCATATAACATCCTATAAAACAGCATTGGTAAAGTTGGGATCACTGCTACAGATTTATAGATAATTTGAGATTTGAACCGGTTGAGAATCTTGTTGTTCTTTTTATAAGCTGTCTCTAATATTTTATTATTATGCAAAATAAGAGTATTATAATTAATCTTTTAATTTGTCTTTTATTATCTACATTACTGTGATTTCAGGCTATTTCTTTAATTCCTTAATTTTTAATGTTATCATGAAGCTTACTTTAAATTCAATTACTTTATAACAACAATATTCATGTAGATGGTAACCTAGTCCAGATCTCATTTAATTTAGTAATTAAGTAGATGAAGTAATCAAATCAATGAGTCAACAGTTTATGAAAGTGCTTATTTTCAATTGATATTTATGCCTTATGATAATTGATTTTTAATGAATAGGATTTTAAATTGAAGTGATTGAAATTTGTAGCAGGGTCCCAACATATGTGTACTGATGAGGCTGTGCATTGCACTGTGAAATTTCTAATTTTGTATATATTTTTATTTTTAATTTATGGTTTTTATGTATTTTTTAATTTAATTTCTTTGTTAAATGTATTCAAGTCTGCCTTAATGTATGAAAATTAGTTTATAAAATTAAATATTTAATAATTTATGTACATTCAGTATTATTTATTCAGGGCTGTAATTGGGCAGGAATGCGTGGGAGTGCCATTCCCAGAAATATTTCATTTGTTATTGAAAAAAAAAAAAAAATTTTTTTTAAATCATGTACGAGCACAATCTATTTTTTCTTCGAGCAAATTGTTAATTTTTGCTAGTTTTAAGGAGATTTGTTTCCAACTGTCAAGAAAGGAGATATTTCAGCCAATCAGATGCTTTGAAGCCGTCGTGCTGCCACCGCCCCTTGAATACTAGGCCTGAGCGCTGACACCAAAATGACAACTGCCAAAGATGGATTTTTTAAAAATGTGCACAGTCCCCTAAATTTTGACTCCAGTATTTTATAAAAGATTTCTTAGACTTCTTTAATATCAGAAAAAAAGCAAAAATACTTAAAAAAAATCATTGGTACCAAAACTGAAGGAACCATACACACGCTGAAAAAAATCCCCCTTTGGTAGCCGTCATTTTTTTGGGGGGGGGGGGGTCAGCGCTGAGGCTTAGTATTCGGGAGGCAGAGGTTCTGAACTGACATCAGTTGCCTTATTCTTATTGAATGATGCTAAAAAAACTTCAGTATAATAATTATAACTGTTAATTTATAAAAAAGCCGACTTTTGGTTAGGTGATTCAAATTGCCTTTTAGGTTAGCAAAAATCCAGTAGCATCATAATCTATAAAAATTTGAGTTCGCAGAAATATTTTTTTTCCAACTACAGCACTGTTAAGAGGCCAACAGTTTGAAAAAACAGTAAATAAATTTTTTCAGTTTCTACAATTTTCGCAGATTGCTTCACAACACTTGAGCATATAAATTCTAGAAGCATATTTTAAATTATGTATAAAAATCTCTTTTCTGAAATCACCAAGATCTCATTGCTACCTTGTAAGAGAGATCTGTTCTATTATAAAATGTTTCTTTTATTTTATTTTGTCACTAGCTGACCTGCCCGGCGTTGCTCGGGTCCGTATTAACAATATTAAACAAACTTGAAATTTGTATGATTTTATCATTAACTCGAAGCATGCAGAAATGCATTGTCTGAAATACGTGGCAGCTCAGTGAGAGAAAAATCGGTTTAAAAAAGAACTTAATATTAAGCTCTAAAAATACTTAAAATGAGCAATGAGAAACACGGGAGGGAACATGTATCCAACGATTGCGTTATTTTCGTGTTAGAGTGTTGATATTTACCCGTAAAAATCACTGTTAGGTCACGTAACTAATTATTTTTTTACATAGAAGTCCCAAGTGAAATATTTTGAATTTCAAACTAATTATGTCACTCTTAAATCCGACTATACCGTGAATGAAATCGATACTCGATGATAAAAGGTTGGTATATAGTATTATAATTTCAGAGCCATTTAACAAAAGTAAGTGCATATTTTTAATCAGAACATGGGATATTGTTCACTCTGTGGACAAATTTCTAACTGTAAACTTTTGTATCGTAACCATAACCTGTCTGTAACCTAACTGCGACTTAACAGTACCCTACCGTAACTTAAATATAACATAAATGTAACCTAGCCGTCACTTTATTGCAACCTACATGCTAAAAAATAAAAGTGTAAATTAGACAAATTTACATATGTATGTGTGTAAATTCCTAAAATTACACACCTGACATGAAAATTACCCACTTTTTGCAAAGTTTTACCTGTTTTTATGTGCATTTTAGCTTAACAAACTGTGTATTTTGTTATCACTTGAAAAACATAAATAAATGTGTAAATGCTGAAAAATGTCTGAATTTACACAAATTGGTACGTTATTGTAATTTACACATAATGATATACACATAGGTAAGAGTGTAAATTTCTAATGTCACCCACTTGTCATAAAAAATACCTATTTTAATGTGTGTTTAGTTTGTGGCATTAAGTTTGTAAGTTTGTTATCATTGCATAAACTCATAAAAATGTGTAAATGTAGATTACTCCTGAAATTACACTAATTATTGTGTTGAAAAAATTATAAATGCGTGAATTTTAAAGTAGACGTTATGAAAGGGATAGGAGGCTTACATATTATTCAGAGCTACACTTTTTATTTTAGTAAACCCATTCCATAAATAACATGGTGTCATTGCTTTGCTACAACAGTATTTTTAAGTAATAAATTAATATATTTATAGATTTTTATAAGATACTCTGACCACCTCTCTCACTCTCCCCGTTTCAGCAGCACGTGAACATTTAAAAGAAGTTAAAAAACTTTAATCTCGACACATGTAACAAATGTAACAAATATTTTGTTACATGTAACGTAAAATTTTATTCATTTAATTAGTAAATTTTAATTTCGTTTTCCGAATTCCCTTTTAAAATTTGTACATCAAATATAAGAATGCTTGATTGTATAATTATAGGTTTTGATTAAATCATAATTTCTTTCAGCCATCGTACAAACTGCCCTTTTTCACAATTTTACTTGTAATTATCAGTAATAGTGCTAGATTTCATTCTTAAAGCGACATTAGGAAGACTTCATAACGAGGCATTATAATAGAGATATAATCCCACTTTATGCTTATTCATAAAATTAAATTATATTTTTTGTACTGTTGGTATTCTTTTTTGCTGCCCCCCACCCCTTTAATTAAAAGGATAGTAGTTTAATCTTCAGAAAAATCTAAAAACTATTTCAAATTCATTTAATATGTAATATAAAATATAATTCATGTAATTAAGATAATTCTAAATTCGTATCCTGAGTTATTTATACATTTTGCACATAAAATATAAGTATGCTTGATTTTACCCTAAATTATTAGAGCCGTCTGGTAGCTCGTAAACTTTTATCCATTTCAAAGTTTAACTTGTAATTTTAGTTTAACTTCAGTTCGCAGTGCAATTGATGGTTGTATTCAGGAACTACTTCAACCCCGAGTTAAACCCGAATCTAGCATAGAAAACTAACATCGTAATCTTCGTTGACTTGGCTTCATCATGTTTAAGTTGAAAACTTATGGTGTGTCCAGCTGATTGCAGGCGTTCTCGTTCAGAAAAATATAGTATATAATAAGTTATTCTCTTATAAAATATAAGGTATGTAATGTCATACGTCCGTATTACCTCCAATTTTTTTATCTGGTTTGTTTATATTTATGTATAAATGTATATGATACATGTTGGATTGTTTTTTACGTATAAGAATTTTTTACACGTATAATTTATTTGCCTTAAAAAATGTCAACATTACATAACTCCTGTAAATGTCTATTAAAATAGCAACTGTTGTATCTAAAGTCATTTATTTCTTGAAAAATTTTCATCTTAAAAAGAATTTATGAATGTATGTTAACAGTTGCAAAATAAACATTAACATCATTTTTTTTGGGGGGGGGGGGGGTGAGGTCTTAAATTTTGGTTTGGTTGTGTGAAAGATATTATAGTTTACTTATAAACTATTATACAAATGTATACCATATCTATAAATTATATATTCTGATTTATAAGTTAAACAATTCATCTGAGTTTTATTTATTTATTGAATTTTTTTTTTATTTTTTTATGAAACTTATAATGTTAACTAAGTTTATCATCGATTAAAACTATAGCGTTGCTTTTGAGTTTCTACGTTAATTTCCTAATTTTGAGAAATTAATTTTTTAAATCTTTTATCTTAATTACATTAAATTTTCAGCTGTGTTTTAATATGAAAATATTACATCGGAAGAACTCTATTCCGCTAAAATAGTCATAGTAAAGAACACATAATTTTTTCTTGTTAATTATAGAATTAATAAAAATACACAGAAGTAAATTGCAAAAGGGTGCAAATACGCTGATTTAAAATAACTCCAGATAAAAATTCTGAAGAAAATTTATATTAAAGTAATGGCTTTTTCTTCAAATATGCATTTTTCCATTCCAATTTTGCATATTATTACAGAACTTATATGACATAAAACATATGATTGTGTGTATATAAAAAATTATAACAGTTGTGTCATAATGAATATTCAAAATCGAACTTATCATTCTCTCCCTCCCCCTCTACATAAATATCCCCCGTTGGGTGAGTTTTATACACTTAAGACACAAATGTAATTATCAAATAAATTCTACGAGCATTAATTTCGAAAATTTATAAGAGTCAGTTGATATTTAGATATAGACACAGTAAATCTCGTTTTATTTTTTACTATAGCTGATAAATAAAAATACACATTAGTTTGATATCTAAAATTTTAATTAGAATATCTGAAATTTTCATTTATGAAGATAGGATTAATTTCATTAATGTTAAAATATATTTGTATTTTTTTTCTCTTTTTAAGACATAAATTTCTAAATATAAATTTAATACAAAAGATGTTACTTTAATGATTCAACAGCTTTTTTGATAGTCCTGATAATATTTTATATGGCAAATTCTTTGTAATGATGAATATTTATGAAAAGAAAACAATTCAACATGTAATATAGGTAATTTATGTATATTTTAACAAATCAGCTAAAATATTTGCAGGTAATATGTGTGTGTGTGTGTGTGTGTGTGTGTGTGTGATGAAATTTACATACATTTTTTCTAATTTTTTTTTTAATAGTATTTTAAATTTTACTTTTATAACTGTATGTAACACAGTACCTTCAATATAATTGACTTAGTATCTTGAGTCTGAAAAATAAAAAATGAAAAATTGAGTCTGAACTCTGAAAATAAAAAGTGTGGAGATTGCAACTTTACCAACTATGATTATTCCATCTGATTAGTCTAAAATCTATCATTAATTAATTAATTATTTTTCTTTATCTTATCTTTTAATTGCATGCGCTGAATAATATATAAATGAGGGGAAAATATAAAATTAAAAAGCAAGGAAGAACATAGAAAATAAAATAACAGTTTTTATGTGTATATTTAGAGGAGAGTGGGTAATACAGTAGAACCCCGATAATCCGGATCGGTTTTTTCATTTTTTTTTAAACTTTCAGAAGCGATTGGCGAAAAAGTTTTTGTTTTATTATTCAGAATACGACGATGCAACAAGTTAATGTTAAAGAAATTAGCCAATCGCTTCTCAAACTTGAAAAAAAAGCGAAAAACCCGATCTGGATTATCGGGGTTCTACTGTAATAAAATCAACTTTACTTGACACAAATACAAAAACTTTGATTTATAGAATACAAAATGAAACATTTTCTAATGTCCTTGAGCAATATAGAAACATAATTTGAAGAATCAATTTTATAATTAAAGAAATTGAAAATGTCACAATGTGTCCCATACTTCCCCACTAACAGAGAAGTAATATTTGTACTATGATGGTTGATGGAATATCAAAAACTAATGTCTTAAATGGCTATATGCTGAATTTTAGATCCGTAGCTGCTATAGTAGCATAGTTTTAAAGGGAGGGGTAAAGTTCTAAAAACCTATTTATAGGGAGTTTTTAAGAGGAGGGGAGTGAGTGTGATAGGCTGATTTGGAGCTTATGATGCTACACTTGTAATAGTGGATGAGAAGTGTGTACATCACTATGATCCCGAGTCCAAACAACACTATTTTATCGCATCCACTGTCACAAATCTAGCCCCATAAGCTAATAATCAGACTTTCAACTGTCCCCCCCCCCCATTTTACTCCTCCATACAAAACTATATGAATATTGCAGCTACGGTTCTGAAACTAAGCATAAATATATCGATATTCTTCATCAACCCGTTGCAGTACAGATATTTCATATACACTGGACACAATAGTTATTGAACCTCCATCGAATATGCATATTTTGCATATTACGCAAAGAACTGTGTAAATTACAATAACACAATAATATGTGTTTTTTGCATAATACATATTTATCAGTGTAATCACAGAAGATTACACAGATCAATGAGTAAGAATATAACACAGATATATGTGTATTCTTGCACAATTTACACATTAATGTGGGTATTTCATGAGTGATCACCATAACTTTTACACACTTAGTGTTATCATCAAATTACACACTGAAATGTGTATTTTGAAATTTACACATTAGGCGTGTATTTTGGCAATTTACACACAAATTTACACATATAAACAAATCGTTTTTGTATCATCGATTTACACATTTTTGTGTGTAAATTTACACTTTTATTTTTTAGAGTATTTCTAATTTTTCCTTATTCTAACCATAACATAAATGCAATTTAACTTTAACCTAACTTTAAATTAACCGTGATCTAACTGTAACCTAGCGTGAAATTAAATAAAATCAAAGACTTACCTTAATGTAATTGCAACCTAATTGCAACCCAGATGTTACCTAACCATATATTGGGTCCATGGAAATCATTTTGTCTTGTTTGGATCTTGGTTATGATTCATTAGAATATTTTCGTCGGGTTCAGATTTGGTTCAATTCAGATTTCAGGTATTTTTTGAAATTTGATTTAAAATGTTCATGTCGGATTCAGGTCCATGGAAATTATTTTGCCTTGCTCGGATTCAGTTATAGTTCTGTGAAATATTTTTGTCGGGAACAGATTTGGTTCAATTCAGATTTCGGCGTTTTTTTCAAATGGAATTTTTGGATTCAGGTCTTCCTGCGTGTCTACGGAAATTTCTTTGTCTGATTCGAATAAAGACATGACTGGAATATTTTTGTCAAGTTCAGACTTGGTTTAATTCAGATGTCGGCTTTTTTTTTTAAATGTAATTTTTGGGTTTGGGTTCTCTTGCGTGTAACTTGCGTGTAACATAAGAACATGCTTCAATGGAATATTTTTGTCAAGTTCAGATTTAGTTCATTTCAGATTTCGAGATTTTTTTCAAAGAATTTTTTTTAGGTTTAGATTCGGTTCATGTGCATGGAAATTTTTTGTCTTGTTCGGATCCGGTTAATGTTCTTTGGAATATTTTGTTCAAGTTCAGATTTGGTTCGATTCAAATTTCAGGTATTTTTTCAAACAGAATTTTTAGGTTCGGGTCTCGTTCATGTTCACGGAAATTTCATGCATGATTTTAAAAGAAGGTTTTCATCAATATCTTTTATATATTGACATGGAATTATTAATATGTTGTTAAATCATAAACATTTTTCATCTAAGTTATGAAGAATTAAAAAGTTCTGAAAAAAAAGAAAACTTTTAGTAAATACAGTTTTTAGTTCAAATCAAAGGTTTTCAATATTTTATTTAATTTTATTTTGACATTTTATTATTTCTAATTTTCCAATTTTAATTATTTTAAAAGCAAACATTTATTTTAATAAATAATATAATAGAAAAAAAAGTTTTAATAAATTACTATTTCTTCGTAAAATATGCTTTAGCTGTAATTCATTTCTTTCAATTCATCTTATTAATACAAAATTCCTTCCTCGTGCTTTTGTTTGAGACATTAAAATTTCAGCGATAAATGGTTTCATATTGCAAACCTTTTTTTTTTTTTTCGGATTGCTACACCTCCACCTATCTTTTTTCCTCCATGGTGTACAGCAGCTGTGATTAAAAAAAAATCCCCATTTAAACTGACAGTTTGCCAGTCTATGAATTTTAAAGGTCTATCCCAGCTTTTTTAATTATTTCTGCGAAAATTTTATGCAACCAGCCAACCATAAGAAAATGAAAGGAAAAAAAGTAAAAAAAGGCAATTTTTTATGAGAGTGAGCTTTGGAATTTAATTAATAACTCCATTAATAAATAGAATTTTGAAATTCTGAGCTTCAGGTGCATCAGGAGAGATATTGGGCTACTCTCATAAAAATTTTGAACTTCGTACGTCCCATAGATTTTGCTAGCCATCGCAGACACACACACACACAGACAGACAGAGCGTTTTGTTCTTATATTAGTATAGATTTTGACATTATATATATTTAAAAAGTATAAATATAATGCTTGTGTTTATAAGATAACAATTTAGATAAAAAAATAAATAAAAACTTTTTTTTTTTACTTGAAAAGATTGATTTATATAAAGTATTAAGAATTTTGATTTAATAACTATTTATTTACTGTAATATGTATAAGTATTTTTTACTCTTCCTCCATTATATTAAATATTTGTTTTAGATTTTAAGTCAGTGGATGATATCAAAAAGTGCTGTTGAAAGAGAAAGATGCTTACATTCTACTCTTCATTTATTCAGAGCTTATGCTGAAGCTTCAGATGGTGATGTAAGAATTTTTTTTTTATTGTATATGTATGTGTTTCATTATGTAGTTTCTTTTTTTAAATTTAACACATTTTAATTCAATTTCGCGTGGCCTTTTAAATTGTTCTTTTTTTTAAGGTTCCGTACTTATAAAGTAAAAACGGAACCATTATAAGATCACTTCTGTGTCTGACTGTCCGTCTGCACAGCCATTTTACTCATAAACTATGAAATGCGAAAAGCTCAAATTTTGGGTAGTAATAAAGACTATTGACCCACATATATACAGATTATTAAACATTTACAAATATATTTAGGAAGGGGATAGGGAGATTAATTAAGTTACTTCAAGAAAAAAATCTTTTCTTTGTGTATCTTCTGGGGTACCTTGTGAAAGCTTTCATTATGCTGAACTCAAAAATATATTCCTTTTAATTTTAGGTATTAAATTTTCAGAAATATCTTTGAAAATATAGTGCAAAAATATGTCCTCCCCCCCCCCCCTCCAACTAATTCCAAATCTATTGAAACTAAAATTGTGAAAAAAATTAGAGGTTATAAATATTACTTTAAGCCTTGCAAGAAAACTCTAGATCACATAGCTTTTGAGAAAAGCACATTTTTCTGTTACACACAAATTTCAATTTCTGGGCATTGAACAAAGGTGTTGAGGAGCATTGGAGTTACCTATCATAGCAAAAGTATAAAAGTATTGTTGATAATGATTTTTGAAAAAATTTATCTGTAAATAGCTGGGATATTAACCTTTAAAGACTGGGACAATTGGACATAAATAATGACAGAGGCAGCATACTTTACATACCATCAACTTTTAAACTTTTTTCTTTTAAATTTAGCATTGCTGTTTTAAATGAAAATTTGTGATAATTACAGATTTATGTCTATGGAATTTCCAGCAACAGTATAGATATGGCACCAATCAAAATAAATGCAGTAATGAATTTGCTTTTGGTTGACTTTTTGTTAGCAGAAGATATGTTTTAATAGAATCATTTTGTTTATTTATTTATTATTTAGTTACATAATGCAAAATAAATATTTTCTTCCATTATTAGTAGACGAAAATTAGCTGGGGATTTTCAAATTATATAAACTTCTATTGTGCATGTGTCATAGTCGCTTTTCATATGAAAATTAATTTAGTGATTATTATATCTGTTTGTTCATTTTCAAAGTCACTTTCCTCCGTAGGTAAATATAATTACTATATTATTCCAATAGAAAGCAATTGATCAGTATTTTCTCTTTTTATATAAGAGCACCAGAGCTTTAAAATAACAATGTCAATTTTTTCAATTTACATTAATTTTCAAGTACCTACCAATCACAGAAGATTGTTATGAGAAAGGAATCAATTATAGTTAAAGATGCACACTTTTTTACAGAAAATTGAAAAACACTGTTTGATTTGCTAGCTTACAAATAGTAATTTCTACAAATTTCATGCATTTATTCATTAAACACAAACTTGTCCATCAAATTTATTTGTTAAAGGAGGAAAAAAAATGAGAGTAATTTTAAGCCTGAAGTACATTTTTATTTGATACAGATTTTGATAAGATTGAATTAAAATTTTCATTTAACAATTACATCTGTGTAAGAATTTTTTAAAAATGAGACATTACATTTGAAATTTTTTTTAAATATCATACATTTTAATTTTGTATATTTTTAGTATCAGGCTCAGGTGGGCTTGGACTTAACATCATCCGGCTCAGACGAACCCAGGCCTCAAAAATTTAGCCCGAACTCATTTCTATTATATACAAACAGCATTGTAAAACAGCATATATAAACAAAAAATGATACATATATATATATGTATGTATATTTAACACTGGCACCCGGCTAACCTAAAAGTCTCTCTTTTTTATATGAATTATCAAGTTCATGCCTGATTGGGTGTTTATCGAAAATTATCAAGCAGGACGATCGTTCTTCTGCCAAGCAAGCTAGAAAAAAATTATGCCTGCCAAACGAACAAACACCAAAAACATGAAGACCGCTTAACTGCTTAATATACTCGAGACAACTTTTCCATATTAAATCGACCAAACATGGCATTTTAAAATTTTGGATCTTTAAGAAATGAAGTATTGCAGAGAAACAAAACAAAAATTAGAAGAATTTAATGATGAAAAGCTTCAATTTGAGATCAAACTCATCTTTATAAAATTATTATTAAAAGAGATACAGAATTTTTAAAAAAACATCGAGATACTGAAAATGATCTTTTTTTCTTCGTCAAGCAATTTTATTTCAACAAGGTACAGACTTAAATAAGGGACTGAAAAAAGTATAGAATGCATTTTCAGGCTTGTAATTATTCAATCTATGTGCTTTTGTAAAATTCTGTTTAAAAAAATAAAATTTTCCTCTTTAATAAGCAAAAAACTTATTTAATTGCCTAACTGCGCTAAACCGCCAACAATCGTGTACCATCTACATTAAAGTAGCGCAAGTCAATTTAGATACAACCACTTCAAGTTTTATATACCAATAGGATATTTTTCCTCGAGCTTTTTTTTTCGAATAAAACAGCGTAAAAGTTAATTTTTAGAAAGATCTTTTTCAAAATAAAATTAATTTTTGAGAGAAGAGATATCTTCTAAAATGTAGTCATTTAAAGTTATTGGCATTTAAAGTTTCATTCCTAATGTAAACAAAACTTTTGAAAAAAAAAAAAAATGAGTTGAGTGTGGTTTTTTTTTATATAAAAAGAAGACCATGGCAAACAATGTTCATTTTGTGCGTGAGCAGAGAATCAACACAGATAACTTTGACGTCAATGTATGATGAAATACAATTTTACCATAAAATGATTATTTATAAAGGATAATCTCTGGAACTACAGAACCAATTTTTAAATTAAAGATGGGGAAATTAATCTGCCGACTCTGCTCCAGCATAGGCTTTGTTTTATGCTGGTACTGCTATCCCGGAGCATATGCATGAGTGAAAAAATATCTAAAATTTCAATTTCCAAAAATTATTTTTAGGGAAATAATACTGAAATTTGGCATAATTGGTAGTTTTAAAATGTAAATGATCGCTAAAAACTCTTTCAAAAAAAATCAAAATTTAAATGTAAGAAATGATTGAAAACATTACCAAATATGGTTAAGATGTTACCGTTAAAATGCTTGTGAATTTTAAAACGTAAATGTTGACATAGAAGAGCGGGTCCAATTCCTCAATTTCCCACACAATTCCATAAAGGAAAGGCACGAAATGTTTTCTTTAGTAAAATGCCAAACTTTTAATTTCAACTACAAACAGACTTATTAATAAAGACTGATAGTTTGAGAAAAGAAAATAATTTCCATCATTTTCAAATAACTAATTACTCTATGAAATAAATTACAAGGTGAATCTTTTAGATAAATCACTATTGTTTTATGAGATAAAGTTCTGTAAATAAAATTCTGTAAAGAAAAAGCTTAAAATACCTGCTTAAGTAACAATTTTGAATTTCGGATTTTGACTATGGATTTGGGTAGATAGAAATTTATGTAAAATATGGAAATATGACCGCCAAGCCCCTCATGCATAATTTTAAAACATTTGAATTTTTAGAAACACGTTATGATGCATTTAGTATAGGAGAAAAGGATTTCTATCAACACATATGAAGGCACTTGACTTACAAAAGGTAAATTTTTCTTTAATGGAAAATGTTAAATAAGAACCATAATATAAGCTTGGAAATTTGATATTATACCAACTACAACTTTAACCTTTTTTTTTTTTTTTTTTTTTTTTTTTTTTTTTTTTTTTTTTTTAAAGCTTGGCTCTTTTTTTTTACTTTTGAAAAGTTGTTTTTTAGTGAATATAACATACAATAGGCAAAAATAACAGCTCTTACTATTTCTATTATCAGGGTCAGGTGGACTTGGACTTAACATCATCCGGCTCAAGCAAACCCAGGCCTCGAAAATTTAGCCCGAACTCATTCCTATTATATACAAACAGCATTGTAAAACAGCATATATAAACAAAAAATGATACATATATATATATATACAGGGTGTCCGAAAAGTCTGGAAACGGTCGAATAACTCGAGAAATACATATGAGATTGAAAAATGTAAATATACGTGTTAAATATTTTTAAATAAGCTACTCAGTGATACCAAATTTGACCTTCGTAATCGACCCCCTGGGGGTCAGAGGGGGTCCAACTTTGAAATCTTAAATTATAACCCCCATTTTTTATTGCAGATTCGGATTCTACGGACAAAAATACGTAACTTTCGTATTTGATGTTTATTTCGAATCCTCGTTTATCACGGTGTAATTGAGCATATTAAATCGATACATATTTCGGCTTTTCCAACGGGATTTTCCCTAATCGAAACTAATTGGGGAGAATTTATGACATCAAATTCCTCGTCTTTTGCAATAATAGCGTTTCCTGAAAATCACCCGTGCCGATTATTTCGGTAGTGCTACACAGTTAAAAATTTGATCCATTTGCTGTAGCGTCACTCCACAGCTTTTATAGAATATCTCTTTCATGACCAATGAGAATGTTCCATAACACAGTAAAGTACACTGTAAAAAAATTGACCCTTTTGCTGCATCGTCACTCCACCGCTTTTATAGAAAACGATTACTTTGCTGTGTTATGGAGCATTCTCATTGGTCACAAAAGAGATATTCTATAATAGCTGTGGAGTGACACTGCAGCAAATGGGTCAAATTTTTAACAGTGTAGCACTATTGAAACAATCGACACGGGTGATTTTCAGGAAACGCTATTCCTACAAAAGACGAGGAATTTGTCGTCAAAAATTCTGCCCAATCAGTTTCGATTAGGGAAAATCCCGTTGGAAAAGCGGGAATATGTATCGATTTAATATGCTCGATTACACTGTGATAAACGAAGATTTGAAATAAACATCAAATACAAAAGTTACGTATTTTTGTCCGTAGAATCCGAATCTGCAATAAAAAATGGGGGTTATAATTTAAGATTTCAAAGTTGGACCCCCTCTGACCCCCAGGGGGTCGGTTTCGAAGGTCAAATTTGGTATCACAGAGTAGCTTATTTAAAAATATTTAACACGTATATTTACGTTTTTCAATCTCATATGTATTTCTCGAGTTATTCGGCTGTTTCCAGACTTTTCGGACACCCTGTATATGTATGTATATTTAACACTGGCACCCGGCTAACCTAAAAGTCTCTCTTTTTTATATGAATTATCAAGTTCATGCCTGATTGGGTGTTTATCGAAAATTATCAAGCAGGACGATCGTTCTGCCAAGCAAGCTAGAAAAAAAAAATATGCCTGCCAAACGAACAAACACCAAAAACATGAAGACCGCTTAACTGCTTAATATACTCAAGACAACTTTCCCATATTAAATCAACCAAACATGGCATTTTAAAATTTTGGATCTTTAAGAAATGAAGTATTGCAGAGAAACAAAACAAAAACTAGAAGAATTTAATGATGAAAAGCTTCAATTTGAGATCAAACTCATCTTTATAAAATTATTATTAAAAGAGATACAGAATTTTTAAAAAAACATCGAGATACTGAAAATGATCACTTTTTTCTTCGTCAAGCAATTTTATTTAACAAGGTACAAACTTAAATAAGAGACTGAAAAAAGTATAGAATGCATTTTCAGGCTTGTAATTATTCAATCTATGTGCTTTTGTAAAATTCCGTTTAAAAAAATAAAATTTTCCTCTTTAATAAGCAAAAAACTTATTTAATTGCCTAACTGCGCTAAACCGCCAACAATCGTGTACTATCTACATTAAAGTAGCGCAATTCAATTTAGATACAACCACTTCAAGTTTTATATACCAATAGGATATTTTTCCTCGAGCTTTTTTTTTCGAATAAAACAGCGTAAAAGTTAATTTTGAGTATAGCTTCTTTGAGTATAGCTCTTCAGTTAAACAAGAAATTAAACTACTCTTATATTTATAAATTTGGTTTATACATTTTTTCAAAGTTTTTCTTGAAGTACGCTAGTTGTAAACGAGTTTAGTATGCCTAGTTTATTCTGTAAGATATTTTTCTCTATTATTTTAGTATTATTGATTGATTAAATATTTCTGAATGTTTTTCTTATGTAATTATTATTTTTTTTTTTTTCAGGCTTATTGTCCTTTCAATACTTTAGGCAGCATACTAGGCCTGTTGGTACCCAGATGTACTGATCCAGAAGTCACTGTCAGGCATCTTGCGTTTGATTCAATAGACATTGCTATTTCTTTAGCAATGAGAACTCAAAGTATTTAAATTTCTCATTGTAATAATTGTGTTTGAGTTTGTAATTGGTGAAAGTTGAATTGTCCGTTATTTATATTTTTTATGGTTTTAATATGTCAAACTGACTGTTTAACCCATTCTACACACAAGAATTCCTGAACTTAATTTTAAAACAAAAATAAAAGCTAAAAATCAGTACAACCAAACTAAATTTCATAAATATAAAATTGTGTTATGTCTATTAAAAAATCAATATTTACAAGTCCAATATGAAACAAGTGCGTACACAAGTTATACACGAGTGAGAGCGGCTTGTCACTGTTTTCAAAAATAAAAAATATGTAAATGTCTCTGAACCTTTTTTCACTATGTTTTTTAAATTAAAATCCGTAGTAAAAAATAACAGTACACGTAAAAATATTCACATCAAATAGACATAATAATAATCGAAAATGAAATGAAAATCAGCATAAAACACAAGGACAACAAATAACTTTAAAATATCTAAATAAGAAATATGAATTTTCTGTTAAAGTGTTGAGTTGTTCAGTAGCTGTTTGATTTTAAAAAATATTTTTCTACTACTGTGCATTTTTTAATTTAATTTATCATGTTGCTATGGTAGCAGATGATAAAACGATATCTTTATAGTAAGGAAGTAGAATAAAAAGTTTTACAATAAGTTTGTGATAGAATGTTTTAATTTTTAATTTATTTATTCAGAAAGAGGTTATAACTAAGAGTAATTAAATAATCTCTAATTAGTAGCATGTGAGGTAAAAGAATTACCTATTGCAGCATGGCATATGAAATATGTATATCTCACATTGCAGTAAACATTTAGATCTTGTTAGAACTTGCATGATAACAGATTGAACGTAAAAAAATGTAATTTAACAAATTACAACTATTATATGAAAAATGATTTTTTTCAAAGACTAAAATTTAATACAAATTCTATATATAAAAAAAATAAAAAAACATAATTTTTATGATGAACAAAGTGTGGCTTACATAATAACAGAGTCATATATTACGTAAGCCATGGACTAAATATTAATATTCCTGGACCAGCAATAGATAAATTTTAAATGAAATTTCAATTTTACAATTTTTGGTACTGAAATTTTAAACATCGCACATTTTCAAATTTTACACTGTCGTACAGGGAAAAACCCGAACTTTTAAATTCAATTTGTTTGAAAGCTGTATCTCAATTTCTTTTTTAGTACTTTCCAACAAAGTTGAAAAGTGCTTATGCATTCGGTTTGTCTGTCCGCACTCTAATTCACGTAAATATACTCAGATTGTCATGAAATTGTAGGACGTTATTGACGTTTACCATAGCACGAACCCTATTGAAAATGAAGTTTCTACCATGATTAGTTTATCTACAGGGAGAATGAAAAGTTTCTCACTACATTATGGCCTATGGGGAAAAATCATTTCAAAGGAATTTTAAAGATGTTATACCCTGTCAAACATATTAAAAATTATATGCTTTTACAAGGTGCTTTAAAATATGCATTCTGTAAAATATAAGGTGAAAATGCAGCTACTATTCATTTACAGGGCCACACAAAAGAATTCTATTAGATAATGGTAAAAGAGGAAATTGTGTGTGACATATTTTAAGTATATTAAACTGTTTCATGTTTCATGTATGATAAAATTTATGTATATGTCAATGAGGCTTAGTATAAATTATAGTAACCTTCCCTAATATAAAATACATAGTATTTACAGGAACACACAAAAGATTTCATATAGTACATTCTTCCCGAAGTACCGTATCCGCTTATGGATGGATGAAATGCATTTTAATTATGATATGCGCATATAAGTTTCACTAAATTTATGCACATTATATGGTGTGTATAAATGCTATAGTTAATATACAGGGCTACCGAAAAGAGCTCGCCTATGTTACTGAATATGTACGTAAATTATTTAAAGGTGATTCTTAAATAAATTATGCATTTTTACGCTGAACTGCATTTAATTTACTAAGAAATTTTTGCAGAATATAGATAAAATGATATACAGGGCCACAGAAAGAATTGGGTACATGGAGCCTATGAATGATAATTTATGAGAAAGTGATTTCAGCTGTTTTAAGAGTGTTTTAGTTAAAAATAAATTTTAGCTTAATATTGATGTGTAATAAAGGTACCAGGCAAACTACAAGGCTGAACAAAGTATTCCAGTATGTTTCGATCTATTAGCATAAATTTCTGAAAGAGAAATTTCAAGCTATTGGGCATTTTCTTGCTAAACAAAATTTTTCCATTATATAGTATGTATATAAAATGACAGATCAAATACAGGGCTGATCAGTAGTACTAGAATGCATATTTGGCTATATCTGGTTTATACCCTTATTTACCTAAATAACAAAGTTTTGTTAAATATTTCATGAAGCGTTTGAAAGTGCTTCATAATCTATGCCTAACGCATGATTTTTCTTACTTGTTAGTTATAATTTTTGTAGTTTTTAATACTTTTTGTCATTGTGGCAACAGAAGTATGTCAGATAAGTCTCAGATATATCTGTTCTTGTTAGAGAGCAACAACCATTTTCCAAATGATTAAAAAAAGCAAAAATTCATTAAAAATATATTTAACTTGCAATAATTTAAATTTGTATTTTTAAAAATTTATAATTATATATTTATAATTGTAAAATTTATAAATTTATTATAAATTAAAAATTTTTTTAATTTATACTTATGTAATTTATATTTAATTTAAATAATTATGCAATAATTTAACTTACTGCTAATTTAATAATTGAATTTTTTTATTTGAACAAATTTGTGTATAAAAATAGTTGGTGTTGGCACTTACTTAAAGTAGTGATACAAAGGTTTAAATAGTGATTTTTTTAATGGTTCTTTTTTCTTTTAATTTATCGCAGATTTTACATTATGATTTTTTTTTTTCCTGTGGTGACATTGTTAACATGTAATGTTAACATTTTGAGAAATTATATGTATTAATTTTAAATTTATTGGTTGGATTTCTATTTTCGAAGAAAGACAAGTCCTAATTTTTACCTTATTTTATTTTGTATTTTTAATCCCTTATTTTTTATATATATTTCTTGATTTACATTTTCTTTTATTTTTTCTACATACTTTTTATATGTTCTGTTACTTTATTCTACATGTGTTGCCATTGTAGAATGAAAATTATAAAAATTTATATTTTCTATCCAATATGATTGATCAATGTATTTAAAACTATGAAGTTATGTTTATATTAAATATAAATACTAGGATCTTTTAAAAATTTCTGAATGTTGCAGCACCCTTCATTTTTAAGTAACACAATAATTGCTACTGCACTCCAATTTTTTGTTGAAAATAAAATGTAACTTATTAAAAGCTTTTAGAATATTCAAATTTTTCTTGAATGTAATCATAATGTACTTTTTAGCTCACAGGCTATCATAGCCTGAGAGCTTATGTGCCCGTCCGTTCTGTATGTATGTTCGTACGTAACGCGATAACTCATGATAAAAATATCCGATCCACTTGAAATTTTGTATGTAGGTATATCCTGACAAGGCGCTTCCCTGATTAGTTTTTGGAGTTCATTCGATATGTATAAGAGGGAGAACGGGGGGCTCATGCCCCCGTTAGTTGATATAGATGGGATTTTCACGCAGAATTAAGTTTTCAAAATTTAGATTAGGATCATTCTGATGAGGCGATTCCGTGACTGTTATTAGGTGTTCATTGATTAAGTATAAATAGGGGGAACAGGGGTTCTAATGCCCCCCCCCCCCCGTTAGTTGATATAAATGGGATTTTCATGCAGAATTAAGTTTTCAAAATTTAGATTAGGATCATTCTGATGAGGCGATTCCGTGACTGTTATTAGGTGTTCATTGAATAAGTATAAATAGGGGGAACAGGGGTTCTAATGCCCCCCCCCCCAGTTAGTTGATATAAATGGGATTTTCATGCAGAATTAAGTTTTCGTTCAAAATTTAGATTAGGATCATTCTGATGAGGCGATTCAGTGACTGTTATTAGTTGTTCATTGAATAAGTATAAATAGGGGGAACAGGGGTTCTAATGCCCCCCCCCCCCCCCCGTTAGTTGATATAAATGGGATTTTAATGCAGAATTAAGTTTTCATTCAAAATTTAGATTAGGATCATTCTGATGAGGCGATTCCGTGACTGTTATTAGGTGTTCATTGAATAAGTATAAATAGGGGGAACAGGGCTTCTAATGCCCCCCCCCCCCCCCCCCGTTAGTTGATATAAATGGGATTTTCATGCAGAATTAAGTTTTCGTTCAAAATTTAGATTAGGATCATTCTGATGAGGCGATTCCGTGACTGTTATTAGGTGTTCATTGAATAAGTATAAATAGGGGGAACAGGGGCTCTAATTCCCCCCCCCCCCCCCCCCCCCCGTTAGTTGATATAAATGGGATTTTCATGCAGAATTAATTTTCGTTCAAAATTTAGATTAGGATTATTCTGATGAGGCGATTCCGTGACTGTTATTAGGTGTTCATTGAATAAGTATAAATAAGGGGAACAGGGGTTCTAATGTCCCCCCCCCCCTTAATTTATATAAATGGGTTTTTCAAGCAGAATTTTCAAATCTCTGAATAGTTTTGGAAGTTTAATGGTTAAGTATAAAAGAGGGGGATAACTCTTTTTAAATTATATAAATGCTAAATGGGTTTTTATTAAGAATTATCTAATTTGCTCTGAATTTTGGATATAGATTTTTTATATGATAAAGCATGTCTTTGATAGTATAGGAGGTTCAATGATTAAGTATAAAAAAAGAGAAAAGGGGAGAGCTGTTTCCCCTTCTTAATTTTTTTTTTCGAACGGAATTAACCCTTGAAAATATAAAGCTTTAATGTGCAATTAGTATTTGTAGCCTGTGAGCTCAATGCCTTCAGTTTAACTGGGCAGTATTCTTTATTTTAATTACTGATAATTTGTTTCTATTAGGTTATAATTATTAAAGCCTTTCATTAAATTATACAGCCTAATTTGTGAGAAAACAAAATACGTGGCTCTGCTATTTATAATTAGGTTAAAATGATCATAAAGTACCCTATTAGTCATTCATTTATCTCAGTAACATTGGTTTTTTTATTATTATTGCTATTATTAACACCAATCAAGGTTTATTTAAAATTAATAAGGTTTGTATTATTTTTTGTAAAGTCAAGTACTGATAAAATAAAAATTCAGTAGAAAACTAAATCAATTTTATGTAATTGTAATTTTTTTCAGTGTTATAAATGAAGTTGTATGTTTTTGGTATCTTATTTTATTCTGTTGATTTTAATTTCAGGATTCAGATTTCTTACAGATCCCCCCCCCCCTTACACACACACACTTTTTTGGTTGTTGCTTTTTTTTTCCAGACTTGTTCATTCTCTGTGTAATTTTAATTTTCTTTTATAGTTTCTGCTGTTACCTTCAACGAACAGCCTGAAATTTCTCTGTCATATTTGAAACAGCAAATTATAAATGATGATCCTTCATCATTATTTGCTGTTACTAAGAACTTAGGAAAGGTAATTTGCTTATTATTATTATTATTATTACTAGCTTAGCTTTGCCCTTCTAAAAGAGATCAATTCGAAATCTTTGAATAGATTATTGAAGCTCAGTTCTACAATAATCATATTTATTTTTATATGTTTCCATTATAGACAGGTTTAATTAAAAAAAAAAAAAAAAAAACCCACAGAAGACTACTAAAACTATGAAGGACAAAAAAATAATACAAAAATTAATCCTTTTTGTTTAAAACACTTAATAATAATCCTCTTATTTTAAAATTGATTCATAGTAAATTTACAAAAATATAATTTTCTCTAACAAAAACTGTTCCTCTTTTATTTAATTTTTGATATTAAAAATTTTGTAGCTAATAGATTACATAGCATCAAAAAGGTTTTTCTCATATAAGATCTAAAAATGTAATTTCAGCATTTATTTTGCAAATCTAAAGAAAATACATATGGAAATAAAAGTAAATGGCAGCACAGTTACTGCTCACATCATATGAGTTCAAGCTATAAAAACAATAAATTAATTAATTATCTTTCAATTAAAAAATAATTCAAAGATAATAATCATCTTATTACTTACCCATCACATGTAGTATAGGGTAAATTTTGCAATTGTTTTAAAAATCGGAAATTTTTTTTGACAGATTTACATGTTTCAGGTATTGGAGATTACGAAAAATATATTTTAAGAAGAAAAAAATGTCTGTGAGTGTCTGTAAATGCTCTATCTCCTGAACACATTGAGATAAAGTCTTGAAATTTGGTGTGTACTTTGTATGTAATAATGAGAAGAAGCCTATTTAATATCAATAACCTCGATTATCAAGAAATATTTTTTTCGGACTCTCAAAATATTCGTTCTGATGGAAGGTATATAAAAATTTTTGAAATTTTTTATTTTAACTAGAGAATGTAAAAGACAATAAAATAACATAAATTTTGCATAAAGTACAAAGTTGATCAGATAATTAGTTGTTAAGATATTTGTAATATTATTTTTCAAACTCTTTGATTTTTCATGACCCTGTGCTTCATTCAAATTTTAATTCTAAGATATATTTTTAATGAATATAAGATGCTTAATCTGACACAGTAAGTTGTTAGTTAATATGAATCCTTTTTTTTTTTTTTTTTACTATAAGGATGTTTTTTTAATGCAGTTTAGTACTACTTGAGTAGTTTGGCGTTTTATACAATTTGTCAAAATTGGTTCATCAGCAATTCATTAATAGAGCATTACTATGTGTTAAAAATATTTAAATATACGTTTAAATTTTATTTTGAAATTGGGATGCATTTTATAAATAGTTTACACATGTTTTATTTTCATATTTTATATTATGCATATCAATGATAGATAAATATTATATTGGCTCCTCAGTAACTTGTTTTTAAAAGGATTCATAATAAATACTCAAAAAGATAAAAAGTTTCTCTAATGCTCAACCAGTAGTCTCTTTTCTTTATTACTAAACATACCATAGCTAATAGAGTACATAAAAATCTTTTTTATTTATCTATTTTTTTTTTTTAAATCTGAGTTCTAAAAATGAAATATTGACATTTATTTGGCAAATCCTGACATATTAAAAATAAAAATAGTAGATTTGCTGATGCATCAATTTCTGACCAAAACATAAATAATCAAAAAGATTATTTTTTCTTCACTTTATGTAATTAAAAAATATATGTATCTAATTAATTGGAAATGATCTGATAATGAACTGTAACATGTAAAGAATAAAGAACTTTATTTCCTGCAAAAGTAATTTCCAAAAGCAGGATTGAAAAGGTCCATTTATCAGATATTCTAAAAATAGATTAACATTCACAGCTATGTAAATGATAAAATCATAATTACTGATCTGTATCATCTAATCTATCTAATTGGGTTACAGATAAATGTTATTCTTAAATATGGAGATATTCAATCCCATTGCGGCATTTTCTGAAATCTGAATTGGTTAATAGCATATAGCCTGCATAGTCAGTTTGCTTTGTATGAATGAACAAAATTACTCTGTCCATGGTCCTTAATAAGGAATATATATGAATATGATAAATATTTTGAAATATGTGCATATTTCAATGCAGCTTATATTTCAAGATGTTTTTGTTTTTCCACAATGTTTCTAAAAATATAAATTTTATGAACTTTAAAAAAAAAAAAAAAAAAAAAAAAACTAAATCTCTGAAATAAATCTAAATCTTTTTGGTTTTAACCAAAAACACTCCCTGTTTCCAGCCTCTGGATCCGATTTTGCCCATTGACAAACCTGGCCAAGATTTTATGCCCCTTGATTTTATGTATTAGTTTGGAAGAGATTTGAGGAAAATTATAGAAATTATCGTGTCCATAAAAAGCTGATATAGATAGATAGATAAAGTTTTTTACTGGTGGTAGTTTTGGGGTCTAGAGGTCATGATTGGTGTAGATCTGCTAAAAATTTTCAGAAATTTCAACATAGGAATGACCACAATTGATAGTATTTCATACAAAATCTACCTGAAAGGTTTAAAACTAACATGTAATATAAATGTATGTGAAAGTTTAAAATATGAACTGATGATGATCTTTATGTTATTGTCTTGTGTATTTTGTTGAAATAGGTAGTTATGAAAATGATCTTAAACAGTTATTAAATTACATAAAAATTGATTTTTTATTGAAGCTATAATTTAGTGTAAAATAAATTAATTTGAAAGAGTAGCCCCTTTTTTTTCTTTCTCAAGGTGCTTAAAAGTTATTGTTTATAATTTTGTCTTGAATAACTTTTTATCAGAACTTTTTACTTATTTTATGCTGTTGTGATACTTAAATTCAAAGTATTACAGTCATTAAGTTTGTCTATTAGCATGCATTTCTAACTGCTAAAAATTCATTTAACAAACATTGTCATATGTATGTTATGCCCATTATATTTCATTATAAACTTATTTTTCTATCAAAGTAAACACAATTTAATCTTAAGTCATTTCTTTATTTATTTTCCCATGAGCTTACTGGAATTGAAATAAAATTATTTTGGATAATTTTATTATACTAAAATTAATATTTTGCTTTTGCAGTTTGTTTCTAGTAAATTACCCTTGGAACAACTGTACCCTTTTTTGAGATCTCTTGTAGATGGATTATGTGATCCACATCCTCAGAGTTCATCTGGAGCTTCAGTTGTTTTGAATACAGTTATTAAATGTAGGGGTCGAGAAATAAGGCAAGAGGTAGAGTTTTATCATTTTTATTTATTTGTAAATAAATTGTTTAATTCAATCACTGTATGTTAGTATTATATGTGTGTGTATGTCATTCTCATGTAACTATGTGAAATAGAATCAAAGACCCCCCCCCCCCTCTTTTTTGACCAATTGATTCTTTTTTCGCATTAGATTGCTGATGTGAGGACATAATGGCTGCCTATTAGCATATGTTTATCGTGCATTGATTTGCCATAGTTGCTGTTTTTGAATGCATCAATTGGCTGATAAGGTTTTTGGTTCATTTCCTGGCTAAAGCTCACAGCGTCACAGCTTCTAAAAAGAACGTTGCAGTTCTTGTTTTTAGTCTAATCTTAGAAGCACACATACTTTTTGATTGATCTAGCACAATGGACAGCATTTATATTTCCAATAGTTTTAAAAATTAAAAAAAAATTCAATTTTAATGTTTCATAACATTTTTATACATATAAAAAATGAGTTTGTGACGTCGATTAATCATAAACATTTGTCATTGTGCAACATGATCTTATTTTTTGGAAAACATTTTGCAATTAAATAAAATTCAAAATACACTTCATAGGATAAAGATAATCTTTTTAGAATTTTGATTTTTACTCAAATTTATTGTTTGCAATTTCAATCTGTCTTTTTTAAGAATTTCAAACTTTACAACAAATAAAAGTGATAAAGAATCTAAGTGTTGCTGACCACACATTTGATTTACCAATTGATTTTAGTTTTGAATCTTTAAGTCTGTTATGCAAATTGTTCATGTTGTAATCATATGTTTTTCTCCATTTCACTTAAATTTCCAATATTTTTAATTTACCATTGTGTGTAAAAATCATTAATAGCTTATTTATCACTCTGATTATATTCATTAATATGAAATTTAGTGCCATGACTAGGATCATGTTGTGCCATTTTGAAAAAGGGAAGACATATATAATTTTAATTTAAAATAAATAATACTTTAAGGGAAAAAAGGAAAATCTTTGCCATTTCAAGAATATATAGTTTTTGAAGGACATTTTCTTAAATTCCTTTTGTATTTTAAGCATAGTTCACTCATTTTAAAAATGAAGAATTCTGCAATTAGCTATTTATTTAAGCTGCAGATTAGAATATCAAAAATATACTTTTTAGTACATCTGATAAAGTTATTTCTACATATAAAACATCGTTTCATACTAAATTGAAGATACTCTACAATTTTGTAATTGGTTTTTCCTCTGTACATCATACCATTTTCAAAATATAATTGATAACTCAGCTATTTGATGTCAGGTAGTGCTGTAAGCAATTTAAATGTGTAGCATATAGCCACAGCTTTTGACTACAGTAGACTCCCTCAAATCTGCAAACCAGAAATCCACAACTCTCTAAAATCCGCACATATTTTATGGATGTAAACAATGAAACTTTCAGTTCAGATATTGGGACAAAATTTGATTTTTTTTAATTTTTCATCAATTCTATACATTTTTTATTTTGTAATTTTCTTAATAATGCTCTATTCATGTTTTTTTCATGAAGGAAGAATAAATTTTTTTTAAAAAATTCAAGATATTGCTGATATCACTGGTAATCACAATCTTCTTACCAAATATACTTATGCATTAATCAAGATTTTTTGGTTATTAAGTCTGGGCTAAACTTGAAAAAAATCCTTATTTTATGATTTTCATGTGAATTAGTAATGTACTTTTATGAGGCAAGTTTTGTTGAATAATTTTGGAAAAATGCATCTAATCTTTATAATGAATATTTAATCATACACTATTGATTATTAACTTGACCTTTGCTATTAGTATTTTTATCATTTAAAAAAAGTCTAAATTTTCATTATTTTAGTTTATTACTTATTTTAATATTTTATTATATTGTAAGCATTCATTATAGTTCCGATTGCACTATTAATTGCACTCAAATTATTGTTTAAAAAACGTAAACAAAGCAATGACCAGAAATCTGCATAACCTCTGGTCCCAAGCTGTGCGGATTTGAGGGAATCTACTGTATTACTATCTCTGTTAAGTATACAGGGCTTTAGCAGGCACTCTGTATATGTATTAGTAATCCAAAATACTACGCTGTTAAGGCAAAAATTTATTTTACTAAAATTTCATGAATAGATTGAAAGTTATGTTGTGTACTATAGTAACAGTTAGTAGTAAACTGAAAAATAGTTTTGTTTTGCATTTGTCATATTTAAATTTTACGTACATGTTATAATTTAATTGTACCCTAATACATTTCAATTGAACATGTTTCTCATTCTACTAGCTCAATATTTAATTGTACCCTAATACATTTCAATTGAACATGTTTCTCATTCTACTAGCTCAATATCTTTGCAGCATCTATTTTCTTTTTCTCCAGTGAAGTTAATTTTATACAATTTTAATAATTCATGTTATCAAATGTAATAACCACTGAAATATTTCCATTTAATGCAATGTAGCTAGTCACATAGCTTTACAAAAATAAAGAAAGCAAGACAGATAAAAAAAAACTAGGTAAATTATTATTCTATCAGTAATAAAGAAATTGCTTATGGTAAAAGAGGCAATATTTAGCTTATTTTGTTTTAAAGTAGTCCCTGAAATTATTTGTTTTATTATTAAAACACTTATGTCAGTAAAAAAAAAAACACAGCTTTTTAATATTTTTTATTTAAAAAATTATATAAAACCTTTGTTACAGTAACATACTTTATGTCATAGTTTTTTAAACATTTATAGTAATATTAAAAGTATTATATTAAAATTTCAGCAACTTTCCTGATTAACATAATTTTTTTTCTTCTTTTGGTACATTATTAAAATTTACTGATTTAATTTGACTCTATGAACACAATATGGAATTGAATCAATAAGATCTTGAAAATATTTTATCTTTTTTTTTTTTTTTTTTTTTTTTCAATTTAAAAAAGGTAAAATGAGCGAAAAGCATTCTAAAAACTTTCTAAGTTATGATTGCTACATAATCTCAGGAAATGGCAAATTGATTTCAAAAATAATGGTGGAAAATTGATAGTGACAGTCCCTGCTTCAACATTGGCTATATTTTAAGTTAATGCCACTACCATCAGGGGAAATGGTAAACCATAATACAAGAAGCTTGGAAAATGGTTATTTTTAAGATGTAAATGCATGTTAAGAATGGTTTCTAAAAAATTCAAAACTTCAAATGAAAACTAAAAGAATGTAAAAACTTCAAAATACATTCTAAGTTATTATTTATTTAGAATTAGTGTTAGTTCTTCTCATTAATTTGCCTCCTTTATACCCTATGCAATCTAATAATAAAGTTTAGTCAAATTGTGGCTTGGTTAGTAATTTTAAAATTATTTGTAGCAATGTAATTTCTTTCTTTCTTTGTGAAAAAGAAATTTTCTATAAAAGTTTTTTGGACGTTGAATTTATTAAATATTCTAACTTGTTGATTCATAATAACTTTTAAAAATAGTGTGTGGTTAATTGAATTTAATTTCTCTTTCTGACTTTTTATAGATTCCGAATGTATTAGAAGCTGTAAGAGATAAATTAAGTGATATTCAATACTCTCATACACGGAAAGGAACTTTACTAACTTTTCAAAATTTAGCAAACCATCATTTATCCGCTGTACTGTCATCCTTGCTTGATTCTGTTGTTCCTTATGATGTGTAAGTGTCATTTAAAGTATTTTATATTTTATTATAATGTTAACAGTGCAACAAGGTAATTTTAACTGGTTTGACAACTTTTGCAAAATCACAAGCAAAGCTGCTAATATTGGGGTACTTAAAACATCTGAGACAGTTTTAAGAAACATTTTTTAAGATATTTTTTTTTATAATTTAGTATTCTATTTGAGCATTTAAAACAGGAAAAAATGCATATAATTTTAGTTAGATTTTCTACTTGCTTTCTATGTATTTGCCTTTCATACATTTTTGCTGTGAAATTTCCAAATATTAAATCACTAGCCACTGTTAGGGAGCCAGTTTGGTCTCTCTAAAATGCATGCTAGGCATTATATTTAATTTATTTGATCAGTTTACTTATAATTTACTTGTAATTTAATTTACTTGTTCAGTCCTTTGCCAAAATAGAAGATTTTAATAGAGAAATCAATAACTTTTATGTAAGCTAGGCATGTATATTAAAATGCCAAACAGTATTCTCATTGAATTTCATTAATTTTATTTAAAGTGTAATACTTTCACTCATTTTATTTAAAAGACAAACTTTAAAATGAAACATTTAAAACTAATGACTTTTGCTTTATTTCTTTAGGATAAAAAGAAAATAATAATACCAAATTATGACATTTAATTTCAAAATCAAAGCTTTGTTTAAATTTATCACGTGAAAAATAGAAAATGCTAACTGACAGATTAAAAAATGCTATTGGCGAGATTTGTGCTCGGCTAACAAGAATTACCAAGAATTTTTTGTGATCATGAAAACTTTAACATTGTTTTTTTAATTTAGATTAAAAATGGTCGTCTTACATATGGAAATAGAAGATGTCAATTTGTAATTGCTTATAACACTCTCATGACATGGATTATTATAATAGATGAAATGATGTTGAAGGAATCCTATTTGGCAATTTATCATCTGCAAACAGCTAACATAAAAGTAGCAAAATGGCCACCTGTCATATAAAAAATGAAGCTTTCATCCTGGAACTGTTAATGACAGTCACATGATTTAGGCTTTTATTATATAGATATTATCTATAGTAATTATTTTTTGTAATTTCTAAAATGAAAATTGCAAATCAACACTAACTAGGGAACTGCAAGAAGTGTAAGTCACCGATTTTGACAAGATATCGTTGGAAAGATCTCATTGAGAGCAGTAAAAAACTCAATGGAACTACCCGTCGCAAATGAGCCGTTTTTGAGATATTCGACAATTTATGTCAAAGTTATGTGTAATAGTGCACACTTAAAGGGAGACCGCAAAAAATTTTAGTCTTGATTTTAACGAAAGTGGTATCGTTGAAAATATATCATTGTAAGGATTAAAAAAACTCGATAGAATCACTCGTCGGAAATAAGTCGTTTTCGAGATATCTGACGATTTGTGTCACATTGCTAATGCACACTGCTGGGAAACTGCATTAAGTGATATAAATTGTCGGATATCTCGAAAACAGCTCATTTCAAATGGTTAGTTTCTTTGAGTTTTTTACTTCTCACAATGATATCTTTGCAACGACACCATTTTCACCAAAATCGAGAAAACAATTTTTTGCGGTCCCCCATTAAGTGCGCACTAGAGCAGTATGCACTAGCTACGTGACATAAATTATTGTATATATCAAAAATGGCTCATTTCCGAAGGGTAGTTCTATTGAGTTTTTTCTTCCTCATGCTGATATTTTTTTAACGATACCACTTTTGTTAAAATCTAGATTAAATTTTTTGCTTTCCCCCATTAAGTATGCACTAGTTAGATGACATAAATTGTCGGATATCTCAAGAACGGCTCATTTGCTACAGGTAGTTCCATTGAGTTTTTTACTGCTCTTGATGAGATCTTTCCAACAATACCACTTTTGTCAAAATCGGTGACTTACACTTCTTGCAGTTCCCTAGTAAGTTGAAATTATCTAATATGGTAAGTTTAGAATATTTTGTAAAAGGCAAATTGTTTCATCAACATTTGTAATTGGTGTTGAATAAAATAATATGGAAAGGAAAGAAAACAAATCTTTTTACCCTATTTTTATTTAAACTTGCTATTTAAATTTGTCCTACACATGTCAAAATACCACACGTATACAATTCAGAAAATTTTAACTAGATGTTATATGCTTCTAATTTATCTTCCCTTGTTTCTTAATAAAATTTATTTCTTATTCAATCTTATTCTCTCAATGCGCAATGGATTGCTTCTCTTTTTTTGCTTCTAGTTTCCCAATTTCTTTCAGAATTGTTCAATTTTGTTAGGCTGATACTTTGAAAATTTAGGTATGAATACCTACCATTATCCCATCCTGATTTTCAGATTTTGTTTAATATATAAATGCAAACAAATATTTCTTCTGACTATTATATTGTTTTATGTTACGTAAAAAATATCTATGTTTTTTTTAATAATACTGTCACTAAATCTCATTTAATTTTTTGTATGTTTTTCTTTCATTGCTACCAGCCATACGATAGATATATGGAGAACCTTAATTCAGGATAAAGAAACTGCTAACCAAATAATTGAAAACTTTTTAGACTTGTTTTCCGACAATGTTCTTTCGAGTATTCCTGATCCTCATGGTCGGAATTTAACACTAATTGCTGCTCACAAGCCTTTAGCTGTAAGTTTAAGATTCTGAATTTTAGATGTATTTTATACTGACATCTGGATTAGAGTAAATTTAAATTTGCATTTTGTATGTATCTTATAATTGAAAGTTATAGTAGTTTGCTTACTGCTAATTCAGTAATTCCCAAACAGTGATCCTAAGGGCTTTTCTTGAATTTTGCAAGTATTATGTAGCTCTTTAGGAAAATAAATAATATTTGAAGGAAATTAATGTATTGTAACTGATGTGTATGTATATATATATTAATATTAATATAATACAAATTTAATTGTTACAAGTAACTGACATTTGTAACTAGTTGTATGCTCATTTTAATCTGTTGTTATTTTCTGCATAAAATTTCTGCCAAAAAAATACATTTCTATAACTTTTTACCTTTTATGCTTCCCATGTAAAACTTGTTAAGAATTAACAAACATAAATGGTAGATTAAAAATAAGAGAGAAATTGAATTCTGAGCAGAAATTTTCAAACTTTAGTATCACATATAGCAGAAGGTACTTATAAAATACAACTAAATATTTTTTTTAATTTGGGCCGACATATACTGTTATTTTCAAGTAGTAATTTTCATCTTATTTATGGCATAAATCTACATTTAAGTAAGGCAATGGTTATCACTCAGAAATATTAGTAATCATCATCAAATCTCACCATTCCCATGTAGTAATCAGCTCTGGGGTTCAGTGGATCAGTCTGCTGTCACAAGCATCAAAATTATTGCATTTTAAAATAAAAAAGAATACTGCCCAGTTAAACTGAGCATTGAACTCACAGGCTACATGCACTAATTGTATATTACAGCCTTATTTTTTCAAAGAGTAATGCCCCTCAAAAAACAAATGAAAGGGTTATTAGCTCCCCCATTCCCCCTCCCCTCTTGATACTTAATCATTAAACCCCCAAACTAAACAGGAATATGTCTTATCAAAATGAACCTATATTTAAAATTTGAAGCAAATTGGATAATTCTGCATAAAAACTCATTTATCTAATTTAAGGGGGATAATCCTCCGTCCTCTTTTTATACTTAACCATTAAACCCAAAAAACTATTAGCCTTATCAGAAAGAACCTATATCCAAAATTTAAAACAAATCTAATGAATATGCATAAAAACCCATTTATCCAATTTCAGGGTTTTTCCCCTTTATACTTAACAAAAAACCCCTCAAAACTAATCAGTGTTGTGCCTTATCAGAATGAACCTATATCCAAATATAGAAGCAAATTGGTAAATTCTGTGTGAAAAACCCACTCATCTAAATTAAGGGGAGTTACCCCCCCCCCCCCCCCAATTGCTTCCCTTTATACTTTACAAAAGAACACCCAAAACTAATCTTGGAGGCACCCTATCAGAATGATTGCATATAGAAAACTTGAATGAAATCTGATAATTCTGCATGAAAAATTCATTTATCTTATTAAAGAGGAGGGGGGATTAGTCCCTCATTTCCCCTCCCTTATATTTATCCAATGAACTCCCAAATAAATCAGAGAAACACCTTATCAGAATAAACCTATATCCAAAATTTGAAACAAATTGGATATTTTTTTCATGAGTTATCTTGTTAAGTACATACATACTTTCAGAAACTCAGGGCATATTAGCTCCCAGGCTTTGATAACCTGTGATCTAAAAAGAGATGACCTATTTAGGAAAGGCAGTGGCACAGCTTGTTACACAATTGGAAATTCCATTTTATATTTTTTAAGTAAGGGAAGGTCAAAACAAGTTTTTAAGACAAACCTAATTTTTGTAATCTTCCTATTTTGGTCCATAAACGAACATGCCCAAAAATTTATATATAGATATATTAATTACTTATACATGTTACAAATTTGCTGTTTGTGCTTCGGTTCAAAACTTTTTATTTTCATATAAAATAAAATGTAATTACTTCGTTTATGGCAAAGAATGTTTTTCTCACTATACAAATTTCATCTAATTAAAAAATGCTTTAGGTTTACATACCTCAATTTATATTTTATATATATATATATATATATATATATATATATATTTTGTAAATGATCATCTGTTATATCAGGCATGTTACTTTTCTGTGGAAATGCGGAATTCCACTTTTTCGGCAATGAATTTTATTATCCCTGGGATCCATGCAAATATGCACTAAATGTTGTTGAAATTTTTATGGGGGGGGGGGGATGAAACACAAGAAAAACATGAGTGCAAACCGTTTCAAATTACTCAAATTCCTTCAAAGAATTGCAGGAAAAAACACAAATTGCTTCAAAAGATCGCAAAAACTATAAATTCTTTAACAATCGCGGAAACATTATTTTTTTCATCAGAGGATCGCAGAAGACACGATTTCTGTCAAAAAATTGCGGGAAGAGATAAGATTTTTGTTAAAGGATCTCGAACAAGACGTGACTTACGTCAAAGGATTGCGGGAAAACGCAATTTTCGTGAACAGGTTGCGAAAAACTACTCTAATTTCCTCAAAGAATCGTGAAAAATACTTACATTTTATCGAAAGATCGTAGAAAATATTCGAATTTTGTAGAAAATTGCTGCAAAAGTATGCGAACTTTGTCGAAAGATTGTGGAGAATATGCGAATTTTGTCAAAAAATCTGGGAAAATACACAAATTTTGTCAAAAGATCTGTAAAATACGCAAATTTTGTCGCAAAATGCAAAAAATAGGCTGTTCTTACCGATAGATTGTGAAAAATACGAGAATTTTTATGAAAGATCAAGAAAAGTATGCCATTTTTGTCAAAAGATCACAGAAAATATGAGATTTTTGTCGGAAGATCGCGGAAAATACAAGAATCTTTACAAAAATCGAGGAAAATAGACATATTTTGTAGAAAGTTCGTGGAAAATAAATGTATTCTGTACAAAAATCACCGAAAATATGCTAATTTTGTTGAAAGATCAGAGAAAAATTGCGAGTTTGGCAATGTTGCAACAGGCAGTGTTTTTAGCCAACACTTCTAGTGAAATGAACAAAAATAATTTATCCTTTTGGTGAAAAATGTCACAGTTTTTAATACAGGTGCCTTAGTGTTTTCTTTTAAAAAGAAACTTGGATATTGGTTCAAGAGTGTTGCAAGTGAATATAACAATTGCTTTTTTTAATATTTTTGCTAAAAACAACATCCAGCTTCAAGAAAAATTACAGACAAATACTTAGAGGCATCTTAAAGCTTAAAGAGATTAAATTGAATGCTATTTTACAAAAATTTAGGAAAATGTGCTAGATGCCTTTCAATGTACACTGAATGTATTCTGAGTTAATAGAAAATTGTCCAGTTTAAATTCAGCAGAATATAGTGTCCTCATTGATTTGAAATCTCACATCAAACTATAATGACTATGAAACTATACTTATGACTAAAAAAATCTGATTGAAAAAGATATTTTCAAATGGCTGAAAATGTACTTTTACTGCTTTTTTTTTTTTTTTTTTAAATTGTCTATTTAAATATTTCACTTCATTATATGAGAAAATTAAGTTTTTTAGCAATGCTCTAATAATGTTCAAAAGTGCTTTATAACCAATGCCTGACTTTTAATTTTTTACCTTTTTAAAATAGGGGGGGGGGGACCTGTGTTTATTTTGAACTATATTTATTACAGTAGACATCTAGAATTGTTCCCTATTAATTATAATTTGTTTTTATATTTTCTGTTTGATATACAGGCAGTGTTTGCCTTACGGGAAATTTTCAAGGTCCCCAGCATGGAAAACTGTTGCAAAGTTTATTTTGATAGACTATTTTCATCATTACTACTAGTAATTGGAAGCTATCTTGGAGCTATTTTTCCAGTCTACAGCTCAGATAATGTGAAAAGTTTATCTAGAAAGACTGATAAATCACCCGCTCCATCACCAGTCAGGTATATGAATTGATATATATATATATATATGTATATTATTTTTAGAATAAATTTGTATCTAAGTTTTATTTCAGTATTATTCATATTATTTCACGCATTCTTTTAATTTGCAATAAATTATGTGTGATTGAAATCTTTTGCAGCTTCTAAGACCATTCCAAAATAAATCATGAGTCTCAATAAAGACTTAGCAGCTTTCAACTTTTTATTTTCTTCTATCTTCAATAGAAGAAAGTATTGTAATCAAAATTTTTTCGACTTCCAGTTTTCAACGGATTTACACGTTTTAGGGGTCAGAGATTCCAAAAAACATGGTTTTACAAAATGTCTGTCTGTCCGTGTGTCTGTATGTCGCCATTCTATCTACCATCAAAAAGTGTATGAAGTTATGCATATAATTGAACCAAATTTTTTGTGAATGTTTTTGGCTGTGGCAAGCAGGTCCTACTTCAGTTTTGAAATATTCCGCCGGAAGGGGGCGCTGCAATCGCGATTTTTGTGCCATTTTCAATATTGTACCGACCAAAAGTATATGAAGTTATGCACCGAATTGAACCAAATTTTTTGTGTAAGTGTATGGCTATGGCTAGTTGGTCCTCCCTGAATTTGAAAAAAATCTGCCAGAAGGGGGCGCTGCAATCTCGAATTTTGTGCCATTTACAATATTGTTCTGACCAAAAGTATATGAAGTTATGCATCGAACTGAACCAAATTTTTTGTGTAAATGTACGGCTATGGCTAGTTGGTCCTCCCTGAATTCGAAAAAAAATCCGACGGAAGGGGGGCGCTGCAATCGCAATGTTTGTGCCATTTTCAATATTGGACCGACCAAAAGTATATGAAATTATGCATAGAATTGAACCAAATTTTTTGTGTGCGTGTATGGTTATGGCTAGTTTGTACTCCCTGATATTTGGAAAAAATCCGCCGGAAGGGGGCGCTGCAATAGCGAATTTTATGCCATTTTCAATATTGCACCACCTAAAAGTATATGAAGTTATGCACCGAATTGAACCAAATTTTTTGTGTAAGTGTATGGCTATGGCTAGTTGGTCCTCCCTGAATTTGAAAAAAATCTGCCCGAAGGGGGCGCTGCAGTCTTGATTTTTGTGCCATTTTAAATATTGTTCTGACCAAAAGTATATGAAGTTATGCATCAAATTTAACCAAATTTTTTGTGTAAGTGTATGACTATGGCTAGTTGGTTCTTCCTGAATTTGAAAATAATCCGTCTGAAGGGGGCGCTGTAATCGCAATTTTTATGCCATTTTCAATATTGGACCAAAAGTATATGAAATTATGCATCGAATTGAACCAAATTTTTTGTGTGTGTGTATGGCTATGGCTAGTTGGTCCTCCCTGAATTTGAAAAAAATCCGCCAGAAGGGGGCGCTGCAATAGTGAATTTTATGCTATTTTCTATATTGCACCACCTAAAAGTGTATGAAGTTAGTTCTAGAACTGAACTAATTTTTTTGTATGTGATTATTTTTTGGTAAAGCAAGTAGGTCGTCCTTAAATTTGAAAAAATGTCTATCATTCTATTGTCCATCAGCTCGTACAGAGACGGAAATTTGTTTTTACTCCGGTTAATTGATTGAAGAAGAAATTTAAGGTGAAAATCAAAGTTGGTATGGTATTGAATTAAAATTATTAAAGCATTAAAATGAGTAACTATTTTTTTAAATATTAAAATGTACGTATGAGATAGAAGAAAATTTTGGGACTGGCACATCCAACTTTTTTGCTCTTAAATTATTATCATTCTCAGTGGCGTAGCCACCTACTGTCATGTTTTTTGGCGCCCGGGGCCAGCAAGAAATTTTGCGCCCCCACCCCAATATAGATATATAACAATTTCTCTCAATTTGGCGCCCCTAGGCCTCGGCGCCCGGGGCGGACGCCCCCCTTGCCCCCCCTTAGCTACGCCACTGATCATTCTTTTGTTTGTTTATTTAAAAAATAGCTGTAAATATTTTTTTAATAGTTTTTGTAATGAATATTTCTTTCTAACTGTTAGTAAGTTCATTCTTTGTTTTCATTTTTTTTTTCTTTGCTTGATTTTTTTCTATCTTTGTTGTTTTACAAAATTTGATTTATATGTAATATTTTATGTAATGTCTTATAAATTTGATTTATATGTAATGTCTAAAATTAACAGTATATCGGAATAAGCTACAATTAATTTTCTCTAATCTGCACAGTTTGTCCATATTAAAATAGAGGCATATATTAACAGTAACCCTATTATAGGTAGAAGGTTTGTATGTATTTTTTTTATGCTAAATTAAATTTGTATTGAAATCGGTACAAAATCTATAATTGGTTAATGAACAATTTAGTTAGCAATCATTGTTTGAAATGGATTCAGTTTGTTAACATATAACCCACTATATCATTATTAATGCATCAATAAATGTTCAAATAGGAAGGTAATGATTTCAAATAATTTTTGCAAGTTATTTTGTGTGACCACAGATTTTTCAAACATCTTAAATGTATCACTCTGTTATGTAGAATAATTGTTTTAGTTCAAAATAGTTTTCCTGTTCAAGTGAAATTAACTGATATTACAATTCTGATTTATAGGGTTTCGTTCATCTCATGAAACCCTTATAGTTTTGCTTCTCTGTCTATCTAATGTAATTTAATGGTTTCTGGTCAGATTCAGAAACCATTAAATTTACAGACTTATTTTTATTTTTTATTATTTTTTATACATGGAGCTGAATACTCCCTGTTCTTAAAATCATGAAGTTTTGAAGAATTCTTATTTTCACTAAATGAATTCATTTTTTTTTTTTTCAGTTTCGAAACATAATTTAAAATTCAGTGAATATCACAGAGAAATGTTGAGGCCGTGGTCAAGCAAATGCTTCCCACTCAGTAGATTGTGGGTTCATATTTGTCAGGTGGAACTTTAAAATTTTGATTTTTATTATTACACTTCAATTTCAGATGAATTTAATCAAAAGATTTTTTTGTGGGGGGTGGAGGTGGGAGCAAATTTTGCAAGCTTATTTTATTTATTTATTTATTTTTATTTATTTATTTTATTTATTTATTTATTTATTTATTTTTGAAACAATAATTTGAAAAATCTTTTTATTTTAAACAGAAGAAATCTGAAATTTCCATTAAAAAAAAAAAAAAAAAAAAAAAAAAAAAAAAAAATTCTAAAGAATTATTCATATATATGTATTTTAAATGTACATTTTATAACAACTATTGTTTGTATGTCAGATGATATAATCAAATTCCATATTTAATTTTTAAAAAAATGCTCATTGATGATTTTTTCAATATAGAAAGGAATAAATATTGGATTCTTCTAGACTTTTCTTTGTTTTTTGTTACCATCTGCTGGCAATTTTTTGAAAGAATACACTTCTTATAGATAATATTTTTTCAAATTATCTGTATACATTTTTGAGGAATTAAAAGGAATTTTGAATTTTAATGCATGCTAACATTCTTCTTTTTGACAACATCTAGTGAGTTTTTAAAAAGCAAAATAATTAATATGGATTTTTTTAAAATTATTTCAGCATTTTAAGGATATATTTTAAACAATTTTTCTTTTAAAAATATTATTTCTTTTTATACCTTTGCTAAATTTTTGAAATTGATGAATTTAAAAATATTTTGATTTTTAAAATTTTATTTAAATAATTTTATCTAAATATTTTTACCAAAATATTTTAAATTATATTTAAAAATATTTTTTAATTATTATTAAGTTAAAAAAGGATGCTGCCATTTATGTAAAAATTTAATAATTATAAATAATAATTAATAATAATTTTAATTGATTTATTAATTTAAAAATAAAATGTTTTAAAAGACAAAGTCTACATTTTTTTTTTATGTATCTCTAAGTATATGTGAAAGCAGAGGAATAAATGAGAAACCTTTTTGAAATTGTTTCATTTCAATTCTCTCTGTGTGTTAGTGTATGTATTCTCTCAATTCAAAATGACATATCAAATATATATAATCTAGAACTTTTTGCTTTTTATTGATGTACTACTTAATTTAGTTAATCAGAGATATTTTACTTAATTTACTTTTTATGAATATATGTAATTTCTCATTTTACAAATCTTGAAGTGATCTAATAAAATTATAATTAGAATCATATTTTTATTTGCTGAAATGTCAGTGAAGGCTTACTTTGGAGACACGAAAATTTTTGGTTTCCGTCTGTCTGTCTGTTCCATGACAACTGCCGTAAAAATCATCCGATTTCTTTAAAATTAAGTAAGCACATTAAGCTATCGGGATTTAGCTGTATAGTTTTTTGTTAGGTTTGGATCATTTGTTCGGAAAATACAGAACATTCTATTTTGTATCATAATCAAACATGCCAATTTTCTGCGGAAATGCGGATTTCTGCATTTTGCTTATTTTCAAAATCCACGGATTTCCGCTTTTTTATTTATTTTCAAAACTTGCGGATTTTCACAATTTTTCTTATTTTTTTCCCCGTGCCACCATTTTTTACCATGACGAAATTGGTCAAAAATGGCGTAAAAATCTCCGACGGCGAAAAAGGATTGCGAAAATGACGCGTTTTTTGCCAAAAGATCCCGAAAAAAGACACGAATTTTGAAACTTGTAACACTAATCCTAAATGCCTCAGAGTCAAATTGCCTATACAATATTTCATATGCAAATGATCGTAATAACATAATGCTATGGCATGAAAGACTGGGACATTGTAATGTTAATTTAATCAAGAAAATGTTTCGAGAAAACTTGGTTCAAGGCTGTAGTCCATTACAAGGGTAGGAATCTCTTTGTGAACCTTGTATTCTTGCCAAAAATACTAGGTCAACTCATCCTAGGTTACAAAACATTCAATCAAAAGAAATTTGTGAATTGATACACAGTGACATATGGGGGCCAGCCGCAGTCATTTCTAGAAATGGGCAATGATACATACTTACCTTTATTGATGACTACAGCAGAAGAGCATTTTGCTATCCGCTACGCTCTAAAGATGAAGTTTTCACTAAACTAAAGCACTTTATAACTTTTGTAGAACGCCAAACTAGTAAAAAAGTTAAAGCGATAAGAACCAATAATGGCTTAGAGTATTGTAACCAATAGGTCAAAGATATGCTAAATAAATTGGGAATTAAACATGAACGAACCATGATTTATAGTCCGCAAATGAACGGAACAGCGGAACGTTACAATAGAGTATTATTTGACGGAGTGAGAACTGTTATGAAAGCAGCAAGTATGCCAGATAATTTATGGGTTGAAACTGTTATGACCATAAACTACATACGAAACAGAATTTTTCATACAGGTATTGAAGCCGTACCTTTTCAAAGATGGTATGGAACTAAACCATCCATTCGACATTTAAAGCGTTATGGATGTGTCGCTTATGTACATCAACCAAAGGAGAAAAAGAACAAGTTCCAGTCTCGAGCGAAGAAAGGAATATTCGTAGGATATGGCTTAGGATCATGTGGTTATCGAATTTATTTCCCAAGAGAAAACACTATAGTAGAGTCAAAACATGTGACATTTGATGAGGCCCAATTACATGGCTATCCAGAGCGGAAAGTAACACATCGTTCTTTTGTTGATTGTGATCATGACTTCTTCGCTGCATGACAAGCATTTAATAAGATGTAAAAAATAGCGCCAAAAAGGAGTTGTTTGTTACTCCAAAGTCTAAAGCGCCCTCTATCGGCATTTTTTGAAATTTATCTTTATAATTTATTTTTAGGAAAATACCCACATAAAGAATAGTTTTAGTGAAAACCGCAAATTAGTTGACCAATTTTTCTGTTTTTTTTTTTATAATTATTTCAACTTTAAACCCTCTGAACACACCTCAGTTGTGCTACTTAACCACTCCCCGCTATTCAAATTTTGAGCTTAAAATTTAAGTTTTAGTCTAAGCTTACGAAAACATTTAATGAGATGCAAAAAATACTGGCAAAAATAGCTGTTCGTTACTCCAAAGTCTAAAGCGCCCTTTATCGGCATTTTTTTAAATTTATCTTTATAATTTAATTTCAAGAAAATGCCAACATAAAGAATAATTTTAGTGAAAACTGCATATCAATCGACCAATTTTTCAGTTTTTTATGTTTCAGGTTTTTATGTTGTTTATGTTTATTCAGTTTTTTATGACCCTTGGTCTCCTATTTAATATCAATTGTCTTGATGTCTACTATCACCCCTCTTTTATTGTAAAAAAAATTTAGAATCACCCTGTATATACGATTTAAAACATGTTGTTCAGTTTCTTTTCTTTCTGGAGTCAAGAAACCAAAGTAAAATGCTTTTAAGGCATCCGAAAGTTTAAACATTCTATCACAAACTGTTAAAATTTGCAAGAACCTATTCTCTATAAATCTTATAG
Source organism: Maratus speculifer (assembly GCA_964019185.1). Lineage (NCBI taxonomy): Eukaryota > Metazoa > Arthropoda > Arachnida > Araneae > Salticidae > Maratus > Maratus speculifer. The sequence continues at coordinate 50,888,219 of OZ025290.1, read as the reverse complement.
TATGAATTGTTTTATCATACTTTAGAAGCGGTTGAATCTCACCAAAAAGTTCTTTTGCTTTTGGAGAATCTTGGATGTCATAATACAAGTCATTTAAAATACCTTTAATATAACCATCAAAATAGCTGAAGAATTTTCTTGCTGAATTATGAACACTGTGAACTGTGTCACCATGAATATCATAAAAATTTGGATTAACTTGCTGCAATAAAATTTCAAATCCTGCTTTACATCCCCTCATTCTGTTGCAGTTATCTAACAAACAGCTGATTACTTGATTAAGATCCAGCCCAGCTTCCTTTAAAATATCATTTACATGACTGAAAATATTTTTTGAGGAACTGATATTTCCTTTCCTTTGAGCCTAAATGATCTGTTACAATCATATATTCAGCATCATAAAAAAAAAAAAAAAAAAAAAAAAAAAAAAAAAACTATTTATTATTTTACCCATGGCATTAGTTGTTCCCTCATCAATATTTAGAGAGAAAAGATTTCCCATTAATTTGCCAACTAATTTTTGTTTTAAGCATTTGACCGTGCCATGTTTATTAATGTAGGTTGCACTTGTGCGTGAAAACTGCAACCTTGAAAGAGCAGATTTATCCTTAGCTAAAAATTTGGATAGGTCAACTGGGTCACCAGCTAAAGAAAATGGTAGCATTTTTTCACTTAAAAATGCTGTAAACTGTTACAAAACCTTAAGTTTCACCCCTCCCCCCTCTTTTTTTTAGAATTGCCAAAATCTGTTATTTTTTTTTCCCTTGAGGGGCTTTGAACCTTTTTTTGGGGGGTGGGGGTGGGGGGTTGCCAAAATCAATTCTAACATCTGTATTTTTTAGACTTTATGACTTTAGAACATAGTGACCTTTGAAAAACTTGTTTCGATATAAACATTTTCTGCATGGCCATATTTACTTATGATTTCTAGCATCTATAAAATAACAAGTTTCAAATTACTAGTAAGTTTTTAATTTTTTATTTAAAAGAAAAAAAATTGTTCATTTAATTTTTTCTCATTATCCACAAAATCTATATATTGTCATTAAAGTGTTTATTGTATGGTAATTTTATTTTAAAGAAATAAGAAAATTTCAAAGTTTAAACATCAATTATTATAATTGACGTTTTTATTATACTTTGTTATTTTAGGTTTTCATATGTATATATATATATATATATATATATAATGTACCCAATATTCAAATTTAGTTTTTAAATATTTATTTTAGGTTTTCATATGTATATATATATATATAATGTACCCGATATTCAAATTTAGTTTTTAAATATTACGTTATGTTGAAGTTTACATTTTGTTATAATATTACGGAAACATGTTAAAATATTTCAGCCCTTTGAAAAATTTTCACTTTCACCCCTGATGGCATGCAAATAATTTAACATTCATTTACAGGAACATGCAAAATAATTTGGTTATAGAAGAAAGTGAGCAATAATTGAACTTATGAAAAAATAATATTAAAGTTTTGTCCAGTTTGTTATTTATCCTTAAAAATCTCAGTATAAAATGAAATTTAAGATGTATTCTAACCATTTGCATAATCAATAGAAAATTATGAATGCAAATTTAATGAGTATACGGGATGTTCAGGGAGGCAGAGCCCCTCTGAAGAAATGTGCTTTATTACCTAAAAAAAATATCATAATATGTAGTTCATAAAAGTTTTAAAATGTCATTGCATAAAAGAATTATCAATTTAATGCATCAAATTTCTGAAACCTTGCACATATTTTTAGGTGGGTTCGTAATCGTAATTACATAAATATGTATAGTCGTCATCTATATATATCCTATATATCCGTCTGTTTGTCTACTGCAAAAAATTATAAAAATAGTACCCAACCAAATGGTTTGAAATTTAAAATATATGATTGTTGGAAAAATTTGTGGAGCCATTTCTAATTTTATGAACATCAGATCGATAGTTTAATTACAGGGACAGTCAAAAGTATTCCATTACATTACCCCAATGGGGAAAATACCTTCAATTGCATTTTAATGATGTTATATTTTTCGTACATAATGAAATTGTTATAGATCAATGAAGTACATTAAAATATACATTCAGTACAGAATGCGGTGCAAGGAATATTTTTGCTTAATTTACAAGCCCACACAAAAATATTCCATTACATAATGTTAAAGGGGAAAACAATGTTTGGGGTGTATTTTAATTAGATTGAATTATTTAATATTTTATTAAATTGGTATACGTTGCTGAGGCCTACTACAAATTACTTCCTACATAACAGAAAGTACATAGTATTTACACGGACACATAAAAGATTACAGACTGGAAGTTCATTTTTAGTTTTGATTTGTGCTTTTAAGTGTGCTTTTAGCTTTTAAGTTTTCATATTATGTTATATGTATAAATGTTAAAAATCATATACTGGGTTACACCAAAGTATCTGTAAGGGATACTGAGCATGAACGGAAATAGCTTAAAAGATTTTTTTTCCTTTTAAATTATGCATTTTTATGCTGGACTACATTTACCACACCAAAATATCTTTGTACAGTATAAATAAAACAATTTACAAGGCCACATAAACAATTCCTTCGTAAACAACAAAGCCTTCTATGGATCATAATCTCCAGAAAAGTGATTTTAGTAGATTTAAGCGAATGTAAGTCTTAATTAAATTACAGCTAGTAATTAAGTAACAGTTAATTAGTAGTGTGTAAATAAAAATAGTAGGTCATATACAGGGTTGTATAAGACTGTTCAAGTAGATTTGCTGAAAGTGAAAACAAAATCTGTTATGCGTCTTTAAAGCATTAAAAGGTAGTTAAAAAGAGTTAATTAAATATGTTTCTCTGTCCATCTGATCATCTGTATGTCTTTCTTGCATTAATATAGTTTGACTGATCTAGAATTGTTATGTGTTATTGAGATTAATTATGCCATGTCCAGTACTGAAATACAGTGCATGAAGCTTATAGTTTAATTGCCGAGACAATCAAAAGAATTCTATTACATTACGGGTCATAGTAAAATATCATAAATATACAAGTATGTATAGTGGTCGTCTGGTCCACCCATTTGTTTCACCGTCTGTCCCCAAATACTATCGCAAAAACTACCAAACTATATAATTTGAATTTAAATACATAAAATCCTTGCAAATCATTTAAAATTTTATGAGAATCCAGTCACTACTTAATAATAGTTTTCTCCAATCTATCAAATCCTATCATTCATAAATAATTCAGTCATATGCCATGACAGGTATTGATTCTAGGTTGCAATGGTGATTATGCCCCATTTAAGAGGTAATATTATTTCTGTATTACTGAGTTTAATACATAACATTGTTATAAATTTTCTATTCATACATTTTTGCATAAAAGTGCCGCAGCTCTTACACCAAGATCTGAATATTTTAAAAATTTCGTTGTAATAAGAACGCACCTCATTTAATTGCTTTGAAGTGCCATTTCCGACTTGTTTATTCTTATATTCATTTATGTTATTGGAAAACTTTCAATTGTTGTTTGTATAATCTTAAATGTTACACAAAGTATAGTAAAAAGTAGTTACTTAAAGAGCTGACGTTGAGGCTCCTGATCTGTAGATTTACTAGTTTTATTATGTTATAGGTGTGCTATAGAAGCCATGAAGAATTTCCTTTTGTGTGTCAAAGAGGAAGTGGTTGTTACTTCCTTGACTGAAGGTGGTTACTGGGTTTTGATGGAGAGCAGTGATAAGTATCCAGAAGCTGTAGCTGCTCTAGGGAGGTCAGTTTGTAATAGTTAAAGAAATGTTATGTATAAAATTTATTGTGGTATATTGTAGTTAGTATTGCATTTACAATTTGAATTTGTTCATATTTATGATAATTTTAAACTACTTAATAAAAGTTTAAGTATTAGATATTTTGTAAATAACTAAATAAAAACATGCTTTATGGTTAGATTTATTTTATGTGCCAGAACTGTTTAGATTAATAATAATTTTTTCCCTTTACTTTTAAATTATCTTTATGCTGCCTCCATATTTAATCTATTTTCTCCATACTCATATGAATTCTTTCCTTGTTTTAATGTCACACTTATATCCATTTTATTTAACACATACAGCAAATTTCAATATACTACATACATTAGGCAACATTTTATTCAATTCTTTTTTCAATAAATGAAAATAGTAATTACTAGTCAGGAGTCTTTCATATTCCTTATTAATTTAAAGCTGAAAATATTTTTAGTTGATTCAAAAGTGGTTCCCATTTAATTTCTATTTTATGTGAATAACATAGAGAAATGAATCAGTAATATATTTTTCACCACAATACAGTTTTCTTTTCTATGATCAGAGTGCTTATATCTTACATAACACAAAAATTTTCTTGGTATTGAAAGCAGTAAGAAATCATTGTTTAATAATTAAATTCAAATGCTATTATTTTGAAGAATCTGTAAATTAATTCAGAAAATTCTTATCTGCATTGTATGATTGTTTCATAATTAACTCAATAACATACTGCGTTAATTGGAAAATATTATTATTTAATATATATTTTAGAACATGATTTCTATCTGGAAACATTATTTGGAAATGTACATTCTGAACTATATCATACAGCACGATAGTGCTGTATAGTAGAGCTCAGATGCATCTCTAATGTTAAAGTCCAAAGTTTGCCTCTTAATAACTTTGAAACTAATCATCGGATTGCGATGAAATTGAAAAGGGGAAGTGTCCTACTCTAGATCTCAAAGTTTACAAAAATTCATCCAGATCCACCAATTAGTTTCGGAGATCCAAAACCCCTGTTTTGGCACTTTTTGCTCATGAAACAAGAGAAAAAGAGAAACAACTCAATTATAACCCGAACCAGGAAACATTCAGCGACGTGTAATAGCTTGTTCGAAAACTTTTAATTTAGGGATGTGCCTTTCGAAGGTCTAGTAAAAAAATATCCAATATTAAGGAAATGGCACCCATTTAAAATTTATATAACACTAAACCTTCCATAATTTAACATTATAGAAATCTCTCCTTTTTTTTAAATTGCTAATTCAATTATTTCTTTCGCGTTGCCACCAACTAAAAAACAGTTCAATAATTTAAAAAAGAAGTGATAACACGTGTTCATTTTTCATAGATCAATAAAAATTCTGATTCTCTTGATAGGTTTTTGAATTTTTGAAATTGACATCATTCGAAACAGAAAATACACAATTTTCATAAACATATATATAAACTGTAATTAAATATGTGTTAAAACAACATTGCACCTTTATTTGAGTGTTTTCGACATCAAAACAGTTACTACAATACAGTATTTCAATTAAAAAGGGATAGTTTAGAAAAAAAATTCTTCTATATTTATAAAAATAACGATTTGAAAATAAGCTAAAAAAAATGTATGTAGATACCTATGGTCATAAGAAAATCTGTGTAGATACCGAAAAACTGCAGTGGGACTACAATTTGGGAGGGGGCAGTTCTGTCGCCAAATATCGCCAAGTTTTTCCCGAACTTGGCGACATATCCCCAAATCTGGTGCACAAAATTACTCACCAAAATTGAAGCCAACTTGGTGTTATTTCCGATATTTTGCCAAACTAATATGTCTAAAAATAACTTTAAACTAAATCTAATAATAGTTTAGATTTGTCAGTTGAAGGTGATTGATAAAGTTCCTGAAAGAATCTGAAAAAGCTATGAAATCATATAAAAAACTGGTGGAACCAAAGAGAAAAGTAGAGCTTGATTTAAGAAAAGTTACAGTAAAAATTAGGAATATATTTAATATAAAAATGTACGTAAAAAAGAAATAGAATCAGATGATCTGTAAAGCTCATGAAATAATCCAAATTATATACAAAATTATACTATTATCCATTCAAAATGATTACTGAGGGAGGTAGTCAATATAGTATATTGTTATGCTGTCTCAAATTAGTTAAGCTCCACAACGCTAAACGAATATAAACCATGAAGTAATAATTAAAGTAGAACATTAATATAATCAGGCTGTTGAGGAATTGATGTAGGTAAATATGAATGAACACAAATATTTAGTATATGGTTGAATCATATCTGTTCAAGGTATTAAGTTTACTTAGAGCTTTGAACTTCCACTTATCAAAAGCGCTGGAATTGAATTATGTCCACACTTTGTACTGAACGAACCGTTCTCGCACTTCATTACATCAGCCTGTAACATATAGTTATGAACCCAAATATTTAAATTGGTTATGGATGATTGAAATACGGAGTGAGTTAAGAATGCCTCTTTTTCCCTGATTGATTTAATGGCACCAGTAAAGCACAGTCCACATTTTCAGCTAACAAAAATTTGGATTATTTCATGAGCTTTACAGATCATCTGATTCCATTTCTTTTCATCGTATATTTTTAGATTAAGTATATTTCCCAATTTTTACTGTAACTTTTTTTAGACAGAGCTCTACTTTTCTTTTTGGTTCCACCAGTTTTTTATATGATATATTATTCTTTTGTATGTTTATTTTTATTCATAGGTCTATTTGTGTCTGTTGCCCAGATCAAGTTCCAAAGATTATTACTTTTCTGAATCCTTTGTTAAATAGTTCAGTTGATGTCCAGAGAATTATTTCAGTATCTCTCTTTGTAGAATTTCTTTCTCAAACTTATAGAGGTAAACAATCACTTGCTGAGCCATTAATTAATAACCTTCTGGGGAGATTAGTAGATAATTCTCCAATTGTAAGACGACTCTGCATTTCTGGTCTTGGTAGTGTTGCAATGTTGGATAAGGACCAGGTAATTTGCATTTTTACTTACTTATTTATTTATTTATTTTGTAAAATACTCAAGGGAAAAACTAAAAATCTAAAAACATTGTTAAAGTTATTGTTATAATTATGAACTTTGGTGTATACGCTATGAAATTTTGATATAGATAAATCACATTAGATAAGCTCTGAAAACATTTAAAGCATAAAAGTTAAAAACGTCAAACAAGTTTCAACTACATTGTAACTTTCCTCAGGATAATTCTATCCAGTGTCCAGAAATTCAAAATATTTAAGGATTTTAGAAGTTGTATGTAAAGATATTGCATTGATCTTGCTAATATCACTGTGCCATTTAAAAAAAAAAAAAAAAAAAAAAAAAAAAAAATTGGTTGCCTGTAAAGTCGGTATACGGGCGAAAGTTTTACGTGACAACGACTTTGAGTTGTAAAATAATTTTAATGTGAATATTCATTCGTATAGTAGGAAGAAGGATGAAATAATAGTAACAATTTAAAACATTTATTTATACAAAGAATTATATTTAAAACATTAATTTATACAAAGAATCTCGCACTGAATTTCATATTAACAAAATTTTATTTTTACCTTTACACATACATACGTATTTATATACAAATATACATACAATAACTTGCAATACACTGTGTTTGTTAAACACATTTTACTTCATGTTTATTGATGTCAAATGTTGAATTTTGTAAACAGCATATTAAAGAATTTTTCAATGAGCAGAATATAACTAAAGTAAAATGGCTTTCACTAATCACATATCATTAGTTTTCCATAATATACCACCGAATTACGAAATAAACTACACTTATTTTCTTTGTACTTTATACTAATAACTAATACATAACGTATTTCGTCTTAGTTTGATACTATCTAAAATTCCTATTAAGCACCGCCCCTTCCTTGCAGCGAATTCACATTCACGTTCAGAAAATCGTCCCACAAGTGACCGGAAAAAGTTAAGAGAAAAGTGAGCGCGTATCGTGAGCGGAGCGTAACGTAACGTAACGCAGTTTCTTGAAGTGTCTCCCGGCAAACCAATTTACAAGACGTTGTCACATCAAAAAAAACTATTAACTTTTATTAAATTTTTATAAAAACTATGTAGCTATTAAATTAGCTAGTTAAATGTTAAAGCAAAATAAATTCTCCTATTATTAAAACATGTTGTGCGTTTCGTTGCAAGAAATTTTTTTTTTTCTTGTCTTTTTCTAATGATAAAAACATAATTTGTTTCTTATTTGTCATTTTATTTCAGGTAGAAAGGTACTCTACTACTATTCTATCTGCTATGATGGCAGGAATGGATGACCGAGAAGATCCTGGTTGCAGCATTACATTAGAGGCTATGAATGGATTATCTTCTATTTTGTCTCAAGTTTCTGAAGAAGATGTTCGGAACATTCTAATAAACATTGCCTTAAGAATAAAACCGTTATTTGAAAAAGTAATATATATATATTTTTTAATTATTATTATTGACAATCATTGATCACTGTAAATGGTTTGTGATACCTGATAATGTATAAATTAATTCTGAAATGTCAAAATAAAAAGTTGATGGATGATAATGATTGAATTTTATCAAAATAATCAAAACAATCAGAAGTTTATATTAATGGCTAAAATTAAGAAATAATAAAATATATATGAACTTTAAAACATTCACTTTTATTTAAAATACAATTAAAATAATGAAAAACAGATTTTAATAGTTAATTTTATTTAAAATATCTTAATACTTTCAAGTTTTAAACCAGGCTCTTCATCAGAGAATATTTTTATAGCTAATTTTTGTTTATTTATACAAATACAAACTTTAAACCATTCAATTTTAATTGACGATTAAAATAATCAAAGAGATGCTAATAGTTATCTAGCTGCATCCGTCAAAATTTGACGGAAATTAATATATATTAGATATGATATATATCAGTCTTATATACATAATAAGATACTGAGCGAAATAAGCAATTGCCACCTCTTAAAATAAGGATAACATAACTTTTCGTGATGAAGATACACAAACTTCAAAAAATAAGGAAAACAACTCATAAGTTATTTCGTTGGACTTAACTTCAGCTACAAATCTTTTTTAATGCGGTTTCTAAACCTTAGACATTATTTAAATGCCAAATTATTTAGAAAGTTAATATAATACCCCAGAAGACAAATTCAAAAATATCTGCTGAGTTTATTTTTTCTCCGTTTAAATATCACTTGGTAACTGTGCAATAATTATAATATCAATAAAACAATTTAGTTATAATCGAAACAGGGAGTTTCTTAACTGCATAACCAACTCACTACACATTTACAGCACTTACAATAAATTTAATTTATTTACTGCCTCCATGAACTTGTCAAAATTAATTTTATTGGTGTGGCAACGAAAAGAAAAGCGATATTTTTGTTATCAAAAAGAATAAAATTTTTGTGTTTGTTGCTAATATGCAGAAAATATTTATTTTATTTATTTTTATATTAAATAACTTAATACAATGAAATGATTTTGATTAATTTTTGATATTATGTAAAGTAGAAATATCGTAATACTGGCATATCACAGGTTTTATTCTTTTTTTACTAATATGACATCATTTACACCTTCAGAAACACTCATCTTTTCCGAAATAAAAGTGTGATTTCTGCAGTTATTTAAAAATTCTTTAGTTTCATAAAATATTTATTATAATTAAATAAAAATGATGCAATTTATGGAAATATTTTTATTGTGCACACAATGGACCTTTAAATAAATAGAAGTTCTGTTGATTTAAATGCAGGAATGTGAATCATGACTGACACAGCTATAACAATGTATATTATATTCATGGAACAAATTTATCTAGTTTCTGAATGACGGCATTTTCTACATCGACAAAATTTTGCTTTAGATATTATATTTAATTAAAGTTTATTTTCTGTTATTTTATTTACATAATACTTAATAATGTTACTCAGTAAATAATCTGTGTATTGTACCGCGATTAGGGAATAATTATGTGCAAACTTTTTATTACGATTAAATTTTACGAAAACCATTATTTCTTTGAAATGCGATTACGCATTCACTGATGAGATCAAGCTCCTGATTGGTGGAAAGTAATAAAGCAAAATAAATTTTTATTACAGTGAGAAAAGCTTAACCTGTTGCCACTGTTTTGAAGAAATGTTACAAAGAAGCTTTTAAAATTAAAAAAATATATATAAATGGAAATAAATTAAAATTTAGCCGGAATAGGCACATCTACACATAAACAGCTTTCATTTTAAAAAATAATTATTAAAATCGAGCTAGTAGAAAGTTCAGGGCTGATGACTAAAAAACAGCCAGGTCTTTTAAATATATAGATTTTATTTAAAATATCTTAGTACTTTCAAGCCTTAAACCAGACTCTTCATCAGATAATATTTCTATACCTAATTTTTGTTTATTTATACAAACTTTAAAGCATTCAGTTTTGCTTAAAATTATATTACCGACATTTTTGGCTTGTCACAAGAAAGAGTTGTGGGTAGAGGGTGCCAAATTGCAACTTTGCTCCGGATGCAGTTTTCTCTTTGCACGCCTCTGTAAAATGTGATTAAAATAATAAAAGAGAGATGTTAATAGTCAGTTTTATTTAAAATATATTTGTACTTTCAAGCCTTAAACATGACTCTTAATCAGAAAATATTTTTATAACTAATTTTTGTATTCGTATAAACAAACAAAAAATTAGTTATAAAAATATTCTTTGATGAAAAACCTGGTTTAAGACTTGAAAGTACTAAGATATTTTAAATAAAACTGACTATTAACATCTCTCTTTTATTATTTTAATCACCTTTTAAGTAAAACTGAATGTTTCAAAATTCATATTATGTATTCTGTGTTTAAAACAAGAGAAAAATAGCGTTTCTTCATATGTTTTTATTTAAGAAATAATAGTTAATTTTTTCAAAGTTTAAATCACATGACGTATAAAAGATAGATGCCTCTGTGTGTCAGATAATTAAAATAAAAATCTTACAAGTTTGTTGATAATTGTTTTTGTTTATACATTTTGTTTATGGAGGAAGTTTTTTCAATTGGTTTATGTAGAAAGCTTTTCATTATAATAAATGGAAAATTCTAGTATGAAATATGTACTTTCCTTGGATTCTAATGCTTGTTTTTCACCTTCTATTTATGGTATCAAATGAATTGTACTGATTATCAATTGCAATCATAGCTACATTCTACACATTTTAGATTTGCTTGTCTATTATCGACTGATCACTGAAAATTAGCAGTTAACAACTTCATACTAATAATTAAATAAGGGACCTTCTTTGGATCCATGAATAAATACAGTCACTGAGATTGCACATTCCCTGTTATGTATATTTCTCACCCCCTCTCCTATTGCAGTTAATCTTTTCTTAAACTTTGCTTTTCAAAAATAATTGTTGTATCATGTCATGTATATTATTGATCTTTTTACAGGAATATCTCAAAAATTTAATTTATGATTTTTTCTTGTGTTTCAAACATGAATGATGCTGTCAGCAATGCAGTTTAAAGTTAATGTAGATAATAATAAAGTCATAAAAACACTCAGTTATGCTCTGTCACATAACTGAACTGCCTAAAAACTGTCACATAAATATGCCAACTGGTGTGCAATAAGCAAAGAAAAAGGTCAGTAGCTAAGAAACAAACACTTAAAGTCAATTTTTTTTTCTTTTTCTTTATTGCATTGACTGCCTGCCTTAAGACGCCACACTACTGACTGAAAAAGACCTGGATGATAATGTAATGTCTATGTTTTTTTTTTTTTTTTCAAATATTTTGCTAAAATTTTACTATTTTGATGTAATTTTTTTTGCATAGGATAGCGGAAGACAATCCACAACCAGCCTAGTTTTTACTTTTTCAATTTTGGTTTCAGATTTAAAAAAAAAAAAAAAAAAAAACTTTCAGAACCGGTTTGAACTGGTTATGAAACTGAAACTATCCTAATATAAAAAGAATGTAACCAAAATCGAAAAAGTAAAAACTAGTGCAGTTATGGATCGTCCTCAGCTATCCTATGCAAAAAAAAAAAAAAAAAAAAAAAAAAAAAAATCATGTCAAAATATTAAAATTTGAGTGAGATATTTGAAAAGAACGCCCCCATAGACTTTACATTATCATCCTGATCTTTTTCACGCAGTAGTGTGGGCTCTTAAGGAAACTTTTGCATTTCCAATTCTTCAGTTGTGGAGTGGTCCTCTTGGCAGTTGTGGAGAGAGGAAAGAGTACAACAATAAAAATTTTATTTAAATGAACATATCTTATTTTAGGAAAGCAATATACATGATGAAAATTAAACTTACATAAAAATTATTTTCCCACTAAGTATCTGTCGAAAACTTAACTAGATTTTTAATAAAGAATACCATTGTCTTTTCCACCTCTTTTTTGGTAGATATGTGTGTTGCTGAACGCATGGGAAAACATGCAGTTATTTAAATTAGCACAAAATATATATTTTTTAAAAAGCAATAATTATGTTAAAAAAACTAAGTTTTATAAAAGGTTTCATTTCAGATATCTGTTGGAGATTAAGATGATAAAAAGTTTTTGTTAGGAAAGCATTACATTTTATACTTTTATTCTTTTTACTAATTTTAAAAAATTGTGCTTTGTATTAATATGAATATAAATACTATTGATAATTCTGATATTGTTTACTATTTTATTGTGTGTATGTATAGACAGAAAAAAAGTACTTAAAATTCTCAGAAAGTTTTAGCTTTATGTGTTCGATAATAATAGATGGATTTTACTTTTGCTTATGTTTTGTAACATATCGATATAAAAACATGATAGTTTCATTTATTTATTTTTCTGAAGGAAAAACCTTTAGTTAGAGGTGCTGCAATAACTTTATTTGGAGATCTGTCTCGTTTTGGAAGTGGCCCATCAAAAGAACAATTCATCGAGCAAGTTCATAGCAATCTTATTCCCCTTCTTCTGCATTTAAATGATGAAGATAAACATGTCATTAAGGTATTGTTTCGTATTGGTAAATTTATAGTGTTTGTAATTTTGTCATTGCAGTTAATTCTATTGTCAGTAAAAAATTTTTATTAAAGGGATTTATTATTGTATGTTTGCTAAAAACTGTTTCAAGCTTTTAAATCTAGTGTTATAACCGTAGCCCTATGAAACCTTTATTAAATATTTTTTTTAAATATGGAGTTTCTTGTTATTCCAGACCAGTTTATGATCATTTTGTCTATAAACACATTTCTATAAAAATAATTTTAATTTCATATTTTAATGTATTAAAATATGATGTATATATTGTAATGTATTGTATTGTTATTTACATTACTTTCCATAGAATTTCAGATTAATAATGATATTTAAAGACATTTCTTCCATAAGCTATTAATGTATTCAGTTTGTTGAAGAAGGGAAATTTTTTTTTAAAATATTTTTGCAAAATAAGCTAAAATGATCTTTTTTTAATTAAAAAAAATTGCAATTTTTTTACTCTTGAAACTAGTTGTTGCCAGGATTGCTCTTGTTTGATGCCAATTTTAACTGTGAATCTAATTATGAAAAAATTTTAGAATAAATTGCATATCTTGTGTTATATATTTTTTCAATTATTTTCAAATTTTTTGGGTATTTGAATATAAAATATTGTATAAAGTATTCAGAAAGTAAAATAGAGTCTCCCCCCCCCCCCCCCAGCTTCTCCTTCTTCCTTTTTTTTTTTTTTTTTTTTTTTTTTTAAGAAACATTTTTATCATTTAAACTATATCTAAGATCTGTAGATTTTTATCTTCAATCTTGATGTTACTATCTTTAGATTTTAATTTATCCATTTCACAGTGACGCACCCTCCCCCCATAGCCATGACAAAAATACAAAAATTTCCATTTTTATGAACTGAATCATTCAAAACAAAACTAAACTTAGAATTCCATTTATTTTGTTCGAAATCCGCCACTTTATTGAATCAAATGTTGTTTAAAAATTTGACTCGTTTAAGCGTCAGTAATATATTTTCTTTTAAAAATGGGGAAAGCACATGGTAACAGTATCAATATCAAAAACTGGTCACTCATTTCGGAAAAAGCCAGCATTCATTTGTACTATTGGAAATCAGCCGAAGGCTAAAAGGAATGGTCATTTCCTGTCACTGCCAATGCTGTCTCGGGTTTTTCAATACGGCACTATTGGGGGGGGTGTCTTAATTAGTTGCATCTGTTTCTTGATCTTTTTTTTGGAAACGGGACTGGACTCGAATACCAGGTAATACACAAAAATACATGTTCACGTGTTTTGAAGGTTGGACTAAATTCCACAAACATTCTGTTGTTAGTTGCTGTAGTGCTAAGATTTTGTGCGTTTTGCTATGACTGATATTAAATCCCCTTCAGAGAAGAAAATTGTGAAAAATATGTATATAAGAGATCATTTTTTAAAATCTTTCGAATTCCTTCAAGCATTCTTAAAAACCAGGTATGTTTGGAAAGTATGTAATTCGTTTATGTTTCTGGAAAGATATTTACAGTGCTGTGCGAAAGGGAGGTGGGAGGTGGTCGCCCTGGGCACAGAGATTTAGGGATTGTCAAATTTCTAACTACTTTCTACTTACACTTTAAAGGGACGGCTTTCAGACAATTTTTTTAATTAATATTAATTCTTATTTAAAAAACGCCCGAAATAGGCAAGTGGGTAAATGGAAAAAATGTGACCGGAAAAACAGTTATCGAAAAAAAAGTGAAATAAACTACAAAAGTGGAAAGAAAGGGACAAAGAATTGATTTGGGGGGATTTATTATTGATTTTGGGGATTCATTATTAATTTTAGCGATTCATTATTGATTTTAGCAATTAATTATTGATTCTGGGGATTCATTGGTTAAATATTTAGGGGGGGGGGTCGGGGGGGAGGTTCTTAGTTTAGGTAAATGGGTTTTTCATGCTGAATTAACTGTTTTGGTTCAATTTTTGGACATATAATTACCCCTCTCCCGCCAGATCTGCCCTAAACTAAATAAATGGGTTTTTATGCAGAATTATCCAACGTGTGTCATTTCTTAGATTATGTTCTTTCTGATAAGGATTATATATAGTATATAATGCCTGAAGAGTTTTGGGAGTTTAATGGTTCAGAAAAAAAGGAGAAGGGGTAACTTCTCAATTTAAATTAATATTTTTTACGCAGAATTATCCGATTTACTTGGAATTTTGGACATAGGTTCATTATGATAAGACATATCTGTGATTAGTTATGGGGTTCTTTTGCTTATTATAAAGTGAGGATGGGCAATTACACCCCCCCCCCCCTCAAATTAGATAAATCAGTTTTTATGCAGAATTATCCGATGTATTTCAAATTTTAAATATAAGTTCTTTCTGATAAGGTAAATCCCTGAATAGTTTTAGGAGTTTAATGGCTAAGTATAAAAGGATGGGGGATAATCCCTCTTAAATTAAATAAATGGCTTTTTACGCAGAATTATCCGATTTGCTTCGAATTTTGAACATAGGCTCATTATGATAAAACGTATCTCTGATTAGTTATGGGGTTCTTTTGCTTATTATAAAGGGGGGGAGGGCAAGCAATTATCTCTCCCTCAAATTAGATAAATCGGTTTTTATGCAAACTTATCCTATATATTTCAAATTTTAAATATAGGCTCTTTCTGATAAGGTGAATACCTTAATAGTTTTAAGGGTTTAATGGCTAAGTATAGAGGCAAAAACTGAGGAAAACCCCCCTTAAATTAAATAAATAGCTTTTTATGCAGAATTATCCGATTTCCTTCAAATTTGGATGTAGGTTCTTTATGATAAGGCGTATCCCTGATTAGCTATGAGGTTCTTTTGCTAAGTATAAATAGGGAAACGGACGATTATTCCCCCGCCCTTAAATTAGATAAATTGTTTTTTATGCATTATTATTCGATATATTTCAAGTTTTTGATATAGGTTCTTTCTCATAAAGTGGATCACTAAATAGTTTTAAGGGCTTAATGGCAAAGTATAGAGGGGGGGGACTGGGGATAACCCCCTTAAATTACATAAATGGCTTTTTATGCAGAATTATCTGATTTGCTTCAAATTTTCAATGTAGGTTCATTATGATAAGCCGTATAAGCTAATGAATATAGTTAAAATAGGGAGGGATGCAGCAGTCCATTCAGGGAACCCTTTTGGGGAAAGAAGCTTGCTTTCCCCATTCGATGGAAGAGGATGTCCAGTAGATATCGCGGGCGGCTAGTCTCTTAGGAAATTTGTCGATCAGGGGATTTCCTGGTAAAGGTTTGCCGCAAAAATACCCAAGTAACATAAAAAAGTGAGTTGAATGCAACTGAACGCAAATAACAAATAAAAACAATTTTTCTTTATTTTTTAATTTAATGATTGAAAACAATTATCCCAGAAAATATTATAACACATTTTACCTTTTTTCTTATAATGATTAATTTCCATTTATTTTGCATTTAAAACTGCTTTATTTATTTATTTGTGAAAAAAGTAATATGCTAAATCATTTCTTGTAATTGTCATTTTAATTTATGCTAAATATTTATCATTTTAAACTGGATTT
This sequence comes from Maratus speculifer, assembly GCA_964019185.1. Taxonomy (NCBI): domain Eukaryota; kingdom Metazoa; phylum Arthropoda; class Arachnida; order Araneae; family Salticidae; genus Maratus; species Maratus speculifer. Next base: position 50,871,848 of record OZ025290.1, on the reverse strand, counting down.
TTACTAATTAATGTCCCATATTACACATCACAAAATATAATATAAAAAATTTCAAAAATATGTGTTAGAAAATTTTAATGTACAAACTATGCTGTATGTCATGAACAGATGAATTAGCAGGGCTCCCAAATCGTCCCCTTTTCCCCCCAAAAGTCCCCTTTTTTGAAAAAGGTCCCCTTTAGTCCCCTTTTCTTATTTTGGTCCCCCAAGTCCCCTTTTCTGTGCCTGAAAAAGAATCCCCGCAAAATAAAAAATAAAAAGAATATTGCCCAGTTAAACTGATGGCATTGAGCTCACAGGCTACTCATACTAATTGTATATTACAGCCTTATATTTTCAAGGGTTCATTCCGTTCGAAAAACATGTTAAGGGGGGGGGGGACAGCTCCATCCATTTCCCTGTTTTATACTTAATCATTGAACCCCTAAATCTTATGAGGGATATGATTTTTTATATAAAAATTTTGAATAAAAACTGATAATTCTGCACAAAAAAACCCATTTTTATCAATCAAAAGTAGGGGCATGAACCCGTTCCCCATCATTATACTATCCAATGAACACCTAATACTAATAACGGAAGTGTCTCATCAGAGTGATCCTACATCTAAATTTCGATCGAAAATTGATAATTCTGCATGAAAAACCCATTTATATAAATTAAGGAGAGGGGCATGAGCCCCTGTTCCCCTGTTATACATTTTGAATGAACTCCAAAATCTAATCAGGGAAGTGCCTTATCAGAATATACATATATCCAAAATTTCAAGTGAATTGAATATTTTTATCATGAATTATCGCGTTACGCACATACAGAACAGACAGGCACATAAGCTCCCATGCTTTGATAGCCTGTAAGCTAAAAACTGAAAATCACTAAAAGCCTTCAAATCCAAGAAGACAAAATTTTTTTAAGTGGACATAAAATAGCGTTATAATGGGTATAAAAAAGCATTGTAACTGAAATTCTTTCAAGAATCTAAATGTTAAAAAATCACCACAGAATACAGACAAATTAAAAAAATCGTATTAAAATTCTTAAAAATTAAAAAACTTGCTGAACACGAAAGTTACTACATTAAACATTAAACTACTGCTTGACCAGTCTTCAATAACGGGCCTTGGCGTGCTTCAATCCCCTCCCCAAATGGAGCTTTTTGAATGGAAAGAATCATTAATTGAGGGGAGGGAAACAGATGATTAAAACTTAGAAAAATGAATTTAAAGATCACAACTCCAAACCATATTAAAGAAAATGGTTGGAGTAAAATGTCTTTTCACATATTTTTACCTTTTTTTTATCTTTACAAGATGAAAATATTGAATTCATGAAATGATTTAGGCTTCCAGTTTTCGATGGATTTATAAATTTTAGAAAATCTTGAACTTTTGTCTAACTTAGGATTCAGTTAGACATTGACACAAGTTGCTACTGATTAGGTTTTCATGTTAATTTTTCAAAAAGTGGTTTCTTATAAGCTGCATTTTGTGGATTTGCAGAAGTTTAGCGATAGTCATATCTGAAGAACTAATGCACAAAATTTCATATTTTTAGAATTCTCATGATGGGCATGGATTGCAATTTAATTTTGAGACTGTGATAGCGAATTTTGAAGTATTAACATGCATTAGGTAGAAGAAAGTTTCGGGATTGCCACATCCGATTAGTTTGACAAGGATTGTCCTTGGGGGTACAGAATATTTACATATACTGCATTTATAGATTTTAAACTTGTGCGTATATGCCTAATTTTTGGCACTAATTCTGAATGTGTAATTTTTTATAAAAATCTATTAAGATTTTATTTTATACAAAAAATCACTTTTTAAAAAGAAAAAAATGCTTTTGTGTGACATATTATTTAAATATAAGCGTTTCTTCACTAATTATCATTATTTTATGTTTGATTTGTTATTATAGGCTGTATAAAATGAACTTATTAGCCCCTTTTATTTATGAGTGGTAGTTTTCTAATCAAACTCTAATTAAACTACAGCGAGATTCAATCTCATTTGAAGAATTGACCGAAGGAGGTATCTCATCGAGTCTAACATCTTGCTAGGGCCTATATTGACTTCGGACAATTAGGGGCATTTCTTTATGTGATGTGTGTATGGTATGGGGAATCAGAAAATTGATTTTTTCACACATCCTCTTAAAACTCTTGGCCTAAGCACCCATTTACCACTGTATTAGCTCACCATTTCACCACCTGCAGATGTTTTAATGTTTAATTGCATTCATTACTACTCCATAAATTTTCTAAAAAATTAAGAAAAAAAATCTGCTCAACATATTTTAACAATTAGCATCTTTTCATCCCTCTCTGTCGCCAGGGGACGCTATTGAAAAAAATTCTCAAAAAATTTAATCCAAAATATGTCATGTAATATCTGAAATGAAAGGCTAGGTTATGAATAATGTTATTCTTCATTCCCTCTCTACCTCCATTCTCACTGCTCTATATCATCCCCATCTGTGTAAGGATTTAATAATTATAAACAATTTATTAATTTTTAACAAATTTAATTAGTAACAATTTTGGTTTATTAATTAAAGGTTAGAATGTTTTGAAACGAATATTAAATAAAACCTTCTGAGTGATCTGTGATCATACTTACTCCTGTAAGGAAAATTATCAAGATGAATGTCAAAATATTGAATGCTGTATATACTTTTTCAGTAGGATATTTAAATGTGTTTAAATAAAATTGTGTACATTGTTTAATGAAATCTTATAAAAATAATCATCTAACATATTTTCTGGGGTAATTTAAAAAAGTTACTTCGTATTTAGGAAAATTTGTTCTACATTTTTACACACGATCCTTTTTTTTTTTTTTTGGTTTCAGTTATAAAAAATGGTCCCCCAAAGTCCCCTTTTTAAATAAAAATGGTCCCCTTTCCCTCTTTTTGAGGACTAAAATGTGTTGGGAGCCCTGAACTAGTAAATTCATTAATTTGTAGTAATAAAATAGTTTTTTGTTACTAGCTTATGTTAGTAATTATAAAGTTAATTGTTTAAAAACCTGTAGTTCTTGATAGATCTTAAAGTTTGAATGCTTAAAAAAATTAAAAAACAAATTTAAATTAAAAAAAGATTTTAAGAAAAACAGGATATTTTTTTTCTTTCTTAAGATATTTATAGAATACTGAAAAATGCTATGCAGAAACATAAAACATAGTTTTAAATGCAAACAGCTATTGAGGATATATAAATAAACCCTTAAAACTATTCAGGGATTAACTTTATGAGAAAGAACCTATAATCAAAATTTGAAATACATCTGATAATTGTACATAAAAAACAATTTACCTAATTTAAGGGGAGAATAATCGCCACCCCCCCCCCTTTTTAATTAGCAAACGAACCCCATAAATAATCAGGGATACCACTTATCTTAATGAACCTACATTCAAAATTTGAAGCAAATCGGATAATTCTGCATAAAAAGCCATTTATGTAATTTAAGAGAGGTTATCCCCCATTACCCCTCTATACTTAACCATTAAACTCCCAAAATTCTTCAGGCATTATATACTGTGATGACGTACTGACAACTTTAATCGTGGCAGAAGATAGATAGCGAAGTCTTATTGTGAAAGGTATGCAGGGATGAAAGTATCATCATTCAAAACTGAGAAGAATAGATGCTATTGACCTCAAGGGGCATGCCTAGAAAATGATTGCACTGGTCTAGTGGCAATGAACTGAAGAAGACACTGGGATTATTGAGAATTGAGAGGGAAGAGAGACATGTGCTGGTAATGTACAAGAATGTACATTGATATAAGATGGCTTAGACGTGCTAAGTGAACTGTAATATTGGAGTGTGGCTCCTATGCAGTTGTAATGTCATTTTGTTTATGTTTTTATTCAATGATCTATGATTCTAATAAAGAACTTGAGGAATTAAAAATGTGTTATTGATGAACTTAACAAATAAACCAACTAAGTAAAGAGAAACTCAGGCCGAGACGCCACAATACTGTATATAAGCCTCATCAGAAAGAACCTATATCCAAAATTTGACGCATGTTAGATAGTTCTGCTTAAAAACCATTTTATCTTATTTAAGGTGGAGAGGGGGGGGGGGGTAATTGTCTGTTCCAAAACTAATCAGACAAGCGTCTTTTCAAGTATGAACGTATATCCAAAAATTGAACCAAAACAGTTGATTCAGCATGAAAAACCCATTTACCTAAATTAAAAGCCTCCCCCGACCCCCCCCCTCTTTTCACACTTAACCAATAAATCCCCAAAATCAATAATAAATCCTTAAAATCAATTCATTGTCACTTTTTTTCCCATAACATTTTTTCCTTGTAGGTATTGTATGTATTGTTTCTTGTAACTTATGTCACTTTTTCCAGTCACTTTTTTCCCCCCTAGATTCAGGAAAGTAGATGTCATGATTAAAAAGCTATATAACTAAAAAATGTTCTTCATTCTTTGATAAAATCTTTCAGAAGATGATTCTCGCAGTGGATGATTTGAAACGAATTTACGACCTGGTAGCTACAAAAAGGAGAAAAAATGGTTGCCATGCGATCAAATTCGCTTATAACTCGTTAACTAATTTATTTATTTATTTAAATTAAAAAAAAAAAAAAAAAAAGATGGTGATTTTGTTATTTATAAGCAACTCTATCCTCCAGCAGAACCGAATTCTGGCTGCACCACTGCATTTCATATTCAGAGTTTTCTTATTGTTCCAAAAAATGAATAAATAAATAAATAAAAAAATATATATAATTAGTGGGAAATAAAATTAAAATTTAGATTTTTGAGAGGGAGGATATATATATATATAGTATAGACGAAAAAGTCATGAATTTTCTCCAGGCTACACCTGAAAATACAAACTGCTGTACCTGAAATGATCACAAAGATGTTGATAAATGTTCATTAGAAGGATAAGGGAAGGGGGATAAATTTTGGAAGGAGGAAGTTTATAATTTAGTTGAACAGAAGACAAGAGAAACAGACATTTTAGTGATGGAGGAAAGGCGTAAATTAAAGGCTGACTTTATTTATACTATAAAGCAACAAATAGAGTATAATGTATATATTTTTAATGATGAATTTTAAGGATGGCAGACGAGGATTGTAATTTGGTTGATTTATTACTCGCTTATTGTTTCTAGAAAGCAGCAAATAACAAACACGAATTTATTAAGATTCTTGATATTTTAAATGTTTTGTGCTTGGGGGGGGGGGGGGGGGGTATGTAAGTTTGAGAAACAGAAATTTTGCATAAAAAAGTAAGAGGAAATTCAAGAATGAAAAAAAAAATCGCTTAAAAATGGGTTAAGCTTCATCTTCTTGGACCTTTTACATTTCTGAGATACCACTGTAGGTTGTTTGTGACTATCTATTGTCTTGTCGTCTTGTAATATGCCCAGGCCATTTCCATTTTAGCCATTTGATCTTCAGTGATGTCAAAAATTTTTGTATGATTTCTTATCCAGGTTTTTTTCTTTCTGCCTCTTCTAGTTATGCCCAGCATACATCTTTTCAATGTTGTTTATAATCATTGTATCATTCGTTTTGTTAGAGTCCATGTTTCTGCTCCATAAATTAGTGCAGGCTAAACACATTGATTAAACACTTTTCTTTTTAAACAAAGAGGTATTATTCTTCAGAATAATATTGTTCTTCCCAAAAGCACTCCATCCATTTCTTATTCTTTTATTCATTTCATTCACGGTACTATTATATATTATATTTTCTGTGCTAGCTACATAAGACTTTGCACTTCTTTAACTCAGTGTTGTTGTAGATAATTTTCTTTTCTGATGCAAATGAATTTAACATCACCTTAGTCTTTTCCAAAATTATTTTTAATCCCACATTAATGCTAGCTTCTGCCAAATTTTTTACCATATTTTCCAATTCTTCAGGACTTACTGAAAATTAAAATTTCGTCAGTGAACCAGAGGTGACTTAAATATTTCCCATTTATTTTAATCCTATTGTTTCCCAGTACATCTTCTTAAAATATTTTCTAAGATAGCAGTAAAAAGCTTAGACGAAATGGTGTCTCCTTGTCTTATCCCTCTTCCAAACTTAATTTTCACTTTTCTTTTGTCCAAATGAATAGTTGTTTTTGCTTTCTTGTAAATCTTCTTTATGATATTGGTGTAAGGTTTGTCTATACCAGTGTCCTCCAGAGGTTCTACTACTGCTGATGTGCAGACCAAATCAAATGCTTTTTCATAATCAATAAAAGCAAGACAGAAAGGTAAATTATATTTCTTATGTTTTTCTATGATTTCCCTTACTGTTTGGATATGATCCATTGTGCTAAATCTTCTTCTGAATTTGCTTGTTCTTTAGGTTGAGCCGACTCCAGGGCTCATTCAAGTCTTGTCATTAAAACTTTGGTGAAAATTTTATAAATCACTGATAGTAAGTTGATCAGGTGGTAATTTTTAATGTTTTCCTTCTCTTCTTTCTTATAGAGTAGCATCATCACAGCATTATTCCAGACTTCTGGTACATTTGAAGGCCACCATGTCCATTTTCTTTGTAGCTTTTTCTTGAAAAGTGAATTCATGACATACAATTGTTCACATTCTACAAACTCAATCAATCTCTTTCCTCTTTCATTAGGTGCCCCAAATCCATTATTTCCTACTGATAACTCATCTTTCTTGAACTAGAGAAGTTATGTTGTATAACAATTTTATTTCTTTAAATGGATTAGAAAAATTGCCTTTAAAAGAGTTAATTTGTTTTTGAATTATTCTTTTAATTTTACACATTGTCTACCCAAACATGTCATTAAAAGTATGCAAATTGTGTGTTTTAGGCATGTAAGTACAGTTTACGGCAGCTTGGACCTTTGCTTGAATCTGAGACTATGAATGGAATGTTCCAGAAGCTTCTGTTAGAAGACTCACACATTCATTACACTGAGTTTATCAATGACTTGACCAAAACATTAGTAAGACTCCTTTAATACTTTAAATATATTTTGTTGCAACTAAAAAAAATATTATTACTATTATTATATAAACGCTTATTTTAGATTTCAGATTTTTATGAGAAGATTTCATTCTATGCTACTACATGTTTATCATACCTTAAAAGTCCATTTCCAGTTATACAATGTAATGCTGCTATATTTTTAGGTAAGAATAACTTATAACTAGCATATATTAATGTAATAATCAACTTTTTCACTATCATGTACCCAGATTTAAAAAAATTAATATTGAATTGTCTCGCTTGAATCCATGTACATATGAATATCTTGTGCCATTCTTGTTGGATACAAACTCTCTGGAAATTGTAGAAGTCAAGAAGGTAAGCATGCACTAGAACTTTAATGTTAGCAAAAAAATAAACGAATAAAAGCCTCGTTTAGACAAGAGAGGTTTTGAATTTTGCAAAAAATCCTATTTAAAATGCTAACTTGATCGTTGGTTAAATGTAGTCTGAGTTTACTGAAACTGTACTTGCTTATATGTGTGCACCTCTTTCTTTTCATTGTTTTACTAGAATTCAGGGAATGTACTTTTCCTGTTTACAAAACAAAATTCTTTTCTTTGTAAGACTTTTTAAAAATGTAATGGGAATAAAATTTAAACAAATAAGAAGGAATAAAAATGGCCACTGAACAATTTCTTACAAAAATTCCACAATTTTGGCACTCTTTAAAATCTGATGCTAAGAGACACTATCTTTGTTGCTCTCTTCTGTTCATGGCTCTGAGTAGCCATACACAAAACACAATACTGTTTAACAAATTTATCTTGATTTTAAATATATGCCTAAAATAAACCTTTAATAGGTTTTTAATAAACTAAAATTTACATATTACCGTAAAATCCTGTTAATTCGCCCTTCCCGATCAAACGCCCCCTCTCCACTTTATAAAAAGTTTGAAATTTTCAAAAAATTCCAAAAAAGCCCCCCCCCCCCCCCTTTTCAAAAAAAATTGCTGAGAAAACGCTAATTTTGCCAAAAAATCATGAAAAATAACTGCAAATTTCTTGAAAGGATCGCGAAAAAATCATAAATTTCGCCAAAGTATCGCCAAAAAAAACCTCATTTCGACAAAAGATTGCAGTAAAAACGCGAATTGTGTCAAAAAATCTCTAAAAAAACACAAGTTATGTCAAAAGATCGCAGAAAAATCGAGAATTTCTCAAAGGATCGCCAAAAAGAATGCAGATTTTGTCAAAAAAATTGTTGGAAAAAACGCAAATATGTTATAACTATAAATAAACGGTCAACAAATCGTGAAAAAAACATAAATTCTGTCAAAAAAATGCAGAATAAAGGAGATTTGTAAAAAAAAAAAAAAAAAAAAAAAAAAAAAAAGCCAAAAAAACAAAAATCTATTAAAAAATCTCGAAAAAATGCACATTTCATCACAGATTTTATAATTCATTCATGTCATCATGATTCATTCCTTTCTCAAAGGAGATTGAGAATGGAATGAATCATGATAAAATGAATGAATCATAAAACTTTCATGAATCTTTGATGAAATGATGAATGTTTTTTTCGAGATTTTTTAATAGATTTCATGCTTTTTTGGCTTTTTTTTTTACAAATTTCTCCTTTTTTCTGTGTTTTTTCAACAGAATTTACATTGAAAAAAAAATGCAATTTTTTTCAAGTATCGCTTTAAGTATCAATATTCATGATTCATTCATTTCATCATGATTCATCCCGTGCTCATCCCCATAAAAAAACGCAAATTTTTTCAAGTATCACAAAAAAACTGCAAATTCGTCAAATATTGCGAAAAAAAATCCTGCAGATATCTCGCGAAAAATGCAAATTTTGTGAAACGATCGCGAAAAAATCCTGTGTAAGCGCCCCCCTCTAATTATTTTACGATTTTTTGTCACATTTGGGGGGGGGGGATTAATGATATTATAAATTTCTTTTTGTTAGCTTAGTTAAAAAAAAAAGGCTCTTAAATAAATATAAAAATATATGACTAAATGAAATTTTCGCCTTGCTTTTAACACAAAATATATAATATGAACTTTAAAATGTTCAAGTTTACTTAAAAGGTGATTAAAATAATCAAATATAATGTTAATGTTAGTTTTATTTAAAAACATCTTAGTACTTTCAAACCTTTAATCAGGCTCTTCCTCAGAGAATATATATATTTTTTTTTTACACAAATACATAATTCAGTTTTGAAAATGAATGAGACTTGTGGCTTGAAGATTGAATTAGTAGTATTTTAGGTGAACGATAAAAAGAAATATTTAATTGTTGTACCATAAATTTTAATATGTCATTTTCTCAAATTATCAGGATTTATTATCAGAAAACCCATAGAAATCCTATGCAAAAACAAACAAGTGTATAATGATTTCCTATCGTATAAGATATAGAGTTTATGGTTTAACATCCTGAAAATAAATCCTACCTTATTATCTCTTATCACCTGGCAAGTGACATCTACTTATTTTTCAAATTTGATGTTATTTTGAAGTAATCATTTGCCTGATTTTTTTTTTTTTTTTTTTTTTTAATTTCTTTGAATGAATATTTTGAAAACTGTCAGTTCACAGAAATGTGTTTACTTTTATTTCATAGGCTATTTATTGGGAAATCTTCCTGTTGAAAAGCAATCTGCAATTCCAAAAGAGAGAGTCTGCTCAGGTAAAAAATTTAGAACTTTATTATCAAATTCAGAGTTACATAATTTCTGTTCTTCACCCTCTTTTTTTTTTTCTTTTTTTTTTTTTCATTGTGTGATGTGTATCAAGCAACTGTGAACTTTCACAAATTTTCATGGATATATTTTATGTGCAATCAATATCAAAATAAATAAGATACAGTCAAACCTCGTTAACATGAACCTCAAGTAGAATTAAATTTTTGTTCATGTTATCCGTAGTTCATGTTATCAGTAGTAAAAAAATATTTTTTAATGATCATTTATATTCAATAAATATATTTTTTTATAAACAATTAAATCAGTTTTTTAATAATAATAAAATTTATTATGAAACTTATATACTATACTTATTTTTAATTTTTATTTCGTACCAAACAGTTAATTTACAATAAGCTTAAATGCAATGATAAAGAATACAGGGACAAATGTGCATTTCAAATAGGGTCTGAACACTATTTGAATTCTACTTTGAACTGAGACTTATTTCTATTTTAATAATTAGACTAATAGTTATATATATTTTTATCCATTAATAGAAAACTGTTAAAAGTAATTAAGTAAATAAAACATGAATGCTATAAATTGCATTTTTTTACAGCATAAATGGTAAAGTATATAACACCAACTTCAAATAATGAATCGTACATTTGTAACTAAATTGCAAGAAATTAATTTTATTTACACTCAAAAGACTAAATAATAACAAAAATAATAATTAGATCCTTACCTTATTTATTTATAACTTATAGGTACCAGAAAAAAAATCAAAATTACGCCTTAAAAAAATCTGTTATTTGCAACTGTTTTCGGTTTCTGTCAACAGTTCGTTTGCGGAAATCTTCTAGTTTATCTACAACATCGAGGTACTCACTAGAATTTTCTGTTTGCATCACAAATCTTCGTACAATTTTCAATGCATTAAATGCTTCAATACTGGATACATTGTTGTATTCTGAACAGTCACTGCTATCATCTTCCTGTTCTGTTTCAGAAGAATAGTGTAAATTATCGGCAGTGATTTTAGCACACTTAATTTCCTTAACTATTTCTTCATCCGTAACTGTGTCGGATGTCATTATTTCATTGTCCATTGTTACATAATCCTCAAATATGACATTTTCTGGAAGTATGCCACGTGTTTTTGCTTCTGAAGAATCAAATTTTATTGTTTCTTCTGTTTGTAAAGGAGTTTCTTTGGTAGAAAATCCAGCTTTTTGGAAACAATTTTGGATAGTAGTGACAGAAACTTCTTTCCAGGCAGATCGAAGTACATTTAATGCATCCAACAAGTTTATAGAAAAGGATGTTCCCTGATCGAAACGAGAAACTGTTTGTAGGAGAATTTCTCTTCTATAGTATGCTCAGGGCTTAATTTCTAACAAAAAAAGTACAGGAGCTCTAGTATTTTGTAGTATAGTAACTACCGAAGCATATTTCTCCATCTTTTTCTCGTAAACCTTTTGCATTCCATACATTATTTGCAGAGCTGCAGAAAAAAACGGCTTTAATTGGACTTTAAAAAAAATAATTAAATATTTCAAAAATTACAAATTCAGACCTAATTCATAGATTGTTAGTATGTATAATAATCTTTGCTACCAATCATCAAGTTGAGTTAAGGAAGAATTTTTAGAAAGGAAAGAAACTTTAAAATAATCAATGATTTTTTTTTCCCGCTTTCTCCTATTTTAATTTAAAACTTAACAATAAATAAAACAAAACTTAACATTAAATAAGAAAAATTAACAATAAATCAGAAAACTACAAAATTAATCAGAAAAATAACATGCACAAATCGACCGCGTGTAAATCAAGGAGCTTAAACTAATGGAGGAGACAACGCTCCGCTACGCAATGCTAGGAAAGTGAAGCCTGCCACGCCCCCTTATACACCCAAAACATTGAAGAACGCATAGCGAAACATTGAAAAATGAGTTCCGAAAATTTTGAATAAAAATAATTTTAGAGTCCGGATCAGGTTTCTTCGATGATTTTACGTTTATGAAAGATTGTTTATACATATTATCTTGTTTTTTATCGTAAAATTTCAATTATTTTTTTATACATACTTCTTAAACACCAAGTGAAAAAAATATGTTTTTTACTTGATTACAATGTTGAATTCAGGTATTTTTCTCCGGGAGGGACTTATGTGGCTCTAGGGAAGGGGGCACAAAAGAGTTCCGGGGGGGGGATTACATTTTTTTACCGTAGAAAACACAAAATCTAAAATTTCTTAGGGTTACATTTGATAATTCCGGAGGGTAATGTCGCCCACGGGCTACCCCCTGAATTCAACACTGCTATGATTTACTTAAAAAAAAACTGGTTATATTTGAAGTTTAATCTTTTTATTGTAAAAAAAATTATTTTTATACTACTAGGAAGAAGTAGTATTTTGTTTCAGCATGTACTAAGTTTTATTTTTATTTCATATCAATCTTAATATTTATTAAACGGCTAACATTAGATTTAATACAATTTTCACTCATTCTACAAACATTAGAAGTAAGAATGCGATTTTAAAAAATATTAAAATTTCTCTGGTTTAAACAGATAATGAGAAAAATATCCTACAATATGAGCAAAAATGTTTCAAACTTAATAGATCGATTTCTGTTATGAAAATATTGTTTTCGCAAAGCTTATTTTTATTAAATAAAGCTATCAACCCCCTCCTCCCCCCCCCCAAAAAAAAACCTTTTGAAATGAAAAATACAGAATTAGGCAAATTTGTAGACACTTTCTCCTTCTTATAAATATGTACTGCTACTCAAAATCTTAAAAATTAAAGAATGGCTCAAAAATTTTCAATATTATATATCTTTTTTATTTATTTAAGTATTATAGATCTCAGCAATCTCTTCATTTTAAAAGAAAGGCTAGTAATATTTATATCTCTTAAGTTTAAGGTCAAATTTTATTCACACAGAAAAGGTTTTCCGTTACGATCTGTGTCCAACCACCAACACTTGCTTAAAAAAATATTGATTATTAAAAAAAAAAAAAAAAAAAAAAAAAGAGTGAAAACATCTTAGAACAAAAATAAAAGTTATGCTTAAAGCTATAGCTTTAGATTAAACTAAAGAAAAATACGGAAAATGAGAAAAAATATCTAAATAAGGCGCGTTTGAATTTGAAAATTTACACATTTTCCTATTAGGAGATCCAATGTTTTGGGTGTATGAGGGGGCGTGGTCATTAGCTTCTCAAACGCGGAACAACGGCTTCTCCATGGTTTAAGCTCCTTGGTGTAAATAAAAACGTGAGCAGTAGATACGGTTATAGTTTATTCTGGCGGTATTCAGTTTTTTGTCACCGCCGTTCGGAAACCATTGAGTCAATACTTGGGGAAGGACACTAGATGCTCCTAGATATGCGATACGTTACTATGCTAATAAGGAAAGGGCATGTTTACAAACAAACACTTTTTTCAACCAATCTACCGCTACATTTTTGTCATAGCGATCGTTGTAGGATTCATCTTGATGACGTAGCCCAATCATAGCAAGCAGACAACCATGATAAAATTTGTAGACCAATCAGAATGCCTGAAGAGTCGGTGCTATAACGAAGCACGGGTGAAAACAGCTTGCCCACACTAATAAGAGCCCACAGTGACGTCAGCTGCCCTTTCCTTATACGTCACAAACGTCGTTTTTCGAGGCAATAACGCGACGTTTTAAGAAATGGAAGGAAAAGAAAAACATAATTTAGGGTTCGGCTTTTCGGAAGCGCTGTTCCGAGGGCTCCGGAGCGCAATATTTATGAGTTCCGGTAAATTCTGAAAATATTTAAATATCCACCAAAAACAAAAAAGTACCGGAGCTGAGCTCCGGTGAGCTCCGGCGCAAATTAAGCACTGAGTATGCTTTTATGCATTTAATTATCCCTTGATCACATGGTTGTATTTTTGCAGTTGTATTTGGAGGTCAAAACTCTATGGATTGCTTTGAGTCCGGAAACGGCGCAATGAGCGCTGCAACTAAAATTAAACAAATATTTCTGCCATCTCTTTCAAATTTCCTGTTGAGTTTTTTAACCCACTGGAATAACTGGAATAACCACTGCAAAATGGTAATCCACACCATTTTGCTCGACTTGTACGTCACTGGTAATGTTTTTATACCTTTAAAACAGTGAGGTTTTGCAGCCTTTTCAATGACCATCAATGGTAATTTTTCCGTTCCAGTCATGTTGCAAGCAATTAACACAGTTAATCTTTCTTTGCTGCATTTTCCACCTGAACATTTCATATTCTTTATTGTTAAAGTTTGCAAAGGAAGTGCTTTCCAGAATAATGATGTCACGTCGGCATTAAAAATATCTTTTTCAGCATATATGCTTAAAATTGATTGAAGTTTATTGATTACGAAATCATTTGCTAGGTCATCATTTACTGCAGCCGCCTACCCACAAATTTTCTTGCAAACTATTCCGTGTCTATCCTTAAATTGTTGAAGCCACTCTGATGAGCCTATAAAATCTCTTACACCTAAAGCATCGGCAAAAAAATGAGCCTTTCCAAGTAAAATCACACCAGTGATGGGAAGATTCAGGTTTCTTGCTTCATTCATTAATGCTGTTTCAATTTCTTCATTATTGGCGACTCTCATTCTTTTTCGACTTGGTTCAAATTTGTTTAGTACATAAGCTGTTTCAGTTTTATCTCTACCTTTTAAATCATTGATATCGTACTTTTGGCTATTCCATATTTTTTAGCAATATCAGATTTTTTAAAAATTCTCGAATCTACGTCATGTAATATATCAAGCTTATTTTGCAAACTTAAGGATTGCTGAACTTTGCGACTCATTTTGAGCAACTATACTGTACACATGAAAGTCCTTATGAATTAATACAGGTAGACAAAAAAACAAAAGACTGAATACATGACCTTTCATATGGAAGTTGCAACACCAAACTGTAAATTTTCTATGTTTGAATACAGAAACAATGCATAAAAATACTCCTTTTAAATAGTAACTAACTCTAGTCCTGGTGACATGTAGATGACGACAGATATTCTACTTTCCATGTGGGGTATTTCACAAACTTCTTTCTCATTCGAACAGACAAGAGGTGCCATGTCACGTGATCTACTAGGTAATTGATATTAAAACCATTTTTTCTTGTTCTTTTAGTTATATTATGTAATGTAAGCCTTGAACCCAGTAATAGACTGTGTTATTTCTTGATCTTCCAAAAGTGGAAGAAATTAAAATATTGTTTTAAATTTTGAAAAGGAAAGAATTGCTGAAATATTAACTGTATTTAGAATCTTTCGTTCATGTTAACCGTCTAAATCTCTCATGGGACATCAAGAATTGTTCATATTAAGCAAATTTTCATGTTAAACATGTTCATGTTAAAAGGAGAAAAAACAGTGGAATCCCTATTCATTTTGACGGGGACAGTAGGAACTATTCATGTTAAAAGTAATTCATGTTAAGCGTGTTCACGTTAATGAGGCTCGACTGTATACCTCATATGTTTTTATCAGAAAATTGCCAGCGAGAAAAAAGATAATAGAATTCGATGTGAAGCAATGTCTTCTTTCGATTTATGCTAAAAATGTAAGCTTCTTCATTCTTATATTGTTCCAAACTTTGAAATTTTTGACCCAATTTTGATAATATACAGTAGAATCTCGATTAAACAGGATAATAAAAGTACCACAATTTATTATGTTGACAGGGTTGCCACGCCACCGGGAAAACCGGGAAAACACAGGGAATTTCAAAATCCCCTCTCAAAACAGGGAAAATCCAGGGAATTTTGAAAAATTCCTAAAAAACCTGGAAAACACAGGGAATTTTTTTTCCTGTTATATCCAAACATATTTTTTTCTGCTTTCAAAATAAAATCCTCTTCGCGGACGAAAGAAAACCCCTTGAAAAGCGGCGCGAAAATTCACTTAAAGCGGCTCTTCCATGTTTCTGCCTACACCCCTTTTTTGCCATGCGAATAGTTCAATCCACACAGCACCTCTCTCTCATGTCATCCATCTGCGACTGCGCGTAATGTTCTTTCTCTTTCGTTTCTCCCGTCGCGTCAATTCAAAACAGGCATGAGATTCTACCGCGGATCCGTGATCTTCCGCTATTTCGATTTTTTATATCATCAAAAGATCGCGTGAAAAAAATACGATTGCGCTTTTGTCAAAAGATCAAGTGAAATACGCGATTTTCCCGAAAAGATCGCTAGAAAAATGTAATTTTTGTCAAAAGATCCCAAAATCGCGAAAAAACGCGATTATCGACAAAAAAATGCTGTTTTCGTCAAAATATATATATATTTAAAAAAAAATACTGTTCTTGTTAAAAGATTGTTAAAAAAACGGCAATTTTCGTCATAAAGTCAAAAAAAGAAAAAAAAAATGACAATTTCCGTCATAAAGTCGAGAGAAATCGGCAATTTTCTTCATCGAATCGCGAAAAAAACATGGTTTTCATAAAGAAAACAGCGATTTTTGTTGAAAAAACCGGCAATTTTCGTCAAAAAAATCGGACGATTTTTGTTAAATAAAAGCATGAAAAAACGCCAATTTTTGTCAAAAATTGCGATAAATGTAATTTTCGTGAAAAGATCCCAAAATCACGAAGAAAAACGCGATTATCGACAAAATAATGCGAAAAAAAATGCTGTTTTCGTCAAAAAAAAAAAACTCTTTTTGTCAAAAGACTGTTAAAAAGCGGCGATTTTTATCAAAAAGCCGCGAAAGAAAACGGCAGTTTTCGTCATAAAGTCGAGAAAAAAATGACAATTTTCGTCATGAAGTCGAGAGAAATCGGCAATTTTCTTCATCGAATCGCGAAAAAAAACATGGTTTTCTAGCTCCATGGTTTTCATAAAGAAAACAGCGATTTTCGTCGAAAAAATTGGCGATTTTTGTTTAAAAAAAAGCATGAAAAAATGCAGATTTTTGTCAAAAATTGCCGTGACAAAAAAAATACGTCAAAAATTGCTATTTTTTTTTTTTTTTTTTTTTTTTTAAACGGCGATTTTTGTCATAAAATTGCAAAAGATAAAAAAAAAAGTTGCAGAAAATTTGTTACAATATTGTCTGCAACAACTTTTTTTCGCAGTTGAGTGGTAAATATTTCAAAGTATTTTTTAGCTGAATGCTTGAGTATTACTGCACTGTTTTTATTATTATTAATGTAAAATGTGGGATTTAATAATAAGTGTAATAACTTTAAAGAGTTTTTATATGCTCATATTATATAATGTATTATATTTTCTCAATTAGTTGAGTAATGGTAAATTACAAGGTAGTTAACTGACATACATACACGCATATATTTTTGCACACTCAACATAGAATAAATGCGTTGCAGTACAGGGAAAATACAGGGAATTTTTTTTCAAGATTAGAGTGGCAACCCTGGTTGATGCTGCATGGAAATTAGTAAAAAGCATCATGGAGGGAAATTTTATCTTATGAAAAAAGTGAAATTCCTACAGAAGACGATAATGCTACTCATGAGTACAGAAAAATCTAAAAGTGCTATTACACGTAAAAATTTCAAGCGACAAAAGTTGCCTTAGACTCATCAGTTTCCATGCAGTTCATTGGCTGCTCGAGAAAAGGCTTTTCCATCATCTGATTGACTGTTATTGGTGTTTTGTTCATTCCCAGGCATCAAAGACTCTCGACAGATAAGAGTTTACTTGCTTTCAAAGCGACTCCTCTAGAGCCATAGAATAACATAGACATACCTGGAATTTGAAGCGACATTGATCCCTCATGTAATAGTATTTTTAGAAGATTTAAGAAAACTAAACTATTCTGGAAATATGGATAAAGAAGCAATGCCACAATGGATTAATGAAAATTCAAATTTGGAATTTTATGAAATTTTAAGTGACAATGAAACTTGTCTCGTGTTGCTTGTGGTTCAGAAAGAAACAGGGATTTAAAAAAAAAATGTCCTGAAAATGCTGAAGTAAATCTTGTAATTCATCAAACATTAAGTCACAGTGATGCATTAGTATACATTGATGAGTTATTTAATAATTTGGAGTAAGAAGACAAAATCACATCTGCTAAAAGAATGATGTTGAGAAATTTGCACAGTAAAATTTATGGTAGAGAAAATGAAAGTAAATTTCTAATATTTCATTGTTTAACAAACAGTGACATAAACTACATATCAATTTTTTTAAAATTTATTTATTCTATTAATTGTAAACCTAAATAACATTGAAATTTATATTTATTCTCTTTCTTTTGTATCAATTAAATTATTAATGCTCTATTGTATTATAACATGATCTAATTTAAAATTTTTCCAAAACTTTTCATCAAAATGTGCACAAATTCAATTATTTGGCATATTTGCTAATCTGGGACAAGGCATTTCCTGACCATCTCAGTTAATCAAGAGTCTGTATTTGAATTTTAGGGTATCAAAAATGACTGAATTGATTGATTGAATTGATTGACTGAATGACTTTTAAGTCATTCTGTCAAACATTTTAGGAATTATAAAAATTTAAAGTTTAAAACTCCTAATGTTAAATTCCTTTGCAATCATTTCAAAACAGATTTCTATGCAGATAGCTTTTAAAGTGCAACTCAAAAACTACTGTGCAGAATAAACTAAAATTTTAGATTTACATATTTGAAGTTTCTAAAAACTGATTTTTTTTTTTTTTTTTTTTTTTTTTTTTTTTTTTTTACATATGTATATATATTATAGGTTACAATTAATACTTTTTTAAAATTAATCTCAAAATACATAAAATTAATTTAAATGATATGAATTGGAACACATGACTTTCTTGACAGGAATAAGTTTCTAGAGACTTTAATATGTAAAGCCGAAATTACAGCTCATTTCACAGAGTAGTTTTTGATTTATGCTTTAAAAACTATCCACATCGAACTATCTTTTGCAATTATTAAAAAGAAAGTAACATTAGAAGTTCCAAACATTAAACCTTTATAATTTCCTAAATTATTTAATCAAATTACTTCCCATTTAATATACCTAAGATAAAATGCCTCGAAAAATCGAAATATGTCATAAAATTAAAATTGGATATGCATATTGAAAATTTCAACGTTTGGTTCAATTTCAGCATAAAACCCCATCCCTTGGCTAATTTTAATTTTTTAATTTAAAAAAAGACATAAATTCAATTGAATGGATATTTTTGTTTTTCTCTATGAAAATTTTATGATTAAATTTAATGGTTTATAACTTTCTTTGTTATTTTCATTATTATTATTTTGCACCAATTGTACATATAGTTTCCTGTTTTTACATGAAACATCATATGTTGCCTCTTCAATAACTTGTCTATTATCCATTCCAGTCTCACCTATTATGTAACTCTGTTGTTACTTAAATTTTAATGAAAAGGCGAAATGTAAAATTAATCCTTTTAATTTTTCAGCCTTACTAATTTTACTGAAGGATCAGTCAACTGAAGTAAGAATAAGAGCTGCAGAATCTTTAAGCTTACTTTATAATTACTGATTATCTTAAATTGGTTGTAACAAGAATATCTTTGGTGGTTATTATTTTTTTTAAAACTTCAATTCAAAACTGAATAAATGTTCTGTGTTGCAGCATATTTGTTTTATTAGCGCAATCAAGCTATCTAATTGAAATATGTAAATATTTTCTATAGAATATAATTAATGCAATACTGTAGCCTGACAAGAGTTATGTCACAAAATCATGTAGTGATAATAATTTAAAAAATATATACTACAATTTAATTTCTATTTAATGGGCTTCTGTTTTTTAAAATTTGTTATTCAACAAAATTTTCTCAAGAACCTTGCATCAAAACAACTTAGGAAAAATCTCTAAATAACAAATACAAATTTCTATGTAAAAGTTTTTTTCAGATTAAAATTGAAAGTTCTAATCATTTGCAACCTACCAAAGGAACCATTTTTAAATTCATTTTTGGTCAAAGTTGACCATTAGCTATATCTATTTATGATCTTTCACATATCCTTTTTTCTTTTAATTGTATTTAGAGATATTTCAAAAATTACTTTATTGCTGATGCTGTAAACTTCAAAAAACAAAAATTTGAAAGACAAGCTTCATTTTTCATTTCATGAAAATCGGTATGTACAAAATTATAAGTATGCCAATGTTTCTAGTTTAAAATGTAATAGTTTAAATGGAGCTGTGTGTAAATATTCTATTTTGAAAAAGATATTGTGTGTAAATTTTCTTTTAATGTAATTTGTATATTAAATATCTTTTCATAGGAATTACGGAACTCATTAAATAGAAGTTCAACTGTATATGAAGTTAAGTTGTGTACTTAAGAAAATATTCTTCCTATCTAAAAATGACATATTGTTGTGATAGTGTTTTTATTTGATGCTTTTATCTTAAACTGGTGATAATTTTGTTTTGTTATCTTATAACTATTTACATTGTCGTTATACGTATTGTTTTGTTTTATAAAATCTTTATAGGATGCTTTAAAACATAAAAATATTCAATATCTGTATTATAAGTTTTGAGTAAGATATTAATTATTTCATTGATTTTATTAAGGCATAATTTATCAAATATTTCTAAAAAATTAATATTTCAGTTGATTTTTTAATGATACATAAAAAAAGCTTAATTTAATTGGACAACATTAAATCTCAAAAGTAAGTTGTTAAAATTGGTGGGGAAGGCGGGGGGGGGGGGGGTGCTTTTTTCTTTTAGTTACTTGAACAATGAGTTAAAATAATGCTAAGTTAATACTCAATCGTCTGGTCAACCTATCTATTGACCTCCATTCCTTTTTAGTAGCACCAATTATAGTTTGAAGATAAAAGTAATGCATTTGCATTCCATTAAAGAAGATTTTATAGTGTTTTAAAAGACATTTATTTTATACTAAAATACAGTAAAACCTCTAAATAACGGACACCTCGGGAACACAGAAATTGTCCGCTATTGGGAGGTGTCCGCTATTGGGAGGTGTCCGCTATTGGGAAAACCTCAGAGATACAAAAAATCTCTAAGAAATGCTTAATATTTCACTAATTGACATTTATATGCCCTAAAACCTCTATTATATGATTAATGAGAAATTAAAATTATTTTTTAAACAATAAAACTTAAATAAAATTGTGCATAACTTTAACTGCTGTTTATTACATTCTTATTTAAAAAAAAAAAAAAAAAAAATTACAAAAGTTTACTTTTGTTTGCGATTACATGTAATTTGTTTTTAAATGTCATGTTACTAGTCATTATAGAGTTCTGAGCAGGGATAGAGATTACACTTTTTTTATCATTAAAACATAAAATCGTAAAATCTTCCGGGAGGATACAGACATTTGAATGTTCTGGGAGATGTCCCTCCCAGGCAACCCCCTGAATTCAACATTGAACTTGAAAGAAAAAATTCCTCAGCCCACCCTCCACATTTATCTGTGATTACAAAATTTGGGACACATTACCCTGATAAATTTAGAGGCTTTTTACTTTTTGTTTTTCATTTTTGTCTTGTTAAAAAATACTTTTTGATCCTTTATCGCTGAAAATAGTGTCCGCTATTTGGAATGTCCGTTATTCAGAGGTTAAACATACAAAAATTTAGGTTTTGGGAGTGGGGATTCGAAAACTGTCCGTTAAATAGAGGTGTCTGCTATTCGAGAGTGTCCGTTATGGAGGTTTTACTGTAGTTGTATATAATGTTTACTTGCATTATATACAATTTAACCAGAAGAATTTTACAGAAAAACCTTAGATTTTTAACTATCTTTAATTAGTATATCCACATTCCTGTAGCACAACCTCTTACAGGATTAAAACTGATTTGTATTTCACAGTATTTTAGGTGAGATTCAGATTTTTTTCTAACTACTTTTTAATTTAAAAACATAATTTATTTAATGTAATTCATTATTTACTTATTAGAAAATTGTAATACTTTCTATTAATGAATTTATAATGCCACTAGTACCTTAAAGTAATAATTTAAAAAGTAAACTAGAAATCATTTTATAGAGTATTAGTAGCAATAACATAGTCTCTATTTTCATCTACCTTTTAAAAAAAAATTTCTCCAATTTTATGATATAAATATTTTATAGGTTTTGTAAATACTTACCATCTTTTGACACATATGCTGTTTTTGATCAACTTAAGTCATTAATTTTAAATATTTTCCTATTTTAAAATTTGTAATTTTCATTTGAAACAGTACCATAAAAAGAGAACAAAATTTTGATGGAATAAGTATTTGTTCATTAATCTGTTACCTTGAATTAAACAATTAAATTAGTTACTTCTGGGGAATGGAAGAAAAAAAAATATTTTTATAAATTAAGTACATGTACAGTACAACTTATTATATTTGTATGTAAAAAAGAGAGAGGATCATTGTAAAATATAACTTGTTGGATTGCATTTTATGAAGATTTATTTTTCTCCTATAGTTCATTCCAGTCATGTACAGATGACAAGTTATATTTCAATAATAGAATATAATGATTGCAAATAATTATTTTTACTTATAGCAGTTTGAATGTAATAATTGCACATGTATATATTAGTATATTTACTGAGAAATGAGATGTAAAAAAAAAAGTTGTGTAAATTTAGAAGTATTTATTTGGTAACTAAGACATTCAATGCATAGTTGGATTGCTTATGCCATAGATTGTTCTGCTTCAAAAAAAATATTATACAATAAATAATGCAAATAAGAAGTATGAACTATGAGTATGAAGATGGATTTAAACATAAAGGACAGTTTTTTTAATAACAGAAATTTTTTATACTGCTTGTCATGGCCATTATAAGTTGTTTGTAACATAAAAGTTTTTTTAAAAATAGCCATGGAAAGAAGGTGATTCAGTATAGAATACCACACAAACTTCCCGACTAAAACAAAAATTGACAAAGTTCTTACTAATAATTTTTAATAGTTTATGGAGCATTTTATGCATCAATTTTCTTCAAGAACAACATACATTTATATGTATGATGTTCTTGAAGAAAATTGATGCAATATTTGCAATTTTAATTTTTGAAAAAAGATTTAAGCTGCACATTGATCCCATAAATGTTCCAGTCCAGTCAGACATTGAAATACCTTGCATAACAAATGTAACAAAATTTACATATTTGGTTGTAAATCTCTCATTCTCTCATATACCTTCTTGTCTAAACTTATCATCTATTGATTAACATTTATTTAGATTCCCTTAAAGTAGTATTAGAAGAAGCAATATTTTCATCACATAAAAAAACAAATAAATAAAAGATTTTTTTATGCAGTATGATTCATACACGTCTATTTTTATTGCACAAGAATGAAGAAAACTCCCAAAATGTTGAAGGAAGTGTGTGCAGGTGTTAAAAAAGCTATTTAGAGAAATAACTTTAGTGTAAATTTGGTACCTATTTTGAAAATAATCTAATAAAAAAAATCTCTTATATTTTTGATCTATCC
Organism: Maratus speculifer; assembly: GCA_964019185.1. Taxonomy (NCBI): domain Eukaryota; kingdom Metazoa; phylum Arthropoda; class Arachnida; order Araneae; family Salticidae; genus Maratus; species Maratus speculifer. The sequence goes on along the minus strand of OZ025290.1, from coordinate 50,848,752 downwards.
TCATAATAATAATAAAAAAGGTATGAACTGAAGTTCTGATCATCATATAATTTTCTATTTTTTAGTTATTTTTGATAGTCAATTTTATTTTTATACATCTAATATATATATTTTCTTCAGTGTTTAATAAATCTACAAAAGTAAAAAAAGTTGCTTATATTTCAGCCTTAAATGTTAATATAAAATATAATATTAAAGTTTTCATTTAAGTATATTTATAAATTATTGCTTGTTATGTACATGCTTCATTTAACTAGTGAATTATTTTAGTTGGGAGATCTTTTTGAAATAATTTATACTCTAAAATTTTTATTGATGTTATTGTAGAATTTATTGTATGCAAAAAACTTCAAAACTTCAAAAGTGGACTAACTGATTTTTACAAACAGGAACAAAATATTTTTTTTATTTGCTGTTAAGATTAATAAAATATTTATTTTGATCAAGAACATTCCAGTATTTTCTTACTCTTTTGGAAATATTTTAAGAGTGGTAAATGTTTTGTAGAAAGTTCCTTGTTATTGTATTAATATTAAAATAGGGTTTCTAATCAAATGAAACTTGAAATTTTACTTTAAATTTGTATTAAGTATGGTTGTATCAGTTAAAACATATCCTATATTAGAAGTATAAAGTTTTTCTTTCCTTTTCTTCAGTGGCTGTTTGTTTGTTAGACTGCTGAATTAACTTAAAAGCAAATTAATCATGATATTGCTTATTAATTTTAGACTTTTATTAACCTTCTTTTATAACTTTTATTACATAACCTTCTCTATACTGTTTTATGTACTTCAAAATATTTTTTTTTCTAAAAATTTAAATAATAATAATAATAAAAAAATTATATATAATAGTTTGAACATTTTCAACCCTTGTTTATGCTGATAAATATTTAATACTACATAATTATTCATTAGAGTTTTAATTCTTTTAAAGTTTTTATTGGTTATTTACATTTAAATCTTTTACATATGTATTTTATTTTGTTGATTTTCAAATATATGTAAAAAATGGACTTTATAGTATTCATATGAGTATTTTGAAATAAAAAATCATGTTAATATTTGTGCCATATACATTTATATCTTTGAAAATATTTGTAATTATTTTGTGTAATATTACATGTTATAACAAAATAGATTAAGAAATTACATTTAAAAAAAATACATTTTTTCAATGTGATTCTTTGTTTTCATTTGTTTATAAAACATCATATATACACACAGGGTTATTTTTCTATTTCAAAGGGGGTGGGATGTTTAAGCAGACACTTAGTTTGATTTCAGAAAATTATAATTTGGGCAATCTCTTTGAGTAATTTCTATCCAAATTTATTAAGGCATATAAGCTGTATAAAAATTTAAATATTCTTTTCCCCAAAAAATGTTTAGAAAAACACGTCGCTTGGAAAAAGAACCTTGTGTGTCAGTCTTATATTAAACATTTTGGTCTGATTTTATTTTTATTTTCTGCATAGTTAAAATTCTAAATAAAACTGATAAAATACAAAGCAGTTGTTTAATAATTTCAGCTTACTTTTTTGTATATTTAGTTAAAACTACAAAATAATAATAATAATAATAATAAAATCACAGATAACATGATTCATACTCTTTTTCCAGGCAAAAAATCATGCACATTCTCAGAAATGAAAAGTTCCATATCACAAAATACTATATTGTTATTATAATGCAAAACTATTAGATGTATCTGCATTTGCAAAAGGATCTAAAATCCAACTCGGTATATTCATGTTTAAAATGTGCTGGAATCGCTCAATAAAATCAGTATGAAGGGCTTCCATGTGTTGGCAGTAAGTTACCAAATCTTCCTCCTTTTGAGAGACTGCTGCTGTCTAGGAAAATGGCTTTATTCACCTCTGCCTAAACTTCTCTTGAAAGTTATCTCACTAAAGCAACTATGACATTTTTAGTTTTATTTAAATTTAATTCATCACCTTGCAATTCTAAATTGATTTCATTGAATATTCTGAACAGGCATGTTAAATGAGCAATGTCATTTTTGGATGTTATGAAGTTTTAGCGGAATTTTTCATCTTTTTTTCAAGATAGTCCAGTACTGAGTAGAATAGATTGAAAAAACAATTAAGACAAATACCTTTTGAGAGTTGATGAACTTCTAAGTGCAAAAAATAGCGATTGTAATCTTTGTAATTTTCACTGCAAAGTTGGGCAAAAAATATATTATGCAAATAATTCCTTCTGATCTTATTCATTGCTGTAATAACATAATAAAGCAACGACACATGGAGACATTTATCCAGATTTTTGGCAATCAAATGGTAACGATGAATAACACAATGTACAGCGAGTACTTTTGGTACTGCTTCTTTCAAATTTGCTATGAAACCCTTATTACCTCCTGTCATTGCTAGAGCGCCATTAATAGCTGCGGACAAAATATTATGAACAGAAATTTTTTTCTGTTGAAGAAACATGTTTAAGCTGTTAAATATCGATTTTCCCTTTGTATCAGTTTCAAAATTTTTAGCAAATGACAACTCTTGACAATTTTTGTCTTCTTTTATGAATCGGACACATGATAAGAGTAAATGCTTCGTTATTTAGTAATGTAGATTCATCGAGTTAAAAGAAAATTTGCAAGTCTTTAAGTAATTGTACAACGATATTTTAATGTCTTTGGCCATTTCAGCTATTCTTTTTTGTACTGAATTATTACTCAGAAATTTTTTTAATGATACCTGATGGTGTTTTATGATGACAGGGCTCCCAAATAGTCCGCGAACTGAACACCAATATTTTTTAACAGAAAATATCATAGTAGGTTACTGCAGTATTTGTGCTAAAACCAACTTCCAAAAGCGTTTTCTGCGGTATTTGCAAGAAAAATATAAAACGAAAATCTTTCTAAGAAAATATTGATGTTCAGTTGGCAGACCATTTGGGAGCCCCATGATGAAGAACAGTTGAACTCTTTGACTGCCGGCAAGATTAATTCCTCGCCAATTGTGTGGTTTTTCCGCTTTTGCGATTAACAATGGAAAAATATATGAAGCTCGTAGTCCATCATCTTCTTGTTTAGAAGACAATTAAAAAAGGTTTGATACAGTTCGTTGCTTTAAATATTTCTTTTCCAGGTCTTGATAAAAAGATAAATCTTTGTCCCTTTTATCAATATGTATTTTATTCAGATTAACTTGTAATCTAGAAGGCTTCCTGGCTTCATTTTAAAAAACTTTTTGGCAAATTAAACACATAGGTAATGATAGGTTTGTAGGAGAATGTTGAATTCAGGAATATGTCCCAGGGGGACATCCCCCCGTAGCTATCAAATGTCCCCCTCGGAAATTTTGAGACTTTGTTATTTCAATGGTAAAAATGTGTAATTTCCCCCGGAGCCACAGAAGTCCCTCCCGGAGAAAAGTGTTTGAATTCAACACTCGCGTAAATCCATATTTAAAATTTTCAATAATGCTAAACTGCCAACATTTCTTCTTTGATTCAGATATTTTAAAATACAAAATTTGCCACAGTTTAAGTTTAAATAGATTAACTTTGCAACATATTTAAAGATAGGTATGAAAATAAAGGCCATAATGTGTTTTTTAGCTTTCACTCAAAATAAAAGAATTTCTTGAGCAGGTTCAAACTATAGTTTCGTTTTGAAATACAGATTTTTAGAAAATAACTCCAGTTATTAAACTTTCAGTGTGCTTAATATAGCATATTCTGCACTAGTAATCGTGATAATGTTTTGATCAATGCATTTGCTACTAAATCAGAAGGTTATATTTTATTTTATTAAACACAATAAAATAAACTTATTCGTCACTGCGAGAATAATAATTAAAAAAAGCTTCCGTGACCAAATAGCATACCTTGCAGTGTTCTCGCTGCCGCTCGTCATTGCGACAAAATGCTTCATGGGGTGAGTAAAAGAACAATCAAACTCGCCAAATTGCAAGTGATCAATTTCTGCTCTTTTTTGTGAGTGGTTACAGTTGAGATTTTAATCCGCGTTACTTTATTACTCATGTCGCTTTTCATCTTCAATTGAACCGTGCCGTTTACATTATTATTCATAGAGTTACTGATTCAACACAAATTCAGTTTAGCAACAGGAAAAAATACGATAAGCATTTCTCGGTTGTCAGTCAATTATAATCTATGTGCCGGTAAAATTACAACCAAAATTACTCGCATCAATCGCCAAATCGAGAAAAGCTTTGCTGAAATGTGGCACTGAATTTGCCTATTGCCATATTGCAAAGTATTTTCCAATCATCAATTTTTTCTATCAATTATAGACAAAATCTCATAGCAATTTATCGCTAAAAGAATGTTTGAAAATTTAGACAAGTTATATTTAAGATTTTTATCATGTGCCCGGACAACAGGTCAACTAGTTTCATTATATTATCTCTTTAAATATGTAGATGCGTCATGGTCGCCTCCCCTGGACTGTCATAACACCCCCCCCCCATTTTCCCCTGGGCACGTCATCACCTCCCTGGAAGGCTCCAGCGCCCACTGGGGGGCGGTACTGCCCCCGTTGGGAACTTATGTTCTATAGGATTAACATTAATGAACAAGTTTTTTTTGCATGAATGAAGTAGCTCCTTAATATTTCTATGAAAAATGTAGATATAAATTTGTGAATATGAAATTATCATTTTCCCTTCTGAAACTCACGTTTTTTAAAAAACCTCATACACACTATATGGCCATTAATTACTGGATGCTTTCAATTTTTTACATTTTTTTCAAATATTTAAAAATATATTTCTCAGATTCCTCTTGAACTTTAGGATTATTAAGATTATCTTTGACCTCATGTTTATCAATGTCCATTTGATAAGAACAAGTAGGGGGAAGACAAAAATAATAGTATTTGGGATCACCCTGCACAATTATTTTTTTGTTTTCAAAAATTAAAAATTTTATTAATTTCAGATTTTCAAAAATTTTTAAATTTTGGATTTTTTTAAAAATGATTTGAACATTGTTAATTTGATTAAAATAGGTTTCCTTTTATAATTATTTTAAAATTAAATTTATTGGTGCTACCATTTATGTAAAAATTTCATAATTATAAGTTTACAATTTGGATTTATTAATTAAAAGATATGTTGTTTTGAAAGATGTTTTAAACAAAAATCCTCTGCACAATCTGTGTAATGTGATTTTGGATTTTATAAATTAAAATTGGAATTGTAAAAAAAATAGGACAAATTAAGATATATTAAATATTTGTGTAAAAGAAAACTGAACTAAAGTATCTCCAATTTATGGATCCAAAAACAGATCACTGCCAACTATGTATAGAAATCAGTAGCAATGCATTAAACTTAAAATTTAGAAGTGACTTATTTTTATATTGTGATTAAAATATTAATTATCAATTATTCATAATAGGTCATAGTTTTAATAAAATAATAAATGTGTAAATTATCTATTTGAATTTAAGAATGACCAAACAATATTTAAAATAAGATTGAATAATCGATTTATGTAAATATGAAAATTCTGCTCAACTCACTTGGTAGATAAATTAGATAACTACACAAATACTGATGAATTAATAACAAATATGAAAGTTATTTATTAACCTCAAGACTTAATCATTGCGGATCTACATATCATTCTTACTATAGATAAACATTCCATTAATCTTAAAATGATGAGTAATTATAATAATAATCAATATACCATATTTCTCACAATTTAATTTCTGTATTTGAATGACCACTTATTGTTAGATATTCTAATTTAAAATGAAAATCCATAATTGAATAAATTCCTAGGAAAGAGGATCTTATATTTTTAGAAAATTCTGCTATAGAACAAGGTTTGTGAGTTGTCAATTATTATTTAAAATTAAAAAAAGATAAAATTGATTTAGTATTGCATGATAATTTATGAAGTAACCAGGTAGTGTTAGCAGCATAGCAATTCATGAAGAAACCAAGACGTGCATTTAAAAAATCCCTAAGTGAAACTTAGTTAAAGCAATTCCTGTTTAGCAATTAACAAGATGGCCTGCATAAGATTTTTGTTTGGGGGTCATATCTCAAGAAATAATGCACGGAATTTTATATCTAATTTCATATCTTTGAAAGCCTCATGATGGGCATGGATTGCCATTTAATTTTAGATCTCTGATAGCAAATTTTGAAATGTTAACGTGCATGAGATAGAAGAAAATTTTGGGATTGCTACATCTGACTAGTCAATGTTTAAAACTTAGTTTAATAATGCTGCAAACATAACATTGCAATCTTTTTTAAAAATAAAAATAAATATGGAGTTTGTTGACTGCTAAAAAAAAAAAAAAAAAAAAAAAAAAAAAAAAAAAAAAAAGATATTGTTTAATTTAATAAGTACTGATAAATAAAGAATATTAATTTTATGTAAAAGCTATTATATGGAATATTTATTTTATTTTTTGAGAAACAGAATTATTGAATTGGAATTAAAGTTTTGTTTACATTAATAAACAAAGTATGAAAATTTATTTTATGTAAATACGTGAATTTTGGATGAGAAATTTTACATAAAGTTTTTAAGGCTAACAATTTTTATACAAAAAATATGATTAATTTTAGAGATATAACCTTAAATTTCTACAATTGCATTGAAATATGAATCAATTTTCTTTCATTTCAGTTTATATATTTTAGACTTTGAATCAGTTTCAAATTTATATATTTTCTTGCTCGGTTTGTGGTTGACTTTAAGCAAAATTTTAAAATTTTGGTTGTGTTATAACCAGGCTTCTCACAGTCGCTCATTATTGCGCCAAATTTCGACTAAATTCTTCATTTGGCAAGTAAACAAGCGATTAGAATCGCCAAATCGCTAAAACTCAATTTTTGCTTTTTCTTTCTTTTCTTTTTCATTTTACATACATATTTGTAGTGGATAGTTGAAATTAGATTAATAACAATCGTTATCACAGTTATAAAAACTTAGGTTATTTTAGAACATAATGAAAAAAAGGGGGTAGGGTAACATCCCCAGTAATTGGCATGCACCAGTGATTGGCACATCCTACAAACATGTCCTAAAATAAGATTTATATCCAGTCTTTTAAAAATGCAAGACCATATACCAGTTATATGCTCATTTACGTTTTAAAGATTATAACTTTGATTTATGCTACTAGATGACAACAGTGCCTAGGAAAGATAAACAATTATGGCTTGTATTAAATTAGCCATTTTTGTTGCAAATGCTTCTTCTTTGGATTAAGGAAGGCATGCTTTTTAATTCATTGTTATATGATTTATAATATATTTTAAATTTTAATTGACAGCAGTTTTGTTTAGTTAAAAGGGGTTACTTTAATTGTGTAAAAGTATTTTCGACACAAATATTTGGATTTCTGAATTAATGATAGATGCCAATTAATGGTGCTTCAATTTTGCTACTTCCAAGTAATTGGCACCTATTCCAATTACAAGGAATTCGCAAGGAATTTGAGATTAAACCAGTTATTTTGGAAGTACTTTTAAAGTTATAGACTAATTTTGTTTATCATTTGTTTTTATTTGAAAATATGAAATATTATCAGTAATTGAAATCCATTAAAGCTTTATATGACAATTACTGGGGACAGCATGACAATTATTGGATATTAATATAAGTATATTGTATTGTTTTAAAGTGTTCACATTTCAGACTAATATGCTGATTTTTTACTCTCAAAAACCTGAAATATGGCATCTTCATCTACGGTAAATTCATTTAAAGCGATCAAACCCAATGTAAAATGTAAAGTTTTTTTTTTAATATAAACTTGTGCCAATTACTGGATCACAAGGTGTCATACATTGGTGCTCTGTGTGCCAATTACTGGTGATTTCAGCAACTTTTTATAAATATATTTTTATAAAAATACTTTTTCAAATTTTTTTGCTTTTAGTGTGCAAAATATGCACAGATATACATTCTTTGATTTAAAAATATTTCCAAGTAAATATCTTATTTCTCTGTAATGAAAATTGAAGTAAGTTTAAAGACAAATTCTTAAAGTGCCAATGGCGAATGTTTTTTATTTTTAATTAGCCAAATTACTAACGCTAGTCATGTCAGCGAGAACACTGGTTATAACCCAATACCCAACCTATGTAGAACTCAACCTTTTCACCTTTGTGAACTGATGTATCCATTCATTAAGCTGTAGATTTTTCACTGCAATTGAAGCATTTATAAAAATAATAATAATATAAGTCTACAAATATAGTATCGGACCTCTTATCTGACATTCCAAAAACCGGAAAACCAATTTTTTCAGTCTTACTGTGGGGAAAAAAATTAATTAAAAAATGTTTTTGGATAAAATTTTGTCTTTTCTTCCATATTTTAACCCCATGTGATTATCAATAAATAAATAATGATCCATTAGTCACATCTTACTTTAATGGGAAAAAAATCCATAACTGGCAAAATTGAACCTGAGCGAAGTTTTTTTTCCCATGGCATTTAAAGTTCATTGAAAGAATGAACAAGACAAAAAGCATGATTATTTTCCTCAGAGAAAGGATAGGATTACAGACCAAACATCATTGTTCTTTCAGCCAGAACTTGAATCCAACATGTTTTCGCTCTTTCATTGCCAAAAGAATGTATTTTTTGGCGGTGATTCCTTTATTGGCAACTTACGGATAACATTCTCTGTCAACTCAAGATCTGGAGAGATTACAAGGAGCTTTTGCTCAGAGAAAAACCAGTTTGGGGTCCATCTCTGTCCTCCATGATGTGATAAAGGGCAGAGATGTAGGATTCTAGAAAAGGGAGTCTACTTATATAAGAAGTCAGTGTAATTTTTTGCTTGAAGGCAGAATGTTAGTAGGTCATGAATTCATTTCAAGAGGGGGATATGAAATTCTTGCCTTTAGAAAATGCAATCTGTGCAAACATTAATATGTTTATAAAATATTTTTCAAGAACCTAAATGGTAAAAAAATATCTATATATATATTACACTAACATACGTGGCACAGAAATCACAAATACTTTTTATTGTTTAATGGCAAAGCCCAAACAAAACACATCTCATTGGTTATTGTAAAAGTCCTTTGGCAGGATTTAGGCAGAGGAGGTAAATCCAGTTTGTTACAAAGTATTGTACATCATATCCAGATCTGCTGGGGGGATCATCTCGCATTAAAAATACAAGTTAACAACTTTTTGTGAAGTTAATGGAGTCTAGGCATATTTTTTTAAAGTTCTGTCTTTGAGTGCCTCTTCCAGGCAGGGGGCTTACACCCCCCTTCCCAAACTTACACCTTAAAATTTTGCTCATTTAATTCTCTACCATTTTTAACTTAAAAGTTTAAGCTACATGGCACCTCCCTCCCCGGTCGATTACTCATCTAATTTTGCTCATTTTTCACTTCATTTCAGTCTTTAAAAGGCTTCTAATTTTGCTTCTATGGGAGAAAAATTCTAGCATAGCTTTTCCTCTCAATTCTTTCTATTTCTGATTTCCAGTTTTTTTCCATAGGGGGGGGGGGGCATTTTTTAATGTAATATGTCTATTGAAAGCTTATGTTTCATACATTACAAACCTAGCATAAAAAATTTTCTTCTGTCATTCTGGGTCATGTTATGAACCCATGAGTTTAAATTTCTAAAGCTTCTTTGAGGTTTTCGTCAAATTGGCATCTGAAAAAAATTGTGCCAATGTGGTGTGTGTACAGGGCAGCAAAAAAACTGGCTTTTAAAAAAAAAGACCAGGCTGGCCGGCCGGCTTTTATTGGCTCTTTACCAACACATATATTACTATTTATTTTTAACAACTTCTTTTGTTAATTTACCTTACAAATGGCCATTTTATGTAAATTAAAACTAAAATCTTATAAAATTCATTTAAAATCATGTTTCAGATGTGCACTTTTATAGCCATTTAATAATATATCACAAAAATCTCACAAATAGCCAATATGATTAACAGACATCTATACTATATAGCTCCAGTGGCACATCCTATACTTAGTTATTTTTATGTTATTATAAGTAAGAATGTAACTAAATAAATAAACAACATTAAAGAGCACAAATATTGTAAAATAAAAGATGTTAAAAGCATACAGCCGTTTCGGGACTTCTGAAGTCCCATCATCAGTGCTATAAAAGTGTAAACGTAAAAGAAGTCACATCGTTAAAATCATCTATTGCATCTTTGAGATTTGAGAATTGTATTTTATTGAAAGGAGTAAAGGTTATTTTAAAGTCAAATTTTGACAAAATTTTAGAAATTTGATGACTGATTTTTGGAAAATAAGGAAGAATAATTAAATTAACATTGCGGTCTGAGTTGAAGTTCGAAGGAGTACGTTTTCTTAATTTGTTATGAATGGAATCAACAATTTCGATCGAGAAACCCTGATCAATGGCAATGGATTTGATATGGTTTAATTCTGCTTTAAGTAAACTATCAGACGAGCAAATATTTAAGGCCCGGTGTACATAAGTGTTAAAGGCAGCTAATTTCTGGTTAGGGGGGTGAAATGAAAGGCGATGGGGGGGGGGGGGGTAAAGATACAGCGAAAGATTTACGATAGACAGTTGTGTGAAAAAAGTTATTTTCGCGGGAAACTAAAACGTCCAGGAAAGGTAATTGATTGTTATTTTCAAATTCGTAGGTAAATTGAATATTTTCATCTATTGAGTTCATAACTATAAGAATATTAGTAAGATCAATTAAATCAGAGTCCAGCAACGCAAAACAGTCATCTACGTTGCGGATATAAAATGGAAAAGTAAGTTTTTTGAATAGTTTTAATTCGAAATAATGCATATAAAAGTCGCTAAGGATTGGACTGAGGGGGGAGCCCATGGATAAACCATCAGTCATTCGATAAAAGTTACCATTGAAAATAAATGTGTTTTGCGAGAGACAAATGCTAGTAAGGTGAATCAGTTCATTAATTTCGAAGTTTGTGCAATGAAATTCTCGTAAACGCAATTCAAGACACTTTGGAGCACCTTGAACTGGAACATTGGTAAATAAAGATTTAACATCAAAAGAAACCATTTTAATGTTTTGTGCGCTATTGAAATTACGAAGTTTATTGACAAACTCATAAGAGTTCCTGCAAGTATGAATATTGTTAGAGAGTAGAGGGGAGAAAATAGAGGTAAGATATTGTGCTAATTTGTAGGAAGCAGTACCGATGTTAGAAACAATCTGTCTGAATGGAATGCCTTGTTTGTGTACTTTTGGGAGTGTATAAAATCTTGCACAATGTGTGACAGAAGGAATGATAGAAGATTTGGTACTATTGGAAATAAGGGGGGAGTTCTCAATAGTAGATTTAATAGCTTTCAGTTCTTTTTGAGAAGGATCAGAATTAATCTTTTTGTAAGGGCCTTCATCTATTAGTTCCTGGGTTTTGGTAATGTAGTCAGATTTATTCATAACAACAATCTGTCTGCCTTTATCGGCTTTATGTCTGCATTAGATTTCAGATTTCTTATACAACGGGATTGTTATGAATAAATCTGACTACATTACCAAAACCCAGGAACTAATAGATGAAGGCCATTACAAAAAGATTAATTCTGATCCTTCTCAAAAAGAACTGAAAGCTATTAAATCTACTATTGAGAACTCCCCCCCCTTATTTCCAATAGTAGCAAATCTTCTATCATTCCTTCTGTCTCACATTGTGCAAGATTTTATACACTCCCAAAAGTACACAAACAAAGCATTTCATTGCAGACCGATTGTTTCTAACATCGGTACCGCTTCCTACAAATTAGCAAAATATCTTACTTCTATTTTCTCCCCTCTACTCTCGAACAATATTCATACTTGCAGGAACTTTTATGAGTTTGTCAATAAACTTCGTAATTTCAATAGTGCACAAAACATTAAAATGGTTTCTTTTGATGTTAAATCTTTATTTACCAATGTTCCAGTTCAAGGTGCTCTAAAGTGTCTTGAATCGCGTTTATGAGAATTTCATTACACAAACTTCGAAATTAATGAACTGATTCACCTTACTAGCATTTGTCTCTCGCAAAACACATTTATTTTCAATGGTAACTTTTATCGAATGACTGATGGTTTATCCATGGGCTCCCCCCTCAGTCCAATCCTTAGCGACTTTTATATGCATTATTTCGAATTAAAACTGTTCAAAAAACTTACTTTTCCATTTTATATCCGCTACATAGATGACTGTTTTGCGTTGCTGGACTCTGATTTACTTGATCTTACTAATATTCTTACAGTTATGAACTCAATAAGATGAAAATATTCAATTTACCTACGAATTTGAAAATAACAATCAATTACCTTTCCTGGACGTTTTAGTTTCCCGCGAAAATAACTTTTTTCACACAACTGTCTATCGTAAACCTTTCGCTGTATCTTTACCCCCCCCCCCCCCATCGCCTTCCATTTCACCCCCCTAACCAGAAATTAGCTGTCTTTAACACTTATGTACACCAGGCCTTAAATATTTGCTCCTCTGATAGTTCACTTAAAGCAGAATTAAACCATATCAAATCCATTGCCATTGGTCGGGGTTTCTCGATCGAAATCGTTGATTCCATTCATAACAAATTAAGAAAATGTACTCCTTCAAACTTCAACTCAGACCGCAATGTTAATTTAATTATTCTTCCTTATTTTCCAAAAATCAGTCATCAAATTTCTAAAATTTTGTCAAAATTTGACTTTAAAATAACCTTTACTCCTTTCAATAAAATACAATTCTCAAATCTCAAAGATCCAATTGATGATTTTAACGATGTGACTTCTTTTACATTTTACACTTTTATAGCACTGATGACGGGACTTTAGAAGTCCTGAAACGGCTGTATGCTTTTAACATCTTTTATTTTACAATATTTGTGCTCTTTAACATTGTTTATTTATTTAGTTATATATAAGCACAAAGTACAATCCTCCCCCCCCCCCCTTCTTATAAGTAAGAATGGTATCCAAATAAATAATATACAAAATTATACTGTTTATAAAATACTTCACTTGAACAATGGTTCCTAGCATATATGAATGTGTTAGTATTATGAATAAAAATAGTCACTTGTTTATGTAAGAAGTTTACAAGGCAGCATTCTATTTTAAAAATAAGAAAATATAAATAATTTTGACATAGCTTTTATATTTATTTATCTTTGTAAGTCAGACTGAGTAAGATGGAAATTTGTCTAGCTTGGAAAGGTTTTTCAAGTCCTTGCGAGTCCATAAAGAGTGTAAAATTTGTCTAAGGCAGAATATCATTTACTGTGAACAATTTTTTCAGTTCTGATTGATTCTGACTTATACAGAGTTTACTGTACATCCCTTTTTCTTCAAAGGAAAGAGCAGCTGAATTACTGTGGGGTGGCAATAGCAAGAAACATCTGTCTGTTCTTTATATCTCTTGTTGTATACATGACCTCAGCCAATCTGATTGGTCTCTGTTTAACAGGTCTATGATATGATTGGCCTATGTTGCCATAAATGTTCCTGCAATGGTCACTATGATAAAAATGCAATGGTGTGGTAAATTGGTTGATGGAAATGTTTGTGAACATGCTCTTTCCTTCTACATATACATCTTAAATATTTTTTTCTTGTTCCTTCACAAATCTTTCGACACATTGAAAGGAGAGGAATTGATTTGGATCAATTAGTAAACTTTCCCATCCACAAATTCCTCATATTAGGAGAGATTAGTGTTCAATCCAATAGGTTACTGGATTAGCAAGATTCCAGGAACTAAGGCATTTACGCTTAAAAGAACATGGATATGGGAAAGGGAATTTAAAATAAAATTTCAACAAATGGTTTTGTTTGGGACTGATCTTGTCCCAAACAAAACCATTTGTTGAAATTTTATTTTAAATTCCCTTTCCCATATCCATGTTCCTTTAAGCGCAAATGCCTATATATTCACTATACAAAAAATGCAGTATAAATACCGATTAAAGTTTTTTCCAAATATGGAAATTTTGTCACAGATTTGGTCATATACACATCGAGGTATCTCACTGGCGCCAAAATGGCATTATTTGCCTTATATGGTAACCCAGCTATAGTTGTTTATCTGATTATAAGTTGTTTATTTACTTTCATTTTTTTTTTTTTTTTTTTTGAAATGATATTTGTTGTTTTGTTCTACAGTTACTTTTTTATTTATTGTTAATTGCTGTTTAAAATGAGAGAAAATAGTAAAATATATATAAATTTCTTTGGTATTCTAAAACGAAAATTTTGGTACATTGTAGTTGAAAGAAAATCGTACTAAACCTATTGCGTAATATGTCCATGTAGGAATCTTTTGTGAAATATGAAAAGTGTAAATTGGCTATTACTTGATTATCACATCAACCAATTTCGCCAAATTATACAAATTTACATAACCTTATCTTAAATAACTAAAGAGAAAATGCTTAAGGCCCCTGTCCTCACTCGAGGAAACGCTCGCGAGCTAATGCTATTCCTATGGGGAATCTTTTTTTCTAATAACTCTTTCGCATTTTGACATTTTTGAATACTTTTTTTTTGCATTGGATAGCTGAGGTGCATGCCGACAGCGCACCTTTTTTACTTTTTCGATTTTGGTCTTTTGAACTTTTTCGAAAATGTCAAAATGCGAAAGAGTTATTAGAAAAATGCTTCCCCATAGGAATAGCATTAGCTCGCGAACGTTTCTTCGAGCGAGGACAGGGGCCTTAAATACGAAAGAGCAAATAATTTTGTTTTCATTTTTCAGGAGGAAATTTTTCAATAATAAAGTAATTGTTGTAGTTGTAGTGAGAATTTTAATTTATGTGTGTTTTTTTATCGTTGGCAACGTGCTGTAATGAAAAATGTTTATTTTTTTTCCTGCTATTGTTTTGTAAGAGCTGGTTTTGTGAAAGCCATGTTAAGATGGTATTCAAATTTTTAAACCCTTCTTAATTACCACCCCCTTGGGCGATTTTGCTCATTTGCAATTCCCACTGAGATATTAACCATCTCGATGTACTTGACGAGTTTGGAGATGATTCTTGCATAATTGTGCCATTTATCGCGCGGACAAAATTTAATATATATATAAAGTTTTTAGGTGGGAGTAGCTTTGAGTTCCTGGCTTCACATAATGAAAAGTAGTGAAGAAATTTTTCAGAAGTTGTACCATGGTAACAACTGTAATAATTAATATTTCTTCAGATAAGGGAAAATCCTGTTGCCATAATGGTCTCATTTCGCTTCTAAATGTGCACTGTTAGTAATAAACTAAAATAGTTACTTCTAAATAGTTGATTTTTGTCCAACGTTTAAAATAATTTAATATCACAATGTTGTCTAAATCGTTTTCAGCAATGAGCAAGGTGCTGCTAGAGGTCTAAATTATTTAAAATACAAATTTAAATTCACCAGTTCGTTTCATCCACGGTTGATTTTGAAATATTGACCAGCACAGCGGGCGTAGCCTGCTAGTAATATAATAATGCATGAATTCAAAGTTTTAATCTAAAGCTTTTCTGCAATAAATCTGATTTTAAACAGAGTGTACTTTGTTTAATGTATAAAAATATATAGTGCAAATTTAATTTTAAAGGGTTTGATTAATATTTAAGATTTAAAAAAAAAAATCTTTTTCTAGTGCCAATAAAACTGCATGTAAAAAGAACTTTTGACCAAAGAAATGTTATTTAATGTGTTTCAACATAATTATAAAAAACAAAGCAAATTTTGCCTTCCCATAGAAATATATAAAATGACAGTAAAGACTAATATTTCTTGTACACAACTAGTTTTATAAATATGAATTGTGTGCTTAGGATTTCATAAAAGGTGTGCTGGCCACATGCGGCCCATAAGCTAAATGTTGAGTATCAATATAAAATCTCTTAACGGCTTAAAAGTTTGTGATGCAGTACTTTATTTTATGCTCTAAGAATTTAATAATGGAACTTAAAAATAATGATATCAAATTTTGAGTGACTGCTATTTCTTAAAAAATATATACATTTGTAATAATTATTTCATAATTGTATCTGTAAAAGTAGTGTTTAACATGAAAAGATAAATTAAACTTTATTCACTGTTGCTTTAACATCTAGATCTCTCATGAATTCAAAATATGAATTTTAAAAGGTATGATATAAAATTTAAATAATGTGGCTTTAAAAGGTTTGTTTTAAAATTCAATTTAAATTATGTTTGATTTGGTTAAAATATATTTTCACATCTACACAATACTTTTAATTTTCCAATATATAACTTTCAATGAAATTATACTGCATCAGGGTTTTGCCAGTTTTGCCAGGACAATAGCAAAAACAGGAAAAAACTGGAATAATAGCAAATTCTTATTTGTCTGTAATATATTGTAAAATCTATAAGCTAATAAGGATAATAATGGTTTAAACAAATCATTTAATATTTTTATTTAAATTATATGATTAAATATTTTTACATATTTTAAATTTTGATAAAGTGGGTGGGACTTAATCTGATACTTTGGAATTTAACCCTCTAAGCGTTTGGCCCGTAAAATTCCGTACAGTAAGCTCCAGGTTTCACTGCAATATAAGCAATGTTTAAGATATTATAATCCTATAAATTTAATGAAATTTCAAAGCATTGAAGAATGATTAAGACTCTCAAGGATTACATTTATATTCCTAAATAAGATTTTTTATGTAGTATTGAAAGAATCATATTTTATTAGCATTTAAATCATAATGCAGAGAAAACAACATTACAATTTTACCCATTTGCAAGACGCTTGGAGGGTTAAGAGCCAAATTAAAAATCGGATGTCTATTTTTTTTCCCTTAAATATATTTAGTCAGCCATTAATATCTTCTTAATTGTTTTGTGCAATAAGTTTTAAAAATATGTAAATATTTGGAATTAATTTATAATTACTTATCTGATGAAAATAGTCGGTTACAGATAAAAAAGAAAATTAAATTGAAAATTATACATTGAAAAAACTCTTATGTTTTGCCAGGTAACTAGAATTTTTTCCCCCCTTCTCTATTACATTCCAACAAAGGGAAAAAAGTTGCATTTATTATATTTCATAAAATGCATAACTATACTTATTTAATTAGGAATTGAAAAATAAATTTGGAATATTGATTTTAAAACTTTAATTTAAAAATTGTTTTTTAGAATATTGATTTTGTTATAGTCCAGTGGTAGGTTAGGGAAAAAAAAGCCGAATTCAGAATTAATTAGGGAAAACTGGAAATTGTTTTAATACATTTAATTTAGGATTAGGATGAGGGTACTTAAGTTTTCTTCCCCCCCCCCCCCCCCTTGTAGCAGAAGAGTGTTAGAAAATATGTACAGATTTATAATTGAACAGGGTTTTTTAAACATTAAATACCGTAACAATATCTCAAAACCACTAAATCTATCGAAAATATTGTCAGTACAAATGTTGTACAACTTATAATTCTGAATGTTTAATATTAAAGATGCAATTTTACTTTAAAAGTTTTAACTGTATGGTCAGAGAGTTGAATTCAATTGGAAATTGTTTTGATTCTTTAAATTTATGTCTAAAATAAATAAATATGCTATATTTTGCTACTGGTACTAGGTGAGCGTTAGGAAATATGTAGATATTTATAGTGGAAAAACACATTTGTTTTTAATCACCTTAACAACGCAATAGAATTGTAACCTTAATATTAAACAAAAATCTTAATGTGAGTACTCATTTTATTCAGAATTTTAAGCTCTACAACATTTGTACTAATGATGTTTTTGATAGAGTTAATGATTTTGAAGTACTGCTATGGTATTAAAAATAAAATAAAATAAAAATAAATTTATGCATATTTCCTAATGCTCATCTAGTACAAGGAGGAAAATTCTAGACCTAAACTGAAGGGATTAAAACAATTTTCAGCCTTTTTTGCCCCAATTAATTCTGAATTCAACCCCCTAACCACAAAACTATTAAGTTTCTTTAATGAAATATTTTTCTCTTTTTCTTTGAAAAAAAAAAATTAAATTTACAGCCTATTTTTGTCATCACTTTGGCAAAAACCTATTTTATGGGATGGTTTTAACCAGGTTTTTTCCGCCTATGGCAAAAACTTGCCAACCCTGTAATGCATTGAAATGTATTTATTTCAATAAATTGATTTATCTTTTAGGCCACGCTATTTCTAATTGTAAGTAATATTTATGTAAATGATTTCTTTGTGTCATTGTATCCAAACTAAGTGAAATATATGCAAAGTAACCATTTATGTAAATATTATATTTAAACTGTAGATATAAGACTATCTTAAAAAGATCAGAACAATTTGAGCTACATTTGTCGTTATTAAATGGCGATTACAAATTAGCTGTAGATATGAGTTCTACAATCCTACGATACGATTTTAGGTTCAAGGTTAAATCACTCTAGAATACTATTGTCTTTCATGATAGTTGGTCTAAACAACATGTATATGAATGTCCCAATATATTCTTTATAATTAAACTCTAGACACATATACTTTTAATGATTGTATAGTATATTACTAAAATGGACTACAGCATTTTTTTTATCAATCAATTAGCAAAGGAAAAGTTTCCATATAGAAGCAAAATAGCCCGTAATTCAGAGTTTGTTGCCCCCCCCCCCAAAAAAAAAAAAAAAAAAAAAAAAATCCTCTAGAATAAACTTTTTCCAACTGATGAATATTCATAGATAGTGTAAACTACTTCTATGCTTTTTTATAGATTTTGAACTACAGTTTGTAGTGCACATTTTTATTTATAGTACTACTTTGGAAACCTAATGCAAGCCTTGGACCGTCTGTATGTACATGTGTTTGATTGAAATTAGTTCTTTAAACATATGTTTGGTACAATAAAGAATGCAATAGTTTTATTTTTATATATGCATATAAAAAATTAGATAATATTCACAATGTACACTTTAAATTACTTATAAATAACACAGATCTTGTACTTAAAATCACTAGAAGCAAAGGAAATTATTAAGTTCCTGCCAACTAAAAGAATAGCACATCACTTCAAATGAATTTAAAAATAAGTTAAATTTTACAATAGTTTTAAAAACAAATAGTACATGAATGATAACAAAGGGTATGAAATGGATATAAAATGCATTGTCAATGATATACTTTTTGGCACATTCATACAAAACATCCAACCATTCATCATATAAAAAATTATAAATAATGCTCTTTTATAATAGTATAGTTACATTAAAATAAACAAAAATTAAACTAAAGTTATTTCACTTTGGTAAAGCAAAACATACAAAATTAAAGGGTCCATAAGAAAAGTACCATGAAAAATAATTTAGAATAAAATATGAAATTTTAATTGTTGTGTTTCTTTTCTAATGATGTTTTATTTGTAATTTTGCATGAACTGATAGCATATGTCAAAGTATCAGTGACTACTTTACAATAATGATTCAATTTTATGAAAAAATATACTTAAATGGTCTTTCTATTGGACCCATCAATTGTCAATTAAAAAGAACTATTTGATTGTGTTGCAGCATACATTTGGTTGTAATAGTCTTAAAATAAAGATTTAGCTTAACAAATGGAAATTGAAATAATAATGATTTAAGTATTCTTGTGTATGTATGTGATCATATGGCATAATCAATTGTAAAAGCAGCTCAGAGAAAAAATAAATTAAGTTGTTAAAGTTTTACAGTACTATAGTCATACTTTTGCTCATAAAATCTAAATAATTTGTGATCACTTGAGAAATTTCCTTATAACAAAGTTAGACTGTACTACAAAAGATTTTACCTTGTCGGTGGGAACATTTCATGAAACAGCATAGAAAGAATTAATATAAAACATTCATGTAAATTTTATTTATTTTCTTGCAAAAGCTGTATAGTTCCTTGAAAGTGTGGGACTTTAAAGAATGGTACAGAAGTTCTAAATAGCTGCTCTAGGTAAAAATATTTTACAGAGACTTTTATACATATTTCTTTCCAACGATTATTTTTACCCATTCTTAGAAGACATTTTTAGCAATTTGTTTACTTAAGTAAATATAAAGCTTATAATATACAAATTTGTGTAACTATCTCAGTTAATTCTCGAATGCTTAGGTAGTGATTTACATTCATTATGCATTAATTGATTTTATTTTTTTAATGTTATCACAAGTAATTTTTATTATTGAAATTGTATTTGTAATGCATAGGGATTAGCTTTTGTGGTACAAAATCATTGAGGAAGGTTAAAGAAATAAACTCGATAATCTATTTAAATGAATGTTGAAAATTCAAGTCTGATGGAAGCAGAACAATTTCTTCAGAAATTACTGCATTAAAACATTTACTTTGTGTGTGTGTGATTTTTTCCTGTTGAATGATAAAAACTTAATGCAAAAAAGATGCTAATGAATAAGAGCATATTTAAGACATTCAAGGAATAATATTTATAAGTAGCTTGATCATACTTTTTTTTTTTTCAGTTTTTAATAATAGTTATTCAAAATGAAAGTATAATCTACAGTTTCTCTGATAATTTTGCTTTTGTTAAATCAATACATCAAATGAGAAAGGTATCTGTTTTATAGCATTTGAATAAAGTGATTAAGGGTATATAGCATTATTAGACTGATTCTGCACATCTGAAATGTCTGCTATTTAGAGGTTTCCCCATATATATTGATACATATACATTAAAGAGTCAAAACATGACCATCATCACATATTCCAATAAACTCACATGGGCAACATGGAAGACACATAATCATATGGAAATGTTATTTAAACACTGCTAAGGAGTCTGAGGAATAATTTTTACACTTACTTCTGCCTATAATGATAAAGGCTGCTAATCTAAGTAACTTTGATAAAGTGCAGAATCCAATCGCCCAACTCAGAATGAGTATCTTCGAAACTGCATACCTCATGGGTTGTTCATGACATATCGTTGTTAGTAATTAAATAAGGTGGTTGAATGATGGTTAAATCATCACGCTGGATGTCCAGGACAAAATAGGAAAGATCAATAATTTTGATGAGTGCATTTTTTTTCTTATTACGTTAGAGTGTACAGAAAAGTTAACTTTTCATTTGCTGATTTTCCTTCACCATTTTTTAACATTGGCTTATATACGGGTTTCTGATTTTGGACGATTTTTCACTGAAAAGTTGTACACTCCACTTATATACAGGGTGTTTCAGTTAAACGTTTCAGAATTTCTAGGGTAAAGAGAGGTAGGGTGCATCCTAACAACTCGAAATCATATAGCAATGTGGGGTTGGAAATGCTTTCCTGAAGCAGTGATGTACACAGAAGTACCATAAAGAAAAGACACCATAAGTGAAAAATCGTTTTATTAATAGATGTAAAAAAGTAAAAGGTACATGGGTCAAAGTAAGTGTTCGAAATTTTTGGCACCGACTACTATGCACACCTCACATCTCTGGTGCATGGAAATCCGAACATTCTTGAATACTCCAGACATATCTCGAATTTCTCCGGCAGCTACTGCGATTCTTGCAACCAGCTCCTCAGCATCATCAACAGGGGTGTCATAAACCAGTGTTTTCATATGACCCCAGAAATAAAAATCAAGACATAAGTCGGGTGACGATTCCCTGCATGAAACCTCAGAGCTTTTGCACAATGCCATCTAGTGTGTTGGGAAAGCATTTCAGAACCCGCAATGCTATATGATTTCGAGTCATCAGGGTCCACTCTACCCCTCTTAGGAGTTCTGAAACGTTTAAATGAAACA
Source organism: Maratus speculifer (assembly GCA_964019185.1). Taxonomy (NCBI): domain Eukaryota; kingdom Metazoa; phylum Arthropoda; class Arachnida; order Araneae; family Salticidae; genus Maratus; species Maratus speculifer. The sequence goes on along the minus strand of OZ025290.1, from coordinate 50,827,062 downwards.
CCCTGTACATATAGCAAGAAGAAACTTTTAACAAAGCTGAAATCTGAATTTAACTATTTGATTTTTTTTCCTCAAAAGCATTAGATGACAGGCAAAAAAAAGAAGCAATTTGTGACATTTCAAAACAAGTACATTTTATAAAATCTACACAAAATAGCTTATAGCATTGAAAATATCTTAAATATTGCTGCATATTAAACACAATTTATGCAAAATAATTTCAATGATTCAGCAAAAATATTATAAACAGAATCCAACACTAATTGTCCTAATTCCAATAGTATAACATGATTATCTTCTATTCAATTGAAACCAATAAAAATAAATTCTGGTAGTATACTAGAAAAGCTCACTCAACTAGTCAATCAACAATCTTTTACTATCAAAAGCTAACAATATTTAAGTTTTGTATGTGTACATCATACAAAAAAATAACTAATTTAATTCTAAAATGCATTATATAGCTGTACATATAAAAATGTTATTAAACTTTCAGCTAAAAAAAATTTAATTAGATATTAATTCAATATGGACATTAATATTTTATAACTTTCTATAATGTAGTTCTAGAAACTAAAACAGAACTGCTTTCCTACAAAATTCTCAAGCATAAGCAATAAAAGAAAATATTCAGTCAATTCATGAATTCAGCATTTTTTTTTAAATGGCTTAGTTACCAGTATATCAGACGTACTTAAGTATATTTTATAAAATGCATACTAATTTTTCCAAAATGCCGTATAGAAAATATATTACATACGTATAACTGTTATGACTAAATATTTTTTTAGAAACAGGTGTTTGAAAGAACCCTGAAAAGCAAAAAGTCTTTTCCTGAGAAAAGTACTCTAATTTGTATATACAAATAAATGGGTAAAATTTTTAACAAAAATGACAAAACTTTTTAGAGAAATAAAAATAAACAGTACAATAGAATGTACAAATTCTTAAAATATGGCATCATCAGAAATCCAAATTATCATCTTCACTCATAGGATCTGCTTGCACAAAACTGTTGCTAGCATGTCGAGTCAGCAGGGCATGACTCGCTGAGTTCCTGAGTCTAAAATAAATTTATTTATTACCAACTGAAAAAATAACAAATATTGCAGAATCATAATCATAATAGAAAATGTCGAGAAGACAACACTTCTTAAAAGAAGGGATTCATCTTTTATACAACATATGTTTATTTTTTGTTTCTTTTTATTTATAAAATATTAAGAATGTTTAAATACCAATTATATACATCTCTCTCTTTCTACACGCACACACACTTATATATATATTTAAACATAATCAGATAGCTTTGTATTCATTTACAACTTGTGTATTAAATAGCCATCCTTTTACAATGCATTTTTCATTATATGTTATAATTTTAATGTTGCCTGCTTAAATATGTTATAAAAATTATATGATTTTCAAAGCAAATATGTTGGTAGATATATGGAAGCATAATGCTTCTAATAATTTTAATTTTTGAGTATAATATGTATTTTTAAAATGTAATATGTTTAAAACAATTTGAACTGTCAAATTTTTGTTCATGATTTTTTGATAACATGCATGTTTTTTTCTGTTATTTTCTGATGAAATTTGCACTTTTACTGCGACTTTTTTTTCTAATGAGATTCATGTTTTTTCAGCAATTTTTTGATAAAATTTACATTTTTTTAAAACTATATTTCACAAAATTCACATTTTTTTCTTACTTCTTTTCAGTGCTTTTTTTCATGTAATTCGTATTTTTTTTCAGTGATCCTTTGACTAAATTTTTCTAGATCTGAAATAATTCACTTTTTTTCAGCAATCTATTGATGACATTTACATTTTTTTCATGATCCTTTAATGTAATGTGCATTTTTTCATGATCTTTTGACAAAATTCGCATTTTTTTCTATCATTTTTTGATGCAATTTGATTTTTTTTTTTTTTTTTTTCAGTGATCTTTTGATATAATTTGCATTTTTGCAATGATCCTTTCATAAACCATGTTCTTTCAGCAATCCTTTAATGAAATTTGTTTTTTCTGCAATACCATGGTAAAACAGCAATTATTTCTGTGAATGTTGTACAATTTTTACTGTGAAATTGATCTTTTTGGAGATCATGTGCCAAAATTCATAACTTTTTTTTATGTCTAAATTTTCAGACTGATGACCATTTTTTAAAAAATTTTCAAAAATGAATGCTTAATTCTAAGGAAAATTTGGAACACAATTACCTCTGACTTGGGAACATCATATTTAAAATTGGCACATCTTTCTGATGTGGTGAAAAAATATTTGGAGATAAAATACTTAGTATTGATATTGACATGCGAATGGAGCATTTTGAGGGGTAAGGGACACTTTTTGGGGGATTTTTGGAAAATGTCAAATTTGTATAAAAGGGGGCTGAGGGAGGGGCAGATTAAGATAATATGGTATTTTTTCTTTTCAAATGAAATTGAAAATTTCTTTTCTTTTTTAGATTTAGATAACCCAAACTTTCTTTTTTGTAACTAAGAGTTCGAATTAATCTCTTCAGATCTGATGTATCTTACAGAATACACACAATTTTTTTCTCATGCATATAAAAAACATTAAAAAAAGAAATTGATATGAATGGAACATAACAGATAGCAGAACTAAACAAAGTAGCAATTTGTTTCTTATAGTGCTTTTTTAGCAAGCTATGTATTATATAAAAATGAATTGCAACAAAAATATATAAAATGTACAAAAAAAAAAAAAAAAGTACATTTTACTGTGTATTAATAAACCACTTGTAGAGTCCATTAATAATTTAAAAAAAAAAAAAAAAAAATTAAATATACACTTATTTTATGTTTTGCAATGTTTTTGTACTGCACAAAAGTAATAAACATAAGAAATTATAAAAAAAGTGTATATGTATATATATATATATATATATATATATATATTGTCCCTGTGTATCATTTGAAATTTATGTACAAAAAATAAAATTTATTTTTTTTTTTTTTTGCTATTCAATCTTTCTTAGTTATCAGTTTATTAATGAATATTTATAACTGAAATAAAAAAAAGTACATAAATAAACCCTGAGATCTGAAGAGGTTAATGAGTATCAATTATACATAACACTGCAAAATACAAAACGACTTTAGCATGATTTTTTTATTTATAAGAGATAGATGATATAGAGATAATTGTAGATAGCTAATTTTGACAGTTTAACTGATTTACCAGTAAACCTCACATTGGAAATTAATTATGATGCTTTCTGTATCACAACATTTAGTGGTAAAATAATAAAAAATAAAATAACAGTCCAAATTACAAAAAAATATTTCAGCAATAGTATTAAAAATCAATAAATTATTGTGAAGACCTTCAATAAAAAAAGCAAGTATATAATTGTGAAAGAATTGATACAGAAATAAGAGTAGTTAGTACTAACCAGACATTTGGCAGGTGGATCTTTTCCTTGACTACATATAGAAAACCAAAGCCATGTGAAAAAGAAAATAGATTATAAGATCATGTTATAGAATTAAAAGATAAGAAAAACATGCAAATGAAAATAAGAATTATACGAATGTATTAGTTATATTTTAAAAATTTAAAAGAAATATATAATTAGAAACAGATATACCTTGTTTGCAAGTGCTCAACTTGCACCTGCAAACTTTCTATTTGTTCTTGCAACTCATCATTGGTTCTTTGAAGCTTACGTATATTATTAGTAGCACTATCAACCTACAAAATACATAAAAGAGAAATATGTTTTAAAAAACATATAAAAATCCACAAGTTAAGTAACTGTTAAAATATTATTTACCAACAACACATTTTTTAAAATAATTTCAAAATATATTGTAACACTTTAATATACTTTTTAACATCTAACTAATTATCTCTTTAAAAAAAAACTGTTTTATCACTTTTAATATTTTTATTATGCCTTTTCTAGTTTATTTTATTTCAAATCCTGGCCATATCTTTCTCAGTCATTCTTGTAAAATTTACAAAAAGAAAAAATTACGTTCTGATTAATAATTCAGATGTTCTTATAGCTGAGAATCTGTCTAATCACATTTCTGCTATTTACATAACTTCTTTTTGCTTCTGTTGACTTAGGTAAACATTCACTTTATATTATTCAGTTAATAATGAGATTATTTATGATTAAAATTAACAAGATTGCTTGTTAATTTTTGCTTTTGTATTTTTTCTCACAACTTAGATTATAATTATAATTTATAAATAGTTTTTGAATAAAAGAAATATGTTGCTATGCAGTTCATGGATCATTTTTTAACACTATATAAATTTAAAAATGGCTGGAATTAATTAGAAAAACCTTTAAAATTAATCTATTCATTTGGTCATTCTTTTCATGCAAATGCTAAAAAAGGAAAAAAAAAAAAAAAAAAAAAGATGAAAGAAAAATCTGTCCTGAAAATTTTAGTTAAAATGATTCAAATAAGATGATTCAACACACGAACAAGATTCTATAACCTCTTTGGTTCCTGGGTCTCCAAATGGGGACCTCCATTTTGTCTCATTTTATTAATGGTATTCTAACATAATTACAATTTAGCTATCAGAATGATATGTTTTGAAGTTTAAGATTCAAATTAATGCAAATAAAATAAAAAATGTTCTGAAATCAAATGGAAGAAGAAATAATTCAGTAATAATTAATAATACTGCATTAATACTCAGTAGCAAAGAGGATAATGAAATAATAATATTTGTAAAAATTATACACTAAGCTATGATATTTCGAGCTGTCAGTTTAAATACAAGTTAAATAAATAATGACTACCATCATAGACTTGAAACAACTGAATTGAGATGCATTATTTTCAATCAAAATTAAACCATTTATAACTGTAAATCAAAAATTAATTATATTTGGAATAATTTTTAATGTAAACTTTTTGAATATTTGATACTTTATTTCTTAAAAAAATCAATTTTCCTGATCTCCTCTTTTTGTATATATTAAAAAACTATAAAACGAAAAGAAAAACAGAACTATTAAATTTAATTCTACTAAAGATGCATCTTTCATCAAACAAAATTTAAATTTATAGTTTCTAATTATTATTTTTTTAATACACACAAAGTAACAGAGATTTAAAAAATTATTTTACCTTTTTTCAGAATGCACAAAAAGAAATTTTTGTTAAAATTAAGTATTTTTATTTTTAAAAAAAATTGCTACAAAAAATTGCTACTATTTAAAAAAAAAAATTATCTACATCTAAATATAAAGAACTATAAAAATCATGTTTCAGTCAATTTGTCCCTGTTAAGTCCTATTAAGGGGGCTGGTCATTCAACTTCTGAATTCCCCTCACTAATGTAAAGACTATGGGCATTTGATGCATTTGTATATTTAAAAAGTCTTTCAGGGAAATTAATATTTTTAACTACTTTATTTGTATACACTTTTTGAAAGATGTCTCTATTTTTCTTAGTTTTCAAAAGTTTTATAAAGTATATACTTAATTTTATATGAAGTGTTAAAATTTTACTCAGAGTTAGTCAGCTTTTAACACAGAAAAGATTAAATTAAGCATAGATTTTAGAAATGTTCTGAAAACTAAAAAAAAAAAAAAAAAAAAAAACATTAAAGAAGAATGCACAGAAAAAAGAAGTTAAAAATGTTAACTTCCCCAACAGATATTTTAAATATATGAATGAATCAAACATCCATAGATTTAACACTACTAAGGAGAATTCCAAAGCTGAGTGACCAGAATAAATGAAAGAAAAGCAAGAATATTTTTTAGATTATTTTTGTATTTGCAGCATAAAATTAAAAATTATGAAAAGGAGATTCACACATCAGATCAAATGCATTACAATGTTTTATTTTTTAACAAATTTCTATTTTTTCATTACTCACTTTTCAATTCTTGTCAAAAACTGGTTGCTGTTTTTATTGTTCATACAAAAATTCTAAATATAACATCATTTTAATTTGTACATGATGAAAAATGTGCTATCAAATAAAATTTGAAAAATATAGCTCAATTTAGTGACTTTTTTCTAATTAAAAATAATTTTAAAGTATAATTTGACCATAATATTTCATTGATTTTACTCCTTGTCTATACATTTACAATGTCCTTAAAAATGAATGGGTACTTCTAGGTTATCCAGTCGACCAATTTTGCCAAACTAATAGCCAAATAATACATATTGACATATTTTTTATTTAAAATAATGAAAAAAAAAATCAATTAGTAGAATATTGATAAAAATATAAATAAAAAATCGAAATAAAAATCACTTAATGATGTTTTAAATATGTGTATCATATTTAATATCATTGAATGTGACATTCACGATCCTCCATTATTGGCATTTAATCTTATTTTTTGGCGATCGTTTTTTGGTCGATGGGATAACCTAGTAGTACCAATGAATGATAATGGTATTTACATCTATTACATAAAGGTAAAGACATGGTAAATGTCCTTTAAAACGATTTTTTTTTAAAAAATAAAACTCAAATATGTTGTTTGGCTAAACCTAATTATGAAAAATTATAATATATCACATTTTCGCACCAAACTGAAATCACTCCATGAAATAATGGATAATATTGGATAAGTATTGCAATAAAAATTATTATTAGCATTAGTAACCTCAAAATATGAAATTTATTATTGTTTGAATTAAAAATATTTTATTTATTATGCCATGTCTAACACTATCAACAAAAATACACAAATTAGTTTAAATGGCTTAAAGCATGTTAAAGCATATATTTTCTTTTCATAAACTATGTAATTAAGTACAGTTTTTAAATTACTAAATTAGTTTTTTATTATTATATTGAAATTATGTATTTTACTTCATCTTCAGCAGAGGCTAATTCCTTTTTCAATTCTTCAATCCTTCCACGAAGCTTTTTAACTTCAGCTTCATATTGTTCAGATCTCCTTAAGGCGTGAGCAAGTTCAGTGGATTTATCTTGTAATACCTTCTTTAGTTTCGTATGTGCATGCTTTAAATCAGCTAATTCCTAATTTTTAAAAAACAATATAAAAACCACTCTAACTCAAAAAGTGTTACTGGAAGTGTAGCAATATTACACAACATTTTCATTGTATGAAGCAAGAAAGAATAATGTGACAAGAGAACATACTACAGTAATTTTCATAAAATATTACATTTATATAAAAAATTCTAATCTATAAAAATGTTTGCTATAGAGATGGAAATTCTATAAAGATCAAAGAATAAGTATTTTTCTATAAACTGAACAAATTCATTAACATAATTCTGAAAAGAAGCACAATGTGACAGATCAAAAGGATATGTGTATTTTTTTAGTTATATAGCAGGGTTCATACTCATTTTCCAAGAAAAAATCCTCTGAGAATCCTTTGATGTATTTTTCAGGATATACAATTTTTCCATGTCAACAGCTAATGACATTTTACAATAGTATAACGACACCCCCAGCACTTTAAAATAAAATAAAAACAAAGTAACCTCAAAAGTAAAGTTTATACATCACCAACATAAACAGAAATTTAAAGGAAAAACATAGATGAACCCAGTATCTGTTGTGAGGCTGTCCATAAAAACTTCTTCGCTTGCTGCAAAATTTAATTTCTACTGTATTGTTTTATTACATATTAGAAAAACATTACAAGAATAACATAAAGGTTACAAGTGCCCATATCATTTTAAAAATATCCTTTATCTTTCTTAAGTTTCTCTTGAACTGTTGTCAAATCTCATGATGTTAGAAGATGTGTCAAATGACAGAATGGATGTTAATAGATGTGCTATCATAAAGCAAATAAACACCAACAATTGCACTCAATTTATCAGAGTAGGGTCATTCCACATGAATTCAACCAATGGGTGTTGCATCATAGTCACAGATTTTTTTTTTAATTTTATCATAGATAGACATAGTAGTGAAACCCTCAAATCTGAAATTTAAAAGTAATTTTCACAATATTGGCCGAGATATGGCCATTTGAAAACTGGCCATTTTTACGAAATGGCGGCCATCTTGGAATTGTATCACTGTCTAAATATGGCCATAACTTGACAACTAATGGCTCAAATTTTATATATCTGGTACCAATTTGAAGCTATTTGTACAAAGAATGAATATTTCACATCAAAACAATAATAAATTTTCATTTTTTTACTTTTTATTATGTGCAAAGTGAAAATTTCACCCCAAAAAAGGGCAGATTGTAATGGCTCATAAAAAAAATGAATCATCATGAATTTTTCTGAAACTTGGTAAAAACGTTGCTCCATCTGTGTGCTTTAAATAAAAAAAAATTGGAAAGGTAAAATTTGTTGTTTTAAAATAAATGGTTTTTTACACATAAGGTGTCATTAACCAAATAATGATATTTTTAGAATCTGTAAGCATTCCTGATTCAAAAAATAATGGTTAAAATAAAATTTTCTAACATCTAAATTAATGTAAAAGTATAATCAAAACCTCATTTGTACTAATTTTGTAGAAATCTGCCCCCAGCCCCCCTCCCCCCCACCCCCCCCCCAAAAAAAAAAAAATTAGACAATTCAAAAAATTTTACACTGAAAAAGATAAGAAAATAATTAAGGAATATAATGTATAATTATAAAATACCTATAAATGCAGTGCATATATATATGATAATTTACTTCACATATAGGGGCGAGTGGGGTGGAATGGGACAGTAGGTTTTTCTCTTTAAGTATCATTCTAAATATTTCATCAATCACACTAGAGGTCTGCACGGGCCAAAATTTCCAGGCCCGGGCTCGGCCCGAAAGTTAAAATTTCGGCCCGGCCCGGCCCGAACGAAAGAAATATTGGCCCGACCCGGCCCGGCCCGAAAGTTAAAATTTCGGCCCGAGCCCGGCCCGGCCCGAACAAAAAAAATAATGGCCCGACCCGGCCCAGCCCGAAAGTTAAAATTTCGGCCCGAGCTCGGCCCAGTCCTGAAAAAAGTTTAAAATTCGGCCCGAACCCGGTCCGGCTCGAATGAATTTCTACAGAACATTGATCTTTAATCTTATGGAGGAGTTCTGACCAAAAAGAATTATATTCGTCTTTTTTTCCATGTTTATAATCTCCATTTATGCAGAAGTGCCGTAGACTGCGATATTTATGCTTTTAAATTAATCTTTGTTTGTTGTATGTAAATGTTTCAGTTATCACTAGTATTATTAATCCATATTCCCTGTAATGGAGACAAAAAATCGAAAAAGCGGTATATGGTAAAATTTCCAAAGACGAAATCGCTTTGGAACGAAACAAAATGCATTCCCTTCTTAACACATGTAAATGTTTAATATATTTTTTTCTCCCGTATTGTTGTATTCATTTTGCATGGATGAACATTTTAAAAGAAACTTTCAGTTTTCAGTTTAAAAAAAAATTCCGTCATAATCATGTTTTTTTTTTTTTTGTGTGTGTGTGTTCAATTCTATTTTAAAACGCCTAGTAATCTACGATTCTTTAAAAGGAATAAATTCTAATGTTTAATTGTAGAATAATGACGGCTTAAAAGTATATGCTTTTTTTGCAGAAATTTTTGGACAAAGCCAAATATTACTGATTTATAAAAAGTTGAGAAAAGGATTTTCATATGGGAAGACTCAATAGGAACTGATTATTTTTGTCCATGATAACTAGGAAGAATGGAATCAGTCTCGGCTTCGTACGAAAAAAAAAGTTAGGCCCAGCCCGATACTCCAGCAAAAAAATTAAGGCCCGAGCCCAGCCCGGCCCGAAAAGATTAGTGACTAGGCCCGGCCCGGCCCGAAAGGATTAGTGACTAGGCCCGGCCCGAGTCTTCAGAAGGAAGGCCCGAGCCCGGCCCGGCCCGAATGCCATTATTGGAAATCGGCCCGAGCCCGGCCCGCGGGCCGGGCCAGGCTCGGGCTTCGGGCCGAAGCCCGGCCCGTGCAGACCTCTAAATCACACATTAGGTGAAGTAATGGTACCCCAATCTTCAGTTGAAAAAAGTAGCTGATTTACATAAGCTTGCAATTATATAAAGAAAAAGATTATTTCAAAAATGAAAAGTAAATTTAGTTCATATACTTTTTACGCTTTCTGTATAATGATTTGATTATGCATAGATGTAACAGTTTCTCTATATATGGAACATTATATTGTAAAATTAGGGAGGTAAAATTTGTTGTTTTAAAAATGGTTTTCTACATATAAGATGTCATTGACCCAAATAATGATTATTTTAAAATCTGTAAGTATTCTTAATTTAAGAAATATTGGTTAAAATGAAATTTTCTAGCATCTAAATTAAAGTATTGTGTTTATATTATATAATTCAATAAAGAAATATCAATTTGCAGTTATTTACACTAAATATTTATTTTTACAGTACTTTTTATTTCATTTCATTCAAAATTTTTGTAACTTTTGTCTGCAAATAACCAAGTTTCCTCTTTGAGCTACGCCTATTCATTTTTATTGGCGATAACTCTAACATTTCACAGCTTTTGTTTAATTGTTCCATTACTACTGTGGGTTCACTAAATTCTGGATCAGAGATGCTTTTCATGTCAACAATAGAAATCATCTTATTTATTGATGAATAGCAGGAAGTACATAATTTTTTTCCTGGAATGAGAATGTCTGGATTTGTCATAGACATATCTAAAGAAATTGTTTTCAGTGATTTTGCTCTGTTACTATTTGGATGTTTATTAAATGGATCACAACACTGTCTCTGATTTAAACTATAAAATTTTAGAAATTTATCCTTGTGAACCTTGCATATATTCGCATGCAAAAAACTTTTTTCATCTGGGATTATATAATGTAACCTTTTTTTTAATAAATGTAAATCCCGTGGGGATAATTGAAGAACAGAAATAACATCAGTACTCAAAGAAACATTGAGTTTTTTACATACAAAACACTCCATCTCCACTGTATAATAAGTACAAAATAATTATTGTATGTCTAAATACACTTCATTGAAAACTTTAGAAGTGGTATATGGTATTTAAAAGGAATTACTCAAGTTTCTTGGACATTATGATGCAAGATTACATCATACTTTAATTATAGCCAATTAAGAAGCAGATGAAGTAAAGCAGCAATTTTTTCTTTAAATTGCATCAGCTCATATAGAACATGATGCAAGATAGCATCATACTTTGAATATAGCCAATTAAGAAGCAGATGAAGGTACAGTAGCAATCTTTTCTTTAAATTGCATCAGCTTATATAGAACATGATGCAATATTACATCAGCTTATAGAAACATAATGAAATTTTTACATCATGTTTTGAATTCAAAATTTAAAATTTTGAATTCATGTTTTGATTCTTGAAATAATCTTTTTCTTTATATAATTGCAAGCTTGTGTAAATTAGCTACTTTTTTCAACTGAAGATTGGGGTACCATTACTTCATCTAATATGTGATTGATGAAATATTTAGAATGATACATAAAGAGAAAAACCTACTGTCCCATTCTACCCCACTTGCCCCTATATGTGAAGTAAATCACCATATGTATGCATTGCATTTATAGGTATTTTATAATTATACATTATATTCCTTAATTATTATCTTATCTTTTTCAGTGTAAAATTTTTTGAATTGTCTAATTTTTTTTTTTTTTTTTGGGGTGGGGGGGAGGGGGCTGGAGGCAGATTTCTACAAAATTAGTACAAATGAAGTTTTGATTATACTTTTACATTAATTTAGATGTTAGAAAATTTTATTTTAACCATTATTTTTTGAATCAGGAATGCTCACAGATTCTAAAAATATCATTATTTGGTTAATGACACCTTATCTGTAAAAAACCATTTATTTTAAAACAACAAATTTTACCTTTCCAATTTTTTTTTTATTTAAAGCACACAGATGGAGCAACGTTTTTACCAAGTTTCAGAAAAATTCATGATGATTCATTTTTTTTATGAGCCATTACAATCTGCCCTTTTTTGGGGTGAAATTTTCACTTTGCACATAATAAAAAGTAAAAAAAATGAAAATTTATTATCGTTTTGATGTGAAATATTCATTCTTTGTACAAATAGCTTCAAATTGGTACCAGATATATAAACTTTGAGCCATTAGTTGTCAAGTTATGGCCATATTTAGACAGTGATACAATTCCCAGATGGCCGCCATTTTGTAAAAATGGCCAGTTTTCAAATGGCCATATCTCGGCCAATATTGTGAAAATTATTTTTAAATTTCAGATTTGAGGGTTTCACTACTATGTCTATCTATGATAAAATTAAAAAAAAATCTGTGACTATGATGCAACAAGTTTTCCTTAAATTGGTTGATTTCACGTGGAATGACCCAGTAGCCAGTCATTGTGCCAGATTTTCCCAGATTTGGGGGATTTTATTATTATTATTATTATCATCTTCAAAGATTCTCAAGATTTTTACAATCCAAAATTTATCCCCTGATTCCCATAATCGCCTGATGAGTATGGACACTGTATATTTCAATACTTTAAAAGATGTTGCATAATAAAGTGTATATTGATTCAGAGAAATTATTAATTTTAACACATTTTTAAAATGTATTGGGTTGCAAATAAATATTTTCCCCTGGATTATAAGATGTGCTTTCTAGTACAGAAGAACCTTTCGTAAACTTTTCCGATATCCATTCATCATGATGGATTTGAGCTTAGAATGAGTTCTTTTGAACAAGCCAAAGAAAACAACAGTTCACAAACAAAGAGTCATAACAGGGGCGTGCCAGTAGTATCCAGCGCCTGTGTGCAAAACTTTAGTTGGCACCCTATACCCCCCTTCCCCCATATATTAGTATTAAAAAAAAAAAAATGTTTTTACTGGGAATATGCTGGCGATGGCTAAGAAAATCTACTATACACAGAGGTCTAAAAATTTGATTAAAAATAGACCATAGCAGGTTCAAATGAACCTAAGGCTCAGATTTTTCATTTTTTGATAATTAGCCAAAATATTAATTAAAAACCATAATGATCATCGCAGATTGGCGAGTTTTCTTTCTTCAAAGTAATCATGTGTGTGGATTTCCCCAGACGTTGCTATCATGAATGCCACGGTGAGATGTATGTGTATCATACAAACGCTTGTGACAAATAAGTCTGCCACTATTCGTGGCCTGACACAGCATGCAAAACTTTTATTTGTATTTCTTAATAGTAATTTTCATTTTATTTATATGAAAAAATTTCAGCAGTAAGTCTATTTGCTATTTAAAGTAAAAAACAGGTGGAATATAGCCACTGTGGTAATAAAATTGTACTACGTTCTACCACTTACACTACTACAGTAAAAGATTAATGGTGCATGTTTTAGCCATGTGAATTATGGTGCCTTTCATAGCAGGGTTGTTTGGTTTAAACCAATGGTTAAAAAAAAAAAAAAAAAAAAAAAAAAAAAGATTCTGGTTTTTGTATGTTTTATTTTACACGTTAAAAAAATGCAAAATCCAAGTTATGCAGAAACAAGCAAAGTTGTAGAAAAATGATGAATTAATAAATTTCAAAAATGACAAATAATTTTAATCAACCCAACTTTTTGTATAAGCTATAAATCTACATGGCAGAATAACCAATTTTTTAAAAACTAACTGGTTATAAAAAATTACTTTTCTTTTTTTTAAAAGGCTTTAATATATATAAAACCATTAATTGTAAAACATTTATAGCCAGAAGGGCAGGCTTGAGCTAAAAATGCACTTTTATTATTTAAATTGCTTGATTAGTTAAGATTTACAAAGGATTTCATCATTCCTCAAAGCCTCAAGTATGACATTCTTAAGTAATTTTCTCCATTAATTTCTTTTTGTTATGTAAGCTAATAAATATTATTATTATTATTATTATTTTACTGTGTTTATTGGGTTAAGCTTTTGTTTTTCTTGCATTGGGAATGGGGATTTTGCATTATGATTTTATTCTGTTACTAGTCGGGTTGGCATAGTTTAAACCAATTGGTTTTTTAGAACAAATTAAATATAAAATTTTCTAATTTTTGTAATTTAAATGTGTCAAATTATTGCATGTAAGTAATTTCCATTTTTAAGTCTCATCTCAGCAGTCACCGTGAGACATAGTGAGTCTAGTCTCGGTCATGTTAGTATGTATGTAGAATGCAAATTTTATACAATGATGAACACATCTGAATCTATAAAGAAAACAAATTATGTAAAGTTGACAAATACAAAATGGATTAAAAATATGTAACATTTAGAAAAAAAAAAAAAAAAAAAAAAAAAGTTTTCCTTTGAGAAACACAGATTTATAGTTAATAACATAAAATGACCTTTAAGATTTCAGTCAAACTCTAAAAGAAAATTTTCTTGATTGGGAGGATTGTCTTTTAAGAATAAAAAACTCATGATATAAAGTCAAATGAGAAGACATAGAAAAATTTTGCGCTACGGAAGCACCTGTTTATATTTAATTAAAATATGCAATAAGATATATTTAAATTTTTTTTTGCATAACCAAACCCAATACTTATATCAGCCGAGAAAATTGGAAAGAAACGGACAAGGCAAGGTTTGCTTGAGACATAATATAAAGAAAGTCTCATAAAAATACCTAAAAATATATAATTTTTTGTTTAGACATTTAAAAGTACTAAGCGTTAAAATATAGCATGTAGTCTCATGGCTGTTTAAATGCTTTACTGAAAGACAGTATTTATAAAACTGCTTTATATTTTAAGATCAAGGTTTTCAATAGTCTTAAAAGCTATTAAATAGGTATTTTTGCTTACTTTAATGAATTTTGTTTGTTACCTTTTCTTTTAAACTGGTAGTTTTAGAAGAGATATGTCAAATAGCAATACACAACACTTCTTAAAGTGTGTAGACTCTACTGCTAAATTCAAATCATTCTGAAAATTCTTTATAAAAAGCTTCATTAAAAGATAATTCATGTAGTCTTTCTTCTAACTGAAAAATCAGACATCTCATATAACAAGAATTTCAAAGAAATTATTTTGAATAGCCTTGTGAAAATAATATATATGAAGTTTTATTTATGAAACTGCATCATATATTTATTTATAGTGCTAATAATTAAAAGATTGTATATTAAGATTTTCAAGCTATCAATGTTTGATTATGTAGAACATTTTATTTATGAAAAAGAGGACAGCTTTTTCTAAAAATGTTTAATATTTAAATGATTTCAATTTTCTACATAACTAATTGTATATTAAATAATTATATTGATTAGAATTACTTTTAAATCAAGTTATTACTTACATATTCAAAAATATTTATTTTTTATTGATAAATATGTATGTATATGTAATAGGAAATCATAAAAAAAAAAAAAAGCCTGGTTTAATTCACAATAACATGAGGTGCGTCTTTGTTTATTAAAAAGTTGGTCAGGTTTGCATCTAAATCAGTCATTAGAACACTCAGAAGTAGAATGAAACGAAACAAATGAGAAATAAGAGAATTGAATATTTATAAGTACATTTATATCACACAAATCTTTAAAAAAAAAAAAAAATCAGATTGCAAGATTTTTTTTCTTTGTTTTAAGTATTTTTTCTTCAATGGAAATGTTTGGTGCCCTTACTACTTCAGCGCCTGTGTGTGTTGCACACTTTGCACACCGGGTCAGCACACCCCTGAGTCATAAGTTTCTACAAGAAAATATTATAAGGCATGAACCCATATTTGTAGAAATCAAGAAATGTAATCATACATTGTGAGGTGTAAATGTTAGTTTTGTCTTAGGACAGCTTGATTCTTTGAAAATCACTGAATAAATTATAGCAGCAATAAATAGAATTCATTTTATAAGCATAAGATGTGATAGAAAATATTTATCTGTTAGTAAGGTGATTTAATTTAGTAGTAACACAACTCATTCCTCTTCATTTTTCCTGTATTTAATTTTCCATTAGAGAAATCTACAACAATCATAAATTTTTTACTAGGAGCCCATACAATATATTTTTGGGGGTGAAGGGGAAAGGAGAGATTCATTATAATCAAAGAATTGATTTTTCACAGGGCATGTGTGCAGACTCCTAATTAAAAGGGAGCTTTCCAAATTAATTGAACTAACAAAAATATAACTTTAATTTATATGTCTATAATTCAATCTGGAATATCAACAATTTCTTTATGGATATGTTTATTATGTTGTATGACTTGTAACTGATCAACATGTTTATCTATTGTCTTTCTAATAGTTATTATTTTCAGATATTTTTTCACTGTATATAAGTGGATGCTAAAACTCATTAAGAAACATCTTCATTCAGTGCAATAGTATAGCTGTCAACTTGCACAGTTTGTTTCAAAATGCATGGGAAAGTAGTAAGATTGTACAGTTTTGTTCAAAATGAATATTAAAATAATATTAAATTAGTAGATTAGCAGTAACATTTGTTATGTTAGTTGCATTTTTATTTTTATCTCGCTTTGCATAATGTCTGGTAACCTACAATCTGCAATTTTATTATTTTTAGTTGCATATATTTATGAACATGCAAAACTTCTCTCATTATCATGCTGTATGATAAAATTATTTCATCACTGACCTATATGATAGTAAAATGCTTTTCTTCTTGGCCATCAAATTTAATGGAATAATTTAAACAATCCTGGATAATTACTTATAAAAGTTTCAATAGCAATCATTTTTTATTAAAAACTATATTATCTTCATAATATAAGTCTCTTTTAAAACTCATCAATCAAAAGCTCAAATTTTAACAAAATGGGGTCACTAAAAATAAATATAGGAAAACTAAAATTATATGCTGAAAATCAAAACTAATATAAAAAAAAAAGAAATTTGATAAGCCAAGATGAAGACATTACCCACTGCACAATTAAAAGCATACCCATCATTGCAGAAATGGAAAAATATACTTGCAATTGCTGATGATATAATTGGTAGTGCAAAACAACATTCTTACAATGAATAAAAACAAAAGTGCTGAAAGCAAAAGATGTCGGAGAATCCTCACAAACTCCAATTTCTCTAAATCAGCCTTTTTTTTTTCTTTAGGAAATGCAAAAAAATATCCTTAAATCAAGAGCTGTGGCATTAAGAAAAAGAGAATAAATTTACAGGTAGCTGAGGATATTTCTCACTTGAAATAAAACAATTTTGTTAATTTCTTTTTAGTCCACAACATTTACATTTTTCTCTTAAAATCATTCCAAAAATATGTTAACATTCTTTGTATTAACAGTTTCTTTAAAAATCCACAGTAAAACAACATAAACTACATGCAAATACTCAACATTTAAGAATTTAAAAAAATCTACCAACAAATATTTACATTAAAGAAAAATAATAATAAAATAATCCATTTACTTTGTTCTTTTCGTGTAACTCAATCTGTAGAGCTTTCACATCAGAGTCAGAAGCCATGGTCATTTGTTTTGTTTTTCGTTCTAACCTTTCATCTAAATCCTCTATTTGAGTCCTTAATTTCTTATTTTCTCGTTCTAAAGCTAATTTTTCTGTCTCTAGCCGTTCTCTTCTGCCCCATTCTGCAGCATTTTCACTCTGAAGTCTCTCCAACTAAAAGAATGGTAAATCGAATAACTAGCAAGGAACAAAGGAAGTGCTGAAAACTGTGATAGCTTCAGTAGTAGAAATGAAGTGATTAACTCAAACAGAAGAGACACATAATGTTCAAATGCAAAAACTGTATAACCTTTATTTTTTTTAAACAGAGGACAATAAAAGTTAACCCATTTTCGGCCAAAGGTTCGTATACGAAACATTTCGATAAATATTTTTTTTTAACACTCTGACACATTTTTTTCAAGAATTTTATTTTTCTTCTATTTTTTAAGGCTTTTGAAGACATCCATAAAATATTAGTAATTCAATTGGAGTAAACACTTTCTCTTAAAAAATTTTCAAAATACGCTAGAGTTTTAATTTGAAACGCCTTTAACAAATTCGACTTTTTTAAAATATATTATTATTCCAATTGAAATGAATTATATGTTTTTAAAATAGATTAAAGTTGCAAATTCTGTATATGAAATAAGAATAAAACAAAAGTCATAAAAATATTATTCATATTCATATTATTCATTATAAGAAATAATATTTTATATTATTATATAAAATATTATTTCTTATATAAAATATTTTTTTTCATGCACGAATCTTTTTTTGTGTCTTAATGTCTGTAATTTAAGCATATTTCAATAAAAATAATGCTACATTTTATAAAATTTCTGTGCTTGGCCTAAAATGGGTTAAACAAAATAACACCTAACATTTTACTCTGTGAAACAAAAATATATTTGCAAATAAAACTAAGATTTTTCTAATGTTAATGATTAACAATGCTTTAAAAAAGAGAGAAAAAGATAAAAGAATTGTAAATTGATAACTAGCAAAGAACAAAGGAAGTGCTGGAAATTGTGATAGCTTCAATAGTAGAAATGAAGAGATTAACTCAAACAGAAGAAAAACAATGTTCAATTGCAAAAATAGTACAACCTTTATTTTTTAAAACATAGGATGACAAAAGTAAAACAGAGTCGCCCCTAGCAAAGGCGAGGCCGGGTGCAAGAACTTTTGTGAGGCCTTTTCCTTCATATCGAATCAGGGCCATAACTAGGGGAGGGGCTGCCAAGGGGTGGGAGGGTCAGCCCCCCTAAAACATTTTGAGCCTCCCTTGGAAAAGATTTCAAAGTTATTAAAAGAATTTCTGTTTCGAAAATACAAATAAAATTCTGTTAAATGATCGAATTTAGTTTTGAGTCCCACATTTTGCAGAAGTACAAAATTGTAGCATTTGTACAAAAAGTGCAAATAAGTGTTTCAACACTTGCACATCATATTTGTATATATGAAGCTAACAGGATAATTTTGCACTAATCATACACTCGAATTTTTCATTCTGCAACCTACTCTTTTCTAAGCATAAAATCAAGCTATTACAAACCATTTAATAAGAAAAATACAGCCTAAAACGTGTTTGTGTGTACATTTTTCAGAGGGAGAGAGAGAGAAAATATGACTCTCCCTCCCCTCGGGAGGAGACATTATAGAGTTCCAGGGGGGGGGGGGGGAGATTGTACTTTTTTACCATTGAAAACGCAAAATTTCAAATTTTTCGGGGGGACATTTCATTGCTCCGGGAGGGGAATGTCCCAACCTACGTCCACTCCCTGAATTCAACACTGAGCAGTAATCAAAAGTTTCTTTCCTTAAATTATAATCTTTGGCATTCGGAAAATGATGAAAAGAAAGAAAAAATATTAATGATAAAAATATAAATTAAAAATATTAAAAAGGCAAATCAATTAAGTATGCCAAAAGTAACTGGTGTTATCAGTCCTAAGTTAGGATAACTATAACGATTAATTATTTAACGTGGTTGATGATTATAATTTTCATATTAATCATGTAAGATGTAAAAATATAACATTTCCATCTTTCTAAATACGATTATTTATGCTAAAAGGAATCTAACAAATATTCTCACAACTTTCAGTAATAATTGAAAAATCTAGATAAATACCTGAGTTTGTGAAATAACAGCATCAAGAATATTGAATGTGTTTAATTCAAATAATACTAAAATAAAATTAATCTTTTATTGTTGCATCAGCATTGACCTCAAAATGTCTACAATGAGGGGAAGGGGTGATGCTGGGAGGGGAAGCTCTGAACTGCTATACCTAATCGAGGCTTGTTTTGTTAAGACCATTTTATTCTGCATATTCTGCAACAATGTCGCAACATGTTCACAAAACTAAAGATAAACTATGGAGACTAGACAACTACGGGGAATATTTTTTGCTGTTGAATATCTGTGCTTAACTTTTTATTGATAAAATTTTGATAAATAAATGAATAAATAACTATTTTAAATATCTAAAGTTAATCGTGTAATAAACAACTTGCAGCAATTTAAAAAATGCTTAGATTTTTTTAAATTGAATTGATTTTTTTTTCTATTTCACCTGAGCGCGAGGCCTTTCTAAGCATGAGGCCCTGTGCGGTCACACCTGTCGCACACCCCTAAGGACGGCTCTGGTACAAAATAACACCTAACATTTTAAAAAAACCACTCTGTGAAACAAAAATGTATTTGCAAATAAAACTCAGATTTTTATTAAAAAAAAAAAAAAAAAAAAAAAGTCAATGGCTAACGATGCTTTAAAAGAGAGAGAGAAAGAAAAAAAAATGATAAATCGAATAACTAGCAAAGAACAAAGGAAGTGCTGAAAACTGTGATAGCTTCAATAGTAGAAATGAAGTGATTAACTCAAACAGAAGAAACACATAATGTTTAAATAAAAAATAGTATAACCTTTATTTTTTTTAAACACAGGATGATAAAAATTAACCAAAATAACACCTAACATTTTACTCTGTGAAAAGAAAGTATATTTGCAAATAAAACTCAGATTTTTCTAAAAAAAATAAAGCTAATGATTAACAATGCTTTAAAAAAAGAGAGAAAGAAAAAAGATAAAAGAATGGTAAATCGAATAACTAGCAATGAACAAAGGAAGTGCTGAAAATTGTGATAGCTTCAATAGTAGAAATGAAGTGATTAACTCAAACAGAAGAAAAACATAATGTTCAAATGGAAAAATAGTAATCTTTATTTTTTAAAACATAGGACGGCAAAAATTAAACTATGTACAAAATAACACCGAACATTTTAAAAACTAATCTGTGAAACAAAAATATATTTGAAAAAAAAAAAAAAACCCTCAGATTTTTATTTTTTAAAAAAATGTTAATGACTAACAATGCTTTAAAAAAGAGAGAGAGAAAAGAAAAAATAAATGAAAATGTAAAAAGCTTGTTATTTAAAAGATATTTTATTAAAAGTATTTCAATGAAAAAAAAAGGGAGCTTTCATTATCATATTTGATAATAATTTTTTTTTTAAATGCAAAAATTGTTTTTGTATACAGGGAAATCACTAAAATCTTAAAAAGATGCTAATGGATAAGATCTGGTGAAAATGGCAGATGAATTTAGGTGAGGTGGTGCCTGAATGAAAATTTAAGTTAACTGCCTACCTTAAAATAAATGTTTTAGTAAAGTTTTCCAATCTCATTTTTTTTAAATTGTTTTATTTGAAACAGCTATCTTTTATGATTCCAAATCTGTTTTAATTTTATTCCCGTGATTAACAAAAAATGAGTTATAGACGATTTGATAAACAGTGAAAAATGAATAAAATAAAAGAAGTATAGGAAGACCGAGAATAATGTAAACAATGTTTCTATACATGATTTTCTGTTTTTTACATAAAAATACTAATAAACATTAATTGACATTTCTAGATTAATTCTAAAAAAATAAAACAATGTAAATAAGAAATCATTAAATGTATTTTCTAGAATTTTTTTTTCTATTAAACTCTACTAGATAAATTTATTTAAATATGTTTCAGTGATTTTTTTTCAGAATGCTTTCCATATTACTTACTTTGTTCTGAACTGGATTCTAAGCTCTGTGTGATTAATGTAATTATTTCATAGGTACTCAAATATTAAAATAATTTTTTTATATTTTTTATTACTTTTTTTTACATTATTTTTTATTACTATTTTTTATTATATAATAATTCTTTTTTACAAAAAGATAATTTTTTGTAAAAAATATATATATTCACATATTTTAAAATATTTGAATTTTTAAGATTTTTTTTAAACACCTAGTTCAGTGCAGGGGCCAGGAAAACTATTTTTTTATTGTAGAGAACTTACAATTAATGTTTTATATTATAACATTTATTAAGTGAAGTATGTTATAATCAATAGTCATTTGCACATAATTTATATATGTCTCATCTCAAGATAAATTATTTTTAAATAAAAAAAAAGTAGTAAAATTACACTATTAAAAATACATTAAAGAAAAGAAAAAGTTGACAAATAATTCTATTATTTTTCTTTGGATAATTTTATTCTTTGCATTTTATTACTGTTTTAAAATAATGAAGAATGAATGTTTTAAAAAGAGTAATCAATATAATTCGAATTCTATTGAGAATATCCACAATTCAAACAAAAATGCTTTTAAACATCAGTTTTTACTGGACATGTGTTTCTTAGTTAATCCTTCATAATCATTTCTAAATATATATGACTTCTTATTTGTTAATTGGATGAAGAAAAAAAAAAAAAAAAGTCTTATGGACTATATAGCTTTTATTGATGAAATTATAAAGTTTTTTTTTAGCCTCTTCTATTTAACAAACTATTCTCTGAATTTCTTTTTTGCACATACAAATCCAAGTAATACAAATTAACAAAGAAATCATGATTACTTTCAAAATAAATATATAAAAGAATATGCAACTTAAAATAAACAAACCTAATTCTTGAAACGAAATCACATAATGATTAAGCATTAGAATAAAGATAAAAGTTAAAAATCAAGGGAAAGATAGTATTTCATTTAGAAAATTAACTTAATGAAATATATGATTGCATAAAGGAGGTTGTAGCGGCTGCATGAATCTCCTAAAAGGTACATTTCAAGATCTATTTCTAAAGTAAAAAAGTATTGAAAAAGAGAAAAAGGGCTAAAAACTTTTTTAAATGTTGGTAAGTTAGACTGACCAATCTAATTTCAAAAACATCTTTTTATATTCAAACATTCTACTAACATATAAAATTTTTTTTTTTATAATGCAGTCACTGTATTCGAATTAATCAAATTTAAGATTTAGAATTTGATTTAATAAAAAGGTTGACTCAAAAAAATAAAATTAACAAAAAATACAATAGTTTTTGTTTTATTCTCACCAATTAATTAATACGTATGACTGTGCATGACTAACTAGCCACTCATATAAGTCGCAACTACTGTATCAAATATTAAAAAATATATAAAATCCAAAATTTTTTGAATCTCTGATTATACTTCAACTTACCTCTGTGCGTAGCTCTGCTAATCTTTGGTCTAAAGTTGAACGACTATTAGCTTCATCTTCTAAATCTAATCTCATATTGTCAATTTCATCTTGGTGTTCTGCTTTTATCTGACTCAGCTAACATGAAAAACAAAATAAATAAAATTATAAGAACTATTTATATAACTTTTTTTCCTAATAAATCATAGGTAGCTTCAGCAATATAAAAAAAAATACCTCCTTCAAAGTATCTTGCTTTGATTTCTTTAAATCTTCATACTTCATGCGAATTTGATTACAATCACCTTGTAATTTTTCTATAGTTTTCATCAATTTGTTCTTTTCTCTTAAAAAATAAAAAAGACAAATCAAAAACTTTTAAGTATAGTGCAGTATTTTGCATTTAATAGTATACATAAAGAAAATAGTCTGGTCCACTTAATGTTTAAATGAATAAAAATTTTTAATTATGAATATTTCCCCCCCTCTCTTTAGTGATTTAGTACAGAAATATCATTAATAGACTTGCACAAAGATATTTAATAAAAATACTTTTAAAAAATCATATGTATTCAATTAATATCTTGGCTAATTACTGACAAATTAAAAAAAATATTATGAAAAATCTTTAGATGATTCCATGTAGATAAGTATTTCAAGCACCTCTCACCTCCCCTGTACTCACAAAATAAAGTTTTTGTGTAATAGAAAAATGAAATTTTCTCAAAACTATTTGACCTACAATATTTGCTATAGTTTTTTTTTTTTCAAGGTTTAATCTAATTACTATTCTTCTTAATTTTTTTATTATTTTAATTAAAATAAATTCTGAAATAGGAAAGGTGGGGGGATATATACTTATCATACCTTTTGCATGATATTTCTGAAAATAAAATATCTAAGATTAAAACAAATATACATTCTTGAGTTCTGTGAATTAATTCCAAGGGAGGAATTAAAAAAAAGTTATACATAATCGTAAAAGGAGAAAAAAAATCATGGTCGACTAGAAAAAAGTTCGTTATAACCGATTCTTAAGATTTTCAGAGGTTCGCTATAAAAAGGATAAAATAACATTAAATAAAATAGGAAAACAGCAGGAGTAAAATTTTCGTTTGTTATATCCAGGAGTTCGTTATAAACTGGGTTTGCTATAACAGGGTTCAACTGTACTTGTCTTTCAAAAACACCAATGTAGAAAAGGCATGTTCTCATAGACACAAAGTGTTGAATTTCATCAAGGACCTCAAGGCCTTAAATATTTCTGGATAGTCTGTTCATATATCAATCTAGAAGGAAATTAAGGATTTTTTCTTGAAATATTATTTCCTGTTGAAAATGTGAGATCTTTTTAAACAGATGAAATAAAAGATATATTTTGATGACAAACCTTGATTGTTCCGTGATCCACCAAAATAACAGCCACGTGCCGCGACCCATGAATATAGAACCGCTATCCTAGACAACACCAAAAAACTACCAAGTGTCAAATTCGAGAATGAAAATGAAAAATTACATTCAGCAGAAAATTTATAAATTTTTGCTAAATATAAGATCTCAATAGCTTTTTTAACATCAAAGGTGTCACTTATTCTAACAACAATTGTTCTAAAATTGGAGAAGAAATGGAAAGATATCCCTACAGAAACATAATGTGATGCATAGCATTTTTGGCAAGTCAGATGAAGCCAGATGTTGCTTTTGCTGCTATCTTTAGCAGGTTCCAGGAGAACCCAGGCATGATCCATTGGCAAAGTGTGCTAAAACTGTTAGTATATGTTCAAGCTACCAAAAATTTTAAGTTAAATCAACTCCAACAATCATTAACTCCAATAATCTGACAAAGTGTCAAGCAAAACTGTACACTTTTATCAAATATGGTAGCTAAGTACATCTTGTCAAATGAAACCACACACAAAAAAAATTTGGATAAGAATTTTAGAAAAAACAATGAAATCAAAAATAATTCAGGAAGACTGTACCAGATATACCTTACTATGCGACAAAAGAGTGGCTGACAACTCGTTTGACTTGGTGTTTGAAAATATGTTTGAGTTAAAGTACGCCCAATAGACCAAGAATTTAACAGACGCTTTATGAAACACTTAATGAAAACACCTTTAAAAATTTTCCCTTCTGAACTGTTTACCGAAGGGCAATTGCTGTCTAGTGTACATTTCAGACTCTCTAGAGAATCATTATAGTTAAAAATGAACTTTTGAAATTTATTATATTGTCTTCATGCATTTAAATTATTGTTGTTTGAAGTATTTATATATATTCGAAATGTTGAAGATAACTGCATAAATGCTTATACCATAATTTTGGGAATATTAGCTGCACGCACCTTTGCACCTCTAGAAAACAATAATACTTTAAAGTATAAGAACAATTGCAACAGAAGCACTACACTTACAAAAATACATCAAAATGAAAAAATACATATTTTTTCAGTGGATAGACTGAAAATTTGGATTAGTTTCCAGTCAAAATTCAAAATTTTGGCGAAAGTATTGTAAAAAATATGGTCAGAATGAAATTTGAAAGAAATTATCTGTATTCCAAAACTTTTTTTTTTTTTTTTTAAGAAATTTAGCGTTATTCACTGATTTGAGCTGCATTGCCTCATTTGAGAAACAATTTATTTATTGCAATGAGCATCACTGTTCATAATTAAATTATCAGTCATATCTGACTGAAGACATGAATGCAAATAATAAAGAAAGTAATATATATAATATTAAACTTTGCAGATCCTTTTTACATGCTCATTAAAAGCTGCAGACTTAACAATAATACATATATATTTTTTTAATTTGAAATGAGAGAAATTTTTTGAATACTCTGAGAAAGTTCTAATATAACAGACAATCATTTAAAAAAAATCATTATAAAAGATAAATTGAATACCTAAAATATTTTTTGGTTAGATGAAATTCGTAAAATTAGAAAATTATTTTGTGTTGTTGATGAAGTAATTACATTTTATTTTATATGAAAATAAAAAGTTTTGGTCAGCAAGAGCCAACTTGGGCCACACACATAATTAATTAAAAATTATGTATATTTATGTATCATACATTTATTATTTTCCAGGCATTTTCATTTTTGGCTGAAAATAGAAAGATTACTGAAATTCTGTTTCCATTTTTGTCTTAAAAACCTCTTTCAGTTAATTCTTAATTTTCACCGTTTTGCAGCAATTCTTTTACATTTGTAAAGAAAATCCTCTTTCTAACTTTTAACTCAATACAGTAAACTTTGTCCTTTTTTTCAATAATATTTAATCTGAATTCTGAAAGCTCACCATTTTTCAATGTTAATTAAGGTTTTTAATAAATAAATCAGAAAATTATGAACAATAAAAAATCTGAGCCTAAAGTGCATTCAAACTGGTGTGCACTTTGGTATCTATCCCCATTGAAATTTTTAGACCTCTATTTGCACTAGATTTTTTTGGCATTTGCCAACTAAATTACAGATGGAGAAACATCTTACTTTTATTTTAGTACAGTAGAGCCCCGATAATTCGGATTAACTGGGACTGGGCCTAATCCGGATTGTTGAAAATCTGGATTATCCAGAGAATGTGAATGAAATAAAATAAAGCATACTCATAGAATACCTTTATACTGAATATATTCAATATTTACAGACAGTAAAAATGTTTATTTTGTAATTATAAAACTTGTCATATTCTGCTGTGCCAGTTTTGCAGGCCGCATGGTCACACATTCCTTTGAGCATAAGTAATCCGTTGGATGTAGTCTCCACATGATGTTCAAAATAAATCATTTATTGTTCAAAATGGGAAGCTGCTTCATTATAGTTTATAACTTCTGGTTGATCATCATTGATAATGATTTTCGTCTGCATCATCTTCATTTTCTTCAGTTGTGCATAAAGCGATTATTAAGTCATCTAAGCGAGGCATACTCTTCACTATTTTCTGCTTCCAACTAATTGCTAATGTCGCTGATATCAACATCTGAACAACCATCAATTTTTTAAAACTAGCTGAGAAAATCTTCAGGTGTAATTTCTATCTCACTTTCGTTTATTCCTTCTTTTATTTCCATTTTCCGCAAGTGATTTGTAGAAGGGTTTTGACCTGAAGACAAGGAAACAGTCCCAAGAGACCTATGGTCTGACTGACAAAGATCAGAAAGCTATCCTTAGCAATCAGTGTGTCTTATAAGGACTATTTTACTTTGCTTTCTTGCAATGCTCTGTGTAAAACTTTATTAAACTGTGAGCTTTGATAAAATTTTTAAATGGATTAAATAGAATACTGTGAAAATTGGAATTGCCAAAGCTTAAATGATGCATAGTTGTTCCTTTCATAGATAAAATTAAAGAGTTTAAATAAGAAAGCTTCAGGTATTCTCCCGAAAAGATTTCAGAAAATATCAGGGTGGCTATAAAAATGATAAAAAAAGTTCCCTGATTATCTATATTAGATTTCCCTGATTTTTATTGTTAAAGAACATATACAGTATTTTTAAAGATTTATATTATTTTTATATTATTATTTTTTATTATTTTTTTAACGCATGCTGCTTTTTCATATAACACACTTATCCAGCTTGCAAATATCTCTTTTGGGAGAAAAAACAAAACAAAAATTGAACAGTATTCAATTAGCAGAGGTGCCAAGTATTACTATTTATCTGTGATTATTACGGATACGCAACAAAGGTTACGATGCTATGGGCATCAGAAAAAAAATTGCTAATTTTGTCAAAGAATTGGTTGAAATAACACGAATTTTGACATAGAATTGTGGAAAAAACATGACACTTTGTCAAAAGATCGTATAAAAAAACACTCATTAATTCAAAGTTTTGCAAAAAAAATTAGTTAAAAGATTGTGGAAAAGTGCGAAATTAGTCCTAAAGATCTTGTAAAAAATGCAAATATCATCCAAGGCTTGTGTAAAAAAAATGCAAATTTTGTGAAAGGTTCAGGAAAAAGCAAGAATTTAGTAAAAAGATTGCGAAAAATGTGCAAATTTCATCTTAATATCATGAAAAACGTTCAAATTTTGTCTAAAGATCACAAAAAAAACACACAAAATGCATTTAAAAAAATGCAAAAAGTGCAAATTTCGTCAAAAAAATCGTTAAAAACTTGCAATTTTTGTCAAGAACTCACAAAAAAGTGTAGATTTTGACAAGAAATTGCAAAAAACATGCAAATTTCATCAGAAAATTGCTAAGATTGATGAATTTTGTCAAAAGTTTGTGAATGAACTAAGTTTGAGATAATTTAACTTTGATGCAGACAGATACTGCTTGGTAGCACTATGGCTTTATGTCTCTTTATCACATCTTATTATTGGTTTAAATGAAGCCTGTTTGGTACTAAATCAATGTTGTTGGTAAGGTGAAAACAAAAACATTTTTGCAGAGAGAAAAATTTCCCTGATTTTTGAGTTTTTTTTTTAAAGTTCCCTGATTTTTCCAGATTGATAAACTTCTCTGATTTTTCCCTGATTCCATGATTTCCAGATTCTGTAGCTACCCTGAATATTTTTTTTATTCAGAATATGAGGCTGAAATAAATTTATGTTATGCAGGCCTAGAAGTGACTTTCTTCAAAAATATTATAGGAAATATAGGAATTTTTTTGAAGAAAATATAGGAATTTATAGGAAATTTTATTTATACGTAATAACACCAACACATGTTTTAATACATTAACGTAGACTATTTAAAGTTCATTCCAGACTATTTCAGAAGTTTTTAACACACTTCATGATTAAAATACTGGTTTCAGGAGTTGAACACCCCCCCCCCCCCCCCAATATTCAACATTTTTTACAATTATTTTCTGAATCATCATCACTTGCAGAATTTGCATTAAAAAAACTAATACTAATAATTCAAATAAAGGTTATAAATGATTTTTTTAAAATAAATTTATATGAAAGGAGTTTCAATAGCAAGAAAAAAATCAAAGATCTTAAAAAACCCTGAAATTTACAGCAAATTTTATGAAAAGTTATAGCAGAGAAGAGGGAGTGGGGGGGGGGGGAATCCGTCCCTACATTAATTGTACATTTTCCAATGGCATACCCAGTTCCCCCCCACCCCCCATAATGCTTTGATGAAATTTGCATTTTCTCTTCAATACTTAAGGAAAAATTCTACCCTTCTTGTGATCTCTTAACATAAAAAGGTTTTTCTTTTTAATTCTTTGATGAAAAATAAAAATTTTTCGCGATCTTTGGACAAAAATCGTTTGTTTTCCGCGATCTATTAACAAAAATCATGTTTTTTCGCGATCTTTTAGCGAAAATCGCGTTATTCTCGCGATATTTTGACGAAAATCATGTTCTTTTCGCGATCTTTTAGCGAAAATCGCGTTATTCTCGCGATATTTTGACGAAAATCGCGTTTTTCTCGCGATATTTTGACGAAAATTGCGTTTTTCTCGCGATCTTTCGAACAAAATTGTGGTTTTTTTCACGCCTTTTCGGTGAAACTTGCATTTTCCTCGCGATCTTTTGATGAAAATAGTATTTATTCGCGATCTTTAGACGAAAATCGCGTTTTCGCGATCTTTTAACAAGAATCGCGTTTTTTTCGAGATCTTTTAACGAGAATTGCGTTTTCCTCGCGACCTTTTGACGAAAACCACGTTATTATTTCGCGATCTCTTGACGAAAATCGCGTTTTTCTCGCGATCTTTTTATAAAATATTTATTTTTCCGCGATCTTTTGAATAAAATTGCGGGGTTTTTTTCAGTTTCTGATGAAACTTCCGTTTTTCTCGCTATCTTTTGATGAAAATAGTATTTATTCGCGATCTTTAGACGAAAATCGCGTTTTTGCGATCTTTGGAGGAAAGCCGCGTTTTTCTCGCGATCTTTTTACAAGAATCGCGTTTTTCTCGCGATCTTTCAAAGAGAATTGCGTTTTCCTCGCGACCTTTTGACAAAAACCACGTTATTATTTCGCGATCTCTTGACGAAAATCGCGTTTTTCTCGCGATCTTTTTATAAAATATTTATTTTTCCGCGATCTTTTGAATAAAATTGCGTTTTTTTTTCACTTTTTGATGAAACTTGCGTTTTTCTCGTGATCTTTTGATGAAAATAGTATTTATTCGCGATCTTCAGGCGAAAATCGCGCGTTTTTCTCGCCATCTTTGGACGAGAATCGCGTTTTTCTCGCGATCTTTGGAAGAGAATCGCGTTTTTCTCGCGATCTTTGGACAAGAATCGCGTTTTTCTCACGATCTTTTAATATAAATCACATTTTCGCGCTCTCCAGATGATAATCGCGTTTTTTTCTTATGAAAATAGCATTTGCGATCTTTAGACGAAAATGGCATTTTTTTTTCGAGACTTTTCGACGAAAATAGTATTTTTTCACGCGATCTTTCGACGAAATTTCCATTTTTCCGCAATGTTTTGACGATATAAAAAAAAAATCGGAGAAGCGGAAAATGATAACAAAAAGGAAAATCGCGGATCCGCGGAAAAATCTCATGCCTGGGTGGAGGGTTGAAAAATATAGGAAAAAATAGGAAATATAGGAAAAATAGGAATTTTTTTCAAATTTATAGGAATTATAGGAAATATAGGAACGCTGCGAGGCCTGTGTTATGGAAATTTGCCGATCACTTCTCAAACTTGAAAATTTTTTTTGACTAAACCAATCCGGATTAACGTGGTCCGAATTAGCGGGGTTCTACTGTATTTACAATATACATATTGAAATTAAATCTTGCAGTTGAATTACTTATAAAGATTAGCATATTCAAAATGAGATGAATAACTTCTACTAAGCTTTTAAACAAATAACAATAGGAACAGAGAGTCATCTAAGCAGATGTTAATTGAAGTATGAAGTAAAAGTTTTAAATAAAAATAAATGTTAGCATATTTGATAGCAGTGAAATCATATTGTCACTGATAGGATATTGGATTCATTCATTAATAAAATAAATAAATAAACTAAGATCTTGTCAGAGAAAACCTGTAAAACAGAAAGAAACTTATGTCTGGTGATTGATAAAACAAAATATAAAAAATAAACTACAATAAAATTAATTAATGAAATATTACAAAACAAAATGTTTTAAGACAGAGATAATAGTTCTTAAAAAGAATATTTTTTTCCCCTTCTTGTTACAATTAAAATATATATTATATATATATTGAAAGTTTATATTTTACATATATATTTAACACATACATGCATATATAGATATCAATTTGCTTAAAAACTTACTGTCTTTCAGCTATAATAGTTTTAGTAGCTTCATCTAACCTTAGTTGTAACATAACAATTTTTTGCTCCGTCAAATCTTGAATTGGTAGATTAAAATCATCCAAACCTCTGTGAGATATGTGAGGACATTTCTTTTCATTAATGGCAGGAATAGTGTTGAGACTGATAGATTCTTTACAGTCTCTTTGCAATAATTTATCTAAAAATTGCAAGTCCTGATTGGCTGTCTGAGACGAATCTGAGACTTCAACAACAGTGGACGATACTTCAGTATTCTCATCGTCAAGGTTATCTTGATTGAAAACCTTAGAAGAGGAATGAGTAAGAGCATCACAGTCTGAGATTTTTTCACCAGGCCCAACATCTCTTTCAGCCACAACTCGTTCATTATTTTGATTCCCTGAATATAATAAGAGATCATCTTTCTTCTCATCAATAAAATCAGATTTACCACTAAACAATTGGTTTTCTTTTTTGAGTCTTTCAATTTGGCAATATAATTCTTGTTTTTCTCTTTTTAAAGTATTACACTCTTTTGCAGCTACTTCAAGTTTACCACTAAAAAATAAAAAGAAAAGGATGAATACTGTATGAAACTATGTGGGTTAAATAAATAAAATATAATGGTGATTTATTTTTTTTTTTCATAATACAAGCACTCCAATAGTATTTTTAAATGGTCTTACTTTATTATTGGTCTAACTTTATTTTTTAATGATATGAGATATGAAGATATGATGATAACAAAAAAAATAAAAAATAATAAAAAAAATAAAAAAACTAGACACAACTAGATTTTCAAAACAATTATCACAAGCCTTTAATAAATTTAAATGAAAAAAAAAGTGTCTGCATTGAGTACAGAATGTGTTCATTGAATTTACTTATATGCAATGTTTGTTGTTTACTGATCAGTGATCAAACAATGAAGAATTTCTTTGTTAGGAAAATGTCAATGAAATTAAATGTAATTGCCTGCATAGAATTTTCATCTCAATTTGTTGCAAGCATAAAAATTACCTATTACATAAGCAAACTATATCAAGATAGCAAAACAAAATAATTACTAATATGAGGAATCACAATTTACCTACAAAGTAATCAAGTAGCAACAATACTTGGGTAAGCAAAAGAAATGAAATATTGCTGTTGTTTTTATTTTAACTTTCAAATATAGACAAAATGTTATGAATGATTAAATTTATTAAAACGTGGACATTATTAAACAGATGGCACGTCATATTTGATTTGCCATCTATGTATGCATATTTATTTAAAGGGGTAGGGGGGAATCTGGCTGGCAACAGCAAGAGACATACGATTGCTAAGTTAAAAATGAACATCATACACCCATATAATACCTAACTTCTACTTCATGTTTTATAAACGTTCCACGAGGAAAAGTAATTATTACATTTTGTTGCCTTAGAGTGACAAGGTTCTAAATGCTGAGGATCCTGTTATAAGTAAAATAACATCAATGTTTCATTTCTCCACAGATAATACTGAAATATTTTGAAATTCCTTAATTCTCAAAATATTTGTTATACTGTAATATGTTATAAATATGCATAAAAAGCAAACAATGATAAGAGAAGACAATTCCTTTTATTTTAAATATATTTAAAATTAAAAAAGGTATTTGTCAAGAGAATATCATTATTTATTTGAGAAACTTTAAACAATGGGAAAAAAATTCTATTTTTGAGATCTATATTATTTATTTTAGAAGACCTGTTACATAGATTATTTTGAAAGAATGGCACAAGTAAAAAATTATGTATATATATAAAAAATATCTCATGTGCTTAGAAAAGATCATTTTCATTACAAGAAAAGAAGTTACTCAAAGCACAAGCAGGTGAATAATACACATGGCTATATTTTTATGAATGAATAGTAAATTTTTACTGAAAATGTAAAAAAAAGTATAAAAGTAGGGAATATTTAACAGACAAAGACGAAGGACAAAAAGACTTTTAACTGCAAACAAAATTTAGAGTTAAAGTCTGGGAGAATATTTGTTGCCGTTTCAGAGAAAATTGGTACAAAAAACTTTTATTCTGCCGGAAAAGACTGTCATACTTATTTTAAGGAGACGAACGGTGATGAAAATTCACATTAATTTACTTTGAATTTTTACTGGTGGCTACATTATTTTGCATCTGGATGCTGGCCAAGTATTGGCTTTTCATGAAAATGATAAATCATTACAACTTTTTTATAATTAATTTAATTAAACCTAGTTTAATTTGTCAAACCTAGTCATACACAGCTTATTTTGTTCATATATGACATTTTACTATCAATTTACATAAAAAAAATTCTCAATTCTGAAATATTGGGATTTACAACATCGCCAGCTATTGGATTTTTAAAACCTCTTAATTTAATAAAAAATATCCTTTCACAAAATTTTATTTTTAATTAAAAGGCTCCTTTATAAAATTCTTCTTAATAAAAGAGTTTTTACAGAAAAATCTGATTTTTTTTAAAGAAAGAAAGCTTTTCAAAACATTTTCATTTTGTTAAATTTGTGTAATTTGCAATTAAACTATCAAAAGGACTTCATATAGTTATGCTTCTTTTGGAATTGATTAACTATATCTAATCATTTGCTACAAATTTTATTTTTCACAAAAAAAAAAAAAAAAAAAAAAGTTAAAATTTCACAAACAAATATAAATGTTACAATTTTTTTTTCTCCCTTCACAAAATGGAATTTAGAAGAAAAACATACCATTCCCAATCGACAAGTTAATTGACAAATTTAAATATGTGTTTAAATTTTGAGGATAATTTTAATTTCAGCTCATTTTGTATTTTAAAGATATAATTTACCGTAGTACTCTAGATTCTTCTCTAGCTTTATTTCTTTCTGTTCTGACCTTACTCCATTTTTCTCTCCAATTAGCAGTGCAATCTGACCACCATCTCATAGTTTTTTCCATTTGTGCTGCTCGCGCTCTTGCTTCTTCAAGTTCTCGCAAACGCAGCTCTTCCTTGGCATCCCATTCAGTATCATAACTGCGGTGATGATGGTGGTGAGATGACAGAGAATGCTGGGAAACATCACTTGGAATATCTGAATGATCAGACCATTGGGACAAAGAGTTTCCTACATGGCGCTTGACTGAACTGGCTGCAGAGCCAGAATGTGACATAATGGAATTTTATATTAAATCTAAAAAAAAAAGAAATATTAATTACAAAATTTTTGCATTAAAAGTACATTTCTGAAGTTTGAATAAAGAGAAAAATTCTTTCTGAAGAAAAGTAATTATGCAGAATATCAGACACACAGGTATCAAAATTGGGGAAAAAAATTAAGTTTTTAATTTAAATTACTAAGAATAACTATAGCTTTTAAATTTATTAAGAATAATATTTTAAATTAAACTACTGTCTGAATACCTTTTAAGTGTCCTGCCAAATCTTCCAAATAGTATTCATTCATGAAAAACAATATGAAAGGGAAAGGTATTGCTAGTTGTAAAATTACACGATGACCAATGCTCACTTGATGTTATTTTAATAGTATGCTTCAGTGACAACTGTGTAAAAATAGGAGATTTTTGTTTGATGTTTAGTTTTATGTTCATAAATGTGCCCGGCTTCAGAAAATAAATATCTGCTATAAATACTATTGACAGGTACGGATAAGTATTTCTTTAGAAGGTTAGAGGTTGAAGAATCTCATTTTACTTAAAAGTAAAATAAGCTAAGTAATGAGTGTCAGTCAGGGATGTTACTCAGAAATTAACAAAAAAGAAGAAATTACACGTAAAGTAAAATTTACATTTATAGCTTTATAGTTTTAATAAACTAAATAAAGAATTAAACTTACTACAAATTATTTTTTAAAAAAGGAAGAAAGAATCTTTTTTCTTTTTGTAAACCTTTACAAAAGTCTTTCTAAATGTGCATTTATCAAAAATTTGAAATATGTTGTTAATTCATTGTTCATGAAAACGTATAAGAGTAAATAAAAAGAATTTTTTCTTTAGTTCATAATATTTTACATCAATTAAGGTAATCCAGCAAAAGATTTAGTGAGGAATTTTATATATTGCATCATTTTAAATTAATTTAGGTAATCAATCAATGGATTTGATGATTATTTCACGAGTGAAAATCAACGCTTTATATTGCAATCCTTAGATAAAAATCGCCTTTTCACTTCGTGATCGTTTGGCAGCAATCGCCGGTTTACTTCACAGTCGTTTGACGAAAATCATAGTTTTATTTCAATACTATTTGATGAAAATTGGCATTTTGTACTGTGATTGTTTGTCGAAAATCATTGTTTTACATTTTGATCGTTTGATGAAAATCGCTGTTTTACATCACAATCATTTGACGAAAACCGCTGCTTTATTTCATGATTGTTTGACATAAATCGTCCTTTTATACCGGGATCATTTGATGAAAGTAGCCGTTTAACTTTGCGGTCGTTTGAAAACAATTACTGTTTTACTTTGGAGTCGTTTGACAAAAATCACTGTTTTATTTCGCTATTGTTTGATGAAAATCGTTATTTTATTTTGTGATCGCTTAACAAAAATTGTGGATTCTTCAAAATTAAAAAAAGCAGAAATGTACCATTCGGCAGAAAAGTGACATCCCTGGTCAATATAATGCTTATGAGTTCAAATTTTAGCTACATTACAAAAACAAGCAAAAAACCATTAAAAAAAAAAAAAGCAACAAAAGAAAATAAAAAAAGGATTAAGGAATTTGTGAGTGGAATAAAATCATTAATTTTTTTGTCTAATCAGATTTAACTCAATTAAAATATTATTAATTATTAAATTTAAGAAAAGTATTAAGAAATATTAAGTTTATTAAAAAAATAATTTATGTAAAAATATTTAATTAAAATTTTTAAGTTATTTGATTGTTGAATACTAGCAAATATTTGTTGTACACTCTGATTGAATATTCGATATTTGACAAAATACTTGCTACAGTCAATTTTTATATTAAAAATAATATAAAATCCTAGATTTTCATATTGACATAGTTGTTAAATTTAAAGATATAACAGCATTGTTACAACAGCAGTAATATGTAAAAAAATTGTCCACATGGAATGACACAGAAAATGCTCTGTTTTATTGAATAAATGCACTTTAATAGTATCTATGAAGACATTTAACCAATTTAAACTATGTAGATTTTATTCCCAGATTCACAAAACCTTTTGAAAGATGATACTTATAGTATAAAATAAAAGTCAATGACAAGTCTTAAATTTTAATTTGAAATTAACATAGATATAAAATTAGTGCTCACTCTAGGAAAAAAAAAAGGGGGGGGGGCATGGTGCTGTTCACTAAAAAGAGCACTACTGCAGCAGAAAAGGGCACTTTTGTAAGAAAAAAATTGTTTTTGCCTTCTTTAGAAAAGAAAAAAAAAGGGGGGGGGAATGTGTAATTTTTAAATAAGATGAATCAAGTAACATTAATTTTGAATGATTTTATGATATAAAAGTAAAAAATACAATTAAATTAAAACATGTTTAAATAGTTTCATGTTTTTTTATGAAGGAGCTGAAAAAATTCTATCATTTTTGGGCACACAAATTTAGAAATACTATGGAACAAAGAAAATCTTTATTAAAAATATCTGGATAAAACTAGTGGAGTGCATTTTAGTACTTTTAAAAAAGGCAGGGTGCATTTTGTAAATTTAAAAAAGGGCAGGGTGCTGCACTCTTCAAAAATGGCCTAGAGTGAACACTAATAAAATGACATTGAGTATAATTAACAAAATATGAAAAGCAATCAAATAAGTTCATTAGCTGGAAGGTCATGGTCTTCCATGAATGTAGCTTATAATTCATCTGTAACATTTTTATGAAACAGGGATCGCCTTCTTATTGCATCAAAAGTTTTTAGCATCTCTTCCTTTGAAAGGAAATGATTAAACAGATAACTAATTTCTTTTTCATACAGTGTTGAATTCAGGGGGGAAGGGAGGCAGAATCCAAGGGGACATCTCTCCCCCCCCCCCCCCCAGAAAATCTGAGATTTTGGGTTTTCAATGGTCAAAAAGGGCAATTCCCCCAGGTCAGACATACAGGTCTAAATAATATTTAAAAAATAATAAAATTTTACTTTATAATTCAATTTGAAAAGGAGGAATAGAGAACTATTAATTTTTAACATATTTTAAAGTGAAATTAGAAATAAACCATGTGACAGCATAACAATTCCCTTTTTAGTAATTCGAACCTAGTCTTTGTCTCTCTAGAATGAAACTAAATGAGTATAAACTATAAAGAGTTTCAGTAACAGAAGACATTTAGCATAGGAGATACATTAATAAATTAGTTTATTTTATTATTATTTTTTTTTTTAACTGAAAAGCTTTCAATAATCATTTCTTAAATAACCACACTACTAATGCATTTTTACTGAATATTTTTATGATGAAAAACAAGGTTTCGAATTGAATTGTAAAGTTCATATGATTTCACCCAATTTTTTCTTTTGTGATTGAAGAATAACATCTAAGACACACTAGAATCACAACTGAAAATACAGCTTAAAAAGTTTAAATGACTTTGTTCATCCATTCTAATAACTTATTCAAATTGAAAATGTGAGGGCTCCTGAAATCAGCTAAAAAACTTATTACTATTAGAAATATCAAGGTATACAAAAATTCGGTTTTGAGACGACGTGCAATTAAAATATGACTAGTTATTTAAAAAAAAAAAAGAAGTTTTTGAATTCAACAAAAGTAAATTAATATGATTAGTAATTCATATTTATAAATAATATCACGCTTATTAACAATGACACTTTCAGCAAAAAAAACAAAAAAAAAAAAGCACAGAAAAATATTACTGCAAATACTTCAAAAACACATCATAACAAATGATTTTCTCTCACCGTATATAGCTTTAAACATATTCATTTAAATAAAAGAGTAAAAACTAATGACAATTACGTGTAAATAGTTAAATAAAAATTTTTAAATCAGATTCATCATCAACAAAACATAAACAAAATAAAATAAACATCAAGGCTGGGTGAAAAGTCGATACCCTCACAATATCGATATGTCAAATGATCGATATAACATAGAGTAACCGTAAATAGACATGACCAAAGAAATGACCATTTTCTTTTCAGATGTGATCTAGATTTTAAATGCCAGATTTGATGGTAATTAATCACACCCCATTTATAGTTATTTAATTTATGAAGTCACTTAAGTAGCATTTCAGTAAAAAACTCTTTTTAGCCTTGAAAGTTTTAAGTCATATTTTTAAACAACGCGATTCAAGTAACAGTCAATAAAAAAATAGGAAACTGGTTGGTTGGTTGGTTGGTTGATTTTTGTCGTCCGATTATCTACGCTAATGGGATATAGGACCAGGGGGAGTGCCCTCCGTGGGGGTCTTTCTAAGGGAACCTAACCCGTATTTACGCAAGGTTCGAAGAAAACCACGGAAAACTCCGAACGATTAGGCCGACAGCCGCGATTGGGTTCGAACCCAGCACCTGCCGTCTACCAGTTGAGAGGTCCGAACCTCTCGGCCACTGGTGGGGCAAATAGGAAACTGATGACAGGGTCATAAACAAACACTTTTTTAAAAATTTATTTATGTAAAAGACCAGTGGAATTTTTTCAATTTGGGGCAAGGGTGGATCTGAAAAGTCCTCAAGGGTGGGGGGATTTCAGAAATTTGGAAACTCCAATTTGATGCACGAGTCGGAATTCATTTTTTTCGATGCGGGTCGTGTTACTTCTATTTTTTGCTGCGGGTCGTGTTACTTCTATTTTCTGCTGTGGGTCGGGTTGGCTTCTATTTTTTGCTGTTGATCGAATTAATTTCTACTTTTTCATGCGGGTCGCGTGTAGGTCCGGTTAATCCGGCCGGCGGGCCGTTCCGGGCTCGGGCAAAGGCCCGGCCCGTGCAGATCTCTAATCTGTGAAATGATTTTACAGTATATATTTCAAGAAATACACATTAGCAACATTAATGATTTCTTAGATTCTTAGGCTTTCAACATTCAAATAAAGATTCGTTAAAAAATTAATATGGATTATAGTAAAAGGAAAAAAGAAAATAAAAAAAATAATAACTTTT
Organism: Maratus speculifer; assembly: GCA_964019185.1. Classification (NCBI taxonomy): domain Eukaryota; kingdom Metazoa; phylum Arthropoda; class Arachnida; order Araneae; family Salticidae; genus Maratus; species Maratus speculifer. The sequence goes on along the minus strand of OZ025290.1, from coordinate 50,787,873 downwards.
GAATCTGTATAATAAAAGTAGATTTATGAAAATATTTCTATATAATTTTATTAAAGATTCTAAATCTAAATTCATTCTCAAATCCAAAGAAGCTACATTATGATACATTTCTGAATTCATTTTTTTTTTTTTTTTTTTCGGAAACGCCTAAGATTAACAGGTATTCAGAAACTATGTAATCGAATAAATATCCATTTTTTAATCAATAATAATAAAAAAATATCCATTTTTTGATAAATGCGATTTCAGAAAATACTGTCAAAGTTAGCGTTTTGGATAGAATTTCCGGAAGCGACAACATGAGAAGGGAGAAAAATCTGCAACCATTTGACATGAATCTCATATATCTCAGCAAGATCGTATTTATCAAAAATGTAAAACACTATTCAATTCCAAATCGCTTCAGCAGTCAGGCTTGACAATTTTATACTTTTACAGTTCTAAATTAGTTAGAAAATGTTTCAAACTTTCGAGTTGTTGAGAGGTCAGTTTAAGAACCACCGAGAAATATACATATAGAGATTACGTTAAAATAAGTTCTCAATCGCTATTAATAATTATACAAATCGTATTGTCTGCCCTACTCATCTTGAGAACAATTAAGCCTAGTTCCTGACCGGCTCGTCTATATGTAGAAAAAGCAATGCAAACCTGATCTCAGCCCGGCACGAGTCTGCTAAAAAAATATTAAGCCTGAGTTACACACAATGTAACTGTCCGATGCCGATCTCTACGCTGTACAAGTTACATTTCTGTATTGATGTTGTCAAACCAGTGTCGGCTCGTGGCGCATTTTTATACTTATTCTTGTTAAAGCCATACTCATTGAAAATAGCCCACATTCTATTGTTTCTGCTGAAATATTTGTAACGGGCCATCAAGACCGCTAATTTTTTTTATCGGTCCGGCCCGTATGGCCTGCTCAATTATTTTGTCGGCCCGGCCAAGCACATTAAAGATCTGCACGGTCCGCGTTCGGGCCGATTTCCCTTAACGGCATTCGGGCCGGGCATAGTCACGAATCTCTTCGGGCCGGACTCGGGCTTTAATTTGTTCCCATGAGTATCGGGCCAGGCCTAACTTATTTTTTCCGTAGGAAGCCGAGACTGATTTCATTCTTCCTAGTCTTAGTTCGGACCAAAATAATCAGTTCCTGTTGAATCATCCCGTATGAAAATTCTTTTCTCGACGTGGTCAAGTCTGTTCATAAATCAGTAAAATTTGGCTTGATCCAAAGTTTTTTGCAAAAAAGGCATATACTTTTAAGTCGTTATTCTACAATTAAACATTATAATTTATTCTTTTTAAAGAATCGTAGATTACTAAGCTTATTAAAATTAAGTTAAACACACACACACACAAAATGATATGACAAAATTTTTTTTAAAACTGAAAACTGCAAATTTCTTTTAAACTGTTCATCCATGCAAAATGAATGCAATAATATGCGAGAAAAAATATATGTTAAACATTTACATCTGCTAAGAAGGGAATGTATTTTTTTCTTTCCAATGCGATTCCGTCTTGGAAGATTTTACTTTTACCATATGCTATTTTTTAGATTTTTATGTCTCCATAACATGGAATATGGATTAATGATGCTAATGATAACTTAAACATTTAGATATAACAAACAAAGGTCCATTAAAAGCATAGATATCGCAGTCTACGGCACTTCTGCATAAAGGGAGATTATAAACATAAACAAAAAAAAAAGTCTAAGATAATATTTTTGGTCTGAACTCTTCCGTAAGAGTAAAGATCAATTTTGGGCCGAATTTTTAACTTTTTTTCGAGCCGGGCTTAAATTATAACTTTCGGGTCGGGCAAATATTTTTTTCATTCGGGACAGGCCGGGCTCTGGCCAAAATGTTAACTTTCGGGCCAGGCAGGGCCAGGTCAATATTTTTCTCGTTCGGATCGGACCAAGCCGGGCTCGGGCCTGTAAATTTCGGCAAGTGCAGATCTCTAAGGTACATTGAAAAAAAACGTTCTAATTCTGCTGGCCTGGTCAGTTAGAAAATTAGGAACCATTCTGCCGGTCCGATAGTCCGGGCTCGTGCAGATAAGGAAAAGGCAGCTGACGTCACTGTGGGCAAAATTACTGTGGATCCACAGTAATTTCCTGCAAGTCTTTAAGACTCCTACGATATCCAAGAAGTCAAAGCGATTTCATTGGTCTAGAATTGGCCTGATTTGGCTACGATTAAAAGCTCGGTTGTGTGATTGGTCAACGTCGCTATGATGATTCCTGTAATGATCGCGAATGGAAAAATGTAACTGGTAGATTGGTCGAAGGAAGCGTTTGTTTGTAAACACACCAGGGTTGCAAAAAAGCCGGCTAAAATTAAAAAAAGCCAGGCCGGTTGGCTTTTATTGATTTTAGACGGCTTTTTTTGTCCAAAATTGGCCTTTTTTGGCCACAATTGGCTTTTATACAGTGAAGCCTTTTTATTATAAGCAACACATTTTTAAGTGTCTTTTAACTAATTTTAATGATGTTTAATTTACTTTGAGTTTAATAAATTTATTTATCAATATGAAAAATTGGGATTTTAATTATGATTCATTATAAAAATTTGGGTTATAGCCCAAATTTTCAATAATAAAGACATTAATACTAGAATAACACATTGATGGAGTTGCTAGTGGTTTATAGTCAGAATTGCAAATATGTCAGCTAAATTATAAAATGGCCATACCAAGTGCTTTTTCTGATTTACATTGACCTTTAATTCTACCTTTGTTTTTCCATTTTTACTGCTTTATAAAATTAAAGGTTACTTAGTTACATGTTTTATTACTTAACTAATTTTAAGAGTTATTAAAATGTCATGTTTTATTCACTATAAACATTTAAAATCATACATATAATAAAACATCATTTCTCACTATTAAAAATCGTATTACGAATTATGCAGACTTTATAATCCTTATATATATTATAAATGTGAAAGTGTGTCCGAAAATTGGAATGAACTTGGCTTCAAAACGGATGGATTAATGTCTTTTAATTTTTGTATATAGGTAAATTATTGGCCTGAAATGAACATAGGCTAATTTTTATTTTTTTTATTCAAATATTTTTCTTAATAATTCAATATTTTACTATTTTTCATACAGAATAAATTGAAAATTTTTCAGTAATATTTAATTATCTTTCTTTTTTCGTTGCCAAAAAATAAAAAAACCGGAATAATTATTTCTCTTCTGTAATTAATTTTCAGCTGAAAGATTTTCACGTGATAAAATAAAATGAAATAAATAAATGGACCCTATTCTGTTTTTCGGTTCGAGATTAAAAACCGCAATTTCACCAATTGTGACGTCAGAGGAATACTGTTTTTCTTCTTATTTCACGCAAACGATTATATAAAATTTCTTTTACACTTAGAAGACTTTACAAGAATATAACTTCACACTTTACAAGAATATAAATATTTTAGTAGTTTTTCCAGATATTAATCCGTAATCAAAATGAACCTTTTTCTTTCTTTCAATTCGAGGCTATAAAATTCAACTTTTTACCAATTGTGACGTCAGAGGAATACTTTCCATTAAGAATTTTAAAAATATCAATGTAACGTCATATCTGAAACAAAGTATAAGTTTTCAAGTTTTCATTTTTAATAACACAATGTAATTTTGAGTAAGTGCTAAAAAGAGACGACTGTGACGTCACATATTGAAAATAAAATAAATATCTCTGATGTTGCAATTAAATCAGATTGAACTTTGATATCAAAAGTTATTATTTAAAGAAAATTATGTTTATCGTTTGAGCGTGGTTAATATTTAATTTTAAAATGAAATAAGTTTTTTTAAAGGTTAAATATTAAACGACTAGAAAATGCTAATAATTTATATCGTAAATGATGTAATGATCAATGAAAAAAATTTATCATTTTTAGAAAGTAAGAAAAGCTCGACTAATCAAAAAAAATATTTTTGTGTGTTAATTCTGAAAATTGTTCAATTCTGAAAATATAAATAAATATCACTTTAAAAATGCACTTTCGTGCTTAAAATCTAAAGATTTAATGTAATTGTGAGAAAATACATTCCCTCAGTCAATATCTCAATTTGGCATAATGTGCTCAAAGTGTACTGGAAACAGGTTTGTAAATGGATATTAATTGCACTTTTTTTAGCTCTTAAAAAGTAAAAATATGTTGTCACTTTTAAGAATGTTTTTTATAATAAATTTCTATAAATTTTTATGGTATGCAGAGCATATATGTACAAATTATACAAAAATGCCACCTAAAACACAGTTTTGTAGTATATTTTTCCTAACACTGTTTTTTATTTTTCGTTTTACGGAAACTAACCGCTTTTTGGCACTTTCTAACATGGTCTAAAAGTGTTTACGACTTCAACCTGTCTGTATACCGGATGCCGAGTGCCTGGGGTCTGCCGTCTGTCTGTCCGTTTTTCAACTTGGATAAATATAGTGGAATTCATACTAAAATAACATACGTTATTGAGATTTACAATAGCATATGCGGCATTGAAAATGGACCAGGTAGCAATTATAGCTGAATCAAAGGAGCACTCAAAAGGAAACTTTACACTATGGTCTAAGGCGAAAAAATCATTTGTGGTGTATTTTGATAATGTTACATAATTTTAAATGTAATGAAATTTACATGCATTTTTAAGGTTCACAAGAACCTGGTTACTGTCGAATATGTTAAATGTAGTACTTATAGTGTGCGAACAGAAAGCTCAAAAGTATTTCAATACATTATGGTCTGTGAAGAAAAACCATCTGCAACGTATTTTAATAATGTTATTTTATTAAGGTTATTTTAATAATACTGAAATTGATATCAGGTTCTGAAGTGCATTAAAATAGGATTTCTGTAGAAAATGGGGTGAAAAGATTTAACATTCACTTACAAGATTACAGAAAAATGTTCGGTAATATAATAGTCTACGGTGAAAAAAATATTCCCAGGGTATTTTAATTGCGTTGGCATGACTCAAAGAAAATTCAAAATAAGATGTAAAGAACACATTGCAGACATAAAATTTAATAGAGGTAAAACCGCATTATCTAAGCTAAATCAATTAGAAAACATAGATATTTTGTTTAATGACAGTAGATTAATTTATAGATCAGATTTTTATTTGCAACTTTTTATTAGAGAGAGTATTGAAATTTACGTCAGAAGCTCAATGGTCTGCAATGACTCCTTGTCATTTCAAATCCCAAATATTTGGATTGAATTGTTAAATAATTTAAAAATTAAGCAACGTGATACATAATTAAAATATAACGCGCGTGATTTTTATTTTTAAATTTCATTTGTAATAGTTTTCTGTCATTTTCCATCTTTGTGTTTATTTGTATTTTCTTTTTCTGATGATGATTGAGTAAATTCAATCGAAACATGTAAAAATTATTAAGATCTTTTAATGTTTTTATTAGTATTTAACGTCCTTTATAGCAATTAAATGTTTTAATGCATATTTTTGAAATGTTTTTAATGGACGTATATGAAAACTTCTATTTATAATTAATGCGTTGCGCTATTTCAAACATGATGAAATTAATATACTGAGATAATCAATACAATGATAAATACTGAAATTTACTACAATAAGCTTGCAGTTAAGTATCATTTGCATCACATTTGTTGTTCATTTAAAGAGACGCATAAAAGATTTTGGACCTGTGTCCAGATCTCAGATATTGTATCCAAAGTACGGTCTATTAGAAAAGATTGCTGAAGAGCTTTTTCAGTTATCGTATGTATTTGGGAAACTAATGCATCCTGAAGTTCAGCTACATTTGATATAATAAGAGATGTTTGTAGAATTTAAATAAATCATGTATCGGACTATACAATAAACTGGATTGGTCACCAGTGCAATAGCGATTCCCGGAAATATGAATTCAATAATTTGAATCGGGTTTTTTGCTTGAATAATTTAAGCTAAATATGCGAGCGTATACATATTTGCACGTAATATACAGGACTGTAAAAAGAATTCAAGTAAGTTTCTGTCTATAATTAGAAATTGCTAAAGGTGAATTTTAATATTCGTTATACTTTTTCTCACTAAGCAAATTTTTAACATTGTATTTAGAATATTTACAAACGCATAGATCATATACACAGCTGCAGAAAAGAATGTCCCGGTAAAGTTATGAATTATGGAAAAGTTGGATATTTTTTTATTACCTAGGTTTAACGCATGATTTTTCTTTCTTTGATATGGAATTCTGAAATGCATTACAACATGATTTCTGTACAATTGGGGTGCGTTACAGTCGTTCTACAGAATAAGTGGTTACAATTTCATTTTCGCTATTGTTCATATTATCTAACACATTTTCCTTTTATTTGACGGAGTTCTTTAAGTCCCCTATAAAAAAACTACTGCATAGCCTTCTATAAGATAAATGTTATATATATTTTAAATTATTGTTAATGAACCGTTTTGTTTAATTAAAGCCATGGAGGAAGAATATACTGGAGGTGAACTATAATGATTTGGGTGATGCCAAAAATGTAACCCTACATTAAGTCACATTAAGTCCAAACAAAACCACGTGCTTTGATTCGCCTATGAATTCAAACCGGTTAAAACCCGTATTTGATTGCTCTTGTTTTTTATCGTCGAATTTTTTATTAGACAGCGCTTTACATGTAAAAATTTCTTTGATTATTTAATTATATGTGTTTTAAATATCAAAATAGAAAATCTTTTAACATTTTTCTTGAAAAGATAACATTATTTTGCTAATATCTGAAAATCGTTTGCAATCAGAAATCTGTATTTTAGATTAATATTTATTACTTATGTTTTCATACATGATTTTAAAGGAATGTTTTCATTATTATATTTTAAATATTATTTAAATGCAATTATTAATATGTAACAAAACAAATTTCTTTTTATATATTCATCTTGATTTTTTTTTAATCCCTGAATTATTTATTTAGAATAAATCTATTTGTAATATCGAAACCCAGTATTTATGCTTCATTTTTCGCATTTAAATGCGATTAATCTTAAAATATGTGTAATTTATTTTCTAATAATTTTAAAAACATGATAAGAATCGAAATTTTTACTGCGTGAAAATCAGCTCATTTATTTTACAGCTCTCAAATTTTATTATGCTTTATATCTGTTGTTTTTAGGTGCTTTCGTAATTATGTAAATACGTAGCACCTATAGTTGTCGTTCAGTCCATCCGTCTGTCTGTCCATTCGCATATAACAACGCAAAAACTATCCAACCGAATCGTTTGAAGTTTAAAATACATAATTAATACATAATTTTGTGAAGTTATTTCAAATTTAAGATAGATCAATTATGCATAGATGAATTACAGGGACAATCAAAAGTATCCCGTTACATTACGGTCAAGGGGGATTTCAAATGCATTTTAATCATTTGAAATTTAAAACAAATAATTATTACATAATTTTGTCGTGTCATTTTAAATTTTATAGAAATTGGATGCATAAATCAATTACAGGAACAATAAAAAATATTCCATGACATTACGGTCAACGGGAAAAAGTTTCAAATGCATTTTAATGGTGTTAAACTAATTCAAACATAATAAAACTGACATGAACCTATGAAGTATATATATACTAAAATATACATTCTGCACAATCTGTGATGCAAAGAATATTTGTTTTAAATTACAGGAGCACACAAAAGTATTTCATTACATAAAGCTATACGGAGAAACATTGTTTGTGGGGCGTGTTTTAATTACATTAAACTATTTAGCATTTTATGAATATGATATAGGTTGCTGAGGTGTAATAAAAATTACTTCCTGTATATTTACAGGAACACAACGATTTCTACTACTATAATGTAACCGAAGTACTGTCTACTATATCAGCAAGATCTGGATATTTTAAAAACTTCGTTATCGTACGAACGCACCTCATTTGTTACGCTTCATGTGTAATTTCCTACTTGTTTATTAATTGTTTCTCAAAATTTTTTATTGATAATGCTGTTATTTTGAAGAAGTAAAATTTTTATATTTGTCAAAAATTGTTCTTATTAATGTAAAGCATGACTATATGCTAACAATATTTGTTTTAAAACATGTTTTGGAATTTTTTAATAACGTTGTAAGTATTAAAATTAGCTCTGTTTCAGGCGGAATACTGTTTATGTGTCGGATTCGAATTCAAATATTAGCGGTTCAGATCGATAAAAAAACATTTATGTTGGATTCCGATTTGAATAGAATTTTCGTGTTCAGGTAAAATACACAACCCGACCCATTCAAAGATCTAGTCTCGCTGCAAATTTAACATACATTTTTATTCGTGCAGCGTTAAGCGTTGAGCAAATAAGCAAAATTATAATATCACTTTTTTTATAATGTTGCAATATTATAATTTTTCAACATCATAGTTTAAGCAACATTATATCATTTTATACACTCTTACTTTCCTTTGCGTGAAATTTTATATCATCACGAAAAATATTGAAAAAGCCCGGTTTTAACCTATATTGAGCTACACTCTTCACATTTTCAATATGCCTATACAAGGTGTTTCAAAGTTATGCATCAGAAATGTAAAGGCAATTAGCGGGAACATTAATGAGCAGATTTGTAAAGGAATGTGGGTGCGGAAATGTAGCGTTGAGGAGAATCAGTGAATAATTTATGTCTATTTCACTATAATTTAGTAACATATTTTGGCCGCTAAAAGCTCCCAACCATATATCATTATCCCCATAAACGGAATTCTTTTGTGTGGTTCTTTAAATAAATAATAAATGTTTAACAAACCCCATAATCTACAAAATGCTTGTTATACTGCCGTTTGTAAATGCATATCAATTTCTTTATGTTTTAAATGGTCTAACGTCATTGAAATGAACTTGAAACGATTTTTCCCATTGACCATAATGTAACAGAATACTTTAGACTGTCTATGCAAATGAACTATAAATTCTACACATTTCCTTATTAATAGCGATCAAGGTGTAGTACACGTCAATAACATATAAAAAATACTACGAGCATCAGAGTTTATTTACAAGAGTTAGAACTCGGCCACACAAACCGGAGTCATAAACATTTTTCATCTACGTTACAAAGTATTAACTAGTAAAAAAAAAAAAAAAAATCCCGCGTTAAGCATAGATTATAAAACACTATCCAAATTTCCTTAATTCTTTAACAAAACTCCGTTATTCAGGGAAATAGGTGTTACTGCCCATAACCAAATATGTATTTCAATACTTCTGAATGGCTCTGTATTTGATTTGTTGGTTGATATATATACTATATCATGGAGAAATTTAGTTTAGCAAAAAAATGCCTAGCTGGATGAAATTTTTCTTTTGGCAGTTTATACGAATAGATGTAAAACATACTTCAATACTTTTGTTTAGCCCTGCAGTTTACCTAGTACCTTTATTACACGAAAGTATTTTGCTAAAATTAATTATATAAAAAAATAAATAAAAAATGTTAATCAAACAACAATACTCTTTAAACTATTTAAATCATATTTCCAGAAATTATCATCCTTAAACAAACCTGTATCCAGTTCTTTGCGTGACCCTGTATATTATTTAATCTATATTCTACAAACATTTCACGATAAACTAAATGCGAATCGACGTAAAAATGCAAAACTTTTTTAAAAACAAACCTTTAAGTAAATTACACTCACATTCAGTAACTTTTCCGAGTTCTTTTGAGTAACCCTGTATATCTTAATTGTGTAATTATTATAGCATTTATGCACACCATATAATGTGAATACATTTAGTGACACTTAAAAGCGCATATCATAATTAAAAATGCCTTTCATCCATGGAACAGTTACCATGCGTAATATACAGTACTTCGAATAGAATATGCTTTTTGAAGTCTTTTGTGTGTCCCTGTAAATGCTATGCACTTCGTATTATGCGTGAAATAACTCATATTAAGTCTCAGAGACGTATATCAATTTGATTACACATGATACGGTTTACCATCGTTAAAATATGTCGCATACAATTTCCTCCTTTATTATCATATATTAGAATTATTTTGTGTGGCCCTGTAAATGAATATCTATTCTTTTAGCTGCTTTAGTGCTTCTTTTTTCTTTTTTAGTGCTTTTCTTAGATGAAAATAAATGTGAATACGTTTGTCCGGCCGCAACATCTTTAAAATTTATTTGAAACGATTTTTCCCCATTGGCCCTAATATAATCGAAAACTTTTGACTGTCCCTGTAAATGAACTAATCGTGGTAGAAACTTCATTTTTAATAGGGCTTGTGCTTGTGTAAACTTCAATAACATGGTAAAATTTCTTTGCATTCCGAGCATATTTAAGAGAGTTAGAGCGCGGACAGACGGACAGACAAAACGAATGCATAAACATTTTTCAATTTTGTTGAAAAGTGTTAATAAAAATTACTGTAAAAAGAAAACTTTTAATAATACAATTTTTAATTCGTATCAAACGTTTTCAATTTCTTATTTAATTTTAATTTGAAATTTAATAATAATAATGACATTTAATAATAATAATAATAATAATTTCCCAATTTCAATTATTTTAAAAGTAAACATTTCTTTTAATAAATAATAATAGAACAAAAACCATTTTAAAAATTTCCTATTTCTTCTTAAAAAATGCTCCAGCTGTAATTCATTTCTTTCAATTCGTCTTATTTATACAAAATCCCTTCCTTTTTTGGAAGCTTTCCAATTTTCCACGTGCTTTTGTTTGGTACACTAAAATTTGAGCGATAAATGGATTCACATTGTAAACCTTTTTTAAGGCTTAGTTCACCTCCACCTATCTTCTTCCTCCATGAATTAAAGCGTTTATCTTTTTTTTAATGCTACGTGAACGACGTCACGGGTAACAGCTAGTATATTATATTTCACAATTTATTTCAGTATTCTCCATTAGCATATATGCATGAATATATTCATTCATGCAAGTGGGCATATATGTACTTTTAAATAACAAAGAGCTATTCAAAATTTTAATTCAACAAATTTTATTAGAACATTTTTTGTTGTTTAATTTTATGTAATTATGTATTAAACTTTCCTCAAATATTGAATCCTTCCTAATTTCTCTTTCAACATTGTTCATTTTATGACTTAATCTTTTCATATTGACCTGTAACAATGTTTCCATGAATGCTTTGATGAGTTTCATTTTGTTAGTATTCATTCTAGGCCATTTTTGAAGGGTGCAGCACCCTGCCCTTTTTAAAAGTAGTAAAATGCACCTCTGATTTTACCCAGAGATTTTTGATAAATATTTTTTTTTTTTATTCCGTAGTATTTCTAAATTTGTGTGCCCAAAAATGATAGAATTTTTTCATTTCTTTAAGAAAAAGAACATGAAACTATTCAATCATGTTTTAATTGTATTTCTAATTTTTATATCATAAAATCATTCGAACTTAATGTTACTTGATTTATCATATTTAAAAATTATGTATTTTGCTGCTTTCTTTTTTCTCTTTCTAAAGGCAATAACAATTTTTTTTTCTTGCAAAAGTGCCCTTTTATGATGCAGTAGTGCCCTTTTTAGTGAATAGCACCATGCCCTTTTTATATGTATAGGGAGCACTAATTTTGTCATAATTCCATTAAATATAATTCTTAAGAATGTGTAGAACTATGAAATGTTGAAGTTTAAAACACATTTTTTGAGTATATTTTATTTTTTCCACGATTTATATTTTTCAGACATAATGCCTTCACAGTTGACTCCGAGCAGTTATAAAGACGTATTTATTTGAAAAATTAAATAGAAATTTATAACTTTTTTAGCAGTAAATTATTAAAAATGTATTAAAAATAAATCAATCCAAATTTAATATGGATTCAATATAAATTAACACTTTAAAAATAAAAGCCGGCTTTTTTCAATTTTAGCCGGCTCTTTTTAAGTGGATAAAACCAAAAAAAGCCGGCCGGCTTTTTTTGGCCCGGCTAAAAGCCGGCAACCCTGAAACACACCCTTTCCTTATTCTCTAGGCTGGTGTCAAGCACATGCTTCTCCAGTCCACTTGTGACGTGTCGGTCTTATGAAGACATATTCTGAGTAGAATTAAAAACACAAAACTTTTATTTACTGTAATTGAGGAACGAGAGGAGTGGAGCAAAGTTAGGTATTTTTGACAATTAAACACACTACTAAAAGAATAAACTTTAGCTTGTACTCACATTACAACTAAGTCCGGGTCATGCTCAAATCACTAATTCGGCTCTTCTCTTCAGGTCGTGGACTACTTTTATTAACCTGTAAATAAACAGCCCGTGGCTGCACAAATATATTTATTTTAAACAACCATAGTGCAAAATTACTCTGAAATAACTCTTACCGAACTCCTATACTGAGGCTCTCTACTTTCATTAGTCACCCGTCAGCTCTACTAGTCGTCGCTGGAGGTTTTTCCCAACTCACCACGCCACACACATCCTCCAACTTACAACTTACAGCTTTTATACTTTGCAAACTGAAGGCAAAGCTTGAAATTTGCATAAAAACTCAAAAAAAAAAAAAAAAAAAAACGCAGTTAACTGTAAATTGAGGGAGCCACACATGTTAGAACATTACGATCTCACTCAAAACATCAGAGTGCCTTTATTAGGGACCCTCCTTCACATACTTATTGCAAAATTTGTTCTGAATTCGATATCCTTGGCCTTTTACACATCGGAGGGATTACCATTTTTTAGGTATCGATTGTTATGCTTCAAAAATAGCTACACCTGAAATGAAAATATATTTTCAATTATAAAATTAAGGATAAGAGTAAAATTAATCCTGTCAAAAACATGAATGTGAAAGAATGCCAAGTTCGTTAAAGGTTTCGCTAATAAAAGAAGTGAGATCTAACTGCAAACCAAGTTCTTTCGGAGCTCCTTAAATCATAACTCCTGTCATGCATAATATTATTCAAGTGTTTAAAATGATTTGTTATGTTACTTGTTATTCAATTGAGCGACTTAGCAAGTTTTCTCTTATTCAATTTTTTCTATTTAGTTGATCAGAAATTAAAGTTGATCCCTTCCTAACCTTATCAGTACCTTAACTTCAATATACTTATTCGAACACTCAATTGACTAGATCTTTGTCAATCAGATTCTAGATTAAATTATACTCCGACTCAAAGATTAAAGTTGGTAGCTGAAAACGTGCCAAGTTGCTCTGTTGAATAACAAGTAACATAACAAATCATTTTAAGCAATTGAATAATACTATGCATGACAGCAGTTATGATTTAAGGAGCTCCGAAAGAACTTGGTTTGCAGTTAGATCTCACTTCTTTTATTAGCGAAACCTTTAACGAACTTGGCATTCTTTCACATTCATGTTTTTGACAGGATATCATTATTTTTTGTCAAATCACTTCTTTTATGAGCGAAACCTTTAACGAACTCGGCATTTTTTTACATTCATGTTTTTGATAGGATATCATTATTTTTTGTCAAATAAGTAGGTATTTTGAAATAAATATATTTGATTATTTGAAATAAAATAATAAGAAAATAAATATATTTGAAATAAATAGGTGAAATTAGTTAAATTAGTTTTATTTAATATTAATTAATCTTTCAGCTTTTTCCTTCATTTATACACTTTTTTTTCAGTCAAATTTAAAAATTTAACATTAGGACTGCTTATGTTCCTTTAAATTCCACTGATAAGGATGTTTCTTTTACGTGATTGGGTACTATTTGATTATTTCGTCGACCAAAAACGTTTGTAGCCAACTTGGCGAAATATCGCTGTATTGACGACAAAAATTACGCACCAAAAGTCATGCTAACATGGCGCTATTTCTGGTATTTTGCCAAATTCCCATAGATTCCTATTGTAATCTGGTAATTTATCCAATAATTTTGTTAGAGCAAGGACTGTCGCCATCATTTTGGCATCTTTTTTTTTCTTTAAATCGGTTCACTAACTACCCAAGATTGCTTAAATATTGCTATTTAGAAAGTTTTTAGAACGCTTTTCGCGCATTTTTACCCTTTTTAAAATTTGTATTTGTTAACAAATGTTCTTAGTGATCATTTATATCTTATAATTAATAAACATGCCAAATTTTATGTTTTTAGGCCCTTAACATAACAAACATCGCATTTTTAGAACGCTTTTTGCTCTTTTACCCCCTTTGGATTAGTGGAATCGACTAAAATTTAGCCTATATTGGAGTAAGGACTATCACCATCATTTTGATATCATTACTTTTAAGATCGATTTGTTGTTTGCTGAAATTGCTTAAAAATCTCAATTTAGAACATTTTTAGAACGCTTTCGCACATTTTCACCCCTTTTGAATTCCGTATTTTCTATCAAATGCCCTTAGAGATTATTTATATCTTATAAATAATTAACATGCCAAATCTTTATAGTTCTAGGTCCTTCAGTAACACAAAAGTTGCATTTTTAGAATGTTTTTTGCTTTTTCACCCTCTTTTGGTTAATGGTATACGCATAAAATATAGCCTATGTTTGAACCGGGGCGAATCATTAATTTTGCTATCATTAATTTTGAAATCGGTTAGGTGGTTTCAGAGATTAGCCCCGATACTCGCCAAAAGTGTTGCCAACTTGGCACTATTTCTGATATTTCGCAAAATTCCCATAAACTCTAAAATGCCAAACTTTATGTTTCATGTCCAGTCCCTTAATATACAGACATCACATTTTTAGAATGTTTTTTGCTCTTTTACCTCCTTTGGGTTAGTGTAATCGATATAAGATATAGCCTATGTTGAAACAAAGACTGTCATCATCATTTTGATACCATTACTTTTAAGATCGGTTTGTTGTTTGCTGAGATTGTTTTAAAATTGGTATTTCGAACTTTTTTAGAACGCTCTTCGCGGATTTTCACCCATTTAAATTTGATATTTTTTAGCAAATGTCATTAGTGATCCTTTATATCTTATAAATAATTAACATGCCAAATTCTGTGCTTCTAGTCCCTTCAGTAAAACAAAAATCACATTTTCAGAATGTTTTTCGCTTCTGAACTCTCTTTTGGTTAGTGGCACAGACATAAGATATAGTCTATGTTTGAACCGGGGCGAATACCATCATTTTGGTATCATTACTTTTGAAATCGGTTCGGTAGTTTCAGAGATTAGCCCTGATACTCGCCAAAAGTGACGCCAACTTGGCACTACTTCTGGTATTTTGTGAAATTCTCATAAACTTCCATTGTAATCCTATAATTTATCCTCTAACCAACCATTAATGTTAAATTAATGGTGATTTCTGATTTTTTCCTATTTATAGATCCAATAACCTACCTCCACACCAAATTTCAACTTCCTAAGTCACCTGGAAGTAGTCAAACATTTCTATGAGTGAGTCAGTGAGTCAGTGGTAAAAACAGTGGTTTTCAGACGTCAATTTCTCGTGAACGGTAAAAGATTTAAAAAAAAAAAATTAGGATTCGGAAATTGGAAGATGGTCTTACACGACACAAAAAATTGCAAGTGTGTAGGTCAAATAGAATTTAAGATATTGAGGGGTCAAAAGTGGCCCGAAATGGTTCGGGTAATATAACCCACGGCCGGTGTGTCGCCTTTTACTTTGTGAACTTGGCTGACACACTGCCGTGTGTCTAGATATACTTCCTAATACAGTAATACTTACCTCCGATATTTGTGCTTCTGCCTGTTTCATCGGTTGTTGTCATCCACATGCTTCTGCAGTCCACTGCTTACTGCAAAATTCGTTTCGAATTCGATATTCGTGGTCTCCCATACATCAGAGGAATTACTATTTTTCAGGTATTGACTTTTATGTTACAAAAATGTTACTTCTGAAGTGGAAATATATTTTCAATTATAAATTCAAGGGTAAGAGTAAAATTAATGTGCTTCCTAATATATTAATGCATACCTCCGATATTTGTGTTTCTGCCTATTTCATCGCCATGGTGTCATCCACATGCTTCTCCAGTCCACTTCTTACTGCTAAATTCGTTTCGATTTCGATATTCTTGTCCTTCCATACATCTGAGGAATTACTATTTTTCAGGTATCGAATTTTGTGCTTAAAAATAGTTATACCTGGAATGAAAATATATTTTCAATTATAAATTCAAGGGTAAGAGTAAAATTAATTTGCTTCCTCATACAATAATACATACCTCCGATATTTGTGCTTACGCCAGTTTCATCGGACGGTGTTATCCACATGCTTCTTTAGTCCACTGCTTATTGCAAAATTTATTCTGAATTCGATATTCTTGGTCTTCCATATATTGAAGGGATTACTATTTTTTCAGATCCTGAATTTGATATTCTTGGTTATCCATAAATCGGAGGGATTACTATTTTTCTGGTATCTCGTTTATGTTTAAAAAATAGTTATGCCTGAAATAAAAATATATTTTAAACTTTAAATTCAAAAGTAAGAATAAAATTAATTTACTTCCTAATATAGTAATATTAGGCATTTGTGCTCCTGCTTGTTTCGTCGGCAGGTGTTATCCACATGCTTTTCGAATCCACCTTTTATTGCAAAACAATGGTAGATTTAAGGGGGGGGGGCGGTGGGGCGAGCACCCCCCCTTGAGCCCAATAAAGGATCTGCAGAACGACATTAGGTGCCCGCACGGAAAAGTTATTGATCTTAAACTCGAGACCGGCGCGACCCGACCCGGGTCGCGCCAACTTTAATTTATTGTATTGGGACTGGGTCAGGTCTTCACACTTTCAGAACCGGGTCGGGTCGGGTCTTATTTTTTTCTGCAGAGCTGGATCGAACCACACTGTTTTTTCCAGGTCGAGTCTGGCGTAGACTTCCTACTAGAGGTATACACGGGCCAAAATTTTCAAGCCCACGCTCCGTCCGGTATTAAGGCTAAACCCTCGATCTGGTATCGATACAGCCCGTATGCTGTGGCGGTTCTAAAGGGCGGGGGGAGGGACGAAGTCTCACTCCTTGAGCTAATAAAGGGTTTACAAAGTGACATTAGGCATCCTCACGGGAAATAACTTGGGGCGAAGCACTAGCTCGTCACGGCCTGGCACGAGTCGCGCCAGTGTAAGTCCACGAGACGGACTGGGTAAGGTTTTCTCTCATTTTGAAACGGGTCGTGTCCTGATTTTGCTTTTTTTAGGAGATTCGGTTGGTGACAGGCTTCTTTTTCTTCCAGACCAAGCCTGGTCTCGATTTCATTTTTCCTAGAAGTTTGCACTGGTCAAAATTTCCAGGTCGTAGCTCGGCCCGGAATAAAAGCTAAATATTCGGTCTGTCTCTGATCTAGATAGTATGATAAACATTATTGGCTCGACCGCGACCCGTGCAGCTAAACGTTCCGTACATCTCTGATCTGAATTTCATCAAAGGTCTCACGTTCACGGATAAAAGCAAATTTCGTTAAAGGATCGCAGAAAAAAAGCAAATTTTGTAAAGGATCGCGATCAAAACTGGGTCAACCATTCTCGCAAGAGTAAAAACCGAATCTGTAACTGATTCAAATCCGAATTGTATGACAATCTACCCCGATGCCCTAAGCGCAGCTAAAAAGAAAAAGTCAACCCGACCAATAGCAAAATATAGTTGTTAACCGGACCCAGACCCGACCCGAAGCAAAAAATCAAATATTAACTTGACCTGCAGCAAACAGTAGAAGTTAACCGGATCCAAACGCGACCCACAACAACAGTAAAAATAAATAAAAATTATCCCGACCATCAGCAAAAAATAGAACCGAACCTGACATAAATTTTGTGAAATGATCGCGGAGAAAACACGAATATCTTCAAAGGATCATGAAACAGACGCTCATTTCCTTTAAAAATTGCGAAAAAGAACGAAAATTTTATCAAAGGTCTCACTCCAATTAATTCGGGCCAACCTGAACCCTTCTCGCAAAAGTAAAAACCAAATCCTAAACTACCCCAAATCAAAATTGTATGACAAACTGCCCCAAATGCGATAAGCACACTTAAAAAGTAAAACTCAACCCGACCAACAACAAAATGTAGTAGTCGACCGGACCCAAACACGATCCAAGTAGAAATTAACTCGACCAGGAGCAAAAATACGGAAGCCAACCGGACCCAAATTCCGACCCACAGCAAAAAAGTAGATGAAACACGACCCTCATTAAAAAAAATGAGCTCCAACCTGTGCATCCAAATTTCTAAAATCGCCCCCCCCCCCCCTTGAGGACTCTCCAGATTCGCTCTTGTTGCAAAATTTGTTCTGAATTCGATATCCTTGGCCTTCCACACATGGGTGGAATTACTATTTTTCAGGTATCAACTTTCATGCTTCAAAAATAGTTATATCTGGAAGGAAAATATATTTTCGATTATAAATTCAATGGTAAGAGTAAAATTAATTTACTTCCTAATGCAATAATACATACCTCCTATATTTGGGCTTCTGCCAGTATCATCGATTGTTGTCATCCACATGCTTCTCCAGTCCACTGCCTACTGCAAAATTTATTCGGAATTCGATATTCTACGCCTTTCATATATTGAAGGGATTACTAATTTTTCAGATTGTGAATTCGATGTTCTTGGTTATCCATATATCGGTGGGATTACTATTTTTCTGGTATCTCATTTATGTTTCAAAAATAGTAATACCTGAAATGAAAATATTTTTAAAACTATAAATTTAAAAGAAAGAATAAAATTAATTTAATTCCTAATATAGTAATACATACCTCCGACATTTGTGCTTCTGCGTGTGTCTTCGGCAGATGTCATCCACATGCTTTTCCAATCCACTGCTTATTGCAAAATTTGTTCGGAATTCAGTATTTTTGGCTTTTCTATATATCGGACGGATTACTATTTTTCTGGTATCGAGTGTTATGTTTCAGAAATAGTTATACCTGAAGGATAAGTAAAAGCCAAAGGAAGAGTAAAAGCCAAAAATACTGAATTCCGAACAAATTTTGCAATAAGCAGTGGATTGGAAAAGCATGTGGATGACATCTGCCGAAGACACACGCAGAAGCACAAATGTCGGAGGTATGTATTACTATATTAGGAATTAAATTAATTTTATTCTTTCTTTTAAATTTATAGTTTAGGGGTAGGTGGATAAAACAGGGAACAAGGCTTTATGACTTTATTTGCGGCGGTATCTAGCCTAAATTTTTAGAATTACTTTTAGACGAGATGCATGCCAGCTGCCAGTAACCAGTGTAGTACGAGACGTCGTGTAGACGAACTCATTTCGCAGTGGTGATTTTTTAAAGATTTCACGTGAAGATGTTAAAAATTTGACGTCTGCGATATTACTTTATCAATCTAAATACCTAAGAATTTAGATTAGGTAAGTAAACGTATGATAGTCTATTATTTACTCGTTATTTTAACGTTTCGTATTGGTATCTACGAGTTATCTGAATAATGCTAGAGTAACATTTCATTAAAATGGCGTGCTCGGACAAAACCGGGATGCAGATGGTCGGACATAACTGGGAGGGTGGGAAGTTTCCGGTTTTGGACAACTCATTTATTTGCGTGATTGAAATAGAGTTAACTTGTTTATGCATTGTTTGAAGATCTATAAATATTAAAAAACTATACAAAAAGTATTATTCAAATTAAGTTGTTATATAGAAGATTGTTTGGTACTTCTCTATTATCCCGTCGACCAATTTCGCCGAATTATACAAATCGCCAAAACTAATAGCCAAATTATACATATTGACATAGTTTTTATTTTAAATAACGTAAAAACAAATAATTAGTGGAATATTAATAAAAATTCAAATAAAAAAAAACGAAATTAAAATCACTTAATGACATTTTAAACACGCGAATCTTATTTAATGTCATTGAATGTAACATTCACGATCATCCATTATTGGAATTTAATCTTATAGTTTGGCGATAATTTTTTGGTCGACGGAATAACCTAGAAGTACCGATTCTTTTTAATCATTTCTATTGCAACATCTATCCTTATTTAAATCCTTTAGAAATTAGAACTCGAACAAGGAGAAAAAGAAAAGATGGAAAAACAAGAGTAGAAGAACTTAACCCTGAAGCGAAGCTTTCCATGATGACAAAAAAGAAAAATAGAAAAACTGATGTGAAAAAGAAAAGTCATAAGAAAAAAAAAAAAACCCTTGACATTAAACATGGAAGAAGATGAAAATGAAGCTTGCATCTTTTGCAACGGCTTACATGAACAATCGAAACCTAAGGAGAGTTGGATACAATGCCTGTATGGCAAAGGATGGGCACATGGAGCATGCAGCAATGCAAATGAACAAGATCGAACTTTTATTTGTGATTTTTGTGCCTAGCAATTTCAACTCTTAAAACCTAATTTAACTTATTTTTATTTTATGTACATTTGATATAAATTCACATTCTGCAAGTATAATATATCAATTTTCCTTTAATAAGTAGTATTATTGCAAAATTTCAATGTGCTTTTAGTTATTTTTTCCAGTTCCCAGTTTTATCCGACCTGGTCGGACAAAACTGGGACATTGCACACTTCTAAAAAAGTGTTGTTATGATCTCAATTTCTGTTGTTCGTGACTGAATGAATACTTTTTTCTTCCTAAGGAATCAATTTATCATTTTAATACAAATTTTGGTTGTTTTGTTCGCACAGTGCACAATAATAAAAAGAAAAAACATTAGGGTCCCGGTTTTATCCGACTTTCCCCTATAAATTGATGAATAAGAGTAAAAGTAACTTAATTCCTAATGTATAATTACAGTGATTATAGATAATGATTGTATTATAGTGACACGTACCTTTAATATGTTTGATTATACCTCTTTCTTCGATTGTGTAATCAAAATATTCCTCTTATTCACTATCTTTGTATCCTTAGATATGAGCCCCACCAGTGGCCGAGAGGTTCTGACCTCAAACTGGTAGACGGTAGTGCTGGGTTCGAACCCAATCGCGACCGTCGGCCTAACCGTTCGGAGTTTTCCGTGGTTTTCTTCGAACCTTGCGTAAATACGGGTTAGGTCAACACCCCCTATAGTCAAGGCCTTCACACCGTTTCAAAATGGCCGATCGCGATGTCCGACTTCCCACGTCCATAATATGAATTTACACAAGCTCACACAAAGTTGCATTTCTTGTAATTTTAAAAATTTTTAGCAATAGTGTTTACTTTTTCCGTTAATTTAATGTGTAATCAAGTAAATAATTGTCATTTCCTATAAATATAAGTTGTAATTTAAGAGGGTTACTTATTGTTTAAAAAATATACTAAAAAGGACTTAAAATACAAATTTTTATAAGAGGCAAAACTGCATTAGATTTGAGCTTTGGATTTTTAAATAGATGTGATTTAATTTAGAAATAGAATATTTCTTTTACATTATCAATATCACACTATTTTAAATAAGTAGTATAAAAAAAAAAAAAAAAAAAAAAAAAAATCTATATTAAAGCATCAAATGAACTTATACATTGAAGAAAAGAAAGAATGAAAATAAAAGAAAGAGAGAAAAAAAAAATACTCAGCAAAATAACTTAAGGTTAAAATTATAACAGTACATCATTTTTTCAAAAAATATATTAAAATTTATATTTTAAATTAGCTTCATAATCCTGAAGCTAAATTCGTTTGCATGACTAGAATTTGATGACTTGATTAAAAAAAAAAAAAAAAAAGAATTGGGAAAAAAATGTACTAAATAATATGTTGTGTGAGAAGAGTTTTTTCATTTCAAATATACCCCCCCCCCCCACACCACCACACACACACACTTTTCACACTCACTCCCATGTATTTTATTTGTTTACTTTTTTCTTATTTGATGAGAATTATTTAAAGACAGAATGCTAAGTGTTATCTCACTTACTTATGTCATTGTCTTAATATCATTATATTATGTAATAATTTCTGTTATACATATGTAAGATATAAAATGTTTTTTATTAAATCAAAACAAATAATAATAAATAAATAAGGTATATTTTATTTGCTTTCTAGCTTTAACTTTTTTATTATTCAGTATTTCCTTATAAGATTGTTTAATCGTATAAATTAATATTAAATATAATATCAAGTGGCATAGGAACAAAGAAAAAAAAAGATGCAACAACTTATCAATTTATAAATTATTTTTAAATTAATATTACTATTCTAAATTATTATTATTATTAAAGAAAGCATCTGTTCCTTATTAATTTATAAATTATTTTTAAATTACAATTATTATTATTAATATTATTGAAAAAAATCTGTCAATTGCCAATCTATAAATTTTAAAGTATTATTATTATTAAGGAAAAAAATGTGTTCAGTATCAATCTGTAAATTATTTTAAAATTATAATTATTATAAATTATTATTAAAGAAAAAAATCTATTCCTTATCAATCTATACATTATCTTTAAATTGCTATTATCATTATACATTATTATTATTAAAGAAAGCATCTGTTCCTTATTAATTTATAAATTATTTTTAAATTACAATTATTATTATTATAAATTATTATTGAAAAAAATCTGCCAATTGCCAATCTATAAATTATTAAAGTATAAATTTTAAAGTATTATTATTAACAAGGAAAAAAATGTGTTCAGTATAAATCTATAAATTATTTTAATATTATTATTATAAATTATTATTAAAGAAAAAAAATCTATTCCTTATCAATCTATAAATTATCTTTAAATTGCTATTATTATTATACATTACTATTATTATTATTATTATTAAAGAAAGCATCTGTTCCTTATTAATTTATAAATTATTTTTAAATTACAATTATTATTATAAATTATTATTGAAAAAATCTGTCAATTGCCAATCTATAAATTATTAAAGTATACATTTTAAAGTATTATTATTATTAAGGAAAAAAATGTGTTCAGTATCAATCTATAAATTATTTTAAAATTATAATTATTATAAATTATTATTAAAGAACAAAAATCTATTCCTTATCAATCTATAAATTAGTTTTAAATTACTATTATTATTATTACTAAAAAATATCTACTAATATTAAAGAAAAAAATCTGTTTCCATAAAAGTAACTTTGAAATTAAGAATATAGAAAAGTATAGTAGAAAGAAGGAAAAGATAATTGTCAAAATATCAAAAGTAATTTAACAGCTGAAGCTAATTAAAATGCTAATGAAAGCTGTAATAGCAATAAACAAACTCTTTGAATATTTTATGAATTAATTTAAATAGCGCACCCAGACTACTTATAGTAAATTATTTTTAAACTGATAGCGAGAAAAATTATATAATTTAATAAGTAAATTCGGATTCAAACTAATAAACTGGAATTTAGAAAAATACTTAATAAACAAAGAAATAAACAATTGTTAAAACGCAGTACTTTTCTGATAAAGATATACTATTACATATAAATAATAACAAAATCCCGTGAGGAAATACTGAAAGTTAAAATCAACAGGATAAAAATTCAGATGAGAAGCAAAATTGTATATTTTTTATAATTATTTTAAACAAAATACTAATTCACCATAGATGTAAATGATTTGAAAACCACTGTTGCAATACATACAGCTTGAAAACTAAATCGGTAATTACTAATCTTACAAGTGTGTTTAACAGAAATTATCTTTAAAGCTTTGTTAAAACAATGATATAAGGAAAAAGATATAACACTTACTTTTAGTCTTTATAATATCCAAATTTTGTACAACGCAAAACAAAATAGAAAATGGCGAAACGCCAGAATTGAAACATGCCGTACTAGCACTGGACTGACCTGACGCACACTGACTAGATATTTGCGAATAAAGGTCACCGGTAAAAGGGGAGTCGGACCTTCGGACTGTAGGGGCAGCCATATTGAAACTTCTGGAATTCGCTGCGGAGGCCTTGACTATAGGGGGTGTTGGTTAGGTTCCCTTAGAAAGACCCCCACGGAGGGCATCCCACCCCTTAGGGCCTATATCCCATAGTGCAGATAATTGGCCGACATACAACAACAACACAACACAACTTAGATATGAATGATGCATCTAAAAGGAAAAAATAAATGAAATGTTGAAATAAACTATTACCTGTAATGTAAAATTTGTCATTGCTATAGAAAAATCGCATCGAAATAAAAGTTCACTGTAGCTGAATTAATCGACAAGTATTCATTTTTATAATGCAGTAAAGGGAGCAACAGTGAAAAGCGACGTGTTTACTGTAACAATGAAACGCATCCGTAAATTTAGCTTCAATAATGAAAAAATAAAGCAAAGAAATGTTGATGCCATAACATTTGAATGTGCTTTTTCCAACAATATAACGTTATATGGTATCGTTGTTCTTTACGTTAAGCAATTTTTTTTAAATCATTCGTAAAGTTAGTTTCAATAATGGAAAAATAAAGCAAAGAAATATTGATGCCATAACAATCAATGTGTTTTTTCCAACAATATAATGTTATATGGTATCGTTGTTCTTAACGTTAAGCAATTTTTTTAAATGAAGATAATATCAATCGAAGAGTTAAATTAAATATGGATTGCAATAATAATGATAATTATGAAACAGGAAACACATTAAATGCTAAACATTTTTAAATAAAAGAAAAGTAAAAATAGCTTTAAAACAATAACAACAACAACGTTTTTATTAATTTTGTATTCTGCTCAAAATTGGAATTCTTTTTTACGCCCCTCCCTCTTTTTCTATTTTATGACTTGGCTTTTTAAGCCCATAAAAGTAATTTTAATGGTAACTTTTGGGGGGAAACTAGGCAATCTAATTCAATTTACAATCTAATTCTGGAGATTTTGGTAGTTCAGCTTACAAAAGCTAATGTTCAGTTGAATGTAAAGAACATTTGTAAATCGATTCTCTTTGGTTCACTCGATCAGATAGAAAATTTCAAAATTACATTTTTATTTTTGTAAATAAAAAATATATGTATTCAATATTTCTTTCTCTGGGTCCAGTTGCTCTATAAAGATGGGATAATTTGGCTGTCACTAACCTTACTAAATTAATTCAAAATTCTCTGGAGGCATCCAAATGTCATCAGGCACAACAAAATTATCAATCTCTCCTTAAAGATATTAAAATCAAAATTAGACAGCGTAATAGCCTCCGACGCACTTGGCAAGCCAACAGGGACCCCAGCGTCCGTGCAGATATGAACCACCTTAATGCTATTATTAAAAGAGACATAAAAAATTTTAAATCCAATAAATGGACTGACTTTATTACCTCCCTGACTCCGACGAATAATTCCATTTGGAATTATTTAAAAAGAATTAGGAAACCCTTTACCCCTATCCCCCACCTCCATACGGATGCTGGACACAAATGTCTCGACAAGGAAAAAGTGGAGGTGCTTGCTGATCAGTACGAAGGTCAATTTCAACCGCATAGTGATGTCTTTAATGCAGACACTATAGATCGGGTTGACCATGTTATTGGCAGATTTTAGGCCCGTAAGCCTGTCAGATCAATTGAACCGACCAACACTGAAGAAGTCATTGCGGTGATTAAAAATCTACCCAACAAAAAGGCCCCTGGGCATGATGGGATTACTAATGCGGCCATCAAAAATCTCCCTCTTCAGTATGCTGGTTATCTAGCCATTCTGATCAATGCTTGCTTTAATTTTCATTATTTCCCAGATGAATGGAAAAAGGCTGTTATTGTTCCGATTAAGAAACCTGGAGAAGACCCTTCTATGGCTAGGAGTTACAGACCCATTAGCTTGCTTCCTGTCTTTGGTAAACTTACTGAGCATATTTTTCTTACTCGCCTTCAAAATTTTTTACCTGACATACCTGAACAATTTGGCTTCAGGCCCAAACACTCCACTGCACACCAACTGCTTAGGGTGGTTGAATTCATTCATGATGGATTTGACAATTCTGAGTATGTTGGCTCTCTTTTTATTGATGTCGCGAAGGCTTTCGACACAGTTTGGCTATCTGGCCTTATTTACAAGCTCTTAAAGTTAAAAATTCCCACTGCGCATGTGCGCTTCACCCTTAAATACCTTCGTGGCAGAACATTCTGCGTTCGCTATGCCAACATCCTTTCCACTCCTCGTCCAATTAATGCGGGCGTGCCACAAGGCTCCAAATTGGGCCCCTGGCTTTACAAAGCTTATATCTATGACATTCCCACTTCTCCACACACGTTGTTGGCTATTTATGCGGACGCTACAACTGTGATGGCTCGTGATAAAAATCTTTTTATTATGCACGAGTATCTACAACAACACATACGCAAACTTGAATGCTTCTTCACCAAATGGCGAATTAAAATTAACTCTAATAAATCGCAGGCTGTTATTTTTACTCGTAACCGCTCCACTCCTCCTCCTCTCTTTCTTGATGGCGCTTTCATTACCTTCGGACGGGAGGTAAAATATCTGGGTCTATTCCTGGACAGCACTCTTACTTGGCGCAAGCAAATCGACTATACCGTCCAGAAGTTCTACAAAGCAAAAAAAGACCTCGCCCATCTCCTGTACAGTCATGAGATGAGTATGAGCAATAAGGTACTGTTATACAAAACAGTACTTCGTCCCATTCTTCTTTATTGCGCTCAGATCTGGGGTTCAGCGGTTAAAACCAATCTGCAAAAAATTCAGGTGGTTCAAAACAAGACTCTCCGTGGTATTGTTCACTCTCCTTGGTATCGCAGAAATACTGTTATCCATTCAGACCTTAATATTCCTCCTATTCGCTCTGTTATCAAAAATCAAGCCATAAAGTTTTTTGACAACATTCCTTCTATCCCAAATCCTGCTTTGCATAACATTTCTAATTATGATGTAAATGCTCGTTGGAGAAGACCACGAGCAACCCTACGTCTCCCTGAAAACATCGACCCAGGATAATTTTTCCTAGTTTTTATCTCATTGACAGGGTTTTCCTTCCTGTACGTTCACCATCTCCTAGTCTTTATTTTGTAAATACTTTTGTAAATTTTTGTAAATATTTTTATTTCTCTTATACTCTTATCTATGTTTTTTTTTTTTTTTTTTGTATGGTGCCCTTATAGGGCCTTTGTTTTTTTGGGACCCGGCTTCTCCCCCCTCCTTGTTTCTGACGTTATGTTTGTCAGACTTTGGCTATGACTTGAATTGTTCCATGTATCATTTCTCTACTAGAGGTAAGGAGTTGATCTCTCCAGGCACTCTGACAATTATCTCGTCCAAGTCGTCCAAGATGGGATAACTGGACCAGATAGGTCTGTGCTCCACATGCATCCCCCTGTAATGCCTCCTTTAATTCTTCCCCATAATGGACCACTAGCATTTCTGACGTCAAAGAACGTCACAACAGATTTCAGCTAATCAGCTTCTCTATTTATCCCACAAGCGTTCACCAAAAGCCAATCAAATACCGCAACGTTTGTGGGAAACATTGGAAACTCCGCCCCGTGCTAGTGGTCAATTCCCTGACACATGCATCTCACGCGTGTAAGGGAAACCCGTGGTCGCAAGGGGTATTTAAAAAAAGTTCCAAATGTGAAATTATTAGATTATTTATGTGAAAAACATAAGAATTAAGTAAATACTTATGCATTTTAGATAGTATAAAACTTCATGGGTATTTTAGGGAGGGGAGATAAAAAAGATAAATCAATGAACAAACGGCTGCGAAGAGTTTAAGTATTTTATTCTCTTTTTAGGTGCGTTCGTAATTATGTAAATACGTAGCACCTATTGTTGTCGCTCAGTCCGTCCGTCTGTCCGTCTGTCCGCATATAACAACGCAAAAACTACCCAACCGAATCGTTTGAAATTTAAAATACATCATTATTACATAATTTTGTTGAGTCATTTCAAATTTTATGAAAATCGGATGGATAGATCAATTACAGGGACAATCAAAAGGATTCCGTTACATTACGGTCAATGGGGAAAAAAGTTTCAAATGCATTTTAATCGTTTGAAATTTAAAACGTATATTTATTACATAATTTTCTCGAGTCATTTCAATTGTTATGAAAATCGAATGCATAGATCAATTACAGGGACAATCAAAAGTATTTCGTTACATTACAGTCAATGGGGGAAAAAATTTCAAATGCATTTTAATCGTTTGGAATTTAAAACGTATATTTATTATATAATTTTGTCGAGTCATTTCAAATGTTATGAAAATCGAAGGCATAGATCAATTACAGGGACAATCAAAAGTATTCCGTTACATTACGTTCAATGGGGAAAAAAGTTTCAAATGCATTTTAATTGTTTGAAATTTAAAACGTATATTTATTACATAATTTTGTCGAGTCATTTCAAAGGTTATGAAAATCAAATGCATAGATCAATTACAGGGACAATCAAAAGTATTCCGTTACATTACAGTCAATGGGGGAAAAAGTTTCAAATGCATTTTAATCGTTTGGAATTTAAAACGTATATTTATTATATAATTTTGTCGAGTCATTTCAAATGTTATGAAAATCGAAGGCATAGATCAATTACAGGGACAATCAAAAGTATTCCGTTACATTACGTTCAATGGGGAAAAGTTTTAAATGCATTTTAATCGTTTGAAATTTTAAACATATATTTATTACATAATTTTGTCGAGTCATTTCAAATGTTATGAAAATCGAAGGCATAGATCAATTACAGGGACAATCAAAAGTATTCTGTTACATTACGATCAATGGGGAAAAGTTTTAAATGCATTTTAATCGTTTGAAATTTAAAACGTATAATTGTTACATAATTTTGTCGAGTCATTTCAAAGGTTATGAAAATCGGATGCATAGATTAATTACAGGCATAATCAAAAGTATTCCGTTGCATTACGATCAATGCGAAAAAAAGTTTCAAATGCATTTTAATGGTGTTACACTCATTTGGACATAATAGAATTGGCATGAATCTTTGAAGTATGTACTAAAATATACATTCTGTACAATCTGTGATGCAAAAAATATTTATTGTTAAATTACAAGGCCACACAAATGTATTCCACTAAATAATGTTATACGGGGAAACATTGTTTGGGGCGTGTTTTAATTATATTAAACTACTTCACATTTTTTGAATAAGATATACGTTAATGGTGTATAATAAAAATTACTCCCTGCACATTTACAGAAACACAAAGGTTTCGACCATTGTACTGTATCCAAAGTACACTCTACTATATCAGCAAGATCTGAATATTTTAAAACTTTGTTATCGTACGAACGCACCTCATTTGCTACGCTTCACGTGCAATTTCCAACTTGTTTATTTATCTTAATGAGAATTTGATAGGTACAAAAATATCTGAAGAATGTAACCATGTTTTTATATCGAACAAACATATTTTTATTGGTTTCGATAATTTTCTAATTATGTACATTGCCTGATTTACGCTTTAATCTTTGTATCGTAAAATTTCGATGTTTGGTTACCTCACTTAAGAAATTTAGTTTTATGTACGCCTACACGACTTTAAAAATTTTTATTATGTAATTTTAATCAGATATTGTATAATTTTCTTTATTGCAATAACAAAAATAATGGAGAAATCAATTTCCCGTATAAGGAGAATTTTAAAACTATTTATAACAGTTGAAATGCATTTAGTGTTGGATCCCACATGTTCCAGCTAACCCATTCTAGAAAAAGTTATTTGGTAACTGGAAAACTGGCACTACATTTAAAATATGAAATAAATATCCATAGATACTTGATAATATTAATGCAAAATAAAACCTAATCTTTGAAGAAAAGAAAATGGTTTAATATAAATCGTATTTTAATAAAAAGCCAAGGAAGTTCAACCAAATCGACGTTGTTTGTAAAAAAATAAAAATTTCGACAAATTATTACAGCAAAGACATCAGAGATATCGGGCTGTGCAAATATAACGTTATCAACTTTTTGGTAATTTTGGACCCTCCTTCCCCTCCCTTGTGATGTCATACGTTATCTTCCTCGAGCCCTTCCCCCCTCCAATTTTTTGTTTGGAGTAATATACAAAATTGGTTAAATTTATTTTTCGCATACTTTCAAATGAAGAGAAATCAATAAAATATCCCTTAAAAAAAAAAAAAAAAAAAAAAAAAAAAAAAAAAAAAAACACTGAAAAGAAATAGTTACTATTTAGAAGTTTTTATAATAGTTTTTTGTTACATAAAGCATACTACACTAATAAATTTTTGTTATACATGTTCCGAACGAAGAAAGGATGAAGGGGGGGGGGGCAGATAGAAATTCTTATCAACAAAACAAGTGGACGGCATTCTTTGTCTTTTGTTTATTAGTAAACACAAGCTTAATTTCAAATGTACGTACTTTAAATATGTGATGTATATTATAATTATATATGCATATACATATGAAGAAGAATAGGAATGACAAACGTTGGAGTCTCACCATAATTTAGAATTATGTGATTTTATAAGAATTTAGGGATTTTAATAACTTTATATTTTCATAAAAAAAGATAACAGACTAAAAAAAGATAATAAACTATTTTGAATGAAAGACCATGTTTCAATTAAAAAGGGACAACTTTGATTGGATCAGAAATGATATCGATAACAAAAGGCAACCCCCCTCCTTCCCCTAGAGATATCCAATGATATCATGTTCCAGACCCCCCCCCCTACCCCCTAAAACGATAACGTTATATATGTACAGCCCCTATGATTGAGTTGACACACTTTTTTTTTTTAAGAAGTAGAGATAGAGGTGCAAAGATGACAAAAGTTAAAACTTAAGAGACATTAAGGATTTTTTAAGTTCACTTACCTCATAGGTCCAGTAACCGCAGTTTACTTTACTGAAGAGTTTTAGTACCTTCATCTGATGAAAAGTGATTCAGTTTTTTGAAACGCGTTGCCTTTTTCTACATTTCTATTGCGTATTTAAGAAGTTAGTTACATTTTATTGTATTTTTCATTAATAGATGCTAAATAATTTTCACAATACAAAAGGCAAAATAAATAAATAAATATATATATGTAATATTTGCAATAAATTTGCTCAATTTTCATTTATAATCTTATTTCTTATATATATGTAAAATGAAGTTTATAAAGTGTCTTAGTGAATTACAAAAAAATTTTTCTCAAAGTAATCTACTTTACTAAGAGATATCATCTGAAATACGACATTTAATCTGACAAACTGGAGAAAACGTTAGAGATAAACATTGTGTTATAAATTAAATGCTAAAGAATAAAACTTTTGTATTTAATGCCTAAATGGACTGTTTAAGATTTTCAAGTAAGATATTGTACTTTTTATTTTACAAAAATGAGACTTGTCTCAAAGTTGTATGCGGAAAAAAATCGTATTGAAAACAAAGATAAATCAATGGAAAATTAAAGTTGAATATATTAAATACAGTTGGCAAAAAAAGTATTTGTACACTCTAAAATTCTTTCTTTTTAACTAAATAAAAACAGATATTTTGTCAAAAATAGTTTTAATACAGTATGTTTACCGTGTGTTTTAAATTACACAACAGAAAATTTCGATAAAGATGTAAAATAATTTTCTAATAGGAAAAGTTTAAAAATTTCTTGCAAAAAAAGTATTTGTACATTTCTCCATCTTGATATGTACTGTGTTTTATAGTGTTTATGGTTCAAAGGACTACTTTTACAGAAGCTGTTAATAATTTTTAACTTCATATTATATTTGTCTGACATTTTATCTAATTTGCTCTTGAAGTAATTGAGTGTAGAACCCAAAACTAGAGAGGCACCTCTAGCTATATGAAATCCTATGATTGAGCATAATAAAAATTTAAATTCGCAACAAGAATTTGTAAAAGCTATTAAATTACCATTTACTACTATTGGATGTATAGTGAGAAACTATGAATAAATTAAAAGCATCGAAATTCAATGAAAACCAGAACTTCTCAGCAAACTAACAATGAGGGAAAAAGGGAGTGTTGTTAAAAAAGCATTAAAAAATCCTATGCGTTCGGTTCAAAAATTTGCTAGAGACCTTTCAACATCTTCTCGCATCAGAGTAATACCTCAAATATTAAAAGATATTCTTCTCAATGCAGATTTAAAAGGAAGAACCTCAAGGAAAAATCCATTCATCAACGAAACAAATAGGTGAAAACGCATAGTATTCGCTTTCGCATACAGAAGTAAATCATTGGATTTTTGGAAAACAGTATTTTTTTCTGATGAGGGGAAATTCGGAATTTTCTTACCACCAAGCATTCGAAAAAACTGGCGTAAAAATAAAACTGTTCTAGATCCAAAACGTATACTTTAAACTATCAAGCATGTTGGGGGGGGGGGGGGATATTATAGTTTTGGGGTGTATAGCTTCTAATGAAGCAGGACATTTAAAATTTATTGACAATGGAAGGACAGGTTTAACATACATTGATGTGTCGCGGCATAATTTATTGAACCGTGCCAAGAAATTATGCGTAGAGGAAGCTTTTCACTTTCTGCAAGATAACGATCAAAGCATATTGCTGTTATCACCAGCACATGGTTACGACAATACTCGAAGACGACTGGTAACTCCTCTAAAATCTCTAGATTTGAATCCAATAGAAAATTTTCAGATGCTATTGGATGCAAAAATCCGAAAAAAAATATGTATCAGTAAAAAACAGTTTTAAAGAAGCTCTTATTGTGTCATGGATTAACATTAACCAAACCGCTACAAAAAAGTTAGTGGAATCTATGTCACACCATCTAGAAGTAATCATAAACGCTAAATCAATTCACACAAAATATTAATTTGTATCATTTTACTAAATTTTCCTTAATTATATTACATTAATATAGTGTACAAATACTTTTTTTGCATTATATTTTTGTATTTTTGTTTATTATAATGTAAAAAATTGATTCGTTTAATTTTGTTTTTGCTTCTATAATATTATAATGCATTAAATTAATGTATTACAGTATTTTTTGCTTAAATCTTTTGTTTAATTTCATTATAATTTAAAAAAATGAAGTGTACAAATACTTTTTTTGCCAACTGTATAAGGTACGCGCCTACACTGAAATCGATGTTTTCCCGAAAAATTTCAATTTTGTTTTATTTTTTTTATTTTAAACATTTATGTTTCTAAAAATGTATTACTTTCGGTTCAGCGAAAGCTTGAAACAAAATTATAGCCTAAAATATAATCAGGACTTTCTGATATCAGAAGTGATAATTAATAGGTAAACAATACATTTTAATAAACAAATAAATAATTTATAATTCATACAAAAATACATAAATGCTCACAAATATGGTAGATTTTAAAATTGGAAACATTATACATAATTTTTTGTACTATATCAAAATCTTAATTGCGCTTTTCATTGTGTACATTTACAAGAAACACCATTTCTTAAAAAAAAGTCTTAAAGTATTGAAATAAAATTTTGTAGTAAGATTCTGCACATTTATCGGTATGTTATGAAAGGAAATATAGCTTGTAAGATACTAATTTAAGAGCTATTTTTATTGCAAAATACAGAATTTGTTTGCATAAAAATCATGTTTTGTATACAAAATTTGGTATATGTTAGTAAATTTAAGAGGTATTGCAAACTTATTGCTTCATAACATTGGTAAGTGGTTTGCTAATGTATTGTCGAAAAAAAAAAAAAAAAGTGAAATATATTGAACAGATTTCGTTATATAAGATTTAGAGTAAACGCAATTCTTTATTGAAAATTAACTAAATATTGTATGAATTCGAAAAGTTAATTAAAATGCCATTACAAATTTATATGAATTCATAGTTTAATTCCCGCTGTTTTAACTAAAAACATGCGTTTTTGAAGAATTTCATATTTTTTTAAAAAAAAGTGCCCCGAAGGTAGGCACATACCTTAAAATACTGCCAAACATTTCTTATACAAAAGTATACACTGATTTTTATATTTTTACAATCTTAAGATGCAACACTAGTCACAGAAAAAAGACCCGGATGATAATGTTAGGTCTATGAGTACGTTCTTTTGAAATATCTCGCTCTAATTTCAAGATTTTTACAAGATTTTTTTTTTTTTTTTTTTTTTTTTTTTTTTTTTTTGTGCATAGGATAGCTGAAGACGATCCACAACGGGGCTAGTTTTCACTTTTTTGATTTTTTTTTTATATTATGATAGTTTCAATTTCACAACCGGTTTAAACCGGTTCTGAAAGTTAAAGTATTTTTTTTTTTTTTTTTAATCTGAAGCTAAAATTAAAAAAGTAAATACTAGTCTGGTTGTAAATCATTCTCAGCTATCCTATGAAAAAAAAAATCATGTACAAATTTTAAAATTTGAGCGAGATATTTGAAAATAACGCCCCCATAGACTTAACATTATCATCCGGGTCTTTTTCAGTGAATAGTATGGGGGCCTTAGGAGCTTTGTGTGTTAAGTCATAGTGACACTGAGAACACACAAAAACTATAACTTTTTAAAATATGTAATAGAAAATATAAAAAAATAAAATAAAAAATAAAATAAAATAAATGAGTAGTTTTGAAAGTGATAGGAGTTTTCATTATCGTGCAAGAAAACTCCGAAAAGTATTTCCAAAGTTCATTACTTAACAAAGTTGAACATTTGAATCTTGAATTTGAATTTTACAGTTACTTTTATTACTTAGAAACGTGTCATTATTAATAACTCTCGCGTGATATTCTTTTTTTTAATCAATTTTTACTATTATTTTTGTACTCACATCAATTTCAGGATTTACACATATAAGGTACCCTGGGGTAATAACGCCACGTTAAGGTTCTACCAATTTTCACGGCTTAGTTTTAGATTGTATTTTTCTAACAAACATAGGATCTGATACAGCAACTCATTGACTATCTATATAAAATAAAATAATTTAACAGATATGTATTCATAAAATGTAATGGCGTTTTTTCTTGACCAATGCTATTTGGCGTTAATACCCACCTATATGGGTAATAACGCCATGCAAACAAAACTATAAAATAAGATGGAATAATGGCATGTAGATTGCCCAATTCTAAAAATACAAACTCTACAGCTCTAGAAATTGACAAATTGCAATCTAAGCTATTGAAAATGTACACTTTTTTTGTGACTCTGAAAGAAAAAGAAAAGTGTGGTGGTGGCGGGGGAGGAAGCAAAAGAATATCAGATTCTAAGCTACGTTTTGCTTAAAAATGACCATTTAAATAGAATTATTAGAAACATTGCAAGGATTATTTGAATCAGTATTTATATTCCCATGTATGCATTCTATGCGATAGAAAATATTGATTTTTTTGTGAAAGTGAAAGAAAAAGGAGTGAGGGGGAGCTTCAACAGAATATAACCACCCTGTGTCTCTCTTTGCTTAAAAAGTCCCGCTTAAATATGATTATAAGAAACATTGCATGGTTTTAACCATTCATAATGTAATATTTTAACCATGTGAAGTTTTATAATAACTAGAGTTATATGTAATAAATATTTTTGTTAAACCTTAACTGCTGTTAGCGTTTCACATACCGCTGAGTTTTTCAAGTTTCAGAGTTTAACTTGCAATTTTTAGTTTAACTATAGATACCGGGAAAATTTTGTTTCATTTGGTGTCCTATTACTATCTCTAGAGACTTTTGAATAGCTGAATTTTATTTATAATATTCCTGTATATAAGGTTCAATACAAAAATAAGTTAATTTAACATTTTATTCATCGTTAGATTAAGCGGTCTGATAGGCCGCTCACAGTAAGTTATGCGACAATTTTTGTCACTGCAGTTAAGGGTTAATACTATTATAGTAATCTAGTAAATAGTTTTTAACCCATAACTCCACACTAATGCGGATTCTCCAAACCTACAGTTAAATTGTCGACGTTTTAAAGAACATGCTTTAATAAATTTTTAATAAATTGAATAAAATTTTTGATTAAAAAATATTATCCCAAAGAGATCTCTTATTCAATTTTATACATAATTCATATGGTTATATATTATTATCTCTATATTAGCAACAAAATTAACCTTTAACTGCTGTTAGTAATCTGACTGAACACTGTACCCCCTCCCCCCCCCAAAAAAAAAAAAAAAATAGCGTTTAACTTGTATTTTCCAGTTTAACTATAGTTACAACTGAAATTCTCTTTCGTTTGGAGTTCTCGTAATATTATTAGAAATATTTGAATAGATTAAATTTAATTAGAATTAATTCTGTTCAAAAAGTTTAGCGCAGGAACAGTATTCTATGATTTTTAATCATAGATCGCCTTTTAACCTTTAACTAATGTTACCGGTCTCGTAGACCACTATTTTTCTTTTAATTCTTTATTTTTATTTGTAATTTTCAGTTTAACTGCAAACACTACCGAAATTTTGTTTCATTTGGAATTTTAGTACTATCACCAGAGACTAAATAGGTGAATATTAAGTATAATACTCTTGTATAAAAAGCTTAGTACAAAAACACAATCCTATGAGTTATTCCCGCCTTTTATTCATCTTTCAATTTTGCGGTCTCACAAACTGCACCACATTCATACGTTACAATTTCTGTCACATCAGCTAAAGGTTAAATTTATAAAGTTTTGAAAAACCGAACGCTGAGAAAACGGACAGTTAAAATTTCGAACTCAATTGAACAATCCAGTGGAAATTTAATAGAAACCTGATTTTGAAGATGTTCGAATTTGAATCGCGAAAACATTTTGATATAGTTTTATTTACAAGAGTTAAAAATTATTTTTTACATTAGTAAAAAATAAAAAAAATAAAATAAATAAATAAAAAATAAATAAAAAATAAAATAGAGAGATTATTTTTAAGTATTGGGCACCCCCCCCCCCCCCTTAATCTTACCATTTCAACAATGATGATAATGCTGTCCCATATTAATATATAAACCCCCTTCGGATATAGTTCGGCCACTGTTGGGAATCAACCGGGGTAATAACGCCAATCCCTGGCGTTATTACCCCGGGATACTTATTGCGCAGTAAATCCTAAACTACAAATTATCTCGAGAAAATATTCAAAATCTTCTACAACAATTTGAAAGTACATGAAGTACACTACAAATTTATGTAATAAAAAAAGTATTTCCGGATAAAAAATATAGTCTTCACATCAAAAACCTTATCTCGCAAATTTTAGATCAAGCGTTAATTTTAGTTGCTTGTAAAAACAATAAGACCTAAAAATGAAACAAATTAACTTGAAGCTGTTTTTTTGCGATTTATATAACTCAAAACCCTTCTGCGCAGAGCACGTGGGTGTCATTTACCTGATTATTTCATAATTATGCAAAATATAAGCACTTGGCGTTATTACCCCGCCTGGCGTTATTACCCCAGTGTACCTTATATACTATTAGAGTTTTCAAAGAACATTTGTAACAATTAAAGACACAACAGCACAAAAATTACTGAAAATTTACATATATCTGGCCGAATGTCGAAAAGGTAAACTGTGTGAGTGCAAATGTAATTTTATTGAGTATTAATGAATTATCTATATATTTAAAAGACCTGGCTGTTTTTTTAGTCATCAGCCCTGAATTTTCTACTCAACCGATTTTGATAATTATTTTTTTTAAATAAAAGCTATTTATTTGTAGTTGTGCCCATTTTAGCTATTTTTTAATTTATTTCCATTTTTATATTTTATTTTTAATTTTAAATGCTTTTTACGATATTTCTTCAAAATGGTGGCAACTCAGTTTAGTTTTTCTCTCGATAATAAAAATTTATTTTCCATTATCACTTTCCACCAGTCAAAAGCTTTATTTCATCAGTGAACACGTCCTCGCATTTAAAAGAAAAAAGTTAATTGCTTTCGTAAAATTTAACCACAATAAAATGATTGCGTATAATTATGCACTAACTGAGGTAAAAAAAAATATATATATATTTACTGAGAAATAATATTAATAATGTAAATAAAATAACAGAAAATAATTTATGATAAAAATTAATGTCTAAAGCAAAATAAGAAAAATTTCAAATGAGGAAAATGATGTCATTCAGCAACCAGATAAATGGGAATTACAATATTATTACTGATGCCTTTTTCATATTACTAATAACAGTAACATTTAAAAAACATTTGAAGAGAAAATGACGTCACTGTTTAAACATCGCATTTTTACTCATAACGATATTACATTTCAATATTTCTTTTCATTATGGACACTGAGATTGAGATTTTATTTTCAGATGACTTCAGTTAGTAAAAATAATGTCATAGTAAAAATAAAATTAGTTTTTTTTCTTTTTTTTTTTTTTAAATAAATCTATTTTTCTGTGAGTGCATATAAAATAAAATTTCTGAATTTCGCCGGCACTCAGATTACAATTTTAACTGAAGATGTGCGAATATTTGCATGCAAAATTGTAACTGGCAAACTTGACATTAAGTTTGGAAATATATTTATTATATATATTAATTCAAAAATGTAATTCCTTTTTTTTTTTTTTTAAACCAAATCGATTGGGTCTTTTAAACATTTCATTCGTCGAATTCGACGGGATTCCACTCGTTTCTTCTTAAATTTGAATTGAGAGCCAAAATTTTAATTTATTTGGTGTTTTATCTATTATTAAAAAAACTAGTCGTTGGGGGCCACTGCAATACTTACCCATCATGGATATGCATAATATAATATATGAAAACAAAACATATGCAACCTATTTATAAAATGCATTGCAATTCCAAAACAAAATCTAAACGTATATTTAAGTATTTTTAACACATAGTCATGCTCTATTAATGAATTGCTGATGAACCAATTTCCACAAATTATATAAAACGCCAAACTATTCAAGTAGTACTGAATTGCACAAAAGAAGCATCCTTATAACTCCAAAAATAATAATCATTTTCACTAAAAGTTTGTTGCGTCAGATTAAGCGTCTCATTTAAAATTAAAATATGTGTTTGAATTGAAATTTGAATGAAATGCAAAGTTATGAAAATCGAAGAATGTGGAAAACAGGATTAGAAATATCCCGACAGCTAATAATTCGATCAATTTCGTTCTTCAAGCAAAATTTTTGTTATCTTATTGCCTTTTACGTTCATACCTTAAAATAAAAAAATTCGAAAATTTTTATATACCTTTCATCAGAATGAATTTTTCGAAAGTCTGAAAAAAATAGTTCCGGATAATCGAGATTAACTATATTAAATAGGCTTCATCACATTCTTACAAATTAAGCACATACAAAATTTCAAATCTCTATCTCAATTTGTTCGGGAGATAGAGCGGTTACAGACAGACAGACGGACAGACACACAGACGGACGGACGGCAAATTTTTTTTCTAAAAATAGGTTTTTCGGGATCTCCAGTATCTGAAACGTGTAAATCCGCCAAATTTTTTTTTCGATTTTTAAAACGATTGCAAGACTTACCCTATACTACGTATGATGGGTAAGATAAAGTATAGCATAACATAAAGATTTGAGATCCACATGCAAATGTTACAGACATGGAGTAAAGAGATTATATTCAATTGCATGTGCAGCATATCAACTTGAAGACTGCTTGATCTTGGAAATATAAGTATTGAAAAAAAAATTGTTTTACTTTATTATAGAAAAAAAAATGATAGCTTTCCATATACAATAGTTATACAGTGCCAGCAAAAAAAAAAAAAAAAAAAAAAAAAAAAAATTGACACTTGCGACTTCAGACGTTTTGTTAATATCTAGAAATATACGTGAGAAATATACGTCTGAAACTCCAGACGTTTAAAGAAAGTAGTATATGTCATATATTTTCGCGAGGATTTTTTTCTTGAAATCTAACAGGGGACCTTCAACAAATTCAAAAAGAACGAATATCTTTTGAATAACCATGCCAAAACTAATGTAGCGAAAGCGTTCAAACTGCAGATTATGATTAAATGGTTTATTGTAATAAACTGTGTTCATTTTTATGAACATAGCATGTATACTCTTAGAGAAATTAAGGATTTTTTTAAAACAGACTCAAATTTTGCCAAGTTTTTTTGTTTATAATTTGCAGTTCTTAATAAAAAACAATGTTGTTTTCAGAGAATATGAGAAACAACATTATATTTAACACCCTGTAATCAAAATTAAAAAACTATTAATTATTGTATGAAAAATTAATAAGTTTACTAAATAAGGTTTCAGTGCGAATGCATGAACTCAATCAAAGTATAATTTGCATAATGTGTTAGCTAAATGTATAGAGCAACTTTTATGAAAGTCTCAAAAACATAGCTTGAAAATTCTGAAAATTATCTTCGATAGAGTAAAAACAATATCCGTTATTCCCAAAATGAAGCAAAAAGATGAGGAGCTGAGTAGTACGTGCAATATTGTATAGACACTAATCAATGGGATATAGATACAGCCTTTCATCTTTACAGCCTTTCATATCTCTGTTTCATTCTGGGAATAATGGATTTTGATAATATTCAATCGAAGATAATTTTCAGGATTTTCAAGCTATGTTTTGAAACTTTCACAAAAGTTGCTCTATGAATTAAGTTAACACATTATGCAAATTATATTTTTATTGAGTTCATGCATGCACACTAAAACCTTGTTTAGTAAACTTGTTCATTTTTCATACAGTTATTATTTTTTAATTCTGATCACAAGATATTATATACAGTGCTGATTGTCATATTTTCGGAAAAGAACGTTGTTTTTCAATAAGAACTCTGCAAATTATAAGCAAAAGAAAAAAAAAAAACTAAGCAAATTTTGGGACCGTTTTTATAAAAACCTTAATTTTTCTACGAGTATACATGCCATATTCATAAAAATGAAAACACATTTTATTACAATAAGCCACTTAATAATAATCTGCAGTTTGAACGTTTCTGCTACATTAGTTTTGACAGAAGGTTTTTGGGTTATCCAAAAGATCGTCGTTCTTTTTCAATTTGTTGAAAGTCTCCTATGGGATTTCTGAAAAAAATCTTTGCGAAAATGTATGACCTATACTATTTTGTTTACCTGGAGTTTCAGAATAATTCCTTATGTATTTTTCTAGATATTTAACAAAACGTCTAAAATCGCAAGTGTCAAGAATTTTTTTGCTGACTCTCTAGTTTACATTTTTGTGGTATCGAATTTTATGTTTCAAAAATGGTTATAGTTGAAATGAAATTGTTTCTTTAGTTAAAAATTCAAGGAAAAGGATTAAATTAATTTACTTCCTAATATTAGTAATACATACCTTCGATACTAGTGCTTCTTACCTGTTTTTACGATTAGAGCTTTCAAAACATGCCCCTCCTATTCACTAATACTTACTCAAAATTTTTTTCAAATTCGCTGTTCTTTGCTTTAAGTATATCAGAGTTAGTCACATATGCATATACGCACCACATAAGAGCGAGTGCAGCAAAATGGCGATTTTATGCCTCTTATGGTAGCCCGGTCATTGTTGATTATTTATTAATAAACTGTTTATTTACTTAATATTTTATTTTATAAATTGATATAAATTGTTTTGTTTTATAGTTATTAATTAAACTTTTGTAGCTTATTATTATTTCCTTTTTAAAATAATAGAAAATAATTAAAAAAAAATATATGTATATAACTGATATTTGATAACGAAGTTTTTGCCAAACTGGCGTCAGAAAAAAAAAAATCATGCCAATGTGGTGCGTATATGACATCTGTGTCCAGAGTTATTACTAATTTTGTGGTATCGGGTGTTAAGTTGCAAATGTAATTATACCTGAAATGATAAATAATTTTACTATAAATTAAAGCATAAGTGTGAAATGAATTTATAAATTCATTTCACACTTATCAAATATGTACGCGATTTATGTGCTTTTACCTATTTTGTCGATAAATGTCATCTAATATAACACTTCAGTCCACTTCTTATTATAGTGTTTGTTTAACTTTCCATTTATTTATAACTTTACTAAAGCCAGCTATCAGATAAATTCAAAATTTTGATACTGGATACACGCATATAGTAAAATCAACGATTTTATATTTGATGTAATACTTTTAAACTATCTATATTTATTTTAAAAAATAGAACTTAGTTGAAAGATATATCTAAAAAGGAAAATGAAACGAATCGTTGAATTAAACAGTTGACTGTATTGTTAAATATTGAAATAGAAAATTCGCGTCGAGCTAAAAGTGACAAGTATTCATCTCGCCAATAAAAAAAAAAAAAAAAAAAAAAAAAAGATTGAAACAAAGAAATGACTGTTATTTTAAAAATGAAATACATCCTTTAATTTTTCTTTAGAAATGGAAAAATTGAGATCATAACAATGAATGTATTTTTTCAATAATGTAAATTTATATAAAATTCAATTGACTTTTACATTAAACAATTGCTTAAAATTAAGAAATTGCTGATTGAAGGTGTTAAATTAAAAATTGATTACAGTAATAATTATATTTATGAATGATGAATGATATGTTAAAGGCAGTTGGAAGTCTTTTTTTTTTTATATATTTTGAATCTACCATTTCTCCTATTTCTACTGATATATTACTTTTGTTTCTAAGGCAACCAGAAGTTGGAAAATTTTCAGTAGTTCTGTTTGTTTATCTCCTCATTGAGTATATTCCCAAAACACCTTAAAAACTCTTTTTCGTGAGAGAATGCTAAGATCAAAATATAACCATTCGCAGCAAACTAAAGAAAGAATGGTTTCTAAAAGATTGAAAAGGAAACACCAAGAGGAATGCGAATAAAAAATGCAAAAAATAAGTACTATGGAATATTTTAAGAAAGTGCGTTTATTTGAAACTTTATTTTCTCAAAATGTTGTTTTTTTTTTTTAACTTCGATGTACCCTTTTGAAAAAACTATTATACATTATGCTTTGAAATTTTGCTTGAACATTCTATACAAATTCCTGATTAATCTGAGGTGAATTTTTTAATTCACCTCACTTACCTTTTCTTTTATAAAAACAACTTTTATTATTATTATATGTTATTATATTATTCTTGGTAAATTCTTAGCTTTTAAATAATTTATTTTATTCCAATAATATTTCTCAATAATAGATGGCAGCACCATAAGTATATAATTTAATTAATATATTAATCATATAGATGACAACACTAAAACATTTTTTTGTGTTTGTACTAGAAGTTGTAGTAGCATATTCTAGTTAAATAATTAATACAGTAATATTAATAATTGTTCAAAAATATAATACCTCTAACAGTAGCAATTTTTTTTCTAAATGTAGTTTGAATATTATAGTATAATATATGATCTACTAATTTTTATAATTATTGTTACAATTTTAATTTTATTATCTATATGACTTATACTGTGACTATAACCTTAACTGTTACAAAGTCACAGGTAATTTATTTCTGCTTTAACTCTTAACTGAGATTCACTTAAACTACACATCATGCTAGGATATAGGTATGGTAAATATTTTAGTATATATCTACTTTTTTAAGATATTATATTTTTGTTATTTTGTCATATTGTTTTTATTTTCTTCAATGAATATCTTTCTTTCCTAATTTGCAATAGTAAATAACTTCCAACCAGTCGGGTGCATTGTGGGACGAAATACTTAGCTTTTAACACGTCCCATAACAGAAACTGGTTGGATGTTTTCGCTTTTTCATTGAATTATGCACCCCTGAAGAGTCGTTTAATGAAAAAGGCCTTCTAATGTCCATTTATCCATTTATCTTTTATTATTTTGGTAATTTGCCTTCTATTTCACTTCAAACTTCAACTGTTTTCAATAAGATGATTGTAAAAATACTGGTTTCATTGGTTTATTGAATGGTATTGTCTGAATTACTTTGGTTGTATTCATAAAAGTATTTATATATTTGAAAAAGTTACATGTTTTTTTAAATTTGAATTTGGTTTTTACAATTATATATTTAACTTCAGATTATTAAGATTTTTTTATTTTATGCATAAAAAATGTTACAAGTCCATATTTTTAGTAGTTTATGAGAAAAGGTACATTAATTTAACATGGCTGGTATAGGGATTCCAACTACCCTTAAGTTCGAAAACTTTTAAAATAAAACAAAGTAAAAAGTAATAACAAAAATCAATAAATACTAGCAGGGGAGACCGAGCTTAGCTCGGTCAAAATTAACTTTGTGTTCAACTCGATATAGTATTTTCACTGTTTCATTAACTCTGTATTATTACTGTAAAACATGTTTACAATAGTATTATTTAGAAAAACAATCAATAAGAAAACTATGTTTTTATGCGCATGTTTATAAATTTTACTTTATTTTAAATTTTACAACGAAAGGACATCGATCTAAATCACTTTTTTAGCTGGACTCTGATTGGTTTAACCATGCATCTCGAATCCTCTTAAGAATGTATAAAAAATTCTTTACATTCTGAGCGACAATATTTTTTGCTAGATATAGCCAAATTTGGAGGCATTCTTTCATTTGGCTCCAAATACGTGTTTTGGTTTTCATAATTTTTATAGTCGATTTTTTGGCCATATGTCGCCAATATTTTGTCAAATATCACCAAGTTATTGGCTGTTGCCATATTCTCGTGACCCTGACCCGTATTACCCAAAATGAGTCACTAATCAAATTTGATCAAGCATGTGACATAGCTCAATCGTCTTCAGGTAATCAAAAACAGTAAAATATAAAATTGAATCAAAATCGCTTAAGTCATTTTTTAGGTAAAATTAGC
This sequence comes from Maratus speculifer, assembly GCA_964019185.1. NCBI lineage: Eukaryota > Metazoa > Arthropoda > Arachnida > Araneae > Salticidae > Maratus > Maratus speculifer. The sequence continues at coordinate 50,743,357 of OZ025290.1, read as the reverse complement.
TTGACAGCATTCAGCAATGAAGCGAAATGACCCACTAATATAATTTTGTTTAACATGCGACTCAGCCCAACAGTCTTCTCGTGACAAAAAACGTTTTGTTTCAAAATTTAGGTAAAATTGATTGAGTCATTGTGATATATAATTAGAATGACCCTAGCTCATTAAGACCCAAAATGACCCACTAATCGAATTTTCGCGAGCATGTGTCCAAGCCAAATGGTTTTCTCTTGCTCAAAAACGATATAATACAAAGTATAGTCAAAATGGTGAGTACCATTTTCTATATAAAATTAGCATGACCCATCATGACCAACAAATGACCCTTATAATCGAAATCTTTTGAACGTGTGGTCTAGCTCATTAGTTTTAGCATGCCGAAAAACATTAGCTACAAAATTTAGATAAAATCGATTGAGCCGTTTTTTAGATATAGTTAGTTTGACCCTGACCCCTCATGATCCAAAATGAAACGATAAAATACAAAATTTAGTCAAAATTGCGCGAAATGACCGTTGTCTAGATAAAATTAGAATGACCCAAAAGTGGCCCACTAATCGAAATTTCTTGAACATGTGACCTACCCCAATGATTTTCTCATGCCAAAAATATGCTGTATACAAAATTTCGTTAAAATCGACCCACCCATTCTTTAGATATAGCTTGACATTGACCCATTAAGACCCACAAATGACCCTTATAATCGAAAGCTCTCGAATATGTGACTTAGTCCATTAGTTTTCTCGTTTCTAAAAATTGTTACATACAGAATTTCGTTAAAATTGATCCTGCGTTCTTTAATTATATATAGCTTGACCCAGACCCTTTATGATCCAAAATGACCCATTAATCGAAATTTTTCGAACATGTAACCTAGTCTAATAATTTTATCGTGCCAAAAAATGTTGCATACAAAATTTTGTTAGAATCGATCCACCTGTTCTTTAGATATAGCTTGACCATGACCCATTATGACCCATCATGACCCACAAATGACCCTCATAGTCGAAATCTCTCAAACATGTGATTTAGCCCATTAGTTTTCTCATGTCAAAAAACTGTTACATACAAAATTTCGTTATAATCCATCACGCCGTTCTTTAAGTATAAGTAGCTTGACCCAGACTCTTAATGACCCAAAATGACCCATTAATCGAAATTTTCCGAACATGTAACCTAGTCCAATGATTTTATCGTGCCAAAAAAATGTTGCATACAAAATTTCGTTAAAATCGATCCACCTGTTCTTTAGATATAGCTTGACCATGACCCATTATGACCCATCATGACTCACAAATGACCCTCATAGTCGAAATCTGTCGAACATGTGATTTAGCCCATTAATTTTCTCATGTCAAAAAACTGTTACATACAAAATTTCGTTATAATCCACCACGCCGTTCTTTAAATATAAATAGCTTGACCCTGATTGATTATAATGACCCAATATGACCCATTAAAATTTTTTCTCGAGCATGTAACCTAGCCCATTGTTTTACTCGTGCCCGAAAACCATAGAATGTAAGTTTTAGTCAAAATTGCGTGAGAAAATATCTAGATAAAAATAGCATGACCCACAATGACCCCCAAAATGACCCACTAACCGAATTTTCTCGAACATGTTACCTAACCCAATGGTCTTCTTGTAATCCAAAGCGATACAATATAAAATTTGGTCAAAATCGTTAGAGCCGTTTTTTAGATAAAAATGACTTGACTCATAATGACCCAAAAATGACCCACTAATCGAAATTTTTCGAACATGTGACCCAGCCCAATAGTTTTTTCGTACCAAAAAACGATTGGGTACAAAATTTCCTTAAAATCGATCCTGCCGTTCTATAGATATAAATAGCTTTATCCAGACCCATTATGACCCAAAATGACCCAGTAATCGAATTTTCCCGAACATGGGACCTAGCCCAATGGTCTTCTCGTGCCCGAAAATGGTAAAATCCAAATTTTTGCGAAAATCGTTAGAGCCGTTTTTGAGATAAAATTTACCCACACACACACACACACACACACAATTTTTGCTCGCATTATAGTATAAGATAAATAAATAAAAAACAAATTAACAACAACAACAAAAGCAAAAATGAATTTTTTTTAAAAGTTTAGTAAAAATTAGAATCCTTCTTCTTTTTGTGTTTTAAAACTTGGCAAAAAATAATTTTCAAGCATGACTTTTTAAAAAATTAAATCTAGTTCTATCGAAAGAAGTTAAAATTTCATCAATAAAATAAAATAATATAAGCAGAAATTTAACAGAGATATAATCGAAATACAAGCTTCAACAACTGTAATGATCAGAATCAAAATGGACTGCTGTAAGTCATGAAATCTTAGGCGATTTCTTCCCCTATTAACCTCTTCATGACGAGAGCATTTTGCTTAATTTTTCATCGTTTTATCACCAGTTTTTGAAAACAGAAATTTTTTTATAGTTGAATCGCGAAAATGCTCTGATTTAATACGGTAAACTTTATAATTAAAAATAAGTGGTGAGAATAATGAAAAATTCTGAGTACCTTCAGAGGCACGTATGCTGGTTGCTCGTCCTCAATGGGTTAACTCATAGGAAAGTATCACCTTTAATGAATTTTAATACTTTATATAAATGCAAAATTAATTTTTAAATAAACATTCTTTTGGTGCTGTTAGTTTCTACAATCTAAAAATATATATTAATATAAGAAAGGATTTTCCATTATATACTGAAACGGAATTTTCAGGTCGGATTTCTTAGTTTTATATAAAAGAACAATTAATTGCATATTAAGAAAACCCTTTTGATAGAACAATAACTTGAGCATTTGATCCTAGATGGCGTTGACTAACGAAAATTCACTTTTAGTCAGATGGCCGATTCACTTTCTTCTCATCTGTCGATATATGAACTCACTCCCATGCTTTTTAAACATGTGCTTCAAAACTATCTTAAACAAAGTCGGGATGAAAACTTTACACTTTGAAAGTAAACGTAAAGATCTAACTCACAATATGATGGAGATCCTCAGAATAATAATTTAAATATTAAAAATTATTTGTGTGTTCCTCAAAGGTTGTCAAGGTAGATAAACGATGATTTAAACAAATTAACTATGGATAAAACTTTTGATGAAAAGCAATTTTTTTTCTTAATATATTAAGTGTCTTAAACTTCTGCATCCGAAACTGATTGATTCCCGAGGATGTTGAGAATATGGGAAATGGCATGAACAAGGTAGGAAAAGAATTCTTTTTCCCTTTTCCATTAATTTTCAGTTGGATAAATTAGTTAAATTAACACCTTGCAATGCTTCCATACATTTAAATCCTATTTCCCCCAGAAGTTTTGGTTTACAATACGTATTGATAAAGTTAAATATTTAATGTATCTATATATATATCTAAAAAATATATTTACATACATATCTATTTACATGCTTATGGACACATACATATAATGATACAACATTCTCGAGAATAGTTCTCGCATTTTCTCTTATTCACAAGTATTGATGAAGTTACATATTTAATATATATATAGATACACATACACACACACATATCTATATATATACTTATATATATATCTAAAAAATATTTCTACGTACATATCTATTTACAAGCTCATAGACACATACATATAATGATACAACATTCTCAACAATAGTTGCCGCATTTTTTCTTATTCATATAAATGAATATTTATATACTCCTATATACATATCTCTTTATATTATAAATTTAGATAAATACATGAATCGTTACCTGTATTACCTACACGCCTGTCTACTCATTTCTTGTATAGCTACTATTATGTATTTACATACCCATACATTAAACATTAATGGATATTTATTTCTACCTACATCGGTTCACTCTTCTATTCATTGTATTATTTTTCTACTTATGTTTCTACCATAGTTACCAATCTCGCGATTTTTTTAATACCAATATTATCTCTCGATATTTTTAGTACCTGTATTTTTATGCAGAAATAGTTGTTTTATACAATAGCACTACCAATAAGAACTTATGCATATATTCTACCAACTATTAAGTATGTAGTCGCCAATCTCCCAATTTTTAATATCAATATTTTTATCCAAAAATAGTTGTTTTATACAGTAGAACAATCAATAAGAATTTATTGATACGTTCTACCAACTATTAACTATTTTTACCATAGTTACCAATCTCTCGATTTTTTTTAATACCTGTATTTTTATGTAGAAATAGTTGTTTTATACAATAGCACAATCAATAAGAACTTACAGATATGTTCTACCAACTATTAAATATATAGTTGCAATCGCTAAATTTTTAATATCAATATTTTTTATCAAAAAACAGTTGTTTTATACAATAGAACAATCAATAAGAATTTATTGATACGTTCCACCAATTATCAAATATTTCTACCATAGTTGCCAATCTCTCGATTTTTTAATACCAATATTTTTATACAGAAATAGTTGGTTTATGCAATAGCTCAATCAATAAGAACTTGCTGATATGTTCTACTATATATATTTCTATCTATCTTTCCTTACGTTTATTTATAATAGGATTTTTTTAAGCACTTATTTGTTCCTAAATTATTTATAAATTAAAAATAAAAGGGTAGAAAAGTTAGCATAAATATTTTTTTTTTTAAACTTCCGTGTATTTTTATAATTTAACCTCTGTGTAGGATTTACATCTGGTATTACACAAAACTTTTAGAGAATTTTCTTATCTTTTATTTTTAATCCTCTATTTTCCATATTAGAATAGGGCCATTTTCAACATTTGCTTACATTTCAGAATTTTATTTTTATTTTTCAAACTTAATAATTTCTTTTAAAAATGGAGACAGGTATTAAAGTAAATGTTTAAGGTACATGAAAAAAATTGGTCGTGTACTTTGCCCAATAATATAATATGTAAATGCTATTTAAAGTTGGCTTGTAAGGCAAAATGTCAAGTCAGTTACCATACAAAATTACTGAAAATACTCATATTTAAATTTATTAAATTTCCTAAAATCAACTTATTTTTGAAGTGACTTATGTCCCTAAATTTCAAAAGATGATAGTTATCAATAATACTTAAATTAAATTGGAATGAGAGACAATTTTAGCCACAAGATTTTGATCACAAAGAAATTATACAAGAACTTTTTCAAGTAATTACATTATATATTCATGTAAATTATAAAATTTTAAGGAATTTGCATAATTGTTTATTAGTTGAATAAAAAATAAAAGTAGAATGGTGAAAAAAAAAAATCATTAAAAAACTGTGCGGTAATAGATTTGACATTTGGTAACGGACTTGACACTATGTTGAAATTGGTCGCATACGTTCTAATAATTCCATAATTCAGAAAATTTGAATTCATACCAGAAAAATTCATCAGTAAATTGTTCTTTATTTAATGATGGGATGTCTGTCATTAAATAAAGCAGATATAGTAAAACATCCTCTTATCGACCACGTTTCGTTCCAATAAAATATGGTTGCTCTTAGAGGTTTTATGTTAATGGAGATGATATTTTAATTTAGATTCCAATTGTTGATGTTGTTGTATGTATGTCGGCCAATTATCTACGCTGTGGGATATAGGCCCTAAGGGGTGGGGTGCCCTCCGTGGGGGTCTTTCTAAGGGAACCTAACCCGTATTTACGCAAGGTTCGAAGAAAACCACGGAAACTCCGAACGGTTAGGCCGACGGTCGCGATTGGGTTCGAATCCAATTGTTGAGAAATAATAACAATTAATGTTACTAAAATTTATTTTTCACATTATAAAAAAAAATATAAAAATTTAAGCATCAAAATAAAAAGAAATTACATCAATTAATTACTGTACAGTTAAAAAAATGAATACATTAACATTTGCTTTGATTTTACGCTTTTATCTTTTATAACTTCTCTTTCCAAGTACTTTCGAAAATCAATAAATAAGACTATTTTTTTTTTCTTTTGATTGAAACAAATAATAGCGTTTTCATTACTTTATTTTTTAGAGTTTCCTGACAAAATAGGGCAGGAGACTTTATTGTCCGTCATCAAAGTTAAATTCATTGTCTAAAAAGGCACAAAGGGGTTTAAACACTTATAAGTTAATATAAATAATAATAAAAAAAATCTAAACTTAGTTTAGAATTTTGATGAATAATGCGTTCTCCGGAATTATTTTTCTAAGAAAACTATCTTCAAGCGCCCATGAAAAAACGGATTTTGATTCGCTCGCGGAGGCAGTTCAACTGGGAGGGTCTATGAATGGAGGTAAAATTAGTATTGAACCTATGGGAATAAATTTCGTTTCATGAAAAAATGGTCTCTCAGGGAGGTTTCACTGTACTGCCATTTTAGTTATTTGGAATATCCGAATAAAATAATCCATTAAATTAGAAACAGTGGTAGTAGCATATACAGTGAAACCTCTAAATAGCGGCCACCAGAGGAAACACTATAAATTGACCGTACTTCGGAGGTTGTCTTTATTCGGAGGTTCCATATTTTAAAAGCACAAAATTGCTTATATTCAAATCAAAAAATAACTAACCAAAATTATTTTCTTTTTACAGTTAAAAGATACATATTATTATTAAATATTAAAGAAATCACTCATTCGCAATTTTATTTTCTTTTAAACCCGGGAGGACGCGCGTAGGGCCTGAAAGACCCGGAGTGCGTATGATTTTTGCATTGTAACCACTATTTTTTTAAAGTAATCTTCAACTTATTTTATCTCAAAATTTGTAAGAATTGTCTCTATCTAAATAAAGTGACTTTTATAATTTGATTTTATTGGTGACAAAGTTAAAACCATTCATACCCTGGGTAAGCGTGCGTTCTCCCGGGTTAAGCGCATCTTTTCTCTAAATGCATAATCATTTCCACAGATTTGTGGTACAATTCGTTATCATTTTGAGTGAGCGCAAAATTTTCGCAAACAATTCGAAAGCTATTCCAAATACAACTTATGAATCTTATCATAGCCAGTTCTTCAACAGTTAGTTTAAGATTCCAAGTTTACACAGTAAAACGTCTTTTCTAAATAAATATCTTTTTTTTTTTTTTTTTTTTTTTTTTCCAGAATGTCATCTTTTTATGTCCTTTTGCAGTTGTTGGTTTCAGCTAATTTTCCTGCGCTAAACTATTTTTTGCTGTCCTTGGATAACTTTCAATTTATCACTTAAAAATAAATAAATTCAGTTTGAACTCTATTTTTTAGGAAAACACGTGCTACATTAAGATTTAAAAAAAAAAAAATCATCGCAAGATTTACAGAGTACTGCTTGCTCAAATTTAAATTTCGTCATCCCCATATCCCTTTCGCCAAGCCTATTTACGGGAAAAGAGATTTTGTTAAAAAACCGCTAAAGATTAGTAGAGAATTTTTAAGACGTCAAATAAGAAAATCCAGCTCTACGTTCTTTGAAATCTTGTCGTAGCTAAAACATAACATTAAAATAAATAAATGAAAAATATTATGGGGTGGTCGTTGTTCGGAAATTGTTGTTTGAAAGTTTAGTGTAATGTTATTTCTATGGAAGAGATTCGGTAGCACTAAAACATGACCAGTATTCGGAGGTTACCGTTGTTCGGAATGATCGTTGTAGGAGGTTTCTCTCTAAATGGCTAAAATTGGGATTAGAGAGTTAATTTACACCAATCATTTTATTCAGTGAATAAATTTATCTAGTTACCGAAACTAAGAATATGAACTATTAAGAAATAATTTTATTGACCTAAATTGCTTTTAAGTCAAATTTGCTTCTTTCCCCCACTTTCAACATTTTAATAATTGGAACTGTGTATAAGTCGATGCCTAACGATTTTGGAATTGGCCATTATACAAAGGTGAAAGTCGACACTATTATATACCATTAAGATTGGGGTCATTCCATGTAAAATCAGCAAAAATACAAAAAAAAGCCGTAGCTGCATAGGAGCCGATTTTAATAAAATTTGAGATACGTGTTCATTTCATATTCAAATGTTGTTCCGCACAATATTTTGACGAAAAATAAATCATTTTATCTGTTTTGGACATTTAAAAAATTTGTGATATAGAATGGCATGCGGACAATCGTTGAAAGTAGCAAGTTTGAAGTTCTGTATTTTGAAAACTGTTTAACAAAAATGAAGTTTTTTTTTATAATATTGAAATCTCTGAAAATCAATCTTTATATTTATTGAGTAATAATAATCTGATAATACCATGATTAATCTTAAATTGGTTGTAAATATTAAAATTTTTGTAAATTTAAAAAAAAATTGAAACGCTATAAAAATTAAAGGATTTAAAAAACATCTGTGAAATTGATGCATGATGTAGTATTACGTATGACGATCGTAGTATATGTGTATATATGCTCCAGATTTCAAAGTTGATATTTATTTCCCCCATCTTCAAAAAAGCTGAGAAATAAAAAAAAATATATAATCATAATTTTTCCTCTTATGTATCCGCAGAAAAATAATTAAAGGAAAGCTCCGACATTAACAATATTGCACATCTATAAGAATCAATAAGTACATGACACACTAAAAATTTTTCAATATTGCCTTTTTGATTCCCAACATAACAAAAATGGGTTCAAAAAACTAATATTCGAGACATTTTTTTTTAAATTACGCGCTTTTTGCGAGTTTCTTGTTGAAAAAAGATATGTGTCGCCATCTACTTTTGCTATTTGATTTTAAGATTAAAATACAATTATCTATCCAAGAGAATCTTTTTTCGTTTACTCAAATTTAGCGTATTCTTGAGGCGAAAATTAACTGAAAGCAAGAATAAAACTTTTTTATATTTAAAATATACACTTTTATCTATAATGTCAAAGACTTGATTTCAGTTTAAAGCTTTTGAAAACTTTTTATTCGTGTCTAAACTAATGATAAAAATGTTGAATTTTGAATCAACAGTTTTCACTATTTATTTTTTTCTAATTAAGGAATAAAAAAGAGCAAAAATTAAAATTTAGATATATTAAATATATTCCATTAGCTATAACGGTCAAAAAATTTTGAAACTGTAAAAAGTGTCCTTCATTTTAAAACAAATAACTGAAATTTTTTTCACATTTTTTTAAATAATTTATTTATTTTTAAATTACGGAATAAAAACACAATTACTAAATTACGCTAATCTGTTACTTATAGTTCATTCTTAAATGTAAATAATTTTTAATACAGTCTTTCCATTCCTAAGGCTAATAATCAAACTTGAAATTTCAAGCATGTACACAATTTTCGTATCAACTTTAATGTAAATTTTTGTACTGAAATAAACAAGTCTGAAATTTATTACTTTGAGTTTCATCGTAAATGATTGTGATCTACTTATATGATGATTTTCAATAAAATTTATGACATGTCAGCCACACCTGATTTGCTCATTTCACATTAATAACACATTAATAACAGCCTCCTATTTTTTATGTTCAAAAGGATTTTATTATAATTTATGATTTTTTTTAAAAATTCATTAATATGTTTTACAATTTGATTCTTTGTTTGCTGATGGTCAGTCAATTTGATTCTCAATTTAAAAAAAAAAGCTATGCATGTTAACTATTGCAATAGATGTTGCAAATTAAAATACTTTTTATTCGCAATCATTTATCTTAATGTTTGAAATTTTATAAAAATTTCTCTGGTACTCTCCTTATGCCTATATGATCTAAAATGAAATATAATTAATCATAATTTTTCTACTAAAAAGTGTTTTTATTCAATGTTTGACGGAATTGTTGTTATATACCTAACATTTTGAGCAAAGATAATTTTTAATAAAAAATAAGTTATAAGCAATTAAATTTCATTTCGTGTCTCATTCACCCAAGCAGAACAGTAGGATTAATAGTAGAATTGGACAATATTATTTTGAAATTTTAATTCAAAAGTGAAAGAACACCAAAAACACTGGCGATAATTAATAATTAAAATAATACACTTTGTAAAAATCACCTTAAAATGATAAATAAAGCAGGGCGCGTTTCAAGCTAAAACAATAACAGCTTGTCATCAGCTGAATTAACACTTGTCCGTAAGGGTGTCCTCCTATGGACACGTGTCAGAGATAAACAATGTCAGCTTATCTCTGACATTGTCCCCTTACGGACACATGTTGGTTCAGCTGATGACGAGCTGCTATTTTATTTTTATTTTTTTACTCGAAACGCGTCCTGCTTTATTTTTCATTTTATGGTGATTTTTACAAAGTGTATCATTTTAATTTTCAATTCAAACGTCTATTCTTGGCATTAAAATATTATTCAATTTCAATAACCAGTTGCTTTATGAAATAAATCTCAAGTATTATTTAAGAAACAAAACAGTTGAATTTAATTTATTGTTTGAAAATACATAGGAATATATAATTTGATGAATTGGTCCATCAAATGACGATTGAGAAATTTATTATTTGTTCTTTTCTTTGAAAACTTGTATAACTTTATAGAAATGTAGTGGAACATCATTTTAACCTACTTCAAGAGACCTTATGATTGAATATATATAAAGGTATAATTGAAAATTTACTCTATTTAAAAATATACTTAATGATAGACTAATACAGGTAAACCTCAATCCGTCCTTTTTCGAGGGGTGCGGAGAAAAAAAAACGATAAATAGGGGAAAACGATGAATGCGGATTAACTTCAAAATACGAAGAAAAAAAAAAAAAAAAAAGAACAATGTTTATGCTTTACTAATGCATGCAATGTATACAATATATTAATAAATACTAATTTGTTGCTTACTTAAACTATAAAGCAAATTAGTCGAAGTTATAGAAAATTTATACAGTCGAACCTCTATATAACGAAACTCCATATATCGAATTTCTCCATATAACGAATTTTTAGTAAGAACGGTCCCCTTTTCGCATGATTACATTAAAAACAGACTCTATATAGCGAAATATCTATCTCCATATAACGAATTTTTTCATAAATTGATCTTAATTTATTCAGTTTTAAAAAAGCTTCGAAATCATATAGAATCAATTTTCCATCACTTATTTTTGATTTATCGTTCAGTGGAGAGGTTTTTTTTATATAAATATTACTTCTCTCCTTATTCTTTAAATCTAACAAGTTCATCCCACCTCCCACACACCTTTCAACATCCTTCTCAAAACACAGTCAATTGAATTGTTACACATATAAGAGAGGAATCAATGAGAGTATAAGAGAGACCTTCAAATGGTGGAAAATATCAACTACAATTTTTCATTCCTTGCTAAAATTTGAGAATTTTTTTTGAGAGCGTAACAATTGTAATTTTAAAATCAAAACAACAAAAAATTACAGATTTCTTCCTCTGAAATTTATGTAAGTCTTCCTTATTTGATTTTCATTAAGATTTCAAATAAATGTCTTTTCTCTTTTTTGAAACTGCTTAAATAAGTAAGAAATAAAATGTTAGGTTAATATATACTTTTAAACATTTCAAATTCTTAATTAAAAAGATCAAAAATAATATTTGTTCAAAATTTATACATTAAATACTATTTTTAACATCATACTCTATACATCGAATTTCTCTATATAACGAATTTTTTACTGGAACGATGGATTTCGTTATATAGAGGCTCGACTGTATTTATTTTAAGAAATCAATAATTTTGTTACGCTTTTTGTTCATTTTTTTTTTTTTTTTTTTTTTTTTAAATCAGAAAATAAATTTTCAAAATATACAACACTTTTTCTGGTCATTTTCTATAATTTCATATGCATATATAAAATTTCGTACAGTTTGTTCAGTAATTCCAGTTGGTATGGTCATATGAATTTGCAGACTTTCAATTTCATTTCGGTGAGGAGAAAATTTTTACAACGATGAATGAGGGAAAACAACATTTTGAAGAACGATGCTTGCGGGTTTCGTAAACATTATTTAAGTGTAATTTGTGCATGGACCGTAGAAATAAAACAATCAATGTGGGAAAAAGATGGATGCAGGAATGATAGATCGGAGTATCACTGCTTAACAATACAATGCTATTACACTTTGATGATGGTAACTCAATTTCTATCTTTATCAAATGGCACCTTTTTAAAGGTTTGATTTATGCTTATTTTGCTCGTAGTTTTTTAATGTAATAAGCATAAAAAAGTTTTCAGTGCATTGAAAATAATTTGTTATTTCTTCAATCTAAAAATTACAAATGATAAATCATATATCGAAATCTTTTAAACTAGTGGTGTACCGAGTAGTACTTTGGCCGAGTAGCCGAGTACCGAGTACTCGGCCACTGACTACTCGGCCGAGTACCAAATGCCGAGTACCGAGTAGTTAAAATAAAACACTGATGTGCACATAATGTGAGCTTAGGTGTACATATATATAAATATACCTGTGTGTACATATAATGAAATATACATATATAGTATAAACAAATTAATTCATTAAATTTGAAATTTATCTGTGCACCTTTTAAAGACAATTTTTGACAGTTCAAAACTAATAAAAAAAGGAGAATTGATACATGACAACTACAGTTATTAACTAATATAAAATTTAAACATTCTTTAGCCCTTCAATTTATTCCAACCATTGAAATCTGTCTATCAAAAATAAAAATGTTTATTGGTTACTCTAACAATTCATTGAATAATGCAAACATTTCATATTTATTTTGTAACTGTCTGTACCTTATTTTCTTCTGATTAAAAAAAAAGTATTGGCTTTGCAGTTTCTTTTCATTTTTTATGTGTACAGATTATATTATGTTATTTTAAATTTATTATTTATTTTAATATCTCAGTAAAAAACTAACCTTTTTCAATGGAAATTATAAATGTGTAAATTGAAATTGCCTTAAAAAGCAAGCTCTAAAATTGATGAGTTTAGATGATCTAGAACTTGAAAATGCACCAAAGAAACAAACAAGTTGGGAATTGCACGTGAAGCGTAGCAAATGAAGTGCGTTCGTACGATAATGAAGTTTTAAAAATATTGCTCTCATATATCAATCTTATAAAATTGTAAATAATTACAATTAAAATGCGCACCAAACAATGTTCTCCCTATACCATTATGTAATGGAATACTTTTGTGTGGCCTTGTAAATCAATAACAAATATTCTTTGCACCACAGATTATGCAAAATGTATATTATAATAAGTATTTTATAGATGCATATCAATTTTATTACGTTCGAATGAGTGTAACACCATTAAAATGCATTTGAAACATTTTCCCCCATTAACCGTAATGTTACGGAACACTTTTGATTGTCCCTGTAGTTGAACTATGCATCCAATTTTGATAAAATTTGAAATAACTCGACACAATTATGTAATAATTATGTATTTAAAATTTCAAATGATTAAAATGCATTTGAAACTTTTTTCTCCAATGACCGTAATGTAACGGAATCCTTTTGATTGTCCCTGTAATTGATCTATGCATCCGATTTTCATAAAATTTGAAATGACTCGACAAAATTATATAATAATTATGTATTTTAAATTTCAAACGATTCAGTTGGGTAGTTTTTGCGTTGTTATATGCAGACAGACAGGCGGACGGACTGAACGACAACAATAGGTGCTACATATTTGCATAATTACGAACGCACCTAAAAATAAATATGAGAATGCTGATGTCAACGAACCAAAAGAGAAAATGCTAGCAAAAAGTTCATCTATTTTCTGGCAATGTTTTGAGGAAATTGTGAATGAACAAAAAGATTGTGGCACTAGCACTAGTTTAAAATCACCGCATGATGATTGGTACAAAAAGAGTTACAAGCTTTCTTAACAGAAGACTTGTAAAACTGACACTCCATTTGCATGGTGGGGGGAAAAAAAAACTTTTTCGATTATGTACAACTTTGCAAAAAACTCTTATATGCACCTTCAACAACTGTTTATTCTGAACATAATAGAGGCCAGCCAAATTTATAGTAGTAAAAGAAATGCCCTGTCTACTGATAATGTAGAATATTTGGTGTTTTTGCACCAAAATTTGAAATATAATAAATTTAATTATTATTTTTTATTGCATTTATTGTATTTTCAGTTTCTTTATCCAAAATAAGTCGTTTCTGTTTTCCTATACATAAAAAAGTATTTTTATTCGTATAAATGTGAAATTTTTTAGGGATTTTGTTCATAACTTTTTTTATATTTTGCAGACATATTGTTAAATACAGAATAAATAGTTTTATTAACTACTACATATATTATACATTGATATTCGGATAATTTTTACAGATCAGTTATCAATTCATATACTTAAAAATGAAATTCTTACAACTACTCGGTATTGGCCGAGTACTCGGCCAAAATTTGGCCGAATACCGAGTACTCGGCAAATTGGCCGAGTAGGCCGAATACCGAGTATTTACCGAGTACTCGGTACAGCTCTATTTTAAACTATGTCATTTGACAGCACTATCAATGTTTTACATTTGTTGGTACAGGATTACCTTAGGCAATTGTTTATTACGATTTTCTACCACTATTTCTTATGAAATAATTTTTGTAATACATTCCATATAGAAATTTTCAACGAAAATTATTATTTTTAAAATAATTTCAGGACGAGTAATAAAAACAATAATTTCATTTGTCTACTAAAAGAGGTACACAAGTAGTAGCGCAGGGTTTAATATGATTAAAAATATTTTAAGTGAAACCTAATTTAAACTAGTAAAACACAAATTTTCTATTCATTTAGTTAATGTATGTTTAAATTCCTCCCCTCATTTGTAAAAGAAATATTTATCCGAAATACATTGATTAAATACGTCTTTTTCTCTCTTCTTAAAAAATGTAGTTTGTGCGTAACAAAAATGAGGAATTTAGGTTAAATACTTTTCTTTATTTTTTTATTAAAATTGTATTTTGAGTGTGACTGTAACGAGGAATTTAGATTAAATACGTCTTTTACTATCTTCATTAAAAGTTCTTCTTGATTGTAATAAAAATAAAGTATTTAGATTAAGAAAATTCACTGACAAGAAAAGCACTCGGAGAATGTAGAAGAAAACAAAATTAATTATTCTAGAAAAAATAAGAAAATTTATTCAAAAATACAAAAATAATAACTTTTGTAATACATTCCATATAGAAATTTACAACGAAGATTATCATTTTTAAAATAATTTCAGGAAGAGTTATAAAAATAATAATATCATTTATCTACTGAAAGAGGTACTCATGAATATTTTAAATGAAACCTATAGTATTTAAACAAGCAAAACAGAAATATTTTATTAATTTAGTTAAATGTTTTATTAATTTAGTTAATGTATGTTTAAATTTCTCCCTTCATTTGTAAAGCAAATATTCAATAGAAATACATTGATTAAATATGTATTTTTCCTTTTCATTAAAAATGTAGTTTGGCGTAACAAAAATGAGGAAATAAGATTAAATACGTCTTTTTCTCTCTTTATTAAAAGTGCATTCTTAAGCGTATAATAATAATGAGAAATTTAGAAGATTTACTGACAAGAAAAGCACACGGGGAATGTAGAAGAAAACAAAATCATTTATTTAAGAAAAAATAAGAAAATTTATTCAAAAATACAAAGATAATAATTTTTGTAATACACTCCATATAGAACGAAGATTATTATTTTTAAAATAATTTCAGGACGAGTTATAAAAATAATGATATCATTTGTCTAATGAAAAATGTACTCATGAATATTTTAAGTGAAACAAATAGTATTTAAACAAATAAAATACAAATGTTCTATTAATTTAGTTAATGTATGTTTAAATTTCTCCCTTCATTTGTAAAACAAATATTCATAAGAAATAAATTGATTAAATACGTCTTTTTCTCTCTTCATTAAAAATGTAGTTTGGCGTAACAAAAATGAGGAATTTAGATTACTTTCCTTTATTTCTTCATTAAAATTGTATTTTGAGTGTAAATGTAATGAGGAATTTAGATTAAATACGTCTTTTTCTCTCTTCATTAAAAGTGCATCTTGAGTGCAATAATAATGAAGAATTTAGATTAAGAAAATTTACTGACAAGAAAAGCACACGGAGAATTTAGAAGAAAACGAAGTTAATTATTCAAGAAAAAAATAAGAAAATTTATTCAAAAATACAAAAAATCTATTAATTGTGTAATTTTTGTAATACATTCCATATAGAAATTTGCAACGAATATTATTATTTTAAAAATAATTTCAGGACGAATTATAAAAATAATAATATCGTTTGTCTACTAAAGTAGGTACTCAATAACCTATTTTAAGTGAAATTTTAATTTTAAGTGAAACCTATAGTATTTAAAGGAGCAAAATATAAATTTCCTATTCATTTAGTTAATGTATGTTTAAATTCCCCCCCTTCATTTGTAAAAGCAATATTTATTCGAAATACATTGATTAAATACGTCCTTTTTTCTCTTCATTAAAAATGTAGTTCGTGTAGTTTGTGTGCTATAGTATTTAAACAAGCAAAACACAAATGTTCTATTAATTTAGTTAATGAATGCTCAAATTTCTCCCTTCATTCGTAAAATAAATATTCATTGGGAATACATTGATTAAATACGTCTTTTTCTCTCTTCATTAAAACTGTAGTTTGGCGTGACAAAAATGAGGAACTTAGATTAAATACTTTTCTTTATTTCATTAAAATTGTATTTTGAGTGTGACTGTAATGAAGAATTTAGATTAAATGTGTCTTTTTCTCTCTTCATTAAAAGTGCATTCTTAAGGATGTTCTTAAATCAAAAAGGACAACTTTTTGACACATGCTTTAATTTATTTTTGTTTGGAAAAGCATGAAAATAGTAGATGGCATTATTCAGAAACTGTCTAATTGCACTCAATTTTCTGTTTTTTAAAAAACACAATATATTTTTCAAATCAAGCCCTCAAAGTTGACACTTTTGAGCACATTTCCCGACGAAAGCAGAAAAACCGGTCGAAAAGCAGGAGAAAAACGGGTGATCAGGTGATCGCAATAGCTTAGAACTGTATAAGTAATTTAATTATCATAAAATGGAAAAATAAGTTCGATTCGAAATCGCTTCCATGGTCAGGCATTCCAATTTTATAAATTTCTGTTAAAAAATGAATTCGTAAATGTGTCAAAACGTTTTGCGCCTGTTGAGCGGAGCAGTTAAGAACACCCTTAAGCGTAATAATAATGAGGAATTTAGAAGATTTACTGATAAGAAAAGCAGACGGATAATGTAAAAGAAAATTAAATTAATTATTCAAGAAAAAAATAAGAACTTTATTGTCAGGTTCTGATAGCACCTCTGCTAAGGAATGGAATTTCCGCTGTTTCTCTATTTCAATATTTCGTATTGTATGGCTGTGTACCAGAATTTCCAAGGTGGCATTCCTTCTTTGTGGAAAGGGGAATTGACAGATAATCCTGTGCAGGTGGTGAATAAAAGAAAGAGAAGATTGCTGAAAGACATGTCCATCTGTCAGTGAGGTATGCGGATGATGAGCAGATTAGCAGCATGTCACTAAGCAAGAAAAGAATGGAGGATGTGTCCAATGAATGAGCTCCAAAGGGGGTTGACATTCGTGTGACCCAGGGAGTTGAGAAGAGCAAGGTTGGTCAGATTAGGTCAGTCCGTTCCTGGGTTTCGTACCTAGAAGGTGTATGCCAGAGGTTCTGGTAAAGTGTGCTCTGTGTTGTAGAGCGTAAGGAGTGCATTTTCTGGTGAGCAAAGGACGCAGATGTCCCAGTGTTTAGTGCTCTGGGCTAAGAAGTGCAGGCCGAGTATACTTGTGTTGGGAGACTCAAGGTTGATCTCCAATAAAGTGAATTTATCGTGCATTGAGTGTGAGGTGGAAAGTGTAATTGGAATAGTACACAGCCAACTTTTACTGTATATAATTTAATGTGAACCGGATCACCTATATCCGAGTTGTAATTGTATATAATTGTAAATAGCGTATGTAGTGTGTACATATATTCTTAATAAACTGATAATTCAGTTACTTGAAAGCGTAAGTCTTCATTTATACAATCCTCACTGTGAGTGACCGATATCACCTAGTAATATCGGTGGTGGCAGCTATATCTACCACGGACTTTCTTCAAAGTTGTGTGGACTGAGAGGAACGTCCGACATTTATTCTAATCAAATGTTTTCGATATGACTTTTACATAATCCCTTTTACTGCTAATTATTTTACTTCTCTTTAAACCAGGGCTGCGGAGTCGGAGTCGCTAAAAACAAGCCAACTCCAACTCCAACTCTGATTTCTTTCTTTTCTTTTTTTTTTTTTTTTTTTTTTTTTTTTTTGTTAGACACTTTGAAGTGAAATTTTATCAATTATATGTAACTTTAAATCCATAAAATGAATTACTATGGTTATTTTTGGATTATACGGGCTACCCAAGTTAAAGACTTCCAATATACTGCGCGGCGTACGCAGCAGATGAAAACTTCTCTTAATTAAAATCTCTAGCAGATCCTGAATTACTTCCGAACAAGAAAATTTTTCATTTTTGTTTTTATTTATTTATTTATTTCCTTTCCATCGAAATTTTTCTGCTCTGGAGTACACGGATTAACATCAAAATCGTAAAGATTTCCCCTTTTCAAATCCACGGATCAGAAATAGTAAAGTTTCTGTTTTGTTTTCTCCGTTAGATTTCGACAATCGGATTTTTCGGGTTTGTAGAATGCAAAAATAAAAAAATTAGTAAAACGGAAATTTTCTTTTTTTCTTTTTACTTTCGAACGTCTAAGAATCGAATTAATAAAGAAATAGTGAAATTTTCGCCTGATTTTTCATACGTTTTCTCATAAATTTTAACCAACACTAGCATATATTAGGCAGCTTGGAGTCGGAGTCGAGGTCGTTAAAATTTCCGAAGTCGGAGTCGGCCATTTTTTTCTTTAACTCCGCAGCCCTGCTTTAAACCTATACGTATAAGTACATAAATTCACTTGTTATATCGAATACGGTTTTTAGTAAGTAGTACAAATTAATGAAAACAAAACGGATTACAGTCGGCTCTTGTTAATTCGAACTCGTCGGGATAACAAAAAATATTCGAATTATGGAAAGTATGAGAGGAAAACATGCTTAATATGGTACTATTACAAAGGAATTAATGTTATAATGTTTTCTAAATGTATTTCGTCTGTTATCATTAGAATACGACTTAATATCAAATTAGAATGCATAAATACATAAACTAATTAAAAGATTAGAAACAAGCACAATAAAAGAAAAAATTAAAGCGTCGCTGATGGACAGACGGGGCACTAAGAAATTGGATATCAAATGCATTGGATAATATGTATACTCGTTCGGAACAATTTTCACAAAAATGAAAGAAAGAAAATTGTTTAAATGATCTGAAATCCGCGATAAAGAAAAGAAAAAAGAAAACTCGGAATTTTCGTTAGTTCAAATTAATGAAAAATTTTAACGTGTTTCTGCCATTGAAAATTTCGGGACTTCATGTGTGGTTCGAATTAAGTGAAGACTTGAATTATCCGATTTCGAATTAATGAGAGTCGACTGTAAACCAGTTGTGTGTAATTCAATTAATATACCAAAGTGGATATTATCATCAGTGTTTTCTGTAGTCGTACAAATAAGGCATGTGTTAAAGTCTACTGCCCCTCCTCCCCCTTGCCTCCGGAAATTTAGAAACAACTAATCGTCATAAATACTATATTGTATCTATTGATTTTGTTATAATGACTATTATATTGCTTATAACCGCACAGAATTTAGAACCAGTCTTTTTTCATTAAATTAATTTGGAAAAAATCAGTTTATTTAATCATAGTTTTCTAAATAATAATAAAATCAGATAATCAGTTTTTTTAAACAATAAATAAATATTTTCCTGTAACTAAAAACAAGCAAAAATATTAGTGTATTATATATTTTAAAAGAGACTTAGTGTTATTAATTTTTAAATACAACTTGTAGTTTAAATTCAATAGAGATACTTTACTTAATAGGATTTTTTATATTTTCCTACACGTGGCTATAATATATATTTTCGTAGATTAAGTAATAATTGACTTTTTTTTCTGCAGTTACAGTTAGTACTATTACATGCATTATGGGACTAAAAATTACTCGCTTGTGAAAATGTGTTTTGCAATCCAAGTGCAATTGTCTAAAATGAAATATTTTTGCTCAGTTTAAAGTTATTTATGTTGTTTAAAGTTAATGCTCAGTTTAAAGTTATTTACAGTATAATTACGCAAAAAAAAAAGAAAAAAAAAAGAGACAAATTTTTCTTGAGGCTGCTTTTAATTGCTCTGCTGAACATGCGCAAAACGTTTTGACACATTTACAAATTCATTTTTTTATGGAAAGATATAAAACTGGACAACCTGACTGTGGAAGCAATTTGTAATCAAACCGTGTTTTGCATTTTTCGATCAATAAATTACCTATTGAGTTGAAATGGGATTTTGATCACATGACAAACACGCTTTTCAACTTTGTTTGAGTGGTTATTCTTCTTTCGCACAGAAATTCAGTTCGAAATAAGAGCTTTGACGGCTTGCTCTAAAAAATCTTTTGCGTTAATATATATATATATATATATATATATATATATATATATATATATATAATATATATATACAGGGTGTTTCGCTACCAGACCGACAAACTTTGAGGGGTGATAGTAGACTTGAAGACTAACATTATTAAATCGGAAACTATGGGGCGCAAACGTCTTCCGTAAGAGCAAGGGGCCATTAAAGTTTAAGGCCCAAAACTTCAAACGATTATAAAAAACGGAAAAAAGGGTGGATTCGTTTGCGGTTTTCGCTAAAATCATTCTTTATATCACGATTTGTTTGTAAAAAATATTTAAAGGTTACGTTCAAAAATTGTCGATAGAGGGCGCTTTAGACTTTAAAGTAACGTACAACTACTTTTTACCGTTATTTTGTGCATAAGGTTGAAATTATTTTAAAGTTTAGACTTTATCATAAATTTTAATCCCCAAATCGAAAACATTGGGATCAGGTAACTAACGAAAATTGAACTGTGAATAGAGGGGGGGGGATTTTAAACACTCATAAACATTATACAAACTGATTGATTTTGTTGCGGTTTGCGTGTAGGTCATTCCCTTGGTAATTATTTTATTCAAAATGACGTACAGCATTGGTGTCCCCATTTTTTGATAGAAGGCTCTTCCGACACATCTCCGAAATTTCAATGACATTACTCCTGTATGTTTTACTACCAGACCAATTTACTTCCAGGAAGTGTTAGGGATGCAACGACGACTCGGAATCATATTATAATGTAACGTCGAAAATGCCTTAGCCTTAACTGAAATAGCCTTATCAGTTAGGGTTAAAAGAAGCAGAGAAAAAAGCAACTTGATATTTCTACAACACGTTCTGTCGGAACTTCCGGTAAAAGCACATGTTCCTCTTTCGTTGCTCCACTCTATAGCACGGTGGGGCTCCGCCACATTTTACCAATGATGTTCGCAGACACTTCAATGTAACATATGGACAGCGGTGGATAGGTAGTGGTGGCCTGGTTTGTTGGCCTGCCAGATCGTCGCACCTACTTCATTATATCAATTACTTTTTGCTACCTACCTTTATTTTATTACTGTATAATTCTGTATTTTTTTGAAATAAACATTACTGGGTGGGTCTAGTTGAGCTCAAACCAATTAGTAAGCCCCCCACCTGTCTGAATCTGAATCTATATGGACTTCATCCGCTGGTGTCAAGTGAAAAGTTGAATGTATGAGACTCCCGTACCGTCAGTGGAAGATCTCGCAGCTCGGATTTCTGTAGCTGCCAAAAAGCTATCCGAGATGCCAGGAATCTTTCAAAGTGTGAGAAATTGCATGCATCGCTGCTGTCAAGCAAGCCCGACTACTTCTGGTCGTAATTTCGGACACCGTTTGTAGTAAAACCGTTAACTAAATTGTTTTCTGCCATATTAACGTGTTGCTGTTTCACTACCTGTTTCTGTTGCTTTTTTATGCTAACCACAACTCGCTAAAAAGGCATTTTCAACATTACATTCCTATGTGATTCCGAGTCGCTTTGCATCCCTAACGCTTCCTGGAAGTATGTTGGTCTGGTAGTAAAACACCCAGAAGTAATGCCATTGAAATGTCAGAAATGTGTCGGAAGCGCCCTGTATCAAAAAATGGAGACAGAAGAGCTGTAAGTCATTTTGAATGAAATAATTACCAAGGGAATGACCTACACGCAAACCGCAACAAAATCGATGAATTTGTATAATGTTTATGAGTGTTTTAAATTCCCCCCTGTGTTCACAGTTCAATTTTCTCTAGTTATCCGATCCCAATGTTTCCGATTTTGGGATTAAAATTTAAGATAAAGTCTAAACTTTAAAATAATTTCAATCCCATGCACAAAATAACGGTAAAAAGTAGTTGTTTGTTACTCTAAAGTCTAAAGCACCCTCTATCGACAATTTTTGAACGTAACCTTTAAAATTTTTTTTTCAAACAAGTAATGGTATAACGAATGATTTTAGCGAAAACCGCAAACGAATCTACCCTTTTTTCCGTTTTTTATAATCGTTTGAAGTTTTGGACCTTAAACTTTAAGGGCTCCTTGCTCTTACGAAAGACGTTTGCGCCCATGGTTTCCCATTTAATAATGTTTGTCTTCCTGTCTATTATCACCCCTCAAAGTTTGTCGGTCTGGTAGCGAAACACCCTGTATATGTGTATATAATATGTAATATATATATATATATATATATATATATATATATATAATATATGTATAATAATAATATTAATAATAAATAAATAAATAAATAAATAAAATAAAATAAAAAATAAAAATAAAATAAAAATAAAAATAAAAATAAAAAACGGGAAAAAGAGTGCTTATTAGATAGTTTCTGAACAGCAACAGATGAGAATTTCTTGCATTTCCGAACAAAAATAAATTAAAACTTATGTTACTAAGTTGCCCTTTTTGATTTAAGAACTCCCTTAATCTTGGAAAATAAAGTATATCTACAAGAGAAAATATACAACAACTTCTTCCGAAGTATCTACAATTCCAAAAAAGTGTTCTTTATTTTTAGAAACTTCATAAAGTAATGTACTTTCGAGATTTAAGGGTGTATTTCGATTCAAACTGCTTATTTTCCGATTTATTTTTTAATTCACTTTTGCTCTCAAATGCATCAAACTCGTAGATTCTCTTATTTAGAAACCACTCAAGGTGCCGTGACTGTCAATTTATTGATAAATGCAGAAAATATTACAAAAATTGCTGTCAAAGTTAGCCTTTTAATAAATTTTTTCCAAAGTGGGAGATCTGGGAACGAAAAATAGGGTCATACTGAGGAGGTAATTGTTTATAAATCAAATTCTAATGAATTGAGCGCAAAATGACATCACACGGCACCTTATATGTGTTTTCAAAAATCCTCTCAGCAAGTTTCATGTTTCTACTTTAAAAAATGCGTCGGAAATTGTATCAGAGAATTTAGAGCTGTTGAAGGTGTAAAAGTATTTTTTCAAATACACCCTTAACCTTTTCCGGCACAATGTGCCCGATCTGAGATACCTAATTTTAATTCCAAATTTGCAAACGGCACCAATAATATTTTAGTAAAATTTCGCTTTTACCATAAAAGCTTAAATTAAGGAATTCAAAATATTAAAAAAATTCGTTTGTGAATTCCGGTGTCCGTCGAAATTTCTCATTTTACTACAGGTTTTGCCCGTGTCGGAAAGGGTTAACATATTCGCTGCTGATCACGCGCCAGCGCGTGATATGGCGCCGACGTTAAGTTGACACTCATGCGCCAGCGCGTGATGTAGGGTGATGTCTCAATAGCCAGTCACGCGCTGACGCGGGAAAATCTTTCACTGATTCTTTGTTATAAAAAGTAAATCGGCTTCTGGGAAAAACCCATTTCTACAGTACAGCATTAACCATCATCAAATCTTCACGTAAGCAGCAGCGAACGTGTTAAAGAAATGTTTATAAAAACGGGATTTTCCGAAACGTTTTCGAATAGTTTTTAGAGTGCACTATCCAGTTTTCTAAATTTGGAATGTTGGTTTTTCGGATATTACCAATTCTAAAGTAAACATCTTAATGTTCAGAAAACATGTTTTACAAACGTAATAATTTAACAGCATTAACATTAATATTATTTTTAGGGTTTCATTCATCTGACGAAACTCTATTCGTCTCTGTCCTCTGTCTGTTTGTCACAGAGTCCGTATACAAAAACTATGTATGCCAGAGAGTTCAAATTTTGTGAACTTACAGATGAGATTATAGAGAAATCGAGAAATCTATGCGATCAAGGCAACATTTAGGGGAATATTCTGTTAATATTCTGTTCTGGTTGGCGCGATTGGAGAAGAAATCCCAAAATAGTGCCGAAAAACTATTTTTCATATGTTAATTTAATGAAAAAAAAATGTGTTTTGAAGGAGATATTATGAAGTTATGAAGTGATTATGGAGATATTATGTGTTATGAAGGAGACAAACGTAATAATTTAACAACATTAAAATTATTTTTAGGGTTTCGTTCATCTGACGAAACCCTATTCGTCTCTGTCCTCTGTCTGTCTGTCACAGAGTCCGTACACAAAAACTATATATGCCAGAGAGTTCAAATTTTGTATACTTACAGCTGAATATCTCTTGTCACAGAAGAAATCATAAAATTTTGAAAAAGACTATTAGTTTAATTTAAATATTATTTTTCAAATCATCAGTTCATTTTGTTGTTGTTTTTTTCTCGTCTAATTGTTGCCACGCAAGTTGAAATAGATATAAAAATTATTTCCCTTTTTTACCCTTTTCTTTTAAAAGAGATGGAGTACTTCTATTGCCACAATTAGAAAATTGGTATTACAAACTACAAAAAAATAATATCTCAAAAATAAATTGAGATACAGCTTTTAAACAAAATGTATTTAAAAGTACATTATGTTCCCTATACGATGGTGTAAAAATTGAAAATATGCAAAATTTAGAAGCTTAAAAACTTGCAGTAGCGTAAATTTCATTTCTTCTAATTGTTGCAAGCAAGTTTAAATAGAATTATTATGTATGTAACATAAATTAATGGATTAAATTGATCACATAAAAACGTGCTTATTTGTTTTTATTTCATCATATTAAATCATATTTATCATCTATTTCGACACACGAAATGAAATTCTTTATATTTATTAAATTATTATTCATTTAAATTAAGAGCTGCTTCTAGTGATCAGTTTGGTCTCCCTTAAATTTATGCTAAGCTTTGCAATATTTTACTTTTATTCATAATTTTGTTTACTTGCGTACCTTCACTAAATCTGCAGATTCGGATAAAGAAATTAACAAATCTATGCGATCAAGGCAAAATTTAGGGGAATATTCTGTTAATATTCTATTCTGGTTGGCGCAATTGCCGAAGAAATCCCCAAATAGCTCCGGAAAACCGTTTTTCACTTGTTAATTTAATGAAAAAATGTGTTTTGAAGGAGATATTAAACGGAACCCTCTGTGTGATCTCCGATTACACTTACCCACTTGTTTTTATCTTGCACAATTCTCTCTATATATAATTGTGCAGCTGAAAATTTTAATCGCGAATTCACTCTATCCTGAAACCGATATTTCAGTTTGAGAAAATTGATTAATATACTGTTATAAATACTACTTGTAAACATTCTCGAAAATCATTAGCTGCAAAAGAAACTTTTAGGAAGCTTCATTTCTGGAAAATATATTAATTTTTGAGATTTCTAAAATATATTTGAGACTAAATTTATAGAACTGTGCAAGAGCAACAATCAATGATAATGTTAATATTGTAATTTATATGTTTGTCTGTAAAACATGTTTTCTGAACATTATGATGTTTAAAGATAGGAAACCAACGATTGATTATAAATGCACAAATAATGTATGAAAATGTAGCAAACAGCTGTTCCGAATCTACTATCGAGATTCTTCATCAGTGCAAAATTCAGCGAGCTAGAAAAAGCAAAACTGAGCTAGAAGACAGAGAAACGCAAGTTTATGTACCCGCCCGACTTATATACCTGGTCAGACTAAACGTGCTCGCAGATTTCGTTTAAAGGAGCATAAAAGGTATGTCAAAAATCAAGATCTTAAACGCTCTGCTATTGCTCAACATTGTTGGTCTTCACAACATAAGTTCAACTTTTCTTCAGCCACCACTATCCATAAGTATCCTTCTATTCTTGATATCTTAATTTTTGGGAAGCGTACCACATCATTAAAAATTCTCACTCCTTAGTCAATGACTTATCAAGTACTCCTTATTTTCCAGGCATTTGGAAATCTTTAATTTAATGCTTTTTTTCCCCGTCGAATTTTAGTTTTTGTTTTGTTAGTTCTCCGGTAGATGTCGCTACTTGTCCACCCAGTTGTTCAGGCTGCTTTCTTCTCATTGGTTGCTTTTCTTTAGGCGACATCGTTCCCGTAGCGGGTATATAAGCCTGCGTTTCTCTGTCTCTTTGCTCAGTTTTGCTTTTTCTAGCTCGCTGAGTTTTGCACTGATGAAGAATCTCGATAGTAGATTCGAAACAACTGTTTGCTACCTTTTCATACATTATTTGTGCATTTATAACAGTTGGTTTTCTATCTTTAAAAATTTTTGCACAAAGGCATTTATTGCTATTTTAATGTTTATTTTGGAATTGATTTGATAGTATCCGAAAAACCTATTTTCAAAATCGATAAAATGAATAATACACTATAAAAAATACTCGAAAATGTTCCCCAAAATCAGCGTTTTTATAAAAACTTCTTTAAATCTCGAAAATATATTACTTTATGAAGTTCCTAACGATAAAGAAAGCAATTTGGAATCGTGGATAACACGGAAGAGGACATTTTATATTTTCCTACATGTGGGTATAATATATTTTTACAGATCAAGAAATAATTAACATTTTTTACAGTGCATTTAATAATTATTACATGCATTACGGTGTAATTAGTGACGATTACATGTTGGTATATTGCGTATATCAACAAAGTCATCTGCTACAATTTTGTTTGTTTTCTGAAAAATACTTGAGGTTTGTATAATTTTTAATATATGGATGTCTCCCAATGACAAAATAAATCACAAATAATTATAAATAAATTTATACAATTTAAACAATTAAGGTTTGTACAATTTTTAATATGTAGATGACTTGAAATGACAAAATAAATCACAAATAATTATAAATACATTTATAAGATTTATATACTTTATATCTGCACAATTTTTAATATTTAGAGTGCTGCCAATGACAAAATGAACCACAAATAATTAATTATAAGTAAATTCATGCGATTTTAAACGGTACTTTTATTGTCGCGTCGCATTAATTAAAACTGAATTTAGAGCCATGGTTCTGATTTTATTTATTTACTTATTTGTTATCATATTGTGCAATACATTTTTCCCCCTATATAGTAAGATCTATTCATTTGTTGTGTAAATCCTATTTAAAGATTCGTTTTACATCTCGTATATTTTTCACACAAATAAGTATTTCTTAAAATATGTATCGCAGTAAAATGTTCCAATAATACATTCTAAGAATAACTTTTTATTTTTGTTCCTGATTTTCATATAGTAAGTGGCGTGAGTATAAAAGCAATTAATAGCAAAAAAGGTCCATTACTCCGAAACATGATTGGCTGTAAAGTGACTGCTTTTAGTTGCTCATTTTTCTCTTTATTAATCTTTTTTTTTTTTCTTATAAAGATTGAGTATAAAATATCATTATTCATCTTAAAGAGTTATTTAGGCACTATTTTCTCAGCAATATTTGAAGTAACTAATATTAAATATTCACATCTGAGGAATTCTCACAGTTCATCTGTACTTTACATATTCTCTTCAAAGAGAATTTTAAAGATGATTCACTATAGTCAATCAATTCAATTAGATTAATTTATAACACGATTATCCAATCGGTAACGGAATTATAACAGATGAAACTTTCCAAGTGGGTGAAAAAATCCGGAACATGATTCGAACCAGGGATGTATTGGCTGAAGCCGCTTATGCTTTTCCAACTGAATTATCCCGGACGAATACTGGATAATTAATTCACCCAACCAACCTTAACGATCCCACACTGGTCTGATATTTTGGACGGAATCCATCAATCGGATTTATCAATTGATTAATCGTGTTATAAAATAGCTTGAAAATGCTGAACGTGATCGAAATAATAAGAAATACATACAATTTCAAAATTGCAAAAATTATGAAGAAAAAAAATGTTTTATTTTTATTAAACAGATGGCACAAACTTCTACAAAACTTATGCTGAAAATCATAAATGGCCGATAAAATTATTGGCAAAATTATAAATCGATTTGAATAATTTATGACGTTATATATATAAAATTTAGGATCCATAATTTGTACATTTAAATCAACTATCCAAAAGTACCGTTTTTATTTCAGTAAATATTAAATTTGAAAATCGTCTGATTCATTCCCATTGAAAACATTTTGACGTAAAAAAAAAGTTCCATGTAAATAAAATGTTTCTGTTTTTATTGAAAAGTTTTGGATTTCACAAAATATCAGAGAGAGAAAATTATAACCAGGAAAATTTGACATTCTTAAAAACTCTAAATTTTTGAAAAATTTTAAGACTGTCAAATTCTTTTGCATCTGATTGTTTGAATTTTTGGGAAATCTTATATCATTAGAAACATACAAATAATCTAAAATTGTCCATTAAGAATTTCAGGATATTACATATTATGGGAACGGATATAAAAGTTAAAATATCTTGAAATTAAGACCCTTGATCTAAGGATTTATCAGTTTAAATTTGTTATTTTCTTTTAAATGAATGATGTAATTTGAAATCATCTGAATTCTAATAGAAAATCATTATGACATGAAATGAAGTTATTTATATTTTTTTAAGTGAACAAAGAAAAAAAAAAAAAAAAAAAAAAAAAAAAAAAAAAAAAAAAAAAAAAAAAAAGATTCACGAATGTTGTAATAGCCATTTTTAAAACATTATCGAAGCCTTTAAAATCCTTTATTTTGCTAGAAAAAAAAAATACATTTAACTTTCATCCAAGTGTAATCTTCAATAATTTTCAATTGTTATTCAGAAACTTTTTTACTTTTTGTTTTTTATATTATAATAGATGTAGTCTCAATTCATACAAAGCCAAGCACTTGTGAATATTGTAATGAATATTCCCCTTTCACTTTTGGAAATTCTCCAGATGGCAATAACTGACTATGTGTCTGTGCTGCATATGAATATTTTTCTATAGATTTTGTCCAAGAAAATTTGTTGACCTTTTTCTTGTGTCTGATGATTTTTCAATAAAATTAAATACAATGTCAAAAATAGATGTTTTAAGGCGAAAAAATGCAAATTTAAAAGGTTTTTAGGAATGTTACATAACTATATTTATTTATAATAAATAAAAGGAAAAAGTTGTAAAGAAAAAAACCTTTTTGGAAAACATTCAATATTTATCTTAATAATCATGCATCATTTTATGACTAAAGTTCATGTGATTCCAAAAATAATATGTTACAACTCATTAATCTAAGAAAAATCCCATGTCACGTCTACACTAAGAGAAGAAAAAAAAATTGTTTTCAATTAGAATGAACAGTTAGTCATTTTCTGAATCGCTAAACTAGAGTTATAGTTTCCGAACTATGCGAATAGGATAAACATTTAAGCTGATTAGACAAAATGATCTAGAATTTCTAATATCTTGTCTTTTAGGTGACGAAACTATATTGAGTCATTTCAGTAACGAGAAATTATCGTTTCATTTCTGGAACGGTTTCATAAACTAGAATTATAACGATCTATAATATTACTAAAGCTAATCTCATGTGTTCTCATCCATTTGAAGAGATTTATAAATATACTTGGCCTCAAGAATATAGGAAAACGCTCTTGAATTCTACTCTCTCAGGAGACTCTAGAACTCTCTAGCAAATTAAACTAAAATTTATAAGGATGGCATGGAAATAGAACTTTTTTTTTTTTTTTTTTTTTTCTAGAGCCACAATTTAGTTTCTAAGTGCGAGAACTATATTTTTTTCCTCAGTGTTAGGTTACAGAGTGGAAGCTGGTGACATCAAAAGTTCCGTCATCGTGGAAATGAAAAAAAAATATGTAAATAGATAGTAAAAAGTTATACGAACAAAATGAGCTAGGTATGACAGGCCAAAAATATGTTTACTTACATTAATTACTATTAAAAAAATCAATGTTTATACGTCATCGTGGATTTTAATCATTCTTTGAGCATTTTATAGAAAATTTTGGGCTGTATCAAAAAAAAAAAAAAAAAAAAAAAAAAAAAAAAAAAGATGCATGACAGATTTTATTTTACTTGAAATGACTGTGGCGCACGGGAATAAAATTATACATTTTTTTTCTTTGAAATTTTATTGGTGGCTACTTTATTTCGTGTCTGAACTCTGGTCAAGTGTCAATTTTCTGCGAAAACTGTAATTTATTACAGCTATTTAAACTAGTCGTTGGGGGCCACCGTAATACTTACCCATCATGGATATGTATATGAAAATAAAACATGTGAAAAATATTTATACAATGCATTGCAATTCATAAACAAAATTTAAATATTGTTAATATACATTGTAATGCTATATAAAAGAACTGCTGATGTACCAATTTCGACAAATTATATAAAACGCCAAACTACTCAAGTAGTACCGAACTGCCTAAAAGAAACATCCTTATAACTCCAAAAATAATAATTATATTAACTAACAATTAACTGCGTCGGATTAAGCGTCTCATTTCCAATTAAAATATACCTCTGAATTGAAATTTGAATGAAATACAGGGTCATGAAAAATCGAAGAATATGGAAAACAAGATTACAAATATCTCGGCAACTAATAATCCGATCGACTTCGTTCTATATGCAAAATGTGTGTTATTTTATTGCCTTTTACGTCCATTTCTTAGAACAAAAAAATTCGAAATTTTTTATATACCTTTTATCAGAACGAATTTTTTGAGAGTCCGAAAAAAATAGTTCCGGATAATCGAGGTTGCTGATATTAAATAGGGTTCGTCCCATTCTTACATACTAACTACATACAAAATTTCAAGTCTCTATCTCAATTTGTTCGGGAGATAGAGCGTTTACAGACAGACAGACTGACAGACAGACAGACAGACAGACGGACGGCAAAATTTTTTTTCTAAAAATATGTTTTTCGGAATCTCCACTATCTAAAACGTGTAAATCCGTCAAATGTTTCGATTTTCAAAACGATTGCAAGACTTACCCTATACTACGTATGATGGGTAAGTAAAATGATTAATTTAAATTAATAAAATGTTGTGTTCTTTAAAAAAAAAATGGTATGACGAAATTTATTTTGCTGGAAAAGACTGTTACACCATTTTAAGGAGGCGCATGCTGATAAAGTTATATATTTACTTTGAATTTGAATTTTTACTGGTGGCTCGTTTATTTTGCAGCGTCGCTGGCCAAGTGTCTATTTTCCTCGAAAACTATAATTTATTACAGCTGTATAATAAAAGTTAATTCAGATTAATGAAATTTTGTGCTCTTCGGAAAAAAAAAAATGTGGTATGACAAAATTTATTCTGCCGAAAAAAACTGTTATACCTATTTTAAGGAAGCGGATGGTGGTAAAATCACACATTTATTTTGCTTTGAATTGTTACTGTTAAATACTTTATTTTGCGTCTGGACACTGGCAAAATGTCGATTTTATGCGAAAACTGTAATTTATTACAGCTATTTAATAATAATTAAATTTTGTGCTCTTTCAGAAAATATTGGTAAGAAAAACTTTATTCTCGGATAAGACTATCATCCTATTTTAAGGAAAAAAAAAATAAAAAATTTATTTTGCTTTAAATTTTAACTGCTGGTAACTTTATTTCGCAATTTGACGCTGGCCAAATGTCGACTTTCTGAGAAACCTGTAATTTATTACAGCTATTTAATAAAAATTAATTCATATTAATAAAATTTTGTGCTCTTTCAGAAAAAATTGGTACGAGAAACTTTATTGTGCCAGAAAACACTTAAAATCTTTACTGGTGCCTACTTTATTTTGAGTCTGGAGATTTGCTAAGAGTTCATATTCCGCGAAAACTGTAATTAATTGCTGCTGTTTAATGATAATTTAATTAAACTTATTTCCTATATGTCAAACCTTGCCATAACTAGTTTGCTTTATTTGTATGACTTTTTACTGTCGATTTACGTAAAAAAAATTCATTTCCAGAATGACGGGACTTTTGATATCCCCGGCTCCCAGACTGTTTTGAAATACTTTCCATGGTGAATAAAAAAAAAAAAAAAAAAAATAGGGAAATTGCAGAAATTGTGTCTTTTTTCGATCGAAGTTGTTAAAAAATATTACACACACACGCACACATATATATGTATAATGTGGTAATTTTTATGATTGTTTTATGAAAAACTTAAACATTGCAGTTGCAGTTTTTTTTTCAATAAGAATTATGATTTATGAAATAAATATTAGAAAAAAAAATCTGTTTCTGGGATTTGGGGTAAATTGAGTTCAAAATTGCAACATCAAGATTTATTGACTGAATTATA
Organism: Maratus speculifer; assembly: GCA_964019185.1. Classification (NCBI taxonomy): domain Eukaryota; kingdom Metazoa; phylum Arthropoda; class Arachnida; order Araneae; family Salticidae; genus Maratus; species Maratus speculifer. Next base: position 50,710,803 of record OZ025290.1, on the reverse strand, counting down.
AGATAAGAAAACGTTGCTTATTAAATAGCGGTCTTTGAATTCCTATTTCTATAATTATTGTAGAAAAGTGGATGATATTATTTTTTAAAGTTAGATCGAGATTAAAGAATTAAGTAGTTAAATAGTTTAAAGAGTTGTTTAAGTAGTTAGTAGTCGATCTCTTCAATGGAGCACATAATTAGAAAATCATTTGTATTTCATTCCTTCCAAACTAATTTGCCTTATTTTCAGACAGATTGAGCAATTAGTTTAGTTTTTCAATTTTGTGACTTATATCCTTTGGCTTCTGGGGTTCTCATCTATTTTCCCCCTTTTTTCACATCCAAAATTTCAAAATTTTCTTCCAAATAGTTTTTAAATTATGCTTTAAAAACTTCAAAATGTCGGTTTAAGAGGTTACCTATGATGTGCAGAAAAGCATAATCATATATATTATAAAGCAGAAGTTTTGAAACTTCCAAACGGGTTTTTTCAAAAACTACCCGAAGGATTTTTTTGCCGATTGTATCATTCGATAGGAAATATTTTTCCGAAGGTTTATGATTCAAATTTACAGGGATAACTCTGATTTTTCGTAGTAAATTTCGTATTTTTCGGTTATTTTTGACAAAAGGGTTGCCAGTAGCTATTTTTGGCGAAAATTATAATTGCTAAAAGAATTACAATGGCTATATCTATTACAAATATTACAAATATCTTGCAAATAATAGCAGAAAATAACTACTGATACTATTAATAATAATAAAGAAAAACCGCTTAAATGAGGCGTAATATTATAAAAATATATTTATCTTGAAAATGAAAAAAATATTTGTAATGCTTAAAAAATAAATTAACGCGAAATATAACAATTGGTTCAACTTTTGGCGAGTTATCCCTGGTGTTAGAATAAAAACATGAATTTCAGAAATTGATTAAATGAATTTTGAATGATAGTTATTTCCCTTTTTATTATTTTCTTTCTCTTTTTTATCGAATTTCCGTATAATATAACTTACAGCAGAAAAAAGCAGATCTGATTGTAAAAGACACGGTAAGTTGTGAGTTACTATTCGTTTCTATACCATTTTCATCTTGCTTTTGTCGCCAAAGAATGTGTTTTTAAGCCGAAAATGCACTACTGACTTAATGCCTGACTTAGGTTCTTAATGGTCGCAATAATGTTTTTTTTTTCAAGTGAAGATAATTTTTAGAGTATATATTAATATTCAATCGTAAATTATATAGATATGAGTATAACTCTTCTATTTCTTTTTGCAAATGTTTTCATTGTTAATTTAATTTTTCTTGTGCCATTTCGTCAATTTCCCTTACAGGAAAAATTTCAGTTTTAAAATTTAAAAACTGAAGAAGGAAAGATTAACCCATCGATTAAAAATCTACCCCCAAATTCCAAGATTAAATGTCAATAATGGATGATCGTAAATATCACATGCACTCGACATTAAGCCTAATATAAATACTAATTATGTCATCAAGTGATTTTTAATTCGACATTTTATTTGTACTTTTATACATGTTCTGCTAATTTGTTTTTCGTTATTTAAATGAAAATTTATGCTAATCTATATAATCTGGCTAATAGTTTGGCGATTTGTATAATTTGGCGAAATTGGTCGACGGTATAACCAAGTAGTACTGAAGGAAAAATTTTGCAATTTAAAGTAAATTTATGCAATTATGCGTTATTACTATAGATAAATTCAACATTTTGAAATGAAAAATTCCTGCTGAATAAAATTTACAAGTCTTTTTTAATTGACCATTTCCTCTTCAATATTTCTTCAATCAAACTTTTGCTATTCTCTTTCGCGCTGGCTAACAAAAATGTATTTTAAATATTTTATTAGATAAAACGTAAATAACATTTTTCTATTTTTTTAAACTATTTTTAAAATCTAATTCTACCATTATGTGTCTTACAGGACAAAAGAGCAGAATTAATTTAAAAAATGGTTTTATCTGTTAATTGTATGTTATTTGTTTATTTGGGTGTTTGAATTTACTTTTGTCATCAAACAATGCGATTTTATACCAAGAAGGCATAAGCCGGAGCGATGTTCACAATTACTAAATTCTCTCACTCTCTTTTAAATGTGTGAGAGCATTTTTAGGATATTTTTTTATGTTTAATTGTAAATATGTAAATAGCAGTTATAGCAAAAAAAAAAAAAAAAATGCGTATAATGTTTAAATTTTAGTTAAATGTCTTCCTCATCCAAACTGTAAAATAATTTAATTGCAACTTTTTAAAGTTTTGACGCAGATGTCATATACGCACCACATTCGCACGATTGCAACAAAATGGCGATTTTATGCCACACATGGTAAACCGACTATGGTTGTTTATTTATTAATAAACTATTTATTAACTTTAATTTTGTTTTTTAAAATAATATAAATCATTTTGTTCTATAGCTATTAATTAAACTTATTTATTTATTATTTTTTTCAAATAATATAAAATAATTAAAAAATATTTATGAAATTGATAATTAAAAACCAAGTTCTCCAAATTGGCGCCAGAAAAAAATTGCGCCAATGTGGTGCATACATGACATGTGTGTCAAAGTTTTTTCTTATACATAAGTAGGGAAAATGTAGTATAAATACCGATTAAAGTTTTTTACAAATGGAAAATTTGTCACGGATTTGGTCATATACTCATCGAGGTATCTCACTGGCGCCAAAATGGCATTATTTGTCCCATATGGTAACCCAGCTATAGTTGTTTATCTGATAATAAGTTGTTTATTTACTTTCATTTTTTTCTTTTTTGAAATGATATTTGTTGTTTTGTTCTAGAGTTACTTTTTATTTATTGTTAATTGCTGTTTAAAATGATGGAAAATAATAAAATATACATAAATTTCTTTGGTATTCTAAAAGGAGGATTTTGCCACATTGTAGTTACAAGATAATCGTGCTAAACCTATTGCGTATATGATGTCTGTGTAGGAATCATTTGTGAAATATGAAAAGTGTAAATTGGCTACTACTTGATTATCACGTCAACCAATTTCGCCAAATTGTTCGCCAAATTATACAAATTTACATAATTTTATCTTAAATAACTAAAGTTGGTTGGTTGGTTGGTTGGCAAGTACTGAGACGTGTGCTACTACCCATAAGGGAGGCTTTGTCTGGAAACTCCAGGTAAATAACTAAAGAGAAAATGCTTAAATACGAAAGAGCAAATAATTTTGTTTTCATTTTTCAGGAGGAAATTTTGCAATAATAAAGTAATTGTTGTAGTAATAATTTTAATGTTTTTTTTTCTTTTATCGTTGGCAACTTGCTGTAACGAAAAATGTTTATTTTTTTCTCTGCTATTGTTTGTAAGAGCTGGTTTTGTGAAAGCCATGTTAAGATGGTATTCAAATTTTTGAACCCTTCACAATTACCACCCCCTTGGGCCGATTTTGCTCATTTGCAATTCCCACTGAGATATTAACCATCTCAATATACTTGACGAGTTTGAAGATGATTCTTGCATAATTGTGCCTTTTATCGAGCGGACAAAATTTAATATATATATAAACTTTTTAGGTGGGAGTAGCTTTGGGTTCCTGGCTTCACATAATGAAAAGTTGTGAAGAAATTTTTCAGAAGTTGTACCACGGTAACGACTGTAATAATTAATATTTCTTCAAATAAGGGAAAATTTTAAATCCTGTTGCCATAATGGTCTCATTTCGCTTCCAAATGTGCACTGTTAGTAATAAACTAATATAGTTACTTCTAAATAGCTGGTTTTTGCGCAACGCTTAAGATAATTTAATATCACAATGATCTCTAAATCGTTTTCAGCAATGAGCAAGGTGCTGCTGGAGGTCCAAATTATTTAAAATACAAATTTAAATTCACCAGTTCGTTTCATCCGCGGTTGATTTTGAAATATTGACCAGCGCAGCGGGCATAGCCTGCTAGTATATTATAAAGCAGAAGTTCTGAAACTTCCAAACGAGTGTTTTCAAAAACTACCCGATGGATCTTTTTGCAGACTATATCATTCGATAGGAAATATTTTTACGGAGGTTAATGATACAAATATACAGGGATAACTCTGATTTTTCGTAGTAAATTTCGTATTTTTCGGTTATTTTTGACGGAAGGGTTGCAACAACTAATTTTTTGGCGATAATTATATTTCAAAAAAGGAAATGAAATGCTTTCTCTAATGGAAAATAATATAAACATTTCGAAAAAAAAAACCCTGTTAGTTCATTGATTAAAAATAAATAATGATAAAAAGAAAAAAATCCGTTTAATGCAAAATAATGTTATGAAAGGAAAATATTTATCTTTAACGAAAAAAAAAAGAATATTTATAATATTTAAAAAGTAACTCAATGTGAAAGAAAGTTTTGAAGTGACACAATATTTGGCTATTTATTTCTTTCGAGCCAGATTAAAAGAAAACAACATCTCAAAAATTTCATTAGATAAAACATAAGTATTTTTTTTCTTTCTTTTTTAAAAATATTTTAAATCTAATTTTCCCGTTATGTGTTTTACAGAAGAAACTCGCAGAATTAATTTTTTTTTAAAAAAAGGCTTTAATTGTTATTTGTATGTTGTTTGTTTAATTGGGTGTTTCAATCTACTTTTGTCGCTAATCAATGCTCTAAAAAAAAAAAAAAAAAAGGTCGGAGCGATGTTTGCAAGAACTATTTTCTCTCTCTCTCTCTTTTAATGAGTGTGAGCATTTTTAGGAAAAATTTTTACATTTAACTTAAATACATATATAGCAGGTAATACCACAAAAATGAATAATATTTAAATTTTAGGATAAATGTCTTTCCACATACATAGATATTGTTAAATAATTTAACTGCAACTTTAATTTTTTTTTTGCCACAGATATCTCATACGCACTACATTGGTGCGATTTGTTTCTTACGCCAATACCGTATATACATCTGGGTAATTAACTGATGCCAAAGTGTCATTATTTTGCTTGATATGGAAACCCGGATGTTATTGTCTATTTATTAATAAATTGTCTATTTACATTTTTTCCCTTTTTTTTCCCATTTACATAAACTATTTTAATCTAGGCACATTTGTCATGCATGCGCCACATTTGTGCGATTGCAATAAAATGGCGATTTTATGCCTCACTTGGTAACCTGGCTGTTGTTTATTTATTGATAAATTTTTATTTTATTTTATTTTATTTTTTAAAGGATATAAATAGTTTTGTTTTATAATTATTAACTAAACTTTTTAAAATTTATTGTTATTTTCTATTTAAAATAACAGAAAATAATTGTAAACTATATATTTAACTGGTATTTGAAAACAAAATTTTCACCGAATCGGCATAAGAAAAAAAAAAAAAAAAAAAAAAAAAAAAAAAAAAAAACGCGCCAATGTGGTGCGTACATGTTATGTATACATTTTTTCACTATACTACAGTATTTAAACATGCTGTATAAATAACGATTATTGTTTTTCCCAAACATGTTTGGCACAGATATTATATACACACTGAGGTATCTGACTATCGCCAAAACGGTGTTATTTTGCCTGATATGGTAATCCAGCAATAGTTGTTTCTGTATTAATAAATTGTTTATTTACTTTCAATTTCTTTTTAGAAATTCTATAAATTGTTTTGTGCTATAGTAACTTTTTTTATGGTACTTCTAGGTTATCCCGTCGAAAAATTTCGCTAAATTATACAAATCGCCAAACTATTAGCCAAATTATACATGTTGACATAATTTTTATTTAAAATAACGAAAAAGCAAATAATTAGTAGAATATTAATAAAAATATTAATAAAAAGGCGAAATAAAAATCACTTAATTAGATTTTAAACACGTGAATCGCATTTAATGTCATTGAATGTGACATTCACGATCATCCATTATTGACATTTAATCTTATAGTTTGGCGATAATTTTTTTGGTCGACGGCATAACTTAGAAGTGCTTTTTTATTTATTAATATTTTCGTTTTAAAATAACGAAAATAATTTTTTAAAATGCATATTTCTTCGCTATTCTAAAACGAGATTTTGCCGCATTGGTATTGGAAGGAAATCTCCAGGTTTGTGCCGGAGTTTTTTGTGAAATATGATATTTTCAAGTGTAAATTGAGTGCTACTTGATTAACACGTCGGCCAGTTTCGCCAAACTATTCAAATTTACATAAATTCATTTTAAATAACGAAAGAACAATAAATATAAATTAAAAATACAAATTAAAAGTCGAATTAAAAAGCACTTATGACGTAAAAAATACGTGTATCTCGTGTAATATCAATTGCTATCATACTTACGATCATCGATTATTGACATTTATTCCTATAATCTGCTATTAATTTTTTTCTCGACAGAATAATCAAGTAGTACCGTAAATTGTACAAACTCCAGTTAATATTACAAAAATAGAGCTAAATAACTAAATTTAGGTGCAGATGCACGCACCCATGTTGTAAGAAAGAGGCACAAATGTCATATATGCACCACGTTGGGGTGATACATTTCTGGCGCCACTTTAACGGGAACTTCGTTTTCAAATGACAGATACATTTCTATTTTCTATTTTACTTTTCTATGTATATAGCATAACATTTTGTATCATTTTAAAATGCAAATGAAAATAAATATATAGTTCATTAATAAATTAAAAACAAAGCTTAGCAGTTTTGTTTTTTCTAGCTCACTGAGTTTTGCACTGATGAAGAATCTCGACAGTAGATTCGAAACAGCTGTTTGCTATCTTTTAATGCATTTTTGGTGCATTTATAATCGTTGGTTTTCTATCTTTAAATACAATGGCGTTTTGTATGATTTTCAGAAATGTGAAAGAGCAATCGAGGTGAAGTTGCTTTAAAAAACACAATCACATTCAATATTTTGTTTGATTCATGTTTTGTTTTGAAAAACAGACCAGCGCAGCGGGCTTAGCCTGCTAGTACATAATAAAATGGTTTACTCATTTTATTGTATTATTAAGGCTGGGATTAAGGTGTCTCGCTTAAGATAATCTTATAGCGCAAGTTTGTTAATATGTAAACAAAGCGTAAACTGAATTTCAGAGCCTCGCTGTCTTACGCTAAGCTGAATCCTTTCTACTTTCACGTGCTTGACAAATTATACAATGAAATCTTAATATTTCTAACAGTCTTATTAAATCAAATGCATGGAGATTACAACCAGTTCTTGATAAAAATGGTTGCTATAAATCAGATTAACAAATTCCTTTTCCTCAATTTTTAAAATTTAAGCTCAACATGTGGCTTAATAAATGGAGTAGCATTTCTTTGACTTCTCATTTTTGTGTCCTCATCTGCCCATAGTGAAGAACATTATTTTATCAAAGTTTTATCGTATAAAATAATTTCCATTTCTTATTTGAAATAATCATATTGTTTTATTTAGATAAATTTCAGTGTTTTAAAATTTTAGTCACAAGTTGCTGCAACTGGTGATTGCGCTTCATTCTGCAGGCCAGTTATCCTTGTATACTATGTGTTTGTTTGTCTGATGTTTAATTTTGATGAAAAAAAAAATGAGAAGATCAAATTCACATGAAATTTCAGAGAGTAGGGGTGTAAATATGAAATGGCATCATCCTACGGGGAGGTTATTTTCTAATAACTCGTTTGTATTTTGACATTTTTATTTATTTATTTTTTTTTGCATTGGATAGCTGAGGTTTCTATAACGCTCTTTTTCTAATTTTTAGATTTCGATTGCAGATATTTTTTATAAAGTTATTTTCACTTTTCAAAAATAAAAAAGTGTATATTTAAAAAATATCTAAAACCAAAATCGAAAAAGTACAAAAAAAGGAACGATGTCGAAAAGGATATCAACTTTCCAATGTAAAAATTGTATTTAAAAATGTTGAAATGTAAGCGAGTTATTAGAATGTAATTTTTCCACAGGAATAGCATTAGTTCGCGAGTATCTTTGCTTGCAGGAATTGGAGCCTTAATCATACAGAAAATAACGATAACCTGTAAAAATTGGCAAGATCCACTTCAAAGGCCGGTAAAATTCTTACATATGGGTGAATATAACAAAATGCGAGATTTTGATTATCCGAGATATTGAAATTATCCATTAATAACAATTCAAAATTTCTAGATGTAAATTCATTTTCTATTGAAAAATAAAAGAATTTTCATGTAAAACTGTTAAATTTTGAAGAGCTTAAGTATTAAGTTAATTTTTATGTAATTATACGTCATTTCTTGACATATGCATGCCAGGATAATGACAATTTCATTCTAAAATATACGTCATTTCTTGACATATGTATGCCAGGATAATGACAATTTCATTCTAAAACATTTTTTACATTTTTGGTTTTTTTTTCTTATTAGGTCTAATATTTTAATTTTGTTTAAATTAACATTTTTTTTATATAGTAGCTCAAACTCAATGTAATGCTCAGTTTTATTTGTTAATTTACGGGAGCCAGAAAAATGACATAATAAAAGTCTACTCAATTTTTATAAAGAGTTTAAACACATTATTTTCAAAGAAATATCTAAAAGATCTTACTGCTACTTATGATTATTAATAAATTTACTATTAATAAATTTAGAATTTTGGCGCTCGAAATATTGTTGATTACTTTTTTAGAAATTAGCTCCTGTTATTGTCTCATATGAGTTATTCCGTGTTTTTTATCTAATAATCAAGTCCCCCCCCCCCCCCCCCCCCAAAAAAAAAAAAAAAAAAAAAAAAAAAAACAGGAAGCTTGAGATTCCCTGATCTGGATATAATTTCCCCATCAAATGAGGATTATTTAATCTTCTTTTATCAGTTTTATATTTATTACAATTTTCCTGTGAATTTAACCATCACTAATAATACAATTATTAGCTATATAGCGAAGAGAACGTTATTTTGACAGATGTTTTAAACTATTTTTTTCTCACGAAAACTGCAGAGTGTATTTAATTTTGATGTTTTATTTACATTCATAAATAAACGTACGATGCAGTAAGAGTAGTTTTTAATCTCTGAATGAATCTCGTCGAAGCACCAGTGATATTAGAATTTCAAACAGAGGGAAAATATTGATTAAACGGAAATGAAAAACAGATCAATAATGCAAAGTGACTAATCGAATCGTTTTACAGAACTATTTTGTACTGTTGAAATGTTCGTCTGAATTAGTATAGGATTAACCACCCATATAAACTAATTTATTGCTTTATATATAAACTAATTTATTGTTTTAAAGAAAATTCATTTATTCAAGGTGATTAATGCTGTAATAACAGTTAAAAAAAATTAAATTACACAATTTGACTTAATACTGCTCGTGTCAAAATGAAAAAGTAAAAGGTATTTACATCAGAAATTAAGAAGAATAGAAACATATTAGCCCACCCTTATTATGACTAATTCAGCAACTATGATTTGTTATCTTAAGGGGATCAGAAAGATTTGAAATTAAAATTGACTGAAGTTTGATCGTGGATTATAAACTAATTTAATGCTTTAAAAGAAATTTATTTTTTCAAACTAATTAATACTGTAATAATAACTTTAAAACTAGTCAGATGTTGCAATCCCCAAACTTTCTTCCATATCATGCATGTTAAAACTCTCTGAAAAATGCAGCATAGCAGCGCCACCAGTTAGGTGATTTAAACCAAAATCTAGCTAGCCGCAACTTATATCAACTTATAATTGAATCTGAAGTTTGACGAAAATCGGTACATTAGTTGCTGAGATACAGCTATTGCAAAATCTTAAAATAATAATAATAAAAAAAATCTGCATAACAGCGCTGAATGTTGGGTGATGTACACCAAAAACTAATCAGAATCAATTTTTTATCAAGTATTAACTGAATCTGAAGTTCGATGAAAATCCATGCAGTAGTTCTTGAAATACATTTATTGCGAAATCGTAAAAAAATATAGTATAGAAGCTCCATCTGTAGGACGATTTACACCACAAACTAAACAGCACTAATCTATATCAGGGACTAACTGAATCTGAAGTTTTAGAAAATTTCATGCATTAGTTCTTTGATCGAGCTATTGCAATAATCACGAATAATGCACTATTTCAGTGCCATCTGCTGATCGATTTGCTCCATAACGTAATCAGCACCATTTTATATCAAGTACTTACTAAATCTAAAGTTTTATAAAAATTCACGTAGTTCTTGAGATATGGCTGTTGTTGAAATTGTGAATAATGCAGTATAGCAGCGCCACTTGTTGAGCGATATTCACCAAAAACTAATCACATCTAGTTTATATCAAGATTTAACAAAATCTAAAGTTTTTTTCCATGAAATTCCATGAATAATTTCTTGAGATAGAGCGCCTACAAAACTTTTGTCACATTACATACAGACAGATTGACAGACAGACTCACAGACAAACATTTTGTAAAAACGTGTTTTTTGTATTTTCTGATCCCTAAAGCGTGTAAATGAGTCGTTATTATGACTAATTCAGCAGCTGTGATTTGTTATTTTAAGGAGTTCAGAAAGGCAATGAAAATTGATTGAAGTTTGATCGTTGGTTAAAAACTAATTTAATGCTTTAAAGGAGATTTATTTTTTTTTTAACTTATTAATAATGTAATAATAAATTAAAAAAATTAAATGACACAATTTGAATTAATACTGCTCGTTGTAATAAAATCAATGTTGGAAAGAATAAGTAAAGTTATTTATCTCGAAAATTAAGAATTGCGAGAGCTTATTCACCCACAGATATTGTGACTTATTGACTTCGAAGAATTTACGACTTGTTATTTAAGGGTATGAGAAAAGCTCGAAATGGAAATTAACTGAAATTTGACAGTAGGTTACAAATGCTGTAACGATTTTAAACGTAATTATTTTTGCATTTAGCTATAGAACATGGTGAGATTATTTATAAAAATTGCTAGGAAAAATAAATACTTGTTTTCATTGCAATGAAATGCATATAATCAGCGTCGGAAAGAAAAAATTGAAGTTATTCATCTCAAAAATTAAGAAGTAAGAGAGAGTATTGGCCCGCAGACATTATGGCTTGATAGCAGTTATGAACAAACACCAAATCTCGTATTAACTCTTTAAAAGAAATCTTTAAACTCATTTTGGGTTTTTCCAGATATTACATGCCTTTAAAGGGAATCTATATCTACCACATATTCTAAATACCTTATTCTACCATTCTATATCTTTTTTTTTTCATAAGGGAGGTATTTTTGGTATTTCTCGTACTCAGCATTGAGACCTGGTGAATTTTAAAGCCCTATATTAAGAAGTTTGAGAATCGATAAAGTTTTTCTGTTAAAATCATATACAGTCGACTCTCGTTAATTCGAAATCGGATAATTCGAATTTTTGCTTAATTCAAACTAAACATGAAGTCCCGAAATTTTCAAACTCAGAATAACGTTAAAAACTTTCATTAATTCGAACTCATTTTCTCTTGAATTCGTTTAATTCGAACTAACGAGAATTCCGATTTTTCTTTTTTCTTTTCTTTCTCACGGATTTCAGATCATTTGAATAACTAACTTTCTTTGATTTTTGTGAAAATTGTTCCGAACGAGTATACATATAATCCAAAGCATTTGATATCCACTTTCTTAGTGCCAAGTCTGTCCATCAATGACACCTCAATTTTTTCTTCCATTATGTTTGTTTCTAATCACTTAATTAGTTTATGTATTTATACATTCTAATTAAATATTAAGTCATATTCAAAATATCACAGACAAATATATTAAAAAACACTATAACATTAATTCCTTTGTAATAGCACCATATTAAGCATGTTTTTATTTCATACTTTCCATAATTCGAACTTCGGATAATTCGAACATTTCTTGTTGTCCCGACGAGTTCGAATTAACGAGAGCCGACTGTATTTTTATTTTGCAGCAGCATAACTTTCTGAAAAAGGAATTTTCGAGACCATTTATCGGATCATTAATGTTGAAGTTTTTTTAAAGAAAATAATTTAGAAATACAAATTAGTAAATATTAAGTATAAAATATTGAAATTCCTTAAAAATTCCTTCAAGAACCTACGAATTTGATTTAAAAAAATTACATCATTATATTCACATTTTTTACGGGGAAAAAGTTAGGGTCACTTTTTTTCAAAAGTAGTGTTTTCTGACAAACCTAGATGAATGTCATAGCTGCTTGTCTTGTCTCTTGTGTACATACACAAGATATTTAGATTTAAATAGAAATTGTAATGTCCATCTTGATTAGGCACAATGATTTTTTTTTTAAATGTATGAGAATATTAATTTATTTTATCATCAGTTTTAGCAGAAGATACATTTAATAAAACAACATTTCATTTTAAACATTCAAGATTTTATTTCATTTGATTTAAAAGAAAATATTGCTTATTATGTATTTCACAAAAAAAAAAAATTATTGATCTTGAAAGTTTTTTATAGAAATATATTTACTATTTATACATTTATCGTCAGCATACGAAAAATAATTCTAATTCTTGTTTCTCATGTTTCAGTTATCAAACAAATCTCAATTTGGTTTAATTCTAAAATGTACCGATCATATTATTCTAGAGATAAAGCGGGTGTTTGTAAATATTGTTTTTAGCGTCAAATTTGGACATTTAACACACTTTTTGCATTAAATAAACAAATAAAAATCCAATAATAAAGACATAAAAGTATAAAAATATGTATAAATATGATTTTAAGAGAGAAATTTTATCGGTTCTCCCTCTTTTATGTATAGGGCTAAAAAATGTACCAAGTCTCCATGCTAGATGCGAACAGCACCAAAAGAGGTTCCCTTGTCAAAAACTACCCAAGACATTCATTTGAAATTTTTCATATATATCTAATATTATTAAATCATAAAAAAGGGAAGTCTAAATTTTAAACATATATCCTTTTGTATCTTCTTAAAAAAACTTGCATAAAATCCATCTTTAAATTAAAAAAAACTTGCATTTTACCAATGAAAAAATTTTATTAAAAATTGTGTTCTTATATTAGTACCAAAAGTTAATTTCAGATCGATCAGGGATTCGTGTAAAATATACAGGCAAGATTACGGACAATAATATGTAGAAGTTTACATAAAAAGGTACATCGAAATTCAAAAAACAATATTTTGAGAAAACTAAATTTAAAGTTCATGTATGTGATATTTTTGTATGATGTAACGAACAGCATTACTTAAAAAAATTTAACCTATCGTTGTCGTATAAAGACAAAAATAAAGTGTGCCATTCCACGAAACGTTCCATTCCCGAAGAATGTATGCTAGCTCATCAAGATATGACTTTTGCACACAAAAATTTCACTTTTCAAAAGATGAGCCCAAGCGCCCGATATGAATCGAATAGAAAATCATTGGAAAGAACTTGGCAAACATGTACGGAACTATAAATATTCCAATTCAGAAGAAAGTTCCTAAAAATTGCAAGAAGTGTTGAAAATACTTATCATAGACAATCCACCGTTGATTAAATCAATGTTACGTTGCTGTGCCGCAGTACTTATTATTAAGGGTATGGCGATAAAATACTAATTGTAAATGTTGTTGATCACTGTTATTTTCTATTACAATACCATTTTTTTCTAAACTTGCGAATGTGGCCAGAAACTTTTGAGAACATGCGTTTTCCTTTCTATTTAGTTTTGTCAATTAAATTTATTGATATTTCTCTGTTATTCTATAAATAAGTGCCTTACTATTGTGTCAAGAAAATGTATAAGTATCACTTTAAGATTCCTTTTCATTTGGGTAAACTTACAAATTAACTAAAATATTTTTGCTGGCCGGAAACTTTTGATCACCACTGTATATGACTTACGTACTATTCTATCACAGTACACACATCACTCAGTAATAACTCATGGAATGAAATTCGGGAGAATTTTTGCAGTCAGCGTGGCATGTGTTGGCGAAACATTGATTGAAATTTCGTAGGATTTCCCCATGACATGATTATAGCCATCGACTTTTCAGTAAAATTCTTTATTGCCATTCGAAAGACCAGCAAATGAAATTCCAGTACCTACGGCTGCGACTCGTGTCAACTATTCATCAGCATACCGACACAAACATAAAATAGCTCTTTTTTACGGTCGCGTTTAGTCAACTGGAATCCTGCCTTTAAACAAAGAAAATATAAAAAAGAAAGAAACATCGGCTATCCAATACATTCTCAAACTGTACAAAAAAAAAAAGAGCAAAATTCAGAACTGTATTGTTGACTATAAATGGATTTTTAATTGGGAAAATTATAGCCATTGAAAACTAACATTTCGAGATCTTTCAAATGATTACAGTCAAACCGAAATTTAATAAAAGAAGATGTTACGTAATAAAAGTTAAATTTCGGTAAAATTTAAGTGAAAGAATTTAATGATTTGTTACTTCCTCATAGCAAATATTTGGAATGTTTACAGTGTGCTGCTATAAGCTCGCATAAAAAACTTATTAAAGTTCAATTTTTAAATAATAATAAATGTTAATACTGAAAGAAATAGATGTTGATATCCAGCGGACACTTTATTCATAAAATAAAAGATGATGATAAGTACACGAATAAAATATATCTCAACGTTTCGGTTTACTCTATAAAAATATTATCATGAGAAACATTTTCAAAAATACAAATCGGCAGGGCACAATATGTTATATCATTAAAAATCATAGATTAATCGAGGTTTCTGTAAACCAAACCAATAACAAAGTCTGATTTCTTTTTTTCCCCTTTTCTTTTTCTTTTTTCTTTTTTTTTGTGAATGAGTCTTGAAAACGAGCACACTTTTACTTACCCATCATACGTAGTATAGGGTAAATCTTGCAATAGTTTTGAAAATCGTTTTTTTTTTTTTTTTTTTTTTTTTTTTTTTTTTACGGATTTACAAGTTTTAGACACTGGAGATTCCGAAAAATATATTTTTAGAAAGGAAAATGCCGTCTGTCTGTCTGTGAACGCTCTACTTACCGAACAAATTGCGATAGAGACTTGAAATTTAGTATATACGTAGTATGTAAGTATAGGAAGAAACTTTTTAAATATCAATAACCTCGATTACCCGGATTTTTTATTTTTTTATTTTTTCTCCTCTTAAAATATTTGTTTTGATGAAAGAAGCAAATTTGAAGCAAATCATATATTTCTATGAAGAGTAATCATGTTCCGTACGTGCGTACATACATACGTACATACACGCGTACATACATACATACGTACATACACGCATACATACATACATACAGAACATGAGAGCCTATTAGTTCTCAGGCTTTGACGCCCGTGAGCTAAAAAGACGTAAGATTACACTGGCTTAGGATAAAATATATCAGCCTATGATAAACAAGAATGCTCGCGCTGTGGCAGTCATTAAATTCCACAAAATCACGCCAAATTGAATTCGTCTAGGATAAACTAGTTTGGCCAAAAATCGGGTTTGGCCGGTAACATATATACATATATATATATATATACACACATCCTAGATATACGAATTATAAATTAAACAAAGTGGACAGCATTTGTAGTAAGCGAAAACTTCCAGCAGAGATTCTCCGCACACTAGAAGGAGATTGGAGCTAAAAACAATTAGCTGTCCTAAATTCTCAAAGAGGGTTCATTACTCGTTGTGTTCCTTTCTATATTAGATTATTTGTTATTGTTATTTAATTTTATGGGATTCATTTCTGTTTAAGAGAAATGTTTTTAAGGTACAGTCCTCTTGGTATCTCTCTAGTCTAAAAGAAAAAAGTAACTTACACTGTCACCGCCACTGACTTCGAATTTTTTATGACCTAGAGTATTTCTTCACCAATATTAAGAAAACTATTACACAGAGAAATGTTTGATAAATACGTTGATTTTGGTAGTTTTTAAATCGAATAATTATTTTAACAGATATTTAATGTTACATTTTGGTCAAGATCGTTCCATTAAAAAAGTTTTATAGAAGCAAAAACTATAATAGGAATTTAAACATTTTTGTATAATTTTATGCATTAGTTCTTGGTGTGCAGACTGCATTTATCTTTTTTTTTTATTTGACTTATATTTTAAGGATTTATTTTCATTTTAAATTTAAATTTTCAGCATTTCGATCTATATTTTTTTGCATATTTTAGAAAAAGTTATTACAGTAGATTCGCGATTTTATGACCCCCGATTTAGTGACCATTTGATGAGGTCCCGATCATTTTTCAAGACTTAAAATATTTTTCCAATCTCGTTTTAATGAGCCACAAATAAGCCAAATTTTAATTTAGCGAAAAATCTAGAAATAATAAAATTGAAAAATCTAGAAATGGTAAAGATAATTTTTCTTTTCAACTATTTTATATGCATTTTACAGCGTCAAATGTAATGCAATGTTTAAGAAAATGTAGTGAAGTAAATAGTCAATAATTCTAATCAATTTAGAAGTAAAGAAAATTCATCAAACAAATTCTTAGTGGTTATTCAAACAACAAATGATGCTCGGCAAGCGATTTTTCAGGACACAGTTTTGCTTCCCTCCCGTCGGATGTTTAAAGAAACAAGCTTTGAAACTTGAACCTGCTGCCCAGGAATTAAAAAAAAAAAAAAAAAAAAAAAAAAAAAGAACACCTCAACTGAAGATTCAAATCATCTAACATACAAGTATTACGGAAACATATTGTATGGCCGGAAAAACTCATATCTGAAGATTATGTTGATGTTGACGATAAGTTCAAAATTGAGAAAACATTTTAAAATTTTCATTTAATCCGCAGCCTCCCAATCCTGTTTGGACATTCCAAATAATTCTATTGACGAGGAAATTGACGGTGTTTTATATATACTTCCTCCATAGAAAAACAGAGGACGTCATCATGCTGTATGACATTTACATCAAGTTGTATGGAAGGAAAGGAAATTATAACAACTATTTTCAAAAGTTTCTAACTGCCATTTAAAGGGAAAAAAATCAGGGTTGGCAAGTTTCTTCCACAGTGGAAAAAACCGCGGAAAAAACCTTGGAAAAAATCGACCGGAAGTAATAGGTTTCTTCCAAGTGGAAGAAACTGTTTTTCTTTAAGAATTTACCATATATTTTCAATTTTGTAAGATATAATACATATCTTCTTCCTATAATCTAATATAAATTAATTTCACTGGACCAAAACAAATTTAATTAAGTATACATGCTAAATTAATAATTATATCAGTTTTCAGCCAAGATGACACACAACACTTATCTAGAGATCTTCAACCATTGGCTAAATGAAAAGAAATTTTATCCAAAATATACAAAATCAATTAAATGTTATCCATTTCAATTTAAACAACATATTTTTTTATTATTTAAATTTCTGAAACTAGTAGTAAATAGTAGAGATTCTTTACTAATGGTAGAATGAAACCAATTTAAATAAAATATTTTAATTTACATCAATTTTATTAATGTAAATAATGTATAATAATTACTATATTAAATAGAGATCAATCAAAAATATGGTTTCGTTTTTGGCCAAAAATCCAAGTTTTGCCAAAAATGTGGGCGAAAATTCGGCCAGATCTTAGTATTCTCCAGACACTTAGTATTTCAGAAATATTTTTTCTTCCTTCGGAAATTTTCAACATTAATTATTGATTTGAACTGTATCGACTCAAATGAATGTATTGCAATGAGCTTCATTGCTTATAATTATCAGTCATGATTTATCAATAATCTCATAGAAAATTTTTAGTTTAAACTGCATTAGATTTCAAATATCCTTTGAGAAAGTTATGGAACAAATGATCATTTACAAAAATCATCATAGAAGAAAAATTAAGATGTGCGTACTTAAACTAAAATATTTTTTTAATTATTAAATGAAATTCGTATAATTAGAAAATCTTTCTGTGTCATGGATGAATTAATTACGTATTGTATATGAAAATAAAGTTTTTGGATTATTAACAGTTTTACATAATTAATAAATTCTATACATATAATTAATTTCACTTATGTACATTTATGTATATATTAATTACTTTAAAACATACAATTTAATTTCTTAAAATTTTTTTTCGATGTTATCGTTTTCAGCCAAAAAATAGGAACGTCACTTAAATTCGGTTTTGGCCTTGAAAACCTGTTTCGGTCTATCCTCAGTATTAAAAAAGATAATTCAAATCTTTATTTTTCTTAGTACAATGCAACATAGAATAGCAAAAATGTTTTTTATCAGTAGGGTGCAGCAATCAATTTCTTAAATTAAATTGTATGAAAGCAAAAAAATGAAGATTTCCTACACTTCAGGATAGTTTAAAAGCATTTTGACATACTCATAGATGTTTTTAGAACACTAATCTTTTGAAATTAGAATTGTGATATTCATGCTAGATGAAAAATATAAAAAATTACAAATTTGTTTATTTATTGTATTGCACAGTTTAAAATAATGCACATTTATATGAAAATAATATATTTTTATATGAAAAATAAACAGTTTGTTGGTAGTTTCTTTTTCTTTTTTTTATAAATGGAGCAATTAACAAAAAAAAAAAAAAAAAAAAAAAAAAAAAAAAAAAAAAAAAAAAAAAACATCCTTTTACTTTTAGAGCAGTAAAAATTCATCACCTGAAAATGTCTGCTGAACCTGAAGTTTGTTATTTAAAAAATAACTTATCTTTGCAAAAATTATATTTTTTATAAATATTAAATTTTCCCATTTAAATTTCATGTAATTATACTTTAATTCTTTTACATAGTTAATATACTTTGAGCATTTGTTTTTTTTTTTCTGGTGGTTTCTTCCATTTCTTCCAGTTTCTTCCGCTGTCCTAGAAGAAACAGGTTTCTTCCGGAAAAAACCCAACCCTGTAAAAAAAAAAAAAAAAAAAAAAAAAAAAAAAAAAAAAAAAAAAAAAAATTATCTAATATGATTATTCAAAAATGTTAATTAATCCTGTGAGCGTTTTGTGAAAGGGTAAAATTGTAATGTTGTTTTCTCTGCATTTTAGTTAAAATGCTTAGAAAATAAGATTCTTTCAATATTATATATATATATATATATAACTTAAATACAATTATGAATATAATCCTTGAGAGCATTAATTATCTTTCAATGTATTGAAAATTCATTAAATCTATAGAATTATATTATCTTAAATATTGCATATATTGCAGTGAAACGTGGAGTTTAGTGAATGGAATATTACGTTACAAACACTTAGGGGATTAACTAGTCGAAGTTATTTTTTTTATTTGTAAAATGTTAAAATTTTTGTAAAATTTCCATAATTTTTAACCATTTTTTGAATTTAAAATTTTAGTCTAAATGCTGCAAATATATTTTTTAATTGTATAAATCACTTGTTTATACTGCATTAGAATGATAGGTATTTTTGAAGTGCACTAAGATCAACCAATATTAGCAACATTTGTTTTAACGATCATCCGATTTAACATTCTATTTGCAGAGGTCTTTGTTAAATCGAGAGTCTACTGTATTTTAAATTGTTGCCAAATTTAAAAACAGCGCAAAGAATAATATTTCCTTCCAATTAAAAATTTATTGACACTCGACTATTATAAACAGAAAAAAAAAAAACTTTCTAAATAGAACAAAATTATTATGTGCTAAAAGCAGAAAAATATTGAAAATTATGTCATAAAAATTGTATTTACACATAGATTTTAAGAGATTAAGAAAAAATTTAAAATAATAAGTTCATTATTATGTATTAAAAGTCGTAAATGGGAGAAATTACGTCGTATTTAAAATAATGAAATTGTAATAATGCCAAAACAGTTTAAATTTAAAAATATATTTTCGCGAGACATTTATTTCATAATTTAAAATAATCTTTTCAACACTTATGGTAAATTATAAGATAGTGAAAATAATACTTCCTTTCTAACAACAAAAGTATTTTCACGTGGTTATTAAAAAGAAACATAAAACTTTGGTAAAAAATTACGTTAGATTTAAAACGATACAGTAGTTTAAATTTAAAAATATTTTTACACGAGACATTTCATATTTCTAGATGATCTTTTAAACTATTATTGCCATTCTTAAAGCTGCGCAAATAAAAACATTTCCTTTCAAGGAATAAAATATTTTCACGTGAATATTACAAAGAGAAATAAAGCTTTAAAATAATAAATTCAACAATTTGCCTTAAAAGCAATACGTAGGAGAAATTATGCCATATTTGAAATGACCAAGCAATAATACTTCCGAACACCTTTAATTTCAAAATATATTTGCACGGGGCATTTATTTCATATTTTGAGATAATCTTTTTCAACTATTGTAGTGATTTCTAAGACAGTGTAAACAATTTTTCCTTTCTAACAACAAAAATATTTTCACGTGACTATTAAAAAAAGAAAGAAAACTTTGGTGAAAATTATATCAGATTAAAAACGATACATTTTAAATGTCCTTTAAAAGGACTTCCTTTTCAAATTTTTAACTTTTTTTTTTTCAAAGACGAAAACAGCCATTGGATCTCTTAACAACGGCTGATATGTCCTTTAAAAGGACTTCCTTTTCAAATTTTTAACTTTTTTTTTTCCAAAGACGGAAACAGCCATTGCATCTCTTAATAGTGGCTGATATCTCCTTAAAAGTCTCCAGTCAAAGAAAAATGAATGGAAACTATTTACAGGGATATAACAATTTTTACTTTTAAATTATAGTCCAATCTTTTAATATCCGATAAAATTACCGTACTTTTAGAATCTGCGGTGACCAAACGAGAGTTGGCGAGCGCAGTTCGTAGAGGTCAGAGTTCCCTAGTATTTAAAAATAATGTAAAATGCAAATGACCATGCGCATATAGGCAGGACCATGCATATATAAATACATCGTCTAGTGTTTTTTTTAATATTTCAACAAACAAAATATATACATTACTTATTTAAAAAACAAGAATCCAATAGGAATCAACAGGAAATATTTTTCTCGTTGAACTATTACCCACATTAAAATAAATATTATTTAAGGAATGTCGTAAAAATTCATCTCAGATAAGTTTGCGAAATAAGTGAATATTACTGACTTCGATTATCGATTTCACGGACCCCCCCAATCTTTTATTTTCTGGTTTTATTATTTTATCCCAATGGCCCCAGATGAATGGACCAACAATGAGTTCGAACGTTGTATATAGTGAAATATAGTAAAAGGGGAAAACTACTAGTCCTTAGTGCTCGTAGTTATAATAGAAAAGAAAGAAATAAAAAATGACAGCATTTGTTCCCTTTTCTAGACCAGCGGTTACCAAACTTTATTGGTACGCTATCCATTTCTAAATAAAAAAAATGTTTCGCGACCCACTTAATATAATGGTGTATATCAGAATGGAAGTTGGTATGTGAGATCTATAAGCTATCGGCTATCCTACCCAACGAAACTCCTGAATTTTTTTTACGAAGGCTACACTATTAACGAAAATAACAATTAATAATTTCAATGTGTGTAAGTGGAATAGTAATTAACACAACACACAAGCAAGAAAGATAATTAAAAATACATTTAATTACTATCAAAACATAACTTTATAATCAGTCCGTTTCCTTGTACTGGTTTTTACCGATGAAACGATCTATATCAAGATTAAAACTCGTTAATTGCAACCTAAATTCGCTTTCAACACACAGTTTTTAATACATTTGTTTTTTAAAAACAGCAAAATAGGAAGCATGTTCCCATGATTATGTTAGGTTAAACTCCACCAAGGAATTCAAAGCTCATTTATATGTTTCTGGACATTCTGCTCGTATATTTCTTCATATGGAAAATAAGAATATTCCTTTGAAATATTATTTGCTATTGAAATTGTTATGTTTTTTTAACAGATGAAATACAAAATATATTTTTGTGACACACCTCGATTGTTTCCCTGACCCATCAAAATAGCCACCGCGACCCACCAGTAAGTCGCGACTCATAGTTTGGGAGCCGCTAATCTAGACATCTAACAATCTATTTCACTTAACAAATGCACGACGAATGATGTTATGGATAAGATAACAGAATATTTTTAGTTTCAAAACAAATATTGGAAACCAGGCTATTTTAGACTTCCGTAAAGAAATAAAAAAACATGCTAAATATACTTTCTATACTGGACTGCTCCAATTTCGTTCCTTTCCCTCAATTTATTCCTTGCATTAAGCCATTGATATAACGATTCACTTTCACAAATTTTGTAAAAACTAAGATATTCTTTACTTTTCCCTGAAAAAAGCCAAAAATAGCTACATAAGAAACGAAAGGAATAAAATATCGGGATATACTAAGAGCAACTTTTCTTTACTGAGATACTCATCGTGTAATAAAACCTGAAGCCGTTTGTTCGGGGAGAGCAGTGATTGTAATGTACTTCGGAACGCAAATAGCTCGTCTGCATCAGGGAAAAAAGTAAATGTTCTGCCTTTATATAAATAGAAGGTCATTCGATACAAATAAATATTGAAATAAGATATCAATCATTCCAGAAACTTTTATGGTATCATGAGCCTAAAAATTCTACATGAATGACTTCATTTATGCCCTTCAATTTTGCAGAATGTGGCAGTTAAAAAAAATATATATATATATTCTTAACACTTCTAGTATTTTTAATATTGTATAGTATATATTATTTTCTATGTTCTATATTTATAATAAAAACGACTGTATCTTTTCGAATGTAAATCATGATTATTCCTAGAATATTTTTGACAATATGCAGTTATCGTAAAATTAAAGATTTTTTGCCCGTGGTCCTGCTAAGGGGTTCTTCAGTCAAGCGAAAAGATCCGTTCGTTATAGTGCTAATATTACGACAGCAATTTATAAACATATCTCGGTTGAATTTTAATATTTTTAAATGTTTCTTTCTTATTTTTTTTGTATTAGATAGCTGAGATCAATTTGTACACAGGTCGTCAAGAAAAAAAAAAAAAAAAAAATTAGATGTGCCAATTTTAAAACTTTCTTCTGCCTCATCCATCGTAATGTTTCAAAAAGTAGTCATACATGTTAATACTTCAATATTATTAGTTCAATACTATACTAACTTTGATTTTCATCTTAAATTTCTGCTTCGATCAATTAATCGGAGTAATAATTAAAAAAAAATCTAGAATATGATATTTATTAATATCAATAGACCCTTATTTTGATTAATCAGCTGTTTGCGAAAAGCTGGCAAAACAGGCCGCGAATTCCTGTTGCTGCGCGAACCGCTAAAGGACAATAGACCTAAGAAACATCAAGAAAATTATACAATAATCGTTATCACAGCGGCCTTTTCTTGCGGAATTTTTTCGAATTCCAGGAGGACCTTTGGTTGTAGCCAAATACACACACACACAAAATTAATTCAATTCTAAGCATAACTTTACACATACGTTTCGATGGTGCAATATTGAAAATGGCACAAAAATCGCTATTACCTCTTCTGGCAGATTTTTTTTCTAATTCAGGAAGAACCTGTTGGACATAGCCAAACACAAACACAAAATATTTGGTTCAATTCTATGCATAACTTCATATATTTTTCGATAGTACATTAGCGGCACACGGACAGGCAGACATTTTGTATAAAATTGTTTTTCGGGATCCTTCACCCTTAAAATGTGTAAATCAGTCGAAAACCAGAAATCGAAAAAAAAAAAAATTCTATTACATTTCTGTTAGAAAGATAGGAGAAAGTAAAAAACGGCTTTGTACTCATCGATCTCAGTTATCTAGTAAAAAAAAAAAGTCTTTTTAATATTGAAATGCAAGCGAAATATCATTATCAATTTCTGTCATTGGATTAGCACAAAAGAACGGGTTTCTTCGCATGACTGAAATAGTCTATTAAAAATTCGGAACTTCTCTACTCCTAAATGTATTGAAAAGAGTAAGAGTCCATTTATATACTTTAGTTTAAAATAAAGACATTGTAAGCTTAAAATGCATCAGGTTGGGCATACGCCGAAAAGCAATTCTGGTTATGGTTTTGTTCAAATTTATTCAAATTTGGATAATTATCTTCAGATAATTTGTTTCAGTATTTTAAAAGTCTTTATTCAAAAGTTAATGAGTCTTTGCCGTATAATTACATTCCAATTACTTTTATTACTTTTATTTTTCTTCTATGTATGGCATCATTATAGAAAGAAGAAAGGCTTCTTTTAAAGAAAAAAGATATGGGATTTCTAGTAATTTAGTAATAGAATAACTTCAAATGGAAGTCATTTGAATTTAGTTTCTTTCAAACAAAAAAAAAAAAAAAAAAAAAAAAAAAAAAAACTTTAATAAAAGGAAAGAAATATAAAAGTAAAAGTATTATTTTCTAAAAAATACACTTTTATAAGTATTCAATGTTTATCTTTAATATCCGGCCTAATTCTTTTACTGCAATTTATGTTTTCCTTTAAAAAAATCCCGTCACAATACATTAAACAGTAGATTCGAATAGGAAAAAATTACTACTTTTTTTATCCTTTTTAGAAAGCACAAGCAAATTAATTTATTAGAAAAATATAGAATTTTGCCTCTGTTTCTTTTTACTTTCTTCTATCTTTACTCTAAAAAAAAAAAAAAAAAAAAAAAAAAAAAAAAAGATTCGCGAAAATTTTGAATTCCGATTTTCGACGGATTTACCTGTTTTAGGTGGTCAGCGATTCAGCGAAAAAACTACTGCTTTTTTATCCTTTTTAGAAAGCACAAGCAAATTAATTTATTAGAAAAATATAGAATTTTGCCTCTGCTTCTTTTTACTTTCTTCAAAAAAAAAAAAAAAAAAAAAAAAAAAAAAAATAGATTTGCGAAAATTTTGAATTCCGATTTTCGACGGATTTACCTGTTTTAGGTGGTCAGCGATTCAGCGAAAAAACTACTGCTTTTTTATCCTTTTTAGAAAGCACAAGCAAATTAATTTATTAGAAAAATATAGAATTTTGCCTCTGCTTCTTTTTACTTTCTTCAAAAAAAAAAAAAAAAAAAAAAAAAAAAAAATAGATTCGCGAAAATTTTGAATTCCGATTTTCGACGGATTTACCTGTTTTAGGTGGTCAGCGATTCCAAAAGACACATTTTTACAAAATGTCTGTATTGTGAAATAAATTTTGTGGGTGCTCTTTCTCAAGTACTAATGCACGGAATTTTACAAAACTTTAAATTCAGTTAGAACTTTTGTCTATCGGCTCGTGCAGAGACAGAAACTCGTTTTTATTCCGATTCATTGACTGAAGCAGAAATTTAAGATGAAAATGATATAAATTAGAACTAATCAGCTTTTCGTGTATATCGCCCAACAGGTGGTGCTGCTATATTGCCTTTTCACGATTTCCACAATAGCTGTATCACAAGGACTAATGGACGGATTTTCATAAAACTTCAGATTCCGTTAGTCCTTGATATAGTATGGTTTTGATTACCTTTTGGTGTAAATCGCACAACAAATGGCGCTGCTATGCGGTATTATTCATGATCATCGCAATATCTCAGGAACTAAATCATGGATTTTCATCAAATTTCAGATTTAGCTAGTCCCTGATATAAATTAGAATCCTGTAGCCTTTGGGACCGTTCAAGTATTACGTAAGCATATTTTTAGTCATTTTGTACCCCCTCCCTCCCCCTTGTAAGAAAATATAAGCAAATGCTAGAACCCCCTCCCCCCTTGCTTACGTAAGATTTTATGACAGTTTAACTGTAGAACGCTCTTTCCCCATCATATTTTGTTTGCTTGTTGAATTTGAACTGCAGTTGCTTCGTTGTTTAATGCTTACGTAAGAATTGTCGTGACCCCCCTCCCCCTTGTCAGAAAAAGTAAGCAGACTCTGGACACCTCCCCCTCCCTTTAGTGCTTACGTAATACTTGAACGATCCCTTTGGAGTAAATCGTACAACAGGTGGCGCTGCTATGCAGCATTATTCATGATTATCCCAATAACTTTATTTTAGGATCTAACGTACGAATTTTCATCAAACTCGGAATTCAGTTAGTCCGTGATATAAATTAGTTTTCTTTAGTTTTTAGAGTAAATCACTCAACAGGTGGCGCTTCTATCCAATTTTTTTATAATTTCTTCGATAATTTTATCTCGAATACTAATATATTGATTTTCATTTTTCAGATTCAGTTAGAACTTGAAATAAGTTGTTGCAGATTAGATTTTGGTGTAAATTAACAAACCGGTGACGCTGTTATGTTACATTTTTCTGGAAGCTTTAACTTGTATGAAATAGAAGAAAGTTTTGGGATTGTCACATCCGATTAGTATAAAATAGGACAACAAAGAAGGAAAACTAAAACATTACTTAAAAATTATCTTTGTTAGGATTTCTAAATTGATTTGTCAACTTAATACCACAAATTAAATAACATTAAATTATTAACACGTTGAGTGCCACGTCAATCATCGGTGACCGACCGTGAATTTTTCGTTAAGTCTCTTCATCCACAGGTGACTGTCAGTATAATAAACGATATAAAATTTGTTACATTCTAGATAAATTTTTAAGTAATTTCGGGGTTATAGAATGAATGTACCAAATATTTCTTGCAAAAAAATTTTAATGTTAACAGCTGTCTTTTTTTACGGTATCACAAAATTAGGCAACTTACTACTGATGTACCACGTTTGATAGAAACCTGTACAAATCTGCATATGGGCAAAAAGGACTAGTCCATGTCGAAAATGGGAAAGTCAGTAGCATCCTGAGATGAATTTGTTTATTAAACATACTAGATATGTATGTCGAATATTTTTGGCGAATAACTTTTTGTTCCAGTCATTAAATTACATGTTTTTAAATATTACTTTGTAATTCTGTTATGTTAAAATAAGTTATAAAAAGTCAAATATAATAATAATAAAAAAAAAGATGACTTAAAGGTATGATTATTAAACTTAGCGTAATAACTTTTCTCCTCGCAATAAAGCGTAATGTAATCTTTTTAGAATTAACGACTGCGTAGCATAATTTTAAAAATTGCCAAAGTGGCGATTTTTAAAAATTATTTCTGTACATTATTGTTTACTTGATTTATTTAAATTATTTGCGTGAATTGGATATGAATATGGCACAGATATATAAGCAATAGGATTGAACGATTTTTTTCAACGTCAATTTGGCAAAATACTCGTTTTCGAATACTAGTTACACAAGCATTTTTCAATTATTTTCTATTATTTAAAAAAGTAAATAGCAATAAATAAAACAATGTTAAAATACATTAACTGTTAAAAACTAATAACTATAGAACAAAAAATGTTTTACATAATTTGAAAAAAGAAAATTAAAGAAAATTAATAACAAAGAATTTATGAATAAATAAACAGAAATTGCCGGGTTACTATATCAGTTAAAATAACACCATTTTGATGCCAAGTAAATGCCCCAGTGAGTATATGACATATACAGGGGTTGGACAAAAATATGGAAACACCTTTAAAAAAACACGTTTCCTTGCCTAATATGGTGTAGGGTACCCGTTGTTATTCAATATAGCTTGCAATCTTTTCGGAATGGATAAATACAGTTCCTGTATGTTTGCCAAGGGAATATTGTACCATTCTTCCTGCAAAACAGTGGCAAGTTCAGATAACGATGTTGGCGGTGGATAGCGAGAACGCACTTTTCGCTCCAATGTAGACCACAAAGGTTCGATAATAATCAGGTCTGGTGACTGTGATGGCCACGGAAGATTCGACAAGTCATCCTCGAGCTCAGGAAACCAGCCTGGTCAATGTGAGCTGTGTGAACGGGGGCGTTGTCGTCTTGGAAGATACCATCACGATTGGGGAACAAAGTTTGTACCATTGGATGGACTTGATTGGCCAAAATGTTCACATAAGTCTGAGCAGTAATACACCCTGACAGAGTTATCATGGGGCCAGAAAAAAACCAAGATATGGCTGCCCAAACCATCACCGAACCCCCACCATGTTTCACTCTTGGCAACTAGCAGTCTGTATTATGGGCTTGAGATGGAGTTCTCCAGACGTAAACTTTGCCAGAAGTGGGAAACAATGTGAAAGAAGACTCATCAGACCATATTACTCACTTCCACAGCTCTATAGTTGAGGCTTTATGACTTAAACACCACTTTTTCCTGTTACGGGCATTAGCATCACTGATGAATGGCTTTTCAATTGCAGCACGTCCAGTAATTTTCTGTTTATGAAGCTCCCTTCTAATTGTTTTGATACTCACAGGGTTTGGTAACACGACATTCATTTCAGCAGTAACTTTTGCTGCTGTGGTCTTCTTATTTTTCGCGATAATCCTCCTTAATGATCGTCTGTCACGATCACTCAGCACACACTTTCGTCCTCGCTGTGATTTAGTAGATGATGTTTTTCCGCATTTCAAATATGCGGAATAAATCTTCGACACAAAACCTCTTGAAACACTAAAAACATCGACTACCTTGCTTACGGAAGCACCCACCATACGCGGGCAAACAATTTGGCCAAATTCGAAGTCTGTTAGCTCTGTCATAATGCAATGACAATTTCACATAACAGTGCTCCAACAACGACTGAATGGTGCAGCGATTTTACGAAGTTGTATAGGTGGCGTCAGTAGACGAAAACGCCAGCGCCATCTACATAGTTAATTAAAATCAATCTTTCTTTTCAAACATGCATTTCAAAAGGAGTTTCCATATTTTTGTCCACCCCCTGTATGAGCCCTGAATATTTAGATTGTTCGAATTGGAGAATTCATCACATAGCCGTCAAGACAGAAGCCAAGCAGTCATTAAATCTGCAGTTTATCCATAAATATAAATGTAAAAAAAATAAAACAGTCATGGTTTTATTGAAATTCACAAAAATATAACAAATCATATACAGTAAAATCTCTAAATAACGGACACCCCGGGAACGCAGAAATTGTCCGCTATTCGGAGGTGTCCGCTATTGGGAAAACCTCAGAAATTCAAAAACCGATAAGAAATGCTTAATGTTTCAATAATTTACTTTTATATGTCCTAAAACCTCTATTATATAATTAATCATAAATTAAAATTATTTTTAAGCAATAAAATTAAAATAAAATTGCGCACACTTTTATCCACTGTTTATTATATTATTGTGAAAAAATCTGTTACAAAAGTTTATTTTTACTTGCGATTACATGTAATTTCTGTGTGATGTTATTGGAAATTGTAGAGTCCCGGGCGAGGAGGGTGGGATTGCACTTTTTGATCTTTAAAAGCATAAAATCTCAAAATGTTCTTGGATGAAATTTCAAAAGTCTGGGAAACTATTTCTCCCGGGTAATCCCCTGAATTTAGCATCGAACTTGCGAGGGGAGGGGGGGGGGGGAGGAGGGGATTTTCCCCAACTCTCTATCTGCATTTAACTGTGATCATAAAATTTGTGACACGTTGTCCTGATTAATTCAGAAGCTTTTTTACTTTTTTTTTCATTTTTTTTTTCTGTTTAAAAAATACTTTTTCATCCTTTATCGCGGAATAAATTGTCCGCTATTCGGAATGTCCGTTATTCAGAGGTTAAACATACAAAAATTTAAGTTTTGGGAGTGGGGATTGGTAAACTGTCCGTTAAATAGAGGTGTCCGCTATTCGGGAGTGTCCGTTATGGAGGTTTTACTGTATATTATAAAGCAGAAATTCTGAAACTTCCAAACGAGTGTTTTCAAAAACTACCCGATGGATTTTTTTGCCGATTGTATCATTCGACAGGAAATATTTTCCTGAAGGTTTGTGATTCAAATTTACAGGGATAACTCTGATTTTTCGTAGTAAATTTTGTATTTTTTGGTTATTTTTGACAAAAGGGTTGCCAGTAGCTATTTTTGGCGAAAATTATAACTGCTAAAAGAATTAAAATGGCTATATCTATTAGAAATATTAACAATATCTTGCAAATAATAGCAAAAAATAACTACTGATAATATTAATAATAATGAAGAAAGACCGCTTAAATGAGGCGTAATATTATAAAAACATATTTATCTTGAAAATGAAAAAATATTTGTTATGCTTAAAAAATAAATTAGCGCGAAATATAAAAATTAGTTCAACTTTTGGCGACTTACCCCTGGCATTAGAATAAAAACATGAATTTCAGAAATTGATTAAATGAATTTTGAATGATAGTTATTTCCCTTTTTATTATTTTCTTTCTCTTTTTTATCGAATTTCCATATAATATAACTTACAGCAGAAAAAAGCAGATCTGATTGTAAAAGACACTGTAAGTTGTGAGTTACTATTCGTTTCTATAACCATTTTCATCTTGCTTTTGCCGCCAGAGAATGTGTTTTTAAGCCGAAAATGCACTACTGACTTGATGTCTGACTTAGGTTCTTAATGGTCGCAATAATGTTGTTGTTTTTCAAGTGAAGATAATTTTTAGAGTATATTTTAATATTCAATCGTAAATTATATAGATATGAGTATAACTCTTTTATTTCTTTTTGCAAATGTTTTTATTGTTAATTTAATTTTTCTTGCGCCATTTCGTCAATTTCACTTACAGAAAAAATTTCAGTTTTAAAATTTAAAAACTAAAGAAGGAAAGATTACCCCATCGATTAAAAATCTACCGCCAAATTCCAAGATTAAATGTCAATAATGGATGATCGTAAATGTCACATTCACTTGACATTAAGTATAATATAAATATTAACTATGTCATCAAGTGATTTTTAATTCGACAATTTATTTCTACTTTTAATATGCTCTGCTAATTATTTTTTCGTTATTTAAAGGAAAATTTATGCTAATCTATATAATCTGGCTAATAGTTTGACGATTTGTATAATTTGGCGAAATTGGTCGACGGTATAACCAAGTAGTACTGAAGGAAAAATTTTGCAATTCAAAGTAAATTTATGCAATTATGCGTTATTACTATAGATAAATTCAACATTTGAAATAAAAAATTCCCGCTGAATAAAATTTACAAGTCTTTTTTAATTGACCATTTCTTCTTCAATACAGGGTGATTCATAAAAGATGGGCAGAACTTTAAGGGGTTATAGTATACTTAAAGACAAATAATATTAAATAGGAGACTAAGGGTCCCAGACGTATTCCCAAGGAGATAGGGGGCATTAAAGTTTAGGGTCCGAAATTTCAAATGATTATAAAAAATGGAAAAATTGGTCGATTCGTTTGCGGTTTTTGCAAAAAATTTTCTTTATGCCAGTATTTTCTTGAAATAAAATTTTAAAGTTCAATTTCAAAAAATGCTGATAGGGGGCGCTTTAGACTTTGGAGTAACAAACAACTATTTTTTAACGTTATTTTTTGTATTTCTTTAAATGATTTCGAAAGCTTAGACTTAAACTTAAATTTTGATCTAAAAATCTGAGTCCTAACGAGTAGTTAAGTAGCGTAAACTGAAATTTGAAATTTGAAACCCTTCTCCCCCCAGAACAAAAATCAGTTATTCCCGATCTTTGTGTCGTAGATTAGGCTCTAACTACTGCCGCGTTTTGCTAAAATTATTCTTTATGTCAGTATTTTCTTGAAAATAAATTTTAAAGAAAATTTTCAAAAAATTCCGATAGAGGGCGCTTTAGACTTTGGAGTAACGAACAACTATTTTATACCGTTATTTTCTGTGTCTCATTAAATGCTTTCTAAAGCTTAGACTTAAACTTAAATTTTCAGCTCAAAATCTGAATCGCTGAGCGTGGTTCAGTAGCGAGGGGAGGGGGTTCAAATTTCAACTTCTGAATATAGTTCAGTTTGCACTACTTAACCATGCCCAACTATTCTGTGCTGTGATACGAGGCAAAAATACAACTTTCGTCAAGGACTGCATAGTCGGAATTCACTCATAAAGGCACTGGCACAGTTGGAAACGTCGCCCATGCAAACGTTAAAGCTCCATTCCTGACGCTAGTCACCGGGTGAAGAAGGAGACAGAAAGTATGCAAATGTCAAATGGGGAAGAAGAAGAACACGTATGCAAAATTTCGACACGATTCAGGCATAAAAACCACTGAACGGTGAGTCAAGTGTAAGTCGCTGTAGTAATGAATCGGAAGATGGTGCCCTTCACGAATAAGGGAAAGGCTGAGATGCATTTAATTTACGGAGCGGCAGATGGAAATGGTGCAGAGGCACAACGAATGTACGGAGAGCGATTTCCCAACAGGCGGTTGCCTAACCGCAAAACTTTCTAGCGCGTGCACAGACAGTTGTGTGAGACGGGATCATTTCTCGCTTCCCGGTCGAATGCAGGTCGTGCAAAAAAGGACGAATCAGTAGTTGTTGCAGAAGCCATTCTGGATGTAGTAGCGGCGCAGCCAAGTACAAGTACACGAACAGTGGCTAGGCAGGTGGATACCTCACAGTCCATGACTTGGAGGGTACTGAAGGATGAACATTTGCTCCCGTTTCATGCGCAACGAGTCCAGAAACTGTCTCCAGGGGATTATCCAAATTGTATTGAATTCGCCCGCTGGTTTCTGCAGCAGAACGCGCTAAATCCACATTTTGGACGAACTGTGCTTTTTACCGATGAATGTACCTTCACACGTGAAGGTACATTTAACACACACAATGCACATGTATAGGCGGATATCAATCCACATGCTACGTATCCACATGCTCATCAGAGACGCTTTTCCATCAATGTTTGGGCAGGAATCCTCGGAGACCACCTAATCGGAAAGTACCTTCTTCCTGAACGCCTCAACGGTAAAACATACCTCACATTTCTGCAACATGTGCTGCCAGACCTATTAAACGTTGTTCCTCCACGTATCCGGCGGGTCATGTGGTTCCAGCACGATGGAGCGCCAGCCCATTACGTACGAGACGTCCGCAAATATCTGGACATTACATTTCCGAACAGATGGACTGGTCGAGGTGGTCCTGTTGCTTGGCCTGCTCGCTCTCCAGATCTTTCACCCCTCGATTTCTTTTTTTGGGGACAATTGAAGGCTCTTATGTATGAGACACCCATTGAATCCCCCGAGGAACTGGTCGCCAGACTTTCCGCCGCTGTAGGGGAAGTGCTCGAAAAGCCTGATGTTTTCGTGAATGTTCGCCGTTCCATTCTTCGCCGTTGTTCTGCGTGCATAACCTCTGGTGGTCACAATTTTGAACATTTATTGTAATTACATGTTAATAAATATGATTTGGTAACATAATCCTAATTTGTGTCTTTTTACCTCGTATCACAGCACACAATGTGTGGACATGGTAAACAGAACTGTGCTCAGGAGTAGACATTTCAAACCCCTCTCCCCAGAAACTTAACCACGTCTAACGATTCAGATTTTGGGCTGAAAATTTAAGTCTAAGCTTTAGAAAGCATTTAATGAGACACAAAAAATAACGGTATAAAATAGTTGTTCGTTACTCCAAAGTCTAAAGCGCCCTCTATCGGAATTTTTCGAAAATTTTCTTTAAAATTTATTTTCAAGAAAATACTGACATAAAGAATAATTTTAGCAAAACGCGGCAGTAGTTAGAGCCTAATCTACGACACAAAGACCGGGAATAACTGATTTTTGTTCTGGGGGGAGAAGGATTTCAAATTTCAAATTTCAGTTTACGCTACTTAACTACTCGTTAGGACTCAGATTTTTAGATCAAAATTTAAGTTTAAGTCTAAGCTTTCGAAATCATTTAAAGAAATACAAAAAATAACGTTAAAAAATAGTTGTTTGTTATTCCAAAGTCTAAAGCGCCCCCTATCGGCATTTTTTGAAATTGAACTTTAAAATTTTATTTCAAGAAAATACTGGCATAAAGAAAATTTTTTGCAAAAACCGCAAACGAATCGACCAATTTTTCCATTTTTTATAATCATTTGAAATTTCGGACCCTAAACTTTAATGCCCCCTATCGCCTTGGGAATACGTCTGGGACCCTTAGTTTCCTATTTAATATTATTTGTCTTTAAGTGTACTATAACCCCTTAAAGTTCTGCCCATCTTTTATGAATCACCCTGTATTTTTTCAATCAATATTTCGCTATTCTTTTTCGCGCAGGCTAACAAAAATGTATTTTAAATATTTTATTAGATAAAACGTAAATAACACTTTTCTATTTTTTAAAAAAATATTTTTAAAATCTAATTCTACTATTATGTGTCTTACAGGATAAAATAGCAGAATTACTTTTCAAAATGGTTTTATCTGTTAATTGTATGTTATTTGTTTATTTGGGTGTTTGAATTTACTTTTGTCATCAAACAATGCGATTTTATACCAAGAAGGCATAAGCCGGAGCGATGTTCAGAATTACTAAATTTTCTCACTCTCTTTTAAATGTGTGAGAGCATTTTTAGGATATTTTTTTTATGTTTAATTATAACTATATAAATAGCAGTTATAGCAAAAAAAAAAAAAAAAAAAAAAAAAAAAAAAAAAAAAAAAAATGCGTATAATGTTTAAATTTTACATACATGTCTTCCTCATCCAAACTGTAAAATAATTTAATTGCAACTTTTTAAAGTTTTGGCGCAGATGTCATATACGCACCACATTCGCATGATTGCAACAAAATGGCGATTTTATGCCTCACCTGGTAAACCGACTATGGTTGTTTATTTATTAATAAACTATTTATTAACTTTCATTTTGTTTTTTAAAATAATATAAATCATTTTGTTCTATAGCTATTAATTAAACTTTTTTATTTATTTTTTTTAAATAATATAAAATAATTAAAAAATATTTATGAAATTGATAATTAAAAACCAAGTTCTCCAAATTGGCGCCAGAAAAAAATTGCGCCAATGTGGTGCATACATGACATCTGTGTCAAAGTTTTTTCACTATACATAAGTAGGGAAAATGCAGTATAAATACCGATTAAAATTTTTTCCAAATATGGAAATTTTGTCACAGATTTGGTCATATACTCATCGAGGTATCTCACTGGCGCCAAAATGGCATTATTTGCCTCATATGGTAACCCAGCTACAGTTGTTTATATGATGATAAGTTGTTTATTTACTTTCTTTTTCTTTTTTAAAATGATATTTGTTGTTTTGTTCTACAGTTACTTTTTTATTTATTGCTAACTGCTGTTTAAAATGATAGAAAATAATAAAAAATACATAAATTTCTTTGGTATTCTAAAACGAAGATTTTGCCACATTGTAGTTGCAAGAAAATCGTGCTAAACCTATTGCGTATATGATGTCTGTGTAGGAATCTTTTGTGAAATATGAAAAATGTAAATTGGCTACTACTTGCTTATCACGTCAACTAATTTCGCCAAATCGTTCGCCAAATTATACAAATTTACATAATTTTATCTTAAACTAGCAGGCTATTCCCGCTTCGCTGGTCCATATTTCCAAACGAACCTTGACTCTAAGAAAATGGTGATTTAAAAATTTTATTTTATAGCAGTATAGACCACCCTGGAATGTTCTTCGGTATTGCTGAAAATCATGCCAACGCAATTGCAATATTGTACTGTTGTAAGTCTTGGCGATAATTTGGGCAATTAAGCACCATCTCTTTTATTTTATCATTTATAGTAGAGCTTCGTATGGACATGAGACCGTTATGACAACAGAAATCAAAATGTTCTCGAGTCATCACACTATTACATTAGAGGGCATTGCAATGATTAGTGAGATTGATTATAAAACTCTATTAACTTTCGGATTGTACATTATCATTTCTTAGCTGTTAAAATCCGGACATCTGAACTTGCACTTTGTGTAGTTCTGGTAGCTTACATACAATGTCATTTCATGTTACATTTTTTAATAAACGTCCTCTTCTAGCAGGTCTACTATAGTTTCCTATCTACCTTAATCTGTTCCAACAAGAATACATAGAGTAAAAAATGTAAGGAATTATTGGCAGATAAAGAAGAGTTTTTGTTTGTTTGTATTTATGACGGCCATTTATCTACACGTGGGATATAGGCCCTAAGGAAAGGGTGCCCTCCGTGGAGGTGGCAGACGAAGAAGGTGTTTTACTTATATATTTATTAGAACAATGAAGCATAAAAAGTGTGTTTTAAAGATGTATTATTTGAATAACATTAAAATTACATCAGTTTCACTGCCTCTTCCTTTTATAAAACAGTTGCTAACATGTAGCCGTTAAATCAGAATAATCTTGATGACTAAATTTTGTAGAAAAATAAGTCTTTAGTTTGCATCTAATAAAATCTTTCTATCTTCTGTAATCGATTCCATTATGTCTTTTAGTGTCAAACATTAGAAGTGCTAGAAAAGATATTGTTACAAATGTACCAGACTTATTTTATGTTTGTCCTCAAATAAATGTGAAATTTACGATCATCCATTATTGGCATTTAATCTTATAGCTTGACGATAGTTTTTTGTTCGACGGGGTAATGAAGTAGTGTCTAATCTATATATATAAAAGAAAGTCTGGATTTCGTATTAATCACAGCACAAAAAAATCTACCGAACCAAAATTGTTGAAAATTGGGGTAAAAATACTTCTTATAACATCGAGTGCCGCTAAGAAGGGATTTTCGAAAATTCCACCCCTAAGGTTTGTAAAAAAAGAGCGAACTTAAAAAAAATTCCTTAAAAATCGGCTTTTGTAGTTGTTTTTCAACTGATATCATATTTTAGTGTATTTTTTCATGCTGAATCGAATGGTACTAAGCAAATTCTTTTAAATTGAGTAGATCGTGAGATACTTCATATTTTCCAAATTTGACGATTTCTTCGGCGCAAAAACCTGAAATTTTCAATCCTTATCTATATATATATATAAGAAAGTCTGGATTTCGTATTAATCACGACACAAAAAAATCTACAGAACCAAAAATCTTGAAAATTGGGGTAAAAATACTTCTTATAACATCGAGTGCCGCTAAGAAGGGATTTTCGAAAATTCCACCCTTAAGGGGGGGGGGGGGGTAAAAAAAAGAACGAACTTTTAAAAAATTCTTTAAAAATCGGACTTTGTAGTTGTTCTTCAACTGATATCATATTTTAGTGTATTTTTTCATGCTGAATCGAATGGTACTAAGCAAATTCTTTTAAATCCATTAGTTCGTTAGATACTTCACATTTTCCAAATTTGGCGATTTCTTCGGCGCAAAAACCTGAAATTTTCAATCCTTATCTATATTAATATTATAAAGAGGAAAGATTTGTTTGTTTGTTTGAATTGAATAGGCTCCGAAACTACTTGACGGATTTGAAAAATTCTTTCACTGTTGAAAAGCTGCACTATTTCCGGCGAACATAGGCTATATTATATTTACAAAAAAAAAAAAAAAAAAAAAAAAAAGGATCTTTACTAAAATACCAATAATGTAACCCAAGGTGTAGAAAAATGACCTTAAAATTACCTTACATCGTGTCTGCTGCGAATAATATTGATTATAATCTATATACATAAAACAAAGTCGGGTTATTTATACCATTTATAACTCAAGAACGGATGGATCGATTTTTATGAAATTTTGTATGAAGGTATCTGAGACCATAGTTTAACATATAGGCTACTTTTTACCCGACTATCTAAAAGGAGGGTACTGTTTTTAGTAGTTAAATTTAATGGGATGAAGTAGTAGTAACAATTTGAGGTATCAGTAGTGGCACGGGACTGGGCGACTTGCTGTTCCCGTAGCAAAGCGAGGGCGGGCTGCTAGTATATATATAAATCGGAAATGTCTAATCTGTGAATTAATGAAAGATGCTCGACATCTAATTTAAAATAAAATTTCACTCAAAACAGAAAAAAATAATAAAAAAAAAACAATATTGAACACGATCCCTTTGGCCTAAGAGGCTGTTCTCTCTACAAGCTGTATAGAATCGGCTTGGCATTCTGCCAAGCAAAGCTCCCACAACAGTGGTCTTGCATTAAGTTAATTTCTGGCCACTCCTCTACCAAATTGTGCCGCATTTTCTTCGTAGCATGATTTACAATAGCGTCGCACTTTAGAAACTTTTAGAGTTTTTTTCCTTAATAGATTGTGTAAGAGAATCTTATTTTGCGGACCGAACGGAAAGATAGACAAAACAGACTTAGTACTCAAGGTGTTAATTAGTAAAAGCACACTTTTTAAATTTTAAAGATACAATTGCATCAAAAGTCCATAGACTTAACACTACAAAGGAGAGACCTTGAGAGTCAAAGGAGAGACATTACAAACTTGAGTGAACAGTCCCTTTAAGCCATGGTAACGAAAAAAAATGCCTTGTTCAAACGGTTAAGCATGGCAACCCGATTATAGAAGATAGTCTCCATTCATGAGTATCATCCAGTCTTCCGTAACCTCGTAATATTTAAAGTCAGAATTAATATTAGTAAATTTTTTATTTACTATATGATGATGTTAGTTGAATGATATTAGTTGATGATATAGAATTTATTTATAAGTCTTTAAAATGTTAATCTTTAAAAATATCATTTTCCAAATATTCGTTGTAATGTGTTAAATTACAATTATTATTTTTATTTTTTTTTACATACGTTTTATTTCGTGTTTAACCGAATGTTTAATATTTTAAATGCACAAATTTCTTTCGAAAAACAATGCATTGTTGATACCAACGTTTAATTTTCTTGTCAACCCCCAATTGTGGCTGACACTTATCACCCGTGCTCGCAATTTTGCTTAGAGCCCATTTAATATAAATGAACTCTGAATAAATAATCAGTTTTAACTTGTAGGCCTGTCAAGAAGGTTAATTTTCATTACGATAAAAATCCTGTGGGAATGCACTAATGCACTCTGTATTCAGTTTCAAAATCGTGTGACATATAATGGGATGTAGCTGTTTTATAAATTACAAAGATAAAATTTCGTTTTGCAACTCGCGGTCCATTACTTAATAGTGTTAATGTTCATTAATGTTTAACATTATTACTGGGAAAGCGTACATATAAATATATGTACTTAATAATTTATACCACTTTTTTAAAAGTTAAACGATTACTTTTAACTTAAATAACTACGCAAAAAAATTTAAAATGTACAACTGAATTTGAATGATAAGAGAAAAAAAAAATGCCTATTAAGGGACTATTTCAGTCACGCGAAAACACCCGTTCTCTAATGTTAATTCAATGGGAGAAGTTTTATAAAGTATCTCATTTGCATTTGAATATTTTTAAATGATTTTTTGCAGTGGATAGCTGATGTCAATCTGTGCAAAATCTCTTTTTTATTTTTTTCGATTTTGTTTGCAGATTTTTTTTTATGAAGATGTTTTTACTAAAGAAACTGGTTCCGAAATTGAAGGAGTTCTGATAAAAATATCTGTAAGCAAAGTAGAAAAAGGGAAAAACGGCATTTGTACAGATCTACCTCAGCTATTCAATAATAACAATAAAAAAATTCAAATGCAAACAAGAAATTTTTAGATTTTTCTCCTATG
Organism: Maratus speculifer; assembly: GCA_964019185.1. Taxonomy (NCBI): domain Eukaryota; kingdom Metazoa; phylum Arthropoda; class Arachnida; order Araneae; family Salticidae; genus Maratus; species Maratus speculifer. Next base: position 50,671,554 of record OZ025290.1, on the reverse strand, counting down.
ATTAATATTAGTGGATTAACATTAGTTTTCGCGCGATTGAAGTAGGCTCTCAATCGTTACTTATAATAATCCGTGAAGGTAATCAAAATCTTAAAAATACACACATAAATAAACTGTTTACTACTATTAATTTCTCTAATTATCTCAAAACTTAAAATAAACTTGATATGGGTACTTTGTTTAGACTAAGTCATACTACTGACGTCGAAGACTTTAAAGAACTAATAATTTCAAAACTCGGCAAAGGTTGCAAAAGTTAGAGCAATTTTCGAGCTATAAATTTTACATATTCTTTTCAATTTAACAATGCGATAATAAGAATGAAAAGGCTCAATATGGTTTAGAATCGGGATTTAAAGGAATCAATAAATAAAAGTGTTTTGTATGCTCCCGACTTTTCAAGGCTCAGTTGTAAATCTTATAAACAGGAGATGCTTGAAACATTTTTATCGCTCTTTACTTTCTTTAATTATTTTAAGAACTCAGAAAATTATGTTGCATTATCTTATAAGGGGCGGGCTGATCCTTTAAAGTTCAAATTATCTCTGGTAAAACCAATAAATTGAAAGATTTGGACAAAATTATCGATATATTTATAAATTTTATCGCCGATGGTAGTGGACAATGAAAGGGGTTTCTTTCTTAAGCTTCTGTCTTCATCAGACGAAGCGTTCGCGAGCTAAAGCTAGTCCTATGGGGAGGTTATTTGCCAACACCTCGTTTACATGTCGATATTTTGAAGAATTTTCTTGCTTGAATAGCTAAATTGCATCTCTACATTGACTCTTTAAAAATTTTCTCGATTTTGGTTGTAGATATTTTTTATGATGACGACACTTTCATTTTCGGAATTGGTTTTGAAATTAAAAGTAACTTTATAAAAAATATCTGCAACCAAATCGAAAAAGTAAAAAAGGAACGATCTGCAGATGCATTTCTGCCATCTAATGCAAAAAAAAAAAAAAAAAAAAATGTTGAAATGTAAACGAGGTAGTAGAAAATAACCTCTCTATAGGATTAGCGTTAGTTCGCGCGTGTCTTCTCCAGCAGTTCGCTTCACGTTCGCTGCCACTTACGTGAAGATGTGATGATAGTTAATGCCGCACTGTAGACGTGGGTTTTTCCCAGAAGCCGATTTACTTTTTATAACAAAAAATCAGCGAAAGATTTTCCCGCGCCAGCGCGTGACTAGCTATTGGACATCACCCCACATCACGTGCTGGCGCTTGAGTGGCCCCTTAACGTTGGCGCCATGTCACGCGCTGGTGCGTGATCGGCAGCGAATGTGTTAAGTTTACTCTACTTCTCGACAAAAATCACATTGAAATGAACAGATATTTTGTTCGTAATTAGAGGCAATTCTGTTTATTCACAGAGAGTGTGAGGGAGTGACCTTTGTCATAAAGGCACTTTAGTATTTCTGAGATCGTGACGTCAATAATTTAACATGTGTAAGCGTAAAAGCGACATCTATCCTCTCTTTTACTTTAACTTTCTAGAGTGTGTGTGTCTCTTTCGGATTTTACAGTTAGGGCTCGCGGTTAGTAGTATTATGTAAATGTGAGGTATCTCAGTTTGCAGCATATAAAAGCTTGGAGTTTGAATGTGTGAAGGGTGTCTCTGGCATTAGCCAGCCAAGACTGAATGTGACTAGCGACATTAGATAGCGAAGTGAATCACTGGCGATAGCCAGCCGAGGGTTCTGGAGATATTAGTCAGCGAAGTGTGTTTTTCCGCTGGTATCCAGCAGATTGAAAGTAGCATCGAGCCTCCAGTGAGTTGTGAAGGAGTTTCGGTATTCGAATAGAGAAGTTGGCCGTGGTAAGAAATTTAATAGTAATTGCATTTGATTATCTCAAAGTAAATAAAGGATATCTACAGCCACGGGCTGTCTAATTAACTTTTATCTAGCAGCTTAGCCGAGAGATAGTGAGAAGTAATCAGAGTTGCCCCGACTGAGCTAGTTTCGCCTGCGAGTATGCGTTTAGTCTTTTCGTAGTATTCTCAATTGTGAAAATTAGACTTGCTCCACTTCCCTTGAGCCCGTATAGTTTTTAATAAACTGTGTTTTTTATCTTAATTCATGAGTATGTCTGCATTTAACTCCCAGCACGAGCATCCAACCGTTACAAGAGTATAACATTGCCCTTTAGAGTAAAGCTTCCATAGCAGTTTCACAACCATAGTAGTTCGCATGCCATTGCAGTTTCACAGGTAGTTGGCTTATTTTGGCGCATCATTAAATCCATTATTGTTGTAATTTGTAAACATCTGTAATCATAAAGATAATTTGGGAATTTGTCATCTGTCGCCGACTAATAAAAAATTCTTTAAAATTAATTTATTAACTGATAATTAACCTTTTATTTCTGGATGGTAGTTTAAAATACCATTAATATACTTTGTTATAAATTTCGTTTAATGAATTGTTTAATATCAATAGAGTTTAGAATGAATTATAGACATTTTAGGTTTATTTTATTCTAAAAGGAATAGTGGTTGGAGAAAACAAAATTATTTTTGAAAGAATGATTTCTTTTTCATTTTCTTTTCACCTTCACTACGTTGAAAGATTGTCGATGAAAAGTTTCAATTGAGAATTATTCCTATATTTCTATTGTAAGAGCATTGTATTTGTATCTTTCTTAATTCTTTAAATTACTAAAAAAATATTTTAATAAAATGATTTGATTGAAGTCATAAATAATGCACGAGATCCTCATAAGTACAAATTTAATTTATTAATTTTTAATTGGTAAAATAATTCTAAAAATTGTTAAATGTCTGTGTAAATCTTCTAATGTATACATAATTTCAATTAATTTTCAGCAGTAAAATTACGCTTGAAATTCTTGAATACTTAATACGTCAATTATCACATTGCTAACTAAGCGAGAACCAACAGAGTGAAAAATGACCAATCCGAGGATAAAACTCGGAACCTTTGAAACAGCGTTCCAAGTACTCTACCGTTTAATCTACAAGGGCAATGCCCAGTTCAGCATTTCCCACTCCATATGTTGATAAGGCTGCAATTGCAGCACAAGATGGAGACATCTTCATGAGCACACAATCCTGCGACGTAACATCAGACACAAATAAACTCAACTAACTGTATTTGTTTGTTTAACCGCTATTCCAATTGTTCCCGGTTCGATCCTCGGCTTGGACATTTTTCAATCTGCTGCTTCTGTGTTTAGTTAACATTGTGATCATTCACGTATTAAATATTCTTCTAATGTAGTTTCAAAAATTCACGAAAAATGCTTTAGAAGATGAAATTTTCGTGTATTTATAATTTGGTTTATAGGTCTAAAAATATTAAAATGGTATACTGATGTCGGAAATACACCTATAAATATAATTATTATATTTATATCATATCAAGAAGTGAGCGCTAAATCGATTACACAATTCCTCTTTACTAAGTCCGAAGTTGAGTTAAATAAGATAATTTGAAATTTTTTTAATATAACTTATACCCTGAACAAGAAACAATTAAAAAGATTTATTACTTTTTTTTATTTTTGTAAAAACGGGAACTATCTCTACTAAGAGAAAATTATAATCTTTAAGCTAGATAGAAGTGTCCATAAAAATCTAGCCACCTGATTATGGATACTATAAGATTTATGGAACTGCTTTTAAACGCTATTTACATGCAATTAGGCATAAAATTGCTTTTCAAGCAACGCGATAAATCTTAATAAAATAATCTTTTATAAGGCATTAATTTTTACCCCTTTTTAGTCTAATAAGAAAAGCTGCTGTATTTTTGTCGTTTCTGCAACGAAATGAATGAAAAAAAAAAAAAAAAAACCGAATAATTTTTGTATGGATTGAGGAATACAGTAAAACCCCGATAGTTCGGATTAATTGGGACCGGACCCAATCCGGATTATCGAAAATCCGGATTATCCGGAGAATTAGATAAAATAAGTGAAATAAAATATAACATACTAACAGAAAACCGCCTTTATGTTAAACTTATTGAAATTTGCAGACAGTAATAATGTTTACTTTGCTTAATTATTCCGAAAACATGCCAGAAAAAGTTTTTTTTATCTAAAATACGACGATGAAACAAGTTAATGTTAAGGAAATTAGCCAATCGCTTCTCAAAATTGGAAAAAAAAAAAAAAAAAAAAAAAAGACCAAACCTATCCGAATTATCCGGAGATTCGGATTATCGGGGTCAGAATTAGCGGGGTTCTACTGTATTTTACTTCAAAATTATTTTCATGTTTTTAAAGTATCCGAACACTTTTAACCCTTTCGGGCCTGAATTTGTTCCCATTTTGATCAAAAAATTACTTTTATCTTAATAATGTTAATCGCAGCTATCCAAATACTCTTATTAAAATTTAAAAATTATCTCATTGTCTGAAATCTTACGAATGTACTTATTTTGCGTACTATTGAATGTTGCGAATTTATTGCATCACATGATTGTGGGCGGAGTTGACTGTCTCTCACTCCGTTAACGTAATAGTCCCAAACTGTGGAGAAAGCTATTGTTTTCCTTCAGAATGAAATAATTTTCAACTCGAAAATGAAGCAATTCTTGGTGTGTTCTCATGGAATTAATTGTAATAATATTAATTATAATTCTTGGATTATTTTTTATTGTTGTGTTTGTGCCTGTTGAATAAAATCAAGAAAAGACCTCAAGTCTTTTAATTTGAAAAATTACACATTTGGTACCCTTATCAAGTATTATTTATGAAATCTCGAATCTTGGATTATACCCATATACAAATTTCTCTTTATTCAATTCATATTTAGATGACAATAGGCTAAGGAAAAGTTTTCGAAGATGTTTAGAAAATAATGTTTACAATATTATTTTAGAAAGAATTTCAACTTTCTATTTTTATTTATTTATTTATTTATTTTACGTTTTATCATACATGATTGGTTCAGAAACGTGACACATTATTTAAATTTAAAGAATGAAATATATGGATAAAATTAAGGAGTCGCCGAAACTGCAAAGAGAATTAAATAATATTTTATTATCATTGTAGAAACCTAAATGTAGAAACCTAAACGAAGTCATAATAAGAAAGGCATAGCCATATACTATCATTTCTATATAAAGAAAGTAAAAGAGTAGTTGTTAAGACAAAATAATATTCGATGACAAGACATGTACTACTAATAGTACACCAGACTCGAAAGGGTTAAAACGTAATTTTCGATCAAAATAGCGATTTTTTATTATTACAATAACATTAAAATTTAATCTTTTATTTATCGAAATCTGCTTGAATTTTGTCTGTATCTAAAATAGAACCTGAGTTACAGCCGTTTAAAATTACATCTCTTACAGCTTTTGAATTGTGTTTTAAAGTTTAAAGTTATTTTTAGCGTTTTCTCAAAATGTCAAACGCAAAACATCCTAAAAAAATTATGCATGAAATACCAGGAAATTTTTTGTACTTCTTTTACAAATGTGTTTTGAGGGAATAGACTATATTAATGATAATATATCAAATAGTTTTATATTTACATTGGTATAAATGACAAAATTGAGACAAATTTTGCGAATTTTTTATTTCAATAATGCTTTAACTGTCATTTTATTTATATATTTAAATATTTCTATACACGACATGACAACTGAAAAATATAATTGAAAAATTGAAAAATACGATAATTGAAAAATATTTAAATATAACACATTTAAATTTTGTTTTGGAATTGCAATGCCTTTTATAAATAATTTTTAAATGTTTTATTTTCATGTTATAGTTTTCATATACATGATGTGTAAGTATTACGGTGGCTTCCAACGACTAGTTTGATATAAATATGATTTTTGGTGTCGTTAGTGCATACTCTATAAAAAAAAGTTTAATGAAAAATATCTAATGTAGCTATCAATTAAATAAATGGTTTTCATCTGTATTCTCTAATCCGTGAAATCCGGGGTATATTCCCTTCTAAATATACTTTTTATATTTCTAAGATATCCAGAAGTGAGTGCCAAATCGATTACACAATCCCATATTTAGCAAGTCCATGCTGAGTTAAATAAAAGCGTATAAAAACCAATCTGAAATTCTTGTAACATAACTTATGCAAATCTAGTATGTAACATAACTTATACTACCTAGACAACAAACAATTAAAGAGATTTATCACCAGCAATTCCTAAAAATGGGAACTATTCACACATTTCGGGTAAGAAAAGTCTGCAATCTTTAAGCAAAATGGAAATGGCCATAAAAACTTAACCATCAAATTACGTATATACCACAATATTTATGGAATTGTTTATAAAGGCTATTTACATGCAATGAGGCATAAAAGTGCTTTTCAAGCAACATGATAAATCTTAATACAGTAATACATAATGAGAGATTAAATTTTACACCTTTTCTATCTAAGAAAAGCTGCTATAGCGTCGATCCTTAAACAAAAAGAAAGAATAAATGAGGCTAATTTTTGTATGGATTGAAGGATATTTTACTTCACAATTATTTTTATGCTTTTAGATTAATACCAAGATAATCCTATCGTTCACTTAAAAATGAAATAAGACACCTAAATTAAATGATAACAAGAAAGAAAAAATCATGCGTTTAGAATAGATTATGAAACCACCTTCCAACACAATCCGTATACTGTAACAAAACCCCATCTAAACTAATATTATAAAGAGGAAATATTTGATTGTTTGAATTGAATAGGCACCGAAACTTCTTGACGGATTTGAAAAATTCTTTCACCGTTGGAAAGCTACACTATTTCTGGTGAACATAAGCTATAGTCGCCGTTTAAAAGGATAAAAATAAAACGCCGGATAAACGGATCAAAAGCAATTTGAGAAATTAAAAGTTACCTGACACCCTAGACACATGACAATCACTAAAACACATATAAAAATCGTAACTATGAAAAAAAAAAAAAAAGAAAAAAGAAAGAAAGGAAAAAAAAAAAAACCATATCAAACTTTTTACTCCGACCTGATATAAAAGCGTGTGTTTTAATTTTTCAAACTATTTAGCAATTATTAAAAAAGGAAAAGAAATGCTGAAACGCGAATTAATTAAAAAAAAAAATCACAAAACGATTATTTTGGAGTTTTCAAAAAGTTATAAGAGATAATAAATATTTTAAAGAGTAGTGAGCATCAAATATGGAGCGGGGGGGATTTTGTTTTTAGGGGAGCGGTCAAATATTTAAAATTGTAACGTTTTCTACCATTTCAAATGCGGACTTTCACTAAGCCCAGGGATAAATATTACTTATTTAATATAAAAATTTCAGATAGATTATAACACTAATATAGATTTTAAAGAGTAGGGGACGTCCAATTATGGGTAGAGGAGGCAATAATTATTTTTGGAAATACGTGATCAAATATTTAAAACCGTACCGTTTTAGATGCGGATTTTTCACAGCCCAGAGAAAAGTACTTATTTAATATAAAATTTTAAAAGTACTTTCCCCTATTCTCGAATACTAATTTCATTAATATCTTTCTCCAGAAACAGTTTTGTTTAGTTCGCCCCCTCGTTGTGAAATGTGAAACTAAAAAATTCCAGAACCCCCCCCCCCCCCCCCACACACACACACAGCCTTTTTTTTTTTCTTGACGTGCGTGCACAGTACTTCTGCTAAACGGAACCGTAGGCAGCGGGGATTTGGTACGAGATTGGGTCTTTTTATGACATTTTGCAATAAAAATTTCAGGTTTGTTTTAGAATATAATTACGGGCCCGGGCAACGCCAGGCGGCTCAGCTCGTAGTTTATAAAGGTGAAATATGATGATGCCTAAATAAATAATTTTAAAAACTCATACTGTATTGGAAAACTAATTTCTGATTTTACAGTCAAATCGCTCTTGTATTGAAGAATTTCTTAAATCACTAGCTGACCCGCCCGGCGTTGCCCGGGTCCGTATTAACAATATTAAACGAACTTGAAATTTGTATGATTTTATCAATAACTGGAAGCATGCAGAAATGCATTGTCTGAAATACGTCGCAGCTGACTTTGTGAAAAATCGGTTTTAAAAACAACAACTAATATTAAGCTCTAGAAATACTTAAAATGAGCAATGAGAAACACGGGAGGGAACATGTATCCAACGATTGCGTTAGTTTCGTGTTAAAGTGTTGATATTTACCCGTAAAAATCACTGTTAAATCACGTAACTAATTATTTTTTTCGCATAGAAATCCCAAGTGAAAAATTTTGAATTTCAAACTAATTATATCATTCTTAAATCCGACTATACCGTGAATGAATCGATACGCGATGATAAAAGATTGGTATATAGTATTATAATTTCAGAGCCATTTAACAAAAGTGTATATTTTTAATCAAAGCATGCGTAATGTTGACTCTGTGGACAAATTCCTAACCGTAAACTTTTGTACCATAACCATAATCTGTCTGTAACCTAACTGCGACTTAACATTACCCTACCGTAACTTAAATATAACATAAATGTAACCTAGCCGTCACTTTGAAATATCAATATAGAAGCATCATTTAAGATTTTGCTTGAAAAGTTAACATTCTTTCGTTAATGTCTTAAAATCGTCTGCACTCTGAAATCTATATTTTAGACTAATATTTGTTATTTAAGTTTTCGCGCATGATTTTAAAAGAATGTTTTCATAAATATATTTTATATATTGACATAGAGTTATTAATATGTTGTTAAATTAAAAACATATTTTCATCTACGTTATAAAGTATTAAAAAGTTCTGAAAAAAAAAGAAAGCTTTTAGTAATACAATTTTTAGTTCAAATCAAATGTTTTCAATATTTTATTTAATTTTATTTTGACATTTAAATTATTTCGAATTTATCAATTTCAATTATTTTAAAAGCAAACATTTTTTAAAAATAAATAATATAATAGATAAAAGACCATTTTAAAAAATTACTATTTCTTCATAAAATACGCTTCAGCTGTTATTCAATTCTTTCAATTCGTCTTATTAATACAAAATCCCTTCCACATGCTTTTGTTTGGGACATTAATATTTGAGCGATAAATGGTTTAATATTGCAACTCTTTTTTCGGTTTCCTTCACCACCACCTATCTTTTTCCTCCATGGTTTGCAACCGCTGTGATAAAAAATCATTATTTAAACTGACAGTTTGCCAGTCTATGAATTTTAAAGGTCTGTTCCAGCTTTTTAAATTATTTATGCGAAAATTTTATGCAACCAACCAACCATAACTAAATGAAGAGAAAAAAAAGAAGAAAAAAGGCGATTTTTTATGAGAGTGATCTTTGGAATTTAATTAATTACTCAGTTAATAAATAGAATTTCGAAATTCTGAAGCTCAGGTGCATCAGGAGAGATATTGGGCTACTCTCATAAAAATTTTGAGCTTCGTACGTCCCATAGATTTTGCTAGCCATCGCAGACACACACACACACACACACACACACGCAGACAGAGCGATTTGTTATTTTATTAGTATAGATTCATAGAACACAAATAACTGTACATAAAGGTAATAAGAAACATTTATTTTTGTGTAATTTTAATTTTTAAGATTATTTGAAGAATTGATTAACTTTATTCTTAACACAATGTATATAAAGCGATTTCTTTCTTTCTTGTCGCTTTAATTTTGTTTTTAAACAAATAAAAATAATATGAACTCTCCAGTCACTAATAACGATGCAATTAGTAAAAAAGTGACTGTTTGCATTTCAACCTACCGTATAAATCCTAGTATATGTGTATTTTTTTCTCCTTATCATGGCCGATTTTGTTAGTTAATTTTCTTTGTATTTCATGACAGATGACTTTGCTACCCTATTTATTTTAGCTTTCTGTTTGTCATTTTCGTGTCAATAAAATGTCCTGCAGATTTTTAGTTAATGAATTAAAAAGTAAAATATAGCAGAGAAAGATATTTAAAACTTGCTGTTATCTAATTTCTAAATTATCTAAAACGATACTGAAAGCGTTAAAGAAAAAAGTTTAGTCAAATTTTAATCAAATTGATAGACAGTATAGATTGATGGCTGCGTCCAGTGTGGAGTGTTCTGAATGAAAACATTTTACCTGATATTTGTTCGAGATGTAATTAATAGAAAGCTGCTGCTAGATTGTTATAGGTTAAGATTAATCGTTGTTAAGGTCAAAGTCTCATTTCTTTCAGTACGGAATCCAATTTTCGTAGTTGTAAAAAATATAAATAAAATAAAAATAAATAAATAAATAAATCAGCAGTTTACTTTTGGACGACATTCGAAAATAAATCGATATTTATCTAAGTTCTATTTATTAAGTTGCTATAGAAATCTATAACGATGATGGCAATGGTAGGCGCTTACACTTTTATCGCTCATATATAACCTCTAAATATCATATAATGAAAACTTTTAGAACATCGAATAAGAAAGAATGTATTTTCGTATGAATTTTGTTTGAAAACTTTAGCTCAATTTAGCGATTTTTTATAATTTTGAAGTATCCTTTTTAATAACCTTTAAAGTATTTTTTAAAACCTTTAAAACAATCTGAATTAATTTGTTTGCAGCAATAATGTAAAATAGTTACTACAAAATTATCACTATTTGCAATTGCTTACTGAGTACAAAAAAAAAAAAAAGTTTATTTGTAAGATAAAATAAACCATAAGATAAGGTACGTTTGGCGCTAAACTCAAAAAAAAAAAAAAAAAAAAAAAAAAAAAAAAAAAAAAAAGGTTTGCAAAAAGTCAGGATTTTTTTTTGTCCAAACTGAGTTTAGTTTGATAATTATTACCCAACAAGATAATGTTATTTTATTTTGCTTGTAACCTCAACAAGCGGACTTTGGCATACACTGTTAAAACTAAATCTGTGAATTCACGGTGAAACTACTGGCAGCAAAGCAGCCGAACTTTTACCGTTCCGTTAGTAGATTTTCCGTTTTGGGATATAAAAGAAAGGAAAACTCCGTTTGATGAAGCAGTAACTTTCTGTTACAAGTTTTGATTTTTAATGATAATAATTTAATATAATTTTTTTAATTAATGAATCGATTAATCGTCAAAGAATTCGAAATTTCCGAGTAACTTTAAACTGCTATATCATTTTACTTTATTTATTTATTTACTTATTTTTATATAATTTACCACAAGCCGTCCTGAGGATCGAACTCGAGACCTTTTTATAGCGGAACAAATCCTTACTGACTGAGCCAAAGCTGCTTGATTCATGTGTTCATGTAACTGCTTGTCTGTCTATTTATATGCACCCTTTCGTTAATGTACTTCGATTGTCAAAGAACTGATATACAGCTCAAAGTCAAAAAATTAGAATTGTCGGAAAAAAGCGAAAAAATATGCATCGTTTATACAAAAAGTGGTACCGGATATATTGTAAAAACCTACATACACAGTAAAAAAAATCCGTTAAATTTACGGTAAAAATTGCAGTTAAATTATATGTAATTTTTTTATTACATCCAATTTTACTGCAATTTTTACGGCAAAAACTGCTGGCAACATTGCTGCCAGCAGTTTTTGCCGTAAATTTAACGGATTTTTTTTTTTTTTTTTTTTTTTTTTTTTTTTTTTTTTTTTTTTACTGTGTAGCTTGTAGAATCGTTTAGTATAAAATATTAAATGAAATAATGCAATAAATAAAATAATTATTCACACTTGGAAAAAGTCACAATATTAAAATAACCATTTACCAGTTAAAAATTTCAAAATATTAGAATAATGCATTGTAAATTACACGTATTTAAAAAAATCTTTAATATTCGCAGCGTCAATTTTGCATTTAATAACAACATGAACTTACTTTGCCACAAATGACTACAATGTTTTCTGCCTGGACGTGACCATGTCGACTTTATGCTGGAAAGAAGATCAACATTGTTTTTTGGCGCAATATTTTTCAGTCGTTTCTTGATTATTCCCCACAAATTCTCTATTGTATTTAAATTCGGCGAATTAGCCGGCCAGTGAAGTACGTTAATTTGGTGTTGGCTAAGCCAGTTTTTGGTGGACACTAACCTGAGTGTAGGTGCTAAATTCTATTACTCAATAAAATCGTCACCACGGTTGAAAATACAGTAGTACAAGTAATACTAGTGGTAATACTCAAACAATTAGTGGTAATACTCAAATCCGCACAGCTTGGGACCAGAGGTTGTGTGGATTTCAGAATTTTGCGGATTTCTGGTCATTGCTTTGTTTATATTAAAAAAAATAATTTGAATGTAATCAATAATGAAATCAAAGGTATAATGAATGCTTACAATATACTAAAATATTAAAATAAGTAATAAACTAAAATAATAAAAATTGAAATAATTTTTAAAATGATTAAAATATTAAAAGCAAAGATCAAGTTAATAATCAATAATGTACGGTTAAATATGCATTATAAAGATGAAATGTGTTTTTCCTAAATTATTTAATGAAATTTGCCTCATAAAAATACATTACTAATTCACATCAGCATCATAAAATAACGAAGCTTTATTTCAGATTTAGCCCAGACTTAATAACTAAAAAAGCTTGATTAATACATAAATATTCTTGGTAAGATTGTGATTACCAATGATATCAGCAATATCTTGCTTTTTTTCAGAAATAAATTATTATTTCTTCGTGAAAAAACATGAATTCAATAACTTTAACAAATATTACAAATTAAAAAAATGTATGGAACTGATATAAAACTAAACAAGTAAGAAAAATCATGCTTTAAGCATAGATTATGAAACACTTTCCAACACTTCCTGAAATATTTAATAAAACCTTGTTATTTAGGGAAATAAGATGCTAATGTCCATAGCCAAATATGTATTCCAATACTTTTGAACAGCCCTGTATTTGATCCGTCGGTTGATATATATATATACTATATGCTGGGAAAATTTAGTTTAGCGAGAAAATGCCTAACTGATTGAAATTTCTCTTTCAGCACTTTATTCTAATAGAAGGAAAACGCTTCAATATTTTTGTTCAGCCCTGTAATTTACCTAGTACCTTTATTGCACGTCATTATTTTGTTAAAATTTAGTTCAAACAAACACACTCTTAAAACTACTTAAATCATATTTCCAGAAATTATCATCTATGGGTAACCATGTAGCTAATTCTTTGCGTGACCCTGTATATCATTTAATCTATATTCTACAAACATTTCTTAGTAAACTGAAAGATATTCAAAGTAAAAAAGTATAACTTACCTAAAAACCACCTTTAAGTTAATTACTCTCATATTCAGTAACCCCTATAAGCTCTTTTGTGTAACCCTGTAAATCAACTACAGCATTTATATACGCCATATAATATGCAGAAAATTTAGTAAAATTTAAAAGCGCATATCATAATTGAAATAATGCATTTCAATCATCCATCAGCTATCATCGATAATATTCAATACTTCGGATAAAAATATAAGATTTTAAATATTTTGTGTGGCCCTGTAAATGCCATGCACTTCATATTATGCGTTAAATAATAAGTCTCAACTGCGTATATAAATTTTGTAAGACTTGAAATCGTTTAACGTTATTAAAATATGTCGCAAACAATTCTCCCCTTTATTATTGTGTAATCTAATTCTTTTGAGTGGCCCTGTAAATGAATAATAACTATTATTTTGACAGCATATTTTAAATAATACGTAATTTAGTGCACTTTGCGAATGCATGTAAATTTGAATAAGTTTGATAGGGTGTAACACCTTTAAAATTCACTTTAAACGATTTTTTCCCATTGGCCGTAATGTATCGGAAAACTTTTGACTATCCCTGTAAATAAACTAATCATAGTAGAAACTTCATTTTCAATAGGGTTCGTGCTAGGGTAAACATCAATAACATATAAAAATTTCATAGCAATCCGAGAATATTTACGGGAGTTAGAGCGCGGACAGACTTACAGACGGCCATCCGGCCACACGGACAGACGGACAGACGGACAGACAAACCGAATGCATAAACACTTTTCAACTTTGTTGGAAAGTGTTAAAAAGTCGAATTTTGCACCTGCATCTGAACTGAATGTTTCACTGTTTATATCTGTAAACTATGTGCGGATTTCAGAGATTTGCGGATTTAAAAAGTGCGGATTTGAGGGAGTCTACTGTATCACCATATTACTCGTATGTTTTAAACCTGTAACCTATTATGATTTAGCAAATTATTCATTCAAACATCCGATGTGCATGCATAAAAATAAACAGGTCACACATATTCCAATAAACATTATATTAAAACGGTTTTATTCAGAAACAAAATTAAATATAAAGAATCGAGAGGCGTTGCTCTTATGATAAATATTTTAAAAAGGAGTTTAAATTTGCTGTTTGTTATTGATTACTTTCTAAATAACAACGCACAAAGATTATTAATAGCTAATTAATTAATTAATTGTTATTCTTGTAGATTTCTTTTTCTTTTTTGCTTCATAATTATCGAGCATTGATTATTATTAATTAAAATGGAGGTGGAAGCTAAAAGAAAAGTAAATAAATTAAAATAATAACATAATAAGAGGTGTTTTCATCAGGAAACATCGAGTTTAGACGGCACATACATGCCGGTATAGCATTCCTGAAATTTCTAATTAAGAGTAAAACATGAACGAAAAATCCTGCGTACAGAGACGATTATGAAACACTTTCCAAAATATTCAGGATAACATAACAAAACTGTAAAGTTTATTAAGGTTAAAGTTGTATGATTAAACAAATTAGAAAATGCATAATGCATTTGAAAACCAATTTTTCTACAATTACTATCAATAGCTGAAAAACTATCCGAATTTGTTTGTTTAGCCTGCATATTATTTTTAGATTTGTATTATGTATTTATATGACATATTAGTATATTTCAATGAAACGCACAACATAGCTGAAAATTTCCATTCACCAATTTTCTTAATAAATGGAAATGTACTAGATATATCTTTTGTGTAGTTCCATATTTGATCTATAAAATTCATATAGTCCAAGTAATACGCCCAAAAAAAAAAAAAAAAAAAAAAAAAAAAAAAACGCGTGCCACAAATAAAATTCCAGCAATTATTATTCATTTGCAGAACTGTAGCGAAATACTTGTGTGTGTTCTTGTAAATGAACGATAAATTCTATGCACAACAGATTCTACTTTAAGGACCTTCTCGTATATTTAAACCATATATATAAATTTTAATAAACCTAAAAAACAGTGTAAATCATTAAAATACATCACAAACGATTTTCTCCTATATGTCGTTTCCTACAGTCGATGTCTGGTCCGGTCCTCTCATCTGTCTGTTCATATGTCTGTCCGTATGTAACATCACAAAATCTACCCAAACTAATAGTTTGAAATTTGTAATATATGACTGTTACAGAATTTAGTCGTGACTTTTCAAATTTTATGAAAATCGGATCCACAGTTCAAATGCAGGGACAATCAAGAGTATTCTGTTACATTACGGCCAATAGGAGAAAATAGTTTCAAGTACATTTTAAAGAGGTTATACCCTTTCGAGCATAATGAAATTGATATCCAACAATAAAGCACATTAAAGTGCACATTCTGTAGAATATACGGTGCAAGGATTTTTATATCAATTATTCAATCCATTTAATTTTTAATTATAATATTTGTTTACACACATTTTTGATTATTCAAATCTTCTAGCAATAATTTAATTAAAGATCATAATTGAGTCTTTTGCAAAGCATATTTAGTTTTACATTTTACGTCATTATTTAGAATTAACAAAGCCAATCTTTTGTCCTGCATCTACTGGTATACTTTTAGGGGGGAGGAGGGGAGTATATACAGAGTACTCCTATTTTTTTTAAAAAACAATCTTATTAGAAAAATACAGATATCAATCGACTAGGTATAATGATCAATGCATCTAAATATTTCATTATTTAGAACAAACAAAGCCAGTTTTTCGTCCAGCATTAACAAATACTATCTCGAAAAAAAAAAAAAAAATATGGAGATAATTTCTATTGTTTTTTTAAATCTTATTAACGAGATAAAAGTATCAGTAGTCTGTGAGGAATGATGTACTGTTAAATGTTATTAATAAATTTGTCTTCAGTTGTCGTCTGTATATTAAAAAGTGAATCAACTTTCATTTTTTGAAACATAACACTTTGAATTCTTTGG
Organism: Maratus speculifer; assembly: GCA_964019185.1. Taxonomy (NCBI): domain Eukaryota; kingdom Metazoa; phylum Arthropoda; class Arachnida; order Araneae; family Salticidae; genus Maratus; species Maratus speculifer. The sequence continues at coordinate 50,655,441 of OZ025290.1, read as the reverse complement.
ATCAAAATAGACCGAAAAAGTACACGTATTTCTCCCATTTCATAAAAATGGCATCTATGCATGAATTAAATAAATAAATAAATAAATTTAACATTATGCAGGGAAAAAAACTGTTGATCTTCAGCAGGGGAAAAAGTAAAAGAATTCTATAAATAAACTAAGCGTTTCATAGAATAAAATTTCACTCAACTGTTTTGGCTGATTTTTAAGACTTCTTTTATCGTGGATTTAAGCAGTAACAGGAAATAGTCGATTTAGAATGACCATCGAAAAGTAAAATAACTCCAAAACTACTGATATGAATGGTCTTCAAAAGCATATAGTCATGTTTTTGACAACGTTAATTTTCTATCTGCACGTGAAAAATAGTATAGATTTACAGGTTTTTATTTTTTTTCTATCTTTACAAGAAGAAAGTATTGGATTCGTGAAAATATTTGAATTTCGGTTTTTGGCAGCTTTATACATTTAAGGGGCCAGATATCCCCTCAAAAATGTTTTTATAGAATATCCGTCTGCGGGCCTGTCACTATCTATGTGTATGTGATCTAAATTTTGTTGGCGCTCTATCTCAAGAACTAATGTACAGGATTTAATAAAAATTTATATTCAGAGAGTCCTTGATATAGATTGATGTTGATTAGTTTTTGGTGTAAATCGCTCAACAGGTGACGCTGCTATGCTACATTTTTTACGATTTATGCATCAGCTTTACCTCAATAATTAATGCAAAGATTTCCATCAAACTTCATATTCAGTTAGTCCTTGACATGAATTGTTGTTTACATTTTGGTTTAAATCACTCAGCTGGTGGCCCTGCTATGGTTTATTTTTCATGATCTCCGCAATAGTTGTATCTCAAGAATTAATGCACAGATTTTCCTCAAACTTAAGATTCAGTAAATCCGTGATATCAACTAGTTCTGTTTATGTGTTGGTGTCAACCGTCCAACAAGTGGCGTAGTTATGCTGAATTTTTCCGATTCTTGCAATAGCTCTATCTCAAGAACTAAATGCACATTTTTTTTCATCAAACTTCAGAAGTATAACTCGAAAAACATCCTTTCTGTTTAGTTTATGATTTGGTATAAATCGTCCAACAAGTTATGTTGCATTTATCTCGATATCCGCAGTAGTCCTATTTCAAGAACTAATGCACGGAATTTTATGGCTTTAGAATCCTCACGATGAGCATGGATTGCCATTTAATTTTGGTACTATGATAGCGATTTTTGAAGTATTAATAAGCATGGGGTAGACGAAAGTTTTTGGATTGCTATATCCGACTAATTTGAATATGAATTCATTAAGCAATTTCACAATTAAGAAATGCGTAGTCAGTGATTCTTACCCTGTGTTAGTGATTATTTTTTAGAATTGAAAGCTCTTCATTTGTAAATCTGTCATTATTTGTACTATTTTTTTTTTCTAAACATCATTTTCTTGAGTCAAATCACTGTATTAATACCAATGTTTTGATGGAAATTTACACCTTGTTATTAAACTCAAAATATAAAAATAAATACTTAAAATGTGTTGCTAAAATAAATTTATTTGCATATTTTGAATCATTTTCTTTTTCTTTGCATTTTTTTCTAACTCTTCGAATTATGAAAACTTATTTTAAGGGAAAGATGAATAAAAACTTCATTAACATGAAGTATAGGTGAAAAATGCTAAATATTAATTTAAGAATTTCTTAATTTACCGTGCATGCTGTGATAACGAGAAAATAAATTTTATAATCCTGTAATTCCACTTCGAATTGCATTAATGGGATTTTTTTTATAATGAATATTATGTTCTTTTGAAAATTAGATTGAGAAATATTTGAACATAAAATCCTTTTTAGAGCACAACAAAGAAACAAATGTTGATTTTGCAATTAAAGTTTCTTTCTGTCTCTCTCTCTCTTTTTTTTCTAATTAATCTTCTAAATGAAGTTTTCTTGATTTGTTTTTCAAACCATTATTGTTACATTATATTTTTTGCGCATAAATAAACGCTGAAGTCAACGCAAAATGTACTTAGCGCTAATCCCTAAGCACAGTAAATTTATTCACTTATAATAATTCAAGGCTAGATTTTAATTTCTAGAAATTCTAGATATGAAAAAAAAAAAAAAAAACCTTTCAAAAGCTTTTCTGCTGTAATTAAATTTTATGAGTAGTTTTTTGCTTAATTTATTGAATAAATTTATTTTCATTTTCTGCAATCACAATGTCATTAGCCCGAGAAGTAATTTTTAACACTAAAATCGCCATTAGGGGTCAAAATGATCCCTGCCAGATTGGTAATAGTCGATTCGAACCAGAATTTCCTTCATAAGATATGTTAAATATATGCAACAGAAAAATAGGCTAATTAAGTTAAATAGTTTAAAATTAAAATTCTGGTGAGAAACACTTTTTATAAAACTTGAGTAAAATATACGGCGGTTCTAGTGTTAAGTGCTTTCGAAGTTATATAAATACGTAGCACCTTTAAACGTTTTTTGGTCCGTCCATCTGTCTGCCCGTATATAACAACGCAAAAATTGAACACAACCGAATCGTTTGAAATTTAAATTGCATAATTGTTGCACAAATTTGGAGAATTATTTCAAATTTTATGAAAATCGGATGTATAGCATAGTTACAAGGACAATCAAAAGTATTCCGTTACATTACGGCAAATGGGAAAAAATAGCTTCAGGTTTTTTTTCATGATGTTACACTCTTTCGAACATAATAAAATTGATATGCATTTATGAAGTATATACTAAAATATGAATTTTGTACAATCTGTGGTGCAAACAAAATTTTTTATTAATTTACAGCGTCTCACAAAAGTTTTCCATTACATAATGGTATAGGGTGAAACATTGTTTGCGGGCATGTTTTAATTATATTAAACTGCTTCACATTTTGTGAAATTGATATACGTTGTTAAAATTCACTGTCAGTTACTTCCTCTATAATAGAAAGCAGATGGTATTTACAGGGACACATAAGAGAGTTCGACTACTATACTGTATCCGAAGTACTGTGTACTTTTACACCAAGTTCTAAATATATTTTTTTAAACTTCGTTATTGTACTAACGCAGCTCCTTTGATACATTTGACGTGCAATTTCCGTCTTATTAACCCTTAACTACTGTGACAAAAATTGTCACATAACTTCTATGAGCGGTTTGTCAGACCGCTTAATCTAAAGATGAATAAAATGATAAATTAACACTCAGAATACTATTTTTGTATTAAACTTTATACACAGGACTATTATAAATAAAATTCCGCTATTCAAAAGTCTCTAGAGATAGTAATAAGTCTCCAAAACGAACCAAAATTAAAATAACAGTTAAACTAAAAATTACGAGTTAAACTCTGAAACTTGAAGATAAAAAAGTTTGCCGTACAATAAAAGGTATGAAATGATTGTTCGGCAAACACAATGATAAACCTGCGAATAAACCACTAGTGCTATTAATTTTTGGCTTATGCACAACTTCACTTCCGGCAGACATGGATCATTAGATTCCCCTGTTACTACTCTTCCATAGTTCGTTTTCTTGTGTTCGATACCTTAGGTTTTTGTACTGTCTGCTCTTGGACTATATGTACGGCCTATTTAATTCATGGGCTACACTTAGGACACTCAAATTTGAATGAACAGAATTGAAACATTAATTTCTACATTTTGTGTCCCTTTTTAAAGAAATATTTTGAATTGCAATTGAATTAAAAATTTAGTTCACCAATTATTAACAGACTCTAAGCTCAACTTGAACTTTATCAAGCCGTGCAGTAAATATGATCTTTCTTTCTTTCTAACCGATGACCAGGCCCCTACCTGCCGAGTTATCTCAGCTTAACGGGTTAGATACCTGGTATCGGGGCTGTCGACCGCCTAATTGCCGCGTAGCGGCAATAAACCTGATTTCTTTGCTTCGCATGCCATCATTTCTGCAGTACTTGCTTGTCGTTGAGCATACTTTGTTTCGTCTGTTAATTAATGGTACATCCTGTTGTTTGAACTGCAAATGGCTTCGCAAGATGGTCTCGTAATTTAGAGCCTTGATCAGATGACGAGACCTTCATCTGGCAAGGCACCCCCAGAGGTATAATTCACAGGTAACTTGGAGGACTTTGCACCCACGACGGATTTTACATGCACCAGGCGCCATTAGCGTACATGATTTAATTTTAGCCGGCAAAGTGGCGAACCACTAAGACAAGTACCCGGGTCGGCTGTTTAGGTTAAGTGCTTTGTTGGAAATCTTTGTGGTTTATTGCACATTGGGTTAACTATGTGATTTGTTGTCGCACACCTTGTACTCATCATACCAGACGAAATGGGACTGAATGTTTTTGGGCCTAAACAATGGTACTGAACTTAGCTGAATGTTGGGGAAATTTTGAGGGAAGCAGTAAACATGATCATTTATAGACTGGGAGACGGCAGTACAGACAATCATCTCATCGAGTTCACATGTGAAATTCTGGGATTAGTTAAATATCGATTCGCATATTAAAACGCAATCAGTCTGACAAGTTATACCATGATAGAAAACACATGAAAACCCGATTTTAACGGTTGACTCCTAGATTTATTATTGTCTTTTCCTGCACCCAAAGGTATGAAAGGAAAAAGTAGTCCATGTTAATGGACGACTGGAATTTGGGAAACATAATGGTAAACCTACGAGTCAACCGTTAAAATCGGGTTTTCAGAGATTTTCCATCAGGATATGACTTGGTAGACCGATTGCGTTTTAATAGGCGAAACGAGAATTAACTAATCCTAGAATTTCATCCGTGAACTCGATGAGATGATAGTCTGTACTGCCGTCTTCCTATGATCTATTAGAAAACGAAGGAGTTTTTGAAAGGCCAAAAGGACAAATTGATATGATTTGATTCAATGAATTGTATCCTAAAAATTTTTACAAAGGGTTTCACTTTTATTTTCTTCTATCTCTACAAGAAGAAAATACTGGATTTACGAAATTTTTTAAAATCACTTTAGATTCTATAAGATCTTGATCTAAACTGGATCTGATTAAGTTTTGGTAAATATTGTTCCACAGTTAGTGCTGTTGTGCTGCCCTTTTCAGGATTTCTACAATAGCTATATCTCAAGAACTAATGGACGACTTTTCATAATACTTAAGATTCCGTTAGTTCTTGATGTAATATGTTCTGATTCCGTTTTGGTGTAAATCGCCAACAGATGGCGCTGCTATGCGACATTATTCATGATTATCGCAAAGGCTTTATATCAGGAACGAATCTCAGGTACGAATGTATCTTAGGTACGAATTTTCATCAAATTTCAGATTCAGTTAGTGCCTGATATAGATTAGCATTCTGTAATTTTTGGAGTAAATTTCTCATCAGGTGGCGCTACTATGCGGTATTATTCATGATTATTGCAATAGGTCTATCTCAGGAACTAATGCACGAATTTTCATAAAATTTCAGATTTATTTAGTCCCTGTTATAAATTAGTATTCTGCAATTTTTGGAGTAAATCTCTCAACAGGTGGCGCGGCTATGTGGCATTATTCGTTATTATCTCAAAAGCTCTATACTAAAAACTAATGCACGAAATTTTCTAAAACATCAGATTCAGTTAGTACTTGATATAGGTCAGTGTTATTTAGTTTTTGGTGTAAATCGTCCTACTGATGGCGCTGCTATGCTGCATTTTTCACGATTTTGCAATAAATGTATCTCAAAAATTAATGCATGGATTTTTAAAAATTTCAGATTAAGTTAGTACTTGATAAAAATTTTATCCTGATTAGTTTTTGACGAACATCACCCATTATGTGGCGCTACTATTCAGTTTTTTTAAAGATTTTCCAATAGCTCTAACTCAAAGACTAATGCACGGATTTTCATCAAACTTCAGATTCAATTATAAGTTGACATAAGATGTTTCTAACTATTGATTTTGGTTTAATCTCCATAATCGGTGGAACTGCTATGCTATATTTTTCAGAAAGTATTAACATGCATAAGATAATAGAAAGTTTTGGGATTGCCACATCTGACTAGTTTTTGTTTTTGTTTTGTTTTAATAGTACCCCGCAAGTCTGATAAAGCCATCAAAATACGGTCTGTCTCGATTAAAAAAGATAAACCCGAGTAAAAAAGAAAGATTTATATTATTTTTTACACATAATTTAACTTTTTTGAACAAATTAATTGAATTCCCATTCAAATCAATACAAAATCTATGATCGGATAACTAATAATTCGATTAGCAAACATTGTTTTAGAACGGATTAAGTTCCTTAACCGATCATCCACTGTATGTTGAAAAGTGTTGGAAAGTAATTAATTTCATAAAAGAAATAATTTAAAGCTTCTGAATTTTTATTTTTATGATAATTAACAAAAACCATTATTGAATAAATAAAGCTTTGGAAAATACAGTTACAATTTTTTTAAAACTTTGTATTACAACAAATAGTTTATGAAAAAAAAAAAAAAAGTCAATGTTGAATTCATTGGACAAACCATTTTTATTAATCCTTTTCGTTTTTGCTAAGCAGCTTATAACGAAATTTGATTTTTAAATCCGTCGAAATTGTGAAAAGTTTTAGTTTAATGAGCTTAATTTTCTGAGTTTTGAACCTAAATTTGATAAAAAAAAATTTATATTACTTTTAAAAATATGATGATTTTGAAAACTCCTTTCATTTACTATTATATAAAATATTTTAAATTAAATTCTAATAATTTTTTCACGAATATTCGACCATTTTTTATTTTTATCAGCTTTTTCACATTAATTTTAAAATTCTATTTTTGTCTAACATTAAACATATGGATTTTGAATTACATTTATAAATTTTCGTTCGGAAAATTTTTCTTTTTTTAATTATAATAATTTGTTTATGACTGCTAGATTAAAAAGCATGCACCTTTTCTTTATTAAACCAAGAGTTTCTTTTCTTTGTATCATTAATGAAAGGGATTTTTGGATCATTACATTTATTCTAAGTTCTTTTTTCCCAAATTAGGAGTTTTTTATTTTGTTTTCTGTTGGAAAGAAATTTCGCTAATGATAGATACATAAAATATTTTTCAAATAATTTGAATCTCTGCTTAATCTCTCAAAAGACAATTGTCAAGACATACAAAGACATTCGGTAGCTAATGTTAAACCAACAATAGCGTTTTTTAAAAGTGTGTTTGCATTTCAGAATTTTTTTAAAACATTTCTTTTTTACTGTTTCACGATCTTTGTAGTTGAACTTTTACGTTCGGAACAGTTTCGAACGTGAAACTGTACTTAAAAGTAACCAAAATCAGAAAAATACAAGGTGGTCATAAAAAAAAAAAAAAAAAAAAAAAAAAAAAAAACTTACTCGATATATGAACACCTAGTGGCCTAATCGGTCGACAAATTTATAAGAAATTTTAGATATACTTATTTGAAGGTATGCGTTTGAGATCAGGATGATTTAAAACAACAGAGTTAACACGGTTTTAGTTACAGTAAAAAACATTCGAAATTCTCGAATGGCAATACCCATATTTTATGCGTAAATTTATCAGTGCATTGAAAAAAAAATCTTAAATAGCGTTGGAATGATACACATGCAATGAAAATTGCTGGCGTAAAACATTTGTGCAAATGATCATTTCGAGAAACGAAAGAGTGTTTACAAAACATGTTTTTACAAAGCCATTTTTTTTGTTCACTTGTAAACTGAGTAATATTATAAGATTTGTTTTAGAATGTGTTTTTGGAGTTGTATTTGTGCACACATAGTGAAAATAAAAATGTAATCATTTGTTTTAGAGTGCTGAATATTGCGTTACATAGGAAAATTAGGATTGCGTGCCACGATATTATACCGATAATTTTAGTCATATGTGTTTCGTTCCAACGGTATTTATGGTTTTTTAATACGGTGATGAATTTGCGCAGAAAAAAAAGTGTATTGCCATTTCGAAAATTTAGAAATTTTTTCAATGTAACCGTAACCGTGAAAGCTTTTTTCTACTGTTATATTGCTGTACATTTTGTTTATAATACAAAATACTTACTATTTAATAAGCAGGATTTATTACCGGTGTTTTACCATTTAAATTATAAATTTAAATTATAAACTTAAATTATAAATTACCCCCGTACATTATTAGTAGGCTGAAAAACTTGCCACGAATACGGGATATATTTTAAAATGTAACATTATCAGACTTAATTATTTGTTGTTAAGAAATATATTAAGTTCTTTAAAAAACGATTGTGCCAGTTTCTAGAGAAGGGTTTTAAGAATTCTATAATATTCTGTAGATCTGAAACTAGATAAAAATAAAAAATAGTGTCGGACGTTCCTCTCGGCCCACACAACTTTGAAGAAAGTCCTTAGTAGTTATAGCTGCCACCATCGATATTATTAGGTGATGTCGGTGACCCACTGTGAGGATCGTGTAAATGAACGCCGACGCTGTCAATTAACTGAATTAACAGTTTATTTATACTATATGTACACAAGAAATACACTATTTACAATTATATACAATTACAACTCGGATATAGGTGATGCGGTTCAACATTAAATTAAATACAGTGAACGGTTGGCTGCGTACTGTTCAAATTACACCTTCTCCCTCAAACTCAATGCACGTTAGATTAACTTTATCTAAGATCAATTTCGAATCTCCCAACACATGGATACTCGGCCTACGCTATCCGACCCAGAGCACTACACACCAGGACGTCTGTGTCCCTTGCTCTCCAGATACGAACTGCCCAAAATCTCAGACAATCCCCTTCTCAAATCACTGCTTTTACCCAATCTAAACCTCCCTGTGGAGCTTCTCCATTGGACGCATTCCACATTGCTTTCTTGATTCGTGGCATGTTCCTTGTTTGCTCATCATTCACATACATCACTGACGGATGAACACGCCTCTCGGCGATATTCTCTTTCTCACTTCACCACCTGCACATTATCACCTGTCAATTCTCATTTTAACAAAGAAAGAATGTCACCTTGAAAATTCCAGTACACAGCTTGTACAACACATAAAATATTAAGATAAAAAAATAACATAAATTCCAATCCTGTAGCAGATGTTTTCTCAGAGCCTGACAAATACAAAAATGAAACTATAACAGTTTGAAAATTTGCTCCAATCTCCTCTAGTTTTTTATCTGTATCTCTCTTTCTTGCTCGCTTTCTGTGTGTACGTATGTGTATGTAGTGTTGAAGAAACCACTGTGCGTAGAAATACAAGATCCTGCAGGAAGATACATGTATCTCGAAAGTTATGTTCTCTAAGCCATTTTTTTTGTCAATTAAATTTTTAAAAATGCGATTTTTATTATTTTTTCACGTTCTGTGTAGATTTTTTCACATTACTAAAAGGAATCCAGTTTTAATCCTTTAGGCCAACATAGTAAGTTTTGTCTTCTTTTGAATAAAGTTTGCTTGGAATTATTACAGTTATTTCTAAATTTTTTGTGAATTTCTTATGTGATTTGTAATTTTTTTTCTTTTAGTTTCAAGGTGATTTTTAAACTTTCCCAAGTAAATTGACAGTAAAAGTTTTCGTAGCGATTACTAAAATTAAGTAATTTTGCTTAGTTTATAAATTTGATGCTTTAATTTTCATATTTTTTTTTGCAGGTTCTTCCGGGCCTATATCTAGGGAGCTTTCGTGATGGTAAAGATATTGAGCAACTACGAGCTAATAAAATCACTCACATTATATCCATACATGACACAGCAAAAGTTGTCGCAGAGGTGAGTGAGATTAGTGACTTTTAGCTTGCTAAAGTTAAAATTTAAGTTAACTTTAAACTTTTACTCTAAAATTAATTGGTATCAAAACTACAGTCTTGGCGTCACTGTATGTTTTTAACCCTTTGTCTACCGCATTATGAATTCATGAAAATTTTACATTCTAAAGCATTTTACGTAAATTGTGTAAACTAAATTAAAAAGATTTACACAATCATTTAATAAATTTTTGAAGGCCTTTAGAAGGATTGAAGGATTTAGAAGGGTTAATTAAATTTGAATTTATAGGGATTTTGTGCTATTTTTATAACCCCACTCAAATCTTTTATTTTAAATTGTTTTCTTGGTATTTTGTAGAATTATAAAATGTACAAGTTTGATGTTCTTCCAATATAAATCTAGAAATATTTTCGAATTAAAAAAATCCCCAACCCCCTCCTTAAGAGCCAAGAAAGCTAAAAAGCTGCAAAGGCAAAAGAAATTATCCTTTTACAAATATTTTTGTTTCGTGTAACCAGTAATGCTTTTATAGCAAAATAAAGTAGTGTATCTGTAATTCATTCTAAACAGTATTACAACTTAATCGAAGTATTAAAAGAATTTTATAATAAGTAATTTTAATGGTACTTATTAGGGATGGGACGAATATTCGGCCACTCTTCGGTATTCGGCTCTTTTGCCAAATATTCGGTTGGCCGAATATTAAAGGCTTGTTGACCGAATGCTTCGGCCAAATACCTGTAGCCAAATGTTTAGAGATATTTTGCCGAATTGTGAAAGATATCTTGCTAAATAAGTTTAGGATTTAAAGAATTTCGTTACTTGCAATACTTTTCTATTATCCAAATTGGCTATTTTCTTGCTCATTCATGAAGTCATTCTCATTCTTACTTATAAAATATACAGTTATTAAGATACTAAAAAATATACAGCCTTTCTATATTTCCTATAAATGTTAGTGATATTTTAAAAAACGCTGCCCAAATTGGAGATTTAATTATACGGGAAATGTCTTCATTAGAGAATGATATATTACAAATCAAGATATAAAAACACTTTAAGAAAAAAAAAAAAAAAAAAAAAAAGAAAAACACGCTGCTTTATTCTAAAACACTTGAATATTTATTAATGTCTGCAAATTCCATGCACATATAAAAAGATTCTTATGAAATTCATAACTTATTTTCTATAAAGTAAGAAATGAAAAAGTTATTTCACTAGATGTATTAACAAAGATTCATTTTCAAGATTTAATATCAAATATCACTATTCCAAGTGCAACGGTACAACTGAAAACGGAACTGGTGCCAAACTAGATACTCATTAGATGACACAACTTGTTTTATGAAGATGGTTTTATACATATTTAAATATAAATTTTATATATTGAATAAAATAATTTTTTTATTCTATAGTTTTCACATTTAAATATTTTTATTTGCATAATTACTGACTTAAATATGTGACATTATTATGTATGTATTTTTAATTTACATCTTCCTTCATTCGCATTGTTATTAATTTCTGTTTATCCTTTTAATGCTTGTTGAATAAGTGGAATATTGAAGTTGAATATTATATGCGCCGATTCAAATGTCAAAGATTTCGTTAACATGTGCATTCTACTTTAAGCATTACCTTTTGTTTTAACATAATTTGTAATTTAAAGCTTGGCAACTGATTTCAGAATAGTCACATTCTTACATTTTTTTTTTATCATCAAAGACACAAATTCTCAATGATAAAATTTACTTCATTAAAGATTATTTCAGAAAATATCTCCTCATGAGTTCTGAGAGAGTGATTAAGAATATGATTGATTTTGGAGCAAGAAAGGTAAAAGTATCATTTGACAGTAAAAGTGAAGCACATTCTTTATATGTTAATGGAAATATCTTACCATCCTGACTTACTGAAAATCAGTTTGATGTACATTAGGATAAAAAGATAAGATACAATCCAATTTCATAATTTTTTTGTGTTAAAAAAAGTTTTTCAAATTTAAAAATACAGTTAAAAGCACATTTAAGAGTAGTAATGATTAATGAGCTCCTACTTTTTAAGTTATATGTAATCAAAAGTTATTTTCTTTATTGGGAAAAAAATGGCTGGTATTCGGCCGACGAATATTCGGTATTCGGCCTAAAATTTGGCCGAATATTTGGTATTTGGCCAAATCACTATTCGTCCCATCCCTAGTACTTATAAGTACATCGTCGCACAGTGGGGCAAAAAGCCTTCAAAACTGGCAAAAAATCGAAAAAATGAAATTTTATTTTGAACTACCGACATACGTCACTTTAATAGAGCAGATGTCAGTACACATCTGCCTAGTATTAAAATTTGCGCAAAGTTATCTTGATCGTCACTAGAGAAAGAAGTTAAACTGCATATTGTACATTGATAATAAGTGAAAAAAAAAATCAATAGTTTTGTTTCAACATTCGTTTGTTAATTTCACTATAATAATTAAAAAATAATTTTTTTTTTTGACTATGGAACTTTAAATACAAGTATGTAACAATAATTTATTAACTTTCAGTTTGTTTTAATACGATTTTTATAGATATACAGACGCTTAGAATATATAGCCGTGAAATTTATAAAAAAAAATACACTGTCTACAAACATTGTAGGTTTTAGTTATGAGTTAAGGCGAGTTAAGTGTTAACTGTAATTTTTTCTAATAAGTATGAGTTTTAAAAGGACAAATATGCCAGAAAATCTTGCTACTTTTTGCTACTTTTTTCATTGTATGGTCATTTTTATAGCTAATCATCCTTAAATTTTTGTTAGTGTACGGGTGTGCGAAACATGATTATAAATATTTTCTTTGTTAAATACGAATTTTAATGCATTGTTCATTACAAAATAATGTATTTAAATGAAACTGACTATCATGGAACGTTTTAACAAAAAAACTTTTGAAAAGTAATGTGATTTTATGGTATAAGAGCTCCATAATCAAAGAAACTACGAACAAGTAGTTTAAATGAAAAGAAGATTAAATGTTAAAATTTAATATAAATTCTGATGAGCAAAAGTCTGGCGAAACAAGGGAAATGCTTTAGAATTAACAAAGAGTGGCTTGGCAAATCGCTTTCATTTCCTCGATTTGAAAAACAAACAGAAGTGTCAATGAAAAGCAACCGTGCCCATCTTCATATTCCGTCTGAATTTGTTCTGGACGATCAAAAGGATCTAGAGTAAAGCGGTTATACAATTCTAGTTCTACATATTCGTTAGTGTATGTGACATGTTGTAGTGACGAAATTGTCACGACATTGCTTAAGTAAATATGTATAAAAAAGAAAAAAAAAAGAGGAACAGCACAATCAATAAAAAAAAAATAAATAGATACATAAAAATTGAAATAAAATTTTGAATTTATTTTAGCATTAAACAAGGAATAATAATTATAATATTTTTAATTATTAGGTAAAGTTGAAAGCTAATTGCAGTAAAAACTGCAAGATTTTATTTATAATAATAATAGTAATAATGCACGTGTGTAGTCTTGGAGGGATTATCACCACGAATTCCCAGACAGACAAAATGGGGGCAATAAAACTAAACTATAGTTTGTCGCCAGCCTGTGACATAAAAAAATCGAAGAAACAAGAGCAGAATTTATGGGGCTTTCAACGATTATTTACAACCAGGGGACAAGGATTGCGTGTGGTCGACGGTCATACACAAAAGCCGCATCATCACGAGGGGTCGAACAGGAGGAAGATGCCAAATAAAAAAAAAAGAGAAAGGGGTGGAAAAAATAAAAAGACATACCTCCCCAATGGTCAAGGGACCAATGACCTACTTGGGATTACAAGGGACGATTAAAATCTTTTTTTGAGTAACCAATGAAGGAAGAGTTATCCGGACCGAGAGATGGAGAGGAAAGGAAAAACTTTTTTTTTCTCTCAGATGTTTTTTTCCGCATCTGAAGATCAGTGGAAGAAAAAAAAATGTGTGTTTAATGTTTCTTTAAAAAGGGACTTTGGAACGAGGTGTAGGTCATAGAAGAAATATGAATAGACATTCTCCATGATTATTTATTATGCCTCTCCGCAGCCTACCAGTGCCGAATGGACTCGGTGTGATGATTTTCAATTGATACGTGATAGTTCATTTATAAACTGACTCTACATGATTCTCATCAGGCTCGATATGATTCCTCATTTAGACATTCTCCATGATTATTTATTATGCCTCTCCGCAGCCTACCAGTGCCGAATGGACTCGATGTGATGATTTTCAATTGATATGAGATAGTCCATTTAAACTGACTCTGCATGATTCTCATCAGGTCCGATATGATTCCTCATTTAGACATTCTCCAAGATTATTATTTATGCCACTCCGCAACTTTCCATTATTAAAAGGACTTAGTGTGATTTTCAACAACATACAACTCTATGAACACTAATGAGTAATATTTACATGGATGAGTGGTGTGCTTCTTGCAAGAGACACTTCATTAATCATACAGGACTGTCTGACATGATTATCAAGTCTGCCGGATGCCGTGGTTATGGTGAGAAAGTTTTTTATAATCCTTCCAAGTGATAAGGCCATTTAAAAAAAAATATTTTGTTTTATGTGAATAATAAAAAAAAATTTCACTATTTAAGTTTTAATTGATAAAATTAATTAAAATAATAATAAAATAAAACGAATGAATATTTTTTTTTGGGTGAATAGCCCCGATGATTGTGCTGTGAGCATTTAACAATATACAGTATTTAAGTTGAATTTAAAACAAAAAAAATAAGTGTAGTAAGTAAATAGATTTTATTGGTGAATCTTACTATTTGTTATTTGTATTTACCATTTGTATATTTTGAGAATAAATGTTTGAGTGTATATATGTATTTGTGTTTTTTCCATGATTTCTCTTACTCTATTTATTTTCAGTGAATTAATAGATTAATAACCTTTAATAATAACGATCAGAATTCTTTTATTTTGTTAATTTTATGTAACCCAATTGAATCCTGATTTGCAAATTCAAACGTTAAATAAGTTTGAGTCTGAGCTATTGCGATTTTCCTTTATTTAAATTATCGATAAATTTAAAAGACAACAAATTTTTTTTGGTAATATCCAGTACAATCTTTCACAACGCGGATTGGGATATTATCTTAATATTACTTTATTAACACTAACCACTATCTTTCGCGTACCTTGTAATGTGGTGTAATTTTCCTCACCACATTACAAAAAGTTTAATGGTGCTAATACCAGGTGTTTAATTTGCATTTAGGATTACAAATTTAATTTTTTTTTCTTCTGCATTTGATTATACATAGAAATATATTTTCAGTATTATAAATTTTTCTCCTTAATTACCTATTTTCTGTTTCTCTTCTTTTACTAACAAAACATCACTTACCTATATTGTGTAAAACAAAATTGATATTTTATGCATTTCTAGAAAAATTAATAATAATGAACAAAATTAATAATTATATGTATGAAATGAATTCTTACAGAGGAGAGCTGGTTTAGCTCACAGCACAAAAAAAAAAAAAAAAAAAAAAAGCCTTCGTTGCTAAAGATTTGTTTATATATATATATATATCTGTACTTTGAAAATTTATTTTGTGATTATTATTTATGTGTGTATATAGAAAATAGTTAGGGGGATTTTGAAATTGCTATAAATATATTTTTTTCTCTTTTCCTTTATGTAAGTGCAATTTCGATACCTAGATAAAAAAATTATATTTTGAGAGTACAGTACATAATAATTCAGTGTTAAAAAAGTTAAAAAAAAATTAAGAAAAACAATTAAACATCAATCTGTTAGAGATTTTCAAAATAGATAAATAAATATGACAGGAAGAAAGGGAAGACAGGCTTCTCCCGAAAGGGAATCATTCACTATTGGAGTGGATACTCTGATAAATTCATTACAAAATTTTGAGGATAAACCGGATCAAAACATAACACATTTTTTTGAAGAATTTGAGGAGTTAGCTGTAGCGGCACAATTTCCCGACGACATAAAATTGGTGTTGGCGAAATCAAAATTCAAAGGGCAAGCAAGAGAAGTTATGAGAAATACAAATGAATTGCATAAAGCACAAGACTATAAAACGTTTAAATAAAATGCGATAAGACAATTCCAAAAAGAAAGATCTTTTGCTGATGCTCAGTTGCAATTTATAAATGCCAAACAAACAGCCAATCAAACTATTGAGGAATTCACAAAAAAGTTCAATATAGAAGCACAGAAATATCTTGCTTTATCAGGACATGAACAAAAGAATGGAGCCAAAGAATTATTAGAAACTATTAAATTAACAAAATATCTTGAGGCGCTAAGACCGGACATTTCTTTCGAATTAAAAAAATACCCACCTACAAATTTCGAAGATGCGGTAAACAAAGCTAAAAATATCGAAAATGCATTAAACAGTAAATGTGCAGGTGAAATAAATAATTTGACGGAAACAAGTGAAAATAAATTATTTGAGGCACTTATTAGCATGTCACAAGACCAAAAATCAGAGATACAACAGCTGAAAGAGCAAATAAAAAGTTTACAAATTGACAAAAATGAAAGTGAACAAAACAAAGCGGAAATAAATCATATAACACAAAATTTTTGTCATATATGCAACAAGTCCAATCACCAGACACAAAATTGTTATTTTAATCAAAAAAGTGCGAATTTTTTTCAACCGAGGGGAGCACAAAACAATGTTAGGCCAAGATTTCACAAGAATTACTATCAAAATAACAATTATAGAAGCTTTACAAGATTTCCACAGAACTGTGCACAACATTTTCAAGCACCACAAACATTCGATTTTGCTAGACCTCATAACAATCAAATTAGATTTAATGATATGCAAAATCAGATGCCAAATTGGCAAAATTTGCACCAATCACCGATAGGACCTAATCAAATGTATCGTGGAAATTATAATATGCAAAATATGGTTCCAATGCAAAATTTTGACCCAACACAGGGAAACAATACACAAATCGCATATACAGGGCAGCATCACAATTTTGCAGATATGCAAAATAGCCAAAATCTTTTGCCGCAAAATAATGAGAGAAACAGGGAACATCAGCCCACAATTACCTTTCCAAATGAAAACAGAGACAGAAGGAGTAGGCAAAATCATAACAGGAACAGAGGACAAAGTAATTTAAACCGGTAAAGGGACTTACAAAATTGAGAGAAATACAAGCCCGTAGGTCCCGCACCATTGAAAAAAAACAGGGTTATAACATAAAACATAAAGCAAACAAGGAACTAAAAATAATTAAACAAAAACAAACAAAAAGGACAGAGATAAGAAGAAATGAGAACAAAAAAAAGATAATTAAAGAAAATTTAATTGCAAGTTGTAATTCGGGTAAAAACAATGAATTACCAATATGGAATTTAAAAATAAAGAAAGATATAATTATACCCAGCCTTATTGATAGTGGGGCGAGTATAAATTTAATATCCCCAGGGGTCTTCGAGAAAATAAAACAGACAGATATAAAAATTAAATATTTAGCCAACGCTATAAAAATTACAACTTTATCAAATAAATCGATTCCTTTTAAACACTGTGTAAAATTTAAGTTTAGATTTAACAACACTTTCTTAAATGGCACATTTTATGTAACTAAAGAAGAATTTGATCGTAATTATAAAATTATTTTAGGATACGATTTTTTAAAAAGTAATAAAATAATTATGGATTTTGAAAATAACCCTTTTAAACTCAATAACTCAATTATACAATTAAATTCTAATGAAGATCAAATTACTGAGGTAAATGAAATTAAGCCGATACAACAAAATGACGAGTTTCAAACAATACCAAAACAAATTCACTCTTATCAGTATAATAAGATTCCGAAAATTAATACACGAGTATTCGTAGAGAAAAGCATTACTTTGAGACCCAGAGAATCGAAGTTAGTGAACTTAATTTTTGACAGCAAACTAAAAAACGGACAACAATTTTTTTTCCAACTTAAATATAACAACAGGAAATTAGTCATCCAAAATTCAGTTCATGAAAATAAGGAAAACGAAAATAATTTATTCACAATATTAGTACAAAATAAATCTAAACAATACTTGAGACTTCACAAAGATCAGGAAATGGGAAAAATTACCACTGATTTTTTCATAAAAAAACAAAATAAATCAAATACTGATAATATTTACGAAGTTAATAACTTAAATATCACACAAATTAGAGAATTAAGAAAGAAAGAACTTTCAGAGAAGGATTTTAAAGTTGATCACTTAACACCAAAGGTACAAAAGGAAGTACTGACAATTTTAATGAGACACGCTACTGCTGTCAGCAAATCATATAAAACGCTAGGAGAAACAGATGTAATAAAACCGAACTTTAAACTAATGCACGACTTTCCAATACAAACGAAACCCTTTAAGTTAGCACATGATGTAAAAAAATTCGCGGAGAAAGAAATTCAGGATTTATTGGATGCAGGTATCATAGAGCCCACGAATTCAAGTTATGCTTTCCCAGTAATTTTCGTAAAGAAAAATTCTACGTCAAAAACAAATGATAAGAATTTAATTAAATTTAGGATGGCTATAGATTTTAGAGCTCTTAATGATATATTAGAAAGTGACCCATACCCAGTACCTAATACAAAGGAGATTTTACAAAATATGGCAGGGAAAAAATTATACACTGTCTTAGATTTGCATTCTGCATTCTTTCAAATAAAATTAAATGAGCAGGACAAGCATAAGTTAGCATTTATCACGGAAGATAACCATTTTCAAATAACAAGGATGCCTTTTGGGACAAAAATTTCAACGAATCAATTCGCTCGTTTAATTGATATAGTTTTAGGAGAATTAAAGAAAAAATACAATATTCAATACTTTATTGATGACATAATAATTGGTTCAAATGATGTACAACAAATGCACATAATACTAGAAGCAGTATTAGAACAATTAGAAAAATTTAATCTTACAATTGAACCGACTAAACTAAAATTATACATGATGGAAATAGACTTTTTGGGATACAAAATTAGTGAAAAAGGATATGCGCCCTCACAAAAAAATATCCAGAAAATAACAAACTTCGCAGTACCCACATCTCAAAAAACAGTTAGAGCATTTATTGGATTATGCACATATTTTAAAGCAAATATACATAATTACGCGGAGATAATAGCGCCACTGACGGACCTCACTAAAGCTAATACAAAATTCAAGTGGAATGACAAAGCACAAGAATGATTTGAAAAAATACAAAAAATTATAATGGAACAACCTACGATTCACCCCCCAGATTTTAGTAAAGAATTCTATATAATTACAGATGGATCGAAAATTGCAACATCGGGTATATTAGCACAAAAACAAGGAGATAAAATGATCCCAATCGAATTTACGGGAAGAAAATTAAAAGACTCAGAAAAGAAATATCCAAGCATGCAGATTGAACTTTTGGCAATCTATGAAACCATAACATATTTTAGAAACATTCTATTAGGACGAAAATTTTTTCTGCTAACAGATTCAAAGGCATTAACGTACCATTTACAGTTAGAAAAGCAGCCTGAGATTGTAGCAAGATGGTTACTAAAATTACAAGATTATGATTTTGAAGTATCGCATATTGCAGGTATCCATAATCCCGCTGATTTCTGTAGTAGATCGGTAAATGCTCTATCAATAGCAGATAATTTGGACAAACATCTTTTCATGGTAAATAAAAAGCTAAATGCAGACAATATAAAAAAAGAACAATTAAATGACCCAAAATTAAAAGAAATTATTGAGGCCTTACAACAACAAAGAAAAGTAAAAAAATATGAGAAGTATAATTTAAATAAAGATGGGATATTAATTCTGAAAAATTCACATAATTCAAATAATGCGGAATTATACATTGCACCACAGAGCTTAAAAGAAGATATTCTAAACAGTGCACATGTCCCACATTTTGCTTTCTTAAAAACTTATGGTATTATAAAAGAAAGATTTTTCTGGTACAGAATGTATCAAGAGATAAAACAATTCTGTACAAAATGTGTAACATGCAACACATTTAAACAACATAGAACGATAAAAATTCCTTTTAAAACGATGGATAAAAATTACCTCCCAGGACAACGACTGGTATGCGATTTAATTGGACCTTTAATTCCATCTTTAAATAGGAATAAATTTGTACTGACAGTCATAGACACTGCAACACGCTATTTGCAAGCTTTTCCACTAAAATCGACGGACACTAGGGTCATAATCAATGCTCTCAATGGTTACTTTAGTGCATTCGGATTAGCAAGATATTTTTCCACTGATAATGGATCTTATTTCAAATCCATGGATTTTAAAGATTACATGAATAATTTAAATATCGAACTAATCCCCTCATCAATTTATCACCCTCAAAGCCAATCGATTTCGGAAAGGATTAATAGTGTTTTAAAAGCTTCAATAGCAGCTATGTGTAATAAAACTTATGAATGGAATACGAAACTTCAATATTTTATTTTGATGCATAACTCAACTGTACATAGAATAACAAAATTCTCTCCAAGCATATTATTTTTTGGAAGAGAAATAAAAACGCCTTTCACAAACTTCGAAGTACATGACATGTCTTCTTATAGCAAATACGTTCAAAATAAATTAAAACATATGCACGAAATAAGAAAAGAGGTTATCAAAAACCAGGAAATAGCAGATAGGGAATTAAATAAAAATTCAAAAGCAAAACACAAGGAGTTACAATTAGGCGATGAAGTATACTTAAAACTGCTGGTAAAACCTAAAGCATTACATCAGAAATTTTCAGGCCCATATTATGTTGAGAGAATTTTCAGGAATGACAACTATCTCATTAAAAACAAGAATAGACCAGATTTAAAGCCTATTAGAATTCATATTTCTAAATTATTTGCGCCCAATATGGCAAGCAAAACTAAAACAAATAATCATTCGTTAGAGAACACAAGTACGTAAATAAATAATTAAATAATAAATAAATAAATAAATAAATAAATAAATAAATAAAAATAAATAAATAAAACAAATAAATAAATAAATAAAAATGTATAATTCAAACGATTCATTAAAACTGATTCACTTGTCTACTGAAACCGTCAAAGTTTTCTAAAATAAATAAATAATAATCATAATTCATTGAACAGATTAGCTTAAATTATAAACTTTTACAATTAAATACTAATGACTTCTAAAAATGTTCGACTTTCATGTACAAAAAGAAATATCTCTAATACAAAACTAAACGTTAATTTTTTTTCCCTCATAGTCTCACATGATTAATAAATATAGAATTCAACAAAAAAAAAAAAAAAAAAAAAAAAAAAAAAAAAAAAAAAAAAAAACAGGTAAAAAATAAAACTGGATAATTTATGGCTGATTAATTTTTTTTATTAATATTCAGCGTCAAAATGGATTTTAAAACACTATGAACAATAATAACAGTGAAATAAATAAATAAAACAGAATAAAATAAAATATTTATTACAACATATAGATATAAAAAAAGGGTTATATTATAATCTCATCGGAAATATATATTTCGTACTGCCCGGGATGCAAATTTTTATTGCTGGTCGATAGTTTGCATTGTACAAAAGATATTTTTCTTGAGATTATATGTAAATGAGATTGTCCACAGAAAATGTATTAGTCATAAAGATTTTATATAAATAATCATATCTCATTAATTAATATAGCAATAAAATTAGATTAGAACAAAATTTGAAATATATAAAGAAACTATTAATTACAATCTCTAAAATACTCATACGTTCTAAAAAGAAATAAATAAAATACATAAATAAAAATAAGTGAACAATATTATGTTATGTATAAAAGCGGTTACATAACAACCAGACACAATAATCTAATAAAAATATTAATAAAGCCAGTAAAAAAAAAAATAAATAAATAGACAGTCAATTAAAAAGAATTCAAGCGAGAGAACGTTTCAGTGACAAAAATTTAATATACGACATAGATAAACGTATGCAAAAAAAAAAAAAAAAAAAAAAAAAAAGAAGTGATTTAAGATGATTTTTTTTTCTCTCAAATATTGTTGAAGAAAATAACAAAAACACTTTTTACGATTAAAAAAAAAAAAAAAAAAAAAAAAGAGAAGTTTTGGAGAAAATTTTCTCTTATTTCAGAGATTAGTAAACTTTCTAAATTTCGCTAGTTGGGGAAGTTGGTTTTTGTTCATAGGCATAGTTCATAGAAATATAGAACATGCCAAGTAAAATACACATCCATTTCTGGAACTTTATAATACAGATGTATATATATATATATAAAAATAAAATAAAAAGAAATGATGGAAAAATATAGATACCGTAATGGCAAATATGTCTTATATTTTCGGTATTTTTCAATGGCCAACTCAATGGAACGATTATTTTCTCACCTATAACGATTTGTGTATATTATTTTATAATTTAGTATTACTTTGTTTATTGTTATTACATATATGCAAAAAAAAAAAAGATAAAGTATTTTGATACCTTCTTAATGTCGATGTAATCATATGAAAAATCTGTATATATATTTTAGTTTATATTGTATGAGATGTTTTTTTTTTCTTAAACAAAGGGGAGATAAGCCTGTAGTGACGAAATTGTCACGACATTGCTTAAGTAAATATGTATAAAAAAATAAAAATAAAAGAGGAACAGCACAATCAATAAAAAAAAATAAATAGATACATAAAAATTGAAATAAAATTTTGAATTTATTTTAGCATTAAACAAGGAATAATAATTATAATATTTTTAATTATTAGGTAAAGTTGGAAGCTAATTGCAGTAAAAACTGCAAGATTTTATTTATAATAATAATAGTAATAATGCACGTGTGTAGTCTTGGAGGGATTATCACCACGAATTCCCAGACAGACAAAATGGGGGCAATAAAACTAAACTATAGTTTGTCGCCAGCCTGTGACATAAAAAAATCGAAGAAACAAGAGCAGAATTTATGGGGCTTTCAACGATTATTTACAACCAGGGGACAAGGATTGCGTGTGGTCGACGGTCATACACAAAAGCCGCATCATCACGAGGGGTCGAACAGGAGGAAGATGCCAAATAAAAAAAAAAGAGAAAGGGGTGGAAAAAATAAAAAGACATACCTCCCCAATGGTCAAGGGACCAATGACCTACTTGGGATTACAAGGGACGATTAAAATCTTTTTTTGAGTAACCAATGAAGGAAGAGTTATCCGGACCGAGAGATGGAGAGGAAAGGAAAAACTTTTTTTTTCTCTCAGATGTTTTTTTCCGCATCTGGAGATCAATGGAAGAAAAAAAATGTGTGTTTAATGTTTCTTTAAAAAGGGACTTTGGAACGAGGTGTAGATCATAGAAGAAATATGAATAGACATTCTCCATGATTATTTATTATGCCTCTCCGCAGCCTACCAGTGCCTAATGGACTCGGTGTGATGATTTTCAATCATCAGGCTCGATATGATTCCTCATTTAGACATTCTCCATGATTATTTATTATGCCTCTCCGCAGCCTACCAGTGCCGAATGGACTCGGTGTGATGATTTTCAATTGATACGTGATAGTTCATTTATAAACTGACTCTACATGATTCTCATCAGGCTCGATATGATTCCTCATTTAGACATTCTCCATGATTATTTATTATGCCTCTCCGCAGCCTACCAGTGCCGAATGGACTCGATGTGATGATTTTCAATTGATATGAGATAGTCCATTTAAACTGACTCTGCATGATTCTCATCAGGTCCGATATGATTCCTCATTTAGATATTCTCCAAGATTATTATTTATGCCACTCCGCAACTTTCCATTATTAAAAGGACTTAGTGTGATTTTCAACAACATACAACTCTATGAACACTAATGAGTAATATTTACATGGATGAGTGGTGTGCTTCTTGCAAGAGACACTTCATTAATCATACAGGACTGTCTGACATGATTATCAAGTCTGCCGGATGCCGTGGTTATGGTGAGAAATTTTTTTATAATCCTTCCAAGTGATAAGGCCATTTAAAAAAAAATATTTTGTTTTATGTGAATAATAAAAAAAATTTCACTATTTAAGTTTTAATTGATAAAATTAATTAAAATAATAATAAAATAAAACGAATGAATATTTTTTTGGGTGAATAGCCCCGATGATTGTGCTGTGAGCATTTAACAATATACAGTATTTAAGTTGAATTTAAAACAAAAAAATTAAGTGTAGTAAGTAAATAGATTTTATTGGTGAATCTTACTATTTGTTATTTGTATTTACCATTTGTATATTTTGAGAATAAATGTTTGAGTGTATATATGTATTTGTGTTTTTTCCATGATTTCTCTTACTCTATTTATTTTCAGTGAATTAATAGATTAATAACCTTTAATAATAACGATCAGAATTCTTTTATTTTGTTAATTTTATGTAACCCAATTGAATCCTGATTTGCAAATTCAAACGTTAAATAAGTTTGAGTCTGAGCTATTGCGATTTTCCTTTATTTAAATTATCGATAAATTTAAAAGAAAACAAATTTTTTTTGGTAATATCCAGTACAATCTTTCACAACGCGGATTGGGATATTATCTTAATATTACTTTATTAACACTAACCACTATCTTTCGCGTACCTTGTAATGTGGTGTAATTTTCCTCACCACACATGTATGAGTTTAAGATCTGAAAAACAGGAAAACAAAAAGTGTGTGTTAGCACTAAAACAACAGAAACAGTTTTTCTTCTGCTGTCTTTATAGTAATGCGTACATTTTGCCTGAGAAAGGTTGATCCAATCCTTCAAAACGAGTCGCTAATATTAATTATAAGGTTTGCTTGAGAATAATTAAAATTACTAATTATGTTTACATTTTTTAATGCGATATTATGGATGATTTTTAAATATCTAATTAGTATAAAACTATCTTAAATTCTTAAATTCTTTAACTCATTTTTCCACAAAAAATATTGAAAAAGGTTTCTAAATTAATTAATAAATTACTATTTAGCTAATGTAAAAGTTTAAAATTTTACTACTTTTCTTCTACATAAGAATCCGTGATGTGCTTTTTTTGTTCAAAGTAAATTTTATTTTTTGCCAACTTTGGAAACTTCCTGCCCCACTGCGCGTCGGCAGATAAAGAGTTAACTTGCTAAAGTTAAAATTTATCTTAACTTTAAACTTTTACTCTAAAATTAAATAGTATCGAAACTACAGTTTGGCGTCACTGTATGTTTTTAAAGTTTCAATGTATTTTTTTCTCAATTTCGCGATTTATATCCAGGTTTTTTTTGTCTTCCCTGTTACAAGGGAACTGTTTGTTGAAATATTAGGACGTGGCGCATTTTACAGCTCTAAAAGCCATAGTTACAATGAAAAAAAATAGTAAGGTTACTAAAATATTTCTAGGAAACTGGGATTCCTAGAACTTTTTATGAAACGGCAACAGAGAAAATGTATGTAACAGATACAGATTTGCACCGCAAATAAAAAAATCTGTAAGGTTACTAAGAATTTTTTAAGAAACTGGGATTTCAAGAATTTTTCATGTAACTGCAACCCAGGTTACAGATAAAATTTTAGTAAGATAACTATAATTTTACTAGATTTGTTTGTACAGTTACAGATTTTTGTAGCTTTAAAAAAACTAGTTTTATAGATTTACAGTTTTTCTTGTACAATTTACAGATAAAATATTAGTAAGCATACAGATTTCAGCAACTTTTCACCTGTAGGGTTACAGATTTTTTTTTTTTTTATATATGGTGTAGAATCTGTAAAAATTGTATTTATTGCTTTTATAGGATCATAGTTTTCTGAAAATGCAATTTTTGAGATCACTTTTCGGACTATTAACATAAAAGGTTTTTTTGTAAAAAGTACTTTGAAATACAAATTAATTAATATAAAAAATAACATGTTGTAAAAAGATAAGAAATTTCTTCAAGAACTTATGAATTTCATTTTGAGAAAATACAACATCATAATTGCATTTTTGGCGTCGCGAGAGTGGCTTTATTTAATTGTCCGGAAACCCTCACCGAATGTCATAGTCGTCAGTTGTATTGGAAAAAGAAGAGTTCACTTTTCGAATAAATTATCTTTTCGATTTTTTCTTAATCACACTTCGATCCCTTTTTGAAACTCGAGCTTACCCGAGTCTGAAAGATTTTCTATCATTAGAGCCTAATACTGAAAGTATACAATAATAATAATAATAATAATAATAATAATAATAATAATAATAATAATTGTATAGTATTTAAAAGTTGTTCTAAATGTTATATCTCACTTTTTAATAACTTTTACACGAAAATAACTATTAATCCTTAGCACATAATTATCTTTTAATAAATTTACTATCAAACAAAATTTGATTCCTTAAAAGGTTTCTTATATTTTTCTCTGACAATAAGCCTATCTGATGGGTAAGTTAATGAAATGCGATAAATAAACAAAATGATTGCAGTTTGTTGAAATTGCTCTTTATATGACTAAGAATCGAAAAAAGTTTTTCTATTTCCTATAAATTACTTCTTTCAAACAATCTTTCGTAACTCGGGTTTATTTTTTGTGTAACTCTATGCTCGAGCCCGGGCTTTATCTGAGGCCGTCTCATCTCTAATATGTGAGTAATGATTTCGCAATTTGTAGCATCATATTTGGCGCTTTAACTCGCTTTTAACTTAAAATTAAAAATTAATGTACCAATCCCAAAACTTTCTTCAAACTCACACAGCTTAATATTTCAAAAAGTAATTACGCATGTATGATATCAATATATCATATATCATTGAATATGACGATGCAAAGAAACAAATTGATAAACTTATCTTTTCCTCCATTTAAAAAAAAAAAAAAAAAAAAAGAAAAAAATCCTTTCTTTTAAAGTAACTAAAAACATGATCACAAGAAGATCTACATTACAGTTGAAGTTATAAATATATCGCCCCTTTTCTCATTTTTGTAATACTCAAACGACCCCCCTTAATACAACGGACACCGAAATGCCGGCACATGTATTTCACTCTTTCCATACCTTATATGGCCATAAAAACCGAATGTGGTTTTCTGAATACCAGCTGCTCTATAATAAAAATGCTGCATAAGATGTTTTGCGCGTCGTACATGTTCGAGTAAATCGCCTCTCCCATACTACCGTTCCTTATATGGTACCCATTCGCGAATTTTAGCCCACTTCAAGAGCCCCAGGCCTAACCGCAAAAAAATTCCTTTGCTTTTTTAAATTCCAATATCAAAGTTTAAACTCTTTTGTCGCCAATTAGCGATTAAGTACAAAATCTCTCTCTCAGAAGAAAAAAATTGTACGTATATTTTTGCCAAATATCATATACATGCCAAACATTGTAACCTTTGGCGATAATTGACAACTGATGTTATCTTGGTTCTGACTCTAAGGAGAACCATTTTGCCTCTCTCTGCTGTGATTGCCAGTATCACTTTGGGCACCCATCACTCTCTCGAAAGGGCAAAATAAAACTATACTTTAAACGATCCTGGCTTCCTCATGTACTTATCTTTTTTTTGTCGCTCTCCCTTTCTCGGCTTTGATAGTTAATCATGATGGACAATATTTAACCTACAAGACATAGTAATCAAAGAAATTTATAGTACATATTCAATGATATATGATATATTGATATCATAGCATGTTAATATTTTAATATTATTAGTTCAATACTATGCTAACTTTGATTTCTAGCTAAAATTTATCCTTTGGTCAATTAATCAGAGTAAAAATGAGCTATTCTCGATTATAATATTTATTGAAATATTTTTTTTTTTTTTTGTTATTCTGTTGTACATACACTATTTGCGAACAGCCAGCTTCGATAACCAGCATCCATAACTTCGTCAATTCTTATGATATCAAATGCGATTAAAACTATTTTGCATCTTCTCAATAATATCTATAACTTTTATACTAACAAGTTTTTTATAAGACCAATCCTTATAGCTGAAATACATTAAACAAAAATAGGAGTTGAAAAAATCTCAAATCATAACTGTTTATATAATGATTCATTTTTAAATACTTTTTGATTTTAAACGAATCCAAATGACAAGTTCTCTTATTTGGTAGCCATATAATGCGACGTATTAGCCAGTTTTTACACAAAGAAGGCATATATTTCAAAAATGCTTTGGATATAGCCATTTTGAGCAGAATTTCCTGAAGTGATCGTAATTCAAAAATTGAGGAAGTATTCAAATAACAAACTGCTTACTTTATGATTCATTATTAAATCCATTTTTTTGCTCTCATATGCAGCCATTTTACAGGTTCCATTATTTAGGAACTGTATAATGTGCCGTATTGGTGAGTTTTTTGATAAAGGCAGAATGTATTTAAAAAAAATACTGTCAAAGTAGGAATTTTGAGCTGAATTTCACTTAAGGTGTTTCTTTTAAAACCAGCTCTTTCGGAAAAAATGAAATTAAAAATTCTTCAAAAGCGGCTAAATAAAATTGTTAAACTGAGTTTATTTCTAATCATATTTTATTTTTTGCTGTAGAAATGAGCACTTATCTTCGAAATGTACCTCTGCCTACAGGCCAAGCGGACAGGGATTTTTTTACAATAATTTATTTGGAAACCTGTACTATTTCTACAGCAAATTATAAATATTCTTTACCTTAAATCTACAGGGCTGTAAAAGGCATTAGGTATTAATGTCTGGGGCGAACTTTATCAAAAATGATTCACTTATAAGTAGCAAATACAATCGTGTTAATAAATTAATAAACATCCCCTGCTAACGCCACAAAAACTTATCATAGAAGACAGTTATTAGTACCAAACGATTGAAAATAAAGTCTACTTTTAAATAACGCATATAAAATTTGCTTAGGTTGTCATATACATATTAAAACGAGCTCTAACTTTGTTTTGTTTTAAGTTATTTCAAATTTGTAATTCAAATTATGTCTAGGCATCAAATTTCAAGTAATTTGATAGATAAGTTTTTGAATTATAAGATTTAGTGCTTCTAATGTTAAATTTCGTTTTCATATTTTTATTAATATCTCCTGAAATTGTACTCCCAATGTTCTATTTTTTTATGTAGCAATAATACTAAAACATGTTAAAAATACATAAATACGTTGGATTTGCATGTTTCATAATTTTGTGACATGAATTATGAAGTTAATATTCGAAAAATTCTGAATCGCAACTTACAATTTTTTTGGTGGATTTAGATTAATTAAGTCTTGTTTTATGGAAATCAGAAATTTCATTTTTTCCTTCCAAGTAGTTTTCAAATTATCCTTAAAAAACAGGAAAAAAAAAAGGGTCTAAACATGTTTTCTATAAATATAACTAGATATTTTGAAACTTCTTATGCTATCCTGTAATGCAGCAATCTTTAATGACTGCTTGAGTGGCGTCTCAGATGCATTGGTAAAGAAGGGGCTGGCTCTCTGGATCAACAATTGAGTTCTGAGCTTCAATTTGGATACAGTCCCTAAAATATACTCGTTTTAAAATAATTATTTTTTTAGGAAATTTGCTTGAGAATAGCATGAAAATCTATTTTTAGGCTAATTGAAGGGTGTAGAATTTATTTATGCTGTCAGAATCGAGTACTGCTATAAAAAAAGTTAGGGTTTGTTTTAATATGTAGATGGTCCTCTAAGCAAATTTTATTTACGTCGTTTAAAAGTAAACTTTATTTCCAATCATTTGGTACCTGTAACTTTCTTCTACGATAGTTTTTTGCAGAGTTAATAGAGGCAGTGGCGTAGCTAGCGAGGGGCGGTCCGCAACGGGTGTCATCCTCTAAGGGGTGACATCTAATTTTTGTTTGCAAAAATGTAAATATATAATCTTATAAGATTTTCAAAAAACTTTTTGAAATAAAATTAAATTTCTAGGAAAATTTCTATTGAAAATATTATTACTTTGTTAACCCCTTCGCGACGGGAGCCTTTTACTAAATTTTTAATCCTTTGTCATCGGTTTCTAAAAACAGAAATTTGTGTCTTATAGAATCAAGAAAATGCTCCGATTAAAAAAAGCAAATTTTACGGTAAAATTTTCTGGTAGAGATAAAGAAGGATTCTCAAGCCTTTTTTGTGGCACGTATACGTGTTGCTCGTCCCCAAGGAATTAATATGAAATTCTTAAAAGCAATCGAACAAATGTTGAATTTTTATTTGTAATGATGTTGAATTGCAAGTGAAAAAATATGCCGGATTTTTTTTTTTTTTTTTTTTTTTTTTTTTTTTTTTTTTTTTTTTTTGGGGGGGGGGGGTGACACCACTGTGGGTAGGGGTGACACCATTTTTATCCGCTCCGGGTGTCACTCATCCAAGCTACGCCTCTGAATAGGGGGTATTTACTTTTTTTTCTCCACGACTGTACATATGGTTGTCAGCTAGCGAAACTGTTCAAGTAAAACGTTATATATAATTGAATTCGATTTTTTCTTTTTATCTATAGGACAAGCAATATTTATGTATCAGAGTGCCTGACTCTCCAGAGGAGAATTTGACCAAGTACTTTCCCAGGTGCAACGATTTTATACACAGCGCTAGAATGAACGGTGGAGGTGTTCTTATTCACTGGTAAGCTGCTTATAATATTTTATCATACTTATAACATGATCCATTCAACTCATAAAGAATTACACTATAACATATGTAAATTTTCCATGTGGCTTAAAAACGTCCGGGCCAAGACTCGAACCAGAGATGTATTGGCTGAAGCCGTCAACGTTCTTCCAACTGAGCCATGCCGGACACGAACACTAGAGGACTATTTCACCCAAATAACTTTAACGATCATATAATCTGGTCTGATACTATGGATCAGCTCAACAGAATAAATCGAAGGTTAATATATGGAAACTACAGAAAACGCTGCATACGAAATTATTAGTATAATAACTATTATTATAATAATTATAATTATAAATATTATATAATATATAATTATCAATATTGTATAATAATTTCGTATGCAGCGTTTTTTACAGTTTCCATATATTGACCTTCGATTTATTCTATTGAGTTGATCCATAGTATTAGACCAGATTATATGATCGTTAAAGTTATTTGGGTGAAATAGTCCTCCAGTGTTCGTGTCCCGGATGGCTGAGTTGGAAGAGCATTGGCGACTTCAGCCAATACATCTCTGGTCCGGGCTTTATTCACCCACGTGGGAAATTTAAATCTGTTATAATTGATTTACCGATTGAAAAATCATGTTATAAATTAATCTAATAAAAAGAATTACACTCTTATTAAAACTGAGATAGATGATGTTACAAAAAATTAAGTTTCCTGCTTAAATTCTCGCGTTAAATAGTCATTCTTATTGTTAAATCTATTTTTTAAAAATTTTAACACGGGTAAAGATAGAAAATTGACTGTAAATTCTGTGTTTGATGAAGTTGTAACATATTGTCCCCTGAGAATAATTAAGTTTTAACAGCCATTTAAAAAAAAAAATGACTTTTTGGCATCGGATTCTGGCTGCTTTCGACAACTTCTCATAGAACTAAATTATTCTCTATTGCAACATGAAGTAAGTTAGGTATAACATCATTTCTATGCAGAGATGCTTTTATAGATACAAATTGAACATTCCTATGCTAAAAAGTAATTTTATTAAAAAAAAAAAAAGGCTGTTAGAGCCTTACTTTTCTTAGGTGATCAATCACATGCAAGGAATACACAAATTTTAGCTGCAAAATTGTTTTGCAATGATGTTAAAGTTTTAACCAAAATTTGCTTCCTTTCAACCCCTTATGGAACAATTTTTATTTATTTATTTTTTTGCAAAATCGGCTTCACCTATAATTTTTTTATAAATACATGCGCAAGTATTTGGTAAAACAAAAATCATACCCCCTAATCTGTTGAATATTTTTATACAACTTCCAAGTTTACGAAAAAATTTAAATTAACTAGTTAAAGTCATTTTTAGTCATCTACCCAGCAGCAGAATTTTTTTCTGCAGTCTACAACACATATAGAAACTTTAAAAACAGTCTAAAGAACAAATGCCCTCTTTTCAGACCCTCGCATTATATTATATGCACTCAAACCTCCCACGTATTTGTGATTAAGAGGCTACTTCACTCAAATGAAAAGACCCGTTCGCTAATGCTAATCCTATGGGAGAAATTTATAAAAATATCTCGGTTGCATTTCAATATTTTTAGATGATTCTTTTTGCATTGGATAACTCAGATTGATCTGAATGGAGGCCATTTTTTAGTTTTTCAATTTTGGTTGCAGATATTTTTTATGGTGTTGCTTTCGCTTTCCAAACCGGTTCCAAAAATGAAAGCGTCCTTGTAAAAAATAACTTTAAACAAAATGAAAAAAGTAACTAACGCCATACATACAGATCGATCTCATATATCCAAAGCCAAAAAATCATTTAAAAATATTGAAATGCAACCGAGATATCTGTATAAATTTCTTCCATGGGATTAGCATTAATGAATGGGTCTTTTCATTTGACTGAAGTAGCCCCTTAACATAAAAAATAATTAATTTAAAAAACAGCTTACTTTTATCCTGATAATTCGGAGCACCATCATGCATTATCCGAAAAGGAGAAAAAATCCACTCCTGGCACTATGTTTTTTTTTTTCTTCGCGGCCTATTGACGAAATTCGCGTTTTTTCACTACTTTTTCACACAATTTGCAGTATTTCTCGATCCTTTGATAAAATTGCATTTTTGTGTGTGCCTGACATGGACAAAATTTAAGTTTTTTCGCTATCTTTTGACAAATTTACAGTTTTTCGCGATCTTTTGACGAAGTTTAACGTTTTCTCGCAATCTTTTGATGAAATTTGTGGTTTTCTCTCTATCTTTTGATGAAATTTGTGTTTTTTTCGCAATCGTCTGATGAAATTTGAGGTTACGGAGGCTGAATATTGTAGCATCCCCTTAGCTGCAACCCTGCATGTGGTACGGATCATATTATACAATAGCACATGGCAAAAAATTTCTAGCAAACTTTTGTTTCTCCCTAAATTTTAACAGATGAAAAATAGTCTGCAAACATTCTCAAGGGAAAGAACTGGAGCAAGCGAGTTGTTTTTAAGCAATTTAAATCAAACTGAGTATAGCAAAATTTTAATCAAGATGAGTAAAACTTTTAAAAAACAACTGATTTACGATTCGATAAATTACAGCTCTTTCATGAGAAGGGAAATCCACTTTTTTATTTTAAAAGTAAACATCATATATGATTTGTTAAAATACTTTATTTTCTATTTCCACTTTTAAAAATTTACTTGACAGTTTATGTATGTAGTTTATGCATGTTGCATTTCATCTTAAATATATAACAAAAACGAATCCACTATTGCTATTTGACACTGATAATTCACAAGCCTGCGATGAAAAAATTGTCGGCATAGTAAGTGGTATTTTTTATAGTTATTTGGATGCTGATTACTAGAAAAATATTGAAAAAATTCCATCACGTACAGTTTCTTCACAAATCGCAATTTATTATTTCATGAATTTAGCAAATTTCGAACAGAAAAACTATTATTTATATGAGTTTGTCAAATAAATTTATGGACTTTAAGTAGTAAATTTGTGTATTTAACTAATAAAAAAGAAAGAAAAAACTATTTCAATGCAGAATATTTTTTTTAACCGGCAAACCGCCTATTAAACTCAATATTCAAGACAGAGGAAACAAGATGAAATCGGATCTTTTCTGCTTGCAGGTGTCTGTACGCCCCCTCTTCTTCACACCCTTTTTCACTGTCCTTATCTCTACTCCTGATTCAGTGTCATTGTTTACTCTGTGCTGTACACATGTGTTTTTATTCCGAGCTATGAGTTAATAGTAATAGTTGTAATTTTAACTTCTAGTTATTGCTGCATTAGAGAACATGGCTTCCACTTCCAGAGGATGCGTTAATTCACCGAATTGTTTCTGTTATATTTGCGGTAATTATACAGTGAAAAAACAACAGAGAAGCATTTCTGATTTTGTTAAAAAAGTGTATTTCGCTTATTTTGGCATGAAATTGGGTGATCAAGATAAGCCGTGGGCTCCACACAAAGTTTGTAGTATTTGCGTAGAAGAATTAAGGCAATGGTTTCAAGGCAAGAAACAATCATTTCGATTTGATATACCAATGGTTTGGAGAGAACCTAAAAATCATAGTGATGATTGCTATTTTTGTCTTTGTAATGTGAAAGGATTCAATTTAAAGAACAAAAAGGAAATATTTTATCCTGACATTCCATCTGCTATACGTCCTGTTTCTCATGGACCTGGTATTCCGGTTCCTTCCCCCCCCAGAAACTGTGGAAAATATTGATTCAGATACTGTGCCTGAATGTGAAAGTGGTGATGATGTTGATGAAGTATATGACTCTATTAACGATGAACCTAAACTTTTCACGCAGTCTGAATTAAATGATTTAGTCAGAGACTTAAATCTGTCTAAGGATTCGGCAGAAGTTTTAGGTTCCAGACTAAAAGAAAAAAATTTTCTAGCTCCTGGTACGTCATTTTATTGGTTTAGAAACCGAGAAAAAGATTTTATTCCGTTCTTTTCTAAAGAAGAGGAACTTATTTATTGTAACAATATTCCAGGCCTCATAGCATGTTTCAAAGTCCAATATGAACCTGACGAATGGAGACTTTTTATCGATTCATCAAAAAGAAGTCTGAAAGCAGTACTATTGCATAATGGAAATGAATATGCTTCTGTACCTGTTGGACATTCTGTTCACTTAAAAGAGTGCTATGAAAATCTTGATTTTGTCTTAAATAAAATATCGTATTCAGATCACAAGTGGGCAGTTTGCGGTGATTTGAAGGTGATTTCTATGTTGCTTGGTCAGCAGAGAGGGTACACAAAATTTCCCTGTTTTCTTTGTGAATGGGACAGTCGAGACAGAAAGCAACATTACATTAAGAAAAAATGGCCAATCAGGAAGACATTAGATCCTGGAGTCAAAAATATTCAAAGTAAAAATCTTGTGGATCCAAAAAAAGTGTTACTTCCACCGCTTCATATAAAATTAGGTCTTATGAAACAATTTGTCAAGGCTTTACCAAAAGAAGGTGAATGTTTCAAATACCTTTGTGAGCAGTTCCCAGGTTTATCCGAAGCAAAACTGAAGGAAGGTGTGTTTGTAGGACCAGACATCAGGAAATTGATGAAAGATGAAAATTTTGGGAATAAAATGAAATTAAATGAAAGAAAAGCCTGGAAATCTTTCAAACTAGTTATTACTAGTTTTCTTAGCAACAAAAAGGACCCAAACTACAAGTCTATTGTAGAAGAGATGGTAACAAATTTCAAGATTTTAGAGTGTAATATGAGCTTAAAAATTCATTTTCTCGATTCACATCTTGACTATTTTCCAGAAAACTTAGGTGCAGTTAGTGAGGAACAAGGTGAAAGATTTCACCAGGATATAAAAAGAAATGGAGAGGCGATATCAAGGCAAGTGGAATGTCAGCATGATAGCTGACTACTGCTGGATGCTACAAAGAGACAATCCTTGCAAAATTCACAAGAGGAAAAGTGGCAAAAAACTTTTGATGGAAAGAAAAAATAATACTCTGATGACTTGCAACCTTGTATGTATAATTAACTATTACTTTAATTCAGATATAAATGTAATTTATATTGATTTATAAATATATGAAATTAAAACGAAATGTTGAAATTTCGTTATTTTACCTCTTTTTTTAAAAATTATGCAACCATTTTGTGAAAAATCCTTACGTGATAGAAAAAAATAGATTTCATTTTTGTAATCAGCAATGAAAAAAACATAAAAATTAGTTATCAAAATTAAAACAATTTTCAAAAAGTATTTTTTCGCAGGTCTATGTAATATTTATTTTTTTATACATGTCTCCTGTATACAATTGAATATTTCGTTCGCCTTTTCTATAATAAAAATTCCATATCTCGAAACTGATGCCGAACAAGTGCAGTTTTAAAGAGTTCTAGAAATATACCATAAAATGCTTTGCTATTTAATAATTTAGATATAAAATATTTAGAAAAGCAACGCATAAAATTTTTCTTGAACATATTTGTTGTACTATAAATAAGTATTGCTCGTAAATATCATAAGTGATAAATTTTCTCGGTACATAAAATATTTATTTAATATAGCTTTAATATTAGGAGATAATTCACAAGATTATTTTTTTTGATAAGGTTGATAAAAAATACTTTTCCAAATAATTCATTTTTCTTATGCTGAAAAAAAGTTAATAACTGTTAAAAAAAACTTAATATTTATTAAATAATTAATGAAGAAGGTTTCCATTGTTTCTTCCTGTTTATTATATGTATATATATATATATATATATATATATATATATATATATATATATATATATATATATATATATATATATATATATATATATATATAATAAACAATATATATATAATATATATATATATATATATATTAAGTTTTAATAATGTAATAGCTTTTAACTATAAAAATTTTATTTGAAGATCACATCACATCGCAGAGTAGAATTCACTTTCGTTATTGTTTTATGTTTATATAAAGGGCATACATTCATTTCCTGACAAATAGCTAATTTTTAAAATGTTAGTGTTAAAGGCATGATTTCAAAACGTTTCAAATGTTGTTCTTCATCATATAAAATTCCACTTACGATAAAAAAAACTTTTTTTTTAATGTTAAAAAATCAACTGGTATTGTTATTTACTTTCAGAAAATTTTTATACATGCTCGAACAAGAAAGAAAGAAAAAATGCGTTATAGTTTTGTTTGCGTTTTTACCCAAATAGGTGGAAAATAACACCGAATAGCATTGGTCAAGAAATCATGCCATCACATTTTATGAATACATATTTGTTAATTTATATATTCTTTTATAGATAGTCAATGAGTTGCTGTATCAAAATCTATATTTGTTTGAAAAAAAATTTAAAACTAAGCCATGAATATTAGTAAAACCTTGACGTGGCGATATTATCCCAGGATACCTTACTTCATATTCCATTTTTCACTTTAAAATATTACTACCCAGTTTCTTTTATGTAGTTTATACATGTTGCATTTCATCTAAAATACATAACAAAAATGATCCACTATTGCTATTTGATACTGGTAATATTTATTTTTTTAAATACATGTCTCCTATATACAATTGAATATTTCGTTCCCCTCTTCTATAATAAAAATTCCATATCTCGAAACTGATGCCGAACAAGTGCAGTTTCAAAGAGTTCTAGAAATATATCATAAAATCTTTCGCTATTTAATAATTTAGATATAAAATGTTTAGAAAAGCAACGCATAAAATTTTTCTTGAACATATTTGTTGTACTATAAATAAGTATTGCTCGTAAATATTGTAAGTGATAAATTTTCTAGGTACATAAAATATTTATTTACTATAGCTTTAATATTAGGAGATAATTCACAAGATTATTTTTTGATCATGTTGATAAAAAATACTTTTCCAAATAATTCATTTTTTATGCTGAAAAAAAGATAATAGTTGTTAACTGTTAAAAAAAAAAAAATTAATAATTATTAAATAATTAGGGAAATAGGTTTCTATTGTTTCTTCCTGTTTATTATTATTATATATTTTTATTTATATATTTTTTAAGTTTTAGAAATATAATGGCTTTTAACTAAAAATGTTTTATTTCAAGATCGTATCACATCGCTGTGTAGAATTTATCTTTGTTATTGTTTTACATTTATATAGAGAGTGTCCCATGTGTTTCTGACCAATAGCTAATTTTTAAAATGTTAGTATTAAAGGCATGGTTTCAAAACGTTTCAAATGTTGTTCTTCATCATATAAAATTCCATTAACGTCAAAATACTTATTTTTTAATGTTACAAAATCAATTGGTATTTTTATTTACATTTAGGAAAAATTTATAAGTGCTCTTTATAAGTGAGAAAGAAAAAAAATATTTTATTGCACTACCGAGACTTATCAAGTTATGATACTTTTAATTTTATAATTTTTTAAATCTTTATTATTTTTTTATTCAATTATTTTTTTCAGATGATTATTACTGAAAACGGCGCATGGATTTTTAGATATATCTAATAAAACATTTAATAATATTATTTTATCGACAAATGTAGTGTAAAACAATAAAATCTAACACATCTTCATATATTTTTATTTTAAAAAGAAATAATAGCAATTACCGTTCAAATTGTGAAAATTTACATACCAATGTTCAGCTAAAAGTATATTTTGTAACTAATAATAATAATAATAATAATAATAAAAGGCATATTTAATAATAAAAAAAAAAAAAAAAATTTGAATATTTAGTACTTTTTTAAATACTGACATTTTTGCCCAATTATTTATTTATTTATTTTTTATTTTCAGATATTTATTATGGAAGACTCCGCATGGATTTTTAGATAGATCTAATAATATTATTTTATTGATAAATGTAGTGAAAACAATAAAATCGAACACATCTTCATATATATTTTTTAAGAAATAATAACAATTACTGTTCAAATTGTGAAAACTTTCCATACCAGTGTTCAGCTAAAAGTATATTTTGTAACTAATAATAACAATAATAAAAGGTATATTTAATAAAAAAAAATTAAGAAAATTTGAATTTTTAAAAATCTTTATTACTTTTTTAAATCTTGATATTTTTGCCCAATTATTTATTTATTTTTTCATATGTTTATTACAGAAGACTGCGCATGGATTTTTAGATAAATCTAATATAACATTCAATAATATTATTTTATCGATAAATGTAATGTAAAACAACAAAATCTAACACATCTTCATATATTTTATTTAAAAAAGAAATAATAATAACCTGAAGACTAATTATACGTGCGATATTATAGCCTGATAGACTTTATTATATTATGGATAGATTTTATTATATTATAGATTAGACTTTATTGTTGATAGACTTTATTATATATGCGATAAATCTGCGTATAAAAATACGCAGATTTATCGCATATACACTGCTCAAAACAATTAAAGGATATTTGAAGTTTTATATAAAATAAAGATATAAAGGAAATTTTTTTTGCCGGAAATAGAAGAAGAGAATCACAAATGCAAATTTTTCTGGTTTTCAAACTGTGGAGTATGCAAATTTTGAGTTCGACGTCAAAAACGTCGCTTCAGCGGCAGCAAATGAAATTTGACTTTCAACTGGATAAAAGAAAATGAAGAGAAGGATGATCGGCATTCAGTGATTGCTTTGTTTCGATGAGTACGATGTCTCAGTGAAGTCATTTAACAGATTCAGAAGCTTGGAGAATTGTTGGTAGGTTAGAAGGGGGCCAAACTCAAGCCGAAGTAGCGCAAGCCATCGGAGTGTCACAAAGTGTCATTTCCAGGATCTGGAACCGTTTTTTGGAGAGTGGATGTGCAGGCCGAAGACCAGGGCAAGGTCGTAGACGGGCAACAGCGCCCAATGAAGATCGGTATTTAGCGTTAACAGCTCGGAGACACCGAAACATGAACGCTACTCTTCTCCAACAACACCTTCGCTCGGCTACAGGCACCACGATTTCAACTCAGACTGTCCGAATCCGGCTCCATGCTGTAGGTCTGTATGCTCGCCGACCGATGGTATGTGTTAGATTAACATCAAGGCATCGTCGCGACCGCAGGGAGTGGGCAACCGAGCATGTCAACTGGAGGAGAAATGAATGGAGCAATATTCTGTTTTCCGACGAGTCCCGTTTTTCTGTGCATCCGGATAATAGGCGTATTTTCATCTGGTGGGACCGTGGCAGTAGGAATAATCCTGCGTTCGTGCACGAAAGTGTCAGATTTGGCGGTGGAGGAGTGTTGGTGTATGGTGGCATCTCCATTGACGGGCGCACTGACCTCTACATCATTCGAGATGGAGCTCTGACTGGTCGCCGATATAGGGATGAGATCCTCAGACCTATTGTAGTCCCTTACGCTGCAGCAATCGGAGATAACTTCATTTTAATGGACGATAACTGCAGGCCACATCGTGCAAACCTGGTGGAGGATTTCCTTTTCGAGGAAGGAATCGTTTGAATGGAATGGCCAGCGTGTTCTCCAGACATGAATCCAAATCCAATCGAGCACGTTTGGGACGCTCTAGGAAGACGAGTTTCTGGTCGCCAACAACCCCCACAAACTCTCTAAGAACTGGAAAGAGCTCTTCTGGAAGAGTGGGGCAGAATACCCCAACTCGTCATGAATAGCCTCATTGAGTCCATGCCTCAAAGGTGTTCAACGTTGCTGGCCGCCCGTGGAAACCATACCCCCTACTGAAAATGATTTTCTTTGAAGAAAACACCTTTTCTTATTCTTTTTTTCTCATATGCACAAATTGTGTTTTTTTCCTTTTGTACACAAATGCGCAATAAAATGCATTTTTTTCTGCCAAACATGTGTAATTTATTCTCATATAACCTACTATCTCTGTCGACCATGTATCAATCAGCTAAAAAGTTTCCCAGATACAAAATCCACCTAAAACTGCAATATCCTTTAATTGTTTTGAGCAGTGTATAATAAGAACATTTACAACAAATTTTAAATACCTATCTCAAATACAGAAAAAAAAAAAAAAAATAAAAAGCCTTAGCATTTTGAAAACATGAAAGTGAAGAAAGTGTGAACATGGAGAAATATTTGTTTAAAGTTTTTATTTACATGGAGAATTAAGCTGGGTGTATTAACAAAATTTACAACGTGTCGCGATATAATTGCCTTACAGATAAAAGTGGAGTGTCAAAATATTCAAAATTAAACAGACTTTCACTTTCTGATTAAAAACAAAAAGTCGCTAAAATTAAAATTATTTACTAGAAAGGGGTAATGAGAATTTAATAAAAATTTTCCATTTCAAAATTGCTTTAAAACTTAAGGTCTTTAAAACTTAAAAACCAAAAGATGTTGAAAATCGTACGTAAAACAGAAAAGGTTCATGAGATCTTTCAATCGCTACCACGGATGTGGTAAATGATCGCGTTAGCGACTGGAAGATTGCAGGGGCCTTTTCTGTTTCGCATATGATTCTTAACATCTTTTGGTTTCAAGTTTCAAAGGCCAGTTAATACTGTAGGGGAAAATTTCTAATAAATTCTCATTGCACCTTTTTAGTAAATAGCTTTATTTTTAGTAATTTAAACGCAAAATAAAAGTGACATTCCACTCGGAACTTGGTTGTAATTTTCAAGTTTTTTTTTCAATTTTATATTTTTCAAGTAAACAAAAAATCAATTTTTTGGTCAATTTTGAGTTAAATTGTGGCCTTAATTTAGTTTTTATTGTATATTTTTTTTACTTCTAAACAGCGCACAATTAAAATTTTTACTTGAAAAGGAAAAAAAAATATTCTTTAAAAAGCAACTTGTTTGAAAACTATATCTCAGTTTATTGATTTTTTACAGTTTAAAAAAATTTCAAACATGAATATTAAAAAAAGGTATATCTCTATTTCGTGGAGCTCCATTTTGAAAGCTGAACCAGTTTTCACAAACAATACATCTATTTTATCATTCGCAACCAAATATTATTCCATAAAAAGTTAAACCATTACATAAATACATAAATAAAATATAATTTTGACATGCATGTAATCGAATTGCGCGTTTAAACTATTGAAGTTAGTAGAATTAAAAAGGCTGATGTATTGTATGTTAATTCCTTCGGATTATAATCCCTGGCATGCGGTTTAATACAAAAGCATTGATTTTAATAAATTTCAAAATTATATTTAAATACATAACTGATATTTTTCATCAAAAAAGGGGTTTTGTTGTTGCTAGTAAACAATTTAATAAATAAATGAATAAATAAATAAATAAAAAATAAAAAGAATAAACAAAATAATTTAACAAATTATGACAACCATTTGGAAAATAAAATACTACTCAATTTGATAGGTTAGATTCCGATACAGATACTGATCAGACTTTACTGATTTAAGTTTATCGGATTTAGATTAGAGTTTATTCAATGCAAATGGTCAGCTAATTTTTTCCAGCTAACACAAGATTAACAATAACAAACTCGATGCAGCTGCGGTCTCTCGGCATCTCCGATCCCCCCTCCCAACTCCAGCGTCAACTTTCCATTCAAACATGTCAATACATGTCATACGTGTCAATTGAAGTTTTATTTTCACTATCTATTCAAAGTTATGTTCAATTTAAAAATGATCTCAAATAATAATAATAATAATAAATCAAATTATCCCTATCATTTCCTCTTTTCTCTCTTTTATGCATAGAAATTAAGCATTTTAGTTGCCAACATTAGAGAAATGTCATTAAAATTACGAAAAAATTAATAACTCGAAAACTATTTAAAATCTTTGGTTACATTAGAAATCCCTGAGTTTTTCCTATACGATGGGATAAAAATTGAAAATGTACAATGCTTAAAAATTTAAAAAGTAGCAAAAATGTCAAAACTTGAATTTCATCAATAAGTGTTGCCATTCGCAAACTGATATGAACCTTACCCCAAAACACGTTTGTCCTTTATAATAAAGATAGTTCCACTTAGAGAATCTAATCAGATAAAGAAAGGTCAAAACCTTTAGAATCTGTAGACATTCGTTATTAAAACACACAATTTTATACCTTGTTTTTCATTAACGATAAATTTCGCTAACAGACATCTTAAATTAATTGAAAATTAAGCTAATCCTTTTTCACGTTTAATGTTTAATTCTGTCTTTAATCACGTTAGTCTAATTTGTGACTATTAAGTCTCAATCATTATCTTGCCATAAATCTTTAGTCGACTTCAACATGTCGTCCAAGTTTTTAACATAAATCAAACTAAAAATTTTCACTTTCTGGTCGTTTTCTAAATGCAACATTTTCTCGAACACTATTACAAACAAATTTGTGTATCGAATTTTCAATCCTTAAAGTAGTTACAAATTTTAGAGGTAATTTTCCGAATTCCATGTCGATTTTGATCAAAATTCTAGCTTATAATAAGTTAAAGATCAAATTTAATTCTATTAATGAAATCGAATTTTAAAATGTATACACAGTTTCTTTTCGAGCGATATCAAGATAATCCCATAATAGTTTAATAAATTTTGATCAAAAATTAAATAGCAAAAAGTATAAGGAAAATAAATGGCGGAAACAACAGTATTGAGAAAACCGAATTAAAGCATATTAAAAGTCCAAAAAATTAATTGTGAACAAAACTATAACAATTATATAAAAAGCGTAAAATAATCGCATATGCATGAGGATTTCCACAAATGACGTAATACAAATTGGAGAATAGTAATACACACAAAAAAAATGTCGATTTTTGCTCAAATAAAACAAAAGTAAAGCTCGGTCCCCTTAAACTAACTGAATATTTAAGTAATCTTCATTCACGTTAATCTAATTTATGACTATTAAGTCTCAATCATTATCTTGCAATAAATCTTTAGTCGACTTCAACATGTCGTCCAAGTTTTTGACATAAAACAAACTAAAACTTTTTTTTTTCTCTGGTCGTTATCTAAATGCATCATTTCCTCCAACTTTTGCGATATCAATTAAATTTTCAGGTCTCAACTTTATGTTCCTGAACTGTGGAACGTATTTTTGATCAAACGAGGTACTTAGTGAAAATAGGGCTTTAGAGGAAAATATCGAAAAGTTCTTCGACAATAAATTTACAGGGATTAAATTCGAACTGACATATATATCCATGTGTTGAAAAAAAAGAGCTTATAAATCTAAATTTGTTAAGTAGTAGAATTAGATAGATAATACTAGTTTGATAACTGCGTTTAAAGAAAAATATAGAATTGTTTAAATGTTGTATGGAATGTATAGAATTGTTTAATAAAGCAAATTGTCTTATACAGGGTGAGTCATAAATATCGAAACAATAGGCTATCTCCTTAAATATTGCCATTAGACCCATACTTCCAATTGCAAAAATTCATAAAAAAAGATGAATTTTTTGATAAGATAAGTTGCAACTCCATGGGGGGGTCTGTTTTAAAAAATACGAAAATTAAATTTTTATACGGCCCCCAGAGGATAAAACTTCCAGTTAGAAAAAATTTCTTTATCCCTTCCTGAATTGAATAAAAAAAATTTCATCTCGATATCTGCAAATCCCCGAAAGATATAAATATCCAAAATTTTCCAAAATTCCTGACTTACACCACTTAAGCATGCCTCTCAGCGCAGCAAAATCAGTTCATTTGAAGTACAATTAAGGGATCGACCATAAATTTATGTATTGTTAAATGTCGATCCAAGACAACACTTAAACTTTTAGATATAAAAGAAAAGCGTATAGGTTTTTTCTTTAAACTTCGATGAAATATGCTAGATGTCTGCAATATTTCGACCTTGCCGCCAACTTCGTAACTGGCACGACTCATTGAACGAACCGTCTTATTAAACACTTATTAAAAGTGTTATCAAAATTATATTAATTAAACTCTCATTAAAAGTGTCTTAACAACTTATTGGCGCAGGCAATAAGTTTAGTAAATATAGTAATAGCGAAAATGACTCTTCTGTTAGCGGAATCAATGGAAATACATTTTAATAAATTACATAGAAATATTTTCAAAAATCTGCTTTATAGTACAGTTAAACCGCTATAACGGACACTCCCGAATAGCAGACACCTCTGTTTAACGGAATATTTTCCGATCCCCATTCTCAAAACCTAAATTTGTGTATATTTAACCTCTGAATAACGAACATTCCAAATAGTGGACACTATTTAAGGCAATAAAGGATGAAAAAGCATTTTTTAAGGAGAAAAAAAATGAAAAAAGTATAAAGGCCTCTAAATTTATCAGGGAATTTTGTGATAAATGAGCTGGGGAAAATCCCCTCCCCACGTTCAGAGTTGAATTGAAGGGGTTGCCAAGGAGGGGCATCTTCCAGAGCATTGAAATATCCCCTCGGAAAATTGAGATTTTATGCTTTTAACAGC
This sequence comes from Maratus speculifer, assembly GCA_964019185.1. Lineage (NCBI taxonomy): Eukaryota > Metazoa > Arthropoda > Arachnida > Araneae > Salticidae > Maratus > Maratus speculifer. Next base: position 50,610,720 of record OZ025290.1, on the reverse strand, counting down.
CAAAAAGTGCAATCCCCCTCCCCGACCGTAACTCCATAATGTCCAATAATGTTACTTTGAAAAACAAATTACATGTAATCGCAAGCAAAAGTTAACTTTTGTCACAGGGTTCTTTCACAAGCATGTAATGAACAGTGGGTAAAGGTGTGTACAGTTTTATTTAGCCCCATTGCTTAAAAAATAATTTTAATTTCTGATTAATGATATAAAAGAGGTTTTAGGACACATAAAAGTCAATTAATGAAATGTTAAACGTTTCTTAGCACTTTTTGAATATCTTTGATTTTCCCAATAGCGGACACCTCCGAATAGCGGACAATTTCTGCGTTCCTGAGGTATCCGTTATTTAGAGGTTTTACTGTATTCAGTTTTAAAATTTATGAAGGTTTTAAACCTATTTTTGCTTTTTTCTATCTTTACAAGAAGAAAGTATTGGATTCATGAAAATTTTGAATTCCGGTTTTCGATGGATTCACGCGTTTTAGGGCTCAGAGATACCGAAAAACATGTTTTTATGAAATGTCTGTATGTGAGTCACAGCACAATGAAAAAATTTGAAATCGACGTGATAAAAAAATAAAGTTTAAATCAACTGACGCATTTAAACAGTAATTAAAGAAGGTGAAAATGGCAAAACTTAAACAAAATCTGAAATCGAAACTATACAGCATTTAAACGTTAGGAGCCCATCTTTGCCCATCTTAAAACTAAATGCACTTTGGTGCATCAAATGTTTTTATTTCAGTATTTCTCATTTTTAAACTGACATACGTCAATAACCGTCGGTTACGGTAACTTCTCAGCTCAGAAAATTTACTTTTAAAAATATGATTGTTTACAAAAATTACTTTTTTTTAAATATTGCTATTTTAAATACTTTTATTTTTTTAAATAAATATTATTTAAAATGCTGAATTAAAATTGAAAATTAGACATTTTCGTTTAATCAAAAGAAAAAAATTCAATTATTCAATTGAAATAATTGAAAGAAAAAAATTCAATTAATTCAATTATTTTGATTTATAACAATTTTAATTTACTCAAATTTAAAAAAAATATATTAAGAAGTCTTATGATGTGATAATGCTTACAAATTATATGGTTAACCATCACAAAACATTCAAAATTCCAACTTTATAAATAAATAAATAAAATAAATGTTTTCTGGACCCATTACAGCAACACTGTTTCTTCAATAACACGCATTTCAATTTGTGTCTGATCCCTTGAAACCTCACGATTTATTAAAATTGTCATAACTCTCTGAGTTTTGAAGCTATCAAGATGAAATTTTTTTTGTTTAGTTCAGGAATGAATAAGGAAAAATTTTCTAATTGGATGTTTTATCCTCTGGGGGCCGTATAAAAATTTAATTTTCGTATTTTTTAAAATAGACCCCCCATGGAGTTGCAACTTATCTTATCGAAAAATTCACCTTTTTTTGTGAAACTTTGCAATTGGAAGTATGGGTCTAGGGGCAATATTTAAGGAGATAGCCTATTGTTTCGATATTTATGACTCACCCTGTATATCACTAATTATATATCTCATGTTCTATAAGAGAATTTTAGTCTTAAAATTTAAGTGAAGAGCAGAAACTTGCTTATACCGGTTTTGTTTAATATAGTAAACCTGCAAGTCTTATATTTTTAATATCAGTTGGCATATATGTTGGTCAGTTGGTTAATATCCTACAATCTGCAGTTAATTTTTTTAGTTTATGTGAATGTTTATAGACATACAGACTTTACAGAAAATTACTATACAATTATGCCATTTTAAACGCGTTTTTTCAGAATGATATTTTAACTATTAAAAACGTTTTTAATCATGTTTATTTATGTAATTTTCTAGGGTGATAAGAACATTTCTTGAGGAGGGGGTTATATCCCCTAAATATCCCGCTGTCTCTTTGATTTTATGTTCGCAGTTTCTAATTGTTGTACAGCTGATTTTTGCACTGCAATTATATTAGCAAAACTATCACGTTCTACAGAAAAATTTTTAATACTATCATAAAAAAATAAAAAGCTATTTACGTTTCAATCACTCAACCTGTACATTTCTTGAAGAAATTAAATAAAATCTTGTATAACAAAGGTATAGAAATGTAAACTCGTCTTATACGATGTATTAATTTTATAAATTTGTATTTATAAATTTCACTAGAAGAAAACTTTTTACAAAAATCTTTCTATAGTATTTAAAAGAGAGATTTTATTCAAATAAAAATTCTTATCTATTTTAATAAAAAAAGTGAAAAAAAAATCATAAAAATATAAGTTATTTTGCTAATAAAACATTATGTTAAAATGTTGTGTTTTACCTTGTTCTTTTAATATGATATGAAATACACTTTCTAAAAACAGTTAAATAGATTAGTGAAACAAATTCGAAATAGTACGAAAAAAATTGTAAAATGTAAAAAAATGAAATACTTTGTATTTTTTTTTCAAAACTACTGGATTTATTTATGACGTCTCTTATAGAAAATTTAACAACTATAAATAAACATACGCATCAGATATTCAAATGTGCCGTTTACTTTTCAGTGAATCAATGATGAAATTTTAAAATTGTCTCAATTCACATAAAAAACCATGATGACACGAAAAGTAATCTTTTATATTTTTCTAAGGAATGAATAGAAATTAAGGAAACACAGGACTTTGAGTTTATCGAAACTGTCAACAGTAGGGTGGAGCGAAAAAAATTATTTTTTAAAAATCAAAAACGGGTAGGTGCCAAAAATTGCCTTTATACTAGTACATCAACTGCGTGAAATTTTACCGTTGAAAAAAAATGGCTTGAGTCTGCGCTTTTGCTCCAAAAATCGAAATTTTCGGTAAAATTTGTCATTTTTTGACATTTTTTCAAAAAAATTAAAAAATTCCAACAGAGCTTATTATTATTTAAGAGTGTTACTTAAACCTTTATATTTATCTGATTAACATATTTAAACTATAAAATAATATCTTTAGTCTGTATAATTGGAGCAAATCTGACAACTTTTGGTAAAAACCAGCGTTAACTCTCTATTGGAGCATTACAACGAAATATAGTTTTGAATGCATTTCTTACCTATCTGCTTTCAAAACTATTCTGTATATAACTGGTAGATGTGGCTGCATTTCATATCTCACCAGTCTCAGCCATCCAACAATCAAGGCCCAGTGTTTTATTTATGCAATATATTGTTCTTTTTTCCCTCGAAAAAGGGCATAAGTTTTCTATGTATCAAAGTTGTTTACCTCTTCTTTGTTTTTACTGACATTGGATGTTACTCGTCTTACCAGCTGTACGTATATTTTTATACCTTGTATTTGTATAACAGAAGAGGAAGCTGAGTAATGTATTAAGTATGTTGTTAATTGAACCTATTCAGCAGTCTATTATCTTCATTAAATTTTCATACAATTAATACATTATGATTGGGAGTTCTGTTACCACAACATTTTTTCAACCAATTACATTATATATATATATATAGTGATATGCCTAAAAATTGATTGTATGAATTCGATTTCTGGTATGTCATCATTTACTGTACCTATTACATTGAATGTATTTTAAGAAGCTAGCAGTTTAATATTATGACGATAGTCACATAGGATTGCAAACATTTGCGTGTAAAGCAACAATATTTCGAAAGAAGTTTTAGTATTTATTTTATGTCGTTTCCTGTGTTGTTTCAAAGTCGAGTAATTTCTAATAAGTTTTTAGACTTATTCTTTAAGTGTGTATTACATTTGGTATAAAATATCCCGCGGTATAAACTTTGATTATATATTTTGTGAGTGAATCTATAGACTCTGATTGCCAGTCTGTGCTTTTATAAAGCGGAAAATTTTATTCGTTTTATGAGTTGTTTTTTTTTTTTTTTTTTTTTTTTTTTTGTGCGAGATGTTTTCTAAATTCCTATTCCCCATTTCTTCTGAGAAATAGCTTTCCTTATGAATTAGATTAGCAATCACCGACAGAAATTTCTAGTCTGTTCTAAGCATCTTTTACTTAATTTGAGAAAATAATTTTTCAAAATTATTATCTATTTCATAAAAAATTGCAATAGAAAGTGAATAGTACGTAGACAAAGATTTTCTTATTGATCCAGTGAATCCATGTAGATTATAACGTTTTACATCGACTTCTCTAATAATTGACGCAGAGAAAATTCACTGTAGTTGACGTAGTATATGATCCATTATTATACACAATTCTAAGTTTACCCAATGCAAAATGGTTCACAGCGACGAATAGAATTCTCCTGAATTTAAATGAGTACTTATAGTCGATTAGAGTCTGTACATTCTCTCAAAAAGTACCATGCATTATAAGTTTATGCCCAGGACAGTTTTCCATCAAATATTGTTCACTTATAAAATGGGGATCTGAAAGTTAATGGGAAATTGCCTGGCTACGAAAACACTTAGAAAACGGCGTAAAACTAATGAAAAAAAGTTACTTACAACAACGGTTGCTTTGCACGTGCAGGACGAATTCCCATTGTAATTCTTTCTGACGATCACCAGAAATCACATTAAACAGCTCGCTTCTCAACTTATAAAAAATGCAAAAACAGAATAAATGATGGCATACTTGTAGTTGAAATACCTGAAATCATCTTTGAAGCAGGTCATCACCTAAAAAGAATATAATTGACTGAAAAAATGTGACTGAAATCAGAGCTTCCTATCACTTTCATCAACTGGATGTAAGTTTGATAAAGATAATAGATGGCCGAATAGATCCCTTTAATAATATTCCCGTACATTACTCTGCTTGTCATTTTTTTGTATGAGCTGTAAAAATATACATTAAGATATTTACAGCAGCATGTGGATACAAAGAACAGATAAACTAGGTGGATTAATCGATTACATGCCAAATTTTGATAAAGAAAATCACAAATCAATATATAAATAAAACACTGTACTAAGATTATCGAATAGTTGGGACGGGCGGTATATGAAATATAGCCACCTCCACAACGTATGTCCAAGGTAGTTTTGAAAAGAAGAGCTGTATTATAAACAAAAATTCATTGTATGTCCCAATAGAGTGGTAATGCCGTTTTCTTACCAAAAACTGTCTGTTTTGCTCCAGCTATATGGAATAAAGATATTATTTTATAGCTTAAATATGTTAAGCAGATAAATATAAAGGTTTAAGTAACGCTTTTAAATAATAACCAGCTCTAGGAATTTTTTTAATTTTTTGAAAGAATGTCAAAAAATGAAAAATTTTACCCAAAATATCGATTTTTGGAGCGAAAGCGCAGACTCAAGCCAAATTTTTTCAGCGGTAAAATTTCACACAGTTGATATACTAGTATAAAGGAAACTTTTGGCACTTACCCGTTTTTGATTTTAAAAAAATAATTTTTTTCGCTCCACCCTAATCAACAGCATTGCATTTTTGCAAGTAACAAAACAAAATTAAGATTTTTTCTCCTTTTTGACTAAAGCAAGGGTCGGCAAGCAATTTTAAATGGGATCCTGATATTTTCTAAAAAAATTTTCGAGGTCCAGAGAAAAAAAAAATTCATAAGTAATATAAATATTTAATACTTTAAATTGTTATTTTTATATACAAATATATATAATAGAAATGTCAGATATTCGTTCAAACAAATTACTATATACACATGCATATGTTCTGAAAAAATTCACACACACATAATAAAATAAAAAAAGGAAGTATTTGTTGAAAATTACAATTGCGTTCTTGAGAAATTTTTTAATAGTTTGGTTCACGTGGTTAACCAACGTGGTGCAAGTGAATTTTAAATAAGTGGGCGTCCGTTAGTCTCTAATAATATTTATTCTTAAAAAATTTCCTTTTGGAAAAAGTTTTTTCGCATGTATATGAGAAGACAAATATAGTATATATAATAAATAATTTTCTTATTTTTCTGAGATCTGAAATTATTCAGAAAATGCAATTTCATACATTTGCTAGGAAATATCTTCTTGCAAATCATATATGTGCATTTTAAGTTAAGTTTTTTGAAAACCGAAGACTTTCGCAGCCACATTAGTCTATTTTGCTGCTGGAATTACTTCATAAGGTGATTTAAAGAATTGATACAATTTATCTATCTCTGCAAAGCCTTAGAATCTTGCTTCTTTGTAATTCCTTCAGAATATCTTCTATAAAACTTAGGAAAACGGCAGTGTATGTTTGGTGCAAATAAATTCTTTATGTTACTACATTGCGAAAAGTGATTTTTTAAAAGTTTAAAGGTCCTCTTCCTTCCTTAACGGAAAATTATACCGCTAATTTTTAAAGGCTTGCCAATATTTTATCCAATTCAAAGCTAATTGATTGATTCTTGTAACAGCTATCGTGTGTTTTATACATATACTGCACACATAAACACCAGAAACGATTCATTTTAATCCAGTGCCGTAGCTAGAAGTAAATAATAGAGGTAGAGGAAAAAGAAAATGTATGGGAGCTCATATTATTTTTTCTCCCTCTCTCTGACGCAGAAAGATAAAATAGTGCATATTCACATTGTAGGTACTATGTTTCTTATTAAATTATTGTAATAGCTTTATTTTATGATAAGAAATGAATAGGATAATGAAAAATTTGTGTGTATAATTAGTTCAAAAATAAACATAATGTTATTTTCATATCTGCAAATAGAATGTGCGAGTGTTGAAACATTCATTTTAGTTACAATCTAGTTTTTCTGCAAAACTGTGAAAGGGCCTCAAAACTAAATTATTTTTTCCAACAGAATTTCATTTGAATTTTCGGAACAAAAATTCATTTAATAACCTTTGAATCTTTTTCAGGGGAGGCTCAGAATATTTTAAGGGGCCTGACTCCCTCCCTAGCACTCCCCCCCCCCCCAGCTATCGCCCTGTTTCAATCTTCACCTGACGTTTCAGAAAATGTATTACACTCTTCGTTTTGATTTTAAATTTATTATTTAATATAAAAATAAAATATTTTCTTGTTTCGTTATAAGTGTTTAAATCAAATCATTGATTTCGTAGGCTGTGAATGAGATAGAACTATATCGCTTGGAAATGTCAAAGAGCAATCCAATTAAGTGAATTGAACAGCTTTTGGAATTTATCAAAGACTGATAGAGATTTAATAAATAAATATATATTAGAGAGAATTTGTGCGATTAAATCCTTATGAAAAGAAACTGTTGATATTCAATTTCAAAAGTTATACATATTTGAAGTGTTGATTGTTCTAAAGTGAACTAATATCACGTTATTTTAATAAGTATACATTTTGACATCACTAATTTAAATTATCGATATTTAAATTATGATTACAGTTGAATCCTTTTTAATGCAGTATCTTTTTAAATAGCAAATCATTTAATGTGATATATAAAACTTGGCTGTCTGGAAGTACCAAGGAAAATGAAATATGTTTCAGGTTACAGAAAAACTGAATGAAAGAAAATAACTAAATTTGAAATTAGATTTGCAAATGTTAAAATTATCTGAAATACAAAAAATTTAAAATGTAGATGTTCAAATGATAAAAATAGGATGAAATGTACAAAAAAAGGGAAATAAACCTCTGTTGTTTTTATGGTCAAATAGAAAACATTTCTTAAGAAGACCCAGTTTATGATATTTTTAGCTGCCTGGCGGCCAAACTAATGCCCCTACCCAACTTATTTTTCTTTTTCTAAATCTAATTATTTGTGATTATACAGAAAAACTAATATTGGGACAGGGTTGGACGGTATTTACCATAGTTTTTATAGTCTTTGGAAAGCCATGTTTTTATCTTAGTTTTTACTGCTTTTGAAAAACTTATTAGTTTGACTCTTTTTGCCATTTTTATGAAATTTTAATCTACTACGTTTTAATTTTCCCAGGGATAAAACTTTTCTGGGTATTAAATACTATAATTCCATGTAACAATATTCACTAATTTAGTTTCTAATTAAGTATAAATTTTTGAGCGTGTATATTCTGAGTGAGTAAAAGAATACTATTTGAAAATAGTGGGTTTTAATGGATATAAAAAGCCCAGAAAACTTCATCTGTGTTTTTCTTCCACAAAAATTCAAAAATTTAAAGATATTACTGTACATTTGTCATTACTAAGCCTAAAAATTATTACCATTATGGGAATGCACATTATTATATTTATCTTAATGGAGATTAGTTTACTAATTTTTATTTAAACTAAATGAAAACAAAAAAATTATAAATACACATTTTCCACACCTAAAAATCCTAATCATTTTGATAAAAACCAAACGGTTACAAATTTTAACTGTCCTGTAATGTAATCTGTATAAAAATTAGTACATTTTACCAATCTGTGCCCCTTGAGCCTCTTAGTATTCTATAACAAAATACAAGCTTTGCAGCTTTTTGTAAACCAAGTGTTTTTCTTAATTTACTACGCATATATGAAAAGTTTGAAATAATTTGCTCTATGGGTAAAAAACTGCAAGAAGTGATGACTCACCATTAAATGTTCGAATTTATTTCTTTATTATTTAACGCTTTTCACCAAATTTTGAATTTAAAGTCTTTTTCTTTAAAGAAACTCTTTAGAAATGAGTACAAGAGGAAAAAAGTACAATTAAAATTTAAACTTGCTTTGTGAAACAGAAAACATCTTTTGTATAGATTTGGAAAATTATAGATAATATGAAAAATCTCTATCATTAAAGTGTATCAGCAGCTTTTGGGAAGTGTCTAATCCTTTATTTCTCTTTCTATTATATATATATACATACATACAGGGTGCGTCATAAGTTCGTGCAAACTTTAAAAATCCATAATAAAAGAAATAATGTTCGAAAAATATTTCGGTTTGCGCGAGTATGTTCAGACGAATTTTGAATTTTTTCCCCATATGTAATAAAAATAAATGGCAATAGGGATGAGAGCGTTCCGATCAAAATGGTTGATTTTCACCGCTAAATTTTAATAATATTATTTGCGTTATTAAATCTCAGAAATGCTTTTATTAAATAACGTAAGAAATAGCATTAAAATTTAGCGGTAGCTAAATTTTCTGCAAAAGATTTCTGCAATCTCTCTCTTTCATGACAAATGGAACATATCCAGTTATATTTAAATAAGATAAAATTAATAATATTTTGACTGTTATTAATTTCAAAGCATCCTTAAAGATATACAAATATTAGAGAAAGCGTTCTTTTGTTTACTACGGAAAACTTTAATGTGTAACTAATTTGTTGTCAGTTTCTATTTTATTATAAAAACATATTATACTTTGTAAAACTTACGTTTTTTCATCTATTAATTTCAATGCGTTCTAAGGATAACATCAGATAAATAAATTTTTATTACTTGCTAAAAAATTGTTGTGTAGAAAAAGTAACTTAATTAATGATAAATATCGTTAAGAATCTTCTTAAAATAGAATAACAGAAAATTAATCTTATTTAATTCAAAACTAATCAAAATTAATTCCATTTAATGCCGATCATTTCGTTGCCGTAAATCTTTGCAAACTTCTACATTTTGTCAAAAATGTTTTGATATATAAAATAAATCGAAATCTTTCACTCAGTAGTTTTCTAAACGCAATATTTTCTCCAACTTTTGTGATATGTATTACATTTTGAATTCTTGTGTTCATGCTTCTAATCTCTGAAAATTATTATTATCTGAAAGTTACTTATCGAAAATAGGACTTCAGAGCAAAATATTGAAAAGTTTCTTGAGAATATATTTACCGGGATTAAATTTAAACTAACATATATCCATGTGTTCGAAAGAAAAAAAAATAAAACTAAGTTTATTAAACTTCAGACATTCAATTCAATTATGATATTCAATTTCATAATAGACGAATGAATTGAATGATATTCAATTTCATAAATATCATTCTTATTTGTAATCTAATATTGAGATAAAAAAAATATCGATAATGTTTTAGATATTAGTTACGCGACAGATTGCTATACAATCCATAATAAATGTTTTTTATTTTTTTAATACAAGATCGTTTCTTTTTAAAATCTAACATAATTTTGAAACTCCCACAGTGCATTTATAATACTGTAAGCAATGTTGTTGAAGTAATCATTATAGAAACCGTACAAGAGCATACAAATTTTCATCCCTTCAAAATTTTCACAAGCAGGGATGAGAGCGTTCCGATCAAAATGTTTGATTTTCACCAGTAATTTTTAATAATATTCTTTACTTTATTAAATCTCAGAAATGTTTTCATTAAATACCGTAAGAAATAGCATTGAAATTTAGTGGTAACAATCGGTCATTTCTGCAATCTCTCTCATTCATGACAAATGGAATATATCCAGTTGTTTTTACATTAGATAAAATTAATAATATTATTACTGTTATTAATTTCATGGCATTCTTAGAGACATATATATATTAGATAAAGCTTTCTTTTGTTTACTGCGTAATGCTTTAATGTGTAACTAATTTTTTGTCATTTTCTATTTTATTATAAAAACATATTATATTTTGTAAAACGTAAGTTTTTCCATCTATTAATTTCAATGAATTCTAAGGATAACATCAGAGAAAGCAATTTATTTATTACTTGTTTAAAAAATTGTTGTATAGGAAAAGTAACTTCATTTATGATAAATATCGTTAATAATCTTCTTTAAATAGAATGACAGAAAATTCATCTAATTTAACTCAACACTAATCAAAATTAATTCCATTAAATGTTGATCATTTTGTTGCCTTAAATATTTAACAAACGTCTACATTTTGTCAAAATATTTTTGATACATAAAATAAATCGAAATCTTTCCCTCAGTAGTTTTTTAAACGCAACATTTTCCCTCAGGTTTGCTATACGTATTACATTTAAAGGTCTTATTTTCATGCGCCTAATCTCCGGAGAGAAATAAAGTACTAGCACTTTAGAGGAAAATATTGAAAAATTTCTTGACAATATATTTTGAGGGGTTAAATTTGAACTGACATGCATCCATTGTGTTCAAAAGAAGAGTTTATAAAACTAAGTTTCTTAAATATCAGAAGCAGATAAATACCATTCCTGTTTGTAATCTAATACTATGGTAAAAATATCGATAAGTTTTAGGTATTAGCGACGTGACAGAGTGCTATACAAACTATAATAAATGCTTTTATTTTTTAAATCCAAGACCGTTTGATTTTTTAATCCAACCTCATTTTAAAGTTCCCATAGTGTATTTATAATTTTGCAAGCACTTTTGTTGAAATAATCATTATTGAAATCATACAAGAGCACATATACTAAGGTTCTTAAATGATTATTGTTTTTTCTTTTCTGCAATCGCTCTCATTTCTGAAAAATGAAATATTTATTGTTATTTCTAAATAAGGTAAAATCAGTAACATTTTGACTGTTATTGATTTCATGGCATCCTTAAAGATATACATGCATTAGAGAAAGCATTCTTTTGTTTTGTTGCGTAATGTTTCAATGTCTAAATAATTTGTTGTCAATTTCTATTTTATTATAAATACATATTATTATTATTATTATTATTTATAAAACTTAAGTTTTCTTTTCCATATATTAATTTAAATTAATTCTAAGAATACCACCAGAGAAAACAATTTTTTACTACTTGCTAAAAAAAATGTTGTGTAGTAAAGGTAACTTCATTAATGATAAATATAGTTGAAAATCTTCTTAAAATAAAATGTTAGAAAATTAATCTTATCCAACTCAACACTAATCAAAATTAATTCCATTAAATATCGATCATTTCGTTGCCGCAAATATTTAAAAAACTTCTACATTTTGTCGAAAAATTTTTGATACATAAAATAAATCGAAATCTTTCGCTCAGTAGTTTTTTAAACCCAACATTTTCCGTAAGTTTTGCTATACATATTTCATTTTGAGGTCTTACTTTCATGATCTTAAAAGTAAACGAAAACGGTAAAAAAAACGATAAATATTTCATTTTTGAAAAATGAAATATTTATCGTTTTTTTTTAAAATAAGGTAAAATCAGTAATATTTTGAACGTTATTAATTCCATGGCATCCTTATAGCTATACATACAACAGAGAAAGCATTTTTTGTTTTGTTGCGTAATGCTTCAAAAAGTAATTTTTATTACTTGCTAAAAAATTGTTGTGTAGAAAAAGTAATTAAATGATAAATATCGTTAAATATCTTCTTAAAATAGAATGACAGAAAATTAACCAACTGAATACTATCCAACTCAACAATAATTGAAATTAATTCCATTAAACGTCGATCATCTCGTTACCATAAATCTTTAACCAATTTCTAAATTTTGTCTTAATTTTTTGATACATAAAATAAACCGAAGTTTTTCTTTTGACAGTAGTTTTCTAAAAGCAACATTTTCTCCCATTTTTTGAGTTTCAACTTTGTCTCCATTTTGAGGTCTTATTTTCATGCTCCTAAACTCCGGAAAGTATTTTTGATGAAATAAGGTGCTTAGCGAAAATAGGACTTTAGAGGAAAATATTGAAAAGTTTCTTGACATTATATTTATCGGGATTAAATTTGAACTGACACATAGCCATGTGTTCAAAAGAAGAGTTTATAAAACTAAGTTTATTAAATGTCAGACGCAGATAAATATCATTCCTGTTTGTAATCTAATATTGAGATAAAAATATATATATATCGATGATGTTTTAGATATTAGCTACGCTAAAGGGTGCTATATAAACTATAATAAATGTTTTTCCTTTTTAATTCCAAAACCGTTTGTTTTTTAAAATCTAACCTCATTTTAAAGTTCCTTAATGTATTTATAATACTGTAAACATTTTTGTTGAAGTAATCATTATTGAAACTATACAAGAGCATACAAATTTTCATCCCCTTCAAAATTTTCACATACAGGGATGAGGGCATCGCCATCAAAGTGGTTGATTTTCACCGCTAAATTTTAACATTATTCTTTGCCTTATCAAATATCAAAAATGCTTTCATTAAATACCTTAAGGAATAGTATTAAAATTTAGTGATATAAATCGGTCATTTCTGCAATCTCTCTCATTCTTGACAAATGTAATTTATCCAGTTATTTTTAAATAAGATAAAATTAATAATATTTTGACTGTTATTAATTTCAATGCATCCTTAGAGATACACATATATTAGAAAAATCATTCTTTTGTTTACTGTGTAATGCTTTAATGTGTAACTAATTTGTTGTCAATTTCTATTTTATTATAAAAACATATACATTTTGTAAAGCATAAGTTTTTTCTGATATTTCAATGCATTCTAAGGATAATATCAGAGAAAAAGCAATTTTTATTACTTGCTAAAAAATTGTGTAGAAAAAGTAACTTCATTAATGATAAACATCGTTAAGAATCTTCTTAAAATAGAGTGACAGAAAATTAATCTTATTCAACTCATCACTAATAAAAATTAATTCCATTAAATATCAATCATTTCGTTGCCATAAATCTTTAACGAAGTTCTACATTTTGTTCAATTTTTTTGACACATAAAATAAATTGAAATCTTTCGCTTAACAAAAGTTTTCTAAACTCAACATTTTCTCCCACTTTTGTGAAACGTATTACATTTTGAGCTCTTATTTTCCTGCTCCTAATCTCTGGAAAGTATTTTTGATGAAATAAGGTACTTGGCGAAAATAGGACTTTATAGGAAAATATTGAAATGTTTCTTGACCATATATTTTGAGGGATTAAATTTGAACTGACATATATCCATATGTTCAAAAGAAGAGTTTATAAAACTAAGTTTATTAAATGTCAGACGCAGATAAATATTATTCCTGCTTGTAATCTAGTATTGAGATAAAAATATCGATAACGTTATAAATTTTAGCTACGGGGTAGGGTGCTATACAAACTATAGTAAATGTTTTTTTTTTTTTTTTTTTTTTTTTTTTTTTTTAAATCCAAGACCGTTTTTTTTTAAATCTAACTTTATTTAAAAAGTGTATTTACAATACTATAAGAATTTTTGTTGAAGTAATAATTATTTAAATCATTCAAGACCATACAAATTTTCATCCCCTTCAAAATTTTCACAAACATGGATAATATTTTCCGATCAAAATGGTTTATTTTCACCGTTAAATTATAATAATATTCTTTGCTTTATTAAATCTCAGAAATGCTTTTATTAAATACCGTAAGAAATTGCATTAAAATTTAGTGGTAGCAATGGGTCATTTCTTCAATCTCTCTCATTCATGACAAATGGAACATATCCAGTTACAGTAAAACCCTGATAATTTGGATTAACTGGGACCGAACCGAATCCGGATTATCGAAAATCCGGATTAACCGGAGAATTAGAAAAAAAATGAAATAAAATATAACATACTAACAGAAAATCACCTTTATGTTAAACTTATTGAATATTTGCAGACAGAAATAATGTTTACTTTGCTTAATTATTCCGGAAACGTGTCAGTAAAAGTTTCTTATTTAGAATACGACGATGAAACAAGTTAATGTTATGGAAATTAGCCAATCGCTTCTCAAACTTGTAAAAAAAATGACCAAACCGATCCGAATTATCCGGAGATCCGGATTATCGGGCTCCGAATTTGCGGGGTTCTACTGTATTTTTAAATAAGATAAAATCAATAATGTTTTGACTGTTATTAATTTCATGACATCCTTAGAGACATACATATATTAGAGAAATCTTTCTTTTGTTTACTTAGTGATGCTTCAATGTTGTCAGTTTCTATTTTATTATAAAAACATATTATATTTTGTAAAACTTAAATTATTTCTTCTATTAATTTCAATGCATTAATTTCAATGCAATTGCTAAGGATAACATCAGAAAAAAGGAATTTTTTATTACTTGCTAAAAGATTGTTGTGTAGAAAAAGTAACTTCATTAATGATAAATATCGCTAAGAATCTTCTTAAAGCAGAATGACGGAAAATTCATCTTGTTCAACTCAATACTAATCAAAATTAATTCCATTAAATGTCAATCATTGCGTTGCCATAAATATTTAACTAATTTCTAAATTTTGTTCTAAATTTTTGATACATAAAATAAACCGAAATCTTTTGCTTGAAAGTAGTTTTCTAAACGCAACATTTTCTCCAAATTTTGCGATACGTAATACTTTAGGGTATTATTATCATACTCCTAAACTTCGGAAAGTATTTTTGATGAAATAAAGTACTAGGACTTTAGAGGAAAATATTGAAAAGTTTCTTAACAATATATTTAGAGAGATTAAATTTCAACTGACATATATCCATGCATTCAAAAGAAGAGTTTATAAAACTAAGTTTATTAAATGTCGGACGCAGATAAATTATTCCTGTTTGTAATCTAATATTGTGATAAAAATATCGACAACGTTTTAGATATTTGCGACACGACAGAGTGCTATACAAATTATAATAAAAGTTTTCTTTTCTAAATCCAAGACTGTTTTTTTTTTTTTTAATTCAACCTCATTTTAAAGTTCCCATAATGTATTTAAAATACTTTAAGTATTTTTCTTAAAGTAATCATTATTGAAATCATATAAGAGCATACATAGTAAATTTCTTAATTTATTATTATTTTTTTTCTTTTCTGCAATCGTTCTCATGTCTGAAAAATGAAATATTTTTCGTTATTTTTAAATATGATGATATCAGTAATATTTTGATTGTTATTAATTTCATGGCATCCTTAAAGCTATACATACATTAGAGAGAGCATTCTTTTGTTTTGTTGAGCAATTCTTCAATGTTTAAATAATTTGTTGTCAATTTCTATTTTTTTACACATACATATTATTATTATTATATGTAAAAATTAAGTTTTATTTTCATATATTAATTTCAATGAATTCTAAGGATAACATCAGTGAAAGCAATTTTTTATTACTTACTAAAAAAATTATTGAGAAGAAAAAGTAATTTTATTAATGATACATATAGTTAAGAATCTTCTTAAAATAGAATGACAGAAAATTAATCTTATCCAACTCAACACTAATCAAAATTAATTCCATAAAATGTCGATCATCTTTTTGCCATAAATCTTTAACCAACTTTTACATTTCGTTCAAATTTTTTCATACTTAAACTAAACCCGGCTCAGGGGTTGATCGATTTGGAAAAAACATGTAAACAGAGCTCTCGCTTCGAGTCCATATAAAAACAGAAGTATTCAATGTAATTAATTAAAACTTTCTGATATTTTAAAGGTATGTTTGTAGTCTTATAAAATCATAAAATGAAGTACTTCAATGTAATATAATAAGAAATACAGCAAAATTTATGTAACACAATTTTTGAAAAAAAAATTATGTGTTATATCACCAACACCAAGATATCTTAACGTTGATTGACATAAAAACCTAATTTTTGCTTTAAAATGATCCAGAAACTTTACTCTATAGAATGAATTAAGGATATAACTATCCCTCAAAAGCAACATTATTAAAAATCTCCTAAAAAATACAACTTTTTTTTTCATTAAAAATACTCAAAATACTAAACTATCTAAACTATATTAATTCATTCTATAGATAATGATGTTATATGCATGCATAAAAAAAAGCCATTTTATTAAATTGTTTTTTTTTAAATCTTGGTGTTAGTCGTCAAAAATCAAGTTTTGAGAAAATGCGACTTAAAGTTTAAATTACAAGGGTGCTGCTATGAAAGTGTTGATACAAAAATGCTTATAACTCCGTTAAAAATGCAAATATTTTTATGCGGTTTTTTGCATTGAGTTCAGAATTAATTGAATAATAAAACTGGATCATAAAACAATCGATTTTTTGAAAAGTTTTCAACCCCTGAGCCCCCTTAACAGAAATTTTCTAAACTCAATATTTTCCCCAAGTTTTGCTATACGTATTACATTTTGAGGTTTTATTTTCATGCTCCTAATCTCCGGAAAGTATTTTTGATGAAATAAGGTACTTAGCGAAAATAGGACTTTAGAGGAAAATATTGAAAAGTTTCTTGACAATACATTTAGAGGGATTATAAATTTGAACTGACGTATATGATTTCAAAAGAAGAGTTTATAAAACTAAGTTTATTAAATGTCAGAAGCAGATAAATATTATTCCTGTTTGTAATCTAATAATGAGATAAGAATATCGATAATGTTTTAGATATTAATTACGCGACATAGTGCTATACAAACTATAATAAATGCTTTTCTTTTTTAACCCTTTCCGGCACATTGTGCCCATTCCGGGATACCTAATTATAATTCCAAACCATCAAACTGTATCAATAATATTTTAACAAAATTTTGGTTTTACAATGAAAGCTAAAATTAAGGAATTCTTAATTTCTATAAAAGTCGTTTGTAAATTCCGGTGATACTCGATGATTTCTCATTTTAATAATAGAATCTGCACATGGCGGAAAGGGTTAATTCCTGACCATTTGTTTTTTTTTTTTAACACAACTTCATTTTAAAGTTCCCACAGTGTATTTATAATACTGTAAGTATTTTTGTCGAAGTAATCATTTTTGAAATCATATAAGAGCACACATACTAAATTTCTTAAATGATTATTGTATTTTCTCTTCCGTAATCGCTCTTATATTTGACAAATGGATTACTTATCGTTATTTCAACCCTTTACGGCATACTGTGCCCGGTCCTTTTGGGATACCTAATTTTAATCCCAAACTTGCAAACGGCACCAATATTATTTTAGTAAACTTTTGCTTTTACAATAAAAGTTTAAATTAAGGATTTCAAAATATCTAAAAAAATCGTTTGTAAATTCCGGTGTCAGTCGATAATTTCTCATTTTACTAACAGATTTTGCCCGTGCGGAAAGAATTAAATAAGGTAAATTCTGTAATATTTTTGACTGTTATTAATTTCATGGCATCCTTAAAGATATCCATACATTACACAAAGCATTCTTTTGTATTGTTGCGTAATGCTTCAATGTTTAAATAATTTGTTGTCAATTTCTATTTTATTACAAATACATATTATTATTATTATTTTACACAAAACTTAATTTTTTTTCATATATTAATTTCAACGATTCTAAGAATAACATGAGAGAAAACAATTTTTCATTACTTGCGAAAAAAATTGTTGTGTAGAAAAAGTAATTTCATTAATGATAAATATCGTAAAGAATCTTCTTAAAATAGAATGACAGAAAATTAATCTTATTCAACTCAACACTAATCAAAATTAATTGCATTAAATTTCAATCAATTCGTTGCCATAAATCTTTAACGAAGTTCTACATTTTGTTCAAATTTTTTAATCCATGAAAAAACCGAAATCTTTCGCTTAACGAAAGTTTTGTTAACGCAACTTTTTCTCCATCTTTTGTGATACATATTACATTTTGAAATCTTGTGTTCATGCTCCTAATCCCTGAAAATTATTTTTGATGAAATAAGGTACTTATCGAAAATAGGACATTAGAGGAAAATATTGAAAAGTTTCTTGAGAATATATTTGCCGGGATTAAATTTGAACTGACATATATCCATCCGTTTAAAAGAAGAGTTTATAAAACTAAGTTTATTAAATGTCGGACACAGATAAATATCATTCCTGTTTGTAATCTAATATTGAGATAAAAATACCGATAATGTTTTAGATATTACCTACGCGAAATATTGCTATACAAACTATAATGAATGCTTTTCTTTTTTTAAATCCAAGACCCTTTGTTATTTTAACCCAACTTCATTTTAAAATTCACATAGTGTATTTATAATACAGTAAGTATTTTTTGTTGAAGTAATCATTATTGAAATCATACAAGAGCACACATACTAAATTTCTTAAATGATTAATATTTTTTTCTTTTCTGCAATCGCTATCATTTCTGACAAATGGAATATTTATCGTTATTTTTAAATAAGGTAAAATCAGTAATACTTTGACTGTTCTTAAAATAGAATGACAAAAAATTAATCTTATCCAAATCAACACCAATCAAAATTAATTCCATTAAATGTCTATCATCTCGTTACCATAACTAACTTCTACATTTTGTTAAATTTTTTTGATAATAAAATAAACCGAAACTAATATAATATAAAATAAAATAAACCGATATAACTATAGACTAAACGATAGACTAATATAAAATAAAATAAACCGTTAATAAAATAAATCTTTCACTTGACAATAGTTTTCTAAACGCAAAATTTTCTCCAACTTTTGTGATACATATTACATTTTCAGGTCTTATTTTCATGCTCCTAATCTCTGGAAAGTATTTTTGATGAAATAAGGTACTTAGCGAAAATAGGACTTTAGAGGAAACTATCGAAAAGTTTCTTGACATTATATTTACCGGGATTAAATTTAAACTGACATATAGCCATGTGTTCAAAAGAAGAGTTTATGAAACTAAGTTTATATAATGCCAGACGCAGATGAATATCCTTCCCATTTGTATTCTAATATTGAGATACAAAATATCGATAAAGTTTTAGATATTAGCTACGCGTCAGAATGCTGTATAAACTATAATAAATACTTTTGAGTAGATTTGGGAAAAATCTGAAAATAATTTTTATTTATTAAGTTAAAATCTAAAAAAATCTGATCTCGATATTTAAAAAAATTAAAATTTATTAAAAACGTGGGGTAATTTAAAATCGTTGTAACTCGTAATGTTATTTGTAGAATTTCGCTTTTTTTTTTCATTTAAACAAACAGAAATACATAAGCTTTAATTTTGATTCCGCATTAAAAAATATTAATTTAAATAAAAATTAAAAATATATTAAGTTAAACTGTTTTTAAACTTTGTAAATTTTCTTTAGAAAATCCCATTTTCAAAAGTAAATATATGTATATATATATATTTCAAATTTCTGAATCAAAAGTAAAGTAAAATAACTGAACTAGACATTGAACACATCCAAGCTTGAAACATATATTTCTAATGATTCTTGACTTATAACAGTTTAAATACGAGAAATGGGGAAAATACCCATCATTAAGAAAAACACATTTTCACAAGAAGTCATTTCGATGAAAACCATGTCTTGAAACTAGATTTCGAAATCAAACCAAAACGAAAAAATTGATAATTCCTGTTCCAATTAATATAAAAATTCGATTTAAACGTCATTTTAAGCAATAATTATAATAAAAAAATCTAGTAGAATAAACTTTTTTTTTTAGAAAATTTCAAGATTTTTGTGTCTTGGACCCCCTTGAATCCAAGAATATGTGTGTCGCACTAAGATTCAACGAAAGAATACAGGACATTGGGTATTAATGAAGTTTTGTTTGAATGTTCTAAAATATAGGAAAATTCTTTCACAGATGCTTATGCATGGTTCTGACAGAAAGTGCGTAGAAGTGTATTTGAAGTTTCTCATTTCCCTAGGGTTATCAGTTAAAAAGGGCCATAAATTAATTTAACACGATAAAGTAGAGTAACTAGCTACCCTGTCAAACCCGTGATTATTAGTCATGGGGCACGTATCAAAATTGAGGGGCGATTTATTAAAAAATTAATTAATAGGCCTGATTTTTATAATTTATTACATATATATATATTATACAACCTCATTTTAAAGTTCCCTCAGTGCATTTATAATATCGTAAGCATTTTTATCGAAGTAATCATTATTGAAACATATACGAACATACGTATTAAGGTTATTAAATTATTGTTATTTTTTCTTTTCTGCTCAACACATTCGGACACATTTTTGCATGTAAAAATTTAAATTTACAGTTATTACTTACTTAAATGTCTAAACATTGAATGGCGTTTTTCATCTTTTCCTCTAAAATGGTTGACGAAGTGTAACGACCCCAAGTAACTGACTTTGGCACGTAACTCCCGCCTATAATTTCGCAAGAAGCGATCCTAACTGTGTGTGTTCTGAATCCGAACTGTTTCTTTCGTGTTGGCCAGACGGCGCTGAGATGATATAACCTACTAATGGAAACGGAAAGAAAAGACAGAGAGCGAGAGGAATGGGACGGTGTCTGACGAGCGAGGGTTTTTAAATTTTTTTATTGTTTTATTTTATGTGTGTAAAGTTTTAATTGTCAAATTTTAGAGTGTATCTGTTAATTTAGTATGGTGAGATAAATAAATGATAATTGTGAAAATGATGTATCATTGTGCTGCTTACACTGCAACATGGAGAGGAGTTGAAATCGTTACAGAAGCGATGAAGATTTTCCCAGAAAAGTTTTACCAGGTGTCCTTCGTAAATCAGGGTTCCAAATGCTCCGGAGACTGATAATTTCTTACCGTTCATTTTTCCATCTTTAATAACTGATTATTCCACCATTAAATAAGGCAATAAAAATACCTTAAAATACATGTGTCCATAGCATTTGGAGCCTCTGTTTACGCGGGAAACTAGACAATGCTATCCCTTAATCTCACGGCTTTGAAATTAACATGAGGCATGCGCCTATCTTCAGGTTTATTTATTTATTTATATATTTATTTATTTTGAAAAATAGGAAATTTTCATCAAGCACATGCTGGGTTCTCTGTTGCTTTTGACAAACTTCAGCAATTTAGCGAATAAGAAGTAAAAAGCAATAGCCAAATTAAAAAAAAAAAAAAAAAAAAAAAAAAAAAATGTTGGCAAAATAGATTTAACGTGTAACATCGAAAAATCTCCGTGTAATTCCTTATCGTATGTTTTTTTTCAATGTGTTCTAAAATAACAAAATTTTCTGACATTGCTTAGAAAATAGAAATTCTACTATACGCTACATAAACTATTAAAAATAAGTATGTTCTAAATGCCTCCCAAATGCGAAAATGTTTTAAACATTCATTAAGAGGTAAATTGTTATGGGACTTCGACTATAACAACTAAAAATAAGTGGGAAATGTGATCGCAGATCGCACAGAGGGTTTCGTTTAATGTTTGTTTCAAAACACTTTATCATTAAATTAACAAATGAAAAACGATTTTCGGCGCTACTTTTGAATTTCTTCGCCAATTGTGGCAACTAGAATAGAATATTGAATTCTTCTCTTAAATGCTTTCTTGATTTCATAGATTTGTTTATTTCTCTATCTGAATCTGCAGACTTAGTGATGGCGAGCAAGTAAATAAAATTATGAATAAAAGTAAAACATTGGAAAGCTCAGCATAAATTTAAGTGAGACCAAACTGGTCGCCAGAAGCGGAAAGCAATTTAAATAAATAAGAATTTAATAAATAAACAAATGTTTCACTTCGCGTGTCAAAATAGATGATAAATATAGTATACTATGATGAAATAAAAACAAATAAGCACGTTTTTCGCTTGATTCATTTAATCCACAAATTTATATTACATACATAATAATTTTATTTAAACTTACGTGCAACAATTGAAAGAAATGAAATTTCAATTTTGAAATTTACGCTACTGCAAATTTTTAAACTTGTAAATATCGTACATTTTCGATTTTAACACCATCATTTAGGGAAAAATGTACTTTTAAATACAATTTGTTTAAAATCTGTATCTCAATTTATTCTTGAAATGTTAATTTTTTTGTAGTTTTTAATACCAATTTTGTAATTGTGGCAACAGTAAGTACTCCATTTCTTTAAAAGTAAAGGATCGAAAAGAAAAATTTCTTATATCTATTTAATCTTTTGGCAACAATTAGAAGAGAAAAAACAACAAAAAATGAACTGATGATATTAAAAATAATATTTTAATTAAAATAATAGACTTTTTTATAATTTTATGATTTGTTGTGAGACAAGAGATGTTCAGCTGTAAGTACACAAAATTTAAACTCTCAGAGGTTTACTTCAGGTGAATGAAACATTAAAAATTGATGATTGGCCTATGATACTTTGCAAACACATAATAAATACCATGGAAAATGGCAAATTCAATGCCTTATTTCAATGAAACTATTCTCGAATTGCTTATTAATGCGAGTAATTTTGCTTGTGATTTTACCGTCCCGTAGTGATAAACTGGCAATAGAGAAATATTTATCGTATAATTATTTCTGTTTCTTTGGCTGTCGCTAAACTTAATTGTTGTTGAATCAGTATCTCTGTAAATAATAATGCAAATGGCACTGTGCGATTCAAACTGCAACAATGAAATATATATTTTTTAAATACTAAAAACATTATAATATAAAATATAAACAAGAGAAAATTAATAGTTAAAAAATACATATTCCTTTTTTACATATTTTTTGAAAAACTAATTGAATCAACACCAAAGAGAATATCTTATTATTATCGATTGAATCAACCGCGGTTTTATCTCTTTCAAAAAAAAAAAAAAAAAAAATCTTGATTCTTATTGTGTGTACAAACTATATGTCAAAGTTTAAAGAGATTGATTCTTTAGTTTTCCCAAACTTAACAAAATTTAGAAAATAGCCCCTCCTCAGAAGACCCTCTCCTTACCCTGAATTTTTCACTTTTACAAATATTTAATGTTAAGAAATAATATTTAGATTAGTGCTCAGTAAAAAAAAAAAACATTTAAATTGTAAAAAAAAAAAAAAAAAAAAAAAAAAAAAAAAACGCTTATTGAAGAAAAGAAGACAACATTGTCCTTCCCCCAGCAAAAATTCAATTTATCTTAAATTGAATTATAATATTTATTAAATTTGTATTATATGTTATAAACTATGTCAATGTATAAAAGAGACCATTTAGTTTTATTAAGTTTAATAAATTTTCGTTAATTGTCTGTGCGAAAAATATTTTTCTATAAGTTTAAAAATTTATTTTTTAATAAATTGGAAAATTGGGGTCTCGATTTTTTGAAAAACCAATTGAATCATCACCAAAGAGAATATCTTATGATTATCGATTGAATCAACTGCGGTTTTATCTTTCTTGCGTTCATCCGCTATTAGAATACGTCTTTTTTGAAAATCCTGTCATTATTTGAGATTAGTTTAGAAGCGATTTATAAGTAAGATATTTTAAAAGCCGTTGACAAGACTTTAATGGTCTCTAAGAAATACAATTTAGTGCTCATATTGCATTGGCGTTTCTACTTGAAGACTAGGAAGAGATAAAGGAAGAGCAAAGACAGTGGAGACTACTTATGGATTAATTGTATAGTTGTTTTCCTCTTAATGTTAAAGAGTGCAGCTATTTTCCAGCCGCAGAAAAAGATAAGGTATAAATTTGAGGGTTTCGCTGCGAGGTGCCATTGATAAGAAAAGACAGCTGAAAACGTATTTCTTAAAAAAAAAGCAAAATTAAATAAATGATTTAGAAAGAAAGATTATTTTAAAATACGTATAATAAAACAATAAAGATTTGCTGAATCAAATTGCAATAAATTCGTAAACAAGTAAAGTATTAATATTTAATGCATTATGTTCCTAATAATAATATAATGTTGCTCAATAAATGCTTAATAAAATCTGTAGTTTTTTTCAAATCGTGTTTAAGTTGCGTAGATACAGATTTATATACCCTGCTCTCTCGTCCTAGGTTACGCTACCTAAATACGATAATCAGTAGTAATAAACAGCATCACACAACAACCAAGTATAAATACTTTTTAATTAAAAAAAGTTCTGATAAAAGGAATACCCAACTAAGCAAAACAATAAGAAAATGCTACAACCTTTTGGAATGCATAGATGGACAATAAGAGTAGTTTAAATAACCAGATGGTATTAATTATGTAGTTATGCAGCTTATATATATTACACTTAAAAAAATGCTTACCATTTTAGCTTTTACACCGCAAGTATAACGTACATTAATTGCATAGAAAATGTAAAGAAATTTATAATTAATGCTCGAATTTTGCTTTCTTTAAAACTTTGAAGGAGTCACTATAATTCTTTTACTAATTTATTCCCAAAGGTTTTAATTCGCTAATAAAAGAAGGAGCACTGAATATTTGCAATTTTTATACATATTTTTCCCCAAAAAGTTTATTCGAAAAATTTTGCAACGCAACTAGGACAGTTTTTATTCAAACAAAAGGAGGACGTTCAAATGTGATCTTTTATTAACCATTTGGTAAAGAGTTGTTGTTTCCGATCGAGAATAGCCATCGCGATGTTTGCATTTTATTTTTATTTACCATTTTTACGTCCATGATCCTTTTACTTTTGTTCTCTGATTGCGACTCTCAAACGGAAGCCAGGTTTAAAGACCTTACCTACGTCTCGAATAACCGAGTCTAGCGGAAGCCAGGTTGAGATAAAAAAAAAAAATCAAAAATTGAAATTGGACACATTTAATAGTAGAATTCATTAAATCAAAGACACTGAAGAGCAGGAACACTCAGGGACACACAAAAGATTTCGAATATTATATTGTATCCGAAATACTATGTACTATTACACCAAGATCTATATATTTTAAAAAATTCGTTATCGTACGAACGCACCTCATTTGCTATGCTTGTCATATAATTTTCAACTTAATTTTATAATTATTAACATTTGTCTTTTTTCATAAATTAGCTGAAGAAAATTTTACTATTCTATTAAGAGAATGAAAATGTTTCCTTTAAAATATCACATTCACTTGCGATAAAATTTTCTGATGTAAATTCTGCTTGAAAAAATTTTCAACATTACCATTTTACTGATTAATTTATTAATTATCAATTTTAAATTTGTAAATAGCGCCTTCAACCAAGACAACCTTGGTTCGAGTTCTGATCCGGATTTTTCTAACACATTCGGAAATTTTATACGATCTATTTACAAAGTGAATAATTGTGTTAAAAATAATCTGATATATTCATTGATTATTAGTTAGTTCATTTTAGTGGGTTACATACTTACTGAAAAATTGTTGAAAATCTGAAATGAATCTGTACAATAAGTATAAAACCAGTAAAATGAATCATTAAATAATCAATAAAATGAATATGTTGAAACTTTTTCACTCAGAATTCATTTTAGAAAATCATACCAAAACTGAAAATGATACTTTAATGGAAACATACTCTACCTCTTCTAGACAATAGTAATTTTTTCAGTTAAGTTATCAACAAAAAACCAATGTTAATAATTATAACTATAATCGCAAGGAACATATTGTTTTTATAATAGTAAACAAACATTCCAAATTAATTAAAAGATAGCTAAAAATGAATGTTTAAATTTCAGAAAAGAGTTTTGAAAAAAATATGCAGTTGTTATGAAACTAACAAAATAAAAATTTTAATACTACTTCAATTTGAATAAATGACATTCTTTTAAAATAGTAACTCTGATCTTGCAAAATCATACAAAAACAAAACTTATCAAAAGGAATTTGGTATTTTAAAATTTAATATTTAATTTATAATTTATTAAAAATTTTAATATACAGAAGACACTATTCCAAAAAGTGCATTCATAATTAATGTAGACATAATTCGTTGTCGAATAATACCTCTCTCATTTCTCTGCGATAATTTTACAATAAAACAGCAGCATTAGCAAACTACCAACTTCTAAAATATTTTTCAATAAAATGTGAGTTTATTTGAACTAGATTAGACGTGTTTCAAACCAGAATAATGATTAATGTTTCATTATTTATTTAATTTCATGTTTCTTATTAAAATATATTAGATTTTATTTTTAGTAAAATTTTCTGGTTTGAATTGTGTTTAGCGCGGGTTGAATTAATCCATATTTACGGAAGATAAGTGGAAAATTCGCAGATGTAGCGCTAAGTTCTTCTTCTTCTTCTTCTTTTTTTTTTTTTTTTCTTTTTTTACACTTTCCAACAAGGTTGAAAAATTTTTATGCATTCGGTTTGTCTGTCCGTCCGTCCCCGCTCTAACTACTGTACATATAATTAGATTTTCATACAATTCATAAATCTTATTTAGGGTCATCTGGGAATGTTTGATATAGTATATAAAGTATGTGCGATTAATAGTTCATTTACAAGGGCACCCAAAAGTACTCCGTTATATTAAGGTATATAGGGAAAAATCGTTTGCAGAGAATTATACTATTATAACACTATCTCAAACGTATTTAAACTGATATAAATCACAAAATATTTCACTACAAGTTTATTACTATAAAATAGGCCATTCATAGGACTTGTCATTCATTTACAGGGACATACAAAAGAAATCCATTACAGTACTGTCTTTGCGTAATAATTGCTTGAGTGCGTTTATAATTTCCGTATATGGTTTTTAATTTAGCTATTATTTTTTTTTTTGCATTTTATTTGTTGTATATAGATTCTATACTTCATATAAAAGGCTTCACTAAGGAATTCACATGCCGTTTTCTTTGTTAGAAAAAAATTGCTTAAACAGAAGTTTCAACTGTGTTATGCATTTTCTAAATAATCAGAATTTTTGCATGCATGTAGTTTATAGATACAAAACTATACGTGTATATCCTATACATGGTTTTTCAAAGAGGTGGGATAATTTTTCAATTGTAGATGGGAACAGCTGAAATTAGGTTTTCCAGAGAGTTACGCGTTTTCTTAAGGTTGAATTAGACATAATATTTTAACGTATTAAACAGTGCAAATATGTTACATTACTTTGAATGTGTTAGGAAGTGTTTCAAAATCTGTGCTTGAAACTTGTTTTTTTTTTTTTTTTTTTTTTTTTTTTTTTTAACTTAATATTGCATTATTTGTAAATTTTTCAAAAAGTTTGCAAAAAATATTTAAAAAGTTGTTAAATTACTTTAATCTTTAGTATTTTGAACTGTAAGCACAGCCGTCGACAGAAAATATAAAATCTTAATAAAATCTTAATTTTCAACTGTCACGAAATTGGTGTCAGAAAGGAGTGAAAGTGAAAGTCAATTTTTAGATCTGGAAAAACATTGGGAAAATAAAATGTAAATATTGAGGAAAGTGGAATATTACTTATATTATGTTTTTTTAAGTAAACCGATCCAAATTCAGTGTATTCTATTAGGATAAAACGTCATTACAAACAATAATTTCTTACCTATTTTTTTTTAAATGATGAATTTAGCATTATTCTTATTTGTTCGCTGATGTTTTTTTTTTCTTTCTTATTTATTTTCTTTCTGTATTTATTTTATTTGTTCGACTTTACATTTGTGCAATGGGGTTTTCAATAATTTTTGTGGAGTAGTTTCTGATAAAAGTTAATTTTATATGATATAAGTTATAATGAAAGATGAACAGAAAATTTGTCTAAATGTTTTCCAGCCTTGCCGGCGTCTCTCGAAGTGCCACAATCGCAGCCGCTTACATCATGTCTGTGACAAGCCTTAATTGCAAAGATGCTTTGAAAGTTATCCGAGGGGCCAGAAATATTGCGAATCCCAATTATGGATTTCATTCGCAACTTAAGGAGTTTGAAACTTATGCTCTCACATCGGTAAGGCGATTTTTTTTCTTTACGTAAAAACTGTTTATTGTTGCACGGAACATTACATATTATTTTAATAATAACTAATGATTAGAACTGAAGTATAAATAATTTTAGGGGCCTTAAAATTTATACAGAATGAAAAAACTATGCACAACAGAACATTTCTAGGCTTACGAGTCTGATTTTTTCCCCCCAGTTTTTAGAAAAAATGACTTTTACGTTAATAACATTAATACTAGCTATCCAAATATTAATAAGTATTTAACGAATGTTTCACTGTCTAAAAGATAACAAATATTCTGGTTTTGTATAGTATTCACTTAATATTCATGTGACATTAGGCTAAGAAAGAATTTTTCGAGATGTTTAGAGAATACTGTATTACAAAAAGATTTAACTTATATTACAACTTTCTAATACTTTTTGCGCTTTATTACACATGATTCATTCAGGGAAGTAACTTTTATTTTAAATTTAAAGAGTGAAATATTATTATTTTTGTAAGCATAAAGGTTGTTACCTATCTTTTGAGTAGGGTAAAAGATATTTTGTAATGGAAAATGATATTACTTTATTTCTTTACCGTTAAATATATGTTTTATTTTTCTTTATAAATTTTCCGTTTTTTTTTTTTTTTTTTTTTTTTTTTTTTTTTTTTTTTTTTTTTTTTAGTGTTATTGATAAAATATTGTAGTTGCAATTTTTGATTAAACTTGATGTTCACATTAAAAAAAACTTAAGTAACAATTAAATTAAAATAACGAAAAATAAAGAATAAAAAATATGGAAATGAAAAAAAAAACATTTTTATCAAATAAACTTTGGACAATTATTAATAAAACTCTATACAACCTTATCACAAAGTATCTCGAATTTTTTTTCAGGCAAGTGAAAAATTTCTTCCGCATATTGTTTTTATTAGAATAACACATTAATTAAAAATGTATTGAAATTATCTTTGAATGTATTAGTCCTTTTGACAGAAGAATTCCATGATTACAAATTAATCAATTTCACATTAACATATGTAAATTAATCCTAATTTTGGAAAAAGATGCAAGTGGTTGATTTTAACAAATTTGATAAAATCAATAAAACTTATACCACTAATTAATTGCAACTTTTTATTTCTAATTATTTTCATTTATTCATATAAAATAATGTTTAATAGTGCGTCTTTTCAATCATTTCTTTTCGTATTGATGAATTAATGCAGTAACATGAAAATATTTTATATATTTTATGCAAGAATAAAATAATGTAATTAATGTTTTATCGACGTTATTAAAGTTATGAAAAGCAACTATTTGCACTTTTTTTTAATGAAAAATAAAAGTAAAAGTAAAAAGAATGAAAGAATTTGGTTTGTTTTGTTTATTATAATATAGTTGCGATATCTTGTGACTCAAAATAATATTTTTTTTTTTTTTCCTAACTTTCATCTGTAGCGGCAAGCTTTTTTTTTTTTTTTCTCTCTTACTTATTTCAAACGTGAATAATGGACGATTTTACGATTCGAATATTAAATTATTATTGAAAAACATAACTATATAAAAAAAGATTTTAATTAATGTTTTATCAACGGTATTTAATTTATAAAAGAAAGGTATTTGCACATTTTTTTTCTTACATTGACAATAAAAATAAAAGGTAAAAAGATTAAAAGAGTTTTTTTTTTTTTTTTTTTTTTTTTTTTTTTAAATAATATAGTTGCGAGATCTTGTAACTCAAAATATTGCCATTTTTTTTCTTACTTACATCAGTAGTGGCAAGCATTTTTCCCCTTCACTTTTTTCAAAGTGGATAATGGATAATTTTACTATTGCAATATCTTACATTAAGGAATTCTTCTACAAAAATGAAAAAAAAATTCTCATCGTAATATTAATAAATATATTCCACAACGAAAAACTAAGAATTTATATTATAAATAAATATTTTGCTTATAAGACAATGCTGTGTTAATAAAAACATTTAAAATACATTAATTTTTTTTTTATTTTCATGTTTCAACTCTTTTTAATCGAGTCATCTTCAGAATGTAAGTAGAAAATAAAATTACAAACATAATGAACGTGAAAAACTGGAATAAATAATTATTGAAAATAAATTAAATATATCACGCTGTAATAAGTCGTCTTACAAATGTAGAAGAGAAGAAAGAAGTGATAACTTATCTTAATAAATGTCTCGGGGCTGCATTCTTCTTTATAAACTTTTTATTACTTGAAAAGACGACACTTACAAATATAACACTAACGCACACACATTATATACAAATAAAGCTTTTACATAATTCTGGCGCACGCCACCATCACAAGATATAAACCACAGTTTTCAACCAACATTCGAATATCACTAAGAAAAGAACATTTTTTAATAGAACTAGTGTTGCCAGATTTCTTTTAAACGAGAAATATTACAACTACATTTTTTTTTAATTTAGCAAAACTCAGGTCACGTGACGCGTGAGTCTATTTTTTTTTCTTTTGTTCCTTTGGAAAGCGCGTGTTACATCCTCCCCCTCTGTTTCCGATCTACGTCTCGGAGAGGAAACAGGATGCTTTTTTGGTCTTCCTCTTTTTCTCAAGGGTGCAACTGGAATAGTTTCAGATTCTTGGAAAGGCAACAAGGCAGAAACGTGGTAAGATCCAATTCGTTCAGTAGGATTTTCTAGACTAGCAATTTCATATGTCACTAGTGACTTTTGAGTCAAAATTATGTATGGGCCATCTCTCTTAGGCATTAATTTTGATGTTTTATTTCTACTTGCATTGCTAACTGGGTGTAGGTTAATCCATACCTTTTCACCAGGCTTGAAATATACTCGTCTATGATTTTTATCATAATATCTCTTCCGCTGGCCTTGTTTCATTTCAACAGGCTCTTTCACATCTTTCGAAATATTTGCAAGATGTTTAAGATATGGGGTCTTCGTTCCCCCTGGTTGAAAACATTTTTCATACTTTTTAGGGATACCTTTGTTTCTTCCTTTCATTGGAATTTAAATTTTTGTCTTCATCTTTACGTAAAGCACACGGACACACTTTGTTCGCATCAGTACACGTATTACTTTGTACTTCATGTTCTTCTACAAAATAAAACTTTTTATGAGGTTTGTCACTAAAATGCCATGTTTTACTTGCAGCGTCTAATACTATGTTAGCTTTGTGCAGGAAATCCATTCCTAAAAGAGTTCTATTACCTTTGGCATTTGGTAATACAATAAACTCTGTTTTGAAAACTCGATCTTCAATCTTTACACGCACAATGGCAGAAAGAGTTTTTCTAGCCGTCCTAGTTCCATCAGCTAATGTTACTTCATGAGTATGAGGTTTCATTGCAACACCAGCTTTCAAAAATAATTTATACATACGTTCTCCTGCAATAGAACGATTCGCTCCTGTATCTGCACAGACTAATACCTTCTTATTGCAGATCGTAATAGGTACATTTAGAGCTGAAACTGTCGATGTATTTAAACTATACAGCTTAAGACGTTGAGCTTGCACTGTTTGCTTCTTAACCGTAGGGGAACAATCTGGGCATTTCTTCTTTATAAATCCCACTTTGCCACAACCATAGCAGAATATCTCGGATTCTAAACGTTTATTAGCAAACTTTGGAGAAGATCTGTCTTCTTTTGGAGGCTTACTCTGCTTCCATGTATTTTCTCGGCGAGAATACTCTTTTTTCTCCTGGGGTACAACCGAATCTTTTTTAGAAAACGTAGACCTGATAGTATAATACGCGTCTAATTTCCCGGCAAGGTCGACTGGTGAATTTAAATGTTCCCAATCATCTAACATATGTTGTTTGCATTCGACAGGCACGTACCTTTTCATCTGATCCGCTATGATCAGATCCTGAAGAGCTTCAAAAGACGTTACATTTAACTCTTTAAGCCAGTTTTCAAAGTAAGCACGTAACTCGAAGTAATAATCTCTCCAAGTAATTTCTTTATCTTTGCAATGCGTGAAAAACAGCTGCCTAAACCTTTCAGCGCTAATTTTAAACCTTTTTAGAAGTAGACCTTTAACATGTGAAAAATCTGAAGCGTTTTCTTATTTTTCACGAGCAATAAGCGTAGATATAGAAGAGGGTACAACACTTAGTAAATAAGAAACCCAGAGGTGTTCTGGTACCTTCGAAAGCTTTAACTGTCGTTCCAGGAGCACCAGAAACAATGTTACATCATCTGTCTCTGGCTTAAATGTAGGCAACAGCTTCTGGATATCTATTTTACTCTTTGGATGAGACATTATCCCTGCCGCATTACCACCTACCGCTCCACTGGAAACACTTTGGCTCTGAGCCTGTAACTTAAGCTTCTCAAGCTCAAAATTCATCTCAAACTTTTTTAATTCCAGTTCTTCCGAACGATGTTTTTCTTCTACTTCTAATTTACGCTGTTCTAATTCAGCTGCTTTTTGCTTTTCCTCGCGAGTCGCAATTTGGTTTCTGATTAACGAATTTACGAAATCAACTTCATACGAGGGAGAGGATTTAATCTTATCACGCAATGTGACAACAGTCATAGAGGGTTGTACATCTAAATTCATTTCTAAAGCGACCTGAAACAGGTCTTCTTTTCGTGCTTTATTGAGCTCGGACATTTGTAAATTTAGCAAACAACAAGATATATACCCACTAATGCTAAAAATTCGTTTAAATAAATTGTTCCCCAGACGTGAGCTTTGCTTTACAACTCATAAAAACAAGACATCAATAAAACAAAACAGTGAACTTTAACGTTAGCAAAATATACTTTTAAAATAATTAAACTTCATAAAACTTCATAAAAATATCTTTAAAATTTAAACTCTATTTTTTTTTTAAGAAAATATACTTTAAATTATTGCTGATATAAATAAACTAATTTGTCATTACGTGTCATTTAATCAAAACATTATTTTAACTGATATAAAACTAGTACTGAATTGTTGGCAACATTCATAAACAATGTTCTAAATAAGTCAAAACATATCTGAATAATTAAAATGTCAATCAATATTATTATCATATTATCATGACAAGACTAAGTAATATAGTTTTTTTTTTCAATATAACTTTAAAAGAAAAGAAAGTCTTATTTCATAAAAATAAATAAATAAATAAATGCAAAAACTTACTCAATCTATTTTAAAAATCGTATTCAATGCTATTTCAAAATATATCAAGAACTCTAAATTAAATGCTTAAAACAACTAACAATAGAACACTCAAATAAAATTTCTAATTAAATTCTGTTACCTTGCGAAACCAACAACAAAACAAACAAAAAAATAATTAATAAACACATACCGTATGCACTTGTATTGATGGTATCAATGTATTTTAATATATTTTTTCACTATTAATTTAATTCCCTGTTTGTAAAAAAAAGAAAAATAATATCAACGTAAATAAATGCTTATTTCATTATTTATCAACCCCTTTTTTTTTAATTGTTTTTCTTTTTTATTCGAAGAAAAAAAAAGTTGTTATTTAATCAAGATAAAAATTAAACATGCATGCAGAGAATGAAAATAAACAAAAGAATAAAAAATATAAGCATGGGGAGGGAAGGGGAATTACACAATATATAAATGAACTGTAAAATAAATCAATAAATTAAAACTAAAAATATGAAAAATTTTACAAATAGAAAACAAACTATAGACACTTGTGGAAAGAATGCATTCTTTTGATAAAAATATGGATCCATTTTAAGAAAGTAACTTGAAGATTAAATAAATATTGTGGAGTTACACCTGCAGGCACAAGAACTGAAAGTTTTTAAAAGCACAGAAAACGTAGAATTCACAAACAAATATAAATGGCGTTATCGAAGCAAGATTAAATTCGAGAACATATATCGCAAACAAATGAGAATGGTGCTTGGCATAAAATTATTCCGTGGAAATTTTTTTTTTTACAGCATTGAAGAACACATTTCACAAACAAACGAGCAACGACTGCTCGTGCCATTTCCCTTTTCCTCTTTCTTACTTGTAGATAACATATCGCAATTAAAAGCATCAAACATTTGTAGAATTAAGAAGATGTCAGAACAAATCAAACTATTTCCAGGTAAGGGCTCCAGGTTGGGCAGCCATTTTGTAAGAAGTCGTCTTACAAATGTAGAAGAGAAGAAAGAAGTGATAACTTATCTTAATAAATGTCTCGGGGCTGCATTCTTCTTTATAAACTTTTTATTACTTGAAAAGACGACACTTACAAATATAACACTAACGCACACACATTATATACAAATAAAGCTTTTACATAATTCTGGCGCATGCCACCATCACACGATATAAACCACAGTTTTCAACCAACATTCGAATATCACTAAGAAAAGAATATTTTTTAATAGAACTAGTGTTGCCAGATTTCTTTTAAACGAGAAATATTACAACTACATTTTTTTTTTTTAATTTAGCAAAACTCAGGTCACGTGACGCGTGAGTCTATTTTTTTTTCTTTTATTCCTTTGGAAAACGCGTGTTACAACGCGCTTTTTTATTTGGATATTGACCGTGTTCTAGTTAAATAACATGTAAATAAAAAATGTTAATATATTTTAATGTTTTTATTAATACAGCAACGTCTTATAAGCAAAATATTTATTTATAATATAAATTCTTACGTTTTCGTTGTGGGATATATATTATTAATGGACGTAATGAAGACTTATTACTGTTATTTTTCACATTCAAAAAATTAAATCATTTTCCAGAATGGAGTTTTTTTGGCATAAAATATTAATTGGTATAATCATTATCTAAAACTCGAAATGCTATGTAGCGGGAACTTATTGAGATTAAGTTATAAAGGTTTTTTACATTATAAGTATGATTTAAGATCCGATAGCTTTATTTGTTATTATATTAAAAAAAATAGAATTGTAATACAGTGAAAATAATTTTCTTTTGAAATTAAGAATTATAACTTTGATAAATTTAAGCTAGAAATGTTTAAACAAATATAGCAAGCATTGAACATATTTTTTATGGTTAAACATTTTCAATTAATTTTTTGGTTATGCATTTGTAAATATTTATTTTATTTTATTTTATTTATTTTTTTTTTTGTCCTTCTTTTTATGGAACTGTCGTTAACCCACTGCCCGCCAAGAAAATGGGCAAACTTGTAATGGGTTTTTCTCTGTAATTTTTTAATAAATAAGGCTAAAAAAGGTACTTTTTTCTATATGATATAGAAAAATTAATTACAGTAAAACTCCCTAAAGCGACCATGTTTCATTCCAATAAAAATTGGTCGTTCTGAGAGGTGGTATCTTAATGGAGATCAGATTTAAATCTAAATTTTAATTTTTGAAAAAAGGTAACAGTTAATGTTATTAAAATTACTTTTTTCACATTAGGAAAAATTATAAAAATTTAAGTATCAAAATAACAGTTAATTACATAAGTTAATTACTGCAGATTTAAAAAAGGAATATATTGAAGTTTGCTTTGATTTTACGGTTTTATCTTTTATAACATTTATCTCCAAGTCCTTTCAAAGTTTAGTAAATAAATGCATTTTTTATTATTTTTTTTAAAGGAACAAATAATGACTATTTCATTACTTTCATCATTATTAAATTATTTATTATTTATTATTTATTACTTATTATTTTTTCATCATTTTTAAAACACTTGTGAAGGGAACTTGACAACAAAAGTTTAGATTCTAAAAGTATTAACTTGAAAATTTAAAATTACAATATTAAAAAAAAATCTTTGGATGTATTATTTCTTTGATAGAAGAAAATTTTAACTGAAAGTTTAACAATTATCAATGTATATTAATTATATTTAACTAGAGAAATAAATTGTAGCATAACGATCTTTTATATAAAGATATGATGTAATAATTTGAACATGCCATTTTCTAGTGAAGTGCATTTTTTTCAATCATTAAGTTAGACCGCTATGTCTCATTTGAAAGTAACATTATCTTTAAGAGTCGCAATCCCTGAGAAAATCAAATTTCCATTTCTTCATCTATGAATATTTAAAATAAAATGCATGACACATAAATTGGGGTAAAAACATTATTTAAAAAAAGATAATGAATCAAATTCTGACACCAATAATACTTAAAATTTCAATTGCCTAAAAGGCGTAATGCCAATGAAGTGCAAAAGAGTCCAAGCCAAGAATTAAACCCAAGTTATCGGTATACGCGCACCAAAATTCTGCCAACTGAACCACTTGGAGCAATACCCAGCCTGGCATTTCTCACTACACTATAAAAAAAAAAGGACAGATATTTCTTAATCTACGAAAATGTCGAAAAATCATGATCGCAAATGTATATTAACTTCTTCCGAGTCCCCCAAGATTCTGAAAAATGTTCCTTTATATTTAGAAACCTCAATATATATATATATATATATATATATATATATATATATATATATATATAATACCATTAATAGTAAACAATATTAACCATTTAAGATTAACCATTGAATTTAATAACTTACAGCACATTGGATATGGAAGGAAAAAAAAAACAAACAATATGAATACAAATGGAATTTCTAGAACCAAAGCAGAATCTTCAGGTCCTAAATATTTTGGAACTACAAATGCAGTATGTGGTTTCATCTTCGTATTTGCCATGAAAAAGCAAAACAATATGAATTTGGGACTACCAACACATATAAAACCAAAATTAATTAAAGAAAAACGAAGTAATCTATAGTGGATATGGGAGAAAATAAAACAGTTATGAACTATAAAGTAGAATGAATTCCAAATGCACTACATTAACCCTGATATCGCACGTGGTAAATTAAAACATGAAGTATTCATATATCATATGACAGAAAAATGGAGATAATAAAATAATAAAAACAAAAAACGACTTATTGTACACATCATAATATTAAATTAATAAATAAATTAAAAGCAGAATAATGTAATATTAGAAAAATTAAACCATACACCATAGTTTACCTTATTATTATTTAAATCAATAACATTTATTTTGACTATGCTAGGTTGAACTCAATATTTTAATTATATATATATATGTTACAGGCCAAACCCGATTTTAGGCCAAACTAGATTGGCCTAGGCCAAACTAGCCTATCCTAACGCCCATCGGATAAACTAGTTTTTCCTAGGCCAAACCGGTCTATCCTAACGCCCATCGGATAAACTAGTTTTTCCTAGGCCAAACTAGTCTATCCTAACGCCCATCGGATAAACTAGTTTTTCCTAGGCCAAACTAGTCTATCCTAAGGCCCATAGGACAAACTAGTTCTTCCTAGGCCAAACTAGTTTGGCCTAACTCTTATAGGATAAACTAGTTTAGCCTGCTGTTTATTGGTCTGAACTAGTTTATCCTAGGCCGATCTAATTTATCCTAGGCCAATTCAATTTGGCGTGATTTAATTTGATTAATGACCGCCTCAGCGCCAAAATTCTAGTTTGTCCTAGGCTGATCTAGTTTATCCTAGGCCAGTGTAATTTTACGTGTTTTTAGCTCATGGGCGTCAAAGCCAAAGAAAAAATGGGCTCACAGGCTCTGTATGTATGTATGTACGCATGTATGTACGTATGTACGTGTATGTACGTACGTATTTACGTAACGCGATAACTCTTGATAGAAATAATGTAATTTGACGTTTTTATCTCGTCAGCTACCCAAGACTGAGAACTAATGTGCCTGTGGGTTCTGTATCTATGTATGTACGTAAGTACGTAACGCAATAATTTTTGATAGAAATACTCGATTTGCATCAAACTTTCAATATAGGTTTATTTTTATGAGGAGCTTTTCTGATTAATTTTGGGAGGTCATTGGAGAAGAATAAGGGGGGAGGGGACAAGAGGCTGATTCGCCCCTTCCCTTAATTCAAATAAATGGATTTCTATGAATTATTAGCATATTTTATTCAAATTTTAGATATAGGAGTATTCTGCTGAAGCGCCTTCATTAGTTGTGGGTGTCAATTGTTTAAGTATAAAGGGAGGGGAGAATAGGGGTAAAGCCCAATAATTTATGTATATGCTTTTTCACGCAGAATTTACTGATTTACTTCAAATTTTAGAAACAGATTCATTCTGGTAAGGCATTTCCCTAATTGGTTTTGGGGATTAATTGAATAAGAACAAAGGGAAGAACGGGGGAATTCCACCTAATTTTGTTAAATGGGTTTTTCATGCAGAATTAACCGATTTCCTGCAAATCTAAGATTTTTTTCATTCTGATAAAGCGTTTTACTGATTAATTTTGGTGGTTCTTTGGTGTTTGGTCTGAACCAGCAATTTATTTCTTTCCTTAAAATATATAAATTTGTTATAATACAGAATTATCCAATTTGCTTAAAATTTTGGACATGAATTCATTTGATCAGGTGCTTCTTTAATTAATTTGGGTCTTGTCTTATGGTTATGTATAATGGGTTAGTGGACGATTTATCGCCTTCCTTAAATTAGATAAATGGGTTTTTATGCAGTATTATCCGATTTGCCGTAAATTTTGAATATAGCTTATAGTTTTTTCTTTAAAATGCGAATCCCTGAATTGTTGTGAGGGTTTAATGATTAAGTATAAAGGGAGGAATGTGGGATTACCCTCTCTAAATCAGATGAATGGTTTTTGAGCAGAATTATCTGATTTGTTTCAAATTTGGATAACTGTTTAATTTTATAAAGCGTATCTGTGATTAGTTTTGGGGGTTCAATGATAGTTAAATATAAGTGGGGGAAATGGGAAAAAGTAATCCAACTTACTTTATTTTTCGAGGGTGTTATTCTATAAAAAAATAAGGCTGAAATACACAATGACTGTAAACAGCCTGTGAATGCAAAGCCATCAGTTTAATTGGGCAATATTCTTTTTAATATTGATCCCGACTACTGCTCCATTGCCAACCTTGTGCAAAGTGGTTTTGTCATCACCATTATGATGTATTTTATTCGATACGTTGTAGAATACTGTTAGAGGTTTGCACGGGCCAGAACTTTGAGTTCCGGGCCCCGCCTTTCCCGAAGGAAAGTTATTTTGCCGTGACCCTTTGTAAAAATTAAAAGTTCAGCCCGAGCCCTCCTCTACAAAAATATGTGAAAAAAGACTCAGTCCCACTCAATCTGGCCCTACTCGATTTCTGCCAAAAATTCAGATTTTACTTAACATACAATTAGGATTACTTTAAAAAATAGTGCATACATACATATTGGATAAATTTACAATGGTATTTTTAAATTACGAGGTGTTCACAGAATGAAAAATAGACAATATATTACTGATTATTTAATTTCATAGACCTTTCAATATTGAAATGGGGATTCATTAAATAATTAATGTAGTTTAGAACAAAAGAAAAAAAGGAGAGTCATAAACATCATAACTAAACTGTTCAGTAAAAAGTAAATTTTTGAATATGTTTCTCTG
The DNA here is from genome assembly GCA_964019185.1 of Maratus speculifer. Classification (NCBI taxonomy): domain Eukaryota; kingdom Metazoa; phylum Arthropoda; class Arachnida; order Araneae; family Salticidae; genus Maratus; species Maratus speculifer. The sequence goes on along the minus strand of OZ025290.1, from coordinate 50,571,117 downwards.
TCATTCCTTAAGACTTTTCTCAAATCCAAAAGAGCTACATCCTAACACATTTAAGAATTAATTCATTTTCGGAAAGGCATAAGATTAACGGGCATTCTCACTCAGAAAATATGTAATCGAATTGCGTTAACCATTTTTTCCATAAAAGCGATGTACCTTTGAGAAAATAGTATTAAAGCTACGTTTTGAATCGAATTTTCGGTTACGACTTCACGGAAAAGAAAAACTTGACGCCGTGACAAGAATAGCTTAGATGTCGACAAGAAATTAATTTCTAAAAAATGAGAAACTCTGTTCGATTCCAAATTATGTTCACCTCTAATCTGGCTCGAATATGCAATAATAATAATAATAATAATAAATGCAAGCCTGATCTCAGTTGGCACGAGTCTGCAGAAAAAAAAACCCATGTAAAATGCATTATGTCTTTAGGGTGGGCATGTGAAATTCCTATATTGATGTTATAAGCAATTACTCTTGACACACATTTATACTTATTCCAGTGAAACACGTTTTTTATCGGCCAAACCCGATTTCGAGCCAAATTAGATTAGCCTAGGCCAAACTATTTTATCCTAACGCCAATTATATAAACTAGATTTCCTACGCCAAACTTGTTTATCTATATGCCCGTAGGAAAAACTAGTTTCTATTAGGTAAGAGGGAAATCCGTCATTTTCCCTTCATACTTTACCATTAAACCCTCAAAACTATTCAGAGAATTGCCTTATCAGAAAGAGCCTATAAGCAAAATTTGAAGCAAATCCGTAATTTCTGAGTTAAAAACCATTTATCTAAATTATGGGGGGGGGGGTACCTACATTGCCCTTTCTTTAACACTTAAACAATAAACATCCACAACTAATCTCGGAGGCGCCTTGTCAGAATAATTCTATATCTAACATTTTAAATGAAAACTGATAATTCTGCATGATAAATGCATTTCTCTAAATTAACGGTGGGGGATTAGACTTCCGTTCGCTCCCTTTATTCTTATTCAGTGATTTTCCAAAACTAATCAGAAAAGTATCTTATCAGAAGGAACCTACATCCAAAATTTGAAGCTGATCGGATATTTATATCAAGAGTTATAGCGTTACGTACATTCGTACGTACATACGTACATACATGCGTACGTACATACATACAGAACCTGTGAGCCCTTTATTTCGCTGGCTTTGACGCCCGTGAGCTAAAAACACGGATAATTACATTGGCCTAGGACAAACTCGATCAGCCTAGGAGAAACTAGAATGTTGGCGCTGAGGCAGTCATTGAATTCAATAAAATCACGCCAAATTGAATTGGCCTAGGATAAACTAGTTCAGACCAATAAACAGCAGGCTGAACTAGTTTATCCTATAAGTGTTAGGCCAAAGTAGTTTGGCCTAGGAAAAACTAGTTTGTCCTATGGGCCTTAGGATAGACTAGTTTGGCCTAGGAAAAACTAGTCTATCCGATGAGCGTTAGGATAAACCGGTTTGGCCTAGGAAAAACTAGTTTATCCGATGGGCGTTAGGATAGACTGGTTTGGCCTAGGAAAAACTAGTTTATCCGATGGGCGTTAGGATAGACTAGTTTGGCCTAGGCCAATCTAGTTTGGCCTAAAATCGGGTTTGGCCAGTAACATATATATATACACACACACACATATATATATATATATATATATAAAGAATTTATAAAAATAAATTTATATTAGCTGCCCGGAAGTTTCGGAAACATTTCCAAAATTTTAATTTTGTTATCAATTTTTTTCTCAATTTCTATATTAATATTTAAAACTTTCTAATATTAATACAAGAAAAATTTGTTTTTCTATTTACTTATAGAACTTTTATGTATACACACACATGCATACACACGTTTAGTTTCTCTGTAAGTGTCGTGGGAATTGAAAAATCTCTTTTGAAGCTTGTGGTATCTTTTTAAAGCGTTGCTATGGGCAACCAATCAGCCGTTAATCGATTTTTGATTCTTTTCTCCTTTGTTGTTCTTATTATCTTTAATATAATCGATGTCTTTTTTAAAAAATAATATTATCTTAAGTAATATATTTAAAGGTGTAATTACAATAATAATGAAATAATAAGCAAAATCATTTATAAAATCATCAGAAGGCAAATAAATCAATAAAAAAGTACCTAGTTAAACTCATGGCATCGAGCTCATAAACTATTCCCATCATTATTATATTGTATGTTATGCTCTTATTTCAAAGAATAATGCCCGTCGAAAAATAAATAATGGAGGGACTACCCCCCCCCTTCCCCTTTTTCTTTTTTATACTTAATGAATGAACCTTTAAATCCAATTAGGGGTGAGCCTTATCAGAATAAAACTTTACACCAAATTTGAAGCAAATTGGATAATTCTGCATAAAAAATCCATTTACCTAAATTAAGGTGAAAAGTAGATTAGCTTTCACGCCTCCCCCTTTATATTTAACCACTAAACGTGCTAATCTAACCAAAGAAGCGTCTTATCTGAATAAACTGTATACCCAATTGAAGCAAATTGAACAATTCTGCATGAAAAATCTGATTATCTAAATTAAGAAGTAAAATTTGGCCTCCTTTCAATCCCTGTATATTTAAACCTTCACTGCATGATTTTTTACTTCTTTTTATTAAAAACTTATTTGAAATCTAAATATTTGTCTGATAATAATAATAATAATAATAATAAATTTCAAATTTTCAGCTAAAATTTGAAATTTAATGGCATGTACCTTATGCACATAACTAAGGTTTTAAAATATTGTCTTGCTATATTTTGCAACTAAATGAGTTTAATTAGTTTTATCTGCTTAACACTCTGAAACTTGCTTTATATTAATATTTTTAAGTATTCAGAAAAAATATTGAAGGCAAATTTTGCCTTAATAGCTTGATAGAATATTATTTTGTTTCCGAAAAAGAAATTCTATCTTTTTGTAAAATGCATCCATCTTACATAAACAAAATAAATGTTACTCCATTCTTGATAAGGGATAGAAATCATATTGACCAACTTATGGCATGTAATGAGAATTACAATACTTTTACAAGGAGAGGGTCCGAAGCTTGTGTCACCGAATTGGATGAACGTTTGTGTATCGATAAAGCATAGTTAGTATATAAATATATGACAGCCGTAAAGCGCAATACCCAGGGGGTCTTCTGAAAATAACCCTTAAAGTTCATGCTATAGTTTATATTCAGATAAATTTCCGTTTTCTCCCGGTGCACAGAGTAGTATTTAGCTCAAAAAGCTGGCCAAAAGTCAAAATTTTAAATTCCGCATTTAGTTAATCATTTTCTGGTTGGTATAAGAGGACTATCCTGTCCATAGGATAACGGATTCCTTTCTTTCAGTAGACTCTCTAATTGTCTGGTATTTTACTTGGAATTCATGGTTTTTGTATTTCTCACTTTATGCTTCTGATAAGCTTCTGCATAATAATATATTTTACGTTTACTTAAAGCATTTTATCTGCAATTGAACGCACAAAACATTTTATATAATTTTGGCCAGGTTTTTTTTAGCAAAATACCACACTGTGCGGCGCAGCTGTGGCGTGATTGGTAGCGAGTTGATTTCGAGTTTTTTCCACCTGGGATCTAACCCCGCTCTGACCTTTTTTCCGGGAGAAAAATTTTCATTGATTGTTTTTGAACCGCAATTGAAAAAATATGCATGACAATTGAAATTTACCAAAAATATAAATTAAATTTACTTTTTTGTAAGATATAAATGCATTTTTAACTGCGAAATTTCGCATATTTAAATATATACTTTTTTTTTTTTTTAAGTAAGCATGTTTATATATCTATAAACTTGATTTTTTTAAAATTATTTAGTTTTTTTCTATGATTTCGTACTATTTTCAACAGCGAAATAAATTAAAATACGTGAACAAATATGTTATTTTAATTTTGTCTCCGTGCAAATACGTGAAATATTTCCACGTTTATTTGAAATATGATTTTTATATTATTATATGATTATTTTTTAAATCTTGTATTCTGGATTTTTAATTAGAATAAGCACCTATGTAGTATTTTTTTTAAGAATTTTTTTCTTGTTTAATGTGTTTACGTAATACAGTTTAATTATATTTCCATAATGAAACAAATTAAAACATTATTATTCACGCATTTATATCACGAATTTAATTTATTTCTCTGTAATAATTAGTAGATTATTCATAGAAATAACTGTAAACAATTTTAAATAACAACAAAAAAGTTGTAGTTTATAGATAAATAAATGAAACTACTTTTTTTAACATAAAATATTTAAATGTGCGAAATTTCGCAGTTAAAAATGCATTTATATCTTACAAAAAAGTAAATTTAATTTATATTTTTGGTAAATTTCAATTGTCATGCATATTTTTTCAATTGCGGTTCAAAAATAACACTGGTCAACAGCTGTTTTGGTGCCGGGGTATTTTTAGCTGATTTTATATGAATTTGATGTCCTGAATTCAAATATGGCATTAGTTTTTCTCTATCAGCTCAGTTTTTTAAGATAAACAACTTTTTGTGAAATACATGTTTCATTATTTTAAGGTAAATCCATGTGTTAAAAAATGTATGTAAAAATAAAATAAATACAGGATTTTTATTTTTTATAATACACAAATGTTAGTTTTTATTATTATGATATACACATATTGAAATAATAATTTTTTAATTATATTGTACAAATATTTTTACTCACAAAAATAGAGAAAAACGTCACTGATGAAACTGATACTCATTGAATGCTTCGGAAGCTTCTTTTCCGTGACATTCTATAATATATTTTAGAACAGTGTCTTTTTAAACCCAAACTGTAATCTGAAACCCTTTGCATATCTCATCTTTTTTGGTAGCGGTCCTCCATAGTCTTAATCTTAATATAATGGTGAAATCTTTCGGGATGTTTATCACTTGTGCCTTCTTTATTTTCAAGAAAATGCTCTAAGTGGCAATGTAAATAGTGCACTTTAATGCTTCTAGTACACCCAAGAGATTTAAAACTATTTTGCTTTTCATTTACCAGTTCTACATAGATTTCTCCTTTGCATTTGCCCGGAATGTTTTTGTGAACTGCCACAAAAAAAAGTCCAGGCTTTATATTCAGCCTCATTCGTTGAATTTACGAAAGCAGGATCCTTAATCAGTTGTCTTATTTGTTGTCCGTTAAACATTCCTGCTTTAATATCTTCATAACTCAATTCGGGTGTTTTTACCTTATATATGCAAATCATGACCCGTTCTTATGTAGAATTTACACAAACTGCTTCATAGGACAGAGCTTGATATGCAGTGCAGAAAGTATGATTTTCTTTCGCCCAACTAAAGTGTTATTAATGACATTTCTTTCTCCAACATCCATGTTTTCTTTCTTAGGCCCCTGTTATCCCAAAAATAGAAAAACAATAGTATTTTGTGTAACTTCTTTGCTGTCCAAGGACAATCATCTGGAAAATATTTAGGAAGAACCAATTTTTCTAACAGTCCTCTAAATTCATGACAAAATACAAGATTGTTTTTTTAAGAAGTAGGGTAGTAGACAATTTTGTCTTGTGTGATAAAATGTAAGTTTGGCTCTTTGTTCTAATAAATTTTTGTCTTTTAATCTTGAAACCAACCAGTAATTCAGAAGCTTCTTTTAAAACATTGAAATCTCTTTTGAAATCATTTAAATCAACCTGGTTGAAAAATTTAGGCATCGATGACGTCTCCTCATAATCACTGTTACCTTCACAGCTATCTAAAAGATGATCAGAAGGACACTATTCATCCTCACTAGCTGATGAAACGTTGGGAACGGTAGTTCCTCTGAGTGAGGAAGTGGGGGCCTTGAAGACACTAAATCAGGATAAGTTTTCTTATTACAATTGTTTCGATTAATTCAAATAGTATTCCAGTGCTAGGTAGAAATAATAGTCATAGAAATGGTTTTGAAGTTCTCTCCAAACCATTGGTAAACCGAATTTGAGACTTACGCGCGTATTCAAAGCAAACACTTTTCTGCCGTAACTTCCCTTCTATCGTAGATTTGCGGACCGCAGCTAAATTCGCGAAACAGAGCAAACACCTGCGGACCGTTTCTCTCCCGTAGCTGAGCGTGTCACGTGATCACTTTTACGGAAGCCATGAGGCTCTCGTAAAGTGTAAAGTTGTTCGTAACAAAGATGGCGGCGTTGTATGCAGAGACATGTGACGCTCGAAATCGCGCTTCTTTTCAACTGAAAATGCTGTTATAGTTATTTGTATGCAGCAAATAAAAGAATATATGCATCATAAATCACTCCCAGTCAAGTAAATCATATTTAAAAAGAAGGATTAATTTACGGATTTTTATTTTAAAGACAGGTATGTGAAATGTTTTTCAGTGTTATGTTATTGTTTGATATGTTGTATTATTATAAATCACTTCTTAACACTTTTTGAGTACTGCTATAAAACCCTGCTATAATTTTACTTCTTTAGTTATTACCAAAATAAGATATACTAATAGAAATCTGATGTTGACTGTTTTGAATTTTATCTCGTAAAAGCAAAAATGTTATCGCATCTATTGAAAAATATTTGTTTACTTTTGGTAAAACTGATATCTATGCAGTTTCTCAAAATTTAATAATAAAATTTTTCTCTTTTCGCGATTAATCCCCAATAATTCGATTTCATAATGCCTAATAATTTAAAAAAGCTGTCACATCAATTTCTGTATTTAAAAGAAAAAAAATCCTTTTTCTGCAAGTGAGCAATTAGAGAATTTCTGTGATTCACGAATGATTGATTTTTGATTAGATGTAGCGTATTAATTTGATGTTAACTTTGAAACAAATTTTAAATGCACATATAGGAAATAAATTTTGAAAAGTTAATAATTCGAAAAGTTACTTTTATTAATTAAACACTGTTTCTTATCGAGATTTTCGTTTTTAAAGTTTATCTGTGCAATGAAGAAGTAAAAATGTATCTGATTATATAGTATAAATTATTAAAAAAATAATAAATCATAATTCTTGAAATTATATTTTAACATCTATAAATATCTTGAATTTTTTTTTTCTAGTATAATACAACATGTTAATAATAATAATAATGCACTGAAAACATCTCACATTGTGACTGGTTGAGTGTATGTTAGAATGTATGAATGAATATTGATTATGTGAAAGTATTTCATTCATTTAGGTTAAATATTATTACTTTTTTGGTTTAAGGGGGGGGGGGAGGGGCATAAATCTCTTAACATTACATGTAAGAGTAATAAAAAGTGATAATAAACACTACTACTCAGTTTGCAGGTAACAAAAATTATTTTCAAACTGAAAAAAATCTGATTACCTAAAACCTATTTAATGATGTTTGTTAACAAATTTAAAAGTTCAAGTAAAATGACTTTAATATTTCGGAATAAATAATATTAACATCTTAATTAATATTTAATTTTCTTGTACTTGTTGGCAATATATATATATATATATATCTTCCTACATAATACATTTCTCAAATATATTAATACATGCAAGAAATTGCCAACTTTAAATATTTTAATATAAATATTATCAATTGAAATGAACTTTTTATAGGTTTATACCACAAGCTTACTATATTAATTATAGCAGTTTTTTAGAGTTAGATATTTTCTCTAGCATAAACAATTTGATTGAAGTTCTGACCTTTCCAAGATTGTTAATTATATTTATAAATACACTAATTAAGAGACATTGATAAATATGTTATCAAGAAATTTATTGTTTAAATATTCTACAGATAGCACAAAAGAATTTTCGTTTATTTTTATTAGTGTTTCCCTTAATTTGTTATAAAATTATAAATCACTTCCTGTTCCAGCAATCCGTTACCATTGAAAATATAAAATCTGAAACTTTCCGCGAGGGAGGGGGAGGGAATTGCACTTTTTTTTTACCTCTGAAAACACAAAATTTTAAATCTTCCGGGGCGATCATTGTTCTGAGAGAATGCTCCCCCCCCCTGATCATTTCCTATTCGTGCACTCCTTTACCAATGAAAATACAAAATCTCAAACCTTCCGCGGGGGGGGGGGGATAATTGCACTTTTTTACCAATGAAAACACAAAATCTTAAATCATACGGGGCGATTATTGCTCTGGGGGAATGGTCCCTCCATTGATCACTTCCTATCCCTGCACTCCTTTACCATTGAAAATACAAAAACTCAAATCTTCCGCGGGGGGGGGGGATAACTGCACTTTTTTTACCAATGAAAACACAAAATCTTAAATCTTCCGGGGCGATCATTGCTCTGAGGGAATGCCCCCTTGATCATTTCCTATTCATGCGCTCCTTTACCAATGAAAATACAAAATCTCAAACCTTCCGCGGGGAGGGGGGTGGGATAATTGCAGTTTTTTACCAATGAAAATACAAAATCTTAAATCATCCGGGGTGATCATTGCTCTGGGGGAATGGTTCCTCCATTGATGACTTCCTATCCCTGCACTCCTTTACCACTGAAAATACAAAAACTCAAATCTTCCGGCGGAGGGGGGGGAGGGCCTGAAATCAATACTGCATCTGATTGCTTTTTTGGAAGTTCCAATGTACTAATCTATTATTACTAATGTATTAATCTTTTTTTTTTTTTTTTTAATGTATTTAATTCTGTGAAAAAATATCATAGAAAAGCCTAAAATTGAAAGTAAAATGTTACCACCGTTCCATACTTTTATATTATTGTATTTTTTGCTGATAAGAAAATAGATGATACATTAAAGGGAATGAGCTGGAGCAATAAAAATATTAATATGCAATATAAGACTGTTATTAAAATATTCCACGAATTTTAAATATTTTTCAATCTAACATTTAAAAGACTTATTCATCGTCAACTGATCAGCTAAATCTGAGTTCTAGACATTTTTTTCCAGAAGGGATATCTGTGGCTCTGAGGGGGGGGGGGGGGCTTTTCTGCCATTGCAAACAAAATCTCAAATCTTCCGTGGGGAAACTCGTTGCTCCGGGAGAGGGAATATCCTAGAGCAATTAAAATATTAATATGTAACATGAGCTTGTTATTTAAATAATTCTTTGATTTTAAATATTTTTAAATCTAACATTAAAATGAAATGTTCTTCTTCAACCGATCAACTAAGTCCAGGTTCTAGATATTTTTCTCCAGGACGGATATCTGTGGCTCCAATGGGGGGGGGGGGGGGGGTACTTTTTTACCATTGAAAACACAAAATCTCAAATCTTCCGTGAGGGAACTCATTGCTCCGGGGGAATATCCTAAAAGCAATTAAAATATTAATATGCAATATGAGCTTGTTATTTAAATAATTCTTAGATTTTAACTATTTTTAAATTTAACATTTAAAAGAAATATTTTTCAACTAGCCTGCTATTCTGGGTTCTAAAAGACAGACACGATAAGTCACTGATAAGATAGCATAGAGAGTATGAACAATTATTCAAAACATTATATTTTGTCCCTTTAAAAATTGACGTCTTTTCATTGGTTAAAACATTCTAACATTCGATTAAAAATCGATTCTGTTATTCTACAATTGTACACGACGTCATCAGTTGCGGATGGTGAAAGATGTTTGTCCAGAATCGCGTCTTCGAATTCTTTCCCCCTATCTTCCGTAAACCCCCCCGTTTGCAGAACAGCTTTCGTAACTTTGCGGACGTTTGCTCTGAATATGCGCGTTATTCTCTTCCGTCAGCTCACTGTCATAAATGCTCTGTACAAGTTTTACAGACCTGTTGCGGTGCGCAGATTTTATCCTGATCACCAAGTCTAACCCCAAAGTATCCAAGATAAGCTCTCTTTACAAAGTCAGTAACATATTTTTTGTGTTCTTTCAACTTTTATTCTCCGCATATGTAGCAAAACTTATCTGGATGATTTATACAATTTTTTCTACTTGAACTCATTTAAATTCCATTCTACAACGCAAACACAACAATCTACAACACTACGAGTTTTACATTAAATTGATGCGAATTCTACCTTAAACACAAATATCATGGCAGTTCAAAAACTTTAGAAAGTCAAAGAAAGCCAGTTTTGTTTCCATGGAGCGAACTCTGAAACCAACCTTATCTCTTGGAGGCTTTTACATTTGGCTTTATGGATGAGCTGCGCGAAATCATAAGGATGCGCAAATCTTCAGTTTTGCTTGCACATTTCTTTTTTTCAAGATCTTGTGGTATTTCAACGTCCTTCTAATCGCCTTGAGCGTCGTTACAGGGATATGTATCATAAGGTCAGTTTAAGTGTTCAAGGTCACTTTAGTTTTAAAAAATCTTTAGTTCGCTTTGCATATCTAAAAAAGTAGAGCTGATGGAGAGAAACTGATTGCATATTTGGAATCTGCATCCCAAAAATATCCAAAATCAGTTGTAAAATCTCAGGCACCAAAAAAAAAAATTTTTTTGTAGGCCTGTGTAATCAATGAAAATTTTTTTTCCGAAAGAAAAGTCCGAGCGGGGTTAGATCTCACGTGGAAAAAACTCGAATCGAACGCACTACCGATCACACCACGGCGTCTCTTCCAGAAGATAGAAATTTATCTGATTATAAACTATAGCTTGAACTTTAAGGGTAACCGTCAGTATTACCTTCTCATATACTGCTTATGATACATTCTAAAAATCACTATAACGCATTTGCTATTGCAGTGATTGATTTAAAATTTTTTTTGGTAAAAGATAAGACTCGTTTCTTGAAAGTGGTATAATTTTTTGGATAAAATATATCACCGCTTTTTTTTAAATTTAAATTAAAAAAATTTTCCATGTTTCCAATAGACACCAACAGGTGGAGATACGGGTTCTATTAGGTTTTCCGTGTGGATTAAAAAAGGATTGTTTTATCGTTTTTATGTATTTATTTTTTTATATATTATCATTAATTTTTTAATAAATTCAATAAGGGATATATTTTATACCTTATTATATAAAATATTGTTCAAAAAGTCCTTTTGTTTTTAAAAAAAGCTCTTTTATTTGGACAAGCCGTACAAGAAATGACGCAAAATGTTGCTTATTCCAGCAAACCCCCATGACTGACTTTTTGCAAGAGAGAGGTAGAGATGGTCCCTTACTCTTCCCATCAAGGGGGAGACTACTCCCACCCTATTTCTCCCTCCCTCTAGCTGATAAGCGTAGAATGGTTTTCCTACAGTAAAGTGTTACAGTTTAGTGTAATTCTAGTAACTTGTGAGAGATAAGAAAAGTCGAGGTTTTCAGTATATTTATTTAGTCGTTTTTCAGTTCAATGGATCAAATTTTGTACGAAAAGTTAAACTTTTTAAAAGGATTAATAAGTTAATTAAAATTTGAATGATTCTTTTCGTATTTTGAATCAATGGATTGCATTGCAAAAATTGAATTGATTGCATGAATTGAATTATGAAATCAGCAAGGAAATGCATGGAAAGTGATTTTTGACATTGGTTTAATTTTGCGCTGAAAATGCGGTATTCAACTAAACATTAATGTTTATTTAGGATGATAGCGGATTAAAAATAAAATTGGTGTGCACCCAATATAAAAAAAAGAAAAAAAAAAAAAAAAAAGAAAAAAGAAGACAAGAGACATTTGAAAATTAAGTTATGAAAATTAAGTATTTAAAAATAAAATACGGGTTATTTTAATATAAATTTTACCCTTTACATAGAAATATAATAATTTATTTCTAAACATTGAACTGAAAAAAAAATTAAAGCCTTTGCAAGTACAAATTTAAAAGAAAAAATACATTTTCTTGATTTTGATTATGTTATTATTATTATTATTGTTGTTGTTAATTTTTAGACTTTGTAAACAAATTTATTAATTCTGTAGACAAATGTGAAATTCATTGTTCTACATTTTAGCAAAATGGTTATGCACGTTGACATTTGTGTCATAAAATTTCTCTTGGAAAAAAAAAAATGAAAAAATAATAATATTAGATATTAAAACATAAGATAATTGCAACACTTCTAGCATAAAAAATGATAAATTTTTACTTTTTAACTGTAAATGACTTTTTTAAACTAAATTTAAATTCAATGAGGGAAAATTATACTTGCTATAAGTTAATTTTATAATACAAAGTATATAAAATGAGCAAAAATATATTGCTGCCTACTATTATTATTATTGTTAGTTTTTAGGCTTTGTAAATAACCTTTCTTAATTCTGTAGACAAATATAAAATTCATTCTCAAAAGAAAAACAACCTAACGTGAAAATTCCTTGCTCATTTTTAAACTTAAAAGCATGATACTTGCAAGGATGATTATTAAACTGCTGTGTAATCGGATTTTTTTTTCTTTTTTCATTTTTTTCTTTTTTCATTTTTCAATATATAAATTATATCTTGAGTTACACGAAATTTTTGTCTCAGGGCGGCAGTTTATTCCTCTCCGGCGCTGTTGCGTCTTGAAATTCAGTTCAAAACACTAACTTTGGCAGACTTTTCTGTCAAAGGAGAATTTATACCATAAAAATGCGGCTATCTTAAAAAAAAAAACCGGCAGAAGAGTTTACTTTTTTACCTATTTATATTGATACTAACATGGGAAATTTTTTTTTCCAATAAATTCTTGAGGAAAATTTTTGATAGCCAACCTCTCCCCTCCCTCCCCAAAAAGCACCTTTCTTTCTTTCTTTTTTTCTTTTTTTTCTTAATATCTCGAAACTTGTTACCACAGCCTTGTTTAAAAGAATACTTTATATATTGGTAGTAGTAAATTATATGTTTCAGGACCAAAAACTTCCTTTGTTGCACCCATGCAAAACATGCATTTTGGCATCATCCCTGAATCCGTATATAGAGATTTCATTTTCAAAGATTTTACGGTTGTTGTATGCAGTCCAGGGAAAATAAACATTTTACATCTCCAAAAATCGGGTAGAAGATTTCTTTTTCAATTGTTTATAATAATGTCAAGCTGGAAAAACCAAGTTTTCTAATAAAATTTCTCAAAGCTAAATTTTGTGTAAACAACAAAAGTTTTTTTTTTCTTTTTTTTTATATATATATATATATTTCAATACCCATTGTCGTGGCATATTATTTGGCAACAAAATTTCCCAAGGCTAAATTTTTGGTAAACAACAAAAATTTTATTTTATTTTATTTATTTATTATTATTATTTTTAATATTTCGTTGTGTACCCCTACTTTGCGCATCAGTCCCCTGGCGCATGTTAAATTCCAAAAATGTCTGATATTATCCATTGTTGATAACTGAATTGTCTTTTTCATATTTATTTATAATATAAAGATGGTAGTGACGAATTATATTTATCCATCAGCCATTTTTATTTAATGTTTGTTGCCATTCTTGTGTCGACAAACAGATTGCAAACACTCAATTTATCAGTCCCCTGGTAAGTAATAATTTAATAATTTATTAATAATTATTATTGATGTGTGCTTAATTTAACATCTTTTTATTGCTATATTTAATATTAAAACAGAATAATATGGTACTTTGTTCCAATAAGTAGATTTTTTGTGTTTTATAGTGAATACGTCAGTCCCCTGGTATCAGTCCCCTGGCAGTTTTTCAGATGAAAAACTCCCAGGGCACTGACGTATACTCAAAAGACAATTAAACGCATTAATGAATGCTAGATCACATCATTTCTATAATAATTTTACTTTTTTTTTTTTTTTTTTTTTTTTTACAAATTCGCTTATGCATTAATTAATTACTGATGTATACTATTCAAATCTGTGCGCGTAACATTAAAAATTCGGAAACCACAGCGTTCAGGGCTACGAAATTCGTCACACAGGTTGCTGGTAAGGGGTCCATGAACGATTGAGATCAAAAATGTGAATATTTTAAATAGATTTTTTATATAGATATTTAACTAATTTTTTTCCTTTTCTATCTTTTAGAAAATGGCTGTTGTTTTTGGAGAGAAATAGATATATCTGTGACTTATCTGACGTACTTCTATTGCCACAATGACAAAAAAGTATTAAAAACTAAAAAACAAATTGAGATACAGATTTCAAAGAAATTGAATTTAAAAGTAAATTTTCTTCCTATACGACAGTGTAAGAAAGGAAAATGTGCGATGCTTAGAAGTTTACAATTTTCAGTACCGAAAACTGTACAACTGTCGCAATTTGTTCGCATGTTAAAACTAATCGTTGGGGACCACCGTAATACTTGCCCATCATATATATGCATATATAATATATGAAAATAATACATTTGAAAACTATTTATAAAATGGATTGCAATTCCAAAACAAAATTTAAACGTGTATTTATATTTTTATTGTTCATAGTACTGCTGTATTAATGAGTTGCTGATGAATCTCTTTTGATAAATTATACAACACGCCTAACTACTCTAGTACTGAATTACGAAAAAGAAACATCCTTATAACTCCAAAAATAATAATTTTATCAACTAACAGTTTATTGCGTCGGATTAAGCATCTCATTACCAATTAAAATATATCTTTTCATTGAAATTTGAATGAAATACAGGGTCATGAAAAATCAAAGAATGTGGAAAACAGGATTACAGATATCTCGGCAACTAATAATTCGATTAACTTCGTTTTTTATGCAAAATTTGTGTTATTTTATTGCCTTTTACGGTCATTCCTTAAAATAAAAAATTTCGAAAATTTTTATATACCTTTCATCAGAACGAATTTTTCGAGAGTCCGAAAAAAACAGTTCCGGATAATCGAGGTTACTGATATTAAATAGGCTTCGTCCCATATTTACATATTAAGTACATACAAAATTCCAAGTCTCTATCTCAATTCGTTCGGGAGATAGAGCATTTACAGGCAGATGGACAGACGGACGGCAATTTTTTTTTCTAAAAATATGTTTTTCGAAATCTCCAGTGTCGAAAACGTGTAAATCCGTCAAAAAATTTTTTAGATTTTCAAAACGATTGCAAAACTTACCCTATACTACGTATGATGGGTAAGTAAATTAGTCGTTGGAGGCCACCGTAATACTTACCCATCATACATATGCATAATATAAAATATGAAAATAAAACATGTGTAACTTATTTATAAAATGCATTGCAGTTTCAAAATAAAATTTTAACGCATATTTAAATAGTTTTAATATGCATAGTAATGATTTATTAATGAAGTGCTGCTGAGCCGATTTCGACAAATTATATAAAACGCCAAAATACTCAAGTAATACCGGATTGCATAATAGAAACACCCTTATAACTCCAAAAATAATAATCATATTAACTAGCAAATTACTGCATCGGATGTAGCGGCTCATTTCCAATTAAAATATATCTTTGAATTCAAATTTGAATGAAATACAGGGTCATGAAAAATCGAAGAATGTGAAAAACAGGATTACACGTATCTCAGCAACTAATAATCCGATCGACTTCGTTCTTTATGCAAAATTTGTGTTATTTTATTGCCTTTTATATCCATTCCTTAAAATAAAAAATTTCGAAAATTTTTATGTACGTTTCATCAGAATGAATTTTTTAAGAGTCCGAAAAAAATAATTTCGGATTATCGAGGTTACTGATATTAAATAGGCTTTGTCCCATTCTTTCATACTTAGTACATACAAAATTTCAAGTCTCTATCTCAATTTTTTCGGGACATAGAGCGGTTACAGACAGACAGACGGCAATTTTTTTTTTCTAAAAATATGTTTTTCGGAATCTCCAGTATCTGAAACGTGTAAATCCGTCAATAATTTTTTTTCGATTTTCAAAACGATTGCAAGATTTACCCTATACTACGTATGATGGGTAAGTAAAAAGTAGTGAGAAGTTGGCTGTGATATCACTAAAAAAATATAATGATAAAAAAACCTTATTTCTATTAGATGAAAATGATACAGATAAAATTTCGTTTCAGCAGGTATTGGAAAAATTACCTATACCTATTTCAAGTACCAAACGTAATAGAATCACTTATACATTTAATAAAACTATTTGTTTGAGAAAAACATTTACTGTTACTGTTTGCTTTGATTTTAAAGTTATGACTTGTTTAAAAAAGTTTTATTCAAAGCTTTAAAAATTTAATTGGTGTTATCAAAATAAGTGATAAAACATGTATTAGTTAAAGATGATTAATATAAAAAATATGTATTAAAAATGTTTTTATTAATCCTTTGGATAATTATTAATAGTTATTAATAAAAAGTTTGAATCAATCCCCTAGAATCTAATTTTTAAAAAAGATCCATTTTTCCAAAAATATTCAGATATTTGAGTGTTGCTCTGCAAATATAACAAAATTAACTTATTATTCATTGATATTATAAAAATAATTGAAATTTGAGGTAAAAATAGTGCATGTCAAATTCACCTCTAAAGTTACCAGATTCTTGTGGAATGACCCATATATTTTATTATTATTATTAGGATTTGATAATTGCAGTACAATTTTTTTTTTTTTTTTTTTTTAATTATTGATTTTTCAAATACTGTGGTACTTCCGCATGAGGATGTTATTTCATTCGCTGGAAAAATTCACGGGGAGGAGAGGGTCGTCCGACTAAGAGTTATTTTCTAAATTTTAATAAGTTTGGGAAACCTAAAGAATCAATCGCTTTAAACTTTATAACACATAGTAAGAATAAAGATAACGTTTTTTGAAAGAGATATTAAACGAAACCCCCAGTGCGATCTGATATCACATTCACCTACTTGTTTGGCTTTCTTGAAAGGAATTCTACGCTAAAAAATTTAGCTAAATATATTAAAATTTATCCTCCGCGATTTTTGAATATTTAGTTATTTTAAATGGCATTTTTAATACGATTATTAGCGATTGTTATTTATTTTTTCTTTTGCGTTCTGCTGCAAGTTACATTCACTCGTTTGCATTCGTTACACAAGCTTTTTTTTTTTTTAATTTTAGCCTAATTATAGGAAATTTTGTTGTAAATTTTATAAAACTTTGTATCGATTTTCAGTGTAATACATTACGTTTATTTATCCGCAATTTTTGATTTTTTCGCGACTTTTAATGCAATTTTCAACATGAGTTTTTGACATTCGTAACAGGAATTTTGTTATTAACTTCAACTGTGAATTTATTTGTGAAAAAATTCCTTTTAGAATATGTTAAAGCATTGTAATAAATTTTGTTTTTCTGCAACTTTTTAATCTTTAGCAACTTTTACTTTTTCTTTCTTTCTTTTTTTTTTCTTTTTTTTTTTGAAGCAATTTTTTAACGTTATTAAAAAAGAATCCTGTTATAATCTTTTAATCTAATGTACTAAAATTTGTCCTCGTTTCAGATAAATTTAATCGAAACTCGTTGAGCAAATTTCAAATTTTTGTAAATTTTTTTATGTTTTTTTTTTCTGTGGATGTTTTTTGACTTTACAAAAGAAATTCTTTTTTAATCTTAAATAAATTTTACTGTCTGCAATTTTTGAAATTTTAACAATTCTTTATATACTATTTTTAGTGCCCCCCCCTTTTATTTTCTTTCGCGATTCGCTGCGATTTTTTCGCATTAGTAAAAGAAATTTAGTTTCAATCTTCCAATCCAATATAGTACATTTTGTTCTCTTTTCTATAACGTTTAATAAGAACTTATGGATCGATTTTTTAAAAATATTTTGCTATTTTTCTTGCGATTTTGCGTTTTGTGCAATTTTTTTAGGTGCCCGGAAACGCAGCGCCCATCAGATTAGCTGTGATTAAATTATTTTAGTAAATGAAAATCTAATTGTTTTCTATATTGATTAGCGTGATATAGCAAACGATTTTCACAAATAAAAATTAAAAGAATCAAGGTGAATTTATTATTGAATTAAATATTTCATTGTTGATAGTTGTGTGTTTGAAAATAATATTTTTATTGTTTTAATTGTTAGTGTTTCATTTGAAATAATTAGGTAATTTTCTCTGTCTATCATCATTTTTCTATTTAATATCAATAATATATTGCGAAGTTCGCGCTAAATTTATTTATTTATTTATATTTTTTCATTTTATAATATTAATTTTGACATGATAATGTGTGATTTCGTCGAAGCTAAATCAAGAGAAATTACTCTCTTCTCTAAACTTTTGTCTTATTTTTAGTAGCTGTTTTCTTATTAATATTATCAATATGCGATTTTGTGTTATGCAATTTTCAAAAGATAAATAACTTGTTATACTAAATGATTATTTTTCTTTTTCTGTTTTAAATTCATACACAAATATTATACGCAATGTGATTTATTTTAAATGTTTAACATATTTTGTCTCAGTAATATATATTTTTTTAAACACTCTTTACCTATTGTAACAATTTTTTTTCTAATATCCATAACGTGCTTGATTTTTCGAAATGAAAAACAAGGTATAGTCCGGTCAAATTAAACCAAAAAATAAGAGTAAAGTTACCTAAATTCCCACCAAGCTGAAAATCGGCAAGATTGTTTAAAATATCATTGAAAACAAAATTTGATAGTTCCCCATCTTTCCCCTGTAAGGAAAAAATTTTATTCAAGGTCAAAGGTTAAAAAAAAAAAAAAAAAAAAAAAAATGAGTTTTTCGCGATTTTCAGCAAAACGGTAAGTTTTATCATAAAAATACCTCAGACAAAAATTGTAGATCATAAAATTATCTACAAAAAATTTATAAGGAGAGTGATTTCATTCAATTTACTTTCGAAGATCTGCTTTGAAAAATTTATTTACCACATTTTTCTACTTTTTACGCATCTATTTACATTATCACAGCTGTTCGATCTCCGCGTGACTGTTCAGTCCTGCTCTACTCTGATTGGCTGTTCTTCAAATTGATATTTTATTTGATGAAAATATGACAGTTACAACCAGCCAACAAAAATTTCTTTCTAATACTGACAACAAGTCTCGGTTCATTTCATTGTCGAAAGAAAGATTTACTACGGAAAATATATTGGTAAGACAAGCTAATAATGATGCTGATGTATTGATAATTGAAACAGCAATTGAGCAATTCAATTTGACAAATACAACTATTTTTGTTGGTGAAGATATAGACTTACTCGTATTATTGACTGCTCGAACTCCAACTGAAAAAACTATTTTCTTCTTAAAACCAGGAAAAGCTCAACAACAATCGGAAATGTATTCATAAAAATGTTTATCTACTTTTGCAAAGTGTCAAAATCATGTACTATTTTTACACGCAATAACTGGCTGTGATACGACATCTGCATTTTACAGGAGGGGTAAAATAACAGTTTTCAAACTATTTGAGAAACAAAATTTAATTGAATGTGCTGAAGTTTTTAAAAATAGTAATTCTACTCGGCAAGAAATTATCACTAACGGCATTCTCTTTCTTCATTCTATGTAAGGAGCTCCTTTAAAAAACTACCTGCTTATATAAGTATAGATATGCATGTTTCGTTAAAAACACCAAAAGTAAAAAACAAGTACAATTAGCTTGTCTTCCTCCAACCTCAGTTGCTGCTCATCAACATATTTTTAGGGTATATTACCAAGTTCAAGTGTGGCTTGGCTATCAGCTAGACCCTACAGACTGGGGTTGGAAGTTGGTCAACAATTCATTAGAACCAGTGCACACTTTACTTCCACCTGCGCTGGAAAAACTGCTGAACTCGATTTTTTGCAGCTGCAAAGAGGGATGCAGTGCTAAATGTTGTTGCAAAAAAGTCGGACTGTTCTGTTCTCCGGCATGTACACATTGTCAAGGCCCGTTGTGCTCTAATATTGAATCACCAACAGTAGAGGATCCGTTTGATTCCAACGAGGCAACATGCGATACATCGCTATTAACGCAGTTTACATGCACTCAGGATGAAGATGAAGAAGAACAAGAACAAGACGAACAAGAACAAGAAAATCAAGAAGAAGAACAAAAAGAAGAATTTGAAAGTTACGACTCGGACGATTAAATTTCACTACTTTTTTTTTAAACTTAAATTGCTTTTATCTTTTCAATCTCTGCTAATATCCATTATTTTTCAATACTTTCAAATTAAACAGGATCAAAACAGACCCATCATAGGCCTACTGGGGAAACCACGTAAAAATAAAACGCGCTAAGTACACTACCTCATAGGTGGCGTGGAAACGTGTGCATATTATGATGATTACAACTTTTACAACTTTTTGAATCGTTATATCTCAAAAACGGTGGCTCGTAGAAAAACAAGTTGGAAATTGCACGTGAAGCGTAGCAAATGAGGTGCATTCGTACAATAAAAAAGTTTTAAAATATCACTCTTATATATCAATCTCATAAAACTGTAAATAGTTAATTACAATTAAAATGCGCACCGAATAATGTTCTCCCTATACCGTTATATAATGGAATACTTTTATGTGGCCTTGTAAATCAAGAACAAATGTTCTTTGCACCACAGATTATGCAAAATGTATAGTATAATATGTACTTTATAGTTGCATATAAATTTTATTAAGTTCGAATGAGTGTAACACCATTAAAATGCATTTGCAACATTTTTCCCCATTGACCGCAGTGTAACGGAATACTTTTGATCGTCCCTGTAATTGATCTATCCATCCGATTATCAAAAAATTTGAAATAACTCGACAAAATTATGTAATAATTATGTATTTTAAATTTCAAACGATGAAAATGCATTTAAAACTTTTTTCCCGATTGACCGTAATGTAATGGAATACTTTTGATTGCCCCTGTAATTGAACTATGCATCCGATTTTCATAAAATTTGAAATGTCTCGACAAAATTATGTAATAATTATGTATTTTAAATTTCAAATGATTCGGTTGGGTAGTTTTTGCATTGTTATATGCGGACAGACAGACGGACAGACAGACGGACGGATTGAACGACCACTATAGGTGCTACGTATTTACATAATTACGAACGCACCTAAAAAGTATCAATAAATTTTTTGTAGATAATTTTATGATCTACAATTTTTGTCTGAGGTATTTTTATGATAAAACGTACCGTTTTGCTGAAAATCGCGAAAAACTCATTTTTTTTACCTTTGACCTTGAATAAAATTTTTTCCTTACAGGGGAAAGATGGGGAACTTTCAAATTTTATTTTTAATGATATTTGAAACAATTTTACCGATTTTCAGCTTGGTGGGAATTTTGGTAACTTCGAATGTCTAAATTGACCGGACTATAAAAGAGATTTTGAAGTATTACTGTTATTCTTTACATGAGACTTTCTGGCCTTTTTTTATATACTAGTATAATATTATTTATTAATTTAATTTCAAAGTAGCTGTTGTTATTTTTAAAAATATGCAAAAATAAAATAAAATAAATAAAGCAGTTTAATTATTTTAAATTCGTTAAATATAAATATATTTTATAATGCATTTTATATGTATGTAAATAAATTATAGTTATTATACTAATTTACTTATTTTTAAAAAAGTTTGAGTAGTGGTAAAAAGAAAAAAAATAATATCATAGGGGCGGCAAAATAAAGCTCGCCTCAGGCGGCAAAATGTCTAGCGCCGGCCCTGCTTACATAAATAACAGAAATTACAATTGAATAGCATATACTGTTTTTTTTATTTTTCGATTGCTGTATCATATACAGTAATTTTACATCATATTTAAATCTATATGTCCTCAAGCAATCCAATACATTAAAGAAATTAATATAGTTTAGAAAAAAAAATTAAAGTAACTATAAAAAATATCATAATTAGGATCTATAACGATTAAAAAATGTGTTTTAAAATTATGTCTTTGTAGGTAAACAAAGGTAAATTTCAAAAGACTGCTTTCAGAACTATACAGTGACAATATGACTATTGCATTCGAATCTGCCATGCAGATCCTAAGAAAAAATAAACTCACTATAATCAGTTTGAACATGAAGATCCCTTCTTCGCACCAGATAAAGATCAGCCGAGTCCACCCCTTTTTTCCTGCACTACAAGGGAAATATAAGGGGTCATATATAAAAAATTTGTAGTTAACAAAAAAGTAGGATTACCAAAACATGAAAATTATCGCTCCACCCCCCGTCGAGAAGTGTGAAAGTCCGCGCCATCTATTGAGCATGAGCATCTTTTTTTTTTAACTGAACGATAGCTTTAAGGCTTATTTTCTCAAGACCACCTGAGTATTGCGCTTTACGGTTGTCATATATTTATATACTAACCATACTCTATCGATACACAAACGTTAATTCAATTCGGTGACACAAGCCTCGGACCCTCTTCTTGTTAGACATGTGCCAGATGTGGCAGAGATTATGTGTAGTGAAGGGTTAATCAATGAACTCACAAAACTAATCAGGGAAGAACCTTATTAGAATAAACTTTGAAAAAAAAAAGTTTAAAGCTACTCAGATATTTGTATTATGAGTTATTGCGATACGTACGTACGCACATGAAGAGCCCGAGGACACATTATCTGTGAGACTTTGATAGTCTGTGAGCTATAAAAGTGAACGTGGCAATAAGTTAATAAAACATTCAAACAGACATGGATTCAAAAGTAAATATTAATAAGAAAATTTAAAATACGTCAAATTTTCCAAAATGATATAAAAAAAATGTTAATCCACCTTTGATTATTGTTTATCTCAATTTTGAAATCCTTATAACAGAAACTGCGTTTTGAATAATTGCTAACTAAAAAGTATGCTGCAGCTTCATTTGCTACGTGCAAACATAATGTTATCAACTTTTTTGTAATTTTGGACCTATCCCCCCCCCCTTTCGATGTCATAAGTTATCATCCCTTGACCCCCCCCCTCCCCCCCATGCCGGTAATGATATCGTTATCAAAATGTTTTCTTTTTGTTTTTTACTTTGAAAATTTATTTCTTTTGTTTGGTGTGATATACAAAACTGGTTATATTTATTTTTTGCATATTTTATTGATTCAAATGAAGAGAAATCAGTAAAGTATTATTTTATATCAAATAACATATTAAAAAAATAGGTACTATTTAAAAGTATTTTATAATAGCTTTTTGTTACATAGTAGCGTTTAACAGTAATAAAGTGTTGTACTTGCCCCGAACGGAGGAGGGATGGAGCATAGATAGAAATTCTTATCAACAAAATAAGGGAACAACATTCTTTCTCTTTCGGTTTTAATTATAATAAACACAAGCTTCATTTCAAATATACTTCACATGTGATTTCTCAATCGTGGTTATATATGTATATACACATAAAAAAGAATAAAATGTGAAACGTTGGGTATTCTATATTTTAGAATGAAATAATTTTACAATAATTTAGGGATTTTAATAACTTTGTTTTTTTTAATAAAAAATAAATAGCATATAAAAAAATAACATATTATTTTGATCCAGAGACTATTTTACAAATAAAATGAGAAAATTTTGATTGGGTCAAAAATGATATTGATAACAAAAGACAAACCCCCTCTCCCCCAAGCGATATCTTACGATATCTTTGTGCCAGACCCCCCTATCCCCTCAAAATGATAATGTTATATATGCATAACCCCCCCCTCCCCCTACCTCCCAAAAAACCCTGATATTTTTTAATCTACGAAGATGTATAAAAATCACGAACACAAATATATATTAACCTCTTCAGAGTCACCCAAGAGTCCGAAAACTGCTCCATTATCTTTAGAAACCAGAAAAAAACAATAAAAGAGAGTTCCATAGAAGAATTCAACTTTCAGATATATGTCATAGGGCACAAATTTGAAGCACGATGATAGATACCACTATATGCAGCGATTTATGTTCAAATAAATCAACTTAAAAATGCAATGACTGTAGCGAAAAATCCATAATTTAAAAATGATTCGATGATAGACGAATAATATTCACAAGTTTTCTTGTTGCTTATTCATACTACGTGTACAATTAAGATTTATGGAATGTCTCTTATATATTGGTTATAAAATTGATGTAAAGAAATAGCAGTTCCGAAAACCTGAAAGAAAGATGACGCATCGCAGAAGAGAAAAATATAATTGAAAGATTTAGACTTAAATGAAAATCATTATTAAAATTCAAAGGAATAATAGAAATGTAGGAAATAGATAAAGATTTTAAAAGACTCTGTTGTGGCCGTTAGCATGACAGGTTTTATTAAGTTCTTATTGAGAGATTTTATGTAATTTTGCATGACATGAGAATACAAGATAAATATTTCTGCTTTAAGCGTTGTAAATCATGGTATTAAAATCTCAATAAACCTACAGAGTGGCCGAAATTTGCCCTGAAGTTTTAAAATTTATACTGTCATCGAATATACAAAAAATAAAAGAATAGTAAACTACGACAAATGACAGTGATTCAAGTTTTGAACTGTAGCAGTATCTAATTAATTATGATTATTTTAATACAAGAAAATTCTTATTATTGAAAATAAATATATACTACATTTAAAAAAAAAAAATGTACTGAATACAATAACACTACGCAAATGTCAATGTACGAAAATGACAAAGCATCTTTTTATTATGATTAATGACGAAATGAAAATGACGTAAAATGTACGATATAATATGTAAAAGAAATATTTTTTTTCTATAATACATAACCATTTTCTCTCTAGTAAGATGAATTTTATTCCTTTAATATCGATAATTTTCATAAATTGAATTTTGACCTGCTAGATTCGCGAAATCTTACATAGTGCGGCTTCATTTTTTTTCAAAAGAAGTTGCTTTCAGTTGCACAGCTCAATGCTCTAATTAAATAAGGTATGTTTTATTTTCTTTTATTACGGGTGTCAAAAACAATTTTCGCAAAAAAAAAAAAAAAAAAAAAAAAAAAAAAAGATGATGTTTAATCAGACTGGACATACGAGTGAAAAGAGTTAATAATAAAAAGGCAAATTCCAACTATTTCTAGCGACATATTTCAAGTATCAATTTCAAGAGAATCGCCTTCCTCGAAAAGAATACAATTGAACGAATTAATAAGTGTCAATAGCCTAGAAATAGAGAATAAAGATATTTTACAAATTTCGGTATCTTGTTAATTGTTCCATTTGTCACCAAAGACGCTAGTTACTGGTGCCATTCATTTAAACATTTACATCTGACTTTGTGTGTTTGACATGAGAGTCTGTTTATGAGTCATCGTCAATATATACAAGGACGAGATAGCACAAGGGTATTTACAACACTAGAGAAATATAACCAGGAGCTCTACAAAGAATATACAATGGATTCAGTTGGATTCGAATCCAGAAACCTCCTAAGCTCTTAAGCGATTAGCTTCATAGTGTTAACCATTCGGTCAATGATGTTTCACGGTATCATTGCAGATTTTGCTGTAACTGCTTAATTTTGCACGTTTAATTCATCATATTACTTGATATATTTAATGGAAGCTATTTAGAATTTTTTGTTAAACATGATGAGATCGACCCTTCAGAAGCCTGCATTTTTGCAAACAGCAAAACGTTTGCAATATTGAGGACTTTCGATTGGTCAATTTCGTTCCGCTAATAGTGAAAAATCTATCTGGATGTCAGCCGTTCTTCTGCAGTTTGATTAATACAAAATATCAGCTTTATATATATATATATATATATATATATATATATATATATATATATATATATATATATATAAAGAGAAAATTTTAGCTAAAAACAAATGAAATAATAAGAGTTTAGAGAATTCTAAACTGAAAGCACTTAGAATAAAAATTATGGCATAAATTTTGTGAGAGTTGCATTTAATAATATTCCCCTAATTTGTAATTTCCCCGTGAATTGACCCTTTTCTTCTCATAAATTTGCTCATCACTTATATTTTTAAACATCGCGTTTCTCTAATCTAAACACAATTGAACACGTTCCATATTTTCCTAGTGAGCACAGTCGATTTTAATTACTTTTTACTCGGAAAATTAGAACAAACGAAATTATTTTGCTGCGTTATCGAAAACACAATCATCCATTAAATCTTTTGCATTGCAAACTGCAGGTGATGTTCGCTGTTGTGGATAATAGTGTAATTTTTTATTGATCGTGGGCGTTTCCGGGTTTTATTTTGAGCTCAGTGCGAAATTTCTTACAACCTGTGTATTCAATGCTGTTTTACATACTCAGATTGTTTGAAGTTATAAAAGAACATCTGACATGAAATAGTTTTGAAAGATTTTTAAAAGTAAATTATTACCCCCAAAATATTTCATTATTTTTCATGCACAGAAATGTAGGCATTTTCATATGGTTCATTAAAAAACTAAGCACACTATGCCAAATTACTTAAGGAAAATTGCTTCACACCATCTTACTAACCTTATCAAATTTTATCTGGCACTTTTGAAAAATTATGATACATAAATAGAATACATAACTTATACATACCACTAGGTATAATTCAATCATATTCATTCCTAATATATTTTAATTTTTACAGAATGTTTGGATTTTTTTTTTTTCATTTTCATCGTGGTTTATTTTTTATAGTTACATACTGTCCGTGTCAGGAATTTGCATGCCAGATAAATACACCGCCTCAACAATGGCTGGAATAACAGTGTTACTAATTAAACTTGTGTTTTTTTTTCTTTCTGCATTTGCTTTCTAAATTTATAGTTAGAGCTATATAGTGGAAATATTAAAGGAAATTACGGAAATGTTTATGTATAATTACATAATATAACATAAATGTATTCCAGGTTTTTTAAATTTGACTGACTAATATTAAAATTCTGTAACTTGCAAACGGTAACAGCTACTAAAGAAATCATTGCAGGAATGTTCTGTAAGGTGTGACGAGATTTTTAATGCGATTTCTGATTATAGTTCCAAATAGCAGCGATAGATGGTGCTGCAAACAATAGGCGCCAAATCGAGGCTCATTTTTCTACCAGCATTAATGTGCAGGAAGTATGGAGTGTATTTACAAGAATAAGATTGTACTGGTGACTGAGACCATTCCATATATTTAACTTCTTTCTTTAACACCAATATTTGAAGAAGAGAGAAATAAAAAAATTGGCCTTGATTTAGAGCCTATTGCATGCAGTGCGATGTATCCCTTCTATTTGGAAACAAAACTGGACATAACTGTTTAAAAAATCCCCTGACATTCTTACATAAACTCCTTAATAATAATAATAATAATAATAATAATAATAATAAAAGCTGTCACCGTTTGCAAGTTATTGAATCTTAAAATCAGCCTGTCCATTTTAGGACAGCTGGTATACAGATATCTATATTATATTCCTAGATATAGTATGTGGTTAAGATATGTATATCTGAATCCCGTACTGTATCTATGAATAGAATATAGGTATCTATACTTATATTTTTATTATATCACATTGCATAATTATAAGTAAATATTTTTACAACTGCTTTTGATATTTCCAGTATTTAATAACATTATATTAATTGCAACGTGTTTAAACATACAGCTAAAATTAAAACTACCAGTTTAACCCCCTGACCGCCGAGCAAAATGGTAAAATTGTAATAATGTTTTTTTTTTTCTTTTCAGTTCATTTTAAGTGTTAATAAAAGAGGGATTTTCTATCATGGTATATTTTTTTTTTGTTATGTATATGCTTATAAGCCTTGAAAGTATCAATCATAGCTTAATTTCTTAAAACTGAATTATATTTGTCGAATTATATAAATTTAAACAAAGCTTCAACTGCAGTGAAACCTGCAGCCTAGTGAACGGATATATCCGGTCGCGACAGTGGGAATTTTAAATATTATTTATACTTCAAAATATCATTATTCTTATGTTATATTCTTTTAAATGCATACTAAATTATTGTTTTATGTTATTTTAGTCTTCCTTTATATTTTTTACCATTTTTAACGATATTATATATTTAATAAATGTATATTAAACTACTGTTTTGAAAGCGATTCGAGTCAGGTTTATATTTATGCAAAATAATTTGAGTACAATCTGAACAGACGAAGGAGCCTAATCTGTAATATATTTTTAACCAAAATTTCTATTCATTTTATAGACAAATACCTGATTTTTGGATTTCTTGGGGGAGGGTGGCGGTAAGTCTAAGCAACATAACTTTAATCCTTCCTTAATGAATAAATAATCTTGTGATAATGAGGCCTTCTTGCGCGCAAACAATGCTGGACACGAAATTGCACCCAAGAGAAATATTCCGGGAGACATTTATTGTCAGAGTAAAGAAGGATTATGATATAACACTTCATAAAGGGTGCAAAATTTTTTTCTCGTAGCTTCGTTTAATTACTTTTATTCCTAAAAAACGTTTTGTTAAGATATTTTATTTATTACCTCTTCTTGTAGTTTGATGCAGTCGATATTTTGTTTTATTTGAGTCGTTTGCTTTTTTTGGAAAATGTAAATAAGAAAAATGATGCCATTTGGCAAATAACCTAATGCGTAAATCAAAATTTATTTAAAATCTACATAAAAGAATATGTTGAAAAAGAGCTACAATAATATAATTATTAAAAGTATTGAGCTGCATACTTGATAGCAATTTACTTGATTTGTAAGCCCTGATTTTTATAAAGCTTTAAGCATTTAGTTATTATCTTATATAAAAGGAAATAATTTAATACAGATATTCAACAGAATCAGTGACATAAGTCATTAAAAATATGAAGTACGTTATTTAGTTAAACGTTATTAAACATACCTCAGCCAAAGTGAAAATGATAGTCATTTATTTTGTACAATAGTGATAATAAGCACGAAATAAAAACAAACTGGAATTTTTGGATAGGCACCAAGAATCAGGCTATTGAGAGGTAAAGGGAATGGGATAAATAATGAAATGAAACTTCATTTGTACTGATATTGGCGATTATTAATCTTAAAAGCAAATGCCAGTTTCGCTAAGAAATCCAAATATACGGCTATACTTTATTTTTATTGACTTTTGGAAAGTTTAAAGTGTTAGAATTGTTTTAGAAAAACCTATGAAAAATCATTTGCTTCAGCAAAACATTACCTATTTGGAACTTTTTGCAAGATGGAAAGGATATGGGAATATAAATATAAAAACTAAGAAAGTAGATGCATAAAATCAAAAAACTAAGAAAATGGATATATAAAATTAAAAAAGAATCGTCGTTTCATTTGGTATAAGAAATATGAAAATGGATTTAATAATAAAATATTAGATGCATTATATGAAATCAATGTGCAGTAAAAGAAAAAAAAAATTCTAGTTCTTAAAGTCGCAGAATCGATATGTTTGCTCTCTTTATAATTTTCCTCAACCGTGTTTTGTTGAAGTTTTCTTGATGGGTTGTCTTTATACTAAAATTGTATCAGACTTTAAACTTTTCATTATTAACACCTAATGTTTTCCTCATATTTGTGTTCTGAGATGCATTAATTTTCAGATATGAAACATTAAGTCATTCTGGATTGTAAATTTAACATTTTTGACATTTAAAGTTTGCAATTTCTAATATTAAATTAATTTTTCACTGATGCAAAACAAAGTGCAATACGTTTAATTTTTTAAGAACATCTCCAAAACCACTGGACAGTAAGATTTTCAATATTAAATTCGCATATCTGAAGACTAAGAAATTGATTTCTATGTATAAAAAAAAAATCTCGTGTTACTATTTCTATTTTTTTAGAATATTATTTTAAATAATGTATATTTAGAAATTAATATTTGCAACAATACAAATTATAACCATGAGTTTTTTTAGAATAGAAATCGATTTCAAGAAGCTTTAAATATGCCAATTCAATATCACAATTTATTTATTACATGAAGGAGGTTTTTGAATCATGTTTAACAGATTACCAGCATTACAATCTGTTTTAAAAAAATTTAAAATGAATGTATCATTAGAAATTTTAAACTTATCCATCCGTTTCAATAATGCCTAAACTACTTGAATGAATGATTTTGTATCCGAAAGTAATATTTACCGAATAATCAAAATATGATTTCAAAGTTAGACATTTTAATATCTTGAAAATTAAAAAAAAAATTCATGCACTTTCAATGTGTGTACGGCCTTCTCAAATAAACTTTACTATAAAGTGCAGTAGAAAATAATAGACAAGGGTCTTTGATGAATAATCTAAATATGATTTCAAAACTAGGAATTTAAACATATTTAAAATTTAAAAATTTGATGCACTTTCAATATGTATACTGCCCGCTCAAATAAACTTTCACTATAATGTGCTGTAGAAAATAATAAACAGAGGGTTTTGGCGAATAATCAAATTGCGATTTCAAAATTAGAAATTTAAACGCACTGAAATTTAAACTTTGATCCAGTTTCAATATGTAGATGGCTTTTCAAGAAATTTTTACAATAATAGAGCAGTAGAAAATAGTATACAAGGATCTTTGGCGAATAATCAAAATATGATTTCAAAATTGGAAATTTAAGCGTATTGAAAATTTTAAAATTTGATATAGTTTCAATATATAGATGACCTTATCAAGAAAATTTTACTATAACAGGGCTGTAGATAATAATTGACAATGGGCGTTTGTGCAAAAGAATTCATTCTATGACTTTTAATATTTGAGCAATGACCATCGTTCGGATCTTTATTTTATTTTATTTGTTCCTTCATTTACTTTATTTGCATCATTTTATGATCATTAATTATACTATCGAAAGGCTTTCATTTCAATCTTTTTTCGTTCTAATTACTTTGTCAAAGAGTGATTATAATATGATTATGCGTAGCTATGCATATTCATGTCATGAATATAATACATGTTAATTTTTCTAAAAAAAATTATCTACTCCCTATAGATATATGAAAACCTAAGGAAATGAAATTATGAAACAATTTTATCAAACCTCTGATTTAGTTTTACAGCTATTCTTCTAAAATACGTAACATTTGACGGTGAAATTAACAACAATTACCTACTGATATCAAAATCGGCGTATTATAATTCTAAAATTTGAATTAGTTTTCGAGATATTGCTTTTTTTATTTTAATGCAAGGTTCGCACACTCCTTGGAATTTCCAAGGACTCTGGCACCACTATTAAAAATAAGAAAATTTACATTTAATTTTTAAACCACAACATTCGCAAGCCCCACCTTCATTCACAGATTATATGATATTTTTCTGCAGTGAAACACTTTGAAAATATTCTTAAAAATTAGTGGTATAACTGTGCGAACCCTGTTAATGGCTTTTCATAATTCAATTAATAAATATTATTAATTGCTCTAATCATTTAAATGCAAATCAAATATTATTAAAAACATTAAACGTTAGTGTCTGGGACGTTCAAGTCTTGAGCAACGAATCACAGTGAACCAGCGGCGATATTTCGCCAACACTCCGCGCCTAAACAAAAATCAAGCACTGTGCTAATTTGTTAAATATTTGTAAAAAAGAAAATGTTTATATTTTTTAATTTTAAGCAAATTTCTTTTAAATTATTCTATTGGGGAAGCATTGCCGTTCACAGTCTCTGACTGGAGGCTTGTGCTTACCAACAACTAATGTCTAGTAGGACTTAACCCTTTCCGGTACACTGTGCCCAGTCCGGGATACCTAATTGTAATTCAAAACTTGCAAACGGCACCAATAATATTTTTATAAAATTTTGCTTTTACGATGAAAGCTTAAATTAGGGAATCTTCATTTCTAAAAAAGTCTTTTGTAAAATTCCGGTGACAGTCGATAATTTTTTATTTTACTAACAGAATTTGCCCATGCCGGACAGAGATAAACGACATAGAGTCATGCAACCATAAAGCGAAAATCCTAAGCGTAGGAGGTGAATTCCTTTTTCCAGAAGGGGATAACGTGACGTCAACTTGATTACGCAAAAGATTGTCTTTGTTGGAGATGATTGCTTTCTCAGCAATTCCATTTTTCATTTTTGCGTTAAAAACCCCGTGAACTTGAGATACGGAAATTCGGTAAAGCGCTCAATCCGCGGTAAATCCTTCGGTAAACCGCTTTAAATCCTACAGTCACGTGACGGATTTATTTAGAAACTCATCCTTATTATTCTCCGAAGTTCACATAGAAATGAACAGATATTTTATTTGTATTAGCCATGATCCTACTTTTGTTGTTCGGAATAAGCGAAAAAATCTCAATCCATAGTTTATATAATGAATCCTTCTTATTCTGCTATTTTCTATTTATTATTTTAACCGTGATCTCGTATTAATCCTACTTGTATTGAACGAGTTTAACTATATATCTGGTTTTTTTGTCATTGAACATGTCATGAAAAATAAACAAAATTGCTTAGTTTTTTTCATAAATATTTTAAATTATAGTTTTCATCTAAACGCCCAATAAAATAATATATATTTTTTTATACGTACATGCATATTTACTTTAATTCAATAGTATATAATATACATTATGGAGATGAAACGAAAAAATTAATTTATTAAAGCATGAATTATCCAAAATTATGAACCATGAATTAGGCCAGAAACTATGACTGATATAATCTTAATATTATGTAAAATCACATGATTGAATTCTTATCCTCTGGGAAAGAGATAATTAGCTTGATCACAATGTTGTGTTAAATAAAAAAAAAATATTTTGAACTGTTAAAATATGTCGATATTAAAACATTTCTCTCTAAACAATGATTATTTTTAAAATAAATTTAAAGTTTTCATAAGTATATGTTTATTTACCTGCTATTTGCTTTTAGCATACAAAATCCTACACGAAGAATGTTGTTTCTCAGTAGATATTCGATCTCTTGTTGCCATGTACTAATCTTTAAAATGCAACATTCCAGGTTCGATGAGAAAATGGCATATGCGACAAACAATATGTATATATATAAAAAAGAAAGATGTCTTCAAATGCGAAGCTTTCGCGCATTTCACACAGTCGAATAAACAACTTTAAAATTTTAAAAATATTTGTGAGCATTTTTTTCTAAACCTTTCAAATATTTTGAGCTATTAAGTAAACAACTTTATAAGAATAAACAGCATGAATAAAGTAAATATAGAAACATTTTAAAAATGAATTTCAGAAAACTATGCAATTATTTGTTCTGTAATCCATAATATTGCGAAGAATGTGTTTCTGTGAAATAAATTTGCATTCTAGCAGATTCATAAAAGCTATACAGTGTATAAAATTTTTCTTCGAACTTTTTTTTTTTTTTTTTTTTTTAGATTCATAAAAGCTATACAGTGTATAAAATTTTTCTTCGAACTTTTTTTTTTTTTTTTTTTTTTTTTTTTTTTACGATACTAAAATCATTAAAAATAAATTAGATTTCTGTCTTATTTTACGCCATTCACATTTTTGTTATTTGTTGCGGAATAATCAATTAAAGAGTACAAAAAAGCACTTGTACAACATTTTACATTTTCTTCAAGATGATATGCGACTCTGGACAAATTTCGTTATTCCTGTGGAACAAACAAAGTTTCTTCACAAAACGAAAAAATCGGTTATTTTTAGTTAAACAATTTAGATCTTTGAGTACTATTTAAAATAACATTACGCTCTCAACAAACACACAACGAATGGGCCACTAATGGCTTATTTATAGCCTTGGCCCAAAGTATTTAATGAGGGTCCATAATTTTTTTCCTTATATGCTCCGTTGAAAAAGTGTTATGCCAGTCACAAAGAAGATGCAATAGAACTGGGCGTAAATACATGCAAATGCCTATAACTACGCTAGATTTTTTTGGGGGGTCAAAATGATAGAGATAGTCTAGATAATCTCAAATTGGTCACAATTATTCTTCTAATGGCCATGAAAAAAAAAAATATCCAAAAGCTAGCTGTAGCATTTGTTGTTATCGATAATTAAATTTAGCCCAAAGCTGCCCACAAAAAAGTCTTTTATAGTTTCTTTTACACATAAACCAACTAAAAACCTATCACTGACATGCTATAAATATTACATTGTTATGAATTCAAAATTTGTCCGATTATAAATACTTGTTAGCTGTTTTAATGGCTGTTTAAATGATAAAGTGTTTTTGCATTAAAAACAAACAATTTTAGTACACTTAAATTTGCCTTCAACTTTTTAAAAATTTTCCAAAACACAGTACTTGACGTTGTGAATTTATTAATTTGCTTATTTATTGAATCATATATTTTAAAAATTTATATGTAATACGACTCTTAAATAGTTTCATTTCATATACATTTGAAATTATTAATTGAAAAAATATACTAAATAATTAATTCGCTATGTCAAACATTGCCTTTGTAAAATTTTTCTTGAAAAGTGAACTTAAATGATTATTAATATATTGTTATCATTCAAATGCAAAAACACTTTATCATTCAAACAATCTTCCAACAGGTATTTTTATAGAATAAATTTTGAATTTATGCGTAAAAAATGTATATAATATTAACATATTTTCTGTAGATTATATTAAAATGAAATGTGCTTTTTTGGGATTTCTTTTCTTTTACACTTATTGTTAACTCTACTACCAATATTTGATGCCCATTCATTAAATCCTTATTAAATCATATTGTAGAAACAAGTGAAATATTTTCAAACCATTTTCCTTTTATAAACACAAGTTTTATGCAAGTGTTATTAAAATAAGAAAAGAAAGAATGCAGTTTTATATTTAAGTATGTCAAGAATGACAAGTTTTTTTCACTTTACCCTTCTCATTTTTTTATATTAGATAACATAAGATTTTTTATTAAAGTTGAATAATAAAATTGTTAAACTATAATATTTATAATTAAAAATGATTAAAATATGTATTCTAACTTTTACTTTATTTTAAAAATTATTTTCAAATATTACAAAATATCTTGATAAGTATGTTTTTGCTACATACCTTTCAACTGTATTTGATCATTCTGCATATTTATTTAAAGTTTTAAATGATTTTTATTTAAATTTATTATCGGAGCACAGCTTTGTATTCCCACCGAAAATCGCACTTTTCTCAGCATAACTCCCGGAATTTTAATCGCATTGACACCAAAACTAGTTTAAAATTTGTCAGCAGTAGCGTAGCTATGTTTTTTGGCGCCCGGGGCCAGCAAGAAATTTTGCGCCCCCACCCCAATATAGATATATAACAATTTCTCTCAATTTGGCGCCCCTAGGCCTCGGCGCCCGGGGCGGACGCCCCCCTTAGCTACGCCACTGTTTGTCAGTGCTAAAAACTCGCCTGGAATCGAAAATCATAAATATTTGTCAATCGAAACATTTGTGACTCTGTTTTACTGTTCATTTTCACATTACGCCGATATCTGGTATATGTAGAAATATAAGGCCATTCCATTTGCTTAAAATGGATAATACCAATTTCAAGAGGGCGCTGCAAGCCTGTACCAAACTTGAAGTCTGACCACTAATGCTCGTATTGACGAATAACTTCGACTGACGATTCAAACGCTGGTCGAGAAATCCAGATTGAGATTTTCAACCCGGACTTTAAAATTATTGGTATTTATATGTATTATATCTTTTACTTCGGAGAAGAAAATGTTAACCTCAGAGTTTCTCCACCCTGGTTGAACTCTGAATTCTAAGGAATATCATTTTGTTTCGAACATTTGAGAAGATGAACATATGACTTTTGTATAATCATGCAGAGATAACTGCTTGTTTATAATCTGCATTTTCTAAGTAAAAATTTTTTGTGTGCGTACGATAGAAAATGCTTATGAATTCTACATTTAAAATTTGCCATTCCAAAATTAAAACAATATTCTCAAAATTTTGCTGCGCCAGTTTGTATCCATGTGCCATGTACTCAAATCCGGCTCTTATCACGTATTTTTATAAACTGTATTGACAAATGTATGCTTAAATTACGCATAAGAAACATAAAAACTTTTTTTTTCTCCTTTTTCGTTCCTAAGATAGTTAATATTTTCCTTCATATTAAATAAAAAATCTGCTTTTTCCCCAATTAATATAGTCATGAAAAAGCTAGAATGATGTAGTGATATGGTGCTTCTTAATACTTTGACTACGCATTTATCTTTTATAAGAAACTGTTGCAACTGGCGATTATTTATTTATTAACTTCATACCAATTTTTTAAAAAAAGTAATTTTTGTCATACGTTTCTATGACAATTTCAAGAGACATGTATGGGACATTTTGAAGTTAAGAGCCAGAAGCAACATCACCGGTTTTCCGCCTTTCAAATGCACAGAAATCATGGCAAGCGAGAGAAAAAAAATAAAAATAAATGTAGTCGCTTCATTGAACTACACATTGACGGCTGCAACATAGTTTATTAAACTGTAGTCATATAGAGTGGGAGATGTTCTCTTGCAAGCTGTCTTGAACAGAATCATAAAAAAAAAAAGAATATTCCATCGAAAAAACATTATTCCGTAATTCGTTTTAATCAAATCATCGGAAGAAAAAGGAAAGAATATATGTCATCATCTCTCAGCTTCCTCCTTAAATCTAAAACCAAAACCAGAATATTCTATAGTCTCTAACCATGATTTTTTCATGTAAACAGAATTCATGTGCAGCGTCGAGATTTTCATTTCATTCTCGAATCTTTTTAAACGATAATTTTTATTTTAAAAGACTATTATTTAACTAATTTATAATCGAAATCAGAGTTCGAATATCCTGCAGACGATATTCAATTACAGACGATTAGTTTTAAAAGAAAAAGAAATAAAATGAATTTATTGATACGCAATAAATATCAAACGTTGAAGTAAAATAAATAAATAAATAAAAGAATGATATTTTTGAAAGGTGTCGTTTTTGGAATAAATTTAATAAGACTCTCTTAAAAAAGGGTTGATAAAAACAGGAAAAAATGAGTTTTATTTGGAATATTAAGAAATAAAGTTTAATTAAGAACATTTTTAATTTAGAGCCATTTTTAAATTTACGCATATTGGAATAAATGTTTTTTAAGGCGAATTAAGAATTTATATCGTTTCTATAAAGATTAATAGATTAGATCTAGTAACAAGATTTTAATTTAATAAGTTGAAATAAATACAGAATATGATTAAAAAGGAAATTAACATAGAATAAAGTTAATTTTGGCGAAAAAAAATTAAATTTGTAATATGTATAACAGAGAATTTTTCTTTTATAAATAGTTGCATGCAGAATATCAAAATGTCTTATTATCAGACCATAAGACGCGAGATATGATACTGGTAACTTTTAGCCTGGTCTAACTTGATCCATACGGAAATGCTAGTATTAACTGGAATGGTGAATAAGATTTTTCATCCTGCGTTTAGTCAAAGAATGTGCCCAGACAAGTCTCAATCATATAATTCATATATAAAGCACAAATAAATTTTTACTAAAATTAATTTCAGGTGCATACATATAAAATAAATTTATTTAAATATAAATTAAAATATCTTAAAATAACCAAAACGTTTTGAACTATTACACGACCATCATCAGTAGGGATTTAATTATTGTTATTTTTGCTCACATTCGAGAATTGTCTAGGAGAGGTTATTGCGATTTAAATTTGTACGTCAGATGAAGTGTCAGATACAGGTATTCAAAATTTCCAACAATACAAGATTTTTATGTATTACGCAGCAGACCTCTCTATACTCCGTGGAAATGGTATGATAGTGCTTCCTTGCAAGCTTTGTCTTTAATAGCAATTATTTCAGGTAATTATTTGTACGTAAAATAACTGGTATCTCATTTGACATACAAAATTAAATTACAATAATTTCTTCAAGACAATTCTCGAATAAGCATAAACAAAAGAATAACAACATTTAAATCCCTACTGATGATGCCCGTGTAATGGGTGAAAACGTTTTGGGTATTTTAAGATATTTTAAAGCATTTTAATTAAATTTATCTTATATGTATGCACCTGGAAGTAATTTTAGTAAGTTTATTTATACTATATAAATGAATTATAATTATTTAACTCAAGGTAAATTTTGCACTAGGATTTTAACTTTCATTTATTGGATGTCAATCAGTCGTCAATGTACCAAAGGGTTAAGTAAGTTTAGAAAAATCTGTTCTGCTGCCGTTGTCATTCATGAAATAAATAAATAAAAGGTAGACATAATAAAATAATCTTGAAGAAATTTATTAAGACGGCAAGCGTTGTCGTGTGTATTAAAACACAAACAGAAGTAATTTCGTTTAAACAAATTTAAAAATGTATTTTAAATCGATGCAACTGAGATCCATTCAAAGTAAAATATTACTGAAATATTCCGATTTTAATAAATATAATCAATTTATAATATTTTTTTAGTCATGACAACAAAATTATGCAATATTTTTATAAACAATTATTTCACTAATTAGAATTGTTTTCTCTTATGATTCATGCGCATGGAGCAGTTTGATCCAATTGTTGGTATCCGATTATGGCCGTCTTCTCCAAAGAGTAGTGAAACAAGGAAAATGTATTAGAAGAATTAAAGAAAGGTAATAGGAAAAAGACGACAGATTCTTTAGGAGCTCCAAAACAAGTGAATACTTAAGAGGATCCGGGACACAAAAATCACCAAATTTTCTAAAAAAATTTCTCCGTTTTTTTTTTTTTCGCTTAAAATGACGTTTAAATCGTGTTTCGATCTTAATTAAAAGACGAATTATTAATTTTTTCTGGTTTGCTTTCAATATCTAACTTTCAAGCAATGGTTGTCATGGAAATGACTCCTTGTGAAAATGCGTTTTTCTTCGTGATGGATTTTTTCACAATTTCTCGGTTTTAAATTGTTATAACAAAAGAATCGTTAAAGATAAATGCTTCAAACATAGAACATGTCTTTTTTAAATTTTTTAACTTTAATTTCGATGCAGTAAATTAAAAAAAAATATTTACTTTGGAAAATATGATTTTTAAAGTTAAAGTTACAAATATTTTTAAATTTTTTTAAAATATTTTATTTTTTTAAATAAATATTTTTAAAAATGCCGAAACAAAATTTAAGTTTAGATATTTCTGTTTATTTAAATGTAAAAATAATGATATTTTGAGTTATAACGATTTTAAACTACCCCATTGTTTAAATAAAATTTTAATTACAATTTAAAAAAAATGAGAAGTTTTATAATGTGATTTTGTTTACAAATGATATGATTAACCATCACAAAAAAAATTTTGATTTTAATTCAATAAATAATAAAAAGAATATTGCCCAGTTAAACTGATGTCATTGAGCTCAAAGTCTACTCATATTTAATTGTATACTACAGCCTTATATTTTCAAGGGTTAATGTCGTTTGAAAAAATATTAAGAAAGGAAATAGCTCCCCATTTCCCCTTTTTATACTTAATCATTGAACTCCCTAAATTAATCAGGGATATGCTTTATCATATTAAAAATCTATATATAAAATTCAGAGCAAATCGGATAATTCATAATAAAAGCCTATTTATATAATTTAAGAGGAGTTATCTCTCTCCTTTATACTTAAGCATTAAACTTCCAAAACTATTCAGAGATTCGCCTTATCAGAAAGAACCTACATCCAAAATTTAAAGCAAATCGGATAATTCTGCTTAAAAACCCATTCATCAGGGGGGTTAATCGATCGTGCCCCTTTATACTTAATAATAATAATAATAATAATAATAATAATAATAATAATAATAATAATAATAATGAAAACTACAGCTAATTAGGGAAGCATTTTATCACTATGACCCTGTATCCAAAAATTGAAGCAAATCGGTTAATTCTACAAGAAAAAACATTTACTTAAATTAAGAGTGGTAGTCCCACCAATCCCCCATTTATGTTTATCCATAGAATTCACCCCCAAAAAATCAGGGAACAGCCTTATCACAATGAACCTATATCCAAAATTTGAAGCAATTTGGTAAATTCTGCGTGAAAAACCCATTAACTTAGATTAGGGGGGGTTACCTCCCATTACCCCCTCCCTCATTTAGACTTATCCAATGAACTCGCGAAGCTTATCAGTGAAGTTCCCTCATCAGAATGATCCTATGTCTAAAATTTGAATGAAATCTGATAAATCTGCATGAAAATCCCATTTATATAAAATAACGGGAGGGATATTAGCCCCTCTTACGTACCCCCTCTTTATACTTATCCAATGAACACCTAATACTAATCACGGATGCGCCTCATCAGAATGATCCTATATCTAAATTTTGAACAAAAACGGACAATTCTGCATGAAAAACCCATTTATATAAATCAAGGGGAGGGGCATTAACCCCTTTTTGCCTCTTATACTTATCGAATGAACTCCTAAAAGTAATCAGGGAAGCACCTTATCAGAATGTACCTATATCCAAAATTTCAAGTGAATGGGATATTTTTATCCTGAGTTATCGCGTTA
Source organism: Maratus speculifer (assembly GCA_964019185.1). NCBI lineage: Eukaryota > Metazoa > Arthropoda > Arachnida > Araneae > Salticidae > Maratus > Maratus speculifer. Next base: position 50,530,983 of record OZ025290.1, on the reverse strand, counting down.
CATGCGTAGGTATGAACGTAAGTATGTACGCACGTACGTACATACATGCAGAACGGGTGGGCACATAAGCTCTCAAGCTTTGAAGCCTGTGAGCTAAAAATTATTTTAAAATGCGTCTTGGATCCGTTTAAAGAAGATATGCATTTGGGGTGAAATTATTAATTAGAAAATTCATTTTAGATCAGCATTTTGTAAAGCACTCTCATCGCCTAATTTTTGAAAAGTATGAGAGAGAGAGGGATTGAAAGTTGTGCTGAGGTACTTCACAGACTATCAAGGTTAGCGTAAAATAAGGTTAGCGAATTTATTTTATACTCTTTTAAAATGTCAGCCAATAAATAACTCAAGTTGATCCGAAATTCGCTCATATCACGTTTTGAAAGGCAGCTTCTCAAAAAGAGTTAAAACAACTCACATTGCAAGTTGTTTGTAAGCAATTTAAATCAAGATGAGTAGTTTAAAAAAGCAATTTAAATCAAGACGAGTAAAACGTTTAAAAAAACAACTCATTCACGATCCAATAAATTACAGCACTTTCCTGAGAAGCCAAATCCTCTCTTTCATTTTAAGAATGTAGTTTTAGATCCCAAGTAATATTACAAGAAATATCTTATTTCTGTAAAACTTAAATACACTAGCCTATTTTAATGATTTTCCAGTAAATTTTAACTTTTGTCGATGTGTTTTAAAATATTTCAAAAAAAAAAAAAAAAAAAAAAAGAAAAAAATTGAATCCTATTATTATTAAATATACATTATTCTGAAATGCGAATACGCACGACTTTCACAAAAATTCTCAATTAGAAATTTCAAATAAGGCCAGCAGTTGTAAAGATGGGTCAGTTCCAAGAGTGAAGGTTGAGTTAAAAATTTCTTCGCAGATGACCAATAAAACAACTAATCAATCAATTAGTGCGAAAAAGAAAAAAACATTTATTTTGTAATATTTAATCTAAAGTAACATATTTTCTATACAAATATTTTATTTCTTTATTTTAAATTAGCTAGTATACCGTAAATGATTTTTTAATAGAATTTGACTTTTATCGATATATTTTAAGATATTTTGAATTTAACCGTACTATTAAATGTGCATATACTGAAATGCGAATACGTCCTTCACAAAATTTCCAATTAGAAAATTCAAATTAGATCACTATTTGTAAAGAAGTCTTATCTTCTAACTTTCAAACAATATTTACTGAAAGGAGTGAAGATTACTCTCAGATCTCTTCGCAGACGACCAAAACAATCAATAAATCTGTTAGTATGTACATATACAGGGTGTTTGGCTACCAGACAGACAAACTTTGAGGAATGATAGTACACATGAAGATAAACATTATTAATTAGGAAACCATGGGGCGCAAACGTCTTCTGTAGGAGCTAGGGGCCATTAAAGTTTAGGGTCCAAAACTTCAAACGATGATAGAAAACGGAAAAAAGGGTCGATTCGTTTGCGGTTTTCGCTAAAATCATTCTTTATATTACGATTTCTTTAGAAATTTTTTTTTAAAGGTTACTTTAAAAACTATCGATAGAGGGCGCTTTAGACTTTAGAGTAACGAACTACTACTTTTTGCCGTTATTTTCTGCATGGAGTTGAAATTATTCTAAAGTTTAGTCTTTAACTTAATTTTTAAGCCCAAAATCGAAAACATTGGGGTCGGGTAACTAGCGAAAATTGAACTGTGAACAGAGGGGGAGATTTTAAGCGCTCAAAAATATTGGACAAACTAATCGATTTTGTTGTGGTTTGCGTGAAAATCATTTCCTTGGTAATTATTTTATTCAAAATGACGTACAGCTTTGTTGTCCTCATTTTTTGATAGAGGGCGCTTCCGACGTATCTCCGACTTTTCAATGGCATTACTCATGGGTGTTTTATTACCAGACCAACTTACTTCCAGGAAGTGTTAGGGACACAAAGATGACTCAGAATCACAAAGGAATGTAACGCTGGAAATGCCTTTTTTGCCAGTTATGGTTAAAGGAAGCAAAGAATTCAGCAACAGAAACAGCAGAAAAAGAACAGCACGTTAATGTGACAGAAAATAGTTTATTTAAAGGTTTTACTACAAAAGGTGTTTGAAATTACGACCAGAAGTAGTCCGGCAAGTTTAACAGTGACGGTACATGGCGCCGCGGTTTCCTTGCGGTAGATAACACTCAATGGCGTAAGAAAATATATATCATGTCTTCAAATCAAGGTTTCTCATTCGAAAATATCAAGGTCGAGTAAATCATGTTTCGAATATGTAATCATAAATAATCTATAAAAACATTCTAAATTCAAAGGAATAATCTATCGTATTAATCCCCAATGTATATCATAAGTGAAATCGAAACTGAAGAAATCTTCTTCGAATGTTTCTTTAACTAATTATTTAATGAGATAAAAATAGGTATTTACAGTTCTTTGTACATATTTACACAACTTTAAATCATCTTGGAGACACAATGCTCCGATTCATATCTTTTCTCAAATTAATTGTCATATCTTTTATCTAAATCAAAACATTCGAATCAAAAACGGAAATCGTCTACACTCTGTTTACAAACTTCAGAGTGTTCTAAAAGTGGAAGTTGAAGTCAAAGAAATTGCATAGCGCGTAGCGCCATCTAACTGCAATTCTTTTTCTTCACACTCCCCACCTGAACTCTTACAGAGTTCATCAATAAATTCTATTATGAAAATAAAAAATTTTCATATCAGTATTTACAATAATCTAATAAAATTTTCATATCAGTGGTTCAGTAATCTGATACAATTTCAAAATTCAAATGCAAATATCAATTTCAAATACAAAATATCAATTACATATAAAGAAAGTAATCCAACAAAATCAATTAATTATAAACAAAAAAGTATAAAATTCAAACAATATAATAAATGAAAAATATTACCTGCAATTAACAGAATAAAAATGACAATCTTTTTCAAACAGTTAATATACTTACTTATGCTAAGCTTCAAATAATACTGCATTCAAAGTAAACAGAATAACTAAAAAGAAAGAAAACTTTTAGAGTTCTAAAAGAGATAAAAAAAGAAAGAAAGTCTATTAATGTTCATCAGTCCATAATTTCTAAGGGATATAAATGCTGGACAGATCTTTTCTGCACTCCATTGGCTGTCTTTATTTCATATGAGCGAATGTTGTTGTCTCTACCTGGAATCACTCTCTGAATTCTGCCAAGTTTCCAGAGAAGTTTATTTTTTATATCGCCTTCGATCAAGACAACATCACCCACTTTTAGTGGTGTATGTGAATTAGGATTTTTCGATGAATGGAATTTCTTAAATCTAGAAGATATTATTTTTTCCACTTGGACCAAAGTTGTTTTAGTAGTAATGATTGGTATCTTTTTCTTTTGAGAAGTGCCGATCTTTTTGAACCATTTTCAATTACATCGAAAAAGTTAATAGGAAGTGAAAGTTCTTTACCAAAATTCAAAAAATCCATTGGAGTGAGAGGAAGAGGTTCATCATATTCGTTATACACATATGTCAAAGGACGCAAGTTGAGGATAGCTTCTACTTCAACCAGTAGTGTCGACATTTCTTCATAGCTCAATAGAGCTTTTCCAGTAATCTTTCGTAGGCACTCCTTGACTGATTTCACAAGTCTTTCGTAGAAGCCTCCCCACCATGCAGCTCTTTCAATGATATTTTTCCAAACGATTCTTTCTCTTGCAAGAAATTTCAAAAAGAGATTGTTGGAAATGACGTCGTATAAATTATCGACTTCTTGTTTAGCTTTTTTAAATGTCTTCGCGTTATCTGAATAAATGACTTTACAATTTCCTCTTCGAGCTAAGAATCGTCTAAAAGCAAGGAGGAAAGAATCTGTAGTCATGTCGGTAACAAGTTCTAGATGCAAAGCTCTGGTAACTCCGCAAGTGAATAAGACAATGTAAGATTTCTTAACTTCACCGAAGTTTTTCACGTAAATAGGTCCCGCAAAATCTAAACCACAAATTGAAAATGGGGGAGCTTCATTCACTCTATCTTTAGGTAGAGGGGCTGTGATTTGGTCTGCAGGTTTACAAAGATATTTTTGACAAATGAGGCACTTTTTAATGAGACTTTTCACTAACTGTCTTCCTTTCGGAATCCAATATCGAGATCTAATTTTTGTCAAAGTGTGAGCAATTCCTGCATGCATCATCTTTTCATGATCTTGACGTACAATCAGCGTCGTTAACCAGGAATGTCTAGGTAAAATGATTGGATGTTTTTCTTCTGTTGGAAGATCACCAAATTCTAGTCTTCCTCCTAAACGTATGATTTCTGATTCATCTATAAATGGAACAAAGTTGAATAAGGATGAATTCTTTTCTACTGAATTATTATTTCTAAGAGACTCAAATTCTTCTTTAAAAAATTGCTTCTGTTCACTTCGTATTAAGTATTTTTCAGCTTCTAGTAATTCTTCAGTTGTTAGTGGACCGCTAACTGCAGTAGATTTTTTCAGCTTTATTACAAATCTTTTTACCCAAGCAGTTGTTCTTATTACTTTTTCCAAATTGCTAAATTTTTCTATACAGATAGGATTTTTAATTTCTTCAGTTATACACTCGCACTGCAATATGTCATAAGGTTTTTTCCTGTATTCTAATTCATCTTCATCAATTATTTCTTTATCTTCAGATTTTGGCCAAAATTCAGGGGGTAAACTAAGCCATTTTGGCCCAAGTAACCAAGTAGGATTATTGATGAATTTGGAGACTTTTGCTCCTCTTGAGACAAGGTATGCGGGATTGTCTGCCCCTGGGCAATGATGCCAATCAGAAGGGGATGTCAATTTACGAATTTCTTCAACACGATTCCGTACAAATGGTTTGAATTTTTCAGGTAATCCTTTAATCCAAAAGTATGTAATTTTTGAGTCCGTCCAATAAATGCATGGAATTTTTAGATGTAGCGCCTTCAAAATGCTGCAGCTTAATTTTGCTGAACATAATGCAGCCATCAATTCCAGTCTTGGTAAAGTGAGAGTTTTTAAAGGAGCCACTCTGTTTTTAGAAGCTACGAAAACTGTTCGAATGTCTTTTTCAGAGATCGATACACGTAAATAGGCAATTGTGCCAAAGGCTATTGTACTTGCATCGGAAAATAAATGCAACTGCAAATTGGCAATTTTCTCGTTTGGAATTTCGAAAAAATAATGTCGAGGAATAGACAATTCAGATATCTGAGGAATTTCACTACACCAGTCTTTCCAAAGAGAGATTAAATCTTTTGGGATGGCCTCATCCCAATCTATGCCTAATGACCAAATTTTTTGCAGCAAACATTTTATTCTTAATGTGAAGGGTCCTAAAAATCCAATAGGATCAAACACTCGACCCAAAACTTGCAAAATATATCTCTTTGTGTCAATTCTTTTAGAAGCAAACGCCGCTAATTCACAAGTGTCAAAATACAAAAAATCGTTCAGACTGTTCCATGCTATTCCTAAAACTTTGTAAGGAACATTTTCTGTTTCAGATGTTTCCAAATTATCACTGGAAATTACATCGTTATTTTTCCATAATTCTTTTAAGGATTTTGAATTAGTGTGCCACTTATGTAATGTCATACTAGCTTCTTTAAAAATAGCTATAGACTCTAATGTAGTGGATAAAGCTTGCTCGACAGAAGATTGACTTCCAATTACATCATCTACATAAATATTTTCATTTAAAAACTCGACAGTTTCTGGATATTTTTTGATATATTTCTTTAAGTGGTGTTTTATTGTGGCTGCTAACAAAAATGGACTACAATTTACCCCAAATAAAACTCTAGTAAATCTATATATTTGAGGAAGGTTAGATTCATCAAAAGGGTCTTCTGAAAACAAAAATCGAGATACATCTCTGTCTTCTTCATCTACTAATATCTGCAAAAACGCTTGTTTTATATCGGTTGTAAAGGCAATTGGATTTAATCGAAATCGTAACAAAATATCAAAAATTTCAGGGTACAAATTCGGACCTGGGTGAAGACAGTTATTGAGAGATTGTGAATTTAAATCATGAGCTGATGCATCAAACACAATCCTTAATTTACTTGTTACGCGGTCTCTTCTTATCACTTCTCTGTGAGGTAAATAAAATTCAACATGCCCCTTATCTTCTGAATTAGGAACTAATTCTACGATTCCCTGTTTTAAATAATCATTTAATACATCTTTATATTCAAAAAACAACTGGGGATTTCTAATAAATCTTCTATTTAATTTAACTAATCGAGATTCTGCAATTTTTCTGTTATCATCCAGACGCCCTTTCTCCAGTTTCCAGGGCAATTTAACTTTATATCTTTTGTTTTCATATTTAATATCGCGTTCAAAATTTTTCCTTATTTCATTTTCAAAAGAGTCAGAATCTTGTTTAATATTAATAATCCCTGAAGTTACAAGATCCCAAATTTTTTTTATTTGATCAGAAATTAAGTGTTCTTCAATAATTACGTTTAAAATCAATGAAGATTGATTTTCGCTTTTTCTACCTTGGAGGCACCAGCCAAAGATGGTTTCAACAGCAACAAGATTTTTGTTTAAATGTTTTATGTTACCTGTTACTATATCATAATAGTAATCGACACCTATTAGAAGGGAAATAGGGTCTTGACATTGTGGTGAGTCAGCAAGGGTTAAATTCTGTAAAATACTCATTTCACCAAATTCTTTTACTTCTGGGGGAGGGATATCAGATCCAGATATTCCGTCTGTTACCAATGCTTCTATTTCTAAATTAGACTTCGAAAAATGTTTATTTTCTAATTTAAGTTTAACAACATCATAATTTTTCTCAATAGGAATTTTACTTCCGAATGTGAATACCGATAATTTTTCCTTTCTCAATATTTTGAGTTGTAATTTATCAGCAATTTCTCGAGTTAAAAAGGTTCGCATTGCAGCAGTATCCAATAATAATCGAACAGAAACTTCTTTATTTTTATTTTTTACTTTCGCACAGCAAGTTTGCAAGAAAATTCGGTTTTTTCCAATACACGAAATAGCCGAAATAATTTCATTACTTGTTTCATTTTGTGCATTCGCTGTTTCCAAATTTCTAGCTATACAACTTGTTTTATTTGGTGAATTAGATTGTTTACAAATAGCTCTGTTATGTCTACCCTGACATGTCGTACATCGTATCTTAGAAACACAGTCCTTGATCCGGTGTTTTGGCAAAAGGCAGAGGTAACATCTACCTTGCGATTTCAAAATGTTTTTCTTTTTATCAAGATCAAAAACATTGCATATTTCTGACAAATGATTACTTTTACAAAAGATGCAACTTTGTTTCTCTGTGTTCTTTTTGTCTGAAACTGTAGTCATTAATTCATGCGCGGATGAAAAGTTTAATTCTCTTTTAGGAGATTTCGTAAATTTTTGTTTGTTTACTTCTAATCTATTTGATTTTGAAAATGAAAAAGCCAAATCGCGACTTTTAATTTCGGTTTGCAAGAAATTTAGTAATTTGTTTATATCAGGGTTGCATGAAGATTTAATGTTTTGCTTGTTAAATTCCAAATTTAAATGTGATGGTAGCAATTTCAAAACTACGGCTAAAAGCATAGAGCTGTAAGCCTGTGGTTCGAGTCCCAAAGTGGTCAACGATCTTACATTAATTTCAATATCATCATGAAGTTTCTGTAATTTTGAAGTATCATTAGATTTATAAACCGGAGGTAAGTTTAACAATTTATTTAAATGGTGATTGATTATCATCTCTTTATTCCCAAACCTACTTTCAAGAATTTTAAGTGCTACATCATGATTTGATTCCGAAACTTCTAAGCCTTCTATGGCGTTTAAAGCAGATGAACCTAAGTAACTTCGCAAATAATTGTATTTTTCAATTTTTGTCAGTGAATTATTATCATTTATCGATACTTTAAAAGTATTCCAAAAGTTGGTGAATTGCGTGCAATCGCCATAAAATTTCTGTATGTTCAATTTTGGAAGTTTCACAAATTTATTTTCATTATTGGGGGTAGAATCATTAACCGAACTATTGTTCAAAGGAATAATGTTTTTATTTTCTTTAAGTTTCTTTTCGGCGCGAAAATTCGTTAAGGATATTTTGTCTGCATAGTCATATACTGTATTCATTTCATTCTCATTTTCGTCTAAATTCAAAAGTGGTTCTATTTTTTCATTTATTTCATCTAAATTACTTGATTTAATCTTTAATTGGTTAAAAGATTCTTCAAGAGAATCAATATTAACGGTATCATTTTTTAATATAGTCTCTATATTATTTATCAATTTCGTGACAGAACTTCTTAAAATTGTTCTGTTTTTCTTTAGCTTTTCTAGGTCAGCCATAATTAACACATCAAAATAAAATTATAAAACTCTTACCTTTAAAAGTCTTCGGAAACACTACCTTTAAAAATCTTCGCAATCAATAATAATCTTCTGTATTTATCATATTTCAATTTCGTTCCCGGCCGATGCACCATTGTAAGAAAATATACATCATGTCTTCAAATCAAGGTTTCTCATTCGAAAATATCAAGGTCGAGTAATTCATGTTTCGAATATGTAATCATAAATAATCTATAAAAACATTCTAAATTCAAAGGAATAATCTATCGTATTAATCCCCAATGTATATCATAAGTGAAATCGAAACTGAAGAAATCTTCTTCAAAACGAAGAAATCTTCTTCGTTTCTTTAACTAATTATTTAATGAGATAAAAATAGGTATTTACAGTTCTTTGTACATATTTACACAACTTTAAATCATCTTGGAGACACAATGCTCCGATTCATATCTTTTCTCAAATTAATTGTCACATCTTTTATCTAAATCAAAACATTCGAATCAAAAACGGAAATCGTCTACACTCTGTTTACAAACTTCAGAGTGTTCTAAAAGTGGAAGTTGAAGTCAAAGAAATTGCATAGCGCGTAGCGCCATCTAACTGCAATTCTTTTTCTTCAATGGTAATGCGTGTGAACAGCGATCACGTTGAAGTGATCATTCGCGAACCGGCTCCAAAGGTAGCAGAATGAAGTATTTTAAAGATGAACAGCCCGATGGGACTCCTTCACATTTTACCAAAGACGTTTGCCGACACTACAAAGTAACATCTAGGCAACGGGTCGTGGTAGCCTGCCAGATCGCCGGACCTATCATGTATCGACTTCTTCTGCTGGTGTCAAATGAAATTTTGGGTGTTATGAGACTCCCGTACCATCAGTTAAAGACCTTGCATCTAATATTTCTGTGGCTTGACAGAAAGCTATCAGAGATTCCAGGAATTATTTAAAGCGTGATGAATTCCATGCGACGTCACTGTCAAGCATGCCGAACTACTCGTGGTCGTAATTTCGAACACCTTCTGTTGTAAAACATTTAAATAAACTGCTTTCTGTCACATTAACGTGTTGCTCTTTCTCGGCTGTTTCTGTTGCCTTTCTTCTCTGCTTCCTTTAACCGTAACTCGCAAAAAAGGCATTTTCAACGTTACATTCCTATGTAATTCCGAATCGTCTTTGCACCCCTAACACTTCCTGGAAGTATGTTGGTCTGGTAGTAAAACACCCAGGAGCAATGCAGTTGAAATGTTGGAGATATGTCTGAAGCGCCCTCTATCAAAAAATCAGGACACCAAAGCTGTGCGTCGTTTTGAATAAAATAATTACCAAGGGAATGACCTACACACAAACCGCAATAAAATCGATTAGTTTGTCGAATGTTTATGAGCATTTAAAATCTCCCCCTCTGTTCACAGTTCAATTTTTGCTAGTTACGTGATCCGAATGTTTCCGATTTTGAACTTAAAATTTAAGTTAAATTCTAAACTTTAGAAGAATTTCAACCCCATGCAGAAAATAATGGTAAAAGGTAGTTGTTCGTTACTCTAAAGTCTAAAGCGCCCTCTATCGATAATTTTTGAAAGTAACCTTTAAAATTTTTTTCTAAAGAAATCGTAATATAAAGAATGATTTTAGTGAAAATTGCAAAAGAATCGACCCTTTTTTCCGTTTTCTATCATCGTTTGAAGTTTTGGACCCTAAACTTTACTGGCCCCTAGTTCCTACAGAAGACGTTTGCGCCCCATGGTTTCCTATTTAATAATGTTTGTCTTCATGTGTACTATCATCCCTCAAAGTTTGTCGATCTGGTAGCGAAACACCCTGTATATTATATATATAGTCGGCTCTCGTTAATTCGAAATCGGATAAATCGAACTTTCGCTAAATTCCAACTAAACATGAAGTCTCGAAATTTTCAATGGCAAAATAACATTAAAAATTTTCATTTATTCGAACTCATTTTCTCTTGACTTCGTTTAATTCGTACCAACGCGAATTCCAATTTATCATTTTTCTGTACTTTCTCACCCGCTTCAGATCCTTGAGATAACTTTCTTTCTTTCATTTTTGTCAGAATTGTTATGAACTAATAAACATATAATCCCATGCATTTCATATCCGCTTTCTTTGTACGGGGTCTGTCCATCAATGACACCTCCGCCATTTCTTACTTGAACTTGTTCCTAATTTCAATTAGCTTATGTATTTATATCTTTTAATTTAATATTAAGCCATATTCTAATGATAACCACCGAACTAAATTTGAAAAATACTATGTAATATGAATTGCTTTGTAATAGTACTCTTTTAAATACGTTTTCCTCTCACACTTACCATAATGCGAACATTTCTTGTGTGGTCCCGACGAGTTTGAATTAACGAGAGCTGACTGTATATAAATGTATTTATTTATTTATTTATTTTTGTTAAATTTGTAATATCTCTAAACAAAAATTTTATTTTCTGTAAACATAAATATGCTAGTAATCTAAAATTATTTTATAGTAAAATTTAATTTCTGTCGATATATTTTAGGATATTTTTAATTTAATCGTATTATTATCAAATATACATTATTCTGAAATTCGAATACGTACGACCTTCACAAAAATTCTCAATTAGAAAATTTAAACTACTTCAGCAGTTGTAAAGAAGTGTCATCTCCAAACTTTTAAAAAGTATTCGGAGAAGGGAGTGAAGGTTGCGTTCAAAATCCGCAGACGATCAAAGCCGTCTAATCGATAATCTGGCGCCCCTTAATCTCAGTGTGACAGCCCGTGACAAAATAATTCAGGAGTCGAAAAGGTTAGGAGAATTTTCAGCAATATTTTTGTTTTACTGGCCGCTTGCCAGTCTCTAACTGCTCACATTGTTTGATACCATGATGACTGAAATTATATGTTTCGATATATATAATAATATATTGTAATATTTTTTTATAGGCATTGCACTTATACATGCAGACAAAATTTATACGAAGAAGGAGATAATTGAAAATGCATTTTAGAAATTTTCTTTTGGCATTAGGTATTTTTATCTGTCATAAAAAATGACTAAATTTAATTTCGGAATTTTGATAAAGGCAAAATCTATGCTAAGATAATTTTTATATGTTCATGTGATGATTTTTTTTTGTTGTTTTGTTCGCACGCTATTTTTCATTAATTGATATTTTTGATTCTTTCTTTGAATATAAAAAGATCTCTTTCATGTGTATATTTTTAAAATATTTCATGTACTATATTTGTTGAAAAGAAATTTACAAATGTATGAAACATGCACGAAACAATTATTGTATAATACACCCATGTCCAAAATTAAGGTCACAAACCTACAATCTGTGAAAATTGATGAATTAGTCACTGTGTTAACTGGAAATTTGACACAGAAGTAAATAACAACGGGGAAAGAATATTGAAACTTAACAATAAAAAAAGTTTTTAATTGCGAATTAAGTACAGGGTCTCTGATTCATGATTAAACACTTTTTGATATAAAGGATATATCAAAAGTGTTCAATCATGAATCAGAGATAAAGCATTTATTTCGAAAAAGTCTGTCTAATATGGAATATGACCACCGTGCAATGCTATACAAGCCTCACAACAAACTCTTATACTGTGTTTGTGGCTTTCAATCAATGTTTGTGTCAACAAAGTCCATTCTTCCAAAAGCGCGGCTTTTATTTCTTGGCGGCTTTTGATACAAGGGTGGTGGAGGGGGGGGGGGAGGTGGATTACGCTGTGCAATTGCTCTTCCTAAACCATCCCAAACATGTTCAATAGAACTGAAGTCCAGATATCTCGAGGTCAATTCATATGGCGAATTTTTCAAGCAAACTATCAACAATGTGAGCTTTATGTGACGGCGTTGTATCGTCCATAAAGCACTAAGAAAAAGCACTTCAGAAAAACATCACTTAAGCTTCAAGGATCTCATCCCCAATGTCTCTGTTCTGTGGCGTATCTCCATCTCATTTCATCGAACAGGAGAGCCCGGTTGTTGTGGGGCTGAAGACATTAGTCTTGCACATAAGAAGAATGGGGGCGTATTCTTTTCAGTGATGAGTCAAGATGCATCACGTAAAGTGATTCTCGTCGAAACATTTGGAGAGATCGTGAAGCTCACTATCACCCCTCTTATGTTGAAGAATTGATTTTGTTAAAAAAGAATCCTTGTATGAGCGGCATAATGCTGGCAGCCGTACACCACTTCACGTCTTCGATGACAGTACTGTAAACGCACATCGCTATATGGATGAAGTCCTTGAAGCCTATTAAAGATTGTTCTAGGATGCTGTTGGTCCGGACCTTAGATCAGAAATGGCTAGATAACGGATCACTTTGTTTTCTTCGGGGATTCTTGAAGCATGGACCTCTAAGATTTGGCGAGATTTTCCTCGTCAAAAAGGTGTCTTTTTTGGCGATCCTTTCTTGGCAATTTTCTGCTTTCATTCTCATAATAAAAGAAACGTAATGCAGTCGGAAAAGGTCTTGGTGGCTGGTGGGATCGATGGGAGAAATCGATTTGGCGCGCATTCTCCCGGCCATCATGTGATGGTGGGGAGGGTGATGAATGCTTCAATAAAAGGTTGCTATTTCTGAGTCCAGTTATATGAGAAATCTATGGTCCGGACTTCATGTTTATGGACAAAAATGTGAAAAAACGCACAGAGCTCACATTGTTGATAATTTTTCTTGAAGAAGAGGATAATATTCACAGGAATTGGTCCTCGAAGTCTCCGGAATTCAATCCTATTGAACGTATTAAGGATGGTTTAAGGGGAGCCATTGCACAGCGTAACTCGCTTCCCACAACCCGCCAGAAGTTAAAAGCCGCGCTTTTGGAAAAAATGAGTTTAGTTGCCACAAATATTTATCGACACTCATAAACAGTATGAGAGCTCATTGTGGGGCTTGTATAGCAATGCACGGTGGTCACACTTCATATAAAACAGACTTGTTCCGAGATAAATGCTTTATCACTGATTCATGATTTAACACTTTTTGATGTACCCTGTATTTTCATTCGCGATTAAAAATTAAAACCATTTCCATATTGTTTTGTTTCTATATTCTTTCTCTCATAATATACCTTTGTGCTAAATTTCGTGGCGACACAGTCAATAGTTCATCAGTTTTCACAGATTGTATGTTTTTGACCTTAATTTTGGAAATGGGTGTATGAACAAACACATTGTAGATGACTGATTGTTTTATCTTTGACATTTGGGATCTTAAATTGTGCATTTTCACTATAGATGTTGAAATACAGTATTTCCATGTTATGTTGAGGAAACAAGTATTTCTGTTGTGAGACAAGTAAAAAAAAAAGGGTAAGGAACTATAAGTCCCCTTTCCCTATAACAATCTGGATTTCATTTGTAGCGTAGAATAAATGTAAAATAATTTGGAAATATTTATTAGATTTACTAGATTTCATTAGCTATTTCATTAACATTTAATTCTATGATATTCATAAATCCATATAAAAATAAATGCAAACAATACATCGAATTAAATTTTTTTAATATTTATTATTATCATTATTTTCTGTAACATATAAATTAATTCAATTGTCTCCTGGTGAATCGTGATTAATTTGCTTTGAAAAATTAATTCAGGGTTCACAAAGTAAATTAAAAACTCTAGGACTACCCGGGCACAGAATCGGCGCAACACTGTGACGTACATTGCAGACTCTTGAGAACGTCTACAGACTATTTTTCAACTGTTAAAATTTAGAAAAAAAAAGTTTGCTAGAAATTATTTTCCATGTGCCGTTGTAATATGGTTCACATCACATGCGATTGGCGAAGCTCCGATTCACGTTAAACTATGAATCACGGACGATTTTGTTCAGAGTTTTCCGAAAAAACAGGGCAATCATTTCCAAACATTAATAAATAAATAAATAAATAAATAGATAAACAAATCGGTCATAAATTCGAAAAATTTAACATAAAATGTATTGCAAATTTCAAGAAATGATCTAAAAAAAATCATTATCGTCAATTGTTTGGCAAAAATATCGCCAATTTTGGCATAGATCTCGGGAAAAATTGCGAATTTTGTCACAAATGGCAAAAATACTCAATTGTTTTCGAAAAATCGCGAAAAAAGGTAAATTTTATCAAAAGATCACGAAAAACAACAAAATTTGTCAAAAGATCCCAAAAAACGGGAAATTTTGATAACAGATCCCCAAAAAACCGGCAAATTTTATAAACCAATCGCAAAAAACAGCAAAATTTGTTAAATTATTGTAAGCAAATAACAAATTTCGTAAAAATATTGTGATAAAACGACAAATTTCGTCAAAAAATCGTGAAAAACCGGCAAAATTCGTGAAAAGTTCGTGAAAAACCTAATTTTGGTTCCAGGCATTACGAAAAAAAAGGTGAGTTTTGTCAAAAGATTGCAAAAATGGCAAATTTCGCAAAAGTTCTCGAAAAAATGAAAAATTTAATCTAAAGGTTGCAAAAAGTAACAAAATTCGTCAAATGATTCCGAACAATGGCAAATTTCGTCAAAACATCACAAAAAAACGACAAATCTTGTAAACAGATCGTGAAAAAAAACCCGGCAAATTTCCTCAAAAGATTGCGGGAAGACGATAAGTGTCATCAAAAAGTTGCAAAAAACCGCAAAATTCGCCAAAAAGTCGGAAAAAGCGCACGTTTTGTCTAGTTATCACGAAAAAACGCGTATTTCGTCAAAAAATCGCAAACAAAAGGCAAATTTTGAAAAAAAATGCGTAAAAATATCGAGAAGAAACAGTAAATTTCGTCAAAATGTCGCGAAGAAATGGCAAATTTCGTCAAAAGATTGCAAACACACTGAATATTTATTGAAACAATCGCGAAAAAGTGCAAATTTCGTCAATGGGGGCAGAAGTAAAAAAAAAGAAAAAACTTAGTGCCGGTCCCTTTTCTGGACGATGTACGATGGTGTTAAAAATTTTGAGGATAAAAGTAATTTTTTAAAAGCCCTTTCTTTTTATGTTAATCACAAATACTTTGAAGGTTTGAGTGCATGTAACGTAATGCGGGGGATTAGAAAGAGGGCATTTGTCATTAAGTTGTGCAGACTGTTTTTAAAGTTTCTACTTGTGTCACAGACCGCAGAAAAAAATTCTGCTGCTGTAGGATTCAGTGGCTAATGTATTAATTCATTTACTTTTTTAGGTAGTAGTAATACAGCGTGCTGCTTCAAAATTTGAAATTCAATTTTTGTACATAAATTTCTAATAAGTGAGATTTTTTGTGCACCATTATAAAAAAAACACTTTCAGATTTCAGAGATTGTTAACGCAAAAATACTTTTGCAAAAATATGTACCAAATTAAAAATTAAAGGGTATTTTTTTTTTGTATTAATAAGCAATTCCATGTGAACAAAACATTTTTAGGACTTTCCTACAAAGTTGAAAAGTGCTTATGCATTCGGTTTGTCTGTCTGTTTGTCCGCCTGGCCGCCTGGCCGCGCTCTAACTTTCGTAAATATATTTGGATCGCCGTGAAATTTTTAGATGTTATTGACATTTATCCTAGCACAAACCCTATTGAAAACGAAGTTTCTATCATGATTACTTTGTTTGCAGGGGTAGTCAAAAATTTACCGTTACATCACGGCCTATGGAATAAAATCGTTTCAAATGAATCTTGAAGATGTTACACTCTGCCAAACATATTAAAATTTATATGCATTTACGAGATGCATTAAAATATGCATTCTGTAGAAAAAAGGGATGAAAAATATCTATTATTCATTTACAGGGTCACACAAAAAAATTCCATTACATAATGGTAAAATGGGGATTTATGTGCGACAAATTTTAATTACAAGGTGGCCAGAAATAAAACACCCCTACTCTGACCTCCATGGATATCGAACTACTCAGTGTAAAGGCTCAAAATTTTGTACACATACTATTCAAAATATGGGGAAACGGATTTCACGAAAAAAAAATTAGTTCCTGAAATCACCGATAGGTGGCGCTGCACAACTGGAACTATGATCAAAAGACACAAATAATAATAAAAATTAAAATGTTTATGCGGAATGGAATGCTTCCATGCTTCCTTTTTAATTTTTCTGCCCCTTATGGAAAATAAAAATAGTAAAGAAGCTAGAACTCCCGTTGTAACTGCAATTTCATACTGTAACCAGAAAAATTTGCGTAAAGCATGGGTAGAAGCCATGTTCTGGGTATAAAAGAAGTTAAAAGGTGGGGAATGTCATTCTTATTAGTGATGGCTATCACGCTGCCAGAACGCGCTTTGCTTGTGAAGTTGTTTTACGAGAATAAAGGAAATGCTCCAGCAGCACTTCGAGAGTTTCGCCGACTTAAGGATTTGCGTAAGGGACCATTGCTTCCACAAGCTCTCAGGAGAATGATCGCTCGATTCGAGGAAACTGGACATCTTGGAGTTCAGCCTGGTCGAGGACGCAAACCAGTTCGTTCAGATGTCGTTGAAGATGTTGCCACCGGTATTGTTGAACAGTCAATGGATAATGTTTTAGGCTGCAGTAGTGCACGTGCAGTGTCACGACACTTGGGTGTTCCCTATAGCACAGTGTGGAACATACTCAGAAAAATGGTGCATTGTTTCCCGTACAAAATCCGCCCTAATCAACAATTGCTGGCCACAGACAGGGAGATGCGACTGACCTTTGCATTGACATTTCTTGCTAGAGTTGAAGTGGATGCATCGTGGCCGTGGCAGATTCTGTGGAGCGATGAGGCCCATTTCCACCTCAGTGGAACAGTGAACACCCATAACTGTCGCATATGGGACACGGCAAACCCCCGTACCTTCCAAGAGATTCCACTCCACTCACCGAAAGTTACAGTCTGGTGTGGATTCACAGCCACATTCATCCTTGGACCGTTCTTTTTCGAAGAGGTTACTCCCAATAGCCTTGAGACATGTACCGTGACGGCCAACAGGTACAAAAGGATGCTCGAAACATTTGTTGTACCCCATTTGCAGCAGCGCCAATGCCTTGACACCATTACTTTTATGCAAGATGGAGCACCTCCACACATTGGACTCCCTGTGCAACAGTTTCTTCGCCAACATTTCACCAATGACAGAATAATCAGTCGCGCGTTTCCGACAACTTGGCCATCTCGTTCACCGGATCTTAATCCGTGTGATTTTAGGTAGATTTCGTAAGAAATACTACCTATTGCAATCGCACCAGTTTATATATATATATCTATCTATCTATCTATATATATATATATCTCACTTTTTTATGGACACGATAACTTCTATAATTCTTAACCAATCTCCACCAAACTTGGACATAAAATCAATGGGGATAAAATCTTGGATGAGTTCGTTAATGGGCAAAATCGGACCAAGGGGGTCGGAATAGGGGGCGTTTTTGTGAAAACCGAAAAAACGCCATAACTTCTTAATTAAAGTAGATATCGAATCGGTTTAAAGTTTATATTACTTCTTAAAAATGGGCCAAAAGTATATATATGAAAGATTTTTGATAAATTTAGAAGTGGGCTCAAGGGGCGAAAAAAACAGGGATTTTGAGAGAAAAAAATTCATAACTTCGTCAATTTTCAAGATATCAAGTCCAACTAAATTTTTTATAAATGTTCTTAAAATTATCTAAAACTTTTGTATTTACAAGTTTTTGATAGGACCAACTTTTACCGATGAAAAAAATTAAAAACGAAAAGAAAAAGGGCGCTGAAAAAAGAGAAAAATCCATAACTCCGTCAATTTTTAAGATATCAAATCTGATTAAATTTATTTTACATCTTCTCAAAAATATCTACAACTTTTATATTGACAAGAGTTTCATAGGACCAATTCGTACAGCAAAAAGAAATTAAACAAAAATAGGAGTTGGAGAAAAAAACCTCAAATCCAAACGGCTTATATTCTGACTCATTTTTAAATTCATTTTTGATTTTAAACGCATCCAAATGGTAGATCCTCTTATTTAGAAACTGTATAAAGTGACACATTGGTCAATTTTCTGATAAAGACAGAATAAATTTAAAAAAAAGGCTACCAAAAAGGGTATTTTGAACAGAATTTCCGAAAGTCATCCGGACTGAAAATTGAAGGAAGTATTGAAATAAGAAATCGCGTTTTTTTCTGACTCGTTTTTAAATCCATTTTTGTTCTCAAACGCATCCAATTTACAGATCCTCTTATTTAGGAACTATATAATGTGATGCATTGGTCAGTTTTTTGATAAAGACGGAATATATTTCAAAAAAGGCTACCAAAAAGGGTATTTTGAACAGAATTTTCAGAAATCATCGAGACTGAAAATTTAAGGAAGTGTTCAAATAAGAAATTGCGTTTTTTTCTGACTCGTTTTTAAATCCATTTTTGCTCTCAAATGCATCCAATTTACAGATCCTTTTATTTAGGAACTATATAATGTGATGCATTGATCGGTTTTTTGATAAGGACAGAATATATTTTGAAAAAGGCTACCAAAAAGGGTATTTTGAACAGAATTTCCCGAAGTCTTCGAGATTTGAAAATTTAAAGAAGTTTTCACATAGCAAATTGCGTTTTTTATGACTCGTTTAAAAATCCATTTTTGCTCTCAAATGCATCCAATTTACAGATCCTCTTATTTAGAAACTATATACTGTGACGCATTGGCCAGTTTTTTGATAAAGATAGAATATATTTTTAAAAATGCTGTCAAAGTGAGTATTTCGCACAAAATTTTCGAAGCAAGCATGATTAAAGAATTAAGGATGTATTCAAACAACAAATCGGTTATTTTATGACTCATTTTTAAATTCAATTTTTTTCTCAAATGCTTTCAACTGACAGTTTTTTGTTATTTAGGAGCTGTAAAATGTACTGTTTTGGTCGATTTTTTAATAAATTTAGAATCTATTTCAAAATATGTTGTCATAATGGGCATTTGAGCTGAATTTTTCTTAAGATGATTCTGATAAAACCAGTTTTTGCAGGAAAATGAAATTAAAAACTTTTCATAAACGGCCAAATGAAGTTATTAAACTGGGTTTATCTCTAATCATATATATTTTTTTGTTGAAATGAGCACACTTCGAAATCTACCTCCGCCTATAGGCCCAGCCGACAGGGATTTTTTGGCTTTGGGGACACTTAAAAAACCTTGTTTATCGAGAACGTCTGGTAACCTTGGCAGATTTGAAAGAGAGTATCAGTCTGCATGTGAGAAACATCTCAGATGACCAGTTACGATCCGCAGTTGAACAAGCTGTCCACACACTTCACATTTTACATCTTCAGGAAGGGAACCATATTGAGCAGCATTCCCTGCATCGATAACGTCCTTGTTTCATGTATGCTTGGTACTTTCAAATAAAATGTGTTTAAAACGTGTTTTTGTGTCTTTTCAGCATACGTCCAGTGGTACAGCGCCACCTATCGGTGATTTCTGGAACTAAATTTTTTTTTCGTGAAATCCGTTTCCCCATTTTTTGAATAGTATGTCCACAAATTTTCAAGCCTTTACACTGAGTAGTTCGATATCCAGGGAGGTCAGAGTAGGGGTGTTTTATTTCTGGCCACCCGGTATATTAAATTGTTTCATATATAATAAAATTTATGTAAAAATATTTAGGCTTAATATGTAGGCTTATATATAGGTTATATAAATTACACAATACAGTCATGCATAATATGAAGTAGGGGGAACTGGGGTACATTGATACATGGGGCACATTGATACACCCCCTCTACCGCTCACAGGGTCATTACAGGAAGTTTCACAACAGCTCCAAAAGATGATGCTAGTGTATTCAACTACATACAGAAAATCTTGGAATGATTCAGTAGTTTGATGAAATGGGACGGGTGATTTATTGTTTTTGTTGTTCAAAAGTAAATATGAGTTGAACAATTGAAATGCTGTTATACAACTGTTCCAGTATTTTCAACCAAAATGAATACTCTCCCTGGTAAGTACAGCTACTCTTTATCAGTTCTTCATTATTTATTGTTAGATATATTGTGAAGTGTTGGATTTGAGACTCATTTTATTCAAAATCGCTGTATGGGGCACATTGATACAGTCTATGATGGGGCACATTGATACAGCCTAAATCCTTTAATAGTTCATATTTTCATTATCTTTTATTATTTTTTTTACCATACACTCCTTAATCCAACCTTTTTTTCACGAAAAATTTCTAATATTAGTTTTTATTGAAGTGAAATAGCTCTAATTTCTTTATATTAGAACATTTTATAGTATTTTTGAAAACAGAAGACGTAGGAACTTACCCAGTATCTAGTGCTTGTAGAACTAATATAAAAGAAAAGGACGCCATTCTAGCAAATCTCGAATTTATATCGATTCTCCAGAGAAAAAAGTATTTTCGACATGCGAAATGTTAAGTAAGAGAAACAAACTGCAGAACAGAAAATGATACTTACATTATAAACAGAATTTTTAATATAATTATCCTTTATTTTCTGTTTATGAACCTATTTATAAACAGAAAAACTGGTAATTTTTTCATCTTTCATAAGAAAGAAGATAATGCTGGGGTTGAAGTGCTAGATATGACAAAGTTACCACAGCCAACAATTAGACAAGAAACAGCCAGAACATCAGGTCATAATATATTTAATTTTGATTGCTTTAATATTGCTTAAAAATAAATTGTGGGTGATTTGAATTTTTATAAATAAATATAAAAGGGTTTTCTAATTCATTTTCTATGAAAAATATGCATTGGTATTGTTTTGTCGTCATTTTTCTCAAACGTATCAATCTGCCCCGGGGATGGGGCACATTGATACAAATGACTTTTTTTGATTTTTTTAAAATTACATGCAAAAATACTATATAAAACAATGATTGTACATTTTTATAACATACTACACAAGTTTTGCTGTCACCTCATGGAAAAAAAACTTGAATTTTCTACTTTCTTGACACCAAAAAAAATCTTAGAAAAAAACTGTATCAATGTACCCCAGTTCCCCCTATATAGCATTAACAGAGACACACAAAATATTTCAAATAGTATATTCTTTCCGAAGTATTGTAAGTGTATTCGATGATGGCTGATGGATGACTGAAATGCATTTTAATTATAATATGAGCATTTAAGTTTCACTAAATCTGTACATATTATAATGTGTGTATAAATACTATAGTTGATATATATCGCAAACGTTTCTGAATATGAGATTAAATTACTTAAAAGTGGTTTTTAAAAAAGTTACACGTTTTTTTACGCTGACTGCATTCAATTTACTAAGAAATGGTTGCACAATATAGATAAAATGGCATACAGGGCCACGCAAAGACTTGACTACATAGTTTTGTTAAAGAAGTGTTCGAAAATGCTTCATAATCTATGCTTAACGCATAATTTTTCTTACGTGTTTTAAAGGTTAATTGTGAAAAAATGAACACAGTGGGCAACATTAAATTTCTAAATGAATGGCACATCTGATGCTATTGAGTAAAGTATGTTTATGGATTGGGAGGTGGCTCACAGACCATTACTTCATCGACGTGACGGCTGAAACTCGAATCGCATGTTAAAATGTAACTGGTATGACAAGTGACATCTTAGTCGAAAACATCTGCAAACCCGATTTAGTGGTTTGCTGAGAGTTTTACCATTGTGTTTTCCTGTTCACATTTCTGCATGTTTTCATATCATAAGGTACAGGAAAACACACTTTGGCTATCCCCGAGATATTACTTGGCAGATCAGTTGCATTTCAATATGCTAGTAGTGTTCTGTCTAATCCTGGAATTTTATCCATAAACTCGATGAGGTAGAGTTCTGTGCAACCACATCCCGGCTTATTTCGGATATTATTACTTTAAGAAAAAGGTGTATAAGTATATATTATATCTTTTGATTCGCTAAAAAATCCTAATTCGGCATAACTTGTTGCAAAGAGAGAAGAACTGGGCGCCAATTCCCCATTTTGACGGTACCATCAAGTCATCAAGTTATGACTTGAAATCTTGGCACATTAAAGAGACCGATAAGTACAACAAAAATATTTTAGTCTGCCTCGATCAGTCTCATCATTCCTTGGCACAAGACGATGTAACAGGGGCGTCAATCAGGGTTGGAAGAAAAAAAAAAGTTTTTTTTTTTTGTTTAAACCGTTTTTTTAAACATCCTTCCTTTTTATATATCCATGCATAATTATTGATAAAAATAAACATTGTTGGATTATAAGTTGTGTAACATCATTTTAAAATAATTTAAATTAAATAATTACAGATAATTTGAGCAGAAAATTGAAAAAATTCATATTTCAATTTAAACAGTATTAGCAAACAATCGTATGTTCAAAGAATAAACTGCTCTACACAGTGAAACATTGATACTCAGACAATCTTTATAAACAATCTTTTGATTACTAATTATAAACACTTGGATGCAGTTTGATTTTACAGTTATTCAAAAAATATATTTTGAATACTTCTTGGGATTTTGTTTTTTAAGTGATAATTTGAAATCAACATTTTTGGTCATTAGATTCAGCATATAATAGGGAAAAAAATAAGATTATTATTAAAATAAATTAACTAGCGTACAATCTTTGAATACTCTTATTCAACTTAATATTTTGAATTTAATTCTTCAAAAAAATCTCCCCAATCAACATTTTTTTTTCTTTTTTTACAGATTGAGGCGAAAATTTTAAAGACCACCGTTATATTATTAACTGCAATAAATAATCTACATTTTTTTAATTAAAAATTTTTATACTAAATATTGAATATTTTTAATCTATTTTATCTTTGATCAACTCACATATCTGAGGCTTTTTCTTTAGAGCAATAGATATGTTCACCAATGCATACTGATTTTAATCCTATACATAAAAAAATGACCTAAACCCAATGTATGCAATGCTTATTGCTGAAATGAAGTATCAAAAGCAGAAATTATTTATATCCAGTAATCTGAAACATATAAAGAAAAAAGAGAAAATATTGCTAGTTTTCTTCTAAAAAACCAATTTTTTTTGAAAAAAAAAAAAAAAACGGTTTAAATTGTGGTTTAAACCATGGTTAAAACCAATTGGTTTAAACCATGCCAACCCTGGCGTCAATTGTTAATTTTGGCGGTATTATCACGTCATTGAGTTACGTTTTAAAATCTTGGCACGTTAAAGATACCGATAATTACAATAAGAATGTTTCAGACGGCCTTCTAATGTAATGGTACAAGGTGAGCAGAGTGAAGCGCCAAATTTCAATTTTGGGGATATTATCGCATCAGAAATTATGGCACGTTAACCCCTTGAGGGGCGAGCACTAATATCTCTGTAATATTGAATTTTCACCAGAAAAATCGAAAGATTTTGTTTTAAAATAAGAAAACACAATTTTTCAAAATTTTGCCGCCAAAGTTAAAAATATAAAATTGATTTAAAAGTTGCTACTGAGAATCTAGTTTCAATTAGGTGGGATAAAATGTATACTACCGACCCTCAAGGGGTTAAAGATATAGACTAGTGTAATGTGTTAAAATTTCGGGACATAACCCTACTTATATGGTATAGAGGTGTTTCCGTGTTTTCATACATTTTCATCATGTCAATGCTATAATTATAGCTCAGATGAGTGAAACTAGTTCCGGAGTTCGCAGCCATATCCAACAAATAAGAATGAAATACATCAGCTAGGTATTGTCTGAGTGGCTCAGTAGAAAGCGAGTTGGCACGGCAAGCCATGGTACTCAATTTCGGATCTTCGCCTGGACATTTTTTGCTCGGTTGAGAAACCTCAACTTTACTACTCCAACTTTGAAGATGACGATGAAAATGAATTCTTTTAAATTAAATTCTTTTAAATTTGATTATACTGGAATATTAATTGTAAAATCTCTTGGCTTTTTTCGTGAATTTACTAGTTTGAATTTTTAGGCTTAATCATTTAGTCTTGCATTAGAAATAATTCTCCTGTTAAGAAAAAAAGTGTATGCTAGTTGTTTGATGTATGTATTCCAGTACTATTTATTTTAGCTATATCAGAAAGATAAGAGTATATGTTTCGTGGATTCATTAGGCAAATGGATCTTCCTCTTTTTCCCCCGAGAGAAATAGGACATTGTGTGATAAATCATCCTGAAGAACAAATCAGACGTTTTTTGTTTCTCCCTTAGAGATTTACATTCATATTTTTCCAGTGACAGTAAAGATTTATATAGTACATATTTTCTAGCCATTTCCATACATATGAGACACTACACTTTTTTATATTTTCTGCTGTTCTATGTATAATTATTTCTGAAAATGTTTAATTTATCATTTATATACAATAAAATGTAAAGTAATAGCTCTTATGGAAAAATTAAATTTGTCATTGCATTTGTACTTAAATGATTATTCAATTATTTTAAATATTTGCCATTCCCAGCTTCAATTTGTTCTAATCAAATTTTGTCTGAGACAGACTTTTTGCTACAAAATGATCTCGAAGACGTTTTCGTGAGTATATGTCATCGGACGTAATAAACACCCGGACCACACATACCCGCTAGTCTATGCTTGAAACTTATTAGATTTGGCTTTTATCCAATCAATATCTACCTATTAAGAATTCGACGCTAAATCCAAAGAAATAATTTATTAAATAAGTGCTGCTAGAGTATGTGAAATAATTTTCGGTTGGGGATGTTGCACATAATTACATCTGCATCTCGCTGTCATAAACCACTAGCTTCATTTTAAAGTTTTGCACAAGAACATCCATTGTACAATGGACTGACTGAGCAGTGTTTTCTCTGGAAACTGATCAATTGTTTCATTGAAAACTGCCCACGTTTCCATTTCATTTTTATGGTGCAATTGAAGGCATGGCATTCAACACAGTTTTGTGTTTACAATATGTACTTATTCTACAACCCTTCAGTGCATAGTGGCCATTGATATAGGCGTAGTCAATGAATAAATTAATGAGCAAATAGCATATCGTTCAGTTAATACAGGTTTTGTGAGAAGTTAATTTCTTATAGGATGATTACGAATCAGAAAAAATCATCCAATTAAAATGCGCAACTAGATTAGTGTTTTGAAAAGGAGGAAAATTTTAAAAAAAGTAAATATTATGTTTTTAAAAAATATTCTTTAAAAACATGTCTTAAATGCCTATATGCTGAATATCAAAACCGTAGCTGTTATATTAACATATTTTTAGGGGTGAAAGGGGGATGGAAGGCTGATTTGGAAAGGGGCTAGATTTGTTACAGTGGATGTGAAATGGCTATCGTTTTTTGGACTCTGGATCACATTCATGCAGTGTTGAATTCAGATATTTTTCTCAGGGAGGGACTTTTGTGGCTCCGAGGGGGGACGACATTGTACAGTTCCGGAGGGGGATTTAGCTTTTTGACCATTAAAAATAAAAAATCTCAAAAAATTTCTGAAACATTTCATTGCTCCGGGGGGATGTCCCCCCGGGCCACCCCCTGAATTCGACACTGCATGTAGCCACGTCTCATCCACTGTCACAAATATAGCCCTATAAGCTCCAAATCAGCCTCCCCCCCTCACCTTCCATTTGAAAATCCTTTCAAAATAGCTCTTTAAAACTGAGGAGTGATCTTCAGTGTAAAAATATGTTAATATAGCAGCTACGGTTCTGGAATTGAGCATATAGGCATCTAACACATTAGGCTTTGATACGCCACATCAACCATCGCAATACAGATATTTTATATACACTAGGGATGATAATTATGGAACAACCCATGTACGCGAATATGTAAATAATGTGTTTAAAAAGGTGACGATACAATCAAAAGGTAATTCACAGTTTTCATAAAATTTGTATGACTGTTCATATTTTAATAATTTGTTTAATAGACTTTCCTTATTTTTGCTTTGTTACAATCGAAAATTATTTCAATACATTTTTTTAACATTTGGACAGTATTGCTATTTCGTATTATTGTTCAGTTTCATTCATAATAGCTTAACGATATATCATAAATTTTAATTGTTTGTTACATTATCTATACATTTAAAAGACCAGGAAATTTTTTTAATCATATGGCCTGATATTTCTACTGACCGAATTTGATAATTTTTAAACGAAAGCACTTTTTTTGTGGATGTGCCCATACTTTAGTTTTTTTTAAATAATTCCATTTTTAGATGCGTTCGTAATTATGTAAATACGTAGCACCTATAGTTGTCGTTTCGTCCGCATATAACAGCTCAAGAACTACCCAATCGAATCATTTGAAATTTAAAATATATAAATATTGCATACTTTTGTTGAGTCATTTCAAATTTTATGAAAATCGGATGGTTAATTCAATTACAGGGACAATCAAAAGTATTCCGTTACATTACGGTCAATGGGGGAAAATGTTTCAAATGCATTTTAATGGTGTTACACTCATTCGAACATAATAAAAATGATATGCAAATATAAAGTACTTATCATAATATACATTTTGCATAATCTGGGGGTGCAAAGAACATTTGGTATTGATTTACAAGACCATACAAAAGTATTCCCTTACATAATGGTATAGAGCGAGCATTGTTTGGTGCGCATTTTAATTGTAATTAACTATTTACAATTTTCTGAGATTGATATATGAGAGTAATATTTTTAAAACTTCGTTATCGAACGAACGCACCTCATTTGCTACGCTTCACGTGCATTTTCCAACTTGTTATATTTTAAATTTAATTTTAAAAGTTGTTTTATGAAATTTCTTTCCATTTGTGGCAATCGGATTACTTTCATTGTAGAAGGAGGAAAAGGAAACAATGGCTATGAGAATTACCATATCATTACAAATGCGATTTTCTTATTAAAATTAATTACAATTTTAAAACTTTTGAATAGAAAATGACGTCACGATTTAAAATAACTCATTTTTAATCATAAAATGTTACAGGTCCGTAATTTTCTTTTTCATTTGGTTGATACTGCGATTGAGATACTAACCTCAGAAGATTTCAGTAAGTGAAAATGATATTATATTAAAAATTAAATGTGTAGTGTATTGCATGCAAAATTGATCTGACAACGTGGCATCAAAATTAGAAATGTAACAATTAATAATCTATTGCGCGTTAAAATATTTTTTTAAATAGTAAATATGAAAAATATGCAACTGTAATTTTTGCGATGGTGAAAAAGGTGTTAGGGTACCCTGGGGTAATAACGTCACGTTAAGGTTTTACCAATTTTCATGGCTCAGTTTTAGTTTGTATTTTTCAAACAAATATATGATTTGATACAGCAACTCATTGACTATCTATATAAAGAAAATAATTTAACAGATATGTATTCATAAAATGTAATGGCGTGATTTCTTGACCAATGCTATTTGGCGTTATTACCCACCTATATGGGTAATAACGCCATGCAAACAAAACTATGAAATAAGATGGAATAATTGCATGTAGATTGCCCAATTCTAAAAATAGAAACTCAACAATCTTAGAAATTGACAAATTGCATTCTAAGCTATTGAAAATGTTCAATTTTTTTTGAAAGTGTAAGAAAAATAAAAGTGTGGTGTGTGTGTGTGTGGGGGGGGGGAGGATGAGGCAAAAGAATATCAGACCGCGAGCTTTTTTTTTTGCTTAAAAAGGACCGCTTAAATAGAATTATTAGAAACACTGCACAGTTTTAACTGTGTTTATTTGAATCAGTATTTAGGATGTAGTTCGGCCACTGTAGGGAATCAACCGGGGTATTAATGCCAAGGATTGGCGTTATTACCCCGTTATAGTTATTGCGCTGTACATTTTAAATTACAAATTATCTCGAGAAGATATCCAAAATCTTCAATAATATAGTCCATAAAATGTACTACAAATTTATGTAATTAACAAAGTATTTCCGGATAAAAAAAATAGTCTTCATATCACAAAACGTATCTCGCAAATTTTAGATCAAGCGTTAATTTTAGTTGCTTGTAAAAACAATAAGACCTAAAAATGAAACAAATTAACTTGAAGCTGTTTTTTGCGATTTATATGACTCAAAACCCTTCTGCACAGAGCACATGGGTGTCATTTACCAGATTATTTCATAATTATGCAAAATATTAGCGCTTGGCGTTATTACCCCGCCTGGCGTTATTACACCAGACCACCTTATTTTCAGATTTCGTTGAAAACAAAAAAATGCAACTGTGTCACAATGGCGCTGTTTTCGTTGATTTTTCATTTCGTAATACCAGAGATTAACGCTTTAAATAATAACTTCATAATTTATTATCTGAATTACATGTTATTGATTACTAATAGAAATAATGTATGATTTTTCGGTGCTACTTGGTTATCCCATCGACCTATTTCGCCAAATTATACAAATCGCCAAACTAATAGCTAAATTATACATATCGACTTAATTTTTATTTTAAATAGCAAAAAAAAACAAAAACAAATAATTAGTAGAATATTAATAAAAATACAAATAAAATTCGAAATAAAATCGCTTAATGACGTTTAAAACACCTTTATGGTATTTAATGTCATTGAATGCGACATTCAAGGTCATCAATTATTGCATTTAATCTTATGGTTTTGCAATAAATTTTTGGTCGACGGAAGATCCAAATAGTACCAATTTTTCAATAATTTCAAAAGTTTAAGTTAAACTTCAGTTCTAATATTTGTTTTTTGAATTAATCCAGCCGATGAAAGATTGATTACTTATTGCAACTATATTTTTGCCGAAACGTCAGTGAAGGCTTACTTTGGAGACACGAAATTTTTTGGTTTCTGTCTGTCTGTTCCGCGATAACTAACGCAAAAAACATCCGATTGACTTGAAATTAAGTGGGTATGTTAGTGAGGCACTGGGATTAAGCTGTATAGTTTTTTGTTAGATTTGATTCATTCGTTCGTAAAATATAGAATATTTTATTTTGCGCAATAATGCTTTTCTATGGCAAATCCAATGATTTTCAATTTTTTTTTTTTCCTTGAGAGAAAATGACACATTTCATTAATGGAATTCAATGATAAATGGACACTGAAATTTACCAGTTAAATTATTCATATTGTTTTGAAATTTTGTTTATGCATTTGTCAGATTTTTAAAGTTATTACTGTAAATTTTGGAGATTTTTTGTAAATGTGTTCCAATAATATAAACTAATTTGTTTTAGATATTTACTTATTTCAAATGTATTTATTTCTTTTTCTTTATTTTCTCTTAAGGGTTGCTAAGCAACCATTCATCCTGATCCTTATTATATTTTAATGCTATAAATTTGAAAACGTGTACGAAAATTTAAAGTCAAAGTCAAAACTGATGAATTAATTAATGTCTTTGTGTCTTTGCTGATAAATATAACATTGCCCAGAAAAGAATACAGGCTATGTTTTATTAATTTTATTCAAATATTTTCCTTAATAATTCAAAATTTCCTTCTTTTTCATACAGAATCAAGAGCGATTTTTTAGATAAAATTTAACCAATTTCCTTTATCGTTGCCAAAAAAAAAAAAAAAAAAATCTGGAATAATTTTTCAACGGCAATAAGTTTCAATTGAGCAATTTCCATTCGAAAAATTAAACTAAGAAAAAATAAATATGACATCAGAATTAAAATAAAAATAAAAATAGTACTTTGTTAAATATTAAACATGGAAATTTGTTTCGTTAATAAGAATTTTTCTGACAAAAATGGGGGCATAATTAGAAGTAAAAGAAATAAAAAATAATTATATTTTTAACAAATATTTCAATTGGTAAAATTTGACGTCATAATTGAAATAAAACAGGTATTTTATAGTTATCGTTAAAAATACAAGAAACATGGACAGCAATAACTCATGAATAATGACGTCATTGCCGAAACTTCTGCGAAGGCTTATTTTGGCGATGCAAAATTTATTGTTTTCCACTCTCAGTCTATTCTTCTGTCTATCTGTCAGTCCCCGATAACAGCCACAAAATGCAATCAAAACTTCTTATTTTCGTAAACAAAATTGTAAAACCTTAGATTACTGAGTTTACACTTTCAAAAGTTCCTGATACATCAGATTTAGGTGGTTTTGGTGGGCAGGTATCTAGAAGTATGAGGATAATGAAAAATGCTTATTAAAACTTCTCACTTATCCTTATAAATCAAAATGTAGAAAAAATACAAGATATACGATAACCATTAGCAGATTGTTAGAAAGTTAGAAATTTAAATTTAATGAGACTACGGGGGGTTCAAGGGGGCGGAAATCTACTGTGGTATAATAAAAAAACAAAAATAATAGATCATGAATTTTTCAGAATATCCAAACATAACTAAATCTTTAATTTAACGGCTTTTGATGGCTTCAAATTTCTTATTCTTATTTTATTCTTATAAATAATTACGTAATTCGAAAATTTTAAATTACAGTTTCCAGGAAGTTGAATATTACGACGCTAAGTGTGTTTTTAAAAAAAGAAGTGAAAAGCTGACGTTGAGGCTCTTGATCTGCAGATTTACTAGTTATAACTTCAGTGTAAGAGCTCTTTCAAACATCTTATTCGTCGAATTCGACGGTTTTCGGCTCGTTTTTCTGAAAATATTATTGCTGATACATTATCCTCTATCACAGGCAATTCAACTAAAGCTATAATTCTCCGATGAGATAAAAATCAATATCCATTTTTTTCTCATGCTTTTTTTCGAACAGAAGTGTTGACTATCTATGATGTTAAATCCTTATTGTCCAAATCTTTTTGGGTTTGGCTTAGTGCCAAAATTTTAACAATTATTTTGAGCCAGACCTTTGTGCCAGACTCATTAATAATCATCGAAATTCATTTCAATGTACGGCTAGTGCAGTGAGAAAAGTTTAGTTTTATATTGTTTAAGAAATAGGGATTTTTTGGCTTATTCGTCATTGGAAATAAAAAAAATACTTAAAGACTTGTTTATAAAGATCAAAAGTACGTATTTTTTTGTTGAAATATATTTATTTGATTGACATTACTTTAAAATATTCAACTTTCTTCAGAAATGTTTGGATTACTGACAACTTTTTGCGTATTTAGTATCTTTTTATGCATATGTTGTTTTTCTATTTTCCAGATAATATTATAGTAATTACGATTAATTATGTTATCTGTAAAACAATAAAGTAAATGAATTTCTATTATTTGATTTCTATAACGATGCGATACAATAACGATATGATATAACGATGCGATACAATCAAAATGTTTTTCACAGTTTTAATAAAAATTTAAATTACTGATTATATTTTAATAATTTGTTTAATAGAAGGACTTTCCTTATTTTTACATTGTTACAATCGAAAAGTATTCCAATACATTCTTTTAACATTTGGGAATTATCATTATTTCAGATTATTGTTAAGTTTCATTCATCATAACTTAACGATATATTATAAAATTTAATTGCTTGTTACATTATTTTTTTGAAAATAACATTATTGTTACATTGTTAAAACCCCCTGACCATGTAGAAAAAGGGCAAAAGTGTAATGTTGTTTTCTCTTTAATTTTTTTTGTAAAATGCTAATAAAAGTTTTTTTTTCCAACATGATATAATTTTTAAAAAAATATATATAGGTATATAAGCCTCCACAGTATTAATCATAACTTGATATCTTAAAACTGAGTAATATTTCTAGAATTATATTAATTTAAATAATACTATTATTGCAGTGAAACCGGACGCTTAGTGAATGGATATATCAGTTCGCCGCTGTGAGAAGTTTTTAACCTCTGTCGCAGGTAATTCAACTAAAGCTATAATTCTCCGAAGAGTAAAAATCAATGTCAACTTTATT
Organism: Maratus speculifer; assembly: GCA_964019185.1. Classification (NCBI taxonomy): domain Eukaryota; kingdom Metazoa; phylum Arthropoda; class Arachnida; order Araneae; family Salticidae; genus Maratus; species Maratus speculifer. Next base: position 50,498,902 of record OZ025290.1, on the reverse strand, counting down.
CGTGTTCTTTTTCGAAAAGAAGTGTTGACTATCTATGATGTTAAATCCTTACGTCTGATTTTTTTTTTTTGGGGGGGAGGGGGGGTTAGTGCCAAAATTTTAACAATTATTTCAAGACCTTTGGGCCAGAATCATTAATATTAACCGAAATTAATTTCTATGTACGGCTAGTTCAATAAGAGAAGCATAGTTTTATATCGCTTCAGAAATAGAATTTTTTTGGCTTTTATTACACAAGCGGCCCGCTCTCACTTTGCTTCGGGTAGAGCAAGTCGTCCAGTCCTGTGCCACTACTGACAAAGCAAATTGTTACTACCACTTCATCCTATTAAAGTTAACTACTAAAAATATTATCGTCCTTTTAGGTAGTCGGATAAAATGTAGCCTAAATGTTAATCTAAGGTGTCAGATACCTCCATACAGAATTTCATAAAAATCGATTCATCCGTTCTTGAGTTATAAATGGTGTAACTAACACGACTTTGTTTTATGTATATAGATTATAATCAATAGTATTTGCAGCGCACGCGATGTAAGGATTTTTTAAGGTCATTTTTCTACACCTTGGGTTACATGATTAGCATTTTAGTAATGATCCCTAATTTTTTTGAAAATATAATATAGCCTGTGTTCACCGGAAATAGTGTAACTTTCCAACGGCGAAATAATTTTTCAAATCTGTCAAGTAGTTTCGGAGCCTATTCAATTCAAACAAACAATCAATCAAATCTTTTCTCTTTATAATATTAGTATAGATAATCAATGGTATTCGCAGCGCATGCGATGTAAGGATTTTTTAAGGTCATTTTTCTACACCTTGGGGTACATTATTGGCACTTTAGTAATGATCCCTAATTTTTTTTAAAATTTAATATAGCCTATGTTCACCGGAAATAGTGTAGCTTTCCTATGGCGAAAGAATTTTTCAAATCTGTCAAGTAGTTTCGGAGCCTATTCAATTCAAACAAACAAACAATCAAATCTTTTCTCTTTATAATATTAGTATAGATAAAGACTTGTTTATATAAAAAGAAAAATTGAAATACATATGTGGGAGCGATTCTTTCTCCCACACCAAAGCAGTCATAGGTCTCAATTCCAATGATGTCGAGTCGTCGCTAAGGACTGACACGGAGGAACTGAAGTAAGCAGAGGTGAAAGAACGTTGTTTTGTTTTTTGGAAAAAAGGACGCAGAACGACGCGAGATGATGAATTCATATATAATGGAACGACGAACGATAAATTAAGATGTTGAAGTGCCTGTAATTTCTTGTATATAGTCTCCTGTAAATATATTTTTTTGTAAATATTTAATTGTTAACAGAAGTTTTAAAAGTTATTGGTGTCAGGTCTAATTTAATTATGATTTGAAAGAACTTTAAAGTTCCACATATATTTATTTGATAGATATTGCTTAAAATGTTGAATTATTTTCAGAAACGTTTGGATTACACATAACTTTTTGTGTATTTAGTATTTTTTATGTATGTTGTTTTTTGATTCTCTTGCTAATGTTATAGTAATACATTATTACAACTGAAAAGTATTACAATACATTCTTTTAACATTTGGAAATTATTGTTATTTCATATAGTTTCATTCCTCATAACCTAACGATACATCATAAAATTTAACTGTTTGATACATTATTTTTCCGAAAATAACATTTCTGATACATTAATCTCTATCACAGGTAATTCAACTAAAGCTATAATTCTCCGAAGAGATAAAAATCAATATCAACTTTTTTCGTGCTCTTTTTAGAAAAGAAGTGTTGACTATCTATGATGTTAAATCCTTTATGTCTGAATTTTTTGGTTTGGCTTAGTGCCAAAATTTTAACAATTATTTCAAGACTTATTGTGCCAGACACATTAATAATAATCGAAATTAATTTGAATGTACGGCTAGTGCAATAAGAAAAGCATAGTCTTATATCGCTTCAGAAAATGGGGATTTTTTTTTATAATTCATTTGAAATAAAAAAAGTACATAAAGATTTGTTTATAAAAATCAAAAATATTTTGTGTTGGAATTTCTATTTATTTGATTGATATATCGCTTTAAAATGTTAAACTATTTCCATAAATGTTTGGATCACTGACAACTTTTTGCGAATTTAATATCGTTTTATGTATGTTGTTTTTTTGATTCTCCAGATAATAGTAAAGTAATTACCGTTATTGATATTTTCTGTTAAATAAATAAATGAATTTCTATCATATGATTTCTATAACGAAACGCTTGCTGTATTTTGCATCTTCATGTTTTCACAGAGATTACGTTTTATGCATTTCTGATACATTTTTATTATAATTCAATGTATTTAAATTTCTAAAACTTGAAACATTTGAAATGCATTGCTATACTGCTTATACAGCTAAATTATTAAATAACGTTATTTATAAAGTAATACTTCAAAACGTATTCAGAAACGTTGTGTCATAATCATCTATCTATGACAGTGTTGTAATGATATAACTATTAGTTTCTCTATAGGTTTTGAAAGTGAAAGAGAAGGCTTCACATCTTCGGTTTTTGGGTCCCCATTCTGAGACCACCTCTGTTGTTTTATTTACAAAAACTAAAATGTGGTTTACGTTTTTACATCACTTCTTAATAGCTGAAAGTTTTTTGCGTTGAAAGCAAACGAATAAATGCCTGCATCTAAACTGATTCCCGCATAAAATAAGTGTCATTATCATCTGAGTTTGCAAAATGCCTAAAAATGTGCAAAAGACAGCGTGACCAAAAAAGTGATAAATTTTATATGTATTTAACTTAAATCTTTTCAAATAAATCTTTTTGAGAATTTGTAGTTTTTTTTACTTTATTTAAAGATTTTAAATTTGTGATTGCGTTAATTTAGCTTAAAAATTATTAAATCGATGTTCTAAGAGGGTTTGTAATTTTAGATCCATATTTTTGAACCTAAATTGCTAAGTGCCCAAACGATCAATTTCAGAAAGATATTTTTTCTGCCATTTATGTCATTTTATTTCGAAAAAAAAAAAAAAAAACAGTGAATAAATGCTTATATTATCTATATTATGAAGGCCAAACGTATCTGTGCGTAACGCATACGTCATTTTGCGAATGGCAACACTTTGAAATTCGAAAAGCAATTTCGGTTTTGCAATTTTTACTACTACAAATTTTTAAACTTATAAACATCGCAAATTTTTAATTTTTACACCATCGTATAGAAAAAAATATACTTTTAAATGCAATTTATTTGAAAACTGTATCTCAATTTATTTTTGAAATATTAATTTTTTTGTTGTTTTTAATACCGTTTTTCTAATTGTGGCAACAGGAGTACTCCATTTCTATTTAAAGCAAAGAAAAAAAGGAAAAAATTATTACTGTATCTTTATGTTGACATTCTCTCAAAAAGAGAAAAAAATTGAAATTTAAGTGCGTGTTGTGTCAAGAATATTTTCTGTTATAAAACCCAGTGAATTTTGAAGTCGTTTACAAGAATTCATGTACACTTAAAAGAATATAAATATTTTAGTATCTGTTTCAGCTAATAGCATCGAAGTTTAGAATTTTAAATCAAAATGGTCAAATTAAAATACCAATTTTTTTTTAAAGTGAATATGAATATGCAAGGTACTTATGTAAATTTTGGTATGATGAAAATGATGTTGGGTTTAGATTTCACGGGAAATGTAATTCTATGATTCAGTCAAAGTGGAATAAAGGTTGCTTTGTTTCATTTTGAAATACTAGCATAAGAGCCTTAATCAATAAATTTATCATAATAACAGATCTATTTTTTACGTCTTACATGTGCGATTAAAGTTTAATTTCAACTATTTCTCAGTTATATAAATAGTATTTTGTTAACTTTAGTTTAAATATCATTTGTTTAAGAATTAGACTTAGCAATGTAAGGTGCATTTTTTATTGTAACTAATTTTGTAGGTTTGTTATAAACCTAAACAACAGTAACTCCTTAAATATTTTCTTCCGTCGAAATTCGGCGGGTTCTACCTTGTTATTTTAACTTTGGAACTGAAGAGATTAAAGGTAGAGGTTTTGTTTTTTGTTCCTCCTGCTCGTTGAATTTATATTTTTATAATTCTGTAAATGAATAACCAGAATTACTTTACATTTAATAAATAGGGATTTATCTAATATATAATTTTTTATGTACGTTTAACCCTTTCCGGCGCACTACTCTTTAAAGTTGGAATTTAAAGAACAAAAAAAATTAGGCAATCTATTTAGGCCTAGAGGAGTACGCAGGTATAATTTTGTAAAGATTGCACAAGCCATTTTAATTATACAGCTGTTGCCGAAGTGGTAACCTCCCACAAGTAAAGCATTGATAAGCGCAGTGAGAAGAGCATTGCTGTGAAGCGCACATTACAGTAAAATATTGCACTTAATATCTGTATTTCATGTAAATGTAATTTTTGTTTTATAATCGTAGTACATTTTTTTCTTTGAAAACATATTACCGCAAATTATGTCTGAAAAAAAGTAATCCAGTATTTTTTTGAACAATTTGGCTGATAAACATATATTTAGGACATCATTAATTCATTTGCTTCGCTATCTGGATATATATATTTTCAATTTTTTATTATCAGTCTTTAAACTTGAAATTGTGAAACACGAAATTTAAAATGACCCAAACAAACAATATGATGCGAAAACTTTGTAAATTATATTTTCTATAGAATATTATGTAATAATAAACCGATTTCAAAATCAATTTTGGCAAATTAATGGTGATAATTCCTGTTTCAACATAGTCATTTTATGTTTGCACCACTACCTCCAGAGAGGTGGTAGACTTTTAGACAAGAAACTTGGAATTTAACATGATGGTTAATTTTAATCTGAAAATGCGTACTAAGAATAGAACCTAAGAAAAACGAAAATTTCAAATAAATGCTGAAATGAGCACAGAAGCTTCAAAATACTTTCTAAATAATCATTTATTTAGAATTAGATTTATTACTTATTAATTTATGTCTCATTTCTGCCTTCCGCAGAGTAATAATGAAGTTTAGTCAAACGTGTCTTAACCCTTTATCTACGGAATTATTTATCAAGAAATTACTTACTTGGTTTCTTTAATATCTGGAAATATATTGGAATTCTTAAATAATTATAACGTGAAATTTAGATATGTTTTTAAAATTAAAACGGATGAAATACGTCGGTATTTACATATTTTTAGTAAGATATTTACAAAAATAATCAAATTAATTAACCAGAAATATTTGTATGGAAATGTCCCAATTCTTGTAAAAGCAATGTATTTAAATGTATTACGATCCTCTATATAAATGGGAAGGCTTTTTCAGTTGAAAATGTTTCATATAATGTTTTTAAAGGAAGAAAAGCTATATTTGTGAAAATGATTAAGAAAATTACCACTTTAAACAAAAATTTAGATTCGTCTTTTCTCTATTCTATCTAAATTAGATCGAGCTTGTTTTGTAGAAAGATAATTGTATAAAGAAAAAACTTTTAATAATGGACCGAATAAATAAATTTTTTATTAAATTTTTTTGAATTGTACTTAAAAGTACCGTCAGTGCATAAAGGGTTAATTAGTAATTTTTGAATAATTCTTGAAAGTACAATTTCTTCTAATAAAATTAGACATAGAAACAACACTTGACTATACGGTTTTTTCTCCAACTATAATGTGATCAAAGTAGCGAGTTCTATTATTAATGCTATAAAAGTGAAAATTAGAATAAATATTTGGCTGAAATCAGCGCCAAAACAAATGACTGAGTACTATTTGTATCTTTGCTTATTGGTGAATTATAATTCAAAAAGTCCTTCCGGCAATGCCGGGAGGAAGAGGTAGCTTTCATATACTTACATATTTATTTATTTATTTTAAAGTAAGTTACATTGTTCAAAATACTAAGCTCAAATTAGTGGAAATAATCTTATAAAATTAGTGATTTTATAAGATTGAATACTACTTTTTGTCAAGACTGAATATTAATAGGAATTTTTAGAAATTAGTCATCTTTTATTCAACCTGGTTTTATTTTAAGCGATTTAGAGAGTCACCAAATTCTACGATATCATAAAGTGTATGCCATTTTAAAGCAACATGATAGATCGTTCAATTCAGAAAAATTTCAAAATGTCAGCCATAAGCAAAATTCAAAATGCTATAACTCAATCATTTTTTAAGATATAGACAAAATAAAAAGTGTTCTGGAATTGTTGTTTTAAGTTTTAACACGTAAAAGAAAGAAAAATTTCAACTTTTAATTTTTTCGCATTTAATTTTAAATTTTTAAATTTTTAAAAAATTTAAAATGGCCACCATTTTGAAACAAAATGGCGGATGATGCTGGGCAACGAACTCGGTCGAGACATTTGTATGTACTATGTACATACCAAGTTTCATTTAAATCGGTTCATAAATACGCGTGTTATCACGTGACAAAAATCAGATCGTTTCAAAATGTCAGCTATAAGAAAAATTCAAAGTGCTATAACTCAATCATTTTGTAAGATATAGACAAAATAAAATGTGTTCTGGAATCGTTGTTTTAAGTTCTAACACGCAAAAGAAAAATATTTTACAAATTTTGATTTTTTTGTATTTAATTTTAAATTTTAAAATTTTTAAAAAATTTAAAATGGCCACCATTTTGAAACAAAATGGCGGATGATGCTGGCCAACGAACTCGGTCGAGACATTTGTATGTACTATGTACATACCAAGTTTCATTGAAATCGGTTCATAAATACGCGTATTATCACGTGACAAAAATCAGATCGTTTCAAAACGTCAGCCATAAGAAAAATTCAAAGTGCTATAACTCAATCATTTTTTAAGATATAGACAAAATAAAAAGTGTTCTGGAATCTTTGTTTTAAGTTCTAACATGTAAAAGAAAAATATTTTTCAATTTTTAATTTTTTCACATTAAATTGTAAATTTTAAATTTTTTAAAAAATTTAAAATGGCCGCCATTTTGAAACAAAATGGCGGATGATGCTGACCAACGAACTCGGTCGAGACATTTGTATGTTCTATGTACATACCAAGTTTCATTCAAATCGGTTCATAAATACGTTAGTTATCGCATGACAAAAATCAGATATATATATATATATATATATGGTTATATATATATATATATATATATATGTCAACATTTGAACGAAGGGTGGTTTTGGGGTCTGGGGGTCATGATCGGTGAAAATATACCAAAATTTTCCGGAAGTGCTTTCCTCCGGACGGCTGCAATAGGTAGCTTTTTACTTTTTGTAATGAAAGCTACCTAAAAGAGTTTTGGATATTTTTTGTTTACTTTAGTCATATATTTTTAAATAATTAAAAGTTTAATTACTCGTATAATAATTTTTCCATAGCAACTAATTTTCAATTGAAAGACTTACACGCGGAAAATGAAAATTAAGTAATAATTTTCCACAATTACAATGCAGATGAATATGACATCATATTTTAAACAAAAAACTAAAATATTTTTTATTGATACATAAATCACCAATATAAGTTTGTTTGACAGGAAAAGGAAAAAAAAAACTTACTACAAAGAAAATATTTGGAAAAAAATGCCGACATATTTGAAATAAAACCGACATTATTGACTATATTTTAATAAAAGGAGCGTGAATATCAATCAATACAGACAGCAGTTGAATGTGACGGCATATTTTAAATATTTTCTACTGATACTAATTTTCGAGAATGACTACCAGTTACATACAGAAAATTCCTTCATGTCAAAAGATACGCCTTGTTTAAAAAGAAAAGAAAAGGAACAAGAATTATATTAAAAAGAAATTTTGTTGGGGAAGAAATATCATAAAAAAAAGACAGCAATTTTTTTGCAATTACACAAAAAGGCGTATTTTCCACTGAATATCGTATCTGCAGGTACATAAGTTTAATGTATTTTTACCACATAATCTTCCATAATTATGATTAATTGTATTTTGTTGTTCGGAAAGTCCTTTCCGTTTGGGAAAATCAATTCGTACCGGAAAATTCTTTTTTAACACTAGAACCGCGGAAAAATTCATTCAAGTTTTATACAAATATTTCTCACCGGAATTTTCATTTAAAACTGTTTAAGTTATTTATAGAAATTATTTTTGCTCCTCTTATATTTAGCTTATTTTATAAAGAGTTTTCTGGTTCGAATCAACATCTCGGCATATAATACGGGTCAAAATGACCCGTCGCCGCGGTTCTAGTGTTAATTATTATATATTGTTTCTGATATCTAATATTTAATGGACAAAATTTTCCGGTACGAATTGATTTTCCCAAACGGAAAGGACTTTCCGAACAACCCAATATATATTAAGTAGATGTAAAAGTTGTGAGTGTTTAATTTTATCTAAAATCAAGGGTTTACCAATGACATTGTTCTCGTAAAATCGAAGGAAAGCCAATAAACTAAGCAATAAATTTACCTTCCGTTCGCAACCCCCATATTTGTTTAACCCCTTGAAGACGAGCGACCGGTCTATGTGCCTCATAAGATGATCAAAATCCTCGCTTATTCTCACCAATAAAATTTTATTGTAAATTTTGCCTTTTTAATATGAGCATTTTTCTGAGTCAATGAGGAAAATATCTGCTTTAAAAGCTCGGTGATAAAAGATTAAAAATTCCGTAAAAGACGCTCTTTTCAAAGCAGGTAATGGAACTTTGTAGAAAAACAATAGTAAAAAGCCAGTAAAAATATCAATAATATTTGATTATTCTGTTCTGATACGTATTGATTAAGTGGTATAAATGAGTCAGGATAGAGGATATTTCCTACTATAAATTAAAAAACTATCCAAATATACATTTGAAAATATCCTTGCCAGGTAATCTTTGTCTTCTATTGGAGATCATTGATGTCAAATTTTGAATTTTCTATTATCCTAAATTACATCACAACAATCGAAACATGTTTATTCATAATTCGGGCTGCGTTTTTTTAAGTAATAGATTATTTTCGTGATTAAAAGCAATAAGCAAATGTATAGCTTTAAAAATAAACATTTATGTTTTAACAGTTTTGGATAGAAATATAGACATTTTGATATTATTGTTAGATTTACATCTGTGAAAAATATGGCATTGCGGAACAAAAAAGCCAGTTTAAGATATTTTTCATTTTTATTTGATTTATTTTTGAATTTTTATGTTTTTACTGTGCTTTAATTTCCTTTTTAAATAACATCTGTCTTTAATTTTGTTCAAATTGTAAAGTGATCTGGTATAGAAACACATTGTTGTATTTAGATTAGAATAATCCAAAAGGATTATTCTAATCTCTTCAATTCATGTCTGTAGTGAACTGTTAATCAACAAGTTTCCTGTAACATTTACTAACAATAATTAACATTTACAAACTTTAATCAGTATTCTTTGACATGAATATATGAATTAAATAAATATTCATGAATAGATTAAACATAAATTAGAATAAATAGAAATACTAAAACATGCTAAGAAGAAAGTAATTTTACAAAAGGCACTTAATCTTAGCAAAAGAGTAAAAAATTTGAAGCACATGAAAGAGAAAAATAAACTATATAAAGTTATATATTAATGCAGTAAACTTGAATATCAGAAACATAATCTACTATAAAATGATATAAAGCATTGATTATTTGCATAGGTTTTTAATTATTAGAAACAAAATTAACTCCTTATAATTAATTTTTTTGATTATTTAATGCGGTGATTCCTTATTAAACTTTACTTAAATGAAGTTATGGGTAACAGACAGTATTGCCATATAAGTAAGATATGGCTAAACTATGTTATTATGATTGTTAAATCAAGTAATTAAATTAACTTTTTTTTGTACAAAATATTTAGTTTTTTAGTAGAAGTATAGGGTAAAAACAATTCACCCATACAACCAGACATGAAAATAGTGATTTTAGTCTATATGTTTAATTTTTAAGAACAAACATGATATGAGGAATAATTTATTATGTTACACACACACAAATGTGCAACATGCATATAAAAGCTTTTCATTTTTTTATTAGTAGTCTTATTTAATATACTCGTTAAAATTAGGCAAATTGTAACACACCAGATGCATAGAGAAAAAAAAAAGTAAAAAAACAATGTGATCTATGGAGCCATTTTGCAAATAAGCTTTTGTTTTTCGTTCTTTTTAGTTAAATTATTTGGAATTCTTGTCACTTTAGTTGGGAGTTAAGAATTTTTCCTATGGTACTTTTAATTTTCTGGACGAATGCCAGTCTGTAAACTTTATCTAAGCAGTGTTAGATTAGGTTTTCCAAAGATTAATGAAATTTGCATAGTTTAATCTACTAGTAATAAACTATTTATAGTCAATAAAATTTATCTTGGGAACGAAAAAAAAAACTTTTCCTTGATAAACCTTTTTTTTCTTTTATTTGATATCGTTGTCTATTAACTACTAATTTTTATAATTATTAATTTCTTTTGCAGTTATTAATTTCAATATCGCAATAAAATGTTCCACTATTTAATTCAATAAATGAGATAATTTTCATTTAGAATTGTAATAATGCAGATGGCTTTGCTAATGATTTTATTTACATGAACAGCAATACTTTCTAGTTACTATGATTAGAATTCTTAATTTTCAATTGTGGTTGTATATAAGAAAATTTTCTTTTATATTATATGTTAAATTATAATAATAATAACAACATAATTATTAATGTATTATTAGATTACACGTTCTTATAATAATTCAAATGAAGACAATATTGTTATTCGTTAACAAACAGATAAGTAAACCTTGTATAAATAAATGGTGGCGTTGGAGATTTTATTAAGTGACATTATGCAACCTTTAATAAAACATAAGACCGGGACGCGGCAGCACAGGCAATTACCTCATCGAGTTAACAGATGAAAACCTAGGATTAGTTAAGTATAGATTCGCATATTAAAACGCAATCTGTTTGCCAAGTCATATCTTGGTGGAATACACCTAAAAAACCGATTTTAGCAGTTGACGCGTAGGTTTACCATTATGTTTTTTCAGTTTTCCATGTATTCATATTTTTGGGTGCACGAAAGCACAATGGTAAATCTACGATCAATCGCTAAAATCGGATTTTTTGGTGTTTTCCACCAAGATGTGACTGAATCCTAGATCTCATCCGTGAACTCGATGAGGTGATTGTCTGTGTTGCCACTTCCCGATCTAGATGGTAACATAATGCTAATTATATGAAAAATCCATACAAAGAATAACAAATATTTTAAAACCTGATATGTTTTAAGCGTTATTACAATCTTTTGTATACAAGGGGGACAAAGGTGAAAACGAAACAGACAAAGACTATCAACTTTGAGACTTTCGTAATGCTCCGTACATTGAAGAAGGATTCAAACCCGAAATCCTCTTCATTTATGATTACCAAACAGACTTTAAAATGCGCAAGTTGTTTATCAATAGCTTTTATTAATGCTATTTTTACACCGTTCTCTATACAGGACAATTTTGACTTATTGTATTTTCACTTTTAATATCATAGTTTACATTTCTGCTCTTCTATAAAAACGAGGTAGAACCCGTCGAATTTCGACGAAAAAAAAAATGATTTAAAGAGGAACTGTTTCATTGATTTATAATAAACCTACAAAATTAGTTGCAATAAAAAATACACCTTACACTGGTAAGTCTAACTCTTAAACAAATGATATTCAACCTAAAGTTAACGAAATACTATTTATAAATAACTCAGTTGTAGAAATTGTTAAATTAAACATTAATCTTACATGTAAGTATTAAAAAATAATAAAGATCCGTTGTTATGATAAAATTATCAATTAAGGCTCTTATGCTAGTATTCCAAAATGAAAAAAAGCAAAATTCTTTCCACTTTGCCTCAATCATAGGATTTTTCCCCCGTGAAATCTAAACCCGACACCATTTTCATCATATCCAAATTTACATATGCACCTTTCACATCTTTATTGACCTTTTTAAAAAAATTGGTATTTTAATTTGATCATTTCGAAACTAAACTTGAAGTGTATGCTATTAACTGAAACAAATGCTAAACTATTTATATTCTCTTAAGTGTAAATGAAATTTTTAAATGAAATCAAAATCCGTCGGGTTTTATAACAGAAGATAGACACAGCATACATATAAATTATACATTTTTCACTTTTAATGAGAAAACGGCAACATAAAGATACAATAATCCTTTTTATATTTCTTTTTTCTTTTAAAAGAAACGGTATACTTCTGTTGCCACAATTAGAAAAAAGTTATTGAAAACTACAAAAAAATTACTATTTCAAAATTAAATTAAGGCACAGTTTTCAAATAAATTGCATTTAAAAGTACATTTTCCTCCCTGTACGACGGTGTAAAAATTGAAAGTATGCGATTTTTAAAAGCTTAAAAAGTTGCAATAGTAAAAATTATAAAACAAAAATTTCATTTCAAATTTCAAAGTGTTGCCATTCGCAAAATGACGTATGCGTTACGCACAGATATATTTAGCCTTTATAATACAGATAGACATTAACACTTTACTGCACCTTGTGCCACGTCTGAAACATACCTAGAAACACTATAATTCTTATTATGAGCCATTAAATTGGTCAGTATGATACTGCAACTGATGAAGAACGGTTCAAAGAATATAATAACCCTTATTTTGTCCATGCCAGATGGCTGCTTTTGACAAAAAATTGGAATTTGTTCTTCGGAAGCAAAAGAAACATTTCGATCAAGATTTTGAGGCAGAATTTACTTTTATTATTTTTACCGAATTAAAAATGTTAATGTGAAGAAAGCTGCAGAATGTTAAGCAGATAAAATTAATTAATTTAAGCCCATCAAATTGCAAAATATAACAATACAATATTAAAAAGTCTAATTGTGTATGTAAGGTACACGCCATAAAATATCAAATTTTAGCTGAAAATTTGAAATATTTTTTTTTACTATTTTTTCTTTATTAAATTGGTTTATAGATTTCAAAAAAATTTTTTTTTCATTAAAATAGAAAAAAATCGTGCGGTGAAGAGTTAAGTTTGAAAAGTGCTATTTGTAATCACACTAAGCGCATTTTAATATTTGAAACTTTGACCGAAAAAAGGTAACACAATGTAGAAAAGTTATTTATTCATTGTAACACATTTTTTTGTAACCATATTTTTTTAAATCATGATTTAGATTTTTTTTTTCTTCGTATATACTTAAGAAATAACTGGAATCGTTAAAAATTTTTACTTTCGTTTTTCGATGAATTTGCGAGTTTTAAAGGGCTTTAAAAACGATTTGACTATATTTTTAAAAAACAACTATCTGTCTGCTAATCTGCATGTAACACAATTTTTCTGAGTGCTCTATCTTAAGAACTAATGCAGGTAATTTCATCAAAATTCAGATTCATTTAGAATTTTACAAAAAGCTGTAGCTTGCGAAGTTTGAGTATATATAGCTCAACAAGTGTCTCCTCTATGCTTTATTTTCATGATTTCCGTGATACCTAATCAAAATTCATACTATAATAGACCTTTACATAAATAAATCTAGATTTTTTTTTTGAGTGCATATCGCCAAAAGATGCTGCTGTAATATTGTATTTGTTACGATTTTTGTGATAACTATATGTCAGAACCTAATGCCCTGAATTTCTTCAAGCTTCATATTCTATTAGACTGAGATACATTGATATTGATTGGATTTGGCTGTATTTAGCCCAAAAATTCAATTTTTGTTAGCTCTGGAAATCTTACGATACTTTATCCAAGTTTGTATTCAGTGAGATCTTGATATAAATAGATACTAATTAAATTTGGATTTATAACTTCTAACAGGTGGAATTGCTATGCTGCGGTTTTCAGAATTACTACATGATAGTTATTGCTTAAGATTTCATATTCTGTCGAACCTTGATATAAATAGATGCTGATTAATTTTGGGACATTAAATTTTCTTTATTGGGAAAATATTGTTATTTTTTTTTTATCTGCATATAGTAATGTATGGGTTAACAAGAAAATCAGAGTAAGAATTCATACATTTTTACATCGAAAGATTACAAAGTGAATAAAAAATTTCAGTGTCACATTTAGGCAAGCAACACACTTAGGTGAACCATAAGACATGTCGACAACAATTGAATTCGAGGGAAAAACTGGTTTAAAACATGTTTGAAACGATTTTCTTCTTTGTATCGACCGGTATTTTCGCTTTATGTCGAGCTTCATGTTTCCCTGTCGTCTCAGTGTGGGATGTGTCTTAGCTTTTATTCTTGAAATATTCCAAATATGTATGCATTTTGCTTTTACATATTATATAATAATGTTAGTAATTCAATGAAAATAACTATCAATGCAATCGTTTATATGTTTTAAATATTTTTATTTCAGTATCACAGAGATTTTATGTCGCAAAGTGCACTGATGTAAATGTTTGAGAAATCAATAAGAAATTATATTATTTTTAATCCAATAAAAAATAATTTCCGACTTCATCTGTAGAAAATGTGAAGATCCCTTAAGAACCTTTTCGTGACTAAAACCATAACAATGATATTAATAATGTCATTTGTACGATAACGCACGTTTTTTTTCTTTTTCCCTTTGTCAAATATATTAGCGATACACGGAAAAGTTCAAATACCTCATTTAAAAAAAATATTATTGGATTGAATGATTTATCATTTTTATTTTCTGTTGCATTAACAATTATAGTCTTATTTAAGGTGAAAATCTACTTCAAAATTGATCAAAAAATCGATTTTCCTATATTAAATGAAAGACTTTTTTATACTTCAATATTTTGACAAATAACGTCTACAAATGCCGTAATTATATACCACGAGATATTGTAAGTTTTTTTAATACACTCATTGCAATTACTCACACAAATTAAAACTTTAAATAGCTTTTTCTCCATGTCCAATTTTCCTCAGATTCCTGTTTTAAAAATACTAAGGCTTTTTTGTATTTGAGATAGATATTTAAATTTTTTTGTACATGTTCTTTATGTAAAAAATCTGCGCATAAAATGAACCTTTTTTTCTTTTAAGTTATACAGAACACGAAGAAGTGTTAGATTTCATCATTTTACATTATATGTACCAGTAAAAAACATATTTATTGTAGTATTAAATTTATCTAAAAATCCATTCGCAGTCTTGTGTAGAATACATTTAAAAATATTAAAAAATTGGAAAAAATATTAACATTTAAAAATGGAATAGGAATTTAAAACAATTCAATTTTTTTTTAACTTTTTAATAATTTTAATCTTTTAATTTTTTTTTTCAAATTGTATTTTTAGTTAAACATTTAAATGCAGTGCGTTCATCATTTGAACTGTATTTTTTAAAAATAAACAAAATTGTTGAAAGGGTAAATTATCCTCTTAAGCATTTTTGTATGATCTATGCACTAACATTGATATTTATTAATCTTCTGAAAACTCTTTTATATTTTAGGAACGCAAACGGCTCAAGATCCGTTATTCTGCATTTGATAATCAAAAGGAGGATGAAGAAGAATGCGCCAAGATGATCTCGGTTTACCATGCAAACCTTCCATCCACTCTCAATCCTCCTCAAACACAGAAGCAAGGCTCCAAAAGTACTCCTTCTTTAAGCACTTTTTCGCTGAACACTTCTTCGCCAACTCACAAGCGCCACTTTAGCAGCAGCGTTCCTTCTTCGAGTCAGTCTACACCAACTCACAAACATTATTTCAGCAGTGCATCCTCATCAGCCCATTCTACACCATCTCACAAGCATTATTCTAGCAGTGTTCCTTCATCTAGCCATTCTACACCTACTCACAAGCACCACAAGCCTTCAACACCAGTCAATAACAAGCCTTCGCCATCAGCCAGTAACAAGCCTTCACCATCAGACAGTAACAAGCTTTCAACATCAACCGATAACAAGACGGCACCATCAGCTAGCAACAAGCCTTCAACACCAACTGGTTACAAGACGGCACCATCAACTAGTAACAGGCCTTCACCATCAGCAAGTAACAAGCCTTCAGTTTCAGCCAGTAACTCTCCACTCTCATCTCCTGTTCATAGACTGAAAAAAAATCAATATCGCAGTGCCTCTAGTAGTCCTAAACGTAATAAATGAGATTAGGGTAGATTCAGAACAGAATTTTGGGTGACACGAATTAGACGATTCGGTGTTGGATTTTCATTATTGAAAATTACTTTTAATTTTCTTTTTTGAAAAAAAAAAAAAAAAAAAAAACTTATTATTTAAGGGATAATTGAAAACATGATTGGAAGAATGTGTTTTTGTGACAAAAATTAAATCTCCGAAAAATCTATATGAAAGTTCATTGTTGAAATACCCTTTTTTTAATTACATTCTTCCAGGTAATATGTGGTAACTTTTTCACAAGACGAACACCGCTGAGCGACAATTCAAATGTTAGGACGAAGGCTAACGTACGTAGAAAACAAGAAAGGTAATCCCAGTGACATCCGTATAGTTCAATTAAAAATTATAACTATTTTATGGCCTATAAATTACACTGGAAATTTAATTTAATTAAAATAATTAATATTTTATTACATAGCCGTCACAGTGTTAATAATTTTATTTAATACTGTTGAAAACATTATTTTTATTTCATGCCAGTCATACTATTTCAATGAAGTTGTTTTGATTCTAAAAATAAATCGAAATTGATAGATATATACTAAAAGTATACAAATCGAATAGTAATTATAAAAAAATCGGATTTTAGTTCGCATATCTTTATTTGGATACTTTTTTTTCTTTTCTTGGAATTAATAATTCCATTTTATTATACAGATTTGTGAACAAATATCATAACATAAATTTTTCGCTGCCCTTTCTAGAATTTAACTGCAGAGCGTTCATCACTTGCAAAATTGTTTGAAGTATACTAAAGTTTGTAAAAAAAAAATTGTTTATCGAAAAAGAAAATCTAGCAATATGCGCTAATTTATAAATGACTGTTTATAATTGGCTCACTTGTCACTCCCTTGTCAGTGAGAAATAAACAGTTTATCACGTTTGACATTTTCGTGTAAAACGCAACTGGTGTCCGTTCGACAATAAAGTAACAGTATATGTTTAAAATGATAAACTCTCAAATTAAAATATGTTAGAAAAACTTATTAATAAATAATACTGTTTAAATTATTAAATGTAAAAATGTTAAATATTAGACCATGATGTTTCGCATCTTCATGAATTTAGCTTTAATTTGTGATACTAGAGGGGCTCTGCACCCCCTGCTCGAAACGCTCGCCAAACCCCCGCGCAATCGTTTCTCGATCTCGTCTGGAATCGCTTCTCGATTCCATGTTGTAGGCTACCCCTGCTTACTGTGCTCGCCAATACCCAATGGAATCACTTCGTGATACCTTATATTCCATACACTGTTAAAAATCTGTTGCATTTTGTTGCAACGCACTCCCTTGCCTGTATAGAAAACGGTTACTTGGCCATGAAATGGAGCTTTCTCATTGGTTGGAATAGAGATATTATATACAAGCGGTGGAGTGCGTTGCAACAAAATGCAACAGATTTTTAACAGTGTACACTCAGTTTTGGAATTCATCCCTCTCCTCATTGGTCGAAGCATAGACGGAGCCCTTTCCTGATTAGTCTATTCGACTCATGGAAGGTATGGTCCACCCGGACGCGTTATTTCCGGAAACCTTACACATCAGAATCATTCCAGGAGATATGTTTAAGGCTATTTTTTTTTACTATAGATGGATAATGTTTAATGATACTTTTATCCATAAAACAAAACTATTTTTGATAAAATGTGGTTATCACTTTCTTCCTCTCGTGATTTCAATTATGCTTATTCTACATCCATATTCACTCTATTCCCGTACTAAAATACGAATACTGCAAAGCTATACTAATTTGGGGCGAAGTTACATTATATTTCTATTAACCGTTGTATCGTCGCATGCATGCTACAAGCATCAAGCAACAAGCAAATTATAGTATCCTAAACATTTCTTAATGTAACAATACAACACTTTCCACCTTTTTTTAAACTAATCTATTTTTATCGTTCCTTAGCTCCGATTGACATAAATGTGTCGCTGAAATTTTGTTCTGAACTTGCTCTATTATTATGTTATAAATATATTGACATTAAGTTTGCAATGAAAAATAGTTATAAGTTTGGAGAATGTTAAGCGATAGATGATTTATTAGTTTTAGAAAATTGATTTCTTTTGTACCATTCACACTATCTGGGCAAGATATTATCATACGCTCAAAATTTAACGCAACTTTATAATGCTGTTACTCATATTTTGAATGAATGCTGGGAAATCTAGAAGCCTAATAACTATTTTTCTTCAAGCAACAGTGGGAATTTTTGCTGTGTATAATGTTCAAAGTTATAACATTAATTTTGAATATTATATGTTCGCTATTTAACGGAATTTATAGCTTAGATTAACTATAAGGAGCTTAGAGAAAGACATTTTTATGGTTTTTCGGAAAAGGGAAAATTTAGAGAAATGTCATTGCATGCATGGATCTTCCATTAAAAGAAATTTGTTAGATGTTTGTTGAAAATGTAAACGACTGTGATATGGTTTTTGAGGTATATTTAGTGTAGTTAGATTAATGCGATATCTAATATCACAAGAAACGTTGTTGATTATTTTTTAAATAATGACAATAAAAAATTTTTCTCTGTAAAATACAAGAACAGAATCATAACAGCTATGGATTTAATTACTTAAAGTTAAATTAATGCAATAATGATTGTTTTGGAACCAGTAAAATTACCCGATCTATTTATAGTTTATGCTGTACTAGGACGCATCAAACATACTTCAATAAGCAGTGCAATACTCAAACGTGAATATATTATTCTTTACTAACGATTCTCACAGCAACATTTACGTAAGGAATAAAAAGAAATCTTACTATCAGAGCTCAGATGTTGCTGACTTAAAAATTATTTTAAAAAAATGCAAAAAAAAAAAAAAAAAAAAAAAAGGCCTTAAAAAACATAAAAAAAATCTTTAATATAAAAATGAGAATTTAAAATATATGGTAATGCTGAAAGTTTAGATTTTCATTAAAACTAATATAATTTAATTTACAGCTAAGATGAAATGAAATATAGATATTCAAAAATACCCGATAAAGAAAACTTTTAAAAGAAATCTTTTGATTACTTACTTGCTTTCATAACAGGATCGGTAAAATAATCAGTAGTTTGATTTTTTTCTTTTTCTTTTTTAAGGTTTCTAGTCACTTAGCTACCAAATTGTCCTCACATATATTGTCTATGGGAATTTGAGACATTCATATATTTAAAATATTTCTGTGTTAAATTAATACTTTTTTTTGTCTGTTTACTCTTCTTATAGGACCTCTCTTTTTTTTTTCTCAGTTTTCAAACTATATCTAAAATATATAACATATATGCTAAGTTGATTTGTGTATAAGTCAACCCTCCAAACTTAAGCAAAATTTTGAAAAAATATATATAATTTTCTGTATAAGCCGATCCCCCAACTTCTTAAGCGAAATTTTGAAAAAAAAAAAAATGTATGTAAGTCGAACCACATTTCTGGCAATATATTGACAAAATTATTTCTAATAAAGGAAAAAAATATTAATAAATTTTCCTTAAATTAGTAAACTTTTTTTAAAAGTTTCTAATAAGATTTTTTTTATTTTTCAAAGTTTTAAAGTTGTACAGTGTTCAGCAAAAGTTTAGACACTGATGTTATTTATCCTTTAAATAAGAAATACTAGCTCTTGAGTTATACAAACGGCTATACATATTTTAAAATGTATTTTAAGCTTTTTAGGACAAAAATCATGGTTTTAATATAAGATAATATTTAATTTAACTGAAAAATGTGGCATATTGCAAAAGTTTACACCATTTTTTTATAAATTTATTTTGGCAACAGTTCACGGAAAAATGTAAATTTCAAAGTCATGTCTGAAGTATATAAGTATACCTTGCATATAGCATCGATTAGTGAAGATGCCGCGAGCTAGAAATATTCAACCAGATGAGGTAATTGAAGTAGTGAAGCTGAAATGAAAAAGGAAGACTGTTGCATAAATTTTAGTTACATTGAATCATCCAAGGAGGTCTGTCTATAAATTATAGTCTAAGGGTGACTTCCTTCAAAACAATACATAAATCTGAAAGATCTTGTTTGACCAGAAAATGAGATAACAGAAAGATCCATAAACTTGCATTTACACAAATGGTGGTGGCTAGTCACATTTAAAGTAAGTTAGGACTTTCTGTGCCGAAGAACATGATTCGTAGATGAATTAAAGAAAGGGATTAAAAGGGATAAATCAATTGACGTGAAAATGGTACAACAACCAGCTTTAAACTCTCACTACAAATTGGCTTGAATGCAATGGACTTGTAAAAATATGTCAAATAGACCCAAGTGGTGCACTATGATATAAAGTAACGAAAAAAAGTGGAATTTGAATCGTCCTACTGGGTGGGCATACTATTGGCACGACTTGCGTAAAGAGCCATAGACTTGCTTTAGTCGAAACAAGGAGGTGACTATATAATGATTTGGTCCTTAATTTCTTTTAAGGCTCGAGTATTTCGGGAACTATTCAAAACAGCGTGTAGTCCTGATTTGGGCCCAATCGAAATCCATTGTGAAATTATATCTCGTAAGGTTTATGCAAATTTTTGCTATACTTTTATGTGAATGAACTTTTTGCTGCTGTTGAACTGTTTGGTACAAAATAGACCCCCGAGTGACGCAGGATTTAGTTTCTTCGATGGAAAGTCACATTATTGCACCAATTGCAGACAATTTGCTTGCAGCTCGATTTTAATTTATGGTTATTTTTCTTAAAATATATAGATTATCTAAACTTTTGCCACAATGTTAATTTCGTTTTTTTTTGTCATTATATATAATATAAAGGTATAGTTTAAAATTTATTGTTTTTGCCAAAAGGATAAGTCACAAGTAATATATAACAGATGAGTTATAAAAATTCGTTACATATTTCTGATTATAGAAGCGTAATCGATCATTGTCTAAACTTTTGCTGAGCACTGTATAATTATATAAGACGGAAGAAGCTTAAACTACTTTGCAATCTATTCACATAATTTAAATTATACTTAAAATGAAAAAAATTCTTTCAAAAATCGATTCAAACTTTATTGCAAGAATAAACAACTTCTAAGACTGCTAACATACAGTACTTCTTTGAATGTAAGACTTTTAGGAGAGATAACTAGAAGCATTTTTAAATTGAACAGGGAATTTAAATGTTAAGAGGAATGCCCCTATATTGAATGTAATTCAACCCCAAGAGAACATGGATGCATTAAAAATTACAGGAATATTACTGTTAAGCCTTTTTTTTTTTTTTTTTTTTTTTTTTTTGTCATTTACAGGGAAATGACCATTGTCCATTTTCATTTATCTCTCCAACTCAGACACATGTGTGATTATTTAAAAAACTTGCCCATTCACCAATTACTTGAAAAAAAAAAAAAAAAAAAAAAAAAATCTACTGCCTTGCGTAGTTGACCCCACATTTTCAACTTTCAAATTTCTCTAAAATTTTGTTTTATATGTTTATATTATATGAAGCATTAGAATCTTATTAACAATTCATCAGCGTTTAATACAACAAAATTAAATTAAATATAGATTTTTAAAATAGTTTGAGAAAAATAAAAAGAAAGGGACGTCGTTTAAGAAGAGTACACACACACACACACAAAAAAAAAGAAGTGAAAAATAGTAATTTCTATAGGAGATATTTTAAATATATGAATGCACTGTACCCAAATAGACTTAGCATTAGAGAGCAGAACGCGGAAATTAACTGACTTGCAAGGCGTTAAAGGCCTCAAACCCCTTTACAATTTGAAATACTCTACCTGGCCATTGATGAACGTCCACTTGCGATTTTAGACATTTTGTTAAATATATAGAAAAATACTTGAGGAATTATCCCGATACTCTTAATGTATAAATACAATAGTACAAGTCATACATTTCCGTGAAGATTTTTTTTTTTCTCGAAACTTCATAGGGGACCGTCAACAAATGAAAAAAGAATGAATGTCTCTTGAATAACCCTGTCAAAACTAATACTTAAGCGCCTTATTGTAACAAATTGTGTCCATTTTTATGCAAATAGCATGCATATTTGCAGAGAAATTAAGGTTTTTATAAAAATGGCCCCAAATTTTGCCAAGTTTTTTGCTTATAATTTGTCAGAGTTCTTAATATAAATTAACATTCTTTTCTGAAAATATGACAAATAATATTGCACATAATACTCTGTAATCAGAATTAAAAAATAATAAAAATTGTATGAAAAATGAGTAAGTTTACTAAATAATTTTTCACTGCGCATGCGAAATTTCATTTGCATATTATGGTAGCTAAATGTATAGAGCAACTTTTGTGAAAGTCACTAAATCATAGCTTGAAAATTCTGAAAATAATCGTTAATTGAATAAGTTGAAAATCCGTTATTTCTAAAATGAAGCAAAAACAAGCGGGGTTGTATCCATATATTCATTAATTAGATACAATATAGAATACACAATGTGGGACGTACTACTACATTTGGATAAAATCCCTCATTTTTTTGCTTCATTTTGGGAACAACAAAGTTTGTGCTTATTCTATAGACGATTACTTTCAGAATTTTCAAGCTACGACTTTGGGACTTTTACAGAAGTTGTTCTATACATTTATCTAACAAAATATGCAAATGAAATTTTGATATCGTTGACGCATGCGCAGTGAAAAATTATTTAGTAAACCTACTCATTTTTCAAACAATTTTTATTATTTTTAAATTCTGATTACAGAGTATTGTGTACAATATTATTTGTCATATTTTCAGAAAAGAATGTTACTTTATATTTAGAACTCTGCAAATTATAGGCAAAAAACTTGGCAAAATTTGGGACCATTTTTATAAAAATCTTAATTTCTCTACGAATATACATGCTATTTGCATAAAAATGAACACAATTTATTTTGAGCGCTTTTGTAACATTAGTTTTGACAGGGTTATTCAAAAGATATTCATTCTTTTTTAATTTGTAAACGGTCCCCTATGGAGTTTCGGGAAAAAATCTTCACGGAAATGTATGACTTGTACTATTATATTTATAGAATTAGAGTGTCGGGATAATTCCTCATGTATTTTTCTAGATATTTAACAAAATGTCTAAAATCGCAAGTGGACGTCATCAATGGCCAGGTAGTGTATCATTGCCTTTGTGTGCAAAATAATACTATTTTTCTTCTAGAATGGTTTTTAAATGTTTCTTTGCGAGAAACAAATGAATATTAACTTTCTTTCTATTCAGTAAACGTGAACACACACACACAAAAAAATATGTTTAAAATATTGCAAAGAACAGAAAATTAAAAATAAATTTTCATATGAAATGGGAAAAAAGTTCCCGATATCTTACAAATCGGAGATACTATATATATTATATATTACTGTCCGAATATATCCAATTTAAAAATAAATTTTATGAATCCAGTATTGCAGCCAGGGACATTGTTCCCGTTAAGTAGCTTTGGCAACGATGTTGCACCAATCCTGCATGCAAATCCGTTTAGAGCTGTAACTTCCCATTTAGGACTTTCCTTAAGCAAATTGTAAATCACTGCACAGTGGTCAAGATTGCATTCGTAGTGCGAAAATACTGGAAATGCTATGCTTACACGTAAGGATTACATAGATAATTTTGTTCTTTAACTAAATCTGATGATAATACAGGCGAATTCAAGAGAATTCTGCTGTGCAAAATAATACAATAATATGTGTTTACTAGTTAGTCATGTTTCAAAACTTTAGATAAAGTTTAGTTTGTCTATTCGTAAATTTGATTCCTTTATTTTTCAAATTGCAATACAACCTATTTTCAAATTTGAAATTAAACTCTTTATATTCTAAAAATCTATACCATGTCATCTCATGCAATTGCTTACAATTTTTTTGTACGACAGTAAAAACGCACGCATGATAAATTTCAAATACAGTCAACCAAACGATTCTGTTAAAATTTATTTTCCAATTTAATAAGAAAAAATTTTATCGCTTGAACACATTTTAATAATCAATCTACAGAACAAAACATTTTTTGATAATAGTAATTGCAGAAAAAGAAACACTAAATTATTAATTTAAGGGCGTATTCGATTTTATTAAAGTTTACTTAAACATGTTTGTTATTTTGTAAACAAAAACATATACATATTACGATTTTTTATGCTTTCTTAATAATAATAATACAAAACACCAAGTAGAAAAAAGCAATACATATTTATTTTATTTCATTTTATTTATTTATTTATTTGTAAGTATTGAAACTGAATCACTGTACAACAGAATAACTAAGGGAATCATATATTGCTAAACAGTGAACATTAGGGTTTCTTTTCGTTTTTGAGAACGATATAATGCAAGGCAAAATAGCTGAATAAGCACTATCCAATGTCTACCTATTTTGCAAAGAATAATTATTCGTGAATATCATTTAAACTTATTCGGAATCACAATTTTGAGTTTGTTGATTATGGTTGTTTCAAAAGTTTAATTTAAAACGCAACCAAAGGACTTAAAACTTTAAAAAATAAGAATAGTTATTCGTGAAGATTATTTCAGCTTATTGTAAATCACAATTTTCAGTTTATAGTTTGTGGTTGTTTTAAAATTCAACCAAACGACCTAAAATTAAAAAAAATATTACCATAAAAAATTATCATCTATAAATGAACTGTAAAAAATGATATCTATGCAAAAAATGAAAAAAAAAAAATGTTATCAACATCTGGGTTCTGTTTCAAGTTCTCTCTTCATTTTATGAAATAAATAAAAATTCCATGTCCATTTTAATATATATATATATATATATATATATATATATATATATATATATATATATATATGTTGTAAGTTTTGCTTTAAGTTTTGGAAGAGAATAAAAATCTTTTAGTCTTTATGGAACGAAATAATGAATGAATTCTTTAAATAAAGTAGCTTTTAAACTAATTATTTTTCTTTTAAATTTACCATCTTCTGTCAGAAAAATGAAAATATTATGTAAATGTATTATTAGTAATTCTTCGAGCTTTATGTAATATAATCTATAAAAGCTATACAGAATATTTTTTTTAAAGCTATATTAAAAAACTTAATGTGCAAGCTGCTAGTAGTAGTTTTTGTAAAATATATTTAAATAAAATCTATGTGTGAAGTTAAACAGAAAATTCTAGATTTTATTTAAAAAAACATTCAATTTAAAATCCTGAAGTGGTTATTAACCGCCTCTCAAATAAAGCACTATAAAGATTGATATGTTATAAATTCTTGATATGCTATTCATTGAAAAAATTGTCATTCTTTAGCTATATGATTATATTCTATGTGCTGCTAAAATTTTCCTGAATGTATATTAATAATTATCTATAATATGCTATAGGTGTTATTTAAATATGAATTTGTTTCATCTCAAATTATTCTGACTGATGATTATAAAATGAATGTACTGCTGCATTAACAAGTAGCTTATATTCATGCAAATTAACTTTACGTAATTTAATAATCTCTTTCCAGTCTAAGAGATAGATCTCTTACACGTTTTTGCTTTTTCTGGATTACTTCCAAGAGTTGTTTTTTTTTTTTCGTTGTGGATTAACAAAAATGTCAATGTTTAGGAGTTGCCAAATTATACATACAAATGATAGCTTTTTCGTACAATTCTGTTGATGATATGCCATAATTGTCGTTGATTCCACTGTTTTGTTAAAACAAATACACATTTAAATGTTCACAAAATCTTTTGAATGTTTAAATCATTAGGATCGAACATTCTTTATTCTTCCTTTTTTCATAAATTTCACATTAACTTAAACATATATGCTATGGACTATTTCTTGTAGAAAATAATACAGTAATATCTTGACGTTAAGGAATATATAGGATGACATAAAGCATGGAAATACAGCTAGAGCACAGTTTTACACATAAAATAAAGTAATTTGGCATCACAGTCTAATAAAAACATCTATATATATATATATATATATATATATATATATATATATATATACGTGTATAATATAATGTCATCGGAGAGTATATATTAAAAATTTATAAAACGGCTACATGAAAATGCAAAATATCGTTGAAAATAAAAAAAGCCGAAAACTTTTTTAACAAGTGATATATATTTCTTTATATGAATTTTTTTTTATAGGAAACCAGTGAATTCAAATTCCTTTTCTTTTTATTTTTAACCCGTTGTTTATTATCATAGCTGCTTTTTAAAAATTTCAACTTTTTCATGGTGACATTTAATTATATTTACAGCCATCATAATATATTCAATTGGAATTGAAAGCAATGTGTCGCTTCTTTTGTTAACATACATTATTATAAGTTTATTTATTGTTCACTCTTTGTTATGTGAATGTAATGTTTGATACGTTTATTGCTATCAAACTTATTTGCAATGTGATAGCAACTTTTATTTTCTAAACGAGTCACTCAATATCCGAATGCTAGAAAGAAATCGGAAATGGCGAGATCTATCGTAACAATGTAATTGGAATTTCACAAACGTTAGGTCTTTAGTAATAGTACATTTAAAATCAGTAACGGATGTTTGAAAAAAAAAAAAAAAAAAGCATCGCTAAAAAATAGAACATTATTTTCTTTCTTTTTTCCCCTTTTATCAGGTAAGTCCTTATAGGTATTAAAATTGTACAAATTTTCATTAAATAAAATGTCTTTAAAATTATATAACATTTTTCAAAATGGGTTAATTTTAATGACATTCCTGATCTAGACAAAATATTTAAACTTGCATGCATAC
The DNA here is from genome assembly GCA_964019185.1 of Maratus speculifer. Classification (NCBI taxonomy): domain Eukaryota; kingdom Metazoa; phylum Arthropoda; class Arachnida; order Araneae; family Salticidae; genus Maratus; species Maratus speculifer. The sequence goes on along the minus strand of OZ025290.1, from coordinate 50,472,035 downwards.
CTTTTACTGGCCCTTATTGGGCTCATTGGGCCCCAATACTTTTATATTATACAAATGCTCCATGAATTACCAAAGATATTTTGTAATTGGGCCCCATTAAAGTATTACTGTATCATTTAAATAAAATCTAAAATTTCAAATTTTTCGAAAATCCGAAATTAAAAAACGTAGTGGAGGTATAATTTTTTTTGTAAAAATGAAAAAAAAAAATTGTTTAAACGGAATTTAAAATTTTGAATGATTAATAAATCGCAACTTCTTAAAATAGAAAGAAAATTTTACCCCAAAAATGTTATGAATGTCAGATGAATAAAACCCTAAATAATAAAAAATCTTAAATTGGCAAAAAAAGAGAAATTTCTTTTAATTAAGTCCAACTTAATATGAAAATTTCAACTTTGAGCAGCGGGCTCGAATTAAGAACTTCTGTTTACTAGCGAGAAGCTTTACCTCCAAGCTATAATGACTACACACAAAACGTTCAACTTAAGGTTCTCTTTTAAAATGTAAATTGCTAAAATGAACAGTTTGTATTGAAAAAAATAATTTAAAGAAAATAATAGACTTTTTCAAAATTTTATGATTTATTTATCACACGATACATTCAGATGGAAGTACACAAAATGTGAAGTCTCTGACTTATACAGTTTTTATGTATGGGCTCTGTGACCGACGGACAGACAGAGGACAGAGACGAATAGAGTTTCGTCAGATAAACGAAGCCCTAAAAAACACAGCACATGCAATGCTATAGCAAAAAGATGCGAAACAAATAAATTTCAATGAAAAAAAAATATTTTCATGGAATCTACATAATTTTTATATTTATCCGTTATAAGAGAAATAAAAAAGAATATAACAAGTAAAAATTCTGTATTCCACGATGTAGCATCATTTAACTTATCGAAGCATGTATTCAATTATTCCAAGGTTTCATGTAGAGATGTAAATATAAAAGCAAAAATAAAAATAAAATAATGTGAGCAATTTGAAGTACGATTATAATTCAGTTCTTGAAAAAATAAATTAGCTCAAAGAAAAGAGAGCATTTTTAAACGATCAGAGTGCGTTTCTTTGATGTGTATAATAAACACTAATTACTCACAATACCTAAAAGTTTTATTTCCCGTGCCTAGTTATAAAACACACACACACATATATATATTTCCATTGGAATGAAATTCAATCATATTGACCTGTAAGAATTGTAACTTTATAAAGCATTTATTACATAAAAAAACTGCACTATTGTAAAAAATTTTCTTGAGTTTTTTTTATTATAAAGGGTCAAATAATATTTTTTGAATATAATATGAAATTAATAATACTTAGAAAGTTTTTTTTCAATCATGATCTTAAATTTGATTCTAATTTAATCCTCTTTGTTCTTTTGAAAAAAAAAGAAACATTTTCTAATAATTCTTAAATTTATTTAAAATAAAAATCTTAAATAATAATTGCTAACAATTTCTAGAGAATATCTTAAAATGATTCTTTTATTATTAAACTAAGTTATAGAGGACTCTAAAATGAGTGTTCTCGGTGAAACGTGATGTCAAATGTTTGTAGTTTCATGCATAAAGTCACGAATGTGCTGAATGTGCTATTTCACTAACAAATGACGAGGGTGGAGCTAAAAAAATGAAAGATAATAGTTTTATGTCAAAGAAATCTAAAATTATTTTCTGTGCCTTTTGAAAAATATAACACAACTCAGTTTATTATAGTGATAAGTAACCATCTCTGCAAGCGCGGATGTAATCCAAAAAGATCTCACTTTATATCCTCAACGATTTAAAGAAAAAAAAAGTCGCTGAACTTTTCATTGAACCTTTATAAGGGATTTTTCCTAAAAATAAAAGTGATGTTTTAAAATCACACTTCTTGTTGTAACGTTACATAAAAGACAATGATTAGTTAAGAAAAAAGATACAGGAATTGTGTATTATTTAAAAATAAGTTTTAAAGTTAATTTAAAATGCAGTTTCATTGTTGTAATTTACCAGTAATGTTCAGCTTCATTTTAATTAGATTGATTTGGCATTTATGAATTCACATTTGATGTTACCACCAAATGTGTTCCATTGCTTCTGTTTCTTTAATATACTATATGTCAAACATGTTATTTAAATTTGAAAATACGTTTACACTTCACTTAAAAAATTGTTTTGGGGATATTTTCTTGTTTTTGATTTTTATTTCTTTGCTGTTTGTGTTATCTTTTTTCTTTTTCTTTCTATCTTTTTTCAGAATTAGAATAGTGCTATTGATTTATATTCACACACTAAGAATATAAAGGTAGATTATCCTCCTCAGTCCTGAGACAAATTTTATGTTGCACTACAAAAACCAGTTTAAAATTATTGTTGAACATCTACAAATGCGCATTATTTTATGCATCGATACTTCTAACATGCACACATTTATTTAAAAAGTCTACATGTAATTTTAGCAATTCTAGAAGAAATTAAATTAATTTAAAGGGTGATTTTTAGTGTCGCCTCCAGGCGACATCAGGACTGAGGAGGTTATACAAACAAGTAACATAGTACTGTACAAACACTCAATTTTCAAGTGATAAACAGTTTAATTAGAAAATCTGAGAAATGCTTTTAAATCGGGAGCTGGCTACATGGTCCATCATTTCATCGAGTTAAACAGCTGAAATTACAAGTTTACTCAGAACCGAATCGCATATTAAAATATAACTGGTCTACCAAGCCATATGTTGATGGAAACCACTTGCAGACCCGATTTTAGTGGCTGATCGGTAGGTTTATCATTGTGTTTTCTTGCACCCAGAGGTATGAAATCATGAAGAATCCAGAAGAGGGAAAATGCAATGGTATACCAACCACTAACATCGAGTTGGCAGGTATTTTTCACCAAGATATGACTTGGCTGGCCAATTGCCATTCCTGATATTTCTGTAGCCAACTCGATAAAGCGCAGCCAGTCTATTAGTGTCCGTAAATAACTATCGATAAGTGCACAAACACCCAGAAAATTCTCGATACACATTGGAAAATCCATTGAATCAGCGTATTTTTATCATTAGTAACGAAATTTCCCATTTTCCCCTAGGAAGTGTACGAAAACATATATAAATAAACTTAGTGTAATTTGAAATGCGTTATTAATAAATAGTGCATATTAATACACAAATTAATATGCGTTATTAATAAATAAATAACTATACTCTAATGAAGTTGCATGTCTTAGTAGCAAGACTCCTTCTGTTAACGTCACTCTTTGGGGATTTACTAACGAAAAGTTTTGTCAAATTTTTAATGTGTTCCATTAAATTTCGTCTTTTATTCTTACTTCTGTAACTGGTTTGTTTCAAAATATAAAGTCCATTTTTATCATCAAAGACCGCCTACGTTAAATCAAAAAACTAAAAACTGTGGGAAATACTAACCTTCAGTTAATTGAGAAGATCATGTTCATGATAAAAAATAATGGTTAAAAGATATGCGAAAATATCAATTAAAGATTATGTAAAAAATTCTAAAATTGAAAATGTGAAATAAAAAATAGAAAAATTAGCTTTTCAGGCAGAAATAGTTTTTTTCTCGTATAAATTAACACCTATTATTATTGTTCTGGACTATAATATAAGATATGAAACTGATTATTTTCTAATAAAACAAAGCTTTTAATTTAATTTTATTTTACTTAATATTCTAACAAAATTTATATTATTTTTGATAAATAATACTTAACAAATCTTGATTATCATTTTTTTTTCTTTTTCAGTATGCTTTGTTGTTTGAAGACTGCATAGACTATTCAGTTTAATAAGAATTTTTTTCTTCAGAAATGGCATCAAATTCAGTACATGAAGCAATCATAATTTCATTTGCGTAACATGTTGAACAAAGTAATGTAAAATCACAACATATAAACTTATTCTGTTTTGGCTGATTAGAAAATTTTCTGGATAATTCAAAAATCCAACAACACAGCTTAATAGCAAATATTTTGCATCAAGCCATAATGCACATCATTATTTTCATGAAACTATTTTTGTAAATAAAATCATATGAAGAACCGCAATTTTTACCTTGTTTTAAACATAAAACATATAATATGAACTTTAAAACGTTTACTGTTTTACTTAAAAGGCCATTAAAAAAATCAAGGGGATGTTATTAGTTTGAAAAATGTGCGAGCCAATAATTATTATAGTTGAAAGTAGAAGTAGCAGTTTCCTCTATTAAACTTAATAAAAGAAAATACGCATTATTATTAATTGCAGTTTCATTTACTCTGTTATTTAACTCTGTTCTCATTCATCACTTTTCATTTTAAATGCGTAGCTTGAAGGTCAAAGTACCAGTGTTTGAGATTAAAATTGCATAGAAGAATAGAAATCTATACGAAAAATCTGGTTCATACTAAATATTAGAGTATGCTGTACTGAAATACAGTATAAATTTAATAGCATATCCCTTCCACCAAATAAATTACTAAAAGTAATTTGTACGAAAATAAATCCAACAGCGGAAGATGAGTCAGCTGGTATATACCATTCCTTTCAGAACTTCTCAATAGATTAAGATTGGATTGATATTTGAATGCATCGGAATGACCAATAAAAAATTCAAAAAATAAAATAAAAAATCCCTTCAAAAAAAGAGAGAGAAAGAGAGAATCGAACAACATAAAGCAGATATAAAATTTTGTCGTCAATCCACAGCTCTCCCTCGCTTAAGTTTCAATCAGAATATCACAATATATTTTAATCATGCGAAAATCATATTGCCAACACCCAATTATTAGGTATCCATTATCAGAGAATCTTGTGTAAAAACAATCAAGTATGTAAAAACGTACAATATACCCAGTTTATGGTTCAATATTATATTTAAAAAATCCTAATAGCTTGATTAAAGTGACGTATTAAATTTATGGTACGGTAGTTAAATATTTTTCTTCTACCTAATTTTAATCTCAATCACTGATATTTCGACTTCAAACTACGCATTTAAAATGAAAAGTGACTAATAAGGACAGAGTGAAATAATAAAGTAAATGTCACTACAATTAATAGTGTTATATATTTTCTCTTATTAAGTTTAATCCAAGAAACTGCTATTTCTACTTTCAACGGTAATAATTATTGGCTTGTTCATTTTCAAAACGAAATCACGTATTTGTATAAACAAGCAAAAATTAGTTATTAAATTATTCTCTGATGAAAAGCTTGGATAAAGTTTGAAACTACAAAGATATTTTAAATAAAATGTATATTTTTAACTGATAACATCTCTTTGATTATTTTAATCGCCTTTTCAGTATTAATATAGATTTATAATTTTTAAAATACCTACATCTATTTTTTGAATGCATGGATTTTGTTAAATTGAATAATTTATTGAATAATTAAATTGAATAACTTATTAAGTCTTTTATGTAAAAGAGTTTTAAAGTTCATAATATATATTTCGTTTTACTGCTTTTGTTATTTATGTCACTTGTTGAACTAATTGTTTAGACTTCTAATTTATTTATTAGAATTTGCAATATAGTTGAGAACATGTAATTTTTGGATAATAAATTTATGTACAAATTTTATGTTTTAAATTATATTTTTACTACAAATTTTTTTTTAAATAAATAAGAACTTTCATATTATTTTCTGATTTGATTAACTTAATTAAAAAAACAGTGGATTAAAAATAAAATAATAGATGTCACCTGTATGTACTACGCAGATTTTTGTTTCACTAAGATTGCTACTTATGGAATTACTATTACAGTATAATGTATAACGTATAAAATGTATACTGTATTAAATCTATAAAAATATGTTGAGAATCTAAACTCTGATTTTCATTCAGTTTTTAGAAAAAATGGTAAAAAAGATTTCTGTCAAAAAGTTTCTATTAAAATATAAAATAAAGGAGAAAATTTTGTTTATTTCCCAGTAAGTAGTGAAGTTACAGAAAATTATGAAGTCTTCTCATCTTTTTGTTTCAAAGGTTTTAATTTATGTAATTAAAAATAATTCTTTACAGTTATAATTTTCATGAATATTTTAAACATTTTAAGCTAAATTAATTTTTTGTATGATTAAATATTTCAAATCTCAACAAATATTTTAAGCATTAAAATATCTTGATTAAACAAATCAAAGAACAAGGAAGCTGATTATTTATTCACTAGACATATTCTAAAAATATAAATTATTAAATTTATATTCGATATAAAATCCTTTTGAAAGTTGTTAATGCCATTTTTACATTACTTTATTTAATTAGACTTTTTCGTACAGAATTGTAATAATTATTCAACCACTTGTTAAAATGTTTGAATAGTAAAACTTTCCGTACAAAGATGTGCTTCCGATGACATTATAACGTTTTATTATTTTTAGAACTCATTTATAAATTAATAACTTAATTTTTAGGCATTTTTTCGTTAGTGCGTGACATGTGATAACTCATTAAATATTCTTTATTTTGCAATTGTATTGCAACAGTTTATATGCAATGATACGCCCAGCAACACTCGAAAAATTAAGACAAATTGCTAAGAAACTGCAAAAACGAAATATTTTAAATATTAAAAGGTGTAAAAAAAGAATAAAGAATGCAATATATTTTTAAAAAGCGCACTTAAATCAAATAATAGATACATATTAATTAAATCATGATTATACGCCGAGAAATCAATTTAGAATTAGTCGCAAAATGATACTTTATACAATTCTTTTTTAATTTATTATCTGTTGTTATACCTTAAATAAGAGATTCATATAATATATAAAACCATTCATAAATATTGCAAATTAACAACAAAAATTGTGAAAGTATAGATAATAAATACTGAAACCCCTTAAACTGTTTTAACATGGATTATTTAAACATATAATGGAAATGTGTAGAACCAAACAGATTAATCAGAAGGCGGAGAATTTTTTAAAATTGGCCTCGATTCCCATCCCGAATTAACGTATTGAAACGGATATTATTTGAAAAAAAATCATGAATTCTAATCAGGAAATTCCTTGTCATTTTGAAGAAAAACATTGAATGATTAAAGACAGTATTTATTTACTTATTTTTTTAAACTTGTATATTTATTTAAATAATCCACAGCTATAATAAAAAAATGGAAATGTCAAATTTTGATTCTGGATATGAAAAATAATAAAGTTACTTTTTCTGCGTGTTTGGTTTAATTAGTTACCCTGGCCAACTATGCATTCTATTTGTTTAAAAAAAAAGTTGGTGAAAATTTTATTAGTATGAAATGTTTAATTTTGAAAATGAGATTACCCAAAATTATATTGAAAATTCAAATCGAAGTAAGCTATCTACGTTTTGCTTCTTTTATTTTGAGTGTAGTTTAAATTTGGGACCAAGTTACCTAGAGAATCTTTTGCATATTCCATTTTTACTAAACGATTTGCTCTCATTAAAGGCAAAGTTACTGCATAAAAAATAGCTTAGTTACGGATTAAAGACAAAGTTATTTTTAAGTTACTGATAAAAATACCTATCTGAGTCATTCTTTAATATTAAAATTAACAGAGTGTATTAATTCGATGGGGAAATAGAAAATAGCAGAAAAAGACAATGTCACATAGGAAAGTACGGGCACAAACGAATGTATGAAGTTGTAGAGGGGCTGAATATCCAAAAATTGTGCTCACGCGCAAAGCTCTATGACAAGTCCAGGTGGTTGTCATTCAACAAGGTGACTTTGCCGACGTAACATGAAGCATCATATGTTACATGAATATGTAGATATGCATGTAATTTATAATACAATAAGGCGAAGTGGTCGGAAAGCTGTTCAAATGCATACAAAGCGCTGTCGATCGGAACTCCCCGCTTCGATTGACGCCTCCTCTATCATGGTAGGTACTATTAACCGATTCAGTTTTGGCCAGTTTTTAATGAAAATATGCAAACATTTTACATCCTGAGATTTGCACAAGCTGGATCACCGTTCTGCATACATTTGCACAACTTCCCCGCTCTGTAAGTTAGATTCAGAATGACACACAAATAGCGTGACGCAAATAAAAAACCATTACTTTTAAGTGAAGGGACAAAACAACCCGTTTAATTCATCATTCGAAAGTCTGTACAAGAAACAATCAAAATCTTGCTTATTGGCTTCCTCCTGCGGCGACGCAAGGTCTAGAGCTTCTGGAAAATTCGACAATATAGCCATAATAGAATATTTCTGGTGTGATTTAGGCCCACGTTTTTTTCAATGCGCGTTTCGGCGAATTCAGGGATTTTTCTTTGATTGCACAAGTTTTTTAATCCAGGATCCCTCAAAAGCGAAGTTTACTTGGGGGGGGGGGGGGGTTGTTGGAGAAAAGCAGGATTAATCTTTGCTTACCCTGTTTTCCTGTGAAATAACGAATCAATATCAACGGAAATAGCAATTAGACAACAAAAATTAGGAATAAAATAATAGTTTGACTAAAAAAGAAAACATTAAACTAAATTGTCTTTTTTATCACGTCACAGTATTTATGTGTCACCCTGTACTGCTTTGACGCATAAAGATTCGTGTTACCACTGCGAAGTCACCTTGAAGAATGACGATTGGCTGAACATGCCACAATACTTTGCATGTAAGGAGAAATTGTGGATACACAGAGTTTTCTATTACGTTATGGATTCAGTTTCGCCCATACTAAGTAAGTGAAATTATCCTCTTCTATCTCTTCAGCGAATTCGAAAGATCATTCCTAATAAAACTTGTACTCATATATCTTTAATATATGTATAGTATTGCACGTTACTTTAACAATTAACTACCGATTTTGATATACTGGAAGATGGAACATATCAAATCTGTTTCAGAATTTGTCGAAAAAAGCTATTGTTTAAATGTTGTTTGTTTCATAATGATGTTGTCGTATGCTCGTAATATACACATTAAGTTTTTACAATTGAATATTTATATGTCTTTTTATCAGCATTTGTTATAAAAACAAGTCATCGCATGTTAATGAATTGATATGATATATGTTATGTTTTATATAATTTATTGTTGTATGATTGTATTATTATTAGTAATAATTTTAATTGTAAGATATTTTTAAACACATTTTTACTTAATACTAGCGCTTTGAAGTTTTTCTTTTTTTAATTTTTTTTACACACAAATCATTTGATTACGTGTATGTTACTACTAAATGTTGTTGTATTTAACCATTATTACCGCAAAACTTTATTTTAAATTTCGATAACGTTATTACAAGAAATTTATAGCATTATCATTCACATAGTCTAAATTGGAAATAAGTTATTTTTTCTTCGAAAATTGAAATGCACTTAAGGTTATAGCGTCATAATTTTTCAGAAGCATAATTATTACTGCAATCCAAGATTATCTGAATATACACTGACGTTCAATATTCATTACAGATTCTTAAGCAAGTTTCTTGTTATTTATACGTATATATACTTGTTATATTTAGTCCCTGTTTTGAAGTTCTAGTACAAAGGTTGAAAGTGAAATCAGCCTGATAGCAAAAACTGTGATAATATTTCTTTATTAATAGTTCTTGATAGTGTCAGATATTATTCATATATGAGTTTAAGCGCTTCAAAATATTTGCGTGATTTTGAGCTCTATTCTTATTTTTATGAAGTTAGCATGCATATGCATTAATTCTTTTAGTTAAACAAATGCTATTTTGTATGTCTTAGTCTTTGTAAACGATATGATTTCGATAAATAATAAACATATATAGAAAACCGATGTGTTTTTATTTTTCATTTTTTTAGTCTTTAGCAGACCTAGAAAAAATATTGCAACAACACACATTGTTCTAATTGTAATATAAAAAGTCAATCTATGGCAGTAAGGAAAAATATAATTATATTTAAGTTCACATACGATACCTAGAATTTTGAACACTATACACTGGGTTTCATAATGATATGAAGCTGCTAGTAATTTTGTGATATAGTGGCAAAAAATCATAAATAATTAACAGAAAATTCCATTCTCATGAGAAATACAACAATTTTATGCAATACATAACTGTAAAAGAAATATCAAATTTTAAATTTATTGAAAATATAAATTATCTAAAAAAATGGTGTTGCAAAATGATATGAACATTAATCGAAATTATCATTAAACGACCCTGGAAATTGTACAGGAATACTGAATGCCACTCCGAAAAGAATAAAATAGAATATGCAAACTAGTTTAGCAAATAACGATGCTTTGCAGACTAGGAAATTTCCAAACTTGATCGAAAGTGAGTTCTAGAAGTTTGGGTCGTTAAATCGCTTTCGGTTTTGAGAAAGAGAAAATTGTGGCTTTTAAAGATCAAGGACTTTCAGCTAAAACTATAAAAAAAAAACAGATAACTTCTCCAGGTGTAATATTAAAATTTTCTTCCATTAATAGAGGATTATGGAGCAAAGAAGGATCTGGGACGGCTGTCAAAGCTGCACAAAAGGGGAAAAAAGCCATTTAAAAAGAATGAACAATGAAAAACAAACTTGGGTGAATTTTCACGAAACCCACTGATTAGCAATGTCAAAATGTATCTTGTCCAGAGTATTCATGAGCTCTAAGATGATGAGGTACAAGAAAATAAAATCACAACTATGTTTGTGCAAAAGATCATATGTCCTGAAAGTTAAAATGTAAAAGAGTAATATTTTCCGATGAAAAATAATTCAATTTGGATGGTGCGGACAGTTTTTCTTATTGTTGACACGATCTGTGCTAGAAACCAGAAACTTCTTCAAAACGGCAGCAGGATGAAGCATCATTCATGGTTTTGACTGTGTTTACATTTCATAGTAAGATCAATTTTACATTTTCGTCGGGGAGAATGAATGCATTAACCTACCAAGTACTACTTGAAAGACATTTGCTACCATTTGCTGAGGAAATTTGTGGGCCTTTGTGGATGTTCCAACAAGACAATTTAGCCGTCCATACGGCAAACAGCATTTGGGAATGGTTTCCCAATAATGGTGCATATGTAATTCTATGACCATCTGTTTCTCTTGATTTAAATCCAATGGTAAATGTATGGAGCCTACTTGTTAGATCTGTTTGCGCAAATGGAAAACGATATGCCAAACTTTCAGAAATTAAAAGTTGCTATCATCTTTTATTGGAATAAAATGGATCAAAATATATTCACTTCATGCCTGATCATGTTTTTACATTAATTAAAATATTTGTTGCATACATTGTTTATTAATCTATGTTTTTGGCCAATGTTCATATAATTATGAAACACTTCAAAATGGACAAATTCAATTTATTTTATGCATAAATCATTATTTCATTTATATTTTGTTAAAAAACAAAATGATTTGCTCTATTTCGAACATTGATTAGACTTCAGTTTCTTTTGTAACATTTTCTTCTTTTTTATGTTTGAAAAACTGGGTGTTCATATCATTTTGAAATCCAATGTATTAACTTGTAAACATGTTGCACACATGAATTTTTCGTATAACTTCATGCTTCTAGAATTATTTCTGTTATTATAATGAATATCTATACCTGAGAGCCAAAACTATCATAGGTCGCATATCACTTATTTTTTAGAAGCAAAAGTACAATAGTTTGGTTTGAATGTGAGACACGATGTTATGAAACAAAATATCTCTGAAGTCATTTATAATACAAGAGTATAGGGATAGTTTGGCACAAAAGAGAACAACTTCGAACTATTAACATAAAATATGTCTTTTCTGGATTTACGACATTTTGGTTTTCAGGTACAGATATACTTTCTGTTCAGTTGCTGAAAAGTTTACGAAGCATAAATGTCAACAATTATGCCTTTTCATTATCATTATTTCCAATTAATAATATCCACCTTGATTAATCAAAGAAATTCTTCAATTAAAGAAATCAAAGATTTCTTTTCGGAAATAGCGATATTTAAAATCCGTTATTATTTGGTACTTATATTTAATGTCAATGTTTAAAAGTTGGCAATTATGTAGTATTGATCATATGAGTTTATAATGTTCAGTTAGTTCCTGATATTAATTGGCGCAAACTGCTTTTTGGTGTAAATTTCTCAATAAAGGGCGCACAAAAAAAAAAAAAAAAAAAAAATGCTGTATAAAAATACAACATTTTTCGCGATTTTAGGAATAGCTTTATTCAAGAACTAAAGCATGAATTTTCATAAAACTTCAGACTCCGATATACTTTGATAAATATTGGTGTTGATTTTTTTCTTTTTTTGTGTGTGTGTGTGTGTAATTTGTTACACAAGTGTACTACAAGAGTCGAAAATAAAGAATTCTCGATTTTTACCAGCAGTTTGTAGCGTAACACGCAATATTTTCAAAAACATAATGGAGTGAGTAGTGCGATACAAAAAATCAATAGTCTATGGAGACCAACTTATAACTTTACTTCAGTAGGGGTAAAATGTCATTCATCAAATCACGTGATCGTAACTTGATTCTTTGAGCAAAATGTGTTCTGCAAAGAAGGAAATGACTTTTTTTTTGCAGAAAACACTTATCTACTTATTATTAGATCTTGATGTTTTAATCTATTTTTCTTCTTTTGGTAATACTTTATCTACAGATTTATTACTTATGATATTATGATAGAGAAAATTAATTTTGGAATTACTCTGGCTGATAAAAAAATGTATAAACAAGCATATTTTAAAGATTAAAATAGAACGTTTTCTTGCGTGTTGCCTTTCTTAATTTTTTAATACCCTGCCTATGGTATATCGCTAAAAAAAAGAAAACTGAAAGTTATGGAGTCAAGCTTCTAATAAAGAGTTGCATCCATAAATATCTTGAATATTTTTAAATATGATTATATACAATGAGAAATATACACCTATTTACATTAGATTATAACATTTCATAGATCTAAAGAGAACTTCAACAAGTTTCGTCAATAAGTATAGGGGGAAATTTTCCCGTCGAAACAAATGCGATGCCTTTGAAATCATATCAACATCTAATCTAAACTGAAACTTTTAAGATACGCACGCAAGTCATACTAGTATTGCCATTAGACTAATATTTTTTCTTCAACCGCTTTTATTTGACTGTACCCCGCAGATGCGAGAGTTATATAATGGGGAATCCCTGTTTTCTTGTGCATGTCTTCAGTTTCAAGCGAGATTGAATCCTTTGACAAAATCTGAAAGTCCCGAAATAGAGACATCAAAATTAGTTTGTAGTCTTTCTGTGTACTTTTTAAATCATGTAGTTGTAGTTCACTGCATTTTTGATAAAATAGGTTTAGATGTAGTTCACTACATTTTCGATAAATTAGGTTTAAATGTAGTTCACTACAATAAAAAGTAGTTTATCCTACCAGTGATGTGTTTTTTAGTGCAATTGTGTTCCCTGTTTATGCTGCAAAACTTTGTCACATCCCAAAACACTGTGAGTTTTAAACCACATTTCTGCAGTTACAAACCTTTCTACAGCAATTTTAACCTTCTGAACTATTTAAATCAGTCCATAATACTTTATTCACAAGTGCCTTCGCATTCAAATTATTCCTAACTCAAAAAATGAAATATTTTCAACTGAAATAAGAATAGAAAACCAATCATATAATTACTACACACTGTTAAAAATTTTGTCCTAGTTTAAACCAAATTTTGATGCTCAATCGCTGCCACTGTAAGACGGTGGAATCTTGAACCAATATTTAAACCTCCTGTAGAAGCGTAGTTCCAATAGCTGGAACTAGGTTGAAATTGGTAACTCTAAAGTTTGGTACGAGATTTCACCATCTTATGGTTGCAGCTATTGAAAACCAATATTTGGTTCAAACTAGAGCAAAATTTTTATCGGTGTATTAACACCGCTAAACTTTTCAGAAGTGATCTTTAACAAATAATCCTATAATAATTTACTGCTATTTCAAAAATGTACAAAGTTTCAATCGCAAAAAATTTATGATATGATTATAAAACAAAACAGTTGATTCTCTCTACAGATTTGGCTAAAACATGCTATTATTACTGTCAACTACTGTAATTCTTGTAAAACTTTTTATTTGAAATTAATTATAGGTCGGGAGGCAGTAGAACAAGCCTATCGAAGCCTAGAACATCGAATTATTGGCTGAAATTTCAGAATTAGTTAAAATTTGATTTGCATATTGAAATCCAACTGGTCTGCCAAGTTATGTGTTGTGGAAAAAACCTGCAATACCAATTTTATTAGTTGATTGATAGTTTGACCGTTATGTTTTACGCTCCCATTTCTTCTTTTTTCATATCTGTGGGTGCAGGGAAACATAATAATAAACCTACCGGTCATCACTACTAAAATCTGGAGATCACCAAACTATGACTTGGCAGACCAATTGCATTTTAATATACTCATGAAGTTCTATCTAATCTTGTAATTTCAGTTGCAAAATCGACGAGGTTATGGATGGTCTATGCAGCCGTCTCTCGGTCGATTAAATGCAACGCGCTTTTTTCAGATGTGCTTTTTCAAGAGTAATTGAAAAGAACTTAAAAATCACCATGACTATTTAATTATTATAATAATAATTTAAGTGAATTTTACATTCGATTAAAATAGTGCTCGTTAAATAAATCAGACTCGCAAAAGTTTATCTCAAATGATATCACCTTTCTCCCTTTTTTGCAATGAGACTTATAAAAAGTCAGTTCACTTAATTGAAGAGTGATAACGTTATGAAATGTTTAAAACATTTATGTTAAATTAAAGAATGGTTATCACATTTGATTGACTAAATATCACTTGAAATATGACTGGTTGCGAAATTACTTCGATAAAAAGATTAAATCGATATTCATGTCAGAATTTAAATTGGCTAATTTATGGTAAAGTATTGTAAAATTGTCTTTGTTTCTTTCTTGGTACCATTAACATCTTAAACCATCTCAAAAAAAAAAAAAAAAAAAAAAAAAAAGAGAGAGAGAGAGAGAGAAAGCAGCTTGATAATTTAAATAGAATTCATTTTATTTAAAAAGAAATCGAGAGCCTTGCTTTCCATTCATATACAAGATGTCATTATTGTCAAGGTTTACCTATCTTATAAATTTCAATTTAAGAACGGAGGGAAAAATATACTCGTAAAGTATATCTTAAAAAGTTTTTTTTAAGTGCTACAAACACAGTTATATAAGATTAAAAATTACATTTCAAAACGTTATTAATCAAGTAAAGCTTATAATAAAATTACAATAATAAATAAAACTTTATGAAATTCATCAGAAATTTATTAATTAATTATGAGCACAAAGTTAGACAGATATACAGGGTGTATCTAAACTACTGGGCAAAACTTTAAGGGGTGATAGTACACATCAAGACAAATAATATTATATGGGAAACAAAGGGTCCCAAACGTCTTCCGAAGGAGATAGGCGCCATCAAAGTTTAGGGTCCAAAATTTGAAATGATTATAAAAAACGGGAAAATTGGTCGATTCGTTTGCGGTTTTTACTAAAACTATTCTTTATGTCAGTATTGTCTTGAAAATAAATTACGAAGATAAATTGCAAAAAATGACGATAGAGGGCGCTTTAGACTTTGGAGTAACGAACAACTATTTTTTACCGTTATTTTTTGCATCTCATTAATTTTTTTTAGAAGTTTAGACATAAACTTAAATTTTGAGCTTAAAATCTATGGTTAAGAAGCGCAAACTGAACTGTGTTCAATGGGAGTGGGTAGTTTCAAATTTCAAATGATTATAAAAACGGAAAAATTGGTCAATTTATTTGCTGTTTTCACTAAAATTATTCTTTATGTCAGTATTGTCTTAAAAATAAATTATACAGATAATTTTTTTTAAATGTCGATAGAGGGCGCTTTAGACTTTGGAGTAACGTACAACTATTTTTACCGTTATTTTTTGCATCTCATTAAATTTTTTTAGAAGCTTAGACATAAACTTAAATTTTGAGCTGAAAATCTGAATCGTTGACAGTGGTTAAGTAGCGCAAACTGTACTGTGTTCGATGGGGGTGGGGAGGTTCAAATTTCAAATGATTATAAAAAACGGAAAAATTGGTCGATTTGTTTGCGGTTTTCTCTAAAACCATTCTTTATGTCAGTATTTCCTTGAAAATAAATTTAAAGATAAATTTCAAAAAAATCCGTTAGAGGGCGCCTTAAACTTTAGAGTAACCAACAACTTCTTTTAACAGTTTTTTTTAAATCTAAACAAATGTTTTAAAAGCTTAGACTTAAATTTTGAGGTCATAATCTGAATCTTTGTGAGTAATTAAGTAGCGAAAAATTGAACTGCGTTCGTAGAGTGGGCAGGGAAACATTTCAACTCCTGAACACAGTTCAGTTTGCGCTCATTAACCCCTTCCAACGATTCAGAATTTGAGCTCAAAATTTAAGTCTAAGCTTTTGCAAGCATTTAATTAGATTAAAAAAAAAAAAATAACATTTAAAAATTGTTGTTGGTTACTCTAAAGTTTAGGGCGCCCTCTAACGGAATTTTTTGAAATTTATCTTTAAAATTTATTTTTAAGGAAATACTGATATAAAGAATGGTTTTAGAAAAAACCGCAAACAAATCGTCCAATTTTTCCGTTTTTTATAATCATTTGAAATTTGAACCTCCCCACCCCCATTGAATACAGTTCAGTTTGCGCTACTTAACCACTGTCAACGATTCAGACTTTCAGCTCAAAATTTAAGTTTAAGTCTAAGCTTCTAAAAAAATTTAATGAGATACAAAAAATAACGGTAAAAATAGTTGTACGTTACTCCAAAGTCTAAAGCGCTCTCTATCGACATTTTAAAAAATTTATCTGTATAATTTATTTTCAAGAAAATACTGACATAAAGAATAATTTTAGTGAAAACAGCAAATAAATTGACCAATTTTTCCGTTTTTTATAATCATTTGAAATTTGAACCTACCCACTCCCATTGAACACTGTTCAGTTTGCGCTTCTTAACCACAGATTTTAAGCTCATAATTTAAGTTTATGTCTAAACTTCTAAAAAAAAATTAATGAGATGCAAAAAATAACGGTAAAAAATAGTTGTTCGTTACTCCAAAGTCTAAAGCGCCCTCTATCGTCATTTTTTTGAAATTTATCTTCATATTTTTTTTTCAAGACAATACTGACATAAAAAATAGTTTTAGTGAAAACCGCAAACGAATCGACCAATTTTCCCGTTTTTTATAATCATTTCAAATTTTGGACCCTAAACTTTGATGGCGCCTATCTCCTTTGGAAAACGTTTGGGACCCTTAGTTTCCCATATAATATTATTTGTCTTGATGTGTACTATTACCCCTTAAAGTTTTGCCCAGTAGTTTAGATACACCCTGTATACATAATTCAGTATTGACTTTTAATAAATTTTAAAAAAATTATATATTAATGAAAAATGGAAAAATTACTTTTGTTATATTAATGAGTATTTGATTGTATACGTCATTTAATTAATTGTTATGATTTACATTGCGCAGATATGATTTTGATTATAATACTAAAGGACTTTTTGATCTGTACTTTAAATATGCATTAATATTTTTTGTCATGTTCCTAAACCAATAAATTTTGAGGTAAAAAAACCTCGATAATAATTTATGAACACCCTGTATAAGGTCATTAGATTAATTTCCATTTCATTTTCCTTATCAGATGTGCTTAAAATGATAAGATGAATGTTTTGTCTCACATACAAACTTTTTTCATTTTCGCAAAATGTTAATTGTTGAATTTTGATATATTTTTTCTTTAAAACTATGAAAGGTATTTCAATAATTTTTTTGAACTCACGTTTATTAACATACAGATTAATCCAAAGTTAAGGATTTTAATTTTGTTGTATTGCTGTTTTTTTTTATTAGCCCAAAATTTTAAGAACTTTAATCTAAAACATTACTTTAATGTATTTTTTTCTAAATGATTTTAATTTAAAATTTTTGAAATGTTCTCTTTAGTTATAGTCTTTTTTAGCATATATGAAGATATATTGCACAGATGTATTTTTCTGTTTGATATCTTATAACGCTACTAAAGATAGACTTATCGAAGAGAAGTAATTTTACATACCATCTCAACATGACTGCTTCCGCCCCATGTCAGTCGGTCTACTGTTGATCACATCGCCCTTTGTGACTCTTATCGTCGGGATCAAATTCGACCTTTTCGTTAGATAAAAATAAAAGGGACCGGGAGGAACATTTATGCTCTACAGACATTGTTTAACAATCTGAGCGTGTTCTTCTTGTGCAGTCAAAAGGTCAACTTTTAAAAGTATAAAAAGCTTAGGGGCTTCTGAGTTCCTTTAATGATCTGAATTTAAGGCTTACATAACAACAATTTTTTTATCCTCAAAACTACAAGAAATATTTGAGAGTAGTTTGAAAATACATCTTTCAATTATTAACAGGCTTTTTGTCTTTCTATATTATTTAAAATATCAAACCCAGAAGTGTAAAACAGTGGCGCACAATATACTTTTCTTATATAAATCGGTTGTATAACGAAATGTTAAACCTAATTGTATAAAGATTTTATTAAAGAAATAAACTCCAAATGTGGAGATTAAAAAATACAGATATAAGTGAAATTCTATCTGTTTTCCAATTCAGGTCAAGAAGTTTTGTTATTTCAAAGCATAAACCTCTTGAAGTTTTCCTCTAGAGTCCAATTTTTTTCGCTTCTGAATTCATTATATTCAAGTGCGGTATACAATCACCATTAATAGTAAGCATTTAAAGAAGAAAAACACTGTATTATTTGAAAAAGATTTTTACTCCCCTTGTATAAATGCATAATATTTCTTAAAAATATGAATTTAATCCTATCTTTTTTATTAATGTTTATGATTCCCAGAAAATATATTCAGAAATTATATAAAGCTTTTACTTATTAACATCTTTTTGGGATTATATATGTTACAGGCCAAACCCGATTTTAGGCCAAACTAGATTGGCCTAGGCCAAACTAGTTTATCCTAACGCCCATCGGATAGACTAGTTTTTCCTAGGCCAAACCGGTCTATCCTAACGCCCATCGGATAAACTAGTTTTTCCTAGGCCAAACCGGTCTATCCTAACGCCCATCGGATAAACTAGTTTTTCCTAGGCCAAACTAGTCTATCCTAAGGCCCATAGGACGATCTAGTTTTTAATAGGCCAAACTAGTTTGGCCTAACTCTTATAGGATAAACTAGTTTAGCCTGCTGTTTATTGGTCTGAACTAGTTTCTCCTAGGCCGATCTAGTTTATCCTAGGCCAATTCAATTTGGCATGATTTTATTGAATTCAATGACCGCCACAGCGCCAACATTATAGTTTGTCCTAGGCTGATCTAGTTTATCCTAGGCCAATTTAGTTTTACGTGTTTTTAGCTCACAGGCGTCACAACCTGAGAAATAATGGGCTCGCAGGGTCTGTATGTATGAATGTACGTATGTATGTACGAATGTACATACGTATGTACGTGCGTATGCACGTAATGCGATAATTCGTGATAGAAATATCCGATTTGCTTCAATTTTGGATGCACGTTCATTGATATAAGGTACTTTTCTGATTAATTTTGGGAATTCATTGGATAAGAATAAAGGGGACCGAACGGGAGGCTTGTCCCCCACCGTTAATTTAGAGAAATGGATTTTTGATGCATAATTGCCAGTTTTCATTTAAATTTTAGATATAGGATCATTCTGACAAGGCACCTCCATGATTAGTTCTGGATGTTTATTGTTTAAGTGTAAAAAAAGGGCAATGTAGGTTACCCCCCCCCCATAATTTAGAGAAATGGTTTTTGATGCAGAATTTATGGATTTGCTTCTTATTTGTATATAGGTTCTTTCTGATATGGCGATTCCCTGAGTAGTTTTGGGGGTTTAATGGTTAAGTATAAAGGGAAAAATGAACGATTACATCTCTTACATAGAAAAAATAGTTTATCCTATGGGCATTTAGATAAACAAGTTTGGTGTAGAAAAAACTAGTTTATCCAATTGGCATATGGATAAAATAGTTTGGCCGAGGCTAATCTAATTTAGCTCGAAAACGGGTTTGGCCAGTAAAAAACATATCTTTCACTAGAAAAAGTATAAATGTGTGTCAAGAGTCATTGCTTATAACACCAATACAGAAATTTAACATGTTCACCTTAGAGACATGATGCATTGGACATGGTGTTTGCTTTTTTTTCTGCACACTCGTGCCGACTGAGATCTGACTTGCATTTATTATTATTATTATTATTATTATTATTATTATTATTATTATTATTATTATTATTATTATTATTATTATTATTATTATTATTATTATTATTATTATTATTATTATTGCATATTCGAGCCAGATTGAAGCTGAACATAATTTGAAATCGAACAGCGTTTTCCATTTTTGAGAAATTAATTACCTGCCGACATATAAGCTATTCTTGTCACAGCGTCAATTTTTTTTCGTGAAGTCGTAACCGAAAATTCGATTCAAAACGTAGCTTTATATTTTTGTCAAACATACATCGCTTTTATGAAAAAATGGTTTACGTCATTCGATTACATATTATCTGAATCTGTTAACCTTATGCATTTCGGAAAAAGAAGTAGTTCATAAATGTCTTAGGATGTAGCTGTTTAGGATTTGAGAAAAGCCTTAAGGAATGACAGAGAAATATATTCACAAATCTATTTTTTTACTGAACGGATTCAAAAGTTATGATATTTATAACTCTCATATTTTTTCTTTTGTTCTAAACTACATTGATTATTTAATAAATCCGTATTTGAATATTGAAACTCTTAGAATCTAGATAATCATTAATAAATTGTGTATTTTCCATTCTGTGAACACATCATAATTTAAAAATACATTGTAAATTTATCCAATAAGTATATAAGCAGTATTTTTTAAAGGAATCTTAATTGTATGTGAAGTAAAACCTGAATTCTTTTGCAGAAATTGAGTAGGGCCAGATCGAGCCGGACTGAGTCTTTTTTCACTGATTTTTGTACAGACAGAGCTCTGCCTGTATAAAAGTAAATAATATTAAAGTAAATAATAATAATTTGCTTGAATAAGCAAACACCATGTCCAACGCATCATGTCTCTAAGGTGAGCATGTTAAATTTCTGTATTGGTGTTATATGCAAAGACTCTTAACACACATTTATACTTTTTCTAGTGAAAGATATGTTTTTTACTGGCCAAACCCGTTTTCGAGCTAAACTAGATTAGCCTCGGCCAAACTATTTTATCCTTATGCCAATCGGATAAACTAGTTTTCTCTACAGCAAACTTGTTTACCTAAATGCCCATAGGATAAACTAGTTTTTTCTATGTAAGAGGATAATCGTTCATTTTTCCCTTCATACTTAACCATTAAACCCCCAAAACTATTTAGGGAATCGCCTTATCAGAAAGAACCTATATACAAATGTGAAGCATATCCGTAAATTCTACGCCAAAAACCATTTATCTAAATTATGGGGGGGGGGGTAACCTACATTGCCCTTTTTTTACACTTAAACAATAAACATCCAGAACTAATCATGGAGGCGCCTTGTCAGAATGATCCTATATCTAAAATTTTAAATGAAAACTGATAATTCTGCATGTAAAATCGATTTCTCTAAATTAACGGTGGGGAATTAGCCTCCCGTTCGCTCCCCTTTATTCTTATCCAATGAATTCCCAAAATTAATCAGAAAAGTACCTTATATCAATGAACGTACATCCAAAATTTGAAACAAATCGGATATTTTTATCACGAGTTATCGCGTTACGTACATACGCACGTACATACGTACATACATTCGTACATACATACGTGCATTCATACATACAGAACCTGCGAGCCCATTAGTTCTCAGGCTTTGATACCTGCGAGCTAAAAACACGTAAAATTAAATTGGCCTAGGATAAACTAGATCAGCCTAGGACAAACTAGAATGTTGGGCTGTGGCGGTCATTGAATTCAATAAAATCACGCCAAATTGAATTGGCCTAGGATAAACTAGATCGGCCTAGGAGAAACTAGTTCAGACCAATAAACAGCAGGCTAAACTAGTTTATCCTATAAGAGTTAGGCCAAACTAGTTTGGCCTAGGAAAAACTAGATCGTCCTATGGGCCTTAGGATAGACTAGTTTGGCCTAGGACAATCTAGTTTATCCGATGGGCGTTAGGATAGACCGGTTTGGCCTAGGAAAAACTAGTTTATCCGATGGGCGTTAGGATAGACCGGTTTGGCCTAGGAAAAACTAATCTATCCGATGGGCGTTAGGATAAACTAGTTTGGCCTAGGCCAATCTTGTTTGGCCTAAAATCGGGTTTGGCCTGTAACATATATAACACATTTGAGTTTATAAATAAATACAGAGCTTGGAAAAGACAGTGCACTAACAAGGAAAGTCTCCATACACTATAAAAAAAGGGTCAATCTACTAAAAAAAATTTAGTGATCCTTGTAATTTCTAAAAAAAATTTTGCAATCTTACTCGGATACAAGAAAATCTGTAAGAATTACTAGAAAAAAGCTAGCAACGAATAGAGTTAATAATTTTATACTTTTAATAGCTATTACTAAATATCACTTGGTTTGGCCGTGATAGCTTAGTGGCTATAGCACCGAACTCCAGGCTAAAAGGTCCTGGGTTCGATGCTGGACACCACCAAATGCGCACCAAATGAATGCAGTGTAAGAACTCGTTAAGTAAAGGAATTGTGAAAATCCTTCGGAGCAGGTAGCAATGTTTGATGCTGCCATCTATTGCGGTTTGACGAAAATCTTCCGCTTCAGAAGTCTGTCTTCGTATCCACTGGATGCAGCTCGAAGGAAGCTCCTGCCCTTCGGGCACACGTAATGGTTACTAAAAATAATTTTGGAGCTATTACTAAAATTTGCTTGGTGGCTCATACTAAAAAGTTTTAAGTTAGTTACACAAAAAATTCTGTTGTTCAGTTTACAAAAGAAATGTTTGTTTAACTTGCAAAAAAAAAGTTTGTAATGGTTACTAAAAAATTCTGTGGAATACAAATTTACTAAAAGAGGTTACTAAAAAAATTTTAGTAACCTCCTGAATTTTTTTTACAGTGTACTGGGCATATTTAGAATATTTTGAAAAAAAAAAACTAAATAAACTATTTATGTATCTAATAAAGGATCAGTCAAATTGAGCGGCGGAAATACAGTAGAATATTTGTAAAAAAATAAAATACTTCCGAATATTTGGCTTGAAATACTGATGTACCAGCTTTGTAAGGTCTTCAGTTGGCAGAATGCCAAGCCGATTCCATTCAGACTTTGGGGGTAATAGCCTATGAGGCCGAGAAATGATATTAAATATTGTTCTCTATTTTTTGTTCCGAGTGAAATTTTATTTTAAAATTAATAGATTGTGGACCTATTATTAGTTCTCGGAATAACCTTTCCAAAATATATATTGTCTCCTACATTTTTTGAATTTTAATAAAAACATGTCTGTTTTTTTTTTTTTTTTTTTCTTACGTTTATATTTATGGCTAAAATGCAGTTTTAACGACTGCTTGGCATCTGACTTGGCGGCTATGCAAGAAATTCGCCAATTCTAACAACCTAAATATTCAGGGCACTTGTGTGTCATATACTCACTGGGATTTACTTGGCGCCAGAATGGTGTTATTTTGCCTAATATGGCAACCCTGATATTGTTTATTATTTGATAAATTGTTTATTTACCTTAATTTCTTTTAATTATATAAAATGTTTTTTGCTCTATTGTTATTTGTTTTTAAAATTTATTATATTTAAAAATTGTTTTATTTATTGTTATTTTTTTTAATAATAGAAAATAATTTAAAAATGTATATTTAACCAGCATTCGAAAATGAAGTTATCGCCAAATTGACGTTAGAAATTTTTTTACCAAACCTTGCGCGTATATGATATCTGTGTCATTTCTCATTTTCATATCCAATGTATGCAAATAATATAATAAATAATGTACACAATATTCAGGCGTTAATTCTAAAAAATCCCTGTCGGCTGGGCCTATAGGCGGAGGTAGATTTCGAAGTGTACTCATTTCAACAAAAAAATATATATGATTAGAGATAAACCCAGTTTAATAACTTCATTTGGCCGTTTATGAAAAGTTTTTAATTTCATTTTCCTGCAAAAACTGGTTTTATCAGAATCATCTTAAGAAAAATTCAGCTCAAATGCCCATTATGACAACATATTTTGAAATAGATTCTAAATTTATTAAAAAATCGACCAAAACAGTACATTATACAGTTCCTAAATAACAAAAAACTGTCAGTTGAAAGCATTTGAGAAAAAAATTGAATTTAAAAATGAGTCATAAAATAACCGATTTGTTGTTTGAATACATCCTTAATTCTTTAATCATGCTTGCTTCGGAAAATTTTGTGCGAAATACTCACTTTGACAGCATTTTAAAAAATATATTCCATCTTTATCAAAAAACTGGCCAATGCGTCACAGTATATAGTTTCTAAATAAGAGGATCTGTAAATTGGATGCATTTGAGAGCGAAAATGGATTTTAAAACGAGTCATAAAAAACGCAATTTGCTATGTGAAAACTTCCTTAAATTTTCAAATCTCGAAGACTTCGGGAAATTCTGTTCAAAATACCCTTTTTGGTAGCCTTTTTCAAAATATATTCTGTCTTTATCAAAAAACCGATCAATGCATCACATTATATAGTTCCTAAATAAAAGGATCTGTAAATTGGATGCATTTGAGAGCAAAAATGGATTTAAAAACGAGTCAGAAAAAAACGCAATTTCTTATTTGAACACTTCCTTAAATTTTCAGTCTCGATGACTTCTGAAAATTCTGTTCAAAATACCCTTTTTGGTAGCCTTTTTTGAAATATATTCCGTCTTTATCAAAAAACTGACCAATGCATCACATTATATAGTTCCTAAATAAGAGGATCTGTAAATTGGATGCGTTTGAGAACAAAAATGGATTTAAAAACGAGTCAGAAAAAAAACGCGATTTCTTATTTGAATACTTCCTTCAATTTTCAGTCCCGATGACTTTCGGAATTTCTGTTCAAAATACCCTTTTTGGTAGCCTTTTTTTGAAATTTATTCTGTCTTTATCAGAAAATTGACCAATGTGTCACTTTATACAGTTTCTAAATAAGAGGATCTACCATTTTGATGCGTTTAAAATCAAAAATGAATTTAAAAATGAGTCAGAATATAAGCCGTTTGGATTTGAGGTTTTTTTTCTCCAACTCCTATTTTTGTTTAATTTCTTTTTGCTATACGAATTGGTCCCATGAAAAACTTGTCAATATAAAAGTTGTAGATATTTTTGAGAAGATGTAAAATAAATTTAATCAGATTTGATATCTTAAAAATTGACGGAGTTATGGATTTCTCTCTTTTTTCAGCGCCCTTTTTCTTTTCGTTTTAATTTTTTTCATCGGTAAAAGTTGGTCCTATCAAAAACTTGTAAATACAAAAGTTTTAGATAATTTTAAGAACATTTATAAAAAATTTAATTGGACTTGATATCTTGAAAATTGACGAAGTTATGAATTTTTTTCTCTCAAAATCCCTGTTTTTTTCGCCCCTTGAGCCCACTTCTAAATTTATCAAAAATCTGTCATATATATACTTTTGGCCCATTTTTAAGAAGTAATATAAACTTTAAACCGATTCGATATCTACTTTAATTAAGAAGTTATGGCGTTTTTTCGGTTTTCACAAAAACGCCCCCTATTCCGACCCCCTTGGTCCGATTTTGCCCATTAACGAAGTCATCCAAGATTTTATCCCCATTGATTTTATGTCCAAGTTTGGTGGAGATTGGTGAAGAATTATAGAAGTTATCGTGTCCATAAAAAAGTGATATATATATATATATATATAGATAGATATATATATAAACTGGTGCGATTGCAATAGGTAGTATTTCTTACGAAATCTACCTAAAATATTAAGTTACGCTATATTGCGAGGGAAAAAGTTATAACCATACCTTTAAATCATCTTTTTTATTATATTTGTCTTTTTTTTTAAAACTTATTTTAGTGTAACTGAATTACAATGTAATGTTTAGAAACAGATAATTGAATTAAAGAAACAAAAAAGTATTCGCCAAAAAAATTCGACATATCTAGGATGTTTAATAAATAAACTCATCCTCGAGATGGTACGAATTCTCCCATTTTCGCATTGGACTCGCTCTTTCCGCCCATGCGCAGTTCTGTCCAGGTTTCTCTCAAACGTGGTTTATCAGTACGAAAGCGTCATGCGAATTTTTCCTCGCCCAAAACAAACGGTTTTCATGTAACTGAAAATTGTTTGTTAGTAGTGTTTTAGAATGCATGTAAATGGTAACGAATTTAAACTAAAATAATGAGAAAGTTTACTACATATATTATATTATATTATATGTATATACATATATTGATTGTTGCAGCAGATATTTAATTTTAGTACTATAAAAATAATTTTATACACAAAAAATATTTTCATATTGAAAAATATATTTTCACATATTTAAGCGTATTCTAAAATAAAAAGGCTAGATGAAGAATGCTGTAGTAATACATTTCAATATCGGTGAAGTATATGTTTCCATAGCAACAAAACTGAATCGACACTACTCAATTGGGCTTAATTTTGACATTGAAACAAATTTAATTAATTTGATTTTCGTTTTAATTCATAAATTTCATAGTTAACTTTCATTATAAATATATATATCACAAAACTATAGTTGTAAGAAACTAAAACCGACAAAACTAAAGTTATTTAAATAAATACTTTAAAAAATAGTTCAACACGAAACATTTTTATCTTAAAAAATATTTGACAAAAAAAGTATTTTTTGAAATTTTATTTCGTCGCCAACCGGTGATAAATTGCCAAATAAACGAAATGTTAAGTAATTTTTTATGAATGTTCTATTGGGGTTCCGCCAAAAAAATTTTATGAATACATATATGAGAAGAACATTCTGTAATTTTTTTCAGAATTTTCTGAGTATGTCCGTATGGAGACCTTCCTTGTAAGCATTTTCTTGCATTTATATCTGATTTGAAGGAATGTTAAATGGAGATATATTAATTTATTAAAAAAGAAAACCCATAATATACAGAGAGAAACAAAGTTACATCCGATTTTTTTATTCAAGATAGTTTGTTACATTATTACTTAAAACGAAAAAAAAAACATTATGAAAATTTCTGTCGAATCCAATTTCTCACTCTTCTAATTTCATTATAAGGTCTGTCTCAAAAGTTTAAGCACAAGCATAAAATGACGATATTCAAAGAGTTATAAAAAGCTAGAATGACTAACATTTTTCTATTTGCAGATTTCGCAACAATATTTCAATAAATGATATCAAAAGTAGAAAAAAATAAATTACATAATTGTAAAAAATATTAATTAAAAAAATGTAAAGTCTCAAAAGTATATGCACAATGTCAAAAAAAAAAAAAAAAAAAAAAAAAACAGATTTATAATTTTTACAGAACTTTTAATTACAAAATATTTTTTCGTGATTTCGGATTAGTTCAAATTAACACACATACATCTAAATTAATAATTTTTGTAGGGTTTCTGGTGGCAAAGGATACCATACTTTCTCAATAGCCTCTTGGAGTTCTTCAATCGAGTTATACTGCTTTCCATTGTTGTAAACCTGGCAGGTTAAAACACCCCAGACATTCTCAACCAGGTTTAAGTCTGGTTTTAATACAAGAACTTTAAAATTTTTCTGAGAAAGTCAAAGTTTTGTAGAATGTGATACGTGGATTGAGGCTTTGTCTTGTTGAAAAGTCCACTTAGGACCCCCTAAAATGTCACCAAATGGAAGCAAATGTTGGTTTAGCATATCTTTATACGTCTTTGAATCTTGTTTTTCTTTTAAAAAATCCAGAGGGGTCTGGCCATTGAATCCAAATGCCCTCCCAAACAATAACAGATTTAATGCCTTGCTGCCGGCTGAAAAATGCCCTTGGTTCTTTTTGTAAATTACGCCAATGCGAGTTCGCACCATCAGAGCCATCTAAATTCCACTTTTTCTCATCGCTGAATAAAACAGTAAGCCATTTGTCCCCGTAGGTCATTTGTTTTTTTAGCTCTCTTCATTCTTGCCTGTTTGTGATGCAATTTGAGACAGATGCCATTTTCTTTAATAAAGAATAACATAATTACATATGAGTGTGATGTAATCACACTCTTTAATACATCTATGTACAGTGTGTCTAGTCATCTGTACACTGAGATTATTTTTAATTTGCCGTATGGACATATTTTGTCTCGATACCAATCAGCGTATTCTCCGATCAGTCTGAACAGTTGTCATACATGGTCGTCCACATCTTGGTTTCCACTTAAAATTATCATTTCTTGAGAGTACTTGATATATACCTCGCTTTCACCGATTTAAATCTTTTGTAATTTCAGAAACAGTTTTATTTTACGATTTCAATTTCAAAGGTTTCAAAATCTCACAATTTGTGAATTTTTTACCCTTTGACATTTTTAAAATGAAAGGAAATATTTTTTCACCTTTTATACGTTTATAAAATTGCAATATCATGTCATACAAAGTCATTACACACGACCAATTCCGTGTTTCTGAAAAAAATTGCATAAAGTGCTTAAACTTTTGAGACAGTGTTTCTTCAAGAAAAAAGAAGAATTAAACAAAAATAAGTATATTTTTTAACCACCCAAAATGACTTATTTTATTTTGGTTTGATTAAATGTCGAGTATTTATTGTAAATTAGCATAAAGTATTATTTTCTTCAATTATTTTATACCAGATTTGCAGAGTGCTTAAATTTTGGAGACAGACTATATTTATATGCAACATACAATTACCATTAACTAAAAACTTTTAACGGTGAATTACATTATGTCGTTTCGGAAAATTTATTATTATGATCCCTTTTAAACAATATTTAACTCTAGTTATAACAGAAATTGTATAATGCTGTAGAGCATATTCAATATATTTGTCCTTTATACCTCGTAATCGGTTGCAAAAGTCAAATGTTCCAAGTCCAATATAGTATACCTACATATAAAATTGTTAAAATGCTTCCAATGCATGAAAAAAAAAAAAAAAAAAAATTAAAAATTTGTGCATCAAATTTTGAATTATTTTTTTCTTTTGTATGAATCTTGGAAAATTTCTGGTGTACATGAGAAAAGTTATTTTTTATTTGTTTATGAAAACTTTGACTTTTTATATTTTTTTGGTCTATCAAACAACGATTCAATTATATGTTATGCTCTGTTGGCAGTTAATTTAATTTAGATTGCATGGAGTAGTTTGAAACAAGAAAATGCATACTATAGTTTTGCTTTCTCTGCCCAAAGAGAAATTGGAAAAAAAAAAGTGTTACTATAGGGGGTAATTAGCTTGCAGCATTACAAGTGAAGACGTGAAATTCGATTAGTATTTATCTGCTCCTAAAAGACTTTCTTCATATGAATCCTTTTTCATTCCATTTGGAGTAACGGAAAATAATAGAAAAATGTTATTGAAGTAAATAAATTTCAAGATGGTAAATATCATGTCACTGCAAGCAAATATGAATGTGGCAAACAATCGCAATACAATTTAAGAAATCACATATTTAAAAATTAAAATACAAATGAAAGTATATTTATATACAACGTATTTTTTAACAAATTTAACGCAAAATTAAATAAGACTGTTCTTAAATTCGAAAGATCTTGTTTTATGATAAATTTTGTAATTCATTTTTACTCGAATACGTGTAAAATTAACATTATTTTATTTAAAGAACTACATAATTGATTGACTTTTTTTTTTCCTTTTGTGGTGAAAATACAGCAAAGTGGTCATTTTGAACCGAATTTCCTAGAGCGACAATGCCGCGAGAAGCAAGAGAGAAAAATCAATAAGATCATAATATGATCATAATTGCTTACTCAATAAATATTTTTTTAAGAGGGGGGAGGGAGCCTTTCGATTTCATATTGCTTCAATAGTCAGGCCTGCTTTAAGTGTTTGCATTTAAAAAAAACAGTCGAAAAATGTGTCAAAAAAATTTCTCTTCTTGAACAAGGAATCTGCAAACCGCTTTAATTTAAATTTTTTCAACATAAAATGAAAATCCATCTTTTCATTAATCGATTTTAATTTAGTTTCAGAGGGCTATATATTAAATTTATCTGTTTCTTGTCTTTTCTAATTCTCTCTGAGCAATCAATAACTAATTGTTAAATTATTATTATCTTATACTATAATGCGAGCAAAAATTGTGTGTGTGTGTGGGTAAATTTTATCTCAAAAACGGCTCTAACGATTTTCGCAAAAATTTGGATTTTGCCATTTTCGGGCACGAGAAGACCATTGGGCTAGGTCACATGTTCGAGAAAATTCGATTATTGGGTCATTTTGGGTCATAATGGGTCAAGATCAAGCTATACAGGGTGTCCCCTCTCAACGGTGGCCAATGGCTAATTTCTAAACCGTTGGTCATAGACATATAGTTCCAATTCCAAAAATGCTTTAAAAAAGGCAAAGAATTGTTTTTTAAGCGATTTTGGTCAAAAAAATGTTTTACTAAAAATTTACGAAAATTAAATTTTTATATGGTCCCCCGGTCCTATAAGTGATATTTAGTAAAATTTTTTCAACACTCTAGCAAGTAATACAGAAAAGGTCCCATTCATGTAACATTAAAATTGACCGAGTTATGAAACTTTAAATTTCTTGACTTAAATCACTTTTCTGCAACTGAAAATGGATGAGTTGGACGAAGCTTTAAGGGAACGTACACAAAGTGCTAAAGTATTATAAAGGGCGTCCATTTCCAACGCTGTTCAATGGCTAATTCCTAAACTATTTGTCACAGACATATAGTTCCAATTACAAAATGTTTTAAATGAGCGATTTAACTGAAGGCGCTGTATAAGTTTTAAGGTATTGTTAATTATAATTAATTAACTTCTAGATTGGTTATTAAAATAACTGAAGACATAAATTTCAAAATTCTCTTTATCGAAAAAATCAAATTTTGGGAAATAGCGAAAAAACTTTAAATGCATCTATTGGTTTTCATTATAAATTTTGAGATTGCATTGTTACAATAGTGGAGGTTTGTATAGACTGACAGAGAAATCAACAAGCGATAAGTCGAGTTTTGAAATTCATATCCTCAATTGTATTTTTACGTATGCTTTATTTTGTAAGCAAATGAAGCTGATTCTTTTCGTGATTTTATTTTAAAAAGGTATGTTATTTTGATAAGCTTTTATTTTATTCATAGTTTTCGTATGTAAATTTTCCTAGTTCAAAACTTACATTCAAATTTTAACTCACTTCCAAATATCTGATTGAGGTTCAATTCCCATACTTATTAAAACCCGATGACAATGTAATAATACGATTTTAGGTGCGTTCCATTTATTTATTTTATAGGACTACATCAAATTCTATTAGGTTGAGTAATCTAATAGAGCTTTAAATATGTATCATTTTGTAACGATTTGTGACTGTTGCTTTTCATAGTTTAATTTAACAAAATTTCTGTTATTTTTTTACTTATATTTTTAGCACAAATTGCATATTTTACTTTAACATGTAAATGTCAACAAAAATTCAGAAACAACATTGTAAAAAATTTTTTTACTCTCAATGTTTAAAGTTAAATTTCCTATCTGATGTTTAATTTTATTTCCAGTAAATTTGTGACTGATCCCTATTTTGCAGCAAAAAATATGCTTCAACTTTGAACAGCTATAACTCGGTCAATTTTGATCGCAGAGGAATGGGACTTTTTTTGTCTTACTTGTTAAAGTAGTGGTAAAAATTTTCTAAATATCACTTATAGGACCGGAGGACCGTATAAAAATTTAATTTTCGTAATTTTTTAGTAAAACATTTTTTTGACCTAAATCGCTTAAAAAATAATTCTTTACCTTTTTTAAAGCATTTTTGCAATTGGAACTATATGTCTATGACCAACGGTTTAGAAATTAGCCATTGGCCACCGTTGAGAGGGGACACCCTGTATATATCTAGAGAACGGCTGGATCGATTTTAAGGAAATTTACTATCCAATCGTTTTTTGGCACGAGAAAACTATTGGGCTGGGTCACATGTTTGAAAAATTTCGATTAGTGGGTCATTTTTGGGTCATTATGGGTCAAGCCATTTTTATCTAAAAAACGGCTCAAACGATTTTGACCAAATTTTATATTGTATCGTTTTAGATTACAAGAAGACAATTGGGTTAGGTAACATGTTCGAGAAAATTCGGTTAGTGGGTCATTTTTGGGGTCATTGTGGGTCATGCTATTTTTATCTAGGAATTTTCTCACGCAATTTTGACTAAAAATTGCATTCTATGGTTTTCGGGCACGAGAAAAACATTGGGCTAGGTTACATGTTCGAGAAAGAATTTTAATGGGTCATATTGGGTCATTAAGGGTCTGGGTCAAGCTATTTATATTTAAAGAACGGCGTGATGGATTATAACGAAATTTTGTATGTAACAGTCTTTTGACATGAGAAAACTAATGGGCTAAATCACATGTTTGAGAGATTTCGACTATCAGGGTCATTTGTGGGTCATGATGGGTCATAATGGGTCATGGTCAAGCTATATCTAAATAACAGGTGGATCGATTTTAATGAAATTTTGTATGCAATATTTTTTGGCACGATAAAATCATTGGACTAGGTTACATGTTCGAAAAATTTCGATTAGTGGGTCATTTTGGTTCATTAAGAGTCTGGGTCAAGCTATTTATATTTAAAGAACGGCGTGATGGATTATAACGAAATTTTGTATGTAACAATTTTTAGAAACAAGAAAACTAATGGACTAAGTCACATATTCGAGAGCTTTCGATTATAAGGGTCGTTTGTGGGTCTTAATGGCTCAAGGTCAAGCTATATATAAAGAATGGGTGGGTCGATTTTAACGAAATTTTGTATACAACATATTTTTGGCATGAGAAAATCATTGGGATAGGTCACATGTTCGAGAAATTTCGATTAGTGGGCCACTTTTGGGTCATTCTAATTTTATCTAGACAACGTTTCGCGCAACTTTGACTAAATTTTGTATTTTATCGTTTTCGGGCACAAGAAAATCATTGGGTTATGACAGATTTTTGAGAAAATTCGATCAATGGGTCATTTTGGATCATAAGGGGTCAGGGTCAAACTAACTATATCTAAAAAACGGCTCAATCGATTTTATCTAAATTTTGTATCTAATGTTTTTAGGCATGCTAAAACTAATGAGCTAGGCCACACGTTCGAGAGATTTCGATTATAAGGGTCATTTGTTGGTCATGATGGGTCATCCTAATTTTATATAGAAAATGGTACTCACCATTTTGACTATACTTTGTATTATATCGTTTTTGAGCAAGAGTAAACCATTTGGATGGACACATGCTCGCGAAAATTCGATTAGTGGGTCATTTTGGGTCTTAATGAGCTAGGGTCATTCTAATTATATATAACAACGACTCAATCAATTTTACCTAAATTTTGAAACCAAACGTTTTTGTCACGAGAAGACTATTGGGCTGAGTCGAGTGTTAAACAAAATTATATTAGTTGGTCATTTTGCTTCATTGCTGAATGCTGCCAAGCTAATTTTACCTAAAAAATGGCTTAAAAGATTTTGATTCAATTTTATATTCTACTGTTTTTGATTACCTGAAGACGATTGAGCTATGTCACATGCTTGATCAAATTTGATTAGTGGCTCATTTTGGGTAATACGGGTCAGGGTCACGAGAATATGGCAAAAGCCAATAACTTGGTGATATTTGAAAAAATATCGGCGACATATGGCTAAAAATTCGACTATAAAAATTACGAAAACTAAAACACGTATTTGGAGCCAAATGAAAGAATGCCTCCAAATTTGGCTATATCTAGCAGAAAATATAGTCTTTCAGAATGTAAAGAATTTTTTTTATACATTCTTAAGAGGATTTTAGATGCATGGTTAAACCAATCAGAGTCGAGCTAAAAAAGTGATTTATATCGATGTACTTTCGTTGTAAATTTTAAAATCAAGTAAAATTTATAAACATGCGTATAAAAACGTAGTTTTCTTATTGATTGTTTTTCTAAATAAACAACATGTTTTACAGTAATAATACCGAGTGAATGACACAGTGAAAATACTATATCGAGTTGAACACAAAGTTATTTTTGACCGAGCTAAGCTCGGTCTCCCCTGCTAGTTATTATTATTGTAGTCAAAGAGCCGACAAGGTAAATTCCTATGTCATCCAGGACAAGGAAAAAAACCTTTATTTTCTGGAAGAGTAGTAATAAGGGAATCTAATGATCCATGTCTGCCAGAAGTGAAGCGATGCATAAGCCAAAAATTAACACCACTAGTGGTTGAATCGTAGGTTTAACACTGTGTTTTCCTGCTCCCAGTTTTAACTGTTTTCATACCTTGGTTTGTAGGACAAGCACAATGATGAACCTACAAGTGAACCACTAGTGGCATTAATTTTTGGCTTATGTTCCACTTCACTTCCGGCAGACACGGATCATTAGATTCCTCTAATTCTACTCTTCCATAAAATAAAGATTTTGTTTATGTACTCGATGATATAGGTTTTTGTGCTGTCGGCTCTTGGACTATTAGAAGTCATGTATGGAAAAAAAAAAAAACCGTGGAAGTCGTCCCATCACTGACGACAATTGAAACATCTTTATAGAAATAAACAGCCCTTTGTTGCTAAAAAACTCTCAAGAATTTGTCCCACACCAAAAATAAATTTTGAAAAACACACATATTGAGAAATTATACTTTTTTTTGTCAAAATGTAGAGTAGAAAGTATTGCAATTTTCGCGTACTCAACAAAATATATTTTTAACTGACCCATAAATTGATAAATCTTTATAAATTTAATTTACATATTTTTAATGTAATCATATTTTTAATTTACGCACTATTAATTTAATTTACACATTATCTGCGACAAATAAAAAGATATTTTACTGTCTTTGAAAGTTATTATTTATGAAAATATAGATTACATTCAGCATTTCTTTGTTAAAGATTATAATTTCAAGATTTTTTTCATAAATAACATAGGTTTTAATAAAGAAATGCGAAGTTTTTCAGAATTCTCATAGCATGTATTTAACATAAAATGCTTGTATTTATAGACGTTACTATGACTACAGATATGATGCATATTCAGATTCGTTCCGTTTCAGAATAAACATATATTGAACGGCTTTTCATGCCACAAAGGCTTGTTTCTTCTCGTTTGATGTTTTACATATATATCATTTTTCTCCTAAGAAAATGTTTTATTCAAGAAAATTCTGCGGTTGTAAATATGATTGATGTATCTAAAGCTTTAAGCAGATATCATACAATCGCGAATTCGAGATCTAACCAAATAATAAGCTACACATATAGGATAATATGCTGATAAATATATGTATATATATTACAGTGTAGTATAGTAATATTACAATGCATTGCCTTTGAACGATTTTTAGAGGTATTTTTATGGAATTTTTCAACTGCATCATTATATTTTATTATTCTTATTGCATCATTATAATTTCATAAATATAGTTATAAATATATATGAATATTTCAAATAATTAACATTAAAATTACAAAACAAAGTAAAAAAAAAATAATAACACTGCCACAAATATGAAAACACATTCTTTCACAAAAATAGATACAGTCGGCTCTCATTAATTCGAACTTGTCAGGACCACAAGAAATGTTCGAATTATCAAGAATTCGAATTATGAAAAATATCAAAAGAAAATATATTTAATGGAATACTATTACAGAGGAATTAAGGTAATAGATTTTTTTAAATTCACTTTTGCAGTTATCACTAGAATATGATTTAATATTAAATTAAAAGTACAAATACATAAGCATATTAAAGGAATAAGAAAAAGCACAATGCAGGAAGGGATGGAGGTGTCATTGATGGACAGACAGGGCACTAAGAAAGCGGATATCAAATGCATCAGATTATATGTAGAACAATTCTGATAAAAATGCAAGAAAGAAGTTACTTCAAGGATTTGAAGTTGGTGAAAAAGTAAGGAAAAATGAAAAAATCGGAATTATGGTTAATTGGAATTAAACGAAGTTATTCTGCCTTTGAAAATTTTGGAACTTCCTGTTTAGTTCGAATTAAGTGAAGATTCAATTTATCCGATTTCGAATTCATGAGAGCCGACAGTATTTTGATGACTATAGAAAAATAATGACGATGGCACAGCTCGCTAATTTTAAAAACCAAGACGGAAAGTAAGCCTATTTGATCTAAATTCGATCTGCGGTGGACTTATCAGATTTGACGTCAGATTTTTAATTGCATTTTTATTCATTTCTTACATAGACAGTATTGAAGATTTCAATGCTTCAATGTAAAGCTTTTCCTTTGAATCATTCTAGAAAATTTTTTATTCGAAATACACATCATGTTCCCATGACCAGTGAGAAACACTGATTTGCGCCTATTTGCCATCAGTCCGCGCGCACACGCACGCACCCACACTAAAAAAAAAAAAAAAAAAAAAAAAAAAAAAAAAAATCGTTTTTGTCTTTGAGTTCTTGTTTACTCGTTAAAATAAAATGCCCAAGAAATATTTTATGGAATTATGAGAGTCATTTGTGGTCTGCTACTTGCCATTAAAATTCCATAGTCCAAGAGCTGACAGCACAAAACCCTAAGGTATCAAGCTGAAGAAAAAAAACTTTCTTTAATGGAAGAGTAAAATAGGAGAATCTAATGATCCATGTCTGACAGAAGTGAAATAGTGCGTTTATAAGCCAAAAGTTAATACCACCAGTAGTTGACTTGTTAATTTATCATTGTGTTTTCTTTTTCTATAAATTCACCATGTTTTCATACCTTTAATTGTAGAACAAACACAATGATAAACCTACGAGTCAACCATTGGTGGTATTAATTTTTGGCTTATGCATCCCTTCACTTACGTCAGACATGAAACATTAGATTCCCCTACTTCTACTCTTCCATAAAATATAGTTTTTTTTATGTTTGTTTGATACCCTAGGGTTTTTTGCTGTCGCTCTCTTAGACTACCATAATTAGGAATGGAAGAATACAAAGTCTGGCACTTCATATTAATTGGTTTGTATCATTATTTATGTATTTTTGTAAGAGTAAATGTTTTTATATTAAAATATTTGAGCAATTTATGCCGTCTTTAAAATCGTTTTTAATTTACCAATAGAGTTTATTTATCTGTAGAAAGTATCACTTATAAATAGGGGACGAAAAATTTGGTTGGCCAAGAAAAAGAGTATAACACTGAATGTGGTAAAGTAAATGTCTTTATAATAAAATATTTGAACAATGTGGAATTTAGTTTTCGAATCAAATTTAGTTTTCTACAAATAAAAGTTTGGAATTTCTTTCAGATATATTTTCTATCGGATGATAGTGTAACAATTGTAGATTATTCTTCACTGATGATGTACCTCCAACATCATAATTTTGTTAGATATCCGTCATAGACATAAGTACAACAGTTAAATACAGGATGAGTTACATTTAAATAATAAGAAAAAGTTGGATATAATATTATTTTTCTAAGTCTAAAATTTTGTCTAAGCTTTATGATTCAAAGATACTTTGAAGTACCACAACAAGTAATTAATTAGTGACTATATTTTTAAATGCGTCATAAGAAAAAAAGTTTTGGCGATAACTTTTTCAATTCATAGTTTTCAATTCCTATATAGGTTAAATTCAAACTAAGCCTTAAAATATGATAAAAACAACAGTTTTATTTGAACTGAAATACAGAAGAGAGGTGATATGAAATGACATTTGAGTGACCGCGTTACAAATTGCATTTACATATACTGTTGTAATCTTCGAAAACGCCATCAAGAATCGATAGTGTAGAATGCCTTTATACAGGATAAAGTTCCATCTTTGCACATACTCTCAGCTTTTAAAGACGATAAGAACAATCTGCACAAAATGATCGCATTATACATATATTCATCTTAAACAGTTCTTTAAGATATATTTGTTAAAGAAATAAAAGGATTTTCACATAACCACGCGAGATATTCTTAAGTCCAATTGAAATAGGAATAGGAAAAAAAAAATTTCAGTTTTATCTCACCTTTTTTAAAATGTCTTTGGAAATTTCAATTGCTTTTAGATCCTTTTAGTGTAACTCTGATCAAACGTATTATTATCATATCACAGGATCAATCATATGCCGGACCTATCATATGATCAATCATATCAAAACTACATTAATCCTTTTTTTTATTATTAAATGTGATTGTAACATTAAACAGATAGGAAAAGTAAGTAACTTAAATTATGGAAACAATTATTCGTTACTCTTGTGACAATTAGAATAAATTTTCATAAATACTTCCAATTACTTACTTAAAAATATAATTGAAATAGAAATTGATATGAGCAGTTGATTACCACTGTGTTCCACCCCCATAACATAAATTTAATTTTTAACAAAAAACATTTACTTAGTCTATATATTAAATCAAAATTTTTTTATTCTTGCGACATTCTGGTTACAAGACTAACAAAATTTTGATTTATTATGCAATCAAACAAAATATCTTTTGTTACAAATTAAATAAATCTTATGTGAGTGGAATATAATGATAATCAACTGGTTATATCAATTTTTATTTCAATTAAAATTTTTAATAAAATAATTCGAAGTATTTATGAAAATTTGAACGAATAGTCAAAAGAGTAACATTAGATGATTCCCTATGTATTATAAAATAATGTTAACTGTTTTATACTCTTCTGATATTTTAGCAAGTTTCACAGTAAAGTTATCGAAAACATAAAAACCAACCAAAACTCTTTTATAGCTAAGAAACTTTAGAAAATCCTACTTTTCCATAGCCATTAAAATAATTCTAAATAATAGTATGATCTTAAGGAAAATCCCTTCAAACAGCTGATGCAGAGGGAAAAATAGTAAAGCACTGCTGATTCGATCTATATTCATCGAATATTATCTTTCGTACTTTAATCCGAAGCTAAACTTTTGTCATAAAACATAAAATACGCTGTTCTTTCTTCGTTCCAGTGACACAGTATAGTAGTAAATGTCAAAGTGCATTTATCCGAAAATTAATATCATCCCATGATAAATTCTTATCATATCATGTTTGTGTATAAATCATTGTTATAATACTTCTGGGGAAATACATTATGCGTAATCGAATAATTATTAATGATATGATGAAAATGTTTTAATATAATAAATAATCTATTATTTATAGACATTTAATTACTTATTGAATATGTTAATAAATAGAATATCTAAGACATGAATGATAAAGATTTTCTTAAGAAAATGTGTCATTGATTTTATACAGATTCCATACCAGAAATGTTTTAGATTTTTTTTAACATTAAAGGTTCGATAAGTAGTTCATTTAGAATGTTTATGTTTATTCTGGAAAACCAGACGATGCAGATACGAGTGTGAGAAATAAGAACAATGAAAAAATTATGTATTTGAAAGATAGTACGAACTAAAAGAAAAAGAATGTTACTATCAATTACATCTAGTTATAAATGAATGAGCTACAGAATTAGCGATTTTCTTCTTTGACGTCACATTGCTTACCGTCAAAAAATCGCTTTTTCCGATCTACATTAGCCTTAAACACGAAACCATGTCCATGATAGAAAATATATAAGTAACACACAAATAACGTTTATCATAAAACAAAAGTATTTTTTATAAGAGAATAGTACTTATTATTTTTTCATAACCTAAAAACATTATATCCTTTTTAACTGTTGTTTTATTAGTGTGCATGTTTAATCTCATAACAACGGAACTCCCCTAGCAAATTTAATGTCATATATCCCATATCTACTCAGTAATGTAGTTTTGAATGAATATCATAATATTAATGTTCCAATAAAAAAATCCTTTTTTTTTTTGTGCTCAACTTAATTAGTGATTACTTATATCAAGCTCTGCGCGTATACACATTAGAATAGCTTTCGTGCAGTGATGTATAGGATAATCTTAACTGGATAATTTTATTGAGGTAAGACTACATCTTGCTTATACTGTTTTATATGAATTAAATGACACTCGGTTTCTTGTAATATTAACAAAACAGTGTGTCTAAAAGATTTATAAAAATAAATTATCTAAAAAAGTAAAATAAAATGTAATTAACAAATTACAACAATTATTTGGAAAATGAAATTCTAATCAATGTGACTGTTGAGAAATCATGAAAAATGTAGCATAGCAGCGCCAGCTCTTTGGCAGTATACACCAAAAACTAATCAGCATCAGTTATATCAAAGTCTAACTGAATATAAAATTTTGTAAAATTCCATGCATTACTTCTTGAGAAAGATCACCCACAAAATTTTTCTCACATACAGACAGTCTCACAAAATGACAAATCCATAGACAGAGATTTTCAAAAACCGTCAAATCGTGCACAGGACTTTTAAAACATATAAATAAGTCGAAAACCGGAAATCTAAATTTTTCACGAGTCCAATACTTTCTTTTTGTAAAGAGAGAAGAAAGTAAAAATTCAACATGAAATGTGAACAAATAGCTGACCAATTATGTTAAGTTATAATCCGAAGTAATCTCGTGCGCGGCTGTCCATTTTACCTTAAAAGGGGTTCTAACGATTTTGACAAAGTTGGATTTTACTATTTTCAGGCACGAAAAGAGCATTGGGCAAGGTCACATGTTCGATAACATTTGATTATTGGGTCATTTCGGATCATAATGGGTCAGAGTCTCGTCAACCTAATTATATAAAAAAAACAGCTCAATCATTTTAACTAAATTTTGTATCGCAATCGGTCTGAATCAAGCTAATTATATATTACAGTCGGATCAAACTTTATTGATAAAATTTTGTATTATATCGTTTTCGGGCACAAAAAAATCATTTGAAATCATATGTTCGAGGAATTTTCGATTAGTGAGTCATTTTTGACGAAGTCAGTCTTTACAGGTCAAGCTAATTTTACCTAAAATATGACTCTAACAATTTTTAGTTGAATTTAGTATTTTACCATTTTCAGTCTTCAAAAGACCAGTAGGCTGGGTCCCATGTTCGAGAAAATTTTATCAGTGGATCATTTTGGGGGGGGGGTCACTGTGGTCCAAGCAAATTTTATCTAAGAAACAGCTTAAACGATTTTAACTAAATTTTGTATCCTATTGTTTTTGATTAGCAGAAGACAATTGAGCTAAGTCAGATGTTCCAATAACTTTGATCAGTGGGTCATTTTGAGTAACTACAGGTCATACTCATAAAGCCGAGAAGTTAGCAACAGGCAATAAAAGTGCGATATTTGGCAAGATATTAGCTACATTTGGATTAAAAATCGACTTTTAGTATTACGAATGCTAAAACACATATTTGGCAAAATAAATTGGCATTTTGAATGTAAAGAAATTTTTAGACATTCTTAATTTGAATCGAAATGCATAGTTAATCTAATCAGAGTCAAGCTAAGAAAGTGATTAGATCGATGTTCTTTCGTTGTAAATGCGTAAGTACTGTAAAATTTATAAAAATGTACATACATACACAGTTTTCATGCTGATTGTTTTAGTAAATAATATTGTTATAAATAACATTCTTCATAACAATAATACAGAGAGAATGATATAGTGAGAATATTATCAAGTCGAACACAAAGTTAATTGTGACTTATTTCAACTCGGTCAGCTCCGCTAGTATTTCAAACATATTGCTTGAACGTATTTTTTATATACATAATTATGCAGTTTTCTAATGAATTATATTTAGTTCATTAAGAAAAATATATTTGTAGAGCATAAATAAATTTATATACAAGGTACGCAATGAATCGGATACATTGGCATCGATAAATAGTTATTTTTTGATTAGTTATTTCTGATCATTACAATTACTATATTATTTATGTAATTATCTTTCCATTAAATGATAATTTTTGAAACGAGTTACATTAAATTACAACTGTCGAAAGTGCTTCAACATGTGTTTTCTAAATATAAATTTAAAAGATTTATCTGGAGTCGTTTTATTTATTTTCTTGTGAATAATGGTATTTTTGTAAAGTTAAACCAAAAATTCTAGACACAAAAAAGTTAACTTGATTTATTTTCCCTAAATTTATGGTAAGACTGAATTTCAATGTTCACGCTCTATAAATTTTAAAATATGACATTAAGAAACTGCAAATAAGTAGATGTATTTTATCATAAAGACAAGTCAATGATTTTTTTTTTTTTTTTTAGTTGGAAAAACTATATAGCTAAATAAATGTAAATAAGTATAAATGCGTTTATCCTAGAGTATTTCAATATTTTTTTTCAAATTTGAGTAGAACATAAATATCTCCAAGTCAAAAAATTAGAAGAATTTATTTCATCTGTATTAGCAATTGCATTTACCTTTATTTCAGCGTAGTACAATTGAAAAAGTACAACAATTCATGTAACTTGCACCTTATTAAATAAATTAAATATGAAAAAGATTAAATCTTGAGTCAATATTATATTTTTGTAAAACTATTTCCATCATTCGCAGTATTAAAATTTAAAAAAAGGTGGTTAAAAAATTAGAATACATAAGAACTTTCCTGATTGGTTTAGAACAGTCCTACTCAACCTTTTTTTTCACGCGGGCCGCAACCATAAATTCAGACTTTAGGCGGGCCTAAAAAAAAGAAGTTTCCGACTTAAAGTGGGCAGTAATAAAATTAATAAAATGTTTCAAAAAACAATAATTAAAATAACATAAGTAGTCTAGCAATACAATATAACAAAGTTAATATTATTGCTTAGTTTGTCGCGAAAGAAATATCCTCGAAAAATTTATTACCACACTTTCCGAATAATAAACTTCGCAGTACTCGTTCGTTACTATTGCAAATGCAGTAGAAATATGCCACGAAGTTTGTTATTTGAAAGTGATACAGTAAAACATTTTCGTTGGCAATTTTATTCTGCGACAAAAATTCAACCTTAAAAAGTACTTATTAGCTATACAATAGGTAACTTTAAAAAGGAGTTATTAACTATATATAAGTATAAAATATAATATTATAGCAATGCAGGTGTTTTCTTTAAAAAATCCATGTTTTGCTCAATAAAAAAAAAAAAAAAAAAAAAAAAAAAAAAAAAAAAAAAAAAAAAAAGGTAGAAATATATAGTGCACATTTAGTTTTGAATGGTGTTTGATTATTGTTGAAGATTAAGAAATATGTACATCACTGTCAGACAAATAGTATTACATGCCAAAAAGAACTTTTGACTGAGGATTTTCAGTTAAAATCTGGCCTGTTATATATAATTATCTTCTCATAAAAATATAATAAAACAACGATTTAAATACTTTTCCATTCTTTTCCATTTCTACGCGCATCTCTATAAATTATATAAATATTTCTTAATAATTATGTGCTCGGACCATACACAGAATGTCCACATGCGGCCACATGCGGCACGCAGGTCGCAGTTGAGTATAGCTGGTTTAGATTGTTGGTTAAATTAAGAGTAAAATTAGTTTCTGCGGACTTTCTTAATTTCTAAAAGCGCTTTGCATTACCGTTGTTTTCATTTTGTGTGAAATATGGATCGTTTGTCTGATATAGCGGAGTTTAAAAAGCATCGTATTTGCATAAAGAAGATTATAATCAGCAGTATATAGTCAGTTACTTAAAATGTTCTCAATCAGGTATTAGTAGAATAATAAAGCAGCATTTTAAAGACTAGCATTTTGAAATCAAGCATAATAATAGTGGATAAGAGCCAAAAACTATTCATAGAGAATTTTGAAAGCTAACGAGTATTGCTAAAAAGCCGTTTTAGAAGTATAAGATATTTGCTTATTATCGAAAAACCGTTTTAGAAGTGTCAGATATTTGTAGCGAAAGTGGAAAGAACATGGTGTTGATATGAGTAAATCTACAATACTAAGAAGTCTGCATAAACTTTGATTTCAATCTCGTTTACAAAAGATAAAGCCTCTCGAAAATAGAAAGGGTAAAGTAGTGATAAAAAAAGAAAGTTTCCTGGGGTCTGGATAGTGTTGTTTTCAGGGGATGGTGCTGGGGGATCTCCCCGAATCAATGAAATGTCCCCCCCCCCCTTGGAAAATTTGAGATTTTGTATTTTCAATGTTCAAAACGTGAAATTTCTGCCCCGGAACTCTATCATGTCCCCTTCTCAGCTACAAAAATCCCTCCAGGAGAAAAGTGGGTCTGGATGCCTGGAAGAATATATCGTTTATTGATGAGAGTGTATTTTGCGTAACATATGGCAATCAAAGTGTTTGCGTGCGGAAAATGAAGCAAGAAGCATATGAGAAGGACTGCATGAAACAATCAGTCAGATTTTTACCCAATATATTGACATGGGCTTGAATAATTACAGATTGTCCTGGAAGGC
Source organism: Maratus speculifer (assembly GCA_964019185.1). Classification (NCBI taxonomy): domain Eukaryota; kingdom Metazoa; phylum Arthropoda; class Arachnida; order Araneae; family Salticidae; genus Maratus; species Maratus speculifer. The sequence continues at coordinate 50,427,640 of OZ025290.1, read as the reverse complement.
TCTGTATCGTTAACGAAATGATTAATTCTAAGATATATCATAAAATCCATGAGCATTTCATGATGCCATATTCGGAAGATCTGTGTGGTGGCGATTTTATTTTCCAACATGATTTATTCCGTTTACAAAGGTCAGTGTGCACCAAGAACTCGGTTTGCCAATACGAAATACACTTGCTCTCTGGCCTGGCCGGCTAATTCGATATAATTAAATCCGATAGAGAGTTTGTGGGGAATAATGTAAAAAAGACTATAAAAATTTTTTGCAAAAAAAAAAAAAAAAAGTCTAACTTCTTTCCGGCATAAAGTCGACACGGTCATGTCTGGGCCGATAACATTGTGAACTACTTGTAGATAGCTTGGCAAGGCGAGTTCGTGCTGTTATAAAATGTTAAGGTGATGCTACAAAATATTAAAGAATATGTATTTTTCCCATTTTTTCACATATGTGTTATAATATCATATTAATACATTATTTTAATATTTTGAACCAGATAAATGGTCATTCTAATATTTAGATTTTTTTCAAGTGTAAATATTTTTTTTTTTTTTTTTTTTTTTTTTTTTTTTTTTTACTTTTGTGTTATGTTCTTAAATTTTTATGCTAAAAGATTCTACAAACTATGCAGAATTTTACAATATTAAGTTTTATCTTGTATTACTTTTTGTATGATCCATGCATAAAAACTTTTTTCACAAATTCCATTTTTTTTTTCTATTATTCTAAATCTTTTGACTTGGAACTGTATAATATGAGCCTTAAATTAATTTTTTTATAATACTGGGATACACTTGCCCTTACGACCCTTGTCAATACCATCTGATTCCGTGGTAACTAAAGACATGCTAATTTGCTCTGTTTTAAAGATATGAAAACAGAACTGGCTGTAAACATAGAAAGTAGATAGGCATTTCAAGATAAATATTGTTTTATGAAATGAACTCAATGAGCAAAATAGACATTAAAACCGCTTTTAATTTAATAAAATATAATTTTTTGAAACTCTTCCTAGGAAACAATAAAGTAAAATTTTTAGAAAAGATACTCGTATTATGAATGTAAAAGTTTGCGGATGTTATAGATTTTTAATGTAATAAAATAATTGAGTTTCCCTGTAAAAATGAACTTTTTATTTTAAATATGATGCCGTTTGCGCTAGCGGAATCTGTAAAGTTTATAATTTCAAAATGTGAATCACGTGATCTGTTAAATATATCTCATTTAACAAGCACATGCACACATACACGAAATTAATGCTAATGTATTAATACCAAAATATTTCTATGTTTTCCAGTTCCTTTTCTTTTAATACGCCAAAATAATAATAATAATAATAACGTGAAAATTAAAATAAACATTTAGAACAATTTAAAAAATGAAAATTAGATTTAAAAAAAAGCCATGTTAGCTTTTACAGGCAAAATTTTTTTTTTATGTATCCGAGTCCGAACCCGGGTCCAAAAACGCTATGAGGTTGATTTTTATTTCAGTCTTTGGGTTTGAGCTTAACGTAATAAAAATTGTTATTCGTGAGTCCTAAAAAAATAAATAAAAGATTGAATTTAAGCAGGAAAAATGTTGTGTTTCTTATAGTATTTAACAATAATTTAAAAATCAGTTTGAAAGGGAATTGAATTCTTATTGGTGGGCATCTAAGAATACAAATTCCATCTAATTCTGAAGCCTTTGCACGGTCGGTGTCAGAATCAAAAAGAAACCATATGACATCTTTTGTTTATCTGCGTTTTCTGTAGACATTTTTAAAGAATTACTGGAAAATAGAACTCATACCTTTCTGCCATAAGAATTTTAACTTTCTGACAGTGTTATAATGATATTATAGAAAATAAAAAGAATCGTGACTTTTGATGATATCTGACAGTGGTTGGTTATAAAAAAAAATGTTATATTTTAATAGCGAAAATGTCCCAAAAACACCATATTTTTTTGGGACATAAAATTCATGAAAAGTTGCCATGCGTGTTTACACTACATGACTATTGATGACCGTCCATTTGCGATTTTAGACATTTTGTTAAATATCTAAAAAAATACATGAGTAATTATCCCGAAACTCTTAATGTATAAATATAATAGTACAAGTCATACATTTCCGTGAGGATTTTTTCCCGAAACTCCATAGGACACGGTCAACAAATTAAAAAATAATGAATATCTTTTGGATATTCAGATCAAAACTAATGTAGCAAAAGCGCTCTAACTGTAGATTATGATTAAGTGGCTTATTGTAATTAACTGTGTTCATTTTTATGCCGATAGCATGTATACTCTTAGAGAAATTAAAGTTTTCATAAAAATGGTCCCAAATTTTGCCAAGATTTTTGCTTATAATTTGCAGAGCTCTTAATATAAAATAATATTCTTTTCTGAAAATATGACAAACAACATTGTACATAATACCCTGTAATCAGAATTTAAAAATAATAAAAATTGTATGAAAAATGAGTATGTTTACTAAATAATTTTTCAATGCGCATGCGTCAACGATATCAAAATTTTATTTGCATATTATGTTAGCTAAATGTATAGAGCAACTTTTGTGAAAGTCGCAAAAACATAGCTTGAAAATTCGGAAAATAATCTTCAATAGAATAAGTTGAAAATCCGTTATTCCCAAAATGAAGCAAAAACAAAAGGAGTTTTGTATCCATATATCCATTGATTAGTGTCATTATTGAATACACAATATGGGACGTACTACTACATTTGGATAAAATCTCTCTCTTTTTTTTTTTTTTTTTTTTTTTTTTTTTTTGCTTCATTTTGGGAGCAACTGATTTTGTGCTTAGTCTATAGACGATTACTTTCAGACATTTTAAGCTATGATTTTGAGACTTTCACAAAAGTTGCTCTATACATTTAGCAAACACAATATACAAATAAAATTTGATATCGTTGACGCGTGCGCAGTAAAAAATTATTTAGTAAACCTACTCATTTATCATACAATTTTTATTATTTTTTAATTCTGATTACAGGGTATTATGTGCAATATCATATTTTCAGAAAATAATGTTACATTATATTAAGAACTCTACAAATTATAAGCAAAAAAGTGGCAAAATTTGGGACCATTTTTATAAAAACCTCAATTTCTCGACGAGTATACATGCTATCGACATAAAAAAGAACACAGTTAATTGCAATAATCCACTTAATTATAATCTACAGTTTGAGCGCTTTTGCTAACATTAGTTTTGCCAGGTTATCCAAAATATATTCATTATTTTTTTAATTTGTTGACGGTCCCCTATACAGTTTCGGGAAAAAATCTTCACAGAAGTGTATGACTTGTATTATTATATTTATATACACTAAGAGTTTCGGGATAATTCCTCATGTATTTTTCTAGGTATTTATCAAAATGTCTAAAATTGCAAGTGGACGGTCATCAATGGCCATGTAGTGTATATATTAATGCTTTTTTATATGTAAGAAAATAATTTTAAATTAGAAAATTAATTTTGAAGCAATTTAAAAACGTTATTAACAACTTTCTATTGCATACTTTTGGCATCCTATTGGATGATGAGTTGGGCTCTTTTTTAACGCAAAATGTTTCTATTTTGGGTTCTAAAAAAAGTTCGAACACGTTTCTCAAGCAAAGCTGCATAAGTAAGCGTCATTTCTTAAATGGGAGAAGTAATCGTAAGATTAAAGATGAGGTCACTTCAGTCAAGATCGCACGTCACGTAGCAGACGGGGTAAAACTACAGAAATCTGCCTAACTGTTCCCTTCTTTATGGATAATCTATTAATCATACATCTATGAAATATCTGCGAAAGCACAAACATCGTGTCGGTCAGAAGTAGATTGTAATTTCTTTTGGGTGGATGGCAAGAAAATATTAAGTTGTTAGAATAAAATTACTGTAAAATTACTGTTAAAAGTTCTCTGGTTAATGCGTGAATAAAGCTTAAATTTGAAATATTATGGTATAAGTATAATTATTTGGAGTCACAAGAATAAATTCAGTAAATAAGTGAAGTACGAGTAAATATTAAGATAAAATATTATTTATCTATTTAATAAAAATGTTGCTGATTTAAATACGTTCGATTTCAATTATGTTTTTTAACGTAATTAAAAATGACACATAAAAATTAGTAAGTGATTAATAAGACAGAATTATGTAGTCTAATTTTTTACTGAATTTTTGATGTGCTAAACTTGTACAAAATGATATACATGTTTGTATTCTCAAGAAAAATGCTGCGTTAATCAATGTTTTGAATATGTATAGAATTTAACAATAAATAAAATATTCAATTTTAGGTCTTTTTTCCTTTTTGTTCGTTTATCAAGCGCAGGCGATAAGTTTCTAATATTCTCTTTATCGTATTGCATTCCCATTATTTAACTTATAGATATTTCTTTTATTTAAAAATATAAACTTCATTTCCGTTTGTAATCGGAATCACTTTAATTTCAAATGCAGGCATTAAATATTAGCAAATATTGTTCACTTATTTTTTAAAATAATTTGCGATTCTCGACTATAATTTTCTTAAAATCGACAGATTAGATTTTTTTTTTTTTTTAACAACAAAGCCATTTAGAGAATCTTTATAATAAATTCATTCAGAAATTTTAAATTGTTGTTCACTCATGGAAGATGAATCTTGTTTACCAGATTTATTGCAAAATATTTTTCTTACAGTTTATTTTGATAAAAGTATGAGCATTAAAAAAAAAAAGTCGCATTGTCATTTTCGTTTTAGTGTAAAAGGCCCTTATATTTTCGTAGCATTAGTGCCTTTTCTCCTAAAATTATAATAATATTCTGACTATTTTTTAAATGCATATAATTTCATCAATATAACTGTAAAAAATGTTTTACAATAAATCTAATAAACAAGATTCATCTTCCATGAGTGAGTAAAAATGCACAAAATATGCGCAAGAAATGCGCTTTAGTAGATATCTGCGCATATATGACGTCATACTAAAAACTGCGTGTTTGCATTATCATCCAGTCTACCAAGTGACGCAGTTGTGTAAATTTATGCCAGATTCCAGCATCAACTTTGTACGCTTAATACGTGCACTGTAAAAAAAATTTTCCGTTAAAAAACGGAAATAGTACTGGTAATCTAGACGCCAGTACTACTTCCGTTTTTCAACGGGAAAAAAATTCCGTAAATTCCAGAAATAGTTCCGTTTTTTCACAAAATATTTCGTTTTTTTAATATTTCCTTATATAAAAATTTTCGTTTGAAAAGTTTGAAAATTTTTCAAGGACCAACTAACATCTTTGTGATTTTTATTTTTTACTTTATGAAAACACGTTAACATCAGGGACACATTATGCACGTTTAATTTAAACAGCAGTGAGAAATGTCACTTACCTTCCATTGGATTTGAACCCGGAACCTCTTCTGTCGTAGCCGGCAGTGTAATACCATTACATCAGGATTGCACAACACACTTTTTCAAATATCTTTAGTTATTTCGGATGCATTTCATAAAGTAAAGACAACATTTTGAACGTGGGTTTATTTTTGTAGAGATAATATTTTTTTTATTGAGCGGACAGTTCTAAATCATGTTTTACATATTTTCTTTCTATAATTTCTAATATTTAGCTTTATAAAAAAAAAGTTTAGCCCTTAAAATATTACATGCATGAATGAAAGTATTAAAAAATTTTGTTTCCCTTTCTTTTGGAAGAGTCTTAAAGTTCTATTGTAATATTATTTATATTTATTTATTTATTTATTTTATAAAAGAAAACAAACACATTTAAAAAAAACCATGTATTTAAAAAAATATTTTGTATGACGATCTATCGTAAACTCAATAAAGATAATTACTATGGGTTATTAAAATTAATTACATTTATTGATTTTTATGAATTAGGTAATCGCCAAAATGATAATAATTTCGATAATATATTTCTATATATTTTAAATTTTAAATGCGAATTTCTTAATTTAAATAGATTAAAATATATATACATTAAAATTAAAAGTACATTTTTTTCCACTTTAAAATATCCTACGTACTTTTTATATTATGTATATTATATAAATGTATTATGTATATTATGTATATATATTATATATAAATAAATTAAACATTATTTTAAAATCATACTGAAAAAAACTTTCCTTAATTATCTCAAACTTAAAAAGAATTAATAAAACATATTACTATTATTATTATTTTAATATTGTAAAAATATGCTATCTTTTTATTATTAAAACATGAAGAATAGAGAAATGTTGCAATAATATTTTTCTATTCGTCATACAGATGGCGCCATGACACTTATCAGTTAAAAATACCAATAACTTGTGCTGTTTAAAACGGAAGTTGTACTGTTTCCGGTAAAATTGACGGAACACTTACCAGATTTGTAATCTTAAAATGTAAAATACGGAAATACTACTGTTTTCTTGGAAAAATGAAACTATTCCGTAAAATTTTACAGAAAAGTTTGTGTATATTAAAGGATATTTTTTACAGTATATGCAGTGTCGTCTCTCAAGTGAACTATATTAAGTAAAATTTATTATTAATGAAAATTTTTGCATGCTGTTCTTTTTCGGTAAAGAATGAGAAAATTTTTCTTCCCATGCCATTCAGCGCATTTGATGTAATTACAAGGAAACGATTCGACAAATCTTGTAAACATATTGGTTTCTAAAATGGTAGCGATCATCATCCATTAAATTTAAGATAAGAGAAACGTTTCTGTTTTTGTGAGTTTTTAAAATCATATTTAATTTCTTAAAAGAGAATTTCTACATTGGAGAATTTGTCGCAAATAATTTACAATATACTTTGGTTTTAATTCTTTTTAGATCACAATGGCTATCAAAGCCTGAGAGTTAATGTGCCCACGGGCTCTGTCTGTACGTAAATATACATAATTCTTGATAAAAATATCCGATTTGCTTCAAAAAAAAAAAAAAAAAAAAAAAAAAAAATTCTAGGTTCATTGTGAGAAGGCGCTTCCCCGATTAGTTTCGGCGGTTCATTAGTTAAGTATATAGGGAAAAACGGGGGTTAACTTGCTCTTTAATTTAAATAAACGGTATTTTAATGCAGAATTAACCGATTTATTTCAAACTTGGTAAAAGATTTATTTTGATATGGCGCTATCCTGAGTTAATTTGGAGGTTCTTTTGTGTTTGGTTAACTATAAAGGAGATAAATGGTGGCTCACCTTCCTTTAATTCAGATAAATGGGTTTTTATGCAGAATTATCCGATTTGTTTCAAATTTGTTATACCGGTTTCTTTTTATAAGGTGCTTCCCTTATTCTTTACCCATTTGCTCAAAGAGTGTGCGTTTTATTTTATGAATAATAGATATATATAAGAGTTTAATATACAGTTGTGTGAATAGCCTGTGAGCTCAATGCCATCAGTTTGACTGGGCACTTTTATTTTTTATTTTTTATTTTCTGATTTACTTGGATTAGAAATATCATGACGCATCTTTTTATAAAATATTTTTTAGTATGTTTCTAGAGCTAAAATATATATATATATATTTTTTAATGAAGTAACAACAATATTTTTAAAATCATTAGTAGTTGACATATGTAAATATGAAATAAATGAAACATTATTACGAAATTTTCCCTCATATTTTAGACATTTAACACAATAATGTGATATTTGAAACCGAGTACTGGAATTTCGGTCATTTAAAAGCAATTAAATAGTTTAAGTCCCGTATAGCATATTGATTAGCCGTTGAGGCAATTTTGACATAGTTTTGCATGCAAGTTTTCAGGTCACGCTAGGTGACGTGATAGCAACCCTGTATTCAGACGATAAACTACATGGCAACGGTAAAATGAAAACTATTCTCAGATGCATTTGTACTTAAATTTATTATCTATACCACGCTGTCTCACTTGCTTTTCTATTCCCGAAACATACTAAACGCAAATATATTATTAACTAATATAGAGAATGAAGTTATTCCCCCATTAATTATTTCTTAAACAGTGAATGTTAATTTTAAATGCATAACCATACGCTCTTTAGGTGTGTTCATAGTTATATAATACATATACAGACAAACGTTGTTTGGTCGATCCTTCTTTGTGTCCATTTGTCCGTAGGAACAGGGGAAAACAGACAGGTTTAATGTTTAATGTACAGGGGTTGGACAAAAATATGGAAACACCTTAAAAAAACACGTTTCCTTGCCTAGTATGTTGTACGGTACCCGTTGTTATTCAAAACAGCTTGCAGTCTTCTCAGAATGGATAAATACAGTTTCTGTATGTTTGCCAAGGGAACATTGTACCATTATTCCTGCAAAACGGAGGCAAGTTCAGATAACGATGTTGGCGGTAGATAGCGAGAACGCACTTTCCGCTCCAATGTAGACCACAAAGGTTCGATAATATTAAAGTCTGATGACTGTGGTGGCCTGGGGAGATGCGAAAATTCATCCTCGTGCTCAGAAAACCAGTCCTGGACAATGTGAGCTGTGTGAACGGGGACGTTGAAGTCTCGGAAGATACCATCATCATTGGGGAACAAAGCTTGTACCATTCGATGGACTTGATCGGCCAAAATGCTCACATAAGTCTGAGCAGTAATACGCCCTTACAGAGTTATCATGGAGCCAGGAGAGAACCACGATATGGCTGCCCAAACGATCACCGAACCCCCACCATGTTTCACTCTTGGCAAAAAGCAGTCTGTATTATAGGCTTGAGATGGCGTTCTCCAGACGTAAACTCGGCCAGAAGTGGGGAACAATGTGAAAGAAGACTCATCAGACCATATTACATTCTTCCACTGCTCTAAAGTCCAGGCTTTATGACTTAAACACCACTTTTTCCTGTTACAGGCATTAGCATTACTGATGGATGGCTTTTCAATTGTAACACGGCCAGCAATTCTCTATTTATGAAGCTCCCTTCTAATTGTTTTGGCACTCACAGGATTTGGTAACACGACATTCATTTCAGCAGTAACTTTTGCAGCTGTGGTCTGCTTATTTTTCGCGATAATCCTCCTTAATGATCGTCTGTCACGATCACTCAGCACACACTTTCGTCCTCGCTGTGACATAGCGGATGATGTTTTTTTTCCGCATTTCAAATATGCGGAATAAATCTTCGCCACAGTACCTCTTGAAATACTAAAAACTTCGGCTACCTTGCTTACGGAAGCACCCACCATACGCGCGCCAACAATTTGTTCACGTTCGAAGTCTGTTAACTCTGACATAATGCAATCATAACCTCACATAACAGTGCTCCAACAACGAATGAACGGTGCAGCGATTTTACGAAGCTGTATAGGTGACGTCAGTAGGCGAAAACTCCAGTGCCATCAAGATAGTTCATTATAATCAATCTTTCTTTTCAAACATGCATTTCAAAAGGTGTTTCCATATTTTTGTCCAACCCCTGTATATAATCATTGAAGATTTTCATCGAGCCATTTCAAATTTTGTGAAAATCCAATAAAAACTTAAAAAGATAATGTCTTCCTTCTATTAAATCCTATAATTCGTAATTAATTCAATAATGTACCGCGATGAGTAATGTTTCTAGGTTGCCATGCTGATTATTTTATTAGATCCTATCATAAGTAATGATTCAGTGATATCACATGAATGATAAAGATTCTAGGTTGCCATGATGGTTATGTTCAATTTAATAAGATGTCTTATTATTTCTGCATTACTGAATTTAATATATATAGTTGCAATAAATTTTACATCCATGCATTTATTGCTGGGTGTTGCAGCATTTATAGCACAACGGAACGTACAGTTTCCAATTTCTTATAGTTATTTTTTTAAACTGCTATATACCAGTCGATTCAAAACAGAGGCTAGCAGTTACCTCTTAAACAACTGATTGTACAAAGACAAAAATATTTCAAATCGTGAAATTTACAGAAACTAAGAACAGCTTTTAGGTATAGCATTAATCCTTCAGGGTTATGTACATGAATTAAAATGCAAAAGTTATTTTATATATGGACACTGGGTGTTATAAGTAATATCTGATTCTCTGAGTTCTGACAAGTAAAACAGTAAAAGTTCCATTCTTCCACAATTAAAACTCACCGAGGTATAATACTTTAAATTTTATGAAATTTCAAAGCTTTCCGAAGTAAAATAGACAGACGATATTTGAGAGCCTGAAAGTTCCAAAATTTCATAAAATCCAAAGTATCACAACTCAATACGTTTTAGTCATAGAGGAATAGAATTTTTATTGTTTCACTTGTGAGAGCTTAGAGAAAACGTTTTTAGGTATAACTTATAGTACCCAGAGCCCACATAAAAAACTAGTCAGATGTGACAATCCCAAAATTTTCTTCTATCTTATGCATGTTAAAACGTCTTGAAAAATGCAGCATAGCAGCGCCACCGGTTAAGTGTTTTAAACCAAAATCTGATCAGCAACAACTTACTAATCCAATACTTTCTTCTTGTAAGATAAGGGAAAGTAATAAATAAATTTAAATAATAAATTTTAATTTGCGCGAAGTGCCCATTTTGGCAGCCTTTTTTGAAATATATTCAGCCTTTATCAAAAAACTGGCAAATCCATCACATTATATAGTTCCTATATAAGAGGACCTGTAAATTAAATACGTTTGAGAACAAAAATGGATTTAAAAATAAGTCAGAAAAAATGCAATTTGTTATACTTCCTCAATTTTTTCAATCACCATCACTTTGGGAAATTCTGTTCAAAATACCGTTTTTGGCAGTCTTTTTTGAAAAATATTCTGATTTTATCAAAAAACTGGCTAATACGTCACGTTATACAGTTCCTAAATAGGAGGATCTGTCATTTTGATGCGTTTAAAATCAAAAGTAAATTTAAAAAGGATTCAGAATATAAGAAGTTTGGATTTGAGTTTTTTTCTCCAACTCCATTTTTGTTTAATTTATTTTTGCAATAAGAATTGGTCCTATGAAAAACTTGTTCGCATAAAAGTCATAGATATTATTGAGAAGATGTAAAATAAATTTAATTAGATTTGATTGCTTAAGAAGTAATGGTTAGTAATGGATTTTTTTCATTTTCCACCCCCCTTTTTCTTTTCGTTTTTAATTTTTTTCATCAGTAAAAGTTGTTCCTATTAAAAACTTGTAAATACAAAAGTTTTAGATAATTTTAAGAACATTTATAAAAAATTTAGTTGGATTTGATATCTAATAAATTGACGAAGTTATGACTTTTTTTCGCCCCTTGAGCCCATTTTTAACTTTATCAAAAATCTGTCATGCATAAAATTTTGGCCCATTCTTTAGAAGTACGATTATAAACTTTAAACTCATTCGATATCTATTTTAATTTAGAAGTTATTGCGTTTTTTCTGTTTTCACAAAAACCCTCCTAACTTCCACCCCCTTGGTCCGATTTTGCCCATTAACGAACTTAACTGAGATTTTATGCCCCTTGATTTTATGTAAAAGTTTGAAGAAGATCTGAGCATAATTATGGAAGTTATCGTGTCCCGAAGAAAGTGATATACACCGATATATATAAACTTTTTTACTTATGGTAGTTTTGGGGTCTAGGGGTCGTGATCGGTGTAGATCTACAAAAATTTTTCAGACATTCCAACATGGGAGCGATCGCAATAGGTAGTATTTCATACGAAATCTACCTAAAAAAAAACAACTCTGTATATTTGTATTTTGAAATCGAATGAAATATTTAAAAATTGGTTATTGTAAACAGTGACCGTTATAGTAAATAAAAGTTCTGAATGTATGAGATTGTCAAAAAAATTTAAATTACGAAAAATATTTTATAATGCATGCAGTTGATGTCAAATAAAAGATAATCTATGACTGCAAGAATATTAATGGTTAATTTTTTTCAAGCTATTCGCAAACTCATTATTAGAAGAGTGAAATTTAAAAGAAAGTAAAAGCAAATATTTCAGATTGATTTGTAATTTGGTTTTTTGAATTAAGTATTTATGATTTTTACTTAATTTTTTTTCGCAAGGTTGCCACAAGTGACTATTTTTAATTTCGATTCGTACTAGAATTTTTAAGAATAATAATTTTATAGTGTATTTCTCTTGCAGATATCGGCTAAGTATAAGTGAAAAATTTTTATTTTTTAAAAAATGGTGACACATAAAATAAAAAATAGTCGACTGTGACAGCCCTGTTTACGTGATCTTTCATGTGTAATGTCTAATTTATAATATACTTGTGATGCATTTAAAAATATATATATTAATATACTTTTCGATCTAAAAAACAAAATTGTCAATTTTTGCATGGGCCATGTTTTTACTGATGAAATAGCATTTCAAACAACATGAAAATATCAAAAATTAACTTTTTCCTTTATTCAGTTTTCTTATCGTTAGAATCTTTGTACGAGACCAATTTTGTCTTGGTGTATTTATACAAATTAAAAACGTGCAAAATTAAAAAAATTAATGGATGGAGTATTTCATTAAGAATTATAATTCTTATACTATATTTCACTAACGTGTTTTATAAACATATTTGCTATATTATTTTATCATTATAGCAATTTACATTGCGTTGCCTATTTATTCCCAACATGTAAAATATTAAACCGCTTCAAAAAAAAAAAAAAAAAAAAAAAAAAAAAAAAAATGCGTAAATTATCATTTTTACGTAAGAATATGTATAAATTTGCAAAAATGAACCCTTGTCATACGATTTTTCACACTTATTAAAAAAATTATCTGTATTTATGTGAGCTTACTTGCTTAGCGGAAGTGCGTAACTTTTTATCTTTAAGCATTTCCCGAATTGGCTCGTTATTTACTCATTTTGCATTTTATAAAAAAAATCTGTGTATCAATAAATAACTGTATGCACTCAATAAGTATGTATACTTGAAAGCATGACTTGTGTAATCGTAGTAGAGTGGTTCAGGACGCATTTTAACTCTGTTTTCTCGATTAGGGACCACAGAAAAGTTTCCGGCCTCCTGATTGGTTGTTTTTTCTCATCTTTTCTGCTGTTTAAAATGTTTGGAAATTGGAATTTCTAATGACGCCAGTAGATATCAGACGCCATACCATAATAATCAGGGCTATCCAACGCGGCGCCCGCGGGCGCCATGGCGCCCTTTGAATGTTTTCTTGGCGCCCTTTTGAAGGTTTTCTGTTACTAGCATTTTTTAAAAGGATGCTGTACATAAAATTCTGAGAGATTTTTTTAAAAATCCCTGCAAGGGTGTTTCATGCATCAAAAATTAAAATGTACTTAATTATGGGTGTTAAATTAACATATGCTATTGAGTTTCTTCACTAATGTATAACTATTTTTTTATAAAACATTTTATGGAAATTATGACAATAGATATTGGTAAAAGTTTGCAATAACTTTTTTAATATGTTGAGAAGTAAATCTCAGAAAAAAAGTCTCCTCCCATTCCTCAAACATGAAAATGCAGCTTTTGTTTTTGTCATTGATATTGTTTCACTGGCTCATTAACTGTATAATAAGACAGGAAAATGGCTGTTACTTCACTGTCCTCAACTTTCTACCTCAAATCTTTGAAATTTTATGTAATTTTAATCATTTTGTTTGAAAAAAATCTATAAAATCCTAAAAAACTATAATTATTGAGTATATATAATTATATGAAAGCTCTTTCAGATTCTCTCTTTGGAACCACTCATGGATTGGACACTATATCATGCTTGTTTTTGTTTCTGTACTTTTCATAACAGCAAAATTTTACCGCCAAAATATATCAAGTAATATTTTTTTGCGTCACAAAAATTTAACAATATCGCTGATTATGTTAATAATAGGCGAAATTTAATTTTATGGTTGGTTCCAATTGAAAGATTTTTGAGATATCCTCTCGAAGGGAAATGCATCATTCAAAATTTTCGACGATTTACACTATTTTTCACCTTACGTGAAGCTTCAGATTCACAGGGAGTTTATGTATGCTACAGCGAAATGCATTTGCGTATGTATATTGCTACTGCTACTAGCAGTGTGATATAATTTTGTTGCATGTTTTGAGCCTAGTTAAATATATGGCGCCCTTCATTGTTTGCCAAGAGCTGAGATGCGTCCCTGATTAATAAAAGGTTGGACAGGTCTGCCATAATATAATTCTTTTTGTATATAAGTGAATCAGCATTTAACATTCAATATTTTAATCTAACTCAGTTCTTATCAAATGATTTATTAAAAAGATGTTATTAAATTAGAAAGCACAAATTAAATGGGACATGTCAGAAAAATATGTAATGGCACCGTCTGCTTTTCTTATGCGAAATTTCAACTTTTTTTTTCTTTAAGGGATTAAATTTGAATTTAGATATTAGCTTCGAAAATGTTTTTAATGTGTATATATTTTAAGACACATATATTTTTATATAGAAAAACTTTTAAAACTCTTGTATTTTATCTATAGAGAACGAAAGTTTTATATATATATGCATAATAATTAAGTTGGACAATTACATCATGAAAAAGTTACTAAAAATTTTATTGTGAAAATAAAAGAAATCACAAGGTTACTAAATGGCGAATACAGAATGTTTAAAGTTATAAACTAAAAAACATTAAATTTTAATTTTAAAAATCGATATTTCCGTCAACAGCTACGATGTTGACATTTGTTTAGTTTTTCACTTTGCAACATTCCGTAAAACCATTTAGTAACTTTGCGGTTTATTTTATTTTAACGATAAATTTTTTGCCGTGTTTTTAAAATTTAGTGTTTTACGCTTTCATATGTGTTAATTTCATATGTAAAATTTAGTGTTTTACGCTTTTCAATGGCGCTAAAACAAATCGCATAAAAGAAATCAACCAAACAGGGGATTGGAAATTTCTCTGTGGTCCCTAATCGAGTAAACAGAGTTAAAATGCGTCTAGGAGTCTGGAAAGTCACAGTTTTCTAAATCATATCTCGTTGTGGGTAAGAATTGTTTGTTTAGTATAGATTGAATTATAGAATTTCTCCTCTTGATGTAAATGTATTTTTTGAAAGTGATAATCAAAATTCTTAGGGAAAAGAATCTGATAAAATTTTAAAAGAATATTAGCCTAGAAATTGCCGGTTATAATTTCTGCTTTTTAACGAAAGAAAATTCTTTTATAGTGTATTTATTCATATTACGCAGGTTATTTTATAAATTGAAACTATATAATTTCAGAATTCCAAAACAATTCCAACAGAAAGATGTCATGCATAATTACAGACGGTCATGTTTCTTGTAAAATGTGGGTACTTTGTTTGGTTGTCCTAAAGCAAAAAAAAAAAAAAAAAAAAAAAAAAAAAAAAAAAAAAAAAAAACGCTTATCTACTATAAAATGAACAAACATGCCAAGCACATGAGTTTCTTCTTCATAAATATTATTTTGCAACCATAAAACATTTATTTAACATTTTACATCTTACAATAAGGTTACGCTATGTGCACAGATTTTTGTATAATACACAGAAATATGTATACTCATGTCCAATTTACACATTAAACTGTTTATTTTAGAGTTATCAGATAATTTTTTACACATTTCAGCAGTTTGTTAATATCAAAGCACCCAGAATAATGTGTATTTTAAAATTGACATAGCAAGCGTGTATTTCGCAATTTACACTCCCCTTTACTTTCAGAGACAAATGAATAACTGAATAAATAAATTAATAATTCGAAAACGAATCAATGCACCAAACGGATGGAAAAGAAACCGGGTTTTGTGTGGCAACGAAAAAATATAGTTCTGTTGGCGACCAACGGTTCATCTCTGGATCTTCAGTATGCCTGTTTTAACGTGTAAATTTACGCCTTTATTTAAATGTGCACCTGCGGGGGATAAACTCCCACACCTCTTAACTATTTAAATATTTGGACAGATGTACTGTTGGTGGTACACTGACATTCCGCATTAACCTATACATGGGTTCCAATCCCATAAATAACTGGAACCTACTGTAAGAATTATATTTATTTTATTATTAATTTAGGATTTAGATATTTGATGGGATGGTTCATTGGCAGACATATTACGTTTTTTTCTTACAATAGTAGGAAGCAGAATGTGCGATTTCAAAATCATTTCGAGCCAACATCATACGGAATCGAAGACAATTTGAGAATATACTAACGCCAAAAAAATTTCCGTTGCTTAAAAAGATATGGGAACACTTTAAATTATCGGCGAAAATAGCAGGGAAACTACATTGTACATTTATCATATTAATCCCATAACCATACGTGGGACCGATCAAGATTTATTACATTATAACAGACAGAAATACATCTGCGATAAATTTATTGACTGAAAATTAATATAGGTGAACAATTAGGTAATTAATATAGGTAATAATTCATATTAATAAAAGAACAGCTTTAAATTTTATCGAATTAGTTAGTAAAATTGCAGTCATAAATTATGTAAATAAATATGTATCACATTAAATTTATATCGAATATAATGGGACAATACTTATCGTAAATCTTTTTTATGTTTTTGATTCAGTTTGATATAGCTGTTAAAAAATAGGAAATGATTCATTCAGTTTAATATTTTATAATTTATATCTACGCAAATGAAAATATAATTTACGACTCTTTAATAAACACGATCAAATGTATTTGACCATGAGAAGGAAAATTACTTTTATAAACACTAAAAACCATTTGCATATTTTGAATGTATGAAAGAAAGAGGAAATATTATATTTAAAGAATAATGTATAATGCTTCATTAAAACGCCCTTTTAAGGACTCCCCTATATTATAAAGCTGAAGAGTGTCTCTCATTAATGTCTAGCACAAAATAACATTAGATGCAGTGGCGTAGCAAGGGGGGGACGGAGGGGGCGGTCCGCCCCGGGTGGCATTCTTTAAGGGGTGACATTCAATCTCTTTTTTGCAAATCTATATATATATATATATATATATATAATCTTATAAGGTTTTGGAAAAGAATTTTAAAATAAAATGATAATTCTAGCGCACGACGCAACAAAATTTTTCTTTTCTTTAAGAATGTGATTTTTTTAAAAATAAAGTATACACTAAAAAACAAACACCAACCCATCCAACGAATGAGTAGCGAAAGCAAAGCTTAAAAGAAAGATTTATCTTCTACATATAAACATCGCATTGACTTTTGCAGATTATGGATTGAGTGATATGCCGCTCCTGTGGACTTTTTACGCAAGAGGACAAAAGGTAAATAAAAAATGGTATGGTCATTTGTTGTAAAAACCTAGAATTGTGATTAAAAAATATGATGGGGGATAAGGCGGGAGTTGACATCCTGGTAAGAGGGGGTGACATCATTTACATCCATCCCGGATGTCATTCATTCTAGCTACGCCACTGATTAAACGTTACAAAGTTCAGGACATGCGATAATGCCTCCATTTTATTTGAATATATTTTCATTTCTGTGAATTTCACATAATTCTAATTTTATAGCACAAGAAATAAAATTTGAAGTAAAGTGTTTTCGAAGGCAATAATTTTTGTTAGTGATTTTTTTTTCTTTTTCAAAAAATAATTTTCAGGCATGTATTTTTTTCAATCAATGAAAACGTCATACATCGATAAAAAATTTTTGGTACTATAATATAAAAGTAACATTTTCTGTAACATAGAATACAACTAAGGATAAAATTTTAGGAATATCAAACTCGCGAATTATAATCCCAGTTTATGAAGGGAGATAAATATGAAATAAATAGTTCTCAAAAGTAAACATATAAAAATTACTTTTCTTATTATTATTATTATTATTATTTTTTTTTTTTTTTTTTTTTTTTTTTTTTTTTTAACAAGACTGTAATACACACAACACTTTAAAAATATTTAAAGAAGTTATATATTTATTAAAAAAAAGCAATTATTTCATGAAATTTCAATGAAAATTAGCAAGTATCATTTTAAATTTGCCTCGAATAATAATTTAAAAAAATCTAGTTTGTCTAAATAATATTTTGGGGTAATATTGTCAGTGTGTAACTTCAGTGTGTTCAGCCAGATTTGTAAAAGTCACTGTTTCCGTTGGATGCTAAAAAATAGTTTCAACAGACTAATATTTTTACTTATTCAGGGTTCGTACGGGTACCGTTATTTTCCAGGTGAAATACCAGCATTTCTTTATAGAAAAATAAACAACATTCAAAATAGTGAAATTTCGTTTTATTTAATTAGGGATTTTCTATAAGGGGTACCAAAGAATTTCCTGCTCATAAAATTCCAGGACCCATATGAATTATGTTATTGCAACTACATAAACCAATGTATGCTGTAAAGTTTATTCAAAATAAAGTAAGAAATAAGATTATGCTATGAAATAATGTCTCATTACTAAAGTATATATATATATATATATATATATATATATATATACATATACACACACTTTTTAATTTTTATATACTTAATAAAAATTGGTCATTCAAACAGTTGTCTTTTTGATTCACCAAAATCACCTTGATTCACCAAAATTACCTTAATTCACCAAAAGGAACCTTCTTTTTGTAGTAGCAAAACATTTTTTAAAAATAATGAGAAAGTTATCTGGTTGACATAAACTTATTTCCTGCATTATTTTGAATGGTTTGAAATTTAGATTAAATATCTACCTCCAACGCATGTACAAATTAAAGCATGTTTCAGTTTTTTTTTTTTTTTTTTTTTTTTTTTTTTTTTTTTTTTTGCGACAGATTGCATAAACAAATTTAGCTCTTACATACAACTTTCACTAAGTGAAAAATTAAATCTTTCAATCATTTCACTTACAAAAACTAATAGACATGTAAAAACTGTAAAACCAGATATTTCAAAAATACAAGGAAGAGAACAATTTAGTTTTAGACACGTTTTCGTGTTAGCAGATACAAAAAGTGTAATGTATTATTATCGGAGAAGTCGCCAAATGTTACTATTGAGATGGGATTTCGTTTTAAGCAGATTTCCTTTTCAGATATCTTACTCTATATGGATGTGAAGGTTTATCCAGAAATTTATGTAAAGAATTACTAAAACAAAATATTTTCTTCAGAATGGATTGAATTATATGAGTATAGAATTTTTTTTAATTGCTTTCAATATGTTTTTAAAAATATAAGCTGGTTCAATCCACTTTTGAGTATCCTTTTTACTGAATACTTTTGGAAAGAATGTATATAATTTTGCTTATCTTTATTTCAGACATTTTTATCCTTAATGTTGGTTTACAATTTCCTTTAAAGAAAGAAAATACATAGGAAAGATATTTCTTAAGACTCTAATTCTTTTATAGGAAGTTTGTTTTGATTTATAAGAAGATAATGTGTTAAAGTTTGATGACTTTTTATCTGTATCTTGTATCGCTGACTAAAAGAACATAGTAATTCAGTTTGTGGAAATGATTTTTGTCGAGATCGTTTTTATTACATTTATTGATGCATCCATTATCAGATGTCTATCTGCGAATAGTTATGTAATTTCGCTAGATTTTTACAATGAATTTCTAACGAAAAGGTTGAATGTGCTTTGGTTACTTAAGTTTTCATAATTTGAAGTAAAAAAAATTAGATTTTTAAATGTATACATATAAGGTACCCTGGGGTAATAACGCCACGTTAAGGTTTTACCAATTTTCACGGCTTAGTTTTAGATTGTATTTTTCAAACAAATATAGGATCTGATACAGCAACTCATTGACTATCTATATAAAATAAAATAATTTAACAGATATGTATTCATAAAATGTAATGGCGTTTTTTCTTGACCAATGCTATTTGGCGTTATTACCCACCTATATGGGTAATAACGCCATGCAAGCAAAACTATGAAATAAGATGGAATAATTGCATGTAGATAGCCCAATTCTAAAAATACAAACTCTACAAACTTAGAAATTGACAAATTGCATTCTAAGCTATTGAAAATGTTAATTTTTTGTGAAAGTTTAAGAAAAATAAAGGTGTGGTGTGGGAGGGGGGGATGAGGCAAAAGAATATCAGACCGTGAGCTTCTTTTTGCTTAAAAAGGACCGCTTAAATATAAATATGAGATCATTGCACAGTTTTAACTGTGTTTATTTGAATCAGTATTTAGGATGTAGCTCGGCCACTGTAGGGAATCAACCGGGCTATTAATGTCAAGGATTGGCGTTATTACCCCGGTATAGTTATTGCGCAGTACATTTTAAATTACAAATTATCTCGAGAAGATATCCAAAATCTTCAACAACATTTCAAAAGTACATAAAATGCGCTACAAATTTATGTAATTAACAAAGTATTTCCGGATAAAAAGATAGTCTTCACATCACAAAACGTATCTCGCAAATTTTAGATCAAGCGTTAATTTTAGTTGTTTGTAAAAACAATAAGACCTAAAAAAGAAACACATTAACTTGAAGCTGTTTTTTGCGATTTATATGACACAAAACCCTTCTGCGCAGAGCACATGGGTGTCATTTACCTGATTATTTCATAATTATGCAAAATATAAGCACTTGGTGTTATTACCCCGCCTGGCGTTATTACCCCAGGGTACCTTATGTATTATTATTTGTTATATTACCTTTTTTCTATGATAGCAAAACATTTTTTGAAAATAATGAAAAAACTATCTCGTTGACATAAATTTATTTCCTATCTTATTTTGAATGCTTTGAAATTTAGGTTAAATACCTATTTCCAGTGTATGTACAAATTAAAGTGTATTTCAATCTTTTTGCAACATTCTGTATAAATAAACTTAGCTGTTATATGCATCCTTAACTAAGCGAAAAATTAAATTTTCAAGTATTATTTCACTTACAAAATCTAATATACATGTAAAAACTGTAAAACCAGGTACTTCAAAAATACAAGGAAAAGAACAAAATTAGTTTTAGACAAGTTTTCGTGTTAGCAGATACAAAAAATGTAATGTATTATTATCGGAGAAGTCGTCAAATTTTACGATTGAGGTGGGATTTTGTTTTAAGCAGATTTCCTTTTCACATATCTTACTCTATATGGATGTGAAGGCTTATCCAGAAATTTATGTAAAGAATTACTAAAAAAAATGTTTTCTATGAGATAGGCTGGAAGTATATGAGTATAGAATTTTTTTAAATTACTTTCAATATGTTTTTAAAAATGTAAGCTGGTTCATTTCACTTTTATGTATTCTTTTTACTGAATACTTTTGGAAAGAATGTATATAATTTTGCTTATCTTTATTTCAGACATTTTTATCCTTAATGTTGGTTTACAATTTCCTTCAAAGAAAGAAAATATATTGGAAAGATACTTCTTAAGACTCTAATTCTTTTATAGGGGAATAAAACTTCGTTTTGATTTATAAAAAGAAGAAACTGTTAAAGTTTACTGAACTTTTATTTGTATCTTGTATCGCTGACTAAAAGAATATAGTAAATCAGTTTAGAAATGATTTTTGTCAAGCTTGTTTTTATAACATTTATTGGTCTATCCATTATCAGATTTTTATCTGTGAATAGTTATATAATTTCGCTAGATTTTCACGATGAACTTCTAACTAAAAGGTTGAATGTTCTTCAAGATACTTTGTATGATTCCAATTCTTTTATAGAGGAATAAAACTTCGTTTAAATTTATAAGAAGAGAAACGAGTTAAAGTTTACTGACATTTTATCTGTGTCTTGTATCGCTGACTAAAAGAACACAGAAAACGAGTTTCTGGAAATGATTTTTGACAAGTTCGCTTTTATAACATTTATTGATTTATCCATTATCAGATTTCTATCTGCGAATAATTATATAATTTTGCTACATTTTCATGACGAATTTTTATCTAAAAGGTTAAATGTTCTTTAAGATACTTCTTAAGATTAATTCTTTTATAGGGGAATAAAACTTTATTTGTTTAGATTTATAAGAAGAAAAAATTTTAAAGTTTACTGACTTTTTTATTTGTATCTTGTATCGCTGACTAAAAGAACACAGTAAATGAGTTTGTGGAAATGATTTTTGTCAAGCTCGCTTTTATAACATTTATTGATCTATCCATTATCAGATTTCTACCTGCGAATAGTTATATAATTTCGCTAGATTTTCATGATGAATTTTTAACGAAAAGTATAGATGTTCTTTAAAATACTACTTAAGACTCTAATTATTTTATAGGGGAATAAAACTTTATTTGTTTAGATTTATAACAATAGAAAATGTTAAAGTTGACTGTCTTTTTTATCTGTAGCTGATTAAAAGAATACAGTAAATCAGTTTGTTGAAATGATTTTTGTCAAGCTCGCTTTTATAACATTTATTGATCTATCCATTATCAGATTTCTATCTGCGAATAGGTATATAATTTCCCTAGATTTTCACGAAGAATTTCTGGCTAAAAGGTAGAATGTTCATTAAGATACTTAAGTTTTCATAATTTAAAGTAAAAAAAAAATTATTTCTAATATATAATGTATACATAATTTGTGATTTGTTATATATTATTATTTGTTACTTATTATATAATTTGTTATCTATACTAATATTATAAAGAAGTAAAGTTTGTGTGTTTGTTTGTCGGGGGTATTCTCTGGAACTATTAAACCAATTTCAAAATACTAGTATCAAAACGGTGGTGATAATTCCTGTTTCAACATACGCTATATCTTCTGTCGATGCCTCAAAACAAAAGAGGTACGAAAGCAACAAAAACAAAGAATTTCTCACGTTCTAAAAACGTGATTTTTGTGTTACTGAAAGGCCTAGAAACATGAAATTTAACACAGTAGTTACTTGTAAGTTGTAAATGATCTCTTTGAACATTCACTAAAAAAATTAAAATTTAAAAGTGGAGAAAATGCTCGTAAAATAATCTGAAAACGTTCTAAATTGCAATTTCTAAGCAATCTCAGGAAGTACCGAATCGCTTTAAGAAATAATGATGTGAAAATGATAGTGACAGCGCTTGCTCCAACTTAGGCTATATTTTATGCCGGTACCTATATCAAACGGGGTGAAGGAGCATAAAACATTCTAAAAATGTGATTTTTTTGTTACTGAAGTGCCTAGAAACATGAAATTTGTCATGGTAGTTACTTATAAGACATAAATATTCCTAAGAGTATTTTTAAGAAAATTGAAATTTAAAAGACAGTAAATTGCGTGAAAAGAGCTAAAAAAAGTTCTAAATAGCGCTTTGCAAGCAATATCATTCAGGGCCAAACCGATTTCAAAAGTAATAATTGGAAATTGATCGTGACAGTTCTTGCTCCAAGCTCTATTTCATGTCATTGCTCCAAGCTCTATATATAACACAGGCTCTATTTCATGTCCGTGACAATACCACCTTGAATTACAAGAGCAAAAAACGTTCTAAATTGTGAATTTTTGTGATAATGCAGTATTTAGCCGCTTGAAATTTGGTATTATAATTACTTATACGATGTAAATGTTCTCTATGAACAGTTTCTGAAAAAGTTAGAAATTTAAAAAGTGAAAAAAAAAACACTGAAAATGTGCGAAAAGCGTTCTAAAAACGTTCTAAATTGTGATTTCTATTCAGTATCAGGAAATATCAAACCTACTTCAAAATTAATGGTGCCAAATTTATGGTAACAGTCTCTGCTTCAACATAGGCTGTATTTTATGGTGTTGTCAATACCACCTGGAGGTTGAAAGATTTTAGTCATTTTTGTGATCTTAAGGGTCTAACATTTTTAAATTTGGCACTGAAGAGATGCAAATGCTTTCTAAGAACCGTCGAAAAAAAATTCGAAATTTAACAGGATAAAGAAAACGAAAATCGTTTTACAAAGCTCTATATTGCGATGTTTATGTTTTCTTATTAAATACTAAACGTTTCAAAAAAGTAATATTTGTAAATTGGTGGTGATAGAACCTGCACAAGCGTAAGCTAAATTTTTTTTAGTGCCATTACTACTAAACGGTTGCAGGATTAGAATAGTTTTAAATTGCGATTTTTGTGACATTGTAGAGGCTAAAAACTTGAAATATGGCAAAGTAGTTAATTATAAACTATTAATGCCCTCTAAGAACCCTTCGAAAAGAAATCTGACATTTAAAAAGGGTATACTCACGAATATCTGTGCTATTTTACATAAACGCATGTCTAAAGTTGATCTACATAGTCATTTGTTGCAATAATAAACACGCCATTTCGATCATTTCCTGTTAAAGTGCGATCACAAATATTATTTTTGTATTCGATTTATAATTAGCCCCCAAATATCCTCGTGAATAAATCTTTACGGAAGAATGTTTAGTCAAACATGCTCTTTATATGCTCGAAATTCAAGGAAAATTCTGTTGAGATACACCAAAACGTCTAAAATCGAAAAAGCAGGCCCCAATCTCGACTAATTGGGGGCCTTGGACAAAGATAAATTAGGTAGGCCCCATTCAAACCGTTACAACATTATTCAAATAGAACTGATGGTGAGTCATGTGTGTAAGGCATAAACAATATTTTTTCACTTTGAATTTTAAACAGAAGTAAATTTTTAGCTCCGTCAATTCTAAATGAAGTACCTTAAAGAATAAAAATATTCTATTTCTTCTTAGCATAAAACAAGACTCTTATATAACTTTACCAACTTGTAATATTATTTTATGATAACTTTAATAACTTCAACTTGTGTAAGAATGTACTCTAATATATAAATTATTAACTATAAACTATAACTCTAACTATAACTCTAACATATAAATTATTTGAATTCTTTTACAACTTTTTAAGTTGTACTACACATACTGATTATTTTCAATCACTAAAATTGAGATATGATTTAAGTTCATTGCTAATACTATCTATTAAAATCAAAATATTATTTCTTATTTAATAGTGGTTGGCATTAGCTTTGCAAAAGCCTTGAACTCTGTGAGTTAAAAACGATTTTTTTTAAAGCAAATTAGGTAAAATTGTTTAAAAATTAAATTCGTATTTTGTATTTGAAGATTTTCAGAATTTTAATTGCGAAAATATAAATATTTTGTAAATTAATGTATAAATTTGGGGGACCCTTGAAGTCCGGGATACATGAGCAAAGTTCCGATTTGCCGATGCGATAAAAAGGTTCTGTGAAAAGGTCTAATCAATATTCTTTATTTATGAGCATGAGTGCAATATATTATTCATTCGAATTTCTCCAACCAAAGTTTCCTCATTTTCTTTATTCAAAATTACATAACATTAAAGCTTTTAATAATTTGTTTCTTACAGAATGCATCATTTGTTTGAATTAGAAATCTGTCAAAAATTATGTTGACCAATGTCTAATGTAATGTGTCTTTTAATGTTTATTCCATTATCACACTAAAATCTCATTTCAAGTATTCGAATATCTTTTTGTCTACCAGACTTTGTTACTGGCACAGCACCAAGTTTATTTTCAAAGCGGTTTTAAAAAGTCTCATTTAATCTGCTTGGATTGCTTCTGGATGTCAAATCGAAAATGTTTGTTGTAAATCTCTGCTTTTGTAAAAAAGACCAGCATTTCCTGTTTCCTGCATCTTTCTAAAATGTCATAATTTCCTTTCATATATCATTTTTATTTTGTTTTATTTTATTTTATTTTGTATTTATCTTAAATGTTTTAAACTATTTCTTGTTCAACAAAATGATTTAAAAATTTGTCTTAGGCTAAAACTAAAAATAACTTATTTTTACCAAGAATATTAGAAAGAAAATAGATAAAAAGATAATTTTTGAAATTTTATTTCATCGTCAACCGTGTTGAAACGTCAAATATACATAAAAAAATATTATTTATTTATTTTTTTGTTGTTTTATTTTTTTCTACGGGCGTTTTATGGAGGTTCCGCCGAAATTTCATTTATAAGAATGCATATTCTGTATTTTTCTTTCTTTTGGATTTTCTGAGCATGTTCATATGGAGAACTTCCTTGTTAACTACATATTGTTAGACACACATATTTTTGAATGCCATCAAAATTTTTACTTTATCTACACATGAAGATATAATTTTAACGGCTATCACGTGCAACTGTTGAAGGCACCAATTATTTTCCAAAGGGGGGGATGATTGTTGCTTAAGATCAAAGGAATAGCTTTTGCAAAATCTTTTCTTTTGTCCAAACTATTACATCGTCAAGGCAACCCTTTTCTTCTTTTCAAAACTTTACGTGATAATGCTTGAGCTTTTCGCACGAATATCAGTTTTATTCTTATATATACCGTTTTGTTCTTTTCACTATTTTCCGAACAAATAATACTCTAAAGAAAATATTGTAATCATGACTTGTGTGCGTGTGTCTCTCTGTGTAAACATGATGACTTCTAAATAATATTTTTGACGGAGCTCCCATTTGGAGATTGTATTATAGCCCACTATCGAAAAAACTGTATACATTTCATAGAAAGATATTTAATTCATAATATACATAAATATTCATTTCTATTTTCAGCCATTGAATTGTTTGAACCATTTTGATACCGATTCAAGGTAAGAAAAATCCCCAAGGGAATCTCACAGAGTATCAGTGATAAATATTGCATCAATGCAATAAAGTGTTAGTAGTAGTGATTGTGATGTAGAAATTCATATCGGATTAACAGGGCTTGATTAATGATTATAGCCGGAGAAAACATTCCATTAATAAATTTCAAAAGAAGGTTTCGTCTAATTTAAACGCCTTATTACAGCGACTTTTCTGTCATAAATAAGACAAAAACTTCTATTTGGTTTTAATACTGAAGTTTGATCCAGAGGTACAGTGATTTCTTTCGCTGTGAGATAACAAGATTATTTATGTCACAATATGGCGGAAACATAGGATCTGACTATGGTGGAACCAGAGGACCTTGCAAACTTCTAAGAATGAAAAATAATAGATATTTTTGTTGTAATTGTGACAGCAATTCTGTACTAATAAAACATTTAAATAAAGGAAAAAAAGGTCTATTCATATTTGAAGGTGGGCGTTTGCCCAGTTATAATGACATCCTGCAGAACCAGTTACAAATTAAGCTTCATCATTTTGACGATTTCTCAATTCCTTGTCATTCGTATTCCCATGATGTTCGGAAAGTCGAGTAAAATAACATCTACATTTAAAATTAAAATTTATTATAGCTTTCCTAAGTAAACAATTTAACTGCGTGTTTATTTTTTTATTTCTAGATATTTGTGCCATCAAGTAATTGCATGATTGAGAATTTAATTGTGTGTTTAATTTTTTATCCCTTTATATCTGTGACCATCAAGTAAAAACATGATGTTGAGCCCGTCAAAAAGTTTTTTTCTTTATTACTTTAATATGTAACATAAAATAAAACAGCTACAGTGGGCGTTTGCCCAGTTATAATGACATCCTGCAGAACCGATTACAAATTAAGCTTCATCATTTTGACGATTTCTCAATTCCTTGTCATTCGTATCCCCATGATGTTCGGAAAGTCGAGTGAAATAACATGTACATTTAAAATTAAAATTTATTATAGCTTTCCCAAGTAAACAATTTAACTGCGTGTTTATTTTTTTATTTCTAGATATTTGTGCCATCAAGTAATTGCATGATTGAGAATTTAATTGTGTGTTTAATTTTTTATCCCTTTATATCTGTGACCATCAAGTAAAAACATGATGTTGAGCCCGTCAAAAAGTTTTTTTCTGTATTACTT
Source organism: Maratus speculifer (assembly GCA_964019185.1). Classification (NCBI taxonomy): domain Eukaryota; kingdom Metazoa; phylum Arthropoda; class Arachnida; order Araneae; family Salticidae; genus Maratus; species Maratus speculifer. Next base: position 50,400,067 of record OZ025290.1, on the reverse strand, counting down.
TAATATGTAACATAAAATAAAACAGCTACATACCACATTTATGCATATGATGTTTTATGTGCTTGTCTCAATTTAACATAGAAACATTATTATTATTATTATTACTATTATTATTTTTTTTTTTTTTGGAATGATAAAAGCTATAGCTATAGCTTTGTTCTTTGCATAAGAGAATTAACTAATTTAAATTTTCAATTAATTTTCAAATCATTAAATGATTTATAGAGTTATTGATTTGTATTTTTTAAATAAATTTTTGTATATATACAAAAATTACAATAACATTTAAAAGAATCCTACTTGAAGTAATCAATCAAATTTATTGTCGTGTAAATTTCAATTTTTCACTACAAACTTTTTATTCTACGTTTTCATTTACCATACTTATAAATTTTAGCACTTAATTATCTCCAATATTTACAAAAAAGTATTCAACAGCTCTGCGTATTTCCCACCATCTGTAAATTGTAGTATTTCATAATTTTAAATGTTATTTTCTTCTTCACTTTCAGTGTCATGCTCACAATTTTCAGCATTACTTTAAGAATACATCCGAATTGTGTGTAAATAAGTGCGCATCGGTTGTTTAGACATCAATGCACCTCTCTGTCAACATCTCCGCCTGTCTGTTTTATTTAATGAAAATCTGTATTTTCATTTTCATCACAGACTGCTGTTCCATTATCTGAAATGCAAAAACCAATAAGCTGTTGTAATATGCACTACTATTGTGCACCTAAATAGGAGTTTTACAATATCTTCAAAATAAATTAAAATACGTGAAAGTATGTCAAAAATACATATTTTCTATTGAAAACTTTTTTTTTTTTTATATATTGAGAAGTTATAAAACAATTGCTTTATCCCACAGAACTTATATTCTAGTTCAGAACATAGTGAGTAATATGGAAAGCATTCAGGAAAAAATTTACTGGAATATGCTTAAAACATTTCAAAATGTATATCATGTGTAGATACATTTTTTACATTTCTCCTCGTCAGGTCTTCCTGCTCACTTTCACTATACTTGAGCCATGACTCATTACTGCATGTTTATTAACTTAATCATAACTCCCCTTCTAATCATTATAAAAACAAAATTAAACCAGATCTGGAAGCTTAAAAGACTGCTCTTTTCAAATAAAATAATAAAAATTTTCGAAATTTTTCCACAAAGTGAATTTTTACCCATTCTCTGTTTTAATGCAAGCAGATATCTTAAGAAGAGAACACAAGAAACACAAATTAAATTATTTATACATTAATTAATTTATTTACTTATTTTGGTGAAATGTCTTAAAAAAGCGAGTGCACTTATTACTCACACGTTTACCATTAGCGAACGGAATTTGAAAATTCACTTAAGAATACCATTAATGAGGGAACAACAAAAATTAGTTATTTTCCCTGCAAATTGAATTTCCTAATGCTTGATTAACACAACAAAATCCAAGATCTTTCCTTTTGTTTAGTTTTCCCAGAAACTTGATGGAACTGTGAATAAGATTTCGCAGACAGTATTTAATTGATCAACTGTGAGAATGAACTTTCTCTAATGAAATATAAGATAATTTTATTTATTTGGAAATTCAAAAACATGTTTGTTACAAATTATATAAGTAGCCAGTTATGTATCAAAACAGCTGATGATTAAGGAATCCCTCTTAAAATTTTAAATATGAAATTTATTAAATGATAGCTGCTATGTACAAAAATATTTACCCTTGAAAAAAACATCTACACATTTGCTATATTTTAGGAAAAGCATGATATTTCAACAAAATCAGTCATATTACTTTTCAAAACAAAATTAATATTGACTCATATCCACTAATGGCATCTACCCATGTCAGACATCACCAGCGTTGAATTCAAGGGGTGACCCCGAGGAGAGATTTCTCCCCCCCCCCGGAAAATTTCAGATTTTGGGTTTTCAATGGTCAAATGTGCAATTTCCCCCTTGGAAGTTTATAATATCCCCCCTCTTTTAACCGCAGAAGTCCTTCCCGGAGAAAAGTGTTCGAATTCAACACTGGACATCACCATTAATTATCTACTGCTCTCTTTACTTCAATTCACCCCCGTTGGGAGAGTTAATTTCCTCACTTCAATTTATTCAAGTAAGAAAAAGATTGGAAGGTTGGGTGCATAACAGCGAGGCTTCTCACTTAAATGTGCCCGGCACACACACACCAAATTAAAAAAAAAAAAAAATCAGAATTAGGGGGAGAGTAGCTCATCTTCAGACACTTATTATTATTTTTTTATATTGACCAATTATCAAAATGTTACCGGGTTCATTTTTTAACCTTTTCCTACATTATTAAATAGCATTAAACTTATATTCATTATATAAAAATTAATATATGCAGGTTGTATCTAAACTCTTAAGCAAAACTTTAAGGGATGATAGTACACATCAAGACAAACAATATTAAATAGGAAACCGAGGGTCCCAAACGTTTTCCGAAGGAGATAGCCGCCATTAAAATTTAGGGTCCAAAATTTCAAATAATAATAAAAAATGGAAAAATTGGTCGATTGGCTTTCAAAAAAACTATTATTTATATCAGTAATTATAAAGATAAATTTAAAAAAATGACGATAGAGGGCGCTTTAGACTTCGGAGTAACGAACAACTGTTTTTTACCATTATTTTTTGCATCTTATTAAATTTTTTAGAAGCTTAGACATAAACTTAAATTTTGAGCTGAAAATCTGAATCGTTGGTAGTGGTTAAATAGCGCAAACTGAACTGTGTTGAAGGGGAGGGGGGGAATTCAAATTTCAAATGATTATAAAAACCAGAAATTTGGTCGATTCGTTTGCGGTTTTCACTAAAACTATTCTTTATCCTCTTCAGACCTGGCACATTTTAAACCATCGTAAAAATTATTTAACATTTTGTTCCATCTATTTATACGTATAGAAACATAATTTTGTAATAAAAAGTAAAATAATTAGTATTAGTTTATATTTACTAGCAGGTACACATATGTGCACCTCAGGTACATACTGCAAAAAAACACTTCATTTTTCAAAAAATTATTTAAACGAGAAAATTTGTGGACTATTGATACATATAAGCTTATTTTACGTGCTATTTTCGAAAAAAAAAATATTTTTATATATAGAGAGATATAGATCGCATTTTGTACAAATAACCCTTGTTCTTGATTTGCAGCCATCATACTTACGTTTTAAAGCAAAATTATCATTTTTGAACGAGGAAACTGTTCAATTTTGTCATATCTAATGTAGAAAATTGGCTTTTAAATACCCTTACGTTGTTTTCACTCTTGTTTATTTGCGGAATCGTCTTCAAAATCGTTTTCAGATGAATAAATTTTGCATGGTCTCCATGGTCGTCGTTCTTCCCTTACTTTGCTCTTATATTTCACCAATACTTATGCAATCTCTAAAAATACCGCGGGAGAGACAATCTGTCTTTTCAAGGAACTTCACCTGTTTTGCAATTTCTTATATACATTATCCAACAAATGGAAATAACCAAATATATAAAATGTATAAAAACTCTTGTTGACTACTTTTTTGTGTGAATAGAACAACGGTAGTAAGCTAAACACTTATCCTTTAAATCTGCACCACCCATACACGTTTTGTATTCACAATTGCAGGTTGTGTTACATTAAATTTACATTTTTGATCTTTAGACCACCTAACACAACTCCTTTCGGGATTGCTATCGATGCAAGTCGAAAGCAAAGTTACAAATTTGCTATCTTTCCAGTTTAGTATACACATATCCTTTCCTTTTCTTAGTGTCTCATCTCACTCTGAGCGTTACAAATCTCGATCATTGATTTTTTTATCTGTTCCTCCAAGTCTTTTGTTCATAATCATTCAAGTTTGGTAGACATTGTTCCTCAATAAAAAGTCGACACATTTTACACTAATAAAAAAACTGTCCTAGTAAATCACCCGTGTGTTGTCTTTTGGTATAAATTTAAAAAACAATTTGGCAAAGCCTCCACTTATACCTAATCATAATTATTTTGAATCATCAGCTGGTACAATTCCTTTTCCATGATATATTTGGCAGTAAAGGGCATGATCATCCCTGGCGGATAAAATAAAGTTTTTTAAACTCAACGGATTAGGTTTTAACGGCACATAATGTCTAGATCCACAACATCCAGCTAATGGGATCTAGTGATCTCTGTTCGTCTAAGATAAAGGTTTTGACTTGGGTTGGGACAAACATTTAATTTTTACTGCATTCAAGATTAGATTTATTTTCCATAATTTGTCATCTGCTTAAAGATCATTTGATTTATCTGCAAAATGAAGAAATTTTCTAATCTCAAAAAATCGAACACGTGATACAGTAGCTGCAATTCTAAGTACTGACAAGTGCTTTGCGAATAGAAGCTTGCTTGGAGATATATTAAAGTTCCCATGTGTATGTGTACGCCTGCAACATTTATAATTTCATATTTAGATGCATTTATTGAGTGACGGTTTCGTGTTTTAACAGAATATAACGGAATTGGAATTGTTTGAACGGAATTAGTTTCATATGAAAGTTTTTCCCAAAAATCTTCAATTAACTAAACTAGGAATGATTCAAAAGGATTTACGATGCTGGAAAATCTGCTTTTAGATAATCCTGATCAATCAATGATCTTCGAAATACTATTAAAAGAAAAAAAGATTAAATAAATGTTTGCGAAAAATAAAGTTTTATTCTCAGTATTGTTATTCTACTGTGCTATAACACAAGTTTTAAAAATTTATTTATTTTCAACTTTCCATAACAAAGGCTTTTTAGGTTAAACTTTATTTTTACATGGATTCGGGATAGATACTGGAGCAATATCTTCAATAGTTATATCTGTATCATCTAAATTTTTATTGCCAGAAGACTCCATCACCATTGACCTCATCAGTTTATTTACTCTTACAAAGATATAATAATTTATGATTTTAAAAATTAATGTTTAATTTAAAACATCAACAAAATGAATTCTTATTTATTATTAAGTATAATTTTTTAATAATTCCACAACTTTAGCACTGCACCAATTAGATATCATTCAGTACAATTTTTTTTGTGTGAGATGACTTCTTTCCAAAAACACAGAATTGAAACCGGAGGTACACATATGTGTACCTTACAAATTACAACTAATTTAAACAGATATTATGATCTAGCTAAAACATTTAAATGATTTATACAATACTGAAGAGTTTATAAGCATTCTTAAAAATTATTATGAATAAATATTAATTTTCTAATTATAAAAATGTACTTAATTTTTCGACATTTTATATTTTTCGCCATTGCTCGTTTTTTTCCTCCAAAATCATATGAATTAAGACTGCTAGCGCCATTTCTTGCTGAAACTAGAAAAAGCTAACGTACACAAATAACATCCACTCGTCTCAATAAAAAAATTTCAAATATTAAGTGAGATACGCAGTTGAAATCAGAGGTACACAAATGTGCACCTCAGGTCTGAAGAGGTTAAGTCTTACCTGTCTTAAAAATAAATTACAAAGATAAATTTTTAAAAAATGCCGATAGAAGGCGCTTTAGACTTTGGAGTAACCAACAGCCACGGAATAAGAAGCAGGAGGGGAAAGCAGTGTTAAAATTTTGCCATGCGGATTTTTTGACGATAGGGGGCGACACCTCTGCATCAGGGCTGTTGATCGATGCTTCTGCAATGCTTTTCAATGGAAAAAATGGTCATTAAAAAAAAAAAAAAAAAAAAAAAAAAAAAAAACGAAAAATCTGAATTTTTAGAAAGTTGTAAAAATGGAAATCTGGTTAATTGAAGTTTTTTTACAACATACATATTTTTTTAAAGATATTCGGCGCTTCATTTTTTTTAAAGCCATTTAAAATACGAGATCATTCTGGCAAAAACCAAAGTGCAGGCCATTTAAAAACATTGAATATCGCGGATTAAAATGACTGTTTTGTAAGTAAGTTGACTATCGCAAAGAAATAGACATGATTCTTAGAAATTAAGTATTAATCAAATATTTTGGAGTAAATTTTAATTTCGCGTATAGTTTTTATAAACTTTGAACAATTTAATAATTCATAACTTTGGATATTTATGCAATTAGTAAATGTAGAATAAAAGCAAATTTTTATTTTAATTATTTAGAGGAGAAAAAATTTGTAAATTATAGGATCTCCAGATTACACATTTAAAATAATTTAAACATAGTTTTTTTTTTTTTTTACTTTGTTTCTATCTTTTATTTGTGACTGAGCAGTAAAAATAAATCTATTAATCAAAATTATTCTTAGCTCATTCAGGAACTTTTGCTTATAAATCCTCATCTTCTCCATCTGGACAATTCAGGCCCGTGTGAAATGGGGTCGCCCCGTCCGAGGAGATGGAGGGAGTACCAAATTTATTCTACCAACACCAATTTCTTTTTTTATTTCCTGCTATCTTTACAAGAAGAAAGTATTGAATTTCTATAAATTTTCGAATTCCGGTTTTCGACGGATTTTACACGTTTTAGGGGTCAGAGATTCCAGAAAAACATGTTCTTATAAGATATCTGTCTGAAAAATATATTTTGCGGGTGCTCCATCTCAAGAAAAAATACACGGAATTTAATAAAATTTGATATTTAGGTAGCTCCTGATATAAATTGTTGCTGATTAGTTTTTGGCGTAAATCGCTCAATAGGTGGCGCTGCTATGCTGCATTTTTTACGATTTACACAACAGCTATATCTTAAGAACTAATGCACGGATTGTAATAAAAATGTAAACAGTATAGTCTCATAGGTAGTCCCTGATATAAACTGATGCTGATCAGTTTTTGGTGTAAATCGCTCAACAGGTGGCGCTGCTCATTTTTTACGATTTACGCAACAGCTATATTTTAAGAACTAATACACGGATTGTAATATAAATGTATATAGTATAGTCTAATAGGAAGTCCCTGATATAAACTTATGCTGATCAGTTTTGGTGTAAATCGCTCAACAGCTGTCGCTGCTATGCTTCCTTTTTTACGATTTATGCAACAGCTGTATCTCAAGCGCACGCATTCTAATAAAAATTTAGATTTAGGTAGTCCCTGATATAAATTGATGCTTATCAGTTTTTGGTATAAATCGCTCAAAAGATGGAGCTGTTATGCTGCATTTTTTAATGGTTTATGCAACATCTGTATCTCAAGAACTACTCACGGATTTTAGATTTTAATAAAAATTTATATTTAGGTAGTCCCTTATTTAAACTAACGCTGATCAGTTTTTTTTTTTTTTTTTTTTTTTTTTTTTGTAAATCGCTCAACAGGTGGCACTGTTATGCTGCATTTTTTTTACGGTTTACGCAACATCTGTATCTCAAGATATGTATTAAAGCTTGTGTAAAATTTCTAGAAAAAGGAATCGGAAACTTCAGTTGGCGAGATGAAATCGAAACAGTTTTATATTTTATGCAGTGTTAAATTAACGGAGTGGCCCAGGGGGATATCCTCCCCCCCTCGGAAAATTTGAAATTTTGTGTTTTCAATGGTCCAAAAGTACAATTCCCCCCCGGAGCCATTGATGTCCCTCCCGGAGAAAAGTGTCTGAATTCAACACTGATTTTATGGACCCATAAATTTGCATAATATTAATTAATCCATAGACAGTGGATAAAGAAGTAATAAATACTGCTTACAAATGCCATAAAAATCTTTGGCTAATTAATCTTTTGTAAAATGTACACGTCTTTTTTCATATTAAATAAGTTTGTATTTAGACACAAAACAAAGTCTGTGCTTTATTATTCCACATAACATTTAAAAAACATATAAATAAGATCTATACGCTATAAAAATTCTCAATTTAAATATAATTACAAGTAAATAGCTTTATATTAAAGCCTAAAAAACATCACTCACTTGTGGAGCACGGAATAAACTTAATTTTTTTCCCTTCGTCTTTTTTTACTATTATAGCCTGTTTTACATCCAGGAACACAGCACTTATATCCCATCTTAATTTATTTTTTGATATAGCAATATGAAACATAAACGAATAAAATAAAATATCTTTTAATTCGAACATATGCATCTTAAGCATACAATCATATTGCAAAACTGCTAAAAAACCAGGCTACATCGTATCGCAGCCCCCTCATTATTTACCAAAAGTTCACTTTGTATTTTCAAAGAGTCATGCGCATTAAGTTCCCCCTCCTGTTTCTTACTCCGCGCCAACAGCTATTTTTTACCTATTTTTTTAAAAAAATTTAACGAGATGCAAAAAATAATTTGCATCTCGTTAAATTTTTTTAGAAGCTTAGACATAAACTTAAATTTTGAGCTGAAAATCTCAATCGTTGGGAGTGATTAAGTAATGCAAACTGGACTTTTTTTTTTCTTTTCTTTTCTTTTTTTTTTTTTTTTTTTTTTCACACTAGGAAATTTTATAACAGAAAAGTAAATATTGAGGTAATAATTTTATTGTTTATTTTTAATTGTTGGCAACTGCTATAAAGAAAACTGTAAATTATTTCGATTTCAGATTACATTAGTTGCCTGTGCCGTGCTTTATTACGCATGTACAATTTAGCAATTTAACAATTTTGGCTTTTAAACTGTTGATTTGTATACAATTACAGACAGACAATTTTTATTTTTATATATTAGATAAGTTTACTAAGTGATTTTTTACCGAAATTAAAATAAAAGTGGTGAGTTTTCTATGATAGCTGTCCTCGTAAAATGAAAGTAAAATTATTGTAAGAAAGTCTGGGACACATTTTAAATAAATTTTAGTTATTGAATTAAAATTTAGAAATTTTTTGTGATAGTTAGTCATATTATTTGTAGATAAAATCACATAATAAAACTTCTCAGAATTAAAAATAATAATAATAATAAATTTTTGAAAAAAGTGGTGTAATTTAAAATTATTATAATTCAAAATATTATTCGTAGAATTTCAATTTTTTTCATTGAAATCATACATATATAAGATTTAATTTTGATTCATAATTTTTAGAAATGTTACTCAATCAAAAAATTACGTTACTTAAAAAAATATTTTCAAAAGTAAATATATATTTTTAATTTGCTGAATCAAAATTAGAGTAAAACAATTGAAAAAGTCATGTTTCAAGTTTGATTTTTTTTTTATCTTTACCGGTTCTTGTCTTATTACAATTTAAATAGGAGAAATAATGAAAAATCCATCGTGAAGAAAAACGCATTTTGCAAGAAGTCATTTCCGTATAAACCATTGTTTAAAAGCCAGATTTTGAAAACAAACCAAAGCGGAAAAATTAATATTCCTGTTACAATTAAAATAGAAATATCGTTTAAACAACATTTTAAGAAAAAAAAGCAAAGAAAAGTTTCTTAATGTAATAGATTTTTTCTAGGGAAAAAAAAAAAAAAAAAAAAAAAACGGATTTTTACAAGAAATCATTTTTATGAGAACAAATGCTAAAGCTAGATTTAGAAATCGAACCAGAATGAAAAAAATTTTTCCTATTCCACATTAAAAAAACAAAAAAAAACAAAAAAAACAAAAAAAAAACAGAAAAAAACACGATTCAAACGTTATTTTAAGCAGAGAAAAACAGAAAAATTTTTAATGTACTCTTTTTTTTTTCTTTTTCTTTTTTCTTTTTTTTTTTTTTTTTTAGAAAATTTGAAGATTTTTTGTGTTTAGGACCTATTTAAGTGTGATTTCCAAGATAAATATTGAATGCTTATAAAGAGTAATTTTTATTTATATTTTTATTTTTATATTCAGTTTTGAAATATACCTGAATGATTATAAAAGCACATTTTATTTATAAAGGAAACAACTTTTAGATAATATTTTTTTCTTAGACTTTTGCGCTTGAAATTATTTCTAGCAAAATAATAGGATCTTTTTTTGTATTTATTTTAACATTAAAAATAAAATTTTTTATGAAAGCGAAATGATCCTCAACGGATGAATAATTCATCATGTATTTTCCAAGTACATTAGTTCATTTCACTTTCAAATAGGTCAAAGTTCTTTGGATTCTTCATATTTTACCCTAGGATTTAAAAAAAAAAAGAAAAAAGAAAAAAAAAAGAAAGAAAAAGAGAATTAAGCTAAGTCGAATAAAATTTATATATAACCCAGATAAGAGGTTAAAGTGAACCAAAATTCATAAAACTAAGTTAATGGCTTCGCTGCCAATGATCAAGTTAAATGTTTTCTTATAATATTTTTTACTGTTAATATATAAAACTTTAATAAATGCACTCTGTAAAAAAAATCGCTTTAAAATAAAAGCAATGCATAGGGCACATTTCCAGGTAAAAATATTAATAGCTCGTAATCAACTGCAGCAAACACGTGTCCATAAGGGGATAAAGTAAAAAGTGAACTGAAAGATACAGAGTAGTTATTCAAACTGTTTTTCTGGTGGCGCTTGTTGAAAGCTAGTTTCCTTATATAGAACTTATATAGAGTAATGAGAATGAATAGATATGAAGTATGGTGACTTCTGGTGATGCCAAAAATGTAATCCTAAAATCCACCACAGGCCACATTCAGTCTAAACGCAGCTACCTGCTTTCATAAAAAATGAAAAAAAAGTTTTATTAATACTGTTTTTAATTCACAAGTCAATGAAATGCTAATTTAGAATGGTTGAACATAATCAGATTACTTTCATTTGCGCTAAAGGAAAAAAAAAAAAAAAAAAAAAAAAAAAAAAAAATCACGAATGAAATCAAAGAATTTGGTCCCTGTTCCATGTTTTTTTTTTTTTTTTTTTTTTTTTTTTTTTTTTTTTTTTTCTGCCGAATAAGAGCATTTTAATTTTAACGATAATCAGATTAATACTGCAAATCGTTTTTACGCAATATTGCACCTCTATTCCTTTTTTTTTTTATTCGATGACACAAGTAGAATTCAAATGACGAAAATGTTGCCAAGATAACACAAGAAAAAAGGTGGAGAAAAAAAATTGAATAAATTTTGTTTTTTTTCCCTTTATTTTATTTAAATTTTCTTTATTTCTTTTATTTCCATTTTTTCGACTTTTTCTCGACCACCATTTCGGCAACATTTTGGTCTTCTGCATGTGCTCCTTTCAGCAAGTTCAACCTGTCGCACTCTTTACAATCTCTGTCCTCTATCTTTCTGTCCATTTTTGACCTTGTTTCTTACGAACACGTTTTGGCTTTAGCTGATGATGAGCTGTTAATATTTTTAGCCCAAAATGCCTCCTATGTAGGGTTTTTATTTGATGGAAATTTTTGACAAAGTTTATCATTTTAATTATAACTTATCACAGGATTTTTTGGTGTTTTTTCACTGTATTCTTTGTTGTTCTTTATAACCATTCAAATTACACAGATTCACAATAATCGTTAAATGGATTTTTAATGGTGTCAAATTGGTTTTTTTTTACATTTTTATTATATAAACATATACTTTGAGCATATATCTGTTTTTTTTTCTTTTGCACACAGATCTAATAAAGCTACCGCTTTGAATTTCTTATACGTTTATATTATAAAAGCATGGACCATTACATCATGTATTTTTTTGATATGCCGTAAGTTTAATTATATAAAATGATAAACTTTGTTGAAAAAAAAAAAAAAAAAAAAAGATTGCGCAGAAGATTATTTTACCAATTGCTTTGATATAAAATGTCACCTGAGAAGTGCTTTGTTTTGATTCACCAAATTTATGCAGAACTAGGATGCAATTACCTTTTTTGTCCATCTTTGCGTGCGGACTTCCCATATGTGTACATACTCTGGTGACGATCTGTTGTTAAATTGTTTTTGCGTTGTTATGGGTACTCTGCTAGATTTTCATAAATTGCATAGTACTTGTATGTTCATTACGTTAGAAAAAGCTCCTTTTCAGCATTAATTTTGAAAATAACAACAGCGAAAAAGAATTCCGTATTTTTAAATTATAAAATTTTGTTATGTGACCTAGTTGTGATTACAATGATGTAATGAAAGTGAAAGCAAATGGATTTTACTAGTGAAAATAATGCTTATATTTTGCAATAAGTGAAATATTATATTTTTTATTTTCATAATTCTGTATATGTGTAATTCTGAATGTGTATTCTCGTATAAATATTTTCATGTTAAAAAGAAAATGTGTGATAATATAGGTAATGTTTGCTGTAAGGTATTGAAATGTGCGAATTGTATACTAAAAATTTAAACATATTCGCAGTTACATGTATCCTTTCAAAATGTATATTTTAAGTATCATATTTATTTTAAACTATTTCAGTTGATTTTTATGGATATTTTTTCCCAATTATAATGCATTGTACTGAATTATGTTTTAAGTATAGAAGATATTTTTAAATTTAATATATATGAAATACATTAGATGTACAGTAGATATCGGGTATTTAAAACACTATTTAATTGGGACAAAATGCTAAAAATAAAACAGAAAAATATAATTAATTTTACTTTTGATATCTGGGATAGCTATTTTATTGGGAAAAAATGTACTGGAATCGATTTGTCCCAATAAAACGGCATCTGCTACACTGGTAAGATTAAATCAAAGAAAAAAAACTTCGGATTACTAATGTATTATTTTTTAAAATATTGAAAATCACATAATACTATTAACGCAGTTTTACCTTTATTTATTATTTACTAAAGATCTAAACATATTCGCAGTTACATGTACCTTTTTAAAATGTCAATTTTAAATATATTTATTTTAATTCAATGTTACTTTTTGTGGATACTTTTCACGGTTATAATATATTGCACTACATATTTTAAAATTTTGATTTATTGGAACTTTTGTGAAAAGGATAGAAAAATTGGGAGCGTTAAAGAAGGAAGTATATATTTGGAATTGATGAAGTTTTTCAGGTTTATAAAATTTGCCAAATAAAATCAGATCAAATTTAACATTTTTTGTTTATAATATTCCTTTCCATAGAAACTAAGTATTTTTTATCAATATAAAAAAAAAATTAATGAAGATAATTGACTTAAAATTTAGATATGAAAGAAATGTGAATAAAAATGATAAAACTTGAATTCAATATAAATATCTATTGAATCTTAGCGCACAAAAATTAAAGAAAACATCAGTATTATAATATAGCGAACACGTGCTCTTCTAATCCTTCTATAGTAAAAAAAACTAGCCTTAAAAGGAATGACTCCTGGAATGATGCTGATGTGGAAGATTTCCGGAACTAACGAATCCGGGTTGTCCATTCCTTCCATGAGTCGAATAGACCAATCAGGAAAGGGCTCCGTCTATGCATCGCCGTATGGGTTACCATAAAGAGAGGAAAGGTTGCCACCGCCAACAATCGCCACGTTTGTCGCCAACTTGGCGATATATCGCCAAATTTGGCGACCAAAATTAGTTGTCAAAAGTGACGCCAACTTGGCGATAACTGTAATATTTCGCCAAATTTTTAATTTCTTTACAACACCAGTCGTTTCATACATCATTTGAGAGGTTTGCAACTGCTTATTCATATAATGGATGTCTTGTGTGTTATCCCCCATTCTGCACCCCAGGGGGGACACATTTTTAATTTCTTTACAACACCAGTCATGTTACACAAGATTTGAAAGGTCTGTAACTGCTTATTCATATTATGGATGTCTTGTGTGTCACCTCCACATTCTGCTCTCCCCTGGGGCGGGGTCACATTTTTAATTTCTTTACAACACCAGTTGTGTGACACATCATTTGAAAGGTCTGCAACTGCTTATTCATATTATGGATGTGTTGTGTGTCATCCCCCACTCTGCCCCCCAGGGGGGGCACATTTTAAATTTCTTTACAACACCAATTGTGCGACAAATCATTTGAGAGGTTTGCAGCTGCTTATTCATATTATGGATATCTTGTGTGTAACCCCCCCCCCCTCTGCCCTCAGAGGGGGCGCATTTTGTAATTTCTTTACAACACCAATTGTGTGACACATCATTTGAAAGGTCTGCAACTGTTTATTCATTTTATGGATGTCTTGTGTGTCACCCCCACTCTGCCCACCACGGGGAGGCACATTTTTAATTTCTTTACAACACCAGTCGTGTGACATATCATTTGAGAGGTCTGCAGCTGCTTATTCATATTATGGATGTCTTTTGTGTCGCCCCCCACTCTGCCCCCCAGGGGGGCCCATTTTTAATTTCTTTACAACACCAGTCGTGTGACACATGATTTGAAAGGTCTGCAACTGCTTATTCATACCATGGGGTATTGGCGAGCGCAGCAAGCAGGGGTAGCCAATAATTTGGAATCGCGAAGCGATTACGCGGGGGGTTGGCGAGCATAGCGAGCAGGGGGGCGGGGCCCCTCTAGTAAAATAAAAATAAATTACTTTAGGGGAAATGGAAAGAAAAAAAAATTAAGGAAAATTTTGAAAGAAACGGGAGGATGAAAGCAATTGAAAAAAAAAAAAAAAAAAAAAAAAAAACTGGAAGGAGAGGGCTTATAAATAACACTTACAGAAAAAAAAAAAAAAAAAAAAAACATGTATACGATTGGGGGGAAGGGGTTACTTTTGACACTTTACAGTGTATTTATATGTTTTATGCGAAAAAGATTTATGTTAATACCAGATTATATATTAACTTAAGTTGATATTTTTTACCACATAACTTTTTATTAAAATTATATAACTGTTTAATTGTATTTCCTTCTGCTATGAATCAGGTTTAGAAAAAAATACATACATAAATTTTAATGTATCATAAATATATAAATTACAACTTAAAATTATGCAAAAATGTTGTTAAAAAACTTTTTTAAAAAGCTGAATAATATTCAGAAATCAATTTCAATTTTAAAGACTTTTTATTTCAAAGATTATGTAAAATAGCTGCCTGAAAATTCTTCAATGTGCTTTGTTTACGCACAGTTTCATAGTTAATCAAAAAGAAATATCTTTGTAAACTTACACTCATCTTAGGGATTAAATTAATATACAGGCTTCGATAAATTGTTAACGGGGTTTTTGTACCTCGGAACTTTTGTTTTAAGAGCATGATCGATAGAATTATGCAGTAAACTGTTTGTTTATTAGGTAAGCTGTAAAAATCTTATACAGAAGTTTCGGTCGGTGAATATTTTAAAAAGATTGAGTTCTAATTGCAAAGAGTTCTTGATTGGACATTTTTCTTGCTTTAGTTTGCTTGGAAAGAACGAGTTTTTTGGCTTACAGTGCCATATTTTAGCAATTTTTCAAACTAAACTTTTGGAATTTCGAAATTTCAAAAATATAATTGAAAAATTCGTTAAAATATGGCACTGTAAGCCAAAAAACTTGTTCTGAGCAAGCAAACTAAAACAAGGAAAATTTAGAATCATGCATTCTTTGCAATCAGAACACAATCTTTTCAAAATATTCACCGTTCGGAACTTCTGTATGAAACTTTTACAGTTTACTTAATAAATAAACCGTTTACCGTATAATTCTAGCGATCTTTGTTTTTGAAAAATTTAATTTTGAAATCTGAGTCTTATTTACTGGAACCCTGTATACGTTAAATACAACTCAATAAACTTTTAAATAACACAAAAAAGTTACATATACGTAAAATTGCAATTCAAAGTGTCATTATTATTTATTATCAGTTATATATTATATATTATATATTATTATGTATTATAATCAAATATTAAATAGTATTCAAATGTTATCAAATTTATCAAAAATCATCAGTTATTTAAGATCCAAATTATACAGGTTATTACATAGTTAATATAATAACTTTTTGACAACTTTTATAAGATTTTAATATTAATTAATACTTAAGTATTAATAATTTATGACTTGATAAAATAATTTTAGTTTTTTTGAAAATGGAATGTATGAAAATCAAGAGTAAGCTCTTTGATGCGGAAAGACGTAATGCTGTAATGATATGTCCACAGTGGTTAGTAACACATTTCCAAGATCTTTGACCAAAAATCTTTTCTTAGATTACTTTTTGTTTTCATTACAACAACTGACAGCACCATCAAGTTTGAAAACAATAGATGCCGGTAGTTGAAATAGTTTTTTAAATATGTCAAATAAATCGACGTATTTAAGTGTAGTTTTGATGATTTTTCTTTCTTTCTAACCGATGATCAGGCCGATGATGAGTTATCTCAGCTTAACAGGTTAGATACCTGGTATAGGGTCGGGTGATCGCCTAATTGCCGCGTAGCGGCAATAAACCTGATTTCTTCGCTTCGCATGCCATTATTTCTGCAGTACTTGCATATGTACTTGTACATTTCTGCAGTATACTTATATTTCGCCATCTTTTATTACCGATTATTCGGCCATTAGATAAGGCGAAGAAAATTAGTTTAAAATACTGGTGACCAGAGCATTTGAAGCATCCATTTATGCGAGACACTAGTGGTCAGGGAGAATCACATTTCGAATGAAAAAGATTAATGTTGCTGAAGGCGTAACTATTTGTGTTAAACAAAGTCCCCGTTTGGCGTTTTAAAATGGTAGTGAAATTTGATTTATATGCAAGTACACGTTGTCTATGACAGAATTAATGCGGATTTTAATTTGTGCGTGCTTTCTATTGACAAATATTTTAATTAAAATAATTTATCATAACAAAAACTTTTTTTTTTTTTTTTATAACAATTTTGTCGGAAACTGGAGCAAACAAAAATGATTCCTTTCATCTTTAAGATTTTTTAAAAACTAATATAGCAGTATAAAACAAGCAATATTGTTGTTATTTTAAAAATAATGTTTTTTTTCAGCTTTTCAGCTTTTTTTGTCGTTGAAAGAGTGAGAGAAGGCGGGAGAGAGATTCAGCTCGAAAATATTTCTATATTATTATTGTAAGAACATTATACTTGTACATTCTTCAATTCTACAAAATACTAGAAAAATGTTTTAAATAAAATTTTGAGTGGCGTTATAAATATTTCACAAAATCCCTATAAATTAAAATTTATTAATTAATTTTAATTGGCAAAATCCTTCTAGAATGTATTAATTGATTGTGTAAATCTTCTAACATAATTAAAAAACTTCACGAAATATGCTTTAGATCAGTTGTTCCCAAACTTTTGGTCATTGCGGAGCTCTTTTCGGGAAGAATTTCTAAGGCGGAGCCCCTTAACTCGAAGCTATTCTATGGTTAACAAAATAATGTTTTTTTCTTTATGATGCCTATGTAGCAGAAAAAAGTCTGCTAAAAAAAGACTCCGAACCAGTTTTTTACAACATGGGACTATGGTTCTCAGTTTGACTCTTTCTAGATACAGAAATTCTGAATTCATACTAGAAATTTTGAAAATCAAATATACTAATATTGAAACCCTTGACTGTTTTATTTAATATTATTATTATTGGACACAATAAATTAAAAATTAGGACTAAAAACCACTTTTTTGGTACAATATCTGCATGTATAATCGAAATATGTCTTCCAAAAAAAATGTCTTCTGAAATGTATTCTGAAAGCTTTCAATAATGAAGAAAACAAATTCTTCTTTCCCGAGCGACGTCGATGTTAGAGAAATATTGATAAAAGGTTATGTTTATTAAAAAAAAAATCTTTTGAATTTTCAGTATAAAGTCGAAATTAAAGATAAAAATGGAAACTGTGTGGCTCATGCACTGGATTGGGGCTTACGTAAAACTTATTATTTATGGTGAAAACTGTGCACACACAAAAAAAAGTTAAATTGTATAGACTTTGTTTATAAAGAGAAACTTCTGTATAATCCCAATATGCTACTTGCGAAACGAAAGAAAATGTGTGTTCCCAGTCGCCTATGAGTATATTTATGTAACAATGTAACATGTTTTTGCTAGCAACGCCCACCGGTAATTGGATCATGTGATTACTGATTCTTTTTTCGTTCTTCTTTACGTTTCTAGCACTTCAAAACATGCAACGAAAATGGATTGCCTCTGAGCTTCTTCTTTGAATAGTTTTAAAAAAACATTTAGCAGCAGATCATCATTTTAATATTTAAGTGTGTGTGTGTGTGTAGGGGGGGTTATAATCTATATCGTTCACTTTTCTTATGTTTTATTTAAAGTATTTAGCGAATCATTATAGTGTTGAAAGAAACTGTATACCACCACTGTTTTTGCCTCAAAATAGATATACATTTTAAAACTACACATGTTAAAAGAACTGCAAGTAGTAGAAAATTTTACTAACAAAACGGGATATATGGGTGGGGTTAAATCAGACAATTTATATAAATTAACCAAAAGTGTAAGCAAGGGGCGAAGCAAAGTGAAAATTTAGATTTTTAGCGTCGTGATAAATATAAGGAGCTAATATATATTTTGTAATTGCTATAATCTTATTTCTGATCAGAAAATGTCATCATAACATAAGAATCTTAGCCGGTGCCGTGACTAATTAAAACAAAATTTTAAAGAAGGACTGTTAAGTGATACAGGATTTTAAAACATCAGTTTTCAGCAATATACATCGCTTTACGAATTAAGTACAATTATGAAAAAACAGAACAGAAAATTTAAAAAACGAAGAATTAATAAAAATTAAAATAAGCAGATTAAAGGAGTCAAAATTACAAAAAGAAAAAAGAAAGCTATATACACAATGCATACAAATATTAAATGAATCTAATGAGAGATTTATTAAGTGATACATGATGTTACAAAAGAGAAGCGTTTTAATTGACAAACATTGCTTTACTATGAAAAACAGTATAGAAAATTTAAATATACTAATAAAATAAACTAAAATTACAATTATTTAAAAGAAAAAAAAGAAAAAGAAATATACATATACAATATGTAATTTGTTCTTTCGACTTACGTTGTGTATTTGATTTAAAATACTATTTTTTGTAGCTTATTTTGAAAGGAAATTTTTAAAACACATTAAATGCAGAAACATAAAATAAAGTAGTTTAAAACAGAAATATTACGTAAAAATTGAATACACACATAATGAAAATTGTCACAATATTTTAAAAATTTATCATAATATTTTTTAACCCAAGGATAGTTTCATTTATTTTAAACGCGCGCTCGCACACACACACAAATTCCTACATATTCATTAATACTTTCTTGCAATATGTTAATTTCTTTCATGTTTTGTTAATTTTTCTGGAACTCTGCGGAGCCCCTGAAAAGCATAGGTGAAGTCTCAAGGGCTCCTCGGAGCACATTTTGGGAACCTCTGCTTTAGATGATGAAATTTTCATAAATTCATAATTTGAGACATAAAGAGTTAAGAATATATTTTTTCTTCTATCAATGTTAATGCAGTGAAAAACATTTAAGTTTCAATATTTTTACTATTCATGTCGATATTTATAATTTTTAACTGTGAAAATGAACATAACATGCAGTTTATTTAATTTAATTTAACTCTATAAATGTCTCACATATGGTTTTTTTTTCTTTAAGGTTGAGAATGCAGCAAGAAAAACTGACATTCAACAAGTTTGAAAAATCTTTCTTTTTCAAATTATTATATATAATAATCTTAAAGCTCTCCCACTTCTTAACATGTGATTTTTTCTGTTATAGGTCGTATTTTGAACAGAAGAAGACACTGGAATATATGTAGAATTCCAATATGAATTGAATGATGTTTTTATAATTTGATTTGTTATGATATTCATCTGTTATAATGTTACTGATTACTTATTGTACAGAAATTGCTTATGTATAATGTAGTATTTGTATAATGTTTCCATGAATTTTTACTTATGTTTCAACTTATGTACGATATCAAAGATTATATAATCATTCATTTACGAATTATGAAGTTTGTATGGAAGTATGTATGGGGTAGTTAAACAAGCAAATACATATGGGATTTTTGATTGATAAATATGAAATTTTTAAGGTAATATTTCAGTGTAAAATTCTGAATTGTGGTGCAAATGTTTTTGTGTGATATTAAGATCTTTCAAGGAAATGATTGTGTGTGATTTATGAATATGTATTGTTTTTGGTTTTGTAAGTATGCATGAATAAGTGTAAAATGTGTGTATGGTCAATGATATACGAATGCATTTGTAAGTGTGAATTCTTGGAGAATGGGAAGAGATTATGAGAAGATAATTGCTGCTGAGTTATCATTTGAATGAATGAAGAAAGCTTTTTTATGCACATATTTTTTTCTGCTGCTTGCTATTTTTATTTAGGTTTTTTAAAAAATATTTTATTTTAGCACATTATGATGTCGATAAAAGGTAAGCAAACTTTTTAAAAAATATTATATTGAGCGATATTTCCTTTAACATCTAATGTGATTGATAATCTGAAATAATAATTTTCTGTAGCTCCTTAAATTTTCACAAAATATTGAATTTTGTTTTTTATATATTAAAAGTTATTTATAGAATTTTACTGGTTCTAAAAATATAACATATAAACAAATACAGGAATAAAGCAATAAACTACAGTTTTATAATTCACTCAATAATTAATAATAATACCTAAAAACATAAGTTTAAGAATAATAATTATATGTTGGTCCATTCTACAGACGATGTTATCTTTTTTAGGTATAGCATGTTTTTGAAAGAATATATAAAACCTTTAAAAATTTTTACTTAATTCACACATTTAAAATACATATATGATTGAAATTCATATTAATTAATTAATTTATTTTTAACTAACGGAGATTTTTACGTTAATAAATACCTTTAAATACTTTGTATTATCTTATACCTCGGAGAAATAAATACCTTTATTCCCTTGTTATTTGTTAAACCAAATCTTTTCTATTAGTGTCTTCGTTCATTTTGAGAATATGATAAATATATTTTTCACTCACGAATATATTTTTTCCTCTGAATTTTTTTTATACGTAAATTAAATTTGATATTATAATGTAATTTAGTTTACATAAATTAATTGTTTGAAAAAAAAAATTTTTTTTCAATTGTTAATCACAGACGCGCACACCGTGCGTCGGTTGTCTTTCATTTTGAAGTATCGTTTTTGATTTAAAAAAATAATCATCTTTAATTTAATTAAAATATATTTTAAATTCATGCATATTCATTTCTTCTAAAAATTTTTATCTTAAGTTATGTTGCACTAAATCATCCGGTGGCATTATGAAACAAAGTATTATGTATCTGTATCTTCCGTAATTGTATTTTTTGTTACAATGTTATTAAGGAAATCCCATCTTAGGTACTTCTAAAATAAATTATGCACCAAATAATGAAAAAATATGCAACGACTAACAAAATTCTTAACCTTCCTAATTCTGCCCCGATGGTACTTTTAAGTTCCATTAGAGTAACTTTTTATTAGATTAATTTAATACATCGATTAGTAGTTAATACACTTTAGAATGGACTGTAGATACTTTATTTTGTATTGTTGCTAAAAAAAAAAATTAACAAAAAAAATTTTTTTTTAAAGAATTAGTTCTTTTTATCTTTTTTTAGCTTTCTTGACTTTGTAAGATTGTCGGAGAAAAGTCTCAGTTAGAGAATATTTGTATATTTTTATTGTAAGGTTGTTATATTTATACATTTCCTATTTGTATAAAATATTTTGAACAATAAAATTGAGTAGAGTTATAATTGCATAAAATCCTTATAACTTCAAATCTAATTAGTTAATTTTAATTGGTAAAATCCTTCTAAAATTTATTAACTGCTTGTGTAAATCTTCTAATATATTTTTAAAAATTCACGAAAAAACTTCGGAGAACGAAATTTTCATGAATTCGTAATCTGGGATATAAAGGGTTAAAAGAAGGGAAAGATCAACTATGGATATTTGTAAAAAAGTTTTTTAAGAATTATTTATTAAAATTTTTATGCTTAAAAACTAACGTATTCGTAGAATGAACCAATTATATAAGGTATTTATTAACTGCAGTAGAAAACTATTCGTACTTATTTTGCAAGTATTCAAAATTTTTTGAAATCAGCTCTAGGTAAAATCTTAATATATATATATATATAAGATATCGATACATAATACGATAAAAGCCATTAAAAACTTAATTTAAAAAGACTAAACATTATAATTTCACGGTTTAACCTTTGGAAATCAATATCATGGTTCGAGAACTGAATATGAATATTTTTTAATAGAAATTGTCATGGAAGATTTCTAAATCATTTGCACTAGAATTTCTCTAAGATGTTGATTTCTGTGCTATTTGCAAGAAAAATCTAACAACAACAACAACAAAAAATAAACAAAATAAAATAAATAAATAAATAAATCTATGAAAATATTGGTGTTCAGTTTGCGTATCATTTCTAAGCTCTAGAACACAGAAAAGCAAGAAATTATTAAAGCAAAATTTCAGGCGTCGCAGATTCTTCTGGGATTTTTATTTCAAAAGCATGTTTAGTTCTAAAGCCTGACATAATTAATTTTTCCTACAAAAACTGAATAGTCTTGTAAGCCTATTCCAAATAATTAAGCATAAGTTATCATTTTATTAGACAGAATTCTTTCCACATTTTTTGAAATATTCTAAAATCTTTCTTACAGTAAAACCATTTGTTACCCAAAAAATTAAATAGCTGATGCTATATTCTTTAGATCAAGAAGACACCACAACCACTACAACAACGCCTGCTTCCACGACTGAAAGCATAACCGAAGAGGCAACCACCACAACCACCGAAGTTCCAACGACTTCTACGACTACTACGACAGCAGTGCCGTCAACAACCACAACAGAAAAGCAAACGACGACAACTTTAGCGCCAACCACTACTACAGAGGGTAATTAAGGTTTTAATGACAATAACAAAGCGTGAAATATAAAAGTAGTAAGTCTTGATTACGTCCATTAAAAGGGGGATGGGGGGTGGAGATTCAAAAATCAATTTTTTTATTTTCTGATACTTCAATCTATAAGAAATAGTGTCGAAAAATTCAACGTCATTAGGAGTAAAACCCTCAGAGTTATAGACAATTGAGTCTTCAGGCACTCAGTCCTTCTTACCGATACAAAGCTATTAAAAGTGAATAGAATAGATGCCAGAAGTTAAAAAAAGATTTAATTGAAGGTATTAAGGATGCTTTGGATCATGCGGCGGCGGCTGTATACGAGTTGCTTAATGGAACTAGAATGGACAATTCTATGAAAATTTAAAAAAAAAAATCTATTTTATTCATGTATGAAATTTTAATCGCGTTTTTCTCAAAACTTTTTTTTTTTTTTTTAAAGTCGGTAGTCTAAATTTCCCGAAAACCTTTGGGCCGATTTTGCCTAAACTTTGCACACTTCATTTACGTACTAGTTTCTGAATGAAGGATTTATTTTTTAATTAAACAAAAAAGGGCAATTTTTGGCAAAAATCAATATTTAAATCAGAGTTTTTTGATTGCATCTTCACCAAAATTCTAAAATGATTATTTTGTTAATTCCTTTGTTCAAATTCAAGATAAACTTATGTACTAAAGAAATCTCTTTGGTTATTTAATTTCAGATGAAGCAACCATGAGTTATCCTGACTACCACATGGAAACTTTTTTTGAGGTGAATCGGCTCGCACCTCTACCACTGACTGAATTTTCATTATTTTTATATGAAAATGTAGAAAAATATTCTTAGAATAATGTTTAATATTGTTCAATAAGTTTAAAATTATTAATAAATAAAGTACTCTGTAAAAGAAAAAAAATCACAAAATATGCTTTTTTTTAGTATATCTGACCCTTGTCCTCCCTTGATAACTATACCGTATTAATAATAATATATATTCTACAACTAAAAGAACTTATAAAAATTATTTTGCTTAGTTAGTTGTTAATTTGTTAGTTTATTCATAAAACATTTAAAATATATTAAAATCCCCCAAAATTAAACAAGATCTTAAATACCAAAATTGATCCCATTAGTATAGACATCCTCTTGGGAGTTTATATGATTCCTGTTATTAGAGAAGGGGGAATAGAAAATTATTACATAGATATGACCCAGCGGAAATTTAAGATCAGACGTAAAGAACATATAACGGATATAAAATGCAACTAAAGAAAAACAGGTTTATCCAGACTGAATGAAAAATAGAACATTAACATACTTTTTAACGAAAGTAGATTAATTTACAAATCTAATTTTTATTTATAGTTATTCATAAGTGAAATTTATTTAAAAAGTTCTCATGTTTATAACAATTCGCCATTATTATTATTATTATTATTATTATTATTATTATTATTATTATTATTATTATTATTATTATTATTATTATTTTATTTATTTATTTATTTATTTATTTATTTTTATTTTTTTGCATCTCGTGTATATGGACTGAATAGTTGGACAGTTTGCAGTATAATTACATAGTTAGGACACGGGCAATGTCGAAAATATAGAAGGCGTTATAGATTTAATTATAATTCAATAATTATTTATTCCAGTTTTTCACGTTAATTGTGTTTGAGATTTTTCTATTTACATCCTGAAGATGACTCAATGAAAATGAGTAGAAACATGTCAATTTTTCATATATTTTGAACGTTTTATCAATAAACTGGCGGCTTATAAGCAAAATATTTTTCTATAATGTAAGTTCTTACCTTTTAATGGTAGAATATGTATTATTATTATTACGATATAATAACTAAGTGATTAAAAAGAAATTATCTGAATTAAATCGTAAATAGACTGGGTTGTTTCCATTTTGCAAAATAATGGCGTTATAATAACATCAATTCCCCAATTTTTAGTTTGAAATATATTAAAAGCATCTGTCAATCATTTTGACGAAATTTCGTAATAAACTAATTACAAAATATGAGAAGCAGACGTTTTACTGCACCCATTTCTAATTAATTGTTTCAGAATTCCAGTCTTTCTCAGTTTGTTTTATTCAAAGTGCTAAACTTCCATAAGCATTTCTAAATTTGCTTGATTTTTTTTTTCTTTTTTTTATTGACGTTCCTTGTTATGTTTTATGAAACAAAAATCAAATATGTAATGATATAAAGAGTTTAATTTAAAAAAATAAAAATTACATTAATAGTCATTTTTTTCTCTATTTTTATTATATGTTAGGATATTTTATTATTATGATTTTTAAATTAATTAACCTTTTGGAAATCTGACTTTTACAGCAACACATACTTGTTTGAAAAAATATGAAAAAGTGATTTTTGAAGAAAAGCTCAAAATTGCGTGAGTGAGATTTTAAAATTATCTGAATTGGATTTAAAAAATGACAGAAAAATCATGCATAAGCATAGATTATGAAACATTTTCGGAACACTCCAGAAAAACTTAACAAATCTTTTCCGTTTAAAAGGGTAATTTACTTAAGTAAATATTTTATATAACGCATAACGGCATAACACATTAGACAAAAAGAATTCAGCAATAGAAGAAAGTTATACTTTGTATAGCTCTGTATATGATCGATACAATTGTAAGTATTTTATATAGTATACTAAAATTTAGTTTAATTAGAAAACGCGTAACACAAATGAAAATTCGCCTTTAGCGCGTTTTCTGTCATAGTCGAAACGCATTTGATTTATTTTGTACAGTCCTGTGTATTACCTGCAGATTTTTATATATGCCACACATTAACCTCCTCAACGTTTGTTCCGAGATAAATCGGGGGTAAAAGCACTGTTTCCCTCATCTGCTCCAGGTGAAGTGAGCCGATTTTCGCGTAGACCTGTATATGATTTTTTATTTATATGTTACAAACATCTCTTAATGTATTAAATTCAGTTAAGTTTGAAAATTATTAACTCAAATTAAAAAATGCCTTTTACCAAATGACGTTCGTTATCATTCATACTTGCAAATTATTGTATGCAGGCCTGTATATAGTCTATGAATTGATACATTTTGTTTAGTATGCAAAAAAAAAAAAAAAAAAAAAAAAAAAAAACTCAAAATGCAGAACGCATAATAGAAAACATACTTTTGACAATCATTTCTATAATATACTGAAAAATCTTTTATATATCCCTGTAAATAAACGGAAATGTTATGCACATCATATTCTACTGCAAGCACCTTGTACTAAGCTTTAGTATTTTAATAAATTTTATTATGTTTGAAACAGTGCAATACAGTAAAATTACGCTGCGAACAGTTTTTTTCACCATTCATTATATAACCAAATTGTTTTGTGTCACCCTGTAAATGGGTGATAATAATTCTTTGCACACCATATTCAATAGAAATTATGTTTTTGCGCTTCCCAAAAATTCATAATATTTTCATAATGTTTGTATCAGAGTAACACCATTAAGAAACACAGCAAATGATTTGTGGCGGCCATCGTGCGCGGTCAATAAAACGAGTTTCCCGAAGGAAGCGATCGAGCTAGCTTTTTGCTCGGCGGATAAGACGCTCGCTTTCTGACCGTGAGATCTCCAGTTCGAACCCTGCCCGGGCACATCACCTGCATTGGTGACCTTGGACAAACGAACACACTTCACCACCTTCGATCTAGACCAACAGATGGCAGCACTGAAAACACCTCCAGCATCCAAAGCCTGCGAAACGCTCGCAGCACGAAAGCCTTTGTAACGCTCAGAGCACACGACCAAAGCCTGTGTAATGCTCACAGCAAGCAAAGCCTGCCACACCGCGCATCATCGAGGGGTCACACGTGCAATCGGCAGCAGCACGACAACGACAACGCATCACTCTGGCACGCGCCAGCGCAACACGAGTGCATATCGCTTGTCGAACGTCAACGCCACGTTCTTCTCACTGGGGGTGTAGTACTGTGGCGGCCATCGTGCGCGGTCAATAAAACCAGTTTCTCGCAGGAAGCGATCGAGCTAGCCTTTTGCTCGACGGATAAGACGCTCGCTTTCTGACCGCGGGATCTCCAGCTCTAATATTAGGCCAAACAAAACGGGCCATGATAAGTTTAATGGTCGATTTACGACCAGGGTGGGAAATGTCATGCAAAGCGTTCAAAAACATTTTTTCGCTGAGTTAGCGGGATAAAAGGCCTGATTTTTCCAGTAGATGTGTCACAATAAAGTACCACAGAGCTATTGGGCATGATGAATTTACTGAGCTTAAGCGATGGTGCATTATCTGTTAAACATGTGCTTAAATCACTGTCCCTACTCTGATCTTAAGCGATCTGCTCATAGTTAATTGGCGTGGGACAAGTTATAGCTTCAATTCGCGAAAGCGTGTCGGCTGGTATGTTGTCAACCCCCTTAACGTGTCTAATATCAGTGGTGAACTGGCTAATGAAATCTAGCTGTCGTAATTGTAGTGGGGAACATTTGTCACTTTTTTGGGAAAAGGCATAAGTAAGTGGTTTGTGGTCTGTGTATAAAGTAAAATTACGACCTTCCAGCATGAAGCGAAAATGTTTAATAGCAGAATAAGCGGCTAGTAACTCTCTATCATATGCGGAATAGGGTAGATGTGCCAGTAATGGGCCACCTTCCAGTAATGGGCCACCTCGCACTTTTTGGTTTATAAAAAAATAATAAATAATAGTTTAGCTTTTATTATTTTTTTCTGAACTCTACCTTGCATGCTTTATAAGTTGGATTAATTTTTTACACTTTTCGTCAAAACAATTAAGAAGCAGAAAATAAAGTTTCCCAGTTTTTCTGTTTTTCACTGAAAATCTTAATGAACATGCTAAGAGCAGACTTTACTTACTTAGTTTTATATCTTTTTTATTTTTCCGTAAAAATTGAATGTTTTTGTTTGGTTAGCAATATAAAACATTGAATTTAATATACCAATGGCTATTTACAAAATTTTATTTATTTTTAAGATTTTAGGAGGGGTGGTCCATTACTGGATTGCTTATTTCGTGATTTGCCAGTAATGGACCACCCAAGTGACCAATACTAAAAGTGTAATTTCAGTAGTGATAAAATATTTTGATTTAACTGAAAACTAAATAAACAAATTTAATACTTAAATTTTACTTACTAGAATTTAATAAAGACAATTTCTTTATAAAAACAGTCAAGTCTCTCTATAACGAAACTCCATACATCGAATTTCTCTATATAACGAATTTTTAGTAGGAATGTTCCCCTTTTCCCATGATTACATTAAAAACAGTCTCTATATAGCGAAATATCTATCTCCATATAACGAATATTTTCATAAAATGTTCTTTATTCAGTTGTAAAAAAATACTTCGAAATCGCATGAAATCAAATTTCCATCTCTTATTCCTAATTTATCGTTCAGTGCTGAGTTTTTTTATATTACTCCTCTGCTTGAATTTTCTTGTTCCTTAAGTCCAACAAATTCATCAACCCCCTCCTTTCACACACCTTTCAACATCCTTCTCAAAACAGTGTTAATTGAATAATACATATAAGAACGGGATCAATGGGGGTAATTGAAGAAAAAACAATTTACAATTGCTTCAAAAAGGCCGAATTTTGTATACAAGAGGATAATGTGGATTCTGAGGAAGAAGAAGATGCGACTTACGCAGACATAAAAAGAACAAGTTGGAAATTGCACGTGAACGTAGCAAATGAGGTGCGTTCGTACGATAACGAAGTTTTAAAAATATTCAGATCTTGCTTTTATACTAAATAGTACTTCGGATACAGTATATTGGTTGAAATTCTGTAAATATACAGGAATAGTAATTCTTATTACACCTCAGCAACGTATATCTTATTCATAAAATGTGAAATAGTTGAATATAATTAAAACACGTACCAAACCATGTTTCCCCGTATAGCATTATATAGTGGAATACTTTTGTGTAGCCCTGTAATTTAATAATAAAAATTCTTTGCGTCACAGATTGTACAGAATGCATATTTTAGTATATATTTCATAGATTCATGTCAATTCTATTATGTTCGAATGAGTGTAACATCATTAAAATGCATTTGAAACTTCTTCCCCATTGACCGTAATGTAACGGAATCCTTTTGATTGTCCCTGTAATTGATCTATGCATCTGATTTTCATAACATTTGAAATGACTCGACAAAATTACGCAATAATTATATGTTTTAAATTTCAAACGATTAAAATGCATTTAAAACTTTTTCCCCTATTGACCGTAATGTAACGGAATCCTTTTGAATGTCCCTGTAATTGATCTATTCATCCGATTTTTATAAAATTTGAAATGACTCGACAAAATTATGTAATAATTATGTATTTCAAATTTCAAACGATTCGGTTGGTTAGTTTTCCGTTGTTATATGCGGACAGACAAACGGACAGATAGGCAGACTGTCAGACAAACGGACAGATAGATGGACAGACAGACGGACTGAACGACAATTATAGGTGCTACCTATTTACATAATTACGGACGCACCTAAAAATAATTATCTGTTATTTTTTGTAGGGTGGCCCATTACTGGAACATAGGCGGTCCATTACTGGAACATAGGTGGTCCATTACTGGGCATTTGGGTGTTTAGACATATTTCTATTATTTAAAATGAAATTTTTATTTCTATTGGGAAATGTAACTATGGGATTAATTAAATATTGTTGAAAGATTAATATAATATGAAAAAAATTGGAATACAATAATTATAACTATTAATAAAAAATTATTTTTTAGAGAAATTCCTTAAGGTGGCCCATTACTGGCACATCTACCCTACTTCTTTTCAGTCTCAGTCAATTTGCGTGAAAAAAAAAAACCTAATGGTTGAAGAGTCGACTCAACACACTGGTGCAACGCTGCGCCAATAGCGAAATCACTAGCATCTACAAATAAAGCAATTTGAGCATCAGGCGAAGGATAAAAAAGCAAAACTGCGTTAGCGAGCTGACTTTTTGAATCCTCAAAAGCTTTACTGCTCTCATCATTCCACACTATCTCGTTCTTATCAGCCCTCTTAGAACCTTTTAAGTAAGTACTTAAAAATGACGGAACATGAGCAGCCTGTGGGATATTACGCCGATAATAATTAAGTAACCCCAAATATTGCCTTAGATCCCCAACAGTTTTTGGCTTATCAAAATTCAAGATGGGTGTTACTCTCTCGGGCATTGGTCTTATACCCTGCTCATTAATAAGATAGCACCAAAAAGATAGTTCCTGAACACCTAAAACGCATTTATCCACATTGATTCGAATGCCATACTCAGAGAGGCGACTAAAAACCATATCTAAGTTCTTAGCGTGCTCCTCCTCAGATGAGCTGCCAATTAATATGTCATCAATGTAGTCGAAAGCAAAATCAAAACCATATAGTACTTCATTCATAAAACGTTGAAATGTTTGGGCTGCGCATTTTAAGCCGAATGGTATGAATAAAAATTCAAAGAGCTCGAAAGGTGTAGTTATTGCCGTTTTGGGCACGTCATCAGGATGCAATGGAATTTGATGATATGCTTTAGTAAGATCGATTTTTGAAAAATATTTTTTCCGTGCAAATTTTGTGCAAAATCGTGTAATTGTGGTAAAGGATATCTATCCATCTGAGTTATTCTATTTAAGGCGCGATAGTCGCCAGTGGGGCGAAATTCAGCATTAGCTTTAGGAACCATATGTAAGGGATTTGACCAATTCGATTTACTAGGCCTACAAATACCCTGTTCCATCATGATCTGAAATTCCTGCTTTGCGACGGCTAATTGCCTGGGATTCAAACGCCTTGGACGACTGAAGACTGGTTGCCCATTTGTTATTATCCTATGCACAGTATTATGCTTTGGGTTGGGTGAAGCAGGATATGGGCGAATTATATCCTTGTATTTGTTTAAGATGTTATGGAATTTATCTCTACTAGAGACAAGAGTAATGCTTTTGCTGTGGCTGTTAATTGTAGTGCCTTTGGAAGTGAACTTAGTGAGTGGGTCATATAAACAAGAACTTTTCAAATCAATTAATAATCCATAACGAATACACTTCACTGCAGATTATTATTTTTTTTCAGACCGTAATACAACGAATTTACCTGCACACCTGCAGTAAGTGTTGAACATAATTCTACATAATATGTTCCTTAATCATTATATAATCCTTAATATATTCCTTAAACATAATATATGCTACAGTAATCATCTTCTAGTGCACCTCAATAATGAAATTAAATTTAACATTTTTAAAAAATAAGTAACCTGTTAAAATTCACGGGAAATGATTTTTCTCCATAGACCATATATACTTTTGAATGCCCTTGTAAATGATCAATGATTGCTACTCCCCTCATATTCAATACCGAATTTGCCATAGCTAACTACAATAACATATACAAATTATATGATAATCTGAATGTGTTTACGCCAGATACAGCTAAAACAGACAGACAAACGGGAATCAAAAAAACTTTTTTTCATCTGTGTTAGAAAGTGTTAAAAATTGAATTTTCAAAATTGCGTATTTTTCTTCATATGCAGGAACTATATAAAATGTAAAATTATATCAGAAACTAATCACTTATTATCATTAATATAAAATACATATGCATATTAAAAGGGATTATAGTAAAAATAAACTACAGCTTTAGCCAGACTACACAACATAGAACTTTTTCAAATTGATTTTAAAAATATAAAAATAACATATTTATCAAGACAATATTTTCCATCCATATCCACGAGTCATCAAAAATCTGTATGCAAAACGAGATCATCTGCAATGAATCAGACTCTTTTAAGTTAAATGGATTTTTGTTTAAGACACTGTCTAAAAGGGGAAAAAAAATGTATAATAAATTACATTTACAATATAATTTTTAATTAATGCATAATATCAGATGGCACTCCACTATCTCGTGATTTTGTTTATCAAGTCCATAGTTCAAATTTTGCGCGAAACTAGTTTATTTATCATTACAGACACAGGGGTTATCATCATTATTAACTGTAAGTAACTAATCGATTTTTTTTATTAAAAGACTTTTTTAAGCTTTTAAATTTACTGTAATGACTTTTAGCATTTATATGTTTTTTATTTCAAGGCATAAAATACTGAAGTGAAAACAATAATTCAAAAGGCACAAAGGTCCCTTAATAGCCTGTACCGGTCTTTACAATAATTTAGATAATTTCTCAACCATTAAAATATATCAAATTAAAAATTAAGTCTTTACTTTCTACGCATGCGTAGTGATATGTGTGATATGTTCGAAACAATTCGATTAACACCGGAGGAGAGGCTTATTTTAACACATGAGAGTCATGATCGGTAAAAATATATCGAAATTTGCTGGAATTGCTTTCCTCCATGTAGCTGTAATCGGTAGCTTCATGCTTTATGTACACCGCAAATTTGTGAAACACTTTTACAGCATTAACTGTACATAAATATTAATACTTTTAACTAAAATTCTTTTTGATTGTTTCATAAAAGTGTTGCGAATGTGTTGTGCCCGGAAAAAGACTGCGCATAAAGTGTTGTTAAAAACTGCATACTTCTCCCAGAAATGCAGTTTTCATTATTCAAATTTAATCAATAAATTTGATATTTATTGATAAAATTAGTCAACTCACTCAGTAATTTCCCGTAGTTTTTTTTTCTATAAAGCAAACAGTCTGATTTAAAATTGTGTAATTTTAAAGGCACCCGAAACAAAGTGTTTTGAAAGTGTTCTACGTGCGTTGTTTTACAGTGTTATAAGTTGTGTGGTGTTTACAATGTGTTGTTAATTTGTGACAAAATGTTGTGCAGCACAACACTATTGTAAGAAAATATTTCCAACAACACTTTTTCAACTTAATTAACAACACTATTTTTGGAACACATTTCTTGGTAGTAACATTTTTGCAACATATTAAGAATACATTTTTAGATAGCAACACTTTTGTAACGTATAAGAACGAAATCACAACATACAGAACGTTTCGTAATATGAAATTTTCTAATTCACAATGCATTAATATGTTATAAATTTGGTGACAAAAAGTGTTCTAAAATATGTTTGTTTTTGTGTGTTGAGAATTTGCAGTGTAGTAGAACATATATAAAATTGTTAAAACTGTTCAACCGACGGATTTTTATAAGTAATTTTTCTTCAATCAACCTTACATGACAGTAATAAAAAAGTCTCTTTTTAAATCAGCAGATCAAGCGATCGAGTTTCGACGGGTCCCATTTACTTTTGAATAAAATTATGAACGATGACCCTGTTCGAAAAGCAATCGGATACCCGGTATTTTTGGAGAAATACATGGATTGTGAACTTTTTTGTACTCAAAAATTGTTTGTTGTTTTCAAAGGATTTTTGAATTACTCCGGATCAAAAATTTACTCTGCTTAAAAGAAAAAAAAAATTGAAGAACAAATATGACAAAAATTTGAATCATAAAAAGCCTCCTTTTTAAAAAGGTTAATATTAATTTCTTTTTGAGGTGACAAAAAGTGTTCTTTAAACTATTACATTATATAAATGATAGGCATAATTATAATTATTAAGAAGTATGCAAAAAAGTAAAGTAACAAAAGAGCGGAAATCAATAAACTCACCTATTTTGGCACATGTCCATACCTTTTTCTTTCTTTTTTTGGTGGTATGCCATGCATTTTTATTATTCTAATAATGAACTACCTGCAATGATGGTACAACTACCTTACTGTGTATTTCGAATTTTATAAGGAAAAGAAGAAATTCCCGAAAGTTAAATATCATTCTTTTTTGTAGCTATTCAGAAAAATATTATTTTTGAAAGAATAAAAAAATGCGAAAATGTTAATTCAGTAAAATTAATTACTTTTTTTCTTCTTTTAAAATAAATGTGTTCGTATGCTCTTTTGGTATAATCTTTTTTACTTGATTCTTTAAAGATTTTAAAAGAACTTTTAGATTTTTTAACAGAGGATATTTATAGTTATTATTATTATTACTATTGCTATCTTACAATTATTATTGTTATCATTACTGTTACTTTAGACATTTAAAATTACTAAAAGGGTACAAAATAGAAATTTGTTTTATAATAGTCAATAAAAATAAGAATAATAAAATATAAAAATTATACATTATAATTTTATGTAATAATTTTTTCTTTGTGAGTATTTATTATTACGAATATAAAATATGAGTAAAAATAAAATTATCTAAATTCAGATAAACTGCTGGTAAGTGAAATTACAAAATCATATGTTGAAGGATACTATTATTATTATTTTTTTTAAATAGCCTACATCAAGATTGTGCACCATAAATTTATCACAGAAGCAATTTATTAAATCGAGATATTCAGAAATTAAACAAGTTAACTATTTCTATAGAAATTTTCTGGTGTTTCGTTTTCGCCAGGTTGGTTATCCTTGGTCTAGATAATCATCGTTGCGCAATGTGAAATCATAAAACAAAATTATTGCTATACATAAATGATTTACAGTCTAATGTAGATCTTTCATTTATTTTTTCACATGTTATTAAGCCTTTGAAAGTAATCATCTATCATCTAAAAAGAAAAAAAAATAGTTTTTATATTTTACAAATGTGACTTCAATTAATTGACATGGACTTTTCCAAATATTTGCAAGTAAATTGCAATTAATTCAGATATTTTAAGATGAATTTAAAAGAGTCCAGTTTATTATCAGACTCATAATATTTTCATAGAAATATTTATTAAGATACTTTTTAGCAGGTGTTCCATTCTTTTTTTTTTTCAAAATTGTACATAAGTAGAATATGTGCGAAAATTCCCTTGGCGAAAAACACACTTCCCCCTCTCTCTCTCTCAAAAAAAAAAAAAAAAAAAAAAAAAAAAAAAAACTAAAAGGAACAAGAAAATATTATCCATATTATCTTCTTCTCCTGGTCATCTTCTTTTGGTAATCCAAAGGTATGATTTTGCAAACACACAAACATAAAATGTATTAAAATATTAAAATCCTATTTTAAGCCTAAAATTTATATAAATTTCGAATAACCATCCAAGATAATAAATATACCTATAAATCTATTTATTATGCAGCCAATTTTATAGTTCTATGAATTTAAACATTTATTGTAGAAAAGTCTTCTTTTAATAAATAAAAATTGAATATTGCAATTCTATTTTGAAATTGATTTTACATTTATTAAATTTGTTCATAAAAAATACAGAATATTTACTGAAATTCCATACGTGCAACATTTATAAGTCACTAAATAAGTTAAACCTTCAAAGCAGTGTGGATAGCGCGATGTACCATGTACTAAATATATTATCTAGCTGAGGGAAGAATGGGGCACTGAAAAAATGAGCAAAATCTTCAACTTAATTCATCTTCATTCTCAAGCATATAAAAACATTTATTAAATTTCTTAGATTTAAACCTTTTTTTAACAGTGAACAATAATATTTATAAACATATACTGGGCAATTGCACCATAAAATTTAACTAATAATAATGTATTTAGTAAAATACAAAATATTGCTCAATGGTGCACAAAACAAGAACTTTAATATGAACTTGTACAATTAAAATAAAATAAAATACCAACGTTTCGCGCCGTCTTCTGCGGCCGTTTTCAGGAAAATATGATGTTGAAATGACTAAAAGTTTGCTTCCTGATCGAGAGAGAATATTTTTAATAAAATAAAATCGATATGAATTAAAAGTTTAAATATGTTGCCACTTACACGTGAGTAAAAATTGAAATATTGCAAAGAGATACAAATTTAAGATTTTATGATGTTATGCCATATTTTTGGTATATTATAGCATAAATTATCATTACAAGGTTTATTTTCTTGTGCAATGATTTCGACAGATTCTCTTATTTTACCTTCAACTGGGTTATTGCACGGAGCTATGATTTTAGCCTCTTCAAAATTAATACGGCAACCCTTGTTCGCCAAGTAGAAGCGAGAAAGAGCTGTATTTTGTTTATACTGTCTAATATCCCTGCGATGCTCCAATTCTAACTACAAGTTTGCTTGTTGTCATGCCGATGTAGACTTTTTTAACATTATTTGATAAAGTGATGGGTATTTCATATATACCAGATTTTTGATCTATTGGAATTTTGTCGATTTTATTAGTAACGATGTCAATGAGATAAGGAATAAGGAGGAGAAATAGCGATAAGTTTTATATTACATTTTTGTGGGAGCTTTTTTAACTTTTCGAATATATAAGGGATATAATGAAATTTTTTGTAAATCACAAGCTTATCCTGTCGTTGGCCAGATGTGGGAGGAGTATTATACTGCTGAATTATTTTATCTAAATATTTTGTGGGAAAACCATGGTGAAATTTATTTTGAAATAATATTTGTTTTGAAATTAATGTCGTGAAAAGTAACAACTTACTTTTTAAGCTTTAAAAAGAGATTTTTGAACTACAAATGTTTTTGATCTTTCGTTTGAAAATGTAGTTGAATATATTGTAATAGATAAAGCCAGATTAGAATTTTCATTTAGCTTAGATCTGTAAAAGTATACTGTTTGTTAAAATGTAAGTAGTACCTTCATTTTATGTGCGTCCGTAATTAAATACGTAAGCACTTATGGTCCGTTCAGTCCGTATATAAAAGAGCATAAACTACCCAACCGAATCGTTTGAAATTTAAAATATACTATTGCTGCATAATTTTGTCAAGTCATTTGAAATTTTATGAAAATTGGATGCATAATTTGATTACAAGGGCAATCAAAAGTACTCCGTTACATTACGGCCAATGTAACGTCCAATAGGAAAAAATAGTTTCAAGTATATGTTAATTATGTTACACATTTTCGAACATAATAAGATTGATATGCATTTATGAAGTACATACTAAAATAAACATTCTGTACAGTATTTAGTGCAAAGAACATTTGTTATTAATTTTCAGGATCACACAAATGTACTCCATTACATAATGGTATAGGGAGAAACATTATTTGGAACGCGTTTAATTGAAATAAGCTATGTCAAATTTATAAAATTGATATATGTCGCTATGGTTTACTACAAGTTACTTCCTGTATAATAGAAAGAAGATAGTATTTATAGGGACGCACAAAAATTTTGGCTACTGTACTGTTTTCGAAACGAATAATTTTAAAACCTTGTTATAGAACCATTGCACTGCATTTACTACGCTTGACGTGCAATTTCCAATTTGTTTAGATGTGTATTCCATTCCTCTTGCATTTTAAGATAAAATGCATTATAAGATAAAGTAAACAAAAATTTTAAGTTAAAATTTTTGAAAATTTTTACATATCTTATAGTTTTTAATTTTCGATACCACTAAATACTAGTTTTGATAAGTTGCTTTTCGAAATTACTATCTTTAAAAATAATTTAGACAAAAAGTGGTATGGTTTTTAATTAACCCTCACAGTTATAAGATGGGGTAATTTTGACCCCATCTGGACCTTTTGCATTTTTTTTTTTTTTCATTTAGAATATGTATGCTAAAATTATTTCCAAGGAAACGGATGCTTTATAAAGGCTCCTTTCAAAATTTTGCCTACTTAGTAATTTTCGCACAGTTATTTACTTATTTATTTATTATTGTTATTTTTTTTTTTTTTTTTTTTTTTTTTTTTGTTATTGTTTATTCGTAGAAATTTCGTTCGGTCTCATTGGCACCATCCTATGCAATCAAAGAATGAATTAGAAGTTTCTGTCACTTATTACGGTTCAAAATGAAAAAAAATTGCATGCTGCCAAATGTAATTCACAAGATGATGATGAAGGAGCTTCTATGCAAGTTTAGGAAGTGCCTCCATCATTTCGTTTTTTCTTGTTCGTGTGTTTGGCGGTGTGAAAATTGTCAATATTCCATGCAATGAATCGTTGATGTTTCTCTGCCGAGGAGGCAATGCTTTGTTATTTGAAAAAAAATTATTAAATGAAATAAATGTATTAGGCTTTTCAATAATATTTTTTTAAAATTTCACCTGTACTCTCTAACATCGGAAATTATGGATCCATGAGGTTGAATCTCCTAGTTATATTCAAAGCAGTAAAAAATATATTGAGTAATAGGTGAATTCCATGAAAATGCGACATGGACATCATTTTTTAAATTTGAACTAAAATAGTATTTTTTTGTTCCAATCGATAGAAAATAAGTCAAATTTCATGAAAATAACAAGATATAATAAGATAATTGTAAAAATAAATTTTTATAGTTAATTATTATCAAGACTAACTTTGAAATCAAAAATCTGCTATTTTTAT
Organism: Maratus speculifer; assembly: GCA_964019185.1. NCBI lineage: Eukaryota > Metazoa > Arthropoda > Arachnida > Araneae > Salticidae > Maratus > Maratus speculifer. The sequence continues at coordinate 50,362,104 of OZ025290.1, read as the reverse complement.
CTCTAGTTTAATGTCCCTTGAAGCATTTAAATATCACATAGATTTTTGAAACAAATATATCTTTTTAAAAAATGGCTAACAGTATGTTTAAAAACACCAATATTTTCACCTGAAACATTTTAGTTATTTTGCTATTGCCCCCAAACTTTATATTAGTCGTCATGTCATGTCTGTCACAGAAAATGTCGATTTTTTTATTTTCAAGAAAATCTACTTGATAAAAATTATTAACACTTTATTTTCTCTTTTTATATGTCAAAAGGAACAGTTCATAAAAAAATTGAAAGATAAAGTTAAAATTTGAGTGAAATATAAAGCATTACATTTTGTCATGTCTGTCACATTTGTCATGTCTGTCACGCTAGTCATGTCTGTCACAATTAGTTTTTCAAGCAACTTTACCTTAATCTCTTTCTTAGAAAGTTATTTTTGTAATTTTTAGGTGCGTTCGTAATTATGTAAATACGTAGCACCTATAGTGGTCGTTCAGTCCATCTGTCTGTCCGTCCGTCTGTCTGACCGTTTTTGCATATAACAACGCAAAAACTACCCAACCGAATCGTTTGAAATTTAAAATACATAAATATTACATTATTTTGTCGAGTCAAATTTTCGAGTCACAGATTTCAAATTTTATGAAAATCGGATGCATAGATCAATTACAGGGGCAATCAAAAGTATTCCATTACATTACGGTCAATGGGGGAAAAAAGTTTCAAATGCATTTTTAACGTTTGAAATTTAAAATACATAATTATTATATAATTTTGTTGAGTTATTTCAAATTTTTTGATAATCGGATGCATAGATCAATTACAGGGCAATCAAAAGTATTCAATTACATTATGGTCAATAGGGAAAAAAGTTTCAAATATATTTTATACGTTTGAAATTTAAAATGCATAATTATTACATAATTTTGTCGAGTTATTTCATATTTTATGAAAATCGGATGCATAGATCACTTACAGGGACAATCAAAAGTATTCCGTTACATTACGATCAATAGGGAAAAATGTTTCAAATGCATTTTAATGGTGTTACACTCATTCGAACTTAATAAAACTTATTTGAAACTATAAAGTACATATTATAATATACATTTTACATAATTTGTGGTGCAAAGAACATTTGTTATTTATTTACAAGGCCACACAAAGGTATTCCATTACATAATGGTATAGAGAGAACATTGTTTGATGAGCGTTTTAATTGTAATTCACTATTTACAATTTTATGAGATTGATATATGAGAGTAATATTTTTAAAACTTCGTTATCGTACGAACGCACCTCATTTGCTACGCTTCACGTGCAATTTCCAACTTGTTTAACTTAGTGTTGATGCCAATAATATTTCTTTACAACTCAACTCAACAAAATGCTTAAATTTAGAATGCATGTAATAGTTACCAGATAATTATGTTGATACCAATTTCTTTGTTTCAGATATATTATCTGTCAGAATTATTTTTTCAAACAGTTTTGCTTTAATCTTGTGATTTGAAAGTTATTATAATTTAACTTGGAATTGATGGCTATGGTATTTCTTGTTGTGAAACGTACACAATGTAATATTTAAAAGAAAATCTGCCAAATTTCTGGTACAAACTCATTTCAGTGAAAACTTCCAAGGGATTTTATAAATTTTAAATATTTTTTTGAGATTTTTTTAACATAATATACCGTTATATCATATTGTAATCACCAAGTTGTGATAAAAGTAAAGAAAGCAATATTTAAGGAAAAAAAATTACTTAAATTCATAGAAAATTGTACACGTGTCATGTCTGTCACAAAACTTTGTCATGTCTGTCACGCTTATAAATATTTTTTTATATTTTTCTATTTACAAATTTTTCAATATTTTTCTTTCTGCTTCACATATCCAAGTCTTATTTTGTTTCCTAAAAAATTCTGGTCTTGGTATGCATGCCAATTAAGAGCAAATGATAATAATATGTGTCTAGTCAAAATCTATGTCTAAATTTTGTCATGTCTGTCACGGCTGATTTTAAACCCCAATTAAATTAAGTTTTTCCTTGAATTAAAATTTTAGTGTTTTTTTATAGCATAAGGCCTATATTTACATCACCCCATGCAATTTTTTAACTATCAATTAATATTTATTACTTAAAGATGAACAAAAAAGTTCTCTCAGTCATGTCTGTCACAAAATGGAATTCACCAATAATGAACATTGACCAATTTCTGTCTTTTCTATTGTTTCTGTTTAATTACGGCATTGTGATTATAATATGCTTGTTTCGATTATGGGTAGGTTATATAACATTATTGTTTATGTTATAATCGATTATATAAATATAACGTCGATATATCTATTTTGAAACTTTCTGCCTATCCCCCACCTCCCCCACCTCCCTCTCTTTCAATGATATCTTTATAGGCGTCTAAAAATTCTTTTTTTGTTAATTGTGTTTTTTTTCTTTTTTTCTTTTTATGCATTTGTATTTATTTCTTTCTTTGCAATTCGTATACAGTTATTATTCGCATATTTATTTACTGATTTAAATGAAGAGAAACACCGCTATTATTTATAAAATAGCTTTGTACCAAACAACACTTTCAAGAAATACTTACCTGTTAATTATATTTAATATCAGCTTTTTGTAATGCATTCAACAACGATACTATCATTTTGCCGTTCTGCTTTTTGCCCACTGCACTTTTAAAAACAAAGCAACTGAACAACATTCTTTCCCATTTTTTATTAGTAAATTTTCAGATTTGTTGTTTTAATGATAAATTTCGAACCTGCATTCTCTAACAACGAATTATATGTGTATATGGCAGACGACTAGGAACGTTAAAATATTCCTTATTATGAAATGAAATAAATTTATAATCATTTAATCTTTTAATGCTTTTTTTATTTTCAAAAAATAAATAACAAACTAAAAAATTATAACAGACTATATTGATGTTAACCCCCTGACTGCCCAGCCAAAGGGTAAAATTGTAATGTTGTTTTCTCTGTAATTTATTAAAAATATAAAAAAAGGTGTTTTTTCCAACCTGATGCAAAATAAGTTATTAGTATCGGTGTATAATCTTTGATAGCATCAATCCTAACTTAATTTTTCAGAACTGGGTTTTATTTGTGGAATTATACTAATTTAAATATTGCTTTTGTTGCAGTGAAACCTGCAGCTTAGTGTGTGAAAAAATCAGCCGGCGGCAGTCAGGAGGTTAAAAAAACTTATCAAGCAAAATAAAATTTTGCTTGATTAAAAAATGTTGACGATATCAAAAGACAAATTCCTCTTCCTCTAGTGAAATCATCAAATGTCAGATACTCCCCTCTCTTCTAAAATGATAACGTTATCTATGTGAAGCTCTTTACCCACTGTCTTAATTAACTGAAGTAAATATATGAGCATTTATTTAATCTGTTTTTAATATTTTTTTGCATTTAAGCGGTACTCCAAGTAAACGAAATCTCTTATTTTACAATATATACAACTCAAATGATGTTATAAGAAATCTCTTTTGATCCGGCAAATGAACAACCCCTTCTTTTTCTATCTCTACATCTATCTGTCTCTCCATAGGTCAACGAAAAAGGACAATTATTTTATGACCGACATCTTATATGCTCTAATCTTTATAACATTATTCTTATCAATATCTCACATATGACGAAATTTATTTCGGGCGCTGCCTTACACAACTAAAATATTTCTTTTTATTAAGAAAACACGTATATGTTAATTTACACGGATTTTGGATAACTTTGCTGAATTTTTCCTCCCCAAGAAAATTATGAAATTATAATTTTCTATAAATATTTACAATATCAGTCATTTCTAGGTGCATTTGTAATATTATAAATATGTAGCACCTACAGTCATCGTCTGGTCTGTCCGTCTGACCGCATATAACAGCGTAAAAATTACCCAACCGAGTGGCTTGAAATTTAATATATATAAGCGTACACTGTAAAAAAAAATTCAAGAGGTTACTAAAAATTCTTTAGTAAATTTGTATTCCACAGTATTTTTTAGTAACCATTACAAACTTTTTTTTTGCAAGTGAAACAAGCATTTCTTTTGTAAACTGAACAAAATAATTTTTTGTATAACTAACTTAAAAATTTTTAGTATGAGCCACCAAGAAAATTTTAGTAATAGCTCCAAAATTGTTTTTAATAACCTTTACGTGCGCCCGAAGGACAGGAGCTGCATCCAAACTTCTGAAGCGATAGATTTTCGGCAAAACCGCAATAGATGGCAGCACTAAAAATGCTACCTGCTCTGACAGGATTTTCATTATCCCTTTATTAACGAGTACTTACACTGCATACATTCGGGACGTATTTGACGGTTGTTTTTGTAAACAATCAAAACTTATTTGGGTTCAAAAATCTTCTAAATATTCTTGAATTTTTCTTTTAATAAAATTTATTAAATACTTAGAATTATAGAATAAAGAAATATTGAATTCAAGTTATTTACATACTATGTACAAAATGTATAATATGTACAAAATATAAATGCTTTTACCTTGATAATTTCTGATCATCATACTAAAAACTGGAAAGATGATCCTATATGCATTTCTGCGTGCCTTTTCATAAAAATAACATCATTCTTCAATAAAACTCAAGACACGCACGACAAACAAAAAATATAAACATTCTCTCTCAAAAAATTCTTTTACATTCCATCAAAAATTGATGCCAACTTTTTTATCTAAACTTTTAACTTATCTCGTAAGATAAAAAATATAAAAAGCAAAGCAGACGAAAAAACAGCTTCGCTTCCATGGCAACGAGTCGCGTCTTATAAATAAATTAAGTTTCACAATTGCAAATTTGCAAACGATTTTCTGTGAATAAACTGGAATAACTTAATTTATCAATTCCTAACATACTCCCACCTTTAATTTAGGCGGAAGCCAAATTAAACTTAAGATCACTTTTGATCAAATTAAGCCCTAATTCAAAATAAAAAATATCTAAATAAATAAAGATAATAACTAAACAATAATAAAATAATAATGAAACATTTAGAGTTCTAGAAAAATCAGTTCAGAGTTCTAGAAAAAGTCAGTTCAGCTTTCTAGAAAAAGTCATTTCACAAGTCTCTTACCATTCACCTTACCAAGCTGCTGCTGGAGGGATGAACTTCCATTTAATAGGAGACAGTTCTTTTGAGGAAACTATTGCCTTCCAATCCAATGATTTTAAAAGGTTGTTGGTTCTTCTAAAATTTGAGCCATTATCAGAGTATAGTAGTCGGCCTTCCTCTCCTGCATATAAATCTTCGAAGTGACTGAATGAATCCTTCTGTTGAGAGACTGGATACAAGTTCCAAATGTATTGCCCTATATACTGCACATGTAAAAAGTACAACCCAAACTTTGGATCTTTGCTTTACGAAAAGAGGGCCAAAAAGATCAGCTCCAACAACTTCAAAAACTTTGGAATCTCTGACTCGATCTAGAAATAGGTGGATTGGAGGTGTAGTATATGGCTTTGCAGAGTATCTTTTGTATCTGTAACACTTAGACAATTGACTTCTAATGATGCGTCTAGAAGAAATTATCCAATATTTTTCTCTCAAAATGGATCCAACTGTTTGAAGTCCAGCATGACAATTCTTTAAATGACATTCTTGAATCAGACAATTCACTACATGATGTTTCGATGGTAATAAAATTGGATATCTGAAAGAAAACTCGTCATCCCGCTCTAATATCTTTGTTTTTACTCTCAACAATCCTTCTTGATCTTTCATAACCTTTAATCCTTTTATTGCATCAGTAGTATTACCAAAACTTTCAGATTGTATTATTGACCAGAGCGACCTTTTCGCATCTTCTTTTTCTTCAATTGACAATTCTGATGGAAAACATATATTTCGATTTCTGCACTTCATTATGAATCTCTTCACCCAACATACGACATTAATAAATCTACCAAATTTTGAAATTCTACTATATATCATAAATTCATGTGAATTAGAACATAAAAGAGTAGGTACTGCAGTTTTCTTCTTTTCCATCATTACTAATTCTTCGTTGGGGCTTGTTTCTGAATGTGGCCAATTTTCTTCTGATAACTTCAACCATTCTGGTCCCTCCCACCATCTCATCTTCAGCAGCTGTTTAGGACTACATCCGCGAGAAGGTAGATCAGCAGGGTTGAGATGACCAGGTACGAAGTTCCATTGTTGAGATTCGGAAAATTTACAAATTTCTCTAACTCTATTGCCTACAAACGTTCCCCATTGATCATTTCTTCGAATCCAAGCGAGAACAGTCGAAGAGTCGGTCCAATACTTTACTGGTATGGAAATACAATTAAAGGCTTTCAAAACAAATTTAGTCAACCTTATTCCTAAAATACAAGCAAGAAGCTCTAAACGTGGTATGATTACATTTTTCTTTGGTGCAAGACGAGACTTAGCTCCTAAAAGTTGTACAAAGACTGCGTCTTTAACTTCACAACGTAAGAAAACTGCTGTTGCATAAGCTCTGGTACTTGCATCACAAAATGTATGAATAGACCATTTTTCTTTACAACCATAGCCTACACGTCTATTTATCTTCACGTCATTTAAATACTTGAGTTCGCTATACCATTTTTGAAAATTATTCCGGATTTCTTCTGGAAGTGGAGCATCCCAATCTAATTTCGTCGACCAGGCGTCTTGAATTATCAGTTTGGCTGGCAACAATGCTGGGGCTAAAAATCCTATTGGATCGAAGATCCCTTGGGTTACAGCTAATATCTTTCTTTTCGACAGATTTTCTATCTCATCACTAAATTTATAAGCGATCTTCAAACTATCTTCCATTGTGTCCCACTTCAACCCTAAAACCGGAACTATCGTTGTTACATTTTTGCTGAGCACCTTCTTTTCGTTAAGGAAACTGCTGTCTTCACTTTTAATGGGTCCGAATTCCCACATTCTTAATTCCATTTTCGCATCAGCCATGATTTCTGTAGATTTTGAAATAAAATTTTCTAGTTCAGGCACATTGTCGACTGAAGTAACGCAGTTATCTATATAGTATGATTTCATAAGCTTCTCAGCTATCTGTTTATTTTCTTCATCAACATTACTCAAATGATATCTTATAACTGCACCTAGCAAAAATGGGCTACAAGTTGCTCCAAAAACTACTCTATTGTGTTGATAAACTTGAAATTCGTCAGGACTCTTCCACCATAAAAATCGCAAGAAATGCCGATCTGATTCTTTGACTTCAATTTGAAGAAATGCTCTTCTTATATCGGCTACTACCCCAATAGCTTTCTCACGAAATCTTATTAACACTGCAGGAATTTGTTCGATGAGGTTTGGTCCTTTAAAGAGGCAATCATTTAAAGAAGGAGACCTCCCTACCTTACACGATGCATCAAAAACTGGTCGAACACTTGTAGTAAGACAATCTGGTTTGATGACGGGATGATGAGGTAAAAAAATGTCCTGGAATCTTGAGTGCTTCATCTGGTACTTTACTTATAACGCCTTCTTCTTCCCATTCATAGAAAACTTTAGCATATTCTTCAAACATTTTCATTGATTTTAATTTCTTTGTTGAATTTATCAATCTTCGTTCAGCTATGTGTCTATTTGAAGGAATCTCACGTTTGCCGTTAATCCAAGGAAGACCTACAATATAGCGACCTTCTATATTTCTATCAACTTCTTTTATAAAATTATCATGAGCAAGTTCTTCTTCTTCTGCTTTAGACAAAGTTTGACAGGGATCTGTTATACCGATTGTCTCTAACTTCCATAATTCTGGAATCTTCATATCTTTTAAAGCTAGGTTCGTGATAAACATATTTCCATAATTTAGACAAGACTGTGATGTACTTTCTAAACGACCACAAAGTGTCCATCCAAACTTTGTCTCTATTGCTGTAAGACCGCTCTTTAACTGTTTTACTCGACCAGTAAGAATTTGTCCGTAGTAATCGCTTCCAATCAAAATTTCAATTTTTGGACTTCCTGCTCCTAAATCTGAAATCCATAGTTTATTTTGTTTAAGCTCTTTAATTACTGATTCTTTCGGTATCCGAGGAATATTATTACAAATTATATCTTGATCCAAAAGTTCTAAGACTTCTTTGGTTTGTTTCTGTCTATCAGAAGAACTTAACTCAACTTGGAATTTATTGTGAGATTTAGCTTCTGTTTGCGTACCTCCAAACAAAGTGTGTACAATAGCTTCAGAAGAAATGGGATGTAAACCTAACTCTTCAGCTGTACCTTTTAAAATATAGCTCTTTTGCGACCCACAATCAAGTAACGCTCGTACTTTCTTTGTTATTCGACCTTTAATAACTATTTCTAAAGTCATAAGGGCTACTTCAGCAGAACACTGCTTACTTGCTATGGTGCTTTGAATTACTTCTGGGGTCTTAACTGTATTTTCTGGTTCTTTACACATTGAAATTTCAGGGCATAATAACTCGGTATGGGGTTTAGAACAAACGTGGCAACGAATAAAAACTTTGCAAACTTTAGCGTGGTGACCAAAACGAAGACATTTGAAACAGCAATTTTTATTCTTAATTTTGGCCTTCCGTTCATTAAAGGAAAGAGATCTAGCCCTAACACAGTCCTTGCTTTCATGAGATTTACTGCAAAATAAACAAAGGCGTTCTTTTGCGCTAAATAGCCCTGCTGCAGTAGGTATTTTACTTTCTGCTTTTCTTAACTTTTCTTTAGGTTTGTCTTTAGAGCCCAGCTCTATAAAACTCGATTTGGCTAATTTGAATCTTTCCTCGTTTGCAACTTCTTGTTTCAGAAATTTCATCAAACTAACTATATTTGCTTTTGTTGACAATGCATTATTATTACTAACAACGTTTGATGTAATTGAAATATTATATCGCTGCCAAGCTTTTAATACATCTTCCGATAAGCTAGATTCTATCATGGGATAGAGCCACGCCGAATTGCTTTCTAAACTTAAACCCATTGATTCTAACGATCTTAAATATGCCTCGACTTTTGTAAATAAATCTGATAAGGGAAGTTTATCTTTGCCGTGCGCCTGTACATTAGCTAGAATCAATTTTAGGAATTCTCTAACGTACACTTCTATTAGTAAATCTTTATTCCCAAAACGCTCTTGAAATGCCTCGACAGCTTTGGGATAATTAACTGCGGTCATTGGATAACTCTCTAACAAACGCCTGGCACTGGTTCCAGGTTCTACCGATTGGATAAGATACTGAAATTTGTCACTATTATCCAAATCTATGTCTTCATGAATTTTCTGAAACTGAGACCAAAATGAAAGATAATTTATTAACTGCGAATCGAATGGCTTAATATTTAGTTTAGGTAATTTATAATGCTTTGATTTGGAATAACCGTGATCTGTGCTTTTTTCACTATCATCTTGATTACGTTTATTTGTACCCAATGCTTCCCTAACTTTACGCTTAATGGTAATAAATTGATCTGAATAACTTTCATTTTCCACTACTTCATTTTCAATAGCCTCTTCATCGCATTTATCATCATCTAACATGAGTTCAATTATAGCTTCATCAATAGATTTAATTTCATGAATCAAATTTTCTAATTTACTAAAATCGTCTGAAATTTTACCCTTATCTAATGACTCGCTGTTAATTTCTTCATTCAAAACATTTAAAGTTCTGGTAAATGACGAACGTAGCGGCGTACGCTTTTTCTTTAGCTTATTCATCATCGAAAAATTAAGTAGTAATGCACAGCTTATGAAAACACTATACGCTATAAAAACAATTCAATATCTCAACAGTATTATTCAAATGTCCGTGCTCGGGGCGCCAGATGTTTTTGTAAACAATCAAAACTTATTTGGGTTCAAAAATCTTCTAAATATTCTTGAATTTTTCTTTTAATAAATTTTATTAAATACTTAGAATTATAGAATAAAGAAATATTGAATTCAAGTTATTTACATACTATGTACAAAATGTATAATATGTACAAAATATAAATGCTTTTACCTTGATAATTTCTGATCATCATACTAAAAACTGGAAAGATGATCCTATATGCATTTCTGCGTGCCTTTTCATAAAAATAACATCATTCTTCAATAAAACTCAAGACACGCACGACAAACAAAAAATATAAACATTCTCTCTCAAAAAATTCTTTTACATTCCATCAAAAATTGATGCCAACTTTTTTATCTAAACTTTTAACTTATCTCGTAAGATAAAAAATATAAAAAGCAAAGCAGACGAAAAAACAGCTTCGCTTCCATGGCAACGAGTCGCGTCTTATAAATAAATTAAGTTTCACAATTGCAAATGATTTTCTGTGAATAAACTGGAATAACTTAATTTATCAATTCCTAACAACGGTGTCGAACCCGGGACCTCTTAGCCTGAAATCCGTTACTATAACCACTATGCTATCAAGGCCACACCAAGTGAGTTTTAGTAATAGCTATTAAAAATGTAAAACTATTAACTCTATCCATTGCTAACTTTTTTCTAGTAATTCTTACAGATTTTCTAGTAACCGACTAAGATTACTAAAAATGTTTTAGTAATTACAAAGATCACTAAAGTTTTTTTAGTAGATCAACCTTTTTTTTTTACAGTGTAGCAGAATTTTATCACGTCATTCTAAATATTTTGAAAATTGAAACAAAATTTAAAAATTTATTAATAAAAGTTTTTTTATTCTATTAAGTCCTATCATTCGTAATTAATGCAATGATATCCCATGAAAAATAATGCTTCTAAGTTGCCATGGTGATTACGGCCTATTTAAGATCGAAGCATATTGCTTCCATATTACTGAATTTAATATATATAATCGTAACAAATTTTGTTTTCATAAATTTTTACATAAGAATGTGACAGCTATTGCACCAAGATCAGAATATTCATAAAACTAGTTACAGTACTAACGCACCTTATTCACCAAGTCTAAGGAGCAATTTCTGTTTTTTTCATAAACATTAGTAAGTAACATAGTTATAATATAAAGTTCTTTATGCCATAAAAGATACAAATACACATGCATACAAAATAAATATTCATAAAATTTTCTTTGAATAGAAATGAGTTTTGATGGCATTCAATATTTAAATTAAATCTCCTTCATTCAAACATTTAATGATTCTTTTAAATTAGAAACACTGGACTTTGAAAATTTTCGAAAAATTCTATAATTTTTCTCATATGTTGATTGTAAAGATGATTGCTTGAAGGAGGTGCCCAGTTTCTATCAGAAAACATAAAAAAAAACTCTAACATTTATTGGGAAACTTCAAAAATTTATACAGGGTGTCAAATTATAATGGGTAATTTTTAAACCGTTAGTCATAGACATATTGTTTCAATTGCAAAAATGCTTTAAAAAGGTAAAGAATTATTTTTCAAGCGATTTAGGCCAAAACATTTTTTATTAAAAAATTACGAAGATTAAATTTTTATACGATCCCCCGGTCCTATAAGTGATATTTAGTAAATTTTTACCACTACTCTAACAAGTAATACAAAAAAATCTCATTCCTCTGCGATTAAAACTAACCGAGTAATAGCTGTTTAAAGTTGAAGCATCTTTATTTCTGCAAATTAGGGGTCAGTCACATATTTACTGGAAATAAAAACAAACACAAAATATAAAATTTAACATTAAATATTGAGAGTAAAATATTTTTTACAATATTATTTTTAAATTTATGTTGATGATTACATATTAAAGCAAAATTTATACTAAAAATATAAGTAAAAAAATAACAAAGTTTGTTAATTTAAATTACGAAAATCAACAGTCACAATTCGTTACAAAATGACACATATTTAAAATTCTATTAGATTACTTACCCTAACAGATTTTGGTGTAGTCCTATAAAATAAATGAATGGTACGCACCTAAAATTGTTTTAATATTACATTGTCATTGGATATAAATAAGTGGGCAAATTGAACCTCGATCGGATATTTGGAAGTGTGTTAAAATTTGAATAGAAATTTTAAAGTAGGGAAACATACGTAGGAACGTTTTAAGCAAAATAAAAGCTTATCAAATTAACACACATTTTTAAAATAAAATCGCGATTTTCCAAAATTTGATTTTTTTTCGATAAAGATAATTTTAAAACTTACGTCTTCAATTATTTTAATCAGTCTTGAAGTTAATTAATAAAAATTAACACTACCGTAAAACTTAAACGGTGGTAGCTCCTGCAATCAAATTGCTTTAAAATATTTCTTTATCTCATTTAAAACATTTTTGTATTTGGAACTATATGTCTGTTAAAAATGGTTTAAGAATTAGCTATTAGACAGTCTTGGAAATGGACGCCCTTTATAATAATTTAAGCACTTAATATACGTTCCCTGAAAACTTAGTCCAACTCATTCGTTTTCAGTTACAGAAAAGTGGTTTAAGTCATAAAATTTAAAGTTTCATAACTCGGTCAATTTTATAGTTAGATGAATGGGATCTTTTTATGTATTGCTTGATAGGGTGATGGAAATTTTTTACTAAATATCACTAATAGGACCGGAGACCATATAAAAAGTTAATTTTCGCAATTTTTTAATTAAAATTTTTTTTGATCTAAATCGCTTGAAAAACAATTCCTTGCCTTTTTTAAATCATTTTTGCAATTGGAACTATATGTCTATGACCAACGGTTTAGAAATTAGCCATTGGCCACCGTTGAGAGTGGACACCCTGTATATCTATATACAGGGATATATAGGGTATATATCTATATGCTTATACAGTGCAAGAACCCCCCGAGAAGTGTCTCCGTTCTTTTTTTCTATTTTCATCCGTTTCGTTATTTTCAGGCAATATAGTGGAGTTTTCTGATTTTTAACGGAAAATGCCCTTTTGTTGTGAAAAGGGACTTTTTGAATACAACAAAAATATATCCGACATTTTATACCAATTCTGAGAAAATGTTACTTTATGTTAAAACTATGAGAATATAAGAGAAAAATTTCGAAACCCGAAATCTTGTAAATCGTGTAAGGAAAAAAATATGTTTTATAACAAGTAATCACATATTTGGTAGATATTTTAAACATGCCAAACGCAAAATGTCTGCACTTTTTTTTATTGAATCGTATATATTTTTATTTTACAGAAGAAACAACTTCAACAACTTCAACTACTACAACTACTCTTGAGCCAACTACATCTACGACTACAACGACAACAACAGAAGTCCCCACAACGACTACAACAACAGAAGAACCTACAACTACAACCACGACTACTACTGAAGAACCGACAACAACTACAACAACGACAACGACAACGACAACGACAACGGAAGGTAGTTTTAAAAATATAACAATTTAGAGAGCAACACCACTTTGACGAGTTGAAATGTCAGAATTATTTTAAAGAAGTATCAATAAACTTCGTTTACACTTTTTATGCATATGTAAAAGTAGAAAACTGTATTTTTCCTCATATTATAAAAATGGCGGATTATATAGGAATTTAGTTGACAGTGGCGTGCCACTGCCAACTAAAAAAAAATATATATAATAAAAAAAAAGAGGATTAAGCGGAGGTTATGATATTTTATTGTAAACTTCCTCGAAAACAATAAGACAACAAATTAGTTTGCGCTTGACTAAAAGGTAATTAAATACGTAGCCGTTTTAAAACCGATGCAATTTTTGACAAATGACATCAATTCAAAGTAAAATGTAAATTTATAATTCTAAATTTCCTTTCTTTCTTAAAGTCACAAGCATATCGAGCGGAGAGCTCGATATTTCGAATAAATCTCACTAGGGAACCTTCACAGGTGTCAGTTGTGGATTTAGATGAGTATGGTATCAAAAGAAAGGTATCTTCATGTACGTTAAAAAGTGAAATGAAACTACCCATTCAAATTTTCGAGGTATCAGCACTTGAAGTGTGAATGAATGAATAAATAAATTGTCAGGCAGGTATATAAATTGTTCGAAAGTTAAAAATATTTCTACATTGTTTTTAAACCTTCTGCCAATACCTTTTCTCGAGCTACGGACAAAATCTTTTACATTCACGCATTTCCTATTATTTCCCCTCTTTCTAACAGGCACTTCATATTCTACAAAGTTTACGGCTGCATATATGGCTGCATTCAGAGAGTTTTTACATCTATTTTTGTTATTTCCAGCACTTTGTTTTATGCAATTTTTTCGGCAAATGTGTGCGTGACGTGATGGATAAACTGTATGTATATATAGTGTCTAAAACATAAGATTTTTCTTAGAATGGCTTGACTTGCGAACAATTTATATATCTGCCTGCGTATTTATTTATTTATTCATTCATACTTCAAGTGCTGATACCTCGAAAGTCGTTGGATTCAGATTGGTAGTTCTATTGAATTTTTTAACGTACATGACGAGATCTTTCTTTTGATACCACACTCGTCGAAATCCACAACTTACACTTGGAAATGTTCCCTAATTAGATATTTCCCTAGGATTCAATCTCATTTTTAACTTTCCCAGATATCACGTTGGCTGATTGAAAATTCGTAAATTTAGAGTGTTCACCGATTAAGAAGGTACTGTTCTGAAAGTAAACACGCTTTTAAAGTTGTCGCTACTGTTTACTTACTGTGGTTTGCCCTACTTCTGTAGCTCCCAAAATATTCTTTCACTTTCGACAGCCATTTTTAACTAATAATATATGATTTTCATGTGCTAGAGAGGATAAATTTTAGAAAATTTTATCGCGAGCAAGATTTAAGATACAGATGAAAATTCTTATGACAAAATACGCGACTGCAAAAATATTTAACCTCAATTACTAGAATATATTTTCATAACTGTTTTCTGTAAAACAGTTGTAATTTGTTGTTTTTGTTTGTTTGTTTGTTTTCTGTAAAACAGAACTGTTGTAGAAATATATACAACAGAGGAAAGTTTAGTATAAGTTAAAAGTCAGCATCATGTTTACATCCCAGTAAATTTGAAAAGTTGAAAAATATAAGCCAACTATTAAAAATAAGTAAGATTTTGACATATCTTCTATAGATTGCAATTTTACAAAGATTGTCTAAAAAGTCATTCGCACCGTCAAGAAATCTAATCGCCAGTGGCGAGTAAAATGATATCTTTTCCCACCTTTGCTCATTAGGGTGGATCGATTGTCTATAGCGAAAAAAAAAAAAAAAAAAAAAAAAAATCCGTTTATCAAAACCTACCTATGCGGAAAAGATGTTCTATTGTATATAGATTAAGGGAAAAAAATAATTTTAAAATTTAATGCTGCCACAAAAGGGTTAAATTTGCGGAAAAAAAAAAAAAAAAAAACGAATTTTGGTTAGATGATTTTTGTCAAAAAGTAATTATATTAATAATTTTTAAAATCCAACAATGCGGAAAAGTTATTATATCGTATGGAGGTTAAGTACAAAATAATAATAAGTAATAAATCCGAAATTTAATACTGCCATAGAAAAGTTGAAAATTCGATGAAATTTGGAAAAAAATGGAAAAAAAATCTCATTTTGGTTTGTTTTTTTTTTGGCGCAAAATAATCATTTTAATATCAATCAAAACCTACCTTTGCATAAGAGATATTATATTGCATGGAGATTAAGTGAAAAAAAAAATAAAAAATAATAATTTCGAAATTTAATACTGCTACATGTGGTTTAAAGTTTCGAAAAACTGGCAGTTCCAGACTTTTCAATGAAGGATTTCTCTGCTTGTGTATTGTGTAGCTTACTGTATTTTAAATATGACTGTGCCATGGCGTTGTTAATATATATATATATGAATTAACCCCCATTTGGATCTGGCTTTGATATGCCAGTAAATATGCTTCCTATTATAAAAACGTCATAAAATTTATATATTGGTATTTAAAAAGTAACCGAAGCAAGGTATCGTTCTACATCTATTTATTTTCTGCTAGTTAGTAGGTGTTGCTAATAAGTTAGATGTGACCTGTAAATGAGATTCAATCTCAATAATTTACCACTGCATTATTTTAAGAAAAATTAAATTGCCTCGCGATGAATATTGAGCTCTTCTTAGTCCTTATAAAACAAAATAAGATATTGAAAGCTACTACTGTCTTGTGGACCATTTCCGAAAACACTGCCTATTTTTTTTCAGTTCAGTAGATTTGAATATGAATATAAATATTGGGTATAAACTAAACCGGAGTAGTACGAGAAAACTCACTTTTCTGCGTCATCAGCTATCACTGAAAAGCCAAAATGCTGATGAGCTAGGTGTCACACCACTTGTAGTGACGAAAATTGGCATCAGCCAGAATATTGGCCAGTTTGGGCATTTTCGACCGAGCTGGTGCTGCCATCATGTCAGGTGCACTTCATGATGTAGGCTCACAAAACTATGAATCGAATGCTATTGACAGAAAAAAATTCGGCATGCCAAAACAAATCAAAGATCACTCTATCGTTTTAGTCATTCGCTTTTGTCATTTGTAAAAGATTATGATCATGGCCGATTTATTTAAACTTTGATGGACGTAACGACAAGACTACATCACTAGAAGACAACAGAAGAAAAATCACAATAGAAGCAGACTTGAGCTTGAAAAAAGAACTTGGTTCCGAATATATGGGCTACATATATATAAATTCTGGGAGAGTGCCAAACAATTTGAAAACACGATGTACATTTTTTTGTCATGTATTAACAATAATATATGTGTAACAAAGTTGGTTGCGATCGGTTGTGACGGAATATCTGTTAATATAGATGTTAAAGAATGTGTTATTCGAAATATGGAACTGATCTTCAAGCGTCTACTATAATGGGTTTTGTGCTAGTTACACACCAATGAGGTTCCACTACATAATTTTTTCTAGCGTGGATGGAACCGCGGCCACTGGTGAAATAAAAAAGATATTCGCTGCATGTGAGAAGCTTTTTGTATTTTCATTTATGTCAGTAGATGAATTCTAAAAGCGCTCGAGTGAAATCAAATGGTCTTCTGTAATCCTAAATATTACATTAAATAATATCTATATTTTCCATTTAACAGCTTTTGACCTTTTGTGACGGATTACATAGATTTAATTAAAAAGGAAAATGTGTCGAACCTCTTCTAACTGAGGGATTTAGTAACGACATGATTTCAGAAGCAATGGTAAATCTAGCAATCATTTCAGTGGCAATAACATCTACTATCAATAATATCTATTCACGCAATGCTCATTCTACAAAACTAATAATCAAAATAGTCACCGAAGCATTTTCTGTTGTGTATGGACAATATATAAGAGACGGTTTTATAAAAATCGAATTGAATTACAAAATCTCATGCCGATCTTCCATACTAAACGTCATTATCGCCAATTGTAATGTTGACTGTTTTTCTTGATTTAATAATAAATAAGCTGTTAAATGAGAAACTAAAGTTTTAATCTTGTAATCAAATAAATATCCCCTCATTGCAATAAATGTTAAAAATTCTAAAATTCATATTTCATTTTACAAAAAAAACATTGATTTTTTACTGTAAAAACGTTCAAATACATAAATTTGAGCCACATTGCGGCAGATTTAAATTTTGGAATTAATTTTTTTAATAATTTTGATCATACTCAGCATATAATATAACATCTTTCATACATAGGCATGTTTTGGATAATTTCTAAACTATTATTTTGAATCAAAAATCATCCAGCCAAAATTCGGTCTTTTTCACTTTTTTTTCGATATTCAACCTCATTGTGGCAAGATTAAAATTTAAAATTAACTTTTTAAATCATTTTTCCTTTAATCTCCATCCAAGAGAACATCTTTTCCGCATAGGTAGGTTTTGACACTGTGAAAACCTTTTTTTTCGATCCACCCTATTGCTCATGTGTATAAAGACTGCTTGAAGCAACAAAAATATCGAAATTTTAAACCAGTTAAAGTGGTGTTTTCTTTAAAATTAATAATTTAAAAATTAGCCAATACAAACCACTGAATTTGAATTTTAGCTCCTACTACCACTACTACCGAAGAACCGACTACAACAACAACAACTACTACAACTACTACTCCAGTTCCGATAACTACGACAACAACGACAATGAAGCCTACTACTACTACTACTGCAAAAACAACTACGACTACTGAGCCTCCAACTACGACATTAACTGAACCAACAACAACGACAACTACGACTACTGAGCCAACTACCACCTCGACTACTACGACGGAAGCAACTACAACATCTACAACGACTACTACAACTGAAAAACCGACTACCACGACCACAACCACCGATGCTCCAACAACTACAACTACTGCTGTGCCAACTACGACTACAACCACAGAGGTACCAACTACCACAACAACATCAACGACTACTACTACTACAGAAGCTCCAACTACTACAAAAGTACCGACCACGACCACAACTACTAAAGCACCTACAACTACAACTACAACGTTAGAACCAACCACTACCACAACTACAACTGAAGAACCCACTACAACGACAACTACTACAACTTCCACTACTACCACCACAACAACAACTGAGGCTCCGACGACTTCTACTACTGAGGAACCTACGACGACGATGGCAACAACAACAACAACAACTGAAGAACCGACGACCCCTGGTCCTAAGACAGGTAAGAATTTTATTTAAAAAACATTTGTGAAAAAGTTTTGTTTGTTTGGAAGAGCAAGTCACTTCGGGTCCCAAGGCATAATATTATTTCAAGCATCCTACTCATATTACATTCATACTATAAGTTCTTTCGAAACCCAGCATCTTTATATTAAACACCTCGTTCTTTAAAGCTTACACAAACACTTGTTTAAACTTGTTAAACATTTTTCACCCAATTGGAATAAACTTCAACTGAGTTACTCCAACTATGAATATGGTTCGATTATTTTGAGGATGTAACAAAAATTTGTTTTGACATTCCCTCCATTAAAAAAAAATAATAATTCTCTGTATCATTTAAGATCATTTTAAATCTAGTTTTCATGCTATTTTCTTTATCTAAGAGAGTAAAATGCTATTTTAACGTATTTTATTTCCATAATGAAACAAATACATCGAAAACATTTAATATGACCCCAATCCTCCAAAAAAGAAAAAAAGAATGAAAGAAAGAAAGAAAATGAAATAAAAAAAAAAACTAAAATATAGAGGCTGTAGCAGGACTTTTATCTTATTAAATTTTGACTGTCGATCCTCAATTTGTCATGCTGTAGTACACAATCAATTCATCGATCATGCAAATTACGGTCGAACATCATTCACACAAATACGCTTAACACGAATTAATTGTAACATGAATTGTTTCCAGTTGTCCCATCAAGTTGTAGATTCGTTTACTGTGATTTTAGTCTTTTTAATACGAACACGCTTAACACGAAATATTGTTTGTCACGAACTGAAATAAAACAGCCGTTGAAATATTTCAATAAACATTTCATTTGAAAGAGCAGCCATCCGTTATAGCATTCCGACGACTCTCTCAAAACTACCACCTTCGTCTCCAAACCTCCTGGCTAAAATAAAAAACAACTTTCTAGAACATTAGATATAATTTCAGACCCTATCCTTTCATGTAAAGAGAAACTAGCATCTTGCGTCGAGTTTGAAGCAGCGGAATCGAATGTCTCCCGCAAACGATAATCTGATAAAAAAATTATTATTTAATTTATTTAATAATCTAAAGTAGTTAAAATTCGAATGTATTCCATATACGGTAATTTCATTTAAAAAGTAAAACTAAATGAATTTATTGATACGTAATAAATATAAAAGCGAAGAAAAAAATATAAATAATGTTGTTTTAAATAAGTATGCTTTTTCGGAATAAATTAATTTAATATTTTTCAAAAGGGGTTGATAAAAACAGGGAAAAAGTGAATTTTATTGCGAATTTTAAAGAAATAAAGAAATAAAATTTATTGAGAATATTTTTAATTTAGAGCCATTTTTTTATTTACACGTATCGGAATAAAAACATTTTTCTAAGGCGAATTAAGAATTTATATCATTTCTATAAAGATTAATAGATTAGATTTAATAATAGGATTTTAATTTCTTAAGCCCGAATATATACGGAATATTGTTAAAAGGGAACTAATATAGTATAAGGTTAATTTTAGTAAAAAAATTTAAATATTTTAATATATATGTTATATTCCGCACAATTCCATGTTATTAAATATTTCATCAAAGTAGTTCGCACTCGTGACTCATCAGTGGCGTAAGGCCAGGAGACTACATCCTAAGGGATATTTCCCCTTTAATTTAGAAAAAAAACACTGTACATTTTTTAACACCTTTAATTACACACCAAATGAAAGAACTCCACTTGGATTTGGACGAGATGCCCGTCAAGCAGACGATTTCACGCAGGTAAATCCAATCATGAAAAATGATCCGCAGTATTTATTCTGAATTCTGATTTTAAGCCAATGTAATCCGTCTTATATAGTTTCATTGGGGGGGGGGGGAAGGATTTCACAACGAACTTCTAATCTGCCAATCAGATTTTTAAAACTTACCTTCTACCAGTGAAATTTCACCCACCGAAACAAAAATTAGTTAGCTTTCTCAGACATCCGACTAGGGTGTTGCTTGACAAAATCAACCGCAGGGGATGATGGGAATTCGAACGTTTTGAGAGAAATAAATGATGAAATATTATGCAATAGATACAAAGAATTAAGTAATATAATTTTCTTTTTAAGAAAAAAAAAGTTTTGAAAGATTAATGTTTTTTAGAATAAAATGAAATAAAAAGGGTTGACTTAAAGGTATGGAATTAAAATTAATATGTTCAAATATTATTAAAAAAAAAGGAAAACGTTCAATGTTAAAAGAATTTGGAAGTAATTAATTTAGGATTAAGGGCAATTTTTTATTATTATTACACACACACATACATATATATATATTTATATGAGACTACTAATATTTATATAAGTACCTCACTAAATTTCAATTTGTGCCCCTTTGGTAGTTTGGAGAATGTCTGAGTGGTATTCTAGTTCCCATCAAATGTTCTTTAACATATATGTCTTCAGTTACAGTACGCACATCATCTTTAGAATACAAATATTTGATGTTTACGCAATGCTTCACGAATTGGTTGAGCAGGACTCCGCTGAAATGATTACCGAATGCGGTCAAGTATTGCTTCAATCACACTAGGCCTGCCATTTCTTCGGTAGATCAGCAAAGCTGCCTGTTTCATTAAACATGTCATATCATGGTTTTATTGATTTTGCATTAGGAGGGTTGGATCCATAACAACGTCGAAATATTCATTAAACATTAATAGGCGATTTTGTTTCGTAAAACCAAAGCTCACCTTGAGCTTTCTCTTGAATTGAAGCCATTTTGGCCAAAAATGTATTTTTTTTTTCAAAGTTTTCCTACCCCTAGTCGTTCTTGAAAGAGCAATCGGGTCATCTATTGTACAAAAAACTAGTAAAACAGACCTGTCCAATGATACAACAATTTACATTATTATACAAACTATTAACTTGTGATGAATTATCTATATTGTAAAGGCCAAACGTATCTGTGCGCAACGCATACGTCATTTTGGGAATGGCAACACTTTGCATGCAATTTGGTTTTGCAACTTTCGGTACTACAAATTTTATACTTCTAAATATCGCATATTTTCAATTTTTACACCGTTGTATTGAGAAAAAAATGTACTTTTAAATACAATTTGTTTGAAAGCTGTATCCAGGGTGCGTAGTCATCAAGAAACTCAGAAGATTTTAATTCTTTTAGTATCAGAAATTCTTTAAAATGCTGGTTGTTACATCAAAAAAGGATTTCCTTTTCGTTAAATAAAACAAATATTACATTATAAAAATTCTGGTAAAAGGTCCTTACAAGGTGCTTCCAGACTACGCACCCTGTGTATCTCAATTTATTTATGAGTTATTAATTTTTTTTTACAGTTTTTAGTACGAATTTTATAATTGTGGCAACAGAAATACTCCATTTTCTTTTAAGATTGATAAAAACTGAAATAAAAATATCATGTGAAAAAAATCATCTGATTTAAAATCCGATGAATTTTGGTTTTATTGCGTTTTTATTCATAAATTAAATGGTTTTTTTTTTTTTTTTTTTTGTTTATTGCAAACTTAATTTACAAAGAATACAACAATTTACCTTTACAAAAATGTATTTTAGTTAATATTCGAGTGACTTCACCACATTTACTCAGTTCCTATCAGAAAGCTAAACTAATGCGATTTTATTTGTCCATGTGGTATGTAATGATATTTTCCAAATTAAAAGAAAAATACAAATAAATGATTCTGATAAAACGTGGAGCTATTATAAATAAAGAAGTGAAGATTTCTGAATCACCAGATATCCGATTTGTTTTGCCGAGTGTCTTGAATGTTGTTTTTGCTGCGTTTAATATTTAATTGTGTAATATTCTGTCCTAATGTCGTCATATGCATACTTTTCTATAGATGTTTAAGACTGGATCCGTAAAAATGGAATGATTTTAGCAGATCCAAATAGCGTCTTTATATATATACCGGGTATTCCAAAAATAACCGGTAGATTTTAAAATTCAATAACATAAAAACGGTGACAGCTATTAAAAAAATTTTTGCAGGAGGGTTATGTATAATGCCATAAGTTTTATCTCCGTGATTTTTGATTTTAGTTCGGAAACCAAACAATAGATGGCGCTGACGGCGATTGGCGCTCAGTCGAAGCCGAAACTGAGCTCACTCAGCATTGATACAAAGGAAGGAGATTAAGGATATGGAGTGCGTCTCATTCGATTTGATTTCAATGAAATGCATTTTTGCCATGGATGTAACAGATTCTTCGATAGTGGAATGCAGCGTTCAGAAATGGGTATAAATTTCGCAAACAGTATTTGAGTTTGCAGGATATTTTACATTTATAAAGTTTTATTTGCCCGGATAAAATTACTTTCTTATGGCATGATTTAAAGAATATTTTATGCATCTTATTTTAAAACTACACTGTTGAAAATTTGAAACCTTTGCTGCATCATCACACCTCCGCTTTTATAGAAAATGATTACTTCACTGTATTATGGAGCATTCTCATCGGTCAAAACAGAGATATTCTATAATAACATCGAGTGACGATGCAGCAAAAGTTTCAAATTTTAACAGTGTTGGTGACGATGCAGAGAGTCACAAAAATGACCGGTATATTTGAAAAATCAATAAAATTTAAATGGGCAGCGTTAGAAATATACCGTTTGTTGCAATATGATTGGGACAATAGTAAATTTTCAGGTATACAACTTTCGGAATCACTTAAAATTTTCAACAACAGATGGCACTGCAGGCAATTTGAAAGCTATAATAGAAAACGCAATCTGTGAATTTACCATTCTGTAAACCCTCTGTCCCTGCCCGCGAAGAAACTCGCAAGCTAAAGCTATTCACTGTAAAAAAATTTGACCCATTTGCTGCAGCGTCATTCACTCCGCCGCTTTTATAGAAAATGGCTACTTTATTGCGTTATGGAGCATTATCATTGGTCATAAAAGACATATTCTATAAAAGCTGTGGAGTGACGCTGCATCAAATGGGTCAATTTTTTATAGTGTTCTTTTGGAGAGGCATTTTTGTAATAACTCTGTCGCATTTTGACATTTTAATTTTAATTAATTTATTTATTTTTTATTTTTTTTATTTTTTTTATTTTTTTTGCACTGCATAAGTAAGGTCCCTCTCAAGATCACTCCTTGATTACATTTTCGATTTTGGTTGCAGATTTTTTTTATAAAGTTAATTTCAATTAAAAATCGGTTTTGGAAGTAAAAGTAACTTTATTCCGGCTGTTTCAAAAATGACGGTACATTTGAAAAATCAATAATACACCGTTTGTTGTAATGTGCTTGGGACAATAGTAAATTTTTAGACAGACAAACTTACGAAATTACTTATAATTTTCAACGTCAGATGGCGCTGCAGTGTGAAAAATCTAAAGAACGATATTTTCCACATATCCACCATGCGCAGCAATAATATGGCGTAGTCTCTGAACGAAATTACCAGTAACGTTTATAAACGTTTCAGGAGGGATGGCTTCACATACAGAAGAGATGTACTGCTTCAGTTGTTCGACTGTTCCTGGATTGTGGCGGTACACCTGGTCTTTCACGTGTCCCCACAGATAGTAGTCACAGGGGTTCATGTCTGGCGATAAGGGAGGCCAATCCACGCCGCTCTCTGTATGTGTGGGATAGCCCAAAGCAATCACACGATCATCGAAATGTTCATTCAGGAAATTAAAGACCTCGGCTGTGCGATGTGGCCGGGCACCATCTTGCATAAACCACGAGGTCTTCGCAGTGTCGTATAAGGCATTTTGTACCGCCACAAATTCTCGAAGAATGTCCAGATAGCGTGGTGCAGTAATCGTTTCGGATCTGAAAAATGGACCAATGAGCCCCTTGGAAGAAATGGCGGCCCAAACCAACACATTTGGAGGATGTAGGGATGATGGGACTGCAACATGGGGGTTTTCAGTTCCCCATATGCGCCAGTTCTGTTTATTTACGAAACCGTCCAGGTAAAAATAAGCTTCGTCACTAAACCAAACGCTGTCCACTTGGATATCGCCGACATCAATCCTTTGCACCATATCATTAGCAAATGTTACTCGTGCATCAATAGAAGAAGCGCTGAGAGGTTTCCGAGTTTGAATTTTGTATGGATAGAGGTGTAAACTCTGGCACATGAGACGGTACGTGGACGTTGGCTTTATTTGGACCGCAGCTGCAACACGGCGAATGGAAACCTGAGGCCGCTGTTCGATCACCTTCTGCACAAGCTGAGCATTACTCTCTGTTGTTGTCGTACGCGGTCGCCCTACATTTCCAGCACGTTCATCCTTCACGTCTCCAGTCCGTTGAAATTTTTCAAACAAATTCTTTATTGTATCGCTTTTCGGTCCTTTGGTTACATTAAACTTCCGTTGAAAACTTCGTCTTGTAGCAGCAACACTGTGTTCTAGGCGGTGGAATTCCAACACCAAAAAAATCCTCTGTTCTAAAGAATAAACCATTTTTACCTGCAAACTTGCAGTCTGTGAACAGCATACGCTGCAGCAGAAAGACAACTTACAGAATAGCGAACTCAGAGACTGAGTTTTCTTCAATAGCTTTCATCACACCTGCAGCGTCATCTGTTGTTGAAAATTGCCAAAATAATTGAAAATAATCAAGAAATATAATAAAGGAGAGATCTTGAGAGGAACCTCAGCTATGCAATGCAAAAAAAAAATTATTAAAAAATGTCAAAATGCGATAGAGTTATTACAAAAATGCCTCCCCATACACTGTTAAAAATCTGCCGCATTTTGTTACAACGCACTCCTCTGCTTGTATAGAAAACAAACGGTTACTTAGCCGTGAAATTGAGCTTTCTCATTGGTTGGAATAGAGATATTATATACAAGCGGTGGAGTGCGTTGCAACAAAATGCAGCAGATTTTGACCAGTGTAGAAACACTGCAAAAACGTTGACCCATTTGCTAGAATGTCACTCCACAGCTTTTATAGAATATGTCTTTTATGACCAATGATAATGCTCCATAATACAATATTGTAACCGTTTTCTATAACGGTGGTGGAGTGACGCTGCAGCAAATAGGTCAATTTTTTACGGTGTAGATTGTAGCAAAATATCTTCACCAACATTGTTAAAATTTGAAACATTTGCTGCATCGTCACTGCATTGCTATTATAGAATATCTCAATTTTGACCAATGAGGATGCTTCATAATACAGTGAAGTAATCTTTTTCTATAAAAGCGAAGGTGTGATGATGCAGCAAAGGTTTCAAATTTTTAACAGTGTAGTTTTAAAATACGATGCATAAAATATTCTTTAAATCATGCCATAAGAAAGTAATTTTATCCGAGCAAATAAAACTTTATAAATGTAAAATATCCTGCCAACTCAAATACTGTTTGCGAAATTTATACCCATTTCTGAACGCTGCATTCCACTATCGAAGAATCTGTTACATCCATGGCAAAAATGCATTTCATTGAAATCAAATCGAATGAGACGCACTCCATATCCTTAATCTCCTTCCTTTGTATCAATGCTGAGTGAGCTCAGTTTCGGCTTCGACTGAGCGCCAATCGCCGTCAGTGCCATCTATTGTTTGGTTTCCGAACTAAAATCAAAAATCACGGAGATAAAACTTATGGCATTATACATAACCCTCCTGCAAAAAATTTTTTAATAGCTGTCACCGTTTTTATGTTATTGAATTTTAAAATCTACCGGTTATTTTTGGAACACCCGGTATATATATATATATATACATATAAAAGCAAGTGATTTTAAAATGATCAACTTAAAATACTATCAGAAGTGTGTATGGAAATTTTGAGACGATGAAAATTATGACGTTTTAGATTTCACATGGAAATTTTATGATCATGTCAATTTGGAATTTTCTTTATTTTTAATCGCTTTATACTAAACACAAGAGCCTCAATTGATAATTTCATGAAAATAACTGATCTTTGTTATACTTTACCGATTACATATGCGTATAAAGTTTAATTTTAGTAATTTGGACAACTGAGTTTTATAAAAATTAAAAGTTTAAAACAATATTTGTTTGAGAGTTAGACTGACCAATCTAAGTTGCATTTTTTACTGTAGCTAATTTTGTGAGTTTATTATAAATTAATAAAACAGTTTCTTCCTAAACATTTACTTTCGTCGAAATTCGACGGGTTCCACCTCGTTATATAATAACGGCAAGACGTTTAGCTCACCCTGTACGTTTCGCAATGAAATCTGCTATTCCCTTTGCAGGTATTTTTTACAATGAAACTGGTGACTATTATTATCCAAACCTTGTTCGGAACGGAACTTCCATACATGACGAATACGACATTGATGTTACCAATGGACCGTTAGGATTTGGCTGGGCGATTAATCTGGATAAAAATTTAGATGATGGGAAACACTGTCTGAAGATGAAGGTTGAGTACAAAAACGATAAGGATGAACAGTGTTGGAATAATCCAGGCAATTGTGAAGAAGGCCTATCTGCAAGCATATGGGAAAAAATAACATTCTACAGAGATGATGTGGAGGATAGATATATCTTCAGCACAGGTATATTTCATAAAACTTTCTTTCTAAGATAATACATGCAGGCTTTATCTTGAACTATACTCGATATTTCGCGTCATGATTTCATTATAAAAATTATAAAAAATTCAGCTTCACAGAATAAAAAAATAAATTTATAAAATATTACTAATCTTTTCTTCAACATATTGATATTTTGAAAAACTTTAATTTACTTAATTTAGAAAACGCAGATTTATGAAAATGTTTCAAATTTTTGACGGGAGGCTAACTGTTTTTTGTTATTCTTGCTTAAACTATTTTTTCCCGCGGAAACGTCTGAAACAGTTAACAATTTAAGCATTTTTAAACGTAAGACTATGACATTCACAGGTTATTGAAATAATTTCAAACCAAACAGTTTTTTCATTTTTTGATAAATGAACTGTAAAATGGTAGTAATTTGCCGCAGTTAGAATTTTTTTTTAATTGTTTAATGTGATTTACTTAGCAAGGAGTTTTTTGATATAAAATTAATTTTCGCGTCTGAATAATTAGATCAATTAATAACAGTTATTAATTTAATTATATGTGTGTTGTTACGATGTTTACTATTTCCTCGATTATTATGAGCACTTTTATAGTTCCTTTTTTTTTCTCGCATTGGCCGAGTTTGATTTAACTTTTATTACATAAAAAATGCTTTCTTACATTCTTCGCCAGGATGCTAATTATGGCGAGACCACATCTTTTTGCACAAACTGATTACGTTTAAATTACACGCTTTTTCACCAGTGTGCGTTTATTGATGTCGTGTCGGTCGATTTGATAAATAAACCCAAGTCCATAGTATATACGAATGCATTTTGTATGCACCGATGTCGACTCATGACATCGACTCATGATCGACTTAGACAGTCCCGAGTCAGGGAATGAAAAAGCTTCCTTTGAATCATATAATATAGTTACATGAACTACAAGGGATCGATAGCTAATAAATAAAAAATCTTTATGGAGCCATTCTTTAAAGGAGCTTAATGTAAAAAGATATTGTGTCACGTTTAAAAAAAGATATTTAATTATTTGGGTGAAGGTGTTTTGAGAGGTAATCTTAGGTTAAGGTTAGGGTAACAATGTTTAATTACATGGATGGAGCTATTTTGAGGTAATATATCATAAGGTTAGGGTAATAATGTTTAATTATATGGATGGAGGTATTTTGAGGTAATATATTATAAAGTTAGGGTAAAATGTTTAAGAATGTGGATGAAGGTGATAAGAAGTAATCTATCATAAAGTTAGGGTAAAGTGTTTATTTATATGGATAAAGGTATTATGAGATAATTTATCATAAGATCAGGGTAAAATGTTTAATTATATGGATCAAAGTGTTATAAGGTAATCTATCATAAGGTTAAGGTAAAATATTTAATTATATAGATGAAGATTTTATAGTGTAGTCTAACATAAGGTTAGGCTAAAATGTTTAATTATACGGATGAAGATGTTATTAGATCCAGTGTTCTCGCTGTCGCTCGCCAATGCGCCAAATTGCGACTAAATTCTTCACTTGGCGAGTAAACAAGAGATTAGATTCGCCAAATTGCTAGTGCTCAATTTTTGCTTTTTCTTTTTTTCTTTATCCTTTTTCATGCATATGCATACATACATACTTAAAATATACACATTTATTATATTTTTAGTGGATATTTGAAATTAGATTAATAACAGTCGCTGTCACAGTTATAAAAACTTAGGTTCTTTTTAGAACATATTGAAAAAAAGGGGTACACTAAAGGCTTAAAGAAATTTTTTTTGTGCTACACAGCGAATCTATTTTGCTAATACTTTTTTCATTTGGCGAATGTTTTTTATTTTTAATTAGCCAAATTACTAACGTTGGTCAAATGTCAGCGAGAACACTGTTAGATACGCAATCATAAGATTAGGGTAAAATGTTTAATTACATGTGTGAAGGTTTTATGAGGTAATCTATCATAAAATTAGGCTAAAATATTTATTTATATGAATGAAGGTGCTATCAGATAGTCTATCATAAGGTTAGGGTAAAATGGTTAATTATATGGATGAAAGTGTTATGAGATAATCTATCATAAGATTAGGATAAAATGTTCAACAATAGGGATGAAGGTGATATGAAATAATTCGTCATAAGGTTAGGATAAAAGACTAAGATTCTTTTATTAATATTCAGTATTTTAGTATTTAATAATTTAAATAATTTTAGCGTTTAATATTTGAAAAATAAATTCTAATAAATTTTATGAAAGAGTTTAATAACACCTCTTAACATATTAAACATGTATTACCAAAATAATAATAATAATAATAATAATCATAACCAAAAAGTTTTTATTTTAATTTCATCAAAATCTAATTTTTGTTACAAAATTTCAAAGCTCTTTACTATTGGTATATACACTTCATATCTTATTTAGGCGCAGATGGAGATGGTGGGCAAGGTATTGCTTTGTATTTCAGAGGAATCTATTTTTTTGCACTCGTTTCAACTGGAGATGAGCTATGGAACTTAACTGTACCTGGACCTGTCAAGAACAACACTTGGAACGAAATTGGCATTAGATGGTCCAAAGAAACTGGATTAGAGGTACATTTCTTTTCTTCAAGTGTTTGGAAGAAGTTTGTAAGACAGAATAATTATGTCAAGAAAAAATTTAAATTGTGCATCTATTGATAACGTGTGATTGAGTATTAGATACTTTTGTGTTTCAAAGAATGTATATTTAAAAATATATATATTCCAGTTTGTTATTGACTTAAACATGTAAGCAGTTTGAACTACATATATTGATAAATGTATAATATAAACCTGTGGTTTATTTTTAAATATATATTATTAAAGAATATATATTTAAAAATATATATTCCAGTTTGTTATTGACTTAAACATGTAAGCAGTTTGAACCACATATATTGATAAATGTATAATATAAACCCGTGATTTATTTTTCTTTTTAAAATGATAATAAGATACGATATTCTTAATATGGATATATTTTTGGAGATTCCAAGTATGAAAATATTTTACTAATTCATTTTTGCAAGTGAGCGAAAAAATTCCTAATCTGGGATTTGAACCAGAACATTTGACTTTCATAGTCAATGCTCTACCGTTTGAACTACTTTGGCTGACAACCGGTGGACATATTTCCCTCAAATAACCTCATTGGCAATAACATCTGGCTTGCCTTGTAGACAGCTCAACAGTAGAATAAACCACAGACAATGGAGCTTCATTTAAACAAAGGGGATACATTATAATTTTGATTGGTGAAATTATCATTGGAAAAATTTAATTCATAAAACTTTACCAATGCGTATGACTGAGTTAAAATAAAAGAACAAAAGTATTTGCATTAAATAGTGCCAACTTTTAGCTTTACTTACTTTTTCTCTTCAATTCAATTTAAACCAGGAAGTTTATTTCATTAAAATTGTTGGTGAATAACCACATAAAAGCAAAAAAATATGGTTTATCAGTTTTAGGTGGTAAAATTTCATTAAATAAGTACTGTATTTCAAATTATGCTCATTTATATATATACATATATTTTTAAACATAAAGTTGGCAGCTATGATATTATAAAATGAAACAATTACAATTTTACTATTTAAAAAATACGATGAGGTTTACACACGCATTAGCAAAAATATACATAGTTTGTTTATATATAAAAATTCAAAAACAGTAGTTTTATTTTATCCAAAAATATCTTAAATAAAACTTTAATTTCTAATAGAAAATTTAAACCATTAGAGTACATTTTACAAAATCAAACTCTACCCCATTACTTCTTTAAAAGATAAATATAAGCGTAATTAGATTTAAGTTTCAATTTAAGATAATAGCGCAGTATTGAAGTAGTTTTATTCGGCACCTAGTGCGTTTCTTAATTTTTTCCCCAACCAACTGCTGCTCCATAGGTAATAATAATTTTATCTGACTTGACATTTTATGCCAAATTAAAAGGGCATCACTATGTTGTTTAGTTTATGCATCAGCATAGTTGGTCTGCCTATAAGGCTAAAAGACTACAACATTTTCTCGATTGAAGATAATTCTGTCATATATATGGTTCTTTTTTAGTACAACATAAATTATTCAATTACGTTGTAATGTATTGGATATTTCAAGCTATATTTTTCAACAAAATATCTCTATTAACTTATTTTAGTTACATCCAACTTTATCTTTCTTCTAATTTATGAATCATCTGGCACCTGATTATTTTTATTGTAGATTATTTAAATCCTGAGATCTAATACTTGAGTTATTTCTATATTCTTTATGCTAAAATATTGTAAAATGCGTGTGAAGTAGAGAGATGCGTGTAATCAAAAGCTATGACCCCCTAAATTTATTTATTTTTTAATAAATTGAAAGAAGATAGAATTATCTGTTAAAGGGCTATTCTGCTTCTTCTTCTGCTTTTTTATTTTTTCAGTTACATTTAAATGTCTGGAGTCTCTTTTTTTTGTCCTACTGTACACAGACTGTTTTTCATGTTTTTTAAATAACATCATATTGTATATAGATTTCTTTTGAAGACACAGATACACATAAAACAATTCACTACATGATCGTCAATTTGCGCGTCAAAATAAGTGATACTAGTCACGGTGACATTTAAAGAAAATGGGGAAAGCAATAATGTGTTGCCACAAAGCACTCTATTGTGTCTAACCAGCCCCGCAAAGAAAAGATGTAAGCATTAGTGTAATTAGTTAAAAAACAATAATTTTAAATTGATTTTATTTTTTGCTTAAAAAGTATTTAGTGTAAAATATTTATAATAAAAATATTAATCAGCATAGATATGTTGGTTACGTACAATTATATGATTCTGAACGCTTATTATGTAATGCAAGCCCGATAAATTTCGTTACTTGCCGTTTGAAATATTGTATGTTTTAACTATACAGTAAAAACAACAGTTTGATTAGATTATTTGCCACTAGTAACCTTACAGAAACATTCTTTGAAGGTTGAAAGTTTGTCTGTAAAATCTAAATGAATAACTAGTACATTTTGACAGATAATTGGATTGGAATGTATATATTTTATTGCTGAGAAAGTATTTGTACCATTCTTCGAAAATTACATTGAAATGAATATATTTTACCCGTAATCTTCTTTCGCAGCTTTTAAAAAATCGTAAATATTTTAATATAATTTAATGATAAATCATTCTTAACCTGCAAATTACTCGTTTTAATTGTAACTTCGTTTTACAATTTCTGGACTCTATTCTGGACTCTAATGATATATCGGTATATATGTCTTTAGAAACGTGATTATCTTTTTTCTGAAAGCTTCTTTGCATAGACCATCTCATATATTAATTTGTCGGCCATTAAAAAATATATATATATATCTCTAATCGAATCATTCTATTATTTTGTTAGCTGTTCATCAATGCTGTTCGAACCGCTCATGTTTTGTACCCAGATAAAGGTAATCCGGGAGGTAAGCGAACAGGCCCCGCGGAATTCAATATTGGATGCAGAAAGAACCAAAATGGAGAATACGTAGACTTCGCATTTGGTGAGTATGATGAGATGACCGTCTGGATGTGGGCTCTGGCTGAAGATCAGGAGCATTTCTATATGGGAGGATATGGTAATAATTGTATTGTTACAATTTATTCTTTTGTTAACGATGTTATGCATTAAGAATATGTAGAATATTTGTAACATTGTTCAAAGGCATTTAATTTTCTACAATTTTAGCATTTAAAGAAGATTAAATAAAATGAATTACCGTATTTATTCGTGTATAACGCGCACTTTTTTTCAAAAAATAGGACAAAACTCCTAGGTGCGCGTTATACACGGAATATTTTTTTACTGCTGGATGTAATCACACGATATGCATATGAATCAAGAAATGTATTCAAAGAAGACGCTAAAACTCGGAAAATCTTACTTAATGGAAGTATTACTACATCTTTATTTCACTCCTTGTACTTTTTTATGCATCAGAACTAGTAACATTATTTAAACACTACACTGTTAAAAATCTGCTGCATTTTGCTGCAACGCACTCCCCTGCTTGTATAGAAAACGGTTACTTGGCCGTGAAATGGCGCTTTCTCATTGGTTGGAATAGAGATATTATATACAAGCGGTGGAAGGCGTTGCAGCAAAATGCAGCAGATTTTTAACAGTGTAATTAGCAATTCTCATTGCCTTCACTCACTCTTATTCCCGCCTGCCGTCATTCACTTCCTGCCCAAAGTCTAAAAATGTATTTTCGCCTTGTTTTCTGGCCTGATTTAATGCTTGTTTCGACTTTCTTTACTGAAATTCATGAGGTCATTCATTCACTTGCATGGAAACTTACGGTGCGCGTTATATACGAGATTTTAAAAAAATCGCCATTTTTCTCGCAAAGTACGGGACGCGCGGTATACACAAGTAAATACGGTATGTTAATATGTATATATATAGATTCTGGTTTCAAAGGGCTGATATTGGCCCCTTATAATGTATGTGCTACTTGGAAACGCAATCGTCAAAAGCAAGTAACTTATATGTTGAATAATAAAATTTGAAATATTTGCGAGTAAAATGCTCAGAAATACATTATTTATTAAGCTTTCAAAACTCTGTATAAATATAATATCTATAAATAAAGAACATTTTGTATTTTATTACCAGACCTACAGAATTTTGAAAGTTATGCTAAAGAGAAAAAAAAAAACAATTTCTTCTTTTTATGCGATTTAAAGTTGAGACTACACCCACAGAACTGCGTAATCGGCATAGAATGTTATAGGATATTTTTTAAATATTTTTTTCAATCAAACATGATTCTATTAATTAGAGGAACCCACAAACCTTTTTTATACTCAAATATTTTTTCTTGATTATAAAATTATTCCGATATTTAAATAATTTAAAAACACTTTTAAAAAAACTGAAGAAAAACAATCCTTAACGTACATGAGGGACTCTCGCATAATTTTATGTCCCTGAATAATAATTTTTATTTTAATATATATTCATGCTTTTTTTCTTATATTGGAAAACGTTCCATTGCATGACTCTATAACAATATTAACGTGATAACTAAGTTTTGGACGATTGTGGAAGACCAAATACACCATGAAACTCCTTATTGGCCCGTGTCTCTGATGTTGGTTAAAAGTTTGGAACTGTCTGTATAAAATTATTTTAGTAAAAGTAATTGGATGTAATTTTTTCCCGAAACTGGGACTATTATTTTATATAAATATGCAGCAAAAAATTAGCCTGTACACATTTTTAGGGTTGTTTTTATTTTTTGGACTCTTTTCATGGATTTTAGATTCTTTACCTCTCCCTCTTTCCGGAGATCAGGAAATTACACACACACACACACACACAAAAAAAAAAAATCCCTTCACATGCAGCCACAGATTTTTTTTTCAACTTTTTTCTCTATAAAAAGTATGCTAGAAAAATAATAGATAAAATTCACTGAAAATTCACTGACAGGAAATTTATTGCAGAAAATTTAAATAAGCATTTAAATATCAATTCAAGCATTGTGGCTGTATTTGCAGGGTTATCTTCCTCAATATTTATTTCTGCCCTTTTTGGGGCAATATTTTTTAAATCGAATCCAATGTAAATAACTGTTGCTAAAAATCAATGCACATTGTTACTATCATTTAGTCTTAACATGATTTGCCTAAAAATAGGTAGTAATTTTCCTAACCGTCTCTTTCTTTTCCCTTAAATTTCCTTTTTTCCTTACTGTTCCTTCCTTAACATCCCTTTAAGACAATGTTATGCCAAAATTTTGTATCAAAAATACTACATTGTTATTATTTCTTATTCAGATGTTCGATGATTATTATCCAAATTCCTTATAAGTAAAAATTTAGAAGAAAATAAAAAGTTAGAGACGTAAAATATCAAAGGGACGGTAAGGAAAGTTAAATAAGCAAGTTTAACTTAAACTTCACTTAATTTAAAAAAAAGAATCTATCCTGCTGATAATTTTTCTTTATTTTGAATCATTAAGGCATTTATCTATAAGTTTAAAAAGTTAAAATATATTCAGTTTAATTTCACCAGATTTTTATTCCTGAAAGTTAAAATTTTATAAGACTGCCTTATTACGTGCTTTACATCGTTTTAATAGCAGGATAATAACATTTTATTTAAAATTTTTGAAGTTCTTCGATAAAATTCTTAAAACTTGTCACGGTATGCATATCTGGTTTTTCTTTGGTAATTTGTCTTCAGCGATATGAGAAAATGCCAGCAAGCATTTGCGACTTGTGCTGAATTAGTCAGACACATTCTTGTGCCAGTACTTTATAAGAGGACGGACATTTCTACAATGACTCCTAAAGAGAGAAAGCATCGTGCCTTATCTAAGACTCCCTTAGTAAACCCTTCGGCAAAGAAGGATCTTATATTAACCTTCATGCTTAATGGCAGGTCTGATCTTTTATAAAACACACGAAAAGAAATAAATCAGCAGGTTCAAACTCCCCCCCCCCTCCCCCCCGCCTACATTTTGGAAAGATATCGTTTCAATGAAATGTGTTTGCATTGTTTGAATCTTTTTTTAAATCCTTACCCACAATTGAGAAGATTTCGATTATTTTATCGGGTATTTATAGGGAATGTCAATTAGTGTTATCTTTGAATATTTTTATTATTCATCAAAATATATTTCTCAATTTATATATGGTTAAAGTAAATTTCATATATACTGTTGATAATTTATTCTTTTAATGTCTGTTTATTATTAATATTGATATATATGTATACATCTATTTCAACATCATTTCAATGAAATGTTTTTGCACTGTTTGAATCGTTTTAAAAAACCCTTACCCTCTTACAATTTAAAAGATTTCTATTATTTTATCGGGTATTTATAGGTACTATCAATTTCTGTTATCTTTGTATATTTTTATTGTTCATTAAGATATCTTTTTCAATTTATATTTGGATAAAATAAATTTCATATATTATGATCATTTATTTTTTATGTCTTTTTATTATTAATATTAATATATATGCATAATTATATTTTTACGCATTTCTTTGGATGTATAGATTCAAATTCAAGTAAGTAGTTTTTAACATCTTTTTTTTCTAATTATTTGAAATCATTTTTAAACAAGATCACCAGATTACGAAATGTCAAAATCCAGACAATACAAAAGTGATACAAAAAAAAAAAAAAAAAAAAAAAAAAAAAAAAAAAAAAACATAACTCAGGTATAAAGTATAGTGTTTTCTGAGTGAGACGTGAAAAAACCAACAATATTAACGATGGTTTTCGATTTAAAAGGAGTAAAATTACATAAATGACTACTGAAACCATCCCTTGGGCCATTTCGGTTGAAAGTAGTTAAAATGTTCTGTATGTGACGCTTACAGAAATACCGGTATCATTAACTATTATAAGTTGCTAATCCTTTGAGCTCTGGTGGGTACATTTCTTCAAAATTCCTAACACGACATCGATATCAGTATTTTGCGATAAATTTGGTTTACGATATACACGAAAAAGTGGACAAAAAGTTTTTCAAATAAATTTGGTTGAATATTCCGGTATCGTTATGACATTTCGGAATTAAAATTAAGTGGAATAAAATTTAACCCTCAGAGCTCAAAGGGTTAAAACACGAACTATGCATAAAAAATACAAAAAAAAAAAAAAAGCTAAAGTTTTCATATTAGCATAGTTGGTTTAATTTGGGGATGCAATAGCTTTGTTGAAACAGCAGTTATATGCAAAAAAACTATCCGACACGTGCTATGGAATGTGCCTTTAATAGGTCTAAAAATCTTCGCATTTTAAACCCTAGATCTAAGTAAGCTGCCTCTTTTCAATGGGTTTAAAAATCGCAATATTCTGAATCCTAGATCTAAAGTACACTCATTGCCATAAAAATTTGCGCACCAAGAAAAAGACGTCCAAATGAAACGAAATTTTACATGCATAAATGCTACTGTGATATTAGTAAATGATTAGAAAACCAAAGAAAAAGGATTAATTATTCCAGAGAAAAATACAAATGAACAGAAATTTTAGTACTCTGTTGGATCCCCTCTAGTGCGAATGCACGAAGCGATACGAGCGGGCATTGATACATACAAGTTCCGTATGATGTCCTGAGACATCTCGTTCCACAGTTGCTGTAAACGCGCTTCGAGTTCA
Organism: Maratus speculifer; assembly: GCA_964019185.1. NCBI lineage: Eukaryota > Metazoa > Arthropoda > Arachnida > Araneae > Salticidae > Maratus > Maratus speculifer. Next base: position 50,324,850 of record OZ025290.1, on the reverse strand, counting down.
AGTAAACTCGTAGGGTGTCCAACTTGTCGTCCCAAATGATCCCAGATATGCTCGATTGGTGACAAATCTGATGATCGAGCAGGCCAGGGAAGGATGGTAATGTGGCGGAGGCAAACTTGTGACATCCTTGCTGTGTGTGCTCGAGCATTGTCTTGCTGAAAAATGGCTACTGGGAGCCCTGCCATTAGTGGCAACACATGTGGCTGAAAGATGTCCTGGATGTACCACTGAGTTGTCATTGTGCCACGAATCTATATTAGGGGTGAACGTGTATCATACGCAATAGCACCCCATACCATCACTCCAGCTGTAGGAGCGGTGTGTCGCTGTAAAGCGAAGGCAGGATTGGGGCGTTCAACACGGGGCCTCCACACACGAACACGGTTGTCATCGCTGCTCAAATTGAATATAGACTCGTCGCTGAAGACGACCTGGTTCCATTCCTTTGCAGTCCAATTTCGTCGTACGCGACACACTTCAAACGGAGGCGTCGGTGGTTGGGTGTCATTGGCAGCACACGTAATGGGTGCCGCGATACCAGATGTTTTTCAAACAGGCGCCTTCCGATGGTTCGGAAAGACACAGGGGTCTGTAGTGAAGGTGCTGCCTGTGTCTGGATAGCAGCCAATGAGGCAGTTGGCTCTACGCGTGCGTTTCGTAGGATGTGACGGTCTTCTCGACGACTGGTCTGTTGAGGGCTTCCCGAGTCTGGTCGCCGTGTAAATGACATCTCTTCAGTCCACTGGTCCCAACACCTCCTTACAGTAAAATCAGAACGGCCTACTTGACGAGCTACTCGCCGAGCTGACCACCCAGCTTCCATCATCCCGATGATTCTTCCCCTCTCCAGCTCTGACAGCTGCTAATATTGTCTTCGTTGGCTGCGTAACGGCATGTCTACCTCAGCGTTTCCTTTGCAAAAGAAAAGGTACACTCACACAAGTTCAGATTACCAGTTTTTACACTTCAAGGAGGACGAAGTTCAACGCCATCTAGTGGCATTATGCAATGCGCTGCATTTCTAATCATTTCCATATCTGCTTTATATGTACCTTCATTCCAAGTTTCGTTACGATCCCAAAATTATTTCTTGGTGCGCAAATTTTTATGGCAATGAGTGTAATTTGCCTACATCCAGTGCTTAACTGGGCGGGAACGCCCAGTTAAGCATAGGAGTGCATTACGAGGAGTGCATAGTGTGTGCATAGGAAGGCCGTTCCCAGAAATTTTTGATTTATTACTGTAAAAATAAATAAATAAATAAATAGATTCAAATATCACTCATGAGCAATTTTTTTTTCAAATCAATCGAAATGATGATGATTGTTATGTATTATAACAATATTTATAAAGTTTATTGATGCTGAAAATGAGCCAGAGAATTAAGTGCTCTTCTAGTGTATGTGTATATGAAAACTGTATCCAATTCAATATCGGAAAGCGAAAGAGTATTTTAGCTGCATGAATAACATCATGACTGATGTGAAAATTTAAATCTTTATTTAAAAAAGCCAGTTCACTTATATTTATTTATAAGCTGTGTAGGATTTCCCTAAAAAGAATTTTGTCCTGAACCATAGCGTCAATTATATTGGTTGTTTGAAGAAGATTGGCAGACGAGACAGTTTGTTGCAAATCAAAAAGCAGGAAAATAAAATCTCTCATTATCGATCTTTATGAAAAATTCTGTCATTTCAATTAAATTTTGCTTCGTGATGGAAAATAGTATTACGCAATTTACAAAATTCATTTAAAGAATGCTACACAATTACAATATTTAAAAACTAGAGTATAATAATTAAAACTGTTAACCCTTTGTGGACGAGCGACACACGTGCCGCAAAAAGACTTAAAAATCCTTGTTTATCCCCACCAGAAAATTATAACCGTAAAATTTGCCTTATTTAATCGGAGAATTTTCTCGATTTAATAAGCCACAAATTTCTATTTTTAAAAAACAGTGACAAAGCATTAAAATTTTTATTAAAGTCTACCATCGCGAAGGGGTTAACTCAGAAAAGTTGATTTTAGGCTAAATGTTTTAAATTGGCTTTTTGCTTAGCAAAAATCCAGTAACACCAACACGGACTCTATGGAAAAATGAGTTCCCAAATACAGCACTACCTATATCACGGTCATTTCACAAAGCACGGACAAAATGTCCTTCGTGTAACACTTACATAAATACCTATAGTTATGAACTTGTTAAAATCTAAAGTATACGTTAAAAATAACAAAATCATGTAGATTTTCATATAATAATAGTTTTTTGATTGCGTTAGTAATTATGTAAATACGCAACACCTATAGTCGTCCTCCAATCCGTCTGCCTGTCCACATGTAACAATGCAAAAACTACCCAACCAAATCATTTGAAATTTAGAATATATAACTGTTATATAATTTTGCCGAGTCATTTCAAATTTTATGAAAATCGGATGTATAGTTCGATTACAGGGACAATCAAACGTATTCTGTTACATTGCGGTCAATGGGAAACAATAGTTTCAAGTGTATGTCACACTCTTTCGAACACAATAAAATTCATATGCATATATGAAATATATACCAAAATATACATTATGTACAATATGTGGGGCAAAGAATATTTTTTATTAATTTACAGGGTCACACAAACGTATTCTATTACATTGTGGTATAAAGAGAAATATTTTTTAGGGTGAGATTTAATTATATTAAACTATTTCACATTTTATGATATCGATATATGAAATTGCTGAGGTTTACTACAAGTGAATTCTTGCATAATAGAAAGCTTAAAATATTTACAGGGACACAGATTTTGGATACTGTACTGTATTCGATGTACTGCATATTTTTAAAACTTTGTTATAGTACGAACGTACTTCTTTTTCTACGTTTGCCATGAAATTTTCGACTTGTTTAATTTGAAGTTAGGATAACAGTGTTAAAACAGCAATAACATGTAGAAAAGCTGTCTAATACGTGACATGGAATGGGCTTCTTATATTTCATTGGGGAGAAATGAGACAAGTTTTGATCTTCATATGCAGGGTGTCTAGCAAATAAGTCCCCGATTTCAAAATTAAATTTCTCAAAAACAAAGATGGATAGAATTATGCGGTAAACGGCTTGTTTATTAAGTAAGCTGTAAAAATCTTATACAGATGTTTCGATCAGTGAATATTTTAAAAAGATTGTGTTCTGATTGCAAAGAATGCTTGATTTGACATTTTTCTTTCATGTTTATGTTTTAGAAAATTTATCTTTCAGAAAAAACGATATTTTGATGCGTATTATAAAATAATAAGCATTATGTACAGCAAACAAAAATGGTTTCAAAGTAAACAATAACGTTAAAATTCCTGCACAAAACATTTTTAAGAACCTTTGGTGTTTCGAATGACATTTTCTTTTGAATATTTATTATAAGCATAACAAAATCAATAACTTCCTTTTGTGCTATGCAAAGACATCCATGGTATTCAGGGCAAAATAGAGGTGTGCCTTTTGTTCCGTTATGTTACTTTATCGTTCATTCACTGAAGTTTTTTCAAGTTGTTTTTTGTTCTTGTTTATTTATTCTGTAATCTGAGAATTTACATATGAACTAATTACCATGGAACAATAGCTAAAGCGTATAAAGACATTTTAAAAAGATTTTGGAGAGAGGTGAAATTATAATTATATGTAATCATTATTATAAGCGGTAACTTTAATAAATTATAATAATTATTTATATATTATACATTTATATATTATATCATAATAAATTACAATAATTTAATAATTAACTTTAGTAAATCACAAGCATAATTATAACCGGTGCTATATTTAAAAAAATCATTAAAAAATAATATTGAAAGACCTTTAAAAAATAGGAATATACAGGGTGTTTCAAAAATGACCGGTATATTTGAATAATCAATGAAAACTAAACGGGCAGTGATGGAAATACACCGTTTGTTGCAATATGCTTGGGACAACAGTAAATTTTCAGACAGACAAGCTTTTGCAATTAATTACAATTTTCAACAACAGATGGCGCTGCAGTCTAGAAAAATCAAAAATACGATATTTTCCACATATCCACCATACGCAGCAATAATATGGTGTAGTTGCTAAATGAAATTACCAGAAACCTTTGTAAACGTGTCAGGCGGGATGGCTTCACATGCAGAAGAAATGTACTGCTTCAGTTAGTTGTTCAATTGTTTCTGGATTGTGACGGTACACCTGGTCTTTCAAATAAAAAAAGCCTCTGCTCTAAAAAAAAAATAAACCATTTTTTCACAGGAAACTTGCAGAGTATATTTGAACAGAGTACAACAGAAAGTTGACTTGCAGAATTGCGCACTCACAAACAGCATTTTCTATATATCATTCTAATCACCTGCAGCGCTATCTGTTGTTGAAAATTGTAACTAATTTTGAAAGTTTGACTGCCTGAAAATTTACTGTTGTCCCAAGCATATTGCAATAAACTGTGTAGTTCTGTCGCTGCCCGTTTATTTTTTATTGATTTTTCCAGTATACCGGTCATACACCACTTTATACAGGGTGTTCCAAAGAATACCCTGTATAAAGTGGTTATATGAAGTTTTAAATAACCTTTTTACAAATCAACCGAACAATTTACAAATAGTGAATTTAATATTTAGATTATTATTATTTTTTTTTAAAGAAAACGTTTAACCGGCTTTTCATTCTAATTTTTGGCAAGCTTAAGCCACAAATATCAGTTACGTTAAGATATTTTACTTCGAGCAGAAGAACACAAGTGATCCTTCGGCAGCAATAAAAATTGAGATCTCAATGCCTTGCTAGGAATGTTTTCGAGTGTGTTAAAATAACACATATTTATGATTAAAATTCCTTTATGAAACTATGTTAAATATATCCTAGTTATATTACTTAAGTTCATTGTGTACATTAGCAATCAAATAAAAATTTTCTTGTCAGTCTCATTTAAATTGTATAGATGAAGAATAAAAAGTAAGAAATAACAAGTCGAAAATTTACCTTAGATGAGGCAAATGAGGTGCTTTGTACTATAAGCTGTTTCTTAAATATCTTGGTCTTGGTGCAATAGCTGTTGCAATCTTATTCCAAAATGCAGAAATACAAATTTTATTACGATTACATATAGCAAATTCAGTAATACATAAATACTATTACACGATCTTAAATGGGACACAATCACCATGGCATGCTAGAATCCTTACCTATCGATGATTAGTAAAGATTTAAGGTCGCTAGTCACTACGTGGCGACTAATGTTCGATGCTTAATTTCGCCATACTATGTCGAATTTTTGTATTTTTTAATGCTATTTTTATTGACGAAAAGGACTCTCTTTGTGATAATCTGATGAAAATTGCGTTATTTTTTGTGATTTTCATTTGAAAATCACGCCCCCCCCCCACGATCCTTTTATGAAGTTAGAGATATTTTTTGGGATCCTCTGACGAACAGTGTTGAATTCAGACACTTTTCTTTGGGTGAGATTTCTGTGACTCTCGAGGGGGGACATTGTAGAGTTCCGGGAGGGGGGGTTGTACTTTTTAACATTTGAAAACGAAAAATTTAAATTTTTCCGAGGGGGGGGGGACGTTTTATTGCTCCGCTGACGAACATCGCGTTTTTCCCGAGTTTTTTTTATGGAATTAGCGGGTTTTTTTCGCGATGTTTAAACGAAATTCGCCTTTTTTTTTTCTACTCATACAATTGATCAAATTGATGTTTTCAGCGACTATTTGTTGAAATTCTGATATTTTTCATTGATATTTGTTTTTTTAGTTTAATCTTATAGATATTTGGTAAACCTCTGTTTTGCTGAACTTTATATCCTAATAGTATACAGTTTAAAGTTTACATTATATTTAATTCATGTCCATATTAAAAGAGTTGTGAGATTAAATGAAATATACACATTTAATGTAATTAGTCTGTTTTTTTTCTTTTCCACTTTCAGTTCCCAAATTTCTTCTCCATATAAACGGTATTGCTTTTATGCATTTGTTTCAGAATGTAGCGACTAGATTATTTGGGTTTCGGAACCACTGGTTTCTTGAAAATTTTGGAAATCTGCACCTATACTTATCATGGGATATCATTGAATCAATTACATGTGATAGGATTCAATAGAAAAATGATCATGACAACCTAGAAGCATTACATATAATGGGATATCATTAAATGGGTATGATAGGATCAGTGTTGTTTCAGGCGATGGCCCGGGGGGCGATGTCCCTTTCAAAAACTCTTGAGATTTTGGGTTTTCAATGGTCAAAAAATGTTTATTCTCAATCCCCCCGGAGTTACTGAAGTCCCGTCCGGAAAAAAGTGTCTGAATTCAGCACTGGATAGGATTTAATAGAATAAAGAAAACTTTATTTTATATCTTTTTAAGTTTTGATTCGGTCATCAAAAAATTTGAAATGACTTGCTTGACAAAATTCTGCAACGATTAAAATATTGAATTTCAAACCATTCGATTTGATATGAGTTTTAGAAAGTCTTGAATACGATTTGATGGTTTTTAGAAAATGTGTGTCTGTCACCGTGTCATTCTGTCTGTGAGTCAGTATGTGACAAAATTTTCCTTGGCGTTCTATCTCAAGAACTAATGCACGGAATTTCACGAAACTTTAAATTCAGTCAGACCTTAAAACTGAAGCTGATTCGTATTTGGTGTACATCGCTCAATAGGTGACGTGGCTATGCTGCATTATTCACAATTTCTAGAATAACTCTATCTAAAGAACTAATGCACGGATTTTCTTAAAACTTAGATTAAGTTAGTCCATGTCATAATATAGTGCTGTGCAAATCGCTCAACTGGGGGCGCTGTTATGCATCACTATTCACAATTAGCGCAATAGCTCTATCTCAAGACCTAATATAGGAATTTTCATCAAACTTCAGATTAGTTAATCCCTAATACAGATTAGTGTTTTTTAGTTTTTGGTTTATATTGCCCAACAGGTGGCGCTGCTATTCTGTATATTTCAGGATTTCGCAATAGTTGTATCTCAAGAACTAATGTATGGATTTTCATCAAACTTCATATTTAGTTAGTACCTGATAAAAACTGATCCTGATTAGTTTCTGGTATACATCATCCGACAGGTGACATTGTTATACAGAAATTATATCATACAGAAACACTGTCATACAGAATAGCTCTGTATAACAGAAACTAATACACGGACTTTTATCAAACTTCAGATTCAGTCAGAAGTGGACATATATTGTTGACGATTAGATTTTGGTGCAAATTATCTAACCTGTGGAGATGATACGCTGCATTTTTCAAAAAATATTGATATGTATGAGATGGAAGAAAGTTTTGATATTGCCACGTCTGACTTCTTTAATATGTACAGATTATATTTTAATAGTTTTTCCCATGTACTGGTGTATGAAAAAAAAATGGCATTCCCTTTGTAAAAACTTTTAGGATTATATTCATTGATTACGGTGTTAGGTCGCATTAGTTTGTTACATTGAACTTTCATAAACTCCTTTGTTCTCTAAAAGATCGTATTTAAAACAGGGCCTCATAAAGCACAAAAGGAACCTAGAGGTTGTTAATGATTTGTGAATTAATTTTCAATTAAATTAATTAATTTGTAATTAAAAAATTTAATGGATATAAAATATGTAATTTGATGTTTATGATCTCTTGATTGTAATTTAGGGATCCTGTACGATCCGAATCTCTTGTAGCCCATGAATTAATTATGCCATTCATACAAAACTTAAAATGTTCTCTAATTTGACAATAAATGCATTTAAATACAGACAGGCAAATCTCAAACACGACATTGCTCTTTATTAACTTTGTTTTATTGAGATATCCGTAATTAGAAAACAAAGATATCTCGCGAATAAAGCGTTCGTAAACCACCCAGTTCGTTAATACACTGCTCAAAACAATTAAAGGATATTTGAAGTTTTATATAAAATAAAGATATAAACGAAATTTTTTTGCCGAAAATAGAAGAAGAGAATCACAAATGCAAATTTTTCTGGTTTTCAAACTGTGGAGTATGCAAATTTTGAGTTCGACGTCAAAAACGTCGCTTCAGCGGCAGCGAATGAAATTTGACTTTCAACTGGATAAAAGAAAATGAAGACAAGGATGATCGGCATTCAGTGATTGCTTTGTTTCGATGAGTACGATGTCTCAGCGAAGTCATTTGACAGATTCAGAAGCTTGGAGAATTTTTGGTAGGTTAGAAGGGGGCCAAACTCAAGCCGAAGTAGCGCAAGCCATTGGAGTGTCACAAAGTGTCATTTCCAGGATCTGGAACCGTTTTTTGGATAGTGGATGTGCCGGCCGAAGACCAGGGCAAGGTCGTAGACGGGCAACAACGCCCAATGAAGATCGGTATTTAGCGTTAACAGCTCGGAGACACCGAAACATGAACGCTACTCTTCTCCAACAACACCTTCGCTCGGCTACAGGCACCACGATTTCAACTCAGACTGTCCGAAACCGCCTCCATGCTGTAGGTCTGTATGCTCGCCGACCGATGGTATGTGTTAGATTAACATCAAGGCATCGTCGCGACCGCAGGGAGTGGACAACCGAGCATGTCAACTGGAGGAGAAGTGAATGGAGCAATATTCTGTTTTCTGACGAGTCCCGTTTTTCTGTGCATCCGGATAATAGGCGTATTTTCATCTGGAGGGACCGTGGCAGTAGGAATAATCCTGGGTTCGTGCACGAAAGTGTCAGATTTGGTGGTGGAGTAGTGTTGGTGTATGATGGCATCTCCATTGACGGGCGCACTGACCTCTATCATTCGAGATGGAGTTCTGACTGGTCGCCGATATAGGGATGAGATCCTCAGACCTATTGTAGTCCCTTACGCTGCAGCAATCGGAGATAACTTCATTTTAATGGACGATAACTGCAGGCTACATCGTGCAAACCTGGTGGAGGATTTCCTTTTCGAGGAAGGAATCGTTTGAATGGAATGGCCAGCGTGTTCTCCAGACATGAATCCAATCGAGCACGTTTGGGACGCTCTAGGAGGACGAGTTTCTGGCCGCCAACAACCCCCACAAACTCTTCAAGAACTGGAAAGAGCTCTTCTGGAAGAGTGGGGCAGAATACCCCCAACTCGTCATTAATAGCCTCATTGAGTCCATGCCTCAAAGGTGTTCAATGTTGCTGGCCGCCCGTAGAAACCATACCGCCTACTGAAAATGATTTTCTTTGAAGAAAACACCTTTTCTTATTCTTTTTTTCTCATATGCACAAATTGTGTTTTTTTCCTTTTGTAAACAAATGCGCAATAAAATGCATTTTTTTCTGCCAAACATGTGTAATTTATTCTCATATAACCTACTATGTCTGTCGACCATGTATCAATCAGCTAAAAAGTTTCCCAGATACAAAATCCACCTAAAACTGTAATATCATTTAATTGTTTTGAGCAGTGTATTTATCCACTATAATTTAAGTCCTATTTTAAAAAGCAATTAAAAATACTTTTAGTTGGTGCCCTGCCCTGCTACATTTTGTTTTTCTAGCACTCGATTATTCCAATGTCTCATTGACGCTTAAATTCACTTCAAACTACTGTTGGAAGAACATTCTTAGCAAGATAATTCAATATAAATCCAATATTATCAACACATATAATTTGATTTTAAAGTCTTTTCGTCTAAATTCTCTGAGACATTTGGTAAGTTAATAATAATAATAATAAAAAAGGTTTGTCTAAGAAACATTAGATTCAAATGCTGCTATAGACATATATGTATATATGTGCGTATATAGATAGCATTATTGTATAATACATATTTATTTTCTCCTTTATAACTAGCCTGTGATCCTGAGTTGCATCCGTTACGTTGTGAAACAAATATTGAGAAAATTTTAGAAAACATGGTAAAATAATCTTTTTATCTCTAATGTATATGCGTATTCTTTTTTATTGCATTTAAAAAAACATTAAATGTTATTACTTAATTTTCAATTTTTATGTGTGCAATGCATTTTATTGTTCTTTTTTATCTTTATATATTACAGTGATAAAAAAAATTAACACCCCCTACTGACTATGCAGTAAAATATCGTAGAATAAAAGTACTGTTACCAAACGATTGAAAATAAAGTCTTCTTTCAAATGATGTATGTAAAACATTCTTAGGGGGCTGTCTACATATCAAAATAAACCAGAACTTTCTGTTTTCGATAACAAGACCAAATTTTGACACCATAAAAAAATCTACAGCCTTCAATTAGCTTAATTGTAAATTTGCATTAAATTCGTACGATTTAATTACTTTGAATCGATTTAAATCATTTTTTCACAACACGACGATTTAATTACTTTAAATGGGATTATTTTAGGGGTGTATCCAAATTGAAGTTCAGTACTTGAAGATTGTTGAAATTGATTACGTCACTTCCATTAATGTATTATTTCTTGTCAATATGATCATTATTACGATTACGACTATTGTTATAAACCGTAAAATCCTCTTCAATATTCATTTTATAATGCTAAGTTGTCGAATATGTGAATGTGACTCAAATTTTTGAAGTGTTTCTATAATGCTTTTTCTCAGATTTTAAATGTAACTCATACTTTTTTTTTATTTATTGGCAAAAATGTTGAAATATTAGTTAATGCAATATTTAAAATAAAAAACAGTTTAAAGCAATATGTTGAAAAAACAGATGTTGAAAAATCAGACAAGTTGGTTTTTTGTTTGAAAATAAATCCCAAAGCCATCAATAATGTCATTTTTTTAAATGTTATTGAATAAATTTGGATTGGAGGGATTGATTCTTGGTTAGATCTTTTCAGCCAAATCTGCATGGTTTATATTCAGATTTATTTAATCCTTTTCCGTCACACTGTGCCTGTCTGGGATACCTAATTTTAATTCCAAACTTGCAAACTGCACTAATAATATTTTAGTAAAATTTTGCCTTTAAAATAAAAGCTTAAATTAAGAAATTCAAAATATCTAAAAAATTCGTTCGTGAATTCCGGCGAATTATCAGCACACGTGCTGGGATAAAATTTACCCTAATTACATTGTAAAGCCAATATACAAATGTAGGTGCATTTGCCGACGAAGGTTAGTTCTTTTCTGAAAGGTTGCTAAAAAAGAGAAAATTTTCGAAAATCGTATTAAATTATAAGATTGCACTAAATTTTTATAAATTTTTGTTCTAAATCTGGAAATATTTTTATAGTTTTTTAGTAGGTACATATTGTAATTATTACTAAAACTTTTCAACACCTACTTTCAAATAATTTCAAAAAAGCAAAAAAAGCTCTATGAACATGCAGTAATTTTATAAAGTAAAGAGCAATTTAATATTTTTTTTTCTATAAAAATACAAAAATAAATAAATAAATAAATAAATAAAAATAAAAAAGGGAAAGAAAAAGAAAAAGAAGCTTCTCAATTTTTTTCGGGGAAAACAAAAGTATTTTTTTATATTGTAAACTGTTTTAAAGTATATTTCTGCAATAGTTAAAAGTTATATTTTTCCAGTTTTTATAAACTGGTGTAAATAGCTGAAAAAGTTCGCATTCAGCCGATTTAAGAAATGTCATTTGAAAACTGTTAAAGCTGCAATATACAGTGTGTTTCCGAATTCGATCGACATATTCAGAGGAGTAATAGTTGGCATCAAGAGGATGAAAAAGTATCAAAGAACATAAGGTCGCAAACCACTTTTTTCTGTATAAAGACAGGATGTTTCATCCTAACTGAATTTGGGTGAACGGTGACAATTTTGAGAACTATCAAAACAATACAATGAAAATGCAACGAAATATATTTTGTTTTGAGTAAAATGTTATACCATCAAAAAAAGTTCTGGAAAAACAGGGTGTTCAAGCAATCGATGATACTGTAGGAACTGATAATCGCAGTCCAAAATGTGGAGGTCAAGTGCATACGGCTGGCACGTATGATAGAAATTTCTACTCTCTTTTTTATTGTTGTTCCATTTACAACGAAGGTGAAAATGTCTGTTAAAAGTTTTATTGCAATATATTTCAATTTTCTGAAAGTTATCACCATCAACTCAAGCTGAGTTAGGGAAGAACACCTATAATAAATACGTGGCTTACGATGCCATGTTCTATCGTAATTTTTCATCATCTGCATGCTTCGAATCACCATTTTGAATACCGCCTCTAGTTATGATGAGGAACCTTGTATTTCATTTATTATAACCAAATATAACCAAATATATTACTCTATTGCGTCAAGGTTTATTTTTCATAAAAAAATTAAATAGTAGTCTTCAAAAGGCTGCATTATTTATTGCTCCCCACAACCATAGCATTCCTATATTTTTGTTCTGGAAATGTGACAAATTTTTTTCAAAACATGTGAATAAAGGCGATACTAAAGAAGAATGGCATGTAATTTATTTCAAATGTTTTTTTTTTGGGGGGGGGGGGAGAAATATATTATTATAAACCTGTTTTAATTTTCTCATTGAATGTAGCTGTTTTCATTTCTGAAAACAAAAGCTGAAAATTAAAAATATTGTGCTGATATTTTAAATTAACTTTGGTTTCATCAATGAAACGTACGAAAGAGAGTATTTGCCGCAAAAGTTTTTTCTTAATTTAAAATAATTAAAAGCATACACAAAATACTTTTTATTAAGAGTATATGTTAGCTAAACATACCTTTAATCCTAAATCACTTTTCCGATCACCCGAAAAAATTTTGTATAACTTTTTTGAACCTAGATTTTTCAAATGAATAAAAGATTTTTTAAAGAATAAATACTTATATTGTATTGAGATATTGAAAAAAACATTTTGTACTGTTTTTCTGCTTTAAAAAAATAAAAATGTTTTTAATTTTTTTCCATTCAAACGAAGATTATTGTGGTAAACTAATAGAGGAAAAAAGTATGAAGATGGGTATTATGGTTACAAAATATGATAAAAATTTTATTTTTCAGGATGATAAAAACTACTTAATGTTCAAACAAATTTAGGGTAGTTTGAGAGTACCACATCGAGATAAGAACTTTTGAATTTTGTGCGGTACATTGTGTAGAGTAATACAGGTTGTTCATAAAAATCCCAGTGTCCATACTTTAGATATGAATTTTAATAGTATGAGCTGTAAGTGTTGTAGAGTAGCGGTTCAAGTTCACAAATAAAGAACTAATTTAAAAAGTTTTAGATAAGTGCATGCGCGGGTATTGCTTTGTATATTTACTCGCTTGCAGTGCCCCAAACGCAAATTTGGCGATTTCTGAGCGTAAAGCAGTTTGTATTCTACAATTTACTAGAAGTGAATCTGTAATTTCAGTTCAACAGGTGTCACTTTTACAGTTTAACTGGGATTTAAAATGTGGATAAAACATTTATCGATGATATAAGCAATTCCAAGCGACAATGTATTTTGTAAATGGAAAAAAACAGGACGATCAAAAATGTTTGTACAGGATGTTGACCATGACACAGTATCTTATCTGCGTAGTCCTAAGAAATCTGTTTGGAAATCAAGTCTTTAACTTAGTTGAACTGGAAGGTTTTAAAAACATGGATGTCTTTGTAAAACATGCGTGTATACTGGTTACAGTTGTAGCCTATTTGTGGGAAGAATTGGACTTTATGCTATGTTGTACCTCATACTTAAATGTGCAAATATTGAATATTTGCAAGAAAAACTAGATTAGTTTACCTTTAACTTGGTGTATGATTTGTTGTAAATAGTTTACACTGTTAAAAATCTTATCTTAGTTTAAATCCAATTTTGATGCTCAAAAGCTGCCACTGCAAAATGGTGAAATCTTGAATCAATATTTGGAGCTCCTGTTGAAGCATAGTTCCAATAGTTGCAACGAAGTTGAAAAAGAAAACTCCGAATGTTGGTTTGAGATTTCACCATCTTATGTTGACAGCTACTGAGCACCAAAATTTGATTCAAACTAGAGAAAAAAATTTAACAGTGTAAATTAAAGTGTAATAATATACAAGTGAAATTGGAACATTATTTTACGAACACCTATAATATGCAAGAAAATAAACTTTGATTTTTTTTCGAGTAGTTATCGCTTTTAAATTAAATCTTTTAAACTTTTTAATTTAAAAATCAGAAAATCACTTAAAATACTGTATTTTTCAGGGAAATGTTGAAATAGAGAGTGCTGATGCTTTAACAGATGCTCTTGATCATTTAAAGAAACTATCCGAAGTACAGAAAGATCCTCCGGGTAAGTTTTTCAACTGTATTATTTAAAGTAAGAAGGTAATTATTCAGCATAAAAAAATAAAATTTACGAATTAACTAGTAAATAACTTTAAAATAAATAAAGCAATAGTAATATTAAGTTTAATGTATCACGACAAAACAAAAGCAAATAAAATAATCACTGGGCTCTAACTCTACCAAAAACCATAGTACATTAATGTGATTGGAAGAGTTGCAAGAACGAGTATTAATTATGCCTTACTAAAATTATGCTGATAGTAGAAACCTTGAGATATTTCAATGTTGATGTCTCACTTTCACAACATTTTTTTTCTGTAAACTTTACCTCCAGATATAAAATTGAAAGTCATTCCATCAAATGAAAAAATGAATAAAAATTAGAAATTGCGCAGGCTTAAAGTTTGAAATCATTAATATTAAATTCATTTTTAAACGTTTTAAAACAAATTGAATGCACATTTTTTTAACTTAAAAGCTACTTGGAGGAATGATTTAAATTAAATAATCTGTTACTTTTAAAAATATATATACATAAAAATAAACTTTTTGAAAAGCGCCATTAAAAAAATGATTGGGTAAAACTTCAGCGGGTTTTGGCTGTCACTTTACCTTATTTTAAGAACTAATGGAATTTTTTTTATTTCCTTTTTCACTATTTTTTTATTTTGAATTTTACCTTATATTATATTTTTAATTTGCTCAATCTTTTCTCAAGTTTCTTATATGTATATATATTTATAGTTATATATATGTATATTAACACTCATTTTCACTCAATATTACACTACTGTTGCACTAAATTTTTCAATGGCAATTTTATGTTCCTTAATCATTTATATATCGCAACGATCGTTACTAGGAAAGCGCAAAATGAATATAGACAATCCAATTCTTGAAACTTCAAGATTAGAGACACCCTGTGTTGCTAAAAATAAACGAAAATAATGTCATTATAAGACTTTGACGATAAAAGGATGCCTTGCGAAACAAACTTTTGAAAGATTATTTTTTTTTGTCCTTTCACTGAATATATATATATATATATATATATATATATATATATATATATATATATATATATATGTAATAAAATAAAAAAAAAATTTGCGCCATTTTTTTTTATTCTCTCTTAGCTTCAATGCTAAATTTGTGGAACATATTTCAATCTTAGTTTCGTAACTTGTAACAGCTAAAATTCTTTTTCTTACTTTAGTTATTAATAAATTATTTCTTGCTTCTCAAAAAGGCGGGAAGTATTTCGTAAGCTTTTTACTTTCTGGCATATTCCTGCGATTTTAATTTTAATTTTTATTTTTTAACATCGCGTGACAAGTGTTACTACGCGTTGCTAAAGGGCTTAGTGTTCCGAGGAAAAAATATAGTTCTTGCCAATAGACCGCCTATTACGGCCAATTAGAATTGATCATTTTGTCCGTTAGAGGCTCGAGTCCATCCTGATTGGATTTTTAAAATGATTGACGCGGAGTAGGAGGGCGCTAGTTTTGTCGTGAAAATGATTTTTTCATTTGGCTTTTCAGGAGAGTAGAATGCACCTTTTCTTTAAACTATCAAGACGCGCGTTTTATTGCTCCGCTGAATTAGAATGCATTTTTTCTTAAAAAACTACTCGGAAGCCATGTCATGTTTCCCGAGAATGCGATTGACTTTCAAAAATTATTAGGATGCTGTTTCTTCTTTCTCCCCAAAATTCTAATATTGTGGAATGTAGCTTAATCACGGAGTTGGTGAAGTGGAAGTTATTCGATGAGAGTGCCAAGGTGATTGCGTGAAAGAACTTAACTTATTTATGAGTTCTAATAAAATTAATTTAAAGACTGCTTGATTGAACTTTCTTATGGGGAAATAGCCCAATAAACTCATCCACTGCTGGTCAAATTGCCGGAGCGACTGCTCAGCTCGTCCCACTGTTGATTCTTGGTAGTAGTAATCTGTTCTGCCTCATAGATGGTGTGCCACTGGAACTTGTACATTGTTATGGAACATCGATCTCGTCGAATCATTACATATTAGCCGGCAGGATTTCTTAAATGAACCTGCATACGTCTCTAGAGAATTCTTCGCAACGCTGTGTGTGCACGTGCCATTTTCGCCGAGCTTGAAACTAATTGCTGGAACTTCGGCCTTTGTTTATTACTCATCTTGAACCGACATGAATCAATCTGTGAAAAAAGATCGTCTTATAAAGTTTTGTTTGTAATTATGTGTGGTATCTACATCTACAAATATTTTAATTGTGAAATATACCTCGCATTCTAGTGAGAAACTTTTCAACTGTGAGATATGCAACCAAACTGTGAGATATGCAAAATAAAAATTACAAAAGATCACCTGCATGAAATCAATTCAACATCATTTTCTTTTATTTATTTATTTACTGTATTTTCTAGGTAAAAGTGCATAAATATTTTGATAAATTTTCATTTCATAATAAATGAACACCTGCTGTATGGTTGCGAAACTACGGTAGATTCCATCAGTAATACAAGATAATTGAAATTTACACCTGTGAGTCGTATCTACGAAGTTCTTTATTTTTGTTTAGTTTAATAAAAAATTAGGTATTTGAACAAGGCCACATCGAACATGTCTGTAAGTTATTATTTATTATTTTATTGTTTTATTGATTAAGAAATTTAATGATAATTTCTTTGTTTAAATTCTTGATTTTTTTTCTCTCTTTTATTACAGATATTAAAAAATAAATTTGTTCTTAATTTATAATTAATTAAAATTTTCTGCTCATAGAAATTTTATTTAGTTTTAAATGTGTTATTTTTTTTTTAAATCGAAAGATGGATTAATTTGTTGTTAAAAAAATACTCTGTTGCAAAATTTATTTTCCATACGTAAAGAAAAGTATTTTTGTTTTTAAAATTATTTGTTATTTCCCATGTATGGAAACCCGATATTTATTATTTTATTACTTATTTATTTATTATTTATTTATTTTTATTATTATTTATTGAGGTATTTGAAGTATAGTAATTGAATTTTAATAATTGAAGTATAGCATTTAAATATTTTCCATATGAATTATCCTTCTTTCATGTTACTAAGGTCAGGATTAGTAAAAGAAGAAAAAATGTCAGAAAATAAACTTGATATTGTCCCTTTTGAATTTGGGTCGGGCATGGATATATTTAAATGGTTTAAACATTTTGATCGAGAATGTTCGGTAGAAAAGAAAGATAATGAGTGGAAACACCAAAATATTTCAAAATATTTAAAGGGGGAAGCGCTAAAAACTTATATAAATGATTGTTTGGATTGTGCTACTTATGAAGAAATTGTCGAGATTTTAAGTGAAAAATTCATTCAAGTTAGAGTTCCAAAATTTTCTGAATTTACTTCCTTAAAGTTAAATGATCTAAGTGATTTGGATTCTTATTTTAGAAAGAAAGTTGAGATTGGAAGGCAACTTCAGCTTGAGGAAAATTTAATTATACAGGGATTAATTGATGGCCTTCAGCCGGAGTATCAAAATTGTTTGATGGTTAACCCTCCTTCCAATACTCGTGAATGGTTTCGCATTGCTAAACAATTAGCAGCGATTCCAAATCATACCTCTAATAACGGCAATAGAAATTTTCAACAAACTAGACCAATGCACAATCCCAATCCTCAGCCCAGACATTGGACTCGACCTACTCCAAACAATCCATCCCAAAATTTTAATCCTAGGTTTTTCACTCCTAGAATGCCTGCAACTCATTATCAAAACAATTACCCTAGTCGTCCGTGCAGAGTATGTTTAAACAGAGGCATAGAAAATGCATATCATTGGGAGAGGAGTTGTATATTTAACACAAATTCCTGTCAAGCTCAAACTCCTGCTCATATTCAACCACCCCCTACTAATAATGTCTGACAATTATTTATCCCTGGATATGTGGGCAATAACAAAGTGTATTGTGTGGTGGATAGTGGATCAACTGTCTCAATTTTACCCCTCAAATTTGTTCGATATTTAAATGGTAATTTACATAATGTTACCCCTATTACTATCAGACAGGCACAAGGAACTCTTACAATTAATAAATCTTGTCGATTATGTATTAAATTTGGTAATATAAAGAGATATGTTAATTTTTTAGTAAGTCAACTTGATTTGGACTATGCTATTTTAGGTTTACCTGATTGTGCCAAATTTAAATTGAAAATTGATTGTGCAAAAAGCCAGGTGTTACAAGACAATATTTCGTTAAACCCATATGTCAACATATCCAGTGATAACTTAGAATTGCTTCATTTTGATATTATAAAAAATGATACTACTGTGCAACCCGATTATGGAAATACCATAACTCCTCAATCCTTGTCGCGAACTAATAATGATGATTATAATCTATTGGGGGATCTGAATGCTATTCAAAATAAAAATGTAAGGGAACTTTTAAGGGATTATTTAGATATTTTTGCAAAAAATAAATATGATGTAGGGAGAATTAATATTGAACCTCAGCGTATTTATCTTAAATCTGACCTACCAATATCTTTGAGGCCTTATCGTACATCCACTGCTGATGAAAAAGAAATATCTCAGCAAATCCAATCATTATTAGCTGCTGGGTTAATTAAAGAAAGTTATAGCCCATACTCTTCTCCAGTTACGTTAGTAAATAAACGAGATGAAGGTAAAAAAACCCGAATGTGTGTTGACTACCGAAAATTAAATTCTATCATGAAAAATGACGCTGAACCTTTACCCCGAATAGATGAAATTTTAGACAAATTAAGTGGTGCCCAATATTTCTCTACACTAGATTTAGCCTCAGGCTATTGGCACATACCTATTCACCCAGCCGATTCCGAAAAGTTAGCCTTTACTACTAATTGTGGGCTCTGGGAATGGAATGTTCTCCCCTTTGGTGTAAAGGTAGGCCCCCCAATTTTCAACAGGACAATTAGAAGAATTCTTACAAAATATAAAATAGACTTTGCTTGTTATTATTTTGATGATATAATTATTTTTTCTAAATCAATAGATGAACATATACAGCATCTCATCCAAATTTTTGATTTATGCCGAATAGAAAATATTAAATTAAAATTATCTAAATGTACTTTTGCTCAAAAACAAATCAATTTTCTAGGGTATGAAATCCAAAATGGAACTTTAACTCCAGCTAATACTAATATAGAAACGATTAAAAAATTAAAACCTCCTACTAACACTAAAGAATTACAAAGATTTCTTGGTTCTATAAATGTGTATCATAAATTTATTGACAAATATGCTGAAATTAAACACCCCCTAAATAAATTACTTAAGAAAGATACTATTTGGGAATGGAATACTGAATGTCAAAACTCTTTTCAAAAATTAAAAGATGCCCTCATTGCTAAACCAATTTTAAAGATTTATGACCCAAAATTACCCCTACACATGTTTGTTGACGCTTCTCAGGTAGCGGTAGGTGCAGTTCTTAAACAACCCGACCATAATAACTTTTTACATCCAATTGCTTATTTTTCTAGAGGATTGAGAAGTTATGAGAAAAATTATTTCATTACCGAACTAGAGTGTCTTGCTATCATTGATACTTTAGATAAATTTTATCATTACTTTCACGGTGTACAATTTACCATCCATACTGATCATGCATCTCTTGTTTGGTTAAAAAATGTCAAACATTTAAGAGGTCGATTATTTAGGTGGTCATTGAAGTTAAGTATGTTCGATTACAAAATAGAGTACTTAAAGGGATCTACAAATGTCGAAGCCGACATGTTGTCCCGAAACCCTATTTCTCATTTTTGTAAGCCCCTTACTTTTCTTCTTGACGTTAAAGAGATTATTGAGATGCAAGAAAAAGAAAATGTGTGTGGATCAAATTATATTAATGACAATGGACTGATTATAGTTAAAAGAAAAGGTTTTCGTAAAGTGGTAGTTCCCATGTCCCTAAGAAAAAAATTGCTTAATGTTGCTCATGAACAGTTTGGTCACCCTGGTGTTCAAAAAATGCAAAATTTAATTTCTCCTAACTATTATTGGCCAGATATGACCCAAGACATTACTAACTTTGTTAAATACTGTGATATTTGCCAGAAAAATAAAAA
This sequence comes from Maratus speculifer, assembly GCA_964019185.1. Lineage (NCBI taxonomy): Eukaryota > Metazoa > Arthropoda > Arachnida > Araneae > Salticidae > Maratus > Maratus speculifer. Next base: position 50,304,555 of record OZ025290.1, on the reverse strand, counting down.
ACCTAGACAGAAAAAATTTGGCTTATTACAAGCTATGCCCACTACAGATCAACCTTTTGACTGTCTGTCTGTTGATACTGTAGGAGGGTTCAATTATTATAATTCTACAAAAAAATATCTCCATATTATAATAGACCATGCCACAAGATATGTTTGGGCATTTCCTTCCAAAAGTGTCACTACAGAAACTTATACAAATTGTCTGAAACAAATTTTCAATATCAAAATCCCTCAACAATTATTCTGTTTTAGTAAGATTTCAAGTGTACAGTCCCCTCAAAAAATACTTAGTGACAGGAATGCTGCTTTTACTTCTTCAAGATTCAAAAAATTCCTGCGAAATCATAATATTAAACAACGTTTGACCACTGCCCATCATCCACAAACGAATGGGAAATGTGAAAGAGTAAATCAGACAATAGTAACTAGATTAAAATGTAAAGTAAACTCCACTACCTCTAAAATTCCCTGGACTAAGCTTTTAACTGAGGTAATTAATGAATATAATAATACACCCCATTCTATTACCAAATTTCCACCTGCGTACTTGCTTTTTGGCCAATTACCCTATGACTCCCCCTTACAACAAAATTATTATCCCCCTGTTCATGAAGCATTTAAAATTGCTAAAACAAGAACTGATGAATTTCATTTAAAAAATAAAAGATATTATGATAAAGATTATATCGAACCAAAATTTAAAATAGGAGATCTAGTTATCTATGAAGAATTTCAGTACCCTAATACTAGAAAGTTGTCACAAGTATTTAGTGGCCCTTATAAAATTCTTAACAAATTATCCGAAGTAAATTTTGAAATTGATAGGCAAAACCAGTTCAAAAGTTCAGAAATAGTACATGTATCTAAATTAAGGCCTTATTATTCCCCTGATAAATTTAAATTAAGTCATGAGCAACAACCCCCTAATCAACAACAACAAACTCAGGTAAAAACTGTAGCTTAAACTATATCTCTAGTTTATCATTTTATAATTTTTTCTCTTAAACAGTAAATTTCTTTTCATATTTTAATTCAGATAATATCCTGTAATTCTCACAGAATGGCAATGATATCTCTTGACTGCAGCGAGAGTGTCACTTGTCTGGAAATTTTTATATTTGTTTATTTATGCCGGCGTAGACGAACAAAGTGGAAATTTCTTATTCTGTACTGAATTATCTCAACTGAATTATGTTCAACTGAATTATGTTCAACTGAACCTATTTGTAATATTAAATTTAATCTATCAATTATTAAATTAATTATTTGCCAAGTAACAAAATTTTTATCACTTTATTTTAATATATTTTTTTTTCTTTCTCTCTTTCTTTGCTTCTGCATTCCAGTCCAAGTACATGTCAATTATAATATAATTTTGTTTCTTTTTCTCTTTCCTACTTGCATCTTGCAATGTTTTATCACACCGAGAGAATATTTATTGCGTAATTATTTGACATGAATAGATCTTGTTTTTTATTTTTATCATTTATTAATATTTCTTTTTAAGAATCTTAGTAGTTTAAAGGTCACGTGCATTCTCAAACATGAACAAAATTTTTATTTATCTTTATTTTATTTTAATTTATCATATTATATTTTAATTTTTTTTTTGTACATATTCCTACTTAATCCTGTACTCGGATTACCAGATTAAGTAAATGATTTCATAGTTGATTGCATTTTTTATTTTATTCCACTTCTCTCTATATTTCATCCCAAAAATATGAGATGAGATAAACGAGATTAAGTATTTAAAGAATGTCTTTTGTGATATTTATTATTACTTATTAAGAGATTTACTTATACCCATTATGAGATTTACTTACACTTATGATATTTATTATTATTGATATTTTTCCTTATTATGTTTCTTAATTATATTGTTTATTATTTACATTGTTAAATTTTATTATTACTATATTATAAAATGTGTTATTAATTAAAAATACAATTATAAAAGTATTTTCACAAAGATTCCAAAATGGAACTGTTATGAATGTTCAAGGACTTACTCACACAAAAACTGAACTAATATTATAATGTTAGCTGATGAATTTGGACAGTTAAATGAATTAGACATCCTTGAAATGAGGTAATGAACTATGCCATTCCAAATATGACTTTAAGAGGATTTTTGAAACAAACTTTTAAAAATTGATTTCTAGATTTGACATTGTTAAAAAAGAATTTAACGTTATTGTTTTTCATTTTTATGTTTCATTTTTATGTTATTACTATGGGTAATTGCTTATATTTTCAAATTACTTTTTGATGTGTACTTTAAACAAGATTATATCTTGTATTTGTATTGAAGCCTATTTTATTGTATTTAAATTTGAAGTTATTCCACGCATCACCTTGGTGTTTTTAAATTTGAATTCTATATTTATATAAAAAAGAGAAATTAATTTAAATTTTTTTTATTCAGTATCTAATTATTATTACTTATATCAACAACTTCGTGAGCTAAGTCTGCATCATCTCCCTTTCTGTGAAATTGCAGGTCTCAGACCTACTTTTTCACCCGTCTTTCTGGGAGGGGGGATTTGTAATAAAATAAAAAAAAAATTTGCGCCATTTTTTTTTATTCTCTCTTAGCTTCAATTCTAAATTTGTGGAACATATTTCAATCTTAGTTTCGTAACTTGTAACAGCTAAAATTCTTTTTCTTACTTTAGTTATTAATAAATTATTTCTTGCTTCTCAAAAAGGCGGGAAGTATTTCGTAAGCTTTTTACTTTCTGGCATATTCCTGCGATTTTAATTTTATTTTTTATTTTTTAACATCGCGTGACAAGTGTTACTACGCGTTGCTAAAGGGCTTAATGTTCCGAGGAAAAAATATAGTTCTTGCCAATAGACCGCCTATTACGGCCAATTAGAATTGATCATTTTGTCCGTTAGAGGCTTGAGTCCATCCTGATTGGATTTTTAAAATGATTGACGCGGAGTAGGAGGGCGCTAGTTTTGTCGTGAAAATGATTTTTTCATTTGGCTTTTCAGGAGAGTAGAATGCACCTTTTCTTTAAACTATCAAGACGCGCGTTTTATTGCTCCGCTGAATTAGAATGCATTTTTTCTTAAAAAACTACTCGGAAGCCATGTCATGTTTCCCGAGAATGCGATTGACTTTCAAAAATTATTAGGATGCTGTTTCTTCTTTCTCCCCAAAATTCTAATATTGTGGAATGTAGCTTAATCACGGAGTTGGTGAAGTGGAAGTTATTCGATGAGAGTGCCAAGGTGATTGCGTGAAAGAACTTAACTTATTTATGAGTTCTAATAAAATTAATTTAAAGACTGCTTGATTGAACTTTCTTATGGGGAAATAGCCCAATAAACTCATCCACTGCTGGTCAAATTGCCGGAGCGACTGCTCAGCTCGTCCCACTGTTGATTCTTGGTAGTAGTAATCTGTTCTGCCTCATAGATGGTGTGCCACTGGAACTTGTACATTGTTATGGAACATCGATCTCGTCGAATCATTACATATTTATATATATATATATATATAATGTGTGTGTGTGTGTCTGAAAATTTCAAAACTTGTTATATTTTGAAGTTATTAAAATTGAGAATATTAGTACTATTTTTAAATTTTTAAAAGACAATTTTTGGAGAATTTTTTGTACAATGACATAAATTTTGTCTTTGAATGACAAAGTTTAGAATTTAAAACCATTTAATTAAAAGCCAAGTGTCGAAAATAATAACATAAAAATATGTAAAAATTTAGCTATCAACTATTACGCATCCTTTCTACAAATGTATTTAATAGTAAAATTGGCCTTAAATTTTTTTAGACTAAAAGATCAAATTTTTCTTTTGAAAAATAGTGGCATGTAAAATCCGTGATATTTGTCATCCATAAAAATTGCTGCATTGCTCCAAATAAAGTTCACTGAAAAGATGATGAAATGTACTATATTAAACGAAAAGTTTAAATACGATTCCTTTCACAAATGTGAAAAAATATCATAAAAGTCCTAAAAAATAAAAATAAAAAAATTTGGCATTTGCATCTGTCTTCCTGGAAACAAATTTGCAGACCTATTTTTGCGACAACTTTTCCTAACTATCGTACACACACTATTATTGATATAGATTTAATAAGCATTTATATATATGTAGGAGAGAGGGGGGTTAGTATGGACAGAAAAATTTAATTTAATTTTATAAAATTCTATGAGCATTTTTAAAATTTTGCAACCCTTTCAAATTGAAGAATGATAGTTTCTGTTTATTAACATACAGGAGAGATAATGATAAATACAGTTAAACAATAAGAAAATTGGCAGTTTTTAACATTGATCCATGTGTCCACACTTACCCCTACAAGGGGTTAGTGTGGACAAAACCAAAATATGTTGGGGGCTAGTGTGGACAGGTAATTTTTTTACAAATATTTCTTACTTTCTAAACTTCTAAGTTTAAATTACAGTCTAAAGGGTTTGTGGAGAAAGAAGGAACACAAACAATCACAAGTTGTATGATTTTTTTTTCTATTATTCCCCATTTTTAATTAGGGAATTATTTTTCATATCAAAAAAAGCAAAATGATGTGCTGGATCTTTTTTTCTGCAGAAATAAAAAATCATAGACACTAAAACCATTTACACTTTCCACTCTGCCTACAAAATATATAATATTGCAACATCTAAGAGTTGGTGACGATGAGATTCGTTTATAACAAGGTAACAGTTGATATTTTTCATGCTTCTAACCAACATAGAAAAAAAATGTATGTTCTATTTTATTGAATTAATTTAAAATTAAGGCTAAATTAATCCTCTAAAAGTGCAAAATTGGCGAATTTAAACAAATAAAAGAAAAAGAAAAAATTTCAAATTTCTGCCTGAAATGTTTTGATGAAAATTTCAATACATATCCTTATTTATATGGAAAATAGTCTTATTTGATGTTTAATATAGTAATTACATTTGTAAGTTAACGTACTTTCTGTAAATCTTTACACTATAATAAATTTAGTACTTAAAATACAAATTATGCAGTACAATAAGCTGTCTACATTAACCCCATGCTAACATTGTGAAGTTATTCTTCCGTTATACTCATTTAACCAAATTAATATCTTAATGAAGGTTATAGAAATAAAGAAGACAAGTCACACTTGTCTTATAGCAACTTGTTTATTGGATTGTAAATTTAAATTCTTTGTGCTGCAAAAATGAAAAAGAAATCTCATTTTTACTTTTCATGCATAAAATTAAACTTCTTGCAACTATTCAAAAACGTTTAAACCCTTTGCAACTAAATTTTTGCTTAGTATGGAGAACATTTTTGTCAGTTTGTGCAAATTTTTTAGTAATTTTTTCTACATTATTTAAATTGTTATTTTGAATGTCTACACTAACCCCTTGTCCACACTAACCCCCCCTCTCCCCTATATATATTTTTTAACATTAAATAGAAGCATTCCAAATTAAACTAGTTGAATGTGACAATTCCAAAACTCTCTTCTATCTCAGACATGGCAATACTCCAAAATTCGCTATCACAATGGCAAAATTAAATGGCAATCTATGCCTATCATAGCCTCTCTTGGGAAAGTACTTTTCTAAATTTAGCCGACACCATTTGTCTCATTGTTTTAAAATCCTGTGGTCACTTCTTCATAGTATGTACTTCCTTTGTCACATCCCATATTTACCCTTGCAAGAGGGGTACATTTAAAGTGTACCAGTAGGAGGTCTTCTAATAACGGGAAAATTTTGAAACTAATATCAAATGACGTAGTAAAATTAATTAAAAATATTGATCCCATTTGCCACTCTTTTGTTGTTGTTGAAGTGTGTCCAAAGGACAGGAGGGCTGCTGGAGCTTTCTTTGAGCAGCATCCAAGGAGTAGGAAGACAGACTTCTGCAGCGGAAGATGTTCGGCAGAGCCTCAATCGATGACAGCACCAAACATCGCCACCTCCTCAATTTCAAAATGTTTCTGAAGGGGAGGAAAAGTTTCTCCAGAGACCATTACCCATGGTAACTGCTACGACCGACCACAGGTCTTTCAGAACCCCTTTATTTAACGAGCGCGTACACTGCATACACTCCGTAGCTCTTTGGTGATGTCGAGCATCGAACTCGGGACCTTTCAGTATGGAATTTGACGCTATGACCACTAGGCTGCCGGCCCTACCACTCTTTTAGTTCCTGTTTATATCACCAGGATTGATTTTAATTTTTATTTCTTTGGCCATTTTGCTTCTAACTGCCTATTTTTTTTATTTTTGACACTTAACCCTTCTTATTATTTTCTACTTATTCGTTTCTTTTCAACTTTTTGAAAACAGGGGGGACGCTGTCACTTTTCCAGTATTATAGCAGCCTTACAGCCTTCCTTCGATTTGTATTTTAATTCTATAAGGTTTTATCTGTCACGTACGTATTAAAATATATTTTATAAGAATATAAAAACGATGGTTTTTATAATCTATCGCAGAACATCTCCATTGTAGATTCTCGAAAGTAATCGATGACTTCATCGATTGTGTTTTTTAATATGTCGATATTTCTCAATTGGTAAATTTTCGAGAATCGCACATCATTACCCATATCCCATCAGCAGTTTTAAGAAAAGCCTGAAATTTGATATAACAAGCTTATTAAAGTATATATATCATTTATTTCAACGATTTAAGAAATTTCTCTCCCCCCGCCCCTTCCAAAATGATTTATGGAAGGTAACTAACATTTAGGTCATTCCGTCATACCTTAGCAGCAGTTTTATATAGTAGCGCGAATTTGGGGTAACTAATCTACTAAATCAAACGTAAATATGTATTTTATCTTTTTTAGAAATTCCCTCCTACGAGAGTTTAATGGGGTGCTGGTACTTTCAGGACATTTCGCCATAATTCTGCAGCAGGTTTAAGTACAATCGGAAAATTCAAAATAGTAAACCTACTAAAACAATTGTTAAACATAAGTATTTGAAAAATTTTAGACCTGTGTTGTCTATTGTGTCAAAAACATCGACTTTGAACCTGATAATGGACTACAAAAATATGACAGCAATTATGGATATGTGATGAGATATTATTATTATTATTATTATTATTATTATTATTATTATTATTATTATTATTATTATTATTATTATTATTATTATTATTATTAATCTTCATTAGAGATATATAGTTTTATTTAAGATTCTTGAAGATAAACCGATCAGCGTGGCAAGGGAGGTTACTACTATCTTATACAATCCTTTGATGATAAATTTTAAGATTCCATCCCGATCTGATAAACTTTTGCTTTATGTTAAAGAAAAATTTGTCGAAACTAATATTTTTTTTATCAAATTGAAAAGCAAATGCTGAAATACAGGAAAATAGTGGGTAATCTGTAAAAAAAATAATTGTTTGTGAAGAGTGTAAAAATAATGAAGTGTACAATTGTGCTCTTCTGTGTGTGTGATATGTGAAATAACGCACCACTCCATGTTATTTCGACATCAAATTACCGCAGAAAGATGCGAAAGATATCTCTCGACTAGGAATTATCCATATTTTACAAATATGAATGTGATTTTTGATGTCGTGATTATGCTATGTATTAAAAGTTGTCCCAACTTTTGTTTTTCAGAGGTAGTACCCACTTTTGACGCTTCTGTTGAGTAATAAAAATATAGTTTATGTTTTGTTTTTTCATTTAATGTTAATTACCTTTTTCTTTTCCTTTTAAATATTTAGCAATTATATGCAATTCCTTTATTAACATTAGCATTTTAATTTTAGGAAGTGATAATGAAGAAGACGAAAATGCTGATAATAAATATAAAGAAGAAGTCCGGACGCTGGTATCTATAGTTGAAAAACTGATCAACATGACCTGGGATAAGCCGGATAATCTAAAAGTTAAAGATCTTGGAAATATGATAACGGTAACATTATATGCACAGAGATATACCACAAATTACTTTCTTATCTATATACAGGATGTCCTTACTTTTAATACAATTTTAATTAATTTGAAAAACGTATTGAATATTCGTTTAGATGAAAGGTATTTGATTATAAATGCATAAAAAAACCTGTACACGTTCTTGTAATAGAAAGACATTCAATTTGGAGACGCATGAATAGATATGGGAGTACAATACATCAAGGGTATTTTTTAATCTTAATAATCATGTTTATAAAAAGGTTATTTTATTTTTATGCATGATGTATCTTCGTATGGCTCACAAGTAGACAACTAATAAATCGTACATTTCAGAAGTGTGGTTCAATATCAAAAATCCATTTTTATGAAAAAAAGGATAAAATTCAAAGTATTATAAATTAGTAGGTTTTGATCGTCAAAGAATGGTTTTGTATTGTTTTACTTATTAGAATGCAGAGAAAGTTTTTCATATTTTCATTTTTCAGTTTTTCCTGGTTTCTACAGAAACCAGGAACCATACAGAATTTAAATTTTACAGCTTTTTTGGCGTAAATGGCTTTTTAAAAGGTGAAAAACAACATCTGGAAAATTTTTGAATTCATAAGAATATTCTGAAACATTTGCGAATTCCCAAGAAAATTCTGAAACATTTTTGAGTTCCTAAGAACATTTTAAAACGTTTTGAATTTTAAAGAGCATTCTAAAACATGTTTTAAATTCCAAACAACACAGTTCATAAACCATTAATTTTAAAGTGGTTTCATTGTAAAAAATAAAAAAACTTTTTTAAGGCTAAATTTTTTTTTAATTAATGAAATTCAATAGGTTTAAATCTACAGCTTTTGATAGTAAAAAAATGGATTTTGTATTGCTCAACTTATTACAATGCAAAGACATTTTTTTTACAATTTAAATTGCAAAACTCAAAGACCTTAAAAATTTTAAATTTTATATAAATGAAAAAACTATTTTGTAGTAAATGGATACTGAAACGATGAAAATAGCATCTGAAACATTTTTGGAACAATACTATAACAATATATACTTTCAAAACTGACGAAATGAGAATTAGCTATTCGATAACGGTAAAAAGCGCACCTACTGTAAAAATGCAATTCAGATGTAATATTTTTAGAAAAACTACCGGTGTTTTGTTTATTTTAGGAGTAGTCCTTTAAAAAGATAAAAATCTTATTTTAAAATATTAAATAAGTAGAAAATTAAAAATGATTTAAAAAACCTCTTTTACAAGCATTATCTTAAAAATTATTCTAAATTCATGCTTTCAGATCATATTCTTAAAGAAAAAAGAATTGTAATTGGATGTTAATAGGATGTGGTGCAGTTTATTGAAACTTTATGCTTGGAAGAATGTGCGAGCTAACAAATTTGTTTAAATATTATAATTTTCGAGCTGTTTCTTTTTTAGTATTAAAAAAGCAATGCATAAAAGAGAACTTAAAAAATATACACATTGTTTTTTTTCTCTATATAGATCTTCTACCTTTTTAACATTTAAAATATTTCGCTGTTACGATTTCAATATCGAAATCGTATCATTTTCATTGTCAGGTAGTCTATTTTGTCGAGCGTGGTGCATATTTACTATTTTTGTATTAGATATCGTACTCAGATGTTATCATAAAGAATATGCGACGCTAAAAAAACGACTGAAAATGATTTTTAATAATTTATAGTTAAATTCAAAATATAATAAATTGTTGCATTATCATCAGAAACTCTTCTGAATACAAAATTTTTATAATTTTAAAACATCAGTTGATTTTTTGACGTCCGATTATCTACGCTAGGGATATAGGACCAGGGGGAGTGCCCTTCGTGGGGGTCTTTCTAAGAGAACCTAATCCGTATTTACGCAAAGTTCGAAGAAAACCACGAAAACTCCGAACGATTAGGCCGACAGCCGCGATTGGGTTCGAACCCAGCACCTGCCGTCTACCAGTTGAGAGGTCCGAACCTCTCGGCCACTGGTGGGGCCGCTTTTAAAACATCAGAAAGTGAGTGAAAAATCGATTGCAACATTCTGTCTTTACCTTACAAAAATGAAGTTAAGTTGAATAAAAGAGAGTAAAAATGTTCGATATATATTTTTTTTAATTTCCCGTTTTAAAGAAATTTACACAACGTATAAAAAAAAGAAGTTTTAAGCATCTCAAATGCCACAAAAAAGATTTTAATGTTGTTAAAACAAACTAGAGTATTTCGTTTCGCTCAAAAGAAATAACTTAGTTAATAACGTAAACTTTAGTCTGCGAGCTTTCAGAAGACTTACCCATATTGAAGGCTTTAGGAAAAAAAAACCGCTTAAGAAATAAGATAAATATAACTAAGTAGCTAACCGTCAGCGTATTTGTTAGGCTGTTTATTTTGTTAAAGAAAAGTAGTTTTAAAAGGCAAAGAAGATTCCAAAATGAAAGTTTCTAGAAGGAATAAAAAACTTTTAACATTTTATTGTACTTTTCTCGAGGACGCTTTAATTTCTGACGAATATCTATATTTTCTTCTGTTGAGATGAGAAAAATAATTACAGAAATTGTACAAATTATTGCAACTTATTATGAAAATATTTCTAAAATATAAGAAAACGTAAAAAGACAACACATTCCAACTATTTATTTTAGAGGGGAGGTGGTAACAAAAATGATTACATTATTCAATTATGGGATGAAATTATGATTAGGACGAGATATTGAGTAGATGCAAAAGTAACTGGTCTCTTCGGTAAATCTTAGTACTATTTAAGGAGCAGAGAAGTCATCTCATTATTTTAGAGTGTTTGCACAACCTTGAGTTCAGATTGGTGCCAAATAAAATCCTACATATTATTTTAAATATATTTTGATCTAAATGGGCATATTTAAGTAGAATCCACAGCAGAATAAAATTTATAACAGAAAATGGTTTCATATGAAACTCATAGAAAGGCCATATAAGTGTAACATTTTACATTATTTTTTTTCGTTTCTATATTATGAAGTCTTCGACTCTCAAAAGACGTGAAAGAATGTTTGATTTAATTCGGCATCGTTTGATGCAACCCGAGCAAGAATTGAGTGCAGATCCTTCATTTTGGCGGTCCTATAGCATCATAGAGTTCTGAAATAAAATTTTAACACATTGGAACTATCGATTAACACAATGCAAATATATTGGCCTGCCTCGTGATATCTTGATACAACATAAGATACAGGTTGAAATATTTGTATTGCACTAATCGGTATCTTTAATGTATTGACATTTCAACTCTAAACTGATAACTTACTGCCAAAATCAAGAATGGACTATTCGAAGCATATTTCCAATCGTTTGGTAAGAGTAACTTTCTTCTACTATAACTTGTTTCAGAGTTAATAGGAGAATGCTTATTTTATTTTTTCCACGACTATATATTACTGAGGTACAATGGTGGAAAAAAAATAATCATACCCTATGAATTCTGTAACACATTATTGTACAATAAAGTTACTGGTATCAAACGATTGGAAATAAGGTTTACTTTTAAATCATGTACATAAAATTTGATCATTCAGATAATTGATGATTTAGAAAAGTCATCTACACACACATATAAATATATATATAAATATATATATAAATATATATATATATATATATAGCAAGACCCAATTTTGATATTATAAATAAATTTTTCACCCTTCAATTAGCCAAAATCTGAATTTGCCTGGAATTCGTTTGATTAGATTATGAAGAATTAATTATTTTAGAGGTTGTATCAATATTGAAATTCGGTATTCAAAAATTGTTGAAAAGTTAAAGATTGACTAAGTCACTTCTCTTAATATGCTATTCTTGCCAATATGACCATTTCACTCACTTAATATGCTACTACTATTGTTATGTATCGTAAAATACTCTTCAATGTTTATTTCATAAAATTTAAAAGCAGGTTTGTGGATATATATCAATTCATATGTATCTTGATATAGATACAAAAATTACAAACAACACAAAGAAGAATGGAAAATGTATGCTACGCATAACTAGAAGAGACAGAAAGAGGATAACCTGGATAAGAAGTCAGGGAAAAGTTTTTGATATCATTGGAAGTATTAAACAGCTAAAATGGAAATGGGCCGGGCACATTGCAAAAAGACAAGACAATAGATGGAGGAGAAATATATTACAGTGGTATCCCAGAGATGTAAAACGACCAAGAAGACAATCCGAAGTAAGGTGGAGTGACGAAATTAGAAAAGTGGCCGGTGTAAATCGGATGACGAAAGCACTAGACAGGAAGCATTGGAAAAATGTGGGGGAGATCTACATCCAGCAGAGGATCGAAAACAGTTGATCGTGATGATGGTGTTGATGATGATATATATCCGATATTTCTTTTCAAAACATCATAAATTTTGATATTTTTGAGATTTTCATAAATTTGATACCAATTTTCAAAATATTGGATATGATATTTCAATATTTTCAATCAAAACATGTGGAAATGACTTTTTAACTGTTATTGGTTGTTTCGTTCTGTAGATAAAAACTTTTGCTCTAGTTTTAGGTATTTTTTTCCTCCCGCTCCCGTCCAGCTCTCCATAAAAAAATCTTCTCTAATTGTTACGTTTCAAGCTGAATTTTTAAAGAGTAAAATGTAGACCTAATAACTATTTGCTGTAAGGCAGTTATCGAAAGACAAATTGGCTAATTTAGAGAAGTTATTTACTGCTTCATTAAAATCTTTTAAGGTTTTGGATTTCTTTAGTTTAAACTACATTGCAGGAGAGAGATGTTAATTTTTTTCAATAAAAACAAAGTATTTTGTATATATTTTTGTTATATAAAAGACAAAGTTTTCTGGAAACTTGATGATTAATCCTATAATTTTGTTTTTTGTGAGTATAAAAAGAAACTGTTATTAATTAGCTTGTCTTCAATTTTGTTACCTAAATGCAATAAATAAATAAATAAATATTGTTTTTTTTTTAGTTTTCATACTAAATGGTTTGTTTCTAATTTATATTAGGTCTACAAATATTTATAATTATCAATAGGTTAACAATTTTGAAATTATCGGATATCTATCGAAAATATTGAATATATATGGAAAATATCGGCAAATTTTTCTCTGAAAATAACTCACAAGATGATTAATAATGCCATACTTTGTAAAGGAAATTTTTTGAAGAATGAGTCAGAGGGATTGATTCTTGTTAGATCTCTTCAGATAAGCTGTCATGCTTTATATTCAGATTTATTTGAAGAACTAAAATTAAATGTACTTTAAAAAAGCACTAGAATAACATCACATTCTCGTTTGAAATAGGGTTAACAATTGTATGATTAAATTTATTCCGCTATTTCAATTAAAATTTTGTAATTAACTCATCAACACCGGTTGGCAAAAAACTTGCCATTCGAAATTTATTTTTCTTCATATTTTGCATTTTTTTGCACTCTACTTCCGATTTTTTTTAAAAAAAAATTTCCTATCTGAAAGCCATACAAATAACTTAAAAATGGTTTTAAATTATTCTGTGTACTCAAATGTATCTAAATTTCAAACTATGAAAGTTTTAGTATTTAAAGCTCTTTTTTAATGGGTTAAAAATCTATTTGTAAATAATACAATTTTTGACTGATGTAGAAAAATTAGTAAAAAACTAGATTACTAGTTTTAAATAATAATAAAATGCTTTTGTTGGAATATTTTACCTAATAGATAATCAATGTCAAACAGGGGAAAATTTAACAAGATTTAAGTAAATTAAATTAATAAATATAAATATTTCAATCACTACATCATGGATATAATTATGGTTTAAATAATATAAAATCTTTTGACCAAAGTTTTGTAGATAACAAAAACTAGAGTTAGATTAATCATTTGCATGAAATATATCGGCATCTATTTTTTAAAAAAGTCACGTGTTTTTGTATTTTGCGGAAAGCGTTAAAGTTAATTATTTCATATTTAAACAACCACTTAAGCTGTGAAATTTCATATTAATTTAATCATCACAGTTTCTTTCATTAAATCACCAACCAAACGTAAACATGTGTACAAGGATGAACTCGGGTGCATAATGAAACTTAAAAAGCAATAGTTACAACAACTTGCTTCCAAAAATTAAAAATACTGAAATGTATCTAAATTTAAAAAAAGTATGATTACGCCAAATATGAAAAAAAAAACTTTGTGATTGAATTTGAACAAAAGAGGGGCAAATATATATATATATATATATATATATATATAGATAGATAGATAGATAGATAGATAAATTAGTAAAAAAATAAAAAATGACAAGGCGAAAATACCCCCTCCCCCCCCCCCCAAAAAAAAAAAAAGAAACACATGTTTTGCCTAAATTTAAAAGAAAAGATGTGCTAATATGCGTATAGAAACCATTTTTATGAAGTATTTCTTGTAATCACTATGTGATTGATTTAATGAGACTGAACAATATCAGAAACTCTTTTGGTAATTTGAATAATACACGAACATTCAAAAGATTCAAATTAACATAAAATCGTGAGATACTGATATAAGTTTTGTTTACATCGTAAGACTTACGTTATAAGTTAATCTTAAGAGAGGAATTTCAATCCTAGTTCAAATGCTTCAATAATATGAATTTAAAAAAAAAATGTTTTCTTACACATTATAGACGACCTTTTAAACTGGCATTTTAAAATTAAAGAATAATTCAAAAACTACTTTGAAGGAAAATGTGAAATTTTGGATTTGTATAAAAAAGGACGTAACAAATATAAATTCATAAAAAAAAATTGTAGATTGCAATTCGTATTTTTTTTTCGAATATTAATTTTATAATTCATAATTCGCGTAGTAAAATTTTTAAATAAAAAATATCAATGTATTTATGTTTGCATTATTTAGTACTATAATCACATGTAGAAACTTCCACATTAGAATTATAATTTCATGTGTTATTAATTAAATTATGTAAATGAAAATTAACATTAGACTAAAGTTCTAATTTTTGAGTGTTTATACCACAAAAACTTATCCAAACGGCATGAAATTTCATTTTTAGGCATAGTTTGAACCGAAATTTGAAAATATCTAGTCAAAATTAGGTGTTGCTATTAAAAAAAGAAATCTGAGTTGATTTCAATTTGTAGATGATCCTTTAAAAAAATTTATTATTTTAACGTAGACTTAATTTTCATTCGTTTGATAATAGTAATTTTCTTCTACGATTACTTATTGCAGAGTTAGTAGGAATGTTTATTTTTCTCCTCGAATTTACAATAAAAGTTCGTACTATTTATCATTAATTTACAGAAAAAACAAAAAAAATTCGGTACAGTATAGTCTACGAGCGATAATTGGACGTGCGTTTTCAACTTTCGTTTGTGTTTGGAAGTTAATGCGAGAAATTTTTTGCGTATTGAAAATTGTGTTTAAATTCCATAGATGATGTACAGAACTACATAAAAGACTATGAATGTATTATTGTGCTACAAGCATGAATTGCTTAACAGTGTTTTTTATTTGTGCAATGCATTTTTAAGCTATAGTTAGTATACTAAAAGGTGTTTGTAGAATACGTAATAACTATATACATTTCCATCTATGTATAATAAATTCTGGAAGTGAATTTTCAGTTGTGTTACTTGAATTAAATTTTAGCTTAATATGTAATATATATATATAAAAATTTATTGATAATATACAGAAGGCTGCACAACAGATCTTAAGTATTTTCATAGCATTAAAACGTGTATTCCATAATCAGAGCGAAAATTATGATTTTTACTTTAATTTTTAAGATTTTTTTTTTATTTTACTTCAAACATGGAATTTCCAATTTTAAATGACAAAATTATCGCACTTTCATTAGAAACGCCAATGAAACGCGAGAAATTGGCGTTAATTTCTTGCGTTTTTTGCTCAAAGCTGGTAGACGGGAGATGCTGAGCTTGAATCCAGTCACGCTCGCCGACATAATCGTTCGAAGTTTTCAATGGTTTTCATCGAACCTTGGATTTCCTTGGTAAATATAGGTTAGGTTTACTTAGACAAATCACCACTAAGGGAATTTCATTCATTTCGGGTCCATATCTCTCGTGTATATAATTTGCCCTCATAAACAACATATACACACTTCGCTGGAAATATCTTACATCAAGATTACAATTGAGCGTGCGAGTTTTCAAAATTCGCCTTTTACAAAATTTTAAAAAACGTATTTAGCTATCAATTTATTGTCTTGGTAAACCTGCATCGATTATACGTAACAATCTGAAAAAAAAAACTAATTTAATTTTATATTTTTGCCATTGTAAAATCTTGATTTGCTGTGAAAACCACTGGATGCAGTTTAAAGCTCTTTCTTGATTTCTCAAAGTTTAATTTTCCGGATAAGGCGAATTTTAAACTAAAGTACTCAATTGACATTATTTCCTAAATTTGTATTTAATCGTAAAATTTTTACTTTCAGATTGTATTTACATGTTAATTTACAATTCAAGTCTACTCTTATTTACATTATAAAAATGCTGCTATGGTGTTAGTTTTGCAACATAGATTTATATTTTATTAGTTCCCCCCAGTTGTGAAAAAATGTCATTATTGTTTTCTTTTATATTTTCAGTCTGTCTCAGAAATCGCAAGCAATGTTCAGGAAGAGAAATATACTGAAGGATGGCAAGATATGACAAACGTTAGTAATTTAATTCATATTTCTACCGAACCACAGTACGTAACGTGAATGGTTTTGTGCGCAGACTTTCTGATAAAGAGGAAATATGTCTGGCTTCAAGTGAATTGTTGAGAAATATTTCTTCGAATTGCTTATTTAAGTGTTTCATTAAGTATTCTAGATGTAATGTTAGTTCTAACTGGAGTAAAACCCCAGTATTCATTTAGATGAAATAAATATAATGATCTAGTACATTTGATGTATATTAATTCAAAAAGTTAAAAACTTAAGACTTAATTAAATAATTCAGAAGGCAAGCTAAAGCGTAATTAAAGCTGAGAAAATGAAACTATTATCTTAACTGTTTTTCTTTTTCTATTTTGAAAAGATCTTACACAACCCTAAATAAAAGATTATTAGTATAAATAGAGCATAACTTGATATTTTTTTAACTGCTTGATGTTAAAAAGTTTTAAGACTAGGATGAGTACATTTTACAACAGTTTTAGTATGTATCTTTTTTAAAGTTTTTATAACTTGAAAATTTTGCTTTTCCAAAATTTATACATTCTATGCACCCTGTTAAAATTTTATAGTAGGTTGAACCAGCTTTTGGTGCTGCAATAGCTGCAACTATAAGATGGGGAAACCTAGTTACAATATTTGGAGTTCCGGTTGAAACTTTGCTCTAAATTCTGGATCAAGATGATTATTGGAGCACCGAAAATTGGTTCAACCTGTCACAAAATTTTAAACAGTTTACCACGAATTATTAACCATTTGGAAAATGGTTGTTTCTGGTCGAGAATAGAACTTGTGATGTCTTCATTCTCCCCTTTTAAACGTCCATAACCCTTTAGATATTTTTCTTATAACGTCCATGATCCTTTAGCTTTTTCCTCTCTTATTGCGACTTTCTAGCAAAAGTCAAATTGGAGGGAAAAAATCAAAAATTGAAACCAGACAAATTTAAAAGAGAAACTAATTAAATTAAATACACCAAAAAACGGGAAGTCTTATATTGGGTCTCTGAAGCTATCTAATGATCGCAGCTGCTAACGATTAGCTAACCATTTTCATTAGATAAACTCGAATCTGAATCCGGTAAGCTTAAATCAGGTAAAATTTCATCATCTGAATCTGAATCTGCATGTGAAATTTGAATCACTTTGTAAAAATGAATTTCATTTTCCTAATAGTTGTTATAATTTTTTATTTTATTATTATCATTTTAATATGCAATAAGTGTTATAACCATAATCTGTATAAGCAACAATCTCCAAATTTGAGAACGCTTTCGAATTTCAAGGACGTTGGTTCATCTATTTAAGATCAAAGACAAGTGTATAGGAGAGGGAAATTTTAAAAATTTCTGCAATAAGTACATGCTTAAAATACAATTAATATTATGTATCCTTTATTTTAAACACATTGTAAATTTTGAAAATTGACCTAAGCTAATTTAGTAAATAACTAAGAGCAAATATTTTGATAACAATATAAATATCAAAAACTTTTTATTATGATTTTTTTAATCTATGAGAACTATTAATTATTTTAGGTATATTTTAACCCTCTGACCACCGAGCGAAGTTTTAATGTTGTTCTCTTTGTAATTGTTAAAAATGTTAAAAAAAAGATAACTTTTTCAAGAGGATATAAAAATTTTAATTATGTATATGAATAATAATCCTTGAGAATATCTCGATTTTTCAAAATTTGATTAAATCTGTAAAACTATATTAATTTCAATAATGTTTCAACGGCAATGAAATCTGCAGCTTAGTGAACGGATATAGCAGTTTTCGCAGCGGTAAGTTTAATTCATTAATGAATTTCCTAGAAATTAAAATCAAATCTGTGATACCCAATCTCTTTACAAGCGAAGTAAGGCAAAAGTGATTTTTGTTTTATGTTGCTAAAATGTATATTCCAGCCCTTTATTCTTAAAAAATTACAAACAATATAATCATCATACTTGTATTTCGATGTTCTTTAACTAGCAAAATTTGTTTATTTTTAACAAACAATAGTTTTACATTCTCTTTAGCTAAATTACTTTTGTATTTTATGCTAAATGTATAAATGTCTTATTTTTAAGGACTTTAAAATGCACACAAAGAGTCTCTTAACAAACAAAAACTTGATATCTACTTTAGCTAAATAACTGTATTTTGTGCTAAATATATAAATGTCTTACTTTTAAGGACTTAAAACTGTACACAAATGATCTTTTAACAAAGAAAAGTTTGAGACTCTGTTTAGCTAAATTTCTGCTTGTATTTTATGCTAAATGTACAAATGTCTTACTTCTAAGGACTTTAAATTGGATACATATCATTTCTTAATAAACAAAAATTTGACATCTTCTTTAGCTATATCACTGGTTTTATTTTTTGCTAAATGTATAAATTCTTATTTTTTAAAACTTGCATACAAAACGCTTTTTTTTTTTTTTTTTTTTTTTTTTTTTTTTTTTTTTTTTTTTTATTGGCGTTACAGGATGAAAGAAACTAAATGTTATAATTGTAAGATGTCGAAAATTAAAAGAAATTTATCCTTTTGTGTTTTAAAATACTTGAAAAAAATTATAGTTATTAATTTTTATTCATAGGAGGGCATTTCTTCAATTGATTTCGTCAACCGAGTAAGCTCTTATCAACTTCATAAGACATCGCAGACAGACAATGGAAAAGAACCTATAAAACTGAATCCTGATGCACCAAACATTAGTAAGAAAGTTTCATGTTTTATTTTAAGTATAAAAATAAAAACGAAATTATCTGTCTATTACTTTACATTGCAACACATTTTCGTTATTTCAGCATTGCTCTTAATCCATTTGATGCCAAAGTAAATATATAAAAGGAAAACACCAATAAGCTTGCAGAATATTTTAACACTGCACCCCTTCGTCCAATAAACAGTCTTTTTCGGAGGATACATATCTATAGAGGCGTGGCTTTTGCCATTTATGGGTAAAGTCCATTGTGTACACTTTAATCACTGCTCATCAAAATGTTTTTGAAGTGAAACCAATGAATTTTGTATTAAAATTCAAAAATTTTGTCTCCAAAATAAATTTGAAAAATACCGGAACACCCAAGATCATAGGTCAAATACCAATCCCAATTTTGATGAAATTAGAGACAAACATGTGCAAAAATTCTTAATGAGCACATCTTTTAGAAATGCATTAGAAATTAAAAAAATTGCTCAAAAAACTGCGAAATTCTATTAAAAAACTAAAAAAATAATCTATAAGGGAAAAAAAATCTAAAAGTATAATAAATCTACCTAAAAAAAATGAAAACAAAAGCACTAAAAAATGCAACAAATGTTAGTGGGATCAAAATTCAAGCCCTGTTACCCTGTTGATTACCTCCACCAAATATTTCGTATTCTTAAGGCATGAAATAATATAAATATAACCAATTCTTTACAAATATAAGTAAGATTATAGTGTCTGTCATAATCGCATGTATTTTTATTATTAAAGTGACTGCTCTACACCAGTCAACGCTGTACAGTGTTTTAGCTGAAGATAAACCAATCACTTTTCCCCCCGAAGAAGAAGATAGCGATTATGACGAAGACGAATCTAAAAGAAAAAAGAGAGATACAGAGAATAATAATGAAAATACCGAGGCCGAAGAAGAGGAGGAAAATACAGAGCCAAACGTCAGATTCACCATTACGAAAGAACTCTTTGGTGAAATAGATAAAAGTAAGAAAAAAGGCATTTTCATAATAAATTTTTTTCGTTCAATAATAATAATATTTAATAAAAAGTATGTTTTATCTTTTTGCTGCGACCTTTGGATGTATCGGAATAAATATTTAGCCCACTGGATTTTTTTTAAATCTTCTATGGCTATATGTGAAGTTCTATATATGTATATATATATATATATATATATAATCAAACGTGACCGACCACTTGCGATTTTAGAGGTTTTGTTAAATATCTAGAAAAATACATGAGGAATTATCCTGACACTTCAGGTGGGTAACATATAATAGTACAGGTCATACGTTTCTGCGAAATTTCTTTCCGAAACTCCATAGGGAACCGTCAACAGATATGAGAACGAATATCTTTATGCAGGGTGCCGAGCAGTCAGGGAAAACCAGGAAAAACACAGTGAAGAAAAGAGGAAACTACCAGTATTTTCTTACAGAAAATACTTCAAATAATATAAAGAGATTATATAAACTGAATTTATCTTTAACAAAATACCGATATTTATCACCTATATTGACTGTGTTTTAATCTAACCTCTCGCCATAATGTTATATCAAAACTAATGTAGCAAAAGCTTTCAAACTACAGATTATGATTAATTAGCCTATTGTAATAAACTATGTTTATTTTTATGTAAATAGCATGTGTATTAGCAGAAAAATTAAGATTTTTTATAAAAATAGTCCCAAATTTTGTCAAGTTTTTTACTTATAATTTGCAGAGTTCTTAATGTAAAAAAAATGTTCTTTTCAGAAAAAAGACAAACAATATTGTACACAGTACCCTGTAATCAAATTTAAAAAGAAAAAATTTTATGAAAAAAAAACAGGTTTACTAAATATTTTTTCTGTGTGCATTCATGAAAGCTATCAAAAATTCATTTGCATATTGTGTTAGCTAAATGCATAGAGCTACGTTTCAAAAAGTCCCAAACTGTAAAGGGAAATTTATTTTTTATTACCTTCCCTGGACCTTAATGAATAAGTTACTTTGTTAATTGACGTACAGAGACAAACTTTACACTAGAGAATTTTTTCGTGAACTTATGTCCATTTTTATTCGACAAGAAGGTTTTTCTTAAATATCTTAAAATTTTAAATTCTGTACTATAGAATTTCTAAAATAAACGACTCAGTTATAACTTATGCTATCAAATGCCATCCAAAATTTACAAACGAAAACAAAGCATCTGTATTAGAACTTACTGCGTTATCCGAGAATATGATAAATTTTCTGATGCTCAAGACTACTAGGGAAATAGATGAGACTGATGTTGAATATGAGCCAAAAAATGCTGACCAAGAAAGCCAAGTTTGAACGCCAATAAATGATCGTGTTCAAGAACTTATTCGAAAAATAAATACATAAATAAACAAAAGGTAAAGCATTTCTTGTTTCCGTCTCAACTATCGTAGAAATTTCACATGTCTAAAACGAGTGCTCATTGTATTTCATATAAAAAAAATACTCAAAATGATAAAATAAACGTTTAAAAATTAAATGTTTATTAGTTTCATTTTACATTTGCAAATAGTTTGTACATTTAAAATTTTATTTTAATATCAATTTCGTAAGTACAAGACATCAAGTCAAAATTTTAAAATTAAAACACTTTTCAATTACTTGCATTCAATTAACTGTATTTAAAAAATATATATTTAGTAAAAAAAATTCATAGAGTTAATAAATTTGAATGCTGCAAAAGGTCGTTCTCACTTATGAAAACGATTTTCATTTTATTTTTTGTTGTCATATAAATTCTATTTTTTTCGGTATTTTAAATTTGTTAAATAGTCTTAATTCTCTGTAATATTAATAACTTTTTTTTTTAATTTTTATTAGAGTAGAATTTATTTTATAACAGATCTATCAAATTTACCTCACACCTTTTGTATGACTTTTTGAAGCTTTACATGTTCGTAGGTGGCGTCTTCTTAACAAACCAAATGCGCAAATCCTTTTTCAGGTATTTCTTTAAATTTGGTTCCATATTATCTCTACTTCTGGTTCATATTTCGATAGTGTTTGCAGTAGCAGACTCAAAACTGCATTTAAGTCGCTTTGTCTGTGTCATGCTCTACTTTATTAATATTTTTTCCATGTAAAACTAACTTTTTTAAAAATATAAATCTTAAAATATATTTTTTTAAATAATAGAAAGAATTTAGTCTTGCTTAATGCATTTTAAAATTTAATTTACTTTTATATCAAAATACAACAAGCATGTATGAATTATTTTTCAGACTTTTCTTTATTTTCATGAGATGTTATTTCTTCCATTGACTGATTAAAAAAGGCCCTTTTATGTTACAGCTTCTAAAATAAAGCAATGATCCATCTAGCGGTACCGTTAATTTCAGTTTATCTGTTAGTAGGCGATAGTGAAATCAAATGTTTGTAGACCCCATTCATGAATATTAAACCATTCATTAATATTAAACTTCGTCAAGGAAGACAAAGTAAAAAATTAGTACAATTGTACTATGAAAAATTTTCTAACATGGAAAATTAGAGCCAGATGAGCTATAGAGATTAAGTAGTCATTTTACCTCAAAATTAGTCAAAATGTCGAATTTAAGTATTAAATGAAAGCTTGTTTAATTGTGAATATTTTTATGTCTCATTTTTATCTATACAGCAATTATATCGCGAGGTATTGTAAATTTTGTTAATACACCCAGCGGAAATACTTATATAAATTGAAACTTTAAATGGCTTTTTATCTACGTCCATATTTTCGTCACTTTCCTGTTTTAAAAATGCTAAGGCCTTTTTTTTTTGTATTTGTGATAGAGATTTAAACTTACTTGTGTATGCTCTTCATCATATATGTGAAAAATCTGCGCATGGAATTGGCTTTCAGATTTTTTAAAAATTATTTTTAAAAAAGTATATAATAATATGTTATATTTCATCGTTTATCACTATATATATCAGTAAAAAATTACATTAAATATAATATTAGATGTGTCTAAATATCCATGCACAAACTTTTGTAATACACATTTTTAAAAAGTCTTGAAAAAGATTGGGAAAAAATATCAATAATTAAAAAAGTAA
Organism: Maratus speculifer; assembly: GCA_964019185.1. Classification (NCBI taxonomy): domain Eukaryota; kingdom Metazoa; phylum Arthropoda; class Arachnida; order Araneae; family Salticidae; genus Maratus; species Maratus speculifer. Next base: position 50,281,191 of record OZ025290.1, on the reverse strand, counting down.
AGAGATTTTTAAAAATGCAATTGAGTGCATTATTTCAAGAGCTTATGCACGGAATTTAATATTTATAGAATCTTAACGATGGGTATAGATTGGTACTACTTAATTTTGTACTGTGATTGTACTGTGATTGTACTATGATGGCGAATTTTGAAATGTTAGTAAGTATAAGATAGAAGAAAATTTTGGAATTGCTATATCAAACTAGTTTCAAAAATGTAAATCAGTTAGTTTAATTCTATAGAATTAAACTAACTAGTCAAAACTGAATTAATTATATCAAATGGTACTTTTCACCCTTTTACAAAGGGCGAAAAGTACAATTTGATATAATTCACACGTTTCCCATGAATATAAATATAAGTGTATCTACACAAGCATTACTTAAGAAATTAACGAGAAAATACATTATTTTTTTTTAAATGTCCATTTACAGAAATAAAAATTAACATTTTAAAGTGATTAAATTATCTGATGAATTTGTCTGCAAACTGAAAGAAACATAATTGCTTTCTTAGAGCTGGCACTCGACCAATTCTAAAAATTTATGTTGTACAAGCAAAGATTTGATCTTAAGAGCAAATTTTCATTTACGCGGATAACTGAATTCTTCATTATAGCTTATGCTTTGTGCACAGTAAAAAAAGAAGCTGTGTCTTCTGCTCAACTTCAGATAATTCATTTTCATTAAAATCATAGCGTAAAATTTGCTTTGAAAGATGATTCAAAAATGCATCGCTTTCATTGTTAATTAATAATAAGAAGAGAATAGAATGCTGTTATTATTAATATATTTTTTACCATTGTCCTCGACACCGCAGATGTCTTCTCAGTTGATAAATTCATAATTCTTATTCGTGCTTTTGTTTTGGTGATTTGTAAAGCTTTATGAAATTGTAGTCTATTTTCATAATTGTTATCTTTTTTCTAAGTAGAAAATTTATTTTGTATTTGATAATTAGAAATTTTTTATTTATAGTTGGATTTAATAAACATTGAAAAAAAATCAAACATAGTAATAGTAATAGTAACAATGCTATTAATTAAATAATCTTTCTTTCGTTCAGATATCAACAAAAATTTCTTAATATTAATTTTCACTTTGTTTAATCTGTCGTTAAAAAAAGAATACTGCAAATTATTAGGAAATTATAGTGACTATCCGAATTTAAAATATCCGCTAAATTTACAATAGTAGATGAAATTTCTGGATACAGTTCTTAATAAAACAACAGCTCTAGTAAGACAATGCTACGCCAATATTGTTTGTATTGAATATATTTTGGCTTCACTATGTGCAATTTTGGCAATATTGACAGGAAAATTTGCTCCCAACACTAAGGTGATCGCATTGTGCCAATACTATACAAATGATTATTTAAAATATTGCATACGTTTCATAAACAACATTTCCGAAACTATTAAAAATCTTCAGAAAACTTTTCAATCATTCAATCGTTTTTACATCATAATAAATGATTGCATATAGTGGTAATTTTCCGAATGCAAAAACTACGGATTGTAGAAATTAATTCAAACCTCTGCAGTAAAACCATATAGCAATTATCCCATTTCACATAGCTTGAAAAAATCGCATTTTTCGGAGACACAAAATTCAATTTGCGGGCATTCAACAAAGAAGTTGAGTCGCATTGGAGATATCATTGAAGTATAAAAGGGTTATTGATAATGATTTTCGAAAAAACAAGTTGGAAATTGCACATGAAGCGTAGAAAATGAGGTGCGTTCGTACGATAACGAAGTTTAAAAAATATCACTTTCATATATCAATCTCATAAAATTGTAAATAGTTAATCACAATTAAAACGCGCACCAAACAATGTTCGCCCTATACCATTATGTAATGGAATACTTTTGTGTGGCCTTGTAAATCAATAACAAATGTTCTTTGCACCACAAATTATTCAAAATTTATATTATAATATGTACTTGATAGATGTATATCAATTTTATTATGTTCGAATGAGTGTCACACCATTAAAATGCATTTGAAACATTTTTTCCTCATTGACCGTAATGTAACGGAATACTTTTGATTGTCCTTGTAGTTTAACTATGCATTCGATTTTGATAAAATTTGAAATAACTAGACAATATACTATGTAATAATTATGTATTTTAAATTTCAAACGATCAAAATGCATTTAAAACTTTTTTCCCCATCGACCGTAATGTAATAAAATACTTTTGACTGTCCCTGTAATTGATCTATACATGGGATTTTCATAAAATTTGAAATAACTCGACAAAATTAAGTAATAATTATATATTTTAAATTTCAAACGATTCAGTTGGGCAGTTTTTGCGTTGTTATATGCGGACGGACGGAGAGATGGACGCACTGAATGACAACTATAGGTGCTACGTATTTATATAATTACAAACGCACCTAAAAAATGTTATTAGACGAGATATTAACTCTTAATTACACATACGCGTTTGGACTTGCATAAAAATATGAGTGTCATACTCTATACGCCATCGGCTTTTAAAGCGTAGATAACAACTTTTAATGATATGTTTGTATACTGCAATACCCATAGTTATTAATTTAGATATCTATACTAATAAAAGAACAGAACGCTCTGTCTGTCTGTGTGTGTGTGTGTCTGTGTGTCTGCGATGGCTAGCAAAATCTACAGCACGTACGAAGCTCAAAATTTTTTTGAGAGTAGCCCAATGTCTTTCCTGATGCACCTGAAGCTCAGAATTTCAAAATTCTATTTATTAACTGAGTAATAAATTAAATTCCAAAGCTCACTCTCATAAAAAAATCGCCTTTTTTCGCTTTTTTTCCATTTCATTTTCCTATGGTTGATTGGTTGCATAAAAGTTTCGCAGAAATAATTAAAAAACCTGGGACAGACCTTTAAAATTCATAGACTGGCAAACTGTCAGTTTAAATGAGGATTTTTTTTTTTTTTTTTAATCACAGCTGCTGTACACCATGGAGAAAAAGATAGGTGGAGGCGAAGTAAACCGAAAAAAGGTTTGCAACACGGAGTAAGAAGTGTCTTACTCCGTGGTTTGCAATATTAAACCATTTATCGCTGAAATTTTAATGTCTCAAAGAAAAGCACGAGGAAGGAATTTTGTATTAATAAAACGAATTGAAAGAAACGAATTACAGCTGAAGCATATTTTACGAAGAAATAGTAATTTTTTTAAATGGTTTTTTTCTATTATATTATTTAGGTTAAAGTTAGGTTAAAGTTAAATTGCATTTATGTTATGGTTAGAATAAGGATATGTTACAATAAAGTGAATACATTTAGGCTAGGTTACATTTCTGTTATATTTAATTTACGGTAGGGTACTGTTAAGTCGCTGTTAGGTTACAGACAGGTTCCGGTTACGGTATAAAAGTTTAAGCTTAGGAATTTATACACAGAGTGAACCTATACGCAAGATTTGATTAAAAATAACAGTTACTTTTGTTAAATAGCTCTGAAATTATAGTACTATATACCAACCTTTTAGCTACCATCGTGTATCAATTTCATTCATGGAAAGGTCGGATTTAAGAGTGATATAATTAGTTTGAAATTTAAAATATTTCACTTGGGATTTGTATGTGAAAATAATAATTAGTTACGTGACTTAACAGTGATTTTTACGGGTAAATATCAACTTTTTTACACGAAAATCATGCAATCGTTGGATACATATTCCCTCCCGCGTTTTTCATTGCTCATTTTGAGTATTTTTAGAGCTTAATAATAGTTGTTTTTAAAACCGATTGTCACACAGTCAGTGGCTACGTATTTCAGACAGTGCATTTCTGCATGTAACGAGTTAATGATAAAATCATACAAATTTCAAGTTCGTTTAATATTGTTAATACGGACCCGGGCAATGCCGGGCGGGTCAGCTAGTCTATACTAATAAAAAAAAAAACGCTCTATCTGTGTGTCTGTGTGTGTGTCTGCGATGGCTAGCAAAATCTACAGCATGTACGAAGCTCAAAATTTTTTTGAGAGTAGCCCTAAATCTCTCCTGATGCACCTGAGCTTCAGAATTTCGAAATTCCAATTATTAACTGAGTAATTAATTAAAATCGAGAGGTCACTCTCATAAAAAATCATCTTTTTCCAATTTTTTTTTCTTTCGTTTGTTAACGGTTGGTTGGTTGTGTAAAAATTTTCGCAGAAGTAATAAGAAAGCTGAGACAGAATTAAAAAATCCATAGAGGAATCAGATAAGTGGAGGTGAAGTAAACCTCAAAAAAGTTTTGCAAACCATTGAAATATGAATGATATGAAACCATTTATCGCTCAAATTTTAATGTGCCAAACAAAAGGACGTGGAAGGGATTTTGTATTATAAGACGAATTGAAAGAAATGAATTACTATTGAAGCATATTTTAAAAGGAAATCGCAAATTTTTAAAATGGTCTTTGTTCTATTATTATTTATTAAAATAAATGTTCGATTTTAAAATGAAGGAAATTGGAAAATTAGCAATAATTAAATATCAAATAAATTAATTCTTTTAAAATCATGCATGAAAACTTAAGTAATAAATATTAATCTAAAATATAGATTTCTGACTGCAGACGATTTTATGTATTAACAAAAGAATGTTATATTTTCAAGCAAAACGTTAAAATAATTTTCTATATTGATATTTAAAACACATATGATAAAATAATTAATAAATTTTTACCGGTGAAGCGATAGATTAGTTCTTTTTAAGAAACAAGAGCAAAAAAATACGGGTTTAAACCTTAATTATAAATAGAAGTTTTCTTATACGTCCATTAAAAACATTTCAAAAATATGCATTAAAATATTTAATTGCTATAAAAAAAAAGCTATTAAGATCTTTTAATGTTTTTATTAGTATTTGTCGTCCTTTATAGCAATTAAATATTTTAATGCATATTTTTGAAAGGGTTTAAACCTGTTTCAATTGATAGGCGTATCAAAGCACTTACTTTTGTTGGTACTTAATTGGTACTTAACTTACATTCAGTAGCGGCTGGTCAGGGGGTGCTGGATCAATTTATTCACACCACTAAAATTGTATGGTTACTTCTGTTTTATTTAATTAACAAAATTTGTCGAATAAATAATATGCAAGATTCTGTTAAATTTTAGTAGTGTGAAAAATTGGATGCAGCACTGCCTGACGAGCCGCTACTGGTTACATTTTTAGCATCACCTCCAGAGATAATACTTCCACTCTATCAATTTCTTTTTACTCTATGAAAGAAACCAATTTGAGATTTTGACATTTCAAAAGTGACTGTTTTTAGCACTTTCCAACAAAGTTGAAAAGTGCTTATGCATTCGGTTTGTCTGGCCGTCTGGCCGGATGTCCATCTGTCCGAGCTGTAACTCCTGTAAATATACTCGGATTGCTATGAAATTTTTATATGTTATTGATGTTTACCCTAGCACGAACCCTATTGAAAATGAAGTATCTACCATGATTAGTTTATCTACAGAGAGAATCAAAAGTTTCCCATTACATTACAGCCTATGGGGAAAAATCGTTAATATACTCGGATTGTTATGAAATATTAGGACGTTATTGACGTTTACCCTAGAACGAACCCTATTGAAGATGAAGTTTCTACCATGATTAGTTTATCTACAGGGCGAATCAAAAGTTTTCCATTACATTACGGCCCATGGGGAAAAATCGTTAATATACTGGGATTGTCATGAAATTTTAGGACGTTATTGACATTTACCCTAGCACAAGTCCTATCGAAAATGAAGTTTCTACCATGATTAGTTTATCTACTGGGCGAATCAAAAGTTTCCCATTACATCACGGCCTATGGGGAAAAATCGTTAATATACTCGGATTGCTATGAAATTTTAGGACGTTATGGACGTTTATCTTAGCACGAACGATATTGAAAATGAAATTTCTACCATGATTAGTTTATCTACAGAGAGAATCAAAAGTTTCCCATTACATTACGGCCTATGGAGAAAAATCGTTAATATACTCGGATTGCCATGAAATTTTAGGACGTTATTGACGTTTACCCTAGCACGAACCCTATTTAAAATGAAGTTTCTACCATGATTAGATTATCTACAGGGCGAATCAAAAGTTTTTCATTACATTACGGCCCATGGGGAAAAGTCGTTGATATACTCGGATTGCCATGAAATTTTAGGACGTTATTGACGTTTACCCTAGCACAAGTCCTATCAAAAATGAAGTTTCTACCATGATTAGTTTATCTACAGGGCGAATCAAAAGTTTCCCATTACTTTACGGCCTATTGGGAAAAATCGTTTCAAAGGAATTTTAAAGATGTTATACCCTGTCAAACATATTAAAATATGCATTCTATAAAATATAAGGTGAAAATGTAGCTATTATTCATTTACAGGGCCACACAAAAGAATTCCATTAGATAATGGTAAAAGGGGGAATTGTGGGTAACATATTTTAAATATATTAAGCTGTTTCATGTATAATAAAATTTATATATGTCACTGAAGCTTAATATAAATTATACGCTACTGTCTTGCATAATATGAAGTACATAGCATTTACAGGACCATAGAAAAGATTTCAAATAGTATATTCTTTCCGAAGTACCGTACATGTGTCCGATGATGGCTGATGGAGGGATGAAATGCATTTTAATTATGATATACGCGTTTATATTTTGCTAAATATGTGCACATTATATGGTGTGTATAAATGTTATAGTTGATATACAGGGCTACCCAAAAGAGCTCAACAAAGTTACTGAATATGAGCGTAAATTATTTAAACGTGGTTCTTAAATAAGCTATGCATTTTTACGCTGAGCTGCATTCAATTTACTGAGAAATGTTTGCAGAATATAGATAAAGGGATATACAGGGCCACGCAAAGAATTCGGTACATGGACGCCTATGAATTATGATTTATGAGAATGTGATTTCAGTTGTTTTAAAAGTGTTTTAGTTTACAATAAATTTTAGCCTAATGCTGACGTGTAATAAAGGTACAATGTAAACTACAAGGCTGAACAAAAGTATTCAAGTATGTTTCCATCTAATAGTATGAATTGCTGAAAAAAGAAATTTCAAGCTACTGGGTATTTTTTTTTTTTTTTTTTTTTTTTTTTTGCTAAACTAAATTTTCCCATTATATCAACTGACATATGAAATACAGGACTGTTTAAAAGTACTGGAATACATATTTGGGTATATTTGACTATACACTATTATTTCCCTAAATAACAAAGTTTTGTTAAAGATTTCATTAAGTGTTGGAAAGTGCTTCATAATGTATGCTTAACGCATGATTTTTCTTACTTGTTTTTTTCCCCAAAGATCTTTAAAATTTAAAGACTGGCAAAATGTCAGTTTAACTTAGGATTTTTGAACACAGTTGTTACGTCAGATCGTTGGTACTTCGTACATTAGAATGTATGTGTGGTCAGCTATAATGCAGTAAAAATATGTATATGTATATATGAGGCTTTTTAGCAGTTTTTTTAAATCATTGATTAAATTTGAATGCATTTTATTTAAATTAAAATTTTATTAAGACTTTAATTTGTTTTTAAAACAAAAATGAAATAGCTGTTTGACGTACAATTGTTCGAATCGGCAGACGATTCATACACAGTAATAAATTATCAAGTAGTAAAATAAATTATATATCAAAAATAGTCACTAAAAGAATAGTAGCAAAACATAATGTTTAGGCGTATTAACACATAACCCGATCCCAACCAGAAAAAAACAGACTATACTCCGATCCAAGCAAGACAAAAATTCCATGAGCATAAACCCAACCCGAACTTAAAAATTCCATTTGAAAAAAAACTATGGATTTGATATCTGACCCGAATCAAATCTGAATCCCACAAAAATATTCAAATGAAGCATACCCCAATCCGATCAAGGAAAAATAATGTTCGTGTATATGCAACCCGACCCGAACCTAAAAATTGTCTTTGAAAAAACCCGAAAAATGACCAGAACGAAACCTGAAATCGATAAAAATATTCCAAAGAACTATAACCCGATAAGAGTAAGACAAAATAATTTGCGTGAACATAAACCTGATTCGAACCTAAAAAATTCCATTTGAAAAAAAACCTGAAATTTTATGCAAACTACATCTGAATCCGATAAAAATATTCGAAAGAACCATAACCGGATTCGAATAAGAGACAATGATTTCCGTGGACATGAACCCGATCCGAACCTAAAATTCCATTTGAAAAAAATACCTGAAATTAGAATCGAACCAAATATGAACCTGACAAAAATATTCCACAGAACCATACCCGGATCTGAACAAGACAAAAAATTTCCATGAACATGAACCCAATCCGAACCTAAAAAACTGAACTAAATCTGAATCTGACAAAAGTATTCCAGAGAAGCATATCCTTATTCAAACAATGCAGAATAATTTCCGTTGATGCGCAACCCAACCTGAACATAAAAATTCCATTAAAAAAACCGAAATCTGAATTGAATGACATCTGAACCCGAAAAAATATTTCAAAGACCCAAAACCGGACCCGAGCAAGACAAAATAATTTCTCTGCATATGAATCCGACCAGAACCTTAAAAATCAATTTGAAAAAATACCTGAAATCTGAATCGAACCAAATATGAATCCGACGAAAATATTCCAAATAACTATAACCAGATACGAACAAGACAATATAATTACCACGGGCATAAACCCAATCCGAACCAGAAAATTTGTAAAAAAAAAATAAATCCCGAAATTTGAACTAAACCTAATCTGAACCTACCAAAAATATTTCAGTGAAGTATAACCTCATTGGAACTAGGTAAAATAATTTCCATGGAAGTACAACCCGAACCGAACTTAAAAATCTCATTTGAAGGGAAAAAAACCCCACGAAATCTGAATTGAACCGAATCTAAACTGAACAAAAATATTCCAAACAACCATAACCGTATCCGAAGAAGACAAAATAATTTCCATGAACATGAATCCAATCCCAACCTAAAATTCGGATGTTCTACAAAACATAATGCGCTCCGTAGCGGTGGAAAGTGAAACTAAGTACTTAGCGCGAGAATTAGAACTTGGTTACGGTTAGGTAACAGTTAGGTTGTAATTATGTTCCGGTGAGCCTTATGTTATATTTATTTTCCGGTTAGGTTACAGTTAGGTCATGGTTAAGTTACAGTTAAGTTAAGGTTAAGTTGCGGTTAGGTTGTGGTTAGATTATGGGTAGGTTATGATTAGGTGACGGCCAGGTTACATTTATGGTATATTTAAGTTACAGTTAGGTTACTGTTAAGATACAGCTAGGTTACAGACAAGTTATGATTACGATGCAATTAGGTTACGGTTAGGATTTTGTTCACAGAATGAACATTACGCATGTTTGATAAAAAATATGCACCTATTTTTGTAAAATGTCTCTGAAATTATGATACTATATACTAACCTTTTAGCTAATCATCGAGAATAGATTTCATTCAAGGTATAGTCGGATTTAAGAGTGATATAATTAGTTTGAAATTCAAAATATTTCACTTGGAATATCTATGTGAAAAAAGTATTTAGTTAAGTCACTTAACAGTAATTTTAAGGATAAATATCAACAGTTTAACACGAAAATCACGCAATCGTTGGACACATATTCCCTCCTGCGTTTCCCATTGCAATCATTTTGGGTACTTTTGCAGCTAAATATTATTTTTTTTTTAACCGATTTTTGTCACAGTCAGGGGGCACGTATTTAATATAATGTACACTGTAAAAAATTTTACCCTTTTGCTGTATCATCACTCCCCCGCTTTTATAGAATATCCCTCTTTTGACCTATGAGAATGCTCCATAATAGGCTGAAGTAATCATTTTCTATAAAATCGGTAGAGTGACGATGCAGCAAAAGGGTCAAGTTTTTAATAGTGTATTTATACACATTTCGAGTTAAAGATAAAATCATAAAAATTTCAAGTTCGTTTAAGATTATTATTACGGACCCGGGCAACGTCGGGCGGATCAGCTAGTTTATCATATAAGGCCTTCTGTACGTGAATAATACTCGTTCTTGACTGGATAAATCGTTTTAGTACATATTGTATGAATATAGTCGCTGATTTTTCACATTTCTGATTAATTTGTATTTTTAAAACTAAATTAATTTATAGGTCAGAAAGTTGCTTATCTTGCTGCGAGTTACAAGAAATTGCATAGGATTTCGCCTTTGTGGAACAAAAAAACGTAAGCTGTTTTGATTTATTAAAAATCCCTTTCTAAAACAAATTGTGTTAATCATAAATTTTCTATTTAAACTTAAAAGTTGAACTTTAAAATTTTTACTAGAAAAATAGATAAAAGTATATAAAAGTTTATACGCTGAAAAAGAAAGAAGTAAGAAAAATTGGAAGAAAAAAATCAGGATGAAATGAAAAAGATAGAGTTTTAATAAATCGGATCCTGCATCAAATTTTGCATAAATGTCTTATTTTCTAAAGCTTTTTTTTTTTTTTTTTTTTTTTTTTTTTTTTTTTTTTTTTTTTGCATAAAAATTTATTTTATGTTGTAATAGAAACTTTTATCAAAAGTTTTTATTATTATTATTATTATTTGATAAACATGATGTTTAATTACATTAATGTAATTTTCATGATTAAAAGTCACAAATTTTTTTATGTTAGATATTAATTATAAAATTATAGATTCTACAAAAGTTGTAGTAATGGATAATAAAGCAGACAACCTTACTAACAACAATAAGTCATTGTAAAAGAAAGTTACTGGTACCATACGATAGGAAATAAAATCTACTTTTAATTGATGTATGTAAAATTTTCTTAGGAGAGCATCTACTTATCAAATCAAATACAATTTTCCTTCATAGCAATAAAATTTCACACAATAAATAAATTCTTTCAATCAACCTAAACAAAATTTTTTCATGAAGTTTGTATAATGAGATTCAGGGAAATTAGTTATTTTAAAATGAACCTATGTTAGGGGATGTGTCCAAAATGAAAGTTGATACTCGATTTTTGAAATGTTATTTAATGACTATATCACATCTAATAATGCATTATTTTTTGTCAACAGGACCATTTCACTCGCTTAGTATGGTTCAACTATTGACAGCCCAAATTTTCCAATAAATTGAGTAATATACATATTCTTTTTCAAATTATGCTTTTTTGCATAGATGGCTCTTTAAACCATATTTGGACATTCTTTAATCATAATTCAAAAATTACTTCCAAGAAACAATTTTAATTCAGAATTCGCAGGAAGCAGGACATAATACATGGTGTATATAAGGTCTCGGACCCATTTTGATGCTTAATAACTCATAAAATAACAAAGATAGATTAAAATTAATAACATAAATGGTTAGATAGACTCAAAAAATTTCATGACCCTTGTCAATGAACTTCCACGTGTTCCCCCTTCGTCGCACGGAGAATATCAAGTCGATAGTCTGTGGATGCCGACATGCTTGCCGCTACCTGGCGTGAAATTGATTATCAACTTGATATTCTCTGTGCGACGAAGGGGGAACACGTGGAAGTTCATAGACAAGGGTGATGAAATTTTTTCAGTCAATCTAGCCATTTATGTTATTAATTTTAATCTATGTTTATTATTTTATGAGTTATTAAACATCAAAATAGGTCCGGGACTTTATAAACACCCTGTAATAATAATAATAATAATAATAATAATAATAATGATGAAAGTTGCAATTCAGATAATTTTTCGAATAATAATTCCGTAATTAGCAATTCATGTACTAAACTTTTAATTTCTTTTAATTGAAAGAAGCACTTGAAAGTGGAAAGTATTTTGTGTATTAAAGAAAAATATTTCGTTTTCTTAGCTTGATCAATGTATGAAACGCCTGATAAATGCTGATAATTGATGGAGTGTTTTTGTTCTTCTTTTTTCATTCTTTAACTAACAAAGCAATTTTTTTTAATTTATCATATTGTAAATAGTATGACCTATTTATAATAAAATATTAGCCGGAAGCAAAATTTTTTTGTAAAAGGTTACTGCGGTTCACTGGAAAAAAAAAAAAGATTTTTTTTTTAACGGTTACGAAAGAAAATATACAATAACATCTTCCGAGTTACTGTTTGTTTCAAAAAACTTTCTTTTAGAAACATGAACAGATGGCCAGACTTCGAACGACGGTAATCTCTCAGTATAATTGCCGTATAATTAAAAATGATGCGTCAAAATATTTACAATTAAACAGGCTTTTATTTAATATTCAAAAAGAAAAATCGAATATTTAAACCATTTTAAGATAAACTGCCCCCTTAAGTTTTTATGAGCACATAATTCGATTGTACAGTGCGTGTCAAAAATTAAAGCACAACAGAAAATTTCAAAATAAAATTTTATTAATGAGTGAAAGTTACTTTCCTTTTCACACAACCTACGAATTGTAGTTTTAAAAAGATAGTTAACAGATTTATATTTAAAAAATTATCTTAAATAATAAAATTTATCAAAACAACAAAAATGAGTGTGTCAAAAGTTTAAGCACAGTAGTTTTTTTTGTCTTTAGTAGAACAAGAATTAGAAAAATATTAATACTTGATTATTGCTCCTTTCTGCTGAATTACTTTAACTATACGGCCCTCCATCGATAAAATGACGTTCTGTATTGTTTCTGGTTCATTTTTAAACGAAGCGTGCTCAATGGCATCTTTCAAATTTTTAACTGAAGAATACTGCTTTCCATTTGGATAAATTTTATGAGTGATAATACCCCACATATTTTCTATAGGATTTTAATCAGGACTAATTGCCGGCCATTTCAAAACAGACACTTTTTTCGACTTAAGCCACGATGAAGTTGAGCTTGAGGTATGGACTGAAGCATTGTCATGTTGAAATAACCACTTTTCTCCCCCCCAAAACCTCGGCAACAGGAAGCAAATGATTGGCAAGTGTCTCTTGGTAGTTTTCAGAGTTTTCACGACCACTGATGAATGCTAGAGATGTCTGACCATTGAAAGAAATAGCCCCCATACCATTACAGAAGCACCATTATGTTGACGGCTAAATACATTCCTAAGTTCTTTGCAGAGATCATGCCAAGAGTACTTATACCCATCATGGGCCATCGAGGTTCCATTTTTTTTTTCATCACTGAATATGACCTTCAGCCACTTTTTACCAAATGACATATGCTCTTTGGCCCATTGTAATCTAGCTTCTTTATGGTGTCGTTTGAAACACGGTAATCGTGCCATTTTACAGTATTTGATATATTTGAATTCCAAAACTCTTCTATGAACAGTTTTTTTAAATATTTGTAATTACCAGTTGTAGCCAAATTTCTGATGCTGCTATCTTCACACAAACTAGTCACTCGCGGCTTTCCTGAACGAAATTTTCATTTGAAATCATTACCACGAGCCAAAATTTGATAAATACCTCGTTTTGATCTTTGTAACGCACTTGCAATTTCAGAAACAGACTTACATTTTGCTTTTATATTCCAGATTTTTATCACATCCTCCTTTGAAAATTCTTTCGACTTAGGCATTTTGTACTAACTTAAAAACAACAGCTGACTGCTTCTTATGCACCCAGAAATTGTTTGCGTGCGCAACCGCTTACGTCAGAATGTAAAATTTGCATAAAAACGATTTTGTACTTAAACTTTTGACACTGTTATTTTTGTTCTATTCTTAAACTTCATGGTTTGAAATAAAATTTGAAAGTTAATTTCAATGAATATGGTGTTAAAATAGATATTATTAACATATACAAGACAGATATTGAAATAAAATTATTTTTTAAAGTTTTATTTTGAAATTGCTATTGTGCTTAAACTTTTGACACGCACTGTATTACATTCATCGTTTACCCTGTCATGGCTAATTGTGAGACAATACTGTTTTACTCTTTAAGATTCATGAAAGACCCAATTTTCAGTCGACTGATCGAATGGTACTTTTATCTTCGCTCTATGTATTTGTACTGCCAGGTAATATCGTAGACAGGAGATACTTGTCTGTTATATGATCAACAAGATTCACCATCTGTCCAACAGGTGATTAAGATAGGCTGAGAAGAAGCCAAATCCATGAAATGCCTCTACCTGTATTTTCATTGAGAGTGGATAGTAAGAAGTATTGTCATTTTTTTCTTTAGCTCAGAGGCTATAAAATCCTGAGAGTTATTCTGCCCGCAAGTTCTGTATGTATGTATGTGCGCAACGCGATAACTCTAAATACAAATATCAGATTTGCTTCAAATTTTGGAAATAGGCTCATTCTGGCAAGGCGCTCAATTGATTAGTTTTAGGTGTTCATTCGTTAAGTATAAGTGGGTGATGCGGGCACCCTGTTCTCTAATTTAGATAATGGGTTTTTTATGTACAAATATCCCATTTGCTTTCAGTTTTCAGTATACGTTCATTCTGAAAGGCGATTCCCGATTAGGTTCGGAGATTTATTGGTTACTTATTAAGGCGGGAAATGATAGATAATCTCCCTTTAATATAGATAAATGGGGTTTTCTATGCCGAAAATCCGATTTGCTTCAAACTTTGCCTACAGTTTCATTCTGAAAGTGTACATCCCTGATTAGTTATGAGAATTCATTGGTTAAGTATAAAGGATGAGAGTGGCGGAATAATCTCCCTTTAATTTAAATAAATTTTATTTTGCATGCAGAATTATCCGATTTGCTTCAATTTGCTATACTCTTTTATTCTTATAAGACGCATCCCTGATTATATTTGGGAATTGATTGGTTAAGTATAAATAAGTGTAATGGGAGACTGATCATCTCCCTTAATATATATTTTTAGAGGCATTTTTCTTTTAAAATATAAAAGTATAATATACAATTATTGTGAATAGCCTGTGAGCTCAGGTCATCAATTTAACTGGCAATTTTCTTTCTTTATTATTATAATTATGTTTTTAATGAACAGAGGTGTACTTGTATACATACCTCTTTTATATGTTACACCTAGCTATTTCTATTAGAATATTCATTTACTTTGTGAATTGTGAATATTTTTTCTCAATATTGTATTTTATTTTTCTTTATGTAAAATCATTTAAATGTATTTTTTTTTTCAAAAATTATGTCTAACGACTATTACATGCATTCTCTGTTACAATAAAGTTCTGCCCAATATTTTGCAAAATATATTAGTATTTTCCACTTAATAAAATAATTCAGGCATCTTTTTTATTTCAGTCTTTAGCTGTTAATATGCATATTGTCCTTTCTCATTAATTTTGAAATATTCTCATTGAAATATAAATTGTAATGAATTTTACATATCTTCCATTCTTGAATTAAAAGGAAAGCATTGTTTAAGTAACAAAAATACATTTTCAATTCAGGTATATAAAGTTTTTTGATATTGATTTCAGGTTAAATATCTTACTTATATAGACATGCCCATTATAAAACAATAATTTGAGTATTTGTATTTTTCTGTTAGAATATTCTAAAAAAAATTGCTAAATTTGAATATTATAAAAAAATTATCAAAAGACAATGCAGCCACTTATATCAATATTTTTTTTAATTGAAAGATGAATTATTGATATTAATGTAAATTTTTTTGCTTAACTTTTAATTGAATCTTTTCGCTTAAAAAATATCATTTTCCATACATCGACTCAATTATGCTTAATTATATTTCTATTATTATCATTATAGAGGAAACGAAACCACTTTGATCTTCATTGACAGTGAAATTGCTTCCGCTACCAGCAACCCAGAACCTAGTTCCGCAAATCTTCAAAGAGAACCAGTAGCGATCACATTGAAACACACAAGAAAAGTAATAATTGCATATTTATTTATTTATTTATTCGTTTTTTTCTCCTTCTTCTTTTTCTTCTATTATTATTTTTTAACGGTTTCTGTGGTATGGACTCTGATATCAGAAAGAGTAAAGACATAAATCTCAACATTTATTAAATGTAAAATTAAAGAAAATTAGCTCTTTATGACGAAATTGCGGCTGAATTTATCTGCATTTTACATTTTAATTTTTGAAGTAACGAAGGCATGAAATCAGACTGAAATACCAATTCCCAGATCCTTGACTTACAAGGCCAATGCTTTACCTGTTAAGATAACTGGGCGATAGCCACCTGGGATTTTCCGCTCAGTCTAAGTGACAGACCAGATGTTACGACCAATAAGGTTATCTGAGCGAAACATCCAAGCCGACTGTCGCCCAGTTAGCTTAATAGGTAAAGCATTGGCTTTGTAAGCCAAGGATCTGGGTTCGATTCCAGGCATGGGCAATTTTTCGCTCAGTTTGAAATAATTAATTCTTATGAAAAATTTACCAATCAGTTTGATTTCGCTAAAGTAAGAGTATACCTACGTACCCTTCGTTATATGGAGTTCCATTACCTGCGATAAATTCTGCTGAGCTGTCTAAATGACAGACCAGATGTTACGACCAACAAGGTTATCTGAGCGAAAAATCCCAACCGGCTATCGAACAGTTAGCTTAACAGGTAAAGTATTGGCGTTGTGAGTCAAGTATCTGGGTTCGATTGCCGGCCCGGGCAATTTTTCGCTCCTTTGGAAATATTCAATTCGTATGAAATACCGATGCTCTGAAAACAATGCAAGCAACAAGTGAAGTAAAAATCGAAATGGTAGTGCTATGGTGCATCATGCATTCCTGGGACTTGAAAAATTTCAGAGTACTCTCAAAGACAGCAGCTTCTAAATTTCACAACAACTATGTTGACAACAAGGTAGTACCACATTTGGTTGTAAAATAGAATGATTTTTTTTCACTTTATATTGTAATTTTTAAAGCGCTGATGCTGTGAAATCGAATTTAAGCACCGACACCGTGAACTCGAATTCTAGCAATAGGTGAATAAGAAACTGAATTCTTTATCATATTTTTTAGACACTTTTCCCAGACACTTTTACCAGACATGAGAAAATTTACAGCACTCTTAAAAACAGCAGATTCCAAATTTTACAGCAACTGTATTGGTAAACAAAGTACCAGCACCTTTTGTTGTAAAATATCGATTTTTTTCTTTTCTTTTTCAAGGATATTAAAAAAAGGTGCGTTTGCATGTAAGCGCATTGCAATTTCACCAAAAAAACTTTCCTTAACTATACCATCTAATCTTCAAATTTGCAAAATCAAACATATTATTATTATTATTATTATTATTATTATTATTATTATTATTATTATTATTATTATTATTATTATTATTATTATTATTATTATTATTATTATTATTATTATTATTATTATTATGCAATCACTAAAAACTATGATTCCTAATGTATAGTAAACGTAATCGCAAGGGATCATGAAAAATGTCATTTTATGCTGGTTCTAACTATTAAAATTATTTTGCATTAAGAGCTCGGTCCTTGAACATCTTTATCCGCAAATAAAGCTTCGGCAGTTGGCATATTTTTCTTGAGGCTAAGAGTAATTTTAACATGAAGATCCATAAAACTGGAATTTAAATGATATCCGGCTTAATAAACACATCATGTATGAACTGGTGCTCGAACTCCGCGCTTCATAACAACAGCAGCACCCTAACCACCAGATTAGATAATCTTAGTAAAACCTTAGGAAGACATAAGTACGAATAGTTTGATTGAATAAGAAATGTTCAAATAAAAATATAATTTCAAATATAATTTCAAATAATATATTACGTTGTTTTTGAAAGATTATTTTTTTTTCTCTTCTATAAAAAGAGATTAATTCTTTATATTTCATTGAAATCATCTTTTAAATAATTTTAAATCTTAAATTTATTCTTTTTTAAAGATATATAACATTTACAAAACGTCTGGCTTAAATTTTAGTGAATAGAGATATTATTTTATTTGGAAAATTTTAATTTGATTTATTGGTGGAGCTCTGGTCATCTTTTGTGCACGAGAACTAAAAAGGTCGCGGTCTTCATTTAACCCTTTCACGGGCCGTAAGATGTATATTTCTCACTAATATACATCTAATACATCACATAATTCCAAACTGGCAAATTTGTACCAGAAATTTCGACAAAAACTTATGTGCAATAATGCACGAAAGAAAAACATGATTTATTTTGAAAGTAAATTGTTTCTTAAATTCTGGTGGCAATCAATCATTTCAGCATTTTAGAAACAGAATTATTTTGCCTATGAAAGGGTTAAACTGCAATCCAGTCACTACAAAGATCCATATCTGTGTTGATAATGGAAATAGGCGCATTCGATAGAGAAGTCAGTGTCCTAACAATTAGATAAACAGATGAGATGGGGGAAATTTTGGCTCATTAAAATCATAACATTAGGAGTCCCAAAAATTCTAAATAAAATGCGAAAAAAAAAAGAAATTAAAAGGAAAAAAATAGGAAATTAACAAGTCGTCTTTAAACATTCTATTAACATTTCATTTCTGCATCACCGAAATCTCAAATTAATGAACGCAATGATTTTATATATATATATATATATATATATATATATATATTTATAAAAAAAGCTACAAATTAAAAGACTATACCATGAGTGGTACAATCTGGTGAGGACGTCAGGAGAAAATCAAATTAGTGACGTTTTAAGATCAACTTTAATTTCTATTCAGCAAATTACATTTTTTATAATTTTTCCATGTTGCAGGTAAAAGCATCAGGAAGAAAGTTATTGGCTGATAAGGATTTACAAGAAAATGGCGAGGTAAACTTTTTTCTTTATTCTGTTTATTTTATTAATATAAAAAATGCTTTACTACAAAATCGAAGTGCTCTAAAAGCCTTGCCGATATGAAAACAGTTCTGCAAATAAAGCACTTTTGTACATTTTTGAAACGTCGCACAGTGTTTCAATTCGACTATTTAGCAGGAAAAAAAAACTAATAAAATTTATGAAACAGTTTTTTTCTAATTACTATTGGATTTTTTTTTCATTAAAGTAACATGAACGAATCTTAATATACAGGGTGTCCCAAAAGGTCGTTTACAAACTTAACGTGCTGGTCTGTCATATCATGATGAACAATATTAAATGGGAAACTAAGGGTCCCAAACGTCTTCCAAAGGTGATATGCGCCATTAAAGTTTAGGGTCCAAAAATTCAAATTATTATAAAAAACAGAAAAGTTGGTTGATTCGTTTGCAGTTTTCACTAAAACTATTCTTTATTTCAGTATTTTCTTGAAAATAAATTATATAGATACTACTGCGATTTTTAAAATTTCTAAACATCCCATATTTTTTATTTTATACAATCATACAGGGAAAACAATGTTCTTTTAAATGCACTTTGTTTGAAAACTGTAACTTAATTTATTTTTGAGATATTACTATTATTATTTTTATTATTTGTAGTTTTTAATGCCTTTTTATAATTATGGCAACAAAAGTACTCAATTTCTATTAAAAGTGAGAAAAAAACCCAGATTACTGAATCTTTTCGTCACCATTTTCTCATAAATGTGAAAAAATTTGAAATTAAAATACGTGTTATTTCGATGACATCGTCTGCTGTAAAACGCGATGAATTTTGGCTTCACTTCATTTTTATTTATCAGTTAAATGATTTTTAATTTAAAACATACTTTACACTCGATACAACACTTTCTCTTTACAAAAATGTATTTTAAAGAATAGTTATTTTCTCCACTGTTATTTAATTCGTATAAAATAGCAGAAAGAATGCAAATTTATTAATCCGTGTGTAGAATCATTTTCTTTTTTAAGAAATATCAATGAATGATTTCCGATAAAATATGAAGCTATTATAAACAAACAAATGAATGTGTATGAATCATTAGATACTCAGTTTGTTTCTTAAATGACGACTTTTTTTTTAAGGGGAGGGGGGGGGGAGTTTGTGTATTATTCTGCGATAATAACGTCATATGTATACTTTTCTACTGATATTTAGTAATTGATCATAAAACAGGAATGATTTGCGGATGCACATAACGTAATTTTATTAAAAAAGCGTGTATTTTAATTCTCAAAACTGAAATATGTTTTGTAGAAGTGCGTCATTTTGAACCCAGCTGCCCTGCAATACTTCATAGGTGAAAATACTTCACTTTCAAAAATAACGTAATCGAAATCACACACTGATAAAACACAATACTTTACAGAAACTTAGAGTGTGTTCATTTTAGATTCGAGCAATATTTCTAGTTTGAGACTGAAAACATCGTTATTTTACCTTATGTGACGTCACAGGAATATTGTCTATTGTATTTATTGCAAGCAGATTATTTCAGAAATTTTCATTTACACTTTAAATATAAATAATTTAGTATCTATATTCAGCTAATATTAATTGAGACTTCAAGTTTTGAATTTAAATGATTTTTAAATGATCAAGTTAGAATGCAATTTTTTAAAAGATGAATATGGATATGAGAAGTGCATATGTAAGTCTGAGATAGTGAAAATTATGTCGTGTTTAGATTTTAAGGGGGAAAAACTTCTATAATTATGTCAAAGTTAAATGAATTGTGTTGTTTTTCACTTTAGAAATACCACGTATAAAAGACTTAATTTTCACAATTTGGACAACTGAGCTTTATAAAAATAGTATTTTTTTAACATTAGATTGAAATAATATGTGTCAGAGAGATTAACCCATGTTAGATGCATTTTTTATTGTAATTAATTTTGTAAAATGATTATCTATGAACAGTTAATTCGTAAATATTTTCTTTCGTCGAGATTCGACGGGTTCTACCTTGTTATAATAAAATCACAAATGTACGAAAGAGTTGGTAATATTCTAACGATAAACAAAATATGAATATTGGAAATCAGAAATTCATAATAAGAAACTATGAATGAAAAACGTATACATAAACAAGGGTATAACTAAAATAAGCAGAAGAAACAAATAAAAAAAAGAAAAGTAAGAGAGGTAGATAGATATTTTTTGGAAGGAGGAGCAGAAGGCCATTTATACATATGTTCTTACATAATATATAATAATATAATAATACAATAATATATATAATAATATATTTCTTACCTAAAGAGATTTATCCTGCTATTGTTTAACAATTGATAATAAAACTGTGGAAAACAACCAGAAAATCTGCACAAAATTTTCTTTAAAATATATTTAGATTTTTTTGTATTTTTAAAAAAAAATTATTATTGAATAACTGAACTTCTTTCTTGTAGTACCTAAATCTATTTTTTCTAAATTTGTGGATAAACACATTTTCTTTTTCGAGGTCTACTTTTAAGGTAAGGGGAGTTCGTACATTTAAAAAAAAAATTAAAAAAAATGAAAGGAAACATCTTTTTTAATTACTTACATTTGGAAGGCACATTATGCAGCTACTTTTCAACGTAATCGCGGTATAAATGAAAACTTTTATCGTAACGTACGGCAATTGTTAATTCCGTCTGCATAAAATCCCCCCCCCCCCCCCCGCCTTATTCATTCAACATTGGGATTTTTCAATTCTATCTCGCACCATTCTCTTTAAACAGGATTCTTTAACAATCATTTCGATAACATGTCCAAAAGAAATATATTACAAACTTAACACAAAATATATAAAATGAACTTTAAATTGTTCAGTTTTATTTAAAAGGCGATTAAAATAATCAACTATAGATGTTAATAGTTAATTTTATTTAAAACAAGTTGAAATAGCCTGATTAAAGGTTTGAAAGTACTAAGAAGTTTTAAATAAAATTAACTATATTAACATCTATAGTTGATTATTTTAATCACCTTTTAAGTAAATCTGAACATTTTAAAGTTCATTTTATATATTTTGTGTTAAAAGCAAGGCAAAAATTTCATTCCATCATATACTTTTATATTAATTATAATGTGATTAAGTGTTTCATTTCGAATTAAAATATATCTTTGAATTGAAATTTGATTGAAATACAAGGTCATGAAAGATCGAAGAGTGTGGAAAATATAATTGCAAATATAACTAGAAACAGCGGGGGAAAAACACTGTGTGAACGCATGAAAAAGCTGAGAGATTAATTAACATTAAATAAATGTAATTTAATATTAAGCCTATTTATTTCAAAAAGGAAACAAATGCCTACTTATTTGACAAAAAATAATGATATAAGATCAAAAACATAAATGTGAAAAAATGCCAAGTTCTTTAACAGTTTCGCTAATAAAAGGAGTAAGATCCAACTGGAAACCAAGTTCTTTCAAAGCTCCTTAAATCATAAGTCCTATCATGCATAATATACTTCAGTTGCTTAAAATGATTTGTTATGCTATTTTCTACTTAATAGAGCGAATAGAGCGAATTGACAAATTTTCTTTTATTGAAAATTTTCTACTTGGTTGATCTGAAGTTATCCATTTCATTAATTTACCAACACCTTAACTTCAACGTACTTTATTAAAACACACATACACACCCAAATAACCCCAACATTCAAATCCTAAAAAAAAGTTGGTTCTTTAAAACTTAAAAAATAATAATAATGGTGCCAGAAGAATATGAGAATAGTCGTCAGTGGCTGCCACTAATGACTATATTTATATTCTACTAGCACCATTATTTTTAAAATATAAGTTTGCAGTCTATTTCTCTTGGACATGTTATCGAAATGGGAGTTAAAAATTCTGCTTTGAGAAAGTGGAGCGCAATAGAATTAAAAAATCCTAATGTTGAATGAATAGGGCGGAGGGGGGGGGGGGGAATTTTTATGCTGATGGAATTAACAAGTTGCCGTACGTTACGATAAATGTTTTCATTTATACCGCGATTATATAGAGAAGTAGCTGCATAATATGCTTTTCAAATGTAACTAATAAAAAAATTTCCTTTTAGTTTTTTTTTTTTTTTTTTTTTTTTTTTAATTCAAAAACGGCTTTTACTTTAAAAATGGCTTTCGTATAACTTTCCAAGATTTAAGAAATCTGCACTAAACTATAATTTTTATTTTTATTTTCACCAAGTAACTCAAACATGGTATCACAAATGGGTGTTATTGTTTATAAAACACACTTGGTGCATTTTTTTATGTAGTGTTTTTTTGTGGAGTTCCTTTACTCGCGGTTTATTCTTTTGAGCTGAATATCCAATTTGTAGGATAACTTTACCAATTAGTTTGATTGTGTTAAAATAAAACGCATATCTACGTATGCATCGTTTATAGGGAATTCCTTTATCTATGGTTTATTCTGTTGAGCTGACAAAATGCCAGACCAGATATTATTACCAATAAGGTTATCTGAGCGAAAAATGTTCGCTGGTTGTCGCCCAGTTAGCTTAAAATGTAAAGCATGGTACTGTAAACCAACGATCTGGGTTCGACTCCCACCCTGGTCATTTTTTCGCTCAGCTGGAAATATTCAATGCATATGATAACTTTACCAATCAGTTTGACTGTGCTAAAATAACAATATATATCTACGTATCCATCGTTTATATGGAGTCCCTTTACTTGCAATTTATTCTGTTGAGCTGTCTAAAGAACTAGCCAGATGTTATTACTAAGGTTAATCTGAGCAAAAAATGCTCACTGGCTGTCGCTCAATTAGTTTGAACGGTAAAGCATTGGCCCTGTAAGTCAACGGTTCGATTGCCAGCAGGGGTAATTTTCCGCTGAGTTGAAAATATTGAATAACTTCATATTGTGATAACTTCACCAATCAGTTTGATTGTGTAAAAATAACAATTTATGAATTTTTTAAATGAAAGAAAATGCAAAATGTGTAAAAGAAGTGAAATTGACCCAATTTCAGTACTGTAAGAATTAATATTCAGCAATTTCGGGCGTCACTGCTAAAAAGTTAATTCATATTATGCATAAATAAGTATTTGTTTTTAATACCATTTGTTTTCTTAAGCTGAATTCATTGTTGACATAACGAAATGAAAGAGTTTTGTCATCTCTTTAGAGAAACATTTTAAAGTTATTGATAATTGCTAATAATTTTTATTACAATATATATTTAATTTCTAGTTCTTTTATAAACTTTTCTTTCAGATAAGGAGACGAGAATGTGCAAGATGGGATAAAAATCTGGAACCTAAAGGGTAAGAATTCTGGAAAGTAACAAAATGTGACAGCAACATTTGATTTTGAAAAATTATACTTTTTTAATTTTATTTTTTCAACAGAAACAGATATATTTTTAAATAAAGTAATGCGTTCAGCTTTTATTTCATTTTAGAGTCCATGATTAATGACCAGAACTGTTAATAGCATTATTCATAGTTAAAAGAAAGACAAATAAATAAATAAATAAAAACAAAATAAAATAAATAAAACGTGTTTTCTTCGGCTGATGACGAGGTGTTAAAACTCCATCTCCTTATGCGTCCTTTGTATTGTTGTAATTTTATGGGGATTTTTTACACTATTTTATTATTTTAATCTTCCATTATGATAGTAAATAAAAACAAAATTTCAAAGAAAAACAACCGAAATATCTACACTATCATTTTTAATTTTCTGAACAATGCCTTTAGTTAATGATCTTAAATTTATTATGTACTATTCACGCATTTCCTAAACCAGAATTTCTTTATTTAAACATCATCTATCACTTTAGCAGACTATACAGTTTTGTTAAAGTATTCTGAAAGTGTTGTATATGATTTATAATCTATGCTGTAGCATGATTTTTCGTTTTTGTTTACTTTTATAACTGAATGAATATTTTTTCAGAACAAAAGTAAAAGGTGGTTGGAATACGGACTCGTGCTCTGTGGCTAATTCCACTGCTGAGGAAACAACCTGCCAGTGCACAATGCTTGGAACTTATGCTATCATATCCAAAATAAGGCAACCTTTTGTAAGTATTGTTAGTTGAAAAAGAGGGATATAAGCGATCCTATAAAAACACAAATTCAAATATAAATCAAAATACTTTTTGCTCCATCTTCATAACTTCATTTAAAAGAAAAGTAATACAAATGTTGACTCATAATATTGTTATGTTTTTAAAGGAAATATTTTAATAGTATGCACTATCTATCAATAAGAACACATTGGTTTTGTTTCTTTCTTTTATAACCTATCGATTCCCAGTATCAACTGACACTAATACACATGCAGGTGTCACTGGAAATTGAAGGGTTAATCTGCCTGCTTTTTTATACGTTTTTTAGTGTGAATTAAGTTATAATTACTCTTCATAAGAAATTTCAATTTAAAAAACTAGTAATATTGTGTTTTTCTAGTTCTTCAGAAAACATATTAAAAGAATCATATGCAGAGCAAACACTAGAATATCTGCAACTATCTTTTATCTAAATAAACATAAGTTCTTTATAATTATAGTGACTTGTAGATTTTAGATTTAGCTATACTTAATAAATAATTGTATTACTGCCACAGAGAAATTCAGTAAAAACATTCAGAGTTAAAACTTTTTATGAGAATATATCCTGCTTCCAAATATACATAAAATATTAAAAGGGATTGTACTTTGCAACACCTATAACAGTTAAATATTCAAATCCATTCCAAAACTAGATTCCGACTGTAGAACTTAATGATTGAAATTCCGCTATTAAGTATAGCGAATTAAACTACTACTAAAGAATAAAAAGCCACGTGACCTGTATTTTAAATCTTATTTAATTATCAGGTAACCAAAAAAGTGTGTGCAGTTTTTGAGAACAGTTACTTTTATCGTGTAGTTGGGATAAAGTAAATTCCGGTGACGAAATATCTACACATTGTCTTGAAGACTGATTTAGGTATAGCTTTTCAATGCATCACAGATTTCGCGATTTTTGTATTAAAAGCAATAGAACAATTGAAAGAACATGCCGTTGACAAAGCATGTAATTAGACTTATTTTGCTCTACAAGCTCTAATTAAGAAATAAAGCTGCCAAGACCGTTATCAGAATATGCTCCACGTTTGAAATAATTTCAGTATGTGAACGGACTGCTTAAATGTGGTTCAGTCAGATTTTCGTTCAGAGATGAAAGCCTTGAAGATAAACCCGGTGTTGGTCATCCGTTCACCCCAGACAAATTTCTGTTGGATTAGAAAACCAGTATCTTCATAAAAGCTTCCAGGATCTTGCACACGTTTGGGGTACCTGACAAAACCATCCGATCGAATTTGCATTACCTTGCAATGACGTGAAAACTTAGCAAATGAGTTCTTCATGCTCTGCCCAAGGAACCAAACTCCTATACTTGAACATCTGCTTGTCATTGCTGTCATGCCACAACGTCATAAGAATTATACATTTATGCTTGAATTTTAAAAAAGAAAGAACATTTTAAAATAAAAAATTCATTATTATGCATTAAAAGTCGTTCACTTGATTTTTAAACACGATACACGCAATTGTTATGTCATCAAGTTATTTTTAATTTAATTTTTTATTTGTGTTTTTATTACTGCTTTACTAATTTAATTGATCTTTTGTTATTTAAAATAAAAATTATATAATTTTGCATCATCTGGCGAAATTCGTCGGATAATCAAGTATAGTACTTTTATTTCATATTTTGAGATAGTCTTTCAATTATTGTTGTGAAGTCTAACAAAGCTCAAAATTATTTTCAGGTGAATATTAATCGAAAAAAAAAAACTTTGGTGAAAATTGCAAATTTAAAATGATTTTTATTTAAAAGAACGTAAAACGTTGTTGAAAAATATCGACTCTGTTTACTTAAGCTGCTATCAGATTCACGAACTTTACGAGCAACAAACAACAGCCGATTTTAATTCCAACGTTTTCCTGTTCAAAGAGAGAAAATGGTTACAATTGTGTTGGATAAAGGAGGAAAACCATACTACTAATAATGGGCGATCAGTTAATACACTATATTGCCATTGATTATTGGATAGGGTGGGCCGAAAAAAACTTTTTTTCGATTTTCGATTATGGCGGGTGCGGAAAAGTGGCCACTGGTGGCACTCAGTTCATACAAAAAATTTGAGATTTTTTGGACATTTCCTTACCCTGCCGCAAACGGCTTGAAGTTTTGCAAAAATGTTCATTTTTGAACTTTTTTCGAAAAAAATTTAAAAATGTTAAATTAAATTTATTTTGGTTGTATTTACTTGAAAAGGCATATTTAATGTACCAAATGTTTAAATAAAATCTGATCATGCATTATTTAATATCTATGTGTATTATAACTTAGGCTATTTTTATAGCTTTTTCGCGTATAATAGGCAAAAGTTGTATTTGTTTGAATCGATCGTTAGTTTCTGTATTATTTATGTCCCTTGGTCTTCTTTATATATTTTATATGTGTCAAACGTCATATATTTGGGGAAAAGACAGCAGTATACTTCAAAAATAAATCTGGAAGGTGAGAAAGTGGTGAAGCAGGATTCTAAGCGCGCGCAATGATTCGTCGTAATACACAGGGAGTGAAGGACGAAATACTTGAGAGCCAAAATTCGATAAAGGATTCTTATTATTTATCCTTGCTCAATTACCTGCAACATTTGTTCAGTATTAACGTGAAACCCTTTTGTATTGATATGCAGTGCTTTTTGGGTCGTTTAATGTGCCATTATAGTGTTTTGTGCGTTTTATTACAACGAGCTTAGAAATGGCTAGTATAAAGGGCCATGACAATGCAAAGACATGCGATAGCGTGAAAAGTAACTCTTTAGGGGCATCATGCATATTGAACGGATTGCAATTGTCAACCTATGCTGATAATCATGCGCCACTGCTACTGGTTGCTTCACCATGTAGAAGTTGTGACAGCAGAGGATACGAATCTCGTCATCGATAAAAACAAAGTCAGAAGAGAGAAATAGAAACTTGGAAAGAAGATACAGGCAGAAGAAGTTATTGGAAGAAGGAAAATTAAAAGCATATTTTTTGATAATAGAAAGGATAAAAGTAAATTCAGAGGAAGAAAAATAACAAGCAGCACCGTCGAGAGAAAGACGTGGAACACATCACCGTGTTGTTGGAACCTGGTTATGAATACTTGTGTCACTTGATACCTCGTTCCGTTACCTTGATACCTCGTCAGTTCAGAAAAGTCTAACTTGTGGTGACTTGGAAGATTGTATAATGATTTTGCTATTTCTTTTCCGTGACCGGAACAAGGTATCAAGTGACCCGAGTATTCCTAACCAGGTTCAAACAACACGGTGATGTGTTCCTCGTCTTTCCTTCGACAGTGCCGCTTGTTCTTTTTTACCTCTGAATATACTTTTATCCTTTCTACCATCAAAAAATATGCTTTTAATTTTCCTTCTTTCAATAACTTCTTCTGCCTGTATCTTCTTTCCAAGTTTCTATTTCTCTCTTCTGACTTTGTTTTTATCGATGACCAGATTCGTATTCTCTGCTGTCACAAATTCTACTTGGTGAAGCAACCAGTATTAGTGGAACATGATTATCAGCATAAGTTGGCAATTGCAATTCTTTCAATATGCATGATGACCCCAAAGAGTTACTTTTCACGCTATCGCGTGTCTTTGCATTGTCATGGCCCTTTATACTAGCCATTTCTAAGCTTGTTGCAATAAAACGCACAAAACACTATAATGGCACATTAAACGACCCAAAAAGCACTGTATATCACCACAAAAAGGTTTCACGTAAACACTGAACAAATGTCGCAGATAATTTAGCAAGTATAAATAATAAGAATTCTTTATCGCATTTTGGCTCTCAACTATTTCGTCCTTCACTCCCTGAGTATTACGACGAATCATTGCGCGCGCTTAGAGTCCTGCTACACCACTTTCTCACCTTCCAGATTTGTTTTTGAAGTATACTGCTGTCTGTTCCTCAAATATATAACGTTTGACACATAGAAAATATATAAAGAAGACTAAGGGACATAAATAATACAGAAACTAACGATCGATTCAAACAAATACAACTTTTGCCTATTATACGCGAAAAAGCTATAAAAATAGCCTAAGTTATAATACACATAGATATTAAATAATGCATGATCAGATCTTATTTAAACATTTGGTACATTAAATATGCCTTTTCAAGTAAATACAACCAAAATAAATTTAATTTAACATTTTTTAATTTTTTTCGAAAAAAGTTCAAAAATGAACATTTTTGCAAAACTTCAAGCCGTTTGCGGCAGGGTAAGGAAATGTCCAAAAAATCTCAAATTTTTTGTATGAACTGAGTGCCACCAGTGGCCACTTTTCCGCACCCGCCATAATCGAAAATCGAAAAAAAGTTTTTTTCGGCCCACCCTATTATTGGACACTTGCGATTATTGACATTTTACTAAATATCTAGAAAAATACATGAGGAATCATCTCGAAACTCTTAGTGTATAAATATAATAGTATAAGTCATACATCTCCGTGAAGATTTTTTCCCGAAACTCCATAGGGGACCGTCAACAAATTAAAAAAGAATGAATATCTTTTGAATAACCCTGTCAAAACTAATGTAGCAAAAGCGCTCAAACTCTAGATTATGATTAAATGCCTTATTGTAATACACAGTCTTCATTTTTATGCAAATAGCATGCATACTCGCAGAGTAATTAAGGTTTTTATAAAAATGGTCCCAAATTTTTCCAAGTTTTTTCCTTATAATTTTCAGAGTTCTTAATATAAAATAATATTTTTTTCAGAAAATAGGACAAACAACATTGCAGACAGTACCCTGTAATCAAAATTAAAAAATAATAAAAATTGTATGAAAAATGAGTAGGTTTACTAAATAATTTTTTACTGCGCATGCGTCAAAGATATCAAAATTTCATTTGCATATTATGTTATCTAAATGTATAGAGCAACTTTTGTAAAAGTCTCAAAATCATAGCTTGAAAATTCTGAAAGTAATCGTCTATAGAAAAAGGACAAAATCCGTTGTTTCCAAAATGAAGCAAAAAAATGAGGGATTTTATCCAAATGTAGTAGTATATCCCGTATTGTGTATTCTATATTGACACTAATCAATGAATATATGGATACAACCCCTCTTGTTTTTGCTTCACTTTGAGAATAACGGATTTTCAACTAATTCAATTGACGATTATTTTCAGAATTTTCAAGTTATGATTTTGTGACTTTCACAAAAGTTGCACTATACATTTAACTAACATAATATGCAAATGAAATTTTGATATCGTTGACGCATGCGCAGTAAAAAATTATTTAGTAAACCTACTCATTTTGTACAAAATTTTCATTATTTTTTAATTCCGATTACAAGGTACTGTGTGCAATGTTGTTTGTCATATTTTCTGAAAAAAATATTATTTTATATTAAGAACTCTGAAAATTATAAGGAAAAAACTTGGAAAAATTTGGGACCATTTTTATAAAAAACCTTAATTACTCTGCGAGTATGCATGCTATTTGCATAAAAATGAACAAGGCGTGTTACAATAAGGCATTCAATCATAATCTAGAGTTTGAGCGCTTTTGCTAGATTAGTTTTGACAGGGTTATTCAAAAGATATTCATTCTTTTTTAATTTGTTGACGGTCCCCTATGGAGTTTCGGTAAAAAATATTCACGGCGGTGTATGGCGTATACTATTATATTTATACACTAAGAGTTTCGAGATGATTCCTTATGTATTTTTTTAGATATTTAGTAAAATGTCTAAAATCGCAAGTGTCCAATAATCAATGGCAATATAGTGTATTTATCGCCCATTCGTATCAATCGCTTGTCTCTGATTCGTTGAAATGTTCGATGTTGAATGAAAAGTCTCGACTGGCGTATACTTTTTTGGAATTGCAGAAAAAAGTTGGAGGACATTGCTGTGTTATCAGATTGGGTGTTGTGAGAATATTTTGCGAAAAGTTGGAGGAGTTGTTGCTCAAAAGTCTCTCGAAATACTGGTGAATCTGAAAGCAGCTTCTTTCAATCTACATTTCTAATTTTAAAATTTTTAATTATATATATATATATTAAATCAAAGACGAAAACAATAATCGAATCTCTTAACAGCAGCTGATTTGGTCTAAAAAATCTCTAATCAAAAGAAAACGAAATGTGTTTACAGAGAGATCGACACTGTTTTATATGTATATATAAATATATATTTAATATATATTTAATTAATATATATTTATGTATATATTATATATATATATATATATATATATATGTATATCTATTTAATCAAATGTATATATATACATATAATTAAATTTGTTTAAAGCTGATCAAATTAGCGTGCTTTTAGAATCTGATGTGCATGAAAGAAGGTTTACAAGCTTAGCTCGCAGGGGGCAGAGCTTCCTAAAGCACTTTACAGATCCATTTCTAATGCACTTTCATCTAAAATTTAATTTTAAAAAATAAGATCAGTTAAGGTTTGCTAGTCTTTTCGGCATCATAAAATATAATAAAAATAATGTTGTTTCAAGTTACTCAATGAATAAAATCTCAATCTCCACTAAAGATATAATTATAGAAAATATACTTCTTTTTATATTTTCCAGTTTATACCAGAGGAAGAGGAGTGGGTGAAACTGACCAAATGGATCGGATATGGCCTATCCATCATTCTTTTGATTTTCTACATCATCGTTATTGCAATTAGATCGTAAGTATTTCGTTTATTAGGATTTTACCTAAAAATAAATCAAATTTATCTCTTACGTAAGACTAATTCTCATTTAATTAATGATCGTCTTGAAGTCCCGTAGCGTCTTTCTTTACTTTTGTTATTGAATTTCGTTATTCTGAAGGACAGGTCTTAATTAAATTAAAGTTTGCTTCTAAAGAAACGTCAACATGTATTTCATTTAATTCTGTGTTACTCAAAAGCAAATAAATAAAATATTGTGTAATATAGTAACAATTTAAGTAAAAGTTTTGAAAAAATTGAGAAATTTAGAAACTGTTTAAAAAAATCAAAATAGTTTGTGTTGAAATGAATTTAATTAAGATCTTATTAAGAAAAACTAAACTCAACTTTTTCAGTAAGTTTCTAAATTATTGTTCTTAACAGAATTTAAATAATAAATGTACTTTGAATTTCTTTTCTTTTCTTTTTTTTCATTATATATTAAGTGTATTTCATTTGCGTCGTATCAATTTTTTTAACGTTTACGAACAGATAATTTTAAGGAATGTTTGAAAATATTTCGAAACTTAAACTTCATTAACAGCAATGACACATAAAGAATACATTTTATTTACTACTCTTGAAATGTTATCACTGGGGCTTCCGTGGCCAAGTGGTTAACCCTTTCCGGCACACTGTGCCCGGTCTGGGATACCTAATTTTAATTCCAAACTTGCAAACGGCGCCAATAATATTTTAGTAAAATTTTGCTTTTACAATAGAAGATAAAATTAAGGATTTCGAAATATCTAAAAAAATCTTTTTTGAATTCCGGTGTCAGTCGATAATTTCTTATTTTATTGACAGATTTTGCCCGTGTCCGAAAGGGTTAAGGCACCACGCCGCCAATCACTTCCGAGCGTAAAAGGTTGTTTGGTTTCGATCCCCACTGGCTCCATTGCACACACTCTTTGTACGGAGCTCCCGCCTGTATCTCTATTGTTTTGTAAAATTTCCTTGTGCTATTTCGTCTTTGTATATTGACGATGACTTATAAATAGGCTTTTATGTCGAGCACACAAGTCAGATATATGATGTTCAATAAATGAATAAATAAATAAATTGTAACATTAACATTAACTAGCTAGCTGACAGAATTACTGCCTCTTCAAGCGAGCACACTATTCACAAACCCTGGATAGCACCAGAAGACTAGATTCAGCTTATCAAGTATAGCACTAAGTCAGAGCAATTACAAGAATGGGAAATGTATATCCGACAAAAACAGACGTTATGGCGGATACTCTAGCAATTGTATTCACCATAATTTACCTAGAAGGAAAGGCACCATTTACAGTAGATTCTTATCGAGAACAGTATTAACCAAGGACAAATTGAGTAAGTTCAAGCGCACGTCATATTCGAATTGTCATTTTTGCACAAGTTGTAAACAAACTGAAGATCATTTAATTTTTCATTGCCGGATGTTTGCTGGTTTAAGGAACAGATTTTGGAGAAACTTCGACATACCTCAGGCTTGTTCTTACAACGAATTGTTTGAAAAGGAAGCTACAAACAAAACTTTCATGCTACATTTAGCAAAATTTCTAGAGATAATCCATACTGCGTGTCCTACCTACATGCAAAGTAAATTACATATCAGTACATTCCCCGTAGACAGCGATGCTAGCAGACAAAGAATGAAGTAAAAACTGCATAAAGATTATGTTCGTATAAATGGCGCTACGCGCCATTACACTACATAGGTATCTCATCAAAAATATGAGATGAACAGAGAGAGAGAATAAATTGTTATAACTGTGATATTTATCCTAAGAAAATTATGTGGCGTGCCCAAGAAGGCTATCAGTTTGAAATGAATACATAACCAATGTTTAAAAATTTTTAAAGTGTTTATTTAAATGAAATCGAGTAGGATTGATGTAGTTTCATTAATTTGATTAATTCTACATTACACATGATATTAACTTAGTTTTTTAGTCAAAATACAAGATATCGAAATTCACTTGCGTATGGAAAAACAACCGTTCAGCAGGCGATCACGAGAACTACTACGATAACAAGCAATAATGTCGCTGCAAAATAAACATTAGTTCACAAAATCTCTAATCAGACAAATACACTTACAGGGCTGATACGGGT
Source organism: Maratus speculifer (assembly GCA_964019185.1). Classification (NCBI taxonomy): domain Eukaryota; kingdom Metazoa; phylum Arthropoda; class Arachnida; order Araneae; family Salticidae; genus Maratus; species Maratus speculifer. The sequence continues at coordinate 50,247,625 of OZ025290.1, read as the reverse complement.
CAGGGAATTTTTCAGACCATGAAATTTTTTGTACCTGTATTTTATTATAAAAAAATTTTTCATTAAATCTACCGAAATTTTATGCTTTTTTACTAGATTTATTTTCTAATTAAAATTTTTTTTGATATTTGACCTGGAAATTTCCTTGAAGCACAGCAACCCTGCACTTAGCAACAACCCGTGGTTGTTGGTCATCTTTATTCAACAATAACAAAAATTAATTTCTTATTAATTGACAACACTTTCTCTTGTTTGAATTCGATTCGCATGACAAGATTATCTCCTGTTATAGTATTTAGCACTTTAAATCTTCAATTAATCGAAATTAAGCACCAGGTACGGATTAATCATTAGAGTAAAATTTTAAAGAAATGTGCTAAAAATGGAAAGAATTGCTTTAAAAAACTCTGTAGGACTTCAATTAATATATAGACCGGGAGGCGGCAGCACAGACAATTACCTCGTCGAATTCACTGATGAAAACTTAGGATTAGTTCAATATATGGTTTATTGTAAATAGTCTAAATTAAACTGTTATAATATACCATTGAGATTGAGACATTCTTTTATAGACATCCTGTATTTTCAAGATTTAAAAAAAAAATCATAAAAACAAAGCTTCGTCCTTTTTTCCACTAATTTTGGAAAAGTTTCTGAGTACCTTAATCAGTATTCTAAACTCGGAAAATAGATTTTATAATGCTATAATGTAATCATTTTCATACTCAATAAACACATTTTTACGGATAATAATTATAAATTAACAATGTAAATATTAATATTCTAATTAACATTATTTTGTTATTCTTACAAGTATAAATCCGATTGCGCAGCTGGAAATGTTTGATTGAGAATTAATAGCTTCCTAAAAACTTCCTAAAAAAATTGAGAAAATCGATTACATTATACATTATACCTAATACACTATAAAGTCTGCTCGGAAGATTTCCAAAAATCAATGGCAGAGTTAAAATAAAAATAAATAAAAACAATAATAATAAAACTATGTTTCTTTATTGTATTCCTTAAATCCCTTCCGATCAATAGTTTTTTGAAAGTACCTTTGTTTTTGAAGTTTCTAATCGTAAATAACGTTTTTAAGAATTGTGGATTACTCATTAAAAGTTACTGTATATTTTTGTGCGTTGTTATATTATGTATCCGTAGATTAAAGAACAATTTTTTACAGCTTGCTTAACTATTTCTTTTTTCTTTTTCTTTCTTTTTTTGTGCAATAAGTAAATATTTTTTAATTATAAATCATGATATAATGTTTATTTCTACAGGTCACTGCATGAAGAGTTTCACATAATCCGACTTAATTTATCGATAGCTGCGTTAGGAGCATTAGTTTCTTTTCTACTTAGAGATTTCCTGTATGACGACGAGGTAAGGTTTAATTTCTTTTAGAATAAGCGATCATTTCCACTATACAATTATTTTACCATTCTAAATGGCTATAAATAACTAATGTAATTGGAGCTATCTTATGGGGATGATTAATTATACTAAATTGCAAGGACACATAAAATATGTAATATATTATTCACAATCGTCTTCAAAAGATGGCTTCAATCTGCAATGACAGCAAAGTTATACATGAATGAGTAGAATGCTAAATTCATCTATATAAAAATCTAAACTTAAAATTGCACCATGAGTAAATTACTTAAAAAGATGACAAAAAATGTTTAAAAATATATTAAATTACTTTAATCCTTACCACTTTCAACTGTAAATACAAGCATCGTCAGAGAATTCAAAAATACAGATATTATATTTTAATATTTGTATTTTTATATTCTCTGGCGACGCCTGTGTTTACAATCGAATGTACTAAGGATTAAAGTAATTTAATACCTTTTAGATAGCTTTCATTACAAAAAGTAAAAATCTACCTACTGCAGACGTCCGGAAGAAAGCACTTCCAGAAAATTTTGGTAAATTTTCTCCGATCATGACCCTTAGACCCCAAAACCACCCTCCGTTCAAATGTTGACATATATATATATATAACCATATGTATATATATATATATCTGATTTGAATAAAACTTGGTATGTGCATAGTACCTACAAATGTCTCGACCGAGTTCGTTAGCCAGCATCATCCGCCATCTTGTTTAAAAATGGCGGCCATTTAATTAAAAAACATTTAAAATTAAAATTAAATACGAAAAAATTAAAAGTTAAAAAATACTTTTCTTTTATGTGTTAGAACTTAAAACAGTGATTCAAGACACTTTTTATTTTGTCTATATCTTAAAAAATGATAGAGTTATAGCAGTTTGAACTTTTCTTATGGCTGACATTTTGAAACGATTATGATTTTTGTCACGTGATAACACGCATATTTATTAATCGATTTGGATGTAACTTGGAGTGTACATAGTAAGTAATGAGGCCTGGACCGAGTTTGTCAGCCAGTTCCATACGCCATCTTGTTTCAAAATGGCGGCCATTTAGATTTTTTTTTAAATTTTAAAATTTAAAATTAGGTACAAAAAAGTGAGAAATGGGAAAAGATATTCCTTTTATGCATTTGGCCTTGATACGAAGATTCCAGAACATTTTTTTGTTTCATCTGTATCTTAAAAAAATGGCTGAGTTATAGCACTTTTAGTTTCTAGTGTTGCTCACATTTTGAAATGATCTGATTTTCGTCACGTGATAACACGCTTGCTTATAAACCGATTTGTATGAAACTTGCGTACGTATTGGTGCGTACATAGTACATACCGATGTCTGGACCGAGTTCGTTGGCCAGTTCCATCCGCCATTTTGTTTCAAAATGGCGGAATATTAATTTTTTTTTATTTAAATTTTAAAATTAGATGCAAAAAAGTAAGAAATTGAAAAAGATTTTTCTCTTTGTGTGTTTGACCTTGATACAAAGATTCCTGAGCATTTTTTGTTTAATCTATGTCTTGAAAAATGGCTGAGTTATAGCACTTTCAATTTCCAGTGTGGTCGACAATTTGAAACGGTCTTAAATTTGTCACATGATAATACGCATATTTATAAACTGATTTGGATATAACTCCGTGTGTAAAAAGTACAACCAATGTCTTGCCCGAGTTCACTGGCCAACTTCATCCGCCATGTTGTTTCAAATTGGCGGCCATTTAAGTTTGTCAAAAATCTTTTAAATGTATAGTGATGTACAGACAAAAAATTACAAATTGAAAAAAGGTTCTTTCTAAAGTATTTATCTTAATAATGAATTCCGGAGTATTTTTTGCTTTGTCTTTATCTTAAAAAACGCCTGAGATATAGCAGTTTGAATTTCTAATGTGAGTGACATTTTAAAGAAAAATCAATTTGCCCGCGACAGCATTCGTATATATTAATTGGTTTCGATATGAGAGTGCATATGCACATGAATTAAGCTTTCGACCAAGTTCATTGATTTGCTTTATCCATCATGTTGCTTTAAAATGGCATACACTTCATGATATCCTGGAATTTGGCGACTCTCTAAATTGTTGAAAATAAAACCAGATTGAATAAAATATGACTAATTTCTAAAAATTCCTATTAATATTCAATATTGACAAAAACTAGTACTCAATCTTATAAAGTCGTGTTTCACTAATTTAAGCTTTGTATGTTTGAATATTATAACTTGATTTAAAATAAATAAATAAATAAATAAGTATATGAAAGCTACCTCTTCCTTCCGGCAATGCCGGAAGGACTTTTAAAATATTTTGTGCCACCATTTTAAGTAATTTACACATAGTGTATTTTTAAGTTATAAATGATTTACATATGTAGATTACTAAATTTTGCTTGCTAACTGTGGTCATGCTTTTACAATGGTCATCCTTTATTTATTTGTATAATTTATTGCACACTCACACACACAAACTAAATATAATATAATTTTTGGTGAGGATAATTTGAATAATTAGTACAGTATTTTATGTTGTGAAATGTGGGTGGAAATAATGCAATAGACACATTGCATTACCAATCATTGTGTCTTAATAATTAATATGACCCCAAATGCGTATGTTGGTGGGCAAAAATAACGCTTTGCAAGATTTGGTGATTTGATTAAATGCAATTAGTACTGTTATTACTACTGTACTTCATTTGTACTGTTACTTAGATATTGTTTAGTCTCTTCAGCTCTGATGTTTTCTGCAGGAGATACTAAAAACTATTTTTTTATTAATTCAAATGCTCCCTGATTTGTCGAAATTACTTTGAGATCTTCTGAATAAATTGCAATCTATCAGAAGCATTAATTTATTTATCTACCGACACAGGTTTGGAGCGGTTTTGCAATCATTTAAAAATTAGTTTTTATGTCTCAGAACTGAGGAGGCTGAGAGTTTGTTGATTATTATGAAATAATTTTACTTTGACTACATTTCAGGATACCTGTCGCATTATATCTATACTGGTCCATTTTTTCTACGTGGCTGTTGGAACATGGCTTATCTCCGAGGCTCACGCTCTATTTTCGGCTCTTGTGAACGGATCTTTCGGAGGCAAATTCCTCTTCTACGTAATGATCGGTTGGGGTATGTATTAATGTTTGTTCTGGACATTTATTTATAGTACATGATTTCGTATGAAACACCTGATGCTACTTGTTTATAAATATAGTTGGGTTATAAACAATAACCCAACCTAAATATTTACCTTTCAGAATCTTTAGGTATGGGGATTATTCACGAAAGAAATTCACATAGTTTAAGAAATTATAGTTAATTCTCCTTACTCCTAGTCCCGATAGAAATCATTTTTTAAAAAATATCGTAAGTCACAGGCTTAAAAAAATTTCAAGGCTCTGTTAAATCTACGTGGCACACAAAAATTATATTTTGTAGAAAAGATTTTTGGGCTCATTACATGTCTTAAATCATATACAGGAATGCACATAGGAATTCGGATACGTTATCGATTACAGATGGTTAATGTTGAAATTGGGGTGTGATATGTTTTATATATTTCCCGAAATATTTGCTTAGTTATTAATTCTGACCTCACTAAATGGTGTAATTTTTTACAGCAGCATTTTGGATTTGTTAGAAAGGTTTTAATAAGCTACACTTGACTTGTGTTTTTTTCTTTCATGTTTAGTTTTACCAGCAGGCATGTGTGGTGGATGTTTTTCAGTTATACACAATTATGGATATGATTACAGGTAAGTAATGTAAACTCATTTAAGTACAAGTCAATTTTTCTCCCTTTCTTTTCATATTTCAAGCGAAACGATCATTCATTTATTTATTTATTATTTGTATTTGGTACGTTCTTAATTATTGCATTATTTAATAGATGTTTAGTTGGTCCTACAGCTGGAAAGAGAATGCTCCTTGTTGGACCTGTAAATTTTGCTGCAATGGTAGGTTAGATTAAGAACTAAAATTTTTAAAGAGATAAAGACACATGTTTCCTCTGTAAAGTTGATTTGTTTTCTGACTATCATTCATTTTTTATGCATAACTTTTTCAGGTAGCTCTCGTATTTGCTGTGTTAACTTGCATCAATTACGGAACGCCTGCCGTTAAAAAGACAGCTATAATAAATGAACTCAGGTAAATAATTCCCCAAATGTTGAAAAATATCTATCTATGCAGCCGAATAATATTGTATCTGTACTGCAAAAATAATTCGTTAAATTTATGGCAAAAACTGCTGGCAGCAATGTTGCCAGCTATTTTTGTCGTAAATGTTACAGTAAAATTAGATGTGAATTTTTTTTATAACATCCAATTTTACTGCAATTTTTATCGCAAAAACTGCTGGCAACATTGCTGTCAAACGTTTTTACCGTAAATTTAACGGATTTTTTTTTTTTTTTTTTTTTTTTTTTTTTTTTTTTTTTTACAGTGCCGATTTTCCAATAACTGGATACTTTCAATCTGCCATTTAATGAAAAATTAAATTTTAATTTTAAATATTTTTTACAAATAATAAGATATAATATAGCAAGTAATGTACAATATTCCGTCATAAACTTTAAACACGTTTAGCTTTAACCTGCTTGCTTCAAATCGACTCGTTTCCATTACTGCATTTGTTTCGGGCCAGAAAAGCCTTAAAAAAGTTATTTAAATAAAATCCACGTCGAACTAAATTCAGTAAATATGTTGAATAGCTGTAAATAAAATTTCTGGTGTACATGTTTTAATCAAGATTGGGAAAAATTTCAATAGAGCAGTGAACTGATGTAATTCCATTGTAAGAATATAAAAGTGACAGGGACAATAGTGACAAAATTAAGAAAATTGCTTCTGTGCTGATAATAAGTTAACCTTATAGTAAGATTGCGATATGATATTTTAAACTAAGTAAAAATGTGCTACGTCATGACAAAATCATAAATAAATAACAATAATAATTAGTTATGACAGTAATCATGTGTAATGAAGATAGTCTTATCTTTCTATGTATCTTAAAGCTTGTAACTGCTTTTGGAGTACGGATAATTAAAAGCCATTATTTTGAAATTCAGACAAAAAAGCGATATTTTGATAGTTGTATTTTTTAATTAGCTTATTATTTTTTTTACGTTGAGGTAAATCATATCTAATGAATAATGTGCAATTTTGAAGTCGATCGGAATATTAGTTGCTGAGACATTTGTAATCTTGTTTTCCACATTCTTCGATTTTTCATGACCCTGTATTTAATTCAAATTTCAATTCAAAGATATATTTTAATTGAAAATGAGACACTCAATCCCACGCAGAAAACTGTTAGTTGATGTAATAATTATTTTTGGAGTCATAAGGATGTTTCTTTTACGCAATTCGGTACTACTTGTTTAGTTTGGCGCTTTGTACAATTTGTCGAAATTGGTTCATCAGCAAATCATTAATAGAACATTACTGTTTATATTAAAGATATTGAAATGTACGTTTAATTTTTATTTTGGAATTGCAATGCATGTTATAAATAGTTTACACATGTTTTAATTTCATATATTATATTAAGCATCTACATGATGGGTAAGTATTACGGTGACCCCCCCAACGACTTGTTTTCAATATGAACATCCTTTACTATTGTAGTGGGTCTTCCACATTACATAATTACATATAGCATTTAATTTACACGAATACATATAATATTATAAGTATGTTTAACCAGAACTTTGTAAGCTGAATTCTTTGTAAATAGTATTCAAGCGAAATAAAACAATTCAGACAAAAGTCCATGCATTAGTTATTATCGAGAATTATATTTTATTTGTAAATAATTGGTATTTACTTTCCTTCTATTTAATACTGAAATAAAAATTAATGGCGAAATATAACCATAAAAATATTAATAAAAAAAACAGAAACACACCAATATATATATACAGGGTGTTTCGCTACCAAACCGACAAACTTTGAGGGATGATAGTACACATGAAGACAAACATTATTAAATGGGAAACCATGGGGCGCAAACGTCTTCTGTAGGAGCTAGGGGCCATTAAAGTTTAGGGTCCAAAACTTCAAACGATGATAGAAAACGGAAAAAAGGGTCGATTCGTTTGCGGTTTTCACTAAAATCATTCTTTATCTTACGATTTCTTTAGGAAAAATTTTTAAAGGTTACTTTCAAAAATTATCGATAAAGGGCGCTTTAGATTTTAGAGTAACGAACAACTACTTTTTACCGTTATTTTCTGCATGGGGTTGAAATTATTCTAAAGGTTAGACTTTAACTTAAATTTTAAACCCAAAATCGGAAACATTGGGGTCGGGTAACTAGCGAAAATTGAACTGTGAACAGAGGGGGAGATTTTAAGCGCTTATAAATATTGGACAAACTAATCGATTTTGTTGCGGTTTGCGTGAAAATCATTTCCTTGGTAATTATTTTATTCAAAATAACGTACAGCTTTGGTGTCCTCATTTTTTGATAGAGGGCGCTTCCGACACATCTCCGACTTTTCAATGGCATTACTCATGGGTGTTTTACTACCAGACCAACTTACTTCCAGGAAGTGTTAGCAACACAAAGATGACTCAGAATCACAAAGGGATGTAACGTTGGAAATGCCTTTTTTGCCAGTTATGGTTAAAGGAAGCAAAGAATTCAAAAACAGAAACAGCAGTAAAAGAGCAACACGTTAATGTGACAGAAAACAGTTTATTTAAAGGTTTTACTACAAAAGGTGTTTGAAATTACGACCAGAAGTAGTCCGGCAAGTTTGAAAGCGACGGTACATGGCGCTGCGGTTTCCTTGCGGTAGGTGACGCTCAACAGTAATGCGTGTGAACAGCGATCACGTTGAAGTGATCATTCGCTAACCGGCTCCAAAGGTAGCAGAATGAAGTATTTGAAAGATGAACAGCCCGATGGGACTCCTTCACATTTTACCAATGACGTTTGCCGACACTACAAAGTAACATATAGTCAACCGGTCGTGGTAGCCTGCCAGATCGCTAGACCTACCACTTATCGACTTCTTCTGCTGGGGTCAAATGAAATTTTGGGTGTATGAGACTCCCGTACCATCAGTTAAAGACCTTGCATCTAATATCTCTGTAGCTTGACAGAAAGCTATCAGAGATGCCAGGAATTTTTTAAAGCGTGAGGTATTCCATGCGACGCCACTGTCAAGCATTCCGAACTACTTCTGGTAGTAATTTCGAATATCTTCTGTTGTAAAACATTTAAATAAACTGTTTTCTGTCACATTAACGTGTTGCTCTTTCTCGGCTGTTTCTGTTGCCTTTTTTCTCTGCTTCCTTTAACCGTAACTCGCAAAAAAGGCATTTTCAACGTTACATTTCTATGTAACTCCGAATCGCCTTTGCACCCCTAACACTTCCTGGAAGTATGTTGGTCCCGTAGTAAAACACCCAGTTGTAATGCCATTGAAATGTTGGAGATGTGTCGGAAGCGCCCTCTATCAAAAAATCAGGACACCAAAGCTGTGCGTCGTTTTGAATAAAATAATTACAAAGGGAATGACCTACACGCAAACCGCAATAAAATCGATTAGTTTGTCAAATGTTTATTAGCATTTAAAATCTCCCCCTCTGTTCACAGTTCAATTTTTGCTAGTAACCCGATCGGAATGTTTCCGATTTTGAACTTAAAATTTAAGTTAAATTCTAAACTTTAGAATAATTTCAACCCCATGCAGAAAATAATGGTAAAAAGTAGTTGCTCGTTATTCTAAAGTCTAAAGCGCCCTCTATCGATAATTTTTGAAAGTAACCTTTAAAATTTTTTTCTAAAGAAATCGTAATATAAAGAATGATTTTAGTGAAAACCGAAAACGAATCGACCCTTTTTTCCGTTTTCTATCTTCGTTTGAAGTTTTGGACCCTAAACTTTAATGGCCTCTAGCTCCTACAGAAGACGTTTGCGCCCCATGGTTTCCTATTTAATAATGTTTGTCGTCATGTGTACTATCATCCCTCAAAGTTTGTCGGTCTGGTAGCGAAACACCCTGTATATATTATGCATATAAATACTGTGATATTTTAATTAAGAGCGCATTTAAACATGTTATATTAACAAAAAATATTTAGCAGCTTTAAAGGTAAAAATTTATATCCTCATTAAAATGTTTTGTGACAGATAGTAAAATTATATAAAAATGAAAAAAGATGTTGCTCCGGATGACTTTTTATTTGAACATTGTTTAAAATGTTATCCCCAAAAATGGCTCAAAAATGCAATATGATCGTATTCAAGAACAGAAATCAGATTGTTTACCATTTTGGCTTGTTATCATTATTTAAATGTCGAAAAAAATGGAGATTTTTTTTTTTAATGTTCTGTCTAATTAAGATTACTTATTTTCTCTTTTGAATATGGAATCATATATTCTAAAGTAATTTTAACATCACTTTTAATTATGCATTGCAATTAATTAATTTAATTATGCTTTATTTACAATTTCATTATCAGAAAACTCATAGGCTTATTGATAATTTATTTTCTTTGCATAAATTCTGCTTGCAATGTACAACTTTTTTATCGTAAATATCGAGAATTATACTTTATTTGTAAATCATTGGCATTTACTTTCCTTCTATTTAATACTGAAAGAATAATACTGCATTCCTCTTTGATATCATACTAAAAAAATTCATCTGCCTATCATCTTTTTCTTAAAATATAGTTACCATATTTTGTGAAACTCAAAAAATAGATTTTTAATTAATATTCCTGTTTTTATTTTTAAGTTTTGCATTAATAAATTTTATTTGATAATTTCTCTTTCAAAGATTAGATTGTGTATATATATACAGGATGACCAGCAAATAAGATCCCCATTTCAAAATTACATATCTCAAAAACAGAGATTGATAGAATTATCCGGTAAACGGTTTTTTATTTTCTTCTATATTTACAAGAAGACAGTATTGGATTCATGAAAATTTTCGACTTCCGGTTTTCGACGGATTCATACGTTTTAGAAGTTCCTGAACATGTTTTGACTATTTTTAGAAAATGTCTGTCTGTGAGTCTGTCCGTCTGTCTGTCTGTATGTATGTCTGTCTGTATGTGACAAAAAATTTGTGGGCGCTCTGTCTCAAGAACTAATGCTCGAAAATTAATAAAATTTTATATTCAGTTAGACCTTGATATGAATTAGTGCCTATTGGTTTTTGGTGAAAATTGGCCTGCAGGTGGCGCTGCTATACTACGTTTTTCATAATTTTCAAGATTGCTATATCTCAAGAACTAATTCACAGAATTTCACCAAATTTCAGATTCTGTGACCCCTTGATATACATAGACGCTGATTAAGTTTTGGTGTAAATTGGCCAGCAGGTGGCGCTGCTATGACACGTTTTTCATGATTTTTATGATAGCTATATCTCAAGAACTAATGCACAGAATTTCACCAAACTTCAGATTCCGCGATACCCTGAGACACATAGCCGCTGATAAGGTTTTAGTGTGAACTGCCCTATAGGTGGCGCTGCTATGCTACATTTTGCACGATTTTTGAGATAGCTATATCTCAAGAACTAATGCAGAGAACTTCATCAAATTTTAGATTCTATTACACTAGAATATATAACATAATTAGACGCTGATTACATTTTGGTATTAACCTAGCAACAGGTGGTGCAGCTATGCTGCATTTTGCACGATTTTTCCGGTAGCTATATCTCAACAACCAACGCACAGAATTTCATCAAACTTCAGATTTTGTTACAAAATGACATATAACATAATTACATGATGATTACGTTTTGTTATAAATCCTTCAACTGATGGTGCTGCTGTGCTATATTTTACACGGTTTTTTTTAAACTAGCTATATCTCAAGAACTAATGCACAGAATTTCATCAAACTTCAGATTCTTTTACACCATAACATAATTAGACGCTTTTTTATGTTTTGGCATAAATTGGCCAAGATATGGTATTGCTGTGCTACGTTTTACAAATTTTTTGTTATAGCTATATCTCAAGAACTAATGGACGAAATTACATCAAATTTCAGATTCTGTTAGGTCTTGACATAAATGATGCTTATTAGGTTTTAGTATAAATTACCCAACATGAGGCATTACTAAGCTCATTTTCTCAGAATATTAATTAAATTTTGCGTTTTAGGCTTTTCGGATACCAGAATCTCATTAGACTAAATCAAATGTTCGAAGAAATTCGATGGTGGGTAACTTTGGGGTCACCACTTTTTTTTTTTTTTTTTTTTTTTTTTTTTTTTTTTTTTTTTTAATATTAAAATGTACTTATGAGATAGAAGAAAGTTTTGGGATTGACACATCCAACTAGCTTTATTTGGTAAGCTGTAAAAATCTTATACAGAAGTTTCAAACGGTGAATATTTTGAGAATATAGTGTTTTGATTACAAAGGATGCTTGATTTGATATTTTTTTTTATTATTATTGGTTGCAGAGAGCGAATGTTTCAGCTTACAGTGCCATATTTTAGTGATTTTTCGAACTAAATCTTTCGAATTTCGAAATTTCAGAAATTAAAAATTTCAAAAATTGTTCGAATAGGGCACTGTAAGTCGAAAACCTTGTTCTCCACAAGCAGTCTAAAACAAAAAGAAATGTCAAATCAAGCATCTTTGCAATCAAAACACAATCTTTTCAAAATATTCAGCGTTCAAAACTTCTGTGTAAGATTTTTACAGCTTATTGAATAAACAAAAACGTTTACCGCATGATTCTATCAATTTTTGTTTTTAGAAATTTAATACTGAAATCAGAATGTTATTTGCTGTACACCCTGTATATTTCAGTATTGATTAAAAACATCATAAAGGTTCTTATTTCTTTTTTTAGCTCAGCCACTAGATATAATTTCATAGTCATCGTTTTGTTTCTTGCGACGTGGTTTTTTGGAGTTTTTGCCATTGTCGACCTTGGATTCGATTCAGACGAAATCCCTGCTTTCAATCCTATATTTCAGATAATGAATTCATTTCTGGTAACTATTCATCGCTTACTTTATTTTTTCCCCTTTATTAAAACCAAAATAAAGCTTTCTCATCAATATTTTTCTCTTAATTAAATCCACGCAGCCATACCGAGCAGGAAAAAAGTGTTCTCTTAATCTTTTTTTTTTCTTTTTCATTATCTCTTTTTTATTCATTTCCTAGAAAAAAATATAAAATGATTTATTGCTCTATGAAATGTAAATATTCAAAAAATAATTAATTTCAAGAACAACATATAAGGAAGAGTGACAGTTTTGCTCTTAATTAATGAATGTATACATTTTTCTTTTTAATTTAGATTAACGTTCAAAAAATGATTCTTGATATATTAAGGAAATATTTAATTATTTTAAATGAAATCAATTTAAGAAGTTTTGAAAAAAGATATATATATTTTTTTTATTTCTATGAGAATAATACTATAATTTTGTTTTTGTATCCATGAATATAAGAAATTTCGGTGTTAGAAAATAAAACTAGTCAGATGTGGCAACCCCAAACTTTACTTGTTTATATGTTAATACTTCCTGAAAAATGAAACATAGCATCGCCCCAAGTTTGGTGGTTTAAACCAAAATTTAGTCAGGATCAACTTATGTAAACGTCTAACTGAATCTGAAATGTGATGAAAATCCGTGCATTAGTTTCTGAAAAAGTGCTATTGCAAAATCCTTAACAAATTCTGCATAACATCAGCACCTCTTGGGTGATGTAGGCCTCGTTTTTAATTCAGATCAAATTTCATCAGATACTAACAGGATCTGAAGTTTGGAGAACAGCCATTGGAAAATTGTGAAAAATACAGCATAACAGCGCCACTTGTAGGAATATTTACACCATAAACTAAACATATCTAGTCTATACGTCACCTGAGAATAATAACGTTCTATCTGAGTTTTTGAAAAAAAGGACTTATCGATACAGAAAGGCTCTATTTGTATTTACGAATGCATTTCTGGATTCAAATAATGTCATAATATAATTGTAATGTCATATTTAAATTATGTATAACATCATTTTGATGCAAAAATGTCTTTATAGATACAAATAGCGACTTTTTATTTCGTTATGTTATTTTTTTTTCAAAAACACAGATAGAACCTTATTATTCTCATGTGACGTATAGCAAAGACTAACTGAATCTGAAGTTTGTTTCTAATTCGTGCATTAGTTCTTGAGATAGTGCTATTGCGGTAATCATAATGCGACATGGAAGTGCCACTTGTTGAACGATTTGCACCCAATTATATCAAGGACTAACTGAATCTAAAATCCATGCATTAGTTCTTGAGATAGAACTTCTTTGGAAATTGTGAATAAGGCAGAATAGCAGTGCCGCCTGTTGAGCTATAATCAAGGAAACTAATCAGCTCCAGTTTATAACAAGGGCTAACATGATCTAAAATTTTCTGTAATTATGTGCTTTAGTTCCTGACATAGAGAGCGCACAAAATTTTTATCACATACAGATTCACAGAGTGACAGAAAGACAGGGACCGAAAGACTCACACACAGACATTTTGTAAAAACATGTTTTTTGAGTTCTCTGCCCCCTAAAACGTGTAATTCCGTCGAAAACCGGAAATCGAAAATTTTACGAATCCAATACTTTCTTCTTGTAAATATAGAAGAAAGTAAAAATAATAAAGAAAGATCCAATATTTTTGTCAAAACTCATTGTATAATTTTTATGACTGTTTTATTCATATACGTTCATGACGCATTTGCAAAAGTATACTTATTGTCATGAGCAGAAACCTATGTTTGTACGCACAGATTTCAGGTTGACATGTACACGGTGAATCAAAAAGACGGAAATAAAAAAATGGCCAAATATCGTCTTGCATTTCATTAAATTCTTTTTTAATCAGAATTCACACTAGAAACTCTGAATTATAAATTCGTTTTACTTAAAAATATACTTTCATGATTACATTATTTCAAGTCCAGGTGTAAAGTTGCTAGCAACTAGGAAAGCCCTTGATGCTGCTCCTCTGTTCTATATTAGGTAAAAAGTCTTCTCACACAATTTTGGGAATGGATTCCGAATTTCTGAATCAAAAAGAATTTCCTGAAATGGACGCATATATGCGTCTGTGATGCAAAAATCTCAAGGGAAATTAGAGATATTAGTATTATAATTATTATTTATATTAATAATAAAATTTCTATTACTAATATTATTGTTTTAAATTAGTAAAATCAGTTAAAGAAGTTGTGAGTTTTACCAACAGAAACAAATTTGATAATTCTACCGAGTTAATTTCTCTTACCTCAGACTAAAACTGGAAATAAAAATTTCATTTTAAAGCTACTGCCAAATAGTTTGCATTTCTTTTTCTTGTAGTTATTTTTTGCATGCGAAGTGTACATTTCAGGAGATTCTTTATTATTCAGAAATTCAGAATTCACATCATCAGAAACTCTGAATTATAAATTCGTTGAGTCAAATCATTGTATTAATACCAGTGTCTTTGATGGAAATTTATCCCTTGTTATTAAACTCAAAATATACAAATAAATACTTAAAAGGTGTTGCAAAAATATAGATATTATTATTTTACCTGAGATCTTTTGAATGCCCGAGCATTCATTTTCAAAGGAATATAAAAGAAGATATTTGATTAGAAATAGAAAACATAAAAAAACAAAACAAAAACAGTCCGCGTGTATATACAAAGTCTCGATGAATTCATCGAAACGCCAAGGATAGTGTACCAGAGTGTGGGAATATTATATGAAATGACGTCATTAAAAACAGTATCTTTGTTAGCAAATTTCGAGTGATTGACGGATAATGGAAGAGCTATTGTTTGATGTTGAAAAGATTATTTTAGCTTTGTTTAAATTTAAACAATATTAAAAAATTAAGATGGAACTAAAAATGCCATAAAATCAGTTAAAGAAGCTGTGAGTCTTACCAACAGAAATAAGTTTGACAAATCTACCGAATTAATTTCTCTTAGCTCCGACTAAAGCTGAAAATAAAAAATTTCATTTAGTAACTACGGCCGAAAAGTTTACTTTTTTGTGCTTGTAATTTTTTTTGTGCTTGTAGGTTTTTTTTTTTTTTTTTTTTTTTTTTTTATCCAAAGCGTGCATTTCAGGAAGTTATTATTCAGAAATTCCACACTCATAGCAAAAATTCTGAATTAATAAATTATATAAATTTATTCTATTTAAAGACAGCCATTTCAACATTACATAAAGTAAAAATTCCTGTCTCGGAATTTCTGGCATTGATTCCGAATTTCTGAATAAAAAAAGAATTTCCCGAAATGGACGCATGTATGCGTCTGTTCTGACAATATGTTATTGAAAACTCGTAATTAAATATATATATAAATAAATATATGTCAGAGCAAAAAATTCCAATAAAATCGATTTAAGCAGCTATGAATCTAAATGATAGAAACTAGTTTAATAACTCAGCAAAATTAATCTTCCTAAATGGCAGAAACCAGTTTCATATTTCTGAAGAATTCATTTCCCTCATCTTTGACTAAAGCTGAAAATAAGAAATTTCTAGTAGCATTTTTTTACTAGCTAGTTATGGCTTGCTAGTTACTTTTTAGTTTTAAATTAAAAAGAATTCCCTGAAATGGATGCATATAGGCATTTGTTCTGAAAATATGTTATGGAAAACTCCTAATTAAATATATATATATATATATATATATATATATATATATATATATATATATATATATACATAATAGAGCCAAAAATGCCTATGACAGCACTTTACGGCCCCTTAGGGCCTTAAATTTCTCTGCCCGCGAACACACTCGCGAACTAATGCTATTCCTATGGAGAGGCATTTGTCTAATAACTATTTCGCCTTTTGACATTTTTAAATATATATATAAATACACAAATTAAATATTTCCAACTGAGCGAAAAATTGACCAGGCTGGGAATCAAACCCAGATACTTGGCTTACGGGGCCAATGCTTTACTTGTTAAGCTACCTGGGCGATAGCCAGCTGGGATTTTCCGCTGAGATAACCTTAATGGTCATAACATCTGGTCTGTCATTTAGACAGCTCAACTGAATAGACCGTAGGTAATGGAACTAATAGTTCCTGGCTAACGCCCAGGTAGCTTAACAGGCAAAGCATTGGCCTTGTAAGCCAAGTATCTGGGTTCGATTCTCAGCCTGGTCAATTTTTCGCTCAGTTGGAAATATTCAATTCGTATGATTACTTTACCAATCAGTTAGATTGTGTTGAAAATGATAGTATATATATATATATATATATACATATATATACAATCCTAATTTCATGAAAATATTTATTAAGCACCAGGTGCATAATGTATAAACATTATTAAAAACAGTAAACATTAAAATAACAATATTGAACAATATAAAAAGTCACCCGCAGAACCAAAAGCCATCACTCTTCAGCAGGCGGAATGGCTTTAACTTTCCCCCCCCCCCCCGCTATTAAAATAAAGCTTAATCAGCAGGTTTCGTGTAATCTGGCAAAATCTTGCATTAAATATGAAAATGACATACTTAAAAGTCACTCAAAAATTATTTCAAAATTCATTTAAAGATCAATTCAAATAAATAAGCTTTACTTATATGTTGAATATTTTGAATCGTAATAAACCATTTAAAGAATACACTTTATATTTATGAAATCTTAATTGATTATAGTATAAAATGCAAGCAAATGCCACACCTCCGCTTGAACCCGCTTATTAGCATAAAAGATAAACTTACTGCATAAGCACGGCCTTTTAATTTCAAAAGGTGACAAAAACTTTAACTCAAACGAAGACCAATCCACATTTCCATCAACACAGCCTTTTCTTTCCGGTCGTGACTTCTTTCTGCACGTTATTTCATCCACAGTCATCCTTTCTACCTTGTAGACTTTGAGATGACCGCTTCATGTAACAATGCTCCAGAAGGCAGCATTCCTCTCAGCTACGCCTCCAATCCAAAAAGTTGCCATTTATTGAAAAGTAACTTTACGTAATATCTCAAAAATTTACTCGGATAATTATTTTTATAAAATAAATTGCCTAAAAACTTATAAACCTGTTTATTTACATTGAAATCATTATTGCATATTTTTCTAAATCTAATAAACTGATTTATAACTGTATTAATAAAAACTTTTTTATTCAGGTTGGAGTACCAATGGGGTAAATTTATAGTATAAAAATCAAAACTGTTTCTTTTATCATATAGATCGATATTGATACTATTGTCTGAAATATTAAAAGAAATATCAAGGAAATCTACTTTGTTATCAATATTGTTAGCTTTATTTAATTTTAAGAAATCAGGATAACTTTATTGTATTCATTAAAAAAATCAAAATTATAAATTAATATGTCGTCAATGTATCTATAAATATGTAAATGCTTATTATATTTAACTGTATAATTGTATTCATAATAAAATAAAAACAAGTTAGCAGCAGTGCTAGAATAGTTAGTTCCCATTCCGATTCCACATGATTGATTAAATATATTATTCCTGTAAACTACATAATTATTATAAAAACAAAAATGACATAAATTCAAGAAAAATTCCCGATTAATATTTAGCTCCTCATTGATACAAAAAGTGTCAAAAATATCTTTTAGAACATTGTATAATGAATCTATAGGTATGTTATTGAACAAATTTTCAAAATCAAAAACCTGCATGAAATGAGGAGTGAAGTGTTTTTTGTCCAAAACCTCATAACTATTATCGATTGACCAAAAATGGCTGGTGTTTTTAAATTTATATTTAAGAAAACCGTATATCCTTTTTAATAATTATTGAAGAACTATGTTAACCCTTTGAGGGGCAAGCAGTTGCGTTCGTGTAATTCTGAACTCCCACCGGAAATTTCTAAAAAATTTATATCAAAAACAGGCTAAGCATTTTCACGACTGTTTTCCACCAAAGTTAAAAAAGGGAAATTTAATGAAATTTTTCTGGTGTAAAACTTCATCGATCGTAGGTGGTATATAATATATACCGCCGCCCCTCAAGGGGTTAAAATCTCTATTGATACTTTTGGTCATGCTACAAATAAATCTGAATTTCTTTGGATTTTTATGAAATTTTGGAAAAAATTCCAAAATTTCCAAAATTTCATAAAAATCCATTTTATTATGAATACAATTATACAGTTAAATATAATAAGCATTTACATATTTATAGATACATTGACGACATATTAATTTATAATTTTGATTTTTTTAATGAATACAATAAAGTTTATCCTGATTTCTTAAAATTAAATAAAGCTAACAATATTGATAACAATGTAGATTTCCTTGATATTTCTTTTAATATTTCAGACAATAGTATCAATATCGATCTATGATAAAAGAAACAGTTTTGATTTTTATACTATAAATTTACCCCATTGGTACTCCAACCTGAATAAAAAAGTTTTTATTAATACAGTTATAAATCAGTTTATTAGATTTAGAAAAATATGCAATAATGATTTCAATGTAAATAAACAGGTTTATAAGTTTTTAGGTAATTTATTTTATAAAAATAATTATCCGAGTAAATTTTTGAGATATTACGTAAAGTTACTTTTCAATAAATGGCAACTTTTTGGATTGGAGGCGTAGTTGAGAGGAATGCTGCCTTCTGGAGCATTGTTACATGAAGCGGTCATCTCAAAGTCTACAAGGTAGAAAGGATGACTGTGGATGAGATAACGTGCAGAAAGAAGTCACGACCGGAAAGAAAAGGCTGTGTTGATGGAAATGTGGATTGGTCTTCGTTTGAGTTAAAGTTTTTGTCACCTGCTGAAATTAAAAGGCCGTGCTTATGCAGTAAGTTTATCTTTTATGCTAATAAGCGGGTTCAGGCGGAGGTGTGGCATTTGCTTGCATTTTATACTATAATCAATTAAGATTTCATAAATATAAAGTGTATTCTTTAAATGGTTTATTACGATTCAAAATATTCAACATATAAGTAAAGCTTATTTATTTGAATTGATCTTTAAATGATTTTTGAAATAATTTTTGAGTGACTTTTAAGTATGTCATTTTCATATTTAATGCAAGATTTTGCCAGATTACACGAAACCTGCTGATTAAGCTTTATTTTAATAGCGGGGGGGAAGGTTAAAGCCATTCCGCCTGCTGAAGAGTGATGGCTTTTGGTTCTGCGGGTGACTTTTTATATTGTTCAATATTGTTATTTTAATGTTTACTGTTTTTAATAATGTTTATACATTATGCACCTGGTGCTTAATAAATATTTTCATGAAATTAGGATTGTATATATATGTATGTTGCAATTGATAAGTGCTGCAATGGCGCCTACGGTAGCAATACTCTACATAGTGATAGCAATCATATATGTATAGATATATTTGCATTGCATAGCTGTGGTCCCTCTCAAGATCACTTCTTGATTACTTTTTCGATTTCAGTTGCAGATATTTTTTATAAAGTTACATTCACTTTCAGAACTGTTTCAGAAAATGAAAATAACTTTATAAAAAATATTTGTGACCAAAAATGAAAAATTAATCAAGGATCTTGAGCGGGACCTCAGCCATCCAATGGAAAAAAATATGTATATATATTTATATATATTTAAAAATGTCAAAATGCGAAAGAGGTATTAGAAAAATGCTTCCCATAGTAACAGCATTAACTCGTGAGTGTCTTCGCGAGCAGGAACAGGGGCCTTAAGCAGCTGTGAAAATTACTGATAGAAACCAGTTTAATAATTCTGAAAATTTAATTTCCCTTACTGATAGAAACTAGTTTGATAAATCTGAATAATTAATTTCCCTTACCTGTGATTAAAGCAGAAAAAAATTCATTTAATAGCATTTTTTTTTTTTATTTATTTATTTTTTTTTTTTTTTTTGACTATCTAGTTTTTTGGCCTATAAGTTACTTTTTAGTCCTGAATAATAAATAATTTCCTGAAATGGACACATATATTCGTCTATTCTCTAAACTTGTTATGGAAAACACGTAACTGAAAAAAATTTGATAGATCAAAAATCCCATGAAATCAATTTAAGCACCTGGGTCATTCCAAGTAAAATCAGCCAAAAATGTGAAAAAAAAAAAAAAAAAAAAAAAAAAAAAAAAAAAGCTGTGGCTACATAGGAGCCGATTTTAATAAAAATTGATACACATGTTCAATTCATATTTAAATGTAGCTCTGCAAAATATCTTGACAAAAAATAAATTATATTAGCTGTTTTGGACATTTAAAAATCTCGTGTTATAGAATGAAATGCGTGCAGTTGTCGAAAGTTCCAAGTTTGAAGTTCTGTATCTTGAAAATTATTTAACAAAAATGATTTTTTTTATAATATTGTAATCTGAAAATCAATCTTTTTATTTATTGAGCAATAATAATCTGGTAATACCATGATAAATCTTAAATTGGTTGTAAATATTGAAAAATTGTAAATTTAAAAAAAATTAGAAACGCTATTAAAATTAAACGATTTTAAAAACATGCGTGAAATTGATGTCTCATGTAATATTACAAATGAAGATCGAATTCTCAAAGTTTGAAAATTGTAATTTATTTCTTTCATCTTCAAAAAACTTTAAAGCTTAAAAAAAAAAAAAAAAAAAAAAAAAAAAAAAAAAAAAAAAAAGAAATCCTATTTTTTTTTTTTTTTTTTTTTTTTTTTTTTTCTATCCGCAAAAGATCCACAAAAGGATCAATAATTCCAAGATACGCTAAAATTCAGTATCACCTTTTTGGTTCCTAACATAACAAAAATGCATTTAAAAAATAATATGCGAGACATTCTATGTACTATAAGTCTTTGAAATCACGCGGGTTTCCTAAAATATTGCAGAATTTCTTGCTGAAAAAAGATATGTGCTGCCATCTACCTCTGCTATTTGATTTTAAAATTAAAATATAATGTTTTTTCCAAGAGAATCTTTTTATATCTTTTACTCAAATTTAAAATATTCTTGAAGTAAATATAAACTGAAAACAAGAATGAAACTTTATATATTTAAAATACACATTTTTATTTAGAATATCGAAGAATTTAAAGGTTTTGAAAGAATTTCTTCGTGTCCAAACAAATGATAAAATTACTGAATTTTTCAATCGATATTTTCACTATTTATGATTTTTTTCTCATTAAAAAATAAAAAAGGTAATAATGATAATTTAGATGCATTAAATATATTTCATTAGCTATAATTTTAAAAATTTTTAAAGCTGTAAAAGTTTTCCCTTATTTTAAGACAAATAAATGAAATATTTAATTTTTCCCACAAAATTTTTTATTTATTTTTTTTTTAAATTACGGAATAAAACACAATTACTAAATTACGCTAATCTGTTATTTATTGTTCATTCTTAAGGTAAATAATTTTTAGTACAGTGTTTCCATTCCTAAGATTCATAATCAAACTTGAAATTTCAAGCATTTACACAAAACCTCGATTTCGTATCAACGTTTAATGTAAATTTTTGTACTGTAATAAACAAATCTGAAATCTATTACTTTGCGTTTCCTCGTAAACGAATAGGATCTACTTATATGATGATTTTCAATAAAATTGTGACATGTCAGCCATACCCGATTTGCTCATTTTGTATGGAATGACCCACCTGTGAGTTTTACTGACAGAAACTAGTTTAATAATTCCGCAAAATTAATTTCCCTTATTGACAGAAACTAGTTTGATAATTCTGAGGAATTAATTTCCCTTACCTCTGACTAACTAAGCTGAAAATAAGAAATTTAATTGATTAGAACTTTTTTATTAACCAGTTTTGGCCTGTAAATTACTTTCAATATAAGAACTAGCTTAATTTTAATGCTTTCCGTTTTTTTTTTTTTTTTTTTTTTTTTTTTTTTTTTTTTTGTCACTTTTAGTTGATCAGCTTAATGAGGAATTTGAGGATTTATAAGTAATTTATGAAACTTGTTGTGAACAAATTTTAAACTGAAAGTATCAAAAACCTTCTAACTGGTCCTCGCTAAACGATGAATCTTAAAGCCATAAGGATTTGGAAATCACAGGGGTATTCCAAGTTGCAAATTATAATCATGAGATACTAAAACTTTCACCTTTGAGACTTCAGAATAAAGTTTTAAATTTAAATAAAAACTATAAAAAACTTTTCTTTGTTTTATTAAAAGTACACGGATGAAAAACTGTATATGCTTTCCTTATTGGAAAGCGAAGATGTTTTTCATAACCTTGTAGAAAGTTAACATAAAAAAAGATGAGGGGCTATATCCAAATATAGTAGTAAGTGCAATATTGTGTATTTTATATCGACACTAATTAATGGATATATGGATACAAACCCTTATCTTTTCGCTTCATTTAAAAAACAACGAATTTTGAGTTTAGATTATCAATGATATTTTTCAGAATTTTAAAACTATGTTCTTGAGACTTTCACAAAAGTTGCTCTATACATGTAGCTAACACAAATGCACATTATATTTTGATTATTTTCGCGCATGCGCAGTGGAACATTGTATAGTAAACTTGCTCATTTTTCATAACTTTTATTTTTTTTAAATTCTGATTACAGAGGTTCGTGTACAATGTTGTTTGTCACATTTTCTAAAAATAACATTTTTTTTAATATTCAGAATCCTGCGAATTATAAGCAATAAACTTGTAAAAATTAGGGGCGTTTTTGTGAAAACCTTAATTTCTCTACGATTAATCATGCTACCTTCATAAAAAATTAACTCAGTTTATTAAAATAGGCCACTTAATCATTGGTTTATACGCTTTCGTTACATTAGTTTTGACAGGGTTATCCAAAAGATATTAAATTTTTTTCAGTTTGTTGATGGTCCCCTAATGGGTTTCAGGAAAAAAAATCTTCGTATAAATATATGATCAGTACTAGTATACAGATGGGAATTCAGGATAATTCTTCATGTATTTTTCTAGAAATTTAACAAAACAACTAAAATCGCAAATGACCGATTACCTTTAGACATATAGCATAGTATTCAAACATGTATTCCTTTAAACCTATGTTGTACATTGTATATGGTTTTCTTTCAGTTAAGGGATTGCAAAATCACCACCTCTTATCTTTTGAGATACTTTTATTTGCCATTAATTTTTATTTTCAAAATGTACCTAATATAAATTTAATTGAATAATTTATTTTTTAAATAATTTACCTTTATTCAAGTGTTACATACAACCATTATCGAATGCATTTTAATAAAATGTATTATTGTGCGATTATTTCTCCGGTCCAATTAAGTACATTTTAGATTAAAAAATTTATCATATTATAAACGACTTTCATTGAGCCTATGTTTTGTTTTTAAATCTAGGGAATATTCATCGTGACTCTAACTGGCTTCGGATCAAAATACTTCCGGTATTGCCTATGCCATTCAGGAAGAAACAAAACTGAAACAAAGGTGAATATTTAAGATAGCATCAAAACTTCTTTATTTAGCATTATATGCGAAATTTTTCTTTCAGCTAGATTCAGAAATTTCGCATGAATATATTTAGAATAAATATGCTCGATGAAATCATGTACATGTGTTTTTCTTCTTTCGAAATTAATTAAGGTAGAGTCAAATTAGTTATTAAATTGATTTGAAATTTCAATTCTTAAGTTTAATATTCTAAATTATCCTTTCAAAATACATAGAAGAGACAAATTCCATGCAGCAGTTTCAAAATGCGCATTTTAATTAATTTTTGCCTATTAACAAAAGTCACTAATAGCTATTTATTTTTTTGCGTTATCCGCTTGCCTCTAAAATGCTTCATTCCATTTGTAAAAATACTATATTTTGTAAATGTATATATATATATATTCTTCATGGTTATCAATATTATGCCTATTATAAATATTATCAATATTATAAATCCTGTAATACCTTCAAATATAACGCATGAAAATCCATCTTCCTAATAACAAACCATCAATAGTGAATATATGCGTTTCCTTACACCGTATGTATTCAAAAGTTAAAAATCTAAATAAAATTCCTATTCAACGAAATCCCGACGGTACTCAAAAGTACAGCTTCAAACGGTAAACAAATTGAAAATATTTTTTTTTTTTTTACCGTAACATATTGTCAAATGATCTAATTGAAGCAAGAAAAAAATATGACAGTCTTAATTTGAAAATTTCAGATGTTTCCAAGTAAAAATTAGGTATACGATGCAGAACAACAAAATGGAAGCAAAGTTAAGACACACAAGCTTTCAAATAGTTTCTTAAACTTACTCGAACTGCTATTGCTATCCAGGAATGGTCAAGGGAAGTATTTATTATTGTTTCCAAAAACTTCCATTGACAATGCATTCAACGAGTGGGTTTTAATATGGATAGAAAACAGTAATACTTTAAACTATCGTCGGAGCATAAAGGATTAATTGGGTTGAAGTATTGAGTGAGTGCAAAAGTTCATACGGAGTTTGAGAGTAAAAGTCACACAGCGATTAGGCAAACAAAGTTCTTTATTCAATCAATGGTATGTGCTCCATTGTTTTCTATAATCTATTTTCAACGTTCTGGCAGCATACAGATGCCCGGATCATAAAATTTGCGCGGTTTAGATTCGAAGAACGAAGACACGAAGTTTTTTAAGACATCCAAAGAGTCAGGAAGTTTTCCATTTAAATGATTTTGCAATGATCAGAAAAAATGATAATCAGGTGGTGCAATATCAGAGGAATAAGGTGGATGTGTTAGGATATCCCATTTCAGGCTGTTCTGTTTGCACAACGTCTCTTTCGAAACGTGTGGTCTGGCGTCGTCATGATGAAAGACTACACCCTTGCTATTTGGCAAAATCGGACGTTTCTGTTTGATTTCTGGATTCAGACTGGTTAATTGGCGACACTACTTGACCGAATCAATCGTTTGGCCAGCGGAGAAAAACTCAAAATAAATTATGCCCTTGCAATCCCACCAAGCACAGAGCATGACCTTCATCAGGTGCAAACTGGCCTTTGCCATCGTGTCATCATGGTTATATTGCTGAACATTGTTGATCCATTTCTCATCGCCCGTCACTAATCGATACAAAAACGGCTCATTTTTGAGCCGCCCGAGTAAAGAAACTTACGCAGAAATTCGCTCGATTTCGTTCCTCTCGGTTAGCAAATGGGGCACCCATATATCGAGCTTCAAATCGAATCTTATGTTTTTTAAACGCCGAAAAGTGGTTGATCGGTGAACGTTAAGTGATGTAGAAAATTTCCTCTGTTGAATTTCGCTGAGTATTTTTAACTAAAGTACGCACAATATCGACATCAATGTGTGAAGGTCGACCGGATTGTGGTCCGTATTCAATTTTAAACTCTCCGCAGCGAAATATCGCAGACCATTTTTCCACAGTTCGTTTTTGTTGGTGCTTTATCTTGATAAACGTCTTAATTGTTTTTTACGGCTTCTGCAAACTTTATTCCCTTTCGAAACTCGTAAAGCATAACATGCCGTAAATGCACCTTTTCGACACTCATTTTGAAAATACATTTTTTTGAAACACTTTGTATCTACATAAATTATTTTGTTTGAAATGAAAGCTGCACATGTCACCTTTCAAACGATCTGTCTTACGTAGATGGCAGTATTAATTAGGACACTTTACGCCGCTTCTAACGACATCTATTGCACCTCCGCACGAACTTTTGCACTCACTCAAAAGCGGAACAGCAAGCGAGACACCTTTCTCAGTTCTGGAGTTTCCTCCACCCTTTACTTAATCAAAATATGCCCCAGTCTGTTCAAAGATTTGGTCTGACGACATCAACAATAGAGGAAGAAGTCGATTGTGACTGCAAGGCTGCCACAGGCTACTATTTTTATGTTCTGTTCGCACCACTAATTTTAAAAAATACATTTTGTAGTATACTTCTCTCGCAGATGTTGCAAAGCTTGTGTAAAGTATTTTCATTTTGAAAAAAATGGTGCGAAATAGAATTTAAATGTAGTCGCCTCTGGTAGACTTACGTCTGGGTTTCCACATTAAAGCCCACACAGTGACTCAAAAATACCCGGATGATAATGTGGGCCCATCTATGGGGGCTTTATTTTCAAATATCTCGCTCAAATTTTAACATTTTTACATTTTTTAACTATTTGGAAAATAGTTGTTCTCGGAAGAGAATTGGAAAATCTGAAGTATATCTGAATCTTTTTATTGGTTGAATTCCGCAACTTTTTTTTTATTTTATTCGTTTACTGGTCGATTCTTTTTCAATGTCAAAAAAAAAAAAAAAAAATGGAATACTTCTGTTTTTTATTTTATTCGTTTTCTGATTGGTCCATGCTTGATGCCCAAAAATGGAATACTGTTTCCACGATGTCAAAAAGATTAATAAAAACTTTATTTAAATTTAATAATTGAAAAACAAATTGTGATAGAAATTTCAAACAAATTTCATTAAAAAGTGCATTTTTTCCTCTACGCAATGGTGCAAAAATTTTAAATGCGCGATGTTTAGAAGTTTAAAATTTTGCAGTACCGAAAATTGTAAAACTGAAATTTCATTTAAAATTTGGTTAGGATATCCAGGATTGTTAATGTTTAATTCAAGTCGTACGTAATAGGAGGTGTACAGAAGTCAATCTGATTAACTCCATCCAATAACATCCAATTTAAACAGTTAAAGTTGTGTATCTGTACACTGTTAAAAATAAAGGTGACAAACCAATTGCATTTGGCGCCCAGGGGTGAAAAGGTGTTACCATTTGACACCCGCCATTTGACATACCATTGCATGTGTTCTTTTCCTTCGACTCGCCGTCATTGGTGGATCAAAACAGCAATTTCTCATTACGAAGACTATCACAACGCATGTGCTATCCCAATTTCGTTTAGAAATTAGGATGGCTAACTTTTGGCGAGCTTTTTATATAAGGCAACCTTTGAATTTTAGGACATTTGAACATTTCTGGGAAATTTTGAAGGTGAGTTCGAACGGTTAGAATGCTGAGCTTCCAAGTAGACGTTGTTGGTTGGAATCCTTCGTCGGGCAAAAGTTGTTTTGTAATTTCTTTTTATTATTTGGCACTCTGGATTAGGGGGGGCATCTTTTCACCCTAATTAAGGGTCCCATTCTGGTTCCCGTAGGGGTATCACCAGAGAGACAAGCCTTTCACCCGTAAAAGGTGCAATGTGTCACCTGTAGTTTTGACAGTGTAGATACACAGCTTTAACTGTTGCTACTGTTTTTTTATTATTATTATTGATCTAGGAATATTAATGTTTAATGCATGGCGTACGCAATATATGACTCGTTATGACCATCCTATAAATTATGTTTATTATTATTATTAATTTAAATGTGGAATTTATTTATTAGTCTTTAAAATTTTAGTTTTTGAAAATATCGTTTCCAACTAGTCGTTGTAATTTGTTAAATTACAATTTATTTTTTTTGCTTAGAACAGTTGAGGACGATCTACAACCGGGCTAGTTTTTACTTTTTCGATTTTGATTTCGGATTTTTTTTTTTTTTTTTTTTTATTCCTTTAAATTTCGGAACCGGTTCTGAAATTGAATCTATCATAATATTAAAGAAATATATAGCCAAACTTAAAAAGGTAAAAAACTAGTCCTGTTGTTGATCGTCCTCAGCTATCCTTTGAAAAAAATGATATAAAAATATTAAAATTTGAGCGAGATGTTTGAAAATAACGTCCCCATAGACTTAACATTATCATTCAAGTCTTTTTGACTGATTCAACTGGCATCCTGATGAATTGCATCTTTCTAATTAATCTAGATTCCTAACTAGCCATTTTTGACTCTGTAACAGACAAATTTTTCGACAAATTTCACAGTTACTTGTTATTACATATTCCCGCAAGATAATCTATCTCCGTTGAATTAGTATATCTGCATAAGATATATGTTTCCCAAAATGCGCTAATATCAAAATTTCATTTAGCGTTTTACTCTGTATAGATGAACATCGAGTCTTTTTCCGTTCAAAATAACAGAAATTGATAGTTTTTATAGTTTTGAATTCATACAAAACTCAATCGGCAAAAACAAAAGAATATTTTGGAATTTATTGCTTCTAAAGTCCTTGTTTATTTTTTTGTAGATATTTGTAGTAATATGATTATTATCATGATTAATATGAGTTTATTAAGTAGCATATTTTGATTATGTATGAAGAACCATGTTGTTACAACTCGGAAGTATTTTACAGGTGAACATCGATTCTTTTTCCGTTCAAAATAGCAAAATTAGATAGTTTTTCTAATTAAAAATATTTTAGAACTTATTGTTTCTAAAGTCTTTGTTTATTTTTCGTGGACAATTGGGGTAATACGATTATTATCATAATTAATACGAGCTTATTACAATAAAATATTTTGATTAAGTATGAAAAAACATGTTCTAAGAACTGTAAAATATTTCAGAAATAACTACTGTTAATCGAAACCATTTATAAAACCCAATATAATCTTGTACTTAGCCAATTTTGTGGAAACCTTTTTACTTTTCTCCAGAAGCTAGTTAAAGAAACATGATTCAAAAATCACATAGAACAATGTATTTCGAAAGTTTGCAAAAAGTTTCCGGTACAAAAAAAGCGTAATTTTAGAAAAACATTTCTTTTGACATGTTGAATGCCACGTCAGTCACCGGTGACTGACACTGAGCTTTCTATTTAGGCCGCATCAGTCACCGGTAACTGACAGTATTGGGATTCTGTAATGGGAATCTTATTTCGTCGTCCAAGCTCAAACGGAAAGACGAACAAAATAGACTTGGTACTCAACGTGTTAACTTTTCAGAATCCTGTTGATATCTGAGGTTTCTGTTTGGTGATAGTCCTCAAATTTCTTGAAGATAGGGAAAGGTCTCCATAATTAGGGGAACTACGATATTGCACTAAACTTTTGTAAATGTTTAGTGTAAATTTTTACAGTATATATTAACACATAAAAGATTACTTGTATGCACAAGTAATCTTTTATGTGTTAGTAAGTTTTTTAATATTTTTAAAAAATGTTCAAGATTTTGATAACAAAAATGCAAGGTGGTAGAAGGATAATTACTTATTCTCTGTCGTTCTAGTTTATTTTATTTTTCTTGGAATAAATATTAGTTGATTGTTTCGTGTATGCATTTATTTTTTCATCTATTTTAAAGTAATTTACGCATTTGTTTTTCTTTAAGATTAATTTCATTCAAATTAATCTCTCATTTTAGACTCTTAATCTAGACCCATTCGATATTCATGATAAAGCTAATATTGCAAAGAGGAAGAAAATATGTAAGTCTTTTTTTTACGTTTTATTAAAACATAATATCGAGTAATGTTCTCATATTGATGTGATACTTTAAAGAAGCATTTGTAATAATCCTCATCAATTCAATCATATTTTATTTTATTTTATGCATCTGTATCGAGAGATAAATGCTCATAGTTGTTTAATTCAATAAATTAGGTTATATTGATTGAAATTAAAGGAATATTAATTTATAGATAGTTTACTCGTTATTAGATATAACTAAAAGTGAAAATTTTTACTCATTTGTGATTCGTAAAAAATGTACGTAACATTTCTGTTATAGCAAACGAAGAGCATTTTCCTTTTTAAACATATTCTATTTAATTTAGATAATCCTGTAATATACTCGTGATTTTTTTTCTTAAACACACATATACATATACAGGATGTTTAATTAATCAACGAAAAACAAGATAGAAATTAATTTTATACCAATCATATTAAATTCATAACATTTTATAATATTCACTGATATATTATACGACACAAGCTTTTTGCTTAAGTTTTGTAAATAGGTTGTTCTTCAAATGTGTAAATGAACTTATTTCACATAAAACTGCCATCAGCTATTACAACAGTGAGTAATGTGGCATCTGGTGCCTCAACATCCTCAAAATTAAACAGAAATGAACCAACTCGATTACAGAAGATCACCAATCGTCGCCGTTAATATCTCTCAACCAATTTTAAGAATGTGAAATTCAAGAAAAACGATAAGGTAGTAACTTTGGATTCTGTTATCAGCAGTTTAAGATTTGGAAATGTTACAGTTACTTCTGTTCATCCATTGACTCGCTTTCAAAAGGATTTCTTTAATACAGCAGGATGATAAAGACGTACAGAACACAGTTTTCCTCATTTTATAGCGCATTCATTCCATTAAAGGATCTGGATTTCCTCGGATGTAATGAATTTAGCTTTCAAATTTGCCCGCTGACATAGTTTTAGTTATTATTATTATTTTCAGTCCGATCAAGTGTCGAGCAAGATGTAGAAACCTCCAAAGTAGACGTCTCAGCGAATTTGCGACGGTAAATGTGTAATGTAGTACATAGGGTATCCCTTTTCATTATTAGCCAATAGCTAACTTAGAAAGATTTATAGTTATGCTTCCAGATCCATAAATGTTTTAAATTTCTCTACTCTAAAAAAATAAATAATAATAATTTACGCTAAAATAGTTATTTTGTGAAAGTTGCAAAATTGGAAATTTTAAACGGTCATTATGGTTTACAAGTTATATTTAGAAACATTTCTCCATGCTCTTACAAGTAAATTAAAAAAAAAAAAAAATATTGTTTCATTTTTGCACGGCCAAAAGTTATTGATTTGAGGTCATTTGAATTTCTGGTATTATCTAACATTAAGAATAGAAACGCTTATATTTAGTGTTGAAAAATGATAAAAATTCATAAAATTCAAATTATCATAATTCAGTAAGCTTTTGCATAAGACAAAGGTGACATTTCATGAATTAGATATTAGCCAGACATAAAATGTAACATTCGGTATATAGATATACAATCAAGCAAATTCAAATGCTAAAGAAATTTATAGGTAGATTGTTTTGATAAATTTATTTGGACCTTGATACACCTTTTTTTTTTAATCTTTCTTAATTTGTTTTTTAAACTAATCTTAATTTTGTCTTCATTTTCTAGATGCAAGTTAAGAAATTACTTCGAAATAAAAAAAAAAGAGGAATCGGAATGCTTTTGATGAGCACCAAAGAAAAAAAACTATATTTTACAATTCTTCAATAGGAAATTTTTTCTTGAATTATGTGTTTTTAGTTTTTGAAATACTATGTACATTTAAGGATCATTAAAATGTGTGTCATGTCACCTTGAAAGTAATTTGTCTTTATTTCATTACATGATACATTCTGAAATTGTCTTAAATAAATGTTATATGATATATTTTTGTATTATTTATGTACACAAATTTGATAACTATAGATTTAATTTTAAATTTTTTCTGTTTATGCTTATGGTGTTCATGTGAGACTTTAAGAATCTCATACCGGGTGTCCCAAAAATGACTGATGGATTTTAAAATTCAATAACTTGCAAACAGTGGCAGCTATTTAAAAAATGTTTGCAGGAGGGTTATGTATAATGTCAGGAGTTTCTTTTTTTACTGTAATTTTTTATTTTAGTTCGAATTTCAAACAATAGGTGGTGCTGACGGCGATTGAAGGCCAGGTAGACGCTTCACTCAGCACTGATCACCTGGCCTTCAACAGCCGTCAGCGCCACCACCTATTGTTTGAAATGCGAACTAAAATAAAAAAATTCAGTAAAAAAAACTCCTGACATTATACATAACCCTCCTGCAAACATTTTTTAAATAGATGTCACCGTTTGCAAGTTATTGAATTTTAAAATCCATCAATCATTTTTAGGACACCCGGTATGTATTCCATTTCGTGAAAAATAGTTATAACTAAAAATCGACGGAAACAGGTGCTTAAAATCGAAACGGAAACCGAATTTCAGTAATTTTCCTAATTTTAAATGTAAACGAAAATGTCAAAAAATAAGTAATTAATACATACTTAAATGTACAAAATAATTAATTCATTATACGTGTAATTATACGTGCGGCCCAAGTTATCTTTCTGTGCCTCTGACCAAAACTTTTTATTTTCATACAAAATAAAATGTAATTTATTCATTTACTAAAACAATAGTTTTTTAATTATATGAATTTCGCATAATTAAAAAGTGTTTTAACCCTCTGACAGTCTTGCAAAAGGGCAAAATTGTAATGTTGTTTTCTCAGCATTTTGTTTTAATTGCTAAAAAAATATGATTCTTTAAAAATTATAGAAAAATCTTATTTACGAATATGAATGTTATCCTTGAGTGTGTTAATCATTGCACAATGTATTAAAAATCCATTAAATCAACTGATTTATATCATTTTAATTATTGCTTGCATTGCAGTGAAACCTGGAGCTTAGGGAACGTCTATGGAGGGGCTTGTCAGTGAGAGGGTTTTAAGTATGCAAACTTCGATTTATCTTTTATAATAATTTTTGTAAATGATCATCTGTTGTACTAGAACTTTTTCAAATATGCATTCGAAACTCTTCTGAGGTATAAAGCTAAAAAATTTCTATGACTGTTACGTCTGCAGTTTTTTATAAGTCAGTGATAAGCATCATATATGAACTGTTTTCTTTACAATTTCAACTCTCGTCTTGAGTCTGTCATGACTAATAATTATAAACAGTGAAGTTCATAGCAATATATAAGGAGCGTGTCATTTGAGTCGATACAGCTCAAGTCAATGAGTGATGTTGAAAATTTCCGAAAGAAGAAACGAGAGTTTTAGAATGTAAAAAATTTTGCCTGAGTTTGTCTTCCCAAATTTTCGGCAAAACTAAGATTTTGGGCTAAAAACGAAAACAAAAGGCGAATTTTCGGTTGATCGCTGTGTCTAACATTGACAAAACTCTAAAAACTCAGTTATCTTTGAAAGAACTCGTAACTATAAACATGGAACTTTTACGCAATCTTTATTTTGCCATACCTGACACGATTTCAAAATGTAAAACATTACTGCAAAAAAATTATTTAAATAGAAACACAGCAAATATTATAGAAAGTGTAGTAAGGAAAAGCTGGTGTTAAATTTTATTACATCTACAAATATTAATACGGTGTGTGGTTCGGTACTGACTGCTAGCAAGCTATACAGAGATTTGCCATTCTGTGTATTAGATTGTTCAGAAGTTCCTGTTTCAGTACATTGGGTACAAATAACCATTTGAATCGTTTGGTGCTTGTATTGCTGGTGTGGGCTACAGTGATACAAATCAACGCCTCAATCTATGCGATTCATAGATTTTTATTTATTTGTTTTCTTATAGAGAGGAGTGAGAAATTTTGGGAAGATTACTTGGCGACTTTATCCGCTAGATCATTTCTATTAGAAGATAATCGGTTACTAGAACTGCGTGATAAGGGCGATAGGATGTATATATATAACGTTAATTAACTTTTTGGGAATTTTTGATTCCCCCTCCCTCCACCCTTAAAATATCATATGTTACCAATTTTCGAAACCATTCCCCTTTTTCAAATGATACGTTATCACTGTCTATATATTTTTCTTTTTACACGTATGAAAAGGGTATACAAATATAGTTATACATTTATTATTCGCATATTTTACTGATTTTAATGAGGAGAAGACAATAAAGTATCCGTATTATATATGCTTATGTATAATAACTTTACATAAAATACTTTATAACTAATAATAACTTTATATCTAATAGATTCGTGCGCAGTGTGGGAGTAAGCAGAACTGCTTTTCATCAAAATGGTTGAATAACATTCTCTCCCATTTGTTTCTAATAAAAATAATACGTATCTTTTCGAAGCTAGTTTTTCTAACAACATGCTATAGGAAACCTATACAAGAATGGAAATGATGAGCGTTGGGATATTCTAATTTTAAAATAAAATGATTATTTAATCATTTAATTGTTTTATAACTTTGTATTTTCATAAAAACAGACATAAGAAAAAAAAGATCACAGACTAGTTTGATGTAAAGAAAAAGAGAAATTTGCTTGGATCAAAAGTTATAACGATATCAATAGACAACCCCATCCCCCTAGTTTATGATATCCTGCGCTATGACTACCCTCCCCCCAATCTCTCCCTTAAAATTTGCACTTTTTGCACGCTCACAAAAAAGAAACTAATTAATACTCAAATTCATTTTCTCAAAAATGAGTCAAGTTTACGCTCAAATTCAAAAATTTTCAACGAGTTCTTTAATTTCAAACTCATCTTTAAAAGTTAGAGAAGTTCACTAAAAATTATTTTTTTTATATACTAGAATTTTATCGTCTAAATTTACAAAATTTTTTTAACAAATTTTTTGGTTAATCGATGTAAAGGTCTTCATAGACCTGTCCATTCTTTTTCTTTTTTCCAACGGGGGTTGGGTTCGATTTGGGGACAAATTTTTTCTGAAGGTTCGAACCGAAATTGGACTGAGACTGAATATTTCTCTTTTTTCTTTTTTTTTTTTTCGAAAAATGAACGTATTTTTAAATCGCTATTATTCCAAAATTAAAATTGATGTATTTTTAAATTCTTCATAATTAGTTTTCTTCTTTATCAGGTCCATCGTCTCTTGCAAATGTCTTATGTTGTTTTCAAACAGATTTTTATATCTATTTTCAATCGATCAAGAAATCTTTCCATTTAAAAGAGGATTATTCCATACAGAGACTCTTACAACAAGTTTCACAGTACTCTATTCCACCCACCACAGAAATGTATATCTATAATTCTTTAAAGAGAATTTTGATTGTAGAGCAAGAATAATTTTAAAATATATGTATTTTCGGTAAAAATTGTTGAAATAAGGAAGCTGTCGCTTATTAAGATTTTTGAACTGGTCAGCCCGGAACAGTTCAATTATTTCATACAAACAGGGTTGCGACAGGACAAGAAAATTTCGACAGCCTTCTAGGAAGAATAAAATAGATACTCTGAAATGACGCTTTGACCGGGCCCGAGTTTTAAGATTGATTGATAATATTTATGAGTCACACGTGGCCAATAACATACACGTGGAATATAGTAGGCCCTAACAGGTGGGGTGCCCTCCGTGGGGGTCTTTCTAAGGGAACCTAACCCGTATTTAGGCAAGGAAATCCAAGGTTCGAAGAAAATCACGGAAAACTCCGAATGGTTAGGCCGACGGCCGCGATTGGGCTCGAGGCCCCGCACTTGTCGTCTTACAGTTTCGGAGGTAGAACCTCTCGGCCACTGGTGGGGCTCTGAGCATCAAGAGAAAAGAAGAACCGGGCATGACCTGAGAAAGTGATGATGAAACTCGGCACGTCATTAAGTCTGTGCAAACATCTTAATGGCATTTAAATGGGAAAAATGTGTCTTAACGGCTGGAATTTTTTAAAATAAACAATAATACAAATTGAGGTTGAGTTAAATCTCGCTGAAACTCACGGACTTTTTGAGCTTTCGTTTAAGCTTACGCTCGTTATTCAAAAAGTGAGTCGAGTTCAATTCAACGCTCACAGAAAGTGATCTAAACTTGTAAGTTTTCACTTAATGAGTTTACTCTCATACTCAACACTGATATACACATAGCCGCCTAGCAGTAAGATATCACCTATTACTGGGACTAAAAGTATGATATTTTAAACTTTCAGACAGATGAATAATTACATTTATGATGTTCTTTGACAAATTTATTTATCACATAAAATTTTATAGGTAGGCATTTAGGGCTTTTTCGAGCTCTGAAACTTTGTCTGTTTTGACAAAGTTGAACTTAAAATTGAAATTGAACTTAAGTGACAGAGCTTACATAAAATTTCACATTGAATTTAAGATAGAGCTCAAATTGGAGCGTCGGTATGTGATTTTTCAAAGCGTTCGTACAAAATTAATATATTTAAATAAATTCCTATTCGAAAGAAATAGATATATTAAAAAAATAAGTAAAAACATAACAACGAAATATCACATAGAGCAAATTAATGCAACAGATGGCATTACTGATTAAAATTTTCCAAATTTGCCGAAGTGTAAAACATAAAATATCCAACAGATGGCAGCACCACATATATTTTTAACTTAGGTCAACCTTTCGCTTTTTAATAATCTGTAATTTAAATTATATTCCCTTTTTCCTTTTTTTAAAAAATAAGTTTAAAAATTCATATTGTAAATATTTATTTGAAAAAAAAAAAAAAATCACCAGCAGCTTCTAATTCTGATTAAAAATGCTGTACGCTGAAAATTGTTTAAACTTTAATAAAAATGAATATGAATTATCTTGTTTTAACCTAATTACTTAATATCGCAGAAAAGTAAAATAAATGCAATGAATTTTAATTAATATAATTATTTAAATATAAGTTAACTGGTATTTATGTACTCTAAATGACAATGAAAAACGCTTTCGGAGAGAACAAAAAGTAAGGTAGTCTACACTCTACAGAACATTCCAGCTTATAAAGGTGGACTCTACTTCAAAAAAGTTTGCTAGATGCTGATTTTTAACCCTGTCGATTCTGGTGATCTATTAGTAGTACATAGTACATGTTTTTTTTAATGGGGTATTATTTTGTTTTAAGAAATATTTTTGCTATTATTTATATTTAGGAATATTAATATATGTCTATGCGGTACTGCTAAGTTATCCCGTCGACCAAAAAATTATCGCCAAACTATAAAATTAAATGCTAATAATCATGCTAATGATCATGAATATCACATTCAATGACCAAGGCTAACTTATCATAATATAATGACATTAAATACGATGCACGTGTTTAAAATGTCATTAAATGATTTTTATTTCTTTTTTTTTTTTTTTTTTTTTTAATTTTTATTAATATTCTACTAGTTATTTGTTTTTTCGTTATTTAAAATAAAAATTATGTCAATATGTATAATTTGGCTATTAGTTTGGCGAGTTGTATAATTTGGAGAAATTGGTCGACGGGATAATACGACGGGTCGACGGGACTATGCATTTACTATGTAAGTTTATTTATATTTAGTCATTTAATTATAATTATTGTTATTATTTGCTCTCTCTGCGCCGTTTGCGATTCTTTTACTCTAAACATATATTTCACTCTTTAAATTTAAAATAAAAGTTAATTTTTTGAAAGAATCATGTGTAATAAAACGCTAAAAGTATTAGAAAATTGTATTTTAAGTTAAATCCTTATTGTAATAAAATGTTTTCTAAACATCTCCGAAAATTCTTCCTTAACCTATCGTCATATGAATATGAATTGAATAGTAAGCAAAACAATAACATTCGTTATCTTTCAGACAATGAAATGTCCGTTAAACACTAATTAAACTATTTGTTTAGTTAGTGTTAATGTTATTAATGTAAAAGTAATTTTTTCTAAAAATTGAAAAAAAAATCAGATTACCAAAGACAAAAAGTAGTTGTTAGGGGTTCATGTAATACTTACCCATCATGGATATGAAAACAAACTATAACATACGAAAATAAAACAAGCATAAACTATTTATAAAATACATTCCAATTCCAAAACAAAATTTAAACGTATATTTAAATATTTTTAATATACATAGTCATACTCTACGGAATCGTGGATACTACTTCAGTGGCGTAGCTAAGGGGGGGCAAGGGGGGCGTCCGCCCCGGGCGCCGAGGCCTAGGGGCGCCAAATTGAGACAAATTGTTATGTATCTATATTGGGGTGGGGGCGCAAAATTTCTTGCTGGCCCCGGGCGCCATAGGATAGGCCAAAATATAGCTACGCCACTGTACTACTTGACTGTGCTGTTATACTTTGTAAAATTCAAATGAAATGAAAATTAGGACTGTGTCTGACTAGTGCCGCCAGTTATTTTTGAGGGATGTAGGATTGCAGTTATGTTTTGTTCATCAATGTTGGAACAGTCAGTTTCTTGCGAAAAGATAGATTTTCTTTTTTATTTCTCCTCATAAGTAGTATCTTATAGCTCCAATCTCGCACCTCAACTTTCAAATCGTTTAAGGTATCCTCACACCCAGGGGCGTGCCAGCAGTATTCGGCGCACTGCAAGTGCAGAACTGCATTTAGCACCCTACCCCCCCCCCCCCCCACCCCTTCCAGTCGTGCCAAAAATTCTGGCCCACTTTTACTTACCAATCATACGTAGTATAGGGTAAGTCTTGCAACCGTTTTGAAAATAAAAAAAAAATTTTTGACGGATTAACACGTTTCAGATACTGGAGATTCCGAAAAACATATTTTTAGAAAAAAAAAAAAAAAAAAAAAAAAATTGCCGTCTGTTTCTTTGTTTGTAAATGCTCTATTTCACGAACAAATGGAGATAGAGACTTAAAATTTTGTATGTACTTAGTAAGTAAAAATAGGTCGAAGCCTATTTAATATCAATAACCTCGATTATCCGGAACTATTTTTTTCGGAACCTCAAACAATTCGTTCTGATGAAATGTATATAAAAAATTTCGATTTTTTTTATTTTAAGGAAAGGACGTAAAAGGCAATAAAATAATACAAATTTTGCATCAAGAACGAAGTCGGTCGGATTAATAGTTGCCGAGATATTTGTAATCCTGTTTTCCACATTCTTCGATTTTTCATGACCCTGTATTTTCTTCAAATTTCAATTCAAAGATATGTTTTAATTGGAAATGAGATGCTTAATCTGACGCAGTAAACTGTTAGTTAATATGATTATTGTTCTTGGAGTTATAAGAATGTTTCTTTTACGCAATCCGGTACTACTTGTGTAGTTTGGTATTTTACATAATTTGTCGAAATGGGTTCACCAGCAATTCATTAATGGAGCATTACTATGTATATTAAGAATATTTAAATATACGTTTAAATTTTGTTTTGGAATTGCAATGCATCTTATAAATAGTTTTCACATATTATATAACGCATATCCATGATGGATAAGTATTACGGTAGCACAATTTTATTGTTAAAATGCATTTCCTTTTTCTCAGAGTCTAAAAAAAAGTGTTTAAACTAAAGAAAAAATCCGTTTTTGATGAATCTAGTCAATGAAGAAGAAACACGTCAAATTGAATCTCTTTATTATTCCGCAATTCCAATGTCTCAGAGAGAAATTGCTAATCAATTGGGTATTTCACGGCGTTCTGTATGCTATTATATTGATAAACACAAGAAAAATGAAGTTAGTTCATTGCATTCTAAACGGGGTCGCCCTTCTAAAAAACCTCTATCTTTCTTTTCTTTTTTTTTAAATCGGAGGCGAAACTGAATTCCGCAATGGCAGAATCTACATTCAACTTGGTTTTTTGTTGTTGTTGTTGTTGTTTTTTGTCAAATATTTAACCAAAATGTAATTAACAACTTTTATTTCTGGCTATTGCTGTTTAATGTTTAATTTGAGTTAATTTGGAATTTGAAAACATATTATATAGATAATATTTCAAAAATGCTCTACGCAACATGAATCAGTTTATTTACATGCAAAAAATAAAATAATTAATTAATTCTTAATTTTGCATATAATTTTTAATTTTAAAAAACACAGAATTCAGGACTGGAGTACAATGGATCATGGTCCATTGTACCCCGGTTTCTAATGGTCCATTGTACCCCATATGTGACTTTGACAAAAAAAAAATGATAAAAAAAGAAGTTTTATATTCAATTATTTTACTTAGAATAAATATAGTTATATATTGTCTTGCCTTTTTATTGTGCTGAGCAATGTCAATTTACAGATCTTTAACGTAAAAAATAGCATATGTTTCACTGAAAATATTTACTTTTACCTGTTTCAAATCGACTATCAAGAAAAAAATGACTAAAATGGCAGCTATGCACATGGTTTTAAATTTTTATTTACTACTGCAGGGCTGCCATGCATGTTCCAAAATATGAAGCATTCTAAAACAGAAATAATATCAAAAATAGGGGGTGGACCACTGTACCCCGGGATCCATTGTACCCCAGTCTCCCCTACAAGTAAAAAGTGAATAACTTACCTTATTATATTAATAAAGCATCAAGATTTATCTCTTAATTTATACCTTGGATCCAATTATAAGAACGATTTTTTTAAATCTCTTCTTATTGCACCTCCTATAACAACGAAATGCAGACTAAATTGCAAGATCTTCAGAATTTCATGTCTCCGCAAAAAGTGAATATAACATACTACGGCGCCAATACGATTGGCGCCAATACAGTATTGCTGAATTTTACCTTCTAGAAAGAATGGTTTATCTTAAACAAAAAGAGACAGCTTAATTCAATTTAATGAGGCCAAAAAGAACGTATTCATTTGTGAATTTGAAGTAAAATAAGTAATTTCTTCTTCGAAAAAATTCGACATTTTTCACATATTTTTATTATGTTCCGACAAATATGATAATTGTAGGACAAATTATTTTATCTGCTTCAAAGTGTAATTTTAAAAGAAAAATCTAATTATAGGATAGGTATTATATCATAGAGGTCTGCAAGGGCCCGGCCCTGGCCCAAAGCCCAAACCTTGCCAGGCCGGCAAAAAAAAAAAAAAAAAAAAAAAAAAAAAAATGAACGGGTTATATGAGCCAATAAAAAAATTGTAGCGGGCATATCGACCTGATATAAATGTAAGAGTAAAAACGATAAAATATGAACTATTTTCAATGAATACGGCTTTAACAAGAAAAAGTATAAATGTGCGTTACGAGCCAATGCTAGTTTGACAACATCAATACCGAGATATAACTTGCTGAGCGTAGAGATATGCATGGGACAGTTACATTGTGTCAGACCCATTCTTAATTTTTTTTAGCAGGCTCTTGCCGGGACGAGATCAGCCTTGTATTCTTTTTCTATATGAGCA
This sequence comes from Maratus speculifer, assembly GCA_964019185.1. Taxonomy (NCBI): domain Eukaryota; kingdom Metazoa; phylum Arthropoda; class Arachnida; order Araneae; family Salticidae; genus Maratus; species Maratus speculifer. The sequence goes on along the minus strand of OZ025290.1, from coordinate 50,206,611 downwards.
GAACGGGAACCGGACTTAATTGCTCTCAAGATGTATAGGGTAGACAATATATTTTGTAAAAGTATTAATAGCGATAATGAACTTCTGTTAACGTAATCTGTGGAATTATACCTAAAGGTGGTTCTTAAATTCACTACTCAACACTACTCGAATTCACTACTCGAAATTTTCACACATTTTCTGACTAATTTTGAACTATAAAAGTATAAAATTGGCAAGCCTGTCTATTGATGGGATTTGAAATCGAATAACGTTTTCCATTTTTGGTAAATACATTACTTGTCAAGATATAAGAGATTCTTGTCCAGTGGCTGCAGATTTTTCACCCTTCCCTAGCTGCTGCTTCCGGAAATTAGATTCAAAACGCCAACTTTGACAGTATTTTCTCAAAAATTTAATGAAGAGGAGATAAAGTGAAGGGGGCGCCAAATGAAGATTTTGTTTATCGATTTTTCTCAGGTTTAAGTTTAGAACGACATTGTTATTATTGCCCTATCTAGATTATTCCATAGCATAGAAGAATCTAAGGATGATATAGTATAAGGATCCTGTATAAAGCAGATTTTCTTTTATATTCTTTTCGATTTCATTTTCATGGTTTTAATGAATCAATATTTTAAAAAATTGATTACGCAGTTCAATATAAGGTACCCTGGGGTAATAACGCCAGGCGGGGTAATAACGCCAAGTGCTTATATTTTGCATAATTATGAAATAATCAGGTAAATGACACCCATGTGCTCTGCGCAGAAGGGTTTTGAGCCATATAAATCGTAAAAAACAGCTTCAAGTTAATTTGTTTCATTTTTAGGTCTTATTGTTTTTACAAACAACTAAAATTAACGCTTGATCTAAAATTTGCGAGATACGTTTTGTGATGTGAAGACTATCTTTATATCCGGAAATACTTTGTTAATTACGTAAATTTGTAGCGCATTTCATGTACTTTTAAAATGTTGTTGAAGATTTTGGATATTTTCTCGAGATAATTTGTAATTTAAAATGTACTGCGCAATAACTATACCGGGGTAATAACGCCAATCCTTGACATTAATACCCCGGTTGATTCCCTACAGTGACCGAGCTACATCTTAAATACTGATTCAAATAAACACAGTTAAAACTGTGCAATGTTTCTCATATTTCTATTTAAGCGGTCCTTTTTAAGCAAAAAGAAGCTCACGGTCTGATATTCTTTTGCCTCATCCCCCCCTCCCACACCACACCTTTATTTGTCTTACACTTTCACAAAAATTCAAAACATTTTCAATAGCTTAGAATGCAATTTGTTAATTTCTAAGTTTGTAGAGTTTATATTACCTTACCATAGGGTACCTTAACATATTTTAGGATTATATACTCTAAATAAGTCAGCTCTTTGCAACTTAGTAAAATTATCTTGGTAAATTTCATTTATGTAGAAGAGGTGGGAGCGCCAAAATCCATGTTTGCCCAGGGTGCAAAAAATAATAATTTTATTTATTAATTTTATCAGTTATATGTTGCCGATTGATATGATTGATTTTTTTCTTTTTCAGCAATTTAATTTTACAGAGGAATCTGCATAACCTATAAAGTTATGTTGCTTTACCTTTGTGCAATGCAGTGGCGTAGCAAGCGGGGGATGGAGGGGACGGTCCGCCTCGGGTGTCACCCTCTAAGGGAGTGACACGCAATCTTTTTTTTCTACAAATTAATATACATATATAATCTTATTAGATTTTTTAAAAGAATTTTGAAATAAAATGAAAATTCTAGCGCAAGATGCATCAGAGTTAATTTTCTTTTCTTTGAGAATGTGAGAATTTTCTAAATAAGATATGCACCAGAGAACAAAAACCAGCCTACCCAACGAACAGGTAGCAAAAGCTAACTTTAAAATAAACACTTATCTTATCTAGTCCTTCCTATGTGGTCTTTTTTTTATGCAGGAGGACAAAAGGTAAATTAGTAATGGTATGCTTATTTGTTGTATTAACGCTGGCTTGGAATTGAAAGAATCGGCGGGGGGCGGGGGGGGGGGCATTGACACCATTTACATCCGCTCCGGGTGTCACCCATTTTAGCTACGCCAGCACCGCTGCAATGTAAAATTCGGGTGCGTTAACTTGGCCCCCCCTCCACCGATTTTTTAAAATTCAAACACATGAGGAATTAGCTCTCAATTAGCTCTAATTTGCTCTCTAATATTAGAATTTGCTCTGGTGATAAAATCGAGATATTTAAATTAGAAAGGTGGGGGGGCTAAGTTAACGCTAGCCCCCCCACTTTCAAATATCGAAATTTCAAAGGTGCCAAAATTTAGCTCTCAATTAGCTCTAATTAGCTCTCTAATATTAGAATTTGCTCTGGTTTTGTTATCGAGATTTTCCAGATTCCAGTAGGGAGGAAAGCACTAGCTAGCCCCCCCACATTCGATTTTCGAAATTTCAGAGGTGCCAAAATTTAGCTCTCAATTAGCTCTAATTTGCTCTCTAATACCAGAATTTGCTCCGGTTTTTTTAACGAGATATTTCAATTTATATAAAGGGGGCAAGCGTTAACTTAGCCCCCCACATTCGATTTTCGAAATTTCAAAGATGCCAAAATTTAGCTCTCAATTAGCTCTAATTTGCTCCCTAATACCAGAATTTGCCCCGGTTTTTTTTCGAGATATTTCATTTTATATGAAGGGGGCAAGCGTTAACTTAGACCCCCCACATTCGATTTTCGAAATTTCAAAGATGCCAAAATTTAGCTCTCAATTAGCTCTAATTTGCTCTCTAATACCAGAATTTGCTCCTTTTTTTTTAACAAGATATTTCAATTTATATAAAGGGGGCAAGCGTTAACTTAGCCCCCCCCCTTTCGAGTATCAAAATTTCAAAGGTGCCAAAATTTAGCTTTCAATTAGCGCTAATTTGCTCTCTAATATTAGAATTAGCTCTCATTATATTATCGAGATATTTCAATTTATATGAAGGGGGCAAGCGTTAACTTAGCCCTTCCCCCCCTTTCGAGTATCAAAATTTCAAAGGTGCCAAAATTTATCTTTCAAGGAGCTCTAATTTGCTCTCTAATACCAGAATTTGTTCCAGTTTTTTTATGGAGATATTTCAATTTATATGAAAGGGGCAAGCGTTAACTTAGCCAAACCCCCCCCCCTCCACTTTCGAGTATCAAAATTTCAAAGGTGCCAAAATTTAGAACTCTAATATTAGAGCTCCAATATTATTAGCTCTAATTTGCTCTCTAATATTAGAAGTAGCTCATCGAAATTTCAAAGGTGCCAAACTTTAGCTCTGAATTAACTCTAATTTGTTCTCTAATATTAGAATTTTCTCTTGTTTCATTATCGAGATAGCCCTCCCACAACACATACACACACACACACACACACAAACATTCTAATATTAGAGAGCAAATTAGAGCTAATTGAGAGCTAATTCCTCATGTATTTGAATTTAAAAAAATCGGTGGTTGGTGGGGGGGGGGGGGGGCAAGTTAATGCACTTATTGCAGGTGTTATTTTTAACACTCTGACACTCTAGAATTTTGGTTTTGTTTGGTTTATTTTTTGTCGGACAATTTTCTATACTAGGGATATAGGCCCTGGGTAGGAGTGCCCATCGTGGTGGTCTTTCTGAGGGAACCTAACCCGTTTTTACGCAAGATTTGAAGAAAACCACGAAATCTCCCAACGGTTAGGTCGACGGCCGCTATTGGATTCGAAACCAGCAGCTACTGTCTACCAGTTGATAGGTGGGAACCTCTCGGCCTCTGATGGGGCCCAGAATTCTGGAATAACGCTTCTTTTTATTCTGAAATATAAGTATTGCTTGTTTATTTTCTTTAGCTCATTTTTATAGATATTATTTCATTTTTTAATTTAGATGCTGAAAGATATGGAAATGAAGATTTTATTTTTAAAAATTTTGTACATTTCTACAGTATATTTCAATAATTATATTATGGTTTACATATTTTTATTGAATATTTCTGTATTTATTTTTGTATTTTATATTTTAATGTATATTCGTACATTCTAATTATTTAGTTCATTAACAATCAGAAACAATATTCAAAAGAAATTATTTAAAAGTATTCCACAATTGTGTAATTTCAAATTTATCTCATTAACAAACAAAATTAAATTTTTTGGCATATTAAAAAAAATGGGCAAATCTTTGGAAAGTAAAATAATTAATAATTCATAATTTGAGAAATAAAAAGTGTAATAAGCGTTTACATACATATATATATTTAAAATAATAAAACTTTTTCGGAGTACTTTTTTTTAAACTATGAAATGAAACTATGAAGAAAAAAAATTAAATGTGAGTACTATAGTATTCATTGTTTTAAACAATACTGTCAAAATCTGAGTTTCAGAGAGTCCTTATTTTCGTTGAAAGTATTACCCTAATTCGGTCCTAAGCGAAACTATCTGTATTCCTAAAATCTTGTTTCTTCTTTCGAGAATTTTCAGCATCAATCATCAATTGACTCAAGTGGACACAAACGGTAGATCTCTGACAACTCCATGTGTCACCAATCACCGAATCTGGATTAAGGAAGCCGGATTCAAGGGATGGCGTTATTACAATAGGTACTTTCTTTGAGTAATATTGCCAAAGCCCGAAATAAGAATAAGATCGCCAATTCAGCAAGAAGCCAAGTGCTTCTTTTGGTGCAACTCTCCCTAGAAAGTATTTAAAATCACGGCACCTGCCCGCGAAGACACTCACGAGCAGAGTTGGGCAAAATACATCGAAAAATCATTTTCGATACAAAATACATTAGTTTTAGAACCTAAAATACAAAATACAAAATACTTTTCGAATTGAAAAAGTTCCAAATACAAAATACATGTATTTTCAAAATACATTTAACAGGGGCGTGCCAGCAGTATCCAGCGCCTGTGTGCAGAATTTCAGTTGGCGCCTTATACCCCTCCCCCCCCCATTCAAAAATAAAACTTTATATTAGAACGTCACTTGCTTTTTTACAAAAAACAAACCAAGGAAATTTCGATAGTGGCGATATGTTTGTGAAAATCTGTTGAATAAACTTTCAATCTTTCTGGCAGTCTAATAATGCCGTAAGTTCAAAAACGTTTTTGATTTGCTTGCAAAATACTTATCGAAGTGATTTTTTATGTCTTTCAAAGAGTTAATTTTGTTTTGGTGAAGAGAATATTTGACAGAAAGAAACAAATAATAGTCGGACGGAACAATGTCCGGAGAGTAGGGAGGATGGATCAGAATGTCTCAATCGAATCCAAGGAGTTTGTTTCGGACTGTCAAAGATACATGTGAATGCAGTTATCATAATGGAAGATAATACCTCGTTTGTTTGCTAATTTGGGGGTTGTTTCCTGGCAATTGCTGCCTTCTGTTCGTCCAGTTGCGAAAAGTAATTTTCAGACTTGATGATCTGGTATTTTGTAACAGATCCAATTTTCACAAAATAGATACCAAAACTTTCTTTTATAGAAGTCCGGCTTTAGCCATAGGAATGGTATCTTTATCCTAGCTAGATCAGGCTTGTTTGTATTCTTGATTGTTATAAAGTATCCAACTTTCATCTATGAGGACCAATCCTCTCATACAAGGATCTTTCTTGTTGAAAACGCTGTCTACAATTTTCAGTCTACCGCTTCAGTCTACCGCTATTCATGGGGTTATTACTACAGAGAAAATTTTTACCAATATTTCCGAATAATAATTTTCATTTTATTTATAACAGGACCTCTGCAACAAGGAGAAGATTGCTATTTAAAAAAAAAGAGTGAAATTTAATTCTTGTGGTAATAAAACTGTACTAGGCTTTAACACTACTACCGGAGATAAATGTTGAATGTTTTCAACAACCTGGCGCCTTTCATCGTTTGCAACTCCATGAGATGCGCTTCTTTTTATTGAAATGTTGGACTGGTCTACGTCTAAGTTAACTTATTAGGAAACACAGAAGTCGAATAAAACAAAGTAAATAAATAATAAGAAAAAATAAATATATATAAAAAGTTTGTCTTAGGTAAATTTATAAAATTTAATTCAGATGTTAAGAAATTGAGATACATTTTAGGTTAATAATATTAAGGATTTTTTTAAAGTACTTTCTCTTCAACTGAAATCTTTGGCGCCTTTACTACTTCGGCGCCTGTGTGCACTGCACACTTCGCACACCGGGTTGGCACGCCCCTGACATTTAAAATCCAAAATACAATTGAACAATTAGAAAAAAAATGTGTATAAGATTAGAGGTTTTCATGGGCCGTGTCCGGCATAGTAGGCTGGCCAATTTTAATCCACGACAATCGGCTCGGGCCTGACCAGACCTATTCTTCAGTCGTTCCGGGCCTGGTATCGGCTTTGTTTATTTATTTATTTATATATTTTTGAAGGATGGACTCTGATAGGTCTCATCATCACTTTTTCCGGTCCCTGACTTTACTTTTTCTGTAAACTCGGACCGGGTTTGACTTATTACTGCCAAACCGGACCGGGCTTGGCATACATTCTTCCTAGAGCACTAGTTTTACTAATCAAAATATATTAGTATAGGTTCCGATCCAACTGAATGGAAATAACTGGTTGATCTCGTCTCGGCCGGCCTATGGGAAAAATCCGTATAATCTGCCCCAACCCAACATTTCTTTTTCCAAAAAATGTATGTGTTTTTAAATTGTTATAATTTTATCATTAAAAATTATTATTATTATTATTATTGTGTGAATAGTAAATATATTTCTGGGTAATAAAAATGAAAATCAGCAAAAGGAACTCTGAAAATGAATTTGTCTATAAAATCCTGTTTTAAACGGGAAATATGTTGATTCATGCAATCATCCTGATCAATGCAATCATGATTCATCATATGTTGATTCATGCTCATTCGATGAGCAACTTCTAATATTAGAGTGCAAATTAGAGCTACTAATGTTGGAGCTCTAACATTAGAGCTCTAAATTTTGGCACCTTTGAAATTTTGATACTCGAAAGTGGGGGGCGGGGGCTAAGTTAACGCTTGCCCTTTTCATATAAATTGAAATATTTCCATAAAAATCCGGAACAAATTCTGGTATTAGAGAAGAAATTAGAGCTCTTTGAAAGATAAATTTTGGCACCTTTGAAATTTTGATACTCGAAAGGGGGGGGGGCTAAGTTAACGCTTGCCCCCTTCATATAAATTGAAATATCTCGATAATATAATGAGAGCTAATTCTAATACTAGAGAGCAAATTAGAGCTAATTGAGAGTTAAATTTTGGCACCTTCGAAATTTTGATACTCTAAAGTGGGGGGGGGGCTAAGTTATCGCTTGCCCCCTTCATATAAATTGAAGTATCTCGAAAAAAAAAACCTGAGCAAATTCTGGTATTAGAGAGCAAATTAGAGCTAATTGAGAGCTAAATTTTGGCATCTTTGAAATTTCGAAAATCGAATGTGGGGGGGGGGGGGGCTAAGTTAACGCTTGCTCCCTTTATATAAATTGAAATATCTCGTTAAAAAAACCGGAGCAAATTCTGGTATTAGAGAGCAAATTAGAGCTAATTGAGAGCTAAATTTTGGCACCTCTGAAATTTCGAAAATCGAATGTGGGGGGGCTAAGTTAACGCTTGCCCCCTTCATATAAATTGGAATATCTCGAAAAAAAAAAAACGGAGCAAATTCTGGTATTAGATAGCTAGTGCTTTCCCCTCTACTGGAATCTGGAATATCTCGATAACAAAACCAGAGCAAATTCTAATATTAGAGAGCAAATTAGAGCTAATTGAGAGCTAAATTTTGGCACCTTTGAAATTTCGATATTTAAAAGTGGGGGGGCTAGCTAGTGCTTTCCCCCCTACTGGAATCTGGAATATCTCGATAACAAAACCAGAGCAAATTCTAATATTAGAGAGCAAATTAGAGCTAATTGAGAGCTAAATTTTGGCACCTTTGAAATTTCGATATTTAAAAGTGGGGGGGGCTAGCGTTAACTTAGCCCCCCCACCTTTCTAATTTAAATATCTCGATTTTATCACCGGAGCAAATTCTAATATTAGAGAGCAAATTAGAGCTAATTGAGAGCTAATTCCTCATGTATTTGAATTAAAAAAAATCGGTGGTGGGGGGGCCAAGTTAACGCATTCTACTTGTTTATATACCGTCAGTATGTATATTGCTCTAGTACTACAATAAAAGAAAAATGTTGCATATTTTCAATCTTTTTAATAATGGAGCCCTACCATGTTTGCCAGCAGTTGTAGTGCGCTTCTGCTTTCTTAAATGTTGGACAAGCCTAATGTAGAGCAGCATTTGTCAAATGCAATATTCAAGTCGTTGTTCCAAATTTTTTAAGTTTCTGGCTTTTTTTTGTGTGTGTGTGTGTATTTCAGGTGCTTGATGGCGCCTTTAAGAATTCACTGGCGGCTTTTGACCATGACTTTTCGCCACAGTGGTGCCCTTCAGTTAGAGACCTACCCCCCCCCCCCCCCCACGGCAAAACCGCTGAAGAGATCTGCTAATATTATATACTTAAAAAATAAAAATGAACTCAGAAATTTATCAGAAATAAGCATTTTAGATTTAGAGTACAGCTTTAATAAATTAAAAAAGTTATTCAAATATTTCAGCTTCGCCTAAAATATTTGGCGCTTTTACTATTCTGGCGCCTGTGTGCGGTGCACACTTTGCACACTGGGTCGGCACGCCCCTGCTCACACCTTCAAAAGTGATTTTTTAAAAATTTTGAAATTTTCTCTTGTTATCCATATTTTGTAATGACATATACTTTAAAACGTTGAAAAAAAATTGGATAAATTTTAGCATTTTTCCAGAAATAATTTTTTAAAAGAGAAAAATAGTCAAAATTATGCCAAAAATTGACATTTCCATAAAACGTGATAGCTCAAAAATAAACCAATGTATTGACATTTTCTAAATTGTATAATAAACAGAATAACTTTCTCTAGGATTACTACGCATCTTATAATTGCTTCTCTATCTCAGATGACATGGTAGTTAAAGTACTAATGTAATGGGAAATTCGTTAAATTTGTCTCAAATTTGTCATTTATACGAGTGTAAATATAAAACTGTTTAATATATTATCATGAGTGTAGTCGATTCCCTGAAAAGACATTTGTAAAAGAAGTGCAGAAAATTTCGTGGTATTTCATGCATATACAGTAAAACCTCTAAATAATGGACACCTTGGGAGCACAGAAATTGTCCGCTATTCGGAGGTGTCCGCTATTGGGAAAACCTCAGCGATAGAAAAATTTTTAATGAATGCTTAATGTTTCATTAGTCGATTTAAAAATGTCCTAAAACCTCTATTATATCATTAAACCAGAAATTAAAATAATTTTTAAAGCAATAAAACTGAAATAAAATTGTGCATACCTGTATCTTTTGCTTATTCTTACAAAAAAAAAAAAAAAAAAAAAAAAGTTGCAAAAGTATGCTTTTACTTGCGATTACATGTAATTTGTTTTTTAATGTGAAGTTTTAACTCTGTCAGTAGTTTTAATCCTTTTAAATCATCTCTTTCTAAAAAAAAAGTCTAATTGTTTATTGTATTTTTCTGCTTCTTAAAAGCATACAATCTCCAATCATCCGAGGGTGTGGGGGGGGGGGGGGGGGTATGTAGGGGATAAATGTAGGGGGGAGAGGGGATTTTCTCCAGCTCATCCCCACATTTATCTGTGATCACAAAAGTTGTGATACATTGCCCTGATAAATTTAGAGGATTTTTATTTTTTTTTCCTCGTTAAAAAATAATTTTTTATTCTATTTTGTCAAAATTACTGTCCGCTATTCGGAATGTCCGTTATTCAGAGGTTAAACATACAAAAATTAAAGTTTTGGGAGTGGGGATTTGAAAACTGTCCGTTAAATAGAGGTGTCCGCTATTCGGGAGTGTCCGTTATGGAGGTTTAACTGTATATATTTTTCTTTTTTTAGGATGTTTTGCGTATAGTAAAATATAAAAAAACTTCATTTTGAGAAAAGAGCTAAAAGCAACTTTGAAACACAATTCAAAAATTGTAATAGCTGTTACTTTATACAGTCGTAATTCGGATTCTATTTTAGATATAAACAAAATTTAAGCAGATTTAGATAGATAAAAAATTTTAATAATATTGCAAAACTGAAAAATCAATATTTTGATTTAAAATTACGTTTTAAAAGTATTCAGATACCTTAAGATAATGAAAAAGATTTTTTAAATTTAACTAAAATAAACTAATTTAAACCTATATTTGGTTCATCTTTACAACAATCTATTTCTTGCATATTTTTACATTCATTCATAGTGAAATCACTGCTTTCATCAGAAGTATCATATACAGAAATATATTATTCCTCATCAGTGGATTTATCAGTGTGAAACTTTTTTCATGGGATTTTGTTTGTTTCATTTGTTATGCTATTAAATTACAAAAAAATATCTATATATATATTACGATAACGTATGTGGCACACAAATCACGATTATTTGTTAATTGTTTAATGGCAACATCCAAATGAAACACATCTTATGGGTTACTATGCAAAAGTCCTTTGGTAAAATTTATGCTGTGTTAAATTGGATTTATTTATGTTTTGTTTTTACTGCTGCAATTATAGAGCTACAAAGTATCATTATTTTTATTTTTTCTGTTCTTTTTACCTAAAAATATAAATGAAAGTCAGGAATTTTAAACTTTTCAGTTTCACATTAAAAATATATATTATAAATGAAATGAGTGAAAGTTTTATACTATTATATTTTAAATAATTAATGAAATACGAAAAAATGCCATGAGTACTATATTTAGCGATTTATTATCTGCGTCGGGCTCATAAAATACTGAGTTCTTGATTTATCAGCACAAATGCCATACATGCACCACATTGGCGCGTTATTTTTCTGACGCCAATTTGGAAAAAATTCCGTTTTCAAATATCAATTACATACATATTTTTAAACTAATTTATATTATTTTAAAAGATAATAATTTTAATAATAATTTTTAAAAAGTTTAGTTAATAATTATAGATCAAAACAATTTATAACATTAAAAAAAAGAAAATAAAAGCAAATAAACAGTTTATTAATAACTAAATAACAACAGCCGGGTTACTATGTGAGGCTCATATAATTGCCATTTTGTTGCGATTGCGCCAATATGGTGCACATATGACATCTGTGTCTATTTTTGTGTCAGAATCTTCTAATTTGGCAACAAAAAAAAAAAGACCAATTAAAATAATTTATGAATAAAAGAAATATGATTTAATGCTTAGTATACATTTAAGGAATACCAAAGTAGTCGCCAAGGGCGGCTAGTTGTTTTATAAATATATAATACTTATCAATTGTAAGTAAATAAACATAGTTATTTGAATACATGTATCATTTGAAAAGGATAGCACAAGCCCCACTCCTCCCTGAGTCATAGTGTTTAACACCTCAAATAGAATAACATTAAAAACTACTCAGAAGTGGCAATCCCAAAACATTCTTCTATCTTATGCATGTTAATACTTCCTGAAAAATGCAACATAGCAGCGCCACCGGTTACGTGGTTTAAACCAAAATCTTGTCAGAATCAGATTATGTCAATTTATAATTGAATCTGGAGTTTGATGAAAACCTGTGTTTTCAGTTTTTGAGATGGAAATATTGCAAAGTTTTAGAAAAAAAAAAAACTGTCCAATAGCGCCATAGGTTGGATGAAGTACACCAACAATTAATCAGGATCTTTTTTTTATTTTTTTATCAGGTACTAACTGAATCTGAAGTTTGATGAAATACATGCATTAGTTCTTCAGATACATTTATTGCGAATTCGTGAAAAATACAGCATAGCAGCGCCATCTGTAGGGTGATTTACACCAAAAACTAAAGAACATTAATCTATATCAGGGATTAACTGAATCTGAAGTTTTAGATAATTGGTGCATTAGTTATAAAGATAGAGCTATAGCGATAATCACGAATAATGTACCACAGCAGCGCCACCTGTTGAGTGATATATACCAAACACTAATCCGATCTAGTTTATAACAAGATCTGACAGAATCTGAAGCTTTGTAATTTTCCGTGCATTACTTCCTGAGATAGAGCTTTTGCGATAACCACGAATAATGCACCATGGTAGTGCCACCTGTTGGGCGATTTGCACCAAAACGTAATCAGCACCATGCTACATCAAACGCTAACTAATATAAAGTTTTATGAAAATCTATCCACTATCTTTTGAGGTATGGCGATTGTAGAAATAGTGAATAATACCGCATAGAAGCGCCACCTGTTGAGCGATATACACAAAAAACTAATCAGACCTAGTTTGTATCAAGTACTAACAAAATCTTATGTTTTCTGGAATTACATTCATTAGTTCTTGAAATAGAGCGCCCACGAAATTTTTGTCATATGCAGACTCACAAACTCACAGACAGACATTTTGTAAAAACATGTTTTTGATTTCTCTGAACCCTAAAACGCGCAAATCCGTCGAAAACCGGATTTCGAAAATTTTGATAACTTCATTATTTTTATCTTGTTAAAAAGGTTTTTAAAAAAATGTTAATGTAAAAAAAAAAAAAAAAAAAAAAAAAAAAAAAAAAAAAAAAAAGAAAAAAGAAGAAGAAAAGCATGTCTTTTTTAAGTTTAACACAACTATTCCTTCATAAAACATATATTGATGGATTTACTAAATATTAAAAACAATCAAGCTAGCAAGAAAGAGATAATGCAACTTTGCATTAAAAGCTGAGTAGTTTCTTAGTTTTGGTATTATAAAAATAGTCTTTTTAATTCACAAATGGGTGAAACCAAAAATGCAGGTGCTTTTCATGTCCAAAACTTTAATATTTTTTTTCAATAAATATACAAAGAAATTCCAAAATTTTTTATGCCATCTTTCAGAAAAAACTATTTTTTATTAGTCTAAAATTTGATCTAGCTAATTTTAATGTAATTAATGCATTATTTATGCAATTTATCCATTCTTATCTATGAAATTTAGCTGTCCAAATGACTGGAGAGACAACTTCAAACAGATTACAATTCTAAATATTATGAACAAAACAATATTTATCTATTTTTATTTAATTAACATATATAGTAGTTTTATAAATTTATAATAATGAATTAAGATACGCATTTTTTAACTGTATAAGTTAAATTTAACACTTGTCCATGAAAATGTAACCTCTGTTACATTATTTACATTTAGCAGAATAAATAATAAAACTTTTGTCTATCAGAGATTGCTACTAATCTATATTGCTCAAAGAACTTTCTAGAAGAAAATACAAGTGCCATTTTCACTTTGTCTGCCACATGTTTAGAGTATAGAGCAGTATTATCAAGTTCTAAGGTGAGTGTGTTTTCTCTTTGTAACTTCTGTTACTCCAATTTTAGATTTAAATAATGTTTTAAAAATACAATTTCTCTTTAAATCACAAAACTTTAAGTAAAATAAGTTTTTTTAAGCAATATAACTATTTTTAGAATATTATTATTTAAGAAAGAAAATTGTTTTTCCTTAAATGTAACCTCTGTTACAAGTAACCTCTGTTATCATATTTTGGTAACAGATATTATATAAACAGAGGTTACATTTTATAACTGAATATAGATTTTTTATGGTAATAATATGTATATATTTATTCATAGTACCAAATTTACCTATCATTTTTATCATTTGTTTATATTTATTTTTGCATTAGTAAGTATTATTTATTCAGTTTGTTTACATCTTATAAAGTTTTGTAACCTGTGTTACATGAATTTTTCTATTTTATTTTAATAATTGTAAACCGATAATAAACTAAATGTACTTAAAGCAAAGAATATTTTATGTACTTTAAATTCAATTAAAAATATCTTCTCTTTAAAACTAAAAAAAGTGATAATTATGAACTTTAACTTAGTTTTTTTTCTGAACGAGATAAAATTATACACATGTAATGATGATTAAATTTTATTATTTATTATTCATCTTTCTATTAGTATTGTTTTTAACTAAAGGACATTTTTGCTAAAGTAAAATATGAAAATTATATCTTTTGTTAAAGTATTTCTATCATAAATTAAGCAAAAATTGTCTGGTAACACAGGTTACATTTTTTATGCTAGATATGAATTTAAAAAGTTATATTTTAAGTGTAAAATTGTTTTTTCCTGTGTGGATGCTAATTTTGTACAGCTTAAACACATATTTAAACAATATTATTGTTATTTAGTAAAATCTAGATCCTAAAAAAAGATTTTTTTTTTTTTTTTTTTTGAAAAGCACAAAGAAAACTGGTTTCACCCAAATTCTGCTTTCAACTAAAAAGATTTACAGAAACAAATATGATTAAATAAAATAAAGGACTTCGTTTTATAATTATTTTAAAATTAAATTTATTGGTGCTACCATCGATGTAAGATGTTATAATTATAAAGTAATAATTTTATACATATTAATTAAAGGATAATTTGTTTTGAAAGAAATACTAAACGAAACACTCTGTGCGATCTGCTATCACGCTTGCCCACTTATTATAACACTACCCTCTTGGTTTAGAACGAATACAACAATTCGGAAATTGCACGTCAAGCGAAGCAAATGAGGTGCGTTCTTACTATAATGAAAATTTAAAAATGTTCAGATCTTCGTGCAATTGTATCCAGTTCTTCGGATACAGTAAAGTAGTTGAAATCTTTTGTATATCCCTGTAAATACTATAAATTTTTTACTATACAAAAAGTAACGTGTAGTAAATCTCTGCAATATATATCGATTTCATAAAATGTCAAATGTTTTATTATAATTAAAACGCTTCCCAAACATTGTTTCCCCAAACCATTATGTAATGGAATACTTTGTGTGACCCTATAAATTAATAAAAAACATTCTTTGCACACAGATTATACAGAATGTATATTTTAATATATACTTCATAGATGCATATCAATTTCATTATGCTCGAAAGCGTGTAGCATCATTAAAATGCACTTGAAACTATATTTTACCTTTGGCCATAATTTAACGGAGTACTTTTGATGATCCATTTTACTATTTGAAATGACTTGACAAAATTACTCTACAATTATATATATTAAATTTCAAACGATTCGGTCAAGTAGTTTTTGCTCTGTTACATGCGGATGGACAGACAGCGTTATACAAAAAGAAATAAAACACGCTCCCCTAATTACTTGATTTTACTCAATTTATAGAAATGAATTGCATAAGCTTTGTTGGAAAACTGTTTTTAAGAAAATAAATACAAAAAGGCAAACAAATTCATTTCACTAAAAACCAGTAATCAATATGTATATGAACGTGAAGCTAATGATTCGGGATTGCATTAGAATGAAATAAATTTCATAAGTTTTTCTAGCAAACAGTTTCCCGATAATTTTGATTAAGGGATTTCTATTCATAAACCAATTATATTATTTAAACAAACTCTAAATATGTAATCCATCATTCAGCTATCTAAGTTTTCTATGGCAACCTAACATTCTATTTTTTTCAATTGCAAAAAGCAGTGTAGTACGTGTGTATCAAGCATGTTTGTATTTTCCTGGTACGGTAATTTATATTTGTTTTTCATGAAAGTAACTATAACATAATTCAAATTCATCTTTAATTTGCAACTGCTTTATATCCGAAGGATATTTAAATTCATTAATGATAGGGAAAAATACTCTTTTTTTATGATAACGAAATCGTTTTACGACGTGTATCATTCGAATAGTTCTTTCACTAGGTAATTGTTTGTTTTATATGTTTTTATAAAAATAATGTTGTCTAGAAGAAAAATAAGGAATATTTGATAAAATTTACATTTTTATTAAAAGTGCATACCAAAAATTCTTTCTTTTCTTATTTTTCTTTTTTCTTTGGAAGCACAAAGTAACATGTACTATCACTGACTTAAGTGTTCAAAAAGATATCACAATGTATAAAAGTTTTATAAAGATGGAGGATGTTAGAGACTTATGATATTTTGCAACTGTATAATTCATCAAATATACATACAAATATCGAATAGGATTATAGGCAGTTAAATCTTAACAAAGGCTCATCATTCACTCATCATAAAGTGGATAAAAACTTTTACCAAGTTTGAGAATTAAAAAATAATAATAATAACAACTACAATTTATCCTTCTACTGTCATAATTCAATTTCTGGTTGCAGCACCTTAAAGGAATTTGAAATTTTTATTGTTATACTTCTACTTATATTTTCTGATGATAAGTAAATCTTGATCCCTTTTTTACGTTTCTAAAAAGATTGATCGATACAAATTATCTTACTGTTCTCTACTTTTAGAAAATGTTGCCAATTTGGAAAATAAGGACAATTTGATAAAATTTACATTTTTATTAAAAGTGCAAACGAAAAATTCTTTCTTTTCCCTTTTTTTTTCTTTAGAAGCTTAAAGCAACATGTATTACCACTGACTTAAGTGTTCAAAAAGATATCACTTAGCATAAAAGTGAAATAGAGGCTTGTGATATTCTGCTATATTATAAATCGTCAAAGATATACAAACAAATCGAATAGGATTATAGGCAGCTAAATCCTAACAAAGGCTCATCATTCATTCATCATAAGATAGATAAATACTTTTACCACTTCTGAGAATTTTAAAAGAACAACTACAATTCATCCTTGTATTTTACTGTCATAATTCAATTTTTGTTTGCAGCAGCTTAGAGGACTTATTTCATTGTTTTCTTCTATTTATACTTTCTGATTATCTTGATCTGTTTTTTACGTTTCTAAAAAGATTGATCGATACACATTATCTTGTTGTTTCGTACTTTTAGAATTCAGATACCTTTCTATTTTTTAAACGAACAATTGTAATTCATAATTCAATAATATTATCATCATTTGCATCATCATAATGTTACCATCTTTCACAACTTCCTAAAGGAGTAATTGATCTTTTATTGCTGTACTTTTTCATCATATTTCCTATTAGTAACTAAAAGCCTTAATATGCGTTTCAAGTGTTCTCGAGGATTCCTTAAAATTTATTGTCCTACGTAATTCATCTACTTTTAAGCATTTTAGAGGAGCAGTTTAATTAATTTGCATCATCATAATCTTACCTTCATAATGTTATCGCCATTTGCATAATTTTCGCAACTTCTTAGCGGAGTAATTGACATTTCATTGCTATACTTTTGCATCATATTTTCTATGAGTAACTAAAAGCCTTAGTACGCTTTTCAAGTGCTCTTATGGATTCATTAAAATGCATCGTCCTCCGGAATTCATTCTTTTTTAAGCATTGTACAGAAGTATTTAATAAACTTGCATCATTATAACTTTATCTTCATTATGTTATCGTTATTACATCATCATTCGCAACTTCTTAGACGAGTAATTGATATTTTATTGCTATACTTTTATTTCATATTTCATTTGACTAATTAAAGCCTTAATACGCATTACACATCATCCTGTTCTTCTTTACTTTTAAAATAAATCTGCCTTTCGATTTCTTAAAAGAACAATTCAAGTCATAATCAATAATGCTATCAACATTCGCGTCATCGTAATGCTATCATCATAATGTTATCATCATAATGTTATCATAATTTACATCACCATTCGCAGCTTCTTAGAGGAGTAACAGATATTTTATTGCTATACTTTTAAATATCGTATTCCCTACGGCTAACAAAAAGGCTTAATACGCAACACACGTCATCCTGTTGTTCCATAGTTTTACAATTCATCGAGCTTTCGACTTTTTAAAAGAATAATTCTAATTCATAATTCAATAATGATATCATCATTCAACCAATTTTGAGTAATTTATTGGAACTGTTGAAATTTGGAATTCTAGTACCACCATTTGATTTAACTTTAATACTGATTTAATAAGACATCTTTAATAAGTAACTTTAATTATATTTCTATAATATTGTGTGTTTTTACTCGTTATCCATATTTAAGTGTTTCAGTGAGGTGATTGAAATTTGTGATCCTGATCATACCAACTTAGCAGTATTTATCCATTACTGAAAATCTAGGAGAGACTACTCAAATTAAACATTGTTTTTTGCCATTTTACAATCTAAACCTTTTTTTTTTTCTAGAGAACCTTTAGGAATCTAACTAAATTTCTGTTTCTGTGTAAATAGTTTTTGCAAATTAGAAAGAAATAGGAAAAAAGAAACTAACATCTTGATACATTTTCAAATATATCAACTTAATCAATTTTGCATTTCCTATTTTCTAGACCCATCCATTTGTATTCTGTTTTTAACATTTTAGAGAAGCAATTATAATTTATCATTCTTTTGTAACTAGTAAACTCCTTTGCGAAAGGCGTTCCTGATAAAATTTTTAAAGTAGAAATTATTAGCATACTGAATCGAAAAAAAAAATCGGTTTAGATTGTATAATTGAATAAGGTAAATTATTTAATTAAAATTTTTAGTAGCAATAATCAAGGATTACGATCAATTTATGCTTCACAGTATTAAAGAAGGTCTTGAGGCTTCATTTGTCTCTTTGCAACATTTGAGAGGAATAATTGAATTTTTGTCGCTGAATTGTGTTTACTATTGAAAACTATTATCATTCATTTACTTTTAAATATTTTAGAAGAGTAACTTACATTTGATATTTTGATATTACCTGACAGAGGAATAAAAGACAGTTTTTCGAAAACAGTACTAATTAAATTGAGTAACAAAAAAAGGAAATTTCGTGTGTCACGTTATTATACGTCACAACTTTATGCGTCACGTATTAAAGAATATCTTAAGATTTCATTTGTCTCTTTGCAGCATTTGAAAGGAATAAGTGAATTTTTGTCGCTGAATTGTGTTTACTATTGAAAACTATTATCATTCATCTAATTTTAAATATTTTAGAAGAGTAACTTATATTTGATATTTTGATACTGCCAGACAAAGAAATAAAAGACAGTTTCTTGAAAACAGTACTAGTTAAATTGAGTAACAAAAAGAGAACATTTCATATGTCACTTTATTATATGTCACAAACTGTATGCGTGACGTATTAAAGAAGGTCTTAAGACTTCATTTTTTTTTTTTTTTTTTTTTTTTTTTTGCAGCATTTGAAAGGAATAATTGAATTTTTGTCGCTGAATTGTGTTTACTATTGTAAACTATTATCATTCATCTACTTTTAAATAGTTTAGAAGAGTAACTTAAATTTGATATTTTGATGTTACCAGGTAAAGAAATAAAAGACGATTTCTCAAAAACAGTACTAACAAAAATAAGCAACAAAAAATGTAAATTTAACATGTCTATGACCGATAGTCTTCAAATTTTGGCACAAAATCTTCAATGGCTTGGCATAATCGTGCCAGAAAATCCTTCGTTGGTCATTAAATTCATTAGATTTGCGTTTCCAATATTTGCTCATATGATGGTTATAGATTTTGTTGTAATTTGTATCATTCACTTAAGACTTACTGATGAAAACCTACAGCTTTCTCTCGCGAATGTGTTTGTCGTTATTCTTTCTCTATTATTATGGTACTCAATTCACAATAAAGATAAGTCATTGATAAAAGTTATTAAGCATTTTCAAAAGGTATCAAAGTATTATAAAAAGTCTGATTATCCAAGCCGCTGGTTTTTGAAAATAATCTTAATAATTAATGTAATTATAATTTTCCTGTATTCTTTCTTATTTTTTATTTACACAGACGAAGCATATTGGGCTTGCAACATTTATTTTTATCACAGTGACGAAATATGTAAAGAAAATAACTTAAATACTCAGTTATACATTTTTGGAAAAAACCTACTGATATATTTTATTTCCTCTGTCTTTAATAACGTAGTGGCCTTTGTTTATTGCTGTTTTTGCTATCGTTGTTCTGTATTGCTCTGCTGTTACAGAAACCGTGTAAAGCAGATCAGGATTTCAAAAAAATACGATTTGTTGCAACCTGATTCAGGCGCAGATTACATGATATTACGTGATATCGTCACTTCTGTTGATAATATATTTTCTGTTCCTTCTTTACTGCTTTTAATAGTTGCTTTCTCCCAGTCTTTTATCGTGCTGGCAAGATTCTTATTTTTCTATGACGAACTAACTTTATTCTATATAGTGGAAAAAATAAGTTTGCGACTTCCGCTGGCAACTTTTGCTTTCTTGATTCCAGCCTGTGCGGCTCGAGTATCGAAAGAAATGTTTCAAATTAAAATTGAATTCGAAAGACTTTATGGTACGATTTCGTTTGACTCTGACAGACAGAGACTTTCTGAAAAGCTTAAAATATTGTCATTGCTGAAAGATATGGATCCAATTCAACTTTCTGCGTGGGGAATAATAGACTTAGAAGGAAGTACAATTCCAGCTACACTGGGTACTCTTATTACTTACGGACTACTTATCATGAGTTTCCATGTATAAAACATTGCTGTACTGAAATTAATGAGACAATTTGCATTTCAATGGGTCATCAAAACCAGCACTTCCCAACATTTTTTCTTTTACATACCTTCTCTCAGGTTTTTCATTTCGATTTCATTTCATCTGTCATAAAACAGGCCCTTTTTTCATTTGACTAGATAACGGAAACGTACTTCTTTTCATTATCGTCTTATCACAATCATATAATAAATCGTTACAAACTGCATTGTCATTTCTAACATCCTTGTGAATTTACTATCTGTTTTTAGGTGCGTTCGTAATTATGTAAATGGTAGCACCTATATTCGTCGTTCAATCTGTCCGTCCATCTATCTGTCCGCATAAAACAACGCAAAAACTACCCAACAGATTCGTTTGAAGTTTAAAATATGTAATAGTTGCATAATTTCCTCGAGTCATTTCAAAGTTTATGAAAATCGGATGTATGGTGCAATTAAAGAGTCAATTAAAAGTATTCCGTTAGATTACGGCCAAGGGGAAAAATAGTTTCAAACGCATTTTAATGATGTTACACTCTTTGAACATAACAAAGTTGATCGGAATCTATAAAGTGTATACTAACATATACATTCTGTACAATATGGAATGCAAAAATATTTGTTATTAATTTACAGAGCCACACAAAAGTATTCCATTATATAATGGTATAGGGGAAAACATTGTTTGGTTTGCATTTTAATTAGGTCAAATTATTTCACATTTTTTGAAATATATATACGTTGATCAGATTTATTACAAGTACTTCCTGTATAATAGAAAGCAGGCAGTATTTACAAGGGCTTACAAAAGATTTCGGATACTATACTGTATCTGATACATCAATAGTATACCATTTATACTAATCATCGATATATAACTCCGAATGGTACTCGAAGGATTTTACGAACAATGCATGGCTCGATTTTGATACGTTTTGATCCAAAAATATCGGATTTTATACAGAATCCATAAAAGAATATCCCAGTTACAAATTTTAATAGTATCAGCTGTAAGCGTTGTAGAGTGTGTGTTCAAGGTAAAAAAAAAAAAGAGTCACTAGAAAAATTTTAGCATGCGCGAATATTTCTTTGTTATGGATTCGGTTGCAATGCCACAAATGTAAAATGACGACTCCTGAGCATAAAGCGTAATTGCTAAGCTGGAAATTAGGAGCATGCACTGCAGGAATACGCCTCGCGAATTTTTCCTTTGAGGCTTTATAAAAGCTCATGTCTACATTCCGCCGTTACCCAAGGGTTTGCCAGAGTTGAGACATAGAATTGGAGTTGCTGTTGCTTACATTACTACAGATTTTTAACTAAATTGGGAGAATAATTGGACTTTAGGTTGGAGGTATCCCGGATAACTAAAAATGCACATATTGAACTTTTGTAAGAAAAACTAGATTATTTTACTTTTAATTTACTGTATGATTTGTTGTAGTAGTCTAAGTTAAACTGGTTTAATATACCACTGAATTTGGGACATTTCTATTATGGACACCGTATATATCTCTTTTTTTATTATTCGCATATACATATATTTTTATTTCTATAATATAAGGCCCCACCAGTGGCTTAGAGGTTGTGCTCTCAAAGCTGGTAAATGGGAGGTGATGGGTTCGAACCCAATCGCGCGCGTCGGCCTAACCGTTCGGAGTTTTTCGTGATTTTCTTCTAAACTTGGGTAACCTTGCGTAAATACGAATAAGATTCCCTTTGAAAGACCCCCAAGGAGGACACTTTCCCTAAGACCTTTATCGCTCGTGCAGATAATCGGCCATCATAATTAACACCAACACCTATAATACATGAACACCTATAATACATGAATTTTATACTTTTACTTTTACAAAACGTACGAATCATTAGTATAAGATTCTGAAGAATTTAAACAATCTGCACACTGTTCTATTTTGATACTTTTCAGTACTGAAGCATTGAGCGACTTCATACATATATTTTTTTCTCAATTATTCACATCTTTATAAATAATTTTAATATAAAAAATTTATAGATTTACTATTTGAAAACACATATATAATATGACTTACGTGTTTCTAGAAGTCATAATTTATCTACTATATGGCTAAAAATGACCGGCCACTTGAGATTTTTGACATTTTGTTAAGTATCTAGAAAAAAACATGAGAAATTATCCTAAAACTATAAGAGTGTAAACATAATAATACAGGTCATACATTTCCGCAAAGATTTTTTTCCCAAAACTCCAAAGAGCATCGTCAACAAATTGAAAAAGAATGAATATCTTTTGGATAACCCTGTCAAAACTAATGTTGCAAAAGTGTTAAAATTTTATTTTATAATTAAGTGGCTTATTTTAATAAACTGTGTTTATTTTTATGTGGATAACATGTATACTCGTAGAGAGATTAAGGTTTTTATAAAAACAGTTCTAAATATTTTTAACTTTTTCTTTTTATAATTTGCAGAATTCTTAATATAAAATATAAATGAGCGGTTTATTTAATAATTTTTCACTGTGCATGCGTGAACGCTATCAAAATTACATTTACATATTGTGTTAGCTAAATGTATTGAGCAACTTTTGTGAAAGTTTCAAAAACATAACTTGAAAATTCTGAAAGTGATCCTCGATGGAATAAGCTCAAAATCCGTTGTTCCCAAAATGAAGCAAAAAAATGATGGCCTGTATCTAAATATACTAGCACGTGCCATATTATGTATTCTATATTGACACTAATCATTGGATATGTTAGTACAGCCTCTCATTTGAAGCAAAAAAATGAGGTGTTGTGTCCAAATATACTAGTATGCTTCATTTTGGGAATAACGGATTATGAACTATGGATAATTACAGAATTTCAAAACTTATTTCGAAGTAAGCTAACTGCAATCATTAAAATGACGTGATAATTTTATAAGAAAGCTTGCGAGGAATTCGAGTTCTAACTATCGTGCCTATTACCCTGATGTTTAAGGGTATTTTAAAATCAGGAAATGTCCTGCTAGCATATTTCCAATAAACTTTATGCTGTAAAAATGTGTTTTTGCTTTATTCTGGTTGTTTTGTAAAAATAGATTTATTTTTTGTGGTTTTAATTCGTCATAGTTATAAGTAATTCATTTTCTATGATTCAAAGTTGTCTATGTATTAGAAAACAGTAGTTTGGCGTGGACTAGAAAAGTGCACCAATCAAAAAGTCGCCAAACACCCATGCATTCTCGAAGCACATACATTCAAAAACACTTAATGTAACATATTAATATTTTTGAATAGATGAGCATCCACTTATCTCTTCAATTGGCTTCAACATCTAAATATTGATCACCAAACGATTCATTACATTATAGATATTTAAAAAAATAAAACGCCTGTAAAGGTAAAATTTACTAAAAGCTAATGTTTTGTCGAAGGGCATTCTTTTGTTATTTAAAAAAGAATGTCATTTTTACGGAAAGGAAAACATTATTTCATTGTATACTTTCTAAACATGCGCAAAATTCGATATATTTCTGTAAACAAGTATCTACGAAATAGTTAAATGAGAGGCACGATTGATTTTTACTTGGGAATATCATTTTTCAATATTTCCGTTCAACGATATTTAGTTTGTATTTCTATAAATTACTGTACATTATTTATTAGCTCGAGTTTTTTATTATTTAGTAGCTCGATTAAAAAAGATAAGTATTTTGTAATTTAAATATTGGCATGCACGTTGTTTTGCTTTTAATTTCGGAAGGAAAAGGTGTTTTCTTTTCAGCGACTTTTCATTTATGTATATGATTATATAATTTTCGTAGTACTGTTGCTTCATCTATATATTTTAATTTTGTCTGCACTCACGAGGATAGTTTAAAGTATTTTAGGAATTATATGCTCACTGCGTTTCCAAGTTTTCCATTTGATTATGAAAATCGAAATCCAAAAATAGGAAGATTCTTTTTTCAATATGTATTTTTTCTAAGTGTATAATCATTTATTGATGGTAGAGCTTCTTGATTCTTCACATAAATATTCTTCAGTGTCATTGAAATAGTGTGTAACAGAAAATTTCTTACGAGTATCAGATTTCAAAAGTTATATACTCACTGTGTTTCCAAGATTTCGATTTTATTATGAAAATCAAAATTCGAAAGTAAGAAGATACTTTATTCAATATGTATCCTTTCAATGTTTATACATCACTTATGTAGGGAAGATCTTCTTGATTCTTTACATAAATATTCTTCAATGTCGTTAAAATAGCAGTTAACAGAAAATTGCTCAGAAGTATCAGATTTAGAAAAGACGCAAGATGATGATATTACCTGTTTTCATTGCTACAAAATACTTCGTTAAACATCAATTGTGAGATAACTCTGAAAATAATTAAGATAACAAATAACATACCATTTCTTTCTACAAGAAGTAAAAGAAATAAAAAAAGGCACAAAAGAAGAAAATAAAGAAATTGTGTATTTCCAATTTTTAATCTTATTTTAATATTTTTGGAAATATTGTTGTCAAATATTTAGAAGTAAATTCAGATTTAACATGCATCGCTTACTTAAAAAAGATGCAATAAAAAATTCAAATGATGTACTTTTTGTTATTTTAAACAAAAATAAACGCAAAATAAGACAAAATAAATCCAAAACATGTGATAGTCTCGAAATTTTGTTTCGGATTCTTATTTGGCTGGGTATTACAAAAAGTAACGATTCTGAATCTTCAATTTCTATTAGAAAATTTTTACGATTTACTTATCCACTTTTGGCTCATGTAATTACATTAGACATTGCTTTTATTTGCATAATTCACATAAAATACAGCGACATAAATGCACAAGTTGTAGTAGCATATATCTTTGTTAGTGTACTTATGTTGCTAGTGTGGTATTTAATGAAGAAAAAAAGTAAAGCACTGAAAGTTTTATTTAAAATTTTAAGGAAGATATCTGAAGATCGAAATGTGTCTAATAAACCAAGATCATCTTTGTTAGTTATTCTACTTATATTTAATATTCTATTACTTGTTTCTTATAGTAGCTCCTTTATCTTATTCCCAACAGAAATCGATTATATGTGTAAATTTTATTTTTACAACACAGAAGAAATATGCTCGCAAAACTTCCCCAACCAAATTTATATATTTCTAAAAACTTTTTTTGCACGTATGCCTCCATTTGCGAATAACATAATAGCATTCGTATACTGCTGTTTATGTTATAGATGCACTGCACTGCTTCGCAATTTCAGAGAACGTATACAAAAAGTTGATTTTTCAAAAGAGGACACTCTATTTCTGCGTAATCTGGTTTTACAATATCAGAATTTACACGATGCTGTTATTAACTTACAAAATACATTTGCTGTACCTTCTCTATTGATACTCATTGCAGCTTTTATTGGAGCTTTTATCATATTAGCAAGATTTCTCTTATATCCTGAAGAAGAAGTGACAATTTTCTACATGATAGAACATTTATGTGTGAATATTCCTGCAGCATCATTTACTTTCATTATGCCCGTTTACGCAGCGCAAGTATCAAGAGAAATGATCGAAAATAGGGCAACATTTCATAGACTATACGAATACATTGTTTTTCATTCTCTTCATAGCACAAGCCATGAGAATTTACGTGTCTTGTCGGTTTTGAAACGAATTAAGCCTGTACAGCTATCTGGATGCAATATGGTTGAATTTACTGGTGGTACAATTCCTGCTGCATTGGGTACACTTATTACGTACGGATTACTTATTTTGAATTTGAACTCTTAAAGAAATCACACTTGCTCATCCTGTTAAATAACACTGCAGTGCAAAAATATACATACTCCTTAAAATTTGACAATTCTGAAAAATATGTTGACTTAAAAAAAAAAGACATTAGATGAACGCAAGAAGTAATTATAACAATACAAAAGGTTAAAAAAATGCATATTAATTATTAGCATAGGAAAAAATAGAGAAAATGTGTTTTCTTGCCAATGAAAATGTATACATAGCCGACATAAAAAAAGACAATGTTTACTTTCTGTGGTTACAAAAAGAAATTAATTAATTATAAAGAAGTTCTTGAGGTGGATAATTCCATAAATCCGAGATAACATGTTACCAGTAAGATTTACTGACAAAAGTTTGTAAATATCATCCCTGTAAAACAGCTAAAATATTTTCTCAGTGGAATCCAGAATTTTATGACGAAACAATTAAATTATGGATTTAAAAAACGAACAGAACGTCATCGGAAACTTTCAAAACATGAATAATGGCAAATAGTTAGGGCTGAATGAAACAAAATTAAAAGTGCACAGGGAGTGAAGAAGAATTACAGCTCAACATTACATGGAATACTGTCTTTAGAAAAACTAAACGGAATTCAAATCTTATTTTTGCAAAATTAAAAACTGATCCACACCTGAAATCTAGATACAAGGAAACATGATTGCAACTTTGTCGTAGTAACATGGTCACAAACAAGAAAAAAATCGTAAGTTCTAAAATTTTTTTTAGAAGAATTAAAAGTGAAGAAACAAATGTTACAAATGAATCTTTTAGATTTCAAATTGTTTTTAGTGACGAAAAGAAATTCACTCTCGACTGACCTGATGGTTTTGTATATTGCTTGTAAGATTTAAATAAGGATCAGAGGTACTTTTCTTGAATAAACTTTGCAGGAGGCGACTTAAAGGTCATGGTTATGGAGAGCATGGATTATTTGCAGTAAATTTCCGTTTGGCCTTCACTATATTAAAAATGGATGGTACTGAGTACCGACAGATATTGCAAGACCACCTTATCCCTTATCTCCGATGTTTAAGGAGAATAAAATTAACTTTTCAGTACGACAGTTTCTCAGTTCATAGTAATATCAGTACATAGCAGCCAGTCTCAGTACATATGGTTGGTTGAAGGAACGAAAAGTTAATGGTTTGAATTAGCCACATTGTTTCCCAGATTACAGTCCTGTGGAGAACATGTGGGGAATATTCGTTTGCAACATCAATGTCCACAGAAAACAAAGACGAGGTCCATGAATCAATATTAAATCTGGGATGAAGTTGACAAATCTATAATGATAAATTTTATTGAAAGCCCAGTTTTATGATATCATCTGCCGTCAGAGACGTTTCTTTAATTATTAGTTTCCTTTAATAATGCATAAAAAAGCATTAATGTCTTTTTTTAATGTTGGATATCTATACTTTTGTATAGGTAAGAAATCCTATTTATCGTATTTTTTACTATGCTGTTAACTAAATATACCTTTTTATTTTTTATATTGTTTTAGTTATCACTTACATTTATCTAATATATTTCTCTTTTCACAAAAATCGAAACATTTTTTGGAATTGCCAAATTCTAAGGAGTATTATTTATGTTTTTATTTTCTTCTATCTGCAACAGAAGAAAGTATTCTAATTGGAATTTTTTTTTCGGCGGATTTACATGTCTCAGAGGTAGAACCCCCAAAAAATATTTCTACAATTTTTTTTCAAAATTGTCCGTCCATCTATCCGTATGTCAGCATTATACCATAAAATGTATGAAGTTATGCATAGAATTGAATCGAATTTTTTGTGTATGCATTTGGCAGTGGCAAGCAGATTTTCCTTCAGTTTAGAAATATACTGCCGGAAGGAGGCTCTGTAGTAGTAATTTTTGTACCATTTTCATGAATGTACCATCGAAAAGTCTGAGAAAATATGCATAGAATTCAACCAAACGTTTTGTACATGTTTTTTGCTGTGTCAAACAGGTAGTCTTTCGATTTGGAAATATTCCTCAGGAAGGGAGTGCTGTTATAGCAATACCTATGTCATTTTCATTACTGTACCAACCATAAGCGTATGAAATTATGCATAGAATTGAACTAAATTTTTTGTATATATTTTTAGCAATGACTAGCAGTTTCACCTTGAATTTGGAAAATTTCCGTCAGAAAGAAACGTTGTGATATGGGTTTTTGTATAATTATTCGGTTTTCCGTAGTTGTGTTGTTTATTGAAACCACGTGCAACGACGGGAATTCACATCCTGCTAAGGCGGCTATTTTCAAAAAGCTGATATATGTTCAAATAGTCGACCTGAATATAAAAAAACAATCGATTTTAATAGATATCGTGACCGAAATTGCCTCATTTTTACTTCGATTAATTGACTGAAGCTGAAATTTAAAATGAAAATCAAAGTTGGTGTGGTACTGAACTAGTAATATTGCATTATTAACATCTTTAACTACTTTTTCGAAATATTAAGATGTATGAAATAGAAGGAAGTTTTGAGATCGGTTCATACAGTTAGTTTGCATTGCAGTGTACTAGTTGGCTTTACTTATTTTAAGAGTTATAGTTGAAATGTTTTAAAAGAAACAACATTGAATATTAACGCAGAGTTAATGAGTGATAACGATCAATCAGCGTGATGAAGGTCAATCATTATATATTCGGTTTATATTTCAAATTAAAAGGTTTTTTTAAGTTAATAAAAAATGTTGAAAATATATTTATGAACATTATTTTTTTATAACATGTAAAAGCAATCCTTTTCAAATTGCAACTTATAATCTAAAGGACATTAAAACGGGATTGCAACGCATGTAATTCGATTCAATTACTGCAAATTAATGAACAAAAAATTGAAGAAGAAAAATCCGAAAGGAAATGCTTTCAATTCGCTATGCCCAACCGATTTCCAGTTGTGATAACTCATCTGCCACTAACTAATTTACATAGCAAACAAATACTTATCATTGAGATAAATTAAAAAAAAAAAAGGAAATCATGCTTGAAAAATCTTTTAAAAACTTTAAAAATAACTAAATCAAGCGATAGTTTTCATGGACATTTCCTTCGAAAGTATGCCTTTTCCCCTTATTTCATTCATTTAAAAACTGAAATTATAGGAAGGCAGAAGCGATGTAAGAGCAATGAAAATGAAAGTGTATGTACCTGTCCTTGTTATCACCGTTAGTCACATCTAAAATAAATTCTTTTTTTTTTTTTTTTCTTTTCTTGTCAGTTGTGTCAAAGAGCGAACTACAGTTTTTTGGAGAAGGTAAATGGGTATTAAAAATGTAGAATATCATCACCGTTGAAAAAACAATAATAAATAAAAACAGGCTTTTTTGCTCGTTAAACTGTTAAATTTCGTTTCGGGGTGTTTGTAAATCACCCCGCAACCAGTTGATTGCATAAATCTGTCTATGTACTGTGTTTCCAATAGCTGAAAAATATATTATAACAGAAAAGTTTGCATAGTGCAACGCGGACATGTATAAATGTCGCGCTGAAGATATTAAAGTATATAAGTCCCAGTATTAGTGAAACTTGTTCTGCAGATCCCTTTTTGAATGCATCTAAGGGAAGTGCCTACCACTGCCTACCTTCTCCACTTGGCAAAAGTTAATGAGAAGTACTCTCTCGAGTAAAATTATGTGCAGTTGAATAAGGCTGATTTTCATAACCAGAAACAAAGTTACCAATGCCGCATTTTTATGTGTGAATGACGCATCATCCTACTGATTTCAGTATTGGCGTCTTTTCTTGTGGTCACGCAGTGTTTTTAATCTTTAATGGTTTTAAAGGAAAACTGACTAATTCTGTCCCAAAAGAAGAACTTTTCCCTGAAGTAGAGCTAAATTCCTTATCTTCTGACACATTGTTGATTCCAGGAATATTTTTATGAGTAAATCGTAGAAGGGTCCAGAAAAAAATATTTCTTGAAAAATTGTAGAGGGACGACAAATTTCCTCTCTGGATGCAGCCTTACGGTACAGTATTGAAAAAACTGTGATTTGCTCTTCAAAACAAGAGCTCAGTGAGGTGGTGGGTTTTGATGTAAGCTAATGGCAGGCCACATAGTACTCATGTGTCCAGAGATGAGACCCACCAATTAGAAATTCCCACCAACTGAACGACTCGATGATATCTTGCAATACACTTGGACGAGAGTTCCGACTTTTTGCATACCAATATAATCTTCAAGAAAATGTTGTTCCCTTAAATCGCAAACAGATTCGATAAAATAAAACAACATTTTCTGTGCGATTATACTGGTATGCAGAAAGAGAACTCTCATCCCTGCTTGTCTCTAGATATCATCGAGTCATTCACTTAGTGAGAAATTCTATAGACTCAAATAGGGACGTAGGTGGAGTAAATGGTGGTATACGAGTCGCAATATACTTTTTAAATAACTTTATACGCCTTTCGTAACTACAGAGTACATTCTTTGGTGTAAATGCTCTTTGGTGTAAATGCTCCGTAGCGTATACGCTTTTACTATGCCATCATAGGCAGATTAATGCAATCTATCGGATGAAGAAGTTTTAACGGTTGGAATTTACTTCCCGAATAACCCTCACGTATAAAAATTGCTTTAGTAGTGTTGTAGATAAATAGTCTGTCAATATCAGAATTTTCTATCGGATTTAACAATTATTGTTATCAATTACTCTCACTGGGCTCAACTCTTCGTTCTTATTGAAAAGACGGAAATTTATTATACCTATACCTCTTTCATTTTGTGTAACTATTTTAATCTCAATGAGAACGAACACTGCGTCTTTTTGATATTTCTTTATCTCAAACAGAGCCATGGCCAATATTGCGATGATTTGAGTTTATCACAATAATAATTTGAAAGCACGAATATATATTTTTTAAAGTGGTACTACAATTCTATGGCTTCCGGTAATAACCAGATAAGGCACATTTAAAAAAAAAAGAGATAATTTGGGAAAATGTAACTTTAAAAGAGTACTTTCATCGGCCATAGTACTGAAAAATGAAAATCGAATACTTCCCGTCATAGGGCGACTATAAATTTTCATTTAAAAATTGAAAACAATTTTAATTGGTTCTCAATTAATAAAAACCATTTTTATATAACTATTTTGGCAAAAACAGAGGTTCTTACATCCTAATCGAATGCAGTGAAAATTATTAAGTTCTAATCTATTTTATAAAAGTAATGATAAAAAGACATTTGAAAACTTTAAACGTTAATTACTCAAAATATTAAAAATGTGCCTTACCTGGCTATTACCGGAAGCCACAGAATTAATGTAGTTTATGAAGAAATGCTCTGAGAGAAAAAAAAAAGACTTTATATTGAATTTGAATTGTACAAATATGATTTCATATTTATGATACAAATATAATTAAATCAATTTTTTCTTCTAACCTACACGTTTATTTCACAAGCTTTATATGTAATATTTTTTTTTTAATTTTCTCTAAAATCATAAAATTCATCACATTATAATTTTTTAAAGAATATTTATTCATATTTAATAAATGTAATCAAACTTAATGCTGAATGTTAAAATAAAATTATAGTTTATTGAAGACTAATGTTTTGTCGAAAGGAATTGCTTTGTTATTTAAAAGAGCTTGTCAGAAATAGTCCAGGCATTTGGTAAAAAAATAAATGCAAATTTTGGTGTAGTTTTGATTTTTGGTTCCCTTTTTGTTTTTTGGGTCGCTGAACAAGAATCTGTAATTATCCAACAAAATTTATCCTCCGAAACACGTTTTTTTGGCAAAAAACGTGGCTTTTTTTCGTTTTTTCTGAATAATTTCAAAATTATGCATTTTACATAAAAGTCATCAATACATAAATTAAAGAACACAAAATTTCCTACATTTCATCTATTAAAAGTTTTTTCTCTCGTTAATGGTTTAGCCGGGAGAGAGTCGAAAACTTTCGGGATCCAGTCTTCTTATAAATGAATGATGCCAGCCCAACTTGTAGGTTAGACAAAAATGATTTGGGCCTCACAGAAGTGATGATGCTGTGAGCAAGAGCGTTGCATTTATTTTTCAATTTTCGAGTATTTCCGCGTTTTGTCTTTACAATCAGAGTTTCCAAAAAATAGTGAAGAGTTTCAGGAATTACAGCTTCACTCTCTTCTAGAAAATAGTCTGGTGGAGGATATTCTTGAGTGTCATACACTTGCAATTTGATATCTTAGCAAATAATTTTTGTTGCTACTTCAACCACTCGCAGCCTCTTATCTCGATCAAATTTACATGTTTGCTGATACCATGCATTAGTCATATCTTCCCTCCTATATTCCTGAAACACACAATGGATTTTTTTTCTGATTCTTTGTGATCAGTATGTCGTCTCCATATCTCTCAATGAGGTTAACTTTTGCAGCTCTTATATCTGGTTGATAACTCTCTGTAACCTGTTTCATTAGCTCTTCCATGGAGAATTGACACTCGTCATCATGATTTTCAAGGTAATCGTATATATTTTGCATTGCTCTGTCGATTGCCTCGGCAAATGGACCACGTTTCTTCTGTTCTTGGACCTTCGGCCTCCCATAAATATATTTAAGATATTTGATGTGGTATTGAGCATCTCTTGCGATCAAATCATTCACTGGTTCGATGCGCTGAATTATAGCCTGCCCATAATCATCATTGCGAGATCTTGCAGCTTTCAGAATTACACATTTGAATCCCATGTGTCGCACACTGTATACAATATTGCGTTCGCTTGGTGGATTTTTCACTTGTGTGGCAATGAACTCTTCCGAAATGCACAGTTCACATATAAAACAATTAGTTCGAAAATTAAACTGAGGAGTTGATGATCGTAAAATCTAAGAAGTGCTAGCACTTTGTTCCTCAACTTTCTTCACATAAGCAGTAATTATCCGTTCATTTACGTATACTTTTCTACACTTAACATGCACATCTACTGAGGTTTTCTCCTTTAGGAAAACTGCCTTACCATCCTTTCTTTCTGCACTTGCCTTGATTAACGCTGCAATACCTCGACGAACTTTCACTGACGACCCCTCTTCTAAAGGAGAGTCGCAAATAAAACAACACGACATCGCGCAAAATCATTTTAGATGTTCACTATATTCACAAAGACATAAACAGTGAATTACTAAATTATAAGTAAGCAGTTGCATATGGAAACTGAGAGGAATGTGTCCTCCTGATAAGCTAGTCATCTGTGCGACGCATATTTCTAACAGAGGCAAGACTGGTAAGGAAGGGGGGGGGGTTAAAATTCCACTGAACGTGGACATGGGATGCGGGTTGGGCGCTTGACCAACGTTATTTCATACTTGCACCTTTCAATCAAAGGGAAATGTGCAGATGAGATTCGTACAGCTGTGTTTTAAAGGCCGAAAATCGCCGTAACTTTCGACTGTGTCAACTGATGAGATGCCCCCTCCTCCCAAATAGTCTGTTTAGAATAAAACTGAAACTTCAAGAAGTGGAGTGCGTGTCAGTTGTTATCAGTTAAGCCTGTTTTAGTTATTTTATTTACATTATTTAAAAGTCAAATTAAGAAATTATTACTATTATTACTTTGTAATAGCAAATGAAGATTTTGATCACAGGTATGCTCATTTTTATTTATTTTTTGGTTATGAAAAAAACAATGAACATCCGATTTATAAAATATAGTCAATAATAATATATTTAGTATTATTAAGTGAGGAAAATTTGCTCAAAATGGTTATTTTTCATGTTTCATCGTTCGCTATAGTTCACGTTTTTCAGAATTTCTTGCTTTTCACACCCATTTTTGCGGCTCTCTCATGGCTAAACCATTGATCAGAGAAAAAAAACTTTTGATACATAAAATGTAAGAAATTTTGTGCTCTTTAATTTATATACTGATGACTTTTATGTAAAATGCATAAATTTGAAGTTATTTAGAAAAAAAGCCACTTTTTTTGCCAAAAAAAGTGTTTCCGGGGATAAATTTTGTTGGATAATGACATATTTGTGTTCAGCGACCCAAAAAACATAAAGGGAACCAAAAATCAAAGCTACACCAAAACTTGCATTTATTTGTCCTTTTTGAGCACTTAATGCCTGGACTAAAATGCTAATAAACAGAAAAGCATAATTATATCGTAACACTCTTTTTTAAAATTCACAATATTCGATATATTTCTGTAAACAAATGTCCCTGAAATGACAAACGATTGATTCTTACTTGAAAAATATTTCTTTTTATGTTTCCACTCGACGATATTCAATATGTATTTTGATAAATTAACTATACATTATTTATTAGCTCGAGCTTTTCCTTATTTTGACGCCTGATAAAAAATTCAAACAGAACATTTTGTTGTTTAAAGATTGACAGACACTTTACTCTGTTCTTAACTTGTGCAAGAAAAAAATGTGTGTTTTCTCGTCGTGGTGACTAAGTTTTTTTCCTCATATATTATCTATATGTTTTTCGTATTAACTTTACTTGTACTCATATACTAATTTAAATTTTCTCTGTACAGATTATAATATTTTACAGTATTTTAAAAATCATGTATACAGTGTATCGGCAAAAGTTAACAAGTGATTTTATGTAAAATCAAATTTTGAAATCTCAAAGATTCTTTCTTCAATATATGAATTCCTTCTAAATTTATACATCAGTTAAAACTCATTGATAGAGCTGCTTTATAACTTGGTTAGAAATCATATTTCGGATTTCTGCAAAGAGTTCTTGGTTACATTTTTACAAAATTCTTCAATGTAAAAAAGTAATGGGGAACAAAAAGTGAACCACAAGTATAATTTCGAAAAGAAGGAAGATAATAATATTCATATTTTTTATTGTTACAAAATACTTATCCAAACTTAAACTGTGCGGTAATTAGGAAAATAATTAAGATAATAATTAACATAAAAAAATTTTCAACACTTTTTAATAAAAGAAAAAGAAAAAAGACATAAAGAGAAAAAATGAAAATATTGTAGATTTCCAGTTTCAAAGTTTCCGTATAATTTAATAATTTAGAAAATCCTGCTTTCAAATATTTAGATGAAAATTCAGTGTTGAGATGCTTCCTTCCCTTAAAAAAGATTTTATAAAAAATTCAAATGATGTACTTTTTGATATTTTAAATAAAAATAAAAGCAAAATACGACAAAAGAAATCCAAAACATGTGACAGTATCGAAATTTTATTTCGGACGCTTATTTGGCTAGGTATTATTAAAGCAGGGAACTCGGAATCTTTAATATCTATCAAAAACTTCTTACAATTTGCATATCCATTTTTGACACATCTAATTACATTAGATATTGCTTTTGTGTGTATAATTCAGATCAAAAATAACGATACAAAAGAACAAGTTATAGGATCATACGTTTTTCTTACTATACTTTCATTGTTAGTGTGGTATGCAATGCGTAAAAAAGGTAAAACATTGAAAATTTTATTTCACACTTTAAGAAATATGTCTGAAGATCACAAGGTGTATAATAGACCAAGAGCATCTATCTTGATTTTTCTATTTCTATTTAATATTTTATTACTTTTTTGCTATTCTAGCTCTTTTATCTTGCTTCCGACAGAAATTGATTACATGTGCAAATTTTATTTTTATGGCATTGAAAAAATGTGTTTACAAACTTTACCTAACCAAATTTATATATTTCTAAAAGCATTTTTTGTGCGCATGCCTGTATTTTTCAATAATGCAATAGCTTTCGTGTACTGCTGTCTATGTTACAGATGTACTGCTTTGCTGCGCACTTATAGAGAGTGCATCCAAAAGATAGATTTTTCAAAAGAGGACACTCTATTTCTACGTAATCTGGCTTTAAAATATCGAAATTTACACAATGCTGTTATTGTCTTACAAGATGCTTTTTCTCTACCTTCTCTACTGGCACTCACTGTTGCTTTTGTTGAAGCTTTTATTGTATTAGCACGATTCCTCATATATCCCGGAGAAGAAGTGGAACTTTTCTACATGATCGAGCATTTATGTGTAAATATTCCTGCTGCATCATTTGCTTTTGTAATACCAACTTACGCAGCTCAGGTATCCAGAGAAATGTTTCAAAACAAGGCAACTTTTCACAAAATGTATGAAGATATAATTTTCTATAGCATGGATAACATAAATCCTCAGAACTTACGTGTGTTGTCAATTTTGAAACGAATTAAACCAGTGCAGCTGTCTGGATGGGAAATGGTTGAATTTACTGGCAGCACAATACCTGCTGTATTGGGTACGCTTATAACGTACGGATTACTTATTTTAAATTTGGACGCATAAAAAAATTAAACAGCGTAATTCTGAATTTGCGGTACAAACTTTAAGCTTTAGTATATGACACAGCAACAACTATTCATTTTATAGAATGCATGGACTCATGAAGCGTTTAGGCACAAACGCAGAAAATAGACATAAAGTAATGTTTATTGATAGCGTCATTTTCTGGTGCTATCTTTAAACTACAGTAAAATACGGTACATATACTGTTAAAAATAAAGGTGACAAACCAGTTGCATTTGGCGCCCAGGGGTGAAAAGGAGTTACCATTTGACACCCGCGAGCTTCAAAATGTGTTTGGGGTGCCGTTTGATTTCTCAATGGGTGATTGACGCTAATTAGGGTGACGCGCAATGCATACCGTTGGAAGATTTTCACCCTTTAGTCACTATCGCATACTCTGTGACTTTTATCCTTCCTCTTCAACTCGCCATCACTGGTGGATCAAGACAGCAATTTCTCCTTACGATGACTATCACCGCTATGCGCTATCCCGATTTCGTTTAGAACTTCGGATGGCTAACTTTTGGCGAGCTTTTTTATATAAAGCAACCTTTGAATTTCAAGACATTTGAACATTTCAGGGAGACTTTGAAAGTGAACTCGATGGCCGAACGGTTAGAACGCTGAGCCTGCAATCAGACGTTGTGGGTTCGAATCCTTCGAGGGCCAAAAGTCGGTTTATATATTTTTTAATTTTTTATTATTGGACACTCATGATTAAGGGTGTCATATTTTCACCCTAATTAAAGGTGTCATTCTAGCTTCGCCAGGGCTACACCAGTGAGACA
Organism: Maratus speculifer; assembly: GCA_964019185.1. Lineage (NCBI taxonomy): Eukaryota > Metazoa > Arthropoda > Arachnida > Araneae > Salticidae > Maratus > Maratus speculifer. Next base: position 50,169,417 of record OZ025290.1, on the reverse strand, counting down.
AGCCTTTCACCCCTAAAAGGTGCAAAGTGTCACCATTGTTTTTAACAGTGTAACGGGCATCTACAATGTCAGACTGGATTTTTCTATTATAGATATATTCGTCATATAACACTATCCCTTTTTTTTCTTTTACAAAAGAATTTGAAATGTGAGTACGTATGCGATGTTTTTATATTTTTCAAAAATCATTCTTTTATTTACTTTTGAAAGAATTTATCTACTTTCGAAGAATGGTGTACTGAAGACACAAGGAATAAGAGGAACAATATTTTCAAGCACAAACACTTTTTACTCATAGTATGAAAAAAATATCATATTATTCACCTACTTACTAAATTCTAATTGAATCAACTCCTATAACTAAAATTACTAAAGCTATTATATAAAAACTTTATTAATTTTTAGAGCTAATTGTTCTATCGGGTGATTCAGAAGTTGCGGGAGATTCGAAATATTAATAATTAGAAAACTGTATACAGTTTAAAGTTACAGTTTTGAGATATATGCTCAGAAACGTGCTAGATTTTTGCATATAATGATTTTTTTCATTAAATAAGCAATTAAAATTTATAGCAGTATTGTACAACAGATAGCGCTGCTATACAAAATATCTATAACATGTATTATAACCAGACGAGTTCATTGCCCAACATCTTGAATAAGATCTTACTCAGGTTTTGCTTTAACGGTAATTTATGTTCAAACGCTTCTTTAAATGTTAAGGAAATTGCATTTAAAAGGAATTTTGGTACAAAATTTGATGTGTAACTGCTATTTTTAGGACATGCTTTCTTTGCGTAACAAAGATTTGTTAGTTAAGCTGCTTTACAAAAAGGATGAATCGGCAAGTTTAGCTTTGCTTGCTTATCGTTTAATGTATGGAACTGAATTCCATGACCATCTTTAAGGTACATTTTCAAGAGTAACTTTTTCAAAGAAGGCAAGTGATTTTGAAATGTTTGAACTTATCTGTAGTTTCAATTTACTTATATTGCGTTTACTACTACTTACGTTTGCTAATTATTGATTTGGGTTGAAATTCACTTTCATTTGGTCAGTAACCAGTATCAGATATCCATGTGGAATTCTCAATATGGCACTGCGAAGGATTGTCAAATATGTGTATAGTGCCATATTTGAACACCCTTTTTTTAATGTATTACCTATTCACTTTATCTTTACATATTGTTACGTATTTTGTAAATAGTTAGTGTTTGTGCTCACAAATGATTTAAATAATTCAATTAAGCTCTATTAAAAAGATAACAATAGTTTTCGTTGCATTAAAATATCTCAATTTGTTGTTCTCTAAGCAAGTAAACCCTTTTGGATTACAATGGAAGTGTTAGAGATATCGCCAAGTTGGTGTAACATTTGGCGACTAATTTTGATCGCTACATTTGGTGACTTTTGGCGACAGAATGATCGCCTTCTCATGATAACCCTCCTTATTGGTATGCAGATGCATTAAATGCTGCTATACCTTTTTAAGGGGATTCCAGAGAATGAGATAATTATAACATTAGAAATTCGTGAAATGTTCTCAAACATCAGACACTGACATGTACCCGGAATCGTTCAGTGAAACAGATGAAGACGTTGCGTGTCCCTTTTTGTGCATCAAAAATCCCTGGTGATTACATGGAAGAAAAGTCGGCTAGATGCATCAAGTGTATGAGGTGGTTTCACGAGGATTCTTTTGGTAAGGAAAACTGACTTATTTCTGTGCACCCCATGTTTTAAACTTTTTTTATCTTTTTTTTTTTTTTTTTTTTTTTTTTTACGTCTATTATTTATTTTCTTCTATTTACTTGTATTTCTTCACAACTACTCATTTAAATATTTTTAATTACCCATCTTAGGTTATTTTAAGTTAGGAATTTTTTTATGTAATTCTTTTCACCAGCTTAATTTTATATTTGAGAAATATATTTCTTTTATGATTAAATATTCAGTCTAATAAATTTATTTTACGTGAAAGATATGTCATTTTATCTTAATACCCTGAAATATGGATTTTCTTTGAGATTTTTGGTGTGGGTGTCGAATATGGCACTGATTGCCATATTAGGGATCCAGTGAATAATATATTACGAACCCCTTTAGCTGAAACCTGCAAATGATGCACCATACAAAAAAAAAATTCTCAAGTTGTATTAATACTGAACAAATTAGCCCCCAAAATCTTATAGGGAGGAAATGAATCTAAAACTGGTAATTTTTCTGGTCAAGAAAGAGTATTTGAACAACAGTCAAAAAATTACATCAATAAAAAGTGGTTCGTACCTGAGCACTTGTCCCTATATGTTCGACATTGTCATCAAATAAAACATAGAACAACGTCATGTACGCTAATGGCGCCTGGTGCATGTAAAATCCGCCGTGGGTGCAAAGTCCTCCAAGTTACCTGTGAATTATATCTCTGGAGGTGCCTTGCCAGGTAAAGGTCTCGTCATCTGATCAAGGTTCTAAATTACGAGACCAAATTGGGTAGCCATTTGCAATACAAACAACAGGATATAACGTTAAGCAACCGACAAAACAAAGTATGCTAGACTGCGAAGCAAGTACTGCAGATGTGATGACGCGCGAAGCGAAGGAATCATGTTTTTCACCCGCCCCGATACCAGGCATCTAACCCGTTAAGCTGAGGTAACTCGGCAGGTAGGAGCCTGGTCATCGGTTAGAAAGAAAAAGAAAAACATAAAACAACGAAAGAATATCAAATTTATTGTAAAATTGAGAAAATCGTCAGAAAAACATAAGACGTTATTAAATTTACGTATTGTGATGTTGGTTTGAGTCGTTCGCGAATACTTTAGTGGCTTTCGAGGTTTCAAGCTAGAAGATAATCGGCTGAAGATGATAATTCTGGGACAGGATAACAGGATACAGGACAGACTGGGCGTCTTTCATTGGCCATTTCGTCATCAAGCTTTCCACGGTGACTGGCAGGATCTGTCTATCTATAGAATGTTTTTTGTGAATAATGTGGAAGTAATAGACTTCATACCTATTATATGTATGTATAAATTTTCTATTCCGTGCAGTTCACATCTGTATACAAGGTATCATAAAATTATCCTGCTTGTACTTTTTCTTAAAGCACTAGCAGGATAATTGTAAGAAAAAAAAATAATAGATTAGTTGACAGAAATATCTCTTTGCTTATCTACGTGTATTATAAGATAGACAAAAAAAAATCACAAATTGGTCATAATTAATTGTTTTAACTTGCCACGTACGAGAAAAGCCTTAATAAAGAATTTCTTAGTAAAACAATAAAGAACTAAGCTGTCATAATAAAACTTGAATTATTAATTTTCTTATGTAGTTTGTTTTTCATAAAGAGAGGAGGAAGGATCACTTACCTTCCTAAATGTTTGAAAATACATGAATTGTGATCTCTTTCGTCTAATTTTAATCATTTGGCACTTTTTTATGAAAATCCTAATTTTTCTTAGGGGGAATAAAAAAAGGGCGGGGCAAATGCCTCACATACCCCTGCATAAGTCGGGCCTTGGCGACTGGTGAATTTTACCAAAAAAAAAAAAAAAACTTCTATTTGCTTTGAAACGAATGCATTGTGTGAAGCTCGATTTCCTCGACTGAGGAATTTGATGCAACTTCCGCGACGACGCACCGGCTCACAAGCCCATTCTTTGACAGCAAGTTTTGCCAAAACAGCGGGTTGTGTGCATCGACCATCCACCTTATTCACCAGATCGGTACTCCCCAGATTACTTTTTATTTCTCTAATTGAAATTGAATGTGAAGAGATACGAATCGATAAATGTTGTTAAAGCGGCTTGACATCTGGACTCAATATAATCCGGAAACTGGCGACATCAAAAGTCTGTCATCGTGGAAAATAAAAAGACTTACATGTGAATGGACAGTAAAAAATCATACAAACTAAATGAGCTAGGTATGACTTAGGTTTGACAAACTAATAAATATGTTTAATTAAATTAATTATTATTAAAATATTATTATAAATCACAGTTTCCGTGGAAAGTCCACACTTAGCTAGCGTTCAAATGCGGAATAAAGTTTTCAACAGTAAAAGTTCAAATCGAAATGAAAGTGCAATTTCATTAGCACCCACCTCATTTTAAATTCTTAACCTCCTCAGTCCTCATATAAAAATATTATGTGGGACAACTAAAACCAATTTAGAATTATTATAAAGCATCTCAAAATCGTCTGTCTGTCGTCTGTATCTCGATGTGTCTAATATGCAAAATTTTTTTAAAAAGCTCTAGACCTATCTTAAAAAGGTAATTAGAATTCCAGAAGCATTTACATTAATTTAAAGGGCGTTTTTTAGTGTCGCCTCCTGGCGGCATCAGGACTGAGGAGGTTAATAAGGAATCCGAGAGGGACATTATGCTCTATGGATTTGGTCCTCATCTGAGCAGTCCCTCTTAGGCTATCAAATCAAATAGGTATGACAGACATTGCAGAATAAAGTTTGTCATACCAATGTTTTCTGAAGGGGTACAAAAATTTCTTAAAAATGTTCTAAGAGTGGTTTTTAACCGCGATGACGGTAAAACGTTATAGCTTTTTAATAGTAATTAATTTAATTTAATTAAACATATTTTCGGCTAGTCAAACCTAGTCATACCCAACTCATTTTGTTCGTAGGACTTTTCACTATCGATTTACATATCAAAATTTCAATTCCGCCATTAAAGTCCTTTTGATGTCACCGGTTATTAGATTAATAGTGTTGGAGTGGAGGATTCACAGAAAGCGTTTGTGTAATTTGTGCACTCATTACAAGCGTTGTACTGTATTTAATTATTAAAAAACTACGTTGCAAGCGTAATATCTTTTCTGTATGGCCTGTGTGTGATTTGACCAAAAACTTTTTTAATGTACTGCGTTAATTTTTTAAATCTCAGAAATAAAACACTCCTTTTTGACGATTCAGAAATACTTGAGCCTTATTTCGTCGTTTTTGACAACCATTTCGTTTCATAATCACGTGACTTTTAACGAAACGTGAACTCTCAAATATTTGACGAAAGTGATTCCTTAATCATGGCCACACTTGATGAATTATAAGGAAACTCTCGCGGTAGCTGTTTATAGAAGAACCCGCTATTATACCTCCTCAAATCTTGCGATTATAGCAAGGATATATTTGGTTGTTTAAAACAGTACTTTTTAGCGTTTTTCAGAAAGTAATGAAATATAGCAATTATTCTTTCTGGATTAGGTTTTTTTTTTGTTTTGTTAAAGTTTTTAGGGATGTTTATTACTATTTTTATTTACTTATTTGTAAGTTGTATTTCGTCATGATTTAATTCGAAAAACAATTTTCTTCGTTCTACAAAACCGTTCAAAAAGTAAATTTGATCAATAAAATTTCAAAATTCCAGGATTTATTTTATATCCAATATATTCTTTTTTCACTCAAATTAAAAATATACATAATTTTTCTCTTTCTCCTCTATAAACAGTAAATTGTTAAGATCTTATCCACTTACTTAAAATAGTAAAATCTCTCCCAATAAGCACTTAATAATTCGTTATTTCTGAGCAACAAATTGACCAGTCCATATTTTAATTATTCCTTAAGCAAATAAATTTCCTCTAGATTTTATTTAATTAAGCCATATTATAATTATTCATTAACCATTAGAAAATCATAGTAATAAATTCGTCTTATTATTTAAAACTTGCAAGATTTATAACAGAATCGATAAAATTACCATCACGTTATGAAAATTTAAACACACACTACAATCCACTATATGTCATTATAATCACATTTACTTTAGGAACCGGTTTCGTGAATGTAGAATATCGGACTGCCACTCTAAACGTTGTGAGGTCGAACCTCGCCTATGGCATGTCTTTTTTTGCTTCTGTCAATGAATACGGGAGCTTCTAAAAAATTCGATAGATGGCAGCACTAGCCCTTTTTGACGAAATTTTTTGACGATTTGGTATCGTCAAACGAGTGAGGAAAGTAATTTCATCAATTTCCCAGGAAACGGTTTCGTCAAAAACGACGAAAATTTCGTGAAATATGAGTATTCATTTCTGAGTATGTTTGTACCCCACTATTTACTTATTTACAGTATGCATCTTTTTTAAACTTCATTTATGGATTAATATTAACAAACTGATAACTAAGAAAAATTGATCAATGAATACAGATACATATAATGTATGTATGTATATTGTACATAAAATTTGATGATGTATGGGGACTCAAAAAGTACGTTTTCTTAGGATTTTTTATTTTATTTTACATTTTTGCATTACAAAAATATTGAAAAACATGCAACAATTATGTATTTACAATTTTTTATTACTAATGGACTCAACAAATGGTATAATAACGCACAGTAAAATTACTTACATTTTCATTTTTGCATAATTCGTAGATTTTTCGCTAAGAAAGCGCTATAAGAAGCAAATTGCTATTATTATTTTTTTACGTTCTGCTATTTGTTGGGCTCTTTTCGCTCCAATTTCTCCTTTTTTGATCATTATTTATGTACGTGGGTAAAAATATAAAGATCCTATGGGATGCATCAGGTCAGAAAATGTTTACACTTTCGGGTCTGGTGTACGATAAATAGTGCATGTCTTTTATAGGAGTATGCTTTTGTTTTAAGAAATACTTGTGCTACTATTTACATGTAGCATTGTTATTATATATCTATGCATTTACTTTATGATTTCATTTATGTTTAGGCATTTAGTAATAATAATACTTATTGTTTTTTGTTTAATTCTCTTTACGCCGTTTACGATTCCTTAATTTTAAACATATATTTCACTCTTTAAATTTAAAATAAATGTTACTTTCCTGAAACCATCATGTGCAATAAAGCGCAAAAAGTATTAGAAAGTTTTAATGTAAGTTAAATCTTATTGTAATACCATAATTTCTAAACAACTCCAAAAATTCTTCCTCGGCCTATTGTCACATGAATCATATTGAATAGCATGCAAAAAACAACATTCGTTACCTTGCAGACAAAGAAATATTTGTTAAACGCTAATTAATCTGTCTGAATAGCTAGTGTTAATGTTATTAACGTAAAAATATTTTTTCTATTTAAAAAAAAAAAAAAAAAAAAAAAAAAAAAAAAAAAATCCGACCAGAAAGGGTTAAACGGAAAAAAGCAAATATTTCAGTCAAAAATACTTTCGAACAAATAAACCAAGCTCATGATGTTATTTTCTCTGAAGATCGCCATGTAACATTTAATAAATCCATTGATACAGTTCTTAGTTGGTGTATATTCTCGTGATACCTTCCGGAAAAAAAAGATATCTCCAATCTGCCCCTCAATAACACAAAATCATACAGATAGTAAATTTTTATTAAAATAAAATTTCAATTAGTGCTGAGTTTTAAAAGTTAGTTTGCGAATTTCGTGTGATATAAAATAATTTTACCTACTTATGTTATGGCAAACTAATGTGAGTCCTAATCGTTAAAAATACGTTACATCATAGCTCTTCAAAAAATCAATTTCTAAAACGATTCATAATTTCTAAACATAAAAACAGATGAAATGTAACGAAGTTCGGGAAAAGCCTGAGTTATTCGAAAAACATATTGGCGTGACAAATTTCATTCTTTGTGATTGAAATTGGACATTAAATTAAGGTGTATATTTGCATGACTAAGTCTGTCAAAGCTATTAGGAAATTTGTTATTCATTTTCCTGTTTTGATAAGTAAATACTACTATTAGATCGATTTTTTTGACAGAGATGACATTATGTAATATTTCTATCTGTTCATATATGAATACTTTTTTTTTTTCTTTTTTAAAGAAAATTCTGTTCTTTTCGCAGCAATGACACCTAGAATAGAATTATTTATGCGTAGATTTATGAATTGTTAAAAGACACGATAAATAAAACGATCAGTTTTTCTATTTCTATATATATTTCATCTTTAATTATTGTCATATAATTTGAGAAAGTCAAACAAGTTTCATAACGAATTCAGTTCCAAATGCATACAAATTACATACGTACAAAAAAAGAGAAATACATATTAGACATAACGGGATTTAAAAACTAGTTAGATGTGGCAATCCCAAAACTTTTTTCATGTGATTTTGTTTGTTTCATTTGTTACATTATTCAATACCAAAATAATATTATTTTATAAATATATAATACCTATAAGTTGTATGTAATTAAATATAGTTATTTGAATAAATGTATCATTTGTAAAGTGTAGCAAAAGCCCCACTCTCCCTGAGTCATAGTGTTTAACACCTCAAATAGAGTAACATTTAAAAACTACATAGAAGCGGCAATCGAAAAACTTCCTTCTATCTTATGCATGTTAATACTTCCTGAAAAGTGCAGCACAGCCGCTCCAACGGTTAGGAGATTTAAATCAAAATATAGATAGCAACAACTTATGTCAACTCATAACTGAATCTGAAGTTTGGTGAAAATCCATGAATTAGTTTTTGATATAGAGTTATTGTAAAATCTTTTTTTAATCATATGCATAACAGCGCAATCTGTAGGGCGATTCATACCAAAAACTAAACAACATTAATCTTTAATCTATATCAAGGACTAAATGAATCTGAAGTTTTGGAAAATTCGTGCATTAGTTCTTGAGATAGAGCTATTGTCATAATCTCGAATAATGCACCATGGCAGCGCCACCTGTTGAACGATTTACATCAAAACGTAATCAACACCATGATATATCAAGCACTAACTAAATATAAAGTTTAATGAAAATCCATGCACTACTTCTTGATATATGGCTACTGTGGAAATTGTGAATTATGCAGTATATCAGGGCTACCTGTAGAGCGATATACACCAAAAAATAATCAGATCTAATTCATATCGAATTCTAATAGAAATTAAAGTTTTGTGAAATTCCGTGCATTAGCTCTTGAGATAGAATGTCCACAAAATGTTTGTCACATACAGACAGACATTTTGTAAAAATATGTTTTTCGGGTTCTCTGACCACTAAAACGTGAAAATCCGTCAAAAACCGGATTTCGAAAATTTTCACGAATCCGATACTTTTTTCTTGTAAAGATAGAAGTAAGTAAATAATTAATATATTAATAATACAGCTTTTGTAAAAAAAAGAATGATTTCAAATGATTTAATAGAGATCATTCAACAAGACATACGTTTAATCTAACTTTCATCTCATCATTTCCATAACAATATCGTTTATTCTACTTTTTACTTTTCATTCGATTCGTGAAATTTTTCGACTTCGGTTTTTGAACGCTTTTACACGTTTTAGGTATCAGAGATCTCGTAAAACATGTTTTTACAAAATATCTGCCTGTGAGTCTGTGACTCTGTCTTTCTGTGGGTGATATAAATTTTGTGGCGCTCTTATCTCAATAACTAATGCACGGAATTTAATAAAAAAATATTTTCATTTAGTCTCTGATATAAGTTGAGGCTGATTAGTATTTGGTGTAAATCGCCTAACATACTATGCTGCATTTTTCGCGATTACCACAACAGCTCAATCACAAGAATTAATGCACGAATTTTCATAACATTTTAGATTCAGTTGGTCCTTGAGATAAATTGATGCTGATTACGTTTCTATGTAAATAGCCCAGCAGATTTTACTGCTATGCTGCGTTTCTTCCGATTTTCGCAATAGCTCTATCCCAAAACTAATGAAGTATTAATAAACCAATGAAAAACTTCAGATTCAGTTAGACATTGGCATAAGTTATTGCTGATTAGGTTTCGATGTTAATCGCCCAGTAAGTGCCGATGTTTTGCTAGATTTTTCAAGATTTTCGCTTTAGCTCATTTTAAAAAACTAATGAACAGTTTTTCACCGAACTTTAGATTCAGTTAGACGTTGGTATAAGCTGTTGCTGATTAGGTTTTGGTGTAAATCATTCAATAGGTGGCATTGTTGTGCTGAATTTCAGGATTTACACGATTTTAGTGATAGTCATATCTCAAGAACTAATGTACGGAATTGTATATGTGTAGAATTCTTATGATAAGCATAAATTGTCGTTTTATTTTGACACAGCGAGTTTTGAATAACTCGCTATCATTAGAGAGCGACTTATTCAAACACGCTCACTGTTTGAATAACTCGCACATTCAAATACATGAATTTGTATGAGTTTTCAGATAGGCACATTCGACTAATCACTTTTTTACGTTTAACGCCTAATTTGATTATTAAAAAACTTTTAATAGTTAATATTGATCTAAATGGGATAAATATTTAATTATAGATAATTCAAATCATGTGCTTATAAATTAAACGATAGGTGGCGCTGTAATACACTTAAAGACATTAACAGACTATAAAAATCTGAAATGATATGAAAAAAGTATTCTTAAAACTTTCAAAATATCCACTTTCATTAAAATAATGTGCTCTAATTGCAGAACCACATTTTTCACAGCTAACTGAAGTGAGTCTGGCAGAATATATTAAGAATATGGCGGTGAATACTGGTCTTTAATTCTGGCACAGATGCTGGCATTTTACGGTAAATATTGCCCTCAGGAAACCCCACAACTAAAAGTCGTAAGGAAAAGAGAGATATAAGGCGAACAAAGAGGTCATGCAGTTGAAAAATGACTGCTGATCACCTGAGAAATTTGATCACCTGCGTTTTACAAGGAAGGTCTCCACACGGGCATGCCCAGAAAAATCTGAAAATATTACAGAATGTTTTCTTATATGGATATATATGTTTATAAAAGAAATTTTGGCGAAACCTCGATAGAGCGTCCGTAAAAGAATAATGAAATTTTCGTTTATTTGACAATTTATCATCGTTTGGCGATGAAACAAAATTTCAAGAAATACGCTTTTATGTCGAATACCCTTTAACCTTCTCGCGACGAAAGTCGTTGGTTTAATTTTAATATTTTATCACCGGTTTTTCAAAACAAAAAAAAATGTTGTAACTGAATCACGAAAATGCTCTGATTAAATAAAGTAAACTTTACAATAAAAAATAACTGGTGAGAAAAATGAAGGATTCTGAGCGGCAAATGACAAGTAATTTTCAGATGCATTAAAATTGTTTGCTTATGGCGAGGAAAACTCTTGTTCGACAAATCGCTTGTTGCTTTCGTATTTTCGCGCCAAACATTCGATTATTATTATTATTATTATTATTTTTAGACTATCTACTGGAATTCCATCGCTAAATTTAACTGATCCTTTATTACATATGTAAATAGTAGAACTAGAATTTTTTTCAACGAATTCTGAGTATGACCAGTATGGAGACCTTCTTTGTTAGCAATTGCTTTACTCGGCCATCAATGCGAGCAGGTGTGCTATCCTACATGAAAATGATATCCTGAAGGCTTCATTGCTGTTGAAGTTGTGGAATTACTAAATACGCCAGTATATCACGGTACCATTTTCCTGTGACAAAACAAGTGTGGGTTCCATTAGCAGTTCTCTACAAAAAAAAATATGGTCCGATTGTAAAAGCTCTCACCATGCTGTTACTTTTTCAGGATCCAACGGTTGTTTCTGACAGTGTAAAGATTTTCCGCTGCCCAAATTCGACAATTATGGGTGTCAGTGTTGAATTCGGGGAATGGCTCGGGGGGGAGGGGGACATAACTCCCGGAGCAATGAAATGTCCCCAAAGGAGATTTTGAGATTTTAAGTTTTCAATAGTCAAAAACTGCAATCCCCCGCCCCCCACCCTGGAACTCTATAATGTTCCCCCGGAACCACAGAAATCCCTCCCGGAGAAAAGTGCCTGAATTCAACAATCTTAGGGGTTAACTTGGCCACTGAGGCAAAAGTGGGTATCGTCAGTCTACAGAATATTCCATGGCCAAATGACGTCAACCACCATTCGATCAACAAACTCAAGTGCAAAAGTTTTATGAACATCTGGGTGCCGGTCATGCAAATGGTGCAAGGGCTTGATTTTGTTAGGATAAAAATGCAAAATAAACCGTAAGTATTTTTGTACAATGGAATACGGCATATTAGTAAAAATCTTCGTGTTTCGTAGCGGTTTTGTTCGCATTTGGTACGCATAGATTTCAAAAGTCAAATTTTGCAAAAAATCAAATGCCAAATAGCACATACTTTCAGTTCAATATTTTTTCATAAAGATATTGTAAATTCAGATAAAATGGTGTTAAAGATATAAAATCATACAAATTTGAACTTAAGGTAAAATTCATTCAAATTGTTTTATCAGAAATGTATTTAACCCTTTCGGGTACCGTGTACTGTTAAAAATAGATGTCTTTTAATTGAATAATGTTTTGTTTTAACAAATACTTTTGTTACTTTTAACATGTAGTAATGTTAATATATGTCTATGCATTTACTATATGACTTTATAAACGTTTAGGAATTCAGTAAAAATAATGAATATTTGCTAAATTCTCTTTGCACTGTTTGCGATTCCTTTATTTTAAACCTATATTTCACTCTTTAAATTTAAAATAAAGGTTACTTTCTGAACAAATCATGCATAATGCAGCGCAAAAAGTATTAGGAAGTTGTAATATTAGTTAAATCTTATTGTAACTTAATATTCTGCAAAACTCTTTCTTAGACTATCCTTATATATATTATAAATGTGAAAGTGTGTCGCGAAAAATTGGAATGAAATTGGCTTCAAAACGGATGGATCTTTGAATCTGTGCATATAGACAGATTAGAGGCATGACAAGAACATAGGCTAATTTTTTATCGATTTATTCAAATATTTTTCTTAATAATTCAAAATTTCATTCTTTTTCATACTGAATAAATAGACATTTTTTAGAAAAAATATAATTAATTTCTTTTCCCATTGCCAAGAAAAATTAAAATCTGGACTAATAATTTCTCTGCGGCAATAAATTTTCAAATGAACGATTTCCATGTGAAAAAAAAGAAATAAAATAAATTAAAAGAAAATAAATATGACATCATATTTAAAATAAAAATAAAAGGTGTAATTTTTATAATATATTTAACAAAGATATTCGTTTAGTTAATGAGAATTTGTGTGTCAAAAAAGGCGACATAAGTAAAAAGAATGATAAAGAATTATATTTTTAACAAAATATTTCTCTTTGAAAAATGTGTCGTCATAGTTGAAATAAAACAGGTTCCATATAGTAGTCGTTAAAAATACAAGTGGCATGAATATCAGTAGCTAATGGAGCTAGATAAATAATGACGTCATATTTAAAATGAATGAGAAATATTTTTTACTTATAATAATTAATAAGTTATAAGTTATATACAGATGAAAATTTTTATTCAAAACTCATAATTATCAATGGAAGAAATTTTTGTGGGGAAAATGCAGAAAATAAAACTACTGAATAATATATATTTGACTCTAATTTTAACACTTTCCAACAAAGTTGAAAAGTTATTATGCTTTCGGTTTGTCTGTCCGATGGCTGCTTTCTAACTTTAGTAAATATACTCGGATTGCCATGAAATTTTTGGACGTTTTAACGTTTACCTTAGCACGAATAGATATTGAAAATGAAGTTTCTACCATGATTAGTTTATTTACAGGGATAGTCAAAAAATTTTCTTACATTACGGCATTATGGGGGAAATCGTTTCAATTGAATTTTAACGATGTTACACCCTGTGAAACATATTCAAATTTGTATGCATCTACAAAGTGGACCAAAACATGCATTTTGTAAAGTATGCTGTGAAAAGGACACTTATTATTCATTTACAGGGTCACACAGAAAAATTCCATTGCATAAGAATAAAGGGAAGAACAATTTGCAACATATTTTAATTATGGTAAACGATTTCATGTATAATCAAATTGATATACGTTGCTAAGGCTTAATGTGAGTTATTTCATGCATAATACGAAGTGCATAGCATTTACAGGGACACACAAAAGATTTCAAATACTGTATATTCAATCCGAAGTACTGTATATGATGAATGATGACTATTGCATGGATGAAATGCATTTTGAATTATGATATGTGATTTTAAGTTTCATTAAATGTATGCATATTAAATGGTGTGTATAAATGCTAAAAATTACACAATTCAGATATACAGGGTTACACAAAAGATCTTGGGAAGGTTACTGAATATGAGCGTAATTTACTTAAAGGTAGTTTTAAAATAAAATATGAATATATTTTTATTTTGAACTGCATTCAGTAAACTAAGAATTGTATGTAGTATACAGATAAAATGATATACAGGGTCACGCAAAAATTGGATACATAGTTGTCTTCAGATGATAATTCCTGAAAATGTAATTTAGGTAGTAATAAGGGATATTTTTGTTTGAACTAAATTTTAGAAAAATACTTTCATGTATTAAAAGTATTAGGTAAACTACAGGGCTGAACAAAAGTATTCAAAGATGTTTCAATCTATTAGTATAAATCGTTGAAAGGAAAATTTCAACCAGCAAAAAAAATCGAGAAATAGAGATGATCAGAAATTTTACTATTAATCGCGATAAAAAGTTAACTACACATGCTTTTAATCAACGAATTCTTTTGCTTGATTGATCAATTAATTTTTCTTTAAATGTTATGTGAACGAAGTCACGGGGAACAGCTAGTTGTCATATGAATATGAATTGAATAGTACGCAAAACAATAAAACAACATTCGTTATGTTTCAATCTATGAAATATTCATAAAACTCTAATTAATCTATTTGGAGAGCAAGTGTTAATATTATTAGCGAAAAAGTAATTTTTTCTAAAATTTGAAAAAATAAATCGGCCCTGAAAGGGTTAATAGCTTATTTAATACTGAGATATGCATATGAATGAAAACGTTGGGAAATACGCTATACATTTCTTAACATTTATCACTTCAGATGATAAAGTATTAGATGTGAATGACTCATATATCAATACATTTGTTTTCTTATATCAAAATACTCTTGAATTTCTGAGTTAAGGGTGTTGGTCAATCAGCTTCCGAATTTCCTCTCTGTAATGTTTAGTTTATAGACGTTTGATGCATTCGTTTATTTAAAATTTGTCCTCGAAAAATTAATATTTTAAACTCCTTTTCCCATATGTACTCTTCTTAAAGAATGTCTCTTTTTTTTTCAAAATATTTCTAAAATGCATACTTATTTTTATATTTTGTATTTTAAAAGCTGACGAATCGGAAGAAAGATTTTAACACTGCATATAAAGTTAAGCATATCTTTTTCAAATATTTTAAAAGCTAATACGACGCATCTTTTAACATTTTAAAAACGAGAAACATTCTCTAAGAAGTGTACGCAGTAAAAAGAAATTAGTAATATTAATTCCCTGAAGAGATATTTCAAATATAAGAATGTATCAAACACCCATAGACTTAGCATTACAGGGAGGGGGGGGGGGGTTGAAAGCTGAGTTATAAGCACTCTTAATGCATCATTTAATTGTTCTCAAATAAATACCAAATTAATAAAAGATTTACCAAAGAAAGTATTTTCTTGCAATTAAAAGGAGGGTGTACTCTACTGTATCGAGTTTCCCTGAAACCTCGTGCATATGAGACTCAAATTTTGTTTTAATATAAATAAAACAACGTTTAAAATAAGTAAAAAATGCAGTCATTTTCATTTAAATAACCAAAATTTTATTTACAAAAATCATATAGATAAAAATATATATGAAATAACACAGAAGGTTTACGACAGGATAAGAATGTTTAAATATGCAAAATAAAGAATAAAACAAGCTAAAAACATTATAGCAGCTAGATTTTTCTATTAAAATACGAAATATCTTCGATTTTTTCCCATCGAACTACTATCTCACATTATTTTCAGATTATAAAAAAAATGCCATTATTTATTTTTAATTTAGGTTACTCTAAAATATACAGTTATACAGTCGACTCTTTCTATCTGAACACTCTCTAATGTCCCTGATATTATGAACACATTCCGGCGGTCCCGGAGAAACTTCATAGACTTAACAAAAGATGAACTCTCTGTGTTCTGAATACCCTAACACTCCACTATTATTAATGCTACCTTTAATACGCAATTCTACTCTATCTGTTTGTAAACTGAACATGTGTTTGCAAAGATGCCTTCTATAAAGTTAGATTCCTATGGAAAATGAGCAAATCAATAAAAAAGGACCAAGAAACAACAGTAATGAGTGACTAACGGTCAAATCTTTAGGAGCTTAAACCTGAATTAAACCTGAAGCTTATCTCGAAGTAAAATTCTTACGGTTTGTCAGAACATCATCGTTGAAGAGGAAGAAGAAAGTGAAGGAGAAGCAGAACCAGTAGAGAAGTCAAACAAGAAGAATGATGATTACCTTCAAAGAATATGGCCAAGAGACTTATTCAAGACTTTTTAAACTATGCGGCTGATCATCAGCCAGAAGACTTTCCACTTCTTTAACAAATAAATAACAGGTACTTACATGAGCAGACACAATGCAAAAACAGACTAAAATTATTCACTTTTTTTTTAAAGTAATATACCGACTATATTTTCAAATAATGTATCGTATGTATGCAAATTTATGTTTTGTAAAAAAAAAAAAAAAAAAAAAAAAAAAAAAGAGAGAGAGAGAGAGAGAGATGGTACAATATAGGACTGACTAAATTTAGTTGCACATTGGCATGGCTAAATAGGCTAAATATTCTATATTGATCTATAAACTCAACACGTAGTAGTAGTAACGTATTACCAATCTCCCTCTATAATAAAAACCCTATAATCTGAACATTTTTGGTTGGTCCCATGAGGGTTCAGAATAGAGAGAGTCCACTGTATATATATACATGTATACAAATTACATGAGAAAAAAAAATAGTTCAGATTTCATTGAAAGTTATGTATTAGCTTAAAAGTAAGGCTAGAAATCAATTGAAAAATTTCCTGTAACATTCTGGGCTATATAATTAACCCTAAAATTAACGTTTTCCAATGTCATTACATTTCTAAGTGCAATCTACTAGTAGCTCTCACCAAAGTTTGCACTGGATTTTGCGTACACTGTTTTAATCTCGTTCTGAAGTGTTTCCAAGTTATCTAGTTTCTTGAATGGAGTTATAAATAAAGAGGAGGAAAACATATATGTATGTAGTGTCAGTTAGTTGCGCGTGAAAGTAACTTAAGAGGTAGTCGCAAGAGGCTGCTTTTATTACACTGGATGAATGCTTTTTGATTAGCACTAGAACAACTTCCAACAGTAAATTTCAATAGAAAATTCCGCCTTAATTAAGCACTCTATCCTTGCAAAATTTTTCTCACAAGTATGGAATTTGTTTTTACTGGTGAGAGTTAGTCCTGATGTTATAATATCTTTCACTGACATGGACAAGAGATTATTTAGATTGTCATAGTATGGCAGAAAAGCTACTGCAAAGTAAACTTCAATTAAAAATGAATATCCATATTTACTTTAATCATGACTGAAATTCTGGATGAATAAGGCATTTAAGTAAGAAAATCTCTACTCATATGTACTGGTGGAAGTTTGCCTCAGTGGTAATCAGCACATGCAAAACTAAACAATAATGAAGCTTTACCATTTTGTGGATATGTCCATTCCAATTTATTCATAGTTCCATGATTTCTTGCTGTACAATACATATTTTACGACCGGGATGTGGCAATAGTTTGTTCTAACTGTTGTCATATTTTTTGCGAAACTTTTCACATAAAAGGCAGAAATACATAACTTTTTTAATCAATGTATTTCATTCTCCTAGACAATAATATGAATCATTAATATTATTTTAATTTATGGAGCACTCTGTGTAGCTTTAAATTTCAGCTTTGATTTAGGAACATTTTATAACAATTGTAATAAATTTTTTTATAATGCCAAGGTACCAAGGAGTTAAAAAAAGATATAAAAATATCTGAATTCTACTTATAAAAGTTTTCCTTTTCAAATAAAAATAGGTCATGACTGTAAAAACAAACTATAAGTTATAATGAGATAACATACAAATCTGAAAGTTCACGTCATTTCTATATAATACCTAACAAAAATATATATTCTTATGTACAGGAGGTAGCCTATAAGTGACAATTGTTCTCTTTTTCACTTTCCGGGGCTGGTTTGACGAAAACTGTGTGGTATCCATCTACATCTTCGAGTTCTTTTGACTGGAATTTAGCAACCACTGTTTTTAAACCTGAAGATGTAAACGATGTCTGGCATTTGACTCTCGCTTCTTCCTTGGCTTGAATTACCCTGAAATAATTTGTCTGATTTATAATATTGATATTTATACGATTAATTTATTATAATTTATTGTACTTTATTTATACTTATCATCACCATATATTCATAAAGTATAACACAATACAAAACAGATTTTTTTGCTAAAAGAATTATCAAAATAAGTTCGAACTTGCAATAAAACATTATTTTACTTATTTCGTAAAATATCCAATTTAAAGCGGTTTTATCATTTTCTTTGTCTGTAAATATTAACCGGCCATGAGCTATTAAGATATCTGTTTACGTTTAGAATACTTGTATAAAAAAATGTTTAATGTGGAATAAAAACATTTTTTTTTAGTCCAATCTTAATACAGAAAGATAAAAAGCGCAAAATCCTAGCACATTACCATAGCATTTTAAAAAATTGGAGGTTTTACCATTTATTTAGGAAAATTTCCTGCTTATTTCAGGCAGTGTACATTCAATTCATCTAAATTTATTTCAATTTCTTGTGCGTTACACGCAAACTATTAATACTTACCTGTATACTGAACAAGGAGTTTTAGATTATTTTCTAAATTAATTAAAATATTTCAAAATGTGCCAAATTCTTTTTTCATTAAAAATTATCATTTATAGGGTTTTGTGTTGAAAAAGTAAAAACGGAACCATTATAAAATCATTCCTGTATCTGTCTGTTCGTCTGTCACAGCCAGTTTACTCTCAAACTAAGGATCGTGGAAAGTTCATTGCTGAAATAATAAAGGCTTTGATACATATATTTGTAGATTATAAGCCATTCACGTATACAATTGAAGACCCATTACAGTATGACCACCCTCCATTAATAACAATGAGCTCGTCCAATAACAAAAGTACGGCGCATTTGCGGCTGATACTGGAGTATATAAAGCGCCAATGCACTTTATTTCAAAATACAGCTTGACTAGCGAGATAATGGGAAAAGCAACAGATTTATCAGACTTTAGTAAAAATCAAATCGTTAAGGGTCAGCGACTCTTAACGTTGATATCGGAAACGACGCATTTGGTGGTCTGTTCATGTATACTCGTTGTGAGCACGTATCGAAAATGTTGTTGGGTAGTGAAACAAGTCTCCCGCAAGCGGTGTGTCGTCCATGGAGCATTGATTCCAAAGAGCGGAGATTATTGCGCATTATTGGTCGTAAACGAAGAGCTGCAACAGCCGAAATCGCCAACAGCTACAACCCAGGTCGAAATTCATGCTGGTATTTGTTTGCTAGACAAGCACCAAGTGCTATAACCCAACAAGTAAAATAGCAAAAACTAGCATTACACATTGCTCGTTCCAGCAGAATTTCCAGCAATCCATGTTGTGTATTGGCCCACTTTGCTGGAAATAAGCATGAAATGCTTGCATATAGCTTGTCATGCTTTTGTTGTGCAAACTAGCGATATAGCATGTGATGCTAGCTAGCATATAATAGCATTGAAATCTAGCAGACATAGCAATACCTAGCAATAACTAGGATATTTTTGTTGCTGGTACAAGCATAAATTTTGACCTGGGAACAGTGGCGACCCAAACGGTATTTCTCAACATACAGTGCCGGGTGCATTGTTGTGTATTAGCCTAAGCAGTCAGCGACCTAAGCACTTTCCTATGCTGACAGCATGTCACTGCCAGCAATGGGACAGTGAACATCAGAATTGGATCATAGAAGAATGAAAAAATGACACATAATAAAACGAATCCCGTTTCCTGGTTCCTTCAATCGACGATGGACAAGTGCGAATACCCCAATTTCCAATGGAAACCCTGGTTTTCGGCTGTACAGTCGGTCGGAGATAGGCGAGTGGCGGTTATATTATCGTGTAGACGATGATTTTATGAAACAGTTTAGGACCATAATTTCCATAGAATAATCCGTGACGTCTTTGATAGCCAGAAAATTGTTGCAGACTAGGTGAATTCGTTCGTGACAGCAATGTTTCCGGTGGATTGTTGCATTTATCAGCAGGATAATGCACCATGTCTTACGTGTTGAATCGCCAAAGAGTGGCATTCTAGTGAGTTTCAAGTCTTCTTATAAGAACTTTATCGAGTTCTTGCCACGTCGGTTGTTAGCGCTTCTATTGGTGCAAGCTGGCACCTACGGCAAATCAACACTTGCGATTATAATGTAATGGATCTTCGATGTATATAGTGAAAAATGTAGGTGAGCTAATTAAATTACTTGAAAAAAACATTTTATTCGCACATTATGTGGGGTATTGTGTGAAATCTTTTGTAAAGTCGAATTGAAAAAAAATATATTTTAATTTTTTATATTATATTTTCAGAGTATCGTGGAAATTATAGAGCACAAATATATCCACTCTCCTCTAAATCTGAATCTACAGACACTAAAATTATGAAACAATTAGGGGTAGTACAAGTCGATTGAAACCTTGAAGGAAAATTTTAATGATTACCCTAGGTCACACAATTTTTGAAAAAATCCCATTTATTCATTACCCACACATTTCAATTTGAGGGCATTCATACAAAGAGCTATGGCATGCCAGAGGTACATATTATAAAAGAAAATTTAAATGATTGTTGATAATGATTTTCGAAAACAATTGTACATAATTAGACGCGATATTAATCAATAGATGCATAGGTGTTTTGAACATTCATAAAGAGACGAGAGGCGTATTCTATGCGCCATCGGTATTTTAAAGCCTTAGATAACAACTTTTAATGATGTATTTCTGCAATGCAGTGTTCAGTAGCAGTACAAAAGAATAAAAGTCAAACTGTTAAATACAGAGTAATTTAATTAGAATTAATCACATATGTTTTTTGCGATTATGGTATCTCGACTAATTTGCAATGAATGATCCTTTCAATACGCCCCCTTTGTTTATAAAGATTAATTTAAACCTATCTGGAAAAATGTGGCACTGACCATAGTATAGCGTTGCAACTTTACGTTCGCCTTTCAAAAGTCGCTTAGCACAATTCCAAGTTTAAACTTTGAACAAGGGTTTTTGTTATAGGTACACTAAAAAGAAAATATTATTATTAAGCTGAATTTGGTTTATGAAATGCAAAATTATATTAGATCGCGCATTCTTGTACCACCTTACCTTAATGAAACATTTTCTTGACATAATGAGGCATAACAACTTCTTCCTTTAAGCTTTTCATTTATCATAAATGTGCCATTATAATTAAATCTTTGATTGCAAGTACATACAGTTAATTATGTGCAAACTAAATTTGTTAAGCTGTCGTTTGTTATATCTTTGTTGGCACTCAACTATGAAAGTAGATGTTACTAAAATTGCCAAATTATATTTAGAAAAAAAATTAAAGGACTTAAAAAAAAAAAGAGTAAATTTTAATTTAATAAGGAATAATTAGTATATTACATACCCTTTAATCTTTAACTTGATTGGTTTACCTAAACCAGGTCCTTCAATGATGAACTCTCCATTCTTCAAAGGTTTGGGTAAAGGATTCGTTAGAGTTGCAATGATTGTAACTGGCTGATTTTGGACGACGTCTCCTTCCACCTACAAAGAAAAGTATTCACACATTTTTTTTTTTTTTTTAATGATTTAAGTTTGTAAATGAAATAATTAGTTTATTTGTTTTAACCCTTTCGCGGATGGTGTCCTTAAAGAAAGGACAATCAATTTTTATTTTACTGGTACCCAGAATATATAATTAATTTTTTTTCATTTATAACATACTTCAAAAGAAGGATATTCGTAATTTCTAATAATTCATTTAAATTCATTTAAAATGTCTCGTATAAGTTAATTGTTTCAAACAGATTTTCTCCGCACCGGAAAGGCAAACACTTAACCCTCTTTTGATTTTTTTCATTTTTACAAAGAAATTTATCAAGAATTTTATTTATATATCTTACTATTTCACAGGAATTTTATTTGATAAAATGGGATTTATTATTCAAACAATCGATCTTTAATTCTCTTACATGTGATGCAGTATTTCATATTGGAAAGTTTTTAAGAAAAGTTCATAAACATTTAAGAAAATAATAATGGGGTTCGGATTCTTACACCTTGTCAGTGTTAAATTTGGCATATTGATGACCCTTTAGCTCACGGACAGTTCCTACGAATCAGCTGAATTATTTCCCTAATATTTTTACACTATTTAACTCAGGGATTTCTTGAATTAGTTGTAATTATAATGTTATGATTTTTACTGCAAAATGCTAAAAATTTTTTGTAAAAAAAATTTGCTTTTCAGTTCGGTCGAAAATTAATTATGGTGCAACTTGGCTTTTTGCGGAGTCCCATCTTTTGTTTTTTCTCCGCCCCCACCTCCTCACTAAAATTACCATTTTCATTTGACAAGTATGCATCAACAGTTAAGCTACAAAAACTCCAGACTATTCCAAGTAGGTCGGGCAGTGGTGTTCAAGTTGGCAAAAGCTTTTGATTGCAGGACTCAGGCTATCTGCCGAGTAAAATTCCGTCATGTACGCTAATGGCGCCTGTTGTATGTAAAATCTGTCGTGGGTGCAAAGTCCTCCAAGTTACCTGAGAATTATACCTCTAGAGGTGCCTTGCCAGGTGAAATACTCGTCATTTGATCAAAGTTCTAAATTACGCGACCAACTTGAGTAGCCATTTGCAGTACAAACAACAGGAAGCAACGTTAACATGCAGCAAAACAAAGTATGCTCAAACGAGAAGCAAGTACTGCAGATATGATGACGTGCGAAGCTAAAATATCAGGTTTATTGCCGCTATGTGGCGATTAGGCGGTCACCCGCCCCGATACCAGGTATCTAATCCGTTAAGCTGAGGTAATTCGACAGGTAAAAGCCTGGTCATCGGTTAGAAAGAAAGGAAAGAGATAGAGTCATTTAAGAATTTTTAATTTTTTCAGTATCTGCAGCAAAAATCATAAAATTGTTATTACAATCAATTTCAAGAAATCCCCGTATGAATAAATATGTAGGGAATAAGCTTTGAAAGTTTCAGTTGATTCCTAGGAACAATTCAAGAGAAAAGGGATCATCAATAGAGCAAATTTAACATTGACAAGATGCAAGTGTCCGAACTTCTTAACGCTTTAAAAAAAGTTAAAATTAAAAAAAAATAATAATTTAGAATTGTGTACATTTTATCGAGCTTTAAGTATACTCAGGGAATATAGCGAAATTTTCTGCCTAGACTCAGAAATAAAGCCATTTTCATACTTGGTGCAATGAAAAAGTGTTAAAATTTGTCAAGCCAGACACAAAGCAAGCAAGTAAAATTGATGTAAGATCGTAAACTTTTTTACGCCCTCTGAAAATCCAAGATCTACGCCCATTTTCTTAACCCAGTCCGAGCATGTTCTACATCAACTGACTTAGTTATAAGTAAAGACACCAATTACAATTTTTTTTTCTCTCTTGAAACTAAAACGAGCAATTATGTTTACCTGTATAGGAAGAAGCATATTTATTTTTAAAATAAAATCAGCAAGGTTAAAAAAAGGAAATTATCATGTTTACAGAAGCTTTTAAGACACGAATTCATTTTATATGTTTATTTTTCCGTTTGGGAGTTATAAACTGGTGTTGTTTTATAATAGTTATGCACATCGATACACACACACAATACTTATGAAATAATTAGTTCGGTATGTGATCAAGCGCTTTTGTATTTTAATACATTTTTTTCTTTTCTTTATTTCTTTGTTTTAATAGGAGGGAGAGGAAGGGGGTGAAGCAGCGGAAACTGGGAAAAGAAATTCATTATATTAATAATAGCGAGTTTTCTCAGTTTTTGGCCGCTGAAAGGACTTGTTAATGACATGAATTTGTAAAAAGTGGATTTTATAGATAATAAAATTATCTTAAATATTTTAGATTAATTTTTTGGGGTAAATAAACTCATAAGCAATAGTAAACTGAAAACATTAAATGAAGTTTGCCTTGTATTTTTATTCAAAATACCTTGTCGAGACATGTGGATAATATTGGAGGCGACGTTATCTATGTACGAATATTTTTTAAAATTATATGTAATAATAATAATATAATGGTGCAACAATATAGTAACATGATATTCAAATTATAATAATGTAAATTTATACACATATATAAAGAATTTCTGTATGTTTATGTACTTTTCTTAATTTCGAGATACCTATATTTGCAATGATGGAGAAATCATAAAAATAAACCGAATAAAAAAGGCATGAAAATTAAATAAATTTTTTAAGTGATTTGTAGGCAGGAATTTTTTTACAGTAGGATTTTTCTTTCCCATACCGATATATGAATAAAAAACTGAATAAAAACTAATACCATCAAACAACAATTGGGAAAGCATTACTTCGTTTTAACAACGAACGTAACTCCGAAAAAAAGTTAAGGCTTTGCCCAGTATCAAATATAATAATAATAGTAATAATAATAATAATAATAATAATAACATATAATAGCAATAAAAATAAGAATAATAACGAATTTTTTTAGGACTGATGTAGTTGCACTAAGTATACATTTCAAATTAAATTATTTTTATTGTATAGATCTATTGTTGGAGAGTTTTCTACATTTACTTATTCATAGCATAGTGTAAGTGAAATTATAAAATTTTCATACCTGTATGCCAATATCAGGCATTCGGACTCTAAAATCATCTTGGGCACAATAATCAAATCCCGTCTCTTTAACATGGGCTGTCGCACTAATTATGAAGGAACATTGGTCTAGCAGACACTTCTCGTAATCTTCGTATTTCACTTTCATATTCATTACTTGTTCTAAATGATTTTAAAAATAAGTCAATTTAAATTAATAAAAAAGGAAAAAGAACACAGTAAAAAGTACATATATACGTTTAAAATTTATAGGTAGTAAATTATTAAATAAATAAATAAATAAAAATAAATAGATAGATTTAGGAGCGTTGATTTATTTTATACTTGCCGTAAAGTACCGAAAGAAAGACCTCTTTTAGCAGACAGAAATTCTAATGATTTTAAGGGATGTCTATTATTGGAACTTTTGTGAAAAGTATGGGAATATTGAGAGAGTTGTGGTTACATTTGGAGTTTAATAAATTCCATAAGGTTTTTACAATTTGCAACATAAAATCAGATCAAATTAATATTTTTTTAGATTTAAAATTAACTTCCGTAGAAGTTAAGTAGTTGCCGTTATTGAGAAAAATTAATTAATAAAACAAATTTACATAAAATAATTAATGTAGATATGAAAGAAATATGGAGCAAAAATATATAACTTAATATAAATATCAATTTAATCTTAGTGCATAAAAATCAAGGCAATCATTATAGTCCAAGAGCCGACCGCACAAAACCCTCGGTCAGGATCGGCGAACCTATAGCAAGCGTGCTGTAAGTGGCACATGGTCAATTATTTTTCGCACATTAAGATTTAATTTCTAAAGTAAAATATATTAAGATAGCTCGAATAAAATAAAGTTGAAATTGAATGAAATATGTAAATTTTGACTAGCTTAGATTTGTCTGAATTCGATTAGTTCAATTGGTGGCCGTTGTAATACAGATTGAAGTGAAACTACTATAGTGACAGCAATCTAGCTCAATATTGGCTCAAAAATGTTTCAATTTATGAGGCTGTCAAAAAGGAAAAGATAACATTCATTATAAGGCATTATATGCGAAAATGACTATGGTAAAATTGGAATTTGATCAATTATTTATTATCTTACTTGGATGCGGATGTGAAAAGGCTCGCCATCCCTGCCCTAGGTCATCGCACACAAGAAAAAATACTTTATTTTATGGAAGAGTAGTAATAGAGGAACCTAATGATCCATGACTGCCGGCCGTGAAGTGGTGCATAAGCCAAAAATTGATATCACTAGTAGTTAACTCGTAGGTTTAGCATTGTTTTTATCCTACAATCAAAGGTTGGAAAATTGGATGCATGAAAACATAATGCTAAGTCTACGAGTCAACCTCTAGTGGTATTCACTTTTGGCTTATGCACTACTTCACTTCCGGCAGACATGGATCATTAGATTCCCCTGTTACTTCTCTTCTATAAAATAAAGGGTTTTTCCTTGTGCTTGATGACCTAGAGTTTTGTGCGGTCGGCTCTTCGACTATTAGCAATATCCTTCGAAAGAAACATCTTTTTCAAGCACCTGTAGAGCGAATAGCGAAGCTTGCCATTCAGATACAATATGTAAAAATATTAGATAAAAATAAATTAATGCCTGAGAAAATACAACTTGAAGGAAAGGTTTATAAATAGCATTTTTTCTATTAAAAAAAATACATATCTGAGAGGAGGAGGGGGGCTTATTTTCGGTATGTTACAGCATTTACATGTAGCTGCATTAAAAAAAATGTTTATTTTTCAGTGACTTTATTCCAACTAACATTGTTCATATTGGACGTCTTGTGGCATCATATCAGTGATGCCAGATTGAGGAATTTTTTTAATTCAGATTATTTGACTGTTACCACTTTTTTAAAATAGTACAATTCGCCTTATTTTTCAGGATATTTTATCTATTTTTAAATAGGCTGAATTTTTTGGCCTCAATCTTTCAACAGTGCATCATGTTCGGCAAACCAAAATTGTCTATTTCTCTTGCCATGCAAATAATCTCATTTCTTTTTATAATCGTCTTTTCGCGTGTTTTATCGAGCTGAAAAAAATATTTTACCATTCTTTTTTGTTGCATTTATTGAAGTTCTGAAAATATACAAATAAATTTTCGAAAAAGAAAATGAAAATTAAATAAGTTACAAGCTAATAAATTCGGAAGTACAAAAAAAGGTGTGTATGCACCTTGACATAATTGCTACCCTCCTAATAATTTGATTTTTTTTAAGTGTGTGTGTTTGGGGGGGGGGGGGACCAAAATGGCAGAGAAAAATATTTTGTAAAAAAAATATTGTATCAACTTATGGATAGTATCAGTCGATTCAGAAATTAAAAAAAAAAAAAAAATAAGGAAAGGTAGCTCACTTGACCTACATAATAAAATTTGAATTTTTACCGTTTTCGGGTTAAAAATGGCCTCATTTCTCTCGCTAAAACATGATAAAACAACATTATATTTTGGAGGGTTATCGTATTTTTATTTATTGTAACAAAACAGAGTTCTTTTCAAATTTTGATGAATGGCAATCAATTATTTAAAGAAAACTATTTTACCTGTATTAAAAAGAAAAGACAAACAAACATACCCAAAATACTGACCATAACTTCTTGTCAGTATTACTTAACGTTATTCACTTTTTTTTTTATTTTATTAGGTTATCTAACCGTGTTTTTGTCCGTAACGATGAAATTTTCACACTGACAGTTTTTAATATTTTGCGGACAGAAACAAATACAATGAACTCTATTTAAGGCGAAATCGATCGGTACCAAGAACATTTTCCATAGTAGATAATATTTCGCCTTAGACAAATTTTATTCTATATCTATGGATTCGCTGAGACTTGAAAATCTTTCCGAGTTAAATTTGGTCGGACAGACAGTTTTGCACAGAGTCCGATTTACAGAGTACTATAGTTCTATTTGATAGCATTGAAAATAACACATTCCGAAGCAGAAAACAACTTAATTTTTTATTTATTTCTTTTCTATGAATTGGTTTTGCTTTTGTCGTTATCCTGTAACCTTCGTATGTAATCTGTAAATAATTACGACAATATTTTTATTAAAATTATTTGTTGTTTGAAGTAATATTAACATATGCACTTATAATAAAAGCTATATCATGAGAACATACCGACGCCAGGTCCAAGTTGGATTTCAAATTCGTCCCTTTTTATCAATTTTTTCGGTTGCCCAGTGTATAAAGCAGAATGGACAAATAGTGATATATTAACAGTATTTTCATCGCCTGAATCTCGCTTATTGATAGCCTTCAATGTGACCTGTGAAAGAAAATAAATCATTGCATTTAAAAACGAAAATAAAAATCAATCAATCATTGAAAAAAAAAATCAGTTTTCATAGTTATCAACCCTAAAGGTTTTTGTGTATCACTGTTTTTGAATAGAAATATTAACTTTATTTCATGTAAAAATTCTGCAATTAATAAGACAAAAAATTAATTATAAATAATGATACTCAAAAGTCAAAAATCTGTGTTAAAATAATTTAAATTTCAACCCGTAAGGCATGGTGACGTCACTGCGACGTCGTTATGAAGTCACACTGTGACTTTGTGACTATCGATTGTCGATGTTACGTCACGTGACGTCGGTGTGAAGTCACAGTGACTAAAATGTGAAGTCGTTAGGGTCGTTTTAGAGCTCATTTGTGACGTCACATTGTAATCACTTTGTGAAATCACGGTGTGACAAATTTGTGAAAAATGCGTCATTTGTGACTACTTTGATATTAACATCGTGACGAAACTGTGACAAAAGCGACTTGTGACAAAGTGTTTTTTTAAAGTAAATAACATGTTTTGAAGAATTTTTATAATTTTCTAAAGATTTTTAAGAAAGTCACATCTCAGTCACAATGTGACGTCACTGAGTGGTGGCATTTTGGTCACAGATATGATGTGACCACAGTGACGTCATTGTGACGTTACAGTGACCATGCAACCTATGAGAAAACTGGAAAATTTTGAAAAAAAATTAAAATCTTTTGAAGAATGAATGGATTTTATTATTATAAGTAACATGCAGAATATTTGACAAATAATGACGCTTAAGATTCTGTAAAGGCCAAGAACTGTAATAACAACTTTTTTTAGAGCACTCTGATTGATGGGATTCGAACTGATATTTACCGAGATGATACAAATAACGACAAGTTCGTCCTTGATGAATTTAGAAAATTAAAACTATCACACAGTGAATTTGAGACCATTTTACTCCTAAAAATCCTGAATATAAGAAAATACCTGAAATTGTTTGTGATAGGAGATAGAATATATTCCGTGCCTAATAATAATGGCATCAGTGACAAACCTTCATCAAATCTCTGCCAGAAATAAACAGTGTGAGCGTTAAAAGGTGTATACTAATCGACAAATCTGTGCATACTGAGCTTCGTATATTTGAAGATGCTTTCAAGTCAGCCTATGGATACGTCATTTATTGCAAACCACATTCATTTCGAAGACTTCTTCGTCTAATGTTGATTTGCAATAAATGATGGATTCGTAGGCAAATTCGAGAAGCTCAGTATGCACAGATTTGTCGGTAAATATGCATTTTTTTACATTCACGATGTTTATTGCTGGAAGGGAGTGGATGACTCTTTGCCATTGTTGCTCTTCCATTTTTGGAAGCGGACCGCTCCAACCCTGACAAGTTAGCAAGAATGATTGCAGTATAAGAAGAGCTAAAGATAATGGGACTTTCCTGGCCGAGTGGTTAAGGCACTACGCTTTCACTCACTTGCGAGAAAAAAAAAATTATAAGATTTCATCATTTTGAATCTAAGCGCAATGTACCAAATTGTGCCACTGTTAGAACTAAACAACTTTAATAATGATATTTCTGTAAAAAATCAAACGGTTAATAGATTATGTACAGGATTGCCTTGCTTCAGGGAATTTCCCAGCCTATGTACCAGTATTATTTATAGAAAAATATATCTAGATAAAATAAACTAAACTTCCACTTATTTAATACAGAGATTCTCTGTAAGAAAGTTCTGGTGGCGAATAACTTCTTGGTGTGGAAAATCCCTGAAGCTTGGCAATCCTGACATAGATATTTTAAAACAAACTTACGTTAAATGGTTCACCTATAACAATATCATCTAGAAGACTGAATTCAAACTGTATATCTTCTAAATCGTCATTCAAATAATACCGAGAAAACACATCTTTACACTGTCTTAAAGCTCTCAACATGACTTCACGTTCCTCCTTGGAACCTAAAACAACAAACAATATTTACAATGATAATTTAGAAAATTCATCCTAAGATAACCATTTCGAAAATTAACTTAAATCGATTTCTTTAAAAGAATAAGGTAATAGAAAGAAACTTTAAAAGAATAAAATAATAGAAAGGATTTTCAATTTAAAAATAAAAGTACCAGTGGGTAGGGAAGGGAGGGGGACGACATTTTATAGAACCTTCAAAAAAAAAGGTGCACAGATATTTAACATACAATTTTAAAACAAGTAAGCTCATGAAATAAAAATGCAAATGTTAAGAATGAAGAATCGATTACCATAACATTCTGTAAACGGATTTACTCTTTTCAGTCCATGATTTTCTATATTATAATGTTGTATCAAGTTTCGGTTGTTATATCAAGATCAGCATACACACATACGTTAGTAATCTTTCTTAAAGAAAACGAATGTATTATTAAAAGCAAGTAATTCTTCTTGGTTGTTTTGTAAATGCATTTGCGGGGTGCACGTGTGAAAATGATTTTTTTTTTTATAATAAGCTTATATTTATATCGATTTTTATGAAGCATTATTTGTACCAAAAAAGTGTGGTATTATGTATGCCTGTGCTATACTCGTTAAACAATCATAATATAGTTACTTAAAAACATTTTTATTCAATACTTAAAAATACATTTATCATTGTTTTACAGTAAAAACATGTCATTTCACAATTTATTTTTAAAAATATTGTACTTTTGTGTTTAATATATAAAAATGCAATTTATAAAAACATAACTCTTATATGCAAATCATATATGATATATAAAATTATCTGTATTCTTTATGAAGGACCCAAATAATTTTTAATAGAGTTTTGTAGATAATCCAAAAATAATCATAGGAACTTATTAGCATAAATGCTTATATGACTTGTATTTTTTGAAATATTGATTTTTTATTAAACACAAAAGTACTGTTTTTGCAAATAAAATGTGAAGTGACATATTTTTACTCTAAAAAGATAAATGTATTTTTAAGCACTGATTTAAAATGTTTCTAAGTAACTATATTATGACTGTTTGACAAGTATTATAAACATATACATTCAAGAACATCACATTTTTCGGTACGAGTAATGCTTGATAAAAATCGATATAAATGTAAACATATTATGTAATACAGGCATATTATTATTTCAATTTGAGTTTACATAGATTGAAACAAAAGTCATATGAAAACTAAATTATACTTAGTGCTCTGAAAACTTAAATTTGTAAATTGGTAAATTTTGTATGCTCGATATACAAATATCAAACCTACAAAAAATAATTTTGCAGAAGGACGAGTAAAGGTAAGAATGTCATAAATACCAAAGAATCCTAATAAATGTTCTACAACATAAATTTATAACGTAAGATAAAAAATTAATGACTAAACAAATGTATACGTTATTAAAACATTAAAATATAATTTCATTTTTTAAAAGCACATATTCAGCTGAATGAATGATTTTATAGCCAATGTTTAAATTCGATATCTCATCAAGTTGACAGAAATTGAATGGCAACCAGCTAATTACTTCTGTCTCGTAACAGTATCTTGATGTTATGCTTCAGTCGGAATACAAAAAATTAATTTCATCATTATGTGTAGGTTTTCTTTTCTTTTAATTTCTTCCCTTTATAATGTCTTTAAAAAGTTTGGTGCATAGAAAACGCTACCTAACCATTGTCTCACTTTCCTGGTATCTACTGCACATGTTTCATCTGGGAATTGCGTACCTGTTTCGTACATTTAAAAAAAAGGAAAAAAGAAGTAAAAGAAAGAAAGAAAAACAGGCGGATTTTTAGGAGAATGCAGTGACAATCTGGACTCCAGAACAATTCATGGTTTTTTAATGGAAAAATTTTCTGGATTTTTTCCGTTAAAATAGCTAGTTAATAGTACCAGAATACACTCTAAAAAATAAATGTGTAAATTAGCTAATTTCACACATATATATGTGTAATATTTTAAAATTACATACTTTTTATCAAATTTACACACTTTGAATGAAAAATTTACATATATTTACGTGTATTTAGCACAGATGTGAAAGCAAGTATGTAATTTGTTATCACTTGATAAACACAGACAAGTGTGTAAATACAGAAAAAGGTCTGATTTTACACGAATTGGAATGTTATTACAATTTAAGCATAGTTATGTATACACGGATAAGTGTGTAAATTTCAAAAATCACCCAATTGTCACAAAAAAAAACACATTTTGTACAAAACGTTACCTGTTTTTATGTGCATTTAATTTATGACATTGAGTTTGCAAGTTGTTATCGGTTGATAAACACATTTAAGTGTGTAAATATAGAAAAATACCTGTATTTACACGTATTGAAGTATTAAATATAATTATAAATGTTTAAATCTTAAAAGACAATGTCTAAATGTGCATATTTAAATACAAAAAAAAAAAAAAAAAATAAATAAATAAATAAATAAATAAAATAAAATAAATAAAAACTTTAATACATTTTAAAGTGCATATTTAATTTCAGTTATTAACTGTATAAGTATAGTACTTTGACAGGAGTTAAAAATTGAAACAATTAATGTTTAGCTCACAGTTTAACAAAGCCTGAGAGCTAATGTGCTAGCAGGTTCAGTATGTATGTATGTAAGAATGTAAGAACGTAGCGCTTTAACTACCGATAAAAATATTGGATTTGCTTGAAATTTTTTATACAGGCTTATTCATAAGGCGCTTCCCTGGTTAGTTTTGGGAGTTCATTGGTTAAATATAAAGGGGGAACAGGGATTAGACCCCCCCTTTAATTTAGGCAAATGAGATTTTCATGCAGAATTATCAGATTTCATACATATTTTAGATATAAGATTATTCTGATAAAACGCCCCCATGATTAATTTGTATGTTTATTGGTTAAGTATAAAAGAAGGGAATGAGGGGTTGTGACCCCTCTTAATTTAAGTGAATGTCTTTTTCTTGCAAAATTTACCGATTTGCTTTTTTTTGTATAGATTTATCCACATAAGGTGCTTACCTGATTTGTTTTGGGGATTCATTGGTTTAGTATAAAGGATGGAACGAGAGGTTACACCCAAAAATTTAGGTAAATGGTTTTTTCATGCAGAATTTACCGATTTGCTTCAAGTTTTTTATCCAATTTTTTCTTATAAGGCGCTTACCCGTTTTGCTGTGGGGTTTCATTATTTAAGTATAATGGGGGGAGGGGGGACGGGGGTTACTCCTCATAATTAAGGTAAGTGGTTTTTTGATGCCGAATTTACCAATTTACTTCAAAAAATTTTTGTATAAGTTCATTCTGATAAGCACTTACCTGATATGTTTTGAGGATTCACTGGTTAAGTATGAAGCGGGGAACGGGTAACTACTTCCTTACTACGGGTAACTATGAGTTTTTCATGCAGAATTTACCGATTTGCTTCAAATTTTGAATATTGGTTCATTTTGATAAGGTGCTCCCCTGATTAAGTTTAGGAGCTCTTTTGTTAAGTATAAGGGGGGGAATGGAAGATTATCTTCTATAAATTAGATAATTGCTTTTTTATGCAGAATTATCCAATTTGCTTCAATTTTAATTATAGGCTCTTTTAAATAAGGCAAATGCCTGAATAATCATGGAGTTTAATAGTAAATTATAAAGTGGAGAACGCTCTCCCCTTGAAGTTAGATAAATGAGTTTTTGTGCAGACTTATCCGATTTTCTTCAAATTTTGAATACAGGTTGATTCTGATACGGCGTATCCCTGTTTAGTTTTTAGGAGTTCGATGGTTAAATATAAACGGGGAAAGGGGGAACTAATCTCTGCCTTAGTTTTGTTTTTCGCGGAGCATTGTTCTTTGAAAAAAAAATAAGGCTGTAATATATAATTACTGCGAATAGCCTATAAGCTCAATGCCACCAGTTTAACTGGGCAATTTCTTTTTTCTTTTAACATGCTCTTTCCTCCAGAGCTGATTCCCCCTCCCCTCCGTATTTCAAATAAATTGCAAGCACATAAACAGCTCCAATAATCAAAATTAAAATTTGTCTTCTAAAAGAGATTCAAAAGTCTTAATCATGTCATTGCCAGGTGGTCATATCATATCTGTGACCTCTGTAGTAACGTCACATTATGACTCAAATGTAAATTGCTTAGAAACATTAAAAAAAGCAAGAACTTTACAAAACATGTCATTCAGTGTAAAAAAAAAACTTTTTAGATAAATTTTTAAATGTTTATGCCATTACTACAGGAAATCAAAGAGGAAATCCAAATTACAGATGCTCTAATATAAAAATCTTATTTATTTAACTACCATATCGAAGAACGTAGACAAAAACATCTGCAAAAAATATCGTCTGCGGGTGATTGGAGAGAGGTAAACATAGTGTATTTATTCTTCTCAATTCCTTCTTAATTGTTCACCGCGGACATTAGTGGCTGTGTGCTCTGTTTGATTTATGAACGTGTATAGTTGGTATATATTTTAAAACTTTACAAAAAAAAAAAAGATATATAGGAATATTGTTTATTAATATTTTACAAAGATTTTCTGTCCGAAGAAGGTACAGGGGCTTTAACGTTGTTACATGAGCACGCTAATGTTACTGTACTGTATTCGGAAAGAATGGTCTTCAAAAGAAACCTTGCTCTATTTGGATATTTGAAATAGAATACATAAAGGACGATGTTAATAGGAAACAGGTATGAATTTTGCCGTTTTTAGGTGCGTTCGTAATTATATAATACGTAGCACCTATAGTGGTCGTTCAGTCCGTCCGTCTGTCCGTCCGTCTGTCCGTCCGTCCGTCTGTCCGTCCGTCCGTCTGTCCGCATATAACAACGCAAAAACTACCCAACCGAATCGTTTGAAATTTAAAATACATAATTATTACATAATTTTGTCGAGTCATTTCAAATTTTTTGAAAATCGGATGCATAGATCAATTACAGGGGCAATCAAAAGTATTCCGTTACATTACGGTCAATGGGGAAAAGAGTTTCAAATGCATTTTAATCGTTTTAAATTTAAAATACGCAATTGTTACATAATTCTGTCGAGTTATTTCAAATTTTTTGATAATCGTGTGCATAGATCAATTACAGGGGCAATCAAAAGTATTCCATTACATTACGGTCAATGGGGAAAAAGTTTCAAATATATTCTATACGTTTGAAATTTAAAATACATAATTATTACATAATTTTGTCGAGTTATTTCAAATTTTATGAAAATCGGATGCATAGATCAATTACAGGGACAATCAAAGGTATTCCGTTACATTACGGTCAATGAGAAAAAATGTTTCAAAACATTTTAATCGTGTTACACTCATGCGAACTTAATAAAATTTATATGCAACTATAAAGTACATATTATAATATACATCTTACATAATTTGTGGTACAAAGAACATTTGTTATTGATTTACAAGGCCACACAAAAGATAGGGAGATAGGTTACATAATGGTATAGGGAGAACATTGTTTGATGAGCGTTTAAATTGTAATTCACTATTTACAATTTTATGAGATTGATATATGAAAGTAAAATTTCGTTATCGTACGAACGCACCTAATTTGCTACGCTTCACGTGCAATTTCCAACTTGTTTATAACGATTTAGTTAATTTCACATAAATATCTTATAAAAGCAATAACACTCATTAAATTAACTGTTATGAATTAAATAAGTTTATCAGTTTATTAGGATGAGCGAAGCGAATCCTCTACTAGGCCACTCAAATTACATTTTGTCGTACACTTTACAAAAAAACTATTCAATATTTTAACTTCAAATTAAACACAAAAATAAATTATGATCTGTAGATTTGCACAATATAATTTTTTTACAGTAAAACGTTAAAAAAATTATTATTTTAATTAATTTATTTTACATGCATTTCCAATACGGACGCATTTTAGCAAATAAATAAATAATGAAACGCGTATATCTTCAGAAAAAAAAATATAAATCATGGAGTAAATAATTATAGATAGAATCATGATTAATTTAATAAATAAAATATGTTTTCATTATTCAGCAAAATCGTTTGCACAGATGACACTTAAACATTTAAAAAAAATTGTTTTTTGTATTTTTTTTTTTTTTTTTTTTTTTTTTTTTGTAAAGTGGCAACAAAAGAATTGTAAACAAATAAAATTGTTTGTTAAATTTGTTATATAAATGAAAAATTGAAAGAATTGAAGCGTGAAGTTGTTGCCTCGATTTAAGCTCTTTATAAATGTACTAAAGCAAAGTTGGCCGATTCAGAAACGACAAATTAACTTTAACCATTTCTTACTTTATCATTTGGATCTAAAGTAATGTTACGTTCTTATTTGTGGACCGAAAAAGGTTTAGTGAACGGGACTTTAGACTTTATTGCACGTAATAAAGAAAATCACAAGCCACCAGACCAGATATAGCGAATAATCATGGATAAATTTGAATACTACAATGATTTAACTTTTAAGAATTAGTGCGCACCAATTACCCCAATAATTAAATTCTGAAAAAATGGAAGCATAAATTGCTCAAGGAAAGAATTTCTTTTACAGTTAGCTTTTGGTGTTACAATTCATAAATCCCAAGGTTTAACATTAGATGAAGCAGTTGTAGATATTGAGGATATATAGACACCAGTTGGCTTAAAAACGTACATAACGTTGTCGGAGTGAAAATCCTTCAAAATTAAGCATTCTATAGAAATTTTCCTTGCGAAAAATTCTACAATATCAAAAATTCTGATACGCTAACATGTATAAAAACGAAGAAATTAGAAAAAAAAGTTTTACAGTTAAAAATTCATAGTATCAACGAAAGCAGATTTCAAATTTTTTTTAGAAAATAGGATTTTGACGAAATAACTTTCTTCAAGCTCTCTTCAAATATATTATTCTAAAATAGCTATCAAAGATTATTTGAAATTAATTACAAAGATTGGAAACATGCATATTTCAAACAACTTTAAAAAACACCAGTGGTTACTGGAAACTGTAAAAACATCTTTAAAAGAGCTTTTAGTTGAAAATTTAAAAATATTTTGTAAAAGTTTGCATCGAAAATATTTTATTATTCCAGTCTTACATAATAAATAAAAAATTAAAATGCGCCAAAACATATAATAACGTTTTTGTTTAATAAAGATGCAAAAATAATATTAAAAAATATTTTTACTTTCAAATATCTGTTTTATAAAATAATGCTTCGCGAATCCAAACAAAGCATGGCTTTTGCTTGTTTAATTTAAAAATGATATTCAAATCTGGTATAAATCTGGTATAAAAGTCATAATTTCCTTTTAATAATCAAATTATGGATTCTTTTATTAGGCTAGCAAGTATAATAATTTTCAGCAAATAAACGAATAAAGTAGCCAAATCTTATTTTCTCATTCTGCTTTTGCAATAATAAATTTATAGCAAATATTGGAACTAAAAATAGAATGAAATAATGACATCCGCTGAATCGCTATTGTAAAAGAAGGCATGAGAAAAAAAATTATAAAATATTAAGCATAGCAAGAGCTTATTCAGTAAAAGTTGAATGTGTTTACTTTTTCAAGTCATATACACCAAATAAAAATTTTCATGATTAATTAAGGCAGCAAAACTGTCTGAAACACTAAATGCTGAGAACTTAAGTACTAATAATGGTGCTGTTTAATGTTTTGAGGATTTCATATATAATTGGCTATTCCTTATATTTACTTTGTATGTGTGTATGAATGTGCTGACATATTTTGGGGGGTTAATATATGCAAACGTGGATGTAAATTTATATTCAGGCTATTGACAGATTGCAAAATGAGATGCAAATAAATTTGTTAATTTTGTTATTTGTGTTACTAATTGATGAAATTACTTATTTGCAGTTGTTATGAATTCTGTAACTATTTGCTGTTTCCTCTAAGCACTTTTTTAGGGTGAAAAAACTTTCTTCTTAGGAAATTGGCAAAATGCTACCTTATTAAAATATAATTAAATTCACTTACAGTAAACACAGCTTTCTTGTAATACAACTTCCAAATTACACATAATTTCTTTATCTAAGTTCCCAAGATCTTATAAAAGTGATAGAGAATTATTTCTTTAGAAAAAAATTAAAACATGTTATTATTTAATTGTATTTTTCAATTTGTAATTCATAAAATTATTAAAATTAATGGCACTTTGTTTATCATAATGAGAAACTGAATGCTTTTTATAATTACTAAACACATTACTCAGTATATTTCCCCATGAAATAATGTATTTTTTGGAACTAGCATCTTCCTTTTTTTTTTCTAGAATGAGCACTAAATTGTTAATAATCATTTTAGTAATTAAAATATGTTATATACTAATTAAAAATTATATTATTACAAATTTTATGCTAATTAAAAATGTATATTATGTTCCTAAATACAGAGATTGTTGTTTAATAATTATTAATTTTAAATAGTGTTAATAGTTTATGTTAAATGCAGTTATTAATAATTGGAATAAATGTAAATATCACTAGTATTTAATATAGTTTTGCATAATATTGCATAATATTATTGCAAAATATTAATGTATATAATGTTATTATATGCTACAAAGGAAACTACCAGTGTTGGGTATGAACGCGCTCACTGAACGAAAACTCACGAGTTTCGCTCACTATTTGTGAACTTTGAACTGAACTTCGCTCACTATTTTATAAACGAGTTTGAACTGAACGGAAACTCAAAAAATAAACGAGTTTGAACGAAATTTACGTTCAATTTTACGTTCAATTTTTTCATAATTTATTTAAAATTTTTCCAGACCTCAGTACATTTTTTCCCTCTTTCAAATGCCATTTGGAGGCCGACACGCGCCTCAGGAAGGGTTAAGTCTGGATATCATTTCTTTGGGTAGTATCCTAGTCTTACATATTCTGTACCCTCGGGTCGCGCCGAACCGGACCTGGACTACATACAATTTTCGCCGAAAATACATACATACAGTAAACTCTCTGTATAAGGTGGTCTGTGTGTAAAAAGGAAATAATGTCTAACTCGGAAAGATTTTCAAGTCCCCGTGAATCCGCAGTCAGAGTAGAATTTATCTAAGACGGAATATTGTCTACTACGAAAAATTTTCATGATACCGAGCAATTCCGCCTTAGCCAGAGTTTATTGTAATTTTACATTACCATAATTCAACAATTAAAATTTTCTTTAAAGAGTAGTACATAGGACTTAAATATATTTTTTAAATTCAGTCTCTCTTGTTCTTCTGCAAGTTGGGGGGGGGAGGTTCTAAAACTGCCAATTTATCACATATATTTATTTCTTAAATCTTATTTATAATTTGATTACATATAATTTTAACTATACATAATAATTTACATATTATATAATTATTATTTTCATTACTAATATAAAATAAAATATTTAATATAATATAGTAATAGTAATAAAAATAATAAAAATAATTAATAATAATAAATAATAAATTAATAATACATACATATCAATTAAATATAAGTAAAATTAAATGTTAAAATAAATGTAATTAAATATTACAAGCTATACTTATTAACAAAAATTTATTTAAAAAATGATTTTGTTGACGCATAGTGATATAAACTCAATCTCCCTTGTTCGTCTGTCGCGGAGGGGGGGGGGGGGGTACAAACTCCGAATCTATCATAGCTGTTGACGATAACTTTTTGTCGGGCTGTTTTCTAGAATCTAGGGGAAAAAGTGACCGGAAAAACAAGAGCGCAAAAGAGTGACACGAAAAAAGTGATCTGAAAAAAGGGACAAGGAATTGATTAATATTGAACTTGTCGATAAATAAGTGGTATGATAATAGTATTAGAAATGGCGGAAAATAAAATATTAACGTTTTTTGAATAAATCTTTGTTAATGAGCATATTTTCTAATATTTTATTTATTTATACAGTTATTTTTAATATGTCCTATAACTTAAAAAGATATCATTTTTTCAAATTAATTCTTGTTAAAGAAACTAATATTTAATATTTAAAACATTTATTTTTTAATTTTATTTAAATTTAATTTTACATTTAATTTATATTTATGTATTATTAATTTATTATTGATTTATTATTAATATACTGTATTAATTATTATATATTATATAAATATAAACATAAAATATAGCAAAATCTTAATATTTAATTTTATAATAATAAAAAATAGTAATTTTATAATATATAATTCACTATACACATTTAAAATTATAAATAATCAAATTATAAATAATATTGAAAACAAAAATATAAGAGATAGATTCGGAATTTTTAGACACCCCACCCCACAGAAGAATGAACAGACTGAATTAAAAAAATGCAAACATTTAAATACTTAGTATTAGTATACATCTGTATTCTAATTCTCTGTATCTTACAAATTATTTTTATTGGGGCAGTGACAGGTTTTGAGAAGTTTTAAAGACCCCCTCCCCCCCGTCCCTCTAATCTCAGTCCCGGGAGAGCAAGGACGCTCGATCGGTCGGGTGAGGGTACCCGACTCGATGCAGGATTCTAATCAGAGGTAAACGAAATCTAATTAACGTTAACTATCTTTTTCGGATGGAAAGCAAAGCAATTA
Organism: Maratus speculifer; assembly: GCA_964019185.1. Classification (NCBI taxonomy): domain Eukaryota; kingdom Metazoa; phylum Arthropoda; class Arachnida; order Araneae; family Salticidae; genus Maratus; species Maratus speculifer. Next base: position 50,128,825 of record OZ025290.1, on the reverse strand, counting down.
ATTCAAATTTTAATTATTATTTTTCATGTTTAAAAAATTAAATCAAAACTTCAAAACGTATATATAATTATTAGAAAAAAAAAAGTAAACAACCTTTATTAACTTCTCAATAAATTATCATAGAAGAAAATTACTGTTACCCAACGATTAGAAATAATGTCTACTTTTAAATGATGCATATAAAATTTGCTTAGGGGCATATCTACACATTAATATGAAACCAAACTTCACTTTTTTCAATAGCAATGCTCAGTTTTAACAAGATACAGTAAAACCTCCATAACGGACACTCCCAAATAGCGGACACCTCTATTTAACGGCCAGTTTTCCAATCCCCACTCCGAAAACCTAAATTTTTGTATGTTTAACCTCTGAATAACGGACATTCCAAATAGCGGACACTATTTTCGGCGATAAAGGATGAAAAAGTATTTTTTTAACATGAAAAAAATAGAAAAAAAGTTAAAAGATCTCTAAATTCATCAGGGCAATGTGTCACAAATTTTGTGATCACAGATAAATGTAGAGAGTGGGCTGAGGAAATTTCTCCTTCACGTTCATTGTTGAATTCAAGGAGTTGCCTGGGAGGGACAGCTCCCAGAGAATTTAAATGTCTATGTCCCCCCGGAAGATATTATGATTTTATGTTTTTAATGAATAAAAAGCGTAATCCCTATCCCCGCTCGGAACTCTATAATGACCATTATAGCGTAAAACAAAATACACATAATTATGTGTAAAACAAGTTACACATAATCGCAGCAAAAGTAAACTTTTGTAACAGATTTTTTTTTTTTTTTTAATAAGAATGCTATAAACAAGTTAAAGGTGTGCACAATTTTTATTTAAGTTTTATTGCTTAAAAAATAATTTTAATTTCTCATTTATCACATAATAGATGTTTTAGAACATACAAATGTCAATTAATGAAATATTAAGCATTTCTTAGCGATTTTTGTATCTCTGAGGTTTTCCCAATAACGGACACCTCCGAATAGCGGACAATTTCTGTGTTCCCGAGGTGTCCGTTATTTAGAGGTTTTACTGTATTTCAAATCTTCGTTTCAAACTACACCTAGACATACAATTTCAAGCCATTTGAGTGACAAGTTTTTATATTATAAGCATTCAAAATTTAGTGCTTCTAATGTTAAATTATAGTTTCATATTTTTATTAATATGTTCTGAAATTATATTCCTAATATGCTGTTTTTCTCTTTCTCTTTTTCTTTTTCTTCTTCCTCTTTTTTTTTTTTTTTTTTTTTTTTTTTTTTTTTTGGTAGCAATGCAATAATACTAAAATACAAAAACATAAATACATGAAGTTGCAATTTTTATAATTTTATTATATGAATTATGAAATTAAGATTCAGAAAAATTATGAATTGTATTTACAATTTTTTTTGATGGATTTATATTTATCAAACGCTGCTTCATGTAATTTCAAAATTTCAAATTGTTTTTCCGAATAGTTTTCAAATTATCCTTAAAAGACGATAAAATGATGGATTAAGGGGCCATCTACGATGGAAGTGACTAGACATTTTAAGAATTCTTATCGATTTTGTAACCTAGCGGTCTTCAATTACTGCTTGAGGGGCGCTTAAGATGCCCTGATCAAATAGTCTTTTTCGGGCAACAATCGAGTACCCAATTTCAATTTGAATATAGCCCCTAAAATATGCTCGTTTTAAAATAATTAATTTCTCAGAATTCTATGGTATGAATTGCCTGAAAAGTTATTTTTAAGCTAATTGAAGAGTGTACAATTCATATACGCGGACAGAATCGAATACTGCTATTGATTAAAAAAAAAAAAAAGTCGGGATTTGTTTTAACACGTTGAATGCCATGTCAGACACCGGTGACCAACACTGAACTTTCTGTTTAGACCACATCAGTCACTGATGCCTGACAATGTAAAATATGATATAAAACTAAAAAAAAAAAATACATTGTGTTAAGTAATTATTGAAACTTCATTTAAAATTTACCTACATTTATTTATTAAATGATTATTGGGGTCATTCGAAAAAACGTGTCAGAAAATCTACTCGTACCGGAAAATTCTGGCCATTAATTACTAAACATGAGATATTGGAAACAATATCTAATAATTAAATGCTAGAATTTTTCGGTACGGATTAATTTTCCACAACAGACACGACTTCCCGAACTACCCAATATATCCTTAAATAAAAGGCGGCTTAAATGGAAACTTCAGTGTCAGTCACCGGTGATTGACACTTTCTTTTCCAGAGTCAGTAGGGAAAGTACCCTCACCCCCCCCCCCCCCCCCCCACGACCGTATTTTTCATTTCGAACTTAATAAAAACCTCTCCCCTCTTTTTTTTTCGGGAGAGATAGATTCGGAAAAAAAGTGCGAAATTAAAAAAGTGCGTAAAAAACATGAAGCAATTTTGAATGCAAATATTTTATTTTGTGTAGTTAAATATTTCGAAAATTTATATATTTTTATAAATTTATCTATTCTGTTTCATTGCAGTCATGTTTTTTTTCTTATTATTAAAATACATCCATTTTAAAATTCGGGATCAAATTGACACAGCACGCTGAAAATGTGTGAATGAACAACATAACATAGGGGGAAATCTACCGTCCTTTTTTTAAAGTTTTAATGTAGTAAAAATATAAAAACCTGATAATCACAATCATATATAATTGAAATCGAAAATTCTCTGAAACCAGCCAACAAGCAAACCTCAAAATGGGGGAAAAAAAAAGAGTATTATTTCAGGAACCGATGAGAAAACATTTTTGTCGCTGATCCCAGTGACAGACTAGTAAAAGAATAAAGAAGAGAAGATAACCCCATACTGTGCGTAGGAATGCTCTAGGGTAGGAAATCATGATCTGAGCATAGGCAACAACTTGTCAATATGCGTACGATTTACAAATCCAGGCGCCACCTTCTGAGAAAGTACCTTTTGAAGTAAAACGCTACGATCCTTGCTTAAACTTGGTATCTAATCGTATTGTATGGTTATCTAATAGTATTGTATGGCAAATCGTCGCTTCGTCATCCACTTTCTTTTTACGATGAGGGTGGTCAAGTAACGATTTCAACGCTGACAGCTCCTGGACCACCCATGAACTGGAAACACTCTCTTTTCATGCAAATTTCGCCTAAGTTACAAATATATATTTTTTTCCGGTAAAAAAATTATATTAGCTTTAAATATTATTATCACAAATCCTTATAGATTTCTTGATCGTTTGCTTTTTCTAAAGATGTATGTATTTATTAAAATAAGAAATCTGTCTGTATAAATATAGTTAATACATGTTTTTATGTAATGTGATGACAAATGATTAATGAAAGGTTTTACCGAGTGGAGTTTCTCTATACGTGTAAATTGTTTTTCTATTAAAAAATGCTTTTCACATTTTAAAATGATACACGGGCATATGGTAATCGAAAAAAAAGTGACCGGAAAAAAAGTTATCGGAAAAAAGGTGACATAAACTACAAAAGCGGAAAAAAGTGACACAGAAAATAAGTGACGCGGAAAATAAGTGACAAGGAAAAAAAGTGACAAGGAATTGATTTTGGGGATTTATTATTAATTTTGGGGATTCATTGGTTAAATATGAAAGGGGGATTGGGGGGGGGGCTCATAGTTTAGGTAAATGGGTTTTTCATGCTGAATTAACTGTTTTGGTTCAATTTTTGGATATATGTTCATCCTGAAAACACGCTTGCCTGATTAGTTTTGGGAAGGGACGGTTACCCCCCCCCCTATCCGTCTTCAATTCGATGAATGGGTTTTTACGCAGAATTATCCAACGTGTGTCAAATTTGCATATAGGATCTTTTCGATAAGGCTTATGTATAGTATAAAATGCCTGAAGAGATTCTAGGAGTTTAAGGGTTAAGTGTAGAGGGGGAACGGGGGATAACCTTTCTTAAATTAAATTAATGGCTTTTTACGCATAATTATCCGATTTGCTTAAAATTTTGGACATAAGTTCATTATGATAAGACGTATCTTAGATTAGTTATGGGTTCTTCTGCTTATTATAAAGGGGGGGAACGAGCAATTCTCCCCCTCAAACTAGATAAATATGTTTTTATGGAGAATTATCCCATGTATTTCAATTTTAAATATAGGTTCTTTCCGGTAAGGTGAATTCCGGAATAGTTTTAAGGATTTAATGGCTAAGTGTAAAGGGGAGATGGAGGAAACCCCTCTTAAATTAAACAAATGGCTTTTTATGCAGAATTATCCGATTTGCGTCAAAATTTGGACATGGGTTCATTATGATAAGACGTATTTCTGATTAGTTATGGGGTTCTATTGGTAATTAAAAAGGAGGGCGGGTGATTACGATACATACCTTATATTAGATTTAAAAAAATTATGCACACTTATCCGATGTATTTCAAATTTTGGATATAGGATCTTTCTCATAAAGTGAATTCCTGAATAGTTTTATAGGTTTAATGGCTAAGTATAGAGGGGGAACGGGGTATAAACCCCCTTAAATTAAATAAATGGCATTTTACGCAGAATCATCAGATTTGCTTCAAATTTTGGATGTATATTCATTATAAGAAGGCAAATCTCTGATTAATTATCGGGTTATTTTGATAATTAAATAGGGGAAGCGGGCGATTAATCCTCCACTCTTTAAATAAAATAGTTTTTTTTTTCTTTCACAACTATTCAACGTATTCCAAATTTTGGATATAGGTTCTTCCTGATAAAGTGAATCCCTGAATAGTTTTAAGGGTTTAATGGCTAAGTATAGAGCGATGAACGGGGGATAACCCACAATTATTCAGGACTTCGCTTTATCATAATGAACGCCCAATCAAAATTTGAATCAAATCAGATAATTCTAAGTAAAAAGCCATTTATTAATTTAAGGGAGGTTATCCTCCGTTCCCCCATTGTATACTTAGCCATTAAACCTTTAAAATTATTACGGGATTCACATTATGAGAAAGAACATATATTCAAAATATGAAATATATCGGATAAGTGAGCATAAAAAACAATTTATCTAATTTAAGGGGGGGGGGAATAATCACCCGCCCCAATTTTTAATTGGAAAAATAACCCTATATGTAATCAGGGATACGCCTTATCATAATGAATCTAGAATCCAAAATTTGAAGCAAATCCGATAATTCTGCGTAAAAAGTAATTTAATTTAAGATGGATTATATTCTATTCCCCTTCTACACTTAGATATTAAATCCTTAAAACTATTCAGGGATCCACCTTATCAGAAAGAACCTATATTTAAAATTTGAAATACATGGGATAATTCTGCATAAAAACCTATTTATCTAGTTTCAAGGGGAGATAATTGCTTGCCCCCTCCCTTTATAATAAACAGAAGAACCCCATAACTAATCAGAGATACGTCTTATCATAATGAACCTATGTCCAAAATTCTAAGCAAATCGGATAATTATGCGTAAAAAGTTATTAATTTAATTTAAGAAAGGTTAAAAGGGGGGCTCGTTCCCCCTCTATACTTAACCATTAAAACTCCCAAATCTTCTCAGGCATTATATACTATATATAAGCCTTATCAAAAAGAACCTATATGCAAATTTGACACACGTTGGATAATTCTGCATAAAACCCATTCATCTAATTGAGGACGGATGGGGGGGGGGGGTAGTAATCGTACTAATCAGTAGGGATGGGACGAATATTCGGCCACTATTCGGTATTCGGCCTATTCGGCCCTTTTGCCGAATATTCGGTCGGCCGAATATTGAAGGCTTGTTGACCAAATACTTCGGCCGAATACCTGTAGCCGAATATTTAGAGATATTGTGCCGAATATTGCTAAAATCTCGCCGAATAGTGAAAGCTATCTTGCCAAATAAATTTCGGATTTAAAGAATTTCATTCTTGCAATTTTTTTTCCTCTAATCCAAATTGGCTACTTCATTTATGAAGTCATTCTCACTCTTACTTACAAAATATAGAGTTATTCAGATACTAAAAAATACACAGCCTTTCTGTATTTCCTATAAAAGTTAGTGATAGTCTAAAAAATGCTGCCCAAGTTGGAGATTTAATTGTACGGGAAATGTCATCATTAGAGAATGATACATTACAATTAAAGATATAAAAACACTGCCTTATTCTAAAATGCTCAAATATTTATTAATGTCTGCAAATTCCATGCACATATGAAAAAGGCTCTTATAAAATTCATAACTTATTTTCTTTAAAGTAAGAAATGAAAAAATTTATTCACTAAGTGTGTTAATGAAGATTCATTTTCAAAATTAAATATAATATATCACCATTCCAAATACAGCGGCAGAGTTGGGCAAAATACATCGAAAAATCATTTTCGATACAAAATACATTAGTTTTAGAGTCTAAAATACAAAATACAAAATACTTTTCAAATTGAAAAAGTTCAAAATACAAAATACATGTATTTTGAAAATACATTCAAAATACAAAATACATTTGAAAAATTAAAAAAAAAATGCCTATGAGATTAGATGTTTGTACGGGCCATGCCCGACAATGTTAGCTGGCCATTTTTAATCCCGACACTCGGGCCGGGCCTAACCGGACCTGTTTTTCAGTCGTTCCGGGTTTGTCCGGGTCGGGTTTCGGGTTTATTTTTTTTTTAGAAAGATAGACTCAGATGGGCCTCGTCATCATTTTTTCGGGTCCCGGCTTTAATTTTTCTGCAGATTCGGGCCGGGCCTGACTAATTCCTTCCAGATCGGATTGGGATTGAGTTTCATTCTTCCTAGAGAACTAATTGCGGTAGCCAAAAATATTAGTATAGATTCCCGATCCAGCCCGTATGAAAATCATTGGTTCATTCCGTCACGGTCAGCCTATGGGAAAAATCAGTAAAATCTGGCCCGACCAACATTTATTTTTCAAAATATATATATATATATATATATATATATATATATATATATATACGTATTTTTAAATTACTATAATTTTACCATTAAAATTATTATTATTATTTATGAACAGTAAGTATATTTCTGGATAAAAAAAATTAAAGCACAGCAAAGGGAACTCTGAGAATGAATCTGTCTAAAAATTCTGTCTTAAACAGGAAATGTATTGATTCATGCAAAATAAATTTAATAACAAAAAAAAAAAAGAATATGATACATTTACAACAATCTACGTTCCTCGTTCGAGCTAAAAAAAAAACCTGTCTATAATCTATTTTTTTCTCCTATCCTGTGCGAATCCTTCTCAGAATATTTTACTGTATAGCATTTTTCGATTTTTAAGTTTTCAAGGCATAAAGTGATATTTAAGACTGCTCTCATCTGTTCTGCTCAACAAGTGCGAATGTTTTGACACATTTACAAATCTATTTTTTAACGGAAAGCTATAAAATTGGAAGGCCTGACTGTGGAAGCGATTTGGAATCGAACTGAATTTTCCATTTTTGTATCAATAAATTATCATTTGAGTTATAATGATTTCGATCACGTGACAAGCACGATTTTCACTCCAGTTTCAGAGGTTATTCTTCTTTCTCGAGGAAATTCGATTCAAAATTATGTGAAAATGAGTGGCGATTAAATAATTTCTGCACCTTCTAGCTTCATGCATTTCCAAAAAAAAAAAAAAAAAAAAATATTAAAAGTGTCATAAAGTTGTCCTTTTTGACTAAGAACAGCCTTAATTATGACAAAAACATTTACATAAAAATAAATATTCATTTTAAAATTAAATATCGCAGTCTAAAGTGCTTTTTTAAAAGAAAGTCTATAGGCTTTCTTTTAAAAACATGGAAAAAAATAAGTATTTTTGATTAGAATTCCCCGTACAAGATGATTTTTAACCACATCGACACAGAAATTTATGTTTTCTGGAAATTTAATTGGTACGGGCTAATCAAGTTTTTGTACGAACAGGGCCTGGACGAAGAGCTTTTAACTTTTATATAGAGCCGGACTAATTCCGGGATTTTACTTTTTGTATCAGACTGTGTTAATATTTCTTTTCTACGGATCGAAACTTTATACTTGTTCGGACCAATAATTTTTTGTTTTGTGTCGGAATGGTCCGAACAAAAAAGGTCTTTGTTCGGTTTAAACCGGACATAATAATTTTCGGCCTGTGTAGACCTCTTATTTGTGTTTGCAGAAAGCAACTGTTAGGCGTTTTTGTAACACCGATTAAATTCTTTGAAATTATAAATTATCAAAGTAAAAAAGCAAAAGGAAAGTTAGATAAAGAAAACAAATCAATCTATTTGAAAATATTCTTTATAAAATAAACGAAGAATACTTACAGATAAAATGTTAAAATGTATACAAAAATATAAAATCTTTCTTGGGTATAATTCCGCCTAATTTTAAGCATGGGAGTAAAGTGTTATCAAAACAATCTATAAATTAAAATTAAGTTTGGAAATTACAATTGGCCTTCAAAAGAAAAAAAGAGCTCTCAGATTGAAAATTACTTAATAAATATCTTTTTTTGGAGAATTTATAATTAAGGATAGACAGAGCAGGTTTTAAAAGCCGAAAACGAATTTCGGTGATTGGCAGTAATAGTTAATAATAATACATAACAGAATATGAAGTTTGGTGACATTTAGTGCATTAGTTCTTGTTAAAATCCTGTAAATCTTGAAAAATGCAGCATAACAGCGCCACCTGCTGGACGATTTGCACCAACATTTAATTAGTGACAATTTAAATTAAAAGATCAAACTAAAACTGAAATTCGTTGAGAATCCATGCATTACTATTTGAATTATAGAGCTAATGCAGAAATCGAGATGAAAAATGTAGCGTAGCAGCGTCACCCATCTGCTGAGCAATTCCCACCAAAACTTAATCGGCAACAACTTATGTCAACGTTTAACTGAATTAGAAATTTGATGAAAATCCGTGCACTAGTTCTTGAGATACAGGTTTTGCGAAAATTGTGAAAGACGAAGCATATCAGCGCCACCTTTTGGAAGAGTTACACCATTACCTAATATCTAAAATAACTTGTCTAACAGAATCTAAAATTTTATTAAATTCTGTGCGTTAATTCTTAAGATAGAGGGCCCACAAAATTTGTATCATACACTGATAAACTCACAAATAGATATTTCCTAAAAACCGTGAGTGTTCAAGACCTTCAAAAATATAAATCCGTTGACAATCTGAAGTCGAATTTTTTCACGAATACAATACTTTTTTGTTGTAAAGATACAGAAAAGTAAAAAAAGTGCGAGTGAGTAAAATTCGAAACGGCAGTTTAATAGTTATTCTTGGACGTATACATAAACACATATATGTAAAAGAATTGTACAACATCCTTCGTAGGTTAAATATCCACCAATATGTATAATAATAAATACATAATTCGGTTTGTTAAAAATATAATTCGTTAATGTTTCAAATACTACTACGCAAATTACAATTATGCTTCTTATGAATAATAAATAAGAAATAATTTAAAAAGGAATATCAAATAAACATGTTAAGTATTTTCGTTTAAATCTTAGAAATATCATAATATGTAGAAATACAACGTTTGGGGTATCATGATACCAAATAAGTTTATTAGGTTAATTTTTTAAAAGTCATGTTTTTTGTGTTTATTAAATGTCTTCTACCAATGCATCATTTTTCGTCATGGTCTGTTTTGAAAACCCTCTTGAATCAGTCATTACATTAAAAATTAGGGGCGTGCGAAGAAAAAACTGCGCCCCAGGCAAAGTTTCAATTTGGCGCACCCCCCTCCTACCCAAAACTTCTCCTTGTAACAGGCCAAAAATAACATTGGTACTATAAATTTGGCGCCCCTCAATTTCCGCGGCGGGGACAACACCCCTTCTCCCCTCCCCCTTTCTCACGGCACTGTTAAAAATACTTTAAATACTCATAACGTAATTTTCCGTCAGTTTTATTGTAAAGATGTATTTAAACATAAGCATGCTTTATTTGAAATAATGATTGCAAATTAAAAATTCCTATTGCTATTTAAATATGAACATACTGCTTTCTCTAAAAGAATAATTTGTTGATTTTTTTTTTGGATTAATTTGCAAAGTTAAATGTTAAACATTTTGAAAATTTCTGAACAATGAACGTTGATATCGGTTGATACATAAATACTTGGGATACTTAGGATACATAAATAACTTCACAATTAGTAATGTATAAATTTCTATGCTTATAAATCTGTACAAAATACAAAATAATGTTTCATTATTCTTTTGTAAATTTTAGTCTAAACAAATATATGCAAATGCCCGCATTTTGAAAATTATAAATATTCTTCTAAAGGGGGGATAATTTTGTAATTAAACAAATTAACATTCTCATTGAGATTAAAAACTTTCATCTATAAAACTTCCGTTTACAATCGAAACTCAAAAAAAACCAAACTTTGGTTTCGTACAGCAATTTTCGTTTTGGCCCGATACTAGTTTATATTTTCATTGTTCTATTTTATTTTAAACTTTATAAAATAAAACATAAAATGAGTCAAAAAAAAAAAAAAAAAAAAAAAAACTTGCGAAATCACGCTAGATAAACATGTATCTCCAGTAAGGCCAGGTCTATAATCAAAAATCCACTGATCGATATACTCAATAGTAAATACAATTAATGAAAATCTGAATTGCATATCAATAAATAGAACTACTTGTATGATAAAATTCGTGTTCGCAAATGAATATCGCGAGTAACTTAAAATTTACCCGAACTTTGATAAAATAGATACAAAAGGACTAGAAAAATAATGTTTCGATCAATGTATAACGGTATAAAATTAAAAATCTTACCATTAGATGTGTTTTAAAGTTTATTGTTGCTTTAAAAGTTCCACTTGTAATGATAGATCTTGTTTTACGCATTTGTCATGCTATTTTAACAACTGCCATTATTATCAACTGAAATTATTTTTTAAAAACTTCTCATGTAGTATAGCGCAACGTGTTCTGTCGCAATACAGTAATTTTTTTTATACATTTTCATTTGAAGCTGGAAAAATATCAGGCATTCTTTCTCAAAACAAACATTAAATTACATTTCTTTTCTACTATTACATTACTTTTTTTTTATGGTTCTTTAAAAAACACTAGACACAGCAAAAATCTAAATAATTCTTCCTGTTTATCACACAGTAGTTTTTGTCGTTCGCTAAGAAACGTTATAATTATAAAATCTAGAACTTTAGAATTGTAACAGTTCAGCAAAAATGACTAAGCAAAACAGAAGCATTGATTCTAATCCTTATCGTATCAGTAGTTGTAAAGCATGTTTTCATTAACTTTCAGAAACGAACCCTATAAGACAAAACAAAACAGAAGGCTCGTATTATTCTTTTATGAATTTTACATCTGCGGTTTCAAGGAAGCAGCTGGAAACCTACAGAAATGTATTTTGAATATGAAATGTATTTTCAAAATACAAAATACTTGAAAAAATCATTTCAAAATACATTACCAAAATACTTTCGTTTAGTGAGGTTAAAATACAAAATACAAATGTATTTTGAAAATGTATTTCAAATACATGTATTTTCGATACTGCCCATCTCTGTACAGCGGTACATCTGAAAGCAGAACTGGTGTGAAACTCGACACATTAGATAATGACACAACTTGCTTTATGAAGATGGTTTTATAAATATTTTAATATGAATTCTAAATACTCAACAAAATATTTTTTTCATTCTATAGTTTTCACTTTTAAATAATTATTTGCATAATTACTGACTTAAATATGTAACATTATTATGTATATATTTTTAATTTAATCTTCCTTCCTTCATGTTGTTATCAATTTCTGTTTATCCTTTTAATGTTTGTTGAATAAATGGAATATTGAAGTTGAATATTGTATGTGCCGATTCAAATGTCAAAGATTTTGTTAATATGTGCATTCTATTTTAAGCATAACCTTTTGCTTTAACGTAATTTGCAATTTAAAGCTTGGCATCTGATTTCAGAACAGACTCATTCTTACGAATTTGCTTATCACTAGGGACACAAACTCTAAATGATCAAATTTACTTCATTAAAGGTTATTTTAGAAAATATGTTCTTGTGAGTTCCAGCGCCGAAACTAGCCTTTTTTGGGGCCAGGACAAACATGGATTTTGGTGCCCCAACCCCCACATATATGCATTCTGTATAACAAAAACACCATAGAAAATCTTAATTTGGCGTCCCCTTCATCTTCTGTTCTCTTGGCACCCGGGGCACCTGCCCCCCCTTTAGTTTCAGCCCTGGTGAGTTCTGAGAGAGAGAGAGATTAAGAATATTATTGATTTTGGATGCAAGAAGTATCAACTGATAGTAAAAGTGAAGTACAGTAGAAGATCTTTATAACGCAATTCCATATAACGCACAACCTTTCAGATGTAAACAATGAATTTTGCACCTGAATTTCAAGACTGTAAAAAACTGCTACTGTCTGAAAACTAAATTTAATGCATTAGTACAATTTTACCTCCTTAATTTAGAACTTTTAAAGGAAAAAAATTATTATTACAATAAATGTTTTTGAAAATGAGCAACATCATGAATAAATTGGGGCCAGGTGTATCTGGACCATTTTTAAAACGTATATTTAACAAAATGTTGAATGATCGCAATAATAGAAAAATTTATAATCTGAATAAGGGATGCAGTATAAAGGTAATTCTAATGTATTTTGATGTGTTTCAGACATATTTGTCTATATTTATGAGGTAAATTTGATAATGCGTGATATGTGATCCATATAACGCAAAATTCTATATAACGCACTACCTTGCGTTTTTAGGTTTGCGTTATATAGATCTTCTACTGTACATTCTTCATATTTTAATGGAAATATTTTTCCATCTTGACTTACTGAAAATCAATTTAATGTACATTAGAATAAAAGATATAATGCAATTTCATAATTTTTTTGTATTTAAAATAAGTTTTTAAAATTTAAAAATACATTTAAAAGCACATTTAACCACTTCACCGGCGATGGGTATGGAGAAACAGTGCTTTTAACCTCGAGTTATGTCGGGGCAGACGGTTAAGTGCTTAAGAAGAATATATATTAACGAGCTCCTATTTTTTAAATTATATATAACCAAAATTTATTTTCTTTATTGGAAAAAAAATTTACTATTCGGCCGGCCGAATATTCGGTATTCGGCCTAAAGTTTGGCCGAATATTCGGTATTCGGCTATTCGGCCAAATCACTATTCGTCCCATCCCTACTAATCAGGCAAGCGTCTTTTCAGTATGAACCTATACCCAAAAATTGAACCAAAACAGTTAATTCAGCATGAAAAACCCATTTACCTAAATTATGAGCCCCCCTCCCCCCAATCCCTGTTTCATACTTAACCAATGAATCCCCAAAATCAATAATAAATCCCCAAAATCAATTCCTTGTCAGTTTTTTCCGGTAACTTTTTTTCCGTGTCACTTTTTTTCTGCTTTTGTAGTTTATGTCACTTTTTTTCTGATAACTTTTTCCGGTCACTTTTTTTCCTAGATTCAAGAAAATCATATGATGAAAGTAGTTTATAACTCGTTAGGTAATTTTATTATCAGAAAATGGAATATTGAATTCAATTCAAAAGCGCTTCCATAGTCTCGCCTTCCAATTTTATATCTCTTCGTTAAAAATGAATTTGTAAATGTGTCAAAACATTTTGCAGAAGTAAAGAACAGCTTTAAGAAGTTACATATGCAAATTTTATCGATTCATATGCAAAAAAAAAAAAAAAAAAAAAAAAAAAAAAAATGGATTTTCTTATGCCAAACATTTAATTTTTTATCAGCAATCCTACAAACAAAATGCAGTGGAAGGGTTAACCAGAATTTTGGAATAAATGTCTTTGCTAAAATCCGTAGTCCAGGCTATTTTTTTTTTCTTTAACGGAGAACATAAACATGAAATAAACTAAACTAGGAATTTTTTTAGATCTCCTCATACAAGGCAATTTGGTTTTAAACACATAAATTCAGTAGAGCATTTACAGATGTTTTAACATTTAAGAAATATTGAATATTGTAAAGAAAATTTCGACTAGTACATTTCAAAATCGCAAAATGAAATTAGTTCATTTATTAAAATTCGTCTCACTGTATAACATACATTTTGAAAGCTTGAATGTAAAAATAAATAAATAAATAAATAAAATTATCCTTTCGGGGGATTAAGGGTAGGAGAGAGAGATACCTGACAAAAGAACTTTTGTTATTCTTACTCTGTGCATTTAATTATGTTAAATTACTTAGGATGTATAAATTTTACCCTTTTTTAACAAATTAAAGACGAATAAAATTTTATTTCAAGATATAGCTAGGAGATATATTCCTTCCAATATTGTACTATACTTATTTATCATCCCGTATGAAAATCCTTTTCTCGACGGGGCCAAGTCTGTTCAAAAATCAGTAAAATTTGGCTTGATTTTGCTAAAAAGCACATACTTTTAAGTTGCCATTTTTATACAATTAAAGATTGGATTTTTATTCTTTTTTAAGAATCGTAGATTCCAGGCTTTTTTTAATAGAGGACATATGGAATAAACATATGGTATAAACTGCCTATGACGAAATTTTCTTTTAAACTGAAAACTGAAAATTTCTTTTAAAGTTCTTTTAAACTGTTCATCCATGCAAAATGAATACAATAATACGGTAGAAAAAATATATTAAACATTTACAAATGCTAAAAAAGAAACGTATTTTTTCTTTCCAATGCGGTTTCATCTTAGATTTTACTTTTACCATATATCATTTTTTAGATTTTTATGTCTCCATAAAATGGAAGATAGATTAATAATACTAATGATAGCTGAAACATTTACATACAACTAACAAAGGTTCATTAAAAGCATAAACATCGCAGCCTTCGGCACTTCTGCATAAATGGTGATTATAAACAGACTAAGGTAAGTTTTTTTGGCCAGAACTTTTCCGTAAGGGTAAATATCAATGTCCAGTAGAAATGTACTTGGGGTCGGGGCGGGTTCGGTGCGAAATTTCAACTTTTTTTCCGGGCCGGGCCAAGCTCGGGCCTTGTTTTAGCTATTGTGTCGGGCCGGGTCGGGCCTTGTTTTTAGCTATTATATCGGGCCGCTAAATTTTCTCTATGAGCCGGGCTGGGCTCGGACTGAAATTTTTATTTTAATATCGGGCCGGACATTTTTTTTTCTATAGATCGGGGCTGGAAATTTCCGTCCGTGCATACCTCTATCTTACATATCGAATAATCAGATGATTAGTTCACAAAATTTTGTAAATTTGGACAATAATATCCAAACATTAAAAAAAAAAAAAAAAAAAGTGAACTTTTTAGTGAACTTCGTTCACTTTTACAAATGAGCGTGATTTGAACGCGTTCGTTTAAAAATTTTTGAGTTTGAACGTGAACTTAAATCACTTTTCAGAAACTGAACGTGAGTTTGAGTTAGTTCGTTTATTTTGTGAACGTGCCCAACACTGGAAACTACTACTAAAAATAGTTCATAGTTACAGACATTATAAAACTACTTTGTAGTTTTTATAATGCTGTAACTATGAACTATTAGTTATATTAGTTAAAGGATAAAGACACAGATTATGTTAGCAATTAGAGGGTTTTTTTTTTTTTTTTTTTTTTTTTTTGTAGTTGTTTGTTTTGGTAGACTAAAATCCTTGGTAGTCATTTAGTATTTGAACATTGGGGACAAAAATCATAAAATTCCAATTTATATCAAAATAATCTGATTTAGTTCTTTCAGGTATGATGTACTACTCATAGTACGTGTCTTTTAATGGAGTATTATTTTGTTTTAAGAAATATTTTTGCTGATATTTACATGCATTAATGTTAGTATATGTCTATGCATTTACTATATGACTTCATTTTATGCTTAAGCATTTAATAATAATAATTATTATTATTATTATTTGGTTAATTTTCTCTGCGCTGTTTGCGATTCTTTTATTTCAAACATCATATTTCACTCTTTAAATTTAAAATAAAAGTTACTTTCTTGAAAGAATCATGTCTAATAATGCGCAGAAAGTAGGAGAAAGTTCTAATATCAAATAAATCTTATTGCAATGCAATATTTTCTAAACATTTCCCAAAATTCTTTTTTAGCCTATGGCCATATGTATATTGAATAATACGCAAAATAACAACATTCGTTATCTTTCAGATTATGAAATATTGGTAATTAATGTACTTGGATAGCTAGTATTAATATTGTTAATGTAAGTATTATTAATACTATTAATATTACTAATATTAAAATGTATTATTAATATTATTAATGATAAATATTTCTGAAAAAATTGCTCTTTAAAATATTAAAAACAATATGAGTTGTTATAACTGTAAATATGAGCGAGAGAATTTCTTTTTAACTTTAATTTAAAAGATAGAAATTGTAAGGAATTGAAATTATGCAGTCTGCGCATAAATTGTGATCTCACGATTGTAGAACTATAAACCAACTCTAAAAGAAATTACAAATTGGTAATTAAAATTTCAGTTTATCATGCTTTATATAAAAACGGGTATATCGGTGATACGAAAATGATTTGTCTTTTATTTAGTGTGGTGTGAAAATTGCCAAAATACATTGCTGGTACACTATTTTCTGGGCATCAAACAGAGCTACCAGAAAATATAATCTCAATCAGTAAAGGATATTTTTCTTTGTACAATTTTTTTAATCATTAAAATTATCATTATTAATCATTGGGAATTAATTCCCAATTTAAACATATTAAAACATATAATGTTAACGCTAAATACATAAAAATATGTCTGCTTGGAATATTACACAAATATCTAAGTATTTTGATTATTACACACAAATCTGTGTTTTGCATGTTCAGCAGAAATATTTATATGAAGAGAATGCTACACAAAAATCTGTGTATTTTGCATATTATACAAAAACCTGTGTAATTTACATACTACACAAAAAATTTAGTATTTTACATAAAACACAAAAGTATGTGTTTCTTGCATTATACACAAAAATACATTTAATCACAGAAAATTACACATATGAATGTGTGAGAATATTACACATAAATCTGTGTATTCCTCCGCAATTTACACATTAAAGTGTGTATTTTAAGACTTATCAGATAACATTTACGCATTTGGACTTATCATCAAATTACACTTTAAAATGTGTATTTTCAAATTTACACATTAGGCGTGTATTTTGGCAATTTACACACCAATTTACACACATAGACATGTCGTTTTTGTATCATCGATATACCTGTTTTTATGTGTAAATTTACACATTTTTTTTTTTTTTAGAGTGTAGTAAAGTTAGCCGTCCAGCTAACTTTATCTACACTGTAAAAAATTTGACCCTTTTGCTGTTTCGTCTCTCCCTCGCTTTTATGGAATATCTCTCTTTTGACCCATGAGAATGCTCCATAATAGGGTGAAGTAATCGTTTTCATTAAAAGCGATAAAGTGATGCAGCAAAAGGGTCAAAATTTTTACAGTGTAAGGCTCGTGGGTTAAGGGGGCATACTACCTTAAAATTGGTCAAAATATTGATTTTTTTCTTTTTTTACTGAAATTGTTTTTATTTGATAATATTTTGACACCTCATTTTTACATATACGACAATTATATTGCAAGATATTGTACATTTTATTAATAGATCCAGCGCAATTACCCATACAAAAGAAAACTTTAAACTGATTTTTTCCCTGTTCATATTTTTATAACTTGCTTGTTCGATAAATACTAAGGCTTTTTTGCTAATTTAAATCGAGGTTTGATTTTTTTTCTTTTTGTATTTGTTCTTTATAATGTTGTATTTTTGTGTATGAATTTAAAATTCAAGTCTACAATTATTTAAAAAAATATATTTAAATTGAGAGTTTGTTGAAAGCCCTTCATTTTTAAATATATATATGAGAAAAAAAATCATATTAAATGAAACTTCCCATGTATGTAAAAATCCATGTACAGTTTTACATAACATATTCTAATGAATGTGGAAAATGGAGCAAAATATTCACATTTTTAAAAGTAATGGAGATTTTTTTTAAGTTAAATTTAAAAAAAAATTAAATTTTAGTAAAATAGGCTGTTTTACAAGATTTTTTTAGATTTAATTTTTAGTATTAAGTATTGTGCCACCACATTTTATTTCAGTATTATTAAAAATTGAAGAGATGGTTTCAAAGGTTGCATGTCCCCTTAAAAGAAATTTTAACTCTACTTACGTCACTTGAACATAGTCTTTTAACAAATGCGTTGCGCAAAATTTTTCAAGCTTACTTGCCAATGGCTAATGTGGTTTTCATACATCACTTGCTACATAACTCAAATAATTCAGTTTTTCAAGAAATGCAAAAACCTATTTCCTGAAAATATAACTTACTTTCATCATGCTTGTAATCATCAGTGATGTCTTCTCTTTCAAATTTTCCAACTGCTTTTGTACTTATACATTGACCAATTCTGAATAAGAAAACAAAATATATATTTTTTTAATATATGACATGATTTTTGAATAGTAATTAAAAAAAAAACTATTTTTTATATTCATTACATAAATCATAATTTAAATTATTCAATGTTTATGAAGCAAAATGTATTCAAATAAGGAGCTGATTACTATAGCTACGCTCAACCTGCACCCACAACATAATCATTCATCAGTTTCAAAACTTGCCTTATTCAGAAAAACAAATTCGCGAAAAACTGATTGCGTGCATTGATAAGATTTTACAACGCCAAAAATACACTCTAGTTTTTTTTTTTTTTTTTTTTTTTTTTTTTTTACGCAGGTCTACTAATACTACAATAGTATAGATTAATATAGAATTTTTTGAAACTTTGGATAAGACGAGTTCAAAACTCACGTCTTCATTCATAAAAAAAAAAAATTCAAATAAAAAATATTTAAGACCTTTACTGTTGTTTTACTTGCATTAGAGAGGAATTAAGTCCTATAATTTAAAATTAATTTAAAATTATTTTAGAACAACTTAAGGGGGCTCAGGGATTGAAAACTTTTCAAAAAATCGATTTTTTTATGATCTAGTTTGATTATTCAATTAATTCTTAACTCAATGCAAAAAACCGCATAAAAATATTAGCATTTTTAACGGAGTTATGAGCATTTATGTATCAATACTTACATAGCCGCATCCATATATAATTTCAACTTTAAGGCCCCTGTCCTCGCTCGAGGAAACGCTCGTGAGTTAATGCTATTCCTGTTGGAAAGCATTTTTCTAATAACTCTTTCGCATTTTGACATATTTGAATTTTTTTTTTTTTTTTTTTTTCATTGGATAGCTGAGGTGCATGCCAATAGCGCACCTTTTTTACTTTTTCGATTTTGGTTGCTGATATATTTTTTAAAAAGCACTTTCAGTTTCGAAACCGGTTTTGAAAGTGAAACTAACTTTGTAAAAAATATCTGCAACCAAAATCGAAAAAGTAAAAAAGGTGTGCTGTCGGCATGCACCACAGCTATCCAATGCAAAAAAAAATTATTCAAAAATGTCAAAATGCGAAAGAGTTGTTAGAAAAATGCTTCCCCATAGGAATAGTATTAGCTCGCGAGCGTTTCCTCGAGCGAGGACAGGGGCCTTAAGTCGTGTTTTCTCAAAATTTGATTTTTGACGACTAACACCAACATTTAAAAAAAAAACTATTTGATGAAATGGCTTAATTTTTTTTTTTTTTTTTTTTTTTTTTTGCATGCATATAACATCATAATCTAGATTATGAATTAAGGATATAACTATCACTTAATAAAAACAGTATTAAAAAATCTCTAAAAGTTGAAAATTTTAAAAAATCCTAAAAAATACAATTTTTTTTCCATTAAAAATACTCAAAATATTAAACTATCTAAAATATATTAATTCATAATCTAGATAATGATGTTATATGCATACAAAAAAAAAAAAAAAAAAAAAAAAAAAAAAAAATTAAGCCATTTCATCAAGTAGTTTTTTTTAAATCTTGGTGTTAGTCATCAAAAATCAAGTTTTGAGAAAATGCGACTTAAAGTTGAAATTATATGGGTGCGGCTATGAAAGTGTTAATACATAAATGCTTATAACTCCGTTAAAAATGCAAATATTTTTATGCGGTTTTTTGCATTGAGTTAAGAATTAAATGAATAATCAAATTAGATCATAAAAAAATCGATTTTTTGAAAAGTTTTCAACCCCTGAGCCCCCTTAATCTTGAAAGAAAACTATATCCCAAGTCACATAGGTTTGAGGAAATCCCTTTATTCCGTTACACACAGGCTTTGCTTTGCGGGCGCTAAGCAGGTGAGTTTAGAGACGTTTGAAATTCTTATTGACGCATAATCATCCAAGGACAAATGGCCAAGGTACGGCTTGGTACTACATTAATCAATTAGTTTACTTACTCTTTTGTAGCTTTCTTTATTAACTTTAGAGGTTGGTTTGGACCATGATATCTCCAATAAACTTTATCCGCATTGACTTCGGCAAACAAGAATGTTGTGTCAAAAGCTTTTTGAACTTCACCTCTTTTAATCGCTACAACACTAGAGGGTCCACAGCGATACAGGCCTAAAAAATAAAATTAATATTATAATTTTAATATACATGATAATTCAAATTTAAATATTCCTGTTTAGAGTACTCTAGAAACAACTCATGAACATAATGTCTTCATATTTGGAGGCTATACATTTCCAGCCATAAGGAAATCCTTGATAAAACTTTTTTTTTTCAAAAGTGAACATAAACGAAAATGTGAAGAAAGTGCTCTGAGCATTATTACTATGCAATAAATACAAATCTGCACTACCAATAAAAGTTAACTTATGAAGTGTCATCACGTAAACATTTTAATTCTAAACCTACACACCACAAATTCTCGGTCTCTTAAAGATGTGGCTAACATCATCAAAAAGCACATCTATATAATATATTAGCAAATAAAGGCTTCGAGGCTGTTGCAGAATGTTTTCGCTGTACTCAATATGCTCACCGTGCTGAAGAGAAAACAAACGATGCTGTGTCACAGCATCATTCCAACGGAACTGATTTGTAGAAATGTGATGTGTATCTCCATAGTTCCTGCATCTTAATATGCATCTTACTTTCATTATATCGCACATCTTTTAGGAAAAACTTTGTAATTTTCATAATTTAAACCTTTTTATTTCTGACACGAAGTCCTTGTACAGCCATCTATTGGGCATTTTTGAATTTTTTTTTCGTTGTATTAATACTTTTTCTACCGTTTGAAATGCATATTCTCCAAATATCGATACTTTACGCCCAATAAATGTCTCTCCAGAGTGTTCAAAACAAGAAACTTTATTTTGAATCTTGTATAGGTTTTTTTTTAGTATTTTTTAAAAGGTTAAAATATCTGGAGAAAGCTAACTATTTCATAAGCAGAGCCGTAGCTAGAAGTGAACAATATGGGGGGGGGGAGGCTCAAGAGAATGCAGGAGAGGGGCTCATAGTTTTTTTTTCTCTCTCTGAAGCAGAAAGATAAACGAGGGCATATTCACATTGTAGGTACTATATTTCTTACTAAGCACTTGTAATATCTTCATTTTAGGATAAGAAAAATATATGATAATGAAAATTTTGAGTGTATAACTGGCATAAAATTAAACATAACGTTAGCTTCATATGTAAAAATAGAATGACGGAGTGTTGAAGCACTTATTTTAGATACAATTTAGTAATTCTGCAAAACTAAATTGGACTTTTGAACATAATTTCATTTGAATTCTCGGAACAAAAATTCATTTAGTGACCTTGGAATCTTTTTGCAGGGGGGTCAAAATATTTTAGGAGGGATGAGCCGCCCATAGCGCCCCCTTAGCCCCCGCCCCCCATAAGACCCTGTTCATAAGATACAAATTTCTGACAAATATACAATAAAAACATATAAAAAAATATCTTATGTTAAGGAACAAACCCTCCTTCAACCGCGAGAAAGCAAATGTTTTGTAGTGATTTTTCCATTTGAAATGTTTTTACTTTTTGAATAATGCTTTTGTGTCAATTTTTTACAAATATTTTTATGAAAGTAGTAATTTCAAGAGCAATAATTTTATAGCTTTGTAACTGTCTTTCTTTACGCATTTAAGATGAAAGTTTAGCTTGATGAAAATGGCTATTTATATATATATATAGTTTTATCGGTGTTTCAAGTTTATTGTGCTTTTAAAAAGTTAGTCTTACTAACTTTCCTCTAATCTCTTACAATCACAATACATATTTTTAAATCAGTTATTATTATCAAAAGAGACTTTTGCAGCATGCATTTACTAAAGCTTTTTCTGATTTACCAATGTTTATATTTATTAATGCATGTATTTAGATCATTATTGAAAAATTTTAATGATTGAATCTGTTGAATTATTCATTTTGTTATATTCATACAAAAATGAAAGCTTTTCAGTAAAAAAAATTTAAAAATAAGTGGAAACAACTATTAGTCTATTTGCAATCAGTTTTATTAAGCCAAAACAGAGTATTTTGAAATAATCTAAAGTAATTTTAATATATAATAAAGAAAATTGCTTTAAGATGAAGTACTGAGATTTGAAATTAATTTCTATATAGACGCAGCCTAAATTTCTATTTCCATTTAAAATTTAGAAAGTACTTCAAGATTCAAACAAATTTTTATTGCAATTAATTTTTCATTAAATAAAATAGGTTTCTTTATTTATCCAAAACAAACGACTAATGTTTAACTACTTGTCAATTATAATAAAATAAAAATTAATAATATGAAAATATTTAAAATAATCATGTTTAGTCTTTGCATAAAATTACTTTTGTGGAGAATTAGAGATTCACTTTTTTCTTCTTTTAATAGCAGTTCATACAGTCCGAAAAAAAGTACTCATTTAAAATTTGACTAAGATAAAATTGTATTTATGAGAATCGTACAAATATATTTATGCTGTCTATAATTCTGACCATGGTCATTTCTTGCAAGCAGTATAATTTTACACTATTTTGTGTAAACTGCTTGTACAATAAATGTACAATGCATATTAATGAACAGGTTAAAATAATTATTATCAACATCATTATTATTATTATTTAAGCATGAATGCAGATTTTTTTTTCTTTGTTTAAATGCTCAACACGAAAGAACATCATCTATTATACATTACGGTTTCCAGTTTTTAAATTTGAAAATAATATAGTAATTTATCTATACATATTAAGCATACAACGGGTGCGTCATAAATTCGTGCAAACTTTAAAAATCCATAATTTAAAAAAAAAAAAAAAACTCGAAAGAAATTTTCGGTTTGTGCGAGTATGATCAGACGGATTTTGGATTTTTTTCCATGGATAATAAAAAATTATTTCAAAAGTAACCAATAGAGGGCATTCGCACGTCATACTGAGTTGTTTTATGCAAATCAGGCTAGCAATAAAACACCTAGCTGGAGATGAATTCGTCATTCGATATCGGCAGCATGCTATCGTTAGCAGATCCAGCGCTGGTGATTAAACTTTTCGGCAAGAATGGTAAATACACAAATATTGCATCGCGAAAGTTTCGCATGTTGAACATACTTTACTACCTTATAATAAATACACAATGTTATGTTATTGTGATTTGTTTCATTGTCTATTTTTGTTTGCTTGATTTCTATAAAACGTCCCAATATTGCGTGTGAGCGCCCTCTGTCGGTTATTTTTGGAATCATTTTTTGTTATACATGGAAAAAAAATCCAAAATGCGTCTGATCATACTCCCGCAAACCGAATTTTTTTTACGAGTATTACTTCTTTTACTATGGATTTTTAAAGTTTGCACGAATTTATGACGCACCCTGTATATCTCAATAGATAAATTCTTCCAAAAAAAAATATTCTCAAAAACAAGTTTAACATTAATTTTGTTTTAGCGTTATTGAATTAAATGATTATTTTATTTCTTCAATCTTTTTCTGCGCCACGTGCCATATTTGGAACATAGCTAAAAACGTTATAATTTTCATTATGGAGCATGAATTTGCCTAGTATGATCGCTGTCCCTGATCAAGAACAATTAAAAAAAAATGAATTGCACTTATTTTGTTCATGTCAGATAGCTACATTAGATAAAAAATTTGAATTTGTTCTTCAGTAACAAAATTTCGGATCAAGCTATTAAGTAAGATATACTTTTATTATTTTTACTGAATATTTAAATGTATTAATAAATATATATATATATATTATATATATATATATATATATATATATAAAGTTATAGAGTGTTAAGCAGATATAATTAATTATTTTAAGTTCTTTTTATAGCGTAACATAAAGCAATACATTATTTTAAAATCATATGGCCCACACCAAAAATTTTAAATTTTAGTTGAATATTTGAAATTTAAATATTTATTTATTTGTTTTTACTATTTTTGCCATTAATAGACGGATATACTAATTTAAAAAAAATCATTAAGATTAAAAAAAAATTGTCTATTAAAGGATTAGAATAATGTTCTATTAAAGTTCAATCAGAAAAGAAATAATCTGAATTCTTGTTTAAACTCAAATACTTACCATCAGACTCTTCTTGAGGTGTTGAGTCTACAGCCTGCCAGCCAGCGTAATCTCCAGGCTCCAAATCAGGTCGTTTCATCCAAACTTCGTTCCACACGTGGAAGTTCCTAAAATCAATCGCGAATGATGAATAAAAGTTGATGCATTGAATAAGATACGAAGTGATCGAAAAAAATGTCTCAAAAAACTGTCCTCAAATCGAACTGTGGTTTAACTGCTTACTTTTTGGGTTTCGTCGATCTGACGAAGGCCTATTCGTCTCCATTCTCTGTCTGTCATAGAGTCCGAACACAAAAACTATATGAGTGAATCAATTCAAATTTTGTGTTTTTACAGCTGAATACCTCTTGTCACACAACAAATGATGAAATTTTTAAAAAGTCTGTTATTTTAATTGAAATATTTTTTTTTTTATATCATCAGTTCATTCTTTGTTGGGTTTTTTTCTTCTAATTGCTACACGTAAGTTTAAATAGATATAAAATTATTATGAAAGTAACATAAATTAATGGATTAAATAAATCACGTAAAAAACACGCTTATTTGTTTTTATTTCATTATATTACATCATATTTATCATCTATTTTGACACGCGAAGTGAAATTTTTTTTATATATAAAATTCCTATTCATTTAACACGTTCGTGCCGCTCACGCGAAAGCGCGTGATATGGCGCCAACGTTAAGGAGCCACTCACGCACCAGCAGGGTATGTGGGGTGATGTCCAGCCAGTCACGCTGGCATGGGAAAATCTTTCATTGATTCATTGTTATAAAAAATAAATCGACATCTGGGAAAAACTCACTTCTACAGTGCGGCATTATCTAGCATCATATCTTTACGTAAGCGGCAGCGAACGTGTTAAATTACTAGCCGCTCTCCATATTTATCATAGCATGTAGGTAATCTAACATGGCCTCAATGTTAGGAAATATGATTACAACATACACATCATAAAACGCATGCAGTAAATTGATTATTTACTCATAAGGTGTTCGTTCCATTCGTTAGGGTCGCAATTTTTTTTTAAATCCTGCAGCGGTTTTTGTCGTTTAGTCCTGCTATAAATATTATTAGATAAATATAAAAATTTGAAACAGGATAGTGGATAATTTCCAGGAGGCGCATTCCTAAATATAATGGTGCTACTATTTGTGCAAGGAATGATTAATTTTCTATTAATAATTTTCGTTTGTTAATTTAATGATAAAGTGATTTGAAGAAGATATTAAACAAAAGCCTCTGTGCGATTTGTGAATACACTAACCTACTTATTATTTTCATCTCTTGGTAAAGATAGACGACTTTTCGGAAAACGCTGTCAAAGTTAGCATTGAACCAAAATTCCAGACGCTATATTGTGAGAAAAAAAAAACCTGATGTATGAGACAATAATCATTTATACCGTAATACAGTCAGCCCCACTTAATCAGGTAACGGATAATTGCATCCCATTTATATGCATAGAATGCCATAGATCAGAAATGTCCCCATAAAGGTTTTTCTTAAATACTTGTTTTATCGTACACTACATGGCCAAAGATGACCGTCCACTTGCGATTTTGGAGATTTTGTTAAATATCTAGAAAAATACATGAGAAATTATCTTGAAACTCTAAATGTGTAAATATAATGGTAAAACTAAATAAATAAACAACGTTAAAGAGCACAAATATTATAAAATAAAAGATGTTAAAAGCATACAGCCGTTTCGGGACTTCTAAAGTCCCATCATCAGTGCTAAAAACGTGTAAAACGTAAAAGAAAGTCACATCGTTAATTAAAATAAAATAAACCGTGCATATGAGCTCGCCGCTAAGGCGAACTGACCACGAAACGCCGCAAAGCAACAGTAAAAGTAAACTGGCACGCGCACCCAGAGGAGACCAATCATATGTTACTTCTCACTGGACGAGTCCAATTTAAAGAGAATAGGAGGGGGAGAGGGGGAGTGACATCACAGGAATGGAAACCAGACATCAGAAAATCTTGGAGTACTGGACATGTCATTAACCAAATTACTAGAGTTTTTCCATATATGAAAAGCTTCCCAAAAGTCTAAATCATAAACAGATGAACAATATTGCATTATTGAGGCTTTGGAGAATGTAAAATTGTGACTATTTGACCAACAATGGTTGGCGATAGCAGAACGTTTTATTTCACAATTTTTAACGTTAGCACTGTGTTCTCCCACACGTTTTTTCAAGGTACGCTTCGTCTGACCAATGTACAATTTATCGTATTCGCAAGAAATCTTATAAGTACCCCAATGTGATAAACCATCTATTGGATCTTTGAGATTTGAGAATTGTATTTTATTGAAAGGAGTAAAGGTTATTTTAAAGTCAAATTTTGACAAAATTTCAGAAATTTGATGACGGATTTTTGGAAAATAAGGAAGAATAATTAAATTAACATTGCGGTCTGAGTTGAAGCTCGAAGGAGTACGTTTTCTTAATTTGTTATGAATGGAATCAACGATTTCGATCGAGAAACCCCGATCAATGGCGATGGATTTGATATGGTTTAATTCTACTTTAAGTAAACTATCGGAGGAGCAATTGATTGTTATTTTCAAATTCGTAGGTAAATTGAATATGGTCATCTATTGAGTTCATAACTGTAGGAATTTTAGTAAGATCAAGTATATCAGAGTCCAGCAATGCAAAACAGTCATCTACGTAGCGGATATAAAATGGAAAAGTAAGTTTTTTGAATAGTTTTAATTCGAAATAATGCATATAAAAGTCGCTAAGGATTTGACTGAGGGGGGAGCCCATGGATAAACCATCAGTCATTCGATAAAAATTACCATTGAAAATAAATGTGTTTTGCGAGAGACAAATGCTAGTAAGGTGAATCAGTTCATCAATTTCGAAGTTTGTGTAATGAAATTCGCAAGCGCGATTCAAGACACTTTAGAGCACCTTGAACTGGAACATTGGTAAATAAAGATTTAACATTAAAAGAAACCATTTTAATGTTTTGTGCGCTATTGAAATTACGAAGTTTATTGACAAACTCATAAGAGTTCCTGCAAGTATGAATATTGTTAGAGAGTAGAGGGGAGATAATAGAGGTAAGATATTTTGCTAACTTATAGGAAGCGGTACCGATGTTAGAAACAATCGGTCTGAATGGAATGCCTTGTTTGTGTACTTTTGGGAGTGTATAAAATCTTGCACAATGTGAGACAGAAGGAATGATAGAAGATTTGGTATTATTGGAAATAAGGGGGCAGTTCTCAATAGCACATTTAATAGCTTTCATTTCTTTTTGAGAAGGATCAGAATTAATCTTTTTGTAAGGGCCTTCATCTATTAGTTCCTGGGTTTTAGTGATGGGTATTAGTAAATGGGTATTAGTTTTGCGTTGCTGGGCTCTGATATACTTGATCTTAGTAATATTCTTACAGTTATGAACTCAATAGATAACCATATTCAATTTACCTAAGAATTTGAAAATAACAATCAATTACCTTTCCTGGATGTTTTAGTTTCCCGCGAAAATAACTTTTTTCACACAACTGACTATCGTAAACCATTAGCTGTATCTTTACTCCCCCATCGCCTTTCATTTCACCCCCCTAATCAGAAATTAACTGTCTTTAACACTTATGTACACCGGACCTTAAATATTTGCTCCTCCGATAGTTTACTTAAAGTAGAATTAAACCATATCAAATCCATCGCCATTGATCGGGGTTTCTCGATCGAAATCGTTGATTCCATTCATAACAAATTAAGAAAACGTACTCCTTCGAGCTTCAACTCAGACCGCAATGTTAATTTAATTATTCTTCCTTATTTTCCAAAAATCCGTCATCAAATTTCTAAAATTTTGTCAAAATTTGACTTTAAAATAACATTTACTCCTTTCAATAAAATACAATTCTCAAATCTCAAAGATCCAATAGATGGTTTATCACATTGGGGTATTTATAACATTTCTTGCGAATACGATAAATTGTACATTGGTCAGACGATGCGTACCTTGAAAAAACGTGTGGGATAACACAGTGCTAACGTTAAAAATTGTGAAATAAAACGTTCTGCTATCGCCAACCATTGCTGGTCAAATAGTCACAATTTTAAATTCTCCGAAGCCTCAATAATACAATATTGTTGCAGCGTATATACGGTTCTTTTGATCTTATGGTTAGACAACTTCAAACTCTTCCTTATAGAAAAGTAGAAAATAATTTATTTACAGAACTTCAGAACAACAGAGTCTTCGAAACTCACAAATATTTCTAGATATTCAAAAATAATTGTTCAAATCTATCGTATAATTGCAGATATAGGTTCCAGAGACTCTTTATACAACGTCTCAACACTAAATCACATTCAAAATAACGTCAATAAGACCCAAGCAAACTTGCTTAACAAACGCGTTGTTCACTCAATGACTGACTGGTAAATAATAATAATAGCTCGCATCGCTTCTCTTCTTATATAGGCTCGCAGCATGTGCGGGAAATTTCTAGAACCATCTCGAAAAATCCACGGAACAACAAACAATGTATCAGTATATCTAAGGGGGGTTACCATAGAGAGGAAAGGGTTTCCATCGCCAACAATCGCCAAGTTTGTCGCCAACTTGGCGATATATCGCCAAATTTGGCGACCAAAATTAGTCGCCAAAAGTGACGCCAACTTGGCGATATCTTTATTATTTCGCCAATCTGCCGTAGACATACACTGAAAATAATGAACAAGTTTGCTTGATAAAAGAGACAATGTAACAAAAACTAATATTAGTAAAGGAATGGAGCTTAATAAGATTATTTACATTATTTTACAGTACAAACACTAACTATTTACAAAATTCGTAACAATATTGTTCATCTGTTTATGATTTAGACTTTTGGGAAGCTTTTCATATATGGAAAAACTCTAGTAATTTGGTTAATGACATGTCCAGTACTCCAAGATTTTCTGATGTCTGGTTTCCATTCCTGTGATGTCACTCCCCTCCCCCCCTCCTATTCTCTTTGAATTGGACTCGTCCAGTGAGAAGTAACATATGATTGGTCTCCTCTGGGTGCGCATGCCAGTTTACTTTTACTGTTGCTTTGCGACGTTTCATGGTCAGTTGGCCTTAGCGGCGAGCTCAGATGCACGGTTTATTTTATTTTAATTAACGATGTGACATTCTTTTACGTTTTACACTTTTTTAGCACTGATGATGGGACTTTAGAAGTCCCGAAACGGCTGTATGCTTTTAACATCTTTTATTTTATAAGATTTGTGCTCTTTAACGTTGTTTATTTATTTAGTTATATATAAGCACAAAGTACAGTCCTCCCCCCCCCCCTTCTTATAATAGTAAAAGTCATAAATTTCTGTGAAGATTTTTCCCCGAAACTCCAAAGGGGAGCGTCAACAAATTAAAAAAGAATGAATATCTTTTGGATAATCCTGTGTACTAATGTAGCAAAAGCGTCTAAACTGTAGTTCATGATTAAGTGGCTTATTGTAATAAATTGTGTTCATTTTTATGTCGATGGCATGTATACTCGTAGAAAAATTAAGATTTTATAAAAATAGTCTCAAATGTTTCCTAGATTTTTGCTTATAAGTTCCAGAGTTCTTAATGTAAAATAATATTCTTTTCTGAAAATATGACAAACAACATTACATACAATACCCTGTAATAAAAATTAAAATATAATAAAAAATTGCATGAAAAATGAGTAGGTTTACTAAATAATTTTTCATTGCGTATGCGTCAACGATATCAAAATTTTATTTGTATATTATGTTAGTTAAATGTATAGAGCAACCTTTTTTAAAGTCTCAAAATCATAGCTTGAAAATATGAAAGTGATAGCATATAGAATATGCACAAAATCCCTTGTTCACAAAATGAAGCAAAAAAATGAGGGGTTTTATCCAAATGTAGTAGTATGTCCCATATTGTGTATTCTATATTGACACTCATCAATGAATATATGGATACAACCCCTCTTGTTTTTGCTTCATTTTGGGAATAACGTATTTTCAACTTATTCTATTGACGAATATTTTCAGAATTTTCAAGCTATGATTTTGAGATTTTCACAAAAGTTGCTCTATACATTTAGCTAACATAATGTGCAAATGAAATTTTGATATCGTTGGCGCATGCGCAGTGAAAAATTATTTAGTATTTCTACTCATTTTTCACATAATTTTTATTATTTTTTAATTCTGATTACAAAGCATTGCGTACGATATTGTTTGCCATATTTACGGAAAGGAACACTGTTTTATATTAAGAACTCTGCAAATTATAAGCAAAAATCATGGGAAATTTTTGGATTGTTTTTTTATAACGTTACTTTTTCTACGAGTATATATGCCATCGACATAAAAATGAACGCAGTTTATCACAATAAGCCAGTTAATCATAATCTACAGTTTGAACGTTTTTGCTACATTAGTTTTGACAGGGCTATCCCGATATTTTCATTCTTTTTAGGTGCTTTCGTAATTATGTAAATACGTAGCACCTATTGTTGTCGCTCAGTCCGTCCGTCTGTCTGTCCGTCTGTCCATCTGTCTGTCTGACCGTCCGTCTGTCCGCATATAACAACGCAAAAACTACCCAACCGAATCGTTTGAAATTTAAAATACATAATTATAACATAATTTTGTCAAGTCATTTCAAATTTTATGAAAATCGGGTGGATAGATCAATTACAGGGATAATCAAATGGATTCCGTTACATTACGGTCAATAGGGAAAAAAGTTTCAAATGCATTTTAATCGTTTGAAATTTAAAACATATAACTATTGCGTAATTTTGTTGAGTCATTTCAAATGTTATGAAAATCGGATGCATAGATCAATTACAGGGACAATCAAAAGGATTCCGTTATATTGCGGTCAATGGGGAAAAAAAATTCAAATGCATTTTAATGTTTGAAATTTAAAAAATAATTATTACGTAATTTTGTCGAGTCATTTCAAATGTTATGAAAGTTGGATGCATAAATCATTTACAGGGACAATCAAAAGTATTCCATTACATTACGGTCATTTGGGAAAAAGTTTCAAATGCATTTTAATGATGTTACATTCATTCGAACATAATAGAATTGGCATGAATCTATGAAATATATACTAAAATATGCATTCTGTACAATCTGTGATGCAAAGAATTTTTATTATTAAATTACAGGGCCACACAAAAGTATTCCACTAAATAATGCTATACTGGGAAACATTGTTTGGGACGTGTTTTAATTATATTCAACTATTTCACATTTTATGAATAAGATATACGTTGCTGAGGTGTAATAAAAATTACTTCCTGAAAATTTACAGAAACGTAAAGATTTCGACTACTATACTGTATCCGGAGTACGCTCTACTATATCAGCAAGATCTGAATATTTTAAAAATTTCGTTATCGTACGGACGCACCTCATTTGATACGTTCACGTGCAATTTCCAACTTGTTTAGTTTGTTGACGGTCCCGTATGGAGTTTCGGGATAACATCTTTACGGAAATATAAGACTTACACTATTATGTTTATACACTTAGAGTTTCGGGATAATTCCTCATGTATTTTTCTAAATATTTAACAAAATGTCTAAAATCGCAAGTGGACGGTCATCTTTGGCCATGTAGTGTATAATAATCCTTTAATTGAATAAAAGATCCCCATTCTAGTAATCCGTATTTTGTGAATTTCTGGGAATGCCATGAACCGAAAAATAAGAACAGAAATATCTTTTGCAATTAAGGCTCGTTATGTATAAAGTCGAAGAGCAGAAATCGTCATGAAAGAAATAAGACTTTATTCTCTTTTAATTCTTGGAAGTGCATGAGAATATTGTTTTTGAAAAGCTGTGATTTTCTTTTAAAGTTAGCCATACTTATAGTGACTCAAGATGCCATAGAAATTTTCTTGATAATTCCGAAATTGGGGGGGGGGGGTGGATACAATAGGGACGGTCAAGAGAATAAAGGAAAAATATATACCCTCGGAAGTGGAGAAATGTACTGACCAAAGTAGGGAAAAAAACTTAAAGGATTTTTTATGTAGGCAAGGAATAAAGGATAAGTTACCAAATAATTAAAAACAAAATGAATTTGGATTAAATTCACAAAATGAGAAAATTTATTAATATTTTTAAAAGTAACATTTTAAAAACATTTTTTTTTTTTTTTTTTTTTTTTTTTTTTTTTTTTTTTTTTTTACTTTCTATTTAATTTTCACTAAAAATAAATTAGAATGAAAAATTCAACCATGCAACATATTATTGTATATCACAGTTTGGTATATGCACCATTATGTATAGAGCAATAACAAATAAATTGATTAAAAGTATTATTATAGTAATTAATTTTTAAATTATTTTGTAAATTATTATTATTCATTAATATTTATCATGTCTGTCGCGTACAATCAAATGATAACCTATATTAATAATGTTAATGTCTGCCCTTGCTTAATTGCATGAAATTCATTAGAATTAATGTATGCATTTACTCGGGAAGACTGCATATGATTCGTTTAAGGGGAGACAAGACTGGGTGCAATCTTATGAGAAATATGTGAGATTTAAGACGCGTTTCCTTGGAAACTACTCGACAGATTTTGATTAAATATAGATTCTATATTCATTGGATTATGCTCAAGATTTACAGCAGACAGTTTTTTCTACGGCTAACCCTTTTTATTTTATAGCAATAACAATTTTCAAGAAATTTTCCACATTTTTTAGAAAATAAAATTTTGAAACTAATTGAAATTTTTTAAAGCTGTCAGCCATATATGATCTTATATTTATGCAGTACCCTAGAAAAAAAAATACATAAAATATCTCGACTGTTTTATGAGATAGTGAGATTTTTACCTGAAAAGTATGATTTTTCAGGAGAGATAAAATACATAGACATTTCTAATTTGTATGAAGTTCTTACATAATTTTATCAAACACACGAATTAAAGTATGTATAAACACGCAGATAAAATTTAGTTGTATATAATAAATTAAATAAAGTTTTAACCCTTATCCGTTCTTATGCTCCTTCCCACCAAATTTTCGGACCTGTCTCTCTTATGCAAATTTTATTAGGCTAACACCACTTTTTTTATGAGAAATAATTTTACTTGTACTTTGACAAGATGTGCTTACTGCAAAATTTGTTTTTAAAATATAGTGGTGCAAGTAAAATATAAAAAAGGTAATTATAAAATGTTAGCGCGATGTTAGCGAATATGAATGGGCGTGGAATCCGAGTCGTTGTCTTGAATTTTTACGATTATTTCCATTGGTGAGGGGGGAGAAATGGGCATACCAAAGGATTTGGGAAAGTTCAAAAAACTTTTTGAACCAATAAAACAGTTTTTTTCAAATTAATTCATTCATGCCCCCTCCCCCTTAACGAAAGATAGTTTGATTAAAAATTATGTTAATAATCGTGCTTGGAAGTCTCATGCTTTTGTGTTTAATTTGTTTGTTTGTATTTATGTCGGCCAATTATCTACACTATGGGATACAGCCCCTAATGGGTGGGTGCCCTCTTTGGGGGGTCTTTCTAAGGGAACATAACCCGTATTTACGCAAGTAAATCCAAGGTTCGAAGAAAACCACGGAAAACTCCGAACGGTTAGGCCGACGGTCGCGATTGGGTTCGAACCCAGCACCTACCGTTTACCAGTTTGGGGGTCAGAACCTCTCGGTCACTGGTGGGGCGCTTTTGTGTTTAAAACTGGCTCAGAAAATATGTAAAAAAAAAAGCGGGATTTTTTTTTTCTGTTAAAGAACCGCCTTTTTTGAGGAAAGGATTAGTAGGGTTGCTGGCTCATGAGCTGCGTTCTCTGAGGAACCATAAACTTTATGACAGTTGGTAACTAAACAAGTTTTACCGTATAACGGAAAAAAATATTTCTCCCGACGCATGAGGAAATATTTTTTTCTCTTCTTTACTCGTTGACTCGGTCGCAACGAAGATTCGCTTCTTGCGAAAATGATTGATTACCATAAATAGAAAAGAAAATAAAGAGAAAAAAAATTGTTGATTTTGATATGAAGGGTATCTACCTGCCTAATTAATCTAAATAAAATATTTATATTTTAATGCATAGATTAAATACGGACGTTTTTGATGCGTTGTTAAAAATTTCGAAATTGCCCAAAAGCATTTCGAAAAGGCAATTTTTCTTTCTTTCTTTTTTACTGTTTTATTTTCTGAGTTTTTTGCGTCGAATGATAATAACTTATTTTTAAAAATTTGTAAACGGCACTAGAAAACGCCAGATTTAAGTACACTAAAAATAAAAAATGAAATGCAGAAACATGAATACGAAAAGTTCAAAACATTTTAGATACCCTTACAAAATAAAAGTGCATAATAATAATAATTATGCATTCTCGTAATACATGTCATGGAGAAAAGAAAAGACTTGTGGCACTCGGGGACTGCCGCGGTAAAGCTATTGCATAGCATTTTTTATCAACTTATGCAATCATAATTATTTATTTACTTTTTATTTATGCAGTTTTTTTTTTGTCTTTGATATTAATTCAAGTTATACTTTTTGAGCGTGATGACCGATAACAAAACATTTTTTTTCTTTTATTGAATAAATGAGAAATTAATATCGTTTAAAATATTTTTATTATCTTACAATACATGTAGGTTAATCAGGAATTTTTATCATTGAAACTATACGCTTGTGGTAGCTGAAATAAAAAACATAAGTTTGAGACTTGATATTCTCAAAATATCTGAAAAATACCGCTTTAATGTCTGCCGAAGTCTACCGAAGGATACCGTGCCGAAGTCTGCCAAACTCAAGCGACGTTAGCCGGAGTGTTAGGTTTTTTTCTCGTTACGGAATTTCTAGATTCTTTCGCCGCGCTCAAAGCCCGCGATAAAAGATATGCAATACCTTAATAAATTACCAAACAAAATTTGGCCGCAATACGAAAATTAGATCGCGAGTTATAAGCATTATAAATTTTCCGATCCTCACCGTGTTGGTCTCCTGTCACCAAAAATTAACATTGTCTTATTAAAAATTACCAAACGAAATTTGGCCGCGCTACGAAAATTAGATCGCAAGTCATAAGCATTTTAAAATTTGCGACCTTCAACGTGGGGGGGGGGTTCTCCTGTCACCAAAAGTAACACCGTCTCATAATAAATTACCAAACAAAATTTGGCCGCCAGATCGCGTCTTATAAGCATTTTAACATTTTCGACCCTCACCGTGGGCGTTCTCCTGTTACCAAAATTTAACACTGTTTCATAATAAATCATTAAACAAAATTTGGCCGCGCTACGAAAATTGAGCGCGAGTTATAAGCATTTTAAATTTTCCGACCCTCATCGTGGGGGGGTCTCCTGTCACCAAAAGTAACACTGTCTCATAATAAATTACCAAACAAATTTTGGCCGCACTACGAAAATTAGATCGCAAGTTATAAGCATTTTAAAATTTGCGACCTTCACCGTGGGGGGGGGGGGGGTTCTCCTGTCACCAAATATTAACACTCTCTCATAATACACTAACGAACAAAATAGGCCGCGCTACGAAAGTTAGATCACGAGTTATAAGCATTTTAACATTTTCGACCCTCACCGTGGAGGTTCTCCTGTTACCAAAATTTAACACTGTTTCATAATAAATCATTAAACAAAATTTGGCCGCACTAAGAAAATTGAGCGCCAGTTATAAGCATTCTAAATTTTCCGACCCTCACCGTGGGGGGTCTCCTGTCACCAAAAATTAACACTCTCGCATAAAAAATTACCAAGCAAAATTTGGCCGTGATACGAAAATTAGATCGCGAATTATAAGTATTTTAAATTTTTCGACCCTCACCGTGGGGGGTCCCCTGTCACCAAAAGTAACACCGTCTCATAATAAATTACCAAACAAAATTTGGCCGCCCTACGAAAATTAGATCGCGTGTTATAAGCATTTTAACATTTTCGACCCTCACCGTGGGCGTTCTCCTGTTACCAAAATTTAACACTGTTTCATAATAAATCATTAAACAAAATTTGGCCGCGCTACGAAAATTGAGCGCGAGTTATAAGCATTTTAAATTTTCCGACCCTCATCGTGGGGGGGTCTCCTGTCACCAAAAGTAACACTGTCTCATAATAAATTACCAAATAAATTTTGGCCGCACTACGAAAATTAGACCGCGAGTTATAAGCATTTTAAAATTTTCAACCCTTACTATGGGGGATCTCCTGTCACCAAAAATTAACACTGTCTCATAATAAATTACCAAACAAAATTTGGCAGTGCTACGAAAATTGATCGCGAGTTATAAACATTTTAAATTTTTCGACCCTCACCATGGGGGGTCTCCTGTCACCAAAAATTAACACTCTCTCATAATACACTAACGAACAAAATAGGCCGCGCTACGAAAGTTAGATCACGAGTTATAAGCATTTTAACATTTTCGACCCTCACCGTGGAGGTTCTCCTGTTACCAAAATTTAACACTGTTTCATAATAAATCATTAAACAAAATTTGGCCGCACTAAGAAAATTGAGCGCCAGTTATAAGCATTCTAAATTTTCCGACCCTCACCGTGGGGGGTCTCCTGTCACCAAAAATTAACACTCTCGCATAAAAAATTACCAAGCAAAATTTGGCCGTGATACGAAAATTAGATCGCGAATTATAAGTATTTTAAATTTTTCGACCCTCACCGTGGGGGGTCCCCTGTCACCAAAAGTAACACCGTCTCATAATAAATTACCAAACAAAATTTGGCCGCCCTACGAAAATTAGATCGCGTGTTATAAGCATTTTAACATTTTCGACCCTCACCGTGGGCGTTCTCCTGTTACCAAAATTTAACACTGTTTCATAATAAATCATTAAACAAAATTTGGCCGCGCTACGAAAATTGAGCGCGAGTTATAAGCATTTTAAATTTTCCGACCCTCATCGTGGGGGGGTCTCCTGTCACCAAAAGTAACACTGTCTCATAATAAATTACCAAATAAATTTTGGCCGCACTACGAAAATTAGACCGCGAGTTATAAGCATTTTAAAATTTTCAACCCTTACTATGGGGGATCTCCTGTCACCAAAAATTAACACTGTCTCATAATAAATTACCAAACAAAATTTGGCAGTGCTACGAAAATTGATCGCGAGTTATAAACATTTTAAATTTTTCGACCCTCACCATGGGGGGTCTCCTGTCACCAAAAATTAACACTCTCTCATAATACACTAACGAACAAAATAGGCCGCGCTACGAAAGTTAGATCACGAGTTATAAGCATTTTAACATTTTCGACCCTCACCGTGGGGGTTCTCCTGTTACCAAAATTTAACACTGTTTCATAATAAATCATTAAACAAAATTTGGCCGCACTACGAAAATTGAGCGCCAGTTATAAGCATTCTAAATTTTCCGACCCTCACCGTGGGGGGTCTCCTGTCACCAAAAATTAACACTCTCGCATAAAAAATTACCAAACAAAATTTGGCCGCGATACGAAAATTGAGCGCCAGTTATAAGCATTTTAAATTTTTCGACCCTCACCATGGGGGGTCTCCTGTCACCAAAAATTAACACTCTCTCATAATACACTAACGAACAAAATAGGCCGCGCTACGAAAGTTAGATCACGAGTTATAAGCATTTTATCTTTTTCGACCCTCACCGTGAGGGGTCTCCTGTCACCAAAATTTCACACTGTTTCATAATAAATCATTAAACAAAATTTGTCCGCGCTGCGAAAATTGATCGCGAGTTATAAGCATTTTAAATTTTTCGACCCTTACCGGGGGGGGGGGGGTCTCCTGTCACCAAAAATTAAAACTGTCTCATAATAAATTACCAAACAAAATTTGGCCGCGATACGAAAATTAGATCGCGAATTATAAGTATTTTAAATTTTTCGACCCTCACCGTGGGGGGTCTCCTGTCACCAAAAGTAACACTGTCTCATAATAAATTACTAAACAAAATTTGGCCGCGCTACAAAAATTAGATCACGAGTTATAAGCATTTTATCTTTTTCGACCCTCACCGTGAGGGGTCTCCTGTCACCAAAATTTCACACTGTTTCATAATAAATCATTAAACAAAATTTGTCCTCGCTGCGAAAATTGATCGCGAGTTATAAGCATTTTAAATTTTTCGACCCTTACCGGGGGGGGGTCTCCTGTCACCAAAAATTAACACTCTCTCATAATAAATTACCAAACAAAATTTGGCCGCGATACGAAAATTAGATCGCAAGTCATAAGCATTTTAAAATTTGCGACCTTCACCGTAGGGGGGGGGGGTTCTCCTGTCACCAAAAGTAACACCGTCTCATAATAAATTACCAAACAAAATTTGGCCGCCCTACGAAAATTCGATCGCGTCTTATAAGCATTTTAACATTTTCGACCCACACCGTGGGCGTTCTCCTGTTACCAAAATTTAACACTGTTTCATAATAAATCATTAAACAAAATTTGGCCGCGCTACGAAAATTGAGCGCGAGTTATAAGCATTTTAAATTTTCCGACCCTCATCGTGGGGGGGTCTCCTGTCACCCAAAGTAACACTGTCTCATAATAAATTACCAAACAAATTTTGGCCGCACTACGAAAATTAGATCGCAAGTTATAAGCATTTTAAAATTTGCGACCTTCACCGTGGGGGGGGGGGTTCTCCTGTCACCAAATATTAACACTCTCTCATAATACACTAACGAACAAAATAGGCCGCGCTACGAAAGTTAGATCACGAGTTATAAGCATTTTAACATTTTCGACCCTCACCGTGGAGGTTCTCCTGTTACCAAAATTTAACACTGTTTCATAATAAATCATTAAATAAAATTTGGCCGCACTAAGAAAATTGAGCGCCAGTTATAAGCATTCTAAATTTTCCGACCCTCACCGCGGGGGTCTCCTGTCACCAAAAATTAAGACTCTCGCATAAAAAATTACCAAGCAAAATTTGGCCGTGATACGAAAATTAGATCGCGAATTATAAGTATTTTAAATTTTTCGACCCTCACCGTGGGGGGTCTCCTGTCACCAAAAGTAACACCGTCTCATAATAAATTACCAAACAAAATTTGGCCGCCCTACGAAAATTAGATCGCGTGTTATAAGCATTTTAACATTTTCGACCCTCACCGTGGGCGTTCTCCTGTTACCAAAATTTAACACTGTTTCATAATAAATCATTAAACAAAATTTGTCCTCGCTACGAAAATTGAGCGCGAGTTATAAGCATTTTAAATTTTCCGACCCTCATCGTGGGGGGGTCTCCTGTCACCAAAAGTAACACTGTCTCATAATAAATTACCAAACAAATTTTGGCCGCACTACGAAAATTAGACCGCGAGTTATAAGCATTTTAAAATTTGCGACCTTCACCGTGGGGGGGGGGGGGGTTCTCCTGTCACCAAAAGTAACACCGTCTCATAATAAATTACCAAACAAAATTTGGCCGCCCTACGAAAATTCGATCGCGTCTTATAAGCTAACATTTTCGACCCACACCGTGGGCGTTCTCCTGTTACCAAAATTTAACACTGTTTCATAATAAATCATTAAACAAAATTTGGCCGCGCTACGAAAATTGAGCGCGAGTTATAAGCATTTTAAATTTTCCGACCCTCATCGTGGGGGGGTCTCCTGTCACCCAAAGTAACACTGTCTCATAATAAATTACCAAACAAATTTTGGCCGCACTACGAAAATTAGATCGCAAGTTATAAGCATTTTAAAATTTGCGACCTTCACCGTGGGGGGGGGGGTTCTCCTGTCACCAAATATTAACACTCTCTCATAATACACTAACGAACAAAATAGGCCGCGCTACGAAAGTTAGATCACGAGTTATAAGCATTTTAACATTTTCGACCCTCACCGTGGAGGTTCTCCTGTTACCAAAATTTAACACTGTTTCATAATAAATCATTAAATAAAATTTGGCCGCACTAAGAAAATTGAGCGCCAGTTATAAGCATTCTAAATTTTCCGACCCTCACCGCGGGGGTCTCCTGTCACCAAAAATTAACACTCTCGCATAAAAAATTACCAAGCAAAATTTGGCCGTGATACGAAAATTAGATCGCGAATTATAAGTATTTTAAATTTTTCGACCCTCACCGTGGGGGGTCTCCTGTCACCAAAAGTAACACCGTCTCATAATAAATTACCAAACAAAATTTGGCCGCCCTACGAAAATTAGATCGCGTGTTATAAGCATTTTAACATTTTCGACCCTCGCCGTGGGCGTTCTCCTGTTACCAAAATTTAACACTGTTTCATAATAAATCATTAAACAAAATTTGGCCGCGCTACGAAAATTGAGCGCGAGTTATAAGCATTTTAAATTTTCCGACCCTCATCGTGGGGGGGTCTCCTGTCACCAAAAGTAACACTGTCTCATAATAAATTACCAAACAAATTTTGGCCGCACTACGAAAATTAGACCGCGAGTTATAAGCATTTTAAAATTTTCAACCCTTACCATGGGGGATCTCCTGTCACCAAAAATTAACACTGTCTCATAATAAATTACCAAACAAAATTTGGCAGTGCTACGAAAATTGATCGCGAGTTATAAACATTTTAAGTTTTTCGACCCTCACCATGGGGGGTCTCCTGTCACCAAAAATTAACACTCTCTCATAATACACTAACGAACAAAATAGGCCGCGCTACGAAAGTTAGATCACGAGTTATAAGCATTTTAACATTTTCGACCCTCACCGTGGGGGTTCTCCTGTTACCAAAATTTAACACTGTTTCATAATAAATCATTAAACAAAATTTGGCCGCACTACGAAAATTGAGCGCCAGTTATAAGCATTCTAAATTTTCCGACCCTCACCGTGGGGGGTCTCCTGTCACCAAAAATTAACACTCTCGCATAAAAAATTACCAAACAAAATTTGGCCGCGGTACGAAAATTGAGCGCCAGTTATAAGCATTTTAAATTTTTCGACCCTCACCATGGGGGGTCTCCTGTCACCAAAAATTAACACCCTCTCATAATACACTAACGAACAAAATAGGCCGCGCTACGAAAGTTAGATCACGAGTTATAAGCATTTTATCTTTTTCGACCCTCACCGTGAGGGGTCTCCTGTCACCAAAATTTCACACTGTTTCATAATAAATCATTAAACAAAATTTGTCTGCTCTGCGAAAATTGATCGCGAGTTATAAGCATTTTAAATTTTTCGACCCTTACCGGGGGGGGGGGGGTCTCCTGTCACCAAAAATTAAAACTGTCTCATAATAAATTACCAAACAAAATTTGGCCGCGATACGAAAATTAGATCGCGAATTATAAGTATTTTAAATTTTTCGACCCTCACCGTGGGGGGTCTCCTGTCACCAAAAGTAACACTGTCTCATAATAAATTACTAAACAAAATTTGGCCGCGCTACAAAAATTAGATCACGAGTTATAAGCATTTTATCTTTTTCGACCCTCACCGTGAGGGGTCTCCTGTCACCAAAATTTCACACTGTTTCATAATAAATCATTAAACAAAATTTGTCCGCGCTGCGAAAATTGATCGCGAGTTATAAGCATTTTAAATTTTTCGACCCTTACCGGGGGGGGGGGTCTCCTGTCACCAAAAATTAACACTCTCTCATAATAAATTACCAAACAAAATTTGGCCGCGATACGAAAATTAGATCGCGAGTTATAAGTATTTTAAATTTTTCGACCCTCACTGTGGGGGGTCTCCTGTCACCAAAAGTAACACTGTCTCATAATAAATTACCAAACAAAATTTGGCCGCACTACGAAAATAAGATCACGAGTTATAAGCATTTTAAATTTTTCAACCCTCACCATGGGGGATCTCCTGTCACCAAAAGTAACACTGTTTCATAAAAAATCATTAAACAAAATTTTGCCGTGCTACGAAAATTGATCGCGAGTTATAAGCATTTTAAATTTTTCGACCCTCACCGTGGGGGGTCTCCTGTCACGAAAAATTAACACTCTCTCATAATAAATTACCAAACAAAATTTGGCCGCGATACGAAAATTAGATCGCGAGTTATAAGCATTTTAAATTTTTCGACCCTCACCATAGGGGGGGGGGGGTTCCTGTCACCAAAAATTAAAACTGTCTCATAATAAATTACCAAACAAAATATGGCCGCGCTACGAAAATTAGATCGCGAGTTATAAGCATTTTAAATTTTTCGATCCCCAAGGTGGGAGGTCACCTGTCACCAAAAGTAACAGTGTCTCTTAATAAATTACCAAACAAAATTTGGCCGCGCTACGAAAATTGATCGCGAGTTATAAGCATTTTAAATTTTTCGACCCTCACCGTGGGAGGTCTCCTGTCACCAAAAATTAACACTCTCTTATAATAAATTACCAAACAATATTTGGCCGCGATACGAAAATTAGATTGCGTGTTATAAGAATTTTAAATTTTTCGACCTTTGCCGGGGGGGGGGGTCTCCTGTCACCAAAAATTAAAACTGTCTCATAATAAATTACCAAACAAAATATGGCCGCGCTACGAAAATTATATCGCGAGTTTTAAGCATTTTAAATTTTTCGACCCTCACCGTGGGGGGTCTCTTGTCACCAAAAATTAACATTGTCTCATAATAAATTACCAAACAAAATTTGGCCGCGCTACGAAAATTAGATCGCGAGTTATAAGCATTTTAAATGTTTCGATCCTCACCGTTGGGCGGGTCTCCAATTACCAAAAGCTACATTATCCTACCTTATTTTATCTTAAGACGACTTTTTTCTATACACATTCTATCAGGAATTTTTATCATTGAAACTATAGATTTATGGTAACTGAAATAAGAAACATAAGTTTGAGATTTGATATCCTATAAATATCTGAAAAATACCGCATCAATGTCTACCGAAGTCTACCGAAGGATACCATGCCGAAGTCTGCCGAGCTGAAACGACGTTAGCCGAGTGTTAGGTTTTTTCGTTACCGATGTGTTAGGATTTTTCGCGTTACGGAATTTTTGGATTCGGTCGCCGCGCTCAAAGCCAGTGATAAAAGCTATGCAATAGCTTAAAAACGGAAATCTGATAATCTAATAATCTTAAGATTTTAAGAAAAACATTATCCCATAATTTAATTAGAGTTATGGGGTTAAAACTCGTTAGTGTTTCTTTCATTATTAATTTCTCACTACGGTCCTGCTTACCATTCCCTTGTTTTACAGATGCAACTTATGAATTGATATTTAGCATAGTGTAACATTGTTTAGGGGGAACTGGGGGACATT
Source organism: Maratus speculifer (assembly GCA_964019185.1). NCBI lineage: Eukaryota > Metazoa > Arthropoda > Arachnida > Araneae > Salticidae > Maratus > Maratus speculifer. The sequence continues at coordinate 50,085,068 of OZ025290.1, read as the reverse complement.
GATACAGCTTTTTTCAAAAAAAAAATTTCGGTGTCTAGAAAGCAGAAATTTCAAGTTATTTTTCTATGTGATGTCAGCAAAACATGTGTAGTGTGTTATAAAAATGTACAATCGTTGTTTTACATATTATTTTTGCATGTAATTTTTAAAAAATCAAAAAAAGTAATTTGTATCAATGTGCCTCATCCCCGGGGCAGATTGATACACTTTGATACGTCTGGGAAAAATGGAGACAAAATAACACCAATGCATATTTTTCATAGAAAAATAGTTAGCAAATCATTTTATATTCATTTATAGAAATTCAAATCACCCACAATTTATTTGTAAGCAATATCAAAGCGATCAAAATGAAATGTATAATGACCTGATGTTCTGGCTATTGCTTGTCTGATTGTTGGCTGTGGTAACTTTGTCATATCTGGCACTTCAACCCCAGAATTATCTTTTTTCTTAGGAAAGGTGAAAGAATTACCAGGTTTTCTGTTTATAAATCGGTTTAAAAACAGAAAATAAAGGATAATTATATTTAAAATTATGTTTATAATATAATTATCCTGTACTGTTCTGCAGCTTGTTTCTCTTACTTAACATTTCTCATGTCGATAATACTTTTTCCTCTGGAGAATCAATATAAATTTGCGATTTGCCAGGCTGCAGTCCATTTCTTTTGTTAATTTTACTAGCACTAGATATTGTGTAAGTTTGTACATCTTCTGTTTGCAAAAATACTATAAAATGTTCTAATATAAAGAAATTAGTGCTATTTCACTTCAATAAAAACAAATATTAGAAATTTTTAGCGAAAAATGGTTGTATAAAGGAGGGTATGGTAAAAAAAATAATAAAAGGTAAGAAAAAATGAACTAGAAAAGGATTTAGGTTGTATCAATGTGTCCCGACAAAGAGTGTATCAATGTGCCCCATACAGCCATTTTGAATAAAATGAGTCGCAAATCCAACACTTCATAATTTATCTAACAATAAAGAATGAGGAACTGATAAAGAGTAGCTTTACTTGCCAGGGAGGGTATTCTTTTCGGTTGAAAATACTGGAACAGTTGTATAATACCATTTCAATTGTACAACTCATATTTACTTTTGACCTACAAAAATAATTAATCACCCATCCCATTTCATCAAACTATTGAATCATTCCAAAATTTTCTGTATGTAGTTAATTTCACTAGTATCACCTTTTGGAGCTGTTGTGAAACTTCCTGTAATGACCCTGTGTGCTGTACAGGAGGTGTATCAATGTGCCCCAAGTATCAATGTGCCCCAGTTCCCCCTATATGAATTTACTATTTTTCATTTCATTATTTTTCATTTATATATAATATTTATTGCGCTAATTTATTATGAAAATGAAATTTTTGAAAACTATAAGATGAGCATTTATATGTAAATCTCTGGCGGTAGAAAGCCTTTTAATAAATATGTATTAAAATTTAATACATTACAAACCCTTTCCCACCAAAACAAGTTACGGTGCTATCGAAACCCAAAATATATAGTATTATTATTACATAACGTCTTTCATTTATTATTAAAATACAGATATGAACACATACTAGAAGCATATCAAATTTCTTAAATGTTTCTTCTAAAATTAGTACCTAAAATTCCCCTCCATAATCTTAAGTCTAAGGGCATTTGATTCATTCATATATCATATATTTAAAATATCCCCTAAGGAAATTAATATTTTTAAATCCTTTTTAAATTGTGCTTTTCTTAAAGGATATCTTTTTTTTTTCTTGGTTCTGAAAATATTTCAAAATGCTTAAGTTCACTATGCTTAATTTAACATTTTGTGTTTTAAAAGCTGACGAATTGTGAGTAAAATTCTAACACTGAATATAAAATTATTTATCTACGATTTATTACATGACATTCGTTACATCTTATTATTTTATACTTTGAGGAAAAATAAACCCATGATTACATAACTTCTTTTTCAAGGCACATGAGAGTCGTATAACTTATGTGATGCTGCCATCTATTGAGATTATTTGCTACAATATACTATACAGAATTTATATTTAATTTTTGATTTCTTAAAAAAATTCTTAATGAACACAAAACACTGGGAAATTTTTGGTTGCTTTCTTCGTGTTCAAATAAAAATTTCAATTTGTTTCCTTAATTATTTTTTATTTTAGTCTTGATTACTTCAAAAACTTAGAAGACTGCAATTGCGTACTGCGTTTATGAAATGGTATCTTAATAAATTACATTTTTGATCTCTTCGAATATGCATGTGTGTCACTCAATCTATCGCATCTCTAATCTATAATTTTCAATATGAGATAAAGTTTTATATTTTAATGGATATATGCATAAAAATTGAACTTGAATGACTTAAAAATGAGGAAAAAGGAATGAATCAAAATATATTGTTTCGTGGATATCTATATCTATATATATCTATATGTATATATACATACACACATATATATATATTATCAAAAGAATCGCATGAATAGATAAGATAATGACACAAAAATTTCGATAATGAGTGGTGATAAGGGGTGTAAATAGAAGGTTAGAGAGGTGGAGAGAAAAATTTGCTATTTAAATTGCCATATACCTTCTGAAAATACTAATAATGAACAGGGATGTAGTGGAGAGTATACGGGGGTACACGCCGTATACCTTCTGGGTTTTTAGGTAGATTTCGTAAGAAATACTACCTATTGCAATCGCACCAGTTTATATATATATATATTAGGTAGATTTCGTAAGAAATATTACCTATTGCAATCGCACCAGTTTATATATATATATATATATATATCACTTTTTTATGGACACGCAGTGGCGTAGCTAAGGGGGGGCAAGGGGGGCGTCCGCCCCGGGCGCCGAGGCCTAGGGGCGCCAAATTGAGAGAAATTGTTATATATCTATATTGGGGTGGGGGCGCAAAATTTCTTGCTGGCCCCGGGCGCCAAAAAACATAGCTACGCCACTGTGGACACGATAACTTCTATAATTCTTCACCAATCTCCACCAAACTGGTACATAAAATCAAAGGGGATAAAATTTCGGCTAAGTTCGGTAATGGGCAAAATCGGACCAAGAGGGTCGGAATAGGGGGCGTTTTTGTGAAAACCGAAAAAACGTCATAACTTCTTAATTAAAGTAGATATCGAATCGGTTTAAAGTTTATATTACTTCTTAAAAATGGGCCAAAAGTTTATGCATGACAGATTTTTGATAAATTTAGAAATGGGCTCAAGGGGCGAAAAAAACAGGGGTTTTGAGAGAAAAAATTCATAACTTCGTCAATTTTCAAGATATCAAGTTCAACTAAATTTTTTGTAAATGTTCTTAAAATTATCTAAAACTTTTGTATTTACAAGTTTTTGATAGGACCAACTATTACCGATGAAAAAAATTAAAAACGAAAAGAAAAAGGGCGGTGAAAAAAGAGAAAAATCAATAACTCCGTCAATTTTTAAGATATAAAATCTGATTAAATTTATTTTATATCTTCTCAAAAATATCTACAACTTTTTTCTATTATCTACTTATCTTATCTACAACTAAGTTTTTCATAGAACCAATTCGTATAGCAAAAAGAAATTAAGCAAAAATAGGAGTTGGAGAAAAAAAACCTCAAATCCAAACTGCTTATATTCTGACTCATTTTTAGGTGCGTTCGTAATTATGTAAATACGTAGCACCTATAGTGGTCGTTCAGTCCGTCCGTCTGTCCGCATATAACAACGCAAAAACTACCCAACCGAATCATTTGAAATTTAAAATACATAATTATTACGTAATTTTGTCGAGTCATTTCAAATTTTATGAAAATCGGATGCATAGATCAATTACAAGGGCAATCAAAAGAATTCCATTACATTACGGTCAATGGGGGAAAAAAATTCAAATGCATTTTCATCGTTTGAAATTTAAAATACATAATTATTGCATAATTTTGTCGAGTTATTTCAAATTTTTTGATAATCGGGCGCATAGATCAATTACAGGGACAATCAAAAGTATTCCGTTACATTACGGTCAATGGGGAAAAATGTTTCAAATGCATTTTAATGGTGTTACACGCATTCGAACTTAATAAAATTTATATGCAACTATAAAGTACATATTATAATATGCATTTTACATAATTTGTGGTGCAAAGAAAATTTTCTATTGATTTACAAGGCCACACAAAAGTATTCCATTACATAATGGTACAGGGAGAACATTGTTTGATGAGCATTTTAATTGTGATTCACTATTTACAATTTTATGAGATTGATATACGAGAGTAATATTTTTAAAACTTCGTTTTCGTACGAACGCACCTCATTTGCTACGCTTCACGTGCAATTTCCAAAATCCAAATGGTAGATCATTTTATTTAGAAACTGTATAATGAGACGCATTGGTCAATTTTCTGATAAAGACAGAATATATTTCAAAAAAGGCTACCAAAAAGGGTATTTTGAACAGAATTTCCCAAAGTCATCGGGACTGAAATTTAAGGAAGTATTCAAATAAGAAATTGCGTTTTTTTCTGACTCGTTTTTAAATCCATTTTTGTTCTCAAACGCATCCAATTTACAGATCTTCTTATTTAGGAACTATATAATGTGATGCATTAGTCAGTTTTTTGATAAAGACGGAATATATTTCAAAAAAGGCTACCAAAAAGGGTATTTTGAACAGAATTTTCCGAAATCATCGTGACTGAAAATTTAAGGAAGTGTTCAAATAAGAAATAGCGTTTTTTTCTGACTCTTTTTTAAATCCATTTTTGCTCTCGAACGCATCCAATTTACAGATCCTCTTATTTAGGAACTATATAATGTAATGCATTGATCTTTTTTTTTTTTTTTTTTTTTTTTTGATAAAGACAGAATATATTTCGAAAAAGGCTACCAAAAAGGGTATTTTAAACAGAATTTCCCGAAGTCTTCATGATTTGAAAATTTAGGGAAGTTTTCACATAGAAAATTGCGTTTTTTATGACTCGTTTTAAAATCCATTTTCGCTCTCAAACGCATCCAATTTACAGGTCCTCTTATTTAGGAACTATATACTGTGACGCATTGGCCAGTTTTTTGATAAAGATAGAATATATTTTTAAAAATGCTGTCAAAGTGAGTATTTCGCACAAAATTTTCCGAAGCAATCAAGATTAAAGAATTAGGGATGTATTCAAACAACAAATCGATTACTTTATGACTCATTTTTAAATTCAATTTTTTTCTCAAATGCATTCAACTGACAGTTTTTTGTTATTTAGAAACTGTATAATGTACTGTTTTGGTCGATTTTTTAATAAATTCAGAATTTATTTCAAAATATGTTGTCAAAATGGCCATTTGAGCTGAATTTTTCTTAAGATGATTCTGATAAAACCAGTTTTTGCAGAAAAATGAAATTAAAATTTTTTCATAAATGGCCAAATGAAGTTATTAAACTGGGTTTATCTCTAATTATATATTTCTTTTTGTTGAAATGAGCACTCTTCGAAATCTGCCTCCGCCTACAGGCCCAGCCGACAGGGATTTTTTAAAAGAGCACCGTATACCCTCTGCTTAGAGCGTATATCCTCTGTTATTTTTACGACTGCACCCCTAGTAATAAATAACCTTTAAAAAAATGCTAGTAAATGAAACCATAGCTATGCTGATTCACACCAAATAATGTTTGATTTAATGCTTGATAGCGACAATTCATCGAATATATACTCTAAAAATACTCGTGGGAACTGGTTGCGAATTCCAGTTACGCGAAGATATGCTCTCAACTTTCCTACAGATGAGGGTGATCTGAATGTAGCAGATACGAAAGGAAGAAGGCGTTGGGACTCATTTCTCCCGAAAAATTGTTTTACTTTATGAGATGAACTTGTTATGAGATAATCAATCACATGATGATGCTAAAATACTGATAGTCGAATTATTCACGAAAATCGGAGACATTCTTTTTTAATATTTTATGTACTTTTTATTCAATAACTAAAATATTAATTACTTTTAATACTTAAAAATTAAAAGCCGATAAGATTTTCTGCAACTTGGTATTACCTAATAACATTTTGAATTTATAAGTAGTGTTGAATTTATGGAGGGGCATTCCACGGCCTCTGGAACAATGAGACGCCTTCCGCCGGAAGATTTTAGATTTTTCTGTTTTTCAATAATGAGAAAGTGCAATTTCTTCCTTGGAAATCTATAATATCTACAAGAGGCAAAGGATCCTTTCCAGAGAAAAATGTCTGAATTCAACACTACACAAAACAAAAAGTAAACAAAGAAAATAGTTTTCGCACCTACTGCCTTTAATTGTAACAACTGAATAGAATCGATATAAGCATCTTTGTTTCTTTACCGAATGTTTATTATAAAATACTCATTATGGACATAGATAGGAAAATTTTGCTATGTTATGTTGATGATCGGAAACTTATTTTATAAAGATGATCGTTAGAGAGAGATTTGTCGAACTATAAAATGGCTGCAATTGCAAAAAAAGAAAAAAAAAGTAGATTTTCTACACTATGCTGGTCGGTTTTTCCAAACAAACCTTGAATCAAATGAAATATATCGGTAGATTTTACCTTGTATTTCAAAGCAATGTGGTTTTTTGCCTGCAATGACCTTTCGCTTTCCGAAAAACGTGCTAACGCCATTTTACTATTATATTTTATAATATGTTGGATAAAATTTGGGCTTTGTTTCGGAACATAAGAACATATTCTTTTAAGAGATCATTTATAGCAAGATTTGGTAGTGAAACAAAGATGTAATGACAATGGGTGTCGATATGTTGTCTAGTTGCTATTATACTGAAATAGAGAGCAATGCACTGAGTGCCCATTTCGGGTGGTTCATTTTTGTTTTAAAAGGTTAAAACGCACTAGGGTTTTGCTAGGCAGAATCTTTCTTGTGGTGAGACGTTATCTTTCATGATTTATCACTTTTGTAGGGAGTAAAAAAAATATTTAAAAATGTCAAAATGCGAAAGAGTTCTTAGAAAAATGCCTCCCCATAGGAATAACATTAGCTCGTGGGTGTCTTCGCGGGCAGGGACAGGACCCTTAAGAGCTCATACTACTGACGGAAAAAGACCCGGATGATAATGTAAAGTCTATGGGTGCGTTATTTTTAAATATCTCGCTCAGATTTAATATTTTTAGATGATTTTTTTGAATAGGATAGCTGAGGACGATCTACAACCGGGATAGTTTTTATTTATTTATTTATTTTTATTTTTAGTTACATATTTTTTATATTATAATATTTTCACTTTCAGAACCGGTTCTACCCGGTTTCGAAAGTTAAAGTATTTTAATTTTTTTAATCTGAAACCAAAATTGAAAAAGTAAAAACTAGCCCCGTTGTAGATTGTCCTCAACCATCCTTAAAAAAAAAAAAATCATGTAAAAATGTTAAAATTTGGGCGAGATATTTGAGGGTCTTTTCCAGTCAGCAGTGTGGGCTTTTGATGACCAGAGAACGCTTGCGAAAGAAAGGCAAAGATTTCTGATTTTCAACGGGTATTTTTAAAAAAGCATGTAAATTTATCTTTAATATTAAAGTGTCACACAAACAAAATCCACAGACTGTGGCGTCTTTGCGGGTACATGGTACTTTTCATCATTTATGACTTTCACCTAATTTCTAGAAATCAAGTGTCACCAATGGACGTTGTTTATATTTCCATTTCCGCCTAATTCTCCTTTTTTTGTTGATAAACACAGAAGGCTTGGAAAAGAAAGGTCAATTAACACATTTTTGCCTTTCGTAGGGCATGAAAAGTAAATAAACACTGCCTTAAAGTGCATTTAAAAGCTTTAGCTAATGAAAAGTTCTAAATCTTCAATAATCTTTCTTTTATAAGCATTCTATAATTATCAACAAAAGAAAAATGTGGAGATGTATATTTCAACGATGTCCACTGATGACTTCTGACCACTAGACGTCATCCAGAAATAATAAAATATGAATAACAGACTATGATAATTCCGGCCCTTTCAGCTTATGGTGGCACGTATATGCTCAGATAATTTAAATGCATTTTCACTATCTGCTTCGAATTTAGATTTAGTGACGATCTCTTATGGCAAGTCTAAAGTGATGCAATCGAAGTGCAGTTAAAAATGTAATAGCTGTAAATTGATCGTCTGAGGTGATTGATTTTGGTTAATTATATTGCGTTGATTGCCTCTCCCACCCATGATTGGATTATCGGATTTACATTTACCCTTACTTCCATTTGATTGTTCGGAGAGGGAAAAAATGATATATATATATATTGTATATATATGTATATATTTTAAGGACTCAGGGGATTCAAGCTCAAAAGGCCGTAATAAGGGGGGGGGGCACAGGGGATGTGTGCCCCGGACGCCAGAACGAAGGGGCACCAAATTAATATTTTGTTTGTCGATTTTTCTGATGTCTATGTTTAGCATGGTATATCTATATATATTACGCTATGATACGTGGCACAAAAATCGCGACTATTTGTTAATGGTTTAATGGCAACGACCGAATGAAATTCATCTCATTGGTTATTGTGTAAAAGTTCTTTGGCAGAATTTATAGGGCGAGGTAAATCGGTTTTATTTACATTTCGCTCTTTCACAGCAATTATGGAATTTCAAAATATCGTTATTTTTGTTTTTTCTGTTCTTCTTATTTTAAAAAAATGTATATATATTTGTATGAAATACAATATTTGTATAAAATATTGTATTTAATTTTATTTACTGTTTTATTTTGATTATTTTTGTTTTTTCTGTTCTTTTTATTTAAAAAAAATAATTAATTAATTTATAAAAGTCATGAATTTTAAACATTTCAATTTTAAATTAAAGTATGTATTATAAATGAAATGAGTGAAAGTATTATATTTTAAATGAAATTAATAAAATACGAAAAAATGCCATGGCGACAGTGTTTGGCGATTTATTACCTGCGTCCGACTAGCATAAAAATACCGAGTTCTTGATTTCTCTAGCAGTGTGTTTTGATTTGGCAAAGAATTGAGTAAGTAAATTAAATTATGAATAAAAGTAATATGATACAATGCCTAACATACACTTTAGGGAGACAAAACTGGTCGCCAAAGGTGACAAGTTCATGCCCTAGACAGAATCGTTAAAAAGTTCTGCCTGGGGCATGCCAAAGCAAAAGCATCGATGGATATAAGGATAATATGAAAAAGAAGAGAAATTACTACTCCAAAGATTCTCTATAAAGCGAAATTTTTTCCGATGCTTTTCGATTTCGTTTTCATGATTTTAATGCATCATTGTTTGACAAAGCAGATTACGTAGTTAAGTATTACCTATATTATCGTATGATTGCATATTTAAAATTTTTAAATGAGTCGGTTAAGATTAAAATAGTAAAATTGTCTTTGTAAATATACCTTGTGGAAGAGGGTAGAAAAGCAAAATTCATGTTTGCTCTGGGTTCAAAAAACGCTAGTTTAGGCCTTGCTCAACCTCGTTCTATAAACTTCAAAAAATGCAGAACAGACAGTAGTTTTGCAATTTTTAAAAATCTTTTTTCCTTGTCGAATTATGTATAGATATATTCATGTATCTATATTAAAAGAAACGAATGATATGATAAACGTTGCTTGAAAAAACATTTATTGAGTTATCATCTGATGCATCCGGATACCAGAATAAATACTAGCCATCACTAAAATATTACCTAGCTAAGGATTAGAATCTCATCAACATTCGTTCAGCAGAACTCAAAGTATAAACTCAATGAACTACGAATCTTCATTATATAATCGTATATACATAGCAAACATATGTTTCATAATCATATTCACCTAAATATAAAACTTTCCGGCATAAGACTCTACAATTAAGCAACGAAGAATAAGATGTTATGTATTAAAACCATTCTCAAAAGAATATTGAACAAACAATGTTTCCCTCTAAATCCGTTTAGTAAAACTTTTTAAAAAGGCTAATCTTTTATATCCGTATTCATTTGATTACATAACCATTCATCCATATCTCTATAACCAAGCGACGTAAAACGATGTGTTCCAGACTAATACCTTTACTTGAACAATTACCCCCGCAAACAATGTGAATCCCATGAAAATCTATTTATTTAGAACCCGAGTGATAGCGGTCAGAATGAAATGCGAATTTGCATCACATATGTATTATAGATTGCTCTAATTTTCAGAAAGAAAGGCCTTAAGCTCTTAAAAAATCAAAACAAAAAAAGAAATGACTTCTACACTCCATGGCCAAAGGTGACTGGCCACTTGTGATTTTAGACATTTTGTTGAATATCTAGAAAACTACATGAGGAATTGTCCTGAAACTTTAAGTGTGTAAACATAATAGTACATGTCATACATTTCCGTGAATTTTTCCCCCCATGACTCGATAAGGGACCGTCAAAAAATTGAAAAATAATGAATATCTTTTGGATTAAGCCAGTCAAAACTAATGAAGCAAAAGTGTTGAAACTGCAGATTATGATTAAGTAGCTTATTGTAATGAACTGTGTTCATTTTTCTGCAAATAGCATGTGTACTAGTAGAGAAATTAAGATTTTTATAAAAGCAGTTCCAAATTTTCCCAAGTTTTTTGCTTATAATTCTGATTACAGAGTATCGTGTACAATGTTGTTTGTCATATTTTTGAAAAAAAAAACGTTATTTTATATTAAGAACTCCGCAAATTATAATCAGAAAACTTGGAAAATTTTGGAACTGTTTTTTTTAAACCTTAATTTCTCTACGAGTATACATGCTTTCTACATAACAATTAACACAGTTCATAACAATACGTCACTTAATCTTAATCTAAAGTTTGAACGCTTTTTCTACATTAGTTTTGACAGGATTATCCAAAAGATATTCGTTCTTTTTTAATTTGTTGACGGTCCTCTAAGGAATGAGTAGAAAAAGTCTTCGCGGAAATGTATGCCCTGTATTATCAAGTTTATACACTTAGAGTTTCAGGATAATTCCTGTATTTTTCCAAGATATTTAACAAAATGTCAAATTCGCAAGTAGCCGGGCACCTTTGGCCATATAGTGTATAAGGTCGTAATAAATGGCTAACATTCCAAACTTGGCATGAAGGTGATAAAAGAATTCAGAATATACGTTTTCTATGCTCGTAAATGCACAAAATTGCAGAAATTAACAGCAAATTTGAAAAATATAAGAAATTTGAAAGTGTACGTCAAATGTGGCAAATGAGATGCGTTCGTAGTATAACTAGTTTCATAAATATATTCAGATCTTGGTGCAATAGCTGCTGCACTCTTATACAAAAATGCATGAATCCAAATTTTCTTACGATTACATATATTAATTTCAGTAATACGGAAATAATATGACCCCAAATAGAATTCAATCACCATGGCAATCTAGAATCATCACCTATCATAAGCTATCATTGAATTAATTACATATGATAGAATTTAATAGAACGAAGAAAACTTTTGTTAATATATTTTTCAGTTGTGATTCGATTTTCATAAAAATTGAAATGACTTCACAAAATTCTTCACCGGTTTTATAGGGGCTCAGAAACATAGTAGATCAAGTTCATTATGACGAAAAAAATATATCGTTTTACTTAGAAGGTGTATAAAATCAATTTTATCGACTTTGATTGTTTAATTATTTTAGCTATATAAAGTAAACCACATTTTAATTTTTTAAATTTGACAAAACGTAAAATTTATGAGGAGTTAATAGCGATGTCATTCGTAAATGGCTTAGTGCTCAATCATTAAAAATAACTTTTTATCAGACAAAAATGAAACAAGAAAATATTGAAACTCACCAAATGGAGTCGATGTTCATCTTCTCTAATGGTTTTCCGTGGCAGTCAAAGAAACGGTCTATCGTTAAACTGTTGTGCGTGTCATGGGCACTTGCAAAGTTAGTCACTGGACGGCAGGGAATACCAAGAGCTCTACAAACTGAAATCATGAAAATGTTACATATCCTCCTAATGATTCAGCCAAAATACACTTTAAAAATAAAAGATATTAATGTATCACACATTGAAACATCCTTAATAGATCACCAAGTTTTTTATACTTTTATAATTTTCTCCGTTGCTAGATTTACCTGGAAATTACCCGAATAGTGTAACAATAAAAAAATTAAATAGGTTGCAAACGAAAGGGCATGTTTTCAGCTACATAGTTTGTGACCCCATGCTCCATTGCAATAATACTTAAACTTGATATCCTCTAAGTTTTTAGAATGAGTAACTGAACAACTTGTATAACTAAGAAAACTTTTTCATATCCCAGAATAACATTTTGCGTACTGTTTATCTAATGTATTAGTTAAACGTCACTCTCAAGTATTCCCCTTTACCACTGTTTACCAGAAAATAAGTTTGCTTCTCCTACCCTTATACGTCATAACACTCCATAATCACCTAAACGTGCGATATTATATTTTCTAAATAATTTAGATTAAAAATCTTTCTTTTTTAATGAAATGTTAGTTTAAATTCAATGCCTATTGGTGGTCAGATACGACCACCTAGTTTTCCCAAGCACAAAGACTGATACTTTATGTATTTTTATTTTGTTTATTTTATTAGTGTACGTACTCATATTGCTTAAGCATAAAAAAAATGTTCTCGTGGGATTCTCGAGGGACCTCCCAAGTTTTATGACCATTTTAAAAGCAGGACTGTGTAGTTAAATAAATGCATTTGGACAGCAAATACCTGTAAATTTATGGGGAGTGCAATGATCAGCCCATAATACTACGAGGAAATCTGACAGAAGAGGTTAAAGGGATCAAAGTGGACCTTGGGAACGTTTACGCTTTCCAGAGAAGCAAGGCCTCATCTTTATCAGATCCTAATGCAATTGGTTGGGGTCGAGATGAGGGGGGAAAACAATTATTTTAGGCTCCTGTCTTTTTTCGGAGAGAAAACAAAAAGATTGCTCTCAGAATCATTCGGGATGCGGTGCTGAAAGCGTGCAGTAGTTTTCAACATGTGCTTGCTTCATCGAATAGATGCTCGCTACCCTACGCGCCGGACCGGCCGATGAGAGGAGATGCCCATCGCCTTGGAGACTGCAGATTACGGAGATTCGTTTACAGCCGAACGGAGCATCGATGGCTCGGACAGGTTGAATCCCCTCGTTAAAGTACTCTGAAACTGCTCCAGGTATGCAATTTAAATTTCTCCACTATGTACTTAACAATGGTTAGGGAGGTCATCGAGAGTATAAGAATGGTCCTTGAATTAAATGTACTTGTGTTTTAATATTGTAAGGAATTAGCTTTTCATTAATGTGCAGTAGTATTCTTAAAAGTGTGAGAAAATACCTGTTAACTAATGGACATTATAATGTTTTCTATTTTGTTTTGTATATAGATGTAAAAAGTGTAAATAAACTAGTATCATGTTAACTCTAATTTCGTGTTAATTTCTATAGGAATAACTCCCAGTTAACACCGAGTAGATTCCTTTTCTTTGATTATTTTTTTTTTAATTTACTTATGTTGATTTACAGGATCGGACTTCTGAGTGTCTAAGTGTTTAGCGCTTAGACTAGTCCTGACTTCATACGAAAGGGAGCAGAAAAAAAATCACAACGCAACTAAACAACTATTTATTTATTTACTCAATCATTTATTTTGTTATTTAGTTATTGATTAACTTTCTTTTTTTGGGGGGGTGTAAATTTCACCCCTTCTAGAAGTTACGATCACGTGTTTTGCTTATATACCTGTAGATTCAACACCCATGAATCTCGGTTGGTAATGACTTTGACCAAAAATGACTTAATGTAGGTGTAGTTATGTTAGTGGCTGTAACCTCTCCAATCAGGAGGCCTATAACTCACCAGCACCTATTCCATAATAAAGCTTGCTTACAAATTTAATTATTTTTCAATTAAATCAACAGGCGGCTGGATAAACCATCTCCTCATCAAGCTGACGGCTGAAATTCCAGGATTAGTTAAAACTCCATTCGCATATTAAAATGCAACTGACTTGCCAAGTCTTATCTCGGTGGAAAAAAAAACAGCAAATCAAATTTTAGTGGTTTATCGGCAGGTTTACCATTGTGTTTTTCCTGCTCCCAATTCTTCACTCTTAAAACGAAAGAGTGGATTTGGCTTCTCAGAAAAGAGCTGAAATTTATTGAATCGTGAATGAGTTGTTTTTTAAATGCTTTACTCATCTTGATTTGCATTGCTTATTTAAATAGCTCATCTTGATTTAAATTGTTTAGAGACAGCTCACTCACTTGAGTTGATTCAACTATTCATGAGAAGCTGCCTTTCAAAACGTGAGATGAGCGAATTTCGGCTCAACTTGAGTTATTTTTTGGCTGACATTTTAAGAGAGTTCATATATACATACTTTTGGTTGCAGGAAAACACAACGATAAACCTACCGATAAACCACTAAAATCTGATCTGCAGCAGTTTTCACCAAGGTATGACTTGGAAGACCAATTCTACCCTGTCTAAATGTCATGCTGTCATATGTCAGCATATTGGTCATGGTTGCATTTGATGAAAACTTCTACAAATTTAATCAAATCATGAATGAATATCATTTATTTTGAATATATATGTATACTGCCGAGAAAGTGTTTGTATTTTATATAAATCTAATAAATAATAGTAAAAAGATAAGTATTCTTTAATAAATAAATAACAATTTAAAAAAAAAGTATGTCCACACTGAATATTCAGGATTTTCAGTTGGTATAGAATTGTTGTGATTAGTCATTTTCAAACTATCAAATTCCTTTAAATTTGTGCTGAGTTAAAATGCTCAAAAGATTTACTGAATATTTAATACATTATATATGGTTGGTTTTTAGTACTTGTTTAAACAGTAAATACTCACCTGTAGTAAAAACACCAGAGAAGACCCAGCATTGGCCATACTTGACAGGTTTCTTATTTTTGAAATATTTCGTAAGAATGGTTTGGCTTCCACCCCAGCACGTAGGTGGCTTGCCGCCCTTGTATTTTCCAGACCAATTACCAACAAGCACTCCATTGTCGTCGCGGCAATTCAGCTGAAGAATTAATCACAGTTTATGCTTTAGTTCAAACAAAAACACAATTCTTAAAATCACATGACCCAAAATCAAACAACTATTAAATGCATAAGAATGTCACAGATAAAATTAACAAGTATAAGTACCACAGCAGAGGTGTGTCGAACAACTTTGACTGGATCAGCTCGTGCCACTGTGCTCAAGCGGCCGACATCGCTAAGTAAGTACAAACAGCATTCTAAGACATTCTGTTCAAACTGAAAAACAAAAAAAAAACCCAGCAAATTTATTGCACCAGTTCTAGCAGTATAAAACAAAATAAATAAATAACGTATACGACACGGATATATTTAATTATTTATGAATTTTAGTTTAGGGGTCTTTTTTATTTTAATTAAGGGGTCTTTTTTAATTTATTAGGTACGTTCGTAATTATGTATAATACGTAGTACCTATAGTTGTTGTTCAGTCCGTCCGTCTGTCTGTCCGCATATAACAACGCAAAAACTACCCAATTGAATCGTTTGAAATTTAAAATACATAATTATTACATAATTTTGTCGAGTTATTTCAAATTTTATGAAAATCGGATGAATAGATCAATTACAGGGACAATCAAAAGCATTCCGTTACATTACGGCCAATGGGGAAAAAAGTTTCAAATGCATTTTAGTCGTTTAAAATTTAAAACATATGATTATTACATAATTTTGTCGAGTCATTTCAAATTTTATGAAAATTGGATGCATAGATCAATTACAGGGACAATCAAAAGCATTCCGTTACATTACGGTCAATGGGCAAAAAAGTTTCAAATGCATTTTAATGGTGTTACACTCATTCGAACATAATAGGATAAGATTATAAAAAAGTTATACAGAATAGAAATATTTGATACTATTTAGGAGTCATGTATGTTTGAACTTTCATGTTATGTCCATTCACACTTAAATTGTACACTGTTTAAAAAAAAAAAAAAGTTAATTTTCGGTAGTTTGCCGTGAATTACTGGCTGCAGAAAATATTACGGCTCCTACATCAGCCAAAGCATTAAACACAACAAAATAAAATAAGAAAAAAAAAGTATATTTTACCTGACCGTAATTCCAGACACAGGGCCTCAAACAATTGTGGCTACCTCTCCAAATCAAACCAGTATCTGCCATGACATATTCTCCTCTTTTTGCTTCATCAGATAAGTATACAGTATCACCTAGGAAAGGAAAGAAAAACACAATACATTACACATAATAAAAAAAACTCTGTAAATTTTAAATTAAATTAATGATCGAATTTGCATGGGCTCTTTAGGTTTTCGAAAGTTTAAAACCCTTTCACTGACAAGCCCGTATTAACACGTTCACCAAGCTCCAGGTTTCACTGCAATTCAAGCAATATTTAAAATAATATAATTCACTTGGTTTAATGGATTTGTAATATATTTAACCATGATTCATACACTCAAAGATAACATTCATATTCCCAAATAAGATTTTTCTGTAATGTTAAAAAAATCATTTTTTTTTTTTTTTTTTTTTTAACATTTAAAACAAAACGGAGAAAAAACAACACTACAATTTTGCCCTTTTGCAAGACTGTGAGAGGGTAACTAATCTGGCTGAAAGATGCATTGTATCATAATGTCATTTTATTCATGATTTGACAAATAGAGTTATACAGAGAAAAATAATATTAGTCCACTTTATATTGTTTAATTTGATTTTACTTATTTGTGTACTTTTTTATAAATAAAATAAAACTTTATTTCCTGTATAATTTATTGTGTAAAATCCTTAATAAAATACTATTATGATGCAATTATATCTATATTTTAACCAATTTTCATGAGACATTACCGTGTCATTAAAATAGGATATCCAAAAATGTATGTGCTTTTAAACTTCTTAAACAGTCTTAGTATAAACATTAATTAAAACTTTATTTACTGTTTTATAGCCTTCATGAACTTGTCAAAATTAATTTTATTGTTATGACAACGGGAAAAAAACGATATCTTTGTTATTAAAAAGAATAAAATTTTTGCGTTTGTTGCTGAAATGCAGAAAATATTTTATTTATTTTTATTTTAAATAATAACTTAATACAACAAAATTATTTTTATTAATTTTTGATATTATGTAAAATAGAAATATCGTAATACCGGCATATCACAGGTTTTATTCTTTTTTTTTTTCCTAATATGACATCAATTACACCTTCAGAAACATTAATCTTTTCCAAAATAGAAGCGTGATTTATGCAGTCATTTAAAAATTCTTTAGTTTCATAAAATATTTATTATAATTAAAGAGAAATGACGCAATTTATAGAAATATTTTCATTTGTGCACACCACGGATGTTTAAATAAATAGAAGTTCAGTTTATTTAGGTGCAGGAATAAAAGTCGGTAACTATGACATCATTAAGACACAACTACAATGCATATTACATTCATGGAACAAATTTATCTGGTTTTGAATGACGACATTTTCTCTATCGACAAAATTTTGCTTTAGATATTATATTTTATTAAAGTTTATTTTCTGTTATTTTATTTAAATAATACTTAATAATATTACTCTGTAAATAATCTGTGCATCGTGCCGCAATTAGTTAATAATTATGTGCAACCATTTTATTAAGATTAAATTTTTCGAAAACCATTATTTTTTTTCTTTGAAATGCGATTACACATTCACCAATGAGATCAAGCTCCTGATCGGTGGAAAGTAATAAAGCAAAATAAATTTTTATTATAGTGAGAAAAACTCAACCTGTTGCCACTGTTTTAAAGAAATGTCACGAAAAAGCTTTTAAAATTAAAAATAAAATATAAAAACGGAAATAAATTAAAAATTAGCCAGAATGGGCACATCTACACATAAACA
Organism: Maratus speculifer; assembly: GCA_964019185.1. Classification (NCBI taxonomy): domain Eukaryota; kingdom Metazoa; phylum Arthropoda; class Arachnida; order Araneae; family Salticidae; genus Maratus; species Maratus speculifer. Next base: position 50,067,160 of record OZ025290.1, on the reverse strand, counting down.
GCTTTTATTTAAAAAAATAATTATCAAAGTCGGGCCAGTAGAAAGCTCAAGGCTGATGACTAAAAAACACCCAGGTCTTTTAAATATATAGATACTTAAAAATTCTTTAATTCAGCACATAAAAATGTTTTATAGACAAAGCATGTAATTTCAATTTTATTTTTTATAAAATAGTACTTTTCTGTTACATTAAATTTAATATATTTCTAAATCACCAATTCTCACCAATTCTTTCTAAAACACTAATTCTTATATATCCATATGTACTAAAAGTCTTATGGCAATTTTTTAATCATCTTCAAATATGCGTTTAAAAAGTTATTTACGTTCTTTAAAAACTATTAAAAATTCATAAAAATCACATACTATCTTGGTATTTAAAATATCAGGCAGCATTCTGCTTGCAACGTAAGCAATTTTTTAAACAAGCTTTTCGAAGATAATCATAAGATATTTTAGATATTTAATCATAAGATATTTTATATCATAAGATATTATGTATGCATATACAGGGTGTTTTTTTTTTTTTTTTTTTTTTTTTTTTTTTTGGTAACTGCTTTAAAGTTTATAAGGGGACTAAAAAAACCAACGGAAAAAAGATTAGTTTCAATCACCACCAATAGAAAAAAATCTGGCGCTGTGGTAATTTATGCAACTGAGAATTAGCATAAAATACGGGCAATAAATAAATATCCACATTTTTGCCTCAAATTTGCGTAGAATTCCTCATCGGGAAATCAAATATGATGAATAAAACATGGCATTTTATCCAAATTATTAATTTTGTCTGTTTCTGATGTTTTCTTTCAATGTATAGCGCCAAATTTTCCCCTTACGGCGGTGAATGGAACGTTTATTTTGCTGTTGTTGTTGAAATATTTTTTCCCATGGTTTTCTCAGTCCATTTATAAAATTTTGTGTCATCAGCTATTAGAACGAGCTACAAGCGGATCTAAATAGCGTCAGTTAAAAAAAAAAGAAAAAACCTGTATTTAAGAACTGTTGTTTCAGAAAGATATCTTTTAAGCATTGAATTAGAGAGTTTTTGAGTAATTATATTATGACTGCTCACAAGGAAGGTCTCCATACGGGCATACTCAGAAAAATCTGAAAAAATTACAGAATGTTCTTCTCATATAGTTATATATGTTTATAAAAAAAATTTTAGCGGAACCTCCTTATAACGTCCGTAAAAAAATAATAAAAATTTCGTTTATTTGGCGATTTATCGCCGCTTGGCGAAAAAACGAAATTTTGAAAAATACACTTTTATGCTTCGAATACTTTTTAAAGAAAAAACTTTCTATGTTCAATTTATTTAAATAAGTTTAAGTAATTTCAGTTTTGCATTTTTACTTCACTTTAAGTATAATTTTGTCATATACATTTATATGTACTTATAACAAAATGAAATTAATATATTTTATCATTTAAAACACAATTTAAATTTATTAAAATTGTTCCAAATTGAAAAATACACTGTTAAAAATCTGCTTCATTTTGTTGCAACGCACTCCCTTGCTTGTATAGAAAACGGTTACTTGGCCGCGAAATGGAGCTTTCTCATTGGTTGGAATAGAGATATTATATACAAGCGGTGGAGTGCGTTGCAACAAAATGCAGCAGATTTTTAACAGTGTATAACACGGTCAATTCACCGTGCTATGGAGCATTCTCATTGGTCAGAAGAGAGATATTCTATAAAAGTAGTGGAATGACGTTGCAGTAAATGCTGCAGATTTTTAACAGTGAAGTCAATTAAAATCAATTTTCAGATTCGTTAAAATCGTCTGCTTTTGGCGAGGAAATGCACTGCTCGCCAAATCCCACGTCGCTTTCAGCTTTTCACGCCAATTATTCCAAACTATTTTATTTTTTTACATATCTAATAATGTAATTCCGCCGCTAATTTTCACTGATCCTTTATTACCTACATGGGTAGTTTAATTCGTATTTTTTTCAAAAAATTCTGAGTATGCCCCCAATGGAGACCTTCCTTGTCAGCAAGTATTATAAACATGAACATGCGTGGATGCCCCATTTAAGAATACAGTAATGGCTGATGAAAATAAGTAAAAATATACATATATATTGTAATACAAGCATTAACAAAACAGCTTGTTGCTTACAATTTATTTGAAATTGGTGCAACATATTTTAACCAGTTCACTAATTTAATGTTACGTTCAACATTTATATAAAAATATGTCTTTTATTTGGTGTAATGTATTACATTTGACCGATTACCTAGTTTCAATATATACTTTTAGTTTCAGTTGTATTCGCAGAATTTGTGCCTCCCCCTCCCCTTTTGTTGAAAAGAAGCCATGATGAGATATGTAGCATGGAATTATAATACTGAGTATTAAAAATGTAATAAGTGGTACACAGATAAAAGAAAATTAAAAATGCAAATTGAGGGCATGCACAGTTATTTAGCTTCTTGAATTCCCGTAAACGTTTGGAATCGCACTATTGTTCATTCAAATAATCGTGCATTTTTTTACTGTTACCACTAAAATAATAAGCATAAGAATTGAGAGATAAAATCCCTGTTTTAGTGCTTAAACTTTAAGCATTGCCATCTGTATTCAGCCTATAACGTGCACCTGTAACATTTGACAGATTATCTTTTTTGAATATATTTTGGTATTAGCTGTATTTGCCATATTTCGTGTAACCCCTTTTTTGGAAAAAGAACCATCATGAGACACGTAGCATGAAAATATAAAAGAGCATTAAAAAGTGTAATAAATATAGCGAATATAAAAGAAAATAGCAAATTGAAAGTGAGATCATATGCTACACTACCTGCATGAATTTCCACGAAGCGTTGGGAATCATATCCTTATTCATTCCAATAATTACCCGTTCTTTCTTATTCATTAATATGGATCTCAAATAAAATAATAAGCTTAAGAGTTGGGATATAAAATCTCAATTCTTATGCTTAATTTTTAACCTTTGACTTTTTTATCCTGCATATAACGTGCACCTGTAACATTTGACCGATTATCTTATTTTGGAAGTGGCAGTTTAGCCATATACTTTACTTCTAGTTTCTTAATAATAATAATAATAATAAGCAGAAGAAGCATAACAGAGTTTTTAGACAAAAAGAAAAAAATATATCTGTTCTCCATTTTCTATTATTTAATCGTGTATTTAATCGACAATTAACATCTTTCAAGTAGAACAAGGTATTCATGTGGTACATCATGCAAATGAATCTCACAGCAGTAGACAAAAGCCCTTAGTTCTGGACTTGCATATAAATTTCAAAATATACAATTTTCTGTGATAGGTGAATTTATTTAATTGGGCGAAAATAAAGTATGTTTTCAAAATTTATGGATAACATGCGCATGATTTCTTATAGAAATAAGATATGAATTAAACTTACTTTCACACCACGGGTTGAACAATAGTACGAAAGGTTCTGGAACTTTATATCTAAAATCAGCCGCATTTTTGTCATCTTTCTTCTTCGTGTCGACTTCTAATATCCACTCTCCTATTATGGCATTGGCTGAAGGTGTGACCTGCAAAGTATAATTTTTTTCTATTTTTTAAATTGTTAAAAAAGTGGATTGCTGCGAATTATCAAAAAAATTTCATGTATGTCATCCTGTATATTATTAGGCCTGTCCAACTATTTAGTAAGTAGGGGAGGGAAGCAGCTCATCTTTAGGCATTCAATGAAGGGCGACATTATTCTCATGATTGAAAACAGGTGGAAATATTATTGAATAGTATTAGTATAAACATACACGCACGTCTTAACATCATGCAAATGAATCTCACAGCAGTAGACAAAAGCCCTTAGTTCTGGACTTGCATATAAATTTCAAAATATACAATTTTCTGTGATAGGTGAAAAAGATCGGAAAACTGTTTGTAGTGTATGAGAATAGAAACTAATATGAACATGAACAGCATATGAAAGCAATCGTATCTGATAATAACAGTAATAAAAAGTAAGTAAATAAACATAGAAATCAAAAATATTGCAGGTTTCTTTAAAGATGTGAAAATACGCTTTGATTATTTTAAAAGCGTGAATTTAGCCTTATAAAAAGTACAAATATAAAGACAAGCATGATGGTGACCAATCCATATGGGTGGTTGCACACAGATAGTCTGGATGTGCTTTCATAGATGGGAATCATTCTGCTCTATTTTATTAATTTTCTAAACAAACTGAAAAAAAAAATTAAAAGTTAAGAAGGAAAATTTAAGTTCGTATATCAATCGTATAACACAGCTAATAGGCCAATGCAGCCAAAAAAAACTTGAATTTTTAGTCATTTGTGTGTTTAAAAGAGCGAAGGGAAGTGAAAAACGTTTATTTTTCTGTTATGTTTTAAGTACCAAAAAAAAAAAAGATATTATCATTTATTACCAAATTTAAACATCATATTTATATTTTATAAACAGTAACTACAAATCGTGAAAATATGTATGATTAAATTTCCACAGTATTTTTCTAGTTAATGTGTTTTTAGAGATTTAAAAAATATATCTGATGCAAATATAACTTAAAAGAGAGCATTCTTTATAATATAATTTTATTTCTAGAAAGTCTAATAACAAAAAAACTTCAAAAGGGCGCCATGGAACCCGTGGACGCTGCGTTGGATAGCCTTGCTGTACATCATTAATTTAAATAATAGGAGGAACTGGGGGACATTGATACAGCTTTTTTCAAAAAAAATTTTTGGTGTCTAGAAAGCAGAAATTTCAAGTTATTTTTCTATGTGATGTCAGCAAAACCTGTGTAGTGTGTTATAAAAATGTACAATCGTTGTTTTATGTATTATTTTTGCATGTAATTTTTAAAACATCTAAAAAAATATTTTGTATCAATGTCCCCATCCCCGGGGCAGATTGATACACTTTGAAACGTCTGGGAAAAATGGAGATAAATATTTTTCATAGAAAAATAGTTAGAAAACCATTTTATATATATTTATAGACATTAAAATCGCACACAATTTATTTGTAAGCGATATTAAAGCAATCAAAATGAAATGTATAATGACCTGATATTCTGGCTGTTCCTTGTCTGTTTGTTGGCTGAGGTAACTTTGTCATATCTGGCACTTTAACCCCAGAATTATCTTCTTTCTTAGGAAAGGTGAAAAAATTATCAGGTTTTCTGTTTATAAATCGGTTTACAAACAGAAAATAAAAGATAATTATATTAAAAATTATGTTTATAATATAATTATCCTGTACTGTTTTGCAGCTTGTTTCTCTTACTTAACATTTCTCATGTCGATAATACTTTTTTCTCTGGAGAATCGATATAAATTTGAGATTTGCCAGGCTGCCGTCCATTTCTTTTGTTAATTCTACTAGCACTAGATATTGTGTAAGTCTGTACGTCTTCTGTTTGCAAAAATTCTATAAAATGTTCTAATATGAAGAAATTAGAGCTATTTCACTTCAATAAAAACTAATAATCGAATTTTTTGACGAAAAATGGTTGAATTAAGGAGTTTATGGTAAAAAAAAATAAATAAATAAAAGGTAATGAAAAAATGAACTAGAAAAGGATTTAGATTGTATCAATGTGCCCCGACAAAGACTGTATCAATGTGCCCCGACCAAGACTGTATCAATGTGCCCCATACAGCCATTTTGAATAAAATGAGTCGCAAATCCAACACTTCATAATTTATCTAACAATAAAGAATGAGGAACTGATAAAGAGTAGCTTTACTTGCCAGGGAGGGTATTCTTTTGGGTTGAAAATACTGGAACAGTTGTATAATACCATTTCAATTGTACAACTCAAATTTACTTTTGACCTACAAAAACAATTAATCACCCATCCCATTTCATCAAACTATTGAATCATTCCAAAACTTTCTGTATGTAGTTAATTTCACTTAGCACCTTTTGGAGCTGTTGTGAAACTTCCTGCAATGACCCTGTGTGCTGTACAGGGGGAGTATCAATGTACCCCAAGTATCAATGTGCCCCAGTTCCCCCTACACTTACTCACGAACAATTATGCGCTTGAAATATAATGAGTTTCTTTGAATTTAACACTCATAACTTTTTAAAAAGTTGTTGTTGAGTATTCAAATCAAAAATTGGACCAAGGAACATATTTAAATCATTAGCTTCAAATATGAAATTTGATGCCTTCTTACTAAATAGCAATTGAAACACAACAATATTTTTCACAAAAATTTTGTTTATCACAGAACTCTCCCAAATTGATTTATAAAATAAATTGAATTAGCATTTTTGCAATAAGTATATTTCATATAGAGTTTAGTTCAGTTCCATTCCATAGTTGCCGTGGTATAACTATCCAGAGAATTTAAAAAAAAAAAAAACACAATATAACATTACCATCTGTTAAGCCCAGATACACCAAATTTAATTAGAATAATTTTATTGTAGGTGTCCGGATGAATCTGAAGTTTCATGAATTCCCGTGCATTAATTCTTGAACCATGGCAGTGTCACTGAAATGGTGCAACAGACAGAAAGACAAACGTTGGCCAAAAATTATCAAATCGTATTTAAATCATCCCAAAATGTCCACTCAAGGCTATCGTTAACACTTTTTATGGAGGGGAGGAGGGTTTTAAATTGCCAAGTCAAATTTCAATATTTGCCAACTCATTGCGAAGCAAACGTAAATAATTCCCGACATTTGCCAACTAGTTTTATAATTTTGCAAAGTCAAAACAATTAGAAAATGTAATATAATTCTTATTTCTAAAAAGCTTAATAATATTCCTAATTACGTTTGTAACTTTTGTTAAGTCTATCAGAAATTGAAAGTATATTATAGATTTTTATGGAAGTTTTGAACAAATTTGGCAAATAAGTTTGTAAGTTTGCCAAGTATAACAGCATTGGTTAACGTTTGGGGGAAAGACTCCTTCCCTCCTTAGCAAAGGCCCCGAATTCACCAAACACCGGAATAAAAAAAATTCGTAATCCTAAAACTTTCCTATTATTAATTAAGGAAATAGTAAAAATAACTGCAATTTTTTTTAAGAATGCGATAGTAAATTACTTTTGAATACTTCAAGAGTTTAAAATTTATTGAAATAATTTAGTTTTCAATTTAGAAATACTTTTGTTTACCTTATATACAGTATAGGTTACATTGTTTGGATCAAATAGTGTATCCTGAAAGCTACTTTATTAATTTAATCTTTTACATATTAAATATCTTTAGAAATTAAAAACAAAAAGCCTTTCTGAGATACAATGCTGTCATAATTTTGCCTGTTCTATAAGTGGTATATGCGTCTAATGTTATCGACGAGGTTGTTGAAAAACAAAGCAAACATAATTAGGTGTTACTTCTGAACTCTACAGAATAAATCTTGAGTTAATTGGGGTACCTGAATATTTCCGCATAAAAATAGAACACTTATAAAGTAAAAAGATCAACGTAATTATTAAAACAATTTGCGTTTCATCTGCAAAAATGATATATTTCGAATGCAACATCTTAAGTCCTAATAAAAAAAATCTTCATAACTTCAAAAAATCAAAAAAATTATAGAATGCTCTTTTAATGATGATATGTATATGAAAAATAGATCAAAAAAGGATGAAAATTCTGTTTTCTTGGCGATTTATCACTGGTTTGCGACTCAATGAAGTTAAATATGGTCTTATAATAAATATTCTCTTTAACCCGTTCGGGTCTGGGGTACTATTACTAGTATATGTTTTATCATTAAGAATTATATAGTCTTAACAATTACATTTTTTAGTGTCAGGATTTAGTAATTGTAGTAAATGCCTATGCATTTTTTACTATGACTCCATTTATACTTAAACGCTTAATAATAATAATAATAATAATAATAATAATAATAATAATAATAATAATAATAATAATAATAATAATAATAATAATAATAGTTTTCTTAATTCTCTTTGCGTCTTTGGTGATTCTTGTGAAGAATGAGTAAGTGAGTAAGGATGTGTGCCGGCGAATTCCTTGGTTCGCAGAAAAAATAAATGTTATATACAAGTGTACTACTGAAAACGTTAATGAAAAATAAATCACACGAGTCTTTGAAAATTATTCATTATCAAATGTCTCTATAAAAACATTTTGAACATGGATATCTGAGAACGTATTTTTTAAACATGTCGAAGAAGTTTTTTTTTTTTTTAACTTTTTTTTTTTTTTTTTTTTATACATTTCTCTTTCCTATTTACCTCATGTATTCAACATGTGTGTAGAAACCAAATGTGACTTTTTTTTTTTTGGAATGGTTGCAAAAGTTCTTGTCCGATTGCCGATGCATCGAGTTTCGAAGTATATCAATACATTTTAAATGACGATATGTAGGTGAATCATCAACAATGATCAGAATCAACAATGAGTCTGTCAGCAATAACTTCAGTAATACTCCATGGATTGTTATATACTAAATCCCGTGGATTTAAGGCATTATCAATTCCAATTGGTCACTCAGAGCAAATTTTATTGTTTAAGGCCCCATACTAGTCACTGAAAAAGACCCGGATGATAATGTTATATCTATAGGGGCGTTCTTTTCAAATATCTCGCTCAAATTTTAATATTTTTATATGTTTTTTTTTTTTTTTTTTTTTTTTTTTTTTTTTTTTTTTGCATAGGACTACAACTGGGCTAGTTTTTACTTTTTCAGTTTTACTTTCAGATTTATATATATATATACTTTTACTTTCAAAACCGGTTAGAGCCGGTTCTGAAATTGAAACTATCATAATGTAAAAAATATATAACCAAAGTCGAAAACGTAAAAACTAGCCCGGTTGTAAATTATCATCACCTATCCTATTTTAAAAAAATCACGTAAAAATATTAAAATTTGAGTGAGATATTTTAAAAGAACGCCCCCATAGACTTAACATTATCATACGGGTCTTTTTCAGTGACTAGTGTTTCATCTTAAATTAAAGTCACCATTTCCAAATCGACAAAACAATTTTTTACTGTTACAAGAACGGAAAAATAACCTAAGTAAACGTTTTGAATATATTTTTGTAAAACATCCAACAGTCATGTCCTCCCCCCCCCCTTTTTTTAACTCATGTAAAATAGCAACGAAAATGTAACTTTTCATTTTCCATTTTAAATATTAATCTTGCACACAAATTAATTTGAAAAACTTTTTCTTAGATTATGTTCTCTCACGAATCAGTTTATAATATGATTATAAAAGAAACATCAGCAAAGTCAAAACTACAAGTTTCTGCCATCTATCAAATAGGGCACGAATTTTTGCACCACCCGATATAATAAAAAAATACATACCTCTAATAATAAGCTTTTGTCATTTGATTCTAAAATGTGTACTTTCCAGACTGCTGGCAAATTTGATTCTCCATTTGGCAAAACTGGTAGAATTATTTCAGTGTTTTGTGAATAAGATGGATTTTTAGCATCTAAAGGAGAAAAAAGATTTCTACTTTTAAATTCAAATGGATGACTTTTTAGCGAAACAAAATTTACAAAATAATGTTATTACTCTCTTAAATTATTTATAAATGAAACATTTATAATATTTTAATAATTAAATAAAAAGCTTTAGTACAGCAGATAAAAAAATAAATCAAATTACGATTGTGTAGTACTAAGAGAAAATCTTTAAACTTCCTGAATGATCAAGGAATGTTTTAAAGACTATTGAACTGTCTTTTTTCGAAAGAAATCGATTTTTTAAACCATTAAAACTTTTTTTTAATGTTTTATTTTTCATGGTGTTAATAAGCAGAATTTTTAAACATATAATATCTAAGTTCAATTATCACTGGCACTAATGCATCAATTATTGCAACAAGATTTTGAATAAGAAAAAGAAGAAAAATGTAAAGTGGTATTTCTGAAAAGTGGTATTAACATTAATAATTCCAGTGAATTATTAGCTACAACTAATAGTTTAGACAGGTTAGAAATATTTACGAACATAAGCTGTTACATCATTTGTAAACATATGGTGAAGTTTAAAAAATGGATCTTCTCTCATTTATGTTTGAATCATTGATTTATTTTGTTTATAAAAACTTTTATTCTTTTTTTAAAAAAGAGTGCACATTTTAAAATATTTGATTTGTAAAACTTTAAATGTATATATTTTTATTTGATATTAATTTTGGTATAAAAATTTGTTATTCTTTTACTGTCATAGATTTATCATTCATTTTAAATATGAACAACACTAAAATATTAAAATCCCATTTAAAAAAAAATAATAATTAATTTTCAATTAAATGTTTTCTAAATATTTTGTAACTTATACCACATAAACTCGAACATTAACCAAAAACTATTAAATCAATTAAGTTTTTTACCAACTTGACATCTTCGCCCTCTCTTGGAAAATGTTACACTAACAAATAAAACAAGTTGGAAATTGCACGTGAAGCGTAGCAAACGAGGTGCGTTCGTACGATAACGAAGTTTTAAAAATATTACTCTTATATCTCAATCTCATAAAATTGTAAATAGTGAATTACAATTAAAACGCTCCAAGCAATGTTCTCCCTATACCATTATGTAATGGAATACTTTTGTTTGGCCTTGTAAATCAATAACAAATGTTCTTTGCATCACAAATTATGTAAAATGTATATTATAATATGTACTTTATAGTTGCATATAAATTTTATTAAGTTCGAATGAGTGCAACACCATTAAAATGCATTTGAAACATTTTCCCACATTGACCGTAATGTAACGGAATTCTTTTGATTGTCCCTGTAATTGATCTATGCATCCGATTTTCATAAAATTTGAAATAACTCGACAAAATTATGTAATAACTATGTATTTTAAATTTCAAACGCATAAAATGCATTTGAAACTTTTTCCCCATTGACTATAATGTAATTAAATACTTTTGATTGCCCCTGTAATTGATCTATGCACCCGATTATCAAAAAATTTGAAATAACTCGACAAAATTATGTAATAACTATGTATTTTAAATTTCAAACGATTAAAATGCATTTGAAACATTTTTCCCCATTGACCGTAATGTAACGGAATACTTTTGATTGTCCCTGCAATTGATCTATGCATCCGATTTTCATAAAATCTGAAATAACTCGACAAAATTATGTGATAACTATGTATTTTAAATTTCAAACGATTAAAATGCATTTGAAACTTTTTCCCCCGTTGACCGTAATGTAACGGAATACTTTTGATTGCCCCTGTAATTGATCTATGCATCCGATTTTCATAAAATTTGAAATGACTCGACAAAATTATGTAATAATTATGTATTTTAAATTTCAAACGATTCGGTTGGGTAGTTTTGGCGTTGTTATATGCGGACGGACAGACAGACAGACAGACGGACAGACAGACAGACAGACGGACAGACAGACAGACGGACAGACAGACAGACGGACGGACTGAGCGACAACAATAGGTGCTACGTATTTACATAATTACGAACGCACCTAAAAAGGCAAAACGCCGTCGAAAATGACAGATTTGACAATTTTAAGCCCATCTATACCAAAACAGATGCTATTTACAAATAAATAGCGTCGGTGTTGTCTATGCTGATTTAGGACGATTTAAAAAGCGGAATAACCTGAACGGCTAATTTAAACTTTTCTGAATGTCCCACAACCATGTAAAACAGAACATCTAAATAAATATATCCCGAGTCGGTTATTTTCACCAGCCCAGGTTGCAAGTTATTTTATTAAACCTACTGCAATTTCCCGTATGTACACCACAGCTTGGTTAAGTGTTTTTCATACCGGAAATTTTATTTAAAAAATAAAGAAAAATAAATGGTAAGCAACAACAAGTCATATTTTATTTAAAACAAATTCTGGCAGGAAATCTAGTTATTTTATCTATGACATACATACATAGGAAATCATGGACGCACAATAATGTATAATTCCTAATGTATTCAATAATAATGTATTCTATAAATCCAAACCCGTAAAGCCTAATACAGAGTAACCAGAAAAAACGTAACGAAAACTAGAAGTAAGGTCACGGTTGATGATTTTGCTGTTACTCGATTCTTAGAGGGTTTTTTCCACTTATTAATCTTTATTGCAACTATAACTTTTTTAATAGAATGGAAAAACAAACGGAACGAGATTTTGGAAATTCATCGGCAATGAAAACGTATATGTGAGATTACTCGATTGCTTCAAGTGCCTCATCCAACCATTTCCAAAGCAATCAATAGCTTTCCAAAGCAAGGTTCAAAGAGCTTGGACATGAAGGAGGTCTACCATTAATATGCAGGAAATGAACTATGAACAAAGACGTCCAGAAACCGGCTATTGATAAACAAAAGAGTATCCCGAAGTTTTCGTGTATCGATGAGAAAAAAAAAGCGAGGCAGACTGAGATTGGGCGGGAATTGTTTCGACTTATCGCCAAAGAGGAGTTGAAACTTCATCCTTATAAGCTCAAATAAGCGCAATTTCTCACCGAATAAAACAAACGAGTACGGCTTGAAAGATGCAGGAAGCTACTGAAGTGAGCTGCGATTCCACATGATTGCATTCGGTCAATAAATTTAACAGGCATTTTCAGTGGTTCAACATTGTAAAATCCTAAATCTGTCATAGGGTGGGCAAAAATTTGCACATCAGGCAAAACTCCTCTCATTTTTATTGATTCTGGAGTCAAACTGAATAAAGATGTATACCGGAAAGAGATTCTTGAAAATTTGGTACCTCTCTGGCCTGAAAAACATTTCGGAAACGGAATTTGGACTTTTCAACAGGATTCCGTGTCTTCTCTTCCAGCGAAATCCACACAGGACTAATATCGGTCCAATATTTCAGACTCCATCTCTGCTCAAGGATGGCCTCCATACTCGTATGACCTTTATTTCTTGAATTACAGTTTTTGGTCATTTTTAGAAGCAAAAGCTTGTCCAAATCTCACAACAGTTTGGGATTGCAGAAACGTTCGTTGATTCGGGAATGGGAAGCTAATCACTCTGGCAGAGCTACGGTTTCTTGCTGAAAGTTTCATCAAACGTTTGTGCCTTTGCATCAAAGCAAAAGGAGGACACGTTGAGAAAAAAGTGATTTTTTTTCCCAATATAGTGTTGTTAGTAAATAAAGCATTTGTTTGTGCAAAAGTTTATGTGTTTTATTTAACCGATTCAAATTAAACCGTTAACTTATTTCTGGTCATCCTGTATTTTACACACACTCATAGCATTAAAATGAGATAACAAATGTAAAACTGAATTATAAAGACAGTTCAGATAATGAACAAATTCAGATTCAGCCAGATGGGGAGGCCTATAAATTTGTTTGAGCTCAATAAGCAATGTTTATTACAAAAAAATACAGAAAAATTATACAGTAAATAAAGGTAGGTAACTAAAAATAATTGAGATAATGAAACAATGAAATAACTGTAGGTAACAATATTAAAATAAACTAGTTGAGTTATTTACAGACGTATAATACATATTTTTTTTTAACAGCAACAGTAATTCTATAACTGTTTTAAAGTAAAAAAATTTTTGGTAGGTTCCATTAACTCATCATCATTATCATATAAAACGTCCCGAGGAGGCATTTGGAACAGTCCTTGATTTTTTTCAATGAATGTTACGCAATTTATGACGAGACTATGAAATATCTTAGATTCTTCAGAGGAGCTATTCAAACAGATATTGATATCAGCGACATTACCAATTGGTTGGAAGCAGAAAATAATGAAGAGTTTGCCTCGCTTACAGATGACTTAATAATCGTTTTCTGCACAACTGAAGAAAATGAAGGTGGTGCAGACGAAAACTATTATCAATGATGATCAACCAGATTTTATAAAATATATGAAGCAACTTCCTATTTTGAACAATTAATGATTTATTTTGAACGTCATGAGGAGATTAAATCCAATGTATTATGCTCAAGGGCATGTGAGATCATGCGGCCCGCAAAATTGGATAATATGACAAATTTTATAATTACAAAGTTAAAAATTTTACTGTCTGTAAATATTAATATGTTCAGTATAAAGGTGATTTTCTGTGAGTATGTTTTATTTTATTTCATTTACTCACACTCGCCGGATTTTCGACAATCCGGATGTGGCCTGGTCCCAATTAATCCGAATTATCGGTGTTCTACTGTAATAATTAATTCATAGTAAATATTTTTCATTTCATCGAATATTGTCAGCATTAGTCCTAAAATGAAAACATTTAGCTCATTATAAATGATCGGAAACATCCAAATAATTGATAGAAATTACTTCTTTCAATAATTAATCCATTCATTTAATAAATTATTATATGTGAGATATCCAGAAAATAAGTAGTAATAAAATGTATACATGTTTAAAGAAAAAGTAATTGCATAAAATCAGGAAAGGCTCCGAGTGAGCAGGGCATATAACTGAACATAATTGTGAGGTGACATATATATATATTTTTAATATTTAATCGTAATAATATATTATCCTATTTTCAAATTAAATCAAACTTGTGTAGACCAGGCATGCATAAAGAAACCCTTTCTACACAGGAGAAAAAAAATATGCAGGATGTATTTCTGGGTGTGTTTATCGTCGACTATTAGAATATTTCTAAATTATTAACATTTGAGCCACACTTGGTTGCATATAAGATTGTTTTAAGTGTTGTTCGCCATCAAAATATATGCCATTTACGGTGGTTTTCAAGAAAAAAAAAATAAACATCACTTAAAAACTCGAAATTTTCTGACTCATTTTGAAGTATAAAAACATGATACTTTCAATCATGATTATTGACCAGGTTTTTCTTATTTTCTGAATCATTTCTTGAGTTATAAACAATAGGACGGCTGTTTTTTTTTTCTTTCTTTCTACAATGGGTCCTGAAATTCGGTTCCAAACCTGAATTTCGGTTGCAACTTTAACGCAATTTTTCGAAAGATCATTTACCTTTACTAAAAAACGAACAAAAAAAAAAAAAAAAAAAAAAAAGAAAGAAAGAAAGAAACAACAACAACAAAAAAAGAATAAAAGAAGAAGAATCTGTTCTACTAAACAATTTTTTAATCTGTATACCTACAAGTTTGATACATTTGGAGTTCAGAAAGTAGCTAATTTAGATTTGAGAACCTTAAATCAATAACGCTTTGTTGATGCAAGTTGTGAAATTTAAAGTTTTATTGCACCTCAGTATTATCAATATTGATTTGCTATCAGAGACTTCAATTCATCCGGTAAAGCTGATATTAATTACCCCCATCAAAAGCAAAATTAATTCATCAGCTTTATTACTTTTTGCCATTTTTATGAGAGAAAAAAAAGCTTCTTATCTATATAAATAACTTAATATTAAAATCTCCTAATTAAGAATTCAATTTAAGGTTCACAGGATATTTGCTCAAAGATTTCATTTCATTATAATAAATAATTTTCTTTTCCATTAGATTTTCTCTTTCTATTCTTTGTGAAAGAAAACAAGAAAAAAAAATAATTCTTGTCTATTCCAAATCAGAGTAACAAACTGTAAAATAAATATAGTAGCTGTAGTAACTTTTTCAGACAAAATAGTCTCCCTGAGAAGATTGACACGATGGTCTCGTGTTTCGTTTAAAAAATGGGGACATTGCTGATTTCATGAATAACAAATACATACCTTTCAGGGTAAACACCAAGCAGAGGACATCTTTGTCTGCATCGAATTTCCTGTTTAATGTAAGATTTAATTTGACAGCAGCTCCCCTCCTTACAACTAGACGAGGAGTTTGTTGACGAGCTAAGTAGAAACAATCGGTGTAGTGGAACTTGGTGTTGGCAGAAATTTGTAAGTCAACAAGTTCGACAATCAGTGGAGATTCGTCATGAACTGAAATAAAAAGAATAATATATCAGCTAAAAGTACAATTGAAAACTTTTTAATAGATTATTTTTAAATCGAAAATAAATTTAAAAAAATTTGTGTGGAAATTTACTGACACAATAGTTCATCTTGTCGCCCCAGTAGCGTGATCGATAGTGGCAGCTACTGCCACTTTGAGGGATTCAGGTTCTAATCCAGTGCAAGACATGGATGTAATTAGGAATGTCTCATGTAAATATAAAAATGTATAATGGATACAATGCTGATGGTTCTGATTGGTCAGATAGTACAATATGAAAAATATGTAATGGATAAAAATTCTGATTAATCGGATTTTATAATATGATCTTATGATACTCTTGCAATACTGTAACTGTATTCGTCTGTAGTGTGTATTCCAATAAATATCATTATTATTTAATAGTATATGGACCATTCCCTGTCACGTATGGGATAGCTTTTCTAGATATTAGTGCTTTTTCAACAATGCTATTACCTCTTCAAACTATAATAACTATGCTAGTTTGAAAATTGAAGAGCTTTTCTGTTATTTTGAATGTATAATTTATACTTTCACAACCTATAAGTTTATAGATATAGAGAAAGAGATTTACATAACTGTAACGCAAAGCACAATTTTTCCATTTTTAATGGAATTGTCCTAAAACGGATAGAATATTTGTCTAGGATTTAAAATTTAGAGACTTTTAAACCTCTTAAAATTGGACAGATTATTTAGGTCACGCGTAAAAATGTAGATAATTTTAATAATAATAATAATAATAATAATAATAATAAACCATTTCATATCATGCGTGGGATAGTTTTTCTACATATTACTGCTGTCTTAACAATGCTATTGCATATACAAATTAAAACAGCTAATGCTAGCAGAACATTTTTTAATTTTTCATATTCTTATAGAGCAGAAAAAATTTAACCCAAAATCTATATTTTAAAGAAAAACATGTCTCTGATATCATGTTTCATACAGGTCTCTGCATCATATTCATAATGGCAACATCTTATGAATAAATCTCGCAATGTGCTGCATTTTTTTTTCTTACTTCTAAACATTGCAAAATTTCAGTTTTTATATCGTTGAATAAGATAAAGTAATGTTCTTTCAAAAGTAATTTGTTTGAAAGTGCATTTGCATTTATTTATCCTTTATGGCCTTTAACCCTTAGCGGAAAAAACAAATTCTTTTCATAAAATGAGAAATTATTGAATGATACCGAAATTTATAAACGACTGTTTAAAAAATTAAGAGCTCCTTAATTTAAGCTTTCATTGTAAACGCAGAATCTTATTAAAATGTTCTTGGTGGAATTAAAATTAGGCATATCCAACAGAGAAACCACTGTTCCGGAAAGGGTTAAGATTATTTCAAGAAGGAGATTTTAAAACTTTTTAGCACGCAACTTGATTATGGCGGATCAATTAATTTGTACTTAAAAAATAAAAACAATTCAGCAGCTGTTTTTGCGTATTATTACAAGATTAAAATTTTATCAATAAATAAACAAAATAATACAAATCTAACCAGTATGTAATCAACTAAGCGGCTAATCCACTGAAATTACGGAACTCAAAAGGTTGGTGTAAATATTGAAAACTTTGGTGATTTTTTTCCCTAGCACTCGGCTGACTAACAGTATCGCTTTTAACTGATTTCGAAATTTTATTTTAATACATAATTATTTTTTTATATATAAAAATCCTTTTCTTTTACTGTTGGAGAATGACTACTCACTAGGGAAGTGCACGAAGTGTGAGTCACCGATTTTGACAAAAGTGGTATCGTTGGAAAGATCTCTTCGAGAGCAGCAAAAAACTTAATGAAACTACCCGTCGCAAATGAATCGTTATCGAGATATCCGACAATATATGTGACGCAACAAGCGCATACTTAATGGGGCACCGTAAAAAATTTTAGTCTCGATTTTAACTAAAGTGGTATCGTTGAAAAGATATCATCGTGAGGATTAAAAAACTCAATGGAATCACCCGTCGGAAATGAATTGTTTTCGAGATATCCGACAATATGTGTCACATTTTTAATACACACTTCTAGGAAACTGCATTAACTAGGGAAGATCAAAAAGTATAAGTCACCAATTTTGACAAAAGTAATATCGTTGGAAAGATCTCATCGAGAGCAGTAAAAAACTAAATGGAACTACACGTCGCAAATAAGCCGTTATCGAGATTTCCGTCAATTTATGTCACTTAACTAGTGTACACTTAATGGGGGACCGCAAAAAAATGTTTTCTCGATTACAATGAAAATGATGTCTTTGCAAAGATATCATTGTGAGAAGTAAAAAACTCAAAGGAACAAACCATCTGAAATGAGCGATTTTCGTGATATCCGACAATTTCTGTCACTTAATGCAGTTTCCTAGAAGTGTGTATTAAAAATGTGACACAAATTGTCGGATATCTCGAAAACAATTCATTTCCGACGGGTGATTCTATTGAGTTTTTTAATCCTCACGATGATATCTTTTCAACGATAACACTTTAGTTAAAATCGAGACTAAAATTTTTTACGGTGCCCCATTAAGTATGCGCTAGTTGCGTCACATATATTGTCGGATATCTCGATAACGACTCATTTGCGACGGGTAGTTTCATTGAGTTTTTTGCTGCTCTCGATGAGATCTTTCCAACGATACCACTTTTGTCAAAATCGGTGACTCACACTTCGTGCACTTCCCTAGTCAGACTGGGAAATCGAGTCTGTAAAGCATAGTGTTCCTCTTGGTATCCTTTATTGAGCTATTTAAACAAATTACAAAATTCAGTCGAAATTGAGCCCGCTGGTATGAGCGGCAGAGTGTGGGACTACAAACAGGCGATAAATATATTACTGGAGTAGAATAACTTTAATTTACATGCTGTGACATTGGTGCATAAATACTGTGCCGAATGGAAAACGATATAGAAAAAAAGTAATAAAACGAAAATAGTGAATGTGATGGCGAAAAATATTAAAAGCTAAAAGTTTCTACTTGATAAAATGTCCACTAGTGTCCACATTTGTCACTTAGGTGCAACACTGAACAGCAGATAGATTGATAATTATAAAGAACATTGTATTACCCAAATGATGAAATGGTTTAATAAAGCCAATAGTAAATAATGCTTTTTGGCATTGTCGGTGCGTAATCTAACAGACGTACAATAAACGCAAAAACAAAACTTATTAAATCTTTAAAAAATCACTTATGTTCTCTAATCGGGAAAATCCATAAGTAATCTCTTAAGTATTACCAATATTTTAAATAAAAAAATTCAAATTTACATCTAATATATTGAGAGATCCTTTTATAAAATTTTTCATTAAATATAATAAAATCCAATTAGCTCAATCAGTACACAGTACATTAACTATTCCCAACGTGAAAGAAAAATCAGACGCGAGATATTAAAATGGCTATTTAAATTTCAAATTTACTGTATTCACTCAATACATAATATTTTATAAGAAGTATGATTTCCATATTTTGCCATTGTTACGAAATCTAAACATAAATATAAGCATAAAAATAGTTCTTTTGAAGAAAGCACGATTATAAGCATTCCTTCTTAATTTTGAAAATCACACCTAATAGTTTGTCTTCTTTTCAAATCCCATCCCTTCTCGAAAAAAAAAATATAATTTAACAAATTACAATGACCATTTGAATTTTTTTTTTTTTTTAAATATAAAAATTTTAGACTTATAAATAAATTCCATATTTAAAATAATAATAATAAACATAATTTTTATCATAATTAAAACGTAGCTTACGTAATAACAGAATCATATATTATTTATACCATGGATTAAAGATTAATATTCCTGGACCAATCGTAAACAAATTTTAAATGAAATTTCAGTTTTATAATTCTCGGTATTGCAAATTTTGAAATCAGGGTCATATTTTGCTGGACACCCTGTAAATTTTATAATTCAAGTCAATCAGGAAATTAAAAATCGATGCAAAATTATATCTTTTCTTACAATAAAGAGGTTGAGTCAAATAACAGAATGTAACAACAGACAGTTTCAATGTAAAAACATAGATATCAATCAGGGATCTTGATAAGGTTGGGGCTACGTCATTTATTTGAAACCAGCTGTTTATTCTGACAACTGTTAGCGTTCACGTGATCAGTACTACTGTATGTTGCTTTTACATTCACTGCTGCAAATTTTTTAAACATATTTGTGTAAGAGTTTCCATATATATAAATTGATTAGGATACGATCCAACTGACATCGTAAAAATCAAACATAAAAAGCTTGTAATTCACAAATATTTTCAAAAGTAAAAATTATTTTTAATTTTCGAATACTGTGTTAACAAACAGATTCAAAAAGCTGTATTATTTCAATTATTTGGTCACTATACCACCACACTTTCTGTTCCCATATTGTAAAAACAAACAGAGCAAAATTTATAATTCTTAAAAATAATTTCAACAGTTTGCAATTTCTATCAAAGATCAGTGGAAAAGGTAAACGTGCATTAATTGGCACTCACGCTAATTTAAAGTTTCGTAACCGTCATTTTTGGAGCTACATAAATTACAGTGGTGAAATTGATGTCGTTTTTAAGATAAAAATTGAATTTGTGTAAAATCTATTTAAGAAAAAACTGTTTTTTTATTTTAATAATTACACAAAAAAATAACTGAAGTAAAATATGTTGCAAAATATGGAAGAAAATTATTATAACTTTATTTCATTGGGATTCATTTATACAAAAAAAAAAAAAAAAAAAAAAAAAAAAAACCAACAACAATAATTTCATGTTTAGTTCGACTTCTCCGCTATTAAAGACAAGTTGTGGTAATCTATAATTATATTATAATAATTATATTATAATAAAAAATATATATTATTCAAAAATACAACTCAGAAATTTTGGAATAAATACGTAATCAATATATAGCTGAAACTTAAGATAATGAAAAAATACTGCATATTTCATTCATTTTTAGCGAATGATTCTTCTTAATATATTAAACGGAAAAGAAGTTAAATACATACCTTTTAAAAATTCCTTAAAGCATAATATTATTATTTATGAATAGAATTAATCCTGGTAATTTTCCATGCAGCTTATTGCAATTGACCTTTTTTTGCATGTAAGGACTCATTTTATTTGCCCTCGTACTCCATGCACGAATTATGATAGCGGATGTAACGTTTCTTCAACAGCTTGGTCACGTTTACATTGATTATAAATTGAGAAACGATTAAAGCCCTATAATTTACAAGCGATGTTTCAATTTCAACAGGGTCAGGTTCAGAAATTCAATACATATCTGCCAAGCAGTAATCACGATTACATGAATTTTAGAGATTTTCTTAACAATTTCTTAAAAATGCTGTATAGGGGTAAGGAGAGAAGGGATGTGGACAAGCACAAATAAGATGTTAAACCAGCAAATATTTCCAAAGCCTTGATCCAACAAATATCTGTAAAAATAATAATAACAAAGTGTTCTGTCTTCTAGCAAAGTTAAAATATATATTTATTCGATATCTAAATGTTTTTATATTATTTTTAACACTTTCCAATGTAAACGAAAAGTGTCTAGGAATTTGGTTTGTTTCGCCGTCAGTCCACACTCAGGGGCCTGGGCCTCGCTAAGAGGGGGTACAGGGGTGCAGTGGCGTAGCTAAAGGGGGGGGCAAGGGGGGCGTCCGCCCCGGGCGCAGAGGCCTAGGGGCGCCAAATTGAGAGAAATTGTTATATATCTATATTGGGGTGGGGGCGCAAAATTTCTTGCTGGCCCCGGGCGCCAAAAAACATAGCTACGCTACTGCAGGGGTGGGGATCCTCCCACCAAACGTTTGCACATGCTGTTACAATCGGCAAATTTACAAACAAAATTGGCAGATTAGTTCAAAACTTTAATAAAAAACCATAATACATTTTCTATTTCTGATAAATTTGATGAAAGTTTAGGAAACTTATAAATTAAAAACTTTTAAATTAACTTAATTTTTTTAATTAACTTAAAAATTGTAAAACTAGGCAATTCCCAGAACAATTTATGTTTGCTTTTCACTGAGTTGGCAAATACCGAATTTTCACGGCAATTTAAGGCCCTCTCCCCCACCAATAAAAAGTTTTAGCGAGAGCCCTGTCCACACTCTAACTAGCATAAAATATTCTCGGATTTTCATGTAATTAATAAATGCTTATGATGTTTACCGCTGCATGTTCGATATTTAATATGAAGTGTGTAGTGTGAAGAAAATCACCAGATAAACCAAACACATAGCGCTACTGGTCCGAGACACAAATTTTTTTAAACCATTTTAGTGATTTAACAATTTTATTTTTCTTTTTCTTTTTTTTTCTGCTTAAAATAATGTTTAAATCACGATTCTATCTTAATTGGAACAAAAAATATTAATTTTTTCGTTTTGGTTTGTTTTCAAAATCTAGCTTTCAAGCTACAGTTGTTATGAAAACGATTACTTGTGAAAATTCGTTTTTCTTCATGATGGGTTTTTTCACCTTTTCTCCTACTTAAATTGCTATAACTCAAGAACCGTTAATACATAATGGTTTAAACTTGGAACATATCATTTTAATACGAAATTTTTATTTTAAATAGTTTTAGTTTTTATTTAAACTAATATTTTTTAAATGCTGAATTAAAATTAAAACTTTTATATTTCTGTTTGTTTAAATGAAAACAGTGAATTTCTACATTTGTTTACAAATAATATGGTTAATCACAGCAAAAAAATTCAAAATTTTAACTCAATAAATAAAAAATATTTTAAAATGGGCCCCAGACCTTTTTAATGACAATGTAATATTATTATTTGTTTATTTATTTTTTATTCATTTATTTTTTGTTGGATTTCTAAAAAAGTACTGATCCAATTTTGATGATTTTTAAATAGAACCTATTCGAAAATATAATTTTTCAATAATCATAATAATAATAATAAACCTCAGAATCGGGCACGTTGTTAGAAGTAATCGGTAAACACGTGTTTTAAAAAAAAGAAAGAAAACAAAAGAAAAACAAAAAAAAAAAAAAAGAAAAACGAAAAACGAAAAAAGGAGAAAAAGAAAAAAATGCATACGCGTTAAATCGAAAACTTTCTTCTTCTTCTTCTTCTTTTTTTTTAATTATTAAAAAACTTTCGCTTAAAATATAACTGCTTGACCTATTTCCGACTTAAAATTTAAAAACACTCTTACCCCTTCTCTTATTCCTCCTTTTCTTCCGCGACTTAACGGTAATCCAGTCAGTCGGGGCACCGCGTTTCATCTCTATAGCAGAGAGGAATTTGTTCATCCTTGTTGTTACACTTCTGAATGTTTCAAAAAAGAGTCTGCTTGGGGCCGAAATCTTGTTTTCAGAAATTTTTATCACTTGGGAGATAACACGAAAGGAAATGAATCTGGCCTGAAAACAGCATGAGTGGTCAACGTCTTTCCATGAAGTAGGTGCTAGGACTAAATTAGAAGGATATTTATAGGTGCAAGCTGCATCATCATGAAGTGAAATCAAAACTATGGTCATCGTACAGGATGTGTGTCACATGAAAAGTGCACTGGCAGACGTAACCTTGGTAGATTTCTTTCTTTCTTTTTTTTTCTTTTTTTTTTATTAAGACAGTTTCCGAGGTACTGTCTACTAGAATATTTGTACCTTGCCATGAACTCGACTGGTTAAAATTGGAAGGTTCTTGTTCGAAAAATATTTGTATAGGGGTATTAAAATATCTTGAGGTTGCTCATCACCCTGTTATTCGCCCCGAATTTTCCTCGGAAATGTTAAGTCTATGGGAGTTTAAAGCATTCTTATATTTAACCCCATGGGGACGAGCTATCCATGTACGTGCCATTAAAGGTGTTCCAAATCCTTCTTTATTTTCACCAGTTATTTTTTACTGTAAAATTTACTTTATTTTATCAGAGCATTTTCGCGATTAAATTAGAGAAAATTATTTGTTTAAAAAAACCGGTGGTAAAATATTAAAAATGAAGAAAATGGCTATCGCGAAGGGGTTAAAATATCTCTCCCGGATATTAATATTTTTTTTACTTCTGTTTTCTGCGTGCTCTAATTAAAGAATGTCTCCTGTTTTCTTAGTTGTCAAAATATTCCTAAAATCTAAGCTTAATTTAGCGATTTATGTGTTAAAAGCGGATGAACTGGGAGTAAAAGTTTAACAATTTGTATAAAATTAAGCTTACATTTTGGAAATATTTTGATAACTAAGAAGACAAGAGTCACACCTCTCATTCACTGTCATAAATCTAGCTCCGTCAACTCCAAACCAGCCTTTCACTTCCACTCCTCCTCTTTCGTCCCTCCGTCCAAAACTGTGAATATAGCAGCTAAGGTTCTGAAATTGAGTTAAAGCACAACACTAGTCACAGAAAAAAGACCCTAATGATAATGTAAAGTCGCGTTCTTTTCAAATATCTCGCTCAAATTTTAATATTTTTACATTATTTTTTTTTTTTTTTTTTTGCATAGGATAGCTGAAGACGATCTACAACCGGTCTAGTAAATACTTTTTCGATTTTGCTTACATATTTTTTATTTTATGATAGCTTCAATTTCAGAACCGGTTTTAACCGGTTTTGAAATTTAAAGTAATTTAAAAAAATCTGAAACCAAAATTGAAAAAGTAAAAACTAGGCCGGTGTGGATCGTCCTCAGCCACCCTATGCAAAAAAAAGAAAAAAAAAAAAAAAATCGTGTAAAAATATTAAAATTTGAGCAAGATATTTGAAAAGAACGCTTTCATAGACTTTACATTATTATCAGGGTCTTATTAGCGCCTTAATAGGCATCTAAGACATTAGGTCTCGATATTCCACATCAACTATCGGAGTATAAATATTTTATTTCCACGAGGGACTACAATTATTGAACCATCCTCGTATAAGAGTAAGGACGGTGAGCCTGTACCAAGTAATTGCAATTAAATATTTAGAACATTATTTCTCCAATTGTTGGTCGCAAACAGATAACGAGAGGCTGGAGCTAATCAAAAAAAAAGTTTAGGTACAAGAAATATTTTTTATTGAATAAAAATAATCAAATATCACATAACTGTAATTAATGCTCTTGTAGTCTCATAAGAAAACATAAACATCCATTAATACATGGCTGCATTCATTTATCACTTTAAAGCTTTATTACCTGCGGATTTGCATTTGAAGCACACAGAAGTAAATTATTGCCAACTAACTTTTGACGTAACTATTGAAGAAAATCTTTTAATTTAATGTTTTAATTAATTTAAATATTTTAAAATTATTATTAAATTGGATCAGCTCAGGGCAAATGACTAAAAAACAGTCTTAAATATGCAGGTTATATTCAGTTATCAAAAATTAAGTTAAGCAAATTTTGTTATTTTGATAAAATTATAGTTGAATGGCTTAAAGAGTAGCAATAAAACTTTATTAGTCAAAAGAATTTTGGACAAAAACTTGGGGTACCTAATATTATTTTAAACCTCAAATTACTGCCAATGTCTTCATTATTTGCTTGTCTAATTCGACGAAGCTAATTCATCCAGGTGAGAATCATTAGCCTCTTTAATGTATATCACTATTTATTTATTTTATTTTATTTTATTTTTATTTTTATTTTTGACAAAGACTTCCGATCTGACCATGCTCACTGTATATTACTACTCTTCTATAAAGCTGCTCTAAAATTTTGTAAAACACTGCAAAATGGAGTCGTTTCACTTGTGAAGAATTTCAAAGTAGCTATGGTGAAATGATACACTTCTACAAAACATATTTCAGTTTTAAGAATTAAAAAACATGTTTATTTTTGGAAGGAAGTTGGTAGAATTACGCCATTTGCATCCGTTAAAGCATTTTACTTTAACGATCCAGTCTTAAACAACATTTATTTGAAAAAAAAAAAAATATGTATGTATATGCATATGACGTCATTAATGCGGAATAATACGCAAACCCAGCAAGAAACAATATTCAAGAAGCTCGGAAAGACAAATCAGGTAGCTAATGATTCAAAGGCTTTTACTTGTTTGTTAATAATAGTTCCATGTTTCATCAGAAATCATTTTATTTTTCCAAAAGTCGAAAAATATCATTACAAACAGATAAATAAAATTGCATTCTTTCATCTTTCTGATACGAAATAAATAAATGCAGAAGAAAGTCACACAAATATTATTTAAAATATATTTTTGTAAGGAGAGAATGTTGTATCGTTTGTCAAGTAAGCTTGCAATAAATTAAAAAAAAAAATAATTGGTGAATAAAAATGGAATAAAAGAAAAATTCACTGGATTTTATAACAGGCAATATTTTTAATATAGCACATATTTTGATTTTAATTTTTCCAATTTCAGAAAAAATGGTAATCTACTATTCCCCCTATACTTTTAATATAAATGGAGTACTTCTATTGTTATAATTACAAAATTGGTACTTAAAACTATTTAAAAAATATATCTCAAAAATAAATTGAAATGCAGCTTTCAAAAGAATTGCATTTAATTTTTTTTTCTCTATACGACAGTGTTAACATTGAAAGTGTGCGATGTTAGAAAAATTGCAGTAGCGAATATTACAAAACTGAAATTGCATAGGAAAGTATTGCCATTCGCAGAATGACGTATGTGATATACAGATTGGCCCGTACACTATAGACAGTAAATTCTGTAACCTATTCCGAAATCGAAATGATCTCACTTTAAAATGCATGTAGACATTTAATATCCGTACGCAGTAATGTAACGGAATTATTTTGAGTTTCCCAGTAAACGAACTATTCATCTTCAATAGGAAGCATGCTAAGGTAAACCTTAATCACACATATTAAAATCTTTGAAATTTTTGACTATGTACAATAATTAGAACGTTGAAAGACAGAATGCTAAGGCAAGCCACAAGTACAAGCACTTTTCAACTAAGTCGAAAAGAATTAAAATTAAAAAATACACAAACACACATACACATATACATAAATCATTAAATCTATTACACAGTTAATCGAGGACTTGTATAAAAAATATACACAAACGAATTTCATAACCTATTTTGGTAGAGAATGATTAGTAATTAAAATATAATTTAATATGATTTATATATCAAAGTAAATGTCTTTTTCCCCTTCATCCTGAGTCTATTGAAAAAAATAAGCCAAGGCTGGCTTTATTTTGGTGGAAAGGGCTTTTTAAATATAACTTCATGAACTTTCTGGTAATTTTGGATTCTCTCTGTCCCCTTTTGATATCATACGTTATCATCCTTCGAACCCCCCCCCCTTTCCAACTAATAATAATATCGTTATTATTATTATTATTGATAATTTTTTTTTTTTTTTTTTTTTTTTTTTTTTTTTTAGAAGTGATATACAAAACTGATTACATTTATTTTTCGCATAATTTATTGATTCCAATGAAAATAAGTCAAAATATTGCTTTGTACCAAATAACACTTAAAAGATATAGTTACTACTTAAAGGTGTTTTATTACAGTTTTTGTTACATAATGCATTCAACAGTAATAAAGTCTTGTTGTACTTTCACCGAACGGAAGTGTGGTAGTGTGTAGCCCGAAATTCATATCAACAAAAAAAGTGGGCAACATATTTTCTCTTTCTCTTTTATTTATTAGTAAACGTAAGCTTCATTTCAAATATACCTCACATAAGTTTTCTCGAACCGTGGTTAAATATGCATACACACGTGAAAAAGAATAGGCATGTCAAAAGTTGGGATATTCCATATTTAGAATTAAATGATTTTACAATAATTTAATAATTTTAATAATAACTTTAAATTTTCATTAGAATAGATAACGAATTAAAAAAAGATAACATACTATTTTAAACCAAAGACAATGCTACAAATAAAAAAAGAAAACTTTCTTTGGATCAAAAATGATATCGATATCAAAAGAATCCCCCTCTCCCCCCAGAGATATCTTACGATATCATATTCCAGATCCCCCGCCCCCTAAATTGATAACGTTATATTTGCACAGCCTCAAAAATAAAATTTTAAAACTCTTAACAATTAGCTACGTGAAACCGAAAAAACAACTTTATAAAAATAAATATTTTAAAATGTCTTCACAGATAAGAGAAAAATCTAACCTTAAAATTTGACTACCGTAAGATCACAAGACGAACGAAACCACTTATTTATCACTTAGGAAAGAACACGGTTGTCGTAGCAACAAATTTTTTTGGTTACTCTGGGTAGGAACCCAAAGCTGGAAAATTCAGCCTCTGTAACTTCATTTGGGTAATAAGAGATTGCTCCCTTTTTAACTTTTTGAAAGTTTGTATCAATCTAAATTATCAAGACATTTTTATGTTTTATTTATTTATTTAAATGCTTCACGAAGTTTTAATCCACAAAGGCATATACAATTTACATTTAATATAAAGCTTAAAATTCGTTAAAAAAAAAAATAAAATTTCCAAATCTTAATAAATACGTTGATATTTGCCAAATGCAGAAAAATCAAACATTTTGCGACTGCCTTAAATAGACGGTGCAAATGTTTAGGAAATAAATCAGGTGAAAAACTATTAGTTTTAAAATCACTAAAATTTGTGTTAAATTAAGTGTTGTAAAATTTCACCGGTGTTGGAGAATTTCACTGTAAATCATTAATATCACCAATTACATAAAGTTACTATACGAAGCCAAATCTGGAAATTTCAGCCACTGTAACTTCATTTAGGTAATATGAAATTGCTCCCTTTTCAACTTTTTGAAACTTCGAATCAATTTAAATTATCAAAACATTTTTATGTTTATTTATTTATTTAAATGCTCCACGAAGTTTTACGCCACACAAGCATATACAATTTACATTTAATATAAAACTTAAAACTCGTTAAAAAAAAAAAAAAAAAAAAAAAAAAAAAAAAAAATTCCAAAATTTTAATAGATACATTAGTATTTCCCAAATGCAGAAAAATCAAACATTTTGCGAATAGAATCTTAAGTAGAAGGTGCAAATATTTAGGAAATAAATCGTGTGGAAAACTGTTAGTTTTAAAATCACTAAAACTATACCGGTTAAAGAATTTCCCTGTAACTCATTAATATCGCCAATTCCGTTTTTCCCGTGCTCTCTGCTGCAAAGATAAAATTCCAATCTTAATCTGCAAGTCGATTGGGCTTCCGCCGAACGTCCAGTTGACACCGAAAGCCAACATGACGCATTTCCGGCTACGACCTGATATGTGGCCCATGCCTTGTGATGCAAGGATCGGAGAATATAAATGCAGAGTCCAGACAGTGCCAGCTGAATACATAAAATATTACATCAGTAGCAGTGTCCAATTACTAAAATATTCTTGAGAATTATTTTTTGAATGTGGTTTGGGTGACATCCACAAATAAAATGCAGGCGACGTCACGAATATGAATGAAGCTGCTTAACAATGAAAGCATATTCACAAATTTCTAAAATAGAGATGAGTTCGAAAATTTTTTTTTTCTTTTGCTTCGATATGCTATTTTTTTCACGCGACAATTAAAAGTGTCGTTAAAAAATAATAATGTTATGTTACATATGCCTCCCGTATAATGAAAAAGGTGTGAACAAGTCGGTTAAATACCGATAGCCTTTACAGCAATTTTTCAAACTTCTAAGCATCACAAATTTTCACATTTTACACTTGCATATAAGGAAAAAATGTTTTTTTTAATGCAATTTGTGTCATATGCATCTCAATTTATTTTTGAATTATTATTATTATTATTATTATGTAGTTTTAATGCCATTTTTGTAATGTTATCAACTGAAATAGTCCATCTATGTAGAATGTAAACTGGAGATAGTTCGAAAATAGCTGCTTACTATATCTTTTTGTAGCATCCAAAATATGTTCATCTCCCTCTATTTCCAAATCTACTGAAACTAAAATAATGAAAAAAATAGGGGTAGTATAGAAGCTTATTTAAACTTTACGGGGAAATTATAGCGATCATCCTAGGTTACGTAATTTTTACAAAATCTCAACACAAATTTCATTTTGCGAATGCTCAGCAAGGGAGTTGAGGGACACTCGGAGTACTTATCGTCGCGTCCGTCGTCTGGAAATATAAAAAGATTGTTGATGACACCATTCTGAACCCAACCCAAAGTAATTAAAACTCCATCTTAAATCAACTCGAACTCTAAACATTTAACCAAACCAGAGCACGAATTGCAGTGAATAAATTTGCATGAATCTGACCCGACCAGCGGTGTGGATAACTCCATGCAGACTCAAGTATGCCCTGAAATAAAAAAATACTAAGAATTATGCAATATGCAGCATTTTAAATTTCTCTATAAAATAAATGAAACATTTGATTTTCAAATAATGTTATAAATAACTAGTTTGGCGACTAATCACTCTTATTAGTACTTTAATTGTTATTGATAATCCTAATCAATTTATTCAAAAACAACTACTAGAGCTCCTCCGATAATTTTTGAAAGGGTACCCCCACTGAATGACAGATAATAAGGCGTTTGAGCATTATCCGGATCAAGTGAATAGATCGCCAAGAATTGTTGTCATTCGTCAATTTTGTTCATCGTTGCGAATAACCAATATTGTTGAAAACAGTAAGGGGCTGTTCATAAATGATGTCACACTTTTTGTCAATAGTTTTGAACCCCCTTCCCTTTAATTTGTCATTAAGTGTCACACTTCACCTAACCCCCCCTCCCCCTTGTCATTTGCCACGCTATATTAATTGCATATACATATACTTGCAGTTTAGAAGCAAAGCACTATAATATAAATCATTTTTCAAATTTTATTTTAAATTTTAATTGTGTGTTCACTGTAAAAAATCTGCGCAATGTTCTTGACATTTACTGTGTAACATTCCTGGGTTTTCTCGGATTATTTGCGCTCATACAAGAATACCGAGAAATTGTCAACTAACTCTAAGTTAGTGACTTAAAAGTGAACTTAAATAAAACAGAGATGGGCACAGTGAAAGCTGGTCTGGCCAAGGAGTGTAGAATGCGTTAAAATTAAAACAATTCAAGTTGACATCAAGACTTCCTTTATTTATGACTTCAGATGAAAACAGCATGAAAGTGAACTTACACACTTTGATAACTTCATGACAGCAGGAAAACTAGCAGCGTTTTTAACAGAGATGATATCAGTAAAAGATTCGGAAAAACGCAATTAAAATAGATTAAAATCATTCATACTAATTAAACTCAAACTCCATGAACGACGGTAACTTTTCGTGCGTTCAAGTTTCCTGAAACATCGCGTCCTTCATAGCGAAGGAACGAAGAAAGGCGAAACTGTCTTGACATCGCACAGCATATATACTCTGGCCGAAACGGCACGTGCTAACGTAAGCCAATGAACGGCCGATATCGTTTTTGATATGCAAATATCAAAAACGATAAATCGATTAAGTTCGATTAAAAGAGACGTATGCCGCCATCTGGCGGGAAAAAGACTGCCGATCGATTAAAATAATCGTATCGTCCGATGTTACAAGAAAGCAAAACACGCGGATAAAGTACTGTGAAATTAACGATGTTTATTTTAGATAAAACGTAAATTAAAAGGTATTTAACAAGTGGAAATAAATTAGAAAAGGTAAGTAGATATTATATTTAAGTAATTTAATAAAAGTAAAAGTGAATTTTGAATACTGTTGTAATAAATATTATGTAAACAAAGGAACTAGGGAACTATTAATTTAGGTTGAAATGAAGTATACAAAAGGTAAGTTTATGGAGGCAATGAGAACAAGTTTGATGTTTCCATCAATGCCCCCCCTCTCATTGCTTTATATAATAAGAGCTATCTGTATACAGAATAAAGCTCTTTAATAAAAGAAATCCCGAAGCCAAAAAAAATTTTTATGTTACTATAAATAAAAACATTAAAAATTTAAAAACACGAATAACTAATTTTTAAATTTAATTCTATCAAAATTTAACGATAAACAATTTAACTATCAAATTCTCAAAAAGATTCTAAAAGAATCAAAACTTTTAAATTTTCCTAACAAGATAAAAAAAAAATGATCCAAAAATTTAAATTTTAAGAGGATCTCCTCGTCTCCACAATCACTCACAACTCTTTTCTTTCACACAGTATAAATTTTGCAATACAATGTGAAATACATTTCAGAATTACAAAAGTTTTAGTATTTAAATACGTACCAAAAATACATTGCAATTTCCAATTTGGAAAATTACATAACAAATCTTCCTCCATCGATGAGTACCCTTGATCATCAAAAAAAAAATTTTAAACTTTATTCAAAAAAAAAAATTTATTAAGTCCATGCAAGCTTTGAAGACTATAACTTATGGCGAGAACACTTCCACTACGGCATCAAGAATTTGGAACATGACAAAAGACGACGGCACATTCAAACTTGGTGATTACACCATACCTTGCTTCCATCACCTGTCTTACATATTCATCAAAAATGAATATAGATCTCAGTTATCCATCATCACTCAGTCTTCTGCCCGGAACAGAAAAACAAGCATACACAAAAATTGGTGATTCTAGATGCCTGGAAGTAAGAAAAATATATTAATAAAATGAAAATTAAAGATTTTAAATAAACTACATTAAATTTAATACCATCCGCAGGATGAACAAACCGTAGGTACCATAGGCTGAACAAGACTACGGAAATGGTTACCACAAAAACTGATGATCAAGGATAAGGAGGGAAAAATATATTGTTGGTTATGAAAATTGAAAATATGCACATGCACGTATGTATGCCATTTACGAAGTACAATTTTTTAAAACAATGTACGATCAAAATTTAGCTAAAACAATGTGCAAGCAAATATTTAAAACAATGTGCAAGCAAATTTAGCTAAAACAATGTGCATTCAATAGTGACATAACAGTTAAAACAATGTGCAGTAATTTCAGAAAATACCAACAATACAAAGAGATTAACGACGCATAAAAAGAATGGTACGCATAAAAAGTTTACATGAAAAATGTAACTTAAGTTACAAAAATTGAATTTACAAACTTTAACAATTCGTATTTGGTCAAGGGTTTAGTGAAAACATCTGCAAGATTGGACTTACTGCGAACATGCCTCAAAATAAATTCCCCTTTATAAAACAGGTCCCTAATGAAAAATAACTTGACGTCTATATGCTTAGATTTATAATTTTCTACAGGAGATTTTACGAAATCAATTGCAGCCTGATTATCAACCAACATAATTGCTTTATTATCATTATCAGGAAAAATATTGAATTTCTGACATTCGCGGCGTATTCGATCGAACCAGACCAAGTTCTTGACGGCCTCAGTCATTGCGACAAATTCCGACTCCATGGTCGATAAGCTGACGCACTTTTCCTTAAAAGTGCGCCAGTCGACGGGAGCTTTGTCTATCATGACTATTTGGCCGCCGATCGAGGTCCGATCGTCACGATTAGCCGCGAAGTCAGCATCTGAAAAAATAGAAAGAAAATTGGAACTGCAAGAAAGTTTTAATTTATAATGACTGGTATCTTTAACATAACCCAAAAGTTTTAAAAGGCCATCCCAATGAACAAGGCCAGGATTGGACTGAAATTGTGATAAAATATTTACTGTATAACATATGTCTGGTCGAGTCCGGTTAGCAATAAAAGAAAGACATCCTAAAATACTCCTGTAGGGAAGATGAGACATAAATTCTTTTTCGGAATCTGAAGTAGGACAATTGGATCGAGAAAAGACAACACCCTTGCTAATTGGTAAAGAAGCATGCGGAATTTTAAAATTACAGAACCTTTGACAAACTTCAGTAATATAATTACTTTGATGTAGAAATAGACCTTGATTGGTCTCCTCAAATTCTACTCCTAAAAGTTTACGAGTTCTGCCCAAAACTTTAATGTCAAATTCCTTCTTTAGCAAGGATAAAGCCCTATCAATAAGATGCTGACGTTTTCCAAAAATCACTATATCGTCAACATACAAAAGCAAAACTACCTCAGATCCAAAAATATACACACAGTTACAAGACGACAATTTTCTGAAATCTAACTTTAAAAGAACCTCATGTATCTCATAAAACCATTCTCTTCCGCTTTGATGAAAGCCATAAAGAGCCCGATCTAGCTTGCAAACTTGGTGCTCTTTTCCAGGGATTACGAAACCGGGAGGTTGAAGCATATACACGTCTTCTCTCAAAGGTGCGTACAAGTAGGCGCAGGTTACGTCACACTGAGTGTGTGACCACCCGCTACACGAGACAAGAAGGGAGAAAAAGAACCGGATTACCCCGAAATTGACCACAGGGCTGAAGGTGTCTTCATAAGAGACTCCCTTTACTTGTTTAAAGCCCTGGGCAACAAGCCGTGCTTTATAACGGGCAATCCTTCCAAATTCATCCCTTTTTGCTGTGTAAACCCACCGGCAACCTACTGGAGTAACGTGGACAGGTAAATCAGTCAAATGCCACACCTTCCTGTTTCTCATCATCTGGATTTCCTGCTCCATTGCTTTTCGCCAGATCGCACTCTTTTCGGACCTACAAGCTTGATTATACGTTCTGGGAATATCATCCACAACGCCTAGTCATGCGGAAGGGTGTTCATAATTTGAGGTTAAGGAATCAGATTCTGAGTCAGAATTATCAGAAAAACTATCAGAATTAGATGAAACGGATGGAACAGGGACTAAACCAGCATATTTATTAGAAGCAGAAAAATCAAAAAGTTCAGGTTTAAAAACAATATTATTATTTTTACAGTACAGCTCAACTTCGTTGTGAGACCTGAGACGCTGGGTGCTACCTTCTTCAAAATAATAGATGTCAGTCCTATTCCCAGTTTTACGAGCAATAGGCCTCCTTTCCCATCTAACCTCTCTAAGTTGGGGGTTAGTGGAAGGCTGATCTAACACACTGGACTCCGATTCCATGTCCTCCTCTTCCTCACGAGGTAGTTCACTGGGAGGATCTGGAGTCAAACCAGATGCTACTCCACCAGTGCTTTCTGGATTTACTCCACCATCGTGAGAAAAGAGGGCATAATCCTCGGTGCCCAGTGCAGCTCCACTGCGCCCCAAGCCACAACGCGATTCATCAAAAGTTACGTTAGATGTTTCTATTATTTCATTAGTATCGGGAAGCCAGATCCTATATCCTCTGGTCCTGAAGGCATAGCCTACCATGTAGCCGCGCCTAGCCTTAGGATGTAGCTTAAGTCTTTTCTGACTAGGCACGCCCACATACGACACAATACCAAAAGGCCTAAGGTGTCGGACTGACGGCTTCCTTCCACCGTATAATTCAAAGGGAGTTTTATTTAAAAGTTTAGGACATACCCTGTTCCAATTATAGACAAAATATTTTAAGGCTTCTGGCCAAAAACTTGGATCTAATTGGCTTTCAATTAATAAGGTTCTGATGCCATCTGCAGCGGTTGCCATAAAACGTTCCGCGACGCCGTTCTGCTGGGGGGTATAAACGTTAGTAAATTCATGGTGAATGCCTTTACTCTCAAAAAAATTTTCAAATTCATAATTTTTAAATTCAGAACCGTTATCAGACCTAAAATTTTTAACTTTAAGATTAAGGAAATTTTCTGCTCTTAGAATGTGATTTTTCGTAATATTAAAAACTTCTGACTTTAATTTAATTGGATATACGGAGACACGTCTAGAAAAATCATCAATGATTGAGAGAAAATAGCGTTCACCATTTCGACCCACCGAATGACACGGACCCCAGAGATCAGCGTATAAAAGCTCTAACGGCCTCGTGGAATGAATGGTCTTAAATGATTTGTGGGACACGCTGCGAAATTTTCCAAGTTTACAAGGTTCACAGACCAAAGATGTCTCTTTTAAATTAGGCATACCCCTAACACCTTGCAGGCGGCTGGTATTAGTTAGAATTGACTGGCTTATATGACCACAGCGGCGGTGCCACTGAACCATAGGGTCAATTTTATTGGCTGCAGAAATTTCAAAACTTACGGAATTAGATTTGGGAATTTTAGGAAAAAGTTTATACACCCTATTTTTAAGCGAGGCTCTAAATAAAAAGTCGTCCCCCCTGCAGATGTTCACCCCCTTTCTACCTCCATGAAAAGATAAACCACATAAGTCCAATTGGGGCCCAGATATCAAATTTCTACGTAATTGAGGAGAATACATTACATTCGTTAAAGTAAAAATTCTTTGACCAAATCTCAGCTTAATTTCACCCTTTCCAATTATCGGGAACAAGACATCTTTAACAGCTACTGACAATTTATCATTTAAAGGTTCAAATTTAGTGAACAAACTTCTGTCATGACTGAAATGGTGACTTGCACCGGTATCGAAAACCCAAGTTTTACTGTTAACACAAGTACTAATACTAGCTTGGGAAATGAAAAATGACTTACGTGAAGAGTCACTATAATTTGCATCATCAAGGTAGCTGTCGGGTGACTGAGCAGGTCTGGAACGATGGTGATTCTGAAATCTCCTTCTGGACTTACTGGACGAGGACTCTCTTCGGTTCGGGTTTGGAACTTCACTGCTGCCGCTGCTACTCCGCCGTCGGTAGGAACCATCAGGGCTAGTTGATCTTGAAGATGTGCTACTGGAACGACGAGAAGGAAATCTATCTCTGGACGATGAGGCACGACGAAAATGTGACTTCTTCCTCTCAAAACATTTTGCATATAAGTGACCTGAACGGCCACAGAACCAGCATTTTTTACTTTTAAATTTACGTAATGACTGCTTTTTAGACGTAGAAGAGGAAACAGGAACTTCAGATTGAATATTTAATGCGGCTATTTTCTTACTATTGTCCAAATCACGCAACTTCAATCTTGCCTCTTCAGCCACCACTTCTGTTACGATCAAGTCAAACCTAAAAGACTTATCTTCCCTTCTCAAGAGATGCTGGACACAACTGTCGAAATAGGAAGGCAAATACCTTAAAAATTGATAAGATAAATAATTTTCAGAAAAGTTCTTATCAATTGCTTTGACATTCAAAAAAATTTTCTTCAATCGTGTCGCAAAGAGATTTATACTCTCGCCGTTCTTGATTCTACTCTCCATTAACTCAGAAAACAAAGCCATATGATGTGCTCTTGTATCCGGGTGAAAATTATCTTTTAACCGCTTCCAAGCTGTTATCGGATCTGTGCAATCATCAATTATTCGCTTAAACTCTGGTTCTATATTTAAGTAGATAAGGGACAGGACTTTGTTATGTTTAGCTTTAACCGCATTCACAGTGTCAATTGTGACAGTCGTGCTAACTTCTGGAATTGGAGTTTCGTTTTCAATTATCTCCCAAATTCCTTTTTCCAGTAACAAATATTTAATGTCACAAGACCAAGTTCCATAATTACTGGAATTCAACTTTTCAATTGCAATTGACGTTGTCGCCATTTTTCTTCAAAAGGAAAAAAAATTTTTCAAGAAAACACCAATTTTACACTTTTCTTCACCTGCCCCCCCCATTTTTTCAAAAAAACGATCTTAATTGACGAACCTCATTTCTTATTCAAAGTTCAAATCATAAAAATATGGCTTGATAAAGTTCAAAAGTAAAAAGTTCAAAAGTATAAAGTTCAAAAACGTAAATCAAATTCTTCATAAAGTCAAAATATATAGTCCAGCAACTCAAAAAGTTCAAATAAAATATGCAGAGAAAACTAATTATGTTCTGTAAATAACGTCATAATTCAAATCATAAAAATAAATCAAAGTCCTACTTAAACTAAATCTTCAAAGAAAAATAAACTTGAAATGAAGCACATCAATTACTATCTTCAGTTATGGACACTCCTCTTTCAGCCCATAACCCATAATTTGTCAACTAACTCTAAGTTAGTGACTTAAAAGTGAACTTAAATAAAACAGAGATGGGCACAGTGAAAGCTGGTCTGGCCAAGGAGTGTAGAATGTGTTAAAATTAAAACAATTCAAGTTGACATCAAGACTTCCTTTATTTATGACTTCAGATGAAAACAGCATGAAAGTGAACTTACACACTTTGATAACTTCATGACAGCAGGAAAACTAGCAGCGTTTTTAACAGAGATGATATCAGTAAAAGATTCGGAAATCGCAATTAAAATAGATTAAAATCATTCATACTAATTAAACTCAAACTCCATGAACGACGGTAACTTTTCGTGCGTTCAAGTTTCCTGAAACATCGCGTCTTTCATAGCGAAGGAACGAAGAAAGGCGAAACTGTCTTGACATCGCACAGCATATATACTCTGGCCGAAACGGCACGTGCTAACGTAAGCCAATGAACGGCCGATATCGTTTTTGATATGCAAATATCAAAAACGATAAATCGATTAAGTTCGATTAAAAGAGACGTATGCCGCCATCTGGCGGGAAAAAGACTGCCGATCGATTAAAATAATCGTATCGTCCGATGTTACAAGAAAGCAAAACACGCGGATAAAGTACTGTGAAATTAACGATGTTTATTTTAGATAAAACGTAAATTAAAAGATATTTAACAAGTGGAAATAAATTAGAAAAGGTAAGTAGATATTATATTTAAGTAATTTAATAAAAGTAAAAGTGAATTTTGAATACTGTTGTAATAAATATTATGTAAACAAAGGAACTAGGGAACTATTAATTTAGGTTGAAATGAAGTATACAAAAGGTAAGTTTATGGAGGCAATGAGAACAAGTTTGATGTTCCCATCAGAAATCTTGTGTAATACCTTCCACAATCTCGTGTAACTTTTCGGAATAATTGAGTAAGTGGAAATTACTGATAAACTGTGAAATGTTCCGAATATTTTCTGTGTAACATTCCTCAGTTTTAGTAGGCATACTTTTTGAGCTTTTGTGTAACTTTTCGGATTTATTATAAAATAGAAATTATTGGTAATCTGTGCAAAGTTATATATGTTTTGTGTGTAATGTTCCTTATTTTGTGGTTAGTGGGTCATTCCACGTGAAATGAGCAAAAATTAAAGAAAAGTCGTGGCCCCATGGTAACCGATTTTAATAAAATTTCATACACGGGTTTTATTCATATTCAAATAGAGCTCTGCAAAATATCCTGACAAAAATTAAGTTATTTTAGCAGTTTTGGACTTTTAAAAAACTTGTGATGTAGAGCGGCATATGTGCAATCGTCCAATGTTGCAAGTTTAAAGCTCCGTATCTTGAAAAATATTTAACATAAATGAATTTGGCTTGCAATTTTATAACCTCTGAATAATTATCTTTTTATTTATTTAACAATAGCAATCTGGTAACAACGTAATTAATTTTAAATGGGTTGTTAAAATTGAAAATTTGTGAATTTTGAGAAAATTCGAAACATTATAAAAATTTTTAAAAATGATAAAACAAGTGAGAAATGGGTGCATGATACAGTATTATGTATGAAGATTGAGTTCCCCAAGTTTGATAATTATCATTTAATTCCTTCATCTTCAAAAAAACTTAGAAACTTTTAAAAAAAATTACAAAATCGTATTTTTCCCTCTTATTTATGTTCGAATAATGAATAAAGGACAGCTCCGTCCTTAACAATATTGCAATGACATGAAGATTAATAAGTCCATAATATGCTCGAAAATTTTTAATAGTGCCTTTTGATTCCTAACATTGAAAAAAAAATAATTTCAAAAAGGTATTTTCACGCAAATTTTCCTTTGAATTAGCGCGCTTTTTTAAAAATATTGTACGATTTCAATTTAAAAATAGTGCTGCCATCTATTGGATTTTAACAATACTAGATAACTAATCCTTCAATTCTCATTGCTTTTTTTATAAGTCTGAAAGAAAAAAAGAAAAAAGGAAAGAAAAGAAGAAAAGGCGAGAAGTAGCATTTGGATATTTAAAATAGACACTTTTATCTTTGATATCAAGTAATTTGAAATGATATAAGAGATTTCCTTCATGGCCAAAAGAGCAATAGAAATAATGCCTTTTCCCGTCCTTTTTTTTCATAATTTATTTTTTTTCACATTAAGTAATAAAAAAGGCATATATAAAACTTCTTGTGTTCAAAATATATACTTTTATCTAAAATGTCAAATAGTTTTGAAGGCAAAACGCCTGTCCTAAAATTTTTATAAGCAAAAGAAATATTGAATTTTCTTCTTTAAAATTTTCCTTTTCTATTTTTTTTTTTCTCAGCAAGCAATAAAAATTCAAATCCTAAATTACGCCGATCTCTTACTTAGTATCCATTCTTATCTGAAAATAATTTATGATATAGTTTTTTTCATTCCTAACGCGAATAATACAGATTGAAATTTAAAGCATGTAAACAAGAACTCGATTTTGTATCAACTTTTAAAGTGAGTTTACATGCTTAAACAATCTGTCTTGTAATCTCTTATTTTGCATTTCTTCATAAATAAACATGTTGTACTCATATGCCAATTTTCATTCAAATCTGTGACATGGCAGCCACAGCTAATTAGCTCATTTCGCCTGGAATGACCCTAATATATTAATTACAAAAAAAATCGTTACTTTGCGTGTATGTCATTTTATTATTCCAGTTGTGAAAACACTACGGGATCTTGCGCTATAAAAAAATAACACAAAGGTGCGTATACCCTTCTAATCGTGCATCTCAAAACTCTTGTTCAAATTTCTGCCCTGTACAGCTCCTGAGCTATATTTTACATGTAAAAACTAATTTTTTGTGTGTTTATCATTTTGCTCGCTTAGTTATGTATCGAGTATGGAAACTAGAGTCACTAATTTTTACCGAAGCTTTAACAACGCATTTAATTGTGATTCTCGAAAGTTTTTTTCCCAGTTTAGACTCTGAAGACTCTTCTTGGTCTTTATTATCCATATGAACTACTTTTTTTGCGTTTGGGTCATTTTGTTGCCTAAGTTGAAGAAAAAGAAAATGGGATCTAGAGCAACTAACTTTGGAATGAAAGTGCATACGCCCATCTTATATTGTGCATTTTGAAACCTATTTTTCCAAATTCGACCAATGATCGTTTTACGAAATTATTTTATCATTGATATATTTGACGAAATTCTCGATCTTAGTACCGCAACTTTTTCTCCAAATACCTACTATTTCCGATTAGTAATATTCGTCTTATTTATCAGCAATGCCAGTTTAGAGGATTTTTTTGCAATGTCTATCACTATTAACGAATAGTAATCTTTCTGTAATTAAATAAAGCGATTATTACTATTCGGAAACAGTTTGATGTTCATATCAAAAACTTAATATCTAGGTATATGCATTCGCGTCGTAAGCGAGATCTTTTGTCCAAGGAATGAAAACTTTATCTGATATTAAATGGAAAATTTTTACATTTGTTGTAAGAGCGATGTTCTGGTGATGTTGGAACTGGAGTAAATTCAAGTATGAATCGGTATCACGTCCTAAGCGGGTTCGACTGTTTCCTTAAACAATAAATCTAGCATAAAAATTATTATAAACAAAGTCAACGCTTGAAGAGGGAATAGGAGAAGCTCTGGCCAACTATTTTTTTTTTCAAAATACTGAGTCTATAACATGAAATTAAAGTCATATCAGTCGAGAAATGTTTAAATTTTGTCCCCCCCTCCCCTCTTCCTTCTTTAGTATCTGCAAGCTACATATGTTTATAGAGGATGAAAAGGTACAATTTTAAATTACTTACTAGAAAATATTACTAATTTTGTGGCAAGGTTATTGTGCCTAAATGTGATTCATAAGTACGGTAATTTTTTTTTTTACTTTAAATCTTAATACAGGAATCCCAAATGCTATATAATAAGGCATTCAATTTTTAACGAAACTGTAAGCATTTTTTTTTTTTTTTATTGATAACATTTTTTTAGAGATTTTCGATCAAATAGACATCGTTGATTTTGTAGCGCCCCTATGTTTTGTAAATTTAGCGTATTTTCCAAATTTGCCTCTCGAATATTTTTTAACTTTGAAGATTAAATAATCTCACTAATGTAAAGAAACTACGTCTGTTTCATTTAACTGACCAATAAACTGTTAAAAAAGCGCCCAGTTTGTGGATTAGAATTTAAACAACTACCAGGTAAGTTTATATGGTATTCTTTATATAGTGTATAAAAATAATTCAAGCAAATTTCATTTTTAATTAAGCTGTCGTAAGTCGCATAATCCTTCATTTAAAAATGTTCTTTAACTTTGCACTTAAGTACGTATTTAAGCATTTTAACTTATATGCATAATCAGACTTATATAAAATAAAAAAATTTATGCATATTATCATACGCTAAAAACTAGGCAAAATATAGATAAAAATTAACATTGGCCACTGGCCAGTTACTCAGATTTTTAATTATTGACCATTAACAAAGTTACAAACACTTCATATAAAATCATATGAAGTGTTCGTAGATTTCTAACTATCAAAATTCTAGCTCATTAATATTTTCTAATTTCCATTCGGTAGGATTACACTTAACTGAAAACTGAAATTGTATCTAACAGAAAAATATGTAAATAAGAAATTAACGTAGTCAAATTAATAATATTTAAAATGAGCTTGGAAATCCGCATTAACGAGGGTGTGCATTAGGGGGGAGATGGGGAATTGACAAACCCCAAATTATATTCTATCTACGTAAACAGTTATCCAAAAGTCTTAGAAAATGATATTAAACATAAAATTTATTAAATAAAAGCTACATTAGAAAAACTGCTCTGAATCCGCGTTAAAAGACGGCGTAACATCGAGGATTTCTCAAACTTAATTTCTAAATTTGAATATATTATGTACTCAAACTTAAAATACACATTATGACCATATTGAAAAACAAGAGCTCGTATATCCGCGTTAACAAGCGCTCCAAAGCCCAA
Organism: Maratus speculifer; assembly: GCA_964019185.1. Classification (NCBI taxonomy): domain Eukaryota; kingdom Metazoa; phylum Arthropoda; class Arachnida; order Araneae; family Salticidae; genus Maratus; species Maratus speculifer. The sequence goes on along the minus strand of OZ025290.1, from coordinate 50,024,542 downwards.
CTAAAATCTACGCAAACGGAGGCTTCTAAATCTCGCTTACAAAATAACTTTCAAAATTATAATTTATCAAATTAACATAAAGCTGCATAAAGAATTGGAAAAGTATTCGAAACCACATTAATAGGAGATGGAGTAACATCGAGAATTTCTGTGATTTGATTTAAAATAACACAATATTTGTGTTATATAATTCAACCAACTTAAATGCACATTTACTACTATATTAGAAACAGGAATTCTAGAAATACGTTTCCAAAAAAGCTTCCAAAATTATATTTTTAAAAAAGCATACCGAATATTTATTACCAAAAGAATTGAGGAGAAACCTGAAAAAAAAACTCATACTTAACATGCATAAGCTTACTTCCATCTTTAAAGCGCAAAATATCACTTTGAATTTAAATCTTATTACATCTATTGTTATGATTTGCTGAACTTTTTCAGTGTCACTCAGTATATCTTGAATCTGAATTTATTTTAACATCTTAAGATTGACAGGGTTTGCTAATACATTTTGAACATTTCACAACACTACTTTTATTAAACATCGGGACAGATTTGAGTGTTTTAAGTGAAGGGGGAGTATGGAGGAAGTTTAAATTTTGCTGCTATTATTATGATAGTTAAAAAATATAATTAAGTATCCGTGAGATTAATCCATCTTTTTGTTAAATATATGTACCCAAAATTTGAAACTATTCGAATAATTTTATGGAAGGAAAATGCAATAAAAAAATGAAAATGGAGGATTCTACCTTCCCCCCCCCAGAATATTTAACATATAAACCCTTGCATTAACACGTTAAGTGCTATGTCATTCACCGGTGACTGAAATTGAAATTTCCGTTTCAGCCGCGTCAGTTGCCCGTGACCGACAGCGTAAAATTATAATATAAAATTAAATATTATATTGTTCTAAGGAATTGTTGAAATTTTTATTAAAAATTTCCTTTTATTTTATTAAAGGATATAATTAAGTAAGCGGAAAGTTCAGTGTCAGTCATCCGTGACTGCGTGGAATGCAACGTGTTATAGGTGTAATTTATCCTTCTAATAAAAGGAGACCAAAATTTGAAACTAATTGGTTCTCGACAAGGAAAATCTAGGTAAAGCTGAATTAGTTGCAGAGGAAGGGTTATTTTACACATGACCTATACTTGACCTAACATTGTTGATTTGATTAATCGCGCCTAATTTTCTAATAAATTGATACCCAAACTTCAAGGAAAATGGATAATTCTAAACAAAAGTTTTTGTTTAAGCCTATTTAAGAGGGGGAGGGGTGCTTACCAGTCACTTTATATTTGATCTAGAACCCACCAAAGCCTGAAATAATCAGCTTCGCCAAATAGGTGGAATTTTATAGTGGTTTAGTTAACTTATGCGAGTTTGCGCAGGAACATGGGTTTTATATAATTCAGATTCATCCAAATTTCGGGTTTAGCAGTTTTTTAGCAGATTTTGTCAATTGACACACTTTAATTTGCACAGGAGTGAGATTCCTGTATTAAGATATTAGAAGTAACATTGACTTGGAATTGCATTCCAAAATCAATTTTGTAATAAATGAAATTAATTATATTGTATAATAAGTCGTAGAAAGACATTTTTAAAAATTTCAGGATTAGGCATTAAAGATACACATTTCTGGGATTTTTTTAAAGATAAACTACGACCCCTGTTTTGAATATTTCACACTGTATAATAGCATTCGTAATTAGCTCGGATAAAAAAAGATCTCTTGGCAATTAACTATCCCCTCCCACCAGCCGTGAAACAGCCTTTGAACCAAAAAGAGTTATCTATTTTCTTTCCTAGTATTTGGGATAATCGTTAATTTTGACTCCGAAAATTGTAAACGAATTTTTCTCCTTTCATCCCTGGTATCGATATCTTACTACCATCATGTTTTGCGAGTAGTACCCATCAAGTTTTCAGACTCAGGACGGTAAAGTTAATTTCCACGTTTTTTAGTGTTACTCGACTTTGGAAACTGCTAATTTTATGCTACAGTGCACGGAGCTAACCAAAAAATATATGTGACTGAAGAAGCGTAAATGAACTTATATTGTATATCGATATCGAGGACAGTGGCAAAAAGGAGATCCGCAAAACCCTGCGACGTAGGAGGGGGGGGGAGGGAAGGGGATTGGATGTAATTGTAAAAAATAAAAATCTTAAACGGTCATAAACGTTTGATCATTTTAGGATTTTAAGAACGAGTCATTTGTATTGAATAACGAATGTATACTTTGCGTACTCCAAAGCGACCCCGTTTTGTTATAAGAAATGGATATAGATTCTAGGGGGCCTTGTGGAAAATTTTGCAGAGGACTCAAAACTATAGTTACACTACTGATTGGAGATTTTACAAAATCAATATATAATTGAGAATAAAATGTTTCAACGATGTATAAACTCATTTTTATCTAATAAATTCAAATTTTTCACTTAAAATCCAAAATATTTCAATACATTTTTCAAAATTGAACAAAACCCTGTATACTTCATGGGCATTCATTTTTGACCATGAGCAACATTAAAACAGTGCAGTTGCAAAAACCCCTTGTTTAAAAGATATATATTAAATATTTTGAAACTTTTTTTATTTTTTGGAAAACATTCTGGGAATATACAAAAGTAGTTGTAGTATTTTTTGTATTGTTATTAAAGCCTTTTGTAGGACACATATTTAAGTATTCTATATTATCAAACTAATACAATGTATTTTTGCAAATGAGAATAACTTCTCCAATAAATATTTTAATTTTCCAGAAAATGAATAAACAATACTGTATCCAATAATTTATGCATAAAAAATAAAATATCCTTTTTGTTTCTTTGTAGCCACCTTGGAAAATAATCAAATCTGAATGTAATAATAGTTCATTAACGGAAACAAATGAAGACTTTGGAACAGCAGAATTAAATTCAAATATTGAAAGCAGCTCTTTGAATATTAGCAGTCACTTGTATATTAAAGCACCCATGGCGCGAGGATTTTCAGAACCCTTCACATCATTTTTCTTCTACTCTAACTAAAAGCTTTAAATGAAGATTGCTTGCAGTGGACAGAAAAAAGTGAGTTACTGAACCATTTAGTCTTGAGAATCTGCAAATACACAGACAATCCCTCTACAGCTGAACGAAAGCAAGTAGAAGATAAAATTTTAACTGAAGGTTTGGAATTTGTACAGAGTGTAGTTTCGACAATCTCTTTATATTATTGTTATAACATAAAATATTTTCTCAAAGGTACTGGGACTTACACTTTCATTGAACTAAAATTATTGAAGTTGAAACATGGTAGTGTAGTTCCCCGAAAAAGTAGTTACTTTATGTGAAAAATTAAACAAACTGTGATAAAATTCTAGAATATAATTTTAAACCATAATATCAATAAAGTTTTGTGCATATTATGAAAGTTCTGTGAATTTTTATTTTTGATTATATTACTTTTAAATTGCATAATATTCTCGATATCTTAAGTCGAAGGGATTCTAAAAAAGCATTATGTGATAGCTAATTGTTCAGATAAGTCATTTACAGGAATTTGTATTATCAAAGAGAGAAATGTATTTTATTTTAAGTATCAAGAATACACTTCATTAAGATTTTCAAATTTTTTAAAAGGTTATCTTCTTTCGGCAGTTAAAGATTCTTTTTTTTTCCTTGACATCTAAGATTGAATTTTGTGCTTTAACCAAATGAATGAATCTCTTTAAATATGCTAATGCTTAAATTACAATTAAAAAGTTATTTTTTTACTATAATTTTAAAATATCTTTCAAAAATTTGTGCATATTTGAACTTGCCTTGAAAATTTGTTGGATAATCTTTTAAAAGATTTATGTACTGTATAACATATGCATCAAAAACCGTTTTTTCATTGATTACTGTGATATTATATTAATTATTTAAGGAATAGAATTATCAAAGGTAATTGGTCCAATTTAAGTGAAGATAGTGGGGTAAGGGGGGAGGGAAGCTTCGAATAACCACATACTTCCCCAAAAAGAGTAGATATTCAGATACTGTAAAAAATTTTAAGAATGCTTTGATAGATTAAATATACCATTTTATGCCAAATGACTAATCTGTTGTATTAGCCAAATGACAAGTTGATAATCTGTTTAAACTATTAAATAATATGGCAAAATTTTCTAAAGGTTATTTTAAAAATACACAATTGCTTTGCACGAGATTTTGCCAAAAATGTATACTTTGTGTTACATTATATCTTAATTTACACCTTCAAATTGGTATATTGAGCTTGATATAAAAGTGGAAAAACTTAGGCATGTCGTTTTGTAGATCACAGCACAATATAACTCATTTAGATATTTCTTTTGTTTCTGAAGTGTATATTTATCATAATTTATCCTTGCATCAATATTCTAATCAATTTATTTTTGTAAAAGTAATCTTAATACATCCATGATTTAAAAATAGATTTTACTCATAGATATCCCGTGTTTTTTAGATTTGTGTTATTAATGAAAAAATGAAAACAACTAATTAGAAATATTTTTAATACAATGTTTAACTTTCAGCTGTGCAGTCATCGTTCATATTCTAAACAAAGATTACTAACTCAATTAATCTGTATCATGTTCAAGAACCAAACTTAACTGTAACTCTAAGGCATCTTAAAACTCTTTGAATAGCATGCTGAAAATTAGAAGTAACTTATTGAAAAAGGGCCTTAACATACAAGATTATAGATTTCTGAACTTTTCAGATTTGCATAATTTTCCAGACAAATTTTTGGTAAAGTTCCTGTGAAAATCTGTGGCAGAATTGCTGCCACTGGATATGCCAGGAACATTTACCGTATTCCGTGAAATGTTTCAGATCTTTTCACAATGAAGAAACTTAACTGAGATTTTATGCGTAAAGTTCCAGGCTATAGGTTTCAGAGTTTTTCAAAATGAAGGAACATAAATGAATTTTCATGAGTTATGTTCCAGATGATAAGGTTTCGGAATAGCGGACCCTAACTGAGATCTTATGAGTAACATACCATATTAAAGATTTCGGATATTTTCAGGAAGGTGGAACCTAACTGAGATTTTATAAGTAGCATTCCAGAGTATAGGTTTCATAGGTTTCAGAACGGTGGAACCTAACAGAAAATTAATGAGTAACGTTACACGTAAAAGGTTTCTAGACTTTTCAGAATGGTGAAACCTAACTGATATTTCATGAGTAACATCCCAGATTATAGATTTCTGGACTTTCCTGGCATATGTAAGTTTCCTGGCATTTTTTGGGTTAAATTCCTGGGAAAACCTGTGGCAGAATAGCTGCCACAAGTTTTCTTAGGAACCTTACGCAAAATTTTTTACAGTGTTTTAATTAATATTGTGAGCATAATAATGAAAATTATTTATATGCTTCTAATGTATGACATATTAATAAGATTTGCAACAAAAATTATAATTAATATACAATAGTAATAAAATATTAATATAAAAGAGCATCTGAAAACAGTAGGATTTTGGAATTTAATACTATATTTGGCTTTAAATTTTATTTTTGTTTTATGAACGCAAAATAATTTAATTTAAAAATTGAATCTGCTGTTTTTAATGCCTTTTTTAAAACCCAAATGGGCGATGTCCCATTTCTTCGTACCCCCTTCTATCCCCTTGTCACAAATTGTCACAATTTCACGACCCTTCTCCTCCCCCACCCTACAAGCGTGACATCATTTATGGACGGTCCTTAATTTAATGTGAATTTAATAAATACACAAAGTCATTAAAAATGTTAAATATAAAAGCAAACTATGGTTTTACAAAACAGTAATTTAGTAAGCATTTATTAAATACATAACATGAAATTGATAACTTTTAGCAGCAATTGATATTAATTATGGTACTTTTATTCCCAGATACTAGTTCTATAGCCCACTATAATGAAAATAGTATAAATATTAGGTAATATAAATATATTGTATCAATGAATGTAATATATTATAACATGTTATTTAGCTACACGCATATAAATACTTCTGCCATTGCCTTTAATGAGACAACTATATAACATTAACTATTCACTTAAAATTAAGACAGCAAGATACATAGTAAATACATAAATTACTTTAACTAATATATCCACGTCATTTTGGCACAGTGAATATGACTTGGCCGGATAATACGTAAGTATCAGTAATAATCATCATTTTATCCTTAAGGCTGTTCTTATTTGCTTTGCTCAACAAGCACAAAACATTTTGACACATTTACAAATTCATTCTTTAACGGAAAGATATAAATTTGGAAATCTTGACTATGGAAGCGATCTGGAACATAATTCAGTTTTCTATTTTTTTAAAAAATCATTAAATTACCTATTCAGTTATAAGTTATTTTGATCACGTGATCACGCCTTTTTTCTTCCTTTCGTTGACTGATTTTCTGCTTTCGTCGGAAAATGCATTTCAAAACGTCAACTTTGATGACTTGTTCGGAAATATCTATTGCGTTTGCAAAAAACAGAAAAATGAGTGCGACCAGATAATTTCTGAACAATAATACCTGCCAGTTTCATGCATTTCCGATAAAAAAAAACCTTATATTACAAAGTTACCTTTTAGGTAGCTTTCATTACAAAAAGTCCTTCCGGCAATGCCGGGAGGAAGAGGTAGCTTTCATATACTTATACATTTATTTATTTATTTTAAAGTAAGTTACATTGTTCAAAAATACTAAGCTCAAATTAGTGGAAATAATCTTATAAAATTAGTGATTTTATAAGTCTTCGTGAATGCTAGTTTTTGTCAAGACTGAATATTAATAGGAATTTTTAGAAATTAGTCATCTTTTATTCAACTTGGTTTTATTTTAAGCGATTTAGAGAGTCACCAAATTCCACGATATCATAAAGTGTATGCCATTTTAAAGCAACATGATGGATTCAGATCAGACCGTTTCAAAAAGTCAGCCATAAGCAAAATTCAAAGTGCTATAACTCAATCATTTTTTTTTAAGATACAGACAAAACAAAAAGTGTTCTGGAATCATTGTTTTAAGTTTTAATACGTGAAAGAAAAATATTTTTCAACTTTTAATTTTTTCGCATTTAATTTTAAATTTTAAAATTTTTTAAAAATTTAAAATGCCTACCATTTTGAAACAAAATGATGTTTGCTGATGATGGATGCCATATTGTTTCAAAATGGCGGCCATTTAAAAAATTTAAAAAATTTTAAAATTTAAAATTAAATGTGAAAAAATTAAAAATTGAAAAATATTTTTATTTTACGTGTTAGATCTTAAAACACCAATTCCAGAACACTTTTTATTTTGTCTATATCTTAAAAAATGATTGAGTTATAGCACTTTGAATTTTTCTTATGGCTGACATTTTGAAACGATCTAATTTTTGTAATGCTATGACTAACGAATTTATGAACCGATTTGAATGAAACTTGGTATGTGCATAGCACATACAAATATCTCGACCGAGTTCGTTGGCCAGCATCATCCGCCATCTTGTTTCAAAATGGCGGCCATTTAAAAAATTTTAAAAAATTTAAAATTTAAAAATAAATGCGAAAAAATTAAAAGTTGAAAAATATTTTTATTTTATGTGCTAGATCCTAAAACACCGATTCTAGAACACTTTTTACTTTGTATATATCTTAAAAAATGATTGAGTTATAGCACTTTGAATTTTTCTTATGGCTGACATTTTGAAACGATCTGATTTTGTCACGTGAGAACATTCGTATTTATAAATCGATTTGGATGTAACTTGGTGTGTACATAGTACTTAATAAAGCCTGGACCGAGTTCGTTAACGAATTCCATCCGCCATCTTGTTTAAAAATGGCGGTCATTTAAAATTTTTTTAAAGAATTTAAAATTTGAAATTAGGTACAAAAAAGTCAGAAACTGAAAAAGAGTTTTATTTTATGCATTTGACCTTGATAAAAAGATTCCAAAACACTTTTTGTTTCGTCTATACCTTAAAAAATGTCTGAGTTATAGTACTTTTAATTTTTAGTTTTGCTCACATTTTGAAATGATCTGGTTTTCGTTACGTGATAACACGCGTATTTATACACCGGTTTGGATGAAACTTGGTGTGTAGATAGGAAATACTTATGCCTGGACCGAGTTCGTTGGCCAGTTCCAACCGTCGTCTTGTTTCAAAATGGCGGAATATTATTTTTTAAATTTAAATTTTAAAATTAGGTGCAAAAAAGTAAGAAATTGAAAAAGGTTTTCTTTTGTGTTTTGACCTTGATACAAAGATTCCAGAGCATTTTTTGTTTCATCAATATCTTGAAAAATGGCCGAGTTTTAGCACTTTCAATTTCCAATGAGATTGACATTTTGAAACGGTCTGAAATTTGTCACGCGTTAATACGCATATTTATAAACTGATTTCAATATAACTCCATGTGTTCATGGTACATTCGAATGTCTTGACCGAGTTCACGGGCCAACTTTATCCGCCATCTTGTTTCAAAATCAATGTTCTTTATCCGCCATCTTGTTTCAAAATTTTAAATTTGTCAAAAATCTTTTAAATGTATAATGATGTATAAACAAAAAATTAGAAATTGGAAAAAGGTTCTTTCTAAACTATTTATCTTAATAATGAATTCCGGAGAATTTTTTGCTTTGTCTTTACCTTAAAAAACGCCTGGGATATAGGAGTTTGAATTTCTAATGTGGGTGACATTTTTTTTTAAGCCAATTTGCCCGCGACAGCAATCGTATACATTAATCGATTTCGATGTGAGTGTGCATGTTCAAATGAATTAAGATTTCGATCAAGCTCATTGGGTTTTTTTTTATCCATCATGCTGCTTTAAAATGAATATCGTGGAATTTTGCGACCCTATAAATCGCTTAAAATAAACCCAGGTTGAATAAAAGATGACTAATTTCTAAAAATTCCTATTAATATTCAGTATCGACAAAAACTAGTATTCAATCTTACATAATCTTGTTCCACTATTTTGAGCTTCGTATATTTGATTTATATAACTAATTTAAAATAAATAAATAAGTATATGAAAACTACCTCTTCCTCCCGGCATTGCCGGAAGGACTTTTTTGATTTAAGAACACCTTTTAATTCCCGCTCATTATCTACCTACTGAAACATGCCTGTCATGATATTCATAATTTTAAAAAAAATGAAAACTGTGGCTTTCTGTCAGCGAAATTTATTTAGGTACATAAAACCGTTACATGTGTTTTAATTTTGTCTTGGACGATCATAATTGGGTTGACATTTGGGAAAAAAGAAATGAACATAAAGCGAAATATAAAAGGGGCAAAAGGAAGCAATTGACTTCCGGTGTGCGGAGCAGTGACAGGTCAAGTAAATAGCGAAGCCTTTATGAGACCGAAACTCTCTTTTCTTGGAAAAAAGATGAAACAACTAAACTCTTTGTGAATAAAAGTTACTGGCTGAAGTCCTACAACGCACCTGTGCAATCCTCGATCTAGCAGATATTATTATCAAAATGTGTTCCTATCAACCGCGATTTCTGACAGCGCTCTAATGCATTTTTGTTTCACATTCTTGGAAACCATATATATTGCGCTCTGACAAATAAGTTTAATCCATTCAAAGTGCTGCGACAAACTATTAATTATGCAGAGATTTATAAATGAGCAATGCAAATTTTGATAAAAGAAAGGCAACATTATAAACCAAACGTCCAAAAAAAGAACAAGGAAAAAACTCCAATATATCTCCATATGTATTTTTTAATAAATTTTTCAATTAATTGTAAGCAGTGAAATTATACCCGAAATTATTGAATAGTAAATACGTAAATTATCTCTATATGTACTTTTTAATAAATTTTTCAATTAATTTTCAGCGGTGAAATTAAGACCGAATTATTGAACAGAAAATACGTAAGTTATCTTTATATGAACTTTAATAAATTTTTCAATTAATTTTCAGCAATGAAATTATGCTCGTAATCATTAAATAGTAAATACGTATATTATCTCTATATGTACTTTTTAATTAATTTTTCAATTAATTTTCAGCTGTGAAATTATACCCGAAAATACTGAATAGTAAACATGTAAAATATCTCGATATATGTAAATTTTTCAATTAATTTTCAATGAAATTATACCCGAAATTATTGAATAGTAAATCGTAAATTAACTCTATATGTAATTTTTTCAATTAATTTTTAGCAGTGAAATTGCGCCCAAAATTAGTGAATAGTAAATACATAAACTATCTCTATATGTGTAAATTTTTCAATTAATTTTCAGCAGTAAAATTATACCCGAAATTAGCTGAATAGTAAATGTGTAAATTATATCTATATGTAAGTTTTTCAATTAATTTTCAGCAGTGAAATTATACTCGTAATCGTTAAATAGTAAATACATAAATTATCTCTATTTGTACTTTTTAATTAATTTTTCAATTAATTTTCAACAGTGAAATTATACCCGAAACTACTGAATAGTAAGTACGTAAATTATCTTTATATGTACTTTTTAACAAATTTTTCAATTAATTTTCAGCAGTGAAATAATGACCGAAATTATTGAATAGAAAATACGTAAATTATCTCTATATGTACTTTATAATAAATTTTTCAATTAATTTTCAGCGGTGAAATTATGACCGAATTATTGAACAGTAAATACGTAAGTTATCTTTATATGAACTTTTAAGTAAATTTTTCAATTAATTTTCAGCAATGAAATTATGCTCGTAATCATTAAATAGTAAATACGTAAATTATCTCTATATGTACTTTTTAATTAATTTTCAATTAATTTTCAGCTGTGAAATTATGCCCAAAAATACTGAATAGTAAACATGCAAATTATCTCGATATATGTAAATTTTTCAATTAATTTTCAGTGAAATTATACCCGAAATTATTGAATAGTAAATCGTAAATTATCTCTATATGTAATTTTTTCAATTAATTTTTAGCAGTGAAATTGTGCCCGAAATTAGTGAATAGTAAATACATAAATTATCTCTAAATCTGTAAATTTTTCAATTAATTTTCAGCAGTGAAATTATACCCGAAATTAGCTGAATATAAATACGTAAATTATATCTATAGGTAAATTTTTCAATTAATTTTCAGCAGTGAAATTATGCTCGTAATCATTAAATAGTAAATACGTAAATTATCTCTATTTGTACTTTTTAATTAATTTTTCAATTAATTTTCAACAGTGAAGTTATACTCGAAATTACTGAATAGTAAATACGCAAATTATCTCTATATGTACTTTTTAATAAATTTTTCAATTAATTTTCAGCGGTGAAATAATACCCAAAATTACTGAATAGTAAATACGTTCGATAGCTAATGTTTACTATACGACGTTAAAAAAAAAAAAAAAAAAAAAAAAAAAAAAAAAATTAAAGCAGTGAACTTTTACTTTTACACTTTTGAAGTGCTTGATTTAAAATGTTGCATAAATGAAAAGCTGTTCTTATTTTTAAAGGATTAGAATCCCTTTATGTACCAAATTATAAATTAGAAATTTGCTCCTCTTCAGTAATTATCATCATTAATGTGTGAAGGTATCCGAAACAACTTATGTAACAACAATTTCATTTTTAGGTAGATTTTTAAATAGTTTTATTTTATTAACTAACCTCTCTCACCCTAACTTACCTATGACACCCCCCCCCCCCCCTCTCTCTTTCACTGAAGAAATATTTAACTCATTTCTCTGATAATTGCTGCAATCTATATATGAATTACAAAAACATTTATCAATACGTAAATATATCCAACTTTCATAGGAGTAATTTTGTATCAGTTTGGGACTAGAGAAAAGAAAAAAGTCGGAAACTGTACGACAAACGTAGAAAATTAGGTGCATTCGTACTATAACAAAAAATATTTAATGAGAATTTTTAAAAATACACAGTACTTCGGATACAGTACAGTATCCGAAGTTTTCTGTGTTTCCCTGTAAATACTATCTGTTTTCTATTATACAGAAAGCAATTTGTTGTAAACCTCAACAACGTATATCAATTTCATAAAATGTGAAATAATTTAACATAATTAAGACGCGCCCCAAACAATGTTTCCCCCTATACCATTATGTAATAGAATGCTTTTGTGTGACCTTGTAAATTAATAAAAAAATATTGTTTGCACCACAGAGTGTAAAAACTGTATATTTTAGTAAATATTTTATAGATGCATATGAATTTTATTATGTTCGAAAAAATATAACATCATTAAAGTGCCCTTGAAACTATTTTTACTTACCCATCATACGTAGTCTAGGGTAAGTCTTGCAATCGTTTTGAAAATCGAAAAAAAAAATTTTGACGGATTTACACGTTTCGGACACTGGAGATTTCGAAAAACATATTTTTAGAAAAAAAAATTGCCGTCCGTCCATCCGTCTGTCTGTCTGTCTGTCTATAAACGCTCTATCTCCCGAACGAATTGAGATAGAGACTTGAAATTTTGTATGTACTTAGCATGTAAGAATGGGACAAAGCCTATTTAATATCAGTAACCTCGATTATCCGGAACTATTTTTTTCGGACTCTCGAAAAATTCGTTATGATGAAAGGTATATAAAAATTTTCGAAATTTTTTATTTTAAGGAGTGATCGTAAAAGGCAATAAAATAACACAAATTTTGCATAAAAAACGAAGTTGATCGAATTATTAGTTGCCGAGATATCTGTAATCCTGTTTTCCACATTCTTCGATTTTTCATGACCCTGTATTTCATTCAAATTTCAATTCAAAGATATATTTTAATTGGAAATGAGACGCTTAATCCGACGCAATAAACTGTTAGTTGATAAGATTATTATTTTTGGAGTTATAAGGATGTTTCTTTTTCGCAATTCAGTACTACTTGAGTAGTTAGGCGTGTTGTATAATTTATCGAAAGAGATTCATCAGCAACTCATTAATAGAACATTACTATGCATAATAAAAATATTTAAATACACGTTTAAATTTTGTTTTGGAATTGCAATCTATTTTATAAATAGTTTTCAAATGTATTATTTTCATATATTATATATGCATATATATGATGGGTAAGTATTACGGTGGCCCCCAACGACTAGTTTCCCTTTAACTATAATGTTATTGAATACTTTCTATTTTCTCTGTAATTGAACTGTACATACGATTTTAATAAAATTCGAAACGACTCAATGAAATTAGGTCATAATTATACATTTTAAATTTCAATCGTTCAATCAACTTTTCAATCAATGACATTGTATTTCATAAATATATAACAACGCAAAAACTTCCAAACAAAAAGAAGTTTTTGCGTTGTTATATGCGGACAAACAGACGCAGGGAAGAGGGGGGCACATTTGAACTGGGGGCACCTTTGAACACTAAATATTTTACTTCAAATAAATTATTTTTTAAAAATTTCTATGACAATACATTACTACTGCTTCAGTGCAATAAGTATACAAAGTTGCACCATTTTGTAAGGATAATACTGTCTAAACAAGATACTACCTCTGACAAAATAGTTCGGTGAATGAAGTCAGAACGACCGATCTGGCAACATTGGGGAAACAGCGTCGTTTATGTTCAGTGTAAGACGTGCTTTACTAAGTGTTTGTTCAGTGTGTTGGTTCTTATCTGAAAACAGGAAAATGAACGAACAAAAGATCCCTTTAAAGTTTGGCTTTAAGCTTTGCAAGACACCGAAAGAAATTCATGAGGGGTGGTGTAAATTGAACATCCACCATACTCGCCAGATCTCAATCCTCCAGACTTCTTCCTACTTTCACCACTCAAACTACCTTTGAAACAGATTTCACCATATTGCTGACATTCAACAAAACGTGACGAAGCTTTGGAACTCCATCCCAAAAGAAGACTTCTTGCGAATTTCCCAGGACATGTATAACAGATCTCAGCGATGCATAGTTATGGGAGATGACTATTTCGAAGGATGGTATGGTAAATTTCGTTATTATTTCATCTACATTAATGTTACAGGACTATTCACCGAACTTTATTGTCAGAGGTAGTACATATTTTTCTCCCTCTTGAATCTAAACTTCAGAAAATAAAGTTGTACGTTTTTTTATGACAATTTTGTATTTCTAAAATTTTAATTTATTGTTCAACAATTAAGTAAAGATGTAATCTTTAGTTAATAAGCTTTGTTTTATTCAAATTTTTCAGCCGAATTAAATAAATATTTGTAATGTTGAACTCCATGTGATGGGGCACCATTGAACAAAAAAGCTGGGGCACATTTGAACATATAAAACTATTAAGTAAAGCGTTGTTGGTGTACCTAAATATTATTATTTTTGGAATTTTTTTCTATGTGAAAAGAGGCTAATTAAGAATATCAAAGTACATGGACTTATACTGCTAACAATCCCTCCTTACTGCACACATGTATTACAGTCTCTGGATGTATCTCCAATGGGAAATTTCAAATCTAAATTGATGATGGCATTAATTTATTTGATAATTTCAAATCCCGGATACACAATATGATTCATGATTTAGCAGGTTTGTCTAACAAAGCCTATACTTTCATTTAATAAACACTTTCATTATCCAAACATTATTTTTGGTTTTCGTACGAGATAAAATGGAATTTAAGTCAGGTTTTTTCATAACAAGAGTGAATGGAAAAATTTAATTTTTCAGAACAATCAGATGTCATATTGGTGTATTTCAAGGATATTGTAAAAATGTTTTCACAAGAAAACATAATTGGAGGGACACTCTGTGCTGTTTCAACAATGATTTTTGACATCAACTTTGATAGATTTAAGTTTTGGATTTAAGTAAGAAAAATTATTAGTTTCAATAAAATATAGTTGCTTAATTTTATTCATATTACTTTATATTTCTGAAACATATGCAACTTTTTATCTAAACTCTCAATATTTTCATATTTCATTCATCTGTTCAAAGGTACCTACCTACCTCTACTTGGGGAAGTTTTGAACAGAAATATTTCAGTTTTTTTAAATCCTCACAACTTTTTTAATTTACATGGAAAACTTTCAATTTCTGGTTCATATGATGAAGAAATGCATTGTTTTTATTATGTAATACTTAAAATGGAAAAAATATAATTCAAATAAGAAATGCATTGATTTTTTTTTAAATTGTTTAAACGTGCCCTTTTCTCCCCTACTAATTGACGATTATAGGTGCTACGTATTTACATAATTAGGAACGCACATAAAAAAGAAAATAAAGAACGTGTTGATGCCGCTTGAATTTACTGTGAATTAAAAGGTTAAAAAAGAAAACAAAAGAAGAAGCGTTTCTAATTACGTTTTTAAAATGACGACGTATAGTTAGAGACATTTATCTCAAATTTGATACACATACGTTTCGACATAGTTTGGTTCCATACTCTAAAAAAGTTTTTGAGCAATTAATTAATACTTCAAAAACAATCTTCGTGACTTATTACTTCCGAATTCAAATGGTGCAGTAAACAGCAAGGTTAATGATAATATTATAACCTGGGCGTTCACTGCAATGAGTTTTTTTTAATGTAAAAAACGCGAAACAAAACAAGCATTTTAATGTTTAAGCGAGTTTGGCATTGGCAGAAGAATGGCAGCTATTTCAAGGCTGCTCACCGGGCGTTAGAATACTTGATTGATGTTTTATTCTTATTTGATATTTTGTTTCCTATTTTGATTTTACCTGGACAATATTCGATATGTGACATCATCACCATTTTTGTTGTTATTTAAAAAGCTGCAAGGTCATATGACCGAAGTAGCTACTTTTATATTAACAGCGTTTCAAATAAAACTAATAAGATATGGTAATCAGTTATCATATTTCAGTCATAGTTATTATTATTAAACATCAATCAAATATATACAAAAGAAAAAAAAAGATAATCGGATTATTTAATCGTTATTTTTGTAAAACTTTTTCAGTGTTGCTTTATTTAATACAGTAAAACCCCAATAATTCGGATTAATTGGGGCTAGACCCAATCTGGATTATCGAAAATCCGGATTATCCGGAGAATTAGAAAAAATGAAATAAAATAAAACATACTTACAGAAAATCACTTTTATGTTAAATTAATTGAAAATTTACAGACAGTAAAAGCGTTTACTTTGTAATAAAAAAGTTTGTAATTTTCTGCTGTGCCAGTTTTCTGTACCTTTTGCGAGCCGTACGGTCGCGCATCCGCTTCAGCATAAGTAGTTCGTTGGATGTAGTTTAAATAAGAATTTAAAACAGGCGTTTAAATAAGAAAACTTAAGGTATTCTTCCAAAAAGCTTTCAAAAAAAGTTTTTTTTTTTTTTTTTTTTTTTTAAATTCAGAATATGACGATGAAACAAGTTAATGTTATGGAAATTAGCTAATCGCTTCTCAAATGGGAAAAATAAATAAATAAATAAATAAATAAGATTAACAAACCGATCCGGATTATGCGGAAATCCGGATTAACGGGGTCCGAATTAGCGGGGTTCTACTGTGGTTTAATCTGAATTGCTGCTCCATTATGTTCAGTTTGATAGAAAATAAATTTGAAATGTGCGGTAAGCGTAATACACTATATTGCCATTGATTATTGGACACTTGCGATTTTAGACATTTTACTAAATATCTAGAAAAATACATGAGAAATCATCTCGAAACTCTTAGTGTATAAATATAATAGTATACGCCATACATCTCCGTGAAGATTTTTTACCGAAACTCCATAGGGGACCGTCAACAAATTAAAAAAAAATTAATATCTTTTGAATAACCCTGTCAAAACTAATGTAGCAAAAGCGCTCAAACTCTAGATTATGATTGAATGCCTTATTGTAATACACTGTGTTCATTTTTATGCAAATAGCATGCATACTCGCAGAGTAATTAAGGTTTTTATAAAAATGGTCCCAAATTTTTCCAAGTTTTTTTCCTTATAATTTTCAGAGTTCTTAATATAAAATAATATTTTTTTCAGAAAATATGACAAACAACATTGCACACAGTACCCTGTAATCAGAATTAAAAAATAATGAAAATTGTATACAAAATGAGTTGGTTTACTAAATAACTTTTTACTGCGCATGCGTCAAAGATATCAAAATTTGATTTGCATATTATGTTAGCTAAATGTATAGAGCAACTTTTGTGAAAGTCACAAAATCATGACTTGAAAATTCTGAAAATAATCGTCAATTGAATAAGTTGAAAATCCGTTATTCTCAAAATGAAGCAAAAACAAGAGGGGTTGTATCCATATATTCATTGATTAGTGTCAATATAGAATACACAATACAGGATGTTACGACTACTTTTGGATAAAATCCCTCATTTTTTTGCTTCATTTTGGAAACAACGGATTTTGTCCTTTTTCTATAGACGATTACTGTCAGAATTTTCAAGCTATAATTTTGAGACTTTTACAAAAGTTGCTCTATACATTTAGCTAACATAATATGCAAATGAAATTTTAATACCTTTGACGCATGCGCAGTAAAAAATTATTTAGTAAACCTACTCATTTTTCATACAATTTTTATTATTTTATAATTCTGATTACAGGGTACTGTGTGCAATGTTGTTTGTCATATTTTCTGAAAAACATATTATTTTATATTAAGAATTCTGAAAATTATACGGAAAAAACTTGGAAAAATTTGAGACCATTTTTATAAAAACCTTAATTACTCTGCGAGTATGCATGCTATTTGCATAAAAATGAACACAGTGTATTACAATAAGGCATTTAATAATAATCTAGAGTTTGAACGCTTTTGCTACATTAGTTTTGACAGGGTTATTCAAAAGATATTCATTCTTTTTTAATTTGTTGACGGTCCCCTATGGAGTTTCGGTAAAAAATCTTCACGGAGATGTATGACTTATACTATTATATTTATACTCTAAGAGTTTCGAGATGATTCCTCATGTATTTTTCTAGATATTTAGTAAAATGTCTAAAATCGCAAGTGTCCAATAATCAATGGCAATATAGTGTATAACATGAAAACTATCCGTATCGTTCTGTGTTGTTTACAGATAATTATAACACTTTCAATATCAAATAATCGATTTGAAGGCTGACCAACGCGTACCCCCGGGCGCCATGGCGTCCTTTAAAGGTTTTCTTGGTTCTTTTTTGAAGATTTCCAGTTATCAAACATTTTAGTAGTAAAATTCCATTATAAAAAATGTTTTCTTTAAAATCATTAATATTTTATCAGAGATACTTTGGTACTACTCTGTTATCCCGTCGACTAATTTCGCCAAATTATACAAATCGCCAAACTAATAGGCAAATTATACATATTGACATAATTTTTATTTTAAATAACGATAAAACAAATAATTAGTAGAATATTAATAAAAATATTAATAAAAAGTCGAAATAAAAATCACTTAATGACATTTTAAACACGTGAATCGTATTTAATGTCATTGAATGTGACATTCACGATCCTCCATTATTGGCATTTAATCCTATAGTTTGGCGATAATTTTTCGGTCGACGGGATAACCTAGTAGAACCGATATTTTTTAAACCTGTTGTCAGGCTCTGAGAAAACATCTGCTACAGGATTGGAATTTATGTTATTTCTTTATCTCAATATTTTATTTATTGTACGGGCTGTGTACTGGAATTTTCAAGGTGACATTCTTTTTTTGTTAAAATGAGAATTGACAGATGATCATGTGCAAGTGTAGGTGGTGAAGTGAGAAAGAGAATATTGCCGAGAGGCGTGTTCATCCGTCAGTGATGTATGTGAATGATGAGCAAATAAGGAAGATTCCATGAATCAAGAAAGCAAGGTGGAATGCGTACAATGGAGAAGCTCCAAAGGGGGATTTACATTGGGGAAAAGCAGTGATTTGAGAAATGCAAGTCTTGTCTGAGATTTTGGCAGTTCGTATCTGGAGAGCAAGGGACACAGACAGGGCACGGTGTGTAGTGCTCTGGGCCGGATAGCGTAGGCCGAGTATCCATGTATAGGGAGATTCGAAATTGATCTCCGATAAAGTGAATCTAACGTGCACTGACAAGGAAGGTCTCCATACGGGCATACTCAGAAAAATCTGAAAAAATTACAGGATGTTCTTCTCATATAGTTATATATGTTTATAAAAAAAATTTCGGCGGAACCTCCTTATAAGGTCCGTAAAAAAATAATAATAATTTCGTTTATTTGGCGATTTATCTCCGGTTGGCGAAAAAATGAAATTTTGAAAAATACGCTTTTACGCTTCGAATACTTTTTAAAGAAAAAACTTTCTATGTTCAATTTATTTAAATAAGTTTAGTTTAAATAATTTTAGTTTTGCATTTTTACTTTACTTTAAGTGTAATTTTGTCATATACGTTTATATGTACTTATAACAAAATGAAATTAATATATTTTATCATTTAAAACACAATTTAAATTGATTAAAATTGTTCCAAATTGAAAAATACACTGTTAAAAATCTGCTGCATTTTGTTGCAACGCACTCCCTTGCTTGTATAGAAAACGGTTACTTGGCCGTGAAATAGAGCTTTCTCATTGGTTGGAATAGAGATATTATATACAAGCGGTGAAGTGCGTTGCAACAAAATGCAGCAGATTTTTAACAGTGTATGACACGGTCAATTCACCGTGCTATGGAGCATTCTCATTGGTCAGAAGAGAGATTCTATAAAAGTAGTGGAGTGACGTTGCAGTAAATGCTGCAGATTTTTAACAGTGAAGTCAATTAAAATCAATTTTCAGATTCGTTAAAATCGTCTGCTTTTGGCGAGGAAATGCACTGCTCGCCAAATCCCGCATCGCTTTCAGCTTTTCACGCCAATTATTCCAAACTATTTTATTTTTTTTACATATCTAATAATGTAATTCCGCCGCTAATTTTCACTGATCCTTTATTACCTACATGAGTAGTTTAATTCGTATTTTTTTCAAAAAATTCTGAGTATGCCCCCAATGGAGACCTTCCTTGTGAGTATGAGGGAGAAGGTGTAATTTGAACCGCACACAGCCAACCGTTTACTGTATTTAATTTAATATTGAACTGGATCACCTATATCCGAAATGTAACTGTATATAATTGCAAATGGTGTATTTCTTGTGTACATATAGTATAAATAAACTGTTAATTCAGTTCATTGACAGCGTCGGTGTTCATTTACACAATCCTCACAGTGGGTGACCGATATCACCTAACAATATCGGTGGTGGCAGCTATAACTACTACGGACTTTCTACGAAGTTCACTGAGAGAAAAATATAGTTCTGGCATCTAGAATCTAAATTGTGGCTTTAGAAAAAATAGTTCCATGTCATCCTTATGAATTCTAAATCACTTAGCTTTAGAATTCTAGAGTCTCCTACTAGAATTCCGAAGCATTTTTCCATTATCTCGTTGTTCAATTTATTAAAAAATCTCTACAAATAAATGCGAACACAAGAGGTTTGATTTAAAAACTATAATTCTAGTTTATCAAACCATTCCCGAAATTAAGCGAGTATTTCTCGTTACTGAAATGATTCAATATCGTTTTGTCACCAAGAAAACGAGAGACTAGAAATGGTATGTTATTTCATCTATTCAGCTTAGTTGTTTAACCTATTCGCATAGATTCTTCATCTATAGTTCTAGTTTAGGTATTCAGAAAGTGACTAACTATTCATTCTAGTCGAAGGAGGTATATTTTTTTTTCTCAGTGTTGTGTGGGCTAAGAGGAACATCCGACACCTGTGTTTGGCATGCTGTTGGCTTGACGCTGTACATTAAAAACCAGAAACATACTTTGAAAATTTAATCATGCATATTTTTGCAATTTTTAGTTATTCTATATATAGTGTAATTATGATAGTTAAATTTCTTAATAGTTAGGAAAATAAACGTTTTTACCTGCTCCCCTTTTCTTTGAAGATATATATGCATCAAAGCTAAGCTTTTTAGGTGCGTTCGTAAATATGTAAATACGTAGCACCTATTGTTGTCGCTCAGTCCGTCCGTCTGTATGTCCGTCTGACTGTCCGTCTGTCTGTCCGCATATAACAATGCAAAAACTACCCAACTGAATCGTTTGAAATTTAAAATACATAATTATAACATAATTTTGTCCAGTCATTTCAAATTTTATGAAAATCGGATGCATAGATCAATTACAGGGACAATCGAAAGGATTCCGTTACATTACGGCGAATGGGGAAAAAAGTTTCAAATGCATTTTAATCGTTTGAAATTTAAAACATATAATTATTGCTTAATTTTATCGAGTCATTTCAAATGTTATGACAATCGGATGTATAGGTCAATTACAGGGACAATCAAAAGGATTCCGTTACATTACGGTCAATGGGGAAAAAAATTTCAAATACATTTTAATCGTTTGAAATTCAAAACATATAATTATTACGTAATTTTGTCGCGTCATTTCAAATGTTATGAAAGTCGGATGCATAGATCATTTACAGGGACAATCAAAAGTATTCCATTACATTACGGTCAATGGGAAAAATTTTCAAATGCATTTTAATGATGATACACTCATTCGAACATAATAGAATTGGCATGAATCTATGAAGTATATACTAAAATATGCATTCTGTACAATCTGTGATGCAAAGAATTTTTATTATAAATTACAGGGCCACACAAAAGTATTCCACTACATAATGCTATACGGGGAAACACTGTTTGGGGTATGTTTTAATTATATTCGTATTACGCAATTCGATATTACTTGATTATCTTGTCGATTATCGTCAAACTGTCAAATTAAATGCTACTAATGGCTTATCGTAAATGTATTCATTTGACATGAAACTCCTTACACGTGTTTGTTACATCATCAAGCGATTTTTAATTCGACGTTTTATTCGTATTGTGTTTAATCTTTTACTAATTTATTTATTTATTTTTTGTTATTTAAAAAAAAAATTATGCCGATTTGTACGATTATGAGTAGTTTGCCGATTCATGTAATTTTTCAAAATGGGTCATTGGTATAATCAAGCCGTACCCGCAATATCGCAATAGAGCAATACTATGTATATTAAAAATATTTAAATATACGTTTAATTTTTATTTTGGAATTGCGGTGCATTTTATAAATAGTTTGCATGTGTTTTATTTTCATATTTTATATTATGCAAATCCATGATGGGTGAGTATTACACTGGCCCTCAACGACTAGTTTAAAATAGTTTTCAAAAGTTGATTGCCAATCATAACTAACATAATAACAGCAAGACTGTTGTCGCATCTTAAACAGAACTTGTTTACTGATAGTAAATACGATATATCTCTGGAAGGTGGATGGTAAAAAAACAAGAAGGTTGAAACAATGACGCACTTTTATGCAAATGCTTCATTTTGAGTTGCAAAAGTACTTTTCATTTGTATGCATAACCTGAATTAAGTCTAACATTTACATCTCGTATGATCAAACTTTCCAAATATAACATTAACGCAAAATAAAAGTTTGCACAGTTCCTAATATTTTTTACAAAAATTATAGAAGCGAAATTTTTTAAGATATAGATAAAAAGATAATTGTATTGATTTAAAGTTATGTCAATCCACATGTTACATATTCGAAATTAGCTGTACAGCTTTTAATTAATATTCTCAAAGTATTGTACTTTCATTTTAATTTTTACATTTTACTCTCTTATTTTATTTTTTGAAGTTTTCCTTTTAAGTTAAAAAATTTATGTAGAAAACTAAACAAAAGTTAAAGTGATGTTTTATCTTATGATCTTGAATAATACAAATCTATCTTTTCACATCTTAGCAGAAACTTCAAGACTGTGGCTTTCAAAAGTGCAATATACAATTGGATAAAAAAAAAAAAAAAAAGTGGCGCTATAAAAGGGACCCCTTTTAATGCTGCCTAATGTCAAAGAATATAAATGTGAGTAGTATCAATCTGTTAGAAGTAACGTATATTACCATTTATTTAATATTATTCAGTTTGAAAAATTTTACTCCCCCCCCCCCCCTCCAAAAAAAAAAAGACGTGTGGCACTCGGGGACTGCCGCGGTAAAGCTATTGCATAGCATTTTTTTATCAATTTATGCAATTATAACTATTTATTTATTTTTTATTTATGCAGTTTTTTTTGTCTTTGATATTAATTCAAGTTACACTTTTTGAGCGTGATGGCCGATAACAATTTTTTTTTTCTTTTATTGAACAAATCAGAAGTTAATATCGTTTAAAATATTTTTATTATCTTACAATACATGTAGGTAAATCAGGAATTTTTATCATTGAAACTATGCGTTTATGGTAGCTAAAATAAAAAACATAAGTTTGAGACTTGATATTCTCAAAATATCTGAAAAATACCGCGTCAATGTCTGCCGAAGTCTAACGAAGGATACCGTGCCGAAGTGTTCCAAACTGAAGCGACGTTAGCCGGAGTGTTAGTTTTTTTTTTTCTCGTTACGGAATTTCTAGATTCTTTCGCCGAGGTTAAAGCCCGCGATAAAAGCTATGCAATACCTAAATAAATTACCAAAAAAAAAAAATCGGCCGCGCTACGAAAATTAGATCGCGATCTCCTGTCACCAAAAATTAAAACTGTCTCATAATAAATTACCAAACAAAATATGAACGTGCTACGAAAGTTAGATCGCGAGTTATAAACATTTTAAATTTTTCGACCCTCACCGTGGGGGGGGGTCTCCTGTCACCAAAAATTAACACTGTCTCATAATAAATTACCAAACAAAATTTGGCCGCGCTACGAAAATTAGATCGCGAGTTATAAGCATTTTAAATTTTTCGACCCTCACCGTGGGGTATCTCCTGTCACCAAAAGTAACACTGTCTCTTAGTAAATTACCAAACAAAATTTGGCCGCATTACGAAAATTGATCGCGAGTTATAAGCATTTGAAATTTTTCGACCCTCACCGTGGGGGGTCTTCTGTCACCAAAAATTAACACTGTTTCATAATAAATCACCAAACAAAATTTGTCCGCGCTACGAAAATTAGATTGCGAGTTATAAGCACTTTAAATTTTTCGACCCTCACCATGGGGGGGGGGGGATCTCCTGTCACCAAAAGTAACACTGTCTCATAGTAAATTACCAAACAAAATTTGGCCGCATTACGAAAATTAGATCGCGAGTTATAAGCATTTAAAATTTTTCGACCCTCCCCATGGGGGATCTCCTGTCACTAAAAATTAACACTGTCTCATAATAAATTACCAAACAAAATTTGGCCGCGCTAAGAAAATTGATCGCGAGTTATAAGCATTTTAAATTTTTCGACCCTCACCGTGGGGGGTCTTCTGTCACCAAAAATTAACACTGCTTCATAATAAATCACCAAACAAAATTTGGCCGCGCTAAGAAAATTAGATCGCGACTTATAAGCACTTTAACTTTTTCGACCCTCACCATGGGGGATCTCCTGTCACCAAAAATTAACACTGTCTCATAATAAATTACCAAACAAAATTTGGCCGCGCTCCGAAAATTAGATCGCGAGTTATAAGCATTTTAAATTTTTCGACCCTCACCATGGGGGGGGGGGGGGGTCTCCTGACACCAAAAATTAACACTGTCTCATAATAAATTACCAAACAAAATACGGCCGCGCTACGAAAATTAGATCGCCAGTTATAAGCATTTTAAATTATTCGACCCTCACCGTGGGGGATCTCCTGTCACCAAAAGTAACACTGTCTCATAGTAAATTACCAAACAAAATTTGGCCGCGCTACGAAAATTGATCGCGAGTTATAAGCATTTTAAATTTTTCGACCCTCACCGTGGGGGGACTCCTGTCACCAAAAATTAACACTGTTTCATAATAAATTACCAAACAAAATTTGGCCGCGCTACGAAAATTAGATCGCGAGTTATAATCATTTTAAATTTTTAGACCCTCGCCAAGAGGGGGTCTCCTGTAATCAAAAGTAACACTGTCTCATAGTAAATTACCAAACAAAATTTGGCCTCACTACGAAAATTAGATCGCGAGTTATAAGCACTTTAAATTTTTCGACCCTCACGGTCGGGGGGGGGGGGTCTCCGGTCACCAAAAATTAACACTGTTTCATAATAAATCACCAAACAAAATTTGGCCGCTCTAAGAAAATTAGATCGCGAGTTATAAGCATTTTAAATTTTCGGACCCTCAACGTGGGGTGGTCACCTGTCACCAAAAGTAACACTGTCTCATAATAAATTACCAAACAAAATTTGGCCGCGGTACGAAAATTGATCACGAGTTATAAGCATTTTAAATTTTTCGACCCTCACCGTGGGGGGTGAAATGTCACCAGAAATTAACACTCTCTCACAATAAATTACTAAACAAAATTTGGCCACGATACGGAAAGTAGATCGCGAGTTATAAGCACTTTAAATTTTTCGACCCTCACCATGGGGATCTCCTGTCACCAAAAATTAACACTGTCTCATTATAAATTACCAAACAAAATTTGGCCGCTCTACGAAAATTAGATCGCGAGTTATAAGCATTTTAAATATTTTCGACCCTCACCGTGGGGGTCTCCTGTCACCAAAAATTAACCCTGTCTCATAATAAATTACCAAACAAAATTTGGCCGCGCTACAAAAATTAGATCGCTAGTTATAAGCATTTTAAATTTTTCGATCCTCACCATTGGGCGGGTCTCCAATCACCAAAAGCTACATTATCCTACCTTGTTTTATCTTAAGACGATTCTTTTCTATACACATTCTATCAGGAATTTTTATTATTGAAACTTTTGATTTATAGTAACTGAAATAAGAAATATAAGTTTGAGACTTGATATCCTCTAAATATCTGAAAAGTACCGCGTCAATATCTGCCGAAGTCTACCGAAGGATACCATGCCGAAGTCTACCGAGCTGAAACAACGTTAGCCGAGTGTTAGGTTTTTTCGTTACCGACGTGTTAGGATTTTTCGCGTTACGGAAATTTTGGATTCGGTCGCCGCGCTCAAAGCCCGTGATAAAAGCTATGCAATAGCTTAAAAAAAAAAAATCGGAAAAGGAAAATGAGTTTTATAGAGATAAATTTCATTAGTCCAGTGCAATAAAGTACTTGAAAAATGTGGAAATTCAAATAAGTTATTTTTGTTTGAATTCTTCTGTAAATGAGTTCGTACGCTTCAAGATCCTTTTAACCAAGAATTTTTGTAAAGTAATATTTGCTTTATTTAACGGAAAACAGTTATCTTTTTTCAGATATGGCGACCAGTACTTTACGAAATTTCTGGTGCTGAACCATCTAAAATCCCCTGAATCAAGTGATGCGCACGAATTCTGTTTAGTGTTAATATTAGCAAGCAGGAGTTTTTGCATGAGTGAAATAGCAGCCTCTGAAAGTGTCATTAACATCGAGAGTAAAAGGTGATGGTTTAACGAGGATTTATTGTATATTCAAATGAGCTATGTAATAAAGTATGGCGTACTAATAATGTTGACTGTAAGTCGTTTTAGCAGTGCGCACTGTCCGGTGACCTTTTTTTTCCCTTTGTTTTATACGCCCGGTGGCTCTTTTAAACCTTTCCGCTTCGTCAGCAGCTCTTTTAAAACCTTCCGAGTGCCCGGGCCCTTTTTAACAGTTGTAATGCGCCCCGTGGCAAAACAATCGATACCGGGAAAATATTGCAAATTGTAGAGGACCCTAAACAAACTAGTTTAAAATATTTTTGGTAAAAATCTCACAAATGTGCCTTTTTTTTTTTTTTTTTTTTTTTTTTTTTTTTTTTTTTTTTTTTTTAGAATGGTATTCCCTTTTTGAAAAAAAATTTACCCTTTTTTTTAAATAGTCTTTTCTTTTTGAATAAAAAAAAAAGAGACAGTTTTTTTAGAATAGTGTCCCCTTTTTTAAAAAAAATGTCCACCCCGCGGCCCCTTTTTTTTTCAAGAGTCAACAATAACTAAAGACTAAAAATTCCAAATTCTTACACAAATATATATATTTTTTCTTTCAACAGATAAGTTTTTTAAAATATTTAATGCAGCCAGACGCATACAAAATTTTTGTGAACGGCAACATATTTCACTTACGAGCGTGTCTGTGTTCGGCGGAATAATATTCCATGTATCTATCCCGAAGTCGAGCTAGAAATAACGAAAAACACATGTGTTGAGAGAGAAGATCTCGGTTCTCGATACACAACGTAAAAATAGTAACACTTTCGGAGAATTTGAGAAAGGCGAAGTTTTCACTTTTTGCCTAAACTACTCAAAACATACGATTACTCTTGAAACTTTTCAGAAATACCAAAACATTTTGTTTGATGACAGATAAGCACTTTTCATTCATAAAATTGTAAGTTTAAAGGAATTTCGGGTATGGGGAAGGGGAGCGGAACAGTAAACCCTGATATTTTCTGAAGCTTTTGTCTTTTAAATATTAAAATAAGTTTGCAATGCGTGGAATAATTAGTTTTATTCTTCGGATATAGCAGACTTATAGATGTGTTATTAATGAAATGCTGTATTGTGAAAAATTCGTTTCGCTGTGTTTTATTTTTATTTAGGTAAGCTTTAATTTTTTATTTTTTTTTTTTCAGAAATCAATACAAAACTATGTCTTTTTAGGTGCGTTGGTAATTAGGTAAATAAGTAGCACTTATAGTCGTCCGTCATTCAGTCCGTCTATCCGCACCTAACAATGCAAAAACTACCAAACTGAATCATTTGAAAATTAGATTATATAATTGTTGTATAATTTTCTCGAAATCGGATGCATAATTTAATGTACATTATGGCCAATGGAAAAAAATAGTTTCAAGTGTGTTTAAATAGTGTTACACTTGTTCGAACATAATAAAACTGATATGCATCTATGAAGTATGTACTAAATTATACATTCTTTTCAATTTGCGGTGCTACATTTATGTGGTGTAAAGAAAATTTATTATTAATTTACAGGGCCACACAAAAGAATTCTACAACATAATGGTATAGGGAGAAACATTGTTTGGGGCGCGCTTCAATTATATTAAACTGTTTCACATTTTATGAAATTGATACACGTTGCTTAGGTTTACTATGAGTTACTTCCGTTATAATAGAAAGCAGATAGTATTTACAGGGACACACAAAAAATTTCGACTACTATACTGTATCCGAAATACTGTACGCAAATATTACGCAAATATCTGACTATTTTTAAAACTTCGTTGTAGTACGAACACACCTCATTTGTTACGCTTGGAGTGTAATTTCCGACTTGTTTATACTATCAGAGATAAGAGGAATAATAAAATGCACAGAAACAAATCTTGATTTTAAAAAATGAAATTATGCGCCATTATTTTCTTTCTTTATTTAGCCCCAAAAATACGGCATCGTTGGAACCAAGATTAAACAGGATTTTTGAAAATTCTGGATTTCTGAAAGAATATCAAATCTATTTTCGATATGCTTAATAGCACCTAGATTCATAATTTATTTCATAACCAAATATAATTATGCGACAAGAAAAAGAAAAAGGGAGAGAGGGAGAGAGAAATAAAACTTAAAAGAAATCTTAGTTTAATGTATATTTTCTAAATTACAGATAAATTTAAAAAAAAAACTCTAATAAACAGTAATGTCATTTCCTTCTCGTGTAAAATTTAATGTTATTTGCTTCCTTTTTTTTTTTTTTTTTTTTTTTTTTTTTTTGTTTTTTAACAAGTTTTTCGTGTATTTTACACTAGGGAAGAATACCTATTTTGTAAATATAGTATTATTTCTCTAAAGGGGACTTTATTTCACCTTTCAAATTTTCAGCGATACATTTTCTTCAGTCGGTTCCTCAATCTCGTCCCCTTTACTGTAACTAGCTTTATTGGCGGTTCTATTTCAGACATACATTTCCATTTCTATGTTATTCAAGGAACTAATCGGGTCTGAAATGACAAGGCTGCGGAGTCGAAGAAAAAAATGGCTGATTCTGACTAGGACTCCGATAATGGACATTTTAACGCCTCAACTATGGGCTAAGCTAATATACTAGTGCCGCAGTTGGTTAAAATTATGAGGGAACGCAAAGAAAAAAAAATAGTAAGGCGTAATTTTCACTATTTTCGATATTAATTCAGATCTTACAGCTTTTAAAAAAACTAGTCGTTGAGGACCACCGTAATACTTGCCCAACATCGATATGCATAACATAAAGTATGAAAATAAAACATGGGTAAACTATTTATAAAATCCATCGCAATTCCAAAATAAAATTTAAATGTATATTGAAATATTTTAATACATATTAATGCTCTATTAATGAATTGCTGATGAACCCATTTCTACAAATTATATAAACCGCCAATTACTCAAGTAATACCGAATTGCATAAAGGAAACATCCTTATAACTCCAAAAGAAATAATCATACTAACTAAAAGTTTACTGCGTGGGATTAAACGTCTTATATCCAATGAAAATGTATCTTTGAATTGAAATTTGGATGAAATACGAGACCATGAAAAACTGAAGACTATGGATAACAGGATTACAAATATCTCGGCTATTAGTTATCCGATTGAATTCGTTTTTTATGCAAAATGTGTGTTCTTTTATTGTTTTTTAAGTCCTCTTTTATATCTAATTTTAAAAAAAAAATTCGAAAATTTTTATGTACCTTTCATCAGAACCATTATTTCGAGAGTCCGAAAAAAAGTTCCGGATAATCGAGATTACTAATATGCAATACGCTTCTTTCTACTGTTACTTACTAAGTACTCACCAAATTTCAAGTCTATCTTAATTTGTTCGGGAGATAAAGCGTTTAAAGACAGACAGACAAACAGTCAGACGGACACACAGACGGCAAGTTTCTTTTCTAAAAATATGTTTTTCGGAATCTACAATGTCTGAAACAGGTAAATCTATCAAAAATTTTTTTGACTTTAAAAACGATTGCAAGATTTACCCTATACTACATATGATGGGTAAGTAAAAAGGATTTTTTTTTTTTTTTTTTTTTTTTTTTTTTTCAGTTTTACTAATTTTTCAAATTCTTGTCCCACAAAACCGAAAAATCAAACTATCGAAATCTAAAGAAGAAAACAAAACAAAAATTTTGCTATTTCGGATCCGTCGACTTCAAAAGGGACTTTACAATTTTGATGCTAATTCATGCCTTCCAGCGCAGAAAAATTTCTATGGAAAGGAAAAAAGAAAGAAAGATGAAAATTTTATTTGCTCGGAAATCGGAAGTTATTCGGGATCTACTAAAATTTTTAATTAAAAACGGTTTTCATATGCTGTATACGCCGGTCAGTATATTGGGAATCTTTAACTTGGGTAACCCGATAAAATAAAAAAAATTTCAATAATATTTCTTTTTATGAATTTAAAATTATATATAATTGGTTTAATTTCACTTTAAACTGCCTAACAAAGAAAGCTGGAGTCGGAGTCGGCTTGTTTTTTAGCGACTTCGATTTCCACTCTTATGCTCAAAAGTCGGCCCGACTTCACACAGCTCTGGAAGAAAACACGCATTTTTCTTAGGCAATTATTTATTTTTCGCACTTGTACTTTCAAACTCGAAATTTTTATTTTGTAAACAATTGTTATTTTTCTCTCTCCTGTAAGTTCGAAACGAAAAAAAAAAAAATAAGAGAGGGGAAAAATTACTTTGCTGCATTATTTTTGAGGCCATACTGTATTAAATAAATTCATTAAAAATAATCTAAATAAATTAAACAACTGTTATGCCTTAAAATTTAACAACACTTGTACAATAAAAAGGTTTACTTAAAAACGTATATTATGCACAAAATGTTAAATAATTTCAAAACATTAAAAATAAAAGTTGAAAAAAAAACTGATAAGTTTTAACCACTCTAATAGCCATCATCAGGGTCATACTTCAATATCCAGAGATAAAATATTCATAGACTTTAAAAGTAAAAAATAACATGCTATATTGAACAGACACCATATTGAGTTGAACAGAGACGGTATGACGGAGTTGAATAGATAGCAATATGATGGAATTGAATAGTTGATGGTATGATAGTGACGGGTTCAACACAGTATGTTTATTTTTTACTTTTACAATCTACAAATATGAAGCTTAGAAACTTTAGTCCATTTTTAGGGTTTCGTTCATCGGACGAAACCCTTATTCATCTCTGTCCTCGGTCTGTCACAGAATTCGTACACAAAAACTATAAGGTACTTGTACCCTATATGGACAGTGCTATCAATATGGACACCCCTAATATTTTTAAAAGTAACAATTTTGATAGAGAGATCGCGCTACATATCCGTGAAGAAAAGCAGTTGAAAAAATAATTAAGCCTGGAAAGTACAAAAAAGCGCGCTGTTCGCCATTTAGAAGGAAACTTTTTGTTTCGTGGTGCGCTGATCGTTATTACAGGCAAGTTTAAATTCTTATTAGATATTGTAAAATTACTTTAAATATTGAAAAGTGGGGTGTTTTAGAAAGCTTTTAAAACATATTTTGGATTGCTATTGCATATATTGCTTTAAAAAGTTTTATTTATTTATTTATTAGAAGATCTAATAAAACTACTCCCGATTCCCAATATGGACACCTTATGTCCCCATTGGAAGTACAGCAGGAACAAAAATAGAAAGCTAAGCAAAACCAACTACCATTTTATAATATTTTGCAGTAACTGAGGTGCTTTGCATCGGTCTTCGAAGAGCCACAATCGAAAATGACCGCCCGTTCCTAAGTGCATGTTCTGAAGATAATTACTGTGCCCTATCCTCCCGTGCAATATCTTAAGATATATATTTTTTTATTCCCTCTCCTCTAAAATTCCATAGAAGAGTGGCTCTTCCCTACACCCTGTGTACTAGGTCAATAAGGAGTCACCTCTCCATAATAGGGACTGGTGGTTCCTTATATGGACATTTGTTAACATTTTTTGTTTTTATCATTTAAATAAAACCGGAATAGTTACAAGGTCGCTAATTTTAATAATGATAGTGAACAGTCCAGGGATCATGGTCATATATTTTTGGAGTCCTATGACGTGTACATGGGAGATGAAAAAAATCAATTTTCCTTAGGGTGTCCATATTAGACACATGTACTTTATAAGTCAGAGAGTTCAAATTTAGTGCACTTACAGCTTAATACCTTTTTTCACAACACACAAAACATAAAATTTTGAAAGAGACTATTATTTTAATTATATATATATATATATATATATATATATATATATATATATATATATATATACAGGGTGATTCAGCTCGCCGGTGACAAACTTTAAGGATCGATAGAGCACACCTAGACGAACATTTTTGAATAGGGAATGTAGGGTCCCTGACGCGATGGTAAGGCGCTAGGCGCTTTCGAAAATTTGGGTGCCGAAATTCGAAACGTCATAAAAACTAGGGAAATGGTTAGATTTTCTTGCTTGTTGCGTCGAAATGATTCTGTTTGTTTAGACTTTCTTCAGTACCAATTTGATAAGCGTATCTCTTAAAACATGGATAGGGGGCGCTGCAGACTTTGGAGAGCTAGACAACAACTTTAAGCCCGTTATTTTGATAATTTAACACATGCTCGCCAAAGTTTATACTCTAACTTAAAGTTTGAACCCAAAAGTAGAGCCCTGCAAAAAGCGTAAGAGCCGGAATAAAATGTCAAAGTACAGGGTGGTCGAAACTCGAAGGCTCCTAAGAGATAAACAAACATATTTCTTGACTTATGGCATGCATTTTCATGATTCTGTTTGCTGGGGCTCTCTGAAACTCAGTTGAACGGTACAAAAAGAAACATCGATAGGGGGCGCTTTGGGCAAAAAACATAATTCGTTGACATTTCGGACGCTAACTGGAAACGGGGCGCTACGATCAGTTAGTAATAATGAAAACACATTTTCTACCTCTGCTCAACACTTCTGAATAAATTTAGACCAAAAACATCAATGATACTGGAAATTTATTTACAAAAAATAACACTACAGAAGATGCTCGAAATTTCGACCTTGGGCCATGATGCAGGCTTCGCACCTCCGTCGCATTGAGGAGTGTGTGTTTCCAACAATGCCAGGAGTATCTCTGATCTGCCCTGCAGCTGCCACAATGCGCGCCACAAGTTCTTCAGCACTGCTGACAGGTGTATGGTATACCTCGGCCTTCAGGTAACCCCAAAGGAAGAAATCCAAGCAGGTGAGGTCTGGTGATCGGGCAGGCCAGTGAACTGGACCCCCACGCCCGATCCACCGCTGGCCATACCTTGCGTTTAGATGGAGACGCACGTCGTTCGTGTAATGGGCCGGAGCTCCATCGTGCTGGAACCACATCTGGCGACGCGAACCTTCGGGTACGTGCGCCTCCTCCAGAAGCTGCGGCAGCACTTGATCCAGGAAAATCAGGTAATTTCCACCTGTCAGCCGTTCAGGTAACAAATAAGGGCCAATGAGGCAATCCCCCAGAATGCCGGCCCACACATTTACTGAGAAACGCTCCTGGGCTGCTCGGCTTCTGGTTTCATGTGGATTTTCATCACACCACACATGACTGTTGTGGGCGTTCCACATTCCCTCCCGGCTGAAGGTGGACTCGTCCGTAAACAAAATGCTGTTTACAAAACGGGGATCCCTGGATCTCATCGCCAAGTACCATCTTGAGAATTCCACTCGAGGGCCAAAATCCTGCTCTCTGAGCAACTGCACCCGCTGGATGTGGTAGGGGTGCAGATTCCGGGAACGTAAGATGCGCCACGCAGTTGCTTGCGAAATGCCAACATGTCTGGCGATATCTCTCGTGCTAAGACCTGGGTTGTCCTCAACCAGGTTAAGCACAGCCTCTTCGTTGTCGGGGGTGCTCACTGATTGCTCCCGTTCAGGCCTGCCTCCGTCGAAAGATCCCGTTGTGGACAACCTCTGGTGTACTCGAGCGAAGAAGGCATGGCAGGAGATTTGCCTGTTGGGGTAACGCTCGGCGTACAACCGCTGAGCGGCTCGTCCATTACAACCAGCAGCGCCATACGCCAAATGCATGTCAGCCAATTCAGAGTTTGTGTACCGTTCCATCCTGCTACCGATCTGCAGACAAGTAACCCGAAGCTTAAGTAGGTACCGCACGTTCAAAAGACGTGTCTGCGCATACAACTACGTCATCTCGCGTTGTCGTCTACGCATTACGTATCTTTTGCATATCGATATGGTACGATATCTTTTGCATAAATCAGCAAAAAGCACCTTATGTAAATTTTATTGCGCGCATTGTGCATGATTGAAACCAGCTATGTTTGTTAAAAAAAACAAACAAACTGCAGTTTTAATAGCTTCTTATGATAAGTAAATTACTCTCTTGTTTTGTTTCTAACTGATCGTAGCGCCCCGTTTCCAGTTAGCGTCCGAAATGTCAACGAATTATGTTTTTTGCCCAAAGCGCCCCCTATCGATGTTTCTTTTTGTACCGTTCAACTGAGTTTCAGAGAGCCCCAGCAAACAGAATCATGAAAATGCATGCCATAAGTCAAGAAATCTGTTTGTTTATCTCTTAGGAGCCTTCGAGTTTCGACCACCCTGTACTTTGACATTTTATTCCGGCTCTTACGCTTTTTGCAGGGCTCTACTTTTGGGTTCAAACTTTAAGTTAGAGTATAAACTTTGGCGAGCATGTGTTAAATTATCAAAATAACGGGCTTAAAGTTGTTGTCTAGCTCTCCAAAGTCTGCAGCGCCCCCTATCCATGTTTTAAGAGATACGCTTATCAAATTGGTACTGAAGAAAGTCTAAACAAACAGAATCATTTCGACGCAACAAGCAAGAAAATCTAACCATTTCCCTAGTTTTTATGACGTTTCGAATTTCGGCACCCAAATTTTCGAAAGCGCCTAGCGCCTTACCATTGCGTCAGGGACCCTACATTCCCTATTCAAAAATGTTCGTCTAGGTGTGCTCTATCGATCCTTAAAGTTTGTCACCGACGAGCTGAATCACCCTGTATATATATATATATATATATATATATATATCATCAATTCATTTTTTTCCTTCTAATTGTTACACGCATGTTGAAATAAATATAAAAAGGAATATGTATCTAACATAAATTAATGGATTAAATAAATTACGTGAAAAACGTGCCTATTTGTTTTTATTTCATCATATTTCATCATATTTATCATCCTCTATTTTGACACGCGAAGTGAAATATTTTTTTTTTTTTTATTTGTTAAATTCCTATTCCTTTAAATTACTAGCCGCCTCTGGCGACCAGTTTGGTCTCAGTTAAATGTATGCTAAGCTTTGCAATATTTTACTTTTATTCAGCATTTTATTTTCTTGCGTATTTTCACTAAATCTGCAGATTCTGATAGAGAGATATTAAACGAGACCCTCTGTGCGATCTGCGATCATACTTACTCACTTGTTAAACATTAGCTTGAGAGTGACAATTTGAAATTGCGTAATGCTATATATCGGTGCATATGGAAAAAACGAGGAAGTGTAAGTTCAAAAAAGTTACCTCCTTCACAATTACTAGTAAGAATAACTTCAATATCTGCCACTGCTTAGTCTTTAATGAATTTAGGAAACCGTTTGCCTAAAACTCTATTATAGATTAAAATAAAAATGTTGCAAATACAAAGAGTAAAATTAGGAAATAAAAAAAGAAAATTGCAATCAAGTTAACTTTTTGTTATGAGTGTCCTTATTTAGTTTCTTTAAAATTTTCAAAATGAAATTTGAGTCCCTAGTTTTATGCCCTGATAGTCTATCCGTTAAGATGGTATTGATTAAGCTTAAGCAAGGCTTATTACAAATTTTATTACGGCCTATTATGATGTTCTACAATTAACTAGCAATACGATAGCCAATTATTAAATACCGTATTTACTCGTGTATACCGCGCACGCGTGTAAAACGCGCACACCTTACTTTACACGAAAAAAGAGCGTTTTTTTAAAAAAAAATCTCGTATATAACGCACATCGTAAATTTGATATGCAAGTGAATGAATGACCAAATGAATTTCAGTAATGAAAGTCGAGACAAACATTACATCAGGTCAAAAAACAAGGCAAAAATACCTTTTTAGATTTCGAGTAGTGAGTGAATGACGGAAGGGAGCGCAGAGGGAAAGTGTAGAAGTAAGTGACGGCAATAAGAATTATTAACTAGCGTTTCATTACTATTATTAGCATCGTTGTATAAAATAGTGCAAGGAGTGAAATAAAGATGTAGTAATATTTCGGTTAAGTAAGAATTTTCGTGTTTTAGTGTATTCCTTAAATACATTTTTTGATTCACATGTATATCGTGTGATTACATCCACCAGTAAAAAATTATTCCGTGTATAACGCACACCTATGAGTTTTGCCCTAATTTTTGAAGAAAAAAAAAAATGTCCGCGTTATACACGAGTAAATACTATATTCAATAATTTCAATCATATTTTCACTGATGATAATTAATTGAAAAAATTAATTATAATTAAATATGTATTCCCCGATGCTGGTCTATTTGTGTGTCTCACGTTAAGAGCTCGGCATCGTCCTCATCACTTAAATGGTAGAGCACTTAGAGCGCTATTCTAAGAATTCCGAGTTCGATCCCAGGCTTGGATATTTTTCACTCTGTCTGTTCTACTCTTAACTAGCAAAGTGATAATCACTTATCAAATATTTATTAAATATCTTACATAATTTTTTTTTTTAATTTGCCAGGCATCCTATATTTGGAGGAAAAAGCCATGGTCTCCCATGTACCACTTTCCCTATCCCTCTTATAAATTGTGTTAAAAAAATCACAAACAATAAGCATCACAATTCATTTTTATAAAAAG
The DNA here is from genome assembly GCA_964019185.1 of Maratus speculifer. NCBI lineage: Eukaryota > Metazoa > Arthropoda > Arachnida > Araneae > Salticidae > Maratus > Maratus speculifer. The sequence continues at coordinate 49,987,832 of OZ025290.1, read as the reverse complement.
AGTGTATAGGTGCAAAAATATTAAATTTATTATTTTGTCACCAGTTCTCTGGTTACTATTATTTTTCACTACGGACATGTGATACGTCACTCTAAACAATGAAACTGGCGTATTGAATTCAATCTATGTCTATTGTATCTCTATTGTTTTCATTTTTTTTTCTCTGTATAAAGAATGAAAACACTCAAAGGAGCACTCATGGAAAAAAGCAATCGGAACTTAAAGCATCAGAAAATGCTCTGAATATCAAATTTATTTTTGGCGACGTGTCAATTAACGAACGTATACCTTAATATTATGATTCCAATTCCAAAATTTTATAAAACACGAAGTAAGAAAAAGAAAAACAAAAAGCTATTTAGATAAAAGTACAGAATCATCTGAAAAAAAAAAGAATATTAGCTTGGAATTATGGATGCAACATAATTTTCAAATGACATAATGATCTTACATTTGATATCACTAATTACTTCTATTGTTTTCCTAGCAAAAATAAATAAGATAATTTAAAATAAATCTGCATAACAAGGAAAACACTTTGACAAGTCTTATAATACAGACCGCATTCCATTACGACAATTTGTGTACTTTTATAAGTTTTTGAAATGCAATGCTCTTAGGCAGATCGCACTCTAAAGTGACAAAGGACAAAAAAAGCGTGCGGTTTGAACACTAGAATTTGTTTTCTGTCTCACACTTTTTGCCGCTTGTCTGTTCAGTGTGCGATCTCCCTCAAACACCCTGTCTGAAATGTAAGTTCATTTATGCCTCTAGAGAGAAATTAATGTAGTTTCTATATGGCAAAATAAAATATCGATAGACAATAATATTTCTAGATCAATAAATAGCGAAAAAAAACGAAACCATTTGGAAATGGGAGGCCATCTAAAGTCATGCCAAAATAATCACACTTGGTTCCTTACGGTCCAATCCCTGAAATCGTAACTGAAATATTCCTAGACTGAATCATAAATTGCATTAAAGTGAGAAATACATTTAGTAAAACTAAGGAATTACAGATTAATGTCATATAGTAAAATTAATTATAATAAGCAGTTACTATAAGTCCTCATCTGTACAAATGTTAATCGAGTCAGAAGCTGTAGTTCACGCATGTTCACATTCAAAAATATGCTATTTAAAAATATTAAATCAACCAGGAAAAATGCATTACAGTAGTACAGCATATTATGGGGAAAATGCAGATAGTTTTATTATTGCGTCGTATCCTAGTTGATTAACGGGGCAGTGGACCTTTATTTGAGCAAAATCGTCGCAAAAAGGTCTATTTCTGTGGTAATAGTACCAAAACAGTTTTTTCTTATTAAAATATCATTTATGAAGCTTTTAAGAAGTAAATAATAAAGGTAAGTGTATTTATATAATTTAAATCTATTTTTTGCAACACTAGAAAATAGGAAATTAATTTTTGAGCGTTTTTAGATTTTTTAAATGTTCTTTGCGACGTTATTTTTTTTACCAATATTTATGAAATTAATATGGAAGTATCCTGATATTGTTTAGAAAGAAACTGTGTAAGCTTTTTAAAATTCGTCTTCATTAAGATAATCAAATTTGATTTTTTTACTTATTAAAAGACAAAATTTTAATGAAATCGATATGGAATTAAAAAAAAAATCTGTAAATATTAACTATTCAAGAGATTAAAAAAAATCGTACTCACATTGGTCTATAATAGAGTTTTAAGTGATAAAAATGCAAAAGCAAGAAAATATCTCAAAAATTAAGACACGAGGAGCGAGGAGCATTTTAAAATTACGTTTAAAAGAATAAAAATGTTAATAAGATTGGAAATTTTTTTGAAGGTGTTCTATATACTTTTGGTGAAATGTGTATGTGCAAAAAGTCTCATATTGTTAAGATGAAAAAAAATTAACGTCTACCGTCCACTTAAATATTTTTAGATGACATATTCTTGAAAGTGAACCTTTCTAAACAACATCTTTGGTTTCGATTTACTTTTTTCCTGTTAAAGAGCCTGTCTAGAGCTTTAAATGTCTACTGCAATTGGTTTTATTATACGATACAGTTGTATTGTTTTTTAGTTTATCAAATGACTTTTTAATTGAAAATTCCATTCAGAGATAATATGTTTAGATATTTGAAATAAATCCTCTTGTTGACATTTCAATTCACTTTTATGTTTAGAAAAGAAAAATATACATGATAAGTAAACAAATGTAAAGAAAAAACTATGTGCAACTCCAACATGAGATTAAACTAGAGTTAAAATAACTTAAATCATAGCAATAAAAGTATTTCTATTGCTTTTATATTCTTAAAACTTTAAAAATGCCCTTGTGCTAAGGTTGAAAAAGCAATCTATCCTGGAAATAAAAATTCAAATTTCGACATGATCATCATGACATATCATTCTGCGAGAGGAAACTACTTCAAGCGAAAAGAAACAAGTACAAAACCAACAATAATCTTTATATTCTTCTATCCCGTAATTAATATTTCGCTTTTGAAACATTTGTCCGAGATGAAAGACAAAAACAAACAAACAAAAACGAATTAATGTTCTCCCTCATTATAGTTTTGATTTCTAAAGCAGCATGGAAGTTTTTTCTTGCAATAATACGTCACACACGATAACAAAAAAAGCCACTAATCGTACCAATATCTGAGACAAGGATTCTAATAAAGCAGATATTAAATGCTCCTTTTCAAGAGTCAAGGCTGGTTATGGTTGGTAAACGCCGGAGTATGAAAATAGCACATGAATCTAATAAGTATTAATTAGTCTTAAACAAAAAAGAAGAAAAAAAAAAGGGACAGGGGGGGGAAATCTTGAAGCTAATTTTCTTTTCTGTTAGAAATAATTTTTCACGATAGGAAATTTACGTATGATGTCAGTGATATGCGTAATATGCTTGTAGAACAAAAGAAAAAATGATTTATTAGAAAGAATATATAAATGTTAATTAGATTATAATTGTTTAAAATGTTAATTTAATCGTAACAGTAGCTCAATAACAAAGACTTGGGAACAATGAGAATTTTTAGGATCTATTTTCCTTCATTTTTTACCATAACGAGCAGGGTCGCATTCTCAGAATTTTTCTTCAGTGAATAAATTGTAAATATAATATACATATAGCAAGATTTCCCTTCTTCTGTATTTCGATTAATAGCTGTAGGAATATTTTGGAAAATGTATTATTATAGTATTTTAAAGACACTACAAATGTTCAACTCAAACAAAAAAAGTTAAAGGAAATGGATTCAACCATTCAGCATTCAAAACTCTAGTGACAAATACGATTTTGTAACAGACTATAATTTGGTTTTCGAAAATTCATCAGCACTTTCATTATAAGCAGCAATTAAAGGTATATTCCAATCACACGTGCCATATTGTGTATTCTATAATGACACTAATCAATGGATAAATTTATACAGCTCCCATCTTTTTGCTTCATTTTGGAAATAACGGATTTTTCTTTTATTCTATCGATGATTACTTTCAGAATTCAAGCTGTTTTTGAGACTTTTGCAAAAGTTACTCCATACATTTAGCTAACACAATATGCAAATAAAATTTTCATAGCATTTATACATGTGCAATGAAAAATTATTTCGTAAACCTGATCATTTTTCATATGATTTTTATTATTTTTTAATTCTGATTACAGGGGTGTACAATGTTGTTTATCATATTTTCTCAAAAGAACATTTTCTTATATTAAGAACTCAGCAAATTATAAGAAAAAACTTGGAAATTTTTGGGACTGTTTTTATAAAAATCATAATTTCCCTACAAATATGCATGCTATCCGTATAAAAATGAACACAGTCTATTGCAATAAACCAATTAATCATAATCTACAGCTTGAATGTTTTTGCTACATTAGTTTTGACAGGGTTATCTAAAAGATTTTTGTCCTTTTTCAATTTGTTGACGGTCCCTATGGAATTTCGGGGAAAATCTTCACGGTAATATATGACCTGTACTATTATGTTTCCACATTTAGAGTTTCAGGATAATTCCTCATGTATTTTTCTAGATATTTAACAAAATGTCTAAAATCGCAAATAGCCGGTCCCCTTTGGCTGCATAGTGTATATATATTATGTGTCTGCATAAATGAGGTACTATCTACACAGCAATGGCATTGTCAGACATGAAACCTTAAGGAAGTTAATCTTGAACTCGATCTGAGATTAAGTTCAAGAGAAACTGAAAATCAGCTGTGAAGTTTAAAAATTATTTCATTTAGAATGATAAAAATGCTATGATCATTTAATGTGCGGGTATTGGACATATGTCTTTCGGGTTCTCATATCTCTAAAACGTGTAAATCCGTCGAAAACCGTATTTCAAAAATTTTCACGAATCCAATATTTTCTTCTTCTGAAGATAGAAGAAAGTAAAAAAAAATATTCTTTTATAATCTCTTTATTATTTATAAAAAAAAAAAGTTATTCTTAAAATTTTATTCGTATATTTATTTATGCTTTTCAATCTATTTTTCTAAACAAGGATTTTTTATTATTCTGAGTAAAATTGTTTTGGCATTTCAACAGAAACACCGGCATTTTCTGGAAATTCATCAGTTTTTAACAATGACTCATGTTTAAATCCTATGAGTTAATTTGACACCTACATTCTAGGTCGCACTTAAGCTCTGCTAAACATTAACTTCTACGTGAGAGACTTAAAATAATCATTAGAACTTAAAAACTCAAATTTTTGCGCGATTACTACTTTTTAAGATATCATCCCGAATGTAAAATAATAAAGGTTATACAGAAGTAAAAATCCATTCTCGTTTATTTCAAACAAATAGAATGTGTTTACTTTATTCATGTAACACTTACGTCATGGTGTTGCTGAAAACTTAGTAACCAAATGCATTCGGACAATGATGCAAAAAGTATAAATAATAAAGGAACAGAGATTGTTGGTGTAAATTGATTAAAATCAGGGGGCTAGTAAAAGTTGTGTGTGTATATGGAAACCTTATCCCCCTTCATCATACTTGATAAATCACTTTAAACATAACAAAAAAAAAATTTCATTAGCAAATTTATTAAACTTTCTCTATTTTTTTTTCTAAAAATATACAGTGTTTGCCTAAATGATTCATCGGATTTTAAAACATCTTGTATTGAGAGGAATATGATTAAAAAGGACATGTGATACATGACAAAATGTATACACTCACCAAGCTATTCCATATTATATACATATATTATTTTAACGTAAAAATTAATTCTCTTATATTTTAAACAAACGTAATATCTTTACTTTATTGATATAACATTTACGTGATGGTGTTGCTAAAAATCTAGTAACTTAGGACGTTAGTACAACCATACGAAAAGCGTAGATAATAAAGCATCAGAGATTATTGGTGTAAATTGTTAAAGTCAAGAGGCTTGCAAAAGGTATGTAAAACTGGAGGAACCCTCCCCCCCCCCCTTAAAAAAGTTGATAAATTTCTTTAAACATGATAAAAGAGCAAACTTATTTAGCAAATTTATTAAACTTTCTCGATTTTTTTTTTTTTTTGAATAAATATACAGGGTTAGCTTAAATAATTCCTCAGGTTTCAAAACATCGTATATTGAGATGTATATAATCTATAAGGATGTGTGATAAATGACAAGACACATACACTCACCAAATTACTCCATATACTTTTTAAAAAATACAATTGTTTGTTCATAACGTTCAATAAACAAAAATCTAAATTGTACCGTTAAATTAAAACTATCTTCAGATCGATTATAATTTTAATGGATTTGCCTACGCTACAAATACATTCAGTACAGATTTATTCAACTAAATTAACTTCTTTATTTAATAAGGTCGAATGCCCTAGTTTAGGCATAAGCAGGTGAAAGCGAATTATGATGAAAACGATTATGAATTCATTAACCTAAGTTCAAAAGTCAACCGATCGCATGACAACATCTTACACCTGCCAGCACTTGTATAAACTGTAAGATAGATTCACGAAATTTTATCTATCGCATTAAACATCAGCAGATTAGAATGATTAAAAGATGAACTGTAAAATAAGAATATCGGAAGAAAGTTTTTAAATCAGAAAGGTACCATGTCTTGCATATTATGTTTGTATTCGCCTATTGCTTCCTTTTTTTAAAACACATTTTTCTACTTTAATATATTTTTTTTCTGCAAAGAATGTAAAAGGGTCATCGATTAATTACGTCATGAAATTTTTGCAGTAATTTGACATCTCCCTCATTCTATGTCACAGGTTGTCGCAACCGCAGTTACGACGTCACATTTTTTGCAACTCTTAAATCACAGCAAATCTTAGAAAAAGTTTACCTATTATCTATTATTTACTGATATGAGGTGCTATAAATCGCCACTGAAATTTGTATGTTTTTATTTTACATTGTTATAATCAAAAGAAAAACATGCACTAAGCATAGAAGATTATGAAACAATTTCCAAAACTTATGTACTTTAAGAAAACTAAATAAGTTTAATAAGCTAAATAAGATACATAAATACGTCAATTCTTTTGTGTAGCTCTATATTTGATATATAGATTAGCATACCTCTATATTTGATCTATAGATTTGTATATTATTATATATCTATCCCATTAAAAGAAAGATATTAGCATTTTTAGTGAGTGCCTGTCTGTACACGATGGCTAACCAAATCTACAGGATATAAAAGTCTAAAAAAATTTATGATAGTAATTCTAGACAAAATCTGATATCGCTGAGGCTTATATTTTTCATTTTTTGAAAATTAACCAAGATATTAATTAGACGGAAATTTTATAAAAAATCTATTGTACTCGAGCGCTATAGCTGAATACAGTAATAAGGGAAGCAGGAAAAAAACGGAAAGTGCTCATTATTATTATTTGTTTGTTTTCTTAGCACCTGTTTGCTAAGCCGTTCAGAATACGAAATAAACGATTCACATATTCTTAAATCTCCTATTTTTACTTTATAGCCTTAGTCCGTTCAAAAAGTATAATAATATTAACCCTTTCAAAGATTTTCGATTTCGCTTTCTTTCCTAAGATAATGATGCCGCCGCGTTCGATTTCATAGATATCGGCTGAAGCAAAGTAGCCACTCAATCCTGAAACCTTCTTCTTTTTGACGCTACAATCAGTTTTCAAAAATACGAATTTTAACCCATTCTAAAAAAGTATCAAAATTGTTTCCTGGCATATAAAAAGCGAAATGGTTAACCCGGAACTATTGATGACAGTCACACGACTTAGGCTTTTATTGTAGAGATTATTTTTGTCCATTTTATGGTTAGAATATAATTAAATTAGGGTACTACTCTGTTATCCCGTCGACCAATTTCGCCAAATTATACAAATCGCCAAACTAATAGCCAAATTATACATATTGATATAATTTTTATTTTAAATAACAAAAAAAACAAATAATTAGTAGAATATTAATAAAAAATTCAAATAAAAAATGAAATAAAAATCACTTAATGACATTTTAAGCACGTGAATCGTATTTAATGTCAATGAATGTGACATTCACGGTCATCCATTATTGGCATTTAATCTTATAGTTTGGCGATAATATTTTGGTCGACGGGATAACCTAGTAACACCTAGAATTAAGTAACCATTCAAAAAAAAAAAAAAAAAAAAAAAAAAAAAAAAAAGGTCAAATGACTGGACAGAATTATATTGCAAAATTTAACAGTGTTCTGTTCGACACATACATTGTTGTCCATTGTTTGAGATGTGATTGACTTCACATTAAAGTATAATTAATTAACTTGGATACACATAAAATGTTTTGATAATAATAGAAATTTATTTAATATTTATTATGCTTATTGCAACTTGTTTTTGGAAATATTACATAATGAATGAAAACCATAAAAAGTTATTCAAAAAATTTCTTAAACATCTTATTATAAAAGGGGAAAAAGCCAGAAATGATAATTTTCAATATCAACACAGAACTAGCCAAAGAGTAACAAAAAGTCAGAGAGTAACAGAGTAACTCCAGAGTCATAAACAAAGGGTTTTCTTATAATAATAAGACTAGTAGGAGTTTTAAACATATTTATGCCATATAAACAGTTTTTCTTGTGAATATGAAGAACTCTTTGTTTAATCAAAACAAACTTTTTTTTCTTAATTTTTTTTAAACACATCAACAAATTTAATATTTAAAAACAGACAAACTGATTAAAATTTATAAATATACATTTTTTTAATGTGTTATAGTAATTCATACTATGAGAGTTTTAGTTTCTGATCAAGAAATTTACTGGATATTTTGAATGAGGCTTGATATGCACAAGACAAAGCAATTGATAAATTTATAAATAAGGCTCTTAATTATATTTATGTGAAAATAAACAAAATGTTGTACATATTTATATTTTTTTAACCCTTGAAACACTTTGAAAAATACACGGTAAAAATTCATTTCCACATTATATTGAAAATTGTCATTCCATTGAAATTTTATGTAATTGAATTATAATAATATTGAAAAAAAAAATTAAATTAAATTATAATATATTTTGAAATAATAGCTTAAAAAACTAATGCCTTTACAAATTAACACGATATTAAATATATACTATTATATATGCATTTATGTATTATGTATTTATATATATTTATGTTAAAGGTTATAGTAAGAAGCCACAATCTTAATCTGATCTGTTATTTATGTAAAGAAGAAAAAAATTATTTTTTATAAGATTTTTATATGTTATGTTTTATTTATAAATTCCACTTACGTTATCACATGACACTGCTAGTAATACTATATTATTGCTAATAGGAATTTTAACTGTAATTTTATATCTTCCCTTCCCCCCAAAAATAAAAATAAATGCTACTATCTTTTTAATGGTGTGTAAATATTTATCTCTGACTTGAGGGGTTTTTTTTATCAGTACATAATAAAGTTTTTCTTTTGCTTAAAAGCTCATGAAATCTTCGAAAAGAAAAAACAACGATGATCAATTAAAAACACAGCTGCCAGAAGAACGGTTTAAAATTTCTTTTTTTTTCTCCCTTCATAAAACTCGTCTCACACTTCTCACGTCCGAATGACCTGATTATATAGAAAGAGATTCATGTTTCTCTATCAACACTCAATACTGGAAAAAGGGTTAAGTGAGAACTTTTTGGGTAAAAATTAATAAAGTCAGAATATAATAATGCATAAATTTACAGAAAAGAGAGACGAAAAAGAGAAAAAAAAAGTCGATTAATTTTTTGTGGCGGTGTGTCATCCTTCGTTAATATTAAGAAAACTTTCGCTTACAAAAATGTGAAAACTGGTGGTATTTTACAGAAACGTTTGATAAACACGCTGATGCAAACATTTTATGAATCGAATAATTATTTTAAGAGATATTTAATTCTAAAGTTGGTCAAAATCGCTCCATTAAAAAAGTCGTATCGAAGCAAAAACTATGTATAAAATTTTAATGAATTTTAGAACATTTTATACATTAGAAGTTTCCGGTGTGTATTTATTTTACTTATTTGAGGATTTATTTCTATTATGAATTTAAATTTTTAGCATTTCCACAAAATATTTTTTATATATTTAAAAAAAGGGTGTTATTTTAAATTCCTGCCAAATTTTAAAATGATGCAAAATATATATATATATATATATATATATATATATATATATAATCTTAATCTAGTAGATGATTTACAACTTAGAAGAATTATGGGTTATGGGACCAAGTACAGAATTCCTTCCAAATTAAACATTAAATCTATCATAAAACAATTTAACTATGATATAGATATATTTATTTATAAAATTGCAATTTCCTTATATCCTTATATATATTATAAATGTGAAAGTGTGTCCGAAAAATTGGAATGAACTTGGCTTCAAAACGAATGGATTAATGTCTTTGAATTTTTGTATATAGATAGATTATTGGTCTGAAATGAACATAGGCTAATTTTTATTTATTTTATTCAAATATTTTTCTTAATAATTCAACATTTCACTATTTTTCATACAGAATAAATTGAGAAATTTTCCATAATATTTATTTATCTTTCTTTTTTCGTTGCCAAAAAATAAAAAACCGGAATAATTATTTCTCTTCTGTAATCAATTTTCAACTGAAAGATTTTCACGCGATAAAACAAAATGAAATAAATAAATGGACCCTATTCTGTTTTTCGGTTCAAGGTTAAAAACTGCGATTTTACCAATTGTGACGTCAGAGGAATACTGTTTTTCTTCTTAAATCACGCAGACGATTATATAAAATTTCTTTTAAACTTAGAAGACTTCACAAGAATATAACTTCATACTATACAAGAATATAAATACTTTATAAATTTTTCCAGATATTAATCTGTAATAAAAATGAACCTTTTTCTTTCTTTCGGTTCGAAGCTATAAAATTCAACTTTTTACCAATTGTGACGTCATAGGAATACTTTCCATTAAGAATTTTAAAAATCAATATAACGTCATATCTAAAACAAAGTATAAGTTTTAAATATTGAAAAATTCTGTTTTTTATTTTTTTTAGTTTTACGGAAACTACCCCCTTTTTGCCACTTTCTAACATGGTCTAAAAGTGTTTACGACTTCAACTTGTCTGTATACCGGATGCCGAGTGCCTGGGGTCTGCCGTCTGTTTGTCCCTGTTTCAACTTGAGTAAATATAGTGGGATACATACGAAAATAACATACGTTATTGAGATTTGCCATAGCATGTGCGGCATTGAAAATGAACCAGGTAGCAATTATAGCTGAATCACAGGAGCACTCAAAAGGAGACTTTACATTATGGTCTACGGCGAAAAAATCATTTGTGATGTATTTTGATAATGTTACATATTTTTAAATGTAATGAAATTTACATGCATTTTTAAGGTTCACAAGAACATGGTTACTATCGAATATGTTGAGTATAGTACTTATAGTATACATATAGGGAGCTCAAAAGTATTTCAATATATCATGGTCTGTGAAGAAAAACCATTTGCAGCGTATTTTAATAATGTTATTTTATTAAGGTTATTTTAATAATATTAAAATTGATATCAGTTTCTGAAGTGCACTAAAACAGGATTTCTGTAGAAAATGGGGTGAAAAGGTTTAACATTCATTTGCAAAATCACAGGAAAATTTTCGGTAATATCTACGGTTTACGGGGGAAAATATTCCCAGTGTATTTTAATTGCGTTTCACTATTTCAAAAATGATGAAATTAATATACTGAGATAATCAATACAATGATAAATACTGAAATTTACTACAATATGCTTGCAGTTAAGTATGATTTGCATCACATTTGTTGTTCATTTAAAGAGACGCATAAAAGATTTTGGACCTGTGTCCAGATCTGAGACATTGTATCCAAAGTATGGTCTATTAGAAAAGATTGCCGAAGAGCTTTTTTCAATTATCGTATGTATTTTAAGGAAAACTAATGCATCCTGAAGTTCAGCTACATTTGGTATAATAAGAGATGTTTGAAGAATTTAAATAAATCATGTATCGGACTATACAGTTAACTGGATATATGGTCACCTGTGCAATAGCGATTCACGGAAATATGAATTCAATAATTTGAATCGGGTTTTTTGCTTGAATAATTTAAGCTAAATATGCGGTCGTATAAATATTTGCACGTAACATACAGGACTGTACAAAAGAATTCAAGTACGTTTCTATTATTAGAAATTAATGATTTTTCTTTCTTTGATATGGAATTCTGAAATGCACTACAACACGATTTCTGCACAATTGGGGTGCGTTGCAGTTGTTCTACAGTATAAATGGTTGCAATTTCATTTTCGCGATTGTTCATATTATCTAGCACATTTTCCATTTATTTGACTGAGTTCTTCTTTAAGTCCCCTACAAAAAAAAAAAAAAAAAAAAAAAAAAAAAAAAAAAAAACTACTGCATAGCCTGGTATAAGATATGTGCTATATATATTTTAAATTATTGCTAATGAAATGTTTTGTTTAATTAAAGCGTTTATTTTTTTTTTTCAATGCTACGTGAACGATGTCACGGGTAACAGCTAGTATATTATAAATGTGAAAGTGTGTCCGAAAATTGGAATGAACTTGGCTTCAAAACGGATGGATTAATGTCTTTGAATTTTTGTATATAGGTAAATTATTGGCCTGAAATGAACATAGGCTAATTTTTATTTATTTTATTCAAATATTTTTCTTAATAATTCAATATTTCACTATTTTTCATACAGAATAAATTGAAAAATTTTCCATAATATTTAATTATCTTTCTTTTTTCGTTGCCAAAAAAAAAAAAACGGAATAATTATTTCTCTTCTGTAATTAATTTTCAACTGAAAGATTTTCACATGATAAAATAAAATGAAATAAATAAATGGACCCTATTCTGTTTTTCGGTTCGAGATTAAAACCGCAATTTCACCAATTGTGACGTCAGAGGAATACTGTTTTTCTTCTTATATCACGCAAACGATTATATAAAATTTCTTTTACACTTAGAAGACTTTACAAGAGTATAACTTCACTCTTTACAAGAATATAAATATTTTAGTAGTTTTTCCAGATATTAATCCGTAATCAAAATGAACCTTTTTCTTTTTTTCGGTTCGAGGCTATAAAATTCAACTTTTTACCAATTGTGACGTCAGAGGAATACTTTCCATTAAGAATTTTAAAAATATCAATGTAACGTCATATATGAAACAAAGTATAAGTTTTCAAGTTTTCATTTTTACTAATACAATGTAATTTTGAGTAAGTGCTAAAAAGAGACGACTGTGACGTCACATATTGAAAATAAAATAAATATATCTGATATTGCAATGAAATGGGATTGAATTATGATATCAAAAGTTATTATTTAAAGGAAATTAAGATTATCGTCTGGGCGTGGTTAATATTTAATTTTAAAATGAAATAAGTTTTTTTAAAGGTTAAATATTAAACGACTAGAAAATATTAATAATTTATACATATCGTAAATGACGTAATGATAATGAAAAAACTTTTTATCATTTTTAGAAAGTAAGAAAAGTTCAACAAATAAAAAAAAAATATTTTTGTGTGTTAATTCTGAAAATTGTTCAAGTCTGAAAATATAAATAAATATCACTTTAAAAATGCACTTTCGGGCTTAAAATCTAAAGATTTAATGTAATTGTGAGAAAATACATTCCCTCAGTCAATATCTCAATTTGGCATAATGTGCTCAAAGTGTACTGGAAACAGGTTTGTAAATGGATGTTAATTGCACATTTTTTTTAGCTCTTAAAAAGTAAAAATATGTTGTGACTTTTAAGAATGTTTTTTATAATAAATTTCTATAAATTTTTATGGTATGCAGAGCATATATGTACAAATTATACAAAAATGCCACCTAAAACACAGTTTTGTAGTATATTTTTCCTAACACTGTTTTTTTTTTTTCGTTTTGCGGAAACTACCCGCTTTTTGACACTTTCTAACATGGTCTAAAAGTGTTTACGACTTCAACCTGTCTGTATACCGGATGCCGAGTGCGTGGGGTCTGCCGTCTGTCTGTCCGTTTTTCAACTTGGGTAAATATAGTGGAATTCATACGAAAATAACATACGTTATTGAGATTTACCATAGCATATGCGGCATTGAAAATGGACCAGGTAGCAATTATAGCTGAATCACAGGAGCACTCAAAAGGAAACTTTACATTATGGTCTAAGGCGAAAAAATCATTTGTGGTGTATTTTGATAATGTTACATAATTTTAAATGTAATGAAATTTACATGCATTTTTAAGGTTCAGAAGAACATGGTTACTATCGAATATGTTAAATGTAGCACTTATAGTGTGCGCACAGGGAGCTCAGAAGTATTTCAATATATTATGGTCTGTGAAGAAAAACCATTTGCAACGTATTTTAATAATGTTATTTTATTAAGGTTATTTTAATGATATTGAAATTGATATCAGGTTCTGAAGTGCACTAAAATTGGATTTCTGTAGAAAATGGGGTGAAAAGATTTAACATTCACTTACAAGATTACAGAAAAATGTTCGGCAATATAATTGTCTACGGAGAAAAAAATATTCCCAGCGTATTTTAATTGTGTTGCGCTATTTCAAACATGATGAAATTAATATACTGAGATAATCAATACAATGATAAATACTGAAATTTACTACAATAAGCTTGCAGTTAAGTATAATTTGCATCACATTTGTTGTTCATTTACAGAGACTCATAAAAGATTTTGGACCTGTGTCCAGATCTCAGATATTGTATCCAAAGTATGGTCTATTAGAAAAGATTGCTGAAGAGCTTTTTCAATTATCGTATGTATTTGGAAAACTAGTGCATCCTGAAGTTCAGCTACATTTGATATAATAAGAGATGTTTGTAGAATTTAAATAAATCATGTATCGGACTATACAATAAACTGTATTAGTCATCAGTGCAATAGCGATTCCCGGAAATATGAATTCAATAATTTGAATCGGGTTTTTTGCTTGAATAATTTAAGCTAAATATGCGATCGTATACATTTTTGCACGTAATATACAGGACTGTAAAAAAGAATTCAAGTAAGTTTCTGTCTATAATTAGAAATTGCTAAAGGTGAATTTTAATATTCGTTATACTTTTTCTCACTAAGCAAAATTTTAACATTGTGTTTAGAATATTTACAAACACATAGATCATATACACAGCTTCAGAAAAGAATGTCCCGGTGAAGTTATGCATTATGGAAATGTTGGATATTTTTTTTATTATTTAGGTTTAACACATGATTTTTCTTTCTTTAATATGGAATTCTGAAATGCACTGCAACATGATTTCTGTACAATTGGGGTGCGTTACAGTTGTTCTACAGTATAAGTGGTTACAATTTCATTTTCGCGATTGTTCATATTATCTAACACATTTTCCGTTTATTTGACTGAGTTCTTTAAGTCCCCTATAAAAAAAACTACTGCATAGCCTTCTATAAGATAAATGTTATATATTTTTTAAATTATTGTTAATGAACCGTTTTGTTTAATTAAAGCGTTTATCTTTTTTTTTTAATGTTACGTGAACGACGTCACGGGTATCAGCTAGTATTATAATAAACCCATTGAATATTTCAATCAATGGAAAATATTAGTTATCGATAAATTAACCTGGTCCTTAAAATATAATATTTCACACCTAGAATATGTAAATACACAGCATCTGACTAAGCAAATCAATAAATTACAACAACACTTTGTAATAACTTATGTTGATAAATCTCCTAATAATTATGCAATTATTTGTAAATCTTATTATCATCAACTGCTTGCATCTAGTATATCTAATAATAACACATTCCAAAAAATTAACGATAACTTACTTGCCAATAATCGTAAAATTAAAGGATTCTATAAATTATTAGACATTAACCCTAAAAACTTTAAATATCCTTATCTAGTACTTATACCCAAATTTCATAAGCATCCTGTTAAATTCAGAACTGTTACAATTGGTTGCAATACATATAATAATGCTGCTAACAAACTTCTATTAGTAATTCTTAATAAAATATATAACATTACAAAAAAAAGTGATAATACACATTGCATAAAAAATAGTTATGAACTGGTCCATATTATGAAACATCTTAAATGTATAAAAAATATCTCTACTTATGATTTTAAAGATTTATTTAATAATATCGATTTATCGGATTTACATAATATCATTAATGAGCTTTTTAAAAAATATCAACACGAGTTGGATATATCACATAATATCGATTCTGATTATTTTCATACTTTAACCAATTTCATTATCTATAATAATTTTATTATGCATGATAACAATATATATATATTCAAAATGTTGGTATACCACAAGGTGGTAGTACATCTAGTGTATTATCTGACTTATACTTATATTACTATGAACGTCACTATTTAAATAATAAATTACATTTATATAGATATATAGATGATGTAATATTAATTGATACTGATAACACCTGTATATCTCAATTCCCCGTTGATTATCCTTCTAATTTAGAACTTTCAAAAAACCTAGTTTTTAATAATACAATCAATTTCTTAGATATTAAAATTATATTAAAAGAGCACAAATTTATCACTGATATTTATGACAAAAGGAAAGAATTTAATTTTAAAGTCAATACCTTTACTAATTTTAAATCTTGTCTTCATAATTCTGTATATCGTAATATAATACTTAACCATTTATATAGAATAAAATGTCTATGTTCTTCCCATTTAATTAATACTAATATTAAAAAGCTTGTTTATGATGCTATAAATAATGGTTATCCTAAAAAATTCATATATTCTTTAATTTATAATTACTGATTACATGATCTTATAATTAGCTATTACATGATCTTATAATTAATTCTTTGCGTAAAAAATGTATAAAAAATTATAAAACATAAAAATAATATAAAAAATTAAAAATGTTATAAAAGTAATAAATATATATATATATAGGTCGGTTGGGCGGGTAGATGTTAGAGTAAGGAGGAGGGTGGTGTTGTCTGGATAAAAACGCAAAGGTTAATTAAAAAGAGAGAGAGAGGGTTATTTATTTTTACATTTTTTTACATTTTTTTAACATAATTTTCAATAGTTTAAATGACACCAATATATGGATATTTGTCTATTTTTATTTATAGTTAAATAGTTATATTTTAATTATCAAATTAATTTTAATGTTATTGATATAATTTTTGGTATTATTATTAATAATATTATTACTATTATTTTTATTTATTTATTTATTTATTTTTATTTCATTAATAATTATTTATTTTTTATATTTTATTTTTTTATATATATTTTTTAATTTTTATTAATTAATTAATTAATTAATTTATTTTTTATTTATTTATTTTTTTTACTATTTTTTTAAATTTTTATTATCCTATATTAAGATAATGAGTTTATACGATGTAATGTCACAATAAATGTTACTGATTAAAGTAACAAAATGGTATTTTAAGTTATAAGTTAATATGAATGTTATAACCTAATTCTAATTTAATTATTTTATTAATTTAATTTTATGAAAATATCGATCATTAATTATTTTCTCTGGTTCAATTATATTTCCATTCAGCTTTATCTTTTTTGTTCGTTACGGATAAATCATAGCAAATTTTTTTTCTTCTTCTTCAAATTATTTTTTCGCCATTTGGCGAGCATGACATTCTATTTAAAAAAAGAGCAACCCTGCTGTTCCTGCTACGATCCGATGCTTGAATTTTTAACAAACTGGTTTTTCTACGTGATACTGTTCTAGCTCGTATAGTAAAGTATTGCTTCTTGCTTTTATAATTTATTAATAATTCTATTGCGCTGTCCTCTACATTCATGGTGATAACCAGATAAGTTTCTTTCTTTCTTTTTTTTTTTTCTCTCTCTCAATATCTTTTTTTCATACTTTTTATGGAAATTATATATGCAAGTAATGTTTATCATTTCCACGTGCATAAATAGGGTTAATTTGTACTCTTGTTACTGACACTATTTGCTGCACGCTATTGTTTCAATATATGTATATTTTCATTTTTTCAACTATTTATTTCTATGTTCCTTGTTTAATAATATGGTTTATGTGTGCTGGTAGCCCCAATTACGTATTATTTTGCTATTTCATGGCTAATACGTGGATGAAACCGCATACTTCATTTGTAGTTCCAGAGCATTTGGGGCCTGACGATTCTGTTCTGTGGACTACAAATTTCCTTTGCATTCATTTTATTTTATTTATTTATTTATTCAGATATTCTCGTTTCAGTATTTTTTTTTTTTATATATAATTCAATTTTATTCAAATCCTTCGTTTTGGTTTATTGTTTTATTGATAAAATCTATTGGTGAATTTTGTCTACTTTTAATGGTATTATTTATATATATATATATATATATTTCCTTCAAATTAAAAAGTTATTGATCTGTGGCTATTATAAACATTTTTTTAATTAGAATTAAATGATTATATGTAAAAAACAGAAAAGTGTTGAAAATTGTGACATATAAACTAAATTTACGCATGAATTTTAAAAAATAAAGAAATTTTAAAATAGTAAACTCATTATTATGCATTAAAAGTCGTAAATGGAGGAAATTACATCTTACTTAAAATGGTCAAATTATAACAATGCCAAACAGTTTAAAGATATATTTGCTTCTATTTTGAGATAATCTTTTCAACTCCAATTGTGAATTCTAAAACAGTACAAAGAATATTTTCTTTCTAACAATAAATTATTTTTAGGTGAATACGGAAAAGAGATAGAAAACTTGGGTGAAAATTGTGTCAGATTACGATACAACAATTTAAATTTAAAAATAAATTTATACGAGACATTTCATATTTATAGAAGATTTTTTAAAAGTATTATTGCTAACCATTAAAAAACCGCAAAGAAAAAAAAAAACACTTCATTTCTAGCAACAAAAGTATTCTCAGGTGAATATTATAAAGAGAAATAAAACTTTAAAATAATAAATTTATCAATATGCGTTTAACACGTTCGCTGCCGCTTACATGAAGATGTGATGATAGTTAATGCCGCACTGTAGAAGTGGGTTTTTCCCAGAATCCGATTTACTTTTTATAACAAAGAATCAGTGAAAGATTTTCCCGCGCCAGCGCGTGACTGTCTATTGGACAACACCCCACATCACGTGCTGGCGCGTGAGTGGCCCGTCAACGTTGACGCTATAATACGTGCTATCGCGTAAGCGGCAGCGAACGTGTTAAAGAAGTAAATAGGAGAAATTACATTATATTTGAAATGATCAAACGAATAATGCAAAAGAGTTTTAAAATAATATTTGTTCGAGACATTTATTTCATATTTTTAGATAATATAGCGTTGTTAGAAAATACCAAGAGACAAAGACTATGCTTAGACTTCATTTTAAATTAGCTTATTTTAAAAATTTTAACTTTTTTTTTAAACCAAAGACGTAAACAGCCATTGCATCTCTTAACAGCGGATGATTTGATGACCTTAACCCTTTAACTACCGACGGTACTTATAAGTACCATTAAAATTAATAGCTAAAACCTTGTGTGGAAGATTACAATAATTAAAAACCAACGTTTAACACACAATAAATAAAAACATGCTACAGACGTATACGTTTCACGAGCACCAGGGCTCGCTTCCTCAGTGTACAAAAGGTAAAAATGTTTAAAACTGACTTGCTGTCCGTTGGGAGGTTTTCTGTTTTTAAACATTTTTACCTTTTGTACACTCAGGAAGCGAGCCCTGGTGCTCGTGAAACGTATACGTCTGTAGCATGTTTTTATTTATTGTGTGTTAAACGTCGGTTTTTAATTATTGTTACCATTAAAATTACTTATTATAAAATTCTTTTAATACTTCATTTAATTCTAATACAGTTTATAATGAGTTACAGATACATTACTTTATTTTGTTCAAAAAGCATTATTGGTTACATAAAACAAAAATATTTTTAAAACGATGATTTCTTTTTCCTTTGTATCTTTGAAGCTTTCTTGGCACCGAGGGAAGGTGATGGAGATTTTCAATTCGGAAATACAGTCGAGTCACTATATAACCAAATTCATTGTCCCGCAAAAAATTCGTTATATAGAAAAATTCGTTGTACAAAAAAATCGCAATTTTTTTTCATTTAATGTGTTTTGATAAAAAAAAAATGTTTTTGCGCTTTCAAATTAAGATTTTGAAATGTTTAACGCTAAACATTAATTTGATTTTTTATTTTTCATTTATTTAAACAATTTCAACACATGAAAATGAGCGTTTATTTGAAAGGATAGTAAAACAACGCGAAAATACGTTGAAGAAATCTGTAATTTTTGATTGTTTTGATTTCAAAGCTTTACACTTTTAAAAATTTTCAAATTTCAACAAGGATTGCAAATGTGAGTGGAAAACATTTTCTTCCGTTTGACGTTCTCCCTTTGTAGCGTCAAAGATAATAATCATTTCTCTTCCTGGTTTTGTTTTAAGCTTTCACTTTCATATTTATTGTCTTTTTCATTAGCAATGTTCACAATGTTGTTTAAAATGTTACTATCAGTGGAACGCTATGAAACAATAACATTGATATGCATCTCCAAAAAGTCGAAGAGGGCTAAATTTTCTTCGATATGTCCACGCATTTTAATTTTTCCCCATTTCTCTGTTTAGTCTACTATCGTCAGCTTCAGAATTCACTGAAAAGCGTCATTTTTTTAAACAATTGTAAATCTTTCTTTTAATGACACTGATTTACAAAATTTTACATTCTCCCATCAAAGATTAATTAATGTAAAGTTTCTCTTTGTGTGTGTGTGTGTGGGGGGGGGGGGGTGCCTTCTTCTTTGGCATAAAGAATAAAGAAGAAATATACAGCTATGAAATATAAACCAGGAAACAGCAAATATAAATGCATTCCACAAACAATTTGAAGCGTTGTTTAAACAAATGAAGAAAAATTTATGAAAGAATTAAATATATGGAGATATATGTTTCGCCACATGGAAACTATTTTTAATGTAATAATGAAAAAATTGGCCGTTCCTATAAAACAAGTCGCTATCTAGAAAAATTCATTTGATGGAGTTTCGTTAGAGAGAAACTCGGCTGTAAACTAAACATCTAAAATCACAAGTAACCGATCATCATTGGCCATATAATGTATTTCCGAATTTACCTTTATAACAAATATTCCTATGTCGGAGAAATTTTTAATTATGAATTTAGTTGTCTGTAAAGTCAGAAAGGTTGGCGACCGCTGCGTTAAAGAATATTCATAATAAATTCATGTATACATCAGATTAAAACCTAAGCGGGAGGTAAAATATGAACCTTTTGGGAAAAAATTGCCGATCCTTTCAAATAAGATTAAATCCTTTTTTTATATATATAAGGAAAGTTTTGATGCATACTTCCGTGTAATGAATCCTTCCAAAGAAGTATCATCATCATTTATCTTATTAACATACATTCAAAATGCTAATGAGAACTAAACAACTTTCTTATGAAGGCATATATCTTACAAATAAAAATATATAAACAGCTTTATATTATGATTTTTAAAAAAGTACATTTTACACTTGAAAAATTCATGTCCTTCTATATCAGATTACGCTTAACCTTACAAAAATCGAGGAATAAAACTTAAGACCGTTTTGAAAAAATTGCCGATCATACCCAGAAGAGATTGTTTTTGTAAATTCTTGAAGATAGTTTTTATGAGTGTTGTCATGCAATGAGTCATTTTAGACAGTATCGTTATATTTTATGTCAACAGCATACATTAACCGTTTCGAGATGGAACTTCTTACACAAATTTTGTTCGTTCAACATCAGCTTTTTTTGTGTGTGTGTGTGTGTGTGTGTGTTTGTCTTTATCTACATAATTTTTAAAATGCTCTGTTATTTGAAAGAGATATTACTTTTCTTTATAACTGGTGCCAAAAATAAATTTTATTTAAAAAAAAAAATGCCGTGTGAAACTTGACATTCGACCACGAAGGACTGGTGTATTGATGGGCGAATCTCGAAAATTTACCAATCGAAAAAACTCGCAGTCGTAAAAAATAAAATCGATATAGTTATCAATTATTTTCAAAATCTATAATCGAGATTTTCTACAATCGATTATTTAAAACATTGCTGTTACATGTTTATAAGGCAATTTTTAGTTTAGACATGATGGTAACTGAAAACAGATGGAATGAAAAAAGTACAATGCATGCGCGTGCACATCGCGTTTTCAATACGATGCCGTATGCAGTCGGGAACCAGTTCGAGATGTCATATTACATGAGTTCATATAAATTAGAGGCCCCGATTAAAGGAAGGGCCGTCTAGTCCCCTAGGACGAATCCGTCTAGTCTTTATTAACACTGATTCATTCCAGTTCACCCGCAAACGACTCTTTATAAAACCGAACAGGGTATGGTATAAAAACGATTGCAAATTGGAGTCACCAAGAAAAAATTTACACAATCGGAAGACATCGAGATGTCTATACAATCGATGAAATCGATTTAAAAAGAATCTCGCTATCGTCCGTCACTAGTTGCATGAATAAATTAATGCAGAAGAACAATGTTTGTATATTAACCAAATTTTATATGAAAGGTACTCTAAAAACAATGCACTTACGATACGTATTTCTATAACAACTTTATGTTACAATTTAGAAAGCTTTTTTTAGAGGATAAAAAATTGTTAGTACTCCATAAAATAATTAACGAATTCAGTTGAAACTGAATATCAAAAATTTATTCATCTACATAGAAATATAATTTAAGAATTTTCAGAAATAATTCCGATCATATCAGAAAAGTTACTATTTGTAAGTTTTTAATAATAAAAAAAAAAAAAAAAGAAAGTTTGAAAACCCTAAGTTCGATGTATTGAGCCATTCTAAAAGGCTATTTTTATAATTAGCACATATTAAGTATTTACTTAATATTGTAAAATTAACTTTGAAAATTAAACGAGTTTTTTTATTTAAAAAAATAGTTAGGAATATCTTTTAGGGGAAGTCTTAAATGCTGTAAATAAAAATCTGAAACAACCTTACATAATTTTTTAAAATGCTACTTTTTGTGTTTTAAAATTCATTTTTCAGTTTTAAAAAATACTTGTAAAAAGTTAACACATTTAATAGAAAACCGTTTATGCATGAATTTATAAAAACAGCAGAATACAATTTAAGACTTTTCTATAATAATACTGATCCTGTCAAGTTATTATTTATGTAAGGGTTTTTTTTTTTTTTTTTTTTTTTTTAAAAAAAGGAAAAAAATGTAAGTTGTTGTCCTATGTAATTAACCATTCTGAAGAGATATCGCAATCATTTATTTTCTGTAATATATATATAAAGTATGGCAAAATAAGGAGGGTTGCAGTGCTTTTGGGAAGAAAATTATTGTTCTGAAGAGGTAATATGCCTCTTTGTTTGAAATGAAAGGTGTTTAATCAATGGGTTTTGCCAGCACTAACTTATGGAACAGAAACATGGACAATAACAAAACGGATGATACAAAGACTGAAAACAACACAGAGAAGTATGGAAAGATGTATGCGAGGCATAACTAGAAAAGACAGAAAGAGAATAACCTAGATAAGAAATCAGACTAAGTTTTTGACATCATTAAAAGAATTAAATAGGTAAAATGCAAATGGGCTGTGCACATTGCAAGAAGACAAGGCAATAGATGGAGCACAAATATCCTACAGTTGTATCCCAAAGATGTAAAACGACCAAGAAGATGACCCCAGGTAAGGTGGAGTGACGAAATTATAAAAGTGGCCGGTGTAAACTGGATGACGAAAGCACTAGACAGGAAACGTTGGAAAAATCTGGGAGAGACATACATCCAGCAGTGGGTCGAAAACGGTTACTTATGATGATGATGATTAAAGTATGGATTAATTGTCCTTCATTTTAGGTTTAGATTTAAATATCTCTATTTCGGTATTAAGGTGTATCGGGTTCGAATAGTGTATTTAATTTGGTGCTTTTATTTATTTATTTATTTATTTATTTATTTTTACGGATTTGGGATTATTTGGTTGAACTCCCAGTTAACTTTTAGTAAGAATTTCGGGTTGTGCTCGACATGTACATGAAACCTTGCTTTTCAAATAATTTATTCGGAATGTGCTTTATAATACATATAATAGAATTTTATTTCTTTTCTTTTTTCCCCTTCATTTTAATTAGTAATTTTGAATTTAAATTATTCTCAGTTAGTAAAACTGAATCGAACTATCGAATTATTAATCATTATTAAAAGAATTTATCGTAAATTTATTTGTTCACAAATAAAATTTGCCATAATTATGAACTTAGTTAATTTTATTTATTAATTTTTTTCCTATATAATTCCATCATAAAAAAAACGTAGCTGAAATCAAAGTGATCAATAAATGGCTTTCATAGACTAAAATGCTTATTATGTTTGCTTAAAAAAGTTTTATAACGTGACAGAAATTTGGATTTTAAAAAACCTTTTTTGCGAAAGAAAAATAGGTTGGAAGACTTTTAAGTGCCAAAAGTAACATTCTACTAGATCATCGAATTTCAACAAGTAATATTTTCTTTTTCATAGCAAATTGACTTAAATATAAAACGAAAGATGTATTGATTTTATTGGATTTCTAAATGCTCTGCATGAGAATTTCTGTTGGAAGTTTAATGTTTTACCATTTCTTCATTTTAACTTGATTAAACTCTTACCGAAACAAAAGCTCATTAAAAATAGTTTTCTTTATAAAAACTCGATATCGTTTATCAATATCATTTTAAGTTTTAAAGAAAAAAGTAAAAAATAACCTCCTCAGATCCTAGGTCTTATTTATGTCAATTGTTTTACTACAGTTATGGATTTATATGAACAAACTGATAATTATAAAATTTTATAAATTATATTAATTTAATGACAATAAAATTTTATATGTTATTGATGGTTACTGTAGAATGTTCGGTGTTGAAATCTTTAGTATATGTAACCCTTTTACACATAAAGACACAAAAGAATTCCGCTGCATTATTATCTAAGTTGGTGGGAGGTTGTTTTCGATGCATTATAATGATGCTATAATACTTCAAACATAATGAGATTTAAAAGAAAATCTGACTTTTGAAAGCACTTATAACATGTTTTCTATAGGTAAAAGAATTCAGCATATATCTTAATTTACAATTTACAAATCACAAAAAAGTTGTAAATATTGTGTGGAAAAATGGAATTTCTAAAAAATATTTTATTAATTTTGAAAAATCATTTATAATCTATGAGTACTGCTTGAATTTTCGTTGTTGTTATTTTTAAAGTGTAATTTAAAGTAAACATAAAAAATACACGAGAAATAAATACTCAGAATTAAGTATTATGAATCACATCACGTAAAGAATATCGTCTTCCATCATTAGACAGATTAATACTCTCTTTTATGTCATCAATCAAATGGTTATGTAGTCTTATCCCATCATCACTTTCTTCACAAGGCACCTTTTAACTTTTCTTTTCTAAGGGTGTTTTTTTAACACAATACCGGAGGTCGTTTTTCGATAGTTGGTGCAAATCTACAACTAAACATACACAATTCTGTGAAGTTATAGAGAATCTACGGGTAACCTATTTGTCTTAAGTCTTACATAACATTAGAGATTAGAAAAATTGAAATGATGTTAAGAATAAAGATAAGTTATTTTGTAAATTTAGAATAGACTCTGCAAATTAACATCGTTAAAAATACACAAGACTCTGTAAATTTACTTTTAATGATAACAATTAAATTTAATTCTTAAAATTAGTGAGTCATTTAATCTTCATTGAGCTTCAAATAATTTGAATTTTCCGTGTAAATTCGAAAAGCTGTATTATTAAACTTTAATACACTTTGTTTCTGGCCGTCCTGGGATTTAACCCGAGACCTCTTGACAGTGAAAAAGATTTCATGCCGGGGATCGAACCCGGGCTGTCAGTGTTGCGCACTGACGTTCTACCGACTGAACCACATGGAACGACACCCAGCTTGGAATTTTTTCACTATTACGTGTTGGCAAGGCTACATTTGCAGCACAAGATGGTATATGTTCCATGAGCCTCCGATCTGGGGCAAACCCGGAACTCAAATAGAACCAGCATCGATGTATATATTAATACGTGGAAATTTTCCTCCGTATGATCCCCGGCATGGAATCTTTTTCAATAGGCTGGCATTAACGCCTATAAGCAATTGAAAAGAAATTGAAATTTGATTTTCATTTGAAATATTGTATTTAAGGCGAATTTTCTCTCTCTGGAAAAATTTCCACGTATTAATATATACATCGATGCTGGTTCTATTTGAGTTCCGTGTTTGCCCCAGATCGGTGGCTCATAGAACATATTCCATCTTGTGCTGCGAATGTAGCCTTGCCAACACGTAATATAGTGAAAAAATTCCAGGCTGGATGTCATTCCATGTGGTTTAGTCGGTACAACGTTAGTGCGCTATACTGATGGCCCGGGTTCGATCCCCGGCATGGAATCTTTTTCACTAGGTTGGCATTAACGCCTATAAACAATTAAAAAGAATTTGAAATTTGATTTTCATTTGAGATTTTAAAAAAAATTTCTAAATAAAGACATGTAAATCCCAACAGGGAATTAGATATAAGGTTAGGGAAATGTGTGTAAAATAATGACAGAGAAACGCAATCGAATGCATTTAACCGAGAACTGGTATAAATTTACAGAGAGTCTCGCTTTTTTCTTTGTGTTTTTAGAGAAATTTTTAACAGGCTAATGGAACAATTCTCAATGCTTGCAAAAGCTCTATTCTACAAATATTATATTTAAAAACTAGTATATAAAATATTTGCCGAAATACAATTGCAGTAGAGTCCCGCTATTCCGAACTATTTGGGACCAAACACAGTTCGGTTCAGCGGGAATTATGAATAGGAGCATTTTATTAATAGTAAACAATATATTGACTTCTTGAGTCGTAAATTTAGTGCGAGGACATTTGTTAATGTCTATTCTATGCAATTTCGTTTAATATTGGTTTATAACAGGCTTAGAAATATTAACATGACTTTAAATGTCCAGGCATATTAATAAGACTCTGTTATTACGTAAGCTAAGTTTTGATCATCATAAAAATTATGTTATTAGTTTTTTTAAATATAGAAATCATTTATAAGTCTAAAATTTTAGTCTTTGAAAATATTATTTTCCAAATAGTCTGTAATTAAAATTTTATTTGTCTTTTTTTATGTTGTTGATGATAATCATTAAAAATGATGCTACAGAATCCTATACAGAATTGTACAAATGGAGCTGACATGTATTGTATGTAACCAACTTTCATTCCGATTTGGTTGCAGGCGTTTTCACCAATCTTAGGCTCAATGTATCTCTCTATTTAACTTCTTTGTACATCAAGTATATCAATACACGTGCTTTTTTTCACGAACATCTTTTTAATTTTTTCAGTTTTTAAATTGATATATTTTTTAACTCTGTTGGGAATAGCGGGGCTCTACTGTATTACATTTCCAAACTGTTTCACACAAGGTTTTTTTTTTTTTTTTTTTTTTTTTTTTTTCAGAATTGTTTTAAAAAGAACACTGATAAAACTTCACGGAAAATAGGTTTTACACAAATTACTAAAAAAATAAGGGGACACTGGGCGCGGGGCACATAAATCTCTGAATTTTCTATACAAAATATTATTACATTAAAAATTTCTGTCTTTTTTTCTCCTTGAGATGACATTTAAAGCATGTTTTTATCTTGATTATTAATAAAAAAGCAAAAATATTATTTTTTTTCGCTTTGATTAGTTTTTAAAATCTATTTTTCAAGCAATTTTTGAGATGGAAACGTCTTTTTGGGAAAATGCTTTTTTCTTTATAATGAGTTTTTTTCGCCAATTCTCATATTTAAATTGTTATAGGTCAAGAATTATAAAAGATAAATAATTAAAACTTGGATCATGTTTTTTAAATTGTTTTACTTTTTTTTATACAACAAATTAAAAAAAAATACTTTTAAAATATGATTTTTTTAACAGTTACATTATTTTTTATTACTTTAAATACTTGTAATGTTTTTCAAACTAATATTTTTAAAAATGCTGAATCAGAAGTGAAACTTATATATTTCTGTTTATTTAAATGAAAAAGAAAAGGGAAATTTTACAAATAAAATTTCCAGTTATAGCGATTTTAACCTACTCCACTTTTACAATAAATTTTAAATTAACATAATTAATAAATTAACATAAAAACTATGAGAAATTGTACCATGTGATTTTATTTGCAAGTAAAATGATGAACCACCACAAAAAATTTAGAATTTAATTCGATAAATAAAATTTTTTTTATAATGTGTCCTGAGTCTCCTTAAATAAAATTTTACATCACTTCTGAGTTATTTTTTGATTAAAATTCAAAAATATATGCCTCCTATTACTTCCTAGTTTTTATCATTTAAGTTTGGAATTTAAAAGTGAGTAAAAGAAAACTATTGAAGATAATTGATTTGAAAAAGTTTTACTGTTTACATTTTTCTTTGAGTGATTTTATCTCAGGCGCGAAAAAAAGAAAGAAAAAGAAGTTTCGTTTATAAAAACTTAAAAGATGTGTAAAATATGCGGGACTGGGTGGGAGTGGAGGTGAGATTTAGGTTAAGTTAGTAAAAAAAAAAAATAATAATAATTTTATATAATTTCTTAAACAGTATCTTTTATTTTGAAATTTTATTTATTTCATTGTTTAAATTAGCATAAAAAAATATAGCTCCTATACGCGAAAAAAAAAGTTCTTGTTATTGAAAAGTTTAAAACTTCGAAACTCTATTACTTTAAATACAATTTCGTAAAAGCTGTTAAAATGTAATTTTTATCTATTTAAAAATACTTAAACATTTGCTAAAAATTGACATCATAAAATTATATTTCTAAAAATGTAAATATTGATAACTAAGTATCAAATCATGTTCAACGAGAGGAGATTTCAGCATTAGACAGAAGCATTCGCTTCTTCAATCTTACATAGAACTTTTTTATCTTTCCTCCACAGGTCAGGTGTCCCTATTTTTAAAGATCGGCAAACAAATTTGTTTATCTGTTTCCTAAAATCTCATTTCTTCTTTCGGAAATTTTCAAACTGATTTCAATGACCGTCGGCTCAAATGAGCCACTCTTTATCTATTACTATGAACTTTGTTATTTAAAATTATCATACATCCAGGGATTTGCACGGGGTGGAACTCTGGCCCGAGCTCGGTCCGGCCCGCTGGACGGTCTGGGTCCTAATTCAATTCACGGCACTCGGGCCGAGCAGGGATGTAGTCGTAAAAATAACAGAGGATATACGCTCTAAGCAGAAGGTATACGCTCAAGGCAGAGAGTATACTCTAGAGTGTGTATACTATGGCTTTCTTGAGAAACAGAGGGTATATGGTGTTCCTTTAAAAAATCCAGAAGGTATGCGGCGTATACTCCCGTATACTCTCCACTATATCCCTGGGGCCGAGTCGTGTTAGGGATTTCCTTTTTCCTGAAAGTTCGGGCCGAACTTTGTCATGTCAATACTCTTTCCAGGACGGGTTCGGGCCGGGTTTACTTATTTTTTTCCGATACTGGTTTCCTTCTTCCTTGTTCTCACGGGCAAAATTTTCAGTCCCAGTTTCCAGCCAGCTCGAATGAAAAATATTGTCAATGTGTGGCTTGCTGCTTTCAAAGATCAGTAAAATTTCGCCTGACTCAAAAATTTTTTCAAAAATGCATTTTTAAATTACCATTATTCTGTAATTAAACATTAAAATTTATTATTTTTCAAAGATAATATATTTTTGGGCTTTTTAAAATATAGAAAAATATGGGAGAAAAAAGAATCTGCTGATGACGGAATCCTGTCTCAAAGTGAAAAATGTGCTGATCCATACAAAATGAATATGTACACTGTAAAAAAAATTCAAGAGGTTACTAAAAATTTCTTAGTAAATTTGTATTCCACAGAATTTTTTAGTAACCATTACAAACTTTTTTTTTTATTTGCAAGTGAAACAAACATTTCTTTTGTAAATTGAACAAAATAAATTTTTGTATAACTAACTTAAAACTTTTTAGTATGAGCCACCAAGCAAATTTTAGTAATAGCTCCAAAATTATTTTTAGTAACTATTACGGTGTGCCCGAAGGGCAGGAAAGCTGCATCCTTCGAGCTGCATTCAGTGGGTAAAAAGACAGACTTCTGAAACGGAAGATTTTCGGCAAAGCCGCAATAGATGGCCGCACCAAACATTGCTACCTGCTCTATTTTGACATGTTTCTAAAGGGGAGGGAAAGTTCAGAGACCATTACCCATGGTAACTGCTACGACAGGATACTCATAATCCCTTTATTTAACAAGTACTTACGTTGCATACATTTGGTGCATATTTGGTGGCGGCCAGCATCGAACCCAGGTACTTTCAGCCTGGAGTTCGGTGCTATGACCACTATGCTATCACGGCCACACCAAGTGAGTTTTAGTTAATAGCTATTTAAAATGTAAAACTATTAACTCTTATTCGTTGCTAGCTTTTTTCTAGTAATTCTTATAGAT
Organism: Maratus speculifer; assembly: GCA_964019185.1. Taxonomy (NCBI): domain Eukaryota; kingdom Metazoa; phylum Arthropoda; class Arachnida; order Araneae; family Salticidae; genus Maratus; species Maratus speculifer. The sequence goes on along the minus strand of OZ025290.1, from coordinate 49,957,742 downwards.
TCCTTGTAACCGAGTAAGATTAAAATTTTTTAGTAATTACAAGGATCACTAAAATTTTTTTAGTAGATCGACCCTTTTTTTTACAGTGTACGTAAGAAAAGAATATACAAAACATTAATACCAGCTAAGAATATATTTGTCGTTCACGCATTTTTTTTTTCTTTCTTTTCTACCTAATGTCATCTACAAGATATTACTGAAGAGCATTTTTCAGATTTTTAATTGACAATATACATAGAATATTGATTATTAATATTAATGATAACCAAAACTATTACATATAAGCAATAGAGATTTGTTAAAAACAATAATAATAATAATAAATACCGAAGTCTACGATACTTTAGAGGTCTGCATGTCCGTATCCAGCCTGATACGCGATCCGGCGGAATGGTTCAATTTTTCTAACGGGCCGGGCAGGCAGAATTAGAATAATTTTTTCAAAGGGCTGGGTCAGGCCGACGAACAAAATAAACGGTCCGGTCCGATTAAAAAAAATTAGTGGGGGTATCGGCCCGTTATAAAAATTTAAGCAGAAACGATAAAATATGAGCTATTTTCAATTAATATGGTTTTAATGAGAATAATTATAAATGTGCATCATGAGCAGATACTAGTTTGACAATATCAATATAGAAATGTAACTTCTATAATGTAGAGATCGGCATTGGACAGTTATATTGTATATAAATAATTCAATATTAACAAAAAATAATAGTAAACTTCCAAGTTTTTTTTTTTTTTTTTTTTTTTTTTAATTGAGAATTCCGGGATAAAGTTACGTAACAAATGAACGTAAAAATAAAATGTTTTTCACGGTGGTTTTGAGGAGTTTATATCCAGTGAAAGAATCGTAATTGAATCGTTATTTTAAATTATCTAAAGCGAATAAATTTCATCCTTTTTTTTTAAGTGGGAGGAAAAAAGAAAATTTAGTTATTTAATTTTAAAAATTCATGGAGAAATGGTTCACCTCCCATGTCTCGTTTTTCCCAGGAGTCTGTGAATGTAATTGGTAATCAATGTACACAAAAATTATGAAAAAAAAAAAGAAAAAGAAAAAGAAAAATCATAACTAAGAATCAACTCACGTAAGAGATCTCCACTTCCACCATTCGACAGACTTATGCTCTCTTCTTCGCCGTCAATCATGGGTATGGTTTTATCATCATCACTATCCTCACATGCCATCTTTTCATTTTTCTCCTCCACCGGCTTTAGCACAATATCGGTGGTCACCCCCTGACGAGTCGCTTCTTCATTCGGGGTAAATTTACCCCTAAAGGTAGAGGGACAATTTCCCATATTTTTACAAAAATTCTACTCCACGAATATATTCAAATCCTTGACAAAATATGTTTTCACGATTATTTTTTCCTTCTGAGAATTGTTTGCACAGGATGAGTCGGTTTTGTAAGCAGAACTTGACTTATCCCAAGTGAAGAGTTTTATAGTGCTTTTCCACCAGACGGAAGCTGCTTTGCGGTATGAGAGGGATGTGACGGGGTAAACAGAGGCGCTATGGCATGCACGTGTGTTGGTTTGAGCGTACCCAAAGCAAGTTCGATGCTACCGCACCTAGAGCGGAGCCTCCCGCATATTTCTTCTCTGCGAGACGCTCACGGCCAGGGTTGCAAGTTGAACAAGTTAAGATGAGTGAAAGTTTTTTCCTCGCCAATTGAGAGGAAAGAGTTTGCGGATGATTCATTTTTTAGACTTGCCTGTGAGTGCTTTTATCTTGTCAATAAAGAGTACGGACGATTGGAACGAGGGATAGGGGCAGAATAGGGAATCCCTCCTTCCTGGATTTTCCGATTTAATTAACATTTTTTAAATAATTAAAAAAAATAATAAAGTTTACAAAATACTATGAGAAACGAGAAACAGCTCTATTTTGTCAACATGGTCCCATTTTTCTTACTGCACAGTTAATTGCAACTTTTATTTGCGTTTCCTTCCCTTTTTACTTTCTTCTATCTTCAATAGAAGAAAGTATTGTAATAGAAATTTTTTTCGACTTCCGGTTTTCGACGGATTTACACGTTTTAGGGGTCAGAGATTCCAAAAAACATGTTTTTTAACAAAATGTCTGTCTGTCTGTCCGTCTGTCTGTGTGTGCGTGTCTGTGTGTCTGTCTGTATGTCGCCATTCTACCATCAAAAAGTGTATGAAGTTATGCATAGAATTGAACCAAATTTTTTGTGAATGTTTTTGGCTGTGGCAAGCAGGTCCTCCTTCAGTTTTGAAATATTCCGCCTCAAGGGGGCGCTGCGATCGCGATTTTTGTGCCATTTTCAATATTGTACCGACCAAAAGTATATGAAGTTATGCATCGAATTGAACCAAATTTTTTGTGTAAGTGTATGACTATGGCTAGTTGGTCCTCCCTGAATTTGAAAAAAATCCGTCGGAAGGAGGCGCTGCAATCGCGATTTTTGTGCCATTTTCAATACTGTACCGATTAAAAGTATATGAAGTTATGCATCGAATTTAACCAAATTTTTTGTGTAAGTGTATGACTATGGCTAGTTGGTCCTCCTTGAATTAAAAAATAATCCGCCGGAAGGGGGCACTGTAATCGTAATTTTTGTGCCATTTTCAATATTGTACAGACAAAAGTACATGAAGTTATGCATCGAATTGAACGAAATTTTTTGTGTAAGTGTATGGATGTGGCTAGTTGGATCCCCTTGAATCTGAAAAAAATCCGCCGGAAGGGGGCGCTGCAATAGCGAATTTTATGCGTTAATATTTTCAATATTGCACCGCATAAAAGTGTATGAAGTTAGTTCTAGAATTGAACTAAATTTTTTGTATATGATTATTTTTTAGTAAGGCAAGTAGGTCCTCCCTGAATTTGAAAAAAAAAAAAAATCTGCCTATCATTCTATTGTCCATTGGCTCGTGCAGAGACGGAAATTCGTTTTTACTCTAATTAGTTGATTGAAGCAGAAATTTAAGATGAAAATCAAAGTTGGTATGCTATTGAATTTAAGTTATTAAAGCATTAAAATGAGTAACAATTTTTTTATATATTAAAATGTACCTATGAGATAGAAGAAAGTTTTAGGATTGGCACATCCAACTAGTTTTTTATGGGTTTAAGCGCTTGTATTTGTTTGCAAAAAAAATTTTTTTCATGCAGAGAGCTAAAAATGCTGTTTATACGTAAGAAAATGTTGTTTTATTTAATTAATTAAAATTAAATTTAAGAAATATGTATACATAACTTCTGGATTAACAAATGTTTTCTAATGTCCCATTTAAAATTAATATTTAAAATTGGTCAATTAAAAAAAATAATTCATTGAGTTATTTTTTTCTATTTCTTTTTTTCTCTTAATTTTGTTTTAGGTGATTTTATTAGGACAGCAAAAAACTTTTTCGTTCAAAAATTTAAAAAGAATGTTTTACAATGTTAGTGAGAAAATAATTATGAAAAAAAATTAAGCACTTTCTTACCCAATAACCCATTTTTTTTTTTTTTTCGATTTCCTCATTCAAATTTTCAAAAAAAATTAAATAAATAAATAAAATCATGTACGTTTCTTAAAATATCTAAATAAATGAAAAATTCAGCGAAGGTTGAATATACAAGAAATGTGAAAATTTTTCCTTCCGAGGAAAGAGTTCTTCTATCTTTAGATTTTTCCTTTTGTGCACTTCTGTCTCGTCAGCAAAAAACTTATTTAAGCAATTAGTTAAAAAAATATATATAAATAGCTAAAAAATAATATTTTGAGTGTACTGCAGAAAAATTTTCTTAAAATAATAATATGTAATTTCTTAAATAATAAACATCTCTCTCCCTTTTTTTACTAGCACCTTACAACAAAGTTGAAAAGTGCTTATGCATTCGGTTTGTCTGGCCGTCTGTCCGCGCTCTAACTCACTTAAATATACTCGGATTGCCATGAAATTTTAGAACGTTATTAATGTTTACCCTAGAACGAACCCTATTGAAAATGAAGTTTCTACCATGATTAGTTTATCTACAGAGAGAATCAAAGGTTTCCCATTACATTACGGCCTATGGGGGAAAATCGTTTCAAAGGAATTTTAAAGATTTATACCCTGTCAATCATATTAAAACTTGTATACTTTTACGAGGTGCATCTATAAAATATAAGGTGAAAATGTAACTATTATTCATTTATAGGGCCACACAAAAAAATTCCATTAGATAATGGTAAAAGGGGGAATTGTGTGTGATATATTTTAAATATATTAAACTGTTTCATGTATAATAAAATTGATGTATGTCAATGAGGCTTAGTATAAATTATACGATACTGCCTTCCCTAATATAAAGTACATAGCATTTACAGGAACCTACAAAAGATTTCAAACAGTAAATTCTTTCCGAAGTACTTTATATGTATCCGATGATAGCTGATGGATGGATGAAATGCATTTTAATTATGATATGCGCGTATAAGTTTCACTAAATTTATGCATATTATATGGTGTGTATAACTGCTATAGTTAATATACAGGGCTACCCAAAAGAGCTCGCCAACGTTACTGAATATGAACATAAATTACTAAAAGGAGATTCTCAAATAAATTATACATTTTTACGCTGAACTGTATTAAATTTACTAAGAAATGTTTGCAGAATATAGATAAATGATATACAGGGCCACGCAAAGAATTGGGTACATGGAGCCTATGAATGATAATTTATGAGAAAGTGATTTCAGTTGCTTTAAGCGTGTTTTAGTTTAAAATAAATTTTATATGAACACTGATGTGTAATAAAGGTCCCAGGCAAACTACACGGCTGAACAAAATATTCAAGTATGTTTCCAATTATTAGTATAAATTGCTGAAAGAGAAATTTCAAGCTACTAGGCATTTTTTGCTAAACAAAATTTTCCTCTTATATAGTATGTATATTAACGGACAGATTAATTACAAGACTGTTCAATAATATTGGAATACATATTTGGCTTTATATCCTTATTTACTTAAATAACGAAGTTTTGTTAAAGATTTCATGGAGCGTTTGAAAGTGCTTCATAATCTATGCTTAATGCATGGTTTTTCTTACTTGTTTCTCTTTAAGATTGGAATTTTAAAAATGTGTGTCTCCTCTAGCTAGAAAAGAAGGAAATAACTTTAGAAAAAAACTAAACATTTAAGAAAGGTGAAAATTTTTCCATTCTCACTGCAAAAAAAACTTTTTTTTTTTCTTTTCTTATAATTACTTTTGTCTTGCCAACGAAAGGACTTTTTAGACCAAAAGTTAAAATGAGTGTTTAAATGAAAAGAGGGGGAAAAGATTTTGAATAAAATATATAAAATTAAACACGATAAATTTATAAATTTTATTATTTATTTTTATTTTATTTGTTTATTTATTTTTGTCGCCTATTTATTTAGGCTGGATTAATATAAAAAAAAAATACTATTTATATGTTTTCCAAAATATCAAGCATAAGCGAAAAAAATTAAAAATGAAGAGCTCGTAAATTCTTTATATTTTAGATTTTTCTTTGTGCACTTCCGTCTTATTCATATAGGGTTACGTGGGGCAACTGGCCCATGATTTTACAATGCGGCTATTCTGGCAATGATACAGATTCTGGCATCAACTTCCAAAAGCTAAGGTTCATTTGAATTAAAGTTTGGACCTCTATAAATATGTTTTCTCTTAGGTTCAGTGTATCAGACAGAAATTTAAAAAAAAATAAATTTTACTGTCTAAAAATAAAAAAGTCCTTCCGGCAATGCCAGGAGGAAGAGGTAGCTTTCATATACTTATATTTATTTACTTTATATTAAGTTATATAAATCAAATATACGAAGCTCAAAATAGTGGAACACGATTATGTAAGATTGAATACTAGTTTTTGTCAATACTGAATATTAATAGGAATTTTTAGATATTAGTCATCTTTTATTCAACCTGGTTTTATTTTAAGCGATTTGTAGGGTCGCCAAATTCCACGATATCCATTTTAAAGCAGCATGATGGATAAAAAAAAAACCAATGAGCTTGATAGAAATGTTAATTCATGCGAAAATGAACACTCACATTGAAATCGATGAATATATACGAGTGCTGTCGCGCTTTTTTAAAAAAATGTCACCCACATTAGAAATTCAAACTGCTATATCCCAAGCGTTTTTCAAGGTAAAGACAAAGCAAAAAATATTCCGGAGTTCATTATTAAGATAAATAGTTTAGAAAGAACCTTTTTTCAATTTCTAATTTTTTGTTTATACATCATTATACATTTAAAAGATTTTTGACAAATTTAAGTGGCCGCCATTTTGAAACAAGATGGCGGATAAAGTTTGTCCGTGAACTCGGTAACGACATTGGTATGTAGCATGAACACACGGAGTTATATCGAAATCAGTTTATAAACATGCGTATTAACACGTGACAAATTTCAGACCATTTCAAAATGTCAATCACACTGGAAACTTAAAGTGCTAAAACTCAGTCATTTTTCAAGATACAAGTGAAACAAAAAATACTCTGGAATCTTTGTATCAAGGTCAAAACACAAAAGAAAAATCTTTTTCAATTCCTTCCTTTTTTGCACGTACTTTTAAAATTTAAATTAAAAAAATAATATTGCACCATTTTGAAACAAGACGGCGGTGTTGGAACTGGCCAACGAACATAATATGGCATAAGAAACATAATATGGCCAGGCATAAGTATGTCCTATCTACGCACCAAGTTTCATCCAAATCTGTGTATGAATACGCGTGTTATCACGTGACGAAAACCAGATCATTTCAAAATGTGAGCAACACTAGAAATTAAAAGTACTATAACTCAGACATTTTTTAAGATACAAACGAAACAAAAAGTGCTTTGGAATCTTTGTATCAAGGTCAAATGCATAAAAGAAAAATCTTTTTCAATTTCTCACTTTTTTGTACCTAATTTCAAATTTTAAATTTCTTTTAAAAAATTTAAATAGACGCCATTTTTAAACAAGATGGCGGATGAAACTCGTTAACAAACTCGGTCCAGCCTTTATTAAGTACTATGTACACACCAAGTTACATCCAAATCGATTTATAAATACGAGTGTTATTACGTAACAAAATCAGATCGTTTCAAAATGTCAGCCATAAGAAAAATTCAAAGTGCTATAACTCAATCATTTTTTAAGATATAGACAAAGTAAAAAGTGTTCTAGAATCGGTGTTTTAGGATCTAACACATAAAATAAAAATATTTTTCAACTTTTAATTTTTTAGCATTTATTTTAAAATTTAAAATTTTTAAAAAAATTTAAATGGCCGCCATTTCGAAACAAAACGGCTGATGAAGCTGGCCAACGAACTCAATCGAGATATTTGTATGTACTATGTACATACCAAGTTTCATTCAAATCAGTTCATAAAATCGTTAGTTATAGCATGACAAAAATTAGATCGTTTGAAAATGTCAGCCATAGGAAAATTTCAAAGTGCTATAACTCAATCATTTTTCAAGATATAGACAAAATAAAAAATGTTCTGGAATTGGTGTTTTGAGATCTAACACATAAAGTAAACATATTTTTCAACTTTTAATTTTTTCACATTAAATTTTAATTTTTAATTTTTTTTTAAATTTTTAAATGGTTGCCATTTTGAAACAAAATGGCGGATGATGCTGGCCAACGAACTCGGTCGAGATATTTGTATGTATTATCTACATACCAAGTTTCATTCAAATCGGTTCATAAATACGTTAGTTATCGCATGACAAAAATCAGATATATATATATATATATATATATATATGTCAACAATTGAACGGAGGGTGGTTTTGGGGTCTGGGGGGGGTCATGATCGGTGAAACTATACAAAAATTTTCTGGAAGTGTTTACCCCCGGAAGGCTGCAATAGGTAGCTTTTTACTTTTTGTAATGAAAGCTACCTAAAACTATGTGTGTTTAACTTTTCTCTCTTCGTGGTTTCATTTTCTCCATGAAAATGGGGCAACTGGACCAGGAGGGTCTGTGATCCTCACACGTTTGTGTTTTTTAATATGGTGTATCAGGTGAAAAAAGTGTAAACAACTTAAAAATTTTAAATCAGGCAGTTCATGTAAATTATACATCAATTAAAGTACTTTCTAAGGGAAAGTTTTCTGTTAAATTGTCTAAAAAAACACTAAATGTGAAATTATTGGATTTATTTACACCAAAAGCATAGGAATTTAGTGAGTACATGTTTTACTCATAAGTACTAATGTTACATGGATATTTTAGGGAAAAAATAACAAGATAAGTCTGTGAACAAACGGCTAAGTAAGTACATAAATACCCCATTCTCACTTTTAGTTACTCCCCATTGAAGTTCGATATTTCCAATAAACGTGTGGAAAATGTAACTATGTTTTTATACCGATCAGTGCCATTTTTCATTGGTTTCGATAATTTTCGAATAATGTTACTTTATCTTATGTACACTACTTCATTTGTATCATAAAGTTTCAAAGTTTAGCTATCTCACTTAAGAAATTCGGTTTGATACCCACAGTATGCTTTTAAAATGTTTATTATATAATTTTTATAAGAAATTAAATTTTTTTCTTTATTTAATATCTAATATTAATAATAATGGGGAAATTAATTTTCCGTAGTAAGAGAAGCTAAAAAAAAAGTGATTCGATATGATGCAGTTACATGTCCTGGTTACCCTATTCTTGCAAAGTTAATGCAGTAACTCGGACACCGGCCATACATTTGAAGCTTGAAATATATATATATAGATACCTGATAATATTAATGCAGTTATATGACTAATGTTTAAAATATATATATTGGTTAATAAAAGAACTTTTAGTATTTTAGTAAAAAGCCGTGAAGCTCAGTGAAACTGACGTTGTTTTAAAAAAAATAAACCGAAATTTTTGACACCTTCCACAGCAAAGACAGAGTTATGACTGATTTGGCACACGTTGTTTTAAGAAGTAGGGATTTCGGGGCATTGTTTACAAAAGCTTAAACTTAAAAAGCATAAACGGTTTTTTAGAAAACAACCTATGGTCCAATTACCTCGTGACCCCAGTTGCCCCCGCAAACCTTGTATATTTTTAATTTATTCGTACAATAACTTAAAAATATTTTTTTAAAAGAAAGATAAGAAAGAAAGTTTCAGATAAGTTGTAGAAAATTAAATAAGATAATTGTGTGTAATTTTTTAGATAATACCATTTTTTTTTTCATTTTTTTTTTCATTTAAAATTGGCATTTATAATATACATAAAAACCTCTAACTAACGAACGTCTGAATTTGTCCGGTATTTGGAGGTACCCGAATCCAGTGGAAAAAACATACTGATAATAACTGTGTTTGAAATTGAAAAAGTGGGCCTCGAAAAACAGGTATCTATTATTCTGGAATGCCCAATATCGAGGTTCTAATGTGTATGCATCCAAATATGAACAAAATATATAGAAACTAAAGATAAATAAGCGTCTTCCGATAAGTTAACTAACTAAGATGAATGATTTAAAAAAAAAAAAAAAAAATCGAGAAACGCTAGTTTGCGAATTTTTCAACTCTCTTATCTCCACAACAACTAACTGTTTCATAATTAAATGAAAGTTAGGGAGTTTCAAGGCTCTTAACCTCCTCTGTCCTAATGTCACCTGAAGGAGACACTAAAGAACTACCTTTAAATGAATTTAAATATTTCTAGAACCGTTAAGTTTCGTTCTGGACATTTTTAATGCATGTGTGCATGCCATAAGCATTGATATATAGACTGATATATCTTTAGAGATTTTTATAGTAATTTTGAAGGTTTCTATAGTCCTTTATAATATTTGTCTCCGGACTGAGGAGGTTATAACTTTGAAAACTTACATTTTTAGATTTTACACTCCCATTTTTCTTGAACATTTTGGTATACATCATTTCCTTGAAATTCCCATTCTAACAGGAGTTATGGTTATTATAATTACGAAGTGAAACCCGTCGAAATTCGACGAAGGAAAATCTTAAAGACAGAACTGTTTCATTGATTTATAATAAATCTACAAAATTAGTTACAGTAAAAAATACATCTTATATTGATCAGTCTAATCCTCAAACAAATATTATTTTAAACTAAAATTAACAAAATACTATAAAACTCAATTATTTAAATTATTAAAAGAAATAAAACCGAAATTCACCGGATTTCTCATTTTAATTTCTTTCTTTCTTTTTCTTTTTCTTTCTTACTTTTTTTTTTTTTTTTTTTTTTTTTTTTTTTTAATTTTGAGAGAAAATGGAGTGATGTTGTTGCCACAATTACAAAATTGGTACTAAAAATTAAAAAAAAAAAATCTAAAATAAATAGAGATACAGTTTTGAAGCAAATTGCATTTAAAAGTAAATTTTTTTCTTTATACGACGATGAAAAAATTAAAAATGTACGATGTTTTGAAGAGTAAAATTTGCAGTTACAAAACTGAAAATGCATAAAAAAGTGTTGCGCGTTTTAATTTATACTTTTTTTTTTCAATTTTAAGAGAAAATGGAGTTATTTTGCTGCCAAAATTACAAAATTGTACTAAAAACTGTAACAAAATTAATATCTCAAAAATAAATTGAAATACAGCTTTCAAACAAATTGCATTTAAAAATACGTGTGGCACTCGGGGACTGCTGCGGTAAAGCTATTGCATAGCATCTTTATCAACTTATGCAATTATAATTATTTATTTATTTTTTATTTATGCAGCTTTTTTTTTTTTTTTTTTTTTTTTTTTTTTTTTTTTTTTTGTCTTTGATATTAATTCAAGTTACATTTTTTGAACGTGATGACCGATAACAATTTTTTTTTCTTTTATTGAATAAATGAGAAGTTAATATCGTTTAAAATATTTTTATTATCTTACAATACATGTAGGTTAATCAGGAATTTTTATCATTGAAACTATACGTTTATGGTAGCTGAAATAATAAACATAAATTTGAGCCTTGATATTCTCAAAATATCTGAAAAATACCGCATCAATGTCTGCCGAAGTCTACCGAAGGATACCGTTCCGAAGTCTGCCAAACTGAAGAGACGTTAGCCGGAGTGTTAGGTTTTTTTTCTCGTTACGGAATTTCTAGATTCATTCGCCGCGCTCAAAGCCCGCCATAAAAGCTATGCAATACCTTAATAAATTACCAAACAAAATTTGGCCGCGCTACGAAAATTAGATCGCGAGTTATAAGCATTTTAAGTTTTCCAAACCTCACCGTGGGGATCTCGTGTCACCAAAAATTAACACTGTCTCATAATAAATTACCAAACAAAATTTGGCTGCACTACGAAAATTAGATCGCGAGTTATAAGCATTTTAAATTTTTCGACCCTCACCATGGGGGATCTCCTGTCACCAAAAATTAACACTGTCTCATAATAAATGACCAAAAAAATTTGGCCGCGCTACGAAAATTGATTGCGAGTTATAAACATTTTAAATTTTTCAACCTTTACAGTGGGGGGTCTCCTGTCACCAAAAATTAACACTCTCTCATAATAAATTACCAAACAAAATTTGGCCGCGCTACGAAAATTAGATCGCGAGTTATAAGCATTTTAAATCTTTCGACCCTCACCGTGTGGGGAGGGTCTCCTGTCACCAAAAGTAACACTGTCTCATAATAAATTACCAAACAAAATTTGGCCGCTATACGAAAATTAGATTGCCACTTATAAGCATTTTAAATTTTTCGACCCTCAACGTGGGGGGTCACCTGTCACCAAAAGTAACACTATCTCATAATAAATTACCAAACAAAATTTGGCCGCGCTACGAAAATTAGATCGCGAGTTATAAGCATTTTAAATTTTTCGACCCTCACCATGGGGGATCTCCTGTCACCAAAAATTAACACTGTCTCATAATAAATGACCAAAAAAATTTGGCCGATGTACGAAAATTGATCGCGAGTTATAAACATTTTAAATTTTTCGACCCTCACAGTGGGGGGTCTCCTGTCACCAAAAATTAACACCCTCTCATAATAAATTACCAAACAAAATTTGGCCGCGCTACGAAAATTAGATCGCGAGTTATAAGCATTTTAAATTTTTCGACCCTCACCGTGTGGGGGGGGGGGGTCTCCTGTCACCAAAAGTAACACTGTCTCATAATAAATTACCAAACAAAATGTGGCCGCTATACGAAAATTTGATTGCCACTTATAAGCATTTTAAATTTTTCGACCCTCACCATGGGGGATCTCCTGTCACCAAAAATTAACACTGTCTCATAATAAATGACCAAAAAAATTTGGCCGCGCTACGAAAATTGATCGCGAGTTATAAACATTTTAAATTTTTCGACCCTCACAGTGGGGGGGTCTCCTGTCACCAAAAATTAACACTCTCTCATAATAAATTACTAAACAAATTTTGGCCGCGCTACGAAAATTAGATCGCGATTTATAAGCATTTTAAATTTTTCGACCCTCACCGTGTGCGGGGGGGGGGGGGTCTCCTGTCACCAAAAGTAACACTGTCTCATAATAAATTACCAAACAAAATTTGGCCGCTATACGAAAATTAGATTGCCAGTTATAAGCATTTTAAATTTTTCGACCCTCAACGTGGGGGGTCACCTGTCACCAAAAGTAACACTATCTCGTAATAAATTACCAAACAAAATTTGGCCGCGATCCGAAAAGTAGATCGCGAGTTATAAGCATTTTAAATTTTTCGACCCTTTCCATGAGGGGGGGGGGGTGTCTCCTGTCACTAAAAATTAACACTGTCTCATAATAAATCACCAAACAAAATTTGACCGCGCTACGAAAATTAGATCGCGAGTTATAAGCATTTTAAATTTTTCGACCCTCACCGTGGGGGGGTCTCCTGTCACTAAAAACTAACACTGTCTAATAATAAATCATCAAACAAAATTTGGCCGCGCTACGAAAATTAGATCGCGAGTTATAAGCATTTTAAATTTTTCGACCCTCACCGTGGGGGGGGGTCTCCTGTCACCAAAAACTAACACTGTCTCATAATAAATCATCAAACAAAATTTGGCCGCGCTACGAAAATTAGATCGCGAGTTATAAACATTTTAAATTTTTCGATCCTCACCATTGGGCGGGTCTCCAATCACCAAAAGCTACATTATCCTACCTTGTTTTATCTTAAGACGATTCTTTTCTATACACATTCTATCAGGAATTTTTATTATCGAAACTATAGATTTATAGTAACTGAAATAAGAAATATAAGTTTGAAACTTGATATCCTCTAAATATCTGAAAAATACCGCCTCAATGTCTGCCGAAGTCTGCCGAACTGAAACGACGTTAGCCGAGTGTTAGGTTTTTTTTCGTTACGGAATTTCTACATTCGGTCGCCGCGCTCAAAGCCCGCGATAAAAGCTATACAATAGCTTAATAATTTTTTTTTCACTATACACTGTTAAAAAAAAAATCTGTGAATGCATGGTAAAACTACTAGCAGCAATGTAACCAGACATTTACCTCTCCGTTTGTAGATTTTCCGTTTTCGAAAATAAAAGAAAGGAAATTTCCGTTTGAAGAAGCGGTAACTTTTCGTTACATGGTTTGATTTTTAATAATAATAGTTAAATTTAAATTAATGTACCGAACAGTCGCCAAAGAATTCGATGTGTCGAGTGATTTTGAGCTGCTATATTTTTTAACGTAATTTAATTTATTTCTAATCTTTTGTTTAATTTTTTTCAAGCCGTCCTGAGGATTGAACGCGAGAGCTTTCGACAGCAAAATAGATCTTAGTGACTGAGCCAAAGCAGCTGATGGCAGTCTGTACAAAGTATGTCTTTTGTGAGTTAGTGGAAAAATCTGTTGTGCTTTTCAGAGATTTCGTTTCAATATATTCGTTACGATATTTGTAAGCAGTTTATTTTATTTTATTTTAGACCGATGCATAATACTTTTATTTTTTAATCATTTTTATTTTTTTAAATAATTTAAATTAAAAAAAAATCCCAATTTAAAATCTCTATTTTTTTTTTATTGAACTTATGGAAGCAAAATTATTCATTTTTTACAAAAAATAATGTTATAGACAATTTTTTTTAATTATCGCACACAATTTATTTATTTTTTGGGAGGGCTAATTAAATAAATAATTTTTTACGAAGAAATAAGAGAAAAATATACAGAAAAAATGTAATTAAAAGGTACTTTTCATGTTTTCATTATTTCATGGCGCTAGTGGGATTCACACCCTCAATCTACGCTCGCAGGTATTTAGTGACGTGATACCTTAACCACTCGTTCATGGAGATCCCCAGATAACGGAATGCCTCCGTTTTTTCTTTCTCTTTTGATCCGTTTCGTTATTTTCAGGAAATATGGTGGAGTTTTCAGTTTTTTAACGGAAAATGGCCTTTTGTTGTGAAAAGGGACTTTTTCTGTGAAATTCAGGAAAAATATATCCGTGAATTTCAGATTTTTTTTTTTTTTTTTTTTTTTTTTTTTTTTAGCAGTGTGCGACAGTGTAAAAATTAAAAATATGCGATGTTTATAAGTGTAAAATTTGCAGTAGTGAAAATTGCAAAACTGAAATTACAGGGGAAAGTTTTGCCATTCGTAAAATGACGTATGCGTTACGCACAGATACGTTTGGCCTATATAGATACTCGCTAAATAGCTGAAGTGGCGTTTCCGAAACTTTGAACTCACGTTTCAAACTTAAAGTGTTGTGTCTAAATATATAGGTTACTTGCTGAAAGTGGGTGAAAAAATTAACTCATCTCTTTGATCCATGTATATGATTGGTACAAATTGTTTCAATCAGGAAATGCCCTTTGTGTGAAATAAAACACTTTTCATTTTTCAAGCTATGCGAAATTTAATTTCTCTTTCCCTTAGTTCTTCAGCAATACAAGTGATTTCCTTCGCATCTCTTACCCTCGTATTCACCATCTACCGAATCTAGAAATCATGAGTAATTAAGTAGCGCAAAATTCAACTGTGTTTGAGGGGTGGGGAGGGTAACATTTCAACTCCTGAACACAGTTCAGTTTGCGCTTCTTAACCACTTCCTACGATTCAGAATTTGAGCTCTAAGATTTGAGTCTAAGCTTTTGCAACTATCGAATTAGACACAAAAAATTGTTGTTAAATAAATATATTATATATTATATTTCAAATACTGGAGCGGAGGATCCTCTAGTTAGTTTATTTCTTCAAAACAGCATGAACAAATAAAGAGATAAAGAAATTGTTCGCTTACCTCATTTATGGTCCCCTCAGATCATTCAATGCACAAGCAGACGCTATAAATCCATATTAGCAGAGCAAAGTAGAAGCTGCTGTAATATACTAAAAAATATTATTAGCGGTGTATTGTGTAATGTTTTAGCAGTCATATCAAGGTAAATATATTTCTTTTGATTTTAATATTTAATATAGAAAACACACAATATAAAATTCTCTGGGCTATACATTTTTAGATAGGAGAGGAAAAATACATCTCTCCTTCTGCATATTTCACGTCAAAACTGCGTAGTAAAATATAGAAAGTTAAACGGATTACAAAGTTCAAGTAACATCTACACTTCTTTGATTGTCCGAAAAGGAAAGAACTATGTAAACCGCAAAGTGGAGAAATTTGTTCTTGGTGGAAATGAAATAAAATAAAAAATTTCTTGAATAAAGTGTCTGAGTTCTTGTTTCGAAGATTCGTATGTCCAATAAAAATAAAGGTTAAAATAACAGTTGTTGGTTACTCTAAAGTTTAAGGCACCCTCTAACGAAGTTTTTTTAAATTTATCTTTAAAATTTATTTTCAAGGAAATATTGACATAAAGACTAGTTTTAGCGAAAACCGCAAACGAATCGACCAATTTTTCCGTTTTTTATAATCATTTGAAATTTCAGCCTCCCCAACTCCTTTAAACACAGTTCAGTTTTCGCTAACCACTCCCAACGATTTAGATTTTCAGCTCGAAATTTAAGTTTATGTCTAAGCTTTAAGGAAAAAAAAAATCAATGAGATGCAAAAATTAACGGTAAAAAACAATTGTACGTTACTCCAAAGTCTAGAGCACCCTCTATTGGCATTTTTTGAAATTTATCTTTAAAATTTATTTTTAAGACAATACTGACATAAAGAATAGTTTTAGTGAAAACCACAACTCAATTGACTAATTTTTCCGTTTTTTATAATTATTTGAAACTTTGGACCCTAAACTTTAAGGGCGGCTATCTTCTTCGGAAAATGTTTGAGACCCTTGGTTTTCTATTTAATATTGTTTGTGTTGATGTGTACTATCACCCCTTAAACTTTTCCTAAGAGTTTAGATACACACTGTATACAGTCAGTCTCTATATAACGAAATCCATTGTTCAGTCAAAAAATTCGTTGTATTGAAAAATTCGTTGAATAGAGAACGGCAAAAAAATTTTTCATTTAATGTTTAATTTTTGAAAGAGTATTGTTTTTGAGCTGTTTAAGTTTTTGAAATGTTTAACGGATCTTTGCTGGAATCTCAATCATTTTAGCCCTTTTTTTTTTTTTTTTTTTTTTTTTTTCACAGTGTCTTATTTATTATTTTCAAAATTATTACTTTATCAGAGAGAGTTACGCTTATCCTAGGAGCGCTTTTATGCAGAGTAGAAAATCACGCAAACATACAGTGGCGCCAACTTTTGAAAAATATTAGGTTGGCTCAAAAATATTGGGTGGGCTCAAAAATATTTTGGTAAAATGATACAGTCAGTTTATTCTTCTTTGAAGGGTGCGCAGATGATGAAAGATGCGAATTTTAAGCCAAGCCATCATGTTTTAATAAAGTTGTGATTTTATTAAATTATATTCTCATGCATTTTCCTTTATAAAGACACTAATATTCATTGTAATATCATCATGCCATGAACATGACTACAAATTGAAATAGCAGAAAGTGGACATTTGAGTTATTTTGGGATTTATGGATGTCAGTTGGAATATTAAAACAAATGGTTATTGAGAAAATAATTTTTGTTTCAGGGAGAAAAAAAAATAATAAAATATTGAAATAAATAACAAAATATAATAATGAAAATTGGGCATGCTAGGATTCAAAATCACTGGGTGGGCTCGGGCCCCATGGGCCCATATAAGTTGGCGTCACTGCCAGCATAGATGAATTTAGTAGCAATTCTTCATTCAAATGATCTCTCAGAACAAAAAATGTTCCGAGTCGCTACAAACAAACATCCACTCTAAATTCTAAAAGTAATGAGAGTTAGTTTAGGTAGATGAAAACCTGCTGAAAATAACGGCCTTTTCTGAAATTACTCTTTTATACCTGCCTTATTATCCAAACCAAGAAACAAACAACATTTTCAAGGCGACAATGGAATAGTTGAATCTTTTAGGATGCTTTGTGATATGTTTCAATCTTTTCCAAGAAAGCATGCTCGTTTTGGTTAAAACAAAGTCAGGTGTAACCGCGCAAAAAAAAGGGTGGGGGGGGGGTACTTGGGGGGGACGAATATCTTTTTTTGGACAGAAGGAATAAGGTAGATGAATGCATCTATGAAATATAAACTAGAAATCCACGAAAAGAAAAAAAAACTTATTCTATAAGTAATTTGAAGCGTTTTCTAAACATATGAAAGAGCATTTTTGAAAAAAAATCGTTAAATGGAGATATATATTTCTCCATATGGAGCTATTTTTTAATATAGTTATGAAAAAATTGACCGTTCCCATAAAAAATTCGTTAAATAGAGAAATTATATTATATCTTTCGCTAAAAAATAAATTTGTAAATGTGTCAAAATGTTTTGCTCTTGTTGAGCCGAGTAGTTGAGAAAACTTTTTAACATCTTCTAATTTTTTATGTATAACTTTTTTAAAGGATGTCTCTTTTATTAGTTTTTTCGTCACAATACCTTTAAAATACTAAAGTGTTAAATTATTATTCACAGTTCATTTTATATGTTTCTTTATAATACGTAAATAAAAAAAATAAAAAAACAAGAAAGAAACTATAATATTACATATATTATTTCCGAATCTTTTCTTCCTATTTTTTTCCGTTATGTCGGAATTTAATGTTTAAGGTTTGAAAATAACACATATTTCTTTCTCTTTCACACACATACATTTAAAAGGATCTTCGTATACTTCCTTTAAATATAATCAATGGGGAAAATGATACCATAGATTAAATTCATCCGATCGCATATAAACTAACTGATTTTGCGTTGTTTTTTTTAATGAATTTCCCAAATGAAATTTCTTTTCAGTGAGTCATACTTCATTATGTATAGCTCTGCAACAAGGTAACCGATCTTACCAAAAAAGTAAAAGATGTGCCATTTTTTTATGATTTTATCTAAAATTAAATACTAAAAGAAAAATCAGTTTTTCCCCTTTTTTATAGAGTTAATACACTATATTGCCATTGATTATGGGACACTTGCGATTTTAGACATTTTACTAAATCTCTAGAAAAATACATGAGGAATCATCTCGAAACTCTTAGTGTATAAATATAATAGTATAAGTCATACATCTCCGTGAAGATTTTTCCCCGAAACTCCAAAGGGGACCGTCAACAAATTAAAAAAGAATGAATATCTTTTGAATAACCCTGTCAAAACTAATGTAGCAAAAGCGCTCAAACTCTAGATTGTGATTGAATGCCTTATTGTAATAAGCCTTGTGCATTTTTATGCAAATAGCATGCATACTCACAGAGTAATTAAGGTTTTTATAAAAATGATCCCAAATTTTTCCAAGTTTTTTCCTTATAATTTTCAGAGTTCTTAATATAAAATGTTATTTTTTTTCAGAAAATATGACAAACAACATTGCGCGCAGTACCCTGTAATCAGAATTAAAAAATAATGAAAATTGTATAAAAAATGAGTTGGTTTACTAAATAATTTTTTACTGCGCATGCGTCAACGATATCAAAATTTCATTTGCATATTATGTTAGCTAAATGTATAGAGTAACTTTTGTAAAAGTCACAAAATCATAACTTGAAAATTCTAACAATAATCGCCAATTGAATAAGTCGAAAATCCGTTATTCTCAAAATGAAGCAAAAACAAGAGGGGTTGTATCCATATATTCATTGATTAGTGTCAATATAGAATACACAATATGGGATGTACTACTGCATTTGGATAAAATCCCTGATTTTTTTGCTTCATTTTGGAAACAACGGATTTTGTCCTTTTTCTATAGACGATTACTTTCAGAATTTTCAAGCTATGATTTTGAGACTTTTACAAAAGTTGCTCTATACATTTAGCTAACATAATATGCAAATGAAATTTTGATATCTTTGACGCATGCGCAGTAAAAAATTATATAGTAAACCTACTCATTTTTCATACAATTTTTATTATTTTTTAATTCTAATCACAGGGTACGGTGTGCAATGTTGTTTGTCATATTTTCTGAAAAAAATATTATTTTATATTAAGAACTCTGAAAATTATAATGGAAAAACTTGGAAAAATTTAGGACCATTTTTATAAAAACCTTAATTACTCTGCGAGTGTGCATGCTATTTGCATAAAAATGAACACAGTGTATTAAAATAAGGCATTCAATCATAATCTAGAGTTTGAGCGCTTTTGCTACATTAGTTTTGACAGGGTTATTCAAAAGATATTCATTCTTTTTTAATTTGTTGACGGTCCCCTATGGCGTTTCGGTAAAAAATCTTCACGGAGATGTATGACGTATACCATTATATTTATACACTAAGAGTTTCGAGATGATTCCTCATGTATTTTTCTAGATATTTAGTAAAATGTCTAAAATCGCAAGTGTCCCATAATCAATGGCAATATAGTGTATATACTTTACATTTTCACACTGATAAGGAAATCTGGTTCTGGCATCCAGAATCTAATAGTCCAAGAGCCGACAGCGCAAAACTCTATGTCGTCGGGCACAAGAATATTATGGAAGAGTAGTAATAGGGGAATCTAATGATTCATGTCTGCCGGAAGTGAAGTGGTGCATATACCAAAAATTAATACCACTAGTCGTTGACTCGTAGGCTTAGCATTGTATTTTCCTGCACCCAGTTTTCAGTGTTGTCATACTTTTGATTGTATTACAAACACAATGCTAAACCTACGAGTCAACCACTAGTGGTGTTAATTTTTGGCTTATGCACTACTACACTTCCGGCAGACATGGATCATTAGATTCCCCTATAACTACTCTTCCATAAAATAAAGGGTATTTTCTTGTGTTCGATGACATAAGGTTTTGTGCTGTCGGTTCTTGGACTATAAATTGTGGCTCCAGAAAAAATAGTTCCGTCTCATCCCTATAAATTCTAGTTCCCTTTGCTGGAGAGTTCTAGAGTATCTTACTAGAATTCAAGGGCGTTCCGCTATATTCTCGAGGACAAACTTATTTAAAAATCTCTGCAAATAGATCCGAACACAAGAGGCTAGTTTTAGTAACTAAAATTCTAGTTTATGAAACCATTCCGGAAATCAAGCAATGATTTATCGGTACTGAAACGATTCACTATCGTTTCGTCACTTAGAAAACAAGAGACCTGAAATTCTAGATCATTTAGTCTATTCAGTTTAGTTGTTTACCTTATTAGCATAGCTCGGAAATCTATATTTCTAGTTTAGGGAGTCAGAAAATGACTACCTATTTATTTTAACTGTTTTTTTTTTTTTTTTTTTTTTTTTTTGGTGCAGTGTACAAATGAAACCATGAAAGTTATAGTACAAAAAAACTGGTGTTACAAACAATTGATGGTACAAAAAACTGATGATACAAAGAACTGATTTACAACTTTTTTTTTTTTTAATTTGGGTTCTAAGTTGGCCTCTCCTGGGACTACGTTACTCAAATCATTTGTTACATCCAAAAAAAAAAAAAAAAGTTAAAATTCTTCAAGCGATTTTTTACTTTATTCTATCTTCATAAGGAGACAGTATTAGATTCGTGAAAATTTTCGCCTTCCGTTTTAACGATTTAACTGTTTTTAAAATGGCTATCCGTGAACCTGCATATCTATGTGCCTGATCTGTTTGTATATAATTGAAATTTTGTGAACTTTCTACTCTGTTAAAAATTTCTGTAAAAACACAGAAAAGAAAATCGAGACTCTTTCTAAATTTACACCAGTTCTCGGTTATACAGATTCAATCGAGTTTTTTGGTCATCCGACATTTCCCTTACATTATATTTAATTCCCTGTAGGGATTCCGCCTTTATTTAAATATATTTTTTTCTTTGTTATAACTTATAATTCAAAATACACACTTATGAAATTATTTTGTAATTTTATAAGAAATATTTTCAAAAAATTTAGTTTATTTATTTTTTTTATTATTATTTTCTTAAGTTAGAATAATTTAGAAAGGAAAAATCATCTCCTCGGTGTTAGTGTGGATTTTTATCGATTTTTCCCGTGTTGAATCAAACAAGTTGGAAATTGCACATGAAAGTAGCAAATGAGGTGCATTCGTGCGATAACGAAGCTTTAAAAATATCACTCTTATATAACAATTTCATAAAATTGTAAATAGTTTACAATTAAATTGCGCATCAAACAATGTTCTCCCTATACCATTGTATAATACCGTTTATGTAATGGAATACTTTTGTGTGTCCTTGTAAATCAGTAAAAAATGTTCTTTCCACCACAGATTATGCAAAATGTATATATAACATGTACTTTATTGATGCATATCAATTTTATTATGTTCGAAGTTCGAATGAGTGTAACACCATTAAAATGCATTTGAAACATTTTCCCCCTTTGACAGTAATGTAACGGAATACTTTTGATTGTCCTTGTGATTGATCTATGCATCCGATTTTCCTAAAATTTGAAATGAATCAACAAAATTATGGAATAATTACGTATTTTAAACTTCAAACGATTAAAATGCATTTGAAACTTTTTTTCCCCATTGACAGTAATGTAACAGAATATTTTGATGGTCCCTATAATTGATCTATGCATCCGATTTTCATAAAGTTTGAAATGACTCAACAAAATCGTGTAATTATTATATATTTTAAACTTCAAACGATTCGGTTGGGTAGTTTTTGCGTTGTTTTATGCGGACGGACGGACTGAACGACGACTGTAGGTGCTACGTATTTACTTAATTACGAACGCACCTAAAAAGACATATTTTAAACAACATAACAAAAACTAATGTAGCTCAGTTAGTCGAGTGTTCTTTTACCACCAAGAGGTCTCGGCTTCAAACCCTCGGAAGAATAGCTTTCATCGTAAAAAGAAATTTACAGTCTTGTATATTTTAAACAATGTTAATTTACAGATTTTTATTGTAAATTTATTGTAAATTTCTATTGTATTTACAGATTTCTATTGTAAATTTATTGGCCAACTTTTCTGTTATTTAGGAGAATCTCTGTTTTTCTAATCTCTGTCATTTTACATAAGACTTAAAATAATGGATTACCCGTAGATTCACAGTAATTCTGTAATTTCACAGAATTTTTTTTAACAGTATATCTTAAGAACTGTAATGCACGGAATGTTTTCAAACTTCACATTCAGAAACTCCTGCTGATTAGGTTTTAGTGTGAAGCAACAGGTAGCATTGCTATGCTTCGCGCTTTTCACGATTTTCCAGAATAGCTATTCAGCTATTCTATATCTAAAGACGATTCCACAGAATTTCATCCAACATATTCCATTACACCTTCACATAAATAGAAGACACTGATTAAGTTTTGGTGCATACTATGCAAAAGTTGTCACTAATTATGTTCTGCTTTTTCGCGATGTCCTCGACAGCTTTATCTGAAGAGCGAATAGATTGTCATTTAACTTTGGTTGCAGACGATTTTATTTATATAGAAGAATATTTTGTGGTAGCCACAATATACTAGTTTCTTTTTAACACCTTCCAAAATCGTTGAAAAGTGTTCAGGAATTCGGTTTGTCTGTTCTTCTGCACTTGTCTGTTCGTCTAACAGTCTGACCATGCTCTAACTCGCATAAATACAGTCCATTTGCCATGAAGTGGATATATGTTATTGCTATGACACGTTTGCTATCGAAAATTGATGGAAGTTATAACGTTCAAGATGAAAACGTTTTGTGAAAGAGTTCTGCTTGTGAAATACGCCATTGTGTTACTTTTACCTTATGTTGTGAAATATTATTCAAGAAACAATAATTAACCTCAACAGGAACAGTACAACAATATCCCGAGAGATGGCATCACCCAACATTAACTGTCCTAATGACCAAAAGATGTCACCTTTAAACGGAGTTTTTTCTCCAATATCAACCTATTCTTTAAATCCTGAACAATGCTTTAGTGCTGAATTGACAATTTTTTTCTAAAAAGAATATTTTAGAAACTATAAAAATCCCGTTTTATTATGTTATCAGAGTTCGTACATTCAAGCCATATCACGTTGATCTATTCTTTTAATATTCCCTTTAAAATGCGAAAGTTCTTCGACTTCGTAAGGGATTTATAAACAACGGCAAAAATATTAAGAGCAGCTTAAATTCGCTGCAATGTTATTTTTTACTGTATTTATATTAACAATTTAATTTTGTGTTTTTTCATGCATATTCAAGAATAAACAGATGTTCAAGTATAGCCCTCATCAGTCCTTACCTTAAGAGTACTGGCTTTTGAAATTCAGACTTAAAAGTGATATTCGTATTTTTAAATGGCTTGATATTTTTTTTATGTTGAAGTAAATCATATTTAATGTCATCAGTCATATCTGCAATTTTGAAGCCCTGAAAGAAATTCCTCTTCCCTATAGAAAATGTCAAATTTCAAGGTTGTGAATGCCATTTTTATGAAAAATGAAATTCCAGTATGTTTAGAGGGCTATATTTTTGGCAAGCAATAACCAAAATTCTTTTGGCATAAATTATTAGTATAACACTATCTGCTTATTAAAATTTATTTGTTTCCATGGGTCATTGTTACTTTACATTGTTATGTTGCCACAAAGTATAGTCGTTTATATAAAGTATATGACTTTTTGTCCGTTCCCATTTTGTCCAAGACTTAATATCTTATTTATTCTTATTAATACCTCAATTTTTTCTTATAAAATATGAAAGTGCACTACTAAGACAAACTAAATAATATACTACTGCACGGAAATATTGTTCCTGTTAGTAGATATAACCAGCTAAATATTCAAAATTTTCAAAATTCAACATTTAAAGTAGTGTTATTTCAAAAAAGTACCACAGTTGAATGAAACAAAATGTATCACACAGTAATTGAACATATGTACAAATACATAGGAAAGAAAAAGAAAAGGATTCTCGTGCTATTTTTCGCCCCCCCCCCCCCAAAAAAAAATAAAATGAGAATAAGAAAAGCAATATCCATGATCACACTTCCCCTCAAAGAGAAAATAAAACATCCCATTTCTCTATCGGAAGAGGCAACAGAAAAAGATTATTTAATTTTCGGATAGAGAAAAACATAGAGAGGGGAAAGATAAATGAGATTTTTTTATTTTCTGATAGGGAAGAAATATGTTCATAGACATTGTTTATTTGAAATTTTTTTCATTTTTTAAAATATAACTATCAAATGACCCCACTTCTTTTTCTTTTCCATGTTCTTGTACATATGATCACATACTACATGGTATATTTTGTTTTATTTAACTCTTTTTTGAGATATGAGTAATTAAAATGTTGCGGATTTTGAAAATTTTGAATATATAACAGATTATTTTTGCTAACAGGAACAATATGCCGGTACTATATAATTTAACTCTTCCTAGTAGTACATTTTCATGTTCCATAAGACAAAGTTTGGGGTACTATTACTTAAATAAAAAATTATGTTTGGAAAAAGGACAAAAGCGTTATTTCGTATGAATTCCGTGGCAACATAACAATGTAAAATAGCAATGCTACATGGAAACAAATAAATTTTAATAAGCAGGAAGTATTATACTAGCAGTTCATGCCAAAAGAATTTTGTTGTGCTGTTGCTTGCGCGAGATATAGTGCTCCAAATATACCAGCATTTCATTTTTCATGAAAAATGGCATTCACAACCTTGAACATTGACATTTTCTATAGGAAAGAGGGAATTTTTTCAGGGCTTCAAAATTGCACATTATTCATTAAATATGATCTACTTCAACATAAAAGAATCAAGGAAAAAAAAAATACAACTATTTCACTGGGATTGATTTTCAAAATAATGGCTCTTAACACTAATGCAAATTTATTTACAACTGAGACACACAGAAATATCCGTGGACTAAAATAACAGACTACTACCTATAGATTATACAAAAAAGACTGCTTAAACAATGAACAATAATTGAAGAAAAATTCCTGGAATGAATTTTCAGGTGTGATATGCGTTTGTGAATTTAAGTACAGAAAATTCTTTGTAAGGGAACACTATGTAAGATTTAAAACTTTTTAAGTTAGAAAGATTTTAAAGTCTCAGCGAATCCATAGAATAAAATAAAATTTGTCTAAAGCGGAATATTGTCAATTATGGAATATTTTCTCGGTTCCGATCAATTCCGCCTTAGAAAGAGTTTACTATAATTTTAAATGTTATTTAGTGAGTATAAATCCTGTAAATCATATACAGAAATACACAAAAGTTTTCAACCACATTCGTTTATTAGCCGGAACCAGGATTGAACCTGGGATGACAGCGTACCGCTCCCCCTCCCCCCTTCCTATTGCTTGAACCACTGTACGCATCCCAGATTCGATTCATGGCTCCGGCTAATTTTTCAGTCGTGTTGAGTTTATTCTTTTAATTGTGTTTAACCCTTTGCTGCACGATTTTTCCCATTTTTTATATTAAGATGTATACATATATGTGTGAAATTTATGTATCGGTGTAATATTGGAAAAAAGAATAACAAAAAAGTAAATAAATTTTCAAAATTTCAGTTAAAATTTGATATTTTATGGTGTTTTTCATATGTACACAATTATGATTTTAAAATACTAGAGGACTTGCCGGTTGCTAGTTAATGCTCACCAATCCTCGTGATGCATAACATCATAACATCTAAGATTGCAGGCTAAATTCATTCGAATAAAGTCTAAATTATCGAATATAGTTCAAATGAAAATATGAGTTCGTA
The DNA here is from genome assembly GCA_964019185.1 of Maratus speculifer. Lineage (NCBI taxonomy): Eukaryota > Metazoa > Arthropoda > Arachnida > Araneae > Salticidae > Maratus > Maratus speculifer. Next base: position 49,931,704 of record OZ025290.1, on the reverse strand, counting down.
AGTATTAAATTCTAAAACGCAGTGAATCTTACTTAAAGCAATTAAATTAACTTCAGATTAAAAAAAGACTATTTACATTTATTATTTACAAAAAGGTATATTAATTCTTACTCTCATTGAGAGTTCAATTTTTACCGAACGAGTCCGTTCCAAAAACATTCTAGTCTGAGAACAAAAATCGTCTGACAAAGTAAAAACAAAAGGTTCGTTGCCAACAGCAACGAACAGTAACAAAAATTGGTTTTCGAAACCAAGGAGGCATTCGCAACACACTGCCCCAGGCTGAACATTTAGTTCAGCATCTAAATTAAACACTTTAATAAACATAAGAATATTCTTACATACTTTACATAAGTTTCGGATAACATTCGTAAATACAGGTACAAAGAAAGATAATAAGAAATCTTCTATATAAGAAAAGAAAATAAAACATGTAAAATAAATGCAAATTAAACAATAATAAAGGTAAATAATATCAACAAAGAAATGTGATAGTTTTAGAGTTTTAGAGTCTTTTAGTCTATCAAATCCAATTCTAAGTTGTATTTAAAAAAATTGCACTGGTCTTTTAAGATCTCCGTTTTCAGTCTTTAATACACATGATCTAGAGATGGGCAATATCGTTCCTTTTAAGGAACCGTTCCAGCCGGAACCGTTCACCAAAAGGAACGAGTTCTTTGGACTCGTTCCTATTAGAATCGTTCCGAAAAAAAGGAACGAGTTCTTTTGACTCGTTCCTTTTGGAATCGTTCCGAAAAAAGGAACGATTCCGACAAAGGAACGATTTTGAGAAAAAGGAACGATTTCAAGAAAAAAAGGAACGAATCCGTAAAAAAAGGAACGATTCCGACAAAGGAACGGTTTTAAGAAAAAGGAACGAATTAAAAAAAAAAGGACGATTTAAAAAAAAAGGAACGATTCCGACAAAGGAACGATTTTGAGAAAAAGGAACGAATTCGAGAAAAAAGGACGATTTCAAGAAAAAAGGAACGAATCCGCGAAAAAAAGGAACGACTTCGAGATAAAAAGAAAGGAATCCGGTAAAATAGGATGGATTTTTTAAAAAAAAGGTTCCAAGGGAAAAAAACGCGTCCGAAACTATTTTACGAAAAAAGGGAACGAATCCGGAAACAGGGATAACAGATCTCGGAGCGACATGCAATCCCTAATATTTATTATTTATAACTAACTTATTTTCTTACGTATTCATTTTTTTCATATCATTTCTTATCGTTTGCTTTAATTTTTAAATATTTTGGACAGTTCATTTTGTTTTTAAGAGTTCATTTTATTCATCTGTGTGCGCTATTAATTAGCATAGTTATTTCTAATTCCCATAATATAAGTATTCCCTGACTTTATGATTTATTGTATTAAGCATAATTCCTCTTGAAATTTTGCATTTGGTTGACCTTTCATTTATCACTATAGTTTATCCATGAAATTTTACTGTAGCTTTGGTTTTGGTCATCAGGCTGTTGCGGCGGTCTATTAGATTTTCAATGTAATTATTGCTTTCCCCTCCAAAATCTGTCGTCAAATGACCCTCTATTTATTTTATTATTTTTGCGTAGGAAATTTCTTTATTGATCTAATATTTGATATCGGGGTCTATGATTTGTTTCCTCTTCAAAATTCACCCTAACGTAATCTTTAACTTATATATCGGCCTTCGTAACCGGCCGTTTTCCAAGTTGGTCCATTTCAGGACGATTCCTCAGGAATTGGGAATTTCGGAGTCTGCCCATTTCGAGAAAATTCCTAGAAGTCCATCTATTTAGGAATTAAGGGTGTATTTGAAAAAAAAAATATTTTTCCACATTCAAAAGCTCGAAAATATCCGATAGAGTTTCAGACACAGTTAAACATTTTCAGAACCGGTTTAAAAAGGGAAAGCACCCTTATAAAAATATCTGCAATCAAAATTGAAAAAATAAAAAACGGCCTGCATTTTGATCCATCTCAGCTATCCAATGAAAAAAAAATCATTTAAAAATATTGAAATGCAACCGAGTTATCTTTATAAATTTTTTCCATTGGATGAGCATTAGTAAGCGGGTCTTTTCATTTGACAGAAGTAGCCCCTTAACGGGGCTAAAAAACATCGTTCTATTTTAATCCTTTAATTTTTTTTCCATACTAAAAATGGAGTTCCAAGAATCCTCTAAATGGACGTATGTGATTTTTGTATCATGGTATTGTACTTATTATGCGTTTAAACGTTGCTAAAAATTTTAGCTTGTGTATTGAAATTCACACAAAGTGATTGTTTTATGTGCTTGTTACGCTAAGGTTTTATCTGAGAAATTTGCTATAACCGAAATATTTTTCAAATAACTAGAAATGATCCAAAAAAATTTTGGAAACTTAAACATTTAATAATTTTAATGTTATACAATCATTTTCTGCTCTAATGATTTTGTTAATACATAATAAGTATTATTGAGACATGTGGAGAAAAAATAAGAATGTTAGGAATTATAATACGTAAAAATAAAAATATATGCTAAATTAGCAGACATTTGTAATAATAGAATTTTAATGCAATAGTGGGAAAAAAACTAAATTAAAGTAGTTTAAAACACAAAAATAATACAAAATGCAACTACAATAATTTTTTCCCGAAATGTTTTAGAATATGTCAGGGCTTAATTTGCGCCGGAGCTCAGGTACGTCTCTGTTTTTATAAAATATTTAAGTATTGGTTGGAATTCACCAGATCTCATAAATGTAGGGCTCCGGAGCCCAGTTCAATAGAGCTTTTTTTTGTATCAGGGATACTGCCCATTTTTTAACTCTGCACATTTCACTTTCTTTTCTGTCATTTTCATTTGCAAGTGGATCTAACTGTCATGTATTATTATTCTGATAGAAAGAAATCGAGCAGTGTTTCCTCCTTTTTTTAATAAAAGCATCGAATTTTTCCGATAGCGGTGTCAATTTTTTTATTTTGTTTTTTAGTTTTTGGACTCGTTACAAAAGATTGATAAGCGGAAGGAATCGATTATAGTTTAAGATATGCACCTTTTAAAGAAAATTGAAAAATGTTGTTCCATTCTACAGCATATAAATATTAATTTCAGTGAATTTCAAGCATTTTTTATAAAAATGCATAGCTATGTGACTAATTTTTTTTTTTTTTTTTTTTTTTGTGTGTGTGTGTGTGTGTGTTAATTCTATTTCTGAATCATAAATCTTACCATATTTAATACCAGAATTCTGCGATTAATTACATTAAAATTAGAAAATACTTCTATCGGAAGAAGTAATAAGTAAAAAGTGGAATAGTTGACAAACAAATATATGCTGATAAATATATTTAAAATTTTTATTTTGCTAAAAAAAAAAAATGCTTTTGCAAATAATATATGAAATCTAAATATGCAGATTGGAGTCAATATGGGGAGGGGGGAACGCTACAATTGTTAGTATTGCAGATTATTAGGATTCCGGTAATTTTTACTTTCTCATCATATGTGGTATATGGTAAGTCTTGCAATGGTTTTGAAAATCGAAAAAAGAAATTGACGGATAGTGAAGATTACGAAAAACATAATTTTAGAAAAAAAAACATGCCGTCTGTCTGTAAATCTTCCGAACAAATTGAGATAGAGACTTAAATTTGCTATGTACTTAATATGAAGTAACCTCGATTATCCGGAAGTGTTTCTATCGGACTCTCGGAATATTCGTTCAGATGACAGATATTATTGAGATATTCGTAATCATATTTTCCAAATTCTACGACTTTTCACGACCCTGTATTCCATTGAAATTTCAATTCAAAGATTTATTTTAATTGGAAATGAAGCACTTAATCCAATGCAGTAAATTGTTAGTATAATTGTTTATTTAATCCGTCTGTCTGTGCGCGTGTCTGTCCGTCTGTCTGTAAATACTCAATCTCTCGAACAAATTGAGATAGATACTTAAAATTTTGTGTGTATTTAATATGTAGTAATGAGAAGAAGCCTATTGAATATCAGTAAACTCCATTATCCGGAACTATTTTTTAGGACTCTTAAAATATTCGTTCTGATGAAAATTTATAGAAATTTTCGAATTTTTTTATCTTAAAGAGTGGGTGAAAAATACAATGAAAAACATAAATTTTGTATAAAGATGAAAGTCACTCGGATAATTATTTGCCGGAATAATTGTATTAATATTTTCCACATTCTTCGATTTTTCATGATCATTCATTTCATTCAAATTTCAATTCAAAGGCATATTTTAATTGAAAATGAGACACTTAAACCAACTCTGTAAACTGTTAGTTAACATAACTATAATTTTTGGAGTTATTAGGATGCTTCTTTTACGCAATTCGGTATTATCCCGTCGATCAGAAAACTATTTCCAAACTGTAAGATTAAATGCCAATAATGACTTCATAAATGTCACATTCACTTAACATTAAACACGTTACATGTGTTTGTTACGCCATCAAGTGATTTTTAATTTCATATTTTATGTGTGGTACTATTAATCTTTTACTAATTTATTTGTTATTTCGTTATTTAAAGCAAAAATTATGCTAATTTGCATAATTTAATAATAGTTTGTCGATTATATGTCGAAATGGGTCGACGAGATAAACAATTATAGTATGCGTAATTCCGTAATGGAGCATTACGAAGCATTGGAAAAATTAAATATACTTTAAATTTTATTTTGGAATTGTGATGCACTTGAAAAACATACATAAACGTTTTATAACTTTAAACATGCTTATAGTAAAGAAAAAAAACTGAGGAAAGTTATTTTTTAATTGAAGTGGATTGTGGCATTTAAATGGAGAGTGGTGTAATAAAATCACTTTAAACTGTATTTATAATACGCGAATCTTTATAAAAACTTAATCAGAATGCACTAGCGATAATAAAGCACAATTAAAACAAGAAATTATGAAATCGAAATTTTCGTTTTTTTCGCCGAATAAAGAGCCGGCGGAATCGTTTTAAATTCTCTAACGGACCGGGCTGGCAGATTTAGAATAGTTTTTTCAACGGGCCGGGCCGACAAACAACATAAACGGGCCGGGCCGGCAAAAAAATTGAACGGCCCAGACGGGCCGGGCCGATTAAAAAAATTTTCATGAGCTATTTTATATGGTTTTAACGAGAATAAGTATAAATGTACGTCACGAGCCATACTAGTTTGACAGCATCAATATAAAAATGTACAATGTAGAGATCAGCATCGGAGAATTACATTGTGTGCAACTCGTTTTAATATTTTTTTAGCTGACTCATGCCGGTCCGAGATCAAGCTCGCATTTTTTTTCTACATATAGACTGGCCGGACCGGAATTACACTTAATTGTTCTCAAGATCTGTAGGGCAGAAAACATGATTTGTAAAATTATTAACAGCGATAAAGAACTTATGTTAGCTTTATCTTCGGATATATACTTCTTGATGGTTTTTAAATTAATTTCTGATTAATTTTAAATTGTAAAAGTATAAAAGTGATAAGCTTAATTATTGAAGGGATTTAGAATCGAATAGCGTTTTTTATTTTTGGTAAATATGACCTTTGTATGACCTTTTTGTATGACCTTTTGAGTCTGACTTGTATGACCTTTTTGAGATGTAATAGTTTCTCAAATGATTGCAGGTTTTTCTCCCTTCCCATGCTATCGCTTCCGGAAATTCTATTCAAATCGCAGTGACATATGATTATGACAGTATTTTATTTACTTGTAGTATTCTTAAATTGCTTGTATCAAAAAATAGATAACACCCCTCGATTATATAGCTTTTGAATAAAGATACCTGCTAATCTTATGCATTTCTGAGAAAAAAGTGAATTTAGAAATGTATCAGAAAGAAGCTTTTTTGAATTTAAGAATGAATTGGGATTTAAAACCTTTAATAAAATGATATAGAAATATTTTTATAAATTTTCTTTTATCAAACATCTTCAAAAGTAACGACGTTTTTAGCTTTCTTTCTTTTTTCTTTTATTCTAAGCCATATTAAATTTTTAATGAATCTTTATTCGAATGTTGATAGCCTAAGAGTCTAAGTAATCATTAATGTTGTTAATGTGTATTTCCTGTAAAATGTATTGTAAAATCATTCCATAGATATGTATGCAGTATTCTTTAAAAAAATCTTAATTAAATGATAAAAATCAGATTTTTTTTTTTTTTTTTTTGAAATTGTAGAAATTGTAATGGTCCAAAACGGGCCGGGCCTATTTTTACTGATTTCTGTACGGGCCGGGCCCAGGCCGAACTTTTGAGCTTTACAACGGACCGGGCCGAAATAAATTACCTACGGGCCTGAAAATTCCGGCCCGTGCAGACCTCTAGATATAATGCACAGTTGTAGTTTATTAAACGTTTATCCCCTCCTACAACTTTAATTTCTTTTCTCTTTCTTTCGTTTTTCTTCGTCTCCCTTCCCCCCCGATTTTTTTTCATGCACATTTGAAGGATATTTGGGCAATACACTTTGCTTTAATAAATCAAAATATATCTTATTTTAAAATAAAATCGGTCCTTTTCGGAATGGTTTCATTTCGGAACTAGTCCGAGGAATCGTTCCTTTTCGGAATGGTTTCATTCCGGAACTAGTCCGAGGAATCGTTCCTTTTCGGAACGAGTCCGATCAATCGTTCCTTTTCGGAATGGTTTCATTTCGGAACTAGTCCGAGGAATCGTTCCTTTTCGGAACGAGTGCGAGGAATCGTCCCTTTTTGGAATGATTTCATTTCGGAACTAGTCCGAGGAATCGTTCCTTTTCGGAATGGTTTCATTTCGGAACTAGTCCGAGGAATCATTCCTTTTCGGAACGATTCCGATCAATCGTTCCTTTTCGGAATGGTTTCATTTCAGAACTAGTCCGAAAAATCATTCCTTTTCGGAACGATTCCGATCAATCGTTCCTTTTCGGAAGGGTTTCATTTCAGAACTAGTCCGAAAAATCGTTCCTTTTCGGAACGAGCCCAATCAATCGTTCCTTTTCGGAATGGTTCCATTTCGGAACTAGTCCGAGGAACCGTTCCTTTTCGGAACTAGTCCGAGGAACCGTTCCTTTTCGGAACGAGTCCGAGGAACCGTTCCATTTCGGAATCGTTCCGAAAAGGAACGAATCCTTTTTACAGACAGGAACCGTTCGTTCAGTTCCACCACCGGAACCGTTCCTTTGGAATCGTTCCTCAACAAATGACACATCTCTAACATGATCTTATTCTTGAGTCACGACCATAGATGAATTCTTTAACACGAACACACTTGCACATGTGTTTGGGGAACCTTTCATCATGAATTATCACTATAGCCTGAACTTTGAACTGAGATGACGAATTTATGTTTTTAACTTGAAAAATAGATTCAAGTTCTAAGAGGTATTTGTCTCTTCGCCTTTTCCAAAAGTGTCAGTAATTTGTCGCTTGTATTTATGATTTTTCGCCAACAGATTCTTGTTAGATTTCTCTAGAGTACAAATTGAAAATCTTTCAGAAGGTAAAGACCTTAATCGTTTAGCAATCAAAAAAAGACAGGCAGTTAAGTCATTTATTTGTTTTTCATTATTCTTGACGAGTTCATCAAAAGCCGTAATTAATCTCTTCCTTAAAGTCTTCTTTTGTTCAGTTAGTATCTCAATATCAGCTTTATTAAAACTTTTGTTTCTTGCTTCTGAAGACTGGTACTTCTTATTTAAAAATCTCGATATTGTGTTCTAATGGTCTAATTTCCTTTTCTTTCTTGATTATTGTTTCTTTTAAGTTAGCTTCAGTATCTTCATGAGACTGAGTATATTCGGAAACTTTAGTTTCAGCATATTCTTTCGATGACTTCACATTTCTAGGTTCTACCTCATACTCTAATATAGTCATCTTCATTTCATCAATTTTTCTGTCTTTTTTCTTAGTGACAGCTGACATACTGAATTCCAAATTCCTTTCTTCTTCGGTCAGTCTTCTCTTTCTTCCCTCAAGTGATTTGATCTTTTCTTCATGATGATGTATGCCAGTAATTTTTGCAGTTATATCTTTTTCAACATTTTTCTTATCTTCTGATTCTGTCTTCAACTGATAAATTTTGGAAATACATCTACTATGCTCACTTCTTAATTTATCTTCTTGTTTCTGCATTCGTGTTATAGAATTCTTTGAATCATCTCTTTCTTTCTCAGTGGAACTTAGCTTTTCAATCATTTCCTTCAATGTTGATTTCAATAAGTCAATATCATTTTCTGTAACACTAATTTGAGTAAAAGATGTATTTTTCAAGGTTTTCAATTTATGTAGACTTTCACTAAATGGTATTTTAAAATTAGTAACAGATCTTTGAGAAGGAGATGTACAGAACGGGAGATTAGTAGATATTAATCCACTATCTGATTTTAGACCAGGAGTCGGTCGAAGAAAACAACATACGGAGTAGAACTTGATTTCTACAATTCGATTAGCTCCATCAAATTTTATGACTCGTGATTTCAAAGCCAAAACATTGTCTTCTTCAAATTTTAGATTAGATCTCAGTCTTTGAATTTCTTTCGTTGCATAAACCATTGATCCTTCTAAACTCAAACGATATTCAGAAAGCATCTGTTCATTGGATAAGGATTCTTGAAGTGATAAATGATCCTGTTCTAGCTGTAATTTTAATTTACGTTCCATCTCAGATAATTTTTGCATGGTATGCATCAGTTCTTTTATCAAAGCTTCAGGAAATGCGATAGATTCTATAAGTTTTTCCTTTAATGATACGGTTTCATATCTCAATTCATTTTCTTCATCTTCATTGCGAAATGCTGTCATTTCTGTAAAATCTTCTTCTTTTATTTTCATTTCATTTTCCACTAAGTTTAATTTCTTCTTCAAATTAGACACTCCTCTTTTCAATTCTTGACAACTCTTTTCAGTTTGTTTTAAATCATTTTTAAGCTCCAGAATTGAAGATTGATTTTTATTATTCAAGTTTTCAAAAGAATTGCTCCTATGATTTGCTTCATCAATCAGGGTTTTCAGCGTAACATTTTCTTCTTGAGTAACTTTCAAATTTTCAATATTCATTGTACTAATTTCATCTTTAAGTTTTCTTACATTCATCCCAACATCTTCGAGAATTTTAGAAGCTGTTGCTGATAAATAATAGATTTCATTATCAAAATCTGATCCTGAAATTAGATCGTCGAGATATAGGAAATTGTCTAGCGTATTTACAACACTTGGATGTTGATCGCGATATTCTTTAATATTGTATTTAATTGGGGCAGCCAAAATAAATGGTGAGCATGAAACGCTAAGTGGTACACTAGTAAATCTTAAAATTTTGAAAAAGTTGTTAGGATCATTATTTAACCAAGGAAATTTAAGGAAATCTTGGTCTTCTTCTGTCATGGAAATTTGTAGAAATAGCTTTTCGATATCTGCACAAAATGCAGCATTGAATTTTCTGAAATTAATGATTTCTAATAAATTTAGATTCAAATTAGAGCCATTGTACAGATAATCATTTAATGATTTGTTGTTTTCTTTTGAAGAAGCGTCGAATACGATTCTTAATTTAGTTGTGGATTTATAACTTCGCAAGACAGGGCGGTGCGGCATGAAATATCCGCTGTTTATAATTTTATTGGGGGATTCTTCTACTATGTTATTTAATTCCTGTTCAATTGCAATTTCTTTATATTTCTGCAATAATTCTTCATTTTTGTGTAATTTTCTATTCAAGTTAAAAAATCTATGTCTAGCATTATTACAATTGCTACCAAAATCTCTTTTATCACCTTTCCATAGCAATTTAGTTTCATAACGGTGTTCAAGGAAATGCGAATTGTCTTCAAATTTTTTAATTAATTCTTTATCTAACTCTGAAATGTTTCCGTATTAATTCCTAAAGCTTCTAACTCCCACAATGATTTTAAATTATTTTCAATAGGTTTCATAACCTGAGTCGATAAGACACCAGCTTGATTACTATCGCTATTTTTGTTTGAGTCAATTGTCCCACAAAGTGAATGTCCAAATAAATTTTCACACACGAATAAGGATTTATTTATTGGATATATTCTACCATTAATCTGATATATATAATCTGCACCTAATAAAATTTCAACATTACGATTATCAAAATCTTCCCATCTGTCAAGACGAAATTTAGAAAGTTTTCTCTTTATATTGATTGGAAGGGGAGGAATTTGTATCAAAGAATTCGTGATAATTGGAGTGACTAAAGCTTCCACAACTATACTACGTTTTTTGTCTTTCAAGTGAGTTAGTTTCAACTGAACGACATCATAACATCGTTCTTCAGACTTTTTCGAACCAAAAGTATATACAGTTAAATTTTCATTTCTAATGACTTCAAGTTTTAGTTTAGAAACTAAATTTTCTGTAACGAAGGTACGATGACTAGCAGAGTCAAACAAACAAAGTGCGATTTCGGAATTTTCACCTGCTTCTACCTTTACATGAATAGTTTGCAATATAACTTCCTTATTTAAATTATTTATATTACTATTACAGTGGGATACTGAGGATACAATGCTACTTTTCTGCTCTGATATTTCTGGTTTTTTATTTTGAGAATTGCAAAGTATTGTATTATGAAATGTTTTGCCACAAATTTTACAATTTTCATTTGAAAACTTACAAAAGCTGGAAATGTGAAATTTTCTAAAGCACTTAAAACATCTTCCCTCACTTTTCAACTTTTCTCGCATTTCTGGAACGGCCAGCGACTTGCAATTTTCAGTATTGTGATCACTTTTATTGCAAAAAATGCAGTTATTCTTAACATTTGTTGTTAATGCTGAGGTTGTTGGAACGCTTCTTTTATAAGTGTTAAAATTTTTCTTATTAGGCTCATATTTATTTTCATGAATTGTTTTTTCAAAACCATTCAATTGTATAGTGACTTCACGAGATTCGATTTCTTCTTTTAAAAAATTTATTAATTCAGTTACATCCCAGTCGGTACATTTAGTGCGCTTTCTATTAAATTCCAGAGCAATATCAGATGGAATAATTTTAAGAATAATAGGACATAATAAATGTCCATATGAATCTGATGCTACACCTAACGAATTCAGATTTCTTATTTGAATTTCGCACTCGTCATATAGTTCTCTAAGATCTTTAATGTTACTTGAATTTCTCACAGGTTTTAAATTAAGTAATTTAGTCATGTGACTGTTAATTACAAGGTCGTTACGACCAAAACGACTTGTCAATATCTCTATAGCATGAACATAATTTTCTTCAGTCAGCGAAAATCCTGCAGTAGAATTTCGCAGCATTTCCGCCTAAAAGTGACTTTAAATAGGAAAATTTATCAATTGGAGTTAAATGCTCATTGTTATCAATTGAGTTCGAAAATTGACTCCAAAATTCAAGCCATGAAGATGGATCACCATAAAACTTAGATATATTAAGTTTTGGTAGTTTAACTATATTTTGATTCAAAGTTTTTTGACTTTTTAGTAGAGAACTATTCTTACTCCTACTATCACTTTCATTATCTGAAGCATCTTACTTAGTTTCAGAAGTAACTGTATTATCATTTATAAATTTGGAAATTTTAAATTTCCATTCAATTATATTTTCATTATATGTTTCGGACTTTTCAATTTCCTTTTCAAATTCAGCATCAGGAACCAATGGTTCTATCTCAGAATTTAACGATTTTAACGTTTTCAATTTATCATTTAACTGCTGCATTAAAATATTTAACTGCGTTTTCTTATTTTCGATTTCTAAAGTTTGTGTATCATCTAATAAATCTTTAACCTTATCAAATATTTTCGTAACTTGAGTACGAATAACTGCTCTTTTTTTCTTTAGCAGTTCAAGATCCATAGTAAATTCAATGTATTTTAATCAAATAATAAATAATTCAATTTATTTCAAATAATTAAATTTGAGGTACTTACCTCATTCTTTCGTTTATCAGATCATTCAGACATCAAGTGTTTCATCATACATCGTGTCGCGTTGACGCCAAAAATGATGCATAACATCATAACATCTAAGATTGCAGGCTAAATTCATTCGAATAAAGTCTAAATTATCGAATATAGTTAAAATGAAAATATGAGTTCGTAAGTATTAAATTCTAAAACGCCGTGAATCTTACTTAAAGCAATTAAATTAACTTCAGATTAAAAAAAGACTATTTACATTTATTATTTACAAAAAGGTATATTAATTCTTACTTTCATTGAGAGTTCAATTTTTACCGAACGAGTCGGTTCCAAAAACATTCTAGTCTGAGAACAAAAATCGTCTGACAAAGTAAAAACAAAAGGTTCGTTGCCAACAGCAACGAAGAGTAACAAAAATTGGTTTTCGAAACCAAGGAGGCATTCGCAACACCTCGTAACTTGCGATGCAATTTTTATTGGGAACTCTACGCGATGCCAGGTCGCTTCGCTCACTCACCACTGTTTGTGTTGACTCTAGCCAAAAAATTACAATTTTTTTTAATTCAGTATAATTTTTTTTAAAAAATGGAAAAGTTTATTGAAAATATAAATAAAATTGCATTTAGGTAATGCTTATTCAACAGGTATAAATCATTTTAACTTTATAAAAATTACAAATTTTTAAATGGAAAATAACGAACTATATATATGTAAGAAAATACAAAAAATCAGACCTATTTATTACTTTTTTAATAAATCGTCCCTCAATGTGGATACGGGCCCCATGACTAATAATCATGGGTTTTACAGGGCAACAAGAAACCTAAGTTTATCGTATTAATTTAAGTAAAACACATGGCTTTTTTTAGCTGGTAACCCCCCTCGGGAGATGAGAAATTTCTATACATCTACGCACTTGGTCTCCAGAACTCATGATGTAAAGACTTGCGAAAAGATTTTGATATGTTTTAAATAAATCGTAATTAAAACTCATCCCCTTGAAGTCTGTCGTTTCATGAAAATGCGACAGTTCTTCATAGTCGGCAGTATGATACCTAGTGCGGGAAAATATTCTACGAAATATGGACATTATTAAAAATACCGGACCCACAAAAGATAGCAAAGAGAGCGGTCATTCTGACACGAAACATCGAAAGAGGCCCTGAAAAGGGGTTAACGTCTCGTCATGAGTTATCCAGCAAGCGTATTCCATGTTGGGATACTGAGATATTTTTCTACCATTCGTCGGGCCTTGCCGGATTTGAAACACGGGATTCGTGAATTTTCATCCAAAAAGTGGGTTGTATCGTGGAATACTAGGATGCTATTTTTCTGCCATTCTTCACACCTTACCAGAGCGATTTTTCTGCCTGAACAGGGCATGCAGTTGTGTGTTGATCGTTCATCCTCCGTAGTACCATAAATCATTTCAGTCAAAGCGCTTCGATGACCGGGTGAAACTGATACTCAAGATGTTTGTGTTCATCTGGTTTCATCGAAGTGTGGTGCCGTATGTGTTTATTCTTCTATGGTGATAATGAGAGCAATGTTATCAGCAAAAATGTCGGGTACTTTGTGTTTTATTTCCAATAAAGTGTTTGAATGCAGTCATCGAGTCATCATGAAACGCGTAAATCTTTTCGATTTCAACAGTTCTGTTCGCTTTCTAGTGATTCATCAATAATCTTCAAATAGTGTTCCTGTAATCGCTTCGTTATTTATTGAAAGAAAAACTCGTGTTGCGTGAATTTATTCGACATCTATTACATGAGTATACTCAAGGGGTGGTACAGAGATTTATGATTAAAGGAATGTTTAATTTATAATATGTGAGTTCACAAGTGTACACTATTTTATTTATTTATTTATTTATTTGTTTATATTAGTGCGCATGTTTTTCCCCTAATTCCTTGATTATAAAACTAATTGATTAAGGTAAGTAATATATCTCTAGTGTTATTGTTTTTATTACTTCTACAAACCATGGTTTTAAGGTGTAATTATATTTTAAATTGAAAGAAAAAATGGATATCCATATTTACGTCTAATTCTTTTATATAATTAATTCTTTTTATTTATTTCATTTCACAATTCTATGCAGATGCTTGTATTATGTTGATATTATTATTATTTTTTTTAAGGTCATTTAGAATTTGTTTATATTTAGATTTTAGGAAGTTGTCATAAAATTAATTAAAAATGGAAGCTATTAAAAAACAAAAAACTGTTCTTAAGGGAAAAATCACTCGTATAAAAAATATTATAAATCCCAAAATTGATAATGAAACTGTAACTCTTGAAGAGTTAGATTTATATGGTAAACAGGTTCAGGATATTGAAACCGAATTAAATAAACTCCATGAAAATGCCATTCTTCAGAGCGATGCATCGGAAACTGATCCTATAATTGATGAATATAATGAGATTGCACTTAAATTAGACAATTTAAACATAGCAATAAATACATCACGTAATAAGTTAACTAAAAGTTTAAACATTCACGAGGGTGGTTCAGAAAGTCTAAATAAAACTACAGGTAATGTTTGTCTAAAAACTGTTAATCTTCCAAAATTTGAATTAAAACCGTTTCACGGAGAAGCTGATCAATGACTTTCTTTTAAAGAGATTTTTCTTACAACTATAGATCAAAATTTGGAGTTGGGGGGCGTCGCAAAATTGCAATATCTACTGGCTAGTGTAAAGGGTCCTGCTCATAAATTAATTTCTGGATTTCCTCTCTCGGAAGCCAATTATAAAAATGCATGGGACACTCTCTGCGCTCGCTATGATAAAACTAGGGATTTAGCCATCGCACAAATAAGTAAGTTATACAATTTAAAAAACATGAAAAATTGCCCCTCTTCCTCTAAAGCTATTTTTGACATAATAGATACTTGTAATGAGTCACTTCGAATTCTAGAGTCTTTGAATTTGACTCAAAATGCTTTGGTGGATAACATGATAATTTATACTATAATTCAAAAACTAAGTGATAATCTAAAAGAACGATGGGAGCTCTCTCTTACTCATAATGATATGCCTAGTCTCACGGAATTTTTAAAATTTTTAGAGACTCATGCCAAAAGTATGCTAGCGTTGGAGAATCCAACTAAAATAGAGGTAAGAAATGTAAATTATTCCCGAAATTCTTCCGATAGATATAAATTCCCCAAAAGTCAAGAAAATACTAAATGCGGGGTTTGCCTCGAGTCGCATGCCACCCATGCCTGCAGAAAATTAACGAATATGTCCATAGATAACCGTTGGAAAACTGTCCAACTAAACAAACTATGTATCAATTGTCTGTGAGGTGGCCACTTTTCAAATAAATGTCCCTCCAAGATGAACTGTAAAAATTGCCATCGAAGACATCATACTTTACTCCATAAATATGATGTTCAGGGCAATGCAGGGAGAACAATGAATCCCGATTTGGCAACCCATAGTAATCAGTTTCAATCACAAAATGTCCATGAGTATTCCCCTGATCAAGGAATACCCCATAATGCTTTATGACGGTTTATAGTCCCGGGGTACCTCAGATATGGGAATTACGATAATCATACGTATTCAGAAACTTGTCATGAGGTTTAAATACCATTTTTATTGGATAGCGGAAGTACCCTTTCCCTTATTCCAGAAAACTTAGTTGCAGCTTTGGATATGACGTCTATTCAAAGCTGTCATCCTCTTAATGTTAATCAAACCCAAGGACAAGTTCAGATTTCTGAAAAACTTCACGTACCCCTCAAAATAGGAAATATCAGGCAAAATAGTACCTTATACCTAGTTAGGTCATTCTTGCCATATGCGATACTGGGAACTCCAGAATTACAAAAATTCCATATATCGATGGACTTTTACTCGAATATTCTGTCTCAGGATGGAGTCATTCTTAAGCATGATCAAAATATTTTCAATCAAATTTCTCAGGAAAACTCATTTAACCATACTTTAACTTTAACGGATGATATGAATTGCAAGAAGCCGCTTCGTTCTCCTTCCAAATCAAATCAAGAAATTTTGTCGCAACAAGGACAATGTTATCTTGATACTCAAATTCTCTCGGATTATGATGACAAAAGTTTTAGTCATTGTACTACTGAAGAGAAATCACAGTTGGAAGGGCTTCTAAGCGACTTCAAGGATATTTTTGCGCGCAATAGATATGACGTAGGTAGAGTCAAATGGGAACCTCAGCGGGTAACTCTCACCTCGGAACTTCCTAACTCGCTTCGACCTTACCGTGCATCTCCTAGGGACAATGAAGAAATTCAAAAACAAATACAAGAATTACTGGAAGCTAAACTTATTAAAGAGTCCTGCAGTCCTTATTCCTCTCCCGTCACTCTGGCATATAAAAAAGGAGAAGGTAAAACGCGTTTCTGTATTGATTACAGAAAAATCAATGCCATTTGTAAGACTGACTCGGAACCATTGCCCCGTATAGATTGGCTTTTGGACAGACTTGTCAATGCCAAATATTTTTCCACGCTAGATTTAGCCTCTGGCTACTGGCATATCCCACTTCATCCTTCAGACACAGAGAAGTTGACCTTTGCAACCAATCAAGGTCTTTATGAGTGGTTGGTTCTTCCTTTTGGCTATAAAAATGCCCCAGCTCAATTTGCAAGAGCTCTTCGAAGAATCCTAGATAAACATAAAGTTAATTTTGCTACCAATTATTTTGATGATTTTATAGTTTATTCCGATTCCTATGCCGAGCATATGGATCACCTTAAAACTATATTTAACATTTGCCGTCAAGAAAATCTAAAATTAAAATTTTCCAAATGTAACTTTGCTAAATCTCAAATTGACTTCCTCGGTTATGAAATTAGTAACGGCCAAATAAAACCAGACAATGCTAACACCGAAACTATTAAAAAATTAATCCCTCCAAAAAACGTTAAAGAATTGCAAAGGTTCCTTGGTTCTGTAAACGTATACCACAAATTCATAGACAAGTACGCTAAAATTAGAGCCCCTCTAAATAAATTGTTAAAGAAAAATGCTCCTTGGGAATGGTCAGATATCTGTCAACAATCATTTGAATTGCTTAAAAACGCATTAATTTCTAGGCCGATTTTAAAATTATTCAATCCTAACCTCCCATGCCATGTCTATACTGATGCCTCAAAGGAAGCCGTAGGTGCTGTCTTAAAACAAATGGATGAAAAAGGGAACTTGCATCCCATTGCGTTCCACTCGAGACAATTAAGGCCCTACGAGCAAAATTACGCTACCACAGAACTGGAATGTCTAGCAATAATCGATGCCCTTGACAAATTCCATTATTACCTTCACGGAAAACCTTTTACAATACATACTGACCACGCCTCCTTAGTATGGCTTAAGAAGGTGAAGCATTTAACAGGTAGGTTATTCAGATGGTCATTAAAATTAAGTATGTATGATTATACTGTAAAATATAACAAAGGATCCACCAATTTTGAAGCAGACATGCTTTCAAGAAATCCCACTTTTTCTGTAAATCCCCATATTCATTTATTAACGTCAGATGAAATTAAAGAACACCAACAATTAGATAATATAACAGGGCCTAAATTTCAAAAAGTTAATGACATTGTAATAATTCGCAAAAAGGGTTTTCAAAAAATTGTAGTACCATTCTCCTTGAGAGAGAAATTACTAATAAATACTCATACAGAATTTGGCCATCCCGGAATCCAAAAAATGTTAAATTTAATTTCCCCACAATACTATTGGAGCAGCATGACCCACGATATTACACAATTTGTCAAGCATTGTGAGGTCTGCCAACTGAACAAAAATCACACCAACCAAAATTTGGTCTTCTGGAGGCATTACCACCTGCAGAACTACCTTTCGATATAATATCCTTAGATTCAGTAGGAGGTTTTAACTACTATAATTCATCTAAAAGGTATATGCACATAGCTATTGATCACGCTACTCGTTATGTTTGGGGTTTTGCATCTAAAAATGTTACAACTGAAGTCTACATTAATATTCTTAAACAGATTTTTAATATTCAACTTCCCAAGAAAATTTTAACGGATAGAAATCCTGCGTTTACAGCGTCTAAACTTCGTAAATGGGTACATAAACAGAATGTAAAAAAATTACTTACTTCTTCTCATAGACCACAGTGTAATGGGAAAAATGAGCGTGTGAATTAGTCAATTTGCACCCGACTAAGACTTAAAGTAAATTCTACCCCTTCAAACGTCCCATGGCCCAAAATTCTGCAGGAAGTAATTAATGAGTACAATAACACACCTCATTCAGTAACAAAGTACCCTCCTGCATACTTAATGTTCGGCCAATTACCTTATCCATCAGTATTAGGCAATGAAAATTATTACCCCCCTGTAGAGGAAGCCAGAAAAGAGGCTTTCCAAAGAACAAGTGAACATCACTTGAAAAATAAAGTCAGGTATGATTTAAAGTTTGTGGAAGCGCCTTTTAAACCACGTGACCTTGTCATAGTGGAAGAATTTCACTATCCGAATACTCGGAAGTTAAGTCCGCCTTTTTCTGGTCCATATCAAATTATGGAAAAATTATCCAATGTAAGTTTCAAAATAAATAAGCCTAACTGGCTTACAAAAAAGGATTATGAAGTAATACACGCTTCCAAACTAAAATACTTTTTTCCTAGTAATCAATTTAAACTACTTACACCAACAAACTGAAATAGTTGGTATCATATGAACTGATATTATATTATATCTGATCTCGGTTTGCATTATTATGAATATTTGGAATTTTAATTACCTTTTTGATTTATTATGAATATTTGAATTTTAAATTATTTTTGCATTATTGTGAAGATTATGTTACGTGTGAAAGTACTATTTCTTGAACTATGTCAGGACAGTTCCCTACAAATTTGAAAATGTAAATAACATTGGACTTTTCAGAACCCATCTGTAATATATTCCTTATTTTGATTATCTTATTCTATGTATAATATTTACTGAGTGTTTTGCATTTATTAATACAATTGTTTTTATCAGGTTCAATGACGTATAATGGTACATTTTATAATAGTGTTGTTTTTAGATATGATATTTGTACATTTTTTACTATTGTTATTCTATTATTTGTTAAGTATACGAAAGAAATAACTCATCTCCCATTAGCTCGCTTAATGTAAAAATTGTTTACCCTTTTCAGGTGAGTATCATGGATGGAAGCCGGGCCATCCCCGGAGACTTGTCTGGAAGGGGGGGAAATTGTAAGAAAATACAAAAAATCAGACCTATTTATTACTTTTTTAATAAATCGTCCCTCAATGTGGATACGGGCCCCACGACTAATAATCACGGGTTTTACAGGGCAACAAGAAACCTAAGTTTATCG
Source organism: Maratus speculifer (assembly GCA_964019185.1). Lineage (NCBI taxonomy): Eukaryota > Metazoa > Arthropoda > Arachnida > Araneae > Salticidae > Maratus > Maratus speculifer. The sequence continues at coordinate 49,912,472 of OZ025290.1, read as the reverse complement.
TATTAATTTAAGTAAAACACATGGCCTTTTTTAGCTGGTAACCCCCCTCGGGAGATGAGAAATTTCTATACATCTACGCACTTGGTCTCCAGAACTCATGATGTAAAGACTTGCGAAAAGATTTTGATATGTTTTAAATAAATCGTAATTAAAACTCATCCCCTTGAAGTCTGTCGTTTCATGAAAATGCGACATATATATATATATATATGTATATAAAAACATTTGAAATAATTTAACACCTTTATTGAAACACAGATACAATAAAAAATAACTTTAACTGGATCACTACGTGATTCGACCGAGCAAACGCATGAAATTTGCATATGTTTTTTTAGTGTCTAAAAAGTAATACAAAACTTTGTTGAAAACGCAAATAAAAATGCGTTTAGTTGGTGTTGTTAAACTGCATAAATCATTTGCCAATGTCTCATTAGTGCGTCCAACCCTTCTCCTTTCATTTTGTTTATATTACACCAGCGCACGGCTTAAATTCATTTAATAAAACTATAATAAGACGCTACAATATCATGCTGCGTATCACGCCAACCAGGGATGTAGTCGTAAAAATAACGGAGGATATACGCTCGAAACAGAAGGTATACGCTCAAGGCAGAGGGTACACCCTACAGAGCGTATACTATAGCTTTCTTGAGAAACAGAGGGTATACGGTATTACTTTAAAAAATCCAGAAGATATACGGCGTGTACCTTCGTATACCGTATACCCTCCACTACATCCCCGACGCCAACAAAATAAAGTGTTTCGCAAAATGTAAACAAAACGTTTTCGGCTGTGTCTAAATTCCAAATATAGATCTTCATAACCTAAATTTTGAAGAAAGCTGATTCGCTGAATTCACCACATCACCATTCAACGAACTAATAGCAGTTGTTATTCATACATCGCTCAAGCGGTTTGTGTCAAAAGAGAGATTCTGTCTGGATTTTGATTTGGTGAATGAGTTGGATCATGTGACCGTAAAATAACCACTGAGCATCATTGCTACGGTTGTCGCCAAATAACAAGCGAGAAATTCAGCTTTTTTTTTTTTTTTTTTTTTTTTTTTTTTTTTTTTTTTTTTCGCGCTACGTAGGAGAAATACACTGGTGGAAATTGATTTATGAAAACACGTTTTTTTGACAAAAACTTCTATAATATTCATTAAAAATGAATGAAATTTCATGGTATATACATAGTACGTATGGCAAATCTGTTACAAAAATAAATTTTCACGCATAATATTAAACATAAACAAAAAGTCAAAAATTAAATTCTTTTAATATGCGAACATGGAAATTTTTTTTATGAAACATCACATTTCATTGGTTATTCCGAAGCACTGTGACAAAAATTTGCTTAAAACAAGGTAAAGTGACCTGCAAAGTAGGCATAAAAAGCTTTGTACAGTGAAAGCTACATTTCAATTATAATTTTTGCGATGGATAAACGAAAGATTTTGTCTCAAAAAGAAAGAGGTAAAATCGCATATTTAAAATGTGGAAAGTCAGTCCCAAAAATTAGTAAATAAATTAAAAGATCTGTTAGCGTAATATATAGCTATGGAAAAGATCCAGCAAATTATGGCAAAAATTTTATTTAAAAATGTAATCCACGTTTAAGCAAGAGACAGAAAAGGGAGATTCTTCAACTTGCATCAAAAGCTGGTCATAGTTCAAAGCAGATGTGTGCAGACCTATCTCTGCCTGTTACTTCTTGAAGAGTTAGGTAAATTTTACATTCTTCACGGAGCTTGAGATGGGCGAAAATGAAGCCGTGCCCAAAGTTACTTCTGCGTCACAAGCAGATGCGTTTGCAGAATTGCGAGAAATATATGGTAATGGTTGAAAATTGGAAGAAAGTCATTTTCTCTGACGAAAAAAGATTTAATTTGGATAACCCAGAAGGTTTGGGGTATTATTGGAGAGATCTCCGAAATCTACATTCAGCAGAAATTTTGGTGCCGGAAGTTTGATGATTTTGGCAGCGATTGCTTATGTAGGCAAAAGTGAAGTTGTATTTTTAAAAGGTCGCCAGAACTCTTTTGATTACAATTTAGTTTTACAAAATGCACTTCTTCCATTTGAATGGCAATATTATGGTTTAGATTATATCTTCATGCAAGATAATGCAAGTATTCACATTTCAAATACAATGAAAGATTTCTTTGACAAACAGAAAGTGTTCTTTTAGATCATCCACCTATTAGTCCTGATCTGATCCCCATCGAAAACGTTTCGGGGCAGCTTGTTCGAATAGTTTATGCAAATGGGATGCAGTACACATCACTCTAATGAATAATGGCGACTTTACTAATTATTAATTTCAATTAAATGTGACATTTCATAAATCAATTTCCATGTTTTTACGTTACTAAAATCTAATTTTTGATGTTATGTTTTAGTTTGTTAATTTGTATGAAATTTTACTTTTCTAAATTATTTGTTGTACATAGCATGTATGATGTATGAAATTTCATTCATTTTTAGTTAATATTATAAATGTTTTGATTAAAAAACCGTGTTTTCATAATTCAATTTCCACCAGTGTATATATAGATTGTATATAGATTATATTCATATATATTTTTCAATTAAATGAGCTGAAAATAATTAGTTTTTTCTGCTTAACACTCTGCAACTTTTATTATATTATACTTTTATTATACTTTTATTATTATACTTTTATATATATTTTAAGAGTTCAGTAAAAATAATGAAAAATAAATCTTACCTTAATAACCTTATCGAAATTTCTTTTGTTTCCGAAGAACAAATTCCAATTTTCTGTCAAAAGCAGCCATCTGAAGTGGAAAAAATAAGTATTATTCCATTCTTTCGATTGTTCCTGACAGCAATCCTTTTGGCCGAATTCATGGCAAATAATGAAAATTACAATGGGCATGTTCAGCCCAACTTACCGAAGTAACCAATGTTACTGACCGATTGTAAGGCTGTACGAAAGCGAATTGTAGTACCAATCAAAACTATCCTGTTAAATTGCAGCTGACGTCACACTTCTTCTTGATTTTCATTTCGTACTTCTCTACAATCGGTCGTAACATTGGTTACTTTGGTAAGTTACCGGTAAGTTGCGCTGAACACGTCCAATGTGTTTTGGTATTTGCCAGATATGGCACGTGGTGCAGAGAATTAAAGTTGGAAACAAAACGTTCTTTAAATATGCATATTTTTAATGAATTCAGACGTTAATTTATGTTTGTTTAATATTCTCTTTTGTTATAATGATAAAAGATTTCCAATTATATATAACAAAAATAAAGACCTTTCAAAGAAAATTCGGACAAAAAGATAAAATTCAGAAAAAATTTCATATATTTTTTCTAGCTTAAATGCAAAATGCATGACGAAAGTTTTATTAAAGTAAAATGATATTTCGTTAGTGCTGAAGTTAAGAATATATCACAGTTCTGTGGAGAAAAAAATGACACCTCTCTAGTAATTCTGTCACAAATCATCCTATCAAAATGTGAATGGTACCAATCAATTAGTAAATGTTATGCAATGATTAGGATTTAAAAAAGTCTACGTGTTAAAAACTGCACCAACTTTTTTTCTGCCAACATTTTCCCTTTTGGAAACTTTTTCTTTTCTTTTCTTTTCTTTTCTTTTTTCTCTTGCCTTTTTTGCCTTCCTTGGACAAAAGCAGACAGTTTATACATTTTTCTTTTTTAAAGCAAAACAGGCGAAATTAAAGACCCATTTCCTTTGAAACTACTGAATCAATTTGGATGGATTTTGGAATCCATATGCACTAGATTATGCTCAATACTTTTGACAGATAATTATTTTCTGCGACGAAAACTCTTTATTTTAAAGCAATGGAATTTTTTCAAAAATGTTCTATTTTTATAAATGTCTTTTTCTGAAACTAATTAAGATTTTTTAAAAACTGTCTGTTTCATATTATCATATATTTATACTCTACAGCTCATATTCAAAATATTAGAATAATTACCTTTTTTTTAGAAATTGAAAATATCGTTTGGTAATTTAATGGCTTTTAATGAAAATATGCAAACGATATTTTTATTAAGAACTTATTGTTGATTAAACTTACTTGTTATCTTAAATTTAATATCATTTTTGAAAAGATTAATTGCAAAAAAGATTATTTTGAAAAGTCAAAATATTAGAATATTTATTCAAGTGTTTCAAAATATTATAATATTTCGCACTAATTCTCCTTTAATTATTACCAATTCTTAACTGGTGGCATCATTGATTAAATTCAGACTATTTTATTTAAAATCAGTATTCTTTTTTGCAGTTTGTTTCTTTTTCGTCTTAAAAAGGGCCGTGTGAGTGATATTCCTGAATCTACTAAACTTCGTATAGTTGATTTGTATCGGCACGGTAAAAATCAATGTTTTATAGCGAATTATTTACATTCTTCGCAATCGAGCGTTAGTAAAATACTAACACAATATTCAAAAATTGGAAAATTTCAAAATAATCGCCGAAATGGTGGCCGAAAACCAAAAACATCTGCTAGAGATGACAGGAAACTGACGCGTATAGTTAAGAAAAACCGTTTTAAAAGTGTGCGATTCTTGCACCGAAAATGGAAAGAAGAAGGAGTTGAAGTTTCTGCATCGACAACATTAAAACGTCTCCATAAATTTAAATTTGAATCTCATGTACCGAAAACAAAACCTCTCATGACTGCAAGACAAAAACGTATAAGATTGAATTGGTGTAAATCAAGACGTTTATGGAGCAATGAAGATTGGAAAAATATATTATTTAGTGATGAAAGTATGTTTTGTGTTTCATATGGTAATCAAGGTATTCGAGTTTGGAGAATGAAGCAAGAAGCATTTGATAAAGAATGCCTTAAACGTTCCGTAAAATTTGCTGCTAGTGTCCTTTTTTGGGGTTGTATGAGTGCAGAAGGACCTGGAAAGTTATGCATCGTCTACGAAAAGGTTGACTCTCTGATATATCGAGAAATTTTAGAATATTACATGATTCCATCATCAGAAGATTTATTTGAAGATGATTTCATCTTTCAACAAGATTTAGCGTCCCTGCATACCTCGGTGTCAACTAAGAATTGGTTCCGCCAACGCAACATTAAGGTACTTCCTTGGCCACCAAATTCGCCAGATCTTAATCCCATCGAAAACTTATGGTGTATAATGAAGAAAAAACTTCAAGAAACTCCTCCTTCAAGTAAAACTGAGTTAGTGGCACGTATAAAGTCTATTTGGGCTAATATTGATAGAAATGTTTGTAAACACCTTGTATATAGTATGCAAGATCGATTGTACGCTTTTATGAAAGCTAAAGTTACAAAATATTAACTACCATTTACTTCATATTCATAAGGTAATATTGTTGCGTAAAATAAAATATTCTAATATTTTGAACCAATCTAAATTTTATTCTAATATTCTGGTGTGTTTAAGGAAGCTGTATACCTAATTTATTTTGCTGTATTTTATATTTTATAAATGTTAAAATCTTATCTAAACATTCCAGATTTAATTTATAAGAAATTTAATTGCATTTACTTAGTATAAAAAATAAATAAATGACAAATAATTTTTTCTTATTACTTTTTCTCAATTATTCTAATATTTTGAATATGAGCTGTAATTCCATTTTTTTAATTGCTTGCGTAACTTTAGGAGTTAAGTTGAGTTTTAGCTGAAAAGTACAATTTCTAGAGAACTAAAAATCTTAGACAATTCTACCTAGTGTGACGTTCTTGCATAGTTTTAACTAACACATGAATTAAAATACAGTCGGCTCTCGTTGATTCGAACTCGCCGGGACCACAAGAAATGTTCCAATTATCCAGAGTTCGAATTGTGGAATATATGAGAGAAAAACATGGTTAAAGGGGTACTAGTATAAAGAAATTAATGTTATAGTATTCTTTAAACATATTTCGACTGTTATCACTAGAATATGACTTAATATTAAGATAAAAGATATAAATACGTAAACTAATTAAGGGATTAGGAACAAGCATAAACGAAGATGGGCTGGAGGTGTTATTGATGGACAGACGGGGCACTAAAAAAGCAGACATCAAATGCGTAGGACTATATGTATACTTGTTCAGAACAATTCTGACAAAAATGAAAGAAAGAAAGTTATTTCAAGGATTTGAAGTCCATGAGAAAGTAAGGAAAAATGAAAAATCGGAATCTCGTTAGTTCGAATTAAACGAAGTCAAGAGAAAATGAGTTGAATAAATGAAAAATTTTAACGTTATTCTTCTATTGAAAATTTCGGGACTTCATGTTTTGTTTGAATTAAGCGAAGATTCGATTTATCCGATTTCGAATTAACGAAAGCCGACTGTATATATAAACACTTGAATAAAATTTAGTTACATATAATAAATGGGCATAAAATGTTAGAGTAAAGTAAAAATGCAAAAAATTCAAACAGTTTAGTTTTTATGAGGAAAAGAATGGAAATGCACATTTGTGTACCTCAGGTCTGAAGAGGATAAAATCGATATGAGAAATGTGAACTCATGACCCAGCCCAACGGTTTTCTCAAGACAGAAAACGGTATAATATATATATATATATATATATACAGGGTGAGTCATAAATATCAAAACAATAGGCTATCTCCTTAAATATTGCCCCTAGACCCATACTTCCAATTGCAAAAATTCATAAAAAAGGTAAGTTTTTTGATAAGTTGCAACTCCATGGGGGTGGGGGGGGGTCTATTTGAAAAAGTACGAAAATTAACTTTTTATACAACCCCCGTAGGATAAAAATTCCAATTAGAAAAACTTTCCTTATCCAGTCCTGAATAATACACAAAAAATTGCATCTTCATATCTTCAAAACTCGCAAAGTTACAGCCGTTTGAATATTTCATCAGGTTTTAAGGGATTAGACACAAATTGAAATGCGCGCAATTCAAAAGACAATGTTACTTTAACAGTTCTAGGAAACGTTTAAAAAATCGATGTTTTGAGTTAGAATTTTGATTTTTTTTTCTTTTTTTGTGATGGTGAGCCATATAATATGCTAAGAAAATAACATCCTAAAATTTATCATAAAGTTTATAAAAATTTCATATGATTATTACTGGTTTAAATGAGATAATTAAAAATCGTTACAACTCTGAACGTATTTATCGGATTTCAATTTCTTTCCATTTAATTAAAAATGAAAATCTGATTTTAGTTTTGTTTCGAAGTTTTTGCTTTTTAATATTAATTTTAGAACTATTAAAATATTTATTGAAAAAATAATATAACTTAATATAATTATAATAATATATAATTAAAATAATATATCATATTTTCAAAAGTAAATAATTTTTCAATTTTGTCCGAGACAAAACTAATGTAAAATAATTAAAAATGGCATGTTTCAAGTTTGTACTTTTTTCATTAACAATTCTTAACGTCTGCATTCTTAAAGTCTGCATTGGACGAAATTATCAATCCCGCTCTCGAGCAATCCGTATTAATATCACTATCTCTGACTGACCTAATACGTGCATGAAATAAGTACATTTTGGCTCAATCAAAATTTTTACGAAAAAATCATTTTTATTTTAAAATCATTTTTATTTTACAAAAAAAAAAAAAAAAAAAAAAAAAAATTGTTTTATTTTTTATTTTATTTTATGTTTTTTTTTTTTAAGAATAGAATTTTTTTAAATGCTAAAAAATTAAACACAATAAAACCAGAAAAACCTGTCTATGACGGAATTCTGTCTTAAATAGAAAATGTGTTGATGAATGCAAAATGATTACAATAATACCTGTGAAAAAATAAACTCCATTTAACCCTACTAGGAAGGGCATATGTCTATTACGTATTTTTTCTTTCCTATGTGATTCCGTCTTAAAAGGTTTTACTGTATAACATTTTTCGAAGTCTCCAACGCACGGGATATGGATTAACGATATTAAAATATAAGTGAAACATTTAGATATAAACAGAGATTCATTGATAAAATAAATATATCACAGCCTTTGGCGCTTCTTTAATAATAAAAAGTATAAATATAAAAAACGAAAAGCTATAATAAGTACTTTTGGTCAGAACTCCTCCCCGCGAAACAATTTTTAACTACACTGAAGTAAAAAACTATGTAGAAATTCACGGCTGAGCCGGGCTATGATTTAAACTTTTTTCCAGGCTGGTCCGGATTATGATTTTAGCATTTTTCCATGCCGGGTAGAAATTTTTTCCCTATGGGTCGGTTTGGGACCGGACCTAGTTAATCCGATCCATGCAGACCCTTAGTGCTAACGATCAACAGATTTTAAAAACAAGTTTTGATTTAAATCAGTACGCTGTTTTATTATGTTCAAATAAGAGGCACGGTCTTAAACATCGACATTTAATACGTACAATTTGTGGACGATTCCTCATTTGCTTTGAAAACTAGTCAAAAATTCTTCGTTTACAATCATGGTAAAGTGGTGTAAGTCAAGAATTTTCGACAGTTTTGGATTTTAATATCTCTGTCAGGTTTTCAGATACGGAGTTGAAATTTTTTTTTGTTCAATTTAGGAATGGATAAGGAATAATTTCCTAATTGGGAATTTTGCCCTACGGGGGCCGTATAAAAGTTTAATTTTCGTATTTTTTCAAATAGACCCCCATGGAGTTGCAACTAATCTTATCAGAAATTTCACCCTTTTTTATGAATTTTTGCAATTGGACATATGAGTCTAGAGGCAATATTTAAGGAGATAGCCTATTGTTTCGATATTTATGACTCACCCTGTATATATATACATATACAGTGTTCTCGCTGATATTTGACCAACATTAGTAATTTGGCTAATTAATAATAAAAAGCATTCGCCAAATGAAAAAAGTATAAGCAAAATAAATTCGCCGTGTGGCACAAAAAATAAAATAAAATAAAATAAAATAAAATAAAATAATAATAATAATAATCTTTAATTTTTTAATGTACCCCCCTTTTTTTTTTCAATATGTTCTAAAATAACCAACGTATTTGTAACTGCGACAACGATTGTTACTAATCTAATGTCAACTATCCGCTACAAATTTATTAAAAATATGTATATATTAAAAATATGTACATATTAAAAATATGTACATAGTAAAAATACAGTAGAAGATCTATATAACGCAAACCTAAAAACGCAAGGTTGTGCGTTATATAGAATTTTGCGTTATATGGATCACATATCACGCGTCATCAAATTTACCTCATAAATATAGACAAATATGTCTGAAACACATCAAAATACATTAGAATTACCTTTATACTGCATTCCGTATCCAGATTATAAATTTTTCTATTATTGCGATCATTCAACATTTTGTTAAATATACGTTTTAAAAATGGTCCAGATAGACCTGGACCCAATTTATTCATTATATTGCTCATTTTCAAAAACATTTATTGTAATAAGAATTTTTTTCCTTTAAAAGTTTTAAATTAAGGAGGTAAAATTATACTAATGCATTAAATTTAGTTTTCAGACAGTAGCAGTTTTTTACAGTCTTAAAATTCAGGTGCTCCTTCATGGCAAAATTCATTGTTTACATCTGAAAGGTTGTCCGTTATATGGAGAATTGCGTTATATGGAATTGCGTTATATGGAATTGCGTTATAAAGATCTTCTACTGTATGTATATATTAAAAATATGTACATAGTAAAAATATGTATATATTAAAAATTTGTATACATACATATCTATGACAAACGAAAAAGAAAACAAAGAAAAAGCAAAAATTGAGCACTAGCAATTTGGAGAATCTAATCGCTTGTTTACTCGCCAAATGAAGAATTTAGTCGCAATTTGGCGTAATAGTGAGCGACAGCGAGAACCCTGTATATTAGGGTGGAGCGAAAAAAATTTTTTTTGAAAATCAAAAACGGGTAGGTGCCAAAAGTTGCCTTTATACTAGTACATCAACTGTGTGAAATTTTACTGCTGAAAAAAAATGGCTTGAGTCTGCGCTTTTGCTCCAAAAATCGAAATTTTGGGTAAAATTTGTCATTTTTTGACATTTTTTCAAAAAAATTAAAAAATTCCTACAGAGCTGGTTAGTATTTAAAAGTGTTGCTTAGATCTTTATATTTATCTGCTTAACATATTTAAACTATAAAACAATATCTGTAGTCTGTATAATTGGAGCAAATCTGACAACTTTTTGTGAAAAATCAGCGTTAACCTGTCTATTGGAGCATACAACGAAATGTTGTTTTGAATGCATTTCTTACCTAGTTGCTTTCAAAACTACTGTGTATATAACTCATAGAGGTGGTTGCATTATCCCACCCGTCCCAACCATCCAATCATCTAGGCCCAGTGTTTTATTTATGTATTAAATTGTAATTTTTTTCCGGAAGACGAGTATAAGTTTTCTATATATCAAAGTAATTTATCTCTTCTTTATATTCACTGACTTTGGATGATTTGGATCATGCTGGTGTGACCTGTTGCACGTATATTTTTATACCATGTATAACAGAAGAGAAGCTGAGCAATGTATTGGGTATGTTCTTAATTGAACCTATTCAGCAGTCTATTATCTTCATTAAAATTTCATGCAATTAGTACATTATGATTGGAAGTTTTGTTATCACATCATTCTTTCACTCAATTACATTTTATATGCAATGATTTGCCTAAAAATTGATTGTATGAATTTAATTTCTAGTATGTCATCATTTATTGAACCTGTTACATTGAATATATGCTGAGAAGCTAGCTGTTAAATACTATAACGATTGTCACAGAGGATTGCAAACAAAATTTGCAAAAACTACTTGTTAAAAAACAACACTATTTCTAAAAAAGTTTTAGTATGCTTTATGTCGTTTCCTGTGTTGTTCCGTAGTCTAGTAATTTCTAATAAGATTTTAGATCTATTATTTAGGTGTGTAGTACATTTGGTATAAAACATCCCGCGGTATAAACTTGGATTATACATTTTGTGAGTGAACATATAAACGCTGATTGACAATCTGTGCTTATATAAAGCGGAAAATTTTATTAACTTTATGAGCTGTCTTTTGTGTGAGATGTTTTCTAAATTCCTATTCCCCATTCTTTCTGAGAAATAGCTATCCTTATGAATTAGCTTTGCAATCTCCGACAGAAATTTCTAGTCTGTTCTGAGTATATTTTTCTCAATTTGAGAAAATAATTTTTCAAAATTATTCTCTATTTTATTAAAAAAAAAAAAAAAAAAAAAAAAAAAAAAAAAAAAAAAATTGCAATAGGAAGTGAATAGTACGCAGACAAAGATTTTCCTTATTGATCCGGTGAATCCATGTAGCTTAGAACGTTTTATATCGACTTCTCAAATAACTGACGCAGAGAAAATTCACTGGAGTTTAAGTAGCGAATGATTCAATATTATACACAATTCTAAGCTTACCCCATGCAAAATGGTTCACAGTGACAAATAAAATTCTCCTAATTTTAAATGAGCACTTATAGTCGATTAGAATCCGTACATTCCCTCATAAAGTACTATGCATTATAAGTTTATGCCCAGGACATTTCACCATCAAATGTTGTCCGCTCATAAAAAGGGGATCTAAAAGTTAATAGGAAATTACCTAGATACGAAAACACTTAGAAAACGGCATAAAACTAATGCAAAAAAAAAGTTATTTACAACAGCGGTTGCTTTACACATGGAGAACAAATTTTCATTGCAATTCTCTCTGACGATCACCATCACATGAAACAGCTCGCCTCTCAAAATATAAAAAATGCAAAAGTAGAATAAATGATGGCATACTTATAGTTGAAATATCTGAAATCATCTTTGAAGCTAATCATTAAGTAAAAAAAATACAATTGACTGAAAAAATGTTGTGGTAACAGAACTTCCAATCACTATTCATCAACTGAATGTAAGTTTGATAAATATAATAGATGGCCGAATAGATCGCTTTAATAACATTCCCGTGCACTACTCTGCTTGTCATTTTTTTTGTATAAACTATAAAAATATACATGAAAATAGTTACAGCAGCATGTGGATGCAAAGAACAGATGAACAAGGTGGAAGCATCGAAAACATGCCAAATTTTTATAAATAAAATCACAAATTAATGTATAAATAAAACACTGTACTAAGATGATCGAATAGTTGGGCCGGGTGGTATAGGAAATATAGCCACCTCCACGACGCATGTCCAAGGTAGTTTTGAAAACAAGAGCTGTATTAAAAACAATAATTCATTGTATGTCTCAATAGAGTGGTAATGCCGTTTTCTTACCAAAAGTTGTCTGTTTTGCTCCAACTATACGGAATAAAGATATTGTTTTATAGTTTAAATATGTTAAGCAGATTAATATAAAGGTCTAAGCAACACTTTTAAATACTAACGAGCTCTGTAGGAATTTTTTAACTTTTTTGAAAAAATGTCAAAAAATGACAAATTTTACCCAAAATTTCGATTTTTGGAGCAAAAGCGCAGACTCAAGCCATTTTTTTTCAGCGGTAAAATTTCACACAGTTGATGTACTAGTATAAAGGCAACTTTTGGCACCTACCCGTTTTTGATTTTCCAAAAAAAATTTTTTTCGCTCCACCCTACTGTATATGTATATATATATATATATATATATATACATATATATATATATATATATATGTATATATATATATATATATACCGGGTGTCCCAAAAATGACTGATGGATTTTAAAATTCAATAACTTGTAAACGGTGACAGCGATTGAAGGCCAGGTGATTAGTGCTGAGTGAAGCGTCGACCTGGCCTTCAATACCACCACCTAGCACTTAGCGCCACCTATTGTTTGAGATGCGAACTAAAATAAAAAATTACGGTAAAAAAACTTCCTGACATTATACATAACACTCCTGCAAAAAATTTTTTAAATAGTTGTCACCGTTAAAAATCCTCTCTAATCAGAATTTTAAAAATAATAAAAATTCTATTAATAATGAGCTGGTTTACTAGTTCATTATTAAATATTAAAACTCCGAAAATAAAAGTAAAAAAATAATTTGAAAATCATGCTTTTATTAGTGTATTTAAACTACAATAAAAATCATAAAGAAAGAATAATCTTTAATTTAAACTTTATTGTATGCACTTGAAAAAAAAAAAAAAAAAAAAGGTTATTTTAAATTTGAGAAATGTCATCTGTAAGTTTTATGACCAAACAAGCATTAAATACTTCAAATAGAAATTCGCTATTGGTTGAACATTAGCTTTATATTTGTAGTAAAAACAACTTTGCTATTGTCAAAATATTTATTGATCACAGAAAAATATTAACAGTGCAATGGCAAAATATTTGTTATAAGTACCAAAAGTAGATAAATAGAAATAACATTACAAAGTTGGTTTCAATTGGAATATTTAAATAATTTGAACTGGCATTGGTACCATTTACTTTCTTATATTGTTAACAACCTGGAAATTTTCAATAAAATATATTACTTGTTAACAATTAGGCGTCCCTGTTATTCTGTCATTAAAAGAAAGCGGTTCACAAAATCAAACTGAGATCTTTTACGGAGCGATAAATAAACTTTCCTTGTAACCCTCATTTGCTCATTTATTTCCCATCCGGGAATTCGTAAAGAGGGAAAAAACTTTCTTAACATTACCATAATTTTTCTTATTCTTTTTTCTTGTAGTCTTGACCTTTGACTGCAAAAGCTGAGAACGATTATTGTTTTTTTATTTATTTATTTCCCTTTTGCTTTCATACAAGCTAGTTTGCCGTAGCACGCACAATCTTTGCTTGGCGATTATTTTGTTTATTTAAAGTTTTGCGTAGTGTTTAAGGAATGTTACTAACGCAGCATCCTTCTTAACATGCAACGACCATATTTAACCCCTTGAGTTCATTTTTTGGGGATGTAATGAATGAATGCTTATGTATGTGGTCATTTCCTGTAGTTGACTGTTGCATGGTGTTTCATTCAATTTTTTCGCAATTATACTTGGTGGTTCTGGCTATCATAAGCATTTTATAGTTTTATAAGTTTTATATAGTTTTATATAGTTTTATAGTTTTTTCCCCCTTAAACGGTCAGATATCTTTTAAAGCACCCAAAAATCGATAGTTTTAAAAATTAAATTATTTTTAAAAATTTATAGTTAAATATAATTATATAAGAGCATTTAATCCCTTCGCGACGGGAACCTTTTACGAAATATTTAATGTTTTTTCACCGGTTTTAAAAAACAGAAATTTGTTCCTTGTTAAATCGACTAAATGCTCCGATTGAATAAGGCAAATTTTGCAGTATAATTTTACCGGTGGGAATAAATAAGGATTCTTAAGCTTTTTTGCGGCACGTATACGCGTCGCTCGTCCGGAAGGGGTTAAAAAACAAAACCTAGTCAAAAATTCGTATTAGAAGAGAAGTTATGTCTAATAATCTTTAAGTTCTTTTTATATGATCAAAGGCAGGGCCGTAAATCCCGGGGGGGGGGGGGTTTGGGGGGAAGTACAACACCCCCCCAAGAAAAACTCAGTCGGAAAATTCCTAGATCGATCGGAAAAAGTATGTTTAGTCGGAAAAAATGGCATCGCGTATTCCGAACCAATAAAAACTTATAAATTGGAAAAACCGAAAAATCAGTCGGTAAAACTCTTCTTCAATCGGTAAAAATGGAATTAAACTATAAAAACTTATAAATTGGAAAAACGAAAGTATCGTTCAGAAAATTTCCCGTTCCATCGGAAAAGCATATTTAGTCGGAAAAAATAATATTACGTAATAACCTATAAAAATTTATAAATTGAAAAAACGAAAAAGCCAGTCGGAAAAATTATTGTTCGATCGGAAAAAATGGTATTAACCTATAAAAACTTATAAATTTGAGAAGCGAAAATATCATTCGGAAATTCTCCCGTTCCATCAGAAAAGGCATGTTTAGTCGGAAAAAATAGTATTACGTATATATTAACCTTTAAAAACTGGAAAAACTGAAAAGTCAGTCGGAAAAATTCTTGTTCGATCGGAAAAAAATGGTATTAACCATTAAAAACTTATAAATTGGAAAAACGAAAATATCATTCGGAAAATTTCTCGTTCCATCGAAATAGGCATATTTAATCTAAAAAACTAGTTTTATGTATTAACATATAAAAAATTATAAAATAGAAAAACGGAAAAGCCGGTCGGAAAAATTTTTATTCGATGGGAAAAAATGGTATTAACCTATAAAAACTTATAAACTAGAAAAAGGAAATATCATTCGGAAAATTTCCCGTTCCATCGGAAAAGGACTCTTAGTCGGAAAAAATAGTATTACAAATCAACCTTTATAGGTTGAACCGTATTATTAAATTTATAATTTATAAATTTTTATAAATTTATAAATTGGAAAAACAGAAAAGTCACTCGGAAAATTTTTTGTTTGATAGGAAAAAATGGTATTAACCTATAAGTACTTATAAATTGGAAAAACAAAAATATGATTCGGAAAATTTCCCGTTCCATCGGAAAAAGCATGTTTAGTCGGAAAAATTAGTATTACGTATTACCTATAAAAATTTGTAAATTGGAAAAACTGAAAAATTCTTGCTCGATCGGAAAAAAGTTAATTTAGCAGAAAGAAAAATGGTATTAACCTATAAATTTTTATGAATTGGAAGAATATTTTTGTAATTTTTAATTAAATAAGAAAAACAAGTTAAATCGAAAAAAGCCTATAAAATTTTATTTTTAGTCTGATTTATTTCCCCTTGCAATTTCTAATTAAAAAATAAGAAAAAACAAATATTGAACTTAGAAAACATAAATTTATTCTTAGCTGGAACTATTATTAATTAATTTAACTAATTAATATAACTTATTAATATACAGGGTGAGACATAAATATCGAAACAATAGGCTATCTTCTTAAATACTACCCCTAGACCCATACTTCCAATTGCAAATTTCATGAAAAAAGGTAAATTTTTTGATAAGAGAAGTTGCAACTCCATGGGGGGGGGGGGAGGGTCTTTTTTAAAAAATACGAAAATTAAATTTTTTGTACGGCCCCCAGAGGATAAAACTTCCAATTAGAAAATTTTTCCTTATCCATTCCTGAATCGAACAAAAAAAAAATTCATCTCGATATCTACAAATCCCTGAAAGATATTAAAATCCAAAATTTTCCAAAATTCGTGACTTACACCACTTAAGCATATCTCTGAGCGCAGTGATATCAGTTCATTTGAAATACAATTTAGGGATCGACCATTAATTTACGAATTATTAAATGTCGATCAAAGACAATACTTTAACTTTTAGATATAAAATAAAAGCGTATAGATTTTTGCTTTAAACTTCCTTAAAATATGCTAGATGTCTGCAATAACTCGAGCTTGGCACCAGGCTCGAAAAATGGCACGACCCATTGGCCGGACCATCTTATTAAACACTTATTAAAAATGTTATTAAATTAAGTGATATTAATTAAACTCTCATTAAACGTTTCTTTAAAACTTATTGCCGCAGGCAATAAGTTTAGTAAGAATACCAATAGCGATAATGGCACTTCTATTTACTGAATCATATGGAATATATTTTAATGTTAATGCATATTTTATTGTTAATGGAAATATATTTTAATATATTACACAGAAATATTTTCAAAAATCTAGTTTTTCCTATTCAGCTTAAAAATTTATGTGGTTTTAAACCTATTTTTATTTTTTTCTATCTTTACAAGAGAAAAGTATTGGATTCATGAAAATTTTGAATTCCGGTTTTCGACGGATTCACACATTTTAAGGCTCAGAGATACCGAAAAACATGTTTTTACAAAATGGCTGTCTCTGAGTCACTGCTCCTGTATCTCTGTATATGACATAAATTTTGCGAACGCGCTATCTCAAGAACTAATCCACGGAATTTAATAAAAAATTATATTTACTTAGTCCTTGATATAAATTGGTGCTGATTAGTTTTTGGTGTGAATCGCTTAACAGGTCACCCTACTGTATAGTCTTTTGTGTGATTTCCGCGATAGCTTTATCTCCAGAATTAATGCAAGGAATATCATTAATCTTCAGATTCAGTTAGTCCTTGACATGAATTGATGTTGTTTATATTTTGTTGTATATAGCTCCACGTGTGGCGCTGCAACACTGAATTTGTAACGATTTCTGCAATAGCCTTTACCTTAAGAACTAATGCAAGAATTTTCATAAAAAGTCAGATTCAGGACTTCTTGACATGAATTGGTTTTGTTTACGTTTTGGTATCAATCATCTTTCGGGTGGCGCTGTTATAATAAATTTTGTGTAATTTACACGATTTCAGTGATATCAAGTACTAATGCACGGAATTTCGTATCGAATCCTCCGATTGCTACATCTGAGTAGTTTATTTATTCCAAACGGCATTTAAAAAACAAAAATATTTATTCGAATATTAACGTCTAAGAGGATAACGTTTCTGTTGCGTATTTTTTTATGCTAAGCTTCCACTAATATTTCGTTATAAGTGTATTTAATTGATCAAGGTTTAATGCGTTCGAACCAAACATCTTTTAAGAAATTCAATTAAATAATTTCAACTTAAAACGTTTAAGTTAAATATGCCAAAGATTCAATTAACACCTGCTCTTGTTTTAAAGTGGATAATTGATTCGCAAGTGAAACAAAATTAAAATGTATATTTGTAGTTGAACTGAAAACTGTATGTTAAACTCTAAAAAATGAAAGAAAAAAAAAAGCAGCGGCCTTGGGGATTTTTTTTTTTTTTTTATGCCGGCCAATTATCTACAATAGGGATATAGGCCATGAGGGGAAGGGTGCCCTCCGTGAGGGTCTTTTTAAGGGAACCTAACCCGTATTTACGCAAAGAAATCCAGGGTTCGCAGAAAACCGCGGAAAACTTCAAAGGGTTAGGCCGACGGTCGCGATTGGGTTCGAACCCAGCACCTACCGTCTATCAGTTTGGAGGCCCGTAATTAGAGGCACCTTTTATGCATCGTATAATAGCAATTTTAACAAGAAAAATATGAAATTGACAGGGATAAAACAATGAAAAAAATTGAAATCGGTGTGATAAAAAAATGAGGTTTAAATCAACTGATGCATTTAAATAGTAATTAAAGAAGGCGAGAATGGCAAAAGTTAAAAAAATCTGAAATCGAAACTATACATGACGGAGTTAATCACCTAGAAACTTTTAAAAAGCATTTAAATGTTAGGAGCCCATTTTTGTTTAAAACTAAATGCACTTTTCTGCATCAGATGTTTTTATTTCAGTATTTCTCATTTTTAAACTGACACAAATCAATAACCATCGGTTACGGTAACAGTCCCGCGAATTCAATAGTTTTTTAACACCTCAAAAAAAAAATGCCCAACGCGCCGAAAGAAGTTTTCACCTCAGAAAATTTACTTTTAAAAATATAATTTGTTTACAAAAAATTGCATTTTTTTTTTTTAAAAAAATTGCTATTTTAAATACTTTTATTTAAAAAAAATATTATTTAAAAGGCTGAATCAAAGTTGAAAATTAGATATTTTCATTTAATCAAAAGAAAAAAAAAATCAACGCGACAAATAATATTTTGAGTTATGACAATTTTAGTTTACTCTAAATCTTTTGAAAAAAAAAAAAAAATATATATTAAGAAAGCTTATGATGCGATAATCCTTACAAATTATGTGGTTAACCATCACAAAACATTCCAAATTCTAACTCTATAAATAAATAAATAAAATAAATGTTTCCTTGACAACTTACAGCAACATTGTTTCTTCATTTACATGCATTTCAATTTGTGTCTGATCCCCTGAAACCTCACGATTTATTAAAATTGTCATAACTCTCTGAGTTTTGAAGATATCAAGATGGAATTTTTTTTTTGTTGTTGTTGTTCAATTCAGGAATGGATAAGGAAAGTTTTTCTAATTGGAAGTTTTATCCTCTGGGGGCCGTATAAAAATTTAATTTTCGTATTTTTTAAAATAGACCCCCCATGGAGTTGTAACTTCTCTTATCAAAAAATTTACTTTTTTTGATGAAACTTTGCAATTGGAAGTATAGGTCTAGGGGCAATATGTAAGGAGATAGCCTATTGTTTCGATATTTATGTCTCACCCTGTATAGGATTTTATTTTTCTAATAAAATTATTCAGAAAATTTTTGATTTGTCAAATACTGTGGACTCGGAAACCTCGATATGACGAAAAAAAATCATGTACAAATTCTAGCAATGTTAATGTTATTTGTAATCTTGATGTTTTGTGTAAAATCTTGATATTCCGATTTTTTTTTTTTTTTTTTTTTTTTTTTTTTTTTCTGTGCCTTTTGACTTCGACATATCGAAATCCACCTGTATTTATTTACTGTAGGAAGTTTTTAGTTTAGTCTCGAAATATTAAGATATACTGATTAAAGTAAAAAACATTTTTTTTTATTAACTTTAAATTTAGTTAAAATTAGTTAGAATCACGGAATTTTGGTGGAATCCGACGAAAATTCAAAACAGAATTCCAAATATCCAGTTTATCATTTTACATGAAAAAATATAATAAAAAATCATAAATATTTGTGTTTGTGCTGTTGTCTACAGAGGCTGCTGTCTTTTTCTTCCAGTCTTTGACGAAATTCACGTTTTTTCTACGATCCTTTGACGAATATAGCGTCTTTTTTACAATCCTTTAATAAAATTCACATTTCATCTTGAAATTTTGACGAAATTCGCATTTTTTTCCAGGATTTGTTGACGAAGATAGCCCTTTTTCGCGATCGTTTGACGAAATTTAACATTTTTTTGCGATTCTTTGACAAAACTTAATATTTTTTCACGATTATGTGTCGAAATGTGCAGTTTTTATGCTTTTTTCATGATCCTTTGACGAATTTGAGATTTTTCTGCGAACCAACAATGAAATTCATGTTTTTTCTGCGATCCTTTGACGAAATTTGCATTTTATTTACGATCCTTTACCGAAATTTGTGTTTTTCGTGATTCTTTGACGAAATTTGCATTTTATTTATGATCCTTTGACAAAATTTGCATTTTAGGCACAATCCTTTAACGAAATATGCATTAATTCTGCTGTCATTTGTGACGAAATTGATTTTTTCAGCGTCTGTTAATCGGAACTTGCGATACTTTTCTATATTCGAATTTCCGGATTGAGGACCAATGTTTCATTATTTTCAGAAGCGAATGCTTTAAAGTTTTGGAATAAAATCACTCCTGAATATGCCAATCGGTCGCAGAAAAAAACGGGCAATTTGAAATTTTTTTCTTACATTCCAAACATTACAGTTTATTCCAAACTGTTTTATTAAATAACGATTTATCTTGTTACTAAACGCACAAATTTTTTTTAAAGTATTAATAAATAAATGAATATGAGTTTTGTCCATTCGAAAATATTCAGTCTTTAAAATTTTGGCTACTTTTTATGTTGTAGACGTATACGGGTAGCAGGATTCCTTCTGCTTAACTAAAAAATTTCATGTCTATCTATAGTGAAATCTATGTGAATAAGCGTGGCATACACCGAAAAAGTAAAATGCATTAAACCCTTTATTAGTAAAAAATGGACAACGAATCTCCAGATCTTCAATCCAGTTTTATCAGTTTTTGAATATTTAGAAACAAGAATGCTATCAAACAAAGCAGTTTAGAGTTCCAAACCGTAATTTTCTACGCATTGGTTAATCATAGTACTTCATCACTGATTTTTAGATAAATACATTAATATTTCAAAAAGAATCAACATCAATGCTTTAAAACTTATTTGACTATCTCTATACACTAAATGATAATTATCTTGAGTATTATGATATAGATATATGTGTGTATATATATATATATTAGTCCTTATGTTGGCCATAGTACACGGAAATTTTCCTTCGTGGAGTCGGAAATTTATGAGCCTACATCCCCCCTTCCCCCACCCGACTAGGGTGGTTTACGCCCCTGATCAAAGGGTGATTAAATCTGAAAATTATTTTAGGCGTACGCATGTTAAGGGCAGACGGAATCCCTATATCTGCCATGTGAAATTAATGTACTTTTATTCTCATAAAATACTTAAGATATTTATTTGAAAAAAAACAAAAATTACGCATAAAAAAAAACAATTCTTAATAATCCAAAGTTAAGTTTATAATTAAATAAAGCTTAGATTTTTTTTTAAATCTGAAATAGAAACCACATTTAAATTAAAAAAAAAAAAACATGCAATTTTTCAAACATAATGATAATAATAAGAAAAAAGTTCTTTTTATGAATTTAAGCAATTCATCTTAGATTAAACAGGGATATGTATAGAAACTTCAAGCAAAATTTCAAAGCATAATGTATGATAGTTTTTTCGAAAAGGTGCATCAATGTTAAAATAAAAAAAATAAATAAAAAAAAATTGAGAAAATCAATTTTAAAATAAATAAACGCACTTACTTAAAACACTTCTGCTCCATAGTACTTATGTTTTTCATTTTTTTGTTCACGTTCCTCTTGGTGTATTCTGTTCAATCTTTTAAGCGCTCTTTTTTCTTTAGTTTTCGGAAAATGGTCATATTTTGCTCTTAGCATTCTCTCGCGATCAAGAGTTTTTAAGGTGTTATGACAATATAGCCCTGATTCTATGACTAATTTACAGGGTATCTAGCGAATAACATCCTGATTTTAAAATTAATTTTTTCAAAAATAAAGATCGTAAAATTATGCGGTAAACGGTTTGTTTATTAGATAAGCTTTAAAAATCTTATACAGAAATTTCGAACGGTGAATATTTTGAAAAGATTGTGTTCTGAATGCAAAGAATTCTTGATTTGAAATTTTTCTTGTTTTTGATTGCTTGCAGAGAATGCGTTCTTGGGGTTACAGTGGCATATTTTAACGATTTTTGAAATTTTAATTCCTGAAATTCCGAAATTCCAAAAATGTTTTTCGAAAAATCGTTAAAATATGGCACTTTAAGCCGAAAAACTCAATTTCTGCAAACAATCTAGAACAAGAAAAAGGTCAAATGAAGCGTTATTTGCAATCAGAACATAATCTTTTTCAAAATATTCACCGTTCATAATTTCTGTATAAGATTTTTAAAGCTTACCTAATAAACAAACCGTTTACCGCATAATTCTATCGATCTTTATTTCTGAAACAATTAATTTTGAAACCGGACTCTCATTAACGGGACACCCTGTATGAAGCACATTAATTTTCGTAGAATGCTGATTATTGAAGCAGGCTACCGCATCATATCGTAGCCCTCGGAGTGTTTCGAGGGTTACGATCAGTGTTCTCGCTGCCATTTGACCAACTTTAGTAATATGGCTAATTAAAAATAAAAAACATTCGCCAAATAATAATAAAAAAAATATATTAGCCAAATAGATTCGCCGTGTAGCACTTAAAAAATATCTTTAATAATTCAATGTACTCCTTTTTTTCTCAAGTTGTTGCCGAAACGAAAAATTGCCCAGCCCGGGAATTGAACCCGGATACTTGTCTTACAATTTTTCGCTCAGTTGGAAATATTCAAAAATTCGTATGATAACTTTACCAATCAGTTAGATTGTGTTAAAATAATAGTATATCTACGTATCCATCGTTCTATGGAGTTCCATTACCTGTGGCTTATTCTGCCGAGCTGTCTAAATGACAGACTAGATGTTATGGCCAATAAGGTTATCTGAGCGAAAAACCCCAGCCGGTTATCGCCCGGTTAGCTTAACAAGTAAAGCATTGGCCTTGTAAGCCAAGTATCCGGGTTCGATTCCCGGCCTGGGCAATTTTTCGCCCGGAAATATTCAAAAATTCTTAAGTTACTTAATCGGTTTAGTGCACTTCGTCAAAAAAAAAAAAAAAAAAAAAAAAAAATCACAGACTTTACTTCTAAAGTGTGTGTAAATTAGTTATTTTTTTATGTTTAGCAGTGATTAAAAATGGTTCTAGAAAATTATTTAAAAGGAGCTGAGATGTACTGTAAATAACCAGGTTTCATTTTCAGTTTGGTTTAAGGCGTTATCATTAAGCTCAGGCTCTATGCATCTCTCTATTTAACTACCTTGTATAACAATAAATGCACGTTTTTTTTTTTTTTTTCACAAATGTCTTTTTAATTTTTCACGTTTTTAATTTTTTTTGAAATCGGTATTTTTTTTTTTTTTTAAACTCTGTTCGGAAAAAGTGGGTGTTCGAAATATCGAGACTCTAGTGTATTATTATGCATACTAACCAGGTTAAAGTCCCTACATAAAGGTACCATCTATATCAGTAGGCATTCTTTTCTTTTTTTAATAACATTTTCCAACATAATTAAAAAATGTTTATGACTGCGGTTTATGACTCGCTTAAATATGCTTAGAAGAGGGAGTTTGGTATATGTTATTGAGATTTACCGCAGGACATTCCCCCATAGAAAATTGAATGTGTAGCCTTAAGTTCGTTTACATAGACTATAGAAGAATTCCGTCTTGTTATGAATTATGATAAAAATACATCGGCAGTGTATTTTAATAAAGTTACACTAATTCAACATATTGAATTTATGTAGTGATAGGTTTTTACCCGGGTCTTTTACTCGGATTATGTACTTCTATATCACTTCTTTTATTGAATGATGTTTAGAAAAGTCGCTTGGCGAGATCGTTTACAACGAGTTATTTTGTCGAAATTTTTTTGTTTGTATATAGACAGTTATTTATCGTACAAGCGTTCACCGTATTTTTTCCTTTATTTTTTTATTTTTTTTATTAAGTTTATAATATTCTACAGTTTTCCCATTAATGACTTGACCCTTTGAGCTCTGGTGGGTAAATTTCTTCAAAATTCCAAATGTCACATTGGCACCAGTATTTTGCAAAGAAAAAAAAAAAACCCGTTAAACGATATACACGAAAAAAAAATGCATTAAACATTTTTTAAATAAGTTTGGTCGAATTTTCTGGTGCCGTTCTGACATTTCGGAATTAAAATTATGTGGTAGAAAATTCTACCATCAAAGCTTAAAGGGTTAAAAGATTTAACCTTCCCAGTCCTGGTGTCGCCTGGAGGAGATACTAAATAATACCCTTTAAATTAATTTAAATGCTCCTAGAATTGTTAAAATTAGTTTTAGACTTTTTTAATAAATGAGTGCCTGTCATAAGCCTTGATTTATAAAATGGTGCATCTTTAAAGCTGTTTTAGACTAATTTTAAACCGTTTTTTTCAGTCTCACATGAAATTTGTTTCAGGACTGAGGAGGTTATTCAAAAATCACTGAAAATAGTCGAACACATTTAATATTAGACTAAAACTCAAAAAGTCTGAAAACAAAAATTGAGATCGAAAAGTCGACCATTTCATATTTAATCTTCATTTGTGAAAGGTTATATATGTAACTGCTATATTTAAAAAGTGAAATCACAATAGATGAAAGCTACATATTTTTATGATTATGCGTCTCGAATTCATTGATATTCATGGTTCATAACGAATCCTGAACCACAACTTCCATTATCAATTGATTCCGTGTCATGTCTAAATAAAAATCATCGTCATACGGAATCTTCATTCACTAAGCGTGTGGGTAAAAAGGTCAGGCGCACCAAGACAAAACCCTTCTCAATAGCGACCTTGTTCTTCCCTATTGTCGGCCTTGAAACGAGACGAAGCCATTACAACCTACACAAACCATACAAAGTATTTCTCTGCTATACTATTCTAAAAAGGTTGAAGCTACAATTTCTACAGCATTTATTTTCTTTCATTTCAAAAGGCATGGAAAGTTAACCTCCTGGTAAGGAATTGCGCAGAAATTGTGATGTGATGCACCGCTTCAGAATCAGATACAGGATAGCAGAGCTGTGCGAAGCGGGCGGTCGCCCCAGGCGCGGACATTGGGAGGGCTCCAAATTTATACTATCATCATCGTTTCTTTAATCTTTGATCTTTTTTTTTTTTTTTTTTTTTTTTTTTTTTTTTTTTTTAACTATTTGGAAAAAATAGTTGTTCTCGGTAGAGAATTTGAAAATCTGAAGTATATCTGAATGTTTTTATGGTTGAATTCCGCAACATATTTCATTTTATTCGTAATCTGATTGGTCTATGTTTAGTGTCCAAAAATGGAATTTTTCTTTTTTTTTTTTTACTTTATTTGTTTTTTGATTGGTCCATGCTTAATGTCTAGAAATGGAATATTTCTGTTGCCATGATGACAAAAAATTTATGAAAAACTACAAAAAAAAAAAAAAAAAAAAAAAAATTAATAACTCAATTACAAATTTAGATACGTTTCAAACAAGTTACATTTAAATGTAAATTTTTCTCTGCTTACGACAGTATAAATGCGATGTTTAGAAAAATAAAAATTTACAATTCCGAAAATTGTTAAAATGAAATTCCATTTATATTTGTTTATGATTGGCCGAGGAATATTAACGTGACTCTAAATGTCCATACATATTAATATAACTCGGTTATTACGTAAACTACGTTTTTACCATCATAAAAATGGTGTCATTATTGTTTTTTTAAATATAGAAATCATTTATAAGTCTAAAATTATAGCCTTTTACAATATTATTTTCCAAATAATCATTATAATTTGTTAAATTACATTTAATTATTTATTTACTTTGTAAAAAATTATTTGTATAAACATATTAGGATTTTTTTTATGAAAAAGACATACATTCCCAAAACAGCATATCGCTTCTTTCTTGGAATCCAAAAGGGCTTATACTGTACTGCTCTATAAATTTTTTCGTAAGTGTTTTCCAGATCCCTTTTGCCAAAATATAAATGCAATGTTCTTTTATATTATTTAGTTGTTAAAATTAGTCCTTTTAAAGTTTAAAAAAAAGACAAACATATATTCAATATAATTTGTGTTTTTACACTTTTCAATTTTGTGACACCAGTCACAAAGAGAAATGGTGATAAAGATAAGGGGGGGGGGAGGCTCCAAATTGAAACTTCGTCCCGAACGCAATTTTCTCTTCGCACGCCGCTGCAGGATAGTTTTCTGTAATGATATACTTAAGAAATCCTCACATATCATTATTTATCCCACATTTTGAAATTAAAATCCTCTTTTTACGATAATAAATATAATCAAAACTCTCTTTCCTTTCAAAAAAGGTATCTAACTCTTCGCTTTTGCGCTTAATAAATAATAATCACTTTATTGTTTCCACGTTCACCCCAGCTGTTAACACGTTCGCTGCCGCTTACGTGAAGATGTGATGATAGTTAATGCCGCACTGTAGAAGTGGGTTTTTCCCAGACGCCGATTTACTTTTTATAACAAAGAATCAGTGAAAGATTTTCCCGCGCCAGTTTGTGACTGGCTACTGAGACATCACCCCACATCACGGGCTGGCGCGTGAGTGGTACCTTGACGCTGGCGCATGATCGGCAGCGTATGTGTTAATAAGATACATAAAAAGTAAATTAAATTTCTCATCTAAAATCTCAAACAAGACAGCAAAGGTAATTGAATATGTAAAAGGTATTCTTTAACGATATTCTCTTTTGCAGTAATCATTTCATGCTCATAATCAGGGAACGGAGGGTGCCATGGGTATCTGGGCACCTCTCCCCGCTTGAAAAGGCCCTAGCACAGATATTTTTAAACAAGATGGAAATTGTACGTCAAGAGTAGAAAATACGGTGTGTTCGTACTATAACAAAGTTTTTAAAATATTGAGAAGATGCATAATAAAATTTAATCAGATTTGATACCTTAAGGATTGACGAAGTTGTGGATTTTTTCTTCTCCCACCCCCCTTTTCTTCGTATATACAGTGAAACCTCCGAATAAGGGACACCCGTGGGACCGGAAATTTTGTCCCTTAAATAGAGGTGTCCCTTATTCGGAGTTTTTACATTTTTTAAATTAATCATTCATAAGGACATAAAAAATAACAAAATATTAAAATTGAAGTTTAAGTGTACCCGAAGGTTATAAATTACATTAATTAGCACAAAAGTAATAAATAATTAATTTTTTAATTGATTTGTATTTTTTATGTAAATGTTTCTGTAATGCAAAAAGTGCAATAATATTTTTAAAAATCTTTCTTGCGAAATAATCAATAAAAAAAAAGTGACTATTTTGCAGATTTCAATTTTTCTACTACTAAACTTTTCATATATTCATTTACCACACTTATAACTTTTAATCCTTTATCATAAGCAGTACTTACGAAAAAGTATTCAACTGCTTTGCATATTTTAAAGCATCTGTAAAGTTCTTTATTTCACAATTTTCCTTTCTCTTTCATTTTCAGAGTCATCCCGCACAATTTTCAGCATTCTTTTCAATATAAACTGCGAGGTGGCAGCATAGACAATCACCTCATCAAGTTCACGACAGAAATTCTAAAATTAGTTAAAACTCAATATGCATGTTAAAATGCAATCGGTCTACCAAAACACTTAAAAATCTGAACTCTGAAAATCTGAAATTTGACTCGTAGGTTTACTATTATATTTTCTTGCACTCAAATCTATGAAAATATGGAGACTGACTGCAGGATACTTTAATGATAAACCTACGAAGCAACCACTAAAATCGGGTTTATATGTGTTTTCCACCTAGATATGACTTGGCAGACCGATTGTATTTCAATATATGAATCGACTTTTAACCTATTCTGAAATTTCAGCAGTGAACTCGATGAAGTTATTGTCTGCACTGCCACCTCTGGCTCTAATAGGGATAAACGTATTTCGATGTCTTCATCTGAATTGTGGATAAATAAATACTCATCAGCTGAGTTGAATACCTCTGTATCAACATAACTGCTTATCTCATAAGTTCCCAAAATTCTGTATTTTCATTTTCATCACAGACTACTTCATTATCTCAAATCTCAAATGCAAAAATCAACCACTTTAACATTTTGCACTCTTATGTCCAGTATGACTGGGCAGCATTTTTCTTTGCAAAATTTATTTTTGTCACACCAGCAACAAAAGAAAATAAAATTTGCTATTTAATTAAATCTTCTTTTAAATAAAAAAATTATGTATTTAAAGGAAACTTTGAGTCAAAAGCGTTAATCTCATTTTCAAGTGTCCGTTAAATCAAGTGTCCCTTATTCAGAGGTAAATACATTACACTTCCTATACGAAGGGACTGGGACCGGAACTTTTGTCCCTTAAATAGAGGTGTCCCTTATTCGGAGTGTCCCTTATTTGGAGGTTTCACTGTATATTTTTCATTTTTTATTTATGTAAATATTTATTTATTTATTTATGTGCAATAAGAATCGCTCCGATAAAAAACTTGACAATACAAAAGTTTTAGATAATATTAAGTAAATTTATGATAAATATAATTCGATTTGATATCTTGAGAATTGGCGAAATTATAATTTTTTTTCTCACAAAACCCCTATTTTTTTCACGCTTTGAGCCCATTTTTAGGTGCGTTCGTAATTATGTAAATACGTAGCACCTATTGTTGGCCCTCAGTCCGTCCGTCTGTCTGTCTGTCTGTCTGTCTGTCCGTTTGTCTGTCCGTCTGTCCTTCTGTCTGTCCGTCTGTCCTTCCGCATATAACAAAGCAAAAACTATCCAACCGAATTGTGTGAAATTTAAAATACATAATTATTACATAATTTTGTCGAGTCATTTCAAATTTTATGAAAATCGGATGGACAGATCAATTACAAGGACAATCAAAAGGATTCCGTTACATTACGGTCAATGGGAAAAAAAGTTTCAAACTCATTTTAATCGTTTGAAATTTAAAACGTATATTTATTACATAATTTTGTCGAGTCGTTTCAAATTTTATGAAAATCGGATGGATAGATCAATTACAGAGACAATCAAAAGTATTCCGTTACATTACAATCAATGGGGGAAAAAGTTCCAAATGCATTTTAATGGTGTTACACTCATTTGAACATAAATGAATTGACATGAATCTATGAAATATGTACTAAAAATACATTTTGTACAATCTGTGATGCAAAGAATATTTAATATTAAATTACAGGGCCACACAAATGTATTCCACTAAACAATGTTGTACGGGGAAACTTTGTTTGAGGGGTGTTTTAATTATATTAAACTACTTCACATTTTACGAATAAGATATACGTTAATGAAGTAGAATAAAAATTACTCCCTGCATATTTATAGGAACACAAAGATTTCGACCACTATACTGTATCCAAAGTACGCTCTACTATATCAGCAAGATCTGAATATTTTAAAACTTCGTTATCGTACGAACGCACCTAATTTGCTACGCTTCACGTGCAATTTCCAACTTGTTAATTTTATCATGCATAAGCTTTTGGCTCATTTTTTAGAAGTAATATAATCTTTAAACTAATCTGATATCTATTTTAATTAAGAAGTTATGAGGTTTTTTTCGGTTTTCACAAAAACCCTACCTATTTCCACCCTGTTGGTCCGATTTTGCCCATTCACGAACTTGATCGAGATTTTATGCGCCTATTTTTTATGTATCAGTTTGGAAGACTTTTGAGCAGAATTATAGAAGTTATTTTTCCACAAAAAAAAAAAAAAAAAAAAAAAAAAAAAAAGTGATATACATTGTGTACACTCTGAACGGTGGCCAGTGGCTAATTGCTAAACCCATTAGTCGTAGATATATAGTTCTAATTGCAAAAATGTTTTAAAAAAGGTAAAGAAGTATTTTTTAAACGATTTAGGTCAATAAAATTTTTTTAGAAAAAAATTACGAAAATTAAATTTTTATATGGTCTTCTGGTCCTATAAAGTGATGCTAGTGAATTTTTACCACTACTCTAACAAGTATGACAAAAAAAGTCCCATTCCTCTGTGATTAAATTTGACCGAGTAATAGCTGTTTAAAGTACAAACATCTTTTTTGCTGCAAAACAGGGGTCAGTCACAAACTTACTAGAAATAAAAATAAACGTCAGATATAAAATTTAACATTAAACATTGAGAGTAAAATAATTTTATAATATTATTTTTAAATTTATGTTCATGTTTACATATTAAAGCAAAGTATACAACTTGTACTAAAAATATGAGTAAAAAATAACAGAAATTTTGTTAAATTTAATTATGAAAAACAACAGTCACAATTCGTTACAAAATGATGCATATTTAAAATTTTATTAGATTACTTAACATAATAGAGTTTGGTGTAGTCCTATAAAACAAATTGTACGCACTAAAAATCGTATTAATATTACGATTTTTGGTGCGATCAATATTGTTTTATTAAACATATAAAAAAGTCTTTTGTAAAAAATAAAATAAAATAAAAAATCATACATTTTTTTCATGAATAAAAATAGCCATCTTATCTATATAAATTATTAAAAGTAGATCATTATATTTAAAATACAGTGAAACCTCCAAATAAGGGACACCTTTGGGACCGGAACTTTTGTCCCTTAAATAGAGGTGTCCCTTATTCGGAGTTTTTATTATTATTTTTTAATTAATCATCCTGAAAGATATGAAAATAACAATACATTAAAGCTGAAGTTTAAATGTATTCAAAGCATATAAATTACATTAATCAGACACAAAAGGTATAGAGAATTAAAACTTTTAATTGATTACTAAATCATTAAATGATTTGTAGAATTATTGATTTGTATTTTTTATGCAAACAGTATACATGCAAAAAGTATAAAAACATTTAAAAGAATCATACTTGAAGTAACCAATCAAAAATTATTGTTTTGCAAATTTCAATTTTTCACAATAAATTTTTCAAGTGTTCATTTACCATACTTATAGATTTTAGTTCTTCATTATCAACAGTAATTTACCAAAAAAAAAACCTATTTAATTGCTTTGCATATTTTAAGGCAACAAATCCCTCAACTACTCAGCTCAGTAAACAGAAAACGTTTTGACACATTTGCAAATTCATTTTTTAACGGAAAGGTATAAAATTGGAACTTCTGACTATGGAAGCGATTTGGAATCGAACTGTATTTTCAAGTTTTGAATAAATTACCTATTGAGTTAAGCGATTTTGATCACGTGACAGACATTTTTCACCCATTCTTGAGTACTTATTATTCTTTCGCATATAAACTTTGTTCAAAACACTTAGGTTGACAATATTATCTAAAAGATCTATTGCGTTTGAAAAAGATCTGTTGAGGTTTTTTTTTTTTTTTTTTTTTTTTTTTTTAAACCAGAAAAAACAGCAAAAAGAGTTCGATTACATAGTTGACACTGAACAACGGCTGCTAGTTTCAGGCATTTCTGAATAAAAATAAACTAAAACTTTTGTCATAAAATTTGCCCTTTTGGATTTGAGAATAGCCTTAAAACATCTGTAAAGTTCTTTATTTCACAATTTTCTTTTTTTCTCCACTCTCATAATCATCCTCTTAATTTTCGGCATTACTTTCAATGGGGATAAACGCACTGAAGTCAAATCAAAATTGTGGATTAATAAATGCTTGTCAATTGCGTCGTATGCCTCTGTATGAACATGACTGTCTGTCAGTTTAATAAGTTCACAAAAATCTGTACTTTCATTTTTATCTCAGACTACTTCATTATCCGAAATTCAAAAGCCAGTCCTTTTAATCTCATTTTCAAGTGTCCCTTAAATAGAGTGTCCCTTATTCAGAGGTAAATACATTACACGTCCTATACAAAGGGACTGGGACCAGAAGTTTTGTCCCTTAAATAGAGGTGTCCCTTATTCGGAGTGTCCCTTATTTGGAGGTTTCACTGTATTTATGCATTTATTGTGTATATGAATTCTTATCGAAATCCATATACAGTCGGCTCTCGTTAATTCGAAATCGGATAAATTGAATCTTCACTTAATTCGAACTAAACATGGAGTCCCGAAAATTTCAATAAGAGAATAACGTTAAAAATTTTCATTTATTTGAACTCATTTTTTCTTTACTTCGTTTAATTCGAATTAGCGCGAATTCCGATTTTTAATTTTTCCTTAATTTCTCATGGACTTCAGATGCTTGAAATAACTTTCTTTCTTTCATTTTTGTCAGAATTTTTCTGAATACATATAATCCCATGTATTTGATATCTGCTTTTTTTTGGCGCCCCATCTGTCCGTCAATAGCATCTCCACCCAGAGGTCTGCACGGGCCGAAATTTCCAGGCCCGAGTCCGGTCCGAAAGTTAAAATTTTGGCCCGAGCCCGGCCCGGCTTGAGTGAATTTTTACAGAACATTGATCTTTACTCTAACGGAAGAGTTCAGACCAAAAAAACTTATCTTAGCCTTTTTTTTTTTTCTTTCTTTAATGTTTATAATCTCTATTTATGCAGAAGTGCCATAGGCTGCAATATTTAGGCTTTTAATGAACCTTTGTTTGTTGTATGTAAATGTTTCAGTTATCATTAGTATTATTAATACATTAAAAAAAATGGTGTATGGTAAAAGTAAAATCTCCTAAGACATTGGAAAGAAAAAAATACGTTTCCTTCTTAGCAGATGTAAATGTTTAATATATCATTTTTTCTCGTGTATTGTTGTATTCATTTTGCATGAATGAACAGTTTAAAAGAAATTTGCAGTATTCAGTTTAAACAAAAATTCCGTCATAATTATGTTTTTTTTTCTTTCTTTCTTTATGTGTTTACTTCTATTTTAAGACGCCTAGAGATCTACAAATCTTTAAAAAGAATAAATTCTAATGTTTAATTGTAGAATAATGACAACTAAAAGTATATGCCTATTTTGCAAAAATTTTTGGAACAAGCCAAACTTTAGTGATTTATGAACAGACTTTTCCACATCAAGAAAAGGATTTTCATACGGAAAGATTCAACAGGAACTGATTATTTTGGTCCGTGAAGACTAGGAAGGACGAAATCAGTCTCGGCTTCGTACGGAAAAATAAGTTAGGCTCGATCCGGCCCGATTTCCCAAGAACAAAAATTAAGGCCCGAGCCCGGATCGGCCCGAACAAGGCCCGCGGGCCGGGCTCGGGCTTCGGGCCGAGGCCCAGCCCGTGCAGATCTCTACCTCCACCGTCCACCCCTTCTTCCATTGTGCTTGTTCCTAAACCTTTAATTGATTTATATCTTTTAATTTAATATTAAGTCATATATAATAATAACAGCCGAAGTAAATTAAAAGAATCCTATAACATTAATTCCTTTGTAATAGTACCCTTTATTCATGTTTTCCTCTCGTACTTTCCATAATTCGAACTCTGGATTATTCTTTTCTCGGGGCCCCGACGAGTTCGAATTAACGAGAGCCGTTCTGAAGATTTAGGCAGAAACAATAAAATATGAGCTATTTTCAACGAAAATAGTTTTAACGAAAATAAGAATAAATGTGCGTCACGAGCCATACTAGGTTGACAGCATAAATAAAAAAATATACAGTATAGAGACCGGAATTGGACAGTTACATTGTATGTAACCCGTTTTAAGATGACCGTTTTGTTTAGCTGACTCGTGCCTGGCCGAGATCAAGCTTGAATTATTTTTCTACATGTAGACTAACCGGACCGGAATTAGACTTAATTGTTCTCAAGATCTATAGGGCAGTCAACATGATTTGTAAATTTATTAACAGCGATAAAGAACTTATGTTAGTTTAATCTTTGGATATATACTTCTTGATGGTTTTTAAATTAATTTCTCAATAACGCGAAAGTTTGACACATTTTCTGATTAGTTTTTAATTGTAAAAGTATTAAAGTGATAAGCCTGATTATTGAAAGGATTTTGAATCGAATAGCGTTTTTCATTTTTGGGAAATAAAATACTTGTATAACTTTGTTGAGATATAATAGTTTCTCAAATGGTTGCAGGTTTTTCTCCCTTCCCATGCTATGGCTTCCGGAAATTCTATTCAAAATGCTAACTATAACAGTATTTTATTTGCTTGCAGTATTCTTAAATTGCTTGTTTAAAAAAAATGGATAATGGCATTCATGTATTTTATACAGTTTCTGAATAAAGACACCTGCTAATCTTATGCGTTTTTGAGAAAAAAAGATGAATTTAGAAGTGTATCAGAAAGGAGCTTTTTTGAATTTAAGAATGAATTTGGATTTAAAATCTTTAATAAAATGATATAGAAATATAGTTATAAATCTTCTTTCATTAAACAGCTTCAAAAGTTACGATTTTTTTAAATTTCTTTCTTTTTGCTTTTATTCTAAGCCATATTAATTTTTTAATGAATCTTTATTTGGTGAAAGCCTAAGAATTTAAGTAATCATTAATGTTGCTAATGTGTATTTCCTGTAAAATATACTGTAAAATCATTCCATAGGTACGTATGCAGTATTCTTTAAACAAATATAATTATATGAAAAAAATCTGAATTTTTTAGAAATCGTAGAAATTGTAACGGGACATAACGGGCCGGGCCAGGCCCGGGCCTGGAAAATCCGGCCCGTGCAGACCTCTAGAACACCGAACATGATTCCAAAATACCACAATGACATCAGAATTCCGGCATAAACATTTTCCGTTTGGTACGCATGGGAAGAATAACTTTTTCTTATTTTCAAACAAATTTGTACGTTACCGTATTTATTCGTGTATAACGTGCACATTTTTCTCAAAAAATTCGACAAAATTCCCAGGTGTTCGTTATACACGGAATAATTTTTTACTGTTGGATGTAATTACGCGACACACATACACTGTAAAAATTGTCAGATGTTTCTGAATATATAAAAATGTACTGTAATCTTTAAATTTCGAAAACAAATAGTTTTCTGGGATTTTTAAAGGTAAAGGAACGGTTTTCTAAACCTTAGGTGATTTAGAAGAGGTCACTATATATTTTTGTTTTCGATTACAGTACATTTTTATATATTCAGAAACCTCTGACATTTTTTACAGTGTATGAATCAAGAAGTGTAAGAAGACATTAAAACTCGAAAAATCTAATTAATTGAAGTTGAACTATTTCTGCATCTTTATTTCACTAATAGCACTTTTTTATACAACAGAGCTACTGACATTATTTAAACGCAAATTAGCAATTCTCATTGCCGCCATTCGCTGCCCACCCCCTTCATTCACTCCGTACCCGAAGTCTGAAAATGAATTTTTGCCTTTTTTCTGGCCTGTTGTAATGTTTCTTTCGACTTTCTTTACTGAAATGCATTTGATCATTCATTCACTTGCATATAAAATTTATGGTGTGCGTGCTGTACGAGATTTTAAAAAATCACCATTTTTTCTTGTAAAGTACTAGTGCGCGCTATACACTGGTAAATACGGTAATTCCGGTGTCATTATGTCAACTCTACATTTCCGCAATGAGAGTGCTCTGCGCCGGAAAAGGTGAAGAGACTAGACAGTTTCTAATGGTGTTAATACAGGATGTCCAGCAAATAACACCCAGATTTCAAAATTAAATTTCTCAAAAAAAAAAAAAAAGATCGATAGTAATATGCGGTAAATGGTTTTTTCAAAAGATAAGCTGTAAAAATCTTATACAGAAATTTCAAGCAGTGAATATTTTGAAAAAACTGCGTTCTGATTGCATAGAATGCTTTGATTTGACATTTTTCTTGTTTTTGATTACCTGCAGAGAAATAATTTTTCAGCTTACAGTGCAATATTTTAAAGATTTTTCGAAGTAAATTTTTAGAATTTCGAAATTTCAAAAAATTAATTTAAAAAAACTATGAAATATGGCACTTTAAGCCGAAAAACACATTCTCTGGCAGCAATCTAAAGCAAGAAAAATGTCAAATCAAAGCATTCTTTGCAATCAGAACACAATCTTTTCAAAATATTTACCGTTCGAAACTTTTGTATAAGATTTTTACAGCTTAACTAATGAAAAAACCATTTACCGCATATACCTATCGATCTTTGTTTTTGAGAAATTTAATTTTGAAATCAGGGTGTTATTTGCTGGCCACCCTGTATGTTTAATTAAACCTTTTCGGCACGGGCAAATTCTGTTAGCAAACTAAGAAATTGTGGACTGTCTCCGGAATTTACAAACAACTTTTTTATAAATGAAGAATCACCTAATTTAAGCTTTCATTATAAAAGCAAAATTTTATTAAAATATTATTGATGCCAATTGCAAATTTGGAATTAAAATTAGGTATCCCGGGACTGGGCACAGTGTGCCAGAAAGAGTTACAAGTCAAAGTTTCTTGTTTATACATAAAAAGGTTTTGAAAGTACACTATTTCAAACTTTGAATTTTTTTCTTTATTTTCTTCGCATTTAAAAGGTACAAAACCTCTTAAATGAGAAAATTAAGACTTTTTTTTTTCCAATCGAAGTCAAATTATTCAATTGAACTGTGGGGTCTTTTTTAGCCGGCGATTCAAAAGGCATTCTGCGATTTATTAATTTTCGAGTACGTTCCCAACTATTTTATCTTATTCATTGCATAATTTTCTAAATTACGTTTTTATGACCTAATTTATGAAAAACTATTTTTGAGTAAGATGAGCTTTGATAAGTTATAACAATTGCTATTAGGTTAAAACACACGCATTTAACTGTCATGCGGTACACATATACTCATGTTTCGACACATGTGTTTTGCAGACTTCCTATTTCAACATATTTTCATTCCATCATTTTTTTTATTCCCCCAAAGATTCTGGCAGTTTGTTTCAGTCTATTTTATAATGACACGATATTTTCATTCACGGCAACCACCTAACTACAATAACATGATGTTTCTTCAAAACTTGTTAGTCATGCATTGTAGGTGTATCAGAGTGAACAGTTCTACCCTCTGTTTTCCGTATACATTTTTCTTGTTTTTCTATTTCAGTTTAAAATGAAGTAAGGTAAATGATATACATAAATAATTTATAGTGTATTTTCAATTATCCTTATAACAAGCGTTTCGTGGTCCTGGACCTGGAATCCTTGCAACTACCAGAGAAATTCCTCATGTATTTTATTTTTATATATATATATATATTTAACCTCTTCAGACCTGAAGTACACAAATGTGTACCTCCATTTTTTTCCTCATAAAAACTAAACTGTTCGAATTTTTTGCATTTTGACTTTACTTCTATACAGCTGAATGTTTTTGCTTTAAAACAAAACCAATAAATGTCAGCAATGATGAATATTACCTCATAAAAAAAATATTATTTTCATCCGAGTTTCGGAAATATCTTCAAGATATTGTGGCCAAGAAAGTAAGAAAGATTCATGATTACTTAACTTAAATGCTTTACAATAAAAAAAATTTGAGGATTTGCTGATCATTTACTTGTTTAAAGACCTTAATTATGTTATTGCGTAAATTTATATTACTGATAGTTAAACTGATGTTTTAAGGGGATTAATACTTTTATATCATATTTGTAAACCTAAATTACCAGTCCTCCCCTAAAGTACTGATTTAATAAAAATGACTCTTTCTATCATCTATGGTGTCAATTCGATTATCCAAAAGCAATAAATATATATTTATAAAGTCATTTTATACTCAGGTCTGAAGAGGTTAAGAAAATGTCTAAAATCGTAAGTGGTCGATC
The DNA here is from genome assembly GCA_964019185.1 of Maratus speculifer. Taxonomy (NCBI): domain Eukaryota; kingdom Metazoa; phylum Arthropoda; class Arachnida; order Araneae; family Salticidae; genus Maratus; species Maratus speculifer. The sequence continues at coordinate 49,875,100 of OZ025290.1, read as the reverse complement.
AGCTTGGATCATCTAATATAGTGTATGCATGAATTAACTTAATTACTTCAGTGAAATTTGTGCAGGAATTCCAGAGTACACCACGACAATTTTTTTTTTTAGCTCACAGGCTATCAAGCTATCAAAGCCTGAAAGCTTATGTGCCCATCCGATCTGTATGTACGTTCGTACGTTCGTAACGCGATAACTCATGATAAAAATATCGGATACATTTGAAATTTTGGATATATGTATATTCTGATAAAGCACTTCCCTGATTAGTTTTTGTAGTTCATTCGATATGTATGAGAGAGGGAACAGTAGGCTCATGCCCCTGCCCTTAATTGATATAAATGGGTTTTTCATGCAGAATTATCAGTTTTTGTTCAAATTTAGATATAGGGTCATTCTGATGAAGCGCCTCCGTGATTAGTATTAGGTGTTCATTCGATAAGTATAAAGAGTGGGAACGGGAGGCTAATGCCCCTCCCTTGGATTTATATAAACAAGGTAGAACCCGTCGAATTTCGACGAAAGAAAATGTTTAAATAGGAATTGTTTCATTGATTTATAATAAATGTACTAAATTATTCACAATAAAAAATGCACCTTACATTCGTAAGTATTTTCGTAAGTCTCTTAAACAAATGATATTTAACTTAACGTTAACAAAATACTACTTCTATAAAACTCAGTTGCAGAAATTATTAAAATTAAACTTTAATATTAAATGTAAGCTGTAAAATATAATAAAGATCTTTTATTATTATAAAGTTATGAATTAAGGCTCTTATGCATGGTATTCTAAAATGAAAAATAGCAAAATGTACACCACTTTGACTCAATCATAGAATTTTTTCTCCATGACAACAAAACCCGACATTATTTTTACCATCTCAAAATTTACATATGCACCTCTCTTATCCGCGTCCACGCTTTAAAAAATGTTATTTTAATTTCATCATTTCAAAATCTTTTAATACAAAACTTGAAATCTCGATTGCGATTAACTGTAAACAGATACTAATTTATTTATATTCTTTTAAGTGTAAATGAAAATTTCTGAAATCATCTGAATGCAATAAATACGATATACAATACATGCTATACAATATTCCGGTGACGTCAGAGTGTAAAAAGAATGTGTTGCACGTATTTCAAATTCAATTTTTTTTTTCACTTATTATGAAAAAAAATGGCAACAAAAAGATACAGTAAATTGCTTTTTTTCCCCTTTACTTTTAATAGAAATGAAGCACGTCTGTTGCCATAATTCAAAAACGGTATAAAAAAAACTCCAAAAAAATTATATAAGTCAAAAACAAATTAAGATATAGCTTTCAAACAAATTTCATTTAAAAGTACATTTTTTTCTCTATACCATAGTGTAAAAATTTAAATGTGCGTTATTTAGAAGTTTAAAAAATTTCTAAAAAACTTATATTTCATTTCAATTTTCAAAGTGTTGCCATTCGGAAAATGACGTATGCGTTACGCACAGATGGTTTTTTATTTTAGAATTTATCAGATTTCGTTCAAATTTAGACATAGGATCATTCTGATGAGGGCACTGCCATGATTAGTTTTGGGAGTTCATTGGATAAATATAAAGAAAGGGAGGGAGGCAAATCCTCCACCATTTATTTTGATAAAGGGTTTTTCAGACAGATTTACCAGATTTCTTTGATTTTTTTATTTGATGATGTATACCCCTGATTTATTTAAGGGGTTCAATGATTAAATACAGAAAAACCTCTAAATAACGGACATCTTGGGAGCGCGGAAATTGTCCGCTATTCGGAGGTGTCCGCTATTGGGAAAACCTCAGAGATAGAAAAATTGCTAATGAATGCTTAATGTTGCATTAATTGATTTTTATATGTCCTAAAACCTTTATTATATGATTAACCTGAATTTAAGATAATTTTTAAAGCAATAAAACTGAAATAAAACTGGGCATACCTTTATCCACTGTTAATTACTTTCTTACAAAAAAAAAAAAAGTTACAAAAGTTTTTTTTTTTTTTTTTTTTTACTTGCGATTACCTGTAATTTGTTTTTTAACGTGAAATTTTAACTCTGTCAATAGTTTTAAACCTTTTGAATCATCTCTAAAAAAAGTGTTTACTGTATTTTTCTCCTTCTTAAAAGTTTACAATCTCAAATCATCCGAGAGGGGGGGGGGGTTGCGATTACACATAAATATAGGGGAAGAGGGGATTTTCCCCCAGCTCATCGCCACATTTATCAGTAATCACAAAATTTGTGAGATATTGCCCTGATAATTTTTTAGGTTTTTTATTTTTTTTCCTTCGTTTAAAAATAATTTTTCATTCTTTTTAGCCAAAATAACTGTCCGCTATTCGGAATGTCCGTTATTCGGAGGTATATCATACAAAAATTTAAGTTTTGGGAGCGGGGATTTGAAAATTGTCCGTTAAATAGAGGTGTCCGCTATTCGGGAGTGTCCGTTATGGAGGTTTTACTGTATAAAACGGGGAAATAGAGGGAGTTGTCCCCCCCCCTTAATTTGTTTTTTGGACGGCATTAACCCTTGAAACTATAAGTCTGTAATATACAATTAGTATGCGTAGCCTGTGAGTGCAATGCCATCAGTTTAACTGGGCAGTATTCTTTTTTCTGATTTTAATAAAATATTATGGTGTCTGTAAATTTTTAAATCTTTCAATTAGACAGCTGTTTAAAACTGATAAATGTTTAAAGACTGAAAACATTTTTTACATTCCACTATGGCAAAGAAATAATCAAATCACTATTTCAAATGTGAATAAGGACAGTGAGGAAAGCTGTGATGATTGTAAGATGTGTAAGCATATCATATTTGCAACCTGCTGTACTACATTAATTTTAATAATTTAAATAAAAAGCCTGTTAAATACCGTAAAATCTGGCGCATCTCCCATTTTAGACTGTATTTTTCTATTTTTGGGTACACTTCCCGTAATAACGCGACAACCTGAAAAGAATGTACTATACTTTTATCTTTTAAAGTCATTTTCTCAGCCTTTTGGTGAATAATATAGTGAGACGACAAGCGATAATAACAACAATATTCATAGTTCAATATTCAACAACTTTTAATTCTTAATAATATATATATATATTACTTTTCACTTTCATAATATTGCTTTTCAATTTCCTACTAAATCTTAAGTGAATCAACTCATACTAAGTAAAATTATTAAAGTTTATATATATGTGTATGTATAAGTTTATTCATGCTTAAAGTAATTTTAAATGCTCAACTTTTTTCTCTTTTTTAAATCTATCATTTTTATACTCGGTGTATAACGGCGCACCCGTAAATTTCAATCTAATTTTTGGCATTAAAAACGCCGATGTATTGCGTTATACGCAGGGTTTTACGGTGCTTATAAATAGGAAATTTCTATAGCGCTTGAAAACACTGAAAATTCATGAAATGTAAAAACTAAGTATGTTTTGTCCGTAAAAAAATATTTTCTTTCCTTCTTAGGACTTCTTTCAAATAAGTTCGGTGTATAGTCCTGTAGCATTAATGTAGATGAAATATTAACGAAAGTTACTATACCATCCTTCAAAATAGTCATCTCCTATAACTATGCACCTCTGAGATCTGCTATACATGTCTTGGGAAATTTGCAAGAAGTCTTCTTTTGGGATGAAATTCAAAAGCTACGTCACGTTTCGTTGGATGTCAGCCATATGGTCAAATCTCTTTCAAAGAGAAATTGAGTCGTGAAAATAGGAAGAAGTCTGGGGGGATTGAGATCTGGCGAGTATGGTAGGTGTTCAATTTGCACCATCCCTCATGAATTTCATTCGGTGTCTTGCAAATCTTAAAAACCAAACTTTAAATTGATCTTTTATTCGTTCATTTTCCTGTTCTCAGTTAAGAACCAACACACTGAACAAGCACTTAGTAAAGCACGTCTTACACAGAACATAAAAGACGCTCAACTGAACAACGGACGGAGAAGATGGTCTACACTTGCCTCTAAACAGGTGCAGCGTTTTGTTTCTCCAGTGTCACCAGATCGGTCGTTCTGAATTCATTCACCGAACTTTATTGTCGGAGGTAGTATATAGTTTAGGTAAATAGTACTTTGAATACAAGCATTTCACAGAATTGGCTTTAAAGTCCCATGTTAACACAAAACACGTAATATGAACTTTAAAATGTTAAGTTTTACTTAAAAGGCGATTAAAATAATCCAATAGACATGCCAATAGTCAACTTTATTTAAAAATATTCTAGTATTTTCAACCCTTTAATCCAGGGCCATCGCTAAGACTTTTTATTGGTGGGGGAGAAGACCTTAAATTGCCAAGTCAAATTTTCATATTTGCCAACTCGTTTTATAATTTTGCCAAGTTACCACTCTTAGGAAATGTAATACAGTTCTTATTTGCAAAAAGTTTGATAATATTCCTATTTAGAGTTGTAACTTTTGCATATTCTATCAAAAATAAAAAATGTACTACAATTTTTATTAAAATTTTAATTAAATTTGCCAAGTGTAACAACATTTGCGAATGTTTGGGGGGGGAGGCTCCCCCTGTCCCCTCCTCCTTAGCGAGGCCCCTGCTTTAATCAGGCTCTTCCTCAGAGAATATTTTCTTTATTTATGCAAATGCATGATTCCGTTTTGAAAATGAACGAGACTTGTGGCCTGAAGATTGAATTAGTAGTGTTAGGTGAATGGTAAAAAGAAATTTTTAATTGTTGTACCATAAATTTTAATGCGTCATTTTCTGAAATTGTCAGGATTTATTTTTAGGATGTTAAACCATAAACTCGGTACATTATACGATAAGGCATCATTACACACTTGATTGTTTTTGCATAGGATTTCTATGGATTCTCTGATAAAGGATAAATAATAATTGGATGTTGTAAATATTATATTCGTATGATCAAAATTTACTGTGATATTCTGATTGAGATATAAACGAGAAAGAGCAGTAGATTAGTGACAAAACTTTTATATCTACTTTATGTTCTTTTATTTATTTAGGTTTTTTCCGATGTATTCCATCAATTTATTGCAATCAGTTCTAAAAGGAACTGATAAAGGTAGTACCTAAAGTACTACTAATTCAATCTTCAAGCCACGAGTCTCGTTCATTTTCAAAATGGAATCATGTATTTGTATAAATAAAAATATATATGTATATTCTCTGAGGAAAAGCCTAATTAAAGGCTCGGTTCAAACTCATCTGCGCTGTCCACAACACCAGACGAGTCGGGCCAAAACGAGCAACCAGGCTGCGGAGAACACACACTGGAAACAGGAACTGGGAATACCACCACCGCATCCCACCTCCACCTTTGTTATATGTAATTAAAACAATGCAGGCATTTTGAAATAGTGTAACATCTCTGTGCTCGTACTTGCTGAAGCATTCGTGCAGGAAAAATAACACAACAGTGGGCTTTAAGTATACGAGAAGCCTGGAAATGAGGTACATATAACAAAAAAACATATATACAGGGTCCAATTTTTAGTGATTTTTAGGAAACGTTATCAGCAGGCTGAAAAATTGGTTCTTGAATTAATGCAAGCATTTTGTACATTTTTATACTAAAAAGCGAACCAATTGCATAAATTTTAACAAATTTATAAATGATTTTAGCAAATCATGATTTTTTTAAATAAATAACTGTGTCATTTTTTAAAAATTAATTTCAGTCATCAATCGATAAGCGACTGAAAAGTTCCGACAAATAGGTATCTGTATGCTCGTTTATCGTTCCGAATTCCACAAATACATGGTCTTCTTTCAGTAGCGTGCAGTAAAGATCACTGTTATAGCAAGCTTTATCAAAAACTGCTTGGTTGTACCAGGCTTTACAGTACATTAGGCCACAAGGTTGCTTGAATATCACAAATCCCGTAATGTAACAAGCTTCGTTTTCTGAATAATCAGAGTTGTACAGCAAATAATCAATCTTCGCAGGGTCAAAACTGGGCTCTGTAGGGTCAACATTAGAGTGAAATACCCACCTGGAACTCATCATCATGCTGCTTCCAAATCGCAAAACTCCTCTGAATTTAGATGCTTTGGATGCAGCATTATATACAGGGTGTTATCATTACACTCAAGATAACATTACGCAGGCGATCAGCAGTTTTTCTGCAAGCCAATGTAACATGCGATAAACACAAGATCCAATCCGCCTGACTAAATGGAACTTGATTCCAATAACACTCGAAACACGCACAATCAACAACTCGAAGTGCGAGAACAATTGCACAGGTAAAAAGACTGTTAAATATTATTTTCGTATGACCAAAATCTACTGTGATATTCTGAATGAGATATAAACGAGAAAGAGCAGTAGATTAGTGACAAAACTTTTATATCTGCTTTATGTTCTTTTATTTATTTAGGTTTTTTCCGATGTATTCCATTAATTTATTGCAAATCAGTTCTAAAAGGAATCACCTAAAGTACTACTAATTCAATCTTCAAGCCACGAGTCTCGTTCATTTTCAAAACGGAATCATGTATTTGTATAAATAAAAAATATATATATATTCTCTGAGGAAGAGCCTGATTAAAGGATTGAAAGTACTAAGATGTTTTTAAATAAAATTAATTATTAATAAGTATACAGTGGACTCTGTCCATTCTCCTCTCTCTGTCCACTCATGGAACCGAGCAAAAATGTTCAGATTATGGGGGTGTTCATAATAGAGGGAGATTGCGAAATGCATTACTATTACTACTGTGTACGGTAACCGAGTCAGTAGTTGATGAGATAAGGTCGGTGCTATGGGGTTTTTGTTACATTTTCTTCCTTTTAATTTAAGAAGTAAACTATCATGATTGCTACAACCCTTAATGAATATCCTGTTATTGTTTAACCCATTCGTGCCCACCACCTTTTACGCAAATTTTATTCGGTTGGCACCACTATTTTTAAAAGAATTAAGTTTAGTTCATTAATTACGAAAATGTTTCAATTAAATAAAATAAAGATTGCTGTTCTTTTTTACCGGTGTGAAAAACAGTGCTACATGCACCTTTTGAAGCGTCCCTAAAAAGGGACGCTAGGCACTAATGGGTTAAAAACAAATTTTGCTGAAATTATAAACAAATAGTTTCTTTAATATCCATTTTCCCTGTAATTGCTCAATTGAAGAAATCAGTTGAAAATTATAAAATTAATCTTTAAAATATCACGCTCAAGCTGTGATTAACAATAATTCATATAAAACTATTATTTGAAATAAGTAAGATTAAAGTGAATTATTTAACTAACCGTAGTTGTCTTCAACTAGTAAAAAACTAATTTTTTATATTTTCGAATAAAAAAATCATAAAATGGCTTCTATTACAGGAGACAGCTTATAATAATCTGACAACAGGTGTTCCAACATTTAATTGAAGATTTTACTAGAAATATTCAAACAAATTGCAACTTCAAGTACATTCTTAAAATCTAGGAGTGATCTCTGTTTATTTTTCAATCGAGTTCGTTAAACTTGTTTATTCTTCTGTAACAGTTTCTAAGAATTTCCACGATGGTAATTCCAATTGCAAATACATGTTCAGTTTACAGAGAGAAAATGATAGAATAGAACTGGGGACCAAAAGGAGCGTTCATAATAGTGGGGTGCTCAGATTAGAGGGTGTTCAGAATACAAAGAGCTCATCTTTTGTTAAGTCTATGGAGATTCGCCGGGACCATCGAAATGTGTTCGTAATACCGGGATGTTCATATTAGAGAGTGTTCAGATAGAGAGAGGGTCCACTGTATTTGATTATTTTAATCGCCTTTCAAGTAAACCTGAACATTTTAAAGTTCATATTTTGTGTTAAAAGCAAGGCAAAAATTTCGTGCCGTCAACAGAGTGCGATTAAGGTTGTATGAGGCCCAAGGCCTAGCACACTATCGCCCCCCCCCCCCCATTGCGATATTTTATGGGAGAAGGGGGGGGGAAGGAGATTATTATTATATATTATAATGTGGTTGCAAAGGTAACCAATATATTTTGGGTTTTGAATAAATAGTTGCAGAAACTGCAATTTTAAGAATTCTAAATCATTTCATTCGATTTACCCCCCCACCCCCCCCAAGAGCAATAAGCCCAAATCTACGGCCTAGTTGGCCTGTGCGGTAATCAGCCCTGTCCATCATACATTTTTATATTTATTTTTATATTTCTTTGTCGCATTTTAATATTTTTTAGTCTTTTGATTTAATGTGGGATCAAATAGGGCGGAGTCATTTTACGCTAAAATGGTTATGAGCCTACCCAATATTTTTCAGAAGTTGGCGGTTGAAAGATTTTTTGATGCGCTGAGCAACTAGCATTATTTTTAAATTTTCAAAACAGCCATGAGAAAAACAACGTAAACCTCTGAATAACATCGACAATACCAAATTTGTCAGTTATTCCATATCCACTTTCAGAGATGTGGGTTTAAAAAAAGATGTATATATTTTTTAGTACTCTCTTGCTTATGCTGAAAACGTTTGCTTATAGTGAACATCTGATGCTGCCATCTGTACACCTAAGGAAAAACTAATTCTTCTTTCAAACGCAATTCATTTTCTTAGGCGTCAAGAGATCTTATGTAACAGTTAATATTATAAGAAAATACAGAAATATTTATCAATGTTTAAATATGAAATCGTGGAAAATATATAGCGTAGATGGAAAGAAAAGAAACTTAAAGAATATAAAAGCCCGTTTCTTATGCTTAATGCAATCAAATTAAAAAGAAAAAATAGTTAGGGTATGAGAATATTTTCAATTTATTATAAAAATACTATTGTTTAGAGAGAGAGAAAGAGATTAAGAAATTGATATACCAGAATCAGGATTCATTTTAGCCGTCCCAAAATTAGAAAGAAAATATTTTTATTTAAAAAGGGGAACATTTTTGTAAAAAAAAAGAACTGAAAAGGGAGAATTTGTGTAAAATTACTGCAAACCACTCTAGAAAATATATCAGTTGACCAATTTTCCAATGTTGAATTCAATTGGTGACTCAGGAAGGGAATATACCTAGCCCTCGGAGCAATGAGATGTTCCCCTGGAAGGGGGATTTGAGATTTTGATTTTTCAATATGAAAAGTGAAATTGTTTCAAAGATGAAAATAATGTAAAATTACCATTTCTTGATGTTCTAATCCACAGAAAGACAACCGATAATTCTCAATCTATAAGTATTAAAGTTTGCAGAAAACCTACACCCCTACTGGTCAATATAGTAATTTCAATTCTGTTTATCCCTTCAGCCATAAAACTGCTGTTAGTTCTTTCTTTAAGAAACATAAATTTCAATATAAGTCTAAATTACCTGATGTTGTCTATGTCATCCCCTGTGGAGATTGTGAAAATGTATACACTAATGAAACAGCAAATATTTTGAAATTTGACGGAAGGAGCATACCGGTGTTCTGAAAAGTAGTAATTTAAGTTCTAAAATTGTCCAGCATTGCCTTCAAACGAAACATATCCCGCAGTTTCCGAAAGCCAGTATTTTAAAATCGGGTTGTAACAGTTATCAGGTAGATTGCACCTCGAAGGTTGGCTCACATATTTGCTATCGCCGACTTTGAACGAGGCTCGTTCTATCCCTAGTGAATATTATATATTTCTAAAAAATAACTACCGTATTTCCTCGTGTGTAACGAGCACTTTCCCCCCAAAATTTAGTGCAAAAACCCTAGGTGAGCGTTATACACGGAATATATTTTTACTGATTTATGTAAATACACAATATACCAATGAATCAAGAAATGTATTCATATAAGAAATTAAAATTTGAATCGTACTGAATAGTAGTATTGTACCTTTATTTCACTCCTTGCACTTTTTCATACAAAAGCAATAGTAACATTATTTATTAGACCTACTTAGCAATCCTCATTGCCGCTATTGCTTTTTATGTAACGGTAACAGCAAAAATTAACGTAATAGACACAGATTTGCATTACAAATAAAATAAAAAATCTGTAAGGTCCAGATTTGCACTATAAATTAAAAAAAAAATCTGTAAGGTTCAGATTTGCACTATAAATAAAAAAATCTGTAAGGTTAAAAAATTCTTAAGAAATGTTTTTAGAAAACCTGGAACTTTTTATCGAACTGTGACCCAAGTAACAGATAAAATTTTAGTAAGATTAGTATAACTTTACTAGATTCATTTGTAAAGCTACAGATTTCTATTCATTTACAAAAACTAGTTTTGTAGATTTATTTCTTTGTCTCTTTCACTCTATTTTTTTTTTTTTTTTTTTTTTTTTTTGTGTGTGTGTGTGTGTGTGTGTGTACATATGAAATTTTAACAAGAATACAGATTTCTGCAATTTTACATTTGTAGAATTACAGATGTTTCGATTTTCTTTACTGAAATTCATTTGATCATTCACTCCCTAGCATGTCAGAATTATGGTGCGCGTTACATACGAGATACAAAAAATCGTTCTAAAATACTGCTTGCTTTTCATTCTAAAATACTGCTGTGCGCGTTATACACGCATGCGCGGTATACACGGTAACTGTAACTATTCTTGATTTGTTCCACAGTTTATTATGCAATGGATATTTATTTGTACTGATGATGCGTGGGCGAAAAGCATGGCGAAACATTTACCTTTCGTATTTTTAAATGTTTTTTAGTATTTTTACTTTTCGTGTATAAATTTTAATTTTTTTAAATGTATTCAAGTCTGTCTTAGTTTATTTTATTGAATCTTTTTAATATTTAATAAATCATTTACATATTTTTTTAATAATGTTTTTCATTAAGTAAATAATTTAATTTTTTATTACATCTATTGATAGTATTTGCTTAAGGTATCTTCTAACATAGATATGTAATGCATTTAATTAATTTATTATCATAACAGTCTATTTGCTACATCATTTTATGTAACTATAGTGTCTGATGTGTTTTTTTTCATTTTCCAGCCATTTTAATAATGTTATTACGATTTATAATTAATTTTTTTCTCCATTTTATTTTAGTTTTATGTGTGTTGGTAGCCCCAAATTTATATTACCTTGTTTTTTCATGGCTAATACGAAGATGAAATCGCACACTTCATTTGTAGTTCCAAAGTTTGTGGACCTATATTGGATACTATTTTGGTTCTACTATTTTAGTTCTACATTATTCCCAAATGTAACAAACAACAAAGAAACCCCAAGAAAAATTAAAAGAGGACCACCCAGAAACTTTATAACAACACGTAAAGCCACGCACGGGGACTTTTAAATTTATGATTGGACATGTAGATGGCAAGAAAATTTATTACCCCAATAAAGTAAAATAGGTTCCCACGTCACCTTATTTCTGGCAAGAGAAGAAAATAGGGAGTGAAATCGCCAGCACCAATAAAAAATAAAAGAGAAACTATTGAACCACCCACAATATGGAGGTATCTCTTTCAACAAAAAAAAGCAAGTTGTGAAAAAAAAAAGATATATTTTTAGAAACAGGAAAAAGAGAATAGCTGTCCAAAAATGTGGTTTTTCAAAGTGTAAGTCCCGATTCCGGAGAAGTGTGTCGTACCGGTAGATTGGATGTGATGGAGATTCTGATCCCAATTTGTTTCTATAGTTAATAGAGACCATAATTCCTCATCCTCAACAGATCCAGGCAGCATCCTAAATCTGCAGGTATTCTGAATTCAATTTTCCTCTTTCTTGCATAATCTTAAATCGTTAGGGTGATGAATTATTAATAATTATAGATAATCTTGCCAGTCAGTGAGATCCTAGTTATAATTTTTTAAAATTAAATATGCATGCATTGCGTAAGAGAAAATCATATCCTAAGAATTTATATGATTAAATAATTTTGAAAAAATGTGTACAGCACAAAAGAGAATTGTACTTATGATTTTTTTTATGCAATTAATATTATGATTATTTTATAATTTGTATCTACTAAAAAACACTTTTCAAAAGTGTAAAAAAAAAAAAGTATGGAAGTTGTGTCTAAAAAATGGTCTGCTTTTCTCTTGTACTGGTCTTTTTTTCTCTTGTACTAAATACATCGTAAATGTGTTTTGAAAATTCAAATGTTTTAAAATTATGTATAAGCACTTTTCAAACTTTTGGAAAGTGTTATAAACATTAAAATTCATTTGATACAATTTTTCCCGATAGGCCGTAATGCAATGGAAAACTTTTGACTGTCCCTATAAATAAATTAATCACGATAGAAACTTCACTTTCAATAGGGTTTGTGCTAGGATAAACATAAATAATGTTCAAAAATTTCATGGTAATCCGAGTATATTTACGAGAGTTAGAGCGCGGTTAGACGACCATCCGGCCAGACAAACCGAATGCATAAGCACTTTTCAACTTTGTTGGAAAGTGCTATGCTAGGAAAATGGAGCCAAAAATATTTTCTAATTGGTCTGTCTTCCCGCAAATGAAGTGCCTGTAGTTTATTATTGATGATTGTTACTGGTTAATAATTGTCTGGAGGCCATCTTTTCGCATTTAACATTAAATTCTAATGTACCCAAATTCGTTGTAAGAATCCAAAATTGTTACTTATTCAGAAATTTAGAAATCAGACACTTCTGTACTTAAATACTGGTGTTGAAATTTAAAAGTTTTGTCCAGTTATAGGTAATCCATATGGAATAGCTGGATGGAAACGGGTTAAATATTGGTTATAAATTTGCGTAAAATATGGAAAGATGGCCGTAAATCGATATGATATAAAATATTATTGGTTAATATAATTGTACATATTTGGTTCGGTTGTTACAATTGGTTCGGTAGTTCCAGAGATTATTACTTTCTTTAAATAAACATTTTATGGTAAAATCGTATTTCATCATACAATGACGTCAAAGTTGTTATCTATGTTGATTCTTTACTCACACACAAAGCAAATATCGTTTACCATAGTTCTCTTTTTATATAAAAATCACACTCAACTCAATTTTTTTCAAAAGTTTTGTTTACATTAGGAATGAAACTTTAAATGCTAATAATTTTAAATGACTACACTTTAGAAGATATCTCTTCCTTGAAAAATTAATTTTATTTTAAAGATCTTTCTAAAAATGAACTTTTACACTGTTTTATTAGAAAAAATAATCTCGAAGAAAAATATCTGATTGGCATATGAAACTTGAAAAATAGCATTTAAAATGATTTGCTTTACTATAATGTAGCTGGTGCATGATTGGCGAGTTTATCACACTTTGGCATAATTTGTTAATTAATTAGCCGTTTTTTGCTTATTAAGGATAGAAATTTTGTTTTTTTTAACTGAATTTTACAAAAGCACATTGCTTGAATAATTACCTATCCGAAAATGCATTCTATACTTCTTTCTGTCCCTTGTTTAAATCTGTACCTTGAGTGAAACAGAACTGTTTGACGAAGAAAAATGTGATCATCTTCAATATCTCGACGGTTTTTAAAAAACCCTGTAACTCTTTTAATAATTATTTTATAAAGATGAGTTTGATCTCAAATTGAAGCTTTTCATCATTAAATTCCTCTAGTTTTTGTTTTATTTCTCTGCGATATTTCATTTCTTAAATATCCGAAAATTTAAAATGCCATGTTTGGTTGATTTAACATGGGAAAATTGTCTCGAGTATATTAAGCAGTTAAGCGGTCGTTATGTTCTTGGAGTTTGTTCGTTTGGAGGGCATATTATTTTTTTACTATCTTGGCTTGGCAGAATGACCGTCCTGCTTGATATTGTTACGAATTTTGTAAATAGCTAGTGTTTGTACTGTAAAATAATGTAAATAATCTTATTAAGCTCCATTTCTTTACTAATATTAGTTTTTGTTATATTGTCTCTGTTATCAAGCAAACTTGTCTATTATTTTCAGTGAATGTCTATGGCAGCTTTGCGAAATATTAGCGATATCGCCAAGTTGGCGTCACTTTTAGCGACTAATTTTGGTCGCCAAATTTGGCGATATATCGCCAAGTTGGCGACAAACTTGGCGATTGTTGGCGATGGTAACCCTTCCCTCTTAATGGTAACCCCCCCTTAGATATACTGATACATTGTTTGTTGTTCCGTGGATTTTTCGAGATGGTTCTAGAAATTTCCAGCACATGCTACGAGCCTATATAAGAAGAGAAGCGATGCGAGCTGTTGTTATTATTTACCAGTCAGGCATTGAGTGAGCTACTAGAGATTGTCCAAGCAAGTTTGCTTGATGTATTGAGTTTCATCTACGTTGTTTTGAATGTGATATAGTGTTGAGACATTGTATTAAGAGTCTCTGCGACCTATATTTGTACTTGTTCGATAGATTTGAACAGTTATTTTGGAATACCTAGTAATATTTGTGAGTTTCGAAGACTCTGTTGTTCTGAAGATCTGTAAATAAATTATTTTCTACTTTTCTAAGAGAAAAGAGTTTGAAGTTGTCTAACCATAAGATCGAAAGAACCCTATATATGCTGTAACAATATATAGTTTTATGCTCCACTGTAATTACTTTTAAATATAGAATTTATTTATAAGTGTAAAATTTTAATCAAAATTTGTTCCGATACCGAATCCTTTATGGATGAACTGAATTTCTTAAAAGCTGTTGCTATCAAAAGAAGTTTAAATCCTTCTGTCAGTATTATTGCTGTGAATAAATTCAATAGACCGCCTAAATAAATCTACTCTTTCCAATTCTGTTAAAAGTAAACCTGATAATTTGGCGTCCTCCCCCTGTTATCCCCCGTTATGTTTCAAATTAGCTAAAGTTTTAAGACGTTTCAGTTTTAATGTTATATTTAAACTCGTCAATAAATTCAAATTCTCTTCCCTAAATCTCTTGTTCCTGATCTTCAAAAATGGGAAATTTATAATGATCCTTGAAATGGCTGTGATCTATCTTATTTTGGTGAAACTAAAAGAAATCTCGAAATCCGCTTAAAATAACACTCTCGGTATGTCATTAATCGAGAAATTTCTAAATCTTCTTTTGCCAAGCACTCGTGGATTTCTGCCCTTAGTTTTAAAATTCAAACTGCTAAATCTTTTTTAATGCCAATAGTACCTATGAATTAGATTTTTTTGAAAATGTAGCTATATATCTTCATCGTGAAGTTAGTGTTAAAAAAAAATCTGATTATAAAATGCTCTACACATTCTGAAAAAAAAAAAACCTGTTCAGCACTACCATATAATTAACTTTTTGTATTGATTATATACATGTAGACATTTAGATATATATATGTGTGTCTGTGCGTATAACTATATGAATACATACAGATGGGGGACAAAATAACACGAACACCTGTGAAATGATCGAAAATCTTTATTTCTAGGAGGTTGCACCAATCTTTGACTGAAGTACAGATTTAATACGACATGGGATAGATGCATAAAGGTCATGAATAATATTTATAAATATATTAAGCATGGAGAACAGAGAACGGTCTCTTATTCCGAAAGGCTGGATAGAGGAGGAAATCGGGAACGAAGTTTGGACTCCAAATATTCCCTTAATGTTCAATAATATTCAAAACTAGCGACTGAGAGGGCCAGGAAAGATGTTCAGCTTCATCGTCATGCTCTTCAAACCAAGCTTGAACACACCTAGCACTGTGGATAGGGACGCAGGGCCGTAGCTAGAAATGATCTATAGGGGGGGGGGGGCTCATAATTTTTTTTCTTTCTCTGACACAGAAAGATAAATTAATGCATATTTACACTGTAGGTATTATGTTTCTTAATAAACTGTTGTAATAACTTTATTTTATACTATGAAAAGTGTATGATTATGAAAATTTTGAATGTATAACTGGTGCAAAATTAAATATCATGTTAGCTTCATATGTACAAATAGGATGAGGGAGTGTTGAATTACTTATTTTAGATACAATTTAGTAATTCTGAAAAACTGTAAAAGGATCTCAAAACTAAATTAGATTTTTGAACAGAATTTCATTTGAATTTTCGGAACATAAATTCATTAAGTGACCTTGGAATCTTTTTCAGGGGGGGCTCAAAATATTTTAGGTGGGGCTGAGCCGCCCATAGCACCCCCTTAGCTACGGCCCTGTAGGGACGTGCCGTCTTGAATATGCGGTCGCTCTTCAGGGAATAATTTCTGAACAAAAGCGTGGACATAATTTTTTAGAATGCTTAGATAGTGATTGGATTCGATTCTCCCATGCAGAATAATAAGTAGCTCAAGATGGAGTTAAGATATCGAAATCCCTATCATAATGGAGCCACCTCCATTCTTCAAAATCAGCATGAGGCATTCAGGATTAAACGCTTCTCTGGGCGTTCTCCAGGCATAAACGCGTCCAGTTGCCTGAAATAGGGTGAATGACGATTCATCTGACAATATAGAGCAGTTCGCATCACGTGACTTTTACCGGAGAACAAAGAAGAAAGCTGTAGGACGCGCAAACACAATTAGCATTGATAAAGGTAGCGATAGTTGTCCTACAGCAGCAGCAAAAACCTGTTCGTGACGTCACCTTGCACAGCTCTATTCCCTGTTGCTAACAAGGGCGGATCTGGAGAGTCCTTAAGGGGGGGGGGGGCGATTTTAGAAATTTAGAGACTCGACTTTAATGCGTGGGTCGGGGCTAATTTTTTTACTGCGGGTCATGTTGCTTTTATTTTTTGCTGCGGGTCAGGTCTGGGTCCGGTTGACTTCTAGTTTTTGTTGTTTGTCAGGTCTGGGTCCGGTTGACTTCTAGTTTTTGCTGTGGGTGGGTTTGGGTCCGGTTGACTTCTTTTCTTTTGCTGCTGGTCGGGTTAACTAATGTTTATGTTGTGGATCACATTAGCAGGATTAGCAGATGTTTTTATTCAGAAACTATGGCGTAATCCATTTTTTGATAAGCAGTTTAAGAAAATACTGTGAAAATTATCGTTTTGAATAGAATTTCTGGAAGCGACAGTATGAGAAGGTAGAAAAATCCGCAATCATTTGACGTGCGAAGAGAAAACTGCTCTCGAGGCAAAGCAAAATGTGCCCCCCCCCCTCCAAACCAACTTTTTCTTGTAACAGGCCAAAAATTACGCTGGTAGCATAAATTTGGCGCCCCCTAAATTTCCACATCCGGGCCGACCACATTTTTCGCCCCCCCCCTTTCGCACGGCACTGCATATTGTCTGTCCTACACATCTTGAGAACAATTAAGTCTAGTTCCGGCCCGGCTCGTCTATATGTAGAAAAACAATGCAAGCCTGATTTCGGGCCGGTACGAGCCTGCTAAAAAATATATATATTAAACTCGGGTTACACACAATATAATTCTTCGATGCTGATCTCTACACTGTAAAAGTTAGATTTCTGTATTGATGTTGCCAAACTAGTTTCGACTGATGACGCACATTTATACTTATTCTCATTAAACCCATATAATTGAAAATAGCTCATATTTTAACGTTCCTGCTTAAATCTTTACAAGGGGCCAATGAGCCCGCAATTTTTTTTCCATATGGCCCTTCAATTTTTTTGCCGGCTCGTCCCGTTTATTTTGTTTTTTGGCCCGGCCTGTTGGAAAAAATATTCTAATTTTGCTGGCCTGTTAGAAAATTCGGAACCATTTTGCCGACTCGGTCAGGCCCGGGCACATGCATACGTCTAGGCTGGGTCGGACACGGACCGAAATTTAACTTTCATTCCAAACCGAACCCCGACCAGGGAAATTTTGGTCAGTGCGGACTAGAGATAAATTTGGGCTATTATTCCACAGCCCGGTCCAGCCTGAGGCAGAAACATTTTGCGGCATCAAGAGCAAAACCCGATAATGAAATTATACAGTAGAAAAAATTGCATAATACTTATAAAAAATGTTCCAAAAGTAATTATAATTTTAAAGCTATTTTTTATATTAAAAAAAGGCTGTTAAACGAAAAATTAAATTTAATATTATCAAAAGAACAGTTTGATGTAAAATAAAAATATACTTTAAGCATAAAAGGATTCTCATATGTTGTCTCTGTTTTAGTAAAAAAAATATTATGGACAATGGACATGTTAATGAAGTGTGTTTCATGAATAAATGCATGGAACCTGTAGAAAATACTGTCTGTTATTTGTCAAATCGAACAACATTTTTAAATTTTCTGTAAAAAGTGCACATTTTTAACTATAACCATTTCATTCTTCATAACAAGCCTTCGTTATAGCATGACCCCAAAAAAACCTCAAATTAAAAATTTTAAAGTTCAACACTTTTTTAGGAACAGAGGAAAAAAATTTTCAGATTTCAGAAAAAATGAATCCGAATCAGTAGACCAGCATAAAAACAGAGCACGATCTCGTATCGGACAATCTAAGTCTGAACCTGTGTCATCTCTAATGCAGACATCTAAGAAGAATGACTCCAGGCCAGACTCGATCTGGAAGAAAAATGAGTCAGACCCAATCCAAATCAGCAGAAAAATAATGATCATGATAGTATCAAATAAATGACGGCCGAGTTCTGAATGCGGTAATACCAGACACAGTTCGAGCCTCGCGAACTTAAAAAGGCGCGGCCCGGGGGGGGGCGCTGAATTCTAGTTAGGATCTAACTCATTTCTTGCAAGGATGCATGCATTTTTGGGAAACGTTTATTGCCCAAGTAGTGAAGACGATCGCCCCCTCAGACCCGCCATTGGGCCCGACCCAAATCTGCAGAAAAATAATGATCACGATACTGCCCGGTTCTGAAAGCGAGAAAACCTGTCCCAACCCGAGCCTCGCGAAATTAAAAAGGCGCGGGCCGCCCCGGACTCGAGTTAGGCTTCAATTCATTTCCTGCGAGGATGAATGTCTTTTTAGGAAAGTTTTATTAGACCAAGGGGGGGGGGAAAGATCGCCCTTTCGCCTTGAAAAATGCCAAGGCGCATTTTCCTTGAATCCGCCAATAGCGAATCTAAAGGGGGCGGTCGCCCTTTCGCCCCCCCCCCTTAGATCCGCCATTGCTTCTCCTCCCTTATGGTCTGGTTCGATCTTAGACCGAGCGTCTACCTCAAGGAAGAACGAAATCCACGCCAGGCCCGCCCTGAAAAGAAAAGTGTGGCTCAATCCCGCTCTACAGGAAAAAGTAAAACTCGATCCGCCCCGGTTCTGAAAGTGTAAAGACCTGACCCAGTCACGTGACTTAAAAATGGCGCGGCCCGGCCCGGGCCTCGCCGGTCTCGAGTTTAAGTCCAACCTTTTTTCCGTGTGGGCATCTTTTTCAGACCCTTTACTGGGCTCAAGGGGGGGGGGCGATCGCCCCATCGCCCCCCCCTTAAATCCGCCATTGGTTGCTACTGCAGTGGGGACCACTCTTTGTGATTTCTGCCCCATTGTCATCGCTTGAAAGCATTAGTTGCTATCACCAAAGGTTTTCGAATTGCCACTCTGCCACAAATGCTCGCAGCATGAAGTTACCTTTCAACAGTTTTTGTTGAAATAGGGTCTTGGTGATTAATGTTCATTTCGGATGTTATCTCGGATAACGATTGTTTGTGCTTTGGGGCTACTATGTGCTTCAACAATTGTCTATCCCTATCAGTAAGCTTAGATTTCAGCCGCTGATGTGCTTTGAAGACGTAGTCTTATCCTCTTTCGTGTACGCTGACATAACGCCTGGTACCGTACTCCTTGCAAACCCCAAAAGCTTTGCTGTTCCGCAATCGACGCTATACTTAAAAGCGCTCCGACAATCATTCCTCTTTGAAACTCTAACAACTCTGAAATTGCTATGTAGTTCGGCAGTTAGATAGACGCATACAACACAGGTGACGTCAGTTGAGAGTCCGATACCTTCTACTTCACGCACACTAGGTGGCAGACCGCTGTAGCAGGTGGCACGGCTGTAGTGCAGGTGTGAAATACGTCATACTTTTTCACAGGTGTTCGTATTATTTTGTCCTCCATCTGTATATATATATATATATATATGTGTGTATATTTAATTGAGGGTCAATCCATTTCAAGTGGTCCAGCACTGGTCGCTCGACTATTTTTAAAAAATCTGAATTTTTTTGTACAGCAACCCTAACATGATGGAAGTTCAAAATGACCGTTATTTTAATTCTACTATTTTTTGTTTGTGCATGGTGGCCATCTTTGTTTCATCGTGTGCAGCGATTTTCTCAAATACTAGGATACACAAAATTGTAAATATCTCGTCTTCTATTTTCCCAATTGAAATGGGGTTTGCAGCATTTTGTTCAGAATAAAATAGGCTAAATATACAGTGGAAGAAAAATTTTGAAAAATAAATTTTTACAGGTGAAATTTTAGCACAAAATTTAAAATTTTTTCCAAAATCTATCCGTTTGCAAGAGGAAAATTTTCATGCAAGGGAAACTGTCAACCTTACACAATTTTTTCTACAAATAAATCTGGGTCAAAAGTGTGTGTACTCATATGCCAAGTCCCAGATCCGGGAGTTGATTTCTCTTTGCGAAAAAAATTCCGAAATTCGTCAAAAATTTCAAAAATCGCACTTTTTAGGCTTTGATATCTCTAGTGGGGCACGAGATAAAAATCTGAAATTTTGGCCTATGATTGTATCATGTAGTAGCGTTACGTAAAAAAAATTTCAAGAAGGAGATTTGACTACAAGCTGAGATATGACATGGAAAATATGTGAAAACAATACTGCTAAACTATTGTAAACCTACTATGTAATTGTTCAACAAGACTGTTAACCTTGCACATGTTGGGTTGGGTTCTTTTTATTTAAACTTCTGCTACAGATCATTATTTTAATTAATTGCAACTTCTGCTCAGCAAATTAAACATAGTTATTATGGATCAATAAATATTCCTCAGCTTTATTAAAGAATTAAAGTGAGAACCGGGTCAAATCTCCAATCATATGAATCCTGTTGTAGATTTAATTAAATAAATTAGATGCTCAAATAAAAAAAAAGAATTAATTAAGTTAAGATTACACCAGTTAACATCAAGAAATCATTAAGATAAATAAACTAAAGGACAAATTAAAACGATAAAAAGGATAAACACAAATATTATTTAAGATTCTTTAAAATTTAATGAATACAATTAAATAAGAAAGAACACAGCAAGATTCTCAATCTGACCCAGTCTCAAGTACTAAACCTTGATCTGCAGTAGAACCCAACATTTATCAACGTTGATTCCCGAGATATTAAACTCATACTAATAATTTAAAAAGTCAAGATTCAATCTAACATTACAAAAGAGAGAAGAAAAACCCTGAAATCCTTCTTATTTTCAAGAAGGCAAAGAAAGATATAATTTTGAATAGATTAAACACAAGGAGTAATAAAGATAAACACCCCAGAAATCAACAATGATATTTTGGCCAATTTCGTATAGTGATTAGTATTAAAAAATTATAGTCTTGTAAATTAGTTTATGTAGAGATGGATATAATCCCTATAAAATTACTTTAAATTTATGAGTAAGAAATCAAATGAAATATTTACTTTTCTTATAAACATTTAGAAGAATCTCTACAATTTCAAAAATTATCACTTAATTATACCAAATCAATCCTGCATTTAAAAATTTAAAACTTTAAATAAAAAAAAATTATATTAGTCAAGACTAAATGTAACTAGGACTTTAATTATGAGTTAAATGATCACTTAAAAAACTAAATTTCACCACAACATCTTAATAGTGAAAAGAAAACTAATAATAAGGTATGTATTCACCATCTCTAGTAAAGTTTAACATTAATTTCTAAATAAAACAATATGAAGTACACATTCTCTTCCTCTCCCCTTTTTTTTTTTTTTTTTTTTTCTTTTTAACTTTTACTAAACAGAATGAGAGTATAAGACATGTTGAAATAGTATGTATCAAAAACAACTTGTTTTCACATAAAAAAAAATCTCTTTTATTTAATCAAATAATAATCACTCTCACTTCGATGAAAATACAACATATGTTGAAATGAGACTTACTAATAACTATTTTTACTCAATATTAGGTCGACAGTAGTTAAGTTGCGTACATTAAATAATGGGCAAGAGCATTTATAAATTAGTAAGATTCTTAGGGATGTAAAACATCCGATAATATGTACACTTATTTATAACAACTTATAATAACATATTGTGAGTGGCTTACCTTCAAGCTCCAAGTAGTATATATTTTTTTTTTGTATCACAATATTTTTAGATGATCCTGAGATTAGTCGACATTACCGCTTCCCAGTTCATTAAAACTACCATTCTAGTCTCTTTTCAAAAAAAAGGCGACACAGGCTTAACACTCAATTCCAGTTCCAAGCGTACAAGTGATTAATGATTTCTGTATATATTCTACTGTGTCTCTGGAGTACCCGCAGTTTCACGTCTTCTCGAATTCTGCTAATGCGTGTGCATTATCTCATGTGAAGCGCACGAAGTCCTCTTGGGAAGGCCACTTATTCTCAAACTTCCGCAAACTTCCTTATTCTCAAACTTCCACTATTTCTCAAACTTCCGCATACAGGGGGTCGAAGAAGGGTAAAAATCCCGGGAGAAAAACTATGTTCTCCTAAAATCATTCGGGGTTTTCGTCGAGAAATGAGGCACAAAAACGCACGAATTCCATGTCAAGTCAACAGGAGCGACACTCCAATGTTTTCTCACATCAAAAGGTGCTCTCTAAATTTCGACTGATTTGCATCAATCAAAAAATGCACAGATTCACTTCAGCTTGACAGACACTAGTTGATAACAATTTCATCGCCAACTATCTCGGTGCCAGAACCTTCTTCTGCAGAATCAAAATGTAGAATGATGAATCTTAAACGAATTATTCTTACACATCCTCCACGTAAGACTGCTAGCACGGATCTATCTCATCTCTCCACCGAGTTGCATGCTCTTCTCTAATTCTGCCTTTTTCTGCCGAAAACCTCCCTCACCCCGATTGAAAATTAAAAATGGGGGAGGGAGTGAAGGACGGGACTACTTCTTTTTACCTCCTCTTCGTAAGACTGCCAGCAGGGAACTATCTCATCTCTAAAACCGAATTCCACACTTCTCTAAACAGAAAAAGGGGCATCACAATACTAGGAAGGCTTACTGCCTCCCCCTTTCTCTCTTCGACCAGGGTCTATCTCATTGGCCAAAGCCACAGGCACCCTCTCTCATGACCAAATATGGTCATCGCTAATATCCCTTACTCTCAATCACGTGGTCAGAAAGCAGGGACAGCTGTCTCTAAGTTTTGCACCTGCTTGCAAACCAGTGCTCGCCGAAAATCGTGAATAGGCACTCTTATCTTAGATCAGTCATAAAAAAATTGTAAGGGCCTGGGAAAAAACTACTCCGCCTCAAATGACAGTCAACGTTTGTCATGGGTTATAAAATTTTAGGGTACTATTCATTCACGTACGCAAGCAATAAACTATGCGTGTGGGCCAATTTTTAACAAGGCTGAATATATGTCCTTTACAAACAAGCCAGAAGCTACTCTTCTTCGAAAAAATCAACAAAGGATCACTTTACTCAAATAGTATAATTATTCCAGGGCAGTAAAAGCATTCGTACGAACGGGTGTTATTTACGCTAGATAAGGGGATGGGAAACTTTCACTTTCATTCACAACAATGCCTTTATTCTCGTGAGAACGAGAACGATCATAAAATAAATAGAAAAAAAAAAGGAAATGTCCAGGGTTTTCGCTACTAAGAAAAAAAAGGAAGACTAATTTTAAATATGAGATACACAAAGCATTATAAAAAACCGTATTAAAAATATCTTAACAAGAGTTCTTTTTAAATTTGGAATATTAAAATAATTTATACAAAAAAAAATATTACTAAAAAAAAACATAACAAGAGCTCCCCCTCGTTGAAAAAAAAATAAACATTATTAGTTTTGAACAAAAACAAGAATTTTATTTTTTTAGCTAAATGACCACATAAGGTCAGTTAAAGAAAGTCCTAAAAAAAATATTTAAAATTAAATCCAAAATGAAAGAAAAGATTAAATAAAAAAAACAATGCAGTACCCCGGTTGAAAAGTAGGATAAAGATAATCGCCTAGAACAGATCAGACGACGACCCGAAAAGTTGATAACCTATCACCCTACTAAGCTACCACACCAACTCTGCACTCCGGAAATGCTAAGTTGAAGCTTGGGCAAGACATCTAGAAGTTAAACATATACTAGGACCTAAGATGCTATTAAAATCTATACTATATACCTGGCATACTTAATTAAATCTCCACATCTGCTATACCGTCAAGAATACCACCACACTGGGATATCCCTATCTGCTAACACCTCTGTAAAAAGAAAAAAAAATATCCCTAAAAAAAAATTCCACAAGTAGAAAGCAAGGAAGAGTTGTCCAGTGAATAAAAAAATTAAAATTTTTTTTTTTTTTTTTTTTTTAAAATTTTGAATCCTGTGAGCAGGATAGAGCCAAAGGACCGAAACAATCAATTTCTGAAAAAAATACAATAGATATACTACTTGCCAGCTGTAGGTATCACAAATATATACATATAATAGCACGATAACAGTTTGTATACACATACACAAAACAAAAATAGCAATAACCTTTCAGTACATATATAGGGTACACATAAAAAAAAAATAGCACTAATACCTGTTTATATTCAGTGGCATAACATGTGCATATAAACAAAAAAAAACAGTTCAATGACTTGTAACGGTGACACAGTATTACATAAGTGTATGGGCATTTTATATCACAGCATTACAATTATATAGGTTACCTTGTGTAGCCTAGACTGATAATTATCTGCCTTAGTTATTACCAATGGGTAAATATTCCATATACCAATAGTAACTAAAAAAAAATTCATAAAATGCTACACATAATATTTAAAATGAACTGATAATTTCACAAGAGAGTTCGCCAATTTCATTGACAAGTACCACTAATTTTTTTTAAAATACCCAATTTACATAAACAATGGGTATAATGTTAGAAAAAATCACATGAAATAACAAAACAGACTATATAAACAAGATATATACATATATAATACACATAAACCAGATAATATATCTGTGGGCTGTGGGGTGTACACTACCTGTATCTT
The DNA here is from genome assembly GCA_964019185.1 of Maratus speculifer. Classification (NCBI taxonomy): domain Eukaryota; kingdom Metazoa; phylum Arthropoda; class Arachnida; order Araneae; family Salticidae; genus Maratus; species Maratus speculifer. Next base: position 49,850,149 of record OZ025290.1, on the reverse strand, counting down.
AAATCCCCACCTCCCAAATAGAGAACTAATATCAAAAATACCCAAGAAAAAATACAAAGTTAAAAGAAATGCAAAAAAAAGGTAAAAATATAAATAAAAGATGAACTACATTCCTAACAGTACCTATACTATATACAAAAAGGGGGCAGTAGGAATACGCAAGCATCACATGTACTGCTACCAAATCTCTACTCCAAAATTTCCTGACCTGAGATCTCTCTAAGTCCCCTAAATTAGCGCTAAAACCCGCTAAAAAATAAAAAAAAAGAACACATATAGGGGGCGGAGCACTTACATGATCCTAATCTATCGAAATAATCCATAAATCACCGAGAGACAATACGGAACTGGCGGAAATCCACATTAAATAACAGCGGAACCAAATCAAAACAAACGATATCGAGGCTCGAAAATTACTTAAATTTTAGCTAACTCGCGCATAAAACCTTCCTAAAATAACTAAAATCACAAGTATTTATATACAATCAAAAAAAAATAAAGTTAAACCGCCCTACAGTTTATAATTCGGTCGCGAATCCCTTTTTCGAAACGCATACTCAGTTCTCGGAATTGAATAAGATTTGTTTCGCCTAGATAAACAGACGCCACTACGATCTCGCGACCGACTCACGCGCCCCGAATCATTAGGCGTTCCTACCTGTCTTACTCCCTCACAGTTATCAGCGCTCGCTATTACCGTATTTTCCCGTGCTTCTGAGAGCAACCCACCAACCGTTTCCTCGCAACCCTCTTGTCGTCTGCTCGTAGATTGCACTGCAGGTTGGCTGGTTCCTTGACATGGAATGGGAGGGGGAAATCTATTTATGAATCGATTCCTTTTCCTTCGCGTAGTGAAATCGAGTTGAGAATGATTTGAATCATTCGTAGTTGATATCAGAGGTTGGCGTTTGTTTTGGTCTACAATATCGTTTCCACTTTGCTCATTTACACCTGAAATATGCCTGTCTTTAAATAAAGTGAGGCGGTCTACATGGACAATTTGAGTTTTAGACGGATTAGCAATTAATGCTATCTTAAAATTAACTTCACTGAGCTTCTCAATTATAGTAAATGGTCCGTTATTTAATTTCGACAATTTTTTCGTATTGCCAGCAATGATGGATGGGTTAAATAACCATACTCTATCGCCTACTTTTAAATCCTTAACGACTGCAGATTTTTCTCTGTACCTTTCCTGGCTTTCAGACACCTTAACTAAACTATCATACACCTCAGCATATACCTTTTGGAGTGCGGGTATTAATAATTCACAAAAAGATGGGGCGTCGTTATAGCTAAACCTCGGCGCTTGCGAAAATAGATTATATGGTAGATTTAAGTTTCTGCCATATAAAACTGCTGCGGGGGTTAATTTAGTCGAAGAATGCACAGCCGAACGCATCGCTAATAGGGCAAATTTTAGCTTAGTATCCCAGTCTGACTGGTTCTCATTTACAATGTGACTGAGTGCGTTTTTTAAAGTTTTATTCTGCCGTTCAATCTGTCCATTCGAGGCTGGGTGAAAGGCAGATGTAGTTATATGTTTAATACCGAACATTTTATATACATGTTCAATCGCTTCCGATACTAAATTTCTTCCATTATCTGTCGCAATATACACAGGAGCGCCATAACGTGAAATGAAATCGGCAAGTGTATCTGCGATAACATCAGACGTGGTAGAGCTAACAGCATAGGCCTCTGGCCATTTAGTAAACGAGTCTATATATGTAACAATATGGGTGTTACCAGAAAACGTGACCGGTAATGGGCCAATTAGGTCTAGATGAACTTTGTTCATGGGAAATTCAGGTGTAGGCATCCGTTGAAGGGGTGCCTGCTGGTCAGGTTTATATGCTCTCTTCTGCTGGCAACTAATACATGATTCTACTAGATGCTTGACATCGGCCGACATTCCGGGCCAGTAAAAGTGCTCCCGGATGCGGTCAATCGTTTTCTTAAACCCTTGATGACAAGCCGCTAGAGAATCGTGTGTTAGAGCGAACACTTGCTCAATCATATCCCTAGGAACTACTAATTTAATAGGATTATTTATTACACTTGAATCTCTGGTATCTTCACATACGAGAATATCATCTCTAAAAAAAAACTTCATGTATTTAGGTGCTATATCTATATTTTTGTCTAATTTTCTAGCTATTTCACAACATTTCTTATCAATTTTTTGTAATTCACTGATTTTCTCAATTAAATTTGAATGGGGAACAAAAGTAGTTTCTTTTTCTACTTGAATACAAAAATTACTCTTACTAATCTCAGGTGATTCATCAATTTTAGCAAATCTAGATAGAAAGTCTGCTACACTGTTGCATTTCCCTTTAATATATTTAATAGTAAAATCAAAATCTGAAAGAGTACATACCCATTTGGCTATACGTGAAGTGGGGTCATGAATTTTTAACATAAAAGTAAGTGGTGCGTGATCAGTAAAAATGTTAAAATGAGTGTTAGCTAGATAACACTTAAAATGACTAGTTGCCCAAACCAGAGCGAGAAGTTCTCTCTCAGTGGCAGAATATCTTGTCTCTGCACCTTTTAGTCGCCTACTGGCAAACGCCACTGGATGAATTTTATTTTCATCATCCAATTGTGACAAAACAGCACCCAGTGCTTCTCCACTCGCATCTGTATATAGATAAAATTCTTTAGTGAAATCAGGTAGTACTAGGCACGGTTTAGATATTAAAGCCTTTTTTAAATCTTCAAATTCCTCCTGGGCTTCTTTTGTCCAGGCAAAATGTCCAGTTTCCTTAGTCAAATCGATTAAATTAATTGCCCTTTTTGTGAAGTCAGGTATGAAACGCCTATAGAATGATAGGGTTCCAATAAAAGACCTGACACCTTTTCGATTAGTAGGTGGTTGCAATTTTTCTATTATCTCAATATTTTTATTAACCGGGGATACTTGCCCGCTATTAATTTCAAAGCCAAGATACTGTATTTTATTCGAAAGAAAATTACATTTACTGGGCTTAAGTTTCAGTTTATGTTGTCTAAGTCTATCAAATACTAATTTAAGTTTTTCAAAATGGGATTCTACATCGGACGAAGCAATGACAATATCATCTATATACACTAAAATTCCTAGATTTCCTAAATCTCCAAAAATGGCATTCATTAGCCTCTGAAAACTATTGCCTGAATTGGACAACCCAAAACAATTTCTATTCCACTCAAAAAGACCTTTATGCGTGATAATAGCAGTTTTATGCCTGTCTTCGGGTCTTATGACCTGTTGAAAAAAGCCACTAGTTAAATCTAGTGTTGAAAAAAAATTAGCTCCACTTAACGCATCAACAGAGTCAGTAATGTTTGGGATAGGATATGCATCTTTGACAAGATTCTTGTTAAGTTTACGAAAATCAACAGCTAACCTATAAGAACCATCTGCTTTTTCTACAAGAATAACTGGTGAAGCAAATTCAGACATCGACGGGGAAATAATTTCGGCTTGCAGTAAAATATTAAGTTGATCTTCCATTTCCTGGCGTAATTTATATGGGACTCTATAAGCTTTGGATTTTACAGGCTTATCAGAGGTTAAATTTACAACATGGGGTATGGTATTACAGCCTGGTAAGTCTAGGACAGAAGCTGCAAACACATCTTTATTTTGGTCTAAAAATTCTTGCATTTTAGATTTTAAGGGGGGGTCTAGATGGCTTAAATCAATATCAGAGCTCCAAGTGAGATCAGCGTGATCAAAGTCAGCTATTGGAGTGGTTAAATTTACATTACAAGTTATATTATTATTATTTAAGGGTATATTAGATTTATCTACACACTTCTGAATTTTAGCAACATAAGTATTTTTTCCTAGCTTAACAGTTTTATCTGAAAAATTAGCAAGCGAAACAAAAAGGCCATGTCCTGGAGTACAAATGGCTCGAGAAATAAGAAGCCCTTGGCTTAAATTCTTCGCTAAAGGTTCTAATATCAGTATATCATTATCTTTTATAAAATTATTTCTATTACATTTAACTTCAGCTATTAATTTTGACTGGGGGGGAACAGAAATTCTCTCGCATAAAATAGCTAAGGAAGTACTTTCACTATTTCTGTTATTATTGTCAACAATGCCTAACTCATTAGTCTGATTTGCTCTATTTACTAACTCATTTTCATTATCCTCAGATATGTAAACATTTTCATGAACATAGATTGAATTTTCCTGTACAATTTGACTCGCTGATTGCTGGCTAAGGTCTAAAGGCACATTATTCTCATTAATTTCACACTCATTAGTACTTGAGTTACTCCCTGGTATACTTTGCAAACAAAAAACCTGAGCAATCTCACTTTCTGACTCTTTCGCATTAAATGTTATGCTTGAGTCTACCCTTTCCTCCATAATGGGATACATATTACCCTGAACCGTCTCATTTCCACTACTCAGATTCCCAAATTTTTCTTTTACACATTCCTTACTCTTTTTGTTTACACTTTTCCTAGGAGTACTCTTATTACTGCACTTACTTCTCTGTTCACTATCAGAACTTTGCTTGCCTTTAGATTGCACATTACAAGTATTTACATAATTATTCTCCAAACCTATACTATTTACACTGATACTATTTACAACATTTTTTTCTCTAGAATTTTTCACAGGTAAAACATTTGACATATGACTCTCTACTATTTGCTTACACTGCGTTTCAGTAGGAACATCTAAAACCACATTGTTATTTTTACAATGAATTACAGCCTGATATTTACTTAAAAAGGGCATCCCCAAAATTACACTAAACTCATCGGCCAACTTACCGTGGACAATAAAAAACTCAGACTGACATAATAAATTATTAAATTTAAAATTTAAGGAAATTTTATGGTTTAAAAGCACTCTCTCGCCAGTCACCGTTAAAATAGGGGTATTGCACTCTACAATTTCATAAGAATCTAAACCATTAAGTATTGTATTACTTAAAATATTTATAGCAGATCCTGTATCACATAGCGCATTAAAAAACACATTATTTACATTTATGGCGACAGTAGGTAAATGATAAGACTGGGGTGAAAACATACTAAAAATAATTGGGAGGTCTAGAGGCCTTGATGGAGACGATTCGACCAAATCGACACCAGCCCTTACCTGTTTAAAGAATTGTTTTGATTATTCGCTTCACTAATTGAGCTTTGAACATTCTCGCTTTCTATATTTACACCATTATCATTATTTCCATTCCCTCTACCTCTGTAATTATTATATCCTCCCCTGCGATTTTGGTGGGACTGAGAATAACTACCCCTACCTCTTCCTCTAAAATTCTGAAAGTTCCCTCTATTAGCATTTTGGTTTTGTGGGCAAAATCTGGCTATGTGTCCAGTTTGGGAACACACGTAACAGATTACTTCTCTATACTGAGGCTTCTCAGTAGTGTGAAAGTCTCTTTGCTGATTGCTACCCTCTAAAAATCTCTCTAATTTACTAGTAAGAGCTTCTACCTGCTCCCGCAGTTTACTAATCTCCTGCTCTGACTGATTAGGGTGACTTGGCTGGATAGCAGCACATGCAACACTTTGCTGGGCAATTTGGGGGAAAAAAGGGTTCATATTCTCTACCGGCATGTTATATGAAGGATTAACACTCTTTAATGCTTTTTCCTCAAGGAGGGCAAATTCTAAAATTTCAACAGGTGTCTTAGGGCACCTAGTTATAACTCCTCTTCTTATCTCAGGAACTAAATTACTTAATAACATAGAATGCAGTAGAGCTTCCCTGCTTTTATCAGCAACATCCTGTTCTACACCCTCCACTACTAATGCTTTAAGGGACAAATTATATGCTCTGTCGTAAAATTCCTGAACAGGCATATGGTGATTTTGTTTAAAATTCAAAAATTGGGTCAAAGCAATATCAGGGGCTAGCTCTTGCGTATATCTCTCTTTAAGTACTTTAATTATTTCTTCAGTTCCCTTAGTGCGGGGCAATTTATATATCCTAGCAGCATTCCCACTTAATCTACTTAGTAGGGCAAATTTTCTCTCATCCTCTGACCAATTAAAGAACTCGGACAACTGCTCATACTTTTCTAAAAATGCAGAAAATGAGCAAGAGTTGCCTTCGCCACTAAAAGGGGGAATAAGACTGACATTTTCGATTAATGCGCTCTTTTTCTGAATAAGAGCGAGCTCCTTGAAATGCTGATTTTCTGTCATTTTTAGGCAAAACTTCACACTGAATTAAAATAATATAATAGAAAATAAAGTAATTTAACTGCTACTTAATTCTCAGATGCCCAAGAAAGAGAAAAAAAAATAAATAAAAAATACATAAATACATAACTTATATTGGCATATAATTTACTCAGTAAGCCCAAACACTCATTTAAATGTAAATATGACAGTAAAAATTTCAAAATAAATAGTTTTTTGAAAACCCGGTAAAATTGCCTAACTAAAAAAAAGCATTTGAAATTAGTAAGCTATGTACACCCCTATTACTTATGCACAATATACACTAAAATAATCAAACATAATACACAATAAAATCACAAAACACATATATTTTCATTTCGTTTCACTCTTAATATAGTAAATATATATCAAAATTCAGGCTATTGTTGTAACAAATAGGCTCTATTTCATAGTACTATTTTTATACTTATTGTGACACAATAATCAGGCTTTTCACACACGGTACCATTTATTTATCACAATAACCAGGCTTTTCACACACGGCATCATTTATTGTCACAATAACCAGGCTTTTCACACACGGCGCCATTTGTTGGGTTGGGTTCTTTTTATTTAAACTTCTGCTACAGATCATTATTTTAATTAATTGCAACTTCTGCTCAGCAAATTAAACATAGTTATTATGGATCAATAAATATTCCTCAGCTTTATTAAAGAATTAAAGTGAGAACCGGGTCAAATCTCCAATCATATGAATCCTGTTGTAGATTTAATTAAATAAATTAGATGCTCAAATAAAAAAAAAGAATTAATTAAGTTAAGATTACACCAGTTAACATCAAGAAATCATTAAGATAAATAAACTAAAGGACAAATTAAAACGATAAAAAGGATAAACACAAATATTATTTAAGATTCTTTAAAATTTAATGAATACAATTAAATAAGAAAGAACACAGCAAGATTCTCAATCTGACCCAGTCTCAAGTACTAAACCTTGATCTGCAGTAGAACCCAACATTTATCAACGTTGATTCCCGAGATATTAAACTCATACTAATAATTTAAAAAGTCAAGATTCAATCTAACATTACAAAAGAGAGAAGAAAAACCCTGAAATCCTTCTTATTTTCAAGAAGGCAAAGAAAGATATAATTTTGAATAGATTAAACACAAGGAGTAATAAAGATAAACACCCCAGAAATCAACAATGATATTTTGGCCAATTTCGTATAGTGATTAGTATTAAAAAATTATAGTCTTGTAAATTAGTTTATGTAGAGATGGATATAATCCCTATAAAATTACTTTAAATTTATGAGTAAGAAATCAAATGAAATATTTACTTTTCTTATAAACATTTAGAAGAATCTCTACAATTTCAAAAATTATCACTTAATTATACCAAATCAATCCTGCATTTAAAAATTTAAAACTTTAAATAAAAAAAAATTATATTAGTCAAGACTAAATGTAACTAGGACTTTAATTATGAGTTAAATGATCACTTAAAAAACTAAATTTCACCACAACATCTTAATAGTGAAAAGAAAACTAATAATAAGGTATGTATTCACCATCTCTAGTAAAGTTTAACATTAATTTCTAAATAAAACAATATGAAGTACACATTCTCTTCCTCTCCCCTTTTTTTTTTTTTTTTTTTTTCTTTTTAACTTTTACTAAACAGAATGAGAGTATAAGACATGTTGAAATAGTATGTATCAAAAACAACTTGTTTTCACATAAAAAAAAATCTCTTTTATTTAATCAAATAATAATCACTCTCACTTCGATGAAAATACAACATATGTTGAAATGAGACTTACTAATAACTATTTTTACTCAATATTAGGTCGACAGTAGTTAAGTTGCGTACATTAAATAATGGGCAAGAGCATTTATAAATTAGTAAGATTCTTAGGGATGTAAAACATCCGATAATATGTACACTTATTTATAACAACTTATAATAACATATTGTGAGTGGCTTACCTTCAAGCTCCAAGTAGTATATATTTTTTTTTTTGTATCACAATATTTTTAGATGATCCTGAGATTAGTCGACATTACCGCTTCCCAGTTCATTAAAACTACCATTCTAGTCTCTTTTCAAAAAAAAGGCGACACAGGCTTAACACTCAATTCCAGTTCCAAGCGTACAAGTGATTAATGATTTCTGTATATATTCTACTGTGTCTCTGGAGTACCCGCAGTTTCACGTCTTCTCGAATTCTGCTAATGCGTGTGCATTATCTCATGTGAAGCGCACGAAGTCCTCTTGGGAAGGCCACTTATTCTCAAACTTCCGCAAACTTCCTTATTCTCAAACTTCCACTATTTCTCAAACTTCCGCATACAGGGGGTCGAAGAAGGGTAAAAATCCCGGGAGAAAAACTATGTTCTCCTAAAATCATTCGGGGTTTTCGTCGAGAAATGAGGCACAAAAACGCACGAATTCCATGTCAAGTCAACAGGAGCGACACTCCAATGTTTTCTCACATCAAAAGGTGCTCTCTAAATTTCGACTGATTTGCATCAATCAAAAAATGCACAGATTCACTTCAGCTTGACAGACACTAGTTGATAACAATTTCATCGCCAACTATCTCGGTGCCAGAACCTTCTTCTGCAGAATCAAAATGTAGAATGATGAATCTTAAACGAATTATTCTTACACATCCTCCACGTAAGACTGCTAGCACGGATCTATCTCATCTCTCCACCGAGTTGCATGCTCTTCTCTAATTCTGCCTTTTTCTGCCGAAAACCTCCCTCACCCCGATTGAAAATTAAAAATGGGGGAGGGAGTGAAGGACGGGACTACTTCTTTTTACCTCCTCTTCGTAAGACTGCCAGCAGGGAACTATCTCATCTCTAAAACCGAATTCCACACTTCTCTAAACAGAAAAAGGGGCATCACAATACTAGGAAGGCTTACTGCCTCCCCCTTTCTCTCTTCGACCAGGGTCTATCTCATTGGCCAAAGCCACAGGCACCCTCTCTCATGACCAAATATGGTCATCGCTAATATCCCTTACTCTCAATCACGTGGTCAGAAAGCAGGGACAGCTGTCTCTAAGTTTTGCACCTGCTTGCAAACCAGTGCTCGCCGAAAATCGTGAATAGGCACTCTTATCTTAGATCAGTCATAAAAAAATTGTAAGGGCCTGGGAAAAAACTACTCCGCCTCAAATGACAGTCAACGTTTGTCATGGGTTATAAAATTTTAGGGTACTATTCATTCACGTACGCAAGCAATAAACTATGCGTGTGGGCCAATTTTTAACAAGGCTGAATATATGTCCTTTACAAACAAGCCAGAAGCTACTCTTCTTCGAAAAAATCAACAAAGGATCACTTTACTCAAATAGTATAATTATTCCAGGGCAGTAAAAGCATTCGTACGAACGGGTGTTATTTACGCTAGATAAGGGGATGGGAAACTTTCACTTTCATTCACAACAATGCCTTTATTCTCGTGAGAACGAGAACGATCATAAAATAAATAGAAAAAAAAAAGGAAATGTCCAGGGTTTTCGCTACTAAGAAAAAAAAGGAAGACTAATTTTAAATATGAGATACACAAAGCATTATAAAAAACCGTATTAAAAATATCTTAACAAGAGTTCTTTTTAAATTTGGAATATTAAAATAATTTATACAAAAAAAAATATTACTAAAAAAAAACATAACAAGAGTCAAAAGTGCGTGTACTCATACACCAAGTCCCAGATCTGGGAAATGATTTCTCTTTGCGAAAAGAATTCCGAAACTCGTCGAAAATTTCAAAAATCGCACTTTTTAGGCTTTGATGTCTCTGGTGGAGCACGAGATAAAAATCTGAAATTCTGGCATTTGATAGTATTGTGCAGTAGTGTTATGTACAAAAAATTTCAAGAAGGAGATTTGACTACAAGCTGAGATATGACATGGATAATATGTGAAAACAATACTGCCAAACTATTGTAACCTACTATGTAATTGTTCATACTCCAAAATTTTAAATTAATTATTTATGGTACAAAGTTAAATGTTAATTACAAATATCTTTTTCAAATGCTTCTGTGTGTTTTAAACAATTCAGAATGTATGCTAAGCCAATACACTATTTGTCCAGATGAACAAATCTACTAGAAATGCTTTTGCAACAATTTTACTCGGAACACATTTCAAGAAAAGTAAATTACAGACAATGGATTGCAACTGATCGAGTTGACATGGCTTCAATTATTAAACCTAAAGAATTTCATTCAAGTTAACAAGGTATGACAAGACTTGAAGGGCTTCAAATAAAATTTTTAGAAAGAACAGCCTGATGGACTGATAACAGTAACTGGTCGAACTCATAACATCTCTCGTAAATATTGTTAAGCTCTTTGTTGAGCATACATAGTATTTTGTAAATTAAATGTTTATTATTTAACTGTTTTCAACAAACGATATTTTCTGTGCAAATATTGTAATAAAAGAGATTAATCTCATTTCTCCTAATGTACTCGTAATAGCATTTCTTAACATTTTTTTAAATCACCGTATCTCAGCTTGTAGTCAAATCTCCTTGAAATTTTTTGTACATAACACTACTACACAATACTATCAAAGACCAGAATTTCAGATTTTTATCTCGTGCTCCACCAGAGATATCAAAGCCTAAAAAGTGCGACTTTTGAAATTTTCGACGAATTTCGGGTTTTTTTCGGAAAGAGAAAAATCATTTCCCAGATATGGGACTTGGTGTATGAGTACACACACTTCTGACCTATTTGTAGAAAAAATTGTGCAAGGTTGATAGTCTTGTTGAACAATTACATCGTAGGTTTACAATAGTTTAGCAGTATTGTTTTCACATATTTTCCATGTCATATCTCAGCTTGTAGTCAAATCTCCTTCTTGAAATTTTTTGTACATAATGCTACTGCACAATACTATCATAGGCCAAAATTTCAGATTTTTATCTTATGCCCCACCAGAGATATCAAAGCCTAAAAAGTGCGATTTTTGAAATTTTTGACGAATTTCGGAATTTTTTCGCAAAAAGAAATTAACTCCCAGATCTGGGACTTGGTGTATGAATACACGTACTTTTGACCTATTTGTAGAAAAAAATTGTGTAAGGTTGACAGTTTCCCTTGCATGAAAATTTTCCTCTTGCAAATGGATAGATTTTAGAAAAAATGGTACATTTTGTGCTAAAATTTCACTTGTAAAAATTTATTTTTCAAAATTTTTCTATCACTGTATATTCAGCTTATTTTATTCTGAACAAAATGCTGCAAACCCCATTTCAATTGGGAAAATAGAAGACGAGATATTTACAGTTTTGTGTACCCTAGTATCTGAGAAAATCGCTGCACACGATGAAACAAAGATGGCCGCCATCCACAAACAAAAAATAGTAAAATTAAAAGAACGGTCATTTTGAACTTCCGTCATGTTAGGGTTGTACAAAAAATTTCAGATTTTTTTAAAATGGTCGAGTGACCAATAAAATATTTTCTGGACCACTTGAAATGGATTGACCCTTGAGCCTTTTTATATGTGTGTATTTTTATTTTATTATAATTTTTCTATGCATATTTAGATATGTATATGTGTGTGTCTAACTATAGATAGATATACATTCTTTTTTTAAATTGAACTTTCTTATATGTGTGTACTTTCATTTTATTATAGTCAAAATTTAATTTCTTTCTTTTTTTTCTTTTTTTTAAATATATACACTATATACACATTTAGGAATATATGTATGTGTGTACAATTATAACTATAAATATATATATATATATTTAATTGAACCCTAATGTAAGTGCATATTTTCATCTCATTATAATCTTAATTATTTTTTTCCTTCTTAACCTTCTGCTTTTTCCTACCGCTTCTTTGTCCATTGTCCGTTTTGATTATACTTTTCCATGACTTGCTGTTGACTTCTACTTTCCTACTGACTGCTCCTTCAGCTTGTTCCCTCTCCCGTCTTTTTATTTCAGTCGTGTCCCTGCTTTCATAATAGTTTTCGAAAGTCCAAGCAAATTAAAATTTTATGGTCTGTTTAAAAAGTTTTATCGCTTCATAAAATTTTAGTCTTTGAAAATATCATTTCCAAATGGTCCTTGTAATTTATTAAATTACATATTTTCTAATCCATTTGGAAAATTGTTGTTGCTCTCGGTCTAGAGATATCTGACACATATCTGAATCCTTGTAATGTCCAGATTTTATTCTTTTTCAGCTTAGTCTATGATTAATGTCCAAAAATGAAATACTTCTGTTGCCACGATGGCATAAAAAGTATTAAAAACTATTTAGCACGTTGACTGCCAACTACGAGATAACTCGTAGATTGAGTTCTTTTCTAAGAAGCCAACTATGAGTTATCTTGTACTGTGTTTACTTGTCATTTTTGTCCAGCTACGATTAAACTCGCATTGTATCAATGCTAATATCGATAGGTGGCCGTGGGCCGGGCCGGCGAAAATATTGAACGGACCATACGGGCCGAGCCGTTAAAAAAAACGTAGCGGGTCGACCGACTCGTTATATAGATTTTAAACTAAAATAATAACATATGAGCTATTTTCAATGAATGTGACTTTAGGAGAATAAGTATAAATGTGCGTCACGGTCTGATACTAGTTTGACAACATCAATACAGAAATTTAAAATTGTAAAGCGAAGAGACTGGAATCGGATAGTTACTTTGTGTGTGGCTTAATTATTACTTTCTTCTATCTTCAATAGAAGAAAGTATTGTTATCGAAATTTTTTTCGACTTCCGTTTTTCGACGGATTTACACGTTTTAGGGGTCCAAAAAGCATGTTTTTATAAAATGTCTGTCTGTCCGTGTATATGTCGCCATTCTACCATCAAAAAGTGTATGAAGTTATGATAGAATTGAACCAAATTTTTTGTGAATGTTTTCGGTTGTGGCAAGCAGGCCCTCCTTCAGTTTTGAAAGATTCCGCCGGAAGGGGGCGCTGCAATCGCGATTTTTGTGCCCTTTTCAATATTGCACTGACCAAAAGTATATGAAGTTATGCATCGAATTGAAACAAATTTTTTGTGTATGTGTATGACGATGGCTAGTTGGCCCTCCCTGAATTAAAAAAAAATCCGTCGAAAGTGGGCGCTGCAATCGCGATTTTTGTGCCATTTTCAATATTGTACTGACCAAAAGTATATGAAGTTATGCATCGAATTGAAACAAATTTTTTGTGTATGTGTATGACTATGGCGAGATGGTCCTCCCTGAATTTGAAAATAATCCGCCGGAAGGGGGCGCTGTAATCGTGATTTTTGTGCCAATTTCAATATTGTACCGACCAAAAGTACATGAAGTTATGCATCGAATTGAACGAAATTTATTGTGTAAGTGTATGACTATGGGCAGTGTTCTCGCTGCCGCTCGCCATTGCGCCGAATTGCGACTAAATTCTTCATTTGGCGAGTAAACAAACGATTAGATTCGCCTAATTGCTAGTGCTCGATTTTTGCTTTTTCTTTCTTTTCGGTTTTGTGTGTGTGTGTGCTTTTGGCCTGTGTTTTGAAGAGTACAATTTTGTAACTGCATTTGAAGTATGGGCTTCTAAGAAAAGCCGAAGAATTCTAGAAAAATAAAAGTTCATTTGAATATGACATATTTTGATTTTTCAGATTCATTGCGTGTAATATCATAAAATTCTGAATTAACTCGGGAAGTTTTATTTCATAACATTGTAAGAAGTTAAATCAGTTTTATTTTATTTTATTTTTTATTTTATTTATTTATTTATTTATTTTTTTTCTGCGCAAGATATTTAGACTATGCATATTTTTAATATATTTTTAACAGATAGTTGAATTTACATTAATAATAATCGTTCTCGCATTTATAAAAACTCAGGTTATATTAGAGCATATATAGAAAAAGAGGGTACGTTAAATGATAAAAGATAATTTTTTTTTTTTTTTTGTGCTACACGACGAATCTATTTGGCTAATACTTTATTCATTTGGCGAATGTTTTTTTATTTTTAATTAGCCAAATTACTAACGTTGGTCAAATGTCAGCGAGAACACTGACTATGGGTAGTTGGTCCTCCCTGAATTTGAAAATAATCCGCCGGAAGGGGGCGCTGTAATCGTGATTTTTGGTGCCATTTTCAATATTATACTGACCAAAAGTATATGAAGTTATGCATCGAATTGAACCAAATTTTTTGTGTATGTGTATGACTATGGCTAGTTGGTCCTCCCTGAATTAAAAAAAAATCCGTCGAAAGTGGGCGCTGCAATCGCAATTTTTGTGCCATTTTCAATATTGTACCGACCAAAAGTACATGAAGTTATGCATCGAATTGAACGAAATTTTTTGTGTAAATGTATGGCTATGGCTTGGCTAGTTGGATCGCCCCGAATCTGAAAACATCCGGCGGAAGGGGGCGCTGCAATAGCGAATTCATGCCATTTTCAATATTGCATCGCATAAAAGTGTATGAAGTTAGTTCTAGAACTGAACTAAATTTTTTGTATATGATTAATTTTTGGTAGGGCAAGTAGGTCCTACCTGAATTTGAAAAAAAATCTGCCTATCATTCTATTGTCCATCGGCTCGTGCAGAGACAGAAATTCGTTTTTACTCCAATTAATTGATTGAAGCAGAAATTTAAGATGAAAATCAAAGTTGGTGTGGCATTGAATTAAAATTATTAAAGCATTAAAATGAGTAACTATTTTTTTTATATTAAAATGTACGCATGAGCTAGAAGAAAGTTTTGTGATTGGCACATCCAACTATTTTTTAGGAGAATCGTGCAGGACCGAGATCAGGCTTGCATTGTTTTTCTACATATAGACGAGCCGGGCCGGAACTAGACTTAATTGTTTTGAAGATTTGTAGGGTGGACAACATCATTTGTAAAATTATTAATAACGATAAAGAACTGATGTTAAGGTAATCTTTGGAGGTACACTTCTTGTTGGTTCTTAAATTCCTTTCTCAACAACGCAAAAATTTTCACATTTTCCGTCTAACTTTTAACTGTAACAATATAAAACTGACAAGTCTGACTATTGAAGGGACTTGGAATCGAATACCGTTTTTCATTTGTGGTAGATAAGATGCTTGTATAGCTTTGTTGAGATATAAGAGATTCTTTCCAAATGGTTGCAGATTTTTCTCCTTTCCCATGCTGTCTCTTCAGGAAGTCATATTCAAAACATTGTTTTTGACAGTATTTTCTTAAATTGCTTACATCAAAAAATGGATAATGACATTCAATTACGTAGTTTCTGAATTAAAACAGAAACTACTATTGTTATTCGTTTTCGAAAAAAATACTAATAATTCAGAAATGTATCAGATAGTAGCTCCTTTGGATTTGAGAATGAATTTGGATTTGGAATATTTAATAAAATTATATACAAATGTATTCATGAATCTACTTTTATTATATAGCTTCAAAAGTTACGATGTTCTTAACTTTCTTCTTTTTCTTTTATTCTAAACCATATTAATTTTTAATGAACCTTTTTTGAATGTTGAAAGTCTAAGAATCCAAGTAATCATTAATGTTGGTAAAGTGTTTTTCCTGTAAATATATAATGTTAAATCATCCCATAGCTATGCAGCAAGCAGTAATATTTAAAAGAATCTTAATTACATGATCTAAAATAAAATGATTGATGAATAAAAATCTGAATTTTTTAGAAATAGTAGAAATTGTGACGGGCCAAAACTGACCAGGCCGTGCCTGTTTTCAATGATTTCCGTACGAGCTGGGGCTAGAAATGTTAAAATATAAACGGGGCGAGCTGAGTTCGAGCCGAATATTTTGAGCTTTACAATGGGTCGGGTCTGGAAATTCCAGCCCGTACACACGTCTAATACAGCTTTCAAAGAAATTGCATTTAAAAAAATACATTTCCCCCGATACGAAGGTGTGAAAATTGAAAGTGTGCGATATTTAGAAGTTGAAAAATTTACAGTACGAAAAATTATAAAACTGAAATTTCATTTAAAATTTGTTTATGATTGGTCCTGGAATATTAATGTTTAAAACGTGGCGTAATTATGACTCTGTTATTATGTACGCTACGTTTGTTCCTCATAAAAATGATGTTTAATTATATTATTATTTTTAAATATAGAATTTATTTATAAATCTAAAATTTTAGCCTTTGAAAATATTCTTTTTCAAATGGTCGTTGTGATTTGTTAAATTATACTTTTTCCTGCTTCTATTTTAAAGAGAATATTGAATATTTTTTGAACATTGTAATTTAAAAAAAGATCGAAACAAATACTATTTACCTCCTCGAAACAAACACTATTTACCTCGAACCATAAAAAAAGGTTTATTTTCCAACTTAGTGAAATTTTGTAGTACATTTCTGTTGTAATGAATACATTTTTACATGTTGAAACATAATTTTCTTTCAAAATGCCGATGAATATAATATAAATGTAAATGAAAAGTTTTAGTTCAAAAAGTCTATAGAGAATATCACATTTGTTGTTTTTCAATCTATCTTTCTATGTCCAGTTCCTTTGAATCCAAAACTGCAGTTATTTGTCGAGAAGTGAATAGAGCTACAATTCTGTGAGTACCAACTTTTGTTGGCGTTATATGCTGGCTGTGAGTCAAGATCTCTCCTGGACCTAAATTGCTAGAATTGAAACAAAGATGCATTAAGAATTATATATGCATTGTTCTATAGATATATGCATTTATTTTCATATACAGTCGACTCTCGTTAATTCGAAATCGGATAATTCGAATCTTCGCTTAATTCGAACTAAATATGAAGTCCCGAAATTTCCAATGGTAGAATAACGTTACAAATTTTCATTAATTCGAACTCATTTCGTTCGACTTCGTTTAATTCGAACTAACATGAATTCCGATTTTTCATTTTTCTCTTCTTTCTCATGGATTTCATATCATTTGAATATTTTTCTTTCTTTGGTTTTGTGAAAATTGTTCCGAACAAGTATACATATAATCAAAAGCATTTGATATCCACTTTCTTAGTGCCCCGTCTGTCCATGAGTCTGTGCACGCTTTAAATTTTTCTTCCATTGTGCTTGCGTCTAATCTTTTAATTGGTTTATGTATTGATGCATTCGAATTTAATATTAAGTCATATTCTAATGATAACAAACGAAATAAATTTAAAACACACTATAACATTAATTCCTAAATTTTTTTGCAATAATGCCATATTAAGCATGTTTTCATTTCATATTTTCCATAATTCGAACTTCGGATAGTTCGAACATTTCTTGTGGTCCCGACGAGTTCGAATTAACGAGAGCCGACTGTATTGTGTATTTAACCTCTTCCCGACGAGAGTCCTCTGCGGAGTTTTTAATCTTCTTTGCTGGTTTTTCAAAATAAGAATTTGTGTCGAATTGAAAAATGTTCTGATATAAAGCAAAGTTTACAATAAGAAATAATTCGTACTAGTAAGCACCTTATACGCCATGTACACGAGACGTTTGTCTCAAAACGGTTAAATGATATTCATCTAAAGTGTAAACGGCATTATTAATTGTACTCAAAATAAATAGCAAGTAGATATATGTAATTATGCCGGGTGTTTTAAAAGTTCGGTTAAAATATTTTGTTATTTCAGAAGTTCCGTATATAGTCTAACATCATTTATACAATGGTACTCTGCCACAACATTTCATTGTTACCAACTACATTATTTTGAAAAATACTTCATGTCTAATATTGCATACTGTATCCTTTTATTGTAAAAAAAAAACTAGCCTTAAACAAATCTCCAGGAATGACTCCTGGAATTATGCTGATGTGTAAGGTTTCCGGAAATAATGCGTCCGGATGGACCACACATTCCATGAGTCGAATAGACCAATCATGAAAGGGCTCCGTCTATGCTTCGACCAATGATTAGAGGAATGAATTCCAAAATTGAGTGTACACTGTTAAAAATCTGCTGCATTTTGTTACAACGCACTCCACCGCTGGTATATAATATCTCTATTCCAACCAATGAGAAAGCTCCATTTCACGGCCAAGTAACCGTTTTCTATACAAGCAGGGGAGTGCGTTGCAACAAAATGCAGCATATTTTTAACAGTGTATGGAAAATAAGGTATCGGGAAGCGATTCCATGGGGTATTGGCGAGCGCAGCAAGCAGAGGTGGCCTAAAACTTGGAATCGCAAAGCGATTACGCGGGGGGGTTGGCGAGCGTAGCGAGCAGGGAAGCGGAGCTCCCCTAGCACTATTAAAGCTAGCATAAGCCATGCTTTGTTTGGATTCGCAAAGCATTACTTCATTAAAGCATAACACGGCAGTGATAGGCTTTATTTATTTCTAATACGACTTCTTAATATTATATTAATGCAGAATTTAACATTGAACGAGTTATTAACTAGACATTTTCCAACTTTTTCCACTTCCACAAAAGATATTTGTATGTCTAAATTTTATTATAAGAAATTATTCTTTTAGGAATAATTCAAAAATTAACATTTAACAAGCAATTGCACCAAGTTAACTAGCCACTAAATTAACTAACCACAGCGTACATTTTTGCACTGCATCAGACAAAAAAGAGGAGAAATAAATAAGAACTAAAGGTAACTCTAAATGAATGATAATTTAGAAAATCCTTGAAACTTTTATACTCAATCCATACGTTCCTTTCAGCATTCATTTGAAGTTTTTAATTTTTTAAAAACCATCTTCTTAGTATGCTTTACATGTTAAAATAAACCATCAAGACGAATTTCTAGCTTCTTTTCTAGCATCTACCATTTCTCTAGGGGTAGTGGTATCAGCATAGAATGCCTACGTTGAAGCAGGGACTGCCGCCATTAATTTGCTAACAATAATTTTGAAAATCTATTAGGTATTTCCTACTATTCCATTGAAACGTAATTTCAAAAACTGTTTTTGAAGGTTTGTTGTTCCTGCCAACCCCAGGTGGCAGTAGCACCGGTTTAAAATATAGCCTGCATAGAATCAGAGATTGTCACCAATGATTCGCAACCATTACTTTAACACGAGAACCGCCAATTAAAAACAAAAATTTCTTCACAGAATAAGTTACATATATTCTGAATTAAAATAGTTTAAATAAATAAGTTAAATAGTCTTAAATAAAAATTTTGGTGAAAAATATTTTTATGAAATTTGAATAAAAGTTCCCGCGGTTCTAGTGTTAATAATCGGATTATTACATTCGGAGTTTGCAAAAAAATCGTAATTTAGAGAATTTTTTAGAACGTTTATCACTCTGCCCCATCGCTTCACAACTTTTAAACTCCGAATTTACTTTTTACTGTTTCTAGCAGACAATTATATTTTATAAATAACTACCGTGCCATTTTTAAATTTTCGACACACTTTAGTATCACAGCAGTCAGCACTCTCAATTTAGAATGTTTTTTGCTTTTGAAGTCCTCTAGTGGAAGTGGAATGTACATAAATTGTAGCATATGTTTGAACAGGTTCTATTACCACCAAATTGCAGCCATAAATTTTTAAATCGGTTTGGTATTTCATAAGTTTCATAAAATCATAATTTAATTTTGAACGTTTTTAAAACGCTTTTCCATTCACTTTATCCTATTATCATGCAAAATTTCAAAATGTTAGATACATTAGTTGTACAAAATATGCAATTTAGATCATTTTTTACTGTTGCAGTCTCCAGGTGGTAGTGACAACAACATAAATTATAGCCTATATTGATGCAGGGACTAATTTGCACCCATTACTTTTGATATCAGTTTGATATTTCCTGAACCTAGAAATCGCAATTTAGAACATTTTTAGAGCTTTTCACGCATTTTCATTCCTTTTAATTTTCGAATTTTTTTTGAAATAGGTCTTGGTGAGTTTCTTATAAATTGGTAGCAGTCTTCGCCGCTACGCTGGTCGGTTTTTCTAAAGGAATCTTGAATCAAACGAAATACATCTAGTACAGATATTAAGAAAAATAGCATGCAATCAAACATCCATAATTCTTGTCTTATTCGTATAATCTTACATTATCCTATTCCAAGTCGATGTTGACAACATAATAAGACAAATAGTTCTAAAATGAGTGAAATAGCTACGGTTAACTATTTTTATCTTGAATTTCCCATTTCCCGCTTCTATTTAACAACGCACGAATGAATCCAACAAGCATAATTAAAAGTAATCTGAAACAGGCCAACACAGTAACAAATATGATTTAAAAAATATGTAATGATACAACGCTACAATTTAAAAAACATCCCAAAACAACCCCCCCCCCCCGAAGGGGGGCATATTAGGATGCGGCAAAAAAGCTCATAATATGAAAGAGCGGTTTAAATGTTTACGGATAATATGACACATGACGCGTCAAAAAAAAGTTACGATTTTTTCGACTCCCACTTTAACCCCCTCGGGGATGAAAATTTTAAAATCACTTAAATATGTCTTTAATTATTTCTTTAACAGATTTATTTTCTGCCGCTTCACCCTTTTACTTTAAACGACTGCTTACATGTGGCAAAGGTTCTAAATTGTTCGACCTCCCTTTTAAGTCCCTCAGAGGGCAATTTCTAAAATTGCTGAAATGTATGTTTAATTAATATTTTAGTAGATGAACTTTCTGGAATTTCAAGCTACTACCTTAAACGGTTGCTGAGATTTAGGAAAAATTTTCAAAATTTTCGACCCCCCCCTCGGTTGCCTCCCTTAGTGTAGGGATTTTCAAAAATCCCGTCTTAGTGTACGCTTGCATTATAAAAAATATATTACCCCAATTTTCATGTTTCTACATTCACTAGTTTGGGCAGTGCGTTGATTATTAGTCAGTTAAGGCAAGCTATTTTATATATGTATAGATATTTGGCGATTTATCACCTACGCTAGAATAACACAAAACAGGAAAATGGCAACCTTGGCATATAAGAAGTGAAGCGGTCAACGCAAAACTGTTGATGACAGTCACATGAATTAGGCTTTTATTATATAGATGATGATATTTGGCGATTTATCATCTACGCCGGACTTACATAAGAAATGAAAATGGAAACTTTGACATATAAAAAGTGAAGCGGTCAAGCCGATGTTGATGACAGTCACATGACTTAGATTTTTATTATATAGATGTAAGTTAAGGAGTCTAGGGGTAATATCACATATCTTTAATAATCTTGGTTAATATAACATATTTACAAGGGAAAAATAAGTAAAAGATTAAGATTAAGGGGCATTTTCGTTCTTTTCAACCAGAGCTCGGCTGAGCACGTCTTCACCTAGCTGGATCCGGCATCATTCTGCTTCTTCTGTACTGTTGCTGAGGCCCTTTCGTGGGAAAGTGCTGACTATGCAACAATTATTTCACACGTGGCTGTTAACAAGGGCGTCCACGTGTTGTACTTTGATACGGGGCAGATGGCGAGTCGGCCAAATGCATCTGAAGCAAGCCTGTTGCTATGGGCTCGCTATATCGACACTCGGCCAATCCGACATGCAGCTGACCGCAGCTGAACGTGTACACTGATAGGGATACTTAAGATAAACTATTACCAAAAACAATCATAATAATATACATATACATAAAACATTGTAAACCTTGAAAGTACGAAAAAAAACACAATATCTAAATATGTATACCTACATATACCTAGTATGAATTGACATACATAATAATCATATAGTAAAATTTGTTATCTTAATACACTGTTGAAGGAGAGAAAAAAAAATTGTTGGCCAACGAAAAAAAAAACAAAGACAATAGAAATAATGAAAATAATAAGCAAAATACAGAAAGATGTTGGAGGTTATTGCCGGCAATAATGGGAGTCACGAACTGTTCATCTGCACTAAAAAGTTAATAGTCAGTACAGTTTCTAAATGTCCACGCGACGCAGCATAAAAAAAACACCTGTTGCGTATGCAAAAGAAATATAAGTAAAGCAAAAAAAAAAAAACACTGCTTTGTATTGTTAAAATGTTTGGAAATGTTTGTAAATATCCACGTGACGCAACATAAAAAAAGCACGTGTTGCGTATGTAAAAAAAATATAGGCAAAGCACAAAAAATAAAACACTACTTTGCATACCGGAAAATAATAATAATAAAAAATATTTTATGTCAAGCTAAAAAAAAGCACAGCTTGCATTGTTAGAAAAAAGATAAACACACACGTACACACTTGTAACTCTTTTTCTACAATTTATAAAATCTTGCCACACCAAACACGAAATTCAGAGAAAAAAAATAAATCTTCATCACAAAAGTCTTGAACTGTAAGATCACAATAGGAAAAAGAAAACTTGGGAAAAAGAAAAAAAAATAAAAACACTGGAACGATGTGACTCTGTATACTTGAAAAAAAAAGGTTTCTTTCTGGAGAATCTCCGTATCAAGTCGTATTTTGCTTTCATATGACACACGAGTGAATAAGGTGTAGATACCAAGGATCCCTGGGGTAAACAACTCGTTATCACGATAACAAGCGTGTCGAGACTATACTTTTCAATTGGATTGTTCGGCTCTTTTTGCGGCGTTACTGGTGCTAAACACATTGCTACCCAAAAATAAACAAGGAGTCGAATTATGACGTCGAGTTGGCATCTCAAATCTGGACGATGGTGTGCTAGCGAAAAAGTAGAGGTCATTAACAGATGACCCTTAGTATCTGGAGCCAACTTTTCAACTTTACTCTGCAGCTGTTCTACGGGAGTAATACAATTTTCGAAAGCTGTCTGTTTCCCGTCTGTCATAGTTTCGTTTTCCACAACACAGGCGGTAGGTTCATTTTCCGAAGAGACAGGAGTTGACGTCATTTCGTTGAGAAGGGGAAAGTTAGCAGCAGAATGAACATGCGAGGGCGAATTTTTTTCAGAAATGTTTGGTAACGATTTTCGTTCTACGAACTTTTTGTTCTTACCGTAAGCGAATATTACGGAATATAGCATAGGGGATAAATTTAAGTAAAAAAAATCTTCGAACTTATTACCATTAAATTCAGTCTGTCCAACAAAATATTGAAGTGACTTTAATTGGGATATTTTGGCATCGAAAATAGTTACAGATGAATCATTTAAAGGGGGGATCCCAACAGTTGATACGTTTCTTTACTGACAAAATTTAAGTTATGTACTGGGTTCGCATCCGCTACAAAAGAAATATTATTGATTTTTACGATTGCAGCCGTACTACACACTGTGGAAGGGGTATGTATCGTATTGATGTGTACGACAGTTTCTGAAACAGGGTTAATGTCTTCGTGGGAAGGCATATTTTCGGGATTTCGCCCCGTCAAACGGGACGAATGGTAATTGGGACGAGAATGTTTAGAGCCGTTGAGACTTCGTTCCGCGCGTTTACACTGAAATTGTTTATGACCTATTTCCGAAGATTTATAACAGATAATTTGATTGTATTTTTCACTAGTGTGGGTTTTCCGATAGTCCCTTTGAACATATCCTGGTGTTGCTTCGAAATTCGGGACCGAATTGCAAATTTCTTCATAGATCACTAGCTTTTTCTTAAATTGTATCAAATTAGTACATCCAAATAGCACAGCTTTATTATGTGCGTTGTCATCTATACCCTGAATTATGTAATGCATTAACGAACGATCATCGATGTTTCCATTGTTCGCAATTTCGCGCATTGAAAGAAAATATTGTACTAAATTTTCCGAGGAACGCTTCCTACGATTCATTAATACTTGATGAACATGGGCTGGGGACGCAAAATGGGAAAATTCTGATAGCAATGCTTGTTGAAGTTCGTTATAAGAGGTTACATGAGGTTCACTGTGAATATATTGGAGAGCTAAATCTCTCAACCCGCGTTCAGCGAAAATGAATTTTTGAACATCTGTAAGCGCAAATGATTGTGCCAAATTTTCAAAACGAGCAAGCCAATTAATTATATTCTCCGTATGTAATCCTCGGAACGGTGGAATTAAATTCTCGAAATCTGTAAATGAAATTACTGGTCTAGTTAAAGTGGGTTCGTGTGTTCTAGTAAACTCGGAAGTTATGTTGTCATTCATACTAACAGAGGGTGGGGGGAGGGGGGTGGTTCGGGGTCGTCAATTTCAGAATCAGTCGCAATTTTAATAGAATTCGCAAAGGAATTTAAGTCGGTCAATGCCGTGAGGATTCGAGTGGCGATTTCTTCTTCCGTACCATCAATTTCGATGGCTAACAAATTGGCAATTGCGATAAATTCCAGTTTCGAAAATTGAGCAGTTACTTTATTCAATTTCGCGCGAAAATCAGCGCTGTCACTTGCAAATTCAAATCCTTGAAATTTTCCCCAATTTTTTCTGTTAGAGCGCAAGTCATCACGCTCAAAAATGAACTGATGCAACAATTTAATTTTGTTTGCTTTAGCTAACTTCAGCATAGCACATATTTGTGGTATTTCCGTGAGAAACATGGTGGAAGCAACAAGTGGAGAAAAAAAGAAAAACAAAGTACTCACTAGCGAGAAAGTATCTTATCCGAGCCGGCGCACTTTCAAATATGGGTCATTCCCATAAATTGTATTTCACACAGCTGTTCTCTTTGAACGGTCACTCGAAAGACGTGGCATTTCCCGCTGTGATAAATCCTCAGGAGAGCTCGTTGAATTGCTTGTCTATCGGTGTAATCCAATGGCACGGATAAAATCGGCCGTCTGTCGTCTGTTTCATGTCACTCATCTCCCAACAATGTCGCTGATGTTTAGGGGTACAAGTAGGCCGACCCCCATGTAAGTTAAGGAGTCTAGGGGTAATATCACATATCTTTAATAATCTTGGTTAATATAACATATTTACAAGGGAAAAATAAGTAAAAGATTAAGATTAAGGGGCATTTTCGGTCTTTTCAACCAGAGCTCGGCTGAGCACGTCTTCACCTAGCTGGATCCGGCATCATTCTGCTTCTTCTGTACTGTTGCTGAGGCCCTTTCGTGGGAAAGTGCTGACTATGCAACAATTATTTCACACGAGGCTGTTAACAAGGGCGTCCATGTGTTGTACTTTGATACGGGGCAGATGGCGAGTCGGCCAATTGCATCTGAAGCAAGCCTGTTGCTATAGGCTCGCTATATCGACATAGATGATGATGATGATGCAAGGAGCCACTAGCAAAAGTGCAGTACTTTATATTCAGTTGCATTTTGTATATTATTTATTTGAATATAATTCTTACCCATAAGAACACGAAAATATCTTTGTAAGCAAAGGAGTAGCTAGCTTTGTAAGCAAAGGATGTGCCATTAAACCTATAGTATACATTTCTTTTAGTCATATCGACTATTTGTGATTCTTTTCTGCTACATCAATAATTAAATGCATATAAAAATAAACATCTGAAACATGATTTCAAATAAATTTCATAAGATTTCTAATCCATACACAACGGCCATTAATAAAATAAATTATAATGTGAAGCTGGTAAAAATAGATAGTAAGATATATACTGAAAAAAAGCCAGTAAAACCCGACTTCTTTCAAAAGAGACCATTTATTCTCAATAAAACCCAATCAGTTTGGCATTTTTGCAACCCTTCTTCATACATTCAAAATAGTGAACACTTACTTACCCAAGCAATGTTGTAGTAAACTCAATGAGGCCAATTCCTTCCATTGCTATTGCACAATCTTGCAATTCAATTGTCAAAGGATTTTTGAAGGTGACATTAACATATATTGTTTGATTTAGCGTAAATGTCGTGGGTTTAACATCTGCCATCTAAGATTTTAAAAAAAGAAAGAAGAAATTTATAAAAATAAAAACAATGGGAAAATAATAGGTTAAAAAATAAAACTGTTATGTGGTAAATATTTCATTCGTAAAATCACTGAATTTTTTTTTATTTAATCAAACTGCATATAATCGCCTACTTGAAATAAAACCTTCGGCGATTTTTTGACGTCAAATAAATTCAATAAATAAGGAATTGCATACACAAAGTTAAGATTTATAAAACATTTACCATATTTAAAATTGTTGAATAAGAATATTTTGATTACATAAAATGTTGAAAACAGCCTTCGAAAACAACGCGCAGAGCATATTTAACTTTAGTGAAAGGCAAGAAATACTGCTCTTTGCATAGAAAACCAGTTCAGAATTAGTTCGACTGTTCATGACGTCAGAGGGATCAGGAGAAGACACATGATTGCTTTTTACCCTATCAAATAGGCGTTGGTGCAGTAGCGTATATATTATCTGAGAGAGAATTAACTTGCCGTCCATTACAGGAAATTCAACAGGTGTTCTAAACCAATGGGTCGTGTCAAACTTACAAAGCCATCAATAGAGAAAGCAAGGTCAGTGTGAGAAATTTGCTAAGCCTAGACATTCAACTAAACGAAGTCATCCTGATTATTGTTGAAATTTGAGAATTTATAAGTCCTGTAGGAGGATGTCGTGAACTCCCTTTGGTTGAAATGTGAAATGAACTGAGTAGAGAAAAAAATGATTGTTTTGTGTGGGTGAAAAGAATGGCGACTGTTAGGGCTTGTTCAGAACAACTTACCGGTTACTTACCGGTCACTTACCAATTGTAGACAATCACGAAATGAAAATCAAGGCGAAGTGTGACGCCAGCTACAATTCAACAGGATAGTTTTCATTGGCGCCACAATTCGCTTTCATACTGCCCTACAATCGGTCGGTAACATTAGTTATTTTGGTAAGTTGCGCTGAACACGCCCATAGGAATTCATAAATTGATATTTCCTTTTATTTTCACAACATTTGCAAATTTGCCATTATGGTATTTATTTTATTTATCAAACGCGATGAGTTGCTATGGCAGCGAAGCTGTTTTTTAATTTACTTTTTTATTCATTTTTTATCTTACGCGATGAAGTAAAAGTTTAGGGGAAAAAGTTGGCATGAATTTTTTGATGGAAGAAAAAATACTTTTTTGAGAGAATGTTTATATTTTTTGTTTGTAGTGTGCGTCTTAAGTTTTATTGAAGAATTTTTTTTTTTTTTTTTTTTTGTGAAAAGACATTACAAGAATTTTTCAAGATCGGTATACAGAAATTTATATAGGATCATCTTTTCCGGTTTTAGTACGATGATCCGAAATTTCCAAGGTAAAATGAATTTATATTTTGTATATGTGCAAATACTTTGAATTCAGTATTTCTTCATACTTCCCAGTCTACTATTATTCTACGTATATAATACAATTTATTAAAAAGAAAATTCAAGTACAATTAGAGTATTTTTAAACCCAATTATTAAGTTTTCCTTGCATACAAAACATCTGGCGCCCCAACACGGACATTTGAATAATAATGTTGAGATATTGAATTGTTTTTATAGCGTATAGTGTTTTCATAGGCTGTGAATTACTACTTTATTTTTCTAAGATGAATAAGCTAAAGAAAAAGCGTACACTGCTACGTTTGTCATTTGCCAGAACTTTAAATGTTTTGAATGAAGAAATTAACAGCAAGTCATTAGATAAGAATGACATTTCAGACGGTTTTAGTAAATTAGAAAATTTGATTAATGAAATTAAATCTATCGATGAAGCTATAATTGAACTTATGTTAGATGACGATAAATTCGATGAAGAAGCTATTGGTAATGAAGTAGTAGAAAATGAAAGTTATTCAGATCAATTTATTACCATTAAGCGTAAAGTTATACTGAAGCATTATGTACAAATAAACGTAATCAAGATGATAGTGAAATAGTTGGATGTGTCAATCCCGAAACTTTCTTCTATCTCATAAGTACATTTTAATATTAAAAAAAAAAAAAAGTGGTGACCCCAAAGTTACCCACTATCGAATTTCCTCGAACATTTGACCTAGCCTAATGAGATTCTGGTATCCGAAAAGCCTAAAACGCGAAATTTAATTAATATTCTGAGAAAATGAGCTTAGTAGTGCCTCATGTTGGGTAATTTATACTAAAACCTAATAAGCATCTATTGATGTCAAGACCTAACAGAATCTGAAATTTGATGGAATTTCGTCCATTAGTTCTTGAGATATAGTTATAAATAAAAATTTGCAAAACGTAGCACAGCAATACCATATCTTGGACAATTTATGCCAAAACGTAAAAAAGCGTCTAATTATGTTATGGTGTAAAAGAATCTGAAGTTTGATGAAATTCTGTGCATTAGTTCTTGAGATATAGCTAGTTTAAAAAAAACCGTGTAAAATATAGCACAGCAGCACCATCAGTTGAAGGATTTATAACAAAACGTAATCATCGTGTAATTATGTTATATGTCATTTCGTAACAAAACCTGAAGTTTGATAAAATTCTGTGCGTTGGTTGTTGAGATATAGCTATCGGAAAAATCGTGCAAAATGCAGCATAGCTGCACCACCTGTTGCAAGGTTAATACCAAAATATAATCAGCGTCTAATTATGTTACATATTCTAGTGTAAAGAAATTAAAATTAGATGAAGTTCTCTGCATTAGTTCTTGAGATATAGCTATCGCAAAAATCGCGCAAAATGCAGCACAGCAACGCCACCTATAGGGCAGTTCACACCAAAACCTTATCAGCGGCTATGTATCTCAAGGTATCGCGGAATCTGAAGTTTGGTGAAATTCTGTGCATTAGTTCTTGAGATATAGCTATCATGAAAATCATGAAAAACATGGCATAACAGCGCCACCTGCTGGCCAATTTACACCAAAACTTAATCAGCGTCTATGCATATCAAGGGGTCACAGAATCTGAAGTTTGGTGAAATTCTGTGCATTAGTTAGTTCTTGAGATATAGCAATCTTGAAAATCATAAAAAACGTAGTATAGCAGCGCCACCTGCAGGCCAATTTTCTCCAAAAACCAATAGGCACTAATTCATATCAAGTTCTAAATGAATATAAAATTTTATTAAATTTCGAGCATTAGTTCTTGAGATACAGCGCCCACAATTTTTTTGTCACATACAGACTCACAGACAGACGGACAGACTCACAGACAGACATTTTCTAAAAATAGTCAAAACGTGTTCAGGACCTTCTAAAACATATAAATCCGTCGAAAACCGGAAGTCGAAAATTTTGATGAATCCAATACTTTCTTCTTGTAAAGATAGAAGAAAGTAATAAAAAAGCACAGATTATAGTTATTCCAAATCAAAGCATTATAAATTACCTAAACTAAATATTAAGCCATTCGGTTCGCAGTTAATAAATTATGTTTCGTTTTGGTTCCAGTTTCAGAAAATTCATGAAGACATAGATTTGGATAATAGTGACAAATTTCAGTTTCTTATCCTTCTCACAAGAAAAGTCTCCATACTGGGCATACTCAGAATTTTATGAAAAAAATACTAATTAAAGTACTTATGTATCAGGGTTGGGTTTCTGACGTCGGAAACTGGTTTTTGACATGACAAGTGTCAAAAACTGGTTTAAACCGTCAAAAACTGGTTTAAACCAACAAAAACGTGTAATGCACTTTAAACATTTTAAGAACAAGAGAGAATCATTGAGTAATTTTTTATTTGAAATTAATTATACTGTAATTTAATAATTACAAAAAATTAAATTACTTTAAGTGCAATAAAACATTGTTTTTTAGAATGTTCAAACAGAAGAAAATGATTTTGTACAATTAATAAACTGGATACCCCACAGCATCCTATAGCACTTAACCAATTTAGCACACTTATTTACATCCAAATGGTTTATGAGTTTAGAGTGTATGAAGCCAAAGTTACAAAATACTCTCTCAATTGGTGCTGAGCTAACAGGGCTTGATAGCAGAAGCATTGCTAGTTGAGCAAGTTTTGGAGGCAGGCCAAATTTTCAGATTTATGACTTTTTTTTCTTTTTTTTCCGGAAATGATAATATACAACACAGTAAAAGTAAATTTTTAATATTACATCTAATATTGTTTATTTGTGACAGATGTTTAATGTGAAATTTTATAGATCAGTGTAGTATTTGAGGTTTCAGACGAGGTTTTTGACAAGAGGTTTTAGCCATGACGGTTTAAAGCACGGTTTTAACCGAATAAAACCGCACACTGTCAAAAACTTGCCAACCCTGTTATGTATGTAATAAAGGATCCGTCAAAATTAGCGGCGGAATCACAGAAGAAAATATGTAAAAAAAAAATATTTTCCGATATTTGGCGTGAAAAGACGAAAGAGTCACTCTATTTGGCGAGCGGCCCTTTTCCTCGTCAAAAGCAAACGATTGTAATGCAACTCTAAACAGTTGGATATTTAGAAAGCACGTAAATGGTATTTAATGAATTTAAACATAAACAATGAGAGACTTTAATATATTATATACATATGTATACATATTGTATTGCATGTATATGTTACTTGTTGAAGTAGTTATTCAATTAATGACTGGAAAAAAATTTCATAGATAAAAAAAATCACATTGAGAAAAATTATCTTCATACATTTAAGAGTTTTCAAAAATAAAAGTAGATGTTTCCATAGCAACAAAATCGACAATTCTCAATTGGACTTTGAATTTGAAACAAATTTAATTAATTTAAATTATGAATTTAGTTTTAAGTCTCAAATTTTAATGATTAAATTTGAATATAAATACATATAAATATCGATATAGCAAAATTATGCTTAAAACAAACAAAAACTGACAAAACTAAAGTTATTTAAATTAAACTTATCAAAACAAGTTCAACGTGAATTTTTTTTTCTTTAAGTATATTTGACATAAAGTATTTTTTGAAATTACATTCCATCGCCAACCGGCGATAAATCGCCAAATAACGAAATTTTTATTATTTTTTTAAGGACACTGAATGGGGGTTCCGCCGAAATTTTTTTATAAACGTATATATCCACACGAGACGAACATTCCGTAATTTTTTCAGATTTTTCGGCGTATGCCCGTATGGAGAACTTCCTTGTCAGTTCTGAGACAAATTTTATGTGGCACTACAAAATCTGGTTTTAAATTATTATAAAACATCTCCTGTTAGAGCGTCGATAGCTTAGAAAAGGACTTCTGAATACGTTGACTAATCGTATTGAATTACTGAACCACTTAGTTAACACACACAAAACAGAAGAATTTATTTACATAGTGCTACGAACGATTGGCAGCGGTT
Source organism: Maratus speculifer (assembly GCA_964019185.1). Lineage (NCBI taxonomy): Eukaryota > Metazoa > Arthropoda > Arachnida > Araneae > Salticidae > Maratus > Maratus speculifer. Next base: position 49,818,950 of record OZ025290.1, on the reverse strand, counting down.
GATGCGCTGCGCTTACATCCATTCAACTGGCAGGAAAGGGTCCCGTACATCAACAACATTCTGCGCGCAGTTGCGCCCTCTAACGACAATTGCTATGTGCGGAGGAAACACTCCCCCGGCGATTGAAATGACAATTTCAATATAATTAAACACATAATTTTGCAAAAATTATCATACAAGAAAATTATGAGACATAAACAGTTACATACACAATAATAATAGGATAAATGCACTATAATACTAGGTTAAATACAGAAATAATATTTTTGAGAGTTTACTTAAGATAAGAAAGGAAATTTGTTACTCAACTGGTAAAATACAAATATCTCTGACATTTCTCTTAAGAATTCGACGATCTGGTAACTGTAAATTTACCGTTCTCACTATGTTATCCCGTCCTTTAAAAACTTCAACTATTTTACCAACTATCCATTTGGTAGAAGGTAAATTTTCCTGCCTTATTAGTACCAAAGTTCCTTTCTGTACATCATCCTTTTTAAATTTCCATTTGCTTCTTTCTTGAAGAGTATTTAAATAGTCTCTTTTCCAAAGTTTTACAATTCTCTGGCTAAATTTGGCGATTTTTTCCCATTTTGATAGCCTGTTTTCATTAATATTGTCTAATTGTGGTTCGGGTATCGAAGTAATCGGTCTGCCAATTAAAAAATGGGAAGGGGTCAGAGTCTCGAAATTTTCAAAATCTGTGGACAGCGGGGTAAGGGGGCGGGAGTTTAAGACGCCCTAAATTTCAGCTAGAATCGTTAAAAACTCTCCCAAAGTTAATTTTTGATCACCTATTACCCGTTTTAAATGAAACTTAAATGATTTCACCCCCGCTTCCCAGATGCCACCAAAATTCGGAGATTTGGGGGGAATAAATTCCCATTTGATACCTTCCTGGGTTAAAAAATTACATAATTCCTCATCTGGGAAGCAAACTAATTTATGCAATTTTTTTAATTCGATGTCAGCTCCAATAAAAGTTTTAGAATTGTCCGATAATATTTTTGCACATTTGCCTCTTCTCCCAAAGAAACGTTTTAGACTAGCTATAAAGGCCTGAGTAGTGAGATCTGAAACAAAGTCTAAGTGTATCGCCTTGGTAGACAAACATACATACACTACGACATAAATTTTATTCAATACACCCTTCCTTTGATTTTTAAATTTAATGGAAAATGGGCCACAATAATCTATACCGGTTACCCCAAATACATAATTAGGTGTTATACGTTCCCTTGGCAAATCAGCCATCATTTGGGAGCTGACTACAGGTTTGTTTTTGAAACAATTCACACATTTATGCACGATTTTGCGGCAATTATTCCTGCCATTAAGCGGCCAAAAATTCTGCCTAACGTGAAAAAGCAAGGCTTGTGGACCTAAGTGAAAATATTTCAGATGAAAATAATTCAGTATAATATCCGTTAACTTATGATTAGAGGGTAACACAATTGGAAATTTTGAATCAAATGGCAAGTCTGAATGACTTAAGCGCCCCCCAACTCTAATCAACCCGTCTTCTCCTAAAAATACATGTAATGAAGCAAGTTTACTTTTACTATGAACTGTCTTACCCTTTTCCAGACATTTTAATTCCTCTGGAAATTCTTGTCGTTGTGCTGAACGAATTATAACCGATTCAGCATATCTTACCTCATCCAGAGTTAATGGTCCACTTCTTCTCTTCTTGGGATGGGAACAGTTAAAATAGAATCTAAAAATAAAACTAATTATACGAATTAATTTAGTAAAATTGTTAGTTAGTGAAAAAATGTTATTAATAATAGAATGTTCAGCAGACAAATTTAGAGTTACTAAATTATCACTAATAATGTTCTTTCTCAGTTCTTTAATATACATCTCTTGATCTGGTATGACTAGAGATTGTTCCTTTTTGCACATATCTAAGTCCTTCAGGAAATTTGGACCAGTCCACCATATAGGATTCTGAACAAGACTTTCGGACTTTATGCCTCGTGTCAAAAGATCTGCCGGGTTCTCGGATCCTGCGCAGTGAAACCACCTAGATGAGTCTGTCAGTGACTGTATTTCCTTAGCACGGTTTGCCACAAACGACTTCCACTTATTTGCAGATCCTTTGATCCAGTACAAGGTGATCTGCGAATCAGTCCATAAGTACACAGAAGAGGGTCCCTTGCGATTTAATACCTCTTTGACTTGACAAGTCAAGCGCGCTGCGAGTAATGCACCCAAAAGTTCCAATCGTGGAAGTGATACCTTTTTCAAGGGTGCAACTCTACTCTTAGATGTAATCATATTAATGAAGGATTCATTTCTTGAATTTACTTGTAAATATACGACAGCACCGTAAGCCTTTGGACTGGCATCAGAGAAGGTGTGCAGGATTAATTCGTAATCAGAGTTTTCGGGGAACTGAAAAACATTTCTTGGAATTCTTAGATTTGCTAAATGAGGTAGTTCGAAACACCATTGTTCCCACGTCTTTATAATATCAGGGGGTAATTCTTCATCACATGACAGATTCCTACTCCAAATTTCTTGTAGTAAACATTTAACTCTAATAGTAAAGGGTGATATTAGACCCAGGGGGTCAAATATTTTGCCTATTACTTGTAAGACAAAACGTTTTGTATTTTTTGTCTTGCTCAAAAATTCTAATAAATTTTCAGTTTCCATCAAAAGTATGTCTTGTTTAGGCTGCCACGATAGGCCTAAAACCTTGTATGATTTATTGGGTTCAGAGGACTGAGGTAGAGTGCTAAACCCATTCTTTTCCCACGTTTCCATTACTAGTTCGTTATTCGAAACCCATTTCCTGAAATTCATACTCGCCTTCTTCATAATTTGGTTTGATTGTTGAGAAATTGTCAATGCATCTGAGACAGTGTCCGTCCCGGTCACTAAATCGTCAACATAAATGCAATTTTTGAGTATTTCAGTTACTATTGGATATTCTTTTTCAAATTTACTAACATGTTGTTTAATTGTAGCTGATAATAAAAAGGGACTTGAATTCAAACCAAAGGTTAGTCTTAGAAATCTATAAATAATAACTTTAAATGTATCACCTGTGATAGGATTGTCGTCTACAAACATAAATCGTAAGACATCTCTGTCTTTTTCATTTATACAAATCTGCAAAAAGGCCTTTTCTAAATCGGCCAAAACAGCAATTTTGTTGAAGCGAAAAAATATCAATAAATGAAAAATATTTGGGTTAAGATTCACTGTAAAAAATTTGCGCAATGTTCTTGGCATTTACTGTGTAACATTCCTGGGTTTTCTCGGATTATTTCTGCTCGTACAAGAATACCGAGAAATCTTGTGTAATACCTTCCACAATCTCGTGTAACTTTTCGGAATAGTTGAGAAAGTGGAAATTACTGATAAACTGTGAAATGTTCCGAATATTTTCTGTGTAACATTCCTTAGTTTTAGTATACTTTTTGAGCTTTTGTGTAACTTTTCGGATTTATTCTAAAATAGAAATCATTGGTAATCTGTGAAAAGTTATATATGTTTTTTGTGTAATATTCCTTATTTTGTGGTTGGTATATTATTTACAGAAAAATCGTTATTTTGCGTGTATGCCATTTTATCATCCCAGCTGAGAAAAGACTACGAGATCTTGCGCTTTAACAAAATAACACGAAGGTGCGTATACTCTTGTAATTGTGCATTTCAAAGCTTTTATTCACATTCTGCCCTGTACAGCTCTAGAGATATATTTTACATGTAAAAAAACTAATTTTTTGTGTGTTTATTATTTTGCTCACTTAGTTATAAATCGAGTATGGAAACTAGAGTCACTAATTTTTACCGAAGCTTTAACTACGTATTTAATTGTGATTCTCGAATATTTTTTTCCCAGTTTAGACTCTGGGGACTCTTCTTGGTCTTTATTTCCATATGAACTACTTTTTTGCGTGTGATTCATTTTGTTGCCTCAGTTGAAGAAAAAGACTATGGGATTTAGACCAACTAACTTTGGAATGAAAGTGCGTATGCCTATCTTATTGTGCATTTTGAAGCCTATTTTTTCAAATTCGACCAGTGATCGTTTTACGAAATTATTTTATCAGTGATTGTTTGACGAAATTCTGGATCTTAGTACCGCAAATTTTTCTCCAAATACCTGCTATTTCCGATTAGTAACATTTGACTTATTTAATCAGCAGTGCCAGGTTAGAGGATTTTTTTACAATGTCTATCTTTATTTCCGAATAGTAATCTTTCTGTCATTAAATAAAGCGATTATTACTATTCGGAAGTAGTTTGATGTTCATATAAAAAACTTAATATCTAGGTATAAGCATTCTCGTCGTAAGCGAGATCTTTTGTCCAAGGGATGAAAACTTTATCTTATATTAAATGGAAAATTTTTACATTTGTTGTAAGAGCGATGTTCTGGTGATGTTGGAACTGGAGTAAATTCAGGTATTAATCGGTATCACGTCTTAAGTGGGTTCGACTGTTTCCTACAACAATAAATCTAGCATAAAAATTATTATAAACAAAGTCAATGCTTAAAGAGGAAAGGGGAGAAGCTCTAGCCAACTATTTTATTTTTCAAAATATTGAGTCTATAACCTGAAATTAAAGTAATATCAGTAGAGAAATGTTTAAATTTTGTCCCCCCCCTCTCCCCTCCCTTCTTTGGTATCTGAAAGCTACATATGTCTATAGAGGATGAAAAGGTACAATTTTAAGATTTTTACTAGAAAATATTGCTAATTTTGTGGCAAGGTTATTGTGCCTAAATGTGATTCATAAGTACGGTAATCTTTTTTTTTTATCTTTAAATCTTAATACAGGATTCCCGAATGCTATATAATAAGGCATTAGATTTTTAATGAAACTGTATGTATTTTTCTGCATTGATGACATTTTCTTAGAGATTTTCGATCAAATAGACATCGTTGATTTTATAGCGCCCAAATGTTTCGTAAATTTAGCATATTTCCCTAAATTGCCTCTCGAATTTTTAACGTTGAAGATCAAATAATCTCACTAACGTAAAGAAACTACGTCTGTTTCATTTAACTGACCAATAAACTGTTAAAAAAAGTGCCCTGTTTGTGGATTAGAATTTAAACAACTACCAGGTAAGTTTGTATGGTATCCTTTATATAGTGCATTAAATGCAAATTTCATGTTTAATTAATCAAGTTTAATTAAGTTTAATTAATTAAATACCTACTATTTTTGATTAGTAATATTCGTTTAATTTAAGTGTCAGTGTAGAAGATTTTTTTACAATGTCTATCACTATTTCCGAATAGTAATATTTCAGTCATTAAATAAAGTGATTAATACTATTCTGAAATAGTTTGATGTTCATATAAAAAACTTAATATCTCGGTATATGCATTCGCGTCGTAAGCGAGATCTTTTGTCCAAGGGATGAAAACTTTATCTTATATTAAATGGAAGATTTTTACATTTATTGTAAGAGCGATGTTCTGGTGATGTTGGAGCTGGAGTATATTCCGGTATTAATCGGTATCACGTCTTAAGTGGGTTCGACTGTTTCCTAAAACAATAAATCTAGCATAAAAATTATTATAAACAAAGTCAATGCTTAAAGAGGAAAGGGGAGAAGCTCTAGCCAACTAGTTTATTTTTCAAAATATTGAGTCTATAACATGAAATTAAAGTAATATCAGTAGAGAAATGTTTAAATTTTGTCCCCCCCTTCTTCCCTCCCTTCTTTGGAATCTGAAAGCTACATATATCTATAGAGGATGAAAAGGTACAATTTTAAGTCGCTTACTAGAAAATATTCCTAATTTTGTGGCAACGCTATTGTGCCTAAATGTGATCCATAAGTACGGTAATGTTCTTTTACTTAAAATCTTAATTCATGAATCCCAAATGCTATATAAAAATTCGATTTTTAACGAAACAGTAAGCATTTTTCTTTATTGATAACATTTTCTCAGAGATTTTCGATCAAATACACACCGTTCTTTTTATAGCGCCCCCATGTTTCGTAAATTTGTAGAATTTCCCTAAATTGCCTCCCGAATGTTGATCTTTAACAATCAAATAATCTCATTCACGTAAAGTAACTATGTCTGTTTCATTTAACTGACCAATAAACTGTTTAAAAAAGGGCCCAGTTTGTGGATTAGAATTTAAATAATTACCAGGTAAGTTTGTATAGTATTCTTTATATAGTGCATTAAATGCAAATTTCATGTTTAATTAAGCTGTCGTAAGTCACATAATCCTCCATTTAAAAATGTTATTTTACTTAGCACTTAAGTATGTATTTAAGCAATTTAACTTATATGCATAATCAGACTTATATATTAAATAAAAATTCTATGCACATTATCATAAGGTAAAAACTTTCTGTAAATTAAATGAAGGATTACGAGAAAACTAAACAAAATTTTATAGTATCAATTTACAATCTTAATTTTAAGAAAGTCAATATTTCAATTATTGTGCTGAATTTTTTAACATTTTGTCAGGCATACTTTTTTAATGTTATTTTCTTTTTTAAAAATTCTGAATAATTGAAATACTTAACGTGTATGTATGTCTTTATTATACAGATCAGTGCATAATTATTTACAGCAATCTTTCATTTGTATGTTGATGCAAAATATAGATAAAAATTATCATTGGCCACAGACCAGTTACTCAGATTTTTAATTATTGACCATTAACAAAGTCACAAACACTTCATACAAAATCATATGACGTGTTCGTACAGTTCTAACTATCAACATTATAGCTTATTAATATTTTTTAATTTCCATTTGGTAGGATTACACTCAACTGAAAACTGAAATTGTATCTAACAGAAATAGATATAAGTAAGAAATTACCGTAGTCAAAATAACAATATTTAAAATGAGCTTGGAAATCCGTATTAACGCGGGTGTGTATTGTGGGGGAGAGGGGTTAATTGACAAGCCCGAAGTTATAGTCTATCAACGTAAACAGACATCTAAAAGTCTTAGAAAATAATATTAAAATTAAAATTAATTAAATCAAAGCTACATTAGAAAAACTGCTCTGAATCCGCGTTAAAAGGCGGCGTAACATCGAGGATTTCTCAAACTTAATTTCTAAATTTTAATATACTATGTACTCAAACTTAAAATACGCATTATGTCCATATTGAAATACAAGAGCTCAGAAATGCGCGTTAGCAAGTCTTTCAAAGCCCAAATAAAATCCACGCAAACGAAGGCTTCTAAATCTCGCTTATATAATAATTTTCAAAATTGAAATTTTTCAATTTAACATAAAGCTGCATAAAGAATAGGAAAAGTACTCGAAACCACATTAACAGGGGATGGAGTAACACCGAGGATTTCTGTGATTTGATTTAAAATAACAGAAGTTTAATGTTATATAATTCAACAAACTTAAATGCATATTAACTAGTCTATTAGAAACAGGAATTCTGGAAATACGCTTCTAAAAAGGCTTCCAAAAGTAACTTAAAAAAAGCATACCGAATTATTTATTACGAAAAGAATTGAGAAGAAACCTGAAAAATAAACTCGTACTTAACATGCAAAAGCTTACTTCCATATTTAAAGCGCAAAATATCACTTTGAATTTAAATCTTATTGTATCTATTGTTATGATTTGCTGAACTTTTTCAGTATCACTCAGTATATCTTAAATCTGACAATTTTTTTAGCATCTTTATTTTGACAGGGTTAGCAAATGCATTTTGAAAATTTCACAACACTACTTTTATAAAACATCGGGACAAATTTTATGAGTGTTTCAAGTAAAAGGGGTGTACGGAGGAAGTTCAAATTTTGCTGCAATTATTATGATAGTTAAAAAATATAATTAAGTATCCGTGAGATTAATCCATCCTCCTGTTGAATATGTACCCAAAATTTGAAACTATTCGAATAATTTTATGCAAGGAAAATGCAATTAAAAAAATGAAAGTGGAGGATTCTATCCCTCCCCCCCCCCAAAAAAAAATATGTGACCTATAAACCCTTGTATTAACACGTTAACTGCCATGTCACTCACCGGTGACTGACATTAAAATTTCCGTTTCAGCCACATCAGTTGCCCGTGACCGACATCGTAAAATTGTAATATAAAATTAAATATTATATTGTTTTAAGGAATTGCTGAACATTTATTTAAAATTTTCCTTTTAGAGGATAAGGACTTTAAAGGATATAATTAAGTAAGCGGAAAGTTCAGTGTCAGTCATCCGTGACTGACGTGGAATTCAACGTGTTAAAGGTGTAATTTATCCTTCTAATAAAAGGAGACCAAAATTTGAAACTAATTGGTTCTCGACAAGAAAATTCTATGTAAAGCTGAATTAGTTGGAGAGGAAGGGTTTCTTTTACAATTGACCTATAGTTGACCTAACATTGTTGATTTGATTAATCTCGCCTAATTTTCTAATAAATTGACACCCAAACTTCAATGAAAATGGATAATTCTAAACAAAAGTTTTTGTTTAAGCCTATTTAAGAGGGAAGGAAGTGCTTATCAGTCACTTTATATTTGATCTAGAACCAACCAAAACCCGAAATAATCAGCTTCACCAAATAAGTGGAATTTATTTAGTAAATTTAAGCGAGTTTGCGCAGGAACATGGGTCTTATATAATTGAGATTCATCCAAATTTCGGGTTTAGCTGTTTTTTAGCAGATTTTTCCAATTGACACACTTTAATTTGGACAGGAGTGAGATTCCTGGATTAAGTACATGAAAAGTAAGATTGACTTGGAATTGCGTTCCAAAATCAATTTTGTCATAAATCAATTTAATCATATTGTATAATAAGTCGGAGAAAGACATTTAAAAAAAAATCAGTATTAAGCATTAAAGTTACACGTTTCTGGATTTTTTTTAAGCTAAACTACGACACTAGTTTTAAATATTTCATTCTGTATAATAGTATGCGTAATTAACTCGGATAAAAATGATCTCTTCGAAATTAACTATCCCCTCCCACCAGCCGTGAAACAACCTTTGAACCAAAAATAGTTATCTACTTTCTTCTAGTGTTTGCAATAATCGTTAATTTTGACTGAAAATTATTAACGAATTTTTCTCCTTTCATCCCTGGTGTCGATATATCTTACAACCATCATGTTTTTCGAGTAGCACTCATCAAGTTTGCAGACTCAGGACGGTAAAGTTTATCTCCACGTTTTTTAGTGTTACTCGACGATGGAAATTGCTAATTTTATGCTTAGTGCACGGAGCTAACCAAAAATGATATGTAAATAAAGAAGCGTAAATGAACTTATATTGTATATCAATATCGAGGACGGTGGAAAACTGAGATCTGCAAAACCCTGCGACGTAGGCGGGCAGGGGGAAGGGGCTTGGAAGTAATTGTGAAAAATAAACATCTTAAACGGTCATAAAAGGTTTATCATTTTAGGCTTTTAAGAACGAGTCATTTTGTATTGAATAACGAATATACATTTTGCGTACTCCAAAACTGATCTGCGCGTAAAAAAATCATACCCGCAAGACGGGTCACGAAACGGGAACCCCGTTTTGTTATGAGAAATAGATATATATTCTAGGGGGGGCCTTGTGGAAAATTTTGCAGAGGACTCAAAACTATAGTTACACTACTGATTGGAGATTCTACAAAATCAATATATAATTGAGAATAAAATGTTTAAACGATATATAAACCAATTATTATCTAATAAATTCAAATTTTTCACTTAAAATCCAAAATATTGCAATACATTTTTAAAAATGGAACAAATCCCTGTATAATTCATAGATATTCATTCTTGGCCATGCGCAACATGACAACAATGCACTTGCAAAAAACCCCCTGTTTAAAAGATATATATTGAATATTTTGAAACTTCTTTTATTTTTTGAAAAACATTCTGGGAATATACAAAAGTAGTTGTAGTACTTTTTGTATTGTTATTACAGACTTTTGTAGGACACATATTCAAGAATTCTATATTTCAAGCTGATGCATAATACAAAGTGTTTTTGCAAATGAGAATAACTTTTCCAATAAACATTTTGATTTTTACAGAAACTGAATAAACAATATTGCATCCAATAATTTATGCATAAAAAATAAAACATATAATATAATTTTTGTTTTTTTGTAGCCACTTTCGATAATAATCAAATCTGAATGTAACGATAGCTCATTTACAGAAACAAAAGGAGACTTTGGAACAGCAGAATTAAATTCGAGTACTGAAAGCAGCTCTTTAAATATAAGCAGTCACTTGTATATTAAAGCACCCATGGCGCGAGGATTTTCAGATTCCTTCACATCATTTTTCTTCTGCTCTAACTAAAGTTTTAAATGAAGATTGCTTGCAGTGGACAGAAAAAAGTGAGTTACTGAACCATTTAGCTTTGAGAATCTGCAGATACACAGACAATCCATCTACAGCTGAACGAAAGCAAGTAGAAGATAAAATTTTAATTGAAGGTGTGGAATTTGTACAGAGTGTAGTTTCGACAATCTCTTTATATTCTTATTATAATATAAAATATTCTCTCAAAGGCACTGGGACTGACGCTTTCATTGAACTAAAATTGTTGAAGTTGAATAATGGTAGTGTAGTTCCTCGAAAAGTAGTTACTTTATGTGAAAAATTAAGCAAACTGTGATAAAATTCTAGATTGTAATTTTAACCATAATATCAATAAAGTTTTGTGTATATTATGAAACTTCTGTGAACTTTTATTTTTTACTATATTATTTTTTAATTGCATAATATTCTCGATATCTTAAGTCGAAGGGATTCTAAAAAAGCATTATGTGATAGGTAATTGTTCAGATAAGTCATTTATAGGAATTTATAATATCAAATTGAGAAATATATTTTAATTGAAGTATCAGGAAAACACTGCATTAAGATTTTCAGTTTTTAAAAAAAAGGTTATCTTCTTTCGGCAGCTGTTCTTTTTTTCCCTTGTATCTTTTGACATCTGAAATTGAATTTTGTGCTTTAACCAAATGAATGAATCCCTTTAAAGATGCTAATGCTTAAATTACAATTAAAAAGTTATTTTTGAATATAACTTTAAAATCTCTTTCACAAATTTGTGTATATTTAACTTACCTTGAAATATTTTGTAATTAAACCTTAATGATTTGGATAATCTTTTAAAATAATTATGTACTATATAGCACATGCATCAAAAACCGTTTTTTCATTGATTTCTGTGGTATTATGTTAATTATTTAAGGAATAGAATTATCAAAGGTAATTGATCCAATTTAAATGAAGATATTGGGGTAAGGGGGAGGGTGAAGCGTCGAATGACCACATACTTCCCCAAAAAAGCAGATATTCAGATACTGAAAATTTTTTTTAGAATGCTTTGGTGGATTAAACATACCATTTTATGCTAAATGAATAATCTGTTGTACTAGACAAATGACAAGTTGATATTCTGTTTAAATTATTAAATAATATGGCAAAATTATCTAAAGGTTATTTTAAAAATACACAATTGCTTTGTACGAGATTTTGCCAAAAATTTATTCTTTGTGTTACATTAACTCTTAATTTACACCTTCAAATTGGTATGTTGAGCTTTATATAAAAGTGGAAAAACTTAAGCATGTTTTTTTGTAGATCACAGCACAATATCACTCATTTAGATATTTCTTCTGTTTCTGAAGTATATATTTATCATAATTTATCATTGCATCAATATACTAACCAATTTATTTTTGTAAAAGTAATTTTAATATATCCATGATTTAAAAATAGATTTTACTCATAGATATCCTGTATATTTTTTTAGATTTGTGTTATCAACTGAAAAACGAAAGCAACTAATTAGAAATATTTTCAATACAATGTTTAACTTTCAGCTGTGTAATCATCGTTTATATTCTCAACAAAGATTACTAACTCATTAATCTGTATCATGTTCAAGAACTAAACTTAACTCTAACTCTAAGGCATCTTAAAACTCTTTGAATATCATGCTAGAAATTAGAAGTAACTTATTGAAAAAGGGCCTTAACATACTAGATTATCGATTTCTGAACTTTTCAGATTTGCATAATTTTCCAAACAAATTTTTGGTAAAGTTCCTGTGAAAATCTGTGGCAGAATTGCTGCCACTGGACATCCCGGGAACATTTACCGTATTCTGTGAAATGTTTCAGATCTTTTCACAATGAAGAAACGTAACTAAGATTTTATGCGTAAAGTTCCAGGCTATAAGTTTCAGAGTTTTTCAAAATGAAGGAACATAAATGAATTTTCATAAGTAATGTTCCAGATGATAGGTTTCGGAATAGCGGAACCTAACTGAGATCTTATGAGTAACATACCATATTAAAGATTTCGGAAATTTTCAGAAAGGTGGAACCTAACTGAGATTTTATGAGTAGCATTCCAGATTATAGGTTTCAGAGCTTTTCAGAATGGAGGAATTTAACTGAGATTTCACGAGTAATGTTTCAGATTGTAGGTTTCAGAACGGTGGAACCTAACAGAAAATTAATGAGTAACGTTACACATAAAAGGTTTCTAGACTTTTCAGAATGGTGAAACATAACTGATATTTCATGAGTAACATCCCAGATTATAGATTTCTGGACTTTCCTGGCATATGTAAGTTTCCTGGCATTTTTTCGATTAAATTCCTGGGAAAACCTGTGGCAGAATAGCTGCCACACGTTTTCTTAGGAACCTTACGCAAAATTTTTTACAGTGTTGATTCCGGCATCCAAACAGTCATTTAATGATAACTGTCCCGCTTCATGTGAACTCGCATCGAAAACAATGCGACATTTTGTGTATACACTGTCTTGTTTAAACACTGTGTGGTGTGGTAGGTAGAAAATCGGATTGTTAGAAAATTCTTCGGATTCGGGAACAATTTCAATAAAGTTCATTTTTAAATATTCATCTAAAATTTTACGATAATTGTCATATAAACTTGGATCACGTTTCATTCTTTTTATGAGATTAGAGAGTCTAATTTCAGCTACCTTATAATTATTTTCAAGATTTTCCCAGTCCCGTTTCCACGGGAGACTAACTTCATATCTATCATTTTTGAAACGCAAAGTTTCCCGGAATTTTTCCATTATTTCTTCGGAATTTACACTACTTGGTTGGTCTTTTATACCCAGTTGCTCTAATTCCCAAAAAACTCTCAAATCTAAATCTTCATTTTTCTCTAATAAATGACACTTATATTTACTTGCATTTTTCTCACAAATTTGGCCTCCTACAATCCAACCTAGCTGTGAGTTTTGCAAAATTATTGAACTATTAGGTATTTTGATTTGACCAGATAAAAGTAATTGGTAATAAATTTCCGATCCCAGTAAAACATGAATTCGTTGTGGTTTGAAAAAACGTGGATTTGCATACTTAATGTTTTCTGGTAAGTTGAGACTAGAAATGTCTACTTCACTTGAAGGGGTTAAACCCGTGATTTTAGAAACCAAAAACATTTTACTCGAATTTTTGAAACTCCGATCCTTATTTGTTATTTCTACATGAATTTTCTTTTTTATTTTACAGATAGAATCATTTAAACCTGTAATTGTGGAATCAATATTATACTTTTTTAATCCCAATATATCAGCAGCATACGTAGAAATTAGTGAAACATTGCTTGCAGTATCTAAAATAGCAACGAAAGAATGATATGTATCATTAATTCCCTTTAAATAAATCACAGCTGTTGAAATTAATCCATAACTTGTGTCAGACGAATTAGTTTGTTTATTGTTACTTTGACAGTTTAATGATGAAATATTTGTCCTACATTCTAGCTGGTTTGAATTTACGTTTTCCTCCGTTTTCGATTCTGATTGATTTACGATATAATCACTTTGTTTGTTTTCATAAGTAGTTTTCGAAAAATTGGCGCCGTGAAGGCTACTATGGTGCGTTTTACAACAAACCTTACACTTTTTATTTAATTTATTGCACCGATTGACACCGTGCAAGCTTGAAAGACAATTAAAACATAAATTAAATTTCCTCACTTGAGTTAATTTGTCTTGTGGTGATAATTCCAAATAACTCTTACAGCGGTATAAATAATGGGGCTGGCTGCATAGCTGACAGTTAGGTTTTTCGTTCGCTAAAACAAAACTTTTTTGTTTATGGGCAATATCAGGTTTATATTTTATAACAGAGCTGTTTTTTTTAACATTTTCGAGTGCTTGCGCTCGTTTCAATAAAAAATCAATAAATACTTCCCATTCGGGTAATTCATTACAATCAAGGCACATTTCGAATGCTTTTCTGGTTTCATCATCCAATCGTTGTAAAACAAAATACATTAAAATGGATTCGGACAATTTATTGGCTTCTAGGCCTAGTTGTCTGAGTGCTCTTAAATGACTCATTAAATTATCAACTAAACTACGGATCTCTCTCGCGTTCTCAATTTTCATTTTGTTGTTGCTTAATAATTCTGAAATGTGACTATTTACAATTAATCTCTTATTTTCAAACCTTTTTTTTAAAGCTTCAAATAAAGAAGTATATGAATCATCAATATTCTGTAATTGTTTAACAGGACCTGTGAGTGCGGATTGTAAATAATACAATTTTTGTGCGTCATTTAGTTCGATATTTTCATCAATTAAAATGGTGAACTGCTGTTTAAAATTCATCCACTCAGTGTAACGCCCCGAAAATTGGGGTAAATTAATAGATGGTAATTTAATCTTTGCCTCATTAGAACTGTTTCTATCAGAAATAGAATTTCTACTTTCACTAATATCAGATACAGGTTTTATTAATTGAATTAAACCTACCTCTAATTCTTCTAGCTGGTCTTCGATTTCCATTAACGAGCTTTCGTAATCTTCCAAATCGGCGTCTGTTATGATTGCGTAAGCTTCATTACGCAGTTCGTCGAGCTTTTTCTTTAAATTCTGCACTGAGTTGAATTTCAGTTCCAATTCTTTTTCGTTAAGCTGGCCCTTTAGGGCATTATTTATTCTTGTAATTTGGGCTTTAATGTTGCCCCGTTTCCTATTTAAAACAACAGTACCTGTAATAGCTGGAGCGGTAGTCATTTTTATGAATTTAATACAGAATTAAATTCCGCATCAGATTGAAACTAAATGTCCATAGGTTGTTCGTACAGATTCGAGCTCTGCGGCTCGCGCGGAACAAAAACTTTGTTAGAGCGTCGATAGCTTAGAAAAGGACTTCTGAATACGTTGACTAATCGTATTGAATTACTGAACCACTTAGTTAACACACACAAAACAGAAGAATTTATTTACATAGTGCTACGAACGATTGGCAGCGGTTGATGCGCTGCGCTTACATCCATTCAACTGGCGGGAAAGGGTCCCGTACATCAACAACATTCTGCGCGCAGTTGCGCCCTCTAACGACAATTGCTATGTGCGGAGGAAACATCTCCTAAGATGCTTCAGTCTATAAATAAATGCTTCTAACATGCACACATCTATTTAAAAAGTCTAGATGTAATTTTAACAATTCTTGAAGCATTTAAACTAATGTAAATGGTGTTTTTTAGTGTCGCCTCCAGACGACATCAGGACTGAGGAGGTTAAACAATCATTAGAACTTGGAACTAGTGCCAGGCGTTTGTTATCCAATGACCGCAGTTAATTACTCCAAAGCTGTCGAGGAATTTCAAGAGCGTTTTGGGAATAAAGATTTACTAATAGAACTGTACGTTAGAGAATTCCTAAAATTGGTTGTAGCTAATGTACAGGCGCACGGCAAAGATAAACTTCCGTTATCATATTTATTCACGAAAGTCGAGGCATATTTAAGGTCTTTGGAATCAATGGGTTTAAGTTTAGAAAGCAATTCGGCGTGGCTCTATCCCATGATAGAATCTGGCATATCTGAAGATGTATTAAAAGCATAGCAGCGATATAATATTTCAACCACATCAAGCGCTGTTAGTAATAATAATGCATTTTCAACAAAAACAAATAGGGTAGATGTGCCAGTAATGGACCCCCTTAAGGAATTTCTCTAAAAAATAATTTTTTATTAATAGTTATAATTATTGTATACAAATTTTTTTCATATTATATTAATCTTTCAAAAATATTTAACTAATCTCATAGTTACATTTCCCAATAGAAATAAAAATTTAATTTTAAATAATCCCAGCTGAACTGCAGTTTTTTTGCAGTGATTTTGAGGTTTTTCTAATGCTAACTGTAGACTTTCTGTAGTGCAATCTCAACTGTAAAATCATTTCAGTTATGTTATAGTTAATTGGAAGTGATTTTTCAGTAATTTATTTTAGACATTCTCTGAGCTATTAATTTTAAAAACACTGTAGTTTTTATAAAGTCATTTTATAATAAAAAATTTAAGAATATTTAAGATTTTATAACCGTAGAATCACTGCCTTTAATTTGAAATTATTATCCAACAGAAGTGGATAATAACTTTATTATCCATTAATTTGAAGTTATTACGTTAGAAGTAAACTTTCTAATGTACCTCTAGTATAACTGTGTCCGATAAATTCAGAGACTTTAATCGGAAAAAAATAATTTCAATTATTCTTCAAAAATCGAATTAGGGATTTCCCATCCCATCTACTCACTTCCTTAGCGAAAAATTTATTAGTTCCTACTTTATTTGGTTACTTGGAAATTATAAATTTTAATGTGTTAAAATGCATCTTTTTTTTTTTTTTTTTTTTTTTTTTTTTTTTTGTCTCCAGGCATGGGCGTTCTTATCTATGCTTCCTTTACCCTAACTTAAATTTCTTAGTTCCTTTATTTTAGGTTACTGTGAACGAATATATAATGCTATGTTTATCAAAATCAGAGAAAAAATATTTTAAGATTCAAAAGTTATGAGGGACAATGAGCATTTCACTCAGCAGACCCTTAATAGGAAATTTCTTCTTATTTTTTATTGTAAATTACTTGAAAATTATACATTTTACTATGCTTTTGAAAATAGATGAAAAGGAAAATTTTGTTAATTGCTTTTATTTTTATTATTATTATTTAGGAAGGGGCAACAGCTCTCTTCTACTTCCTCCCCCTACCAGAAAATTCTTATTTCCTCTTATATTTTAAGCTAAGAAAAAAGATTAAAATTTAATGTTTTTAAAAAATTGGGGAAAAATTAGTTACATTTCAAAATCGAGGGAGGAAAAATGGCTCATCTATCCCCCCTTCACACAACGGAAAATTTTTCTTTTCTTTATTTTAAGTTACTCTAAAATAATAAATTTAATTATGTTTATGTGAATTGGAGAAAAAAAAATACTAATTAAATTTCTAAATCTAGGGAGGGTCAATGAGTCTACCCCTATATCTTTTCTTTTTAAGTTACGCGAATAATTTACATTATATTTTTTAAAAAGAAAAAAAAAATTAATTTAATTTAAATTTAAAATCCAAGGAGGAGCAATTTGTTTCCTCTGCTTCCTGTCCCCCTCCCCCCCTCCCCCCCTCCCCATATTCGCACTACTGAAAAGGACTCACAATTACTTCATTTTGAAATGGACATAAGTAGTAGGAAAATAAGAGTACGGGCTCAAGCGCAGGTGGGGTTGTGGGGCCGCGCAGCATCCCTCCGGCTGCCCCACCTGCTCCTCCGGCTGCCCCGCCTGCGGTGCCGCCGCTCGAAATCATACTATAAGATGAAGATTAAATTTATATTTGGATTTTGAACAATCGTAGTTTTAATGAGTATTATTAATTAAGTGAAACAATTAAAATCTCATTTTTTTAACCATTTTATTTAGATTTCTTCAACTACAAGATGAGATTATCAATTTAACACAAGAAAGTTAAACGTATACTTGAATTTTGCTTGATAGACATCTTAATGAGCAGTATTAATTAAGTAAAAACAATGGAAAATATCAAGTTTTATAGAAAAAGACTGATTTCTTACTATTTTTATCAACTTAAAAGAGAAAACTTAAACACACATTTCAGTTTTAAGTGGTTATCATCTTAATGAGTATCGTTAATTAAGTAAAAAACAATGGAAAATATCAAGTTTTATAGAAAAGACTGATTTCTTACGATTTTTATCAACTGCAATATCAGTGTATCGACTTACAAGTTGAAAGTTAAACATGCATTCTAGTTTTTCATCAGCTATAATCTTAATGAGTATCGTTAATTAAGTAAAAAACAATGGAAAATATCAAGTTTTATAGAAAAAGACTTATTTCTTATGATTTTTATCATCTACAAGATCAATGCATCGACTTAAAACTTAAAAGTTAAACATGCATCCTAGTTTTTCAACAGCTATAGCCTTAATGAGTATCGTTAATTAAGTAAAAAACAATGGAAAATATCAAGTTTTATAGAAAAAGACTAATTTCTTACGATTTTTATCAACTTAAGAGAGGAAACTTAAACGTACATTTCAGTTTTTCAACAGCTATAACCTTAATGAGCATTCATAATTAAGTAAAAAACAATGGAAAATATCGATTTTTATAGAAAAAGACTGATTCTTACAATTTTTATCAGCTACATGATCAATATATCGACTTATAAAACTTAAAACTTAAACATACATCCTAGTTTTTTCAACAACTATAACCATAATGAGTATTGATAATTAAGTAAAAAACAATGGAAAATATCAAATTTTATAAAAAAGAATGATTTCTTACATTTTTTCAACTCAAACTTCAGAATACCAATTTGAGATAAAGAAATTTAAACGTACATTTAGGTTTTTAAGTGGTTATCGCTTTAATATCGTCTTAATGAGTTCTGTTAACTAAGCAAAAACAACGGAAAATACCGATTTTTAAAGAAAGAAATCCAATTGCATTAGCTTTTTTTACATCAAACTAATGATTTTACCATTTTTTACAGAATTTGAGATGGTTAAGTAATTTACACTACATTACAAACATTATAATTTAAAATCGTGTTCGTTTAAAAGTATGACATGGCCAGTTTTTTTTTCTTTTTTCTTTTTTTTTCCTTTCTATTCATACCTCCAAATATCTCCAACTTCCCCTCTTTCGAAGGGTTGAATATAATAGCCTGACGTCACCTGTTTACTTAACTACAAGACTGCGTTATGCTTTTAGAAAAGAGTGATTCTTAACGAAAAATCATCTTAAAGAATAATATTTTAACAGTATTACAAGGATAATATTTAAACTTTAATAAATTATTTACTTATTTATTATTAATTATCTATTTTATTAAATTATATACTATATTTATGATACTACATTTCATACATTTAGACAGATTTTAAAACTTTTCCATTCAATAAGTAAATATTATATACATTTTTAAGTGAAACCATGTTTTCCAACGTTAGTTCATAAATACGAATTTGCATAATAAATAGTATGTATTCGTTTAAAATCATGCGAACCTTTACTAAACTATTTGAAATTTTCACCACATAAGAGCATATATTAGGTATATTTTTAGTTTTAATAGCAAAAACTTAAATTTGTATAATAAATAGTATGTATTCGTTTAAAATCATGCGAACCTTTACTAAACTATTTGAAATTTTCACCACATAAGAGCATATATTAGGTATATTTTTAGTTTTAATAGCAAAAACTTAAATTTGTATAATAAATAGTATGTATTCGTTTAAAATCATGTGAACCTTTACTAAACTATTTGAAATTTTCACCACATAAGAGCATATATTATGTATATTTTTAGTTTTAATAGCAAAAACTTAAATTTCCAACTTTGAAATACATTCCTTTATATATTGTTACAAGATACTAATTATATTTCTAAACTACTTTTAAAAGTTTGAATGTCATTATAAAATGTTCCTATTTATATTTTTCACGTCTTGACAACATTCGACATCTTACAACCATATACATTTACAACCGTATACATTTCTTTCATTCTTTCTTTTTTTTTTTTTTTTTTTTTTTTTATTATTCTAGAAACTGAAAAAGTCATTTCTTACTGCTTCAGTTACTGCTTCAAACACTTGACATGAGAAAACTTCTCTGAGTTATTCGATTCACATTTTAATAAAATTGACATGTTTCACCTCACCTTTTTGAAATTTCCATATTATCAAACATCAGATTATTTAAAATATAAATACTGTGCTTAGTGTTTAGATAATATACATAACTGATTCTATTTATTCTGTTCATATTATTAATCAAATTAGCAATTTATTATAAAACTTATTTGTACGCATGCGCAAATTGTCACGTGACATAAACGATTAACAGCGATATGAATTTTCGAAAAGCAGTGCAGCATTTTACATTCCCACTGTTAGACTTGAGATTGAAGGTGACTGCTGTACAACTCTGATTAATTTCCAGATTTTAATACAAGTGAAAACCGTTTTCTTCGTTAACGAATAAAGTAAGTTTTATTATATCATTGCAATACATATGTATCAATAAAAATAAATTAAATGAAATTTAAAAATAGATTTTTTTTAATATATTAAGCATTTATTAAGTATATAAATATACTTCTTTTATTACACAGATGTTTCAGCAAGAGGAACCAAAACAGCAGCAAATTTCCGAAATGTATGATCCGAATGATTCATCCTTAGCACATACAAAGTTAAAGAATAATACATATGTGAGTTACTTATATGTTAAATACTAGAATTCATACACTATATATAATTAGGTTAAATTTACATTAAAATATTTTGTCCTATATTCAATAAGAAGTATTTTTATTTGTAATATTAGAGTGATATCTAACTGTTTACTTTAATTTCCCTTACAGAATTGCTCTTTTTGTGATAAAAGCTTTTCATCTAAATGGAATTTAAAAGAACATATACAGATCCATACCAATGAAAAATCATTTACTTGTGAGGACTGCGAAAAACTGTTTTCAAGAAAGTGTGAATTAAAAAAGCATATGATGATGTATGATACTCTATCACCTGCTATATGTGAAATTTGCAAATTATCTTTTACTAGGAAATGTGCTCTAATAACTCATATGAAAACACACCCAAACAGAAAATTGTTTAAGCATGAAAAGTTTGAGAAATCCTGCAACTATCGTTATAGATTAAATAAACACAAGATTATTCACAATAGACCACAATTAAATTGTTATGAATGTGGGAAATCATTTTCAAGTGAAAATAAGTTCAATCACCATTTAAAAATTCATCAAATCCAACATCGACCACTGTTTAAGTGTGAAAAGTGTGAGAAGATCTTCAGCTATCGTTATAGATTAAATCAGCATATGTATATTCACAATCGACCTCAATTCAATTGTAATGAATGCAAGGAAACATTTTCAAATGAAAATAGACTAAACCGTCATTTGAAAGTGCACCAAAACCTACAGTATACATGTGATCAGTGCAAACATAAATTTAGTAATAAATTAAATTTAAATCAACATTTACGTACACACCATACTAAGAAACGTCTTGTTCCTGTTAACAGTGAAATGCCTTTACCCATTGTAAAGTTTAAAAGAATAAAACATGAAATACCAGCTTTCGAAGTGTTTGAAACTCTAACTTTTCATCCTGAGAAAAATGAAGAAGATTGCTTAGTTACAATGATAGATATTCAAAAATTAACCAATCATTTGAAAAATTTAACAGTCAAAGATCAGATTTGAGACTTCGAAAAATTGAATGTTTAGAACTGAATATTTCAAAGTATGGCAACTTATCTAGAAATTGATTTTACATCATGTAAATATGTAGTCTTTTAAGTGTCGATTTTATAATTGATAGGAATGCATATTATTAACAGTGTATTGTATAAATAGCAGTAATAAATAAATAAATAAATAAATAAACATAGTCTTGAGTTAGTCCTTTCATATTATTAACCAAATTATGTTTCGTCCTACACTTCAGCGCTTTCTGAATTAACGTCCATCAAGTTGCTTAAAATATAAATACTATCTTTATAGTTTCAATGGTACATAGTATACATGGTTTATCTTGAGTTAGACCTTCCATAGTATTAATCAAATTATATGTTCCATCTTACACTTCCGAATTATCATCCATCTAGTTGTTTAAAATATTAATAAAATGTTTATAGTTTTTGATTATACATAGTATGTATGAATACAATCTTTAATTTTTAACAGTTCATATTTCAAATAACCTATTTTCGAAAACAAACTATGTGAATTTTACCACATAAAATGATTTGTGTTTCACACTTTTCTCAAAATTATCAGATATGTCCTCCTCAGAGGAATTACTATCATGTGAATAAATGAATAAAATTTAATTTATATTAAATGTACACGAAATTGATTACAATATACATATATTTAATAAAAATAAATAAATAAGCGATTATTTATACATTAAAACTTTACTAAATATATATTTCTTTCATTATACAGATGTTTCAACAAGACGATCCAAAACAGCAGCAAACTTCAGAAATTAATGATCTGAATGATTCATCCCTAGCACATGTAGCGTTAACGAATAATATGTATGTGAGTACTTATATGAGAAATACTAGAATTCGTATATGAAAAGTAATAAGAGTAAATATAAAATGATTTGTCTTACTGCCTACACTTTAACAAGTGCCTTTTTACTTATATTGTTGAAGAGAACCTTAATTGTTTCCATTTATTTCTATTTCAGATGTGCTCTATTTGCTACAAACACTTCTTAAGTAAATGGAATTTAGCAGAACATACAAAAATCCATACAGGTGAAAAACCTTACACTTGGGAAGATTACCAAATGCTGTTTCCAAGAAGACGTGAATCAAAAATGCACACATCATCATATAAAGCATCGTCAGTTATATGTAAACTTAGTGAAGATATTCAAAAATTAGTCAGACTTTTGAAGAATTTAGACATAAAGGAAGATATTTAGACTATTTATCCATCATATTTTCATAACACTTACCGCAATATCTCAAACTTAAAATTTGGAAGACATACACACTGCTGAAAAGTAATTTTGTTACCCGTGATTCTTCTAACCAGCATGAATGTATAAATATTATTTTGCAATGTATCCTTTAAATGCACACATTAAATATTCTTTTATATGCATATATCGTTGTGTTTATTTTTAAAAACCTATTACATTAATAAAATAGGTTACACACACGTACATACACATAACATTTTAAGTGAAACAACACTCTCACAACTTAAAAAAATGCATAAGAACATACAAAAATAAGCATATGTATGAAAAAATATGCAAGTTTACAAAATAATTTCACTGTTTTCTAGAAATACCAACAAAAAAATATT
The DNA here is from genome assembly GCA_964019185.1 of Maratus speculifer. NCBI lineage: Eukaryota > Metazoa > Arthropoda > Arachnida > Araneae > Salticidae > Maratus > Maratus speculifer. The sequence continues at coordinate 49,795,786 of OZ025290.1, read as the reverse complement.
TAAAGTATAAAAAAATTACAAAAGTGAAAAGAAAAAACAAAAATGTAAAACAAAAATCACAAAGTGAAAAACTCACAACAAAGTTTTTGAGAAAAAAATTTACAACAAAAATTTTTTTTTACAAAAACCAAAACTTCAAAAAATATTTTTCCAAAAAAATTTTTTTTCAAAAACATTTTTACAAAAAATTATTTTTTCAAAATAAGTTTTTACAAAAGTAAAAAATAAAAAATCACAACGTTAAAAATATGAAAAATTTTAGTTAAAAAAAGTGTAAAAAAAAATTGCAAAAAAAGTTGCAAAAATTTCAAAAAAGTTACGAAAAAAGTATCAAAATTTTTGTTCTTTTTAATACAGTATGCAATGGCGAAACCATTGTATTTGCTATTAAAAAGAACAAAAATTTTGATACTTTTTTCGTAACTTTTTTGAAATTTTTGCAACTTTTTTTGCAATTTTTTTTTTACACTTTTTTTAACTGAAATTTTTCATATTTTTAACGTTGTGATTTTTTATTTTTTACTTTTGTAAAAACTTATTTTGAAAAAATAATTTTTTGTAAAAATGTTTTTGAAAAAAAATTTTTTTGGAAAAATATTTTTTGAAGTTTTGGTTTTTGTAAAAAAAAATTTTTGTTGTAAATTTTTTTCTCAAAAACTTTGTTGTGAGTTTTTCACTTTGTGATTTTTGTTTTACATTTTTGTTTTTTCTTTTCACTTTTGTAATTTTTTTATACTTTAAATATTTTTTTGTTGGTATTTCTAGAAAACAGTGAAATTATTTTGTAAACTTGCATATTTTTTCATACATATGCTTATTTTTGTATGTTCTTATGCATTTTTTTAAGTTGTGAGAGTGTTGTTTCACTTAAAATGTTATGTGTATGTACGTGTGTGTAACCTATTTTATTAATGTAATAGGTTTTTAAAAATAAACACAACGATATATGCATATAAAAGAATATTTAATGTGTGCATTTAAAGGATACATTGCAAAATAATATTTATACATTCATGCTGGTTAGAAGAATCACGGGTAACAAAATTACTTTTCAGCAGTGTGTATGTCTTCCAAATTTTAAGTTTGAGATATTGCGGTAAGTGTTATGAAAATATGATGGATAAATAGTCTAAATATCTTCCTTTATGTCTAAATTCTTCAAAAGTCTGACTAATTTTTGAATATCTTCACTAAGTTTACATATAACTGACGATGCTTTATATGATGATGTGTGCATTTTTGATTCACGTCTTCTTGGAAACAGCATTTGGTAATCTTCCCAAGTGTAAGGTTTTTCACCTGTATGGATTTTTGTATGTTCTGCTAAATTCCATTTACTTAAGAAGTGTTTGTAGCAAATAGAGCACATCTGAAATAGAAATAAATGGAAACAATTAAGGTTCTCTTCAACAATATAAGTAAAAAGGCACTTGTTAAAGTGTAGGCAGTAAGACAAATCATTTTATATTTACTCTTATTACTTTTCATATACGAATTCTAGTATTTCTCATATAAGTACTCACATACATATTATTCGTTAACGCTACATGTGCTAGGGATGAATCATTCAGATCATTAATTTCTGAAGTTTGCTGCTGTTTTGGATCGTCTTGTTGAAACATCTGTATAATGAAAGAAATATATATTTAGTAAAGTTTTAATGTATAAATAATCGCTTATTTATTTATTTTTATTAAATATATGTATATTGTAATCAATTTCGTGTACATTTAATATAAATTAAATTTTATTCATTTATTCACATGATAGTAATTCCTCTGAGGAGGACATATCTGATAATTTTGAGAAAAGTGTGAAACACAAATCATTTTATGTGGTAAAATTCACATAGTTTGTTTTCGAAAATAGGTTATTTGAAATATGAACTGTTAAAAATTAAAGATTGTATTCATACATACTATGTATAATCAAAAACTATAAACATTTTATTAATATTTTAAACAACTAGATGGATGATAATTCGGAAGTGTAAGATGGAACATATAATTTGATTAATACTATGGAAGGTCTAACTCAAGATAAACCATGTATACTATGTACCATTGAAACTATAAAGATAGTATTTATATTTTAAGCAACTTGATGGACGTTAATTCAGAAAGCGCTGAAGTGTAGGACGAAACATAATTTGGTTAATAATATGAAAGGACTAACTCAAGACTATGTTTATTTATTTATTTATTTATTTATTACTGCTATTTATACAATACACTGTTAATAATATGCATTCCTATCAATTATAAAATCGACACTTAAAAGACTACATATTTACATGATGTAAAATCAATTTCTAGATAAGTTGCCATACTTTGAAATATTCAGTTCTAAACATTCAATTTTTCGAAGTCTCAAATCTGATCTTTGACTGTTAAATTTTTCAAATGATTGGTTAATTTTTGAATATCTATCATTGTAACTAAGCAATCTTCTTCATTTTTCTCAGGATGAAAAGTTAGAGTTTCAAACACTTCGAAAGCTGGTATTTCATGTTTTATTCTTTTAAACTTTACAATGGGTAAAGGCATTTCACTGTTAACAGGAACAAGACGTTTCTTAGTATGGTGTGTACGTAAATGTTGATTTAAATTTAATTTATTACTAAATTTATGTTTGCACTGATCACATGTATACTGTAGGTTTTGGTGCACTTTCAAATGACGGTTTAGTCTATTTTCATTTGAAAATGTTTCCTTGCATTCATTACAATTGAATTGAGGTCGATTGTGAATATACATATGCTGATTTAATCTATAACGATAGCTGAAGATCTTCTCACACTTTTCACACTTAAACAGTGGTCGATGTTGGATTTGATGAATTTTTAAATGGTGATTGAACTTATTTTCACTTGAAAATGATTTCCCACATTCATAACAATTTAATTGTGGTCTATTGTGAATAATCTTGTGTTTATTTAATCTATAACGATAGTTGCAGGATTTCTCAAACTTTTCATGCTTAAACAATTTTCTGTTTGGGTGTGTTTTCATATGAGTTATTAGAGCACATTTCCTAGTAAAAGATAATTTGCAAATTTCACATATAGCAGGTGATAGAGTATCATACATCATCATATGCTTTTTTAATTCACACTTTCTTGAAAACAGTTTTTCGCAGTCCTCACAAGTAAATGATTTTTCATTGGTATGGATCTGTATATGTTCTTTTAAATTCCATTTAGATGAAAAGCTTTTATCACAAAAAGAGCAATTCTGTAAGGGAAATTAAAGTAAACAGTTAGATATCACTCTAATATTACAAATAAAAATACTTCTTATTGAATATAGGACAAAATATTTTAATGTAAATTTAACCTAATTATATATAGTGTATGAATTCTAGTATTTAACATATAAGTAACTCACATATGTATTATTCTTTAACTTTGTATGTGCTAAGGATGAATCATTCGGATCATACATTTCGGAAATTTGCTGCTGTTTTGGTTCCTCTTGCTGAAACATCTGTGTAATAAAAGAAGTATATTTATATACTTAATAAATGCTTAATATATTAAAAAAAATCTATTTTTAAATTTCATTTAATTTATTTTTATTGATACATATGTATTGCAATGATATAATAAAACTTACTTTATTCGTTAACGAAGAAAACGGTTTTCACTTGTATTAAAATCTGGAAATTAATCAGAGTTGTACAGCAGTCACCTTCAATCTCAAGTCTAACAGTGGGAATGTAAAATGCTGCACTGCTTTTCGAAAATTCATATCGCTGTTAATCGTTTATGTCACGTGACAATTTGCGCATGCGTACAAATAAGTTTTATAATAAATTGCTAATTTGATTAATAATATGAACAGAATAAATAGAATCAGTTATGTATATTATCTAAACACTAAGCACAGTATTTATATTTTAAATAATCTGATGTTTGATAATATGGAAATTTCAAAAAGGTGAGGTGAAACATGTCAATTTTATTAAAATGTGAATCGAATAACTCAGAGAAGTTTTCTCATGTCAAGTGTTTGAAGCAGTAACTGAAGCAGTAAGAAATGACTTTTTCAGTTTCTAGAATAATAAAAAAAAAAAAAAAAAAAAAAAAGAAAGAAAGAATGAAAGAAATGTATACGGTTGTAAATGTATATGGTTGTAAGATGTCGAATGTTGTCAAGACGTGAAAAATATAAATAGGAACATTTTATAATGACATTCAAACTTTTAAAAGTAGTTTAGAAATATAATTAGTATCTTGTAACAATATATAAAGGAATGTATTTCAAAGTTGGAAATTTAAGTTTTTGCTATTAAAACTAAAAATATACATAATATATGCTCTTATGTGGTGAAAATTTCAAATAGTTTAGTAAAGGTTCACATGATTTTAAACGAATACATACTATTTATTATACAAATTTAAGTTTTTGCTATTAAAACTAAAAATATACCTAATATATGCTCTTATGTGGTGAAAATTTCAAATAGTTTAGTAAAGGTTCGCATGATTTTAAACGAATACATACTATTTATTATACAAATTTAAGTTTTTGCTATTAAAACTAAAAATATACCTAATATATGCTCTTATGTGGTGAAAATTTCAAATAGTTTAGTAAAGGTTCGCATGATTTTAAACGAATACATACTATTTATTATGCAAATTCGTATTTATGAACTAACGTTGGAAAACATGGTTTCACTTAAAAATGTATATAATATTTACTTATTGAATGGAAAAGTTTTAAAATCTGTCTAAATGTATGAAATGTAGTATCATAAATATAGTATATAATTTAATAAAATAGATAATTAATAATAAATAAGTAAATAATTTATTAAAGTTTAAATATTATCCTTGTAATAGTGTTAAAATATTATTCTTTAAGATGATTTTTCGTTAAGAATCACTCTTTTCTAAAAGCATAACGCAGTCTTGTAGTTAAGTAAACAGGTGACGTCAGGCTATTATATTCAACCCTTCGAAAGAGGGGAAGTTGGAGATATTTGGAGGTATGAATAGAAAGGAAAAAAAAAGAAAAAAGAAAAAAAAACTGGCCATGTCATACTTTTAAACGAACACGATTTTAAATTATAATGTTTGTAATGTAGTGTAAATTACTTAACCATCTCAAATTCTGTAAAAAATGGTAAAATCATTAGTTTGATGTAAAAAAAGCTAATGCAATTGGATTTCTTTCTTTAAAAATCGGTATTTTCCGTTGTTTTTGCTTAGTTAACAGAACTCATTAAGACGATATTAAAGCGATAACCACTTAAAAACCTAAATGTACGTTTAAATTTCTTTATCTCAAATTGGTATTCTGAAGTTTGAGTTGAAAAAATGTAAGAAATCATTCTTTTTTATAAAATTTGATATTTTCCATTGTTTTTTACTTAATTATCAATACTCATTATGGTTATAGTTGTTGAAAAAACTAGGATGTATGTTTAAGTTTTAAGTTTTATAAGTCGATATATTGATCATGTAGCTGATAAAAATTGTAAGAATCAGTCTTTTTCTATAAAAATCGATATTTTCCATTGTTTTTTACTTAATTATGAATGCTCATTAAGGTTATAGCTGTTGAAAAACTGAAATGTACGTTTAAGTTTCCTCTCTTAAGTTGATAAAAATCGTAAGAAATTAGTCTTTTTCTATAAAACTTGATATTTTCCATTGTTTTTTACTTAATTAACGATACTCATTAAGGCTATAGCTGTTGAAAAACTAGGATGCATGTTTAACTTTTAAGTTTTAAGTCGATGCATTGATCTTGTAGATGATAAAAATCATAAGAAATAAGTCTTTTTCTATAAAACTTGATATTTTCCATTGTTTTTTACTTAATTAACGATACTCATTAAGATTATAGCTGATGAAAAACTAGAATGCATGTTTAACTTTCAACTTGTAAGTCGATACACTGATATTGCAGTTGATAAAAATCGTAAGAAATCAGTCTTTTCTATAAAACTTGATATTTTCCATTGTTTTTTACTTAATTAACGATACTCATTAAGATGATAACCACTTAAAACTGAAATGTGTGTTTAAGTTTTCTCTTTTAAGTTGATAAAAATAGTAAGAAATCAGTCTTTTTCTATAAAACTTGATATTTTCCATTGTTTTTACTTAATTAATACTGCTCATTAAGATGTCTATCAAGCAAAATTCAAGTATACGTTTAACTTTCTTGTGTTAAATTGATAATCTCATCTTGTAGTTGAAGAAATCTAAATAAAATGGTTAAAAAAATGAGATTTTAATTGTTTCACTTAATTAATAATACTCATTAAAACTACGATTGTTCAAAATCCAAATATAAATTTAATCTTCATCTTATAGTATGATTTCGAGCGGCGGCACCGCAGGCGGGGCCAGGAGGCGGAGCAGGCGGGGCAGCCGGAGGAGCAGGTGGGGCAGCCGGAGGGATGCTGCGCGGCCCCACAACCCCACCTGCGCTTGAGCCCGTACTCTTATTTTCCTACTACTGACATACAAATATCTGAATCATCAAATAATTTTTTGAATCGTTCTTTAAAATTATTATTCGTTCTAAACTTAAACATAGAAAGAAAAAAAATATTTCATAAGATAATTGAACTTATTTTCTAATTATATATTCATTTTAAAAGCACAACAAAGTTTAATATTTCAAATAAGTATTAAATTTTTAAAAGGATTTAAAATTATTTTACAATCAATAAAAATACGAAAAAATCTAGCCATCTTTTTATATTTAAAATTTAAAAGAAAGATTAAAAAATTTCCCTGTGTAAAAAATTACCATAAAAAGAGGTCAAATAATTAAGAACCTATTTTTTTTTATTAAAATTAGTTTTTCTATTTTACAAATAGATATTTTTTAAATTAACACATTTAATTACAATTTAATTCCTAAAAAGAAAGTTGTACTAACAGAAAATCCCCTAAAATTTACTTATTTTGTTGAATATTCTTAAATTTATAAGAAAAATTCAGAAATATCCTCAATTCAAAAATTAAATGATAAAAGAAAAAAATATTTTTAATCTTATTCTTAAATTAAAAAATATTTATAAGTAACAAATTATTATTATAAAATAAGAATAAAAAATATGTTCCACCTAAATGATCAAAATAAAAAAATAATTTTTATTCTAGTTGAAAGTTATTAATTTACCCCCTATATTATTTATTAAAGTAAGTATTTCCATTTTATATGTGTTTTATAAATTAACACAACACATATCATTACATTATAATTCATAATAAAATTTTATTAATTGAACAAATAATATTTGAACAAGAATAAAATTATTTTATTAAATATTTACTATTTCTTATATTTATAAGAGAAGCCATTTTTTGCTTTAACTAATTTGCTTTATTTATTTATTTATTATTATTATTACATATTATGTTATTAGATATTTATTTCATTCATTTATATATTAAATTAACTTTTAAATAATCGCAAAAGGAATTTACACTAAATAATAAAATAAAAGCACGTAAAACTTCTAACTTTTTCGTCTCCCATACATCTTCAGCCATAAACAATCACTTATCGAAATGCCTCCCATAATACACTTATTACCTCCCATATAAACAGGTCTGCGTGGTCGATTGGATAGAGCGTGCGACTCCTGTGCTTTAAGGTCTCCGGATCGAATCCAAGTGGTTCCAGCGTAAAAATGTGAACCTGGAATGTTCTTTGACATGAACAATAGATGGCGCCACCAATGTAGTATTTTTTAAATTTTCGTTGCTTGTCAACTATAAATTCACTGCGGTGAATGTGTAGCTATATCAACTACACATTCACCGCAGTAAATTTGTAGTTATGTCGACTTCGAAAAAACTTCAGTTATTTGTGCCAAATCACCACAGTTTGCCAAATGTAGTTTCTTTGCAGCGTCACTGCACTTCATTTTTACCTGGGAAATATGTCTAAACACCCAAAAGCCCAGTAATGGACCACCTATGTTCCAGTAATGGACCACCTATGTTCCAGTAATGGGCCACCCTACAAAAAATAACAGATAATTGCTTTTAAGTGCGTTCGTAATTATGTAAATACGTAGCACCTATAGTTGTCGTTAAGTCCGTCCGTCTGTCTGTCCGTCTATCTGTCTGTCTGCATATAACAACGCAAAAACTATCCAACCGAATCGGTTGAAATTTAAAATACATAATTATTACATAATTTTGTCAAGTCGTTTTCAATTTCATAAAAATCGGATGAATAGATCAATTACAGGGAAAATCAAAAGTATTCTGTTACATTACGGTCAATGGGGAAAAAAGTTTGAAATGCATTTTAATCGTTTGAAATTTAAAACATAAACATTACATAATTTTGTCGAGTCATTTCAGATCTTATGATAATCAAATTCATAGATCAATTACAGGGACTATCAAAAGTATTCCGTTACATTATAGTCAAAGGGGAAAAATGTTGCAAATGCATTTTAATGATGTTACACTCAATCGAACATAATAAAATTGACATAAACCTATGAGGTATATATATAATAAAATATAAATTCTGTACAATCTCAGATGCAAAGAATATTTATTATTAAATTACAGGGCCACACAAAAGTATTCCACTACATAATGCTATACGGGGAAACATTGTTTGGGACATGTTTTAATTATATTAAACTGTGCCACATTTTATGAATATGATATACGTTACTGAGGTGTAATGAAAATTACTTCCTGTTTGTTTATAGGAACACAAGGAGTTCAACCACTGTACTGTATCCGAAGTATTGTCTACTATATCAGGTAGATCTGTATATTTTTAAAACTTCGTTGTCGTACGAACGAACGTCATTTGTAACGCTTCACGTGCAATTTCCAACTGGTTTCAATTGTATTTTGCTCCAGATCTTAATGAAAGCATAATAATAATAATAATAAAATATTAAAACTTAAGTTAGAAATTCATTACATTAAAGAATTTACAAGATAAAGACAATGTTTTACTGAAATCAAGTTTAGATATCTAAGTGATGTGCTTTGCAACTGTGAAATATAAATAACAGATTTTCAATTCCATCTTCCCTTTCCGATAGTCCAAACTGCTCAATATGGAATTTTAGAATGTATTTAAAATGATAAATGTTCTTGCACTATCCAACCATTTTCAGATAATCATATAGCCCACCAATTTGGTACAGATTGATTCCACAATTACCCTTCAGAGATGCTTATATGGATTTATTATCACCAATGGAACAATCTCATTATTTGCTGAAAAATATCTCATAACAGTGATCTTTTTCGTTATTTGGTACTACATAATACACATCTTTAACCGATTTTGGTCCCAAAATTTTCCTTGTTTTAAGAGCACAAAAGAAACCTTGTTTTAATCTTATTGAAAATTCTCTCTGTATGGTTTAGAATTCGGAAGAAAATATTAATATCTTCTTCCAAATATGATTTTACATTTCTGAACCAACTTCTTTTGTAACTGTAACGGCACATCTAGATTTTGTTAAATGTTCTGCTTGCGTTTTATACCAATTTTGGATGACTATTTAAAAACAACTATTTATAAAGATATTGCCTTAATTAAATTCTAATAGGTAAAATTTAAGTATTAAATTTGATTATTTAGCTTTTCAGTTAAATCAAAATATTTTATCTCTACTGAAATAACACTTTTTGTACTGGTCACTTGGGTGGTCCATTACTGGAAAATCGTGAAATAAGCAATCCAGTAATGGACCACCCCTCCTAAAATCTTAAAAATAAATAAAATTTTGTTAATGGCCATTGGTACATTAAATTCAGTGTTTTATATTGCTAACCAAACAAAAACATTCAATTTTTACGGAAAAATAAAAAAGTTATAAACTAAGTAAGTAAAGTCTGCTCTTAGCATGTTCATTAAGATTTTCAGTGAAAAACAGAAAAACTGTGAAACTTTATTTTCTGCTTCCTAATTGTTTTGACGAAAAGTGTAAAAAATTAATCCAACTGATAAAGCATGCAAGGTGGAGTTCAGAAAAAAAAAATAAAAAACTAAACTATTATTTATTATTTTTTTATAAACAAAAAAGTGCAAAGTGGCCCATTACTGGAAGATGGTCCATTACTGGCACATCGACCCTATAATAAGTTTGATAGAATTTTTGAAACAAGTAGTTGCAAACGAGGAAAGATTCAAATTAGCCAAATCGAGTTTTATAGAGCTGGGCTCTAAAGACAAACCTAAAGAAAAATTAAGAAAAGCAGAAATTAAAATACCTACTGCGGCAGGGCTATTTAGCGCAAAAGGACGCCTTTGTTTATTTTGCAGTTAACCTCATGAAAGTAAGGACTGTGTTAGGGCAAGATCTCTTTCCTTTAATGAACTGAAGGCAAAAATTAAGAATAAAAATTGCTCTTTAAAATGTATTCGTTTCGGTCACCACGCTAAAGTTTGCAAAGTTTTTATTCGTTGCCACGTTTGCTCTAAATCCCATACCGAGTTATCATTCCCTGAAATTACAATGTGTAAAGTACCAGAAAATACAGCTAAGACCCCAGAAGTAATTCAAAGCACCATAGCAAATAAGCAGTGTTCTGCTGAAGTAGCCCTTATGACTTTAGAAATAGTTATTAAAAATCGAATAACAAAGAACGTATGAGCGTTACTTGATTGTGGGTCGCAAAAGAGCTATATTTTAAAAGATACAGCTGAAGAGTGAGGTTTATATCCCATTTCTTCCAAAGCTATTGTACACACTTTGTTTGGTGGTACTAGAGATGGGAAATATGGTTATTTTTGGTTAACAGGTTACATCATTCCACAGTAGAGCTGGTAACAGGTTCCAACATCCTGTTATTTTTTGTAACAGGATACAATAAACAATTTATAAATAATTGCTAAATATGCTCCCAAACGGACAACACATGGGATATGGGCCCTAAGGGGGTGCCCTCCGTGGGGGGGTCTTTCTAAGGGAACCCAACCCGTATTTACGCAAGGAAATCCAAAATTCGAAGAAAACCACGAAAAACTCCGAATGATTGGGCTGACGACCGCGATTGGGTTTTGTTCTAATCCAGCGCCTGCCCTCTACCAGTTTTGAGGGCAGAATCTCTCAGCCACTGGTGGGGCAACAACATTTAAAAAAATATCTATAGGCACATATATTTTTGAATATAAAATAATGTATCCTATAGGAAATATGAAAAACAGGAAAATTAGAAAGTACGAGAAAACATATTAAGAAAACTTTCTTTAACATACAGAGGAAAACGAATTTTTCAAAAATCCATTTTCCGTATACCGCGTTTTCTCAATCAGCACTGTTGATGTTTTAAAATCTGAGATGAAATGCATTACTGAATTTTCGTACAGCAAGTCAACGCGTGCTGCCACTACTAGAGCGGCTGCAAAACATAAAACAAATATTAACTGATAGGACAAAGAAACATATGAGATAGGACAGATGGTAGAGAATGAAATTTTTTCCAGACTCAGTTTTTTTTTTTTTTTTTTTTTTTTTTTGCTAGTTTCTTAATAGCAGATATGTATAGTATGCAAGATCGATTGTACGCTATTATGAAAGCAAAATTGGGTGCTACAAAAAATTAACTACCATTTACTTCATATTAATAAGGTAATATTGTTGCGCAAAATAAAATATTCGAATACTTTGAACTCATCTAAATTTTATCCTACTATTTTTATGTCTTTCAGAAAGCTGTAAACCTAATATATTGTACTGTATTTTATATTTTGTAAATATTAAAATCTTATCTAAACATTCCAGATTCAATTTATAAGAAATTTAATTTCATTTACTTAGTATAAAAATGATTAAATTGAAAATAATTTTTTAATAATTTTTCTCAATTATTTTAATATTTGGAATATGAGTTGTATTAAAATTGTTCCAAAGCTCACTAGCTCATACTTTTTTATATGGATCCATACATAAATAAAAAATAAGACTTATTTCCACAAAATTTTCACCCCCCCCCTAAAAAAAGTGACATTTTTGGAGTGCCGACAGAAGTGAAAACTTGGACAATTACGTTTTTATTTTTTGAATTGTCTGGACATATTTTTTTGTAATCGTCAGGAAACATTTTATTGTGCAGGAAATACTTTTAAATAATGTGTTTTTTTTATTCATTATTATAAAGTACTACTACAAAAATTGCATTACAATTTTCATTTAATGCGCAATTGTGCATGAAAAATAATGCATATTGTTTTACATAAAAAAATTGCAATAAAAAAAGACTGAATAATATTTATATGGCGCAGATGTCATACACACATCACGTTGGCACAATTTTTTTCTGATACCGATTTGGCAAAAAACCTCGAAGAAGTTTAAGAAATTTAAATTTCAACCCATTAATGGGTCCGTAACGTGACCCAGAATAACGGGAGAAAATTGTTTATGCTAGATTTGTAATGTATGAAGCATAAGCTTTCGATAGACATATTACATCAAAAAATGAGAAACGCCCCCCCAGCCCCCCTCCCAAAAAAAGTTCCTATAGGGACCCCCCCCCCCCAGAAGAGCCCTTTAGAAATCAAATCCACAAATCTCAAATTCAGTCTTTCTGATATTTAATAAAAAAGAGACGAAATCATTTTTTATTTATCCTCTTTCTTCAACAACCGCGAATGAAAACCAAACAGGAAACGAAACTTTAAATCAAAAGTCGTTAACGATAACAACATTATCGTCAGACAAAACGTTTGAAAATAAACAACAGTTACGAAGCGATAAAATGTTCTTTTGTAATGTAAAAAACTACATTTTTTCAAAAACGGGTGGAAAATCTAACAGAAAAGAACTACATAACTGAACTGAATTGAAAAACTGGTGAAAAATCTAGCAGTTATTGAATTAGCCAATATTAAGGAGTTATTTCTTCTGTGGTTGCATAGGCGTAACCAGCTTTTTGAACGGGTGGGTGCCCAGAATTTTTAACCTGAACTTGCTGGATACAAACAATATCTTATTTTATATAGTAAAACCTTCTAAAACGGAAGCCTATAAAACAGTTTTAAATTCCATTTTAGACAGTTTTTTTATCTTAGAGTGTATAATTGTGAGATTTTTTTAATAAGGGTTTTTAAGGGTGTTTTAATAAGGGGGGGGGGACGCAAATTTTTTAAATAATTGTGAATGGGTCTGCGCAAGCAGGGGGGGGGGCTGTCCGGGCTGTACTTGCTGGATACAAACAATATCTTATTTTATATAGTAAAACCTTCTAAAACGGAAGCCTATAAAACAGTTTTAAATTTTGTTTTAGACAGTTTTTTTATCTTAGAGTGTATAATTGTGAGATTTTTTTAATAAGGGTTTTTAAGGGTGTTTTAATAAGGGGGGGGACGCAATTTTTTTAAATAATTGTGAATGGGTCTGCGCAAGCAGGGGAGGGGCTGTCCGGGCTGTACTTGCTGGATACAAACAATATCTCATTTTATATAGTAAAACCTTCTAAAACGGAAGCCTATAAAACAGTTTTAAATTCCGTTTTAGACAGTTTTTTATCTTAGAGTGTATAATTGTGAGATTTTTTTTAAAAAGGGTTTTTAAGGGTGTTTTAATAAGGGGGGGATTCAAATTTTTTAAATAATTGTGAATGGGTCTGCGCAAGCTGGGGGGAGGGGGGCTGTCCGGGCTGTACTTGCTGGATACAAACAATATCTTATTTTATATAGTAAAACCTTCTAAAACGGAAGCCTATAAAACAGTTTTAAATTTCGTTTTAGACAGGTTTTTATCTTAGAGTGTATAATTGTGATATTTTTTTAATAAGGATTTTTAAGGGTGTTTTAATAAGGGGGGGGGGACGCAAATTTTTTAAATAATTGTGAATGGGTCTGCGCAAGCAGGGGGGGGGCTGTCCGGGCTGTACTTGCTGGATTTTATATAGTAAAACCTTCTAAAACGGAAGCTTTTAAAACAGTTTTAAATTCCGTTTTAGACAGGTTTTTTTTAATCTTAGAGTGTATAATTGTGAGATTTTTTAATAAGGGTTTTTAAGGATGTTTTAATAAGGGGGGGACGCAAATTTTTTAAATAATTGTGAATGGGTCTGCGCAAGCAGGAAGGGGTGGGGGGGTGCGCTGTCCGGGCACCCAGCCCGGACATTCAACATTGTTCGGCAAACGTTTCAAAAGAAACGATTAAGGACGTTTTTAATGAATATTATTATTATTTTAGAGGTACAAAAAATGAAATCTTGATTAAAACAAGTGAAGGAAGATGCTGTCATTAAGAACCATGTGTTATTTATTTAAGAGGGACTTTTCAGTAACATATTAATGCAATATTAGGTTCTAGCGTAGTAACACTGTTATTTATCCTAATACGATAAATAATGCCCATCCCTAGGTGGTACGCAAACAGAAGCTAAATCTCACAAAAAATTACAAGTTGAGTTAAGTTCTTCTGATAGACAGAAACAAACGAAAGAAGTCTTAGAACTTTTGGGTCAAGATATAATTTGTAATAATATTCCTCGGAAGAATCAGTAATTAAAGAGCTTAAACAAAATAAACTGTGGATTACAGATTTAGGAGCTGGAAGTCCAAAAATTGAAATTTTGATTGGAAGTGATTACTACGGACAACTTCTTACAGGTGGGGTAAAATAGCTAAAGAGCGGTCTTACAGCGATAGAGACGAAGTTTGGATCATCTTTGTGGTCGTTTAGAAAGTACATCACAGTCTTGTCTAAATTATGGAAATATGCTTATCACAAACCTAGCGTTAAAAGATATGATGATTCCAGGATTATGGAAATTAGAGACAATCGGTATAACAGATCCCTGTCAAACTTTGTCTAAAGCAGAAGAAGAATAACTCGCTCATGCTAATTTTATAAAAGAAGTTGATAGAAATATAGAAGGTCGCTACATTGTACTTCTTCCTTGGATAAACGACAAACGTGAGATTCCTTCAAATAGACACATAGCTGAACGAAGATTGATAAATTCAACAAAGGAATTAAAATCGATGAAAAAATATGAAGAATATGCTAAAGTTTTCTATGAATGGGAAGAAGAAGGCGTTATCAATAAATTTCCAAATGAAATACTCAAGGTTCCAGGACATTTTTTACCTCATCATTCCGCCATCAACCAAATAGTCTTACTACCAGTGTTCGACCAGTTTTTGATACATCGTGTAAGGTCGGGAGGTCTCCTTTAAATGATTATCTCTTTAAAGGACCAAACCTCATTGAACAAATTCCTGCAGTGTTAATAAGATTTCGTCAGAAGTCTATTGGGGTTGTAGCCGATATAAGAAGAGCATTTCTTCAAATTGAAGTCAAAAAATCAGATCGGCATTTCTTTCGATTTTTATGGTGGAAGAGTCCTGACGAATTTCAAGTTTATCAACACAATAGAGTAGTTTTTGGAGCAACTTGTAGCTCCTTTTTTCTAGGTGCTAAGATATAATTTATAAGATATATATGCGATAAGATATCATTTGAGTAATGTTGATGAAGAATATAAACAGACAGCTGAGAAGCTTATGAAATCATATTATGTAGGTAACCACGTGACTTCAGTCAACAATGTGCCTGAACTAGAAAATTTTATTTCAAAATCTACAGAAATCACGGCTGACGCGAAAATGGAATTAAAAATGTGGGGATTCGGGCCAATTAAAAGTGAATACAGCAGTTTCCTTAGCAAAAAAAAAGGTGCTCAGCAAAAATGTATCCACGATAGTTCCGATTTTAAGATTGAAGTGGGACATAATGGATTATAGTTAGAAGATCACTTATAAATTTAGTGATGAGATAGAAAATCTGTCGAAAAGAAAGATATTAGTTATAAGCCAGGGGATCTTCGATCCAATAGGATTTTTAGCCCCAGCATTGTTGCCAGCCAAACTGATAATTCAAGAAGCCTGGTCAACGAAATTAGATTGGGATGCTCCACTTCCAGAAGAAATCCGGAATATTTTTCAAAAATGGTATAGTGAACTCAAATATTTAAATGACGTGAAGATAACTAGACGTGTAGGCTATGGTTGTAAAGAAAAATGGTCTATTCATACATTTTGTGATGCAAATACCAGAGTTATGCAACAGCAGTTTTCTTACGCTGTGAAGATAACGACATAGTCTTTGTACATCTTTTAGGAGCTATGTCTCGTCTTGCCCCAATGAAAAATATAACCATCCTATGTTTAGAGCTTCTTGCTTGTATTTTAGGAATAAGATTGATTAACTTTCTTTTGAAAGCCTTTAATAGTATTTCCATACCAGTAAAGTATTGGACCGACTCTTCGACAGTTCTCGCTTGGATTCGAAGAAATGATCAAAATGGGGAATGTAGGCAATAGATTTAGAGAAATTTGAAAATTTTCCGAATCTAAACAATGAAACTTCGTACCTGGTCATCTCAACCCTGCTGATCTTCCTTTTCGAGAATGTAGTCCTAAACAGCTGCTGAAGATGAGATGGTGGGAGGGACCGGAATGGTTGAAGTTATCATAAGAAAATTGGCTACATTCAGAAGCAAGCCCCAACGAAGAATTAGTAATGATGGGAAAGAAGAAAAGTGCAGTATCTATTCTTTTATATTCTAATTCACATGAATTTATGACACAGTGGCGCTAACTTCTGGGTCTGCGGATCTGCCGCGCAGATCCTGAAAAATTTCTGCAGAACTTGCAATATCTTGACAAAGCCTGGAAAATGCAGGTATGAGATTTTTCCGCGAATTCGCGATTTTCCGTGTTTTTTTTCTTTCAGACAAGCTAAAAAGTGACGTGTCAAAAATTGTGGCACATCAAGCATAAGTATTTTATTTACCTATCATACGTAGTATAGGGTAAGTCTTGCAATCGTTTTGAAAATCGAAAAAAAAATTTTTTTGACGGATTTACACGTTTCAGATACTGGAGATTCCGAAAAACATATTTTTAGAAAAAAAAAATTGCCGTCCGTCTGTCTGTCTATAAACGCTCTATCTCGCGAACAAATGGAGATAGAGACTTAAAATTTTGTATGTACTTAGTAAGTAAGAATAGGACGAAGCCTATTTAATATCAGTAACCTCGATTATCCGGAACTATTTTTTTCGGACTCTCGGAAAAAAATTTGTCATATTTACATGTTTCAGAGACTGGAGATTCCGAAAAACATATTTTTAGAAAAAAAAATGCCGTCCGTCTCTCTGTCTGTCTGTAAACGCTCTATCTCACGAACAAATGGAAATGGAGACTTAAAATTTTGTATGTACTTAGTAAGTAAGAATAGGACGAAGCCTATTTAATATCAGTAACCTCGATTATCCGGAACTATTTTTTTTGGACTCTCGAAAAAAATACTTTGACGAATTTATACTCTTCAGGCACTGGAGATTCCGAAAAACATTTTAAAAAAAATTGCCGTCCGTTTGTCTGTCTGTAAACGCTCTATTTCACGAACAAATGGAGATAGACTTAAAATTTTGTATGTACTTAGTAAGTAAGAATAGGACGAAGCCTATTTAATATCAGTAACCTCGATTATCCGGAACTATTTACGATTGAACTATTATCCGGAACTCTCGAAAAATTCGTTCTGATAAAATGTATATAAAAAACCTATCGATTTTTTTTCTAATCGGAGGCGAAACTGAATTATGCAATGGCAGAATCTACATTCATCTTTTTATCTTACTTTTTTCAATCTTTCTTTTTATACACCTTTTTATAAATCTCGAAAATATGTTGGTTTCTGAGATTTCTGAAAATTAAGAATGCTTTCCGAAATCTTCGGAAATTTTGAACAGGTAATTGTAAATTTTTGTTCGTTGTTATAGTTTATTATTATTTAGTTTTTTTTTTTTTTTTGCTATTTTATCTGTTTTTCGCGGAAGTAATTTGTTTCGAAATTTAACAAAGTCAGTCATCAATCCGAAAATTCGGTGATAAGGTCACGAAAAAAACTCAATTTTGTCAAAAGATCGCGTAATAAACGTGAACTATGTCAAAAAATTGTAGGAAAAAATTGCATAAATTGCGTAAAAACACCAATTTCGCCAAAGTTTCGCGAATAAAACATTAATTTTGTGAAAATATCGTGGAAAAAAACACGAAAATCGTCAAAAGATCGCGGAAAATTTCGTCAAAAACCAGTGTGAAAAACACACATTCTGTGAAAGTATCACAGAAAAAAGCGAAATTCGTTTGAAGATAGTGAAAGAAAAAGCAAATTCTTTCAAAGAATCAATAGATAAATGCGGATTTTCGCAAAATATCGCAGAAAAATTAGAATTTCGCAAATGAAAGCGGAAAAAACGCGAATTATTTCGAAGAATCGCAGAGAAAACGTATATTCTGTCGAAAAATCGCGATAAAATTGCGAATTTTGGCATAAAGTCTGAAAAAAATCTCGATAAAGACGTGAATTTTGTCAAAAAATAGTGATGAACACACAAATAATCGTGGAAAAAACTTTAATTTCGTTTAAATATAGCAGGAAAAAAGGAAATTCTTTCAGAGGATAGTGAGAAAAACACGAAATTCAGCAAAAGATCGCAGGGGAAAAACGCGAATTTTGGCAAAAGATTTCGAAGAAAAATGCAAATTTAAAAAAATCACGAATTTTGGAAAAATGAAGTAAAAAACTCGAATTTTCCTCAAAGATAGCAGCGAAAAAGCAGAAATAAAATGAAAATATGATAAGACTTCAATAATTTAATTTACTGTTATTTATACTTCTATCTTCAATGTAATTTGTATTGCAGTATTTGACTTTTTTAAAAATTTCTTTTAAGATACTTTTATTTGATTTGATATTTATTCCTGAAATGATTGAGCAAACTTATTCTTACGTGTAATAAACTAAAATTTTTGTTTCATACCCATTTTTCTGCAATTTATGCGTTAAACTAGGGATGCGTAATCTATGGCCTGCGATGGGATAGCGTATCGCCCGCGAATTTCGTCAATTTACAACTGGAAAAAATTGCAATTTTTGTGCATATGTTACAATAAAAAATGGTAAGTTTCATCACTTTATCGGGGAAAATATAAAATTTCGTCACTTACGAATTGCAAATTTCTTTGATCGGCACGGAAAAATCGCGAAATTCATTGATCGTGGGCGGAAAAAGCGATTTTTGTCGATATGGCTCGGGTTTCGCTCATCAGAAATGGAAAAATCGCAAATTTTGCCCATGAGGCTCGGAAAAAATAACAAATTTCTCCGATCGAGCACATTAAATTCGCGAATTTTGTAGATCAGGTACGGAAAACTCTTCGAATTTTGTCAATCGGACGCGAAAAATCGCACATTTCGTTGTTCGGGCAAGGAAAAAGTTTTCAGTTGTTTATGATGCTCGAAAAAATTGCAAATTAAATTCATCGGTTGCAAATAAAAGCATGTTTTCTCGGTTTATCGAGTGAAAAAACGCGAATTCCGTTGATCGAACACAAAATATTTCGTGGATCAGGGACAAAAAAAAAAATCACAAAATTCGTGAATAAGGCACGGAGAATCACGAATTTCTCGATGTCACTCGGAAAACTTTTAAAATCCGTTGATCGACTGCGAAAAAATCGTGAATTTCGTCAAATTATCAAGCGAAAAAATAACGAGTTTCATCTTGTCGAGTTAAAATTGTAGATTTCGTCAGATTTTATACAAACATCGTGAATTTTGTTAATCGTGAGCGGAAAATTGCGTATTTTGTCAATTAAGGGTAGATAAAGCGCTAATTTTATTAATTGGATTTAAAAAATCGCAAATTTCGTCAGTCCGAGACGAGAATATTGTTGATCGACGAGTTTTGTTGATCACACATGGAAAAATTGCTAAATACATCAATCAGGCTCTTAAAAAATTCCAAATTTCGTCGATCCATTTCGCAAGAATTGCGAATTTTGTCAATTAATCGTGGAAAAATCGGGAATTTCGCCGATCTAGAACGGAAAAGGCGCAAATTTCGTCGATTAGCTTTGTAAAAATCGCAAAATTCCTGGATCAGCTTTGTAAAATACGAAAATTTCGTCGATCGGCTTTCTAAAAACGCGAATTTCATCGATTAGGTGTGGATAAATCGCGAATTTCGTCAATCAAATGCGGGAAAAAATGAATTTTATTGATTATCCGAGTAAAAATCGCGAATTTCGTTGTTCAGCTTTGTAAAAATCGCGAATATTGTTGATCAGATTCGTAAAAATTTCGAATTTTTTGATTGGGAACGGAAAGATTCTGAATTTTTTCAAACAGACTGAAAAATCTTGAATTCCGCCGATAAAGCACGCGAAAATTTCGAATTTCGTGGATCCAGTGCGGTAAAAACTCTAATTTTGTCAATGGGACACGAAAAATTGCGAATTTCGATGATCGTGCGAAAGGAAATCGCAAATTTTGTCAGTCATGCGAAGAACAATCGCGAATTTCGTCTATCATTTCGTAAAAATCGCAACTTTCGTCGGTAAGGTGCTGAAAAATTACAAATTTTGTCGATCGGCTTCGTAAAACTCGCGAATTCTGTCGATCAAGCGCAGAAAAATCGCAAATTTTGTCGATCAAGCGCAGAAATCGCGAATTTTGTCGACCATGCGAAGAAAAATTACAAATTTTGTCATAAGGTGCGGGAAAATTGCAAATTTCGTCAATCAGACGCGAAAAAAATGTGAATTTTATTCATCATGTCAGAAAAATCCCAATTTTCGTCGATCAGCTTTTAAAAATCGTGAATATCGTCGATCGGATTCGTAAAAATTTCGAAATTTTTTGATTGGAAGCGGAAAGATCGTGAATTTTTTCAAGCAGGCTCGGAAAAATTGCGAATTCTGTCGATAAAGCCGGAAAATTTGCAAATTTCGTTGATCAAGCGCGGATAAAATCGCCAATTTTGTCAATTCAGCATGGAAAAATTGCGAATTTCGACGATCATGTGAAGGGAAATCGGGAATTTTTTCGATCATGCGAAGAAAAATCGCAAATTTCGTCGATCAATTTCCTAAAAATTGTAAATTCTGTCGATCAAGCGCGGAAAAATCGCAAATTCTGCCGATCAAGCGCAGAAAAATCGCAAATTTCTTCGATCAAGCGCGGTAAAAATGCGAATTTCGTCGATCATGCGGAAGAAAATCTCGAATTTCGTCTTAAATTGGTAAGAAGCCTAAAGTGCTCTGAGTTTGCATTAAAATGCTCAAAATGCATCAGCTTCCGTGATTATGACCCAGACCCCCTAGTTCATTCAATTCGTTTTCTAGTCCTGCACATCGGGTGTTCATCAACATCTCCTCTAACAACTGCCCTTGTGGCAGACCCAGCTTTTGGACCAAAATTGGCTCCTATGTTATGATATATAGTAGAATTTCAAAATTTGGTAGATTTATTAATGTCATATGATGGATGAAGAGATTCATAATGAAATGTAGAAATCGAAATACATGTTTTCCATTAGAATTGTCAATTGATGAAAAGGAAGATGCGGAAATGTCGCTCTGGTCAATAATACAATCTGAAAGTTTTGGTAATACTACTGATGCAATAAAAAGATTAAAGGTTATAAAAGATCAAGAAGGATTGTGGAGAGTAAAAACAAAGATATTAGAGCGGGATGACGAGTTTTCTTTCAGATATCCAATTTTATTACCATCAAAACATCATGTAGTGAATTGATTGATTCAAGAATGTCATTTAAAGAATTGTCATGCTGGACTTCAAACAGTTGGATCCATTTTAAGAGAAAAATATTAGATAATTTGTTCTAGACGCAACATTAGAAGTCAATTGTCTAAGTGTTACAGATGCAAAAGATACTCTGCAAAACCATATACTACACCTCCAATTCATTTATCTCTAGAAAGAGTCAGAGATTCCAAAGTTTCTGAAGTTGTTGGAGCTGATCTTTTTGGCCATCTTTTCGTAAAGCAAAGATCCAAAGTTTGGGTTGTACTTTTTACATGTGCAGTATATAGGGCAATACATTTGGAACTTGTATCCAGTCTCTCAACAGAAGGATTCATTCAGTCACTTCGAAGATTTTTATGCAGAAGAGGAAGGCCGACTACTATATGCTCTGATAATGGCTCCAATTTTAGAGGTACCAATAACCTCTTAAAATCATTGTATTGGAAGGCAATAATTTCTTCGAAAGAACTGTCTCCTATTAATCATCCATCCAGCATCAGCTTGGTGAGGTAGATGATGAGAAAGAGTACAACTAGAAGTGACAGAGTCGTAAAGAGACTTGTGAAATAACTTTTTTTTTTTTTTTTTAAATTCTGAAATGACTTTTCTAGAACTCTAAATGTTTTATTATTGTTTAGTTATTATCTTTATTTATATATATTTTTTATTCTGAATTAGTGTTTAATTTGATCAAAAGTAATCTTATGTTTAATTTGGATTCCGCCTAAATTAAAGGTGAGAGTATGTTAGGAATTGATAAATTAATATTTAATTTTATTTTCTCAGCATTTGCAAATTTACCATTGTGATATTTATTTTATTTATCAAACGCGATGCGTTGCTATGGCAGCGAAGCTGTTTTTTATTTACTTTTCTTTTACTTTTTTTTCTTACGAGATGAAGTAAAAGTTTAGGGAAAAAAGTTGGCATCAATTTTTTGAAGGAAGGAAAACTAATTTTTTGAGAGAACGTTTATATCTTTTGTTTGTCGTGTGCGTCTTAAGTTTTATTGAAGAATTATGTTATTTTTGTGAAAAGACATTACAAGAATTTTTCAAGATCGGTATACAAAAATTTATATAGGATCATCTTTTCCGTTCGATGATCCGAAATTTCCAAGGTAAAATGAATTTATATTTTGTATATATGTAAATACTTTGAATTCAATATTTCTTCATACTTCCCAGTCTACTATTGTTCTATGTATATAATACAATTTATTAAAAAGAAAATTCAAGTATAATTATAGTATTTTTGAACCCAATTATTAAGTTTTGCTTGCATACAAAACAGCGACCAGAGACTTCATTGCTTATCGTGTATGATAAAAATAAAGAATACTAATGTTTATTATTTAAAATTGTATTTAGTGTGTGCTTTAATGCCTAAAATTTCTTACATACATTTTGTGGTCCGTCAAGCTGGAGAAGTGACCTAGTGACCTATGGATATGTGAAAAATATTTTCAATATTGTATCATAAGAATTTAGCTTCGAACTTTTTTATTATAACTGCAAAATTATTTCAAAAGAATATGCGCTCCTATTCTATGTGCTGTTATTGCTCTTGGATAAGACGAAAAGGGTAAGTTCTTGCATCTTTATCACTTCAATATAATTTCTATTTCTTTGAAAATATTATTTAAATATGGAAGCTGTATTAAAAGAAAAAAAATATTAAAATTTAACGTAACTAAGGCAAATAATAATAGTTTGGATAAGTTTGAATTAGAACTTTACGAAAAAAAAATCGCCTGCCTTTGAAAAGGAATTGATAGAGATATTTAACAAAATTTTTCAACTTTGTGACGATAAAGATGTTGATGAATACATTGCTAAACAACAATCTATCCAAGAAAATATAGATAAAATATATTTAATTGTAAAAAGAAAGTTAGTTGAATTAGCTCCAGTTTTAACGAAAAGTGAAGTAAATGTAAGCGAACCAATCCGCTTACCTAAATTAAATCTTCCATCATTAAGTGAGCAATTACATGAGTGGTTATCATTTAGAGACATTTTTATTTCTAGTATTCATAATAATTCAGGTTTATCAGCTTCACAAAAATTCTCCTATTTAAAAATATCGTTGCATGCTGATCCTTTAAGGAACATTCAGTCGATTCCAGTTACTGATACTAATTATGAGACAGCATAGAATCTTTTAGAAGTTAGATTCTCAAATAAACGAGATCAAGTATTTGCGCATTTGAAACGTTTTATGTCTTTTCCTTCCATACAAACTGAAAATCCATCCTCAATATTAAAATTAGAAGACAATTTAACTGAATGAATAAGATCATTAGAAGTTCACGAGCAAAAAATAGAGGGGTTTTCAGACACCACATTTGTGTATATGTTAATTAAAAAGTTAGATTCTTCGTGTAAGCTTTGGTGGGTACGAGAATCCAAAAGAGATGAAATACCGAAAGTATCGGAGTTGATTTCCTTTTTAAAAAATCATGCTCGAACTTTACACTTCTGAAACAACCATTAACACATTCAGTCAAAAAAGCAAGCTAAAGAAAAAAAGACATCATTTTAACACTAGTGCGAAAAATTCTAAGTGCATTTACTACAAAAATGATTCGCATTCATTATTTAAATGCAATGTATTTCAGAAAATGCCTGCGAATGATTGATTTTGTTAAAAGAAACAAAATATATTTCAATTGTTTATCAAGTTCAAACCATTATTCGTGTACATTTTGAGGAAAACATCATTCATCTCTTCTTCACATACGAAAAAAAGAAAAGAAAAAGAAAAAAAAGAAAAAAAATACTTCAGTGAAAATCAATCAACAATCATCAGAAAGATTAGAAATGATTGCGAATTCATCTGTTGCCAATCAGGATAAGACATGCAGTTTAAATTTCGAAGCTTTGAAATTTGAAAGTAGGAATAGTAATTTCGCAAGAACTTCTGTAAATAATTTATGTCAAAAGAGAAAAACCACTATTTTATCGATTGCTTTAATTAATATTGAAAATGTTTCAAGTGAATTTATACTTGTGCATGCATTAATAGATGTCTGCTCAAATTACTTATATATTTGTGATAATTTTGCAAAATTATTAGTATTATAGAAATGAGAAATTTAATGTTTCTGTTTCATGTTTGAATGATTCACAGATAAGTGTCAAATGGGAAATGGGGCTACTATTTCGCATAAGGCTGATTATAAGAGACCAATAGATTTTTTTATTGTTCCAAAGATAAAAAATTTATACCACGGCATTATTTTAAACTTCCATTTACTGAGCTGCCTCAAGATGTGAAATTAGCAGATCCAAAATTTAATGAACCTAATAAAATAAATGTTTTGCTAGGAACTGAGTGTTACAACGAATTATTGCAAAATGGTCAAGTCCGCTTAAGAAATTCTGATGTCATTTTACAGAATACCGGATTTGGATATGTAGCGGGAGGTTGTACCTCTGATTCGAATGCTGATAATGATTACAATTATTATGGATTAATTTGCAATGTGGAAGAAGAATTACCCAATTTTTTTGATTTAGAATTCATTGGAATTAGGGAAGATCCTTATTGTAATGATGAAGATAAGGCATTTGAAATTTTTACCGAAACGGTTTCCTACAAAGATAATTCTTACGAAATTGTCCTTCTGTGGAAGAAAGAGAATGAATTTCAGCGATAATTATAAGGGTTCTGAGAAAAGGTTTAAATATTTGATTAATAAAATGCGAGACGATAATTTATTTTCTCAATAAAAAAAGATTCTGAAAGAATATCTTGATT
This sequence comes from Maratus speculifer, assembly GCA_964019185.1. NCBI lineage: Eukaryota > Metazoa > Arthropoda > Arachnida > Araneae > Salticidae > Maratus > Maratus speculifer. The sequence goes on along the minus strand of OZ025290.1, from coordinate 49,770,427 downwards.
GTGATATAATTGAAAAAGTGTTTGATTCACTTAGACCGGGAACACTCATATTTTATTTACCACATCGCGCGGTTTTTAGAAAGGATAAGTGTCACCACTAAAACACGAATTGTGTTTGATGCTAGTTCTCATGATGTAGGGCAACTATCTTTAAATGACCTGCGTTCTATCTGCGATCACACTTCCCACTTTTTTATAATAAACATATACAAAGTAATATTAAAGACTTTTAAAGTTAAAAATTTGAAATACTGATTGGAAAAAAAAGAAAGAAATGTGTTATGTTTCATTTTTTTTTGTTTATTTCTGTTTATTATGTGTATTCCTAGACATTATTCTAATCAGATTTTTCTTATATACAGTAGAATCCTCCCTATTACGAACTGAGTTCTGGCAAGTAACGATTTTTTCACCTTTAAAACAGAAAAAATTATAAAGTTGTTCTTGGAAAATGTACATTTACTGTTATACAAAGAAGTTAAATATGCATACAGCTTAACATTGATGAAAACGCCTAAAACCAAACTGAAATGAAACCTAGTTAGTTACTGTACATGCCGGTGTACAGCTCTGTAGAATCGTTTTAAATCATTGTTAAACACAAAAATAACCAACACTGTCAGAAAATTTCGTCAATATACACTAAGTTATCCTTATTTTTTCACAAATAGTTCCCGTACTTCCAGAAAACATATTTGATCCGTGAATCCATTTCAATTCCGTCGAAAAAAGGGGAAGAGATTCCGTTTATTCCTAGCACGCATGCCTATGGAGTCAATTAGTAATAAATTCAAATTTATTTTTAAAATGAAAAGCAAAAAATTCTATAGATTAAGATGTCTATTTTAGTTTAAAAAGACAAAAATGTTTTCAAATTTTAAAATAAATAACAATTAATTTCTTCATTAATTCAAAAATACTCTCAATTTATTATTTAAAGTTGCATTGATTGAATAAAGTTGAATTTATAAAGTTATTTATAAATAAATATTCTCATTAAAATATTCTTTAATTGAATACATTTAAAATATATTTTAATAAAAATATTAAATGAAAAAAATATCGATATTACTCCAAAATAATCTTATGAAATAAAAATAGAACACCCATATTTTACCTATAGCAATCTGCGTAAATTATTTAAAATTCACATTTTTATGTTACATTAAAATTGTCGTATAAAAGCTCCAGGCATAATCTCTAATCTCATTAAAAACAAAATCTTCCGGAAATTAACTTCAAAATTAAAAGCTTTTTAACAAAATAGACCAAACCACACCCATATGAAACGAACACATTTCCTTCAAAGCATTTTTCTAATGTACAGCGGTAGCCCCGGCTAGCGCGCTCTCCTTCTATCGCTATAGTAGGTGGTTCGATCCCCGCGTCTGCCGATTTTTCCTTTTCCAAACTTTCTTGAATTGTCAGATATTTTACCTCTTTCAACTGAGGAAAAAATAAACGGATATCCGTCAATTTACATAAAATTACTGGCAGCACTGCTGCTAGTAAATTTTCTGTGAAAAGAAGGACTTTTTTTTAGAATGAATGACACTTTTAAAAAGTAAAAACAGTGTTTTTTTAATCTAGTGATAATGATTAGTTTTTATTAAAACAAGGTAGAACCCGTCGAAATTCGATGAAAAAGAAGTATTTAAAAAGGAACAGTTTCATTTATTTTAAATAAACCTGCAAACTTAGTTTCAATAAAAAAAATGTATCTTATATTGGCAAGTCTAATTTTAAGGGAAAAATGATATTTACCCTAAAGTTAACAAAATAATATTTTTATAAAACTCAGTTGTAGAAATTATTAAAATAAAACTTTATTAAATTATTAAAATTATTAAAATAATCGTATATGTAGGCAGTAAAATATAATGAAGATCGTTTTTAGGTTACAGTTATCAATTAAGGCTCTAATGCTTGGTATTCCAAAATGAAAAATTGCAATATTTATTCCACTTTGACTCAATCATAGACCTATCTCCCTGTAAAGCCTAAACACAGCCATCATTTACACCATCTAAAAATTTACATATGCATCTCTCATGTCCGCATTCACGTTACAAAAAAATAAAATAAAAATAAAAATAAAAAATAAAATAAATAAAAATAAAATAAATAAATAAATATAGTTAAAAAAAACTAAAAAACACGCTTTTTAAGTATATCAAACTAAAAAGTGAAAAATAATTCGTACTATAAGCTGAAAACGAAAATAGATGAAAAATACTATATTACTATAAAATCATTGTTATTATAGAAATCAATTAATAAGCAATAAATAAAATTATCGTGGAAAAAAAGTATGGGGTGCTTCTTAAGAACTGATAAATGGAGCATGGTAGATGGAGCACCTCACGCTTTTTTTCCACGATAATTTTATTTATTGCTTATTAATTGATTTCTATAATAACAATGATTTTATAGTAATATAGTATTTTTCATCTATTTTCGTTTTCAGCTTATAGTACGAATTATTTTTCACCTTTTTAGCTTGATATACTTTAAAAGCGTGGTTTTTAGTTTTTAACACGCTTTTATTTTAAACTATATTTATTTTAAAATTTACAACGAAAGGACATCGATCCAAATCACTTTTTTTGGTCGACTCTGGTTAATTTAAATATGCATATCGAATCCTATTAAGAATGTATAAAAAAAATTCTTCACATTATGAAAGACAATATTTTTTTGCCAGATATAGCAAAATTTGGAGACATTCTTTCATTTGGCACCAAATACGTGTTGTGGCTTTCGTAATCTTAATAGTCAATTTTTCGGCCAAATATCGCCAGTATTTTGTGAAATATCGCCAACTTATTGGTTGCAGCCATTTTCTCATGACTATGACCCGTATTACCCAAAATGACCCACTAATCAAATTTGATCAAACATGTGATTAGCTCAAAAGTCTCCAGGTAATCAAAAACAGTAGAATATAAAATTGAATCAAAATCGTTTAAGCCGTTTCTTAGATAAAATTAGCTTGACAGCATTCATCAATAAAGCGAAATGGCCCACTAATATAATTTTGTTTAAATTGCGACTCTGCCCAATAGTCTTCTCGTGATAAAAGACGTTTCGTTACAAAATTTAGGTAAAATTGATTGAATCGGTGTTATATATAATTAGAATAACCTTAACCCATTATGACCCAAAATGACCCATTAATCGAATTTTCGCGAGCATGTGTCCTGGTCCAATGGTTTTCTCTTGCCCGAGAATATCATAATACAAAATATAGTCAAAATGGTGAGAGAGATTTTCTACATAAAATTAGCATGACCCATCAATGGCCCACAAATGACCCTTATAATCGAAATCTCTCGAACATGTGACTTAGCCCATTAGTTTCCTCGTGTCTAAAAATTGTTACATACAAAATTTCGTTAAAAACGATCCGGCCGTTCTTTAAATATAAATAGCTTGACCCAGACCCTTTATGACCCATTAATCGAAATTTCTCGAGAGTGTGACCTAGCCCAATGATTTTCTTGTGCCAAAAAAAAATTTATATACAAAATTTCGTTAAAATCGATCCACCTGTTCTTTAGATGTAGCTTGACATGATCCATTATGGCCCATCATGACCCACAAATGATCATTATAGTCGAAATCTCTCAAACATGTGATTTAGCCCTTTAGTTTTCTCGTGTCAAAAAACTGTTCATACAAAATTTCGTTATAATCGACCACGCCGTTCTTTAAATATAAATAGCTTGATCCAGACCCTTAATGACCCAATATGACCCATTAAAATTTTTTCTCGAACATGTAACCTAGCCCAATATTTTTCACGTGCTCGAAAACCATAGAATGCAATTTTTAGTCAAAACTGCGTGAGAAAATCTTTAGATAAAATTAGCATGACCCACAATGACCCCAAAAATGACCCACTAACCGAATTTTCTTGAACATGTTACCTAACCCAATGGTCTTCTTGTAATCCAAAACGATAAAATATAAAATTTGGTCAAAATCGTTAGAGCCGTTTTTTAGATAAAAATGGCTTGACCCATAATGACCCACTAATCGAAAATTTTCGAACATGTGACCCAGCCCGATAGTTTTCTCGTGCCAAAAGACTGTTACATGCAAAATTTCGTTATAATCGATCACGCCGTTTTTTAAATATAAATAGCTTGACCCAGACCCTTAATGACCCAATATGACCCATTAAAATTTTTTCTCGAGCATGTAACCTAGCCCAATGATTTTCTCGTGCCCGAAAACCATAAAATGCAATTTTTAGTCAAAATTGCGCGAGAAAATCTTTAGATAAAAAAGAAAATTTCAAACTCACAAGCTCACAAACTCACATACAGGTGAAGCTAATAAAAGCGTGTTAAAAAGTGTTAAATTGATTATTTTAAAATCATAAAGGAGAAAACAAGTCCCACAACTATTCATTAAAATATATTTTTGTGAAGAGAATGTATTGTATCGTATGTAAACTAAGTTTGCAATAAACTATATAAACTATAAATTATTTAATTGATAAATAACAACGAAATGAAACCAAAATTCTCCGGATTTTATAACAGACGATATTGTTGAAATAGACCATTTTTTAATTTCGATTTTTTTCGCTTTTTATAAGAAAATGGCAACAAACGGGTACAGAATCTGCTTTTTTCCCCTTTACTTTTAATAGAAAACTTGTGTTGTCACGATTACAAAAACTGTATATGAAACTAAAATAATAATAATAATAATAATATCTCAATAACAAATTAAGGTACAATTTTCAAACAAATTGCATTTAAAAGTACATTTTTTCCCCTGTTCGATGCTGTAAAATTAAAAATGTGCGATGTTTAAAAGTAGCAAAAATTGCAAAACCAAAATTTCATTTCAGAGTGTTGCCATTCGCAAAATGACGTAAGCGTTACGCACAGATACATTTGGCCTTTATTATACAGATATTACACTGGTGTAGTCGTAATAAAAACAGAGGATATATGTTCTAAGCAGAGGGTATACACTCAATGCCGAGAGTATACACTGTAAAAAAAAATTCAAGAGGTTACTAAAAATTTTTTAGTAAATTTGTATTCCACAGAATTTTTTAGTAACCATTACAAACTTTTTTTTTGCAAGTGAAACACGCATTTCTTTTGTAAACTGAACAAAAGAATATTTTGTATAACTAACTTAAAATGTTTTAGTATGAGCCACCAAGCAAATTTTAGTAATAGCTCCAAAATTATTTTTAATAACAATTACGTGCGACCGAAGGGCAGGAGATTCCTTCGAGCTGCATCCAGACTTTTGAAGCGATAGATTTTCGGCAAAAACGCAATAGATGGCAGCACCAAACATTGCGATAAGCTCCAACAGGAAATTCATAACCCCTTTATTATAGAGTACTTACACTACATACATTCGGGGTGTACTTGGCGCTGTCCAGTATTGAACCCGGGACCTTTTAGCCTGGAGTCCGTTACTATAACCACTATGCTACCGAGGACACGCCAAGTGAGTTTTAGTAATAGCTATTAAAAATATAAAGCTATTAACTCTATTCGTTGCTAACTTTTTTCTAGTAATTCTTACAGATTTTCTAGTAACCGACTGAGATTACTAAACATTTTTTTGTAATTACAAGGATTACTAAAGTTTTTTTAGTAGATCGACCCTTTTTTTTTTACAGTGTACCTTAGGATCCGCATACTATAACTTTCTTGAGAAACATAGGTTATATGGTGCTCTTAAAAAAAAAAAAAAAAAAAAAAAAAAAAAAACTCAAGATATACGGCGTTTACCCGCCACTACATCCTTGTGAATAAGTAACTTCTTTTTGTCATTGTTTACCCAGATTTATGTATGGAGTTCCTTCTTTCTCCATAAATTATTTAGAAAAATTATTTATTGCTGTGATATTACAGTTGGAGTTTTTATTTGAAGATTGTGTTACATATTAACAGTGAATTTTAAATTAAGTTATTAGGAATAACAGAAGCAGTTAACTACGTGCTGATCAAAACTTTACAGAGTTGACACTTGCAGATATCCATGCAGTTAATTCACGCCTTAACAAGTCAATACGTTGATTATTATTAATGAAATCCGCCTATTCCGAATTCCCACAGAGCAGCGTTCGGTTTCAATTAATTCAGAATAATGGGACTCTACTGTATCTGCATAAGATAAAACAAAAGTTATAACCCGAATTAAAATGCATTTTTTCAGTATATCCATTTTTAATAAATATTTTTCATTTAAACACGTATATTTAATTATAAAAAAATTCATTAATTTGATTTGATCTCTATTCAACAAATATTTAAATGGAATAATGAGACTTCGTTCAATAGAAGTGTCACTGTATTAGTATGATTAAAAAAAAAAAAAAAAAGGTTATCTTATGAAAACAGCATGTCAATTTTCAAATTTGTATCAGTCAGGTAATTTTAAGCATATGAATGGCATTAATTTGAAATTTTGAACTTTGTCACACATTTTAAACTTACCTCAATTTTTAAAGACGGTTCACTGAATTGAAAGGTGTCCTCTGCAGCCCAGGGTTGTTTTGTCTCAAAGACATGAGCTTGTGCATAAACCTTCAGCGTGTTAAACTCTACCAATTTAGGCAAATATCTTTCAGGACGCACTTCGAGAGCTATTTCCTTTTCTGAAAGAAATAAAAAATATTTTAAAGATACAGTCACATGTAAACGCACCGATTTAAAATAGCATACACTTTATGGCCATTAATGACCAAACACTAGCGATTTTAGACGTTTTGTTAAATATTTATAAACTAGAAATAACAACGTACTACTTACTATATTATCAAATATAGTAGTACGTGTAATATTGTGTATACTATATTGACACGAATCAATCGATATATGGATACAGCCCCTCATCTTTTTGCTTCATTTTGGGAATAACGGATTTTGAACTCATTCTATCGACGAAAATTTTCAGAATTTGCCAGCTATGTTTTTGGGATTGCCATAAAAGTTGCTCTACATTTAGCTAACACATTATGACAATTATATTTTGATTGTGTTCACGGATGCGCAGTGAAGCATTATTAAGTAAGCCCGCTCATTTTAAAACAATTATTATTTTTTTTTCTGATTACAGGGTATTAGGTACAATGTAGTTTGTCATATTTTCTGAAAAGAAAAATTTTTTACATTAAAAACTCTGCAAATTATAAGCAAAAAACTTGAAAAATATTTTGACTGTTTTTATAAAAACCTTATTTTTTTTACGAATATTCTCATAAAAATGAACACAGTTTATTATAATAAGTCACTTAATCATAATCTGCAGTTTGAATGCTTTTTCTACATTAGTTTTGACAGAGTTATACAAAAGATCTTCGTTATTTTTCAATTTGTTGAGGCTGCCCTATTGGATTCCGTGAAAAACATCTTCACGAAAATATATGACCTGTACTATTTTGTTTACAAAACATAGAATTTCAGAAAAATAACTTTAGTCACGAGTGTCCGGTCATTAATGGTCATCAAGCACTAAAGCATAAAAATTTATCAGTTATATAATGTATAACGGATAGGTCTTTATCTTTATGCTTTAGTGCTTTAACTCTTTAACGTTCATTGGTTTCTCTACGAAACCACAAAATTTTAATTCCAATATCCAACAACGACACCAGAATTTTAATTAAGAAAAATCCTTTTTATTATATATATATATATATATATATATATATATATATCTGAAAAATCATTTTTTCTAATTCCCAAATATATTTGTTCGCAATTACCGGTGTCAATCATTTATTTCAAATCTTAGTAATGAAAATGCTTTGTCCGTTAAAGGGTTAACCACATTATATACAATACAAGTGAAAAAAATTAAAATATATTACGCTTGATAGTATTTTATGGTAACAAAATTAATAATACAAACACACACACACAGAGACATACAAACAGGCAGACATTTTGTAAAAACATGTTTTTTGGAATCGCTGACCCCTAAAACGTGTAAATCTATCGAAAACCGGAAGTCGAAAAAAATTTCGATTACAATACTTTCTTCTGTTGAAGATGGAAGAAAGTAAAAAAGGAAATTTCATTTTATATATTCGCTAAATGTTTGTCAGCAAATAATTATTTTGGTACTTTCCGTTACAAAATCAAAATTATGTACCGTAAAATGGGGTGAATCGGAACACTTTTCAACTTTAACGTTAAAAAAAAGCAGTAACAGATTTTTTAATTATTTTATTTTTCTACTGAAAACTTCGGTCTTGTTTTGTTCTTTACTTTTTAAGCAAAAACGAAACATTTTTATTGTTTATATGTATAGTATTTGTTTTTTTTTAATGGTGTTCCGATTCACCCCGCAGATAGGGGTGAATCGGAACAAATGCTATGATCTTTATTTATTCCGATTCAAACTTTAATAGGATTAATAAAAACAGTTAATATAGATAAGGGAGGAATAGAAACACATAGTTGCTGTGAAACCAAGCCTTTATTTTATATAAAAATAAAGGTATGCCTTTTTAAAAATTAGAAAACAACTTTTAAATCAAGAAAAAATAAAAATTATTTTAAGAAATTATATTCGAATTGCAGAAGTAGAATTTAATACAAATTTAGCCCTGTTCTGTGTTATCCTTTACTAGTAGTCATTGGGTAAGTGAATCTATTGAGTAACTTCAATCGCTGCATGTATTAATACGATCTACTAATACGCCCTCATCCCCTAACCCTTAGTACTGTTTGCATCCCTCTCTTTTTCAATTGGTTATGGTTTTCCATTTTGAGATGTTTGTGTAATGTTGTGGATATCAGAAAATAATTCTGCGCAGTTGTTCTACCTAATTTGCTATGTTTAAATTATTTTATTGTGTGTTCCATGTCTGTTGGATTAGGCGTTGACTTTTTTGTTTAACCAAGTAATTTCTTGGCACCTTTGAAGTCTTCAAGTAATTAGAACAAACAAAATATTGTTACAATACATATTCATATACAGTCGAGCCTCTATATAACGAAATCCATCGTTCCAGTAAAAAATTCGTTATATAGAGAAATTCGATGTATAGAGTATGATGTTAAAAATAGTATTTAATGTGTAAATTTTGAACAAATATTATTTTTGATCTTTTTAATTAAGAATTTGAAATGTTTAAAAGTATACATTAACCTAACATTTTATTTCTTACTTATTTAAGCAGTTTCAAAAAAGAGAAAAGACATTTATTTGAAAGCTTAATGAAAATCAAATAAGGAAGACTTATATAAATTTCAGAGGAAGAAATCTGTAATTTTTTGTTGTTTTGATTTTAAAATTACAATTGTTACGCTCTCAAGAAAAATTCTCAAATTTTAGCAAGGAATGAAAAATTGTAGTTGATATTTTCCTCCATTTGAAGGTCTCTCTTATGTGCTCTCATTGATTCCTCTCTTATATGTGAAACAATTCAATTGACTGTGTTTTGAGAAGGATGTTGAAAGGTGTGTGGGAGGTGGGATGAACTTGTTAGATTTAAAGAATAAGGAGAGAAGTAATATTTATAAAAAAAAAAAACCTCTCCACTGAACGATAAATCAAAAATAAGTGATGGAAAATTGATTCCATATGATTTCGAAGCTTTTTTAAAACTGAATAAATTAAGATCAATTTATGAAAAAATTCGTTATATGGAGATAGATATTTCGCTATATAGAGTCTGTTTTTAATGTAATCATGCGAAAAGAGGACCGTTCTTACTAAAAATTCGTTATAAGGAGGAATTCGATGTATGGAGTTTCGTTATATAGAGGTTCGACTACATATGTTTTCATATATTACATGAAACTATTACTGTATAGAACAATAAACCACGAGAGAAAACGTGTTCCGATTCACCCCGTAAATCTTAAACCTCTGATGTTTCAAGAAATTTTTCATTTTTTCATTATGTAGTTTAGAAATAAGTAGAATTTAATACTGAATATCGTTAACAGGTCTATCATTAATTAAAAATCCCCTCTCTTAGGTTTAGAATACGAAAAATACTGTAGTTACATACAAAGTTTTGAAGGCGTTGAAAAAATGAGGTTTTTGAGGATCCTCTTGAAGTTTTTTTCATATACCCCAGTAGTTGTGCAAACATGCCAAAACTGAATTTTCCAACTCTTAATGTTATTATCTTCTTATAAAAAAATTGGTAACTAAAAATATCATCACATATATTTATAATGAATTTATTTGTATGTCTGGGAAGTTTCGTTCCTATTCACCCCGCTGTTCCTATTCACCCCATTTTACGGTATTTAAAAAAAAAAAAAAAAAAAAAAAAAAAAAACTTTGTTTAATAAGATTTTGGGTAGACAATACATAGTTATGAAAATAAAATATATATCTGATGTATTTGATTCTATTACATAATGATCTTCCAGGAACCGAAGAAAGGTTAAATACAAATGTTACATATCTTTGTCTGTAGAACCCGAATCTCCAATAAGAAATGGGAGTTATTATTCAAAATTTCAAAGTTGGAATCCCTCTGCCCCTAGGGGTCGGATTGGGTTGGGGGGTCAAGTTTGATCGCACCAAATATATTTTTTAAAATATTTAATACTTTTTTTTCAATCTAAGTATTTCGCGAATTATTCGACCGTTTTCCGATCTCTGTATTTTGTCATATTTGTTATTTTATCGCTATAATGAATAAAAAAATAATTTTCTACACTAAGGCCCTGTTATAAAAACTAAAAGGTCGTCTCCCTCGATAAATAATCATTTCGTCTAAAGTTTTACGAGACAGCATCACTTACATTTTTTTTTTTTTTTTTTTTTGGAAAGCACCGTGTTTTTTAACAGTTCCTTTACTTGTGAAATACCAACAAACGTTCTAATTAATTAAAAAAAAATCAGCTAATAATTTTTATTTATTAATGGTGCCAGAAATAAATTACACATGCACTTTTCGATGATGTACATATGCACCACAAGTCCCGATAGTACTAAGGAATTAAAATATATTTTGGATTAAAAAGATTAAAATACCAATTTTATTTCTATTGATTAATCGTTTCCCTGATTTGGACGTACCTCATAAGAGCAACGTGTTTTTGCCAATCATAATTTGCCCATATCACGTACGGACATCCATATTCCATTCATAATTTATTATTCTCACCAGAAAATTTTGTATTATTTAATACGAACATTATTCTGATTCAATTTGGAAAAAAATTCTGTTTCGAAAAACCAGTGATAAAAAAATAAAAAATTCTATAAAAGACCTGCTAAAATATTGATCAGTAAAGTGGTTAAATTTATGAAAAACAATTTAAAATTTAAAAGAATATATTAATTTACTAAAAATTATAATATATCTCTAAAAACTATTGAAAAATTTTCTGCCCTACTTCTTATTTTGAAGTTGCAGCAATTAATCATTCATGAAAACCTTTAATCCCACCCCCACCTGAATTTTAAGGGTTCGTCCGTATCCAGGAAATTCTAGAACAGGAAAATTTTCTTGTTGAAAACCACTGGTTAAAAAATGAAAAAATACGAGTGTTTGAAGTAGCTTTATTTATTTTATAAAAAAAAAAAAAAAAAAAAAAAAAAAATACTGATATTTCACTTGCAAAATAACGGGACCTATAGGTACCCTGAATTTACGATACTATTTCATTTGTTGCACAGCCGGCATAAAAGGATTTCATATGTTTATTTTTTAATATTTTGTCTTATATTTTTCTATAGTAATAATTTAAAAAATACACCCTTATCAGCGTATTAGATAGTTTTAAACAGCAGAATCCATTGAATAACATAATATACACAAATCCCGCCCCCAAATAATGAAGATCATTCTTTTTCAATTCAGGAGGGGTGGTGCTTATTTATACGTTCAAAGTTCGAAACACACAAGTTTTTAATTAGAAATGTTTGCCAGGATAAAATAAAAATCGGAATAGAAAACTAATATAACATATTTCAATGACTTTTTGTAGAGAAAATCATATAAAAGACTATAGCACCATCGAAATAATCGCCACTGACAAGGGGACCACCAGAAATGGTGCTCACAGATTTTGATGATTTCAAAGTATGTTGTAGGGGTCATACTACTAATTATTCTGGTGAAAGGGTTCTTTCAAATGGACCTTGGTTTTTGAGGAATTGGGGGGGGGTCAAATTTCAGCGTATATTTCAAATACTTATTAGTACCGACGCTGTATGTCAATTCGTGGCGTCATGCCATAGCACGTGTCTGTGAATCGAAAGGTTGTGAGTTCGAATCTATCTTCGGCTTCTATTTTCTTTTTTACTTATTTATATTTTTTACATGTTACAAATTTTAAGCAGAATTCGGAATTCTACAGCTTTGAACCTTTTGATATTTTCTGAAGAGGACAGTTTACTTTTTCAATATTTTATTATTACTATTATTTCAAAAAATATGGCTCAATTGGTGAACTGACTGTGGTTCAGGGTTCAACTAAAAGTACATTTTGAAACAAATAATTAAATAAAAATGCGTATTTAATTAAAATTTTGAAAAAGTATAAGAAAATTTAATATTTTAAAATCTCCACAATTTTAAGTAATAATATTTTTAGATTAATCAATCACCTTTTTCTTTTTTTTTTTTTTTTTTCTCTCTATGTGTATTACACAATACTGTGCATGGATTTTTAGATATTGTAATGCTACATTTAATATATATTTTTATTTGATATAAGTTGTGCAAAGTGGTGAAATCTAACACATCTTCATATATACTTTTATTAATAACAATTATAATAATAATAACGTTAAGTCTAATTTCATGCGCATATTCAACACATATATAACAATCAAATTGTACAAAACATTTTAAATATCTGTATCAAATACAAAAAAAGCCTTAACATTCTTAAAACAAGAAAGCGAAGTAAATATAAACATAGATGAAAAAAAAAGTTTAAAGTTATCATTAGTGTGGAAATTGCGTTAGGTGTATTAACAAGATTTACAACATGTCAAGATATGATTGTCGTATGGATGAAAAAGAGGTTTTAAAATATTCACAATTAAACAGGCTTTCATTTAATGTTTCAAAACAAAAATCGATTTTTTTTATCAATTTTGGGGTTAACTGTCCCCTTAAGAAATTAAGTTTACGTTTATGAACTTTTAGAGAAAATCAGTATTTTTTACCGAAATTTTTAATCTAAACGCAAATCCGATTTAATTTATGTGAAACTTCATTTTTTAAAACTTTCATAATTATATACCTTGAATACTTAATTCGTTATAAATATGTTTAAAAATACATTAAAAGATAAAAAAAAAAGTTTAATCATCTTTTGTATAAGTGCAAATATATGATCAATAAAAAGAAATCTTTGTATTACGGACTCCACGGAATAAAGGAAGGCAGACGAAAAAAAAAAAAAATAGTATTTTTATATATATCATAAATTATATGAACAGACGATTTTTGCACTCCAATTGTGTGAGATTGAACTTATGTGATAAATGTGTTTACAGAAAATTGGAAAATTGAAAATTTGAATATCTGGTAACAACTTGCATTTTAGCATTACTGTATTAATATTTTATTACTTTTTCGAAGATACGCATTACTTGAATTATATAATCCTATAAACGTTTAAGAAATTTCACGCGAAAATTATTTTGTATTATTTATACAAAAAAGGATAAATTTGCATTTAAAGTACTATAAAATAAAATAAAAAAGCGATAGAAAAAAGAAAAATCATTATTTCAGAATTGTGCATAAAGTAAAAAATATAGGTAATATTTAAGAAAAAAAAAGTTCAAGGCTTAAATTAGTTCTATTGTGTTATCAAAAGAAATATTAGTTTAAAAATTGCAGAAAAAAAATTAATTTTCATGAAAAAATTCAAAAATGTAAATGCAATTTATTAAGAAAATATAAAAGTTGTAGCAATTTCTTAAGTAATAAAAATACTTAAAATTTGTAACGTGTAAAAAATATAAATATAAGTAAAAAAGAAAATAGAAGCCGAGGATGGATTCAAACTCACAACCTTTCGATTCACAGACACGTGCTTTGGCACGACGCCACGAATTGACATACAGCGTTGGTACTAATAAGTATTTGAAATATACGCTGAACTTTGACCCCCAATTTCTCAAAAACCAAGGTCCATTTGAAGGAACCCTTTCACCAGAATAATTAGTGGTATGACCACGACAAGATACTTTGAAATCATCAAAATCTGTGAGCACCATGTCTGGTGGTTCCCTTGTGAGTGTTTTCGAGAAACACTATTCCTGCAAAAGATGGGGAATTTGACGTCAAAAGTTCAGGCCAATCAGGTTCCAAGAAGGCAAAATACGGTTAGGAAAACCGAAATATGTATCTGTCGAATATGCCCGATCCCACCGTGATCAAGGAGGATTTGAAATAAACATTAAATACAAAAGTTACGTATTTTTGCCTGTAGATTCCGAATCTGCAATAACAAATGGAGGTTTGAAGATTTGAAAGTTGGACCCCCTTTGAACCCCGGGGGGTCGGCTGCGAGGGTCAAATTTAGTATAACTGAGTAGCTTATATAAAAATATTTAATACGTTTATTTTTGTTTTTCAATCTGATATATATTTCTCGAGTTATTCGACCGTTTCCAGACTTTTCGGACACCCTGTATATACCGGGTGATCCAAAAGTCAGGACGAACTTTAAAAATAATCAAAATACAAAGATACGGTTTGTACCAAACTTATGTAAATGAAACCCGGTTTTGTGTGGCAACGAAAAAAATTGTTCTGCCGGCGACCAACAGATGGCGCTATAGTGATTTAATGCACCAAAATATGATTTACAGATGAAAAAAATTTTAACAATTTACAATTCAACTTAATTACAGTTAATTAGTACTATAGTAAATGTTCAGTGTGCTGTCCATCATTCAGAAGTACAGCTCTGAGACGAGGAGCCTCACCCTTCACGGCATAGAGTAACATTTCTCCGTTATGGCAAACACATTTTGGTAGAAGGATTTCAGTGCTGCTAGTGATGCCGGTTAGTCGCGGTACACTTTTGACTTAGATGATCCCCACAGCCAAAAGTCCCAGGGTGTCAGATCGGGAAATCCTGGAGGTCATTCGTGATTAAAGTAGCGATTGATAATGAGATCCTCCCCCAAGTATTAAGCGTAGCAGGCGTTACACGGTCAGAGCAATGTGAGATAGTGCTCCATATTACGTAAAGGTGACTGTTTGGAGTGCCTGTCGCGTTTCCAATTCAGAAATCCGACTGCGCCATTAATGGTTGCCAGTAGAAGTATTTTTTTTTTTTTCGTAGCCACACAAAACCCGGTTTCTCTTCTATCCGTTTGGTGCAGACCGTATCTTTGAATCTTGATTCGTTTTCGAATTATTCGTTTTTAAAGTTCGTCCTGACTTTTGGATCGCCCGGTATATGTGTATATTTCATTAAGGAATTAATTGTAGAGATGATTTAGTTCATCCCCAAACTTGGAATCTATCTTAAAACTAGATTTTGTGGGATTAAAAATAATCAGATTTTGAAACTTACTCTGCGATGGATGAAGAATAAAATTTCCTTTTTCACCTCTTACGTTGTGTGCGACTTTCCCATTATAGTAGACACTACTAATTCTCAGTGTGAAACTTATTGTTCTGTTCTGGGGGCTCTTGTTCTCAACGTCGACGAACATTTTGAATTTCCTTCCTATCATTATTTTAGGAATATCTCTAAGTTTGAAACTAACGTCTGATTTTCTCTCCTTTCCTCTTTTCGTGTCATTACCGAAAATGCCGATTTTCGCTCGTGCAAAAGAAAAAATTCTGCGTTCTTCAGGTGTTCCTATAAATGTAAAAAAAAAAAAAAAAAAAAAAAAAAATCACATTAAAAAGAATTAAAAAAATAAACCATTTTCATTGTTTCACAAATATGACAAAGTACGAATTACTTTGGTACTTGGTAACGATTTACCATTATTAGAAAAATACTTAATTTAAGAACATATAAAAAATAATAATCATTCATGAACAAAAACATGACCACCCCCATGTCTCGCCTGAATGACATGGAAGGCACATAATCCGATGGGAATGGTATTTAAATGTTGCTAGACAGCCTGAGGAATCATTTTTGCGCTTACACCATATTCTTGTCAGAATAAAGTCCGCTGATCTAAGCTACTTTAATACAGGAAAGAATTCAGTTGCCCAACAACTCAGAACGAGTAAACTGCGTTTCTAATGGGTTGCTTGGGACATATCGTTGTATGTACTTGTACAAATAGAGCACACAGTTCAGCTAACACAATCGAATGTAAGATTATGGTCTAACGTCCCACTCACGTGGCCCTATTGCCCAAGCATCATAGCCAAAAGCACCTAAAACCAAATATTTAAAGTAAATACTTTTTGCAATATTGACGATTAGTCTGAAATATTTGCAACGTGTAAAAATAATATTTTTGCCTAATTGACGTCTCATTACAAATGGTTTCTATGTAAATCCAATATTTTACTAATATCGATATTCCAGTACAAACGAATTTTTAAGCGAATTTTGGTTTTCAAAATATGCAGCCTTTTTCAATAATAAATTTATTTTACTTCATGCGCAGTTTTGTCGATTAAATGAAATAAAATTACTACTTAAAAAGCCTGGCACATATTTTGAATTTAGAAATCCTCTAAATTGGCAATATAGTTAGCGATGAATGCAAATATAAGCGCAATATATTTAATACTGGTTGTCACGTTGTCAGGCATTTCTGAGTTTTTAAAATGGTTCATTCCAAATAGGTAGTCTCTGCCTTATTTTGATCTCTTAATTTATGAAGATAATATTACTATTAAGGTTAAATGGTGATTACAAAAGTAAAGTTTTTCACAGAAAAGTTATTTTCTGGAAAATATTTTTCCACCTTATTTTAGCTTGCTTAATCCTTTTTTTTTAAAACAATTTGATTAAATATAACATACCTTTATGTTTATTCATTGATCCGTTTTACTGTGTTTTGCAACTTGAAGATGACGAACGCTGTTCGAATGAATCAAATCAACATAGTTGCTTATACACTATATAGCCAAAAGTGACCGGCTACTTGCAATTTTAGACATTTTATTAAATATCTAGAATAATACATGAGAAATTATCCTGAAATTTTAATTGTGTGAACATAATAGAACAGATCATACATAACCGGGAAGATTTTTCCCCGAAACTAGGAGATCTTCAACAAATTGAAAAAGAACGATTATCCTTTGGATAATCGCCAAAACTAATGTAGCAATGTGCCAAAACTAATGTAGCAAAAGCGCTCAAGCTATAGATTACTAATTAAGTGGATTATTGTAATAAACTGTGCTCATTTGCATGTGGATAGTATGCATACTAATTGAGAAATTGAGATTTTTTAAAAAACAGTTCCAAATTTTTAGAAGTTTTTTGCTTGTAATTTGCGGAGTTCTTAATATAAAATAATGTTCTTTACTGAAAGTATGACAAGCAATATTACACACAACACCCTGTTATCAGAATTAAACAATAATAAAAATTGTATGAAATATGAGCAGGTTTACTAAATAAATTTTCACTGCGCATGCGTCAGAGATATCTAAATTTCATTTACATATTGTGTTAGCTAAATGCATTGAGCAACTTTTGTGAAAGTTCCAAAATCATAGCTTGAAAATTCTGAATGTAATCGTGTATAGAATAAGTTCAAAATCCGTTGTTCCCAAAATGAAGCAAAAAAAATGAGGGGTTTTATCCAAATCGTGTCATATTGTGTATTCTATATTGACACTAATCAATGGATGTATGGATACAACCCTCCTATGGATCTTTTTGCTTCATTTTGGGAATAACGGATTTTCAGCTTATTCTATAGACGGTTATTTTCAGAATTTTTAAACTATGATTTTGAGACTTTCACAAAAATTGCTCTATACATTTAGCTAACACAATGTGAAAATGAAATTTTGCTATCGTTGATGCATGCGCAGTGAAAAATTATTTAATAAACCTACTCATTTTTCAAACAGTTTTTATTATTTTTAAATTCTGATTACCGGGTATTGTGTACAATGTTATTTGTCAAATTTTCAGAAAAGTACATTATTTTACAATAAGAACACAGCAAATTGTAAGCAATAAACTAGAAAAACTTTGGGACTGTTTTTATAAAAACCTTAATAAACCTAAGTGTATACATGCTATTCATATAAAAATGAACACATTTTATTACAATAAGCCACTTAATCATAATCTACAGTTTGAGCGCTTTTCTTACATTAGTTTTGGCAGGGTTATCCAAAAGATATTCATTCTTTTTTATTTAATTTGTTGACGTTCACCTATGCAGTTTCAGGAAAAAATCTTTCAGGAAATGTATGACCTATTATACTATTATGTTTACACATTTAGACTTTCAGGTTAATTCCATATGTAATTTTCTAGATATTTAACAAAATGTGTAAAATCGCAAATGGCCGGTCATCTTTGGCATTATAGTGTATATGGAAAATAGTATTACGACCTAATTTCTAAATATGATGATTTGATTAACCAATGAATCTCATAAGCAGGATAATTGGGTTATCTAATAATAACTCAACAGCGATTAAAACAAGTAAGAAAAATCATGCGTTAAGTATAGATTATAGAGCACTTCTCAACACTTATTCAAATATTTAATAAAACTTCGTTGTCAAGGGAAATAACGTATTGTTGTTCATATCCAAGTATGAATTCCAATACTTTTGAAAATCCCTGTATTTGATCTGTTGGTTAATATATAGACAATATGATGGTAAAATTTAGTTTAGCAAGAAAACGCCTAACTGGTTGAAATTTTTCTTTCAGCAATTTATACTAATAGATAGATACACACTTAAATACTTTTGTTTAGCTCTGTAAAATAAACAGTACCTCTAATGTCTAATCATAAAAGTATTTTGCTAAAGCTTAGTAAAATAAATTCCCTTTAAATTACTTAAATCAAATTTCTAGAAATTATCATCCAAAGGCGATCATATATCCAGTTATTTGCGTAACCCTGTGTATAATTTTATCTATATTCTACGAACATTTCTTAGTAAACTAAATGCAGTTCATCATAAAAAGGCATAACAAATTTTAAAAACCACCTTTAAGTAAATTACGCTCATATTCAGTAACCTTTCCGGGATCTTTTGTGTAACCCTGTATATCTAAAATGTGTAACAATTAGAATTTATATAAACCATATAATACGTATACATCTAATGAAACTTAAAAGCGTATATCATAATTAAAAATGCATTTCATCCATCTAACAGCGATCTTCCATAATATACAGGACTTCGGATAGAATATATTATTTGAAATCTTTTGTATGCCCCTGTAAATGCTATGCACTAGTATTATGCATGAAATAACTCATATTAACCCTCAGCAACGTATATCAATTTGATTATACATGAAATCGTTTACCATAATTAAAATATGTAGCACACAATCCCCCTCTTTATTATTATGTATTGGAGTTCTTCTGTGTGGCCCTGTAAATGAATGTTATAATTATAATGTGTTTATAGGTAAGGAAAATTTAGAAATTTTAGAGATTAAATAATAACAATAATATTAAGTTAAAATTCAGAGCATTCTGTGTTTTTAGGAACATAGGGGCAGCTGGGAGTTATCTTTTTCTCATTAGTGAGTCAGTCAAGTTTAGGCTTGTTGTTTTTATCGGGAGGATGTGTGTTTTGCGGCTTTGTATGGCGGTATAAGAATATTCGGTTTCACTGAATACAGGAGTTTTCCGAAGTCGACTTTTGACTTTTGGATCTATAAAATTAAAGACGGGACGTGGCTTTGACGTTGGTTATTCCTCGCAGGTGGACTGAGGGGCAATTATTTTACCATCGAATGCCTGGTGTAACACTCCCGGATTTCGGAGGTTAAAAGGGTCAGCGTTACTTTAAAATTCACTGCATCAAGAAAGGCGTTGATCTTTTTGGCCAATAAAAGTTGGGGGTGTTTAAGGGAATCTCCCGTCGGTTAATATTTAGAGAAAAATCGTGAGAGTGGATTTGATATAGTAGAAAAATATTCATTCGCTTGTCAGCTTTCGGCTAAAGCTCTAGCTGTTTTATCTCGCTCCTCCGTGCGAAGAAAGCTCCTATATTTGAGAAGCTATATTATGCATTTCTCCTGAGTCTCTGGCGGGAGTTTGGTGACTTTATTGAAAGTCAGCGATCCTTTATTTTGTCTCGCACACACGAGAGATGAGAACTCCTTGTTTTTGAAAGGCGACGGGTGCATTTTCTGAGTCTCTGGCGGGAGTTTGGTGACTTTATTGGAAGTCAGCGATCCTTTATTTTGTCTCGCACACACGAGAGATGAGAACTCCTTGTTTTTGAAAGGCGACGGGTGCATCTTCTGAGTCTCTGGCGGGAATTTGGTGACTTTATTGGAAGTCAGCGATCCTTTATAGACTCTATCAGTGATGACGTCATAGACAACTCAACTCCACGAATCTCCCGAAAATGCGTTCCAAACAAATAATAGAGTCCAGAAAAAGGTAGAGATGAAATGTTGTTGTTTAGGCATGAAGCTGCAATTGCAATCTTAAAGAAGGCCACAATATCACCAAATAATTGTTGCACGATATGGAAACTTTTCCTAGTTCAGTAAATTCAGTCCTTGTTCCACGTTCTTTTCTTTTCTTTTCTTTTTTTTTTTTTTTTTTTTTGAACGATCATGTTGCACATGGTTTTGTCGGTAAGTGCATCTTTAAAACACTCTGAACTTTATGTGTTTGTTTGGAACGTATTTGAGGCAGATATGTGGAGTTGAGTTGCCTGTGACGTCACACTGATAGAGTCTATTTTGTCTCGCACACACGAGAGATGAGAACTCCGTGTGTTTGAAAGGTGACGGGTGCATCTTCTGAGTCTCTGGCGGGAGTTTGGTGACTGTATTGGAAGTCAGAGGTTTGTTGGTGTGTAGGTGGAAGTACCTAGGATGGTTGTACAGATGGAGGCGATCGACAGCCTGTGAGCGGTTCGGGTGTTTTTCGGCGGCAACTGGAGGTTCGGACTCTTCGCTTCGTCTACAGGATGACTGGGGTCGTCCGGTTGGGAGAAATTTACCGTATCCAGTGGTCAAACCAGGGTGCTTGGAGTGGGCTGCGACGGGTTCCTGTGGAGGATCTACGCAGATATGAAGTTACACACGGCGATTCTAACTTGAACTATTATGTAGAGAAATGTGTATACCTAGTAAATTGGGTATTGAAAATAATTCCTCAACAGGGGTAAGTGTTGTTTATTATGTTTGGGAATACCTAGAACAATTTGTACTGTAAAGTTTAAAATTAGGCGACTCACTTAATCTGCGCGAGTTTCATTATATTTAATTGTAATTGTAATTTGTTATAAGAGTATCCACTTGTAAGATGATAAAGTTTGGTTATTATAAACAAATAAATAAATTTTAATTGTTAAATTTTGTAAATAAATATATCTTGTAATCTAAATATTAGTTTCTTTAATTTTGAAATTCTGGTTTATTATCCTTGTTAATTAATATCTAAATTAAAATAATTGAACCTACTTTGGAGCTTCATAGATAACACAACGCAATGGAAATTAAATTTATTTACAAGAATGAGACTTCCTTTTAAGATTATAGGAAATTCTGAGAGTTATGGGATTCAGTTAACTAAACAACCTTTTGAGTATATTTAAAGTATCCAATAAACAGATAATAGTAATAACAAACAAAATATATATGTTTCATCTAGTAAATAAAGTAAAAATGAATAAATCAAAAATAAATGAAACATAACATGAATAATAACTATTTCTTTTTGCTGCATACTTCACAAAATGCATATTTTAGTGTACTTTGTAGACGCATAAAAATTTGAAGATGTCTGACAGGGTGTAACATCTTTAAAATTCATTTGAAAGATTTTTCCCCATAGGCCATAATGTTACGGAAAACTTTTGTCTTCCCATGTAAATAAACTGATCAAGGCAGGGCCTTCATTTTCAATAGGATTTGTGCTCGGGTAAATGTCATTAACTTCCAAAAATTTCATGACGATCCGAGCATATTTGCAAAAGTTAGAACGCGGCCAGACGGCCAGACAAACCAAATGCATAAGTACTTTTCAACTTTATTGGAAAGTGCTAAAAATGATCGCCGAGTTATAAGAAAAGTCGAGGTATTGGGGCTCCCCTGAATATGAAATCTAATAAAGAAGTGAACGTATAATTTGCTGATAAGACGGTAATCACAAGGAATTTTTCAGCGTATTCACATGCGTACATAGGGTGTAAGAAAATCATGAATTTTTTAAATAAACTAGTCGTTGGGGGCCACCGTAATACTTACCCATCATGGATATGTATATGAAAATAAAACATGTGAAACTATTTATACAATGCATTGCAATTCATAAACAAAATTTAAATATTGTTAATATACATAGTAATTCTATGTTAAAGAACTGTTGATGTACCAATTTCGACAAATTATATAAAACGCCAAACTACTCAAGTAGTACCGAACTGCGTAAAAGAAACATCCTTATAACTCCAAAAATAATAATTCTATTAACTAACAATTAACTGCGTCGGATTAAGCGTCTCATTTCCAATTAAAATATACCTCTGAATTGAAATTTGAATGAAATACAGGGTCATGAAAAATCGAAGAATGTGGAAAACAAGATTACAAATATCTCGGCAACTAATAATCCGACCGACTTCGTTCTATATGCAAAATGTGTGTTATTTTATTGCCTTTTACGTCCATTCCTTAGAACAAAAAAATTCGAAAATTTTTATATACCTTTCATCAGAACGAATTTTTCGAGAGTCCGAAAAAAATAGTTCCGGATAATCGAGGTTGCTGATATTAAATAGGGTTCGTCCCATTCTTGCATACTAACTACATACAAAATTTCAAGTCTCTATCTCAATTTGTTCGGGAGATAGAGCGTTTACAGACAGACAGACAGACAGACGGACGGCAAAATTTTTTTTCTAAAAATATGTTTTTCGGAATCTCCACTATCTAAAACGTGTAAATCCGTCAAAAAAAAATTTTCGATTTTCAAAACGATTGCAAGACTTATCCTATACTATGTATGATGGGTAAGTAAAAATCGGATTTTTAAAAAAATTAAATCAGATGTTTTATTTTTTTTACCCTAGCGTTAAAATACTGAATAGATATCAAGAGTTTTATGTTTGCAGAACAAATAAACCACTAATTACTAACATAATCTGCTATTTTATACTTTGGTTACTTGTCAGTAATTACAGAAATTAAAAAAAATTGTAAATTAGAATTTTCTTTAATTAGCAGAATACAATATAGTTATACACATAAATATTTTGTAATAATAAAACTATAGAAAATACTAATGCTATTCATATTTATCAAAAATTTCAGTAACTGCATTTAATATTAAATTGTCAACACTACTTAAAATTAATAATTATTAAACAAATGATGTCTAATTAGGTATGTAATATGCATTTTTAATTACTAAAGTGATAATTTATAATTTAGTATTCATTTTAGAAGAAAACAAGTTGGAAATTGCGCGTGAAGCGTAGAAAATAAGGTGCGTTCGTACGATAACAAAATTTTAAAAATATCGCTCTCATAAAATGTTAAATAGTTAATTGCAATTAAAATGCGCACCAAACAATGTTCTCCCTACGCCATTATATAATGAAATACTTTTATGTGGCCTTGTAAATTAATAACAAATATTCTTTGCACGAGATATTATGCAAAATGTCTTTATAAATGCATATCAATTTTATTATGTTCGAATGAGTGTAACACCATTAAAATGCATTTGAAACATTTTTCCCCATTGACCGTAATGTAACAGAATACTTTTCATTGCCCCTGTAATTGATCTATGCATCCGATTTTCATAAAATTTTAAATGACTCGACAAAATTATGTAATAATTATATCTTTTAAATTTCAAACTATTCAGTTGGGTAGATTTTGCGTTGTTATATGAGGACGGATGGACTGAACGACAATTATAGGGGTTAGGTATTTACATAATTACGAACGCACCTAAAAAGGCAGAACGTTAGCTCAAAAAGGACATTATTTCATAAGAAAATATAGTAGTAATGTGTTTATTAACAATAGGGGGACAAATTTCTTACTGTAATAAATAAAGGATTTTTTTTTTAATATTATTAATTACAAATGTAAAAAGAAGGTTAAATAGCATGGTTCAGATCATCCTGTTTAAAAAAAAATCTTGCACACATGTATTAAAAAAAAAAAAGTGTGTATGGAGAAGTTTAGTATCTTTCTAAAAAGGCAGGGTGCACTTTGTCAATTTTAAAAGGGTCCTTAAAAAATGGCCCAGAAGAAACAATTAATTACAGAATTAATAAAAGCTGCAAGTAAGTAATTTCATTAGTTATTAGCACAAAAAACAAAACTAACAAATATTACTGACAGCTCATTTGGCTTTGTACTAGGAAAAATTAATATTAATCCCCTAAATCTTAACTCAAAGGATGTATGTATATGCCATTTATGATCTGTTGCTGTGCTTAAAATTTTTATACTAATAAGTTTTTTTCCTTATAAGGTACCCTGGGGTAATAACGCCACGTTAAGGTTCTACCAATTTTCACGGCTTAGTTTTAGATTGTATTTTTCAAACAAATGTAGGATTTGATACAGCAACTCATTAACTATCTATATAAAAAAAATAATTTAAGAAATATGTATTCATAAAATATAATGACGTGATTTCTTGGCCCATGCTATTTGGCGTTATTACCCATCTATGTAGGTAATAACACCATGCCAAAAAAAAAAAAAAAAAAAAAAAAAAAAAAATTTAAAAATATAATGGAATTATCCCATGTAGATTGCCCAATTCCAAAAGTGAAAATTCTAGAGCCCTAGAAATTGATAAAATGCATACTAAGCGATAAAAACTTACTTTTTTTGCAAAAATGTAAGAAAAAGAAATAGGGGGAGGGGGGAGAGGTAAAGGAATATCAGACCCTGAGCTTCTTTTTGCTTAAAAAGGACTGCTTAAATAGAATTATTAGAAACATTGCACGGTTTTCTAAATCAGTACTTATGTTTCCAGGTATACATTCTATACAAAAGAAAATATACAATTTTTTGTGAAAGTGAAAAAAAGGTGGGGGAGGGAGAGGGAACTTCAACAGAATATAACACCCTGAGTTTATCTTTGTTTAAAATGTCTCGCTTAAATATGATTATAAGAAACCTTTTTTTGGTTTTAACAATTTTTAATGTAATATTTTTATTATGTAAAAATTTATAATAACTAGATAAATATTTTTGTTATCAGTGTTATAAAAGTCATGTAAATACTTTTTAACCGGTAAACATCACTTTAACGCGGATTTGCGGTAACCTAAAATTAAAATGTAGAAGTTATATAAAAATGCTTTAATAAATTTGTATTTTTAACTAGGGGGGGGGCTCCGCCCCCCTGCTCACTACGCTCGCCAACCACCCCGCGTAATCGCCTCGCGATTCCAAGTTGTAGACTACCACTGCTTGCTGCGCTCGCCAGTACCCCATGGTATGAATAAGCAGTTTCAGACCTTTCAAATGATGTGTCACACGACTGGTGTTGTAAAAAAATTAAAAATGTGCTCCCCCTGGGGGGCAGAGGGGGGTGACACACAAGACATCCATAATATGAATAAGCAGTTACAGATCTTTCAAATGATGTGTCACACAACTGGTGTTGTAAAGAAATTTAAAATGTGCCCCCCTGGGGGCAGAGTGGGGAGTGACACACAAGACATCCATAATATGGATAAGCAGTTGCAGACCTCTCAAATGATGTGTCACACAACTGGTGTTGTAAAGAAATTAAAAATGTGCCCCCCCCCCTGGGGGGCAGAGTGGGGGGTTGACACACAAGACAACCATAATATGAATAAGCAGTTGCAGACCTTTCAAATGATGTGTCACACCACTAGTGTTCTAAAGAAAAAAAAATGTGCCCCCCCCTGGGGGAGCAGAGTGTGGGGGTGACACAGAAGACATCCATAATATGAATAAGCAGTTGCAGACCTTTCAAATCATGTGTCACACGACTGGTGTTGTAAAGAAATTAAAAATCTGCCCCTCCTAGGGGGGCAGAGTGGAGGGTGACACACAAGACATATATAATATGAATAAGCAATTGCAGACCTCTCAAATGATGTGTCACACGACTGGTGTTGTAAAGAAATTTAAAATTTGGCGAAATATTACAGTTATCGCCAAGTTGGCGTCACTTTTGACGACTAATTTTGGTCGCCAAATTTGGCGATATATCGCCAAGTTGGCGACAAACTTGGCGATTGTTGGCGATGGTAACCTTTCCTTCTTTATGGTAACCCATAGGGCGATGCATAGACGGAGCCCTTTCCTGATTGGTCTATTCGACTCATTCGAATCCGCCCGGATTCGTTATTTCCGGAAATCTTACACATCAGCATCATTCTAGGAGTCATTCCTTTTAAGGCTAGTTATTTTTTACTATAGAAGGATTAAGATTTTTGATAAAAAATCAATATCCGTATCAGATCCCTTATTAAATTTTATGCATGATCATATAATTATATATCCTTATCTCTATTCTTAGCAAAAAAATTAACCTTTAACTGCTGTTAGCCATCTCACTAAACGCTGTTCCCCTCCCCTCCTAATTTTAGAATTGAAGAATTGAATTGATTTCCAGTTGAACTATAGTTGCAATTGAATATAGTTTTCATTTGAAGTCCTCGTACTATACTTAGAAATATTTCAATAGATTAAATTTAATAAGAATTAATCCTGTACCAAAAGTGTAGTGCAGAAACAGTACTCTGTGAGTTTGAATCATTGATCGCCTTTTAACCTTTAACTATTGTTACCGGTCTTACAAACCACTGCTTTTTTCAATTTTTATAATTGTAATTTTGGATTTAACTACAAACACTACAGAAATTTGTTTCATTTGGAAATTTAGTATTAACATCAGAGACTTTTAAATAAGTGATTGTTAAACATAGGGGAGACTGGGGTACAATAGACCACGGGGAACAGTGTTCCACCCCTATTTTTGATATTATTTCTGTTTTTGAATGCTTCATATTTTGGTTCATACATGACAGCTCTGCAGTAATGAATAGAAATTTAAAACCATGTGCATAGTTGACATTTTAGTCATCTTATTCTTGATGGTTGATTTGAGACAAGTAAAAGTTGTTAAGCCCAGTATGTTACATCCTAATATGTTATATTTTGAGTGTTATGTGAAAAGAGCCTGTAGATGGCGCCTGTAGTGAATCTGTTTTAATTCTGTAAGTACCTGTACATATGCGCTCTGGACAGCGATGATGGAACATGTAAATAAAATGCGCTAGCGAAATGATTAGAGTTTGTTGTCATTATGGTGTTAATGTGTGGAATTAATTAATTATCTCCCCCTTTCTTATGATGTGTTGTGCGAGTATTAACATGGTGTCAGGAGTTGTGGGTAGAGTCACACGTTTTGATTTGTTTGTGTATAGAACGGCGCAAAATATTTGCGCGCTTTCTTTGTTGCGAAGAAAAGGGGTGAGTAATATGTAGTTTGGTTTTTCGGAGATTTAGTATAGTTGTATAAATTGTGGTTTTGTGGTTTTCTTATGTTAATTAATTAGTGTTGTGTATTGAGTTGTATATTTTATTCGTAACTAGTGATTTTGTATTTTATTCGTAACTAGTGATTTTGTATTTTATTCGTAACTAGTGATTTTGTGTCAGTTGTAGGAACTATTTTAAGAAAATTATTTTAGTTATTTCTGGTAGATTTGCAGTGTTGTTTCAATAATTTTGTGATTTCTTGTATTATTAGTGTAAATATATTCATATATTTAATCATGTCAGTGATAGATAAGTTGAAAAAAGACGAGTTAAAACTCGTCGCTGAAGAGTTAGGATTAATAATTCCTGAAGGAGCTAAAGTTATTGAATTAAAAGAGTTAATTGAAAAAAGTGACTCTTTTTTAAATAACTTGGATTTAGTTAAAAGTGTTGTTGAATATGTGGTTGAAGAAATTAAAATTAAAAAAGAATCGGAAAAATCAAAATTAGAATTAGAAAAAATAAAGCTTGCTCAGTTAGAAAAAGAAATAGAGCTAGCTAATGTTCGTAAAGAATCTTCACAATACTCTGAGTTTGAAAAAATAAAATTAGCACAGCTAGAAAAGGAGTTAGAAATCGCTAATATTCGGAAGGAATCGCTTCAAAATAATTCATTTTCATCGGTAAAAAGTGAAATGGAGTCAATAAATAATGTAGAAAGTTTTATTAAGAGCATTAAAACTTTAACGATACCCGTGCCATCTAGGGTAGAGTCATTTAGCCTTTTCTTTCAGTCCTTAGAAAAAGCATTCAGAACAAAAAATGTACCTGAGGAATTTAAAGCTGAAATACTTTTGAATATGTTAGGTGAAAAAGCAAATAATATAATGATTTATTTGTCAGAGGAAGATTTGTGTAATTATGATAAATTAAAAAATGTAGTATTAAAGGAGTTTCAACCAACTCCGCAGGAGTGTTTGAATAATTTCCGTAAGGCGCAAAAATTACCTTCAGAAAGTTATGTCCAATATGCGTCAAGATTAAGTGCAGCATTCGAATATTACTGTCAGTTACGTGAAGTGAATGATTTTAAATCTTTGTGTGAGCTAATTGTTTCGGATAAGATTTTTGGTTCATTAGATAGTGATTTAATGTCTCACATTGGAGCAAAACAGGGAGAATCATATTTTAAACCGCAACAATTAGGTCGTGAATGTGATATTTTTCTTTCTACGAAAAATAAAATAAAAACTGACAATAATGTGTTTAGGAAACAAAACGGAAATGAAAATAAAAGATTTTTTGGAAATAAATCGCCAAATCCAACGTTTCAAAAGAAAGTTTCGAATGTGTTCTTTTCTGAAATAAAAACTTGCGTTTTATGCAAAAATGAAAATCATGAACTGTATTTTTGTCCGAAATTTAAAAGTCTTACAATTCCGGAAAGAGTAGATGTTGTTAAAATAAATAGACTATGCTTTAAATGTTTGCATCCCAATTGTAGTGTAAAAGTTTGTAAGAGCAAAAATTGTTTTTGTAAAAAACCGCATAATAAGTTAATCCACTATCCAAAAGAAAATATAAATATTCAGTCGAGTAAAGAAAAATCGCCCAGCTTCACATCTGTTTCCAATAATGTAGATCAGAGAGGGGAAAGTAACGATGCGCTTTCTCCTTCCATCCCTCCCAGTCAGTCAGATAGGTCTGTGGTCGCTAGTAGTTTGGCAAAAAATAAAACAAAAAATGTTTTATTGAGTACAGCTTTGATTTTGATTAAAGATAAAAATTCTCAGTGGTATGAAGCGAGATGCCTGTTAGATGTCGGGAGTCAAACTTGCTTAATAAGCAGAGACTGTGTAAATCGTTTGCAACTGAAACCAGATAAAACGAATACGGTAATATCGTGTTTAAATGATTCATCTTTAAGTGTTAATGGGTGTGTAAATACTACGATTTCTAACCGAGATAAGAGTTTTCAAAGAGATATAAATATGCTGGTAGTGAACAAAATAACAGATCTTATTCCACATAAAGTATTTCAAATACAGGTGGATGTTTCTGAGTCAGTCGCTTTAGCTGATCATACATTTAATATCCCTGAAAAAGTGGACGTATTATTAGGGGCCGAAATATTTTATGAGTTGTTGAGACCAGGGCAAATATATTTAAAAAATCCGCAACTTCTATTACAGAATACTTGTTTTGGCTACGTGGCTAGTGGAAGTATCGAACAGATAAATGATGGTAATATACATTGTGGGTTAATACGGGATTCAGATTTAAATGAAACAATGAAAAATTTATGGGAACTCGAGACTTTAGGTATTAAAGAAAATGAAGAATTAAATTCAGCGGATAAAGAATTGATAGATCAATTTGAAAGAAATCTAAAATTTGTGAATGGGAGGTACGAAACTGATTTATTATGGAAAATTAGTTGTGATGAATTAGAAAGTAATTATTTTTTGGCAAAAAAAAGATTTGATGAGTTAAATAAGGGTTTTTCTAAAAACAATTGGATTGTTAATGAATATCGAGAAATAATAAACGGTCAATTGAAAAACGGGATTATTGAGAAATGTCAGAGGGATCAGCTAGAATATTTTATGCCTCATAGAGCAGTTGTTAGAGAAGATAAAGAAACAACTAAGGTTCGGATAGTATTTAACTGTAGTTCAAAATCTAAAAATAATTTGTCTTTGAATGATTGCCTAGAAACTGGTCCTAATTTAAATCCTAATATTCTTGATGTTATTCTAAATTTTCGGAAACATAAAATAGCGTTTAATGCTGACATAGAGAAAGCTTTTTTAATGATAGGAATTTCAGAGAGAGATAGGAAAATTTTAAAATTTCTTTGGTATTCGGATGATCCT
This sequence comes from Maratus speculifer, assembly GCA_964019185.1. Lineage (NCBI taxonomy): Eukaryota > Metazoa > Arthropoda > Arachnida > Araneae > Salticidae > Maratus > Maratus speculifer. The sequence goes on along the minus strand of OZ025290.1, from coordinate 49,739,970 downwards.
AATAAAGATTACGAAATCATGAGAATGAAAAGATTACCATTTGGCTGTAAAGTGTCTCCTTTTATTTTGAGTGCTACTATAAAACATCACATTAAAAATTTTGAAAATAGCAATCCTAAGTCATTTGAAATGTTAAATTCAGCTCTATATGTAGATGATTTATTTTTTGGAGGAAGTACTGTGAGTGAGTCGTTCGAATTATCTTCGGACGCTGTAAATATTTTAAAGAGTGGAGGATTTAATTTGAGAAAACTAAGGTCTAATAGTAGAGAGTTGGAAAAACTCTGGATAGAAAATGGTTTTAAGGATATAGAGAAAGAAAGTGTTCAGCAGTTGAAGATTTTAGGTTTAAATTGGTGTCCAGAGAAAGATGAATTATCATTGGAAGTTAAGGGTTTAATAGAATCTAGGGAAACGTTGCAAAACAGTAAAAGGTGTGTTTTGAAAACAGCAGCACGTATTTTTGATCCCATAGGCCTGATTTCGCCATTTGTTGTTCGTATTAAGTTATTGTTACAGGAAATTTGGGAAACAGGTTGTGATTGGGATGAAGAGTTGCCCGATGATTTGCGGGAAAAATGGTTTAAGTGGTGCATCGAAATTGAGAAAATATATTATATAACTATTCCCAGATTTTGTTTAGTTGATTGTAAAGATGAACAAGTGGAGGCACATGTTTTTTGTGATGCTTCATTAAGTGCGTATGGAGCAGTTCTTTATTTTAGATATTGTGATAATAGTGGAAATTATAAAGTGTCATTTATTTTGTCAAAAAATAGAGTAGCACCGTTAAAGAAATTAACTTTGCCGCGTTTAGAGTTGATGGGTCTTGTAATAGGTGCTAGAGTTGGAAATTATGTGAAGAATATTTTTAAGGATAGAATTCAAAGAGTAGTATATTGGAGTGACTCCACCATTGCATTATATTGGGTTAAAGGATGTGCGAAAAGGTGGAAACAGTTTGTAGGTAATAGGGTTCTAGAAATCCAAGAGAAAACCAACCCTAGTGATTGGTACTACTGTCCTACGGAAGACAACCCGGCCGATATACTAACAAGAGGAATTGCTGCTGAAAGTTTAGTTAACAACGAGAAATGGTGGCAAGGTCCAGCTTGGCTTCGAAGTAATAATGAGAGCTGGCCCGAACAGATATTGAGAACGTCTACGGAAATCAATAGTGTAGATGTATTGAAAGAACAGAAGGTCAAGCTTGCTGAAAATTTGGTCGGTAAATTAGAGTTAGTTGAACAATTGTGGAGTAAATTTTCATCGTGGACTAAATTGCAAAGAGTGCTTGCGTGGTGCTTGCGATTCATCGATAATGCAAAGAGAAATAAAATTGCAGCTCCGTTTTTGCAAACAGAGGAATTGAAAAGGTCGCATGATATTTTAATTAAGTTAGTCCAGAGAGCGAATTTTGCAAACGAAATAGCCAACTTGGAGAAGGGAAAAATTCTAAAAACCAGCAATTTAAATTCCTTAAATCCTTTTTTGGACAATCGTGGGTTTTTAAGAGTTGGTGGACGGCTAAGAAATGCCAACATACCAGAGACTGCAAAATATCCTTTAGTTTTGCCTAAAAATCACCCAGTTACGACCTTGTTAATTAAATTTTATCATTTAAAATACTTACATGGAGGAGTACAGCTAATAAATTCTGCCGTGAAGCAAACCTATTGGATTGTGGGTGCAAAGTCTCTTATCCGTAAAGCAATAAAAAATTGTGTTATCTGTGCACGATTTCGCAGCGAATTCTCTAAACAAATCATGGCTGATTTACCAACATCAAGAGTGAGCCAAGGAAGAGCGTTCATTTGTTGTGGCACCGACTTTTGTGGACCTTTTCTAATAAGTCTTCGACGTGGTAGGGGAGTAAAGCCAGTCAAAATGTACGTCTGTATCTTCGTATGTTTCTCTACCAAAGCAGTTCATTTGGAACTTGTTAGTGATCTGAGTGCCAGCGCCTGTATAGCTGCGTTGAAAAGATTCATTGCACGTCGAGGTAAGCCAATAGAGATCTTCAGTGACTGTGGTGCTAATTATATAGGAGCAAAGAATTATTTGAAAGTCGCTGCATCAGAAGCAATCGGCAACTACTTGCACAATGAGAGTATAAAATGGACTACGAATGTTCCATCTGCTCCCCATTTTGGAGGTCTTTGGGAGGCAGCGGTTAAATCAATGAAGTACCATATGAGACGAATTATTGGGTCGCAGATCTTGTCTCAAGAGGAATTTGCAACAGTTTTGGCGGAAATTGAAGCAGTTCTGAATTCTCGCCCATTAGTCGCTATTTCGGAGGACCCAAATGATCTTTCAGTCCTCACTCCAGGTCACTTTCTCATTGGGTCAGATTTAAAGAGTGTTCCCGAACCAGACATTACAAATATGAAAATTTCAATTCGAGATCGATGGAAATTGATTACGAATATTTCCCAGTCATTCTGGAAAGCATGGTCTAAGGACTATCTTACACAGTTGCAAGTGCGCAACAAGTGGAAATTTCCGACAGAAGATTTATGTGTAAACGACTTAGTGCTCATCAGAGATGATAATTTGCCACCGTTGAAATGGAAAATGGCAAGAATAATTGACATTTTCAAAAGTTCTGACAGCAGAGTAAGATCAGTGAATTTAAAAACTGCCATAGGTGAACTTAAAAAAACAATCCACAAATTAGTCAAACTGCCAATAAATGAAAATTAACTTTTCTTTGTGAAATTATTTAAATTTCTAGATATAAATGTGAATTTATTGTGTAATATTATTGTTATATATTTTTATGTTTACATTGTGTATTGTATTAATGTGTCAATTTGTTATATATTTATTTTATTTATGATGATGACGTGGTCATGGGGCCCCAGTATGTTACGCCCAGTATGTTACATCCTAATATGTTATATCTTGAGTGTTATGTGAAAAGAGCCTGTAGATGGCGCCTGTAGTGAATCTGTTTTAATTCTGTAAGTACCTGTACATATGCGCTCTGGACAGCGATGATGGAACATGTAAATAAAATGCGCTAGCGAAATTATTAGAGTTTGTTGTCATTATGGTGTTAATGTGTGGAATTAATTAATTATCTCCCCCTTTCTTATGATGTGTTGTGCGAGTATTAACAAAAGTAAATATTTTCAGTTGAATATATGCTATTTTATACGTTAAAGATTAGTAATTTGGAAAACATTGCTGAGCACAATAAAAAGGTAAGACAATATATAAAATATTTATTGTAAGTAAAATAAATGAATATAAAACATCTTTTTTTAAAAATCAATTTTTTTGTCAAAGTCACATATGGGGTACAATGACCATGGTCCATTGTACTCCAGTCTTGTATTCTGTGTTTTCTAAAATTAAAAGTTATATGTGAAATTATGAATTAATAAATTATTTTACTTTTTGTATGTAAACTAATGATTCACGTTGTGTAGTGCATTTTTGAAATATTATCTATATAATATGTTTTCAGATTTCAAAATCAACTCAAACATTAAAAGCTAAACTAAATATTTTATTTATTTGATTTTTTTCATTTTATTTTCTTTTTATAAGCATTCTAGTTAATTCTAAATTCTTGCACTTTCACAAGCGTGTATCTACATCCAAATTTTTGACCCCCTCCTTCTCCCCCCAAAAAACGTAGATTCATGTACTGAAAATCAAACCAAAATGTATTTATGTTGTCCAATATTGTTGATGAATCTCTTATAAATGTTTACGATACTGTAATAATTCTTCCAAATTCTAATGTTTCACTAGAAAGCAGCAGGCTTTCAGTGACACAAATATCTTTTGATGTATCATTTCTATGTTTAATAATCGTTAAACTTACATTATAAGTTTAAGACATGAATAAACAAATTATGATATATTCTGTGCTTCTTCTTATTAAAAAATATACTATACTTATATATTTTTTCAGAATTACATGTGGTCTATAGAGCCCCAAGCTGTAGACCATTGTACCCTGGCCATGGGATACAACGGTCCATTTTATCACTTGCTGTTTAAAAATATATATTTAAACTAGTTGGATGTGTCAATCCCAAAACTTTCTTCTATCTCATAAGTACATTTTAATATTAAAAAAAAAAAAAAAAAAAAAAAAAACGTGGTGACCCCAAAGTTACCCACTATCCAATTTCCTCGAACATTTGACCTAACCTAATGAGAATCTGGTATCCGAAAAGCCTAAAACACAAAATTTAATTAATATTATGAGAAAATGAGCTTAGTAGTGCCTCATGTGGGGTAATTTATACTAAAACCTAATAAGCATCTATTTATGTCAAGACCTAACAGAATCTGAAATTTGATGGAATTTCGTCCATTAGTTCTTGAGATATAGTTATAACAAAAAATTTGCAAAACGTAGCACAGCAACACCATATCATGGACAATTTATGCCAAAATGTAAAAAAACGTCTAATTATGTTATGGTGTAAAAGAATCTGAAGTTTGATGAAATTCTGTGCATTAGTTCTTGAGATATAGCTAGATTTAAAAAAGCCATGTAAAATATAGCACAGCAGCACCATCAGTTGAAGGATTTATAACAAAACGTAATCATCGTGTAATTATGTTATATGTCATTTTGTAGCAAAATCTGAAGTTTGATGAAATTCTGTGCGTTGGTTGTTGAGATATAGCTATCGGAAAAATCGTGCAAAATGCAGCATAGCTGCACCACCTGTTGCAAGGTTAATACCAAAATGTAATCAGCGTCTAATTATGTTATATATTCTAGTGTAACAGAATCTAAAATTTGATGAAGTTCTCTGCATTAGTTCTTGAGATATAGCTATCGCAAAAATCGTGTAAAATGTAGCATAGCAGCGCCACCTATAGGGCAGTTCACACCTAAACCTTATCAGCGGCTATATATCTCAAGGTATCGCGGAATCTGAAGTTTGCTGAAATTCTGCGCATTAGTTCTTGAGATATAGCTATCATGAAAATCATGAAAAACGTAGCATAGCAGCGCCACCTGCTGGCCAATTTACACCAAAACTTAATCAGCATCTATGTATATCAAGGGGTCACAGAATCTGAAGTTTGGTGAAATTCTGTGCATTAGTTCGTGAGATATAGCAATCTTGAAAATCATGAAAAACGTAGTATAGCAGCGCCACCTGCAGGCCAATTTTCACCAAAAATCAATAGGCACTAATTCATATCAAGGTATAACTGAATATAAAATTTTATTAAATTTCGAGCATTAGTTCTTGAGATAGAGCGCCCACAAATTTTTTGTCACATACAGACAGACACACAGACAGACAGACAGACAGACAGACAGACAGACGGACAGACTCACAGACAGACATTTTCTAAAAATAGTCAAAACGTGTTCAGGACCTTCTAAAACGTATAAATCCGTCGAAAACCGGAAGTCGAAAATTTTCATGAATCCAATACTTTCTTCTTGTAAAGATAGAAGAAAGTAAAAAGTACACATAATTGTTATTTTTGAGTATATGTAATCTAAACTATAATGTTTAGATAACATGCATACATGCGAGTTTAAAAAAAAAAATGAATATTTTAAGAGTAAATAGTCAAAGTTAATAAAAATGGTCCAATGTACCCCGGTCTCCCCCAATAGTCTAGTACAAAAAGTTTAGTGCAAAACCACCATCCTATGACTTATTTACGCGTTTTAATCATCTTTCGATTTCGCAGTCTCACAGATCGTTTTGTACTAGTTAGGTTACAATTTCTGCCACTTGAGTTAAAGGTTATATTTATAAAATTTTGAAAAACAGAACGCTGGGAAAGCAATCAGCTAAAATTTACGACTCAATAGCACAATAAAATTGAAATTTTATAGAAATTCGATTTTGAAAATGTTTGAATTGGGATATCGAAAACATTTTCGTGTTGCATCTTATGCATAAAAAATTCAAAATTGTTTTTACATTAGTATTAAACAGCAACAAAAACAACAAAAAAGAGATTAGTTTTGGGATATCGGACCCCTTTTAATCTAACCATTTCAACAATGGCAATAATGCTGCCTCATACATAAAGAAAAAAAAAAACCCTTCGGATGTAGTTCCGCCACTGTAAGGAATCAAGCTGGGTAGTAGCGCCATTCCTTGGCGTTATTACCTTGGTATACTTATTACGCAGTACATATTAAACTACAAACTATCTCGCAAAGATATCCAAAATCTTCTAAAACATTTTGAAAATACGTGAAATGCACTACAAATTTATGTGATAAACAAAATATTTCCTGATAGATATACAGTCTTCACATCACATAACTTATTCCACAAATTTTAGATCAAGCATTAATTTTAGTTGCTTCTAAAAGCGATAAGGCCTATAAATGAAACAAATTAACTTTGAACTGTTGTTTCTGTTTTATATGACTCGGACACCTTCTGTGCACAGCTCGTAGGTGCCATTTACAGGATTATTATGTAATTATGTGTAATAGTAGTACTTGGCGTTATTATCCTTCCTGGCGTTATTACACCAGAACACCTTACATTCTTTTACAACAGCTGTTGCGAAGATCTTATTCTTTCATTCTTCTTTAGCCCCAATATTTGGTGTAAATTTATTATCGCAAAACTAGAATAAGAAAATAACATTATGGATGTTTGCTCTCTTACTTCACAGAAATTTATTATACTAGTCATGCTTATTTTATATAGAAAAATGAATAACTTGATTACTTAAAAGAAAATATGATATCGCATAGTAAATTAACATATAATAAAATGTTTAAATGAAACGCTTTTTATGCCTTGCACAAATTTACTGTACTTAATATTTTATAATTGTCAGGAATTAAGCTTAAAAACAATTATTTAAAGACTTTTTTTAGAAAAAAATTTTTAAAGTTATTTTTTTCATTTCTTCATAAGGCAAAACACCTGTAGAAAATTTCCAAATTAATCTTAGATTTTAATACTTTTATGTCATTTTAAACACTTATAAAGGTTTTTTTTTTATTTTAATCCAATGATTAAAAAAATCGGTTGATTTATATCACGGTTTAATCGCTGATTTAAATACTTATTAATAACTGAATTATAACTTTTAAAATAAAGTATCATTAGCTGAAGTCTGTCTTACCTTCTGGTGGTTTATATGTCGAAGTAATATCCTCTTTTTCACGAGTTAGTGGTTTCATCGTAAGAAGTATTTTCCCAAAACTGAAAAGAAAGTTATTACTATGAGATGACACCAGCCGAATTTCGACGAAAGAAAATGTTTACGAAGTAACTGTTTCATTGATTTATCATGAACCTTACAAAATTAGCTACAATAAAAAATTCATCTATAGGTAAATCACTTACACAAACATTATTTTATCCTAAAGTTAAGAAAATAACATTTTTATAAAACTCAGTTGTCCAATTTATAAAAATTAAATTTTGATCGTATTTGTAATGAGTAAAAAGATCAGTTATTATGATAAACTTATGATTTGAGGCTCTTATGCTCGGTATTAAGGCCCCACAATAGTCACTGACCCGGATGATAAAGTAAAGTCCATGGGAGCGTTCTTTTCAAATACCTCTCTCAAATTTTAATATTTTTACATAATTTTTTTTTTTTTTTTTTTTTTTTTGCATAGGATAGTTGCGGACGATCCACAAACGGCCTAGTTTTTACTTTTTTGATTTTGCTTATATATTTTTATATTATGACAATTTCAATTTCAGAACCGGTTTAAACCGCTAAAATTTAAAGTATTATTATTTTTTTTTTTTTTATTTGAAACCAAAATTGAAAAGTGAAAACTAGACAGATTGTGGATCGTCCTCAGCTATCCTAGTGATTTAGTGATTATAGAATTTGAATTGTTTATATAATTTGTTTTATTACTCTTCCTTAACCGATGAGCAAATTAATTTCCCACTGGAATGGGGGACCGACCCTATGATAGTTCATCCTCCAGGGTCAGAGAAGCCCCAGAAAACGTCTCGCAGGATTGAAAATGTTATTAGCCAGAGTGCCTGCAGGGGGTAGCGCCTATCGTGGGTGTTCCGACCATCGACATGAAATACATGGACAGCTCATCCAAAGCCGTCTCGAGTCTCCAAGCCAAACACAAAGTTTTGTGACGTCACGTCACGAGGCTTATTATAGCTGTGGAAAACATAGGCGATATTAAAAATAAACCAGCTCTTTCCTTTACATTTCAACTTATTACCACAACATGCAGGAAAACATATATGCCTATAATTCAAAAACGCTAATTAAATACTTTTTATTCAATTTTGATCACTCGCAACAGTAATATAATGCAGATAATACAAGAACAATATTTATACAATGACATCACTGTGTCAATGAAAATATGCTTCAGAATTAAAGTTACATTAAAGAAAGTTGACTAGCTAAATAATAATAAAAAAAATCCAAGCATTAAATTTATTTTAGTGAATAGTTTTTATTATACATTCTATTTTGAAATTTAGAAACAATATCAATTATCTAGACACACGGCAGTGTGTCAGCCAAGTTCACAAAGTAAAAGGCGACACACCGGCCGTGGGTTATATTACCCGAACCATTTCGGGCCACTTTCGACCCCCCAATAACTTAAATTCTATTTCACCTACACACTTGCAATTTTTTGTGTAGTGTAAAACCATCTTCTAATTTCCAAATACTACAATTTTTTAAAAAAATCTTTTACCGTTCACGAGAGATTGGCATCTGAAAACCGCTATTTTTACCACTGACTCACTGATTCACTGACTCACTCATAGAATATTTTGACTACTTCCAGGTGACTTAGAAAGTTGAAATTTGGTGTGAAGGTAGGTTATTCGATCTATAAATAGGAAAAAAATCAGAAATCACCATTAATTAAACATTAATGGTGGTTAAAAGATAAATTATTGAATTACAATGGGAGTTTATGAGAATTTCACAAAATACCAGAAATAGTGCCAAGTTGGCGTCACTTTTGGCGACTATCGGGGCTAATCTCTGAAACTACCGAGCCGATTTCAAAAGGGTACCAAAATAATGGTATTCTCCCCGGTTTAAACATAGACTTTATCTTATGTCTGTGTCACTAATTAAAAAGGGTTCAGAAGCCTAAAACATTCTAAAAATGAGATTTTTGTTTTACTAAAAGGCATAAAAGCACAAAATTAGACATGTTAATTATTTATAAGATATAAATGATCACTAATGACATTTGCTAAAAAATACCAAATTTAAAAGGGGGAAATGCGCGAAAAGCGTTCTAAAAAATGTTCTAAATTGGGATTTTAAAGCAATCTAAGCAAGCAACAAACCTATCTTAAAAGTAATAATATCAAAATGATGGTGATAGTCCTTGCTCCAACGTAGACTATATCTTATGCCGATGCCACTAATCCAAAGGGGTAAAAGAGCAAAAAACGTTCTAAAAATGCGATGTCTGTATGTTAAGAGCCTAGAAACATAAAATTTGGCATGTTCATTACTTATAAGATATAAAAGATCACTAAGAACATTTGTTAACAAATACAAAATTTAAAAAGGGTAAAAATGCGCTAAAATCGTTCTAAAAACTTTCTAAATAGCAATATTTAAGCAATCTTGGGAAATTAGCGAACCGTTTCAAAATAAAGATGCCAAAATGACGGCGACAGTACTTGCTCTAACAAAAGTATTGGATAAATTACCAGATTACAATGGGAATCTATGGGAATTTGGCGAAATACCAGAAATAGCGGCAAGTTAGTATCACTTTTGACGCGTAATTTTTGTCGTCAATTTAATGACATATCGCCAAGTTGGCGACAAACTTTTTTTGGTCGGCGAGGTAATCAAGTAGTACCCAATCACGTAAAAGAAACATCCTTATTAGTGGAATTTAAAGGAACATAAGTACTCATAATGTTAAAATTTTTAAATTTGACTGAAAAAAAAATGAATAAAAGCATGAAAAACTGTAAGATTGATGAATATTAAATAAAGTTAATATTAAGCCTATTTATTTCAAAAAGGAAACAAATACCTACTTATTTGACAAAAAATAATGATATCGTATCAAAAACATGAATATGAAAGAATGCCAAGTTCGTTAAAAATTTCGGTAATAAAAGAAGTGATTTAACAAAAAATAATGATATCTTATCAAAAACATGAATGTGAAAGAAAGCCAAGTTCGTTAAAGGTTTCGCTAATAAAAGAAATGAGATCTAACTGCAAACCAAGTTCTTTCAAAGCTCCTTAAATCATAGCTCCTGTCACGCATAATATTCTTCAATAGCTTAAAATGATATGTTACGTTACTTGTTATTCAATAGAGCGACTTGGCAAGTTTTCAGCCACCAACTATAATTTTTGTGTCGGACAAAGATCTAGTCAATCGAGTGTTCGATTAAGTATCTTGAAGTTAAGGTATTAATAAGTTAGGAGGTGATAATTCAGGAATAATTCAGGATAATTAAGGAAGTGATCAACTTTAAGTTCTGATCAACTAAATAGAGAAATTTGAATAAGAGAAAACTTGCTAACAAGGAAGGTCTCCATACGGGCATACTCAGAAAAATCTGAAAAAATTACAGAATGTTCTTCTCATATAGTTATATAGGTTTATAAAAAAAATTTCGGCGGAACCTCCTTATAACGTCCGTAAAAAAATAATAAAAATTTCGTTTATTTGGTGATTTATCTCCGGTTGGCGAAAAAATGAAATTTTGAAAAATACGCTTTTAAGCTTCGAATACTTTTTAAAGAAAAAACTTTCTATGTTCAATTTGTTTAAATAAGTTTAGTTTAAGTAATTTTAGTTTTGCATTTTTATTTTACTTTAAGTGTAATTTTGTCATATACGTTTATATGTACTTATAACAAAATGAAATTAATATATTTTATCATTTAAAACACAATTTAAATTGATTAAAATTGTTCCAAGTTGAAAAATACACTGTTAACAATCTGCTGCATTTTGTTGCAACGCATTCCCTTGCTGGTATAGAAAACGGTTACTTGGCCGTGAAATGGAGCTTTCTCATTGGTTGGAATAGAGATAGTATATACAAGCGGTGGAATGCGTTGCAACAAAGTGCAGCAGATTTTTAACAGTGTATGACACGATCAATTCACCGTGCTATGGAGCATTCTCATTGGTCAGAAGAGAGATATTCTATAAAAGTAGTGGAGTGACGTTGCAGTAAATGCTGCAGATTTTTAACAGTGAAGTCAATTAAAATCATTTTTCAGATTCGTTAAAATCGTCTGCTTGTGGCGAGGAAATGCACTGCTCGCCAAATCCCGCGTCACTGTCAGCTTTTCACGCCAATTATTCCAACCTATTTTATTTTTTTACATATCTAATAATGTAATTCCGCCGCTAATTTTCACTGATCCTTTATTACCTACATGAGTAGTTTAATTCATATTTTTTTCAAAAAATTCTGAGTATCCCCCCAATGGAGACCTTCCTTGTAAGTCGCTCTATTGAATAACAAGTAACGAAACATATCATTTTAAGCTATTGAAGAATATTATGCATGACAAGAGCTATGATTTAAGGAGATTCGAAAGAACTTGGTTTGCAGTTACATCTCATTTCTTTTATTAGCGAAACCTTTAACGAACTTGGCTTTCTTTCACATTCATGTTTTTGATAAGATTATCTATTTTCTCTACAATAAACAAAGTTCTCTACAAAACAAGACATTAATATGTATTATATAAATTAACGGTTTAAACCCATAAATTTATTTATTTTACGCTCATTATTTCATTTTCAATCATATATATTATAAAGCAGAAGTTCTGACACTTCCAAACGGGTGTTTTCAAAAACTACCCGATGGATCTTTTTGCAGATTATATCATTCGATAGGAAATATTTTTGCGGAGGTTTATGATACAAATATACAGGGATAACTCTGATTTTTCGTACTAAATTTCGTATCTTTCGGTTATTTTTGACGAAAGGGTTGCCAGTACTTATTTTTTGGCGAAAATTATCATTACTAAAGAAATTTAAAAGGATATATCTGTTAGAAATATTACAAACATCTTGCAAATAAAGGCAGAAAATATTTACTGATAATAAAATAACTATTGATAACAACAATAATAATAATAATAATAATAATAAAGAAAAACCATTTAATGAGATATGATATGATAAAAAAATATTTATCTTAAAAATAAAAGAAATATTTGTAACGCTTAAAAAATAACGTAAACTATTACATTTGATGCAACATTTGGCGACTTATCCTTGCGTTAGAATTAAAAAAAATAACTTGAAATTTTGATTAAATGAATTTTGAACGATATTTATTTTCCTTTCTATTATTTCCTTTCTCTTTTTTATCAAATTTCGATAGTATATAACTTACTCCAGAGAAAGGCAGATCTAATTATAAAAGTAATTGTGAGTTATATGTTTGTTTCTTTGAGATTTTTTTTTACTTTTGTCGGCAAAGAATTAAGCCAAAAATGCATATGTCTAACATTAGGTCGCAATAAAGTTGTTTTTTCCAAAAGGAGATTTTTTTTTAAGTATATTTTAGTATTAAATTGTAAGTTCAATAAACATAAGTTAATATTTTAAAAATTGTAATCAAATATTGTGTGAAATTCTGCCACACACATATATATTGTAAAATAATGTCATTCTTTTTCAAAAGTTTTTCACCGTAATTTTGAAAATTGTAATCAACAAACAACCTTTTTTTGCGCCATTTTGTCAAATTCTCTTCCAGGGAAAATTAGTTTTAAAATTTACAAACTGAACAAGGAAATCTATGCAATTTAAATGAAATTTATGCAATTTCGCGTTATTACTATCGATAAATTCAACATTTTGAAATAAATATTGGCTGCTGAAAAAAATGGCACAGACGTCATATATGCACCACATTGGCGCGATTGCAGCAAAACTTCGATTTTATGTTCATATGGTAGCTCGGCTATTGTATATTTATTAATAAATTATTTACTCTTATTTATTTTTTTTAATGATGTAAATTGTTTTATTTTATAATTTTTAACAAAACATTATTTATTTATTTTTATTTCCTTTTTAAAATAATAGAAAACGATTAAAAAATATATATATAATTGATATTAAAAACGAAGTTTTCGCCAAATTTGTGTAAAAAAAGAAAAAAAATGCACAAATGTGGTGCATATATGGTATATGTGACAAAATATTTTACAAATCTGTTTTAATTAGCCATTTCTTCTTCAATTTTCTTCATATTTTTCCTGCGTTAGATAATATTTAAAATGATATTGGACTAATCTTCGATAATTGAACACCGCCAAGTAGCATATGTACTATATTATTGAAAGTTTTACTGGCACAGATATTATATATCACCGAGGTAAGTAATAGGCTTTAAATTGGCATTATTTTGTCTGACATATTAACCCGACTATTAATATTTATTTATAAATAAAAAGTTTACTTACTTTATAAATTGTATAAATTGTTTTGTTATATACTTATTAATTAAACTTTTTCATTAATTTTTATTACTATTTAAATAATATAAAATAATTTAAATATGCACATGTAACTGGCATTCGAAAACAATATTTCCGCCAAATTAGCATAAAAAATTATCGCGCCAAACTCTGCGCGTATGACATCTTTGCCGTTTTGTTTGTGTATTTAAGGAGACTTCTAGATCATCAACGATGTTGTAGAAAATTTAGCAGATTATTTTATTTGAGATTATTAAATTTATGGTTTTTCATTATGAAATAAACGAAGAAAAGAAATTTTACTATTGATGCAACTACAGAATTAACGACTGCTTGTTTTTTTTTTTTTTTTTTTTTTTTTTTAATTGAAAAGGCAATTTTTTAATTATTTGTTTACTTTTTTTTGTTTACATTATTATAATCATTTTTTCCATTTTTATATACGCATCACCTTAGCGCGTTTTTTTTTTTTTTTTTTTTTCTTATTTATTTATTTAATTTGACACCAGTTTGGCAAACACTAAGTTTTCAAATACCAGTTACATATTATATTATTTTCAATTATTTTCTATTATTTTAAAAAAGGAAACAATAATAAATAAGTGAAGTTTAATTAATAACTATAGAACAAAACAATAAAGAAAAGTAAAGAAACAGTTTATTTGTAAATAAACAACAATAACCAGATTACCACGCAATCCATAAAATCACAATTTTGTTGCAATCGCACCAATGTGATACATACATGACACCTGGCCAAAATATTATTGGCTATATTATTATTTATATATTTTTATATTATCTGGTACTACTTAATTATCCCATCGACCAAAAAACTGCTGCATTTAAAATATAAGATTAAATGTCAATAATGGATTATCGTAAATGTTACATTCATTTGACATTAAACATGTTACATGCGTTTGTTACGTTATCAACTATTTTTTTATTCGACGTTTTATTTGTATTTCCATAAATATTTTAGTAATTTATTGATTCTTTTGTTATTTAAAATAAAAGTTATATCCGTTTGTATAATATGGTGAATCGTTTTGCAATATGTATAATTTGGCGAAATTGATCTATGGAATAATAAAGTAGTACCTATTATTTGTTAAAATTCTATCTGGATATTTAAGTTGACAGAACTCGCGTACTTTTCAAGCCTCCGCAGAGGCATTCGCCAAGCTGTCGTTAATTCTGGGTTTTAGCCTTATGTATTTTTCATCTGCAGTTATTTTACTATCACTAAAAAAGCAATATTTGCAATGCGCAGGAAAAATCTTCGGAATAACAATAATATCGAATAAAAAAAAAATACTTGCAATTAATTTATCAATCATTCAGGTTAAAAAAAAAAAAATACTTTAAAATTGGCTAAGAAAAAAATATACATGAAATACCGACAGTAGAAAATTTTGTTTTTAATGTTTATGTTGCAGTTTTAATTAACATTTAAGACATATCAACAGAATTTTATCAAAAATTAACTATTAAATACTACTTCATTACCCCGTCGAACCCCCGCCCCAAAAAAACTATCGCCAAGGTATAAGATTAAATGCCAATAATAGATGATTGTAAACTTCACTTTCATTTGACAATAGACACGAAATAAGTCTATCGTTATAAATGTTTGACGCCAAAAATCATAATGAAATTGATTACAAGCTGAAGTTTTATTTTTCTGCAAAATTTAGCATACAGATTATCCCCTATTTAAAAGCTACATGTTTGCAACTGGTTTTAAAAAATGAAGAGGCAATGAAACTGATGTAATTTTAATTTTGTTCAAATAATTCAGCTTTAAAACACACCTTTTATGCTTCATTGTTCTAATAAATATATAAGTTAAACACTCTTTTTTACATATTTTGCTATGTACTTTGCTGGAACAGACCAAGGTAGGGAGAAAATTTCAGTAGACCTGCCAGGAGAGGACGGTTATTAAAAAATGTAACGCAACATGTAATGGAGATTGTATTTAGGCTACCAGATCTACACATAGTGCAAGTTCAGATTCGGGAGTTTAAGAACTAACATATGATAATGTGCGATATGAAAATTAATAGAGTTTGATAATCATTGAAATTCTTTCTAACAAAATAATGTGATGAGTAGAGAACATTTTGATTCTTGCTGTCATAACGGTCTCATTTTCATATCAAACTCTACTATAAATGATAAAACAAGAGAGATAGTACTTGATTATCCAAATTTTGTCCAAGGCATACAATAGTGCAATATCGCAATGTCATTGGCACTGGCTTCGTTTTCAGCATTGCAGAAGGACATTCCAGGTGATGGTATACACTGCTTTAAAAACGAAATTTCAAATCACCATTTTGTTTGAGTCAAGATTCGTTTAGAAAAATGGACCAGCGCAGCGGGCATAGCCTGCTAGTAATAAATAAATATTAAAATGCCTTCCAAACAAAAGCCAAATTTAAAAATTAAGTGGATGAAAAGTGAATGTTAAATAAAAACAAATTAGAGTTCTGTTTTATTTTTATTGCTCATTAAGGATTAACTATCCTATTAAATACTTAGTGCTTTGAAACCTATAATAAATTTAGTATAAACAAATAGTAAAATTAAAGTATATACATGAAATTAAATATTCAAATTTATACAAATAAGTTTTTCATGCTCTACACTTTACTTATCAGAAGTGGGAGTGGCCGCCAGCTATTCCTTTGCTAAATGTGCTGATAACCCTTCCCAGGGACGTAGCTAAGGGGGTCCTATGGGAGACTCACTCTCCCCCCAATATATATATATATATATATTTTTTTTTTTTTGAGTCTCTTCCGGAAAAGATTCCAATGACACTAAATGAATTTGTGTTCCGAAAATTCAAAATAAATTCCTAAACCTAATCCTGTTCAAAAACCTAATTTAGTTTTAAGGACCTTTCACAGTTTTAAAAAATACTAAATTGTAGGTAACTAAAATTAGTGTTTGAATACTAACTCATCCTAATTGCACATATGTAGCTAACATGATATTTAATATTGAACTGGTTGTACACTCGAATTTTTCGTCATTCGATACTTCTCTTAGCATAAAAGGAATTTATTACAACAGTTTAATAAGAAACATAGTACCTACAGCGTGAATATGTACTAATTTATCTTTCTGCGTCACAAGAAGAGAGGGAGAAAATATAACCCCCATACATTCTGACTATATCTGCATACACATATGAAGAAGAATATGAAGGTCAAACGTTAGGATATACCACAATTTAGAATTAAATAATTTTATAATAATTTAGTGATTTTAATAATAACTTTGTGTTTTCATAAAAATATATAACAGACTAAAAAAAGATAGCAACTTATTTTTAAACAAAGAGCCTGTTAAAAATAACAAGTTGGAAATTGCACGTGAACGTAGCAAATGAGGTGCGTTCGTACGATAACGAAGTTTTAAAAATATTCAGATCTTGCTGATATAGTAGAGCGTACTTCGGATACAGTATAGTAGTCGAAATCTTCGTGTTTCTGTAAATATGCAGAAAGTAATTTTTATTACACCTCAGAAACGTATATCTTATTCATAAAATGTGAAATAGCTGAATATAATTAAAACACGCCCCAAACAATGTTTCCCCGTATAGCATTATGTAGTGGAATATTTTTGTGTGGCCCTGTAATTTAATAATACAAATTCTTTGCATCACAGATTGTACAGAATGCATATTTTAGTATATATTTCATAGATTCATGCCAATTCTATTATGTTCGGATGAGTGCAACATCATAAAAATGCATTTGAATCTTTTTTCCCATTGGCCGTAATGTAGTGGAATACTTTTGAATGTCCCTGTAAATGATCTATGCATCCGACTTTCATAACATTTGAAATGACTCGATAAAATTACGTAATAAATATATGTTTTAAATTTCAAACAATTAAAATGCATTTAAAAATTTTTCCCCATTGACCGTAATGTAACGGAATCCTTTTGATTGTCCCTGTAATTGATCTATGCATCCGATTTTCATAACATTTGAAATAACTCGACAAAATTACGCAATAATTATATGTTTTAAATTTCAAACGATTAAAATGCATTTGAAACTTTTTTCCCCATTGACCGTAATGTAACGGAATCCTTTTGATTGTCCCTGTAATTGATCTATCCATCCGATTTTCATAAAATTTGAAATGACTCGACAAAATTATGTTATAATTATGTATTTTAAATTTCAAACGATTCGGTTGGGCAGTTTTTGCGTTGTTATATGCGGACGGACAGACAGACAGACAGACAGACGGACACAGACAGACAGACGGACAGACGGACAGACGGACAGACAGACAGACGGACGGAGTGAGCGACAACAATAGGTGCTACGTATTTACATAATTACGAACGCACCTAAAAAGAGGAAATTTTGATTGGATTAAAAACGACATCGATATCAAAAGACAAACCCCCTCTCCCCCTAGAAATATCTTACGCTATCACGTGCCAGACCCCCTCTCCCCTAAAATAATAACGTTATATATGACCAGCCACAAAAAAGGAAAGTTGTGAAATGATAGAAATTTCTTATCAATTTGTCTTGTAATTAAAACTATTGACTGGGAATATTTAAATATGATTAGTACCTATAGAATCCAATCTGACATAGCCGTATGGTGCAAATATTTTGATTGTTGATATACAATAGTTGATGTACAAGGCTACACAAAAGATCTCGTAAAGATAATAAATATGAATGAAATTTACTTAAAGATTATTTTTAAATAAGTTATGTATTTTTATGCTGAATTTCATCCCGTTTATTAAGAAATGTTTATAGAACATAGATAAAACGATATACAGGGCCACGCACAGAACTGGATACATGGTCACCTACGGATGAATATGATTTCAGTAGTCTTAAGAGTGTTTTAATTTGAACTAAATTTTACTACTGGCGTATAATAAAGGTTCTAGCTAAGCTATATTGATGAACAAAAGTATACAAGTATGTTTCCATCTATTAGTATGAATTGCTGAAAGAGAAATTTCAATGTCACGCGTTTTTTTCCTAAATTAAATTTCTCCATTATACAGTATCTATATCAACCAATAGATCAAACACACGGCTGTTCAAACGTATTAGAATACATATTTGGCTATGGACAGTAACACTTTATTACCCTAAATATCGAAGTTTTATTAAAGACTTCAGAAAATGCTGAAAAGTGTTTCCCAATCTATGCTTAACGTTTGATTTTTTCTACATTTTAACTTTTTGAATTTATTTAATGTATTATTTAATGTGTTAAAAAAATATAAAAAGGATAAAAACATTTTGAAAATATGGAGCAATATTTTTCAAATTATGACATGGTAACAACTCTTCAACTTATCTCATCCTCATCAGATTCATAAGTTCGACTATGCTTATCATCCTGATCACCAGAAGCATGCGAAGCTTCAATCTGTCCTAATGCCACTTGGTGAGAAATATTTTGTTAGAAAAAGTGGTACACAAGGAGGTATAAACTGTAATAGTTTAATGAGATTTTTAAACTTAATGTACTTAAGATTTTTTTTTCTGCTATGGGAAACTCGGGCAGTACTCTAGGACATTTTCCGGCACAGCTGGAGTTCATCTTTAGCTCGTGTAAAGGTTCTAATTCATCACTAGCAGTTTTTTGCTGATTAATGTGAAGGATTCTTTTTTCTGAAAATGCAGTCACTGCATAGTTTGGATATCTTTCACTGACTTTATAAAGAAGGGGTAGCTCAAGATTATAAGGTCACACGGAACGAATAATCTTTAAACTGTGATTGGTACACATCGGCATGCGACAGTTTTTTTGTACCAATCACAGTTTAAAAATGATAAAATTCCTGGGGAGTTTTCAGAGTCATGAACTGGCTTTTTATGTCGTTGGTTGCGCTTCAGCTATATAGACGTCAACGAATACAACTGCATTTATACCCCTTGGCCTCCACGCGTTTCACAGTTTCGGGAAAGAGGTTAAGTCACTGACCCGTAAAACGCAGTACATAGTTAAAAAATCACTCATTACTCTTTATCTACAAATACATATACTTATTTCCAGATAGCCTGTGCACTTAACCCATTTTTTTCAATTTCGTCACTTGTACCCCATGTCTTCTGTGGTCCTCATATATATATATATATATATATTGCAATGTAAAGCAAAATATTATGTTTATAGGGAACTTGCAATCAGCTGATAGCCATTGTATTTCAAGTGGAGGTCAGGGTAGTTCCACCAATTAGAACTGTCTATTGCTAGTGTGTGACCTCCAGTATGACGTCAATTGCAACTGCCCTATAGGAATTGAATGACGTCATTTTATGTTATAAATTTTAGTCTGTTTAGGATTTCTACCAGGTTTCGCAAGCAGACCAAAATATTATTAAAATACATTATTTTACCTATAATTTGGCATGAGTTTCATCTCGTAACTCAATGACGTGATAGTGACGCCAAAATGACAAGTTGACTGTTGCCCACATCATACCAAGATTTGGCGAGGCAGACCAATCATTCCTAAATCTATATCTTAATAACATTGTCCTACATCATAATTTCATTCTTTAACTCGATGACATAGTCATTTGTGCCGCCGCCATCCGCTTTTTTACATATTTAACATATTCACCTACTAACGTCCATTTATTTCCAATTTTTTTTATTTTTTTAATTCGTCAAACTATTTCATTTTTATTTTTCTTATTTAATTTTTTTATTTCATTTTTATTTTTCTCATTTAATTTTTTTATTTCATTTTTATTTTACTACTAGTCAAACCAGTTTGGTCCCCAGGTCTTAGGATTTGAGTCATTGACTTTTTCTGTAAAAGGCTCGTTCATTTAATACCAATCATTTAATTGTATATCTTATACTATAATGCGAGCAAAAATTGTGTGTGTGTGTGTGTCTGTGTGTGTAAATTTTATCTCAAAAACGGCTCTAACGATTTTCGCAAAAATTTGGATTTTACCATTTTCGGGCACGAGAAGACCATTGGGCTAGGTCCCATGTTCGGGAAAATTCGATTACTGGGTCATTCTGGGTCATAATGGGTCAGGATAAAGCTATTTATAGGGTAGATGTGCTAGTAATGGGCCACCTTAAGGAATTTCTCTAAAAAATAATTTTTTATTAATAGTTATAATTATTGTATTCCAATTTTTTTCATATTAGATTAATCTTTCAACAATATTTAACTAATCCCACAGTTACATTTCCCAATAGAAATAAAAATTTCATTTTAAATAATGGAAATATGTCTAAATACCCAAATGCCCAGTAATGGGCCACCTATGTTCCAGTAATGGACCGCCTATGTTCCAGTAATGGGCCACCCTACAAAAAATAACAGATAATTATTTTTAGGTGCGTTCGTAATTATGTAAATAAGTAGCGCCTATAATTGTCGTTCAGTCCGTCTGTCTGTCCATCTATCTGTCCGTTTGTCTGACAGTCTGTCTATCTGTCCGTTTGTCTGTCCGTCTGTCTGTCCGCATATAACAACGGAAAACTATCCAACCGAATCGTTTGAAATTTAAAATACATAATTATTACATAATTTTGTCGAGTCATTTCAAATTTTATGAAAATCGGATGGATAGATCAATTACAGGGACATTCAAAAGGATTCCGTTACATTACGGCCAATAGGGAAAAAAGTTTTAAATGCATTTTAATCGTTTGAAATTTAAAACATATAATTATTGCGTAATTTTGTCGAGTCATTTCAAATGTTATGAAAATCGGATGCATAGATCAATTACAGGGACAATCAAAAGGATTCCGTTACATTACGGTCAATGGGGAAGAAGTTTCAAATGCATTTTAATGATGTCACACTCATTCGAACATAATAGAATTGGCATGAATCTATGAAATATATACTAAAATATGCATTCTGTACAATCTGTGACGCAAAGAATTTTTATTATTAAATTACAGGGCTACACAAAAGTATTCCACTATATAATGCTATACGGGGAAACATGGTTTGGTACGTGTTTTAATTATATTCAACTATTTCACATTTTATGAATAAGATATACGTTGCTGAGGTGTAATAAGAATTACTATTCCTGTATATTTACAGAATTTGAACCAATATACTGTATCCGAAGTACTATTTACTATAAAAGCAAGATCTGAATATTTTTAAAACTTCGTTATCGTACGAACGCGCACCTCATTTGCTACGTTCACGTGCAATTTCCAACTTGTTCTTTTTATCTCTGCGTAAGTCGCATCTTCTTCTTCCTCAGAATCCACATTATCCTCTTGTATACAAAATTCGGCCTTTTTGAAGCAATTGTAAATTGTTTTTTCTTCAATTACCCCCATTGATCCCGTTCTTATATGTATAACTATTCAATTAACACTGTTTTGAGAAGGATGTTGAAAGGTTTGTGAAAGGAGGGGGTTGATGAATTTGTTGGACTTAAGGAACAAGAAAATTCAAGCAGAGGAGTAATATAAAAAAAACTGAGCACTGAACGATAAATTAGGAATAAGAGATGGAAATTTGATTTCATGTGATTTCGAAGTATTTTTTTACAACTGAATAAAGAACATTTTATGAAAATATTCGTTATATGGAGATAGATATTTCGCTATATAGAGACTGTTTTTAATGTAATCATGGGAAAAGGGGAACATTCCTACTAAAAATTCGTTATATAGAGAAATTCGATGTATGGAGTTTCATTATAGACAGACTTGACTGTATTTATAAAGAAATTGTCTTTATTAAATTCTCGTAAGTAAAATTTAAGTATTAAATTTGTTTATTTAGTTTTCAGTTAAATCAAAATATTTTATCACTACTGAAATTACACTTTTAGTATTGGTCACTTGGGTGGCCCATTACTGGCAAATCACGAAATAAGCAATCCAGTAATGGACCACCCCTCCTAAAATCTTAAAAATAAATAAAATTTTGTAAATGGCCATTGGTATATTAAATTCAACGTTTTATATTGCTAACCAAACAAAAACATTCAATTTTTACGGAAAAATAAAAAAGATATAAAACTAAGTAAGTAAAGTCTGCTCTTAGCATGTTCATTAAGATTTTCAGTGAAAAACAGAAAAACTGTGAAACTTTATTTTCTGCTTCCTAATTGTTTAGACGAAAAGTGTAAAAAATTAATCCAGCTTATAAAGCATGCAAGGTAGAGTTCAGAAAAAAATAATAAAAGCTTAACTATTATTTATTATTTTTTTATAAACCAAAAAGTGCGAGGTGGCCCATTACTGGAATGTGGCCCATTACTGGCACATCTACCCTATCTATAGAACGGCAGGATCGATTTTAAGGAAATTTTGTACCCAATCGTTTTTTGATACGAAAAAACTATTGGGCTGGATCACATGTTCAAAAAATTTCGATTAGTGGGTCATTTTTGGGTCATTATGAGTCAAGTCATTTTTATCTAAAAAACGGCTCTAACGATTTTGACCAAATTTTATATTGTATCGCTTTGGATTACAAGAAGACCATTGGGTTAGGTAACATGTTCGAGAAAATTCGGTTAGTGGGTCATTTTTGGGGTCATTGTGGGTCATGCTATTTTTATCTAGATATTTTCTAACGCAATTTTGACTAAAACTTACATTCTATGGTTTTCGGGCACGAGAAAAACAATGGGCTAGGTTACATGCTCGAGAAAAAATTTTAATGGGTCATATTGGGTCATTATAATCAATCAGGGTCAAGCTATTTATATTTAAAGAACGGCGTGGTGGATTATAACGAAATTTTGTATGTAACAGTTTTTTGACATGAGAAAACTAATGGGCTAAATCACATGTTTGAGAGATTTCGACTATGAGGGTCATTTGTGGGTCATGATGGGTCATAATGGGTCATGGTCAAGCTATATCTAAAGAACAGGTGGATCGATTCTAACAAAATTTTGTATGCAACATTTTTTGGCACGATAAAATCATTAGACTAGGTTACATGTTCGAAAAATTTCGATTAATGGGTCATTTTGGATCATACAGGGTCTGGGTCAAGCTATATATAATTAAAGAATGGCAGGATCAATTTTAACGAAATTCTGTATGTAACAATTTTTAGAAACGAGAAAACTAATGGACTAAGTCACATATTCGAGAGCTTTCGATTATAAGGGTCATTTGTGGGTCTTAATGGGTCAATGTCAAGCTATATCTAAAGAATGGGTGGGTCGATTTTAACGAAATTTTGTATACAGCATATTTTTGGCATGAGAAAATCATTGGGGTAGGTCACATGTTCAAGAAATTTCGATTAGTGGGCACTTTTGGGTCATTCTAATTTTATCTAGACAACGGTCATTTCGCGCAATTTTGACTAAATTTTGTATTTTATCGTTTCATTTTGGATCATGAGGGGTCAGGGTCAAACTAACTATATCTAAAAAACGGCTCAATCGATTTTATCTAAATTTTGTAGCTAATGTTTTTCGGCATGCTAAAACTAATGAGCTAGGCCACACGT
This sequence comes from Maratus speculifer, assembly GCA_964019185.1. Taxonomy (NCBI): domain Eukaryota; kingdom Metazoa; phylum Arthropoda; class Arachnida; order Araneae; family Salticidae; genus Maratus; species Maratus speculifer. The sequence continues at coordinate 49,716,050 of OZ025290.1, read as the reverse complement.
TCAAAAGATTTCGATTATAAGGGTCATTTATTGGTCATGATGGGTCATGCTAATTTTATATAGAAAATGGTACTCACCATTTTGACTATACTTTGTATTATATCGTTTTTGAGCAAGAGAAAACCATTTGGCTTGGACACATGCTCGCGAAAATTCGATTAGTGGGTCATTTTGGGTCTTAATGAGCTAGGGTCATTCTAATTATATATCACAATGACTCAATCAATTTTACCTAAATTTTGAAACAAAACGTTTTTTGTCACGAGAAGACTGTTGGGCTGAGTCGCATGTTAAACAAAATTATATTAGTGGGTCATTTCGCTTCATTGCTGAATGCTGTCAAGCTAATTTTACCTAAAAAATGGCTTAAGCGATTTTGATTCAATTTTATATTTTACTGTTTTTGATTACCTGAAGACGATTGAGCTATGTCACATGCTTGATCAAATTTGATTAGTGACTCATTTTGGGTAATACGGGTCAGGGTATTGGCGACATATGGCCAAAAAATCGACTATAAAAATTATGAAAACCAAAACACGTATTTGGAGCCAAATGAAAGAATGCCTCCAAATTTGGCTATATCTAGCAAAAAATATTGTCGTTCAGAATGTAAAGAATTTTTTATACATTCTTAAGAGGATTCGAGATGCATGGTTAAACCAATCAGAGTTGAGCTAAAAAAGTGATTTAGATCGATGTCCTTTCGTTGTAAAATTTAAAATAAAGTAAAATTTATAAACATGCGCATAAAAACATAGTTTTCTTATTGATTGTTTTTTTAAATAATACTATTATAAACATGTTTTACAGTAATAATATAGAGTTAATGAAACAGTGAAAATACTATATCGAGTTGAACACAAGGTTAATTTTGACCGAGCTAAGCTCGGTCTCCCCTGCTAGTCTTATACTATAATGCGAGCAAAAATTGTGTGTGTGTGTGTGTCTGTGTGTGTAAATTTTATCTCAAAAACCGCTCTAACGATTTTCGCAAAAATTTGGATTTTACCATTTTCGGGCACGAGAAGACCATTGGGCTAGGTCACATGTTCGAGAAAGTTCGATTATTGGGTCATTTTGGGTCATAATAGGTCAAGATCAAGCTACTTATATCTAACGGCTGGATCGATTTTAAGGTAATTTTCTATCCAATCGTTTTTTGGCACGACAAAACTACTGGGCTGGGTCACATGTTCGAAAAATTTCGATTAGTGGGTCATTTTTGGGTCATTATGGGTCAAGCCATTTTTATCTAAAAAACGGCTCTAACGATTTTGACCAAATTTTATATGGTATCGTTTTGGATTACAAGAAGACCATTGGGTTAGGTAACATGTTCGAGAAAATTCGGTTAGTGGGTCATTTTTGGGGTCATTGTGGGTCATGCTATTTTTATCTAGAGATTTTCTCACGCTATTTTGACTAAAAATTGCATTCTATGGTTTTTGGGCACGAGAAAAACATTGGGCTAGGTTACATGTTCGAGAAAAAATTTTAATGGGTCATATTGGGTCATTAAGAGTCTGGGTCAAGCTATTTATATTTAAAGAACGGTGTGATGGATTATAACGAAATTTTGTATGTAACAGTTTTTTGACATGAGAAAACTAATGGGCTAAATCACATGTTTGAGAGATTTCGACTATGAGGGTTATTTGTGGGTCATGATGGGTCATGGTCAAGCTATATCTAAAGAACAGGTGGATCGATTTTGACGAAATTTTGTATGCAACTTTTTTTGGCACGATAAAATCATTGGACTAGGTTACATGTTCGAAAAATTTCGATTAATGGGTCATTTTGGATCATAAAGGGTCTGGGTCAAGTTATATAATTAAAGAACGGCAGGATCAGTTTTACCGAAATTCTTTATGTAACAATTTTTAGAAACGAGAAAACTAATGGACTAAGTCACATATTCGAGAGCTTTCGATTATAAGGGTCATTTGTGGGTATTAAAGGGTCAAGGTCAAGCTATATTTAAAGAATAGGTGGATCGATTTTAACGAAATTTTGTATACAACATATTTTTGGCATGAGAAAATCATTGGGGTAGGTCATATGTTCGAGAAATTTCGATTAGTGGGCCACTTTTGGGTCATTCTAATTTTATCTAGACAACGTTTCGCGCAATTTTGACTAAATTTTGTATTTTATCGTTTTCGTGCACAAGAAAATCATTGGGTTATGAAAGATTTTTGAGAAAATTCGATCAATGGGTCATTTTGGATCATAAGGGGTCAGGGTCAAACTAACTATATCTAAAAAACGGCTCAATCGATTTTATCTAAATTTTGTATCTAATGTTTTTCGGCATGCTAAAACTAATGAGCTAGGCTACACGTTCGAGAGAATTCGATGATAAGGATCATTTGTTGGTCATGATGGGTCATGCTAATTTTATATAGAAAATGGTACTCACCATTTTGACTATACTTTGTATTATATCGTTTTTGAGCAAGAGAAAATCATTTGGCTTAGACACATGCTCGCGAAAATTCGATTAGTGGGTCATTTTGGGTCATAATGAGCTAGGGTCATTCTAATTATATATGTTACAGGCCAAACCCGATTTTAGGCCAAACTAGATTGGCCTAGTCCAAACTAGTCTATCCTAACACCCATCGGATAAACTAGTTTTTCCTAGGCCAAACCGGTCTATCCTAACGCTCATCGGATAAACTAGTTTTTCCTAGGCAAACCGGTTTATCCTAACGCCCATCGGATAAACTAGTTTTTCCTAGGCCAAACTAGTCTATCCTAAGGCCCATAGGACAAACTAGTTCTTCCTAGGCCAAACTAGTTTGGCCTAACTCTTATAGGATAAACTAGTTTAGCCTGCTGTTTATTGGTCTGAACTAGTTTATCCTAGGCCGATCTAATTTATCCTAGGGCAATTCAATTTGGCGTGATTTTATTTGATTCAATGACCGCCTCAGCGCCAAAATTCTAGTCTGTCCTAGGCTGATCTAGTTTATCCTAGGCCAGTGTAATTTTACGTGTTTTTAGCTCATGGGCGTCAAAGCCAAAGAAAAAATGGGCTCACAGGTTCTGTATGTATGTATGTACGCATGTATGTACGCATGTAAGTACGTACGTACGTAACGCGATAACTCTTGATAGAAATAATGTAATTTGTCATGTTTTTATCTCATCAGCTACCCAAGACTGAGAACCCGTACTGAACCCGTAGGTTCAGTATTGTATGTACGTAAGTACGTAACGCAATAATTTTTGATAGAAATACTCGATTTGCATCAAACTTTCAATATAAGTTTATTCTTATGAGGAGCTTTTCTGATTAATTTTGGAAGGTCATTGGAGAAGAATAAGGGGGGAGGGGATGAGAGGCTGATTCGCCCCTTGCCTTAATTCAAATAAATGGATTTCTATGGATTATTAGCATATTTTATTCAAATTTTAGATATAGGTGTATTCTGTTGAAGCGCCTTCATTAGTTGTGGGTGTCAATTGTTTAAGTATAAAGGGAGGGGAGAATAGGGGTAACGCCCCATAATTTATGTAAATGCTTTTTTCACGCAGAATTTACTGATTTACTTCAAATTTTAGAAATAGATTCATTCTGGTAAGGCGTTTCCCTAATTGGTTTCGGGGATTAATTGAATAAGAACAAAAGGAAGAACGGGGGAATCCCGCCTAATTTTGTTAAATGAGTTTTTCATGCAGAATTAACCGATTTCCTGCAAATCTTAGATTTGATCATTCTGATAAAGCGTTTCAGTGATTAATTTTGGTGGTTCTTTGGTTTTTGGTCTGAACCAGCAATTTATTTCCTTCCTTAAAATATATAAATTTGTTATAATACACAATTATCCAATTTGCTTAAAATTTTGGACATGGATTCATTTGATCAGGTGCTTCTTTAATTAATTTGGGTCTTTTCTTATGGTTATGTATAATGGGTTAGTGGACGATTTATCGCCTTCCTTAAATTAGATAAATGGGTTTTTATGCAGTATTATCCGATTTGCCGTAAATTTTGAATATAGCTTATAGTTTTTTCTTTAAAAGGCGAATTCCTGAATTGTTTTGAGGGTTTAATGATTAAGTATAAAGGGAGGAATGTGGGATTACCCTCTCTAAATCAGATGAATGGTTTTTTGAGCAGAATTATCTGATTTGTTTAAAATTTTGGATAACTGTTTAATTTTATAAAGCGCATCTGTGATTAGTTTTGGGAGTTCAATGGTTAAATATAATTGGTTAAACATAAATGGTTAATGGGAAAAAGTAACCCAATTTACTTTATTTTTCGAGGGTGTTATTCTATAAAAAAATAAGGCTGAAATACACAATGACTGTAAACAGCCTGTGAATGCAAAGCCATCAGTTTAATTGGGCAATATTCTTTTTAATATTGATCCCGACTACTGCTCCATTGCTAACCTTGTGTAAAGTGGTTTTGTCATCCCTATTATAATGTATTTTATTCGATGCGTTGTAGAATACTGTTAGAGGTTTGCACGGGCCAGAATTTCAAGTTCCGGGCCCCGCCTTTTCCGAAGGAAAGTTATTTTGCCGTGACCCTGTGTAAAAATTAAAAGTTCAGCCCGAGCCCTGCCTCTACAAAAATATGTGAAAAAAGACTCAGTCCCACTCAATCTGGCCCTACTCAATTTCTGCCAAAAATTCAGATTTTACTTAACATACAATTAGGATTCCTTTAAAAAATACTGCATATATACATATTGGATAAATTTACAATGTATTTTTAAATTACGAGGTGGCCACAGAATGAAAAATACACAATATATTATTAATTATTTAATTTCATAGACCTTTCAATATTGAAATGGGGATTCATTAAATAATTAATGTAGTTTAGAACAAAAGAAAAAAAGGAGAGTTATAAACATCATAATTAAACTGTTCAGTAAAAAGTAAATTTGTGAATATGTTTCTCTGTCATTCCTTAAGACTTTTCTCAAATCCAAAAGAGCTACATCCTAACACATTTAAGAATTAATTCATTTTCGGAAAGGCATAAGATTAACAGGCATTCTCACTCAGAAAATATGTAATCGAATGGCGTTAACCATTTTTTCCATAAAAGCGATGTACCTTTGAGAAAATACTATTAAAGCTACGTTTTGAATCGAATTTTCGGTTACGACTTCACGGAAAAGAAAAACTTGACGCCGTGACAAGAATAGCTTATATGTCGACAAGAAATTAATTTCTAAAAAATGGAAAACGCTGTTCGATTCCAAATTATATTCAGCTCCGATCTCGCTCGAATATGCAATAATAATAATAATAATAAATGCAAGTCAGATCTCAGTTGGTACGAGTCTGCCAAAAAAGAAAAAAAAAGGCCAATGCATCATGTCTCTACGGTGGACATGTTAAATTTCTGTATTGATGTTGTGAGGAATGACTCTTTACACACATTTATGCTTATTCTTGTGAAAGACATTTTTTTACCGGCCAAACCCGATTTCGAGCCAAATAGGCCAAACTATTTTATCCTAACGCCAATTGGATAAACTGGTTTTTCCTATACCAAATTTGTTTATCTATATGCACGTAGGAAACACTAGTTTTTACTAGGTAAGAGGGAAATCCGTCATTTTACCTTCATACTTTACCATTAAACCCTCAAAACTATTCAGGGAATTGCCTTATCAGAAAGAACCTATAAGCAAAATTTGAAGCAAATCCGTAATTTCTGCATTAAAAACCATTTATCTAAATTATGGGGGGGGAGGGTACCTACATTGTCCTTTCTTTAACACTTAAACAATAAACATCCACAACTAATCCCGGAGGCGCCTTGTCAGAATAATTTTATATCTAACATTTTAAATGAAAACTTATAATTCTGCATGATAAATGCATTTCTCTAAATTAACGGTGGAGGATTAAACTTCCGTTCGCTCCCTTTTTTCTTATTCAGTGATTTTCCAAAACTAATCAGAAAAGTATCTTATCAGAAGGAACCTACATCCAAAATTTGAAGCTAATTGGATATTTATATCAAGAGTTATAGCATTACGTACATTCGTACGTACATACGTACATACATGCGTACGTACATACATGCATACGTACATACATACAGAACCTGTGAGCCCTTTATTTCGCTGGCTTTGACGCCCGTGAGCTAAAAACACGGATAATTATATTGGCCTAGGACAAACTAGATCAGCCTAGGAGAAACTAGAATGTTGGCGCTGAGGCAGTCATTAAATTCAATAAAATCACGCCAAATTGAATTGGCCTAGGATAAACTAGATCGGCCTAGAATAAACTAGTTCAGACCAATAAACAGCAGGTTGAACTAGTTTATCCTACAAGAGTTAGGCCAAACTAGTTTGGCCTAGGAAAAACTAGTCTATCCGATGAATGTTACGAAAACCGGTTTGGCCTAGGAAAAACTAGTCTATCCGATGAGTGTTAGGAAAACCGGTTTGGCCTAGGAAAAACTAGTTTATCCGATGGGCGTTAGGATAGACCGGTTTGGCCTAGGAAAAACTAGTTTATCCGATGGGCGTCAGGATAGACTAGTTTGGCCTAGGCCAATCTAGTTTGGCCTAAAATCGGGTTTGGCCTGTAACATATATAACAACGACTCAATTTATTTTAGCTAAATTTTGAAACAAAACGTTTTTTGTCGCGAGAAGACTATTGGGCTGAGTCGCATATTAAACAAAATTATATTAGTGGGTCATTTCGCTTCATTGCTGAATGCTGCCAAGCTAATTTTACCTAAAAAATGGCTTAAACGATTTTGATTCAATTTTATATTCTACTATTTTTGATTATCTGAAGACCATTGAACTATGTCGCATGCTTGATCAAATTTGATTAGTGGCTCATTTTGGGTAACACGGGTCAGGATCACGAGAATATGGCAACAGCCAATAACTTGGTGATATTTGACAAAATATTGGCGACATATGGCCAAAAAATCGACTATAAAAATTACGAAAACCAAAACATGTATTTGGAGCCAAATGAAAGAATGCCTCCAAATTTGGCTATATCTAGCAAAAAATATTGTCTTCCAAAATGTAAAGAATTTTGTTATACATTCTTAAGAGGATTCGAAATGCATGGTTAAACCAATCAGAGTCGAGCTAAAAAGTGATATGGATCGATGTCCTTTCGTTGTAAATTTTAAAATAAAGTAAAATTTATAAACATGCGCATAAAAACATAGTTTTCTTATTGATTGTTTTTCTAAATAATACTATTATAAACATGTTTCACAGTAATAATACAGAGTTAAAGATACAGTGAAAATAATATATCGAGTTGAACACAAACTTAATTTTGACCGAGCTAAGCTCGGTCTCCCCTGCTAGTTAAATATTATGTGAATCGGCTTACTTACATTTCTTTTTGTCGAAAAACCGTTTTGATAGTTTAGTTGTATAGTACTAGAGGGGCTCCGCCCCCCTGCTCGCTACGCTCGCCAACTCCCCGCGTAATCGCTTCGTGATTCCAAGTTGTAGGCTACCCTTGCTTGTTGCGCTCGCCAATACCCCATGGAATCGCTCCGCGATACCTTATTTTCCATACAATCAGTTTTGGAAATCCTCTCATAAACGTACACTTATTAAAATACCGAGCAATAAATGTCCATAAAAACCAGGAAAATCTACCAAAATAGCAGCATAAGGAAAAGAAAAAAAAGGAAGCGTACTCATTTCCAAGTCCAACCGGGAGGTAGAGTACTGGATTCGTTTAGCCCCTAGGTAAAGATAAAAAATGAGTTGTCACTCTAAATGTGAGCATTTTAAAAATTTTTATTTTTACCTTTGCAGCTAACTGATGCAAAGTAAGCGGGTTCTCCAACTTCTGACCATTCTAAAAGAAAATCTTGATATTTTTTGAAGAAATACATTGTGACAGTGCCATATAGAACTGAACTTGTGCAAAAGTTCAACAATCTTGATATTTTTATGTTACAATACTTCCTTGTAAACAACGTTTTCCAACTTCTGACCATCCTTAATGAAAATCTTGATATTATTTGAAGATGTACATCGTGATAGCGCCACATACAACTGACCATGTGCAAAAATTGGCCGTTTAATGTAAAGTCCAACTCTTTCAAATGTCTGTCCTTGGAATTTATTAATTGTCAATGCATAAGCTAGTCTAACTGGAAACTGTCTGCGATATAATAGAAATGGCAGCTGGGCATGACCTCCTGATGTATCTAGTTGAATTCTTGGAATATTAACTATAGTTCCAGTTTGATCACCAGGAATAATTTTTGCAGTTAAAATCCTAGAATGAATAATTTGAACAAGTAAACGTGTTCCATTACATAATCCGTCAGCTACTGATAAATTTCGAATCAACATGACTATTGTGAGGTGGCATACCACAAGGGGTGAGTGAATGCAAGTATTCCTCAGGATATATGAGTGTTGCTTCTTCTTCTCGAGTGTCAGTTCTGTCGATTCCAGTCAAAGTTGCCTTGTCAATGCTGTAGCAAATTATTTCTTTTCCAGGTATCTTATCTAAAATTTTTTCATTAACTCTGTTAACTTCATCATTTTGAGGAGACAGAATAATTCTTGACTGAAGATCAATAGCAAAATCTGTGACATATTCAAAAAACCACTGTACCAAGTTGGAACAAAAAAGATTAGATGATGTTTCAACTTCAAGCTCATTGACATCTCCATTACCAATCTGTAGCAGCCATTTTGAAAAATTCCCTGTCTCAGTTGCTACACGCATGTTAATCTTCAGATGATGAATTTCAAACAGTTTCCAAAGGATGGATGATTTCAAACACTGACAAATAATTTGTGCACGGGAAGCTTTCTTTACAATTGGTAGAACTTGTCTGAAATCCTCACCAAGTATAATTGTTTTTCCTCCAAAATGTGTATTACAATTCATAACATCACGTAATGTACGATCAATAATCTCCAATGCTTTCCTTGGAATCATACTTGCTTCATCCCAAATAACTACATCAATTTCTTTTAGCCCAAGATTGTCACGCTTCTTAAAAAAGCAAATACCATCTTCTCTAAGATCTATAGGCAAGTTGAAAAATTGATGAGAAGTTGTCTCACCTGGTAATAAAATGGATGCAATGCCAGTCCATGCAATACATATGACTTTCTTCTGCAGTGTTATAAGTTTGTGATACATCCCATTATACAGAAAATTTTTCCCAGTTCCACCTCGTCCATCTATGAAGAAACACTGAGCTTGATTTTCACTAATGCAATGTATGATCCTGTCATAAACCTTTCTCTGATCCACATTAAATTTACTTTCAATGTCAGTGCATTCCCTTAGATGAATATCGAAAGAAAAATGATCTGGAGGATTGTGGAAAGAATGTGGTTCTGGCAACCCAAATTCCTTACAAGACCTATTATCTGCATGAAAATGATCTTCAATCTCAAATAAAGCTTCAGATTCACTACTGCTTCGATCAGTTAGATGATGCTTGAAAGTATCCCACAGTTGCAAAGCATTAGATGGTTCATCTCCTATAACATAGTATACAAAGAACTTTCTGAACTCTCTTGCCATTAAAATAGATGCAGCTTCTTGTAACACAGCAGTAGCTTCTTCACTGTTTTCTGTTAATCTCAATTGCAATTGCTGCTTCTCTATAAGTGTAATAAATTACTCCTTCATCTCTGCGAAGATCTTCAAAGCATGTCGCTCCAGCAACTCTATTTAAAATTAGCTTTAGGAAGAATCTTTCTGAATCTTTTGGTGAAACATTAACAATGCGTCCAATTACTTTATCAGCTCTCTTTCTTGGAATCCACTTTTTGATTCCTGCATTCCAAGAATAATGTTCAGGTATGTTACATTAATGTATTTTTCATGCAGATTCGCATTCTTTATTCAAATTAAACCAAACACGTAACATAGTTTTGCAATCTTTATTTAGAGCTATTTGTTCTGATCCTTCTTTAAATGTGACGTACTGTTTATTCTCAAGGTGCACTGATAGTCATATAACAGTGTGACTTCTATCATGCAAGGGCAGTGAATTTAATCTCCAAGCTGCTTCCATGGGACCTACATATCGACTGTCAATATATTCTTGAACCTCATTAGTGTCTCCAAGCTTCATCTGCATTCTTGCACGATCATGTCCCTTATAAATGTATTTATGAATATATTTAACTGTCATAACTGAAGCGCAGTATTCTACATTTAAATGACAGTCAAACTTCTTCAATAATTATGGGTTATGTGGAACAACCATCCTGTTGTCAACATAGTGAACTTAGCCATTTACTTTGGAATGATATGCATAAAGGCTATCTGTATTGTGTCTTCTTCTGTACTTAGGAAAGCCATCTCCACTCATATCAGTCTCTTCACAGAAATTTTTTGGAAAATTTTTTGAGCATTCATTTTTTTGTTTATCCCAACAAAGAAGACCTTCTTCATGAGTACCATGCATCATGTGTCTCAGTTGGTAGTAACGTAGAGAAGAATCTTCATCAGATAATTCTGCACATACAAATCTCCTACATCCTCTGGCTGAAGAAGCTTGCAATCAATTCTCAATGCTGCTAAGATATGTGCATTAGGGTGGATCGAAATTTTTTTTTTCACAGTGTCAAAACCTACCTATGCGGAAAAGATGTTCTCTTGGATGGAGATTAAGGGAAAAATAATTAAAAAAATTAATTTTAAATTTTACTACTGCCACAATGAGATTGAATATCGAAAAAAAGTGAAAAAAGACCTAATTTTGGCTAGATGATTTTTGATTCAAAATAATACTTTAAAAAATTATCCAAAACCTACCTATGCGTAAAAGATGTTATATTATATGCTGAGTATGAGAAAAATAATTAAAAATATTAATTTCAAAATTTAAATCTGCTGCAATATGGCTCAAATTTATGTATTTGAACATTTTTACGGTAAAAAAAAAATTTTGTAAAATAAAATATGAATTTTAGAATTTTTAACATTTATTGCAATGTGGGGATATTTAATTGATTACAAGATAAAAATTTTAGTTTCTTATTTAACAGCTTCATTAGTATTAAATCAAGAAAAATCGTCAACATTGCAATTGGCGATAATGACGTTCGGTATTGAAAATTGACATGAGATTTTGTAATTCAGTTCGATTTTTATAAAACCGTCTCTTATGTACGGTCCATACACAGCAGAAATACTTCCGTGACTTTTTTGATTATTAGTTTTGTAGAATGAGCGTTGCGTGAATAGACATTATTGATTGTATATGTTATTGCCACTGAAATGATTGCTGGATTTACCTATTGCTTCTGAAATCATGTCGTTATTAAATCCGTCAGTTAGTGGAGGTTCGACACATTTTCCAATTTAATTAAATCAATGTCATCCGTCGCAAAAGGTCAAAAAGCTGGTAAATGGAAAATATAGATATTTTATAATGTAATGATTAGGATTACAGTAGACCATTTGATTTCACTCGCGCGCTTTTAGAATTCATATACTGACATAAATGAAAATACAAAAAGCTTCTAACATGCTGCGAATAATCTTTCTATTTCACCAGTGAAACATTTTTACCCAGCCGCGGTTCTATCCACGCTACAAAAAGATGACATAGTGGAACCTCATTGGTGTGTAATTAGCACAAAAATCATTGTAGTGGACGCTTGAAGATCAGTTCCATATTTCGAATAACAGATCCTTTAACATCTATGTTAACAGATATTCCGTCACAACCGATCGCTACCAACTTTTTTACATATATATTACTGTTAACACATGACAAAAAAATGTACGTCGTGTTTTCAAATTGTTTGGTACTCTCCCAGAATTTATATATATGTGGCCGATGTATTCGGAAACAAGTTCTTTTTTCAAGCTCAAGTCTGCTTCTATTATGATTTTTCTTCTGTTGTTTTCTAGTAATATAGTCTGTCTTTACACCCATCAAAGTTTAAATAAAATGGCCATGATCATAATCTTTTACAAATGACTAAAACGATGGAGTGGTGTTTGGTATGTTTTGTCATGCCAATTTTTTTCTGTGAATAGCATTCGATTCATAGTTTTGTGAGATAATGCCCAAATCTTGAAATGCACCAGACACTATGGCAGCACCTGCTTGGTCGGAAATGCCCAAACTGTCCAATATTCTGGCTGATGCCAATCTTCGTCACTACAGGTGATGTGACACCTATCTCGGAAGCATTTTGGCTTTTCAATGATAGCTGATGATGCAGAAAAGTGAGTTTGCTCCCAATACGTCGGTTTAGTTTACACTCAGTATTCATATTCATATTCAAATCTATTGAACTGAAAAAAATAGGCAGTATTTTCGGAAATGGTCCAAAAGACTGTAGTAGCTTACAATATCTTTTTGTTTTACAAGAATTAAGAAGAGCGCAATGTTTATCGTTAAACAGTTTAACTTTTCTTAAAATGCTGCTGTGGTAAATGATTGAGATTGAATCTCATTTACAGGTCACTTGTAACTTATTAGCAACTCCTTCTCACTGGTAGGAAATAAATAGATGTTAACCGATTCCTTTCTTCGGTTATTTTTTAAATACCAATATATAAATTTTATAACTTTTTAGCTCACAGGCTATCATAGCCTGAGAGCTTATGTGCCCGTCCGTTCTGTATGTATGTGCGTATGTGCGTATGTGCGTAACGCGATAACTCATGATAAAAATATCGGATCCACTTGAAATTTTGTATGTAGGTATATCCTGACAAGGCGCTTCCCTGATTAGTTTTTGGAGTTCATTCGATATGTATAAGAGGGGGAACGGGGGGCTCATGCCCCCCGTTAGTTGATATAGATGGGATTTTCATGCAGAATTAAGTTTTCAAAATTTAGATTAGGATCATTCTGATGAGGCGATTCCGTGACTGTTATTAGGTGTTCATTGATTAAGTATAAATAGGGGGAACAGGGGTTCTAATGCCCCCCCCCCGTTAGTTGATATAAATGGGATTTTCATGCAGAATTAAGTTTTCAAAATTTAGATTAGGATCATTCTGATGAGGCGATTCCGTGACCGTTATTAGGTGTTCATTGAATAAGTATAAATAGGGGGAACAGGGGTTCTAATGCCCCCCCCCCGTTAGTTGATATAAATGGGATTTTCATGCAGAATTAAGTTTTCGTTCAAAATTTAGATTAGGATCATTCTGATAAGGCGATTCAGTGACTGTTATTAGTTGTTCATTGAATAAGTATAAATAGGGGGAACAGGGGTTCTAATCCCCCCCCCCCGTTAGTTGATATAAATGGGATTTTAATGCAGAATTAAGTTTTCGTTCAAAATTTAGATTAGGATCATTCTGATGAGGCGATTCCGTGACTGTTATTAGGTGTTCATTGAATAAGTATAAATAGGGGGAACAGGGGTTCTAATGCCCCCCCCCCGTTAGTTGATATAAATGGGATTTTCATGCAGAATTAAGTTTTCGTTCAAAATTTAGATTAGGATCATTCTGATGAGGCGATTCCGTGACTGTTATTAGGTGTTCATTGAATAAGTATAAATAGGGGGAACAGGGGCTCTAATGCCCCCCCCCCGTTAGTTGATATAAATGGGATTTTCATGCAGAATTAATTTTCGTTCAAAATTTAGATTAGGATCATTCTGATGAGGCGATTCCGTGACTGTTATTAGGTGTTCATTGAATAAGTATAAATAAGGGGAACAGGGGTTCTAATGCCCCCCCCCCTTAATTTATATAAATAGGTTTTTCAAGCAGAATTGTCAGATTTCGTTCAAATCTCTGAATAGTTTTGGAAGTTTAATGGTTAAGTATAAAAGAGGGGGATAACTCCTTTTAAATTATATAAATGCTAAATGGGTTTTTATTAAGAATTATCTCATTTGCTCTGAATTTTGGATATAGATTTTTTATATGATAAAGCATGTCTTTGATAGTATAGGAGTTTCAATGATTAAGTATAAAAAAAGAGGAAAGGGGAGAGCTGTTTCCCCTTCTTAATTTTTTTTCGAACGGAATTAACCCTTGAAAATATAAGGCTTTAATGTACAATTAGTATTTGTAGCCTGTGAACTCAATGCCATCAGTTTAACTGGGCAGTATTCTTTATTGTAATATTTACTGGCATATCAAAACCAGACCCAAATAGGGTGTAATTCATATCTCTCTGTCTCTCTCTTATTATTATTTTTTTTAACAACGCCATGGTATAGGAATATTCAAGGTACACTAAGCTATACAATACACAAGCAGAAAAATCCTAACTGAAAAAAACTGGAACTGCCAGTTTTTCGAAACTTTAAATCACTTGCAGCAGCATTTAATTTCGAAATCAGTTTATTTATTTATTTATTTTTACTTAATATCCATGCAATGTAATATTTCTCACGCAAAGGTAGGTTTTGATTGATATTAAAATGATTATTTTGAGTCAAAAATAAATCTAACCAAAATTAGATCTTTTTCCATTTTTTCAATATTTTATCAAATTTTCAACTTTTTTGTGGCAGTATTAAATTTCGAATTTATTACTTCTTATTGTTTTTTACTTAACCTCCATACGATATAACATCTTTTCCGCATTGTTGGATTTTAAAAATTATTAAAATAATTAGTTTTTGACAAAAATAACTTAACCAAAATTCGGTCTTTTTTCAAATTTTTTCGAAAATTCAACCCTTTTGTAGCAGCATTAAATTTTAAAATTAATTTTTTTTATTATTTTTTCCTTAATCTCCATACAATAGAACATCTTTTCCGCATAGGTAGAATTTGATGAATGGTGATTTATTTTCGCCATAGACAATCGATCCACCCTAATGTGCATGTGGAAGACCTCGTTTCTGGAACTCGATTGTATACACATATGCAACAATGGGTCCAAGCAACTGTCTTTCAACAATATCTTTAATCAATTCCTTTACTTTAGCCTGAAAAAAAATCTGTTACTATAGTTGGAATATCATTTACAGTTGTTCCAGGAGAAAAGTAATTTTTAAGAACGTTTATAATCTCTGCCCATTTTGGGTTACAAGTCATTGTTATAAAAAAGTGTTAGGAGGTATGCAACGAAACATGCAACGCATTAATCCCCTACGTGATAACTTTTATACAAACTCAATATCCAAGATTTATTTAACATTTATTTTTCCTATACTTGAGATTGAACTTTCGAAGAAGAAAGATTTACATCTACACAGCAACAGATGTCTTTGTGGTTAGCCAAGCCTTGATTTTGCATATGAATAAGCCCGCTTCCACTGTGTTGGAAGTGAATTTTGCCACATTCTTTAGACTCTAACTTGTCTCATTTCATTTGTTAGTTGTTTTCTGTCTTTCTTATGGAAGTGAAGAACGAAATGACGTTCTCTCTCCGAAACTTATTTAATCGAGAAAAAAAAATATTAAATTCATTTAATACAGTAATCAGACAATATTTTCTTCATCAGTCTAAAATGATATATTGTCTAACCTTATCTCTTTAATATAGTTCAAGAAAGGTGTGATAATCATCGTATTATTTTCTATAAATACAGTCAAACCTCCAAATAAGGGGCACTCCGAATAAGGGACACCTCTATTTAAGGGACAAAACTTCCGGTCCCAGTCCCTTGGAATAGGACGCGTAATGTATTTACCTCTGAATAAGGGACACTCGATTTAAGGGACACTTGAAAATAAGATTAAAGGGACTGGATTTTGCATTTCAGATAAGATCTAAATAGTCTGTGATGAAAATGTAAATGCAGATTTTCGTGAACTTATCAAACAGATAGACTGTCATCTTGATACAGAGGCAAACGACACAATTCACAAGCATTTATTTATCTACAATTCTGATTCGATATCAGTGCGTTTATCCCCATTGAAAGTAATGTTGAAAATTGTGAGTATGATTCTGAAAGTAGAGTATAAAAGAAAATTGTAAAATAAAAGACTTTAAAGATGATTTTAGGCTATTCTCAAATCCAAAAAAGTCAATAACTTTTAAGACAAAAGTTTTAATTTATTTTTATTCGGAAGTGCCTAAAAGTAGAGGGCGTTGTTCAGAAAATAAGTAATCGACATTTTTTTTTAATGGACCAAATCTTTCAGAAAATACTGTAAAGTTGAACCAAACTTGAAATGAACCAAATTTTCACACAAAAAAAGAATAACTACTCAATAAAGGGTAAAAAACGTCTTTGTCACGTGATCAAAATCGCCTTTAACTCAATATGTAATTTATTTATCAAAATATTGAAAACACAGCTCAATTCCAAATTACTTCCATTAGCCAGGTTTTCCAATATTATACCTTTCCATTAAAAAATGCATTTCTAAATCTGTCAGAACGTTTTCCGCTAGCTTAGTACAGCAACTGAGAGATTTGTTGCCTTAAAATACGCAAAGCAGTTTAATACTTTTGTTTTTGGTAAGCACCGCTAATCCTTTTTCATTGATCACTTCAAGTAAAATTCTTTTAAATGTTTTTATACATTTTGCATGCACGAAGTTTGCATAAAAAATACAAATCAATAATTCTAAAAATTATTTAAAGATTTAATAATCAATTGAAAATTTTAATTAATTCCCCTTTTCTTCCTTTTGTCTGATTAACGTATTTTATACACTTCGGGTGCATTTAAATTTCGCCTTTAATGCTTTGTTATTTTTTTATCCTTCTGAATGATTAATTAAAAATAATATAAAAAAAACTCCGAATAAGGGACATGTCTATTTAAGGGACAAAAGTTCCGGCCCATAGGTGTCCCTTATTTAGAGAATTCACTGTATATATATTTCAACTTCCTTGACAGTTGGGTTACGACGAACGAAATTGTGATATGCGACTGACGGTTCTCGTATCCTGCTCTACTGAGCAAGGTAAGAAATAAATTTATTATTCTTACCTGATGTTTAATAAACAAATATTATAAATATACATATTTTACAAGAGATTTTGCGGCTGAGGTGGTCGCTAATTGTTTCTAAAAAGTGAAAGAGATAAAACAAATGACTAAACTATGATTGATGATTATTAAGACTCATATCTAAAGCAACCAATTTTTCATATTATTATTATTATTATTATATTATTAACTATTTACTTTTTGATTATTTAGATAAATATATAAAATGAGTCTGTTGAAAGAGGCAATAATTGAAAAAATGAACGCTAATAATTACGACATTTGGAAATTTAGGGTAGAAAATTACCTTCAAAAAGAGGATTTATTCGAAGTAATAATAAATGAACCTCCTAATCCCATAACGGATGTTTTTACGAAAGCTAAGGCAATAATCAACTTATTGATTGACGATGATCAATTCGTCCACACTAAAAACTTGGAAACCGCCAGATAAGTTTGGCTTGCGCTAAGAAATGCGCACGATTGCACAAATTTGTGCAGTAAATTGTACTTATTGCGGAAATTGTATTCAACTAGACTAGCAGAAAATGGAAATATGCTTGAACATTTAAAGAATATTTATCAGTTCCGCGACAAATTAACCACTATTGGTGAGTTAATTGACGACCAACATCTTGCCGCTCTGCTCCTGTGTTCGCTACCTCCCAGTTATGATACTTTAATTTGCGCAATGAAGGTCAGAAATGACATTGACCTCACCCCTAATTTTATTAGAGGCAAGTTACTCGATGAGATTAATAAGACAACATATAACAAGGAGCATTCGGATAATCACTCCGCGTTTCAAAATAGTGAAAAATCCTGAGCAAATACTGGATAAATTTTGCAAATATTGCAAGAAAAATTCGCATGAAATCGATCAGTGCTGAAAGCTACAGAATAAAAATAAAATTCCCAGACAAAACAACTTTGTAAACAAAATTTTTAGTTCGCCTAATAGGTCGGCTCTATGCTCCCAAGACAACGTAGTCGCGAATGCTTCTAAAACTAAAAATTTCAATAAGGAAAGACATGCGGATAAAAACTTAACTTTTTTTGTTGGTACTAGCTCAAAAGATTTATGGGTTGTCGATTCAGGGTCTTCAACACACACTTATAATGATAAAAGTAAATTTCATGATTTTAATTATGCTAAATCTAATGTCACTATTGCGAACGGTCAAGAATTACATTCTGTCGGTTATAGATCTGTAAAATTAAATACTGTAATGTCAGATAATACAAGTAAAACTATTACATTAAAGAATGATTTGCAAGTGCCAGAAATAGAGACCAATTTAATTTCCATAAAACAAGCAACTGAGATTGGTTGCGTAGCTACATTTAAAAATAAATCGTGCAAAATTACTTATGACGGTATAACACATCTTGTGGGTTATGTAAATAATAACTTATATGAAAGTAAGGTAAAACCTGATCCGATACAAAATGTAAACATGACACATCACTGTGAAAAGAAAAACTGTCTGCATAAATGGCATGTAAGATTAGGTCACATTAATGTTAATCACATAAAGGAATTAGTTGAAAAAGATATGGCATTAGGGATTCAAATTGATGATTGTAAACACGGTAATGATTCTAAAGTTTGCATAGCATCAAAACTCACAAATAACCCTTATCCCAAAACCGCTAGTTTTAGAGCTACGAAAACGATCGAGCTGATCTATACTGATCTTTGCGGCCCAATGCAAACAGCTATGGTTGGGGAGAAATATTTTTACTTACTTCTATTGATGATTTTAGTCGCTTTACGTGGTATATCTATTAAGTAGTAAAGATGAGGTATTTTCAAAATTTAAAGAATATATAGCAATGACTGCCAACAAATTTGGCAGAAAGGTGCAGGCAGTACGCTCCGATAACGGAGGAGAGTACTCGGGGAAAGAATTTGAAAATTATCTAAAAAATGAGAGAGTCGACAATTCAACGTACCGTACTCCTCACCACAAACTGGGGTGGCGGAGCGAAAAAACCGCACTTTAGTGGAGATGGGACGCTGTCTTCTTAAGGAAAGCGGTCTGCCTTATTCGTTCTGGGGGGAAGCCATCTGTACTGCGACGTACATTCAAAACAGGCTATTAACTTCGTCTTGCAAACGGAAAGTGTTTCCATATGATTTTTTTCCATATGTTTCCAGTTTCCATATGAAATGTGGACTGGTCGTAAACCAGATTTGTCTAACACTAAAACTTTTGGTTGCCGTGCATATGCATATATTCGAAAATCTCATAGTGGAAAGTCAGATGATACCGCACAAGAAAGCATATTTGTTGGATACAACAATAGAAGTAAGGGATATAGGATTTGCACGGACGGAAGGAAAATTGTTATAAGTTTTGTAGTAAAAATTTTAGAGGACAAAAATAATGACTTAATTAAAGATAATGTGTCAAATGAAAACAATGACACACTAATCGACAAAATCGTGCAACCGACAATGCAATTAATTGAAGATGAAAAGGGTTGTACTGACAATGATATTCATAATAAGGATGCGAATCCCAATACACCAGATTCCCCACCAAACCTACCACGTAGGTCCAAAAGAACAAACAGGGGGGTTCCCCCTGACAGATTTGCATTTTTAATAAATGATATTCAAAATAAAGATCCAAAGAGCTGGGATGATGTAATAAAAATAGAGAATCCAGTAGAAAGGCAAAAATGGATAAATGTTACATTAGACGAGATAAATTCACTCAAAGAAAACTGCACTTGGGAACTAGTAGAGGCTCCACGAGGGACAAAAGTCATTGGTAGCAAATGGGCTTTTAAGTCAAAATATAACAGTCAGGGTCAAATAGAAAAATAGAAGGCGAGGTTAATAGCTAAGGGTTTCTCACAGAAGTTTTGGGTTGATTATGATGAGACTTTCGCTCCCGTTGCGTCTCATTCAACCATAAAAACTTCTTAGCAATGACCTTATACAAAAATTTAAATCTTAGACACCTCGATATAAAAACTGCTTTCTTACATGGGGAATTAAAGGAGGAAGTTTACATGCGTCAGCCTGAAGGGTATGAAGTCCCCGGATCCGAACACAAGGTTTGCAAACTCAAAAAGGCAATTTATGGATTAAAGCAGGCAGCAAGAGCTTGGAACATAAAAATACATGACACGCTATTAAAGTTAGGGTTCAACCAAAGTTTAATTGACAAATGCCTGTACAAGAGAACCACAGATAACGAAACAATTTATTTAATCGTCTATATCGATGATCTCCTCATTGCCGGGGAAGATCAAAACATTTGTAAACTAATATCACAATTGAGGAAAGATTAACCTGTCACGGACTTAGGTGATCCTAAGTAATATTTATATTAATCGGCCAGACCAAAACACAATGACCCTAGATCAGACAAACAAAATTCATGAGCTGATAATTAAATTTAGTTTGGAAAATTCTAAACCAACCGATACACCTGTGGAACCGGGTTATGTTAAATTGAACGATGATGAAAATCTCTTACCGGATAATATAAACTATAGACAGGCGGTTCCCAGGTAAAAAAATCAGCAAAAAACCTTTAGAAAAAATAAGATTTTACAGAAATTTTGAAGGTTTTTACAGAGATTTTGAAGGCAAATTAAAAGCGCAGGTTTATTTGAGGGAATTTACTGTTAATCAAAAGATTTTATGCAGGCATTTATCTGACCTCCAAATTACTAATCGGGTATTTTGAAGGTCACTTCAGGTATTTTGAAGGATATTGAAAACTGAACAAAATGCACAGATTTTTATAGGTTATATAGAGGCTTTTATCAGCAAGTTAACGGCTTTCATTTTACCGTTAGTGACTTAGCTGATTTTTGATAAGTATGCTTCAGGTATTTTGAAGGAAAATATAGCCTTCAATTTACCTTCAGTGACTTAGCTAATTTTTGATAAGTGTACTTCAGGTATTTTGAAGAAAAATATAGCCTTCAATTTGCCTTTAGTGACTTAATGACTTAGTGAATATTTACAATTTCTTAGTTCAAGCCTTCGGTTTGTTACGTGAGGACGTGTCCCAGAAATGCTCTTCAAAATACAAGAATAGGCGCGACCCACGGCCCGCGGGACAGGAACATTCTGTTGATTTAGATGCGTTAATATCTCAGCTATATTTTGAGGTAAGTTGCATGTTTTTAGGACAATTATTAATTAAATTATAAGTAATTAATTATCACATCCCTTTGCCAGTTAATTCTATCGGCGTTTACAGATACTAAGTTCCACAATTCTAGGAATTTAATTGTTTAAACTCTTAATTAAAAATTCTCAAATCATGTAAAAATCATCTCCATAGTCTAATTTTCAATCAAGATTAGTTTATAAAAATTTTCTCATAAAAATTCTCGCATTAATTAAAGTTTTATTATTATTTCTTCCAAATTAATCTAGAACCACGTGTTCGAATTTGAGGTAAATATCGCTAAGTTCAGCCTAATGGGGATAAGTATTAAGATATATATCCACACGATAGCGTCTCGTTCACCCCTGCCGGCAGCAATTTAGACCCCGTAGCGACCACGTGGAATTTCTGAACTTTGAAAAAATCTCAAGATTAAAAAACTTCAAGACAATAAACTGGCCTCAAATGTACCCCGTAAATATATATTGTAATTATATTTATATATTGTAATTATATGCATTTATATAAAAAACTTTAACTATTTTCTCCATTTTTAATGTTTTAATTTCTAAACTTAGAATATTTTTCGACTTTTTTTTTATTTTTTCGCAAAAATAATTTTTTTCGAATTTTGGGATAAGAACTGGGAAATTGACTAATTATTACATAAAATTAACGATTTTAATTAATTTTCTTTAAAAATTAAAATTTTTTTTTAGTACGGCATTTTTGTTTTTACCGGTGGTCGGCATGATTACGCGGCACTCACCGTACTATCCATCTAGCCGTAAAACACTAATTTCTACACTGTAAAAAAAAAATGTAAATTTACGGGCATTTACCGTAATATTTGACGGTAGTTGTCCGTTTTTGAAGCCTAACGGTACACTTCCGTAAATTTACGTTGCGGAAACATAAATTCGGAGTACTAGTATGTTTTTACGGGCAAAGCCCGTTTTTTTATGCAGGATGTTCAAATCTGCTACCTAGCCATTTTTTTTACGGACAAATACCTTTGAATAAAAATCTTTCGATGACGTTTTAACAGAACGTTTTATTTTGTTTGTTGAAAATATTATTATTATTTAATTAAATTATTGTCTGGTTTAAATTATCGCATCTGGATTAAATTATCGCATAAAATTATCGTCTGGTTTTAATATGCTATTGTTTTGGCAAATTTATAGAAAAATTAGTCGGTGGTAGCACTCCAAAGATTTTCTTATCTCATATATGTAAATACTTCCTGAAAAGTGCAGTATAACAGCGCCACCGGTTATGTGGTGTACACCAAAATCTAATCATTAACAACTTACGTGAACTCCTAACTGCATCTGAAGTTTGTTGAAAATCCGTGCATTAGTTTTTGAGATAGCGCTATTCAGGGCCGAAACTAGAGGGGGGGCAGAGGGGGCACGTGCCCCGGGCGCCAACTAAACAGAAGGTGAAGTGGGCGCCAAATTAAGACTTGCTGAATCTGAAATAAGTTCTGCATAACAGTGCCACTTGCAGGGTGATATACACAAAAAACTCAAATAAAACTCAAAATAATCAGGACTAATTTTAATGAGGGCTAAACTGAATCTGAAGTTTGATGAAAATTCATGTATTAATTCTTGCGATATAACTATTGCGAAATCGTGAAAAATGCATCATCCCAGGTAAGCATGGTAGCACAGCAGTATCGGCTCGATAGTGCCCAATATCGGACAATTTTGGCGTACATCGGCAAAGACAGGTTACCTTTTACCAGGGATGTAGTGGAAGGTATACGGGGGTATACGCCGTATACCCTCTAGATTTTTTTAAGGAACACCGTATACGCTCTGCTTCTCAAAAAAACTATAGTATATACATTTTAGGGTATACCCTCTATTTTGAGCGTATACTCTCTGGATTTTTTGCCATTACACCACTCCCTTTTACCAACATTAGCCAATATTGATCGATGTTCGGCGATATTGGATCTAAAATATAAAAACTTGTGGAATTTTCAATATTTAAATTTTTAATTTATGTATTGTACATTTTTGGAAAAATGGAAGGTAGGAATCAATTTTTATAACATCTTAAATTCTGTAAATTTACGTAGAAAAAGTCTATTTCTCAATATCGGTCTATATCGGCCATCGGTAATGACCAATATCAGCCAATCTTGGCCTCTATTGGCAAAGACCGATTTTATTTTACCGATATTGGTCAGTATTGGTTGATGTTGACCAATGCTGGATCTGAAATATTGAAACTTATGGAAACTTAAGTATTTAAATTTTTTAAATTATATATTATACTTTTTTGGGAACAGGTCTTTTTTATTGCATGGCCAAATCGGGACTTTGCCTATGAACCCTGGACTTCAAGGGGCCCGCTCCATAAATTAATTTCCAAAATATTTATCATTTCCCCCAATTCCAACTCTGAAAATTTTCAAATACAAAATACAAATTTAATTTTTAAAAAATTTTGCCTAACTTTCTGGAAAACAAATTTCATTTTGAACTCGCAGAGCTCAATGCTTTCGCAAAGTTAATTTCAAAAACTATTAAAAAAGAAATAATATTTTAATTGTAATAGATCGTATTAACAACGAACTTAAATCATATCAAAATTTTAGTGATTGAAAATAATCAATATGTGTAGTACAACTTAAAAAGATGCTAAATTTAGTAACTTGGTAAACTCTCATTTATATGTTAGAATATTTAATACTCTTCTACAAGCTGAAGTTATTAAATTCATCTAAAAGTAATGTAACAAGCTCCTAAAGTTATATAAAATAATCTTGTTCTATACTAAGAAAAGAAAAAGAATATTTTTATTAATTAAAATACTTAATTTAGAATTGTCCGAGCTAAGAATTTTCTTCGATTTGAAATCCAAGCTGCGGTTATATTCAACCAATCAGAGACAAGCATCCTTTTCAACATTTCTGCTCTGATTTCAACGCTTACAAAACCCAAAACAACATGGCGGATGGCGGTCTATCGTCTGTTCGAAGCACCTGTCTTACGCTAATCCTCATTTAAAACAGGTAAGCGCTTTTATAATTTATATTCTAAATTGATTTTGAAGTATTGCTTTCTGTTTAAGTTATTTATATTCTTGTGTAGCATGTATTTTCTGTTCGAATTGTGTTTATTAAAAATTATCGCTAATGTAAATAACAAACGTTTGAAGTATTTTATTTAAATATGATTTTATTGTATGCTGACAAGAACAATTATGTTTTTATTCCACTAAAATTTTTCTTATTTGCTGATTGATCTCTCATTCTTGTAGAATTCATAGTTTAAAAAGAAACTTCCAAAAATATTTGAATTATACCAAATGAAAACATTGCTCGTACGGTGCTTGAAAGTCCTTAGAATTTTAAGAAAGAAAAAAGGGTCCTTGAAATTGTTTGAATTTAAATTTTAATGAAGGTGCTTGAATTTTGTTATTTCTTTTTATAGGTGCTTGATCTTTCTCATCCAGGTGTTCAAAATAAAATAAAAGTTTCATGTATTAAAAAATAATATTAATAATAATCAGTAGGGATGGGACGAATATTCGGCCACTATTCGGTATTCGGCCTATTCGGCCCTTTTGCCGAATATTCGGTTGGCCGAATATTGAAGGCTTGTGGACCGAATACTTCGGCCGAATACCTGTAGCCGAATATTTAGAGATATCTTGCCGAATATTGCTAAAATCTCGCCGAATAGTGAAAGATATCTTGCCAAATAAATTTCGGATTTAAATAATTTCATTCTTGAATTTTTTTTTCCTCTAATCTAAATTGGCTACTTCATTTCTGAAGTCATTCTCACTCTTACTTACAAAATATAGAATTATTCAGATACTAAAAAATATACAGCCTTTCTGTATTTCCTATAAAAGTTAGTGATATTCTGGAAAATGCTGCCCAAGTTGGAGATTTAATTGTACGGGAAATGTCATCTTTAGAGAATGATATATTACAATTCAAATTATAAAAATACTGCCTTATTCTAAAACGCTCAAATATTTTTAAATGTCTGTAAATTCCATGCACATATAAAAAAGGCTCTTATGAAATTCATAACTTATTTTCTATAAAGTAAGAAATGAAAAAAATTTATTCACTAGGTGTGTTAATGAAGATTCATTTTCAAAATTAAATTAAATTTATCACCATTCCAACTACAACGGTACATCTGAAAGCAGAACTGGTATCAAACTGGATACACATTAGATGACACAACTTGCTTTATGAAGATGGTTTTATAAATACAGTAGACTCCCTTAAATCCGCACAGCTTGGGACCAGAGGTTTTGCGGATTTTAGAATTTTGCGGATTTCTGGTTACTGCTTTGTTTACATTTTTAAAAAAGTAATTTGAATGTAATTAATAATGAAATCAAAAGTATAAATGACTGTTTACAATATGCTAAAATATTAAAATAAGTAATAAACTAAAATAATAAAAAATTAGATAGTTTTTTAAATGATAAAAATACTAAAAGCAAAGGTCAAATTAATAATCTATTCATTATAGAGATGAAATGTGTTTTTCCTAAATTATTCAATGAAACTTGCCTCATAAAGGTATATTACTAATTCACATCAAAATCATACAATAATGAAACTTTATTTCAGGTTTAGCCAAACTTAATAACA
Organism: Maratus speculifer; assembly: GCA_964019185.1. NCBI lineage: Eukaryota > Metazoa > Arthropoda > Arachnida > Araneae > Salticidae > Maratus > Maratus speculifer. The sequence continues at coordinate 49,690,431 of OZ025290.1, read as the reverse complement.
AAAAAAGCTTGATTAATACATTAATATATTTGGTAAGATTGTGATTACCAATGATATCAGAAATATCTTTATTTTTTCAGAAATAAATTATTCTTTATTTATGAAAACACGTGAATTCAATAACCTTAACAAAAATTACAAATTAAAAAATATATGGAATTGATATAAAACTAAAAAAGTCAAATTTTGCACCTACATCTGAACTGAATGTTTCATTGTTTACATCTGTAAAATATGTGCGGATTTTAGAGAGTTGTGGATTTTAGGAGTGCAGATTAGAGGGAGTCTACTGTATTTTAATATAAATTCTAAATACTCAACAAAATAATTTTTTCATTCTATAGTTTTCACTTTTAAATAATTATTTGCATAGTTACTGACTTAAATATGTAACATTATTATGTATATATTTTTAATTTAATCTTCCTTCCTTCATGTTGTTATCAATTTCTGTTTATCCTTTTAATGCTTGTTGAATAAGTGGAATATTGAAGTTGAATATTGTATACGCCGATTCAAATATCAAAGATTTTGTTAACATATGCATTCTACTTTAAGCATAACCTTTTGCTTTAACGTAATTTGTAATTTAAAGCTTGGCATTTGATTTCAGAACAGTCTCATTCTTACAAATTTGCTTATCACTAGGGACACAAACTCTAAATGATCAAATTTACTTCATTAAAGGTTATTTCAGAAAATATGTCCTTGTGAGTTCTGAGAGAGAGAGAGATTAAGAATATTATTGATTTTGGATACGAGAAGTATCAATTGATAGTAAAAGTGAAGTACATTCTTCATATTTTAATAGAAATATTTTCCCATCTTGACTTACTGAAAATCAATTTGATGTACATTAGAATAAAGGATATAATGCAATTTCATAATTTTTTTGTGTTAAAATAAGTTTTTCAAATTAAAAAATACATTTAAAAGCACATTTAAGAGCAATAATTATTAAGTTGCTCTTATTTTTTAAATTATATATAATAAAAATTTATTTTCTTTGTTGGAAAAAATTTTTACTATTCGGCCAGCCGAATATTCGGTATTCGGCCTAAAATTTGGCCGAATATTCGGTATTCGGCTATTCGGCCAAATCACTATTCGTCCCATCCCTAATAATCAGGCGAAAATAGTTTTTTTAGGATGTCAGAGTATGCGAACTTGTACTCCGCTTTTTTTCACACAGTAAATTCGATCAGTTGATACATCCAACTAGTTTTTTACAACAAACAGTTTTTCATCTACCTTTGATTATAAACCATCTGTTTTTGATTAATCAAATTATTATTTATTAATGATGCAACAATTGGTCTCTTCCACTATAGCACAAAATTAGCATTCGCCACAGTGACCGAAATGGATTTCCCCCTACTTCTATCACTTTTCAAAAATTTGTTGTTTATTTCATTTAGGGAATAGGGATGTACTGAATATTCGGTATTCGGCCTACTCAGCCATGTTACCAAATATTCGGTTAGGCCGAATCCAATACTTAATAAAGCCTTTTAAAACACATTTTAAAAAACTTTTTACAATTTCTACTTTTAACTGTCAATTTATTAATAAATTTAAAATAATTAGAAATACAATCATATTTAAATAATATAGAATTTTTTTACATTATTTATTTGCTGTTTGTAAAGTTTAACTTGAGAAAATTAACCATGAGAAGGATTAAAATTATGATTTATTAGGATTCTCCTTAGGAATAAATGATGCAAGTGCAGATGCAAGTTCCTAAATTCTATTTAGTAAATAATCTGTTTCTTGCTTTTCCCAAAAGTCCTTAAACAAGAAAGGAAAATATTTTGAGATTACTAATAGCTATCAAGGCAGACAATTTTTTGTTTATGAAACCATAATCGTAATCAACATAGTGAATCATAAATGCATTGTATTTCATCTCACTCTAGGTCAAACTTGTATTTTCGTTTGTTGCATTAACAATAAATAAGATACCATATTTTCAACTCACATGCTTTGATTATTCCTTTATTCAGAATAAAGTTGAAAGTATTTATAGTGGCGGTCAAATGTTTCCGGCCAGCAAAAATTTTTCAGTTAATTTGTAAATATACTCATATGAAGAGGAATCTCAAAGCGATACTTATACATTATATTGACATATTAGTTAGGAACTTACTTATAGAAGAATGTGTAAAAATCAATAAATTTAATTGAAAATTTTAAGTATTAAAAAAAAAAATGTATGTTCTCAAAAGTGTCCGGCTACCTTCACAGGTTTGTGAACGTGTTATCCCAAGCGAGACTCATGTGATGATGCGTGGAGAGAATGGGGTGTTCTATAGATTTTTCAGCGATGGTAAGTTTGGTGGATTTTTAATGCAAAGCTCAGGGAAGCTTGTTTATGCTGAATATTATTCAGTTCTACTGTTATATTTGAATGTTACGTGTATTGTGGCAATCAAAAGTTTCCGGCCAGCAAAAATTTTTCAGTTAATTTGTAAATATACCCATATGAAGAGGAATCTCAAAGCGATACTTATACATTTCAGAGTTTCCCCCAGAGGGTTTCAGGAGGGCGCTCCGGCCCTCCTGCCCTTTAGTTTAAAAAATAGCATCCTTCTTGCCCCTCAGTTTAAAAAATAGTGCCCCTCTTGCCCCTCATCCAAAAACTAGCACCCTTCTTGCCCCACATTTGAAAAAACGCAGCCCTTCAGCAATGATGATCATGGACTGTAGCGCGTACATTATGAAAAAGATCGGCAAAGGAACGCAAAAAATAGCTCTTACGCAGCCCACGGGCAGTGATGCAGCCAGAATTTGGTTCTAGGGGGGTTTTGAGTTTCTTATAAAGGTGATTACCGGTTATTTGAATCAGCGGTTAATAGAATCAGTACTAATTAAAATATTCACTGTATAATACTTAACTTAAAGAACATCTGTGTGGCAGGAAATCATAATTTTTTAGCATAATGCGTCTCAGAAAAGTGATTTAGCTCAAATAAACAATTTTTATTTGACTGATCCATGTAATATGCACTTTCACAATTTTAAGTAGAATTTTCGCCATTTAATTGAATTACTTCAATTAATGAAATCTGATACAATAAAGTGGCGGATTCTGAAATGCGTCAAAACATTTAAATATTAAGTTTGGTTTTGATTCATATAAACGGCAATTAATAGCGATCTTTCTTATAGCTTTTAGAGGGGTTTTAACCACAAAACCACCCCCTTGGCTGCGGCACTGCCCACAGGATTCGTAATTTCGTCAAAGAATCACAAAAAAATGCAAATTTTGTTTAAAAATCGCGTAATAACGACTAATTTCCGACAAGATTCGTGAAAAATGTCTAACTTCGTCATGAAATCCCGAAAAAGGCAGCAGATGTGCGAAAAAAAGCAAAATTCGTCAAAATATCCCGAAAAAAAAAAAAAAGTCAGATTTCGTCAAAAGATTACAAAAAATTCAATTTTTTTCAAAATAGCACACACACACACACAAAAAAAATGTGTATGTCAGGAGTGAACTTTTTTGTTCTAAAGACTTATTTTCCTGCTTCAAAAATGCGTTTTTGTTTTTATTGCCCTAAAAAGCAGATTCTCCTGATTCACAATCATTTTTGTGCAAAGAAAAAATTGCACCCGGGGCATAATTAGAATTTGATGCCCCCCCCCCCTGCAGGGTTCTGTTCATAATCCATCGCAATTTTGTCGTTTTATTGTGATCTTTTCACGAAATTATCGTTTTTTCTTTTTTAAAGCAATATCTGTCGTTTTTTCGTGATCTTTTAACAAAACCTGCTGTTTTTTGCGACTGTTTAACAATATTTACCGTTTTTTCACGATTTTTTAACAAAATTTACCTACAAATTACAAAGTCTACCAAAAAAAAAAAGCCATTCAGCATACAATTAAAAAAGCTTGTGAAAAAATGTAAAAGAAAAAAGCTGGAGTTAGAAATTTTAGACTAAAAGAAAATAAAACTAAACAAAATAAAAATAAATAAAGAAAAGGTCTAATTAAAATGCTTAAAGGCTGGTAAAAGTCTTGTATTTAAAATGCAATAAATTATTCATGTAGAAATATGTAATTTTTTCGCATATGTGTGTATTTATTAAGCTTTTTAGAAAAATTGATTTAGTGGATTAGTTAAAGTATCTGTATAAAAAATTTTTTAGTTTTTGCAAAAAAATTGTGTTTTAGTATTATAACAATGCAAAATTATCAAGTGTCTATTTTTGTCTAGTGTTAGCACAAATAATTTTCAAACTAGACAAAAAAGATTCTTTATTTTACGGAGATTTTTTCATAAGACTTTGATACTGTATGTTATGTTTAGCATTAGCCTCAAAACATGTGAAAAAAAAAAAATTCCTCTTCATACTTTTGCAATGTATAGTATTTTATAATGTTATTAATGTTTTAATTGAAAAAAGCTGGCTTTTACTTATTTTTTAAGATGGTTTACAGATATTTCATATTAAATTTGAATTAATTTATTTGTAATACAGTTATAAATATTTTCTATTAAAAAATGTACATTTATACTAAATTTTATCAAATAAATGAGTCTTTATAACTGTTGATGCATCTGTGAAGGCATTATGTCTGAAATTGAAATTATAAATATTCATAAGAATACATTAAATTAGACTGTAAAGTTGTGGTTTGGAATTCGTTGTTGCATAGCTCTACATATACCAAACATTTTAAAGATTATATGAAACAATAACTAAATGTTACACATAAAAATGGAATTTTTCTTACATACTTCTATTTACTTTTGAAATTGACAATAGCTTATGTGTATTTAATAATTGAAATTATCCAGGGTTCGTACAGACTCCTTAGACTCCTCGGAAACTACTTAGAAATGAAAATGTTCCCAAGTAGTACTTAGATAAACAAAGTACTCCTTAAATTGCTTTGCGATTTTGCACGCAAGCGATATTACCGTATATACTCGCGTATAAGTTGACCCCCTAACTTATGTTGTTAAAAATTAGAAAAAATTGAAAACCCGCGTATAAGTCGACCCCCCTCCAAAAGGGGAAACCGTTTGACTTTTCCCTGAAAAAGATATTGACTCGGATTCGTTCCTAAATGAAACGACTCCGAAAAGGACGAATTCCTCGTACTCGTTCCAAAGTGAAATTACTCCGAAAGGACCAATTCCTCAGACTCGTTCCGAAATGAAACGACTTTGAAAAGATTCGATTCCTCGGAAACCTTCCGAAAAAGACGGACTCCCCTGAATCGTTCTGAAAAGAACGAATCCTCGGACTCGTTCCGAAATGAAATAACTCTGAAAAGGAACGATCCATCGGATTCGTTCCTAAATGTGTCGTCTGAAAAATTATGCTTAATGTCATAAATCGGAATCGGGGAATGATGAAGAAAAATCAGATTCATTCCGTTTTTTCTTGGACTCGTTCCTTTTTTCGTCCCATTTTTCTCGGATTCGTTCCTTTTTTCAGAACAACTTTGAATGACTCATTCTTTTTGGTGAATGATTCTGACTGAAACGATTCCTTATATTGGGTGATTTTGCCCATCTCCTTTTTTTAGGGGCTAGCAAACTGTTTTCCGACATTTTTTTATAGATTTTTAGGTCTCGCGTATAAGTCGACCCCCCCACTTTGAAGTTCTTTTTTTGTCTAAAATTTCTCGACTTATACGCGAGTATATACGGTACTCTTGGAAAAACCTTTTATCCCAGATTATTGTAAATCTTTTTATCTATATTTTATTTATGTATGTGTACATAATTTAATCAACGTATTCAAGAGTAGATAATGGGGACTAGTATCTTACAGGGATATTAATAATGGTGCTTTTTTTTTCACTTTTCTATGTATGTCATGGACAACATCCACCTTCAAAGAAAGTGATTAAGGTAAAGTCCTCTAAAGCTGACACCCAAAATACAGTTCTTAAAGCTGACATCTTTAAGTAAAACAAATATTTAAAGCATTATCAATTTTCCAAATTCAAGATATTTTTGATTTAAGAAAAAAGGAAAACTCATTCTAAATTATTTTAGAAAATTGGTAATGCTTTAAATATTTGTTAGAAGTCGGCTTTAGGACGGCTTTTCTTATCGCTGCTCTAAAACAATAAATTCAGAAGTTGTTATATTTTAATGTGTATGTTGCATTAGCTTTTTTTTTTTTTTTTTTTTTTTTTTTTTTTTTTTTTTTACCCTTGAAATTTTTTTAAAGATGTATGCGATATATATAAGTGCTTCGAGTTTGACTGATCTCTGTGCATATGACCATTGGTCACTGCTTTGGAAAGTTGAATGTGTATTACTTACCCATCATACGTAGTATAGGGTAAGTCTTGCAATCGTTTTGAAAATCGAAAATTTTTTTTTTGACGGATTTACGCGTTTCGAACACTGGAGATTCCGAAAAACATATATTTAGAAAAAAAAATTTGCCGTCTATGTATCTGTCTGTCTGTCTGTAACTGCTCTATCTCCTGAACAAATTGAGATAGAGATTTGAAATTTTGTATGTGCTTAGTATGTAAGAATGGGACGAAGCCTATTTAATATCAGTAACCTCGATTATCCGGAACTATTTTTTTCGGACTCTCGAAAAATTCGTTCTGATGAAAGATATATAAAAATTTTCGAATTCTTTTATTTTAAAAAGTGGAAGTAAAAGGCAATAAAATAACACAAATTTTGCATAAAAAACGAAGTCAATCGGATTATTAGTTGTTGAGATATTTCTAATCCTATTTTCCACATTCTTTGATGTTTCATGACCCTGTATTTCATTCAAATTTCAATTCCAAGATAAATTTTAATTGGAAATGAGATACTTAATTCGATGCAAGGAACCGTTAGTGAATATGATTATTATTTTCAGAGTTATAAGGAGTTTCTTTTACGCAATTCAGTGCTACTTGAATAGTTTGGCGTTTCATATAATTTATCGAAATTGGTTCATCAGAAATTCATTAATAGAGCATGATTATGTGTTAAAAAGACTTAAATATACGTTTATATTTTGTTTTGGAATTGTAATGCATTTTATAAATTGTTTACATACGTTATGTTTTCATATATTTTATGCATATCCATGATGGGTAAGTATTATGGTGGCCTCCAACGACTAGTTTTTTTATTTAAACTTACAAAATCACCAAGGTTGTGAATTCTGTGCAATTTCAGAACCAATAACTAGATATTAATAGAGAAAAATTGTTTGAAATGTTCTTCTTTTCAAATGGTGATATTAAAAATTGTAGTATGCAAGTGCATGCCACATAAATAACAACAAAAGTGGCAAGTCCTTAAAATTTTTTGGACTCCTTGGATTTTTTCTTCCCAACTCTGTATGAACCCTGGTATTTAATAATTGAAATTATCTTGTTGTAATAAAACTTGTTGAATTAAAATTTTGAAAAGCTCATTTCATTGTTATTTTAAAGAATGCATACTCACACATAAACTAATGCACAGTTATTCATAATGCTGTTCTATTCAAAAGAATTACTCTTTTTATTAAATGACTTTATGTGTGGCTTCAAATAAACATTTATGAGTAATAAAATAAGACTTGTATATTAATACAGTCAAAGTTCTATAATCCACACAAGTTGGGGCCAAAGGTTGTGCAGATTATGGAATATTGTAGATTATAGAGTACTATGGATTATACGTCATTTCATTATTCCTAGACGGTGTTTTAATTCTATAATCAAAATAATATGAAAAGATAAAAAAATATTAAATCTAATAATTAATCTAACATGCTATCTCAAAAAATGCCTTTTTAAACTTATTTTATAAAAAAATTGATATGTATGTGTCTATACTAATAAAAGAACAAAATGCTCTGTCTGTTTGTGTGTGTGTCTGCGATGGCTAGCAAAATCTACAGCACGTACGAAGCTCAAAATTTTTTTGAGAGTAGCCCAATGTCTCTCCTGATGCACCTGAAGCTCAGAATTACAAAATTCTATTTATTAACTGAGTAATTAATTAAATTCCAAAGCTCACTCTAATAAAAAATCGCCTTTTTTCACTTTTTCCCCTTTCATTTTCTTATGGTTGATTGGTTGCATAAAATTTTTGCAGAAATAATTAAAAAAGCTAGGACAGACCTTTAAAATTCATAGACTGGCAAATTGTCAGTTTAAATGGGGATTTTTTTTTTTAATCACAGCTGCTGTACACCATGGAGAAAAAGATAGGTGGAGGCGAAGTAAACCGAAAAAAAAGGTTTGCAATATTAAACCATTTATCGCTGAAATTTTAATGTCTCAAACAAAAGCATGAGGAAGGAATTTTGTATTAATAAAATGAATTGAAAGAAATTAATTACAGCTGAAGCATATCTTACGAAGAAATAGTAATTTTTTAAAATGGTTTTTTCCTATTATATCATTTAGATTAAAGTTAAATTGCATTTATGTTATGGTTAGAATAAGGATATGTTACAATAAAGTGAAGGCTAGGTTACATTTCTGTTATATTAAATTTACGGTAGGGTACTGTTAAGTCGCTGTTAGGTTACAGACAGGTTCTGGTTACGGTACAAAAGTTTAAGGTTAGGGATTTATACACAGAGTGAACATTACGCAAGATTTGATTAAAAATAACACTTACTTTTGTTAAATAGCTCTGAAATTATAATACTATATACCAATCTTTTAGCTACCATCGTGTATCGATTTCATTCATGGTATATTCGGATTTAAGAGTGATATAATTAGTTTGAAAATTAAAATATTTCACTTGGGATTTGTATGTGAAAATAATAATTAGTTACGTAACTTAACAATGATTTTTACGGGTAAATATCAACTTTTTAAAACGAAAATCATGCAATCGTTGGATACATATTCCCTCCCGCGTTTTTCATTGCTCATTTTGAGTATTTTTAGAGCTTAATATTAGTTGTTGTTTTTAAAACCGATTTTTCACACAGTCAGTGGCTACGTATTTCAGACAATGCATTTCTGCATGTAACGAGTTAATGATAAAATCATACAAATTTCAAGTTCGTTTAATATTGTTAATATGGACCCAGGCAACGCTGGGCGGGCCAGCTAGTATTTAAATAAAAAGAATTACATATGTTCCATAATACAGTTTGTTTTTGACTGTTAATAAAATAAAAGAGTTATATTTTAAAAAGTAGATGTTTTATTATGATTTTTTTTCATTTTTTTTTATTAAAAAAATCCCAAATTTGTAAATTTTCTTAATTGTTTATTTCATTGTTTACATTCTTAAAGTAACGCGAGTTATAGAAAACTGCACATTATGGGTGTGCGGATTATTGATCTTTGACTGTATTCTTTAAAATTATTTAAGTAATAAATTATGATACTAACTATGCAACTATTGTCCTTTTTAATTATAAAAAGCAGTAAAAAAGAAAAAAAAACTGTGTGTGTGTGGGGGGGGGGGGGGGAAGTCAGTGTAAACTAGAGAAAGCCTTTTGTATGGTCTTTTAAAAGTTAGCTGATATATTTACTGATTGATATATTACTGCAAATCAATACGTATTATTCCAATATTAATGTGTTCATTTTTGAGAAATTGGGTTTTATTGAATTCTACCTCAATTAAGTCTTTAAAACTAACTAAAAAAACACCAATCTTGGCCAGTAAAGCTAGTTAAAACAAATAAAAGCCACCGGCATTGCTTTTTTCAATCCTGGTTATAATCGGTCAGACGGCTATTGGCAAAAGTTTTTAATACTTTAACAATTAGACAATTGTTGTTCTATAAAATAATTTGTTACATCTTAAAATGCATTAACTTTACACACTTTGACATACTCAGTTATTTCATGAAATATTTAGGTATTTTATGAAGTAACATAATTACTTTAATGGTAACTAAAGCATTTTTGTAAACACCCTGTATAATACTGCATTTTTTTACAGATGAACCAAGTAGGCCTGGCCGACTACAAGCTACTGGGTTAAAAGGCTACTAATTAATGATTTCAAATGGACAGCTCCAGAATATGATGGAGGCGCTTCTATCACTGGTAGTGTCATCAAGAAGAGAAAGAAATGGAGGCATAAAGTGTGCGTCTGAAGTAAAATCTCAGTTTTAAATTTTTAAATGAATAACTTTATTTATTTGTTTTAATTTTAATGTTCTAATATACTATAAATAATAAGTATTTTTGATTTAAAAAAAAAAAAAAAGTTCTAAAATTGAAAAATGTTAATAATTTGTCAATTTAACTCTAGTGACCACGTGGGTCATTTGTGAACAGAATAGTTGAGGCAGATATGAACAGTTCATAAGTGTCTGAATAATTATTCCGTGATTCTGTTTCTTTCAGTTCACTTCACGCGAAATAATGTCATAGCCAATATTGTCTTGAGATAGGAGACTTTTTGGTCATATATTTGATTTTGTATTGAACTTTTCACAAGAGCATCCATTAGCAAGTAGGTAAAGAGCAATAAGCTTATTTATATCCAATTATAATTTAAATACATGTAAAGTTTTCTAAGATGCAATAGTTTTTTGCAATATTTTGCTAAACAATTTACAATTTCATTTCTTCCAAACTTGGTATGATGGCCCACTTTCACCTCTAAAATAGTGTATGATGCTTTGAATGGAGATAGATATCAGAATTGCCTGAAATTAAAATTTTTAAACTGATACTATAAAATATTGTAAGCTCCCCCCCCCCCCTCCTCTTTCAAAAGTAAAAGAAGTTAAATTTGGGTGTGTGCTTGTAATTGAGTTTATTTTTTTAAATCATTATAAAATCTTTTATCATTATTTTAGAATAGAAGGAAAATACAAATATACTAGAAGGATTCAAGGATACCCATACAAGGTATATATATCCTATACAAGGATACTAGAAGGGAAATACGAGAATAAGAATCTTTTGTACTTTGGCAGATTTTTGATAAATATTATGTAAATTCCCCTAAGCAAAATTTAAAGGCTTTATTTTTTTCAAATGTACATTTTAATTTTTATTTTATTCCGACAATATTTAATTAGTCATATAATCCTCCCTTTTCCCAATCTACTTATTTTCGTCTTATTATCTTGTGCTTAAATCTATCACTGCGGAAGTAGAATTTTGTTTATAGTAAATTTAACACATAGTGTAACTAATGATCATGACAACAAATAAAAAACAGAATGTAAAGCATATCAAATATTTTTCCTTGTGTTCGTAACTACTCTGCTGTTGGGGCACTTGTGAGCAATTCATTGAATTTATAAAGTTATTAAAAAAATAGAAGAGCTAACTATAAAGATGATTTTATAAAAAAATTACCTTGTTTAAAAAAAGGGTTCTGTTTACTGTATTCAATATTTTTTGTTTTCAGAAATTAACCAGTAATAAAAAAAGCTATGTTTATGTGAACTATTCACATGTGCTCCAGTCTTTCCTTCATGTATTCAAAGACAATACACACATTAGGCTGATTTTTTGTATCTCTCTCTCGTTTAATTCAGTTCTTAAGGTGGTCAGTGGGCTGTTGTAGGTATAATGGTTGTTTCATATGAAGAAATCTGTATCAGCTTAAACTATGGGTAATTGTAAAAAAAAAAAAAAAAAAAAAAAGTAGTAATAGCAGTATTACTACCATAGAACTAAATTTTGACCAATTTGGTCATATAACACTAAATTTGGCAACAAAATAAATTGCCATATATAAAACCAACTTAGCTGGTTAATTTGGTGAAATTTTCTGTCTTTTAATGCATTTTAAAAAAAATGTATATTTTTGTGAATGTGATAATAATGAAAACATGCTTTTTTTTCATTCATATTTAATTCATAATAATCTTTTTTTTTTTTTCATATGTAGATCTGTAATGTTGCAAACAAGTTTTTACCTGCTTCCTAATATGTTAAAATAAAAAATTATGCAGAAAAATGTTTCTAATGACGATATTGCATTTTGATATTGTTACAAATAATTATTAATTTTAAGGCATTTTCATTCAGTTAGTTATAATTCGAAATATTTGGTGTTGCATTGAAATCATTGTAGCGCCAATTCGTCGCAGCACCAAATCATCACAGCATCAATTTGTTCGTGTGAAGTTTTATTTCCAGCCTCCCCACCCCCCTCCCAAAAAAAATAATACTCATCACTAAGGAGGTGGCACAGTGTGCAATATTATTAATCTAAATACGTTTTTGTTAACTTAAAAAAATTGACTGTGAATTACAGGTCAGCAAATTAGATACTCTACCGTATAATATTTTTTAGAAGAGGCATGTATTGTTTTTAATTTCTCAAAAATTAAAATCAATTACAAATACCACTACAGATCTGCCAACTATTGCAGTTAAATGGTATTTTGAATGATTTTAAATGCTCACTACGATAATACAATTTTACTAGCAAAGATGATTTTTTGTCATATCTGAATTACTCTAGATTCTAGAAAGAAAAAAAAGGGGGGGGGGGGGGGGCACCAGGTGGAATTTTTCGAAGAGGAACCACTAATTTAAAGAAAGAGTACATTTTTTCAAAAAGGGCTATTTAAAAAGGGGGGAGGTATGCTTGTTCTTTGTATACCAAAAATATTTGCTATAATTTTCAAAGATCAATTGAATTTCCACAGACTGCCATAGAAATGTTAAAAAAAAAATCATTGTGTGCATCAAAAGAGTTTAAAAGAGCCGCCAAGCACATAAAACAAATAAATTGGCTGCTTATGGTGCCATTTTAAGAGTTTCTTGGGGGATGTGTTATCTTTGAGGGGTAGGGTTTGAAATTGTGTGCAGAATTGTGTGATTTACATACAGAAACGGAAAGACCTACACATTAAAATTCTGTACTGTGTTCCCCCCCTGTAAATTCTTCTACATATTTTTTTCTGCAAAGTGAGCCAATCAGTTGTGCAAAACTGTTGAGAATTTTGGCGATCAGTCATGATAGATTATCGTGAATTTTAACAAATGAGTACGTATAAAAAAGTCAATTAGTTGCAGAAGAAATAAATTTTGTCAAAGGGTCATGGTAAAAATGCACATTCTGCCAAAATATTACAGGAAGAAATTGCAAATCCCTTAAATAGAACAATCACATTAAAAAAATGAAGTTTCATCAAAGAATCTTGGTAAAAAATGCCAATTTCATCATACTTACAAAATGCAGATTTCAACATAGAATCATGATAGAAAAATGGGAATTATGATTCTGCAGAGAGGGAGGAGGTGATATGAATATCATTAAATAATTGGAAGAAGTGTGACTTAGTTGACATCTTCGGAAAAAGTGTGAATTTAGTCAAGATTTCAGGGGGCGGGGTGCAAATTTAGTTAAGATCCTGGGAGGGAGTGCAAATTTAGTCGCGGTCTCCAGAAAATGCATTATTTAGTCGAGATCTCAATAAAAGATGCAATTTTAGTCGTGATCTTGGGAAAACGTGCAAATTAGTTGAGATCTCCAGAAAACATGCAAAATTAGTCAAGATCTCGAAAAAAATGTGCATTAATTAGTCGAGATCTCGAGAAAAAGTGGAAATTTAGTCGAGGTCTCAGGAAAACGTGCAAATTGAGTCCAGATTCTGGAGAAAAAAGTGCGAATTTAGTCCAGATCCTGGGGGGAAAATATGTGAATTTAGTCGAAATCTTGAGAAAAAGAGCAAATTTAGTCAAGATATCTCGGAAAGAGCACCAATTTATTCGAGATATCTAAAAAAAAGTGCCAATTTAGTCGATCTTGAAAAGAGTGTGAATCTAGTTGAGAGATCTTGTAAAACATACAAATTTAGTTGAGAGTGCAGTGACAGAACTATTTTCAAGTGTCTGCAACAATAATATTATTAAAAAGTCTGCAAGATGGAATGTATTATATAAATCTAGTCTTTGTACTGTTGTAGTGTTAATTATGGCAACGTGTGTGTATGTGTAAAATATTTCCATCACTTACGAAAAAAAAAAAGTTTTTCGATAAACAAAAATATTTATTTATGGCTCTAAGCAGAAAATTAGTTACTAAGAGAACATTGGAAAATTCTCTATTTGAAAGAGAAAAATATTTTATTATTCTCCAAAATTCTCAATATAACTGTTGATTTATTGCATGATACAAAAGAAGTTGATGTCGCTATATTTTTGAAATGGTAGTAAAAAATTGTTCCCTATATATGAATTGAAGCACTTTTTAAATCAGGAACTAACAGAATTTGAAGTTTTATAATAACCTGTGCATTAGTTCTTGAGTTAGAGATGTTATGGAAATTGTGAATAATGCATCATATCAGCACCACCTGTTAAGAGATATACCCCAAAAACTAACCAGCTTCAGTTTATATCAATGCTCTAACTGAATGTAAAGTTTTGTGAAATGTCATGCATTAGTTCTTGAAACAAAGCGGCCACATTTTTTTTTTTTTTTTTTTTCAATTAAAAACTTACAGAGTTGACTGATAGACATTTTCTTAAAAACTTTTAAATCTCATTCCTTGCCTTCCAATACGTACAAATCCACCAAAAGTCAGAATACCATATTTTCTTTGAATTCAATATTTTCTTGTAAAGATAGAAGAACATAAAAACATATGAAAAAACATGCACTCTCAATTACAGTTAGCAATGAAGAAGAGATCCAAGAAATACAATATACACATTGGCTTCAAAACAGACATAAACAATTAAAAAATAATTAAAACCAACTATAATTGGTTCAAACGGCTATAAGTGGTATATATAAACGGTTCAAGGTGCTATAAAAGCATTTTACTTTGATATAAAGAACATTAATGTCTATCAGAGATGTTCAGGCCTTTTTGTTTTTGGGCCCAAAGTTTTATATCAGAACTTAAAGAATTTTGTCATGTTAAAATTGCTTCAAATTTAATCTACTCATTTAAAAATATTTTACATAGAAATAAAAGGTCAAGTGCAAGTTTTATTCATATACAAAAAGTTCAGTAAAATAAATTACTAACTGTAACATTACAACAAATGAATTATTTTACAATAATTGAAATTAATTTTGGGTTAAACTCGAATGAATTCTAATTCCTTACTTTTTTGTTACTTGTTTTAATAGGATGCTCATAACAATTATCTATTAAACATAAATGCTGTATTTGCTGTTCATCTGGAATAATTGAGATTGTTACTATACTCAATTTCTGTTTATTGTGTATACTTTTATGTAATATTTATTCTTACCTTTTTTTTAAATAGGACATGTTTGGCTGTTAATCTGGAAAAGGCACAAAATCGAAAAAATGGTCTACAAGAAACAAAATCAATGTGAATGTGCAGAACCTTGGTGATAAATTGTGTTACTACAAATTTGTGTGAAAAAATTTAATTTTTTATTTGTTTCTTAATTTGTTATTTAAATTTGTTACTTTTAAGAATACTGTGTTGAAGTATATTAAATAAATTTGTAAAAATTCATGTTTTCTTTTTATTTATTGAATGATAATTTATAAAACAGAACCATTCTAATAATTTCATCTTCAATAAAACAGAACCATTCTAATAATTTCATCTTCAAACATTCCCAAGTTTAATCAATTTTCACCAAAATCTCGTAAACAATATAGTATGTATTATCTGTGTACACAAGATCAAGAACCGTGGGACATGGGTGCAAGACCTTCAATCTCAGGACTGATTTCAGTGTTGAAGAGATTTTTGACTGACTCAAAATTCTACCTTATATACTTAAATAAGAGTGGTTCTACCATCAAGAACATTTAATCACTTTCTTTTATTGTAAGAGACCAATTTCTAGGTATAATACAAGACAGAAATCTTCTAACCCTTTTGCATTTAGTTATTTCTAATGCTCAGAAAAGATTTCAGTCTTGACTTAGATGGGTTTCTTGCACCCATGGGTGTGGGATTATGAATCATTGTTAAATCAAAAATGGACTACTTTTGTTTCATGTAGTATTTAGTAAATATGTAATACATAAAAAACGAAATAATAAATTAGCATTTGTGTATCATAAAAAAGCTGCTCTCTGTGATTAAGGGGCTTGGAAGGGAGGAGAGGGAGCAATAGTAGTACAGCTACTAAACTGATATTACTAATCATAATTTTTCTGTTCAATTTAGGAATCGATGCAGGTTTTTATTCTTGGGGCTCATTTTGTGAAAAAGAAAAGTTATTTTTGTGAAAATAACATTTTGTAATGGAAGTTGACTTTGTTATTTGAACAAGGAATTTAAAAACTAAATATATATATTTTTAAAAATTCCTTTGCTAAGTTTTTGAAAATTATGACATGTTTTTGTGTACAAATTAGATTTTAAAACAGTATTTATGAAAATGGCATAAAAGAATTTTGTGAAAGGGTCTATTTTATTAAAATTATTTTATGAAGAAGCCTTTTTTATTAAATAGATTTTTGTGGACCCCAAATTTTGCCTGGATCAACCCCTGTAATTTAATATTAAAGTAACTAGTTTTCTATTTTCATTTTACATATCAGACTTTTATTTAAACACACGAGGGTTTGTTATCTTACCAATTTTTAAATGCTCCACCACTCTCACTATTAAAGTGTGATGGTAAATTTTGGAAAGCTAAAAATTGTATTTTAACATAAGTTATTAATGCAACAACACCAAAAGTGAGAACCTTGTAATTGAATAAAAATACAATTTACTATAGGAAATGAGTGAGAATGCTCTCCTTTAATAAAATTAAACTTTTATTTGAAAAAAAAAAAAAAAAAAAAAAAAAAAAAAACTACAAACTGCCTGCTAAGAGTGCACCTTAAAACCTTGGAAAATTAGGCTTTGAATATACAAGTTTATAATATGTATAAGTTATGAATGTTTTATTCAAATATTGGGAAAACATAAGTACTCCTGTTAAAATTTTTGTTGTTTATTAGTGTTGTGAATTATCTATATTCCTCTTTTAAATCTATTATGGATTTTCAATTGGTATATATGGTGATCCCCATTAAAGATTTTATTTAAAAAACCCATAATTTTATGATTTGTGCCCTCTTTTTTTTCCCCCCTGAGTCCAAAAGAGAATGGGGGGTAATACTGAATAACTGTATGGAAATTTATATTAATTTCACTGAATGATCCTTTTTGTAATTTTACAGACAATGCTTTTTCTTTAATGAGGTATCCTAACGTATGTATTTTGTTATTTTATGGGCAATCGCTCCTTTTTTTCATGGGCAGAATTTGTATTATTTTATGGGCAATGTCCCTTTTCTCAGAGATATCTTGGTATTGTATTTTTATAGTCAATGCACCTTTTTTTACGGGCATCTTGGCATTATAGTTTTACGGGCAATGCCCCTTTTTTGACGGGCATCCTCGCATTATAGTTTTGCGGACAATGTCCTTTTTTTCACGGGCATCGTGGCATTGTAGTTTTACAGGCAATGCCCTTTTTTTCACGGGCAACTTGGCATTGTATTTTTACGGACAATACTACTTTTTTTACGGGCTAGTTATGCATTTGATAAAATGTAAAATTACGGGTGATTTTTTTATTTACGGTCTAAATATTTTTTTACGGACACTGTCCGGAATCTCTGCTGCCGGCTTTTGTCCGTAATTTTACTTAGATTTTTTTTACAGTGTAATTATCTCATTAATTAATTAATATTTATTCTTTTCTCCTGGGTTCCTATACCTACGACTTTTAAATTGGGGGGAGGAGGGGTTATTGTTTATTTTGAGTACAATTGAGAAATGTGAAATTTAAATCTTTGTTTTCACACATATACAGGGAAAATGCGGGTTTTTTACCTTCAAGAAACCTTAGTTCCAAATGGGTCTATGTCATTTAGCCGACAACCAAATCACCGACAAGACAATTAGCATACAAAAAATAGTCGACAGGACGTTTAGCCGACAAGTACATTTAGCAGACACGTACATTTAGTCGACAGGACATTTGGCCGAAACGTACATTTAGCCGACAGGACATTTGGCCGAACGTACAATTAGTCGACATGGACACTTAGCCGACAGGTCAATTAGCCGACAAGACGATTAGCGGACAGGTCAATTAGCCGACAAGACGATTAGCGGACAGGACATTTAACCGACAGGTCAATTAGCCGACAAGACGTTTAGCCGACAGGTCATTTAGCCGACAGGTCAATTAGCCGACAAGACGATTAGCGGACAGGTCAATTAGCCGACAAGACGATTAGCCGACAGGACATTTAACCGACAGGTCAATTAGCCGACAAGACGATTAGCCGACATGACATTTAACCGACAGGTCATTTAGCCGACAAGACGATTAGCCGACAGAGCATTTAACCGACAAGTCAATTAGCCGACAAGACGATTAGCCGACAGGACATTTAGCCGACAAGACGATTAGCCGACAGGTCATTTAGCCGACAAGACGATTAGCCGACAGGTCAATTAGCCATCAAGCCGATTAGACGATTTGTATTTGCAAAATTTTGTATGCACTCATTAAGTAAGAATAGGACGAAGCCTATTTAATATCTGTAACCTCGATTATCCGGAACTATTTTTTTCGAACTCTCGAAAAAAAATTGACGGATTTACACGTTTCAGATACTGGAGATTCTGAAAAAAATATTTCCTTCTATAGTAAAATCTTTTTAAATTTTTATCCGCAGCACTCGTGTTGCATATATTTAGAGAGGTCTGAAACTGCCTTTTCCTATTATGGATGTCTTGTATGTCCCCCTCCTCTCTGCCCCCCTGGGGGGCACATTTTAAATTTCTTTACAACACGAGTCGTGTGACACATCATTTGAAAGGTCCGCAACTGCTTATTCATATTATGGATGTCTTGTGTGTCACCCCCCCCTCTGCCCCCCAGAAGGAAGGGGCACATTTTTTATTTCTTTCCAACACTAGTCGAGTGACACATCATTTGAAAGGTCTGCAACTGCTTATTCATATTATAGATGTCTTGTGTGTCACCCCCTACTCTGCCCCCCCAGGGGGGGGAATTTTTAATTTCTTTACAACACCAGTCGTGTGAGACATCATTTGAAAGGTTTGCAGCTGCTTATTCATATTATGCATGTCTTGTGTGTTACCGCCCACTCTGCCCCCCCTAGGGGGGCACATTTTTAATTTCTTTCTTACACCAGTCGTGTGACCCATCATTTGAAAGGTCTGCAACTGCTTATTCATATTATGGATGCGTGTCCCCCCCTCCGCTCTGCCCCCCCAGGGGGGGCACATTTTAAAGTTATTTACAACACCAGTCGTGTGACACATCATTTGAATGATCTGCAACTGCTTATTCATATTATGGATGTCTTGTGTGTCACACCCCTCTGCCCCCCAGAGGGGCATATTTTTTATTTCTTTACAACACCAGTCGTGTGACACATCATTTGAAAGGTCTGCAACTCCTTATTCATACCATGAAGTATTGACGAGCATAGCAAGCGGGGGTAGCCTACAACTTGCGAGCGTAGCGAGCAGGGGCTGGAGCCCCCTTAGTTTAGAAAAACAAATTGTCGTCCGTCTGTCTGTCTGTAAACGCTCAATCTCACGAACAAATGGAGATAGAGACTTAAAATTTTGTATGTACTTAGTAAGTAAGAATAGGACGAAGCCTATTTAATATCAGTAACCTCGATTATCCGGAACTATTTGTTTTCGAATTCTCGAAAAAAAAATTTTGACAAATTTACACGTTTCAGATACTGGAGATTCCGATACATATTTTAAGAAAAAAAATTGCCGTCCGTCTGTCTGTCTGTAAACGCTCTATTTCACGAAGAAATGGAGATAGAGACTTAAAATTTTGTATGTACTTAGTACGTAAGTATAGGACGAAGCCTATTTAATATCAGTAACCTCGATTGCCCGGAACTATTTTTTTCAGACTCTCGAAATTTTTTTTGACGGATTTCATCGTTTCAAATACTGGAGCTTCCGAAAAACATATTTATAAAAAAAATTTGCCGCCCGTCTGTCTGTCTGTAAACGCTCTATCTCACGAACAAATGGAGATAGAGACTTAAAATTTTGTATGTACTTAGTAAGTAAGAATAGGACGAGGCCTATTTAATATCAGTAACCTCGATTATCCGGAACTATTTGTTTTCGGACTCTCGAAAAAAAAATTTTTGACGGATTTACACGTTTCAAATACTGGAGATTCCGATACATATTTTAAGAAAAAAAATTGCCGTCCGTCTGTCTGTCTGTAAACGCTCTATCTCACGAACAAATGGAGATAGAGACTTAAAATTTTGTATGTACTTAATACGTAAGTATAGGACGAAGCCTATTTAATATCAGTAACCTCGATTGCCCGGAGCTATTTTTTTCAGACTCTCGAAATTTTTTTGACGGATTTACTCGTTTCAAATACTGGAGATTCCGAAAAACATATTTATAAAAAAAAATTGCCGTCCGTCTGTCTGTCTGTAAACGCTCTATCTCACGAACAAATGGAGATAGAGGCTTAAAATTTTGTATTTACTTAGTAAGTAAAAATAGGACGAAACCTATGTAATGTCAGTAACCTCGATTATCCGGAACTATTTTTTCGGACTCTCGAAAAATTCGTTCTGATGAAATGTATATAAAAAACCTCTATCGATTTTTTTTCTAATCGTAGGCGAAACTGAATTCTGCAATGGCAGAATATACATCCAACTTGTTTTTTATTTTAATCACGTTTATTCTGTAGAGCTTTTCATGCTATTTTGGCATCACTGACACTATCACGTCATCGAATTACGAGATGAAATTGTTACCAAATTAAAGATAAAATATTTTAAGGATATTTTGGCATGTCTGCGCATTACCCTAGTATAAACCTTATTTCAGAGTAAAATTTATAATAAAAAAGACGTCATAATGCACAATTCAAACCCAATAAATATAAAAAAAGAAGTAATGATTTTTCCGGAGCAGCAATGCTTTCTAGTTTTATTCCCTCCAACTTAACAGATTTTACTTCCTCTAAACCTAAACGTCATTCTTTTTAAAAATGCACAATTTGACGAAATTTTCTAGGCTATAAATAAAGTCTATTTAGAGCCCACTATTGGCATTGGAAAAAGGTAGGTCCCATAGTTAAACATTTAAGACTTTTTTTTTAGATGTATATATAGATATTTAATGCCGTTGGAGGTTACTATAGTAATGGGTTTTTCTTGCGTTTGCGCATATCCCTTTTTTTAATCTCTATAAATTATCGATGCTAATCTCAAAACTTATATTTTGTATTACTTATTTTGTTCTATGTATTTTTTTCGATCGAACATCAAAATTAAACGTACATGGAATTGGTGTTCCTACTGCCTTCGGCAGTATAACCCATGAGGCTTATTTTGCTCCGTTCTCGAAACTAACTTAGTGTGGTTTTCTTTCGACCCGAAATGAAATTAAAGTTATCAGGAACATCATTTACGTTATTATAGCAGTCGATTTAGTAATCCTACAATTTGATTTCAATCATGTAACTAGCAAAATTTACAGAAATTGTTTTATTTTTTAAAAGTAATAATAAAATAAATAAAATATATATTGTTGCGATACATGAAAATTAATATTTTTCGATTAAAACAAAATCAAACAATTTTACTGTCTTAAAAGTACTATGGACTCTTATTTATTAACAGAAAGTTGCTGATTAAGAATTGTGGAATACAAATGTGGAATTATTCCTTCACCGAACTTTATTTTTTTTATGTCTTACTTCCAATTATTGACTTAAATTTAATGTAATATAATATTCTCTTCTAATTCATTTCAAATCATCGCCGTGCGAAAGGAGGGGGGGGGGGGTGGCGCTCCGCGCACAGAAATTTTGGGAGCACCAAATTTATACTACCAGTGTCATTTTTTTTTCAGTTTGTCCGAAGAAAAAGTTCGGGGGGAGTGGCGCCAAGTTGAGATTTTTTCCCGGCGCAGTTTTCTCTACACACGCTTCTGTTTCCATTTACTGATTCTGCAAAAACTTTTATATTTATTTAGTTTTATGATATTTCTCAAGCTTGATACCTTATTGTAACAATAACAAGTGTATTATTTTTCCTGCATACACATATATAAATAAAATAATAGCACAAAATTCTCGTGGATCATTGTTTTTAAATTGCTGAATATATTCTTTGAAAAAATAAGTTTAAAAGTATTTTAGCATGCCTTTTCAAGCGTATATCCTTGACAAATACAAATAAAACACGTGGGATTCTTTAATGTAGATAGGCTCCTAAATTTTATAAAATTCATAATATTATAACTCAGTACGTTTGGTTGTAAACGACTGGAAATTTTAAAATACAGCTTATACAAATAAGCCTATTTATCGTGACTTTAAACAAAGAATGAAAGGTTTGAAATGGAAAAAAGCCAAAATGTTTTATTAATGACCATAAATGGCGCTTACCAATAGTAGTATATATAAAATCAATGTTTATTTGGTAAGCAAATTATATGGGAAGAACGTCAAAAAAGGTCCCATTGGAATAGGATTATAATCAAGAAAACAGGGACTTTTATTGAAGGAGAGAGGGGAGGGGAAAGAAGAATATAATTGGTAACAAACTGGAAAAGTACAGTATAATAAAATAGTAAACCAAATAAACAGGCTCAAAGCTATTCAGAGTATTTGTATAGTATGCTTTTAGAAATTTGTATAATAAATTAAAAACAAATTTAATGTCCAATGTGGTAAAAGCAAAAAACTGTCTGGGAAAAAAAATATGTAACAAGTAAGAGCGATAAAAGTGACCAGAAAAAAAGTGACAAGGAATTGATAAATGTTGAACTTATCAATAAATACCGTAATTTCGGGTGCATAAGCCGTGGATCAAACAATTTTTTTTGGACCCAGAAATCTTATTTAGTGATATTTACGGCGATCAAACTAGTTATATTTGTTTCTTAAAAAATTCTGGGTCGAAAAAGAATTGTTTGATCTGCGGCCTATACACCCGAAATTACGGTAAGTGCTAAAAACTAAAGTGGTAACAAAAAGTGAATTTTTAGCTCGCAGACTTTCAAAACCTGAGAGCTTCTGTGCCTGCCGCTTCTGTAGTAATGTATATATGTGTGTATGTATGTAGTGTACGGAACGCGATAATTCATGATAAAAATATCCGATTTACTTTAAATTTTAGATACAGGTTTATTCTCTTAAGGCGCTTCCTTCATTAGTATTTGGAATTCACTGGATAAGCATAAAAGGGGATGGGGTATTAACCTCCCTTTAATTTAGATAAGTGGGCTTTTCATGCATAATTATCAGGTTTCATTCACATTTTAGATACACGATCATTCTGATGAGGCGCCTTTATGTTTTATTATTAATTTTGGGTGTTCATTGATTAAATATAAAGCGGGGAATGGGGATATTCCTCCTTCCCAAAATGTACCTAATTATAACCTAACCGAAATTTAACTGTAATCGAAAAGTTACCTGTACGTAACCTAACCATAACCTAATAGTAACTTAACTGTGAGTTAACCATAACCCATTTGTTACATAAAAGTTATTTAGCAGTGGCGTAACCATAACCTAATTCTAACGGGATTATGGTCTAACTGTAACCTAATTATTACCTAACAGGAAATTTATCGTAATCGAACCGTTATTTATACATAATGTAACAATAACTTAACAGGTAACGAAGCTGTAAAATCGCTACGCTCGCCAATCCCCCGCGTAATCGCTTCGCGATTCCAAGTTGTAGGCTACCCCTGCTTGCTGCCCTCGCCAATAACCCATGGTATGAATAAGGAGTTGCAGACCTTTCAAATGATGTGTCACACGACTGGTGTTGAAAAGAAATAAAAAACGTCCTCCTCCTGGGGGGGCAGAGAAGGGGTGACACGCAAGACATCCATAATATGAATAAGCAGTTGCAGACCTTTCAAATGATGTGTCACAAGACTGGTGTTGTAAAGAAATTAAAAATGTTCCCCCCCTGAGGGGGGCAGACACACAAGACATCCATATTATGAATAAGCAGTTGCAGACCTTTCAAATGATGTGTCACACGACTGGTGTTGGAAAGAAATTAAAAATGTGCCCCCCTGGGGGGCAGAGGGGGGGGTGACACACAAGACATCCATAATATGAAGAAGCAGTTGCAGACCTTTGAAATGATGTGTCACACGACTGGTGTTGTAAAGAAATTAAAAATATGCCCCCCTGGGGGGCAGAGGGGAGGGGGTGACACACAAGACATCCATAATATGAATAAGCAAGTGCAGATCTTTCAAATGATGTGTCACACTACTGGTGTTGTAAAGAAATTAAAAATGTCCTCCTCCTGGGGGGGCAGAGATGGGGTGACACGCAAGACATCCATAATATGAATAAGCAGTTGCAGACCTTTCAAATAATGTGTCACAAGATTGGTGTTGTAAAGAAATTAAAAATGTGCCCCCCCCCTTAGGGGGGCAGACACACAAGACATCCATAATATGAATAAGCAGTTGCAGACCTTTCAAATGATGTGTCACACAGCTGGTGTTGTAAAGAAATTAAAAATGTGAGTCGGGGGTAACACACAAGACATCCATAATATGAAAAGGCAGTTACAGACCTTTCAAATGATGTGTCACATGACTGGTGTTGTAAAGAAATTAAAAATATCCCCCCTAGGGGGCAGAGTGGGGGGGTGACATACAAGACATCCATAATATGAATAAGCAGTTGCAGACCTTTCAAATGATGTGTCACACGACTGGTGTTGTAAAGAAATTAAAAATGTGCCCCCCCTGGGGGGCAGAGCGGAGTGGGACACACAAGACATCCATAATAGGAAAAGGCAGTTTCAGACCTTTCTAAAGATATGCAACACGAGTGTTGCGGATAAAAATTTATAAGTTCCCCTTTGGGGGGGGGTGCTGCGCTCCAAACATGCATAATTGGAATGAGCAGTTACAGATATTTTAAACTATAGGGGGCTCCGCCCCCCCTGCTCGCTTCGCTCGCTAACCCCCCGCGTAATCGCTTAGCGATTCTAAGTTGTAGGCTATCCCTGCTTGCTGCGCTCGCCAATACCCCATGGCATCGCTTCGCGATTCCGTTCGCTATTGCTTTGCAATCCCGGTTGGAATCGCTTGGCGATGCACAGACGGAGCCCTTTCCTAATTGGTCTATTCGACTCATGAAAAGAGTGGTTTACTCGGACGCGTTATTTCTGGAAACCTTACACATCAGTATCATTCCAGGAGTCATTCCTTTTAAGGCAATTTTTTTTTTTTACTATAGAAGGAAACGTAACCTATCTGTGGTGTAACTGCAACCAAATTGTAACCTATTACAACCTACCGGAACTTAACTGTTAACAAGCCTTTACCTATGCATAACCTAACCATAAACTATCAATAACATAACTTTAAGCAAACTGGAACCTAATTGTTACTTAAAAATTATTTTACAGTGGCGTAACGATAACTTAATTGTAACATACCGTGACTTAACTGTAATCAAATTATAACGTAACCGGAACTTAATTGTTATCAAACTGTTACCTGTTCATAACCTAATCATAACCTAATAGTAGCATAACTGTAAGCTAACCGTAAGCTAACCGTAACCTAATTGTTACCAAAGAGTAATATAACAGTGGCTTAACCATATCCTATATGTAACGTAACCAGGACCCAACTATAGCCTAAATATAACCTAATATTGCAGTATAAGAATAATCTACCAGCAATCTAACCATAATTTAGTTTTAATCTAACCGTGACCAAATTTAAAGCTTACTATTACCACCGTAACTGAATTGTAACCTATCCGTAACGGTTCTATAAAGTAACTATAATCTTGCCATGACCTAACTATAAACTAACTATAACCTAATTACTGCCTATCGGTAATCTAATAGTAAATCGTCCTGTCGATTAAATGCCCTGTCGGCAAATCGTCTTGTCGGTTAAATCGGTTAAACGTCCTGTCGGCAAATCGTCTTGTCGGTTAAATGTCCTGTCGGTTAAATGTCCTGTCGACCAATCGACCTGTCGGTTAAATGTCCTGTCGGCTAATCGACCTGTCGGTTAAATGTCCTGTCGGCTAATCGTCTTGTCGGCTAATTGACCTGTCGGTTAAATGTCCTGTCGGCTAATCGTCTTGTCGGCTAATTGTCTTGTCGGCTAATCGACCTGTCGGTTAAATGTCCTGTCGGCTAATCGACCTGTCGGTTAAATGTCCTGTCGGCTAATCGTCTTGTCGGCTAATTGTCTTGTCGGCTAAATGTCCTGTCGGCTAAATGTTAAGTTCGGCCAATTGCCTGTCGCCCAATTGTCTGTCTGCTAAATGTCCATTTCGGCCAAATGTCCTGTCGGCTAAATGTACGTTTCGGCCTTATGCCCTGTCGGCTAAATGTACGTTTCGGCCAAATGTCCTGTCGACTAAATGTACGTGTCTGCTAAATGTACTTGTCGGCAAAACGTCCTGTCGACTATTTTCTGTATGCTAATTGTCTTGTCGGTGATTTGGTTGTCGGCTAAATGTCTGCGACCGGTTCCAAATACCTGCAAAATACCTGAATATTTTGCTTTCAGGGAATATGCAGGTTTTTACCTTCAAGAAACCTTAGTTCCAAATACCTGCAAAATACCTGAATATTTTGCTTTCAGGGAAAGTGCAGGTTTTTACCTTCAAAAAACCTTAGTTCCAAATACCGGTAATTTACCTGAACTTTTTTTTAAAGGTTTTTTGCTGATTTTTTTACCTGGGTTGGCGCATTACTTTACATCTCAACCGTTTCTAGGCCTGATATTTGCGCAACCGTAAATATTCTATGTCGTAGAAATGAAAATCCCAGAGTAAAGGACTGGGAAGTGGTAAAGAGAACAACCAGATATTTAAAGACCACTATCGATCTAAAGTTAACATATACGAATTTTGAAGAACTTGTCTTGAGAGCATATGCCGACTCAGATTGGGCAAACAATCCATACGATAGAAAATCCGTATCTGGGAATTTGTTTATATTAGGAACTAATCCAATCTACTGGCAATCTAAAAGGCAGTCTTGCCTGGCTATATTCTCTGCAGAGGCAGAATATGTATCTGCCGCCAGTGCAGCACAAGAAGTCCAATTTATAATCAACTTATTATAGGAACTAGATTTTAAACAAAAATGCCCAATCACATTATTCGACGATAATCTGTCGGCCATTAAGCTTGCTTCTACAGATAAATTCCATAACAAAAGCAAGCACATAGATCTGCGGTGCTATCTATTACGACACCTGGTCGAACAAAAATTGATTAGACTGCAGTATGTTAAATCTGATATGATGATAGCGGATCTACTTACAAAACCACTCCCGAAGACCAAGTTTGTTTTGCATCGAAAAACAATATTAAATATATAGATAATCACTTCAAAGCTTAAGGGGGGGGGGGGAGTTTAGGTGGTATGCAACGAAACATGCAACGCGTTAATCCCCTACGTGATAACTTTTATACAAACTCAATATCCAAGACTATTTAACATTTATTTTTTTCTATACTCGAGATTGAACTTTCGAAGAAGAAAGATTTACATCTACACAGCAACAGATGTCTTTGTGGTTAGCCAAGCCTTGCTTTTGCATATGAATAAGCCCGCTTCCACTGCAGACATCCATAATATGAATAAGCAGTTGCAGATCTTTCAAATGATGTTTCACACGACTGGTGTTGTAAAGAAATTTAAAATGTGCCCCCCCCCTTCGGGAGGGCAGAATGGGAGATGACACACAAGACATCCGTAATATGAATAAGCATTTGCAGACCTTTCTAAAGATATGCACGAGTGCTGTGGATAAAAATTTAAAAAAGTTCCCCTTAGGGGGGGGGCAATGTGGGGTGCGGCGCCCCAAACACGCATAATTGGAATGAGCAGTTACAGTTGTTTTAAACTATAGGGTTATAACTCACTACGTTCGCCCTCTCCCCGCGTAATCGCTTCGCGATGCATAGACAGAGCATAGAAGGAGTGGTCCACCCGGATTCGTTATTTCCGGAAATCTAACACATCAGCACCATTCCAAGAGTCATTCCTTTTAAGGCTAGTTTTTTTTTATACTATAGATGGATTTTAGCTAGCCGAATGAAACTGAAGCTTGATTGGATTACATGCTGGAATTATTTCTGCATGGCAAGATTGATGGTTTGAGAACTTCTTATATGCATTATTACCTCCATAAATTATTATTTTTTTAATCATTAGAGAATGAATCTTTTTTTTTTAGCCTCCGATGTTATTTTTTTCAGACAAGCTAAAAAGTGTCATGTCAAAAACTGTGGCCCACTTTTTCATAATCTGGCCATTAAAACGAGACATTCGTACAATCTATATATTTAAAAGACCTAGCTATTTTTTTAGTCACCAGCCCTGAATTTTCTACTCAACCGATTTTAATAATTATTTTTTTAAATGAAAGCTATTTGTTTGTAGTTGTGCCCATTTTAGCTATTTTTTAATTTATTTCCATTTTTATATTTCATTTTTTATTTTAAATGCTATTTACGATATTGTAGACTCCCTTAAATCTGCACTCCTAAAATCCACAACTATCTAAAATCCGCACACATTTTACGGATCTAAACAATGAAACATTCAGTTCAGATGTAGTGCAAAATTTGACTTTTTTAGTTTATATCAATTCCATACATTTTTTAATTTGTAATTTTTGTTAATATTATTGAATTCATGTTTTTTCATTAAAAAAGAATAATTTATTTCAGAAAAAATAAAGATATTGCTGATATTATTGGTAATCACAATCTTACCAAATATATTTATGTATTAATCAAGCTTTATTAGTTATTAAGTCTGGCTAAACCTGAAATAAAGCTTAATAATTTTATGATCCTGAAGTGAATTAATAATGTATCTTTATGAGGCAAGTTTCATTGAATAATTTTGGGAAAAACACATTTCACCTTTATAATGAATATTTAATTGTACATTATTGATTATTAACTTGACCTTTGCTTTTAGTATTTTAATCATTTTAAAAATCATCTAAATTTTTATTAGTTATTTATTATTAATACATCTAATTGATGACTTATTTTAGTATATTATCAGCATTAATTATACTTTTGATTTCATTATTAATTACATTCAAATCACTGTTTAAAAAGGTAAACAAAGCAATGACCAGAAATCCGCAAAATTCTAAAATCCGCAAAACCCCTGGTTTCAAGCTGTGCGGATTTGAGGGAATCTACTGTATTTCTTCAAAATGGTGGCATCTCAGTTTAGATTTTCTCTCGATAATAAAAATTTATTTTCCATTATCACGTTCCACCAGTCAGAAGCTTTATTTCATCAGTGAACATGTCCTCGCATTTAAAAGAAAAAAGTTAATTGTTTTCGTAAAATTTAACCACAATAAAATGATTGCGTATAATTATGCACTAATTGAGGTAAATATATATATATTTACTGAGAAATAATATTAATAATGTAAATAAAATAATAGAAAATAATTTATGATAAAAATTAATGTCTAATGCAAAATAAGAAAAATTTCAAATGAGGAAAATGATGTCATTCAGCAACCAGATAAATGGGAATTACAATATTATTACGGATGCCTTTTTCATATTACTAATAACAGTAACTTTTAAAAAACATTTGAAGAAAAAATGATTTCACTATTTAAAACATCGCATTTTTACTCATAACGATACTACATTTCAATGTTTGTTTTCATTATGGACACTGAGATTGAGATTTTACTTTCAGATGACTTCAGTTAGAAAAAATAATGTCAGAGTGAAAATGAAATTAGTTTTTTTTTTAATAAAACTATTTTTCTGTGAGTGCACGTAAAATAAAATTTCTGGATTTCGCCGGCACTCAGATTACAATTTTAACTGAAGATGTGCGAATATTTGCATATAAAATTGTAAATGGCAAACTTGACATTAAGTTTGGAAATATATTTATTATATATTGATTCAATAATGTAATTACTTTTGCTTTTTTAAAAACCAAATCGATCGGGTCTCTTAAACATTTCATTCGTCGAATTCGGCGGGATTCCACTCGTTTTATTGTTAAGAATGCATTTCCTTTTTCTCAGAATCTATAAAAAAAGCGTTTAAACTAAAGAAAGAATCCGTTTTTGATGAATCTAGTCAATGAAGAAGTAGCACGTCAAATTGTATCTCTTTATTATTCCGCAATTCCAATGTCTCAGAGAGAAATTGCTAATCGATTGGGTATTTCATGGCGTTCTGTTAGCTATTATATTGATAAACACAGGAAAAATGAAATTAGTCCATTGCATTTTAAACGGGGTCGCCCTTTTAAAAAACCTCTATCGATTTTTCTTTTTTCTAATCGGAGGCGAAGCTGAATTCTGCAAATGGCAGAATCTACATTCAACTTGTTTTGTTTACTTTGGTGGAAACAGAATTTGGGAAGTTAATTTAAATTTCACCGAAGTAATCTCAAAATATACATGTACTTCAATGTAATTCATCTCTCAAATATTATCTTTTTCAAACGATCTCTATAAAAGTGTAACTTTTATACAGCTTTATCCGGATAAATAATTTTGATTAAAACTGGCCGCTTGGACTATGAAAAGCGAAGTGGTCACCACGACAAACTGTTGATGACAACCAAATGCGCTTATAATAGCAATAATCTGTACAATAATTTGGCGCTATGCACAATAATTTGGCATGGTTATCACCTGCGCTGGCTAACATGAAATTTGCTGCAAAGCATGGTGCGCGGAAAAAACGTCAACGGAAATAAAGGAAACGGAAAGAAGGACAACGGAAAAAAGGGCAACGGAAAAAAGGTCAACATGTAAAAATGGCAACAGTAAATAGTAGGGATATGTGCTAAGTTATCGAAAACCGATTCTTTGTTTCAAGTAAGCTTACACGTGCTAAACATGTGTATCCGTTATTTCAATTCGATTGGTGAAAAGCTTATGTATAAAGACAACAACTTTCATATCTTTATGAAAACTTTGGCCAAGAACATTCTTTGGAGTGAGAAAAAAAGGGCAAACATGGACAAAAAAAAAACAGGTATAGTATATGTATTTTAATAGGGTAGAAAAAAATGACAAAAAAAAAAAGAAAAAAAAAAAAAGAAAAAAAATGTCTGGATATTTAGAATGTTAAGGGGGATAACAGAAAAATAGTCAATATTTTGAAATTTGGTACAAGAAAACTCACTTTTGGCAACTTGCGGCAAAAACCATTTAAAATAAAATATAAAGAAATTTGTTATGTCGGTTCCATTAATAATAATAATTAGAAGAACTAGAAATGAATAAAAAGTTATAATATTTAATAATTATTAATATTTAAAAAATAATTAATAATTCATTATTATTGTTGTTATTTGAGACATCTGATTATCTTCCCGGGGATATATAAGCCCTTGGAGGAGAGCCCTCCGTTTAGGTCTTTCTAGCTAAACGTATTTACGCAAGCTTACCCAAGGTAGAAGAAAATTATGGAAAACTCCGAACGGTTCGTCCGACGAACGTGATTGGATTCGAACCGAGCACCTCCCGTCTACAAGCTTCGAAAGCACCCCCTCTCAGCCAACTGGTAGGGCGGAAGTGGCGAGGGAGGTCTTATTTAGAAACCATAAAGTCGAATAATATTTTTCATTTTTTAATAAATGCAGGCGGCTTCCAGAAAAGGGGGTTTTCGACAGAATTTTTGCACTCGACAGCCTGATAAAGGTCATCGCGAAAAACACAACCTTATAACTAATAATGTCGAAAAATGAAATAATATGTATATACATTCAATTTTTTATTCATTTATTATTATTATTATTACTATAATCAATAGAAACACCATAACAAATATTCTCATGATTTAAATTTTATTTTAAATGGCTTATGCGGCGTGTAGCCAAAATTGAGTTTTCTTGCACACGATCTCAACATTTCGACTCATTTTCTGTTATCCCTATTAACATCCTAATAAAATGACTAAATATCAAGACAACATTTTTTTTTCTATTCTTTCCACCCTATTAAAATATATGTACCTATATATATATTTTTTTTATTAACTATTTAGAAAATAGTTGTTTTCCTCGGTAGAAAACTGGAAAATCTGAAGTATATCTGAATTTTTTTTATTGGTTGAATTCCGCAACTTATTTTATTTTATTCGTTTTCTGATTGATCCATATTTTATGTACAAAAATGGAATACTTCTGTTGCCACGATCACAAAAAAAGTATTAAAAACAACATAAACATTAATAACTCAAAAACAATTTTTAGATACAGGTTCAAACAAGTTGAATTTAAAAGTAAATTTTTTCTTTATATGACGGTGTAAAAATTGACAATGCGCGATGTTTAGAAGTTTAAAAATATGCAGTACCGAAAATTGTTAGACTGAAATTTCATTTAATACTTGTTTATGATTGGTCCAGGGATATTAACGTGACTCGACATATTAATGTGACTCTGTTATTACGTAAGCTACGTTTTGATCATCATCATGTTATTATTGTTTTTTTATAAATATAAAAATCAGATTAATTAAGTTTCAAACAAGCTACATATTATATTTAAAGCAAGCTACATTTAAAAGTAATTTTTTTTCTATATATGACGATGTAAAAATTAAAAATGTGCAATGTTTCGAAATTTGAAATTTTACATTACCGAAAATTGTTAAACTGAAATGTCATTTAATATTTGTTTATAACTGGCACAGAAATATTAACGTGACTCTACATGTCCAAGCATATTAATAAGATTCTGTTATTACGTAAGCTACGTTGTGATCATCACAAAAGTGATGTTATTATTGTTTTTTAAAATATAGAAATCATTTATATGACTAAAATATGGTCTTTGAAAATATTATTTTCCAAATAGTCGTTGTAATTTGTTAAATTACATTTACTTCTTTTTTCTCTTTTTTTTTTCTTTTTTTAATTTTATGTTTTTGTTTTCTTTTTCACTCCAAAGAATGTCCTTTGTCGAACTTTGCATAAAGCTATGAAAGTCACTGTTTTTATACGTAAGCTGTTCATCAATCGAGTTGAAATAACCGATACACGTGTTTAGCACGTATATGTTTACTTAAGACATTGAATCGGTTTTCTCTAACTTAAGATACATCCTTTAATAGCTAATATATCTCAACTTTAGATTTATTGAAGAACTGACATTTATTACTATTATTCCCATTTTTATCTGCTGCCCTTTTTTCCGTTGCTCTTTTTTCCGTTGGCGTTTTTTCCGTTGCCTTTTTTTCCGTTGACGTTTTTTCCGTTGCCTTTTTTTCCGTTGACGTTTTTTCCGTTGACGTTTTTTCCGTTGACGTTTTTTCCGTTGACCTTTTTTCCTAAATTCGCAAAGCATATAAAGAGTAAAGTGGTTAAGCCCGGAAGTGTTGATGACAGTCACATGACTTAGGCTTTTATTATATAGATAATAGAAAAGATATGAAGTAATATTAATTTTTTATTTTAACTCGCCAAACTATTTATTTTATTTTCATTTTGCACGTGGAAATCTTGCAATAGAAAAACTAGTTGGATGTGCCAATCCCAAAACTTTCTTCTATCTCATACGTACATTTTAATATTTAAAAAAAAATAGTTACTCATTTTAATGCTTTATTAATTTTAATTCAATACCATACCAACTTTGATTTTCATGTTAAATTTCTGCTTTAATCAATTAATCGGAATAAAAACGAATTTCCGTCTCTGCACGAGTCGATGTACAATAGAATAATACGCAGATTTTTTTTTTCAAATTTAGGGAGGACCTACTTGCCTTACCAAAAAATACTCATATGCAAAAAATTTAGTTCAGTTCTAGAACTAACTTCATACACTTTTATGCGGTGCAATATTGAAAATGGTATAAAACTCGCTATTGCAGCGCCCCCATCCGGCGGATTTTTTTCAGAATCAGGGGGATCCAATTAGCCATAGCCATACGCTTACACAAAAAATTTCGTTCAATTCGATGCATAACTTCATGTACTTTTTTTGGTCGGTACAATATTGAAAATGGAACAAAAATCGCGATTGCAGCGCTCCCTTCCGGCGGATTATTTTCAAATTCAGGGAGGACCAACTATCCACAATCATACATCTATACAAAAAATTTGGTTCAGTTCGATGCATAACTTCATATACTTTTGGTCGGTACAATATTGAAAATGGCACAAAAATCGCGATTGCAGCGCCCCCTTCCGGCCGATTATTTTCAAATTCAGGGGGGACCAACTAGCCATAGCCATACACTTACACAAAAAATTTGGTTAAATTCGATGCATAACTTCATATGCGTTTGGTCGGTACAATATTGAAAATGGCACAAAAATCGCGATTGCAGCGCCCCCTTCCGGCCGATTATTTTCAAATTCAAGGGGGACCAACTAGCCATAGTCATACACTTACACATAAAATTTGGTTAAATTCGATGCATAACTTCATATACTTTTGGTCGGTACAACATTGAAAATGGCACAAAAATCACGATTGCAGCGCCCCCTTCCGACGGAATATTTTAAAACTGAAGGAGGACCTGCTTGCCACAGCCAAAAACATTCACAAAAAATTTGGTTCAATTCTATGCATAACTTCATACACTTTTTGATGGTAGAAGGGCGACATACAGACACACAGACACACGGACAGACAGACATTTTGTAAAAACATGTTTTTTGGAATCTCTGACCCCTAAAACGTGTAAATCCGTCAAAAACCGGAAGTCGAAAAATTTTCGATTACAATACTTTCTTCTATTGAAGATAGAAGAAAGTAATAAATTGCAAAGTTAATTATCAATATAAATATAGTTAAATTGCAGATATTGTTAATTCATGGCACAAAATTATGCGATGTAAAATAGCTATAACTATAAATTTTTAATAAATCATTTACTATCCCGAGATCTTTGACTTATTCAATTACTTTGTTTGAAGATTGAAATTTACTCTATGTGGAAGTGCATTCTGCAAGTTGGAAACTTAGATATCATTGTCATACGAGACAAGCTTTCGTTG
Source organism: Maratus speculifer (assembly GCA_964019185.1). Taxonomy (NCBI): domain Eukaryota; kingdom Metazoa; phylum Arthropoda; class Arachnida; order Araneae; family Salticidae; genus Maratus; species Maratus speculifer. Next base: position 49,655,535 of record OZ025290.1, on the reverse strand, counting down.
ATGCGTTGATGGTGAAAATTTTTAATTAGATATTTTCGTGTTTTGTTCGTAATTTAGTTCATATTTCAATTATTTTTTATCGCAAGTAACTTTCAAATTTCATTTTTCATTTTGATTTTTCAGATAATTAAAATTATCTGCGTGTTATATGTGTAATAGATAAGGATCATTTTCTAAAATAATTAGAATTAACTTACTATGCAGTGTCTATACCCTGAAGCCACTCATTATGTGGATGTTCCAGATCTCTTATAATATAATGTTTGTCAGCATTCATTGCCGTATAAAAAACTTTAGAGTCGCGCTCAATGAGTACTTCTCCACGCCTTATGGCTTCCACTGGTGCTGGTCCCACTCTAAATATTCCTATGCAATGATACAAAATAAATAAATAAATAAATAAATAAAATAAAATAAAATAATAAATAAAAATCATTACTAATCAGGGTTGGAAGAATAATGCGCAAGGCCCTGAGAAAGTATTTTGTGGCGCTATGTAGGATTAATGAAATGTATAGTACATACTGTATCTTATAGGCCGGGAAGCGACAGCGGAGGTCATGCCTCATCTAGTTCATGGTTGAAGTTTCAGAATCAGTTAAAACTAGATTCTCATATTAAAGCGCAATAGATCCGCCAAATCATATCTTGGTGGAAAACGAAGGAAAAGCCGATTTAATGGTTGACTCAGAGATTTACCATTGTTTTTTTTCAGACAAAAGCATGATAACATGGAGGACTGGCAGCAGGAAAACACGTCGATGAACCTACGGATAAAACGCTAAAATCGGGTTTTCCACCAAGATATGATTACGAATTAATTTGTGAATCGTGTTTTAACAAATTCGGGAATTTCATCCGTATATTCAATGAGTTATTGTCTGTGCTGCGTCCCCCGGTTTATTAGTGATTATTTCAATTAGGGCGATTCAAAACTTAAAGAACCATTTCTAGGAAGTGTGGGGCCACTCCTAGACAACTCTGAATCGCATAAGCAATACAGAGTCGAAAATGCAATTCTAATGAGATGGGGAGGGTTGTTAGGAACTGAATCACTGAGACATTAAATTTACATGTTAAAACCATAAGCTTAAAATAAGTCTTTCCTTTCCTGATAACGAAATTCCCCGCAGTTTTCTGCATGTGTCTTGGTCTTACCATCTAAACTTTTGCAGGTTTCAGGTAATAGAATGTTTTCAAACGGCATATAGTCGTTGCTACCGTGAACATCCGACGGACGACGACGCCTGGCGTATTTCGGAACAATTGAGACTTCATGTTGCGAATGTTTTATTCTCACGTCACGAAACATGGGGCCAAGTCATCATTAGGAAAGTCATAAATTATTTTAAACTTTTGGCTTTAAATGTAAATTTTAGATTTCGATGATTCAGCCCCTAACAACAAACTTTTTTTGTTATGATTACATTTCTATCCTACATTATTCTGATATCCCAAGCCATCTAGGTGTTCAGCACCCTTCATAAAAGTTTGTTTCTTTCGTTTTGAATCACCGTGTATCTCATAGAATAACATTACATACTATCGATAATAAAAGGATGAAAAGTACTTTTACATTTTTATTTAATGTACATAATTATTTTCATCTTGAATCACCCTGCATCTCATATAATAATATTACATGATATAGATAATAAAAAAATTAAAAATACGTTTACATTTTCACTTAATGTGAATAATTATTTTTTGTTTCTCAAAATCTTCTATCCTGTATAATATTTTAAATATTTTTTTTTCAAAACCATAAATTCGACGCCAATTATAGCAAGTTTAACTTTGTATGAAATAAAATTAATGTTAATATTTTTGTCACATTAAAAACTATTCTAGAGTAAAATTATTGTTGTTTTGTACAGAAGGAACATTATTTCTGAACAAGGTAGTCGTAATTAAATTGACAATTGTTAGCGTCATTTTTGTTGCTATGACGTCACCGTATTTTCCCTCCCACATATGTTTCATCATTCCTTCAGTAGTTGTATATACGCGCCGCCAAGGCAAGTCGCAGCTGTCGGACCACGCATTTAAGTATTAAATTGACAATCCACTGTATTAAAATTATCTATGCTTTAATTCATATTTCTGCTCGCATTCGCAAACAATAACATTTGGTATAGTCGAGCAACCGAAAATATTTATAAAAAAAAAAAAAAAAAAAAAAACGGAATTTTGTTTAAAATAGTGAATTGACCAGGAGCGTGCAAAGAAAAAACTGCGCCCGGGGCAAGGTTGCAATTTGGCACCCCCCCCCAACTTTTTTTTGTCACAGGCCAAAAATGATGTTAGTAGTATAAATTTGTCGCCCCCTAAACTTCCCCGCCCGGGGCTGCCGCCCCCTTCGCCCCCCCCCCCCTTTCGAACGGCGCGGTAATTGATAGCACAAAAAACTAAAATTATTATTCCTTCGTTTTAAGTTTCAAAGTTTGCAACATCGCAATTTATTTATTGTAGTTTTACAAAAGCAGATTACTCAACCACGCAACAGAAATTAAAGCGAAAACGAAATCATCTGCTCAGAGGAGGTAGGAAATATTTGAATATTCTTTCTGATTGCTCAAGTTTGTAATAAAAGGTCCACTTAAAAAGAACAAGTTGGAAATTGCACGTGAAGCGTAGCAAATGAGGTGCGTTCGTACGATAACGAAGTTTTTAAATATTCACATCTTGCTGATAGTAGAGCGTACTTTGGATACAGTATAGTAGTCGAAAATTTTGAGTTCCTGTAAATATGCAGGGGGTAATCATAGCAAACGCGGTAGCGTTTGGTATAATATGTTTAAGAAATAGAAAGTGCGAATGATTTTCTAAAATTTCTGGCGAACCAGTTGAGATACGGCAGTGAAATTTTTTTTTAAAGATAGAACTCGACGAGACGAATAAAATGATAGCATTCAAAAAATTACTGCAGCTTAGAATAGTTTTTTATTTAATTTTTAATGAAAAAATGAAAGCAAAAAATTCAACAAAGTCTTGCTAACGTTTCCGTGGATGTATTAGGACTGGATGGATGGATTAACTTCGTTTTTGGTTTATTTTAATCCTCATGGTAAAACTCAGAACAGTTTTTTTTTTCATCTTTGTATGTTTGTCGGTCGCTGAGAAAATCGAACTTTTGTCTGAAATTTCCAGCTGAACTTAGTCTTTTTCTTATATATTTCTTATATTTACTTCTTCTTGTAATTGTTGCACGTAAGTTTAAATGAACATAAAAATAAATAAATAGATTAGATAAATCACGTGAAAAAATACTTATTTGTTGTTATTTTCATGTATCATATTCACTATCTATTTTGACGAGCGAAGTGAAATATTTTTTTTTATTTATTAATTTCTCATTTATTTAAGTTAGAAGCCGCCTCTGGCAAAAAGTTTAGTCTCTCTTAAATTTATGCTAGCCACTGTAATATGATACTTTTATTCGTAATTGTATTTACTTGCTTATCTGAAGGTCCATAAGATGAAATGAACAAATTTAGGCAATCAGGACAAGATTTTGCGGAAAAGTTCATTATTATTAAAGTTATTCTGGTGGTGTGTTTGGCGAATAAATCAAAAATGGCGCCGAAAGACCGAATAGCAAATGTTTTTAACCGCAAAAGCGACGTAACCGTGTTTTTCCATCACGTAATATTTTATTTCAAAGACTGATTTAACACAAGATTGACATTAATATTATTATTTTTTTTAATTGTACAAGACAAAAAGATATGTAAAAAGTTATTAAGTACAAACGTTCATACCAATACTTTTCACAGTTATTATTTTATGAATAATTAGACATGAATGGAAAAATCTACAGGACAATTAAAAGATAAGCGTAAAAATATGGTTTTACATTTATTTGAGCCTTTGAGATGTAAGGTAAGGGCGTACCGGTAAGAAATCAGGTTTGGCGCAACACAAGAGCGGTGAGTCGGGCGCTCCATGATGATTCCGACGTGAGAATGTGTCAGCTTTTTTTTTTTGAGGGTACGTTAAATTATTCTAGGTCAATTAAATTATTACTTATTTTATGAATGTCTGATTAATATAAATATGTTTGCCAAAGCTTGGTGCTATTTTGGCTTCAAAAAGGTAGGGTATGATGCCAAAATATATAAATAGCTCTGAAAACAAACCTGATGAACTTTAATTTTTGTTTTCGCACGAATTTTTTCTGTTTCTATATTAAAATGCGGCACAAATGTCATATACGAATCACATTGGCGTTAGTTTTTTTCTAAAGCCAATTTGGCGAAAATCTCGTTTTGGGATACCAGTTACATACCCGGTGTCCCAAAAATGACTGATGGATTTTAAAATTCAATGACTTGCAAACGGTGACAGCTATTTAAAAAATTTTTGCAGGAGGGTTATGTATAATGTCAGGAGTTTTTTACCGTAACTTTTTATTTTAGTTCGAATTTCAAAAAATAGATGGCGCTGATAGCGATTGAAGGCCAGGTGATCAGTGTTGAGTGAGGTCAGTTTCGACGTCGACCTGGGCTTCAATTGCTGTCAGCGCCATCTATTGGTTGAAATTCGAACTAAAATCAAAAGTTACGGTAAAAAATACTCCTGACATTGTACATAACCCTCCTGCAAAAAATTTTTAAATAGCTGCCACCGTTTGCAAGTTATTGAATTTTAAAATCCATCAGTCATTTTTGGGACACCCAGTATATATTTTTTGAAAGGTAATAACAATAAATAAAAAAAGGTTTGTTTAATAGAACAAAACAATTTATATATTTAAAAAAAAGAAAAAATTATTTATTAAAAAGTAAATAACAACATCCGTGTTGACATATTAAGCAAAATAACGATACTCTGGATTCAGTTAAATACTCCGATGCGCATATGACATTGGCGTCAGAAAAAAAATTCGCCAACATGAAGCGTATATGACATCTGTGCCAAAAATGCATACCTATTTTATTTATATTACGTAAGGTGCTACTTGATTATCAGGTCGACCAATTTCACCCATTTATAGAAATCGCCAAACTATTCGCCAAATTACTCAAAAGGAAAAATGTTGCCATTAAAAAGTTTTAAGTTTAGAATATTAATGAATTTAGGTTAAAAAAATAAAAGTCATTAACGAAAAAGATTACTTTAATGATGACGTTTAGTTATGACGTCGAGACGTACCAAATATAAAATTTGATTTATTCAGGTGATTTCGAACAAAAGAATACTAATAAAAGTTTCCATATTTTAATGCAGAATTTATCAAATCAAACCATAAAAAGATATTTGTAAGATATCGCATATGTGAATAACACTGAAGTATTATAATGTAATATTAGAATTTATTAAAGAGCATAAAAATATGGTACTTGCCAATGGCGGATCTAAGGGGGGGGCGATGGGGCGATCGCCCCCCCCTTGAGCCCAGTAAAGGGTCTGAAAAAGATGCCCGCACGGAAAAAGGATTGGACTTAAACTCGAGACCGGCGCGGCCCGGGTCGGGCCGCGCCATTTTTAAGTCACGGAACTGGGTCAGGTCTTTACACTTTCAGAACCGGGGCGGATCGAGTATCGACCGGGTCGATCGAGTATTCGATCGAGTATCGAGTATCGATCGAGTATCAGAACCGGGGCGGATCGAGCCACACTTTTCTTTCCAGGGCGGGCCTGGCGTGGATTTCGTTCTTCCTTGAGGTAAACGCTCGGTCTAAGATAGAACCAGACCATAAGGGAGGAGAAGCAATGGCGGATCTAAGGGGGGGGGGCGAAAGGGCGATCGCCCCCCTTAGATCCGCCACTGGCGGATTCAAGGGAAATGCGCCTTGGCATTTTTCAAGGCGAAAGGGCGATCCCCCCCCCCCCCCTTGGGCTAATAAAAAGTTTCCTAAAAAGACATGCATCCTCGCAGGAAATGAATTGAAGCCTAACTCGAGTCCGGGGCGGGCCGCGCCTTTTTAATTTCGCGAGACTCGGGCTAGGTCAGGTCTTCTCGCTTTCAGAACCGGACAGTATCGTGATCATTATTTTTCTGCAGATTTGGGTCGGGCCCAATGGCGGGTCAGAGGGGGCGATCGTCTTCACTTCTTGGGCAATAAACGTTTCCCAAAAATGCATGCATCCTTGCAAGAAGTGAGTTTGATCATAACTAGAATTCACCGCGCCCCCCGGTCCGCGCCTTTTTAAGTTCGAGAGGCTCCGACTGTGTCTAGTCTTACCGCATTCAGAACTCGGCCGTCATTTATTTGATACTACCATGATCATTATTTTTCTGCTGATTTGGATTGGGTCTGACTTATTTTTCTTCCAGATCGAGTCTGGCCTGGAGCCATTCTTCTTAGATGTCTGTATTAGAGATGACACATGTTCAGACTTAGTCCGTGTCCGATCCGAGATCGTGCTCTGTTTCTATGCTGGTCTACTGATTCGGACTCGTTTTTTCTGAAATCTGAAAATTTTATTTATCGATGAATAGAAATATGTAAAAAACTTTTTTTTTCCTCTTAAAAATTAATACTTATTCCTTTTCAAATCAATGTTTTGCTATTTTGATAAAAATGAAAAAGAGGCACATTTTTTTTTTTTTTTTTTTTTTTTTTTTTTTTTTTTAATTTTAGTATTTGAATGCTATTAAAAAAACAAAAAACAATTAGTCATATCTATATCTGTATCATCATCCATTATGTTCAAGCATTGCCGACGACCGCCTATCTGGCGCCTACGAAAAAAAGGCGGGAATAATGAATTTGTGTTAGTTCGATTTTTGTTTGTTTATTATGGCAGAGATTATTTTGCAATTGGATCTTTTATTATTATTTAGACATGTAACGCGAAAAGAATATTTTCTTTTGATTTTATTTTGCGGTTACCGAATAATTTAAATTTCTAGTGTATGCAACGTATACAAGTCGTAATCGCTTTTCATATAGAAATAACTGTAGTAATTATCATTTCTTTTGGGATCTCTGCTGATGCCGTAGCGGTAAGTAAATGTATTTACCATGTTGTTGCGATCGAGTAGTGTTTCCTCTGTTCCTAAAAAAGTGTTGAACTTTAAAATTTTTAATTAGAGGTTATTTTTTGGGTCATGCTATAACGAAGGCTTGTTATGAAGAATGAAATGGTTATAGTTAAAAATGTGCATTTTTTACAGAAAATTTAAAATTGTTGTTCGATTTGACAGACAATAGACAGTATTTTCTACAGGTTCCATGTATTTATTCATGAAACACACTTCATTAACATGTCCATTGTCCATAATATTTTTTTACTAAAACAAAGACAACATTTGGGAATCTTTTTATGCGTAAAGTTTAATTTTATTTTACATCAAACTGTTCTTTTGATATGTTAAATTTAATTTTTCGTTTAACATCCTTTTTTTAATACAAAAAATAGCTTTAAAATTATAATTACTTTGGGAACATTTTTTATAAGTATTATGCATTTTTTTTTACTGTATAATTTCATTATCGGGTTTTGCTCTTGATGCCGCAAAATGTTTCTGCCTCAGGTGGGACCGGGCTGTGGAATAATAGCCCAAATTTATCTCTAGTCCGCACTGACCAAAATTTCCCTGTTCGGGGTTCGGCTCGGAATGAAAGTTAAATTTCGGTCCGTGTCCGACCCAGCCTAGACGTATGCATGTGCCCGGACCTGTCCTAGTCGGCGAAATGGTTCCGAATTTTCTAACGGGGCAGCAAAATTAGAATAATTTTTCCAACAGGCCGGCCCAATAAACAAAATAAACGGGACGAACCGGCAAAAAAATTAAAGGGCCATATGGGCCGGGCCCATTAAAAAAAAAAAAAAAATGTAGGCTCACTGGCCCTTTGCAAAGATTTAAGCAGGAATTTTAAAATATGAGCTATTTTCAGTTATATGGGTTTAATGAGAATAAGCATAAATGTGCGTCATCAGTCGAAACTAGTTTGGCAACATCAATACAGAAATCTAACTTTTACAGTGTAGAGATCAGCATCGGAGAATTATATTGTGTGTAACCCGGGTTTAATATATATATATATATATTTTTTTTAGCAGGCTCGTACCGGCCCGAGATCAGGCTTCCATTGTTTTTCTACATATAGACGAGCCGGGCTGGAACTAGACTTAATTGTTCTCAAGATGTGTAGGACAGACAATATGCAGTGCCGTGGGAAAGGGGGGGGCGAAGGATGCGGTCGGCCCGGGCGTGGAAATTTAGGGGGCGCCAAATTTATGCTAACAGCGTAATTTTTGGCCTGTTACAAGAAAAAGTTTGGCCGGGGGGGGGGGGCACATTTTGTTTTGCCCCGAGCGTAGTTTTTTCTTCGCACGTCAAATGATTGCGGATTTTTCTACCTTCTCATGCTGTCGCTTCCAGAAATTATATTCAAAACGATAATTTTCACAGTATTTTCTTAAACTGCTTATCAAAAAATGGATTACGCCATAGTTTCTGAATAAAAACACCTGCTAATCCTGCTAATGTGATCCACAACATAAACATCAGTTAACCAGACCAGCAGCAAAAGAAAAGAAGTCAATCGGATCCAAACCCGACCCACAACAAAAACTAGAAGTCAACCGGACACAGACCCGACCCACAGCAAAAACTAGAAGTGAATCGGACCCAAACCCGACCCACAGCAAAAACTAGAAGTCAACCGGACCCAGACCCGACCCACAGCAAAAATTAGAAGTGAACCGGACACAGACCCGACCCACACCAAAAACTAGAAGTCAACCGGACCCAGACCCGACCCGCAGAAAAAAATAAAAGCAACATGACCAGCAGTAAAAAAATTAGCCCCGACCCACGCATTAAAGTCGAGTCTCCAAATTTCTAAAATCGCCCCCCCCCCTTGAGGACTCTCCAGATCCGCCCTTGGTACTTGCGTATTAACGCCACCGCAGCAGAAGTTGCGCTAATGTGCCAATAAAGAGCAATCTTGTTCGCACGCGCACAAAAAAAAATGGTATCAAAAATAGGCTAAAAAAGTACTAAAATACTAAAAATTACGTCAAAATGAGCACACACACACACACAAAAAAAACACTTAAAAGGCACGAACAACAAGATCACTCTTCATTGGCGCATTAGCACAACTTCTACGGCGGTGGCATTAATACGAAGGTACCAAAAATATCAATGTTAGCGGAAATTTGTAAGGAGTTAAATGCTTTTTATTTAACCAAATAATGTCGGCGGATACAACCATAAAGTAACTTTAATAAATTATATATTATATTTTTCTCAATTAATATCAAGAGCTATTCGCTTATTGGCATAAAATTTATATTAAATAACAAAAGAACAAATAAATTAGTCAAATATAAATAAATCATCGAATTAAAATCATTTGATTACTTAACAAATAAGTGTAGCGGGTTTAATGTCAAGGAAGTGTAACATTTATGTTCATCCATTATTGGCATATAATCTTACAGTTTGTGTATCGTTTTTTGGTCGATGGGATAAATTAAGTAGTTATATATTTACTTATAGTATTTTTAATAAAATGAAAGAAAAACGTGCAAGTTAAATGTATCTGATATATGTATTTTTAATTTATGTGTTTTTTAATGAAAGTCATGTATTTTAAATAAAGCTAGTGACAGCTTTATATAAAAATGAAATTATGGCGAAGGAAACCTATTTGGCGATTGTTTCGAGTAGCTAAAATAAAAGTAGGAAAATAGCCGTCGGGCATATAAAAAATAAAACAATCAGATCGGAGCTGTTGATGACAGTCACAAGACTTATGCTGGTATTTATATAGGTATTATAGCAAAAATTGTAACATCTCTGGTGTTAAACTAGGACCCTCGTGATAAGACATTTGGCTGCTCAGCAGCGGGTATAGAGTTCAAATCCCGTCGGATGTAAGTTCGTTTTATTTAGAAATGCTTTTGTGTTAAATTATTATTCCTTCGGGAATATTCTTATGTTAATTGTTATTCAATTTCTAGAATTTTTCTAGTTGTGAATGTTTTATTTGAGAAATTACCTTGAATATATTTAATTGGTATGGCTTTTAATTCTTTTAATAAAGTTCTGTACTTTTTTCGTTCAAATCCATGGTTTATTTTTCTTATCATGCATTTTATATAGCAATGCAATGACTTTTATAATTATTCTGATACATCAAAATTTTATGCTGTTGTTATCATTTTTTTATAAATGTTGACAGCAGCAGTTATTTTTCTTTTTAAGATATTAGAAAATCTTCAGTTTTTATCAAAAAATTAAATGACTAGTATTAGTGATGGGCGATTCTGGAAATTTTGAGAATCGATTAAAATCGATATCGTATAAAACAACATCGATCATAATAAGAATCGATTTTTCAGTTCTAGAATCGATACTAGAATCGATATTTCGATATTCAGGTTCACACAGAGAATATCCAAATTACTAATTCCAAAACTTAGACAATCAGCAGGACCGTAATTATCACCTCCCACCCCCCATCCCCATTTAAGGAAGCATAGAATTAAGCTGTTGCAGATTTTAGAGTCGGATAATAAGAATTTTAAATTTTAAAATGATTGTCACTTATGGTTGTCACTTACACAAAAACTTTGACAAATTTGAGAGACATAACTCAACTAATAACAACACTGAGTAACTTGGCACTAAACCGAGGATAAAGAGTGCCAAGAGCGTGTAACTAGGATGGGGAACAAGGAGTATAGACAAAAAAAACTTTTTTTTTCTAATGCCAACCAAATGTTACACGAGATAGTTTGGAAGAACAAAAAATATGCCCCATTCCCAAGGGGGCAGGTAAACCCCACTCTTGACGGAAGGACGACCATAGCCCAAATGTATCTTTTGTCGAAGTTTCAAAATGAGGATTTACAATAAAATAGAACGAGAATTGGACATTTTAAAAATTGCATGCATACTTTGAACGGCCCATTTCCTAAAGATTGGCGAGGAAGGAGGGGGGGGGGGGGCGAGGGATTAGAACGGACGAACTTGAAAAAAAAAACATAATTAACTAATAACCTAAATAACTGAGCTCCTAAACAGAAATATAGTGTTTAACTTAGTGTTGAATTCATGGAGTGGCCTGCGGGGAACATGCACTCTTTGAAACTATAAAAAGTGCAAGAGCATGTAACTAGGTGGAGAGAGGGGTGGTAACAGAAAAAAAACGAGGAGATAAAAGCTTTATAACGATATGTTACATGAGATGGTGTGGAAGAAACAAAAAATATGCCCCCCACCCAGGGGGGCAAGGTAAATCCCAAACGGACAGAAGGGCGACCCCGGCCCAAATGTATCTTTTGTTGAGGTTTCAAAATATGGATTTATAACAAATTAGAACGAGGATTAGACTTTTTTAAAATCGCAGTCATAATTTGAACGAACCTGTAAGTTAAGATTGGTGAGGAAGGGGGGGGGGCGGTAGGACGGGCGAACATGAAAAAAAAAAAAAAAAAAAAAATAGTGGCACTCTGAGAGTGCCGATAGAAGTGAAACCTTGAACATTTACGTGTTTATTTTTTGAATCGTTAGGATGTATAATTTTGAACCGTCAGGAAATACTTTTAAATGAATAAAAAAAAGTTTCTATAATATTAAAGAACATATTAATCTCTATAAAAAAAAAAAAAACCGCGCGATACCATATGTCCAGCTATTGTAGTTAACTCACTATAACTACTTTCTTACATTTTAAAACGCGATAAATACACCAACCAAAATTAGACCATACTGTCGATACCTTAATCCTTATCCAAATAAATCATTTTGTATTAATGCCTGTTACAATATCTGTAGATTACTTTTTGAATTATTCAAATCGGACATTCCATTCAAAAGATATTACGAATTTAAAGATGGCAATCTAAAAAAATAATAGCGCTGCTGAGTACTCGGTGGCCAATAAGTTTAGAAATTACGTGTGCAATCAAACGATTGCGGGTTCGAACCCCAGTTTCGCTAATAGGTATCAATGTTGGGTTTTTTTCTAAGAAGTTTGAAAAATTAAAATTTTAACACATTATGGGTCCGTAACGTGACCTGAAATGACGGGAGAAAATTTCTTATTCTAGATTTGTAATGTATGAAGCATAAGCTTTCAATAGACATATTGTATCAAAAAATGAGAAAAAATCCCTCTGCTTCCCCCCCCCCCAAAAAAAAAGGTCCTATAGGGGAAACCGTTAAACTGGAATAGCAAAAAGAACGGCGAGAAATGGTTAGCTATACTAGAATTTTTCTCATCACTGTAACTCCAATAGAAGCAAAGTTATAGCCTTTTAAAGATTGAAATGAAGTGAAGAAATAAGCAAAATTAGGTGAGTGATCGACAGGGGGGGGGAGGGGTCCACAGCTCTGGAGGTGCCATGTAGCTTAAACTTTTAAGTTAAAAATGGTAGCGAATTAAATGAGCGAAATTTTAAGGTGTATATTGGGGGAGGATGCAAGCCTCCCCCTCAAAATTTTTTTTTGTTTCTTTTGAAGAAACAAAAAAATATGCCCCCCCGGCGGGGTGCAGATAAACCCCAAACGGGCGGAAGGGCGACCCTTTATTTATCTTTTGTCAAGGATTTAAAATGTGGATCTAAAATAAAATAGACCGAGAATTGGACATTTTGAAAACTGTATGCATATTTCGAACGGCCCTGTAAGTTAAAACTGACGCGGAAGGGGCGGTTTAGAAGAGACGAGCGTGAAAAATAAAACATAATAAACTAATACTTCAAATAACTGGACTTCTAAACAAAAATATAATGATTTAACCTAGTGTCGAATTAATGTGGTTGCCCGCAGGGGATTACCCCCCCCCCCTCAAAAGTTATGAGATTTTATGCTTTTTAATGCACAAATTGCGATTCCCCCTCTCTTACAGAACTGTAAAACTTGATGCCTTCCTCCGGAGTCGAATAAAAATACCTGCATTCAACACTGATTTAGCCTAGAAAAAGAAAAAAAAATCGAAATCGAATCTAAAGATCGAAATCGAATCTAGAGATCGAAATCGAATCTGAAGATCAACATCGAATCTAAAGATCGACATCGAATCTAAAGATCGATCTTACGGGCAGAATCGATTTTACATTTTTACTTTCTTTTGTAACTTTACAAGAAGAGAGTATTAGATTCGTGAAAAATTTTGACTTCCCGTTTTCGATGGATTTATATATTTTAGAAGGTCTTTAACACGATTTCATGGTTTTTAAGAAATATCTGTCTGTATGTGTGTCTGTCACTCTGTGAGTCTGTATACGACAAAAATTTCTGACCGTTCTATCTCAAGAACAAATGCACGGAATTCCACAAAATTTTAGATTTAGTTTGACCTTGATATAAACTGAATCTAATTAATTTTTGGTGTATATAGCCTAACAGGTGGCGCTGCTATGTTGCATTTTTTGCGATTTGCGCAACAGCTATATCTGAATAACGAATGAACGGATTTTCATCACATTTTAGATCCAGTTAGTCCTTGACATGAATTGATGTTTTTTTGCATTTTGATGTATATAGCTTCCCAGATGGCGCTGCTATACTGAATTTTTCACAATTTCCACTCAGCGTCATGTGAAAGGGGGGGGGCGAAAGGAAGCGGTCGTTCTGAGCACGGAAATTTAGGGGGCGCCAAATTTTTACTACTAACATCACTTCTAGCCTATCACAAGAAAAAGTTAATAGGGGGGGGGGCTAAATTGGAACTTTGAACCGGGCGCAGTTCTCTTTTCGCACGCCCCTGTTTCCATTTTAGCTTTATCTCAAGAACTAATGCACGGACTTTCATAAAAATTTAGATTCAATTAGTTCTTGATATTATTTAATGCTAATTACATTTTGGTGGAAATCGCTTAAGAGATGGCGCTGCTATACTGCATTATTCATGATTAACGCAATAGTGCTACCTCAAGAACGAATTTTCATCAAAATTGAGATTCAGTAAATCTCTGACATAGATTAGTGTTATTTAGTTCTTTGTGTAAATTGCCCTACAGTTGGCGCTGATATGCTGCATTTTTTATGATTTCGCAATAGCTGTATCTGGCGCTTTCATGGATTTTCATCAAAATTCAGATTCAGCTGGTACCTAATAAAAATTGATCCTGATCAAATTTTGGTGTACATCACTCAACAAAAAACGCTATTTTGCAGGGGGGGGGGGGGGGTTCTGAGGTTTCTTTAATTCTTCTATCTTAAAAACTAATACACTGAAATTTTGGAATTGGCACATCCGTCTATTTTATCTTCGACTTTTGGAGGAAAATGAAAATTATATTACCTTCAGAGAAATCGATTAAAAATTTTAAAGTATCGATTAAATCGAGTTGGCCGTAGTATCGATTAAATCGATCTAAAAAATCGAAATCGCCCATCACTAATCTCTGCTGATGCCGTAGCGGTAAGTAAATGTATTTACCATGTTGTTGCGATCGAGTAGTGTTTCCTCTGTTCCTAAAAAAGTGTTGAACTTTAAAATTTTTAATTAGAGGTTATTTTTTGGGTCATGCTATAACGAAGGCTTGTTATGAAGAATGAAATGGTTATAGTTAAAAATGTGCATTTTTTACAGAAAATTTAAAATTGTTGTTCGATTTGACAGACAATAGACAGTATTTTCTACAGGTTCCATGTATTTATTCATGAAACACACTTCATTAACATGTCCATTGTCCATAATATTTTTTTACTAAAACAAAGACAACATTTGGGAATCTTTTTATGCGTAAAGTTTAATTTTATTTTACATCAAACTGTTCTTTTGATATGTTAAATTTAATTTTTCGTTTAACATCCTTTTTTTAATACAAAAAATAGCTTTAAAATTATAATTACTTTGGGAACATTTTTTATAAGTATTATGCATTTTTTTTTACTGTATAATTTCATTATCGGGTTTTGCTCTTGATGCCGCAAAATGTTTCTGCCTCAGGTGGGACCGGGCTGTGGAATAATAGCCCAAATTTATCTCTAGTCCGCACTGACCAAAATTTCCCTGTTCGGGGTTCGGCTCGGAATGAAAGTTAAATTTCGGTCCGTGTCCGACCCAGCCTAGACGTATGCATGTGCCCGGACCTGTCCTAGTCGGCGAAATGGTTCCGAATTTTCTAACGGGGCAGCAAAATTAGAATAATTTTTCCAACAGGCCGGCCCAATAAACAAAATAAACGGGACGAACCGGCAAAAAAATTAAAGGGCCATATGGGCCGGGCCCATTAAAAAAAAAAAAAAATGTAGGCTCACTGGCCCTTTGCAAAGATTTAAGCAGGAATTTTAAAATATGAGCTATTTTCAGTTATATGGGTTTAATGAGAATAAGCATAAATGTGCGTCATCAGTCGAAACTAGTTTGGCAACATCAATACAGAAATCTAACTTTTACAGTGTAGAGATCAGCATCGGAGAATTATATTGTGTGTAACCCGGGTTTAATATATATATATATATATTTTTTTTAGCAGGCTCGTACCGGCCCGAGATCAGGCTTCCATTGTTTTTCTACATATAGACGAGCCGGGCTGGAACTAGACTTAATTGTTCTCAAGATGTGTAGGACAGACAATATGCAGTGCCGTGGGAAAGGGGGGGGCGAAGGATGCGGTCGGCCCGGGCGTGGAAATTTAGGGGGCGCCAAATTTATGCTAACAGCGTAATTTTTGGCCTGTTACAAGAAAAAGTTTGGCCGGGGGGGGGGGGCACATTTTGTTTTGCCCCGAGCGTAGTTTTTTCTTCGCACGTCAAATGATTGCGGATTTTTCTACCTTCTCATGCTGTCGCTTCCAGAAATTATATTCAAAACGATAATTTTCACAGTATTTTCTTAAACTGCTTATCAAAAAATGGATTACGCCATAGTTTCTGAATAAAAACACCTGCTAATCCTGCTAATGTGATCCACAACATAAACATCAGTTAACCAGACCAGCAGCAAAAGAAAAGAAGTCAATCGGATCCAAACCCGACCCACAACAAAAACTAGAAGTCAACCGGACACAGACCCGACCCACAGCAAAAACTAGAAGTGAATCGGACCCAAACCCGACCCACAGCAAAAACTAGAAGTCAACCGGACCCAGACCCGACCCACAGCAAAAATTAGAAGTGAACCGGACACAGACCCGACCCACACCAAAAACTAGAAGTCAACCGGACCCAGACCCGACCCGCAGAAAAAAATAAAAGCAACATGACCAGCAGTAAAAAAATTAGCCCCGACCCACGCATTAAAGTCGAGTCTCCAAATTTCTAAAATCGCCCCCCCCCCTTGAGGACTCTCCAGATCCGCCCTTGGTACTTGCGTATTAACGCCACCGCAGCAGAAGTTGCGCTAATGTGCCAATAAAGAGCAATCTTGTTCGCACGCGCACAAAAAAAAATGGTATCAAAAATAGGCTAAAAAAGTACTAAAATACTAAAAATTACGTCAAAATGAGCACACACACACACACAAAAAAAACACTTAAAAGGCACGAACAACAAGATCACTCTTCATTGGCGCATTAGCACAACTTCTACGGCGGTGGCATTAATACGAAGGTACCAAAAATATCAATGTTAGCGGAAATTTGTAAGGAGTTAAATGCTTTTTATTTAACCAAATAATGTCGGCGGATACAACCATAAAGTAACTTTAATAAATTATATATTATATTTTTCTCAATTAATATCAAGAGCTATTCGCTTATTGGCATAAAATTTATATTAAATAACAAAAGAACAAATAAATTAGTCAAATATAAATAAATCATCGAATTAAAATCATTTGATTACTTAACAAATAAGTGTAGCGGGTTTAATGTCAAGGAAGTGTAACATTTATGTTCATCCATTATTGGCATATAATCTTACAGTTTGTGTATCGTTTTTTGGTCGATGGGATAAATTAAGTAGTTATATATTTACTTATAGTATTTTTAATAAAATGAAAGAAAAACGTGCAAGTTAAATGTATCTGATATATGTATTTTTAATTTATGTGTTTTTTAATGAAAGTCATGTATTTTAAATAAAGCTAGTGACAGCTTTATATAAAAATGAAATTATGGCGAAGGAAACCTATTTGGCGATTGTTTCGAGTAGCTAAAATAAAAGTAGGAAAATAGCCGTCGGGCATATAAAAAATAAAACAATCAGATCGGAGCTGTTGATGACAGTCACAAGACTTATGCTGGTATTTATATAGGTATTATAGCAAAAATTGTAACATCTCTGGTGTTAAACTAGGACCCTCGTGATAAGACATTTGGCTGCTCAGCAGCGGGTATAGAGTTCAAATCCCGTCGGATGTAAGTTCGTTTTATTTAGAAATGCTTTTGTGTTAAATTATTATTCCTTCGGGAATATTCTTATGTTAATTGTTATTCAATTTCTAGAATTTTTCTAGTTGTGAATGTTTTATTTGAGAAATTACCTTGAATATATTTAATTGGTATGGCTTTTAATTCTTTTAATAAAGTTCTGTACTTTTTTCGTTCAAATCCATGGTTTATTTTTCTTATCATGCATTTTATATAGCAATGCAATGACTTTTATAATTATTCTGATACATCAAAATTTTATGCTGTTGTTATCATTTTTTTATAAATGTTGACAGCAGCAGTTATTTTTCTTTTTAAGATATTAGAAAATCTTCAGTTTTTATCAAAAAATTAAATGACTAGTATTAGTGATGGGCGATTCTGGAAATTTTGAGAATCGATTAAAATCGATATCGTATAAAACAACATCGATCATAATAAGAATCGATTTTTCAGTTCTAGAATCGATACTAGAATCGATATTTCGATATTCAGGTTCACACAGAGAATATCCAAATTACTAATTCCAAAACTTAGACAATCAGCAGGACCGTAATTATCACCTCCCACCCCCCATCCCCATTTAAGGAAGCATAGAATTAAGCTGTTGCAGATTTTAGAGTCGGATAATAAGAATTTTAAATTTTAAAATGATTGTCACTTATGGTTGTCACTTACACAAAAACTTTGACAAATTTGAGAGACATAACTCAACTAATAACAACACTGAGTAACTTGGCACTAAACCGAGGATAAAGAGTGCCAAGAGCGTGTAACTAGGATGGGGAACAAGGAGTATAGACAAAAAAAACTTTTTTTTTCTAATGCCAACCAAATGTTACACGAGATAGTTTGGAAGAACAAAAAATATGCCCCATTCCCAAGGGGGCAGGTAAACCCCACTCTTGACGGAAGGACGACCATAGCCCAAATGTATCTTTTGTCGAAGTTTCAAAATGAGGATTTACAATAAAATAGAACGAGAATTGGACATTTTAAAAATTGCATGCATACTTTGAACGGCCCATTTCCTAAAGATTGGCGAGGAAGGAGGGGGGGGGGGGGCGAGGGATTAGAACGGACGAACTTGAAAAAAAAAACATAATTAACTAATAACCTAAATAACTGAGCTCCTAAACAGAAATATAGTGTTTAACTTAGTGTTGAATTCATGGAGTGGCCTGCGGGGAACATGCACTCTTTGAAACTATAAAAAGTGCAAGAGCATGTAACTAGGTGGAGAGAGGGGTGGTAACAGAAAAAAAACGAGGAGATAAAAGCTTTATAACGATATGTTACATGAGATGGTGTGGAAGAAACAAAAAATATGCCCCCCACCCAGGGGGGCAAGGTAAATCCCAAACGGACAGAAGGGCGACCCCGGCCCAAATGTATCTTTTGTTGAGGTTTCAAAATATGGATTTATAACAAATTAGAACGAGGATTAGACTTTTTTAAAATCGCAGTCATAATTTGAACGAACCTGTAAGTTAAGATTGGTGAGGAAGGGGGGGGGGCGGTAGGACGGGCGAACATGAAAAAAAAAAAAAAAAAAAAAATAGTGGCACTCTGAGAGTGCCGATAGAAGTGAAACCTTGAACATTTACGTGTTTATTTTTTGAATCGTTAGGATGTATAATTTTGAACCGTCAGGAAATACTTTTAAATGAATAAAAAAAAGTTTCTATAATATTAAAGAACATATTAATCTCTATAAAAAAAAAAAAAACCGCGCGATACCATATGTCCAGCTATTGTAGTTAACTCACTATAACTACTTTCTTACATTTTAAAACGCGATAAATACACCAACCAAAATTAGACCATACTGTCGATACCTTAATCCTTATCCAAATAAATCATTTTGTATTAATGCCTGTTACAATATCTGTAGATTACTTTTTGAATTATTCAAATCGGACATTCCATTCAAAAGATATTACGAATTTAAAGATGGCAATCTAAAAAAATAATAGCGCTGCTGAGTACTCGGTGGCCAATAAGTTTAGAAATTACGTGTGCAATCAAACGATTGCGGGTTCGAACCCCAGTTTCGCTAATAGGTATCAATGTTGGGTTTTTTTCTAAGAAGTTTGAAAAATTAAAATTTTAACACATTATGGGTCCGTAACGTGACCTGAAATGACGGGAGAAAATTTCTTATTCTAGATTTGTAATGTATGAAGCATAAGCTTTCAATAGACATATTGTATCAAAAAATGAGAAAAAATCCCTCTGCTTCCCCCCCCCCCAAAAAAAAAGGTCCTATAGGGGAAACCGTTAAACTGGAATAGCAAAAAGAACGGCGAGAAATGGTTAGCTATACTAGAATTTTTCTCATCACTGTAACTCCAATAGAAGCAAAGTTATAGCCTTTTAAAGATTGAAATGAAGTGAAGAAATAAGCAAAATTAGGTGAGTGATCGACAGGGGGGGGGAGGGGTCCACAGCTCTGGAGGTGCCATGTAGCTTAAACTTTTAAGTTAAAAATGGTAGCGAATTAAATGAGCGAAATTTTAAGGTGTATATTGGGGGAGGATGCAAGCCTCCCCCTCAAAATTTTTTTTTGTTTCTTTTGAAGAAACAAAAAAATATGCCCCCCCGGCGGGGTGCAGATAAACCCCAAACGGGCGGAAGGGCGACCCTTTATTTATCTTTTGTCAAGGATTTAAAATGTGGATCTAAAATAAAATAGACCGAGAATTGGACATTTTGAAAACTGTATGCATATTTCGAACGGCCCTGTAAGTTAAAACTGACGCGGAAGGGGCGGTTTAGAAGAGACGAGCGTGAAAAATAAAACATAATAAACTAATACTTCAAATAACTGGACTTCTAAACAAAAATATAATGATTTAACCTAGTGTCGAATTAATGTGGTTGCCCGCAGGGGATTACCCCCCCCCCCTCAAAAGTTATGAGATTTTATGCTTTTTAATGCACAAATTGCGATTCCCCCTCTCTTACAGAACTGTAAAACTTGATGCCTTCCTCCGGAGTCGAATAAAAATACCTGCATTCAACACTGATTTAGCCTAGAAAAAGAAAAAAAAATCGAAATCGAATCTAAAGATCGAAATCGAATCTAGAGATCGAAATCGAATCTGAAGATCAACATCGAATCTAAAGATCGACATCGAATCTAAAGATCGATCTTACGGGCAGAATCGATTTTACATTTTTACTTTCTTTTGTAACTTTACAAGAAGAGAGTATTAGATTCGTGAAAAATTTTGACTTCCCGTT
Organism: Maratus speculifer; assembly: GCA_964019185.1. NCBI lineage: Eukaryota > Metazoa > Arthropoda > Arachnida > Araneae > Salticidae > Maratus > Maratus speculifer. The sequence continues at coordinate 49,635,057 of OZ025290.1, read as the reverse complement.
TTCGATGGATTTATATATTTTAGAAGGTCTTTAACACGATTTCATGGTTTTTAAGAAATATCTGTCTGTATGTGTGTCTGTCACTCTGTGAGTCTGTATACGACAAAAATTTCTGACCGTTCTATCTCAAGAACAAATGCACGGAATTCCACAAAATTTTAGATTTAGTTTGACCTTGATATAAACTGAATCTAATTAATTTTTGGTGTATATAGCCTAACAGGTGGCGCTGCTATGTTGCATTTTTTGCGATTTGCGCAACAGCTATATCTGAATAACGAATGAACGGATTTTCATCACATTTTAGATCCAGTTAGTCCTTGACATGAATTGATGTTTTTTTGCATTTTGATGTATATAGCTTCCCAGATGGCGCTGCTATACTGAATTTTTCACAATTTCCACTCAGCGTCATGTGAAAGGGGGGGGGCGAAAGGAAGCGGTCGTTCTGAGCACGGAAATTTAGGGGGCGCCAAATTTTTACTACTAACATCACTTCTAGCCTATCACAAGAAAAAGTTAATAGGGGGGGGGGCTAAATTGGAACTTTGAACCGGGCGCAGTTCTCTTTTCGCACGCCCCTGTTTCCATTTTAGCTTTATCTCAAGAACTAATGCACGGACTTTCATAAAAATTTAGATTCAATTAGTTCTTGATATTATTTAATGCTAATTACATTTTGGTGGAAATCGCTTAAGAGATGGCGCTGCTATACTGCATTATTCATGATTAACGCAATAGTGCTACCTCAAGAACGAATTTTCATCAAAATTGAGATTCAGTAAATCTCTGACATAGATTAGTGTTATTTAGTTCTTTGTGTAAATTGCCCTACAGTTGGCGCTGATATGCTGCATTTTTTATGATTTCGCAATAGCTGTATCTGGCGCTTTCATGGATTTTCATCAAAATTCAGATTCAGCTGGTACCTAATAAAAATTGATCCTGATCAAATTTTGGTGTACATCACTCAACAAAAAACGCTATTTTGCAGGGGGGGGGGGGGGGGTTCTGAGGTTTCTTTAATTCTTCTATCTTAAAAACTAATACACTGAAATTTTGGAATTGGCACATCCGTCTATTTTATCTTCGACTTTTGGAGGAAAATGAAAATTATATTACCTTCAGAGAAATCGATTAAAAATTTTAAAGTATCGATTAAATCGAGTTGGCCGTAGTATCGATTAAATCGATCTAAAAAATCGAAATCGCCCATCACTACTGTAAAATCATTCCATAGATATGTATGCAGTACTCTTTTAAAAAATCTTAATTATATGATAAGAATCTGAATTTTTTAGAAATCGTAGAAATTGTAACGGGCCAAAACGGGCCGGGCCTGTTTTTCCTGATTTCTCTACGGGCCGGGCCTAAAATATAAAAATTTGAACAGGCCTGGCCGGGCTCGGGCCGAACTTTTAAGTTTTACAACGGGCCGGGCCAAAAATTTTTTCTACGGGCCGGACCGGGCCCGGGCCTGGAAATTCCGGCCCGTGCAGATCTCTAGCACATGTATCTTCAATGGAGAGAGTGACAGATGAAAACTTTTATTTTTCTCTTATTTCTTAAGTATTCAAAAGAGCTATTACCAACTAATTAAGAAATTTAACTATCATTTTATTGAGAAATTTAACTATCATAATTACTCTTCGTAAACAATAACTAAAAATTGCAAAAATATGCAAAATTAAATTTTCAAAGAAATATTCTGGTTTCTAATGTACAACCACAAGCCAACTGCAGACCAAACGCAGGTTTTTAAATATATCTTCGATAAAACATTAATGATTAAAAAAGAAAAAAAAAGAATTCTTTATAATAGAATTTTACTTCTAAAATGTTTAATAACAGGAAAATTTCTAAAGGGCGCCAAGAAAACCTTCAGAGGGCGCCGTGTTGGACAGCCCTGAACTAACAGATCAAATGCAGAGCTGTTCAAAAGTATTGGAATACATATTTGGCTAAGGACAGTAACACCTTATTTCCCTGGATAACGAAGTTTTATTAAAGATTTCAGAAAGTATTGGAAAGTGTTTCATAATCTATGCTTAACGCATGATTTTTCTTACTTGTTTGATTTTAAATACTGTACAAGTATCTTATTGACTGTAGCTTGTTATTACCAAAACGATTTCTGGAAAATTCTGAAATTTTATTGCTCATTTTAGATCTAACATAAAATAAATTTGAATCAAAACTTTATGAATATTAATTCGTTTTTTATACTGGTGTTATCCTAAAATTGCCCTCAGATCTCAAAAAAATTTCAAGAAAATTTTAGGCTCGTAAGTATTTTGCAGTTTCATTTTCAAATTTTCATGGTGATTACTTTATTTTATTTAAAAACTTCACTTTATTTGCAGCTCCTGTATATTAATCTATTGTTATTTAAAAAATATAATGATTTTTTTTACATATATATGCATAATTTTTCTGCTTAGCTTTGTGTATGTTTTGTTTGAAAATATTGCTTGCAAATTTGCATAAGTACGTTATTTTGGAGGTAAAATAGAAATAGAGAGGATTTAAATTAATAATAAATTAATTTCATTGTATTTCGAATAATATTTAACAGTGGACCACTATTCCCCGCTTCTGGGGCACACTAGTCCACGTTATGAATGTATACAAACTTATACAATTTTTTAAAATGTATTTGAATCTTTGTTTTTAAAAGATTCTGAGCCTTATAAAATTGCTTAACCCCTTGGGAACGAGCAACATGTATAAATGCCCCAAAAAGGCTTAAGAATCCTTGTTTATAGCTATCAGTAAAATTTTACTGTAAAATTTGCTTTACTTAATTGGACATTTTCTCGATTTAATAAGGCCACACATTTCTGTTTTTAAAAACCGGTGACAAAACATTACAAAATTTCGTAAAAAGCTCCCGTCGCGAAGGCATTATGGAATGTTCAAGAAAATTTTCAGGCAGATTGAACTTTCCATTAAAGAGGGAAAAATATAAACTACAAAAGTGGGCCATTGTGTACCAGTCTCCTCTATATAATCATAATAAATTTTCATTCATGCATTTTTGCATAAGAGTGCAACAGTTATTGTACCAAGATCTGAATTTTTATGAGTCAATGATATTCATGAGTCATTCTCTTTTTCAATAAATGAAGATAAATGAATAAAAGTTTGAAAATTGTCTGAATTCCCAGGGCAAAAAATTGCGATATGAAAAAATATTGTATGTTTTCCAATCGAATTAAATAAATTTAACTAAAAACTACATACGTCATATAAAAACTATCTACCAAATATTAAGTGATTCATATGCTTTATGCGAAAGCTACCGTTGTGTGTGTATAAACGCGGAGATTAGTGATGGGCGATTCTGGAAATTTTGAGAATCGATTAAAATCGATATCGTATAAAACAACATCGATCATAATAAGAATCGATTTCTCAGTTCTAGAATCGATACTAGAATCGATATTTCGATATTTAGGTTCACACAGAGAAGATCCAAATTACTAATTCCAAAACTTAGACAATCAGCAGGACCGTAATTACCGCTTCCCACCCCCCATCCCCATTTAGGGGGGCATAGAATTAAGCTATTGCAGATTTTAGAGTCGGATAATGAGAATTTTAAAATTTAAAATGATTGTCACTTATGGTTTTCAGTTACGCAAAAACTTTGACAAATTTAAGAGACATAACTCAACTAATAACAACACTGAGTAACTTGGCATTAAACCGAGTATAAAGAGTGCCAAGAGCGTGTAACTAGGATGGGGAACAAGGAGTATAGACAAAAAAAAAAAAAAAACTTTTTTTCTTCTAATGCCAACCAAATGTTACACGAGATATAGTTTGGAAGAACATAAAATATGCCCCATACCCAAGGGTTCAAGTAACCCCCACTCTTGACGGAAAGGCGACCATAGCCCAAATGTATCTTTTGTCGAAGTTTCAAAATGAGGATTTACAATAAAATAGAACGAGAATTGCACATTTTAAAAATTGCATGCATACTTTGAACGGCCCATTTAGTAAAGATTGGCGAGGAAGGGGAGGGGGGCGAGGGATTAGAACGGACGAACTTGAAAAAAAAATTAACTAATAACCCAAATAACTGAGCTTCTAAACAAAAATATAGTGTTTAACTTAGTGTTGAATTCATGGGGTGGCCCGAGGGGAACATGCACTCTTTGAAACTATAAAAAGTGCCAAAAGCATGTAACTAGGTGGAGAGAGGGGTAGTAACAGAAAAAAACGAGGAGATAAAAGCTTTATAACGATATGTTACATGAGATGGTGTGGAAGAAACAAAAAATATGCCCCCCACCCAGGGGGGCAAGGTGAATCCCAAACGGACAGAAGGGCGATCCCGGCCCAAAATGTATCTTTTGTTGAGGTTTCAAAATATGGATTTATAACAAAATAGAACGAGGATTAGACTTTTTTTAAATCGCAGTCATAATTTGAACGAACCTGTAAGTTAACATTGGTGAGGAAGGGGGGGGGGAAGGAGTAGAACGGGCGAACATGAAAAAAAAAAAAATAGTGGCACTCTGACAGTGCCGATAGAAGTGAAACCTTGAACAATTACGTGTGCATTTTTGAATCGTTAGGATGTATAATTTTGAATCGCCAGGAAATACTTTTAAATGAATTAAAAAATGTTCTATAATATTAAAGAAAATATTAATGTCTATATAAAAAAAAAACGCGCGATACCATATGTCCAGCTATTGTAGTTAACTCACTATAACTACTTTCCTACATTTTAAAACGCGATAAATACACCAACCAAATTTAGACCATACTATCGATACCTTAATCCTTATCCAAATAAATCATTTTGTATTAATGCCTGTTACAATATCTGTAGATTACTTTTTGAATTATTCAAATCGGACATTCCATTCAAAAGATATTACGAATTTAAAGATGACAATCTAAAGAAATAATAGCGCTGCTGAGTACTCGGTGGCCAAAAAGCTTAGGTATTATGTGTGTAATCAAACGATTGCGGGTTCGAACCCCAGTTTCGCTGATATGTATCAATGTTTTTTTTTTTTGAAGAAGTTTGAAAAATTAAAATTTTAATACATTATGGGTCCGTAATGTGACCTGAAATGATGGGAGAAAATTTCTTTTGCTAGATTTGTAATGTATGAAGCATAAGCTTTCAATAGATATATTGTATCAACAAAAAACCCCTCTGCCCCCCCCCCGCCCCCCCAAAAAAGGTCCTATAGGGAAAACCGGGAAACTGGAAAAGCAAAAAGAACGGCGAGAAATGGTTAGCTATACTAGAATTTTTCTCATCACTGTAATTCCTATAGAAGCAAAGTTATAGCCTTTTAAAGATTGAAATGAAGTGAAGAAATAAGCAAAATTAGGTGAGTGATCGACAGGGGGGGGGGAGAATCCACAGCTCTGAGGGTGCCATGTAGCTTAAACTTTTAAGTTAAAAATGGTAGAAAATTAAGTGAGCGAAATTTTAAGGTGTATATTGGGGGAGGGTGCAAGCCCACCCCCCTCAATTTTTTTTTGTTTCTTTTGAAGAAACAAAAAAATATGCCCCCCGGCGGGGCGCAGATAAACCCCAAACGGGCGGAAGGGCGACTTTTTATTTATCTTTTGTCAAGGATTTAAAATGTGGATCTAAAATAAAATAGACCGAGAATTGGACATTTTTAAAACTATGCATATTTGGAACGACCCTGTAAGTTAAAACTGACGTGAAAGGAGGAATTAGAAGAGACGAACGTAAAAAATAAAACATAATAAACTAATACTTCAAATAACTGGACTTCTAAACAAAAATATAACGATTTAACCTAGTGTCGAATTAATGGGGTGGCCCGCAGGGGATTATCCCCCCCCCAGAAGTTATGAGATTTTATGCTTTTTAATGCACAAATTGCGATTCCCCAGTGGTGACCATCCCCCTCCAAACCTAATGACGCAAATCCCCCCCCGCAAAAAAAACCTTCATACTTTAACATTCCCCCCCCCCCCAAACATAATACAAATTGTAAATTATATTCTACTTATAATCTACTGCACATTCAAGAGATAGCGAAATGAGAATAGCAGAATGAGCTGATATTGCCCTTATGTAGAATTTAAAGAAAGAAAACATAGGAACATTTCTGGAATTAAATTTTGAAATATTAAAAAATTAAAAATCCCCCCCCCCCCAAAAATGTACTTTTTCTCAAATTCCCCCCCCCCCAAAAAAAAAAAAAAAAACTAAATTGTATGACGCATCTTGCGTCACCAAACCCCTCTCTGGGCACCCGTGAACAAATTGCGATTCCCCCTCTCTTACAGAGCTCTAAAACATGATGCCTTTCTCCGGAGTCGCAGAAAAATACTTGCATTCAACACTGATTTAGCCTAGAAAGAAAAAAAAAATCGAAATCGAATCTAAAGATCGACATCGAATCTAAGATCGACATCGAATCTAAAGATCGACATCGAATCTAAAGATCGACATCGAATCTAAGATCGACATCGAATCTAAAGATCGAAATCGAATCTAAAGATCGAAATCGAATCTAAAGATCGACATCGAATCTAAAGATCGACATCGAATCTAAAGACCGATCTTACGGGCAGAATCGATTTTACAGTTTTACTTTCTTTTGCAACTTTACAAGAAGAGAGTATTAGATTCGTGAAAAATTTTGACTTCCCGTTTTTGATGGATTTATATATTTTAGAAGGTCTTTAACACGATTTCATGTTTTTTAAGAATATCTGTCTGTGTGTGTGTCTGTCACTCTGTGCGTCTGTATACGACAAAAATTTCTGACCGTTCTATCTGAAGAACAAATGCACGGAATTCCACAAAACTTTAGATTTAGTTTGACCTTGATATAAACTGAATCTAATTAATTTTTGGTGCATATAGCCTAACAGGTGGCGCTGCTATACTGCATTTTTTGCGATTTGCGCAACAGCTATATCTGATAAACGAATGAACGGATTTTCATCACATTTTAGATCCAGTTAGTCCTTGACATGAATTGATGTTTTCTGCATTTTGATGTATATAGCTTCTCAGATGGCGCTGCTTTACTGAATTTTTCACAATTTCCACTTAGCGCCATGTGGAAGGGGGGGGGGGAGGCGAAAGGAAGCGGTCGTTCCGAGCACGGAAATTTAGGGGGCGCCAAATTTTTACTAACATCACTTCTAGCCTATCACAAGAAAAAGTTAATGGGGGGGGGGGCTAAATTGGAACTTTGAACCGGACGCAGTTCTCTTTTCGCACGCCCCTGTTTCCATTTTAGCTTTATCTCAAGAACTAATGCACGGACTTTCATAAAAATTTAGATTCAATTAGTCCTTGATATTATTTGATGCTAATTACATTTTGGTGGAAATCGCTTAAGAGATGGCGCTGCTATACTGCATTATTCATGATTAACGCAATAGCGCTATCTCAAGAACGAATTTTCATCAAAATTCAGATTCAGTAAATCTCTGACATAGATTAGTGTTATTTAGTTCTTGGTGTAAATTGCCCAGCAGGTGACGCTGATATGCTGCATTTTTTAGCTCACAGGCTATCATAGCCTGAGAGCTTATGTGCCCGTCCGTTCTGTATGTTCGTGCGTAACGCGATAACTCATGATAAAAATATCGGATCCACTTGAGATTTTGTATATAGGTATATCCTGATAAGGCGCTTCCCTGATTAGTTTTTGGAGTTCATTCGATATGTATAAGGGGGAACGGGGGGCTCATGCCCCTCCCCTTAATGGATATAAATGGGTTTTTCATGCAGAATTAACAGTTTTTGTCCAAAATTTAGGTATAGGATCATTCTGATGAGGCGATTCCGTGACTATTATTGTGTGTTCATTGAATAAGTATAAACAGGGGGAACGGGGACTCATGCCCCCCCCCCCTTAATTGATATAAACGGGATTTTCGTGCAGAATTAACAGTTTTCGTTCAAAATTTAGATATAGGATCATTCGGATGTGGCGATACCGTGGCTGTTATTAGGTGTTCATTGAGTAAGTATAAACAGGGGGAACGGGGGACTCATACCCCTCCCCTTAATTGATATAAACGGGATTTTCATGCAGAATTAACAGTTTTCGTTCAAAATTTAGATATAGGATCATTCTGATGAGGCGAGTCCGTGGCTGTTATTAGGTGTTCATTGAATAAGTATAAACAGGGGGAACGGGGGTTCTAATGCCCCTCCCCTTAACTTGCATAAATGGATTTTTCAATCAGAATTGTCAGATTTCGTTCAAATCTCTGAATAGTTTTGGAAGTTTAATGGTTAAGTATAAAAGAGAGGAATAACTCCTCTTAAATTATATAAATGCTAAATGGGTTTTTATTAAGAATTATCCGATTTGCTCTGAATTTTGGATATATATTTTTTAATATGATAAAGCATGTACTTGATAATTTAGGAAGTTCAATGATTAAGTATAAAAAAGGAGAAAGGGGAGAGCTGTTTCCCCTTCTTAATTTTTTTTTTTTTTTTCGAACGGAATTAACGAAAATACAAGGCTGTAATGTACAATTAGTATGCGTAGCCTGTGAGCTCAATGCCATCAGTTTAACTGGGCAATATTCTTTTTATTATGATTTCGCAATAGCTGTATCTCGCGCTTTCATGGATTTTCATCAAAATTCAGATTCAGCTGCTACTTAATAAAAATTGATCCTGATCAATTTTTGGTGTACATCACTCAAAAAAAAAAAAAACGCTATTTTGCAAGGGGGGGGGGGCGGGTTCTGAGGTTTCTTTAATTCTTCTATCTTAGAAACTAATACACTGAAATTTTGGAATTGGCACATCCGTCTATTTTATCTTCGACTTTTGAAGGAAAATGAAAATTATATTACCTTCAGAGAAATCGATTAAAAATTTTAAAGTATCGATTAAATCGAGTTGGCCGTAGTATCGATTAAATCGATTTAAAAAATCGAAATCGCCCATCACTAACTAGTATTAAAAAATGCTCTGACGAGCACCAAAAAAGGTTAATATGTTTTTAAGTATGAACAAGTTGGAAATTGCACGTGAAGCGTAGCAAACGAGGTGCGTTCGTACGATAACGAAGTTTTAAAAATATTACTCTCATATATCAATCTCATAAAATTGTAAATAGTGAATTACAATTAAAACGCTCATCAAACAATGTTCTCCCTATACCATTATGTAATGGAATACTTTTGTGTGGCCTTGTAAATCAATAACAAATGTTCTTTGCATCACAAATTATGTAAAATGTATATTATAATATGTACTTCATATTGTATATAAATTTTATTAAATTCGAATGAGTGCAACACCATTAAAACGCATTTGAAACATTTTTTCTATTGACCGTAATGTAACGGAATACTTTTGATTGTCCCTGTAATTGATCTATGCATCCGATTTTCATAAAATTTGAAATAACTCGATAAAATTTGTAATAACTATGTATTTTAAATTTCAAACGCATAACATACATTTGAAACTTTTTCCCCATTGACTATAATGTAATTGAATATTTTTGATTGTCCCTGTAATTGATCTATGCACCCGATTATCAAAAAATTTGAAATAACTCGACAAAATTATGTAATAACTATGCATTTTAAATTTCAAACGATTAAAATGCATTTGAAACTTTTTCCCCCACTGACCATAATGTAACGGAATACTTTTGATTGCCCCTGTAATTGATCTATGCATCCGATTTTCATAAAATTTGAAATAAATCGACAAAATTATGTAATATCTATGTATTTTAAATTTCAAATGTATAAATTACATTTGAAACTTTTTCCCCATTGAGTATAATGTAATTGAATACTTTTGATTGTCCCTGTAATTGATCTATGCACCCGATTATCAAAAAAATTGAAATAAGTCGACAAAATTATGTAATAACTATGTATTTTAAATTTCAAACGATTAAAATGCATTTGAAACTTTTTCCCCATTGACCGTAATGTAACGGAATAATTTTGATTGTCCCTGTAATTGATCTATTCATCCGATTTTCATAAAATTTGAAATGACTCGACAAAATTATGTAATAATTATGTATTTTAAATTTCAAACGATTCGGTTGGGTAGTTTTTGCGTTGTTATATGCGGACAGACAGACGGACAGACAGACAGATGGACAGACAGACGGGCAGACAGACGGACGGACTGAGCGAAAGCAATAGGTGCTACGTATTTACATAATTACGAACGCACCTAAAAAGGGTTTGACAAGTGCTTCTGTTAATTATTGAGCATGAGGAAGGACAAGGGATCCCTTCTTGGCTACAACTCACTTCAATGCCAACTTTTAAAAAATCATATTTGCGCTTTTTCCGTGAAAACAAATCAGTCGCAGTTACTATAAAAATGTATAGTGTAAAGACATAACCAGTAAAGGTGCAGCTTAATTAGACATAAATGTAAGGGAAGACGACACAGTGCCAAAAACCTAGTTCCTGCATCACATTCATGTACTGGCACCAAGCATGCCCTAAGTGTATAATTGCACAGAAAATTTATTTGTAATATAGTGCAGAGTGAACAGTGCAGTTAACATCAGGGATGTAAGTGCATGTTATACGCCGTATGCCTACTGGACTTTTTAATAGAACACCATATAGGGTAGATGTGCCAGTAATGGGCCACCTTAAGGAATTTCTCTAAAAAATAATTTTTTATTAATAGTTATAATTATTGTATTCCAATTTTTTTCATATTAGATTAATCTTTCAACAATATTTAACTAATCCCACAGTTACATTTCCCAATAGAAATAAAAATTTCATTTTAAATAATAGAAATATGTCTAAACACCCAAATGCCCAGTAATGGGCCACCTATGTTCCAGTAATGGACCGCCTATGTTCCAGTAATGGGCCACCCTACAAAAAATAACAGATAATTATTTTTAGGTGCGTTCGTAATTATGTAAATAGGTAGCACCTATAATTGTCGTTCAGTCCGTCTGTCTGTCCATCTATCTGTCCGTTTGTCTGACAGTGTCTATCTGTCCATTTGTCTGTCCGTCTGTCTGTCCGCATATAGCAACGGAAAACTATCCAACCGAATCGTTTGAAATTTAAAATACATAATTATTACATAATTTTGTCGAGTCATTTCAAATTTTATGAAAATCGGATGGATAGATCAATTACAGGGACATTCAAAAGGATTCCGTTACATTACGGTCAATAGGGAAAAAAGTTTTAAATGCATTTTAATCGTTTGAAATTTAAAACATATAATTATTGTGTAATTTTGTCGAGTCATTTCAAATGTTATGAAAATCGGATGCATAGATCAAATACAGGGACAATCAAAAGGATTCCGTTACATTACGGTCAATGGGGAAGAAGTTTCAAATGCATTTTAATGATGTTACACTCATTCGAACATAATAGAATTGGCATGAATCTATGAAATATACACTAAAATATGCATTCTGTACAATCTGTGACGCGAAGAATTTTTATTATTAAATTACAGGGCTACACAAAAGTATTAAACTATATAATGCTATAAGGGGAAACATGGTTTGGTACGTGTTTTAATTATATTCAACTATTTCACATTTTATGAGTAAGATATACGTTGCTGAGGTGTAATAAGAATTACTATTCCTGTATATTTACAGAATTTCAACCAATATACTGTATCCGAAGTACTATTTACTATAAAAGCAAGATCTGAATATTTTTAAAACTTCGTTATCATACGAACGCACCTCATTTGGTACGTTCACGTACAATTTCCAACTTTTCTTTTTATGTCGGCGTAAGTCGCATCTTCTTCTTCCTCAGAATCCACATTATCCTCTTGTATACAAAATTCAGCCTTTTTGAAGCAATTGTAAATTGTTTTTTCTTCAATTACCCCCATTGATCCCGTTCTTATATGTATAACTATTCAATTAACACTGTTTTGAGAAGGATGTTGAAAGGTGTGTGAAAGGAGGGGGTTGATGAATTTGTTGGACTTAAGGAACAAGAAAATTCAAGCAGAGGAGTAATATAAAAAAAACTGAGCACTGAACGATAAATTAGGAATAAGAGATGGAAATTTGATTTCATGTGATTTCGAAGTATTTTTTTACAACTGAATAAAGAACATTTTATGAAAATATTCGTTATATGGAGATAGATATTTCGCTATATAGAGACTGTTTTTAATGTAATCATGGGCAAAGGGGAACATTCCTACTAAAAATTCGTTATATAGAGAAATTCGATGTATGGAGTTTCGTTATAGAGAGATTTGACTGTATTTATAAAGAAATTGTCTTTATTAAATTCTAGTAAGTAAAATTTAAGTATTAAATTTGTTTATTTAGTTTTCAGTTAAATCAAAATATTTTATCACTACTGAAATTACACTTTTAGTATTGGCCATTTGGGTGGCCCATTACTGGCAAATCACGAAATAAGCAATCCAGTAATGGACTACCCCTCCTAAAATCTTAAAAATAAATAAAATTTTGTAAATGGCCATTGGTATATTAAATTCAATGTTTTATATTGCTAATCAAACAAAAACATTCAATTTTTACGGAAAAATAAAAAAGATATAAAACTAAGTAAGTAAAGTCTGCTCTTAGCATGTTCATTAAGATTTTCAGTGAAAAACAGAAAAACTGTGAAACTTTATTTTCTGCTTCCTAATTGTTTTGACGAAAAGTGTAAAAAATTAATCCAGCTTATAAAGCATGCAAGGTAGAGTTCAGGAAAAAATAATAAAAGCTTAACTATTATTTATTATTTTTTTATAAACCAAAAAGTGCGAGGTGGCCCATTACTGGAAGATGGCCCATTACTGGCACATCTACCCTACATTATTTCTCAAGAAAGCTTATAGTATACACATTCTAGGGTATCCCTCTGCTTAGAGCATATATCCTATCTTATTTTTACGACTACACCCCTGGTTAACATCTAAAGCACGGTGGAAAGTTCTACTAAAGAACCGCAAATTTCTTTCATATGGAAAAAGCGCAAATATGATTTTTTAAAAGTTGGCATTGAAGTGAGTTGTAGCCAAGAAGGGATCCCTTGTCCTTCCTCATGCTCAATAATTAACAGAAGCACTTGTCAAACCCTTTTTCATACTTAAAAACATATTAACCTTTTTTGGTGCTCGTCAGAGCATTTTTTAATACTAGTTTTTATTATACTTCATTAACGTATATCTTATTCATAAAATTTGAAGTAGTTTAATATAATTAAAACACACCCGAAACAATGTGTTACGAATTTTGTAAATAGTTAGTGTTTGTACTGTAAAATAATGTAAATAATCTTATTAAGCTCCATTCCTTTTCTAATATTAGTTTTTGTTGCATTGTCTCTGTTATCAAGCAAACTTGTCTATCATTTTCAGTGAATGTGTATGGCAGCTTTGCGAAATATTAGAGATATCGCCAAGTTGGCGTCACTTTTGGCAACTAATTTTGGTCGCCAAATTTGGCGATATATCGCAAAGTTGGCGACAAACTTGGCGATTGTTGGCGATGGTAACCCTTCCCTGTTTATGGTAACCCCCCCCCCTTAGGTCTACTGATACATTGAATGTTGTTCCGTGGTTTTCCGGTTTTTTCTAGAAGTTTGTAGAAACTTCGCCGCATGCTCCGAACCTATATAAGAAGAGAAGCGATGCGAGCTGTTGTTATTATTTACCAGTCAGTCATTGAGTGAGCTACTAGAGATTGTCCAAGGAAGTTTGCTTGATGTATTGAGTTTTATCTACGTTGTTTTGAATGTGATATAGTGTTGAGACATTGTATAAAGAGTCTCTGCGACCTATATTTGTACTTGTTCGATAGATTTAAACAGTTATTTTGGAATATCTTGTAATATTTGTGAGTTTCGAAGACTCTGTTGTTCTGAAGATCTGTAAATAAATTATTTTGTACTTTTCTAAGAGAAAAGAGTTTGAAGTTGTCTAACCATAAGATCGAAAGAACCCTATATACGCTGCAACATTTGGTGTCAGGAGTGGGGTTCTTATGGCGAAAACAAGAACAATGGATGGTCAACTGAAAGAACTGTTAGAAGCTATTAATGGAATAAAGGCAGAATTGACGAAAGAACCCTATATACGCTGCAACATTTGGTGTCAGGAGTGGGGTAGTGTTACGAATTATATGTGATAGGCTTTATTAACGGAATTCAGTGCCGTATGATTGTCGATACAGGAGCCAATGTGACAATAATAAGAGAAGATTTGGCTCGAAAATTGAAATGTAAACTCATCTGGACTCCACCATGCGTTACCCTGCAAACTGTGACGGGCGACAAGATAGGCATATATGGAAAGGCAAATTTAACTATCAACTTTGGAGGAACGAAGTATTACCATACGGCATATATGGCTGACATAACAGATCCTTGCTTAATCGGGCCAGATTTTCTGAAGAAGTTTGGCTTCAAGCTTGATTTCAAAAATAACAAAATGCTCTCAAAATTTGAAGAAATAAGTCTTTTTCGATTAAATAACGAAATTGAATGTAAACAAGCAGTAATAGCCAAAGAAGACATCAATCTAGATCCAAGAACAGAATTTTTAGTTCCAGCTGTAATTAAAAATGAAACTAATTACCGATTTGGCCATATAGATTATCCAGAAGACAATAGTACACAAGCAGGAGTATTGGTGGCTTCTTCTGTGGTAGACCTCTCGAAAAAGACCATTCCAGTCAGAATTGCTAACATCAGTGATAAGACGAGGACTATCAAGAAAGGAGAGGTGATAGCGTCATGTGCTCCTGTGACGTGCATAAGTCAAAATTCCAGTCACTGTGAGAAATCTTCAGATAATTTAGTCAAGGATTTGTTACAAAATACAGATTTAAATCCAAAACAGATGGAAGCTGCGGAAAATTTAATTAGAGAATTCCAAAGTTTATTTTCCCAAACATCTGAAGACTTTGGACGAACTAAAATGGCACAACACCGAATTGACACGGGAGATCACTCTCCTATTAAACAGCACCCTAGACGATTACCTTTTGCCAAGCAAGAAGAGGTGCAGAATTTAATTAAAGATATGGAAGAAAATGACGTCATCGAACCATCAACAAGTCCATGGGCGTCTCCCATTGTATTAGTAAGAAAGAAGGATGGTTCTACAAGATTTTGTGTAGACTACCGCCGACTGAATGACGTCACCAAAAAGGATAGTTACCCTCTGCCAAGGATTGACGACGCTCTTGACACACTTGCGGGCAACACTTGGTTCTCGACTTTAGACCTGAAGAGTGGTTACTGGCAGTTAGAGATCCATCCCGACGACCGCGAGAAGACTGCCTTTACAACGGGACAAGGATTATGGCAGTTCAAGGTAATGCCTTTTGGTCTATGTAACGCACCTGCAACTTTTGAACGCCTTATGGAAACGGTTCTTCGGGGACTGTCATATGAGGCATGTCTTGTTTATTTAGACGATATCATAATCATAGGAAAATCTTTTGATGAACATCTGAACAACCTCAGGCGGGTGCTACAAAAGTTAAAGGAAGCTAATTTGAAGTTAAGCCCTTCGAAGTGCAGTTTGTTTCGCAATGAAGTCGCCTACCTTGGACACATCATTTCGGCGGAAGGAGTTAGGACTGATCCGGAGAAGATATCGGCCGTGAAAAATTGGAGTCGTCCAGCAGATGTTCACCAGCTTCGGAGCTTTCTAGGATTATGCACCTTTTACAGAAAATTTGTCAAAGGCTTCTCCATGATTGCAAGACTACTTCATAAATTAACAGAAGCCAATCAAAAATTCATGTGGACACAGGAATGTGACTCTGCTTTCGAAAAGCTTAAGGAAGCCTTAACATCCACTCCAGTTCTGTCATATCCTCAAATCGATAAACAGTTTATACTTGATACGGATGCAAGTAACGAAAGCATTGGCGCTGTACTGTCCCAGGAAATCGACGGCCAGGAGCGTGTTATCGCCTATTTCAGCAAGTGCTTATCAAAGGCAGAGCGAAACTACTGCGTAACAAGAAAAGAGCTTCTTGCTGTAGTGAAAGCCATAGACCATTTTCATCACTATCTTTACGGTCGAAAATTCCTGATCCGAACTGATCATGCTTCTCTAACTTGGCTATTGAATTTTAAGAACCCTGAAGGCCAGATAGCCAGGTGGATACAAAAGCTTCAAGAGTACGATATGGAGATACGCCATCGAAAAGGCTCATCACATGGAAATGCAGATGCTCTCTCAAGAAGACCCTGCTCAGAGAATTGTAGATACTGCGACCGGGTCGAGAAGAAATTTAATGTCAAAGGTCCTATAGTAAGACAAGTTACAACTGGGTCTACGTCATCGCAAGATCCGTGGAGTGACGAGAGCCTGCGTAAAGATCAACTTGCTGATCCTGAAATTAAGCCAATTCTAGAGCTGAAAGAGGAGTCCAACAGGAAGCCCAGCTGGCAAGACATGGCCCATTACCACCCTACGACTAAACGTTATTGGGCTCTCTGGGATTCCTTACATTTGAAGAACGGCATCTTGTACCGAAAATGGGAGTCTGACGATGGAAAGACATGTAGATGGCAACTACTACTCCCTAAGTCGAGAATTTCTATGGTCCTTCAAGAACTGCATGGTAGTCCCACAGGAGGTCATTTTGGTGTAATGAAGACCCTGCAAAAGGTTCGAGAGCCTTTCTACTGGAATAATGTTCGCAGTGACGTGGAGAAGTGGTGTCGAACTTGTGACACCTGTGTAGCACGTAAAGGTCCTAAGAGGCGAACCCGTGGGCGATTGCAACGTTATAATGTAGGAGCTCCTTTCGAACGAATTGCTCTAGACATCCTGGGTCCACTTCCTAGAACATCTGATGGCAATAAGTACATCCTCGTTGTCATGGACTACTTCACTAAGTGGCCTGAAGCCTATGCCATTCCTAATCAAGAGGCGGTAACCGTAGCAGACATACTAGTTCAACACTGGGTTTCCAGATACGGAGTTCCTCTTCAAATCCATTCCGATCAAGGAAGAAACTTTGATTCGGCTGTGTTTAAGGAAATGTGCGGACTACTCGGCATGGACAAAACTCGAACTACACCTCTACATCCTCAATCGGACGGCATGGTGGAGCGGTTCAATCGTACCATCCTAAATAGCCTCTCTCTCTTGGTGTCTAGAGACCAACAGGACTGGGACAAGAAATTGCCTCTTTTCCTGCTTGCCTACAGGAGTGCCACTCATGAGGCCACTGGTTACTCTCCTTCTCAAATGCTCTTTGGTCGTGATCTTCGTCTGCTTGCTGATCTTTTGTTTGGCCGTCCTCCTGATGCTCCTTCATCGCCTGAGGAATATGTCGATGAACTCCAGGCACGGATTGAGAAGATTCATTGTCTAGCGAGGAACCGAATTGGACTGGCATCAGAAAAGATGAAGACACGGTACGACACAAAGGCAACTGGACATGAGTTCAAAGAAGGTGACAAAGTTTGGTTGTGGAATCCGATACGTCGTAAGGGACTGTCGCCAAAACTACAAAGAAACTGGGACGGTCCTTACACAGTCGTCAACAGGCTGAATGACGTCGTCGTACGCATACGAAAATCGCCACACACCAAACCCAAGGTCGTACATTATAACCGGCTAGCCCCTTATTTTGGCCAAAGTGATTAAAAATTCAAAACTGGAATTTCAGACCATGGTCATGAAAGTCACTTTTTGTAAATATGTAAATAGTAATTAGTTCTTATTTATGTAAATTTTATTATTATTGTTATTATTTATTTATTTATTTATTTATTTGTTTATTTATTTTAAGTGTTTTCCTCTAACTCAAGGATTGCACTGCCCGGGACGTGCAGTCTTTGAGGAGGGGGTAGTGTTACGAATTTTGTAAATAGTTAGTGTTTGTACTGTAAAATAATGTAAATAATCTTATTAAGCTCCATTCCTTTTCTAATATTAGTTTTTGTTGCATTGTCTCTGTTATCAAGCAAACTTGTCTATTATTTTCAGTGAATGTGTATGGCAGCTTTGCGAAATATTAGAGATATCGCCAAGTTGGCGTCACTTTTGGCAACTAATTTTGGTCGCCAAATTTGGCGATATATCGCCAAGTTGGCGACAAACTTGGCGATTGTTGGCGATGGTAACCCTTCCCTGTTTATGGTAACCCCCCCCCCCTTAGGTCTACTGATACATTGAATGTTGTTCCGTGGTTTTCCGGTTTTTTCTAGAAGTTTGTAGAAACTTCGCCGCATGCTCCGTACCTATATAAGAAGAGAAGCGATGCGAGCTGTTGTTATTATTTACCAGTCAGTCATTGAGTGAGCTACTAGAGATTGTCCAAGGAAGTTTGCTTGATGTATTGAGTTTTATGTACGTTGTTTTGAATGTGATATAGTGTTGAGACATTGTATAAAGAGTCTCTGCGACCTATATTTGTACTTGTTCGATAGATTTAAACAGTTATTTTGGAATATCTTGTAATATTTGTGAGTTTCGAAGACTCTGTTGTTCTGAAGATCTGTAAATAAATTATTTTGTACTTTTCTAAGAGAAAAGAGTTTGAAGTTGTCTAACCATAAGATCGAAAGAACCCTATATACGCTGCAACAAATGTTTCCCCGTGTAATATTATTTAATGGAATAAATTTGTGTGGCCCTGTAATTTAATAATAAATATTCTTTGCATCACAGATTGTTCAGAATGTATATTTTAGTACATATTTCATAGATTAATGTCAATTCTATTATGTTCAAATAAGTATAACACCATTAAAATGCATTTGAAACTTTCTCCCCATTGATCGTAGTGTAACGGAATAATACTTTTGATTGTCCCTGTAATTAATCTATGCATCCGATTTTCATAAAATTTGAAATTACTCGACAAAATTATGTAATAATTATACGTTTTAAATTTCAAACGATTAAAATCCATTTGAAACTTTTTTCCCCATTAACCGTAATGTAACGGAGTCCTTTTGATTGTCCCTGTAATTGATCTATCCATCCGATTTTCATGAAATTTGAACTGACAAAATTATGTAATAATTATATATTTTAAATTTCAAGTAGTTTTTGCGTTGTTACATGCGGACAGACAGACAGACGGACTGAGCGACAACAATAAGTGCTACGTATTTAAATAATTACGAACGCACCTAAAAAGAAAACAAACGCGCCACCATAAGAATAGCTTTTCAAACTGACCATTAAAATTAATACATTAATAAATGAGGAAGAAAAGGAGACCGATGAATATTTGGAAATTTTGGAACAATTAAATGAGAAAGAGAAAATCGCTAAAAAATTTAAATAGCGAGAAAGAAGCTGCCAATAAGCATTGCGAAAGATTATGAAAATTTTAAATTACCGGAAATTCCTCTTCCCAAATTCTCTGGTAAACCGAAAGAGAGGAGTTCATTCAAATTAAAATTTGATAATATCATAATATAAAACGAGCAACTCTTTGAAACACAAAAATTTCACTATTTATCAGCAGCATTAACAGATGATGCAAAGGTTTTGCAAACAGCAGAACATACATTGTTTTTCTTAATTCAGGCATTAAAATACAGGATTGAAAACAACAGAATAGCTGTAGAAATACACATAAACTCACTTTTCGAAACAGATAAAATTATGCAGCCTTCAACGAAAGATCTACGAAATTTAGTTGATACCGAAAAGAAAAGCATTCGCGCATTAAAGGTTTTGGATTACAATAGAAGCAATCTTTCAGACATTTTAATTCTAAATATTATTCCTCAAAAATTAATTAAAGATACACGAAAAAGCTACGAAATGAGTATAAGTTTAAATGAAGTTCCAAAATTAGACAATTTAATATTATTTTTAGAGAAACGGTCTCAAAATTTAGAAAATATCAATAAAAACATTTCAGCAAAACTCAAATCAAACCAAGAGAGTAATTATATAGTTAATGATTATGATATCAATATCATATATTAAGCTATTTTCCCTTATCATACCTTTATTCGCCTTTTCCATCAGGTAATAACTTAAATAAAAACCTTTTTCAACTCAAATAATATAATGCCTATCCAATATAAATGTAATTGTATTCAAAGATAACGAAAATTTATCTTTTTCAGTGAAAATACATTCCCTATCTTTGTTCTTGCAATTTATATGAGATCCCTTCTAAGTTAGCCGTTAAAGCCATCTGCCATAATTTTCAGTTTCATTACATATCGATATCATTCCATGACCATATATAGAATTGCAGATAGCCTCCCTTTCTCTTTTTAGCATTTACTAACTGCGCAAAAATATAAACGTTTCCTTATTTGGCTTGCTATTCCGCGATCATGAAATTTTAGTATAACCCATATGCCCTTTGTATTGTCTTCAATTAAAAATCCGTTTCCATATACCTCAAATTCGAAATTGCGCATTAATTATTCCAAAATAGTATAGTTTATACAAAACAAACTTTTCAGAGAATGCACCAAATGTAACCATTTTGGCGGATATATTGGCGATATCAACTTTATGCACATGTATCGTGTAAGCATCTCAGACACTCGCTAACTACCTATAAGTCTAATAAGCCTTCTCTGCATGGGGGCCTCCCCTTATCGAAAAGGGATTCAATAAAGGATTTATCAAAAATCATCGAACCTCGTCTTACTCACATTCACGGCTACATTTGCGTCCTCTGCCTTCATTCACTCTTTAGAATTTTATCATCTTTAAAATCCCTACAAATCGGTGTTATATTATAAGAAGATGAAATCTACATTATAAATATGTGGTGCCGAGAAAATCCAACCTGATTAGATATGCACTGTCAGAAAAATTCGTCAATATACACTAAGTTATCGTTATTTTTTCACAAATAACTTCTGTTTTCCCAGAAAACGTATTTGTTCTGTCAGTTCATTCCGAAAGTCGAAAAATGAGGAAACGATTCCGTTTATATCTAGCACGCATGCGCATTGGGTCTGTTAGTAATAAATTCGAATTTAATTTTAAAATGAAAAAAAAAATATTCCATCGATTAAAATGTCTAATTTAGTTTTAAAAGACAAAAATGTTTTCGAATTTAAAAATAAATAACAATTACTTTCTTTATTCGTTCAAAAATTCTCACAATCTGTTATTCAAAGTTGGATAAGTTGAATAAAGTTCAATATACTAAGTTTTTTCTATGATAAATATTCGCATATAAAATATACTTTAAGTGAAGACATTTAAAAAATATTTTAAATAAAAAATAAAGTGCAAAAAAAATTGATATTAAAAAAAATCTTATCGAATAAAAATAAAACATCCATGTTTTTTCTCTGACAATCTACGTAATATATTTAAAATTCACATTTTTATACTATATTAATACTAAACGTAAAAAAAAAAACAGCCACAGTTTTATTAAAGATGAAATCTTTCTGAGATTAACTGCAAAATTAAAAGCTTTTTAACGAAATACACCAAACCACACCCATATGAAATGAACAGTTCTATTTTAAAGCAAAATATTCATGAGCAATCGTGGCGCCGAGGATGAGCGTTTGCCTTGTAATCCTGGGGTCCTGAGTTCGATCCCCACCTCTTCCGCATTGATTTTTTCCAAACTTTTTTCAAGTGACGAATATTTTTCCTCTTTTGACGGAGAAAAAAATAAACGGAAAATCGTCAATGTACAGACAATTTCTGGCAGCAGTGCTGCCAGTACTTTTTCTGTGAGAAGACGGAAGTTTTTTTGAGAGTGTGGGAGGCCTTCCGATTCCTGCAGCCATGAGCATCTAACAGATATGCCTGTCTTCTGTTACGAGGTATGCAACGAAATATGCAACACGTTAATCCCTTACGTGATAACTTTTATTCAAACTCAATATTCAAGACTATTTAACATTTATTTTCCTATACTCAAGACTCTGAACTTTTCGAGGAAGAAAATTTTACATCTACACAGCAACAGATGGCTTGTGGTTTGCCAAGCCCTTTCTTTTGCATATGAATAAGCCCGCTTTCACTGCGTTGGGAGTGAACTTTGCTACATTTTTTAGACTCTAAATTTCTCTTTTCATTTGTTAGTTCGTTTCTGTATTTCTGATGGAAAAGAAGAACGAAATGACATTCTCTCTCTATAATATATAATCAAGAATTTACTAATTACATTTAAAATGATAATCAGAGAATATTTTCTTCATCAGTCTGATATGATATAATGTTTAATCTTATCTCCTTATTATTGTTCTAGAAAGGTATGAAAATCACTGTATTGTTTTCCATAAATATTTATATTTCAACTTCCTCGACACTTGGATTACGTCGCACGAAAATCGTGATATGCAACAGACAGCTTCCGTTACCTGCGTTACCGAGCAAGGTAAGAAATAAATTTATTATTCTTACCTGTTGTTTAATAAACAAACGTATAAATATATATATTTTATAACTAGTATTAAAAAATGCTCTGACGAGCACCAAAAAAGATTAATATGTTTTTAAGTATGAAAAAGGATTTGACAAGTGCTTCTGTTAATTACTGAGCATGAGGAAGGACAAGGGATTCCTTCTTGGCTACAACTCACTTCAATGCCAACTTTGAAAAAATCATATTTGCGCTTTTTCCGTGAAAACAAATCAATCGCAGTTACTATAAAAATGTATAGTTTAAAGACATAACCAGTAAAGATACAGCTTAATTAGACATAAATGTAAGGGAAGACGACATAGTGCCAAAAACCTAGTTCCTGCAGGTATCACATTCATGCACTGCACCAAGCATGCCCTAAGTGTATAATTGCACAGAAAATTGATTTGTAGTATAGTGCAGAGTGAACTGTGCAGTTAACATCAGGGATGTAGTGCAGGTTATACGCCGTATACCTTCTGGACTTTTTAATAGAACACCATATACCCTCTGTTTCTCAAGAAAGCTTATAGTATACACATTCTAGGGTATCCCTCTGCTTAGAGCATATATCCTATGTTATTTTTACGACTACACTCCTGGTTAACATCTAAAGCTCGGTGGGAAGTTCTACTAAAGAACCGCAAATTTCTTTTATATGGAAAAAGCGCAAATATGATTTTTTCAAAGTTGGCATTGAAGTGAGTTGTAGCCAAGAAGGAATCCCTTGTCCTTCCTCATGCTCAGTAATTAACAGAAGCACTTGTCAAATCCTTTTTCATACTTAAAAACATATTAATCTTTTTTGGTGCTCGTCAGAGCATTTTTTAATACTAGTCATTTAATTTTTTGGTAAAAACTGAAGATTTTCTAATATCTTAAAAAGAAAAATAATTGCTGCTGTCAAAATTTATAAAATGATAACAACAGCATAAAATTTTGATGTATCAGAATAATTATAAAAGTCATTGCATTGCTATATAAAATGCATGATATGAAAAATAAACCATGGATTTGAACGAAAAAAGTACAGAACTTTATTAAAAGAATTAAAAGCCATACCAATTAAATACATTCACGGTAATTTCTCAAATGAAACATTCACAGCTAAAAAAATTCTAGAAATTGAATAACAATTAAAATAAGAATATTCCCGAAGGAATAATAATTTAACACAAAAGCATTTCTAAACAAAAAGAACTTACATCCGACGGGATTTGAACTCTACCCGCTGCTGAGCAGCCAAATGCCTTACCTCGAGAGTCCTAGTTTAACACCAGAGATGTTGCAAATTTTGCTATAGTACCTATATAAATACCAGCATAAGTCTTGTGACTGTCATCAACAGCTCCGATCTGATTGTTTTATTTTTTATATGCCCGACGGCTATTTTCCTACTTTTTTTTAGCTACTCGAAACAATCGCCAAATAGGTTTCCTTCGCCATAATTTCATTTTAAATATAAAGCTGTCACTAGCTTTATTTAAAATACATGACTTTCATCAAAAAACACATAAATTAAAAATACATATATCAGATACATTTAACTTGCACATTTTTCTTTGATTTTATTAAAAATACTATATGTAAATCAGGGATGAGATTTCCGCTTTTTTGCACACCTGTAAAATCTTAGAGGAAATGCTATATTTTAAAATCGGAACATTTTAATGATTTAAAATAACAACATTTTCTATAAGATTTTACTGGTGTCCAAAAAAGCGGAAATCTCATCCCTAGTAAATATATAACTACTTAATTTATCCCGTCGACCAAAGAACGATAGACAAACTATAAGATTATATGCCAATAATGGATGAACATAAATGTTACACTTCCTTGACATTAAACCCGCTACACTTGTTTGTTAAGTGATCAAATGATTTTAAATTCGATGATTTGTTTATATTTTTATTAATGTTTGACTAATTTATTTGTTCTTTTGTTATTTAATATAAATTTTTTGCCAATAAGCGAATAGCTCTTGATATTAATTGAGAAAAATATAATATATAATTTATTAAAGTTACTTTATGGTTGTATCCGCCGACATTATTTGGTTAAATAAAAAGCATTTAACTCCTTACAAATTTTCGCTAACATTGATATTTTTGGTACCTTCGTATTAATGCCACCGCAGTAGAAGTTGTGCTAATGCGCCAATAAAGAGTGATCTTGTTGTTCGTGTCTTTTTTTTTTTTTTTTTTTTTTTTTGCTCATTTTGACGTCATTTTTAGTACTTTAGTACTTTTTTAGCCTATTTTTGATGCCATTTTTTTGTGCGCGTGCGAACAAGATTGCACTTTATTGGCACATTAGCGCAACTTCTGCTGCGGTGGCGTTAATGCGTAAGTACCATATTTTTATGCTCTTTAATAAATTCTAATATTACATTTAAAATACTTCAATGTTACTAATAATTAATAATAACACATTGCTCAGTGGTACACAAAACAGGAATTTTTAATATACATTTGTACAATTAAAATAAAATAAAACTTTCAACGTTTCGCGCCGTCTTCTGCGGGCGTCTTCAGGAAAATATGATAATGGAAATATGATAAAGTAAAAATTAAAATATTGCAAGGAGATAATGCAATATTTTAATTTTTACTCACGTGTAAATGGCAACATTTTTTAAAATTTTAATTCATTTAGATTTTAATTTAGTAAAAATATTATCTCTCGATCAAGATGCAAACGTAGTCCTTCCATTATCATATTTTCCTGAAGACGCCCGCAGAAGACGGCGCGAAACGTTGAAAGTTTTATTTTATTTTAATTGTACAAATGTATATTAAAAATTCCTGTTTTGTGCACCACTGAGCAATGTGTTATTATTAGTTAAATTTTATGGTGCAACTGTCCTATATATATTTACTTCAATGTTATTCACATAAGCGATATCTTACAAATATCTCTTTATGGTTTGATTTGATAAATTCTGCATTAAAATATGAAAACTTTTATTAGTATTCTTTTGTTCGAAATCACCTGAATAAATCAAATTTTATATTTGGTACGTCTCGACTTCATAACTAAACGTCAGCATTAAAGTAATCCTTTTCGTTAATGACTTTTATTTTTTTAACCTAAATTCATTAATTTTCTAAACTTAAAATTTTTTAATGGCAACATTTTTCCTTTTGAGTAATTTGGCGAATAGTTTTGCAATTTCTATAAATGGGTGAAATTGGTCGACCTGATAATCAAGTAGCACCGTACGTAATGTAAATAAAATAGGTATGCATTTTCGGCACAGATGTCATATACGCACCATGTTGGCGAATTTTTTTTTTTCTGACGCCATTGTCATATGCGCATCGGAGTATTTAACTGAATCCAGAGTGTCGTTATTTTGCTTGATATGTCAACCCGGATGTTGTTATTTACTTTTTAATAAATAATTTTTTCTTTTTTTTAATATATAAATTGTTTTGTTCTATTAAACAAACCTTTTTTTATTTATTGTTATTACCATTCAAAAAATATATACCGGGTGTCCCAAAAATGACTGATGGATTTTAAAATTCAATAACTTGCAAACGGTGACAGCTATTTAAAAATTTTTTGCAGGAGGGTTATGTACAATGTCAGGAGTATTTTTTACCGTAACTTTTGATTTTAGTTCGAATTTCAACCAATAGATGACGCTGACAGCAATTGAAGCCCAGGTCGACGCCGAAACTGACCTCATTCAACACTGATAACCTGGCCTTCAATCGCTATCAGCGACATCTATTGTTTGAAATTCGAACTAAAATAAAAAGTTACGGTAAAAAACTCCTGACATTATACATAATCCTCCTGCAAAAATTTTTTAAATAGCTGTCACCGTTTGCAAGTCAATGAATTTTAAAATCCATCAGTCATTTTTGGGACACCGGGTATGTAACTGGTATCCCAAAACGAGATTTTCGCCAAATTGGCTTTAGAAAAAAACTAACGCCAATGTGATTCGTATATGACATTTGTGCCGCATTTTAATATAGAAACAGAAAAAATTCGTACAAAAATTAAAGTTCATCAGGTTTCTTTACAGAGCTATTTATATATTTTGGCATCATACCCTCCCTTTTTGAAGCCAAAATAGCACCAAGCTTTGGCAAACAGATTTATATTAATCAGACATTCATAAAATAAGTAATAATTTAATTGACCTAGAATAATTTAACGTACCTTAAAAAAAAAAAAAAAAAAAAAAAAAAAAAAAGCTGACACATTCTCATGTCCGAATCATCATGGAGCGCCCGACTCACCGCTCTTGTGTTGCGCCAAACCGGATTTCTTACCGGTACGCCCTTACCTTACATATCAAAGTCACAAATAAATATAAAACCGTATTTTTTCGCTTATCTTTTAAATGACCTGTAGATTTTTCCATTCATGTCTAATTGTTCATAAAATAATAACTGTGAAAAGTATTGGTATCAACGTTTGTACTTAATAACTTTGCATATCTTTTTGTCTTGTACAATTAAAAAAAATATTAATGTCAATCTTGTGTTAAATCAGTCTTTGAAATAAAATATTGCGTGATGAAAAAACACGGTTACGTCGCTTTAGCGGTTAAAAACATTTGCTATTCGGTCTTTCGGCGCCATTTTTGATTTATTTGCCAAACACACCAACCAGAACAGGATAATGAGCTCTTCCGAAAAAATGGCTATACCTGATCGCCGAAATTTGTTGATTTCATCTTATGGACCTTCAGATAAGGAAGTAAATAAAATTATGAATAAAAGTATCATATTACAGTGGCTAGCATAAATTTAAGAAAGACTAAACATTTTGCCAGAGGCGGCTTTTAACTTAAATAAATGAGAATTTAATAACTAAAAAAAATATTTCACTTCGCTCGTCAAAATAGATAGTGAATATGATACATGAAAACAACAACAAAAAGTATTTTTTCACGTGATTTATCTAATCTATTTATTTATGTTACATACATAGCAATTTTTATGTTCATTTAAACTTACGTGCAACAATTACAAGAAGAAACAAATATAAGAAAAAGACTATGTTCAGCTGGAGATTTCAGTCATAAATTCTATTTTCTCAGCGACCGACAAACATACAAAGATGAAAAAAAAACTGTTCTAAGTTTTACCATGAGGATTAAAATAAACCAAAAACGAAGTTAATCCATCCACAGAAACGTTAGCTAGACTTAGTTGAATTTTTTGCTTTTATTTTTTCATTAAAAATTAAATAAAAAACTATTCTAAGCTGCAGTAATTTTTTGAATGCTATCATTTTATTCGTCTCGTCGAGTTCTATCTTTAAAAAAAATTTCACTGCCGTATCTCAACTGGTTCGCCAGAAATTTTAGAAAGTTGTTTGCACTTTCTATTTCTTAAACATATTATACCAAACGCTACCGCGTTTGCTATGATAGATTATGCGGCTATAGATATAAAACAAATGATTATTAAGACTCATATTTAAAACAATTCAATTTTCATATTATTATTATTATTATATTATTAACTCTTTACTATTTACCATTTGATTATTTAAATAAATATAAAATAAGCCTGTTGAAAGAGGCAATAACTGAAAACTGAACGCTAATAATTATGACATTTGGAAGCTTAGGGTAGAAAACTACCTTCAAAAAGAGGATTTATTTGAAGTAATAATAAATGAACCTTCTAATCCCATGACGGATGTTTTTACAAACAAAAACTAGTCGTTGGGGGCCACCGTAATACTTACCCATCATGGATATGTATATGAAAATAAAACATGGGAAAACTATTTATACAATGCATTGCAATTCATAAACAAAATTTAAATATTGTTAATATACATAGCAATGCTATATTAAAGAACTGCTGATTACCGATATCGAGAAATTATATAAAACGCCAAACTACTCAAGTAGTACCGAACTGCGTAAAAGAAACATCCTTATAACTCCAAAAATAATAACTCTATTAACTAACAATTAACTGCATCGGATTAAGCGTCTCATTTCCAATTAAAATATAACTCTGAATTGAAATTTGAATGAAATACAGAGTCATGAAAAATCGAAGAATGTGGAAAACAGGATTACAAATATCTCGGCAACTAATAATCCGATCGACTTCGTTCTATAGGCAAAATGTGTGTTATTTTTTTGCCTTTTACGACCATTCCTTAGAACAAAAAAATTCGAAAATTTTTATATACTTTTCATCAGAACGAATTTTTCGAGAGTCCGAAAAAAATAGTTCCGGATAATCGAGGTTGCTGATATTAAATAGGGTTCGTCCCATTCTTACATACTAACTACATACAAAATTTCAAGTCTCTATCTCAATTCGTTCGGGAGATAGAGCGTTTACAGACAGACAGACAGACGGACGGCAAAATTTTTTTTCTAAAAATATGTTTTTCGGAATCTCCACTATCTAAAACGTGTAAATCCGTCAAAAAAAAATTTTCGATTTTCAAAACGATTGCAAGACTTACCCTATACTACGTATGATGGGTAAGTAATAGAAAAGCTAAGGCAATAATCAATTTATTGATTGACGATGATCAGATCGTCCACACTAAAAACCTGGAAACCGCCAGAGAAGTTTGACTTGCGCTAAGAAATGCGCACGAGCGCACAAATTTGTGCAGTAAACTGTATTTGTTGAGGAAATTATATTCAACTAGACTAGTTAAAAATGGCAACATGATTGAATATTTAAATAATATTTATCAGTTACGCGATAAGTTAACCGCTATTGGTGAGTTGATTGACGACCAACATCTTACCGCCCTACTCCTGTGTTCTCTACCACCCAGTTACGATACTTTAATTTGTGCAATGGAGGTCAGAAACGGTATTGACCTTACACCTAATTTCGTTAGAGGCAAGTTAATCGAAGAGTTTAATAAGAGAAAATATAACAAGGAAAGTTCGGATAATCATTCTGCGTTTAAAATTGTGAAAAATCATCAGCAAAAAGTGAACAATTTTTGCAAATATTGCAAGAAAAAGTCGCACGATATCGATCAGTGCTGAAAACTACAGAATAAAAATTAAAATCCCAGACAAAACAACTTTGTAAACAAAAATTTTAGTTCACCTAATAGGTTGGCTGTATGCGCGACAACGTAGGCGCGAATGCTTCTAAAACTAAAAATTTTAATAAGGAAAGACATGCGGTTAAAAACTTGACATTTTTTTGTTTGTACTAGCTCCAAAGATTTATGGGTTGTCGATTCAGGGTCTTCAACACACATTTATAATGATAAAAGTAAATTTCATGATTTTATTTATGCTACATCTAATGTCACTATTGCGAACGGTCAAGAATTACATTCTGACGGTTATATGGATCTGTAAAATTAAATACTGTAATGTCAGATAATACGAGTAAAACCATTACATTAAAAAAATGTTCTGTACGTGCCAGAAATAGAGACAAAATTAATTTCCATAAAACAAGCAACTGAGAATGGTTGCGTAGCTACATTTGAAAATAAATCGTGTAAAATTAGTTATGATGGTATAACATATCTTGAGGGTTATGTAAATAACAACTTATATGAAAGTAAGGTAAAACCTGATCCGATACAAAATGTAAATATGACACATCACTGTGAAATAATGATGGGCGATTTCGATTTTTTAAATCGATTTAATCGATACTACGGCCAACTCGATTTAATCGATACTTTAAAATTTTCAATCGATTTCTCTAAAGGTAATATAATTTTCATTTTCCTCCAAAAATCGAAGATAAAATAGACGGATGTGCCAATTCCAAAATTTCAGTGTATTAGTCTCTAAGATAGAAGAATTAAAGAAACCTCAGAACCCCCCCCCCCTGTAAAATAGCGTTTTTTGTTGAGCGATGTACACCAAAAATTGATCAGGATCAATTTTTATTAGGTACCAGCTGAATCTGAATTTTGATGAAAATCCATGAAAGCGCGAGATACAGCTATTGCGAAATCATAAAAATGCAGCATATCAGCGCCACCTGTAGGGCAATTTACACCAATAACTAAATAACACTAATCTATGTCAGAGATTTACTGAATCTCAATTTTGATGAAAATTCGTTCTTGAGATAGCGCTATTGCGTTAATCATGAATAATGCAGTATAGCAGGGCCATCCCTCGAGCGATTTCCACCAAAATGTAATTAGCATCAAATAATATCAAGGACTAATTGAATCTAAATTTTTATGAAAGTCCGTGCATTAGTTCTTGAGATAAAGCTAAAATGGAAACAGGGGCGTGCGAAAAGAGAACTGCGCCCGGTTCAAAGTTCCAATTTAGCCCCCCCCCCCTATTAACTTTTTCTTGTGATAGTCTAGAAGTGATGCTAGTAGTAAAAATTTGGCGCCCCCTAAATTTCCGTGCTCAGAACAACCGCTTCCTTTCGCCCCCCCCCCCTTTCACATGGCGCTGAGTGGAAATTGTGAAAAACTCAGTATAGCAGCGCCATCTGGGAAGCTATGTACATCAAAATGCAAAAAACATCAATTCATGTCAAGGACTAACTGGATCTAAAATGTGATGAAAATCCGTTCATTCATTATTCAGATATAGCTGTTGCGCAAATCGCAAAAAATGCAGCACAGCAGCGCCACCTGTTAGGCTATATACACCAAAAATTAATTAGATTCAGTTTATATCAAGGTCAAACTAAATCTAAAGTTTTGTGGAATTTCGTGCATTTGTTCTTGAGATAGAACGGTCAGAAATTTTTGTCGTATACAGACTCACAGAGTGACAGACACACACACACACACACACAGACAGATATTTCTTAAAAACCATGAAATCGTGTTAAAGACCTTCTAAAATCTATAAATCCATCGAAAATGGGAAGTCAAAATTTTTCACGAATCTAATACTCTCTTCTCGTAAAGTTACAAAAGAAAGTAAAAATGTAAAATCTATTCTGCCCGTAAGATCGATCTTTAGATTCGATTTCGATCTTTAGATTCGATTTCGATCTTTAGATTCGATGTCGATCTTTAGATTCGATGTCGATCTTCAGATTCGATGTCGATCTCTAGATTCGATGTCGATCTTCAGATTCGATGTCGATCTCTAGATTCGATTTCGATCTTTAGATTCGATTTTGATCTTTAGATTCGATTTCGATCTTTAGATTCGATTTCGATTTTTTTTTCTTTTTCTAGGCTAAATCAGTGTTGAATGCGGGTATTTTTCTGCGACTCCGGAGGAACGCATCATGTTTTACAGCTCTGTAAGAGAGGGGGAATCGCAATTTGTACATTAAAAAGCATAAAATCTCATAACTTCTGCGGGGGGGGGGGAGGGGGAATCCTCTGCGGCCACCCCATTAATTCGACACTAGGTTAAATCGTTATATTTTTGTTTAGAAGTCCAGTTATTTGAAGTATTAGTATTCCGCCCGTTCGGGGTTTATCTGCGCCCCGCCGGGGGGCATATTTTTTTGTTTCTTCAAAAGAAACAAAAAAAAAACTTTTGAGGGGGGGGGGGCTTGCACCCTCCCCCAATATACACCTTAAAATTTCGCTCATTTAATTCTCTACCATTTTTAACTTAAAAGTTTAAGCTACATGGCACTCCCAGAGCTGTGGACCCCCCCCCCCTTTTATCACTCACCTAATTTTGCTTATTTCTTCACTTCATTTCAATCTTTAAAAGGCTATAACTTTGCTTCTATAGGAGTTACAGTGATGAAAAAAATTCTAGTATAGCTAACCATTTCTCGTCGTTCTTTTTGCTATTCCAGTTTCCCGGTTTCCCCTATAGAACGTTTTTTTTTTGGGGGGGGGGGCAGAGGGTTTTTTTTTCTCATTTTTTGATACAATATGTCTATTGAAAGCTTATGCTGCATACATTACAAATCCAGCATAAGAAATTTTCTCCCATCATTTCAGGTCACGTTACGGACCCATAATGTGTTAAAATTTTAATTTTTCAAACTTCTTCGGAAAAAAAAAAAAAAAAAAAAAAAAAAACATTGATACATATTAGCGAAACTGGGGTTCGAACCCGCAATCGTTTGATTGCACACGTAATCCCTAAGCTTATTGGCCACCGAGTACTCAGCAGTGCTATTATTTCTTTAGATTGTCATCTTTAAATTCGTAATATCTTTTGAATGGAATGTCCGATTTGAATAATTC
Source organism: Maratus speculifer (assembly GCA_964019185.1). Classification (NCBI taxonomy): domain Eukaryota; kingdom Metazoa; phylum Arthropoda; class Arachnida; order Araneae; family Salticidae; genus Maratus; species Maratus speculifer. Next base: position 49,602,610 of record OZ025290.1, on the reverse strand, counting down.
AAGAAGTAATCTACAGATATTGTAACAGGCATTAATACAAAATGATTTATTTGGATAAGGATTAAGGTATCCATAGTATGGTCTAAGTTTGTTTGGTGTATTTATCGGGTTTTAAAATGTAAGAAAGTAGTTATAGTGTGTTAACTACAATAGCTGGACATATGGTATCGCGCGTTTTTTTTTTTTTTTTTTTTTTTTTTATAGAGATTAATATATTCTTTAATATTATAGAAACTTTTTTTATTCATTTAAAAGTATTTCCTGACGATTCAAAATTATATATCCTAACGATTCAAAAAATACACACGTAATTGTTCAAGGTTTCATTTCTATCTGCACTCTCAGTGTGCCACTATTTTTTTTTTTTCATGTTTGCCGTTCCGAACCCTCCTTCCTCAACCAATCTTAACTTACAGGTTCTTTCAAATTATGACTGCGATTTTAAGAAAGTCTAATCCTCGTTCTATTTTGTTATAAATCCATATTTTGAAACCTCAACAAAAGATACATTTGGGCCGGGGTCGCCTTTCGGTCCGTTTGGGATTTACCTTGCCCCCCTGGGTGGGGGGCATATTTTTTGTTTCTTCCACACCATCTCATATAACATATCGTTATAAAGCTTTATCTCCTCGTTTTTTTCTGTTACTACCCCTCTCTCCACCTAGTTACATGCTCTTGGCACTTTTTATAGTTTCAAAGAGTGCATGTTCCCCGCAGGCCACCCCATGAATTCAACACTAAGTTAAACACTATATTTCTGTTTAGGAGCTCAGTTATTTGGGTTATTAGTTAATTTTTTTTTTCAAGTTCGTCCGTTCTACTCCCTCGTCCCCCCCCTCCTTCCTCGCCAATTTTTACTAAATGGGCCGTTCAAAGTATGCATGGAATTTTCAAAATGTCCAATTCTCGTTCTATTTTATTGTAAATCCTCATTTTGAAACTTCGACAAAAGACACATTTGGGCTATGGTCGCCCTTCCGTCAAGAGTGGGGTTTACCTGCCCCCTTGGGAATGGGGCATATTTTTCGTTCTTCCAAACTATCTCGTGTAACATTTGGTTGGCATTAAAAAAAAAAGTTTTTTTTTTTTTTTTGTCTATACTCCTTTTTATCCTCGGTTTAATTCCAAGTTACTCAGTGTTGTTATTAGTTGAGTTATGTCTCTCAAATTTGTCAAAGTTTTTGTGTAAGTGACAACCATAAGTGACAATCATTTTAAAATTTAAAATTCTTATTATCCGACTCTAAAATATGCAATAGCTTAATTATATGCCTCCTTAAATGGTGATAAGGGGTGGGAGGCGGTAATTACGGTCCTGCTGATTGCCTAAGTTTTGGAATTAGTAATTTGGATCTTCTCTGTGTGAACCTGAATATCGAAATATCGATTCTAGTATCGATTCTAAAACTGAGAAATCGATTCTTATTATGATCGATGTTGTTTTATACGAAATCGATTTTAATCGATTTTCAAAATTTCCAGAATCGCCCATCACTACTGTGAAAAGAAAAACTGTCTGCATAAATGGCATGTCACAGAAATGTTAATCACATAAGAGAATTAGCTGATAAAGATATGGCCTTAGGGATTCAAATTGATGATTGTAAAGACATTAATGATTGTGAAGTTTGCATAGCATCAAAACTCACAAATAACCCTTATCTCAAAACCGCTAGTTTTAGAGCTACGAAAACGATCGAGCTGACCCATAGTGATCTTTGCGGCCCAATGCAAACACCTACGGTTGGGGGGAAATATTACTTTCTAACTTTTATTGATGATTTTAGTCGCTTTACTGTGGTATATCTATTAAGTAGTAAAGATGAGGTATTTTCAAAATTTAAAGAATATATAGCAATGACTGCCAACAAATTTGGCAAAAAGGTACAGGAAATAAGCTCCGATAACGGAGGAGAGTACTCGGGGAAAGAATTTGAAAATTATCTGAAAAATGAGGGAATTGATCATCAATTCAACGTACCATACTCATCACCACAAAATGGGGTGGCGGACTGAAAAAACCGCACTTTAGTGGAGATGGGACGCTGTCTTCTTAAGGAAAGCGGTCTGCCTAATTCGTTCTGGGGGGAAGCCATCTGTACTGCGGCGTACATTCAAAACAGGCTCCCAACTTCGTCTTGCGATCGGACTCCATATGAAATGTGGACTGGTCGTAAACCAGATTTGTCTAACATTAAAACTTTTGGTTGCCGTGCATATGCACATATTCAAAAATGTCATAGGGGAAAGTCAGATGATACCGCACAAGAAGGCATATTTGTTGGATACGACAATAGAAGTAAGTGATATAGAATTTGCATGGGCGAAAGGAAAATTGTTATAAGTCGTGCAGTAAAATTTTTAGAGGATAAAAATAACGACTTAATTAAAGGTAATGTGTCAAATGAAAACAACGACACACTAATCGATAAAAACGTGCAACGGATAATGCAATTAATTGAAGATGAAAAGGGTTGTACTGATGATGATATTCATTATCAGATTGCGAATCCCAATACACCAGATTCCCCACTTAACCTACCACGTAGGTCCAACAGGGGGGGTTCCCACTGACAGATTTGCATTTTTAATAAATGATATTGAAAATAAAGATCCAAAGTGCTGGGACGATGTAATGAATATAGAGAATCCAGTAGAAAGGCAAAAATGGATAAATGCTACATTAGACGAGATAAATTCACTCAAAGAAAACTGTACTTGGGAATTAGTAGAGGTTCCGCCAGGGACAAAAGCCATTGGTAGCAAATGGGCTTTTAAGTCAAAATATAAAAGTCAGGGTCAAATAGAAAAATACAAGGCGAGGTTAGTAGCTAAGGGTTTCTCACAGAAGTTTGGGATTAATTATGATGAGACTTTCGCTCCCGTTGCGTCTCATTCAACCATAAGAAGCTGCTTAGCAATGGCCTTATACAAATATTCAAATCTTAGACACCTTGATATAAAAAATGCTTTCTTACATGGAGAATTAAAGGAGGAAGTTTACATGCGTCAACCTGAAGGGTATGAAGTCCCCGGATCCGAACACAAGGTTTGCAAACTCAAAAAGGCAATTTATGGGTTAAAGTAGGCAGCGAGAGCTTGGAACATAAAAATACATGACTCGCTATTAAAGTTAGGGTTCAACCAAAGCTTAATTGACAACTGCCTGTACAAGAGAACCATAGATAACGAAACAATTTATTTAATTGTCTATGTCGATGATCTCCTCATTGCAGGGGAAGATCAAAACATTTGTAAACTAATATCACAATTAAGGAAAGAATACCCTGTCACGGACTTAGGTGATACTAAGTATTATTTAGGTATAAATATTAATCGGCCAGACCAAAACACAATGACCCTAGATCAGACAAACAAAATTCATGAGTTGATAATTAAATTTGGTTTGGAAAATTCTAAACCAACCGATACACCTATGGAACCGGGTTATGTTCAATTGAACGATGATGAAAATCTCTTATCGGATAATATAAAGTATAGACATGCGGTGGGAGCACTACTTTACATCTGAACCGTTTCTGGGCCTGATATTTGCGCAGCCGTAAACATTTTATGTCGTAGAAATGAAAATCCCAGAGTAAAGGACTGGGAAGCGGTAAAAAGAACAATCAGATATTTAAAGACCACTATCGATTTAAAGTTAACATATACAAATTTTGAAGAACCTGCCTTGAGAGCATATGCCGACTCAGATTGGGCGAACAATCCATATTATAGAAAATCCGTTTCTGGAAATTTGTTCATATTTGGAACTAATCCAATCTACTGGCAATCAAAAAGGCAATCTTGCCTGGCTATGTCGTCGTTAGAGGCAGAGTATGTATCTGCTGTCAGTGCAGCACAAGAAATCCAATGGATAATTAATCTTTTCAACGAACTTAATCTTCAAGAGAATTGCCCAATCACATTATTCGACGACAATCAATCGGCCATTAAGCTTGCTTCTACAGACAAATTCCATAACAAAAGCAAGCACATAGATCTGCGGTGCCATCTATTACGACACCTGGTCGAACAAAAATTAGTTAGATTGCAATATGTTAAATCTGAAATGATGACAGCTTATCTACTAACACAACCACTCCCCAAGCCTAAATTTGTTTTACATCGAAAAACGATATTAAATATATAGATAATCACTTCAGGGCTTAAGGGGGGGAGGTGTTAAGAGGTATGCAACGAAATATGCAACACGTTAATCCCTTACCTGATAACTTTTATTCAAACTCAATATTTAAGACTATTTAACATTTATTTTCCTATACTCAAGACTCTGAACTTTTCGAGGAAGAAATTTTACATCTACACAGCAAAAGATGGATTGTGGTTTGCCAAGCCCTTTCTTTTGCATACGAATAAGCAGACTTGTATAAAACCAAAAACTTTCTGCGCACATAAATATTAGGTCAAAGCTTTCTACAAAATTAATGTTTAATAAAATTACGTATTATATTTTGACATGGACGAAATTCCCGTTTTTTGCGCAATTCACGGGTGAATTTACCGTTTTTACGCAATTCACGAACAGAATTAGCAGTTTTTTACGCAATTCAAGGACAGAATTACCGTTTTTTATGCAATTCACGGACGGAAATACCGTTTTTTACACAATTCACGGTCGAAATTTCCGTTTTCTGCACAATTCACGGACGGATTTCCCGTTTTTTTAACGAAGTTCACGGGCGGATTTACCGTTTTTAGCAAATCACAGACGGAATTCCAATTTTTTACGGAATTTACGGACGGATTTCCCGTTTTTTACGCAATTTACGGGCGGATTTCTCGTTTTTTACAAGATTCACTAACGAAATTCCCGTTTTTTACGCGATTAATAGACGGAATTAACGTTTATTAGACGATTTATGTATGGAATTTCCGTTTTTACGCGATTTGTAAACAAAGTTCCCGTTTTTTACGCGATTCACGGACAAAATTCCAGTTTTTTGTGCGGTATTTGGACGAAATTCGCGTGGTCTTTAGTTGGTTCTTTACGCGGTTCTTTGTCGAAATGTGCGTTTTAATACGCGATTCTTTGTTAAAATTCTTGATTTTTTCGAGGTCGTTTGACGAAATTCGTATTTTTCTCACAATCCTCTGAAGAAATTTGTATTTTATTGAAGAAATTGATATTTTACGACAACCTTTTGTCGCAATTCGCGATTTTTGGTGTAAAAAATTTCGGACTGATGTATTTTTAACGTTTTCAGTATCAAATGCCTTAAATTTTGGGAAATTTGAAAATCAGCCCTGCTTATAATAGTACACTAACAGTAAATAAATCGTACATAAAAGTAGGGGGATATTTTTAATTTTTTGGTACTTAAAAAAAAGTTACAAAAATAAAAATCATTTCTTTCCAAGAATTTTTCTGCAAAGCTCTTAAAAGTTTCTGCGCACGACGTGCGTCTATATTATACAATTCTGCGAATAAGCCCGCTTCCATTGCATTGGGAGATAACTTTGCTACATTCTTCAGACTCTAAATTTCTCTTATCATTTGTTAGTTCGTTTCTGTATTTCTGATGGAAGGGAAGAACGAAATGACGCTCTCTCTTTATAATATATAATCAAGAATTAATTAAATACATTTAAAATGATAATCAGAGAATATTTTCTTCATCAGTCTGATATGATATATCTCTTTATTATCGTTCTAGAAAGGTGTGAAAATCACTGTATTAATTTCCATAAATATATATATTTCAACTTCCTCGACACTTGGATTACGTCGCACGAAAATTATGATATGCAACATGCGGCTTCCGTTTCCTGCGCTACCGAGCAAAGTAAGAAATAGATTTATTATTCTTACGTGTTGTTTAATAAACAAACGTATAAATATACATCACATTAAAAGTAAGTCAGGATTTTCTATGTCGACGGATATGATTCGTAGATGAATTAAAAAAAAAGAGATAAATCAATTTACATGGAAATGATTAAACAACCAGCTTTGAAATCTCACTACAAATTGCCGAGATTGCAATGGACTTTCAAACATATGTCATATGGACCCAAGTGGTAAACTATGATATTCAGTAAAGAAAAAAAAGGAATATGAATTTCCTAAATTGTTGGGCATGATCCTGGCATGACTTGCGTAAAGAACCTGGGATTTTCATTAATCGAAGACAAGGAGGTGACACTTTAATGATTTTGTCCTTTCTTTGCTTTAATGATCGAGTATCTCTGGAGTTATTCAATGGTTGTCAAGCAGCGTAATACTACATACACACATCGGAGAAGAATTTACAGTCATCTGGGGAACTTTTAGTTGGTTCAAAGTATATATTTTAGCAATATAATACGTCGATTCATGTTGCATATAAAATAAAAACTTTGTTTAACTCCCAAAATACTACTGTTCTCAACTGGCAGACGTATAGCCCGTATCTGGATCCAATCGAAAACATATCTCGTAAAGTTTATGCAAATTTTTGCTAAACTTTTGTATTAATAAGCTTCTAGCTGCTGCTAAATATGTTTGGTACAAAATTAATTCCCAAGTGACGCAGGATTTAGTTTCTTCGATGGAAAGTTACATTCTTGCAATAATTACAGAGAATATGGGTGCAACTCGATTTTAATTGTCTGAGCGAAGCGAAGTCTTTATACTCAGAGATACGTAACGATATTAAAATTCAAAAAAATTCTTTCGTCAAGCAAATCTCAAAAAGTACTTGTCGGATTTCGATTCTGTTTGTACCAACAGGTACCTATGAAGGTAATCTGGTGAATGCACCTACTTTTGAAAATTAATTCCAAATAGTTTAAAAGTTATATTAAAAAAACTGATAAAAAGCACAATTTATTTGCATACGTCACAGAAATTTGGTGTGCGTCATTTTCACAAGCTGGATATTTTCGTAGATAACCGAATCAGTACATGGAGTAAATAGTAATCATTTACGCACTCAGAAATATTGAATGCAATAAAACATTTAAAAATTTAATCATGCAGGAAAATAAAACTGTTATTTTTTTATATTAAAAAATGTCATAAAAACTTAATAGCATTTTTCGATAGCTAAAAGAATATTTTATATATTTCGCGTGTGAAAATTAGAAGCAATTACGTTTTTAAAGAAAAAGTTTCTTTTATGACATCATTTTTCCTTTATATTTATTTTTATTGCATGTTTTCTTTTAACTTATTTTTTTTTTGTGTGTGTGGAAGTCAATTCTGGTCACTAATTTTTCGGCACGGATGCCACACGTGCATCAGACTTGGCGCATTTTTTTTCAAAGCCATTTGGCGAAAACTGCGTTTTCAAATAACGCTTACATACACATTTTTAAATTATTTTTTATTATCAAAAAGAACTTACAGTAAATAAAATAAAAATAATAATTAATAACTATAAAAACAAATATTTTATATAATTAAAAAAAGGAAATGAAAGTAAATAAACATTTTATGAGTAAACAAACAAATAATAAATAAATAACCATCTCAGGTAAAATAATGCCATTTTGACGCCAATTATGTACCCTGGTGCATATGTGACATGTTTTTCCATTTTTCATCCATTTCCTGTTGGCATACAACTTTGAAATTTGGAATATGTATGAATGCTTGGGAGCAATACTGGAATTAGACATTGATTTTTTAGCATCCGATGCTATTTCTTTCAGACAAGCTAAAAATGTCGTGTCATCAGCCCTGAGTTTTCTACTCAACCGATTTTCATAATTATTTTTTTAAATGAAAGCTATTTATTTGTAGTTGTGCCCATTTTAACTATTTTTTAATTTATTTCCATTTTTATATTTTATTTTTAATTTTAAATGCTTTTTTACGATATTTGTTAAAAATGCTGGCAACACAGTTTAGCTTTCCTCTCGATAATAAAAATTTATTTTCCAAAATGATTGCGTATAATTATGCACTAATTGAGGTAAAAAAATATATTTACTGAGAAATAATATTAATAATGTAAATAAAATAACGGAAAATAATTTATGATAAAAATTAATGTCTAAAGCAAAAAAAGAAAAATTTCAAATGAGGAAAATGATGTCATTCAGCAACCAGGCCTTTTTCATGTTACTAATAACAGTAATTTTTGAAAAACATTTGAAGAGAAAATGACGTCACTATTTAAAACATCTCATTTTTACTCATAACGATATTACATTTCAATATTTCTTTTCATTATGGACACTGAGATTGAGATATTACTTTCAGATGACTTCAGTTAGTAAAATAATGTCACAGTAAAAATGAAATTAGTTTTAACCTCCGATGCTATTTCTTTCAGAAAAGCTAAAAAGTGTCGTGTCAAAATTTGTGGCACACTTTTACTTACCTATCATACGTAGTATAGGGTATGTCTTCCAATTGTTTTGAAAATCGAAAAAAAAAAATTTGACGGATTTACACGTTTCAGATACCGGAGATTCCGAAAAACATATCCTTCTATAGTAAAAAAAACTAGCCTTAAAAGGAATGACTCCTGGAATGATGCTGATGTGGAAGATTTCCGGAACTAACGAATCCGGGTTGTCCACTCCTTCCATGAGTCGAATAGACCAATCAGGAAAGGGCTCCGTCTATGCATCGCCATATGGGTTACCATAAAGAAGGGAAAGGTTACCATCGCCAACAATCGCCAAGTTTGTCGCCAACTTGGCGATATATCGCCAAATTTGGAGACCAAAATTAGTTGTCAAAAGTAACGCCAACTTGGCGATAACTGTAATATTTCGCCAAATTTGCTATTTCTTTACTACACCAGTCGTTTGATACATCATTTGAGAGGTTTGCAACTGCTTATTCATATAATGGATGTCTTGTGTGTTATCTCTCATTCTGCTCCCCAGGGGGGACACATTTTCTTTACAACACCAGTCGTGTTACACAAGATTTGAAAGGTCTGCAACTCCTTATTCATATTATGGATGTCTTGTGATACCCCCACACTCTGCTCTCCCCAGAGGAAGGGGGGGGGGGGCGGTCACATTTTTAATTTCTTTACAACACCAGTTGAGTGGCACATCATTTGAAAGGTCTGCAACTGCTTATTCATATTATGGATGTGTTGTGTGTCATCCCCCACTTTGCCCCTCAGGGGAGCACATTTTTAATTTCTTTAAAACACCAATTGTGTGACACATCATTTGAGGGGTCTGCAACTGCTTATTCATTTTATGGATACCTTGTGTGTAACCCCCCCCCCTCTGCCCTCAGAGGGGGCGCATTTTGTAATTTCTTTACAACACCAATTGTGTGAATCATCATTTGAAAGGTCTGCAACTGCTTATTCATACCATGGGTTATTGGTGAGCGCAGCAAGCAGGGGTAGACAATAATTTGGAATCGCGAAGCGATTATGCGGGGGGTTGGCGAGCATAGCGAGCAGGGGGGCGGGGCCCCCCTAGTTTTTAGAAAAAAAAATTGCAATCTTTTCAAATAAAGGAATGAGAGCTGGTGTATATATGACGACTTACAGTTATCATATGGCTCTTTATGGAAAAAATTAATTTTTTTAATGACTTATTTAAATAAATAAATAAATAAATGACTCTTTTTTTTACAATTTAAATCGGAGGCGAAACTGAATTCTGCATTAGCAGAATCTACATTCAACTTGTTTTTTTTTTTTTTTTTTTTTTTTTTTTTTGATCTAAAAAGTGGCAACGGGGGTTATTTTTTAAAGACTTATACAATTTATACTGCATAAAGGTCCCACTTACCTATTTTTATATACAAGAAGAAGCAGGTGGCATGTAAAAACAATTATAGTATCCATAAATAAAATTCTTGAGATAATATGTTAGAGATATAAGCACCGGAATTGGCGAGATTTTTTATGCCAATTAGGCGAAAACATCGTTCTGATTACCAGATACATATAGCATGCTATAATAAAACGTTATTTATTTATTTCAAAATAAAAAAAGGAATAAACGAAATATTTTATGTTATTAAAAAAAAATAACAACCAATAAATGATAATATTTTTAGAACAAACAATTTATTATAACATTTATATGATAACCATGTTAGGCAACTGAACGCCATTTTGGCACCAATTAGGTATCTTGGTGTGTATAGGGCATATATGTGCCATATTTATTTGTAAAACTGAGCATGAACGTTTACCAAGTGTGTTTTCATAGCCGCTTATATCTTTTTGCAACATAGCGCACCTTTCGAAGCCAAAACTGCACAAAAGAAAAAAATCAATATTTGCAGTATTTTTATTTCATTTAATTTTTATTAAATGTAATGCACATTTTGTAATCAATAGGCTCGATAATCAGACCTCGTATTTTTTCTTTAAAAGATGATATTTCATACGACGCCTTTTTTGGATTCGTCGTTTTTCCATATTTGATAGTATGCGTGTACTCGTTTTGTAATTTTTTTTTTGTAACTTTCTTCTTTATTAACAGCGACATTTGGATTTCCTATTTAAATAAAAATTCTTCTAAATGCAAAGAATTTTGTTAAAATAAATAAATAAATGAAATACGGACATCTATTGTTCAAAGCACAAAATTTTTCCTATTGAGTTAATAAAAATCAGTAAAAACATAATTTTTATGATGATAAAAATGTGACTTATGTTATAACAGAGTCATATATTATGTACGTTATGGATTAAGTATTAATATTTCTCCACCATTTATAAATAATAATAATAATAAAATAAAATGCGGACAAACCAAAGTCTATATTTGACTGAAAACAACAACCATTTTCTAAATACTTTAAAAAAACGGCCAATGAAAAGTGATATTTCAAAAGTATTATGAAATTAGTTAAAAACCATTTACTTTAAACTAAATGAATAAAAGATTTTAATGAAATAAATGGGATTTGAAAAATTATTGGAAATTTATCACCATAGATGTATCAATATTACAATCGGTACCTTGTATGCAAAATGGAACAATTAGCAATACTTTTTGTACCCGAAAAATGGTCGTTGCTTTTTTTAAGGTTAAAAAGTAGATTACGAAATATTCCTATACAGAGATGCCAAGCCTCCGCTTATTGCATAGCAGAATTTTCTTATAGGAAAAGTTATTTTTTAAATCTGCAGAATTTTCCAATTTAATAAAACATTTTCTGTATTAAAATACCGGTATCCAAAATGCCGGAGACTTGGCAGCTCTGCCTATAACATTTTAATTAATCACGGTACTTTTTTTAATCGGATTCAAATTTAGTGGAGACTACTTTTTTGGCCAAAAGCAGCTTTTTTCCACATGTGTAACTACGATACAATTCCTTGATGCTGAAATAAAATGTTTTGACTTATGCTATTATTGCTTCCTCTTATTTATTTATTTGAATTTTAAATAAGATGACTCAAAATCGTGTTTTTTAAATGTACGGAAAAAATCCATTTCGAGAGAGGGCGAAAAGAACAATATCTGGCGATTTATTATCTGCGCTTGGATAAGTGTCTTACTACCTTGTATTTAATACTCTTTACAATACTTCGCTATTATATGGACTTTGGCGTTTTTATAAAAAGTTTGAAGTAATTCGGGCTTAAGAAAGTGAGTTTTTTACTGAATAATACAAATAAATGAAAAATGAATATTAAGAAATACTAAGAAAAGAAAAATGAAGCATTATATTGATCTATGTATATTTAAAAATGCATCTGCTAGCACTAATTAGATAATTTATGTATATAATAGAAGATAAATAGCTTTTGATTCTATATTTCTATGCTATAAAGCAATAGCGTTTGTGTGTTTTTCGTTATCATTGGGAGTACCTAGCCGATTTAAAAAATAATGTGGGCAAAAAATGATGGTAATCATGTTTGCTGCAAAATATACTATATTTTGTGTAGAAACAATAATCACCATCAATGCACGAGCAAAAAAAGTTCTAAAATTGAGAATTCTTTAATGTTGGTATGACTAAAAATTTAATTTTTTTTTCTTTTTTTTTTGTGGCAACTTTTAAGATATAATATTCTCGTTATGAACGATTTCTAAAACATTCGACAATTTAAATTCACAAATTAGACATTTTTTTTTCAAGAAAAAGTTTTAAACCCAATTTATTGAGAATATTGCAATTTCCAGGATACTGTTGGGGCTAGAAACTAGAACTTTGGCATCACAGTAACTTATAAGATGTAAATGCTCGTTTAGGACAAATTCTTAAAAAAGGATTCCTTAATTCTTATCGACAACCTCATGGCATCCATGGAAAACAGATGTTCAACAATATAAACTATTCAGACGGATCTCACACCATATAAAATGCACTCCATTCTCTTCAAACATAATAGTTTATGTTATTTATAGTTTCTCAAATCGGTGCGGAGCTTCTGTTTATGCTCATGACATCATTTCAAAAAGTTATATTTCCAATGTAGGAAAATTTGGTGTTTTATTTTCTGTATTACTTTTAACATTTTGCATATTTCCAATTTTATATCCATGTATGGTTTGCTTTCCCTTTTATAAAAATAGTATATGCAACTTTATATATAAGATTTTGTAATTCTACGATTCAATATTCTTATTTACATCATATTTTATCACAATGAATGACCAATTAAAGGTAACATCTCATTTTCTTTACTTGTCGCAAGTTATTAAATGTGTATTCTCAGCAACATCGCTCAGACTAATCCCTCTGAGGGAAGTCCTAGTTTATGATTATTATTCTGTAAATATACAGATTGTCTATATTTTTGCCACACTGATAATTTCATTTTTTAGTCACTATGTATTACATAAAGGTGTAAGTTAAAATTTATTGTTTGTGAATAAAGGGTAAGTCACAAGTAATATATCACAGATGAGTTATAAAAATGTATTATATACTTTCGAATATAGAAGCGTAATCGATCCTTGTTTAAACTTTTGCTGAGCACTGTAGAAACGTGAAACGGCAGAAAATAAATACAAGAAAAAAAAATTAAAGATGTGTTTCAGCGATTTTGAAATTTCCATCCCCGAGGATGTTAAGGTGGTGGTTGAAAAATTCCAAAACTTTTTTGGACCGCCATATGACATATTATCGGACCCCGATGTGAAGTATTATCAGATAGTTCTCGAATCCCTCTTCCATATTTTGAACCTTTCTTTCCGCACCCAAACTTGCACCCCCCCTTCTTTCGGTGGGATTTTTTTTTTCGAAATTTTTGGAAATCGTAGCGTTTTATCATTTCAGATCGGATTTCTTTTTTTTGAGTTTTCAAATAATTACTAGTCCTTATATCCTTATATATATTATAAATGTAAAAGTGTGTCCGAAAATTGGAATGAACTTGGCTTCAAAACGGATGGATTAATGTCTTTGAATTTTTGTATATAGGTAAATTATTGGCCTGAAATGAACATAGGCTAATTTTTATTTATTTTATTCAAATATTTTTCTTAATAATTCAATATTTCACTATTTTTCATACAGAATAATTTTAAAATTTTCTATAATATTTAATTATCTTTCTTTTTTCGTTGCCAAAAAATAAAAAAACCGGAATAATTATTTCTCTTCTGTAATTAATTTTCAACTGAAAGATTTTCACGTGATAAAATAAAATGAAATAAATAAATGGACCCTATTCTGTTTTTCGGTTCGAGATTAAAAACCGCAATTTCACCGATTGTGACGTCAGAGGAATACTGTTTTTCTTCTTATATCACGCAAACGATTATATAAAATTTCTTTTACACTTGAAGACTTTACAAGAATATAACTTCACACTTTACAAGAATATAAATATTTTAGTAGTTTTTCCGGATATTAATCCGTAATCAAAATGAACCTTTTTCTTTCTTTCGGTTCGAGGCTATAAAATTCAACTTTTTACCAATTGTGACGTCAGAGGAATACTTTCCATTAAGAATTTTAAAAATATCAATGTAACGTCATATATGAAACAAAGTATAAGTTTTCAAGTTTTCATTTTTAATAACACAATGTAATTTTGAGTAAGTGCTAAAAAGAGACGACTGTGACGTCACATATTGAAAATAAAATATCTCTGATGTTGAAATGAAATGAGATTGAATTATGATATCAAAAGTTATTATTTAAAGAAAATTAAGTTTGTTGTCTGAGCGTGGTTAATATTTAATTTTAAAATGAAATAAGTTTTTTTAAAGGTTAAATATTAAACGACTAGAAAATATTAATAATTTATACATATCGTAAATGACGTAATGATCAATGAAAAACTTTTTATCATTTTTAGAAAGTAAGAAAAGCTCAACTAATCAAAAAAAAAATATTTTTGTGTGTTAATTCTGAAAATTGTTCAATTCTGAAAATATAAATAAATATCACTTTAAAAATGCACTTTCGGGCTTAAAATCTAAAGATTTAATGTAATTGTGAGAAAATATTCCCTCAGTCAATATCTCAATTTGGCATAATGTGCTCAAAGTGTACTGGAAACAGGTTTGTAAATGGATATTAATTGCACATTTTTTTTAGCTCTTAAAAAGTAAAAATATGTTGTGACTTTTAAGAATGTTTTTTATAATAAATTTCTATACATTTTTATGGTATGCAGAGCATATATGTACAAATTATACAAAAATGCCACCTAAAACACAGTTTTGTAGTATATTTTTCCTAACACTGTTTTTTTTTTTTTTTTTCGTTTTACGGAAACTACCCGCTTTTTGACACTTTCTAACATGGTCTAAAAGTGTTTACGACTTCAACCTGTCTGTATACCGGATGCCGAGTGCCTGGGGTCTGCCGTCTGTCTGTCCGTTTTTCAACTTGGGTAAATATAGTGGAATTCATACGAAAATGACATACGTTATTGAGATTTACCAATGAGCAATTACAGCATATGCGGCATTAAAAATGGACCAGGTAGCAATTATAGCTGAATCACAGGAGCACTCAAAAGGAAACTTTACATTATGGTCTAAGACGAAAAAATCATTTGTGGTGTATTTTGATAATGTTACATAATTTTAAATGTAATGAAATTTACGTGCATTTTTAAGGTTCAGAAGAACATGGTTACTATCGAATATGTTAAATGTAGTACTTACGAGGGTAGTTTGATAAGTCCGTGACTTTGAAATGAAAAAACCAATATACATACCAAAGTGCATTTTATTTTTCGACATAATCTCCTTTCATAATGATACACTTTTTCCAACGATGTTCTAACTTTTTAAATCCTTCCAAAAAATAAGATTTCTCAAACTCCTCAAAATAAGCATTTGTGGCAGTAATGATCTCAGAATTTGAAGAAAATTTTTTTCCTCCAAGCCACTTTTTTAAATTTGGGAAAAGGAAAAAATCACTGGGGGCCAAGTCAGGTGAGTAGGGTGGATGGTGGAGCAATTCGTATCGTAATTCAACCAGTTTAGCCGTTGAGATTGCAGACGAATGTGCTGGAGCATTGTCGTGATGAAAAAGCACTTTTTTCTTGGACAAGTGGGGCCGCTTTTCTTTTAGTTTTGCATTAAACCGGTCTAATAAATCAGCATAGTACTGTCCTGTAATCGTTTTTCCCTTTTCCAAATAGTCAATAAGGATTATGCACTTTGAGTCCCAGAAAACTGTTGCCATAATCTTCCCGGCCGATCGAACGGTTTTTGCCTTTTTCGGAGCACGTTCATTTGGAGAAGTCCACTGTTTAGACTGTTCTTTTGTTTCTGGTGTGTAGTAATGTATCCATGTTTCATCAACTGTAACATAACGCCGCAAAAATTCGCTTGAATTGCACTTGAACTTGTCTAAACACAGTTTTGAAATGGTTACACGAGTCCGCTTTTGATCCACTGTCAGTAATCGCGGCACCCATCTAGCTGATAACTTTTTCATACCCAAATGTTCATGCAAAATATTGAATACACGTTTATTTGAAATGTTTACCTTCTTAGCTATCTCACTAATTTTCACGCGGCGATCTTCTAAGACGATATCATGGATTTTATTGATAATTTCTTCGGTCGTGATCTCAACTGGACGGCCAGAACGCTCTGCATCTGTTGTGTTCGTACGGCCACAGCGAAATTCTGTAAACCACTTGTGAACCATACCATGTGAGGGAGCGGAGTCTCCATAATATTTTCTCAACTTTTCTTCAGTTTCTGTTAATGATTTACCGCGCAAAAAGTAATGTTTTATCAACACACGAAATTCCTTTTTCTCCATAATCAGAACTAATTCGACAATCGTTTGCTTTCGAATGCAATAGAACAGAATGTATTTAAAATATCGTCTGCAACTTTCACGAGTGTTGCCACAGGTAATGAAAAATTGATAACATAATAATAATTATGCGATCAGACTGCCACCTTTTTTAAAGTCACGGACTTATCAAATTACCCTCGTATAGTGTGCGTACAGGGAGCTCAAAAGTATTTCAATATATTATGGTCTGTGAAGAAAAACCATTTGCAACGTATTTTAATAATGTTATTTTATTAAGGTTATTTTAATAATATTGAAATTGATATCAGGTTCTGAAGTGCACTAAAATAGGATTTCTGTAGCAAATGGGGTGAAAAGATTTAACATTCACTTACAAGATTACAGAAAAATGTTCGGTAATATAATAGTCTACGGAGAAAAAAATATTCCCAGCGTATTTTAATTGCGTTGCGCTATTTCAAACATGATGAAATTAATATACTGAGATAATCAATACAATGATAAATACTGAAATTTACTACAATAAGCTTGCAGTTAAGTATCATTTGCATCACATTTGTTGTTCATTTACAGAGATCCATAAAAAGTTTTGGACCTGTGTCCAGATCTTAGATATTGTATCTAAAGTGTGGTCTATTAGACAAGATTGCTGAAGAGGTTTTTCAATTATCGTATGTATTTGGAAAACTAATGCATCCTGAAGTTCAGCTACATTTGATATAATAAGAGATGTTTGTAGAATTTAAATAAATCATGTATCGGACTATACAATAAACTGGATTACTCACCAGTGCAATAGCGATTCCCGGAAATATGAATTCAATAATTTGAATCGGGTTTTTTGCTTGAATAATTTAAGCTAAATATGCGATCGTATACAAATTTGCACGTAATATACAGGACTGTAAAAAAGAATTCAAGTAAGTTTCTGTCTATAATTAGAAATTGCTAAAGGTGAATTTTAATATTCGTTATACTTTTTCTCACTAAGCAAAATTTTAACATTGTATTTAGAATATTTACAAACACATAGATCATATACACAGCTGCAGAAAAGAATGTCCCGGTGAAGTTATGCATTATGGAAATGTTGGATATTTTTTATTACCTAGGTTTAACACATGATTTTTCTTTCTTTGATATGGAATTCTGAAATGCACTAGAACATGATTTCTGTACAATTGGGGTGCGTTACAGTTGTTCTACAGTATAAGTGGTTACAATTTCATTTTCGCGATTCTTCATATTATCTAACACATTTTCCTTTTATTTGACTGAGTTCTTTAAGTCCCCTATAAAAAAACTGCTGCATAGCCTTCTATAAGATAAATGTTATATATTTTTTAAATTATTGTTAATGAACTGTTTTGTTTAATTAAAGCGTTTATCTTTTTTTTAATGCTACGTGAACGACGTCACGGGTAACAGCTAGTATATTATAAATGTGAAAGTGTGTCCGAAAATTGGAATGAACTTGGCTTCAAAACGGATGGATTAATGTCTTTGAATCTTTGCATATGGATCGATTATAGGAGTGGAATGAACATAGGCTAATTTTTATTTATTTTATTCAAATATTTTCCTTAATAATTCAAAATTTAATTATTTTTCATACAAAATCAATAGGCATTTTTCAGATAAAATTTAACCATTTTCCTTTCCTGTTGCCAAGAAAATAAAAAATTGGAATAATAATTTTTCAGCGGCAATGAATTTTAATAAAAAACTTCCACGCGAAAAACTATAATAAAATAATGTAAAAGAAAACAAATATGACGTCATGTTTGAAATAAAAATAAAAGGTGTATTATTTATATTATATTTAACAAGCATATTTGTTTAGTAAATGGGAATTTTTGTGTAAAATATGGCGACATAAATTAAAAGTAAAAAGAATGAAAAAGAATTATATTTTTAATAAAATGGTTCACTTATGAAAATGTGACGTCATAGTTGAAATAAAACAGGTACTTTATAGCAGTCGTTAAAAATATAAGGGATATGAATATCAGTAGCTAATGCAGCGAGATAAATAATGACGTCATATTTAAAATGAATCAGAAATATTTTTTACTTATATTAATTAATAAGTTATAAATTACATACAAATGAATATTTTTATTCAAAACTCATAATTATCAATGGATGAAATTTTTGGTGGGGAAAAGGCGGAAAATAAAACTACTGATTAATATATTTTTGGCTCGATTTTTTAACACTTTCGAATAAAGTTGAAAAGTTATTATACTTTCGGTTTGTCTGTCTGTCTGGTCGCTTTCTAACTTTCGTAAATATACTCCGATTTCCATGAAATTTTTGGACGTTTTTAACGTTTACCTAGCACGAATACCTATTGAAAATAAAGTTTCTACCATGATTAGTTTATTTACAGGGATTGTCAAAAAATTTCTTTACATTACGGCATTATGGGGAAAATCGTTTTAATTAAATTTAACGATGTTACACTCTGTAAAACATATTGAAATTTATATTCATTTACAAAGTGCACTAAAATATGCATTTTGTAAAGTATGTAGTGAAAATGACACTTATTATTCATTTACAGGGTTACACAGAAGAATTCCATTGCATAAGAATAAAGGGAGGAACAGTTTCCGACATATTTTAATTATGGTAAACGATTTCATGTATAATCAAATTGATATACGTTGTGAGGCTTAATGTGAGTTATTTCATGCATAATACGAAGTGCAGAGCATTTACAGGCACACACAAAAGATTTCAAATATTATATATTCTATTCGAAGTACTGTATATGATGGATGATGACTGTTGCATGGATGAAATGCATTTTGAATTATGATATGTGCTGTTAAGTTTTGCTAAATGTATTCATATTAAATGGAGAGTATAAATGTTAATAGTATAAATATTTAAATTTAGATATACAGGGTTACACAAAAGATCTCGGAAAGGTTACTGAATATGAGCGCAATTTACTTAAAGGTGGTTTTTAAATAAAATATGCATTTTTATTTTGAACTGCATTTAGTAAACTAAGAAATGTTTGTAGTTTATATGTAAAATGATATACAGGGTCCCGCAAAGAACTGGATACAAGGTTGTCTTCGGATGATAATTTCTGAAAATGTAATTTAGGTAGTAATAAGAAATATTTTTGTTTGAACTAAATTTTAGAAAGATACATTTTAGAAAGATACTTTCGTGTATTAAAGGCACTTGGAAAACTACAGGGCTGAACAAAAGAATTCAAGAATGTTTCTATCTATTAGTATAAATCGCTGAAAGGAAAATTTTAACCAGCAAACAAATTAGCAAATAGAGATTATCAGAATTTTTTTACCATAAATTCACGATAAAAAATTAATTACACATGCTTTTCATCATCGAAAATTTTTGCTTGATTGATCAATTATTTCTTCTTTAAATGTTATGTGAACGAAGTCACGGGTAACTGCTAGCATATTATAAATGTGAAAGTGTGTCCGAAAAATTGGAATGAACTTGGCTTCAAAAGGGATGGATTAATGCATTTGAATCTTTGCATATGGATAGATTATAAGAATGGAATGAACATAGGCTAATTTTTATTTATTTTATTCGAATATTTTCCTTAATAATTCAAAATTCAATTATTTTTCATACAAAATCAATAGGCATTTTTCGGATAAAATTTAACCATTTTCCTTTCCTATTGCCAAGAAAATAAAAAATTGGAATAATAATTTTTCAGCGGCAATGAATTTTTAATAGAAAACTTCCACGCGAAAAACTATAATAAAATAATTTAAAAGAAAATAAATATGATGTCATGTTTGAAGTAAAAATAAAAGGTGTATTTTTTATAATACATTTAACAAGGATATTTGTTTAGTTAATGGGAATTTTTGTGTAAAATGTGGCGACATAAATTAAAAGTAAAAAGAATGAAAAAGAATTATATTTTTAATAAAATGGTTCACCTATGAAAATGTGACGTCACAGTTGAAACAAGACAGGCACTTTATAGCAGTCGTTAAAAATAGAAGGGGTATGAATATCAGTAGCTAATGGAGCGAGATAAATAATGACGTCATATTTAAAATTAATCAGAAATTTTTTTTACTTATATTAATTAATCAGTTATAAGTTACATACAAATGAATATTTTTATTCGAAACTCATAATTATCAATGGAAGAAATTTTTTATAGGGAAAAGGCGGAAAATAAAACTACTAATTAATATATTTTTGGCTCGATTTTTTAACACTTTCGAACAAAGTTGAAAAGTTATTACGCTTTCGGTTTGTCTGTCTGTGTGGTCGCTTTCTAACTTTCGTAAATATACTCCGATTTCCATGAAATTTTTGGACGTTCTTAACGTTTACCTAGCACGAATACCTATTGAAAATAAAGTTTCTACCATGATTAGTTTATTTACAGGGATTGTCAAAAATTTCCTTACATTACGGCATTATGGGGAAAATTGTTTTAATTAAATTTAACGATGTTACACCCTGTGAAATATACTTAAATTAATATGCATTTACAAATTGCACTAAAATATGCATTTTGTAAAGTATGTATTGAAAAGGACACTTATTATTCATTTACAGGGTTACACAGAAGAATTCCATTGCATAAGAATAAAGGGAGGAACAGTTTCCGACATATTTTAATTATGGTAAACGATTTCATGTATAATTAAATTGATATACGTTGCTGAGGCTTAATGTGAGTTATTTCATGCATAATACGAAGTGCATAGCATTTACAGGGACACACAAAAGATTTTAAATATTATGTATTCTATTCGAAGTACTGTATATGATGGATGATGACTGTTGCATGGATGAAATGCATTTTGAATTATGATATGTGCTTTTAAATTTCGCTAAATGTATGCATATTAAATGGAGAGTATAAATGGTAGTAGTATAAATAGTTAAATTTAGATATACAGGGTTACACAAAAGATCTCGGAAAGGTTACTGAATATGAGCGTAATTTACTTAAAAGTGGTTTTTAAATAAAATATGCATTTTTATTTTGAACTGCATTTAGTAAACTAAGAAATGTTTGTAGTATATATATAAAATTATATACAGGGTCCCGCAAAGAACTGGATACAAGGTTGTCTTCGGATGATAATTTCTGAAAATGTAATTTAGGTAGTAATAAGAAATATTTTTGTTTGAACTAAATTTTAGAAAGATACTTTCGTATATTAAAGGCACTTGGAAAACTACAGGGCTGAACAAAAAAATTCAAGAATGTTTCTATCTATTAGTATTAATCGCTGAAAGGAAAATTTTAACCAGCAAACAAATTAGCAAATAGGGATTATCAGAAGTTTTTTTTACCATAAATTCGCGATAAAAAGTTAATTACACATGCTTTTCATGATCGAAATTTTTTGCTTGATTGATCAATTATTTCTTCTTTAAATGTTATGTGGACGAAGTCAAGGGTAACTGCTAGTATTTTATAATATCTTCTTTAATTTGCACAATTTTCTTTCAAATCGTGCGGATAAAATTAACTCGTACTCGGATAAAGTGCTTCACATCTTTCCCGATTTCTACACTTCATAGGATCCGCCTCTCCTCACTTCCATGAAGCTGTAACTTACGATCGCTCAGCAAGTTTCGGTTTGCCATTAAAAAATGAGAGAGAAACAGCTGTTTTATCTGCGTTACCCATGCGCGTCCTTCCATCGCACAGTGGGGGTATTTGACAAATCTGGGCGGCCAAAATTATTTCTTTGTTTTAAACTAATTTGAACGTTTTAAATAGTAAGTAAAGGAACTTTTTATAATAAAAATTGTTTAATATTTTAAAAAGTCATTTATATTTTGCAACTTTATATTGGTTTTTATTGAACGAAATCGGTATTATAAATTAAATGATGATTATGATAAACAGTAGTATAAAATAAATAATAATTATAATAAAAAAAGGAATATTATATTGAATAACTAAATAAATTATTAAAAAATACATATATATTATTAACGATATGAACAGCAATTTTGTAAATCACCAAGGTGGGATTTTTAATCAGATGATAGTTCAGACGTTCAGAGTCATAATTCGTCTTATCATAGTCAGAATCCTCTGGATCTTGAGCTACGGAAGATTCCATAGGCAATAACATTTCTGGGGTTTCTTTAAGGAGCATTTTTGATTTTTTTCTCATCGTGGGTCTCATTCCAGTTAAAACTGGATCTGAGCTCAAAAGCAGTCTGTTGTTGTTGAAATAAAACTCTCATTTTTGACAATTCAGAAATCCTTGAATCTTATTTCGTCGTTTTTGACGATCATTTCGTATCAAAATCACGTTACTTTTAACACTAGAACGCCCGGAAATTCTACTCAAGTTTGAAAATAATATTTCTCACCAGAATTTTTATTCAAAATTATTTAATTGATTTATTTAACGTAAATTTGCGTGGATTAGATTTAAATTATTTCAAGAAAATTTTTCTGGTTCGAATTGAAATTTAGTTACATGATTGGAGTCGAATCGACTCCATCCGGGCGTTCTAGTGTTAACGAATCGTGAACTCTCAAATATTTGACGAAAGTGCTTTTTTAACCATGGCCAGACTTGATCAATTTTAAGGAAACTGTCGCGGTATAGCTGTTTATAGAAGGACCCACTATTATACCTCCTCAAATCTTGCGATTTTAGCAAAGATATATTTCTTGTTTAAAACAGTACTTTTTAGCGTTTTTCAGAAAATAATGAAATGTAAGCATTTATTCTTCCAGCATTAGTTTTTTTTTTTTTTGGGGGGGGGGGGTAAATTTTTTAGGGATGTTTATTACTATTTTTTTTATTTATTTGTAAGCTGTATTACGTTATGATTTAATTCGAAAAAAAACTTACTTCATTTTACAAAACCGTTCAAAAAATAAATTTGATCAATAAAATTTCAAAATTCCAAAATCTATTTCATATCCAGGATATACTTTTTTCACTCAAATTAAAAATATACAAATTTTTTCTCTTTCCCCTCTAAACAGTAAATTGTTAAAATCTTACTACAAATCTCTCCCAATAAGTACTTCATCATTCGTTATTTCTGAGCAACAAATTAACCAGTCCATATTTTAAACATTCCTTAAGCAAATAAATTTCCCCTAGATGTTTTTTAATTAAGCCATATTATAATTATTTATTAACCATTAGAAAATCATAATAATAAATTCGTCTTATTATTTAAAACTGGCAAGATTTATAAGAAAATCGATAAAATTACTATCACATTATAAAAATTTAAACACACACTATAATCCACTATATGTCTTTATAATCACATCTGTCTGAGTAACTTGTGGCGTGAAGGTAGGGCGTCGGACTGCCACACTGAACGTTGTGAGTTCGAACCTCACTTATGACATCTCATTTTTGCTTCAGGTCAATGAATACAGGAGCTTCTAAGAAATTCGATAGATGGCAGCACTAGCCCTTTTTGACGAAATTTTTTGGCGATTTGGTATCGTCAAACGAGTGAGGAAAATAATTTCATCACTTTGACGAAATATTTGTTCGGAGAATTTCCCACATTTCAAAAACGAGGAAAATTTCGTGAAATCTGAGTATTCATTTCTGCGTGTGCACGGTTACAAGAAATTCTTGAAAATTTACGCGATAGATTTTCGCGAAATGATCGAAAATGTTTGTTTCGTGCTTCGGCTGCTTCTTCAGAAAGTTGGCCTATTGGAAGTATAGCCTTCTGTATCAGAATGGGCCCATGTATTAATATTTTGTGCATCGTGGGTGACATCGGATACCATTTATGTAACTTGATGTAGAGCTCTGCTGTTTTTTCTGTATATTCTTTAAATTTATCAAGGTGAATTTTGTGGCCACTGTATATGGTTTCATGAATTGCTTTAAATCGATAAATTAAATTTTCATCAATGCCGGTTATTTCCGCTGCTAAAGAGGGGTCAGAAAAGAATCTTCTGCTAGTATTTCCATCATTTGTATTACCATATCCAGGTTTAGGAATATATACAAATAAATCTAATTTGGTTTTGAAATCTTTTTGAATACTCAATTTTGTTTCATTAAAGAGAGAAAATTCATCATCTGTATTCAATCTCCACATTTTTATGGGCAGTGTATACGCTAAATGCAACAAATTTTCGAACAATCGAATTCTGGCATGTATATCGATAGTCCAAATTCTAATGTTTCTGGCTTCACATTTTTCTTTTTAGAAATGTATCATTAAAATCTTTGGATGTCAGTCCACAAATGTAGCAGTGCATTGTCGATTTTGTATTTATTACTGCGTTACATACTTTTCCATCTACTATTGTAAGTATCATTTTATGTTTTGCAATAAATGTATTTTCCTCTAATATAATTTTTGTGGGCTGCACATATTTTAATGCATTTTTTTATGTAATTAATCTCATCATTAATAATTTCTGTTGTTTCTTTTACAAATCTTATATTCGCATGGGTATGCAGTAACGTGGTGAGGAAGGTTGTGGATTTTGCCAGATAATTTTTTTGTTTATACTACAAATTAATTGAATTGGAACAAACGAGCTCTGAAATATGTGCGCATCGGAAGAGGAATCACTTTCAAATTTTTTATTGTATTGTGTTTGTTGCAATCCATCACAGCCCCATTTACATATAAGAATCAATGCACATTTTTCCTCTTCATTTAAATTTCCTAAAACTTCTTTCAAATAAATAAATAATCGTGTCAGTGTTAAATTAAGTAACTCTTGATTATTTATTTCTGCGCAAGTTTCTGTAATGTTAAAAATCTGCTTTTCTGGATAGCAATCATTTTTAACTTCTTGTAGAAGACTGTAAGCCCGGGTACACATTTTTTTGATATCGTCTTATAATTTCATATTGATTCCTGGAAAGATTAGCTTCGAGAAATTATGATAATGCTTGAAGAGGTGATATTTGTGTTTTCTTTTCTGTCTGTTGAGTTGTCAAGTATGTTTTTTATATTTTGTTGCTCGTTTTGGTGAATATGTCAATTCTTTTAACACATGGGCAGCATCTCTCTTCCCTGAGGTTGTGAGGGAGTGACCTTTGTCATAAAGGCACTCTAGTATTTCTGAGATCGTGACGTCAATAATTTAACATGTGTAAGCGTAAAAGCGACATCAATCCTCTCTTTTACTTTAACTTTCTAGAGTGTGTGTGCTCTTTCGGATTCTGCAGTTAGCTCGCGGTTATTAGTAATATGTTAATGTGAAGTATCTCAGTTTGCAGCATATAAAAGCTTGGGTTTGAGTGAATGGAGAGTGTCTCTGGCATTAGCCAGCGAGAGAGCATCTGTGGCATTAGCCAGTGTGTGAGTATCTCTGGCATCGACATTAGATAGCGAAGTGCTAGCAAATTGAAGGTAGCAGCGGGCCTCCAGTGAAGTGTAAAGGAGTTTCGATATTTGACTTGCGAGTTGACCGTGGTAAGAAACTTCATAGTAGTTTCATTTTGATTATTTGTGAATAAAGAATTACACACAGCCACGGTCTGTTTAATTAAGCTTTGTCTAACAGCTCAACCAAGAGATAGTGAGAAGTATTAGAAGGTGCCACGAGTGAGCTAGGCCGGAGCCTGTGAGTATGCGTTTAGCTTTTTCATAGTATTCTCAGTTGTGTAAAATTAAGACTTGCTCCACTTCCCTTCAGCCCTCATCATTTTAATAAACTTTGTTGTTTTATCTTAAGTACTGAGTATGTCTGCATTTAACTCCCACCACGACCAACCAAACGTTATAAATGACACCCAGCATGCACCAAACGTTACAAATGGCGCCCAACGAAACATCGGACATTGTGAGATTGTGTCACGTGTGTATTTCACCGGTGAGGGTGATATTAGTGAATTTTTAGTTAAATTAGATGATTATATTTTGTTCCATAATCTACCTGAGAAAAGTAGATACGTAGTGCTTAAATGCTCATTGAAGGGCGAAGCACTTTTGTGGTTGGAAAATATAGGAAAGTTTTTGATTACTGATGAAGCAAAAAGTTTTGAACAAACTGTGATTGAGTTAAAGAAGGCATTTCCTCCCATTAAAGATAAAAGTATTTTGAGAAAAGAGTTCTATTGTAATAAGCAGAATATTTATGAGTCGGCGTCAAAATTTTATCTTCGTAAGCTGGAACTAAAAAATAAATTAGATTTAGATATCACATTTGAGGAATTGTTGGACATTGTTTTTCCTCTTTTTAATCCAAATATACAGGACTTTATTGAAGTTAGAGCACCGAAGAATTTTGCAGAAATGTTTCAGATATTGTCGAAGTATGAGACTCGGCATAGCTCGGATCAACGGGATTTGCGTAGCCCTCGTCAGAGACCGGTCACAGATAGTAATTTGAGAAATGAGGGGGAACGTAATTTTGTGAGAGGGGGGCAGCGATTTCCGGATAGTAATTTGCGTAATAGAAATGACGGATTTGGTCGTAATATGTCGAATACGAGTAATGGTAATAGGAATTGTGGTGGTGCTAATAGTTTTAGAAGTGGTGAGAGAAATATGTATGGAAATAGACAGAATAGTGGTTATGATCGGAGAGGGGGAGTACGGGACAGGAAAGTTTCTTCGAAAGTAAGGAGATTAACTTCGGATGAGAATTTTGAAGGTAGATCAGTGCAAAGGAGAGGTGTGAGGAGGTCGGGTCAGTTAAACTGGTAAGTGACTGTATTTCGGAAGGTATGCAGTCACAGATTAAATCGGAAAAGCCTTCTGTGAGTTTGAATAAAATTACTATTAATCCGGTTGAGTTACCTGAGGTGTTAATTATGTTAGATGGTATTGTCGTTAAAAGTGTCTTCGATACAGGGGCAGATAAGTCGTTCATTTCTTTTGATTGTTATCGGAAATATTTTTCGTATAAGAAGTTGAGGAGGTTAAGTCTGGTGGTTCAGTCGGCACAGGGAGTAGCTTGCGATAATAAAGGTTTAGTAGAGTTCAAAGTTGAAATTCGTTCGGTTAAGACATGTTGGGAGTTTTGTGTGTTAGATGGATTAACAGTGCATTGTATAGTTGGTGTGGATTATATGAAGGATAGAGGAATTAGTTTGGATTTCTTTAAAAAGTCGTTATTCGTGAATAATGATAAGAATGTGAGTAAGAAAGAGCATGTTTTAGTGTCAGTTAATTTGCTGGAGTCGGGGTTAAGTGAAATCGAGAAGGAGGAATTTAATAAGTTTTTGAATGAATTTGGAGAGGTTTTTTCTGATAAACCGGGTTTAACGTATGTTGCGTGGCATGAGATTGATACTGGTTTGAAAGCACCTGTTGCTAGTAAACCATATCGTTATGATAAAGTTAAACAAGGTATAATTGATTATCATATTCAAAAAATGCTAGCGGACGATATTATAATGCCGATTGAGTCTCCTTTTGCATCTCCAGTAGTGTTATGTCGTAAAAATAATGGGAAAAGTTTAGATAATCCAGAGGCATATAGGTTTGCAGTAGATTATAGAAAGTTAAATGCGATAACGCAATACCCTCAGTATCCTATTCCAGTTATTGATGACATTTTGGCTAATATAACGAGTACGAATTATATGTCAACGTTAGATCTTACGTCAGGTTATTTTCAGATTGCAATGAAGCCGGAGGACATACCTAAGACTGCGTTTATTACACGGGACGGTTGTTTTGCTTTTAAGAGAATGAGTTTTGGTTTATCGGGAGCGCCAGCAACGTTCCAGAAGGCCATGAATAATATCCTTAAACCTTTGCTTGGTAAGGGTGTCTTGGTCTACCTGGACGACATAATTATAATGGCAGCTACTTTTGAAGAGCATTTAAGATTATTGAGGGAAGTATTTACGTTGTTAAGAGATGCTGGGTTAACAGTTAAGTTAGAAAAACGTGAATTTTTGAGAAAAGAGATAAAGTATTTAGGAGTTAAAATTACGCGTGATGGTATTAATATAGATAATGAGAAAATTGAGGCAATTACGTCAATGAGTCCCCCAAAAATAGTAAGGAAGTGGCGACATTTTTAGGGATGGTGGCTTGGTTTGCCAAGTTCATTCCACGTTTTTCGGAGTTATGTGAACCGTTGTATAATTTAAAAAGGAAGAGGGTGAAGTTTGTATGGTCATCAGCGGCTCAGAGATCGTTTGAGTTATTAAAAGAGGCAGTAGTTTCCCCTCCTGTTTTGGCTCACCCCGATTATTCGTCTCAGTTTGAAGTGTATTGCGATGCGAATGCAGTGGGGGTTGGAGCGATGTTAGCACAGAAAGGTCGACCTATAGCGTTTGCGTCGAGAATTTTAAATGCAGCGGAAAGGAATTATTCGATTACGGAAAGGGAGTGTCTTGCAGTAATTTGGGCTTTGAATAAGTTTCGTTGTTTTTTCACTAATATACCGGTTAAAGTCATTACGGATCATTCAGCTTTGACAAAGTTAACTAATGGGAAGGGTTTGTCGTCTCGTATGGTCAGATGGTGTTTGAAGTTAGCAGAGTATAATGTGGTTATAGAACATAGGGCTGGCAAGGAGAATGCGGTAGCGGACGCTTTGTCACGAAACCCGCATGGTGATTTAGAGGTCACGGAGGAAGTTAAGTGTTGTGCATTGTCGTCGTTGGTGTTAAGGTCACGAGAGCAGTTGATAAGGGAACAGAAGTAAGATGAAGAGTTTGGTAGTTTGTATCGTTATTTGGAAAATCCTGATGATGTCCCGAGCGCAGATGTGCCTATGTTTGAGAAATGGTCCCTATCTTTTAAGCTTATCGATGGTCTTCTTTTTTATTCTAAAATTGTAAATTCACGTGGAGAATTAAGAGTTTTTATTCCGGCTAGTCTTCGTAAGGCCATTTTGAAAGAATTTCATGATAATCCATTAGCAGGTCACTTAGGAATCAGGAAAACTTATGCTCGAATTTGTGAATCCTGCTACTTCCCTAAAATGCGGGAAGCAGTGCGCGCTTATGTCTCCAGCTGTAGCACGTGCCAACGTTATAATTATAAAAATGTAAGTCCAGCTGGCAAATTAATTCCTATTAAAGTAAATTTTCCTAATGAGTGTGTAGGTGTAGATTTAATCGGTCCTTATCCATTGTCTAATCCTAAAAGATATAGATTTGTACTAGTTATAGTTGATTATTTTAGTAAATGGGTACAGTTAGTCCCCCTCAGGAAGGCTTCTGCATCTGCAGTTGCCGATGCATTTTTCGATAATTATATTTCTAAATATGGTGCACCAATTAGGGTAGTTAGCGATCATGGCCCTTGTTTTATTTCTGATATATTTAAGGCCCTGTGTGGGAAGCTGGGGATCGATCATTCTTTTACTGTTCCGTATCGTCCTCAGTCTAATATGGCTGAACGTGTAAATCGTACATTAATTCAAATGATTTCTTCTTATGTTGGTTCTCATCATGCAAATTGGGACCAGTTTCTTCAGCATTTTGCGTATGCACTTCGTACAGCAGTTCATGAGTCAACGGGGAAAACGCCTGCTGAATTGTTTTTGGGTAGAAAAGTCATTACTCCATTCCAAAGGCTAGTTATGGTGTCAGATGCGGAAAGTCAGTTTATGTGCCAGGATATTGAGAGGTTAGTTAAGGAGGCTCAGGTTCAGATGGGAAAAGCGCAAGAAAAGCAAGCTCAGTATTATAATATGCGTAGAAGGGAGTTAGAAGTGGAAGTTGGAGATTTTGTGTTAGTAGAAAAGCATTGGTTAAGTTCAAGTCGTCAAAAGAGAGTAGCTAAGTTTGGTCCGAAGTTTGTAGGTCCGTTTGAAGTTTTGGAAGTTCGAAATAATAATTTGATTGTTAATGTCAATGGTGAAAGAATGACTGTTAATCTGGATCAGGTTAGAGTTTATAAGTTTAGAGAAAATGGTAGTGAAGGTTCTCATGTGTCGAGTGGTGTTTCGCGAAATTCCCGATCCAATGAGTGTCCCTAGTCCAGCACTTCTTCATCTAATTCTTTTCATCAATATTCAAGAAGAAAGTTTGGTCAAACAGCTCCAAAAACTGTTATTGAATGTAGAAAGCCTATCAATCCGAGAGCACAGTATGATAATAAAAATAAGAGAACTGTGTCAAATACATCAGATTCTGTGTGCCATAAAAGACAAAAGATTATAAACTGTCCCGTTCCTCCACTTATTAGACAGCAACCTCAGAAACACAAATTATCTAATAGTTCACCATCTTCGGTACTTAATCCCCGGAAAAGATTTCAGATGGACACTCGCCAAACTGTTAAAAGGACTTTAAAGTCGGAATTTTTGCCCAATAAGAAACAGCATAGGTCCGGAAAGAAACGTGGTCTAGGATCTTCAGTAACTTCGGGTGCGTCTAGAAAGAGGAGACAACGCTCAGATTACCGGCATCAACAGTGTGAATCTCGTCATGGAGTGACCCCAACGAACCGGCCAGAGCAGAGTCGTCGAGCGGAACCTACAAGTATTCCACGGCATCCATTCAGAACCAGGCTGCAGCGACGACAGTCAACTGTGGCGTCACCGTACAGTTCTAATGACGAAAGATCCTTCGTACAAGGTTTCTGGGACAAGAGGAGAAAGCCATTCTGTAGTATGAAGCCGGCCAGCAGCGAATCATCTCTATGATTGGGTGATAATGTTCTTTATTAAATTTCTATTAGAATGCATATATGTGGTAGCAATGTGAAGGAATAGAAAGCAGAGAGACTGTTTTGTACTTTTGGCCATTTTTGGAATTTTTTGACGGACTCACGATTAGTGCGTAATTGTGTTCAAAATTTGTTTGCAAAATTGTTAGTTTTATGTATGTTTGAGATTTTGGTCTTAACTGCTTTTAAAAATTCTGGATCTATCTGTTAAATTGTTATGTTATTTGTTAAAAATGTTACTATATTGTTATATTGTTCATGTGTAATAAAATGTATGTTAATGTATGTTTAAATTTTCAGAAAGTACAGATAGTAATTTGGGTTATTTTGTACACGCGCCGCGGTTCAGGCGCGCACGTGTTTTGCGGTCAAGAAGTCCTTGACAAGCGTTTCTATCTCTTATACTAACATTTAATGAATTAACTTTCTTCTTATCGTTCGTGTTTTATGTGTTACGTTTGTACTTTATTTGGGATTGGTTTCCGCAAGTTGCGAAGTTTTAAGCTGCGTTTGAATTTGAAATTGTATTGTATTAAAATTGAATGTTAATGTGATTTTCTTGCAGGGAAGTATACCTGTGTTATGTATTGATTCTGCTATTTCTTTTTTTAGTTAATACAGATGAAGAGCATGATGACGTCATTTTGTAAATTTAATATTTTTTTATTGTTGCATAAGCACAGCGATGTGACGCTGTACGTATGTGCCCCAATTATTGTTAAAGTGGAGTTAAGTTCTGAAGAATTTGGGAGTTAGTTCATTGGCCAATGGGTATGTAGGTATTACGTAGTAGCAGAGTTATTTTAGTATGAAGTAAATTTAATTTTAGATGAGTTCGGAATTTGGATGAGGAAAATTTTTGCGCATTGGGTTTTTTGGACTTGGTGCGAATTCTAGTATTAGGAAAGTTATGGAGAATTTTTTGGTAAAATTATAGTTGTATTTCAATATTGAGGAAAATTTCGAAAGTTTAGTATTTTGAGAAATTTTAGCACTCCCAGTAGAGTGGGTTATTTTGAAAAAAGAAGTAATTAGTTTTGAAAGTTTTACGAGTTTTTGGAAGTTTTACGGAGGCTATTTTTAGGATAAAAGGATGATTGGATTGAATATGTGAATATTTGAGGCAAACTGAGGTTTTTTGGGTGTGATGGGTTAAAGTTAATATTTTAAAAGTTATGTTTCGGCGCTAAATTTCACCCATCACTGTGTTTTATTACGGCTCGAAATTTATAACAAGAAAAAGTTCTGGGCATGCATTTGGCCCAGCCCTTTTTCTCTGTAGAATCCGAGGGGGGGTTGTGAGGGAGTGACCTTTGTCATAAAGGCACTCTAGTATTTCTGAGATCGTGACGTCAATAATTTAACATGTGTAAGCGTAAAAGCGACATCTATCCTCTCTTTTACTTTAACTTTCTAGAGTGTGTGTGCTCTTTCGGATTCTGCAGTTAGCTCGCGGTTATTAGTAATATGTTAATGTGAAGTATCTCAGTTTGCAGCATATAAAAGCTTGGGTTTGAGTGAATGGAGAGTGTCTGGCATTAGCCAGCGAGTGAGTATCTCTGGCATCGACATTAGATAGCGAAGTGCTAGCAAATTGAAGGTAGCAGCGGGCCTCCAGTGAAGTGTAAAGGAGTTTCGATACTATTGCATGGAAACATACTTGAATACTTTTGTTCAGCACTGTAGTTTATCTTGTACCTTTATTACACGTCAGCATTAGGCTAAAATTTACTGTAAACTAAAACACTTTTAAAACAACTGAAATCACATTCTCATAAATCATCATTCATAAGCGTCCATGTACCGAATTCTTTGCGTGTCCCTGTATATCCCTTTATCTATATTCTGCAAACATTTCTCAGTAAATTGAGTGAAGCTCAGCGTAAAAATGCATAGCTTATTTAAGAACCACGTTTAAATAATTTACGAGCGAAATATAAACGCACATATCATAATTAAAATGCATTTCATCCCTCCATCAGCCATCATACGGTACTTCGGAAAGAATATACTATTTGAAATCTTTTGTATGGCCCTGTAAATGCTATGTACTTCATATTATGCAAGACAGTAGATGTACTACATATTATGCAAGACAGTAGCGTATAATTTATATTAAGCTTCAGTGATATATATCAATTTTATTATACATGAAAAAGCTTAATATATTTAAAATATGTCACACACAATTCCCCCTTTTACCATTATCTAATGGAATTCTTTTGTGTGGCCCTATAAATGAATAATAGCTACATTTTCACCTTATATTTTATATAATGCACATTTTAATATGTTTGACAGGGTATAACATCTTTAAAATTCCTTTGAAACGATTTTTCCCCATAGGCCGTAATGTAATGTGAAATTTTTGATTAGCCCTGTAGATAAACTAATCATGGTAGAAACTTCATTTTCGATAGGACTTGTGCTAGGGTAAACGTCAATAACGTCTTAAAATTTCATGGCAATCCGAGTATATTAGCGATTTTTCCCCATGGACCGTAATGTAATGGAAAACTTTTGATTCGCCTTGTAGATAAACTAATCATGATAGAAACTTCATTTTCAATAGGGTTCGTGCTGGGGTAAATTACAATAACGTCCTAAAATTTCATGGCAATCCGAGTATATTAACGATTTTTCCCCATAGGCCGTAATGTAATGGGAAACTTTTGATTCTCTCTGTAGATAAAATAATCATGGTAGATACTTCATTTTCAATAGGGTTTGTGCTAGGGTAAATCTCAATAACGTATAAAAATTTCATAGCAATCCGAGTATATTTACGGGAGTTAAAGCGCGGACAGACGGCCAGACGGCCATCCAGACAGACGGCCAGACAAACCGAATGCATAAGCACTTTTCAACTTTGTTGGAAAATGCTAAAAAGAAGGGAGAACACTTATTGGTACAACAAGTAACTCTGCTTGGAAAAGCTTGGAAATATAACTAAACCCTTCGTAAAGTTAGAAATAAAGGGGGGGGGACAGAAAAATATGCATTCTTTTAAATTAAATTTGCAAATACTAAAACCATTTTTTTATTTATTCAAAGATTAAAAAATAACGATCCATAACTGCCTCCTCACTATCCATTACGATTATATTTTAACCCATTAATGCCCAAACTATTTTCTTCATAAAACATGAAATTTTCGGTTTCCCACCACTTTTAAAAGACGAAGAACTTTTATCTTAATTTACTGAGGAATTTGTCTCGTGAAAAATAGTGCTTATTTACCTTTCTATTTACTGGTGTGAAAAGTGCTTTATTGCCTTTTTTATAATCGTCCCTAAAATGGGACGCTAGGCACTGATGGGTTAAATACTTCTATAAATAACGTTATTCACATTCGAAAATAGAAAATCACAATGCACAACGATTTAACTCCGATCCACCTAACGCAACACTCAAATTTCAACTGATAACAGGAGGTCATCGTTCGCTTAAACGAGATAAAACGAATGTTTGTTTGTTTGTTTATTGAACAACATATATCTGACTTGTGTGCTCGACATGAAGCCTGCTTATAAGCCATCGTCAATATACAGGGACGAGATAGCACACAAGGAAATATTACAACACAAGAGAAGTACAACCAGGAACTCCACACAAAGAGTGTGTGCAATGGAGCCAGTCGGATTCGAACCCACAACATCACGATCAGCGGCGTATGTCTTAACCACTCAGCCACGGAGGCCCATAAAACGAATGCAATGTTTTATCTCAATATGATTTTTGCGTTCCATGTCTACATTTTGTTATTTATGAATGATTTCCAATCATACCCCCCCCCCCCCCCCCCGGCCCTGCCTTAATATTAATTTTTTAAGCATTGACTTCCAAATATTTAGCTATTTTTAATGCAATTTTCTATGTGATTTTTAGCCATTCTTCAAGTTCCGTGGCGATTTTTTTACATCCGGAAATCGATTTCGATTTCAAACTTTTTGCTTAATATGGTTAATTTCTTGATTACAATATTTTATAATTATTAATATATATTATATTAATTATATTAATATATATTATATTAATAATTATAACAGTGAATGAACGAAAAATAGTGGTATTTGTATGTTGAAATTTTATCATAAAAACTTATACTTTTACGAGTAGCTCAAAAATAATATTTAAGCCAGAGTTTGACTAAACTACATCACTGCACTGCATTAGACAGAAAAGAGATGAAAAATAGGAGAAGAACTAAAGCTAATTATACATAAATCATATAGAGCAAGAGCCCGTGACTGTCAGACCTTCGTTATTTTATAAAAGCTGAAACTTTCTCAGCGCAGTCTTCCAACAGAGATAGGAACGATGGGTAATTATGAAATTTGGATCATGGTGGTTCTGGCAGTGACCAGGGAGCAAAGGTGTAAAAAATACCAACTTACTTTCGTCATTTTATAAAGCGTATTTTTTTTGATATTTCCTTTGGAATGATGTTAGAAATCACGTCCTCCATTGGCAGACATTTCCTGTGGTTCCAACCCCCGGCCGACAACCACTAAATTTCAATAATAGAAAATTCTACTTTCGTCATTTTATAAAATCTGAATTTTATATATGTTACTTGAGTAATTACCAGAAGATATTTCATCAGTTGGCAGACAGTTTTGGTGGTTCCAACCCTCAGCCGACAGACATATACAGCGGCTTCTCAATACACTAGAGTCTGCGCGAAACAGACATTTTCCCGTTTTCCCTTGGGTCGGAAATTGGCGACAGTTATTTGAGGTTGTTGCACGTAATTCTACGGTTGTTGACATTTTTAAACTAGTTGGATGTGTCAATCCCAAAACTTTCTTCTATATCATAAATACATTTTAATATTAAAAAAAACAAAAAAAAAAAAAAAAAAAACGTGGTGACCCCAAAGT
Source organism: Maratus speculifer (assembly GCA_964019185.1). Classification (NCBI taxonomy): domain Eukaryota; kingdom Metazoa; phylum Arthropoda; class Arachnida; order Araneae; family Salticidae; genus Maratus; species Maratus speculifer. The sequence goes on along the minus strand of OZ025290.1, from coordinate 49,567,012 downwards.
TACCCACTATCGAATTTCCTCGAACATTTGACCTAGCCCAATGAGATTCTGGTATCCGAAAAGCCTAAAACGCAAAATTTAATTAATATTCTGAGAAAATGAGCTTAGTAGTGCCTCATGTTGAGTAATTTATATAAAAACCTAATAAGCATCTATTTATGTCAAGACCTAACAGAATCTGAAATTTGATGAAATTTCGTCCATTAGTTCTTGAGATATAGTTATAACAAAAAATTTGCAAAACGTAGCCCAGCAACACCATATCTTGGACAATTTATGGCAAAACGTTAAAAAAGCGTCTAATTATGTTATGGTGTAAAAGAATCTGAAGTTTGATGAAATTCTGAGCATTAGTTCTTGAGATATAGCCAGGTTAATAAAAACATTGTAAAATATAGCACAGCAGCACCATCAGTTGAAGAATTTATAACAAAACGTTATCATCGTGTAATTATGTTATATGTCATTCTGTAACAAAATCTGAAGTTTGATGAAATTCTGTGCGTTAGTTGTTGAGATATAGCTATCGGAAAAATCATGCAAAATGCAGCATAGCTGCACCTCCTGTTGCAAGGTTAATACCAAAATGTAATCAGCATCTAATTATGTTATATACTCTAGTGTAACAGAATCTAAAATTTTATGAAGTTCTCTGCATTATTTCTTGAGATATAGCTATCGCAAAAAGTAGTGCATAATGTAGCATAGCAGCGCCACCTATAGGGCAGTTCACACCAAAACCTTATCAGTGGCAATGTATCTCAAGGTATTGCGGAATCTGTAGTTTGGTGAAATTCTGTGGATTAGTTCTTGAGATATAGCTATCATGAAAATCATGAAAAACGTGGCATAGCAGCGCCACCTGCTGGCCAATTTACACCAAAACTTAATCAGCGTCTATGTATATCAAGGGGTCACAGAATCTGAAGTTTGGTGAAATTCTGTGCATTAGTTCTTGAGATATAGCAATCTTGAAAATCATGAAAAACTTAGTATAGCAGCGCCACCTGCAGGCCAATTTTAACCAAAAACCAATAGGCACTAATTCATATCAAGGTCTAACTGAATATAAAATTTTATTACATTTCGAGCATTAGTTTTTGAGATAGAGCGCCCACAAATTTTTTGTCACATACAGACAGACAGACAGACAGACAGACAGACAGACGGACGGACGGACTCACAGACAGACATTTTCTAAAAATAGTTAAAACGTGTTCAGGACACTCTAAAACGTATAAATCTGTCGAAAACCGGAAGTCGAAAATTTTCATGAATCCAATACTTTCTTCTTGTAAAGATAGAAGAAAGTAAAAAGACCACATGAAAGAAAGGAAATGAAAGGAAATGAAAGAAAAAAATGTAATTTAACAAAATAGAACAACTATTCGAAAAATGATATTTTCAAAGACTAAAATTTTAAAGACTTAAAAAGGAATTCTATACTTAATAACAAAAATAAACATCATTTTTAGGATGACCATAACGAGTCATATATTACGTACGCCATGCATTAAACATTAATATTCCTAGACCATTAAATAAAAAAACCCCAATAGTTTATTGTTATATAGCTTTAACTGTTTAAAATGTGCATTTTTATTTGATGGAGTTAATCAGGCTGACTGCCTCTTATTACGTATGACATGGATTAAGCATTAATATTTCTGGACCCATCTTATAAAAATTTTAAATGAAATTTCAGTTTTACAATTTTTTTGAACTGCAAATTTTTAAACTTCTAAACATTGCACATTTTAAATCTTTATACCGTTGCATAGAGAAAAAAATACACTTTTGAATGAAATTCGTTTGAAATTTTTCTGACAATTTGTTTTCAAATTATTGTTATTATTTAAAGTTTTTATTACTTTTTTGTCATTGTGGCAACAGAAGTAAACCATTTTTGGACATTAAACATGGACCAATCAGAAAATGAATAAAATGCGGAATTCAACCAATAAAAACATTCAGATATACTTCGGATTTCCCAATTCTCTACCGAGGATAACAACTATTTTCCAAATTACTAAAAATTAGTTATTTATTTATGAGTATTAATGAACGTTAGCTTCGAATTCTCTCCAAGCTTGGAAACACTTATCGCCAAATATTTAAAAATATCGCCAAATTTGAAGACAAAAATTAAGAAATCATAAATATTACCGATTTGGCTATAGATTACTAATTTGGTACAATTCTCATTCAAATTCAGTATTTACGAAATTTCTTTTTATAGGATTTGTAGGTTTCTTAAAATTTCAGTAAAATTTTCAATGAGATAATAATCAAGCATTAAAGAATTTTTATTAACTCATTTAATCGAGTCACAAAAAAGCTATATTTAACAAAAACAACGAATATGAAAACTATATCTTCCCCCTGGCACATGCCGAAATGGCTGTTTTATTATGTACTTATTTATCAATAAAAAAATTGCATGTTTATAATGTTATTGATTATGATTTCCATTTTGATACTTGTTTTAAAAATAAATGAAATACGTTAGAAAATAATGTTTAGGTATTTTATGAACTTTATTTTTAATATCCACTTCAATACAAAATTAGAGTTTTACTGTTTATACATACATACTGTTAAAAAATTCTATACGTGGAGTCCCGAAAATGGCACCCAAGCTCTGTGCAGCCAGATTAAACGTTGGGAATACATAAAAGAAGCCCAAAGAACTGCACCTGTACGATTGATAATTTACGAGAAAAATTGAATATGAGAAAAATACGAGGAAATGAGATTTCGCAATGAAAGTTTTACATTTGAATGCCTTTTAATATTTAAAGTATAAATTAAATGTGATTGTCTGTGCGAAGCGAAGTCTTATACTCAGAGTACGTAACGATATTAAAAGTAAAAAAAATTCTTTCGTCAAGCAAATCTCAAAAAGTACTTGTCGGATTTTGGTTCTGTTTGTACCAGTAGGTACCTATGAAGATAATCTGGTGAATGCACCATCTACAAAAAAATAGCTCCAAGTAGTTTAAAAGTTATATTTAAAAAACTGATAAAAAAGCACAATTTATTTACATACGTCACAGAAACTTGATGTGCGTCATTTTTCACAGGCTGGATATTTTCATAGACAGCCGAACCAGAACACATGGGGTAAATTGTAATTGTCTGAGCGAAGCGAAGTTTTATACACATAGTACGTAACGATATTAAAAGTAAAAAATATTCTTCCGTCAAGGAAATCTCAAAAAATACTTGACGGATTTTGATTCTGGTTGTACCAGAAGGTACCTATGAAGGTAACCTACTGAATGCACTTACTACGAAAAATATGTTCAAAATAGTTTTAAAATTATATTTAAAAAACTGATAAAAACACACAATTTGGCTACATACGTCACGAAAATTTAATGTGCGTCATTTTCACGAGCTGGATGTTTTAATTAGATTTCCAAATTGAAGCACATGGAGCAAAGAAAATATGCAAACAATTTTCATTTAAGTGCAACAAAACGTATTAAAACTTAAAAAAACAAACTGAAAAAAAATCTCTCTCTTTTTTTTTTTTTTTCGTTAATTGAAAATAAAGAGGCCATAATTCTTAGATGCAATACTTTTTATAATTGCGTTTTATAATCGGCATTAGCATCTTTTATATTTCGAGCGTGCAAATTGGAAACAATTCTTTCGTGTTTAAATAAAATACGAGTTTAAGTTGGATTAAAAGCAGAGCTGCTAGAGCGTACCAACTTAATGCCTGAATCTGTCGTAAGTTAACAAGCTGCGCCAGCTGGTGGCAGGGGTGCAAATGAATGCGCGGGTTTGCCGTCATATATGCGCAGATGATTATTACCTCCGCATATCTTGCGCATATTTTCTGAATTTTCACTCAATCATGACAGATTAATCAAGTCTACGAGATATATTGCAAAATATTTTTGTTACAATTTGTATCGATAAAATCATGTATGTACATTTAAAAAAATAGTCACAATATCATCTTAATTTCGGGAAAAAAAGCACTAATTAGTACTCATACAGTGTCTCACAAAAGTGATGGGACACTTGTGCTTTATAAAAAGAAACTGCAATAAAATCAATAAACAAACATGTGCAAAAATTTTTTGGGTGTGTTTCATATTTAAAGTTAGTAACAATTATTACATAACATACATTTTGTCAAAATATTAAAATATTAATTTAGTAAAAATACAATTGTTCAGAACGGAGCAAAAAATGGCTCACATAAGTGATGGGACACTTACTTTTCCATCAAATATTTATCCAAAAATTTTACTTTTTAAAAGGTTTTAATATTTTGTTGGATTTCCTTTTACTTTTAAAACATGATTTAATCTTTTTGGGATTGATTCGACTAATTTTTTTGTGATTTCTGGAGTGATTTTACCCCATTCTTCTTGAAGCACCGATTTTAGTTGTTCTTTTGAAGAAATGGTGTGTTTGCGAATTCTTGCCAAATATTCTCTATGGGATTTAAGTCTGGACTTTGTGATGGTGTTTTTATTATTTCGGGACAGTTATATAGCAGCCAGAGTCTAACGTTCAGAGCAGTGTGCTTGGGGTCATTGTCCTGGTAGAATTTAAAATCGTTAGGAAGGTTCAATTTTCGTGCTGAAGATTTCAAATTTTGCTTTAAAATATCAATATACTTGTACTGATCCATTATACTGTCAATAAAAACAAGACTACCAACTCCAGCGGACGACATACACCCCCATACCATAACTCCTCCTCCACCATGTTTTACTGTTGGTACCAAGTTCTGTTTGCGAAATTCTTCCCTGGGTTTTCTCCACACCAAGATTCTACCGTCAGAACCAAATATATTAAGTTTACTCTCATCAGCAAATATAAGTTTATTCCAGTAATCAGAATTCTTATTTATGTTGGATTTTGCGAAAGCTAGTCTGAGTTTTCTATTATTTTCACTTACGAAGAATTTTTTCCTGGCTACTTTACCGTGATATCCAGCAGATCGAATTACCCTTCTAATAGTCTCAGGATTAACAAATATTCCATATAATGCTTGTAAATCAGCAGCAACTTTTGAAGCACTATTTCTTGGATTTTTTTTAATATTTCGAACGATAATTCGCTTTATTCCATTGGATAGCTTTGATGGTCGGCCAGGTCTTCTTTTATCCTGAATCATATGATTCTTTTTATATCGTTTAATGATATTGAAAACTGTTGAACGACTCAAGTTAACTGTTTCAGCAGTTTTTTTAATAGATTTTCCACGTTCAATATGCAAATTAATAACTAATTTTCGAATTTCAGGCGAAGTTTCTTTTCGTTTAGCATTCATGGCTGCACAGAACTAAAAAACACAAAAATTCCAAAACAAACTGGAGAGAAATACTGCAGACGATTTTATAAATTATTGCCAATTGCTTTTAAGTAAAAATAAAACACCAAAAAATATTGTTATTGCTTATTTCAGACGATTTTTGTTGCATATATAATGGTGTCCCATCACTTATGTGAGCTATTTTTTGCTCCTTTCTAAACATTTGTATTTTTATTAAATTAATATTTTAATATTTTGACAAAATGTATGTTATGTAATAATCTTTACTAAATTTAAGTATGAAACACACCCACAAAAAAATTTGTACATGTTTTTTTAATTTATTTGATTAGTTTCCTTTTGTAAAGCACAAGTGTCCCATCACTTATGTGAGACACTGTATGTACCATATAATGCTACGAAAAATATTGACTTTTACCCTAAAATTAAAATGACAATGCGACTTTTTTTTAAATACCCAGATTTTTTTTTTATTAAAAATATATGTATTTAAAAAAAGTCGCATTGTTATTTTATATTAGGGTAAAAGTCAATATTTTTCGTAGCATTATATGGTACTTATGAGTACTAATTAGTACTTTTTCTCCCGAAATTAAAATGATATTGTGACTATTCTTTTAAATGTACATGATTTTATCGATACAAACTGTAACAAAAATATTTTGCAATATATCTCGCAGACTTTATTAATCTGTCATGATTGAGAGAATAGCTTGAAATTTGTGATTCAATTTTTAATATGAAGTCTCGAAATAGCTTTTTCTGTTTAAAAAAAAAGAAAAAAGAGAGAAAGAGAGAGTGTGTAATCTACGATTTTAAGAAAATTATTGTCTAGATCTAGAACGTTAAATATTTAAACAAATAAATTAACAATATTTCTTTGTTTAACAAAACAACATTTAATACATACATTTAAAATTATTCCGAATATACGTATAATGAAATAGGTTTTTAAATTAAAAGAATGAAATGTTTGCAAGTTAAATAATAAAAGTCGATACGACCAAGAATACATTGGATTTTTATCGTCTGCTATTGATAATTAAAAATGGAGCTAAAGTTAAATATTTTATTTAGTATTAAATTCTATACATTTCTAAACATTGCTAAACATTATATTATCATAGGAAATACTAAGTTGTATACAATTTTGTATAATTTAGCTCATCAAGATTTAGTAAAATGTGACACTACCTCAAAATTCTGCATTTATATAATCTACTTACTAAATTATATGAGTCATCTTTCATTACATTAAAAACATAGTTATAATCGAACATATTTTAATTAGCGATGTTTGTATCGCATAGTTAAATGATATTTCATCTTAGTATATTTTATGTTAATATTTAGTCGTACTACACTTATTTATTCTATATTTATTTACAACATTTCAAACCTAAAACTTATTCTATGAAATATTTTAAAGTAATATTTTATAGAAACAAAAAAGTTTTGTTGCCATTCACACAAAAGAAACTGCAATCTACTTAATAATCTTCTAGTTATGCACCCCTGCCACTAGATGGCATATGCCTTGACCCCGCCCAACACGCCTTTAATCTTGCGGACATCTCTTCCATCGAAGTTGGAACGCTTGAAATATATGCAGTTTTGATTAAAAGCGTTTTAACATCTTGAGGGGCGCCATTTGCAGTCTGCAAACGGTTAAATTTAATACTTAAATTGCCAACTGGTACCAGTAATTTTTTAATACAATTTTGATCTCATAATATACGTGACGAAACGGTTTAGATTATTTTCAATTAAATTTGTTCGTAAATATCGGTGGAAATTAATTATTTGATCATTTTTGAAGCAGAAATGCCTTGCCCCTGAAAGGTTTAAGCAATGTATCGTGTTTAATGCGATTGAATGAGACATCCCCGATAGTCCATTACTGGCATTTAATATTATAGTTTGGCGATACTTTTTTCGTCGTCAGTATAATCAAGTAGTACCAAAAAAAAGAAACAATAGTTAAAGCAATAAATAAAAGTTATAAATAATAAACATAATAAAAAATATACATAAAACAATAAATCGAAAATATTAACACTTACAGCAATATTCAAAATCAAAGTTTTCACCAATTTGGTGACAGAAAAAATCGCGCCAACTTGGTACGTATATGACATCTACGCCATATTTATGTGTAAAAATAAGTATAAACGTTCATCAGGTATGAAATCTGACTTTCTGAAGCCCAAATTGGACCAAGATTTATAAAAATGCCGAAGTGAAGATATTAAAGGAAAAGTACCATGAAAACGGGACGGAAATATCATATACGTATTTGGGGTACTTCTTGGTTATGCTGTCGACCAAAAAAAAAAAAAAAAAAAAAAAAAAAAATCGCCAAATTATAAGATTAAATTCCAACAATAGATGACCTTGAACGTCCCATGCAGTGAAATTAAACAAGATACACGTGTTTAAAACATCATAAAGTGATTTTTATTTCAACTTTTTATGAATGTTTTACTAATTTAATTGTTCTTCTGTTGTTTAAACTAAAAATTTAGTCAACATGTATAAGTTGGCTATTAGTTTGGCGATTTGTATCATTTGGCGAAATTGGTCGACGGGATAACTAAGTAGTACCGTATTTAGTTTGGCGCAAATCTGGCGAAAATCATTTTTTAATTATTTTCTATTATATTAAAAAGGAAGTAACAATAAATAAAAACACGATTAAATACAGATTAATTTAATATAGGGAAAAAAAAACAATTGCCGGGTTACCAGTTCATGCAAATAACGATAGTTCGAGGCCAATTACGTGGAAGAGTTCCTGTTCTGGCATTTTTGGTGAAATTTTATTTTTTATTTTATTTTTATTTTATTTTATATTATATATTCAGGGTTCGCACAGACTCCTTGGTAGGGTGGAGCGAAAAAAATTTTTTTTTGAAAATCAAAAACGGGTAGGTGCCAAAAGTTGCCTTTATACTAGTACATCATCTGCGTGAAATTTTACCGCTGAAAAAAAATGGCTTGAGTCTGCGCTTTTGCTCCAAAAATCGGGTACAATTTGTCATTTTTTGACATTTTTTCAAAGTAGCAGCCGCCCCAGATAATCCAAACGGCATGGTACGCCACTGATAAGTTCCATTATGCGTTGTAAAAGCTGTCAAATGTTTACATTCCTCAGCCATTTTAATCTGCCAATAACCCCTTAATAAATCAATCGATGATAAATATTTAGCCGCCCCTGCGGTATTCATGATTTCCTGAGAATCTTTCATCGGAAAGGTTGGCACCTGAGTTACCGAACTTAACGCTCTATAGTCTATACAAAGTCTAAACATTTGCGTCTTTTTTCGCCACACAAACAATTGGATGACTGATTTCAGCGTTTGATACCTCGATAAGATTTAATTCTAATAACTCCTGAATCTGTCTATCTACTTCCTCTTTGTAAGCTACCGGTACACTATATAACTTTGGCTTTTTCCTTTCCACCCCCGGTTTAAGATCAATACGATGCTCCCCTACATCCGCTGGTTGTACAGGACCCATAAACACCTCTTTATTCTCCCTCAAAACAGACTTTATATCTTTGACTTGACTATTAGATAACCCTTTTATTTCGAACCTTTCTATATCTTGTTCTACTTCCTGATCCCGGTTCAAAATAGGAATTTCCCCAACTTCTCCAAATTCCTCATCTCCCTCGAAAACAATATTAACTATATTGAATTTAGCAATAAATTCTCGTATTTTATTTTGCTGTACATGCTTCCTACACCCGTATAGCTTCCTACATCCCGTCGGCTAACTCAACTATCAACGAATGCTCATTTTGTTTTTCGACTATGTTTGCCGGCCCTTGCCATCTAGAATATAACTTATTAGTTGAATCGGGGATTAACAATATTACCTTATCGCCTACTTCAAACGTTTTTTCTTTTGACCTTAAGTTATAATGATACGCCATTCTATTTTGTTGCACCTCAGACGATAATTTTGCCTCATTTGCGGCTCTTTCTAAACGTCCTCTAAGTTTATTCAGATACTCATGAATCGGCGTAGTATCTAACTGCGCCCCCTTATTTTCTCATGCCCAGGATGACTTGAGAATCGATAAAGGACCCTCCGGCGCTCTACCATATAATAATTGGAAAGGTGCGATTCCCGTCGTAGAATTTGGGACTTCCCTATACGCCCATAATACAAATGGTATTTGTTCATGCCATCTTTTTCCTTCTTCTCTAATAGTATGATGTAACATACGTTTAAGGGTCTGATTAAATCGTTCCACAAGCCCGTTAGACTGTGGATACTGTGGGGTCGAAAATCTTGGACTAGCACCTAACCTTTTCTCAAATTCTTTCGTTAAGTCGGCAGTGAAATTAGTTCCATTATCACAGACAATTATATTTGGAATTCCGGTCCTCATAAATATTTGAAGTAACGCATCACACGCTGTTTTAGCAGTTAAACTTTGTAGAGGGATCGTATCCGCCCACCTGATATGTTGATCAATTAAGGTTAGTATATACTGATGCCCTTGTGAACTTTTAGGATCAATAGGCCCAATTAAATCAACATTAACCACCTGAAATGGGAGTTCTGGCCGCGACACTGGGGAAATAGGAGCTCTATCATTTACTTTAACCCCTCTAGTCAATTGGCACTCTAAACATGACTCACAAAATTGTTTAGTTTCTTTCGCCATCCCTTCCCAATAAAATGAATACCTGATTCTCTGTAAAGTTTTCTTAGCTGCATGATGCCCTCCAAATACCGAACTATGCGCTAATTTTAGGATTTCTTCCCTTCTTACTTTGGGTACTACTAATTGCGCTATAGTTTCGCCTAACAATTTCTCTTTATGATACAATAAATCATTTATAATATAATAATCCCCCTTATCCATTTTAGCTAATTCCCAAGCTTTCTCTAACTCTTTACATTCTAATTGGGATTCCTTCAACATATCAGAATTACTAACAATGGCTTCATTATCTTTCTCCACTTCCGTTTTTTCCGTAATCTGAGTTTGTACATTTTGCGAACTCGCTTCTATTGCGTAAACATTACAACTATTGTTATTCATACCTTCCTTTTCATTCAAGTTATCAATAACTTCCGAATTATCAATAATAATTTCTGAACTTTCTAATTCTTGGGCCTCTAGCAATGATTCCTCACGGTTGACACCTGACAACTCATTAATCACTTCGGGATGTAAAATTACTTGCTCATTAATATTATCAGTCACTGCGCAAAGTACTTCCTGATGAATTATATTCGTTTGTCCGAATTGCGGAATAGCTAACGGTAGTTTAACCAACGGCGATTTAACTGCTTCACCGAATAACCCTTGTAAATAAATACTACCTGCTCCTTTTAATTTCTCTTCCGGTACCAAATCTTTATGAACAACACTAATTTCACATCCAGAATCAACCAATCCCTTTGCTTTTTGCCCATTCATACTAACTTCAATTTTCTCAAGTTTATTTAATTTCTCACCAATAACGTTAGTTCTCTGTTCGGCCTTTGCCGATATTCTCGCCACAATAGCTCTGTTAGGTAACTCTTTGTTTTCTTTTACCACAATCTTATGCACACCCGCTTTCGGATCTCGCCCTTTATTACCATTACTTCCCTCATTACCCACTTTATTACAAAAACGTTGGTAATGACCTCTCAAACCACATTTAAAGCATTTAGGAGCTGAAGCATCACTAGGCTTCTTAAAATCTATTTTCCTATCCGAAAAAGAATTAGTCTCATTACTCCCGTTTTGCCTTCATATATTACCAACTTTGTTATCATCCCTCAGTCTCTTTTTTTCATTGTTTACGTGCCTATCTTTACCTTTAAAACTTTTATACGTAACGGCGTAAGACTTATGTTTAGCGTCAAAATAATTGTCACATTCTTTAGCAATTTTAGAAGTTTCTAACCATTTACCTTGATGAATTAACCCAATATATGACGCGGTATCCTCATCTAACGTACTTACTAATTTATCCGTAACTATTAACTGGTTGACCTTTTCATAAGAGTCAGCACCTCTAATCTTACAATAATTTTCCCATGTCGCTATTAAACGCGATACAAATAATACATGAGTTTCGTTCTGGTTTCTCCTAGCCTTCTTAAAATTTTCCAAACATGCCTTCGGTGTCGGCTCATGTTCCCTTAGAACTAACTCCTTTAACTCCTCATAATTCTCCATTTGTTCCGTAGTGGTATAAATTAACAAATTATCCGCCTTATCTCCTAACATATTTAGTAGAATTTCGGCCTGCTGGTTTTCCGGTACATTTTTAGTTTTGAATGCCCTTTCTAAGCTGTTAAAAAATAAATTCCATCTCTCACTCCCTTCTGGTACCTTTGATAGATAGAGTTTTAACACTTTTGATCAATTTTTCTATGTTACTTTCATTATTAGAATCTCTAGACCCATTGAAATTATTTGCCGATCCTTGCACCCTTAGTTTCTCCATTTCTAATTCATGTTCCATTCTTAATTTTTCCATTTCTAACTTTTCCTGCTCTAATTTTTCCTGTTTTTCTTCACGCTTTAACCTTTTCTGTTTTTCTAACTTTTCGCGTTCTAATTTTTCCTGTTTTTCTAACTTTTCGCGTTCTAATTTTTCCTGTTTTTCTAACTTTTCGCGTTCTAATTTTTCCTGTTCTAATCGTTCTGCAACAATAGCGTCAGATAATTCCTTAATAACCCCCTCGTCATAATCATCACTGTCCATTATCTTTTTCTTAAGCTGAATTCTGGTATCACCTTCCGCGAATTCAACACCCAATTCTTCAGCTATCACCTGAAGATCAACCTTTTTTAGTTTCAATAAGAAAGCCATACCTTCACCGATTGTTATTACCCACAAGAATAGTTAAACCAACCAAATTAATATTTCCTAATTTTTTAACTTAGTACAGATACATCTCCACTTATTTTACTAATTAATACCCTTCAGATAATCAATGCATTTAATTTCTAATTAACCTACTGAATACTCTAATTTTCCTTAACCATTGATATTACACAATTTACTTCCAATAAAACAAAAGACAACACAACAATTCGATTTGACTACTATGCAATACAGATTTCAATTTATACACTTAGATAACAACATACAATTTACATAATAATACTGGTACGTTGGAATTGAATAGAAGTATTGGTGTCAATCAAGAAAATCCACATAAAGAAAAATTGTATAACATGTATATATAAATTTCTACAATTATCCTCACTAAAATATTTCCAAATTCAATACTGGTTCTTACACTTAAAACAAATATACTGAAAATCTTCACTTTTATTTTTCCTCACTATGGCTCTCTTTTGAGACTTTTTTTTTTTCTCTGGCTCTCTTTTGGGCCTTTTTTTCACTATGGCTCTCTTTTGCGCCTTTTTTTTTAGCACTTTCCAACAAAGTTGAAAAGTGCTTATGCATTCGGTTTGTCTGGCCGTCTGTCCGCGCTCTAACTCCCGTAAATATACTCGGATTGCTATGAAATTTTTATACGTTATTGATGTTTACCCTAGCACGAACCCTATTGAAAATGAAGTATCTACCATGATTAGTTTATCTACAGGGCGAATCAAAAGTCTCCCATTACATTACGGCCTATGGGGAAAAATCGTTAATATACTCGGATTGCCATGAAATTTTAGGACGTTATTGATGTTTACCCTAGCACAAACCCTATTGAAAATGAAGTATCTACCATGATTAGTTTATCTACAGGGCGAATCAAAAGTTTCCCATTACATTACGGCCTATGGGGAAAAATCGTTAATATACTCGGATTGTCATGAAATTTTAGGACGTTATTGAGGTTTACCCTAGCACGAACCCTATTGAAAATGAAGTATCTACCATGATTAGTTTATCTACAGAGAGAATCAAAAGTTTCCCATTACATTACGGCCTATGGGGAAAAATCGTTAATATGCTCCGATTGCCATGAAATTTTAGGACGTTATTGACGTTTACCCTAGCACAAGTTCTATCGAAAATGAAGTTTCTACCATGATTAGTTTATCTACAGGGCGAATCAAAAGTTTCCCATTACATTACGGCCTATGGGGAAAAATCGTTAATATACTCGGATTGCCATGAAATTTTAGGACGTTATTGACGTTTACCCTAGCACAAGTCCTATCGAAAATGAAGTTTCTACCATGATTTGTTTATCTACAGGGCGAATTAAAATTTTCCCATTACATATTTTAAATATATTAAGCTCTTTCATGTATAATAAAATTGATATATGTCTCTGAAGCTTAATATAAATTATACGCTACTGTCTTGCATAATATGAAGTACATAGCATTTACAGGGCCACACAAAAGATTTCAAATAGTATATTTTTTCCGAAGTTCCGTATATGTGTCCGATGATGGCTGATGGAGGGATGAAATGCATTTTAATTATGATATGCGCGTTTATATTTCGCTAAATATATGCACATTATATGGTGTGTATAAATGTTATAGTTGATATACAGGGCTACCCATAAAGAGCTCATATACGTTACTGAATATGAGCGTAGATTATTTAAACGTAGTTCGTAAATAAGCTATGCATTTTTACGCTGAGCTTCATTCAATTTACTGAGAAATGTTTGCAGTATATAGATAAAAGGATATCCAGGGCCACGCAAAGGATTCGGTACATGGACGCGTATGAATGATAATTTATGAGAATGTGATTTCAGTTGTTTTAAAAGTGTTTTAGTTTACAATAAATTTTAGCCTAATGCTGACGTGTAATAAAAGTACAATGTAAACTACAGGGCTGAACAAAAGTATTCAAGTATGTTTCCATCTAATAGTATGAATTTCTGAAAAAGAAATCTCAAGCTACTGGGTATTTTCTTGCTAAACTAAATTTTCCCGTTATATGAACTGACGTATGAAATACAGGGCTGTTTTAATGTACTGGAATACATATTTAGGTATATTTGGCTATATACTATTATTTCCCTAAATAACAAAGTTTTGTTAAAGATTTCATTAAGTGTTGGAAAGTGCTTCATAATGTATGCTTAACGCATGATTTTTCATACTTGTTTTTCTCACTACTATTGGCCAATTAAAATTTTAAGCAAATGTTATTATACACTTTTCAAACTTAAAAAAATGTTGCTTCATTTAAATATTACTTTAACAATAATTTAAATTTAAATAAAGTTAATTATTCCTTCCAACTATATTAACACAATTAGTAAAGAAAATATCTAGCCCTCTAAGCGTTTGGCCCGTAATATTCCGTACACTAAGCTCCAGGTTTCACTGCAATGTAAGCAATATTTAAGATATTATAATTCTATACATTTAATGAATTTTCAAAGCATTGAAGAGTGATTATGACTCTCAAGGATTACATTTATATTCCTAAATAAGATTTTTTATGAAATATTGACAGAATCATATTTTATTAGCATTTAAAATAAAATGCCGAGAAAACAACATTACAATTTTACCCATTTGCAAGACGCTTGGAGGGCTAGATAAAGAGCTCAAGTTATTATGATCTTTCCTTAAATATGGTTATGAACACTTCATAGGTAGGAAGTATTGATAAAACACATAAATAATATAGACAATTTACTTAAATTACTATTATTTATACAACAACAAATTTTGGTTCGAGATGTCAGTAGAAGGATATGATCAAAACACCTTACCTTTATACTTTATTTGCTGGGGTACTTTTCTAATCACAGGTAGTTCCACGATGTAGCATAACAAATAAAAAATGGCACAAACGGTAAAATGGCACAACAGTTCAGTTTAGTTCTTTCTAATAAGGATACGCACAACACTTTAGTCCACACTAGACGATACGGCACGACACTTTAGCACCCACTCGACGATCCGGCACGATACTTTAGCACACATTCGACGACACGGCACGATACTTTAGCACGCATTCGACGATACGGCACGACACTTTAGCATACAATCGACGATCCGGCATTAATACGCAAGAATTCCACTGGATACTCCGGCATTAACAGACTGCAACACGGCTCGCTGGTCACTGGTTTCAGGCGATTCTATCCCGACGCTGCCACCAATTTGTCGGACGTTCCTCTCAGTCCACACAACTTTGACGAATGTCCGTGGTAGATATAGCCACCGATATTACTAGGTGATATCGGTCACCCACTGTGAGGTTTGTGTAAATGAAGACTTACGCTGTCAGGTAACTGAATTATCAGTTTATTAAGAATATATGTACACACTAAATACGCTATTTACAAATATATACAATTACAACTCGGATATAGGTGATCCGGTTCAACATTAAATTAGATACAGTAAAGATTGGCTGTGTACTATTCCAATTACACTTTCCACTTCACACTCAATACACGTTAAATTCACTTTAGCGGAGCTCAACCTTGAGTCTCCCAACACAAGTATACTAGTCCTGCACTTCTTAGCCCAGAGCACTAAACACCAGGACGTCAGTGTCCTTTGCTCACCAGAAAACGCACTGCTTATGCTCTTACACACAGAGCAACTTCTAGGTCCGAAACCTAGGTACGGAATGACTAAACTGAGGCAAACTTGCCCTTTCCAAATCACTGCTTTCCCCAACATAAACCCCTTTGCAGCTTCCTCATTGGACACATACTCCATTCTTTTCTTGCTTAGTGACATGCTGCTAATCTGCTCATCATCTGCATACTTCACTGACAGATGGACATGCCTCTCAGCTATCTCCTTTCTCTAACACACCACCTGCAAAGGATTATCTGGCAATTCCCCTTTCCACAAAGAAGGAATGTCACCTTGGAAATTCTGTACACAACCATACAATACGGAATATTCAAATAGAGAAAGAGTAGAAATTCCATTCTTTAGCACAGGTGCTATCAGATCCTGACAATCATGTTTTACGGTGTCAAAATTAACATGGAAAATACTATAAAAAGCAAAATGCATTAGATGTACATAGTTTTAACTAAAAATATCTGCACATATATTTTTTAAAATAGTGAAACGTATGGGATTTTCCTTCTTCGTTTTCTCTTCAATGCAGCAACCTCAAATAACTGTCGCCAATTTCCGAGCCAAGGGAAAACGGGGAAAATGTCTGTTTCGCGCAGACTCTAGTGTATTGAGAAGCCGCTGTATATGTGTGTCGGCCGTATATGTGTGGAACCACCAAAACTGTCTGCCAACTGAGGGAATATCTTCTGGTAGTTACCCAAGTAACATATATAAAATTCAGCTTTTATAAAATGACGAAAGTAGAATTTCCTATTATTGAAGTTTAGTGGTTGTCGGCCGGGGGTTGGAACCAAAGGAAGTGTCTGCCAATGGAGGACGTGATTTCTAACATCCTTCCAAAGGAAATATAAAAAAATTACGCTTTATAAAATGACGAAAGTAAGTTGGTATTTTTTACACCTTTGCTTCCTGGTCACTGCCAAAGCCACCATGATCCAAATTTCATAATTACCCATCGTTCCTATCTTTGTTGGAAGATTGCGCTGAGAAAGTTTCAGCTTTTATAAAATAAGGAAGGTCTGCCAGTCACGGGCTCTTAGACTAATAATTTATAAGTCATTTTGAAATTTTTATGCTCAATCTATACATTAATGTCAGTATTCATTAGAAATTTTGAATTTTTTAGAAATCATCTTCATAGTACGTATTTATATCTTAAAATTAACCATCGAGAAGACTTCCAAGATTCTTTTCTAACTCTGCCATCTGTCTAAGGCTAGAGTCCCCAGAATAAAAAGCCTGTATTATTAATGCATTATCAATGTACTATTAATGCTTGTCTTATTAATGGTGGTGGTAATTAATTTTGAAGATTAATTTTGAAATAAATCCGGTATTTTCTATTATTCCACAGAAACGTAATTTAAAAAAATCAAAGGTTTTTTTAGAAAGTTTGTTGCTTCTGCCATTCCCAGGTGGTACAGTCACCGGCTTAAAATATAGTCTATGTAGGATCAGAGATTGTCCCCTTTGAATCGCAACCATGACTTTTATAATCGGTTTATTATATCCGGAGATTGAATAGAAATAGTAATTTAGCAATTTTTTTAGAAAGCCTTTTGCTCTTTTCCATCGCTTCATGACCTATAAATTCCGAATTTATTTTTCACAGTTCTTAGAGAACAATAATATTTTATAAGTAATTATAAAGCATATTGAAATTTTCTAGTTTCATTACTATCACAGCAGTCGCAATTTAGAATGTTTTTTCCCCTTGCAATCCTGAGGTGGTAGCGGAACGCTCATAAAATTTATCTTATATTTGAACAGTCTCTAACACCACCAATTTGCAACCGTTACTTTTTAAATCGGTTGGGTATATAATAAGATGCATAAAAATCATAATTAGAATGTTTTTAGAACGCTTTTAATTCAACTTATCTTTCTAAATTTGCAATTTTCTTACGACAGTTTTTAAAAAGCGTTTGCCTTTTTTAAGAAATTACCACACAAAATTTCAAAATGTTAGACACGTCAATTGTGCAGAAAACGCAATTTAGAACATTTTTTACACTTGCAGCCCTCAATTTGCACCCTCCAGACAACAACATAAAGTATAGCCTATATTGAAGCAGGGGCTGACACCACCAGTTTGCAACCATTACATTTGAAATCGGTTTGATATTTCCTGAACATAGAAAACCCAATTGAAAACCCTTTTCACATATATTCACTCCTTTAAATTTCGATTTTTTTTGGAAATTGTTCTTGGAGAAGATTTACTTCTTATAAGAAATTACCATTGTCAAATTTTAAGTTATTTTCCGAGATTGCTCACAAATCGGCATTTAGAATAATTTTAGAACGCCTTTTGCGCATTTTCATTCTTTTTAAATTTCGATTTTTTTGGTAGAAATATTATTAGGTATCATTTATATCTAATAAGTAAATACCTCGCCAAATTTCCTGGATCGACTCCTTTCAATAATACAAAGATCGCATTTTTAAAACGTTTCTTACTCCTACACCACTTTGGGTTAGTGACAACCTACATAAAATACAGCCAATCTTGCGGCAAAAGGCTGGCACAATCATGCTGCTGGGGAAAACAAATGCTGCAGTCAAAATGTTATATTTGTATTAGAATAACCAAAAAATTCATTGTATTGCCATAAAATATATAATATCCGAAAAATAAACCATGAAAATATCATGTGTACGTGTCCATATTAAGAACAGTAAGTCCATTTTATATATTTTTTCTTTACGTTAAGCATTGGAATAAGTAAATGAGTTGTAAAAGATGATGAAACTTTCGAATTTTGAGTGATTTTGAAGGGTTTTTTTTGTTCTTACTTATGATATAGATTCCTAGATTAAGAAACATTTCGCCCTTTTTTAATCGATAAAAAATTTTCTTATTAAAAAGCCTTACGATTTTCATCGCGTACTTCGGGAGTTCCATCGAAAGCTTGCCATCCACTAAATTCATCTGGTAAGTCAGGCCGAGTCATCCAAACTTCATTCCACATATGAAAATTCCTGAAACATTAACGAAAACTTCTTTTTAAAAAGAACATTCAAGAAGTGTACATAATAAAAGTGGAATTTCTATTGTAACAAACTGCTGGTCGTTGGAGGCCACCGTAATACTTACCCATCATGGATATGCATACGATAAAATATGAAAATAAAACGTATGAAAATTATTTATAAAATGAATCGCAATTCCAAAATAAAATTTAAACGTATATTTAGATATTTTTAATACATAGTCATGCTCTGTTACAGAATTGCTGACGAACAAATTGCGGCAAATTATATAGAACTCCAAATTATTCAAGTAGTACTGAATTGTGTCAAAAAAAAAACATCCTTATAACTCCAAAAATAATAATCATGTTAACTAACAATTTACTGCGTCGAACTGAGCTCTTCATTTCCAATTAAAATATATCTTTGAATTGAAATTTGAATGAAATACAGGATCATGAAAAATCAAAAAATGTGGAAAACAGAATTACAATTATCTCGGCAACTAATAATCCGATCAACTTCGTTCTTGGTTCAAAATTTGTGTTATTTTATTGCCTTTTAGGTACATTCCGTAAAATAAATATTTCGAAATTTTTTATCTACCTTTCACCAGAACGAAGTTTTCGAGGGTCCGAAAAATAATAGTTCCGGATAATCGAGGTTACTGATATTAAATAGGCTTTGTTTCATTCTTACATACAAAGTACATACAAAATTTGAAGTCTATCGGGAGATATAGCGTTTACAGACAGACAGACGGACATCAAATTTTTTTTTCTAAAAATATGTTTTTCGGAATCTCCACTATTTGAAACGTGTAAATCCGTCAGAAAATTTTTTTCGATTTTCAAAACGATTGCATGATTTACCCTATACTACGTATGATGAGTAAGTAAAAATGTTGATAAGTTCTTTCAAAACTAGTTGTCTGTACTGACCAGACTGACCAGATCTTGGGCAAAAGAGATCAAAGAGAGATCGGTTGAAAGTAGAGGTGCTCGATTTCTTTCAGAAAAAAATGCACAGTAAGTTGTTCTGCTTTTATCGAGCTACCGTCCTTTTCTATGCCATAGTAAACCATGCTGAATAAAGTTTTTTCGGTAACACATTTGTCTAAAATAATTAATCAATTTAATAATTATCATACGAAAAACTGGTATTAAAAACTGGTAGAGAGAAAAGTAGAACTAGATCTAAAACAGGTTATAGTAAAAATTGGGAAATATTTTCTATTTAAAAAAGAACATAGAAAAGAAATGGAATCAGATGATCTGTAAAGCTTATGCAATAACCCAAATTTTTATTAGCTGAAAATGTGGACTGAGCTTTACTGGTGCCTTATATTCAGAATTATGCTTTTAGCCACTCAAAACAGTTACTGAGCAAAGTAGTCATTAGAATATATCGCTATATTGTCTCAAATCAGTTAAGCTCCACAACGCTAAACGAATATAAAACATGAAGTAATAATTAATGTATAACATTAATAATAATCAAGTTGTTGAGGAATTGATGTAGATAGATATGTTTGAACACAAATATTTAATATATGGTTGAATCATATGTGCTCAGGGTTTGAGGTTTACTTGGAGCTTTGATCTTTCTCTTATCAAAACCGCTAAAATGGAATTGTGTCCACACTTTGCACTGAACGGATCATCATACTTCTCATACTTCATTACTTCAGCCTATAACCTATAGTTATGAACCCACATTTTTAAACTAATTATGGGTGATTGGAATATGGTGTGAGTTAAAAAAATGCCTCTTTTACCTGATTGATTTTAAGGCAGCAGTAAACTTCAGTTCTCATTTTCAACTAACAGAAATTTGGGATATTGCATGAGCTTTACAGATAATCTGATTCCATTTCTTTTCTATGCACTTTTTTAGATTGAAAATATTTCCCAATTTTTATTATAACCTGTTTTAGATCTAGTTCTACTTTTCTCTCTGGTTCCACCAGTTTTTCTTATGATAATAATATAATCCCTTGACTCATTTCATTTACAATATACAACTTTAATTTGAAACTGAAAAGTTTAAAACTCATGACTTTTTTTTTAATTTAAATAAAAAGAACATAAAAAATAAAAATAATGATATTTTGAAGTTTAAAATTGCAGCGAAGGACCAAAACATAAATAAATCCAATTTACCACAGCCTAAATCTTACCAAAGGACTTTTGCACAGTAACCAATAAGTGCATTTCATTTGGACGTTGCCATTAAACAATTAACAAATAATCGTGATTTTTGTGCCACATATGTTAGCGTAATATGTAATAAATAGTCGCTAGTAGTAGATATCTTATTGTAAAGCATAAGTAACTTTATCATCCCATTAGCTTTCAAGAGATATTTAAATTCTAGTATGATAAAACGTTTAGAAAAATGTAAAAAAAAATTAAATAAATAAAAATAAATAAACAAATAAAATAAATAAATCCTTGCCGGCTCGGATTACAGGCGGAGGTATATTCTGAAGTTTAGTACTAATTATACAACTAAAAAAAAAGAATATTGCCCAGTTAAACTGATGGCATTGAGCTCACAGGCTACGCATACTAATTGTACATTATAGTCTTATATTTTTAAGGGTTAATTCGGTTCGAAAAAAAATTAAGAAGGGGAAACAGCTCTGCCCTTTCGCCTTTTTTATACTTAATCATTGAATCTCCTAAACTATCAAGGACATGCTTTATCATATAAGAAATCTATATCCAAAATTCAGAGCGAATCGGATAATTCTTAATAAAAACCCATTTAGCATTTATATAATTTAAGAGGAGTTATCCCCCTCTTTTATAATTGACCATTAAACTTCAAAAACTAAAGTTGAACCTCGAAAATCCGGACCTCCAAAATCCGGAAATCTCTAAAATCCGGACACTTTTCCGATTTCAGTTTTATTAATTTTTAAAATAAGACATAGCTGTAATTTTCATCAACTACAGTTAAATTCTGATAACTATACTAAAAAAAATATATATAGATATATTCTGGTTAATATTGTAATGACTTGCAGTTAATTAAAGACTTTATTATTACAAAAATTAAAAAGTTAAAAAGCGTTCTACAAAATTTACAGTAATGAATCATAACGAAATGAATGAATCGTTGAATTAATCATGAATTTTGATACTTGAAAAAATTTGGGTTTAAAAAAATAAAACGTAAATTCTGTCGAAAAAATGCAGGAAAAACGGAGAAATTTGTAAAAAAAAAGAAAGCCAAAACAAGCATGAAATCAATTAAAAAATCTTGAAAAAAACGCACTTCATCAAAGATTCATGATTCATTCATTTCATAATGATTCGTCTTCACTCTCAATCGCCTTTGAGAATCGGGAGGGAGGGCACTTTCTCGGGATTTTTTGAAAATTTCAAATTCTTTATAAAGTGGGGAGGGGCGTTTGATCGGGAAGAGTGGATTAAAGGGATTTTATGGTATTATATAGCCATAAAAAAAGATTTTTTAATAAACCTCCAAAATCCGGAAATATCGAAAATCCGGAATCGCCGCGGTCCCGACGGTTCCGGATTTTCGAGGTTCAACTGTATTCAGAAATTTGAACGAAATCTGACAATTCTGCTTGGAAAACCCATTTATATAAATTAAGGGGAGGGGCATTAGAACCCCCGTTCCCCCTGTATATACTTCAATGAACACCTAATAACAGTCACGGAATCGCCTCATCAGAATGATCCTATATCTAAATTTTGAACGAAAGCTTAATTCTACATGAAAAACCCATTAATATCAATTACGGGGAGGGTCATGAGCCCCCCATTCCCCCTCTTATACATATCAAATAAACTCCAAAAACTAATCAGGAAAGCGCCTTGTCAGGATATGCCTATATACAAAATTTCAAGTGGATCGGATATTTTTATCATGAGTTATCGCGTTACGTACGAACATACATACAGAACGGGCGGACACATAAGCTCTCAGGTTATGTTAGCCTGTGAGCTAAAAACTAAATCAGGTTTTGAGGTTAACCCAGTTTCATCACTATGAATGAGAACTAGAGAGTTAAACCTTTTGTGAAAATTCTAATGTACACACATACATACATTCATGCACATGAAATAAATTCAAAAATATCGAAAATAAATTCAGATAACTTGAAAATGTTAAAATATGTCAATATTTCCATATCTGGATTTTTTGGCATGTGTCATTACGTTTTTTAAATCACACATGTTGTTATATATTCATTTGGTGACATATATTTTCAATACTAGGATTTCATTCAAAAGGATTACAGTATGCACAATTTTGCTGGGAACATAGATTTAATTTATGACAAGTGACGACACAGATTTCTGACATAACTTCTAATAAGTGTAGATAATGAGCTACTTTAATTTATTAAATTAGTACACAAATTCAAAAAAAAAATATTAGAATTTAAAATAGCACTTATCAATTCGTATATTTTTAGCTATTGTGATAATTCTTTGAGTAATCCTTCTTTAAGATTAACTAGTAGATTGAACCCGGGTTTCCCGGGTTCAATCTCCCGGGATCCCACCGCTGCCACCAATTTGTCGGACGCTCCTCTCAGTCCACCAAACTTAGAAGAATGTCCTAGGTAGTTTAAGCTGGCACCACCGATATTAATGGGTGATATCGGTCACCTGCTGTGAGGATTGGTTAAAATAACCCTGACGCTGTTAATGAACTGAACTAACAGTTTATTTAAGATATAGATATGTACACAAGAAACAATATTTACAACTATCTACAATTACAACTCGGATATAGATGATCCGGTTCAACATTAAATTAACTACAATAAACGTTGGTTGTGTACCGTTCAACTTATACTTTCTTCCTCACACTCAACGCACGTTGGATACGCTTTATCAGAGATTACTGCAGAATCTCAATACACAAGGGTACTAGGCCTCACTTCTCGGCCTATAACACTATCCACCGGGACGCCTTGTCCCACGCTCAAAATATACACTATCCAACAGGACCACAAATCCTGAGCGACCTATCGGTCTCAACGCCAAGCGAGAACTGTCTAACCTCTCCGTCCAGAGTTGACCTTGTCAGAGATCTTCCTTCCCCCAGCAGGGTTTCTTAGAGTTCCTCCATTGGTTCAATTCCGCATACCGACTTTGAGTCATGACATCTACTGTTTACACATCACTCCAATAGCTAGATGACAGCTGAGGCACGCCCCGCGGCCATCACTTTCATTCATCAACGAGTGCGTCATCTGCACACCCGTGTCAACATCTGTCATTCGTTATTATAGAAAAGAAAGAAAGATATTTCGAGCTTCACGGATACACAACCCACAATACATAAAATATTCAGATAAGGAAATGTTATTCCTTTCTGATTCAGGGCAGATGTCTTCTAGGAACCTGACAGTCCGCTTAAAGGATTAAACGAAAAATATTAATTATGGAATCAAATAAAGCTATCAAATTTATCAAAAGTCATATTTCTGTATTAGACGCATGTCAGGAGTTAGCAGTCGAAGATTTTGCTACTTAAGGCAGCGTTTTTGTTTCTGATCATTTCAGTGCTTTGAACGCGTAATACAGTCTTATGTTTTTTAAATTTGTATTTATTTATATTTCATTTATTTATTTATAGAGAAAATTTTTAATTCGTATTTTTTTATATTTCTTTTATTTATTTATAGAGAAAATTTTTTATTCGTATTTTTTTATATTTCTATTTATTTATAGAGGAAATTTTAATTTTGCTATAGATTATTAGCCGGAAGCAAACCCAGAACTTTTTATATATTGTTTTAAGGCCAAATGGATAAATCTTTCGTAATAGTTTCACGCGGTTAGAGATAAATTTAAAAATAATTCAGATCTAATTATTTTTTTTAAAACCACAGCCAATCAGTAAACTAAAAAAACTAAAATACAGTTTTCAAACAAATTAAATTTCAAAGTATTTTTTTTTCCTGTTTGGCAATGTAAAAAATTAAATTCTTTGATTGCATGCTACATCTGTTTTTTTAATCATTTTATCTCTGTTTTTCACTATTCTTTTTTTATTTATTCATAGAGCCTTAATTTCAATATGGAAAATTATCTGAAACAATATTTATAGATTTTTGTGTAACTTGTGTGTTATTATTTCTTAATGAAGATATCGTGATAGAGATTAAAAAGAAACGCTTGAAAAATATAAAAAATAAAAAGTTTTGATTCAAATTGCAATTGAAAGTCGACTTCTTTGTCCATACGACTGAATAAAAATTGAAAATATTCGATGCTTAGAAAATTGAAAAATTGCTATAACGAAAATTCCAAAAGTGATTTCATCGTCAAAAGTTGCCATTCGCAAAATGCATCAGTGCTATACACTAACACATTTTTTCGTTACACAGAAACATGTTGTGTGTCTGAAAAATTTTGCTTGCAAGTAAAATGCAAAAGTAAAGAAACGACAGCATGTGCATTCTTTCAAAGAAAGTTTGTTCTAAAGTTAACTCTATAACAAATTCAAATTTAGTTTTATAAATTAAAATACACAATACAAATTAAAATAATAAGCATTAAAATACACAAAAATGCCTGACGTCAGTTCAACATACAAAGGAGATGACGTATTTCCGTGTTTACACACGTTCCTAGATTTTTATATATCATGCCAAACCAAATATTCAGTTGCATTTTAAACCTTAGATATTGTTGAATTATAAAACCTCATTTTGTCATTTACATATTTCTTTTTCCATTTCGGATCAATTTTCTATGTGATTTTTTTTCTTTTCTGAAAACATATTTGCAAAATAGTGTTAAAAATAAGGTAAAAAATAAATAACATAAAAAAATATAATTTTCGCAAAAATTATTTAAATAAAATTATAAATAAATTATAAAATTATATTTATTCTAAACTAAAAACCGTAGTGACAAAATTTTATTTTCTGCGAAAGCACACGGTTGTGTTTGAGCTTAATATACCGGATTTCGGGGTTACATATTTTGAATCGCTTCCAGCCATAATTCCTTTCTATTCTTTCTTTTTAATTTATAGCTATTTTCCCTTTACTTCGCACAGAAATGGAGTGCTCAAGTTGCCACCTCCAAAAAGAGTGAATTGAAAACTACAAAAAAATTAATATATCAAAAACAAATTGAGATACATTTTTTAAACAAATTGAATTTAAAAGTAAATTTTTTTTCTCTATATGACGGTATAAAAATTGTAAATGTGCGATGGTTAAAAGTATAAAATTTGAAATACCGAAAATTGCAAAAGCGATTAAGCGGATTTTGGCGAGCGTAGCGAGCAGGGGGGCGGAGCCCCCTAGTATATATATATATATATATATATGTATATCGTATATGCTGGCCGAGTTCGTTGGCCAGCAACATCCGCCATCTTGTTTCAATATGGCGGCCATTTAAATTTTTTTAAATTAAAGTTTAAAATTAAATTCGAAAAAAAAATAGAGACTGAAAAATATTTTTCTTTTATGTGTTAGGAATTAAAACAACAATTCCATTTTGTCTATATTTTAAAAAATGACTGAGTTATAGCATTCTGAATTTCTAGTAAGACTGATATTTTGAAACAATCTGATTTTTGTCATGTGATAACACTCGTATTTATGCATAGATTTGGATGTAACTTGGTGTGTACATAGTACATAATGAGGCCTGGACTGAGTTCGTTAATTAAAAAAAATCGTAATTAAAAAAAATTAATTTAAAATTAGGTAAAAAAAAGTGAGAAATTGAAAAAAAATTTTCTTTTATGCATTATACCTTGATACAGAGCATTTTTTGTTTCGTTTGTATCTTAAAAAATGGCTGAGTTATATCACTTTGAATTTCTAGTATTGCTCACATTTTGAAATGATCTGATTTTCGTCACGTGATAACACGGGTATTTATAATCCGATTTGGACGTAACTTATTGTGTACATAGTACATACCGATATCTGGACCAAGTTCATTGTCAAATTCCACCCAACGTCTTGTTTCAAAATGGCGGAATATTAATTTTTTTAATTTAATTTTCAAATTGCGTGCAAAAAAGTAAAAATTGAAAAAGATTTTTCTTTTGTGTGTTTGTCTTGATACAAAGATTCCAGAGCCTTTTTTGTTTCATCTATATCTTAAAAAATGGCTGAGTTATAGCACTTTCAATTTGCAGTGCGGTCGACATTCTGAAACCGTCTGAAATTAGTCCCACGATAATACGCATATTTATAAACTGATTTGGATATGACTCCGTCTGTACATCGTACACACCAATGCCTTTACCGAGTTCACTGGTAAATTCATCCGCCATCTTTTTTCAAAATGGCTTCCATTTAAGATTGTCAAAAATCTTTTAAATATACAGGGTGTCCCCTCTCAACGGTGGCCAATGGCTATTTTCTAAACCGTTGGTCATAGACATATAGTTCCAATTGCAAAAATGCTTTAAAAAAGGTAAAGAATTATTTTTTAAGCGATTTAGGCCAAAAAAAATGTTTTACTAAAAAATTACGGAAATTAAATTTTTATACGGTCCCCCGGTCCTATAAGTGATATTTAGAAAATTTTTACCACTACTCTAACAAGTAAGACAAAAAAAGTCCCATTCCTCTGCGATTAAAATTGACCGAGTTATAGCTGTTCAAAGTTGAAGCACATTTTTTGCTGCAAAATAGGGGTCAGTCACAAATTTACTGGAAATAAAAATAAACATCAGATAGAAAATTAACTTTAAACATTGAGAGTAAAAAAATTTTTACAATGTTGTTTCTGAATTTATGTTGACATTTACATGTTAAAGTAAAATATCCAATTTGTGCTAAAAATATAAGTAAAAAAATAACAGAATTTTGTTAAATTAAACTATGAAAAGCAACAGTCACAAATCGTTACAAAATGATACATATTTAAAGCTCGATTAGATTACTCAACCTAATAGAATTTGATGTACTCCTATAAAATAAATAAATGGAACGCACCTAAAATCGTATTAATATTACATTGTCATTTGGTTTAAATAAGTATGGGAATTGAACCTCAATCAGATATTTGGAAGTGAGTTAAAATTTGAATATAAGTTTTGAACCAGGAATATTTATATACGAAAACTATGCATAAAATAAAAGCTTATCAAAATAAGATGCCTTTTTAAAATAAAATCACGAAAAGAATCAGCTTCATTTGCTTACAAAATAAAACATACGTAAAAATACAATTGAGGATATGAATTTCAAAACTCGACTTATCGCTTTTTGATTTGTCTATCAGTCTATACAAACCTCCACTATTGTAACAATGCAATCTCAAAATTTATAATGAAAACCAATAGATGCAATTAAAGTTTTTTCGCTATTTCCCAAAATTTGATTTTTTCGATAAAGAGAATTTTGAAATTCATGTCTTCAGTTATTTTAATAACCAATCTAGAAGTTAATTAATTATAATTAACACTACCGTAAAACTTATACGGTGACAGCGCCTTCAGTTAAATCGCTCATTTAAAACATTTTGTAATTGGAACTATATGTCTGGGACAAATAGTTTAGGAAGTAGCCTTTGAACAGAGTTGGAAATCGACTCCCTTTATAATACTTTAAGAACTTAGTGTACGTTCCCTTAATGCTTAATCGAACTCATCCGTTCTCAGCTATAGAAAAGTGGTTTAAGCCATGAAATTTAAAGTTTCATAATTCGGTCAATTTTAATGTTACATGAATGGGACCTTTTCTGTATTACTTGCTAGAGTGTTGAAAAAATTTTACTAAATATCACTTATAGGACCGGGGGACCGTATAAAAATTTAATTTTCGTAATTTTTTAATAAAACATTTTTTTGACCAAAATCGCTTAAAAAACAATTCTTTGCCTTTTTTAAAGCATTTTTGCAATTGGAACTGTATGTCTATGACCAACGGTTTAGAAATTAGCTATTGGCCACCGTTGAGAGGGGACACCCTGTATAATGATGTACAAACAACAAATTAGAAAAATGAAAAAAGTTTCTTTCTAAGGTGTTTGATCTTAATAATGAATTCCGGCGTATTTTTTGCTTTGTCTTTACCTTAAAAAACGCCTGAGGTATAGCAGTTTGATTTTCTAATGTGGGTGACATTTTCTTAAAAATCAATTTGCCCGCAACAGCACTTGTATATATTAATTGATTTCGACGTGAGTGTGCATGTGCACATGAACTAAGATTTCGACCAAGCTCATTGGTTTGTTTTATCTATCATGTTGTTTCAAAATGGCATACACTTCCTGATAGCGTGGAATTTGGCGTTGTATAAATCGCTTAAAATGAAGCTAGTTTGAAAAAACGATGACTAATTTCTAAAAATTCCCTTTAATATTCAGCACTGACTAAAACTAGTATTCAATCTTATGTAATCGAGTTCTACTAATTTGAGCTTCGTAAGTTTGAATAATATAATATAATTTTAAGTAAATAAATAAATAAGTATATAAAAACAACCTCTTCCTACCGGTACTGCCGGAAGGACTTTTGTGATTGCAACATTAAATTTAGTGCTAAATTGAATTATTTTGTAAATTTCATGGCTGACCTTCAGTGACACCCGGCGTGGTTTGTCAAATATTGTCGCGGAAAGGGAAAAAACGCCATATTTGAGACCTCATGGACCCATGCACTGAGGATTAGCCACAGTTTTGGGGGTTAACTTGTGTGGTACTACTCACTATTAACTGAATTAGCTCATTAGTTCCATGGCTCACCCGAAGCCAAGTGCTACCGAAAAATAGCTAATTATCTATCGAATGAAACAACAAAATATTTTTGGTGACCCTGTATTTCAGTGCGCTGAAGGTCAAAGTGGAAGTTGATAATTGTATATTATAGTATGAAACCTACCATTTCACAGACATTTGACAGAACTTTGGCCATTGGCTATGCGAACACATACGGATTGCTTCATTGCCATTGTGGAAATGGAAAATATGATAACAAAATATACAATTAACTATATACTAAACTATAACTTATTCACTATATGTCACATTTTTTACGTTCTTCTATCTTTACAAGAAGAAAGTATTGGATTCGTGAAAAATTTCGAAATCCAGTTACGGACTGATTTACCATTTTAGGAGCCAGAAAACCCGAAAATCATATTTTTACAAAAGGTCTGACTCTGAGTCTGTCAGTCTGTGTATATGTGACAAAAATTTTGTGGGCGTGCTCTATCTTAAGAACTAATGCACTTGAATTTCACAAAACTTTAGATTCTGTGAGACCTTGATATAAATCAGGTCTGATTAGGTTTTGGTGTATATCTCTCAGCAGGTGGCGCTGCTATACTGAATTATTTACAATTTCCACTCTAGCCATGTCTCAAGAATATTCATCACGAATATTCTTGAAGACACGAATAATGTAATCACGAATTTTCTTCAAATTTCAGATTCAATAAATCCCTGATATAGATTAGTCTTTGGTGTAAATAGCCCAAAAGGTGGCGTGTGATGAAAATTCGTGCATTAGTTCCTGAGATAGAGCTTTTACAATAATCATGAATAATGCCACATAGCAGCGTCATCTGTTGAGCTGTTTGCTCAACAGATAAGCAACAAATAAACAGCAGTTAAGCTGCCAGATTATTGTATTTTGTAACTTATCTGAATTTACAATTTGTTCTCTGTATATACGATCATCAAATTAATAGACTTTTGTGTATGTAAAATGCTTTGATAAAGGAAAAAAAGTGGGAAAAAAGAATAAGGGAAGAGAAAAAAAAAAGGATCGTTTATTAGATTTTCTAAATTGCATATAATTATTATTTCGTGCTAGGGCACGTCTTTTTCTTTTCTTTTCTTTTATATTTTTTAGGGCCCGTAGTTTCGAGTTTTTTTTTTTTTTTTTTTTTTGGTTTTGATTTGTCTGGTGCTGACAGGGTTTGTTTTACTCCGAGGGGAACACACCTATGCCATATTTTGGTTGGTTCCTTGGATGGGTAATCGAGATGTTTGCTCTAAAAACAGAAGAATACTAATAGACATGAGAGACTAACAGAATATGAAGTTTCATGAAAATATGTGCATTAGTTCCTGATATAAAAATATTGCGATAATCACGAATAATGTACCACAGCAGTGCCATCAATTGTGCTATTTGCTCGCACAGCATTTTGTGCTATTTGCTCGCATTAATCAGCACTATGTCATATCAAGTACTAACTAAATATAAAGTTTTATGAAAATCTTGAGATATGTTCTTGAGATATAATTTTGAGAAGTTCTTGAGTTATGGCTATAGTGGAAATTGTAAATATTCCAGTATAGCAGCGCCACCTGCTGAGCGATATACACCAAAAACTAATCAGATCTAGTTTATGTCAAGGTCTCACAGAATCTAAAGTTTTGAGACATTCAAGTGCATTAGTTCTTGAGATAGAGCACCCACAAAATTTTTGTCACATACACACAGACTGACAGACTCAGAGACAGATATTTTGTAAAAACATATTTTTCGGGTTTTCTGGCTCTTAAAACGTGTAAATCAGTCGAAAATCGAATTTCGAAATTTTTCACGAATCCAATACTTTCTTCTTGTAAAGATAGAACAACGTAAAAAATGGGACATACAGTGAATAAGTTATAGTCCAGTATATACACTCAAGAGCCAAATCATTATGACCACCTGTCAATAACGAGTTACCCGCCTTGGCATGAATGCCACAAGTCCTTGGTAGATGGCCGGAGACAGATTGTACCAGATATTTAAGTAACGGTTATGCAAATCCGAGATATTGCGAATTGGTGGTCTATGAACTCTGAGCTGCCGTCCCATGAAATCCCAAATGTGTTCTATCGGATTGAGATCCGGTGAGTTATGCGACCAGGACATTAACTGGAATTCAGCATCATGTTCCTGGAACCACTCCAACACAATTTTAGCCGTGTGACACGGGGCGTTATCCTGTTGGAATATTCCATTTCCGACTGGAAAAACAGAGGCCATGTAAGGGTACAACTGATCCGCAATGATGTTCAGATACCCTGTAGCATTCATGGTCTGCTCTACCACAACTACAGGTCCCAGAGACGCCCAAGAGAATGTCTCCCAAAGCATAAAACCGCCACCACCGGCCTGTGTATTATCTACAGTACATTGAGGGAGCAACTGTTCGCCTGGAAGTCGGCGTATCCTAACAAGGAGATCGGCGTGATGAATCATAAAACGTGATTCATCTGACCAGCCGATTCTCTCCCACTGATCAATGGACCAGTCGCGATGTTCCCGAGCCCAGAGCAGGCGCAGTTGGTGATGACGCCTAGTCAGCAAAGGCACATCAGTAGGACGTTTGCTCCGTAGCGACATATCCAATAGTGTCCGCTGAACAGTGTGCTCCGATACTATTCTACTTGGCCCTGCATTGTATTGGGCTGCCAGCTGAGCCACTGTCTGGCTCCAGTTTTGCTTCACCATGCGAGACAGTCTCCGACGACCTTTTTCTTTGATAGCGTGTGGACGTCCAACGCCATGTCGTCTACTGCTGGTTTCCCCGTCATTCATCCACTTTGCATACTTTCTAACAACTGTAGATCGCGAACAACCCACGAGTCGTGCAGTTTCGGAAATACTTGTTCCGAGCTTTTGAGCCATTACAATTTGTTCTCTATCAAAGTCGCTTAGATCCGCAGCCTTTCCCACCACACATAGAAGTAAGTGAAAGAATGATTCTTCAGACTCTCCAGCAGCAGTTAAATACCATTTCCACCAGATCACGTGGCTTCCACTTCTTCCAGGCGAGTTCATTGCAAAATGTAGGGGTGGTCATAATGTTTTGGCTTTTGAGTGTAGTTAATTGTATGTTTCGTTACCATATTTTCCATTTTTACAATGGCTTGAAGTAAGCCGTATGTGTTCGCATGGCCATTAACCAAAGTTCGGTCAAATGGTAGGTTTCATACTATGAAATACAATGATCAAGTTCCACTTTGACCCTCAGCACACTGAAATACAGGGTCACTAAAAAAATATTTTTTTTTTGGTTTCATTCGATACATAATTAGCTATTTTTCAGCAGCACAGAGGGTGAGCCATGCAACTAATGAGCTAATTCAGTTAATAGTGAGTAGTGCTATACAAGTTAACTTCTAAAACTGTGGCTGACCCTCAGTCCATGGGTCCATGAGGTCTCAAATATGGCGTTTTTTCACTTTTCGCGACAAAGTTTGACGAACCACGCCGAGTGTCACTGAAGGTCAGCCATGAAATTTACGAAATAATTCAATTTAGCTAATAAATGTAATGTCGAAATCACAAAAATAACTTCGTCTGATGCTCAGTGCACTGAGATAATGGAATACAGAAAGATGTCGATTCGAAAAACGTACTGGGTCGTGATCCGCTTTAGAAATTTTTGTTGGGCACAAAAATTTTTTTTGAGGAAAAGCAAAATATGCATATCTTCTACAATCATTAGAAGAAAAAAAAACATCAAAAAAATTTCGGCAAAATCAAAAATGGTGTATATAATGACCTGCCTGACTCTTATAAAATCTGCCTCTTAATTATTTAAAATATAATAACATAATCCTTTCACTCATTTCATTTACAATACATAATTTTAATTTGAAACTGAAAAATTTAAAATTCATGTCTTTTGTTTATTTTTTTAAGTAAAAAGAACAGAAAAAAGTAATAATATTTTGAAGCTCTATAATTGCAGCGAAAGAACATAACTTAAATAAATCCAATTTACGACAGCCTAAATCTTACAAAAATGACTTTTGCACAGTAACCCATAAGATGTGTTTCATTTGCATGTGGCCATTAAACAATTTACAATTAATCTTGATTTTTGTGCCCCATACGTTAGCGTAATTTGTGTTTAGATATATTTTATTTATTTGACATTATTTATTTATTTACTAGCAGGTTATGCCCGCTGCGCTGGTCAATATTTCAAAATCAGCTGTATAAATAAAACGAACTGGTGAATTTAAATTTGTATTTTAAACAATTTGGACCTCCAGCAGCACCTTGCTCATTGCTGAAAACGATTTAGACACGATTGTGATATTAAATTATCTTAAACGTTCGACAAAATCCTGCTATTAAGAAGTAACTATTTTAGTTTATTACTAACATTGCACATTTGGAAGCGAAATGAGACCATTGTGGCAACAGGATTTAAAATTTTCCCTTACCTGAAGAGATATTAATTATTACAGTCGTTACCATGGTACAACTTCTTAAAAATTTCTTCATAACTTTTCATTACGCGAAGCCAGGAACCCAAAGCTACTTCCACCTAAAAACTTCATATATATACTAAATTTTGTCCGCGCGGTAAAAGGCACAATTATGCAAGAATCATCATCAAACTCGTCAAATACATTGAGATGGTTAATATCTCAGTGGGGATTGCAAATGAGCAAAATCGGCCCAAGGGTGTGGTAATCGGGAAGGGTTCAAAAATTTGAATACCATCTTAACATGGCTTTCACAAAACCAGCTCTTACAAAACAATGGCAGGAAAAAAATAAACATTTTTCGTTACAGCAGATGCCAACGATAAAAAAAAAAAAAAAAAAAAAAAAAAAAAAAACACTAAAATTCAAACTACAACAATTACTTTATTATTGCAAAATTTCCTCCTGAAAAATGAAAACAAAATTATTTGCTCTTTCGTATTTAAGTATCTTCTCTTTGTTATTTAAGATAAAATTATGTAAATTTGTATAATTTGGCGAACGATTTGGCGAAATTGGTTGACGTGATAATCAAGTAGTAGCCAATTTAAACTTTTCATATTTCACAAAAGATTCCAACACAGACATCATATACGCAACAGGTTTAGCACGACTTTCTTGCAACTACAATGTGGCAAAATCCTCGTTTTAGAATACCAAGGAAATTTATATATACTTTATTATTTTCTATCATTTTAAACAGCACTTAACAATAAATAAAAAAGTAACTGTAGAACAAAACAACAAATATCATTTCAAAAAAGAAAATGAAAGTAAATAAACAACTTATCATCAGATAAACAACTATAGCTGGGTTACCATATAAGGCAAATAATGCCATTTTGGCGCCAGTGAGATACCTCGATGAGTATATGACCAAATCTGTGACAAAATTTCCATATTTGGAAAAAAACTTTAATCGGTATTTATACTACATTTTCCCTACTTATGTATAGTGAAAAAACTTTGACACAGATGTCATGTATGCACCACATTGGCGCAATTTTTTTCTTGAGCCAATTTGGAGAACTTTGTTTTTAATTACCTATTTCATAAATATTTTTTAATTATTTTGTATTATTTGAAAAAAATAAAAATAAAAAGGTTTAATTAATAGCTATAGAACAAAATGATTTATATTATTTTAAAAAACAAAATGAAAGTTAATAAATAGTTTATTAATAAATAAACAGCCATAGTCGGTTTACCATGTGTGGCATAAAATCGCCATTTTGTTGCAATCGTGCGAATGTGGTGCGTATATGACATCTGCGCCAAAATTTTAAAAAGTTGCAATTAAATTATTTTACAGTTTGGATGAGGAAGACATTTATACTAAAATTTAAACATTATACGCATTTTTTTTTGCTGTAACTGCTATTTATATATTTACAATTAAACATTAAAAAATATCCTAAAAATGCTCTCACACATTTAAAAGAGAGTGAGAGAATTTAGTAATTGTGAACATCGCTCCGCTTATGCCTTCTTGGTATAAAATCGCATTGTTTGATGACAAAAGTAAATTCAAACACCCAAATAAACAATAACATACAATTAACAGATAAAACCATTTTTAAAAGTAATTCTTCTATTTTGTCCTGTAAGACACATAATGGTAGATTAGATTTAAAATTTTTTTTTTTTTTTTTTTTTTTTTTTTTTTTTTAAATAGAAAAATGTTTTTTACGTTTTATCTAATAAAATATTTAAAATACATTTTTGTTAGCCTGCGCGAAAGAGAATAGCGAAAGTTTGATTGAAGAAATATTGAAGAGGAAATGGCCAATTAAAAAAGACTTGTAAATTTTATTCAGGGGGAATTTTTCATTTCAAAATGTTGAATTTATCTATAGTAATAACGCACAATTGCATAAATTTACTTTGAATTGCAAAATTTTTCCTTCAGTACTACTTGGTTATACCGTCGACCAATTTCGCCAAACTATTAGCCAGATTATACAGATTAGCATAAATTTTCATTTAAATAACGAAAAACAAATTAGCAGAACATATATAAAAGCAGAAATAAAATGTCGAATTAAAAATCACTTAATGACATAATTAGTATTTATATTATACTTAATGCCAAGTGAATCATCCATTATCGATATCGATCGATCCATTAATCATCATTTACGATCATCCATTATTGACATTTAATCTTGGAATTTGGGGATAGATTTTTAATCGACGGGGTAATCTTTCCTTCTTCAGTTTTTAAATTTTAAAACTGAAATTTTTCCTGTAAGTGAAATAGACGAAATGGCGCAAGAAAAATTAAATTAACAATGAAAACATTTGCAAAAAGAAATAAGAGAGTTATACTCATATCTATATAATTTACCATTGAATATTAAAATATACTCTAAAAATTATCTTCCACTTGAAAAAAAAAAAAAAAAAAAAAAACATTATTGCGACCATTAAGAACCTAAGTCAGGCATTAAGTCAGTAGTGCATTTTCGGCTTAAAAACACATTCTTTGGCGACAAAAGCAATATGAAAATGGTATAGAAACGAATAGTAACTCACAACTTACAATGTCTTTTACAATCAGATCTGCTTTTTTCTGCTGTAAGTTATATTATACGGAAATTCGATAAAAAAGAGAAAGAAAATAATAAAAAGGAAAATAACTATCAGTCAAAATTCATTTAATAAATTTCTGAAATTCATGTTTTTATTCTAACACCAGGGATAAGTCGCCAAAAGTTGAACCAATTGTTATATTTCGCGTTAATTTATTTTTTAAGTATTACAAATATTTTTTTCATTTCAAGATAAATATATTTTTATAATATTACGCCTCATTTTAGAGGTCTTTCTTTATTATTATTAATATTATCAGTAGTTATTTTCTGCCATTATTTGCAAGATATCTGTAATATTTCTAATAGATATAGCCATTTTAATTCTTTTAGCAATTATAATTTTCGCCAAAAACAGCTACTGGCAACCCTTTTGTCAAAAATAACCGAAAAATACGAAGTTTACTACGAAAAATCAGTTATCCCTGTAAATTTGAATCATAAACCTTCGGAAAAATATTTCCTATCGAATGATACAATCGGCAAAAAAATCCATCGGGTAGTTTTTGAAAACACTCGTTTGGAAGTTTCAGAACTTATGCTTTATAAAAGAAATAAGAGAGTTATACTCATATCTATATAATTTACCATTGATTATTAAAATATACTCTAAAAATTATCTTCCTCTTGAAAAAAAAAAAAAAAACAACAATATTGCGACCATTAAGAACCTAAGTCAGGCATTAAGTCAGTAGTGCATTTTCGGCTTAAAAACACATTCTTTGGCGACAAAAGCAATATGAAAATGGTATAGAAACGAATAGTAACTCACAACTTACAGTGTCTTTTACAATCAGATCTGATTTTTTCTGCTGTAAGTTATATTATACGGAAATTCGATAAAAAGGAGAAAGAAAATAATAAAAAGGAAAATAAATCATTCAAAATTCATTTAATCAATTTCTGAAATTCATGTTTTTATTCTAACACCAGGGATAAGTCGTCAAAAGTTGAACCAATTCTTATATTTCGCGTTAATTTATTTTTTAAGTATTACAAATATTTTTTTCATTTCAAGATAAATATATTTTTATAATATTACGCCTCATTTTAGAGGTCTTTCTTTATTATTATTAATATTATCAGTAGTTATTTTCTGCTATTATTTGCAAGATATTTGTAATATTTCTAATAGATATAGCCATTTTATTTCTTTTAGCAATTATAATTTTCGCCAAAAACAGCTACTGGCAACCCTTTTGTCAAAAATAACCGAAAGATACGAAGTTTACTACGAAAAATCAGTTATCCCTGTAAATTTGAATCATAAACCTTCGGAAAAATATTTCCTATCGAATGATACAATCGGCAAAAAAATCCATCGGGTAGTTTTTGAAAACACTCGTTTGGAAGTTTCAGAACATCTGCTTTATAATATACTACCAGGCTATGCCCGCTGCGCTGGTCCATTTTTCCAAACAAATCTTGACTCAAACAAAATGGTGATTTGAAATTTCTTTTTTAAAGCAGTGTAGACCATCACCTGGAATGTCCTTCCGCAATGCTGAAAACGATTCCAGTGCCAATGTCATTGCGATATTGCACTATTGTATGCCTTGGACGGGGTAATGAAGTAATAGTATTTAATAGTTAATTTTTGATAAAATTCTGTTGATAGGGCTTAATGTTAATTAAAACTGCAACATAAACATCATAAACAAAATTTTCTACTGTCGGTATTTAATGTACATTTTTTTCTTAGATAATTTTAAAGTATTTTTTTAACCTGAATGATTGATAAATTAATTGCAAATATATATATATATTTTAATTCTATACCATTGATATTCCGAATATTTTTTCTGCACATTGCAAATATTGCTTTTTTAGGGATAGTAAAATAACTACAGAGATGAAAAATACATAATAAGGCTAAAACACAGAATTAACGATAACTTGGCGAATGCCTCTACGGACACTTGAAAAGTACGCCAGTTCTGTCAACTTAAATATCCAGATAGAATTTTAATAATAGGTACTACTTTATTATTCCATTGATCAATTTCGCCAAATTATACATATTGCAAAACGATTCTCCATACGAATATAACTTTTATTTTAAATAACTAAAGAATCAATAAATTACGAAAATATTAATAGAAATACAAATAAAACGTTGAATTAAAAAGTAGTAATGACGTAACAAACGCATGTAACATGTTTAATTTCAAATGAATGTGGCATTTACGATCATCCATTATTGACATTTAATCTTTTATTTTGGCGGCAGTTTTTTGGTCGAAGGGATAATCAAGTAGTACCAAATAATGTAAAAAAAATATATAAATAATAATATAGCCAATAATATTTTGGTCAGGTGTCATGTATGGATCACGTTGGTGCGATTGCAACAAAATTGTGATTTTAAGGATTGCGTGGTAATCTGGTTGTTGTTGTTTATTTACTAATAAACTTTGTTTCTTTACTTTTCTTCATTTTTTTCTTTCTTTATTGTTTTGTTCTATAATTATTAATTAAACTTCACTTATTTATTATTGTTTCTTTTTTAAAATAAAAGAAAATAATTAAAAATAATATAACATCCATGTAACTGGTATTTGAAAACGCAGTGTTTGCCAAACTGATGTCAGATTTAAAAAAACGCGCCAAGGTGATGCGTATATAAAAATGGAAAAAATGTTTATTATAATGTAAACAAAAAAAGTAAACAAATAATTAAAAAATCGCCTTTTCTATTTTTTTTTAAATAACGCCAAGCAGTCGTTAATTCTGTAGTTGCATCAATAGTAAATTTTCTTTTCTTCGTTTGTTTCATAATGAAAAACCATAAATTTAATAATCTCAAATAAAAAAATCTGACAAATTTTCTATGATCTCGTTGATGATGTAGAAATCTCCTTAATACATAAACAAAAAGGCAAAGATGTCATATGCGCCGAGTTTGGCGCGATAATTTTTTATGCTAATTTGGCAGAAACATTGTTTTCGAATACCAGTTACATGTGTATATTTAAATTATTTTCTATTATTTAAATAGCAATAAAAATTTATGAAAAAAAGTTTAATCAATAAGTATATAACAAAACAATTTATACAATTTATAAAGTAAATAAGCATTTTATTTATAAATAAATATTCATAGTCGGGTTAATATATCTCAGACAAAATAATGCCAATTTAAAGTCTATTAGTTACCTCGGTGATATATAATATCTGTGTCAATAAAACTTTTAATAATATAGTAAATATGCTATTTGGCGGTGCTCAGTTATTGAAGATTAGTTCAATATCATTTTAAATATTATCTAACACAGGAAAAATATGAAGAAAATTGAAGAAGAAATGGCTAATTAAAACAAACTTGTAAAATATTTTGGCACAAATGCCTTATGTGTACCACATTTGTGCATTTTTTTTTCTTTTTTACGCCAATTTGGCGAAAACTTCATTTTAAAATATCAGTTACCTATATATTTTTTAATTGTTTTCTATTATTTTAAAAGGGAAATAAAAATAAATAAATAATGTTTTGTTAATAATTATAAAATAAAACAATTTACATCATTTAAAAAAATAAATAAGAGTAAATAGTTTATTAATAAATATACAATAGCCGAGCTACCATATGATCATAAAATCGACGTTTTGTTGCAATCGCGCCAATGTGGTGCATATATGACATCTGTGCCATTTTTTTCAGCAGGCAATTTTTATTTCAAAATGTTGAATTTATCGATAGTAATAACGAGAAATTGCATAAATTTAATTTAAATTGCATAGATTTCCTTGTTCAGTTTGTAAATTTTAAAACTAATTTTCCCTGGAAGAGAATTTGACAAAATGGCTCAAAAAAAGTATATTTGTTGATTACAATTTTCAAAATTGCGGTGAAAAACTTTTGAAAAAGAATGACATTATTTTACAAAATATATGTGTGTGGCAGAGTTTCACACTAAAGCTAAAATTTAAATATTTGACAACAATTTTTAAAATATTAACTTACGTTTATTGAATTTACAATTGAATAATAAAATGTTCTCAAAAAATTATCTTCTTTTGGAAAAAACAACATTATTGCGACCTAATGTTAGACATATGCATTTTTGGCTTAATTCTTTGTCGACAAAAGTAAAAAAAAATCTCAAAGAAACAAATATATAACTCACACTTTTATAATTAGATCTGCCTTTTTCTGGAGTAAGTTATATGCTATCGAAATTTGATAAAAAAAGAGAAAGAAAATAATAGAAAGGAAAATAAATATCGTTCAAAATGCATTTAATCAAATTTTCAAGTTATTTTTTTTTTATTCTAACGCAAGGATAAGTCGCCAAATGTTGCATCAAATGTAATATTTCACGTTAAGTTATTTTTTAAGCGTTACAAATATTTCTTTTATTTTTAAGATAAATATTTTTTTTATAATATCATGGCTCATTAAATGGTTTTTCTTTATTATTATTATTATTATTATTATTATTATTATTATTATTATTATTATTATTAATAATAATAATAATAATAGTTATTTTCTGCTTTTATTTGCAAGATGTTTGTAATATTTCTAACAGATATATCATTTTTAATTTGTTTAGTAATGAAAATTTTCGCCAAAAATAAGTACTGGCAACCCTTTCATCAAAAATAACCGAAAAATACAAAATTTAGTACGAAAAATCAGAGTTATCCCTGTATATTTGTATCATAAACCTCCGCAAAAATATTTCCTATCGAATGATATAATCTGCAAAAAGATCCATCGGGTAGTTTTTGAAAACACCCGTTTGGAAGTTTCAGAACTTCTGCTTTATAATATATATGGTATGATAAGTAAAAAATATTTCTGATTCATTTTAAATATGACGTCATTATTTATCTCGCTCCATTAGCTACTGATATTCATACCCCTTGTATTTTTAACGACTGCTATAAAGTGCCTGTTTTATTTCAACTATGACGTCACATTTTCATGAGTGAACCATTTTATTAAAAATATAATTCTTTTTCATTCTTTTTACTTTTAATTTATATCACCATATTTTACACAAAAATTCCCATTAACTAAACAAATATCCTTGTTAAATGTATTATAAAAAATACACCTTTTATTTTTATTTCAAACATGACGTCATATTTATTTTCTTTTAAATTATTTTATTATAGTTTTTCGCGTGGAAGTTTTCTATTAAAAATTCATTGCCGCTGAAAAATTATTATTCCAATTTTTTATTTTCTTGGCAACAGGAAAGGAAAATGGTTAAATTTTATCTGAAAAATGCCTATTGATTTTGTATGAAAAATAATTAAATTTTGAATTATTAAGGAAAATATTTGAATAAAATAAATAAAAATTACCCTATTATTTAATCCGGACTTCTAACTTTACGTCTGCAAAATTTCAAAGCAATCGGTTCAGTAGTTACGGCGTGAAAGCGGAACAAACAAACAAACAAACAAACAAACAAACTCACTTTCCGATTTTTAATATTAGTAAAGATATGACTAGTAAATCAATAAATAATGTCAAATAAATTATTTATTTATACGACTTTTGACTTGACTGACAAACCGCGCATTTTTATCTCAAACCTTATATATTTTTTTGTAAGGTACCTGTATCCAATACGGACACCCTAAGGAAAATGTATTTTTTTCACCCCCATCTACAAGTCATACGACTCCAAAAATATGTGACCACTATCCTTGGACTATTGACTATCATTATTAAAATTAGCCACCTTGTAATTATTCTGGTTTATTTAAATGATAAAAACAAAAAAAAAAAATGTTTACAAGTATCCATATAAGGAACTACCTGTCCCTTATGGGCAGGTGTTTCCTTATTGAATTTCTATACAGTGTGTATGAAAAAGCCACTTTTCCAAGGGATTTTAGAGTAGAGGAAATAAAAAAAAATGCATCTTAGAGTATTCGGAGGAGGAGGGAGGACAGTAAATATCTTCATAACATGCTTTTCAGAAAGGGGGGGGGTCATTCTCGGTTTTTATCCTTCGAAGACCCATGCAAAGCCTCTTAGTTACTAGTAAATATTATGAAATAACATTGTTGGTTTTGCTTAGCTTTATTGCATCTCTCTCAGAATTTACATCTGTTATTACTCAGTCCCCGCTGCATGGGCAAATAGAAACTTTTTCACCATGGGCAGTAAGTCCCACATAATCCTCATGAACATATCTGCCAAATGTGATGCGTGGCCGCATGTTTGAAAAAGCATCAATACTGCAAAAGAAGCAGTACCAGCTCTCCTTTGTTGAGGAATTCATAACATTGGTACCTACGATTTCGCCAACAGATATCCTACTGGGGGAGGGGGCTTCTTTTTATTTTTCTGCAAGGGTTTTTTGGAGGAAGGTTTTAGGGAGATTGTTCAAATGGCATCTTGTTGAACAAAGATTTTATCATTTTGATGCCTTTTCAATTTATTGCTCGGCAACGTTGAATTTTCTTCTTTCTTACAGTTGTTGTCGATGGGGACATAAGCTGTCCATATTGGGAACCGGGCGTAGTTTTACTAAATCTTGTAACAAACGAATAAGGAAAATATTTTTAAGCAAAATATGCAATAGCAATCGAAAATATGTTTTATTAACTTTCTAAAATACTCCATTTTTCAACATTTAATGTAATTTTACCATATAATATAATTACCATATAATATAATAATTTTACCATACTAATAAGAATTTAAACTTACAAGTAATTAAGATCAGCACATCTCGAAACAACATGTTTCCTCCTAAATGGCGAACAGCGCGCTTTTTCACACTTTCCAGCCTTAATTATCTTTCCAATTGCTTTTCTTCGCGAAAATGTTGAGCCATCTCTCGATCAAAATTATTATCTTTAAAAATATTAGGGGTGTCCATATTGAAAGCCCTGTCCATATAGGGTACAAATACCTTAATTTACATTCAAAATGAGTAAGTCATTTATTGGACAGTCTGTACTTGCGATCTTTTGTGCAGCCTTGTGAATGATTTATGGAACTTTTACACACCAAGTAATGTGTGAAAATACAAAAAACAAATAAAAATTATATTAAATTTTAAAACACATATAACAAACAAAAAGTTCACTTCCAGGAATTATTTTTCATTCCGTAGACTAATGAATTTGTGAAATGACATGTGGCATGACATGTGACCTTACATGAACTATGAATTATATGCATATAAGCGTTTATAGTGAAAACCTTGTAGTGTACTTTATTAATAGTTATAAATTCCAAAAATAATGTACAATGGCCTCCAAAAGTTATACATGTCATATAACATGATAAATTTAATGAAACTTAAAAGAGCAATTCATAATTAAAATGGCATTTCGTCCATCCATCAATCATCATTAATAATATACACAGTACTTCGGATAGAATATACTATTTGAAATCCTTTTTGTGTCCCTGTAAATATTGTGCACTTCGTATTATGTGCGAAATAACTTATATTAAGCCTCAGCGATATATATGAATTTTATTATACAGGAAAATTGTAATATGATTAAAATAAGTCGCAAACAATTCCCTCTTTATTATTAGGTAATATAAGTCTTTTGTATGATCCTGTAAATAAATAATAAGTATTCTTTTCACCTCAGATTTTATAGAATGTTAATTTTAGTGCAATTCGTAAATGCATATAAATTTTAATATGTGACAATGTGTAACATCTTTCAAATTAATTTAAAACGATTTTAACCATAAACTGTAATATAATAGAAAAATTTTGATTGTCCCTGTAAATAAACTGATCGTGTTAGAAATTTCATTTGTAATAGGTTTGTGTTGATGTAAACATGAATAATTTCCAAAAATTTCAGGGCAATCCGAATATATTTAAGAGAGTTAGGGGCGGATAGACGGACTGATAAACCAAAATCATACTCACTTTTTAACTTTGTTGGTAAGTGTTAAAAAATATAAAATTCCAATGTTTCTAAAGTTAAAATAAAATTTTAAAACTTATATTAGAACAAAAGTTTTTCCTTTCATTCATTTATATCAACATTTTTAATAAATTTTACGTAAATTCATTTTTTTATTTCATAATTTTTCCTTTTTTTAGAATTTATATTAAAACAAAATTTTGTCCTTTCACTTATTTGTGTCAACATTGTTATTATTTTTTTCAAGTACAATTTTTTATTTAATAATTTTTCATTTCTTGTGCTCATTTGGAACCAGTACCCTTTAGCTTCCAAGCAGTGTCCATTACTGCTTGGAAGCCAAGGGGTATAGGTGCCGAATGATGAT
This sequence comes from Maratus speculifer, assembly GCA_964019185.1. Taxonomy (NCBI): domain Eukaryota; kingdom Metazoa; phylum Arthropoda; class Arachnida; order Araneae; family Salticidae; genus Maratus; species Maratus speculifer. The sequence goes on along the minus strand of OZ025290.1, from coordinate 49,522,206 downwards.
ACCATTGCTTAGTTATAAAATTTTAAAAAATTATATTCCACCTTTTTTTAAAAACAGTTATTGAAATAAGAGTTCAAAGATCACTAAAAATAAGCAAAAGTGTCATATCTCAATTCATTCAATTACAATTGATGTTTAACTTTGAACTCAATTTACTCGAAATCTAATTTTGTCACTTGTACCCCTTGGCTTCTGGGGTCCTCAAATATATTAAGCTGTTTCATGTATAATAAAATTGATACATGCCACTGAAGCTTAATATAAATTATACGCTACTGTCTTGCATAATATGAAGTACATAGCATTTACAGGGCCATACAAAAGATTTCAAATAGTATATTATTTCCGAAGTACCGTATATGTGTCCGATGATGGCTGATGGAGGGATGAAATGCATTTTAATTATGATATGCGCGTTTATATTTCGCTAAATATATGCACATTATGTGGTGTGTATAAATGTTATAGTTGATATACTGGGCTACCCAAAAGAGCTCACCAACGTTACTGAATATAAGCGTAAATTATTTAAACGTGGTTCTTAAATAAGCTATGCATTTTTACGCTGAGCTTCATTCAATTTACTGAGAAATGTTTGCAGAATATAGATAAAAGGATATACAAGGTCACGCAAAGAATTCGGTACATGGACGCCTATGAATGATAATTTATGAGAATGTGATTTCAGTTGTTTCAAAAGTGTCTTAGTTTACAATAAATTTTAGCCAAATGCTGACGTGTAACAAAGGTACAATGTAAACTACAGGGCTGAACAAAAGTATTCAAGTATGTTTCCATCTAATAGTATGAATTGCTGAAAAAGAAATTTCAAGTTACTGGGAATTTTCTTGCTAAACTAAATTTTCCCATTGTATCAACTAACATATGATATACAGGGCTGTTCAAAAGTACTGGAACACATATTTGGGTATATTTGACAATTTCCCTAAATAACAAAGTTTTGTTAAAAATTTCATTAAGTGTTGGAAAATGCTTCATAATCTATGCTTAATGCATGATTTTTCTTACTTGTTTAATTGTAATTTTAAAAATAGTAGATGCTTTTCTTGAAATAGAAAAATCAAAATAATTGCAACCACATAAAGTATATAATAAAACATAGAGTTCCTACTATTTTTTTTTTTTTTTTTTAATAAAACAAAAATAAGTTTTTAAGGAATTAAATTGATCATAATTGATTTAGTCTAAGAGCTAGCAACGTTAAAAAGTCATTTTATCAAGGCTCATTTTTTTATATATTCTTCCCCTTTGGGGTGTAGTGCGTTTGCGGGCGGTTTGGCAGCCGGGAGACGATGCGTTTACCTGTGGCAAAAGAGGTTATGCAGGTCAAAAAACTTCAAAATCACGTCATTTTATCAAGGTTCATTTTTTTTATGTTTTTCCCTTTTAGGGTAGAATCAGGGTTGGGTTTTTGCCGGCAGAAAGTGGTTTCTGCCGTGCCAGTGGCAGAAAGTGGTTATAACCGGTTTTAACCGGTAGAAACTGGCAACAACTGGCATAAAGACATTCTGTGACATAATCTCTGATTTTTTTTTAGTAATATTAAATTTATTAAGTAGTTCATCCTTAAATATTTAGTACTTAAATAATTCAGAATAAATATATGCACACAAATAAAATATTGTGGATAGTTTTAATTAAAAAAAATTTGATTTTTGAAAAATTGAGTAATGTAACAAATATTTTTTTTTTTTTTTTTTTTTTTTTTTTTGTTACATATGCATATGTAATTTATGTTTAAACAATTATTTTATACAACTCAATATTTTATACTCAACAAACTAAGAAATAATCTGGGGGCAGAAAGATTAGCAAAATTAGTCCTATGTTATGGAATGCTTCGTGGAAAAAACACTAATAGTATATTTGAGTGGTAATTTGTTTCTTCAATATTGTAAAATAATTGTACAAGATATTTCATTAAATTTTCTTTGTCTATGTTATTTTTTGTGCTTCAATTATTTACTTATATATTTTCACAAGAAATTGCATTATGTTATTTATTTAAAAATAATCTGAAAAGTAATTTGTTATTAAATCAGAATTTTTTGTAAATTTATCTTTAAAAGAAATAGAAATTCAATTGTAAACAATAATATTAATAATTAAACTTGTACAGTATCAGGTTATTGTTGTGAAAGTTTCTGTTTTTCAAGTGAATGAAAATTAGTGTTTTAAATAAGCAAGGTATGTATTTATATGATCATTTTTAAACATTTTGATACTTTGAATAACATTCATAATCTTATGTTTTAACTTTTAGCTCAGTGGTTTACATATCAAATGTAAGTGTGAATTCTGAATCATTGCTGAGTAAAGTTCATATTTAGTACTGTTTCTTAGTTTCTACCAGTTTTTGCCACTTACGGGCAGAAACCAGTTTCTGCCATGCCGGTTTTAACCGGTTTCTACCGTTGGTTTTAACCACCCCGGCAGAAACTTGCCAGTCCTGGGTAGAATACGTTTGGAAGCGGTCTGGCATTCGGGAGACACTGCGTTTACCTGTGGCAGAAGGGGTTATGCAGGTCAAGAAACTTGAAAATCACGTCATTTTATCAAAGCTCATTTTTTTATATGTTTTTCCCTTTTATGGTAGAATACGTTTGCAAGGGGTCTGGCAGTCGGGAGACGTTGCGTTTACATGTGGCAGAAGGGGTTATGCAGGTCAAAAAACTTCAAAATCACGTCATTTTATCAAGCTCATTTTTTTATGTTTTTTCCTTTTATTGTAGAATACGTTTGCAAGCGGTCTGGCAGTCGGGAGATGTTGCGATTACTTGTGGCAGAAGGGGTTATGCAGGTCAAAAAACATCAAAATCACGGCATTTTATCGAGGCTCATTTTTTAGATGTTTATCCATTTTATTTTAGAATACGTTTGCAAGAGGTCTGCCAGTCGGGAGACTTTGCATTAACCTGTGAGAGAAAGGATTTTGCGGGACAAAAAATTTCAAAATTACGTCATTTTTTCAAAGCTCGTTTTCTTATGTGTTCTTTCCTTTTATGGTGTAGTACGTTTGCAAGCGGTCTGGCAGTAGGGAGAAGTTGCGTTTATCTGTGGAAAAAGGGGTTATGCAATCCCAAGAACTTTAATTGCGCCATTTTAGCAGATTTTTGTTTGTAACATTTGTTTTTACTAATTATTTGTGATATTAATCCATTATTGCTAGACGGTACGGCTAGACTCTGGCAGCTCAATACGTATAGATAACATATTACTCTTTGGATAGCAGACAACCTATAATTAATTTGCCAGACATAAATTCGGTTGCAAAGTTAATGTCAGACGGCTTTAAATATGGCAACGAAAGTGCCTGTTCCAAGAGTGGTTTATAATTAAAGAATTATAAGACCTCTTTACGTCATTTTATCATGCTTAAAAATTACAAGATGTTACTCTTTGGATAGCAGATAACATATGATTCATTTGCCGGACACAAATTCGGTTGCAAAGTTAATGCCAGATGGCTTTAAATATGGCAACAAAAGTGCCTGTTGCAAGACTGATTTATAATTTAAAAATTACAAGACCTCTTTACGTCATTTTATCAAGCTTAAAAATTACAAGACCTCTTTACGTCATTTTATCAAGCTTAAAAATTACAAGATATTACTCTTTGGATAGCAGACAACCTGTAATTAATTTGCCAGACACAAATTCGGTTGCAAAGTTAATGCCAGACGGCTTTAAATATGGCATCGAAACTGCCTGTTCCAAATCAGAAAAATGTCATCTTTTGTAGGCATTTGGCTTCATTTAATGACAGTCAACGTTTAATGACAATAACGCAACCGAATTTGTGTCTGGCAAATTAATTATCAGTTGTCTGTTATCCAAAGTACAATCCATCTTGTAATTTTTAAGCTTGATAAAATAACGTAAAGAGGTCTTATAATTTTTGATTTATAAACCACTCTTCGAACAGGCACAGGCAGTTTTTTTTTACTATAGAAGGATTTTAAACCTATAAAAGGTTTTATTTTAAGGCAACATTTTAAAGAACCATTTTTAGAAACAAAAAAGTTTCGTGTCATTCACAGAAAAGAAATTGCAATCTACTTAATAATCCTCTTGTATTTCCCCCTTACAGGTGGTGTATGACTTTGATTGATGTGACCCCGCCTTTAATCGTGCGGACACCTCTCCTATTCATCATAGGACACTTTACTACAGCTTTGGTACAGACTTCAATAAGAGACATAAAAACGCATAAATGGCATTTTTGAACCTGTTATTATTCAATCTACTTGATTTAGTAAAATTCAGTTTAAAAAATTGAGTTGAGTGTGATTCTTATAAATAAGAGGTCCATGGTAAAAGATATTCACTTTGCGTGAACAGGGAATCAACATACATAGTTTTGACGTGAATGTGTGTTGAAATCTAGACACACGGCAGTGTGTCAGCCAAGTTCAGAAAGTAAAAGGCGACACACCGGCCGTAGGTTATATTACCCGAACCATTTCGGGCCACTTTTGACCCCTCAATAACTTAAATTCTATTTCACCTAAACACCTGCAATTCTTTATGTAGTGTAAGACCATCTTCTAATTTCCGAATTCTATAATTTTTTTAAAAAAATCTTTTACCGTTCACGAGAAATTGACGTCTTAAAACCGCTATTTTTACCACTGACTCACTGACTCACTGACTCACTCATAGAAATGTTTGACTACTTCCAGGTGACTTAGAAAGTTGAAATTTGGTGTGAAGGTAGGTTATTGGATCTATAAATAGGAAAAAATCAGAAATCACCATTTATTAAACATTAATGGTGGTTAAAAGATAAGTTATTGAATTACAATGGGAGTTTATGAGAATTTCACAAAATACCAGAAATAGTGCCAAGTTGGCGTCACTTTTGGCGACTATCGGGGCTAATCTCTTAAACTACCGAGCCGATTTCAAAAGTAATGGAACCAAAATAATGGTATTCTCCCCGGTTCAAACATAGACTATATCTTATGTCTGTGTCACTAACCAAAAAGAGTTCAGAAGCCAAAAACATTCTAAAAATGAGATTTTTGTTTTACTAAAAAGCATAGAAGCACAAAATTAGGCATGTTAATTATTTATAAGGTATAAATTTTCACTAATGACATCTGCTAAAAAATACCAAATTTAAAAGGGGAGGGGGAATGCGCGAAAAGCGTTCTAAAAATGTTCTAAATTGAGATTTTAAAGCAATCTAAGCAAACAACAAACCTATCTTAAAAGTAATAATATCAAAATGATGGTGATAGTTTAAATTACATAAAATTTGGCATGTTCATTACTTATAAGGTATAAATGATCACTAAGAACATTTGTTAACAAATACAAAATTTAAAAAGGATAAAAATGCGCTAAAAGCGTTCTAAAAAGCAATATTTAAGCAATCTTGGGAAGTTAAGCGAACCGTTTCATAATAAAGATGCCAAAATGATGGCGACAGTACTTGCTCTAACAGAAGTATTGGATAAATTACCAGATTACAATGGGTATCTATGGGAATTTGGCGAAATACCAGAAATCGCGCCAAGTTAGCATCTCTTTTGACGCATACTTTTTGTCGTAAATTCAATGATATATCGCCAAGTTCGCGACGAGGTTATCAAGTAGTACCCAATCACGTAAAAGAAACATCCTTATTAGTGGAATTTAAAGGAACATAAGTACTCATAATGTTAAAATTTTTGAATTTGACTGAAAAAAAAAAAAAAAAAAAAACAGTGAATAAAAGCAGGAAAAGCTGTAAGATTGATGAATATTACATAAAGTTAATTTAATATTAAGCCTATTTATTTCAAAAAGGAAACAAATACCTACTTATTTGACAAAAAACAGTGATATCGTATCAAAAACATGAATGTGAAAGAATGCCAAGTTCGTTAACGGTTTCGCTAATAAAAGAAGTGATTTGACAAAAAATATGATATCTTATCAAAAACATGAATGTGAAAGAATGCCAAGTTCGTTAAAGGTTTCGTTAATAAAAGAAATGAGATCTAACTGCAAACCAAGTTCTTTCGAAGCTCCTTAAATCATAGCTCCTGTCATGTATAATATTCTTCAATTGCTTAAAATGATATGTTACGTTACTTGTTATTCAATAGAGCGACTTGGCATGTTTTCAGCAACCAACTTTAATTTTTGAGTCGAACAAAGATCTAGTCAATCGAGTGTTCGATTAAGTATATTGAAGTTAAGGTATTAATAAATTAAGGAAGTGATCAACTTTAAGTTCTGATCAATTAAATAAAGAAATTTGAATAAGAGAAAACTTGCTAAGTCGCTCTACTGATTATCAAGTAACGTAATATATCATTTTAAGCAATTGAAGAATATTATGCATGACAGGAGCTATGATTTATAGAGCTTCGAAAGAACTTGGTTAGCAGTTAGATCTCATTTCGTTTATTAACGAAAATTTAACGAACTTGGCATTCTTTCACATATATTTTTTGTCAAATCACTTCTTTTATTAGCGAAACCTTTAACGAACTTGGCATTCTTTCACATTCATGTTTTTGATACGATATGATTTTACTATAAAATGTTTATTTATAGAGGGTAATCATTGAAACTTTTAAACCAATATGAAAATTAAAGGTAGCAAAATGATTGTGATCGACTCTGTTCAAACACAGGTTTTGTTTTCGGAACATATGCATGAATAAAGAACGATCTAAAATTGCTATTAGTGTGGATACTTTTAATGAAATAATTCTCAAATTTGTCATGTTTGGTAGTTTTAAACTATGAATGTTCAATTGAGTTGAGCTTGATGAAAAATTGAGTTTTATTCTTTGAAGAAAAAAAAAAGATTTAGTTGCCACAAAATTATTTACTGTTATTCTACAAAATACTGTATTAGTTGGTGTACCTTGCAGAGCCATTGAATATATGTATATCGTATTCAATGGCTCTGGTACCTTGGGACAGTTTGCCTTCCCTATTTTAAATTAGTGGCCGTTTTTTATTTTCAAACTGCCCAAATTTCTAAAAATACATTATAGAGAAATATGTTGGTGTATTTAAATGTTGCCTTTAAATTTTAAACCGGATTCTAATAATCGAAGTAAAAAAATAAAAGTGCGAAAATTGTCTCAAGGCACAACACTCACCCCTACATATACTGATTACAAATCAGGGTTGGCAAAGTGCGTCCATGTTTTTCTGGGCGGGTCCATCACAAAAACCCACCTGGGTTTTTGCTAAAAACCATTTCTGAATCTGCAAATTCACCTGATAGTATAATACAAATTTCCTTTTAAGTCCAAAACCTAGGTGGTTTCTTTTACTAAATCGCATTTTTTTTTTTAAAAGGTAATATTTGTGGTAATTAAGTGATAGTTTATTTCTGAATATTTATTTTTTCAAATTATATATTTATTTTATAAAAATATATTTCAAATAAGTTACACAGTGTAATACAAAATAATTATAATTGATCTTTTTTAAATTTTACCAATCAAAATCACATTTACTTTAATTTTTATGATAATATTTATAACTTTTTACTAATTTTTCACACTGCTCTGTGTCTATTCTGTTCTGTAATTTAGACTATATGAATCCAAATGTAGAGAAAATCCTCTTGATGGAAGCAGAGGTAAATGGAACAGGATGCAGAGATTGAAAAAAAAAATCAAAATCTAACTTGTTTTTCTTTTTCTGTATTTTTTTAAAGAATTTTCCACCATTTTGAAACTGAGAATTATGACATCTGATAAAAGTGATTTAAGAAAATAGTCTATGTCTTTAATTTTAAATACCAATATTGCAGATAACCACCCAGGGTCGTAGCTAAGGGGGCGCTATGAGCGCTCAGCCCCCCCCCCCCTAAAATACTCTGAGCCCCTCCTGAAAAATTGTCCAAGGTCACTCAATGAATTTCTGTTCCGAAAATTCAAATGAAATTCTGTTCAAAAATCTAATTTAGTTTTGAGACCCTTTCAGAGTTTTGCAGAATTACTAAATTGTATCTAAAATAAGTGTTTCAACACTCCCTCATCCTATTTGTGCATATGAAACTATCATGATGTTTAATTTTGCACCCTGAATGATACTGCATCATCTATTCATCAGTTTCTTCCTCTTTTGTTAAATTAAGCCTTTTCCATCTAAACTTTGTACAGTGCTCAGCAAAAGTTTAGACACGTGTTTTTTAACCTTTTAAATAAAAAAATACGAACACGTGGGTTTTAGAAATGGCTATACTTTTTTTCAAATATATTTTAAACAATGTAGAATAAAAATAATGGTTATAATGTAAGGTAATATTTAATTTAACTGAAAAAAGTAAAATTTGCAAATTGCAAAAGTTTAGACACTTTTTGGATTTTTAGCCAACAGTTCATGGAAAAATTCAAATTTCCAAGTTATGATGTCACATGTCTGAAGTATTTAATTATACCTCGATACAGCATGAGTTAGTGAAGATGCCGGGAGCTAAAAATGTTTAGTTAGATGAGGTGATTGAGGTAGGAAAGCTAAAATGGAAAGGGAAGACTGTTGTAGAAATTTCAGCAGCATTGAATCGTCCAAAGTGTTCTCTCTATGAAGTACAGTCTAAGGATGACTCCCTTCAAAACAAAACATAATCTGGAAGACCTTGTGTGACGAGAAAATGAGATTACTAAAAGATCCAGAAACTGACATTTACACAAACAATGACTACTAATCACATTAAAAGTAAGTCATGACTTTCTGTGTCGACGGACATGATTCGTAGATGAATTAAAGAAACAGGTAAATCAATTTACATGAAAATGATAAAACAATCAGCTTTGCTATCTCGCTACAAATTGGCGAGAATGCAATGAACTTGCAAACATACGTCATATGAACCCAAATGGTACGCTATGATATTCAGTAACGAAAAAAAGTGGAATTTGAATGGCCCAAACGGGTGGGGATACTATTGGCACAACTTGCGTAAAGAGCCTGAGACTTTTTTAAGTCGACAATAAGAAGGTGAGTTTTTAATGATTTGGTCCTCACTTTGCTATAATGCTCGAGTATCTGTGGAGTTATTCATTGGTTGTCAAGCAACACAAGACTACGTACATAGGTTGGAGATTAATTTTTAGTCATTTAGGGAACTTTTAGATGATCTAAAGCATGAACTTTAGCAAGGTAATGCGTCTATTCATGTTGCATATAAAAGAAGAACTTCGTTTAACTCTGAAAATACTACTGATCTCAACTGGCCGGCGTGTAGTTCTGATCCGGACCCAATCGAAAACCTTTGTAACATCATATGCCGTAATGTTTATGCAAATTTTTGCTATACTTTTCTTTTAACTCTTTCCGGCACACAGTGCCCGGTCTGGGATACCTAATTTTGATTCCAAACTTGCAAACGGCACCAGTAATATTTTACTAAAATTTTGCTTTTACAATAAAAGCTTAAATTAAGGATTTCAAAATATCTAAAAAATTCGTTTGTGAATTCCGGTGTCGGTCGATAATTTTTCACTTTATTACAGATTTTGCCCGTGCCGGAAAGGGTTAATGAGCTTCGAGCTACTGTTGAACATGTTTTATACAAGATAGACCCCCAAGTGATGCAGCATTTAGTTTCTTCGATGAAAAGTCACATTATTGCACTAACTGCAACCAATGTGGGTGCAACTCGATTTTAATTTGTAGTTATTTTTCTGTAAATTTACAAATTGTCTATACCTTTGCCACAATGTCAATTTCATTTTTTTGTCATTACATTTTATGTAAAGGTAAAATTCAAAATTTATTGTTTGTGAATAAAGGATAAGTCACAAGTAATGTATGACAGATGAATTATAAACATTCCGTACATATTTCTGAATATAGAAGCGTAATCGATCATTGTCTAAACTTTTGCTGAGCACTGTATCCATATTAGCTAAAAAATGCTCGGTCAAGATGATCTGTTTGCAGCATTTCAGCATAATTTCCTTGTGTTATTTCAGTTCTTTTAATTCCATCAAATTTCTCCAAATCTTAACAGAACATAACTGTGTGATTGTATATTTTTGCAGCTCATCAAGAGCTGAAAATATAATTGTTAGCTGCTTTTTTAAATTAAACACTCCTTCCCTCAAATGCCACTATTTTTATTATTAATTTTTGAAAAAAACTTAAATTGTTGCTTGATCTGTATTAAACTTTAAGATAGCTTAGCTAACATACAAAAAAAAAAAAAAAATTACAAAAAGGAATGCTGTGTCAAATATTGCAATTTTCTGTAATAATTTCTGCAAAAATCTTAATTTATTGCCTTAAAATGCTACTCCCTCGACTTAAATGTCTACAGATAGGTTGTTTAACAGAGTTTTGTTCAAATATACTTTTGTGAAGAATATAGTGCACTACCTGGTAGTGTATGCCCAGTATGCCTGCTATACAGTTTTGTATGCAGCAGGAACCTAGTCTGAGATATGTTCGGCACGACATTGTATATCAATTACAGATTTCTTTAAAAAGAAGGATCATTCTGTGCATGCGGAGCATCCTCTACATGGTGTTGTAGGCAGCAGAGATACGGTTTGAGATGTGCATCTAAATTAGAGAGTTGTTTGAAAGGAGGGGCCCAGTAGTGCATGCTTTCGACCTGTTATGCGGTGACAGGGCATAGGCAGTGAGAATCTGGTTCGAAGTTTGTTCGCTTCGAGATTTATGCATAAAAGGACCAACCCCGCTAGCAGGCAAGCCAGATAGTTTAATTATCCTAGTTACTAACTATTACAATTTTAATTATTATAAATACTGCAAAAATAAAATTAATTATTCATCGTGATAACTAAAATATATTTAAAAGAGATAAGAACACACTTTTATCACTTAAAATAGTATTAAGTTAATTATAATAGATTAATAATAGTCAATAATAGCATTAATAATAATTAACATGAATTATTAATAGTATGAAAATTATTTTATATCAGTTAATAAATTTACTCTGATATTAGTTTTTAGTATTCTATTGATATTAGTATTAAAACTAATATCCGAATAGAATAAATTTATTAACTGATATTATAAATAATATTACTAACAAATAGATCAGATGCAATTAAAAAAATGCAACAGTATATTTTTAAATGAGTACACATATATATTAAATATACAAATATGCAGAAAAATAACTAAAACCCAGAAAAGACCATAAATACCCAGAAAAACCCACAAAAATCCGGGTTTTTGCCAACCTTGTTACAAATGCTTTTACGGTACATATAACATGCATTTAATTTATGGTATATATGCTGCATAAATATTTTTGACGGTACATATATCATGCATTTAAATTACGGTATTCTAGGCTGCAAATTTAATGTACGATATATATGCTATATGAATATTTTATACGGTACATATGCTGTCCAGTTAAATTACGACACATATGCTTTAAATATTTTACGATACATATAACGTCCAGTTAAATTACGATACATATACCGTTCAGTTAAGTTACGGTATCTGTACTGGTTAAAAAGTTCTCAGTATATGTATCATAACTTGTGACCAAAATGCTTTGCATTGTACAGGGTGTGCCCTCTCAACGGTGGCCAATGGCTAATTTCTAAACCGTTGGTCATAGACATATAGTTCCAATTGCAAAAATGCTTTAAAAAAGGTAAAGAATTATTTTTTAAGTGATTTAGGTCAAAAAATTTTTTTACTAAAAAATTACGAAAATTAAATTTTTATACGGTCCCCCGGTCCTACAAGTGATATTTAGAAAATTTTTACCACTACTCTAATAAGTAAGACAAAAAAAGTCCCATTCCTCTGCGATCAAAATTGACCGAGTTATAGCTGTTCAAAGTTGAAGCATATTTTTTGCTGCAAAATAGGGGTCAGTCACAAATTTACTGGAAATAAAAATAAACATCAGAAAATTTAACTTTAAACATTGAGAGTAAAAAGAAAAAAAAATTACAATGTTGTTTCTGAATTTATGTTGGCATTGTTAAAGTAAAATATGCAATTTGTGCTAAAAATATAAGTAAAAAAATAACAGGAATTTTGTTAAATTAAACTATGAAAAGCAACAGTCACAAATCGTTACGAAATGATACATATTTAAAGCTCTATTAGATTACTCAACCTAATAAAATTTGATGTAGTCTTATAAAATAAATAAATGGAACGCACCTAAAATCGTATTAATATTATATTGTCATCGGGTTTAAATAAGTATGGGAATTGAACCTCAATCAGATATTTGGAAGTGAGTTAAAATTTGAATATAAGTTTTGAACTAGGAAAATTTACATACGAAAACTATGAATAAAATAAAAGTTTATCAAAATAACATACCTTTTTAAAATAAAATCACGAAAAGAATCAGCTGCATTTGCTTGCAAAATAAAACATACGTAAAAGTACTATTGAGGATATGAATTTCAAAACTCGACTTATCGCTTTCTGATTTCTCTATCAGTCAATACAAACCTCCACTATTGTAACAATGCAATCTATAAATTTATAATGAAAACCAATAGATGCATTTAAAGTTTTTTCGTTATTTCCCAAAATTTGATTTTTTCGATAAAAAGAATTTTGAAATTCATGTCTTCAGTTATTTTAATAACCAATCTAGAAGTTAATTAATTATAATTAACATTACCGTAAAACTTATATGGTGACAGCGCCTTCAGTTAAATCGCTCATTTAAAACATTTTGTAATTGGAACTATATGTCTGTGAGAAATAGTTTAGGAAGTAGCCTTTGAACAGCGTTGTAAATCGACTCCCTTTATAATACTTTATGCACTTAGTGTACGTTCCCTTAAAGCTGCGTCGAACTCATCCTTTTTCAGCTATAGAAAATTGGTTTAAGTCATAAAATTTAAAGTTTCATAACTCGGTCAATTTTAATGTTACATGAATGGGACCTTTTCTGTATTACTTGCTAGAGTGTTGAAAATTTTTTACTAAATATCACTTATAGGACCGGGGGACCGTATAAAAATTTAATTTTCGTAATTTTTTAGTAAAACATTTTTTTGACGAAAATCGCTTAAAAAACAATTCTTTGCCTTTTTTTAAAGCATTTTTGCAATTGGAACTATGTGTCTATGACCAACGGTTTAGAAATTAGCCATTGGCCACCGTTGAGAGGGGACACCCTGTATAATAGAATCCAATGCAAGTAATATTGATTCAAAATTTAACAGAAAAACTATTTACCATTCCCCTTCAGAATCTTTAGTAACGGAGCCGTTACAGTATTTCTTTGCTTGGACTATCATATCTTGGTCATCATCCTTTGAAGACTTAAAATTTGCGACACAACGGCAAGGTAGTCCAAGAGCTCTGCAAACTGTAAATGAAACAATCTATAGACTTGTGATTTAAAATATTCTTTCATTTATCTAAAAAAAAAAAAAACATCAAAAAAGAAGCTACTAATCTATACTAATAAAAGAACAAAACGCTCTGTCTGTGTGTGTGTCTGCGATGGCTAGCAAAATCTACAGCACGTACAAAGCTCAAAATGTTTTTTAGAGTAGCCCAATATCTCTCCTGATGCACCTGAGCTTCAGAATTTCAAAATTCCAATTATTAACTGAGTAATTAATTAAAATCAAGAGGTCACTCTCATAAAAAATAATCTTTTCCCAATTTTTTTCTCTTTCATTTGTTTACGGTTGGTTGGTTGTGTAAAAATTTTCGCAGAAGTAATAAGAAAGCTGAGACAGAATTAAAGAAACCCATGGAGGAATAAGATAAGTGGAGGTGAAGTAAGCTCAAAAAAAGTTTGCGATATGAAACCATTTATCGCTCAAATTTAATGTGGCAAACAAAAGGACGTGGAAGAGATTTTGTATTATAAGACGAATTGAAAGAAATGAATTACAGTTGAAGCATATTTCAAGAGGAAATAGCAAATTTTTAAAATAGTCTTCGTTCTATTATTATTTATTAGAATAAATATTCGCTTTTAAAATGAAGGAAATTGGAAAATTAGCAATAATTAAATATCAAATTAAAATTAAATAAGATATTGAAAACATTTAATACGAATTAAAAATTGTATAACTAAAAGTTTCCTTCATTAATGTAATTTTCAATACTTTATAACGTAGATGAAAAATGTTTATGACTTAATAATTGCATGTAAATAAATATTTAAAATATAATGATGAAAACATTCTTTTAAAATCATGTATGAAAACTTAAGTAATAAATATTAATCTAAAATATGAATTTCTGACTGCAGACGATTTTAATGTACTAACAAAATAATGTTATATTTTCAAGCAAAACGTTAAAATAATTTTCTATATTGATATTTAAAACACATATGATAAAATAATTAATAAATTTTTACCGGTGAAGCGATAAATTAGTTCTTTTTTTTAAAACGAGAGAAAAAAAAATACAGGTTTAAACCTGTTTTAATTGATAGCGAAATTTTAAAATGGAGGGCCAAAATCACAGTCCGGTGAAATCCAAACACCTCATTGGTCATTGAGCCGCGTCCTTTTCAGGGAACAATCTCTTAGCAGTTGGGTAAATGTTGTCACACTCCTTTTTCCGAGAAAAAATCGTAGCGGCAGTTTTGAAGTAAATCTTATCTCTTTTCATTTATAATCTAAATTTTTCACTCTCATTTTATAAAATGGCATCAAAATATCTTAATTGAGTTAATTTCGATGGTTTATCTTAAATAAGAACAGACGGTAACAATCGCTTAAAAAATACTTTCCCCCTCACCTTTTTCAAATGGAGAAACAAGTTCGTGATTTTCACCCTTACCACTCGACCAATGGGGTGGCTGGATTTCATTTGACTGTGATTTTGGCCCTTCATTTTAAAATTTCGCCAATTGATAGGCGTGTCAAAGCACGTGCTTTTGTTGGTACTTATTGGACTTAATGTAGGGTTACATCTTAAGCATCATCTCCAGAGATAATACCTCCACTCTATTAATTTCTTTTTACTCTATGAAAGAAACCAATTTGAGATTTTGACATTTCAAAAGTGACTGTTTTTTTCCCAAAGACCTTTAAAATTCATAGACTGGCAAAATGTCAGTTTAACTTAGGATTTTTGAACATAGCTATTACGTCAGATCGTTGGTACTTCGTATATTAGAATGTATTTGTGGTTGGCTATGTTGCAGTTAATATATGTATATGTATATATGAGGCTTTTTTAGCAGTTTTTTTAAATCATTGATTAAATTTGAATGCATTTATTTAAGTTAAAATTTTATTAAGACTTTAATTTGTTTTTAAAACAAAAATGAAATGGCTCTTTAACGTACAATTTTTCGAATAGGCAGACGATTCATACACAGTAATAAATTATCAAATAGCAAAATAAATTATATATAAAAAATAGTCACTAAAAGAATAGTAGCAAAACATAATGTTTAGGCGTATTAACACATAACCCGATCCCAACCAGAAAAAAACAGACTATACTCCGATCCAAGCAAGACAAAAATTTCATGAGCATAAACGCGACCCGAACCTAAAAATTCCATTTGAAAAAAAACTATGGATTTGATATTTGACCCGAATCAAATCTGAATCCCACAAAAATATTCAAATGAAGCATACCCCAATTCGATCAAAGAAAAATAATGTTCGTGTATATGCAACCCGACCCGAACCTAAAATTTTTCTCCGAAAAACCCCAAAAAATGACCAGAACGAAACCTGAAATCGATAAAAATATTCCAAAGAACTATAACCTGATAAGAGCAAGACAAAAAAACTTCCATGAACATAAACCTGACTCGAACCTAAAAAATTCCATTTGAAAAAAAAGCCTGAAGTTTTATGCAAACTACATCTGAATCCGATCAAAATATTCGAAAGAACCATAACCGGATTCGAATAAGAGAAAATAATTTTCGTGGACATGAAACCGATCGGAACCTAAAATTCCATTTGAAAAAAATACCTGAAATTTGAATTGACAAAAATATTCCACAGAACCATACCCGGACCTGAACAAGACAAAAAAATTTCCATGAACATGAACCCAATCCGAACCAAAAAATGAACTAAATCTGAATCTGACAAAAATATTCCAGAGAAGCATATCCTTATTCGGACAATGCAGAATAATTTCCGTTGATGCGCAACCCAACCTGAAACTAAAAATTCCATTAAAAAGCCGAAATCTGAATTGAACGACATCTGAACCCGAAAAAAATATCCCAAAGAACCAAAACCCGATCCGAGCAAGACAAAATAATTTCCCTGGACATGAATCCAACCAGAACCTTAAAAATCAATTTAAAAAAAAAATACCTGAAATCTGAATCGAACCAAATCTGAATCCGACGAAAATAGTCCAAATAACTATAACCAGATACGAACAAGACAATATAATTTCCATGGACATAATCCCCATTCCAAACCAAAAAATTTGTAAAAAAAAGAAAAAAAAATCCCGAAATTTGAACCAAACTTAATCTGAACCTAACAAAAATATTTCAGTGAAGTATAACCTCATTGGAACTAGGTAAAATAATTTCCATATAAGTACAACCCGACCCGAACTTAAAAATCCCATTTGAAGGGAAAAAAAACCCCCACGAAATCTGAATTGAACCGAATCTAAACTGAACACAAATATTCCACACAATCATAACCGTATCCGAAGAAGACAAAATAATTTCCATGAACATGAATCCAATCCGAACCTAAAATTCGGATGTTCTACAAAACATAATGCGCTCCGTAGCGGTGGAAAGTGAAACTAAGTACTTAGCGCGAGATGGTTAAAATATTTCGTTTATAGTTAATGTTAAATTAGAACTTGGTTACGGTTAGATAACAGTTAGGTTGCAATTACGTTCCGGTGACCCTTTTGTTATTTTATTTTCCGGTTAGGTTACAGTTAGGTCATGTTTAAGTTACAGTTAGGTTAAGGTTAATTTGCGGTTAGGTTGTGGTTAGATTATGGGTAGGCTATGATTAGGTGACGGCCAAGTTACATTTATGGTATATTTAACTTGCAGTTAGGTTACTGTTAAGATACAGCTAAGTTACAGACAAGTTATGATTCCGATACAATTAGGTTACGGTTAGGATTTTGTTCATAGAATGAACATTACGCATGTTTGATAAAAAATATACACCTATTTTTGTAAAATGGCTCTGAATTTATAATATTATATACTAACCTTTTAGCGAATCATCGAGAATCGATTTCATTCACGGTATAGTCAGATTTAAGAGTGATATATAATTAGTTTGAAATTCAAAATATTTCACTTGGGATATCTATGTGAAAAAAGTATTTAGTTAAGTCAATTAACAGTAATTTTAAGGATAAATATCAACACGAAATCGTTGGACACATATTCCCTCCTGCGTTTCCCATTGCAGTCATTTTAGGTATTTTTGCAGCTAAATATTAGTTTTTTTTTTTTTAAACCAATTTTTGACACAGTCAGGGGGCACGTATTTAATATAATGTACACTGTAAAAAATTTGACCCTTTTGCTGTATCATCACTCCCCCGCTTTTATAGAATATATCTCTTTTGACCTATGACAATGCTCCAAAATAGGCTGAAATAATCATTTTCTATAAAAGCGGTGGAGTGACGATGCAGCAAAAGGGTCAAATTCTTAACAGTGTATTAACACATATTTTGAGTTGAAGATAAAATCATAAAAATTTCAAGTTCGTTTAACATTATTATAACGGACCCGGGCAACGCCGGGCGGGTCAGCTAGTAACAAATAAATTTTTAAAAATTGCTTAAGAATTCTTTATCGTAGGACTGCCACAGGCGGCTATTCGTAAATTCTATTCGTACAACTATTTTTAGAAAATAAATTTTGTTAATTTTGCTCTTGTAGATGTTAGCAAAGTTTATCTAATGTATTGTATAGGTATATGTTCTTTTGTTTTTAACCCCTTAGCTGCTACATTATTTTAACAAGGGCTAAATCTATACTAAAATATATGTCTTACTTACCGTATTTTCGGGTGTATAGTCCGCGGCTTATACAAGAAAAAACCTTCCAAAAAGCCGGTGCGGGTTATACAAAGATTTTTTTTAATTGGAAATCGTGATATTTTTTCTACAACTTTTAAACCTCTAAAAATTTGAAAAAAAAAATCAAAATTTGTAAATTGTTTTCGCTAAGCCGCGAAATTTAGAGAGTTCTCCCATGTTTGTAAAAGGTTTTTTTATACAGTTATTTCTGGGTTTGGAAGAACTGTCGCAACTATCGCCAAGTATTGCACTAATAGATCTATAATAGCTGCCGTATATACTAGTATATAGGTCGTGAAATTTTAGACAAAAAAATAACATCAAAGTGGCGGGTCGACTTATACGCGAGACCTAAAAAAAGTCGACCCACTGGCGTGGTTGGTAGCGGTAGCTGCTCCCACACCGCTGGTTCCCGCTTCGAGTCCGGCTAGCAGCATGGGTGTCTGTGTTGTCCCTTTGATGTGTAATAAATGTATGTAATGGATTTTCTGTAATAATAAAGTGTTCTGTATTTGTTTCTGTGTATTCTGGATCAATCGAGGCGACAGCCGTTGTAGCTATAGACCTCAAAGCACTTTCCATGTCCATTCAAACCAAATCTAATAAAAAAAATCTATAAATAAAATATCAGAATATAATTTGCTAGCGAATCGGTGCTGCTTGTGTTTGTAGAGTACAAAATCCAAAATCCGGAACCCTTCCAACCTCGACGATTCTGAATTTAAGATCATTTAAGATTTAGTTTATTTTTCGAAAAAAAAAATCTACCCTATCCTGTAGCAAAGAACAAAAGAAAATGTGTGATTTATGTCATTTCGAATGGATTCAGAGGAGTCGCTCTTTTCCAAAATGATTCCAAGGAATCGTTCCTTTACAGAGTCGTTTAATTTCGGAACGAGTTCAAGGAATCGAACTTTTCCGGAGTCGTTTCATTTCAGATAGAGTCCGAGGAATCGTTCCTTTTCGGATGTAATGCATTTCGGACCGATTCCGAGGATTCGTTCCTTTCGGGAACCAATGACGTAAGATACGTATACATTTTATGTCCGAAATTTTGAATTTATCACCGATTTTTTTTTTTTAATTTTCGGAAAAATTCAGAAAAAATATCACGCTTGTTTGAAAAAAAAATGCGCGTAAACTCTGCATCGCTTGAAATTTTATCTTAAAACACGTAAACGCCGCAGCGTTTCTTCCGAAAGTTACGTTACTGATAATCATAATGTTTTAGCCGAATTACTGTAGGTATTACGCATCACGAAAAAATTTTGCAAATTTGTGTTAAAAATTATGACTAATGGCTTCTAATTTCGAACCCTGATCGAAACATACGTTTGATAACGGTGTATAGCCCGCGGACTATACACCGATGCATCTCCGCGGGTTATACACGAACTTTTTTTATTGCATTGGTCGATTTAGGGGTGCGGGCTATACACCCGAAAATACGGTAGTACCCATTTTTATTAGAGGACAAGATGGAAAAAATAATTTTTAAAGAAGAGGTTTTAGTGAAAATTTTTAAAAAATGTTTAATTTTGCATTGAAAATATATATATTTATACCAATCTTATATCATAAATAAAGAATTCCGAGGACATTCTTAGTTATTTAGCTGAATTTGCATTTCTAATGTTAAAATGCGCCAAAACATAAAATAGCGTTTTTGTTTAATAAAGATGCAAAAATAACAGGTAACACTTGGTTACTCCATCAACCAATTTCGCTAAATTATACAAATCGCCAAACTGTTGGTCAATTTAAACAAATTGATGTAATTTTTATTTTAAATAACGAAAGAACAACTAAATTAATAAAAAATTAATAAGAATACAAATAAAATATCATATTAAAAATAACTTGATGATTTAACGAAAACTTGATAATGTAACATGAATGTGACATTTTTTATCTTTATCATTTGCATTTAATCTTTTATTTTGGCAATACCTTTTTGTTCGACAAGATAATCAAGTAGTACCAAATAATATAATAAAAATATTGTTACTTCTAAACAGTTATCTAATGCAATAATGCTTCGCAAATCCAAACAAAGCATGGCTTTTGCTAGTTTATTATATCATCGGAAGTTTTGTATGCACAGATATCATATACGCACCGAGGTAATAACTAATAGACTCTAAATTCATGTTTTTTTTTTTTCCTGAAATGGTGACCGGACTATTGTTATTTATAATTAATAAAATGTTTGTTTATTTCCATCCTCTTCTTTAAAATTATATAAATTGTTTTGTATACTTATTAATTAAACTTTTTTTAGTAATTGTTATTTTTTAAATAATACAAAATAATTTAAATATATACATGAAACTGGTATTCAAAAACGATGTTTGCGACCGTTCAAGTATTACGTAAGCATATTTTTAGTCATTTGTACCCCCCCATTGTAAGAAAATATAAGCAAATGCTAGACCCCCCCCCCCCAATTTTTTGGTCACGTAAGATTTTATGACAGTTTAGTCACTCAAGAAAGGTCGAAAAACGTATTTGTCACGTGATCAAAATCGCTTATAATTCAATAGGTAATTGATTGATCAAAAAATGAAAAAAAAAAAAAACAGTTCAATTCCAAATCGCTCCATGGCCAGGATTTCCAATTTTATACCTTTTCGTTAAAAAATTAATTTGTAAATGTATCAAAACGTTTTTCGCTTGTTGAGCAGAGCAGATAAGAACAGCCTTAAAGCTTTCTTTTAAGCAAATTAACTTTAACATTAAATAAAAATAAGTATCTTATCTTTGCAAAAAAAAACAAGCGAGCAAATTTCTTATTTATCTGTAATCTTTAATTACTAAATAAAGAAAAAATATGATGATTAAAATTTTTACTTTCAGAAGCTCAAAACTCTCAGTCATGATAAAATTGTTCATTCTGAGCTAACCATGTGATCTGAAGGATGTAAATAAACAATTCAATGATGCAATCAATTACCTTAAAGAAAAGCTTTAAAAAATTAAAAATAAATAAAATATTAGGGTGTGATCCACTGTACCCCGCTCTCCCCTATATGTTTTGTCACAAGCACAGAGTTGAAAATTTCAGACTCAGAAAAGAGAAGGTTAACAAAAAAGACTCAGACAAAAATACCTGAATTACGAAACAAGTTTAAAAAAATGAAAAATTTGTTTTTGGGGTATGGGATAAGCGATAATGCTTTAACTTTGAAACGAAAAAAGTATGTACTTTCATTTTGAAAAACTAGTCGTTGGGGGCCACCGTAATACTTACCCATCATGGATATGTATATGAAAATAAAACATGTGAATATATTTATACAATGCATTGCAATTCATAAACAAAATTTAAATATTGTTAATATACATAGTAGTGCTATATTAAAGAACTGCTGATATACCAATTTCGACAAATTATATAAAACGCCAAACTACTCAAGTAGTACCGAACTGCGTAAAAGAAACATCCTTATAACTCCAAAAATAATAACTCTATTAACTAACAATTAACTGCGTCGGATTAAGCGTCTCATTTCCAATTAAAATATACTTCTGAATTGAAATTTGAATGAAATACAGGGTCATGAAAAATCAAAGAATGTGGAAAACAAGATTACAAATATCTCGGCAACTAATAATCCGATCGACTTCATTCTATATGCAAAATGTGTGTTATTTTATTGCCTTTTAAGTCCATTACTTAGAACAAAAAAATTCGAAAATTTTTATGTACCTTTCATAAGAACGAATTTTTTGAGAATCCGAAAAAAATAGTTCCGGATAATCGAGGTTGCTGATATTAAATAGGGTTCGTCCCATTCTTACATACTAACTACATACAAAATTTCAAGTCTCTATCTCAATTTGTTCGGGAGATAGAGCGTTTACAGACAGACAGACAGACAGACAGACGGACGGCAAAATTTTTTTTTCTAAAAATATGTTTTTCGAAATCTCCACTATCTAAAACGTGTAATTCCGTCAAAAAAAATTTTTCGATTTTCAAAACGATTGCAAGACTTACCCTATACTACGTATGATGGGTAAGTAAAAAATGCCCGATATATATTTATATATACACTGCTCAAAACAATTAAAGGATATTTGAAGTTTTATATAAAATAAAGATATAAATGAATTTTTTTTTGCCGAAAATAGAAGAAGAGAATCACAAATGCAAATTTTTCTGGTTTTCAAACTGTGGAGTATGCAAATTTTGAGTTCGACGTCAAAAACGTCGCTTCAGCGGCAGCGAATGAAATTTGACTTTCAACTGGATAAAAAAGAATGAAGACAAGGATGATCAGCATTCAGTGATTGCTTTGTTTCGATGAGTACGATGTCTCAGCGAAGTCATTTCACAGATTCAGAAGCTTGGAGAATTGTTGGTAGGTTAGAAGGGGGCCAAACTCAAGCGGAAGTAGCGCAAGCCATTGGAGTGTCACAAAGTGTCATTTCCAGGATCTGGAACCGTTTTTTGGAGAGTGGATGTGCAGGCCGAAGACCAGGGCAAGGTCGTAGACGGGCAACAACCCCCAATGAAGATCGGTATTTAGCGTTAACAGCTCGGAGACACCGAAACATGAACGCTACTCTTCTCCAACAACACCTTCGCTCGGCTACAGGCACCACGATTTCAACTCAGACTGTCCGAAACCGGCGCCATGCTGTAGGTATGTATGCTCGCCGACCGATGGTATGTATTAGATTAACATCAAGGCATCGTCGCGGCCGCAAAGAGTGGGCAACCGAGCATGCCAACTGGAGGAGAAATGAATGGAGCAATATTCTGTTTTCTGACGAGTCCCGTTTTTCTGTGCATCCGGATAATAGGCGTATTTTCATCTGGAGGGACCGTGGCAGTAGGAATAATCCTGCGTTCGTGCACGAAAGTGCCAGATTTGGCGGTGGAGGAGTGTTGGTGTATGGTGGCATCTCCATTGACGGGCGCACTGACCTCTACATCATTCGATATGGAGCTCTGACTGGTCGCCGAGTACGATGTAGGTCGCCGATATAGGGATGAGATCCTCAAACCTATTGTAGTCCCTTACGCTGCAGCAATCGGAGATAACTTCATTTTAATGGACTATAATGCAGGCCACATCGTGGAAACTTGGTGGAGGATTTCCTTTTCGAGGAAGGAATCGTTCGAATGGAATGGCCAGCGTGTTTTCCAGACATGAATCCAATCGAGCACGTTTGGAACGCTCTAGGAAGACGAGTTTCTGGCCGTCAACAACCCCCACAAACTCTCCAAGAACTGGAAAGAGCTCTTCTGGAAGAGTGGGGCAGAATACTCCAACTCGTCATTAATAGCCTCATTGAATCCATGCCTCAAAGATGTTCAACGTTGCTGGCCGCCCGTGGAAACCATACCCCCTACTGAAAATAATTTTCTTTGAAGAAAACACCTTTTCTTATTCTTTTTTTCTCATATGCACAAATTGTGTTTTTTTCCTTTTGTACACAAATGCGCAATAAAATGCATTTTTTTCTGCCAAACATGTGTAATTTATTCTCATATAACCTACTACGTCTGTTGACCATGTATCAATCAGCTAAAAAGTTTCCCATATACAAAATCCACCTAAAACTGCAATATCCTTTAATTGTTTTGAGCAGTGTATAATTTCTTTTTGGGAAAAAAATAAAAAGTTGTGCAGAATACATATGGCACCTGCTCAATTTCGGCGCCCGGGAAGATGGCCCCCTTCGCACATTACTGCAGAGTTCATTTCGAAAAATCGACCAGCGTAACAAGCAAATCTCGCTTTTTTTTAACACTTTCCAACAAAGTTGAAAAGTGTTTATGCATTGGGTTTGTCTGGCCGTCTATCCGTATGGCCGGATGGCAACCTGTCCGCGCTGTTACTCCCGTAAATATACTCGGATTGCTATGAAATTTATATATATTATTGACTAGCGGCCTTCGCCCGCTACGCTGGTCGGTTTATCTAAAGAAATCTTGAAGAAGTAGTTAGATAAGGTTCAGACATACATTAAAAAAAAAAAAAAGCAAGTCGATCATTCAAAAAACGTTGGGAAATATCAAATATTTACTGTAATTTTTTAAGAAAAACAAAGTTTCGAAAAAAAAAATTAAATCGAAAAAAAAATTACACTGACATATTAATGCAAGGAAATTTTCCCAGAGAGAAAATTCGCCTTGAATACAATATTTCAAATTCTTTTAATTGCTTATAGGCGTTAATGCCAACATAGTGAAAAAAAATTCCATGCTGGGAATCGAACCCGGGCCATCAGTATGGCGCACTGACGTTCTACCGACTAAACCACATGGAACGACAGCCAGCTTGAAACTTTCTCATACTTAAGTAGACTGGCGAAAACATAACGATAGCGCGTTTTAAAATCGCACAGTGACATCTATTGGATTTTATATGTACTAAAAAACGTTATGTACTAAAAAACGTGAGCAGCGCACCTAATAGTTTCTTTTGTTTCTTTTTGTTACTTTTTTGTCTGTTGTCCGATTTTGATGAAACAAAGCCTATACACTGCCCGGGAGTGTGCATTCTTCATTAGTGAAAACCGCATAAAAATCCATTCAGTAGTTACGAAGATAACCTCGAACAAACAGACAGACAGACAGACAGACAGACAGACAAAAAATTCAAAAATTTTTTTTTGTGTTTCATTGGTTTTCTTTTATCGCCCTGACTCCATTTTTGTCAATTATCTTCAATGTACAGACACACCGGGTCCTACTGTTTTATTATATGTATAGATGTTTACCCTAGCACGAAACCTATTGAAAATAATGTTTCTACCATTATTAATTCATTTCCAGGTACAGTCAAAAGTTTTCAATTACATTACGGCCTGTGGGGAAAAGTCGTTTCAAATGAATTTTAATTAACACTTTCCAACACAGTTGAAAAGGATTCATGCTTTCGATTTGTATGGTCGTCCGGCCGTCTGGCTGTTTGTCCGTCTGGCCGTTTGGCAGGATGGCCGACTGGCCGCGTATTAACTCTCGTAAATATATTCGGATTGTCATAAAGTTTCTGAACATTATTGATGTTAACTTTAGCATGAACCCTATTGAAAATAATGTTTCTACCATGAATAGTTTATTTACAGGGACAGTGAAAAGTTTTCCATTACATTACACTCCATGGGGAAAAATCGATTCAAATGAATTTTAATTAACATGTTCCATCAAAATTGAAAAGTATTAATGTTTTTGGTTTGTGTGGTCGTCTGTCCGTTTTCCCATTTTGCCGGATGACGGTCTGTCCGCGTTCTAACTCTGCTAAATATATTCGGATTACTAGGAAATTTTTGAATGTTATTGAGGTTAACTCTAGCACGCACCCTATTGAAAATGAAGTTTCTACTATGATTAGTTTATTTACAGGGGCAGTCAATTTTTTCCATTAGATTACGGTCTATGGAGAAAAATCATTTTAAGTGAATTTTAAAGTTGTTATATCCTGTCAAACATATTCAAATTTATTTACACCTATGAACTGCGCTAAAATATGCATTTTGTAAAGTGTGCATCGAAAAAAATTGTTATTGTTCATTTACAGGGCCACTCAAAAGAATTCCATTACACAATAATAAAGGGGGTATTGTTTGCGACGTATTTTATTTATGGTAAGTGATTTCATGTATATGTTACAGGCCAAACCCGATTTTAGGCCAAACTAGATTGGCCTAGTCCAAACTAGTCTATCCTAACGCCCATCGGATAAACTAGTTTTTCCTAGGCCAAACTAGTCTATCCTAACGCCCATAGGATAAATTAGTTTGTCCTAGGCCAAACTAGTCTATCCGAACGCCCATCGGATGAACTAGTTTTTCCTAGGCCAAACTAGTCTATCCGAACGCCCATCGGATAAACTAGATTTTCCTAGGCCAAACTAGTTTGGCCGAACGGTCATTAGGATGAACTAGTTTAGCCGGCTATTCATTGGTTTGAACTAGTTTATCCTAGGCCGAACTAGATTGTCCTAGGCCAGTTCAATTTGGCGTGATTTTATTGAATCTAAAGACTGCCACGGCGCAAACTTTCTAGTTTTGATCTAATTTAGCCTGGACCGATGCAATTTGACGCGATTTTAGCTCACAGACTATCAAAGCCTGAGAGCTAATGTGCTCGCAGATTCTGTGTGTGTGTATGTAACCATGTACTTATGTATGTACGTATGTACGTACGTATGTACATACTTATGTACGTACGTATGTAGGACTAATATAACGCGACTAATATAACGGACTAATGTGTAACTAATATAACGCGACACTCTGGTGTTGGAATTTGGACGCGATTTAGTTCAAACCAGCCGGCTTCGCCCGCTATCGGGCCCCTTCTTTTATGTAAAATCTTGAAACAGACGTATGTTGAAGCGGACGAACCTCGAAGAAAAAAAAACATGATGATAAATATTTAAGAAAAAGGATTCTGCATCGAAATACCACTATTTTCTAATAGTAATTTTCGCAAAAATGTTATATTCTTGCTAGAACTTTTTGAAACTTTGTGATAGTTTAAGGCATATGATATAAATTTATAAAAAAAAGTTACATTTTAGCGTGAAAGAGGATGTGGTTGCGAACAAAATCAGGAAATATAACGGAAATTCTATGTTTTAAAGCACCGCGACCTCAAGTTACATATCTACTAATAGGTTGTTTAACGGAGTTTCATTCAGATATACAGTTTTGTTAATAATAGAGTACGCACCCTGGTGTTGGAATTAGGAACTAATATAACGTGGCTTAGTAAAAACTTACTGGCTTCGCCCGCTATCGGACTGGCGTGGACAGCCGGATATAGTTCGAATTTCGTTCGCTTCGAGGTTCTTTCGAAAAGGAGGGTTACATTCGGCGGTGCGTGCTCAGCACGCTTGCTACGATTTAAATTTTGTTCGCTTCGAAGTTCGTTCGAAAAGGAAGAGGGCATTCGGCAGTACGCGTGCAGCACACCTGCTATACGCTACCGTAGGCTGTGGGGACGCGGCTGAAGAACTAATGAACGAAATTTAATAAAAATTTATATTCAGGTAGTCTCTGATCTAAATTGATGCTGATTAGTTTTTGGTGTAAATCGCTCATCAGGTGGCGCTGCTGTTTTGCATTTTTTTACGATTTACGCATCAGCTTTATCTTAATAACTAATACCATCAAATTTCCATCAAACTTTAGATTCAATTCGTCCATGACATGAGTTGGTGTTGTTTCTATTTTGAAGTAAATCACTCAACATGGCTATGATATGCTACATTTTTCACAATTTTCACAATAGCTGTATCTCAAGAACTAATGAACGGAATTTAATAAAAATTTATACTCAGATAGTCCCTGATATAAATCGATGCTGATTACTTTTTCATGTAAATAGTTCAACAGATGGCGCTTCTAAAGTGCATTTTTACTGATTTGCATCAACACTATTTCAATAACTAATTTACGAATTTTAATCAAACTTCCAGAATCAGTAAATCCGTGATATGAACTAATTCTTTTTACGTTTTCATGTTAATTGTTCAATAGGTGGCGCTGTTGTGCTCAATTTTCCCGATTCCTGAAATAGCTCTGTCGCAAGAATTAATGCACGAATTTTCATCAAACTTTATATTCTGTAAGTCCCTGATATAAATTAGTATTCTGTAGTTTTTGGAGTAAATCTCTTGAAAGGTGCCGCCACTATACGGTATTATTTGTGATTATTGCAATAGCTCAATCTCAGGATCTAATGCATGAATTTTCATCAAACTCCAGATTCTGTTAGTCCTTGATATAAAAAAAGTACAAAAGTAATTTTAGTTTTTGGAGTAAATCGTGCGACAGGTGGCGCTGCTATGTGGCATTATTCATGATTATCGCAATAGTTCTATCTCAAAAAGAAATGCACGGATTTTCATCAAACTTCAAATTCAGTTAGTCCCTGATATAAATTAATATTCTTTTGTTTTTAGAGTAAATGGCTCAATAGGTAGAGCTTCTATCCAGTTTTTTTTATGATTTCTGCGATAATTCTATCTCAAATAGTACTAATACACAGATTTTCATTTAATTTCAGATTGAATTAGAATTTGAAAGACGTTGTTACGGATTTTTCAAAACGTTCCGGCAAGAATTTAACATTTTTACAAAAATTGTTATTAGAAAATAGTGGTATTTCGATGCGGAATCCTTTTTCTTAAGTATTTATCATCATGTTTCTTTCTTTTCGATTCAACATTCGTAAATACCTAAATCGCGTTGTATTAGTTCCAAATTCCAACACCAGGGTGCTCGTATTAGTTCCACATTCCATCACCAGGGAGCGCACCCTATTACCAACAAAACTGTATCTTAAGAAAACTCCGTTAAATAATTTATGTGTAGATATGTTACTCGATGTCGCGGTGCTTCAAAACAAGAATTTAAGATTTTTGCAAAAATCACTATTCATCGATAGTGGCATTAAACGCGAAATATATTTTTATAAATTTATATCATGTGTCATAAACTATCTTAAAGTTTCAAATAGATCAACCTAGAATTTCCGTTATGTTTCCTGATTTTGTTTGCCCCCCCCCTTTCCCTTTCGTAATGGGACTTTTTTTACAATTTTTTATCATGTGTTATAAACTATCACAAAGTTTCAAACAATTCCAACAAGAATTTAACATTTTTACAAAAATTACTAATAGTAAATAGTGGTATTTAACGCGGCATCTTTTTTTTCTTAAATATTTAACATCGTGTTTTATTATGTTTCTAAAAGTTTCAAAAAATGGTAATAATTAATTAGCAGCTAAAACTTTAAAAAACGCTGAGCTTAAAAAAAAAAAAAAAATCTAGCGTCCCCTTACTCTACCCCCCCCCCCTCCCATCCTAAATTTCAAGTATCGTGCTTTATTTAAGCTTTTTCTTATTTTTAAAAGGATTCGGATATTTACTTTTTTAATATGAACAATATCGCGTGAAGTGATGTGTGTGAAAACCAATATCTGTTACGAATTAAAAATCTTTTCATAAAACCAAAAGTTTCTATCCGATTGAAAATATAATCCGCTCTATCTTTATATTTAAACTCAGAACCACCAAAATTAATCAGGTAAACGCCTTATCAGAAGAAACCCACATCCAAAATTTGAAACAAATCGGTAAATTAGCCGTGAAAAACCTATTTACATAAATTAAGAGTGATACCCCCCCCCCCCTATTCCTCCTTTCTTTATATGTAAACAATGAACACCCACAACTAATCATGAATGTACCTTATCAAAATGATATTATACCTAAAATTTTAATAAAATCTGATACTTTTTCATGGAAAACTGACTTAATTAAATTAAGGAGGGGGGGGGGGGTGCGGATTAGTCTTTTGTTCCCCTTTTCTTATTCTTATCGAATGAACCCCTGAAACTAGCTAAGAGCTAAAATCGCGTCAAACTGCATTGGCCTAAGCTAAATTAGATCAAAACTAGAAAGTTCGCGCCGTGGCGGTCTGTAGATTAAAAAAAAACACGCCAAATTGAATTGGCCTAGGACAATCTAGTTCGGCCTAGGATAAACTAATTCAAACCAATGAATAGCAGGCTAAACTAGTTTATCCTAATGACCGTCCGGCCAAACTAGTTTGGCCTAGGAAAATCTAGTTTATCCGATGAGCGTTAGGATAGACTAGTTTGGCCTAGGAAAAACTAGTTTATCCTATGGGCGTTAGGATAGACTAGTTTGGCCTAGGCCAATCTAGTTTGGCCTAAAATCGGGTTTGGCCTGTAACATATATAATAAAATTGATATACCTCGCTGAAGCATAATACGAATTATTTCATGCATAATACGTAAAGCGTTTGCAAGGAAACAGAAATGATTTTAAGTAGTATATTCTATCCGAAGTACTGTATAATGATGGCTGTTGGATGGATGAAATGCATTTTTAACGCTTTTTAACAAAGTCGAAAAGTGTTTATGATTTCGGTTTCTCTATACGTCTGTCCGCGCTCTAAGGCCCGCCACACACCTGTCAGACATTGAGCGAAAAAACATGAGACATGCGACAATTTCACCCTGATAACAAAGAAATAAAAAGAATATTGCCCAGTTAAACTGATGGCATTGAGCTCACAGGCAACGCATACTAATTGTACATGACAGTTTTATGTTTTCAAGGGTTAATTCCGTTCGAAAAAAAATTAAGAAGAGAAAACAGCTCTCCCCTTTCTCCTTTTTTATACTTAATCATTAAACCTCCTAAACTATCAAGTACATGCTTTATCATATTAAAAAATCTATATCCAAAATTCAGAGCAAATCGGATAATTCTTAATAAAAACCCATTTAGCATTTATATAATTTAAGAGGAGTTATTCCCCTCTTTTATTCTTATCCATTAAAATTCCAAAACTATTCAGAGAATTGAACGAAATCTGACAATTCTGATTGAAAAATCCATTTATACAAATTAAGGGGAGGGGCATTAGAACCCACGTTCCCCCTGTTTATACTTATTCAATGAACACCTAATAACAGCCACGTACTCGCCTCATCAGAATGATCCTATATCTAAATTTTCAACGAAAACTGTTAATTTTGCATGAAAATCCCGTTTATATCAATTAAGGGGAGGGGCATGAGCCCCCCGTTCCCCCTGTTTATACTTATTCAATGAACACCTAATAACAGTCACGGAATCGCCTCATCAGAATGATCCTATATCTAAATTTTGAACGAAAACTGTTAGTTCTGCATGAAAATCCCGTTTATATCAATTAAGGGGGGGGGCATGAGACCCCGTTCTCCCTGTTTATACTTATTCAATGAATACCTAATAACAGTCACGGAATCGCCTCATCAGAATGATCCTATATCTAAATTTTGAACGAAAACTGTTAATTCTGCATGGAAATCTCTTTTATATCAATGGGGGGGCATGAGCCCCCCGTTCCCCCACTTATACATATCGAATGAACTCCAAAAACTAATCAGGGAAGCGCCTTATCAGGATATACCTATATACAAAATTTCAAGTGGATCCGATATTTTTATCATGAGTTATCGCGTTACGCACGAACATACGAACATACATACAGAACGGACGGGCACATAAGCTCTCAGGCTATGATAGCCTGTGAGCTAAAAAAAAACCAGTTTGACTGCGTCATGTTGCACGATTTTTGACGCATGTCTCCCTGATGTGTGACGGGCCTAACTGTCGTATATATACTCGGATCGGCATGAAATCTTTATATCGTAAATAATTATGTCATATTCCATGATAGGTAATGATTCTAGGTTGACTTGGTGATTATGCCCCATCTAAGAGGTAATAATATTATTTATATGTTACTCAGGTTGTTTGGATGGTTATATAAAACCTTCAGGATGGTTATATAAAACCATCATAAATTTTTCATTCATATATTTTTGAAGAAGTGTGCAAGAGCTCTTACACCAAGATCTGAATATTTTTAAAACTTCGTTATGGTAAGAACGCACCTCACTTGATAGATTTTAAGTGCCCTTTCCGATTTGTTTATTCTTATACATATATTTGTGTTATTTGGAATCTTTCAATTGCTGTTTGAATGTAAATATCAGTCAAAGGTTTTAAAAAGCAGTAATTTGAAGAGCTGACGTTGAGTTTCCTGATCTGCGGAATTACTAGTTTTAAATTGCAATACAATTGCCGCCATAAAACATTGTTATTAGTTCCGAAATTGAATAATTTTAAAACTTATACGCAATACTTTTTAACTACATACAGTTTATTCAAATGCATTTTAATAGTAACCCATCCAAATTTCATTGCGCAAAGAACAATAATATCTGTATAACATACCTTTTTAGCACTTTCCAACAAAGTTGAAAAGTGCTTATGCATTCGGTTTGTCTGGCCGTCTGTCCGTCTGGCCGGATGGCCGTCTGTCCGCACTCTAACTCCCGTAAATATACTCGGATTGCCATGAAATTTTAGGACGTTATTGTGATTTACCCTAGCACGAACCCTATTGAAAATGAAGAATCTACCATGATTAGTTTATCTACAGAGAGAATCAAAAGTTTCCCATTACATTACGGCCTATGGGGAAAAAATCGTTAATATACTCGGATTGCCATAAAATTTTAGGATGTTATTGACGTGTACCCTAGCACAAGCCCTATCGAAAATGAAGTTTCTACCATGATTAGTTTATATACAGGGCGAATCAAAATTTTCACATTACATTATGGCCTATGGGGAAAAATCGTTTCAAATGAATTTTAAAAATGTTATACCCTGTCAAACATATTAAAATATGCATTCTATAAAATATAAGGTGAAAATGTAGCTATTATTTATTTACAGGGCCACACAAAAGAATTCCATTAGATAATGGTAAAAGAGGGAATTCTGTGTGACATATCTTAAATATATTAAGCTTTTTCATGTATAATAAAATTGATATATGTCACTGAAGCTTAATATAAATTATACGCTACTGTCTTATATAATATGAAGTACATAGCATTTACAGGGCCATACAAAAGATTTCAAATAGTATATTCTTTCCGAAGTACCGTATATGTGTACGATGATGGCTGATGGAGGGATGAAATGCATTTTAATTATGATATACGCGTTTATATTTCGCTAAATATATGCACATTATATGGTGTGTATAAATGTTATAGTTGATATACAGGGCTAACTAAAAGAGCTCACCAACGTTACTGAATATGAGCGTAAATTATTTAAACCTGGTTCTTAAATAAGCTATGCATTTTTACGCTGAGCTTTACTCAATTTACTGAGAAATGTTTGCAGAATATAGATAAAAGGATATACAGGGACACGCAAAGAATTCGGTACATGAACGCTTATGAATGATGATTTATGAGAATGTGGTTTCAGTTGTTTTAAAAGTGTTTTAGTTTACAGTAAATTTTAGCCTAATGCTGACGTGTAATAAAGGTACAATGTAAACTACAGAGCTGAACAAAAGTATTCAACTATGTTTCTATCTAATAGTATGAATTGCTGAAAAAGAAATTTCAAGCTACTAGGTATTTTCTTGCTAAACTAAATTTTCCCATTATATCAACTGACATATGAAATACAGGGCTCTTCAAAAGTAATGGAATACATATTTGGGTACATTTGGCTATACACTATTATTTCCCTAAATAACAAAGTTTTGTTAAAGATTTCATTAAGTGTTGGAAAGTGCTTCATAATCTATGCTTAACGCATGATTTTCTTATTTGTTACATATTAATACAAGAATTTATATATGAACCATTCCATAATATGTCAGTCATTATTGTTCTTCAACCAGTACTTTAAGAACCCATTTGGCCCGTTTACTCTATGTCGGCTATAAATGTTGAGTTTTTAAAAATATGTTAGCGTGTCTGCATTTTGGATAACAAAAAAGGATAAAAGGAAATATAATTAAATTATAGAATTGGGATTTAAACAAAAAATAGTTAGCACATTTTTATTATTATTATTTATTACCAACAATTTATAAGTAATTAAGACTTATATATTGCTTCATAGCTAGAGCGGAAACGCTAATCTATAATACAGAGCTGCCAACTTCTACGCCTATTTAAATCTTATAAACATGTTTGGAACCACAAAAATGTTTTAGTAAAATTTAAACCAAATATATTCAGTGTTATGGATTACAGTACATATTCTTAATTATTTACTAAAATTTCTGTTTCTAATATGTTTATTTGACTGTAAATAGGCATAGTAGTTGGCAGCCATGATAATAAGATTAAGAAATATAAATCTCAAACGTCTTTTTGAAATAAAAGACAAACCAACTGACATACAAAAGTAGTATATTTTAAGATAGAATTTGATGAGATGGATAAAAAGGCAACGAAAAATTTAACATTTAAATAAAGGAAGTTTTAGAATTTAAAATAAACAGATTTTCAACAAACATAGAAATTTGTTGATTTTTAGCACTTTCCAACGAAGTTGAAAAGTGCTTATGCATTCGGTTTGTCTGGCCTTCTGGCCGTATGTCCGCATTGTAACTCCCGTAAATATACTCGGATTGCAATGAAATTTTTATATGTTATTTATGTTTACCCCAGCACGAACCCTATTGAAAAAAATGTTTCTGCCATGATCAGTTTATCTACAAAGAGAATCAAAAGTTTCCCATTACATTACAGCCTATGGGGGAAAATCGTTAATATACTCGGATTGCCATGAAATTTTAGGATGTTATTGAGATTTACCCTAGCACGAACCCTATTGAACATGAAGTATCTACCATGATTAATTTATCTACAGAGAGAATCAAAAGTTTCCTATTACATTACGGCCTATGGGGAAAAATGGCTATATACTCGGATTGCCATGAAATTTTAGAACGTTATTGAAGTTTACCCTAGCCCGAACCCTATTGAAAATGAAGTTTCTACCATGATTAGTTTATTTACAGGGCGAATCAAAAGTTTTCCATTACATTACGGTCCATGGGGAAAAATTGTTAATATACTCGGATTGCCATGAAATTTTAGGACGATTTTGACGTTTACCGTAGCACAAGTCCTATCGAAAATGAAGTTTCAACCATGATTAGTTTATTTACAGGGCGAATCAAAAGTTTCACATTACATTACGGCCTATGGAGAAAAACCGTTTCAAAGGAATTTTAAAGATGTTATACCCTGTCAAACGTATTAAAATATGCATTCTATAAAATATAAGGTGAAAATGTAGCTATTATACATTTTCAGGGCCACACAAAGGAATTCCATTAGATAATAGTATAAGGGGAAATTGTGTGTGACATATTTTAAATATATTAAGCTTTTTCATGTATAATAAAATTGATATATGTCACTGAAGCTTAAAATAAATTATACGCTACTGTCTTGCATAATATGAAGTACATAGCATTTACAGGGCCATACAAAAGATTTCAAATAGTATATTTTTTCCGAAGTACCGTATATGTGTCCGATGATGGCTGATGGAGGGATGAAATGCATTTTAATTATGATATGCGCGTTTATATTTCGCTAAATATATGCACATTATATGGTGTGTATAAATGTTATAGTTGATATACATGGCTACCCAAAAGAGCTCACCAACGTTACTGAATATGAGCGTAAATTATTTAAACGTGGTTCTTAAATAAACTATGCATTTTTACGCTGAGCTTCATTCAATTTACTGAGAAATGTTTGCAGAATATAGATAAAAGGATATACAGGGCCACACAAAAAATTCGGTACATAGACGCCCATGAATGATAATTTATGAGAATGTGATTTCAGTTGTTTTAAAAGTGTTTTAGTTTACAATCAATTTTAGCCTAATGCTGACGTGTAATAAAGGTACAATGTAAACTACAGAGCTGAACAAAAGTATTCAACTATGTTTCTATCTAATAGTATGAATTGCTGAAAAAGAAATTTCAAGCTACTCTGTATTTTCTTGCTAAACTAAATTTTCCCATTATATCAACTGACATATAAAATACAGGGCTGTTTAAAAGTAATGGAATACATATTTGGGTACATTTGGCTATACACTATTATTTCCCTAAATAATAAAGTTTTGTTAAAGATTTCATTAAGTGTTGGAAAGTGATTCCTAATCTATGCTTAACGCATGATTTTTGTTACTTGTTTTTATTAATTAGAGGGCTATGTCAAGACTTTAGAAATCACTCTTGAGAATGTAATGTAAGCTACTCTGTATTTCTACGAACTTTAATATTTGTTTGATAAAATGAAACACTAACCTTAGTGAAAAAATTCAAAAAAGTTGATTTCATTTTGGTTGCAGTTTGCAGTTCTCCCTCAATTCTCTTTAAAATAAGCCTTTCAAGATCTTTGTCGTACTTTGCTTCATTTTTGTACCGTCGCCAAACATCATTCGCCATTTTTTGCACGACTTCGGCAGGAGTATCATTTCGAGATTTTTTAAAGCTCTGATAAAGTTTCTGACATAATAAGGATTTGTCAATGTTAGTATCCATAATGAAATCCGACTAAATTCACTATACAACTAAAAGCAATACTCTGTGACTAAAAATTCAATATGTAAATTCACTAAGCAACTGAACTAAAACAAATATCTGTGCTGTGTATCCGAGACAAGAAAAACCCCAAGTAGGTTTTTTGCTTTCTAAAGTTCCAAAACATGTAGAGAAGGAAGTTCGACAATAGGAGCAGAAAGACAAACATTTCCAGAAATTCTGCAAAAATTCCCGGAATTCCATGACCGATTGAACGGGAGAAAATAAAACACCGGACTTACCTAAAATAAAATCAACTGACCAGTTACCGTGGCAACAGAACCCAACCACACCGGTTAGTGTGTTTTTCTAGTCTTGCAATGCACTTGACTTGGCACACAACTTAACAGACAACAATGAAGAAAAAGGGAGAGTAGGTGATGCGAGTCAAGCGACTGCCGATGGATAAGCAAAGGATAAAATCGAAAAAAAAAACGGCGAATTTCGAACGGACTATAGAACGCTCTTTCCCCATCATACTTTGCTTGTTGAATTTGAACTGCAGTAGCTTCGTTGTTTAATGCTTACATAAGAATTGTCGTCACCCCCCTCCCCCTTGTCAGAAAAAATAAGCAGACTCTGGACCCCCCCTTCCCCCTTTAGTGCTTACGTAATACTTGAACGGTCCCTTTCTGCCAAATTAGCGTTAAAAATTATCGCGCCAAACTCGGCGCGTACATGACAACTGTCCTGTTTTCTTTATATATTAAAAAATCAATGTAATCAATTATGTATTAAAAAATTAATGCTTGTAAAATCCGATTACAGAAAATTAGCATAATAAAAAAAAACATAGATTTTATAATTTCTAATTAAATAATAATTAGAAATTATAAAATCTATGTTTTTTTTTATTACGAAACAAGCTATTTACTTTTGCGGCCGACTGGAGAATTAACCTTGATATTCTTTGATTTTATGCTTGATGTTATTTAAAAAAAATATCGAAATGGCGATTTTTTAATTATTTGTTTGCGGTTTTTTATAATGCATACATACATACATGTATATATATATATATTTATTATTATTATTATTATCATTATTATTATTATTATAAATATTTTTCCATTTTTATACACGCATCACCTTGGCGCGATTTTTTGATAGCATTGGTTATGCCGTCGACCATTTTCGCTAAATTATAAAAATCGCCAAATAGCCAAGTTATACATGCTGACATAATTTTTGTTTTAAAAAACGGAAAAACAAATAAATTAGTAAAACTTGAATAAAAGTAAAATAAAAAGTGGAATTAAAAACCACTTAATGGCGTTTTAGACATTTGTATTGTTTTTAATGTCATTGAATGTGACATTTACATTCATCCATTATTTACATTTAATCTTATAATTTGGCGACAGTTTTTAGGTGGACGAGATAACCAAATAGTGCAAAAAAAAATTGTAAGGAAAATAAATATACTTTAAAATTGGTTAAGAAAAAAATATACATGAAATCTTGAAAACCGAAAATTTTGTTTTTGATGATTACGTAGCAGTTTTAATTAACGATAAACCCTATTAACAGAACTTTGTCAAATATTAATTATTAGATACCCCTACATAAGCCTGTCGAACAAAAAACTATCGCCCAGCTATAAGATTAAATGCCACTAATAGAAGATAGTAACTTTCACATTCATTTGAAAATGAATATGGAAAAAATAACAAAATTTTGTACGCCACCATAGCGGATGTTGCGCTAACGCGCCAATAAAGAGCAATCTTGTCGTTCGCACGCGTACGCAGTATCTTTAAGATTTCTTGTTTACTTGTTGTTTGCTGGTTTCTGCCGCCATTTTTTTATGTGCGCGTGAGAACAGCACGATTGCTCTTTATTGGTGCATTAGCGAAACTTCTGCTGCGCTGGCATTAATGCGTAAGTACACAAAATTGAGATTTAACAAATTACAATAACTATTTGGAAAGTAATATATTCGAAGAAATTCTATATTTAAATTAATAATAATAATAAGCATCATTTTTAAATCTTTATAACAAATTATATATTACGTACGCCGTGCATTAAACATTAATATTCCTAGACCAATGATTAAAAAAAAACAGTAATTTACAGATAGACAACTTTAACTGTTTAGAATGTGCATTTTTATTTGATGACGTTATCAGAATGACATCTGAACAGTCTAAGAACTAGCAACGTCAAAAAACACGTCATTTTATAAAGGCTCATTTTTTACATGTTCTTCTCTTTTATGGTAGAATACGTTTGCGGGCTGTCTGGCAGTCGGGAAACGTAGCGTTTACCTGTGTCAGAAGGGGTTGTGCAGGCCAAAAACTTAAAAAACAAGTCATTTCATCAAGGCTCAATTTTTTATGTTTTTCCCTTTTATGGTGTAGTACGTTTGCCGGCAATCTGGCAGTCGGGAGGCGTTGCGTTAACCTGTGAGAGAAGGGGTTATGCAGGCCGAGAAACTCTAATTACGCTTTTTTAGCAGATTTTTGTTTGTAACATTTGTTTATACTAATTATTTGTGATATTAATTAATTATTGCTAGACGGTACCAATGTCACTAAAACTCTGGCAGATCAGTATTTATAGATAGCATATTACTCTTTCGATCGCAGACAACCTGTAATTCATTTGCCAGACACAAATTCGCTTGCAAAGTTAATGCCAGACGTGTTTAAATATGGCAACTAAAGAATCTGTTCCAAGAGTGGTTTATAATTTAAAAATTATAAGACATCTTTACGTCATTTTATCAAGCTTAAAAATTGCAAAATACTATTCTTTGGACAGCAGACAACCTACAATTAATTTTCCAGACACAAATTCGGTTACAAAGTTATTGCCAGACGGCTTTAAATATGGCAACGAAAGTGCCTGCTCCAAAAATGGTTTATAATTTAAAAATTATAAGGCCTCTTTACGTCATTTTATTGAGCTTAAAAATGCCAAGATATTAATTATAAATATCTTTGCATATTATAAATATCAAAGTTAAATAAATTATCAAAGTTATAAATTCTAAAGCATAAATTATAAAACACTCTATGAACAGGCACTTTCGTTGCCATATGCAAAGCCGTCTGGCATTAACTTTGCAACCGAATTTGTGTCTGGCAAATTAATTATAGGTTGTCAACTATCCAAAGAGTAATATCTTGTAATATTTAAGCGTAAGAAAATGACGTAAAACGTCTTATAATTTTTAAATTATAAACCACTCTTGGAACAGGAACTTTTGTTTCCATATTTAAAGCCATCTGGCAATAACTTTGGAACCGAATTTGTGTATGGCAAATTAATTATAGGTTATCTGCTATCCAAAGAGTAATATCTTGTAATTTTTAAGCTTAAGAAAATGACGTAAAGAGGTCTTATAATTTTTAAATTATAAACCACTCATGGAACAGGCAATTTTGTTCCCATATTTAATGCCATCTGGCAATAACTTTGCAACCGAATTTGTCTCTGGAAAATCAATTATAGGTTGTCTGCTGTCCAAAGAGTAATATTTTGTCATTTTTAAGGTTGATAAAATGACGTAAAGAACTCTTATAATTTTTAAATTCTAAACCACCATTGGAACAAGCCCTTTCGTTGCCATATTTAAAGTCGTCTGGCATTAACTTTGCAAACTAATTTGTGTCTGGCAAATTAAATATAGGATGTCTGCTATCAAAAGTGTAATATCTTGTAACTTTTAAGCTTAGGAAAATGGCGACAAGACGTCTTATAATTTTTTGAATTATAAAGCACTCTTGGAACAGGCACTTTTGTTGCCATATTTAAAGCCGTCTGGCAAAAATTTTGCAACCGATTTTGTGTCTGACAAATTAATTATAGGTTGTCTGCTATCCAAAGAATAATATCTTGTAATTTTTAAGCTTGATAAAATGACGTAAAGAGGTATAATTTTTAAATTATAAACGACTCTTGGAACAGGCACTTTCGTTGCCATATTTAAAGCCGTCTGGCATTAACTTTGCAACCGAATTTGTGTCTGGCAAATGAATTATATGTTGTCTGCTATCCAAAGAGTAATATGTTATCTATAAGTATTGATCTGCCAGAGTCTTAGGGACTTTGGTACCGTCTAGCAATAATGGATTAATATCACAAATAATTAGCATAAACAAATTTTACAAACCAAAATCTGCTAAAATGGCGTAATTAAAGTTTTTGGGCATGCATAACCCTTTCTTCCACAGGTAAACGCAAAGTCTCCCGACTGGCAGATTGCTTGCAAACGTACTCTTCCATAAAAAGGAAAAAAATGAGCCTAAATAAAATGACGTGATTTTCAAGTTTTTTGACCTCAGAACCCCTTCTGCCACAGGTAAACGCAACGTCTCCCGACTGCCAGAACGCTTGCAAATGTATTTTACCATAAAATGGAAAAACATATAAAAAAATGAGCCTTGATAAAATGACGTGATTTTGAAGTTTTTTACCTCAGAACCCGTTCTGCCACAGGTAAACGCAACGTCACCCGACTGCCAGAACGCTTGCAAACGTATTTTACCATAAAAGGGAAAAACATAAAAAATGAGCCTTGATAAAATGACGTGATTTTGAAGTTTTTTGACCTGCATAATCCCTTCTGCCACAGGTAAACGCAACGTCTCCTGACTGCCAGACCGCTTGAAAACCTATTCTACCATAAAAGGGAAAAACATATAAAAAATGAGCCATGATAAAATCAGGTGACGAAAACGTTGCTAACTCTTAGACTAGAACGTCTCATATTACGTACAGCATGGACTAAACATTAATATTCCTGGACCCATCACAAAGAAATTTTTATGAAATTTGAATTTTAAAATTTTCGAAATTGCCAATTTTTAAACTATTAAACATCGCACATTTTAATTTTTTGCACCGTTGCGTAGAGAAAAAAAAGGCACTTTTTAATAAAATTTGTTTGAAACCTCTTTCACAATTTGTTTTTAAATTATTAATTTTTTAAAAGTTTTTATCACTTTTTTGTCATTGTGTCAATAAAAGTATTCCGGTTTTGGACATGAAACTTTAACTAATAAGAAAACGAATAAAATAAAAAACAGAAGTATTCCATTTTTGGACATTAGATTTGGACCAATCAGGAAACGAATAAAATAAAATAAGTTGCGGAATTCAAACAATAAAAAAATTCAAATAGACTTCAGATTTCCCAATTCTCTACCAAGAACAACAACTATTTTCCAAACAGTTTATAAGTTAGGTACATTTGTAACAATATCGTTACAAGCACTACTACTGTTTGACGCCAAAAATCATAATGGAATTGAATACAGGAGGTAGAAAGATTTTATTGGACGCAAGCTAAAGGTTTATGTTTCCACAATATTTAGTCATCAAGATTATTCCCGATTTAACGTCTACATATTTGCAACTGTTTTATAAAATGAAGAGGCAATGAAACAGATGTAATTTTAATGGTATTCAAATAATATAGCTTTAAAACATACTTTTTATGCTTCATTGTTCTAATAAATATATAAGTTAAACACGCTTTTTTATCTGTCAATAATTCTTTACATTTTTTACTCTGTGTATTCTGCTGGAACAGATCAAGGTAGATACGAAAGTACAATAGACCTCCAGAAGAGGACGTTTATTAAAAAAATGTATTGTAACATGCAATGATATTGTATGTAGGCTACCAGAACTACAAATGGTGCAAGTTCTGAAGTCGGGAGTTTAAGAACTAACAAATAATAATTTAACGATCCGATAATACAAATCCGATAAATGATAATGTAACAAATGATAATGTAACGATCCGAGAGTTAATAGAGTTTGATAATCAATCTCACTAATCATTGTAATGCCCTCTAATGTAATAGGGGGATGACCCGGGAACACTTTGATTCCTGTTATCATAATAGTCTCTTTTTCATACGAAACTCTAATGTAAATGATAAAATAAAAGAGATGGTGCTTAGTTGCTCAAATTTTTTCCAAGGCATACAATAGTACAATATTGCAAAGGCGTTGGAACGTTTTCAGCAATGCGGAAATACATTCCAGGATGGTCTATACTGCCTTAAGATAAAAATTTTAAATCACCTTTTTGTTTGAGTCAAGACTCGTTTGGGAATAAAAAACCAGCGCAGCGGACATAGCCTGCTAGTAAGATATCTAAAGAAAAAACATAACAAAAAAGTATTTGAAATGAATAAGTTATAAGTTTGAAAGATTTACTTGTAGTGGTTACAGCAGCAAAGACCCAACATTGACCATATTTAACTGGTTTGCCACCACTCTGCTGGTATTGTCTTAAAATAGCTTCGCTTCCAGTCCATAGCCAAGGTTTAGTGTGACGCCCATAGGGACCTTTCCATCTACCCTCCACAACTCCACCTTCATCTTCCTCGTTCACCTGTGCATATTAAATGAGAAAGAAAAATCACTCGTCAACCATACATTATGAAATACTTTACAACACTTCAAGAATATTTTAACTAGTAAATCTGCAGATCAGGAGCCTCAACGTCAGCTTTGTTCATATTTTTTTAAAACAAACTTTGGGTAATATTCAACTACCTGGAAACTGTAATTTAAAATTTTCAAATTACGTAATTATTTATAAGAATAAAACAAGAATTAGGATTTTTCAGCCATCAAAAGCGGTAAATTAAAAATTTAATTATGTTAGGATATTCTGGAAATTTCATGATCTATTATTTTTGTTTTCTTTATTATAACATAGTAGATTTCTTCAGGGGGGCGAGCCCCCCGAACCCCCCGAGCCTCACTTAATTTAAATTTGTCACTTTCTAATAATTGTGCTAATGATTATTGTATATCTTTCGTTTCTTTATACATTTTGATTTATAAAGATAAGTAACAGTTTGGACAAATATTTTTCATTATCCTCATACTTCTACATGCCTGCCAACCACAAACACCTAAACTTGATGTATCAGGAACTTTTGTAAGTGTAAACTCAGTAATCTAGGGTTTTACAATTTTGTTTCCGAAAAAAAATGTTTTGGTTGCATTTTGCGGCAGTTATAGCGGGACACACAGACATGCAGAAGAACAGACTGACAGATGAAAAACAATAAATTTCGTGTCTCCAAAATAAGCCTTCACTGAAGTTTCGGCAATGACGCCATTATTAATGAGTTATTGATATCCATGTTTCTTGAATTTTTAACGACTAC
This sequence comes from Maratus speculifer, assembly GCA_964019185.1. NCBI lineage: Eukaryota > Metazoa > Arthropoda > Arachnida > Araneae > Salticidae > Maratus > Maratus speculifer. The sequence continues at coordinate 49,479,119 of OZ025290.1, read as the reverse complement.
TATAAAATACTTGTTTTTGTTCAATTATGACGTCATATTTTACTAAGTGAAATATTTATTAAAAATATCATCTTTTACTTCTAATTATGCCCCCATTTTTGTCAGAAAAATTCTTATTAACGAAACAAATATCCGTGTTTAAAATTTAATTGTCTGAGAGAAGCGAAGTCTTATACTCAGAGTACGTAACGATATTAAAAGTAAAAAAAATTCTTTCGTCAAGCAAATCTCAAAAAGTACTTGTCGGAATTTGGTTCTGTTTGTACCAGTAGGTACCTATGAAGGTAATCTGATGAATGCACCATCAACGAAAAATTAGTTCCAAATAGTTTAAAAGTTATATTTAAAAAACTGATTAAAAAAGCACAATTTATTTGCATACGTCACAGAAACTTGGTGTGCGTCATTTTCCACCGGCTAGATATTTTCGTAGACAGCCAAACCAGAACACATGTAGTAATATGTAGTAATGAATAGTAATTGTCTGAGCGAAGCGAAGTCTTATACACATAGTACTTAACGATACTAAAAATAAAAAATATTCTTCCGTCAAGGAAATCTCAAAAAATACTTGACAGGTTTTGATTCCGGTTGTACCAGAAGGTACCTATGAAGGTAACCTACTGAATGCACTTACTACGAAAAATAAGTTCAAAATAGTTTTTAAAATATATTTAAATAGTCGTTGGGGGCCACCGTAATACTTACCCATCATGGATATGTATATGAAAATAAAACATGTGAAAGCTATTTATACAATGCATTGTAATTCATAAACAAAATTTAAATATTGTTAATGTACATAGTAATGCTATATTAAAGAGCTGCTGATGTACCAATTTCCACAAATTATATAAAACGCCAAACTACTCAAGTAGTACCGAATTGCGTAAAAGAAACATCCTTATAACTCCAAAAATAATAATCATATTAACTAACAATTAACTGCGTCGGATTAAGCGTCTCATTTCCAATTAAAATATACCTCTGAATTGAAATTTGAATGAAATACAGGGTCATGAAAAATCGAAGAATGTGGAAAACAAGATTACAAATATCTCGGCAACTAATAATCCGATCGACTTCGTTTTATATGCAAAATGTGTGTTATTTTAATGCCTTTTACGTCCATACCTTAGAACAAAAAAATTCGAAAATTTTTATGTACCTTTCATCAGAACGAATTTTACGAGAGTCCGAAAAAAATAGTTCCGGATAATCGAGGTTGCTGATATTAAATAGGGTTCGTCCCATTCTTACATACTAATTACATACCAAATTTCAAGTCTCTATCTCAATTTGTTCGGGAGATAGAGCGTTTACAGACAGACTGACAGACAGACAGACAGACAGACGGACGGCAAAATTTTTTTCTAAAAATATGTTTTTCGGAATCTCCACTATCTAAAACGTGTAAATCCGTCAAAAAAAATTTCGATTTTCAAAACGATTGCAAGACTTACCCTATACTACGTATGATGGGTAAGTAAAAATGGCAAAAACACACAATTTGGTACATACGTCATATAATTTAATGTGCGTAATTTTCACGAGCTGGATGTTTTAATTAGATTTCCAAATTGAAGCACATGGAGCAAAGAAAATATGCAAACAGTTTTAATTTAAGTGCAACAAAACATGTTAAAACTTAAAAAACAAAATGAAAAAAAAATCTTTTTTTTTTTTTTTTTTTTTTTTTTTTTTTTTCGTTAATTGAAAATAAAGAGGCCATAATTCATAGATGTGATACTTTTTATAATTGCGTTTTTAGCTCACAGGCTATCATAGCCTGAGAGCTTATGTGCCCGTCCGTTCTGTATGTATGTTCGTATGTACGTAACGCGATAACTATATATAGGTATATCCTGATAAGGCGCTTCCCTGATTAGTTTTTGGAGTTCATACGATATGTATAAGAGGGGGAACGGGGGGGCTCATGCCCCTCCCCTTAATTAATTTAATGGGTTTTTCATGCAGAATTAACAGTTTTCGTTCAAAATTTAGATATAGGATCATTTTGATGAGGCAATTTCGTGACTTTTATTAGGTGTTCATTGAATAAGTATAAATAGGGGGAACAGGGGTTCTAATGCCCCCCCCCGTTACTTGAAATAAATGGAATTTTCATGCAGAATTAAGTTTTCGTTCAAAATTTAGATTAGGATCATTCTGATGAGGCGATTCCGTGACAGTTATTAGGTGTTCATTGAATAAGTATAAATAGGGGGAACAGGGGTTCTAATGCCCCCCCCCCGTTAGTTGATATAAATGGGATTTTCATGCAGAATTAAGTTTCCGTTCAAAATTTAGATTAGGATCATTCTGATGAGGCGATTCCGTGACAGTTATTAGGTGGTCATTGAATAAGTATAAGTAGGGGGAACAGGGGTTCTAATCCCCCCCCCCTTAGTTGATATAAATGGGATTTTCATGCAGAATTAAGTTTTCGTTCAAAATTTAGATTAGGATCATTCTGATGAGGCGATTCCGTGACAGTTATTAGGTGTTCATTGAATAAGTATAAATAGGGGGAACAGGGGCTCTAATGCCCCCCCCCGTTACTTGAAATAAATGGAATTTTCATGCAGAATTAAGTTTTCGTTCAAAATTTAGATTAGGATCATTCTGATGAGGCGATTCCGTGACAGTTATTAGGTGTTCATTGAATAAGTATAAATAGGGGGAACAGGGGTTCTAATGCCCCCCCCCCCCGTTAGTTGATATAAATGGGATTTTCATGCAGAATTAAGTTTCCGTTCAAAATTTAGATTAGGATCATTCTGATGAGGCGATTCCGTGACAGTTATTAGGTGGTCATTGAATAAGTATAAGTAGGGGGAACAGGGGTTCTAATGCCCCCCCCCCCCCCGTTAGTTGATATAAATGGGATTTTCATGCAGAATTAAGTTTTCGTTCAAAATTTAGATTAGGATCATTCTGATGAGGCGATTCCGTGACAGTTATTAGGTGTTCATTGAATAAGTATAAATAGGGGGAACAGGGGTCCTATTCCCCCCCCCCGTTAGTTGATATAAATGGGATTTTCATGCAGAATTAAGTTTTCGTTCAAAATTTAGATTAGGATCATTCTGATGAGGCGATTCCGTGACTGTTATTAGGTGTTCATTGAATAAGTATAAATAGGGGGAACAGGGGTTCTAATGCCCCCCCCCCCCCGTTAGTTGATATAATAGGATTTTCATGCAGAATTAAGTTTTCGTTCAAAATTTAGATTAGGATCATTCTGATGAGGCGATTTTGTGACTGTTATTAGGTGTTCATTGAATAAGTATAAATAGGGGGAACAGGGGCTCTAATGCCCCCCCCCCGTTAGTTTATATAAATGGGATTTTCATGCAGAATTAAGTTTTCGTTCAAAATTTAGATTAGGATCATTCTGATGAGGCGATTCCGTGACTGTTATTAGGTGTTCATTGAATAAGTATAAATAGGGGGAACAGGGGTTCTAATGCCCCCCCCTTAATTTATATAAATGGGTTTTTCAAGCAGAATTTTCAGATTTCGTTCAAATCTCTGAATAGTTTTGGAAGTTTAATGGTTAAGTATAAAAGAGGGGGATAACTCTTTTTAAATTATATAAATGCTAAATGGGTTTTTATTAAGAATTATCTAATTTGCTCTGAATTTTGGATATAGATTTTTTATATGATAAAGCATGTCTTTGATAGTATAGGAGGTTCAATGATTAAGTATAAAAAAAGAGGAAAGGGGAGAGCTGTTTCCCCTTCTTAATTTTTTTTTTTTTTGAACGGAATTAACCCTTGAAAATATAAGGCTTTAATGTGCAATTAGTATTTGTAGCCTGTGAGCTCAATGCCATCAGTTTAACTGGGCAGTATTCTTTATATAATCGGCATTAGCATCTTTTATATTTCGCGCGTGCAAATTGGAAACAATTCTTTCGTGTTTAAATAAAGTACGAATTTAAGTTGGATTAAAAGCGTTTTAACCACTTGAAACGGTTAATTTTAATACTTAAATTGCCAACTGGTACCAGTAATTTTGACGTGACAACGTCTTGTAAATTGGTTTGCCGGGAGACACTTCAAGAAACTGCGTTACGTTACGTTACGCTCCGCTCACGATACGCGCTCACTTTTCTCTTAACTTTTTCCGGTCACTTGTGGGACCATTTTCTGAACGTGAATGTGAATTCGCTGCAAGGAAGGGGCGGTGCTTAATAGGAATTTTAGATAGTATCAAACTAAGACGAAATACGTTATGTATTAGTTATTAGTATAAAGTACAAAGAAAATAAGTGTAGTTTATTTCGTAATTCGGTGGTATATTATGGAAAACTAATGATATGTGATTAGTGAAAGCCATTTTACTTTAGTTATATTCTGCTCATTGAAAAATTCTTTAATATGCTGTTTACAAAATTCAACATTTGACATCAATAAACATGAAGTAAAATGTGTTTAACAAACACAGTGTATTGCAAGTTATTGTATGTATATTTGTATATAAATACGTATGTATGTGTAAAGGTAAAAATAAAATTTTGTTAATATGAAATTCAGTGCGAGATTCTTTGTATAAATTAATGTTTTAAATATAATTCTTTGTATAAATAAATGTTTTAAATTGTTACTATTATTTCATCCTTCTTACTACTATACGAATGAATATTCACATTAAAATTATTTTACAACTCAAAGTCGTTGTCACGTAAAACTTTCGCCCGTATACCGACTTTACAGGCAACCAATTTTTTTTAGTGCAATTTTAATCTCATAATATACGTCACGAAACGGTTTAGATTATTTTCAATTCAATTTGTTCGTAAATATCGGTGGGAATTAATTATTTGATCATTTTTGAAGCAGAAATGCGTTGCCCCTGAAAGGTTTAAGCAATGTATCGTGTTTAATGCGATTGAATGAGACATTCCCGATCATCCATTACTGTCATTTAATCTTATAGTTTGGCGATACTTTTTTGGTCGTCAGTATAATCAAATAGTACCAAGAAAAAGAAACAATAGTTGAAGCAATAAATAAAAGTTATAAATAATAAACGTAATAAAAAATATACATAAAACAATAAATCGAAAATATTAACACTTACAGCAATATTCAAAATCAAAGTTTTCACCAAGTTGGTGACAGAAAAAATCGCGCCAACTTGGTACGTATATGACATCTACGCCATATTTATGTGTAAAAATAAGTATAAACGTTCATCAGATATGAAATCTGACTTTCTGAAGCCCAAATTGGACCAAGATTTATGAAAATGCCGAAGTGAAGATATTAAAGGAAAAGTACCATGAAAAACGGGACGGAAATATCATATACGTATTTAGGCAAACTACTTGGTTATGCCGTCCACCAAAAAAAAAAAAAAAAAAAAAAAAAAAAAAAAAAAACACCAAATTATAAGATTAAATTCCAACAATCGATGACCTTGAATGTCCCATGCACTGAAATTAAACAAGATACACATGTTTAAAACATCATAAAGTGATTTTTATTTCAAATTTTTATGAATGTTTTACTAATTTAATTGTTCTTCTGTTGTTTAAACTAAAAATTTAGTCAACAAGTATAAGTTGGCTATTAGTTTGGCGATTTGTATCATTTGGCAAAATTGGTCGACGGGATAACTAAGTAGTACAGTATTTAGTTTGGCGAAAATTTGGCGAATCATTTTTTAATTATTTTCTATTTTATTAAAAAGGAAGTAACAATAAATAAAAACACAATTAAATACAGATTAATTTAATCTTATCAAAAACATGAATGTGAAAAAATGCCAAGTTCGTTAAAGGTTTCGCTAATAAAAGAAGTGATTTGACAAAAAATAATGATATCCTGTCAAAAACATGAATGTGAAAGAATGCCAAGTTCGTTAAAGGTTTCGCTAATAAAAGAAGTGAGATCTAACTGCAAACCAAGTTTTTTCGGAGCTCCTTAAATCATAACTCCTGTCATGCATAATATTATTCAATTGCTTAAAATGATTTGTTATGTTACTTGTTATTCAATAGAGCGACTGAGCAAGTTTTCTCTTATTCAATTTTTTCTATTTAGTTGATCAGAAATTAAAGTTGATCCCTTCCTTAACTTATCAGTACCTTAACTTCAATATACTTATTCGAACACTCGATTGACTAGATCTTTGCCAATCAGATTCTAGATTAAATTGTACTCCGTCTCAAAGATTAAAGTTGGTAGCTGAAAACTTGCCAAGTCGCTCTATTGAATAACAAGTAACATAACAAATCATTTTAAGCAATTGAATAATATTATGCATGACAGGAGTTATGATTTAAGGAGCTCCGAAAGAACTTTGTTTGCAGTTATATCTCACTTCTTTTATTAGCGAAACCTTTTACGAACTTGGCATTCTTTCACATTCATGTTTTTGACAGGATATCATTATTTTTTGTCAAATAAGTAGGTATTTGTTTCCTTTTTGAAATAAATAGATTGAATTAGTTAAATTAGTTTTATTTAATACTAGCAGTTACCCGTGACTTCGTTCACATAACATTTAAAGAAGAAATAATTGATCAATCAAGCAAAAAATTTCGATGATGAAAAGCATATGTAATTAACTTTTTATCGCGAATTTATGGTAAAAAAACTTCTGATAATCCCTAGTTGCTAATTTGTTTGCTGGTCAAAATTTTCCTTTCAGTGATTAATACTAATAGATAGAAACATTCTTGAATTCTTTTGTTCAGCCCTGTAGTTTTCCAAGTGCCTTTAATACACGAAAGTATCTTTCTAAAATTTATTTCAAACAAAAATATTTCTTATTACTACCTAAATTACATTTTCAGAAATTATCATCCGAAGACAACCTTGTATCCAGTTCTTTGCGGGACCCTGTTTATCATTTTATATATATACTACAAACATTTCTTAGTTTACTAAGTGCTGTTCAAAATAAAAATGCATGTTTTATTTAAAAACCACCTTTAAGTAAATTACGCTCATATTCAGTAACCTTTCCGAGATCTTTTGTGTAACCCTGTATATCTAAATTTAACTATTTATACTATTACCATTTATACTCTCCATTTAATATGCATACATTTAGCGAAACTTAAAAGCACATATCATAATTCAAAATGCATTTCATCCATGCAACAGTCATCATCCATGATATACAGTACTTCGGATATAATATATAATATTTGAAATCTTTTGTGTATCCCTGTAAATGCTATGCACTTCGTATTATGCATGAAATAACTTACATTAAGCCTCAGCAACATATATCAGTTTGATTATACATGAAATCGTTTACCATAATTAAAATATGTCGGAAACTGTTCCTCCATTTATTCCTATGCAATGGAATTTTTCTGTCTGACCCTGTAAATGAATAATAAGTGCCCTTTTCACTACATACTTTACAAAATGCATATTTTAGTGCACTTTGTAAATGCATATAAATTTGAATATGTTCTACAGGCTGTAACATCGTTAAATTTAATTAAAACGATTTTTCTCCATAATGCCGTAATATAAGGAAATTTTTTGACTATCCCTGTAAATAAACTAATCATGGTAGAAACTTCATTTTCAATAGGTATTCGTGCTAGGTAAACGTTAATAATTTCCAAAAATTTCATGGAAATCGGAGTATATTTACGAAAGTTGGAAAGCGATCAAACAGACAGACAAACCGAAAGCATAATAACTTTTCAACTTTGTTCGAAAGTGTTAAAAAATCGAGCCAAAAATATATTAATCAGTGATTTTATTTTCCACCTTTTCCCCACAAAAAATTTCTTCCATTGATAATTATGAGTTTTGAATAAAAATATTCATTTGTATGTAACTTACAACTTATTAATTAGTATAAGTAAAAAATATTTCTGATTCATTTTAAATATGACGTCATTATTTATCTCGCTCCATTAGCTACTGATATTCATACCCCTTGTATTTTTAACGACTGCTATAAAGTACCTGTTTTATTTCAACTATGACGTCACATTTTCATGAGTGAACCATTTTGTTAAAAATATAATTCTTTTTCATTCTTTTTACTTTTAATTTATGTCACCATATTTTACACAAAAATTCCCATTAACTAAACAAATATCCTTGTTAAATGTATTATAAAAAACACACCTTTTATTTTTATTTCAAACATGACGTCATATTTATTTTCTTTTAAATTATTTTATTATAGTTTTTCGCGTGGAAGATTTCTATTAAAAATTCTTTGCCGCTGAAAAATTATTATTCCAATTTTTTATTTTCTTGGCAACAGGAAAGGAAAATGGTTAAATTTTATCTGAAAAATGCCTATTGATTTTGTATGAAAAATAATTAAAATTTGAATTATTAAGGAAAATATTTGAATAAAATAAATAAAAATTACCCTATTATTTATTCCGGACTTCTAACTTTACGTCTGCAAAATTTCAAAGCAATCGGTTCAGTAGTTACGGCGTGAAAGCGGAACAAACAAACAAACAGACAAACAAACAAACAAACAAACTCACTTTCCGATTTATAATATTAGTAAGGATTAATTAATCTTTTAGCTTTTTTCTGCATTTATTCACTGTTTTTTTCAGTCCAATTTAAAAATTTAACATTAGGACTGCTTATGTTCCTTTAAATTCCACTAATAAGGATGTTTCTTTTACGTGATTGGGTACTACTTGATTATTTCGTCGACCGAAAACGTTTGTAGCCAACTTGGCGAAATATCGCTATATTGACGACAAAAATTACGCACCAAAAGTCATGCTAACACGGCGCTATTTCTGGTATTTTGCCAAATTGCCATAGATTCCCACTGTAATCTGGTAATTTATCCAATAATTTTGTTAGAGCAAGGACTGTCGCCATCATTTTGGCATCTTTTTTTTTTCTTAAAATAGGTTCGCTAACTATCCAAAATTGCTTAAATATTGCTATTTGGAAAGTTTCTAGAACGCTTTTCGCGCATTTTTACCCCTTTTAAATTTTGTATTTGTTAACAAATGTTCTTAGTGATCATTTATACATTATAATTAATGAACATGCCAAATTTTATGTTTTTAGGCCCTTAACATACAGACATCGCATTTTTAGAACGCTTTTTGCTCTTTTACCCCCTTTGGATTAGTGGTATCGACATAAGATATAGCCTATATTGGAGCAAGGACTATCACCATCATTTTGATATCATTACTTTTAAGATCGGTTTGTTGTTTGCTGAAATTGCTTAAAAATCCCAATTTAGAACATTTTTAGAACGCTTTTCGCACATTTTCACCCCTTTTGAATTCCGTATTTTTTATCAAATGCCCTTAGAGATCATTTATATCTTATAAATAATTAACATGCCAAATCTTATAGTTCTAGGTCCTTCAGTAACACAAAAGTTTCATTTTTAGAATGTTTTTTGCTTCTTCACCCTCTTTTGGTTAATGGTATACGCATAAAATATAGCCTATGTTTGAACCGAGGCGAATACCATCATTTTGGTATCATTAATTTTGAAATCGGTTCGGTGGTTTCAGAGATTAGCCCCGATACTCGCCAAAAGTGTCGCCAACTTGGCACTATTTCTGATATTTCGCGAAATTCCCATAAACTCTAAAATGCCAAGCTTTATGTTTCGAGTCCAGTCCCTTAACCCTTTCCGGCACACTGTGCCCGGTCTGGGATACCTAAATTTAATTCGAAAGTTGCAAACGGCACCAGTAATATTTTAGTAAAATTTTGCTTTTACAATAAAATCTTAAATTAGGGTTTTCAAAATATCTAAAAAAATCGTTTGCGAATTCCGGTGTCAGTCGACAATTTCTCATTTTATTGACAAATTTTGCCCGTGCCGGAAAGGGTTAATATACAGACATCGCTTTTTTAGAATGTTTTTTGTTCTTTTACCTCCTTTAGGTTAGTGTAATCGACATAAGATATATCCTATGTTGGAGCAAAGACTGTCATCATCATTTTGATGTCATTACTTTTAAGATCGGTTTGTTGTTTGCTGAGATTGTTTTAAAATTGGTATTTCCAACTTTTTTAGAACGCTCTTCACGGATTTTCACCCATTTAAATTTGATATTTTTTAGCAAATGTCATTAGTGATCATTTTGATTTTTAATATGCCAAATTTTATGCTTCTAGGCCCTTTAGTAAAACAAAAATCACATTTTTAGAATGTTTTTCGCTTTTGAACCTTCTTTTGGTTAGTGGCACAGACATAAGATATAGTCTATGTTTGAACCGGGGTGAATACCATCATTTTGGTACCATTACTTTTGAAATCGGTTCGGTAGTTTCAGAGATTAGCCCTGATACTCGCCAAAAGTGACACCAACTTGACACTATTTCTGGTATTTTGTGAAATTCTCATAAACTTCCATTGTAATCCAATAATTTATCCTCGAACCAACCATTAATGTTTAATTAATGGTGATTTCTGATTTTTTCCTATTTATAGATCCAATAACCTATCTCCACACCAAATTTCAACTTCCTAAGTCACCTGGAAATAGTCAAACATTTCTATGAGTGAGTCAGTGGTAAAAACAGTGGTTTTCAGACGTCAGTTTCTCGTGAACGGTAAAAGATTTTTTTTTTAAATTTAGGATTCGGAAATTAGAAGATGGTCTTACACGACACAAAAAATTGCAAGTGTGTAGGTCAAATAGATTTTAAGTTATTGAGGTATCAAAAGTGGCTCGAAACGGTTCGGGTAATATAACCTACGGCCAGTGTGTCGTCTTTTGCTTTGTGAACTTGGCTGACAAACTGACGTGTGTCTAGATACAGGAAAAAACAATTGCCGGGTTACCATGTCATGCAAAATAACGATAGTTCGATGCCTATTATGTGGAAGAGTTCCAAATCCTGTTCTGGCATTTTTGGTGAAATTTTATCTTTTATTTTTTTATTTTATTTTATATTATGTATTTTATTTTATTTTATTTATTTTTTTTATTTTATTTATTTATTTATTTTTTTTTTTTTTGCATTGAATGAATCGGTTCTTTTTTTTATTTTCCAACAAAGTCGAAAATTGTTTATGCATTCGGTTTGTCTGTCCGTCTGTCTATACTCTAACATCCGTAAATAAACTCGGATTTTTTATGCAATTGGTAAACCTTATTTAGGGTCCCCTAGGCATGTATGTGAGATTAATAGTTTATTTACAGGGACACCCAAAAGTTTTCCATTACATTATGATCTATAAGAAAAATCGATAACAGAGTATTTTTATTAAACTACACTATTGCAAAGTATTGAAACTTATATAAATCGATGAATTTTATTACGATTACGTTTCAACAAGACATTCATATAATTTTAAATTCGTTTACAGGGACACTCAAAGGAAATCGGTTACAATACTGTCTTTGAGCAATAATTGCTGGTCATGTGTTTTCAATTTCGGCATGTGCTTTGAAATTTAACTGTTTTTTTAGTTGCATTCGTAATTATATATATACGTAGTACCTATAGTCGTCGTCTGAACAGCACAAAAACTATTCAACCGAATCGTTTTAAATTTTAAATATATATTTGTTTCTGATTGTTGAGTTATTTTAAATTTTAGTAAAATTGGATAAATAGTTCGAATACAGAGACAGTCAAAAATATTCTGTTACATTATGGCCGATGGGATGAAATAATTCCAAGAACATTTTAATGATGTTACGGGCCCATCGAAACCTAATGAAATTGATATGCATTTATGAGGGGCACTAGAATATATATTTTGTAGAGCATGCCGCGCAAAGAATATTTATTATTCATTTGCAAGGCACCACAAAAGAATTAAATAACAAAAAGGTACGAGGGAAGGGACATTAATTTTTCAACTTTACTAATCTAGGGATTTTATCATTTTATCAATTGTCACTAGCAAGCTTTTTAAATAATTACTTTTTTGGGGTAAAATGCGAGTTCATGTTAGCGTATTTGAGCGAGCATGTCTAAGCTAAAAGTATTGCAGATTTATAAGTCATTTGTGGTGACATTTTTACAGCTCAAAGCTTATGGAGGCGAGATATTCAGATCTCGATCGGACCTTATACTATAGGCATTGCATATTCCTTTTATTTAATGTATGCAACAGTGAAATACTGCTTAACTTCATGAGAACAAGTTTGAAAAGAAAGAAATACAGTATAGTAGTGGCCGGCAGTACAATCCATTTAAATCCGATTGAGCATATATGGGACACACTCGAACGACGTAATGCATTTCTTTGTTGGCGTCTTCGTGAATTTTATATGCTATTTTTTTAAATAGAGAATTCCCTAAATTCCCATCGAGAACCTCATCGTATCCATAGAAAACAGATGTAGATATTATATTATCAACTATTCTGTATTAACTATATACACACCATGTAAACAAATTCTCTCATTCTACTCAATTATCATGATTTATGCAATTTTTTGTGCTGTTTATATTTTTTACGTCATTTCAAAGAGTTCAAATTCCGATTCAAGATATTTTAGTGTTTTATCATTTGCATTAGTTTTAATGCATTAGTTACTTTCAATTTTATACCCATGCATGGCTGATTTGCATAGTTTGCTTTCCCATTTTTAACCGTGTATAGGAATTTTTACATAATATTTTGCATTTCTACCATTTACTTTTCTCATTTTTGACATTTAAATCTGTGGCACTATATAATCAATTAAAAATAACGGTACTTCTAGGTTATCCTGTCGACCAATTTCGCCAAATTATACAAATCGCCAAACTAATAGCCAAATTATACATGTTGACATAATTTTTATTTTAAATAACGAAAAAACAAATTAGAAGAATATTAATAAAAATTTTAATAAAAAGTCGAAATAAAAATCACTTAATGACATTTTAAACACGTGAATCGCATTTAATGTCATTGAATGCAACATTCACGACCATCCATTATTGGCATTTAATCTTATAGTTTGGCGATAATTTTTTGGTCGACGGGATAACCTAGAAGTACCAAAATAACATATAATTTTTTATTAACTTTTTGGAATATAGACTTTCTATTTGGAAAATATTTGGTAGAGAATTGGGAAATCTGAAGTATATCTGAATGTTTTTGCCACGATGATTAAAAAAAAAAAAATATTAAAAACTAACAAAAAATTAATAACTCAATAACAAATTATGGTACAGGTTTCAAACAAGTTGCATTTAAAGGTAATTTTTTTTATTTATACGACGGTGTGCAATGTTTAGAAATTAAAAAATTTACAGTACCAAAAATTGTTAAACTGAAATTTCATTTAATATTTGTTTATGATTGGCTCAGGAATATTAACGTGTATCTAAATGTCCAGGCATATTAATATAACTCTGTTATTACGTAAACTACGTTTTGATAATTTTAAAAATGTTATTATTGTTTCTTTTTAAATATAGAAATCATTTATAAGCCTAAAGTTACAGCCTTTGAAAATATTATTTTTCAAATAGTCGTTGTAATTTCTAAAATTACATTTTTTTAATGTGGTATTTTTTCGTTCTTTCTTTTTTTATACTTTTTGCAAATTATTATTAAATATATGTTCTCAGCAATATCGCTCAGACTAATCCCTCTGAGGGAAATCCTAGTTGTCTGAGCGAAGCGAAGTCTTATACTCAGAGTACGTAACGATATTAAAAGTCAAAAAATTTTTTTCGTCAAGCAAATCTCAAAAAGTACTTGTCGGATTTTGATTCTGTTTGTACCAGTAGTTACCTATGAAGGTAATCTGGTGAATGCACCTACTACGAAAAATTAATTCCAAATAGTTTAAAAGTTATATTAAAAAACTGATAAAAAAAGCACAATTTATTTGCATACGTCACAGAAATTTGGTGTGCGTCATTTTTCACCGACTGGATATTTTTGTAGAGAACCGAATGAGAGTGTGTGGAGTAAATAGTAATTGTTTGAGCGAAGCGAAGGCTAATACACATAGTACGTAATGATATTAAAAGTTAAGCATAATTATTTCGGCAAGCAAATCTGGAAAAATACATGACGGATTTTGAATTTGATTATACTAGAAGGTACCTATGAGTGTAATCTACTGAATGCACCTACTCTCAAAAAAATTTTCCAAATAGTTCAAAAATTATATTAAAAAAACTGATAAAAAAGTACCATTTATTTGCATACGTCTCAGATATTTTATGAACGGCACTTTTCACTGTTTGAATGTTTTTGTTACATTCCAAAAATTGAGCACATGGAGCAAAGAAAATACGCAAGCAATTTTTATTTAAATACAATAAAACTTATATAAATTTAAGAAACAAATTGGAAAAGAATTCTGTTTTATTATTATTATTATATTATTTATTTAAAAGAAAAAAGCCATAATACTTAGTGACTTAGTATTCGGGGTTTTGCGATATATTTTATAATAACGTTTTGTAATCGCATCTTTTGCTTGGCATCTTATGTATTTTACGCGTGCAAATTAGGAAAAAAAATCTTCCGTGTTTAAATAAAATACGAGTTTGACATGAGTGCTTTAGATATTACTTTTAATCATAGATTATATTCTGTTATTTCGTTTACATAGATTACTTAATATTATTTCTCATTAAGCAACCTGTGTTCCCCGGCGATTATTGCTCTATTGCACGCATTTTATTATGGCTACATTTTATGAAAACATATACATGACGCAGATGTCACACATGCATCAAGCTGATGCGATTGCAACAAAATGGCGATTTCATGTCTCACATGGTAAACCGTTTATTTTGTGCCATCACTTTATTTAAAAAATAAACAATGGTGGAAGCAATAAATATACAGTTATAAATAATAAACATAATAATAAATAGAATAAAAAGTATAAATATGACAAAAAATCGTATTAGAGAAATATTCAAAAACTTTCACCGAAACAAAGTTTCTACTAGTTTACAGGAGAAGAAATCGCGCCACGTAGTGCATATATGACATCCGTGCTATATTTATACGTAAAAGTAAGCATAAACGTTCATCAGGTTTATTTATGTAACTGTTCATATCTATTTGCAACAAATATCACTTTCGGAAGTCTCCACAGGACGAAGGTTTATAAAAACGCCAAGGTAAAGGTAATATTGGAAAAGTACTATGAAATTAGAGTAGGTATATGATATACGGATCGGGTTTGGGGAAAATTTGGCGAACATCATTTTTTAATGTGAGTTACAAATATATATATTTCAATTACATTGTATCATTTTTAAAATAAAATAATAATAATTAAAACACAATTAATTAATAAAGAAAGAAAAATTATTTATATAATTTGATTTAAAAAAATTAAACAATTTATTATTAAATAAACATTAATAGCCGGGTTACCAGGCCATGCAAGATAACGATATTTTGGCGCCAATCATTCGAAAGCAGCGCCGTGTAAAAGGGGTGAGCGAAGGGGGGCAATCGACCTGGTCGCGGAAATTTATGGGGAGCCAAATTTGTACTTCCAACGTCATTTTTGGCCTGTTACAAGAAAAAGTTATGTGGGAGGGTGCCAAATTGAAACAGTTTCTTGGCGCAGTTTTCTGAAAAGTTCTATATTCTTTTCTAGCATTTTGGCGAGCATTTTAAATTATTTATTTGGCATTAAATGAATCGATGTGATTTCAATATTCAGCTTTGGGTTTGAATTTTTAATACTTTCCAACAAAGTTAAAAATTGTTTATGTATTTGGTTTGTCTGTCCTCGCTCTAATGTCCGTAAATATACGCTCATTTTAATGCAATTGGTAAACCTTATTAACATCCCCTAAGCATGTTTTATGTTGTATATGATGCTTGTTAGATTAAAATTCCTTTAGAGGAGCACCCTAAATAATTTGATTACATTATGGTTTATGGGAAGAAATGTTTATAGAGTATTTTAATGACATTACCCTATTGAGATAGATTGAATCTGATATAAATCACCGAGTTTCACAACGATTACGTTAGAACAGGATATTCATAGCATTTTTAATCCATTTATCGGGAAACACAAAAGAAATCAGTTACAATACTGTCTTTTAGTAACAATTGCTGAGATGAGTTTTCAATTTTGGCATGTGCTTTTAAATTTAACTATTTTTAGGTACGTTCGTAATTATATAAATATGTAGCATCTACAGTCGTCGACTGATCCGTCCGTCTGTCGACTTTTCCGTCCGTCTGTCGACTTATCCGTCCGTCTGTCGACTTATCCGTCGGTCTGTCGACTTATCTGTTAATATGTCCACATACAACAGCACAAAAACTACCCAACCGAATCGTTTGAAATTATAAATATATATTTGGCGCCGAATTTTGTTGAGTCATTTAAAAGTATTCCGTTACATTATGGCCGGAATACTAAATGGGTACTACTGGTTGAAATAATTCCAAGTGCTTTTTAATTATAACACCCGTAGATACATACAGAAATCGATATGCATTTATGAAGGGCACTAGAATATAAATTTTGTAGAATATGCCACAGAAAGAATACTTATTATTCATTTAGGGAGTACCGCAGTACCGTAAAAGAATTCCGAAGCATAATGTTATATGGGGGGGGGGGCATTATTTTTTTTCCAATCAAAAGATTTTTATTATAGAATCATTTTCTCATTTGACATTACAAAGTCTTTTAAATAGTAATTTATTCAGGTAAAACTGCATAATAGTTCACTTTGCCGTATTGAGCCTGCATGTTTTGCTGAAAAAATGTGTTCAAATTTCTAAATCACTTGTGATGATACTTTGACAGCTCAAAGATTATGCAGACGAGATATTCAAATCTCATGTCGTATATCTTATACTACAAATATTGTCAATTCCTTTTATTTAACGCATGCTAAAGCGAAATATTGCACAACTCCGTGAGAATGGGTTTGAAAAGAAAAAAAAACAGCGTATGTAGTGGCCAGCATACATTACCTATTTAAAACCAATTGATCATATCGGGAATACATTCAAACGACACATCGCATTCCTTTGTTGGCGTTTTCGCGATTTTTATGTAGCACTTTTAAAGAGAGCCTAAATTCTTATCGAGAACCTCATCGCATCAATAGAAATCGGATGTAGATATTATACTGTTATCTATATTAATTATTCTGTATTAACTATTTAAGGGGTTCACACACCATATAAAAAAAATTCTCTTTCTTTTCAGCCATCATGATTTGTGCCATTTTTACTTACTAAAATTGGTGTAGAGTGTCTGATATCTTCTTGGCGTAATTTCAAAGAGTTCAAATTCCAATACAAGATATTTTAGTGTTTTATTATGTGCATTACTTTTAATATATTGCGTACATTCAATTTTATAACCCCGCATGGCTGTTTTGCATAGTTTGCTTCCCTCTTTTTTAACCGTGTATACGAATTTATATAGAGTATTTTGTAATTGTATAGTTCAATTTGGTCATTTTCGTCATTTGAACTTGTGGCAGTATATGGTCCATTAAAGGTAGCATCGTACTTTTTTTCTTTTACTTTTTGCAAGTTATTATTAAATCTATGTTCTCAGCAATATCGCTCAGACTAATCCCTCTGAGGGAAGTCCTAGTAAAAAGTACTATATCTATAGTTATTTTAATTTTGACGTCATATTTATTTATTTTTTCTTAGTTTAATTTTTCGAATGGAAATTGCTCAATTGAAACTTATTGCTGTTGAAAAATTGTTATTTCAAATTTTGATTTTTCTTTTGGCAACGATAAAGGAAATTGGTTAAATTTTATTTAAAAAATCCCTATTGATTCTGTATGAAAAAAAGGAAATTTTGAATTATTATGGAAAATATTTGAATAAAATTAATAAACCATAGTGTATGTTTTTTTTTCTGGGCTATGTTATATTTATACGCAAAGATACAAAGTTATTAATTAATTCATCAGTTTTGATTTTGACTTCATTTAAATTTTCGTACACGCTTTCAAATTTATAGCATTATAAGGATAAGGATTAAGATGAATGGTTACATAGCAACCATTAAGAGAAAATAAAGAAAATAAAATAAATACATTTGAAATAAGTAAAACTCTAACACAAATTAGTTTATATTACTGAAACACATTTATAAAAAATTTCCAAAATTTACAGTAATAATTTTAAAAATCTTACAAATGCGTTGACAAAATTTCAAAACAATACGAATAATTTAACTGGTAAATTTTACTATTCATTTATCATTGAATTCCATTAATCAAGTGTGTCATTTTCTCTCAGGGAAAAAAATTGAAAGTCATTGGATTTGCCATAGAAAAGCATTATTGCGCGAAATAAAATATTCTATATTTTCCGAACGAATGAATCAAATCCAACAAAAAACTATACAGCTTAATCCCAGTGTCTCACTAACATACCCACGTAATTTCAAGCCAATCAAATGCTTTTTACGTCAGTTATCGCGGAACAGACTGACAGACAGACAGAATCCAAAAAATTTCGTGTCTCAAAAGTAAGCTTTCACTGACGTTTCGGCACATATACAGTGTCTCACATAAGTGATGGGACACTTGTGCTTTACAAAAGGAAACTAATTAAATAAATTAAAAAAACATGTACACATTTTTTGTGGGTGTGTTTCATACTTAAATTTAGTAAAGATTATTACATAACATATATTTAGTTTAAATATTAAAATATTAATTTAATAAAAATACAAATGTTTAGAACGGAGCAAAAAATAGCTCACATAAGTGATGGGACACCATTATATACAGTGTCTCACATAAGTGATGGGACACTTGTGCTTTACAAAAGGAAACTAATAAAATATATTAAAAAAGCATGTACACCATTTTTTTGTGGGTGTGTTTCATACTTAAATTTAGTAAAGATTATTACATAACATACATTTTGTCAAAATATTAAAATATTAATTTGATAAAAATACAAATGTTTAGAACGGAGCAAAAAATAGCTCATACAAGTGATGGGACACCATTATATATCCAACAAAAATCGTCTGAAATAAGCAATAAAAATATTTTTTGGGGTTTTATTTTTACTTAAAAGCAATTGGCAATAATTTATAAAATCGTCTGTAGTATTTCTCTCCAGTTTGTTTTGGAATTTTTGTGTTTTTTAGCTTTGTGTAGCCATGAATGCTAAACGAAAAGATACTTCGCCTGAAATTCGAAAATTAGTTATTTATTTGTATATTGAACGTGGAAAATCTGTTAGAAAAACTGCTGAAACAGTTAACTTGAGTCGTTCAACAGTTTTCAATCAATATCATTAAACGATATAAAAAGAATCATATGATTCAGGATAAAAGAAGACCTGGCCGACCATCAAAGCTATTCAATGGAATAAAACGAATTATCGTTAGAAATATTAAAAAAATCCAAGAAATAGTGCTTCAAAAGTTGCTGCTGATTTACAAGCATTATATGGAATAATTGTTAATCCTTAGACTATTAGAAGGGTAATTCGATCTGCTGGATATCACGGTAGAGTAGCCAGGAAAAAAATTCTTCGTAAGTGAAAAGAATAGAAAACTCAGACTAGCTTTCGCAAAATACAATATAAATAAGAATTCTGATTACTGGAATAAAGTTATATTTGCTGATGAGAGTAAATTTAACATTGGTTCTGACGGTAGAATCTTGGTGTGGAGAAAACCCAGGGAAGAATTTCGCAAACAGAACTTGGTACCAACAGTAAAACATGGTGGAGGAGGAGTTATGGTATGAGGGTGTATGTCGTCCGCTGGAGTTGGTAATCTTGTTTTTATTGACAGTATAATGGATCAGTACAAGTATATTGATATTTTAAAGCAAAATTTGAAATCTTCAGCACGAAAATTGAACCTTCATAACGATTTTAAATTCTACCAGGACAATGACCCCAAGCACACTGCTCTGAACATTAGACTCTGGCTGCTATATAACTGTCCTGAAATAATAAAAACACCACCACAATCTCCAGATTTAAATCCCATAGAGAATATTTGGCAAGAATTGTAATCAAGGATTCGCAAACACACCATTTCTTCAAAACAACAACTAAAATCGGTGCTTCAAGAAGAATGGGGTAAAATCACTCCAGAAATCACAAAAAAATTAGTCGAATCCATCCCAAAAAGATTAAATCATGTCTTAAAAGTAAAAGGAAATCCAACAAAATATTAAAGCCTTTTAAAAAGTAAAATTTTTGGATAAATATTTGATGGAAAAGTAAGTGTCCCATCACTTATGTGAGCCATTTTTTGCTCCGTTCTGAACAATTGTATTTTTACTAAATTACTATTTTAATATTTTGACAAAATGTATGTTATGTAATAATTGTTACTAACTTTAAATATGAAACACACCCAAGAAATTTTTGCACATGTTTATTTATTTTATTTCATTTTTTTTTTTTTAATTAAAGCACAAGTGTCCCATCACTTTTGTGAGACACTGTATTTCATTAATTAGGGAAATAACATAAAAACAGTTTCTAAGTAAACATTTTAGAAAACGTATAAAATATGTTAAACTGATTTCAACAATTTCTGACCATAGTAAAATATGTATTTCGATTCTTTTTTACAGCCCTGTATTTAGTATATAGGTTGGTATATGTACTATTTAATACAAAAATTTAGCTTGCCAAGAAAATGCAAAATATGTTGAAATTTTACTTTCAGCAATTTATACACCGTAAAAAATATTCTGTGTCTATCCACCAAAAGTAGAGTGAGAAAACACCACCAATAAGTTGTAATAAACCACCAACAATCGATTGATGTAAACAAACACCACTTTTGGTGGCAACGTTGCCACTGTTTTTGTTATAAAATAAGTAATATGTTTAAAATGTACGTTATAATAAATTGTCTCAATTAAAAGGAAGTTTAGTAGCTTCTTTGCATGAAGCTATTTATTTTAAATTATGGCTGCATTAAATTTGAAATGCAATCTTTAAATTATTTTTTATTTTGCCACCATTTATTAAAGTACACTAAATATGTAGTTAGTAAAAAATGGAATTTCTTAATATTTACATGGCTTTAACAGCAGGACAAAAACATAATTTAAAGATTATATTTTACATTTAACACAGCCATAATTTAAAATAAATAGTTTCACGCAAAGAGGGTGCTAAACTTCATTTTAATTGAGGTAATTTATTATAACATGCATTTTAAACATGATATTCACAAGGAAGGTCTTCATACGTGCATACTCGGAAAAATCTCAAAAAAATACAGAATATTTTCTCATATGGGTATATATGTTTATAAAAAAATTCGGCGGAACCTCGATACAACGTCCGTAAAAAAATAATGAAGATTTCGTTTATTTGGTGATTTATCTCCGGTTGGCGAAAAAACGAAATTTTGGAAAATGCGTTTTTAGGCTTCGAATATTTTTTAAAGAAAAAAACTTTCTATGTTCAATTTGTTTAAAAAAGTTTAGTTTAAGTAATTTTAGTTTTGCATTTTTAGTTTGTTTTAAGTATAGTGTTGTAATATACATTTATATGTTTATATTATAATATATATTATAACAATATTTAACTATTATATTTTACGATTTAAAAACAATTTAAATTGATTAAAATTGTTCCAAACTGAAAAATATGATACAGACGATTAGACATTATTGCTATGGAAACCTCTTTTTCGGATTGAAAATCTACAACGGCAGTTTCCTTAAAAGTGATTTTTATAACCGGTAAAGACGGTTTAAAAATGTGAATAGGAGAATAAAACAATGGCGAAATTTAATTCAAATATGTAATAAAAAAGAAAAAAATAGATGAAATATTTATTTAATCTTCTTTACAGAACATTTTAAATTAATATTACTGCAAATGTTCAGAAAGTTGAAAATGTCGTACAAAAAAAAAAAAAAAAAAAAATGGAAATTACTCTGAATAAGAGGAGTTATAACTAATAGCAAAGAAATTTTTGCGAAAAATCCTACTTTACAAAAATCTCATTGGCAAATTAGAAATTTAAGCACTCAAATATCTAGATAATCCATTTTAGCCATTTTCAATCTGATTTCAATTTCTTTCCTCTGTGTCGCGAGAAGAAGAAACCCACTGAAGCCAGTTTTTGTCTGTTGCGAATGGCAACGGCAGGTTTGTTATGATAGAATGTCATGGAATGTTGTTGTTCGAAGAATTGAAAACGGTAGCAATGAAGTTAAAGCTACTGTTTATTTTGATATTTGATGTTAAAAGAATGAATACTATGAAACAAAATTATGTTAATGTATGTATGTAAATATTATGCGCGTTTATGCTGTGTGTGATTTGTAATATATGAAAGTAAAACCATGAAAAAGAAAACTCCGGCGTCTGTCTCGATTGTAGCGAAATCTCTAATTATTATTATATCATAGTCACCACATTTTTTTTGGCGCCCCGGGTGGGCGATTTCGTTGTTTTCTGACAGATTTATGAAAATTATTGAAGATTGAAGGTAAGAGTAAAACTTTCCATTTTGAAGTTATGTATTTCATATTTGTTAGAATATAAAATTTGTCATTATTAAGATAGTAGAAATGGAAAATTTAAAAAGAAATAAAACTACTCAACGTTCAACTTTTACTAAATCATATAATAAATTGGAAAATATATTGATTGACGCGAATGCCAAACATGAGGAAATCTAAATTCTTTTCCATTTATTTAAGCAGAAATATGACGCGCTAGAGATTATTCATAAAAATTATTTAGATAGTTTGAAAGATGACGCAGAATTCGAAGCAGAATTTAATTCTGTTGAAGAATATAGAGAAAATTCTTTAAGAATTCAGATAAAAGCGCAACGTTTGTTAGTTAATTTTAAGACAAAATTGAGTCAAAATTTAATTCGAAGTGAAAATAATTCGACTGATAAATTTGAAACAGAAAGTGATAAAGCAAAAACTTTATGTCAGCGACTCCCTGAAGTTGAATTGTAGAAGTTTGGGGGTGATTTGAAGGAGAAGCTCACGTTTTGGAATCAATTCAAAAATATACATGAAAATGCGAATTTAACGAATGTGGATAAATTCCACTATTTAATTCAGTCAATGAAAATTAAATCAGAATCAAGGGAATTAGTAGAATCATTCCCAGTAACAAATTAAAATTATTATTTAGCTGTTGAGAGTTTAACAGAAAGATATGGTAGAACCGATCTGTTAATTGATTTTTATGTGCGAGAATTATTGAAACTTATGTTGAATAATGCGACAAAAAAGAAAATTGATTCTTTGAGTAGTCTATATAATAAACTTTCCACCCAAATCAGGGCTTTGGGTTCTTTAGGTGTTACTACCGAAATGTGTGGGGTCATACTGTATCCTTTAGTTGAAACTGCATTACCGGTTTATATTTTACGTTCTTTCGAAAGACAGAGAAAAAGTATAGAAAGCGAACAAAAGTAATCCAGTCTTGATGCCATAATTTTGTTTCTTAAAGACGAGGTACAATCAGAAGAAAAAATAAAATTGAATAGATCAGAAATTTGCGGTTTTGTTCCAGAACGAAAAAACTTGGCAACAAGCCAGAATTTTAAAGGCGGCAATTTTTCTGCTGCAGAATTGATTTCTCATAATTCTAATGATGTTTCTTGCGTATTTTGTTTAAAAGATCACGAATCGCGTTTTTGCAAAAAGGCATTTTTTATGCCTCTGTCTGAAAAACTTTCGATTATCAAAAGTAAAGGTTTGTGCCGTATCTGCTTTACTAAATGCCACCTTGTTGTTTTTTGTTAAAATTTATGTGTCCTAATTTAGAATGTAATAAATCTAAAGAGATATCAAAATTTACATAACGATGAAACCAAAGAAAAAAATATTGATACACTTTTTACGCATAACCACAATATGAATAAGAAATTTTCTTCTACCAATGAAGTTTCATTACAAACGTTAGTTGTAAACGTAAAAGGGAAAACTTCAACCCGTAAGGCAAGAATAATAATCGATACAGGCTCCCAGAAATCTTACATTTTGCGATCCACTGCTAAAGAGCTAGGTTTTGATTTTCAAAGAGGAGAAGAGTTTTCCCATTCATTATTTAGAAAAACAAAAATGCTCAAGCACAAATGTTACAAAATTTATTCAAGTAGCCTTGATGGTACGTATATTTGTAATTTGGATGCTTTAGATCAAGATGTCATATGCAATGATATTTTTGCGATTAAATATGGTTATTGGATACGCGAGCTTAAAGATGAAGGAATCCACTTAAGTGATACTCAAGAATCAGGGCCTATTGAGGTACTTTTAGGAGCAGATGTTGCTGGTAAGCTATTTACAGGAAGAAAAGAACAACCAAATTGCGGTTTAGTAGCAATGGAAACTAAATTAGGTGGGACTTTAATAGGCAAGATCCCTCAGTTTGAGAGTCGGAATGATGGAAATATGACTGTAGTCAGTATGCTATCTCAAGAAGATGTACCTGTTTCAGCATTGTGGGATTTAGAACTTCTTGGTATTCGAGATTCTATTGAACAAATGAGTAAAGAAGATTCGGAAAGTGCTGTCATGATTCATTTTAAAGATACAGTTCAACAAAAGAAGTTGAAAGACAATGAGGATCAATTAAAAAAACAGATGCAAGAAAGAATTAATTTACTAAAATCAGCTAATAAACAAGATCAACTGCTGAAAGAAAGTCTTGACGGTTTTCATGAAATACAGAAGAAAAGTATCAAGAATGATTTATTGCTAGCAGAAGAAGCTCGTCATACACAACAGTTAGAACATATGCTCAAAACCAAAGATGCAGAAACCGAAGCTTCTATTGCCAAAGTTAGACTTGAAGTGCAAGATGAAATAGACAGGTTAAATAAAGAAAATAATTCCATAAATTAAAGATTGAAGAAATGGAGAAGCAGCATAAAAAAGAAATGCAAAGTAAGAATGATGACATAAAGAAATTAATATTAAAAGACCCAAAAGAACAATAGCCCAAATCTGTTGACAATGTTAACGAAGATGAAGTTGAAGGAAATCATGTTTCAGATTTTAAAGAAGACACTGTAACTAAAACTTCTGGGTTTTCTGAAGATGCTAATTCAGAATATCGCGAAACAGGTCCACAGAGTACAGAAATCCAACTTAATGTTGCTGATTACACTTCAAAGGTTGAAAAGAAAACTGTTTGTCCTTGGCATCCTTTCAGAATATCGACATTTCAAGTGAAAACTTAGAATTAACTGAGGAGTCTGTGCTAGAAAATGAAAATATTTTTGATGGCAGTAATAGAAGGTTTGTGAGTTTAGAGGACAAATCTGACCTAAAGCAGGAGATTGAGTACATGAAAACTAGAATTGAAGTTCTTGGTGCTGATAAAACTCGTTTGCAAGGAGAATTGAAAGAGATGGAGAATTCTAATTTAGATTTAAAAACTCAGTTGAAAGAGAAAGAAGCTGCTCTGTCAGAAGCTAAGCTTGATGTGAGAATATCGAATAGAAAAGAACAGCAAGCAGATAGTATTACATCTTCACTTCGAGACCGAAATAAGGAATTGAGGGAGAAAATAAAATCTCTTGAAGAGACCATTGAAGAAAAAATAAAAGCTGAAAACGAACTAAGAGAAAAGGTTAATAATTTAGTAATTCAGCTATCCAAATCAATAAAAGAAGCAGATGATAAGCAGACTTGAAATTGAAAAAGCCAAATATGAAGAAAGAATCAAAGGAATGCAATGTACATGTGAGATGTCAAAATATGTAACTCAAAAATTTGCCAAAAGCCAAGATCATTATGAAGAAATTGTAAAACAAAATATAGATTTGTTAGAGAAAAAGAAGAAAATAATAGAAAAAATTTACATCTGCAAGAAGAAATTACTAAACTGAAAAATGAATTAGCAGAGATAAAAAAGAAAAAGCAAGATCTGAAAAACTAACTTCTGTGGAATTAAAAGAGCAAGCGAAAGATTTAGAAATTATAGTAGAAGTAAGAGAAAGAGCTATCCGTGATTTGCAAGAATATGAGAATGTCTTAAAGGCTCACATGAAAGCCTTAAAAGAAGCTTTGAAAGTATCTAAAGCTGAAACAAACAAAGCACTAAAAGATATAGACTGGGCAATGATTCAACTAACATTTGAAGTTTATGAAATTCGTTGGAAGTTTAACCCACCCTCCGCCCCATGGTGGGGAGGGTTTTGGGAAAGGCTAATTGGAATTATTAAAGACCTGCTCAGAAAAAATTTAGGACATTCGTCTCTGACCTATGAAGAATTATTAACTCTTGTCTGCGACTGTGAATCAGTAATGAACAACCGACCACTAGCCTATATATCAGAAGAATCTGACTTGAGACCTCTAACCTCAGCATCATTTCTACAAGATATTCGCACAAGCGAAGTTCCTGATTTAGACCAAATTAAAAGGACTAATATTTTGAAAAGATGGCGACACATTCAAAGAGTAAGAGATAATCTGAAACACAGATTTAAAAAGGAGTACTTAGGTTTTCTGCGATCTTCCATTTCTAAAAAGTATGATAATATTAAAGTTGGAGATGTACTTTTGATTGGTCGAGATGATAAGAAGAGACTGTTATGGCCTCTAGCAAAGGTTATAGAACTTTTTCCAGGTAAGTAAAGTAAGAAATTCCTTTAGTAAGAAAATATGTATTAGTAATGAAATGACATGATTTTATTAGATTCATGTTTTCGACTTTTTTAATATGGAGTAGTCAGGCTGGTTAAGTTAAAAACTGCTAAAGGAACCTTCTTGAGACCAGTACAAAGACTTTACCCTCTTGAGATCACACAGGAAGACTGTGAACCTCTTTTGTTTGATCCAGCACCAATCACAGATGATGAGATCGACGAAAAGTCAAAAGTTAGTAAACCTATTGAAAAGATTGATACTCAGACTCGTTCTGGCCGTAAAGTAAATCCTCCTAAAAAACTTGATTTGTAAATTCTGAACATTTCAGTTGAACTTTCATCATTGAACTTTCATTATTGAATATGAACATTCATTTATTGACTTTAAATCCTAGGACTTTAAAGATTGAAAAACATTTTCATTATTTCTATTTTCTTTTTTGATTGTATGTATCTGTATTAGAATCTGTATTTTAAGTGTTTATTTTAAGTTTTTGCTTAAATTAATATTTGTATGTATATAACATTTTAGTATTTTTCAGCCTCTCTTTGCTGAGTTTTTTCCAAAACTCAGGTGGGGAGGATGTCGCGAGAAGAAAAAACCACTGAAGCCAGTTTTTGTCTGTTGCGAATGGCAACGGCAGGTTTGTTAAGATAGAATGTCATGGAATGTTGTTGTTCGAAGAATTGAATACTGTAGCAATGAAGTTAAAGCTACTGTTTATTTTGATATTTGATGTTAAAAGAATGAATACTATGAAACGAAATTATATTAATCTATATATGTAAATATTATGCGCGTTTATGCTGTGTGTGATTTGTAATATATGAAAGTAAAACCATGAAAAAGAAAACTCCGGCGTCTGTCTCGAGTGCAGCGAAATCTCTCATTAATATTATATCGTAGTCTCCACACTCTGCATCGTATGTGAGAGTGCTTTCCGTTATATGACTGATACGGATTAAGAAAAAATTACGAGGAACTTTTTTACTTTTCTAGAAATACGCATTAATATTAAAAAATCGTTTCCTCTTCTGTAACATTTGTCAGCCTTATATTCCTTTCCATATATTCTTTAAATAGTATCCAAACAACATTATAGTGTTCATTCTCAAAACCCTTATTTTAAATAAAAATAGAAAACGATTTAATATTCCAGATACTAAAACAAAATCTTAAAAGTTAACTGAAAGCGAAAGTACATTTTTGTAACTTTCAAATTATAAAAGAAATAAATTGAATAATTGAAAACAAATGTCAGGTTGCCTGTAACTTAAAATAAATATTTGCAAAACACAATACCCACGAATATTTTTTAATAATAAAATTAATTAGTTGTAGCTGTCATTAGTAGTAAAATCAACTTTTCTTTGCATCTTATCCTGTCTCTGAACAAGAAAAATTATTAATCAATTTTCTGTCTATCAATTTCGGTTTTTTTATTATTCAAAGAATACCAGTACCTTCAATCTGTAATTTAGCAATGAAACATTTCAGGAGACTGTAAAATAGGAGGCTTTAATAAAGTGAAAAATTGTGTTGGAAGCAAAAAAATGCACTGATACCTAAGCGTACCTAAAACTTTACCTAGTAATCCAGCAAATACGACAAAAACAATTTGAAATTAAATATTTATATGTAGGATGAAACGAAATGTTACTTAAATTGTCTTTGGTGCAAACGTAAGTTGACTGACCAATTTATTGCAATAAAAATATAAAATAAAATTGTGTTGAAAATGTTTATAAATTTTCAAAATACAGTGCTTGTTTCTTGAGCTCTAAATTCATTTGATTTTGAAAAAAAAATGCAGTATCCACACCTGAAACCTTACGACACAAAACTACCGAATTTTATTTACATTTTTCAAGGTAGCTTACCATAGAAGCAATAGTTGAAACGACTTTAATAGGATCTCCTCTTGACGAGAAATCAATGTACGGGTTGTCCAAGTTTTGCGCTTTCTCCAAAATAAATATACAAGCTGGCAAAATTGTCTTCTGAAACTAAAAGGAAGAAAAAAGAAAGATCAGCTGCAAGTTATTTTTAAACAGATACTCTATTAACAAGCTTCGCCTGCTACGATTGTAGATTTCTCGGACAGACTAGTCATTCCTTAATCTACACCTAGTAATCTTGCCCTACATCATGATTTCATCCCGTAACTCGATGACGTTGTCATTGAATTGTGCATTATAACGTCATCTTTTTTATTATAAATTTCAGTCTGCCGAGGGTTTGTACCAGGATATGCGCAGATAGACCGAAATATTCTTCAAATACTTTATTTTACTTTTAATTTGGCACCAATTTCATATCGTAACCCGAATATTCTTAAAATACTTTATTTTACCTTTAATATGCCACCAATTTCATCTCGTAACCCGAAATATTCTTAAAATACTTTATTTTACCTTTAAAATGCCATCAATTTCATCTCGTAACTCAACGACGTAATAGTGACACTAAAATTGCGATTTGGCGCCCGCTGTTACTCATATCGTACCAAGAAATGCCGAGGCAGATTAGTCATTCCTTAATCTACACCTAATGATTTTGTCCTACATCATGATTTTATCCCGTAACTCGATGATGTAGTCATTGAATTGTACATTATAAAGTCATCTTTTTTATTATAAATTTCAGTCTGCCGAGGGTTTGTACCAGGATATGTGAGATAGACCAAAATAGTCTTAAAATACTTTATTTTACCTTTAATTTCGCACCAATTTCATCTCGTAACTCAAAGAAGTGATAGTGACACCAAAATTGAGATTTGGCGCCCGCTGTTACTCATATCGTACCAAGAAATGCCGAGGCAGATTAATCATTCCTTAATCTACACTTAATGATTTTGTCCTACATCATGATTTTATCCCGTAACTCGATGATGTAGTCATTGAATTGTACATTATAAAGTCATCTTTTTTATTATAAATTTCAGTCTGCCGAGTTTTGTACCAGGATATGCGCAGGCAGACTGAAATATACTTAAAATTACATCATGATTTCATCCCGTATCCTAACTCAATCACGTAGTCTTTCGTGCCGCCGCCGCCGCCGCCCGGTCTATTAATCCTAATTTGAATATTCTTCAATGGCGTAATGCTTGCTTTATTACAAACTTTAAAGTAGGTACCAGAGAATTGATGTATTTTTTTTCTAGACTAGATTTTCGTAACCTATTCGTAATCTTTTCTGTAATCTATTTTATACTTTCGCTTATCTTTACAAGAAGGAAGTACTGGATTCGTGAAACACTTCGAATTCCAGTTTTCGATGCATTTACACGTTTTAAGGCTCAGAGAACCGAAAAAAATATGTTTTTACAATACATATGTCTATGACTCTATGAGTTTGTCTTTCTATGTGTCTCTGCTTGTGACATTGATATTGTGGGCCCTCTATCTCAAATTCTAACGCACCGAATTTAATAAAAATTTGTATTCAGGTAGTTCCTGATAGAAATTGGTGATGACTACTTTTTGGTGTAAATCGCTCAACAGGTGGCGCTGCTATGCTGCATTATTCACAATTTCCACAATAACCATATCTCAAGATCTAAATGATGGATTTTTATAAAAGTTTAGATTTTTCACGATTGCGCAATAAATGTATCTTAAGAACTAATGGATGGATTTCCATCAAATTCCAGATTCGGTTAGTACCTGATAAAATGTTGATCCTGATTATTTTTTGGTGTATACCACCCAACATGTGCGCTGTTGTGCAGATTTTGTTTTAAGATTTTGCAACAGCTCTATCTCAAAAACTAAACCACGGATTTTCATCAAACTTCAGATTCAGTTTTAAGTTGACAAAGTTGTTGCTGACTAGATTTTGATTTAAATCAAAATCTAGTTGTGCTGTGTACTTGCTTTTTTGTATTATTTTCTAAAATTAATCTTTTCCATGGAAATACTATGTTTTATTGAAGATGTACCGAATAGTTTCCAGGAATCTGAACACTTGGATCCTAGATGTTGTGCAGTTCAGCGATTCTAAACATCGCACAGTGGGGCAGGAAGCCTCCAAAGTTGGTAAAAAATAAAATTTACTTTAAACAAAAAAATCACATCACAGATTATTTTGTAGACTAAAAGTAGTAAAATTTTAAACTTTTAAATAAACTATAGAGTAATTTATTAATTAATTTACAAACCTTTTTCAATATTTTTTGTAGAAAAATTAGTTAAAAAGAAGAATTTAAGATAATTTTATGCAAATTAAATATTTATAAATCATCCATAATATCAAATTTAAAATGAAAAAACAAAGTAAACACAATTAATAATTTTAATGATTCTCAAGCAAACTTAAGTGGATATTAGTGACTCGTTTTGAAGGTATGAATCCACTTTTGTCAGACAAAATAAAAACAGCAGACGCAAATCTGTTTCTGCTGCCTTAGTGCTAACACACACTTTTTGTTTTCCTGTCTTTCAGATTTTGAACTCGTACATGTTACGTACACTAACGAAAAAGTAGAACTAGAATCGCGTAACTGTTTTGCTATTTAATCATGCAGAACAATATCCGATGGAATATGAAGACGGACACCTTTGCATTTCATTGCCGCTTCTGTTTGTTTTTCAAATCAAGGAAATGAAAGCGATTTGCCAAGCCACATTTTATTAATTCTAAAGCATTTCTCTTGTCTCGCCAGGCTTTAGCCCATCAGAATTTATATTAAAATTTAAAACATTTATTATTCTTTTCATTTAAACTACTTGTTCATAGTTTCTCCGATTATGTAGCTCTTATACCAATAAATCATATTACTTTTCAAAAGTTTTTTCGTTAAAAGATTTCACGATAGTCAGTTTCATTTAAATACAAGTACTAAAAAATGCTCTGGTGAGAAACAAAAAAGGTTAATATGTTTTTAAGTATGAAAAAGTGTTTGACAAGTGCTTCTAATTGAGCATGAGAAAGGTCTCTTCTTGGCTGCAGCTCACTGTCAATCCCAAATTTGAAAAAATCATATTTGTGCTTTTCCCTTAAAAAAGAAATTAGTCACAATTACCATAAAATTGTGTTGTGCAAAAACGTAGCCAGAAAAAACGCAGCATAATTAAACATGAATGTAAGGCGAAATAGTACCAGAAACCTTAGTTCTTGCAGCATATCATACTCATTACAGTGCCACCAAGCATGCCTACAGCGTAGAATTGCACAGAAAACTGATTAATAGTGCTATTACACTGCAGAATCAACAGTGCAGTTCACATGTAAAGCAGGATTAAAAATTTTACTAAAAAGAAAAAGGGAAGTTTTACGCAAATTTCTTTTATATGGAAAGAGCGCAAATATGATTTTTTCAAATTTGGCATTGACAATGAGCTGCAGCCAAGAAGGGACCCCTTGTCCTTTCTCATGCTCAATTAGAAGCACTTGTCAAACACTTTTTCATACTTAAAAACATATTAACCTTTTTTGTTGCTCACCAGAGCAATTTTTAATACTTGTCATTTAATTTTTTTTTATAAAAACTGATGATTTTTTTATATTATGAAAAGCAAAATGCTGCTGACAAAATTTTTGTTCTTTTTAAGAATAATTAAGATAGTTATTGCATTGTAATATAAAATGCATGATGTCTGAAAAATAAGCCAATGTGTTGAACGAAAAAAATTACAGTGCGCTCACAAATTTATTCCAAGAACTGAAACCAAATGTTTCGCAATAAAAACAAATAACCATGTTTATCACGTGATTTGTTTGATTTGAATAAATTATGTTACATAGATAAAAAAAATTATATTTATTTAAACTTGGTGGCAATGAATAAAAGAAACTACAACAGCAACAACAAGAAACAATGTTCAACTGGAGGTTTATGACACAAATTCGATTTTCTCAGCGATCGTCAAATATACAAAAATGAAAAAAAAATCTATTTTAGGTTTTACCAAAAGGATTAAAAAAAAACAAAAATGAAGTTAACCCATCCACACGTTCGTTAGCAATCGCTTGTTGAATTTTACGTCTTCATTTTTACGTTAAAACTTCAGTAAAAAAATAATAATAAAAGCAGTAATAAAAACTACAGTAAACTACGATAATTTTTTTAATGTTATCATTTTATACGTCTCGTCGAGTTCTATTTTTGAAATAAAAAAAACACTGTCGTACGACAACTGGTTCGTCAAAAATTTCAAAGAGACGTTAGCATTTTCCATTTCTTTAACATATTATACCAAACGGTACCGCGTTTGCTATGATATTATTTTGTAATAAATAATGTATTTAAATACGTCTTAAACAAAAAAAAAAAAAAAAAAACTATATACAATCATGTTTGGCACACCCGTACACTAACAAAATTTAAGGATGACTAACTATAAAAATGCAATTAATAAAGCAGCAAAAAGAAGTAAGATTTTCTGAAATATTCATCCTACTAAAACTCAAAATTAGTAGAAAAAACTATAGTTAACACTTAACTCGCTTTAACTCATAACTAAAATCTTCAATGTTTGTAGAGACTGTTAATTTTTTTAATAAATTTCACCACTATATGTTCTAAGCGTCTCTATATCTATAAAAATCGCATTAAAACAAATTAAAACTTAATGAATTTTTGTTACATACCTGTAGTTAAAGGTTCCATAGTCAAAAAAATTATTTTTTAATTATTACAGCGAAATCAACAAACGGATGTTGAAACAAAATTATTGATTTTTTTTTTTTTCACTTATTATCAAAGTCAAATATTGCAGTTTAACTTTTTTCTATTGTGACGTTTAAAATAACTTTACAAAATTTTTAATACTAGGCAGATGATCTGACCTATTAAAGTGACATATGCCGGTAGTTCAAAATGAAATTTCATTTTTTCGATTTTTTGCCAGATTTGAATATTTTTTGCCCCACTGTGCGACGTCATTAGCTTGGAATCACGTACAAAAACTTTGATTTTTGAAAAATTGTTCAACTCAATCGAAAGAAGAAAATCCGTACAAAAAAGAATACCAGAAGAACATGCTTGGGATATTCACAAACAAGTATACTAAGTAAGACTCAAGACTTTACGAATGCCAAGTAAAACTAAACAATTTAACTTTTACATTATCAATTGGGCAGTTAACAGATTAAAAGTAAAATTTGACATAAAATATCGCTACAGTGAAACCGCCAAATAAGGGACAACTCTATTTAAGGGACAAAAATTCCGGTCCAAGTCCCTTGGTATAGGAAGTGTAATGTATTTACCTCTGAATAAGAGATACTCCATTTAAGGGACACTTGAAAATGAGTCAAACTTTCGACTTGGGCGTTTCTTACACAAATTTTATTCTGTTAACAACACTTTAAAAAAAAGTTTTCTTCAAGTATATAATCTCCCCCCCCCCCCCAAAAAAAAAAAACTTTAATTAAATAAAGCAAATCTGTCCTTTCCAATGCCGAAAACAAATTTTGTAAAGAAAAATTATATCCAGTCACATTGGACTACGTTCTCAAAGAATTAAAGGAGTTGCCTTTTGCATTTCAGATAATAAAGTAATCAATGATGAAAATGAAAATAAAGAACTTTAACGTAAACTTGTCACACAAGCAGTCATGTTGATACAGAGGTGTACAGACATATAGAAAGCATTTTTTTACCCACAATTCAGATAAAATATCAAAGTGCATTTATCTCCGTTAAAAAGTAACACTGGAAATGGTAAAGGTGATTCTAAAAGTGAAGAAGAAAAGAAAATTGTGTAATAAAGAACTTCACATATGCTTTAAAGTACGCAAAGAAGTTAGATATTTTCGTAAATGCTGCTTATAATGAAAGACAAAAACTTATAAGCGCGGTAAATGAATATCTCAAAAGTTTTGTATTTGAAAAATTGAAATCTGCAAAACAATCACTTTTTTATTGATTACTTCAAGTAAGATTCTTTTAAATGTTATTGTACTTTTTACATGTGCACAAATATTTACTCAAAAATACAAATCATTATATTATTTAGTAATCGATTGAAAATTTAAATTAATTAATTCTTTTTTCTTTTTGTGCATAATTAATATAATTTATAACCTTCGGGTGCATTTTAACTTCAACTTTAGTATTTTGTATTTTTTATGTCATTCTGAACGATTAAGTAAACAAAAATGCAAGAACTCCGAATAAGGGACACCTCTATTTAAGGGATAAAAGTTCCGGTCCCATGGGTGTCCCTTATTCGGAGGTTTCACTGTATAATAATATTCACATAACATAGTTGCTCATATTGCGCAAAAACATAATAGTTTTTTAAAACTTATTTTACTGCCTTTCGTTCCATATGCTGTTAACATTTAATGTATAGCATATGCTATATTCTAAAAATCAATAAATAATTCTTAGATGTACAGATGTGTCTGGTAAAAGTAAAATAGTTCATAGACATACCTGTGCATAAATCCAAGGCCGGACTTTTTGTTCCCTTGCAGTTCCTTTATAAATGTCCCCGTCTTCATGTAAGACATACTCCTTTCTACCTATGTCATCTTCCATATAAACGAGATCCCCTGCAAAAATGTAACTAATTAGTTCATAATATTACGTAGTATTAATTAATCAACAATTATGAGAGTCACCTATTTAATCAGTGCGCGTCTACATTTAGGAGAGAGGCTTGGAAATTAGGTATATTTTTATACATTAGGAAGTGGATGACGCTGTGCAATAGCCATTACCGGCAACGCTCGCCGATACGAATTCAGACTTTAAAATCACCATGACCTTGGTCTCTCAAAATCGTTAATTTCCTTTTTTTTTTTTTTAAAAAAAAAAAAGAGAATAACTAGTAAAAGTTATGCTCTGTTTGGATTCGCGAAGCATTATTTCATAAGCTAAATATTTGAAAGTAACAATAGTTTTTATTCTAATTTTGAATTTTTACTAAATAAAAATGTTATTTTATGTTTTGACGCATTTTAATTTTAGAAATGTAAATTCAGCCAAATTCCATAAATTGTTTTTTAACGGCAAACATATTAAAAAATAATACTAATAGAATTACTTATTTTCTAATAGTAAGTATATTACATTTATACGAATTGAATATTTCCAACTGAGCGAAAAATTACTCAGACCGGGAATCGAACCCAGATACTCGGCTTACAATGCAAATGCTTTACCTGTTAAGCTAACTGGCCGATAGCCTGCTGAGAATTTTCGCTCAGATAACCTTATTGGTCGTAATATCTGATGTGTCATTTAGACAGCCCGGCAGAATAAACCGCAGGTAATGGAACTCCATGTAACGATGGATACGTAAATATACAATTATTTTAACACAATCAAACTGATTGATAAGTTTATCATATGAATTGAATATTTCCAATGCTTTAAGCATTGGCCTTGTAAGCCAAGTATCTAGGTTCGATTCCCGGCCTGGGCAATTTTTCGCTCAATTGGAAATATTCAATTCGTACGATAAACTTATCAATCAGTTTGATTGTGTTAAAATAATAGTATATCTACGTATCCATCGTTATATGGAGTTCCATTACCTGCGGTTTATTCTGCCGAGCTGTCTAAATGACAGACCAGATGTTACGAGGAATACGGTTATCTGAGCGAAAATTCCCTGCCGGCTATCGGCCAATTAGCTTAACAGGTAAAGTATTGGTCTTGTAAGCTAAGTATCTGGGTTCAATACCCGGCCTGGGCAATTTTTCGCTCAATTGGAAATATTCAATTCGTACGATAAACTTATCAATCAGGTTGATTGTGTTAAAATAATAGTATATCTACGTATCCATCGTTATATGGAGTTCCATTACCTGCGGTTCATTCTGCCGAGCTGTCTAAATGACAGACCAGATGTTACGAGGAATACGGTTATCTGAGCGAAAATTCCCTGCCGGCTATCGGGCAATTAGCTTAACAGGTAAAGTATTGGCCTTGTAAGCTAAGTATTTGGGTTCGATTCCCGGCCTGGGCAAATTTTCGCTCAGTTGGAAATATTCAATTCGTATGATAAACTTATCAATCAATTTGATTGTGTTAAAATAATAGTACATTACACTTGGTTCAATTTTTAAATTCGAATTCGAATTACCCTTTACATAAAAAATTAACATTTAATTTTATTTTTTTACACTTCTTTTGTTGTCATGGGTTGACCTCGAAACATGGAATTCAGTATGTTAAATATAAGATATAAATAAACCCTAAAAGTGATCACTGAGAAATACCAAATTTAAAAGAGGTGAAAATCCGTCAAAGGCGTTCTAAAAATGTTCTAAATTGCGATTTTAAAGCAATCTCAGCTAGTAACAAACCAATCTTAAAAGTAATGATATCAAGATGATGGTAACAGTCCTTGCTCCAACATATGCTACATCTTATGTTAATTCCACTAAGACAAAAGGGATGCAGGAGGAAAAAACGTTCTAAAAATGCGATGTTTGTGTTACTGGAGGGCCTAGAAACACAAAATTTGGTATGTTAATTGCTTATAAGATATAAATAATCACTAAAAACATTTGTTAACAAATACAAAATCTAAACAGGGCGAAAATGCGCAAAAAGCGTTCTAAAGATTCTTTAAATAGTGATTCTTGAACAAACTTGGGAAGTTAACGAGCCGATTTAAAAAATAATGATGTCAAAAGGATGTGACAGTACTTGTTTCAACAAAGTTATTGGATAAATTATTGGATTACAATGGGTGTCTATGGGAATTTGGCAAAACACCAGAAATAACGCCAAGAAAAGGTATTATATATTATTAAGAAATTATAGAAAATGACAGCGAAAAAAACAGTGCGTAAACGCAGGAAAAGGCTATAAAATTAATTAATATTAAACATACAGATAATTTAATATTAAGCCTATTTATTTCAAAAAGGAAACAAATACCTACTTATTTGACCAAAAATAATGATATCCCATCCAATACATAAATGTGAAAGAATGCCAAGTTCATTAACGGTTTTGCTAATAAAATAAGTGAGATCTAACTGCAAACACTGTTCCTTCGAAGATTCTTAAATCATAGCTCCTTTCATGCATAATGGTGTTCAATTGCTTTAAATGATTTGTTATGTTACTTGCTATTCAATAGTCAAACTTGGAAAGTTTTCAATCGCCAACTTTGATTTTGGATTTGAGTACAATTTAGTCTAGTATGTCATCGGCAAAGATCTAGTCAATCAGGTATTCGAATAAGTATATAGATGTTAAGGTATTGATAAAGTTAAGGAAGTGATTAACTTTCAATTCTGACCAACTACATATAGAAATTTGGATTAAGAGAACTTTTGCTAAGTCGCTCTATTAATTAGCAAGTAACATAATAAATAATTTTAAGCAATTGAACAACATTATGCATGACAGGTGCTATGATTAAAGGAGCTCCGAAAGAACTTGGTTTGCAGTTAGATCTCATTTCTTTTACTAGCGAAACCGTTAATGAACTTGGCATTCTTTCACATTTATGTTTTGGATGGGATATGTTTTACACGAAAACCTAATCAGGAACAACTTATGGCAATATTTAACAGAATATTAAGTTTGA
The DNA here is from genome assembly GCA_964019185.1 of Maratus speculifer. Lineage (NCBI taxonomy): Eukaryota > Metazoa > Arthropoda > Arachnida > Araneae > Salticidae > Maratus > Maratus speculifer. The sequence continues at coordinate 49,441,117 of OZ025290.1, read as the reverse complement.
TTAAATCCAGTTCATTTGTTCTCGAGATTCGATCCCTAAAATCGTATAAATCCTGGAAAAAATGATGAATTCAGGGGTGGCCTAGATGAGAGGACATTACCTTCCGAAACATTCGCATGATCCGGAAAGGTATGAGATTTAAGGCTTAATGTACAAAATCCAATCTCTTCTCCTGAGCTCTAAAATATCCCACCTCGAAAAGCAAAAATCCCACCCCGAGAAAAATATCTAAAATTCAACGCTGCTGATAACAGCAGCATAGCAACTCTCCCTGTTGGATGGTTTATACCGAAATAGAATTAGAAACGACTTATGTAAGTGTATGTGAAGTTTGATGAAAATCTGTGCATTAGTTCTTGAGACAGAGCTTTTGCGGAAATCGAATAAAGTGCTGCATAGAAATGCAACCTGCAGTCACTTCATATTATGTGTCTATGTACTTCATTTTATGCGTGATATATTAAGTCTCAGTGGTTTACATTAACTTTATTATACATAAAACCTTTTAACATAATTAAAATAGGTCGCAAAAAATTCACGCTTTTATATCTATGTAATGGAATGTTTTTGTGTGGCCCTGTAAATGAGCAATAACTATTTTTTTCGAGTCATATTTTACCGAATGCATATTTTAGCGCATTTCGAAAATGAACATAAATTTGAATATGTTTGACAGGGTGTAATACCTTTAAAATTTATTTGAAACAATTTTTTCACATAAACCAAAAATGGAACGAAAAACTTTTGATTATCCCTCTAAATACACTAATCATGGATGGAACTTCAATTTCAATAGGTTCGTGCTAGAGTAAATGTCAACAACATCGAAAAATTTCATGGTAATCCGAGTATATTTATAAGAGTTAGAGTGCGGACATACGGCCAGTCAAACCGAAAACATAAACACTTTTCAACTTTATTAGAAAATGTCAAAAAGCAACTCCAAATTTTGAAGATCGCAATCACATAAATTCATTTAATGTAAAAAAAAATTCGCCAAAAAACCAAAAGAGAATAAGGAATACTATTTTTTTCTTTTTACGTCAGTTTGTCGAAAACCTCATTTTTGAATATCAGTTACATATTTATTACTTTTTTAAGAAAGATTTATTACTTTTTTAAGATTTTTCCTTTTTTAAGAAAGTATTGTAATCGAATTTTTTTTCGACTTCCGGTTTTCGACGGATTTACGCGTTTTAGGGGTCAGAGATTCCAAAAAACATGTTTTTACAAAATGTCTGTCTGTCCGTGTGTCTGTGTGTATGTCGCCCTTCTACCATCAAAAAGTGTATGAATTTATGCATAGAATTGAACCAAATTTTTTGTGAATGTTTTTACCTATGGCAAGCACGTTCTCCTTCAGTTTTGAAATATTCTGCTGGAAGGGGGCGCTGCAATCGCGATTTTTGTGCCATTTTCAATATTGTACCGACCAAAAGTACATGAAGTTATGCATCGAATTGAACGAAATTTTTTGTGTAAGTGTATGGCTATGGCTAGTTGAATCTCCCTGAATCTGAAAAAAATCCGCCGGAAGGAGGCGCTGCGATAGCGAATTTTATACCATTTTCAATATTGCACCACATAAAAGTGTATGAAGTTAGTTCTAGAACTAAACTAAATTTTTTGTACATGATTATTTTTTGGTAAGGCAAGTAGGTCCTACCTGAATTTGAAAAAAAAATCTGCCTATCATTCTATTGTCCATCGGTACGTGCAGAGACGGAAATTCGTTTTTACTCCGATTAATTGATTAAAGCAGAAATTTAAGATAATAATCAAAGTTGTATGGTATTGAATTAAAATTATTAAAGCATTAAAATAAGTAACTATTTTTACTTTCTTCTATCTTCAATAGAAGAAATTATTGTAATCGAAATTTTTTTCGACTTCCATGTTTCGACGGATTTACACGTTTTAGGAGTCAGAGATTCCAAAAAACATGTTTTTACAAAATGTCTGTCTGTCCACGTGTCTGTGTGTATGTCGCCATTCTATCATCAAAAAGTGTATGAAGTTATGCATAGAATTGAACCAAATTTTTTGTGAATGTTTTTGGCAAGGGCAAGCAGGCCCTCCTTCAGTTTTGAAGTATTCCGGCGGAAAGGGGCGCTGCAATCGTGATTTTTATGCCATTTTCAATATTTTACCGACCAAAAGTATATGAAGTTATGCATCGAATTAAACCAAATTTTTAGTGTATGTGTATGACTATGGTTAGTTGTTCCTCCCTGAACTTGAAAAGAATCCGTCAGAAGGGGGTGCTGCAATCGCGATTTTTGTGCCATTTTCAATATTGTACCGACCAAAAGTAACTGAAGTTATGTATCGAATTTAACCAAATTTTTAGTGTAAGTGTATGACTATGGCTACTTGGTCCTCCCTGAATTTGAAAAAAATCTGTCAAAAGGGGGCGCTGCAATCGCGATTTTTGTACCATTTTCAATATTGTACCGACCAAAAGTATATGAAATTATGCATGGAACTCAACCAAATGTTTTGTGTATGTGTATGACTATGGCTACTTGGTCCTCCCTGAATTTGAAAAAAATCTGTAAAAGGGGGCGCTGCAATCGCGATTTTTGTACCATTTTCAATATTGTACCGACCAAAAGTACATGAAGTTATGCATCGAATTGAACGAAATTTTTTGTGTAAATGTATGGCTATGGCTAGTTGGATAGGCCTGTATCTGAAAAAAATTCGCCGAAAGGGGCCGCTGCCATAGCGAATTTTTATGCCATTTTCAATATTGCACCACATAAAAGTGTATGTAGTTCTAGAACTGAACTAAATTTTTTGTATATAATTATTTTTTGGTAAGGCAACTAGGTCCTCCCTGAATTTGAAAAAAAAATCTGCCTAACATTCTTTTGTCCATCGGCTCGGGCAGAGACGGAAATTTGTTTTTATTCCGATTAATTGATTGAAGCAGAAATTTAAGATAAAAATGAAAGTTGGTATGGTATTGAATTAAAATTATTAAAGCATTAAAATGAGTAACTATTTTTATTAAATATTAAAATATATGTATGAGATAGAAGAAAGTTTTGGGATTGGCACATCCAATAAGTTTTTTTTTAAGAAACGGCTTTACCTGAACCTAACCTACAAGAATCAAAATTCAGTCAGAAACCGATTGATTTACGGAAAAATTAGTTTGGTCAATTCGACTTCAAATTTAAACAAGTAAGAAAAATCATGTATTAAGCATAGATTATGAAACACTTTCCAACACTTCCTGAAATCCTTAACAAAACTTTGTTATTTAGGGAAATATGATGCTACTGTCCATAGCCAAATATGTCTTTAAATACTTTGAACAGTACTGTATTTGATCCGTCGGTTGATATATACATACTATATAACGGGAAAATTTAGTGTAGCGAGAAAATGCCTAACTGGCTGAAATTTCCTTTTCAGCACTTTATTCTAATAGATGGAAACATACTTGAATAGTTTTGTTCTGCCTTGTAATTTATCTAGTACATTTATTACACGCCAATATTTTGTTAACATCTAGTTCAAACGCACACTCGCTTAAACTACTTAAATCACATTTCCAGAAATTATCATATATGGGTGACCATGTAGCTAATTCTTTGCGTGACCCTGTTTATCGTTTTATCTATATTCTACAAACATTTCTTAATAAACTGAAAGCAGTTCAACGTAAAAATGCATAACTACCACTTTTAAGTTAATTACTCTCATATTCAGTAACATTTATGAGCTCTTTTCTGTAACCCTGTATATCAACAATAACATTTATAAACACCATATAATTTGTATACAGTAAAACTTAAAAGCGTTTATCATAATTGAAAATGCATATCAACCATCGATCAACTATCATCGATAATATACAGTACTTCGGATAAGAATAAAATATTTGAAATATTTTGCGTGTCCCTGTAAATGCTATGCACGTCATATTATATTTTACATATTAAGTTTCAGTGGCGTATATCAATTTTGTGATACTTGAAATCGTTTAACATTATTAAAATATGTCGCAAACAATTCTCCATTTTATTATTGTGTAATGGAATTCTTTTGAGTGGCCCTGTAAATGAATAACAACTATTATTTTGACTGCATACTTTACAGAATACGTATTTTAGAGCACTTTGCGAGTCCATGTAAATTTGAATAAGTTTGACAGGTTGTAACACCTTTAAAATTCATTTTAAACGATTTTTTTCCATTGGCCATAGTGTAACGGAAAACTTTTGACTATCCCTGTTAATAAACTAATCACAGTAGAAACTTCATTTTCAATAGGGTTCGTGCTAGGGCAAACATCAATAACATATAAAAATTTTAAATGAATTTTTAGAATATTTATATGAAATAGAGAATATTTACGTTAGTTAGAGCGCGGTCAGACAAACCGAATGCATAAAAACTTTTTAACTTTGTTGGAAAATGTTAAAAATCAGCTCCAACTAGATCTAACCCGATGTGGCCGAAATTCAAAAGTAAAAAAAAAATTCCCTAACGACACTGAATTTTGACCCCGATGGGGTGACATATGACCCCTTCCCCAGACTCGCCACTGTTAACTCCCTTCGTTATTGTGTGGACATCAGTATGAAATAACGGAAAATTGTCTTTGAAATTCATTAATATACGAATAAAAATTAATGCAGAATACTACAAACAGAACATATTGGCTACACATTTATTGCCACATTCTAAAAGGATGCATCACAAAAATAGCTGAATATTTCAAGTAGATTCTTACATCTTCTCACTAAACTAAACCAACACAGGCTTTGCTTCATATCATGTATGAGCGAGCTTTATCATGCAAGAAGATTCGCCCAATCTTTATTGCGACCCACCTTTGAGTAATTTTTTTTTCGCGACCCACCTGATAAAAGAATGTATATCAATATGGAAATCGTTGTATGGTCTCTATTAGTTATCGCTTACCCTATCCTACGACAAAAGGCAATTTTTCGCATAAATGATATACTAATCAACAAAAACAAGAATTGATAATCCAAACATTTGCAAGTAGAAAATAATTAAAACAAACCACCAACTACAAAAATAATTAAATATACATATAATTATTATCAAACAAAAACTTTACAATCAGTGAGATTTCTGGCACTAAAGTTTACCAATAAGGGCATGTATATCAGGGTTAAAAGTGGCTAATTTTAGTCTTAAGTTACTTTCTACACACGGTTTGTTCCTGTACTGTTATTTAAAACAGCAAAATAGAAAAAGGATGTTCACACAAGTATACCGTGTTGAACGCCATCAAGAACCTCACAGATGATTTAGGATATTTCTGAATATTCTGTTCATGTATTCATTCAGAAAGAAATTAAGGATTTTTCTCGAAATATTATTTGCTGTTGAAATCAATTTTTTTAATCAGATGAGACAAAAGACATATTTTTGTGGAAATCTCAATGCTTTTTCGACCCACCAAAACACTTGCCGCGACCCACTAATGGATCGCGGCCCATAGTTTGGGAACCGCTGCTTTAGATTATTGTGTCTGGGAGGTTTTAGAGATTAAAGTAAATTAGCAAATAAGAGAGAAGTTTGGATTTTTTCAAAGCAAATATTGCATATAAGCATTTATATTGCATGAATGGGATATATTACCACAAAATCGGAGAATGGCGTAAGAGGTTAGCCTTGGTAATCGATAAAGATGGCGTTCGATTCGAGTAAAATTAGTTCCCAGAAAACTTTCATCTCTGATATTCATGATATTAGTCTATCTATCATTTTATATTTCATACTTGTAAAATAAAATGCCTGAATATTTGTAACAAGCTTTAGTAGCCACCCTATAGACTCTATTTTTCTTATCTGAATAATGAATGAAAGTACGAGACACAAATAAAAACTTTATAAAAACTAAAAATTAATTTACAAAGAAATATTTTTACCTTTACTCCATGGATTGAACAGGATATAAATGTCTTTATTGCAATCATGTATCAAAGGCTTGTTGCCACTGCTCCTTTTTGTGATGATCCTCATTCGCCAAATACCAACACCTGCGGTATAAGGTATTTGTATTCTCAGAGTTAAATATTTGGTTGAGTTTGAACCACTGGACATACTTATGTCCCAGTTAGAAGGTTTATGCGTAAATTTCTTTTTAGGAGTAACAGGAAGATATACAGGAGGCCCTCTTTCTTTCATTTCTTTTGAACCTGCCAATAAGAAAAATGGAACTGTAAGAAACCCATATTCGAAAATTTTATTTTAATCTTTTATCTACTGCATTATGATTTACTGCAGTTTTTTGCATTCAATTTTTTTTCAATTGCTACAATAAAATTAAAGGAAAATTCGCACACACACAAAAAGAAATCACACGTGAAAAATTTAACACGTTAGAAATATTTAATTAAAGTAGAATTTTAAAAGTACCGTCACTTTATGTAGTAGTACTTTAAAGTACAGTATGCCTAAAATAATCTAGTAACAGAAAACCTGCATGATATTTGAAAAAAGATTTAAACTTTTAAAAATGTTAAATAACAAGAGGAGACTCGCAAATAACAATAAATAAATGTTAAATTGACATTATTTCATTTTACATATGAAAAATGTGTAAAAATTCAAATTTGAAAATTGAAAAGTATCAAATATCAGAATTCAATAATATTCATTCAATTTTAATTTAAAATTTAAAAAACGTTTAAATTAATTTAAAAAAAACCTTTTCTTGTATTCGACCTTGTTTGCAGTCTTTCATTGATTTGGCGCTTATATATTTCAGGGAAATTTTCTTTTACATTTCCATATATGTAATATACGGATTTATTGCATAGCGAAAAAGAGTCAGTGCCATTACTTTATCGATTTGCTAACAAAAATAGTAATAAAAGGAAAAAAACAAAAAAAAAAAAAAATACTGGAAAAAACATTACTACACTACAATTTTTTTTTAACTTTTCTTCGCGGAACTTATAAGAATTATTGAGTAATTTAACTATTAAGTTAATCACATGCACCGTTCGCTTAAAATAGTTAGTCAAATGTTATTCTAAGATCATAATGAACTCATAAAAACATCCAACATTTATCTTATGTTTATTATCCTTTATTATGTTTGCAGCAAAAAGAAAAAAAAAAGGATAAGCCTGACATTTTTTTAAAATGTTGGCATAAAACACATTCGACTGTTTCAAAAATAGCCTCTTTCCTCACTAAAGTAACGAACCTAGAACTACCACTGCCATGTATCTTGAAAAATTGTAGTTAAAAGAGTGTTTTTCAAAGTACCATTCACTGTGTGATATTCACTGTGGGATGAAAGTTTGAAGTGAAAGGTACTTATCAGATACTTCGGTAAATTAAAGGGTTAATCCTCGCAGATAATTTAGTTTTTGTTTCATTTTACCTATATTTGTTAGATTTTAACTACAGACATTTACAAATTGTCAATATACAAGGTGCATAGGAATGCTTTTTAACATGATTTGCGAATGGAGTTTTCCCATACTCGATCTATAGTTAAACCCAAAAGCCATGTAGTACAGTAGAAATAAGGCAAAAAACACCTTTAGATGGAACTAACTGGAACAGAAATGATTCTTGTTGTAAATGACAGGTAACATGCTCCTGCTCCTAATCAACATACTAAAAATATACAGTCGTACTGTTGCGCAAAAGGCTTTTTTTGGCGACCATCTTGAAAAAATGCGAAAAATTTTTAAAAATCAAAAACAGCCATGTGTGGTATCATATTAAAGGAAATTTTTAACTGATAAAGAATATGATATTTGTTTTTAAAGGAAGAAGTATATAAAAAAGTTATGGCAAAAAATGAAGGATTTCGGATTTTTGAAAAACATGGTTTTAATCTAAAAAATTCAAAATAAGTGCACAAGAAAAGGGATTTTATCTATAAAATCATATTTATGTAGCCAGATTTAAATAACCTTTCCATATTCATCTAAATCTAAACTGTCTCTTGTGTTTGCATAGTTCTTTCACACAACATTTTTTATAAACTACTGAACATGCAAGTCCATATCAGCGGACATGTACACTTTGCAGTGTTACAGGATCTTCGGTTGTAATTAGGCAATCACATTTAATCCTTTTTAACATTTTGACTGGTGCTGGGTTAGTATCGGTTGGAAATATTCATCAACTAACTGCTAAGCCCACAGTGTAGGATTAGGAGTTATAGTTAGATTTCGCCATATAAAACACTGCAAATGCACTCAAAGTTGGTTATATTTAGGTGCATTTTGCGTAGGAGGCAAACGAGCTATGTCAAATTATTTTTTATCTGAAGCTATTTTTCTCATGTACTGCTCATAACGAAGGACGTTTAGCTCACTTTTTCGATGTTGCCTGCATAAAGAAAAACGATAACTTTAAAGCCATTTTTAATCAATTCTTACACAATAACATCTTTAGATGATCCATAATATGAATCCCATTCACATAAAATTTTCGACTGAATGATTTTTTTTAAATCAGAAGACTTACTTTTTCCAAATAATACACTCGTGGTGTCACATCCCGTTAATGCGTGAATAAAAAGTAAAGTTTTGCAAGCCTTCTCTCCAATAGATCCTTGCATGGCTTGAATGTCACGAACATTTTCAGATTGTGTCGCAGACAGCATGAAAATATTCTTCGAAAAATGATATAGTAGCAGGGGTGTAGTGGAGAGTACACCTGAGTAATCGCCGTATACTTCTGGATTTTTTAAGGCATATCGTGTACACTCTGATTCCACTTAGAAAGCTTATAGTATACACACTCTAGGGTACATTATCTGACTCTCTGCTTAGAGCGAATATTTTCTGTTATTTTTACGACTACACCCCTGTATAGTATTATGATTAAAATGTCAGTGTCATCAGCTACTACAGTGATATGTTTTTCCTGGGCTAACTTTAGAGCTTATCTTATGATTACCGTGTCTGCATCTCCTTTCGCATGAATGACGGAATGACCCCTTTCTGGAAAATATTTCGCATCATATTGGTAAAGCGTTGTTTGTTTGTAGAGTTAGAAAGAAATTTGCTTTTCTTTTTGATTACGGGTGAGTTTTCATCAAAGAATACTACAATAGACGAGTGTTTCATGCGCAATCTCTGTTCCATATGTTTCCTATGCTCCACCACCTTTTCGGCCCTTGTTACGGGAGAAATATTTTTATTTTTATTTACTTGCGCGGAAAAATAATTTCATTTTCGTTCTTAAAATTTACAACTTGTTTTCGAGTTTTTGTGCTTTTGAAATAAACGCGGCTCCCAGCTGTCTGGAAGTAAATACATCCTGTCCATTCTTATATAAAATTCCGTAAGTATTATACCTGAATTTTACGAGTTTTCTGTCCTTGCCATTCTGGACCGATATCCGAAGTAGGATTTTTTTTTGCGACTTAAAACAGCGCTTCTTCGACTTCCAGTACTCCAAATTCTACCATTCTAAACCGTAATATTAAATACGATTTCTATTATTATGATACTACTAACGGAATGATTTTTACAAGCCTAAACTGTGATTCCGCAAAATTCTCCCAGTTTCAACTGTTGTGTAACGACCAGTGTGACCGTTTTTTCAAGCTAAAAGCAGGCTAGATTTGGACTGACAACACTGTAAAAAATATATGAAACGTTTCGTATTTTAACAGAAATGTTTTAGAAACCATAAGATATGCCAGAGCTATTTTCATTCTCCGAAAGTATCGGGAACTTTCCCGCAATTGTATGTTTTATTTCTGATGTGACAGAAAACCAGTCTTTTATACCTTAGCGCATGCGTGCATTACTTGAAGAACGAAAATTAACGTCGGTTTGAGTTTGTCTGTATCAAGATGGCGACGAATATCATTTGCTTGTAACACGTGCATTTTCATACTTTTTAATGATGCTTTTTACGATTACATAAGAAGTAAAATAACATAACTATTGGTAAGTGTTTCTTTAAATCATCTATAGTATTATTTTTACACGATATCTTTATTAATAATTAGTTCTTTATTAGTTTTCTTTGTTGCTATACCAAAAAATAAATTCTATTTTTTTTTTAATTTTTACATCTTACTTTCGTTTTTTTAAATAATATATGCATACTTGGTGTTAATAATAATTTCAATATCGTATTTTCCTTCACATTACATCCTGTCGTATCACAGTGTTTCCTTAACGAATTATTAAATATTATTATTATATTACGTGTTATAACTTTAAAGAAAAGTTATGTATATTTTTTTTTCAAACAAGCTGAAGGTTTATTGACAATTTATTTCTTTAACATTCATTGCTTTTATGTAAAAAAACAGTAATGTGAATTTAGAAAAAGTAAATATTTCTTGCAATTACAGGATTTATTTTTGTAAATCATTTTAGTTAATAAAATTGATTCATTTGTTTTCGTGTTTTTTCAAATGGTCTCAAAAATTCGAAATAGTGTTTATATCTCAGTATTGATAAACAATACAGATATCAATAATTCAATTATATGTATATTTGAAAATATCTAGATTATTAACCATCAGCTTGTTTTATGAAAATATAGTTCACGAAATTTCTTCTTTCAAGTTATAAGGCATTTTTAGTTAAGATTATGCTGTGAAAAAAAATAAAACGATACTGAGTCAACATTAACATAAATTTTAATCATAACTTATTTAACATCACAAATACAAATAATATTTAATAATAAAATCTTATGTATTAAAATGTCTGTGCAACAAAGAAACAATCATAAAGAACCAAAATAATAAGTAAAAATAATGCTATTTATGATTTAAAAAAAGCACTTTTTAAAGAATTCATCAATTCATTTTCAACATCAATACATTTCAGAAACAAAATCAGTACAAAAAAAGCAATTATTAGGGAAAGAAAACATCATTTATAAACCAATTTTTATTTTAAACAGGCTCTTTTATAAAATTTCATTTAATAAAAATGGTTTCTTTCCAATATCTATTTTACTAAACTAAGTCTATTCCATAAAATAATCTTGAATAAATAAAAGTGAAAATACTAGTGTTAAATTCATCTTGAGTAAATAATAAAAGTGCAAATTAAAAAGCACAAATAAATGTACTAAAACTATTTGCAGGTGCATTACATGCAATAACAAATTATTTTAAATGTATTAAAAATATCTTAAAAATACATCATAAATTTTTAATGGTTTTTAATGTTTTTTTAAGATATTTCTAAAGTATTTTAAATATTGTTATATGTATGCACCTGCAAGTAATTTTAGTACAGTTATTTGTGCTTTTTTATATGAATTAAAAAAAAAATCCTAATCACTAGAAAGATTCCATATACGTTCAGAAACCTTTTCCTTTCATAATAAAAGGTTTCCCATATATTCAAAAACATTTGCTCGTCTACAAGAAGATTTCTTATGTATCCAGAAACCTTTCAGATCCGTAATGGAAAGTTTCAGAAAATTTTCATCACGAATCAGAAAGGTTCCGTGTCTTAGAGGAAACATTTTCCTGCTCGAATCAGAAACATTACCGTTAGTATCGTGCAGCACAGGACTCCGTTACTTTCTGAAACGTTTCTGAAATTTTTTTACAGTGAACAAGCTAAAAATAAATTCAATGGTCCTGCCATCTATTGATGGTCAGTATATCAATAGACTGACAACTATCTTTTAGCCTGAGATTTTGGCTTGATTTAGCTTGTTGTAAGTCCTACAACAGTCCAGATTTCTTACAACAATCCAAAAACGGTCACACTGGTGACGACCCCGAGTAACTGACTTTCACTGTAAAAAAATGGCCCTTTTGCTGCATCGTCACTCCTCGCTTTTATAGAATATCTCTCTTTTGAGCCATGAGAATGCTCCATAATAGGGTGAAGTAATCGTTTCCTATAAAAGCGGTGGAGTGACGATGCAGCAAAAGAATCAAATTTTTCACAGTGTTGGCACGAAATTCCCGCCTATAATTTCGCAAGAAGCGATCCTAACTATGTGCTCCCGAATCCGAACTGTTCCTTCTGTGTTGGCCAGACGGCGTTGATATGATTCAGTCAGATAGAAGCGGAACGAGAAAACAGAGAGTGGATTGGAGTGGAGCAGGGGCCGTGACTGACGAAGCGAGGATTTAAAAATTGTATTTTTTTTTTCTATTTTATGTGTGTAAAGTTTTATGTGCAAAGTTTTTAGAATGTATCTGTTAATTTCGTTTGGTGAGATTTATAAATGATCATCGTGAAAATTATGTATCATCATGCTGATTACACTGGAACCTGGGGGAAGTGTTGAAATTGAATCTCTGATTTCGAGGTTCATGATAGTATCATGAAATTCATGATACACGGCCTGATATCTCAGCCTAAACCATGATGAATCCCACTTTTCAAAATTCTCCCACCTTCAACTGTGATGTGAAAAATTTAATCTTCAGTCTAGATTATCATGATACACAGTGTGAATTCTGTCATCCTAGATGGTTTTTGAAAAGAAGAATAGTTTCTGTGTTTTGATAACAGGTGATAAATTCCTTACATCTGGTTTTCGCATGCAATTGCCGACAGTGAGTGATATAACATTTATTAATGTCTATTCTAGGGTTTATTTTAAACATGCAGATATTTTTACTATTTTATATTTTTAAAGAGCGAAATAGTTTATAATAAATGGAATGCTGGATGTTTACTATGATTTTCAAGCATTTTAGCATAAGACGCAATACGGAAGAGAACACTTCCCCACTTATTTCAGTATAATAAAGAATAATCCTAAATTTATTTAAAAGTGTTTTCCGGACTATAGGTACTCTGTTATTCACTAAAGTATTTATGTTGTCTTTTTGGGAGTGTTCTGTGGTTTCGCCGTAGTTGGCATTTACCCAGAATCTTTTTTTATTATCGATGTTCGCTGGCACATTTCTATAATCTAGTTTATCCCGGAATATCAGCAGTACATTTCGAGATTATTAGTGTGCATAGTATGTTCGTCAAAATCATTTCAATTTCGTGCAAAATAATACTTCATTTAATTGTTATTGGAATTTTTTATCTAAAAATCCCCATAGTTTTGAATTTTTAATAGGGTCTATGCTGAAATCTAGAAGCATCATTAATAATATGAATAACATAAACATCTTCCGAAAAATGAAAACCTGGAAACAGTGAAATTTCAGATGAACAAACTGATCTTTATTTTCCAAGTAATATAAAAAAAACTTTATAGAGATTGAAATAGTAATTTGTATATGCCATTCTGTAAATATCCATCGTTTATAATGTAATTATGATTTTTTAAGTGATCCTGTAAACGAACCGTAAATGCTTCATGGCCGACTGACAATACGGAGCTAATTTGGGTCAAATCCAGTAGCATACCTGAATATCGTGTACATAGCCACCTTGACGAAAATTATGCTATATATTAAAATAGCAAATAAAGCCTTTGTGCACAAATGTTCAAAGATAGAAAACCAACGATTATAAATGCACAAATAAAGTATGAGAAGGTAGTAGCAATCAAGGTAGTACCTTCTCATACTTTATTTGTGCATTTATAATCGTTGGTTTTCTATCTTTGAAAATTATTCTATATGGTATTGTTTTTCTTCTATGTTAAGTATAGGAGTCTAAATACTTTAAACAGGTGTAAATCAAAAACTAATCGACATTTTCATATGAAATTTTAAAGATTAGAACTTTATAAAAACAAATAAAATACAGCAAAGCACGTAAAAATTTGACAAACTTATCAATGTAGCCCTATAACAATTTTTTTTTGACTGACCGCGTAAAAAAAACGTAAATACTATCTTTCTTTTTCACAATACAAAACTTTTTTGTATCGACTTTAGTAACGTATCTTAGTATAACCATTTTGACAAGAGTTATGCTATTTAATATATTTTTTGCTCTGTGTCAAGTTAAGCCATGAATTACTTCAAACTCATGTAAACCTAATTCTGTTTAATATTTTTGAACGATATTTTAAAGATTTGAACTACTCATAAAAAGAATTTAAATTTAGTAAATAGATTAAAAATCAAATAATTACACAAATTTTTAGTCTTATCTAAAGATCTCCTGAGTGGTTCTGTAAACGAACCGTAAGTAGTATAAATCTGTTTTACACTGGGAAGCTTTCTTGTTTCGACTGTAGCAACATATTTTAATATCATGTGTATACGACCATTTGAACAAGACTTGGATGATTTAATTTTTTTGCTCTAAGAAAACTAATAAATATGTTTACACGGAACTTTCAAAGATTTGAATTATGCATAAAAACAGTTCAAATGCCGTAAACTGCATTAAAATCCGTTAAATGCACATGGTAGTAGCGCTGCCAACCTATTTTGGAATGAACAAGAATTTAAAATGTGCAAAAATGGTACTTTTTAAATCGCTTTTATTAAAAACCATTACCAGATTCTACTTTACTTTCGATTTCATAATCACGTGGACACTCCTCATTTTATAGAAACAAGAATTTTGTTTCTATAAAAATAGTACTCGAGTTATAAAGGTGTCAAAATCCCATTTTGGTTAGTCCGCAAAAAATAAAATAGAGAGAGTATTAAATAAAATTAGAGCGGGCGGCGGCGACACAAATGACTACGTCATCGAGTTACGGGATGAAATCATGATGTAGGACAGGATTATTAGGTGTAGATTAAGGAATGACTGGTCTGCCTCGTCATTTCTTGGTACGATATGAGTAACAGCGGGGGCCAACTCGCCATTTTCGCATCACTTTCACGTCATCGAGTTACGGGATAAAATTGGTGCCAAATTAAAGCTAAAATAAAGTATTTTAAGAATATTTATGTCTGCCTGCGCATATCCTGGTACAAACCCTCGGCAGACTGAAATTTATAACAAATTATGCTTCATAATGTACAATACAAAATCTAAAGACGTATTTTACATTACTTAACTTCGCAATCGACTTTCACGCTAATTTAAAGGTTTAGGAAAAGATTCTTATAAGTAAGCGAGAAAACGACTGATTCGGCATATCATGAATTGTATTGTATATTATGACGCCCTTTTGTTATAAATTTCAGTCTGCGATGGTTTATACTAGAATATGCGCAGGCAGACCGAAATATTCGTACAATACTTTTTTTACTTTTAATTTGGCACCAATTTCATCCCGTAACTCGATGACGTGAAAGTGATACCAAAATGGCGAGTTGGCGACCGCTGTTACTCTTATCGTACCAAGAAATGCCGAGGCAGACCAGTTATTCCTTATTCTACAGCTAATAATCTTGCCCTACATCATGATTTTGTCCCGTAACTCGATGACGTTGTCATATTGAATTTTACATTATAACGCCATTTTTCGTTATAAATTTCAGTCCGCCGAGGGTTTGTACCAGGATATGCGCAGGCAGACCGAAATATTCTTAAAATACCTTATTTTACCTTTAATTTGGCACCAATTTCATCCCGTAACTCGATGATGTGAAAGTGACGCCAAAATGACGAGTTGGCGCCCGCTGTTACTCATATCGTACCAAGAAATGACCAGGGAGACCAGTCATTCCTTAATCTACACCTAATAACCTTGTCCTACATCATGATTTCATCCTGTAACTCGATGATGTAGTCATTGGTGTCGCCGCCGCCCGGTCTAAATTGTAAAATCGTTTGACATCAATTCATGGAAATTCATTTCATTTACGATTCATCGCACTGTTTCTTTTTTCTTTTCTTTCTTTTTTTTTTCTTTTTTTTTTTTCTTTTGGCCTGTCAAAAATTAAGTCGAGTTTTTTTTATTTTACATTAAATTTAATAATGGTTCCTTACTTGAAAAAATGCATGTCAAACGGCAAGATCGCCTTTAAAAAAAACCTTCTTGATGGAGGGGGGGGGGGGGAGATAAGATTCCTTTGAGGAAGGAAAATCCCATTTTACCTTCCTGTACATATTAAAGAAACGTGGTAGATCAGTTGATTTACGCAAAAATGGCATTACTTATGGCGAAGTAAGACAGGAAAAAAATTATAAATCATTATATAATTTATATATCAAACACAAAGATAAAGTTATTAAATCTTGCTTTACAAAGACAAATTTGTGTGGATGGCTAATAAAAAACAAAATATAGAAAAATGCCTGGTCTTATTCATTTATTCATACGTTTCTACCGCTGGCCTGGAATTTTATGCAGTTTTTTTTTTTCAAAAAATAATAATAAATTCCAGAAAAAATGGTTTTCTTACTGAAATATGAAGTATTCAGACACGTCTTTGTTTCGGATTGTTAGTTTGGTTTGCACTTTAATAAATAAATATATTGTCTGGTTCTGGGTAAACATCGCTGCGGACTTTCTTCAAAGTTGTGCGGGCTGAGAGGAACGTCCGACATATATATTTATACTTTTTTTAATATCGTCTGTTATGCAACAAACAATTTCATTTGAATACTTTACCTAGAGTAAGCTCTACTGTGACACTGTCTGAATCCATGTTGAAAGACCTACGGAAATGTATCCCCATTTGGAAAGGCTGTCCTCTTCTTAATACTGGAGTTGGATGCTTTTCATTCACTAAATCGTACTTATCTGTATTATGATGCTTTGCATTATCTTTGCTGTAAAATTCACAATGAACAACTTTTATGGGTTCCAAATTGTTGGTTTCACGTGGCTGTAGCATGTTGACGGCATCTGGCTGTGGGCAATTTGGTTGGGGCGGAAATCCGTAACCTGAAATGTACTGGATTTCATTTTTCACAGAAATCATGGGAATGAATCAAGTTTCATTGTATTACATATAATAATCTTATAAATTAATCTGAATAGGCACAAAATATTTCACACATACATGTAAATCTTAACATATTGACACTTGTTAATGTTAGGCCGAGCAATAATAGGGTCACAGGGACGCTGCAACTATCAGGCAGTCAGAGAAATTGCCTAGGGTCCCATGTGCTGAAATGTCCCGTTAGATGTTCTGCGCAACTTCGCTAGCAATTAGATTATTCAGTGAGTTTTTCTTTGCGTCAGAAAATGCGGGTATAAACTTTTGTCTTTTATTAATACATATGATATTCTTAATGACAACCTACTGACATTAGATGGAATGATTTCTTTTAGAGAAATGGGTGTTCAAAGACACAATGTTAACAGTTGCAATAAAAGCCGATTCAGTCCTGTCGATTTCGAAGTCTCGATTTGCGATTACTTTCATCTATTTAGTGCTGTAGGACAACAAGACTAATTTCTGGATGTGTTTTCTGTTTTCACACTAATTCCTTTTCAATCTGAAACCAAAGGCGAATTCAAGAAAGGAATGATTGTGGGCGTTACTTTTCCATCTTTTGGGATCAAATGGAACCTCAAAAGAAGTTAGTAGCTCTCGTTTATCTTACTACCAGCAGCAAAATCACACCAAAAGGCAAAACAATCTACAATCGACTTACATATGTGTAATACAATCGGAAAATCTTATTACGACCACGTACTACTTGAGTTCTACTGAAGGTATTTTGATGGAACTTATACTGTTAGATAGATTAGGGAAAGTTTTTGTATATACCATACCCTTCTATGTAGATTAATTATGGAATTATGATGGTAAATTCTGTTATTTTGGACGATAAAGTTACCATTTGGGAGAGGTTATTTTATGGCATTCATTATATTAATGAAAAAATTCATGTGTTTGAGAATTCGGACATAAAAATAATCGCTAATTTTGTGAAATGATCGCCATGAAAATATCGATTTTGCTACCCTCTGACAGTCTTGCAAATGGACGAAATTGCAATGTTGCTTTCTCTGCATTTCCTTTTACATGCTAAAAAAATATTATTCTTTCAACATTATATAAAAAACTTAATTACAAATATAAACATGCCGTATTTACTCGTGCCTACCGCGCACGCGTGTATAACGCACCACCCCCCTACTTTAGAAGAAAAAATGGCGATTTTTTTAAATCTCGTATATAACGCGCACCATAAATTTGATATGCAAACGAATGAATAATTAAATGAATTTCAGTAAAGAAAGTCGAAACAAACATTACATCATAGCAAAAACAAGGCGAAAATACACTTTCAGACTTCATGTAGGGAATGAATTACGACGGTGGGGTAGGAGTGGGTGAGAGCAGTAAGGATTGCTAATTAGCGCGTATATAATGTTAATGTATAAAATGGTGCAAGGAGTGAAATAAAGATTAATGCTTCAAAAATAAGATTTTTCGAATAATTGTCTTTTTTAAATACATTTCTTGATTCATATATATATCGTGTGACTATATTCAGCAGTAAAAAAATTATTCCGTGTATAATGCGCACCTAGGAGTTTTGTCCTAATTTTTTGAAAAAAAGTACGCGTTATACACGAGTAAGTATGGTAATCCTTGAAAGTAGTAATCATTGTTCAATGCATTGAAAATGTGTTAAATCAATAGAATTATAATACTTTAAATACTGCTTGTATTGCAGTAAAACCTGGAGATTAGTGAACGTATTAACACGGGCTTGTCAGTGAGAGGGTTGATTGTTCACAGATAAAGGGCCGCGGAAAAAAAACAAGACCTTTTTTTTAAATGGTAGCGGAAAAACGCGAATTTGTTAAATTGCTAAGGGAAAACGCGAAATTCTTTAAATTATGCGGAAAACGCAAATTTCGTCCAAGGACAGAGGAAAAGACCAGAGTTTCTTTAGAAGATCACAGATAAAAACGCGAATTTTGTCAAATAGCCACAAAGAAGGGCGAATTTCGCCAAAGAATCGCGAAAAAACACGAATTCCGATAAAGGTTCACAAAAAACTACAAATTTCGCAACAGGCATGCGAAAAAAACATGAATTTCTTCAAAGGGTCGCAAAAAAACCTCATATTTTGTGAAAACATCTCGGAGAAAACAGATTTCTTCAAAGAATCGCGGAAAAAGCCAAATTTTATTAAAGGATTGCGACAAAATGCAAATTTTGCCAAAAGATCCCGAATTTTGTCGAAGGAGTCAAGGCGATCAAAATCGGATCCACACTAACCTTTCTTGCAAGAACGAAAAGTCATGTTGAAAAAAATGAGCCCCGACCCGCGCATTAGATAGTTTCCGAATTTTTAAAATCGCACCTCCCCCGCTCCCTTGAGGATTCGCCCTTGAAAATACTTTCGATTTTTTTTGAAGAAATGTGGTATTCAGAAGCCCATTCGGCTAACTCCTTTTTTTAGAAATTTAGGTAATGACATGATTTAGTTGAAATTTTTCTATATATATAAATGCATACACAGTGCAAATTACTCCTGATTATAAGACAATGCGTATCATTAAAAATGATAAAAAATAGTAAAATTTTTTATAGATAAATAACTTTAAATGTTTCAAATGAGCATATTTTTATAGTGTTAATCGAATTCACTTCTGAACGTCTCAAATTATATTCGATAAGTACATATTAGAAAATTATGATTCTGATTTTGATGATGATTATTCTTATCAATTAAAATAAACAATACACATTGTAAAAGAGAACCTGAAAATATGCATGACGGCATATTAAAATAGAAAAGAGAACTTACATACATAATAAGTTATACCTGTTCCTGAAAATATCTAAAACTCAATCACAGCATAAAATGCAAGCGTAACGCGATTCTGAAAATTATTCGCAAGCAGACAGTTTTTTTAGTCGCGAATCTAAAGGAAGAATAATGGCCACAGCGTCAATATAAGGGGAAAAATAGCGACATTTTTTAACCAAACCATTTTATACAAGCATATTTTCAACTGTGGAATTAAACTAACTTAATAGTGCTAAAAACAGCCGTCAATAATTAAAACAGCGATGGATGAGGCCAAGGTAACTGAAACATGCCATTTTCAAACAGAAAAACATGGCAGCCCTATTACAGAAAGGCTTATCTAGCCTGTTTAGCAGAGACTACTTATATCTTTGTGTTATAGATAGATGCCATTATATTGATCAATAATTCAATCTTCCATAATCCGATAATATTTTTTTTAAACAGTGCACGTTATTATGTTTTTAGAAGTTGCGAAATCTGAAAAGGAGTTGGCGAGTGTAGGTCGCAGGGAGCTACGCCCCCTAGTCTCGATGTATAATTATACACACACACACACACACACACATATATATATATATATATATATATATAGATGTATCTAAAATGGGAATACATAAAAATATTTATATCTTATATTTTTGACATGTAACATATATAACATTTATTAAATAAATATATAATTATATATTTATATAAAATGGGGTGAATCGGAACACTTTTCAACTTTGGCGTTAAAAAAAAGCAACAACTGATTTTTTAATGTTTCTGTTTTTCTACTGGAAACTTCGGTCTTGTTTTGTTCTTTACTTTTTAAGCAAAAACGAAACATTTTTACTGTTTATATACATGTTGCAGCCAATACCCGAAATTGGCCAATTCCCGAATTGGCCAGCAACCTTAAAAAGTGACTGGCCAATTCTAGAATTGGCCAGCCAATTCGCGAACTGGCCAGATGCATTTGGCCAATTCGCGAAATAGATATAAGCACTCGGCTTAATCCTTTCTAACATAGTTGAATGTGTCTATGAATTCAATAGTCTAGCCGTCAACCTGTCCGTGATCTAACTCGAGTAAAGTTTCCGGTTAACTTGTAATTGTCATCATGTTTCGTTTATCAATTAATTTCGATATTGAAAGGGAATTGCGTACTATTTTTGGTTAGTTTAGTTAGGATCACAAAAATATTTCGTTTCAATATAATCAATGGGAATCTTTTTTACTGTACATTTTAATGTTACATTATCTTAATTACAAAAAAATGGTACCTATGCATCATAGTTCGGATGTTGGCCAAGGCTTTCCGGCCAGTTCGCGAATTGGCCGGCCAAAACCCGAAATACGCTATTCATTTCATGTATTTCGGGTTTTGGCCGGGAAGCTTGGCCAGTTCGGGTATTGGCCGGTCAGTTCTAGAATTGGCCAGGCTCCGGGTATTGGCCGCAACATACATATGATATAATTTTTTAATGGTGTTCCGATTCACCCCGCAGATAGGGGTGAATCGGAACAAATGTTATTATCTTTAATTTTTTCGATTCAGACTTTAATAGGGTTAATATAACAGGTAATAATGATAAGGCAGGAATAGGAACGCATAGCTATTGTGAATCAAGCCTTTATTTTACATACAAGTTAAAGATATGATTTTTTAAAAATTAGAAAACAACTTTGAAATCAAGAGAAATTAAAATTTATTTTAAGAAATTATATTCGAATTGCAGAAGTAGAATTTAATACAAATTCAACCCTGTTCTGTGTTATCCTTTACTAGTAGTCATTGGGTAAGTGAAAATATTGAATAGCCCCAATCGCTGCATCTATTAATACGATTTACTAATACGCCCTCATCCCCAGCCCTTAGTACTTTTTGCATTCCTCTCTTTTTTACTTGTTTTTTTCATTTTGAGATGTTTGTGTAATGGTGTGTATGTCAGAGAATAATTTTGTGAAGTTTTTCTAACTAATTTGCTATTTTAAAATTCTTTTATAGTGTATTCCATGTCTGTTGGATTAGGCGTTGACTTTATTCTTTAACCAAGCAATTTCTTGGCACCTTTAAACACTTCAAGTAATTAGAACGAACAAAATATTGTTACAATACATAATCACACATATATTTTCATATATTACATGAAACTATTACTGTATAGAAAAATAAACCATGAGAGAATATGTTTTCCGATTCACCTCATAAATCTTAAAATTCTGATGTTACAAGCCATTTTTCACTTTTTCATAATGTAATTTAGAAATAAGTAGAATTTAATACATCATATCGTTTACAGGACTATCATTAATTTAAAATCTCCTCTTTTAGGTTTAGAATACGAAAAATACTGTAGTTACAGACAAAGTTTTGAAGACGTTGACAAAATGAGTGTTTTGAGGATCCTCTTGAAGTTTTTTTATATACTCCAGTAGTAGTGCCAACATGTCGAAACTGAATTTCCCAACTCTTAATGTTATTATACCTTCTTATAAAAATTGGCTACTAAAAATATCATCACATATATTTGTAATGAATTTATTTGTATGATCGGGAAGTTTCGTTCCTATTCACCCCACTGTTCCTATTCACCCCATTTTAAGGTATAAATTATTTAAAAATCGTGCTTTTTCTCCATCTTGAGATTTCTGTTAAAATGTCTTTTTGCCGCCGATTTAGATTTTTTCGCCAACCGCGTCAACTGTAACAGGATATCAAACTCTTCCCAGAAATTTCGTAATGCCAATACATGGAACAATATTTGTCAAATTATCAATTTCCTATTTAAGAAAAATTAAATAAACTTCAGATTAAATAAAGTTGTAATCATTGTAAAATAATTTCGACTGACTTACAGCCATATCAGAAAATTTAGTGACAAATTAACGACTATTTTCATTATCGGGGTAACATTAATAACAAATAGAAGAATAATTTAATTTTAAACTTAAAAGAAATATAGTAAGCTTAGTTATATGTTTGTGTTATTATGTCCACTTGCAGTAGTGACCAAGCTAAGCTCGGTCAAAAATAACTTTGTGTTTAACTGGATATAGCATTATCACTGTATCATTCACTCTGTATTATTACAGTAAAACAATCAATAAGAAAACAATGTATGCACATGTTCATAAATTTTACTTTGTTTTAAAATTTACAACGCAAGGATATCGATCCAAATAAAATTTTTTGCTCTACCCTGATTGGTTTAACCATGCATTTTGAATTCTATTAAAAATGTATAAAAAATTCTTCATTATATGAAAGACAATATTTTTTGCTAGATATAGCCAAATTTGGAGACATTTGTTCATTTGCCACCAAATACGTGTTTTGGCTTTCGTAATCTTAATAGTCGATTTTTCGGCCAAATGTTGCCAATATTTTGTCAAATATCACCAACTAATATGCTGTTGCCATATTCTCATAATCCCAACCACTATTACCCAAAATGACCCACTAATCAAATTTAATCAATCATGTGACATATCTTAATGGTCTTCTGGTAATCAAAAACATTAGAATATAAAATTGAATCAAAATCGTTTAAGCAATTTCTTAGGTAAAATTAGCTTGACAACATTCAGCAATAAAGCGAAATGACCACTAATATAATTTTGTTTAACGTCCGTAAAAATGTTGTATACAAAATTTCGTTAAAATCGATCCACCTGTTCTTTAGATATAACTTGACCATGCCCATTATGACCCATCATGACCCACAAATGACTCTTATAATCTAAATCTCTCGATCGTGTGACTTAGCCCTTTAGCTTTCTCGTGTCAAAAAAACTGTTACAGGCAAAATTTCAATGAAATTGATTCTGCCGTTCTTTAAATATAAATGGCTTAACCCAGACCATTAGTGACCCAATATGACCCATTAAAATTTTTTCTCGGACATGTAACCTAACCCAATGTTTTTCTCGTGCCCGAAAACCATAGAATGCAACTTTTAGTCAAAATTGCGTGAGAAAATGTCTTGATAAAAACAGCATGACCCACAATGACCCCAAAAATGACCCACTAACCGAATTTTGTCGAACATGTTACCTAACCCAATGGTCTTCTCGTAGTCCAAAACGATAAAATATAAAATTTGGTCAAAACCGTTAGAGCCGTTTTTTAGATAAAAACGGCTTGACCCATAATGACCCAAAATTGACCCACTAATCGAAATTTTTCGAGCCTGTGACCCAGCCCAATAGTTTTTTCGCGCCAAAAGACGATTGGATACAAAATTTCCTTGAAATCGATCCAGCCGTTCTCTAGATATAAATAACGTGATCCTGACCCATTATGACCCAATAATCGAATTTTTTCGAACATGTGACCTAGCCCAATGGTCTTCTCGTGCCCGAAAATGGTAAAATCCATTTTTTTGCGAAAATCGTTAGAGCCGTTTTTGAGAATTTACACACACACACACACACACAGAGAGAGAGAGAGAATTTTTGCTCGCATTATAGTATAAGATTAGATAAATGCAACGAAAATATTCGGTGCAAGAATTCATCAAAAATGTTGTAACGAAACATTTTCTATAACTAAAGCTATTTATCATTGTCAGTTCTACTTAAAGTTGAATTGAATGTTATTGGTAAAATATGTATAATTATGTTAATAGTAATTTGACCGAATTGAATGCTATGTTGTCTGGTATGTAATTAACTTCATTTTTGACAAACCATATCGTTGCGAACACTACTGATGTTTGACATCAAACTTACAAGGAAGGTCTCCATACGGGCATACTCAGAAAAATCTGAAAAAATTACAGAATGTTCTTCTCATATAGTTACATATGTTTATAAAAAAAATTTCGGCGGAACCTCCTTATAACGTCCGTAAAAAAATAATAAAAATTACGTGTATTTGGCGATTTATCTCCGGTTGGCGGAAAAACGAAATTTTTAAAAATACGCTTTTACGCTTCGAATACTTTTTAAAGAAAAAATTTTCTATGTTCCATTTATTTAAATAAGTTTAGTTTAAGTAATTTTAGTTTTGCATTTTTACTTTACTTTAAGTGTAATTTTGTCACATACGTTTATATGTATTTATAACAAAATGAAATTAATATATTTTATCATTTAAAACACAACTTAAATTGATTAAAATTGTTCCAAATTGAAAAATACACTGTTAAAAATCTGCTGCATTTTGTTGCAACGCACTCCCTTGCTTATATAGAAAACGGTTACTTGGCCGTAGAGTTGCAAAAAGTCGGTTTATTCCCCGGTTTATTTCCAATAGACCAGGTTTATTCCCAGGTTTATTCCCAAAAAACCGAATTATTCCAAAAAATTCCGGGTTTTTGCCAGGTTTATTCCTAAAAACCCGGTTTATTCCCGGGTTTAAACCGGGTTTTTTCTAACCTTTGCAACGCTACTTGGCCGTGAAATGGAGCTTTCTCATTGGTTGGAATAGAGATATTATATACAAGCGGTGGAGTGCCTTGCAACAAAATGCAGCAGATTTTTAACAGTGTATGACACGGTCAATTCACCGTGCTATGGAGCATTTTCATTGGTCAGAAGAGAGATATTCTATAAAAGTAGTGGAGTGACGTTGCAGTAAATGCTGCAGATTTTTAACAGTGAAGTCAATTAAAATCAGTTTTCAGATTCGTTAAAATTGTCTGCTTTTGGCGAAGAAATGCACTGCTCGCCAAATCCCGCATCGCTTTCAGCTTTTCACGCCAATTATTCCAAACTATTTTATTTTTTTACGTATCTAATAATGTAATTCCGCCGCTAATTTTCACTGATCCTTTATTACCTACATGAGTAGTTTAATTCTTATTTTTTTTTCCAAAAAATTCTGAGTATGCCCCCAATGGAGACCTTCCTTGTTAGCTATGGACCAAATTACAGCAGATTAGAAAATATTGTAGTATGACAGTAGCAGGATTAATTTTCTATCAAAATCAATCATCGAGATTCTTTCCCGATTAACGATTACATGTTAAAATAGCAAATAAAGCCTTTGTGCAAAAATGTTTAATGATAAAAAACCAACGATTATAAATGCACAAATGATGTATGAAAAGATAGAAAACAGCTGTTTCGAATCTACTATCGAGATTATTCATCAGTGTAAAACTCAGCGATCTAGGAAAAGCAAAACTGAGCAAGCTCAGTTTTGCTTTTTCTAGCTTTTTTTTTTTTTTTTTTTTTTTTGCACTGATGAAGAATCTCGATAGTAGAATCGAAACAGCTGTTTGCTACCTTTTCATACATTATTTGTGCATTTATAATCGTTGGTTTTATATCTTTTAACGATTACATGATTGCAAGGTGTCTATAAAATTTAAAGGCAATAAAAATGCCATTCTTTTACCTTCATTGAAAAAATTCAGCTTTAAAAATCCATGTATTTAATGCTTAATTTTCTTTTTAAATATGCGAGTTTACTAACTAAGGAACTGCAAGAAGTGTAAGTCATCGATTTTGACGAAAGTGGTATCGTTGGAAAGATCTCATCGAGAGCAGTAAAAAAGCTAATGGAACTACCCGTCGCAAATGATTCATTTTTGAGATATTCGAAAATTTAGGTCATGTAGCTAGTGCACACTTAATGGGAGACCGCAAAAAATTTTAGTCTCGATTTTAACGAAAATATTATCGTTCAAAAGATATCATTGTGAGGATTAAAAAACTCAATGGAATCACCCGTCGGAAATGAGACGTTTTCGAGATATCTGACAATCTGTGTCATATTGCTAATGCACACTACTGGGAAACTGCATTAAGTAACATAAATTGTCGGATATCTCGAAAATGGCTCATTTCAGGTGGTTAGTTACTTTGAGTTTTTTATTTCTCACAATGATATCTTTGCAACGACACCATTTTCATCAAAATTGAGAAAACATTTTTTTGCGGTCTCCCATTAAGTGTGCACTAGAACAGTAAGCACTAGCAACGTGGCATAAATTATCGGATATCTCGAAAACGGTTCATTTCCGAAGGGCAATTCTATTGAGTTTTTTCTCCCTCATGATGATATCTTTTTAGCGATACCACTTTCGTTAAAATCGAGATTAATTTTTTGCGGTCCTATTGAAGTATACACTAGTTACGCGGCATAAATTGTCGGATATCTCGAAAACGTCTCATTTGCGATGGGTAGTTTCATTAAGTTTTTTACTGCTCTGGATGTGTTCTTTCCAACGATGAAACTTTCGTCAAAATCGGCAACTTACACTCCTTGCACTTCCCTAGTAAGTAATTATCGTGCTTTATGGGCAAATAATTTATCATACATTTGACTGTACTTTGTTTTCTGGCATTCAAAGATGAAAAAATTTTGTATAAGTGCCAGAAGAATACGTATATTCCGAAATATAAGATATTATAGAACGAGGTTGCACTCATGCTCCTAGAAACACACATATTATGAAACTAAGAAATCAGAGTTCATAAAAATTGTCATTAAAATTTAACTAATTAATATTTCTATATATATATATATTTGAATGTTTCTTAAACTATTTTAAACTATTTTATGAAAGCATAGAAAAAAAATTGTTGTATTCCATTAATTGGATTTGAAACTGCAGAGCTTTTAGTAATGGTCAAATTATTACTATTTTCCGGCTGTTCAACCTAATTTCTCCCCTTAATTCCTTCGCGATGGGAAACTTTTACGAAATTTTTAATGGTTTGTCACCGGTTTTTAAAAACATAAATTTTCCTCTTATCAAATCGAGAGAATGCTCCGCATAAATAAGATAAATTTTACAGTAAAATTTTACTGGTGGGGATAAACAAGGAATCTTAAGCCTTTTTGCGGCACGTATACGTGTCACTCGTCTTTAAGAGGTTAACAGAAGTGGCAGAGTGGAAATCACTCTGTAGCATTTCAACAATCGAATAGCGAGCTTCAATTTAGATATAGCCCCTGAAACAAGCTCGTTTCAAAACTCATTTCAAACTAATTAATTCGTCTTAAAGTGATTGTGCGAAATTCTTAAAAATTTCAATTTAGTCTAATTGAAGAGTGCAAAACACTTTATGGTGTCAAACATGGGCATTGCTGCTGAAAGCTCTCCGAAAGCTCTATTAGCCTCCGATGCTATTTCTTTCAGACAAGCTAAAAAATGTCGTGTCATCATCCCTGAATTTTCTACTCAACCGATTTTGATAATTATTTTTTTAATGAAAGCTATTTATTTGTAGTTATGCCCATTTTAGTTATTTTTTAATTTATTTACATTTTTATATTTTATTTTTAATTTTAAATGCTTTTTACGATATTTGTTCAAAATGGTGGCAACTCAGTTTAGCTTTTCTCTCGATAATAAAAATTTATTTTCCAAAATGATTGCGTATAATTATGCACTAATTGAGGTAAAAAAATATATTTACTGAAAAATAATATTAATAATGTAAATAAAATAACAGAAAATAATTTATGATAAAAATTAATGTCTAAAGCAAAATATGAAAAATTTCAAATGAGGAAAATGATGTCATTCAGCAACTAGATAAATGGGAATTACAATATTATTACAGATGCCTTTTTCATATTACTAATAACAGTAACTTTTAAAAAACATTTGAAGAGAAAATGACGTCACAATTTAAAACATCGCATTTTTACTCATAACGATATTAGGTACTACTCTGTTATCCCGTCGACCAATTTCGCCAAATTATACAAATCGCCAAACTAATAGCCAAATTATGCATATTAACATAATTTTTATTTCAAATAACGAAAAAACAAATAATTAGTAGAATATTAATAAAAATCTAATAAAAAGTCGAAATAAAAATCACTTAATGACATTTTAAACACATGAATCGTATTTAATGTCATTGAATGTGACATTCACGATCATCCATTGTTGGCATTTAATCCTATAGTTTGGTGATAATTTTTTGGTCGATGGGATAACCTAGTAGTACCGGATATTACATTTCAATATTTCTTTTCATTATGGACACTGAGATTGAGATTTTACTTTCAGATGACTTCAGTTAGTAAAAATAATGTCACAATAAAAATGAAATTAGTTTTTTTTTTTTTTTTTTTTTTTTTTTTTTTTTTTTTTTTTAATAATAAAACTATTTTTTGTGAGTGCATATAAAATAAAATTTCTTGATTTCGCCGGCACTCAGATTACAATTTTAACTGAAGATGTGCGAATATTTGCATGCAAAATTGTGACTGGGAAATTTGACATTTAGTTTGTAAATATATTTATTATATATTAATTCAATAATGTAATTACTTTTGCTTTTTTTAAAAAAACAAATCGATCGGGTCTTTTAAACATTTCACTCGTCGAATTCGACGGGATTCCACTCGTTTTATTGTTTAATTGCATTTCATTTTACTCAGAGTCTATAAAAAAGCGTTTAAACTAAAGAAAATATCCGATTTTGATGAATCTAGTCAATGAAGAAGTAGCACGTCAAATTGTATCTCTTTATTATCCCGCAATTCCAATGTCTCAGAGAGAAATTGCTATTCAATTGGGTATTTCACGCCGTTCTGTTTGCTATTATATTGATAAACACAAGAAAAATGAAATTAGTTCACTGCAATCTAGACGGGGTCGCCCTTCTAAAAAACCTCTATCGATTTTTTTTTTCTAATCGGAGGCGAAACTCAATTCTGCAATGGCAGAATCTACATTCAACTTGTTTTTTTTTTTTTTTTTTTTGTAGATGGTTTTTAAAGTAAATTTTATCAAATTAGCCGGTTATTATTGCCGAAACGTCAGTGAAGGCTTACTGTGGAGACACGAAATTTTTTGGTTTCTGTCTGTCTGTCTGTCAGTTTGTCAGTCTGTCTGTTCCGCGATAACTACCGCAAAAAACATTCGAAAGACTTGAAATTAAGTGTGTATATTGGTAAGGCACTCGGATTTAGCTGTATAGTTTTTTGTTATATTTTATTAATTCGTTCGTAAAATATAGAATATTTTATTTTGCGCAATAATGTTTTTCTATGGCAAATCCAACGATTTTCAAATTTTTATTTGTTGAGAGAAAATGACTCATTTGATTAATGGAATTCAACGATAAATGGATACTGAAATTTGCCAGTACGGGGCTTAAATTATTCATATTGTTTTGAAATTTTATCGATGCATATGTCAGATTTTTTAAATTATTGCTGTAAATCTTGGCCATTTTTTATAAATGTGTTCCAATAATATAAGCTAATTTGTTTTAGAGATTTACTTATTTCAAATGTATTTATTTCGTTTTCTTCATTTCTTTTAATAGTCGCTAAGCAACCATTTATCCTAATTCTTATTCTTATAATATTATAAATTTTAAAATGTGTACGGAAGTTTGAATAACATAACTTCAATGCTTCAATAGCATAACTTCAACTTTGTATCTTTGCGTATAGATAATTATAGCCAGAAAAGAACAAAGGCTATGTATTATTTATTTTATTCGAATATTTTCGTTAATAATTCTGAATTTCATTATTTTTCATGCATAACCAATCGGCATTTTTTAGATAAAATTTAATCAATTTTCTTTCCGTTGCCAAGAAAATCAAAATTTCGAATATTAATTTTTCAGCGACGATAAATTTTCAATTGAGCAATTTCCATGCGAAAACTGAAACTAAGGAAAATTTAAAAGAAAAAATTAAATATGACGTCGTATTTGCAATAAAAATAAACTAGCAGGGGAGACCGAGCTTAGCTCGGTCAAAATTAACTTTGTGTTCAACTCGATATAGTATTTTCACTGTGTCATTCACTCGGTATTATTACTGTAAAACATGTTTATTTAGAAAAACAATCAATAAGAAAACTGTGTTTTTATGCGCATGTTTATAAATTTTACTTTATTTTAAAATTTACAACGAAAGGACATCGATCTAAATCACTTTTTTAGCTCGACTCTGATTGTTTTAACCATGCATCTCGAATCCTCGTAAGAATGTATAAAAAAATTCTTTACATTCTGAAAGACAATATTTTCTGCTAGATATAGCCAAATTTGGAGGCATTCTTTCATTTGGCTCCAAATACGTGTTTTGGTTTTCGTAATTTTTACAATCGATTTTTTAACTATATGTCGCAGTATTTTGTCAAATATCACCAAGTTATTGGCTTTTGCCATATTCTCGTGACCCTGACTCGTATTACCCAAAATGAGCCACTAATCAAATTTGATCAAGCATGTGACATAGCTCAATCATCTTCAGGTAGTCAAAAACAGTAGAATATAAAATTGAATCAAAATCGTTTAAGCCATTTTTTAGGTAAAATTACCTTGGCAGCATTCAGCAATGAAGCGAAATGACCCACTAATATAATTTTGTTTAACATGCGACTCAGCCCAATAGTCTTCTCGTAACAAAAAACGTTTTGTTTCAAAATTTAGGTAAAATTGATTGAGTCGTTGTTATATATAATTAGAATGACCCTAGCTCATTAAGACCCAAAATGACCCACTAATAGAACTTTCGCGAGCATGTGTCCATCCAAATGGTTTTCTCTTGCTCAAAAACGATATAATACAAAGTATAGTCAAAATGGTGAGTACCATTTTCTATATAAAATTAGCATGACCCATCATGACCAACAAATGACCCTTATAATAGAAATCTCTCGAACGTGTGGCCTAGCTTATTAGTTTTAGCATGCCGAAAAATATTAGATACAAAATTTAGATAAAATCGATTGAGCCGTTTTTTAGATATAGTTAGTTTGACCCTGACTCCTTATGATCCAAAATGACCCATTGATCGAATTTCCTCAAAAATCTGTCATAACCCAATGATTTTCTTGTGTCCGAAAACGATAAAATACAAAATTTAGTCAAAAATTCGCGAAACGTTGTCTAGATAAAATTAGAATGACCCAAAAGTGGCCCACTAATCGAAATTTCTCGAACATGTGACCTACCACAATGATTTTTTCATGCCAAAAATATGCTGTATACAAAATTTCGTTAAAATTGACCCACCTATTCTTTAGATATAGCTTGACCTTGACCCATTAAGACCCACAAATTACCATTATAATCGAAAGCTCTCGAATATGTGACTTAGTCCATTAGTTTTCTCGTTTCTAAAAATTGTTACATACAGAATTTCGTTAAACTTGATCCTGCCGTTGTTTAATTATATATAGCTTGACCCAGACCCTTTCTGATCCAAAATGACCCATTAATCGAAATTTTTCGAACATGTAACCTAGTCCAATGATTTTATCGTGCCAAAAAAATGTTGCATACAAAATTTCATTAAAATCGATCCACCTGTTCTTTGGATATAGCTTGACCACGACCCATTATGACCCATCATGACCCACAAATGACCCTCATAGTAGAAATCTCTCAAACATGTGATTTAGCCCATTAGTTTTCTCATGTCAAAAAACTGTTACATACAAAATTTCGTTATAATCCATCACGCCGTTCTTTAAATATAAATAGCTTGACCCAGACTCTCAATGACCCAAAATGACCCATTAATCGAATTTTTTCGAACATTTAACCTAGTCCAATGATTTTATCGTGCCAAAAAAATGTTGCATACAAAATTTCATTAAAATCGATCCACCTGTTCTTTAGATATAGCTTGACCATGACCCATTATGACCCATCATGACTCACAAATGACCCTCATAGTCGAAATCTCTCAAACATGTGATTTAGCCTATTAGTTTTCTCATGTCAAAAAACTGTTACATACAAAATTTCGTTATAATCGATCACGTCGTTCTTTAAATATAAATAGCTTGACCCAGACCCTTAATGACCCAATATGACCCATTAAATTTTTTTCTCGATTATGTAACCTAGCCCAATGTTTTTCTTGTGTTTGAAAACCATAGAATGCAATTTTTAGTCAAAATTGCGTCAAAAGATCTCTAGATAAAAATAGCATGACCCACAATGACCCCAAAAATGACCCGCTAACCGAATTTTCTCGAACATGTTACCTAACCCAATGGTCTTCTTGTAATCCAAAGCGATACAATATAAAATTTGGTCAAAATCGTTAGAGCCGTTTTTTAGATAAAAATGGCTTGACCCATAATGACCCCAAAATGACCCACTAATCGAAATTTTTCGAACATGCGACCTAGCCCAATAGTTTTCTCGTGCCAAAAAACGATTGGATACAAAATTGCCTTAAAATCCATCCAGCCGTTCTCTAGATATAAATAGCTTGATCCTGACCCATTATGACCCAAAATGACTCAGCAATCGAATTTTTCCGAACATGGGACCTAGCCCAATGGTCTTCTCGTGCCCGAAAATGGTAAAATCCAAATTTTTGCGAAAATCGTTAGAGCCGTTTTTGAGATAAAATTTACCCACACACACACACAATTTTTGCTCGCATTATAGTATAAGATATACTATTTTTTGTTAAATATTAAACACTGATATTTGTTTCGTTAACATGAAAGTTTTTGTCAATATGGCGACATAATTAAAAATAAAAGGAATAAAAATATTTTAAATAAAATATTTATTTGGTAAACTATGACGTCATAATTGAAATAAAAGAGGTATTTTATAGTAGTCGTTAAAAATAAACGGGACATGGATAGCAGTAATTCATGGAGTTAGAAAAATAATGACGTCATATTTAAAATGGATAAGAAATATTTTTTACGAATACTAAATTATAAGTTACATACAGATAAAAAACTTCATTAAAAACTAAAAATTAGCAGTGGAAGGCTTTTTTTTTGTCGGAAAAAAGGGGAAAATAAAACTGATTAATGTATTTTTGAAGCTATTTTTTTCTTTAAAGTTAAAAAGAATTAAGTTTCAATTTGTGCAGATGGTATAAAAATTAAAATAAATTTTCTAAAACTAAAAATATATTTTCAAACATTGACGTTTCATTAATGAACTTTTTCAACAGAAGCGAAAATCATCTGTCAGCAAATTAAAATTTACAACCAAGAATCTACACTATTAAAATCCGACCGTATGTATGTATGTATGTAACGCTATCTCCTCCGATCCCGGATACTTAGAAAAGTCGTTTTTGTTTTGAATTGAAGGGAAAAGAATCCCGGGTTCCCGAGTTGCGCATTCGTGTCTCTGTCTGTCCGTCCCTCTGTTCGCATGTAGCAACTCAAAAACTACCCAACCGAATAGTTTGAAACATAAAATATATATAATTATTAGATGTCGAGTCATTTCAAATTTTATGAAAATCGTATGCACCTATGAATGGTAATTGCCGAAACGTCAGTGAAGGCTTACTTTGGAGACACGGAATTTTTTGGATTCTGTCTGTCTGTCTGGATGTCTGTCAGTTTGTCAGTCTGTCTGTTCCGCGATAACTAACGCAAAAAACACCCGATTGGCTTGAAATTAAGTGGGTATGTTAGTGAGGAACTGGGATTAAGCTGTATAGTTTTTTGTAAGATTTGATTCATTCGTTCGAAAAATATAGAATATTTTATTTTGCGCAATAATGCTTTTCTATGGCAAATCCAATGATTTTTAATTTCTTTTTTCTTGAGAGAAAATGTCACATTTCATTAATGGAATTCAATGATAAATGGATACTGAAATTTGCCGGTTAATTTATTCGTATTGTTTTGAAATTTTGTCTACAAATTTGTCAGATTTTTTGAATTTTTACTGTAAATTTTGGAAATTTTTTATATATGTGTTCCAATAATATAAACTAATTTGTTTTAGAGATTTACTTATTTCAAATGTATTTATTTCATTTTCTTTATTTTCTCTTAATGGTTGCTAAGCAACCATTCATCATAATCCTTAATTTTATAATGTTAAAAATTTGAATGAAGTCAACGTCAAAACTGATGAATTAATGTGTTTGTATCTTTGTGTATAACTATAACATAGACCAGAAAAGAACATAGGCTATGTTTTATTAATTTTATTAACATATTTTCCTTAATAATTCAAAATTTCTTCTTTTTCATGCAGAATCAATAGCGATTTTTTAGATAAAATTTAACCAATTTCCTTTATTGTTGCCAAAAAAAAAAAAAAAAAAAAAAAATCAAAATATGAATTAATTTTTTAACGGCAATAAGTTTCAATTGAGCAATTTCCATTCGAAAAATTAAACTAAGAAAAAATAAATATGACGTCAGAATAAAAATAAAAATAAATGTAGAATTTTGTTAAATATTAAACACGGAAATTTGTTTCGTTAATAAGAATTTTTCTGACAAAAATGGGGGCATTATTAGAAGTAAAAAAAAAATAATAATTATATTTTTAACAATTATTTCACCTGATAAAAATTGACGTCATAATTGAAATAAAACAGGTATTTTATAGTAGTCGTAAAAAATATTAGAAACATGGATATCAATAACTCATGAATAATGACGTCTTTGCCAAAACTTCAGTGAAGGTTTGTTTTGGCGACACAAAATTTATTGTTTTCCGCCTGTCAGTCTGTCTGACCGCGATAACTGCCACAAAATGCAATCAAAACATATTTTTTTCGGAAACAAAATTGTAAAACCCTAGATTACTGAGTTTACACTTTCAAAAGTTCCTGATACATCAGATTAAGTGTTTGTGGTGGGCAGGTATGTAGAAGTATGAGTATAATGAAAAATGCTTATTAAAACTGTTACTTATCCTTATAAATAAAAATGTATAAAGAAATACAAGATATACGATAACCATTAGCAAATTGATAGAAAGTTACAAATTTAAGTTTAATGAGATTACGGGGGGTTCAGGGGGGCGGAGCCCCCCTGAAGAAATCTACAATGTTATAATAAAAAACAAAAATAATAGATCATGAAAATCTCAGAATATCCTAACATAACTAAATCTTTAATTTAACGCTTTTGATGGTTGAAAACTTCTTATTCTTATTTTATTCTTATAAATAATTACGTAATTTGAAAATTTTAAATTAGAGTTTGCAGGAAGTTGAATATTACCCAAAGTGTGTTTAAAAAAAATTATGTGCAAAGCTGACGTTGAGGCTCCTGATCTGCAGATTTACTAGTTAATAATTATCAATCAAGGTTGGTAAATATAAAAAATTTCAACTCGGCTAGTGTGACATTTTTATTTTGTATACGTTTTTTTATATAAATATTCATTGCTAAAACTTTGCATTTCAAAACAGTAAATTTTATTTAATTTTTAGCTCACAGGCTATCATAGCCTGAGAGCTTATGTGCCCGTCCGTTCTGTATGTATGTGCGTAACGCGATAACTCATGATAAAAATATCCGATCCACTTGAAATTTTGTATATAGGTATATCCTGACAAGGCGCTTCCCTGATTAGTTTTTGGAGTTCATTCGATATGTATAAGAGGGGGAACGGGGGGCTCATGCCCCCCGTTAGTTGATATAAATGGGATTTTCATGCAGAATTAAGTTTTTGTTCAAAATTTAGATTAGGATCATTCTGATGAGGCAATTCCGTGACTTATTAGGTGTTCATTGAATAAGTATAAATAGGGGGAACAGGGACTCTAATGCCCCCCCCCCGTTAGTTGATATAAATGGGATTTTCATGCAGAATTAAGTTTTCGTTCAAAATTTAGATTAGGATCATTCTGATGAGGCGATTCCGTGTCTGTTATTAGGTGTTCATTGAATAAGTATAAATAGGGGGAACAGAGGTTCTAATGCCTCCCCCCCGTTAGTTGATATAAATGGGATTTTCATGCAGAATTAAGTTTTCGTTCAAAATTTAGATTAGGATCATTCTGATGAGGCGATTCCGTGACTGTTATTAGGTGTTCATTGGATAAGTATAAATAGGGGGAACAGGGGTTCTAATGCCCCTCCCCCGTTAGTTGATATAAATGGGATTTTCATGCAGAATTAATTTTTCGTTCAAAATTTAGATTAGGATCATTCTGATGAGGCGATTCCGTGACTGTTATTAGGTGTTCATTGAATAAGTATAAATCGGGGGAACAAGGGTTCTAATCCCCCCCCCCCCCGTTAGTTGATATAAATGGGATTTTCATGCAGAATTATGTTTTCGTTCAAAATTTAGATTAGGATCATTCTGATGAGGCGATTCCGTGACTGTTATTAGGTGTTCATTGAATAAGTATAAATAGGGGGAACAGGGGTTCTAATGCCCCCCCCTTAATCTATATAAATGGGTTTTTCAAGCAGAATTTTCAGATTTTGTTCAAATCTCTGAATAGTTTTGGAAGTTTAATGGTTAAGTATAAAAGAGGGGGATAACTCCTTTTAAATTATATAAATGCTAAATGGGTTTTTATTAAGAATTATCTAACTTGCTCTGAATTTTGGATATAGATTTTTTATATGATAAAGCATGTCTTTGATAGTATAGGAGGTTCAATGATTAAGTATAAAAAAAGAGGAAAGGGGAGAGCTGTTTCCCCTTCTTAATTTTTTTTTCGAACGGAATTAACCCTTGAAAATATAAGGCTTTAATGTACAATTAGTATTTGTAGCCTGTGAGCTCAATGCCATCAGTTTAGCTGGGCAGTATTCTTTATTAGAATTTATTTTTCGTATAATTTATTTTTTGAATATTTCAATGTTAATAATTTTGTCGAATTCATTCAGTATATAAAAATAATTGTTTTTAAATTGTTTAGTCTTTTGCATCTTATTAACAGAACGCTTTTTTTGACTGAGTATTATTGTCTTAAAAATTATTTTTATTAAATTCAAAAAGTCATGATGGTACATATTTTTGTAAAGTATATATTCGTTACTAAACTTAATTAATCATATTGACCGATCTTCATCGTAATTAATTATAATAACCGATAATTAATACGCAACAGTTATTTTACGGGGTTATTATTTATAATAACAGGTTATTATTAATAACTATCGAATTTATCAAATAAACAATAACATGTACATTATTTAAAAGCAGACTTTGTTTCTAATTGTTTTATACCTGTAATTTACAATTATCACAATCTGTTGCAATATTAGTAATATTTTTCCCCCACGATTGTATTACATATGTAAATATGTGTTATAATTGTTATTTCATGCTCATTCATTTTTTGGCATTAAATGCCATTGTTTGGAAAAGTTATTTCTTACAGAAAGAATTTGACGGGAAAATAGACAATTATCAGAAATATGTTAAAATATGAATTTCTCAACAAAATTTCGATTCTCAATCTGATCGCATTCTTACTGCTATCCTCTCGTGGATTGGCCTGTCCATTAGATTTAAATCATAAAACAAACTTTTTTCATGAATGGAAGATAATATGAATTTCTGCTATTCATAGTGCAAAAATTTAAACAGTATCTAATATAAATTTATTGGATAATTCGATGCTCATTATGTAAATTAAACAATCGAATCAGACTGTCAGGAGAGAAATGTGAACTCACCATAATTTCTTCTTGCTAGCGTGATAGAGATAAACGTTGCGGCAAAAAATAAAGCAAATCCCCAGTTTTCCATTTTTGAGACTATTGCATAGATGATGGTAACTAATAAAAATCCCAGCGGCAAAATAAAAATATTCTTTGCAGCCTCTAATACAGCATTTCTCAAACTGCGATCCACGAGCCTGCAAATAGCTCTCTATATCCTCTATTGTGGTTTTCTTAGATAAAAAAGAAAACAAAAGACAGAAAATGTATATAACATTTAAACGAATTGTCTATCCTCCAATTTAGCATTTATTTTCCGAATATAAAAAATACTGTGAAAGTAGCAGAAAAAAGGTCCCTAGAGTCACAATATAAAAGTGGAAGAAATTTTGAGAAACACATTTCTAATATTTTACGTTTCATTGCAAAAAATAAAATAAAAAGATGTAAGGGAAAATCTATCGAGAGAATTCAATAGCAAAAGCTTTAGGTTATTTTCAGAAATAAATTTCCGCGAAATCTCTAAACAACAGGAAATATTCCACAGTTTAATTTTTTGAAAGGTAAGCTGGTGCTACAAGAAAATCTATTGAGATTAACTCAATACCGAAGGGTGTAGATTTTGCAAAATATTTTCCCATGACAAATCTGACCAACGGAAACTACTTTTTCATATAACAGCGGAAATTGAATCTACGAGAAACAACTCGAAAAGAAAGACTAGTCGTTGGGGGCCACCGTAATACTTACCCATCATGTATATGAAAATAAAACTATTTGTGAAAACTACTTACACAATGCATTGCAATTCATAAACAAAATTTAAATATTGTTAATATACATAGAATGATTAAAGAACTCCTTATTACCAATTTCGACAAATTATATAAAACGCCAAATTACTCAAGTAGTACCGAACTGCCTAAAAGAAACATCCTTATAACTCCAAAACTAATATTTCTATTAACTAACAATTAACTGCGTCGGATTAAGCGTCTCATTTCCAATTAAAATATACCTCTGAATTGAAATTTGAATGAAATACAGGGTCATGAAAAATCGAAGAATGTTGAAAACAGGATTACAAATATCTCAGCAACTAATATTCCGATTGACTTCGTTCTATATGCAAAATGTGTGTTATTTTATTGCCTTTTACATCCACTCTTTAAAATAAAAAAAATCGAAAATTTTTATGTACCTTTCATAAGAATGTATTTTTCGAGAGTCCGAAAAAAATAGTTCCGGATAATCCAGGTTGCTGATATTCAATAGACTTTGTCCCATTTTTACATACTAACTACATACAAATTTTGAAGTCTCTATCTCAATTTGTTCGGGAGATAGAGCGTTTACAGACAGACAGACGGACGGCAAAAATTTTTTTTCTAAAAATATGTTTTTCGGAATCTCCACTATCTGAAACGTGTAAATCCGTCAAAATTTTTTTTTTCGATTTTCAAAACGATTGCAAGATTTACCCTATGCTACGTATGATGGGTAAGTAAAAGAGGGTGGAGGTAATGCCCATCAAAAATCATGTATGTTCTTGATGCAGTAACGGCTTTATTAAATAATTTGCAGTACCACCCGGAGTAGCTCGTTTTTCTTGAAAAATAGGGAAGAGGTTATTGTGGACAAAACATTTTAATTTTATGTTAACGAAGTTTAAGGATATTTTAAGAATTTTAAATAAATACTAAACGGAATAATGCTATTTTTAATTTATTAACTAGAAAAAAATATAATGATAAATGCAGTTAAACCATAAGAAAATGACAGTTTTTAACATTCATCCATGTGCCCACTAACCGCATGTAGGGGTTAGTGTGGACAAAACCAAAGCATGACGGGGGTAGTGTGAACTACAGTAATTTTTTTTAAATCATTATAAACAATTGCAGTTTTAACAAATTTTGTTTTTAGTTAAGTCAATGTCGAAGTCTAAGAGGTTTACTGAACGTGTTGTACATCAACGATCGCAGTTTGTGGCAGTTTAGCAATTACAACCTGCCGATGTTCTATTTGACAGATATCTTTAATATCAGGAAAAATAAAATGAGAAGTCTGACCTTTTTTCGAAAAAAATTTAACGTCATAATCGCTAAATCCATATACAATTTCAACTCTGCCTACAAAATATAGAATATTTTTCTTCTTGCAAAATTTCCTCCACACAAAGCTATTTGCTTTCTCTCTCTCATTATTTCCTAAAATGTTTAAAACTCTTTTTGGACTATGTTTTTTTTAAAACTTCTTTAACATTGCTAAATTATTGATCCAATTTGTTATCTTCTTTTTGAGTGCTTTCTATTTCAAAAGGAAATTTTAGTTTCTTTTTTGGATTTTCTTTATTATTTTTGTAGTCTAAATCCCTTTTGTTTGCTTCTAATTTGTTTTCTCATTTTTTGTTTCTGTAATGCCAAATTTCAATGCGTTTTTTCTGAAGAATGTCAGTGTAGATTCAAGGTTTTATTTTTTCTCTATTTCTAACTTTTTTGTAATTTGTTGTTCTCAGATATCGCCTCACATATTCAGATGTAATCTTTACGCATTTACTAATTATATTTATTTCTTTACCATCAGAAAAATTTTCTTGATTAAAAATGTTGAAGTCGAAGATGCATACCCGACATCTTATAATGTCTGATGGTTCATTCTGGTAAGGCAGATGTATACTGGTATCAGAAGGGCTTTCTGTTCCCTTTTACTTACATATCATACGTACTGTTGGGTAAATCCTGCAATCGGTTTGAAAATCGAAAAACTTTTTCGGGAGATTTACACGTTTCATGCACTTGAGATTCTGAAAAACATACTTTTAGAAAGGAAAATTGCCCTCCGTCTGTCTGTGTGTCCGTCTGTCTGTTCGTCTGTCTAGCTGTCTGTCTGTGTGTCTGTAAACGCTCTAATCTCTTGAACAAATTAAGTTAGAGAGTTAGCATTTGGTCAGTATTTAGTATGTAAGAATGGGGCGAAGCCTATTTAATAACAGTAGCCAAGATTATCCGGAACTGTTTTTTTCGGACACTTGAAATATTCGTTCTGATGAAAACTAGATACAATTTTTCGAAATATATATTTGACTGAATGGATGTAAAAGACAATAAAATAACATAAATTTTGCATAAAGAACGAAGTAAATCGGATAATTAGTTATCGAGATATTTGTAATACTGTTTTCCACACTCTTAGATTTTTTTATGACCCTGTATTTCATTCGAATTTCGATTCAAAGATACATTTTAATTGGATATAATACGCTTAATCCGACACAGTAAACTTTAAATTAATATGATTATTATTTTTCGAGTTATAAGGAGGTTTCTTTAAACTATTCGATACTACATGAATAGTTTGGCGTTTTATATAATTTGTCGAAATTGGTTCATCAACAATTCATTAATAGAGCATTACTATGTGCTAAAAATATTTAAATATACGTTTAAACTTCATTTTGGACTTGTGATGCATTAAAAAAAGTTTTACATATATTTTATTTTCATACTTTATATTACGATATAAATTTATTATCATATTTTATATTACGATGTAATTTTATTATCATATTTTATATTACAAAAGATTTTATCCCCTGTATTGGCATTACATATTGCACTGAAAGAAGTGTTTCTAGGATTCGCTTTAAAATGTTGTATATTTAAAATCCCACCAGAAACGTTAAAATTGCATTCCAACTATTTATCCTTAATACTAGCCGAATGTTTATGAGGACTTGAAGTTAAGTAAATTATATAGACTTTAAAACGTCCTTCGCCCAACCAATCAAAAAAGAAAGCAACTGCTACAGTTTATATCTGTCGGCTATTAATAGGATGAAGATACAAAAGACGGTTTACTGTCTTTTTTTCATGTTTATTGGATCAGTGCTATTTAGCTGGATAATTTCATCCCTTAATCTTTGGCAAATGAAGGATTACTTTGTCTGGCTAAGATCATAAGGAATTTTTCAAGCGAAGATTGATAGTCTTCTTTGATACAGCGAAACCACGGCACCGAAATAACTTAAGTGTTAGAAAACACCAAAACATATCTAGACCCAGAGTTTCAGTTACAACTGACCCACAAATCAAATAAATATTTTGACCATCTTAACCCTTTATCAGGTGGTAGGAAGTATTATAGTTATCCCACTTAATTCAAATTACCAAATGCCACAATGGCACCAGAATTTTTTTTTTTAAGTTTGCATTCCCACCTAGTTGAATTTGAATTTGCAATGCATTAAAAAGCTTTGACTTATTTTGAAATAAATTTGTTCGTGAAACCTGATGCCATTCAACCATTTCAAAAATTTTAGCAACTGAAGTCATTTGGTCTAGTAAAACAAGATACCTAAAGAGCATCAAATAAGAATATCCTTAATTTTGGTAAAACCCATCTGTGTGATTACTATGGATCAAAAACATGGTATTTCTTTGCAAGTAACCAGAAAGAGTAATAAATTCATCAAATACGTGCATATTACTTATGTTTACCGGTTCTGCAGCAAATGAGTTGTTGTGACATCCATGGACCAGAACACATATGGGCTATGGGCATTTTAAATGGTACAAAGAGAGAAGATATCGATCACCCGCAAGAAAAATGACACATCTCGTCAAAAGTAAATTTCACAGGGGAGGCAAAAGAAAACTGGCATGATTTTACTGTAATGTGAAATCATAGCAC
This sequence comes from Maratus speculifer, assembly GCA_964019185.1. NCBI lineage: Eukaryota > Metazoa > Arthropoda > Arachnida > Araneae > Salticidae > Maratus > Maratus speculifer. The sequence continues at coordinate 49,398,633 of OZ025290.1, read as the reverse complement.
TTAGCTCCTCATGCAGGAATAAAAACATGCAAAAAACATAAAACCTTTAAAAATAAAAATACTCGACGAGATTTGGAGGATTGGATACATTTACCTCCCCCACACAATCCACCCCTCTTCTGTGGTCACGAACAGACAAATAGCGTAATAAAATGATTTTCCATTTCCCTACACTTATGAAACTTTTTTTAGCAAAACACACTTACTACTGTCCTATTCGTGGAATAAAATGCAAAATGAATTTTTGCGAGCTATGTCACTTTTCTCTTCTTTTATAGCTCACCAACAGGTGAGCTATATGTGTGCAGTTTTGGGAATGGTCTTCGAATATTTTTCCAATTTTATTTTGCAATAGTGTATTCAGTCGGTATTTTCTTTAAGAAATAAAACTATTTTGCGCCATAGCACAAGTTTTTAAATGAGATGTGCTTTTCATCACAATTCAGACTTACATTGCTCAGAGACATGATTATAATTATAAGAAGGGGGGGGGGAGGATTGTACTTTGTGCTTATATATAACTAAATAAATAAACAACGTTCAAGAGCACAAATATTATAAAATAAAAGATGTTAAAAGATGTTAAAAGCATACATGTTTCGGGACTTCTTAAGTCCCATCATCAGTGCTAAAAGTGTAAAATGTAAAAGAAAGTCACATCGCAAAATAAAATAAGTCGTGTAACTGAGCTTGCCGCTAAGGCGAGTTTTTTGCTTATAATTTGTACAGTTCTTAATATAAAATAATGTTATTTTCCAAAAGTATGAAAATCATACTTTTGCACACAACATCATGTAATAAAATTAAAAATAATAATAAAAATTGTATGAAAAATAAGCAGATTTACTAAGTAATTTTTCACTGCGCATGCGTTAATTTTAAATGTTAAATAATTTAAAACATTTAAAACGCCCACCAAACAATGTTCTCCCTATATCATTATGTAATGGAATACCTTTGTGTGGCCCTGTAAATCGATAACAAATATTCTACGCACCACAGATTGTACTGAATATATATTATAGTATGTACTTCATAGATACATACCAATTTTGTTTTTTCGCAAGAGTGTAACACCATTAAAAATGCACATGAAACTTTTCCCCCATTGACCGTATTGTAACGGAATACTTTTGTTTTGATTGCCTTTTAATTAAATAATGCGTCCGATTTTTATAAAATTTGAAATGATTCGACATAATTATGTAATAATTATATACAGTCGAGTCTCTATATAACGAAATCCACCGTTCCAGTAAAAAAATCGTTATATAGAGAAATTCGATGTATAGAGAATGATGTTAAAAATCGTATTTAATGTGTAAAATTTCAAGAAATATTATTTTTGATCTTTTGAATTAAGAATTAGAAATGTTTAAAAGTAAATATCAACCTAACATTTTATTTCTTAATTATTTAAACTGTTTCAAAAAAGAGAATAGACATTTATTTGAAAACTTAATGAAAATCAAATAAGGAAGACTTGCATTAGTTTCAGACGAAGAAATCTGTAATTTTTTGTTGTTTTGATTTTAAAATTGTTACACTCTCAAAAAAATGCTCAAATTTTAGCAAGGAATGAAAAATTGTAACAAACATTTTCCTCCATTTGAAGGCCTTTCTTGTGTGCTCTCTCATTGATTCCTCTCTTACATGTGTATCAATCCAATTGACTCTGTTTTGAGAAGGATGTGGAAAGGTGTGTGGGAGGTGGGATGAATTCGTTGGATTTAAAGAACAAAGAGAGAAGTAATATATATATATATATATATATATATATATATATATATATATATATATATATATAAACTCAGCACTGACGATAAATCAAAAACAAGTGATGTAAAATTGATTTCATATGATTTCGAAGCTTTTTTAAAACTGAATAAATTCAGACCAATTTATGAAAAAATTCGTTATATGGAGATAGATATTTCGCTATATAGAGACTGTTTTTAATGTAATCATGCGAAAAGGGGACCGTTCCTACTAAAAATTCGTTATATAGAGAAATTCGATGTATGGAGTTTCGTTATAGAGAGACTCGACTGTATTTTAAATTTCAAACGACTCGGTTGGGTAGTTTTTTCGTTGTTATATGCAGACAGACAGACGGACGGACGGAACGAAAACTATAGGTGCTACTTATTTACAAAATTACGAACGCACCTAAAAAGAAACAAGTTGGAAATTGCACGTAAAGCGTAGCAAATGAGGTGCGTTCGTACTATAAGTTTTAAAATATTCAGATCTTGCTGATATAGTAGAGCGTACTTTGGATACAGTATAGTGGTCGAAATATTTGTGTTTCTGTAAATATGCAGGGAGTAATTCTTATTATACTTCATTAACTATATCTTATTCATAAAATGTGAAGTAGTTTGATATAATTAAAACACCCCCCCAAACAATGTTTCCCCGTATAACATTATTTAGTGGAATACATTTGTGTGGCCCTGTAATTTAATAATAAATATTCTTTGCATCACAGATTATACAAAATGTATTTTTAGTACATATTTCATAGATTCATGTCGATTCTATTATATTCAAATGAGTGTAACACCATTAAAATGCATTTGAAACTTTTTTCCCCATTGACCGTAATGTAACGGAATACTTTTGATTGTCCCTGTAATTGATCAATGCATCCGATTTTCATAACATTTGAAATGACTCGACAAAATTATGTAATAAATATACGTTTTAAATTTCAAACGATTAAAATGCATTTGAAACTTTTTTCCCCATTGACCGTAATATAACGGAATCTTTTTGATTGTCCCTGTAATTGATTTATCCATACGATTTTCATAAAATTTGAAATAACTCGACAAAATTATGTAATAATTATGTATTTTAAATTTCAAACGATTCGGTTGGGTAGTTTTTGCGTTGTTATATGCGAACGGACAGACAGACGGACAGACAGACAGACGGACTGAGCGACAACAATAGGTGCTACGTATTTACATAATTACGAACGCACCTAAAAAGAATACATGACGTTTCGGTGTCGCAATCACAATAAAATCTTTCAGCTTTAAATGTCGGAATGCGCGTATTCTTTGGCGGATATAACAGAGAAATACATTATTACAAAAGCAATGTGAAAAAAAAGGTGTTTATGGTTGATCCAGGAATATCAATGGCTTACGTAATATTGAGTTATTACTTAAGCTACATTTTGATCATCATAAAAATGACGTTTATTTTTTTTATTATTTTTTTAAATGTAGAATTTATTTATTAGGCTTAAATTTTTGTCTTTGAAAATGTCATTTTCTAAATGGTCGTTGTGATTTGTTAAAGTACATCCCCCCCCGCCCCCCTCGCATTGTCCTTAAGCTTTGAACATTGTATTTTAAAAATACAATCGAAACAAAAAATATTTGCATAGAACCATAAAAATAGCTTTATTTTTCCCATTAGTGAAATTTTAGAGTACATTGTTTCTGTAATGAATACATTTTTACATGCTGAAATATAGTTTTCTTTCAAAAGGCCGATGAATATAATACAAACGTAAATGAAAAGTTGTAGATCAAAAAGTCTGTAAGGAATATTGCATTTGTTGTTTTTCAATTTATCTTTCTACGTTCAGTTGCTTCGATGCCAAAACTGCAGTTATTTGTCGAGAAGTCAATATAACTACAAGTCTGTGAGAACCAACTTTTGTCGGCGTTATGCGCTGGGTGTGAGTCAAGATCTCTCCTGCACCTAAGTCGCTAAAATTGAAACACAGATACATTAAGAATTATGTATGCATTGTTCTACAGATATATTTATTTATTTTTACACATTGGGTATTTAACCACTTCTAGACGAGATTCCTTTACAGAATTTTTAATGTTCTTCGCCGGTTAAAAAAAAAAAAAAAAAAAAAAAAAAAAAGAAAAAAAAACACAGAAATGCTCTGATTAAATAAAGTAAAATTTATATTAAAAATTATTCGTGGTAATAAACACCTTACACGTCATACACACGTGACGCTTGTTTTAGAGGGGTTAAGCAAACTAAACTGTAAATTGTATTACACTGTCAGAAAAATTCGTCAATATACACTAAGTTATCGTTATTTTTTCACAAATAATTACCGTATTCCCAGAAAACGTATTTGATCTGTGAATTCATTCCGAGCGTCGAAAAATGAGGAAGAGATTCTGTTTATTTCTTGCACGCATGCGTATTGGGTCTGTTAGTAATAAATTCGAATTTATTTTTAAAATGAAAAGCAAAATATTCTATAGATTAAAATGTCTAATTTAGTTTAAGAAGACACAAATGTTTTCGTATTTAAAAATAAATAACAATTACTTTCTTCATTCATTCAAAAATTCTCACAATTTGTTATTCATATTCAAAGTTGGATAAGTTGAATAAAGTTGAATTTACTAAGTTATTTATATAATAAATACTCCCATTTAAACTGTACTTTAAGTGAACACATTTGAAAGATATTTTAATTAAAAAATAAAATGCAAAAAGAAAAAAAAATTGATATTTTTTTTTAAAAAAATCTTGTCATAGAACATCCATATTTTTCTTCTAGCAATCTACGCAAATATAATTAAAATTCACATTTTTATACTATATTAATAAAAACGTATAAAAACCCCAACCACAGTTTCATTAAAGATGAAATCTTTCCGAAATTAACTTCAAAATTAAAAGCTCTTTAACGAAATAAACCAAATCACACTCATAAGAAATAAAGGCTTCTACTTCTAAGCACTTTTCTCCTGAGCAATCGTAGCGCCGAGGATGAGCGTTGGCCTTGTAATGCTGGGGTCGTGAGTTCGACCCTCATCGCCGGCGTATTTATCTTTTCCAGACTTTTTTCAATAGACGGATATTTTTCCTCTTTTGACGGAGAAAAAAATAAACAGATAGTCGTCAATATGCAGACAATTTCTGGCAGCAGTGCTGCCAGTACTTTTTCTGTGAAAAGACGGAAGTTTTTTTTGAGAGTGTATTAATGATATTCAAAATCAGTGGTGTAATCGTAAAAAAGCCAAAGGGTATACGCTCAAATCAGAGTACATACTATATACTAGGATGTATATACAATAACTTTCAAGAAAAAAAGGGTATGCGGTGTTCTTTAAAAAATCCCAGATGGTATAATGGGTATACTCCCGTATACCCTCCAGTACATCACTGTTCAACAAAAAAACTACGTAGTTACATGCATATGCCGCGTGTTTCAGAAGTTCGGTCAAAAAATTTTGTTATTTCAGAAGTTCCGTATAATCTAACATCTTTTATAGAATTGGGATTCTGCTATAACATTTTATTTTTTATCAAGTCCATTATTATGAAAAATACTTCCCGTCTAATACTGCGCACCGTGTACTATTTAAATTATTCTCTTGATATATTTTCATTGTGAGCTACAGAAGTATTATGCAACTTTTCACAAGCCTTTATAAAATCGAATCCACTACATTTATAACATTAATTGGAAAAAAAAGAAAGAATACGCAACTCCCAGTGATCCTCCCTGTTTCTCTTACAGATTATTTTCGGCCTCCCCACTTCCTTTTTTTTTCAATTTTCACAGCATTATTAAGAATTATAAAAATTTCATACCATTCAGCAAGAATGCTTCGGATGAATCTATAAATATGGCTCATCTTTGTCATATCCAAGGCTCGGATTGTACAGAGCAAACTGGAACGATGTTCTTGTTCGTAAAGTTATGACAAATACTGTTGCAGTTCATGAAAAATGATAAATATTGTTCCGGTTCGTGAAGTATTAACAAATATAATTGCAATTTCATATATATGGCTTACTGTGATAAAAATTTTATTAAATTCAATAGATTATTTTAAATCACCAGATTTTAAAAGATTCACCTTTTATATAAACATTTTAATACAAATGTTATTTTACTTAAGAAAGGTGTAATAATAATTAAAAATAAATGACATTGACATGCTGCGGATCCGTCTAAAAAGATCCATAATCATAATATGTTTAAGAAATGGAAAATGCAAACGTATTTTTGAAATTTCTGGCGAACCAGTTGACGTACGACAGTGAAATTTTTTTCAAAAGATAGAACTCGACGAGACGAATAAAATGATAGCATTAAAAAAATATCGTAGTTTTATTTACTGTAGTTTTTTATTTAACTTTTATCGAAAAAATGAAGACGTAAAATTCAAACTGAACAAGCGATTGCTAACGATCTTGTGCATGGATTAACTCCATTTTTGGTTTATTTTAACCCTTTTGGTAAAAGTTAAAATAGATTTTTTTTTCATCTTTGTATGTTTGACGATCGCTGAGAAAATCGAATTTGTGTCTTAAAGCTCCAGTTGAATATTGTTTCTTCCTGTTGCTGTTGTAGTTTTTTTTTTATTCATTGCCACCAAGTTTAAATAAATATAATTTTTTTTATGTATGCAACATAATTTATTCAAGTTAAATAAATCACATGATAAACATGGTTATTTGTTTTTATTGCAAAACATTTAGTTTCAGTTCTTTCAATAAAGTTGTAAGCGCACTGTAATTTTTGTCGTTCAACTCCTTGGTTAGTTTTTCAGATATCATGCATTTTATATGGCAAAGCAATAACTTTTTTTAATTATTCTAATGCAAGAATAAAATTTTGACAGCAGCAAATATTTTGCTTTTCAAGATATAAAAAAATCATCAGTTTTTATCAAAAAATTTAAATGACAAGTATTAAAAAATGCTCCTGTGAGCAACAAAAAAGGTTAATATATTTTTAAGTATGAAAAGTGTTTGACAAGTGCTTTTAATTGGGCATGAGAAAGGACAAGGAGTCCCTTCTTGGCTGCAGCTCACTGTCATTGCCAAATTTGAAAAAAATCATATTTGCGCTTTTTCCATATAAAAGAAATTTGCGTAAAACTTCCGGCTTTCTTTTTACTAAAATTTTTAATCCTGCTTTACATGTGAACTGCACTGTTGACTCTGCAGTGCAACTGCACTACAAATCAGTTTTCTTAGCAGTTCTACGCTTCGGGCATGCTTGGTGGCACAGCAATACACATTTTTATCGCAATTGTGACTAATTTTTTTTATATGGGAAAAGAGCAAATATGATTTTTTTCAAATTTGGCATTGACAGTGAGCTGCAGCCAAGAAGGGACCCCTTGTCCTTTCTCATGCTCAATTAAAAGCACTTGTCAAACACTTTTTCATATTTAAAAACATATTAACCTTTTTTGTTGCTCACAGGGACATTTTTTAATACTTTTAATAGTAGGCATTTTTTAATACTTTTAATAGTATAACATAAATATAATAACGTTGCTAGTTTTGTATTCCATTGCATTGCATCAAGCTCTATCTGAATACTAATTAAATATAATAATTCGCATGATAAATACTACTCTCTTAATTTAATTTCTTATTACAATTATATAAGGACATTATTTTCCCTTTGCAGTAGTTTTTGAAGTCGGTTCAAATTTTGATAGAAAAGTTTATTTTTCACTTTTTAGTTAAAAGTTAACGATTTTCTGAAGTCGTTTAATTAAAATTATAATACAGGATAAATTATTGTAAATCATACACGTATGTCAGAAGTGGGGTTCGATCACACTAGCTCTTTCTTCGAGAACAAGAGCTTAAATCTGGCGCCTTAGACCACTCAGCCATTCTGTCCGCACCCTATTCAGCGAACTTATTCAACAATTTTAATTAGCGAAAAATCACTAACTTTATTAGTTTTTGCCTAATTACTAAACAAGTACTGAATCAATTTCGATGAAATGTGAATCTAAACCATTCTCGAATCCATTGGAACACACACAAAAAATTTCATTAAAATCGGTCCAGTCGTTTAGGAGGAATTCAGTAACATACACATACAGAGAAGATTTATGTATATAAAGATTTAAAATCTTGAATGCTAGTTCGGAAATAGCGTTCCGGTTCGTGGATTTTTCAATTTCGGGTTCTGATCATATGAATAGTTGAAAAAAGCGTGTTTATATTAAGTTTTTGAAACAAATTCTAAAACTAATGCAATAAGCAAGTATTTCTCTGTTTCAAATCAATAATTTGCAATTTACATAGCTGCTTGAAATCTGGGAAAATGTATTTTGACTATTTAAAGATACAAAATACTTCGAAAAGGCATTAGAAAACAAATAAACGAAATATCTTTCGTTTTTTCGCTTTAGAATACAAAATATATATAGATTCTGAAAATGTGCTTTAAAATATACGTATTTTGGTACTGCGCAACTCTTATATAACATATCCTGGGATTTTCTAAGTACTTAGTATGTAAGAATGGGACGAAGTCTATTTCCTATCAGTAACCTTGATTATCCGGATCTATTTTTTTTCGGACTCTCAAAAAATTCGTTTTGATGAAAGTTATATAAAAAATTTCGATTTCTTTATTTTTTATTTTTTATTTTAAGGAATGAACGTAAAAGGCAATAAAATAACACAAATTTTGCATATATAGTGAAGTCGATCAGATTATTAGTTGCCGAAATATTTGTAATCCTGTTTTCCACGTTCTTCAAATTTTCACGACCCTATATTTCATTCAAAGATAGATTTTAATTGGAAATGAGACGCTTAATCCAATGCAGTAAAATGTTATTTAATATGATTATTTTTTTGGCGCTATAAGGATGTTTCTTTTACGCAATTCGATACTACTTGAGTAGTTTGGCGTTTTATATAATTTATCGAAATTGGTTAATCAGCAATTCATTAATAGATCATTACTATCTATATTAAAATATTTAAATATACATTTAAAATTTTGTTTTGAATTGCAATGCATTTTATAAATAGTTTACACATGTTTTGTTTTCATATGTTATATTATTTATATCCATGATGGGTAAATATTACGGTGATCCCAACAACTAGTTTAATTACCGTTGCCATAAAAAACATAAAATTAAAGTAGAACTGTCTACTAAATAAATTGTCAGTTGGAATATAAATGAATAGAAATGGTATTGTGGTGAACAGATAGTAAGAATGCTTACTAGAAAATTTCTGAAATAAAAACTTTTTAAAAAATTCATATTATCTTATACTATAAAGTGAGCAAAAATTGTGTGTGTGTGTGTGTGTGGGTAAATTTTATCTCAAAAACGGCTCTAACGATTTTCACAAAAATTTGGATTTTACCATTTTCGGGCACGAGAAGACCATTGGACTAGGTCCCATGTTCGGGAAAATTCGATTACTGGGTCATTTTGGGTCATAATGGGTCAGGATAAAGCTATTTATATCTATAGAACGGCTGGATCGATTTTAAGGAAATTTTGTACCCAATCGTTTTTTGGTATGAGAAAAGTATTGAGCTGCGTCACATGTTCGAAAAATGTCGATTAGTGGGTCATTTTTGGGTCATTATGGGTCAAGCCATTTTTATCTAAAAAACGGCTCTAACGATTTTGACCAAATTTTATATTTTATCGTTTTGGATTACAAGAAGACCATTGGGTTAAGCAACATGTTCGAGAAAATTCGGTTAGTGGGTCATTTTTGGGGTCATTGTGGGTCATGCTATTTTTATCTAGAGATTTTCTCACGCAATTTTGACTAAAAAATTTCATTCTATGGTTTTCGGGCACGAGAAAAACATTGGGCTAGGTTACACATTCGAGAAAAAAATTTAATGGGTCATATTGGGTCATTAAGGGTCTGGGTCAAGCTATTTATATTTAACGAACGGCGTGATCGATTTTAACGAAATTTTGTATGTAACAGTTTTTTGACATGAGAAAACTAATGGGCTAAATCACATGTTTCAGAGATTTCGACTATAAGGGTCATTCGTGGGTCATTATGGGTCAAGCTATTTTTGTCTAAAAAACGGCTCTAACGATTTTGACCAAATTTTATATTTTATCGTTTTGGATTACAAGAAGACCATTGGGTTAGGTAACATGTTCGAGAAAATTCAGTTAGTGGGTCATTTTGGGGGTCATTGTGGGTCATGCTATTTTTATCTAGAGATTTTCCCGCGCAATTTTGATTAAAAATTGCATTCTATGGTTTTCGGGCACGGGAAAACATTGGGCTAGGTTACATATTCGAGAAAAAAATTTAATGGGTCATATTGGGTCATTAAGAGTCTGGGTCAAGCTATTTATATTTAAAGAACGGCAGAATCAATTTCATCGAAATTTTGCCTGTAACAGTTTTTTGACATGAGAAAGCTAATGGGCTGAGTCACACGATCGAGAGATTTCGATTTTAAGAGTCATTTGTGGGTCATGACGGGTCATAATGGGCCATGTCAAGCTATATCTAAAGAACAGGTGGATCGATTTTAACAAAATTTTGTATACAACATTTTTTTGGCACGAGAAAATTATTGGGCTAGGTCTCAGTTCAAGAAATTTCGATTAATGGGTCACTTTGGGCCATAAAAGGTCTGGGTCAAGCTTTTTTTATTTAAAGTACGACAGTATCAAATTTAATGAAATTTTGTATGTAACAGTTTTTTGACACGAGAAAACTAATTGTCTATCTTACATGTTTGAGATATTTCGATTATAAGAGTCATTTATGGGTCATGATGAGTCATAATGGGCCATATCAAACTATATCTGAAGAACATGTGGATCAATTTTAACGAAATTTTGTATACAACGTTTTTTTAGCACGAGAAAATCATTGGGCTGGGTCACATGATCGTAAAATTTCGATTAATGGTTCATAGAGGGTCTGGGTCAAGCTATTTATACTTAAACAACGGCAGGACCCATTTTAACAAAATTTTGTGTGTAACAATATTTATACACAAAAAAACTAATGGGCTAAGTAACATTTTCGGAGATTTCGATTATAAGGTTCATTTGTGGGTCATGATGGGTCATGGTCAAGCTATATCTAATGAACGGGTGAATCGATTTTAACGAAATACAGCATATTTTAGGCACGAGAAAATCATTGGGCTAGGTCACATGTTCGAGAAATTTCGATCAGTGGGTCACTTTTGGGTTATTCTAATTTTATCTTGACAAAGTCTCGCGCAATTTTGACTAAATTTTATATTCTATCTTTTCAGACACAAGAAAATCATTGGGTTAGGTCATATGTTTGAGAAAATTAGATTAATGAGTCATTTTGGGTCATAATTGGTCAAGTTCAAACTATTTTTACCTAAAAATTGGCTCAATCGATTTTATCTGAATTTTGTATCTAACGTTTCTCGGCACACAAAAATTAGTGAGCTAGGTCACAAGTTCGAGAGATTTCGATATAAGGGTCATTTGTGGGTCATGCTAATTTTATCTAGAAAATTGTTCTCACCATTTTGAGTATACTTTCTATTATATCGTTTTCGGGCAAGAGAAAACCATTGAGCTAGGACACATGCTCGTAAAAATTCAATTAGTGGGTCGTTTTAGGTCTTAATGGGTTCGGGTTATTTTAATTATATATATCAACGACTCAATCAATTTTACCTAAATTTTGCAACGAAACGTCTTTTGTCATGAGAAGACTATTGGGCTGAGTTGCATATTAAACAAAATTATATTAGTGGGTCATATCGCTTCATTGCTGAATGCTGTCAAGCTAAATTTACTTAAGAAATGGCTTACACGATTTTGATTCATTTTATACTCTACTGTTTTTGATTACCTGAAGACCATTGAGCTAAGTCACATGTTTGATAACATTTGATTAGTGGATCATTTCGGTAATAAGGGTCAGGATCACGAGAATATGGCAAAAGCCAATAAGTTGGCGAGATTTGACAAAATACTGGCGAAATTTGGCCGAAAAATCAATTATTAAGATTACGAAACCAAAACACGCATTTGGCACCAAATGAAAGAATGTGTCCAAATTTGGCTATATCTGGCAAAAATTATTGTCTTTCAGAATGTGAAGAAATTTCTTCTACATTCTTAATAGCATTGAAGATGCATAGTTAAACTAATCAGAATCGAACTAAAAAAGTGATTTGGATTGATGTCCTTTCGTTGTAAAATTTATGAACATGTGCATACAAACATAGTTTTCTTATTGATTGTTTTTGTAAATAATACTATTATTAATAACATGTTTTACAGTAATAATGCAGAGTGAATGATACAATGAAAATACTATATCGAGTTGAACCCAAAGTTAATTTTGACCGAGCTGAGCTCGGTCACCCCTGCTAGTTTTTTACTAAATAAGATATTTATATGAAAAGTAATACACTGCTGGTTTATGGAATAGTTTACAAATTATTTGGCTCAGATTTTAAATTACTGGCACACTTTTACCATTTTTTCTGTTCTTTTAGTACCTTAGCTGGTATCTGATCTAGCTCCAAACAAAACCATATGTTGAAAAACCTCGCTCATTTTTTCCTACTATTTCTATACTCCTTCCTATGAGAGTAAATGTGTTTCTGGAATCTTGCCAGTCTAGGAACCTATTAGTCTAAATTCTTCATACTGTGAGGAATTCAGGGATGGTAAAATGTGTTTATTGGAACAAATTAATTCCCCTCCTTTTAGGCTATGGATAGATAACGTAGAGAAACAATAACAAAAAAGTCCTTCCGGCAATGCCGGGAGGAAGAGGTAGCTTTCACATACTTATTTATTTATTTTAAATTAAGTTATATTATTCAAACATACGAAGCTCAAATTAGTGGAACCCGATTTTATAAGATTGAATACTAATTTTTCTCAATACTGAATATTAATAGGGATTTTTTGAAATTATTATATTTTATTCAACCTGGTTTTATTTTAAGCGATTTATAGGGTCGCCAAATTCCACAATATCCATTTTAAAGCAGCATGATGGATAAAAAAAACCCCAATGAGCTTGATTGAAATCTTAATTCATGTGAACATACGCACTCATATCGAAATAGATAAACATATACGAGTGCTGTCGCGTGCAAATTGACTTAAAAAAAAAAAATGTCACCCACATTAGAAATTCAAACTGCTATATCCCAGGCGTTTTTCAAGGTAAAGACAAAGCAAAAAATACTCCGGAATTCATTATTAAGATAAATAGTTTAGAAAGAACCTTTTTTCAATTTCTAATTTTTTGTTTATACATCATTATACACTGCTCAAAACAATTAAAGGATATTGCAGTTTTAGGTGAATTTTGTATCTGGGAAACTTTTTAGCTGATTTATACATGGTCGACAGACATAGTAGGTTATATGAGAATAAATTACACAAGTTTGCCAGAAAAAAGTGCATTTTATTGCGCATTTGTGTACAAAAGGAAAAAAAACACAATTTGTGCATATGATAAAAAAAGAATAAGAAAAGGTGTTTCCTTCAAAAAAAAATCATTTTCAGTAGGGGGTATGGTTTCCACGGGCGGCCAGCAACGTTGAACACCTTTGAGGCATGGACTCAATGAGGCTATAAATGACGAGTTGGGGTATTCTGCCCCACTCTTCCAGAAGAGCTCTTTCCAACTCTTGGATAGTTTGTGGGGGTTGTTGGCGGTCAGAAACTCGTCTTCCTAGAGCGTCCCAAACGTGCTTGATTGGATTCATGTCTGGAGAACACGCTGGCCATTCCATTCAAACGATTCCTTCCTCGAAAAGGAAATCCTCCACCAGGTTTGCACGATGTGGCCTGCAGTTATCGTCCATTAAAATGAAGTTATCTCCGATTGCTGCAGCGTAAGGGACTACAATAGGTCTGAGGATCTCATCCCTATATCGGCGCCGAGTCAGAGCTCCATCTCGAATGATGTAGAGGTCAGTGTGCCCGTCAATGGAGATGCCATCATACATCAACACTCCTCCACCGCCAAATCAGACACTTTCGTGCACGAACGCAGGATTATTCCTACTGCCACGGTCCCTCCAGGTGAAAATACGCCTATTATCCGGATGCACAGAAAAACGGGACTCGTCAGAAAACAGAATATTGCTCCATTCATTTCTCCTCCAGTTGACATGCTCGGTTGACCACTCCCTGCGGTCGCGACGATGCCTTGACGTTAATCTAACACATACCATCGGTTGGCGAGCATACAGACCTACAGCATGGAGCCGGTTTCGGACAGTCTGAGTTGAAATCGTGGTGCCTGTAGCCGATCGAAGGTGTTCTTGGAGAAGAGTAGCGTTCATGTTTCGGTGTCTCCGAGCTGTTAACGCTAAATACCGAGCTTCATTGGGGGTTGTTGCCCGTCTACGACCTTGCCCTGGTCTTCGGCTTGCACATCCACTCTCCAAAAAACGGTTACAGATCCTGTAAATGATACTTTGTGACACTCCAATGGCTTGCGCTACTTCGGCTTGAGTTTGGCCCCCTTCTAACCTACCAACAATTCTCCAAGCTTCTGAATCTGTCAAATGACTTCGCTGAGACATCGTACTCATTGAAACAAAGCAATCACTGAATGCCGATCATCCTTGTCTTCATTCTCTTTTATCCAGTTGAAAGTCAAATTTCATTCGCTGCCGCTGAAGCGACGTTTTTGACGTCGAACTCAAAATTTGCATACTACACAGTTTGAAAACCAGAAAAATTTGCATTTGTGATTCTCTTCTTCTATTTTCGGCAAAAAAAAAATTCGTTTATATCTTTATTTTATATAAAACTTCAAATATCCTTTAATTGTTTTGAGCAGTGTACATTTGACAAATTTCAGACCATTTCAAAATGTCAATCACACTGGAAATTAAAAGTACTATAACTCAGACATCTTTTAAGATACAGACGAAACAAAAAATGCTTTGGAATCTTTGTATCAAGGTCAATCATTTTTTAAGATATAGACAAAGTAAAAATTGTTCTGGAATCGGTGTTTTAGGATTTAACACATAAAGTAAAAATATTTTTCAACTTTTAATTTTTTCGCATTTAATTTTAAATTTTAATTTGTTAAAAAAATTTTAAATGGCCGCCATTTTGAAATAAGATTGCGGATGATGCTGGCCAACGAACTCGGTCGAGATATTTGTATGTACTATATACATACCAAGTTTCATTCAAATCGGTTCATAAATACGTTAGTTATAGCATGACAAATATCAGATTGTTTTAAAATGTCAGCCATAAGAAAAATTGAAAGTGCTATAGCTCAATCATTTTTTAAGATATAGACAAAGTAAAAAGTGTTCTGGAATTGGTGGTTTAAGATCTAACACATAAAATAAAAATATTTTTCAGCTTTTAATTTTAAATTTTAAATTAAAAAAAATGGCCGCCATTTTGAAGCAAGATGGCGGATGATACTGGCCAACGAACTCGGTCGAGATATTTTTATGTACTATGAACATACCAAGTTTCATTCAAATCGGTTCATAAATACGTTAGTTATCGCATGACAAAAATCATATATATATGGTTATATATATATGTATGTGTGTGTGTGTGTGTCAACATTTGAACGGAGGGTGGTTTTGGCGTCTGGGGTCATGATCGGTGAAAATATAGCAAAATTTTCTGGAAGTGCTTTTCTCCGGATGGCTGCAATAGGTAGCTTTTTTTTATTTTTGTAATGAAAGCTACCTAATACTCATTAAGTATATAAGGTAAGGGCATGTTTACAAACAAACACTTCCATCAACCAATCTACCATTACATTTTTGTCGTACCGATCATTGCAAAAACTGTCAAGACGACATAGGCCAATATTATAGATTTGTTAAACGGAGGCCAATCAAATTTCTCCAAAAACTCATGTGCACAGTAAGTCATAAAGAACAGACAGGTGCTTCTTCCCATAGCACAATAATTTAACTCATAGTGACGTCAACTGCCCTTTCCTTGTAAGTGAAAACAAATGAAGAATAAAGTATGTATTAAGAGTGATTAATGAACATAAAAGCTATGCAAATTAATTATGAGCAAGAATCTGAGAGTGACACACCTGTGATTCATGCCATCTCAGATTTTCTCCAAAAAATTACAAAATTGTTACTTATTTTGTTAAAAGACCAAATCCAGAATTTTTTGCTTCAAAGTTGAGTTGTTCATTTTTTATGGACACCCAAATGTCATGTCGTGAAAAAAAATAAGCGTTTTTTTAAGACATGGATATTGCTAAAACTCACAGCTCTTTGCGCATGCAACTTGCCACCAAATTCTTTCTATATCTGGAATGTAAGAGGGTTGAACTTTATATAATAGATGAAAAACCTGTGACAAGTTTTTGTCGCAATATCACAGAAGGTCACAAAAATATTCATTTTTGCTGGTTTTTTTTTTTTTTTCATTTTAAGACCCAATAACAGCTTCCGCGATCCAGTTGCCATGGAAAAAAAGGTGGCATTTGAAAGCCATGCATTAGCACTTTTAAAAAATGTATATGTTACAGGCCAAACCCGATTTTAGGCCAAACTAGATTGGCCTAGGCCAAACGCCCATCGGATAAACTAGTTTTTCCTAGGCCGAACCGGTCTATCCTTATGCCCATCGGATAAACTAGTTTTTCCTAGGCCAAACCGGTTTATCCTAACGCCCATCGGACAAACTAGTTTTTCCTAGGCCAAACTAGTCTATCCTAAGGCGCATAGGACAAACTAGATTTTCCTAGGCCAAACTAGTTTGGCCTAACTCTTATAGGATAAACTAGTTTAGCCTGCTGTTTATTGGTCTGAACTAGTTTATCCTAGGCCTATCTAGTTTATCCTAGGCCAATTCAATTTGGCGTGATTTTATTGAATTCAATGACCGCCTCAGTGCCAACATTCTACAGCTCATATTCAAAATATTAGAATAATTACCTTTTTTTTAGAAATTGAAAATATCGTTTGGTAATTTAATGTCTTTTAATGAAAATATGCAAACGATATTTTTATTAAGAACTTATTGTTGATTAAACTTACTTGTTATCTTAAATTTAATATCATTTTTAAAAAGATTAATTGCAAAAAAAATTATTTTGAAAAGTCAAAATATTAGAATATTTATTCAAGTGGTTCAAAATATTAGAATATTTCACATTAATTCTCCTTTAATTATTACCAATTCTTAACTGGTGGCATCATTGATTAAATTCAGACTATTTTATTTAAAATCAGTATTCTTTTTTTCAGTTTGTTTCTTTTAGGTAGCTTTCATTACAAAAAGTAAAAAGCTACCTATTGCAGCCGTCCGGAGGAAAGCACTTCCGGAAAATTTTGGTATATTTTCATCGATCATGACCCCCAGACCCCCAAACCACCCTCCGTTCAAATGTTGACATATATATATATATATAACCATATATATATATATATATATATATATCTGATTTTTGTCATGCGATAACTAACGTATTTATGAACCGATTTGAATGAAACTTGGTATGTACATAGTACATACAAATGTCTCGACCGAGTTCGTTGGTCAGCATCATCCGCCATTTTGTTTCAAAATGGCGGCCATTTTAAATTTTTAAAAAAAATTAAAATTTAAAATTAAATGCGAAAACATTAAAAGTTGAAAAATATTTTTCTTTTACGTGTTAGAACTTAAAACAAAGATTCCAGAATACTTTTTATTTTGTCTATATCTTAAAAAATGATTGAGTTATAGCACTTTGAATTTTTCTTATGGCTGTCATTTTGAAACGATCTGATATTTGTCACGTGATAACACGCGTATTTCTGAACCGATTTCAATTAAACTTGGTTTGTACATAGTACATACAAATATCTCGACCGAGTTCGTTGGCCAGCATCATCCGCCATTTTGTTTAAAAATGGTGGCCATTTTAAATTTTTTAAAAAATTTAAAATTTAAAATTTAATGCGAAAAAATCAAAATTTGCTAAATATTTTTCTTTTACGTTTTAGAACTTAAAACAACAATTCCAGAACACTTTTTATTTTGTCTATATCTTACAAAATGATTGAGTTATAGCACTTTGAATTTTTCTTATGGCTGACATTTTGAAACGATCTGATTTTTGTCACGTGATAACACGCGTATTTATGAACCGATTTCAATGAAACTTGGTATGTACATAGTACATACAAATGTCTCGACCGAGTTCGTTGGCCAGCATCATCCACCATTTTGTTTCAAAATGGTGGCCATTTTAAATTATTTAAAAAATTTAAAATTTAAAATTAACTGCGAAAAAATTAAAAGTTGAAAAATATTTTTCTTTTACTTGTTAGAACGTAAAACAACGATTTCAGAACATCTTTTATTTTGTCTATATCTTAAAAAATGATTGAGTTATAGCACTTTGAATTTTTCTAATGGCTGACATTTTGAAACGATCTGATTTTTGTCACGTGATAACACGCGTTTTTATGAACGGACTTGAATGAAATTTGATATGTACATAGTACATACAAATGTCTCAGCCGAGTTCGTTTGCCAGCATCATCCGCCATTTTGTTTCAAAATGGCGACCATTTTAAAATTTAAAAAAAATTAAAATTTAAAATTAAAATCGAAAAAATTAAAAGTTGAAAAATATTTTTATTTTACGTGTTAGAACCTAAAACAACGATTCCAGAACACTTTTTATTTTATCTATATCTTAAAAAATGATTGAGTTATAGCACTTTGAATTTTTCTTATGGCTGACATTTTGAAAAGATCTGATTTTTGTCAAGTGATAATACGCGTATTTATGGATCGATTTGGATGTAACTTGGTGTGTACATAGTATATACTGAGGCCTGAATCGAGTTCGATACTCAGTTGCATCCGCCATCTTATTTCAAAATGGCGGCCATTTAAAAAATGTTATAAATTTTAAAATTTAAAATTAGGTACAAGAAAGTGAGAAATTGAAAAAGATTTTTCTTTTATGCATTTGACCTTGATACAAAGATTCCAGAGCATTTTTTGTTTCGTCTGTATCTTTAAAAATGGCGAAGTCATCGCATATATATATTAATCGATTTCAATATGAGTATGCATGTGCACCTGAATTAAGATTTCGACCAAGCTCATAATCAGGTTCTACTAATTTGAGCTTAGTATTTTTGAATAATATAACTTAATTTAAAATAAATAAATATATATATAAGTATATGAAAGCTACCTCTTCCTCCCGGCACTGCCGGAAGGACTATTTCGTCTTAAAATGGGCCGTGTGAGTGATTTCCTGAATCTACTAAACTTCGTATGGTTGATTTGTATCGGCACGGTAAAAATCAATGTTTTATAGCGAATTATTTACATTGTTCGCAATCGAGCGTTAGTAAAATACTAACACAATATTCAAAAATTGGAAAATTTCAAAATAATCGCCGAAATGGTGGCCGAAAACCAAAAACATCTGCTAGAGATGACAGGAAACTGAAGCGTATAGTTAAGAAAAACCGTTTTAAAAGTGTGCGATTCTTGCACCGAAAATGGAAAGAAGAAGGAGTTGAAGTTTCTACAACGACAACATTAAGACGTCTCCATAAATTTAAATTTGAATCTCGTGTACCGAAAACAAAACCTCTCATGACTACAAGACAAAAGCGTATAAAATTGAATTGGTGTAAATCAAGACGTTTATGGAGCAATGAAGATTGGAATAATATATTATTTAGTGATGAAAGTATGTTTTGTGTTTCATATGATAATCAAGGTATTCGAGTTTGGAGAATGAAGCAAGAAGCATTTGATAAAGAATGCCTTAAACGTTCCGTAAAATTTGCTGCTAGTGTCATGGTTTGGGGTTGTATGAGTGCAGAAGGACCTGGAAAGTTATGCATCGTCTACGAAAAGGTTAACTCTCTGATATATCAAGAAATTTTAGAATATTACATGATTCCATCATCAGAAGATTTATTTGAAGATGATTTCATCTTTCAACAAGATTTAGCGTCCCCGCATACCTCGGTGTCAACTAAGAATTGGTTCCGCCAACGCAACATTAAGGTACTTCCTTGGCCACCAAATTCACCAGATCTTAATCCCATCGAAAACTTATGGTGTATAATGAAGAAAAAACTTCAAGAAAGTCCTCCTTCAAGTAAAACTGAGTTAGTGGCACGTATAAAGTCTATTTGGGCTAATATTGATAGAAATGTTTGTAAACACCTTGTATATAGTATGCAAGATCGATTGTACGCTGTTATGAAAGCTAAAGGGGATGCTACAAAATATTAACTACCATTTACTTCATATTCATAAGGTAATATTGTTGCGTAAAATAAAATATTCTAATATTTTGAACCAATCTAAATTTTATTCTAATATTCTGGTGTGTTTAAGGAAGCTGTATACCTAATTTATTGTGCTGTATTTTATATTTTATAAATGTTAAAATCTTATCTAAACATTCCAGATTTAATTTATAAGAAATTTAATTGCATTTACTTAGTATAAAAAATAAATAAATGACAAATAATTTTTTCTTATTACTTTTTCTCAATTATTCTAATATTTTGAATATGAGCTGTAGTTTGTCCTATGCTGATCTAGTTTATCCTAGGCCAATGTATTTTACGTGTTTTTAACTCACAGGTGTCAAAGCCTGAGAAATAATTGGCTTGCACGTTCTGTATGTACGCATGTATGCACAACATGTATGTACGTACGTATGTACGTAACACGATAACTCTTGATAGAAATAATGTAATTTGGCGTGTTATGATCTCATCAGGCTACCAAAGCCTGAGAAATAATGTGCCCGTGGGCTCTGTATCTATGTATGTATGTAAGTACATAACGCAATAATTCTTGATAGAAATACTCGATTTGCATCAAACTTTCAATATAGGTTTACTAGAAGATAGCCCGTCAAAATGACGTGGTTGCATTTTTAAAGGATGATAATAAATTACAATAACTGTGTTCAATCATAGCCACTTTAGGCTGAAACGATTTTGATAAATACAGCGATTAAACTTAGAGAGGGAAAAATCTAACAAAAAAAAAAAAAAAAAAAAAAGAAAAGAAAGAAAGAAAATTTCAACAGAAATCTGCATTTAAAACTACAGCAAAACTATCTGGTAGATGGGGGTGTGGATTATAATGAAATTTAAAACGCATCCGCGGTTTGTTTAAATAAAAAGTTTTAATTAAATAGTGTTTTTGAAATCGTGAAAAGATTTTGAAGTAAAATGTAGTGACGTTATTTACAGCTCCCACTGTAAATCTGACCATTGAGAACGCTCCATTACGACTATAGAACGGTTTCATTGGTCAGAAAATAGATTATCGGAGGTAACTTTTTCACAATGTTTTTTATAGATTTGAAATTCTCAAGAGTCATTCACGGCTGTAAAGAAAAAAAAATTAAAGCAATCCGAATATAAAAATTTTAACAATATTGCATTTAAAACGCACCTTCGATTTCCTTTAATAAAAAGTTTTAATTAAATATATACTGTAAAAAATTTGACTCATTTGCTTCAGCGTCACTCCACCGCTTTTATAGAAAACGGTTGCTTTACTGTGTTATGGAGCATTTTCATTGGTCATAAAAGAGATATTCTATAAAAGCTGTGGAGTGCCGCTGCAGCAAATGGGTCAAATTTTTAACAGTGTACTCTTTGAAATCATGGAAAGATTTCAAAGCGAAGTAAAATGTAGTGACGTCATTTACAGCTCCCACTGTAAATCTGACCAATGAGAGCGCTCCATTACGACTATGAAACTTTTTCATTGGTGAATGAGTTTCTTTTTCTCGTGGATAGGTTGACCCCGGAATTGTTATACACGGAGGGGTTGTATATATATAATTCTTATGAGGAGATTTTCTGTTTAATTTTGGGAGGTTATTGGAGAATAATAAGGGGGAGGAAGGTCGAGAGGCTGATTCGCCCCTTCCCTTAATTCAAATAAATGGGTTTCCATGCATTATTAGCATATTTTATAAAAAAAAGAGTTAGATATAGAAGCATTCTGATGAGGCGCCTCCATGATTTATTGTGGATGTTCATTGTTTAAGTATAAAGGGAGGGGGAAATAAAGGTAACGCCCCATAATTTATGTAAATGCTTTTTTCAAGCAGAATTTGCTGATTTTCTTAAATTTCTGAAATAGATTCATTCTGGTAAGGTGCTTCCCTAATTAGTTTTGGGGGTTGATTGGTTAAGAACAAATGGAAGAAAGGGGGGGTCCGGCCTAATTTTGACAAATGGGTTTTTCATGCAGAATTAACCGATTTGCTGCAAATCTTTGATTTGTTCATTCTGATGAAGCGCTTCACTGATAAATTTTGGTGGTTCTTTGGTTAAGTATAAAGGGGAAGCGTACAATTTATTTCCTTAAATTAGATAAATTAGTTATAATACAGAATTATCCAATTTGCTTAAAATTTTGGACATGAATTCATTTTGATCAGACGCTTCTTTAATTAATTTTTCTTTTGGTTAAGTATAATGGGGGTAGTGGGCGATTTATCGCCCTCCTTAAATTAAATAAATGGGTTTTTATGCAGATTTATCTGATTTGCCGATTAAATTTTGAACATAGGTTTTTTTTTTTTTTTTATAAGGCGAATCCCTGAATAGTTTTGAGGATTTAATGATTAAAAAGAGGAATGTAGTATTACCCTCCTTAAACCAGATGAATGGTTTTTGAGCAGAATTATCTGATTTGCTTCAAATTTTGGATAATTGTTAAATTTTAAAAAAGCGTATCTGTGATTAGTTTTGTGGTTCATTGGTTAAGTATAATTAGGGGAAATTGGAAAAAGTAATCCCACTTACTTGTTTTTTCGAGGATGTTATTTTTCAAAAAAATATGTCTGTAATACACAATTACTGTAAACAGCCTGTGAGTGAAAAGCCATCAGTTTAACAGGGCAATATTCTTTTAAATATTAATCCCGACTACTGCTCCATTGCTAACCTTGTGCAAAGTGGTTTTGCTATCACCCCTGTATAATGCATTTTATTTGAAGGATAGTAGAATACTGTTAGAGGTTTGCACGGGCCGGAATTTTGAAGCCTGGTAAAAAAATTAAAAGTTCAGCCCGAGCCCTGCCTATTCAAAAATCAGTGAAAAGAGACTGTCCGGCTCGATCTGGCCCTACTCAATTTCTGCAAAAAATTCAGATTTTAATTCACATACATTTAAGATTCCTTTAAAAAATACTGCATACATATTTATGGATAAATTTACAATGTACAGTCGAGTCTCTATATAACGAAATCCACCGTTCCAATAAAATATTCGTTATATAGAGAAATTTGATTTATAGAGAATGATGTTAAAAATCTTATTTAATGTGTGAAATTTGAACAAATATTATTTTTAATCTTTTGAATTAAGAACTTGGAATATTTAAAAGTAAATATTAATCTAACCTTTTATTTCTTAATTTTTTAAGTTGTTTCAAAAAAGAGAACAGACATTTATTTGAAAGCTTAATGAAAATCAAATAAGGAAGACTTGCATTAATTTCAGGCGAAGAAATCTGTAATTTTTTGTTGTTTTGATTTTAAAATTGTTACGCTCTCAAAAAAAGTGCTCAAATTTTAGCAAGGAATGAAAAATAGTAGTAAACATTTTCCTCCATTTGAAGGCCTCTCTTATGTGCCTCTCATCCTCTCTTACGTGTGTATCAATCCAATTGACTCTGTTTTGAGAAGGATGTGGAAAGGTGTGTGGGAGGTGGGATGAATTCATTGGATTTAAAGAACAAGTAGAGATGTAATATATTAATATATATATTTATCGTCAGTGCTGAGTTTTATATATATAATATATATATATATAACTCAGCACTGACGATAAATCAAAAATAAGTGATGGAAAATTTATTCCATATGATTTCGAAGCTTTTAAAACTGAATAAATTAAGACCAATTTATGAAAAAATTCGTTATATGAGATAGATATTTCGCTATATAGAGACTGTTTTTAATGTAATCATGCGAAAAGGGGACCGTTCCTACTAAAAATTCGTTATATAGAAAAATTCGATGTATGGAGTTTCTTATAGAGAGACTTGACTGTATTTTTAAATTACGATGTGTTCGCTGAATGGAAAATACACAATGTATTATTGATTATTTAGATTCTTAGTCTTTGAATATTCAAATAGGAATTCATTAAATAGTTAATGCAGTTCAGAACAAAAGAAAAAAAAGGAGTTTTATGAACATCATAACTTTTGAATATGTTTAGTAAAAAGTAGATTTGTGAATATATTTCTCTGTCATTCCTTAAGGGTTTTCTCAAATCCAAAAGAGCTACATCCTAACACATTTATTAATTCCTTTTCGGAAATGCATAAGATTAACAGGCATTCTCACTCAGAAAATACATAATCGATTGGCGTTAACCATTTTTTCATAAAAGCGATGTATCTTTGAGAAAATACTATTAAAGCTACGTTTTGAATCGAATTTCCAGTTGCGGAAACTTAACGGAAACTTGCACTTAACGGAAAAGAAAAACTTGACGCCGTGACAAAAATAGCTATATGTCGACATGTAATTAATTTCTCAAAAATGGAAAACGCTGTTCGATTCCAAATTATGTTCAGCTGCAATCTGGCTCGAATAATAATAATAATAATAATAATAATAATAATAATAAAAGCAAGCTTATCACAGCACGGCCTGAGTCTGCAGAAAAAAAAATAAAAATAAGCAAACACCATGTCCAATGCATCACGTGTCTACGGTGGACATGTTAAATTTCCACAAGAGTCATGTTACAAGCAATGACTCTTGACACACATTTATGCTTATTCTAGTGAAATATATGTTTTTACTAGCCAAACCCAATTTTGAGCAAAATTATATTAGCCCAGACCAAACTATTTTATCCTAATGCAAATTGGATAAACTAGTTTTCCTATGCCAAACTTATTTATCTAAATGTCCATAGGATAAACTAGTTTTTTCTATGTAAGATGGTAATCCTTCATTTTTTCTTTCATACTTAACCATTAACCCCCCCCCCCAAAACTATTCAGGGAATCGCTTATCAGAAAGGGCATACATCCAAAATTTGACGCAAATCCGTAAATTCTGCATCAAAACTATTTATCTAAATTATTAGGGGGTTACCTACATTGCCCTTTATTTTACACTTAAACGATAAACATCCACAACTAATAGCGGAGGCATCTTGTCAGAATGATCCTATACCTAAATTTTTAAATGAAAAATGATAATTCTGCATGAAAAATCCATTTCTCTGAATTAACGATGGGGTATTAGCCCCCCCGTTCATTCCCTCTTAATCTATTCCAATGAATTCCCAAAACTAATCAGAAAAGTACCTTATCAGAATGAAACTACATCCAAAATTTTAAGCAAATCGAATATTTCTATCAAGAGTTATCGCATTACGTACATATGTACGTACATGCGTACATACATGCGTACATACATAAATACAGAACCTCAGGCTTTGACACCTGTGAGCTAGAAACAAGTAAAATTACATTGGCCTAGGATAAACTAGATCAGCCTAGGACAAACTAGAATGTTGGCGCTGAGGCGGTCATTGAATTCAATAAAATCACGCCAAATTGAATTGGCCTAGGATAAACTAGATCGGCCTAGGATAAACTAGTTCAGACCAATAAACAGCAGGCTAAACTAGTTTATCCTAGAAGAGTTAGGCCAAACTAGTTTGGCCTAGGAAAATCTACTTTGTCCTATGGGCCTTAGGATAGACTAGTTTGGCCTAGGAAAAACTAGTTTTTCCGATGGGTGTTAGGATAAACCGGTTTGGCCAAGGAAAAACTAGTTTATCCGATGGGCGTTAGGATAGACCGGTTTGGCCTAGGAAAAACTAGTTTATCCGATGGGCGTTAGGATAGACCGGTTTGGCCTAGGCCATTCTAGTTTGGCCTAAAATCGGGTTTGGCCTGTAACATATATATAATTGAGGCAAGTTGGATGCGCTTTTAGTTACAGGGTGCCAAAATCTGAAAAATATCATTTTTGTTATAATTTCTTGGGGCAACGACATTTTGAAATAATTCTTTTGCCATTGTTTTATTCTATTATTGTTCTTTTCAAAATAATCAACTCCATTGAGGCAAGTTCCTTTAAAAAAAATTAAACTTTTTTTTTTTTTTTACGGCATATTTTAATAGTCAGGTCTATTTTAATATTTGAAACAACTTGACTGGATAGCAATATTTTATGCATTTATTTGTCTATATAAGTTCATGTTCTAATATATTGTGAGATGTGTATGATGTTGATGGCATTTATTTAATTTTAACCCTTTCGGGTCTAATTTTTTTTTCAATTTTAGAAAAAAATAGTTTAATAATATTAACACTTGCTATCCAAATAGATTAATTAGAATTTAATGAATATAATATGTCTGAAACATAACAAATGTTATTTTCTGCAATATTTAATTCATATTAATGCAACAATAGGCTAAGGAAGAGTTTTCGGAGAGGTTTTAAAAATATTATATTACAACAAGTTACTAATATTACAGTTTTCTAATACTTTTAGCGCTTTATTACACATGATTATTTCAGAAAAGTAAATTTTATTTTTAATTAAGAGGGAAATACATGTTTAAAATAAAATAATCGCAAACAATACAAAGAAAATTAAGCAAATATTTATTATTATTATTACTAAATGCCTTAACATTAATAAAGTTATATAATAAATGCACAGACACATACTAACATTGCTACATGTAATTAGTATCAAAAGTATTTCTTAAAAATAATAACACTCAAAGACATGTACTATTAATAGTACACCAGCTCCGAAGGGATTGAAACGAAAATATTTGACATTTACAAATTACAACTTGTAATTAAAATGCAAATGTAAATACAATCAGCCAACACTTGTTAACATTTTTACAGAATTATCACTACGAGAAAAGAAAATCAAAGATATAACGGTTTCTTGAAAGATATCCAAAGATGTCTTTTAACCCTTATGCGATTCTTTTTCCAACTTTATACAATTGTCGGATGCCAATCATGTTATAGTCATATGCTTAATGCATTCTTGGCTGCTGTACTATGAATAATACATGGTTTTTATTGAGTATTATTTTATCTTAACGATTGCCTTTCTTATTATCTGCATGCAGTAAAAGTTCATTTCTATGCATTTTTTATAATGAATTTGTTTTGAAATTTAGTAAAAATAATAAAAGTTTGCTTTTTTTTTTCTTTGTTGGCAATTTTCAAAAAATTTTAACTTGTATTTCACTTTTAAATTTAAAATGTAGGTTTCTTTTCTGAACAAGTCATGTGTGATAAACAAAAGTAATATATACTAGCAGGGGTGACCGAGCTCAACTCGGTCAAAATTAATTTTGTGTTCAACTCGATATAGTATTTTCCCTGAATCAGTCACTCTGAATTATTACTGTAAAACATGTTATTAATAATAGTATTATTTACAAAAATAATTAATAAGAAAAGTATGTTTGTATGCACATGTTCATAAATTTTACTTTATTTTAAAATTTACAACGAAAGGACATCAATCCAAATCACTTTTTTAGTTCGACTCACTTTAGTTAACAATGCTTCTCGAATACTATTAAGAATGTATAAGAAATTTCTTCACATTCTGAAAGACTATATTTTTTGCCAAATATATCCAAATTTGGATACATTCTTTCATTTGGTGCCAAATACGTGTTTTGGTTTCGTAATCTTAATAGTGGATTTTCGGCCAAATTTAGACAGTATTTGTCAAATATCGCCAATTTATTGGATTTTGCCATAGTCTCGTGATACTGACCTTTATTACCCATATGATCCACTAATCAAATGTGATCAAACATATGACTTAGCTCAATGGTCTTCAGGTAATCAAAAACAGTAGAGTATAAAATGAATCAAAATCGTTTAAGCCATTTCTTAAGTAAAATTAACTTGGCAGCATTCAGCAATGAAGCGATATGACCCACTAATATAATTTTGTTTAATATGCAACTTAGCTCAATAGTCTTCTCGTGACAAAAGACGTTTTGTTGCAAAATTTAGGTAAAATTGATTGAGTCGTTATTATATATAATTAGAATGACCCGAACCCATTAAGACCTAAAACGACCCACCAATTGAATTGTTACGAGAATGTGTCCTAGATCAATGGTTTTCTCTTGCCCGAAAACGATATAATAGAAAGTATACTGAAAATGGCGAGAACAATTTTCTAGATAAAATTAGCATGACCCACAATTGACCATTATATCGAAATCTCTCGAAAATGTGATCTAGCTCATTAATTTTTGCGTGCCGAAAAAAGTTAGATACAAAATTTAGATAAAATCAATTGAGCCAATTTTTAGGTATAAATAGTTTGACCTTGACCCATTATGACCCAAAATGTCTCATTAATCAAATTTTCTCAAACATCTGCCTTAACCCAATGGTTTTCTTGCGGCCGAAAACGATAGAATATAAAATTTAGTCAAGATTGCGCTAGATTATTGTCTTGATAAAATTAGTATAACCCAAAAGTGACACACTGATCAAAATTTCTCGAACATGTGACCTAGCCCAATGATTTTCTTGTGCCAAAAATATGTTGTATACAAAATTTCGTTGAAATCGATTCGCCCGTTCTTTAGATGTAGCTTGACCATGACCCACAAATGACCCTTATAATAGAAATCTCTCGAACACGTGACTTAGCCCATTAGGTTTCTCGTGTATAAATATTGTTACACTCAAAATTTCGTTAAAATTGATCCTGCGGTTCTTTAAATATAAATAACTTGACCCAGACCATTTATGACCCAAAATGACCCATTAATTGAAATTTCTCGATCATGTGACCTAGCCCAATGATTTTCTCGTGCCAAAAAAATGTTGTATACAAAATTTCGTTAAAACTGATCCACATGTTCTTTAGATATAGCTTGACATGACCCGTTATGACCCATCATGACCCATAAATGACTCTTATGATCGAAATCTCTCAAACATGTGACATAGCCCATTAATTTTCTCGTGTCAAAAAACTTACATACAAAATTTCATTAAATTTGATACTTTCGTACTAGCTTGACCCAGACCTTTTATGATCCAAAATGACCCAGTAATCGAAATTTCTCGAATTGAGACCTAGCCCAATAGTTTTCTCGTGCCAAAAAAATGTTGTATACAAAATTTCGTTAAAATCGATCCACCTGTTCTTTAGCTATAGCTTGACCATGACCCATTATGACCCATCATGACCCACAAATGACTCTTATAATCGAAATCTCTCGATCGTGTGACTTAGCCCATTAGCTTTCTCGTGTCAAAAAAACTATTACAGGCAAAATTTTGATGAAATTGATTCTGCGGTTCTTTAAATATAAATAGCTTGACCCAGACCCTTAATGATCCAATATGACCCATTAAAATTTTTTTTCGAACATGTAACCTAGCCCAATGTTTTTCTCGTGCCCGAAAACCATAGAATGCAATTTTTAGTCAAAATTGCGCGAGGAAATCTCTAGATAAAAATAGCATGACCCACAATGACCCCAAAAATGACCCACTAACCGAATTTTCTCGAACATGTTACCTAACCCAATGGTCTTCTTGTAATCCAAAACGATAAAATATAAAATTTGGTCGAAATCGTTAGAGCCGTTTTTTAAATAAAAATGGCTTGACCCACAATGACCCAAAAATGACCCACTAATCAAAATTTTTCGAACATGTGACCCAGCTCAATTGTTTTTTCGTGCCAAAAAACGATTGGATACAAAATTTCCTTAAAATCGATACAGCCGTTCTCTAGATATAAATAGCTTGATCCTGACCCATTATGACCCGAAATGACCCAATAATCGAATTTTCTAGAACATGTGACATAGCCCAATGGTCTTCTCGTGCCCGAAAATGGTAAAATCCAAATTTTTGCGAAAATCGTTAGAGCCGTTTTTGAGATAAAATTTACCCACACACACACACACACACACACACACACACACACACACACAATTTTTGCTCGCATTATAGTATAAGATTAAGTTGCAATGTGATGTTTTCCAAATGCTCAAAAACTCATCCTTTTAGTCTATTTTCATATAAATTAAATATGAATAGTATGTAAAATAACTGCTTTTAATAGATTTCATAGGAAGACATATTCATTAGTAATCTATTCATGTAGTTCAGTTAATATATTTGGATAGCTATTAATGTAAAATAATTTTTTTTCGCAAAAGTGAAAGAAAAAATCCCATAAGGGTTAAAAGACATCTTCAGATATTTTACATGAAACGATTATATCTTTGATTTTCTTTTCCCGTAGTGATAAATCAATGCAAAAATATTAACAGTGTTGGCTGATTATATTTACATTTGCATTTTAATTACAAATTGTAATTTGGTGGTGTACTATTAATAGTAAATAATATTTTAAGTATTATTATTTTTACGAAATACTTTTGTTACTTATTACATGTAGAAATGTTAGTCTGTGCATTTATTATACGACTTCATTAATGTTTAGGCATTTAGTAATGATAATAATATATATTTTTTAATTCTCTTTGTATTGTTTGCGATTATTTTATACATGTATTTCGCGCTTAATTTAAATTAAAAGTTACTTTCCTGAATGTGTAATAAAGCATAAAAGTATTAGAAATATGAATATCAGTTAAATCTGTTAAATATAACATTTTTAAAAATCTCCAAAAACTCTTCCTTAGCCCATTTTTATATGAATACAAGTTAAATAGTACAGAAAACAACTGCATTTTTTATGTTTCAGACAATGAAACATTTGTTAAACTTTAATTAATCTATTAGGATAGCTTGTGTTAATGTTATTGAAGTAAAAGTAATTTTTTCTAAAAATTTTGAAAAAAAATTGGTCCCGAAAGGGTTAAAATTAAACAAATGTCATCAACGTCATACATATATCACAATATATTAAAACGTCAATTTATATAGACAAATAAATGTATAAGATATTGTTATCCAGTCAAGTTATTTCAAGTAATAAAAAATACCTGACTATCGAAATAGGTCATATTAAAAAAAAAAAAAAAAAAAAAACATTTAAATTTTTTAAATCAACTTACCTCACTGGAGTTTACTGTTTTGAAAAGGGCAATAATAGAATAAAACAATGGCAAAAGAATTATTCCAAAATGCTGAAGAAATTATGACAATTTGAATATCGGTCAAAAATGAAATTTTTCAGATTTTGGCGCTCTGTCACTAAAAGCACATCCAACTTGCCTCAATTATATACACATATTTTAAAAGTGCTAATGCGTGGCTTTCAAATGCTACCTCTTTTTTCATGGCAACTGGAACGCGCAAGCTGTTACAGGGCCTTAAAAATGGAAAAAAAAACCAGCAAAAATGGATCTTTTTGTAACCTTCTGTTACCTTGCGGCAAAAATTTGCCACGGGTTTTTCATCTATTATATAAAGTTCAATCCTCTTACATTCCAGATATAAAAAGAATTTGGCGGCAAGTTGCATGCGCAAAGAGCTGTGAGTTTTAGCAATATCCATGTCTTAAAAAACGCTTATTTTTTTTCGTGACATGACCTTTGGGTGGCCATAAAAAATGAACAACTCAACTTTGGAGCAAAAAATTCTGGATTTGGATTTTAACAAGATAAGTTACAACTGGTAATTTTTTGGAGAAAATCTGAGATGGCATGAATCACCCCATAATGCTAGGTGTGACATTTTCTCAGATTCTTGCTCTTAATTTAAATTTTCTTATTTTTAAAGTGGAATGCTGCTTCATGAAAAAACATTTTTCATAATATAGTGACTTATTTTATTCATAGTACTAACACATTCAAATATGCTTGGAGCCACTCTCAAAAGTGCAGTACTTTATAGGCAATTTCTGATTGTATATTATTTATTTGAATATAATTCTTACCCATAACATCATGAAAATATCTTTACTAAGCAAAGGATGCGCCATTAGAACTATAGTACAGATTTATTTTAGTCAAATTGGCTATCTGTGAAGCTTTTCTGCTATATCAATTATTAAAAAATGAATGTAAAAATAAGCGTCTAAAACATGATTTTAAGCAAATTGCATAAGATTTTAGTTCTAATTTATAGAAAATGGTCATTAGTAAAGTAAATAAATATATACAGTTATTAAAAATAGATACTAAGATATGCACTAAAAAAACCCACTAAAAGTCGACTTCTTTCAAAAAAGACCGTTTACTCCAAATAAATGCGGGTCAGTTTTGCTTTATTTGCAGATCTGCTTCATGCATATAAAATATTGAACACTTACTTACCAAAGTGGAATTTTAGTAAATTCAATGAGTCCTATTCCTTCAACTAATATGGTACAATCTTCCATTGCAACATTCAAAGGATTTTTGAAGGTGAGAGCAATATTGAAAGCTTGACCTAGCTTGGGTCTAACAGTTTCGTGATACTAAGATTAAAAAAAAAAAAAAAAAAAAGAAAAACATTTAATAAAAATAAAAACAATGGAAAACAATCAGTAACAAAGCAAAACTGTTATGTAGCAAATATTTCACTCTTAAAATTACTCAACTATTTTTTATTTAATCAAACCGCGTAGAATCGCCTTTTTGACACAAAGCCTTCGGGCAATTTTTTGACCTCAAACTAATTCAATAAATAAGTAATTGCATGCACAAAGTTAAGAATTATTACATAAAACACTTACATTATTTTAAATTATTGAATATCAATATTTTGTATACATAAAATGTTAAAAACAGTCTTTGAAAATAATGCGCATAGCAGATTCAACTTTAGTGAGAGGCAAGGAATACAGCTCTGTTGTTATAAAACCAGCTCAGAAATAAATCGACTTTTCATGACGTCCAAAGGGTCAGAAGAAATCACCTGGTGGCTGTTTATCGAGTCAAAGAGGTGTTGGCTCAGTAGCGTGCAAATTATCTGAGGGAGAATCAACTCCCTGCCCATTAAAGCAGACTCAACTGGGGGCCTAAACCAGTGAATTGTGTCAAACTTACAGAGTTGCCAATAAAGAAAGTAAGGCCGGGTGCGAAAACTTTTCCTAAGCCTTGTCATTGTACTAAGCAAATGTATCCTTTCTTTCCACAACGCCACGATTTCCCAAAAAGCTTACATGATATTCAAATGCATATGAACAGGGACAAAAATATTCAAATAGTATATATATTTATACAGGACCGGACTACCACTCCGGCAGTCCGTGTCCCAGCACAAAGTAAAAAAAATCGAAACGTGCAAAACGAAAAAAATATGGTTTTTAAGATTGCTTTGTAGAAGCAATTTCTGATCTTGTTGAGCCATAAGTGGAAGAAGAGGAAGATAAAAAATGCATCGCACATGCAAATGGAGACAACTACCGACAAGTACATCCTGGCGATTTTGGTTTTGAATTCTGATTCAAGACTTTTGCCTGGAGGTATCTCTGATTCAGAAAAAAATTGTCTTTCGAAAGCATATCTAACGTCAATAACTTTTCTTTAAAGGTGAAAAAATTTTAACAAACTTAAGAAACAAACATGAGAAGGCAAGGATATTTTTATGAGGCGGATATGAAAGGAAAATGTACGAGGGTGGAAGCAGTGATTAAAAATATCAAACGTCGTGCTTTTTTATGCTATGTGATTGGCATTTTTTCAAACTGGTAGTATATTACCAAATAATCATCATTAGAAAGAATTAACTTCTGTAATATTGTCCGAAACTTGTAATTATTTTCTTCTTCACCATCTTTCAGATGAGCCATTCTTTTGACGAACGTTAAAGAACTAGCTTTAAAATTTCTAAGTGACACCATATAGGAAATTCGAATTAACGCTATAAAGCCAGTGAGGTATCAAATCGGTCAACATATGAAGCATTGGTGAGGATAACGATATAGATAGTTTCATAAGAGATGAAATATTTGTGTATTACTTACGCAAATAATGATTCAAATTTCTTTGTTGTGACATGATATGGTATGAGAATTTAAATCATGTTAATCCCATCAGCAAACTCAAGCATGAAAAAAAAACTACAATATTACAATGGCAATAAAAGTTTTGGAAAGTTCCGAAAGTTGCGGATTTTTTTAGGAATTTGAGATTGAGCAATCATTTTAATGACATCCTTATCGATGTTGGTAAAATGGCACTTGAAAAAGATGCAGATAAACATTTTGAATCAATAGCAAGACATCGAGTTCGTCGTCGGAAAGACAATTTGATTATGAAAATCAGGGTGAATTCATAATTGATTTGCAGCAAAAATATAAAATTACCACTTTGTTGACAATACAATCAATTATTTAGAAAAAGAATTTCTCAGCTGCGACTTCACAACAGTTACTCCTGTTTTTTATCATATAAAAAAACTGGTGGAACCAGACAGCTCTATCTAAGGCTAAGTAGAGCTCTATCTAAAAAATGTTACAGTAAAAATTGGGAAATATTTTCAATCTAAAAATGTGCGTAAAAAAGAAAGGGAATTAGATGATCTGTAAAGCTCATGAAATAACCCAAATTTTTGTTAGCTGAATATGTGGACTGAGTTTTACTGGTGCCTTAAAATCAATCACGGAAAAAAAGGCATTTTTAACTCACTCCGTATTTCAATCACCCATAACCAGTTTAAAAATTCGGGTTCATAACGATATGTTACAGGATGATGCAATGATATATGAGAACGGTTCGTTCTGTACAAAGTATGGACACAATTCCATTCCACGATTTTGATAAGTGGAAGATCAATGCTCCAAGTAAACTCAAAACCTTCAATGGTTTATATTCGTTTAGCGTTATTGAGCTTAACTGATGTGAGACAACATAACAATATATTGTATTGACTACTTTCCTCAGTAATCATTTTGAATGGATAATAGTATAATTCTGAATATAAGACACCAGTAAAGCTCAGTCCACATTTTCAGCTAACAAAAATTTGGATTATTTCATAAGCTTTACAGATCATCTGATTCCATTTCTTTTCTACGCACATTTTTAGATTGAAAATATTTCCCAATTTTTACTGTAACATTTTTTAGATAGAGCTCTACTTTTCTCTCTGGTTCTACCAGTTTTTTATATAATTTCATAGCTTTTTCAGATCCTTTCAGGAACTTTATCTATCACTTTCAACTAACAAATATAAACTATTATTAGTATTAGTTTAAAGTTGTTAGTAGGCATATTAGTTTGGCGAAATACCGGAAATAATGCCAAGTTAACTTCAATTTTGGCGAGTAATTTTGGGCGCCAAAATTGGCGATATATCTCCAAGTTGGCGGCAGAACCTCCCCCTTTCAGATAGAAGGGGTAGCATTGCAGTTTCTCTGTATCTACGCAGATTTTCTTATGACCATAGGCATCTACACAGATTTTCATAGCTTCATTTTTAAAATCGTTATTTTTATAAATATAAAAAAAAATTTCTATATTATCCCATTTTAAATTGAAATATCTGTATTGTAGTAACTATTTTGACGTCGAAAACACTCAAATAAAGGTGCGATGTTGTTATAACACATATTTAGTTTCAGTTTATGTATATGTTTATGAAAAATATCTACTTTTTGTTTCGAATGATGTCAATTTCAGAAATTCAAAAATCAATCACGAGAATCAGAATTTTTATTAATATATATAAAAAAGAACACGTGTTATCTTTTCTTTTTTAAATTATTGAACTGTTTTTTAGTTGTTGGCAACTCGAAAGAAATAATTGAATTAGCAATTAAAAAGGAGATATTTCTACAATGCTAAATTATGGAAGGTATAGCGTTATGTAAATTTTAAATGGGTGCCATTTCCTTAATTTTTGATATTTTTTTTACCGGTCTTTCGAAAGGCACATTCCTAAATTAAAAGCTTTCGAACAAGCTATTACACGTCACTGAATGTTTCCTGATTCGGGTTATAACTGAGTTGTTTGTCTTTTTTCCTTGTTTCACGAACAAAAAGTGGCAAAACAGGGGTTCTGGATCTCCTAAACTAGTCGGTGGATCTGGAAGAATTTTTGTAAACTTTGAGATCTAGAGTAGGATACTTTTCCTTTTCAATTTCGTCGCGATACGATGATTAGTTCCAAAGTTATTAAGAGGCAAACTTTGGACTTTAACATTAGAGATGCATCTGAGCTCTACTATACAGCACTATCGTGCTGTATGATATATATGAGAACAAAAAGATGTGTATTCTTTTGTAATTCAGGCAGTTGCAATGATTGGGAAACCATTTTAACAAACGAAGAATAATGGGTTATTAACAGCCGAGAACTTTGTGATGAAATATCAGTGGTATGTTTGTTCTCTATCAGAAAAAGATTTATCACCTTTGAAAGTTGTTGAATTGATAACAAAAACGAATTTTGCTCCAGGCTTGAGTACTGATCTGAGAATTTCAGTAACCTTTCTAACAATTGTCGCAATCAAGGAAATCAGTTTTTCCAAACTAAAAATTATCAAGATCAAGAACTGTTTGCAAACAACATCATCTAAAACAGGATTGTCAAACCTCGCTATTTTAGAAATTGATTATGATCTCAGGAACAGTTTTGATGTTTCTAAATTAATTAAACATTTCTCAAACCTAAAAATTCGTAAAAAAATCGCCTGAATTTTATTTTTGTTAAAGTATTTTAAGTGAAAAGTTAATGCAGTGGACTTGCTCTTTACTGAACTCTCATGGAATGCGTTGCTACTACTATTAAGTAGGGTGTCTGAGCCAGTATTCGATCAAATAAAGTTGGTTTTTATTACATTTCCTTACATTTAAGTTTTAGAAATAAACTAACATGATTGCCGCAACCCAAAATGAATGTTCTAACATGGACAAAAATGAAATCTGGTGAAATTAAACAGCAACAAAATTATAAGTAAATTGTTTCTTTAACTGCTAAACTGATCATTCTGAAAAGAAAAAAAAAATGCCTATTTTTCATATTTTTATAGAATTTTTAGTTTATTTTCACCATTTTTTAAAAAATAGAAATGTTTTCCTAATTAAATCAGAAAAATGCTCGGATTAAATTATTCAAAATTCACACTAAAAATTTCTTGTAAGAATACTAAATCATGATTGGAATACGTATCCCCGTACGTGGTAGGCCAAGTCATGAAAGGCAAAAACACGTTACCCGTATGACGCAAGGGCTCATTAGGGCCATTCTTTATCAGGCCCTTTTCATTCTTCATCTGCCATTTTCATACTAGTTGATCAGTCGGAAATTCGAAGTAAGCCAGACAAAAGTCGATTATTTTAACTTACCGTATTGTCTCCAACTAATCAAAAAACAAAATGTTTAAATTTTCTAATTTTAAAAAAATATCATAAAATGACTTTTTTCACAGTAGTCAGCTGACAACAATATGACAACATTTGAAAAACAATTAAAGATTTTATCTGAAGTATTCAAACAAATTGCAATTTCAAGTACATAATTATAATCTAGCAGTGATTTTGTCTGATTATTTTTTCTTTTTCTTTTTATGTAACAGTTTCTCCTAATTTCGATTTTGATGGGAATTCGAATTCAGATTGCAAACACATGTTCAGTCTACAGAGAGGTAGAGTAGAAATGAGGACCAAAAGAAGTGCTCATAATATGGAGTGTTCACATTAGAGGTTATTCAGAATACAGAGAGTTGCTAAGTCTATGGAGCTTTCCCGGGACCGTCAGAATATGTTCATAATACCGGGGTGTTCACATTAGAGAGTGTTCAGATAGAGAGAGCTCATTGTATAAGTATTAGTGTCAATATCAATTACTAAGTGTGAGTTACACTAATTTTTTAGACGTTTGGTAACAAATGTAAAAAAGACCATAAGGTCATTGTGCCTAAATGCGATAATGTTATTTTACTTAAAATCTTAATGCAAGAATCATTCGTAAATATTGTATAAAGAGGCATCCTATCTTAAAAGAACAAAACCCGAAACATATTTCTGCATTTAAAACCTTTTCTTTAAAAGAATTTTCCTATCAAATCGCCTATTTTACATTGCCCCCGTGTTTTGTAAATGCGATAAAAAAATCCCGAAAATGCTCACTGTTTTTCGTTTTTAATGATAACCTTAAGAACGTTAAAAACTACGTTGGCCCTGTTTAGCGAAAAGACATCGACCATTCACAAGCCAGCATTTTAGCAAACAGTAAAGACATGCAAGCTTAGGATTGGATTGTCTCATTTTGCTAAACAGCGAAAAATATATCTGAATTCCAGCCGTTTTCTGTTTCAATTATCTGACGAGTTAAATTTAAGAAAAGACGGCGAGTTTTCGGACTAGAATTTAAAATCGACTGCGCATTTGCAAGTTGTTATTTTCAACGTGTGCAGAAATGCAACATAAACAGAGAGGTAAATTCTTAGAAAAGAGGATGGGGATTAAAGGGATAGCATGTACAGTGCATGTCAAAAGTTTAAGCACAATAGAAAATTTCAAAAGAAAATTTTATTAATGGGTGAAAGTTACTTCCCTTTTCACATAGCCTACAAATTGTAGTTTTAAAAAAATAGTTAACAGATTCATGCTATAAAATTTATCTTAAATAATAAAATTTATCAAAACAACAAAAATGAGTGTGTCAAAAGTTTAAGCACAGTAGTTTTTTAGCCTTTAGCAGAACAATAATAAAAAAAAATTGATACTTGTTTATTGCTCCTTTATCTTTAAATATACGGTCTTCCATCGATAAAATGAAATTCTGTATTGTTTCTGGTTCAATTTTAAACCAAGCGTTCTCAATGGCATCTTTCAAATCTTTAACTGAAGAATACTGCTTTCCATTTGGATAAACTGCATGAGTGAGAATACCCCACATATTTTCTATAGGGTTTTAATCAGGACTAATTGCCGGCCATTTCAAAACAGACACTTTTTTCGACTTAAGCCACGATGAAGTTGAGATTGAGGTATGGATCTAAGCATTCTCATGTTGGAATAACTATTTTTCTCCCCCCAAAACCTCGGCAACAGGAAGCAAATGATTGGCAAGTGTCTCTTAGTAGTTTTCAAAGTTTTCACGACCACTGATGAATGCTAGAGATGTCTGACCATTGAAAGAAATAGCCCCCATACCTTTACAGAACTACTATTATGTTATCGGCTAAATATACTCCTAGGTTCTTTACGGAGATCATGCAAATAGTACTTAAACCCATAAGGGTCATCGAGGTTCCATTTGTTTTTCATCCTTGAATATGACATTCAGCCACTTTTCACCAAATGACATATGCTCTTTGGCCCATTGTAATCTAGCTTCTTTATGATGTCGTTTGAGACACGGTAATCGAGCCATTTTACGGTATTTGATATATTTGAATACCAAAACTCATCTATAAACAGTTTTTTCGATATTTGTTCTCCAACTGCATATTTTATTTCCGAAAGGGAGTAATTACCAGTTGAAGCCAAATTTCTGATGCGGCTATCTTCGCTCAAACTAGTCACTCGCGGCCTTCCTGTACGACATTTTCGTTTAAAATCATTATCACGAGCCAAAATTTGATGAATACCTTGTTTTGATCTTTTTAATGCACTTGCAATTTCAGAAACAGAATTATAGTTTGCTCTCATACTCCAAATTTTTATCATCTCCTCGTCTAAAAATTCTTTCGACCTGGGCATTTTGTACTAATTCAAAAACAACAGCGAACTGTTTCTTATACACCCAGAAATTGTTTGCGTGCGCAACCGCTTACGTCAGACTGTAAAATTTGCATAAAAGCGATTTTGTACTTAAATTTTTGACACGGTCATTTTTCTTCTATTCTTAAACTCCATGGTTTTAAATAAAATTTAAAAGTTAATTTAAATGAATATGGTGCAAAAATAGATATTATTAACATATACAAGACAGATATTGAAATTAGAGGTAATATTTAAAGTTTTATTTTAAAATTGCTATTGTGCTTAAACTTTTGACGCGCATAATATAACGTTATGATTTTAGGGGGAAGGGGGAAGGTCTGGTATATCGTTAGGAGGAGGGGGGAATCTGTTTTTTTTATATCATTTTTTAAACAATCAAAAATTTTTTTTTATTTGTAACGTGATCTTTGGATGAAAATAGTATGCTATTCATTATTCTTAGTCTATTATCTATTTTTATGAAAATACAAAGTTATTTTTTAAAATCACTAAATTATTATAAATTATTTTATTCTGAAACGTAGAATACCCAAACGTATGACATTCATATTCTTCTTCATATGTGTATACATGTACAATCACGGTTCGAGAAAACATATGTGAAATGCGTTTGAAATAAATATTGTGTATACTAATAAGTAAAACAGAAAGAGAGAGAATATTGTTCATTTGTTTTGTTGATAAGAATTTTTATCCGCATCCCACCCCTCCTCCGTTCCGGGCAATTGCAACAAGGCTTTATAACTGTTGAATGCCTTATGTAACAAAACGCTATTATAAAATACTTTTAAATAGTAACTAATTCTTTCAAGTGTTAATTGACTTCTCTTCATTTGAATCAATGTGGTGCGCGAAAAATAAACGTAACTACTTTTGTATGTCACTCCAGAAAAAAGAAATAAATTCTGGAGATCGAAAACTTCTTACACTTTCATAACGATAGCATTACCCGGTGGGGGTGGGGATTGTAGGGATGATAACATATGACATCAGAAGACGGGGAAAGTGGAGGGCGTCCAAAATTACGAAAAGGTTAATGATATCAAATTTGCACAGCCCTTAACGAAGTAAGTCCATGTAGAATTTCCATGTATTTATATTAAAATGATGTTTATAGCAAATATTACGTTAATTAAATTGTGTTGAGACAGCATAATCCTCTATTAATGTTTCTCTGTAGTCAAATACTTAAATCTATATTTAATTTGATCGAAATAGAAAAATACGCTTAAAAATAATAATAATAAAAAAAAAGATTTAAGACAAAAATTTTTATAACAGAGTATTTTTAGGTTTTCGTTCATCTGACAAAACCCTGTTTGTCTCTGTCCTCTGTCACGGAGCCCGTACATAAAAACTGTATAAGTCAGAGACTTCAAATTTTGTGTATTTACAGCTAAATACCTCGTGACACACAAAAAATTCTAAAAATTTTGAAAAAATCTTATTTTAATTAAACTAGCAAAAGCCGTGCTTTGTTTGGATTCGCGAAGCATTATTTTATAAAGCATATATTTGAAAGTAACAATATTTTTTAATATTATTTTTGCATCTTTATTAAACAAAAACGTTATTTTACGTTTTGGCGCATTTTAATTCTACAAATGTAAGTTCAGCCAAATAACTATCAATTTCCTAGATTTTTTTATATTTATGATGTAAGACTGGCATTAAAAAATATTTTCGAAGCAAACTTTTACAAAATATTTTTTTTAATTTTCAACTAAAAATTCTTTTAAAGATTTTTTTACAATTTCTAGTAGCCACTGGTGTTTTTTAAATTTGTTTGAAATATGCATGTTTACAATCTTTGTAATTAACATCAAATAATCTTTGATAGCTATTTTAGAATAATATATTTGAAGAGAGCTTGAAGAAAGTTACTTCTTCAAAATCCTATTTTCTGGAAAAACATTTGAAATCTGCTCTCGTCGATACTATGAATTTTTAACTGTAAAACTTTTTATTCTAATTTCTTCGTTTTTATACATGTTAGTGCATGAGAATTTTTGATATTGTAGAATTTTTCGTAAGGAAAATTTCTATTGAATGCTTAATTTTGAAGGATTTTCACTCTTGACAACGTTACTTTCGTTTTTAAGCCAACTGGTGCCTATATATCCTCAATATCTACAACTGCTTCATCTAATGTTAAACCTTGGGATTTATGAATTGTAACAGTAAAAGCTAACTGCAGAAGAAACTCTTTCCTTGAGCAATTTATGCTTCCATTTTTCCAGAATTCAATTATTGGGGGAATTGGTACGCACCAATTCTTATAAGTTAAATTACTGTAGTATTCAAATTTATCCATGATTATTCGCGATATCTGGTCTGGTGGCTTGTGATTTTCTTTGTACGTGCAACAATGTCTAAAGTCCCGTTCACTAAACACTTTTCGGTCCACAAATAAGAACAAAACATTACTTTCGATAAAAATGATAAAGTAAGAAATAGTTGAAGTCCATTTGTCATTTCGGAATCGGCCAACTTTTCCTTTAGTACATTTATAAAGAGCTTGAATCGAGGCAACAAGTTCACGCAATTCTTTTAATTTTTCATTTATATAACAAATTTAACAATTAATTTTATTTGTTTACAATTCTT
The DNA here is from genome assembly GCA_964019185.1 of Maratus speculifer. Taxonomy (NCBI): domain Eukaryota; kingdom Metazoa; phylum Arthropoda; class Arachnida; order Araneae; family Salticidae; genus Maratus; species Maratus speculifer. The sequence continues at coordinate 49,356,646 of OZ025290.1, read as the reverse complement.
TTGTTGCCACTTTACAAAAAAAAAAAAAAAAAAAAAAAAAAAGATCTATAATACAATTCTTTTAAAATGTTTAAGTGTCATCTGTGCAAACGATTTTTCTGAATAATGAAAACATATTTTATTTATTAAATTAATCATGATTCTATCTATAATTACTTACTCAATGATTTATAATTTTTTTTTCTGAAAATATACGCGTTTCATTTTTTATTTATTTGCTAAATGCGTCCGTATTGGAAATGTATGTAAAATAAATTAATTAAAATAATATTTTTTTAACGTTTTACTGTAAAAAAAATTATATTCTGCAAATCTACAGATCATATTTTATTTTTGTGTTTAATTTGAAGTCAAAATATTGAATAGATTTTTTGTAAAGTGTACGACAAATTGTAATTTGAGTGGCCTAGTAGAGGATTCGCTTCGCTCATCCTAATTAATTTCTTCCGTTCATCCGTTATCCGTTATATCATCCGTTCATTTTTGTGATTTAAATTTCTAAATCGAACCTTAATTTGAGCGTTTTGTGTGTAGACATCGTAGCTTGGACAGGAAGCATTGCGCTAGTAAACAGATGATTTTCAATTCAAGCTCCTGTGTTGGAGCTTCAAATTTTCATATCAAGATGGATTAATTAAAAGAAATTTTGTATTTTTGCATGTTTAAGAGTTTCTATTAGAGATCTGCAAGGGCCGGTTTCGGGCCGATTTTCATTAACAACATGTCCCAGTCTCGGCCCGGGCCGTGACCAGGCTTTTCTTTTTTCTAAAGACTCGGGTCGGGCCGGCCGGGCCTCGTCACTAACTCTTCCGGGCCGGACTTTACTTTTTTTCCTGAGGAACCATACAGGGCAGGGCCTAATTTTATTTTTTCTCGCCAAGAATGACTTCTTTCTATCTTGTCTGCAAGGACCAAAATACTTAGTCCTGGTTGAATCACCCCGTATGAAAATCATTTTCTCGACGCGGCCAAGTCTGTTAAAAAATATGTATAATTTGGCTTAGTCCAATAATTTTTGCAAAAAAGGCATTTACTTTTATTATTTTTTGGCACTATTTTACAATTAAACATTGATATTTTTTCCTTTTAATTAATCGTTTAATGAATCGTAGATTTATAGGTTTATTAAAATAGAGTTAAACGCATGAAAAAAGAACCTGCCTAATAGAACCTGGAAATTTCTTTTAAACTTCTTTTAAACTGTTCTTCCATGCAAAATGAATACAATAACAAAGCAGATAAAATATATACACTATATGCCCAAAGATGACCGTCCACTTGCAATTTTTAAAATTTTGATGTATATCAAGAAAAGTACATGAGGAATTATCCTAAAACTCTTAATGTGTAAACATAATACTACAAGTCATATGTTTCCGTGAAGATTTTTTCCCGAAACTCCATAGAGGACCGTCAAAAAATTGAAAAAGAGAAATATCTTTTGGATAACCATGTCAAAAGTAATGTAGCAAAAGCGTCCAAACTGTAGATATGATTAAATGCATTATTGCAATATACTGTGTTCATTTTTATACCAACAGCATGCGTATTCGTAGAAAAATGAAAGTTTTTATAAAAACAGTCCCAAATTTTTCGAAGTTTTTTGCTTATAATTTAAAATGTTCTTAATATAAAATAATGTTCTTTTTCGAAAATAAGTCAAACAACATTGTACACCATATCCTATAATCAAACTTAAAAAATAATTAAAATTGTGTGAAAAATGAGCAGGTTTACTAAATAACTTTTTATTGCGCATGCGTGAAGGCTATCAAAATTTCTTTTGCATATAATGTAAGCTAAATGTATAGCGCAACTTTTGTAAAAGTCTCAAAAACATAACTTGAAAATTCTCAAAATAATCATCGAGAGAACATATCAAAAATCCGTTATTCCCAAAATAAAGCAAAAAGATAAGGGGTTGTGTCCATTTACCCATTGATTAATGCCAGTATAGCATACACAATATGGCACGTACTACTATGTTTGAATGAAATCGATTTTTCTAGGAGAATTTCAGAAGGCCTCATGGATATTCCCAGGATTGATTTGATAACTTTGTTCTTAAGAATGAAACACACACACACACACACACAAAAAAAAAACAATGGAAGATTTAATTTGAAATAGAACTACAAACACCAAGAAAGACTTGTGTTAGCTAAATGAAATTTTGTAGACGTGTTTATACATCTGAAAGATGACATTGATTTAAATTTCAGGCTTCGCACATAAGTGTGGCGCTAGTAGCGCCACTCACAACTTTAAAATCAGGTTTGCTTTAAATGCGTGCTGTAAAGCTCGTGAGCATTATTTATCTTCAAAATTTTACGAATTGAGTTGAGGTTGATCATGAATGCCTTTAAAAAGACGAAGAAGCCATTATCATCAGCTCCCGAGTTGGAAAGAGGTCGTAAAGTAGGGCTACAAGAAAGTGGATTTTCTTTCCGCGATTTTGCAGAAAGACTTGGACGGAATGTATCCACTGTGCATGATTGTTGGGAATAGTGGTCAAGGGATGGTACTGCCACAAGAAGACAAAGTTCCGGGTGAACACGTGACACTACTGAGATAGAAAACCGTCGTATTCGGCGTACGGCTGTGGCGCGTCGTACTGCGTCTGCGACAGAAATTCGAGCTGCAGTTGGTACCACAGTGACACAACGAACTGTTAGAAATCTGTTACTTCAAGGACAGCTCGATGCAAGGCATGCATTCCACTGACTCTAATTCATTGCCGTTTGCGACGTCAATGGTATCAAGCCAGAACTCAATGGAGGATGGAGTAGTGATTTGTTGGGTTTTCTGATGAAAGCAGGTTCTGCCTTAGTGCCAATGACGGCCATGTGCTGGTCAGAAGGAGGCCAGGGGAACGTCTACAACCAAACTGTCTGCGGCCTAAACACACTGGACCTACAATCTGGGGTCATGGTCTAGGGAACAATTTCCTATGACAGCAGAAGCACTCTCGTGGTTCTCCCAGGCACACTGACTACAAATGTGTACGTCAGTCTAGTAATTCAGCCTGTAGTGCTGCCATTCAAGAAAAGCATTCAAGAGGGGTTTTCAGCAGGATAACGCTCGCCTTAATGCCGCTGTGTTAACGCAACACGCACTACAGAGTGTCAACATGTTACCTTGGCTAGCGAGATCACCAGATCTGTCTCCCATTGAGCGCGTATGGGATATCATTGGATGAGAACTCCAGTGTCATCCCCAGCCAGCATTGAACATCACGTATTGACACAGCTTGTACAACAAGCTTGGAACTCCATATCACAAAGTGCGATTCGGCACCTGTATGACACAATGCATGCACGTGTGCAGGCTTGCATTCGAAATTCTGGAGGTTATAGCGACTATTAATGTAACGGTATTTAACCTTTGAGATGCATTTTATTGACCTTAAATTAACCTGTGATCTCGAAAATCTAATCAATTAAACATGTTAACTAGACAAATGCACTGTCCAAATTTCATTACTCTACAATAAGTTTTTCTTGGTGTTGGGATTTTTTTTCCCGTCAGTGTATATTTGTATGAAACAATACTTGGTTAGAGATTTGCTTTGGGTATGATGCGTTGCTCACAAGTCCGACTTAGCCTATGTCTCAGTTGAAATTATCGTTATCTAAGTTCACCATTGGAAATTGAATAGCTACACTTTATTGTTTCTGTCCACGCTTTGAAGAACTTTCAAAAATAGAAGGAACAGCAAACTAAAGTACCTTTTATTTCCATGCATTTTTTTAAGTTCGTAGAATACTTAAAAATCTTATGTCATAACCACTCTTTCACCTGCATTATGAATCATCAACCCGAACTAAAACTGAACAAGCTTCTGAACGTGTGTTCCTTCGATTATAGATAGAAGATAATGATTAAGAACGCCTAATGCCTGGATCTTATGAAGCACTTTGAGAAATTCGAAAAAGACAGTCTGAGGTCTTTTATTATACTGCCCGATATAGAATTCATTAGAATTGTTAAATAAACATTTTTGTGAATTCTTTGATTCTTATCAAAGATGGATGTCATCCAGGTGGATATGAAGAACAATCAGCGAAATAAATGCAGCACAAAAAAAGATATTGCAGATAATCCTCACGGACGTAAATTTAACAACTCACTAGTTTCTATCAAGAGATGCTGGTCTGAACAGAGAGAAATAGACTGTGTTAAGTTGTAAAGAATATGTTTACAAAATATTGTAAGTTATGAAATAAGTATCTTCAATGGTCTAGATCATAGGTTCCCAACCTTTTTTGAACCACCGCCCCCTTTACAATAGAAAAAAATGCCAACGCCCCCTCTTCCATAGTAATTAGTTATACAAAATATTGTAGCATATTATCTATATTTTATCTGTTTAGCTATCTATTAAGAATCACAAAGTTGATGTTAATTAAACCAACCATCAAATGTAGTAAAACTCTGTTTATTAAAAAAAAAAAAAAAAAGAAAGGAAAAAAAAAAACTAAATGGTTGAGGTTGATGGAGTTTTATTAATTTGTGCATGTCGGATTCTAATTTCTTTAACATCTGTCACAAATTGTTAGATTCAAAGATGTCTATGCCTTTTTTTAGACTGTAGATTAGCTGTTAAAACTGTTGTTAGCTTTCGTTTTTTCAAAACTAAAAACTAAAACAGAATCACTTCACCTTTTTCATTTATGTATAAAAAACATTTTATATTTATTTACTTAGAACAGGTGTCACAAATAAAAAATTAAAAAGTTGACATGTTTCGGTTCATTCATAAGAACCGTATTCATAACACATAAAATCAGTAGAAAACTAAATGACACTGGATATAAATATAATTTAAAATCCCAAAACAAAACATTGCGCCCCCTATGATCGTGAATAGCCATTGCCACCGCGGCATATAAATATAATATATTTGGATCGTAAATTAAATTTAATATGTATAAAATTAATATTAATATAAGTAGAAACTAAATGACACTGGATATAAATATAATTTAAAAACCCAAAACACAAAATATTGCGCCCCCTATGATCGTGAATAGCCAATGCCACCGCGGCTCCCCCTATTAGACTCACCCTCTAAATATTTATTAAGTAATTCTAACCACAAACTCGGAATGTCATAAGAATAAGAATCATTACAAACCCTATCCCTCCCAGAATATATCTCTATGGATTCACGGATGATTGATTTTCGGAATAAACTTGAAATGAACACTAATCTACTATCTTTAAAACAAATTTTAACCCCCCTCTTTAAAAACAATCTTGATAACGCAGTCTTATCCCTACCAAATTTTATGTCACATTCATGCTCTTTCTTTCTAACCCCAAACTTTCTACTTATCATACCGATATAAAAATTAATATCCCCCCTTCATTCTCATATGGAATTTCATACACCCCCGCTAGATCTTAAAACATCTTCTATACAGAGCTTTTGATCCGGTTCCACAGGATGATCTAGCGGGGGTGTATGAAATTCCATATGAGAATGAAGGGGGGGATATTAATTTTTATATCGGTATGACAAGTAGAAAGTTTGGGGTTAGAAAGAAAGAGCATGAATGTGACATAAAATTTGGTAGGGATAAGACTGCGTTATCAAGATTGTTTTTAAAGAGGGGGTTAAGATTTGTTTTAAAGATAGTAGATTAGTGTTCATTTCAAGTTTATTCCGAAAATCAATCATCCGTGAATCCATAGAGATATATTCTAGGAGGGATAGGGTTTGTAATGATTCTTATTCTTATGACATTCCGAGTTTGTGGTTAGAATTACTTAATAAATATTTAGAGGGTGAGTCTAATAGGTTAGCCGCGGTGGCATTGGCTATTCACGATCATAGGGGCCGCAATATTTTGTGTTTTTAAATTATATTTATATCCAGTGTCATTTAGTTTTCTACTTATATTAATATTAATTTTATACATATTAAATTTAATTTATGATCTAAATATATTATATTTATATGCCGCGGTGGCAATGGCTATTCAGGATCATAGGGGGCGCAATGTTTTGTTTTGGGTTTTTAAATTATATTTATATCCAGTGTCATTTAGTTTTCTACTGATTTTATGTGTTATGAATACGGTTCTTATGAATGAACCGAAACATGTCAACTTTTTAATTTTTTATTTGTGACACCTGTTCTAACAAGGAAGGTCTCCATACGGGCATACTCAGAAAAATCTGAAAAAATTACAGAATGTTCTTCTCATATAGTTATACATGTTTATAAAAAACATTTCGCGGAATCTCCTTATAACGTCCGTAAAAAAATAATAAAAATTTCGTTTATTTGGCGATTTATCTCCGGTTGGCGAAAAAACGAAATTTTGAAAAATACGCTTTTACGCTTCGAATACTTTTTAAAGAAAAAACTTTCTATGTTCAATTTATTTAAATAAGTTTAGTTTAAGTAATTTTAGTTTTGCATTTTTACTTTACTTTAAGTGTAATTTTGTCACATACGTTTATACGTACTTAAACAAAATGAAATTAATATATTTTATCATTTAAAACACAATTTAAATTGATTAAAATTGTTCCAAATTGAAAAATACACTGTTAAAAATCTGCTGCATTTTGTTGCAACGCACTCCCTTGCTTGTATAGAAAACGGTTACTTGGCCGTGAAATGGAGCTTTCTCATTGGTTGGAATAGAGATATTATATACAAGCGGAGGAGTGCGTTGCAACAAAATGCAGCAGATTTTTAACAGTGTATGACACGGCCAATTCACGGTGCTATGGAGCATTCTCATTGGTCAGAAGAGAGATATTCTTTAAAAGTAGAGGAGTGACGTTGCAGTACATGCTGCAGATTTTTAACAGTGAAGTCAATTGAAATCAATTTTCAGATTCGTTAAAATCGTCTGCTTTTGGCGAGGAAATGCACTGCTCGCCAAATCCCGCGTCGCTTTCAGCTTTTCACGCCAATTATTCCAAACTATTTTATGTTTTTACATATCTAATAATGTAATTCCGCCGCTAATTTTCACTGATCCTTTATTACCTACATGAGTAGTTTAATTCGTATTTTTTTCAAAAAATTCTGAGTATGCCCCCAATGGAGACCTTCCTTGTAAGTAAATAAATATAAAATGTTTTTTATATGTAGATTAGCTACTGCACGGAACCCACTCTGAGCTAAATATGATGCAGGAAAAGCGATTAAAATTTAATGTATACTCTCATTCACAATCCAGGTTAGAGAGCTGTATTGGGTTATGAGATTGGAACTCTTGGTATCCATTTCCAAAATTTACTTTTAGTTCTCGTTTACTGTGAGTTCCTCTTCCAAATATAATGATACTGCTGTATATGTATTTGCGAAATCATCTAAAAAGGGTCTTTGAACAAGTCAGATGTGGCAAGATCAAAGCTTCCATTTCATACATGTTAATACTTGTAGGATTATAGGGCAACATATGAGATTTCTCAGCAAATACACAAACATTGTGAGTTTTCTTTGTGAGGCATGTGAAATATTGCACTGATCCATTTTTCCTTCAGAGTCATCTCTCTAGAGGGCAGCACTAGAGCTGTTCCATGCAACTGTTCATCCAACTATGATAGTGAACTTTAAGCAAGAGCAGTAAGTATGGAGACTAGCACCAGATGGCAACACCAAACATTTAAAATCTCCATACATATGACTATAAATGCAAGCTCAGCTGATTACCTTTGTTTCAAGAGGTTGAGAACTTTCAGATACTTTTGAAGGACCCTTAGTTTCGTTATAGGTCCTCAGAGGGAAAGACATGCCTTCCCTTTCTGTGATTTTCTTTTATGTAACAAAGGAAAGCTAATGCAGCTTCCTAAGAATACACTGAGAGGACCTGTCTTAAAAATTCAATATAACTGTTCTTAACACTTATCTAACTGCATTTTATTTTTGTTTGTTTTAGTATAATAATCAAGAAATAAATTTTCAAGTGTGTTATATCCTTGTCAACTGGAGTTTCTTGTTCCATCTTCTACACAAGTACACCGTGTATTTCCACTATTTCCTTCTGTTTACTATCTACTGTGATCAGGTAAGATCTAATCTAATTTTATACTTAGTGACATTGTGGAATAATACTGGGATTAACAATAATTTCTTCTATCACTGTTCCCGCATTCAACAATACTTCAAAATCCGCTATCACGGTATCAAAATTAAATAACAATCTGTGCTCATCGTGAGAATTTTAATGGTATGAAATTCCGTGCATTATTTCTAGAAATGGATAGAAATAACTGACTATTGCGAATATCGAGAAAAATGTAGAATAAATGCACCACCTGTTGTGCGATTTACACCAGAACATAATCAGCAATAATATTTATCAAGGTAAAACTGCATCTGAAGTTTGATAAAAATATGTGCATTAGCTCTTGAGATACAGTTTTTATGAAAAACGGGAAATTTTCAGCATAGCAGAGATAACTATTTCTTGATATAGAGCTGTTGCAGAAATCGTGAAAAAGACAGATAGCCGCAGGATTCTTTGAGAGATTTTTAACAAAATGTAAACAGCATCTATTCATGTCAAGGAAGAACCAAATCTGAAGTTTGGTGAAAACCAGTGCATTAGTTCTTGAGATAGAGCTTTTGCTGAAATCGTGAAAAAGGCATCCTAGCAGTGTCACCTTTTATGCAATTTTCAGCAAAATGCAAACAGTATGCATTCTTCTCGAGGACTAACAGAATCTGAAGTTTGATGAAAATCTGTGTCGCAATTTTTAAGATAAAGCTGTCGCAGAAATCGGGAAAAAACAGCATAGCAGCGCCACTCGTTGAGTGATTTGCACGAAAAACAAATCAGTATCAATTTATATCAGGGACTACCTGAATATACATTTTTGCTAAATTCCGTGCGTTAGTTGTTGAGATAGAGGGCCCACAAAATTTATATCACATGCAAACAGAGTCGTAGACTCACAGAATCACAAACAGGCATTTTGTAAAAACACGTTTTTTAAAATCCCTGATCCCTAAAACCTGTAATTCCGTCAAAGACCAGAACTCGAAAATGTTCACGAATCCAAAATACTTTCTTTTGTAAAGATAGAAGAAAACAAAAATATCACATATCTTTGTCTTTTCTAGTATCAGCACGCATTTATTCAAATGCTATTGTAGCCTAGGGGGCTTCATGGCTTCATTTGAAAAAACTTTTTGGCAAATTAAGCACATAGGTAACGATTGGTTTGTAGGAGAGTGCCTAGATCCACATTTCAAATGTTTAATAGTGTACTTCTGGCTTTCTCCTTCGATTAAGATATTTTGGAACATAAAAAATTTTCCTATTTAAGTTGAAATAAATTTACTTTTGAACAAATTTATAGATACACCGATTTTTATCATTTTCACTAAGAATAAACTAGTTTCTTGAACTGATTCAAATCACGGATTCGTTTAAAAATAACTTTTCAGGCATACGTCGTCATACTTTTCTGGAACTACAGGTTAATAAAAAAATTATGCTTAAAACTTTTATCTAGCCACTTATCGCGAATTTTTTACTCCACAAGTTTTGAATTCATAATGATATTTAATCCGCGTCATAGCGATTTTTCATGTTCCAGTGGGATATTTTAACATTCTTGAAAGAATTGAGCTACAATGCTTTTCGCCTGATAAAATAAATTTCTGTTCTCGTTGATTTTATCCCTTCTTCGTGTTCCGTGTTTTTTTTTTTTTTTTTTTTTTTTTTTTTTTTTTTTTTGACATTATTAAAATAAATTCAATTCCTACCCTACCCCCCTACCCCGCAGATCTTAGGTTCGTTTGTATAGATTTCCATTTAAAGGTGCAGTTAAGGTTTTTGTCCCGGATTGGGGACTTCTTGATAGAGGCTGACGCAAATCCATTTTGTTTCGGCTAATAGGTACCCAATTCGTCATGAATCTACTGCGCCGGAGCGTAACCGTCGAAAGTTCCGAAGGTTACTGCCGGAGCTGGAGTTGCCAAATGGTGGAAATTAGCTTGGTTTTTCTACTGGGTACCGATTCGGGTGCCAAATCCGAGAGTGCAAAGAAGATCAGCTATTTTCATTACATTAGTTCCTATATAGGTAGGTACGTCATGACCGCCCCCCTTGACTGCCCTAACGCCCCCCATTTTTCTCTAGACTCGCTACCGCCCCCCTGGAAGGCTCCAGCGCCCACTGGGGGGCGGTACCGCCCCCGTTGGGAACCTATGGTCTAGATGTTTTCTTAATTGTAAGAAAACAGATGTTGTTAGTTCAGTCCGTCTTGATGTTTAGGACTTTTTTGGTAAAGAATAAATTGTTGAATTTACTGATGAGGTTTTATGGCTTTGTATGCAGCTGAAAATCTACATCTTTCTCATCGACAGTAAGGCTATATTACTACTTAAAACATCTCAACCTCACTCAATTTTTAACAAATTGGTACAGTCAAGTGTTTATTTGATACCTCAAAGAAAGGAAGAGTTGCAATCATATATACAATACTTAATTCTAACAAAGAGAAACTTTAAACTCAAAGATGTTCATTGCTCCTAATGAAATTGGAGCAGGCTTTTATGATCCAAGGCCTGTTCTTGCAAGCTTCCTAAAGAGCAAAGAAAGAAGGAGAAAGCCTCCAGACAACAAAATCTATGAGAATACCGAGTTTGGAAAAAGTTACTACTGAATTAGTACTGAGTTTAAAAATATTTACCTAAGACAATAACTTGTATAAAACACCTTAACTATTGCAATTATTATCGTAGAATTTCGGAAACATTACAAAAATTAAAGCATTTTGGAAATATAAAAATTTAATAATAAAGTTAAAACTTTTAGACGTAAAAAACAAAATCATTTTCCTAGCCTGCATAATTCCACTATTTGTCATATACAAATAGATGCGGCCCTTTGTATAAAAATTTTGAACCATTGTAATTATTGATGTATCATTTTGGATATATTTTATAGAGAGATTTTGATTATTTAAAATACTAGAGGTCTCTGCCCCTTACAAACTATGCTCGTAAACCCCGTTAAAAATCAGTTAATTTGATCAACAGAAAGAAAAAAAAAAAAAAAAAAAAAAAAAAACGGAAGATTGAGTTATAATAATAATAAAAACAGTGGCGATCCTCCTACAAAAGGGTATTCAAAATTTTTTATTTTACGGGGGAGATTTAAAATAAAAAAAGCCGTTTATGTTTAATAAAATAAGATTATTCAATAATTTCAGAAATCATCTAATATAAAATGAACTTGGTCAACAGGATCTTAACTTCCCGGTACTTTTTATTAACGCTTTAAGATAATGGATTTAAATAAGTGATTCTTAAATGTAACGTTTTAAATCTGACGTAATTTTCATCAAATATTTTTTTCTTTTGTAATATTCACGAAAAAATATTTTTACCGTTAGAAAACAAAAAATATTCTTATTTGGACTGTTTTATTTTGTTTTTAAATCTGACGTAATTTTTATCTGTTTACAAATTTTAACGCATAATAACGAATTTATTATTGTACAATTTACTGTCTCTTTCAAAATCCACGTGTAAATGTAGTTTTTAATCTATAATTTTAAATATTTTTTAGCTTTTAATACATAACTAGCAGGGGAGACCGAGCTTAGCTCGGTCAAAATTAACTTTGTGTTGATCTCGATATAGTATTTTCACTGTATCATTAACTCTGTATTATTACTTTAAAACATGTTTATAATAGTATTATTTAGAAAAACAATAAATAAGAAAACTATGTTTTTATGCGCATATTTATAAATTTTATTTTATTTTAAATTTTACAACGAAAGGACATCGATCTAAATCACTTTTTTAGCTCGACTCTGATTGGTTTAACCATGCATCTCGAATCCTCTTAAGAATGTATAAAAAAATTCTTTACATTCTGAAAGACAATATATTTTGCTAGATATAGCCAAATTTGGAGGCATTCTTTCATTTGGCTCCAAATACGTGTTTTGGTTTTCGTAATTTTTATAGTCGATTTTTTGGCCATATGTCGCCAATATTTTGTCAAATATCATCAAGTTATTGACTTTTGCCATATTCTCGTGACCCTGACCCGTATTACCCAAAATGAGCCACTAATCAAATTTGATCAAGCATGTGACATAGCTCAATCGTCTTCAGGTAATCAAAAACAGTAGAATATAAAATTGAATCAAAATCGTTCAAGCCATTTTTTAGGTAAAATTAGCTTGGCAGCATTCAGCAATGAAGCGAAATGACCCACTAATATAATTTTGTTTAACATGCGACTCAGCCCAATAGTCTTCTCGTGACAAAAAACGTTTTGTTTCAAAATTTAGGTAAAATTGATTGAGTCGTTATTGTATATAATTAGAATGACCCTAGCTCATTAAGACCCAAAATGACCCACTAATAGAATTTTCGCGAGCAAGTGTCCAAGCCAAATGGTTTTCTCTTGCTCAAAAACGATATAATACAAAGTATAGTCAAAATGATGAGTACCATTTTCTATATAAAATTAGCATGACCCATCATGACCAACAAATGACCCTTATAATCGAAAACTCTTAAACGTGTGGCCTAGCTCTTTAGTTTTAGCATGCCGAAAAACATTAGATACAAAATTTAGATAAAATCGATTGAGCTGTTTTTTAGATATAGTTGGTTTGACCCTGACCCCTTATAATCCAAAATGACCCATTGATCGAATTTTCACAAAAATCTGTCCTAATCCAATGATTTTCTTGTGACCGAAAACGATAAAATACAAAATTTAATCAAAATTGCGCGAAACGTTGTCAAGATAAAATTAGAATGACCCAAAAGTGGCCCACCAATCGAAATTTCTCGAACATGTGACCTACCCCAATGATTTTCTCATGCCAAAAATATGTTGTATACAAAATTTTCTTTAAAATTTCGTTAAAATCGACCCACCCATTCTTTAGATATAGCTTGACCTTGACCCCTTAAGACCCACAAATGACCCTTATAATCGAAAGCTCTCGAATATGTGACTTAGTCCATTAGTTTTCTCTTTTCTAAAAATTCTTACATACAGAATTTCGTTAAAATTGATCCTGACGTTCTTTAATTATACATAGCTTGACCCAGACCCTTTATGATCCAAAATGACCCATTAATAGAAATTTTTCGAACATGTAACATAGGCCAATGATTTTATCGTGCCAAAAAAATGTTGCATACAAAATTTCATTAAAATCGATCCACCTGTTCTTTAGATATAGTTTGACCATGACCCATTATGACCCATCATGACCCACAAATGACCCTCATAGTCGAAATCTCTCAAACATGTGATTTAGCCCATTAGTTTTCTCATGTCAAAAAACTGTCACATACAAAATTTCGTTATAATCCATCAAGCCGTTCTTTAAATATAAATAGCTTGACCCAGACTCTTAATGACCCAAAATGACCCATTAATCGAAATTTTTCGAACATGTAACCTAGTCCAATGATTTTATCGTGCCAAAAAAAATTTTGTATACAAAATTTCGTTAAAATCGATCCACCTGTTCTTTAGATATAGGTTGACCATGACCCATTATGACCCATCATGACCCACAAATGACCCTCATAGTCGAAATCTCTCAAACATGTGATTTAGCCCATTAGTTTTCTCATGTCAAAAAACTGTCACATACAAAATTTCGTTATAATCCATCACGCCATTCTTTAAATATAAATAGCTTGACCCGGACTCTTAATGACCCAAAATGACCCATTAATCGAAATTTTTCGAATATGTAACCTAGTCCAATGATTTTATCGTGCCAAAAAAATGTTGCATACAAAATTTCGTTAAAATCGATCCACCTGTTCTTTAGATATAGGTTGACCATGACCCATTATGACCCACAAATGACCCTCATAGTCGAAATCTCTCAAACATGTGATTTAGCCCATTAGTTTTCTCATGTCAAAAAACTGTTACATACAAAATTTCGTTATAATCCATCACGCCGTTCTTTAAATATAAATAGCTTGACCCAGACTCTTAATGACCCAATATGACCCATTGAAATATTTTCTCGAACATGTAACCTAGCCCAATGTTTTTCTCGTGCCCGAAAACCATAGAATGCAATTTTTAGTCAAAATTGCGTGAGAAAATTGCTAGATAAAAATAGCATGACCCACAATGACCCCAAGAATGACCCACTTACCGAATTTTCTCGAACATGTTACCTAACCCAATGGTCTTCTTGTAATCCAAAACGTTACAATATAAAATTTGGTCAAAATCGTTAGAGCCGTTTTTTAGATAAAAATGGCTTGACCCATAATGACCCCAAAATGACCCACTAATCGAAATTTTTCGAACATGTGACCCAGCCCAATAGTTTTCTCGTGCCAAAAAACGATTGGATACAAAATTCCCTTAAAATCCATCCAGCCGTTCTCTAGATATAAATAGCTTGATCCTGACCCATTGTGACCCAAAATGACCCAGTAATCGAATTTTCCCGAACATGGGACCTAGCCCAATGGTCTTCTCGTGCCCTAAAATGGTAAAATCCAAATTTTTGCGAAAATCGTTAGAGCCGTTTTTGAGATAAAATTTACCCCCCCACATACACACACACACACACAATTTTTGCTCGCATTATAGTATAAGATATTTATTTAATTTTAATTTGAAAGTTTTTCTATTGTCACCTGTCAAAAAATTTTTAATTTGTACGAACTTTTTTTCTTTGCGCTGTTTTAACAGATGGCAACAATTTAAAATAATTTCCTTTTCTAAAATATGTAAAAATATATATTTCTCGAAATGCTAAAAATTTGAATTTAAAATTTCAATAAGTCCTCATAAAATGAGTCAAATTAAAATAAATAATTACATTTTGCGCACAGGGAACTTTTAATGTATTAAATGATCAAAAAGTGACTAAATCCCTATGTATATTTTTTGCTTCAATAAAACTTTGATACTACTTGGATAACTCGTTCACCAAAAAGCTTTCGCCAAAATATAAGATTACATGCCAATGAAGAATGATTATAAATGTCAAATTAACTTAACATTAACAAAGATACACGTGTTTGTTATGTCATCAAGTGGATTTTAATTCAACTTTGTATTTACTATTTTATTTGTTCTTCGTTATTTAAAATAAAATTATGTTAATTTATATAATTTAGCGAACAGTTAAGCGATACGTATAGTTTGGCAAAATTGGTCGACGGGATAACCAAGTAGTACCAAAACTTTGTTAATGGAACGAATTTGACCAACTTTAACATTAAACATCTCTTAAAATAATTATTCGATTTTCAAACTGTCTGCACCAGCGTGTTCATCAAAATTTCTCTACAATACCACCAATTTTCTTATTTTTGTAAATAACAACTCATTTAATATTAATGAACAAAGAGCTCCTGCCACATAAAATTCATGGTCAGTGGCGGTGACAGCGTTAGTTACCTGTTTTTAGAATAGAGAAATTAAGTGCAAAATTTGTTTTCTGCTTTAGTTCTACTCTTTTCAAAATGCAGTAACTTGTAGAAGTCAAAAGGTATTTAACCACTATAAGCATAATCGATTTAGTATGACTTATAATAATGACTAATAAAGATTAATTCTTCGCGACGGGAGCCCTTTACAAAAATTTTAATGTTTTGCTAACGGTTTTTAAAAACAGAAATTTGTGCCTAATTAAATCGGAAAAATGCGCCGATCAAATAAGGCAAATTTTACAGTATAATTTTACTGGTGGGGATAAACAATGATTCTTAAGCCTTTCTGCGGCACGTATACGTGGCGCTCGTCTCCAAGGGGTTAACTAACATTTTAACATGAATTTAGATGATAGTTTGTCACTTAGCTCCTTCGCAACAGGAGCCCTTTAAGAAATTTTTAATCTTTTTTTTCACCATTTTTTAACAACAGAAATTTCCGCTGCCTTTAATCGGAGAAATGTTCTGATTAAATAATACAAATTTTACAGCAAACAATTTACTGGTGGGGAAAAATGAAGAATTTTGTGTGCTTCATGCAACACTTATACGGGTCATTCGTATTCCACGGGTTAATATTTTAATTAGGATTGCGAATTCGGTAGGTTAGATCCTATATTTGGTCCATTACTAACATAAAGATTATCAATTTCTCTGAACTGAGAATACAGTCTTTTCTATGTTACCTATCTATAAATTGTAGGGTTTACATATTTAGATGATTCAGAGAAGATTATGTAGTTTATTAACCAGCAACAGAAGTACAATAGACATAACTAATAAGGTAATAGAAGTTAGTCAATCAGTCAGTATTCTTACAGTTTATTTTATTGTTACCGCGGGAGAAGAGGCAATTTATGAACAACATTTGTTTGGGATAAAAGACCAAACCTATTAGAATAATTTTTAAACAGGATTATTCAGTCCGTAAATCAATTATAACAGAGTAATGGAATAAATAATTAATGGAAAGAATGAATTAAAAAATGGAATAAATTACTCTGTTACCAAACCTACTGTCGCCCAGTGAAAATTTGTTAAAATATGCTCATTATAAACATAAATATCGCAGCCTATGGCGCTTCTGCATAAATAAAGCTTGTAAATATGAATTTTTAAAAAAAGGAGTGAGATAAGTTTTTTCGGTCAGAAATCTTCCGTAAGAGTCAAAATCAATGCTCTGTAGAAATTATCTCGGGCCGGGCCGAAATTTTAACTTTTACCATGGAGCGGGTCAGACCAATATTTTTTTTCTTTCGGATTGGGCCGATTTCCTGTTATGTTTTCAGCCGGGACCGGGCTTGGAAATTTCGGTCCGTGCAGACCTCTAGTTTGTATTACTAGTTTTTTGTTCATCTGACATTTGTAATTTTTTTTAATTTAAACCTTTCACACCCATGGTAGAATACATTCTAGAAATTCAGGGAATCTGAATTTACAGCAGAAATTTTCACTGATAAATTTCGTTTTATTTAAATATGGAATGTCTGTTATTAAATAAATCAATTGACTAGAATTGATGGACAAGAATATGTGTTAAATTTATCTATATCTTATACTATAATGCGAGCAAAAATTGTGTGTGTGTGTGTGGGTAAATTTTATCTCAAAAATGGCTCTAACGATTTTCGCAAAAATTTGGATTTTACCATTTTCGGGCACGAGAAGACCATTGGGCTAGGTCCCATGTTCGGGAAAATTCGATTACTGGGTCATTTTGGGTCATAATGAGTCAAGATCAAGCTATTTATATCTATAGAATGGCTGGATCGATTTTAAGAAAATTTTGTACCCAATTGTTTTTTGGTACGAGAAAACTATTGGGCTGGGTCACATGTTCAAAAAATTTCGATTAGTGGGTCATTTTTGGGTCATTATGGGTCAAGCCATTTTTATCTAAAAAACGGCTCTAACGATTTCGACCAAATTTTATATTTTATCATTTTGGATTACAAGAAGACCATTGGGTTAGGTAACATGTTCGAGAAAATTTGGTTAGTGGGTCATTTTTGGGGTCATTGTTTCATGCTATTTTTATCTAGAGATTTTCTTACGCAATTTTGACTAAAAATTGCATTCTATGGTTTTCGGGCACGAGAAAAACATTGGCCTAGGTTACATGTTCGAGAAAAAATTTTAATGGGTCATATTGGGTCATTAAGGGTCTGGGTCAAGCTATTTATATTTAAAGAACGGCGTGATGGATTATAACGAAATTTTGTATGTAACAGTTTTTTGACATGAGAAAACTAATGGGCTAAATCACATGTTTGAGAGATTTCGACTATGAGGGTAATTGTGGGTCATGATGGGTCATAATGGGTCATGGTCAAGCTATATCTAAAGAACAGGTGGATCGATTTTAATGAAATTTTGTATGCAACATTTTTTTGGCACCATAAAATCATTGGACTAGGTTACATGTTCGAAAAATTTCGATTAATGGGTCATTTTGGATCATAAAGGGTCTGGGTCAAGCTATATATAATTAAAGAACGGCAGGATCAATTTTAACGAAATTCTGTATGTAACAATTTTTAGAAACGAGAAAACTAATGGACTAAGTCACATATTCGAGAGCTTTCGATTATAAGGGTCATTTGTGGGTCTTAATGCGTCAAGGTCAAGCTATATCTAAAGAATGGGTGGGTCGATTTTAACGAAATTTTGTATACAACATATTTTTGGCATGAGAAAAGCATTAGGGTAGGTCACATGTTCAAGAAATTTCGATTAGTGGGCCACTTTTGGGTCATTCTAATTTTATCTAGACAATGTTTCGCGCAATTTTGACTAAATTTTGTATTTTATCGTTTTCGGGCACAAGAAAATCATTGGGTTATGACAGATTTTTGAGAAAATTCGATCAATGGGTCATTTTGGATCATAAGGAGTCAGGGTCAAACTAACTATATCTAAAAAACGGCTCAATCGATTTTATCTAAATTTTGTATCTAATGTTTTTCGGCATGCTAAAACTAATGAGCTAGGCCACACGTTCGAGAGATTTCGATTATAAGGGTCATTTGTTGGTCATGATGGGTCATGCTAATTTTATATAGAAAATGGTACTCACCATTTTGACTAAACTTTGTATTATATCGTTTTTGAGCAAGAGAAAATCATTTGGCTTGGACACATGCTCACGAAAATTCGATTAGTGGGTCATTTTGGGTCTTAATGAGCTAGGGTCATTCTAATTATATATAACAATGACTCAATCAATTTTACCTAAATTTTGAAACTGAACGTTTTTTGTCACGAGAAGACTGTTGGGCTGAGTCGCATGTTAAACAACATTATATTAGTGGGTTATTTCGCTTCATTGCTGAATGCTGCCAAGCTAATTTTACCTAAAAAATGGCTTAAACGATTTTGATTCAATTATATATTCTACTGTTTTTGATTACCTGAAGACGATTGAGCTATGTCACATGCTTGATCAAATTTGATTAGTGGCTCATTTTGAGTAATACGGGTCAGGGTCACGAGAATATGGCAACAGCCAATAACTTGGTGATATTTGACAAAATATTGGCGAAATATGGCCAAAAAATCGACTATAAAAATTACGAAAACCAAAACACGTATTTGGAGCCAAATGAAAGAATGCCTCCAAATTTGGCTATATCTAGCAAAAAATATTGTCTTTCAGAATGTAAAGAATTTTTTATACATTCTTAAGAGGATTCGAGATGCATGGTTAAACCAATCAGATTCGAGCTAAAAAAGTGATTTAGATCGATGTCCTTTCGTTGTAAATTTTAAAATAAAGTAAAATTTATAAACATGCGCATAAAAACATAGTTTTCTTATTGATTGTTTTTCTAAATAATACTATTATAAACATGTTTTACTGTAATAATACAGAGTTAATGATACAGTGAAAATACTAGACACTAGAGTTGAACACAAAGTTAATTTTGACCGAGCTAAGCTCGGTCTCCCCTAGTCTTATACTATAATGCGAGAAAAAATTGTGTGTATGTGTGTGTGTAAATTTTATCTCAAAAACGGCTCTAACGATTTTCGCAAAAATTTGGATTTTACTATTTTTGGGCACGAGAAGACCATTGGGCTAGGTCATATGTTCGAGAAAATTCGATTATTGGATCGATTTATTTGGGTCATAATGGATCAGGATCAAGCTATTTATATCTAGAGAACGGCTGGATCGATTTTAAGGAAATTTTGTATCCAATCGTTTTTTGGCACGAGAAAACTATTGGGCTGGGTCTCATGTTCGAAAAATTTCGATTAGTGGGTCATTTTTGGGTCATTATGGGTCAAGCCATTTTTATCTAAAAAACGGCTCTAACGATTTTGACCAAATTTTATATTTTATCGTTTTAGATTACAAGAAAACCATTGGGTTAGGTAATATGTTCGAGAAAATTCGGTTAGTGGGTCATTTTTGGGGTCATTGTGGGTCATGCTATTTTTATCTAGACATTTTCTCACGCAATTTTGACTAAAAATTTCATTCTATGGTTTTCGGGCACGAGGAAAACATTGGGCTAGGTTACATGTTCAAAAAAAAAATTTAATGGGTCATATAGGGTCATTAAGGGTCTGGGTCAAGCTATTTATATTTAACGAACGGCGTGATCGATTTTAACGAAATTTTGTATGTAACAATTTTTTCACATGAGAAAATTAATGGGCTAAATCACATGTTTGAGAGATTTCGACTATAAGGGTCATTCGTGGGTCATTATGGATCAAGCCATTTTTATCTAAAAAACGGCTCTAACGATTTTGACCAAATTACATATTTTATCGTTTTGGATTACAAGAAGACCATTGGGTTAGGTAACATATTCGAGAAAATTCGGTTAGTGGGTCATTTTTAGGGTCATCGTGGGCCATGCTATTTTTATCTAGAGATTTTCTCTAGCAATTTCGACTAAAAACTGCATTCTATGGTTTTCGGGCATGAGAAAAACATTGGGCTAGGTTACATGTTCGAGAAAAAAATTTAATGGGTCATATTGGGTCATTAAGGGTCTGGGTCAAGCTATTTCTTATACTTTAACCTCTTCAGTCCTGATGTCGCCTGGAGGCGACACTAAAAATCACCTTTTAATTAATTTAATTTCTGTTAGAATTGCTAAAAATATATTTAGACTTTTTTAATAGATGTGTGCATGTTAGAAGCATCGATATACAACCTAATACATGTTTGGAGATGTTTCATAAAACATTTATACTGGTTTTTGTGGTGCCACGTAAAATTTGTTTCAGGACTGAGGAGGATAATGCGAACAAAAATTGTGTGTGTGTGTGTGTAAATTTTATCTCAAAAACGGCTCTAACGATTTTCGCAAAAATTTGGATTTTACCATTTTCGGGCACGAGAAGACCATTGGGCTAGGTCACATGTTCGAGAAAATTGGATTATTGGGTCATTTTGGGTCATAATGAGTCAGGATCAAGCTATTTATATCTAGAGAACGGCTGGATCGATTTTAAGGAAATTTTGTATCCAATCGTTTTTTGGCACGAGAAAACTATTGGGCTGGGTCACATGTTCGAAAAGTTTCGATTAGTGGGTCATTTTCGGGTCATTATTGGACAAACCATTTTTATCTAAAAAACGGCGCAAACGATTTTGACCAAATTTTATATTTTATCGTTTTGGATTACAAGAAGACCATTGGATTGGGTAACATGTTCGAGAAAATTCGGTTAGTGGGTCATTTTTGGGGTCATTGGTGGGTCATGCTATTTTTATCTAGAGATTTTCTTACTCAATTTTGACTAAAAATTACATTTTATGGTTTTCGGGCACGAGAAAAACATTGGGCTAGGTTACATGTTCGAGAAAAAAATTTAATGGGTCATATTGGGTCATTAAGGGTCTGAGTCAAGCTATTTATATTTAAAGAACCGCAGAATCAATTTCATCGAAATTTTGCCAGTAAGTTTTTTGACACGAGAAAGCTAATGGGCTAAGTCACATGATCGAGATATTTCGATTATAAGAGTCATTTGTGGATCATGATGGGTCATAATGGGTCATGATCAAGCTATATCTAAAAACAGTTGGATCGATTTTAACGAAATTTTGTATACAACATTTTTTTGGCACGAGAAAACTATTGGGCTAGGTCTCAGTTCGAGAAATTTCGATTACTGGGTCATTTTGGGTCATAAAAGGTCTGGGTCAAGCTATTTATATTTTAAGCACGACAGTATCAAATTTAATGAAATTTTGTATGTAACAGTTTTTGACACGAGAAAACTAATGGGCTATCTCACCTGTTTGAGAGATTTCGATTATAAGAGTCATTTATGGGTGATGATGGGTCATAAAAGGTCATGTCAAGCTATATCTAAAGAGCATGTGGATCAATTTTAACGAAATTTTGCATACAACATTTTTTGGCACGATAAAATTATTGTGCTAACAAGGAAGGTCTCCATACGGGCATACTCAGAAAAATCTGAAAAAATTACAGAATGTTCTTCTCATATAGTTATATATGTTTATAAAAAAATTTCGGCGGAACCTCCTTATAAACGTCCGTAAAAAAATAATAAAAATTTCGTTTATTTGGCGATTTATCTCCGGTTGGCGAAGTAACGAAATTTTGAAAAATACGCTTTTACGCTTCGAATACTTTTTAAAGAAAAAACTTTATGTTCAATTTATTTAAATAAGTTTAGTTTAAGTAATTTTAGTTTTGAATTTTTACTTTACTTTAAGTGTAATTTTGTCATATACGTTTATATGTACTTATAACAAAATGAAATTAATATATTTTATCATTTAAAACACAATTTCAATTGATTAAAATTGTTCCAAATTGAAAAATACACTGTTTAAAATCTGCTGCAATTTGTTGCAACGCACTTCCTTGCTTGTATAGAAAACGGTTACTTGGCCGTGAAATGGAGCTTTCTCATTGGTTGGAATAGAGATATTACATACAAGCGGTGGAGTGCGTTGCAACATAATGCATCAGATTTTTAACAGTGCATGACACGTTCAATTCACCGTGCTATGGAGCATTCTCATTGGTCAGAAGAGAGATATTCTATAAAAGTAGTGGAGTGACGTTGCAGTAAATGCTGCAGATTTTTAACAGTGAAGTCAATTAATATCAATTTTCAGATTCGTTAAAATCGTCTACTTTTGGCGAGGAAATGCACTGTTCGCCAAATCCCGCGTCGCTTTCAGCTTTTCACGCCAATTATTCCGAACTATTTTATTTTTTTTACATATCTAATAATGTAATTCCGCCGCTAATTTTCACTGATCCTTTATTACCTACATGAGTAGTTTAATTCGTATTTTTTTCAAAAAATTCTGAGTATGCCCCCAATGGAGACCTTCCTTGTATTTCACATAATCGAGAAATTTCGATTATTGGGTCATTTTGGGTCATAAAGTGTCTGGGTCAAGCTATTTATATTTAAAGAACGGCAGGATCGAGTTTAACGAAATTTTGAGTGTAACAATATTTATACACGAAAAAACAAATGGGCTAAGTCACATGTTCGAGAGATTTCGACTATAAGGTTCATTTGTGGGTCATGATGGGCCATGGTCAAGCTACATCTAAAGAACGGGTGAATCGATTTTAACGAAATTTTGTATACAGCACATTTTTGGCACGAGAAAATTATTGGGTTAGGTCACATATTCGAGAAATTTCGATCAGTGGGTCATTTTTTCGATAATCTAATTTATCTAGACAATGTCTCGCGCAATTTCGACTGAATTATATATTCTATCGTTTTCGGACACAAGAAAATCATTGGGTTAGGTGAAATGTTTGAGAAAATTCGATTAATGAGTCATTTTGGATCATAATGGGTCAAGGTCAAACTATTTATAACTAAAAATTGGCTCAATCGATTTTATTTAAATTTTATATCTAACGTTTTTCGGCACGCAAAAATTAATGAGCTAAGTCACATTTTCGAGAGATTTCGATATAAGAATCATTTGTGGGTCACGCTAATTTTATCTAGAAAATTGTTCTCACCATTTTGAATGTACTTTCTATTATATCGTTTTCGGGCAAGAGAAAACCATTGAGCTAGGACACATGCTCGTAAAAATTCAATTAGTGGGTCGTTTTAGGTCTTAATGGGTTCAGGTCATTCTAATTATATATAACAACGACTAAATCAATTTTACCTAAATTTTGCAACGAAACGTCTTTTGTCACGAGAAGACTATTGAGCTGAGTTGCATATTAAAGAAAATTATATTAGTGGATCATATCGCTTCATTGCTGAATGCTGTCAAGCTAATTTTACTTAAGAAATGGCTTAAACGATTCTGATTCATTTTATACTCTACTGTTTTGGATTACCTAAAGACCACTGAGCTAAGTCACATATTTGATCACATTTGATTAGTGGATCATTTAAGTAATAAGGGTCAGGATCACGAGAATATGGCAAAATCTAATAAGTTGGCGAAATTTGGCCGAAAAATCGACTATTAAGATTACGAAACCGAAATACATATTTGGCACCAAATGAATAAATGTGTCCAAATTTGGCTACATCTGGCAAAAAATATTGTCTTTCAGAATGTGAAGAAATTTCTTATACATTCTTAATAGTATTCGAGATGCATAGTTAAACTAATCAAAGTTGAGCTAAAAAAGTCCTTCCGGCAATGCCGGGAGGAAGAGGTAGCTTTCATATACTTATTTATTTATTTTAAGGTAAGTTACATTGTTCAAGAATACTAAGCTCAAATTAGTGGAAATAATCTTATAAAATTAGTGATTTTATAAGATTGAAACTAGTTTTTGTCAAGACTGAATATTAATAGGAATTTTTAGAAATTAGTCATCTTTTATTCAACCTGGTTTTATTTTAAGCGATTTAGAGAGTCACGAAATTCCACGATATCATAAAGTGTATGCCATTTTAAAGCAACATTGTGGATCGTTCAGATCAGACCGTTTCAAAATGTCAGCCATCAAAATTCAAAGTGCTATAACTCAGTCATTTTTTAAGATAGAGACAAAATAAAAAGTGTTCTGGAATCTTTGTTTTAAATTCTAACACGTAAAAGAAAAATATTTTTCAATTTTTAATTTTTTCGCATTTAATTTTAAATTTTAAATTTTTAAAAAAATTTAAAATGGCCACCATTTTGAAACAAAATCGTGTATGATGCTGGCCAACGAACTCGGTCGAGACATTTGTATGTACTATGTACATTCCAAGTTTCATTGAAATCGGTTCATAAATACGCGTGTTATCACGTGACAAAAATCAGATCGTTTCAAAATGTCAGACATAAGAAAAATTCAAAGTGCTATAACTCAATCATTTTGTAAGATATAGACAAAATAAAAAGTGTTCTGGAATCTTTGTTTTAAGTTCTAACACGTAAAAGGAAAATATTTTTCAACTTTTAACTTTTTCGCATTTAATTTTAAATTTTAAATTTTTTAAAAAATTTTAAATGGCCGCCATTTTGAAACAAAATGGCGGATGATGCTGGCCAACGAACTCGGTCGAGACATTTGTATGTACTATGTACATACCAAGTTTAATTGAAATCGGTTTATAAATACGCGTGTTATCACGTGATAAAAATCAGATCGTTTCAAAATGTCAGCCATAAGAAAAATTCAAAGTGCTATAACTCAATCATTTTTTAAGATATAGACAAAATAAAAAGTGTTCTGGAATCTTTGTTTTATGTTCTAACACGTAAAAGGTAAATATTTTTCAACTTTTAATTTTTTCGCATTTAATTTTAAATTTTAAATTTTTTTAAAAATTTAAAATGGCCGCCATTTTGAAACAAAATGGCGGATGATGCTGACCAACGAACTCGGTCGAGACATTTGTATGTACTATGTACATACCAAGTTTCATTCAAATCGGTTCATAAATACGTTAGTTATTGCATGACAAAAATCAGATATATATATATATATATATGGTTATATATATATATATATATATATATATGTCAACATTTGAACGGAGGGTGGTTTTGGGGTCTGGGGGTCATGATCGGTGAAAATATACCAAAATTTTCCGGAAGTGCTTTCCTCCGGACGGCTGCAATAGGTAGCTTTTTACTTTTTGTAATGTAAGCTACCTAAAAGTGATTTGGATTGATATCCTTTCGTTGTAAATTTTAAAATAAAGTAAAATTTATGAACATGTGCATACAAACATAGTTTTTTTTATTGATTGTTTTTGTAAATAATACTATTATTAATAACATGTTTTACAGTAATACAGAGTGAATGATGCAGGGAATGAACACAAAGTTAATTTTGACCGAGCTGAGCTCGGTCACCCCTGCTAGTATATTTAAAGAACGGCAGAATCAACTTCATCGAAATTTTGTCTGTAACAGTTTTTTGACACAAGAAAGCTGATGGGCTAAGTCACACGATCGAGAGATTTCGAATATAAGAGTCATTTGTGGGTCATGATGGGTCATAATGGGTCATGGCCAAGCTATATCTAAAGAACCGATGGATCGATTTTAACGAAATTTTGTATACAATATTTTTTTGCACGTGAAAACTATTGGGCTTGGTCTCATGTTCGAGAAATTTAGATTACTGGGTGATAAAGGGTCATAAAGGGTCTGGATCAAGCTATTTATATTTAAAGAACAGTAGGATCGATTTTAACGAAATTTTGTATCTAACAGTTTTTGGCACGAAAAACTGTTGGCTGGGTAACATGTTCGAAAAATTTCGATTAGTGGGTAATTTGTGGGTGATGATGGGTCATAATGGGTCATGGTCAAGCTATATATAAAGAACGGGTGGATCGATTTTAATCAAATTTTGTATACATTTTTGGCACGAGAAAATCATTGGCCTAGGTCACTTGATCGAGTAATTTCGATTAATGGGTCATAAAGGGTCTGGGTCAAGCTATTTATATTTGAAGAACGGCAGGATCGATTTTAACGAAATTTTGTTTGTAACAATATTTATACACGAGAAAACTAACGGGCTAAGTCACATTTTCGAGAGATTTCGATTATAAGGTTCATCTGTGGGTGATAATGGGTCATGGTCAAGTTATATCTAAAGAACGGGTGAATCGATTTTAACGAAATTTTGTATACAGCATATTTTTGGTACAAGAAAATCATTGGGCTAGGTCACATGGTCGAGAAATTTCGATAAGTGGGTCACTTTTGGGTTATTTTAATTTTATCTGGACAATGTCTCGCGCAATTTTGACTAAATTTTATATTTTATCGTTTTCGGACACAAGAAAATCATTGGGTTGGGTCAGATGTTTGAGAAAATTCAATTAATGAGTCATTTTGGGTCATAATGGATCAAGGTCAAACTATTTATACCTAAAAATTGGCTTATCTAAATTTTGTATCTAACGTTTCTCGGCACGCAAAAATTAATGTGCTAGGTCACACGTTCAAGAGATTTCGATATAAGGGTTACTTGTGGGTCATGCTAATTTTATCTAGAAAATTGTTCTCACCATTTTGAGTATACTTTCTATTATATCGTTTTCGGGCAATAGAATACCATTGAGCTAGGACACATGCTCGTAAAAATTCAATTAGTGGGTCGTTTTAGGTCTTAATGGGTTCGGGTCATTCTAATTATATACAACAACGACTCAATCAATTTTACTTAAATTTTGCAACGAAACGTCTTTTGTCACGAGAAGACTTGGGCTGAGTTGAATATTAAACAAAATTACAGTGGGTCATATCGCTTCATTGCTAAATGCTGTCAAGCTAATTTTACTTAAAAAATGGCTTAAATGATTTTGATTCATTTTATACTCTACTGCTTTTGATTACTTGAAGACCATTGAACTAAGTCACATGTTTGATCACATTTGATTAGTGGATCATTTGGGTAATAAGTGTAAGAATTACGAGAACATGGCAAAAGCCAATAAGTTGGCGATATTTGACAAAATACTGGCAAAATTTGGCCGAAAAATCGACTAATAAGATTACGAAACCAAAACACGTATTTGGCACCAAATGAAAGAATGTGTCCAAATTTGGCTATATCTGGCAAAAAATATTGTCTTTAAGAATATGAAGAAATTTCGTATACATTCTTAATAGCATTCAAGATGCATAGTGAAAATAATCAGAGTCGAGCTAAAAAAGTGATTTGGATTAATATCCTTTCGTTTTAAATTTTAAAATAAAGTAAAATTTAGAACATCTGCATATAAACATAGTTTTCTTATTGATTGTTTTTGTAAATAATACTATTATTAACATCTTTTACAGTAATAACACAGAGTGAATGATACAGTGAAAATACTATATCGAGTTGAACACAGTTAATTTTGACCGAGCTGAGCTCGGTCACCCCTACTAGTCTATATTTTAAAGAAGAAAACTTTGTTTATTTGTAGCTAGTAATCTGCGGAATTACCGATACGATTTTAAAGTAATGATACCAAAAATATAGTGTTCGCCCCGAATCAAAGTTAGGCTATATCTAATCTCGATCTCACTAACCCAAAGGGGGTGAAGGAGCAAAAAACGTTCTAAAAATGCGTGTTTTGTGTTACTGAAAGACATAGAAACTTGAAATTTCGCATGCTAATTACTTATATAGTATAAGTGGTCTCTAAGAAAGTTTCTTAAAAAATACAAAATTTAAAAAGGGTGAAAGTGCACAAAAAGCGTTCTAAATCGCAATTTTTAAGCAATCTCGGGAACTTACGAACCGATTTCAAAAGTAATGGTACCAAACTGACGGTGTTCGGCTCCGATACAAATACAGGCTATACCTTATGTCGATGCTACTAACCCAAAGTGGGTACAAAAGCAAAAAACGATCTAAAAGGCGATTTTTGTTTTACTGCAGGGTCTAGAAACATGAAATTTAACATGTTAATTACTTATAGGATAAGGATATAAATGGTTTCTAGGAAAAATTGCTAAAATCATGAAATTTAAAAAGGTTGAAAATGAAGGAAAAGTGTTCTAAAAATTCTAGATTGCGATTTTTAAGCAATATCGGAAAGTAACGAACCGTTTTTAAAAAATAATGATGTCAAAATGATGGTGACAGTTCTTTCTCCAATCTTAGGTCGGTGTCACTATTCCAAAGGGGGATCAAGGAGCAAAAGGCGTTCTAAAAAGGCAAGTTTTGTGCAACTGAAGAGCGAGCTAACGAACCGATTTAAAATATAATGATGTCAAAACCATGGTGATAGCCCTTGCTTTTATATAGGCTTTTTTATGTCTATGTTACTACCACCTCGATGTTGAGGAACCCGTCTAGACATTGAAATAGAAAACGACGAAAAAAAACATTTGTCAGATGCGTAAATTGGAAGCATTTTATGTCAACAAACGACGAATTCTAACAACAATTGTAATTAATCTATCGATTTATACATTTTAAATTCAAAGTGAATTGAAAACATTATCATTTACAGAAACATAGAATTGTGTGTTTGAAAGAAATATTTCTAAAATTGCAGCTATTGCTAAATTTTCAAAGTTATTAACGAACATAACTTGAAGTGTCATTTAAACTAAAAAAAATAATCATCCGGATAGATTCTAATATATAACAAATGCTTTATATAATATTGAAATTAACAGCACAAATATCCAAAATACATTACACATTTGATGTCGCTTTATCCTGTATAATAAAAAAAACGAATATTTATGTTTATGTATAACGTATATGAGCTTTCGGTATTTACCCTATTTATCATATAGTTCTAAATTGTGAAAGACAGACTCTTTATTCTTTCCTTAATTCCTTTTATATTAGCTTGTTTTCAATGTTTTAACTAATTTTTTAATCAAATAATCAAGTACGAAAACAGAATTTATATCTCCTGACAGCGGCTAATTTGGCCTTAAAAGCCTTCAGTCAAAGAAATGTGAATGGAAATCCATTTATAGGGAAATCGCCTTTGTTTTTTAAAGTTATAATTCAAAAATTTTAAAGCTGATGAAAGAAGCGTGCTTTCAGAATTTCATGTGCCTGAATGGGGCTTGACGAGCATAGCCCCTTGTAATAATAATAATTAAAAAAAAAGTTATGTGATGGAAACAGTATGTTAAAACATTTAAACTTGTATCAATCAGGTAATTTTAAGCATATGACTGGCCTTAATATGAAATTTTGAACTTTGTAACATGTTTTTAACTTACCTCAATTTTTAAAGGTGGTATACTAAATTGAAAGTCGTCCTCTATAGCCCAAGTTTGCTTTGTCTCATGGACACTAGCTTGTGCATAAACCCTCAGCATTAAATATTCTACCATTTTAGGCAAATATTCTTTAGGACCCACTTCGAGATCTAGTACCCTTTCTGAAAAAAAGAATGTTTTTTAAAGGTACGGTCACATTTAAACGTCTTTAAACGGACCGATTTAAAATAGCATATAACTGAAAGATTTTTATAGTTTAGAACTTTATACACATTATATCAATACAAGAGAGGGGGAGGTGGATGTATTAAGTTTAAGAGTATTTTATGGTAACAAAATTAATAATACGTCTAAAAAATAGTTAAACTAAACACTTTCATTTCATTTTTTTTAATTGAAAAAAAAAGATTGAACAGTATATTTCATTTTATATAAAAGAAACAAATTTTACATAAAAGACGAATTTAGCCTTTCTTAGTTGCGTTCGTAATTATATAAATATGTAGCAAGTTAGTCGTGATCCTATCCATCTGTCCGTCTGTCTATCTGTGAAATATAACAGCTGAAAAACTACCCAACCAAATGGTTTGAAATTTAATGTATATAATTGTTGAAAAATTCTGTCGGATCATTTCAAATTTTATGAAAATCGAATATCGAATAAAAATTTTAAAATATATTAATAAATTTTTCCTTTATTCTATTAAATCCTATCATAAGTAATTAGTTCTATGATATCCCTTCACAAATAATGATTATAAGTTGCCATGGTGATTATTCTTTTAAATCCTGTCATAATTAACAAATTCAGTGATATCCTTGACAGACAATGATTACAAATTGCCATGCGCTGTAAAAAATCCCGTTAAAATGCAGAACTTGTACTGGTAATCGAAACGCCAGTACTATTTCCTGATTTTAATGGGGGGGGGGGGGAAATCCGTAAATTCTAGAAAAATTTATGTTTTTTTTCATAAAATATTTCCCCTTTTTTCATATTTTTTGCAATTAAAAATTTTCGTTTTAAAGGCAAAAAATATTTTTTCAAGGACAAACTTACATATTTTTAATTTTTTTTCAGGTACATGTTAACATAAGGGACAGAACGCATACATTTAATTCAAACTACAGTGAAGACATGTCACTTACCCTCCAAAGCGATCGAGCCAGAGAGTTGTCCTTTCCCGTTACGCCAAGTTTACACAAACAATGATGCTACGAACTTTCAAATGTTGCGAGTATCTTTAATACTCATTAGGTCGCTGGTTCAATTAATACTACTAATTACTTAAAAATTCTTTATATACAAATTATTTACACATTATTTACATTTCGAATAAAGAATACAGATCTAGCGAAACACACGATAGGTCCGCTAAGATCGCCGAAACCAAAACAATAACAAACGATATTCCAGTGTTGCCAAAACGGCAGACCTAAAGTACAAAAGAATGCGCCATGGAGACGCGATATACAAGACTGTGGTGAAGCCGTAACATACCGGGCCCCGTTGATATGTGCCAACATTCAACAATAATACTAAATGTAACAACAAACAATTGCAAATAATAGAAATTTCAATTCTACAATCAATAATACAGTATTTTCGATAAAATACAATGTACTTCTTTAATATTATTACTTAATATAAGTTTACCAAATGCAAATAGATAAGTTATAATACAAACAATAATTACACTTGAATAGTATGCAAGATAGTTATCAAATTAACACTCAATATATGTAGCAATCTGATAAATTCAACAAGTTAATAATAGTTAATCAAGAATATATACAGACGAAGACACGTAAATTTACACTTATGTTATAAAGTTAAGCTACACAAATTATGAAGCTAAGAATTAAAATATTTTTAAATCTCAAATGAAATTGCTATACATAATAAACAGTTCAATACAAATACAATAATGGTAACTATAATATAATTATTTAAATCTTTCAAAATAACAGAATTCAGCCATTCTCTAAAGGAAGTGGGCAAACTTTAGAGACACACCTCGTAACTATACCTGTTGATGTTTTTATATCTAAAACTCTTTATTTGTACCCACAAAAGTAGTCCCATTATCCGACATTATGGTTGAGCTTTTACCTCTTCTAGCGAAAAATCGTTTCAATGTGGCAATAAATGATTCAGATTGTAAATCTGTCACTATATCTAAATGGATTGCCTTTGTGGCAAGACAAACAAAAATTGCGACGTAAATTTTATTATATATCCCCTTTCTCTGATTTTTATACTTAATCATAAAGGGTCCACAAAAGTCAACAGAATATTTTTGAAATGGCGGGCTAGGATTTACTCGTTCGGCTGGCAAATTTCCCATAATTTGATTTGCCCCTATTGGTTTGTTTTTAATGCACGTTACACATTTGTGAACTATTTTACGAGCCAAAGATCGCCCATTTATTACCCAATATTTTTGCCAGACATGATGTAACAATGATTGTGGTACTAATTGGAAAAATTTAGAATGAAAATATTCAAAAATCATTTCACTTATTTTATGATCATGTGGTAACACTATAGGGTGTTTTCTCTCATAGGTCAGACTAGAATTGTCTAAACGACCTCCAACTCTAATTAAATGATCGGAATCTATATAACGATTTAGAAATTTTAGTTTACTATTACCTGAAAGGCTCCTCTGGTTTTTCAAATGCTTAAGCTCTTCAGAGAAGGCTGAATACTGTACCTGTTTAATCAGGAAAATTTCTCCAAGTTTCAATTCACTTGCAGATAAGGCACCACAGTTTTTTTCCTTACCCTTTCGACAATTATTTAGAAATCTAAAAATATTACTAGTAATACGAATTAATTTTAAAAAATTATTAGTTAAGGAGAATAAACAATTATAAAAACCATTTTCAGTTCTAAGTGAAAAGTTACTGTTAATTTCAGTTCTAAATTCGGACTCATAGTCAGTGTTGTTTTCCAGTTTTACTGGATAATCTTCTGCATATTGAATTCTGTCCGGAAGAAAATTTGGTCCACTAAACCAAAATTTGCAGTTAGTCAGTTCTTTAGTATCTAGACCTCGAGATAGGACGTCAGCAGAATTATTTTCCGATGATACGTGTTGCCACTGATAAGAGTCCGTGAGGTCTTGTATAGCAGCCACTCTATTACTCACAAATGTTTTCAATTGGTGGGGAGATTTTCTAATCCATGCCAGTGATATTGTGGAGTCACTCCAGAGAAGAACAGTTTCTATTGGAATGTCAAGTGACGGTACAACTTTATGCATTAATTTTGCTAAGAGAAGTCATGAGCACAGTTCAAGACGAGGGATTGTCACTGTTTTTATGGGGGATACTCTAGACTTGCTACAGAGTAAATGTACATCAGGAGAACCTTCAGTTGGTATATACTGGATGTATATGGCGGCTTCATATGCCAAAGAAGAGGCATCTGCGAAGCCATGTACGATTATGCGCTCTTCACGAAAAACAAATCTAGGAATTTTTAAATTTTCTAATTCTGAAAGAGTGGAAACAAAATCACTCCATTCTTTCGCTATGGAATCTGGTAATGGCTCATTCCAATCTATCTTAGCTAGCCACGTTTTCTGCATGAAGATCTTAGCCCTTGTTACTACAGGGCCAATTAATCCGAGTGGATCGAAGATTTTTGAAATCAAAGAGAGAACATCTCGTTTACTATAAAATTCCTTATTGTTATGAATCTTTAATTTATACAGAAAACAGTCACTTAAAGGTTCCCAGAGAACACCCAAAGTTTTTACTGAACTACAATCTGTTTGATCATCGAAATTATATTCGGTGGCAGCCATAGTATTAGGTTCAAGTAATTCTCGGTGGTTTGCACACCATTTGTGCAATTTCATATTTCCACGTTTCAAAAGTTCAATCAATTGGGACTTTAAAATTTTCACCTTTTCGAGAGTCGTTTCCCCGGAAAGAAGGTCGTCTAGATAAAAATCTTTTAAAACGACTGACGATGCTAGAGGTAAGTTTGGTTGCTCATCAAGAGCTAATTGTTTAAGAGCACGAGTGCCCCACCAGTGGCCGAGAGGTTGGGACCTCTCAACTGGTAGACGGCAGGTGCTGGGTTCGAACCCAATCGCGGCTGTCGGCCTAACCGTTCGGAGTTTTCGTGGTTTTCTTCGAACCTTGCGTAAATACGGGTTAAATTCCCTTAGAAAGACCCCCACGAAGGGCACTCCCCCTTGGTCCTATATCCCTAGCGCAGATAATCGGACGTCAAAAATCAACCAACCAACCATTAAGAGCACGAGTTGCTAAATAAGGAGCATTAGATGTTCCATAAGTAACTGTATTAAGTTTATAAATATTCACTGGCGCGTTAATACTGTCCTTCCACAAGATTCTAAGGAAGTCTCGTTGGGATGGATCAATTAATACCATTCTATACATTTTTTCTACATCCGCTGTGAATGCATATCGATGTTTTCGGAAACGTATCATAATTAAGAATAATTCTTGTTGAGGAATTTTGCCTTTTAAAAGAATATCATTCAATGACAAACCAGATGTCGTTGGCGTTGACGCGTTAAAAACGATTCGCAAGCGTGTTGTACTTTTTTCTGGCCTGTAGACCCCATGATGTGGCATATAACAAAGGTCCTTTACAGGTTTTGATTCTTCTACTAATTCCATATGATTTAAGTTTTTGTATTCTTCCATAAATTCTGAATAGAGAGGTTGTAAATTCGAATCCTTATCTAATCGGTGCCAAACTTGATCGAGCCTTTTTTCGGCTAGTTTTTTGGATTCTCCTAAGAGTGTAGCATCCTCCATAGGCATGTTAACAACATACTGACCATTAGAATTTCGATAATGAGTCATTTCAAAATGATTTTCGCAAAATTTCTCTTCATTACTAAGTGAAGAACTAGAATCATTAATATTTTCGATTTCCCAAAATTTTTTTAAGGATTCGTCTATTTTTTCATTGGTTAATAAACCACAACATTGGGAATCATCTGAGGAATTATTCACGACACCGCTAGCAACATATCCGAACACTGTTTCTTGAAATAAAAAATTTTGAGATGAGCTGCGAATTTTACCAGATTTTAATAAATCGAAGAAACATTGCGCGCCGACCAACAGGTCTATCCTCCCAGGAATATAAAATTCAGCATCTGCTAACGGGATATTTGTAGGAATATCAGCAATTTCAATACGAATAGGTGTAAGTGGGGTTATTTCTGTAATTTTTGGCACTACAAGAAATTCCAGTTCCCTTCTGAAATCTCTATTTTTATTTGAAAACACAGTTTTAATTTTATAATTTAATGTTGTGGTTGTGTTATTCAAACCCGATATTGGAGCAAAAACCTTTGATTTCTTTATGCCCAATTTCTTTGCAAATTCAAGCGACACACAATTTATTTGGCTACAAGAATCTAAGAGAGTTCTTGCCTGCATAAAATTTCCTTTATTTGTTTTTATGTCAATAACTGCAGTTGACAAGATAACAGTTTTATTTGAAGCGAATAAGCAATTAGAAAGATTTTGTGAGACTGAAGGCGTCGGACTTGATTCTAGGCGACGTACTGTCTGATCAACACCTGGTTTTTGGAAATGAGCTTCATTACTGGAACCGATTTCTTTATCTCTATGTAATAAAGTGTTGTGAGGGGATTTGCAATGTTTACATAATTGTTTCGAAACACAGTTAGCTGCTAAATGTGATTTGTTAAAGCATATCAACGTTTATTTTTTTTAACGATAGAAAATCTTTCACCAAATTTCATATTTAAGAATTTGTTACATTTATATAGGGGACGAAATGAATCACAAATAATACACTGTTTTTCAGAACTTGTATTTACTAAAAGGGATTTTGATTTTATTTCACTAGAAATTTTTGGTCTAGCTAAATTACTTCTATTTATGCTTTCGAGAGATTGGCTTCTTTTTTCTAAAAAGTCCATTAAACTGTCAAAACTAGGAACTTCAGATGTGTTTATTGACAATTCAAATTGTTTTCTTGTTTCCTTATCTAGTTTTTCTAAAATTATAGTTGTAAACAAAATGTCAGAGAGGTTATTTCTCTCAAATGTTAAATTATTTAGAGCCCTGATATTTTTGTTTATAACATCTAATAAACGCCTTAATTCTTTAGATGATTCATGTTTAATTTTTTCAAAATCTAACACAGCCTTTAAATGTATACTAACCACAATTCTTTTGTTCTCAAACCTATTTTCTAACGCTTTAAATAACGAATCAAATGTATCATCTGGAGTTTCTAATAATTTAGCCTCATTTCTTAGTGCGGAATGCAAATAATGTAATTTTTGAACATCAGTCAATTCTTCATTATTCGTAACAATATTATTAAACTCTATTTTAAACATGTTCCAGTCTTCATATTTTCCACTAAATAGCGGAAGAGGTATATCAGGAAGTTTTATTTTACAGTTATTTATCTTTAATTCTGAATTTTTAGTTTCTAATTTATTAGAATATAATAATTGATTGAAACTTACCTCTAGCTGTTCTACTCGCTCTTCCATTTCGGCCAATGAAGCATCAATTTCCGTTAAATCCTTATCTTCAGGTGCTGTTGTATAATAATCGCGACGTAGTATATCGATGTTTGTAGACAGTTTTTGAAGATTCTTGATTTTCGTTTCAATTTGAATTCTAGACAATTCTTCGGTTTTTTCATTTACAGAATTTTCTAATCTTGTTAATTGGGCTTTTAATGAGCCTCTAGTCCTATTCAAACTAATTATTGAAGCCATTTTAATTCAAATAGAACAAGGAGATTTTATACAAAGTTCGAATTAAAAACGAAAGTCCTACCGGCGAACGGACCAATGTAACGAACTGTCGAATGTTGCGAGTGTATTTAATGCTCATTAGGTCGCTGGTTCAATTAATACTACTAATTACTTAAAAATTCTTTATATACAAATTATTTACACATTATTTACATTTCGAATAAAGAATACAGATCTAGCGAAACACACGATAGGTCCGCTAAGATCGCCGAAACCAAAACAATAACAAACGATATTCCAGTGTTGCCAAAACGGCAAACCTAAAGTACAAAAGAATGCGCCATGGAGACGCGATATACAAGACTGTGGTGAAGCCGTAACAGATGATGTCGAATATCTTTACTTATTTCCGATACATTACATAAAGCAAAAGCAAGATGTTAAAAATAGGATTTATTTTTGTAGAGATAATATTTTTCTATTGAGTGTATATTTCTAAATGTTTTACAGAATTTCTTTCCATAATTTCGAATATTTAGCTTATTAATTTCATGTTTTATGAAAGATAAATTTTAGGCTTTAAAATATTACATGCATGAAAAAATATATTATCATTGTTTCAGTTTTTTTTTTATTGTAATATTATTCATATTTATATATTTATTTTATTTTATTTTATTTTATTTTTGAAAGGATACTAACATGTGATTTTTTTAAAAACTTATAGTTCAACAAATTGTGTGATGATCTACTGTAAACTCAATGAACATAATTAGTATGTGGTATTAAAATAAATTTCCTCTATTGCTTATTATACATAACTTAGATAATCGTCAAAATTATAATAATTTCGTTACTGTATTTCAAGTATGTTTTGAGTTTTATGCACGAATTTATTAAGGAAGACCCGTACCCCATTTTCGGCCAAAAATCATCAAAAGTTTTAAAAAAAAAAATTTATCTCAGAAAACGATAAAATACATATTTGCGAATATCCATGCAAAATTTCAGAACTCGGGGACACTTGGAACAGGTAGAAAATGAGCTTTTTTAATTGTACTCACTATAGAGTTTAAAAGACTAGCGGCCATTTAAAACGTGTTTTCCTGAAAATGACTTTTTTCATATTTTGCCTAAGTTCAAAGTACTAAGGCTCAGTGGTAAAATGATTTAGAAACAAAGTGTTTATGTTTTTAGAATCTTAAAAAAATGTGCAACAAAAGTAAGGAGAGATATTTTTTTTAACTATTTCTGAAAATTTTACATAAATTGGTAAACATGAAAATTATAACGAATTTAAGGAAATTTACCATGTGCATTTTTATTTATTTTTTTTTTAGCCGATTAAAATAGAAAATTAAAAATATCTCTCCTTAGTTCTTTTCTATATACTATAACACTATTTAAGAAATTTTAGTAATACCAAAATATTGAAAATTGAATGAGGAGTAGTAATTTTAAAAAATGTATTTTTCGACAAAAAATATTATAAAAATCCCCATAAAAAATATACTTTTTAATAAAAAGTGAATTTTTTTGCTAATTATTCCTTACAAAAAGATTCTTAAGTAATACACCAAAATTCATTACTTTAAAATCAATAATAAAAATTTTGGGTTTTTTCTTACGGGTCTCCCTTAAAGTGAATAGATTTAAAAAATATATTAAAATTCAAAATAATTAATTTTTATTTTAAAATATTCACAGGATATTTTAAAATATCTTATGGAAATAGCCTAAATAGACTTTTTAAAAAATATGCTATAAATAAATCAAACATTATTTTAAAATCATTGTGAAAAATAAACCAAATTTCATTTTCAATTATCTAAAACTTAAAAAGAATTAATACGATTTTCATTTTTTTTAATATCGAAAAAATATGTTAGTTTTCTATTATTAAAAAATAAAGAAAGAAAGAAAATTATTATAGCGAGTTGCTTATAATATCTATTATAGATGGAGCCATGACATTTATCGGTTAAAAAAACCAATGTATCATCAAAATTTTTAGCAAATATTCTTGAATGATTGGAATAAATTCAACACAGAATCACATTGAGCTAATATATAGGAGATTCATTGAAGATAATATCACTGTAAGACAAGTACTACAATAAATAATTACTTCGCTTTTCAAACAGAATAACTATTTCTAAACATCTGTTACGGAACTTGTACTATTTTGAACGGAACACAAAAAAAATTCCGTAAAATTGATGAAAATCTTACTGAATGTATCATTGTAACCACAAAGTGTTGATTATGAAAATTGTACTTTTTTCTGGGAAAAATAAAACTATTCCGTAATTTTTTATGATTTTGTTTTACAGTTTGGTGATTCTTCTATTAAATTCTACCATACCTAATTAATTCAATGACGTTCATTGACAGATAATGTTTATAGGAAACCACGGTGGTTATTCCATTAAATTTTATCATTTGTTATTAATTAATGATATCCCGTGATAAATAATGATTTTTGATTGCCATAATGATACGTCGTATTTAAGACTGACTAGGGAACTGCAAGAAGTGTAAGTCATCAATTTTGACAAAAGTGGTATCGTTAGAAAGATCTTATTGTGAGCAGTAAAAATCTCAATGGAACTACCCGTCGCAAATGATTCATTTTCGAGATATCTGACAATTTATGTCACGTAGCTGGTGCACACATAATGGGAGACCGCAAAAAATTTTAGTCTCGATTTGTAACGAAAGTGGTATCGTTGAAAAGATATCATCATGAGGATGTACGTATTATGAAAAATAAGTTTCAAATAATTTAAAAATAACATTTAAAAAACTGCTTAAAAAGCACAATTTCTCTAGATACGTCAAAAAAATTTCATGCGCGTCACTTTCTCCCTCTGGTTGTTTTCGTAGGCAATCTGATTAAAACACACACACACACAAAAAATCATTGATGTGCAATAATTCTATATATATTTTTTAATATCTATTTAAAAAATAATTAAAAATAAATAAAAAACCATAAAAACTTTGATTTGTGATTTTGCAAAAATATTCTGAAAATTAAATACAATTATCTGGCGTTTAAATAAAGTATTTTTATTTGTGTCATCACTTCTTTTTATTTTACTAGGGGGACTCCACCCCCCATGCTTGCTACCCTCGCCAACCCCTCGCGTAATCGCTTCGCGATTCCAAGTTGTAGGCTGCCCCTCCTTGCTGCGCTCGCCAATACCCCACAGAATCGCTTCGCGATACCTTATTTTCCATTCACTGTTAAAAAATTGAAACTTTTGCTGCATCGTCACTCCACCACTTTTATATAAAACGATTACGTCGCTGTATAATGGAGCATTCTCCTTGGTTAAAATAGAGATATTCTATAAAAGTGATGGAGTGACGATGCAACAAAAATTTCAAATTTTTAACAGTGTACGCTCAATTTTGGAATTCATTGCTCTCCTCATTGGTCGAAGCATAGACGGAGCCCTTTCCTGATTGGTCTGTTCGACTCATGGAAGTGTGGTCCACCCGAACGCGTTATTTCCGGAAACCTTACACATCAGCATCATTCCAGGAGTCATTCCTGGAGATTTGTTTAAGACTAGTTCTTTTTTTACTATAGAAGGATTTATTGTTATTACATGACTAGCTGTTCCCCGTGACGTCGTTCACGTAGCATTAAAAAAATAAACACTTTAACTAAACAAGACATTTCAGTAACAATAATTTTAAATATATATAACTAACACACATTTTACAGGAGGCAATATAGTAGTTTTTCTTTATAGGGGACTTAAAAAATCTGAGACAAATAAAACTGAAATGTGTTAGGAAATATGAACAATCGCGAAAATTAAATTGCTTCCACTTAAAATGCTGTAGAAACATTGTAATGCATCCCATGTTCTACAGAAATCATATTATAGTGCATTTCATTGAATTTCATATCAAAGAAAGAAAAATCATGTGTTAAACCTAGGTAATAAAAAAATATCCAATATTTCCAAAATACATAACTTCTCTGGCCCATTCTTTTCTGCAACCATGTATACGATCTATATGTTTGTAAATATTCTAAATACAATGTTAAAATTGAGTTTAGTTAGAAAAAGTATAACGAAGATTAAAATTCACCTTTAGCAATTTCTAATAGTAGACTGAAACTTACTTGACTTATTTTATAAAATCCTGTATATTACGTGTAGATTTTTATACGTGCCGCATATTTAGCTTAAATTTTTCAACCGAAAACCAGATTAAAATTTTTGAATTCACATTTCCTGGAATTGCTATTGCAGAGGTGACCTTGTGTGCAGTTTATTGTAAAGATCGGTATATGATTTATTTAAATTCTACAAAGATCTCTTATTATACCAAGTGTAGCTGAACTTCAAGATGCATTAGTTCATCTTAAAATGCAAACCATAATTGAAAAAGCTCTATAGAAATCTTTTCTAATAGACCATACTTCGGACACAGCATTGTATGCGAAATTTTTTATGTGTGTTTGTATATGAACAATAAATGTGATGTAAATCATACTCAACTGCAAACATATTGTAGTAAATCTAAGCAATGTATATCAATTTCATTATGTTTGAAATAGTGCAACCAATTAAAATACGCTGGGAATGTTTTTTTTCCCCCGTAGATTATTGTATTACCGAACTTTTTACTGTGACCCTGTAAATGAATGTTAAATCTTTGCATTTCATTTTCTGCAGAAATCTTGCTTTAGTGCATCTCAGAAATTGATATCAATTTCAAGATTTTTGTAACACAGTTATTAAAATACGCTGCAAATGATTTTTCTTCACAAACCATAATATAATGAAATACTTTTGAAATTCCTGTATGCATACTATAAGTACTACAATTAAAATATTCGACAATAACCATGTTCTTGTACACCTTCACAAACAAATTGCGTACCGTCAATTTCATCACTTTTAAAATTATGTAACATTATCAAAATACACCGCAAATGATTTTTTTCTCTTAGATAATAATGTAAAGTCTCCTTTTTAGTGTTGCTCCTATATTATGGTATGTGTAGAAAAATCATTTGCAACGTATTTTAATAATGTGACTCTGTTACAAACACTGTCAAAATACACCGCAAATGATTTTTTCTCTTAGACCATTACGCAAAGTCTCCTTTTGAGTGCTCCTGTGATTGAGCTATGATTGCTACATTATCTATTTTCAATGCCGAACATGCAATGGCAAATCTCAATAACATCTATTATTTTCATATAAATCCGACTATATTTACTCAAGTTAAAGCATGGACAAACAGACGGCAGCCCCATGCACTCGACATCCGGCATAGAGACAGATCAAGTCGTAAACACTTCTCAACCATGTTAGAAAGTGTCAAAAAGAGGGTGATATAGTAAAAACGTGAAAATCGATGAATTTAGGAACATAATAGTCGCATAGGAACATTCTCGTGGAGAAATTGAGTTATTTATAAAAACACTCCCGAATTTCATCAAGTGCTTAGCATACGATTTCATCAATTCATCTTATTTCATAAAAAGATCTCCACTATGTAATGAGCTAAAAAAATAACACAAAATAAAGACGTGAAATGAAAATAACAGTAATTGTCATTTTTTTTTTCGGATAAATGCAAAACTTTTTTTAATTGACTGTATTACATTCTAAAGCTTGGTATTCGAAGAGTTTTGCATCTCTCTCTCCCCACAAACACGCACAGAAAACGCTACACCTACGGTCATAATTAAATCGAAGGATACTTTTTGTCACTTTTTAACTTTCAGTGAAATATATAACATTGATTGCGGCATTTAAGCCACACACACACATATCTATATCTAAATATATATATATAAAATTTCTACAATATTTTAAAAATACATATACAGGGTGAGTCATAAATATCGAAACAATAGGCTATCTCCTTAAATATTGCCCCTAGATCCATACTTCAAGTTGCAAAGT
Source organism: Maratus speculifer (assembly GCA_964019185.1). Taxonomy (NCBI): domain Eukaryota; kingdom Metazoa; phylum Arthropoda; class Arachnida; order Araneae; family Salticidae; genus Maratus; species Maratus speculifer. The sequence goes on along the minus strand of OZ025290.1, from coordinate 49,314,402 downwards.
TTCATAAAAAAGGTGAATTTTTTGATAAGATAAGTTGCAACTCCATGGGGGGGGGGGGGTCTATTTTAAAAATACGAAAATAAAATTTTTATACGGCCCCCAGAGGATAAAACTTCCAATTAGAAAAATTTCTCTTATCCATTCCTAAATTGAACAAAAAAAGTTTCATCTTCATATCTTCAAAACTCAGAGAGTTATGAGAATTTTAATAGATCGTAAGGTTTCAAGGCATCAGACACAAATAGAAATGCATGTAACTGAGGAAACAATGTTCCTGTAATGGGTCCAGGAAACATTTATTTTATTTATATTTTTACAAAGCTAGAATTTTGAATGCTTTGTGATGGTTAACCATATAATTTGTAAGCATTATCACATCATAAGACTTCTTAATTAAAAAAAAAAAAAAATCGAGTAAATTATTAAAATTGTTGTAACTCAAAATATTATTTGTCGTGTTGAATTTTTTTCTTTTGATTAAATGAAAATATCTAATTTTCAATTTTAATTCAGCCTTTTAAAAAGAATTTTTTTAATAAAATTATTTAAAATAGCAATAAAAAAAAATATGCAATTTTTTGTAAACAAATCATATTTTTAAAAGTATATTTTCTCAGCAGAAAACTTCTTTCGACACGTTTGGCTTTTTTTTTTTTTTTTTTTTTTTTTTGAGATGTTAAAAAATTATTGAACTCGCGAGACTATTACCGTAACCGACGGTTATTGACTTATGTCAGTTTAAAAATGAGAAATACTGAAATAAAAACATTTGATGCAAAAAAGTGCATTTAGTTTTAAACAAAGATGGGCTCCTAATGTCTAAATGCTTTTAAAAGTTTCTAAGTGATTAACTCCGTCCTGTATAGTTTCGATTTCAAATTTTGTTTAAGTTTTGTTATTCCCACCTTCTTTAATTACTTTTTAAATGCGTCAGTTGATTTAAACCTTATTTTTTTTATCACGCCGATTTGAAATTTTTTCATTGTGCAATGACTCACAGATATACATTTTATAAAAACATGTTTCTCGGGATCTCTGAGCCCTAAAACGTGTGAATCCATCGAAAAAGATAGAAGAAAGTAAAAATAGGTTTAAAAGCATGATAAATTTTGAAACTGAATAGTAAAAAGTAGATTTGCGAAAATATTTCTATATAATTTATTAAAATATATTTCCAATGATTCCGTTAATAGAAGTGTCATTATCGCTATTACTATATTTACTAAACTTATTGCCTGCGTCAATAAGTTTTTAAGACACTTTTAATTGAGAGTTTAATTAATATCATTTAATTTAATAACATTTTTAATAAATGTTTAATTAGGCGGTCCGGCCAATGGGTCGTGCCAGTTACGAGGTTGGCGCCAAGGTCGAAATAATGCAGACATCTAGCATATTTCAAGGAAGTTAAATCAAAAACCTATATGCTTTTATTTTATAACTAAAAGTTAAAGTATTGTCTTGAATCGACATTTAACATTTCGTAAATTTATGGTCGATCCCTAAATTGTACTTCAAATGAACTGATTTCGCTGCGCTCAGAGGTATGCTTAAGTGAGTCACGAATTTTGGAAAATTTTGGATTTTAATATCTCTCGGGGATTTGTTGATATCGAGATGAATTTTTTTTTTTTTTTGTTCAATTCAGGAATGGATAAGGAAAATTTTTCTAATTGGAAGTTTTATCCTCTAGGGGCCGTATAAAAATTTAATTTTCGTATTTTTTAAAATAGACCCTCCCCCTCCATGGAGTTGCAACTTATCTTATCAAAAAATTAACTTTTTTTATGAAACTGAAAGTATTGGTCTAGGGGCAATATTTAAGGAGATAGCCTATTGTTTCGATATTTATGACTCATCCTGCATATATATATCTACTTATAATAAAATGCGTTCTGGAGAGGTGTGTGTGGAACGGTTCCAGGATTCGCCACTCCTATCTGTGAATGGACCCTAGCAATACGCTACGTTAGGCTTAATGGAAAACAAATGCAGACATATGACAGCTAAAAGATAATTTCTTTTACTTAAAATAACGTTTAAACAGCATATTTTTCTGTAAAACATGTATATCATATCCAATTATAATGTATTAGGCTCCAAATTAAAAATAAGTAATTGTAAACATCAGATTACGATATAAACAAACGAACTCTGTTGCCATTCAGATTTTCCAAATCTTGAAACAAATGAATGACTCTTTGAACGCATTATTAAAAATTAACGCATTATTATTCTGCTGAACTTTACACTAAAAGATAATTTTTCTTTTTCCTAACCTATATCATGTTAAATGAAAACACTGATAATAGAGTGTTTACAAAAAAATATCATTTTTCTAGGGATTCTTTTCTAAAAATGTTTTGCATCTATTGTATTAGTAATGGAATAAGTGTTTTAATTGCACCTAAATTTCTGTTATTTTTGATAAGCTATCTTTCTTTTTCTTTTTTTCTAATTTATATATATATAGTATTATTTAATTGTTGCAACACTTTGCCATTCAAGAAATGTTAAAATTTATATTCTTCTATTAATTTAAAAATATATACTTGCCAATATTCAAATAAAAAATATTTTTGTCTTTATTTATGGAAAAGATATTTTATGAGAAATAGATACTTGCATTAATCAAGTTTATAGTATATTTGTTATTATTTATGGTAAAGCTGCGTGCAATTTTCTGTTGTATTTGATGTGTTAATATTTTGATTTTGTTTAATATTAATGCTGAACTTTATACTAAAGGATAATTTTTTTTTCATAGCCAGTATTATGTTAAATGTAAACTTTATCAGATAGTAGTGTGTTTACAAAAAAATATATAGTTTCTAGAGATTCTTTTCTAGAAAATATTTGTTGTAATTGTATTACAAATGGAATACGTTCTTTAATTGCACCTAAAGTTCTGTAATTTTTGATGTGTTATCTTTTTTTTTCCTTTTTTTAATCAAAGTTTTATTTTATTACTGGAATGCTTTGTTACTCAACATACATTAAAATTTGTTTTCTACTATTAACTATTAAATAGATGCTTGCCAATATGCAAATTTACAATAATTTTGATTTATTCATGGAAAAGCTATAAACAATTCATAAGCATGAATTTGCTGTCATATTTTTTGGCTAACTCTTTAATTTATAAATATCACTGCAAAACTTCATCATAAAAAACTAACTTATATAGTAGTAAGTGTTGACTTACCACAAGCTTGGCAGCCCTTTTTAATTAATTAATATATCCAGCGGCTCTTTTTCATCAACTTATGTACATGATGGCCCTTACTGTATTTTTTTTTTTTTTTTTTTTCAAATAACAAACATGATTTCAAAAGGAGGGTAGTTTTTCAAGACTTTTTGACACTCAGTCGACAACATTTGGAATTTTTCTACAGGCAGTCAACAAATCTCACGAATTTCATGTTCTTGATCAACGAAATTCATATTTTCTCTGTGCATGATAAGTAAAATTCACATTTTTTATCTGTATGCAATTGACAAAATTCATGTCCTGTGAGCATAATCGATGATATTTAAAATATTTTTAAAACAGTGACTGACAAAATTCTCAACTTAAGAATTTCCTATATAAATAGCTATGGTATTGGTTACCTATATAACAAAATTCATAATTTTTAACTGGCACGATAAAACTTGCAATTTTGCCATGAGAGAAAATGTCGAAATTCATGATTTTTTTTCTGCCATCCATGACAAAATCTGCAATTTTTTAAAATTATAAATTTAAGAAATTTGCAGACCACATACTTACATAACCCATCGTGGGTCACAGGTTCATCTCTACCATTGTACTATTAACCTAAACAATTACTTAAAATAACATAATTTTAATCGTTAGTGTAATCGTTAAACTATTTGTGAAACTCATTTTGATTTTGCTTATGTAACATTATGATTAACAATGTGATGTATTAGAAATTCATTAATAACACATTTCACAAAAACTTTTGTGCATGTTTTTTTTTTTTTTTTTTTTTTTTTTTTTTTTTTTTTTTTTTTTTTTAATGTTTTGTCCATTTAAATTTGTTGAACTATATCGAAAATTGAATGTTTAGTTAAAATCCTGTCATTTTTGACAGGGGTTATATACTAGTATATATATATACAGAGTGATTCAAAAAACGCTTATAAAATGGTATGACAAATCAAGCATACAGCAAGGATAAAAATTCACATAAGGAACATAGGGTCGTAAACTGCTTATTAAATCACGAATACAGGGTGTTTCATTCTAGCTACACTCAATTTGAAAGTAATAATTTCGTGAAAAATAAAAGCATTGTAACGGAAATGCAACGATGAGTATCTTATTGTGGGTGAAATGTGATAATTTTACAAACTTTTTAAAGATCTGGAAAAATATATTGCTCAACCAATCGATGATACCGTATTAACTAATTATCACAGTCAAAAATGTGAGGGTCAAGTGCACATTGCTGGCGCGCATAATGCAAATTTTGGTGTTATCACATTTAAAACAAAGGTGAGAATGTCTGTTAAATGTTTCCTTATAATTACTTCAGTTTCCTGAAACTTATTGCCATCAACCCAAATTGAGTTAGGATGAAACACCCTGTATTTGTGACTCAATAAGTGGTTTGCGGTCTTATGTTTCTATGTAATTTTTTATCCTTGTCGTATTCCTGATTTGTCATATTATTTTGTCAACGTTTTTTTTTTTTTTAATCACTCTGTATATATATTTCTTTAAGGAATAAAATATCTAGATTATTTAATTCTCCCAAAAATTTGGAAACTGCCTTAAAACTAGATTTTGTGGGATTAAAAATAACCAGATTTTGAAACTTACTCTGTGATGGCTGAAGAATAAAGTTTCCTTTGTCTTTCTTTATTTCACTTGAAATGTTCCCCGTGTAGTAGACACTACTAATTGTCAATATAAAACTTATTGTTCTGTTCTGGGAGCTCTTGTTTTCAACGTCGACGAACATTTTGAATTTCCTTCCTATCATTATTCTAGGTATATCTCTAAGTTTGAAACACACGTCTGATTTTCCTCTTCTCGTGACATTTTTGAAAATGCCGAGTTTCGATCGTGCATAAAAAAATACTTTCCGTTCTTCAGGCGTTCCTATTAATAAGGGGGAAAAATCACATTAGGAAGAATAAAAAGAATTGATTATTTTCCTTGTTTTACAGATAAGACAAAGTACGAATAGTTACTTGGTAATGATTTACCACTATTAAAAAAACTTGGTAGAACCCGTCAAATTTTGACTAAAGAAAATATTTAAGAAAGAACTTTTTCATTGATTTGTAATAAACCTTTTAGTTATAGTAAAAAATCAATTTTATATTGGTAAGTCTAAATCTTAAACAAACGATATTTAACCTCAAACTAACAAAATTCTATTTTTATAAAACTCAGTTGTAGAAATTGTTAAACTTTAATCGGACATGTAAGCAGTGAAAAATAATAAAGATGTGTTATTATCATAAAGTTATCAATTAAGGTTCTTTATGTTAGAATTTCAAAATTAAAAAAGTAAAATTTATTCAACTTTAACTCAATCATATTTTTTTTTCTTTTAATATCTAAACCCGGCATCATTTTTACCATATCAAAATTTACAAATGCACATTTTGTATCTGTATTCACCTTTTAAAAAAAATGGCATTTTAATTTGATCATTTTGATTTAAAACTTGAAATCTCAATGCTATTAGCTGAAAGCGATATTTTACTGTTAATATTCTTCTACGTGTAAATCAAATTTTGTAAATATAAATGTAAAATTCACCGTGTTTTATAACAGAAAATATTTAAATTTAATTTTTTTTCTCTTTTAATGAGAAAGTGGCAACATAAAGATACAGTAATCAATTTTTTCCCTTTTTAGGTGCGTTCGTAATTATGTAAATATGTAGCACCTATAGTGGTCGTTCAGTCCGTCCGTCTGTCCACATATAACAACGCAAAAACTACCCAACCGAATCGTTTGAAATTTGAAATACATAATTATTACAAAATTTTGTCGAGTCATTTCAAATTTTATGAAAATCGGATGAATAGATGAGTTACAGGGGCAATCAAAAGTATTCCATTACATTACAGTCAATGGGGAAAAAAGTTTCAAATGCATTTTAATCGTTTGAAATTTAAAATACATAATTATTACATAATTTTGTCGAGTTTCTTCAATTTTTTTGATAATCGGGTGCATAGATCAAATACAGGGGCAATCAAAAGTATACAATTACATTACTGTCATTGGGGAAAAAGTTTCAAAAATACTTTATACGTTTGAAATTTAATTTGCATAAATATTACATAATTTTGTCGAGTTATTTCACGTTTTATGAAAATCGGATGCATAGATCAATTACAGGGACAATCAAAAGTATTTCGTTACATTACGGTCAATGGGAAAAAATGTTTTAAATGCATTTTAATGGTGTTACACTCATTCGAAATTAATAAAATTGATATGCATCTATAAAGTACATATTATAATATACATTATACATAATTTGTGGTGCAAAGAACGTGTGTTATTGATTTACAAGGTTACACAAAAGTATTCCATTATATAATGATATAGGGAGAACATTGTTTGATGAGCGTTTTAATTATAATTCACTATTTACAATTTTATGAGATTGATATATGAGAGTAATATTTTTAAAACTTCGTTATCGTACGAACGCACCTCATTTGCTACGCTTCACGTGCAAAGCGGAAAAAAGCGAAAAAAGGCGATTTTTTATGAGAATGAGCTTTGGAATTTAATTAATTACTCAGTTAATAAATAGAATTTTGAAATTCTGAGCCTCAGGTGCATCAGGAGAGACATTGGGCTACTCTCAAAAAAATTTTGAACTTCGTACGTGCTGTAGATTTTGCTAGCCATCGCAGACACACACACACACACACACACGCACACGCAGACAGAGCGTTTTGTTCTTTTATTAGTATATATAAGATTTGAAACAATTTTTCCCCGTAGGCCGTAAAGTAACTATATGTTTTTGACTGTTCCTGTATATAAACTTTTCGTGCTAGAAGCGTCATTTGAAATAGGGCTCTTTCTAAGGTAAACGTCAATAACGTTTAAAAATTTCAGGGCAATCTGGATATATATGCGGAAGTTAGGGCCCGGCTAGACGTTCAGACAAACCGAAATCATAAACACTTTTCAGTTTTGTTGGAAAGTGTTAAAAACGATCGTCGACTTTAAAAAAAATTCGAGATATTGGGATTCTACTGAATATGAAAACTAATAGAAAAGTGAATGTGGCACCTAGCTAGGCCGGTAGTCACAAGTGATTTTTAAGTTCAATTACATACATACTTATAAATAATTAAATAATAACTTTTAAAATAAAATAATATACCTGAAGTCTGTCTTACCTTCTTGTTGTTTATAAGTCAAAGTAACATCATCCTTTTTACGAGATAGTGGCTTCATCGTAACAAGTAATTTCCCAAAACTGAAAAGAAAATTATTATCATTACTAAGATGAAACCCGTCGAATTTAGACGAAAGAAAATGTTTAAGAAGAAACTGTTTCAATGGTAACAAACCAACAAAATTAGTTACAATAAAAAATGCATCTTTTATTTCGTTAACCTAACTCTCAAACAAATACAGTGTATTCCACCAAAATAAAGCCATCGTGATTTTGTACCATAATTAGACACGAAACAAATACATGAGAACGAAACAAATATGATTAAAAAGTTTATATAATTACATTTTTTCAAGGAATAAATCACTCCCTGCCCCTTTTGGTAAAAAAAAAATGAATGTCTAAACCAGTAAGAAAAATCATGCATTAAGCATAGATTATGAAGCACTTTCCAACACTTCTTGAAATCTTTAACAAAACTTCGTTATCCAAGGAAATGACGTATTATTGTTCATATCCAAATATGTATTCCAATACTTTTCAAAAGCCCTGTATTTGATCTGTCGGTTAATATATAGATTATATAATGCTAAAATTTTGTTTATAAAGAAAACGCTTAACTGGTAGAAATTTTCCTTTCAGCAATTTATACTAATAGATGGAAACATACTTGAATACTTTTGTTTAGCCCTGTAAAATATAAAGTACCTTTAATACACGAAAGTATTTTGCTAAGGTTTAGTTTAAAGATAAATTCTCTTTAAACTACTTAAATCAAATTTTTTGAAATTATCATCCAAAGGCGACCATGTATCCAGTTTTTTGCGTGACCCTGTATATCATTTTATCTATATTCTACAAATATTTATAAGTAAACTAAATTCAGTTCATCGTAAAAAGGCACAACATATTTTAAAACCACCTTTAAGTAAATTACGCTCATACTCAGTAACCTTTCCGAGATCTTTTGTGTAATCCAGTATATCTAATTGCTGTAACAATTAGCTTTTATATAAACCATATAATATGCATACATCTAGTGAAACTTAAAATCGTATATCATAATGAAAAATGCATTTCATCCATCTAACAGCCATCTTCCATAATATACTTGACTTTGGATAGAATATACTTTTTCTAATCTTTTGTGTGTCCCAGTAAATGCTATGCACTAGTGTTATACATGAAATAACTCATATTAATCCTCAGCTTTGATTATATATGAAATCGTTTACCATAATTAAAATATGTTGCAGACAACCCCTACCCCCTTTATTATTTTGTACTGGAATTATTTTGTATGACCCTGTAAACGAATAAAAACTATTCTTTTTGCTGCATACTTTACAAAATGCATATTTTAGTGCACTTTGTTGATGCATATAAATTTGAAGATGTTTGACAGGGTGTAACACCTTTAAAATTCATTTGAAACGATTTATCCCCATAGGCCGTAATGTAATGGAAAACTTTTGACTGCCCCTGTAAATAAACTTATCATGGTAGAACCTTTATTTTCAATAGGCTTCGTGCTCGGGTAAATGTCATTAACGTCCAAAATTTTCATGACAATCCGAGTTTATTTACGAGAGTCAGAGCACGGACAGACGGCCAGACACACCGAATACATAAGCACTTTTCAACTTTCTTGGAAAGTGCTAATAATAAAAAAGACGGGTGAAAAATGTTTCGCCGAAGTAAAGCCACTACTGTTAATAGCCAATATATATATATATATATACGATGCTTATATGTGACTTGAAATATACGATGTTTCATATCATGTACCATCCCTGGGAGACAGTAGCATCAATAATATCCCAGGGCTCAATGATGGAGGCTTTCAATTACGCCACAGACTTGAACTGCCTGACATTGGTATTTAAAGCTCTACTGAGGATACTCCACATACTTTCTTCGGGATTGAAGTGGAGGAACAGGGCAGACTCTTCCATTACATATCCAAAAGACATTCCTAGGAGGATTTTGCAAAGATTATGGAGGCGTTTTCCTGTTGGAAAATCCAACTTTGGCCGCGAATTTTCTCTGCAATTGGCAATAATTGGGTTTTTAGAAATTCTTGGTAATCAATATCCGGTCTGAGGGGAAAGCCAGATTAAGTTTGTCACTATAACCGAAATCTCCCAACACTGTTAATAAACCTCCATCATGCTGTTCCTCTCCTTCTCATGTCATGCTAATGGAAAGCAAAACTGTGTCTAAGCCATCCAAACTAATTGTTTCTCATCTGAGAATATAATCAAGATGCCGCTGATCCTTTTAAGTTTGTTGATATTTGGGGTCATTAACTCTATATAACTGGCCTCTATATAACTGTGGAACTCTATATAACTGGCTTCTATAAACTGTGGAACTCTATATAGCTGTGGATAAATTTCAACATAGGATGGTAGACGAAAGATTATTAATTGTATTTGGAGGCTTCCACTATGGTGATAAACTTAACCTGGATTTTCACTTAGAATGCATGCAGGCTACCGATTGCTATGAAAGGCTAGAAAACCATTTACAGTCATTTACATAGAGAATTGGTGGCCTAAGTTGGATTTTCCAGTAGAGCAACGCCCTCATAATCCTCCTAGAAATGGTTTTTGGATAACTGGGTGCATGTCGTGGAATGGCCTGTCCTGTACGCTCATCTCAACCATCAAGGAAATGTGTCGGGTATTCTAAATGGACCAGAATATGCCAATGGCAGACAGATTAAGTCTATGTCAGAACTGGAGGCCGCCGTCACTGAAGATTGAAATTATATTGCTGCTACTGTCTTCCAGAGATTGGGAAAAGTTATGCTGCATCATATAATTCCTTTCATATGTAAACATGGCGAATATATTGGTCATTATCAGTAGTGGCTTTATTTCAGTGGGACACTTTTATCTTCTTTTTTATAAATTCATTTTTTTCCTGTCCAGATGGGGCAAGGAGTGAATTACTTCTTGTAAATATGTATTTGAATATAAACTTTCTTATTATATTTGTTTCGTTCTCATTGATTTGTTTGCTGTCTAATTACGATGCAAAATCATGGTAGCTTTATTTCAGTTCTACACACTGTATTATTTTAACCTAAAATTAACAAAATACTATTTTTATAAAATTCGGTTGTCCAAATAAAAAATAATTAGATTTTAATCGTATTTGTAATTAGTAAAATATAATAAAGATCAATTGTTATGATAAAGTTATGATTTGAGGCTCTTATGCTTTGGTCAAAAAGCAGATTACGGAATATTTCAATAACATTTTAATTAATCACGGTACTATTTTGAGCCGGGTTCAAATTTAGCGAAGACGATGTTTTTTTTAACTATTTGGAAAAAATAATTGTTGTTCTCGGTAGCGAATTGGGAAATCTAAAGAACATCTGAATATTTTTATTGGTTGAATTCCGCAACTAATTTTATTCGTTTCCTGACTGGTCCAAGTTTAACGTCCAAAAATGAAATACTTCGGTTTTCTATTTTATTCGTTTTCTGATTGATCCAAAATTAATGTCCAAAAATGGAAGACTTCTGTTGGCACAATGACAAAAAGAGTAATAAGAACCTTTTAAAAAATAATCTAAGAACAAATTGTGATAGATATTTCAAACAAATTTCATTAAAACGTGCATTTTTTCTCTCTACGCAATGGTGTAAAACTTTAAGTGTGCGATATTTGCAAGTTGGAAAATTTGCAAATTCGAAAATTGTAAAACTGAAATTTTACTTAAAATTTGTTTGTGATGAGTCCATACATATTAATGTTTAATCCTTATTGTACGTAATATGAGGCTTTCAAAAGTCAGTATGATTAACTCCATCCAATAAAAATGCACATTTTAAACAATTAAAGTCGTTTATCTTTAATCCACTGTTTTTTTTATTATTGACCTAGGAATATTAATGTTTAATCCACGACGCACGTAATATATGACTCATTATAATCATCCTAAAAATGATGTTTATTATTACTGTCTTCCAGAGATTGGTAAAAGTTATGCCGCATCATATATTCCTTTCATATGTAAACATGGCGGATATATTGGCGGAATTAATTTAAATATAGAATTTATTTATACGTCTTTAAAATTTGAGTCCATCCAATAAAAATGCACATTAGAAACAATTAAAGTCGTCTATCTTTAATCCACTATTTTTTTTTTAATTATTCATCTAGGAATGTTAATGTTTAATGCACGACGTACGTAATATATGACTCATTATAATCATCCTAAAAATGATGTTTATTATTACTGTCTTCCAGAGATTGGTAAAAGTTATGCCGCATCATATATTCCTTTCATATGGTAACATGGCGGATATATTGGCGGAATTAATTTAAATATAGAATTTATTTATGCGTCTTTAAAATTTGAGTCTTTAAAAATATCCTTTTCCAAATAGTCGTTGTAATTTGTCAAATTATTTTTTTTTTTTTCAAAAAGCAGCTTTTTTTCACAAAAACAAAATTTATATGTGAGGTCAATTCCACCTTAAATATGATGCCAGCGTTACTCATGGACATGTCTTTTCCATATAATACTGCGTTAAGTACAAACGAGTCCATGTATCATAATTCGGTTTCATACAAATTTTGGTACTACTTGGTTATGCTGTCGACCAATTTTGCCAAATTATACAAATCATCAAACTAATAACCAAAATATACAAATGATACAAATTGACATAATTTTTATTTTAAATAGCAAAAAACCAAATATTTAGTAGAATATTAATAAAAATACAAATAAAAAGTCAGAATAAAAATCAATGACATTTTAAACACATGTATCGTATTTAATGTCATTGAATATGACATTCGCGATCATCCATTATTGGCATTTAATCTTATAGTTTGGCGATAGTTTTTTGGCCGACGAAATACCCAAGTAGTACCCAAATTTTAAAATATCCATGTCTCAAAAATACTTTAAAATGCGTTAAACATTAGAAAATCCCTCTTGGCTCGGCCAATAGGTGGCGGTAAATTTCGAAGTTAAGTACTAATTTTACCAACGAATTTAATTAAGGATTAGATATAAACCCATTTTTTTTTTATTAAGAATGAACTATTAGAACATAAACCTTTTGTCAAAATTCTAATATACACACATACACACATGCATATATATGGAATAGATTTAAAAATGGCGAAAACCAATTCAGAAAACCTCAAAATGTTTGATGTTATATATTTTCATAGTCAGATTTTTATCATTTTTCAATTAATTTTTATGTACTTACATGATACTACATATTCAACATATTCATCTAGTAACGTCCATTAATTTACAATTTTACTTTTTTTTTTAATTCGTCAAACTATTTATTTCATTTTTTATTTTTCAAATGGAAATTTACTATACAAAAATTACGACACAATATTAATTTTTTATTTTAACTCTCCAAACTAATTAATTTATTTTCATTTTGCACGTGGAAAACTTGCGATAGAAAAGTAAACTGCAAAGATTATAGGTTTATTATTGTATGTAAAAATAGTTAAGTAGCAGATCTTGTTAATTTATGGCACAAAATTATGCGACGTACAATAGCTATAACTATAAATAATTTACTACCCCGAGATAATTGACTTACTCATTTGCCTTGTTTGAAGATCAAAATTTCCTTTCTGTGGAGTGCATTCTGCAAGTTGGAAATTTTGATATCATTGTGATACGAGACAACCTTTCGTTTATGCCACTCATATTAAAAATTCTTAATTAAATATTTTTGTGTTTTGTTAGTAATTTAGTTCATATTTAAATTATTTTAAAAATAATCGCATGTAATTTTCAAAAGTTTAGATAGATGGTGGATTAGATATTGACTCATTTTTCAGATTATTAAAATCATCTGCGTATTGTATCTGTAATACATAAGGATCATTTTCTTTAATAACTAGAATGAACTTACTATGCAGTGTCTATCCTCTGAATCACCTCTTTATGTGGATGTTTTCGATCAACTAAAATATAGTATTTCTCACAATTTATTAACTTAAAGTAAGCTTTAGAGTCGTGCTCAACAGTTATTTCTCCACGCCTTATGGCCTCCACTGGTGCTGGTCCTGCTGTGAAATGATACAAAAACGTATATAAATTATTGCTAATCAGGACCGGAAATATGTGGGGGTAGGCCCTGACAAAGCAGTTGGTGGGGCACAACATACACTACTATTTAGAATTAATCAAATATATGGTACAGACTGTATCTTATACACAAGAAAGCGGCTAGAGCTATAGAGACTCATCGCCGCAGCCTCATCCAGTTCATGGTTTAAAGTTTCAGAATTAGTTTAATTCGATTCTCATATTAAAACGCAATCAATCTGACAAGATATATATATAGGTTTAAAACACCAGAAAACCCAATTTTAGTGGTTGACTCATAGGTTTACCTTTGTGTTTTCTTACAGCCAAAGGCATAATAACATGGAGGACTGGGAGCAGGAAAACATGATGATAAACCAATGAGTCAAACACTAAAATCGGGTTTTCATGCCTTTTCTACCAAGATATGTCAAGGCAGACCGATTGCATTTTAATATGCGAATCGTGTTATAACTAATTCTGGAATTTCATCCGTGAACTCGATGAGGGGATTGTCTGTGCTGCGCCACCCGGTTTGTTAGTGATTATTTCAAACAGGGTTATTAAAAGTTGGGAAGGCAAATTTCTGGGAAGTGTGTAGCACACCTATTTAGAGAACTCTGAAGCACCTAACTAGAGAATTCTGAAGCACCTTAGCAATATAGCGTCGAAAATGAAATACTGACGAGATGGATGGGGGAGAGGGATTGTTAAGAACTGAATAATTTTGACAGAAAATTGTTGTTTAAAGATCATAAGCTTAATAAAGGAGTCTTTCCTTTCCTGATAACGAAATTCCCTGCAGTTTTCTGTATGTGTCTTGTTCTTACCATCTTTACTTTTGCAGCTTTCAGGAGATAGAGCGTTTGCAAACAACATGCATTCCTTATTATCGTGAACATCTGACGATCGCCTGGCGTATTTCAAAACAATTGAGAATCCATGTTGGAAATGATTCATTTCCACGTCACGAAACAAGGGGTCGCGTCATTATAGTAAATGCCATGAATTATTTAAAGCTTTTTGTCTTTAAATGTGAATTTTAGATCGCGATGATTCCGCCCTTAACAACCATCCTATTTCGTTAGGATTTACATTTCGACCCTACATTATTATGAGATTCGAGTCATTTAACCCTTTAAGTTTTTGGCACGTAATATTCCGTTCACTAAGCTTCAGGTTTTACTGCAGTATAAACAATATTTAATATAATATAATTCTACAGCTTTAATGAATTTTCAATACATTGAAGAACGAATATTCTCAAGAACTACATTCATATTTATAATTAAAAGTTTTTTTGGTACTACTCTGTTATCCCGTCGACCAATTTCGCCAAATTATCTAAATCGCCAAACTAATAGCCAAATTATACATATTGACATAATTTTTATTTTAAATAACGAAAAAGCAAATAATTAGTAGAATATTAATAAAAATATTTACAAAAAGTCGAAATAAAATCACCTGATGACATTTTAAACGTATGAATCGTATTTAGTGTCATTGAATGTGACATTCACGATCATCTACTATTGGCATTCAATCTTATAGTTTGGCGATAATTTTTTGGCCGACGGAATAACCTAGTAGTACCGTTTTTTTATAATGTTGCAATAATCATACATTTTAGTAGTTAAAACAAAATGCAGATAAATCATTATTACAAATTACCCTCTTGCAAGACCACCAGAGGGCTAGGTGTACAACAGCCCCTTCCTAAAAATTTCTTTCTTTTATTTTGAATCACCCTACATCTCATAGAATAATAATACATGATGTAGATAGTGAAAGGATGAAAAATATCTTTACATTTTTATTTAATGTGCATAATTATTTTTTATATCTTAAAATCTTCCATCCTGTATAAAATTTTATTTATTTATTTATTTTTATTTTTATTTTTTATTTTTTTGCGCTCGGAACTATTAAATTCATCAATTTTACAGCAATTATATCAAGTCTAACTTTATATGAAATAAAATTAATGTTAATTTTTTTGCCACTTTAAAAACTAATCTAGAGCAAAATTATTGTTATTTTATCCAGAAGGAATATTATTTCTAATTTCAAGGTAGCCATAATTAAATTGACAGTATTCAGAATATTCTGTAGTGCTATCTAATTGACAGAATGGCACCAAATTTTGTGGGAAGTTAAACAAGACGGGGACAAAGTATTAACAAGTAAGAAAAATCATGCGTTAAGCATAGATTATGAAGCACTTTTTAACACTTCATGAAATTTTACACAAAACTTCGTTATTTCTGGAAATGATAATGTATAATCCAAATGTGTATTCTAGTACTTTATGAACAGTCCTGTATTTCATCTGTCAGTTGATATAAAGTAAAATTTAGTTTAGCAAGAAAATGCCCACTAGCTTAAGATTTCTTTTTCAGCAATTCATACTATTAGATGGAAATATTTTTTTGAATATTTTTGTTCAGTCCTGTAGTTTACCTTATACCTTTATTACACGTCAGAATTAAGCTAAAATTTATTGTAAACTAAAACACTTTTAAAAAACTAAAGTCGCATTGTCATAAATTATCATTCATAGGCGTCCATGTACCGAATTCTTTGCGTGGCCCTGTATATCGTTTTATCTATATTCTGCAAACATTTCTCAGAAAACTGAATGCAGTTCATCGTAAAAATGCATAACTTATTTAAGAACCATGTTTAAGTAATTTACGTTCATATTCAGTAACGTTGGCGAGCTCTTTTGGGTAGCCCTGTATGTCAACTATAACATTTATACACATCATATAATGTGCATATATTTAGTGAAACCTAAACGCGCATATCATAATAAAAATGCATTTTATCCCTCCAGCAGCCATCATCAGACACATACACGGTACTTCGGAATTAATGTACTATTTGAAATCTTTTGTGTGGCCCTGTAGATGCCATGTACTTCATATTATGCAAGGCTATCGTATAATTTATGTTAAGCTTCAGTGACATAAATCAATTTTATTATACATGAAACAGTTTAATATATTTAAAATATGTCGCACACAATTCCCTCTTTACCATTATCTAATGAAATTCTTTTGTACGGCCCTGTAAATGAATAATTGCTATACTTTCACTGCATACATTACAGAATGCACATTTTAGTACAGTTTGCGAATCCATTTGAATATGAGTATGTTTGACAGGGTGTAACACCTTTAAAATTCATTTGAACGATTTTTCCCCATAGACCGTAATGTAATAGAAAACTTTTGACTCTCTCTGTATATAAAATAATCATGGTAGAAACTTCATTTTCAATAGGGTTCGTGCTAGGATAATCATCAATAACGTGTAAAAATTTCATAGCAATCCGAGTATATTTACGGGAGTTAGAGTGCGGCCAAACGGCCAGACAAACCGAATGCATAAACACTTTTCAATTTTAGATGTAAATTTTCCCATTTTTCAGCCGATTTGAATGTGCTATATAAAAGACAATTTTATTTCAGTACTGATCCTACATTTTATAAAACTCGTTTTTCTATTGGTTACTCTTGGAACTAATTTTTTTTCGCGGAATCCTTCACCTTCATCCCTTGTATTGTTTATCTTTACACAAAATTTAGCGCCATTCTCTCGATTAGATCGCGTGGCGAAATACTCTGAATACTGTTAATTTAACTTGCAAATCATGGAGATCAGGAACTTCAGCGTCATCTCTTAAATAAACCCTTTTATTCTCACGTAATATTCAACATTCTACAATTCGCATGTTATTTATTTTTTAATAATATAAATATTTAGCAAAAAATGTAATTCTTAAAAGTTTCCGAAAATTAAAGCATTATACTATAAACAGTTACAATTATTGTGTTATATGACAATTATGTGACAATGATGTTCTGAAATTCTGATGAATTGCTTTTTCTGGTTTTTTTAAATTAAAAAGTTAATTCTTCAGATGGGTTCTGAAGAAAATATTGAACTTGAATTTTGTTTTACATTTGAATTTTCTTAAAATAAACAACAGTTTGGATAAGAATTTTATGGTATCGTAATATGCAAATAGAAATATTTATATTTAATACTTATATAATAATATTTACATATTTATACTTCTACTAAAATGATTATATTCAATTAATACCTAATTTAGGGATTTGGCGTTTTTAAAATTCTTGTTGCCGAAAAATAATTTGGATAATCATTCTATTACATTTAAATATAATATCTAGTCTAATTAGATGGCATAAAATTGCGCAAGAAAAGCACTTATTTTTATTAAACTAAATTTATAACATGCTGAAAAAGGGGAAAAAAAGAACATTTAAAGACATGTAATCAACGTCTTTAAGGGTGCTAGCTACTGACTGGTGAATTCCTTTCGGTAACGTAAATTCTATGGGTGTTTGATACATTGTTATATCTCCTCGGGAAATTTATGTTTTAAAATTCTCTTTTCAGTGTTCTCTTCTTAAATCATGTCTCTTTTTTCTGAGTTTTGAAAATGTTTCTAAAATCTAAATGTAATTTTATATAAAGTGTTAAAATTTTACTTCGAGTTCGTCTGTTTTTAAACATAAAATATTAAATTGACCATAACTTTTTGAAATTTTTGACAACTAAGAAAAAAAAGATACATCCTTTAAGAAGAAAATACTGAAAATAGAAATTGAAAATATCGATTCCCTGAGGAAATATTATGAATATGCTATGAGAATGCATCAAATGCCCAGACACTTAACATTACCAAGGGAAATTCGGCCGCAGAGTGATTAGCACGCTTAACAAACTGATCTATATGTTTTGTATGCATAATCGGAGATTTTGTAAAGATAAATATTATGTACACATAATACCATTAATTATAATACAATATTCATCATTTAAACATTAGAAATGGAGAAAACATTAAAAATGAATTATAATAACAATATTAAATGGATAGAATAGAACAAACATACCAGACACTAAGGAAATGCTTCAAATGATGTACCAAAAAAATTATGATGTGCATAAAAAATTAAAATCATGATTACATTCAATTTTTGTCAAAAAGGAAGGGGGTATTTTTAAAATTTGACCAAGGAGTAGATCCAAATATCAAAGATACAAACTTCAATATATGATATCAGTGCCCTCTATAATACCACCAAACTACCATTTTGTCTAATAAAACACATTAGTGCTGCCATCTATTAAGAAATTATTTAATATATGCAATATTAATAGAATATATAAATATTTTTTATTTATTAATTAAATGAACTATATATATTTTTTAAGATGCTTGAAACATTTTCTAATAGTAGATATTTAAGTAAAATTTAAAATATCTTATTAAATGAAAACGTTATAAGAAAATATGTGTAATTCATTTTTTTAAATATTAAAAACATATAAAATTTGACATGGATGAATTATTAAATAATGTTTCCCATAATGAAATGTATAAAATTAAAATCTGAATGATTAAAACATTTTTACATCATATCCTGATTCCTTAATAAACAAGTATCATAATGATGATTAATAATCAATATCATAATGTTTAAAGAAAAAATCTATAAAGAAAAAAGGAAAAATAAAAAATATTGATTTCATTTAATGTGACAATACTGACCTAAACTTTAATAACATTTAAGTATGAGATAAATCAAATAATAAAATAGATAAATAATATATGCACCCATTTTATACATTTAGAAATAATATTTTTGACATTTTCCATACTGTTAAAAATTAGATTTAAGTTAATCATTAACATTATTTATTAGATTATATTAATAGATTCAATTAATATAACTATGCGATTATTCATACATATATGTCAATTCAACATTATTTTCAAATATTTATTAAATATATTTTTCAAATTTATCAAATATCTCTCCTTCCACAGTGTTTTTAATACATTAAATATTGCGTTTATCCAGACAACACCGCTCTTCTCCATACTGTAACATCTACCCACCCATCCATTCGATTAATATATTTTACGTTTATTTCGAATTTTGAATTTATTATTATTATTATTATGTTTTTATGATCTTTGTATATTTTTTTTACGTAATGCGCTTATTATTTTTAAGATTGTATGGCAACTAATTGTAAATTAATTATATATTAAAGAATATATGAGATTTTTTTTTTAGGAAAATCATTATTTAAAGCATCAAAAATAATATTTTTTATATTTTTGTTAGTAAGATGAGAAGAACATAAATATTTTATTTTATACAAATGATTAAGGAGTATATTACGATATACCGAATTATGAAGAGAGAATTTAAAGTTAGTAAATTTATTAAATTTGAATTTAAATTCATTACGTTTGTTATACATGTTAGTTATTAATTAGTTTCTTGTTAGTTTAAATTTAAGATCTAAAAGGTTAATAGTATTATTAGAAAGCAGGTTTTCCGTAAATTTTAAAATAGTAGGAAATTCGACTGGAAATTGAGAAATATTGGTATTTTCAGTGGCAATTAAAATTATATTATCAATATATGGATACAAATTTAATTTTTTATTAATATACTTACGTTCATAATCATATAAGTCTGATAGTAAACTATAAGTACAACTATTTTGTTGTATACCGACTTTCTGTTGATATATTGTGTTACCTTGCAAGATAAAATTATTATAAATAGTGAAATCTGTTAAAGAATGAAAATAATTTGAATCGATATTCATTGGTAAATTCAAATCATTACGATACTTTTTAAATAAAGCATATATTATATTATGCAGAAATACATATTATTAATAAAATATAATAATGTGATATATTAATAAAATCTAATAATATAACTAATAAATACATATTATTAAATAGATCTATGAAATGTTGTTATATTGTTTATACATTTAAGATTATTCATAATATTGACCAATTCTTAATTATTCTTTATACAATGTGTATTATTAATGGTTTGTGTAACTATATATATTTGATTAAGAATTTTTAGTAGATGTTTATTAACTGTATTATTAAATGCATTGCAGTCAATTGCAAACAAGCCAATTCGAAATTTAATTGAATTCTTATGAAGTTTGAGTATAAAAACTAAAGGATAATTCAAATTTGTAGAGCTATTTTTAAATTTATATACATAAAAGAAAGTCTGGATTTCGCATTAATCAACGCACAGCACAAACTACGGAACCTAAAATCGTGAAAATAGGGTTAAAAATTTTTCATGTGACATTGAGTGTCGCTAAGAAAGGATTTTCGGAAATTCCCCCACTAAAAGGGCTACAAAAGAGAACGAGCTTTTTAAAAATTCCTTAAAAATATGATTTTATAGTTATTTTTAAACTGATAACATATTTTAGTGTATTTTTCAATGCTTAATCGAATGGTACTAATCAAATTATTTTAAATCCGGTAGTTCGTGAGATACTTCCTATTTTCCTAATTTGGGGATTTCTTCGGCGCAAAAAGCTAAAATTTTCAAATGCTCATTTCTAGACATGCATCTGTTATTATTGAATAAGAAAATTTTCAAACTGAATAATTTTTTAATCAATTCTTTTGGTTAATAATTAAAATAATTATGTTTAATAATAATTAAAACAAATTAAAACAAAAAATAATTTAAACAATAATAATTAAAACAAAAACCAAAATGTGGTATCGCGCCATTTATTTCAACCCTAACCGTGCAAAGGATTCTTTTATTAATAATTATTAGGTACATACATTTATTGCTATTAATTGCATGGATTTTACCATATAGCAGTTGTCTGATGATGAGGAAGTTACAATAAAAATTATTTCTGATCTTAGAAATTATGTATATAAAAATGTTTTGTTCGAAGAACCACGAAAGTCATCATTCGAAAAGGTGAAATGCAAACTGCAATGTGAGACATACATATTGAATTCGCCAGGCTGTATAGCACTGAGAGACATTAACAATTTCAAGCTTTATAATTGACTATATTTTATTACTTGCAAAACTTTTATAGTAAACTCTCTGTAAGGCAGGTTCTGTGTAAGATGGAAATCTGTCTGGTACTAATTTTATCTCATTGGCCAACAAAATATCGCCACTTTATAAGATTAAATACCAATAATAGATAATCGTAAATATCACATTCAGTTGATAATCAAGCATGCAATAAATACAATAAAAAATATTTCTGTGAAATCGCGTAAGATAAAATGGTGATTTTTATAGTAAAGTCGAACCCCATTATAACGAACTTCAAGGGACCGAAGGTTTTGTCCGGTACATCCGAACCATTAAAAAAATGCTAGAGATCGCAAAATGTGTATATTATCAGCTGATATCTATGTATTCAATAATGATGTATTAAGAAAAATAAGTAAAATCTATTAAATACTAGCAGGCGTCGCCCGCTACGCTGGTCTGCCTATCCAGATTAATCTTTGATTTTTTATAGTAGATTTTGTTATAGAACTACATAGCCCTATGCAATTTACAAAAACTGTCATTGAAAATTTGTCCAACTAACAATGTAAGTCTCATCAAAATCAGTCTATTAATAGTTTTTATAAAGACTAATCTTTTATAATCGGGTTTATGTGATTATAAAAATTTATTTCAAAATAACTGACTAACTCTATAATTCAGCACTGTAGAGCAATATGCAATATACTAAAACCGCCCCTGAAAAATTATCTAACTTATAACGCAAGTTCCTTCAAAATACGTGTAATAGATTTTTAAAAAATGAATAATATTCCACAAATGAGTTATTCTGATTTTTGAACTTTCTCCCATAATTCGATAAATAACATAAAACATAATGAAACATGCTAGATGTTTTAAAAAAATTATTCCATGAAAGTACTCTGAGAAGGACTTGGGTTATCAACAACCGGAACGAAATACAAATTTGCATTTTATGTTTAAAGTAAAAGTAGACAGATGTAAGGTCATAATAATATTGATCATTCAGATAAGCAAAATTTAGGATAAATAGGCAAACAATTCAAGGAATATTCCCGATTATCTTAAAACCTTTACACTTTATCTCAGGGTTCGCCCCAGCCCGAGTGGGTCCAGCCCGAAAAAATCCGTCCGGGTTTCTTCGGGCGGGCCCACTTGAAAAAACCCATGAAAAACCCATTTGTGGGTTTTTTCAAATTTTTTCGTTTTTTCACGACTGTATCATTATTTAATCTAAGGTATGAGAATGCAAAGATAAATGCTAATTTGAATATTTCAAAATAACCAGATTTAAAAGAATTTCTAAGCATTGATAAAATGACAAAAAACAGAAATTAGCTTGTAATGAAGGAAGATTTTTATGCCTGCATTTTAAAATGCATCCAAGTTCTCTAAATCTTAATGTATACCTAAAGGTGGCATTTGAAACTTGAACCTCGTTCTGATTGCTTGCATTGTTATAGCTTTTAAGATTAATCATATCATTTATTATCCTGTTCCAATGTTTAATGAAAGTGTCATACAGTAATTTTCAACACAATGACAGGTTATAACTTAAAAGAGAGTGAAAAAGATAAGTTTCCTTATGGATTTTGTCAGTTTTTTTTTTTCTACATTCAGCACAAACTATTTCTACTTCAATCAAACAATACTTTTCTGCATTTGAGCTGGTTTGGAGCAAATTACATAATCATTTAGGAGTTCATTAAGTTGCAAAGCTAGTAAAAGTGTATTTCCATTTGTGATCTAAATTTACTAATGTCATTGGCACTGACTTCTATGACAATCTAATTTAACATTTTAATACTGTTGCAATATATATAGTAAATTTTGCTAAAATTTTCAAAAATATTATTATAAATCTCCTTAAAAATTTCGACTGATTTTTGAATTGAAGTGAATGAAAGGAACTATATAAATTTTAGCATGTTTAATTTAAGGCAGAATTATTATGATTTTCCTCAACACATTAGGCTTTTTTTCTGAAAAAAACCAAATGTGCTTTTTCAAAATTTCAACTTTAAATTACATAAGGCAATATATTTTTTATTATCAGTACACCATTTATAAAGTTTACATCTCCATTCCCATCCAAGGAAAAAAAGTCTTAGTTCTCCCAATGACAATTTTTAAAACAAGTAATTGTAACATAATTTTCTATAAGTATGTGTAGCTATCACAAACACTAAAACTAATTTTTTCTATTTAAAAAAAAAAAATTCCAACACAAAAATATAATGTTGTTTTAAATTGATTTCTGATTGAAGTAAATGAAAGAAATGATATGAATTATTAGTCTGTTTAACTTATGCAAGATTTATACTATAAAGAAATTCAGTTGTACTTAGCGTAATATGTCATTCTTACAGTAATCTAGTCCCATGAGATACAAAATAATCTTATTATATATACTTTATTTTTTTCTTTTTATATATTTCTTTTATTGTTAATCCATACTTAGTGATAAATTATATTCTTGTTTCACTGATAAATGAAAAATTTTGGTATTATGCATATAAAAATTAGAAATTTGATGAGTTTTTTAAAAAAAATTTTATAAAACCCGAAAACCCCCGGGTTTTAGACTACTAGGCCCAGTTGGGGCCGTCGCGAAACAACTTTCCTCTCTTACGGGCCTGATTCAAAATCCCAAGCAGGAGAAATGAGTCATCAACGAGATTTGACTTATTCCTCTCACCCTTGCCTGACCACTTCACCCCTTATGAACTTTTGGCTCCCGCTCATAGTTGAAGGAATCGCCATTAGTGTATGCGTCGTGAGTAAATTTTAGGCAGTTTTAATCTATCTATTTGTGATAAAAATTATGCTATAAGGATGTTTTTAAAAATGTACATTTTCGAAGGATAAATCCTCTATATAGGATTAACATAAATCAGTAAGTACCTCCTTTTTAAATCTCATTAAAAATGCAATATAAGTATCTATACTGTTCCCACGTGGGCTTACATGTAATGGAAATTGTGAAGTTTTATTTTGAGGTAGGATAATAAGCTTAGCTTAGAATCATTTAAAAGATTTAAAAAAAGTGAAAAGAAAGCCCGTTTTGTGTCTTTTGTTTTATTTTAATTATTTTGTATCTAGAATTTCTGTTTTCAATTCTGTTTACACAAATTGTAAAGAATTAAAATATTAATAGTACTGAGTTCTTATTCATATGGGTAGATAAAAAAAAAAAATATTTAATGAATATCTTTTAAAATAATACGCATTAAAAGTTTTTTTTGTAAAGGGTTTATTTTTGTAATTTCATTATCAAAATATTATTTTAATTTAAATAAAAAAAAACTATATGTAACATTTATCTTATTTTTTTATTTAAATATTCTTAATTGCTAATTAATTTTATCTAATTTGTAGCTATGGGCCGAAAATGCTGTGCGCCAAATTGCCCCTCAAATTATGACAATGTAAAGGAATACACAACTGTTTTTAAATTCCCATCAAATCCTGAAAAAAAAAATAAATAAAATAATAATAATGGATAAATAAGATACCAAGAGGAAAATTTTGTTCCCAGTTCGACTGCTGTTGTGTGCATTAAGCACTTTGAGGAGCATTTCATAATTAGAGAAGATAGAATTAAATGCTTAGATGGAACTGAATTAGTTGTCCCAAGGAAGAAAGTAATTCGTTTACCGGAAACAGGGTATACGACATTTAGGTACCGCCACTTCGGTCCCGCCATTTCGGTCCCGCCGTTTCGGTCCCGAGACATTTCGGTCCCTGGCCATTTCGGTCCCGAGACATTTCGGTCCCGAGACAATTCGGTCCCAAGACATTTTGGTCCCGAGACAATTCGGCCCGTGGCCATTTCGGTCCCCAGCAACTTTGGTTCCTTGCCATTTCGGTCCCTTGTTATATCTTTGCTCGCTACCTTATAAGTCGCATTATAATTGTTGTGGTCCTGCCAAATGGTATAAGTTCAACATTATTCTGACCTTTAAAAAAAAAAAAAAATATTATCCCCCTCCCGCCTCCCAAGTTTTATTAAAAGTTGAATATAAGAGTCCGATAAATTTAAACTTTTATAACTCGTGATAATGAAATCACAGCGAGCTGAAAATTTTGTTTGATTAAACAATGTGATATAAATTTAGTAGATATTGTCTTTTGCTTTTAGTAGTAGTATTATTAATCAGAATAAATATTTTAAATTTTATTATTAGTATCAGTATTTTATATAAACTTCTATAAACTAAAAAGTATTTTATATCAATTGCCATAAATATTTTTTTGGCTGTTTACGTACATTTTTTAGCCTTTAAATTAGCATTAACTAAATAATAAAACAACCGTCCGTAAATTTTTGTCTTCCGATTAGTTTAATAATAAATGCCTTTAATATTCAATTAGACAGTTATAAGTTATAATATATACGTATTTCCCCAAGTCACCCATCTACACCCTCTAATTTGATAATTCAGAAATGAGATTTATTTATTGAAGAATACACTTATTTTTTATTTTTATTATTATTTTTATATTACAAAGTTGTAGCTTATAAATTTGTTTTCAATAGTTACTTTTTCCATTATTAACATTGCGAAAGCAATAGTGATTTCGTAAGTAGGCATGCTACGAAAAAATTTGTTTTTAGAAATTTTCCTCCGCCACTTTTTTTTAAATAATAATAATAATAGTATTTATTGATTGCATTTTTTAACAGTCTTCTCACGCCATGAAGACAATTTTTGTGAGTTAATTTTATTGAAACTGGGCCTATTTCATTCTAATAAGACGATTATTATTATTTTTTTATTTGCATAAAGTTACTATAATAATATTTAAAAAAAAATAATAATATAAATATTATATATAAAATATGATATATAAATAAAATATATTAAAATGTAATATAATAATATTTTAAAAAGTTTTATTTTAAATTTTTAAGTGACAAAACTAAGCTTTTATTTATTTATTTATTTGTATTACCTTTTTGCTCCTACTTTCCCAGTAAAAAATAATAATAATTCTTGTTTTAGTTTTAGTTTTAACTATACTAATTTTTTTAAATCTCTGTAATTTTAAATATACAATAAATAAACGAGTAAAAGATAAATTTCAGTTTAGAACTACTAGGAAATATAATGATGTATTGAATATAAAATGGATTTTGTATTGAGTTTATTTTAAAGTAAAATTTATTATGTAATTAATAATGTTATTAATTAATAAATATATTTCATAAAATATTGATTTGATTTTTATATTAAAATTATTAACTGTTTTGAGAATTAGGATTACCAATTATGATTAGGATTACCATACAAAATTTGTTTGAATTATAATATTTTGGATAAGAGTTATACGTATGTGCAGTTTAATCACTTATAATCACATTATATTAATATTTTATGCCCTTCAGTTTAAAAACTCTGCAATGTTCACTATAAAATTATGCCTTATTTCACAAAATTTCAGTTTGCAGGAGAAGGGACCGAAATGTATCGGGACCGAAATGGCTAGGGACCGAAAAGGCTAGAGACCGAAATGTCTCGGGACCGAAATGGCGGGACCGAAACGTCCTGCTTCCCATTTCCTACTATATTTCCGAATGCGCCAAGATATCTTACTGAAAAATTGCCCCCCAAAAGAACAGATCCTGCTCAACGTATGTTAAACATTGAAAAAAGATATTTAGAGCAATTCAGTGAATGGTGTCAAAAGGATATCATACTATCCTTCGAAGATTTCACTAACAAATTTGAAAAGAAAATTGAAAATAAGTGGTTATATTTATCTAGGGATGATCATCTGTTGTTTTACAAATTGAAAGAAACAGATATTCCAGAAATTAATGTTTGTTTTAAAGTCTTCAGAAATTTGACTGTAAAGATATATTATGAAAATAATTTAATTGATATAAATTCTTTTAAATGGTTACTAGGCAATGATCTTAAATGTGATAAATGGAGCAAGTTTGAAAATATTTTAAATAAATTGAATTGTTATAATGAACATTCAATGACATTAAGTGAAAATTTAACTTTTGCCATGAAATATCTGGAAAAATGCATAAACGATGATCAATGCAGTGATGAAAATAATCTTGTTTTGAAATTTGTGAAATAACAATTGTCACTTGTGCTGATGAAAAAACTGAAATATACAATTGACCTTATATATTGGGGCCCCACCAGTGACCGAGAGGTTCTGACCTCTCAACTGGTAGACGGCAAGTGCTGGGTTCGAACCCAATCGCGTCCGACGGCCTAACCGTTCGGAGTTTTCGTGGTTTTCTTCGAACCTTGCGTAAATACGGGTTAGGTTCCCTTAGAAAGACCCCCACGAAAGGCACTCCCCCCCCCTGGTCCTATATCCCTAGTGTAGATAATCGGACGACAAAAATAAACCAAACCAAACCAAACCTTATATATTGGTCCGCAGAAATCTACTTTATCTACCCTGCGGCATACAATTTAATTCGAAACAGCAAAGTTTTAATATTACCGCATCCTTCATACTTAAGAAAATTGACAAATTTATGTTCTAAAAGTTCATGTCAAAACCTTAAATTGTATCTTAAAAACAAATCTGATAACCTGGAAGAACATGAAAAAACTGTGAGTCTTTTGCTAGATGAGATCTATATAAATCCCTCTATTAATTATAAAGCTGGGCATGTCATTGGCATGTCTGAAAATTCTGAGTCTGAAGCTACGACCATTCAAACCTCTATGATTTCATCCGTCTTATCTAAATATAAGGATGTAGTATCGTTATTTCCAGTTCATAATCTAAATGCTGATACACTTCTTACATACACCAATAAAGTCCTAGAAATGCTCCACGAGTGTGGTTTTACCGTTTTTTCCTTAATATCGGATAATAATAGGATGAACAGGAACATGTTTACAAAAATGTGTGGGGGAGAATTAAAACCTTACATAAGCAATCCTTACAAGCCCGATAAAAGAATATTTTTCTTATTTGATACTGTCCATTTAGATAAAGCAGTAAGAAATAATTGGTTAAATCAAACTGCCCCTGATAAGAACATTTATTTTCCACATCCTAATAATACAGATATCATGTGTGCCAGTTTACAGAATTTAATAGATATCTATGAAAAAGAAAAAGATGCAGTAATAAAGTTAGCTCCTAAACTTTCCCAAAAAGTATTATTTCCCAATTCTTTTGAAAGACAGAATGTTAAGCATGCATTGAATTTATTTGATGAAACTAATTCCATTGCTTTAGACATGTCGGTAGATAAGCTGGATGATAATGCATTAAGCACAAAATTATTTATTGATTTATTTTCCAAGTGGTGGAAAATTGTGAACGTAAAGCATCCCGAGAAAGGAATACATCTAAATGACAGTTTATCTAAACCAATAACATCTACAAAAGATGAAAACTTTTTATTTTTAATTAAATTCAGTGAATGGTTAAGTGAATGGAATAAAATGTATACTTTGAAAGCAGATAGGAAAAAAGAAATTGGTATTCCAACTAAAGGAAGACTTCTGTCAAAAGAAACATTTTTTGCTTTAAAATTTACCACAGATACTTTAATTGAAATTACAAAATATATGTTTGAAACGACTAATTCACAATACATACTTTTGGGGAAATTTCAAACCGATAGTTTAGAAGCCCGCTTTGGACAATACCTACAGATGAGTGGAGGAAATTATAATATATCTTGTATGCAAGTCATGGAAGCAGAAAGAAAGTTAAAAATTTTGAGTCTAATTAGTTTATATTCACAACAAAATGGAGAATTTGAATTAAAAGATTTAAATTATAATACAACTGCTGATGAAATCGAAGAATTAAACATACCAGATTTTTTTTACGATGTGTTTAACAGTAGTAATGATATAGAGATAAAAAATGAAACAATGTCTGCATTAACTTTTATAGCATTTTATATTGGTTATAAAGTTTCCCATAAATTAAAATGTTCTGAGTGCATCAATATATTAGTCAAAAAAAAAAAAAAAAAAAAAATTAGAATTAGACTGCCCGAATGAAGTGTATAAATATTTAATGTTGGCAAATAGGGGCCAATTAAAATGGCCTCAGGAAAATTTATTATTTCTAATTGTAAATGCATCTCAAATTTTTCAAAAACTAATCAATCATAATTATGAAAGCTCTTTTCTAAAATTTCCAGAGCCTAAAAAACTCATTATGCAACTTACAATTGAAAAGACTGAACTTTTAGGTCTGGATTTCATTAGTAAATGTAAATGTGGAAACCAAGTTTCATATTTATTTAAGTTGTGCTTGTCAGGAATATCAAATATCTTATTAAAAAACTACACAAAAGTCAAAAATGACAATAAAAATGTCCATCTAATAAAAGAAAATTATCTACATTAACAGACATGTAAGGGTCATTGACAAGTTTCATGTAACTTTAGCTTCCTTAATATTGTCTATTTAAATGAAATTATTTTCTGTGAAGCAATATTAACTGCTATATATTTGTTGTAAATTTTATGAGTAGGGGGAATTGGGGTACATTGATACTTGGGGCACATTGATACACCCCTTGTACAGCACACAGGGTCATTACAGGAATGTTCACAACAGCTCCAAAAGGTGATACTAGTGAAATTAACTACATACAGAAAGTTTTGGAATGATTCAATAGTTTGATGAAATGAGATGGGTGATTAATTGTTTTTGTAGGTCAAAAGTAAATTTGAGTTGTACAACTGAAATGGTATTATACAACTGTTCCAGTATTTTCAACTGAAAAGAATACCCTCCCTGGCAAGTAAAGCTACTCTTTATCAGCTCCTCATTCTTTAGTTAGATAAATTATGATGTGTTGGATTTGCGACTTATTTTATTCAAAATGGCTGTATGGGGCACATTGATACAACCTAAATCCTTTTCTAGTTCATTTTTTCATTACTTTTTATTATTTTTTTTACCATACACTCCTTAATTCAACCATTTTTCGTCAAAAATTTCTAATATTAGTTTTTATTGAATTGAAATAGCTCTAATTTCTTTATATTAGAACATTTTACAGTATTTTTGTAAACAGAAGACGTACAAACTTACACAATATCTAGTACTAGTAGAATTAACAAAAGAAATGGACGGCAGCCTGGCAAATCTCAAATTTATATCGATTCTCCAGAGAAAAAAGTATTATCAACATGAGAAATGTTAAGTAAGAGAAACAAGCTGCAGAACAGTACAGGATAATTATATTATAAACATAATTTTTAATATAATTATCCTTTATTTTCTGTTTGTAAACCGATTTATAAACAGAAAACCTGGTAATTCTTTGACCTTTCCTAAGAAAGAAGATAATTCTGGGGTTAAAGTGCCAGATATGACATAGTTACCACAGCCAACAAACGGACAAGGAACAGCCAGAACATCAGATCATTATACATTTCATTTCGATTGCTTTAATATCGCTTACAAATAAATTGTGTGCGATTTTAATGTCTATAAATATATATAAAATGATTTGCTAACTATTTTTCTATCTCACTATTAACTATTTTTCTATTTCACTAACTATTTTTCTATCTCACATCTAACTATTTAAAAATTTCCATTGATGTCATTTTGTCTCCATTTTTCCCAGACGTGTCAAAGTGTATCAATCTACCCCGGGATATATAGAACTGATATATAGACCCGGGACTGATATATAGAACTTTTGTTTTATTGCTTGAAGAAAGTAATATTTTTATTTTTACTTATATTTTTATTAACAATCTTATATTTACAATTTTAAATTAAGACATGTTTCTTTTTAAAAGTAATAATAAGTTTTAAAAGTAATTCTTCTGCCATAAATTTATATTTTAACCTAAACTCTCTGAAGAAGACCACTAATCCCAATTCTTCAAAAAATTCTCCGCCATAAATGTATTGTTCAAGTTAAAATCTTTGACAAAAACTTTGAGTCATATATTCGAATGACTTTGAAATAAAGAGGAAAATCAAGTTAAAAATATATTTATTGAACTCTTGGTACATATTTATTGAATGTATAATTCGAATAGATTTTCATAAACCATAAATTGCTCAATAAAATACCATAAAAGGGAACTTTAAAGCGCTATTTTTAATGCACATATATCGTTATTCCATAAATTTTGTTTGCTACCCTTGCGTGACGTCATCCTCGCTCTGAATCAGGCCCGTAAGAGAGGAAAGTTTTTTCGCGACGGCCCCGGCCCAGTGGGTTGGGCTTTTTCAAAAAAAAAAAAAAAAAAAAAAAAAAAAAACCCGGGTTTTTCAAACTCTGCTTTATCTAGACTTGGGATTGACAACACTGGTTATTGCTGGCATGTTTAAAAATTGTTTTATCTTATTGAGGTTTTTCTTGTTTGTTTGTTTACTTTTTTTATCATTTAAATTTTCTTTTATTTATCATCTTCTGAACTCTGGATATAATTTTAAAAAAAATCTTCTAATTATTGCTTACTTCAAAAAAGAGGTTTTTTTTTAATACTGCCATATGACGAATTATTCTTAAATAAGTTAGTTGAATCTGTTAGTCTTAACCTCCTCAGTCCTGACACTAAAAAATACCCTTTAAATTATTTTAAATGCTTCTAGAATTGTTAAAATTACATCTAGAATTTTTTAATAAATGTGTGCATACTAGAAGTATCGATATACATACTGACACATATTTGGAGATATTTTGTAATAATTTTAAGCCGGTGCTACTTAAAAACTGTCTGAGGACTGAGGAGGTTAAATAAGTTTCTAAACATCTGTGATAGGATTAATGGAAAATGACTCACGGGTGGGCGTAGTCACACATGCAGAATGGGTACCATAAAAAGAGAAATAATGCATTTTTTCCTACCCTTTAATGAAAAGATTTATCACTAATTTGGACTATGTTTCACTAGCAGGCATGCATTTTTGCATTTTCTTGTAAAATTAGAGTCGAAATCTTGTTTTAACAATTGCGAAGCAATAAAAAAACATGTTTGACAAGGAAAAAAATGTTCATTATAACAGATTTTTAAGATTTCGGAGATTCGCTATAAAAGGATAAATTAGCATTAAATACAATAGGAAAACGGCAGGGCCAAAAATTCCTCATTATATCCGTGAGTACGTTATACACCGGGTTCGCTATAACGAGGTTTGACTGTATGAAACTCGAATTATATCCAAGATCTTCTTTATTTGCTCGTCTAACTTTGCTAAGTGAATTTATTTATTCGAGAATCCTAAATTTCTGTTATATAAAT
The DNA here is from genome assembly GCA_964019185.1 of Maratus speculifer. NCBI lineage: Eukaryota > Metazoa > Arthropoda > Arachnida > Araneae > Salticidae > Maratus > Maratus speculifer. The sequence goes on along the minus strand of OZ025290.1, from coordinate 49,281,800 downwards.
TGCTATTATTTAGACAAAGATTTCCGAGCACACAATGCACACTGTTATGTTACGGCTATTCTATAAAGACACTAATTTTTGTAAAGCATAGCGTTTTATCAGTGTATGATTTCGATTACATTATTTTCGAAAGTGAACTGTCTTCACCGATGAATTATTTAAAAGCAACTGGGATCAAAATCGCACAATTTTACAAAAGACGCAGTTTAAAAAACTAACGCAGTTTAAAAAACTAAAATACATGTTTTTTCGTAATAAAATAACGCCATTTATATCCGCTAAAACATTCCTATTTTACCTTCTATTCTTAACCCCTTCGCGACGGGAGCCTTTTACGAAATTTTTAATGCTTTGTCACCGGTTTTTAAAAACAGAAATTTATGCCTTGTTAAATTGAGAAAATTATCTGATTAAAAAGGCAAATTTTGTAGTAAAATTTTACTGGTACAAACATCTAAACAATTGTATCTAAACAAAGATTCTTAAGCCCTTTTGCGGCACGTATACCTGTCGCTCGTCCCTAAGGGGTTAAAGAACGTTTTTAGAATAGTATATATATGAAGTAATTATCGCGGGGTAATGCATAATACCAGCAATAAAAAGCCATGTTGTCATTTAAGAAGCAAATTGAGTATCTAACAATCGATATGCTTTCATTTGTTTTTGCGGTGCGGGTGAGGGATAGGCTGGTGCGTCCCCCACCTGAGCCCATAATATTATTTTCCTGTTGCTTTTAAACTGATTTAAATCATAAATTAATCGATATTTTATATTGAAATTTTAAAGGTTTGAACTGCTTATAAAGCAAATAAAATATACCAAACTGCTTAAAAATCCAATAATTACACATCTGTGTAGCTCTATCATCTAACATCTATATGCTATCTCTTGAGCGACCCTATTAACGAAATGCAAACGCTACAATTCTCTTACAGTAAGAAGCTTACTTAGTTCGACTGTAGTACAATTTTTTAATATCATGTGTATGTGAATATTTTGAAAAGAGTAAATCCATTTACAATTTCTTTTCTTTGTGTTAATTATAAAAATAAATAAGTGGTTTCGAAAGATGACCTTTCCGGAATTCGGGTGATTCTGAATTTCTTTTTTGTTCTTAGTTATAGTATAAATTCCTAGATTAAGAAACATTCGTCTTTTTTAAAGCTAAAAGTTTTCTTATTGGTGAATGTTTTAAATAGTCTTACCTGTCCAAGTTCCATCGAAAGCTTGCCATCCACTAAATTCATCTGGTAAGTCAGGTCGTTTCATCCAACATTCACTCCACATATGAAAATTCCTGAAACATTAACGAAAATTTATTTTAAACAAGTAAGAAAAATCATGCTTTAAGCATAGATTATGAAACACTTTTTTTTGTTCAATACTGCGAGTCTCATTTTTTTTAAATATATCGTCGTAATAGCACCGGTAGATTCGTTGTAGCTATGCCTTTAAAAGACGATCCGATTGTTCCAGAAGATTCGAGGGTAATCGCAGAAAAAAGATTGAATCAACTATGGAATCGACTAGAAAAACTCCGTTATTTCGAGAATTCTATCGTTACTTTATAAAGGAATACTTAAATTTAAAGATCATAAGACTGAAGTTAATGAGATGGTTGATGAAGTTGATTGTTACTACCGTAAAATGGAATGAATTGGAACACTTTTCAATTTTAACGTTAAAAAAAAATCAACAACTGATTTTTTTATTTTTTTATTAGAAACTTCGGTCTTGTTTTGTACTTTACTTTTTAAGCAAAAACGAAACATTTTTACTGCTTATATGTATATTATTTATTTTCTTAATGGTGTTGCAATTCACCCCGCAGATAGGGCTGAATCGGAACAAATGGTATAATCTTTATTTATTCCGATTCAAACTTTAATAGGATTAATAAAAACAGGTAATAATGATAAGGGAGGAATAGGAACACGTGAAACCAAGCCTTTATTTTATATACAAGTAAAGATATGCCTTTTTAAAAAATAGAAAACAACTTTGAAGTCGAGAAAAATTAAAATTTATTTTAACAAATTATATTCGAATTGCAAAAGTAGAATTTAATACAAATTCAGCCTTGTTCTGTGTTATCCTTTACTAGTAGTCATTGGATAAATGAATCTATTGAGTAGCCCTAATCGCTGCATGTATTAATACGATCTACTAATACGCCCTCATCCCCAACCTTAAGTGCTGTTTGCATCCCTCTCTTTTTTAATTGATTTTTCATTTTGAGATGTTTGTGTAATGTTGTCGATGTCAGAGAATAATTCTGTGCAATTTTTCTAATTAAATTGCTATTTTTAAATTCTTTTGCTGTGTGATCCATGTGTGTTGGATTAGGCGTTGACTTTTTCGATTAACCAAGTAATTTCTTGGCATCTTTAAACTCTTCAAGTAATTAGAACAAACAAAATATTGTTACGATACATATTCATACATGTGTTTTCATATATTACATGAAACTATTACTGTATAGAAAAATAAACCATGAGAGAAAACCTGCTCCGATTCACCCCTTGAATCTTAAACCTACGATGTTACAAACCATTTTTCATTTTTCCATTATGTTGTTTAGAAATAAGTAGAATTTAATACAGCATATCGTTTACAGATCTATCATTAAATAAAAATATCTTTTCTTAGGTTTAGAATACGAAAAATACTGTAGTTACATACAAAGTTTTGAAGGCGTTGAAAAAATGAAGTTTTTGAGGATCCTCTTGATATTTTTTTATAAACCCGAGTAGCGTTGCCAACATGTCAAAACTGAATTTCCCTGTAATGACTGATGATGTGTTTTTTGTTTGTTTGTTTGTTTGTTTCATTTATCGGCGCCGCTCTTTAGTCACGTGACGAGCGGACGAGAGTGTGGGGAGAGGAAGGGGTACGAACACAGAGAGGTGTGTGTGCCAGAGGTAAGCGGTAGACCTGCGAATGTTTTGATGCAGGTGAAAAGATTTTAAAAATATTCTTCCATTGGAATATATGTGTGCTACGGGCACGGTGTTTATTTTTTATTGAAAGTAGAGTTGTGTAGAAGTTGTCAGAATGGGTAATACGGAACTTTATATTTAATTGTTTGTGTTTTTCAAGTCTTGCTGTTTTAGTCCCTTTTTTGTGTTCCATGTGTTAAATAAACTTTTGTTTACGTCAAGCTGGATTTTTTTGGATTATTTCGACATACACAGGTGTTCCATAGAAAATTATGAAGAAATAGGAAGAGCGTTTATCACACGCTCTCTTCGCAAGAACCAGAAGTAAATGAAACTACTTTTTATAGTTCTGGAAATAAAGTTGAAAGATATAACTTTTGTGTATTAACTGAAGAATCATGAATATTACATTAATGAATATGTTACAATGATTTTAAAGAGATAATCGTATTATAATTGAAAACAAGTATTGTTCTAAGTGTATTCTAGTGTATGAGTATAGTGAATGATTATAGTATTTAGTGATTATAATTATTGATAAAGATAGTAATAGTTGTGATAGTGATAGATTGTGAGTTGAGATAGTAATAGTGATAGTAATAGAAAAAGAATATGTTTACCGTTGAAGGGTTAAAGAAAGAGGACCTGGTCATTGTGGCCACAGAATTAGGCTTAAAAGTAGAGCCAGATCATAGAATAGTGGATTTAAAGGCATTAATCGAAGGGAGTGAACAATATGACAAAGATTTCGATTTCGTAAAATAATTCCTTGTTACAACGGTATCAGACCGTATTCAAAAAGAACAAGTAAGAAAAATCATGCGTTAAGCATAGATTATGAAGCACTTTCCAACACCTAATGAAATCTTTAACAAAACTTTGTTATTTAGGGAAGTAATAGTGTATAGCCAAATATACCCAAATATGTATTCCAGTACATTAGAACGGCCCTGTATTTCATATGTCAGTTCATATAGGGAAAATTTAGCTTAGCAAGAAAATACCCAGTAGCTTGAAATTTCTTTTTCAGTAATTCATACTATTAGATAGAAACATACTTGAGTACTTTTGTTCAGCCCTGTAGTTTACATTGTACCTTTATTACTCTTTAGCATTAGGCTAAAATTTATTGTAAACTAAAACACTTTTAAAACAACTGAAATCACATTCCCATAAATCATCATTCATAGGCGTCTATGTACCGAATTCTTTGCGTGGCCCTGTATATCCCTTAATCTATATTCTGCAAACATTTCTCAGTAAATTGAATGCAGCTCAGCATAAAAATGTATAGCTTATTTAAGAACCACGTTTAAATAATTTACGCTCATATTCAGTAACGTTGGTGAGCTCTTTTGGGTAGCCGTGTATATCAACTATAACATTTATACACACCATAGAATGTGCATATATTTAACGAAATATAAACGCGAATATCATAATTAAAATGCATTTCATCCCTCCATCAGCCATCATCAGACACATATACGGTACTTCGGAAAGAATTTACTATTTGAAATCTTTTGTATGGCCCTGTAAATGCTATGCACTTCATATTATGTAAGACAGTTGCGTATGATTTATATTAAACTTCAGTGATATATATCAATTTTATTATACATGAAAAAGCTTAATATATTTAAAATATGTCACACACAATTCCCCCCTTTTACCATTATCTAATGGAATTCTTTTGTGTGGCCCTGTAAATGAATAATAGCTACATTTTCACCTTATATTTTATAAAATGCATATTTTAATATGTTTGACAGGGTATAACATCTTTAAAATTCCTTTGAAATGATTTTCCCCCATAGGCCGTAATGTAATAGAAAACTTTTGATTCGCCCTGTAGATAAACTACTCATGGTAGATAATTCATTTTCAGTAGGATTCGTGCTAGGGTAAACCTCAATAACGTCCTAAAATTTCATGGCAATCCGAGTATATTAACGATTTTTCCCCATAGGCCGTAATGTAATGGGAATCTTTTGATTCACCCTGTAGATAAACTAATCATGGTAGAAACTTCATTTTCAATAGAACTTGTGCTAGGGTAATCATCAATAACGTCCTAAAATTTCATGGCAATCCGAGTATATTAACGATTTTTCCCCATAGGCCGTAATGTAATGGGAAACTTTTGATTCTCTCTGTAGATAAACTAATCATGGTAGATACTTCATTTTCAATAGGGTTCGTGCTAGGGTAAACCTCAATAACGCATAAAAATTTCATAGCAATCAGAGTATATTTACGGGAGTTAGAGCGCGGACAGACGGCCATCCGGACAGACCGCCAGACGGACAGACGGCCAGACAAACCGAATGCATAAGCACTTTTCAACTTTGTTGGAAAGTGCTAAAAACAAGAAGCAGAGGCCCTCAAAAACGAGAAAGAATATATTAATTCTGAACAGAAAACAGCGTCAGAATTAGAAAAAACGAAATTAGAAGTTATCAAACACCAATTAGAAATGGCTAAACTGCAGTCTGAGAACAAAAATTCTGATGGTGGGGGGGATGGACAAAATCCCAAAACTAATTCGTTAGAAGCTCTAATTAAAAGCGTTAAAACTTTAACTATTGCGATTCCTACCAAACCTGAATCGTGGAATTTATTTTTTTCTTCGCTCGAAAGGGTGTTTGAATTAAAGAATGTCGCGGAAGATTTGAAAGTTGAAATACTGTTTAATTTAGTAGGGGAAAAACCTGCGCATTTATTAGTATATGCAAAATCAGATGAAATGAAGGATTACGAAAACGTTAAAGCTTTAATTTTAAAAGAAATTCAACCCACTCCTGAAGCTTGTCTTCAAAATTTTCTTTCGGCAAAGAGGGCGAAAAATGAAAATCATATGCAATTTGCATCTAGGTTAAGGGCAAATTGGGATTTTTATTGCGAGCTTAGAAAGGTAAATGATTTTGATGCACTTAATGAATTAATAGTTAGTGATAGATTGATGGACGTGTTAGACTCAGAGGCGCGAAGCTATGTCAAAATAAAACAATTAGATAATTGGTTGAAAGCGCGGGAGATTGCAGAATTATGCGATAACTGGTTTACATCAAAAGGTAGAACCTTTTCTGAGTTATATGATAAATCGACGAATTGTCGCGGTTCTGATGATTTCGGATCTGGCAAATATATTCCACCGCATCTAAGAAATAATTTTAATTTGCGTAATGATAGGAAAAAGTCTGTGTGTAAATTGTGCCGTCAAATCATTCTTTTACGTTTTTGTCCTAATAATAATAAAGAAAAAGACAGATCGGGAAATTCTCATTATCAAATGAAAAAGGATTCTGCCGGAAAGAATAAAGACGAAAGATTGATTGCGAAAGTGACAGCTTTGTGTTTTGAAAATGACGCAATAAGTACTCAACCGTTGCAATACGATGAAATTTGGGTGGGGAAACAAAAAATAAAAACATTAATTGACAGCGCCGTTGAGATTCCTGTTATAAATTCGAATGAAGTACCAGAATCATTTAAAAATAATGAAAATTCATCAATTCAGTTGATTTCAGCTTTTGGTGAGCAGATTACAGCTGACCTTCTAACTGTTGATCTTCTAACATTACCGGTTTCTCTATACATGAGTGAATCAAATTGTTTATTTAATAGTGTGGATGTATTATTTGCAGTGACAGATAAACTATGTGGTTCATGTATTATTACTCCGAAGGTTTATGAATTATTACAATCGGTGCAAATTGGAGAAAGGAAAAGATTAGCCGACAGTGTGGCACCAACAAATGAGACGAAATCGGAAAGGGGGGATGAAAATATATCGGGGGAAAAGAAAAAAGAACAAAATACGAGTGAGAAAGATTTATGTTTGCGGGTTGAAAATGAAGCTTTTGGAGAGAATTAGATTATTAATTGTATTGGAACGAAAATTGATTGTGAGGATTTAAATTCGAATCAGTATTCGGAAACAACCATTTACAGGGAGCAACAAAAGAATTGCGAATCTTTACAGGGGGCATTTAAAAATGCTAAACAAGGGAAAAATGGGTTTGTTATGGTGGATAATTTACTTTATCATAGGGAAAAGGTTTCTGGCGATCAAGTCATGCAATTAGTAGTGCCTAAAATTAGGAGGGAGGAAATTTTAAGGATTGCACATGAATCAATTTTTGCGAACCATCTCGGTATAAGGAAATCGAAAGATAGAATTCGGTATTCATTTTTTTGGCCAGGCGTGTCACGGGATGTAGAGGAGTATTGTAAATCGTGCAAGGACTGCCAATTGCGAAGCCGGGAGAGGGCCGGTGATCAGATACCGATTCTTCCGATTGAAAGACCGGAGCTCCCATTTGACGTTGTAAATATTGATATAATTGGGAAAATTGAACCACCTTCGGCGCGTAGACATCAATATGTACTTACTTTGGTTGACCAACACAGTAGGTGGCCCGAAGCGGTTCCGTTAAGAACAATTTCGGCTAAGGCTACTTGTGATGCGCTGTTAGAAATATTTATGCGGGCAGGGATACCCCGCGTAATAGCAAGTGATCAAGGGGGAAATTTTGTATCAGGTTTAATGCAGGAATTTCATGCTAGGCTAGGGGCGGCTCCTAGATTTGCAACACCGGGACATCCACAAAGTTCGGGATTGGTTGAACGGTATAATCAGGTATTGAAACGCATGTTGCACCATATCATTCGGAGCGATCCTAAAAATTGGGATAAACACATCCCTTATTTATTATTTGCGTATAGAGAGATTCCTAATTGTACAACGGGGGTGTCGCCATTTAAGTTGATGTATGGAAGGGAGGCCAGGGGGCTATTGGCGGTATTAAAATCTACATGGTCGGGCGAAATTCCACTACCTATAAATCTCGGGAAAAGTGCCACCGAATACATTCAGGATTTAACAATTAACTTAGAGAAAGCGGCGGAACAAGCTTCACTAGTAGCGGAGGTCAAACAGAGCACGTATGCGAAGTATGCGAATCGAAGGGCAATTTATAAGGAATTTAGACCGGGGGAGCAGGTATATTTATTAATCCCAGACACTAGTAATAAACGTTACGCTAGATGGACAGGGCCAGCCGAAATAGTGGCGTGGTGTAATTCCGACTCTTACAAAGTCAGGTTAACGAACGGAATCATTAAAAATGTTCACGTGAATAAGATAAGGAAATTTACTCCTAGGGTACAAGCAGTGGGGGTAATTTTTGAGAATGAAGAAGAATTAGGAGAAGTCCATCCCACCCCTAGTACAAAGGATAACTCGAACTATTTTAAAATCGAAGAAGTAAATTTAAATCATTTAGGAAACGTAGAAAGAGAAAAGATGTTAGATTTATTGTTTAGATATAAAGAATTATTTTCAAAGAAAATACAAATAGCAAAAGTTGATGCACACAAAATAAGGTTAAATGATAATGAGAAGAAGAAACCTTATGTTTATCGAATTCCAGAGGCCCTAAAACCTCAAGTAGACAAACAAATTCAGGAATTACTAGAATTAGGTTTGATTGAGGAAAGTGATGAAGAAGCACCGCATCCGGTAGTGTGCGTGATGAAGAAAGATGGAACTCTGCGTCTGTGCGTAGACTTCCGGGCATTGAATGCAATTACCAAGGTCGATGACTTCCCTATGGAAAATTCTACTGATCTCCTATTTAATATTGGCAGGGCGAATGTTATTTCCACTTTGGACTTACTCAAAGGCTATTGGGCCATACCATTAGAAGAAGAGAGTCAAAAATTAGCTTGTTTTAAGACACACAAAGCTCACTATCGCTTCAAGGTCATGGCTTTTGGGCTCAGGAATGCTGCTGCGACGTTTCAACGAGAAATCAACAGAGCGCTTTCTGAATACCAGGACTTCGCTAGAGCATATATCGACGACATAGCAGTGTTTTCCGAAACGTTCGCGGAACACCTGGTGCATTTAGAGAAGGTATTTTCCAAACTATCACAGTTACAATTCTCCGTTAATTTGAAAAAATGTGAATTTGCAAAACCCCAAATAAAATATTTAGGTCATATCATTGGGTCCGGCAGCCATCGGACCGATCCGGAAAAAGTGGAGGCCATTCGTAAGTTAGCTGTGCCTCAAACCAAGAAGCAACTAAAAAGTGTCTTAGGATTGTGCAATTATTACAGAGACTACATACCAAAATATGCTGAAACAGCATATCCCCTCACTAAACTGACAAAAAAGGACAGTCCAAAGAATTTGTGCTGGTCAGTAGAGTATGACCAGGCGTTCAACGCGTTAAAAAGAGGTCTCATCGAAGCGCCCAGTCTGCATACTCCTATTATCGGGTTACCTTTCATCATAGAGTGTGATGCATCTGCAATCGGCATCGGAGCCTGTTTATCGCAGAGAAGAGATGGAGTAGTGTATCCGGTAAGTTACGCCAGTCAAAAACTCACCAAAACTCAACAGGCATAGCCAACAATTGAAAGGGAGGCCTATGCAGTGATCTGGAGTTTGAAAAAATTTGAAACATGGATTTTCGGTTCACCTGTGGAACTTATTACAGACCATAATCCATTAACTTTTATCACCAAAAATGCCCCTCAATCTTCAAAGCTGCAGCGATGGGCATTAGCTTTACAGAAGTATGATATTACGATCTCGCACCGCCCGGGTACCAAACTAATTAATGCTGATGCATTATCACGCTTGGACACTATTTAGAACATTCAAAAACTTTTGAAGCACCCAGTGTTTGAACATTCCTTGAACATTATGAACTATATACATATTTTTTTTCAGCAGCTATTAATGTCCTGTTTAATGTTTACCAGGGTTGTTTGGTTTAAACCACGCTGGTTTAAACCGTGGTTTAAACCATGGTTTAAACCAAGTGGTTTTTTTAAAAAAACCATGCTGGTTTTTTTTAATTTGGTTTTTTTCCCTTTTCCCTAATGTTTTCATTTATTTTACATATTATTAAAATGTGCAAAATCAAAGTTATGGAGGAGCTACAAGCAAAGCTAAAGATAAATTAATTTTTTAAAGTGACAAACATCTTTAATCAATCTAATTTTTCTTACTTGCTATAAATTGACATGGCAAAATATTTTTCTACAGTGAACTGTGGAGGATTAAAAAAGGTAGTTAGTTTTAATTCTTTTTTAAACCTTTTATTTTTTAAAAAATGCAAAAATGGCACATGCCAGCCAAAAATGCAATTTTACTGCTTAGATAGCTTGATTATGATTTACTAAGGATTGCATCATGTATCAATAATGACATAAGTCATTTTTTCCATTGGTTACTCTTGTTCTGTATGCTAATGAATTCTCTCTGTTCCATAGCTATTGGTTTTAGTAAGCTTTGGTTTTTCTTAGATTGGATTTGCAGTTTTTACAATTTTTTTTTTCTGTTTCTAGTTACTTTGTATTGTATTTTATTTTAAGAAAGCTACTTATATATATTGAAATAAAAGAATGTCTAAAACTAGAAAAAAGGAAAATATAATCTGGTTTTCATTTGAGGGAATAAGAAATACATCAAAAACATGTTTAAGAGCCAAATGTAAAAATTGCATGCAATGTAAATGCTGTCAAATTAGCTCTTCCTTATAACACTAGGTGTGATTCATTTTCAGATGCTTTAGATGTTTACCTTAAAAATTGCCCCAATTTACTTAAAATTTGTGTAGAAAATAGGAATGTTATTGATAAAAATATTCAAAAGCTTGTATCTGTCTAATTTTTATTTTAAAAGAAATGTTGAAGATATGTTTAAACTGTTAAATTCTATTGCAGTTGCCCTGGATAATATCTAAAGTAATAAGTTCCATTACTAATGCAGTTTATAATTGGACGGGTCTTCAAAAAATATTAAGAGAAAAAAAATGTAAATAAAGAAGTCTCATAGTTTTTTAGTCCAGGTATAAAATAGCCCTAACACCCATGTCCTTTTAGGTATACATGCTTGAACCACAATACAGTCAAAGTGAACAATGTGAACAAGAAAAAAAGGGTACATTCAATTTTACAAAACAAAAATATCCATGTAACTCGATGCTTGCACAGATAATAAAATTTAATGCTAAATCTTCACCTTTTGAAGAACAAAGAAACAGAAAAAATAAAGCTTGTATTCAAAAAATAAATAAATAAATAAATAAATAATTGTCTGAGCGAAGCGAAGTCTTTATACTCAGAGATACGTAACGATATTAAAAGTCAAAAAAATTTTTTCGTCAAGCAAATCTCAAAAAGTACTTGTCGGATTTTGATTCTGTTTGTACCAGTAGGTACCTATGAAGGTAATCTGGTGAATGCGCTACATACGAAAAATTAGTTCCAAATAGTTTAAAAGTTATATTAAAAAAACTGATAAAAAAGCACAATTTATTTGCATACGTCACAGAAATTTGGCGTGCGTGATTTTCACCAGCTAGATATTTTCGTAGATAACCGAATCAGTACATGGAGTAATGAGTAGTAATCACTCAAAAATATTGAATGCAATAAAACATTTTAAAATTTAATCATGCAGGAAAATAAAACTGTTTTTTTTTATATAAAAAAAATGTCATAAAAACTTTGATTTTGAGATTTTGTGATAATCTCTTAATAGCATTTTTTGATCGCTAAAAAATATTTTATATATTTCGCGTGTGAAAATTAGAAACAATTACGTTTTTAAATAAAAAGTTTCTTTTATGACATCATTTTCCCTTTATATTTATTTTTATTGCATGTTTTCTTTTAACTTATATTTTGTTTGTGTGTGGAAGTCAATTCTGGTCATTAATTTTTCGGCACAGATACCACAAGCGCATCAGATTTGGCACAATTTTTTTCAAAGCCCATTTGGCGAAAACTCCGTTTTCAAATAACGCTTACATACACATTTTTAAATTATTTTCTATTTTCAAAAAGAACTTAAGAAAATAAAATAATAATAATAATTAATAACTATAAAAAGAAATATTTTATATAATTAAAAAAAGGAAATGAAAGTAAATAAATATTTTATGAGTAAATAAACAAATAATAAATAAATAAAGCCGGGTTACCATCTCAGGTAAAATAATGCCATTTTGACGCCAATTATGTACCCTGGTGCATATGTGACATCTTTTCCCATTTTTCATCCATTTCCTGTTGGCATACAACTTTGAAATTTGGAATATGTATGTATACCTGGGAGCAATACTGGAATTATACATCGATTTTTTTTTTTTTAATTCAATCCAAAAAGGGGCAACGAGGGCTATTTTTTAAAGATTTACACTGCGTAAAGGAGCCACTTACCTATTTTTATATACAAGAAGAAGTAAGTGGTATGTAAAAACAATTATAGTATACATAAATAAAATCTTGAGATAATATACTAGAGATATAATCACCGGATTTGGCGAGATATTTTATGCCAATTAGGCGAAAACATCGTTTTTTCAAAATGAAAAAAAGGAATAAACGAAACATTTTCTGTTATTAAAAAAAAGAAATAACAATCAATAAATGATAATATTTTTAGAACAGACAATTTATTATAACATTTATATGATAACCAGCATGTTAGGCAACTGAACGCCATTTTGGCACCAATTAGGTACCTCGGTGTGTATAGGGCATATATGTGCCATATTTATTTGTAAAACTGAGCATGAACGTTTACCAAGTGTGTTTTCATAGTCGCTTATATCTTTTTGCAACATAGCGCACCTTCCGAAGTCAAAACTGCACAAAAGAAAAAAAAATCAATATTTGCAGGTTTTTTTTTTTTTTATGTAATGCACATTTTGTAATCAGTAGGCTCGATAATCAGACCTCGTTTTTTTGCTTTCAAAGATGATATTTCATACGACGTCTTTTTTGGATTCGTCGTTTTTCCATATTTGATAGTATGCGTCTACTCGTTTTGTAACTTTTTTTAGTAACTTTCTTCTTTATTAACAGCGACATTTGGATTTCCTATTTAAATAAAAATTATTCTCATTACAAAAAATTTTGTTAAAATAAATAAATAAAGGAAGTGCGGACATCTATTGCTCAAAGCGCAAAATTTTTCCTATTGCGTTAATAAAAATCAGTAAAAACATAATTTTTATGGTAATAAAAAGGTGACTTATGTAATAACAGAGTCATATATTATGTACGTTATGGATTAAATGTTAATATTTCTCCACCATTTATAAATAATAATAATAATGAAATAAAATGCGGACAGACCAAAGTCTATATTTGACTGAAAACAACAACCATTTTCTAAATGCTTTAAAAAGATGGCCAATGAAAAGTGATATTTCAAAAGTATTATGAAATTAGTTAAAAACCATTTATTTTAAACTAAATGAATAAAAGATTTATATTTTTAATGAAATAAATGGGATTTGAAAAATTATTGGAAATTTATCACCATAGATGTATCAATATTACAATCAGTACTTTCCCTCATAGCATGCATGTTCACAGTGACGTCACTGTGAGTCACTTTGGTCACATCACATCTGTGACGAAAATGCCACCACTCAGTGACGTCACAATGTGACTAAGATGTGACTTTCTAAAAAAAATTTTACAGTTCGTCACAAAGTTAATGTCAAAGTAGTCACAAATGACACACTTTTCACAAATTGGTCACATTGTGACGTCGCAAAGTGGTCACAATGTGACGTCACAAAAAAGCTCTAAAACGGCCATAACGACTTCACATTTTAGTCACTGTGACTTCACATCGACGTCACGTGACGTCACATCGACAATCGATGGTCACAAAGTCACAATGTGACTTCACAACGACGTTGCAGTGACGTCACCATGTCTTACGGGTTGTATGCAAAATGGAACAATTAGCAATACTTTTTGAACCCGAAAAATGGTCGTTGCTTTTTTTAAGGTTAAAAAGGAGGTTACGAAATATTCCTATACAGAGATGCCAAGCCCCCGCTTATTGCACAGCAGAATTTTCTTATAGGAAAAGTTATTTTTTAAATCCGCAGAATGTTCCTATTTAATAAAAGATTTTCTGTATTAAAATACCAGTATCCAAAATGCTGGAGACTTGGCAGCTCTGCCTTTAACATTTTAATTAATCACGGTACTTTTTTTAATCGGATTCAAATTTACTGAAGACAACGTTTTTTGGCCAAAAGCAGCTTTTTTCCACATGTGTAACTACGATACAATTCCTTGATGCTGAAATAAAATGTTTTGACTTATGCTATTATTGCTTCCTCTTATTTATTTATTTGAATTTTAAATAAGATGACTCAAAATCGTGTTTTTTAAATGTACGGAAAAAATGTATTTCGAGAGAGGGCGAAAAGAACAATATTTGGCGATTTATTACCTGCGTTTGGCTAAGTTTCTTACTGCCTTGTATTTAATACTCTTCACAATACTTCGCTGTTATATGGACTTAGGCGCTTTTATAAAAAGTTTGACGTAGTTCGGGCTTAAGAAAGTGAGTATTTTACTGAATAATAAAAATAAATGAAAAATGAATACTAAGAAATACTAATAAAAGAAAAATGAAGCGTTATATTGATCTATGTATATTTAAAAATGCATCTGCTAGCACTAATTAGATAATTTATGTGTATATAATAGGAGATAAATAGCTTTTGATTCTGTATTTCTATGCTTTAAAGCATTAACGTTTGTGTGTTTTTCGTTATCATTGGGAGTACCTAGCCGATTTAAAAAATAATGTGGGCAAAAAATGTTGGTAACTATCTTTGCTGCAAAATATACTATATTTTGCGTAGGAACAATAATCACCATCAATGCACGAGCAAAAAAAAGTTCTAAAATTTAGAATTCTTTGATGTCGATATGACTAAAAATTTAAAATCTTTTTTATTTTTTTTTTTTGGGGGGCAACTTTTAGGATATAATATTCTTGTTATGAACGATTTCTAAAACATTCGACAATTTAATTTCACAAATTAAACATTTTTTTTCTAGAAAAATTTTTAAACCCAATTTATTGATAATACTGCAATTTCTAGGATACTGTTGGGGTCAGAAACTATAACTTTGGCATCACAGTAACTTATAAGATGTAAGTGCTCGTTTATGACAAATTTTTAAAAAAGGATTTCATAACTCTTATCGACAACCTCATTGCATCCGTGGAAAACAGATATTCAACATTATAAACTATTCGGACGGATTTCACACCTTATAAAATACACTCCATTCTCTTCAAACATAATAGTTTATGTTATTTATAGTTTCTCAAATCGGTGCGAAGCTTCTGTTTATGCTCATGACATCATTTCAAAGAGTTATATTTCCAATATAGGAAAATTTGGTGTTTTATTTTATGTATTACTTTTAAAATTTTGCATATTTCCAATTTTATATCCATGCATGGTTTGCTTTTCTTTTATAAAAATAGTATATGCAACTTTATATATAAGATTTTGTAATTCCATGATTCAATATGCTTATTTTCATCATATTTTATCACAATGAATGACCAATTAAAGGTAACATCTCATTTTCTTTACTTATCGCAAGTTATTAAATGTTTATTCTCAGCAATATCGCTCAGACTAATCCCTCTGAGGGAAGTCCTAGTAATTTTTCTAAGCCTGTGTCTCAATTTGTGTAAGCATTACATTCGTTGATGTATCAAGTAAGTCAATACACATGTATTTTTCAGCATTAATAAAATGCATATTGATATTTTTTAAGTAAATATATGTTGCAAGAGATTAATAATCATTTGTTGATGTTAATACTGTAAATAATTTCTAAATTATGCACAAGAAAATGTTTTCTATTTCAGCTTATTTCTGTTAATTTAGTAAAATATGTTTGTTTGCCCTTTACTATGTTCTTCATTATCAACCTGCATATAATTATTTCTTAAATTATTATCTAAAAGGTTTATATAAGTATACTAATAAATTAATAGTTTTTTTTTTTTTTTTTTTTTTTTTTTTTCACACAATGAATATTTCCCTATAGAAACCTAAACTTATAAGATAATTTAATTATAAATTTTTATGCTTTAGTTATTTAATTATAAAAAAATAAATACTAATGTGAATGTTTAACATTAATTAACTATTAATTACAAAAAATCCTCATGACTTTCTAAAACTCAAGTTATTTTTCTTGCAAATGCTATTTAAATAATGATTTGAAAAAAAACCCGGTTTAAACCAAAAAAACCTGGTTTAAACCAAAAAAACCCGGTTTTTTGGTTTTTTTTAAAAAAAACCGGTTTTTATACCAACCCTGATGTTTACTAAGTGTTTGTGTATTGCCTTGTGTTAATTGTATGTTATATTGTGTATATGAAGTATTAATTTAATTCTATTTTATATTAGCAGATAGGAAGAACCCCGGAAGATGTGCCTTCTCCGGATACGGTTGTATTTGTTGTGTTATTTTTTTTATATATACATATTATAATTTGGGAAATCATTGTTAAATAGTGTAACATCATCAGTCGAATTTCAGATTTAAAATAAGTGTGTACCATATTTTCAATCTTGCGTGGGGGGTGTAATGACTGATGATGTGTTTTTTGTTTGTTTGTTTCATTTATCGGCGCCACTCTTTAGTCACGTGACGAGCGGACGAGAGTGTGGGGAAAGGAAGGGGTACGAACACAGAGAGAGGTGTGTGTGCCAGAGGTAAGCGGTAGACCTGCGAATGTTTTGATGCAGGTGAAAAGATTTTTAAAATATTCTCCCATTGGAATATGGGTCTGCTACGGGCACGGTGTTTATTTTTTATTGAAAGTAGAGTTGTGTAGAAGTTGTGAGAATGCGTAATCCGGAACTTTATATTTAATTGTTTGTGTTTTTCAAGTCTTGCTGTTTTAGTCCCTTTTTTGTGTTCCATGTGTTAAATAAACTTTTGTTTACGTTAAGCTGGATTTTTTTAGATTATTTCGACATACACAGGTGTTCCGTTGAAAATTATGAAGAAATAGGAAGAGCGTTTATCACATTCCCAACTTTTAATGTTATTACCTTCTTATAAGAAAATTGGCAACTAAAAATATCATCACATATATTTATAGGCTATTTCCATGAATAGTTATAGTGTAAGTCACAGGCTACGATTTTTGGCTACCAGTATTACAGAACGAAAATAATGTGATTAATTTTATTGGCACATTCTCATTAATTGAATAAGGTCAAGCAGAGTTTTCGAAAATAACGGTGGCTAACAAGCATAGCAATTAATAAGTTATGTGACTTACACTACAGAACCCATGGAATTAGCCTATAATGAATTTATTTGTATGACCCGGAAGTTTCGTTCCTATTCACCCCATTTTACGGTACCTTCCTCATCATGGTGTATATCGACCGCAAAATGCCACAACAAAGCTTCGCGTGGTATTTAATGCTTCGAGTCCTACATTTAATAGTATATCGTTGGATGATATTCTTTTTAAAGGACAAATGAAGGAAGATTTATATGATATCATGATTCGTTTTAGAAATCATAGATTTGTCTTTTTCGATGATATTAAAATAATTTACCTGAAAATTCTGGTGAATCCTGATCAAAGAAATCTCCTAAGAATATTATGGAACCAAAACATTAATGCTCCAATAGAAAATTATGAATTGAACACTGTGACATATGGGACTTCTTGTGCCCCATTTTTAGCGATTAGACCGTTGAAACAACTAGTACAAGAAGAAGTAGAAAGATATGGCAAAGCATCTTAAGTTCTTTTGAATGACACCTACGTGGATTATATTCTTAGTGGAGAAGACAGTCTAGGAGCTACAAAAGAACTACCGTCTGAGTAAGTAAAATTACGAAATTCTGGTAGAATGAGTTACATAAATGGAATGCCAATCATCCTGCATTACTGGAAAATACTAAAAAGGAAAACTTGGAAGGTTATTCCTTTTGCGATAATTGAAGAAAGGTTTTAGGAGTTACATGGAAATCTAATTTAGATTTATTTACTTTCAAAGTAAAGATCGACAAACAAAACACATTAACCAGAAGGACAGTTCTATCAGTCATCGCCAGACTATTTGATCCGCTTGGTCTTATTGGACCCGTTATAACATGAGCCAAGACTTTCATGCAACAAACCTTGGAAATTGAAAGTAAACTGGAATGATTCCATTCCTAATTTTATAGCTCAGTCGTAGATTCAATGGACTAATTCTTTAACATATTTGGAAATTTTTAAGATTAATCGTTATATTTTAGACCCTTGTGCACAGTATATAGCTGTACACGAGTTAGCTGATGCTTTGTTATTTGCGTTTGGAGCAAGTGTTTACATTCAATCTTCAAATAATTCTGAAACAATATGCCACTTAATCAGTAGTAAATCACAAATAGCACCGTTAAAGACTGTGGCTTAATTTGGCGAAATTGGTGACAGGGTAATCAAGTAGTAAATGGAAATCCTTTATAGATAATAAAAAATCGACAAGGAACACAAAAAACCTCGAAAAATCGCATTAAAAATTTCTAAAATTATATTAGATTAAAAGTTTGAAATCAATTTTTACTTCCGAATATCAAAAAATCACCATAAAACTCGAAAAATCTCTAAAAATTGCATTGAAAAGTGCATTAAAAATCACTAATTAAAAAATCACAGGGGTCAAAATTTACTCTAATAGGGCAAAACGTTGAAATTGGAAATATCTCAAGAATGACAAAAATTCGACATCAAACGCAAAAAATCTCAAAAAATTGCATTAAAAATCGCTGAAATTCATAAATCTTAGCAGCTAAAATTTAATACATTAGCCTGAAAGTTTTAAGCAAAATTCCTTTTACTAATGTCGAATAATAGTGGCAAAATTCGAAAAAAACATTAAAAATTACATTAAATAATTCACTAAAAATCCAAACATCGTTGCGCGAAATCCAAATAAATTATATTGAAAAGAGAACAAAATTCACTAAATTAGGTCGAAAGAATGAAACCGCTTTCCTTTTGTGTGAAAAAATCGCCTCGAAGCCCACTAAAAATCGCATATGAATTAAATTAAAAAAAAAAACTTAAAAATCGGCCTTCAAGGTGTAAAACTTCATACATAACTTCGTGCAGCGGTCTCTCCAGAGCATCGTCAGCACTTTAAAAATTTTAACATGCTTTATAAACTACCTTAAGGGAGACCCGAACCCCATTTTCGGCCAAAAATCATCAAAAGTAAAAAAAAAAAAAATATCTCAGAAAATGATAAAATACATATTTGCGAATATCCATGCAAAATTTCAGAACTCGGGGACACTTGGAACAGGTAGCAAATGAGCTTTTTTAATTGTAGTCATTAGAGTTTAAAGGACTAACGGCTATTTTAAAATGTGTTTTCCTGAAAATGACTTCTTTCATATTTTGCTTAAGTTCAAAGTACTAAGGCTCAGTGGTAAAAAGATTTAAAAACAAAATGTTTATGTTTTTAGAATCTTAAAAAAATTTGCAACAAAAGTAAGGAGAGAGATTTTTTTAACTATTTCTGAAAATTTTACATAAATTGATAAACATGAAAATTATAACGAATTTAAGGAAATTTACCATGCGTCATTTTTTCCTTTTTTTAGCTGATTAAAAGAGAAAACTAAAAATATCTCACCCTAGGTCTTTTCCATATACTATAACACTATTTAAGAAATTTTAGTAATCAAAATATTGAAAATTGAATGAAAAGTAGTAATTTTAAAAAGTGTATTTTTCGATCAAAAAAAAAAAAAAAAAAAAAAAAATCATAAATATCTCCATAAAAAATATACTTTTTAATAAAAAGTGATTTTTTTTGTAATTATTCCTTACAAAAAGATTCTTAAATAGTGCACCAAAATTCATTATTTTAAATTCAATGATAAAAATTTTGGGTTTTTTCTTACTGGTCTCCCTTAAAGTGTAAACAGATCTCCATGTTGCATTTCATAATTTTGTTCGCGCCCCTCCTCTCACGCACCCTGAAATGTGTCACACCATTCTTTTTTTAAATTTTTTATCATGTATTACAAACCATTTTAAATTTTAAAACAAAGCATATTGTTATCTTCCCAAATTTTAACGAAATCGCGTTCTGTTAGTTCCATTTTCCACCACCAGGTAGCGCGCTCTATTCTTCAAAAACTTTATCAAAAAGATACTCTGTTAAACAACCTATCAAGTGATATATTACTCGACGGGGTAGCGGTCTTAAACAAGAATTTAAGATATTTAATGAAATTGCTATTCGAAAATAGTGGTACCTAAATTTTTGACATTTTAGGTAGATTTCACAAAAAAATACTACTTATTGCATTCTCAACAGTTCAAGTTTTTGATAGAGCAATTATGAAAAAAATATAAGCTAAACGCAAAAAATCTTGAAAAAGCGTTAAAAATCGCATTGAAAATTGCATTAAAAATCGTTAAAATCTAAGAATCGTAACAAATACAAAATTTAGGGCATTAGGCTAAAAGTTTGAAACGATTTCCTTTTTATCAATCTCAAAAAATAGCAGCAAAATGAGAAAAAACACTAAAAATCGCATTAAAAAATTCGTTAAAAATTCAAAAATCGCTGTACAAATTCCGAATAAACTTTGTTAAAAAGAGAAAAAAAATTTCTATATTGGGTTAAAAGAATGAAACCGTATTTCTTTCACTAATGGGATAAAACCGCAAAAAGAACGCCAAAAATCGCCTAAAAAATCATTTAAAAAAATCTAACTAAAAAATCGAAAATGGGCTTCGAGGTGCAAAACTACATGTATAAAAGTACCTTCCCTCCAAATTTTGTAACTCTACGTATGGCAGTCTCTTCAGAACAGCGCTGACAGACAAACATAGTTGTCTCTTTATTATTATAGATCAATGAAACAGTTCCTACTTAAACATTTTCTTTCGTCGAAATTCAATGGGCTTCACCTTGTCTCTAAAATGGACTCTTCTGAATAAACAAACAAAAAAAAAAAAAGTATGGTAGGAAATGATAAATGCGCATTGTCATTTACTTAGTTATCAATTTCTACAACAAGTATTGAATAAATATGCTACACATCGTCTAAGAACCATCATATTTGTGATAATTTTGCTTAACTCCCGTCAGTTATAATATAATGCAATACAAGTACAGTCAAACCTCATTAACGTGAACACGCTTAACGTGAATTACTTTTAACATGAACTGTTTTCACAGCCTCCTATAAAGGCGAATACAAAGATTTCATACTGATAACATGAATTACTGTTAGCATGAACAAAATTTTCATTCATCTTGAGGTTCATGGTAACGAGGTTCGACTGTAATAATGATTCAAAATATAACAGAAAAAATATTTACCATGATTTTTCACTACCATTAATAACGGAGCCGTCTTCGAATAGCTTTCTTTTGATTACCAAATCGTCATCAGTATCTGATGCAACTCTAAAACCTGTGACACAACGGCAAGGTAGTCCAAGAGCTTTGCACACTGTAAATGAAACAATCTGTAGACTTGTGATTAAAAATATTCTTTCATGTATCATTTTAAAAAAAAATCTTTAAAATGGAGCTACTAAGAACAAATCTACATATTTAAAAGACCTGGCTATTTTTTTAGTCATCAGCCCTGAGCTTTCTACTGGCCCGATTTTGATAATTATTTTTTTTAATAAAAGCTGTTTATATGTAGATGTGCATATTCTGGCTAATTTTTAATTTATTTCCATTTTTATATTTTATTTTTAATTTTAATAAATATATATATGTTAAAACATAACAAAAAAGTATTTGAAATGAATAATTTATAAGTTTGAAAGATTTACTTGTAGTGGCTACAGCAGCAAAGACAAAACATTGACCATATTTAACTCCTTGGCCACCACTCTGCATATATCGTCTTAAAATAGGTTCACTTCCAGTCCAATCCCACGGACGTGTTTCATTTCCGAAGGGACCTTCCCATTTACCCTCCACAACTCCAGTATCATTATTGTCAACGTTCGCCTGTGATGATTAAACGAGAAAGAAAGATCATTCATTAACCATAGATTTTGAAACACTTTCGAACACTTCAGGAATATTTTAAATGCATTTTATTATTTGAAAATTAACAGTTTTATTATGCTTTGCACAACGATATAGTTACAAATAAAAAAATAAATTTTCACTTTTTTCAAACTAAATAGTTTTAAAATGTTTTTAAAAATTATATTTAACACAATTTTATATTGAAAATGAGATTATTAAATTATAAATACAAATATACTTACAAAACCAAAAAATGAGTAAATCAAACGCAGCACACTTCGGTTCTCATCCCGGGCTCTTAGAGCTCCGAACCCATCAAGGTAAAAAAGCAATGAAAACAATGTTTGGCGATTTATCTCATGTGTTTAGCTAACGCAAATGTATAATTTTTTTATTTATCTATCAGAATTTTCCGATTTGACAGAGGTCTGAACAAGTAAACTAAATTATGAATGAAAATAGCATCATAAAATGGAGGGCATTACATTTAAGGACGACCAAACTGATCGCCAAGGGCGGCAAGTTTAAAATAATAATAATGAAACAAAATATGAAACATTTTAAAGTTTATTGTATTTTTCTAATCTACTTGTTTCTAAAAATAACTTGAATGGTTAGTGCTTTGTACAAAGAAATGAAGTAACTGAATTTCAAATTTTGGCGATAATGTTTTTAATTGTGTAAAGTTTGATTTCCAGATGTCAAGGGGCATCTGCAAAATTTCTGAAAAGATGCAATGACAGAAGGAACCGCAAAATTGTATGATATTCCAACGAAAGACATTGTTTATCGAAAAACGTTTGAAAAGAAAACAAGTAAGAAAAATCATGCGTTACGTATACATTATGAAACGCTTTGCAACACTTCCTGAAATCTTTATCAAAACTTTGTTATCCAGGGAAATAAGTTATTGCTGTCCATAGCCTAATATGCATTCCATTACTTTTGAACAGCCCTGTATTTGATCTGTCGGTTGATATATAGACTATATAATGTGGAAATTTTGTTTAGAAAGAAAACGCCTAACTGGTTAAAATTTTCCTTTCTGCAATTTATATAATAGATGGAATCATTCTTGAATACTTTTGTTCAGCCATATAGTTTACCTAGTACCTTTAATACACGAAAGTATTTTGTTTACATTTAGTTCAAGCAAAAATACTTTTTAAAACAATTTCAATCACATTTCCAGAAATTATCATCCAAAGGCGACCATGTATCCTGTTCCTTACGTGACCCTGTATATAATTTTAATTATATTCTACAAACATTTCGTAGTAAATATGGTTCTTAGTAAGCATAGTTCAACATAAAAATGCATAACTCATTTAAAAAAAAACACCTTTAAGTAAATTACACTCATATTCATTAACATTTCCGAGATCTTTTATGTAACCCTGTATATTTAAATTGTGTGATTATTAGCATTTATATGCGCCATATAATATGCATACATTTAGTGTAACTTAAAACCACATATCATAATTAAAAATGCATTTCATCCATCCAACAGCCATCTTCCATAATATACAGTACTTCGGATAGGATATACAAGTTGAAATCTTTTATGTGTTCCTGTAAATGCTATGCATTTTGTATTATGCATGAAATAACTCATATTAAACCTCCACGACGTATATCAATTTGGTTATACATGAAATCGCTTAAAATAATTAAAATATGTCGCAAACAATTCCCCTTTATATTATTATGTAAAGGAATTCTTTTGTGTGGCCCTGTAAATGAATAATAACACTGCATACTATACAAAATGAATTTTGTAGTGCACTTCGTAGATGTATATAAATTTGAATATGTTTGACAGGGTGTAACATTTTTAAAATTCATTTGAAATAATTTTTCCCTTTAAATCGTAATGTATTGGAAAACTTTTAACTGTCCCTGTAAATAAACTATTCATGTTAGAAACTTCATTTTCAATAGGTTTCGTTCTAGAGAAAACCTCAATAACGTTCAAAAATTTCATGGCAATCCGAATATATTTACGAGAGTTAGACCGCAGACAGACGGCCAGACAAACCAAAAGCATAAACACTTTTCAACTTTGTTGGAAAGTGTTAAACACTGGTTTATTTTTTTAATAACAGCAAAGAAAGTCCACATGGAATGGTTTTTCTCTGTCTGCAGATGTGTGTTTCTTTCAATATCTTCTCTGTGCTAGATAACATAGCCTTGTCGTATGATATGAGATGCCAGTGGCGCCGACTTCTGGGTCTGGGGGGGTCTGCCGAGCAGACCCTGAAAAATTTCTGTAGACCTTGCAATAGCTTGGCAGACCCTGAAAAATGCAGATATGAGATTTTTCCGCAAATTCCCGATTTTTCATGTTTTTTCCGCTATTTTTACCGTTTTTCGCGGTAGTGATTTGTTCCGAAATTTATGAAAGTAAGTCATGAATCCGAAAATTCGGAGATGAGATCACGAAAGAAACTTAATTTTGTCAAAAATCGTGTAATTAACATGAATAAAGTAAAAAAAAAATTACGGGAAAAAATTGTCAATTTCATCAAAAGATCGCGGAAAAACACCAATTTTGTCAAAGGGTCGCGAAAATTTTCGTTAAAAAGTAGTGTGGAAAACACACATTCTGTCAAAGAATCCCAGAAAAAAATACGAAAATCGTTCCAAGAAAGTGGGGGAAAACGCAAATTCTATCAAAGAATCACCAAAAAAAAAAAACGAAATTCGTTCCAAGATAGTGGGGGGAAACGCAAATTCTGTCAAAGAATCGAGAGATAAATGCAAATTTTCGCAAAGGATCGCAGAAAAATACGAATTTCGCAAATGATAGCGGGAAAACGCGGATTCTTTTAAAGAATCGCAGAAAACGCATATTCTGTCGAAAAATCGCAAGAAAATTGCAAATTTTGGCATAAAATCTTAGAAAATCGCGGAAAAGACGCGAATTTTGTCAAATAATAGCGATGAAAACGTAAATAATAGTGGAAAAAACTTTAATTTCGTTAAAAGATAGCAGGAAAAAAATAAATTCTGTCAGAGGATAGTGGGAAAAACGCAAAATTAGGCAAAAGATCGCGGAGAAAAAACGCAAATTTCAGCAAAAAATTGCAAAGAAAAATCCAAATTTCCAAAAATTCCGAATTCTGGCAAAATAGAGTAAAAAAGTCGAATTTTGCTCAAAGATAGCAGCGAAAAAGTAGAAATAAAATGAAAATATGATAAAACTTGATTAATTTTATTTATTGTAATTTATACTTCTATCTTCAATGTCATTTGTATTGTAGTATTCTTTGACTTTTTTAAAAATGTCTTTTAAGATTCTTTTATTTGAATTTATACTTATTCCTGAGATGATTGAGCAAACTGTTCTTTTCACCTGTAATAAACTAAAATTTTTGTCTCATACCCATTTTTTTGCAATTTATGTGTTAAACTTGGGATGCGCAACCTGTGGCCCGCGGTGGATTAACATATCGCTCGCAAATTTCATCAATTTACAACGGGAAAAAATTGCAATTTTTGTGCATATGTAGCAGGAAAAAATCGTAAATTTCATCACTTGATCGGAAAAAATATAAAATTTCGTCACTTAAGATTCGCAAATTTCACTGATCGGTACGAAAAATCGCGAAAATCACTGATCATGGGCGAAAAAAGCAAATTTTGTCAATATGGCACGGGAGAATCGCAAGTTTCGCTCATCAGATATAGAAAAATCGCGAATTTTGCCCATAAGGTTCGAAAAAATAAGAAAGTTCCCCGATCGGGTACGGAAAATTCGCGAGTTTTGTAGATCAAGCACGGAAAATTCGCAAATTTTGTCAGTGGAACGCGAAAAATCGCACATTTCGTTGATCGGACAAGAAAAAAAAATTTTTAGTTGCATGTGATGCTCGAAAAAATTACAAATTAAATTCATCGGCTGAAAAAAAATCATGTTTTCTCGGTTTATCGCGTGAAAAAACGCAAATTTCGTTGATCGAACACAAAAATATCTAAAATTTTGTCGATCAGGGACAAAAAAAAATCGCAAATTTCGCTGATAAGGCATAGAAATCGCGAATTCGACGATGCCGCTCAGAAAAATTTTAAATTCAGTTGATCGGCTGAGAAACAATCATGAATTTCGTCAATTAATCAAGAGAAAAAATCGCGTGTTCCCTCTTGTCGCGTAAAAAAATGAAGATTTCTCAAATTTAGTAAAAAAATCGTAAATTTCGTTGATCGGGCGTGTAAAATTGCGTAAAATTGCGCATTTCGTAAATTAAGGGTGGAAAAAGTGCGAATTTTATTAATTGGATTCCAAAAAATCGCAAATTTCGTCGGTACGAGACTAGAACATTGCGAGTTGTGTTGATCACACTTGGAAAAAAAATCCTAAATCCATCAATCAGACTTTAAAAAGGTCAAATTTCGTCGATCGGGAGCACAAAAATCGAGAAATTTGTCGATCATGCGAAGAAAAATAGCAAATTTCGTCGAACCACTCAGTGAGAATTGTGAATTTTGTCAATTAATCGTGAAAAAAGCGGGAATTTCGCAGATCTGCAACGGAAAAGTCGCAAATTTCGTCGATTAGCTTTGTAAAATCACAAATTTCCTTGGTCAGCTTTGTAAAATACGCAAATTTCGTCGATCGGCTTTCTAAAAAACGCGAATTTCATCGATCAGGTGCTAGAAAATTGCGAATTTCAGACGGAAATATGTGAATTTTATTTGTTATGCGAGTAAAAATTGCGAATTTCGTCGATCAGCTTTGTACAAAACGCGAATATTGTTGATCAGATTCGTAAAATAAGCAAATTTCGTCGATCGGCTTTGTAAAAAACGAAAATTTCATCGATCAGGTGCTGGAAAATCGCGAATTTCAGACGCGGAAAAATGTGAATTTTAAAAAATCGCTTTGTAAAAATCGCAAATTTTCTCGATCAGCTTTGTAAAATACGCGAATTCCGTCGATCAGTTTTGTACAAATCGCGTATATCGATGATCAGATTCCTAAAAATTTCGAATTTTGCTGATTGGAAACGGAAAGATCCTGAATTTTTTCAAACAGGCTCGGAAAAATCGCGAATTCCGTCGATAAAGCGCGTGAAAATTGCAAATTTCGTCGTTCAAGCACGAAAAATTGCGAATTTCGACGATCATGCGAAGGGAATCGTGAATTTTGTCGGTCATGCGAAGACAAATCGCGAATTTCACCGATCATTTTGTAAAAATCGTAAATTTCGTCGATAAGGTGCTGAAAAATCGCAAATTTCGTCGATCGGCTTCGTAAAAATCGCAAATACTCTCGATTAAGCGCGGAAAAATCGCAAATTTCGTCGATTAAACGCGGAAAAATCGCAAATTTCGTCGATTAAGTGCGGAAAAATCGCAAATTTCGTCGATCAAACGCAGAAAAATCGCAAATTTTCGACCATGCGAAGAAAAATTGCGAATTTCGTCATAAGGTGAGGATTAAATTGCGAATTTCGTCAATCAGACACGGAAAAAATGTGAATTTTATTTATGCGGGTAAAAATCGCGATTTTCGTCCATCAGCTTTGTAAAAATCTCGAATATCATTGATCGGATTCGTAAAAATTTTAAAATTTGTTGATTGGGAGCAGAAATATCCTGAATTTTTTCAAGTAGGTTCGGAAAAATCGCGAATTTTGCTGATAAAGCACGGGAAAATCGCAAATTTCGCCAATCAAGCACTGAAAAATTACGAATTTCGACGACCATGCAAAGGGAAATCGTGAATTTTGTCGATCATGCGAAGAAAAGTCGCGGATTTCGTCGATCAGCTTGTAAAAATCGCGAACTTCGTCGATAAGGCACTAAAAAATCACAAATTTTGTCGATCGGCTTCTTAAAAATCGTGAGTTTCGTCGATCAAGCGCGATAAAATCGCAGATTCTGCTGATCAAGTGCAGAAAAATTGCAAATTTCGTCGATAAAGCGCGGAAAAATCGCGAATTTTATGAATCATGCTAAGAAAAATTGCGAATTTCGTCGATCATGCGAAGGAATATCTCGAATTTCGTCTTAAAGTGGTAAGAAGTCTAAAGTGCTCGGAATTTGCATTAAAATGCTCAAATTGCATCAGCTTTCGGGACTATGACCCAGACCCCCTAGTTCATTCAACTCGTTTCTAGCCCGACACATCCGACACCTGCAGACCCAGCTTTGGGACCAAAGTTGGCTCGTATGTCATATGCCCTATAGTTAAGTATATTTTTTTGCTCTGATATTAGCTGCAAGCATACACTTGTGGTGAGGATGGAAATTTGTCCCCAAACTTCTAAACTGTAATTGAAGCTTATGCTGAATACCACTACTTACGTTCGATCACGGAACTCATAGTAGCCGCCAAACTGCATAGGTATTCACTGGAGGTCTATCCAAAGCTGCATAAGTAAAATTCCTAAGACAAATGGAAGAGGTGTCCGCAAGATTAAAGGAGAGGTCACATCATTCGCCACCTAGCGGAAGGGATAAACTACAAGAAAATTATTAAGTAGATTGTAATTTCTTTTGTGTGGGTGGCAAATTCGATTTTAAGGCGCAACACTAGGCACAGTAAAGTACCCGGATGATAATGTAAAGCCCATGGGGGCGTTCGTTTAAAATATTTCGCCCAAATTTCAATATTTTTACATGATTCTTTTGCACAAGATAGCTGAGGACGATCCACAACCGGTCTAGTTTTTACTTTTTCTGTTTTGGTTTCAAATTAAAAAAAAAAAAAAAAAAAAAAAAACTAACTTTCAAAACCGGTTTAAACCGGTTCTGAAATTGAAACTATCGTAATATAAAAAATATGTAAGCAAAATCGAAAAAGTAAAAACTAGGTCGGTTGTAGATTGTCCTCAGATGTTCTATGCGAAAAAAATCCTGTAAAAATATTAAAATTTGAGCGAGATATTTGAAAAAACGCTCCTATAGACTTTACTTTATCATCCGGGTCTTTTTCTGTGCCTAGTGGGGCCTTAATGATATTTTTTAATGCAAAGACAGGTGACACGTGAAAATTATTTATAAATATATATAAACAGAATTTTATAATAGTCTTATTTTTTAATGAATACATGATGAGCTAAATTATACAAAATGATACACACCACTGTATTCCCGATGAGAATACAAGCCTTATCATTGTTTAGAATATTTATAGTATTTAATAATAAATAAAATAGCAATTTTTAAGTCATTTTTAGGTGCGTTCGTAATTATGTAAATACGTAGCACCTATTGTTGTCGCTCAGTCCGTCCGTCTGTCCGTCTGCCCGTCTGTCCGCATATAACAAAGCAAAAACTACCCAACCGAATCGTTTGAAATTTAAAATACATAATTATAACATAATTTTGTCGAGTCATTTCAAATTTTACGAAAATCGGATGGATAGATCAATTACAGGGACATTCAAAAGGATTCCATTACATTACGATCAATAGGGAAAAAGTTTTAAATGCATTTTAATCGTTTGAAATTTAAAACATATAATTATTGCGTAATTTTGTCGAGTCATTTCAAATGTTATGAAAATCGGATGAATAGATCAATTACAGGGACAATCAAAAGGATTCCGTTACATTATGGTCAATGGGGAAAAAAGTTTCAAATGCATTTTTAATGATGTTACACTCATTCGAACATAATAGAATTGGCATGAATCCATGAAATATATACTAAAATATGCATTCTGTACAATCTGTGATGCAAAGAATTTTTATTATTAAATTACAGGGCCACACAAAAGTATTCCACTATATAATGCTATACGGGGAAACATGGTTTACTACGTATTTTAATTATATTCAACTATTTCACATTTTATGAATAAGACATACGTTGCTGAGGTGTAATAAAAATTACGTCCTGTATATTTACAGAGACGTAAAGATTTCGACTAGTGTACTGTATCCGGAGTACGCTCTACTATATCAGCAGAATCTGAATATTTTTAAAACTTCGTTATCGTACGAACGCACCTCATTTGCTACGTTCACGTGCAATTTCCAACTTGTTTTTCTTTTATTGAGCGCAGACGATATGGATCCAGTACTTTCTTGGTCGTATTGCGCTTATCTTATACTATAATGCGAGCAAAAATTGTGTGTGTGTGGGGGGGTAAATTTTATCTCAAAAACGGCTCTAACGATTTTCTCAAAAATTTGGATTTTACCATTTTCGGGCACGAGAAGACCATTGGGCTAGGTCCCATGTTCGAGAAAATTCGATTACTGGGTCATTTTGGGTCATAATGGGTCAGGATAAAGCTATTTATAGCTATAGAACGGCTGGATCGAATTTAAGGAAATTTTGTACCCAATCGTTTTTTGGCACGAGAAAACTATTGGGCTGGGTCACACGTTCGAAAAATTTCGATTAGTGGGTCATTTTGGGGTCATTATGGGTCAAGCCATTTTTATCTAAAAAACGGCTCTAACGATTTTGAACAAATTTTATATTGTATCGCTTTGGATTACAAGAAGACGATTGGGTTAGGTAACATGTTCGAGAAAATTCGGTTAGTGGGTCATTTTTGGGGTCATTGTGGGTCATGCTATTTTTATCTAGAGATTTTCTCACGCAATTTTGACTAAAAATTGCATTCTATGGTTTACGGGCACGAGAAAAACATTGGGCTAGGTTACATGTTCGAGAAAAAATTTTAATGGGTCATATTGGGTCATTAAGAGTCTGGGTCAAGCTATTTATATTTAAAGAACGGCGTGATGGATTATAACGAAATTTTGTATGTAACAGTTTTTTGACATGAGAAAACTAATAGGCTAAATCACATGTTTGAGAGATTTTGACTATGAGGGTCATGATGGGTCATAATGGGTCATGGTCAAGCTATATCTAAAGAACAGGTGGATCGATTTTAACGAAATTTTGTGTGCAACCTTTTTTTTGGCACAATAAAATCATTGGACTAGGTTACATGTTCGAAAAATTTCGATTAATGGGTCATTTTGGGTCATTAAGAGTCTGGGTCAAGCTATTTAAATTTAAAGAACGGCGTGATGGATTATAACGGAATTTTGTATGTGACAGTTTTTCGACATGAGAAAACTAATGGGCTAAATCACATGTTTGAGAGATTTCGATTATGAGGGTCATTTGTGGATCATGATGGGTCATAATGGGTCATGGTCAAACTATATCTAAAGAACAGGTGGATCGATTTTAATGAAATTTTGTATGCAACATTTTTTTGGCACGATAAAATCATTGGACTAGGTTACATGTTCGAAAAATTTCGATTAATGGGTCATTTTGGATCATAAAGGGTCTGGGTCAAGCTATGTATAATTAAAGAACGGCAGGATCAATTTTAACGAAATTCTGTATGTAACAATTTTTAGAAACGAGAAAACTAATGGACTAAGTCACATATTCGAGAGCTTTCGATTATAAGGGTCATTTGCGGGTCTTAATGGGTCAAGGTCAAGCTATATCTAAAGAATGGGTGGGTCAATTTTAACGAAATTTTATATACAACATATTTTTGGCATGAGAAAATCATTGGAGTAGGTCACATGTTCGAGAAATTTCAATTAGTGGGCCACTTTTGGGTCATTCTAATTTTATCTAGACAATGTTTCGCGCAATTTTGATTAAATTTTACATTTTATCGTTTTCGGTCACAAGAAAATCATTGGGTTAGGACAGATTTTTGAGAAAATTTGATCAATGGGTCATTTTGGATTATTAGGGGTCAGGGTCAAACTAACTATATCTAAAAAACGGCTCAATCGATTTTATCTAAATTTTGTATCTAATGTTTTTCGGCATGCTAAAACTAAAGAGCTAGGCCACACGTTCGAGAGATTTCGATTATAAGGGTCATTTGTTGGTCATAATGGGTCATGCTAATTTTATATAGAAAATGGTACTCACCATTTTGACTATGCTTTGTATTTTATCGTTTTTGAGCAATCGAAAACCATTTGGTTGGACACATGCTCGCGAAAATTCTATTAGTGGGTCATTTTGGGTCTTAATGAGCTAGGGTCATTCTAATTATATATAACAACGACTCAATCAATTTTACCCTAAATTTTTAAACAAAACGTTTTTTGTCACGAGAAGACTATTGGGCTGAGTCGCATGTTAAACAAATTTATATTAGTGGGTCATTTCGCTTCATTGCTGAATGCTGCCAAGCTAATTTTACCTAAAAAATGGCTTAAACGATTTTGATTCAATTTTATATTCTACTGTTTTTGATTACCTGAAGACGATTGAGCTATGTCACATGCTTGATCAAATTTGATTAGTGGCTCATTTTGGGTAATACGGGTCAGGGTCACGAGAATATGGCAAAAGCCAATAACTTGGTGATATTTGACAAAATATTGGCGACATATGACCAAAAAATCGACTATAAAAATTACGAAAACCAAAACACGTATTTGGAGCCAAATGAAAAGAATGCCTCCAAATTTGGCTATATCTAGCAAAAAATATTGTCTTTCATAATGTAAAGAATTTTTTTATACATTCTTAAGAGGATTCGAGATCCATGGTTAAACCAATCAGAGTCGAGCTAAAAAAGTGATTTAGATCGATGTCCTTTCGTTGTAAAATTTAAAATAAAATAAAATTTATAAATATGCGCATAAAAACATAGTTTTCTTATTGATTGTTTTTCTAAATAATACTATTATAAACATGTTTTACAGTAATAATACAGAGTTAATGATACAGTGAAAATACTATATCGAGTTGAACACAAAGTTAATTTTGACCGAGCTAAGCTCGGTTTCCCCTGGTAGTGTTATTTAATTTAAAACTCATTTAATAAATATATTCGGAATAACTTTAATTTTAAATGCATGCATTAAATGTTGCTGTATTTTTAAAAAGAAATAAGTATTGTTCATTTATTTTATATATATATATATATATATATATATATATATATATATATATATATATTTTTTTTTTTTTTTTTTTTTTTTTTTTTTTTTTTTTTTAACAGACAAAGCGATTTAGAGAATTCCTATTAAAAATTCAATCTTACATTTCCAGTTATTCTCTCATGAAAGATGAATCTTGTATACCAGATTTATTTTAACAAAATATTTTTGTTACAGATTTTTTTATATAAAAATATCTGTATTTAAAAAAAACAGTCGCATTGTCATTTTAATTTCAGGGTAAAAGTCAGTATTCATAGCATTAGTGCTTTTTCTCCCGAAATCAAAATAATATTGTGACTATTTTTATAAATGTACATAATTTTATCACAACAAACTGTAACAAAATGTTTTGAAATGAATCTAGTAGATAAGATTAATCTGTCTGATTTATCTTGTCGGAGGACAGTACCTACGAAACGACTTGTGCGAAAGAAATGTAGATGCCCGTTGCGCTGCCAACTGTACAAGCCATGTGCTTGCAAACGCGCACAATTTGCTTTGTCTGATTATATGATAAAGTGAGTGAACTTTTGGGAGTATTTTTTTAATGCCCCCTTGAATATTACACTTTATCCTTGTGATATTTGTGTATTGACTATATTCTATCAGTGCACAAAGGCTTTCTGAATTCTGTGAACCTCTGCTTGTGAATGAAAACTCAAAAAATATGCACAAGAGATAAGCAAATAATAGATATCTGGGCATATATGACGTCATACTAAAAAAACCTGCGTATTCATTATCACCCCGGCCACCAATTGGAGTAATTACGGCAATTTACGCCAGATTCTAGGATTATCTTTGTACACTTTATATGTATGCAGTTTTGGGTCTATCAAAATGATCTTTAGGAGATCACTTGGTGGTAACTCTCAAACTCTAGTGATACATTTACTTTTTTAAGGTATGTTAAAATATCCAGTGTTTGATCGCCACCCAGTGTTTAATAATTTTAAACAAAATTACTTATTCTAAGGTTTACAACCCGTGTACCCATTTATTCTACATTCCATATGATACATCATGCCTTTTTCTTCATATAAACATAAGTTTTCTTAAATTATATAATGTACTAGTATTAAAAAATGCTCTGACGAGCACCAAAAAGGTTAATATGTTTTTAAAGTATGAAAAAGTGTTTGACAAGAGCTTCTAATTGAAAAAAAGAAAGGACTAGGGGTCCCTTCTTGGCTGCAATTCACTGTCAATGCCAAATTTGAAAAAATCATATTTGCGCTTTTTCCATATAAAAGAAACCAGTCACTGTTACGATAAAATTGTATAGTGTAAAGGCATAATTAGAAAAGACGAAGGGTGATTAAACATGAATGTAAAGAAAAACAGGGCCAAAAACCATAGTTTCCGCAGCCAGTGTTGAATTCAGACACTTTTCTCCAAGAGGGTTTTCTGTGGCTTTGATAGAATTTCTAAGGGGATCATACTTTTTTATCAATAAAAACACAAAATCTCAAATTTTATTGGGAGGGGGGGTGGCATTTGATACCTTCGGGAGGGAATGTCCCCCCGGTCCACCTCCTGCATTCAACACTGCCTGCAGCGTATCACATTCACATAGTCCCACCATAAACTGTCGCAGTGTAAAACAGCACAGAAAACTGATTTGTAGTGCAGTTGATGCAGAGTCAACAATGCAGTTAACATGTAAAGCACGATTGAAAGTTTTACGCAGATTTCTTTTATATGGAAAAAGCGCAAATATGATTTTTTCAAATTTGGCATTGACAGTGAATTGCAGCCAAGAAGGGACCCCTTGTCCTTTCTTTTTTTCAATTAGAAGCTCTTGTCAAACACTTTTTCATACTTTAAAAACATATTAACCTTTTTGGTGCTCGTCAGAGCATTTTTTAATACTAGTCATTTAAATTTTTTGATAATTATATATTGAATATAAGAAAACCTCAGTTGCTTTTAAATATTCCCAGTACTTTTTCTTATTTCGCTCAATATTGAACTATTTAATCAATAGACAAAAAACGTGAAAAAACGAAATTAATTTTAATTTATTCGTACAGAAATTGACAGATTCAATTAATTTTAGATAATACATATTTTATAGAAAAGTAATGCGAATAGAAATTTTTATTCTTTTCGCATAGGATTTGTGGCATTCTTATTTACTTGTTTTAAAAATCAGATGTTATAAATATGAAATATTTCCGCCATTAGCGCGATTTTTGTGATCATGACACCCAAAGGTCGCTAAACATAACTTTATAATCAATGCCACATAAAAACGAGTTTTCCCATTTAAATTAAAAAAAAATTAAGTAAAATATTTTTATTTCTCCTTCCTGATATCGATTAGAATAGCTTATTCCCAGGGGTGGGGAATTTTTCCAAATTCTTACCAGCCAAGTATTTATTTTACCAGCCTGCAAGATTCAACACACAGGCAGTTGAAAATAGTTATGATAAAATCGCACAGGATTACAGACAAAATTACTATTACTACAATGCATTTTCATAATTATTTTTTCCATAATATTAAGAAATATGTATAACAAAGGTAAGATTAATATTAGATAAGTACCATACTTACGCTGTAAAAATTTGGAAAGTTAAAATATCCAGATTAAAAAAGTGTTTCTGATAATGTGTCTATTGCCTACAGTTTTTCAAAAACTAAAAATGCACTCGCCTTGTGAGAAAATCCACTCGCCACTGGCGAGCAAAATGATGTATTTCCCCACCCCTGCTTATTCCAATTATTGAATAATATTCTAGGACATTTTCAGGGAAATTATAGGTTAAGTTATCTTCCTTGGAGAAAGTCGCTCGAAATAGAGCCTTAATAGATTTATGTCAAACCAAGGATGAAAATATACTGAAAATTCATTTCTTGTCTTATTTGTAAAATTGACATTGAAATCACCAGCTGTAATTAAATTTTTATATAATATACAATGGAACCTCAGTTCACGATCCATTCTTGTATCTGAATTTCTGTATGTGATATAAATTTTTTGGGCGCTCTATATCAAGAACTAATGCATGGGATTAAAAAATATATATTCAGGCAACGCCAACTATATAGTACCGGCGAGCCATTTCGCGAAAATCCGCCAAAAAAGTGAAGCTGGATTCAGCTTCAAACCTTGTACCATTTCATTGAACCACGTATAAGTCCACGTGACGCAAACCCTGCCCAAATTAGCATTGAATAAGCTGCTTTCTGTTCTGTGAACATGTTTGCACACGTGTCATTGTTTTGGTTCAGGGTTTACATGATTGGTCTGAATAACTTAGGCAAAGTATCAACGTCCTCTGGCGAGAGACTTCCTACATTAATCTCAAATAGACAGGCCTTTAGTTCTAGTGGGCATGATTCAGGTAATCCCTGATATAAATTGATGCTGTTTACATTTTGATTTAAATCGTTCAACAGATGGCTTAATCGTCTTGCATTTTTCATTATTTTCGCAGTAGTTCTATCTCGAGAATTAACGCACGGATTTTCATCAAACATCAAATTCAGTTAATCTTTATATGAATTGGCTTTGTTTACGTTTTGGTTTCAATAACCAAACACATGGCACTGCTATGCTGAATTATTCGGATTACCACAATATCTCTATCGCAGGAATTAATGCACAAATTTTCATCAAACTTGAGATTTAGGCACACTTTGATTTATATTATTGCTCATTGCGGTTTTGAGTAAATCTCCCAACAAGTGTCGCATATATGCTGTATTTTTCCCGATATCCGCAACAGTCCTATTTCAAAAACTAATGTTCGGAATTTCATGTCTTTACAATCCACACGGTGAGCATATGACTGTCATTTGATTTTGGCACTGTAATAATGAATTTTGACGCATTAAATGCATGAGATAGAAAATAGTTTTGGGGTTACCATATCCGACTAGTTCTTTATCATCAGAGTAATCGACAGTTCATCTACACCGTATTGTTTAACTATTTTGATTACACTATCATCGTTCTTAAGTTTTGTCACTACTTCTTTTCATAATTGATCAGTAATTCGATTAAGCTTCTTACTACTGCTATCACTAAACGCTTTTTCATTCTTAGAAGTCATAATAAAAGCTAAAATTTTCGCGAAACTGATTAAAATTAAAACAATAAGTTAAATTTTTTACTGTACTGAAGGTCACAAAGCACTCTGATACGCGCACTTTACCCTAAACTTGACTTATAACAAGAGTTATGTGAGGTTTGCTAACTGAACTATTCGACAGCTTTGGTCGCGAATCGAGTTATCCTACATCGAAAGAGTAAAATTTTGATCACTAAAGTTGGTCATAAACCGAACTTGTCAAAGACAGAGGGGACCGTAAACCAAAGTTCCACTGTTTCTTGGCCGATAAGTTTGCAAATATGGCATTATTTATATATTCAGTGGCGATGATCATTATGCAACTTGGCGATTTAGCCAATTAAATTTGCGATTTTAAAGTAGCGTTTGTTAATAACGGAAATTTGAGAATTTCTATTAGAAAAATTAGGATAATTACTATAATTTTTATGCACGGTTTTAAGTAAACTCTGATTTTTTTTTCATAATTTGAAATTTAGTACATTTGGAAATTGAAGGGAGAGGGAAAGTATATCTTTGCAGTGCTTTTTCGACAAAATCTCAAATAAAAATACTTTCAAATGCCAATAATTGCTGATCGTAAATGTTACATTCACTTCACACCATCACAAAAGTTTTTTACATCACCATGTGTTTTTTTCATTTGATGCTTTCCTGTCACAGATGTCATATATGCACGACATTGTGTGATATTCTTCTAACGCCAATTTCGCAAAAGCTTAGTTTTCAAATTTCAGTTACATACATATATATTAAGGTACCACTTAGTTATCCCGTCGATCAATCTCGCCAAACTATACAAATTGCCAAACTTATAGTGAAATTATACATATAGACATAATTTTCATTTTTAATAACACAAAAAAATAATTTGTAGAATCTTAATAAAAAATACAAAGTCGAAATAAAAATCCCTTAATGGCGTTTTAAACACGTGCATCCTATTTAATGTCATTGGATTCGACATTCACGATCATCCATTATTGGCAATATAATATTATAGTTTGGCTATGGTTTTTTGGTCGACGGGATAAGTAGTACTTCTATTAACTATTTTCTATTATTTTCAAAAGAAAATAATAATGAATAAAAACCGGTGATAATTGATTAACCCTTCGACCAAAAAATTATCGTCAAATTATAAAATTAAATGCCAATAACGGATTATCATAAAGGTTACATTCAGTTTACATTAAATAGGTTACCCATGTTTGTTATGCCATAATATGATTTTGAATTCAACTTTTTATTTGTACTTTTATTGATGTTTTACTAATTTATTTCTTCTTTCGTTATTTAAAATAAAAATTATGTCAATATGAATTACATGGTGAATAAATTGATGATTTGTAAAATTTGGCGAAATTGGTCGACGGGATAATCAAGTAGTATTGAAAAGTTTAATTAATAATTACAGAATGAAACGATTTATAAAATTTAACAAAATTAAATAAAGGTAAATATATATATATTTTTTTAATAAACATTAGCCCGGTTATCTTATCAGACAAAATAACAAAATTTTCGTGCCAACTAAGTACCCTAATGCATATTTGACATTACATCCCTATTTAAAATCAATTGAATGCTATTTAAGATATGGACAGAATGTGAAGTTTTTGTTTTACTCTATATCTTTTCCTTGTGAAAATTAGGACGTTATATGATCATAATTAAAAAATCTTACATTTAGTTCCTGAGGAGAAATTTTGGTTTTCCCAGATACTTTTTTCCGATGTACTTCTTTTTTCCCCATTTTTTTTCTACTACTAAAATATGTACTTCTCTGTTATCCAGTCGACCAATTTCGCCAAGTTATACAAATCGCCAAACTAATAGCCAAATTATACACATTGACAATTTTTTTTAAATAACGGAAAAAGAAATAATTAGTAAAATATTAATAAAAATACAAACAAAAAGCCGAAATAAAAATCGCTTAATGACATTCTAAACACGTGAATCGTATTTAATGTAATGGAATGTGACATTCTCGATCATCCATTATTGGCATTTAATCTTAAAATTTGGTGATAATTTTTTCATCGACGGCATAACCTAGAAGTACCCTAAAATTCAAAATGTTAGGACACTCGAGAAAATCATCCCATGGTCATATAAATGCATGTTATTTGAAAAAATATGTATTCGACCAAAAAAATAATAACATTGCGTTCACAACTTTATTATTTAAAGAGTTGAAGATAAAACCTTCGCAATAAAAACAAATAACTATGTTTTTCACGTGATTTGTTTAATTTGAATGAATTATGATACATACATGACAATTTTTATATTAAACTTGGTGGCAATGAATAAAAAAAACTACAATCGCAACAGCAAAAGACAATATTCAACTGGAGGTTTAAGACATAAATTCGATTTTCTCAGAAACCATCAAATATAGAAAGATGAAAAAAAAACTGTTCTAAGTTTTATGAAGATGATAAAAATAAACCAAAAACGAAGTTAATCCATCCATAATAACGTTAGCTATTGCTTGTTGAACTTTTCGTCTTCATTTTCTCGTTAAAAGTTAAATAAAAAACTACAGTAAACTGCGATAATTTTTTGAATGCTATCATTTTATTCGTCTCGTCAAGTTCTATCTTTTGAAACTAAAATCACTGTCGTACGTCAACTGGTTCGCTAGAAATTTCGAAAAGACATTCGCATTTTCTATTTCTTAAACATATTATACCAAACGCTACCGCGTTTGCTATGATATAAATGTCATATTGACATGCAGGGTTATACAAAAGAGCTAATAAAGGTTATTGAATATGAGGGTAATTAACTTAAAGGTGGTTTTTAAATAGGTTATGCATTTTTACGTTGAACTGCTTTTAGTTTACTAATAAATGTTTGTAGAATATACAGGTGGTTATCAAAATAATGGAAACACTTGTGAATGAAAGGGAAATTTAGGAATTCCCTTCGTAAGCATTAAAATATAATCTTAGCTACCAGATTTTTTTTAAATAAAAAGTACATGTATTAGGTAGTATGAAAGAGCTCTAGAAAAATTGTCTACGTTTTAATTTTTTTTTTTTTTTTTTTTTTTTTTTTTTTGTTAGAAGCGTAAAATGTCAGACCTCACAGATTTTCAAAAAGGCTAAATTGTAGGAGCCCGACTAGCTGGAGCACCAGTGACCGAAACACCCCAGCTTATTGGCGTTTCTAGAGGTACGGTGTCTAAAGTCATGACAGTATACACACAGCGCGGAAAGACAAGCTCAGCAAAGCAAAATAGTGGACGGAAGGAGAAGCTGAGTGAAAGATGATGGGATTCCATCAACAGATGGTTTTCTCATCGCCTCCTATATCCTTTTATTCATTAATTCATTCACTCATAATTTATTTTAATATTCATTTATTTATTATTTCATAAAAACCATATCCAATAAATATTAACTTACCTTTCAAATCCTTTCTGGCCGTTATCAACTTCATAGTATTCAATAATCCATTTAACTTCAATAGCCTTTTGTAATTTCTTCCACGGACTCCATCCTTAACTTCAAACAACATCGACAATAACTTATCTTCGACTAATCATACTTTTCCGTAACGATATTTTCCCCGCCAGATGGCGACTTGGAATATCGTAACATTAATCGAATCTTTCATTCGTTTTACCGAATCGATCTTTCGATTCGTACACATGTCGTCTTCTCATTGGCTCGTTTCGTGGGCGTTGCTCGCAAATGATGTTTTCAATCCGGCTAGCTTAGTATAAATACACGATGTAGATTTCTATTCTTCGCCGCTTTTATCTTCCTACAAATGGAAGGTTATCAAGTAACTGCTTGAAGCTGGTCTTCAATCTGGATGTATATTTAGTTATACTTGTTTTTAATTAGTTTATTTTTAATTGTTTTTAACCTACATACTGATGTCAACTGTAATCTCAACTATCAATATGTTCACCTGTGCTCATGTGATGGAGTTCGCCGTATAAAGTCTTCTGTAAAGCTGAATCTGCTTCTCAAAGTAATAAATAAATACTTTAGTTTTATTTTTGACTTTTGTTTACTGTTAATGAGATCGACACTTATTCTGCTCAATCACATTTTTGACTTCCAAGATTATGTTAGGTGCCAGCAAAAGCTCCACATGTGCTAATCTGCTACTGTAAGGACATTTTTCAGCGTATATAGACCTCCAAAGGCTATATTACGCACATTAAGGGGTTATGGGCGGAAGCCTAATCCTGGAAGCCATTTTGAGCAGATCGATCTCGGCAGGCAAGAGTGAAATGTTGTGTTTTGAAAAATTCTGGATTACGTTTAATGATCTCTTCTTTATGAAAAACTGATTTTTTTTTTTGCCGGATTGTATAATTTCAAGAACTTTATTCATATTTTTAAAGAACTTTGTTCATATTTTTCAAGAACTTTATTTTATATTTCTGCCGGACTTTTGTTTACAGAACTGTTTAGTTATATTTTGAAGAAGTTTTGATTTATTTCTTTGCTGAATTTTTATGATTTACAGAATGAATTAATTTCGTTTATATTATTTTATGCTTCAGTTATGCTTTTACAATAGACTATTTTTGAGTTTTGTTGAACTTTATCCTATTTTTAAAATTTTTTTGAGAAGTTTGACTTGGCTTTTAACAGAGAACCGACGAAAAAGTCGGGGGGGCGGTAACACTTAAATTTTTTTTTCTGCTTGAAAATTTATCCTGAGAAATTTTTTAAAATGGCCACTAACACTATTGACAAATTGAGTACTAGAAATTATGCCACATGGGCTTGCGACATGAAGTATTTATTGATGGAAAAAGGCCTATGGGATATAATACATTTAAAGCAAGAAACCCCAGTTTTAAGTGACAGTGTTACTGCCGAAATGGTCAATCAATTTACCTCCCGTGCAAACAAAGCTCTTTCTTTAATTTATTTGAATATAGAGCCTGAATTTAAAAGGTTGATAGAAGATTGTCAAGAGCCTGTTGAAGCATGGAGAAGGTTGCACAAAAATTTTCATCCTGACTCACGCACCCATTATATGACCTTGTTCAATGAACTTATGGAAGAAAGGATAAGATATGGCGAGTCCATTAACTTATTCGCCACTCGTTTAAAGAAGATTTACTCTGAAATAAAGCTCATAGATGCAAATTTTTCCGAATGTTACTTGACCTACCAATTCCTACGATTTTTACCAACCAGTTTCGACAATCTTGTCCAACAAGTCTTATCCAAACCTGAGGCATTCTTTAAGTTTGACCTTGTTGTTGATGAATTGGTGGCTGAAGAAACGAGGCAGAAGCTACGTGATAGGGATAGCGCCAAACAAGTCAGCGTCTCCACTACTGCGAAAGTTACTAAACCCTTTAAGAGTAAACCTCGCTTTAAGAAATCTCAACAGAGGAAATGTTGGAGATGTGGGAAGTTGGGCCACATCCAAGTCAACTGCTACGCCAGATCACCTGATCGCCAGTTCCGTCATCCTTCGCTTTCTTCCAGATCCAGACGTCCATATTCTTCCAGTGGATCCAGTTCTCGAGGTCGACATTTTCAAAGGTCTCCCGAGAGATGCCAGAGTGACTCATCATGCCCATCTGACGACTCCGACTGTGGTTCCCGAAACTCATCACCTGCTTCCAGACGTTCTAGAGACAGACGCAAGACTCCCAGACAGACTGCCAGACGACCCTCTCCTCATTTTTCCAGTTGCAGAAGCGGTGGCTCACGCACGAAACTGTCAGATAGTTCATGTAAGTCGAATCTTTTTGTTTCACATTCTAGACTTAGTAATGTTGTAAATGTTTCGGATTGGATATTTGACAGTGTGCAAGTCACCACTTTTGTAACAATAGAAAATTGTTTTCTAAATTTGAAGAGTCAAATGATGAAATGTCTGTAGCTGTTAAAAATGTATTGTTTCCTATTAAGGGCAAAGGGGAAGTCAAACTACGTTTTGGTCAAAGAGTTTTTACCTTGTGTAATGTAATGTATTCCGACCAATTACGTAGAAATTTAATTTCGGGTCCCCAGTTGGACCTTAATGGTTTAACTTTTAAAGGAAACAATGGTGAGGTAAAGATCTGTCGGGGGGGCGAGTACTTATTTAGTGCATTTTTAAAAGACCGAATTTACAGGTTATATCCTAAAATTCCAGTTTCTAAGGGTAAATCAGTGAAATTTGAAACCTCTGCTGTTAAACATGCTGAGAAAATGTTACTGTGGCACAAAAAGTATGGACATATTAGCCCTTCTTTAATTGCCCATACTAGCCGTAAGCAGGGTGTACGAGGATTACCTAATTTAAAAGAAACAACTTTATTTTGTGAGGCCTGTAAATTCGGCAAACTTAAGAACATTTCCCATAAGCATAACCAAAATATTCGTTCTAATAATCCACTTGAGTTGCTGTACGCAGATTTGTGGGGTCCCTGTCGCATAGAAGGTAGAGGTGGTGAAAGATACTTTTTATCAATTACACAGGCCTACAAAAAAAATTTTTTTTTGGTGCCTGAGATTTTACAACTGATTTTGGATATTTTTGGGACGCTGATTCCAAATATGCAATCAGTTTTTCTCTACCAGTTCTACTTTTTTAGATATGCAAAGCGAACTAAAGATTTTTTAGAACTAAAGTGACCTTGAACACTTAAACTGACCTTATGATACATAGCCCTGTAACGACGCTCAAGGCGATTAGAAGGACGTTGAAATACCACAAGATCTTGAAAAAAAACAAATGTGCAAACAAAACTGAGGATCTGCGCATGCTTATGATTTCGCGCCGATCATCCATAATGCCAAACGTAAAAGCGTCCAAGAGATAAGGTTAGTTTCAGAGTTCGCCCCATGGAAACAAAACTGGCTTTCTTTGACTTTCTAAAGTTTTTGAACTTCCATGATATTTTTGTTTAAGGTAGAATTCGTATCAATTTAACGTAAAACTCGTAGTGTTGTAGATTGTTGTGTTTGCGTTGTAGAATGGAATTTAAATGAGTTCAAGTAGAAAAAGTTGTATAAATCATCCAGATAAGTTTTGCTACATATGCGGAGAATAAAAGTTGAAAGAACACAGAAAATATATTACTGAATTTGTAAAGAGAGCTTATCTTGGATACTTTGGGGTTAGATTTGGTGATCAGAATAAAATCTGCGCACCGCAACAGGTCTGTAAAACTTGTACAGAACATTTATGACA
The DNA here is from genome assembly GCA_964019185.1 of Maratus speculifer. Lineage (NCBI taxonomy): Eukaryota > Metazoa > Arthropoda > Arachnida > Araneae > Salticidae > Maratus > Maratus speculifer. The sequence continues at coordinate 49,237,807 of OZ025290.1, read as the reverse complement.
GTGAGCTGACGAAAAAGAATAAGCCTCAAATTCGGTTTACCAATGGGTTGGAGAGAACTCCAAAATCATTTCTATGATTATTATTTCTACCTAGCACTGGAATACTATTTGAATTAATCAAAACAATTGTAATAAGAAAACTTACCCTGATTTAGTGTCTTCAAGACCCCCACTTCCTCACTCAGAGGAACTACCGATCCCAACGTTTCATCAGCTACCAGAGCTTAGTGAGGATGAATATTGTCCTTCTGATCTTCTTTCAGATAGCTGTAAAGGTAACAGTGGTTATGAGGAGACGTCATCAATGCCTAAATTATTCAACCAGGTTGATTTAAATGATTTCAAAAAAGATTTCAATATTTTAAAAGAAGCTTCTGAATTACTGGTTGGTTTCAAGATTAAAAGACAAAAATGTATTAGAACAAAGAGCCAAACTTACATTTTATCACACAAGACAAAATTGTCTACTACCCTTCTTCTCTTAAAAAAACAATCTTGTATTTTGTCATGAATTTAGAGTACTGTTAGAAAAATTGGTTCTTCCTAAATATTTTCCAGATGATTGTCCTTGGACAGCAAATAAGTTACACAAAATACTATTGTTTTTACATTTTTGGGATAGCAGGGATAAAACACACCACTAGATTAGAAAAGAGAGGCCTAAGAAAGAAAACATGGATGTTGCAGAAAGGAATGTCATTAATAACACTTTAGCTGGGCGAAAGAAAATCATACTTTCTTCACTGCATATCAAGCTCTGTCCTGTGAAGCAGTTTGTGTAAATTCTCCATAAGAACGGGTTATGATTTGCATATATAAGGTAAAAACACTCGAATTGAGTTATGAAGATATTAAAGCAGGAATATTTAACGGACAAGAAATAAGACAAATGATTAAGGATCCTGCTTTCGTAAATTCAACGAATGAGGATGAATAAAAAGCCTGGACTTCTTTTGTGGCAGCTCACAAAAACATTCCGGGCAAATGCAAAGGAAATCTATGTAGAACTGGTAAATGAAAAGCATAATAGTTTTAAATCGCTTGGGTGTACTAGAAGCATTAAAGTGCACTATTTACATTGCCACTTAGAGCATTTTCTTGAAAATAAAGAAGGCACAAGTGGTAAACAGCCAGAAAGATTTCACCACAATATTAAGACTATGGAGGACCGCTACTAAAAAAGACGAGATATGCAAAGGGTTTCAGATTACAGTTTGAGTTTAAAAAGACACTGTTCTAAAATATATTCCAAAATGTCACGGAAAAGAAGCTTCCGAAGCATTCAATGGGTATCAGTTTCATCAGTGACGTTTTTCTCTATTTTTGTGAGTAAAAATATTTGTATAATATAATTAAAAAATTATTATTTGAATATGTGTATATCATAATAATAAAAACTAACATTTGTGTATTATAAAAAATAAAAATCTTGTATTTATTTTATTTTTACAAACATTTTTAATACATGGATTTACCTTAAAATAATGAAACATATATTTCACAAAAAGTTGTTTATCTTAAAAAACTGAGCTGATAGAGAAAAACTAATGCCATATTTGAATTCAGGACATCAAATTCATATAAAATCAGCTAAAAATACCCCGGCACCATAACAGCTGTTGACCAGTGTTATCGACGACTTTTCCCGCCGTGTGTCAGTCTACCCTTTAAGGCTTAAATCAGACACCTTTGATGTAGTGAGAAAGCATATTTTGAGGGCTGAAAACTACTTGAACAAAAGGGTTAAAAGTTTCAGGACGGACAATGGCGGGGAATTCGATAGTATTTCTTTTAAAAATTTCTTTGAAGAAAAAGGTATACATCACGAATTTACCAACGCGTATACTCCACAACAAAACGGGGTGGCAGAACGTTTTATGGCAACTGCGGCTGATGGAATAAGAACTTTGCTCATTGACAGTAACTTAGACCCAAAATTTTGGCCAGAGGCACTTAAATATTTTGCCTATTCATGGAACAGAATTTGTCCAAAGCTGTTAGGAAAGACTCCGTTTGAGCTTTACGGGAATAGAAAGCCGTCTGTTAGGCATCTAAAGCCTTTTGGGACTGAAGCTTATGTTAAATCGCCGAAGCAAAGGACATGGAAACTCGAAGTTCGTGCAAGAAAGGGAATCCTCGTAGGATATGCTTTCAGCACGAGGGGTTACCGTATTTGGATTCCTGAGACAGATGAAATAGTTGAGTCCTCTAATGTTTGCTTTAACGAAAGTTCTGTTGGTCTTAAGCGCAGTGTAGCTGTGCTGGGCACCGATGATTATGCCCTCTTTTCTCCCAAGGTCGCGGTCAATCGAGATGATGCTGTCGAAGATGAACCTGAGGTCATCCCATGTCCTTCCAGCAGTTCTCAAGATTACCCACTTGGGGGAGAGGGGGACATTGATTCGGGGTCCAGTACAAGTAGCCTTCCAACTATTCCCTTACGTGAAGATGTTAGTTGGATAAGAAAGCCTGTAAAACGTAAAAAGGAGAACAGAACAGACGTTTATTACTACGAGCTAGGAAAAACCAATAAGTTACGTTCCTTGAACGAAGTTCGTAAATATTGTCAGGACAACAACATTTTATTCAAACCTGAAATTTTTGATTTTAAAGGATCCAATTCCTATTGCGGCATTATTCCTATTCCCGTGGAGTCTGAAACATCAGAAAGTGAGGACGAAAGTTCAAGTGAGTCAAATTTTTCACGTTTTTCAGCATGACTAGCAGTTAACTCTGATACCCCCCGTACATTTAAACAAGCATGCAAATCTGAACAGAGCTCGATCTGGTGGGAAGCAATGATGCGAGAAATGCAGGTAATGAGAGACCGTGGGGTTTGGCATTTGGCTGAGTTACCAGCACATGTTACGCCAGTAGGTTGCCGGTGGGTTTACACGACAAAACGGGATAAAAATGGACGGATAGCCAGGCACAAGGCGATACTTGTTGCCCAAGGGTTCAAGCAAATAAAGGGCGAGTCCTATGAAGAGACTTTCAGCCCTGTTGTGAACTTTGGCGTTATCCGATTCTTTTTCTCCCTTCTTGTATCGTGTAGCGGGTGGTCACACACTCAGTGTGACGTGACCTGCGCCTACCTGTATGCACCACTGAGTGAGGATGTGTATATGCAACAACCACCCGGATTCTCTGAACCAGGCAAATAGCATCTATATTGCAAACTAGATCGTGCTTTGTACGGATTGCACCAGAGTGGTAGAGAAAGGTTTACAGAAATACATAAAACTTTATTAGACATAGGTTTTAAGAAATTATCATCCTGTAATTGCGTATATATTTTTAATTCTAATATTTTATTACTTTTATACATGGATGACATTGTGATCTTTGGGAAAACTAAAAAGCTTATACATAATATTTTACTTAAACTAAAAGCTAGGTTTGATATAAAAGAACTTGGAACGACTAAAAGACTACTTGGTGTTGAATTCGAGGATACTCCGACAGGAGTTGTGATTCACCAGAAAAACTACATCCAAGATGTGTGTAATAGGTTCAGTTCTTTTAAAGTTCCTGTCTCTTCATTACCTATTAGTAAAGGTATAATTTTCTCAAGATCCAGTTGTCCCGTATCTGATCCTGAAATAAAGGAAATGTCACATCTGCCCTATCGTAATTTACTGGGTTGCCTTGCCTTTGTAGCTAACCGTACTCGACCTGACCTTTGCTATGCCGTGAATGTTTTAAGTCAGTTCCAAGCAAACCCTGGTATAGTCCGCTGGGACGGGTTACTTAGATTGCTGGGATATTTAAAAGCAACTATGCATTACAAGCTGAAACTCTCGTGCAGATCTAATGATCTCGCAATTTTTACGGATGCTGACTTCGCGGCTAACCGCGATGACCGGACTTCGATCGGTGTTCCGTTTTGGAATATCGAATCAGAAGTAATTAACTCAATGTTTGCGTAGTTATTATTTCAATGCAAAACCACTTCTCATATTTACACTTTTGGTTTTTTATTCTCAAATAGCTCAGAAATATATGTATGGCGTAATTATTAATATTTCAAAATACACAACGCAACTCCAAAGCCATCATTTTTCCATCCGAGACAAAATATAAAAAAATATTAGAATATAAAAAAACTGTTGTCATTAGGAACTAACAAATACATAAAAAACAGAGGTAATAGGATAGGTAGAGAGTTAACTTGACATCCTCCCACCTAAGTTAACTTTTATCTTAAAATTTAACTTACTTATATAATAACTATAACAATAATAAGATTATATAAAAAGTTCACAAGTCCAGTTTATGAGGCATTTTAATGATGCGACCACTTCTGGTTTTCCTCTCTTCCTCAGAAGGTTCACTATTGCAGTCAACTGATTGGCTGGTAGTTGGTTGCTCCTGTAGCTTTGCACTTGGTAACTTTTCTTTAATTAGAACTGACTCTGCTGCGGACACTTCTAAAGGATACAGGCGTTGTATCGGTCGAAGCAATTCACCTTTTGCAGTTTTCAGTCTTACAAGCCTGGTAACACCATCTTTCCCTGGTATTAACTTGATTATTTTACCAAGTGGCCAATCGATACGCTTCATGTCGTCGCTTCCAATTAAGACAACATCACCAACTGCTACTTCAGCTGCTCTTTTACGTTCTGGTCTCTGAAGCAGAGCTCCCAAATATTCCGACCGAAATCTGTTTCTTAAGGCTTTTTGTAAATTTTGTCGATATTTGACACGCTGGTTAAGACTCTGATGATCAACTCTATCACAGTCAGGAACACCACTCATTTTGATATCTTGCAGAAACATTGAGGGAGTCAATGGAGCCAGCTCTGCATAATTATCGGCGACATACGTTATTGGTCGTGAGTTGATTATGGCTTCACAATCACATAGCACCGTCGTCATCTGTTCATATGTTAATGAGGATCGGCCCAGTACTTTTCTTAATAACCTTTTAAGAATACCGATCAATCGCTCCCACCATCCACCCCACCAAGAGGCAGTCGGTGGGTTAAACTTCCACCTAATGGGATGAAGGGTGGTGTCACTTACAATAAGATTCCAATCCAGTGTACTCAACAAGTTATGAGCACCGACAAAATTGGAGCCATTGTCACAATAGATAATGCTGCATCGTCCTCTACGGGCTATGAATCTGCGCAAAGCCAGCAAAAATGATTGCGTAGATAAAGAATCCACTAATTCAATGTGTACTGCTCTATAGACAGCACAAGTGAAGAGACATACCCAATTTTTCTTATTATCTCTGAGAAACAGTGGTCCCGCCAAGTCAACACCACAGATCTCAAATACAGCAGCTTCTCGAATACGGTCTTCTGGAAGAGATGCAGTGATAGCCTGAAGCTTCTTTGCAGAATGTCTCTTACAGATAACACATTTGGATAAGATGGATCTCACTGTCTTTCTACCATGTAGAATCCAGAATCTCTCTCTCAAAATGTTAAGCAACATTTGAGTGCCAGTATGAGCGTTTTTTGTGTGATAGTGTATCACTAAACGTTTTACAAGTTCATGTTCAGATGGTAAAATTGCAGGCATTTTAAAGTCCTCACTATCTGGTAGATATGAAAGCTTGGTTTTCAGGCGAATGATGTCGTTTTTATCTTTGAATGCTCCCAGAGTTTTTAACTTTTCATCTCGTTCATTCACAAAGCTTTCCTTCTGTATTATTCTGATAACTGCACATTCAGCTACAGAAATTTCTTCAGAATCAAGGACACGATATTTTCTATCATTTCTTGAAATACGACCGTTATTGATAAATCTAAGTATCCAGGCGACGACTCTTACAATTTTGATATAATTAGAAAACTTGTAGAGGAAGGAATAGTCCACTTTTTGAAGATTAATCATTGACGATACTATTTCCTTCCGCTTTTCTTTCATTATTTCTTCTGAGTTTACAGAGAATTCAGATTTGGGCCATGTATTAGATGGATAATAGAGCCAAGGAGGACCATTCCACCACTCTGTTTCCATAAGTTGACGCACTGAACAACCTCTGGAGGGTAAATCTGCTGGATTAATCGATCCAGGTACATAGTTCCAATTTTCAGGCTTACTCAACGATCTGATTTCTCGTACCCTATTATATACAAAAGGTGTCCAGTTTTCATTACCTTTTATCCAACACAAGGCGGTACTGGAGTCAGTCCAAAAGAAGATTGGAACGTTTTCTAGTTTCAAATCTGCTACAATTCTTTGTGCCAATCTGGCACCAATAGAGCATGCTAGCAATTCTAGCCTAGGAATCGTGATGGACTTCAGTGGAGCTACCTTACTCCTTGCTTGAATCAATTGACATGATGTTAAGTTCTTATTCTCCTTTCTTAAATATGCACAGGTAGCGTAAGCCGTTTTGCTGGCATCACAAAAAACGTGTATACTCAAATCGCCGGTATTATCAGGATCTTGTAGTAAACACCTAGGGATGGTAATCTCTTTAAGTTGATTCAACTGATTTCTCCACTTTTTGAACTTTTTACAAATTGCTGGTGGTAATTCCGAATCCCAAGTTGCCTTCATTTTCCACAGTTCTTGTAATATTAATTTCGGATATAAGGTCACTGGACAGGTATACCCAATAGGATCGAAAATTTTGTGAACTTCTGACAATATTTTTCTTTTAGTAACAGGTCCATGATCTTCACAAACTTCTTTTAAATTTAAAGAAAGTGCATCTGAGTTTAAATCCCATTGCAGGCCCAATACCAGCACAATTTTATTTGTTTTACAAGAAATACCCTCTGTTGAGGAGTTGGAATAATTGTGCTCCCACCCTCTTAGGTCAAACTTTCTTTCCTGCATAATATCTTTAGCTACTTGAATGAATTCATGTAACTCAGTCTCATTTTTTACACTAGTTAGGCAATTGTCCACATAGAAACTGTTTTTAAGCTTCTGCACAACATCAACTGGATATTTTGATCTCCCCATCTGTGCTTCTTCCAAAATCGTTTCTAGATGATACTGGATTACTGCGTTAAGTAAGAAAGGACTACTGCAAATACCGAAAACGACACGACAATGTCTAAAGTATTTCAATTCATTCTTTTCATTGTACCAAAGAAATCTCAAAAAATCTTTGTCCTTTTCTTGTAGGCAAATTTGTAAAAATGCTTTCCGGATGTCTGCTGTGACGCCAAACTTGTTCATCCGAAACCGTGTTAATACAGTAGGAATTAATTCCACAAGGTTTATTCCTTTCTCCAGGCAATCATTCAAACTTGGGGAATTTTTTACTTTCGCATCGAACACAGGTCTGATTCTAGTCGTGCTATTTTCTTTTATGACATGCCTGTGAGGTAAATAATGAGCAGGTAATTGAATCTCATGTTTAGGAACTTCTTCAATTATTCCTTCTCTTATCCATTCTTCAAATACTTCATTATAATCTTCATACAATTTTTCTTCTTTTAATTTCCGTACCGTACTGTCCAGCCTCTTCAAAGCCAACTTAAAATTGTCAGACAGTGGAGGATGATCGATAAGCCAAGGTAAATGTACCACAAAACGATTGTCGTTGTCGACCTGAACTGTTTTAATAAAATGCTCTTTAGCGGATTCATGTAGGTCTTCTTTCGTTTTCTTCTCAGATGGATCAGTAATCCCTAAGGTGTCAAGAGTCCACAATTCTGAAATTGTTCTAGTCGTAGAAAGCATAGAATTAGCAACTGAGATTTCGTTTCCATCAGAAGAAATCTGTGGTATTCGTCCCATAATGGTCCACCCTAAACGTGTTTCCATAGCTGTTAAACCACAAGGTAAAAATTTGCAGCCACCCATAATGAGTTTTCCAGCTACATCGGCTCCTATTAAAATTTCGATAGGACCATTATAATCATCGTTCACATGGATACGATAGTCAGTAAGCTCCTTTAAATAAATTGCAGGTATTGTCGGTGGAACACTTTCACAGATAACAGGCTGACTCAGTACTTTGAAATGACAGTTATAAGATCCATCACAACTTGTCAAATACAATGTAAACACATCGTGCTTGCATACTCCTGTATTTTCTCCGCCAAATAGAGAATGTTGAAGATATTCCCAGCTTTCTCTTTTGTATTTCATCTCCTTAGCAGTATCTTTTAAAATATAGGAGCGCTGTGAAGCAGTGTCTATGATCGCTCTTGCTTTCCTTTTTCTACCATTACCTCGTATTAAAACAGTTAATGTTAATAACATAACACTAGGACTTTTGGACACATTGGCAAGTGCTTGATCCCCATTCGAAGAATTCTCTATTTCTGCTGTTTCTTTTCCGGCAGATGAAATTCCTTGTTGTTTTATATTATGGCAGAGTAAAATATGATGTCTTTTCCCACAACCTAAACAAGATGCTTTTGAATAACATTTACGAACTTGATGGCCCGGTTTCAGGCACAGAAAACAGCACCCTGATTTCTCTATGAGATTCTGCCTATCTTTCATCGACATTTTCCGTACTTTCAAACAGTCAGTGGAACTATGTAAATTGTGGCAAAATATACATTGCCTCTGTTCCTTCGATGAAGTTAAAAGATCAGCTGCACTAGCTATTTGAAAAGTGTCCCCATATTTGTGTTTAATATTTCCAGGCTTCTTCTCCTTGAACAATTTATAATTAGGCTTGGTTTCAACTCCAAAGTTTTGTGAGGCCAAAATTATGCGTTCCTCTGCCTGTACTTCATCTTGAAGAAAATCAAGTATTGAATCGAGATCTGTTTTTATTTTATTACTAGCTGACCCGCCCGGCGTTGCCCGGGTCCGTAATAATAATGTTAAACGAATTTGAAATTTTTATGATTTTATCTTTAACTCGAAATATGTGTAAATATACTGTTAAAAATTTGACCCTTTTGCTGCATCGTCACTCCACCGCTTTTATAGAAAATGACTACTTCAGCTTATTATGGAGCATTCTCATAGGTCAAAAGAGAGATATTCTATAAAAGCGGGGGAGTGATGATGCAGCAAAAGGGTCAAATTTTTTACAGTGTACATTATATTAAATACGTACCCCCTGACTGTGTCAAAAATCGGTTTAAAAAAAAACTAATATTTAGCTCCAAAAATACCCAAAATGACTGCAATGGGAAACGCAGGAGGGAATATGTGTCAAACGATTGCGTGAATTTCGTGTTAAAGTGTTGATATTTATCCTTAAAATTACTGTTAAGTGACTTAACTAAATATACTTTTTTCACACAGATATCCCAAGTGAAATATTTTGAATTTCAAACTAATTATATCACTCTTAAATCCGACTATACCGTGAATGAAATCGATTCTCGATGATTAGCTAAAATGTTAGTATATAGTATTATAATTTCAGAGCCATTTTACAAAAATAGGTGTATATTTTTTATCAAACATGCGTAATGTTCATTCTGTGAACAAAATCCTAACCGTAACCTAATTGTATTGTATCATAACTTGTCTGTAACCTAGCTGTATCTTGACAGTAACCTAAATGTAACTTAAATAGACCATAAATGTAACCTGCACGTCACCTTATCATAACCTACCCATAATATAATCACAATCTAACCGCAACTTAACCTTAACCTAACTGGAACTTAACCATGATCTAACTGTAACCTAACCGGAAATTAAATATAACATAAGGCTCATCGAAATGTAACTACAACCTAACAGTTACCTAACCATAAACAAGTTATAATTTAACTCTAACTATAAACGAAATATCTTATCCATCTCGCGCTAAGTACTTAGTTTCACTTGCCACCGCTACGAAACGCATTATGTTTTGTAGAACATCCGAATTTTAGGTTCGGATTGGATTCATGTTAATGGAAATTATTTTGTCTTCTTCGGATACGGTTATGGTTGTTTGGAATATTTTTTTTCAGTTTAGATTCGGTTCAATTCAGATTTCGTGGAGTTTTTTCCTTCAAATGGGATTTTTAAGTTCGGGTCGGGTTGTACTTGCATGGAAATTATTTTACCTAGTTCCAATGAGGTTATACTTTACCGAAATATTTTTGTTAGGTTCAGATAAAGTTTGGTTCAAATTTCGGGATTTTTTTTTTTTAATATTTTGGTTCGGATTGGGTTTATGTCATTGAAATTATATTGCCTTGTTCGTATCTGGTTATAGTTATTTGGAATATTTTCGTCAGATTCAGATTTGGTTCGATTCAGATTTCAGATTTTTCCAAATTGATTTTTAAGGTTCTGGTCGGATTCACGTCCATGGAAATTATTTTGGAAATTATTTTTATTCACGTCCATGGAAATAATTATCTCTGGAAGTGATGCTAAAAATGTAACCCTACATTAAGTCCAATTAAGTATCAACAAAGGCACGTGATTTGACACGCCTATCAATTAAAACAGGTTTAAACCCGTATTTTTTTTCCTCTTGTTTCTTAAAAAGAACCAATCTATAGCTTCACCGGTAAAAATAAATTAATTATTTTATCATATGTGTTTTAAATATCAATATAGAAAGTTATTTTAACGTTTTGCTTGAAAATATAACATTCTTTTGTTAGTACATAAAAATCGTTTGCAGTCAGAAATCTATATTTTAGATTAATATTTATTACTTAAGTTTTCATACACGATTTTAAAAGAATGTTTTCATCATTATATTTTAAATATTTATTTACATGCAATTATTAAGTTATAAACATTTTTCATCTACGTTATAAAGTATTTAAAATTACATTAATGAAGGAAACTTTTAGTAATACAATTTTTAGTTCGTATCAAATGTTTTCAATATCTTATTTAATTTTAATTTGATATTTAATTATTGCTAATTTTCCAATTTCCTTCATTTGAAAAACGAACATTTATTTTAATAAATAATTATAGAACAAAGACCATTTTAAAAATTTGCTATTTCCTCTTAAAATATGCTTAAAATTGTAACTCATTTCTTTCAATTCGTCTTATAATACAAAATCCCTTCCACGTCCTTTTATTTGGCACATTAAAATTTGAGCGATAAATGGTTTCATATTGCAAACCATTTTTGAGGCTTACTTCACCTCCACTTATCTCATTCATCCATGGATTTCTTTAATTCTGTTTCAGCTTTCTTATTACGTTTGCGAAAATTTTTACACAACCAACCAACCGTAAACAAATGAAAGAGGAAAAAATGGGAAAACGATGATTTTTTTATCAGAGTGACCTCTCGATTTTAATTAATTACTCATTTAATAATTGGAATTTCGAAATTCTGAAACCCAGGTGCATCAGGAGAGATTTGTAGCTACTCCCAAAAAAATTTTGAGCTTCGTACGGGCTGTAGATTTTGCTAGCCATCGCAGACACACACACACACGCACACACACACAGACAGAGCGTTTTGTTCTTTTATTAGTATAGATTTTGATTATCTTCATCATGTGATCTACGACTTGTGGATCTATACCGTTCCCAAGCTAGAAGCGTTTCCGCAGGCAAAGCAGACTCAACAAGTGGAAAAAGCATCGCCGCATATTTATCCCTAGTTACTCCTAATATCTCAAGCGCACGGAGTTTTGTTTCTAATAAATCATAAAGATTTCTCAAAGATTTTTTTGGCATGCTCTGCTTTTGGAGAACTAATGATAGAAGATCCCTAACATACACTTGTATAAGTAATTCATCTCGGCCAAAACGCAGTTTCAATTGTTCAATAGCTTTCTCATAACTATTTCCTCCGGGGGGAAAACTTTTTATCAATTCCTCAGCAACACTGCCCTTTTCCATACATTGGGATAGGTATGTAAACTTATCATGTGTATCTAAATTATGATCTTTATCGATTTTCTCAAACTGACCCCAAAATCTAACCCAGTTTCTTAAATCTCCATTAAATGTAGGTAATTGTATTTTAGGATAACGTAATAAAGTATTCGGCTGAGAAACATCACAATTTGAAGAAACATAAACTCTTTCCGAAAACAAAAGTTGTTGCAATTTAAGCTGTAAAAACCGCCAACGGTCTATATAACTTTCAGATTCATCAATCTCTTTCTCCATTACAGCATCTGCAACATTTTCTGAAAAAAGAAACTGTAACATTTTCTTCAGCATTTATCATTAACGTAGCTTTTTCCTCAATAATTTTTAATTTAGTTATTTTATCAGACGTTTCTAAGCTTTCTTCTTTAGCATCGAATTCATTACATGCTTTCGAAAACAATCTCCTCTGCTGAGCTCTATTTTTCTTTGCTACTTCCATTTCAACTCAGAAAATAAGAATAATAAAATATAACTCACTCAACTATCAGCAGCCGAATTCTGTCGCGGACGCCAGATGTTCCGTTTTGGAATATCGAATCAGAAGTAATTAACTCAATGTTTGCGTAGTTATTATTTCAATGCAAAACCACTTCTCATATTTACACTTTTGGTTTTTTATTCTCAAATAGCTCAGAAATATATGTATGGCGTAATTATTAATATTTCAAAATACACAACGCAACTCCAAAGCCATCATTTTTCCATCCGAGACAAAATATAAAAAAACATTAGAATATAAAAAAACTGTTGCCATTAGGAACTAACAAATACATAAAAAAACAGAGGTAATAGGATAGGTAGAGAGTTAACTTGACAATCGGCGGTCAAATAGTCATGCTTGACGAAGCTCTTGTCGATTGGCGCACTTTTAAACAAAAGTGCGTTTCTTTATCGACTATGGAGTCTGAATTCGTCGCAATGACTGAGGCCGTCAAGAACCTGGTCTGGTTTGACCGGATACGCCGCGAATGTGTACAGGAAGGGATCATACCTGTACTAGGGAGGACAGCTGTAATGAATGCAGATAATCAAGCCGCAATCGACTTTGTTAAATCCCCAGTAGAAAATTACAAGTCAAAGCATATTGATGTAAAACTCTTTTTTATAAGAGATCTTTTCAATAGGGGGGAATTTTTACTTAATCACGTGCGTAGCAGATCAAACTTGGCAGATATTTTTACCAAGCCATTGTCTAAATATGAAATACTTAACTTTATAAAGATTCTGTTTCTAAGTGATGATGTAAAATAGTTTTAAATCCATATTATATATAAATTTTTCATGTATTTCATATTTAAATTTTTTATATAACGTACATAACTTAAGCTGGTATTTTCTTTTGTAACATGTTAAGCTTTTTGTAACTACACTATTACTTTAAAAATTGTAAATTAAGTTTAAAAAGATAAGTGTAGACATCTGCTATTGTTACTGTTAACTAACCAGCATAATTATTCAGTATAGATAACCAGCTATCTTGATCATTTCATAAAGTTTTACATTGTTAAACTATACTTAAGTGTTAAAAATATTTTTAAAGTGATTTATTTTTAAACCAACAGCTTTTAATTTGTAAAGAAATCTTATTTTTAAAGTGTTTGTACTTGTGTTTATACAATTTTTGTTTATATGTATATAATTTATTTCTGTTTGTTCATTCTAGGCATCTAGGGCCAACAGCCATTTTTTGTGAGTGAATGTATTCCAGGTACCGGAAGATTGTCAGGAGAATAAATGAGTCCCTAATTCATATAATGAATTTGAATGTTAGAATTTTTGAAAGAGCCGTTGTGTTGTCTCCTAGGACTAGATGCCTGGAGTTTAAGATTATAATGAAAATTTAATTTTTTTTTCTGCATAAATTTTCTTTTTGTCAATTATAATAAAGATTTATTTAAACATTGTGATCAAGAAATCAACTAGAGCTGGTTGTAACATTTCCAAATTGGAAATTATTAACTTTTTGAAATGGTACGTCATAATCATTTTCTTCTTTCATACTTTAAATTTTTGAAAAGTTCCTATTTGCAATTTTTCAAGATTAACTTTCATGCTTGGCTTTTTAGTGATCTCTTATCTAGGATATGCGCGCCTCTGTCACTGGATTGAGATTTTTTTATGTGCCAATTAATTTTTGGAAAGTTAATTAATTTCGCAAATACTTTAAACTTTTCTTACACAAATAAAACTTAACTATTCTTCAAAAATCTCATCGTTAACTTGTTTAAATTGTTAAATTATTCAAATCGTTAAATTTTTCAAATTGTTAAATCATTTAAATTGTTAAATCATTTAAATTGTTAAACTATTCAAATTTTTCTTGTTGAAGTTGTTAAATTGTTTAAAAATCATTAAAAATTTTCAAGTTCGAAGTATTTAGGCTTCGTTTAAATTTTTCGTGTTCGAAGCATATTTAAAAAGGCTTCGTTTAAATTTTTTCTGACTTCAATTGTTGAAGTCAAATGTTTTTCAAATTTTTCAACTATTGTAGTTATTTCACTTTTTGAGTTCAGCAATGAACTAGACGGAATTTCAATTCCTTAAGTTTTTTTTGGGGTGAATCCTCACTTGTTCTGGTTAATGAGATACTCCTAATTGACATAGTATTGAGAAATTATTTACTAACAAAACAAAAAAAAAAAAAAAAAGAAAAGAAAAGAAAAAGAAAAAAAATTCAGATTTTTTGTCTTTTGCTTTTGTGAATGTAATTATGATATCTATGGATTTTTCAATCCTTTGCTCTTTGAGTTCACTTGTAACTCTTTTTATAGAGGCAATGAGAGGGGGGGGCATTGATGGGATTCCATCAACAGATGGTTTTCTCATCGGCTCCTATATCCTTTTATTCATTAATTCATCCACTCATAATTTATTTTAATATTCATTTATTTATTATTTCATAATAACCATATCCAATAAATATTAACTTACCTTTCAAATCCTTTCTGGCCGTTATCAACTTCATAGTATTCAATAATCCATTTAACTTCAATAGCCTTTTGTAATTTCTTCCACGGACTCCATCCATAACTTCAAACAACATCGACAATAACTTATCTTCGACTAATCATACTTTTCCGTAACGATATTTTCCCCGCCAGATGGCGACTTGGAATATCGTAACATTAATCGAATCTTTCATTCGTTTTACCGAATCGATCTTTCGATTCTTACACATGTCGTCTTCTCATTGGCTCGTTTCGTGGGCGTTGCTCGCAAATGATGTTTTCAATCCGGCTAGCTTAGTATAAATACACGATGTAGATTTCTATTCTTCGCCGCTTTTATCTTCCTACAAATGGAAGGTTATCAAGTAACTGCATTGAAGCTGGTCTTCAATCTGGATGCATATTTAGTTATACTTGTTTTTAATTAGTTTATTTTTAATTGTTTTTAACCTACATACTGATGTCAACTGTAATCTCAACTATCAATATGTTCACCTGTGCTCATGTGATGGAGTTCGCCGTATAAAGTCTTCTATAAAACTGAATCTGCTTCTCAAAGTAATAAATAAATACTTTAGTTTTATTTTTGACTTTTGTTTACTGTTAATGAGATCGACACTTATTCTGCTCAATCACATTTTTGACTTCCAAGATTATGTTAGGTGCCAGCAAAAGCTCCACATGTGCTAATCTGCTACTGTAAGGACATTTTTCAGCGTATATAGACCTCCAAAGGCTATATTACGCACATTAAAAGAGACAGACGGGTATTGAAGCGGATTGTAATATCTAAAAAGAAAACTACTGCAGCCAAAGTGACCGCAGAGCTCAATCAGCATCTGGATTCTCCAGTGTCAACAATTTCAGTTCGGAGATACCTTCATAAAGAGAACATTTACGGCAGAACAGTAATTCCCAAGCCACTTGTCACAGATGCTAATGCCAAACGTCGTGTAGAGTGGTGCCACAACCACAAAACCTAGTCCATTGATAAGAGGAAGACTGTTATATGGTCAGACGAATCATCTTTCACATTTTCCCCCACAACAGGACGGGTACATGTTTGGAGAACACCTGCACAAGCTTATGATCCTGATTGCCTCCGTCCCACTGTCAAGCATGGAGGTGGATCGGTCATAATATATGCAGCCGTGTCATGGTTTTCTGCTGGTCCAATCGTAACCCTGAAAGGAAGGATCACTGGGGAGAAGTATAGAAAAGTTTTAGCTGACCAGGTCCATCCCATGATGCAAATTTTGTTTCCTGCAGGAAATGGAATTTTCCAGGATGATAATGCCCCTATTCATGCAGCCATATTTGTCCAATCATGGTTTGATGAACACGAGGATGAGGTGGAACATCTACCTTGGCCCGCACAGTCCCCAGACCTCAACATAATCGAAGCGTTGTAGTCTATTTTAGAGCTTTTAATCCGGAATCGATATCCTCCACCGGCATCTCTCGCGGAACTTTCACAATATCTTCATGAAGAATGGTACAATATTCCCCTAAACACTATTCAGAATTTGTATGATTCGATTCCCAGGCGAATCCAAGCTGTATTACATGCCAAAGGTGGTCCTACGCCATATTAATAAAGCATTCCTTCAAAATCTAAGGTGTTTCCATTATTTTGATAACCACCTGTAGATAAAATGATATACAGGATCACACAACGAATTGGCTACATAGCCACCTATTAATAATAATTTCTGGAAATATGATTTAAGTAGTTTCAAGAAAGTCTTTGTTTGGATTAAATTTTGACAAAATACTGGCTGTAGTAAAGATATTAGATAAATTACAGAGCTGAACAAAAGTATTCAAATATTTTGCATTTATTAAAATAAAATACTGTAAGAGAAAGTTCAACCAGTTAGGCATTTTCTTGCTAAACTAAATTTTCCTCTTATATAGTATATATCTATCAACCGACGGATCAAATGCAGGGCTGTTGAAAAGTATTAGAATACTTATTTGGCTATTGACAGTAGCATCTTATTTTCCTAAAATAACAAAGTTTTGTGAAAGATTTAAGGAAGTGTTGGAAAATAGTTCTTAATCTATGTTTAACGCATGATTTTTTTCACTTGTTATGTGTGAGCTCTCAAGTTTCACGAAAAGTATGAATATTGTATGGTGTGTATAAATGCTATAGTTGATATACAGGGTTACACAAAATAGTTCATAAAAGTTACTGAATATAACAGCATTTTATTTAAAAGTGTTTTTTAAATAAGTTATGCATTTTTACGTTGAACTGCTTTCAGTGTACTAAGAAATGTTTGTAGAATATAAATAAAATAATATACAGGGTCACGCAAAAAATTGGATACATGGATGATAATTTCTCTCAGTGTGATTTAAGTAGTTTTAAGAATGCTTTTGTTTGAACTACTTTTTAGCAAAATACTGACTTGTAATAAAGATACTAGGTAAAATACAGGGTTTAACAAAAGTATTCAAATATGTTTCCACTTATTATTATCAATTGCTGATAGAGAAATTTCAACTAGGCGTTTTCTAGCCAAACTATTTTTTCCCATTATATAGTACATACATCAACCGACACATCAAATACATATTTAATAGTGCTGTAAAATTAACGACTAAATAAATACCCATATGATGGCGTTATTTAAAAACTCACTACCCGTTTGAAAATAGTCGTTACTCCTTACTGCTCAGAAGCCGGTTAATAACTGCAAGAAATCTAGTTACAACATGAATTTTTGGAAGAATTCGTATTTTTTACTCCTCACATATTGTTTAGTTTTATCCATAAAACATGGATTTAATCAAGCTTCTAATTTTGTATGAAAAAAGGTAAACGCAATTAAAAAACGATACATTTGTAATAGAATTTGTAGTCCGATTGTAGAATTTATTACTTATTAAAATAAAGAATAATCGGAGAAAGCAATTTATCAAGAGTAAAAGCTTTGAAAATTTATGTAATAAAATTATGAAATGTAATTAATCAAACAAAATGTTTTTAGAAGCAAATCTTTTTATTAATTATACACTTAAAGTAATTATGTATAGTGAAAATTTAATTTCTGGAATAATTTAAAAGCAATATGTTTTATTTCTTGCGTGATCATCCTATAAAACAACATCTACATTTGTACTTCAATCACATTATTATTATCTCTGAAATTTTTTATTTATATTTGAAGATACTTTTTTTTTCTTCAAATATGAAATTTAAAAACAAACAGCAAATACTCGCATATTTCTACAATCAACGAAAAAAGAGAAAAGAAAAAGAAACTTTATCATAAACACATTTTTAAAAGCAATCTAAAAATTCGTCTTTATCATAAAAATGTTTTCAAATATAAAATATAAATACGCGTGCAATGATATTTTTATAGGAAAAAAATATACTTAAAGCAAACCTGTAATTTGGTTCAAGGTAGTTAATTAAATCATTAAAATCGAAATCGTTTACAATCAAAATGGTTGTAGATCTTTAACAACCATGTATAAAACTAAATCAGTATATATATATATATATTTTTTTCATTAGCAGCACTAATAGGTTTCTTTACACATCTTGAGAGGTCTGTTTGTCTTTTTATAGAAACACATTCAGTCAGGAAGAGATTCGGATCATCAAGGAAATTTGATCTCTCTGCAACACTTTCATCATTATTACTAAGCTGCTGGCTCAATAATGGCGATAACAATGGTTTTGAGGGAAATAAACTATCATGTGATGGGCGACGCTTTACTAATAAATGTTTTTTTTAATTCGTTGTTGAAACCCCTTTACTTGAATACTTCATTTGTCATAAATCACATTTTGCTTTATCACTTGATACTGCAGAAAAATATGTCCACAATTTACTTCTTTTTCTTTCCATAATAAATAAATCAATAAGCTTCTACGAAAACCAAATCATTTGAGAATAACTGTTACATTCAAACAGAATTATACGCATAGACTGATACCGAAATAACTGAAATCGGTGCCTAATGCCAGTTCCCGAACGCAAATTCGCATTTGTTACCGCGTTGACTGTCTGGCTTCATTCATGAATTGCACAAACGTACGTAAAACATAGTTTGAAGTTAGTTTCGTTTTGTTCGGTGGCGTATTGACAGTAACTACAAACGAGTGATATTTCAAAGAAACGATTCGGTATTTCGTTTTTTAAAGAATACCCGTTATATGTTAAGGAATATGCGCGGTTTGCAACAGCTCTAATGTTTAGCTATAAACAGTAACATCTTATTTCCCTAAATTACGTAGTTTTGTTAAAGATTTCAGGAAATGTTGCAATGCATAAGCTATGCTTAACGCATAATTTTTCTTACTTGTTTGTTTTACTTGCTAGTGTAACAGGAAAATTTTTCTAAATATAACTTATAGGACTGGGGGACCGTATAAAAATTTAAATTTCTTTTTTTTTTAAATAAATGTTTTATTGATTCAAATCGCTTGTAAAATATTTCTTTACCTCTTTTAAAACATGTTTGCAACTGAAGCTATCTGTATGTCTATGACTAACGTTTTAGGAATTAACTGTTGGCCACCGTTGAAAGTGGTCATCCTGCATTTAGTTGAGTTTGAAGAGAATCTAGCACAAAAGGGAAGTGATGTTAAACAAGAAAATAATAAGATTTTTATCATTAATTAGCAGCCATCACCCGCTGCGCTAGTTAGTTTCTACAAAACGAATATTAAATAGA
This sequence comes from Maratus speculifer, assembly GCA_964019185.1. Taxonomy (NCBI): domain Eukaryota; kingdom Metazoa; phylum Arthropoda; class Arachnida; order Araneae; family Salticidae; genus Maratus; species Maratus speculifer. Next base: position 49,218,422 of record OZ025290.1, on the reverse strand, counting down.
ACCAGATATATCTAGTTCATAATTTATAATAAGATTTTGTGAAAAACACTAGAAGAATACTTAATATGCTATAATCTCTATTAAAAAATGAACAATCAAAATCTGTGTAGGGGAACCCTTTCTACCGCACAGTCTTTGCATAACCGATGACATTAATCTTTCATAATCATAGTAATCTAACGATGCAACTTTCGCTCATGAATCTATAACAAAACAATTTAGAACTAAATGTGTTATATGCTAAAACCTGCTCTGAAAAATTATCTAACTAACAGTGTTAGTTTCATTGAATCAACAAACAGCATTTTTTAATATAAGCAATGTATATTTGAGAAAATATTGTTAAAGATACTTTTTGAATCGAATTTCAGATAGCGACATCACGGGAAAGAGAGAAACTGGTCACAAGAATGTATAAGAACCGTCACAAGAATGTATTATATGTTCACAGGTACATTATTTATCAAAAATGGAAAACTCTATTCAATTCCAAAACTTTCAATAGTCAAATTTGTCAGTGATAAGCCTTTATAGTTAAAATTTAATGAGAAAATTTATCAATGTTTGGCATTGTTGAGCAGTGAGTTTGAAGCCATCTTAAGATATATTTCCAAAGATAACGTTAACAGAAGTTCATTAACACTGTCATATTTTTACAAAATATATTGCTTGCTTTTCACATCCTGAGAACAATTATCTTCAGTTTTGATCTTGCTCGAATATGTATGAAAAAAATGCAAGCCTGATATCTGCCTTTGCACGGCACAAATCTGCTGGAAAAAAAGCAGAGATTATGACCGATGCCGATCACTACGGTGGCCATGTTACATTTCTGTATTAATTTTACAAGCATTGGATCGTGACACACATTTATACTTATTCTCGTAAAAAACATATTTTTACCGACCAATCCGATTTTAAGCCAAATTAGTTTGATCTTGGCCAAGCCAGTTTAACTTAACGCCCATGGGATAAGCTAGTTTTTCATGGGTCAAATTAGTTTATCTTAATGCCCAGGGGATAAACTAGATTTTCCTGTGACGAACTATTTTATCCTAACGCCCACGGGATAAATTAGTTTTTCCTAGGCAAGGAGGGGGGGGGGGGGATCTCCCTTATCAGAATGAACCCATTATCCAAACTATGAAAAAAATCGGTAACTTTGCGAGAAAAACGCATTTGCCTAGTTATGGATTGTTACCCCCATTCTCCCTCCCTTTATACTTAAAACAATGAACACCCATAATTAATCACAGAGGTGCCTTATAAGAATGATCCTATATGTAAATTTTTCATGAAATCTGATAATTCTGCATAAAAAACCCATTTATCCAAATTAAGGGGAGGGAGGGTTAGCCTAACGCCCCCCCCCCTTTTATTCTTCTTTAATGAACTTTCAAAACTAATCAGGTAAGCGCCTTATCAAAATAAAACTATATCTAAAATTTGAAGCAAATGGGATATTTCTATCAAGAATTATAGTGTTATGTACATAGGTACATACAGTGCTCAGCTAATGTTTAGACAATGATTGATTACGCTTCTATATTCAGAGGTCTGTAATGAATTTTTGTAACTCATTTTTCATGTATTACTCGTGACTTATCCTTTGTTTACAAACAATAAATTTAAAATTACATCTTTACATAATATATAACAACAACAACTAAAAACGAAATTAACATTGCGGCAAAAGTATAGACAATCTGTATATTTACAGAAAAATAACCATAAATTAAAATCGAGTTTAATCCATAATGTCTGCAATTAGTCAGAGAATGTAACTTTCTATCGAAAAAATTAAATCCTGCGTCACTTGGGGATCTATTTTGTACCAAACACGTTCAACAGCAACCCGAAGCTCATTAACAGAAAAGTATAGCAAAAATTTACATAAAATTTATGAAATATGAGGTCACAAAATTTTCTATTAGATCCAGATCAGAGCTATACGTCGCACAGTGTGGTATTTTGCTGAAAAACCTGGCCAAAATTATTTAAATTATTTTGTGTGTTCTATAGCAGATAAAATGCTTTAAGAAAACGTAAAATATATTATTATGATAGAAACAAATCATTTTTCGAACAATGTACCAAACTATTGTCCTACTACCCACCATTCTTTCGAGCATAATCTTCCATGCAATCTTCTTCAGAATCGCTCGAAAACTAGATTTTGGCAATAACAACTCTTAAATAAAGATCGAAACAAAAAAGTAGCCCTTAAGTACATTTTTATTGCAGTCTATGAGCAAGTCTTTTCTTGAAAAGTTTTGACTATATGAACGAAAATGCATGTTGCGGGCTTCAGCCTCCATATCCGATAGCTGCCGAATTGTGGTATGCATGTTCTTTAATAGAAGCTCTGTGATTCAAAATTTTGTGTAATGTATGTGACACTGGGTTCCAACCGTAAATATTTACACAAAGATTAGAAGTGTTATTCGCAATTTCTAGAAAATTTTTAGTATCTATTTTATAATCACTAGATAGCACGTCTAGATTAGATTTTAAATAGTGCATTAATTTTATTTCAATTCCTGTAATTTAAGCTGATGTTTCTCGATCTGAGAACTTTTGTTTTTGAGGTATTTCCGAAACCAATTTTTGCAGAGTGTACCAGTATCGCATCTTAGTTTAAAACATGCCTTGCATTAGTTTATTTTTCTTTTATTGACAGGCTTTCTCATTTTTGATTCTTGCTAACCATTTTTTATTCGAAGCTTTTTAATTACAAGCAAGATGTAAAATTGACTCGAAATATCTGATTCTAACATGGAATATTGAAAGATCGAATTTCAAAGAATCAGGATCAATGACTTTATTTTTAGCTTATTAAAATCTTTTTTATGATTGTTTGCAAACATAGCATCGCATCGATGAATTGATTGCTAGTAATAGCATTGCAAACTTTAGCATCGCCATTAGTCAGCACTATTTTGAACGAACTTGTAATAAACCATAAGCTGTGAGGATCTCTGTATTTATTAAATTTTATGCTTGCTGTTCAATGTGTTTTACCTCCTCTTCGATCATGTCATTATTTTCATGAATAAATCTTGTTAGTATGAGAGAGCAAAAGCGTAGATATGAAGATACAGGGTACTGCCACCATACTTCTGAAATTCATTTATTTACTTATTAATCTCAAAGAAGCTAAAGAGTTTTTGAAAGTGTTTGAGTCATTGAAATGTTTGAGTCAAAGGGATTTTCAGACTTTTGGTTAAATATTTGTTGCGAAGATCTGTCCCAACAACATTTGCAAAGGAGTTCTAAACTTATCAGTTCTGCTGTACTTGCTGTTGTGAAAACATTTTCTATGTATTTACACTCTTTGAGTAAAGTGATCTAAAAGATTTTAAAGATTTACTTCCGCCATGTATTCAGTAATGAAGTTATCTTTTTGATAAAATTGATCTTTAACTCTCTGAAGAAGTGTGTAGCGAGGACATACATACCTATTAAATGTTCGGGTGATATTGAAACGATTGAATGTAAAATCTGCTGCAACAAACATGGCCAAAACCTCAGTTGGTAATAACTTCAATGTACTTAGGTTTGAGGTCTATGACAAAGCTTTAAACTTCTTTCGATATTTTGCTGCCCTTGTTGGCCTGAATGCAATGTCTTTAATAATTTGGGAAACATCTGCATGCCCTGCAGCTTTTTTGCTCAGTTGAACTGCAATTGTTTTTGGCTATTTTCAGATATTAACTGTTCTATTTTATATCTCTTACTTTTGCCAATACAATTTTTAAACTATTTTGCTGCGTGACCGAGTTTCTCTACTATCCTTATAGAAAAATAAAGCTTTCCTTTCAGTTATTCCTCATTGCTTTCACAAAAACATTGTTCAGTAAATCCCCAAAAAAAAAGCTCATTTTTGTTTAAACTATCTTTGAAAGATTTTATTTTCTGACGTAATCAAATGTATTAAATTTTATAAGCATTTCGCAATTTCGGCAAGTTTCTCTTTTAGAAACTTTAACTCGTTAATTTTTATGTGTCACAATATTTTTATTTTATCATTCATGTATTTTTTTGATATTCCTACTGATTTTTTTATTCAATAGAATATAAAAATAATATATGTATATCTAGTAAATTTTTTCGTAATAATATAAAACTTTCTTACTTCGTTAGTGAGTAAAGCGCAATTCCTTATGGTTGATTTAAAATATATTATTCAAAAAGATAACAGATAATTCACATATTACAAACTCTTGGTACAAAACCAAAATGTTACATTATTTACAAAAAAATTATTTAGTCCGCTTTATGGATGTACGATCAAAAAATGTTTTACTTAAAGAAAAAATAAAAAAGAAACATCCAACTACTTAAAAAAAGGATTCCCCCCCCCCCCCTTCAATTTGCAGATTTATCATCTGCACACCAAAGGGTATTCAGTAGGAATAAATAATCTACAGTATATATTAAATGTAAACGGTTAATAAATTTTTAAAGTTTAATAAAGTAAAAAAACTGCTTTTCAGAAACTTTTTTTGAAATTTTGTTTTACTTATTAAAAAATGGGGGGCAAATCGGGGCAAATTTTATTTCATATATTTTAATTAGAAGGTCTATAAATTATGAGAACACAAGAGTTCTTGCTGAACTCAGTTTAACTCCCTATTAAAAATATAAATTTATCTAAAATATTTAACCCAAAAAAAGAGGATTTATGGTTTCAAACTTAAAAATCATATTGAACATGTACTGTATTTATAAAAATATTTATGTACAATAGAATGTATACCTTCGTCTTTAAAAACTGCAAAATGTTTCTGAAGTTCGACTTAAAATAGTTTTTTAGACGTTCGATAAAATGGTGCACAGATCAGAAGCACAATATTAGAAATATAAAAACCATGACTTCCAAGTAAAATACCAGACAATTGGACAGTCTACAAAAAGAAATGAACCCGTTATCATATGCACAGGATAGTCCTCTTATACCAACCAGAAAACAATCAACTGAATGCGAAATTTAAAATTTTGACTTTTGGCCAGCTTTTTGAGCGAAATACCACACTGTGCGTCGGCCAGTTGAGATCAGTAGTATTTTGAGAGTTAAACAAAGTTTTTGTATTGAATAGATGCATTATCTTGTTAAAATACAAACTTTGGACTAGCTGAAAGTTCCCCCAATGGTCTGTAAATTGTTTTTCAACGGATGTATGTAAACTTGTGCGGCTTGGCAAACACTGAATAACTCCACGGATACTCGAGCATTAAAGCAAAGGGAGAACGAAATCTTTGAAAAGTAACTTGCTTGTTGTCGACTAAACAAAGTCCCAGGTTCTTGACGCAATTTGTACGAATAATATGCCCACCCATTTGGGCCATTCAAATTCCATTTTTTTCGTTACTGAATATTATAGTGTACCACTTGGGTACATATGAATAATTTTGCAAGTCCATTGCATTCTTGCCAATTTTTAGTGAGATTTTAAAGGTGGTTGCAATGTAGCTGAAATTTCTGAAACAGTTTTCCCTTTCAATTTCATCTTCCCTAATTGAATTACCTCATCTGACAGAATATTTCTAACTCGCAGCATCTTCTATAATCGATGATATAGCGAGGTATACTTAAATACTTCAGACGTGTGACATCATAACATCGAAATTTGAATTTTTCCGTGAACAGTTGCCAAAAAATCAAAAAATGTCTAAACTTTTGCAATATGCAAATTGCACTTTTTTCAAATAAATTAAATATTATCCAATATTAAAACCATTATTTTCATCCTAAAATGTTTAAGATATATTTAAAAATAAGTATGAATATTTGTATGACTCAAGAGTTCGTATTTTTTGTTTAAAGATTAAATAACACCAGTGTCTAAGCTTTTGCTGAGCACTGTATATGCGCAAAGAACCTGCGAGCACTTTAGCTCGCGCACCTTGATAGCTTGTGAGCTAAAAATAAGTTAAGTTATTCAGTCCTAAGATAAATTAGATCAGCCTAGGATAAACAAGAAAGTTGGTGCCGAGGCGGGCACTGGATTCAATAAAATCACGCGAAATTGAATCCGCCGATAGGATAAACTAGGATCGACGATAAACTAGATTGGCCTAGGCTAAACTTGTCCAGACCAATGAATAGCTGTCTAAATTAGTTTATTCTATGAAAGTTAGGCCAAACTAGACTGACTTAGGAAAAACTAGCTTATTCTATGGGCATTAGGATAGACTAGTTCGGCCAAGGAAAAATTAGTTTATCCTATAAGCGTTAGTATAGACTACCGTAAAATGGGGTGAATAGGGACGAAACTTCACGGTCATACAAATAAATTCATTATAAATATATGTGATGATATTTTTAATTGCCAATTTTTTTATAACAAGGTAATAACATTAAGAGTTGGAAAATTCAGTTTTGACATGTTTGCACCACTACTGGGGTATATAAAAAAACTTCAAGAGGATCCTCAAAAACCTCATTTTTTTTCAACGTCTTCAAAACTTTGTATGTAAGTATAGTATTTTTCGTATTCTGAACTTAAGAGAGGGGATTTTTAATTAATGATAAACCTGTAAACGATGTGCTGTATTAAATTCTACGTATTTCTAAATTATATAATGAAAAAAAAGAAAAATGGCTTGTAACATCAGAGGTTTAAGATTTACGGGGTGAATCAGAACACGTTTTTTCTCGTATTTTTCTATACAGTAATAGTTTCGTGTAATATATATAAATACCGGGTGATTATAATTAAAGTCCCGATTTTAAAAATCGATAATTTTAAAACTACTGGTCAGAATGACTTGATATTTTAGCAGAACAATCGTAAGGCAATGGAATTTTGTTTGGCGAAGGAAAAAAAATAGTTCCAAAATGTGCCGATAGATGGCGCTGTCCGGGTAATATCAGGAGGAAAGACCAAAAATGTATTCGTTAAACACAGAAATGTTGTTAGCCAAAAGAAAAAAATTAGAGTTCAGGGATTTACTAAAGATTTATTAGCGAAAAGACCAGAATACAGCGATAACAGCGATTATGACAAAAAGAAGAGCTTCATGGAATCAACACCTTGCTGATGATTAAAGCATAAGTTGTTCGATATGCCCTCCGCCTTGTTCCGCTACTAATTGGAAGCGCAAAACCGCATGCTCCACAACAGATCGGAGGGTATCTGTACTGATGCAATGGATGTGGTGTGTGATGCTTGCCTTCAAGTCGGCTAGATTCTGAATCCTCCCGCTGTAAACAACATTCTTCAGGTACCCCCAAAGCCAGAAATCACACGGGTTTAAGTCGGGGGAACGTGGCGGCCACGTTGTTGGAAAATGACGGCTTATGATCCTGTCATCTCCGAAATTAGCACTCAATAGCTGCTTCACAGGAGTAGCAATGTGCGGAGGAGCGCCATCTTGCATGAATATTGTGCGATCCACACACTGACGCTGCTGAAGTGCCGGAAGGACATGGTTACGCAAAAGTGTGTTTCATACCGCTTGCCAGTAACGGTGCAGGTAACGAAACCCGCAGGTCTGATCTCCTCGAAGAAAAACGGACCAACGATAAACGCTGCCGTTATTCCGCCCCACACAGTAAGCTTTTCAGACTGAAGAGGTAATGGCTGTAGCTGGGGCGGATTCTCGGTCGCCCATATCCTGCAATTTTGCGTATTTACAGAACCTTGCAAATGAAGGTGGGCTTCGTCAGACCACAGAATGTTCCATGGCCATCCGTTGTCCACTTCCATCCGGGCAAGAAATTGCAGTGCAAAAGATTAACGTGCTTCCAGGTCAGCAGGTAGCAACTCCTGCACATGAGTTATACGGATAACAGCTCAAGATCTTCCGTAGGATTTTACGCACCGTGCTGTTCGGCATATCCAGCATTCGGCCAATTCCCCGTGCACTGCTGATTCCTACATCACTGTTAGTCTGTTCTTGTAATACTGTAGCCACATCTTCCACTGCCGCAGCCGAAACTGGTTTCCTTCCTCTACCCCGTTTAACGTCAAATGAACCGGTCTCTTCGAATTTAGCAATCATTTTTCGCAGACCTTTTGTGGTTATTGGACCCAATTTAATGGATTTTAATGTCCAAAACTTCCTGATAGCTGTAAGTGCACAGTCATCGTTCTTATAAAAAAGCTTCAAGAGCAGAGCGCGATCCTTCATAGTCAGAGTCGTGATGAAGCATTTAGGCAAAGAGCTGGTGCTCTGCATTTTTATGGCAGCTAAGTCTCATGTGCGCATGTCACGTATTAGTAATTTGCATATATCTAGACAATGTGAACACTGACAGCGCCATCTATCGGCACATTTTGGAACTATTTTTTTTCCTTCGCCAAACAAAATTCCATTCCCTTATGATTGTTCTGCTAAAATATCAAGTCATTCGGACCAGTAGTTTTAAAATTATCGATTTTTAAAATCGGAAATTTAATTATAATCACCCAGTATATGGATGAATATATATTGTAACAATATTTTGTTTGTTCTAATTACTTAAAGAGTTTAAAGGTGCCAAGAAATTACTTGGTTAAACAAAAAAGCCAACGCCTAATTCAACAAACATGGAACACACAATAAAAGTATTTAAAAATAGCAAATTAGCTAGAAAAGCTGCACAGAGTTATTCTCTGACATCCACAACATTACATAAACATCTCAAAATGAAAAACCAATTAAAAAATAGAGGGATGCGAACAGTACTATGGGCTGGAGATGAGGGTGTATTAGTAGATCGTATTAGTACATGCAGCAATTGGGGCTACTCAATAGATTCACTTACCCAACGACTACTAGTAAACGATAACACAGAACAGGGCTGAATTTGTATTAAATTCTATTTCTGCAATTCGAATATAATTTCTTAAAATAAATTTTAATTTTCCTTGATTTCAAAGTTGTTTTCTAATTTTTAAAAAAGTATATCTTTACTTATATATAAAATAAATGCTTGATTTCACGTGTTCCTATTCCTCCCTTATCATCACCTGTTCCTGTTCTTTTTTATCAATATTACCTGTTTTTATTAGACCTATTAAATTTTTAATCGGAATAAATAAAGATTATAACATTTGTTCCGATTCACCCCTATCTGCGAGGTGAATCGGAATACCATTAAAAAATAAATAATACATATATAAACAGTAAAAATGTTTCGTTTTTGCTTAAAATGTAAAAAACAAAACAAGACCGAAGTTTCTAGTAGAAAAATAAATAAATAAAAAAATAAATTATTGGTTTTTATTAACGTTAAAGTTGAAAGGTGCTTCGATTCACCTCATTTTACGGTAGTCGGCCAAGGAAAAAATAGTTTATCCGATGGGCGTTTGGATAAACTAGTTTAGCCTCGGAAAAACTAGTTAATCAGATGGGCGTTTTGATAAACTAGTTTGGCCTAGGAAAATCTAGTTTAACCTAAATTCGGAATTAGAGGTAACATAAATAAATTTTCAAAATGCAGTGCTTGTTTCTTGAGTTCTAAATTCATTTAATTTTGAATTAAGAAAATTACACTATTCACGTGTGAAACCTTATGTTATAAAACACGGAACTTTTATTTTTATTTTTCAAGATAGCTTACCATTGCAGCAATAGCTGAAATGACTTTAATAGGATCGCCTCTTGTTGAGAAATCAAGGTATGGGCTGTCCAAGTTTTGCGCTCTCTCCAAGATAAATATAGTAGCTGGCAAAACTATCCTATGAAACTAAAAGAAAGAATAAAGAAAGATCATCTGCACGTTATTTTTAAACAGACACTGCTATTAACATATTAACAGGCTTCGCCTGCTTTGATTGTAGTTTTCTCCAGACGAATTTCAAATAAAATGAAACAAATCAGTGAATTTGACCTTGTGTTTTAATCCAACTCTGACCTTTATCTGGAGCCCCACCAGTGGCCGAGAGGATTAGACCTCTCAACTGGTAGACGGCAGGTACTGGGTTCGAACCCAATCGCGGCCGTCGGCCTAACCGTTCGGAGTTTTCGTGGTTTTCTTCAAACCTTGCGTAAATACGGGTTAGGTTCCCTTAGAAAGACCCCCACGAAGGGCACTCCCCCCGGTCCTATATCCCTAGTGTAGATAATCGGACGACACCAAATAAACCAAACCAAACCAAACCTTTATCTGGAATGTAATTTCTCATGCTCAAAATGTTAGGAATGTTATTGCGCTAGTACATTTTCTAAAGCGCCAGACAAAATTTAATCATTTTAGGGCACCAAGTATTTTAATGGATCATTTACAGTATAGTATTTGGTAAAGAATGACAGGGGATAAGTTTCACAATAAAACTTTTCTCGAAAACTTACTTAACACCGCAAGTCTTATCGAGACCCATTCACCTGATCTTTATAAAAAATCTGTTCTGACATAGCCAGGCTCATTTGATTATAAAACTTTTTCCCAAAACTCTATAACAAAGCAGCATAGAATAATATATTTAAAGCTAAAACCCTTCATGAAAATTATCTAAGTAACAGTGCAAATCCAATCTAAATCCATTCAGAAGAACTCAATTTGTAAGTGGCCTGAACGAAAGTCCCATGTGCATATTTATGTAGTACAGTAGATACAGTGCTCAGCAAAAGTTAAGCCACTGGTATTAATTAACCTTTAAATAATAAATACGAGATCTTGAGTTATGCAAATGGCTACACTTATTTTTAAATATATTTTTAGCATTTTAGGACAAAAATAATGATTTTAATATAGGATAAAATTTAGTTTAATTGAAAAAAAGTGAAATTCGCATGTTATAAACATTTAGACACTTTTCCAATTTTTTGGCAACTGTTCACGGAAAAATGCTAATTTCATAGTCATTTTGTCGCATGTCTGAAGTATTTAAGTATACGTTACCATAACATCGGTTGGTGAAGACGTCGCGAGCTAGAAATATTCAATCGAATGAGGTAATTGAAGTAGTGAAGCTTAAATGGAAAAGGAAGACTGTTGCAGAAATTTCAGTTACATTGAATCGTCCAAAGAAGCTAGTCTATGAAATATAGTCTAAGGATAATACCTTCAAAACAAAACATAAATCTGGAAGACCTTGTGTGACAAGAAAATGAGATGACAGAAGGATCCATAAATTGGCATTTACACAAAGGGTGATTGCTAGTTATATTAAAATTAAGTTAGGACTTTCTGTGACAACGGATATGATTCGTATATGAATTAAAGAAAGGATTAAATCAACTTACATGAAAATGATAAAACAACCAGCTTTGAAATCTCACGACAAATTCGCTAGAATGCAATTGACTTGTAGACATATGTCATATGGACCCAAGTGGTACACTATGTCATATGGTACCAAGTGGTACACGACAGTAACGAAAAATTGGGATTTGAATGGTCCTACTGGGTGGGCATACTACTGGCACGACTTGCGTGCAGAGCCTGGGACTTGCTTTAGTCGACAACACGGAGGTGACTATTTAACGATTTGGTCCTCAATTTGCTTTAATGCTCGGATCGCTGGAAATCGGATCTTTAATATATCTGGAGTTATTCAATGGTTGCCAAGCAGCGCAAGATTACAAATATTCGTTGGAGAAAAATTTACAGTCATTTGCGGAACTTTTAGCTGGCCCAAAGAATGTATTTTAGCAAAATAATGCATCTATTGATGTTGCATAGAAAATAAAAACTTTGTTTATCTCTGAAAATACTATTGATCTCAATTGGCTGGTGTGTAAGTTCTGATATAGACCCAATCGAAAACCCGAGGCTAACGAGTAAGACAGGCTACCGCGGTGCATTCCACGTATTTTTTTCTTACAGACCGCCGGAGTCGCATGTTGCTCGAATACATCAATGCAGGTGCACGAATAGAGCACTTCGTCATTCTTACGGTCTTTAAAAAAAGATACTTAAGATGAAACGCGGTAGGCTGTCTTTTTCGTTACCCTCTTCGAAAATCTTTGTGACATTATGTCTCGTAAGGTTTATGCAAATTCTTGCTATATTTTTATGTTAATGAACTTTGAACTGTTTCTGAACATGTTTGGTGCAAAATATATCCGCAAGTGATGCAGGATTTAGTTTCTTCGATGGAAAATCACATTCTTGCACTAATTACAGACAATGTGAGTGCATTAAAATAGCAAATAAAACCTTTGTGCAAAAATGTTTAAAGATAGAAAACCAACGATTATAAATTCACAAATAAAGTATGAGAAGGTAGCAAACATCTGTTTCGAATCTACTATCGAGATTCTTCATCAGTGCAAAACTCAGCGAGCTAAAAAAAGCAAAACTGAGCGAGTGGGTGCAACTCGATTTTAATTTATGGTTATTTCATTGTAAATATACAGAGTATCTATACTTTTGCCACAATGTTAATTTTTTTTTTGTAATTATATATTATGTAAAGATATAATTAAATATTTATTGTTCGTGCAAAAAGAATAAGTCACAAGTAATATATTACAGATGAGTTGCAAAATTTCGTTACATACTTCTGAATATAGAAGCATAATCACTTATTGTCTAAACTTTTGCTGAGCACTGTATATATATATACATATATTTATGTGTGTGTGTGTGTGTGTGTGTATATCAATTGCTACCCGTTAAGAAAAAGCACGTTCTAGCGCATGTCATTCTATCTGTACCCCATGCACCACTACGACGCCTGGTCATTACCTACAGAACTCCCAGCTTCACAATTCAACGGTACAGTTCAGATTTCACAATCTGTGTCACTCCGAGAGCCTCGAGTATATCGGACATCCCCAAGAGCACCAAGGTAAACTATTATAACTAAGTTCTAAAAATATTCAGATCTTGGTGCAATAATATGCAGTACTTCGGATATGGTATAGTAGCCGAAATCTTTTGTGCGTCCCAGTAAATACTATCAGCTTTCTATTATATAGACAGTAACTTGTAGCAAACCTCAGCAACGTATATCAGTTTCATAAAGCGTCAAATGATTTGATACACTTGAAATGCGCCCCAAGCAATGTTTCCCCCTATATCATTACGCAATGAAATACTTTTGTGCGGCCCTGTAAATTAGTAATAAATATTCTCTGTTCCAAACACAATGTGCAGAATGCATATTTTAATGTATACTTCATAGATGCACATCAATTTTATTATGTTCGAAAGAAAGTAAAATGATACTTGAATACACTTGAAACTATTTTTTCCTATTGGCCTTAAGGTAACGAAATACTTTTGAAGTATACATCTTATTTTCTTAAAATTTGAAATGACTCGACAAAATTATGCAACAATTTTATATTTTTAATATAAAATGATTTGATTGGATAGTTTTTGCCCCGTTATATGAGGAGAGACATACAGACGGACGGATGGACTTAACGACGATCATATTTTTACAAATTTTCTGTCTGTGAGTCTGCAAATCTTTGACTCTGTCCGTCTGTCTGTATGTGACATAAATTTTGTGGGCGTTCTATCTCAAGAACTAGTGCACGGAATTTAATAAAAATTTATAGTCAGGTAGTCCCTGATAGAGATTTGTGCTAAGTAGTTTTTAGTGTAAATCACTCAGCAGGTGGCGCTTCTATGCTGTCTTTAGTTCGATTTCTGCAATAGCCTTATCTCCAGAATTATTGCTTGGAATTTCATCAGACGTCAGATTCATTTATTCCTTGTCATGAATTGATGTTTTTTTTTTTTTTTTTTTTTTTTTTTTTTTTTTTTTTTTTACGTTTTAGTGTAAATTGTTCGATGGGTGAAGCTGTTACGCAGCCTAAAAATTTCCGCAATTAATCAATATCCAGAACTAATGCGCGAATTTTCATTAAACTTCCGATTTGTTTAATTCTTGGCATGAAATGACGTTTTTTATATTTTTCTGTAAATCGCTCAACAGGTGACGCTGCTATACTGCATTTTGTGCGATTTTCGCAATACTTCTGTCTTCATAATAAATCCACGGAATTGCTTCAACTTTAGATTCAGTTAGTCCTTGACATAAATTGATTTTTTTTTTTTTTACATTTTGATATAAATCGCTCAATAGGTGGCACTCCCGTGCTGCATTTCTTAAGATTTCCGCAAAAACTCTATCTCAAGAACGAATGCATTGATTTCCATCGAACTTCAAATTCGATTAGTTGTCGACATGAAATTATGCTGCTTATATTTTGTTATAGATTAACATGAAAAGATTTTGCTTACGTTTTTGTGTCTATCGCTCTACTGGTGGCTCTGCTATGCTGAATTTTGTAGAATTTACTCGATGATATCGATAGATACATCTCAAGGACTAATGAACGGAATTTCATATCTTTAGTATTCTCATGATAGGCCTAAATTGCCATTTAATTTTGGCGCTGTGATAGAAAATTTCAAAATGTTAACATATATTAGATAGAAGAAAGTTTTGGGAATGCTACATCCAACTAGTTTTTTAACCGACTTCAAAGAGGAGGTTATGATTTCGACCTGTATGTATTTGTTGTTCACGCATAACTTTTGCATATATGAACCGATTTTGATAATTCTTTTTTTGTTTGAAAGCGTATGAGGCCCATGTGGTCCCATTCGAATTTCACAAAAATCTGATAATTAGAACTTTTTTAAAAATAAAAACTTTAAATTTCAAATTCGTTTGGAAGCAATCGACCAATTAGAAGCATTCATTTTGCATGTTTTTATGTTACACTTACATATACACACGATCTTTTCACTGTTAAAAGTTTGAAGTTTTTGATGCATCGTCACTCCACCGCTTTTATGGAATATCTCTATTTTGACCAATGAGAACTCACCATAATACAATGAAATAATCATTTTCTATAAAAGCGATGGATTGACGATAAAGTAAAAGTTTCAAATTTTTAACAGTGTTCAAAGTGCAAAATCCTAACTGGACGAGGGCCAGGATTCACATAAATTTTGTACTGTTTGTGAAACGAGATTTATTAACAAGAAAATTTATTTAAAACATTGAAAAATTTGCTAAAATTCAGGCTTCTGATTCGTTAATCTGGTTTCGCTAACAGCGTAAATTCTACCTGGATTCCGGACAAGTTCTCTTATGCAAGAAACCGGAAATATAGCATCTAGGGGATATAGTGTGGAAATCGGCTATCTCAGGGCGTGTTCAGAGCAACTTACAAAAATAACCAATGTTACCGACCGATTGTAGGGCAGTACGAAAGCAAATTGTGGCATCAATGAAAACTATTCTGCTGAATTGTAGCTGACGTCACACTCCGCTCTGATTTTCATTTCGTACTTGTTTACACTCGGTAAGTGGTCGGTAAGTTGTGCTGAACACGCCCTCTGTGACACTTAAAAAAGCGCTAAAATGTTCTATTCTTTAAATGCAATAATGCTAATGAAATTTAAAGATAGAAGCGACATCTGCAGGACATTTTCTAAAAATGCAAGAATTATTGCTAGTCTAGATAATGTACCACGAAAATGCCGCAGATGTCACTGTGATCGACACTTTGGAATTCAGTAGCATCGTTGCACATTTAAAGGATAAAAAGTTTTAGCACTGCTTGCATTTTAAAAAATTGAACCCTTTTGCTGCATCGTCACTCCATCGCTTTTATAGGAAACGATTACTTCGCTCTATTATGGAGCATTCTCATTGGTCAAAACAAAGAAATTCTATAAAAGCGAAGGAGTAACGATGCAGCAAAAGAATCAAATTTTTTACAGTGTCGATAGCAGATTTTCACTCCATGTGTTCCAGACTCTCTCCTTCGAACAACGAAAAGTTCTCAAAAATGAAGGCTTATGATTGGTCAATCTTGTTTTGCTTAACAGCAAATAATCCTTCTGGATCCTAACCACTGTTGCAGAGATGCTAGTTTTTTTCCTAAGTACGAAATCTTAGCTGGAACAATTCTCGTATCCATCAAAGTGAAAGATCCACATCGATCCAGACATGAGAATTCGATATCGAAAAGCTGAAAATTCATCTCTAAAGAGCCTTACACGTTAAAGCAAGAGTGTCCGTGTATCAGGGTGCTTGTTATGCCGGATTCACAAAGTGATTAAAGTACATTGCTATGTGCTAGATTTACATTTGGACAAACATAAATGACAGAAAATTTTGATAAGCTTACCATTAAAGTTAAGCTAGTTAACTTCTTTCACCCATAAAACAAACTCGTTCAGGCGACTACCGCCAAGTTCTGGAATAAAAATTCTTAAATTTTCTGAACTTTGGAAAACTGCGTTTATCAAAGAACATTCTTAACTTCAAATATTGCTACTTTCATATAGACGCATGTTGAATCATGGTGTGATTTTGATAATATCTTCCTTTTTAGTTTTTATGACTGAAAAGGATATTTTAATACATACGAACATTTAGAATTACTTTGCTATGCATTGAATCATAGAAACAACTTGACGCGCTCTGATTATGTACGCGTACTTTAAACTGTAAAAAATCTGACCCTTTTGCTGCATCGTCACAACCCCGCTTTTATAGAACATCTCACTTTTGATCCATGAGAATGCTCCATAATAGGCTGGCTGAAGTAAACGTTTTCTATATTAACGGTGGAGGAACGATGCAGCAAAAGGGTCAAATTTTTAACAGTGTACCCTGTTTAAAATATCTTGAAAAATTACCTCTGTTTTTAAAGACTATTATCTGACCAATGAAAACACTCCATAGACGTTTTTAGATCGCTCTCATTAGTCAGAAAATAGATAGCTTTAAAAACAAAGGTAATTTTTCACGATAATTTTAATGTGTACTGATGAATTGTCAGCTTTTCAATGCCCATTTACGAAGTCTGTAGATTTCAATGTGGACCTTAAGGCACTACACTAGTCTCAGAAAAAGTCCCGGATGTTAGTGTAAAGACTATGGGTGTGTTCTTTTTAACCGACTTCAAGGAGGAGGTTATGATTTCGACCTGTATGTATTTGTTGTTCACGCATACCTTTCGTAAATATGAACCGATTTTGATAATTCTTTTTTTGTTTGAAAGCGTATGGGGTCCATGTGGTCCCATTCAAATTTCGTAAAAATCTGTTGATTAGAACTTTTTAAAAAATTAAAACATTAAAATTCAATATCTTTTCGAAGCAATCGACCAATTAGAAACGTTCATTTTTCATGTTTTTAAGTTACACTTACATAGACACACGATCTTTTCAAAGTGTGAAATCCTAACTGGACAAGTTTCACATTTATTAACAGTGTACACTGTAAAAAAAATTGACCCTTTTATTGCATAATCACTCCCCCGTTTTTATAGAATATCTCTCTCTTGACCCATGAGAATTCTCCACGATAGGCTGAAGTAATCGTTTTCTATAAAAGCGGTTGATTGACGATGCAGTAAAAGGGCCAAATTTTTTACAGTGTACACTGTAAAAATCTTGATCATTTTGTTGTATCGTCACTCCCCCGCTTTTATAGAATATATCTCCTTTGACCCATGAGAATGCTCCATGATACATTGTTAAAAATTTGGCCCATTTGCTGCAGCGTCACACCACAGCTTTTATAGAATATGTCTTTTACGACCAATGAGAATGCTCCATAACACAGTAAAGTAATCGTTTTCTATAAAAGCGGTGGACTGATGATGCAGCAAAAGGCTCAAAGTTCTTGTAGTGTAATTGGGACAAAAGCGTCTGTAAAAGAAATATTTGGGAATCAAATGCTGTCACACTCTTATACAGGCAGCCAGGTATAGGTAATGAGTTTCAGATTCCTCATGGAATACGCCACCGCTCATTTCCGATTACAGTGTCACAGTAAAAAAATGTGACCCTTTTGCTGCATCGTCACTCCCCTGCTTTTATAGAATATCTCTCTTTTGACCCATGAGAATGCTTCGTAATTGGGTGAAGTAATCGTTTCTATAAAAGCAATAGAGTGATGATATAGCAAAAGTGTCAAATTTTTAACAGTGTAGGATTCTTCGATATGAATATGACGACACATGTAGCACAGTATATAATTGGTTGAAACGATTCTGGACAAAAACGAGTCACCAAGCATCTTGTTGAGCGGGCAATTTTCGTCAATCTTGTTAACTTCTCATACGAGTACAATCGAATTCTTCCAGGAAATCATCATCAAATTCCATAATAAAAAATGCCTGGCAATGCAATGCACTGTTAAAAATTTGCAACTTTTGCTGCATCGTCACTCCATCGCTTTTATAGAATATCTTTATTTTTATCAATGAGAATCCTTCATAATGCATTTAACTAATCGTTTTCTATATAAGCGATGAATTGATGATACACTGTTAAAAATCTGCTGCATTTTGTTGCAACGCACTCCGCCGCTTGTATATAATGTCTCTACTGCGACCTATGAGAATTCTCCTTAATACAGTCAAGTAACCGTTTTCTATACAAGCGCTGGAGTGCGTAGCAAAAAAATGCAGCAGATTTTTAACAGTGTACAGGAAAAGTTTCAAATTTTTAACAGTGTAGTTGGGACAAAAGCGTCTGTAAAAGATATATTTGGGAATCAAATGCTGTCACTCTCTTATAGGGGCAGCCAGGTATTGGTTATGAGTTTCAGATTCCTCATCGAATCGCCACTGCTCTGTTCCGATGCCATTATTGCCTGTATCGATTGAAGCATAGTGCAATTTTTCCTAAAATCTTTCTTTTTCCTTTTTCTGAGTGAAGGGGGAGTACTTTTGACTGACTTTGACTTTTGACTTGGACTTTTTGACTTTTACTACCCTAGAAAAGCATTTTACTATACATTAATATATGAAGTCATTTTGCTGCGTGCTCATATATGGAAGCACTATGTCGCGCTCTTATGTGTAAGGACACTTTACTTCATGGATTGTCACCTTTTGATACCCACTTTCGATGACCGTAGGATTCGATGCAGACTAAGATTTCATAAATGCGGTAGCTTTTCGAAGTGGCAGATCTTGTCTGAAGAAGTTACCATACAAACAAATTCTTAAGATTCACAACGATACTAACCGATATTGTAAGTGGTTTCAGAAAAGTTGACAATCAAACAGTGACAAGTAAACTGAATACATCAGAACTTAGCAAAGTGCGTACATTAGTAATGCATTGCAAAGAGCTATCGTGTGCCAGTACACATAATTATGTATTACGGTATGCATAACTAAAAAGTAGGAAATAAAATAAGCTTTTTAAGAAAAAAATATCAACCGACTTCAAAAAAGCGCTAAAAAGAATTAAATAATTCTTTAAAATTCTCTAATGACAAAACGTTATCCAATAAGCACACATCGGATATCAGGTACCGGCATAAAAAACGGTTAAATTTAACATGTATAATTTAATATCCACCAAACATAGATTTTAGAGATAATATTATTTTACAAGAGATGAATTGACATATTTATGATTTATTTTATGAATATATACATATAAAAAGTAATGAATTACTTTTTGAAGTTGGTGCCAAACTATTTGATGTATATTAAGAATTGTAGCTAATTTATGCCTAGTACTATAATTAAAATGGGGATAATCATTATCGATTGTGATTGTTTGGCACCAACTTCAAAAAGTAATTCATTACTTTTTATATGTATATATTCGTAAATTAAATCAGAAATATGTCAATTCATCTATTGTAAAATAATATTATCTCTAAAATCTATGTTTGGTGGATATTAAATTATACATGTTAAATTTAACCGTTTTTTATGCCGGTACCTGATATCCGATGTGTGCTTATTGGATAACGTTTTGTCATTAGAGAATTTTAAAGAATTATTTAATTCTTTTTAGCGCTTTTTTGAAGTCGGTTGATATTTTTTTCTTAAAAAGCTTATTTTATGTAATACGTCTAATTTTTTAATAAAATGAATTTAATATATTTTCCCTGTGAAGTAGTATGTTGATAGGTGTATTAGAATTTTGACGCGTCCTTCTAAAAATAATTCGAGGACTGTCTTTTACTGTGTCTTAACCCTTTATGCGCTGACGGTACTTAAAAGTACCATTGAAGAAAACTTTATGTAAAACTTATTTATTCTGTCGATTAATCAAAGTTTTTTATTCTTTCCACACAAAACACTCTTCTCCATCAAATTTAGATAGAAAAGAGAAACAGTCGAAGCTAAATATTATCAAAAAAGTGGTAGTTTTGTAATTCATTTTGATAGGTATTTCTTTTCTTTCTTTAAATAAAATTTTATTAAACATATTTAACTGCAAAAGCATTTCCATTTATAGAGAGGATCATGATGCATTTAAACCGATTGCTTTTTTAAGAATTGTGATATTTTCAAAAGAGTTATTTTGGTTAATTAATATGATTATTTTTGGAAAATATTTCCCAAAAAATTTATAACTACCGATATATTTAATCATTTTTAATGAAAAAAAACCTAAATTCTGCATTAGTATTATTTAAAAATTCCAGCATACCTTCAGATATTAAAGAAGATAATTATTCAAGTGGATCAATTTCTTGATAACTAATTCGGTAGATAAAGGGTTAATTTATTGAATGGCCAATTCTGGCATCCCCTTGGTATTTTTCATTTTCAAAATTTAATGTGGTTGGCAATATAATTGATAAAATGAAGCTTGGAATCTTGACTTGAGACGGTTGCACTATTGGCGGTCTTAAAATGCTATTACATGCAAAAATTGCAAGCGACAAAACTCGTCTTGGTTTTTTCGTTTTCTTGGCATTTCATTGACTGTTCGAGAAGAGTCTTTACCATCATTTGAATTTCCAAGCATTTGATTGGCTCTTACTGGCGACTCGCTTCGTTCTAGGCGTCAAAGAAGCTTCGATACAAGAGAATCGCGCACTAACCAAGCGACTTCCCTGCTCCCATAGGATTACATGGAGCCGCCTGTAATTTGACGCCTGCAGCAGTACACGTGTAATAGCAGCTTTAAATCGACGGGAAAACCTTCCAACTCTAATCTTCGTTTTTTAACTACCTCACTTTTTGTATCCTTTTCTAAAATATATATTTTACATGAAAGTACAGTGTTTTACTGAAGCTATACCCAATAGTTTCCAGGAATCTGAACCAGTGGATGGCTGATGTCGTACAGTGATACTCACGTCATCACTAGCTTTGAATCACGTACAAAAACTTTGATTTTTGAAAAATTGTTCAACTCAATCGAATGAAGTAAAATCCGTACGAAAAGGAATACCATTAGAACACAAATTAGTATACAAAGACTTTACGAAAACCACGTGAAAATGAACAATTTAACTCTTACAATATGGATCATTCCATGATGATTTGTAACGTCAGTCACGAAGACTATAACTGCAAAATTGTTGTCCACCGTTATTTTCAAAAAGTTTTCTTGTCTTTATTCAATTAATGAGGTATCCCCGATGCAAAAGCTTTTTGAAAATAACGGTGGACAACAATTTTGCAGTTATAATCTTCGTGACTGACGTTACAAAACATCATGGAATGACCCATATCAGTTGACCAGTTTACAGAATAAAAATATAAGTTGATATAAAATATCACTATAATAATATTCATAACATGATTGCTCATATTGCGCAAAAAACATTATATTTTCTTAAAACTTATTTTACTGCCTTTCTTTCATATGGTGTTACATTTAATGTATAGGATATACTATTTTATTTTAAATATCGATAAAAAATTCTCAGATGTAAAGAGATGAATAGTAAAAATAAAATAGTTCATAAACATACTTGTGCGAAATTCCAAGTCTTGCGGTGTTGGTTGTTGTAAGTTCCTAGATAAATGTCCGCTTCATCGTTTAAGACATACTCTTGTTTACCTATGTCATCTTCCATATAAACGAGATCCCCTGCAAAAATGTATCTAATCTATACTAATATTATAAAGAGGAAAGATTTGATTGTTTGTTTGTTTGTTTGTTGTTTGAATTGAATAGGCTCCGAAACTACTTGACGGATTTGAAAAATTCTTTCACCGTAGGAAAGCTACACTATTTCCGGTGAACATAGGCTAATTTTTAATTGTCTGAGCGAAGCGAAGTCTTTATACTCAGAGATACGTAACGATATTAAAAGTCAAAAAAATTCTTTCGTCAAGCAAATCTCAAAAAGTACTTGTCGGATTTTGATTCTGTTTGTACCAATAGGTACCTATGAAGGTAATCTGGTGAATGCACCTACTTTTAAAAATTAATTCCAAATAGTTCAAAAGTTATATTAAAAAAACTGATAAAAAAGCACAATTTTTTTGCATACGTCACAGAAATTTGGTGCGCGTGATTTCCACCGGCTAGATATTATCGTAGATAACCGAATCAGTACATGGAGTAAATAGTAATCATTAACGCACTAAAAAATATTGAATGCAATAAAACATTTTAAAATTTAATAATCATGCAGGAAAATAAAACTGTTATTTTTTTATATAAAAAAATGTCATAAAAACTTAATAGCATTTTTTGATAGCTAAAAGAATATTTTATGTATTTCGCGTGTGAAAATTAGAAACAATTACGTTTTTAAATAAAAAGTTTCTTTTATGAGATCATTTTCCCTTTATATTTATTTTTATTGCATGTTTTCTTTTATCTTATATTTTGTTTGTGTATGGAAGTCAATTCTGGTCACTAATTTTTCGGCACGGATACCACAAGCGTATCAGATTTGGCGCAATTTTTTTCAAAGCCCATTTGGCGGAAACTCCGTTTTCAAATAACGCTTACATACACATTTTTAAACAATTTTCTATTTTCAAAAAGAACTTACAGTATATAAAATAATAATAATAATAAATAACTATAAAAAATTATTTTATATAATTAAAAAAAGGAAATGAAAGTAAATAAACATTTTATGAGTAAATAAACAACTAATAAATAAATAAAGCCGGGTTACCATCTCAGGTAAAATAATGCCATTTTGACGCCAATCATGTACCCTGGTGCATATGTGACATCTTTTCCCATTTTTCATCCATTTCCTGTTGGCATACAACTTTGAAATTTGGAATATGTATGCATACCTGGGAGCAATATTGGAATTAGACATTGATTTTTTTGTAATTCGATCCAAAAAGGGGCAACGGGGGCTATTTTTTAAACATTTATACTGCATAAAGGAGCCACTTACCTATTTTTATATACAAGAAGAAATAAGTGGTATGTAAAAACAATTATAGTGTACATAAATAAAATACTTGAGATAATATACTAGAGATATAAGCACCGGGTTTGGCGAGATATTTTATGCCAATTAGGCGTAAACATCGTTTTGATTACCAGATACATATAGCATGCTATAATAACGCGTTATTTATTTATTTCAAAATGAAAAAAAGGAATAAACGAAACATTTTCTGTTATTAAAAAAAAAGAAATAACAATCAATAAATGATAGTATTTTTAGAACAAACAATTTATTATAACATTTATATGATAACCAGCATGTTAGGCAACTGAACGCCATTTTGGCACCAATTAGATACCTCGGTGTGTATAGGGCATATATGTGCTATATTTATTTGTAAAACTGAGCATGAACGTTTACCAAGTGTGTTTTCATAGTCGCTTAGCGCACCTTCCGAAGCCAAAACTGCACAAAAGAAGAAAACAAATTGAATGTAGATTCTGCATTTGCAGAATTCAGTTTCGCCTCCAATTAGAGAGGAAAAAAATTGATAGGGTCTTTTAGAAGGGCGACCCCGTTTAGAATGCAATGAACTAACTTCATTTTTCTTGTGTTTATCAATATAATAGCAAACAGAACGTCGTGAAATACCCAATTGATTAGCAATTTCTCTCTGAGTCATTGGAAGTGCGGAATAATAAAGTTTTGTTTAAAACAATTTGACGTGCTACTTCTTCATTGACTAGATTAATCAAAAACGGATTTTTTCTTTAGTTTAAACGCTTTTTTATAGACGCTGAGAAAAAGAAAATGCAATTTGACAATAAAACGAGTGGAATCCCATCGAATTCGAAGAATGAAACATTTAAAAGACCCGATCGATTTGGTTTTAAAAAAAGAAAAAGTAATTACATTATTGAATCAATATATAATAAATATATTTCCAAACTTAATGTCAAGTTTGCCAGTTACAATTTTGCATGCAAATATTCGCACATCTTCCGTTAAAATTGTAATCTGAGTGCCGACGAAATCCAGAAATTTTATTTTACATGCACTCACAAAAAAATAGTTTTATTAAAAAAAAAAAAAAACTAATTTTATTTTTACTATGACATTATTTTCACTAACTGAAGTCATCTGAAAGTAAAATTTCAATCTCAGTGTCCATAATAAAAAGAAATATTGAAATGTAATATCGTTATGAGTAAAAATGCGATGTTTTAAATAGTGACGTCATTTTCTCTTCAAATGTTTTTTAAAAGTTACTCTTATTAGTAATATGAAAAAGGCATCCGTAATAATGTTGTAATTCCCAATTATCTGGTTGCTGAATGACATCATTTTCCTCATTTGAAATTTTTCTTTAGACATTAATTTTTATCATAAATTATTTTCTGTTATTTTATTTACATTATTATTATTATTATTTCTCAGTAAATATATTTTTTTACCTCAATTAGTGCATATTTATATGCAATAATATTGTGGTTAAATTTTACGAAAACAATTGACTTTTTTCTTTTAAATGCAAGGACATGTTCACTGATGAAATAAAGCTTCTGACTCGTGGAAAGTGATAACGGAAAGTAAATTTTTATTAACGAGAGAAAAACTAAACTGAGTTGCCACCATATTTAAGAAATATTATAAAAAGCATTTAAAATTAAAAATAAAATATAAAAATGGAAATAAATTAAAAAGTAGCTAAAATGGGCACAACTACAAATAAATAGCTTTCATTTAAAAAAATAATTATCAAAATCGGTTGAGTAGAAAATTCAGGGCTGACGACACGACATTTTTTAGCTTGTCTGAAAGAAATAGCATCGGAGGCTAAAAAATCAATATTTGCAGTATTTTTTTTTAATGTAATGAACATTTCGTAATCAGTAGGCTCGATAATCAGACCTCGTTTTTTTTTTTTTTTTTTTTTTTTTTTTTTGCTTTAAAAGATGAATTTCATACGACGTCTTTTTTGGATTCGTCGTTTTTCCATATTTGATAGTATGCGTCTACTCGTTTTGTAACTTTTTTTTGTAACTTTTTTCTTTATTAACAGCGACATTTGGATTTCCTATTTAAATAAAAATTCTTCTAAATACAAAGAATTTTGTTAAAATAAATAAATAAATGAAATGCGGACATCTATTGCTCAAAGCACAAAATTTTTCCGATTGAGTTAATAAAAATCAGTAAAAACATAATTTTTATGATAAAAAGGTGACTTATGTAATAACAGAGCCATATATTATGTACGTTATGGATTAAGTATGAATATTTCTCCACCATTTATAAATAATAATAATAATAAAATAAAATGCGGACAGACCAAAGTCTATATTTGACTGAAAACAACAACCATTTTCTAAATGCTTTAAAAAAATGGCCAATGAAAAGTGATATTTCAAAAGTATTATGAAATTAGTTAAAAACCATTTATTTTAAACTAAATGAGTAAAAGATTTATATTTTTAATGAAATTAATGGGATTTGAAAAATTATTGGAAATTTATCACCATAGATGTATCAATATTACAATCAGTACCTTGTATGCAAAATGGAACAATTAGAAATACTTTTTGTACCCGAAAAATGGTCGTTGCTTTTTTTAAGGTTAAAAAGTAGATTACGAAATATTCCTATACAGAGATGCCAAGCAACCGCTTTATTGCACAGCAGAATTTCCTTATAGGAAAAGTTATTTTTTAAATTCGCAAAATGTTCCAATTTAATAAAACATTTTCTGTATTAAAATACCGGTATCCAAAATGCCGGAGACTTGGCAGCTCTGCCTATAACATTTTAATTAATCACGGTTCTTTTTTTAATCGGATTCAAATTTAGTGAAGACAAAGTTTTTTAGCCAAAAACAGCTTTTTTCCACATGTGTAACTACGATACAATTCCTTGATGCTGAAATAAAATGTTTTTACTTATGCTATGATTGCTTCCTCTTATTTATTTATTTGAATTTTAAATAAGATGACTCAAAATCGTGTTTTTTAAATGTACGGAAAAAATGCATTTCGAGAGAGGGCGAAAAGAACAATATTTGGCAATTTATTACCTGCGTTTGGCTAAGTGTCTTACTACCTTGTATTTAATACGCTTCACATTACTTCGCTGTTATATGGACTTCGGGTATCGGTGCGAAACTTCTGTTTATGCACATGACATCATTTCAAAGAGTTATATTTTCAATATAGGAAAATTTGGTGTTTTATTTTCTGTATTACTTTTAACATTTTGCATATTTCCAATTTTATATCCATGCATGGTTTGCTTTTCTTTTATAAAAATAGTATATGCAACTTTATGTACAAGATTTTTTAATTCTGATTCAATATGCTTATTTTCATCATATTTTATCACAATGAATGACCAATTAAAGGTAACATCTCATTTTCATTACTTATCGCAAGTTATTAAATGTGTATTCTTAGCAATATCGCTCAGACTAATCCCTCTGAGGGAAGTCCTAGTTGATTTAATAAAGTATTTTTCTTAATAATTCAAAATTTCATTATTTTTCATACAGAATCAATTAAAATTTTTCCAATAAAAAATAACCATTTTTCTTTCCCGTTGCCAAGAAAATGTAATTTGGTATAATATTAATAATAAATTAATTAATTCAATTAGTAATTATGGAACAAAACAATTTGTATGATTTTAAAATAGAAAAGAAAAATAATGAAATAGTTTACTGATAAATAAACGACTATTACTGGATTACCACGTGAGGCATAAAATCGCAATTTTGTTGTAATCGTGCCAACGTGATCCGTAGATGATATCTGCCTCTAAATATTATTGACAATATTATTGTTTATATAATTTGTTTACATTTTTTGACAATATTACATTGTTTGGCAATACTTGATCTGCCATCGACCAAAAAACTGTCGCCAAAGTATAAGGTTAAATATCAATAATGGATGATCGTAAATGTCACATTCTTTTGACATTAAATATGTTTTGCAAATTGTTACGTCGTCAACTAATTTTAATTCGATATTTTATCTCTTTTCCTATTAATATTTTAGTAATTTATTAATTCTTTGGTTATTTAAAATAAAAATTATATCCATTTGTATAATTTGGCGAAATTGATCGACGGAATAATCAAACGGTACCAATTGTTTGTTTACACTCTATATGGATATTTAGGTTGATAGAATTAGCGTACTTATCGAGTCTCCGCCAAGTCATATGCCAAGCAGTCATTAAATCGTGTTTTAGCCTTACTATTATATCTTTTTCATCTGCAATTATTTTACCATCACTAAAAAGGGATATTTCTAGGTTATCCCGTCGACCAATTTCGCCAAATTATACAAATTGCCAAACTAATAGCCAAATTATACATGTTGACATAATTTTTATTTTAAATAATGAAAAAACAAATAATTAGTAAAATATTAATAAAAATATTAATAAAAAGTCGAAATAAAAATCCCTTAATGACATTTTAAACATGTGAATCGCATTTAATGTCATTGAATGCGAAGTACCTAAAAAAGAATTTTGAATGTGAAAGAAAAATCATTATCATGAAAAAATATTTGCAATTAATTTATCATTCATTCTAATAAAAAAACGGTACTACTATGTTATCCCGTCGACCAAAAAATTATCGCCAAACTATCAGATTAGATGCTAATAATGGATGATCGTGAATGTCGCATCAATGACATTAAATACGATTCACGTGTTTAAAATGTCATTAAACGATTTTTATTTCGACTTTTTTAACCATTTGAAAAATGGTTGTTGTTTTCGGGAGAATGGACCCGATGATGTTACCACTTTTGAATGATGTTACCACTTTTGAATGATGTTACCACTTTTGAATTTAAATTAAATTCTTTATTTTTAGAAGAATTTTTATTTGAATTTAAATTAAATTCTTTACTTTTAGAAGAATTTTTATTTGAATAGTAAATTAAAATGGTTAAAATCATTGTAATAAAGGAGAAAACTAACAAATTTAAAAATGGGTAGACGGAAATTAACAGATACGGAAAAAGCCGAAGCCAAAGAAATGAATGAACGTGAATATCGCATTCAATGATATTAAACACAGTCAACATGTATAAGTTGCTTATTAGTTTGGCGATTCGTATCATTTGGCGAAATTGGTCGACGGGATAACTGAGTAATACTGTATTTGGTTTGGCGCAAAAACGTCTTTCAATGCAGAAAATGATAAAATCAAAAGATTATTGAGCCGCTGAAAACCAATTACGTGTTGAAAGGCGATCACGAAAAAGGAAGCAATTTAATGCCGAACCGATTAATTGTAAAACATCATGTCGCCAGGGCGACCAATCCACTAGCCATGGCGTTTTACTATCGGTCGGTTCTAACCAGGAAAATTTGAGTGCCAATAGTGATTCTAACAAGCCGGAAAATGTTATAGCTATTACTCTTGATTTTCCACCACCTAAAAAGAAAACTAAAAAGCAATCGGCTTGGGAAAAACTGGGAAAAAACTTTTTTGATTCGATGTCTGATGGACCCATTCACAGATGCATGTGCTGCGATCGATTTTGGTTTAAAACCTCCATCACCAAAATTCTGCTCTGTAAAATCAAACAATATATGCCAAAGTCTTACAAGTATAACAGTATATGCCAAAGCTGTATTTTAATAATGATTACTTTTGCACCAACAATGTTAAATAGTTTGAAATGTTTCTTTCGTCGCCAACTTTTATGCTTGGCGACAATAGAGTGATATAACTTAAACGAACCGTACCTTCAAATTGCAGCATGTATAAAGTCATTTATAGCAGTGGCACGGATAACACACAATAAAACAACTGGTATTTAGCTTAAAATGATAGATGAATGTATCGAGTGAAACATTTTTCAAATGGTTGGGGTAATTTCTTAAATTACAATTATGTCATTTATATTAATATTTTACTAATTATTATTTTTTTTGTGCATATTTTAGTGCATTTTTCATGCTTAATTGAATGGTACTAAGCAAATTCTTTTAAATCCAGTACTTGGTGAGATACTTCACATTTTCCTAATTTGGCGATGTCTTCGGCGCAAAAACCTGAAATTTTGAATCTTTATCTCTCTCTCTCTCTCTCTCTCTCTCTCTCTATATATATATATATATATATATATATATATATAATATATATATATATATATATATATATATATATATATATATATATATATATATATATATATAAATCTTTCCTTTAGGAGGTTTATCGGATGGTCTAAAATAATAACATGTTTCACCATACCTCAGAAGCAAATTCAGGTAGAAGCAATTCAAGTGGAATTCAAGATAAAAAAAAACCTACTAAAAATATCTTAATTACTTTAGTACTTTTGTAATTCGTCAGTTATTTAGTCATTTTAGAGGTATTTTGTCGTCAAAATGAATTTTGAACTGATCAATGTAAGATTACATAAATCACACAAAAATTGTGGGTATTTGATTCGATATTAGGATTGTTTATTTAAATATATTTCGTTTGATTCAAGATTATTTTAGAGATACTGACCAGCGTAGCGGGCGGAGGCTGCTAGTTTATTCATAAAATTACATAGTATTATCCAATCAACGATCATGAGAGTCATTTGTTTAATCAGTGCGAAACTACATTAAGGAGAGAAGCTTAAGAATTACTATTTTTATTCACTAGGAAATGGATGACGCTGTGGAATGGCCATTACCGCAATGCGAATTCAAACTTTAAAACCACCGTGACCATGGTCTCTAATTAATCCGTTACTTTCCTTTGTTTAAAATAATAATAATAATGAGCTGCAAATAGTTAAATTCAGTAAACGCTTGGACATAAATATTGTTACTTTATTCTATCTTTATGTAATAAGACAGTATTGAATTCGAAAAAAATTTCAAATTCCGGTTTTTGATGGATTTACACGTTTTAGGATCTGTCTGTGTGTGACGCACATTTTGTGGGTACTCTATCCCAAAACTTACATTTCATTTTACATTTTCAATTTTACACTCAGTTAGTCCCTGATATAAACTCGTTCTGATTTACTTTGTGGCGTAAATCATCCAACAGCTGGCGCTACTATGTTGCATCTTTTACGATTCCGCAATAGCTATAGCTCAAGAACTAATGAGTGGATTATCATAAAATTTTAGATTCAATTAATCCATGATATAAATTGGCTCAGGCAATTTTTTATGCAAATGTCCCAATAGGTGGCATTGCCGTGATGCATTAATCATAATTTCCGCATGTGCTCAAGAACTAATAGTCAGATTTCATCAAATTTCAGATTGAGTTATAAATTGATATAATTTGGTTCTGATTACACTTTGGTGTAAATTGTACTTCAAACTCACAAGGAAGGTCTCCATACTGGGCATACTCAGTATTTTATGAAAAAAAAATACCAATTAAAGTACATATGTATATAACAAAGGATCAGTCAAAATTAGCGGCGGAATCACATTAGAAAATATGTAAAAAAATAAAATATTTTCGAATATTTGGCGTGAAAACACGAAAGAGTCGCTCGATTTGGCGAACAGTCCCTTTCCTCGCAAAGGCAAACGATTTTAATGCATTTCAAACTGTCGGATATTTAGAATTCGTGTAAATGGTATTTAATGACATTAAACATAAACAATGAGAGACTTTAGTATATTATATATACTAGTAGATCGAACCCGGGCTTCCCGGGTTATACATAGCAAAGATAAAAACCATTTTTAAATTGAAAACTTTAATGAATTTTCCACATATAGTGTGCATTTTAGATTGCTAACTAATTCCAAAAAAGCATTTTAACCCTTAAATCCCTTGAAGGGGGTGGGATAAAATAAAATAGGTTATTAATATTAAGTGGGATAAAATTTATCCCACTTAATTTTAATTTCAAAACGCCACATTGACGCCAGTAATTTGAAATAGCAATTTTATTTTTCTCAAATACGTGAAAAAACGCTTTTAAATATTTTGAAACAGATTTGTTTTTAAATTCTGATGTCAATCAATCATTTCAGCATTTTAAGAATTGAAGTGCTTTTTCCCTCAAAGGGTTAAGTGTCTTGCGGATTTTTTCATTCATGTTTCGTTCATAAAATAGTACTGTGAAAAGTATTGGTATGAAGATTTGTATTTGATATTTTACATATTTTTGTATTGTATTGTACTTTACATATTTTTTTATCTTATAAAATTCAAAAAATTAACATTAATCTCAATATTATATTAAATCAATCTTTGAATTAAAATATTATATAGCAGAAAAAACATGGTTAGGCTAACGTGGTTAGATTAAAGGGTTAAATGAAAAATATTAATTATGGAATCAAATAAAGCTATGAAGTTTATCAAAAGTCACATTTCCGTATTAGACGCATGCCAGAAGTTATTAGCCAAAGATTTCGTTAGGGCAGCAATTTTGTTTCTGGTCATTTCAGTGCTTCGAGCACGTAATGTAATTAGATGTCTGTTAAATTTGTATTTATTTTATTTTATTTTATTATTTATAAAGGAAATTTTAATTGTGCTACAGTATATTAGCCGGAAACAAATCCTGAACTCTTTATATTTTTCTAGGGACAAATAGATTAATCTATCGTAATCGAATTTCACTCGGTAGAGATATATTTAAAAATAACTCGCACCTGATTTTTTTTAAAACCACAGCCAATCAGTAAATTGAAATACAGTTTTCAAACAAATTCAAAGCATTTTCAAAGTATTTTTTTTTCTTATTTAAATTTTAAGTTGTTTGATTACATGTTGAACTTGTAATTTTTAGTAATTTAATCTGCGTTTTAAACCATTATTTTATTTTATTACTCATGCAATTTTAATTTTATAATGGGAAATTATCAGGAACAATATTTATAGATTTATGAGTAAATTGTGTATCATTATTTCTCAATGAAGATACGTAAAATTTTTAAAAAAATGCTTGAAAAATATAAGCCTGTAATAAATGGTCAAATGAGATGCAGTCTTCAATCAAACTGCATTTGAAAGTAGATTTCTTTTCCTATATGACAAAATAAAAACTAAAAATGTACGACGTTTAAAAAATTAAAAAATTGCAGTAACAAAAATTACAAAAAGTCATTTTTTCCTGAAATGTTGTCATTTGTAAAATAACATCAGTGCTACATACGGGCACATTTGTTCGTTACAATATAGATTTTGCTCATATGAAAAATCGGTACTATTTGATTATCCCGCCGACCATTTTCGCCAAATTAAAAAAAAATTGCCAAACTAATAGCAAAGTTATATATGTTAACATAATTTTTATTTTATATAACGGAAAAACAAATAAATTAGTAAAACATAAATAAAAATACAAATAAAAAGTGGTATTAAAAACCACTTGATGACATTTTAAGCATGTGTATCGTGTTTAATATCATTGAATATGACATTCACAAATCATCCATTTTTAGCATTTAATCTTATAATTTGGCAATAGTTTATTGGTCGACGGGATAACCAAGTAGTACCAAAAAATCTTACGCGCATGCTAAAATGTTAAAAGGGTACTACTCTGTTATCCCGTCAACCAATTTTGCCAAATTATACAAATCGCCAAACTAATAGCCAATTTATGCATATTGACATAATTTTTATTTTAAATATCGAAAAAACAAATAATTAGTAGAATATTAATAAAAATACAAATAAAAAATTGAAATAAAAATCACTTTATGACATTTTAAACACGTGAATTGTATTTAATGTCATTGAATGAGACATTCACGATCATCCATTATTGGCATTTAATCTTATAGTTTGGCGATAATTTTTTGGTTGACACATAATACAAAATAAAACATGATGCTACTTTGATATACCCCCCCAAAAATTACGCGCCAAATCTGGCACTCCCTACGCACTTTTCCTACGGACCTTTTAGGTTTGCTGTTACTCAGCTTCATTCCTTCATTTGTATTTTTTATGTATTCATTGTATTTTTTAGGTATTCCTTTTTTATATTTAACGATTAAGTAATTTTTGTTTATTAATTATTTGTATTCAGCGAGAATTCATGTTGGCGAGAAAAAGCGTTAGAAACGGGTATTTTGCTTGGCGAGAAAAAAAAGTCGCCAAATTTACGATTTGGGGGGGGGGGATATCAAAGTAGTTCCTAAAACATAATGTAAAAACATAATACAAAACATAATACATAACATAATTTTATAAGTTGGCGATAGTTTTTTGGTCGACGGGATAACCAAGTAGTACCGGAAAATCTCACGCTCATACTAAATTGTTAAAAGTAAAGAAATGACTACACGTACATTTTTTCGAAAAAGTCTACTTCAAAGTTAACTCTATGACAAATTTAAAATTCGTTTTATAAATTTAAATATACAATATAAATTAAAAGAATAAACATTAAAATACACAAACATTGCACTCCGTCACTTTAACGTGCAAAGACAAAACACTCACTTCAGCTTTCAAGTTGCCACCTCCAGAAAAATTAATTTAAAAACTACAAAAAAATTAATATCTTAAAAACAAATTAAGATACGGTTTTCAAACAAATTGCATTTAAAAGAACATATTTTTTTTCTACACAACGGTGTAAAGATTGAAAATGTGCGATGTCTAGGAGTTAAAAAAATTGCAGTAATGAAAATTGCAAAATTGAAATTTCATCAGAAAGTGTTGCCATTCGAAAAATGACGTATGCGTTACGCACAGATACGTTTGGCCTTTATAATATAGATATATATGCATATTGTAGTACATATATAAATACTAGCGGCCCGCCCTCGCTTTGCTTCGGGTAGTCCTGTGTCACTATACACCGCAAATTGTTACTACCACTTCATCCCATTAAATTCAACTACTAAAACCATTACTCTCCTTTTAAGTAGTCGGGTAAAAAGTAGCCTGTATGTTAATCTAAGGTGCAAGATAACTCCATACAAAGTTTCATAAAAATCGATCCATCCGTTCTTAAGTTATAGATGGTGTAACTAACACGACTTTGTTTTATGGATGTAGATTATAGCAGCCCGCCCAGGCTTTGTATGGGTATTAAAAAAATTTTCAAGTTATAAATTTTTACACACATACTCACACTCTCTTCTTTGTGGGTGGAGTTATTAAAAAAGTGTAAACTTATAAAAGAAAATTCGGATATTAGTATTATTTTTTATTTATTTGTAATTCATACACTACATTTTTATTATTTACTTTTTACATTTTTGCCTATTTATTTTATTTTTACAACAATTACAGGATGTCTTTATATACAATAAATCTTGTAGGGTTCAGCCTGCGTTTGCAATGTATAAGCGGAAAAAATGAAATTATTTACGACATCACATTAAAAACCTCAAAAATAACAGTATTTCTCCACTATTTAATGGATGTTATTATACATATAAACCTTCCTCTTGAATCACTCTATCTATTAAAAAAAACCGCATCAAAATCCGTTGCGTAGTTTTAAAGATTTAAGCGCACATAGGGATATAGGGACAGGAAAAGCGACTTTGTTTTATACTATGTAGTGATATTTTGATGTTTGTTTATTGAATAACATACATCTGACTTGTGTGCTCGACATGAGGCCTGCTTATAAGCCATCGTCAATATACAGGGACGAGATAGCACACAAGGAAATATTACAACACAAGAGAAGTACAACCAGGAGCTCCACACAAAGAGTGTGTGCAATGGAGCCAGTGGGATTCGAACCCACAACCTCACGATTAGCGGCGTGGTGTCTTAACCACTCAGCCACGGAGGCCCTGATATTTTGATAAATCTTGTAGGGTTCAGCCTGCGTTTGCAATGTATAAGCGGAAAAAATGAAATTATTTACGACATCACATTAAAAACATCAAAAATAACAGTATTTCTCCACTATTTAATGGATGTTATTATACATATAAACCTTCCTCTTGAATCACTCTATCTATTAAAAAAAACCGCATCAAAATCCGTTGCGTAGTTTTAAAGATTTAAGCGCACATAGGGATATAGGGACAGGAAAAGCCACTTTGTTTTATACTATGTAGTGATATTTTGATAAATCTTGAAGGGTTCAGCCTGCGTTTGCAATGTATAAGCGAAAAAAATGAAATTATTTACGACATCACATTAAAAACCTCAAAAATAACAGTATTTCTCCACTATTTAATGGATGTTATTATACATATAAACCTTCCTCTTGAATCACTCTATCTATTAAAAAAAACCGCATCAAAATCCGTTGCGTAGTTTTAAAGATTTAAGCGCACATAGGGATATAGGGACAGAAAAAGCGACTTTGTTTTATACTATGTAGTGATTACTTGTTGAAGTAGTTATTTAATTTATCACTGGAAAAAATGTTTTCATAGATGAAAAAAAATCATATTGAGAAAAATTATCTTCATACATTTAAGCGTATTCATTAAATAAAAGACAGATGTTTCCATGGCAATAAAATTTAATTGACAATTCTCATTGGACTTTGTGAGTTTGAAACAAATGTAGTTAACTTAAATTATGAATTTCGTTTTAAATCTCAAATTTTGATGATTAAATTTAAATATAAATACATATAAATATCGATATAACAAAATTATTTTTAAAACAAACTAAAACTTACAAAACTAAAGTTATTTAAATTAAATTTATCAAAGCAAGTTCAACATGAAACTTTTTTTTCTTGGAGTGTATTTGTATAAAGTATTTTTTGAAATTACATTCCATCGCCAACCGGCAATAAACCGCCAAATAACGAAATTTTCATTATTTTTTTACGGTTACTGAATGAAGGTTCCGCCAATTTTTTTTTATAAACATATATAATTATACGAGAAGAACATTCTGTAATTTTTTCAGATTTTTTTTTGGTGTATGCCCGTATGGAGACCTTCCTTGTCAGTTGTATAGAGCAAGATCCTAGGGCCCCCAGACGTTACTTATTTTCTTACAAGTAAGATATATTGGATAAAGTAGTGTTAGTACGTGCTATGAGCGTAGTGATACCTGCTAGCTTGGACCGACGGCCAATTTACAGGTACTTGGTGCCAAAGATATGTAAAAACAATACAAAACTTTTCTTATTTTCTCAGTCTTGATTTTTATATATGATGCTCAGGGAACTATTTCAATACTTTATGTAAGCAGCCAGACCAATTGCAGGGGCCAAACATCCAGCCAGACATGCATAAAGTATCGCTATGAGTATGAGCGCGAGCGTGATAATTAGATATTTTTATAACATAGCTTCATAAATCTTATGTCATTAATAGTCTAATGGAAGTCTAAGCTGGGTGCCAATATAAAATTTATAAATATGCACGCACGTACGTAGTTTTCATATTGATTATTTTTTAAAATAATACTATTATAAATACATGTTTTATAGCAATAATACAAAGAAAATGATGCAATCATAATATTTTATCGAATTGAATACGAAATTAATTTTGACCGAGTTTAGCTCGATCACTCCTGCTAGTATTTGTATAATAAAATGACTGAATATAAGTAACAAGATTTTGTAGCCGCCCAATACATTCTATTTTTCTTATCTGAAAAGAACGAAGGTGCGAGGCACAAAATTCGAGATATAAATAAAAAAAATTATAAAAACTAAAAATTAATTTACAACAAAAGATTTTTACCTTTACTCCATGGATTGAACAGAATATAAACGTCTTTATTGCAGTCATGTATCAAAGGCTGGTAGCTACCGCTCATTTTTGTGATGATCTTCATTCGCCAAATACCAACACTTGCAGTAGAAGGTATTTGTATTTTTAGAATTAAATATTTTGATGAGTTTGAACCACTGGACACTTTTATGTCCCAGTTAGAAGGTTTATGCGTAAATTCGTTTTTAGAAGATACAGGAAGAAATACAGGAGGCCCCCTTTTTTTCATTCCTTTTGAGCCTGTCAATAAGAAGAATGAAGAGTAAGAAGCCTATACTGAAAATTTTCATTATAACCTTTTATCTACTGCATTATAATTTATTGCAATTTTTTTCAAGTACTTTTTTCATTACCACAATGAAAATTAAAGAATTAACATTAAAAAAATCTCACCTGTGAGAAATGTAACTTATTAGAAATAATTACTTGTCTGAGCGAAGAGAAGACTAAAACACAGCTCAATATTACTATCTGCACCTAAACAGCTACGAACGATATTACAAAAAGACAAGCACAATTCTTTCATCAAGCAAAACTCAAAAAATATTTGTCGGATTTCGATTCAGATTGTACCAGAAGTATCTATGGCGATAACCTACTGAATCCACATACTATGAAAAATTAGTTCCAAATAAAAATAAAATTATATTAAACAAGTTGGAAATTGCACGTGAAGCGTAGCAAATGAGGTGTGTTCGTACGATAACGAAGTTTTAAAAATATTCAGATCATATTGTTATAGTAGACAGTACTTCAGACACAGTGTAGTGGTCGAAATCTTTGTGTTACTATAAATATACAGTAAGTAACTTTTATTACACCTTAGCAACGCATATCATATTCATAAAATGTGAAATAATTTAATATAATTAGAACACGCCCCAAACAATGTTTCTGCGTATAGCATTATGTAGTGGAATACTTTTGTGTGGCCCTGTAATTTAATAATAAATGTTCTTTGCATCACAGATTGTACAGAATGTATATTTTGTTACATATATATATTATATATATAAAACCCCTCTGTGTATAACAATTCCGGAGTCGACCCATCCACGAGAAAAAGAAACTTATTGCGACTGCCACCACGTTAGGCTTAAGTATTCCGAGACGTTCACAAATATTCTAATTGTTCAACTTATGGAAATATACATGTAAAAGATTTATTCGTTACTCATTTTCTTTAAAATCTACAAAAACTATTTAATTATAATGTTTAAGTTCTAAATAAAACAACCAGCAATTACGGAAAAACAAACGACAAATTACGAGAAAAACAAACGATGTAAGCAAATTATTGCTGTTGCCATTCAAGAATGACAAATTTCAAATCTATGAAAAATATTGTGAAAAATTACTTCCAATTTTAAAGGCTATCTATTTTCTGACTAATGAAAACGTTCTATAATCGTAATGGAGCTTTCTCATTGGTCAGATTTACAGTGGGAGCTGTAAATGAAGTCACTACATTTTACTGAGTTTTGAAATCTTTTCACGATTTCAAAAACAATATTTAATTAAAACTTTTTATTTAAGGAAAGCAAGGTGCGTTTTAAATACTATATTGTTAGAATTTTTATATCCATTTTTGCTTTAATTTCATTTACAGTCGTGAATGACTCTTTAGAATGACTCCATTGTCACATCACGACTGAGGAGTGATTGGGCGTGTTCGGGAACTGAGCACGTGCGCTCAAGAGCTGTGCAAGGTGACGTCACGAACAGGCTTTTGCTGCTGGAAGCAGGACATTTCGGTCCCGCCATTTCGGTCCTGCCATTTCGGTCCCGCCGTTTCGGTCCCGCCGTTTCGGTCCCGCCGTTTCGGTCCCGCCGTTCCGGTCCCGAGACATTTCGGTCCCGAGACACTTCGGTCCCGAGACGTTTCGGTCCCAAGACATTTTGGTCTCGAGCCGTTTCGGTCCCAAGACATTTCGGTCCCTAGACATTTCGGTCCCAAGACATTTCGGTCCCTTTTCCTGCAAACTGAAATTTTGTGAAATAAGACATAATTTTATAGGGAACATTGCAGAGTTTTTAAACTGAAGGCCATAAAATTTTGGTATAAGGTGATTATAAGTGCCCGAAAACCGCACACGTATAACTCTTATCCAAAATATTATAATTCACACAAATTTTGTATGGTAATCCTAATCATAATTGGTAATCCTAATGATAATTAGTAACCATAATTCTCAAAACAGTTAGTAATTTTAATATAATAATCAAATTAATATTTATTAATTAATAACATTATTAATGAATTATTTACATAATGAATTTTACTTTCAAATATACTCAATACATAATCCATTTTATATTCAAAGCATCATTATATTTCCTAGTAGTTCTAAACTGAAATTTATCTTTTACTTGTTTATTTATTGTATATTTAAAATTACAGAAATTAAAAACAATTAGTATAGAAAAAAAAACTAAAATAAGAATTTTTTTTTTTCTGGGAAAATAGGAGCGAATAGGTAATACAAATAAATAAATAAATAAAAGCTTAGATTTGTGACTTAAAAATTGAAAATAAAATTATTTAAAATATTATTATATTACATTTTAATATATTTTACAATTAATTATTTATTTTAAATTAAATTAAAATTTATTATTTTAAATTATATATTATATTTTATGTATAATATTTATATTATTACATTTTAAAATATTATTATACTAATTTTATGTAAGTAAAAATACAAAATAAACATGTTATTAGAAAGAAATAGGCCCAGTTTCAATAAAATTAACTCACAAAAATCGTCTTCATGGCGTGAGAAGACTGTTAAAAAATGAAATCAATAAATACTATTATTAAATAAAATAAAATAAAATAAAATAAAATAAAATAAAAAGATAAAAAGAAAGAAAATGGTGGAGGCAAATTTCTGAAAACAAATTTTTTTCATGCATGCCCAGTTACGAAATCACCATTGCTTTCGCAATGTTAATAATGGAAGGTAACTCATGAAAACAAATTTATAAGATGCAACTTTGTATTATAAAAATAATAATTTAAAAAATTTTTTTGTTCTTCAATAAATATATCTCATTTCTGAGTTATCAAAGGAGAGGGTGTAGATGGATGATTTGAGAAAAAAAAATTATAACTTATAACTGTCTAATTGAATTATTAAAGACATTTATTATTAAACTAACTGAAAGAAAAAAAATAGCGCAGTTTTTTATTATTTAATTAATGCTAATTTAAAGGTTCTAAAAAAATGTACGTAAACAGCCAAAAAAATATTTATGGCAGTTTATATAAGTTACTTTTTGGTTTATAGTAGTTTATGGAAGTTTATATAAAATACTCATATTAATAATTATTAATAAAATTTAAAATATTTATTCTGATTAATAATAATACTACTAAAAGCAAAAGACAATATCCCCTAAACTTAAATCACATTGTTTAATCAAACAAAATTTTCAATTCGCTGTGATTTCATTATCACGAGCTATAAAAGTTTAAATTTATCGGACTCTTATGTTCAACTTTTTATAAAACTCGAGGGGAGGGAAAAAGAGAATTATTTAAAAAAAAAAAAAAAAAAAACAAGTAAGAAAAATCATGCGTTAAGCATAGATTATGAAGCACTTTCCAACACTTAATGAAATCTGTAACAAAACTTTGTTATTTAGGGAAATAATAGTGTATAGCCAAATATACCCAAACATGTTATCCAGTACATTAGAACAGCCCTGTATTTCATGTGTCAGTTCATATAATTGCAAAATTTAGCTTAGCAAGAAAATACCCAGTAGCTTGAAATTTCTTTTTCAGCAATTCATTCTATTAGATAAACATACTTGAATACTTTTGTTCAGCCCTGTAGTTTACATTGTTCCTTTATTACACGTCAGCATTACGCTAAAATTTATCGTAAACTAAAACACTTTTAAAACAACTGAAATCACGTTCTCATAAATCATCATTCATAGGCGTCTATGTACCGAATTCTTTCCGTGGCCCTGTATATTCCTTTATCAATATTCTTCAAACATTTCTCAGTAAATTGAATGCAGCTCAGCGTAAAAATGCATAGAACCACGTTCAAATAATTTATACTCATATTCAGTTACGTTAGTGAGCTATTTTGGGTAGCCCTGTATATCAACTATAACATTTATATACACCATATAATGTGCATATATTTAGCGAAATATAAACGCAAATATCACAATTAAAATGCATTTCATCATCGGACACATATACGGTACTTCGGAAAGAATATACTATTTGAAATCTTTTGTATGGCCCTGTAAATGCTATGTACTTCATATTATGCAAGACAGTAGCGTATAATTTATATTAAGCTTCAGTGACATATATCAATTTTATTATACATGAAAAAGCTTAATATATTTAAAATATGTCACACACAATTCTCCCTTTAACCATTATCTAATGAAATTCTTTTGTGTGGCCCAGTAAATGAATAATAGGTACATTTTCACCTTATATTTTATAGAATGCATATTTTAATATGTTTGACAGGGTATAACATCTTTAAAATTCTTTTGAAACGATTTTTCCCCATAGGCCGTAATGTAATAGGAAACTTTTGATTCGTCCTGTATATAAACTAATCATAATAGAAACTTCATTTTCAATAGGGTTCGTGCTAGGGTAAATGTCAATAACTTCCTAAAATTTCATGGCAATTCGAGTATATTAACGATCTTTCCCCATAGGCCGTAATGTAATGGGAAACTTTTGATTCTCTCTGTAGATAAACTAATAATGGTAAATACTTCATTTTCAATAGGGTTCGTGCTAGGGTAAACCTCAATAATGTATAAAAATTTCATAGCAATCCGAGTATATTTACGGGAGTTAAAGCGCGGACAGACGGCCATCCGGCCAGATGGACAGATGGCCAGACAAACCGAAAGCATAAGCACTTTTTAACTTTGTTGGAAAGTGCTAAAAAAAAAAAAAAAAAAAAAAAATCCCGAATAAAATTGAACTTATAACATTTGGTAGGCTTACAACAATTAGAATCCGAGTTATAAGGTAGCTAACAAAAAATAACAAAGGACAGAAATGCCAAGGGAGAAAAGTTGCTGGGGACCGAAATGGAAACCGACCGAATTGTACCGGGGCCGAATTGTCTCGGGACCGAAATGGCCAGGGACCGAAATGTCTCGGGACCGAACTGGCCAGGGACCTAAATGTCTCGGGACCGAAATGGCCAGGGACCGAAATGTCTCGGGACCTAAATGGCCAGGGACCGAAATGTCTCGGGACCGAAACGGCGGGACCGAAGTGGCGGGACCGAAATGTCGTGTACCCTTTGCTGCTGCTGTAGGACAAATATCGCTACCTTTATCAATGCTTTTTGTGTTTGTGTGTCCTACAGCTTTCTTCATTGTTCTCTGGTAAAAGTCACGTGATGTGAACTACTCTATAGTGGATGTTCAGTACCGTTCAGTCTGTTGGTACTGTGCGCTCAGGAACAGACTAACAACAGACCATGGATTTGATTAATTACGGTGCTAATTATAAAGATATTCTGTTACAAACAACGGTGAGCTTCATGGCGGGATGGATAGAGCGTTGA
The DNA here is from genome assembly GCA_964019185.1 of Maratus speculifer. NCBI lineage: Eukaryota > Metazoa > Arthropoda > Arachnida > Araneae > Salticidae > Maratus > Maratus speculifer. The sequence continues at coordinate 49,176,193 of OZ025290.1, read as the reverse complement.
TCTCCAAACAGAGACTGTGGGTTCGAATCCTTCGCGTCTAAATACTGTGTCTGTGATTTTTTAAAAAAATTATTATTAATTGCTTTATATTAATTAATAAAAAAACATTTTTATTAAATAAGGCATTTTTATTAAAGTTATAGATTTTTATATTAAAATACAGATGCACATGTATTTCTATTATAATAATAAAATACTTATTTAATTACGAAAAAATGAGATATTTTGCGAAGAAAGTTTTACATTTGAACCCCTTTTTAATATTCTAAGTATCGTTCCAAAGTTATTTATATATACAGGGTGTCCGAAAAGTCTGGAAACGGTCGAATAACTCGAGAAATACGTATGAGATTGAAAAACGTAAATATACGTGTTAAATATTTTTAAATAAGCTACTCATTGATACCAAATTTGACTTTCGCAACCGACCCCCTGGGGGTCAAAGGGTGTCCAACTTTGAAATCTTAAATTATAACCCCCATTTTTTATTGCAGATTCGGATTCTACGAACAAAAATACGTAACTTTTGTATTTGATGTTTATTTCGAATCCTCGTTTATCATGGTGTAATCGAGCGTATTAAATCGATGCATATTTCGGCTTTTCCAACGGGATTTTCCCTAATCGAAACTAATTGGGGAGAAATTTTGACATCAAATTCCTCGTCTTTTGCAGGAATAGCGTTTCCTGAAAATCACCCGTGCCGTTTATTTCGATAGTACTACACAGTTAAAAATTTGACCCATTTGCTGTAGCGTCACTCCACAGCTTTTATAGAATATCTTTCATGACCAATGAGAATGTTCCATAACACAGTAAAGTAACCGATTTCTATAAAAGCAGTGGAGTGACGCTGTAGCAATTGAGTCAAATCTTTTACAGTGTATAGGTTTTTTTATATATTTCTCTAGAAAAATTCATTGAAATATATTCCAGTACAAATTCCAGTGCATATCCTGCTACAAACCTTCAGTGCACTGAAATTTATAACAAATTATGCTTCATAATGGCGTGTTGGCGCCCGTTGTTATTCATATCGTACCAAGAAATGACGAGGCAGATTAGTCATTCCTTAATCTACACCTAATAATCTTGTCCTACATCATGATTTCATCCCGTAACTCGATGACGTAGTCATTCGTGTCGCCGCCGCCCAGTCTAAAAGAACGTAATAAAAATAAATAAAACAAGAAGAAATGATACCATAAATCGAAATATTTTAGCAAAACATATAATTGTTTCCAATTTTCACACGCGAAGTATAGGGTATTCTTTTAGCGATTAAAACATGCTATCGAAAGATTATGGGTCATTCCATGAGATTTTGTAACGGCAGTCACGAAGACTATAACTGCGAAATTGTTGTCCACCGTTATTTTCAAAAAGTTTTCTTGGCTTTATTCAATTAATGAGGTGTCCCCGATGAAAATAGTCTCATTTTTCAAATCGAAAATATTGGTAGAAAAAATCGTAGCTCGTAACTGTCGTTACAGGCATGTATGGAATTGCCCTTATAACAAAATTTCAAAATCAAAGTTTTTATGACACTTCTTTTGAATAGAAAAAAAATAACAGATTTTTTTCCTGCTTTATTAAATTTTAATATTTTTAATGTACTTCAATTTTACTGCCTGCGTAAATGGTGTAAATGTCCGTCTCTTTCACTATGCATATTTTTTTCTATTTACTTTATGTGCTGCAATCCTGTTTTCTAAAAAAAAAAGAATTCATCTAGCCGTAGAAAAGGAAGCACATTATATTTCCGTATTATGACGTATGAGGATAAATTTACTTTATTTATAATTTTTTTAAATGTAATTTTAAAACTATTTGGAATTAATTTTTCATTGTATGTGCAATCAGTAGGCTACCTTCATAAATACCTTCTGATACAATCAGAATCAAAATCCCACAAATATGTTTTGGGGATTTGCTTGACAAAAAATTATACTTGAGTTTTAATATCATTCATAGTTGTTTAGGTTCAGAAAGTAATATTGCGCTATGTGTAATATAGCCTACGCTTCGCTCAGACAAATATAAATTTATACATTTTATTTAAAAATTGGGTCTGTTATGCAACAAATACTTTTATTTGAATACTTTACCAAGAGTAAGCTCCACTATGACACTGTCTGAATCCAGGTTGAAAGACCTACGGAAAAGTATCCCCATTTGGAAAGGCTGTCCTCTTCTTAATATTGGCGAGGGATTCTTTTCCTCCAGTAAGTCGTACATTTCTGTATGATGCGCTTTTGCATTTCTTTTGCTGTAAAATTTACAATAGACAACTTCAATGGGTTCCAAATTTTTTATTTCATGTGGATGCGATAAAAATCCGTAACCTGAAAAGTACTGAATTTCATTTTTCACAGAAATCATAAGATTAAATCAGGATTCAATGTATTAAGTATAATAATTTCATAAGTTAATGTGAAAAGATGAAAATACATACATGACAGATAAATGAATATCTTAAAATATGGTCACTTGTTAATGTTAGGCCATGCAATAACAGGATGATAGGGGCGCTGCAACTAATGAATAGGCGATTCTGGACAATTTACCAATCTATAAAAGTCGTAATCGTAAAAAAACACATCTCATAAAGTCGTCATCGTCTAATTTCGAGAATCTACAATCGAGATGTTTTGCAATTGATTGCTAAAATCATTGTTTTTATATGTTTTTAAGAGTAGTTTTTAGTAAGTACATGGTAACTGAAAGCAGATTGATTTAAAAAACAACAACAAATCGAAAGGAAACTATAAATGAGCTAGCTATAACAGTGGGAAAAGTCATTCATGTGACGGCGTTACCTGGTTGTAAAAAAAGTTGAAAAGCCGTGAATAGTTATGAAAAGGCAATGGGAGTTTTAATTATCAAAAATTATAATTTTTCGGCAGTTAAAAGCAAAACGGCCGAAGAAACAAATAATCAAAAGGACCCCTAGTGGCAAGAACATGATCTAAAAGCACAGTAAATGTAATAAAAATCTGTTATTGATTTTTGTACATCATTTGAGATACGTTCTACAATTTCCCATCTATTAGAAGACTCTCGACAGGAATTCGTTAAACGAACCACTCTCCGAGGAGAAACAGGTGGATAAGCAATGAAAGTGCATAATATGAATAAATGGTCATAGGGCTTTTCAACAATATATCACATGACGGGTATCGGTTAAATTTAGAAAAGAGCCCCGCGTGCATATTTCAGATGTGTATATTGCTGGGACGATTACTGTTTCTAAACCAATAGGAGACCGTCATTATCACGGTCAAGTACACGCCCACACAGTTTGATTGACAGGAACTCGTGGACAATTGATCGTGTGTGTTTATTATTTATTTGTACTCGGATTGTTTGAATTTGTACTCGGTAATTAAAAATTAAAGGTACGAAAGAATTTTTTTTTCAAAATGACTGAATTTTATTTACTTCAATTAGAAATTATACTTCCTCTGATCCTGAAATAAATAAATAAATAAATAAATAAAAATTAAAGTAAGAATTTTGCTTATACGGATATTTTCGCAGAATACTTTTTTTCCCATTTGTTTAATATATATATAAATCATTTTGGAACGATAATTAGAATATTAAAAGGGTTTGAAATATTTTTTTTAATGTCTTATTTATTAATAAAAGACAGCCTCCAATAATTAAAAAAAAAAAAAAATCACCAACGGACTCTCGGGCCGCGATGGACTCGAACCCATAGCCTCCGGTTTCAAGCTCGACGCTCTAACCATTCAGCCAGTCAGCTCACTTTCATCCGCAACAGATTATCGTTATAATTAGCACCGTCAATTGTCCACGAGTTCCTGTCAATCAAACTGTGTGGGCGTGTATTTGACCGTGATAATGACGCTCTCCTTTTGGTTTAGAAACAGTAATCGTCCCAGCAATATACACATCTGAAATATGCGCCCCGCGTGGGCAAAGTATGGGGGGGGGACGCGTGAGAGATATAAAATGAAATAGTTGTCACAGAACTTTCTTTCTTATGATGTTTCACGATAGGGGTGTCAGCAAAAAATAGAAAGGGCTCCACCTTAGAATTCCAACTATTGTGTCTCCCGGAATACACCCTGCCACCTCTCTCTTTGAAATTTTTATGTATAAAATTTATATCGGAGGCCTCCGTAAAAAAACCCGATCTAAAAAGATAAAAACACTACGATTTCAAAAAAGTTTGAAAAGTGCCTGTACAAGAGGACCAAATTGGGGAAGGGAGATGAAAGTTTCATTAGATGAAAGAGTGGTCCAAAAACAGTCCAATGATATATCACATGATGAATCCAAAAAAGTTTGAAATTTACTCCTCACCCGTGGGTTTATAGTGCTGTCCTCTAAAAAATAACCTAGAATTTCATCATAAAAGTTATTAAAGTCAAATTTTCTTTTTGTCCTGTTTTTATATGCCATTTACAATAATAACATTATTTAAAATTATTTGAGGAGCGTTTATTTAATTTTTTAAAAAATAAGCTAATAATACAAAATTTTAGCGAAAAAGAGATCTTCATTTTTAGTTTTTCTTGTTTTATTATGACATGTTAGAATGATGAGCATCGATTTTTAGATTATTTTTTGTTAAACCATTAAGAGCCCACAATAGTCACAGAAAAATTACTCAAAAAGACCCTGATGACCATGTAAAGTCTATGGGAGCGTTCTTTTCTAATATCTCGCTCAAATTTTAATATTTTTGCATGATTTTTTTGCACAAGATAGCTGACGGCAATCCACAACCGGGCTAGTTTTTACTTTTTCAATTTTTGTTTCAGATTTTCTTTAAAAAATTACTTTAACTTTCGAAACCGGTTTAAACCGGTTCTGAAACTGAAACTATCGTAATATAAAAAATATATAACCAAAATCGAAAAAGTAAAAACTAGTCCGGTTGTGAATTGCCGTCAGCTATCTTGTGCAAAAAAATCATGCAAAAATATTAAAATTTGAGCGAGTTATTAGAAAAGAACGCTCCCATAGACTTTACATGGTCATCCGGGTCTTTTTGAGTATTTTTTCTGTGACTATTGTGGGCTCTTAAGATGTGGATAAAATGCATCGTTTTCAGTTGATTATATTATACTTGGCTCAGTTTGTGACTTATTGAATTAGTTATTAAAAAAACCATGTAGGAACTTAAAAAAAAAACATTTATATATATATAAATAAATGATGGTACTTACATTTTTTCTTTAAAATATTCACTGTAAAGTAAAATAATAATAAATTATGCAAATTTAATGCACATTTTATTACATTTCGAAGAATTTGTACAAGTGTCATAACTCCCTCCCCTCCCATTTTTTGCAAAAATAAAGCCCATCCATTTTATATATAAAGCTATCCTTTACTTGTATTTCATACATTGTTTTAACGTTTACAAGCTTTTTTATTTTATTTTAATCTTTATTTTGACCTTTTATGCACTTTTTATTATTTAAAATTTTCTCAAGCTCACTATTCAACAAGCACGAAACTTTAACACATTAACTAACTCATTTTTAAATATAAAGGCATAAAAATAAAAACATAATTTTCATTACTAATTATCTTGATTTTGTTCTACATTTTAACACTAGAAGACGGCAACTTGTCTTATACATAGAAAGACGGAAGGGGGCAATCTGGCCCCTCGATGATTTTAGATTATTGAGTTGGGTAAATACTAAATAATAAGAAAGAAAATGAGGAAATTTAAAAATAACAGGAAATAAATTTACTACTGACTTTTATTTCTTTAAACTTTACACTTTATGCATTTATAAAGCAATCAGTACGCGGAGTTTCTGTAGATCCATATTTGCCACAAACTGGTCTTTTAAACATTTGGAAAAAATTTCTTACAAGGGGACCACCAAACATGGTGCTTACAGATTTTGATGAATTCAAAGTATATTGTAGGAGTCATACCATTAATTATTCGGCTGAAAGGGTTCTTTCAAATGGGCCTTAGTTTTTGAGAAATTGGGGGTCAAAGTTCAGCGTATATTTTAAGTACTTATTAGTAAAGCTGTTTGTCAACAGCTTCGTGGCTCCGCGGTAATGTGCGAGATTCCAGACCCGGAGGTGGCGGATTCAACTCCAAGTTGGAGCTTTTTTTTTTTTTATTCTTCTTTATAGGTTTCGTATATGTTAAATTTTTTAACATATACGAAATTTTTAATTGGAAATTCTACAGCTTTCAACTTATTAATATTTTCTCATGGAGATAGTTTACTTTTTTCATTTTTTTTTCTTATTTAAAAAAATATGGTTCAAATGATAAACTAATTACACTTCAAAATTCATAAAATAAATAAAAATAAATAAATAATGCATATATAATTAAAATTTTCAAACGTATAAAAATTTTGAATGTTTTAAAATCCCATCTACTTTAAATATTAATAATTTTGCTCAATTACATTTGTATATATTGCTAAGCAAAAAAAAAAAAAAAAAAAAGAAAAAAAAATTCAAGTTGGCGTTTTTTTTTTCTTTCTTTATATACTTTTTACATGTTACATATTTTAAGCACAATTGGGAATTCTACAGCTTTGAACTTTTTAATATTTTCTTAATAAAGTAAATTTATATTTTCGAATGTATTTCATGAAAATTTCTTTTTATCTGCAATTTTTAAACTAATATTTTTATTGACAAAACTGCATAACGAATTTATGCCTTTAACTTTTTTTTTATTAATTATTATGTAATTTCTTTTCTAAGCACAATTCTGAAATAATAATTTTTCTTTTTTCTATCGCTTTTTTGTGGAATATTTTAAATGAAAATTTATCCTTTCTTCTATAAATTATACAAAATAATTTTCAGGTGCAATTTCTCAAACATTTATATGATTAGTTAATTCAAATAATGCATACCTTCGAAAGTGTAATAAAATATTAATGCAGTAGTGCTAAAATATTATCCAATTTTTTACTGATCTTTAAATATATTTATCTCTAACGTTTAATAAAAAAAATCAACTAGATTGGAAAAGTCGCCTGCTAATGAAATTAGAATTTACGATACATAAAATGATATATATTTATTTTATTCGTTTTATTTTCTCGGTAAAATCAATCAAAAATAGAAATTGTTTTTGCTGTTGTCATTTTGTTTCTTTTGCAGACAAATAAAATATTTGAAATATTGGTATGTATATGTATAGCTGAAATTATGGTATGAAAATTGAGTATGCAATTGGTAGATTTGAGTCGAATGCTGAAAATGGGTTGAATGCTAAAAATACTATAATAGAAGGAAGCAGCACTAGTACAGAAAACTTTCGTTTGGAAAAGGAACAAAAAGCCAAAATACGAATGCATTAAAATATTGCGAGATGTTGTTACGAAATGATAATCTGCTTACAAATTCCCAACCGGATAACATTTCATTTTCTTCTATTGCTATAGCTAAAGAATTTCATAATTCAGTATTAGAAATACGAGATAATCGACAATTTATTGAGGCAGATGAACGGATATTGAATGAAGAATGTGAATTTAATGAATTTACAAAGGTATGATTTTTTTTAGTTAGCAATATATATAAATGTAATTGAGCAAAATTATTAATATTTAAAGTAGAAGGGATTTTAAAATATTCAAAATTTTTATACTTTTGAAAATTTTAATTATATATGCATTTTTACTTATTTTTATTTATTTTATGAATTTTGAAGTGTAATTAGTTTATCATTTGAACCATATTTCTTTAAATAAGAAAAAAAATGAAAAAAGTAAACTATCCCCATAAGAAAATATTAATAAGTTGAAAGCTTTAGAATTTCCAATTCTGCTTAAAAAATTTAACATATACGAACCATATAAAGAAGAAAAAAAGGCTCGAACTTGGAGTTGAACCCGCCACCTCCGGGTCTGGAATCTCGCATGTTACCGCGGAGCCACGAAGCTGTTGACAAAGAGCTTTACTAATAAGTACTTAAAATATACGCTGAACTTTGACCCCCAATTTCTCAAAAACTAAGGCCCATTTGAAAGAACCCTTTCAGCCGAATAATTAATGGTATGGCCCCTATAATATACTTTTAATTCATCAAAATCTGTGAGCACCATGTTTGATGGTTCCCTTGTTAGTATGATTTCTTTTGCAGCTTGTTTTGATTTTACATTTGGATCTTTTCATTCCATTTCTGTCTTTTATGTTATTTGTTGGCGTCATATTAGATGCTGTAGCGCATCGGGATTCTGTGTATAGAGCTCGCAGTATTTCATACAATTACAGAATGAAATTTCTCCTACTGAGTTTCTCCTTTGCTGTCACTTCTTTACATGAAGTTCCACCATTTTGTGCAGACATATCTAAAATATTATAAAAGACGTGCATAGGCTAACGACGGGTTTCATATTTTGTAGTATACAGGTATAACATTTGGTATACAATGTCCACTCCATACTTTGTTTGATTACAAAACTCTGGATTGTTTCGGGTATCTTTCTTTCATTATTATCGATGGTCACATAAGGATGGAGTGAACGTAGCAACAAAACATGAGTAGGGGAAAAATGTCTGTCCGGCCCCGGGAGGAGGCGTGAGGCTCGGTGGTGGTGGTGGGAGCCTCCTCCTCAAGCCTCCTCCTCAAGCCTCCTCCTTCACAGCCCTCCTCCTCACACCTCCTCCTCCTCAATCCTCCTCCTCAATCCTCCTCCTCAATCCTCAAGGTTATCTTATAAGAGAAGGTGTTAAAAGGGGGGTTAAATTTTTTTCGTGAAATTTGAATATTTTATGCTATAAGAGAGGGGTAAAAGGGTGATTAATTTTTTAAGTATACTACAGTACGAGCGGTTCTTTTGACTGTTGATTAAGAGATGAATGATTCATATTAAATTAAAAATAGTAATTAATTAAAAGGTGATTAAAAATAATAAGTGAAAAATAATGAAGGGACTTAGAATTTTTCGAGCGGTTTTTTTAGTCAAGTATAGTACATAGTAGAATTTAAGAAATGAATAATAGCAATTAACGATAATTAGTAATTAATTAAAAAAGGTAATTAAAAATTATGAGTGAAATTTTTTCAACATACTCTAGTATGAGGGATTATTTTTCGAGTGGTGTTTTATTAAGAAATTTTTAATAATTTAAACTTTAAAATTTTCAGCAGTTTAAATTTATTTTGAGTCAAGTGTAAAAGTTAATTCAATTTAACAAATGAATCATTAAAATTAATTTCAAATAATAATTTAAAATAATGAAGATACTAATTATTTCGGCATGCTGTAGTATGATAGGTTGTTTTAATGTGGTAATTTTTTCAAATGAATTTTGCTGTTGTTCATTTTAAAAGGTAATTAAAAAAAAGGAATGAAGCGACTTTTTTTTTTTTTTTTTTTTTTTTCACCGTGTTTTAGATGAGGAGTTAAGCGGGTATTTGGGTACACAGAATGTTTTTTCCTATACTATTATATGAGTGGTTTTTAATTTTAACGTGGCGACTTAAAAATTTTCAGTTTGGTGTAATTTAAGAGTTTATTTTTTCGATTTTAAGTGGGAATTTGGGGAGATTGATTTTTTTTTTTTTCTTTTTTCTTTTTTTTTTTTTTTTTTCCACTGTGCTCTTACATGATGAGTTAAGCGGGTATTTTGGAGGAAATTATTATTTTAGACTAATCATTCACGAAGGATATTTTGCGGATATAAATGTTTAATAGGGGGACTTTAACTTTTTTGCAATGAAATTGACATACGCTCGTCGATCTAACCGTTCGGAGTTTATAGTTTTCTTCAAATCATGTATGAATATTGGTTTAGAATTTCTTAGAATGACTTCCACCACTTTTATATCTATCCATTATCATAAATAACACATGCTGGTGATGGGAATTTGGGAAGAACAATTTTGAATATTTATTTAATGAAGGAACTTTAAAATTATTTCGAGTACTATTTTTAGTCAACTATGTTATACACTTGATATTTTAGAATAGTTAAAAAATAACTTTAAAATTTGAATGAAAAAATATGTTTCAAAATGGGATTTTACGTGCTAGCATTGAATCGCACTCGTCGCCCTAACGGTTTAGAATATGTGGTTTCCTTCGAACCTTGGTGAAAATTTAATTGAATTGATTATTATTATTATTTTGTATGTGTTGTATATATGTGTGCGTATATATGTTTGTGTGTTGTATGCATGTATGTGTGTTGTATGCATGTGCGTGTGTTGTATGTATGTACGTATGTATGTGTGTTGTATGCATGTATTTGTTGTATGTATGTGCGTGTAATTTTTTGCCGATAGGTGTGATCTTTAGCTGAAAGTGACCTAGGGTCAAAACTTTTACCCAGGAATCGCTACGGGGAGGCAGATCACTTGATTCCCGTATTGCACACATTCACATACATTATTTCGAGCGATATTTTTAGTGAAACATAATATGCAAATGAATTTGTAAAATAATTAAAAAATAACTTTAAAATTTAAATGAAAGAATGTTTTAAAATGTAATTTTACGTACTAACATTTAATCGCGCTCGTTGGTTTTTACTGTTTGGAGTCTGTCATTTTCCTTTAACCTTGGAAAACCTTGCGTCAATAAGGATATTTCAGAAAGACCCCCACTTTGGGTACTCTTTTAAACTAATATTTGTAATGAGATGTGTTCGCGCGCGTCGGCCTAACTGTTTGGAGTATCAACATAAAATCATCAAATTAATACAAAATATTTATTTTTTTCTGTACTTTGTTAGCAAAATAAAGAGTGTAATACATTCATTTCGGATTTAACTATTTGAAAATTTAAACTAACCTATGATTAAAATGATTACATAAGGTTAAGTATGTGATCTAGTTAAAAACGGAACACGTATTCATATAAAACTTTAAATTCTTACGCTTTTGTGTATAATATAATGTATGTTTTAAATATTAAATGAAAAATATCAATAACAATAAATGAAAAACATTAACATTAATAAAATATTAATTAAACATAGCATTGATTTAAAACTTAATATTAATATAGGAATACACATCCGTATAAAACTTTAAACATTTATGTTTTGGTGTATAATATTATGTATATATATTAAATATTAAATGAAAAATATGAATTAACAATAAATGAAAAATATCAATTAACATCAAGCTATTAATTTTCATTACCTGATTTTACTATTTAATTAATATTTAAAATTTTCATTCAGGTAATAAACTTACTTTAACAGTTTAATGCAAATATCGCACAGCCTTGAAATTGTTCCAGCAAGAAGAATAATCACATCTGATTTCATTACCTCACAAGCGATAAGTATGATTCATTCTTATCTGATTTCGAGAAAAAGGGGCCATCTTATCTGTGAATCATAGCTTTTGTGATAGGAACCTAGTGTAAGTTTAATCTAATAAGAGTTAATAATAATCTTATTAATTACGATGTCTAATTAAATTGTCTTACAATAAAGTCATTTCTTTTAAAAATTTGGGATAAAATAATTTAAATCAAATAAGAGGCTTTTTCACATAGATTTATTTTCAATAAAACTAGACTATTTTTCTATATTTTATCAGCCAAATAATTAATGTGTCATATTCATATAGGATTAAACTATTATAACTGTCGTATAATTAAAATGAATTTAAGTGATTATAAAAATAAGCATTCTAAAATGCGAATTCTAAATTTATCATTTCTAAAATATAAGTGTTTGGGATTCACATGAGATGATTTCGTGTCATATAACATTAAGTTTTAGAAAATGCATGTTTTTAAACCCATTATATCTATTTGTGTGTCTATTTCCGTGATGAAATATGGTTCAAAACATTCAATTTGACGGCATGTTCTACCTTGCGCTTTAATTGAACGACTTGTGTTGGTAAAAACTAACTTTTGACTTATGTCACAAAATTTAGCAGGGGGAAACATTTAAATGTGATGAAGTGAAAGCACATTTTTATGATTCTTCAAATTCATATTGTTTTGTGTATAATATATGAAATAAAAATTAAATGAAAAATATGAATTTAAAATTAAAAAATATTCATTAACAATAAATGATAACTCGGAGTGTCTTGTGTAAATAAAAAATATTCATTAACAATAAATGAAAAATATGAATGTCTTATGTAAATAAAAAAAAATATGAATAAAAAAAATAAATAAATTTACATTAAGTAAAAAATATAAATGTCTTATGTAATTAAAAAATATATGAATTTAAATTAAGTAAAAAATATTCATTAACAATTAATGAAAAATATGTATGTCTTATGTAATTAAAAATTAAATGAAAACTATTAATGAGAGACACATTGAAAAATATTCTTACCTTAAAAGTGACTGTTATATGCTTATTCCAACTGCTATCCACCGTCAACCTGCATCGTTGCTCGCCTGGTGGGTACTGTCTGATAACCAGATATTCTTATCTTTGACGGTTTTCCCGAAAGTTGACTCACTACATAAGTAAAAATGACAGGTTCAGATCTGAAATTAAGAGTTTATTCATATCGAATATAATTAATATAACATGCAATTAAAAAGAGACTTAATTTATTTAATACGTCATAATTAAGAATTTAATTAAATCCTGAATATAATTTTTTAAAATCTTATTAATAGAATAGAATAGAAATTCTTTTCAACATTTTCAAGAAACACACGTGTTATTGAATACTTAATAGAATATTTTTCGTAATGAATGTGTAATTAACAATTTTTAAATGATTTTTTCTAATTAATTAGTGTTTAATTAAAATTTTCATAATTAAAATAAATATATCAAATAAAAAAGGAATTCTTTTCAAAATTTTCAAGAAACACAAGTTATTATTAAGTAATATTTTGAATAACTACAAACTTTAATCATGATGAGTCATCACTGTGAATGATCTTTTCTTCTCATGTGTTATAAAAACAAGTTTAAGTACCTAAATTTATTGAAATATTTCATTGTGTGTTGGATCCTTCTTTACTAATCTCGTTAAAATTATTCATTTACCAATGATTTAAACTTCACATTTTAAAGTTATTTATATAATATACTAACATTTGACTATTAAATATCAAATAATGGATATGCACTTTTTACACTCACATCTTACAATGCACTTAGTAACCAAATTTAATGATTTTTAAGCATGTCTTCTTAAATTTTTTTCAATGAAAGACTATCACAGTTGAATATTTAGCTTTCTCTTCATAACTTTATCGAGAAATATGTAATGCATACCACATGATTTCATTAAATGAATCGCAATACAATTCAAACTTCTCATTTTCAATGTTTTATATATACTAGTGTTTATCAAATAGGTGTTTATTCTGAACAATCATTACTTAATATATTGATGAAAAGTTTGTGTTGAACGGTTTTTAACTCAAATGGTGTGAGAGAAGGATATATTAGGACAGAAGTTATTAAATATAGAGTCTTTAAAGTTTATATCCGTGTAAGAAATGGCATTTCAAGAAACAAAGTTGTGTCATATTTGAAAGCATTCTTTATATTCGAAACGCACACGTGATTACGATCACATCACTGAAGAGTATAGAGAAGCTGTTTATGATGTATATAATTTGAATTTTCATTAACACAATATTATAACCGAAGTTTTTCGACAGTTTGAAAAATTATGATGCACAACGTCTGCACACGTTAACACAGAATAAGATTAGCTTATGCCCTTTCGATGATAGGCGTTATTTGCAGGTAAGATGCATTAACATAACAACATTTTCTTGATAATTTTTCTCGCAGGTTTCGAAACCACAAACATCTGATCATACTTCTCATTTTTAACACGCGACACTAACCACTGGGCCATTAAAGCCCGTAATTTAGTAACTAAAAAATAAGAAAGATCGTCGAAAGTGATTACTTCACACATGCAAAAATAATTTTTATTGTGACTTATCAGTTAAAAATCACGAAGAAAAGAAAAAGAATTCATATGTGTTTAGGATTACTTTGAGATTTTATGAGTCACCTCATCAGTTAAAAAGACATATTCACTTCTTATGAAATGTATTATATTTTAGTTTATCAGTCATAGTGTGATTACTTATTAATAATTTTAGTATCATTAAAAAAGTTTAAAAAAAAGTTAAATATATCAAAAATACAAGTTCGTGTTAAAGGTTTAAACAAATTGTTAAAATAATTTTACAAAACTTTACAAATTATTTAAAAATGATTCACTAATATTTAGTAATCGACAAATTTTAATAGCCATAATCATTTATATGTGACTTAAGTTTTCTGTTTTAACTGTTAAGTTATTAGATTCCCCCCTTCAATTACATCTCATTGATAAGTTTTAATCAACCAACCAACCAACCATTCAACTGTTTCCGCAAACAACTAGTATGTCAGTTAGATTTCCAGTTTTAACTGTTAAATTATTACTTCTCCTCCTCCTCAATTTCATCTCATTGATAAGTTTTCAACAACCAACCACCCAACTATTTATCAACCCTAACAACCAGATATTTGTTTGCCCTAGTAACCAAAAAGCTTTTGTCGACACATGAACAAAATTTTGAAGATGCAAGACTCTTCATTTTCATTCGAAAAAACAATGACTTATGTAATAAATTTTTTCTTTACTTAAATGAAACCTTCACATGTGTATGGTAAAACTTGGAAAATTTCATTTAATGCACAAATTTAAAGTTAACAGACAAGGTCTTCACACATCTTTTAGTATTTTACTAACACTTTGCCAAATATCTTTAGAAAACAACAACAGAATTTTAAATAATTATTTTAATAAAAATTCTCTTTTGTAAGTGACATTATTAAACTAACTTGAAAAATTAACTTGGCAAAGCAAGTTTTCACTATTCCAACTAAGTAATATTCATAAGTTTTATATGATAAACAACCTGTTTGGTTATGTCCCAGCATGGCTTTATAAAATGTATCTAAAATAACCTTTAATATCAATGTTTAAAAATATGCGAATAATTCAGTTAGTCTTTTATAGATGATTATTTTCCCTTCTATTATTTAAAAGACATTTTAAAATAAAATTATTACTGATGCCAGTTTATCCCAGTGTTATGAAATGTGTATGCAAAACTTTTAATTCTAATTTTCACATTTTATTATTTCAAATTATTGTTTTCAAGTTGTACTAGAATTTGGAAAAAAATATTTAATTTTCATGCATAATTAAATT
The DNA here is from genome assembly GCA_964019185.1 of Maratus speculifer. NCBI lineage: Eukaryota > Metazoa > Arthropoda > Arachnida > Araneae > Salticidae > Maratus > Maratus speculifer. The sequence continues at coordinate 49,161,045 of OZ025290.1, read as the reverse complement.
GAAATACTTTAATAATAAAGACACATTTAACATTGTATACTCACCTAATCCAACACTTTCACAAATACACGTCCGACTCGCTCCAAGGTTTAGGAAGAAATGAGAGATTCAAAGTCCTTATCAGAAAATGTTATCAGATAGTCTTATCTTAAGATAAGTGACGTCAGAGAACATATGTCATCAACTGGTCACGTGATGTATATCACATGACCAGTGCTTTGTTAATTAATCTTATTAATTAATTATTAAGTATTAAATTATTAATTATTAATTAATTAATTATTAAGTATTAAATTAAATTATTTAATATTATTAATTAATCTTATTAAAAATAGTTATTATTTTTTAATAACAAAGAATTAATAATATTAAATAATTTAATTTAATACTTAATAATTAATTAATTAATAATTAATAATTTAATACTTAATAATTAATTAATAAGATTAATTAACAAAGCACTGGTCATGTGATATACATCACGTGACCAGTTGATGACATATGTTCTCTGACGTCACTTATCTTAAGATAAGACTATCTGATAACATTTTCTGATAAGGACTTTGAATCTCTCATTTCTTCCTAAACCTTGGAGCGAGTCGGACGTGTATTTGTGAAAGTGTTGGATTAGGTGAGTATACAATGTTAAATGTGTCTTTATTATTAAAGTATTTCAATTTAATTATGCATGAAAATTAAATATTTTTTTCCAAATTTTAGTACAACTTGAAAACAATAATTTGAAATAATAAAATGTGAAAATTAGAATTAAAAGTTTTGCATACACATTTCATAACACTGGGATAAACTGGCATCAGTAATAATTTTATTTTAAAATGTCTTTTAAATAATAGAAGGGAAAATAATCATCTATAAAAGACTAACTGAATTATTCGCATATTTTTAAACATTGATATTAAAGGTTATTTTAGATACATTTTATAAAGCCATGCTGGGACATAACCAAACAGGTTGTTTATCATATAAAACTTATGAATATTACTTAGTTGGAATAGTGAAAACTTGCTTTGCCAAGTTAATTTTTCAAGTTAGTTTAATAATGTCACTTACAAAAGAGAATTTTTATTAAAATAATTATTTAAAATTCTGTTGTTGTTTTCTAAAGATATTTGGCAAAGTGTTAGTAAAATACTAAAAGATGTGTGAAGACCTTGTCTGTTAACTTTAAATTTGTGCATTAAATGAAATTTTCCAAGTTTTACCATACACATGTGAAGGTTTCATTTAAGTAAAGAAAAAATTTATTACATAAGTCATTGTTTTTTCGAATGAAAATGAAGAGTCTTGCATCTTCAAAATTTTGTTCATGTGTCGACAAAAGCTTTTTGGTTACTAGGGCAAACAAATATCTGGTTGTTAGGGTTGATAAATAGTTGGGTGGTTGGTTGTTGAAAACTTATCAATGAGATGAAATTGAGGAGGAGGAGAAGTAATAATTTAACAGTTAAAACTGGAAATCTAACTGACATACTAGTTGTTTGCGGAAACAGTTGAATGGTTGGTTGGTTGGTTGATTAAAACTTATCAATGAGATGTAATTGAAGGGGGGAATCTAATAACTTAACAGTTAAAACAGAAAACTTAAGTCACATATAAATGATTATGGCTATTAAAATTTGTCGATTACTAAATATTAGTGAATCATTTTTAAATAATTTGTAAAGTTTTGTAAAATTATTTTAACAATTTGTTTAAACCTTTAACACGAACTTGTATTTTTGATATATTTAACTTTTTTTAAAACTTTTTTAATGATACTAAAATTATTAATAAGTAATCACACTATGACTGATAAACTAAAATATAATACATTTCATAAGAAGTGAATATGTCTTTTTAACTGATGAGGTGACTCATAAAATCTCAAAGTAATCCTAAACACATATGAATTCTTTTTCTTTTCTTCGTGATTTTTAACTGATAAGTCACAATAAAAATTATTTTTGCATGTGTGAAGTAATCACTTTCGACGATCTTTCTTATTTTTTAGTTACTAAATTACGGGCTTTAATGACCCAGTGGTTAGTGTCGCGTGTTAAAAATGAGAAGTATGATCAGATGTTTGTGGTTTCGAAACCTGCGAGAAAAATTATCAAGAAAATGTTGTTATGTTAATGCATCTTACCTGCAAATAACGCCTATCATCGAAAGGGCATAAGCTAATCTTATTCTGTGTTAACGTGTGCAGACGTTGTGCATCATAATTTTTCAAACTGTCGAAAAACTTCGGTTATAATATTGTGTTAATGAAAATTCAAATTATATACATCATAAACAGCTTCTCTATACTCTTCAGTGATGTGATCGTAATCACGTGTGCGTTTCGAATATAAAGAATGCTTTCAAATATGACACAACTTTGTTTCTTGAAATGCCATTTCTTACACGGATATAAACTTTAAAGACTCTATATTTAATAACTTCTGTCCTAATATATCCTTCTCTCACACCATTTGAGTTAAAAACCGTTCAACACAAACTTTTCATCAATATATTAAGTAATGATTGTTCAGAATAAACACCTATTTGATAAACACTAGTATATATAAAACATTGAAAATGAGAAGTTTGAATTGTATTGCGATTCATTTAATGAAATCATGTGGTATGCATTACATATTTCTCGATAAAGTTATGAAGAGAAAGCTAAATATTCAACTGTGATAGTCTTTCATTGAAAAAAATTTAAGAAGACATGCTTAAAAATCATTAAATTTGGTTTCTAAGTGCATTGTAAGATGTGAGTGTAAAAAGTGCATATCCATTATTTGATATTTAATAGTCAAATGTTAGTATATTATATAAATAACTTTAAAATGTGAAGTTTAAATCATTGGTAAATGAATAATTTTAACGAGATTAGTAAAGAAGGATCCAACACACAATGAAATATTTCAATAAATTTAGGTACTTAAACTTGTTTTTATAACACATGAGAAGAAAAGATCATTCACAGTGATGACTCATCATGATTAAAGTTTGTAGTTATTCAAAATATTACTTAATAATAACTTGTGTTTCTTGAAAATTTTGAAAAGAATTCCTTTTTTATTTGATATATTTATTTTAATTATGAAAATTTTAATTAAACACTAATTAATTAGAAAAAATCATTTAAAAATTGTTAATTACACATTCATTACGAAAAATATTCTATTAAGTATTCAATAACACGTGTGTTTCTTGAAAATGTTGAAAAGAATTTCTATTCTATTCTATTAATAAGATTTTAAAAAATTATATTCAGGATTTAATTAAATTCTTAATTATGACGTATCAAATAAATTAAGTCTCTTTTTAATTGCATGTTATATTAATTATATTCGATATGAATAAACTCTTAATTTCAGATCTGAACCTGTCATTTTTACTTATGTAGTGAGTCAACTTTCGGGAAAACCGTCAAAGATAAGAATATCTGGTTATCAGACAGTACCCACCAGGCGAGCAACGATGCAGGTTGACGGTGGATAGCAGTTGGAATAAGCATATAACAGTCACTTTTAAGGTAAGAATATTTTTCAATGTGTCTCTCATTAATAGTTTTCATTTAATTTTTAATTACATAAGACATACATATTTTTCATTAATTGTTAATGAATATTTTTTACTTAATTTAAATTCATATATTTTTTAATTACATAAGACATTTATATTTTTTACTTAATGTAAATTTATTTATTTTTTTTATTCATATTTTTTTTTATTTACATAAGACATTCATATTTTTCATTTATTGTTAATGAATATTTTTTATTTACACAAGACACTCCGAGTTATCATTTATTGTTAATGAATATTTTTTAATTTTAAATTCATATTTTTCATTTAATTTTTATTTCATATATTATACACAAAACAATATGAATTTGAAGAATCATAAAAATGTGCTTTCACTTCATCACATTTAAATGTTTCCCCCTGCTAAATTTTGTGACATAAGTCAAAAGTTAGTTTTTACCAACACAAGTCGTTCAATTAAAGCGCAAGGTAGAACATGCCGTCAAATTGAATGTTTTGAACCATATTTCATCACGGAAATAGACACACAAATAGATATAATGGGTTTAAAAACATGCATTTTCTAAAACTTAATGTTATATGACACGAAATCATCTCATGTGAATCCCAAACACTTATATTTTAGAAATGATAAATTTAGAATTCGCATTTTAGAATGCTTATTTTTATAATCACTTAAATTCATTTTAATTATACGACAGTTATAATAGTTTAATCCTATATGAATATGACACATTAATTATTTGGCTGATAAAATATAGAAAAATAGTCTAGTTTTATTGAAAATAAATCTATGTGAAAAAGCCTCTTATTTGATTTAAATTATTTTATCCTAAATTTTTAAAAGAAATGACTTTATTGTAAGACAATTTAATTAGACATCGTAATTAATAAGATTATTATTAACTCTTATTAGATTAAACTTACACTAGGTTCCTATCACAAAAGCTATGATTCACAGATAAGATGGCCCCTTTTTCTCGAAATCAGATAAGAATGAATCATACTTATCGCTTGTGAGGTAATGAAATCAGATGTGATTATTCTTCTTGCTGGAACAATTTCAAGGCTGTGCGATATTTGCATTAAACTGTTAAAGTAAGTTTATTACCTGAATGAAAATTTTAAATATTAATTAAATAGTAAAATCAGGTAATGAAAATTAATAGCTTGATGTTAATTGATATTTTTCATTTATTGTTAATTCATATTTTTCATTTAATATTTAATATATATACATAATATTATACACCAAAACATAAATGTTTAAAGTTTTATACGGATGTGTATTCCTATATTAATATTAAGTTTTAAATCAATGCTATGTTTAATTAATATTTTATTAATGTTAATGTTTTTCATTTATTGTTATTGATATTTTTCATTTAATATTTAAAACATACATTATATTATACACAAAAGCGTAAGAATTTAAAGTTTTATATGAATACGTGTTCCGTTTTTAACTAGATCACATACTTAACCTTATGTAATCATTTTAATCATAGGTTAGTTTAAATTTTCAAATAGTTAAATCCGAAATGAATGTATTACACTCTTTATTTTGCTAACAAAGTACAGAAAAAAATAAATATTTTGTATTAATTTGATGATTTTATGTTGATACTCCAAACAGTTAGGCCGACGCGCGCGAACACATCTCATTACAAATATTAGTTTAAAAGAGTACCCAAAGTGGGGGTCTTTCTGAAATATCCTTATTGACGCAAGGTTTTCCAAGGTTAAAGGAAAATGACAGACTCCAAACAGTAAAAACCAACGAGCGCGATTAAATGTTAGTACGTAAAATTACATTTTAAAACATTCTTTCATTTAAATTTTAAAGTTATTTTTTAATTATTTTACAAATTCATTTGCATATTATGTTTCACTAAAAATATCGCTCGAAATAATGTATGTGAATGTGTGCAATACGGGAATCAAGTGATCTGCCTCCCCGTAGCGATTCCTGGGTAAAAGTTTTGACCCTAGGTCACTTTCAGCTAAAGATCACACCTATCGGCAAAAAATTACACGCACATACATACAACAAATACATGCATACAACACACATACATACGTACATACATACAACACACGCACATGCATACAACACACATACATGCATACAACACACAAACATATATACGCACACATATATACAACACATACAAAATAATAATAATAATCAATTCAATTAAATTTTCACCAAGGTTCGAAGGAAACCACATATTCTAAACCGTTAGGGCGACGAGTGCGATTCAATGCTAGCACGTAAAATCCCATTTTGAAACATATTTTTTCATTCAAATTTTAAAGTTATTTTTTAACTATTCTAAAATATCAAGTGTATAACATAGTTGACTAAAAATAGTACTCGAAATAATTTTAAAGTTCCTTCATTAAATAAATATTCAAAATTGTTCTTCCCAAATTCCCATCACCAGCATGTGTTATTTATGATAATGGATAGATATAAAAGTGGTGGAAGTCATTCTAAGAAATTCTAAACCAATATTCATACATGATTTGAAGAAAACTATAAACTCCGAACGGTTAGATCGACGAGCGTATGTCAATTTCATTGCAAAAAAGTTAAAGTCCCCCTATTAAACATTTATATCCGCAAAATATCCTTCGTGAATGATTAGTCTAAAATAATAATTTCCTCCAAAATACCCGCTTAACTCATCATGTAAGAGCACAGTGGAAAAAAAAAAAAAAAAAGAAAAAAGAAAAAAAAAAAAATCAATCTCCCCAAATTCCCACTTAAAATCGAAAAAATAAACTCTTAAATTACACCAAACTGAAAATTTTTAAGTCGCCACGTTAAAATTAAAAACCACTCATATAATAGTATAGGAAAAAACATTCTGTGTACCCAAATACCCGCTTAACTCCTCATCTAAAACACGGTGAAAAAAAAAAAAAAAAAAAAAAAAGTCGCTTCATTCCTTTTTTTTAATTACCTTTTAAAATGAACAACAGCAAAATTCATTTGAAAAAATTACCACATTAAAACAACCTATCATACTACAGCATGCCGAAATAATTAGTATCTTCATTATTTTAAATTATTATTTGAAATTAATTTTAATGATTCATTTGTTAAATTGAATTAACTTTTACACTTGACTCAAAATAAATTTAAACTGTTGAAAATTTTAAAGTTTAAATTATTAAAAATTTCTTAATAAAACACCACTCGAAAAATAATCCCTCATACTAGAGTATGTTGAAAAAATTTCACTCATAATTTTTAATTACCTTTTTTAATTAATTACTAATTATCGTTAATTGCTATTATTCATTTCTTAAATTCTACTATGTACTATACTTGACTAAAAAAACCGCTCGAAAAATTCTAAGTCCCTTCATTATTTTTCACTTATTATTTTTAATCACCTTTTAATTAATTACTATTTTTAATTTAATATGAATCATTCATCTCTTAATCAACAGTCAAAAGAACCGCTCGTACTGTAGTATACTTAAAAAATTAATCACCCTTTTACCCCTCTCTTATAGCATAAAATATTCAAATTTCACGAAAAAAATTTAACCCCCCTTTTAACACCTTCTCTTATAAGATAACCTTGAGGATTGAGGAGGAGGATTGAGGAGGAGGATTGAGGAGGAGGAGGTGTGAGGAGGAGGGCTATGAAGGAGGAGGCTTGAGGAGGAGGCTTGAGGAGGAGGCTCCCACCACCACCACCGAGCCTCACGCCTCCTCCCGGGGCCGGACAGACATTTTTCCCCTACTAACATGTTTTTTCTTCTTTCCCCGATACGATGTGATAGTTATATCACGCTCTTTTTTGAATAAATTTGTGTAATACAATTCTTGCTTCCCTATCTTGGCAATTGGAGGTACTTTGCGATGTTTTCGAAGTCTTCCATCTAATCTTGTTGAGTTGACTCTCAATTTTTCACACAGTTTTACCGATGTAAAATAATTGTCAGTAGTTACATTTCTACATTTTTTTAAATACTTTGAGTGAGCCTCTTCACTACATGTTTATAAATAGCTTGATTTACAGGTCTGTTGATATCCTTCCCAGTATACGGAAATCCACTGAGGATATATTTCGAATCTACACACACAAGTAACCAAAATTTATACCAAACTTGTCCGGCTTATTCGGAATGTACTGTGTAAAAGGACATCTAGCTTTTGATGGCAAAAATTGTTCATCAACCGTGAGATTTTCGCCTGGTCTGTAGTGTGTTGTGCTATTTTCAATAAACGAATCGCACAATGTCTATGCCGATGGGAATTTACCTATTTTCAATCTCTCTGATCCTTTTGTTTTCATATCGAAACGAAAAAATCGATTGATATCTTTGAAACGATCTACTGCCATAGTTTGTGAAAAAAAATGGCGATCCCCAAACTGATGACACAAAGTTTTTACTGAAAAGTTCTTTATTCCGTATACTTCTCTTGCATACACAATTGAAAAAAAGGGTCCAATTCTTCGAATGTTACTATCCATGTGCCATTTTTCGGTTGACGACATACTTCTGCTTCGTACGCTGTTTTATATGGCGCACCATTTTCTGACTGAATATTATAGACGCCAAGCAGTAATTACATTATCTGGATTTATATTCATTTTTGCATATAAAGTTGGCCTTTGCGATTACCGCAATACGTTCTGTGTTGCATGATATCCTTTAGTAGCAGATTGGTTCAATAACTTCCCAGACTGTTCCATCGACGGCAGTTTCTTCACGTCCAACTAAAAGTGGACTGGTAAGACCAGTAGATATTTTCCAAAGAAGCTTTTGACCACGTGTTTGAGACTGTGTTCCTCCTCGCGTTGTAGATGTAAAAGGCTGAAAAGCATTTTTCGAAAAGTCATCATCAGAATAACTTGCATAAATAAGTTTGCTTTCTGCGGTCTGTAATTTAGATGATAAAAAATTATCAGACATGCGGATTTTCCTGCATTTTTTACTAGGTTCTTCTATGGTAATTTTATTTCTCCATTTATGAGTCCTTTGCGCAGAAACAATGTCTGGAGAAATTGTTTCCATTTCATTATCAGTGGAACTGCTGCTTTCCGTGTCTTCTTTTGGAGGAATACATTCTTTATATCATCTAAACTACTGTCATTATGTCACCGGACTTCATTTCATCTTATCTTCTCAATTCTTCTAAAATCTCTTCGTGCGTGAGAGCACAATTATTAGTAGTATTTTCTATTCTTTGTTATTTCACTAACTGACGCTATGTTCCCATTCTATTGGTAACACGAATAGTAGCTGAAGTTTAATTTTTTGGTTGTTTGTAGCTGGAGGGACCTAAAAAGGTTTTAGAAAAAAAAAACCATCGAACACTTTTTAAGGGAGTTATAATAGAGGGTCCAGAAGGGCCAACTTACAATTAAAACCATGAAGCTAACATGAAAAAATGTTAAAATGTCTTTGTACATAGCGTTTTATTCGACGGTGTGAAATTTTTTTAAAATGAATTTCCAACAACTTCTGCTGCACAACAAATAATGTGATTGACTTTCTAGGATGTGATATTATCCATCCATTCATTAGCACAAGACTTGCAGTTTATATGTTTCTACAGTTCAAAGACAGTACAATCAAGTGGCTGTAGTTTAATGGAAGATTAGATAAGAATTGTAAACAAAATAATTCCAACTTTCCGGCATTTCTTGATTGTAAGAATCAAAATATGGCTTTTACGTTATCCATGATTAACAACGTAGTAAAATACATAAATATTCCTTTAAAATTGATTCAAAATCTAGAAAAATACATCAGAACATGTGCTCTTTAGAATATTGCATCACAAGAAAAGACAAAAGTTTTATTGGGAGTTACCAGATTCATATTTTGCAAAATTCAGTAAAAAAAAAAAAAAAGTTTTTTTTTACTGTATTTTACATTTTTTATGAAGTTTTCTGTAAAATGCGTAACAAAAATACTTTTACTTTTGCAAATTATGACAAACGATACATTTGTTGTACCACGGGATGTGTCCCAAGCTACAACATAGTTTACTGTCCCAAGGTACAATCATCGCATGGTTTAAATAAAATCAAAATGATGGTGAATCTAAAAGCACTATCATTATTTTCGCAAAGCCAAAACATTTAAAAATAATCTCTTTTATGAAAAAATAAATTGCAGTTGACTTCCTGTGAAAGTACATAGTTGAAAAATTAAATTTTAATGAGAGAAAATATTTACTCTTGACTAGTGAATTTTTCCCCTCACAATTCCTTAATTCAACGCTTCTGGTGTTGTCTGTTACTATGATAAAATCAGTTGGTTATAGGTCACTATCAGAAATAAACAAAAAATCACTGTTGCCAGTAGTTTATTAGAAATTGTCAATGTCCCGAAGTACAAGCGTCCCAAAGTACAACACTCTCCCCTAGAATTTTATAATATAGATGCACGTGCGGTGCGTACGCCGTGAGCAGAAAATTTTATGAACTTTGCAGAAAATTTTAGGAAAGAAACATTTTTTATTATTATAACTTTTTTTTCATGAAAAATTTCGTCAAAGAATTATAAGAAAAATGCGAATTTCATTAAAAATCTTGAAAAAAATCGCGTATTTGAACGAAGAATTGCATGCAAAACGCGCATTTTAACAAAGACCTGCTAAAAATGCGAATTTTGTCCTTGAATCTCGTAAAAAACACAAATTTCGTCCATGAATTGCATGAAAAACGCGAATTTCGTCAATGAATTGCATAAAAAGCGCAAATTTTGTTCATGTCAAAATTATATAACACGTCATTTTTATTAAACACTAAATATTGCAGAAAGTTTTTGATCCAATATTTAAGTACGTAGAAAGTTTCTGGTCTTATACAAGTCTGCTTTCCCCTACTAAATACTCCATATTTTCAAAACGCATTAAAGGAATACAAAATTTTTTCTACATTTCTATAAAATACTAATGGTTTAAAAAAACATTCAACTACATATATTTTAAAAAATATATATATAGTTAAATTTAATGCCAAATTGACGTTTTAAAAATATGAATTTTCAAATATGCATTTTGCGCGCAAGATTTTAAAATTTCTATTGCAGATATATATTTAATATTGCATTTATATTTACTTATGCTACTATATTTTACACTGAGCCTAAATTTGAAAGTATATTTAAATTCATTTGCATAATTAATGGCTTTAAAAATCATATTTATTAAATTTAGTAAAAATATGTCTATTTATTCAATAAAAAAATTTCTGTGACAAAACTCCGGCTAAATTGAAATTCAGTGTAAAATATAGTAGCATAAGTAAATATAAATTTAGTACTAAGCATATATATCTATCTTAGAATTTTTAAAATCTTGCGCTCAAAATGCATATTTGAAAACTCCCATTTTTAAAACGTCAATTTTATCATTGAAACTTAACTATTTAATATTGCTAAGTATTGAATTTTTTTAACCAATTTTATTTTGTGTAAGTATAGAAAAAAAAATGTTACATTTCATTTATTAGTTTTGAAACTACAGAGCTTTTGGTAATGGTCAAATTATTGCTATTTCCCTCTGCTCAACCTAATCCCCCCCCCCCTTTAATACAAATGTCATAGTCACTCTGTAGCATTTCAATAATCGAGTGCTGAACTTCAATTTGGATATAGCCCCTGAAATAAGCTCGTTTCAAAACTCATTTTAAAATAATTAATTCTTCTTAAATTGATTGCGCGAATTTCATAAAAATTAGCATTTAACCTAATTGAAGGGTATAGAACTTATTTATGGTATTAAACTTGGGCATTGCTATTGAAAAACACAAAGTTTGGGTTTCTTATTTACTTGTAGATGACCCTTAAAGTAAATTATGTATGCATTATTTAAAAACAGATTTTATTTCTAATTGTATGATATCTGTAACCAGTGTTGAATTCAGACACTTTTCTACGGGTGGGACTTCAGTGGCTCCGGAGGGGACATTATCGAGTTCCGGAGGGGGGGGGGGGGGGATCTTACTTTTTGACCATTGAAAACACAAAATTTCAAATTTTCCGGGGGGGACACTTTATTGCTCTGGGAGGAATGTCCTCCCACACCGCCCCCTGAATTCAACACTGCCTGTAACTTTCTACTAGAGTAATTTGTTGTATAGAAAGGAGTGGTTTCCTTTTTTTTCCCCACGATTGTATTATGTATGTAAATACGTGTTATGAATGTGACTTCATGCTTATTCATTTTTGGCATTAAATGCCATAATTTGGCAAAGTTATTTTTTATAGAAAGAATTCAGCGGGAAAATAGACAAATGTCAAAATATGTTAAAATATTAATATTTTAAAAAGGATTTCGACTGTTTATCGGATCTCATTCATAGTGCTATCCTGTGGTGGGTTGTACTGTCCTTTAGATTTAGATCATAAAACAAACTTTTAACGAACTCTTTCATGAGTGGGAAATATTCTGCAATTCATTAAACATTATGCAATAGAAATTTATTGTATAATTTGACACCCAATATGTTAATAATTAAACGAATCAGACTGACAGTAGAGAAATGTGAACTCACCATAATCCGATTGTGCTGGAGTAATAGAGATAAACGTTGCTGCAAAAAATAAAACAAATTTCCAGTTTCCCATTTTTAGTACAATTGCATAGATGATACCCAATAATAAAAACCCAATGACTAAATAAAAAAGTTTTTTAATGCGGCATTTCGTATACTGCAGTCCACGGACCAGCAATAACTCTCTATATCCTTCATTGTGGTTATCTTAGATTAAAAAATAATAATAAATAAATGACGGAAAATGTAACATTCAAACGAATTGTCTAACGCGGCAATTTCGATTTTCTTTTCAAAATGCAAAAAATACTGTGAAAGTAGCAGAAAAAGGTCCCTAGAGTACTCACAATATAAAAATTGAAGAAATTTCAAGAAACGCCTTTTTAATATTTTACCTTTCCTTGCAAAAAATTAAATAAAAAGATGTAAGGAAAAATCTATCGAGAATAATTCGATAGCATAAGTTTTAGGTTATTTTCAGAAACAAATTTCTACGAAATATCTAAACAACAAAAAATATTCCACAGTTTTTTTTTTTTTTTTAAGTAAGCTGGCGTTTAAGAAAATCTATTGAGATTACCTCAATACCGAAGGATATAGGTTGTGCAAAATATTTTCCCATGAAAAATCTGACCTACGGAAACAACTTTTTCATAAAACAGGGAAAATTGGATCTACGAGAAACAATTCTAAAAGAACTGAGTGTGGGGGTAGTACTCACCAAAAAGGAGTTCATGTGCGTTCTGTGATACGGTAACAGCTTTATTAAATAACTAGCAGTACCAGCCGGCATTGCTCGTGTTTCTTGAAAAATATATATATATATAATTTTTTTTATGACTATTCATTTCCGTGTAATCCAATCAAAGATTTTGAGTTTTTCTGAAACTATCCGCAATGTGTACTAAACATGAGATGGAAGAGGGTAAAGAAAGAATGATAAATAAAAAGACATATTTTGTCTCATTTTAACCCTTACATAATACATACCAGGGGATACAACCCGGCCTTACCGGGTTACAGAAGGCACTGCTTAGTACTAGAATGTTGCATTTGTATATATTTAATTACAAACGTCAATACTTTTTTATATTTAATATATTTTCCAACAATGTTGAAAAGTTTTCATGCTTTCGGTTTGTCTGTCCGTGATAAAATTTTGAAATGTTTTTCTAATATTTATAAGGCATAAATATTATGCTAATTTTTAAATAAGAAAAAAGTATTTTTGATATAGGAATGAGCTATCGTATTAACATTTCACGTTGTAATATTAAGAGTAATAAAATTATGAGAAAAAGAAAATATAAATGCACAATACAATGTAAAATACAAGGAAAAGTAACCGAAACGAACATCAATACATAGCGCGTGTTCAGCGCAACTTACCAAAGTAACCAATGTTACCGAGCGATTGTAGAGCAGTACGAAAGCGAATTGTGGCACCAATGAAAACTATCCTGTTGAATTGTAGCTGACGTCACACTTCACCTTGATTTTCATTTCGTACTTGTCTACAATCGGTAAGTGACTGGTAAGTAACCGGTAAGTTGTGCTGAACACGCCCCAAGAAAACAACTTGCCAAAACTGGGTAGGGTTTTTTGATTTTTTCCCCGTATCGTTATGCAATCTAAGTTTTAACATTGTTGCATTAAGCTGTCCCTATCCGCTACTTCGACATGAAGCCTGCTTATAAGCTCTTAGCCTGTATCAATACAGGTCTAATACATAATTATACTGCTATAATCAGAGATACTATAGCAACGCTGTGGAAGATACCTGTAATAAAACTGTGTTGAATCTGAGAGACATCGAAGAGTCAGGTTTTTGATGACGACAGTTCTTTATTAAAACTTCAATCAATCATGTAAACTTGATTTAAAAATATTTCCATAACAGCATCCAGTTGATTACTATTCAGAGCCAACTTTGTTGAAAAATGTTTAAGAGAATCATAAAAATATATCTTTAAAAACAGTATTGAATTTCATTACACCGGGAGCTTTTCAAAACTAACTTAAATTTAAATTATAAATAAAATCATTCCTTTAAAACATCATAAATGAAAAACTAAATATCTTATTTGAACTTAAACTATAATAACTTAAATCATAACAACTTGACGGAAACAAAAAGACAGAAAGAGCTATGAAGTCGATCAGGAAATGGCATTTATACTATCTCAGGAAGGGAACGGGACGGGACGATTCCACTTCAGAAAAAGGGTAGGTCTAAGACTAGCCGATTACAGAACACCTAATGCCTTCTATCGAAGCCTCATGTCGAAACTTTAGTTAATTTATGTTTTAGACTCAAAATAACCATAAGTGACAAGTAAAAGCGGCTGATTAGCCAGCATAAGCCATCGTCAATGTGCAAGGACGAGATAGCACAAGGAAATTTTACAGCACATGAGAATTACAGCCGGGAGCTCCACACAAAGAGTGCGTGCAATGGAGCCAGTGGGATTCGAACCCACAACCTATACGCTCGTAATCGATTGGCGGCGCGGTGCTTTGACCACTCGACCACGGAGGCCCCATGTGTTCCAAATTAAAAATCTAGCAAAAAGAAAATTATTATTTTTTTTTTTTGGTTGCGAGGTATCGTGTCATACGGCAGACGATTCAGTAATACCCTATTCACGCCACAAACATAAGATATCTTAAGATCGCCGTGTTTGAAGTGGACCCTCCCGGAATTGGATGCCTGTTCACACTGAAAAACTTATCTAAGATATCTCAGCGAATGTCACTGTATCCCTGAACTGAACAAATGTGCATGCGCTTGCGCTTGAAGTAAAGACGGGCGCAACAGCCAATCAGTAAAAGCGAAGCTTTATAGCCAATCAGAGTGAGTAGTTGTTCCTGTATCTAACCCGAGAGAATTGAAACTCTCTGAGAGAGTTTGTGGAACTCTCTGAGAGAGTTCCATGCCTGAGATATCTTAACTGTCCATGGTGTGAACAGGGTATAATTAAAAAATTTCAAAGCTATTCTAAAGCTAGCGTCAGCATTTTTGCCGATCCCACCGAAACCAGCATAGGGGAGAAAAATACGGGCTTCTGATTGGTCGAAAAATTTTGCTTTCCTTCATTTTTGAGTTTTCGTTTATTTCATCATCAATTTCTGTTTCAAAAGCTTTTGAAAGCAGGATTTTTCTTCTGTTTTTACATATTTATTAATAGATAAAGAAATAGATAATTCGGAATTTACAATTAAAGATGTTAATCAGGATTTTTAACAATTATTCTATATTACTTTTAGAAAATAATAAAAATAGAATTACCATTTCTACTTTCTATTTTTTTAACATGATATGTACATATATACACAATCAAAACAATTTATTTAGAAACAATATTATTTTCATTTTAAGCCGTCAAACTCAATTGTTCTATATTACTCTAAAAGAATTTGCAAATTCTTCTTCTTATTATTATTTTAATGATATACCCATATACGCTCCTAATATGTACATTAGCATTCAGGATAATCTATTTGCAAACAATTTTTCGGCCAATCAGAAGCCCGTATTTTTCTCCCGTATGCTAGCTTCGATGGGATCGGCAAAAATGCCTAGCTTCAATGTGTTGTTTTGATTACGGAGTAAGACTCTCTTACTCCGTGGTTTTTATCTATTGTCCGGTATTCAGATAGATTTTGCGCTATTAGCGAAACAAGATTGAACAATTAGAAGCCTGCATTTTTACAAAGCTTTTCAAGTTTTAAGTGAGGAAATTTTCTGATTGGACAATTTTCCTTTCACTTAAAGAGCAAAATTTATCTGGATACCGGCCATGAAAAATGCTTTTATTTTTTAAAAAATCAGCTTAAAAAAACTACGTAAGCATTATGCAAATTAAAAGAAAGGAATTTTAAAAGCACGCTACGTACATTTATACGAATTTATTTAAATTGGAGAATTTCATAATCATGTATTTTACAGATTTAATTTAATTTAATTTAATTTGAATTGGCAGTGCTTTGAGGCCTATAGCTGCTATGGCTGTCGCCTCGATTGATCCATTATACACAGAAAGAGGGTCATACCCATAACATATATTTTATTACACTTCAAAGGGACAACACACCATCCATGCCCGCACCCGGATTCGAACCAGGAACCCACGGTGTGGCAACAGCTGCTGCTACCCACCACGCCACTGGGTCTGCGATTTTGTTTATTTCAATAAATAGTGACAAAAAATATTTCTGCACTACGACAAGTGAATGCAAAGAGTTTAGATACTTTTCGTAAAGTAAACAATGAATGAATCAAGTTAACATTTAATCCAATAACTTTTAAAGTAGTGATCTGATGTCATAATGTTATTGAAAATGTCGTCTAATATCAAAAATGTACTTTCTTACTTAAAAAAAAAGAAAAAAAAAAGATTTACCAGTGCTAAAAATTACAGAAAAGGAATTTTAGCATTTTGCCGCATGCATTTGTAAAAAGTTTTTTAGATTTTGCGAAATCCATTCATGAATTTCACAAATATATTTTATTTCTGAAATTTGTTGTGCACATTTTTTATTTATCATTTTCTATAATTTTAATCTAAATTACGTATGAGCGCTGCGCACCTATTAAATCAAGTAAACAAAAAATTACTGGATGCACGCAATTCGTCAATACCGCAGTCATTGCACCTATCAGCGCTCGCGCCCATTAAAATCGAAAGGAGCATCATTAGAAGCACGAATCTCGCTGTGCAGCAATCTCTAAAATGGATGAAACTCGTCAATATCGCGGTCACGTATGAATGCACGTATGCACGATGTGCGTTCATTAAAGCCAATGTCTATATAACTGGATACACGAAATTTGCTGTGTAGCAACCTCTAAAATCGCGCGAAAATCTTCAATACCGCACTTATTATACTAAATATAAAAGCTGCGCACCCATTAAAACCAAGAAAAATCACCACTGACTGCACGAAACTCGCTGTGCAGCAACCTCTAATATGCACGTATAAACGTTGCGCGCTCATTAAACCAAGAAATCACTGGATGCACGAAACTCGCTGTGCAATAATCTTTAAAATGGACAAAACTAGTCAATGCCACGACATGTGAACGCTGCGCACCCATAAAACTAAAAAAATATCACTCGATGCATGAAACTCGCTGTGCAACAATCTCTTAAATGCATGGAACTCGTCAATGCCGCGATCACTGTCGCACGTATGAACACTGCGCGCCCATTAAAACAAAATAAAAAATGTCTGGATAGACAAAACTCTCTGTGCAGGAATCAGTAAAATGCACGAAACTCGTCAATACTATGGGCACTAATGCACGTAGAGCGTTGCGTATTCATTAAAACAAAACAAAAAAAGCATCACTGGATGGACGAAAATCGCAGTGCAGCAACGTTTAAAATGCACGAAACTCCTCAAAGCCGCAGTTACTAACGACACTAAAACGTAAAAAAATACTGTATTGAACGGTTTGGTCAATTTAAATTAAAAAAAAAAAAAAAAAACAGAAATGCAATTAAAAATGTTTCTTTCCTCGTTTCGCTGCGTAAATGTGTTTGTACGCATGTGCAAGCTTTTATGTTTCCCGAGCATCAAAGAATTAACTTTTTTATGAAAGTGGGTTACATTTTGTAATTAATATCTCAGAAACTAATCAAAAAATTGAAGTTCTGAGCACCAGGTACATCAGAGGAGATGTTGGACTAACTCCACAAAAAAAAAAATTAGCCTCGTACGTGCTATAGTTTTCGCATGCCATTGCAGACACATACAGATAGAGTGGTTTGTTGTTTTATTAGCATAGATGTTTATAAAGGAGAGTTTTTTTTAACTGTTCTTTAATTTTATGTTTACTACGCAAATTATTTTAGCTTTGCACTATGCTGCTCTACACCCGTAAGACATGGTGACGTCACAGTGACGTCGTTGTGAAGTCACATTGTGACTTTGTGACCGTCGACGTGACGTCACGTGACGTCGATGTGAAGTCACAGTGACTAAAATGTGAAGTCGTTATGGCTAAGGCTCCTATATACTCGGGCTGAATCACGCCTCCATTTAGTTTCCAAAACGGTTGCAAATATGGCGTCTTATCGCGTAGATGGCGAGGCGAGTAATTTTAGTTTCTCAATCTCTCTCACGGGAAAATATAAGGCATTTAAAATTGGATAAAATAATAACGTGTAGGTATGCTTTTGTATAATGCTATATTAGGATTAAAAAATTATTTCCATCAATTTATTTTTATTGATATATATTACACGCTTATTTAAGAAAGAAAATATAAATGGAACTAATTCTAAAGTTGATTTAATGTGAGTATAAATATATATTCACATACATTAGACTGATTTTATTCTTTTTTTTTTATTTTCACAGTGAAGTTATGATTAATATTTTTTAAATAAAAAAGCTTTAAATGCTAATATTCTTTGCTATAAGTTAGTAAATTAAGGACACAGTTTTAACGAATTAGTCGTACGTAAAATAATTTCGAATTAAAAATTTAAAAAATGAAATAATTTAAAAAGGAAGAATGAAATCCTTCCATGTTTCCGGTTTGCATATTTCAGATGTGTATATTGCTGGGACGATTACTGTTTCTAAACTTATAGGAGACCGTCATTATCACGGTCAAGTACACGCCCACACAGTTTGATTGACAGGAACTCGTGGACAATTGATCGTGTGTGTTTATTATTTATTTGTACTCGGATTGTTTGAATTTGTACTCGGTAATTAAAAATTAAAGGTACGAAAGAATTTTTTTTTTTCAAAATGACTGAATTTTATTTACTTCAATTAGAAATTATACTTCCTCTGATCCTGAAATAAATAAATAAATAAATAAATAAAAATTAAAGTAAGAATTTTGCTTATACGGATATTTTCGCAGAATACTTTTTTTCCCATTTGTTTAATAGATATATAAATCATTTTGGAACGATATTTAGAATATTAAAAGGGTTTGAAATATTTTTTTTAAATGTCTTATTTATTAATAAAAGACAGCCTCCAATAATTAAAAAAAAAAAAAAACACCAACGGACTCTCGGCCCGCGATGGACTCGAACCCATATCCTCCTGTTTCAAGCTCGACGCTCTAACCATTCAGCCAGTCAGCTCACTTTCATCCGCAACAGATTTTCGTTATAATTAGCACCGTCAATTGTCCACGAGTTCCTGTCAATCAAACTGTGTGGGCGTGTACTTGACCGTGATAATGACGCTCTCCTATTGGTTTAGAAACAGTAATCGTCCCAGCAATATACACATCTGAAATATGCTTCCGGTTTCTTTTAATTTCATCTTAACTCGCCCCCCTTCCCCCTTAATCCCTAAAAAATTCAATCAAATGCTTAAGATTTGTAAAACTTTTTTTTATTTACTATCTTGTCCTTTTATTACTTTACTAGCTGTTACCCGTGACTTCGTTCACGTAGCATTAAAAAAAAAGGTAAACGCCATGGAGGAATGGTATAGGTGGAGGTGAAGTAAGGCTCAAAAAAGGTTTGCAATATGAATCCATTTATCGCTCAAATTTTAATGTTCCAAACAAAAGGACGTGGAAGGAATTTTGTATTATAATACGAATTGAAAGAAATGAATTACAACTGAAGCATTATTTTAAGAAGAAATAGCAAATTTTTAAAATAATTGTTGTTCTATTATTATTTATTAAAATAGATATTCGCTTTTAAAATAAAAGAAATTGGAAAATTAGCAATTATTAAATATCAAATTAAAATTAAATTAGATATTGAAAACACTTGTTACGAACTAAAAATTGTATTACTAAAAGATTCCGTCTTTAATTCAGTTTTAAATACTTTATAACATAGACTAAAATTTTTTTGACTAAATAATTGCATGTAAATAAATGTTTAAAATATAATGATGAAAACATTCTTTTAAAATCATGTATGAAAACATAAGTAATAAATATTAATCTAAAATACAGATTTCAGACTGCAGACGATTTTAATATATTAACAAAAGAATGTTATATTTTCAAGCAAAACGTTAAAATAATTTTCTATATTGATATTTAAAACACATATGATAAAATAATTAATAAATTCTTACCGGTGAAGCGATGGATTAGTTCTTTTTAAAAAACAATAGCAAAAAAATAGTGTTTAAACCTGTTTCAATTGATAGGCGTGTCAAAGCACGTGGTTTTGCTTGTACTTAATGTGACTTAATGTAGGGTTACATTTTTAGCATCACCCCCAAAGATGATACTTCCCCTCCACCTATTTCATTCCTCCATAGATAAACGCTTTCATTAACAATAATTTAAAACATATATAACTAACACATATCTTATGGGAGGCTATGCAGTAGTTTTTCTTTATAAGGGGACTTAAAGAACTCAGTCAAATAAAAAGGAAATGTGTTAGATAATATGAACAATTGCGAAAATGAAATTGCAACCACTTATACTGTAGAACAACTGTAACGCACCCCAATTGTACAGAAATCATGTTGTAGTGCATTTCAAAATTCCATGCCAAAGAAAGAAAAATCATGTATTAAACCTAAGTAATAAAAAAAAATATCCAACATTTCCATAATACATAACTTCACCGGCTCATTCTTTTCTGCAGCTATGTATATGATTTATGTGCTTGTAAATATTCTGAACATAATGTTAAAATTTTGCTTAATTAGAAAAAGTATAATCAAAAATTAAAATTCACCTTTCGCAATTTCTAATAATAGACAAAAACGTACTTGAATTCTTTTGTACAATCCTGTATATTACGTGCAGATATTTATACGACCGCATATTTAACTTAAATTATTCAAAAAAAAAAAAAAAAAAGAAAAGAGAGAGAGAGAGAGAGAGAGAGAGAGAGATTAAAATTATTGAATTCGTATTTCCGGGAATCGCTATTGCACAGGTCACCATATATCCAGTTTATTTTATAGTCCGATACATGATTTATTTAATTCTACAAACATCTCTTATTATACCAAATGTAGCTGAACTTCAGGATGCATTAGTTTTCCTTAAAATACATACAATAATTGAAAAAGCTCTTCAGCAATCTTTTCTAATAGACCATACTTTGGATACAATATCTGAGATCTGGACACAGGTTCCAAATGTTTTATAGTCTCTGTAAATGAACAACAAATGTGATGCAAATGATACTTAACTGCAAGCATATTGTAGTAAATTTCAGTATTTATCATTGTATCGATTATTTCAGTAATTTAATTTCATCATGTTTGAAATAGTGCAACGCAATTAAAATAAGCTGGGAATATTTTCCCCCGTAGACTATTATATTCCCGAACATTTTTCTGAGATCTTGTAAATGAAGGTTAAATCTTTGCACCCTATTTTCTACAGAAATCCTGTTTTAGTGCACTCCATAAACTGGTATCAATTTCAATATTATTAAAATAACCTTAATAAAAGAACATTATTAAAATACGCTGCAAATGTTTTTTCTTCACAGACCATGATATATTGAAATACTTTTGAGCTCCCTGCACGCACGCTTAATATATTCAATAGTAACCATGTTCTTGTGAACCTTAAAAATGCATGCAAATCTCATTACATTTAAAATTATGTAACAATATCAAAATACACCACAAATGATTTTTTCGCCTTAGACCATAATGTAAAGTCTCCTTTTGAGTGTTCCTGTGATTCAGCTATAATTGCTACCAGTTCATTTTCATTGCCGCACATTTTATGGCAAATCTCAATAACATGTATCATTTTCGTATGAATACCGCTATATTTACTCAAGTTAAAACACGGACAAACTGACGGCAGACCTCAGGTACTCGGCATTCGTTATACAGACAGGTTGAATTCGTAAACACTTTTAGACCATGTTAGAAAGTGTCAAAAAGGGGGTAGTTTCCGTAAAACGGAAAAAACTGTGTTAGAAAAATTTACTACAAAACTGTGTTTTAGGTGGCATTTTTGTATAATTTGTACATATATGCTTTGCATATTTAGAAATTTATTATAAAAAAAATATTTTTAAAAGTGACAACATATTTTTACTTTTTAAGAGCTAAAAATATGTGGAATTAATATCCATTTACAAACCTGTTTCCAGTAATGTATTTTCTCACTATTACATTAAATCTTTAGATTTTAAGCCCGAAAGTGCATTTTTAAAGGGATTTTTATTTATATTTTCAGAATTGAACAATTTTAAGAATTAACACACAAAAATATTTTTTTTTATTAGTTGAGCTTTTCTTACTTTCTAAGAATGATAAAAAGTATTTTTCATTGATCATTACGTCATTTACGATATGGATAAATATGCGTTATAAATTACTAGCTGACCCGCCCGGCGTTGCCCGGGTCCGTATTAGCAATATTAAACGAACTTGAAATTTGTATGATTTTATCAATAACTGGAAGCATGCAGAAATGCATTGTCTGAAATACGTCATTTTCATCGTTATAAAGTATTAAAAGGTTCTGAAAAAAAAAGAAAACTTTTAGTAATACAATTTTTAGTTTAAATCAAATGTTTTCAATATTTTATTTAATTTTATTCAAAATGAAAAAAGATTTTCTTAGCAGACGATTTTTTGTGATAAATACATTATCTGTTTTATATTTCTTCTGCTTTATTCCTTTTATTTATAGAGTTCAAAATGAAAAAAGATTTTCTTAGCAGACGATTTTCCTGTGCCTCAATTAATTATCCTCGGAATTCCTTTTATTTATAGAGAAAATTACTAGCTGACCCGCCCGGCGTTGCCCGGGTCCGTATTAGCAATATTAAACGAACTTGAAATTTGTATGATTTTATCAATAACTGGAAGCATGCAGAAATGCATTGTCTGAAATACGTCATTTTCATCGTTATAAAGTATTAAAAGGTTCTGAAAAAAAAAGAAAACTTTTAGTAATACAATTTTTAGTTTAAATCAAATGTTTTCAATATTTTATTTAATTTTATTCAAAATGAAAAAAGATTTTCTTAGCAGACGATTTTTTGTGATAAATACATTATCTGTTTTATATTTCTTCTGCTTTATTCCTTTTATTTATAGAGTTCAAAATGAAAAAAGATTTTCTTAGCAGACGATTTTCCTGTGCCTCAATTAATTATCCTCGGAATTCCTTTTATTTATAGAGATTAATATTTTCTAGTCATTTAATATTTAACCTTTAAGAAACTTATTTCATTTTAAAATTAAATATTTATCACGCTCAGACGATAAACTTAATTTTCTTTAAATAATTACTTTTGATATCATGATTCAATCTCATTTCATTGGAATATCAGAGCATATTTATTTTATTTTTAATATGTGACGTCACAGTCGTCTCTTTTTAGCACTTACTCAAAACTACATTGTGTTATTAAAAATGAAAACTTGAAAACTTATACTTTGTTTCAAATATGACGTTTACATTGATATTTTTAAAATTCTTAATGGAAAGTATTCCTGTGACGTCACAATTGGTAAAAAGTTTAATTTTATAGTCTTGAAGCGAAAGAAAGAAAAAGGTTCATTTTGATTACGGATTAATATCTGGAAAAACTACTAAAATATTTATATTCTTGTAAATTGTGGAGTTATATTCTTGTGAAGTCTTCTAAGTGTAAAAGAAATTTTATATAATAATTTGCGTGATATAAGAACAAAAACAGTATTCCTCTGACGTCACAATTGGTAAAATTGCGGTTTTTAACCTCGAACCGAAAAACAAAATAAGGTGCATTTATTTATTTCATTTTGTTTTATCACGTGAAAATTTTTCAATTGAAAATTAATTACAAAAGAGAAATAATTATTCCAGTTTTTTTATTTTTTGGCAACGAAAAAAGAAAGATGATTAAATATTATAGAAAATTTTTCAATTTATTCTGTATGAAAAATAGTGAAATGTTGAATTATTAAGAAAAATATTTGAATAAAATAAATAAAAATTAGCCTATGTTCATCTCAGACCAATAATTTATCTATATACAAAAATTCAAAGACATTAATCCATCCGTTTTGAAGCCAAGTTCATTCCAATTTTCGGACACACTTTCACATTTATAATATATATAAGGATAAGGATTGCAACAACAAATAATCAATTATTTAAATCTCCACCTTTCGAAATTACCGATTTCGCACCCCCCCCCCCCCCCGAAAGAAAGCACTCAAAATGTAAAATAATTAAACAATACTGTTTCATTTTTTTTTCTGTTCTATTTGGAATTTTATAGTAATTGTAGATAAATAATATATTGTTAAATGAAATGCCCCTCCTTTATGCCAAATAAATAAATAAATAAAATAATACTAAAAATAAAACATGACACCTCCTCCATTTTTAGCTTAAAAATTATAAATCTTTTATATTTATATTTTTTTCTAATGCTTTTGATATTTTTCTAAACAATAAATTTATACGAATTGAATATTTTCCAGCTGAGCGAAAAATTGCCCAGGCCGGGAATCGAACCCGGATACTTGGCTTACAAGGCCAATGCTTTACCTGTTAAGCTAACCGGGCGATAACCGGCTGGGATTTTTCGCTCAGATAACCTTATTGGCCATAATATCTGGTCTGTCATTTAGACAGCTCGGCAGAATAAGCCGCAGGTAATGGAACTCCATAGAACGATGGATACGTAGATATACTATTATTTTTTTTTAACACAATCTAACTGATTGGTAAAGTTATCATACGAATTGAATATTTTCCAGCTGAGCGAAAAATTGCCCAGGCCGGGAATCGAACCCGGATACTTGGCTTACAAGGCCAATGCTTTACCTGTTAAGCTAACCGGGCGATAACCGGCTGGGATTTTTCGCTCAGATAACCTTATTGGCCATAATATCTGGTCTGTCATTTAGACAGCTCGGCAGAATAAGCCGCAGGTAATGGAACTCCATAGAACGATGGATACGTAGATATACTATTATTTTTTTTAACACAATCTAACTGATTGGTAAAGTTATCATACGAATTGAATATTTTCCAGCTGAGCGAAAAATTGCCCAGGCCGGGAATCGAACCCGGATACTTGGCTTACAAGGCCAATGCTTTACCTGTTAAGCTAACCGGGCGATAACCGGCTGGGATTTTTCGCTCAGATAACCTTATTGGCCATAATATCTGGTCTGTCATTTAGACAGCTCGGCAGAATAAGCCGCAGGTAATGGAACTCCATAGAACGATGGATACGTAGATATACTATTATTTTTTTTTAACACAATCTAACTGATTGGTAAAGTTATCATACGAATTGAATATTTTCCAGCTGAGCGAAAAATTGCCCAGGCCGGGAATCGAACCCGGATACTTGGCTTACAAGGCCAATGCTTTACCTGTTAAGCTAACCGGGCGATAACCGGCTGGGATTTTTCGCTCAGATAACCTTATTGGCCATAATATCTGGTCTGTCATTTAGACAGCTCGGCAGAATAAGCCGCAGGTAATGGAACTCCATAGAACGATGGATACGTAGATATACTATTATTTTTTTTAACACAATCTAACTGATTGGTAAAGTTATCATACGAATTGAATATTTTCCAGCTGAGCGAAAAATTGCCCAGGCCGGGAATCGAACCCGGATACTTGGCTTACAAGGCCAATGCTTTACCTGTTAAGCTAACCGGGCGATAACCGGCTGGGATTTTTCGCTCAGATAACCTTATTGGCCATAATATCTGGTCTGTCATTTAGACAGCTCGGCAGAATAAGCCGCAGGTAATGGAACTCCATAGAACGATGGATACGTAGATATACTATTATTTTTTTTAACACAATCTAACTGATTGGTAAAGTTATCATACCAATTGAATATTTTCCAGCTGAGCGAAAAATTGCCCAGGCCGGGAATCGAACCCGGATACTTGGCTTACAAGGCCAATGCTTTACCTGTTAAGCTAACCGGGCGATAACCGGCTGGGATTTTTCGCTCAGATAACCTTATTGGCCATAATATCTGGTCTGTCATTTAGACAGCTCGGCAGAATAAGCCGCAGGTAATGGAACTCCATAGAACGATGGATACGTAGATATACTATTATTTTTTTTTAACACAATCTAACTGATTGGTAAAGTTATCATACGAATTGAATATTTTCCAGCTGAGCGAAAAATTGCCCAGGCCGGGAATCGAACCCGGATACTTGGCTTACAAGGCCAATGCTTTACCTGTTAAGCTAACCGGGCGATAACCGGCTGGGATTTTTCGCTCAGATAACCTTATTGGCCATAATATCTGGTCTGTCATTTAGACAGCTCGGCAGAATAAGCCGCAGGTAATGGAACTCCATAGAACGATGGATACGTAGATATACTATTATTTTTTTTAACACAATCTAACTGATTGGTAAAGTTATCATACGAATTGAATATTTTCCAGCTGAGCGAAAAATTGCCCAGGCCGGGAATCGAACCCGGATACTTGGCTTACAAGGCCAATGCTTTACCTGTTAAGCTAACCGGGCGATAACCGGCTGGGATTTTTCGCTCAGATAACCTTATTGGCCATAATATCTGGTCTGTCATTTAGACAGCTCGGCAGAATAAGCCGCAGGTAATGGAACTCCATAGAACGATGGATACGTAGATATACTATTATTTTTTTTTAACACAATCTAACTGATTGGTAAAGTTATCATACGAATTGAATATTTTCCAGCTGAGCGAAAAATTGCCCAGGCCGGGAATCGAACCCGGATACTTGGCTTACAAGGCCAATGCTTTACCTGTTAAGCTAACCGGGCGATAACCGGCTGGGATTTTTCGCTCAGATAACCTTATTGGCCATAATATCTGGTCTGTCATTTAGACAGCTCGGCAGAATAAGCCGCAGGTAATGGAACTCCATAGAACGATGGATACGTAGATATACTATTATTTTTTTTAACACAATCTAACTGATTGGTAAAGTTATCATACGAATTGAATATTTTCCAGCTGAGCGAAAAATTGCCCAGGCCGGGAATCGAACCCGGATACTTGGCTTACAAGGCCAATGCTTTACCTGTTAAGCTAACCGGGCGATAACCGGCTGGGATTTTTCGCTCAGATAACCTTATTGGCCATAATATCTGGTCTGTCATTTAGACAGCTCGGCAGAATAAGCCGCAGGTAATGGAACTCCATAGAACGATGGATACGTAGATATACTATTATTTTTTTTAACACAATCTAACTGATTGGTAAAGTTATCATACCAATTGAATATTTTCCAGCTGAGCGAAAAATTGCCCAGGCCGGGAATCGAACCCGGATACTTGGCTTACAAGGCCAATGCTTTACCTGTTAAGCTAACCGGGCGATAACCGGCTGGGATTTTTCGCTCAGATAACCTTATTGGCCATAATATCTGGTCTGTCATTTAGACAGCTCGGCAGAATAAGCCGCAGGTAATGGAACTCCATAGAACGATGGATACGTAGATATACTATTATTTTTTTTTAACACAATCTAACTGATTGGTAAAGTTATCATACGAATTGAATATTTTCCAGCTGAGCGAAAAATTGCCCAGGCCGGGAATCGAACCCGGATACTTGGCTTACAAGGCCAATGCTTTACCTGTTAAGCTAACCGGGCGATAACCGGCTGGGATTTTTCGCTCAGATAACCTTATTGGCCATAATATCTGGTCTGTCATTTAGACAGCTCGGCAGAATAAGCCGCAGGTAATGGAACTCCATAGAACGATGGATACGTAGATATACTATTATTTTTTTTAACACAATCTAACTGATTGGTAAAGTTATCATACGAATTGAATATTTTCCAGCTGAGCGAAAAATTGCCCAGGCCGGGAATCGAACCCGGATACTTGGCTTACAAGGCCAATGCTTTACCTGTTAAGCTAACCGGGCGATAACCGGCTGGGATTTTTCGCTCAGATAACCTTATTGGCCATAATATCTGGTCTGTCATTTAGACAGCTCGGCAGAATAAGTATCCATCGTTCTATGGAGTTCCATTACCTGCGGCTTATTCTGCCGAGCTGTCTAAATGACAGACCAGATATTATGGCCAATAAGGTTATCTGAGCGAAAAATCCCAGCCGGTTATCGCCCGGTTAGCTTAACAGGTAAAGCATTGGCCTTGTAAGCCAAGTATCCGGGTTCGATTCCCGGCCTGGGCAATTTTTCGCTCAGCTGGAAAATATTCAATTCGTATGATAACTTTACCAATCAGTTAGATTGTGTTAAAAAAAATAATAGTATATCTACGTATCCATCGTTCTATGGAGTTCCATTACCTGCGGCTTATTCTGCCGAGCTGTCTAAATGACAGACCAGATATTATGGCCAATAAGGTTATCTGAGCGAAAAATCCCAGCCGGTTATCGCCCGGTTAGCTTAACAGGTAAAGCATTGGCCTTGTAAGCCAAGTATCCGGGTTCGATTCCCGGCCTGGGCAATTTTTCGCTCAGCTGGAAAATATTCAATTCGTATGATAACTTTACCAATCAGTTAGATTGTGTTAAAAAAAAATAATAGTATATCTACGTATCCATCGTTCTATGGAGTTCCATTACCTGCGGCTTATTCTGCCGAGCTGTCTAAATGACAGACCAGATATTATGGCCAATAAGGTTATCTGAGCGAAAAATCCCAGCCGGTTATCGCCCGGTTAGCTTAACAGGTAAAGCATTGGCCTTGTAAGCCAAGTATCCGGGTTCGATTCCCGGCCTGGGCAATTTTTCGCTCAGCTGGAAAATATTCAATTCGTATGATAACTTTACCAATCAGTTAGATTGTGTTAAAAAAAATAATAGTATATCTACGTATCCATCGTTCTATGGAGTTCCATTACCTGCGGCTTATTCTGCCGAGCTGTCTAAATGACAGACCAGATATTATGGCCAATAAGGTTATCTGAGCGAAAAATCCCAGCCGGTTATCGCCCGGTTAGCTTAACAGGTAAAGCATTGGCCTTGTAAGCCAAGTATCCGGGTTCGATTCCCGGCCTGGGCAATTTTTCGCTCAGCTGGAAAATATTCAATTCGTATGATAACTTTACCAATCAGTTAGATTGTGTTAAAAAAAATAATAGTATATCTACGTATCCATCGTTCTATGGAGTTCCATTACCTGCGGCTTATTCTGCCGAGCTGTCTAAATGACAGACCAGATATTATGGCCAATAAGGTTATCTGAGCGAAAAATCCCAGCCGGTTATCGCCCGGTTAGCTTAACAGGTAAAGCATTGGCCTTGTAAGCCAAGTATCCGGGTTCGATTCCCGGCCTGGGCAATTTTTCGCTCAGCTGGAAAATATTCAATTCGTATGATAACTTTACCAATCAGTTAGATTGTGTTAAAAAAAAAAAATAATAGTAATAAATTTATAATCATAAAATCCCATCACTCTGAATTTTCGGCTTTTTCCTTTTTAACTCTCCCCCCCCCCACATACACACACCCGCCTTTTCCTCCGCAAAAATATAATATCTTTTTCACTTTCGATTAAAAATATCTCTATTCTTTATTATTAATTATTTAAATCTCCACCTTTTGAAACTACCGCTTAATTACCCCTTCCCCCAAACTGAGAATTCAAAATATAAAACAATTAAATAATACTTTTTCATTTTTATTTTTCTATTCTATTTGGAATTATATTGTAATTGTCGATAAATAATAAATTGTTAAGTCAAACACCCCAACCCCACGCTAAAAGAATAAATAAATAAATAAAAATAATAAATAATAATAATAAATAAATAAATAATAAAATATGCCACATCCCTCATTTTTATCTTACAAAATTTAAAATCTTTAAAACTCATGATTTTTTCTAATATTTTTGTTATTTTTTTAACAATAAATTTATAATTATAGAATCCAACCTCCCTCTGAACTTTTGGCTTTTTCTTTAACTATGTCTCCCCCCCCTCCTCGTTTTCTTAAGCCGCAAAATATAATATCTTTTACAGTTTCGATTTAAAATATCTCTATTCTTTACTTCTTAAATATTAAATGAATCCAACCATTTAAATCAATACCTCACACTCTAAAAATAAAAAATAAATAAAAATAAAAATAAATAAATGAATAAGGCGAAAGTTGCATAAATGAGGGAACGGGGAATTCTTGTCTTTTCTTTTCTTTTCTCACCCGTCTGGTATAAAACACGACATCAGCTTCGAAAAACCGGTTTGTTGTATACAAGCGATTAGGTTGGCGCGATATTTGGCGAAGTTCTCCAATCCAGATCTATTCTTTTAAGTATTTATACACAAATTACTCCCCTTTTTTTCATTTATATGGAAGTTAAATACTCTAAACCCATTCCTGAACAGGTCAGAATAATTTTCTGCTAAACAAACGATTTTGTAGCCTTAAAGTCATTCAAACTTTTCTCGCCCCATAGGAATCAATGGGAAACAAACGGTAACTGGGAAACAAGATGCTTGACGATTCAGCCTGAGTTACAGGAGCCCTAGTTATGGCCGTTTTAGAGCTCGTTTGTGACGTCACATTGTGACCACTTTGTGAAGTCACGGTGTGACCAAAATGTGAAAAATGTGTCATTTGTGACAAAATTGTCATTAAAACTGTGACTATTTTGTGACGATAGTGACAAGGTTGTGAAGCAGTTTGCGATTATTTTTTGATTTGTGATAAATTTGTCAGTTACTTTATGACGGTGGCAGCATTGTCAACGTTGTGAAGTCACACTGGGACACAATTATACAGTTATGAACATTGTTATCTAGTGTAAAATCACTGACATCTATAATTTTATTATACTTTGGTGATACATCTCAATTAAAACTTGGGAGCTTCTATAAAAAGAATGTACCAAGAGAAAGTTGCTAAATCAAAATGTAATGCAGTGCAGACTTTAATCTTTGATATATTTTGTTCTGTTGCAATAAATGAGAATATTTAAGACAAATTAATATTCGATCTATCACAATTATTTCAAATTTAGCAATTTGTTTTTCTGATAAGCATTAACATTATCAAAGAAACACTTCCTTTTAAGGTGCATCAATAGTCACAGAAAAAGACCCGGATGATAATACAAAGTCTATGGGAGCGTTCTTTTCAAATTTTAATATGTTTTCATGATTTTTTTGCATAGGATAGCTGAAGACGATCTACAACTGACCTAGTTTTTACCTTTTCAATTTTGCTTATATATATTTTATATTTTGATAGTTTTAATATCAGAGCCGGTTTAAACCGGTTTTGAAATTTAAAAAATATTTTTTTTAATCTGAAGCCAAAATTGAAAAAGTAAAAACTAGGCCGATTGTGGATCGTTCTCATCAGTCCTATACAAAAAAATCCTGTAAAAATATTAAAATTTGAGCGAGATATTTGAAAAGAATGCTCCTACAAACTTTACATAAACATCCGTGTCTTTTTCTGTGACTAGGACTGCACCATAAAGGAAGTGTTTCTTTGATAATTTTAATGCTTATTAGAAAAACAAATGGCTAAATTTGAAATAATTGTGATAGATCGAATATTCAATTGTCTTAAATATTCTCATTTATTGCAACTGAACAAAATGTGTAACAAAGATTAAAGTCTGCATGACATTACATTTTGATTCAGTAACTTACTTTTGGTACATTCTTTTTATAACTGCTCCTATGTTTTAATTGAGATGTTTCGCCAAAGTGTAATAAAATTATAGATGTAAGTGATTTTACACTACATAACTATGTTTATAACTATATAATTGTGTCCCAGTGTGACTTCACAACGTTGACAATGCTGTCACCGTCACAAAGTTAGTGACAAATTTGTCACAAATCAAAAAATAATCGCAAACTATCTTCACATACTGTCTTCTATAAATATTAAAATATTATTAAAACATGCAAAGAGGAATTATGAAAAAAAAATCAAAGTGAAATATTTATTAGTATATTAATGAGCAAAAAACATTAAAGGGCTATCCATTACTGGAAGGCTGTCTATCACAGACACATCTAACTAAAAAGAATTCCAAAGATAAAATAGAACAACAAATACGTTAATTGAAATTAATAATTTTTATTTATAATATTAGAGAGTAATTATAAATAAGAGACCCACTTTAATCACGATGTATACTAATACTACATATAATGGATATTTTGAAATTTACCTCTGTAAAATCATTCAGGATGGAAATAATAAAAGTGTCTAGAATGAAAAATAAATAATAAAATACAGTTATTACTTTTTAGCTTCATACCGTTTAAGTATTCGTGTTATTTGTTTTAAATACAATCATGTTTATATTCGTACTGATAACTTCTAAATTTTCACTCAGACTTCTAGTTCTCTCTGAAAACATTCCAATAAGAATACAGCTGAAACGTTTTCACCCACAATGACTATCCATTTAGAAATTTTATAACATTTCATTGAAAAATAAATTAAACAATCATTAACATTATTTTTTTTAATATGAAACATCTACGATTTCTTTTAATTGTTCTTCTCGTTCTCTTATAAATTCTTCTTCTGAGCATATGTAATTTTTTAAAATAAAATTATATAATGTTTCAGAAGATTACTTAATACAAAAATTAAAAAAGGATGTTTGCAAATAATTTTATTCTATAAAAAGCTTCTTTATTAAAAAAATATAAGATTTTATGTTTACGGAAACATATTATTTTAACCAGATATTTTAAATAAGGAAACAACACAGATTAAAATGTAGTTAAAATCACTACTTTTAACACTTAATCCAAATTATTAATGATCAAGTTTTCTATGTCAACAAAATAAATAATGAATGTATTAGACTTTATAAAGTTAATGGAGCATTAATGTTTTATAGCATGCTTTTGAGAAGCTAATTAAAATCATTCTAAGAACAATAATAATTAAAAAGCAACCATGAAAAAAAAATTTCATACCTTTTCTCCATCGAAGTCATTCGATCTAGTTATTCTTTTTGCCGCACAAACTAAATCCGATAATAATTAAAGTGGCAAAGACCAAATCATTTTCACAGTCAAAGCCTCATTAATTTTCTCGGACTTATATTTTGCCTCTTGAAAGAGCTGTAGTAGATTTTCTTGTTTAAATTGTTAAATCCGTTATCAATACGAAACAACCCGCAACTGCCATAAATTCCAGCTGTAACACGCGTTTTCCAAAGGAATAAAAGAAAAAAAAACAGACTCACGCGTCACGTGACCTGAGTTTTGCTAAATTAAAAAAATGTAGTTGTAATATTTCTCGTTTAAAAGAAATCTGGCAACACTAGTTCTATTAAAAAAAATGTTCTTTTTTTCTTAGTGATATTCGAATGTTGGTTGTGAACTGTGGTTCATATCTTGTGATGGTAGCGTGCGCCAGAATTATGTAAAAAAAAACTTTATTTGTATATAATGTGTGAGTGTTAGTCTTCTATATGTGAGTGCCGTTTTTTTTCAAGTAATAAAAAGTTTATAAAGAAGAATGCAGCCCCGAGGTATTTATTAAGATAAGTTATCACTTCTTTCTTTCTTCTCTTCTACATTTGTAAGACGACTTTTTACAAAATGGCTGACCAACCTGGAGCCCTTACCTGGAAATAGTTTGATTTGTTCTGACATCTTCTTAATTCTACAAATGTTTGATGCTTTTAATTGCGATATGTTATCTACAAGTAAGAAAGAGGAAAAGGGAAATGGCGCGAAGTCTTTCCAAGGTGTTCCACCTCGTTGTGAATCTTCTAAAGCTTGATATATATATTTTTTAAATTGTGAAATATGCACGAAATAAAAATGCATGCATGTTTAATGCAAGAAAATGGCACGAGCAGTCGTTGCTCGTTTGTTTGTGAAATGTGTTCTTCAATACTGTGAAAAAAATTTCCACGGAATAATCATATGCCAAGCACCATTTTTTTTTGTTTGCGATATATGTTCTCGAATTTAATCTTGCTTCGATAACGCCATTTATATTTGTTTGTGAATTCTACGTTTTCTGTGCTTTTAAAAACTTTCAGTTCTTGTGCCTGCAGGTGTAACTCAACACTATTTATTTAATCTTCAAGTTACTTTCTTAAAATGGATCCATATTTTTATCAAAAGAATGCATTCTTTCCACAAGTGTGTATATTTTGTTTTCTATTTGTAAAATTTTTCATATTTTTAGTTTTAATTTATTGATTTATTTTACAGTTCATTTATATATTGTGTAATTCCCCTTCCCTCCCCATGCTTATATTTTTTATTCTTTTGTTTATTTTCATTCTCTGCATGCATGTTTAATTTTTATCTTGATTAAATAACAACTTTTCTTACTTCGAATAAAAAAAAGAAAAACAATTAAAAAAAAGGGTTGATAAATAATGAAATAAGCATTTATTTACGTTGATATTCTTTTTCTTTTTTTTTTACAAACAGGGAATTAAATTAATAGTGAAAAAAATATATTAAAATACATTGATACCATCAATACAAGTGTCATACGGTATGTGTTTATTAATTATTTTTTTGTTTGTTTTGTTGTTGGTTTCGCAAGGTAACAGAATTTAATTAGAAATTTTATTTGAGTGTTCTATTGTTAGTTGTTTTAAGCATTTAATTTAGAGTTCTTGATATATTTTGAAATAGCATTGAATACGATTTTTAAAACAGATTGAGTAAGTTTTTGCATTTATTTATTTATTTATTTATTTTTATGAAATAAGACTTTCTTTTCTTTTAAAGTTATATTGAAAAAAACTATATTACGTAGTCTTGTCATGATAATATGATAATAATATTGATTGACATTTTAATTATTCAGATATGTTTTGACTTATTTAGAACATTGTTTATGAATGTTGCCAACAATTCAGTACTAGTTTTATATCAGTTAAAATAATGTTTTGATTAAATGACACGTAATGACAAACTAGTTTATTTATATCAGCAATAATTTAAAGTATATTTTCTTAAAAAAAAAATAAACAAAGTTTAAATTTTAAAGATACTTTTATGAAGTTTTATGAAGTTTAATTACTTTAAAAGTATATTTTGCTAACGTTAAAGTTCACTGTTTTGTTTTATTAATGTCTTGTTTATATGAGTTGTAAAGCAAAGCTCACGTCCGGGGAACAATTTATTTAAACGAATTTTTAGCATTAGTGGGTATATATCTTGTTGTTTGCTAAATTTACAAATGTCCGAGCTCAATAAAGCACGAAAAGAAGACCTGTTTCCGGTCGCTTTAGAAATGAATTTAGATGTACAACCCTCTATGACTGTTGTCACGTTGCGTGATAAGATTAAATCCTCTCCCTCGTATGAAGTTGATTTCGTAAATTCGTTAATCAGAAACCAAATTGCGACTCGCGAGGAAAAGCAAAAAGCAGCTGAATTAGAACAGCGTAAATTAGAAGTAGAAGAAAAACATCGTTCGGAAGAACTGGAATTAAAAAAGTTTGAGATGAATTTTGAGCTTGAGAAGCTTAAGTTACAGGCTCAGAGCCAAAGTGTTTCCAGTGGAGCGGTAGGTGGTAATGCGGCAGGGATAATGTCTCATCCAGAGAGTAAAATAGATATCCAGAAGCTGTTGCCTACATTTAAGCCAGAGACAGATGATGTAACATTGTTTCTGGTGCTCCTGGAACGACAGTTAAAGCTTTCGAAGGTACCAGAACACCTCTGGGTTTCTTATTTACTAAGTGTTATACCCTCTTCTATATCTACGCTTATTGCTCGTGAAAAAGAAGAAAACGCTTCAGATTTTTCACATGTTAAAGGTCTACTTCTAAAAAGGTTTAAAATTAGCGCTGAAAGGTTTAGGCAGCTGTTTTTCACGCATTGCAAAAATAAAGAAATTACTTGGAGAGATTATTACTTCGAGTTACGTGCTTACTTTGAAAACTGGCTTAAAGAGTTAAATGTAACGTCTTTTGAAGCTCTTCAGGATCTGATCATAGCGGATCAGATGAAAAGGCGCGTGCCTGTCGAATGCAAACAACATATGTTAGATGATTGGGAACATTTAAATTCACCAGTCGACCTTGCCGGAAAATTAGATGCGTATGATACCATAAGATCTACGTTCCCTAACGAAGACCCGGTTGTACCCAAGAAGAAACAAGTTGGAAATTGCACGTGAAGCGTAGCAAATTAGGTGCGTTCGTACGATAACGAAGTTTTAAAAATATGATTTTCATATATCAATCTCATAAAATTGTAAATAGTGAATTATAATTAAAACGCTCATCAAACAATGTTCTCCCTATACCATTATGTAATGGAATACTTTTGTGTGGCCTTGTAAATCAATAACAAATGTTCTTTGCACCACAAATTATGTAAGACGTATATTATAATATGTACTTTATAGTTGCATATAAATTTTATCATGTTCGCATGAGTGTAACACGATTAAAATGCATTTGAAACATTTTTTCCCATTGACCGTAATGTAACGGAATACTTTTGATTGTCCCTATAATTGATCTATGCATCCGATTTTCATAAAATTTGAAATAACTCGACAAAATTGTGTAATAATTATGTATTTTAAATTTCAAACATATAGAATATATTTGAAACTTTTTCCCCATTGACCATAATGTAATTGAATACTTTTGATTGCCCCTGTAATTGATCTATGCACACGATTATCAAAAAATTTGAAATAACTCGACAAAATTATGTAATAATTGCGTATTTTAAATTTCAAACGATTAAAATGCATTTGAAACTTTTTTCCCCATTGACCGTAATGTAATGGAATACTTTTGATTGCCCCTGTAATTGATCTATGCATCCGAGTTTCATAAAATTTGAAATGACTCGACAAAATTATGTAATAATTATGTATTTTAAATTTCAAACGATTCGGTTGGGTAGTTTTTGCGTTGTTATATGCGGACGGACAGACGGACGGACTGAACGACCACTATAGGTGCTACGTATTATATAATTACGAACGCACCTAAAAAAGAATGCATTCTTTCCACAAGTGTGTATATTTTGTTTTCTATTTGTAAAATTTTTCATATTTTTAGTTTTAATTTATTGATTTATTTTACAGTTCATTTATATATTGTGTAATTCCCCTTCCCTCCCCATGCTTATATTTTTTATTCTTTTGTTTATTTTCATTCTCTGCATGCATGTTTAATTTTTATCTTGATTAAATAACAACTTTTCTTACTTCGAATAAAAAAAAGAAAAACAATAAAAAAAAGGGTTGATAAATAATGAAATAAGCATTTATTTACGTTGATATTCTTTTTCTTTTTTTTTTTTTTTACAAACAGGGAATTAAATTAATAGTGAAAAAAATATACAGTGAAACCTCCAAATAAGGGACACCTATGGGACCGGAACTTTTGTCCCTTAAATAGAGGTGTCCCTTATTCGGAGTTTTTATATTATTTTTAATTAATCTTCTGAAGGATATACAAATAACAAAGCATTAAAGATGATGCCCCTTAATTGACCCGAAGCCCGAAGTGTATAAATTATGTTAATCAGACAAAAGGAAGAAAAAAGAATTAATTAAAATTTTTCAGTTAATTACTAAATTATTAAATGATTTGTAGAATTATTAATTTGTATTTTTCATGCAAATTGTATACGTGCAGTAAAAAGTATAAAAGCATTTGAAAGAATTTTACTTTAAGTAACAATCAAAAGGATTGTTTTACAAATTTCAATTTTCCAGTGTAAACCTTTCAAATGTTCGTTTACCATACTTATAAATTTTAGTTCTTCATTAATAAATCAATAAAAAAAAAAAAAAAAAAAAAAAAAAAAAAAAGAGCCAAAGAAACAAAAACCAAAAGAAAAAAAGTATTCAACTGTTTTGCGTATTTTAAGGCAACAAATCTCTCAACTGCTCTAATTAGCAAGCGGAAAACGTTTTGGTGCATTTATAAATTCATTTTTTAATTGAAATGTATAAGATTGGAATGTTTGATTATGGAAGCAATTAGCATTTGAACTGTATTTTCAATTTTTTTTTGAAAAATAAATTACCTGTTGAATAATAAGTGATTTTGATCACGTGACAAAGACGTTAACCTTTCTTGAGTAGTTATTTTTCTTTCGCTTGGAAATTCGGTTCAAAACTCCCACATCGATATTTTCTGAAAGATCTATTTCATTTGCAAAAAAATAGAAGAAATTGATCGATTACATATTTTTTGAACAACATTTGCTAGTTTCTGGCATTTTCGGATAAAAATTAATTAAATCATAGCCTTTTTTTACAGCTTAAAAGCATATGTAAAGTTCCTTATTTCACAATTTTCTTTTATTCTCCACTTTCAGAAACATCCTCACAATTTTCATCATTACTTTCATTGTGGATAAAAGCAGTAATGTTGAATCAGAATTATGGGTAAATAAATGGTTGTTAATAGTGTCATATGCCTCTGTATCAACATAACTGTCTGTCTGTTTGATAAGTTCACAAAAATCTGTATTTTCATTTTCATCACAGACTACTTCAGTATCTGAAATGCAAAAACCAGTCTCTTTAATCTTTTTTTTAAAGTGTCCCTTAAATCGAGTGTCCCTTATTCAGAGGTAAATACATTACACGTCCTATACCAAGGGACTGGGACCGGAAGTTTTGTCCCTTAAATAGAGGTGTCCCTTACTCGGAGTGTCCCTTATTTGGAGGTTTCACTGTATTAAAATACATTGATACCATCAATACAAGTGTCATACGGTATGTGTTTATTAATTATTTTTTTGTTTGTTTTGTTGTTGGTTTCGCAAGGTAACAGAATTTAATTAGAAATTTTATTTGAGTGTTCTATTGTTAGTTGTTTTAAGCATTTAATTTAGAGTTCTTGATATATTTTGAAATAGCATTGAATACGATTTTTAAAACAGATTGAGTAAGTTTTTGCATTTATTTATTTATTTATTTATTTTTATGAAATAAGACTTTCTTTTCTTTTAAAGTTATATTGAAAAAAACTATATTACGTAGTCTTGTCATGATAATATGATAATAATATTGATTGACATTTTAATTATTCAGATATGTTTTGACTTATTTAGAACATTGTTTATGAATGTTGCCAACAATTCAGTACTAGTTTTATATCAGTTAAAATAATGTTTTGATTAAATGACACGTAATGACAAACTAGTTTATTTATATCAGCAATGATTTAAAGTATATTTTCTTAAAAAAAATAAATAAAGTTTAAATTTTAAAGATACTTTTATGAAGTTTTATGAAGTTTAATTACTTTAAAAGTATATTTTGCTAACGTTAAAGTTCACTGTTTTGTTTTATTAATGTCTTGTTTATATGAGTTGTAAAGCAAAGCTCACGTCCGGGGAACAATTTATTTAAACGAATTTTTAGCATTAGTGGGTATATATCTTGTTGTTTGCTAAATTTACAAATGTCCGAGCTCAATAAAGCACGAAAAGAAGACCTGTTTCCGGTCGCTTTAGAAATGAATTTAGATGTACAACCCTCTATGACTGTTGTCACGTTGCGTGATAAGATTAAATCCTCTCCCTCGTATGAAGTTGATTTCGTAAATTCGTTAATCAGAAACCAAATTGCGACTCGCGAGGAAAAGCAAAAAGCAGCTGAATTAGAACAGCGTAAATTAGAAGTAGAAGAAAAACATCGTTCGGAAGAACTGGAATTAAAAAAGTTTGAGATGAATTTTGAGCTTGAGAAGCTTAAGTTACAGGCTCAGAGCCAAAGTGTTTCCAGTGGAGCGGTAGGTGGTAATGCGGCAGGGATAATGTCTCATCCAGAGAGTAAAATAGATATCCAGAAGCTGTTGCCTACATTTAAGCCAGAGACAGATGATGTAACATTGTTTCTGGTGCTCCTGGAACGACAGTTAAAGCTTTCGAAGGTACCAGAACACCTCTGGGTTTCTTATTTACTAAGTGTTGTACCCTCTTCTATATCTACGCTTATTGCTCGTGAAAAAGAAGAAAACGCTTCAGATTTTTCACATGTTAAAGGTCTACTTCTAAAAAGGTTTAAAATTAGCGCTGAAAGGTTTAGGCAGCTGTTTTTCACGCATTGCAAAAATAAAGAAATTACTTGGAGAGATTATTACTTCGAGTTACGTGCTTACTTTGAAAACTGGCTTAAAGAGTTAAATGTAACGTCTTTTGAAGCTCTTCAGGATCTGATCATAGCGGATCAGATGAAAAGGCGCGTGCCTGTCGAATGCAAACAACATATGTTAGATGATTGGGAACATTTAAATTCACCAGTCGACCTTGCCGGAAAATTAGATGCGTATGATACCATAAGATCTACGTTCCCTAACGAAGACCCGGTTGTACCCAAGAAGAAACAAGTTGGAAATTGCACGTGAAGCGTAGCAAATTAGGTGCGTTCGTACGATAACGAAGTTTTAAAAATATGATTTTCATATATCAATCTCATAAAATTGTAAATAGTGAATTATAATTAAAACGCTCATCAAACAATGTTCTCCCTATACCATTATGTAATGGAATACTTTTGTGTGGCCTTGTAAATCAATAACAAATGTTCTTTGCACCACAAATTATGTAAGACGTATATTATAATATGTACTTTATAGTTGCATATAAATTTTATCATGTTCGCATGAGTGTAACACGATTAAAATGCATTTGAAACATTTTTTCCCATTGACCGTAATGTAACGGAATACTTTTGATTGTCCCTGTAATTGATCTATGCATCCGATTTTCATAAAATTTGAAATAACTCGACAAAATTATGTAATAATTATGTATTTTAAATTTCAAACATATAGAATATATTTGAAACTTTTTCCCCATTGACCATAATGTAATTGAATACTTTTGATTGCCCCTGTAATTGATCTATGCACACGATTATCAAAAAATTTGAAATAACTCGACAAAATTATGTAATAATTGCGTATTTTAAATTTCAAACGATTAAAATGCATTTGAAACTTTTTTCCCCATTGACCGTAATGTAATGGAATACTTTTGATTGCCCCTGTAATTGATCTATGCATCCGAGTTTCATAAAATTTGAAATGACTCGACAAAATTATGTAATAATTATGTATTTTAAATTTCAAACGATTCGGTTGGGTAGTTTTTGCGTTGTTATATGCGGACGGACAGACGGACGGACTGAACGACCACTATAGGTGCTACGTATTATATAATTACGAACGCACCTAAAAAGAGTATTCTCGGCGAGAAAATACTTGGAAGCAGAGTAAGCCTTCAAAAGGAGACAGATCTTCCCCCACGTTTGATAATCGTCGCTTAGAATCCGATATATTTTGCTATGGTTGTGGCAAAGTTGGATTTATAAAGAAGAAATGCCCAGATTGTTCCCCTACGATTGAGAAACAAACAGTGCAAGCTCATCGTCTTCAGCTGTACAGTTTAAATACATCAACAGCTTCAGCTCTAAATGTACCTATTACGATCTGCAATAAGAAGGTATTAGTCTGTGCAGATACAGGAGCGAATCGTTCTATTGCAGGAGAACGTATGTATAAATTATTTTTGAAAGCTGGTGTTGCAATGAATCCTCATACTCATGAAGTAGCCTTAGCTGATGGAACAACGATGATTAGAAAAACTCTGTCTGCCATTGTGCCCGTAAAGATTGAAGGCCGAGTTTTCAAAACAGAGTTTATTGTATTCCCAAATGCCAAATGTAATAGAACTCTTTTAGGAATGGACTTCCTGCGCAAAGCTAACATAGTGTTAGACATAGCTAACAAAAGATGGCATTTTAGTGATAAACCCCAGAAAAAGTTCTATTTTGTAGATGTACGCGAAGAAGAAATAAGAATGTCTGCTGATGCGGTCGACATCAGTCCGTGTGCTTTACGTAAAGATGAAGACAAAAATTTAAATTCCAATGAAAGGAAGAAACTTAAAGATATCCCGAAAAAGTTTCAAAAGTGTTTTCGACCAGGGGGAGAGACAACCCCAAATCTTAAACGACTTGAAAATATTTCGAAAGGTGTGAAAGAACGTGTTGAAATGAAACAAGATCAGCGAAATAAATATTATGATAAAAATCGTAGACAAGTATATTTCAAGCCTGGTGAAAAAGTATGGGTTAACCTACACCCAGTGAGCAAGGCAAGTAAAAATAAAGCAGCAAAATTTATGCCTAATAGAGATGGGCCATACATAATTTTGACTCAAAAGTCACTAGTGACATATGACATAGCTAGTCTAGAAAATCCTACTGAACGAATTGGATCTTACCACGTTTCTGCCTTGTTGCCTTTCCAAGAATCTGAAACTATTCCAGTTGCACCCTTGAGAAAAAGAGGAAGACCAAAAAAGCATCCTGTTTCCTCTCCGAGACGTAGATCGGAAACAGAGGGGGAGGATGTAACACGCGCTTTCCAAAGGAATAAAAGGAAAAAAATAGACTCACGCGTCACGTGACTTGAGTTTTGCTAAATTAAAAAAATGTAGTTGTAATATTTCTCTTTTAAAAGAAATCTGGCAACACTAGTTCTATTAAAAAAAAAATGTTCTTTTTTTCTTAGTGATATTCGAATGTTGGTTGTGAACTGTGGTTCATATCTTGTGATGGTGGCGTGCGCCAGAATTATGTAAAAAAAACTTTATTTGTATATAATGTGTGAGTGTTAGTCTACTATATGTGAGTGCCGTTTTTTTTTTCAAGTAATAAAAAGTTTATAAAGAAGAATGCAGCCCCGAGGTATTTATTAAGATAAGTTATCACTTCTTTCTTTCTTCTCTTCTACATTTGTAAGACGACTTCTTACAAGCCAACTAACTTTTTGCGTCTATCATCAATTTAAAATATTTCTGTTTACGTTTATTTATTCTTTCCACGGAGTAAGAAACCACGGAGTAAGTTTCTTCCGTGATTCTTTCGTTTGCAAACGATTTTAACTTTCCACGCGCATGGCCGTTTTGTTTTTTCTTTTTCTGTACAATATTTTAGAAACTTAAATACGCAATAATTTTATGAGAGTGTCTTTAATTAAATTTTTTTATTTAAAGAATTTTTTTATGTATTTTTACCTTTTATTTTTATTAGTTTCAAAACAATTCAAGTTAAAATAAATTGTAAAACGATTTTTTTGTAAATAATAATAATAATATTCGTAATAAGAGTTCATTAGATAAAATATTGTCTTTAGAGAGTAAAAAGGACAGATTTAATTCTAATAATAAAGGAAAACTTTTTTTTTTAAATAAAGCTTGTATCACATGCAAAATACATAGTATCTTCTTAATAAAAAAACAGAGGAAGGCTTACCCGTAAAGCATGGTGACGTCACTGCAACGTCGTTGTGAAGTCACACTGTGACTAAAATGTGAAGTCGTTATGGCCGTTTTAGGGCTCTTTTGTGACTTTTCACAAAGTGGTCACAATGTGACAAATTTGTGACAAATGTGTCATTCGTGACTAATTTGACATTAATATTGTGACGAAACTGTGACAAAAGCGACGATATTTAAATTGCCAGAAACATGTTTTTTAAAGTAAATAACATGTTTTGAAGGATATTTATAAATTTCTAAAGATTTTTAAGAAAGTCACATCTCAGTCACAATGTGACGTCACTGAGTGGTGGCATTTTGGTCACAGATGTGATGTGACCAAAGTGACTCACAGTGACGTCACTGTGACGTCACTATGACCATGCATGCTATTAGGGCACTGTTAAAAATCTGCTGCATTTTGCTGCAACGCACTCCCCTGCTTGTATAGAAAACGGTTACTTGGCCGTGAAATGGAGCTTTCTCATTGGTTGGAATAGAGATATTATATACAAGCGGTGGAGTGCGTTGCAGCAAAATGCAGCAGATTTTAACAGTGTAGCTATCTTTTTAGTCATATTCTCCATGTTATGTTTTCTGCAAAGTGTGTATAATGATTTTTGTTATGCTTCTGAAATAAAAAAATAAATTATTATACACTGACATATTAAAATAGCTGCTTTATTTTCTTATTTATAAAGTTATGGTACATTTTTATTGCAGTGAATACATTTAACATAAGCTTGCAAAATATAATTTTTTTGTTCAAAAAAATATGATATTTATAGTTCTCGTTTTATTTTATTCTTCTACGACCACTTGCTTTGATCCCAATACTTCAATTAGCTGTCTTGAAGAAAATACCGCTGTTATTTTTCGTGAACCAGCTTTTCTTGGTGCTAAGGTCTCAATGTGAGTCATGGTTTTCTCCGGACCTATGTCACTAGAATAAAAACACAAATATATTTATAGTTACAGTTACATAGTGTAGTATAAATATGTTAATTTTATACACAGGTTATTTAAATATTATTTGACTAATCTTAGTATAGTATAATAAAATGTTAAGAACGAATACTTATACTTGCCCCCTCATATCGCTGACAATAGCTAATTCCGATATCAAATAGTTCTAGAGGTTTGGTTAAATTTGCAAAAAGAATTCATATGTTATCTATATGTTAAACGTTATTTACGAGAAAACG
Source organism: Maratus speculifer (assembly GCA_964019185.1). Classification (NCBI taxonomy): domain Eukaryota; kingdom Metazoa; phylum Arthropoda; class Arachnida; order Araneae; family Salticidae; genus Maratus; species Maratus speculifer. Next base: position 49,116,614 of record OZ025290.1, on the reverse strand, counting down.
TATTACGAGTATTTTTGGAAAGTTATGGAACATATTTTTTTATATAATCCCTAGAACTTTTCAGTTATACTTAGAAAAATGTCAGAAGCAAAAAAGAAAAACAGTTTGACTTCTGTATGACAAAACTTACTCGGTACTTTTATTATTTTTTATATAAATTTCCAGCTTTTTTTTTTTTTTTTTTTTTGGCATTAATAATGAAAGAAGATGTTTTTAACCCCTTGATGAATGGTGGTTTCTGTTTGAGCTACTTAATTTAAGCCCTAAATGCCACACTATTATCAGAATCTTGAAATATTTCTGAAAAAAAAATCTTTCAATTAAGTGTCGTTAACAAAAGCTTTTTTAGGTGTGTTTATAATGACACAACTACAGGGTGTTTCACAAAGGACCCCTAACTTTAAAAATTTATAACTCGAAAACGGTGATAGATATAAACATGAAACCAGTGGTGTGTTTAGTAAAAAAATTGTAAGAATCTTATGCATAAATCTGATAATTCAGTTTAAAATAGAGCTCATAGATGGCGCTGAGAGCGTTAAAACCTTCTAAAGAGTGTTAAGAAGCATTGAACAACCAGCAGTCGAAGTCCCACTCCATATGCCTCGGTCTCCTTCAAGCCTCGGCGACGCGATCATCGTCCCAGAACAGGCTCTATATCTCAAAAAATACTACTGTAAAAAATTTGACCCTTTTGCTGCATCGTCACTCCCCCGCTTTTACAGAAAACGATTACTTGACCCTATTATGGAGTATTCTCATGGGTAAAAAGAGATCTATAAAAGCGGGGGAGTGACGATGCAGCAAAAGGGTCAAATTTTTTACAGTGTTCTTTATTTTAAAGAAGATAGGTTTTAAGGATAAGGGGACCGCCGTGGGCGAATGGTCAAAGCACCACGCCGCTAATCACCTTCGAGTGTAGAAGATTGGGTGTTCGAATTCCACAGGCTCCATTGCACGCTCTTTTTGTGCGGAGCTCCCGGTTGTCCATCTCTTGTGTTCTAAAATTCCCTTGTGCTATCTCGTCCCTGTAATATTGACGATGATTTATAAGCTTGAAGAAGACTGAGGCATATGGAGTGGGACTTCGACGGCTGGTCGTTCAATGCTTCTTAACTCTCTTTAGAAGGTCTTAACGCTCTCAGCGCCATCTATGAGCGCTATGTTTAACTAAATTTTCAGATTTATGTATAAGATTCTTACGATTTTTTTAATAAACACACCACTGGTTTCATGTTTCTACCTTCACCGTTTCCGAGTTATAGATATTTAAAGTTAGGGGTTCTTTGTGAAACACCCTGTATAGCACTTATAGTCGTCATTCTGACAGTCTATTCGCATACAACAATGTAAAAACTACCCAGCCGAATGGTTTGAAATTTAATATATATAGCTATTGCAGAATTTTGTCATATCATTTCAAGTTTTACGGAAATCAAATCTAAACTTAAGATGATGTATGTAAAAGTTTTCTTCATTCTTTTAAATCCTATCATGTGTAACTCCTTCAATGATAGCTCTTGATAGGTAATTATCGATGTTTGTCATGGTGATAACGTCCTATTTAAGATGGATTCATATTATTTCCGTATTACTGAAATTAATATATGTAATCGTAAGAAATTTTGCACTCATGATTTTTTTCAACAGCTACTGCACCAAGGGTTAAATATTTATAAACTAGTTACAGTACGAACCAGGGCCGTAGCTAGAAGTGCAAAATAAGGGGGGGCGTGAAAGGCTCAAGTAAATGTAGGGGGAGCTCATATTTTCTCTCGCTGTCTCTCTAACACAGAAAGATAATTAGTGCATTTTCACATTACACTGTCAGAAAAATTCGTCAATATACTCTAAGTTAAGTCAATATACTCAAGTTTTTTCACAAATAACTTCTGTTATCCCAGAAAACGTATTTGATCTGAGAATTCATTCTGAACGTCGAAAAATGAGGAAGAGATTCCGTTTATATCTAGCACGCATGCGTATTGGGTCTGTTAGTAATAAATTCGAATTTATTTTTAAAATGAAAAACAAAAACATTCTAACGATTAAAATGTCTAATGTACTTTTAAAAGACAAAAATGTTTTCGAATTTAAAAATAAATAACAATTATGTCGGACGTTCCTCTCAGCCGGCACAACTTTGAAGAAAGTCCGTGGTAGTTATAGCTGCCACCACCGATATTATTAGGTGATATCGGTCACCCACTGTGAGGATTGTGTAAATGAACACTGACGCTGTCAATTAACTGAATTAACAGTTTATTTAGAATATATGTACACCACAAATACGCTATTTACAATTATATACAATTACAACTCGGTTATAGATGATCCGGTTCAACATTAAATTAAATACAGTAAAGGTTGGCTGTGTACTATTCAAATTACACCTTCCACCTCACACTCAATGCACGTTAGATTCACTTTATCGGAGATCAACCTCGAATCTCCCAATACAAGGATACTCGGCCTGCACTTCTGGGCCCAGAGCACTAAACACCAGGACGTCTGTGTCCTTTGCTCTCCCGATACGCACTACTTACGTTCTAAAACGCAGAGCATCCTCTATCAGGACCTCGGTCCTACACACACCTCCAGGTACGAGCCCCAGGTACGAACTGAACTAATCTGAGACAAGACTTGCTCTTCTCAAATCACTGCATCCCCCATGTACACCCCCTGTGGAGCTTCTCCATTGGACACATCCCACACTCCTTTCTTGATTAGTGACATGTTCCTTGTCTGCTGATCGTCCACATGCCTCACTGACGGATGAACATGTGTCTCAGCAATCTCCTCTTTCTCACACACCACCTGCATAGGATTACCTGTCACTTCTCCCTTCAACAAAGAAGGAATGTCACCTTGGAAATTCTAGTACACAGCCATACAATACACAAAAGATTAAGATAGAGAAATAACGGAAATTCCAATCTGTAGCAGGTGTGGTCTCAGAACCTGACAAATTACTTTCTTCATTCAATCAAAAATTCTCACAATTTGTCATTCAAAGTTGGATAAGTTGAATAAAGTTGAATTTACTAAAATATTTATATAATAAATATTCGCATTTAAAATATACTTTAAGTGAACACATTTAAAAAATATTTTAATTAAAAAAAAAATATTATTAAAAAAATATTATCGAATAAAATTAGAACATCCATATTTTTCTCTAGCAATCTACGTAAATATATTTAAAATTCACATTTTTATGCTATATTAATATAAACGTATAAAAACCTCAGCCACAGTTTAATTAAAGATGGAATCTTCCCGAAATTAACTTCAAAATTAAAAACTTTTAAACGAAATAGACCAAACCACACTCATATGAAAAGAACGCTTCTACTTCAAAGCACTTTTCTCTTGTACAACCGTGGCGTTGAGGAAGAGCGTTTGCCTTCCAATGCTGGGACCTTGAGTTCGATCCTCACGCCGGCCGCATTTATCTTTTCCGAACTTTTTTCAAATGATGGATATTTTACCTCTTTTGACGGAGAAAAAAATAAACGGAAATTCGTCAATCTACAGACAATTACTGGCAGCAGCGCTGCCAGTTCATTTTCTGTGAAAAGACGGAAGATTTTTCTGAGAGTGTATAGATACTGTGTTTCTTATTAAACTGTTGTAATAACTCCATTTTTTGCTAAGAAAGGAATATGACGATGAAATATTAGAGTGTATAACTACTGTAATATATTAAGCATAATGTTAGCTTCATGTGTGCAAATAGGATGAGCGAGTGTTGAAGCATTTATTTTAAAAGAACTGTGAAAGGACCTCAAAACTAAATTAGATTTTTGAACAGAATTTCATTTGGATTTTCGGAACAAAAATTCATTTAGTGACCTTGGTTTTTTTTTTTTTTTTTTTTTTTTTTTTTTTTTTTTTTTTTTTTCAGGGGAGGCTCAAAATGTTTCAGGGAGGGCTGAACCGCCCCTAGCAACTCCTTGGCTATGGCCCTGATATGAACACACCTCATTTCCAAGTCTGACGTGCAATTTCCAATTTATTTTCTTTTTACTTTTTACATCATAAAATGAAATACGTTTTTTCTAAATAGAACTTATTAAGCTTTGGACTCAAATCAGCATAAATCAATCACAAACATTGATTCGGATTAAATAAAGCATCATATTTTATATTTTGAAAAAAAAAAAAAAAAAAAAACGATGGATGTTTTTATAAATTGAGAACTGCATTAACCTCTTCAGTTTCGAAGCTAAAATAATGATACAAATACATATACATTGTTTTCTTTCCAGCCAAAATGACATCGTAAATGACAAAAAATATGTATCTTTTCAGAAATTGACCATTTAAGTACTTAGTAATTTATATTCAAAAATATGGGTCTAAAACTACAAACCCCCTTAAAACATAAATTTAATAACCATCAATCTAAATTAACGCAATCACAAATTTAAGAACTTTAAACAAGTAAAAAATTTACAAATCCTCAAAAATTTTTATTGAAAAAAAATTAAGTTAAATAAGAAAATTTATCACTTTACTAGTCACATTGTCTTTTTGGCATTTTTACGCATGTTGCAAACTCTGATGAAAATAGCATTAATTTTTTATGAGGGATTCAGCTTAGATACAGCCATTTATTTGTTTGCTTTCAACGCAAAAAACATTCAGCTTTAAGCAATGATGTGAAAATGAAAAAAAAAAAACGGACATTTTAGTTGTTATAGGAAAAAGAATAGAAATACCTGAATGGGAACCCAAGGACCAAAGAGATTAAAGAACGTCTTCATGCTATAGTCGCATCCAAATACAAGCATTGGTTTAAGACGCAACAAATTATTTGCTGACAAGCAGACTTAAATTAATCGCAATCGCTTTATCATAATCGATCGTAGTCGATTATAAATGGTGCAATTCGAATCATGATTATAAAATTTAGTTTCTGAATAATCACTAAAGCAATCATTATCAAGAAATTTCAGTCGAATTATAGTTATAATCTAATTGCTGTCTTATTGAAATGTAGATGAAATAGTATTTTCAAAAACAATATGTGTCGAAAATTTAATATTTTTCAGGAATCAATAAAATGTATGCTACAATAACAGCTGGATAATTTAAGAGCTTTTATGTGCCATATATTTTTTAGGTTTTTGAATATGAATACCGGTTATTAGTTATTTATTTTGTAAGAATTATTTTTAAAAAAATCCTCAAACAATCGACTTATTATTTTTGCTCTCAATGAGATTTAATGCCCTACAAATGAAACAAAAGATATGTATATAGATAAATTAATCATATTTTTTATCAGGTATTTCACAAACCAGATATACGTCTATCCTTGTGCACCTTAATGCTTAAATACTTGTAGAAAATTACACAGCAAACTATCCCTTGTTATATATTTTGAAACCATAAATTTCTAAATTTCTAGGATAATAAATTAATTTTTAAGGTCGCAGATAATTGGCTGTCATACATAAAACACAATCACACTCAATGGCGTACAAAATACACCAATTGGACAATTAAGTGTTAAGGATTGACATTAATTGCGTAGATGCCAAAAATTACGGAGTTTGAATATCACTATTTCCAAATAGTAATATATCCTTATTAAATTACAGAAATCTGTGATTAAATAATGACGGTTATTCTAAATTTGCAATCCTTGGGGCCTGTTCATTATATTCCAAACTGAAATTTTTATTTTCTTGGTTAACAAAACTTGCCCATAAAATGACAAGTGATCTTGGTACGATTTTTAAGAAGTGAAGAAATGTTATTTATGATAAGAACATATTTCAAAGCAAAAAAAAAAAAGAAAAGAAAGAAAAGCATGTTTTTAATTCCTTTTAAAGCGCTAAACATTTCTTTAAATTTCATTTCATATCACACTTTATTTTTGTTCAGAACGCGTTGAAAACGAATGGAAATAACAAGACATTATTTCTGACACTGAACAAAGTTCCATACATTTTTCAATGCGTTGAACAGGCTATCATAACAGTGGCTGTAAAATTATGAAAATGACGATACACTTTTAGATTTATTGTGTCGCCCAAGGTTTTCTCAATTTTTTTTTCAAGATTTTTTTTTTAACAAAAAGTGCCGATGACAAAGATTAATAATATTTTGCATTTCCCTTTTTATCCTTGTGCTTCATTCAAATATAAATGTGAACACTTACTCTAGCAAAATTTTGCGAGGTTCGGCAAGTCCTGGTCCTTCTATTGTTAAGGCACAATCTTCTAAGGTGCGTTTCAAGGGATTTGTAAAGGAAATCCTGAGATTAAAACGCCTATATATTTTTAGTTGACCTTCAACCTAAAAAAACAAGAAAGAAAAAATCATGCGTCAAGCACAGATTATGAAGTATTTTCCAACACATTCAGAATAATGCAGAAAACTGCACCATTTAAAAAAATAAGATATTACGTCCCATTTCACCATATGGAAATGTATTAACGCTTGTCAAAGCTAAATTTTCTCTGTTCCCACCTATAATCGGAAAATTATCCAAATTTTTTAGCAGCTGTCTATATGATATAGAGATTTGTATTTATTAGCAACAAGCATTCCAAAATTTAGAGAGATACATATTCATTTAAGAGATACATATTCATTTAAGAGATACATATATTTCAGTTGCAAATCGCCCTTCAGAGATTTCCTCTAATAAGAAGAATAGTATGCGAATACTTTTGTGCAGCCCCATATATGAGGTATAGCATTTATATATAAAGAATTACATGCAAAAAACTAATTAAATTTAAAAGCGCATACCTAATTTTAAAACGTATCCTCCAGCAACTATTAAGCAAAGACAGTACTGTAACCGATTTCTTTTGTGTGTCCCTGAAAATTAATAAAAAATGCTATGCTCTGTTTTAACGTGATCGCAGTGAAATTCAGTGATTTATATTCAACTTTGTTGGAAACTGCTAAAAGTTTAAATTATTTTTAAAAAATCGTGAAAAAATATTAGATGTGTGTGGCAAAGTTTTTATTTATATGAACATATTCTCTTGGAAATTGAGTTTTGGCATGAATTCTTGTTGTCTGATGAGCTAACTTTTGTGAGTGGATGTGGATTCTTTTCTGTGTCTTTTTAAATTTCACAAAGTATAAAAAGAGTTTGATGACATGGGAATGTCGCTTGCAAATTTTGTTAAATTGTATCACATTTCTTTATTTACTCTAAAATATGAAGTTTTTGCTAATGAGAATATGATATTTACTGCACCTTAGGAAGTTTTGCAATCCAGTTGCGGTGCTTCAGAGTCATGGTTTGGTGATTTCCAGTGATAGAATGAAATTTGTGGATATGTGTTTTTTTTTTTCTAGTTGCTTTGTTTGAGTAACCGATAATGGTAAAATAGAAGACTTATTTACCTTAAATAAAGCTTAGTGAAGCTGGTAGAATTTCATAAATTCAGGCATTTTATTGACATTCTTTTGTGCTGACAAGAGAGGTCTCCACACTGGGCATATTCAGAACTTAAACTACTTACTTATGTAATAAAGGATCGTCAAAATTAGTGGCGGAATAGCATTAGAAAGTTTGTAAAAAAAAAATAATAATACTTTTGAGTATTTGGCGTGAAAAGACGAAAGCGTCACGCGATTTGATGAGCAGTACTTTTTCTCGCCAAAAGCAAACGATTTTAATGCAACTCAAAACTGTTGGATTTTTAGAATGCGTGTAAATGGTATTTATTGAATTTAAACTTCAACAATGACAGAGTTTAATATATACATATATTGTACTACTTATATGTATTGCTCGTTGCTTTATTTATTTAATTTATTACTGGAGAAAATAATTTTAAAGATAAAAAAATTCATATTGAGCCAAAAAAAAGTTATACATTCAAGCGTATACAAAAATAGCAGTCAGATGTTTCCATAGCAACAAAATCCAATCGACAATGCTCAATTGGACTTCTAGCTTGAAACAATTTTAATTAATTCAAATTAGGAATTTCATTTTAATTCGCAAATTTTGTTGGTTAAATTTGAATATAAATGCATATAAATATCGATATAACAAAATTATACTTAAAACAAACTAAAATTGACAAAACTAAAGTTATTTAAATTAAATTTATCTAAAGAAGTTCAAAATGAAACTTTTTTCCTTGGTGTATTTGAAATAAAAAAGTTTCTTTTAATAGCATTCCATCGCCAAATAAGGATATTTTCAACATTTTTTACGGGCACTGTATAAAACGGGCACTTTTTTTTTTTTTTTTTTTTTTTTTTTTTTTTGTTAATGTATTTTTAATGTCTATATCTTTATGAGAAGAGCATTCTGTAATTTTTTTTTTCAGATTTTTCGGAGTATGCCCGTATGGAGACCTTCCTTGTGAGTTAAAACTAGAACAAAAATTGTAATTAGAGTTTCGCGAGCCGTTCTGAAATTTAGAATTTATAAAATAATTAAAGAGGCATTAGAATCAAGCATTAGAATTTAATTATATAGTTGTCTGAGTAGCTGTTAAATTTTAGAAGTAGCGTATTTTAATTGGAAGTAATCAAATTTGAAAGAATAACTTGATCGCATTTTTAACGAGCTATGAATGGTTTTTGATTTCAAGTCAATAGGCTCTAAATAGATGAACACTATTTTAGATTTTCAGTTACATTTTATTAACTCACCTCAATAATTAGAGGTGGCTTTTCCACTTGAAAGTCGTCTTCTTCAGCCCATGTTTGCTGTGTCTCTTTGACAGTCGAAATTGCATATATCTTCAGCATTGAATAATCCACCAATTTGTCCAAATAGTCGTCAACAGTCACTTCGATGCCTAGCTCTTCCTCTAGAAAAAAGTCATTGTGGAGATGTAAAGATACATTTTATCAAATGCCCATAATATAAAGCTGATTATAACTAAGCTGAAGAAATATTTACTTTTGTTTATTTATTAATTTATTATTATTATTATATATTATCATTATTATTCTCAAGACTATATTCTACTATCTTGTATTGAATATATCTGTGTACAAATGGCGATATAATTTCTCTTTAATACAATTTTAAAATGTAAAAATGCTATTATCCTGAGGTCTTAGTGCCAAAATTCTTCATTTACAAATTTCGAGATCTTGAAATACAATTAGCTACAAGAAAATACAATGAAAGCTATTTTTTCTTCAGTACTAAAGATCCTCAAGAGCCTAATTAAGTCTCTCGGTGATATTTGAAGCTGTTGTTAAAACCAATAGAGGCTTCCATCTCGTTTGATTTTCAATGTTTTTAAAATATTCTTTTCGCATAGGGTATCTGAGGTATATCTAACACCATAGTTCTTTCATTTGCATTTCACTTTTAATCTAGTTATAAATTGGTTAGTCGCTACGAATATTGAATATGTCCTCAAAATAAAATTGCAACCATAATCAGAGAATTAAGAATTTATCCCATCGCACATCGATTTCAGATATCCAATACAAAAATACTTAGTTAAATACATTGAAAAGCAAATAAGAAATTTGTTAATGATGCCTCCTAATGGAGGCATCATTAACAAAATGTTACAAATGGTTAAACTAATGTTTAACCTTTGCAAATGTCGTCACGTCTTAAACGCACTGAATGAAAAGTGCTTTGTAGAGCTCAGTACCTAAAAATTAGGTACTTACCTCTTGATTTACAATCGCTATTTTTAACAAAAAAAAAAAAAAAAAAAAAAAAAAAGGCATAAACTAGAATTTAATTTTCTAAAGTTTCAGGCCTGTTTAATGTATAGGACTTTTTTTCCTGTCTCTCAAATTTAAAAGGGAAAGTTTATAATAAAATTCCATCTTTTCAAATCAAAAATTCTGTTGGATTAAAGAAAAGAGTCGGAAATGAATGAGAATGGATTGAATAGTTTATTAAAAAAGGTTTATTAAAATTTTAAGAGATGACAGAGCAAAGATCGATAAAAAATTTCTTGTGGGAATTAAGATCACAGCTCCACTTTTTAAGTCAAAAATACATGTTTTTGGAAATTCCAAAGTTTAAATTTTGTTTATAACATTATGAATGGTGGAGATATTTTAATAAAATTTGAAATAAACTTTTTCCGTGTGAAATGTTATAGTATCGTCGTAAATAATAAATTAACTACTCTCCTTATCCAAATAATGCTGAATTTGACGTTTCCTATTGCTGGAAGTAATTGTTAAGTTATATGGTTTCATTTTTGGAAATGAACACTCCCAACTCCCATCACTTTTATTTTTGGGTTGAAGTGTGTATTTTTAAATGAAAAAAATTAATTATGTCTTCCATATTTATCCATACAAAAATTGCTTTTTTTAGTGCCCTCTGCCATCTCTTAAAATACACTCTTAAAACGAAAGAGCTGATTTGGCTTCTCAGGAAAGAGCTGCAATTTTTTCGATCATAAATGAGTTGATTTTCAAACGATTAAATCTCCTTGATTTAAATTTGGTTATTTAAACAGCTCAACTTGATTTAAACTGCTTAAAAACAACTCGTTCACTCGAGTTGTTTCAACTCTTTTCGAGAAGGTGCCTTTCAAAACGTAAGATGAGTGGATTTCTGCTCAACTTGAGTTGTTTTGTGGCTGACTTTTTAAGAGAGTACGTCCAATATATTTTTCAAATCTACCTATATGCTATTTCATTTTTTTAAGTAATAATACTTAACTTTACAATAAATTTATAAATACTTTTTATAATGAATTTGTTGCACTCAAACACTTTTTTTCTTTAAGGTTAGATCTCACCTAATTGCATGATACTTACTCTGTCTCGGCTTAAGAGTGAACGTTCCTCTGGCTCTTTTTACTTTTCTTGCAATAATCCCTGTGTAGTAGACCGTACTAGCTGAGAGAACTGAAGTTACAGTCCTCTTCTCGTCACTCCTGTTCTCAACATCGACGATCACTTGGAACTTCTTCCCTATCATAACTTTGTCTATGTCTCTTAATTTGAAATACACATCCTCTTTTCCAGGCTTAGGGAGGTCGTAGATATGTATCAAACCGCCTTTACTTGCTGCGTTCAGAACAGCCATACGTTCTTCAGATGTTCCTGTAAACGTAACTAAATTCGTATTAGAAAGAATATAATCATAAACACATTTTACGTCGTTTGTTCCCGAATTTTCATCATAAGCCCCGACCATCACTGTTGAATGAAGGAATAATTCAGAAAAAGGACTTCTTTATTCATGTTTATGTTTAAAATGATCGTAATTGACGGTTATGTTTCGTGTCTATTACATTTATATGCACAATATACTGATTGTATAAATGTGCATATCATCTATATTTTTCAAAAATGATTAAACATTCAGTATGTAATACTAATAGTCATACGTAGGGCATTATCATCGCAAAAAACAAACAGAATAGTAGCCTCAGACTCTGAGAGAGGCCGCAAAGCTAAAAAGCGGGTGTTTTTATTTAAAATATAAATTTAAGTATAAATTTAAACACCAAAAATGTTAGGGAGCCTCTAACTTAATCCTTGCCCCAGGAGCCTTTGGGAGTTATATCGATATCAAAATGACGCAGTTTTCTGTGATTGGTGTCAAGTACATTACGTTCCTCGTTTTACTCAACTGTTTAATTAAGCACTTATTGATTTATCCTCATAGGCTAAAGGTTTCATTTTAAACAGATATCGATAACACTTTTTCGCTCTTTGTCTAGTAACCAGTATCTCAATGATCGTTACATATCCAGAGTTCGACTCTAGATTGGGCAAGATTCATTGAGTCTTTGATTCTTTCGGGGTCGATAAAGTACAGTGATAAAGTGAATAACAAGCTGGCTTGGAACTAAACAATGGAAGTTCCGCGTTTGCTTGACCAACTATATGAATGCTATATAGATCCAAGGCCCATGTTCAAGGAAACAAATGTTGCCCATAGCCTTTAAAGATTGAAATGCACAGAGTATAGTTTAGTTTTTATATGGTTGAAATTTTGTTTTTTCTAGCACTTTTTTAAAGGAATGCCGATAAATTTCAATCAAATAAAGGTAAGTTTGAACTATGAGAAAAGTGATCGAGTGATTTGCAATGAAGTTTTGTTTCGTTACACTTTTTGTTATTGCTTTGTCCCAGAGAAGATAAGGATTCGAATTCGAGTGGATTTTTTTTTTTTTTTTTTTTTTTTTTCATTCGACCAATATACAGATTTAGTCTTTGCCAAAAATTAACATTCCGTAAATCTCAAAAATTATTAGTAGGAACTTGGTTAGTCTTTAACTTTGGATTGCCTTGTTGCGTGTTCTCTACAATCAATTTTAAACATTTTGTGCCATTTACACAATTGATAGCTCGATAAGATGTCGATCATAATTTGTGCATTTAATTTACAAAATTTGACATTTCGTCTCTCAAGAGTTTCATAATTTGAGCAACGGCACTAGATAATTTGAACCTTTCAACGTCTAATTAAATGAATGTATGGACAACAACAACAAAAATGTTGAAAAACAAATTTTTAGACCGTGAGTTTTGTTAGTATATAATAATTTATTTATAAGATCAATAGAGATATCGATATCTTATCAAATGTCAGTGATGTACTATAATTGTCAGTGATAAATTTCGATTTTTTTAGTTAAACTTCACAAATCTAGACTCTCTTACCTTCTTTTGACTTATACATCAATGAAATATCTTCCATGTCTCTGTTTCCAAATTCATCATCGAATCCTGCTCTCTTCGTAACAATTAATCTGCCAACACTAAAAAGAAAGATATTTTATATATTTAGAAATTGGATTAAAAACGGTATTTATAACATGCATTAAAACATTATGACACTAAAATCGTTTTATCAATCTTAAATTTTTTATTGTTTGTTTATTTATCTATTTGGTTTTTCTCTTTTACATTTATAAGGTAGAACTCGTCAAATTTTGAAGAAAGAAAATGTTTAAGAAGGAGCTGTTTCATTAACTTACAAATCTACAAAATTAGTTTTAGTAAAAAAAGCATTTTATATTGGTACGTCTAACTCTTAAACAAACGATATTTATCGTCAAATTAACAAAATACTATTTCTATAAAACGCAGTTGTAGAAATTGTTAAAATTAAACTTTAATCGTACATGTAAGCAGTAAAAAATAATAAAGATATGTTAATAAGATAAAGTTATCAATTAAGGTTCTTATGCTAGTATTCCAAAATGATAAAAAGCAAAATTTATTCAACTTTGACTCAATCATAGAATTTTTTTCCCCATGAAATCTAAACCCGGTATCATTTTCACTATATCAAAATTTACAAATGTACATTTCACATCTGTATTCACGTTTTAAAAAAAATTGGCATTTTAATTTGATAATTTTTATTCAAAACTTGAAGTCTCAATTCTATTAGCTGAAATCGAAATTAAACTGTTGATATTCTTTTACGTGTAAACAAAATTTTGTAAATGAAGTCAAAATTCACCGGCTTTTATAACAGAAAATATTGAAATTTCTATTTTTCCCCTTTTAATGAGAAATTGGCAACATAAAGATAAACACAGGCCCGGACTGGCCAGGTCGGCTGGTCGGCGATCGCCGAGGGCCCCCGGCCCAAAGGGGCCCCGGAAGTGCAACTCAAAAAAAGAATATACGATTTTATAATTACTACTTACATAAGAAAAACATTCAGTATTTTCCAATAATAATATGCGTTTACAGTAAATTTTAAACAATTGATAGTTTTTTCATAGTAACTTATATAGTTTCGCCGTGTCATTTCGTTGGACAGATGGAATAGGGCAGCTGACTGATACATCGTCCTCTCTGCAGTACTCATAGAATCAGATTCAGAGTGCATCGCGACGCTCACTTGCCAATATCGTATAGTATGGTTGTAACGAGTGCAATTTCAAAGTGTGGTCAACATGAAGCAGTTGTACGAAAACGACAATACGAAAAGGAAAGAAAAAAAAATGAGAAAATTTTTAAACATTGAAAAATGTTTAAAACTTGGTTAAGTAGTAAAGTAACTTTTAATACTTGGTTAAGTAGTAAAGACGACCCGATTCCACTCAATTTGCACACAAAAAATTAGTTTTTCTTAACATACAATTAGGATTTTTTTAAAGAATATTACATGCACATTTATGAAATATTTTATATTTTAAAACTATACTTTAAAATCACGATATCTTCTCAACATAGAAAATACACGATAATAACATTAATGATTACTTAGAAGCCTAGATTTTTGAACATTCAAATAAATATTAATTATAAAACTAATGTAGTTTTAAAATAAAAAAAAACAGTAAAAACATGATTAACTTTTGAAGATGCATTATAAAAAAATATTTGTGAAAATATTTCTCTGTCATTTTTTAGAACTTCTTTCAAATCCAAAGGAGTTAGTTCCTGACACATTTCTAAATTCATTTTCCTCGGAAATGCATAAGTTTTGCTGTTTTTTCTTATTCAGAACATATGTAATCGAACGGTGTCTTCCATTAATTGATAAAGACATCATATCTTTTAGAAATATTGTCAACGTTAGAATTTTGAATTAAATTTTTGGAAGCGATATCATTGAAAAGGGGAAAAACCTGCACTCACGTGACAAAAATTTCTTACCATTTGATAATTTATTTACCAAAAATGGAAAAATTATTCTATTCCCAAATCCTTTAATAGTCACGCATGTCAATTTTATGCATTTACAGTTAAAAATTAGTCAGAAAGTTTCGCGTTATTGAGAAGTGGATATAAAAACAGCCCAAGTTATACTTCCAAACTCTTAAAATGTCAGCTAAAAAATAACTCAAGTTGAGCCGAAATTCGCTCAACTCACGTTTAGAAAGGCAGCTTCTCATAAAGAGTTAAAACAACTCAAGTGAGTGAGTTGTTTTCAAAAAATTTAAATCAAAATGAGTTATTTAAATAAGCAATCTAAATCAAGATGAGTAAAGCATTTAAAAAACAACTCATTCACGATCCAATAAATTACAGCTCTTTCCTGAGAAGCTAAATCCACTCTTTCGTTTTGAGAGTGAAGATTATATTAACAGAAGTTTATTATCGTTATTAATATTTTTTAAAAACATAGTAACAGCCTTACACATTCTGAGAACATTTAAGTCCAGTTCTGGCCCGACTCTACTATGTAGAAAAAAAAAGTGCACACCTGATCACGGCCTTAGGTATGAGTCTGCTGAAAAAATTAAACCCTGCCTCTGATACCATATAACTGTCCGATGCCCGCGTCTTTGTTTGGATGGTGTCAAACTAGCATCGGCTCATGACGCATATTTATACTCATTCTCGCGAAAGTCATTCACTGAAAGCGAATCATATTTTATCCTCTTCGCTTAAGTTTTTTTTTTATATCGGATTGGCAGGTTCCCTAATTTTTTTTTATCGGCCCAACACTCCCACTAAATTTCTTTGCCTGCCCGGCCCGCAGACCGGGCTGGATACGGGTCCCGGGCCAAACCCGGGTCTATGCAAACCTCTTCAACAAATAATAGGTTCAATGTTCTGTAATATTATTTTAAAAGACCCATATGATAGCATAATATTTAGCATGATGGTAGGTAGTACTCCAGATATAGCTGTTACGAGTTGGCATTTTGCGTTAGCTATGGCCCCACTAGTGGCCGAGAGGTTCTGACCTCCAAACTGGTAGACGGTAGGTACTGGTTTCGAACCCAATCGCAACCGTCGGCCTAACCGTTCGGAGTTTTCCGTGGTTTTTTTCGAACCTTGCATTTTCTTGCGTAAATACGGGTTAGGTTCCATTAGAAAGACCCCCAAGGAGGGCACCCCTCCCCTTAGGGCCTATATCCCACGTGTAGATAATTGGCCAGCATAAAACACAAACAAACAAACAAAGCGTCAGATATATCCTTCAAGGAAATGTATGTGAAAGACTTTTCGGAAAACATGCTAGTAAGCAGAAGATTCACAGTTCAAACCGTGATTCTGGAATTTGAAGTTTTCATACTATAGTCGCGGCTTGAAAAATTGGCTTTTCAAGGACAAATGTGCTCTCTTTCGTTAGTCACTGCTCAGCTCTTATCTTATGTTTAGTAACTATGGTAACAGTCCCCCCCACGTGACCGAATGACAGCTCTTCTGTCTACACTGTTTGAGAGATCCGATTGGAGGAATATTACAGTAACTATACTACTCTTCATTTTTAATATTCTTCCATGGGTAAATTTATTTTCCGGAAGTACCGTGGAGAAAACGCGACGAGGGACTAGCATCATTTAATATTATGACAACGAAGGTAAAATGAAAAGAGGAAATTTGTCCTTGAAAGGCCGATTTTTCCTGCCGCGACTATAACTAAGGAACTGCAAGAAGTGTAAGTCACCGACTTTAACGAAAGTGGTATTGTTGAAAAGATCTCATTATGCGGAGTAAAATACTCAATGGAACTACCCGTCGGAAACGAGTCGTTTTCGAGATATCTGACAATTTATGTAACGTAGCTAGTGCATATTTACTGGGGAATCGCAAAAAAATTAGTTTAGATTTTGGCGAAAGTGGTATTGTTGGAAAGATCTTATCGTGAAGAGTAAAAAATTCAAACGAACTACCCATCGAAAATGAGTCGTTTTCGAGATATCCGATAATTTAAGCTACATACATACTGGACTAGTAAACACCTAACAGAGGACGGCAAAAAATTAATGTCTCGATTTTGACGAAAATGATGTCGTTGGAAAGATATCATTTTGAGAAGTAAAAAACTCAATTGAGCTACCCTTCGGAAATGAGTCGTTTTCGAGATATCTGACAATATATGTAACTTAATGCAGTTTCTCAGTAAGTGTGCATTAGCTACGTGATGCAAATTGTCGGATATCTTAAAAACGTTTCATTTCCGTCGGGTGATTCCATTGAGTTTTTTAATCCTCCCGATAATATTTTTTCAGCGATACCACTTTCGTTAAAATCAAGACCAAAATTTTTTGCGGTTTCCCAGTAAGTGTTCACTATAGTGTCACGTAGCTATAGCTACGTGACAAAAATTGTCGGATATCTCGAAAACGGCTCATTTCCGACAGTCATTTTTTTACTCCTCACAATGAGATCTTTCCAACGATACCACTTTCGTCAAAATCGGTGACTTACACTTCTTGCAGTTCCCTAGAATTAATATATATATATATATATATATATATATATATATATATACAATGAAACCTCCAAATAAGGGACACCTCTATTTAAGGGACAAAAATTACGGTCCCATAGATGTCCCTTATTTAGAGGTTTCATTGAGTAAGAAACTCCGAATAAGGGACACCTCTATTTAAGGGTCAAAAGTTGCGGTCCCATAGATGTCCCTTACACTGTATATATATATTAACTGCAGTTTTCTTTCTATTTTAAAAAAGAGCGGCTTATTAATGATTCAGCATTTTAAATTTCGTTTAAACATTTTTTTTTCTTTTTTAAAAATTTTAAATTTTAGTTATATCTCCGATATTTTTATTTCGCGTTTTTAAAGAATTTTGCATTTTGCATTTTATTTAAATAATTTAATTTGAACATTTTAATATAATTAAAATAAATAACTTCTTTTTATTTTAAATTTATTGATTCTACCATCTACGTAAGAATTTAATAATTATAAATCAACAATTTGGATTTATTAATTAAAGGATAAGTTTTTTGAAAAATATGTTAAAGGAAACACTCACACGTGCCTCCCTTTTTTTTATTACTGTTATGTCCCTTTTAATATTTACTTAGCTATCGCAATATGATTAGATTATTATGACTTCTACACAGTCATTTGTCTGCCGAAAACTAAAAATATACCTCACGCTCATTTTTAAGTAATAACCACTTAAAATGAATAATTCTTATTTTTTTTTCCTAGTATGAAATTAGTTTAGGTATGGTGTATCAAAGTAATATAAACATATATTGTGAAAGTAAGTTAACAACATTACAAAAACCTTTCATTTTACTCAACTATTTTCCAAGGGACAAAATAGCCTAAATGTGGTTTTTTGCCACCTAAGCCTAAATTAAACAAGTTGGAAATTGCACGTGAACGTAGCAAATGAGGTGCGTTCGTACGATAACGAAATTTTAAAAATATTCAGATCTTGCTGATATAGTAGAGCGTACTCCGGATACAGTATAGTGGTCGAAATCTTTACGTTTCTGTAAATATGCAGGAAGTAATTTTTATTACACCTCAGCAACGTATATCTTATTCATAAAATGTGAAATAGTTGAAAATAATTAAAACACGTACCAAACCATGTTTCCCCGTATAGCATTCTATAGTGGAATACTTTTGTGTGGCCCTGTAATTTAATAATAAAAATTACTTGCATCACAGATTGTACAGAATGCATATTTTAGTATATATTTCATAGATTCATGTCAATTCTATTATGTTCGAATGAATGTAACATCATTAAAATGCATTTGAAACTTTTTCCCCATTGACCGTAATGTAACGGAATCCTTTTGAATGTCCCTGTCATTGATCTATCCATCCGATTTTCGTAAAATTTGAAATGACTCGACAAAATTATGTTATAATTATGTATTTTAAATTTCAAAGGATTCGGTTGGGTAGTTTTTGCGTTGTTATATGCGGACAGACGGACAGACAGACGGACGGACGGACTGAGCGACAACAATAGGTGCTACGTATTTACATAATTACGAACGCACCTAAAAATAAAATATAATATTCTGTTTTCGCTAAATTTCCCGTAAGGGGCCCCTTTTTAATCTCTAGCCGAGGGCCCCCAAAGGAGCCAGTCCGGGCCTGGATAAACACTCATTTTTTTCCCTTTTTTTCTTTGCTTTAAATAGAAATGGAGTATTTCTGTTGCCATCAATAGAAAAAAGCTATTAAAAGCTTCAAAAAAATTAATATTTAAAAAACAAATTAAGATACAGATTTCAAACAAATTTCATTTAAAAGTACATTTTTTTTCCTACACGATGGTGTAAAAATTGAAAATATGCGACATTAAGTAGTTTGAAAACTTTTAGTAGCAAAAATTGCAATGCCGAAATTCATTTAAAATTAGAAAGTGTTGCCATGAGCAAAATAACGTATGCGTTACGCACAGATACGTTTGGCCTTTATAATATAGATATTTAAACAATACTAAGACATAATGCTGATATTACCGAATATATATTTTTTTCATTTTTCATTTTTACGTTTATATTTATGTATAGCAGTTCAGTTTATCTTCTATATTTGTTTGTCCGTGCTCTAGTTTGGATAAGTATACTTATCACAAAATTTATATAAATATATTACCTTTACCTATTTTGCCACCAAATTTCTCAGGAAAAACAGAAAAAGCCAATCGATTGGGATTGATATTTTCTTTCAATTTATGATTTTTTTCAAACTTAGGCGACCGTTTACATAATCGTTAAAAACTTAAATTTTCAATACAAACATCCAATTTTGACGTCACATTTGTATTCTTCCATAAACTATACTTTTGTATTTAGTGAAGCAATTTAGGAATTATGCAAATTCTAAAGTTCAAATCTTCGTGTTAAATTCAGTTTTAACTAATGGTAAAATAAACTAATGCGCGTAATATTTTAAGCAAGACATTTTTAACAAATTTTAAATTTTGATATTTTAAAAATATTTATCAGAAGTTTTATCATGTGATTTTCTTTACAAATAATATGATTAACCATCACAAAAAATTTCAAAACTTTAACTTAATATACAAAAATTATTTTGAAATATGTCTAAAACCCCTTTAGGATGTTCTTTTACCCTTCCTGAATTCATTGGTATCCTGGGTTTTTATTTCTCACCTTTATAAGAAATCGTAAAAATTCAATGAAATACACCAATTCGGACGCCACGCCATTCACATTAATTTTACACTAACATTTTATACTCTTTTTTATTTTAAAATTCTGTACGCACTACTATATTTAAAAAAAAAAAAAAAAAAAAAAAAAATGTTGTACGCACATGTTGTCAAAACACAAATAACAGTCTTTCGTGTTTAAAAAAAAAAAAAAAAAAAAAAAAAAAAATGTGGTGCTAATTAAATAAAATTTGTGTAGCAGATGCTGGTCTGGAAATCAGGTGAGAAGTGACATAGAACCTATAAGGATTAAAAAAATAAAAAACTTATTGTATGAAATTAAATTTTATCCAAGTGCTTATACATACTTTAACTCATATGTTTGATAATATTGTGCAAGAAATTCACACAAGTTTGAAATGTAAAAATTTTTTGTCCCTTTTCAAAATTCATATTTTTCAGGTAAGCCCATTATTGCATAAAGTACTCAAGCGATTTTTTGCAAATTTCTCTTGGTGTTAGAGCATAAATAGAAAATCATATATGTCAGACAGTTTTAAAAAACTTTAATTAGATACGTGAATATTCATACTTCTACAAAGCTTAATACCAACTGAGTGAAAAATGTCCAATCCGGGAATCGCACCCGGAATCCTTGGAATAGCGCTCCAAGTGCTCTACCATTTAAGCTACAAGGACATTTTTCACTAAGTTGGTATTAAGCTTTGTAGAAGTATGAATATTCACGTATCTAGAATTTCAAGCGTAATTTCACTGCTGAAAATTAATTGAGAAAGTGATTAATATCAAAAATATATAACTTTAATTAGTTTCCGAAAAAATATGAAAAATTTATATTGCTATAAAATAAAAAGGTTTAATCGTAGGAAAAAAACTGTCTGCCATAAATCTTGAGTATAATCTAGTGAATATAGATTTCAAATTTCACCAAAGTCGGTTGGGTAGTTCCCGAGAAAATGGGTCTTAAAGTTGGCATAATTTCCATAGGATTTCACCCAGTCTTGTCTTCTTTTGAGAACATCAAGTGCATTCATGTTTCAAAAATAGTAAGTTTTTTCCTATTTGCTTTTTATTTGTAAATAAATCAAATTCTTACTTTGAGCCCACATTGAGAAAAAAATATAGCTCTGGCATCTACAATTAAATTGGTGGCGTATAAAAAATAGTTCCATGTCATCATTATAAATTCTAGCTCCCTTTGCTAAAGAATTCTAAAGTATCCTTGTAGAATTCAAGAGCGTTCTGCAATATTGTTATTCTCAAACTTAATTAAAAATATCGGCAAACAGATGTAAACACAAAAGGTTTGATTTAGTAACTGTAATTCAAGTTTTTGAAACTGTTCCCGAAATCAAGCGATAATTTCTCGTTACTGAAACTATTCGATATCGTTTCGTCACCTAGACAACAAGATACTAGAAATGATAGGTCATTTCTTTTATTCATCTTAGTTGCTTAACCTATTCGCATACTTCAGTCACCTATAGTTTTAGTTTAGGTGTTCAAAAAAAGAGACTACCTATTCATTCTAGGTGAAGGTTGTATATACTTTTTATCTGTATGCAAGCCTTTTCGTGTCGAGTTTGGACTCAATCTGTTTCATCTCTACATCATAATCATGTCCATCATATTTATTTTTTTTTAATATGATGTGGTATCAACTTACTGGTAAGTATTTGTTTTCAACTTCTTAATACCATATTCAGATTCCTCGTCAAGCTGCCAGTGAATCACATCGGCATTTACTTCAGCAAATACGAACGGAGCGTCGTACAAATGACTGATTTCTCCTCGTCTTATGGCTACCAGAGATGCAGGTCCTGCTCGGTACAAACCTGTTTGAATAAAATAAATATTACTTTATAAAATGATGCTAACTCTGCAATGAAAATTAAATACGATTTAATACTTCCACGCCCACATAATATGAGAACAGTGGTTCACGGAAAACAAAAATTCAAAACAGCTGTTTTTAAGCTGTTCTTTTTATCTAGAATTGAATTTTAAGTTTTCTTAACGTTACCATCCGTATTTTTTCTTTTTCTTTTTATTTTCCAGTAATCTCCTAATTATTTCTTAATATGAAAACAATTTTGATCCAATCTTGAGCTATATTAGAATTCATTACCCATATAGCAGTTTTAATTTGCAAAAAATTTGCAACAACCTTGCTTTACTAACCTTTCAAAGCTGCAGCAAGTTCAGTATGCAAGACTGAAAGTTTATAACATGACTGCAGCAAGATAACGCAAACGCCGAAGTTAGCATACTTTGAAACTGCAACTAACTTGTCATGCAAGTTAATCATTTGCTGTATCAAGTTTATTGCAAATTAATATCAAGCAAGTAGAAAATTTAGTTCTGTCATGAATAAAATACTGCAAACTTTTGCAAATTAGTAATGTTGTCATACCACAATGTCTGTTTACAACCGTCACACTATAAGTTTAATCTCTTCAGGTCTATTGATGCATACGCACTGACGTACACTGACGGTGAGAAAGTGCATGAACCATTTCTATCACCTTTCACAAACGAAGATGATGTTTGTACTTTTAAATTAGTCCTTTTTGACATTTTATAAGTAAAGTGTTTTAAAAAAAATGGTGCCAGCCGAATAAAATTTGTGTAAAGTATGCAGTCCCGAAAGTTGTCTATTCCCTCAACGGGGGAATTTTTTGCTTTCCTCAAACTTGTGAACTGAAGCCAGCTTGCATCAATTTCACAACAAATTATTCATGCAAATGTATGACGGTTTACCTTGCAGGAGATTCGACGCGAATTTGTCAAGTCGAATTTGTCAAGGCAAGACAATATCAGAAAAAAAATCAAAGTTTGTGCTATCTGGGTAGCTAGCATTTCAGTTTCATCACTCTGAATGACAGAAACAACTAATCAAATTCACAAATACTCAGCTAGTCTAGATTCAAAATAGTGCAATTTGTGCATTTTCACTGAATGAAATGCTCGAGTATAAAACATGGTAATGAACATTTAAAAAAAAAATTCAGGTTGAATTTCATGTAAAATTGTTTAACGGTATCCTGACAAACTTTTGTAAGCATAAAAATTTTACACCATAAAAAACAAAAATACATTTTACATAATAATTTTCACAACGAAAAGTCTTTGCGTATAAATCCAGTAAAATAAAATCTATCAGGTAAAAATGTTGAATATAAATTAACTCAACGTCATCTTAACAAATCAACTTTTATAATAAGAAGAAATCATAGAAGTTTTGTTTGTATTTTCTTTTAGAAAACTATAACCTTGAATATATTGAAACTTTAATTTTCTTAATTACCTTGTTTTAAGCACAAAAGATACGAGTTTGTTAAGAGCTCACTATTTTTATGTTGGGAGAGTGAAAGTGATTAATTTTTAAATATTGTTCCCGTAGCCATCATTCATATTGGATTAATTTCGTTTAGAATATAAAACTTTAACTGATTTCCTTTAGAATGAATAATAATAATAATAATAATAACAATAAGATATTAATAAGGTATTTTGGACACCCCTAATATTTTTAAAGGTAATAATTTTAATCGAGAGATGGCTCAACATTTTCGCGAAGAAAAGCAGTTGAAAAGATAATTAAGGCTGGAAAGTGTAAAAAAGCGCGCTGTTCGCCATTTAGGAGGAAACTTGTTGTTTCGAGATGTGCTGATCTTAATTACTTGTAAGCTTAAATTCTTATTAGATATGGTAAAATTACATTAAATGTTGAAAAGTGGAGTATTTTAGAAAGCTAATAAAACATATTTTCGATTGCTATTGCATATTTTGCTTTAAAATATTTTCCTTATTCATTTGTTACAAGATTTAGTAAAACTACGTCCGGTTCCCAATATGGACAGCTTTTGTCCCCATCGACTACAACTGTAAGGAAGTAGAAAACTCAGCGTTGCCAAGCAATAATCTGAAAAGGCATCAAAGTGGTAAAATCTTTGTTCAACAAGATGCCATTTGAACAATCCCCCCAAAACCTTCCTCCGAAAAACCCTTGCAGAAAAATAAAAAGAAGTCCCCCCCCCCCTCCACCAGTAGGATATCTGTTGGCGAAATCGTAGGTACCAATGGTATGACTTCCTCAACAAAGGAGATCTGGTACTGCTTCTTTTGCAGTATTGATACTTTTTCAAACATGCGGCCATGCATCACATGTGGCAGATATGTTCATGAGGATTATGTGGGACTTACTGCCCATGGTAAAAAAGTATCTATTTGTCCATGCTGTGAGGACTGAGTAATAACAGATGTAAATTCGCAGATAGATGCTTTAAAGCTAAGCAAAACCAACAACATTATTTCATAATATTTTCTAGTAACTAAGGGGTTTTGCATGGGTCTTCGAAGGGTAAAAACCGAGAATGACCCCCCTCCCCTTTCTAAAATGCATGTTCTGAAGATATTTACTGTCTCCCCTCCTCCTCCGAATACTTTAAGATACATTTTTTTATTCCCTCTCCTCTAAAATCCCTTGGAAAAGTGGCTCTTCCATACACACTGTGTAGAAAGTCAATAAGGAAATACCTATCCATAATAGGGACAGGTAGTTTCTTATATGGACACTTGTAAACATTTTTTTGTTTTTATCATTTAAATTAAACGAGAATAATTACAAGGTCGGTAATTTTAATAATGATAGTCAATAGTCCAAGGATAGTGGACACATATTTTTGGAGTCCTATGACTTGTACATGGGGGTGAAAAAAATACATTTTCCTCAGGGTGTCCATATTGGGTACAGGTACCTTACCAAAAGAAAAATATTTTATTTTTAACTTCAAAGCAATGTTTCTAATTTACACACGCGAAAAATAAAAACTGCTATTGGCGACATTTACTCCTGGCTAACATAAAAGTACCCCGAATCATTTCATATTTTTGATGTAATACATGAGTCTATGCCACGCAGAATCTCCTGCATAGATTCGCTATCCATGATGACTTTTAGCAATATTATCAGAAGAAAGAGTTTTTAGGCGAGTTTTACCTTCACTACTTTCTTGTGGTGTTGCGTCAATAGCTTGCCATCCACCGTATCCAGCTGGCAAGTCGGGTCGGGCCATCCAGCAATCATTCCAGACATGGAAGTTCCTGAAACATATATACATATTACTATTATTTTAACTTTCTTCCATCTTAAACAGAAAAGTTATTGATTTCGTGAAAATTTTTGGAAATCCAATTTTTGACGTATTTGCATATATTAAGAGAATCCGAAAAACATGTTTTTACAAAATGTCTGTCTGTGAGTCTGTCAGTATGTGACAACAATTTTGTGGGGCGCTCTATCTCAAGAACTAACTCAGGGAATTCAACAAAACTTTAGATTCTGTTAGACCTTGATATAAACTAGATGGGATTAGTTTTTGGTGTGTGTCACTCAACAGGTAGCGTTGCTATGCTGCATTATTTACAATTTCTACAGTAGCCATAAGTCAAGAATTGATGCATGTATTTTCATAAAACTTTAGATCTAGTTAGCACTTGATGTTATGTGGTTGCGATTATGTTTTGGTATAAATATTTTAACCGGTGGCACGGCTATGTGGTATTGTTCATGATTGTCCCAATAACAGTATCTCAGGAACTAATGCACAGATTTTTATCAAACTTCAAAGATTAGTATTCTTTAGTTTTTAAAGTAAATGGCTCAACAGGTGGTGGCTCTATCCAGTTTTTTTACGATTTCTCCGATAATTCTATCTCAAATACTAATGCACGGATTTTCACCAAATTTTAGATTCAGTTAGAACTTAAAATATGTTGCTGCAGGTTAAATTTTGGTGTAAATTATCTAACCGGTAATGCTGCTATGTTTCATTTTTCTGGAAATATTAACATGTATGAGATAGCAGAAAGTTTTGGGATTGCCACATCCAACTAGTTTATTTAATAAACCGAAGACCGAAGAAATTGATTTAACAAAAAGGTGAATATGTATCTATCTCTATATTATAAAGCAGAAACATTTGGGTCACTAACGCCGTTGTCTAAACGATGATCTGCACTAATCGTTTACCCTTTTACCGTACATATTTTATGTTCTATGTATCGCATGATTTCAATTTTTACCATACTTAATAGAAAGCATGCACTTTGAAATAAATTTTCTTTGAAAACTAGCACAATTTACGTATTTTAAAATATACCTTTCAAGCTTCAGTTTTTTAAACTATATTAATTATCAATTTATTTGTTATAATAATTTAATGCAAATGAATACATATAAAATTAAGGAGACAGTGAAAGTGTAGCCATAATTGACAATATATTGCCTAAACTTATTAGAAAGGGATGTTCAAGATTAGTAAAAGCCTACCAGTCTCACATTTTTCAAATAATTAAACCAAAAGGAGGGTTTAAACAGTAAAAATAACTGCATTTGAAATTTTGTATTAAAATATTTAAAAAATGAGATTAGAACACAGCCTACTTTTTAAACATGCTATTTCTATTAAATTTCAAAACTTTATTAACTGAATATATAATTGATATATTTAATATAAAACGTTTTATGATGTCGTTGGTGAAAAATCTAGAAAAACAAATGTAAAAAATCCATTGAATTTTTCAATTGGAAGCTATTTTCACCAATATTTTGTACATCGGATTATATATTTGGCACCCGATATTCCTTGGCTATAGGAAAATTCAAAATGTCAGTCACAATTTCTATAAATTTAAAACATCGATTCGCATTACTTTTTTCATTTTCGAATACAGAAAAAAATATCTATTAATCTGTCTTCAGGATTTGCAAAAATGTTTATTTAAAATAATTTAAAACAAGTAAGAAGAATCATATGTTAAGCATAGATTATGAAACACTTTCCAACTCTTCCTGAAATCTTAAAAAAAAAATTAAAAAAACTTCGTTATTTAGGGAAATAAAGGGGAATATGGGTGTTTATATCGGCCATTTATCTGCACGAAGAATATAGGCCCTATTAGGGGGGTATCCTCCGTGGGAGTCTTTCTAAAGGAATCTAACACATATTAGCACCCCTAACCACAAGGAAATCCAAGGTTGGAAGAAAACCACGGAAAACTCCGAACGATAAGGCCGACGGACGTCATTGGGAAGGAACCCAACAGGCCCGTCTCCCAGCTTCGATAGCAGAATCTCTCAGCCACTGGTAGGGCAAGGGAAAAAAGGTGCACTGTCCATACCCAAATATGTATTCCAATACTTTTGAACAGCCCTGTACTTGATCTATCGGTTGATATACATACTATATAATGGGAAAATTTAGTTTAGCAAGATAGCGCCGAACTGTTTGAAATTTCTCCTTTAGCAATTTATACTAATAGATGGAAATATACTTTTCTTCAGCCTTGTAGTTTACCCTGTACCTTTGCCAGTATTTTGCTAAAATTTAGTTCAATCAAAATCACTTTTAAAACTACTTAAACCAGATTGCCAGAAATTATCATCCATAGGTAATCATGTAGTCAATTCTTTGCGTTAACCTGTATATTCTTTCATCTAAATTCTACAAACGTTTCTTAGTAAAATGAAAGCAGTTCAACGTAAAAATGCATAACTTATTTTAAAACCACCTTTAGGTAAATTACGCTCATATTCAATAACATTTAAGAGCTCTTTTATGTAGCTTTTAATACCAAGTATAGTATTTATATACATCATGTAATATGCATACATTTAGTGAAATACAAAAGCGCATATAATAACTAAAATCGTATTTCATCTATCCAGCAGTCATCATCGATAATATATAGTACTTCGGGTAGAATATTTTTTTTTTTTTTTTTTTGAAATCCTTTGTGTGTCATTGTAAATACTATGCACTTCGTATTAAAAGTGAAAAAAATATCAATCCTCAGCAATGTATATCAACTTTATTATACATGAAATACTTTAATATAATTTAAATATGTGGAAAGCAATTCCCTCTTTTGCCATTATGCAATGGAATTATTTTGTTAAGCCCTGTGAATGAATAATAACTATTTTCACCGCATATTTAACAGAATGGATGTTTTAGTGCACTTCATAAATGCATATAAATTTTAATATGTTTGACATTCTGTAACATCTTTAAAATTCATTTGAAATGATTTTTCCACTTAGGTCGTAATGTAACGGAAAACTTTTGACTGTCCCTGTAAATAAACTAATGATGCTAGAAACTTCATTTACAATAAGGTTCGTACTAGGGTAAATGTCAATAACTTCCAAAAATTTCAGGGCAATCCGAAAGTATTTACGATAGTTAGAGCGCGAACAGACGGATAGAGAAACCGAAATCATAAACACTTTTCAACTTTGTAGGAAAGCGTTAAAAATACGTTTTTTCAGAGTACGAAAGTCACAGGACACTTTCGATATCAGACGTTTTGTCGAAAATATTTCGAATTCTTCTGGAATTTCAAAAATCTTTAAAACATATTTGTCAAATTTGTTTATTTATTAACTATTTGGAAAACAGTTGTTATCCTCGGTAGAGAATTGGGAAATCTAAAGAATATATGAACATTTTTATTGGTTGAATTCCGCAACTTATTCGCTTTCTGTTTGGTCCATGTTTAATGTCCAAAAATGGAATACTTCTGTTTTTTATTTTATTTGTTTTCTGATTGGTCCATGTTTAATTTCAAAAAATGGAATACTTCTGTTGCCACAATGACAAAAAAAAAAAAAGTAATGAAAACTTAAAAAATCAAAACGAATTGTGATAAAGATTTAAAAAGAAAATTCATTTAAAAGTGTATTTTTTTTCTCTACGCAACAGTGTAAAAATTTTAAATGTGAGCTGTTTAGATGTTTAAAATTTTGCTTTTCCGAAAATTGTAAAACTGAAATTTCATTTAAAATTTGTTTAGGATGGTTCCAGGAATGTAATATTTAACCCATGTCGTACATAATATGAGGCGTTCAGAAGTCCATCAAATAAAAATGCACATTTTAGACAATTAAAGTTGTATATCTATAACCTACTGTTTTTTCATTATTCGTCTTGGAATATTAATGTTTAATGCATGGCGCACGTAATATATGACTCGTTATGATCATCGTAAAAATGATGTTCATTATTATTATTAATTTAAACATAGAATTTATTTATAAGTTTTTAAAATTTTAGTCTTTGAAAATATCATTTTCCAAGTAGTCGTTGTAATTTGTTATTACATTACAATATAATTACAATCTTGTTATTTTGTTGTTGTTGTTGTTATTGTTTGTTTGTTTTATTTTTGCGAAAAAATGGGTCATGTCATATACATTATATCGCCAAAGATGACCGTCAACTTGCGATTTTTTACATTTTGTTAAATATTTAGAAAAATACATCAGAAACTATCCTGAAACTCTAAGTGCTTAAACTGTACAAGTCATACATTTCCGTGAAGATTTCTTCCCGAAACTCCATAGGGGACCGTCGACAAATTGAAAAAGAATAAATATTTTTTTTGGATAACCCTGTCAAAACTAATGTAGCAAAAGCGTTCAAACTGTAGATTATGATTCAATGTCTTATTTCAATAAACTGTGTTCATTGTTATGCGGATAGCATGAATGCTCGTAGAGAGATTAAGGTTTTTATAAAAACAGTACTACTTTTCTCCATGTTTTTTGCTAATAATTTGCAGAGTTTTTAGTACAAAATAATGTTCTTTTCCAAAAAAAAGACAAAAAACATTGTACATATACCCTGTAATCATAATTAAAAAGTAATAAAAACTATGTGAAAATGATCAGGTTTATTAAATAATTTTTCATTATGCACACTTGAACACTATCAAAATTTCATTTACATATTGTGTTAGCTAAATATGTAGTGCAACTTTTGTGAAAATCTCAAACAATAGCTTAAAAAGAATGATAGAGTGATCGTCGATAGAATAAGTTCAAAATCCGTTATTCCCAAAATGAAGCAAAAATATTAGGAGCTTTATTCATATACCCATTGATTAGTGTCAATATAAAATACACAATTTGGCACGTACTATATTTGGATACAATCCCACATTTTTTGCTTCATTTTGGGAACATTATGTGCATTGTTGTTTGTCATATTTTCTGGTAAGAACATTTTTTTTTTTTTTTTTTTTTTTAATTAAGAACTCTGCAAACTATGAGCAAAAAACTGGAGCTGTTTTTATAAAAACTTTCATTTTTCTACGAGTATGCTATCTGCATAAAAATGAACACATTTTATTACAATAAGCCATTTACTCATAATTTACAGTTTGAACACTTTTACTACATTAGTTTTGACAGGATTAGCCAAAAGATTATTTTCAATATCTTTTTCAATTTGTTGATGGTCCCCTATGGAGTTTCAGGAAAAACCTTCACGGTAATATATGAATGTCACTATTATGCTTACACACCTGGAGTTTCAGGAAAATTCACTTGTATTTTTCTAGATATTTAACAAAATGTCTAAAATCGCAAGTGGCCTTTGGCCATATAGTGTATTAACTGTGAATTTAATTGTTGGTATTTTTTTTTCTTTTTTAATTTGTTGCTTATGTTAACTTCAATTTTACGTAATGAAATCAATATTCAATTCCCAGTTTCCCTAATTTTTGTTATTAATTTGTACAACTACGCAATCTTGACAACTACATTGCATAGCAAAATACAGTTTAAGGATTTTGCTTCGTAACTCATAAATTACAAATTTCTAAATCAGTGTAGAATTCATGGGGTGGCCCGGGGCGGACATTCCCCCCCCCCCCCCGAACAATGAAATGTCTCTCCGGAAATTTTGAAAATTTGCGTTTTCAATGCCAAAAAGTACAATTACCCCCACCCGGAACTCTCTAATGTCCTCCCTACTGAAGTCCCTCCCGGAGAAAAGTGCCCGATATCAACACTGTTCCAAACAAAATATCTTTAAAAAACAAATTTTTTATTAGTTATCGTCTTGCAAAAACTACTTTCATCTTACATGAAAGTCTTTAACTAAAACATAAAAGATGTCCTCAGCCAATTATTGAGTGACAATAAAGAAAGCGTTCTGTGGAAAGGAGAACGAATTCTGTAATATTATTATGCAATATATTTCCATTTTGCAATATATTAACAAACTAAACATTGAGTATTGAGTCAATAACTCTGAAATATAAAAGACCTTCTGAAGATATGTAGTGGCGCCATCTTTTAACGAAGAGAATAACTGATTGAGAAAAATTATATTAAAGAATTATTTTTTATAAAGCTTTTCTTAAGTACAAAATTAGCAATTAGCATATGTCAAGACAGACAGAAGCTTTCAAAATAAACCAAAGTCTCTCTGAAAAATGACAGTTTGGTTTGGCGGGTAATGGAAATTAAAACCTGTCTTTGGTTCAAACTTCAGACTTTAGTTTTATATATACTTGGATTAGATTAACTAGCAGGGGAGATCGAGCTTAGCTCGGTCAAAATTAACTTTGTATTCAACTCGATATACTATTTTCACTGTATCATTAACTCTGTATTATTATTGTGAAACATGTTTATAATAGTATTATTTAGAAAAACAATCAATAAGAAAACTATGTTTTTATGCGCATATTTATAAATTTTATTTTATTTTAAATTTTACAACGAAAGGACATCGATCTAAATCACTTTTTTAGCTCGACTCTGATTGGTTTAACTATGCATCTCGAATCCTCTTAAGAATGTATAAAAAAATTCTTTACATTCTGAAAGACAATATATTTTGCTAGATCTAGCCAAATTTGGAGGCATTCTTTCATTTGGCTCCAAATACGTGTTTTGGTTTTCGTAATTTTTATAGTCGATTTTTTGGCCATATGTCGCCAATATTTTGTCAAATATCACCAAGTTATTGGCTTTTGCCATATTCTCGTGACCCTGACCCGTATTACCCAAAAGAGCCACTAATCAAATTTGATCAAGCATGTGACATAGCTCAATCGTCTTCAGGTAATCAAAAACAGTAGAATATAAAATTGAATCAAAATCGTTCAAGCCATTTTTTAAGTAAAATTAACTTGGCAGCATTCAGCAATGAAGCGAAATGACCCACTAATATAATTTTGTTTAACATGCGACTCAGCCCAATAGTCTTCTCGTGACAAAAAAAAGTTTTGTTTCAAAATTTAAGTAAAATTGATTGAGTCGTTATTGTATATAATTAGAATGACCCTAGCTCATTAAGACCCAAAATGACCCACTAATAGAATTTTCGCGAGCATGTGTCCAAGCCAAATGGTTTTCTCTTGCTCAAAAACGATATAATACAAAGTATAGTCAAAATGGTGAGTACCATTTTCTATATAAAATTAGCATGACCCATCATGACCAACAAATGACCCTTATAATCGAAATCTCTTAAACGTGTGGCCTAGCTCTTTAGTTTTAGCAAGCCGAAAAACATTAGATACAAAATTTAGATAAAATCGATTGAGCTGCTTTTTAGATATAGTTGGTTTGACCCTGACCCCTTATAATCCAAAATGACCCATTGATCGAATTTTCACAAAAATCTGTCCTAATCCAATGATTTTCTTGTGACCGAAAACGATAAAATACAAAATTTAATCAAAATTGCGCGAAACGTTGTCAAGATAAAATTAGAATGACCCAAAAGTGGCCCACCAATCGAAATTTCTCGAACATGTGACCTACCCCAATGATTTTCTCATGCCAAAAATATGTTGTATACAAAATTTCGTTAAAATCGACCCACCCATTCTTTAGATATAGCTTGACCTTGACCCATTAAGACCCACAAATGACCCTTATAATCGAAAACTCTCGAATATGTGACTTAGTCGATTAGTTTTCTCTTTTCTAAAAATTGTTACATACAGAATTTCGTTAAAATTGATCCTGCCGTTCTTTAATTATACATAGCTTGACCCAGACCCTTTATGATCCAAAATGACCCATTAATCGAAATTTTTCGAACATGTAACCTAGTCCAATGATTTTATCGTGCCAAAAAAATGTTGCATACAAAATTTCATTAAAATCGATCCACCTGTTCTTTAGATATAGTTTGACCATGACCCATTATGACCCATCATGACCTACAAATGACCCTCATAGTCGAAATCTCTCAAACATGTGATTTAGCCCATTAGTTTTCTCATGTCAAAAAACTGTCACATACAAAATTTCGTTATAATCCATCACGCCGTTCTTTAAATATAAATAGCTTGACCCAGACTCTTAATGACCCAAAATGACCCATTAATCGAAATTTTTCGAACATGTAACCTAGTCCAATGATTTTATCGTGCCAAAAAAATTTTGTATACAAAATTTCGTTAAAATCGATCCACCTGTTCTTTAGATATAGGTTGACCATGACCCATCATGACCCACAAATGACCCTCATAGTCGAAATCTCTCAAACATGTGATTTAGCCCATTAGTTTTCTCATGTCAAAAAACTGTCACATACAAAATTTCGTTATAATCCATCACGCCATTCTTTAAATATAAATAGCTTGACCCGGACTCTTAATGACCCAAAATGACCCATTAATCGAAATTTTTCGAACATGTAACCTAGTCAAATGATTTTATCGTGCCAAAAAAATGTTGCATACAAAATTTCGTTAAAATCGATCCACCTGTTCTTTAGATATAGGTTGACCATGACCCATTATGACCCACAAATGACCCTCATAGTCGAAATCTCTCAAACATGTGATTTAGCCCATTAGTTTTCTCATGTCAAAAAACTGTTACATACAAAATTTCGTTATAATCCATCACACCGTTCTTTAAATATAAATAGCTTGACCCAGACTCTTAATGACCCAATATGACCCATTGAAATTTTTTCTCGAACATGTAACCTAGCCCAATGTTTTTCTCGTGCCCGAAAACCATAGAATGCAATTTTTAGTCAAAATTGCGTGAGAAAATCGCTAGATAAAAATAGCATGACCCACAATGACCCCAAGAATGACCCACTTACCGAATTTTCTCGAACATGTTACCTAACCCAATGGTCTTCTTGTAATCCAAAACGATACAATATAAAATTTTGTCAAAATCGTTAGAGCCGTTTTTTAGATAAAAATGGCTTGACCCATAATGACCCCAAAATGACCCACTAATCGAAATTTTTCGAACATGTGACCCAGCCCAATAGTTTTCTCGTGCCAAAAAACGATTGGATACAAAATTGCCTTAAAATCCATCCAGCCGTTCTCTAGATATAAATAGCTTGATCCTGACCCATTGTGACCCAAAATGACCCAGTAATCGAATTTTCCCGAACATGGGACCTAGCCCAATGGTCTTCTCGTGCCCGAAAATGGTAAAATCCAAATTTTTGCGAAAATCGTTAGAGCCGTTTTTGAGATAAAATTTACCCACACTCACACACACACACACACAATTTTTGCTCGCATTATAGTATAAGATGAAATGTATTTTTTCAGCAATACGAAAAATTAAAATTAATAAAATGTATGTAACAATATAAATGACGATAAAATAAAAATTGTTAAAATAAAAATTAGCTTAATACATCTTTCGTAGAAATTGGTTTTGTAATTTTTTTTTTCTATGAATTCCTTTAACCCTTTGCGGCGCAGAGCATTTCCATTGCGATGTTGAAATGAATGAATGACACCAGAATATAAAAACAAATTTATTTGTAAATACTAAAAAGCTATATTTCAAACATATAATAAGCCGAAATTTCTTTAACTAAAATTCTGGTGCCAGTGTGGCGTTTGGTAATCAAAATTAAGTGGTTTCATAGACATACTATCGCCTCTTAAGAGATTAACAGTTTCTACTCCCCCCTCCCCTCCCCCCGCCGTCTAATTAAAAAAAATGCCACTTCGTAATTATTCTTTGCTTTAAAAAAGTATAAATTCAGAATAACCCCTTGGGGACGAGCGACACGTATACGTGCCGCAAAAAGGCTTAGGAATCCTTGTTTATTCCCACCGATAAAATTATACTGTAAAATTTGCCTTATTCAATCGGAGCATTTTCTCGATTTAAGAAAGAACATATTTCTGTTTTTTAAAACCGGTGACAAAACATTAAAATTTTTGTAAAAGGTTGCCGGCTCGAAGGGGTTAAAAAATCATTAGACTTTGCGACAATGTTAACCATCAATAAGTGAGACAATGCAAAGCAAATAATAAAAATCTTAAATTTAAAAAGGAAGTGGAAAACATACCATATGGAATCTCTGTTTCTTTCTTCTACTTGGTTGCCGTCAGCATCTAAGAATATGTCCACAGTCAAAGTGTCATCGGTATCATGAGCAGATACGAAATTTGTGACGCTACGGCAGGGGATTCCGATAGCTCTGCAAACTAGGAATTAAAAAAATGTGAGAAGAAAGTGGCACGTGTTTAAAAATACTCTTTTAATTTTATAAATAAATTTAAAAAAATTTATATTAAAATTTACTATTGAAAAATTATTTTTGAACATTTGAATAACAGTTTCATTGCCATGAAGTAGTAAGTAAATCAACGTCCAACAAAAGTCACTTTTATTGTGGAAATGGGAAGGACTTGACATAGGCCATTTTTATAATTTTCAATTTTGTCCCCCCCCCTTTTTTTTTCCTTGCCACACTGTCACCATCCGTTCTATCATCATGTCTTTTGTGCATAATTCGTCTTCTGTGATGATTTAAACAACCATCTTCTGATTAATCTTTTCATATTTTCAAAACACATTTTGCACACATTTATATTACTTAATACAAATACACATTATTTATTTAAATCGAAATTCGACGGGTTCCACCTTATAAGATTAAATGCCAATAATGGCTTATCGTAAATTTCACATTCACTTGACATCAAACACGCTACATGTGTTTGCTACGTCATCAAGTGATTTTTAATCGACATTTTATTTGTATTTTTATTAACTTTTTACTAATTTATTTGCTCTTTCGTTATTTAAAAAATAAATAAATAAATAAAAATATGCCAATTTGTATAATTTACGAGCATTTTGGTGATTTATATAATTTGTCGAAGGGATAATCAAGTAGTACATGCGATTCTGTAATAGAGCATTAATAATTAAAAAATATATATATAATAATCAGTAATAGAGCATTAATAATTAATATGCATTAAAAATATTTAAATATACATTTAAAGTTTGTTTTGTAATGGTAATGCAT
The DNA here is from genome assembly GCA_964019185.1 of Maratus speculifer. Lineage (NCBI taxonomy): Eukaryota > Metazoa > Arthropoda > Arachnida > Araneae > Salticidae > Maratus > Maratus speculifer. The sequence goes on along the minus strand of OZ025290.1, from coordinate 49,080,718 downwards.
TTTATAAATAGTTTACACATGTTTTATTTTCATATATTATATTATACACATCCATGATGGGTAAGTATTACAGTGGCCCCCAATGACTAGCTTTTATTCGTTGGCATCCACAAAAGAAAAAAAAATTAATTGGAACCGGACAAAAAACATTAAATTTTCTTTTAATGAACTAAGTTTATGTTTATTTTTCTGTTAACGAACTATGCGTTTAATAACAGGTGCATGTTAAAATTTTGTGTAAACGCTAAATGTTTTACATTTTTATTAAATACAAAAATATCTTTTTTCTTGATACTTTTTTTTTATTATTTAGAAAAAAATTTTTCCTCGGTAGAGAATTGGGAAATCTGAAGTATATCTGAATGTTTTCATTGGTTAAATTACGCAACTTATTTCATTTTATTCGTTTTCTGATTGGTCTATGTTTAATGTCCAAAAATGGAATACTTCTGTTTTTTATTTTATTCGTTTTCTGATTGATCTATGCTTGATGTCTAGAAATGAAATACTTCTGTTGCCACGATGAGAAAAAAAGTATTAAAAACTACAAAAAAATTAATAACTCAATGAAATATTTAGATACAAGTTTCAAACAAGTTGTATTTAAAAATAAATTTTTTTCTGTATGTGATGGTGTAAAAATTAAAAATGTGCAATGTTTAGAAATTTAAAAATTTACATTACCGAAAATTGTTAAATTGAAATCTCATTTAATATTTGTTTATAATTGGTACAGAAATATTAACGTGACTCTAAAGGTCCAGGCATATTAATAGGACTCTGTTATTAAATAAGCTACGTTGTGATCATTATAAAAATTATGTTATTACAAGATGTAAAATAAGATTATCATTCTTATTATTATTATAAAGGAATAACATATATTTGCATTATAAAAGGAATAATATACATAGAGGAAAGGAATAATATATATTTGCAGCTACATTTTTATAAGCAATGCGCTTAAATTACTCATTGATAAGCTCATTTGCAAAATTTAACTCTTTATCTGTTGAGTAATAAATAATTTCACAATTGTGTTAGTAATAAATACTAAAAAATCACATGAAACCAGTCTTTTCGCTGTCGCTCGCCATTGCGCCAAATTGCGACTAAATTCTTCATTTGGCGAGTAAACAAGCGATTAGATTCGCCAAAATGCTAGTGCTTAATTTTTGCTTTTTCTTTCTTTTCCTTTTCATTTTTCATATATATGTATATATGCATATTTTTTAATATATATGTAGCGGATAGTTGAAATTAGATTAATAACAATCGTTGTCGCAGTTATAAAAACTTAGGTTATTTTAGAAATATTGAAAAAAAGAGGCTACATTAAAAGATTATTATTATTATTATTATTATTATTATTATTTTTTTTGTGCTACACGGCGAATCTATTTGCTAATACTTTTTTCATTTGGCGAATGTTTTTCATTTCTAATTAGCCAAATTACTAACGTTGGTCAAATGTTAGCGAGAACACTGCATGAAACTATTTCTAAAGCATTGTTTTTGTCAATAAAAATAAAATAATGATGCAATATGGGATGAAAATGTCACGTCTGATAAGATAAATACGCCAATATAGTAACCCTGTACGTACATTTTTTCTAGTAGAGAGATGATAATTCAAGTGAGCGAACATTTATACGCATGTGTAGAGCTTCACTCTAAGGCATAGATTAGTGCTTATGGATTACGTATGCGCATAAGTGAAAATTTAATTGATAGTTACATCTAATTAACAACATTTTTTTTATCAAACGAATGTACGATAACAAATCTGTAGACAAATATCTTTCATTTAAAACTAGTTGGATGTGTCAATCCCGAAACTTTCTTCTATCTCATAAGTACATTTTAATATTAAAAAAAAAAAAAAAAAAAAAAAAAAAAAAAAAAAACGTGGTGACCCCCAAAGTTACCCACTATCGAATTTCCCCGAACATTTGACCTAGCCTAATGAGATTCTGGTATTCCGAAAAGCCTAAAACGCAAAATTTAATTAATATTCTGAAAAAATGAGCTTAGTAATGCCTCATATTTGGTAATTTATACTAAAACCTAATAAGCATCTATTGATTTGAATCAAGACCTAACAGAAACTGAAATTTGATGGAATTTCGTCCATTAGTTCTTGAGATATAGTTATACAAAAAATTTGCAAAACGTAGCACAGCAAGACCATATCTTGGACAATTTATGCCAAAACGTAAAAAAGCGTCTAATTACGTTATGGTGTAAAAGAAACTGAAGTTTGATGAAATCCTGTGCATTAGTTCTTGAGATATAGCTAGTTTTAAAAAACCGTGTAAAATATAGCACAGCAGCGCCATCAGTTGAAGGATTTATAACAAAACGTAATCATCGTGTAATTATGTTATATGTCATTTTGTAACAAAATCTGAAGTTTGATGAAATTCTGTGCGTTGGTTGTTGAGATATAGCTATCAGAAAAATCGTGCAAAATGCAGCATAGCTGCACCACCAGTTGCATGGTTAATACCAAAATGTTATCAGCGTCTAATTATGTTTTCTAGTGTAAAAGAAACTAAAATTTGATGAAGTTCTCTGCATTAGTTCTTGAGATATAGCTATCGAAAAATTGTGCAAAATGTAGCATAGCAGCGCCACCTATAGGGCAGTTCACACCAAAACCTTATCAGCGGCTATGTATCTCAAGGTATCGCGGAATCTGAAGTTTGGTGAAATTCTGTGCATTAGTTCTTGAGATATACCTATCATGAAAATCATGAAAAACGTGGCATAGCAGCGCCACCTGCTGGCCAATTTACACCAAAACTTAATCAGCGTCTATGTATATCAAGGGGTTACAGAATCTGAAGTTTGGTGAAATTCTGTGCATTAGTTCTTGAGATATAGCAATCTTGAAAATCATGAAAAACGTAGTATAGCAGCGCCACCTGCAGGCCAATTTTCACCAAAAACCAATAGGCACTAATTCATATCAAGGTCTAACTGAATATAAAATTTTATTAAATTTCGAGCATTAGTTCTTGAGATAGAGCGCCCACAAATTTTTTGTCACATACAGACAGACTCACAGACAGACACACAGACTCACAGATAGACTGACAGACTCACAGACAGACATTTTCTAAAAATAGTCAAAACGTGTTCAGGACCTTCTAAAACGTATAAATCCGTCGAAAACCGGAAGTCGAAAATTTTCATGAATCCAATACTTTCTTCTTGTAAAGATAGAAGAAAGTAAAAAGAATGATGTAATTTTATACAGTAATTTCTGCTCACGGATTGTCGAAAGAAAACGCTTAGCGTTTTAAATATATAGATTGTTTTTACTTTCTTCTATCTTTACAAGAAGAAAGTATTGGATTCATGAAAATTTTCGACTTCCGGTTTTCGACGGATTTATACGTTTTAGAAGGTCCTGAACACGTTTCGACTATTTTTAGAAAATGTCTGTCTGTGAGTCTGTCCGTCTGTCTGTCTGTCTGTCTGTCTCTGTCTGGGTGTCTGTCTGTATGTGACAAAAAATTTGTGGGCGCTCTATCTCAAGAACTAATGCTCGAAATTTAATAAAATTTTATATTCAGTTAGACCTTGATATGAATTAGTGCCTATTGGTTTTTGGTGAAAATTGGCCTGCAGGTGGTGCTGCTATACTACGTTTTTCATAATTTTCAAGATTGCTATATCTCAAAAACTAATGCACAGAATTTCACCAAACTTCAGATTCTGTGACCCCTTGATATACATAGACGATGATTAAGTTTTGGTGTAAATTGGCCAGCAGGTGGCGCTGCTATGCCATGTTTTTCATTATTTTCATGATAGCTATATCTCAAGAACTAATGCACAGAATGTCACCAAACTTCAGATTCCGCGATACCTTGAGATACATAGCCGCTGATAAGGTTTTGGGGTAAACTGCCCTATAGGTGGCGCTGCTATGCTACATTTTGCACGATTTTTGCGATAGCTATATCTCAAGAACTAATGCAGAGAACTTCATCAAATTTTAGATTCTGTTACACTAGAATATATAACATAATTAGACCCTGATTACATTTTGCTATTAACCTTGCAACAGGTGGTGCAGCTATGCTGCATTTTGCACGATTTTTCTGATAGCTATATCTCAACAACCAACGCACAGAATTTAATCAAACTTCAGATTTTGTTACAAAATGACATATAACATAATTACACGATGATTAAGTTTTGTTATAAATCCTTCAACTGATGATGCTGCTGTGCTATATTTTACACGGTTTTTTTTTTAAACTAGCTATATCTCAAGAGCTAATGCACAGAATTTCATCAAACTTCAGATTATTTTACACCATAACATAATTAGACGCTTTTTTACGTTTTGGCATAAATTGTCTACGATATGGTGTTGCTGTGCTACGTTTTGCAATTTTTTTGTTATAACTATATCTCAAGAACTAATGAACGAAATTCCATCAAATTTCAGATTCTGTTAGGTCTTGACATAAATAGATGCTTATTAGGTTTTAGTATAAATTACCCAACATGAGGCACTACTAAGCTCATTTTCTCAGAATATTAATTAAATTTTGCGTTTTAGGCTTTTCGGATACCAGAATCTCGTTAGGCTAGGTCAAATGTTTGAGGAAATTCGAGAGTGGGTAACTTTGGGGTCACCACTTTTATATATAGTATTTGGGACCTGAAGATTCTGCTTTGGTTCTACAAATTTCAATTGTATTCATATTATTCTTTTTTTCCTTCCATGTTCAATGTGCTATAAGTTATTAAATTCAATGGTTAATTTCAAATGGTTAATATTATTTACTATAATTCAATTTAATTCTTCGTTTTGGTTTATTGTTTTATTGATAAAATCCGTTGGTGAATCTTGACTACTTTTAATGGTATTATATATATATATATATATTAAAATGTACTTATGAGATAGAAGAAAGTTTTGGGATTGACACATCCAACTAGTTTAAATATAGAAATAATTTATAAGTCTAAAATGTAGTTTTTGAAAATATTATTTTCCAAATAGTCGTTGTAATTTATTAAATTACAATTTTTACTTTCTTCTATCTTTACAAGAAGAAAGTATTGGATTCATGAAAATTTTCGACTTCCGGTTTTCGACGGATTTATACGTTTTAGAAAGTCCTGAACACGTTTTGACTATTTTTAGAAAATTTCTGTCTGTCCGTCTGTCTGTCTGTCTGTATGTATGTATGTATGTATGTCTGTCTGTATGTGACAAAAAATTTGTGGGCGCTCTATCTCAAGAACTAATGCTCGAAATTTAATAAAATTTTATATTCTGTTAGACCTTGATATGAATTAGTGCCTATTGGTTTTTGGTGAAAATTGGCCGGCAGGTGGCGCTGCTATACTACGTTTTTCATGATTTTCAAGATTGCTATATCTCAAGAACTAATGCACAGAATTTCACCAAACTTCAGATTCTGTGACCCCTTGATATAAATAGACGCTTATTAAGTTTTGGTGTAAATTGTCCAGCAGGAGGCGCTGCTGTGCCACGTTTTTCATGATTTTCATGACAGCTATATCTCAAGAACTAATGCACAGAATTTCACCAAACTTCAGATTCTGTGATACCTTGAGATACATAGCCGCTGATAAGGTTTTAGTGTGAACTGCCTTATAGGCGGCGCTGCTATGCTACATTTTGCACGATTTTTGCGATAGCTATATCTCAAGAACTAATGCAGAGAACTTTATCAAATTTTAGATTCTGTTACACTAGAATATATAACATAATTAGACGTTGATTACATATTGGTATTAACCTTGCAACAGGTGGTGCAGCTATGCTGCATTTTGCACGATTTTTCCGATAGCTATATCTCAACAACCAACGCACAGAATTTCATCAAACTTCAGATTTTGTTACAAAATGACATATAACATAATTACACCATGATTACATTTTGTTATAAATCCTTCAAATGATGGTGCTGCTGTGCTATATTTTACACGTTTTTTGTTACGTTTTGTTATATCTCAAGAACTAATGCACAGAATTTCATCAAACTTCAGATTCTTTTACACCATAACATAATTAGACGCTGTTTTACGTTTTGGCATAAATTGTCCAAGATATGGTGTTGCTGTGCTACGTTTTGCAAATTTTTTGTTATAACTATATCTCAAGAACAAATGGACGAAATTCCATCAAATTTCAGATTCTGTTAGGTTTTGACATAAATAGATGCTTATTAGGTTTTAGTATAAATTACCCAACATGAGGCACTACTAAGCTCATTTTCACAGAATATTAATAAAATTTTGCCTTTTAGGCTTTTCGAATACCAGAATCTCATTAGGCTAGGTCAAATGTTCGAGGAAATTCGATAGTGGGTAACTTTGGGGTCACCACGTTTTTTTTTTTTAAATATTAAAATGTACTTATGAGATAGAAGAAAGTTTTAGCATTGACACATCCAACTAGTTTTGAATGGAAGGGGGATTTTTTTATGAAGCCGCGAGGCATTTCTAGGTGCGAGGCCCTGTGCGACCATGCCTGTGGCACACGTCTAAGGGCGGCTCTGAGTGAGACTGCACAATATTCGATTCCGATATGAATCTTACCGACAAATATTGAGGAAGGCCACTACTCATTAACTCAAAGATAAAGCCTGTTTAGGAATTACAAAAAACTATACTCCTTTTCCTGCTAAAAAATTTTACTAATAATTCTTACCTTACAATGCTACAATAGTTTATCGATCCAGTGATTACACAACATATAAAAAAAATCCCGTCGGTTTTCTTGCAGATCAGATTATTTCGGAATAAAACGTCTTCTTTCTACCAAACGGGAAAAATGAAAAAAAAATCACCTAAAAAATTCCATGATTAATTCAGTCTGAATAATCCAAATAGATGGAAAAACTGGTGAGGATATTTTTTTAAATGGCTTCAAGGTTTTCCAAACCTGGAGTCAAATATGTATATATATATTTTCTTTTCCTGAGGATGCACTTTAGGCTTTAATTTACAAAATTGAAAGTTGAGGCCTTACTTGTGTCTCCAGCCCACATTTTATTTTAGCCAGATAAAATCTTTCTTCAAATTGATTGAACATGTAATTCATTTTTTTCCGAAATTACATAAGACAATAAGATAAGGGGGCAAGAAAAGGTATGACTTTTGGTGGTTAGATATAAAGTTTTGATACCATTCAAAAAATGTTTAAACAACCATCAGCTAACGGTGGATATGAAGTTGGGCACCGACAAATCCCAGAGTCTGAGGAAAAGAATTGGCAACCCGTTAACAGAATATCGCCATCGCCACTGTCCGTGATAGTAACATTCACTCTTCCATAATCGTTGTAATATTTTCAAAACACGCCAAATTAGCATGTTTTATAGCCTAGATTTTCTGGACGTAGGTTTGTGAGCTCAGCTTGCAGGGTATCTAAAAATATTAACTATTTAACTTTAAAAAAATCTAATTTCGCGAAAAAAGCAACTTTGTGTATAAAAAAAATCAACATTTTAAAGAAATAAAACTTTTTGTGCTTGAAAGACTGACCTGTGGTGCATACTCCAGAAAAGACCCAGCATTGCCCATATCTAACTGGCTTACCACCAGTGGTTAAGTACTGCTCTAGAATAGCTGCACTTCCTGTCCAGCTCCACGGAGCGGTTCCGTCCTCATAATTGCCGGACCAGTTGCCAATTAAAACTCCGTTATCATCATTGCTATTGACCTATGAAGATTAAAAGAAATTCTAAATTCGAATCGAGAGAGGCATTTTTTAAATTTATACTTGTTGTGCTTGAATTTTAACTGACTTCCAAGTATTCAATCAAGTTGAACTTTTGCATACATATATAAATGTGATGGCAATGCAATATAATTAGTAAGTGAGCATTTTTACTTATTTTCAGCTTTGAATCATGGGTGGATCAGAAGGAGCATCCCAGCATCCCACCAGGTGCATATGTCCTCTAGAAAGATGTGGGATATTAATCTTATTATTAAGCTCACTTCAGACCTACATTTTGCTGAAGTTCAACTGAGTTCTTGGAACTCCCTTCTTCTCTTTCCGTTTGTGGTTTACTGACAATAGAAAATGGGGGAGATACAATAGCCAGGGAGATCTGATCTATGGAGATAACTATCTCAACCCTACTTAAGTGAAAGATTTCTGTCCTACACTTGGATTGAAGTTGAACCACTAAAGTCATTAACATAAAACGCGCCGCCTGCTAACCGCAAAAAATCTTCGTGTGTGTTTGCAGCCTTTCAAGAGGTGTCAAGAAAGTTCAAGAGGTGTACTCATACCTTTAAAAATCTTTCGATGTATCTCTAAAATTTTAAAAAAGTAACATTATACAGAGTATCAATAAATTACAGGGCTGCCACATGTGATTATTTTTATATTCTGTTCGCACCAGTATTTTTCCTAATTAATTTTGAAATACATTTTTGTTTCAAACTTTGTCAAAGTGTCTATTAAGATTTTCTATTTTAAGAAAGTATTGCCAGTTAGAATTGAAAAATGGTCGCCTGTGGCAGCCCTAAAATTATTTTCGGGTTTTTCTTACCTCACAACTTATGAATTTGAAACATGAGGGAAAATGTTATAACATGTTTATAAATTGCAACTCAATTTATAACTATTTAGAATATAGTTGTTGTCCTTGGTACAGAACTGGGAAATCTGAAGTATATCAGAATTTTTTTATTGGTTGAATTCCGCAACTTATTTTATTTTATTAGTTTTCTGATTGGTCTATGTTTAATGTCCAAAAATGGAATATTTCTGTTTTGTATTTTATTCGTTTTCTGATTAATACATGTTTAATCCCCAAAAATGGAATATTTATGTTGCCACAATGACAAAAAAAAGTAATAAGAACTTTAAAAATAATAATAATTTGAAAACGAATTGTGATAAAGTTTTCAAACAAATTTCATTTAAAAGTGCATTTTTTTACCTGCGCAACAGTGTAATAATTTAAAATGTGCGATGTTTAGAAGTTTAAAAATGTGCAATTCCGAAAATTGTAAAACTGAAATTTTAATTAAGATTTGTTTGTGACGGGTCCAGGAATATTAATGGTTAATCCATGTCGTACGTAATATGAGGCGTTCAGAAGTCAGTCTGATTAACGCCATCCAATAAAAATGCACACTTTAAACAGTTAAAGTTGTATATCTCTAAACTACTGTTTTTTTTAAAAAAATCATTGGTCTAGGAATATTAATGTTTAATGCATGGCGTAAGTAATATATGACTCGCTATGGTCATCCTAAAATTGATTTTTATTATTATTATTAATTTAAATGCAGAATTTCTTTGAAAGTATAATTTTCCAAGTAGTCGTTGTAATTTGTTAAATTACATTTTTTTTCTTTTTCTTTTCTCTAATATCATAAAGCAAAGCCTTCTCTGCAAAATTTAGATGGTTACTCAAACGGCGTCTCATTGCGGAAGGCTGAGTCATGAGAACTGAAAATAGTAGTATCCTAAGAGAAAGCAATGCGTGAATCTAGTTAATTTTGTGCTCATAATAACTTTTTGAGAAATTTCATAAGATTTTAATCTTAATTATTATTTGAGTAGTAGTGTTTTAAATGTAAATTTCATAGATCGGTAGGCAGCAGCATAGAAAATCACCTCATCGAGTTTCCGGATGAAAATCTTGATTTGCATGTTAAAATGCAATCGGTCTACCAATTCATATCTTGATGGAAAACACATAAAAACTCGATTTTAACGGTTGACTCGTAGGTTTACCATTATGCTTTCCTGCACCCAAAAGTATGAAAACATGGCGGACTGAGAGCAGGAAATCATAGCGGTAAAACTATGAGCCAACCGTTAAAATCTCTGAATGAGGTATCATTGGATAGGATTTTTTGCCCATATCTATTGCATGCTGAATTTTTGCTATATTTTTACTTTCTTCTTTCTTCTATTGAAGCTACCTTCAATAGAAGAAAGTATTGTAATAATTTTTTTCGACTTCCGGCATTCGATGGATTCACACATTTTAGGGGGCAGAGATCTAAACTAGTCGTTGGGGGCCACCGTAATACTTACCCATCATGGATATGTATATGAAAATAAAACATGTGAAAACTATTTATACAATGCATTGCAATTCATAAACAAAATTTAAATATTGTTAATATACATAATAATGCTCTATTAAAGAACTGCTGATTACGGATTTCGACAAATTATATATAAAACGCCAAACTACTCAAGTAGTACCGAACTGTGTAAAAGAAATATCCTTATAACTCCAAAAATAATAACTCTATTAACTAACAATTAACTGCATCGGATTAAGCGTCTCATTTCCAATTAAAATATATCTCTGAATTGAAATTTGAATGAAATACAGGGTCATGAAAAATCGGAGAATGTGGAAAACAGGATTACAAATATCTCGGGAACTAATAATCCGATCGACTTCGTTTTATATGCAAAATGTGTGTTTTTTTATTGCCTTTTACGTCCATTCCTTAGAACAAAAAAATTCGAAAATTTTTATATACCTTTCATCAGAACGAATTTTTCGAGAGTCCGAAAAAAATAGTTCCGGATAATCGAGGTTGCTGATATTAAATAGGGTTCGTCCCATTCTTACATACTAACTACATACAAAATTTCAAGTCTCTATCTCAATTCGTTCGGGAGATAGAGCGTTTACAGACAGACAGACAGACAGACAGACAGACGGACGGCAAAAAAAATTTTCTAAAAATATGTTTTTTGGAATCTCCACTATCTAAAACGTGTAAATCCGCCAAAAAAAATTTTCGATTTTCAAAACGATTGCAAGACTTACCCTATACTACGTATGATGGGTAAGTAAAAACATGTTAATACAAAAGGTCCATCTGTCCGTGTGTCCGAATGTCAGTATGTCTTTGTGTCGTCATTGTATCATCGGAAAAAATATATGAAAATATGCATAGAGCTGAAACAAATTTTTTGTGCATGTTTTCGCCTGTGGCAAGTAGTTCTCCTTCAACTTAGACATATTCCGCCGGAAGGGGGCACCATAATTACTATTTTTGTGCCATTTTCAATTTTTACCATCGAAAAGTGTATGAAGTCATGTATAGAATTGAACCAATTTTTTGTGTCTATTTTTTGGAGTGGCCAGTGGGTCCTCTCTGAATTAAAATTTAAAAAAAAGGCCGGATGCTGAAGCTATAATCGCGATGTCTGTGCCATTTTCATTATTGTACCATCAAAAAATATATTAAGTTATGCATAGAACTGAAATAAAATTTTTGTGTATGTTTTTGGCTATGGTAAGCAGGTTCTACCTGAAAGATATGCCTTAAGAGGGCAGTGGAAGATATTTTTGCGTTGTTTTAATTATTTTACCTTCGAAAAGTAAATAAAGCTATGCACAGAATTGAACCAAATTTTTGTACATGTTTTTGGCTGTGGACGAATGTAGTCTTTCTTGAATTTGGAAATATTACGTGGAATTTCCGTGGGTTTCGAAATATTCTGAGCACGCTGATAGCGATTTATGTATTATTTTCTGCATTCTTCGTAATTCTATTTTCCATCGGCTAGTATAGATAGAGGAACTCGCGTCTTGCTAAGTCGACTATTTACAAAAAGCTGATGACAACAGAATAAGAAAAACTATTGATTTTAATAAATATCATGATTTATTTTAATTTTTTTTTCTTTACTCCAATTAATTGAGTGAAGCAGAAATTAAAGATGAAAATCACAGTTGGTATAGTATTGAACTAATAATATTAAAATATTAACATTTGTAACAGCTTTTTGAAGTATTAAAATATACGTATGAGATAGAAGAAAATTTTGGGATCGGCACATCCAACTAGTTAGGTTAAGTATCATCATTCGTATTATTTCTAATGTCAGCATTTGCTTTTCTATGCACATACAAAACGCACAACGATGAATAAGGTTTTATACGGAAGGTTTCTGAACAGGCTTTTGACAAAGTACACTCATACTGCGCTAAAACAAATTGTCTGATCAATAAATATATGAATAAATAAGTAAATAAAATTGCAGCTAAATAATAATGAATGAAAAATTTATCCGAAATTAAACTCAAAGGTTGAGGTGTGCAAGTCTCGCACGAGTTTATTGGTATTCTTTATTCTTACTGAGTGTAAGTTACAACAACAATGCCGTAAATATCGCATCAAATCATGATTCTAAAATATAGCACCTGGCTTTAAAACTGCAACAGTGAAATGTTTTAAACACTAAATAGTAAAAAATAAAATATAAATAAAAAGTAGACATAGTTTTTTTTTAATGTTACCTTACCATAGCAGAAATGGCCCGTACGACTTTAACTGGATTGCCTCTTGATGAAAAATCGAGTCCAGATTTCTCCAGGACAAATATACTTGCTGGCAAAACAGCATCTGCAAACTATAATAATAATAATAATAATAATAATAATAATAGATATCAAATCAATATATCTCCGATTGATTAGAAATGTGTATAGTGTAAAAGAACTAATGGCATTATTTTGAAATACATTTATAATATAAACAGAGCATTGCAAATATACAAGTATTATCTGTGCGCATTTTCATTGAATATGAATGTGAATTTAATGAAAATAGTTGATGGTGCTAGAAAAATGTTATGTCTGCAAGTACAAGGAATGAAAAAAAAAAATATGTTTTAATTTTTTAAATGTGTATCTTGAGAATGATCGTAGGTAAAAAAAAAGCATATTTATATATATTTACTGGGTAAATAGAATAAAAATTGCAACAATTTCCTCTTAACTGTTTTCAGTGTTTATTTCTGCAATAATAATTCATGTATTCAAATATTTTTGTTGTTGTTGGTGTTTGTCCATTTTGTATATTCAGATTTTAGCTTGGTTTGTGAAAGGTTAACAGACCACTATAGTGCTATTAGTAGTCTCTGTTATTACTTCTTAGTTCTGGATTAATTGGGGGTAATATTTCATAAATTATGAAATATTTTATTTACACATTATTAAAAGTACTTGTACACACGAATTGTTCAGCAAAAATAAACACCAAAAATGATTCTATTGAAACTGTTTTAACTGACATCTTATTTACTTAACAAACACAAATTATTATTTTTCACTAAAAGATAATAATACATGTGGATGACAAAGCTGGTTGAACCTGAGGTCAGAATTAAGATGAGATTTGAGATCAGCTAGATTAAAATACGTGGAAGTAGGTTCAGGTTAGAAAGAAAAGTATTTCCCCTTCTTCAAGTGCGATTATCTCCTAACCATCTCCAGTCATTTGTGTTAATATCAAAAGGATAAGACGCTTCACTTCAACTATGAAAATAGACGGAGATAGGGAGATAGATTTCAAGTCGTTTTACAATATAATAATCAGTATACTTGGAATATAGTTAATAATGAAAAGTGTCGCTTCTTCAACAACAATCCTACCGACAGTTGAAGACACAGTAGACAATCTGGGAAATCAATCAATTGAAACATTCATCTAATTTACAGCTTTATATTTCTGACTGAAATTTTAATTTCAGAAGTTGCGCCTTTACAGCCTTTGTGGCCCTAGTCTTGTCTATGTGTTAGAGAATGTATATACAGATGGGGGACAAAATAATACGAACACCTGTGAAATAATGGAAAATCTTTATTAGTAAGGTATTGGACTACCCTTTCACTGAAGTACAGATTTAATGTGACCTTTTATAGATTATAAAGGTCATGGACAATATTTAAAAGTATATTAAGCCATTACTCCAGCAGAATTGTCTCTAATTCCGAAAGGCTGGACGGAGAAAGAAATTGAGAACGAAGTTTGGACTCCAAATCTTCCCATAAATATTCAAATCCGGAGATTGAGGGGGCCAGGAACTATATTCAACTTCATCGTCAAGCTCTTCGAACCAAGGTTGAACACACCTAGCAGTGTGGATAGGGGCATTGTCGTCTTGAAAAAGCAGTCGCTCTCCATGGAATAAAGTCTGGACAAAAGGGTGGACATGGTCCTAGACTGGTCAGATAGAGATTGGATTTAATACTTCCATGCAGAATAACAAGTGGCCCAAGACCGTGCCAAGATATCGAACCTCAGACCACAATGAAACCACCCGAATGCTTCAAATTCACCACCAGGCATTCAGGTTTAAACGCTTCTCTGGGCGTTCTCCAGACATAAACGCGTCCGCTCGTCTGAAATAGGGCGAATAACGATTTATCTGACCATAATTCCTGTTGCCACTTCTTTGGGGATCACCGTTTGTGATCTCTGCATCATTGGAGTCGCTTGAAAGCATTAGTTGCTGTCACCAAGAATTTTCGAATTGCCACTCTGCCATAAATGCTCGTAGAATGGAGTTCACTTTTTCGTGTACGCTGTCATAGCTGCTGTATCGTACTCCTTGTAACCCCCAAAAGGTTTGCTGTTTCCGTAACCGATGATCCACTTAAACGCGCTCCAAAAATCATTCCTCTTTGGAAATCTGACAGGTCTGTCATTCCAACTTATTACAGACAGTTCGATTGACGCATGCAACACAGGTGACTGCTGTTAAGAGACTGATGATACCTTCCTCTTCACGCTCACTAGGTGGCAGACTTCTGTTGCAGGCAGTTCCCTCGCGAAGACTTTTTACTGGTGGGGGAGAGAGCCTTAAATTGTCAAGTCAAAATTCAGTATTTGCCAACTCAGTGAAAAGCGAACATAAATAATACTCGGTGTTTGCCAACTAGATTTATAATTTTACCAAGATATCACAATTAGAAAATGTAATACAGTTTTTATTTGTAAAAAGTTTAATAATATTTCTAATTATATTGGTAATTTTCATCAAATCTATTAGAAATGGAAAACGTATTATAGTTTTTTATTAAAGTTTTCAACTAATTTGCCAACTGTAACAGCATGTGCAATCGTTTGGGGGGAGGCTTCCCCCCTGTCTCCCCCCCCCCTTGGCGAGGCCCCTGGTTGCAGGTGGCGCGGCCGTACTGCAAGTGTGAAATACGTAATACTTGTTCATATTATTTTTCCCCCATATCTGTATATTGGCTTTAATAAATTGAATTTTTAATTAAGGGTCTGTCTTGAAAGACATAACGTACTTAAGAGATCTTGAAAAAAATCATTTTATGCCGTAATATATATCACATAATTCAACTTCTAACATTTCAGTTTAAAATATCAACCATTAAAACGGAGAAATAAAAATGTTATTGCAAAATTTTTGTGAAAAACAAACCACAAAAATGTTTATGCACAATTAAAACTTATACAAGTGTTGAAATTACATTAAAAAATCTTAAAATAGAAGTTTAAGAATGTGGGCTCTATTCTTTCAGATTTTACTGTAGTATAACATCATAATCCTGATGATTGTCGTAGATATCAGACGAAACGTCGATTTTAAAATTTTTAATGGGATTGTAATGTTAGTATAAATTTTAATCATGCCTAAAAAGTTATACAGGGTGATTCAGCTCGTCGGTGACAAACTTTAAGGATCGATAGAGCACACCTAGACGAACATTTTTGAATAGGGAATGTAGGGTCCCTGACGCGATGGTAAGGCGCTAGGCGCTTTCGAAAATTTGGGTGCCGAAATTCGAAACGTCATAAAAACTAGGGAAATGGTTAGATTTTCTTGCTTGTTGCGTCGAAATGATTCTGTTTGTTAGACTTTCTTCAGTACCAATTTGATAAGCGTATCTCTTAAAACATGGATAGGGGGCGCTGCAGACTTTGGAGAGCTAGACAACAACTTTAAGCCCGTTATTTTGATAATTTAACACATGCTCGCCAAAGTTTATACTCTAACTTAAAGTTTGAACCCAAAAGTAGAGCCCTGCAAAAAGCGTAAGAGCCGGAATAAAATGTCAAAGTACAGGGTGGTCGAAACTCGAAGGCTCCTAAGAGATAAACAAACAGATTTCTTGACTTATGGCATGCATTTTCATGATTCTGTTTGCTGGGGCTCTCTGAAACTCAGTTGAACGGTACAAAAAGAAACATCGATAGGGGGCGCTTTGGGCAAAAAACATAATTCGTTGACATTTCGGACGCTAACTGGAAACGGGGCGCTACGATCAGTTAGTAATAATGAAAACACATTTTCTACCTCTGCTCAACACTTCTGAATAAATTTAGACCAAAAACATCAATGATACTGGAAATTTATTTACAAAAAATAACACTACAGAAGATGCTCGAAATTTCGACCTTGGGCCATGATGCAGGCTTCGCACCTCCGTCGCATTGAGGAGTGTGTGTTTCCAACAATGCCAGGAGTATCTCTGATCTGCCCTGCAGCTGCCACAATGCGCGCCACAAGTTCTTCAGCACTGCTGACAGGTGTATGGTATACCTCGGCCTTCAGGTAACCCCAAAGGAAGAAATCCAAGCAGATGAGGTCTGGTGATCGGGCAGGCCAGTGAACTGGACCCCCACGCCCGATCCACCGCTGGCCATACCTTGCGTTTAGATGGAGACGCACGTCGTTCGTGTAATGGGCCGGAACTCCATCGTGCTGGAACCACATCTGGCGACGCGAACCTTCGGGTACGTGCGCCTCCTCCAGAAGCTGCGGCAGCACTTGATCCAGGAAAATCAGGTAATTTCCACCTGTCAGCCGTTCAGGTAACAAATAAGGGCCAATGAGGCAATCCCCCAGAATGCCGGCCCACACATTTACTGAGAAACTCTCCTGGGCTGCTCGGCTTCTGGTTTCATGTGGATTTTCATCACACCACACATGACTGTTGTGGGCGTTCCACATTCCCTCCCGGCTGAAGGTGGACTCGTCCGTAAACAAAATGCTGTTTACAAAACGGGGATCCCTGGATCTCATCGCCAAGTACCATCTTGAGAATTCCACTCGAGGGCCAAAATCCTGCTCTCTGAGCAACTGCACCCGCTGGATGTGGTAGGGGTGCAGATTCCGGGAACGTAAGATGCGCCACGCAGTTGCTTGCGAAATGCCAACATGTCTGGCGATATCTCTCGTGCTAAGACCTGGGTTGTCCTCAACCAGGTTAAGCACAGCCTCTTCGTTGTCGGGGGTGCTCACTGATCGCTCCCGTTCAGGCCTGCCTCCGTCGAAAGATCCCGTTGTGGACAACCTCTGGTGTACTCGAGCGAAGAAGGCATGGCAGGGGATTTGCCTGTTGGGGTAACGCTCGGCGTACAACCGCTGAGCGGCTCGTCTATTACAACCAGCAGCGCCATACGCCAAATGCATGTCAGCCAATTCAGAGTTTGTGTACCGTTCCATCCTACTACCGATCTGCAGACAAGTAACCCGAAGCTTAATTAGGTACCGCACGTTCAAAAGACGTGTCTGCGCATACAACTACGTCATCTCGCGTTGTCGTCTACGCGTTACGTATCTTTTGCATATCGATATGGTACGATATCTTTTGCATAAATCAGCAAAAAGCACCTTATGTAAATTTTATTGCGCGCATTGTGTATGATTGAAACCAGCTATGTTTGTTAAAAAACAAACAAACTGCAGTTTTAATAGCTTCTTATGATAAGTAAATTACTCTCTTGTTTTGTTTCTAACTGATCGTAGCGCCCCGTTTCCAGTTAGCGTCCGAAATGTCAACGAATTATGTTTTTTGCCCAAAGCGCCCCCTATCGATGTTTCTTTTTGTACCGTTCAACTGAGTTTCAGAGAGCCCCAGCAAACAGAATCATGAAAATGCATGCCATAAGTCAAGAAATCTGTTTGTTTATCTCTTAGGAGCCTTCGAGTTTCGACCACCCTGTACTTTGACATTTTATTCCGGCTCTTACGCTTTTTGCAGGGCTCTACTTTTGGGTTCAAACTTTAAGTTAGAGTATAAACTTTGGCGAGCATGTGTTAAATTATCAAAATAACGGGCTTAAAGTTGTTGTCTAGCTCTCCAAAGTCTGCAGCGCCCCCTATCCATGTTTTAAGAGATACGCTTATCAAATTGGTACTGAAGAAAGTCTAAACAAACAGAATCATTTCGACGCAACAAGCAAGAAAATCTAACCATTTCCCTAGTTTTTATGACGTTTCGAATTTCGGCACCCAAATTTTCGAAAGCGCCTAGCGCCTTACCATCGCGTCAGGGACCCTACATTCCCTATTCAAAAATGTTCGTCTAGGTGTGCTCTATCGATCCTTAAAGTTTGTCACCGACGAGCTGAATCACCCTGTATACTATATAATTATATTGTGATTTGTTTTTCAAAACTTTTAAATAAAATTTTGATAATGCAGAAGTCCAGATTATATATCAAAAATGCTATAGTGTAATTTTTATGGTAATCACAATTGGAAGTCAACTATCATTTCTATTTATTGTTTCTATTTTATATTCAAAATTAAAATGTAGTGACACATAGATTAAATAATAAGTAATGTATAAGACATTATGATGATTTTTTTTCGTATACTTTTACTTAATTTATTTCCTTGCAACTGAATTTGATAAATTTCATATACTAACAATTTTTTTTAAATCCTGACAAATCGTTATGTGTAGAAATATGCGACTACTAAGTATAAAACAGTTGATATATATACCTGTCCAAATACCCAAGGTCTCCCGACAGGCTTGTTATGTGTACCGACGTAAATCTTTCCTACATCACTCAACACACACTCCTGTCTAGCTATATGATCCTGCATGTAAACTGGATCCTCTGAAAAAATGTAAGAGATATCTATTCAATCTCATATAGTATTAATCAATCAAAAGTCAAGAAATTAGACATTTATTTAAATCTATATTAAAAAAAAGACTTCTACAGTATTTGTTTGTTTATATTTATATTTAATTAAATAGCTTATAAATCTATAAAATATATTCCTGCTAATTACAGAAAGTTTTAGCCTGTGTAACTGTTTATTGGTTGGCGGTTATTGCGAAATCTACTACACATACAGATTTGTAAATTCGGATCAGGATAGAAGAAGGCAGATTCAACTGCACCTGAGACTTAAATTTTTCATTTTGCGATAATTAGCCGAGATATCAATTAAATGTCAACGTAGAATGTTAAAGAATTTCCATTGTTCCAACGATCACTTTTTCGCATCTCCGAAGATTTTCAAGCACGAGCATAGTAATTGTTCAATTATTTGCTGCATTTTGAAATACCAGTTGCCTGGTCAACTAATAAAATTACAATTTAAAAAAAGTAAGAAAATTACGCACATTTTTACGGCACCTTTTCAGCTTAACATTATCTTTTGTTACAAAAATATTTATGCTTATTATTTCAAAAGCATATTTTTTGATGATTGCTTTCATATCTTCTACTTATCTACAATTTTAAATTGCCGTGTTTGAGTCTCTATTAGTCCAAGAGCCGACAGCACAAAAACCTATGTGATCGAGCACAAGAAAAACCCTTTATTTTCTGGAAGATTAGTAACAAAGAACTTAGAGGAAACACGCTTTATTTTCTTCGGTAGTAATAGGGAAATCTAATGACCCATGTTTGCCGGAAGTAAAGTGATGCATAAGCCAAAATTTAATACCACTAGTGGTTCATTCATAGGTTTAACATTGTGTTTTCCTGCTCCCAGTTTTCCATGTTTTCATACCTTTGTTTGTTGGACAAGCACAATGATGAACCTACAAGTGAAAAACTAGTGGCATTAATTTTTGGGTTATGCACCACTTCACTTACGATAGACATGGATCATTAAATTTTCCTATTACAACTCTTCCAGAAAATAAAGGTTTTATTATTGTGCTCGATGACATAGGTTTTAGTGCTGTCGGCTCTTGGACTATATAGAAATGCCAAAAAAAAAAAAAAAAACCTTTATGGTAAAAACATTTTTTTTCTCAAGAGTACTTTTATTTTTAAATATATATATATTTACACGGTAAAAATGTTTCTATGGGAAAAAAATAATCACTTTTTCTGTTAAAATTAATAAAGTATGACTTATTTAATCTTTCTTGGAGTTTCATTACTTGCAATTTATTCGGTTAAACTAATTCAGATATAAGACTACATGCCATGTTCAAGTTTCTTGATGAACTGTGGTGTTCACTAGATGTATCTAATACTCAGTTAGCTGTCCATTAGCAGCTTCGGCCAAAAGGCCCCTGATTCGAATCTTGCTCTGGACACTTTTTCACGCAGTTGGAAAATAACAGCGTATGATTTATTTACCAATTAGAATAATTGTATAAAAATTAATCAAGCTAACTGCAAATAACTGTAGCTCAGTTTTCGAATATGAGAATTTAGTAATACAGTGAAAATTCCAAAACTGGACACTTTTCCATTTTTAAAAGAAAAATCCAGCAATTATTAGAATCTTCTAGAAACGTTAAAATGTATCCCCTATGGAAATATAGCTATAATAATCGTATCTAAAACCAACGTTTGTAGTAAATATAAATTTATGTGGAAAACACTTTTATTTTTTCAACTGAATGATTTAGAGACTAATTACGTTTATATTTTAAATCCTATCAAAAACATGAATGTGAAAAAAATGCCAAGTTCGTTAAAGATTTCGCTAATAAAAGAAGTGATTTGACAAAAAATAATGATATCCTATCAAAAACATGAATGTGAAAGAATGCCAAGTTTGTAAAAGGTTTCGCTAATGAAAGAAGTGAGATCTAACTGCAAACCAAGTTCTTTCGAAGCTCCTTAAATCATAGCTCCTGTCATGCATAATATTCTTCAATTGCTTAAAATGAGTTGGTATGTTACTAAAACTATGTCACTAAAACAAAAATCCCATTTTTAGAGTGTTTTTTTCTTCTGAACCCTCTTTTGGTTAGTGGCACAGACATAAGATATAGTCTGCGTTTGAACCGGGGCGAATACCATCATTTTGGTTCCATTACTTTTGAAATCGGTTCGGTAGTTTCAGAGATTAGTCCCGATACTCGCCAAAAGTGACGCCAACTTGGCACTATTTCTGGTATTTTGTAAAATTCTCATAAACCGCCATTGTAATCCAATAATTTATCTTCTAACAACCATTAATGTTTAATTAATGGTGATTTCTGATTTTTTCCTATTTATAGATCCAATAACCTACCTCCACACCAAATTTCAATTTCCTAAGTCACCTGGAAGTAGTCAAACATTTCTATGAGTGAGTGAGTCAGTGAGTCAGTGGGAAAAACAGTGGTTTTCAGACGTCAATTTCCCGTGAACGGTAAAAGATTTTTTTAAAAATTTATAGGATTAGGAAATTAGAAGATGGTCTTACACGACACAAAAAATTGCAATTGTGTAGGTCAAATAGAATTTAAGTTATTGAGGGGTCAAAAGTGGCCCGAAATGGTTCGGGTAATATAACCCACGGCCGGTGTGTCGACTTTTACTTTTTGAACTTGGCTGAAACACTGCCGTGTGTCTAGATATCTTTTCCTACTACAATCAGATGCTAGTAACAAAAATATTGGTTTTTTTTTTTTTTTTTTTTTTTTTTTTTTTTTTTTTACAGAGTTTATAAATTAGAAATAAACTAACAAGTAATGAGCTAAAAAGCAAGCAAAATTATAGCTTGAAATCTCTAAATATTTCAGGTGTCAGTAGGTTAATTTACTTTTGATAATAACAATTAATAAAGAGTTTTTTGTATTTATTACCATTTATTTTGTTTAGGTTTTCAATTAAAAAAAGTTATTTGATACATTTAAATGGTGAATGTTTATAGCATAAAGCTATTACATTAGTTATTGTTTATTTTTTTAACATTAGTTATTTTTATTTAGAAATAATTAATATATTTATTGCTTAAGAAGCATGCATATGCACTTGTAATTAGGCTTTATCTTTGTACATCTATAAGTTTGACAACTTTATCTAAAACTATACGCGTTTAACTTTATGATATCACAGTAGTTTTATTTGTTATATTTATACTGAGAAAAAAAACGCTTCTAACAAAATCCAAACATTGTATTTAAAAGCTAACTTATAATGAGAATTTTACCTTTGCACCATGGATTGAACAGAATATAGATGTTTTCCTTGCAGTCGTGTATCTTGGTCTGATTGTGCCCAGTTACTTTCGAGATTATTTTCATGCGCCAAAGTCCAACACCTGCTGTGTGCGGTATTTGTATCTGCAAAGTTAGCACAGTCCTTTCCTGGCGGGAACAGCAGATGTCCCATTTAGAAGCATCCCGTGTAAACTTTTTTGAAGAAGTAATGGGAAGAATAATTAAAGTTCCTCCTCTTCCATCCGTTTTTTTGGGACCTGCCAATAAGAAGCATTACCATGCTTGATGTATTTTATTTTTCACATAACATTAATTTTCTATACATTATATTCCAATAGAATTTAACTATATTTTATCTATAGATACTTATACAACACATAAAATGTATTTTTTTCCCACATAGTCCAAGAGGATTGTTACCCCTAGTGGTTGACTCGTAGGTTTAGCATTGTGTTTGCCGTACAATCAAAAATTTGAAAACATGGAAATCTGGGTGCAGGAAAACACGATGCTAAGCCCACGAGTCAACCACTAGTGGTATCAATTTTCGGTTTATGCAGCACTTCACTTCCGGCAGACATGGATCATTAGATTCCTCTATTACTACTCTTCCATAAAATAAAGGATTTTTTTCTTGTGCTCGATGAAGTAGGATTTTGTGCGGTCGGTTCTTGGACTAACATATCTATCTGGAAACATGTTTGTTGCAAACTTAGTTGAATTGTACTTAACAGTAAATATTCATTTAAAGGGAACAACGATAAAAACTACCAAAATTAAATGAGATATCATTTGTTATTCTTCAGAATACAAGTAACATATAGGCTGTAAGGCTTTTTTTTACATATAATCCAAAATAGTGATCATAAGAATTATTCCCCCCCCCCCTCTCCTTCCTCATATTTGACATATTCACTATAACTTTCAAGTCGTCAAGCCAAATGTTTTATGCTGCATTTTTATTTAATTACATCTTTTACCACATAACTTATCAACATTTTTTTATCAGAATGATTTCAAATAAGCTTTTGGTGTGATTTTAAAAGCCAAATCCCAATATCATGTCCAGGGATCGACTTTGACGCCAGGGGTCATTAGGCAAGGCAGACAGTAGAACTTCTAACATTTGGTTTTTTAAAAAGGCATTGCTAGTCTGATGTTATACAGGGAGATTTCCTAAGACCATACAAACTGTATAGAGGTGAAATGATACTTTGACTGCATAAAAATTGACTGAAAATATATATTTATATGCTTATTAGTTTTTGAGGAAAGGATAAAAGAAAAAGTTTGACATCAAACCTTGCCCACATAAAGTAAGCTATTTCGGCATTATGGACTCAAGTTAAATCATATAAGGTATCATAACACATGATGTTTTCATGAGAAGAGGTTTAATATGTCCACCATGCATGCCGAAGAGGGTCAATTCAACTAGGAATGGACGAATGAATATCCATCATCGCGGTTTCCTTGAAAATTCGTAAAAACGTTTCTGCTCTTTTTTTTTTTTTTTTTTTTTGCCAACTGAATGGGTCTATGGAGTGCGAGCCCACCCAATAATTCGATCCGATCTCCGATCCTCCACCCAATTTCACAATTTCAATTTATTTAATTCATTATTAATTTTTATTTTAACTATTTAATTGTTGAAATGAAATTTAGTTTTATTAATTTACTCAAAATAGTTTTGTTTGAAAAATAGTAAGGACATAAGTTAAATTGACAGGAGCATTGAAAACCCCATTCGGATGTATAGTTAAAATTCTCATAAAAACAAATTTCCTGTATTTTTTTCCATCGATTGAGATGTTTGGAATAAATAAAGCGCTTAGATTTCTAAAATGTGTGCTTTTCCTTCATTTAGATTTTTGCAATTTCGATAGTTAGCAATTTCAATTGTATTTAAAATAAATATTAATGTATGTATTTATAAGAAAGAAATAAGAATATAAATTAATAAAATTATTTATAAAAGTTATAATAAACACAATAATTTAAAAAGTTCTTAGAAAAAACATAATTTAATTTTAATCTTTAGTCTTTCGCTTTTCCCCTTTCTCCACACAATACACACTAAGAGAAAAAATATTATGTATGTTATTTTATTCAACAGTTTTTAGACCCACCCAATATTTTTGAAAAGTTGGCGCTACTGTTCGCAAATATGTTTCAATTTCTTTGTGAAACAAATCACTATCATAGACATATTCAATAACATCAATAGATGCAGATGTTATTTCGAATATTGAAGATTGGGGCACATGTGAACATTGCAAATTTTCACGAATTATTGCATGGTTTATTTTTTATTATTTGAAAAAAATCACCAACAATGACAACCCCTGTAGACATATGGTAAAAAGTTTTTGAAGCTCTTTGACATTTTGTTTGTCCTCAGTAGCAAAAACACTGTTATAGATCTCAAAAATAAATTCTCAGTTACAACTTGCTAAATGAATAACTTTATTTATTTAGTTATTTATTTGAATTTTAATGTTTTGGCATATGCTACGAATACTAATAAATATTTTTTATTAAAATATTTTTCTTCTAAAATTGAGAAATGTTAAATATTTGTTAATTTAGCTCTAGTAGCCATGAGAAGAGTACTTGTGAACAGATTAGTTGGAAGCAAATATGAACAGTTCATAAGTGCCCAGCAATCATTCTATGATTCTGTTTCTATCAGTTAACTTCATTAGATATAATGTCAGCTCCAATATTTATAATTTTTGTCAAATAGACGACTTTTCGTCATAAAACATTTGATTGGGTATTGAAACTTCCATAAAAACATCTTTCAACAAGCACATCAAGAACACAAACTCGTTTATGTTTAATTGTAATTTAAATAAATTTAATGTTTTCTGAAATGCAGTAATGCTATGCAATATTTTACAAGACGGTTTAAAATAATATTTTTACGTTTTGTTAATATAAAAAGTATTATGTTAAACAACTTTACAAATTTTTCTATTTCATTTCTTCCAAATTTCCAATGATAAATTACTTTCTTCTCCAAAATAGCTATGTACGTTTGATGCTTTGAATGGAGATAATTCTTTGAATTTCTTTTCAAATATCTCGCTCAAATTTTAACATTTTTACATGATTTTTTTTTTTTTTTTTTTTTTTTTTTTTTTTTTTTTTTTTGCATGGGATAGCTGAGGACAATCCACAACCGGGCTATTTTTTACTTTTTGGATTTTGGTTTCAGATTTTTTTTAAATACTTTAACTTTCAAAATCGGTTTGAACTGGTTATGAAATTGGAACTATCTTAATATAAAAATAATATAACCAAAATCGAAAAAGTAAAAACTAGCCCGATTGTAGATCAACTTTAGCTGTCCTATGCAGAAGAAAAAAAAATCACGTCAAAATATTAAATTATGAGCGAGATATTTGAAAAGAACGCCCCCATAGACTTTACATTATCATCCGATTCTTTTTCAATCAGTAGTGTGGCCTCTTAAAAAAATAAAATTTTCATGTTTTTATAAATGCGTTAATATTATGCAACATTTTACAAAACGGTTTAAAACGATATTTTTACGCATTACTTATATAAAAAGTATTTCGTTAAACAACTTTACAAATTTTTCTATTTTATTTCTTCTCATTCTTATTTTTTCATTACTTTCATCTCTAAAATAACTATGTACGTATGATGCTTAAATATCAGTAAGATCTTAAGAAAATAAAATTTTCAAACTGGTAGTTACCATAAAATCTCGATTGCAAGCAACCCTCCTCCCTCTTTCAAAAGCAAAATAATTAAAATTGGTAAGGGGAAGGGGGGGGGGGATTATAATCGAGATTTTTTTAATCATTATAAAACCTTTCTTTATCATTAATTTAGAAATAAATAACGCAAATACAGGAGTAAAAATCATTCGTATTTTGGCAAACTTCCGATAAATATTACCTAAATGCCCTCTCCCTAAAATCTCCACGAAACAAAAACCCTTCGGCAAAATTTGAAAGCTTTATAATTTTTTTCCAGTATACTTCTTTATTTTTTTTATTTTATTGCAACAATAATTAATCATCTAATGCTTCATTCTTCCCCCAATCTACTTATTTTCATTTTATAATCTTATGCTTACCATCTTAAAATTACCATCTATAAAACAATGTTCTGTTTACTATATTCAGTAGTTTTTATTTATAGACAATAACCCAGTAATTAGAAAAAGCTTTATTTATGTTAACTGTTCACATATGCCCTAGTCTCCCCTATCCACTCAAGTAAATATAGAATCATGCAAGTAGGGATGTTCACATTCGTACTTTGTTCTATTTTTCATCCATCGGATGTGTCGACAGAATTTTTAACACTTTCCAACAAAGTTGAAAAGTATTTATGCTTTCGGTTTGTCTATTCATCTCTCTGTCTGGCCGCGATCTAACTCTTGTAATTATATTCAGATTACCGTGAAAATTTTTGGACGTTATTGACATTTACCCTAGCACAAACTCTATTGAAAATGAAGTTTCAACCATAATTAGTATTTTTACAGGGACAGTCAAAAGTTTCTCATTACATTACGGTCTATGGGGAAAATCGTTTCAAATTAATTTTAAAGATGTTACACCCTGTCAAACATATTCAAATTTATATGCATCTACGAAGTGCACTAAACTATGCATTTTGTAAAGTATGCAGTGAAAAGAATAGTTATTATTCATTTACAGGGCCACACAAAAGAATTTCATTAAATAATAATAAAGGGTGGAATTGTTTGCAACATATATTGATTATGGTAAACAGTTTCATGTATAATCAAATTGATATACGTCGCTGAGGCTTAATATGAGTTATTTCACGCATAATACGAACTGCATAGCATTTACAGAGACACACAAAAATTTCAAATAATATATTGCAACTGAAGTACTGTATATTATGGATGATAGCTATTGGGTGGATGAAATGCATTTTTAATTATGATATGCGCGTTTATGTTTCACTAAATGTATACATGTCATATGATGTGCATAAATGCTAATAGTTACACAATTTAGATATATAGATTTACACAAAAGATCTCGGAAAGGTTACTGAATGTGAGCGTAAATTTCCAAAGGTGCTTTTTAAAAAAGTTATGCATTTTTACGCTGAACTGCATTCAGTTTACTAAGAAATGTTTTACTAAGAATTGTTTTCAACACAATCTAACTGATTGTTAAAGTAATCATACGAATTGAATATTTCCAACTGAGCGAAAAATTGACCAGGCTGGGAATCGAACTCAGATACTTGGCTTACAAGGCCAATGCTTTACCTGTTAAGCTACCTGAGCGATAGCCAGCTGGGATTTTTCGCTCAGATAACCTTATTGGTCATAACATCTCGTCTATCATTGAAAATAATGTATTGTGTGAAAATTGTGTTGAAAATAATAGTATATCTACGTACCCATCGTCATATGGAGTTCCATTACCTGCGGTCTATTCTGTTGAGCTGTCTAAATGACAGACCAGATGTTATGACCAACAAGGTTATCTGAGCGAAAAATCCCAGCTGGCGATCGCCCAGGTAGCTTAACAGGTAAAGCATTGGCCTTGTAAGCCAAGTATCCGGGTTCGATTCCCAGCCTGGTCAATTTTTCGCTCAGTTGGAAATATTCAATTCGTATGATTTAAGTAGTTTAAAGAGTATTTTTGTTTGACTTAATTTTAGCAAAATACTGCTTTCGTGTATTAAACGTATAAGGTAAACTACAGGTGGGTAAAAATATATGCATATAAAATTTAAAAAGTAAAAAACGCCCTTTGTACAGATCGATCTCAGCTAGCCAGACCAAAAATAATTGTTAAAAATTACAAAAATTAAAATAAAATATGAATGAAAAATTTCTTCCACAGCATTTGCATTAATGATGCGGTTTTTGCAGATGACTAAAGTAGCCTCTGTGAATTTAGTATAAAACACTGATTTTCTTCTCTTTAAAATGTAAACATGTAAGCATAAAAAACAAATTCGTTCGAATACTTTACCGAAAGTAAGTTCCAACTTCACGCTGTCTGTGTCCATATTGAAGGGCCTGTTGAACCGAATCGCAAAATAGAAAGGCTCTCCTCTTCTGAAAACTGGCGAGGGATCATTACCTTCCAGTAAGTCGTAGTTTTCTGTATGATGAGACTTCGCATTATCCTTGCAGTAAAATTCGCAAGCATCGACTCCTATTGGTTGAGGCAAAGACCTGTCAACTGAAAAGTACAGAATTTTGATTAATTAAATTCAAAGGTCAGATGCACTAATTGTTTACATATAATGTTCACACAAGTAAATCATAAATAAACTAAAAATCTTTATAAAATTTATAAGAATTTTACAGTCAGAGTTCTTGTGTGTTAAAAGGAATAGTTTGTATTAAAAAATATAATAATATAGTAGCTGACGTCTGTTTTCGAGATTGATTAGTAATAGATATTAGGACAGATCAACTGAAAACGGAATAGGAAACAGAAAAAAGATATAACAAAGTTTATTTCGAATATAATTTCCAAAGCGATACAAGCAGTTATCTAACTTTTTTACCAAGCGGTGACTACCTTATTCATAGAAATCCTTTGGCTGAAATCAGAAACAGCTTCGAACATTGCTGATGACTTCGATGACCGACTAAAAATAGTGAACTTGCAATGTCTTTTTCAGCAGACCATTGAAAAGAAAGTCATGTGGCGAAAGATCCGGGCTATACTGTCCACCGAAATTCAACAGATTCCTTGCCTAAAATGCTGGTGACCATTCTGCTCACGAGTCAATGAAAGTGTATGCTCTTCGTACATTGCCTTCATTACCCATCGCACTTCGCGAAATCTCCTTCTGCTACTAAATAACGAATAACATTGCTTTACTCTTTTTAGGTAGATTTCGTATGAAATACTACCTATTGCGATCGCTTCCATGTTGGAATTTCTGAATAATTTTTGCAGATCTACACTGATCACGACCCCCAGGCCTCAAAACTACCATTAGTAAAAAAGTTTATATGTATATATATATATTGGTATATATATATATTTCACTTTTTTATGGACACGATAACTTGTTTAATTCTGCTCAGATCTCTTCCAAACTGATAAAATCAAGGGGCATAAAATCTCGGTCGAGTTCGTTAATGGGCAAAATCGGACCAAGGGAGTAGAAATAGGGAGGGTTTTTGTGAAAACCAAAAATACGTTATAATTTCTTTATTAAAATAGATATCGAATCAGTTTAAAGTTTATATTACTTCTAAAAAATAGGCTAAAAGTTTCTGCATAACAGATTTTAGATAAAATTAAAAATGGGCTTCAAGAGGCGCAAAAAATGGGGTTTCCGGGTGTTAAAAATTTATAACTTTGTCAATTCTCAAGATATCAAATCCAACTAATTTTTTTATAAATGCTCTTAATATTATCTAAAACTTTTGTATTGACAAGTTTTTGATAGGAACAACTCTTATTGCAAAAAAAAAAAAAAAAAAAAAAAAAAAAAAAAAATTAAAGCCAAAACAAAAAGGGGGTGGAAGAAGAAAACATTCATAACTTCGTCAATTCTTAAGATATCAAATCCGATTAAATTTATCATACTTCTTCTCAATAATATCTATAACTTTTATACCGACAAGTTTTTCATAGGACCAATTCTTATATAAAAAATAAATTAAACAATAATAGGAGTTGTAGAAAAAATCTTAATTCAAAACTGCTTAGTGCTTATATTCTCACTTATTTTGCTCTCAAACTGATCCAGATGGCAAATTCTCTTATTTAGGAACTATATAATGTGTTGTATTGGTTAGTTTTGTGATAAAGGTAGAATATATTTTTAAAAAATGCCGTCAAAATGGAATTGTGAACAGAGTTTCTTGAAGCGATCGTGATTGAAAAAGTATTCAAATAACAAATTGCTTACTTTCTGAGTCATTTTTAAATCCATTTTTGCTCTCAAACGTTTTCAGTTCACAGGTTTTGTTATTTAGGAACTGTATAATGTGCCTTATTGTCCAGATTTTTGATAAAGGCAGAATATATTTTTAAAAAAAACTGTGAAATAGGGGCAATTCGAACAAAATTTTCCGATTCGATCGAGATTGAAGAATTGAGGATGTATTCAAATAAAAAATTGCTTTTTATGACTTATTTATAAATTCAATTTTACTCTCAAATGCAGTTGACCGACGGAAGAACTATATAATGTACCTTATTGGTCAATTTTTCCATAGAGTCAGAATATATTTTTAAAAATGCTGTCAAAGTGGGCATTTGTGCCGAAGATAGCTTAAGATGATTCTGATAAAAGCAGCTCTTACAGAAAAATGAGATTAAAAGTTCTTCAAAAGCGGCCAACTAAAATTGTTAAACAGGGTTTATCTCTAATCATATTTTATTTTTTGTTGTCGAAATGAGCACGTAACTTCAAAATCTACCTCCGCCTACAGGAAAAGCCGACAGGGATTTTTACTCACAATAATTTCTCAAACATAGATGAATAACAACAACATTTAACCACTTGCCGGATTTTTTTTTTTTTTTTTTTTTTTTTTTTTTTTTGTAGTGAATGGTAGAAATAGGAAGTGGTACGATTTTCATATTAAAAACTGCTCATAGATGGAACTATCTATCAGCACGTAAATCTACTCATGTTTCTTCAGTAGAGAAAAGTGACCCTCACACTTTACAAACTCTAAAGAATTTGATGACTTATTAATTCATTTTCTTTCTTTTCTCTTTTTAGCATACCAGACTCATATAGCTGTACGAAGCGGGGCGAGATGGATGCAATATTCAATGCACCTCTCCCTCTTTTTGTTTTAAACCTAAAATAAGTATAATTCAATTGTTACATCTTCTTATGTATATACTCCAGAATAAATATGTTTAACCAACAATAGATTACAACTGAATGATTATACAGAAATCTGCAAGATTTAATGTCTGAACAAAACAAAACAAAACTCCCGATACATCTCACATAAAGTAATCAGAATTGCACAGTTTATTTTGCAGCCACAAAGAAATATAATGTTTTCTGAAAAACCTCTCACCTAACAAATGGTGCTATCGAAGGAATGATCAGGTAAGAAGCTTACTATTTTCATTTATTTATTTAAAAAGAAAAAAATGACAGCATATTATAAAAAACCGGTATTTAATAATAATTAAATAATAACGTTTTTGAAAGACAGCTTGTGTATATCACGTGTTGCTGCTTGACAGCCATTTCGAAATCCATTTCTGCAATAGAAGTTGCCTTCTTCACTCTATCTTTACACAAAGTGTCAGCACATTCTTTTACAGTGGCTATTTGTCGCTAATGGAGAATTAAAAATATCCATAAAACAGCTCTTCCCCATGCAGGGCAGGCATTTTTTTCGACAGAATTTTGTAGTGGTTAGCGATATGAAAAATATACCAAAATCTTTATCTAGCAAAATATAAAAATCCTATTTCTTTATGTCAGCAATATTATCTGTCTGGAATGAAAGCGCTGCTTGTATTGGCTTACATAAATTTATTTTTCGACATCCCACCCCCCCTTTAATTTCGCTTTTCATAGCAGATTTTACTTTGGTAAAACAAAGATTGCTTTTATCTATACTTATTCGTGTATCTTTTACATAAAATCAAAATGAAATGTTTATTAACAGTTAAATGAAAATAACATGTAAAAGTTCAATACTGAGCTTATTTTCTAAAATATTTCTTACCTTCGTCGATTCCTCTCAAAAGTCTTCTTCTCAAGGCATCTCTGCGCATTCTCTCCAAGACTTCATTCATGTAATCGATGTCTTCTTCGGGCGGATAAACATATACAGGCCGGCGTCTTCCGTAGCCCTCCACATGCCGAACAGGACTACGGTTACGAGACATTTAGGTTTCCTGCAAAAAGTACAAAAAGCTATTATAATAAAAAACAAAAAGAAACAAATGTTTTCGAAACTTTTGTATGTCAGCGTGATGTTACCTCGCAACTGATATCGATTATACAAGAGAATAAAGGCAATCTAATTTTTTTTCATTTCGGAATACATAAGATGTCCACAAAGTCCTTTCTCTTATCCTTAAATTTTGAATTCTTATATTGTGATAAATATGGTGACTATATATAGTAAAGCGACTTTGTGTATTCTTCGATCAGATTGTTTACAGCGCCTCCTAGCAGTAAAATGAGGAATTGACGAGCAAATATTAAAGACCATACGAAATACATGAAATTAGTCAATTATAAATTCGTAGAACACTATCGATTTATCGATCGACAAAGAAGAATGATTAAAATACTCTTTTTAGGGTTTCGTTCATCTGACGAAACCCTATTCGTCTTTGTCTTTTGTCTGTCTGTCCGTCACAGAGTTCGTGCACAAAAACTGTAAAAGTCAGAGACGTCAGATTTTGTGTACTTGCAGTTGAATACCCCGTGTCAAACAACAAATCATAAAATTTTGAAAAAGTATGTTATTTTAATTAAATTTATTTTTCCAATGTCATCCCTTCATTTTTGCGATTTAAATTTTAAAAGGGAGCCTTATTTGCAACATTTTGCATATCGATATTATGGCTTGGCGGTAAAGCTGGTATTTGAAATTTTCATGTTAAGATGGATTTCATTAAAAAAAATTAAAAGAAATTTCGTATTTTTTGTCAGTTTTAGAGCTTTGTTTATTTGGCATTTATAATATTTTTTGGAATTCAATTTTCTATCTATTTTAAAAACTTTTGTGATTTATTAGTAATTCAACATTTTAAATTTCATTTAACATTTCATTCAACACTTTCGCATTTTCTCAACATTTTAAATTTCATAACTTTTTTTGGTTTTAGGAATAAAAAAAAATTTATATCTCCGCTATTTTTTTTTTATTATTATTTCGGAGTTTTAAAAAAAATGGAATTTTGGATTTTATTTAGATAATTTGATTTCAGCATTTTTAATTTGATTAAAATAAATAACTTCCTTTTATAATTATTTTATAATTAAATTTGTTTGTACTATCATCTATGTAAGAATTTAATAATTATAAATTGACAATATTGATTTTTTAATTAAAGGATAAATTGTTTTGAAATAAATATTAAACGAAATTCTCTATGCGATCTGCAATCACACTTTTCTACTTTTTTTTTATCACGATTTACATAAATTTTACGTCACGAAACAATGGCCAAAAATATAAGAACAATTAGTAGTCACTAAATTGCATTATTTCGGTATTCAGCTCGCTCTCCGTAGAATCAAAAAACTTTGCTGAATTATCTCATGAGTTTTACACTGCCTTCAAAAGTTAAATATAAAAAAAGGTCTCATTCCGTTCATTATTTCAACAGCAGGTACTTTAAACATGGAAGATTATTTTAGAGAACCAGACTGTAAAACTAATCTTATAGTCAACTTTTCATAAGCACAGCCCTTATGCGACGAGCTTTCCGTATACAATTTTTAATATTTTAGCATCTGTTATTACGAATATAAATCTTTGCCTAATTTCATCGCAATAGTTTTGTGTTTTTTAATAAGCCAAAATTTACTACAAAAAATTACCGTCATGAAAATTTCAGAATTGTACTTAATACGCATCGTATACATCACGGATACGAGACTTTCGCCGGGAAGTATTATGATTTTTTTATGCCCGCTGTTCTGGCGCTTCGTCATTGTGCCAAATCGCGACAGAATGCTCCAAATGGCGAGTAAAAGAATAATCAGACTCGCCAAATTGCGAGAGCACATATTCTGTTTTCTTGTATGTATGTTTGTGCCTATACAGTGGAGATTCTTATCCGTTTTGTTCAACAATCGCTTTACATACTGCCTCAACAGCAGTTCAGTTTAGCAATAGCCAAAGACAGAAATGATTATGTCATATGTATTTATATATTGTCAGTTAATCACTTTCTGTGTACGAGCATCATGCTGGTAAAAACATGAACAAAATTATTCTAATCAAGCGCCAAATAGAGAAAAGTTTTGTTGTATTGGGATGTTGAAATTATCCATTTACCATACTATATTTGTGTTGTATGCAAAGTAATCTTTGTTTTTTCAGTTTTTTTCCTATCGGTAAAGAATCGAAATCTCATCACAATTCTTATCCTATATTTTCACACGATATTTAATTTTTATTTAGACTACTAAGAGAATGTCTGAAACATTTTCACATTTAGGAGACATTTAAATTGCAGTTATTTTTAATACGTTCTGTAGCGGATAGTCGAATTCTATTAAATGATCAATTACAAAAAGTTAGTTTATTTTAGAGCATTTGGAAATAAAAGATTACAATAAGGGCTGAAAGATACATTTTTCAGTGTTTCACGCCGAATTTATTTTGCTAACATTTCTTTTCATTTGACGATTTTTTTTTTTTTAATTTCTTATTCGCCAAATTGCTAATGTTGGTCAAAAGCCAGCGAGAACTCTGTGTATGCTTCTTTATTACTTCATGTTCCAAGGCTGTAGAAGAACATCTCTAAAATTTTCTGGTTACTAACACCTAACTGACATATGAAGATGTACACAATTGTTTTTCATTTTATTAACTATGGTATTTAAAAATATCATTGTTTTGATTTTCTTTATTTGGGGGGTTGAGTAAAAAAAGTATAATTCTGAACTTATCTCCGAAACTAAAAGCATTATTATACTTTCAGATTATCATTTTTCTTTTCTTCAATCTTCAATAGAAGAAAGTATTGTAGTCGAAATTTTTTCAACTTCCGGTTTTCGACGGATTTACGCGTTTTAGGGATCAGAGATTCAAAAAAAAAAAAAAAAAAAAAAAAAAACACGTTTTTGCAAAATGTTTGTCTGTCCGTGTGTGTGTGTACTTTTTTTTGTGTATGATTGTTTTGGCGTAAGCAAGCAGGTAAAATGTATAAAGTTACATAAAGAATTGAACTAATTTTTTTATGCATTTTTTGGCTATCGCCAGCATAATTCTTTGAATTTTGAAATATTCCGTGGGAAAGGAACATTGTCATAGAGCTGTTTGTATCATTTTCTCAAATTTTCGTCGTTTTATTGTCCATCGGCTCGTGCAGCGATGGAAACTTGCGTCCTGTTAAGACAGCTATTTGCAAGCAGTAATGATAATAGAATAAGGGAAAATAATTGAATTTAACATAAATATCATGATCCACATTAACAGTTTAAGATGAAAATCAAAGTTGGTACAGCATTGAATTAATAGTATCAAAGAATTAACATGTGTAAATAATTTCTAAAATATTAAAATGTACATAGGATAAAGAAAGAAATTTTGGAATTGACACTTTCAACTAGATAATATTTCAAAATAATTTTTGCTTCACAACAACCATAAAAGATTCACATTACTTATTGGCATTACGTTTTCTTACATAACCAAATTAATAAATTGTATTCTTTGTAAAGAAATAAATAATGAAAATAAAAGAAACAACATTAAAATTGAACGCCCTATTTAAAACATAAACTGTTTTATGATAGTTTGCCTGTGAACAATGCTGCTAAGAGAAACAATTATGCTTTAACTTCATTTCTTATTCAAGAAGTGTTTTGTGCTCTTAAAAGCCTCTTTATTTTTAAGACATTATTTAAGAAGCACTTGAACATACACTCTGGAGATAAAGTATTTTTATAGCGTTTAAGATTCACTGTCAAAAATAGGACAGG
Organism: Maratus speculifer; assembly: GCA_964019185.1. Taxonomy (NCBI): domain Eukaryota; kingdom Metazoa; phylum Arthropoda; class Arachnida; order Araneae; family Salticidae; genus Maratus; species Maratus speculifer. The sequence goes on along the minus strand of OZ025290.1, from coordinate 49,045,118 downwards.
TTAATAATGAAAAGAAGCCTAGACCAAGCGAATGATCAAAGTATGGATATTGTAAATAATATAACGTCAAGTTTCACATGATATGTAAATATAATGGTGTCTGGGTAGTTACAAATTTAAGATTTTGAATTGCATAACTTACGTGAACCTATTAACTAATTGAATATATTCAACTAAGCGAAAAATTGCCCAGGTAATGAATCGAATCCAAGTCCTTGGCTTATGAGGGCAATGCTTTACCGTTTAAGTTAACTGGGTCGACAGGCGGCGGGCATTTTTTGCTGGTACATCTGGTCAGTCATTTAAACAGCTCAACAAAATAAACTGCAGGAAAAGGAACTTCATGAACGATGGGTATGCATACAATTATTTTATCATAATGAGACTGATTGGTAAAGTTACCATACGATTTAAATATTTCCAACTGGGGTTCGATTCCCGGCCTGGGCAATTTTTTGCGCAGTTGGAAATATTCAATTCGTACGATAACTTTAAAATCAGTTTTTGATTGTATTAAAATAAATGTAGAATATATTATAGTTGATAAATTTAAAAGTATTAATATAATCATATTTAAAATGGTAGGTCAAGAAACATTGCGTCAAAATTTTTAATTATTGCAAGTGATTTCAATGTTAACTTCTAAAACATTTACTAGAAATAAACTGTTGGTATATTTATTTACTTTTGCTGTTTGTCTATTGATTCAAGAATTGGCTATCGAGGAAAATACAATGAGAACGTATTCATCAACATCTCCATGCAATGTGGCGTTATTTATTCATTTTTTAATTATCATAAATAGATTTGGATAAGATTAAAAATATGTTATACAGAATAAGCACTATTTGGTACTATTTATGCTTTATATCGGTTTGAACTTTTATAGTATATCTACTCATATTTTCTAATATATATAACCATACCGAGTCCAATAGTAGAAGAAGCGTTGTTTTAAAGTTTTCTTACCTTTTTCTGAAATTAAATTTTTCTATTTTTAATTGCATTTTTCACTGGTGAAATAATTTTCCTTCGTAAAACTCTTTAATTATATGCCAAAAGTATTACAAAATACTCAAACAAATAACATAGTTCAAAGGGTGCCGAATACCTTTTAGTAAGATAAACTTCATGGAGAAGTTAAAAATAAAATTAGAAAGTATTAAGGAGGATAAATGCAAATGAAAATAAGACGTTTCTCTTCCACGTGTTTTATTCATATCTCTATTTAACAGATTAAACTAAGCTTTTCTTGCAAATATTGCTCATCATCTTAACACCTGTCCCTCTCTAAATAAATGGATGAAAAATCTTCGTTTAAACTCGTATGTCAGTGAGGCAATTAATAAACTAGTTGGATGTGTCAATCCCAAAACTTTCTTCTATCTCATAAGTACATTTTAATATTAAAAAAAAACATGGTGACCCCAAAGTTACCCACTATCGAATTTTCTCGAACATTTGACCTAGCCTAATGAGATTCTGTAGCCGAAAAGCCTAAAAAGCAAAATTTAATTAATATTCTGAGAAAATGATCTTAGTAGTGCCTCATGTTGGATAATTTATACTAAAACCTAATAAGCATCTATTTATGTCAAGACCTAACAGAATCTGAAATTTGATCGAATTTCGTCCATTAGTTCTTCAGTTATAGTTATAACAAAAAATTTGCAAAACGTAGAATAGCAACACCATATCTTGGACAATTTATGCCAAAACGTAAAAAAGCGTCTAATTATGTTATGGTGTAAAAGAATCTGAAGTTTGATGAAATTCTGTGCATTAGTTCTTGAGATATAGCTAGTTTAAAAAAACCGTGTAAAATATAGCACAGCAGCGCCATCAGTTGAAGGATTTATAACAAAACTTAATCATCGTGTAATTATGTTATATGTCATTTTGTAACAAATTCTGAAGTTTGATGAAATTCTGTGCATTGGTTGTTGAGATATAGCTATAGGAAAAATCGTGCAAAATGCAGCATAGCTGCACCACCTGTTGCAAGGTTAATACCAAAATGTAATCAGCGTCTAATTATGTTATATATTCTAGTGTAACATAATCTAAAATTTGATGAAGTTCTCAGCATTAGTTCTTGAGATATAGCTATCGCAAAAATCGTGCAAAATGTAGCATAGCAGCGCCACCTATAGGTCAGTTCACACCAAAACCTTATCAGCGGCTATGTATCTCAAGGTATCGCGGAATCTAAAGTTTGGTGAAATTCTGTGCATTAGTTCTTGAGATATAGCTATCATGAAAATCATGAAAAACGTGGTATAGCAGCGCCACATGCTGGACAATTTACACCAAAACTTAATCAGCGTCTATGTATATCAAGGGGTCACAGAATCTGAAGTTTGGGGAAATTCTCTGCATTAGTTCTTGAGATATAGCTATCATGAAAATCATGAAAAACGTGGTATAGCAGCGCCACCTGCTGGACAATTTACACCAAAACTTAATCAGCGTCTATGTATATCAAGGGGTCACAGAATCTGAAGTTTGGTGAAATTCTCTGCATTAGTTCTTGAGATATAGCAATCTTGAAAATCATGAAAAACGTAGTATAGCAGCGCCACCTGCAGGCCAATTTTCACCAAAAACCAATAGGCACTAATTCATATCAAGGTCTAACTGAATATAAAATTTTATTAAATTTCGAGCATTAGTTCTTGAGATAGAGCGCCCACAAATTTTTTGTCACATACAGACAGACAGACTCACAGACAGACACACAGACTCACAGACAGACGGACAGACTCACAGACAGACATTTTCTAAAAATAGTCAAAACGTGTTCAGGACCTTCTAAAACGTATAAATCCGTCGAAAACCGGAAGTCGAAAATTTTCATGAATCCAATACTTTCTTCTTGTAAAGATAGAAGAAAGTAATAAAAAAGAGAGACTCGAAATAGCCCAATTTATGAGCTGAACGTTATCCATAAAATGTAGATAATGTCGATAGAAAAGTCTGGCCCTGCATTATAAATAGCCGAGAAGACCAGGTCTTAAAGAATAATCGTAATGACGCCTTTTACAGTTTACTAAGCTTAGTCACATGAGAGATACAGCAGACTTTTTGCTAAAAATATCTCCTTGGCTACCTCTTTGTGGGTTATGGCAAATTGTATTTACTATGTTTACTTTGCTTTAAAAATGTTTTTTAAAAGTCATACTAAACGTCGGTACCAATATGTTTATCTATTACTATTATTATTATAAAGTATGCTTCTACAAAATAGAGTAAAAGATAAAGTCACTAACTAAATGTTAGTATGCAGCTTTTTTTCAGTTGTTAAACGTTAAGTATCTATTCGTATTTTGAACTTTTAACAAAAGTTACAATTTGTGCATGAAATAATAAAATGTAAAGTTCTAAGTACTTTATTTGACTCTGAATAATTCAATATCGAAACTAGAAATGGTTCCATGTATATATATTTTTTTTTAAACTGAAGTGTATGCTTTTCTAAACTTTGAGGGAAAAAAAGAGTAATCGTAATTTAATATCAGAAATGGTGAAATAAAAATATAAAATTAAAAAAATATATAGTCAATGTTTTTTCGAATCAATAAGCATGAGAAAAGAAACACAAGCAAAGCTTATATTCAAAATGCAACTATTTCCATCTCTTCTACAAGGAAAAAATAATAATATTCTTATAAACTTACAAACATACAGTGCAGATATAGATAATATACTAACATTGTGTGGCTAACGGTGACCGCTTACTTCCAATTTTAGACATTTTGTTAAATATCTAGAAAAATACTGATGAATTGTCCTGAAACTCTATGTGTGTAAACACAATAGTACAGGTCATACATTTCTGTGAATATTTTTTCCCGAAAACCCGCAGGGGACCGTCAACAAATTGAAAAAAACTAGTATCTTTTAGATAACCCTGTCAAAACTAATGTAACAAAAGAATTCAAACTGTAGGTATGATTAAGTGGCTTATTGTAATAAACTATGTTAATTTGTTATGTGGATGGCATGCATACTCGTAGAGAAATAAAGATTTAAATAATGGTATCCGAAAATTTGAAAATTTTTGCTTATAACTTGCAGAATTCTTAATATAAAAAGATATATATATATATTTTTTTTTTACAGAAAGTATGACAAAGAACATTGTACAGAATACCTTGTGATCAGAATTAAAAAATATTAAAAACTGTATGAAAAATGAGCAGGTTTACTAAATAATATTTCACTGCGCATGTGTGAATACTATCAAAATTTCATTTGCATATTGTATTAGCTAAACGTATCGAGGAACTTTGGTGAAAGTTTCAAAAACATAGCTTGAAAATTCGAAAAAAAAATTACCGTCGATAGAATAAGCTCAAAATCCGTTGTTTCCAAAATAAAGCAAAAAAAGATGATGGGCTGTATTCATATATTCATTGATTAATGTCAAATAGAATACACAATACCGCACCCCTCTTTTTTTTTTTTTTTTTTTTTTTTTTTTTTTTTTAATAATGGGCAAACAACTTAAAACAGGAAAGCATTTAAGTATTTAAGTGAATTGGTTGAATTATCTTAGCAATACTTATTTTTCCTTTTGTAAAGAAGAGAACTTTAAAAAACGAACGAGAACATTATTAATAACATATACTAAAAAAACTCCACAACATTTAACGATTAAATTTTTCCAAAAATGAAGGCAAATACAAATTATTTAAATGATGTTACTTAAATTTATAAATCTCATCTAATAGATGAATTACAATTAATAAATGTAAATATTGGAATATTATATTCGGCTGCACTACTATATAAAATAATCATAAATGAATTAAAACTTATTTTGTAATGATTATTTTTTTCTATAAATTAAAGCTATAAATCCAATTTTTAAATCATTTATTAAACAGAACTTGAGGTAGTGTAGTTATTATCATTGTTATTACTTGAAGAAGATAATAAAAAAAAAAGGATAGAAAGTTGCAGAAACTTTCTCTTACCATAAAATCTTGACTTCAAATTCAATTAACTCAAACTGATTGTTGAGTTTATTATCATAATTAATTCGTCAAATTTCAATGTGCTTGCAAAATATTTCTTTATTTAGACTTTGTCAGAGCATTTTAACATCCTTTAAATGATTTCCCTTTCAAAACCTACACACAGTTTGAAATTTTTTATTATAATTATCTGTTAAGAGTTTTGATATAAAAGAAAGGTTTTCAGTTTCGTTGGTAATTATAAACCTACTTATAGAAATTACAATTGAATGCTGAATATTTTAATCAAGTATTCAATATTCTGAATGCAAAAACAATATGCTTTCTTCATATTTTCAACTTAATATTCATAATGTTACAAACCTACGCAGTCAGTTAATTCGATAAGTATTCAAAGTAAGTATCTAATTTCTTGTTTAATTTTAAAGCGAGAGTAATACCTGTATCTTTCCTTTCGTACATGTCGAAATTTCATCTTTGATCTTGATAACTTTGTTTTTAACAAAGTTATTATATTTTGAGAGTGTTGTGGTGAATAAAGATGTAAAATTGAAACGAATTCATAAAAGAATTTGTTAAAAGAATTTATATTTTTTAGTAAAAAAATGACAAAATTTATAAGAAAAGCTATGTCCATCATCACATTTTTCCCCTAAGAGAAAAGGAAACATCTCGTTTCTCTTTCGGAAGAGGCGACAAAAAAAGGGATATTTCATTTACACATAGGGAAAAATCATAGAAAGACGAAAGAGAATTTGGGTGTTTCATTTCTTCTTAGGGGAAAAATATGTTCGTGGACATTGCTTTTCTTGTAATTTTTGTCTTTTTTTTGTCTAAAATTATCACGAGATCCCACTTCTTTTCTTTTCTATGTTTTTGTACATATGTTCAACTATTGCGTGACATATTTTTTTTTTTCATTAAACTATGGCACTTCTTTGAAATAACGCTACTTTAAATGTTGCAGATTTTGGAAATTTTGAATATTTAACAGGTTATAGCTACTAACAGCAATAATATCTCCGTGCAATACTATATTATTTAGCTTGTCCTAGTAATGCACTTTCATATTCTATAAGAAAAACTTTGGGGGTATTATAACTTAAATAAGATATTAAGAGCGGAAAATGAATAAAAACGTCATTTTGACTGTACTTTGTGGCAACATAACAATGTAAAATAACAATGCCCCATGGAAACAATTAAATTTTAATAAGCAGGTAGTGTTATACTAACAGTTTATGACAAAATAATTTTTGGATATTGTTGCTTGCCAGAGATATACCACTCTAAAAATATTGGGATTTCATTTTTCATAAAAATGGCATTCACAGCCTCGAACATTGATACTTTCTATAGGAAAGAGCAAATTTTTTCAGGGCTTCAAAATTGCACATTGTTCATTAAATAAGATCTACTTCAACATATAAAAAAATCAAGCAAATCAAAAAATACAACTATCACACTTTGTCTGATTTTCAAAATAAGGGCTCTTAAAAATAAACCCAAAATTCATTTCTCAAAAAATGCTGACAGAAATCGGATTGACTAATATCCTTAAATGCTAACTTTTCATAAACTGTTTGAAATAATTTTTCCTTTTGTTGCTACAATTGTTTATCTTCTAGGATGTATTCAAAACCAGATTTTTTTGGCAAATTCTCAGAGATTTCATTAAGAAATCAGTTTTTATTTAAAACATTATTTTTTTTAATATTATGATTTATTTCAAATAAAACTACTGTTGCATTTTAAATGATTTGATATATAAACCTGAAACTTAAAGATGTGTTGTGGATACTTAAAGATGTGTTGCCATGCATTAGAAATTTACTTGGCCCATTATTAGAGCATAGAGGAAGGTAACATTTTTCATTTTATTTTTTGCCGAAGAATATATTTTGAAACCTTGAATGTTTATTCTGATACATAAAGGTTTAAACAAGGCTTAAAGAATATACGATTTTTAGAATTCACCAATGCTTTAATAATTGGATAAATGTCTTTAAGCGGATCATTATTGGTTTATTTTCCTTATAGTTCCTAAATGTAGTATTTAGGTATAATAACGTCGTTATGCACTACGTAATGAGACTGCTTATGGTGACCTAGCAGAAAACTTCTTCTTTATTTCAAAAATGATAGGATCAATTTTTAACACACTTCCTTTACTAAAATAGACTTAATTTTTGATAGTATGACGTATCGCCAATAATAATATTATATTCTGCAAAGAAATACTTGAAATTCGTCTTTGCTACTCACTAGGATGCAAAAATATTTGTCGAATATGTGTATGTAAATGTTATCACATATGTGATCGCTTAAATATCATTTATTGCTTCAAAAATAAACTGATGTTCTTCAGTTGAATCATGGCTGCTAAAAGAGCTGTCTCTGAGTTCCATGCAAGGTATGAATAGAATGGGTTCGCAGGTTCGCTCCTCAGGTGGGCGTTGACCAATTTGTTTTTCTTAACAGGAAGCTGAATTTAAAATACTATATCCATTTTATTTTATTAATTAGTTGATTTAAAAATCCCTGGCAATCCAACTTATTTTTTAAATAATATTTATTTCAATCAATTGTCCTTCAACATTTTCCCTTTTTTTAATACATTGTTTTGAAAAAACTTGTTTTTTAAACATCATTTTTAGATGTAATTTATTGCATAGAGTAGTTTTGCAGTGTAATCAGAGAAAGTGATAAGAGCACGATAAATTTAATTACAGCAGAAGTAATATCAATTACTTTTTTGAGAAAAAGAAGTGGAGAGAGATTTTAAAAATAAGAGTTCCACGTACCGAAGATCTAAGTGTTAATACATACTAGATTAAAATTTGTATCAATATCGAACCATTTTACATTTGAATTTCATGTTATTATAATTCAATTACGCAAACTTTGTATGCATAAATATGTTGTCAACCAATGTTGCCGGTAAGCTACTTTGAGCGTCTTAAAAATAGTTAAAATTGTAATGTTGCTTTCTCTGCATTTTGCTTTAAATACTCAAAAAATATGATTCTTTCAACATTATAAGAAAAACTTATTTACATATATGAATGTAATCGCCATGAGTTTGAATCATTCTAAAATGTATTGAAAATGCATTAAATCTATAAAATTATACTATTTTAAATATTGCTTATATTGCAGTGAAACCTGGAACTTAGTGAACGGAATATTACGTTCCACACACTTGAAGGGTTAAAAAAAAAAAAAGAGCATATTTCTTGATTGGCATCACTTTTTTAAAATCGAGAAATCGATGTCAATCAAGAAATGAGATTTTTTTTTGTTTAAAGTAACCCACTGGTTTCGATAATAATTAAGGTTTATTTTTATTTTTGTCGGTTTTAATTAAATAGATCTACATGTTAATTTAAAAACATGTTAGCGTGTTTATACCTACGGATTAAAAAACATTCACTATCCTCACATACTTTCTGAATATTTCATGTTTTCGATAACGAACTAAAATTTATCTTTATTTTTCTCGCACTTAAAAACTTAAAAAAAAAAGTTAATTTAAAAGCATGTTAGCGTGTTACACCTACATATTAGAAAATATTACTGTTCACGCATATTTCCGCAATATTTCAACCTCATTTTGCTACACAAATAAGGAAAATAGTGTGAATTGTGCTGAGTAATACCACAGAAATCTTTAACATTTCAATCAAATATTTATTTAAGCCATAAAAGTATTTGCAACAGGTGGTCACTTAGAGGAAAAACATTGTTCTTGTCATAGATATAATTTCATATAAAGTCTTGTTCTAAACGAATGAGATTTTGTCAAATTCTTCTTGTTATTTTAGATCAAGTTTTGAGGTAACAAAACTAACCATTACCATATTATCAAAATATTTAGAGAAATTTTATATGATTTCGAAATAACAACTGCAAACTGTTCAATATGTATATAGATATTTACTTTATAATGCTTTGTTATTTAATCTCAATAGAAACAAAAAAAGTGTTTAGAGAAAATTATAAATTCTGAAATATGTTGATTCTCAATTCAAAAAAATAATTCATTCTTCTTCTGAAATAAGCAAACATATTAATTTAAAATGGGTTTTTTTCATCACATTCTTTTCGTTTTCTCTTATATATATACATAAATATTTATATATATAAATATTTTTAAGGCTTCCTTTAGAAAAATACGGTTAGAAGTTTAAGAAAATTAATTTTGTAAACCTATAATGTTTCAGAATTCATTTTGTAAATCTATAATGTTTAAGATTTAACATAAAGAATTAAAAAGAAGAAAATTAACAAGTTAAAAAAAGAAGAAAATTAATATATTAAAAAAATATGGCTTTCTTTCATAATTACTATTATATACTAAAAAATGTTTTTACTTAATCTAGAGTGCTTTACACTGAGGTAAGAATTAATCCATGGTTTGAAATTTAACCAGGATAGTTATAAGAAAAAGGGAAAACAGTGGCAAATTTTAGGAGTAACCTTAAATACCTTCCAACATTCAGCGCAGACTCAACAAAAAATATGGATGGCTTTAAAGCTCCGATGTAAAAATGATAAATTCTTAATTAATTCAATGTGTTAAATAGCAATATGACAAAAAAAAACTGAATTTGGGGTTATTATTTTGAAACATGTACGCCTCAATACCGCTATCGTCACATAAATTGCGTGTGGTGCATTAACTATCTTGGTAAATAAATTCAATCAAAATCAATGAATTTGAAACACTTTAAATACATATATATTTAATCACGAATATTGGTGTTATAGTTTTCTTTTACATTTCTGTTAAATTTTTAGTTTTGAGATAATGTCTTGCAAAATAATAATGATAAATAAATAAATGTAACGTCCCATATTATTTAATCGTTGAATTGTCGCAGCAAAAATTTTAATACTAGTTATCTGATTCGGAAGTATGTCGCCCTTCATATTATGTTAACTCTCTAATGCTCATGATAGATAACGATATACAGAGATGCAAGCACTGCGCCACAAAATGCTGATTTTCACCGCTAAATTTCAAAAGAATTCTTCATCTTATTAAATCCTAAAAATTTTGCCATTAAATAAGATAAGGAATACCATTAAAATTTACTGGTTACAATCGGCCATTTGTTGCGCAGCGCTTGCATTCCTGTATAGATGCTACCAACAGCGTTCCGCATTTAATAGATTTTTAATTCGGATATTCAAAATTCATACCAGATATTTAAAATAACAATATTTGCTTTATTTAATAACAAACATTTTGTAATTAAATAAAGTTAAATTTATTATTGAAGTGTTTTGGTGTGAATTCGGATTCTCTAAACTAAGAAATGTTTAGAACATATTCTGCCATGGGAATTAGAGGTTAAAGAAAAAGATCTTAGGACACCCGATTTAAAAACTTCGACAACTTAGTTTTGCCAGTATAGGATTTGCCAATAAATTTTGCCCTTAGATATAGAACGGGAAAAAATTCGATCAAGAAGTTATCTCTTGATATTTTATCCATGATTAATAGTTGCAAAGAAAAAAAAACTACTAGGACAAATGAGCTGAAATTTTGGAGTAGCTTAGTTAAATAATAATTCTAGAAATAAATTTTTGTTTATTAGTATATGCATCTTATTCATCAATTTATGTTCAGCTTTATAACTATAATTGTAGAATATAACTATTATTTTAGAAAAAAAAATCATAACATATCATGTCTGTATTGCTAATACAAGAACCAATAAATTTTATCTGTAGGTAAAAGGTCAATTTCATTCAAGATAGCACAGTTTCGATTCAGAAACAATTTCATTGTTGTACATTGCAATCGATAGACAATTATTTTATATTTATCCAAAAGAAAAACTGAATTGAAAAAATAAAGAACGATAGGAGATATTTTTTTCCTGAATTTGTTACCAAGAAATTACGATTGTATTTATTTTTTTTTTTAAAGTAATCTCAATTTTCATAAAGACAATACAGGAATTTATCAAACAAATATAATTATCTTATTAACTACAGAAAGCAAGTTTATCCTACAGCTCATATTCAAAATATTAGAATAATTGAGAAAAAGTAATAAGAAAAAATTATTTGTAATTTATTTATTTTTTATACTAAAAAAATGCAATTAAATTTCTTATAAATTAAATCTGGAATGTTTAGATAAGATTTTAACATTTATAAAATATAAAATACAGCACAATAAATTAGGTATACAGCTTCCTTAAACACACCAGAATATTAGAATAAAATTTAGATTGGTTCAAAATATTAGAATATTTTATTTTACGCAACAATATTACCTTATGAATATGAAGTAAATAGTAGTTAATATTTTGTAGCATCCCCTTTAGCTTTCATAACAGCGTACAATCGATCTTGCATACTATATACAAGGTGTTTACAAACATTTCTATCAATATTAGCCCAAATAGACTTTATACGTGCCACTAATTCAGTTTTACTTGAAGGAGGATTTTCTTGAAGTTTTTTCTTCATTATACACCATAAGTTTTCGATGGGATTAAGATCTGGTGAATTTGGTGGCCAAGGAAGTACCTTAATGTACCTTAATGTTGCGTTGACGGAACCAATTCTTAGTTGACACCGAGGTATGCGGGGACGCTAAATCTTGTTGAAAGATGAAATCATCTTCAAATAAATCTTCTGATGATGGAATCATGTAATATTCTAAAATTTCTTGATATATCAGAGAGTTAACCTTTTCGTAGACGATGCATAACTTTCCAGGTCCTTCTGCACTCATACAACCCCAAACCATGACACTAGCAGCAAATTTTGCGGAACGTTTAAGGCATTCTTTATCAAATGCTTCTTGCTTCATTCTCCAAACTCGAATACCTTGATTACCATATGAAACACAAAACATACTTTCATCACTAAATAATATATTTTTCCAATCTTCATTGCTCCATAAACGTCTTGATTTACACCAATTCAATTTTATACGCTTTTGTCTTGCAGTCATGAGAGGTTTTGTTTTCGGTACACGAGATTCGAATTTAAATTTATGGCGACGTCTTAATGTTGTCGATGTAGAAACTTCAACTCCTTCTTCTTTCCATTTTCGGTGCAAGAATCGCACACTTTTAAAACGGTTTTTCTTAACTATACGCTTCAGTTTCCTGTCATCTCTAGCAGATGTTTTTGGTTTTCGGCCACCATTTCGGCGATTATTTTGAAATTTTCCAATTTTTGAATATTGTGTTAGTATTTTACTAACGCTCGATTGCGAACAATGTAAATAATTCGCTATAAAACATTGATTTTTACCGTGCCAATACAAATCAACCATACGAAGTTTAGTAGATTCAGGAATATCACTCACACGGCCCATTTTAAGACGAAAAAGAAACAAACTGCAAAAAAGAATACTGATTTTAAATAAAATAGTCTGAATTTAATCAATGATGCCACCAGTTAAGAATTGGTAGTAATTAAAGGAGAATTAATGTGAAATATTCTAATATTTTGAACCACTTGAATAAATATTCTAATATTTTGACTTTTCAAAATAATTTTTTTTGCAATTAATCTTTTCAAAAATGATATTAAATTTAAGATAACAAGTAAGTTTAATCAACAATAAGTTCTTAATAAAAATATCGATTGCATATTTTCATTAAAAGACATTAAATTACCAAACGATATTTTCAATTTCTAAAAAAAAAGTAATTATTCTAATATTTTGAATATGAGCTGTACTAACGAACTGTCACTAGTTATTTTTCCTCATCCTGGCATATTTCCAAAATAAATCAGCCGTTTTACGTGGGAAAATATTTTTTTAATTAAGAAAAATTTCATTGCCAGGTAAAGAATCAGGAAGTTCTTATTTGTTTTGTTTTTAATTTTAAATACCTGCGTATTTAATACTTTCCAACTTACACATGAAAAAGAATTATGATTTCCATTTATATTCTACTTTCTCATCTGTGTTCTAATTTACTCTTCATGAAATCAATATTATTACGGTGCCCTGAATCATAATATTTGTTGAAAAGCGTATGTGTAGCATTTATCATTCGTTTACAGGAACGCACAAAAAAGTCATATCACGTGTGGGACAGTTTTTCTACTATGTTTACTATTTTAATAATGTTATTATAACTTTCAATTAAAATAATCATGTTAATATGAAAATGTAGAGTTGTTTGTTATTTTTAATCAATAATTTAGCTTTATTATAACAGATTATAACTCAACAGATATAGGTATGTATGCAAGTGTCACGCTCAGAACATTTTGTCAGTTTTTCATTGAAAGGCTCCCAAATGGGTAGATTACTGAAGTCTAGTTAAAATGTGGAGATATCATCTATTATTTTTATTATTTATTTATTATCAAAAGTTGACAGTTTACTAAAGTCTAGAATTTAAAATGTAGAGATTTCTAAGTCTATTAAAGGGCTATTCCATATCACATTACATGTTTTTCTACATATTATTGCTATTTCAACAATGCTATTGTATCCTCAAATTACAACATCCATGCTAATACAAAAATACATGTTATTTTTCTAATGTTAATCCATAGTTTATATTTCCACAACTTATAAGTCAGTAGATATAGGTACAGTCCTGGTAAAAAAGGAAACAGCCCCTACTAACTCTTCAAAAAAACATCGTAGAAGAAAGTTACTGGTACCAAATTATTGGAAATAAAGTCTACTTTTAAGTTATGTAAATAAAAATTGCGTAGGGGGCATCTACATATTAAAACAAACCCTAACTTTTTTTTTTCAATATCAGAACCCAATTCTGATAGCATAAGTGTGCTCTTCACTCTTCAATTAGCCTAAAAACAAATTTTCGTGAAATTCACGCGATAACTTTCCCAGAAATTAATTATTTTAAAACAAGCATATTTTAAGGATTGTATCCAAATTGAAATTAAGTACTCGATTGTTGACCGAGGGAGCTCTATCCTTGATCAAGGTATCTTAGACGAAACTCAAGCAGTCATTTGAAGACTATTAGATTACAGAACAGTATAAGACATTTCAAAATATCTAGTTACTTCTATCGTAGACGGCCCTTTAAACTACCATTTTCCCGTTTCTTAAGCAAAACATAAAAAAATATTTGAAAGAAAAAATTATAACTTAGTTTTCCTTAAAGCAGGACTCAATAAATCTAAATCCATCAAAAACAATGTAGGTTGAAATTCATATTTTTTTTCGAATATTAATTTCATAATTTATATTTCATATCATAAAGTTACACAAATTGCAAATTCAACGTTTTTATGTTCGGATATATCAGTATTATAGCTACATAAAAAAATTAGCTCATCAGGAATCTAATTTCAGGAGATATTAATAAAGATACAAAAATGTAATTTAACATTACAAGCATTAAATTTTGAATATTTATAATTCAAAAACTTTTCGTTCAAATGGCTTAAAATTTAGAGTCTATGCATAGTTTGAACCAAATATTTGAAATATTTTGTTAAAATTTGATATTGCTATTTAAAAAAATGAAGTTTGGGTTTGTTCTAGTATGAAGATCCCCCCCCCCCCTTAAGCAAATTTTATATACAGCATTTAAAAGTAAACTTTATAGCCAGTCGTTCGGTACCAATAACTTTCTTCTAAGATAACTTGTTGGAGAGTTAGTAGAGGGTGTTTCCTTTTTTTTTCTTTTCTTTTAGGTAGATTTCGTATGAAATACTACCTATTGCATTCTCTCCCATGTTGGAATTTCTGCAAAATTTTTGCAAATCTACATCGATCATGACTCCTAGACCCCAAAACTACCATCAGTAAAAAAGTTTATATATCTAATCTATCTATCTATCTATCGGTGCATATCACTTTCTGCTAGACACGATAACTTCCATAAATATGCTCAGATCTTCTTCAAAATTTTACATAAAATCAAGGGGCATAAAATCTCGGTCGAGTTCGTTAATGGGTAAAATCGGAACAAGGGGGTGGAAATAGGATGAGTTTCTGTGAAAACCGAAAAAACGCGATAACTTCTTAATTAAAATATATATCGAATCAGTTTAAAGTTTATATTACTTTTAAAAAATGGGCTAAAAGTTTATGCGTGACAGATTTTTGATAAAGTTAAAAATGGGCTCAAAGGGAAAAAAAAAATTACAGGGTTTTTGGGAGAAAAAAATTCATAACTTCGTCAATTCTCAAGATATTAAATCCAACTAAATTTTTTTATAAATGTTCTTAAAATTATCTAAAACTTTTGTATTTACAAGTTTTTGATAGGACCAACTTTTACCGATGAAAAAAAATTAAAAACGAAAAGAAAAAGGAGGGTGGAAAAAGAAAAAACCCACAACTTACTCAATTCTTAAGCAATCAAATCGAATTAAATTTATTTTACATCTTCTCAATAATATCTACAACTTTTATAATAACAAGTTTTTCATAGGACCAATTCTTATAGCAAAAATAAATTAAACAAAAACAGGAGTTGGAGAAAAAAACCTCAAATCCAAACTGCTTATATTCTGACACATTTTTAAATTCATTTTTGATTTGAAACGCAGCCAAATGGCAGATCCTCTTATTTAGAAACTATATAATGTGACGTACTGGCCAGTTTTTTGATAAAGACAGAATATATTTTTAAAAAGGCTGCCGAAAAGTGCATTTTGAACAGAATTTCCCGAAGTGATCGTGATTGGAAAATTCAGGAAGTATAACAAAATGCGTTTTTTTTTTTTTTTTTTGAGTCATTTTTAAATCCACTTTTGCTCTCAAACGCATCCAATTTACAGGTCCTCTTATTTAGGAACTATATAATGTGACGGATTGGCCAGTTTTTTGATAAAGGCAGTACATATTTCAAAAAAGGCTGCCAAAATGGGCACTTCGCACAAAGTTTCCCAAAGCAATAATGATTAGGGGATGCAATCAAATAACAAATTGGTTATTTTATGACTCTTTTTTAAATCCAATTTTGCTCTCAAACGCGTTCAATTGACAGTTTTTTGTTATTTAGAAACTATGTAATGTGCGTATTTGTCGATGTTTTGATAAAGAATAAATATATTTTTTTAAAAATCTGTCAAAGTGGGCACTTCGCAAAAAAAAAATTTCCAAAGCGATCATGATTAAAGATTTGAGGATGTATTCAAATGACAAATTGGTTACTTTATAACTCATTTTTAAATTGAATTTTACTCTCAAATGCATTCAATTGACAGTTTTTTGTTATTTAGAAACTATGTAATGTGCGTATTTGTCGATGTTTTGATAAAGAATAAATATATTTTTTTAAAAATCTGTCAAAGTGGGCACTTCGCAAAAAAAAAAATTTCCAAAGCGATCATGATTAAAGATTTGAGGATGTATTCAAATGACAAATTGGTTACTTTATAACTCATTTTTAAATTGAATTTTACTCTCAAATGCATTCAATTGACAGTTATTTGTTATTTAGGAACTGTGTAATGTGCCGCATTGGTCAGATATTTGATAAAGGCTAAATATATATTTTAAAAAGCTGTCAAAGTGGGCACTTCGCACAAAATTTCCCAAAGTAATCTTCATAAAAGAATTGTGGATGTATTCAAATAACAAATTTGTTATTTTATGACTTATTTTTAAATTCAATTTTACTCTCAAACGCATTCAATTGACAGTTTTTTGTTATTTAGGAACTACATAATGTGCGTATTTGTCAATTTTTTTTTTTTTTTTTTTTTTTTTTTTTAAGTCAGAATATATTTCAACTTATGTTGTCAAAATGGGCATTTGAGCCGAATTTTGCTTAAGATGATTTTGATAAAACCAGTTCTTACAGAAAAATGAAAGTAAATATTTTTCAAAAGCGGCCAAATAAAGTAGTTAAACTGGGCTTATATCTAATCATATTCTATTTTTTGTTGTTGAAATGAAAACTCTTCGAAATCTACCACCGCCTATAAACCAAGCCAAAAGGGATTTTTTTTTTTTTTTTTTTTTTTTTTTTTTTTTTTTTTTTTTTACGATTGCATATGTACAAGTAAGCAGCATGTTATGGGCGGGAAATTTTCAACGCCACCTAATTTTAATCAAGATTTACACCAGAAACGTTTAATTAAAATTTAATTTTCTAACTTTTGTGGAAAAAAGTTGATAAATTGTTTTTCCTTATTTTGAAGCTAAATTTTTCTAAGTTTCGGTGTCAATTCAACATTACAGGAACTTATTCACTTGTCATTGAAAATATTAAAAGCCAATTTAATGAACTTTGTTATTTCTAAAACAACAAAATTGATACATTTTATAGAGATTGACCGCAATATGCTCTCTGTAAAGCGTCTATACTTCTTTTGCAGGGACACACAAAATAATAATACCACGGTTTTTAAGTACATTTTTGTTAATATTTCGATTCTTTAAGGGGCCAGGTATCCTTTAAATAATCCAAAAATCGATTTTTCTAAAAGCACTTTATAATTAAATATTATTATTCAGAAACATTTGAAAACAAACTGCATACGTAAATTCGGATTAGAAGAGAAGTTATGCCTAAAACACTTCAGCTTTTCCTATACGATCAATAGGTGATTTAAACTTTAACCCTTGGCACTCCGTTGTCTCCGATGAGGAGACATCATCTTTCCTTTCAAAATTTGTTTTTGGCTAATAAAAGAAAATAAACTTTTCCTTATTTAATCGGAGAATTTTTGAAATTTTCTGCTTCAAGGTACGTTTTTTTTTTTTTTTTTTTTTTTTTTTTTTGAAAAAGTGGTGCTAATCGAATAAAATTTGTGTAAGAGGCACCGGAGTCCGAAGGGTTAAAGTCAATTTTCTCAAAACAGTGATTTTTATCATTGCGCGCATGATTTCTGAAAAATGGTTGCCTAAAATTTCACAAAATTTTCACTGTGCACAAAATGACCTACTATTATGTTTTTCAAGTTAGAAGTTAAGAAATCACCACGATTTTTATATTAAAAAAATCCCGATATTTCGAATTTCTTTAAATAAAATTGTTTTCTCTGCATATAAAAGTTTTATTTTTTTTCCATTGTAGCTCATTTTGAAAACACATTATATCTGTACTCATTTAAAAAATATTGGTATATACAAATGGGAAAAATCATGCACGCAATACATGCAAGAATAATTCTTTTGCAGAAAATGTACTATCTTTAAAAATAAATTTTAAAACTTTCTATATGTGCATACTTTTTTTAACAAACTTTTTTTAACACATGTCTTCCATTCTACAGTTAAAAGTCAATTAGATATTGAGTGACTGCAATTCTTACAGAGGTCACCTTTTCACGCATTTTGTTCGTTCAAAGGGTACCTGATCCCTTAAGTGCATTTTAATCATGTTGTTCTACTTAACATAATGAAACTGATATATGATATTGGGGTTTCGAGCTGGAAATTTTAACAGCTCGTCATCAGGTGAAGGAAGGGACAAGGTCACTAAGAATGGTGTAGTTATTTTAATGCTTCACTTGAACGGTTGTTTTGGACGTAAGGGAAGATATAGTGGTTTGCATTTGTGAAAATCTTAAATCAATACCAGCAGTCCGTGCAGTAATGCTAAGAAGAAAGTTGATTGGAGAAAAACAATATTTCCATGGAACCTTTTTATTAAATGGCAAAACAATAGTAACTTCGTGAGATGATCCCCTTACTCCAAAAAATCTTCGAATTTTCTTTACGAAAGTTAGTGGAGAACTCCCCAGATAAATATTCTGTCGAGCCAAAAATATGTTAAATAAAAAATCGGCAAATCAAAAATGCTACATATAAAATTCAAGCATCAAATGATGTCCAACCTTTCAACATATTATTATTTTATTTAACTCTACTAGAAGATGTTAGCTTTATCCTAAACATCATCCAAAAATTAACGAGATGCAAGGTGTAATTAAATTACTAAAGAAAATGCTTTAGCTAGAATAAAGATTTATTTTAGACAGGAAAAAACATTATTATGGTTACATCTGCATTCAGTAACTGTCATTGTAGCAGGATATAATTACTTTTATTTAAAAAGTGTGTTTTATAGATGAGATTTAAAAAAAAAAAAACGTTATATTAAATAGTAAATGAATAGATTTTTAAAATTTACGCAATGTAATTCAGAAAGAAAGATAATTTTGAGAGCATTAAATTATCAATACATCATTCTACACTACAATTACAAATGACCTTTTTATGACCTTGTCCCCTTGCGGATTCAGCTGATGACTAGCTGTTAAAATTTCCAGCTCGAAACGCATCCTTTGTTTGTTATACGATAATTTTTTACAAAGTTTAATTACTTTAATTGTTTCCCACCAATAGTTTTCTGTGCTGTTTCACTGTTATTTAAGTGCTTTAAAAAGTTTTAATTTATTGAAAAAGGCGTTCGCAGAATTTTTTATTTGTTTACAGGGAAATGAACATTTCGATACTTTAGAGTATTTTGGCGATATTTATGTGTTTCAATAACGTTGTACTGTTTCAATCAGAATAGGATATCTTTGGTTTATTACAGCATGTTCTTTACATAAAATAGTGCTGAGAAAATTATATCTCTTTTACAACACCTCAGAAAAATATTCGGATAAATTCTAATCTTTGGATGGTAATCACTGAAATTTCCTCCCCCAAATTTTAACATATTATGGGATATATGAACAATTAAAACTTATGAGAATCTTCACGAAAGAGTATGACGTATTTCGTATGTGAGTGGAAATTTTCATAATACTCTTGTAACTTTTGAAAGTGATGTAAATTATATGCGTGACACATGATTTCTTTTTCTTGTTATTTTATGCTATTCTTTTTTTCAAGTAATAAAGTACTTTTCCAAGGAAAAAAATAAATTTTAAGCAGCTTTTGCATAGGATAATTAATAATACAGAATGTTTTAAAATAATTATATAGACTCTTTTCTTCGTTATGATGAAATCAAAGAAGCCAGGTATCCCAATAACTTTCAAAATTAATAAATTTTCAATAAAACGACAATAATCTTTACAGATGGTTAAAATTCATATTATTTGAAAATTAATTTCCAAAATTATTTTTAAGGTTATTGTTAAGAGGCGGTTAACAGTGACGGTATGTCTGTACACCTAGTAAAAAAATTTGCAGTCGGAAAATAAGAAATTTCTTTTTACAATGTAAAAGTAAAATTATACATCCTTAGCAAAAAAGGCAGTTAAAGTAAGTTTTTGCCATTGTTATGTATCAAGGGCGTTTAGAAAACATTCGTTTATAGTATAACTTTTTTATTCAAATAATCAACAATGTTTGAACAAAAATTATACTAGAAAACAATGGAAAACTTTATAAATATTATTCCGATAATGATGTTTCCATAAGCTTCGAATATTGTTTTCGTGCTTCGTTGAGTTCACTGATTATATTATCTTTTCTTCAAATTATAACAAAATGAAAAACTTCTTAAGGGATAAAAATACAACATTTTTAAAGGGCAATTCTGTTTTGAATTTCTTTAATTTTCTTCTTCGACTAATTTAGATAGCTCAGTCGTACGATTTGGAAAATTCGTGCTTAAAAAATGGAGAAGGGAAAAGTAATTTCATAAATAATTGCAAAAATTTCTGAGATAAAAATAAATAGTAAATTAAACAGACATTATCAAAATCCTAAGTAAAGATTGTTGAAATCTCACTACTTTCTTAATGTCAGTTAAACAGATACACGCAAAAATGTTTACTCTACCTCCTTCTCATATATGATATTTTCGCAACATTTGTTTTAACTTAAAACAGGAAATAATTTAAAAATAAAATTTTCTTTAGACATTGCTGTTAAATATTTAGAAGAATTTTGAGGGCTAATGCGCATGTTAAAAATATAAATAAAAATGATATTTTTGACATTTGATATTTTTTGACGTTTCCACAGGGTGGAAATCCCATACTTTAAAGCCACAGTTTTTAATTCATAATGAGATAAGACAGAAAACATTTATTAAGTTAGATTGTTTAGTGCATTCAGAATTTTATTTGTATAAGTTTCAGCGAAATTTCGTGTTTTTTAAAAATAAAAGTTAAAAAATATATTTTTTCTTTAAAAAAAAAATGAGATCTTATTTTTGTATTTTTTTTTTCTAACAGTAAAAGAAAAGTAGACTTTCAGTCTTAAAATATTGTTGCAATTTTATAATTTGTGAAAATTTCATGCAAAAATATTAAAATAACTCAATAAGTATGTCGAGCGGGATTTAAAATAAGAACATTTTGATATACATCATTGTAAATTATTTTGAACATTTATTTACAGAGAACACCTGATGAATTTTTAGCCATGACTATCATAATTGTAGATGCATTTTTATTTTTACTTTTATTTATTACTCAGACAAAATATTTTTTTATATATACAGAGTGTATCTTCTTATCTTTTACCAACAGCTAATTTCTAAATCTTTTGTTTAAAAAATATAGTACAAAGAGCGAAAATTTTTCGAATGTTGTACTTTAACATATGGATATAAATTTACGTCAAAATAGTTATTTTTTTTCTACGCTCCAATTTTTTTTTTTTTTTTTTTTTTTTTTTTTTTTTTTTTTTTTTTTATACATTCTCTAGCTTCTATAAGTTACATTTGTTAAAACTTTTCCGATTCTATAACAAGTAAAAGAGTAAAAAATCATTCTTATACTACAGAAATATCCATATGATCTGTTGAAGTGTTATGATTCACTGAATTTTATTAATTTTAAGCGCTTTGTTAAATTTAATCTATAAAAAAGCACATCTCAGCATGCTTTTGTTCTAAATCAAATAAATCCTAAATTAAAGAAGTTATGCATTCAATTATCTTATATAATTAACTAAATGTGAACAAAATGATAATATTCGATACACATGGCTAACATTCGTATAATTAAAAATTAGTTTCGGAAAGGTTACTTCGAAGTTATTGTTAAGAGGTGGTTGGGGGGGGGGGGGAGAATAATGAAAAAAATCTATAGGAATTCGAAAATTGTACTCAGAATTTAAAGAATTTTCACAAAACTTTTCTTACTCAAAAAACTTATAAAATTTTTAATTTGTAAAAAATAACTATTGTGATGTACGTAGGTTCTCATATGATCAATAACAACATTTGTAACGTTTTTGCAATTAAAAACTGTATCTTTTAAACTAATGGTTTAGAAATTGGTTAATGGTCAAGGAAAATAAATAATACTCTGTGTTTTATATATTTTTTAATTACATGAATAAGTAATTTTTTCTGCTTGAACAGTTGAAATTTGAACAGTTTGAAAATTTATCAGTCGTAGGACCCCTTTAAAATTTTGCTTAATTATCAATTACATTAAAATTTAAAATCCCAAAATTGTAATCAGATTTTTCCAAAACATAAATCCACCTACCTACGTTAGAAGATGCGGCTTGCTTTCCTAACTCGAATGAACCTGAAACTTATAACTGGCTCCCAGCTGATAACCTCCACTCTCGCGAGTAAAAAAGAGAAAAAAAACTCACTGAATAAAAAAGAAACTGGCTAAAGGTGTGTCGGTGCTTTCGAAAATAAAGTGGGAGTCAGCCACAACAAATCTTCCACCGCATCTGCGTACCCAAAACCTTCACCCCGCAACTAAGCCCTGCTTTTTACGAAATTTCCACACATCAGCGTTGAAATTTTAACAAGAAAAATGAGGTTTCCACCCTTAAATGTGTTTATAACTGCAACTTTAAGACTACGCATTATAATTGTATTTATGATCCCCTCGTTGTGGAAACCGGAAGAGATTGTTTAAAACCAATCAACCTACAGACGTTTTTTAAACTGCCCACCACTATGGAGATAGGCTTATAAATTATGCTCAATTACAACAAAAAGTGTGTCATCTGGAAAGAAAGGGTGAATCTTAAAAGGTAAAAATCGATGGTTTGTGGCGGCAGTGACATTTTCTTTGCTGATTAATACTTATTTTTATGAAGACCAGAATCAGGATGCTAGAATTTATAATGCGATATAATGCGATAAATTATGATGCATCTTCACTTCATCTGTCATAATTTTGAAATGTGCCTAACAACATCGTTTTCTGTGTCTTGGGGCAAACAAAAATTAATTGGAAATTCATATTTATTATTATATCCTTTTGGAAGCGTTTATATGATGAATTACTTTAATTTTATAATCAAACAAAATCTAATACTGTTTTGTTTCACCTTTCATAATTTTCCAATGCACACAACTACGTCTTCTATGGTTAACGCATAAACAAAAATATGAATTAAATAAAAATTACTGAATTTAGGAAAAGCTAAGCTTTTTGATAAGCCTTTTTCGTTAAGGTTATGCTCAAATCTAAATGGAGCAACTTCATGTGCAGGTATACTCATTTTTTTTTCGGAAATTCGTGAATTAGCAGGTGTTATTCAGAAACTATGTAATCGAAAAAGTTTATAGTAAGCGTAAAAGATCTTTTAGAAAATACCATCAAATTTGGTGTTTTGAACAGAATTCTTGGTCGAAATGAGAAAAAAACAGTATATGACAAGAGAAAAATTGGTTGTCACATGTTCCAAAATCGCATAGAACTCAATAAATAATTTCTTTACGAAAAAAGGAAAACTCATTTCTATTCCAAATTGCTTCACTACCAATTTTGTGCTTTTACGCTTAAAAATAAATTAACAAAAGTGTCAAATAGTTCCGCACTTGTTGATCAGTGAACTTGAGAACAACCTTAAAACAACTTTAAATCCATATTTTGATGCAATATGATCATTAGATTACAACTTAATTACCAAACAAATAGGCCTTAATATTAATTATATAAGCTTTAATAAGCATTATATATAGTCTGCCTTAATAGGTCTTTTATAAGCCTTAATTATAATAAGTCTTTTTAGTGCAAAAATTATTTTTATTTCCGTTTTGTGTATCAACATTCGCAAAACGCGTTTTAAAAATTATACAGTTAATGTTTAAAATGTATATTGTCATGTGAATAAATGTATATTGTCATTTCAAATTGCTATAAGTTCTAGCCCAAAATTATGAAAATTAACCTAATTTTATTTATGATTTATTACAGTTTGGATAAAAATATTGTATCGAACATAACTTGTATATAATTTGAAGCTCAGTATCAGCGTTATTAATTTCAGTGCATTAGTTATTGTAATATAGCTATCACGGAAAGCATAAAAAACTCAACAAAGTAGTGCCACCTACACTGTAAAAAAAAAAGGGTCGATCTACTAAAAAAATTTTAGTGATCCTTGTAATTACTAAAAAAATTTTTGTAGTCTTACTCGGTTACAAGGAATCTGTAAGAATTACTAGAAAAAAGCTAGCAACGAATAGAGTTAATAGTTTTACAATTTTAATAGCTATTACTAAAACTCAAGTGGTGTGGCCGTGATAGCCTAGTGGTCATAGCACCGAACTCCAAACTGGAAGTACCCGGGTTCGATGCTGGACGCCACCAAATATGCACCGAATGTATGCAATGTAAGTACTAGTTAAATAAAGGGATTATGAAAATCCTGTCGTAGCAGTTACATGAGTAATGATCTGCGGACTTTTCGTCCCTTTAGAAACATGTCGAAATAGAGCAGGTAGCAATGTTTGGTGCGCCATCTATTGCGGCTTTGCCAAAAATCTTCCGCTTCAGAAGTCTGTCTTCTTACCCACTGGATGCAGCTCGAAGGAAGCTCCTGCTCTTCGGGCACACGTAATGGTTACTAGAAATAATTTTGGAGCTATTACTAAAATTTGCTTGGTGGCTCATACTAAAAAGTTTTAAGTTAGTTATACAAAAAATTCTTTTGTTCAGTTTACAAAAGAAATGTTTGTTTCACTTGCAAAAATAAAATTGTAATGGTTACTAAAAAATTCTGTGGAATACAAATTTACTAAAAAAATTTTAGTAACCTCTTGAAATTTTTTTTTTTTTTTTTTTTTTTTTTACAGTGTAATGTGTGACATACAGCAAATTGTAAATAGAATCAAGTTAAGTCAATATCTAACTGAATATACAGCTTGATAAAATTCTGAGCATTTAATTCGTGAGACAACTTTATTGTTGAACTCGTGAATCAAAATGGGGGAAATTGTTATATATTATTATGCCAAATCTAATCAATTCATTTTTTTTTTTTTTTTTTTTTTTTTTTTTATAAATTAAGTTAGATGACATTCCGAACATTAGATCTTGAGTTATATCAGCCACAAAATTTATTTCGCATAGAGATAGACATCATTTTTTAGAGGAAAGGGAGTGGAAGTTGAACATTGTAATGAATCCAATATTTCTTTATTATATTATTATCATTACACTAGAGGGGGAAAAATTAATAACTGTGTATGTTTGAACACGATATAATAATTCCATATTTAATAGAAAATATAAATTTAACATTTCACATCTGGATGTTACCTTAAAAAACGTAAAATACGTAAAGATATGCTTTGTTCTTTTGTATAAAAATCGTTAAGATGGGTTGCAATTTCTTTACTATTAATTACATATGCCTCGAAAAGATGTGATGCTGATTCAGAGTTCAAAAAATTTCTTTTTCTTTTCCCATTTTTAGGTGCGTTCGTAATTATATAATACGTAGCACCTATAGTGGTCGTTCAGTCCGTCCGTCTGTCCGTCCGCATATAACAACGCAAAAACTACCCAACCGAATCGTTTGAAATTTAAAATACATAATTATTACATAATTTTGTCGAGTCATTTCAAATTTTATGAAACTCGGATGCATAGATCATTTACAGGGGCAATCAAAAGTATTCCATTACATTACGGTCAATGGGGAAAAAAGTTTCAAATGCATTTTAATCGTTTGAAATTTAAAATACGCAATTATTACATAATTCTGTCGAGTTATTTCAAATATTTTGATAATCGTGTGTATAGATCAATTACAGGGGCAACCAAAATTATTCAATTACATTATGGTCAATTAGGAAAAAGTTTCAAATATATTCTATATGTTTGAAATTTAAAATACATAATTATTACATAATTTTGTCGAGTTATTTCAAATTTTATGAAACTCGGATGCATAGATCAATTACAGGGACAATCAAAAGTATTCCGTTACATTACGGTCAATGGGGAAAAAAGTTTCAAATGCATTTTAATCGTTTGAAATTTAAAATACGCAATTATTACATAATTCTGTCGAGTCATTTCAAATATTTTGATAATCGTGTGCATAGATCAATTACAGGGGCAATCAAAAGTATTCAATTGCATTATGGTCAATGGGGAAAAAGTTTCAAATAAATTCTATACGTTTGAAATTTAAAATACATAATTATTACATAATTTTGTCGAGTTATTTCAAATTTTATGAAAATCGGATGCATAGATCAATTACAGGGACAATCAAAAGTATTCCGTTACATTACGGTCAATGGGAAAAAATGTTTCAAATACATTTTAATCGTGTTACACTCATGCGGACTTAATAAAATTTATATGCAATTATAAAGTACATATTATAATATACATCATACATAATTTGTGGTGCAAAGAACCTTTGTTATTGATTTACCTATTCCATTACATAATGGTATAGGGAGAACATTGTTTGATAAGCGTTTTAATTGTAATTCACTATTTACAATTTTATGAGATTGATATATGAAAGTAATATTTTTAAAACTTCGCTATCGTACGAACGCACCTAATTTGCTACGCTTCACGTGCAATTTCCAACTTGTTTTTCCTGCTAGATGACTTACGAGGGACAAAAACTGCAAATACGCCTAGAGACAGCAAATATTATTTACAAAAAATAACAATACTAACTATTGAGTGATATATATGACAGAATGAAACTAAACCGTAGAGGTAAACACACATTGAATAATTTTTTTTTTAAATACTAGGGGGGCCCCGCCCTCCTGCTCGCTATGCTCGCCAACCCCCCGCGTAATCGCTTCGCGATTCCAAATTATTGCCTACCCCTGCTTGCTGCGCTCGACAATACCCCATGGTATGAATAAGCAGTTGCAGACCTTTCAAATGATGTGTCACACGACTGGAGTTGTAAAGAAATTAAAAATGTGCCCCCCTGGGGGGCAGAGTGGGAGGCGACACAAAAGACATCCATAATATGAATAAGCAGCTGCAGACCTCTCAAATAATATGTCACACGACTGGTGTTGTAAAGAAATTAAAAATGTGCCCCCCTGGGGGCAGAGTGGGGGTGACACACAAGACATCCATAAAATGAATAAACAGTTGCAGACCTTTCAAATGATGTGTCACACAATTGGTGTTGTAAAGAAATTACAAAATGCGCCTCCTCTGAGGGCAGAGGGGGGGGGGTTACACACAAGATATCCATAATATGAATAAGCAGTTGCAGACCTCTCAAATGATGTGTCACACAATTGGTGTTGTAAAGAAATTAAAAATGTGCCCTCCTGGGGGGCAGAGTGGGGGATGACACACAACACATCCATAATATGAATAAGCAGTTGCAGACCTTTCAAATGATGTGTCACACAACTGGTGTTGTAAAGAAATTAAAAATGTGACCCCCCCTGGGGAGAGCAGAGTGTGGGGGTGACACACAAGACATCCATAATATGAATAAGCAGTTGCAGACCTTTTAAATCCTGTGTAACACGACTGGTGTTGTAAAGAAATTAAAAATGTGTCCCCCCTGGGGAGCAGAATGGGGGATAACACACAAGACATCCATTATATGAATAAGCAGTTGCAAACCTCTCAAATGATGTATCAAACGACTGGTGTTGTAGAGAAATTAAAAATTTGGCGAAATATTACAGTTATCGCCAAGTTGGCGTCACTTTTGACAACTAATTTTGGTCGCCAAATTTGGCGATATATTGCCAAGTTGGCGACAAACTTGGCGATTGTTGGCGATGGTAACCTTTCCTCTCTTTATGGTAACCCATACGGCGATGCATAGACGGAGCCCTTTCCTGATTGGTCTATTCGACTCATGGAAGGAGTGGACAACCCGGATTCGTTAGTTCCGGAAATCTTCCACATCAGCATCATTCCAGGAGTCATTCCTTTTAAGGCTAGTTTTTTTTTTACAATAGAAGGATATAGATTTTCAGTTATGTATATAAAAAATGCAAAATAAACTAATACAAAGTTTTTTAATTGTTTCTACGGTCAAAATTATCGATTCACAATTGGGCTGTTCTCTTTTTACTTTCTTCTATCTTCAATAGAAGAAAGTATTGTAATCAAAATTTTTTTCGACTTCCGGTTTTCGACGGATTTGCACGTTTTAGGGGTCAGAGATTCCAAAAAACATGTTTTTACAAAATGTCTGTCTGTGTGTGTGTCTGTATGTGTGTCTGTGTGTGTGTCTGTGTGTCTGTATGTCGCCATTCTACCATCAAAAAATGTATGAATTTATGTATAGAATTGAACCAAATTTTTCGTGAATGTTTTTGGCTGCGGCAAGCAGGTCCTCCTTCAGTTTTGAAATATTCCGCCGGAAGGGGGCGCTGCAATCGCGATTTTTGTGCCATTTTCAATATTGTACCGAGCAAAAGTATATGAAGTGATGCATCGAATTGAACCAAATTTTTTGTGTATGTGTATGACTATGGCTAGTTGGTCCTCCCTGAATTTGAAAAAAATCCGCCGGAAGGGGGCGCTGCAATCGCCATTTTTGTGTCGTTTTCAATATTGTACCGACCAAAAGTATATGAAGTTATGCATCGAATTGAACCAAATTTTTTGTGTATGTGTATGACTATGGTTAGTTGGTCCTCTCTGAATTTGAAAAAAATCCGCCGGAAGGGGGCGCCGCAGTCGCGATTTTTGTGCCATTTTCAATATTGTACCGACCAAAAGTATATGAAGTTATGTATCGAATTGAACCAAATTTTTTTGTATCTGTATGACTATGGCTAGTTGGTCCTCCCTGAGTTTGAAAAAAATTCGCCGGAAGGGGGCGCTGCAATCGCGATTTTTGTGCCATTTTCAATATTATACTGACCAAAAGTACATGAAGTTATGCATCAAATTGAACGAAATTTTTTGTGTATGTGTATGACTATGGCTAGTTGGTCCTCTCTGAATTTGAAAAAAATCCGCCGGAAGGGGGCGCCGCAGTCGCGATTTTTGTGCCATTTTCAATATTGTACCGACCAAAAGTATATGAAGTTATGTATCGAATTGAACCAAATTTTTTTGTATCTGTATGACTATGGCTAGTTGGTCCTCCCTGAATTTGAAAAAAATCCGCCGGAAGGGGGCGCTGCAATCGCCATTTTTGTGTCGTTTTCAATATTGTACCGACCAAAAGTATATGAAGTTATGCATCGAATTGAACCAAATTTTTTGTGTATGTGTATGACTATGGCTAGTTGGTCCTCTCTGAATTTGAAAAAAATCCGCCGGAAGGGGGCGCCGCAGTCGCGATTTTTGTGCCATTTTCAATATTGTACCGACCAAAAGTATATGAAGTTATGCATCGAATTGAACCAAATTTTTTGTGTATGTGTATGACTATGGCTAGTTGGTCCTCTCTGAATTTGAAAAAAATCCGCCGGAAGGGGGCGCCGCAGTCGCGATTTTTGTGCCATTTTCAATATTGTACCGACCAAAAGTATAT
Organism: Maratus speculifer; assembly: GCA_964019185.1. Lineage (NCBI taxonomy): Eukaryota > Metazoa > Arthropoda > Arachnida > Araneae > Salticidae > Maratus > Maratus speculifer. The sequence goes on along the minus strand of OZ025290.1, from coordinate 49,015,598 downwards.
GAAGTTATGTATCGAATTGAACCAAATTTTTTGTGTATGTGTATGACTATGGTTAGTTGGTCCTCTCTGAATTTGAAAAAAATCCGCCGGAAGGGGGCGCCGCAGTCGCGATTTTTGTGCCATTTTCAATATTGTACCGACCAAAAGTATATGAAGTTATGTATCGAATTGAACCAAATTTTTTTGTATCTGTATGACTATGGCTAGTTGGTCCTCCCTGAGTTTGAAAAAAATTCGCCGGAAGGGGGCGCTGCAATCGCGATTTTTGTGCCATTTTCAATGTTATACTGACCAAAAGTACATGAAGTTATGCATCAAATTGAACGAAATTTTTTGTGTGTGTAGCTACGGCTAGTTGGATCGCCCTGAATCTGAAAAAAATCCGCCGGAAGGGGGCGCTGCAATACCGAACTTTATGCTATTTTCAATATTGCACCACATAAAAGTGTATGAAGTTAGTTCTAGAACTGAACTAAACATTTTGTATATGATTATTTTTTGGTAAGGCAAATAGGTCCTCTCTGAATTTGAAAAAAAAAAATCTGCTTATCATTCTATTGTCCATCGGCTCGTGCAGAGACGGAAATTCGTTTTTACTCCGATTAATTGATTGAAGCAGAAATTTAGGATGAAAATCAAAGTTGGTAAGGTATTGAATTAAAATTATTAAAGCATTAAAATGAGTAACTATTATTTTTTAATATTAAAATGTATGTATGAGATAGAAGAAAGTTTTGGGATTGGCACATCCAACAAATTTTTTAATATTTTTTATTTATTTATTTATTTATTTTACCTATATTTTATTATATTTACTTATTTGTTTAATTTATTTTTTTGTTTTGTTTGATTTATTCATTAATTATTTATATTTATTTATTTTGTGATAATAAAATTTCAGTGATTTGTGCAATTGACAAACGAGGTTTGATTTAAAAGGGGTTTAATTTTTTATTTATTTAATTTTTATTTTTGTTTATTTTATTTATTTATTTTATAATAGGAAAAACTTTTGCGTAATGAGTACTTTAACTCATTAAGGCTTCGTATATTTTAATAGTTTATATGCAGATTATTGTATTTAATTTTGTTCATTTAAATAAAAATAATTTCATAAAAGAAACATTTGATGTCATTCGCTTATGAACTAATTAAATTATGTTTTGTTTGAGATTTGGAAAACTCAACTTGTTTTTTTTTTGCGTATTATTTTCTAAAATGAAATAATAAAAATAGTGAGTATGAATATTTTTATCAATTATTTCAAATTTTATTTTAAAACCACGATCTCTACCCACGATTCCAGAACGAATATTTACATTAGTATATTTTAGGTCGTACAAAAGTACATGTTATTTAAACTTTAAAAGTTCTGATTGTATACATATTTGATAATTTTTAAGGCTCAAACGCATCTGACCACTTCTTGCCGTTCGGTGTCGGCTCGTTTGTTGTGTCAACACGGTGTTTTTGACCTTTAATGAGTTTTGCAGGAAAGGGACGCTTGCCCGGCCAAAGAAAAATATTCCCATTAAGTAGAGTGGATTGCTTAGCTCCCGATTCTTTTGTTCACTACCCACCGTTCTATTATGAAGAAACCGCAAATGGGTCCTATACAAAAGACTCTTCCAAGAATTCAGTTGAATTGAAAGTATTGCTATCTGAATGCAGCCTTATACAGAATGAATACTCTTTTCTCCCAAATTATTTTTTGGATCTACTGATAAAAATTACCTAAAACAACGTGTTCATTCAAAACAACTCTTATCTTGATGAGATTAAAAAGTTATAAATGGATAGAATGGCTTTAAATACTTCTTTGTGAAACATTCTTGGTATAACACTTATATTAAACAAGCATTGTATATAGGATATCTCTATTATCATAGACAAATAGTTAATTTCGAAAGCGTTAGTCATAGACATACACTTTTAGATTCCCATTGCCCAAAATGAAATAAATATTTATATTAGAAGACATTTGGGTCAAGGACAGAAAACTGGATATACAGAAATAATCACATATTTGGAAAAAAAAAAATATTTACAAAATTTTTTGTTTTTATTTATTTATTTCTTCTTCTTATTTTTTTTTTTTTTTTTTTTTTTTTTTTCGTGAGAAAAATTATTTTAAATGTACCTCTTGGGTTCATTAGTCCATTCTGGTAATAGTCCACGAGCCGATTGCACAAAACCCTATGTCATCGAGCACAAGAAAAAATCCTTTATTTTATGGAAAAGTAGTAATAAAGGAATCTAATGATCCATGTATGCCCGAAGCGAAGTGGTACATAGTCCAAAAATTGATACCACTAGTGGTTGACTCGTAGGCTTAGCATGTGTTTGCCGTACAGGCAAAAGTATGAAAACATGAAAAATTGGGTGCAGGAAAACACAGTGCTAATCCTATGAGTCAACCACTAGTGGTATTAATTTTTGGCTTATGCACCACTTCGCTTCCGGCAGACATGGATCATTAAATTCCTCTATTACCACTCTTCTATAAAATAAAGGATTTTTTCTTGTGCTCGATGACATACGGTTTTGTGCAGTCGGCTCTTGGACTATAAGCGCTGGGTTGAATGTTTCTATGGTCCCCGGAAATTAAATACTATTTTTAATAATTTCACTTTATAATAACAAGAGACTGTGGTGATTGTGTTTTTTAACTTTTCATAATTGATTCATATGTATTTTTAAGCTCTGGATTTTAAAATGGCCTTCAATTATTTTTACCGCCACTTCAGGATTTTTCTCAAATATTAATTTTCTCAGATAAAAAGTAAAAAAATAGCCAAAATTTGATACTATAAAATACAGTGAAACTTCCATTTAACGAAGTCTCATTGTTCCATTTAATCATTTCGTTAAAAAAATTCGTTAAATAAAAAACTCAATTTCTTGAAATTTGTATAATAAAACACACATGCATAACATGAAAAATAGACATAAAATGAAAATATTGGAAAAATGCATTTTATCTCGGGCAGTAACTTTTTTTTATGAATGTAGACATATGAGAAAAATTCAGGTAGAATAACGTTTAAATAAATGCGCAACTAACTGTAACGAGGACAAAATCATGTATTTGCAAAAAAAAAAAAAAAAAAAAAAAAAAAAAATTAGTTCTTTAACAAAGTAAAGGGGGAAAATAGAAAAAGTTCATAGTTTTATACATTGGTAATTTTTTTCTTATGCTAAGCACATACTTTTTAATATTGTTTTGGCGTTTAAGACATTTCTAGCTAATATAACAAAAGAAATACAATTTTCTATGTTAAATTAATGTCTAAAATATAAGCTTGATGGAAAGTACCTGCGACCAGCATGTCTAGAGTAAGTATGACTTCTCTATAATTAATAATTTTTAAGAAATAATGTATTACATAAAATAGTCGGACGTGGCGAAATTTTCTTTTCTCTCATACATGTTAATACTTCCTGAAAAATGAAGCATTGCAGCACCACCGGTTAGGTGATTTACACCAAAATCTAATCAACAACAACTTATGCCAAATTTTGACTGAAACTGAAGTTTGGTGAAAATGTGTGCATTAGTTTTTGAGGTAGAACTATTGCAAAAGTCGTAAAAAAATCTGGGTTAAAGCGCCATCTCTTCAACAATTTACTTCAAAAACTAAACAGCAGTAATTTATATCACGGAATCATTAAAGCTGAAGTTTGTCAAAAAATCGTGTATTAGTTCTTGAGGTAGAGCTATTGTGATAATAATCAATCATACCGCATAGCAGCGCCACCTGTTGGAAGATTTACATCAAAAAGCAATCAGTACCATATTATATTAAGGACTAACAGAATCAGAAGTTTCATAAAAATCTGTCCATTAGTTCTTGAGCTATAGATATTGCAACAAATGAAAAAAAGGCAACTTAGCCACACCACCTGTTGGGCGTTTTACACCAAAAAAAAACTAATCAGCACAAATTTGCATCAGGAATTAACTTAATCTAAAGTTTTATTGAATTCCGTTCATTAGCACTTGAGATAAAGCGGCCACAAAATTTGTATTATATCACATACAGACACACAGATTGGCAGATATACTCACAGACAGATTCACAAAGACAGACATTTTGTAATTTTTTTTTTTTTTTTTTCGGGAGTGAGATGTGTGTAAAACTGCCGAAAGCCGAAATTTGAAAATTTTCATGAATCCACTACTTTTTTCATGCAAAAATAGATGAAAATAAAGATAAAAGAAAAAAAAGAAGCATCTCTTAAAGGTGTTTTTGCATGTCTTATTTGTTCCATGACTAATGTTTTCAGATATCTTATATATTACTTTCTCTTATACGACTTACGATACCAAGAACTAACCACAGAAAATCAACTTGATTCATCTGCGAGTTTTCTTACCATTGTTATCTTTTTCTTCCTTTCTATGTTTTTTCTTTACTTTCTTTTTCTTTTTCTTTTTTTAAGTGACAGGTGACATTTATTTCTTCCCTTGGAAAAAGAAATATATCTCCCAAAAGACACATCTTGTTCTAGTTGTGTGGCATGAATATAGAATAACTTTCTTTCATTCAAGACTGCGACTTTCCCGATTGAACCACTGTTAGTCATGATAGTCATAAAATATGAATAATACAAATAAATGTAAAACATAGTTAATCCAACGTAATAACAGAGAAATTTCTGAGCTAAATAATAATATTTTTACAAAGTTAGTTTTGCAGTCAGTGTATGGAAACTGGGAAAAATCTTAACAAGATGTTAAATTTTAATCCTTTAAAATACTTTTTTCTGTTAATTCAAAAATCAATTGAAATCGTAATTTATTTCGATGAAATGATTTAGATGCTTTTTATATTATTATCATAAGAAACATTTATGAACAAAGAAAAATCAATTCGACTTCAAGGGAGTGTTCTTAAAAAAACAATTTTGTTCTAATCCTGCTAAAAAAACTCACGTTTTTAACATTGCTTATTATTTTTCTATGCTTTCCAGCGACAATTGTCGTATTTCAGCGATAGTGGTGTGACATAAGAGGACATTTTTTACCACGCTTTTATTAGCTTCACCTGCATGTTTGTGAGTTTGTGGGTTTGTGAGTTTATGAGTTTGTGAGTTTGTAACTCTCCTTTTATGTATGTTCACCGATTACTCCGAAACCATGCAATCGATTAACTTGGTTTTGGTGTTAAATGAAAGACGATGCTCTCGAATTGGTACCACTTCAGTTTCATCGAAATTGGTTCAGTACTTTTTTAGTAATTAGGTAAAAACTAATAAAATTAATGATTTTTGGCTAATTAAAAGTGTTGAATACGTTCACTGAATGGAATGTAGACAGCATGGCCGATCGGTCTAAGGCGCCGGATTGAAGCTCTGTTTTTCAAAAGAGACTGTGAGTTCGAACCCCACTCCTGACATTATTTGCATGTATGTAAAGTTTTAAAAAAATTTCCATATTACAATTTTTATTTTTAACCTGCTTCAGAAAAGGAAGAGGAAGTTATCAATTCGACGCGTATGTATTTTTTTTCTATGTATGTTCACCAATTATTCTGAAACTATCCAACCGATTAATTTGGATTTTGTATTAAATATAAATATAGTTTAAAAAAACTAAAAACCACGCTTTTAAAGTAATCAAACTAAAAAGTGAAAAATAAATATAGTTTAAAAAAAACTAAAAAACACGCTTTTTAAGTATATCAAACTAAAAAGTGAAAAAAATAATTCGTACTATATAAGCTGAAAGCGAAAGTAGATGAAAAATACTACATTACTATAAAATCATTGTTATTATAGAAATCAATTAATAAGCAATAAATAAAATTATCGTAGAAAAAAAGCGTGGGGTGCTTCTTAAGAACTGATAGATGGAGCATGGTAGATGGAGCACTCCACGCTTTTTTTTCACGACAATTTTATTTATTGCTTATTAATTGATTTTTATAATAACAATGATTTTATAGTAATATAGTATTTTTCATCTATTTTCGTTTTCAACTTATAGTACGAATTATTTTTTTCACTTTTTAGTTTGATATACTTAAAAAGCGTGTTTTTTAGTTTTTTTAAACTATATTTATTTTTTATGACCAGCACATTCAGTTTATTTTACACTGTTGCCATTCGAATGTATTTATAAGTAAGCAAATTGGAAATTGCACGTCAAGCGTAGCAAATGTGATGCGTTCATATTATAAAGGAAATTTTAAGAGGTACTACTCTGTTATCCCGTCGACCGATTTCGCCAAATTATACAAATCGCCAAACTAATAGCTAATTATACAAATCGCCAAACTAATAGCAAATTATACATATTGACGTAATTTTTATTTTAAATAATAAAAAACCAAATAATTAGAAGAATATTAATAAAAATGCAAATAAAAAGTCGGAATAAAAATCAATTAACGGCGCATTAGACACGTGTATCGTATTTAATGACATTGAATTGACTTTCACGATCATCCATTATCGGCATTTAATCTTATAATTTGGCGATAGTATTTTGGTCGACGGGATAACAGAGTAGTGCCTTTTAAAAATATTCAGATGTTGGTGTAATAGTATACAGTACTTCGGCTGCAGTAAAATAACCAAAATCTTTCGTGTATCCCTGTAAGTACTATCTGCTTTCTATACTACAGGAAGTAACTTGTAGTAAACCTCAGCAACGTATATCAACTTCATAAAATGTGAAATAGATCATACTTTTTATAACGCACCCTAAACAATGTTTTCACCTATACCATTATGTAATGGCATACTTTTGTGTAACCCTGTAGACTATTAATGAATATTCTTTGCACCATAGATTGAACAGAATGGATATTTTATTATATATTTCATAGATTTATATCAATTTTATCATGTTCGAGCGAGTGTAACACCATTAAAATGCACCTGAAACTATTTTTTTTTTCCTTAGCCGTAATGTAACGTAATACTTTTGATTGTCCCTGTAATTAATACATGACTCAAGACATCCACAATGATGCATTGATACATCTAAAGACATTTGTAGATGGCTAAATAGTTTTTTTTTTTTCTGTTAGGAAAAAAATAATTTTTTTTCATTTCACTGTTGTTCGAATTTTAGAATGATACTCGAATTTTATGAAGAACTAATTTCTGAAAATATGTCGATAGTTTCCTTTTTATTATTTTTGTAAAATGAATAAATGGCATTTATTCTGGTGTCTTCAGCGACAAATCTGTATTCCAAATGAGAATTCGTGTTCAAATATCCATTACCCTGTAAAAAAAAAATAATAATAAAGAAAAAAAATCCCTCTTTATGAGCACGACTTCTTTGTCATAATGAGTATATGTCTAAATAAATGTACGAAAGTAGGTAAATAAAAAAATAGCACTGAATGTTTCTGCTTTAACTCTGCTTTGCCATTGTTTTAAAGGATATGTTGTCGAGCAAAGAACTTTTTTAAAGTTTGTCATATATATATATATATATATATATATATATATATATATATATATACATATATATATTAAAAACATGGACGTAATTGGTTTGGAAGGAGGGGTTAAGGAGGAAGGCAGAGATGCCACATGCATTTTTAATTCTATCTTGATACTTTTGTTTTTGTTTTTTTATCAAAAATCCTTAAAATGGGCTTTGCCACCATTTGAAAGAGAAATTTAACATAAAATTTGCATTTAAACAATTATGAATCTAAATGAATATAAAAATAGTCACCTGTGACATCCCTGGGAAGGTAGGTTCTCCCTCAGAAATCTTAAAATATTTCCCATTAATCTTTTTTTTTTTTTTTTTTTAATTGCCAAACTATGCAGAATTTCTATTTATCATCGTTAGCTCTAAGTCAGTATTTTTAAAGAGGGTGGCTTTTAAGAATCAGATGTTATGTACTTATAAGTAAGATTTCTTGATTTTTTTACTGAATTGTGTAATTTTTCTACAAAAGGATAAAAGACCCATCATTTTCTAAATAAGATTGAAGAGCATAACAGAATTAATGTGTTGTTTATGATTATCTTTGATATAATGTATCAATCACCAAGAATAGGGAAGATATTGAAATTATATTTTTACATTAAAATAATTGTTTTAGATCAAACAAATTTTTTTTCTTTTACATCATTCTTAACATGGCTGAATTTTCAGCCATTTGAGTGTTTTATTGAGCCATTGAATACATTGCTCACCTTAGGAAAATAATCTAGAAATAATTCAGAATAATAATTATGTCTAATAGAGGTAAAAGAAATCGTGTATACATAGTTACGAATTCTATTTTTGTTTGATGAAGCAAAGGAGGAAATGCAAAAATCCTTATTTGCGGAATATTTTAACTATGTTAAATTATTTCACATATAATAAAATTGATATACATTGTTACATTACTGCAAGTTGTTTCCTATGTAATAGAAAATGCGTTTCCATATTGTTTAATTAGATATAATATTTTAACTTTTTAAACGGAGCAATTTCATTGCATTATTCTGAACTTTAAATGGAAAGTGTTTGATAATCTATGCTTGATGCATGATTTTTTTTCTTTCTTGTTTAAATATTTAATTTGTTTATTTATGCTTTTATAGATCTTAAACAATAAACTACTAAAGATTTTCTCTCTCACGTTCGCATGAACATTTTCTTGGACGCGATGGATTTTTAATTTCGCGATATTTTTCAAATATGGAAATCATTATTAACTTGTATTTTCGGATTGATAAGATATGACGTAAAATTATTTCCCAAATGAAAGCAATCCGCACACACCGATCTGCAAAAATGATTAGATTGATACGATCCGATTATAAAACAGCTACCAGTGAAGATTGTTGTGTTTCGAATGAGTTAACTTACTTTTAAAAAAGAAAATAACTAAGCAATCTTTATATAAATCAATCAAACAATCTTAAATATTTTTTTAGGTATTTATGAAGCATAAATTTAATACATAAAAATTAATCATTGTCATTTATAATTTTATGTATTTTAAAATGTTTTCAGTCACTATCTGGATTTTGATGAGGAATTTTTTCAATGTTATCTGTAATTCTTGATTTGTTTTTCTCTTTAATGAATTCTACGGTTTTTTTTTTCTTTCTGTCGGTTTAAATAGCTAGAAAAGAGGAAATATTTTAAATTTTCATATTTAGATTTAAAATCTATTATATAAAGATAAAGCGTTATTAAAATTGATACTTGTATGGATGCAAGCGGTGGCCGCAAATGGCTGATTGCTACCACTAAACTGTTATAGTATTTCTCGCCTTATTTAATGACAGAATTTCTTAGATTTATCAAGGCAAAGAATACTATCAAAATTCAGTGGCGAAAATCAGACATTTGTAGCGCAACGCTTGTATTCTGTACTTGCTACAGCGAATGTTTTGCAACCGTTATAGTAGCTAAAACTACTTATTGCCCTTATGATTTAAATTGATTTTTTATAATATGTGCTAATCTATACTGTAGTAGGACTGAATAATATCAGGCTCTATTTTTTACATATATATATATTCATTCCTTTTGTAGTAGATTAACAGGAGTTCGTAATTTACTTGCAGCTTTGAAAATTGTTATTTTAGAAATAACTGTAAAGTTTTTTTGTTTTGTTTTTTAATAATAATAAAAAAGGAAGCACAATATTTTGTAAGAAAACAATTTTCTTCTGTGTTATAATTAAAGAAAATCACATATTTGCACATTACACTAAAAACTATTTAAGAAGCATTTGGAAAGTTATTGTTATTAGAAGAATACATTTTAATATTAAAAGAGTTATAAAATGTTGTTTAAAAGTTAACGTGTTCAAAAACTTACCCTATTAATCCCTTGGGGACTAGCGACACGTATACGTGCCGCGAAAAGGCTGAAAAATCCCCACGAATAAAATTTTACTGTAAAATTTGCCTTATTTATTCAGGGCATCTTCTCGATTTAATAAGCCACAAATTTCTGTTTTTTAAAACCGGTGATAAAACCTTGAAAATTTCGCAAAAGTCTCCCGTCGCTAAGGGGTTAATTCTTACGAACTACGAAATGGCACATCAAGAATAAAATAAAGTTCAGTGGGTTTTTTTTCCTTTAATATTTTCCAAATTTAATACAGAAATCTATTTTATCTAATGAAAAGGAAAGTTTAAGGAATAGACATAAGTTTTAAATCTTCTTGAGCTGAAGTGCATAAACACTTTTTTATTCTTTCCCTTTACAAGAGAGGAGGTGTTGTTTAATATGACAAAATCTTAACAAAGTAGAATACTTACTCGAATGCGATTCCTTGTGAAAGTTCTTTAAATCAAATTTAAGACAAAGTAGGCGCCCAAGAACAAGATTTATCAAGCCTTGTTTCACACTTTGATAAATGTACTGCCACGCTAAGTAATCATTCTTCTTTACGGATATATCTTCACCGACAACAAAGGCTTTTTACATCTCTAATGACATCATTATAAACTCGTAAGATTTTCGTGGAAAATCCCTAAGTTTGATTTCGAAAAAAGTTACTGCAGGGGGCATGCTTAATGTTGAAGAGGCAACTCTATTTATCGCTAAGTATGTTTGAAAGAAGTGAAACCACAAAGTGTCATAAAATGGGGTCAGCATTTTTCTCCGAAGGGCATTTCTATCTTATTTGATGGGTCATGTTGTCCTCTTAATCAGATATTAATTAGAAATATTGAGGATTTCTCTTCCTGTGTGCAACATCAAATCCTGAATAGATATCAAGGAACAAGATTCACTCTTTGTAGAAAAAGAAACAAATGAAAGAAAAGTAATAGTTTTATTATTATTATTATTGGATTTTAGTATTTTGAAACGCGGTTATTGAACTGAAAGTATAAAGAGAAATTTTAATATAAAACTATCCAACCAGCAACCCAGTGTTGTAAGGGAAATGGGTCGACAGACAAACAAAGATTTTCTTAATTGATATTGTATTGTTGTTTTTTAAGGGTTAGATCAGTAAAGTCTTACAAGATTGCGATTATTTAAAAGGGAAATATTTCACTATCATCATACAAAGCGAAAAATGCACTGCTTTTAGAGAATGGAATGATTTTTAATAATATTTTGTTCGGTTAATTCACTTATGGATATGTAATTGAGAAGTGAAACTGAGTTATATCTGTAGGTTTATCCTTTTTCGTTCCAAAGCTAAAATAATAACACAAATACCTATTCGTTGGTTTTTTACAAACAAAATGACACTGTAAATGACAGAAAAGGCATGTTTTCAGAAATTGATCCTTTAGACGCTTAGTAATTTAGGTTCAAAGATATAGATCTAAAACTACAAACCCCACTAAAACATAAATTTAATAACCATTAACCTGAATTAATGCAATGAAAATTTCTCGTCACTTTGTCTTTTGGACATTTTTAGACATTTTGAAAATTCAGATGAAAATAACATTTATTTTATGTGGGATTCAGCTTAGATTCAGACATTTATTCATTTGCTTTCAACACACACACACAAAAAAATCAGCTATTAAACCGTGATATAAAAATGTGAAAAATCAGATATTTTAGTTTTTATAAGTAAAGAAACAGAGGTCCTCGATTGGGAACCCAGGGACCGAAGAGATTAATACATGTTAAATTCGGTTAATTATTAAGAACTTTTCCCTTCAAAAACACTGTAAAAAAATCTGTAATCTTACAGATGTAAAATTGCCGAAATCTGTATGGTTACTAGCATTTTTTCTGTACACGGTACAGGGAAGTATGTAAATCTACAAAACTAATTTTTGTAAAGTTACAGAAATCTGTAACTTTACAAACGAATCTACTAAAATTACAGTTCTATTACTAAAATTTTATCTGTAACTTGGGTTCCAGTTACATGAAAAATTCTTGGAATCCCAGTTTCATAAAAAATTCTTAGTAAGCTTACAGATTTTTTGATTTTCAGTGCAAATCTGTATGTGTTACATGAATTTTTTATGTTGCCGTTACATAAAAAGTTCTCAAAATCTCAGTTTCCTAGAAAACTTTTAGTAACTTTATAGATTTTTTTTATATATATAGTGAAGAACTGATAATATTTTGAATAAAGTGTGATCAACAGAATATTATGTGGCTAGGTTATAATGCTCAATAATTCAAAAAAAATTTCTAGAAGAAAGTCAATATTTTCTTCGACATTTTTTCCCTTTATCGTATTGGATATTAGACTTTTTGTGATTTTTATAGTACACTGAAAAAAAAATTGTAAAGTTACTATATTTTTTTGTATTACATTTGTATTCCAAGAACTTTTCATATAACGATAACAGCAAAATCTCGTGTAACCGAGACAGGTTACATAAGTTTTTGCTGCTACCGTTGCATGAAAAATTCTAGGAATTTGAAATTCTTGGAACAAGTTTAGAGAGTGTTCGCGACTGTAGAAATAAATTTATTCTCAAATGTGGCTTAAAACAAAATTTTCGCCTCAAATGTACTCTTAGATGTGATAAGTTTGGACACTCCACCTCTAATTTGAAAGGCGAGTTTTCACATTTAGTTACATTCCATATTTGTGAATAACATTTCTTAACGCTATCACTTATTTTTAAATTTTTGATTTTCATCCTAAAAAAATGGCATCTGACCAATTTTCAAAAATTGTCTTCGTAAATTTTAAATATTAATAATAAAAAAAAAACAGTTAATTTTGAAATTTATATTTACGTAAAATGTACTGTCTTTAAAAATATATAATGTGTTTTTCTGGTCAAATTCTAAAATTCATACCTGATTTAATTCAGTACACTGTTAAAAAATAAATCTGTAAATCTACTAAAATTTTTCAAGGAAACTGGGATTTCTAGAACTATATATGTAACTGCAACAATTCGCGTAACAGATACAGGTTTGCACTCTAAATCAAAAAATATGTAAGGTTCCTAAGAATTTTTTAGGAACGTGGAATACCTAAGCCTTTTTATGTAATAGCAACAACAAAAATTCATGTAACAGATATATGTTTGCACTGTAAACCAAAAAATATGTAAGATTCCTAAGAGTTTTTTAGGAAACTGAGATGCCTAAAACTTTTTAGTTAGCGGCAACAACAAAAATCCATATAATAGATACATGCTTGCACTGTAAATTAAAGAAAATGTAAGATTATTAATAATTTCTTGGAAAATTGAGGTAGCTAAAACTTTTTATGTAACTACAGTCCGAGTTACGGATAAAATTTTAGTAAGATATTATAATTTTAGTAGGTTCTTATGTAAAGCTACAGATTTCCTCGTAATTTTACAAAAATTTGCACTGAAAAAAAAAAAAAAAGTTACAGCAAAAACTGCTGGCAGAAATGTTGCCAGCAGTTTTTGCCGTAAATATTGCAGTAAAATTAGATGTAATAAAAAAAATTACATCTAATTTTACTGCAATTTTTACAGCAAAATCATTGCTGCCAGCAGTTTTTGCTGTAAATTTAACGGATTTTTTTTTTACAACGTGTATTGTAGATTTCCTTTTTTTTTTTTTTTTTTTTTTTTTTTTTTTTTTTTTTTTTTTGTTGTACAGAGTATACAGAGTATTTTGTACAGATAAAATTTAGTAAGAATACAGATTTTACTAGCTTTACATCTGTAGAATAGCATCTTTTTTATACAGTGTAAGATAAATAATAATGCAATCATACAAAAGTAATTATTTCTATTTAGTACAGCAAGCACACTGAAATGTTTCTAATTACCCAATAATGCAGATTTTAATCGTCTTATTAAATCGATTAAGTTTTTTTTATTCGCAAATGAAACATAATTGTTTAGTTCAAATATGAAACATGAGATGTAAAATCATACAATGCTCTCAAATGTGTTAAGGCAAATTTTATTAATATACATGCAGCACACCCAAATGTTACTACTCACTTTTGCTATACAATACTTAATCAGATCAGTTTTATAAAGCAAATGGATTTGGAGTAGAAAAAGCACAACTAAATTAATTCTTTCTTTTTTATTATTATTTTCTTTTTCTTTTTTTAATTGCCTTAGTTCAATTGTAACTTTCTAATTTATTGTTATTTAAACATGGTTATCTCGTTTATTGATTTTTATGCACACACCCTCTAGTTAGACTACTCAGTTCTATGTGTACATTATAAATTATCATATAACAATTGTAAGTGTTCTTTCTGTATATCTATGTTTTCATTGCACAGTTAAAACTACCTATGCATTATTCATTTCATTAATGTCTTATTATACACGCTTTCTTTGTCTGCATTTCACACATTTATTGTTCACATCCCAAAAGCTTTATTGATGTATTTTTAAAAACCATGTTTTATGTATGCCTCGATTTTTAAAGTCAATGTATGCCACATTCTAAAACAATGATTTTTAAATGATGTGTGTCGTGAAAAACAAGTCGTTGGGAGCCACCGAAATAATTATCCACCGTGGATATGCACATTCTAAAATATGAAAATAAAACACGTGTAAACTATTTGTAAAATGCATTGCAATTCCAACATATAATTTAAATATTTTTGAAGCTCTATTACAGAATTGTACGTATTTCTGATCATCCCACTGACCCATTTCGACAAATTATATGAATCGCCAAACTACGCGCAAGTTATACAAATTGGCATAATTTTTACTTTAAGTAACGGAAGAACAAATAAATTAGTAAAAGTTTAATAAAAATACAAATTAAACGTCAAATTAAAAATCAGTTACAATATACATACGCTTGTAGTATATTTAATGTCAAGTGCATGTGATATTTACGTAACCCATTATTGGCATTTAAGAGCCCTTATTTTGAAAATTAGACAAAGTGTGATAGTTGTACTTTTTGATTTGCTTGATTTTTTTATATGTTGAAGTAGATCTTATTTAATGAATAGTGTGCAATTTTGACGCCCTGAAAAAATTTCCTCTTTCCTATAGAAAATATCAAAGTTCACGTTTGTGAATGCAATTTTTATGAAAAATGAAATCCCAATATGTTTGGAGTGGTATATCTCTGGCAAGCAACAACATCCCAAAATTCTTTTGGCTTAAACTTATAGTATAACACTACCTGCTTATTAAATTTATTTGTTTCCATGGGGCATTGTTACTTTACATTGTTATGTTGCCACAAAGTACAAAAAGACGTTTTTGTTCATTTTCCGCTCTTAATATCTTATTTAAGCTATAATACCCCAAAGTTTTTCTTATAGAATATGAAAGTGCACTACTAGGACAAGCTAAATAATATAGTACTGCACGGAGATATTGTTGCTGTTAGTAGCTATAACCTGTTAAATATTCAAAATTTCCAAAATCCGCAACATTTAAAGTAGTTTATTTCAAAAAAGCGCCTCAGTTGAATGAAAAAAAATCTGTCACGAAATAGTTGAACAATGTGCAAAAACATGGAAAAGAAAAAAAAGGTGGGGTCTCGTGATAATTTTAGACAAAAAAATGACAAAAATTGCAAGAAAAGCAATGTCCACGATCACATTTTTCCCCTAAGAAAAAAATGAAACATCCAAATTCTCTTTCGTTTTTCTATGATTTTTTCCAATGAGTAAATGAAATATCCCTTTTTTGTCGCCTCTTCCGAAAGAGAAACGGGATGTTTCATTTTCTCTTAGGGAAAAAATGTGATGATAGACTTTTCTTACAAATTTTGCCATTTTTTTACTAAAAAATATCACCAGGCCCCACTTCTTTTTATTTTTCATCTTTTTGTACAGATGTTCAACTATTGCGTGACATATTTTTTTCATTCAACTTTGGCGCTTTTTTTAAATAAAGTACTTTAAATGTCACAGATTTTGGAAATTTTGAATATTTAACAGGTTATAGCTACTAACAGTAACAATATCTCCGTGCAGTACTACATTATTTAGCTTGTCCTAGTAGTGCACTTTCATATTCTATAAGAAAAACTTTGGGGTATTATAGCTTAAATAAGATATTAAGAGCGGAAAATGTACTAAAACGTCATTTTGACTGTACTTTGTGGCAACATAATAATGTAAAATAACAATGCCCCATGTAAACAAATAAATTTTAATAAGCAGGTAGTGTTATACTTTAAGTTTATGCCTAAAGAGTTTTGGGATGTTGTTCTTGCCAGAGATATACCATTCCAAAAATATTGGGATTTCATTTTTCATAAAAATGGCATTCACAAATTTGAACTTTGATATTTTCTATAGGGAAGAGAAAAAAATTTCGAGGATTCAAAATTGCAGATTTATCATTAAATATGATTTACTTCAACATAAAAAATATCAAGGCAATTAAAAAATACAACTATCAAAACATCACTTTTTTGCCTGAATTTCAAAATAAGAGCTCTTAAGAGTCATTCCATATAAGAATCACCCAGTCTGTGATTAAATGGGAAACAGATTTTTGTGATTTTTTTCTCAATGAGATGACCATTAGAAAGAAAGAAATCCAAAATATTAATGCTGAGGGACCATTGGTTTTAATATGGTGTGTGTGTGTGTGTGGGGGGGGGGGGTCAAAAGTCAGTGCCCCGCTTGAAAAGTTGAAATTTTATGTTTTGCATAGTACTTCTTGTAGTATGTTATACTACAAAATAAATTATATGGCTGTATTATATAAGGTTCGCTCTTTGCTATTCAAGAATAAAAATATGGGATATGTGTAAAACAGTGAGCTACAAAAGTCGAATTTTTTTTCGAAATTTCCCTAAAGTTTTGACATATGTAGCTCTTTGCATTAAAATCATCCATCATTTTTAACTGTTGTATGCTTACCTTTGGTGAAATGAAACACAGAAAAGTAGGCCCTTCCATAGGCAACTTTGACTTTAATGCATTTCAAATTTTTATGCCAGATTTCCAAAAAAAGTATTTTTGCCTATTTTAAGTAAGGTATGCCAGAAATGCATTAAAGTCAGAAGTCTGTAAAATAATAATAGAATAGTTAAATAGCTATTTGCCTTTCAAAATCACCAAACATAATCATGGGCATTAAAGCAGTTTTCATAGGCTAATGGAAATCGTATTTAGGAAATATGTTCCCCACGGCCATAGCATTCATTCAATACAAAGAATAAAAACACTTCACAAATATTTTTGAAATGCAGATATTTTATTATTCTAGCGTCAGTTGTGTTATTTATTGTATAATAATGAATATTTTAAAAATGTTTTTGATATAGGCAGCGAAGTGAAGAAAAGAGAAGATAAAAGTGAATTGATATTTAATGAAGTGAAAAGAACTGTATATATTCTTTAATTCTAACATTATTTGTATATTTATGTATAACAATGAATATTTTTATTATGTTTTTGTTAGAGGAAGTAAAGTGAGAAGATGAGAAAAGTTTATTGATGTTTAATAAAGTGAAAAGAAATATCTAAACCAGATAATCAGAAGCTACTTCAGTTTTGTTGTATCTGTCTGTTTGAAAGTAAAACTATCTAGAAAAGTTATTTTAAATATGGATGAATATTCCTTATGCAAGTTATCAAATAACTGTGCTTGTGGGCCATATGCTGCTACAAGGTCAAGTGGGTTATTTCCAATTTCTGAACTAATTAGGCCTATTTGGAATGGTACAGGAAAAAAAAATAAAAACAAAGAACTGCAGAAAATATTTTTGAAAAGATCTCATAGGAAATTGATGTGGAACTAATACCCTTATTATACAATAATTTGCCATGTTTTTAAAAGTCGCAATTAAAACTGTTAAATTTTTAATTCATGGAATTTTAACAAGATCAGATCATCTAAGTTCGTGTACTTTGTGTAATATCATTGTATTTTGATTTACATTTACATTACTACAAGCAACATCGTGCTAAATTTACTTTTTCGCGTGCCATAGATTCGCCGTCTCTGCCTTAAACACATCGTGAATTTTTTTAGCCAAGCTCAATTAGCCAGGCCAATTTAGCCAAGCTCAACAATTTTCTTACAAAGTGTAGTTTTTAATGCAACGTTCAAAAATAAGTAATTTGCTTTTTGCTGAAGTTTAATGCGATAAATTTTGTTTCTTTCTTAGTATTTGTTGTTTGAATTCAATGCTTTGCATTTACAGTTTCAAGTCAATGTTTTACATACATTGCTTGAATACTTTTAATCTTTTGAAAGGCAAGAAATTGCGTTTGTGTAATTCTAAACGTCCAGCGGAAATTTAAAAAAAAAAATCAAAATAAGGAAAAGCAGTTTCGCGACTTTTTTTCCACCAAAGTTAGAACAATACAGTGTAATAAATTTTTTCTGATGCAAATCTTCATGAATTGTAGGTGGGATAAAATATATCCCACCGCCCCTCAAGGGGTTAATATGCCGGGAAATCGTGAAAAAATTCTCACATTTACAGAAACATTTTATGAATCAGAGAGAAAATTTTATTATTGATAAAGGTCTACCGAAACCAAATTTTGGTAATCTTCGGTAAATTTGGCCGAAAACGAAACCGAAAATGTTCATATTTTAAAATTAATAAATATGTATAACTGTTAATTAATTGTACTTTTAGAAAAACACATTTCTAACAAATAAACAAATATTACTGGAGTCTTAAAGGGACTGACTAATTTTTAAATTCAATAACTTGCAATCGGTGACAGATACTTAAAACCTTCTTGCAGGAAGGTTATGTATGATGTCAAAAAAAAATATCACTGTGATTCTGTACTTTAGTTCGAATTACAAACAATAGATGGTGCTGCGAGCGATAGATACTCACAAGAAAAGTCTCCATATTGACATACTCTGAAAAATCTAAAAAAATTTCAGAATGTACTTATTATGGGGAAATATATATTTTTAAAAAAATCGGTGGAACCTCAATACAGCGTCCTAAAAAATTAATCCTTCAAAAACTTTTCATTTTTTTTCTATCTAATGTTTAAAAATACCAAACCAATTTCAAAATTAATATAGACAAATTAATGGTGACTGTCCCTGTTATAACATAGGTATTTTAGTTAGTGCTACTACCACTAGAGATGTCGTAGACTGTTAGACAATAAGCTTGGAATATGAAATTATTGTTAATTTTAAGATTTAAATGCATATTAAGAAGATGGTTTCTAAAAAATTCAAAATTTCATATGAATACTGAAATGGACAAATGAAGTCAGCATAAAAGATTCAAAATACTTTCTAAATTATCATTTATTTAGAACTAGATTTAGTTTTTCTTGTGTATTCGATTCTCATTCCTGCAAAATGCAGTGTAATAATGAAGTTTAGTCAAACTGTGTCTTAATGAGTAATTTTTGAATTATTCCTAAAAGTATAATTTCTTCTAATAAAAATTAGACACACAAATATCACTTGACTTATATCAAGTAGTAGGTGAATAAAAACAGGAGTTTACTTAGTTAATTATACGTGTGTGTCCAAATTTGGTTCTCTGTGTCTTAGACCTAAAACTTTTAATTTTTATATAAAATAAAACAACATAATTAATTCAACAACGGCACAGAAATATTTTTTAATGCGAATTTTATTCAATTTTAAAAATATTTTAGTTTGAGGTAGTTTGCTAGAGCAGGAATTTGGTGATATTTTCTGAAACAAAATTTAGTAGTATTATTTCTTAATTAGTTAAAAAATGAAAAATATTTTATTTCCTCAGAGAATTTTGTTTTTGACGTAGCGTATTTAAGGGGGCTCAGAAGTTGAAAACTTTTTAAAAAATCGATTTTTTTCTGATCTAGTTTGGTTATTCAATTAATTCTTAACTCAATGCAAAAAACCGCATAAAAATATTAGCATTTTTAACGGAGTTATATGCATTTATGTATCAATACTTACGTAGCCGCATCCATATAATTTCAACTTTAAGTCGTGTTTTCTCAAAACTTGATTTTTGACGACTAACACCAAGATTAAAAAAAAAACTATTTGATGGAATGGCTTAATTTTTTTTTCATGCATATAATATCATAATCTAGATTATGAATCAAGGATATAACTATCACTTAATAAAAACAGTATTAAGAAATCTCTCAAAGTTGAAAATTTAAAAAAACCCTAAAAAATACAACTTTTTTTCCATTAAAAATGCTCAAAATATTAAACTATTTAAAATATATTAATTCATAATCTAGATAATGATGTTATATGCATGCAAAAAAAATTAAGCAATTCCATCAAATAGTTTTTTTTAAATCTTGGTGTTAGTCATCAAAAATCAAGTTTTGAGAAAACGCGACTTAAATTTGAAATTATATGGATGCGGCTATGAAAGTGTTGATACATAAATGCTTATAACTCCGTTAAAAATGCAAATATTTTTATGCGGCTTTTTGCATTGAGTGAAGAATTAAATGAATAATCAAATTAGATCATTAAAAAAAATCTATTTTTTGAAAAGTTTTCAATCCCTGAGCCCCCTTAAGCTGAGATTGCCTACATTAGACGAATTATAATGGGAGTTAAAATAAAATACATTACTTTTTTAAACGTTTCATTGTTTTTGGGAACTTTTCAATATTGTTATTTACTTATCCACATTTATTTTGGTTTTTAAAAAATACATAGATAGTAAAAATCTTAAATAGTAGAGTAATTAATTCGTTTTATGTAGCATGCACATCACATAATATAAATAAATCTTGTAACTGGTATTAAAAATTGAAAGAAGAAACATTTTAATACAGCTTTAACAATTCAAAACACTTAAAATTCTATAATTTCTTTTGAATATAAAATTACTTTATAATAATAATTTTTTTCGAAAACTTTAAAGCTGGATTAAATTTTTTTTTTAATTGGATCGATAATGTGAGGATTTAAAAAGTATGTTATTAATGATTTGAAAATAAATTAACCCTTCACTGCTCGATTCTTTTGTATTTTTATGAAAAAAAATTATTTAAATTGGTCTAATAATGGGAAAAATAGTATAAACAGAATAAATTTCAAATTTTCAGCTAAAATTTGATATTTTATGGCTTGTATATCCTATATGCAGAATTAAAGTTTTTAATTATTATATTATTATATTTTGCAGTTAAATGAGCTTAAATTAATTAATTTTATTTGCTTAGCACTCTGTAAATTTTTATATTAAAATTTTTAAGTATTCGTTAAAAATATTGAAAGTAAATTTTGCCTTAATAGCTTGATCGATTTTTTTTTTCTGATGAACAAATTCTAGTTTTTGTCAAATGCAGCCATTTGATATTCACAAAATGTGTGTTATTCCACTATTTAGACTTTTTCGATAAGTTATAGCAATCATATTGGTCAAATTCATGGCACATAATGAGAATTATAGTGTTTTTAGTTATGAGCCAGGCTAGAGTTAAAAAATATTAGAGCCTGACTATTCTCACATAAGAGAATTTTGAAAAGGCTGAAACACCACATTATAAGAGGGTGATAGTTTTTTTAGCATAAATTTTAATGATATCATATCTTGTTTTAGGAAAATTTTTATATAATTTATAAAAGTGGATTGTTCAGTTTATTTGAGTCGGACAATTTTTAAGTAATGCATTATGGTTAATAAAACTGCACTATGGTTGTTATTCCTGCAAGAAATTATACTTCCGATGCATTTTTTTGTTAGAAATTAAAACTTAGGCATAAGATATGTAGGTAAATTAAAAATTTCTTCTAATCAACTCGTAAGACATTTAATCAGATACCTTTTGGTTATTACCTTTGTGTATTTTTAAAGCATGGATTAATATAAAAAAAACTTCATTTCAGCTTATTGTATACAACATGGCTGAGTCCCTTGACTGTACCAGTCGCTTAAAACTTATCATTTAATGTCGCATTAAATAATTTGTGAAAAAATTAACGATAATTTATTCTTTAATTAAGATAAAGAAATGAATTAATATAAGGAAGATAAGTAAAAAATGAGCTTTAAAGCAAATCGTGAAACTAAATTCATAATTGTATAGACAATTACAGAAATTATATCGCCTACGAAAAGATGATGTCAAGTGATAGCGTCAAAAGTTTTGATTCAGGCGCGAAATAACGTAATTGCAATTTGTTATCTTTCTCGCCAAACAACAGTTTGATTAACAATGCTATGATTCAATCTAAGTTAAATAGAATTCTTCTAAAGATAAGATGCGGTAAGATCTTGAAAGGAAGTAACACTAAACATTGACTATGAAATACCTAAATCTGTTGTGTTACTGAAATTTTCATTTAAATTCTTCAAAAGTTTAATTCTATAACATTACTTAAGGTTTCTGGGAAAACATTACAATTGTAATTGAAGAAATGGAGTTCAATTTAACGGCATGCGTCAAGTTTTGTGGTCTATATCTGGGAAAAACCTTCTAACTTCCTGTGAAACATCAGCTTGGAATAGTAGTCTGTAAAATTTCTTTAAATATAAAATTTATTCTTGAAGTCATGAAAAATCCTTTGGTGAATAAATATTATATTTATTATACAAACTTATCGTTTGGTTATACGATGTAATCCTGTAATAAAAGGCTGTACAAATATAATTTTATCAGCTTTTTCATAATTTTGGACCCCTTCCCCCCCTTCCGATATCACACGCGATCAGTCCTCGATTCCCCCCCCCCCCCCGGTAATGATATCGTTATCAAAACATAATTTTTTTTCATTTTTAGGAATTTATTTCTTTTGTTTGGAGTGGCATACAAAATTGGTTACACTTGCTTTTTGCAAACTTTATTGATTCCAACTAAAAGAAGTCAATAAAATATCGCTTTATATCAAATAACACTTCAAAGAAATAGTTTATATTTAAAAGTATTTTATAATAGTTTTTTGTTGCATAATGCATTCAACAACCATAAAGTCTTTTTACACTTACTACGAATTTAGAAGGGAAGATGGGCAGACAGAAATTTTTATCAACAAAACAAGCGGACAAATATTCTTTCCCTTCCTCTTTTATTTATTAGTAAACACAAACTTAACTCCAAATATACTTCACACATGGTTTCTCAAACTGTGAATATGTATATGTACACATATGAAAAAGAATAGCAAGGTCAAAGGTTGGAGTATTTTACAATTCAGAATTAAATAACTTTATAATAAATTAATGATTTTAATAAAAACTTTGTATTTTCATAAAAATATGATAGTAGACTAAAGATAATATGCTAATTTGAACCAAAGACCAAGTTACAAAACAAAAAAAAAAAAGGAGAAAATTTTGATTGGATCAAAAATGATATCGGTATCATAAGACAAATACCCCCTAAAGATATCTTACGATATCATATATCAGACTCCCCCCCCCCCCTGCGCTAAAATGATAACGTTATATATGCACAGCCCCCTAATGCACGGCAATTACAAAACTAGTTCCAATTACTCTCCAATTACTGTTCCAATTCTTAGTTTCAGATACAGTCCCCTGTTCATTACTAGCTACCCAGTTCATTTACAGGGATGCTCAAAACATTTTGTTACATTATGATCAATGAGAAAAAAATCATTTACAATGTATTTTAATCACATTGTGCTATTCATATTGTTCCTGTTGTTCATAGCATTTAAGGTTCATTTACACTGGCACTCAAAATAATTCCATTACATTATGGCTAATGGGAAAAAATCGCTTGTTGTGCATTTTAAGAAATTACACTATTTCAAATGCTGTGAAATTGACTTAAATCATTTAAGTTAATAAGGGATATAGATTTTTAAAGTGGGTGAAAAAAGTCCGGGCCAGGATTTGAACAAGGGATGTATTGACTGAAGCCGCCAATACTCTTCCAACTTAGCCATTCCGTACGAATACTGGGAAACTAATTCACCCAACCTTAATAATAACACAATCTGGTCTGATACTTTGGAATAGCTCAACAGAATAAATTGTAGGTTAATATATTGAACTGAAGAAAACGCTGCATACGAAATTATATTAGATTAATTTATAACACGATTATTCAATTGGCAAATGAATTATAACAAATATAAATTTTGAATATGTACAGTTTCAACATTTACCGATTGAATAATAATGTGATCTATAAAAATAAATAACACAGTTTGAAACATTTTGGATCTGAAATTATACCTCTACGACTAAAGATTTAGGAATTAGCTATATAAAAGAGGAAGCACCCTCTATATTTTATACAGACAACCAGACAAATCGTCTCGTTGAAAATACATTAAAAAATTCTTGAATGTACATAATTTTCTGCTATTTCAAAATTTTAACTGATTTTCATACAAAATACTAAAAAGAAAAAGAGTTTCTCAAAAGCTCTGAAAACTAATGTTTAGGTGTTTAGTTTTTCATTATTCGAAAACAAATATATTTTTAAAATAAAGCACTACTTTCGATTAGAAGAAAAATCTTCAACGACAAACACACAAGTTTGAAAAGTTATTAAAACTTTTAAATAAAGTACCTGGCCCCGTTATGGCCCAGACCTATGGTTTGATTTCTTTATTCACCATGTTAATATTAATTTCCCAGGAAACTATTTATTGTTTCTTAGAGGGATTAATGTGGTAAATAAAAAAAAAAGATTTTAAATTTGTAATTATGCTACTAAAAATTATATAAACCGAAATGTAAAGAGTGACATGTGGACTGTAATGGAAACACCTAGTTCTCAATATGGCCCACTTTGTAAATATTTAGAAAATTGCAAAATGAAATTTGAAAATTGCGAAAAAATGGCAAATTGTTATATGTTACATAATATATATATATATATATATATATATATATATATATATATATATATATATATATATATATATATATATATATATATATATATATATATAATTGCAATTTTTTGAAAGTCAGGAAAATCACAAAAAACTAATATTTATTTTTACTAAGCAATGTATAAATCGAAAACCAGAAGTGAAATGGCATTATGTTTATAAAATATATAGATGCGTTTGAAGTCACTACAAACTTTGAAATTAGAAACAGAATTTTAAAAGGCTCGCCCTGACCATTACGGGAACCTTCGCCATTTTTTTAAATTTTGACACCAAAAACGGATATAATAATAAGTAACGATAAAACTATTGATAGTTTTTAAAGTAGATTAACGGTGTAATTATATTCATTTTTACTTTGTATTAAATGCTGACAAAAATTAATAATACAAAATATGCCTTACTTTTAAAAAATAATAACACGATTTTTTTCCCGAAAATTTCACTTTTTCTGCCAGTAGCGTCGCCCAAGCCACTTCGATATTTTTGGGGGGTTTGTTTTTCACTTTCTTTCGTCATGAGTGCGAACGTATATTGCAATCTATTGATTATAAAAAAAAGTAAATGAAATGTATGACGTGGACCATATTAAGGCTAGGTAATACCACGATATTGAATGCTTAAAACTCAAAATGTATAAAAATAATATAGAGTGAAACCCTCAATTATTCATATCTAATCAGTAACTGATATACTTCAACGAAAATCTTACTCAAATAAGCATTTTCTTGTAAAACTCTGCATAAAAAAATCATCTGGTGATAACTTAGAAACTTATTTTTATTTTGTAGTCAATTTATTCACCATATATATAAAGAAGATTACATTCAATGAGGCAAAAACTTTTGAGAACACAGAAAATATCATTTTGAGGCATCCGTCTAATTTTTTTAAGGTATTGATTATTATTAAATATTTGTAATGCAAGTATCCTAAACTTTTTCTCAAAATTATACTTCTAGAAATTACTTAAATGATAACTATGATACATTAGGACCTAGTGATTACAGTTTATAGTAAATTAATTTGGTGTAATGGGGAATGCCACTTATTTAAAATAATTTCATTTCAACAATGTCCGACAGATGGGTTAATTATTGGAAATATCAAAAGAAAGTTTAAATATATCATTCGAACTATTTAAAAAAATATAATAATAAATTAAATTTATCTTCTAGTTAACACCAATAAAATTTAAGTTATCCAACCAGGACCTGCCACCATTCTTCCGTTAATGATTCATAAATGTGAGTTATTGAATATCTGCATTACTAATAATTTAAAACATAAAAGGAACGAATAAGTTGAATTGTCCTTTCAATAAAATAAATGTTGGTTGTTTGCTTTATACATATATATTTCTCAATGCTACCATTATTTTTTTTTCTTCAGACAATTAAGTAGTTTACGGATTATTGAAAACAATTATTGTTTTCACAATGGTAAAAATTTGAAAAATGCTATAAATCAAATAAACCTGATATTCCTTCAAGGATCTAGCCCTGGTTACTCTACTTGACTACGGTATTTCAATAAAACGAGTCAAACATGTCTGGAAATAAGTGGGGACATTTTTAGCTTTATAGTCTTTTTTGGGTCAATGCAAATTGTTTCTTTTTTTTAATGTATGTGTGTGTTTTTTTTTCTTTTCTAGTAATTGTACAATTTTGTGGTCGAATTTTAGCTAAATTGCTAGGTTTATTCAAAAGAGGGGACGAAATAAAAGATAATTATTATTTATGCACTTTGTTTTTTACATTTATTATAAAAAAGATCCCTGTTGTAGTTAAAGAAAAAAAACGATACGCTGTTATTTTTTTTTTTTTTTTTAACCATTTGAAAAATGGTTGTTGTTTTCGGGAGAATGGACCCGATGATGTTACCACTTTTGAATGATGTTACCACTTTTGAATGATGTGGTCACTTTTGAATTTAAATTAATTTCTTTACTTTTAGAAGAGTTTTTTTTTAATTTAAATTAAATTCTTTACTTTTAGAAGAATTTTTATTTGAATAGTAAATTAAAATGGTTAAAATCATTGTAATAAAGGAGAAAACTAACAAATTTAAAAATGGGTAGACGGAAATTAACAGATACGGAAAAAGCCGAAGCCAAAGAAATGAATGAACGTGAATATCGCATTCAATGATATTAAACACAGTCAACATGTATAAGTTGCTTATTAGTTTGGCGATTCGTATCATTTGGCGAAATTGGTCGACGGGATAACTGAGTAATACTGTATTTGGTTTGGCGCAAAAACGTCTTTCAATGCAGAAAATGATAAAATCAAAAGATTATTGAGCCGCTGAAAACCAATTACGTGTTGAAAGGCGATCACGAAAAAGGAAGCAATTTAATGCCGAACCGATTAATTGTAAAACATCATGTCGCCAGGGCGACCAATCCACTAGCCATGGCGTTTTACTATCGGTCGGTTCTAACCAGGAAAATTTGAGTGCCAATAGTGATTCTAACAAGCCGGAAAATGTTATAGCTATTACTCTTGATTTTCCACCACCTAAAAAGAAAACTAAAAAGCAATCGGCTTGGGAAAAACTGGGAAAAAACTTTTTTGATTCGATGTCTGATGGACCCATTCACAGATGCATGTGCTGCGATCGATTTTGGTTTAAAACCTCCATCACCAAAATTCTGCTCTGTAAAATCAAACAATATATGCCAAAGTCTTACAAGTATAACAGTATATGCCAAAGCTGTATTTTAATAATGATTACTTTTGCACCAACAATGTTAAATAGTTTGAAATGTTTCTTTCGTCGCCAACTTTTATGCTTGGCGACAATAGAGTGATATAACTTAAACGAACCGTACCTTCAAATTGCAGCATGTATAAAGTCATTTATAGCAGTGGCACGGATAATACACAATAAAACAACTGGTATTTAGCTTAAAATGATAGATGAATGTATCGAGTGAAACATTTTTCAAATGGTTGGGGTAATTTCTTAAATTACAATTATTTTTTTTTTTTTTTTTTTGTGTAAAATTATAGAGAGTCTTCGGGTAATCCATTATTTTATGTTTTATGTAAAATTACAGCGATTAGAATTTCATGATGTGTCTAATATGCCAAATTGTGTAGGTCGGGTATTGGATGTTACATCGAGATTATTTATTAACTTGATGGCAAAGAAAAATCCTACTTTTTAAAATCAAGTAAATTGTACCTACAATAAAAGAGTTTTAAAACTATTTATTTTTAAAGCCTATACGAATGCCCAAAATAGTATATTATGCTAGCATGCCGTTCATATATTTCAGGTTTGCATTTATAACCCGACAGAAATATATTCGGAGGTAGTAAATATTTATTAAAGGGATAATGCAGAAACAAATTAGAAATCATATCGAGTTTGTCATATCCCACGGATTTTTAAGAAAGATAAAGTTCTTACGGATATTTAAGCTGACAGATGATTAGCAATGGATGTCTTTGAGTAGACAAACTTAATTGTTTTTGCTTGCGTCATTGTTTGCAAAAAATAATATTGTGTAGAAGTTTTAAAAGAGATTAATTTGATATGAAAACAATAGACAAAAAAGAATAATAATAAAAATAGCTCTGACCCTAATAGTACTAGCAATTCAGAAAAAGAACTTTTCAAGGAATTTAGAAGACAAGTGTTCTATTTTATTTTCTTCAAACGAAGTATTTTTAGTTAATAATTTCAAATTAATTTAGTATTTAATAAATATCTTAAACAGTATTTTATTCATTTCCTTTCTCTTTCTTATTTTCCAGAGAAAAAAGATTTTACACAAAGTTTCAAATATAAAGTTGCAATGATTCATTAACAATGGTGTAATCGTTTAAAAAAAAAAAAAAAAAAAAAAAAAAAAAAAAAAAAAAAAAAACGCGAATATATCTTTTAAACAGAGAGTATACGCTCAAGGCAGATGGCATACATGAGAATGTATATAATATAGTTTTCTTGAGAAACAGATGGTACACTGTATTCCTTAAAAAAAAAAATCCCTGTCGGCTGGGCTTATAGGCGGAGGTAGATTTCGAAGAGTGCTCATTTCAACAATATATATATATATATATATATATATATATATATGATTAGAGATAAACCCAATTTAATAACTTCATTTGGCCGTTTATGAAAAATTTTTAATTTCATTTTTCTGCAAAAACTGGTTTTATCAGAAACATCTTAAGAAAAATTCAGCTCAAACGCCCATTTTGACAACATATTTTGAAATAAAATCTGAATTTATTAAAAAATCGACCAAAACAGTACATTATACAGTTCCTAAATAACAAAAAACTGTCAGCTGAATGCATTTGAGAAAAAAATTGAATTTAAAAATGAGTCATAAAATAACCGATTTGTTGTTTGAATACATCCTTAATTCTTTAATCATGATTGCTTCGAAAAATTTTGTGCGAAATACTCACTTTGACAGTATTTAAAAAAATATATTCTATCTTTATCAAAAAACTGGCTAATGCATCACAATATATAGTTCCTAAATAAGAAGATCTGTAAATTGGATGCGTTTGAGAACGAAAATGGATTTTAAAACGAGTCATAAAAAACGCAATTTGCTATGTGAAAACTTCCTTAAATTTTCAAATCACGAAGACTTCGGGAAATTCTGTTCAAAATACCCTTTTTGGTAGTCTTTTTCGAAATATTTTCTGTCTTTATCAAAAAACCGATCAATGCATCACATTATATAGTTCCTAAATAAGAGGATCTGTAAATTGGATGCGTTTGAGAGCAAAAATGGATTTAAAAACGAGTCAGAAAAAAACGCAATTTCTTATTTGAACACTTCCTTAAATTTTCAGTCACGATGATTTCGGAAAATTCTGTTCAAAATACCCTTTTTGATAGCCTTTTTTGAAATATATTCCGTCTTTATCAAAAAATTGACCAATGCGTCACTTTATACAGTTTCTAAATAAGAGGATCTACCATTTGGATGCGTTTAAAATCAAAAATGAATTTAAAAATGAGTCAGAATATAAGCAGTTTGGATTTGAGGTTTTCTCTCCAACTTCTATTTTTGTTTAATTTCTTTTTGTTATACGAATTGGTCCTATGAAAAACTTGTCAAAATAAAAGTTTCAGATATTTTTGAGAAGATGTAAAATAAATTTAATCAGATTTGATATCTTAAAAATTGACGGAGTTGTGGATTTTTCTCTTTTTTCATCGCCCTTTTTCTTTTCGTTTTTAATTTTTTTCATCTGTAAAAGTTGGTCCTATCAAAAACTTGTAAATACAAAAGTTTTAGATAATTTTAAGAACATTTACAAAAAATTTAGTTGGACTTGATATCTCAAAAATTGACGAAGTTATGAATTTTTTTCTCTCAAAATCCCTGTTTTTTTTCGCCCCTTGAGCCCACTTCTAAATTTATCAAAAATCTGTCATGCATAAACTTTTGGCCCATTTTTAAGAAGTAATATAAACTTTAAACCGATTCGATATCTACTTTAATTAAGAAGTTATGGCGTTTTTTCGGTTTTCACAAAAATGCCCCCTATTCCGACCCCGTTGGTCCGATTTTGCCCATTACCGAACTTAGCCGAGATTTTATCCCCTTTGATTTTATGTACCAGTTTGGTGGAGATTGGTGAAGAATTATAGAAGTTATCGTGTCTGTAAAAAAGTGAGATATGTATATATGAAATATATAGATAGATAGATAGATAGATATATAAACTGGTGCGATTGCAATAGGTAGTATTTCATACGAAAACTACCTAAAAAAATCCAGAAGGTATACCGCGTATACCCTCCACTACATCCATGTTCATTACTTGAAAGATAATTAAACAATTTTAAAAATGTTGAAAATCGAGTATTTTCGTTTATTATCCATCATCTGGATTTAAAATTTAAACAGTTGATACGAACGCTACTTATCCATATTTTAGAGATATGATCAAGTAGCGTTCGTAAGAACTGAGTATGTTGTAATCATCAGTAATGATAATTTTCATTTTCTTCCCCAAATGTTAGCGTTGAAATGGTGACATTAATCACTCTTTTTTTATTTATTTATTTTACTTCTAAAACAAGTGACTGAAATAAGTTCTTCAAAACTATTATTTAAATTATCACTTCAGGAAATTACAGTTATACAAGATTTTAAAAAACTTTCACGATTTTAATTACAAAGAAAAAAACCTTATGGGTGTTATAAAAAATTAGATTAAGCACATTTAATCATTGGTGGCGTTAGAATATGAAATTCTAGCAAGAGAAATGACTGGATTGGTAAAAACATTATCTCCATAAGTTAAATTTATATTTTTACAATTGTTAAATTTTATGTTTTAAAATAAAATGAAACAAGTTGATATAAAGCTATTTATATAGTTGTTGTTTTAAATTTTTTTAACTATTAATTTTTAATAACAAAAAGTGATATTAAATAATATATAGTAAATATTTAAATTTGATAATTAAAAAAAATACTACCGTAGAAAAGGGATAATAAGATTTTTTCTTAGAAAATACTTGTTAGAAAATTACTCCTCTATTTTAATTCACAATTTAATTTTTTTATTAAAAGGATGTTCTTGAATAATTATCTTTAATTCGGTCTCCAAAGAAGTATTTATATAGTTTATAAGCTTATTGCTATAATCTTTCAGAGTTTTAAACTTATTTGATTCTAAACACAACAATAAAAATTATTTTATTTGAACGTGTTGGAAATGTAACGATAGGCTAGTCTTATAGCTTAACAGCTACAAATTTCAAATAAAAATATATTTTAATCAAAGATTGTTAGAATAACTACAATTATTAGAATAGTTTGAACTATTATAATTGAGTATATAATTGACTATATTGAACTATTTTAATTGAGCTGGTATAAAAATTATTTATGTTGTTTAACTTCAGATTGTTATAATGTTAAAACTATTGATTTTTTCCCGTTTAAATGAAAGATTTTAAATAAAATTGCAACGTAAAAATTATATTGAAGCTAATTGGGAAAATATTTATACATGATAATTTTATAACGAGTACGGTTTTTCATTTTAAAATTATTATGATAAAGCAAGAGGAACAATATTTTAAGAAAAATTATTAAGGAAGATATTATGAAAAGAAAATTTTTTTTAATACATATTAAAGACTAATTTTAAATACGTTTCTAGAATGTTCTTATTGTACGTTACAAATAACACTATACGGAATCTTTAAACCAAAACTTCTATGATATTTCAATGGCGTAACCAAGGTGGGTGCCCAAAGCCAGTAATATTGTAAGGTTTTCTTCTTCTTAATTCATAGAAAAAAAAAATTCTGGTTAGATAAGGCGAACAGATTTTTTAAAAAAAAATACCAGTATTTAGAGCACTTGGCCACCCACCCTGATTGCGACACTGGTTATTTATTCATTTTTTCCTTTTAAAATTATTATATTTCAAAAAGAACGATAATATTTATTTTAATTAAGGCTTGTAAAAAAGTATAAGATAACTTTATAATTATCAAACTTTTAATTAATATTTATTACATAATATTAAAAAAAGCAATTAATCTAGTATGGCCATGTCAAAAGAAGGAGTGATGAAAGACTACCCAAAATCCTATTTATTTATATATAAAAGAAAAAAAAATTAATAAGAAAACGGGAAAGACCATGAAATAACTGGATGGATGATATTGTAAAGGCAATGTGGGATAGAGATCTGGAGGAGGAAAGGACTATTGCCCAAAAAAAGATGGAAAAAGACTATTGTAGATGCTTTGGATGATGGCATCTGGCACCATAAACTGAGTTTATACATAAAAAGTAGAAAAGAATCAAAAAAGAATGAAAAATGTTGCCACTAAGCTAGGAGAAATATGCTTTCCTAGGTTATATATTATCCATTTAAAATTTGCTGTAGAAAATATTTTAATTAAAAAAAAAAAAGCTGTTAAAAGCCTTTTACCTGAATTTATTAGGATATTTTTTTATGCATGAAATAATGAAAACTTTTGTTTGAAATTTATTTTAATAAAATTAGAATGAAACTACTTTTACAGAGCTTTTAAAGAAAGTGGTTATTTTTTTAATATTTTAAGTATTAAAGTTGTTTATTTAAAATTTCTTTGAATGAAAAGTTAACATTAAGAATTTTTCCTTACTAAGTTATCAAAAAATTAGTTCTGTAAGCTATTTTTTTATTGTAGGTTTATAATTTATAACTATTAATAATTTTTATTTAAAATTTATTCGAGTGAAAAATAATAAAATTAATTCCCAGTGATCTTTTGGAAAATTAATTTACATAAACTAACTTTATAATTTCCTAAAATATTCTCCATTTAATATTTATATAAGTAAAAAGATAGTAAGAATAATTTTCCTTTGAAAACTAGTTTTATAAAATAACTTCATAATTTTCTAACTATTAAAATTCTACACTTAAAATTCATTTAAAGAAAAGATGATAATAAGATTTGCTTCAGGGGCTTCTAGAAAATTAGTCCTATAGATTATTTAATATTTTTCATACTTAACCTTTAACTGATGTTACCAGTTTCACAAACAACTGTTTTATTTTCCTGTTTTTATAGTTTATATTGTAATTTTTAGCTTAACTACAAACAGTACCACAATTTTGTTCCGTTTGGAACTTTGATACTATCACCAGAGACTTTTCAACTTGTATAATTTAAATATAAAGGTCTCCTATAAAAAGTTAACCCTTTGTATCACCGTGTTGCAGATCTGCAACCTATTCAAAAATCAATAGTACTTATACAATAAGTTTTAAAATACGATTTTAGTTGTTGTTCCTATTTCCTAACACACCAGTTAATATAAATTGATCACAGGAATTTTCAACAGACGATTATATTAAATTAATTTCTCGTACCAAATTTTTGCTTATCATTTGAGAAGCTTCAGGTTGATATTACAAAAATTATCTTAGTAAATTTTGTCAAATTTAAAAAAGATGGAAGAATTCCAAAAATAGATTATTCGTAAAGGTAACTTTTTACACTTTAAAATTTTTTATTAGAAAATGGACAATATTTATGAGAAGTATGTAAATTTCTGTTTATTGTAGATGTGAAAATAGCTCCTTTTAGTCAATAATTATTTTAGTTTTACGTTCTAAATTTTTTAATTATTTTTTGCATGCTTAAAATATTGTATTCTTACATTTGAGCCAATATTTTTCAAATCAGAGTTGTTGAGACACAAAGAGGTTAAGTACAAAAACACAATCCTACGAGTTAATCTCGCCTTTCATTCATCTTTCGATGGAGTGGTCTGACAGACCACTTCACATTAGTTATGTGACGATTTTCGTCACATTAATTGAAAGATAAATTCTTCGTATAACATTTATTTCGATGGAAAGATAATACAAATAGTTTCTACTGAGAACTAATAAAATTAGTTTTAAAGACGAACTTAATAATTTTCTAAATAATAAACTTCTATTTTTAAAATTTATTTAACTAAAAAAGAAGATTTTAGGGTAAAACATTATAAAACCCCTAAGATCTTGCCTGCTTTCTCTTCAAATTTTTGAAAAAAAAAAAAAATATATATATCTAATTTTGCCTGAATTCAAATACACATTTTTTATTTATTTATTTTTTTTTTTTTTTAATGAATATTGTTACATTGCATTAAAACCTGTTTATTTTCATGTTCTAGATCAGAGTATAGTCGCGTCTTCTTTTTCCCCTGTCACACTGTGTCACATTTTGTGGACTCCCACCCCCAATTTTTGAAGTGCGATGTAGTTAATGAATAACACCTAAGTTATATTAACTAAACTGGTAGAAAATTTTATCTAAATTATAAAAAAATTAAAATAGAATTAGAAATACACAAAATTTCATAAGCTGAATTTAAGAAAATTAAAAATTCGATGACCTACCTCTAGTACAGTTAGTTTCTTACAAATTCTCAGCTGGGGAAAAAAGTGCCGGCAAGAGCAGTTTGTAAGATCACCACGTGAAACAAGTGAGGTATATATAAGTAAGTCCGGTTTCGCTTCCAGACTCTTTAATAAGAATCACTTGCGAACCACTTAAGAAAAAAAAGTCACGTGACCCTCCACCCATGTGTTTTATTTTCTTTTAATTTTTCTTTCGCTGCCTTCCGCCACTCTAAAATCAGAACGATGAGTGAAACCACTTTGAAAAAAGATTCCGTTTTGTTTCTTTTTTATTTACATTTTGTTAATGCTTTACTAATTTGTCGAGTGTGATTGATTCTTATCACTTGCAAAAGAAGACAAATTGTTGACAGGATCAACTGAAGAAAAAAGAAATACCTTTATAATTTTGGAAGTAGAAGTCAGTTAAATTTTTAAAAAGAATAACAGGAGATTCTCATTATTTTATACTGTAAAAACAAATGTGAATTATGTACTAAGTACTGCAAAGTGATATATCAATCAAAATCGTTGCAGTCATGAAGGAATTTAAGAAAGATATTCATTGAAGTTTAATGGAAAAATTTTATTCACTTCTTTTTCTTTATTTTGTTGTATACTAGCTTTTCTTGCATAAATAGTTGAAATATGCCAAGTAATATTTGCAAGCCTAATTTTTATTATAATAAATTATACTTTTACGAGTAGTTCAAAAATTAACATTTAAGCCACTTTTTGACTAAACTACATCATTGCACTGCATTAGATAGAAAAGAGATGAAAAATATTAGAAGAACTAAAGCTAATTCTAAATAAATGATAATTTAGAAAATATTTTGAAACTTTTATGCTCAATCAATACGTTTATTTAAATATTCTTTTGGAGTTTTAAATTGTTTAACAACCGTCTTCTTAGTGCTCATTTACATCTTAAAATTAACCATTGAGAATTCCAAACTTCTTTTCTAACGTCTATTATCTCTCTGGGGCTAGTGGCAGTGGCACCCACTTTTGAAAAATATTGGGTTGGCTAAAAACTATTGGGTGGACATTTTATTTGAATAACATACATCTGACTTGTGTTCTCGACATGAAAGCCTGCTTATAAGTCATCGTCAATATTCAAGGACGAGATAGCAGAAGGAATTTTGCATCACAAGAGAAAAACAACTAGGAGCTCCACACGAAGTGTGCGAGCAATGGAGCCAGCGGGAATCGAACCCACAACCTCCTAATTAGCAGAGCGGCGTCTTATCCACTCGGCCACGGAGACCCATTGGGCGAACTCAAAAATATTTTTGTAAAATGGTGTGGCCAGTTTGTTTTTCTTTAAAGGGTAGGCAGTAGGCAGATGATGAAAGATTATAATTTTAAGTCAAATTTTCATGTTTTAATAAAGTCGCAATTTTAGTAAATTATATTCTCATGTGTTTTTCCATATAAAGACACATATATTCATTGTAATATCATGATATTGTGAACATGAATTGAATTAGAAGAAAGTTAAACATGAAAGCAAAAATTTCATTTATTTGGGATTTATGGGCGCTAGTAGGAAAATTAAAACGCTTGGTCATTTGCAAAAAAAAAAAAAAAAAAAAAAAAAAATATATTCTTAAGCGAAAAATGAATAATAAAATAATAATGAAATAAATAGCCAGAAATATGAAAATTGCGTAGCTTATGATTCAAAATTATTGGCTGGGCCCGTGCCCCACGGGCCCATATAAGTTGGCGCCACGAGCTAGTGGCACCAGCATATGTTGAAAAAAGGGACTGCCACCATTTATATGCCAACATTAATTTTGAAATCGTTTAGGTATTTTCTTATTCCATAGCAACATAATTTAAAAAAAATTCAAAGGCTTTTTTTGAAATTTTGTTGTTTTTGCCAATCCTAAGTGGCAGTGATACTGGCTTAAAATATAGTCTGTGTAGGATAAGGGATTGTCACCACTAGATTTATAGTGCATTGATTACATCATACAACCAAATGATCAGAGTTGTAGTGGAGGGTATACGGGGATATATGCCATATACCTTCTGGATTTTTTAAAGTAGCACCATATACCTTCTGTTTCTCAAGAAAGCATATAAGAATATAATATACATAATCTAGGATACACCCTCTGTCTTGAGCGTATACCCTCTGCTTAGAGCATATATCCCGTGTTATTTTTAGACTACATCCCTGCCAATGATAGCTTTGTACACTAAATATATTGTTTGTTGACCGATAGATTTTTCATGACTTTAAGCTTCAATTTTATGTTTTAAAAACTGACAGGGTATTAGGTACTCCAAGCTGATGTTTCACAGGAAATTAAGAGGTTTTTCCCAGATATAAACCACAAAACTTGACGCATGCCGTTAAATTGAACTCCATTTCTCCAACTGCAATTGTAATGTTTTCCCAGAAACCTTAAGTAATGTTATAAAATTAAACTTCTGAATAATTTAAAAGAAAATTTCAGTAACACAACAGATTTAGGTACTTCATGATCAATGTTTAGGGTTACTTCCATGCAAGATCTTACCGCAACTTATCTTTAGTGAAATGCTATTTAACTTAGATTGAAATCATAACATTGTTAATCAAACTGCTGTTTAGAGAGAAAGAAATAACAAAATGCAATTACTTTATTTCACGCCTGAATCACAATTTCTGACTTTATCACTTGACAGCATCATTTCGTAGGCGATATAATTTTCTGTAATTGTCTACGCAATGATGACTTCACTTTCACTATTTTCTTTAAAACTCTTTTTTTTACTTATCTTCCTAATTAGTAATTCAACTCTTTATCTTAATTAAAGAATAAATTATCATAATTTTTTTCATAAAATATTTAAGGTGCCATTAAGTGATAAGTTTTAAGTGACTGGTACAGTCAAGGGACTAAGCTATGTTACATACAATAAACTGAAATGAAGATTATTTTTTCTTTTTTTACATTAATTCATGGTTTAAAAATATACAAAAGTAAAAATAAAAAAATAGCTGATGAAACATCTTACGAATTGATTTGAAGAATTTTTTAATTAACCTACATATCTTATGCCTAGAGTTTAATTTCTAACAAAAAATGTGTCGGAGATTTAAATTTCTCCAGTAATAACAATCATGTGTATTATTATTAACCATAATACATTTCTTAAAAATTGTTCAATTGTAACCCAAATAAACTGAACAATCCACTTTTTTAAAATACATAAAATTTCTTTTAAAATCACACATGTTACCTTTAAAATTTATGCTAAAAACTATTATCCAGTTATAGTGTTAACGTTTCAGCGTTTTCAAAATTCACCTAACGCAAAAATAGACAGGTTCTAATATTTTTTTATTCATTTCTAAATCATTGATAGCATATTTTTTAATTCCTTACACTACAGAATCAATTAACAAAAAGAAAAAAGCTTTTAAAAAGTTTTTAAGTTTTCGAAAAAGTGTATTATTACAAAGTAATTTTATATTAAGAAGAAGTTATAGATTTTTAAGTGTTTTGAATTATTAATGCTGTATTATAACATTTCATTTTTAAATTTTTAATTCCATTTACAATATTTATTTATATTATGTGACATGCATGCTACATAATATCATCTAATCACTGTACTATTTAAAATATTTATTACCTACGTATTTCTCAAAAACTGGAATAAATATGAACAGGTAAATAAAAATATTCAAAAATTTTCAAATACAATAAAATGCTTCGAAAAGTAATATATTTTATTCGAACTCATCTTATAATTCGTCTAGCATAGGTAATTTCAACTTAAATGCATTATGTCAAAAACAAAATTCTCTGAGAAATAAAATTCTTTCATTTTTTGTATAATTAAGAAAAAATATCACTAAATTCTGTTTTAGAAAATATTGGCAAACCCTGCTCTAGCAAACTACCCCAAACTAAAATATTTTTTAAATTAAATAAAATTTGTATTGAAAAATCTTTCTGTGTCATTGACGAATAAATTATATTGTTTTATTTTATATAAATATAAAAAGTTTTGGGTCTAAGGCACAGAGAACCAAATTTGAACACACACGTATTAGGCCGGGAGGCGACAGCACAGACAATCACTCCAACGAGTTCATGGATAAAACTCTAGGATTAGTTAAATCTCGATTCACATATTAAAATGCAATCGGTCTGCCAAGCTATATCTTAATGGGAAACACCTAAAAACCCAATTTCAGTGGTTAACTCATAGGTTTACCATTGCGCTTTCTTGCACCCAAAAGTATGAAAACATGGAGGATTGGGAACAGGAAAACATAATGGTAAACCTATGAGTCAATCATTAAAATCGGGGTTTTAGGTGTTTTCCACCAAGATACGACTGGCCTACCCACTGCGTTTTAATGTGCGAATCGAGATTTAGCTAACCCTAGACTTTCACCCATGAACTCGATAAGACGATAATCTATGCTGCCGCCTCCTAGTCTATATATTTAACTAGCAAACCCGATGTCTTTGCTTGCGTAATAGTTAAAATATGCCAAGTGATATTTGTATGTCTAATTTTTATTAGAAGAAATTATATTTTTAGGAATAATTAAAAAAATTACTGATTAAGTCACAGTTTGAGTAAACTTCATTATTACTCTGCATTAGGCAGAAATGAGAACTGAATAAATGAAAAAAACTAAAACTAATTCTAAATAAATGATAATTTAGAAAATATTTCGAAATTTTTATGCTCACTTCATTCTCCCATTTCAGTATTCATTTGAAGTTTCGAATTTTTTAGAAACCGTCTTCATAGTACGCATTTGCATCTTAAAATTAACAATAATTTCATATTCCAAGCTTATTATCTAACGGTCAACGATCTCTCTAGTGGTTGTAGCACCAACATAAAATGCCTATATTAAAACCGGGACAATCACCATTAATTTTGCAATGTCAGGGGTCTGTCCAGACTTTTTTCATGTGTTTTTGTGAAATTGTGGATTTTTTCCTTATATTTGTGAAAATTCTAGTCAGAATTTTCTGAATTTTAAATTATCGATGCCTTCAGGTTCTATTTTTAAAATATAAAAAGCTATGTGATATGTTCTTTGGTGAGTTCAACTGCTTATTTACAAGCCAGATTTTATTATTAAATGATTAAGTTTGTGAAAAATTTAGTTTGAAGGTGAAAAAATTCTGTGAATGGTCTATTTAAGACACAAATAATTTTGTGAAGAGTCCTGTTTTGGGATAAAAAAATTTGTGAGGGATCCTTCAAAGGACCTAAAACTTTCCTAAACATATTCCTGAATGTTAATTTTGAAATCCATTTGGTGTTTCCTAATATTCCATAAAAAAAAATTTAAAAAGTTTTTAAAGACTTATTTGAATTTTTTGTTGTTCCTCCTGCCAACCTCCAGGTAGTAGTGGCATCGACATAAATCATAGCCAGTGTAATATCAGAGACTGTCACCATTAATTCGCAATCA
Source organism: Maratus speculifer (assembly GCA_964019185.1). Lineage (NCBI taxonomy): Eukaryota > Metazoa > Arthropoda > Arachnida > Araneae > Salticidae > Maratus > Maratus speculifer. The sequence continues at coordinate 48,975,635 of OZ025290.1, read as the reverse complement.
TTACTTTTATAATCGGTTTATTATATCCTGCATAGAAATCGTAATTTATCAATTTTTTTGGAATGCCTTTCGCTCTTTCCCATAGCTTCACAAATTTTAAATTTCGAATTTAATAATTTACTGCTCTTTGGGGGAAAATTATATTTTATAAGTAACTATCTTGCCCTATTTAACTATATATAAGTAACTATCATGCCATAAATTTTCTATTCTCTTTAGTATCACAACAGTCGCAATTCAGAATATCTTCTGCTCTTGCAATCCTCTGGTGGTACTGGAACGCACATAAAATATAGCTTACATTTAAACAAGTTCTATCACCACCAATTTGCAACCATTACATTTTTAATGAGCTCGGTATTTCATGAGATGCATAAAAATCATAATTTAGAACTTTTTTAGAACGTTTTTCATTTATCTCATCTTTTTAAATTTGGAATTTTTTTCCGACTGTTCTTAGAAAGCATTTGCATCTCTTAACTAATTATCATACCAAATTTTAAAATATTAGACATCTCAGTTGTATAAAAAACGCAATTTAGCACATTTTTTCACTTATGCAGCCCCCAGGTGGTCGCGTGACAACAATATCAAATATATTTTACATTGAAGTCACCTATTGACTGTCGCCATCAATTTGCAACGATTACTTTTGAAATCAGTTTTATGTTTCCTGATAGTAGAAATCGCAATTTAGTACGTTATTAAAAAACTTTTCACAACTTTTAAATTTCATTTTTTTTTTTTTTTTTTTTTTTTTTTTTTGGTCGATATTGTTTTTTTTTTTTTTTTTTTTTTTTTCTTTGAGAGAGAGCATTTACCTCTTATAAGTAATTACCATGCCAAATTTTATGTTACTTTCTGAGATTGCTCAGAAATCGACATTTAGAACGCTTTTGGAATGCTTTTCGCATTTACATCCTTTTTAAATTTCGATTTTTTTTATAAGAAAATGTTATTAGATAACATTTATATCTAATAAGTAACTATCAGACAAAAGGAGGTGGGTTGATAAAGGCCATTTTTCGCCCATCAGCACCTAGATGTGAGATACATTTTTTTCATTAGAATACCTCATAACAAATAAGAAAATAATAATATCTTGGATGAAAGTTTAATAATTGATAGGAAAATGAAATATATATTTAAGTAAATATGATGTATATTAATGAGCATAAACACTATTATCATTAGTTTTAATCCAAGAAATTTATAGTAAATACAACACTAAATGCAAAATTGCGATGAATGGAGATTATTAAGATTTTTTTATCAATAATATGAAATATCTGAAGTAATCAATAACAGAAAATATAATCATACAGTTGCAGACACTTTTGGCAATATGTTACAGATTATTTTACTCTTTGATTGCTTCACCAGAGTCACTACTGGACCAACCAGTGGCCGCGTCTTGTAGTATATGACCATATTTAATACATGTTTATTAAAATTTTGGTTGAGTTATGGCACAAGTAAACCACAAACCATAATACGGTAGCAACATGCGACTAATACTTTCAGACACTTGCGCCTGCTTTACATTGACAGTGCGATTGTGTGATGTTGCTTCTCTATTTTTTATCCAAGTATTATAGATACATTTTTTAACACTTTTGCGTCGAACAATCAAACTTTGATTACGAAAGGTGTCCCTTAGGCATTTTCGGAAAGAATCACGTTTTGAGCACAAGTCTTGGCGAGTTGGCGAAAGCGAGAACTTTCAGCTAGCTGCATCGCCAAACACAAAATAAACCAAGTTCAAATGTGTCATGAAACATAGGATTAATATAATTATATTTATTACAAGCTAATCTTTACTATCGTTTTTAATTAACTTCTCTATTTCTTCGAACATAGCGAGTTAAGGAAATAATATTTTTGAATTGAGGGGGGAAAAAAAACTTTAGATGTTTTGTGAAATTTAAAGCATTTTAATCTGAAAAAGCTCTTTGTTTTAAACTATGTTTTAATCGTAAACAACGGTGAATAACATTTCCTCATATTACAGTCTTTTGCTTGATAACATTTAAGGAAAAACAAATGAACAATAAGCGCGATCTCTTAGCAGAAGGAAGGGTGCTATTCGCTAGGCGTTACGTCACAAACAAGAAGGGTGCGTAGCGACTTCAACTCCGCGCCAATCGTTGTTCTGGCGATAAGGAGCTCAAAACGTGATTCTTTCTGAAAATGCGTTCCCTTAGCATCCTCCGTTGGAAAATGTTGCTACTTATTTAGGCATCTTGGCGTGTCAAGTTCGATATTCATTTCTTGCTGAAGTTCCAAACAATCCCGTAAAAATCTATCAGTTCTCTCAACATCATTTAACTTTAACAACTCTCTGATATTACGTGAATCTTTTTTTAATATATGTGAAAGTATGTTAGCGTAATTGTTCTTTGAATACTTGAAATAGGGCCGAAGACATCCAAAATATAATTTGAAGCAATGACGAATACCGTACGCTTAACGAAAGGTCTTCCCTTGTATCACCAGAATGAATTTCTCCGAAAGGATTAGCTCGCACTCTTCTAGATATAAATGTACGTGCTATCGAAAATAATCATTACAGTATCATTGTCATCATCCGGAATAAATAATCTTCCGGCTAAAGGTCTCATGTATTCTTCAATAACCTGTGTTCTGGTGATGCGTTCCATTCCAAGGTGTTGTCGGACAAAGTTCTTAATCAATGTCTGTTTTGCATATTTAAATAAGATATTTTTTTCTTATAGTGAATAATGTGGACAGAACACCATTAGAGAGGCCAGTTTTAAGTTTTACAAGTAACGCTGAAAAGCAAATACGAAATGACCTCGTTTTTGAGGAACGTATTTTGAATTTTACTAGTTTAAAAATACAGCTAAAATGATACATAGATATACCCATGAGAGTATAATAATCGGTTTTAGAAAAGTGTCCAGGTGTATCAAAATCCAGGCCTTCTGCTTTGTATATTTCTGACATTGTTTTATACTTTCAATATATATTTCATACATCGTTCTATTCTCACTTACAGAGCGTAAATCTTTCAGAGACAATTTACTGAAGACCGATCAAGAAATATGAGTTTTACAGCATCGTTTTCCCGACGAAATATAGATTCTAGTTTCAAACACTTGAATTTCAATAGCTTTTGCTGCAATAACGAGGCAGTTCTTACCTTTACATATTATACAACAAGTGTTACAGTACTTCACAATGAGGTACTGATAAATGTATAATAGGTTTCTTATTTGTGGTCTCGTCGGCAGTAATCGTTGACGCATAATCTCTTACTTTTACATCAGAAGCAGAAATAGAAGTATTTCGAGACTGAAAGTCACGAAATACATACTATATACAATTAGAGCATTAAACAGAACCACTTTGTAGATCGCAGTTTTTCGAACACCTAAAATATCGATGCAACTTTTTTGTTAGAACAGATACGAAAATTTTCCGTCATTCTTTACATCAATGACACTGATATCAAAGCATTATTTATTAGTAATTTCTTTAATAAATATTTACAAAAATAGTTTCAAAAAACAACATTGACTTTTCAACAACATAAATATTTTTTGAGTACGGAAAAACAAATCTGAACGCACTCTGATAACAGTGAATTTTATTCTCCCGGATGATACATTTTTTTCGTTAAAAGGTAGAAGCGCACATTGAACCCAAATAAAATAATGCTCCTATAAAAGCTTATTAGGAGTAGTATCATTGCATGTCAAAATTAATTGGGTTCATCGAGCGCTTCTTAAAAAAAAAAAAAATAAGACGCAAAGACGCAAAAAACGTCAAAAATGTAGAAAAAAAGCCAAAACTCTCTATTTTTGGGCTATAATTTCTATGACTTACCATTTTATTTATCATGTAAAGCTAAACAAAAATACATATCTTTAATTATGCAAAGCCACTGAACAATTATCAGAATTCGAAACTTTTTTTTAGGGTATATGATGGGCGAAAAATAGTCCTTATCAGCCCACCTCCTTTCATGAATCGATGCCCTTCAACAACACAAAAATAGCATTTTTAGAAGGTTTTTTTTAATTTTACAATCCTTTTGGGGTAGTGCAATCCCCATAAAATACAGTCTATCTTGCAGCAAAGGCTGTCACCATCGTTTTCACCATTATGTTTTAAATATGTTCGGTATATCCTAAGACTGCGTAGAAATCGTAATTTCAAATGTTTTTAGAATACTTTTCACTCATTTTCAATTTTATTTTGTTTCTTTGAAACTGTTTTTGGAGAGCATTTACTTTTTATAATAATTACCATGTCAAATTCTATGTCCCTTTCTGAGATTGCTCACAAATCAGCATTTAGAACTTTTTTAGAATGTTTTTCGTGCATTTTCATCCTTTTTAAGTTTTGTTCTTTTTTAAATAATTATTATCAGATTATCAATTATATTTAATCAGTAACTAATAAGCCAAATTTCATGAATCAGCTCCCTTCAATAATACAAAAATCGGAATTTTAGAACGTTTTTTGCTTCTATATGTCCTTTGTTGATTTAAAAAAAAAAAAAAAAAAAACGCAGTTTAGAACTTTTTTTTCTTTTGCAGCTCCGAAGTGGTAGTGAAGTGACATCGCCATAAAATAGAGCTTAAGGGGGCTCAGGGGTTGAAAACTGTTCAAAAAATCGATTTTTTTTATGATCTAGTTTGATTATTCAATTAATTCTTAACTCAATGCAAAAAACCGTATAAAAATATTTGCATATTTAACGGAGTTATAAGCATTTATGTATCAACACTTTCATAGCCGCATCCATATAATTTCAACTTTAAGTCGCGTTTTCTCAAAACTTGATTTTTGATGACTAACACCAAGATTTTTAAAAAATTATTTGATGGAATGGCTTAATTTTTTTTTCATGCATATAATATCATTATCTAGAGAATGAATTAATATATTTTAGATGGTTTAATATTTTGAGTATTTTTAATGAAAAAAGTTGTCTTTTTTAAGGTTTTTTTAAATTTTCAATTTTGAGAGATTTTTTAATAATGTTTTTTTTTTTTTTTAGTGATAGTTAGTTATATCCTTAACCTTCCTACTCTGTTGAAATTTTACTCAAACTTGATTAAAATATTTCACACCAGAATTTTTATTTAAATCCATTTAACATACTTATTTAACTTAAATCTTTGTGTTATTTATTTAACTTATTTTATGAAAAATTTTCTGGTTTGAATCGAGTGAAAGGCATTAAAAGACTGGGTCGATTAGACCCATTCAGGGTAGGAAGGTTAATTAATTCTCTAGATGATGTTATATGCATGCAAAAAAAAATTAGAGTTTTGAGAAAACGCGACTTACAGTTGAAATTATATGGATGCGGCTATGAAAGTATTGATACATAAATGCTTATAACTCCGTTAAAAATGCAAATATTTTTATGCGGTTTTTTGCATTGAGTTAAGAATTAATTGAATAATTAAACTCGATTATAAAAAAATCGATTTTTGAAAAGTTTTCAAACTCTGAGCCTAATTAAATGAGCATAAAATAGAGCTTGTGACCATCATTTTGACAGCATTATTTTTTTAAATTGATTTGTTACTTTCACCGGTTGCATAGAAATCGCCATTTAAAATTGTTTGAAAATGTTTTTTACGAATCTTTAATCTTTTAATTTTTGAGTTTTTAAAAGAACCTTATCAGATATCATTTACATCTAGTAAGTATCTACCATGCCAAACTTCATGAATGAGCTCCCTTCAGTAATACAAAAACCGTAATTTTAGAACTTTTTTGCTTCTATATGTGCTTTGTTAATAATCTTTATATATAAAAATCTTCTGTGCGTGTGTATGTAATTGAACTCCTCCTAAACGATTGGACCGATTTTGATGACATTTTGTGTGTGCGTTCCATTTGATTCGAGAATGGTTTAGATTCACATTTCGTCGAAATTGATTCAGTACTTTTTTAGTAATTAGGCAAAAACTAATAGTTAGTGATTTTTCGCTTCATAAAAGTGCTATATATATTAAAGAAAGTCAGGATTTCGTATTAATCGTAGCACAAAAAAATCTACCGAACCAAAAATCTTGAAAATTGGGGTAAAAATACTTCTTATAACATCGAGTGCCGCTAAAAATGGATTTTCGAAAATTCCACCCCTAAGATGAGTAAAAAAAAGAACGAACTTTTAAAAAATTCCATAAAAATCGACTTTTGTAGTTATTTTTCAACTGGTAACATATTTCAGTGCATTTTTTCATCCTGAATCGAATGGTACTAAGCAAATTCGTTTAAATCCAGTAGTTCGTGAGATAATTCACATTTTCCTAATTTGGCGATGTCTTCGGCGCAAAAACCTGAAATTTTCAAAGCTCATCTTTATATATAAAAAATTTTCTGTGCGTGTGTATGTAATTGAACTCTTCCTAAACGACTGGACCGATTTTGATGAAATTTTGTGTGTGCGTTCCAGTAGATTCGAGAATGGTTTAGATTTACATTTCATCGAAATTGATTCAGTACTTTTTTAGTGATTAGGCAAAAACTAATAGTTAGTGATTTTTCGCTAATTAAAAGTGTTGAATAAGTTCGATGAATAGAGTGCGGACGGAATGCCCGGGTGGTCTAAGGAGCCAGATATAAGCTCTGCTTCTCTAAGAAAGAGATCGCGTGTTCGAACCTCGCTCCTTTCAAATGTGTATGCTTTACAGTAATATAGCCTGTATTATAATTTTGAATAACTGACTTCAGAAAATCGTTAACTTTTAACAAAAAAGAGAAAAATAAACTTTTCTATCAAACATTCAACCGACTTCAAAAAATACTGAAGAGTGAAAAATAATTTCCTTACATAATTGTAATAAGAAATTAAATTAAGAGCGTAGTGTTTATCGTGCGTATTACTATATTTAAGTACATTTATTTGATTTTCTGATGTCGGTGCCAGGAAGGACAACGTCTGTCGGTGCCAGGAAGGACAACGTCTGTCGGGTCCGCTAGTAATAATAATAATAATTTAAAAAAAAACGGAGTTTAGAACGTTTTTTGTTTTTGCAGCTCCGAGACTTTTTTCTCTAGAACTTTTTTCTCTAGAACTTTTTTCTCCTACACCTCCTTTGAGGTGGTGGCAACCGGCATGAAATACAGCCTATTTTACAGCAAAGGTTGTCACCATCATTTTCACACCGTTATTGTTTATGATCTTAGAGATAATTTGCATCTTGTAAATAACTATCGTGCCAAATTTCATAATTCTAGATCCTTTCGTAAGAAAAAAAACCTCACTTTAGAATGTTTTTTGCTTTTGCAACCCCAACGTGGCAGTGACATCGACATAAAATAGTGACTATATGAGGAGAAAAAAGGGCTGTGACCATCATTTTGACACCACCATTTTTTAAATTGGTTTGGTACTTCTTGGGGTTGTGTAGAAATCGCCATTTAGAACATTTTTAGAATGTTTTTGTACACATTTTCACCCCTTTTAAATTTCATATTTTTTAAGGAAATGGTCTTAAAGATCATTTATATCTTATAAGTAATTAACGTGCCAAATTTTATGTTTCTATAGGTCCTTCAGTAACACAAATCAGGGATTTTGAGAATGTTTTTTGCTTCTACACTTCTTTTGGGCAATGACACCGATATAAGATATACTTAGCCTGTGTTGGAGCAAGAGCTGTTACCACCAATCAAATCATTATTTTTAAAATCAGTTCGTTATTTCCCGAGATCACATAAAAATCGCAATTTCGAACGTTATTAGAACGCTTTTTGTGCATTTTCATCCCATTAAATTTTTTAAGGAGATGTTCTTAAAGATCATTTATATCTTATAAGTAATTAACATATCAAATTTCATTTTCTAGGCCCTTCAGTAACGCAGAAATCACATTTTTAGAACATTTTTTGCTCCTGCACCCCCTTCGAGTCAGTGGTATCGAGATAAGATGTAGCCTATGTTTGATTCGGGGCGAACATCATCATTTTGGTACCATTACTTTTGAGTTCAGTTTGGTAATTACGGAGATTAACCACTACAAATAAAAAAAAACTTTACTTTTTTATAATATAGGTATAGACTTGCAGCCTGCGGCCACTTCGCTGGTCGGTATTTCTAAAAGAATTTTAAATCAAACAAAATATATCTAGCAAAGATTAAAAAAAAAAAAATATCATCTTATCAAATATCCATAATTGTTGTCTTATTCGTATAATCTTTTATCATCCAGTTCAAAGTTTATGTTGGATTATTATTCTGAATTTTCACTTCAACTTTAAACCGCAGTTGAGAGACCGCGAAATGTCCTAAAACTTGCAACCGCCCCTCCATTAAATCTTTTTAAAAGGGAATTTCTAAAATATATGAAATACATGTTTAAGCATGTTTTAATATTGTCATTAACCATTTCTAATTAACCATTGTCATAGCCAATTTTTGAAGTTGTCCAATTATTCGGATTTTTCATTAACCAGATCAGCCTCGATTTCGACCGGACCGGATAATCGGCGTTTTACTGTATGTGACAATAATAGTTCATTTACAGGGCAATTCAAAAGAATTCCGTTCGATTGCAAACTCTTTCAGATACTAGAATTGATATCCATTACTGAAGGGAACTACAAGATGCTTACTACAGAATATGGTGTGCATAGTATTGACCATTCATATACAGGGGAACAAAATGTATTCGGTTACAATGCTGTCTATTAGCAAAAATTTCTGGAAGTGCATTTCAATTGTGAAAAATGCTTTTAAATTAAAACAATTTTTTATTTATTATTTGGTGTGTATAAATTCTATCGATCACATTCAAAGCAGCACAAAGTACCTTGAATACATTTCTACTTATTGGCGAAAATTGTTGAAGGGGAATTTTCGAATGTGTTGTGCGTTTTCTAACTGAACTAAATTTTAGCATACATTGTAACATATATGTACTTTGCAATGAATATATTATTATGGACTGTGAAGAAGAATTCGGACATTTTTTTCCAAATGTCGATTGTAATTGCTGAAATTAGGTATTCAAATGCGTTTGCAAAAACTTTTACTTAGACTTCATTTTCCATTTTATTAGTCTGTAAAGTTTTGTTACAGCATTCGGAATATATTGTGAAGTGTTTCATAATCTACGCTTGAAGCATGAGTTTTCGTTCTTGTTTTTAGGTGCGTTCGTAATTATCTAAATACGTAGCACCTATAGTTGTCGTTCAGTCCGTCCGTCCGCATATAACAACGCAAAAACTACCCTACCGAATCGTTTGAAATTTAAAATATATAATTGTTACATAATTTTGCCGAATTATTTCAAATTTTCTGAAAATCGGACGCATAGATCAATTACAGGGACAATCACAAGTATTCCATTACGTTACGGTCAATGGGGAAAAAAGTTTCAAATGCATTTTAATCGTTTGAAATTTAAAATGCATAATTATTACATAATTTCGTCCAGTTATTTCAAATTTTATCAAAATCGAATGCATAGTTCAATTACAGGGACTATCAAAAGTATTCCGTTACATTACGGTCAATGGGAGGAAATGTTTCAAATTCATTTTAATGGTGTTACACTCATCTGAACATAATGAAATTGATATTCATCTATAAAGTACATATTATAATATACATTTTGCATAAACTGTGTTGCAAAGAACATTTGTTATTGATTTACAAGGCCACACAAAAGTATTTCATTACATAATGGTATAGGGAGAACATTGTTTGATGCGCATTTTAATTGTAATTAACTATTTACAATTTCATGAGATCGATTTATGAGAGTGACATTTTAACCTCGTTAAAATGTTTTTAAAACTTCGTTATCGTACGAATGCGCCGCATTTGCTACGCCTCACGTCCGATTTACAACTTGTTTATTAATTAATTTAGTGAGATAGTTCGAAATTGTGATGTGAAAAATGCTTTCTAAAAAGTATTGATACATCGGATTTATTATATATAAATATATATATATATATATATCAATATATATCAAGAATCCATGTCAAATATTGATATTTTTGGCCTTATGCATCAATATATAGCTTTTTTACTGCAATCCCTTTGCATATCTGCTGAAAAAATTAATAATGTAAATGTCATTGAAAAAAGTAATCAATAATAATTATAAAACAACTAGCGGACCCGACAGACGTTGTCCTGTCACCGACAGACGTTGTCCTTCCTGGCACCGACACCAGAAAATCAAAAAAATGTACTTAAATATAGTGATGTGCACGATAAACACTACGCTCTTAATTTAATTTCTTATTACAATTATGTAAGGAAATTATTTTTCACTCTTCAGTATTTTTTGAAGTCGGTTCAATTTTTGATAGAAAAGTTTATTTTTCTCTTTTTTGTTAAAAGTTAACGATTTTCTGAAGTCAGTTAATCAAAATTATAATACAGGCTATATTACTGTAAAGCACACACTTTTGACAGGAGCGGGGTTCGAACACGCGATCTCTTTCTTCGAGAAGTTGAGCTTAAATCTGGCGCCTTTGACCTCTCGGACATTCCGTCCGCACTCTATTTATCGAAATTATTCAACACTTTTAATTAACAAAAAAATCACTAACTATTAGGTTTTGCCTAATTACTAAAAAAGTACTGAATCAATTTCGACGAAATGTGAATCTAAACCATTCTCGAATCTACCAGAACGCACACACAAAATTTCATCAAAATCGGTCCAGTCGTTTAGGAGGAGTTCAATTACATACACACGCACAGAAGATTTTTATATATAAAGATGAGCATTGAAAATTTCAGGTTTTTGCGCCGAAGACATCGCCAAATTAGGAAAATGTGAATTATCTCACGAACAACTGGACTTAAACAAATTTGCTTAGTACCGTTCGATTCAACATGAAAAAATACACTAAAATATGCTATCAGATGAAAAATAACTACAGAAGCCGATTTTTAAGGAATTTTTTAAAAGTTCGTTCTTTTTTATACTCATCGTAGGGGTGGAATTTTCGAAAACCCATTTTTAGCGGCACTCGATGTTATAAGAAGTATTTTTACCCCAATTTTCAAGATTATAGGTTCGGTAGATTTTTTTGTGCTGTGATTAATACGAAATCCAAACTTTCTTTTATATATATAGATAAGGATTGAAAATTTCAGGTTTTTTGCGCCGAAGACGCCGCCAAATATGGAAAATGTGAGGTATCTCGCGAACTACTGAACTTAAAAGAATTTGCTTGGTACCATTCGATTCAGCATGAAAAAATACACTAAAATATGTTATCAGTTAAAAAATAACTACAAAAGCCGATTTTTAAGGAATTTTTTAAAAGTTCGTTCCTTTTTTTTACCCCCTTAGGGGTGGAATTTTCGAAAATACCTTCTTAGCGGCACTCGATGTTATCAGAAGTATTTTTACCCCAATTTTCAAGATTATAGGTTCGGCAGATTTTTTTGTGCTGTGATTAATACGAAATCCAAACTTTCTTTTATATAGATAGATTAGTTATATTAGGAAATGTATAAATCTATTTGCGTAAAATGAATTTTGACCTTTTACATGTACGAGAATACTTCAAGGAAATTTTATCCGACAGTGTTTTAATTATTTACATCAAGTTACGTTTTATAAACTTGTCAATCATTGCTAGGGAATTTAAGGGTCATGTATTTCCTTTGATATGTTACTCTGACGTAATCATGAGATGAAAAAATCTTATGCGAATCCCGATATGTTTAAATCTTGAATGAATCAAACATTATTAAACAGTACACTCAACTGTTAAGCTTTTATTATTTTTTATAGAATATAATTTAAAATTTAACCCTTTCGGGTCCGATTTTTTTTCAATTTTTAGAAAAAATTACTTTTACGTCAATAATATTAACACTAACTATCCAAATGAATTAATAGGTATTTAACGAATATTTTAGTGTCTGAAAAATAAAGAATGTTGTTGTTTTGCATACTATTCAAGTAATATTCAAATAAAAATTGGCTGAGGAAGAATTTTTGGTGATGTTTAGAAAATATTGTATTACAAGAAGATTTAATTTATATTACAAATTTCTAATACTTTTTACGTTTTATTAAACATGATTCTTTCAGGAAAGCAACTTTAAATTTAAAATTTGAAATGTATATTTAAAATAAAAGAATCAGAAATGGCGCAAATAGAATTAGGGAAATAATAATCATCATTATTATTACTAAATGCCTAAACATAAATTGAAGTCATATATAAAATGCATAGGCATATAGTAACATTGCTACATTTAAATAGAAGCAAAATTATTTCTTAATACAAAATAATACTTCATTAAAAGGCATGTACTATTAATAGTACACCAGAACCGAAAGGGTTAAGAAAAAAAAAGATTTCAACGAAATTTTTTAAAGATTTCTTTTTTTATTTCTAAATAACAAGTGGGTTAGTGTGATCGCAAATTGCACGCTGGTTTCATTTAATATTTCATTCAAAACAATTTATCTTTTAATTAATAAATCCCAATCGTTAATTTATAATTATTAAATTCTTACATAGATGATAACACAAACAAATTTAATTTTAAAATAATTATAAAAGGAAATTATTTGTTTCAGCCAAATTAAAAATGTTTAAATCAAATTGGCCCCACCAGTGGCAGAGAGGTTCGGACCTCTCAACTGGTAGACGGCAGGTGCTGGGTTCGAACCCAATCGCGGCTGTCGGCCTAACCGTTCAGAGTTTTCGTGGTTTTCTACGAACCTTGCGTAAATACGGGTTAGGTTCCCTTAGAAAGACCCCCACGAAGGGCACTCCCCCACTGGTCCTATATCCCTAGTGTAGATAATCGGACGACAAAAATAAAATAAAATAAAATTATTTAAATAAAATCCAAAATTCCAATTTTTTTAAAAATCCGAAATTATAAAAAAAAAAAAAAAAAAAAAAAAATAGCGGAGATATAAATAAATTTTTTAATGTCTAAAAACGAAAATAATTGGTTGAACGTAATTTAAAATGCTGAATCATTTCGTAAATCATTTTAAAATAGAAAGAAAATTGAATTTAAAAAAATATTATGAATTTCAAATAAACAAAAACTGGTAATAAAACCCCTTAAATTGGCAAAAAATCTCTTTTAATTAAATCCACCTTAATAGGAATCTTTCAACTTTCAGCACTAGGACTCGAACTAAGTGCCTTCTGTTTACTAGCGAGACGCGATACCTCCAACAAATGACGTCTACCCAAAATCTATAGAAATTAAGGTTCTCTTTTAAAGTTTAAATTGCAAAAATGAACAGAAGATATTGATAAAATGAATTTAAATAAAGTAATACACTTTTAGGTAGCTTTCATTACAAAAAGTAAAAAGCTACCTATTGCAGCCGTCCGGAGGAAAGCACTTCCGGAAAATTTTGGTATATTTTCACCGATCATGACCCCCAGACCCCAAAACCACCCTCCGTTCAAATGTTGACATATATATATATATATATATATATATAACCATATATATATATATATATATATATATCTGATTTTTGTCATGCGATAACTAACGTATTTATGAACCGATTTGAATGAAACTTGGTATGTACGTAGTACATACAAATGTCTCGACCGAGTTCGTTGGTCAGCATCATCCGCCATTTTGTTTCAAAATGGCGGCCATTTTAAAAATTTTAAAAAATTTAAAATTTAAAATTAAATGCGAAAAAATTAAAAGTTTAAAAATATTTTTCTTTTACGTGTTAGAACTTAAAACAAAGATTCCAGAACACTTTTTATTTTGTCTATATCTTAAAAAATGATTGAGTTATAGCACTTTGAATTTTTCTTATGGCTGACATTTTGAAACGATTTGATTTTTGTCACGTGATAACACGTGTATTTATGAACCGATTTCAATGAAATTTGGTATATACATAGTACATACAAATGTCTCGACCGAGTTCGTTGGCCATCATCATCCGCCATTTTGTTTCAAAATGGTGGCCATTTAAAAAATTTTAAAATTTTTAAAATTTTAAATTAAATGCGAAAAAATCAAAATTTGAAAAACATTTTTCTTTTTCGTGTTAGAACTTAAAACAAAGATTCCAGAACACTTTTTATTTTGTCTATATCTTAAAAAATGATTGAGTTATAGCACTTTGAATTTTTCTTATGGCTGACATTTTGAAACGATCTGATTTTTGTCACGTGATAACACGCGTATTTATGAACCGATTTCAATGAAACTTGGTATATACATAGTACATACAAATGTCTCGACCGAGTTCGTTGGCCATGATCATCCGCCATTTTGTTTCAAAATGGTGGCCATTTAAAAATTTTAAAAATTTTTAAAATTTTAAATTAAATGCGAAAAAATCAAAATTTGAAAAACATTTTTCTTTTACGTGTTAGAACTTAAAACAAAGATTCCAGAACACTTTTTATTTTGTCTATATCTTAAAAAATGATTGAGTTATAGCACTTTGAATTTTTCTTATGTCTGACATTTTGAAACGATCTGATTTTTGTCACGTGATAACTCGCGTATTTATGAACCTATTTCAATGAAACTTGGTATGTACATAGTACATACAAATGTCTCGACCGAGTTCGTTGGCCAGCATCATCCACCATTTTGTTTCAAAATGGTGGCCATTTTAAATGTTTTAAAAATTAAAAATTAAATGCGAAAAAATTGAAAGTTGAAAAATATTTTTCTTTTACGTGTTAGAACTTAAAACAACGATTCCAGAACACTTTTTATTTTGTCTATACCTTAAAAAATGATTGAGTTATAGCACTTTGAATTTTGCTTATGGCTGACATTTTGAAACGGTCTGATCTGAACGATCCACAAGGTTGCTTTAAAATGGCATACACTTTATGATATCGTGTAATTTTGTGACTCTCTAAATCGCTTAAAATAAAACCAGGTTGAATAAAAGATGACTAATTTCTAAAAATTTCTATTAATATTCAGTCTTGACAAAAACTAGTATTCAATATTATAAAATCACTAATTTTATAAGATTTTTTCCACTAATTTCAGCTTAGTATTTTTGAACAATATAACTTACCTTAAAATAAATAAATAAATATATAAGTATATGAAAGCTACCTCTTCCTCCCGGCATTGCCGGAAGGACTTTTTTAAAATCTTATGATTTTTCATGTAACACGAAGTATTCAACTGTAAGTACAAACAATTAGAATTCTCTGACTTAAACAGTTTTTGTGTACGGACTGTGTGATAGACAGATAGACAGAGAACAGATGAGAATAGAGTTTCGTCAGATGAGCGAAACCCTAAAAAGTACCGAAGCAATTTTGATAAAATTTAAATAAGACCAATTGCAGAGTACAGCAGCCATTTTGTTTAACATAATTTCAGAAGTTTAAGCGTGTATTTCGATTACATGTCTGTTAAATTTGGGTTTTATTTATATTATTTTTTTATTTATTGATGAGGTTTTAATTTCGCTACATAAAACTAGCCGGAAACGAATTCTGAAATATGCATATTGTTTTAAACGCAGATAGGCTTACATGAATAAAAACGATATATTTTTTTAAATCATGCTTGAAGATTATTTTAGAAAACCATAAAATAGTCAGTAAAATGAAATGCAAATTTTAAAAAAATTGCATTTGAAAGAGCTTTTTTTAACATATTCGATGATATAAAAATTGAAATTGTACCATGTTTAGAAGTTAAATTTTTTCAATAAAAGCAAAAATTATTGATCGGATACTGACACCCTTAGTATCAGCATTACACACAGACAGATTTCTGTTTCATAATATAAATTTTAATGAATGTGCGTTTTCTTTTCCTCTCAAGCTAACAGGCTAAAAATTAATGTTTCGAAGAAAAAAAAAAAAAGCTTTCGACTTTTTTTTTTTTTAATACACCGTCAATAGAAATGAAACTAATAATATTTTAAAGCCAGCAGCATGGATTTAAATTTTAGGATAGAAATAATACTTTTAGTTAAAAAGATAAATAATTGGTTACCGGCCTACATCGTAAAATAAACTAGTCGTTGGGGGGCCACCGTAATACTTACCCATCATAATATAAAATATGAAAATAAAACGCGTGTCTATAACAACTCCAAAATAAAATTTAAACGCATAAATAAATAATTTTAACATACAATAATGCTCCATTAATGAATTGCTGATGAGCCAATTTTGACTAATTATATAAAACGCCAAAATACTCGCGTAGTACCGGATTGCGTAAAAGAAACATCCTTATAACTCAAAAAATAATAATCATATTAACTAAACATTTGCTGTGTTGGATTAAGCGTCTCATTTCCAATAAAAATATACCTGTGAATTGAAATTTGAATGAAATACAGGGTCATGAAAAATCGAAGAATTTGGAAAACAGGATTACACATATTTCGACAACTAATAATCCGATCGACCTCGTTCTTTATGCAAAATTTGTGTTATTTTATTGCCTTTTACGTCCATTCCTTAAAATAAAAAATTTCAAAAATTTTTATATACCTTTCATCAGAACGAATTTTTCGAGAGTCCGAAAAAAATAGTTCCGGATAATCGAGGTTACTGATATTAAATAGGCTTCGTCCCATTCTTACATACTAAGTACATACAAAATTTCAACTCTCTATTTCAATTTGTTCGGGAGATAGAGCGGTTACAGACAGACAGACAGACAGACAGACACACAGACGGACGGACGGCAAAATTTTTTTTCTAAAAATATGTTTTTCGGAATCTCCAGTATCTGAAACATGTAAATCCGTCAAAAAAAATTTTTCGATTTTCAAAACGATTGCAAGATTTACCCTATACTACGTATGATGGGTAAGTAAAAATAAGCATATATTCAACTTTACTCCAAATTCAAATTTTAGCAATCAAATAAAACCTATTCTTGAAAATTTTTTTTAATGATTTGAAAGCATTAAATCACAATTACAATAAATAACCTCGAATTATTTTCTTTTCATTGGAAAAATGTAGCATTTCAATTAAACAAATCAATCGAAAATCTCGATGATTCTAAACATTAAAAAGGATTTTTTAATTTGTTCCTTCACATTTCAAGGAAAAAAAAATCTTTGAACTTACTAATTATTTTCCCATTGTGTTCCGCATCGTGATTCAATTTATGAAAATTATGATTGTTATGTAGATTTAAACAATTGAGCTAACCGCAATAGGAAACAATTCCCATGCTAAGTAACCAACTTAATAAAAAAGCAGATTGTACAACCATGTATCATCAAATAGAGGTTGTATCTAAACCGATGATCAGAACTGTGTAAAGGTAATAATACATAATGTCAAAACAAAACATTTTTTTGTAAAGGAAACCAAAGTCGCAATCCACTTATTCAATAAATAACACAGGGTGACTTTTTTCATCATTAGGAATCTCTCCATTTCACTTGATTTGCAATTATTGTATTTTTTAATTCCTGAAACATTTTCCCATTAAACTCTTTTAACTACCCTTCTAAAAGTCTCCTTAATTAAAATATATGATCCTTCCATTGTGTCGATATTGTGCGAATTTACTACAAATTGAGTTTTGGAAATTCAATTTAAATCGATCTAGTAATTCGATTTAATATATTCAAAATAATTTTATTGTTTTAATGCAATCATTTTGATTGGTAAAGTTAACATACAAGTTGAATTTTTCCAATTGGTTGAAACAGTATCCAGAATGGGAATTGAATTCTGAACGTTTGATTTAAATTGCCAATGCTCTTACATTTGCGCT
Organism: Maratus speculifer; assembly: GCA_964019185.1. Classification (NCBI taxonomy): domain Eukaryota; kingdom Metazoa; phylum Arthropoda; class Arachnida; order Araneae; family Salticidae; genus Maratus; species Maratus speculifer. The sequence continues at coordinate 48,957,931 of OZ025290.1, read as the reverse complement.
ATAAGGATGGATAACCCGCCAACACAATTCGCTGAGGAAACCTTTTAGCAATGAATTTTGATCTACTATATAAGGCTGCATGTTTTTACTGTTGATCTCTCTACATGGCAGACAAGGAGCTATTTTTTAAAAGAAGGAAACTTTATAGGTTACTGTTTGCTAAAATATCTTATTTTAAATAAGCGGATGTAAAAATATTCTTTCTTATTCTTTGTTTTACTTTATTTTATTTTTTTAATTGAACACTTTCCTTTCCATCGTGCATACGGACATGATAAAATTAAATAAATAGCTTGAAAATATTGTTAATTTTTTCCGGAAATGGTGCATGTTATGTTTGCTTTTTAACCAAGTATATAAAAAAATCTATTATAATTTAAAAACATTGAGACATGAAAAGTTGAAATTTGGTAGAAGTAAATACAGACTATTGATCCATATACACTGGTGTGCAAAAATTAAGGTCAGGCCAGATAAATTAGCATAAAAGTCAAAAAAGGCAACCGAACGAAGTGAAAAGCCAATCAGGAGATAGACCTGGAACAAATGCAGTAGGATATGCCCATATATTCCATATGGCGTAAAAGGAGGAGGTGGTAAGGGGGATGAAGCACAGAGGCGGTGAGCGTTCAGAAATTTTGGTGAAATGTATTGCACTATGTAAAGTGATTTCAACGACGTTGTTTTACTTCTATTGTGTGATATAGACAAGAGGATGTCATCTGGATGATTTTACACGAGCTCGAATCACTTTGAAATTGTAAGAAGGTCGAAGTGTGACAAGTGTGGCACAAGATTTTATTATCGCTCACAATATCGTTTACGAACCTTAGAGTGCATTTCAAACGATGGGATCAGCTGTCCGAGCATTCAGCAGGAGTTGCCTCCCAGAAACAATAACAACAGACGACCGTTATGTTACCCTACAGGCGAAAATAAACAAGCGACAGGCAGCTGTAGAAATCGCAAGACAGATTGAACGGACTACTGGACGTCGGATATCACGTTTTACCATGACTAAAAGGCTTCAAAAAGGTGGTCTATATGCACGATGTCCAGTACGGCGTGTACCATTAACGCCTGCTCATCGGAGACACCGGTTTCTGTGGCGCCAGAAACACAAAAAATGGACACAACAGAAGTGGGTTCGAGTACTCTTTACGGATGGGAGTTGATTTAGTATGATTCTCGACGTTTACACATCTGGAGAGAGCAGGGAACACCTAATCCCCACTCCAACATCATCGAAAGGTACCATTTTGGGGGTGCGTGAGTTCTTGTTTGAGATGGTATCATGCTCGGTAGCCGTACGAATTTCCACGTCTTACAAAGACATTCAATATCTGGTGCCCGCTATTGCGCCAAGATTCTTTTATCTCCTGTGCGTCTTTTTAGAGGTGTTGTGGGTGCTCACTTCCTCTTCACGCATGACAACACTTTCCGTCATCGTAAAACGGGTATCGAAGAACTCTTGGAGAGTGAAGATATTCAACTCATGGGTTTGCCGGCAACATCTCCGGGCTTGAATACCATAGAACACATGTGGGACCTTCTCTGGATATGCTTGGCATCACTTTACCAGGCGCCAGTAACGATTCCGGAGCTGAAATTAGCATTATAATAGAAATCAGACTCGATGCCTCAAGAGCTCCTACACAACCTCGTCCTCAGCATTGACAGACATTGTAAATCCTTCATCGCAATCGCAATCGCGGGTGACCATATCCCCTATTAGAGACTAAATTTTTCCTGCCAGGTACCTGTAAGAAGGACGCTTCTGTCTTCTCTGCATTTATGCTCCAAGTGACCTTTACAATAAAGTGCTTATGTATCCTTTTGATTCTTTGTTTAGATATTTTTATCACTTGTCCAAATTATCACATCTTGAAGATATTATCTTATGATTTTGGTCGATGTGGAAAACTTCTGGGCGACGTTACATTCGAAAAACACTCTCGTCCTTAATTTTTGCACACCAGTGTATTTATATAGATTATTAACAATTCACAAATATATTTAGAAACTAGTCGGATGTGGCAATCTCAAAATGTTCTTCTATCTCATATACAGGGTGTCCCCTCTCAAAGGTGGCCAATGACTAATTTCTAAACCGTTGGTCATAGACATATAGTTCCAATTGCAAAAATACTTTAAAAAAGGTAAAGAATTTTTTTTAAGCGATTTAGGTCAAAAAAAATGTTTTACTAAAAAATTACGAAAATTAAATTTTTATACGGTCCCCCGGTCCTATAAGTGATATTTAGAAACTTTTTACCACTACTCTAACAAGTAAGACAAAAAAATCCCATTCCTCTGCGATCGAAATTGACCGAGTTATAGCTGTTCAAAGTTGAAGCATATTTTTTGCTGCAAAATAGGGGTCAGTCACAAATTTACTGGAACTAAAAATAAACATCATATAGAAAATTTAACTTTAAACATTGAGAGTAAAAAAAAAAAATTTACAATGTTGTTTCTGAATTTATGTTGACATTTACATGTTAAAGTAAAATATGCAGTTTGTTCTAAAAATATAAGTAAAAAAATAACAGAAATTTTGTTAAACTATGAAAAGCAACAGTCACAAATCGTTACAAAATGATACATATTTAAAGCTCTTTTAGATTACTCAACCTAATAGAATTTGATTTAGTCTTATAAAATAAATAAATGGAACGCACCTAAAATCGTATTAATATTACATTGTCATCAGGTTTAAATAAGCATGGGAATTGAACCTCAATCAGATATTTGGAAGTGAGTTAAAATTTGAATATAAGTTTTGAACTAGGAAAATTTACATACGAAAACTATGAATAAAATAAAAGATTATCAAAATAACATATCTTTTTAAAATAAAATCACGAAAAATATCAGCTTCATTTGCTTACAAAATAAAACATACGTAAAAATACAATTGAGGATATGAATTTCAAAACTCGACTTATCGATTTTTGATTTCTCTATCAGTCTATACAAACCTCCACTATTGTAACAATGCAGTCTCAAAATTTATAATGAAAACCAATAGATGCATTTAAAGTTTTTTCGCTATTTCCCAAAATTTGATTTTTTCGATAAAGAGAATTTTGAAATTCATGTCTTCAGTTATTTTAATAACCAATCTGGAAGTTAATTAATTATAATTAACACTATCGTAAAACTTATACGGTGACAGCGCCTTCAGTTAAATCGTTCATTTAAAACATTTTGTAATTGGAACTATATGTCTGTGACAAATAGTTTAGGAAGTAGCCTTTGAACAGCGTTGGAAATCGACTCCCTTTATAATACTTTAAGCACTTAGTGTACGTTCCCTTAAAGCTCATTCGAACTCATCCGTTTTCAGCTATAGAAAAGTGGTTTAAGTCATGAAATTTAAAGTTTCATTACTCGGTCAATTTTAATGTTACATGTATGGGACCTTTTCTGTATTACTTGTTAGAGTGTTGAAAAAATTGTACTAAATATCACTTATAGGACCGGGGGACCGTATAAAAATTTAATTTTCGTAATTTATTAGTAAAAAAATTTTTTGACCAAAATCGCTTAAAAAACAATTCTTTGCCTTTTAAAAAGCATTTTTGCAATAGGAACTATATGTCTATGACCAACGGTTTAGAAATTAGCCATTGGCCACCGTTGAGAGGGTACACCCTGTATGTTAATACTTCAAAATTCACTATCACAGTACCAAAATTAAATGACAATTCATACTTATTGTGAGGATTCTAAAGGCATGAAACATTAGTACATTAGTTCTTGAAATGAAATTACTGTGGATATCTGGAAAAATTGCAATATAAAAGCGCGACTGATTAGTGTATTTATACAAAACATAAACAGTAATAATATTTATGAAGCTATACTTAAATCTCAAGTTTGATAGTTCGTAAATTAGTTCTTAAGATAGAACTATTGCAGGAATCGAGAAAAATTCAGTATAGCAGCGCCAACTATTGGGCTATTCATACCAAAATGAAAAAAAAACTAGTTTATATCGCAGATTTAGTGAAACTGAAATTTGGTGAAAATCCATACAATAATTCTTGGGATAGAACTATTGTGGAAATCGTGAAAATTGCAACATAGCATCACCACTTGTTGTGCGATTTACACCAAAATATAAACAATATCAATTCATGTCAAAGACTAACTGAATCTGAGGTTTGATGTTAATCCTTGCATTAGTTATTGATATAGAGCTGTAGCGTAAATCGTAAAGAAATGCAACATAGCAGTGCCATCTGTTGAGCAATTTGCACCAAAAACTCTTCAGCATCAATCAATATCAGAGATTAATTGAATATAATTTTTTATTGAATTACGTGAATTAGTTTTTGAGATAGAGTTATTGCGAAAATCTTGCAAAATGCAGCACAGCAGCGCCAGCTGTTGATTGGTTGACATCAAAATTTAAACAACATAATTCATATCAAGGAATAACTGAATCTGAACTTTGATGGTAATCCGTGCATTAGTTATTGAGATATAGTTGTTGCGTAAATCGTAGAAAATGCAGCATAGCTGTGCTACCTGTTGAGCGGTTTACACTAAAACCTAATCAGCATCAATTTATATAAGGGAACTACCTGAATTTAATTTTTTTAATCAAATTCCGTCCATTAGTCTTGAGACAGAGCACCTACAAAATTTCTGTCACATTCAAACAGACAGAGTCACAGACTCACAAACAGACATTTTGTTAAAATATGTTTTTTTTTTTAATCTCTGACCCCTAAAACGTGCAAATCTGGAAAAAACCGGAATTCGAAAATTTTCACGAATCCAATACTTTCTTCTTGTAAAGATAGAAGAAAGTAAAAATGTAGGGGAAGAGGTTAATTAAGTTACACAAAAAATATGCGCGTTCCCCTCTCTTCATTTATTTCCCAATCTACTGAAATTAAAATTATGAAAAAAGTAAGGGTACTAGAAATTAATTTAAAGCTGGCAGAAAAATTATAACGATTTCCTAGGTCACATAGATTTTGAAAAAGCATTTTTTTTTTTTTTTTTTTTTTTTTTTTTCCGTTAGACACAAATTTCACTTTGCGAGCACTCAACAAGGAAGTTGAGGAGTGCTCGAGAAACAAATCGTCGATGACGTAAAAAATAATTGCTCTTTTAAAAAAATTGTCCGTAATAAGCCAATTTTATATCCTTTAGAGACACAGACGCGGTTTGGACATACATGAAAACAAGGGAGCTGTACTCTAAGTGCCGGCTTTTAAAGTCTACACTGTTAAAAATCTTGTCCTAGTTTGAACCAAATTTTGGTGCTCAGTAGCTGTCATCATATAATAGTAAAATCTCGTACCTAGAGGTCTGCACGGGCCGAAATTTAAAGGCCCGGGCCCGGCCCGGCCGGAACGAAAAAAATAATGGCCCGACCCGGCCCGGCCCGAAAATTAAAATTTCGGCCCGAGCTCGGCCCGGTCCGGAAAAAAGTTTAAAATTCGGACTGAACCCGACCCGGCTCGAATGAATTTCTACTGAACATTGATCTTTAATCTTATGGAAGAGTTCTGACCAAAAAAATATATATTAGACCAAAAAAAAATATATTAGTCTTTTTTTTTCCATGTTTATAATCTCCATTTATGCAGAAGTGCGATATTTATGCTTTTAAATGAATCTTTGTTTGTTGTATGTAAATGTTTCAGTTATCACTAGTATTATTAATCCATATTCCCTGTAATGGAGACAAAAAATCGAAAAAGCGGTATATAGTAAAATTTCCAAAGACGAAATCGCTTTGGAACGAAAAAATGCATTCCCTTCTTAACAGATGTAAATGTTTAATATATTTTTTTCTCCCGTATTGTTGTATTCATTTTGCATGGATGAACATTTTGAAAGAAACTTTCAGTTTTCAGTTTAAAAAAAAAAAATCCTATCAAATCATGTTTTTTTTTTTTTTTTTTTTTTTTTTTGCGTGTGTTTAATTTTATTTTAAAACGCCTAGTAATCTACGATTCTTTAAAAAGGAATAAATTCTAATATTTAATTGTAGAATAATAACGGCTTAAAAGTATATGCTTTTTTTGCAGAAATTTTTGGACAAAGCCAAATATTACTGATTTATAAAAAGTCGAGAAAAGGATTTTCATATAGGAAGGTTCAATAGGAACTGATTATTTTGGTCCATGAAAACTAGGAAGAATGGAATCAGTCTCGGCTTCGTACGGAAAAAAAAAGTTAGGCCCGGCCCAATACTCCAGCAAAAAAATTAAGGCCCGATCCCAGCCCGGTCCTAAAAGATTAGTGACTAGGCCCGGCCCGACCCGGCCCGAAAGGATTAGTGACTAGGCCCGGCCCGGCCCGAGTCTTCAGAAGTAAGGCCCGAGCCCGGCCCGACCCGAATGCCATTATTGGAAATCGGCCCGAGCCCGGCCCGCGGGCCGGCCCGTGCAGACCTCTACTCGTACCAATATCTGGAGCTCCAGTCAAAGCATAGTTCCAATTGTTGAAGCGAGATTACACTAGAAAACTCCAAATGTTGGTATAAGATTTCACCATCTTATGGTGGCAGCTTCTGAGCACCAAAATTTGGTTCAAAGTATTACAAGATTTTTAACGGTGTAGAAAACAACTTTTAATGATATGTGTAGTGCAATGATTAGTAGTAGTAAAAAAGTATTAAAAAAGTCAAAATGTTAAAAATAGACTAATTAAATTAGAATTATAATCATATAAATATTGTGGGATTTGTGACTAGTTTGCACTGAGTAACGCACGCAAAAAACTATCATGGTCTTTATAGTTCTACTTTATTAAAAATCTATGTGGAAAAATGTAACACGGATCAAGACGATGCGACGTTACAATTTTGCGACCTTCTTAGGAAGCGTGTTTCGCACAATGTCAAATTTAAACTTTGAACAATGTCTTGATTTTAAGTACACTGTAAAAAGAAAAGTGTATTACTACGTTTAATTTAATGGATCGACAAGATGCTTAATAAAAATCGCCACTCAATGTATAAATAACGTCATATTTAAAAGCACAGGTCAAGAAGCATTATGACAAAATTGAATTATTATAGATGATTTCAACGTTAATTTCAGAAACAATACTAGAAATGAACTTTCGGAATATATTTTTGCTTTCTTCTATCTTTACAAGAAGTAAGTATTGGATTCATGAAAATTTTCGAATTCCGGTTTTTTATGGATTTATACATTTTAGGGGCCAGAGAATCCAAAAACTTGTTTTTACAAAATGTCTGTCGGTGACACGTCTGTATGTGGCATAAATTTTGTGAGTGCTCAATCTCAAGAGATTAATTCACGGAGTTTAAAAAAAAATATTCAGGTAATCCCAGATATAAATTGATGCCGATTAGTTTTTGGTGTAAATATTTCAACAGATGGCGCCGCTATGCTGCATATTTTACGATTTCCGCAACAGCTCTATCTCAAGAACTAATGCACGGATTTTCTTCAATCTTCAAATTCGATTAGTCTGTAACATGAATTGATGCTGTTTGCATTTTGGTGTAAATCTCACAAGAAGTTGCATTTTTCACTTTTTTTCAATAGCTCTATCTCAAGAATTAATGCATGGATTTTTATCAAATTTCAAATTCAATGAATCCTTGATTTGAATTGGTTCTGTTTACCTTTTGGTGTCAATCGCACAACAGGTGGCGCTGCTATATTGGAATTTTCCCTATTCACGCAATACCTCTTTCTCAAGAACTAATGGACGAATTTTCATCAAACTTCAGATTCAAGTATACTTTAATAATATTGCTGATTATGTTTTGGTGTATATCGCCGAAAAAATAGCGCTTTTATGCTACATTTTTCCCGATATTCGGAATATTCTTATTGCAAGAATTAATGCACGGAATTTCATACCTATAGAATAGAGATGGGCAATATCGTTCCTTTTAAGGAACCGTTCCAGCCGGAACCGTTCACCAAAAGGAACGAGTTCTTTGGACTCGTTCCTATTAGAATCGTTCCAAAAAAAAGGAACGAGTTCTTTTGACTCGTTCCTTTTGGAATCGTTCCGAAAAAAGGAACGATTCAGACAAAGGAACGATTTTGAGAAAAAGGAACGATTTCAAGAAAAAAAGGAACGAATCCGTAAAAAAAGGAACGATTCCGACAAAGGAACGGTTTTGAGAAAAAGGAACGAATTCGAAAAAAAAGGACGATTTCAAAAAAAAAGGAACGATTCCGACAAAGGAACGATTTTGAGAAAAAGGAACGAATTCGAGAAAAAAGGATGATTTCAAGAAAAAAGGAACGAATCCGATAAAAATGGAACGAATCCGCGAAAAAAAGGAACGACTTCGAGATAAAAAGAAAGGAATCCGGTAAAATAGGATGGATTTTTTAAAAAAAGGTTCCAAGGAAAAAAAAACGCATCCGAAACTATTTTACGAAAAAAGGAAACGAATCCGGAAACAGGGATAACAGATCTCGGAGCGACATGCAATCCCTAATATTTATTATTTATAACTAATTTATTTTCTTACGTATTCATTTTTTTTCATATCATTTCTTATCGTTTGCTTTAATTTTTAAATATTTTGGACAGTTCATTTTGTTTTTAAGAGTTCATTTTATTCATCTGTGTGCGCTATTAATTAGCATAGTTATTTCTAGTCCCCATAATATAAGTATTCCCTGACTTTATGATTTATTGTATTAAGCATAATTCCTCTTGAAATTTTGCATTTGGTTGACCTTTCATTTATCACTATTGTTTATCCATGAAATTTTACTGTAGCTTTGGTTTTGGTCATCAGGCTGTTGCGGCGGTCTATTAGATTTTCAATGTAATCATTGCTTTCCCCTCCAAAATCTGTCGTCAAATGACCCTCTATTTATTTTATTATTTTTGCGTAGGAAATTCTTTATTGATCTAATATTTGATATCGGGGTCTATGATTTTTTTCCTCTTCAAAATTCACCCTAACGTAATCTTTAACTTATATATCGGCCTTCGTAACCGGCCGTTTTCCAAGTTGGTCCATTTCAGTACGATTCCTCAGGAATTGGGAATTTCGGAGTCTGCCCATTTCGAGAAAATTCCTAGAAGTCCATCTATTTAGGAATTAAGGGTGTATTTGAAAAAAAAAAATATTTTTCCACATTCAACAGCTCGAAAATATCCGATAGAGTTTCAGACACATTTTTAACCCTTCCCGGCACACTGTGCCCGGTCTGGGATACCTAATTTTAATTCCAAACTTGCAAACGGCACCAATAACATTTTAGTAAAATTTTGCTTTTGCAACAAAGGTTTAAATTAAGGAATTCAAAATATCTAAAAAAAATCGTTTGTCAATTCCGGTGTCAGTCAACATTTTCTTATTTTACTAACAGATTTTGCCCGTGCCGGAAAGGGTTAAAGGTAGATACGTGAAACTTGCTGAGGTGATTTTTAAAGAGATGTATAAGAAGCCGCGTGATTTTTTTTTTCGCTCAATTCATTAGAATTTGATTTATAAACAATTATTTTCTCAGTATGACCATTTTTTTCGATCGCAGATCTACCTCTTCAGGAAATTCAGTTCAAAACGCCAACTTTGACAACAGTTTTTTTGCAATTGTAAAAAAAAAAAAAAAAAAAAAAAAAAGGACGGCGCATTGTGTACTTTCTAAGAAAGAGAATTGCCAGTTTGAAACGTTTGAGAGCAAAAATGAATTTAAGAATAAATCAGACAATAAGCAGTTTGGATTGGAATACACCCTTAACCCCTTCGTGACGGGAGTATTTTATGAAATTTTCAATGTATTGTCATCTTTTTTTAAAAACAGAAATTTGTGCCTTATGAAATCGAGAAAATGCTCCGATTAAATAAAGCTACTTTTGCAGTAAAATTTTACTGGTGGAAATAAACAAGGATTCTTAGGCTTTTTTGTGGCACGCACGTATACGTGTCGCTCGTCCTCAAGGGTTAAGGCTAAATATGAATAGAATCTTTTACATAATCAAATTCAATATTTATCGATTTGGAGAGACATAATTGGTTAAATGGAGTGCATATGACAGCCTTAGTATGTATATCACAGTGTGCTTCTTAACTGAATCATCAATGCGGAGCCGAAACCGAAATGCCTACACCTAAAATTATAAAATTTTAGCTGTTACTACCTACTATAATATAAAAATCCATTAAAGAAATAGTTTCTGAAATTCAAAGCTTAGTGAGCTGAAAATGGGATTGTAAGTTTCTGAAAAAGGATACAAATGAAAATCCAGGATATTTAAATTCAGAAATTGCACATAATTAAAACTGTGGTTTTATGTAGTAAGAAAGGAAATTATAACTATTTAGTTCAATAACGTAACTAATTTTCTTCAATTATATATTTTAAGACAAATAAGTTTTGAAATACATAAAATAAGTAAAAAAATAAAAACTACAAAATACAATGTTGTTCAAAAGAATTTTATTTCAAAAATAGGAGCACACAAAATTTGCTGATTTAGTGAAATCATAAAATGATACGTTGCAATAAGAGCAAGGCTAAAATGGTAGTACAACAAACAATTCAACATTATTTTTTTTATAGTAAAGAAATTTTACATATATAATATATAGCTGTCATGAAAAGTAAGTTACTTCTAAAATTTTCATTTATTGGCGGTAATTAAAATATTTTAGAAACAACCAAATTTCTTTAATAATTTTTGTTTATGAAGTTAGGTTACATAAGCTAAAACATTTAACAACGTTTAAACACGTAAATATGTACAGTATCATGACATGAAAAAAAAAAAAAAAAAAAAAAAATCCCACAATGGCCGTTTTGAGGATTGTGTGGATCCCCTTCCTCAGTGCGTAAAAAATAAGATAAAATAAAAGATTAAAATGGATTCAAAGAGCACCTCGGTTATAGCCCCGAGTAAAACTCTGAAAACCCCTGGTATAATCCCGAAAAACTCAGGACTATAACAGATGTTAGGGGGCTACTTCAGTCAAATGGGTTCACTCAAAGGAAGGTCAAATGGACCCGTTTGCTAATGCTAATCCTGTGCAAGAAATTTATAAAGATATCTCAGCTGTATTTTAATATTTTTATTTTATTTTTTATTTTTTTGCATTGGATAGCTGAGATCGATCTGTATTCAAGTCGTTGTTTGCTTTTTCGATTATATTTACAGATATTTTTTATGCGGGACTTTCATTTTCAGAACCGGTTTAGAAAGGGAAAGCACTCTTATAAAAATATCTGCAATCAAAATTGAAAAAATAAAAAACGGCCTGCATTTTGATCCATCTCAGCTATCCAATGAAAAAAAAAATCATTTAAAAATATTGAAATGCAACCGAGTTATCTTTATATTTTTTTTCCATAGGATTAGCATTAGTAAGCGGGTCTTTTCATTTGACAGAAGTAGCCCGTTAACGGGGCTAAAAAACATCGTTCTATTTTAATCCTTTAATTTTTTTTCCATACTAAAAATGGAGTTCCAAGAATCCTCTAAATGGACGTATGTGATTTTTGTATCATGGTATTGTACTTATTTATGCGTTTAAACGTTGCTAAAAATTTTAGCTTGTGTATTGAAATTCACACAAAGTGATTGTTTTATGTGCTTGTTACGCTAAGGTTTTATCTGAGAAATTTGCTATAACCGAAATATTTTTCAAATAACTAGAAATGATCCAAAAAAATTTTGGAAACTTAAACATTTAATAATTTTAATGTTATACAATCATTTTCTGCTCTAATGATTTTGTTAATACATAATAAGTATTATTGAGACATGTGGAGAAAAAATAAGAATGTTAGGAATTATAATACGTAAAAATAAAAATGTATGCTAAATTAGCAGACATTTGTAATAATAGAATTTTAATGCAATAGTGGGAAAAAAAAAAAACTAAATTAAAGTAGTTTAAAACACAAAAATAATACAAAATGCAACTACAATAATTTTTTCCCGAAATGTTTCAGAATATGTCAGGGCTTAATTTGCGCCGGAGCTCAGGTACGTCCCTGTTTTTAAAAAATATTTAAGTATTGGTTGGAATTCACCAGATCTCATAAATGTAGGGCTCCGGAGCCCAGTTCAATAGAGCTTTTTTTGTATCATGGATACTGCCCATTTTTTAACTCTGCACATTTCACTTTCTTTTCTGTCATTTTCATTTGCAAGTGGATCTAACTGTCATGTATTATTATTCTGATAGAAAGAAATCGAGCAGTGTTTCCTCTTTTTTTTAATAAAAGCATCGAATTTTTCCGATAGCGGTGTCAATTATTTTATTTTGTTTTTTAGTTTTTGGACTCGTTACAAAAGATTGATAAGCGGAAGGAATCGATTATAGTTTAAGATATGCACCTTTTAAAGAAAATTGAAAAATGTTGTTCCATTCTACAGCATATAAATATTAATTTCAGTGAATTTCAAGCATTTTTTATAAAAATGCATAGCTATGTAATTAATTTTTTTTTTTTTTTTTTTTGTGTGTGTGTGTGTGTGTGTGTGTTAATGTTATTTCTGAATCATAAATCTTACCATATTTAATACCAGAATTCTGCGATTAATTACATTAAAATTAGAAAATACTTCTATCGGAAGAAGTATATTTAAAATAATAAATATATTTAAAATTTTTATTTTGCTAAAAAAAAAAAAAAAAAAATGCTTTTGCAAATAATATATGAAATCTAAATATGCAGATTGGAGTCAATATGGGGAGGGGGGAACGCTACAATTGTTAGTATTGCAGATTATTAGGATTCCGGTAATTTTTACTTTCTCATCATATGTGGTATATGGTAAGTCTTGCAATGGTTTTGAAAATCGAAAAAAGAAATTGACGGATAGTGAAGATTACGAAAAACATAATTTTAGAAAAAAAACATGCCGTCTGTCTGTAAATCTTCCGAACAAATTGAGATAGAGACTTAAATTTGCTATGTACTTAATATGAAGTAACCTCGATTATCCGGAAGTGTTTCTATCGGACTCTCGAAATATTCGTTCAGATGACAGATATTATTGAGATATTCGTAATCATATTTTCCAAATTCTACGACTTTTCACGATCCTGTATTTCATTGAAATTTCAATTCAAAGATTTATTTTAATTGGAAATGAAGCAATTAATCCAATGCAGTAAATTGTTAGTATAATTGTTTATTTAATCCGTCTGTCTGTGCGCGTGTCTGTCCGTCTGTCTGTAAATACTCTATCTCTCGAACAAATTGAGATAGATACTTAAAATTTTGTGTGTATTTAATATGTAGTAATGAGAAGAAGCCTATTGAATATCAGTAAACTCCATTATCCGGAACTATTTTTTAGGACTCTTAAAATATTCGTTCTGATGAAAATTTATAGAAATTTTCGAATTTTTTTATCTTAAAGAGTGGGTGAAAAATACAATGAAAAACATAAATTTTGTATAAAGATTAAAGTCACTCGGATAATTATTTGCCGGAATAATTGTATTAATATTTTCCACATTCTTCGATTTTTCATGATCATTCATTTCATTCAAATTTCAATTCAAAGGCATATTTTAATTGAAAATGAGACACTTAAACCAACTCAGTAAACTGTTAGTTAACATAACTATAATTTTTGGAGTTATTAGGATGCTTCTTTTACGCAATTCGGTATTATCCCGTCGATCAGAAAACTATTTCCAAACTGTAAGATTAAATGCCAATAATGACTTCATAAATGTCACATTCACTTAACATTAAACACGTTACATGTGTTTGTTACGCCATCAAGTGATTTTTAATTTCATATTTTATGTGTGGTACTATTAATCTTTTACTAATTTATTTGTTATTTCGTTATTTAAAGTAAAAATTATGCTAATTTGCATAATTTAATAATAGTTTGTCGATTATATGTCGAAATGGGTCGACGAGATAAACAATTATAGTATCCGTAATTCCGTAATGGAGCATTACGAAGCATTAGAAAAATTAAATATACTTTAAATTTTATTTTGGAATTGTGATGCACTTGAAAAACATACATAAACATTTTATAACTTTAAACATGCTTATAGTAAAGAAAAAAAAAACTGAGGAAAGTTATTTTTTAATTGAAGTGGATTGTGGCATTTAAATGGAGAGTGGTGTAATAAAATCACTTTAAACTGTATTTATAATACTCGAATCTTTATAAAAACTTAATCAGAATGCACTAGCGATAATAAAGCACAATTAAAACAAGAAATTATAAAATCGAAATTTTCGTTTTTTTCGCCGAATAAAGAGCCGGCGGAATCGTTTTAAATTCTCTAACGGACCGGGCTGGCAGATTTAGAATAGTTTTTTCAACGGGCCGGGCCGACAAACAACATAAACGGGCCGGGCCGGCAAAAAAATTGAACGGCCCAGACGGGCCGGGCCGATTAAAAAAATTTTCGGGCCTATCGGCCCGTTCTGAAGATTTGAGCTGGAACGATAAAATATGAGCTATTTTATATGGTTTTAACGAGAATAAGTATAAATGTACGTCACGAGCCATACTAGTTTGACAGCATCAATATAAAAATGTACAATGTAGAGATCAGCATCGGAGAATTACATTGTGTGCAACTCGTTTTAATATTTTTTTAGCTGACTCATGCCGGTCCGAGATCAAGCTCGCATTATTTTTCTACATATAGACTGGCCGGACCGGAATTACACTTAATTGTTCTCAAGATCTGTAGGGCAGAAAACATGATTTGTAAAATTATTAACAGCGATAAAGAACTTATGTTAGCTTTATCTTCGGATATATACTTCTTGATGGTTTTTAAATTAATTTCTGATTAATTTTAAATTGTAAAAGTATAAAAGTGATAAGCTTAATTATTGAAGGGATTTGGAATCGAATAGCGTTTTTTATTTTTGGTAAATATGACCTTTGTATGACCTTTTTGTATGACCTTTTGAGTCTGACTTGTATGACCTTTTTGAGATGTAATAGTTTCTCAAATGATTGCAGGTTTTTCTCCCTTCCCATGCTATCGCTTCCGGAAATTCTATTCAAATCGCAGTGACATATGATTATGACAGTATTTTATTTACTTGTAGTATTCTTAAATTGCTTGTATCAAAAAATAGATAACGCCCCTCGATTATATAGCTTTTGAATAAAGATACCTGCTAATCTTATGCATTTCTGAGAAAAAAGTGAATTTAGAAATGTATCAGAAAGAAGCTTCTTTGAATTTAAGAATGAATTGGGATTTAAAACCTTTAATAAAATGATATAGAAATATTTTTATAAATTTTCTTTTATCAAACATCTTCAAAAGTAACGCCGTTTTTAGCTTTCTTTCTTTTTTCTTTTATTCTAAGCCATATTAAATTTTTAATGAATCTTTATTCGAATGTTGATAGCCTAAGAGTCTAAGTAATCATTAATGTTGTTAATGTGTATTTCCTGTAAAATGTATTGTAAAATCATTCCATAGATATGTATGCAGTATTCTTTAAAAAAATCTTAATTAAATGATAAAAATCTGATTTTTTTTTTTTTTTTTTTTTTTTTTTAGAAATTGTAATGGGCCAAAACGGGCCGGGCCCAGGCCGAACTTTTGAGCTTTACAACGGACCGGGCCGAAATAAATTACCTACGGGCCTGAAAATTCCGGCCCGTGCAGACCTCTAGATATAATGCACAGTTGTAGTTTATTAAACGTTTATCCCCTCCTACAACTTTAATTTCTTTTCTCTTTCTTTCGTTTTTCTTCGTTTCCCTTCCCCCCCCGCCCCGATTTTTTTTTCATGCACATTTGAAGGATATTTGGGCAATACACTTTCTTTAATAAATCAAAATATATCTTATTTTAAAATAAAATCGGTCCTTTTCGGAATGGTTTCATTTCGGAACTAGTCCGAGGAATCGTTCCTTTTCGGAATGGTTTCATTCCGGAACTAGTCCGAGGAATCGTTCCTTTTCGGAACGAGTCCGATCAATCGTTCCTTTTCGGAATGTTTTCATTTCGGAACTAGTCCGAGGAATCGTTCCTTTTCGGAACGAGTGCGAGGAATCGTCCCTTTTTGGAATGATTTCATTTCGGAACTAGTCCGAGGAATCGTTCCTTTTCGGAATGGTTTCATTTCGGAACTAGTCCGAGGAATCATTCCTTTTCGGAACGAGTCCGATCAATCGTTCCTTTTCGGAAGGGTTTCATTTCAGAACTAGTCCGAAAAATCGTTCCTTTTCGGAACGAGTGCGAGGAATCGTTCCTTTTCGGAATGGTTTCATTTCGGAACTAGTCCGAGGAATCGTTCCTTTTCGGAACGAGCCCGATCAATCGTTCCTTTTCGGAATGGTTTCATTTCGGAACTAGTCCGAGGAACCGTTCCTTTTCGGAACTAGTCCGAGGAACCGTTCCTTTTCGGAACGAGTCCGAGGAACCGTTCCTTTTCGGAACGAATCCGAGGAACCGTTCCATTTCGGAATCGTTCCGAAAAGGAACTAATTCTTTTTACAGACAGGAACCGTTCGTTCAGTTCCACCACCGGAACCGTTCCTTTGGAATCGTTCCTCAACAAATGACACATCTCTACTATAGAATCCTCGAGAAGAGCATATATTGTCATTTAATTTTGGCACTGTGAAAGCAATTTTGAAGTATTAATATTTATGAGATAGAAGAAAGTTTGAGATTGCCATATCCCACAAGTTAAAACTTGGTCTCATTCAAGACTTTACTACCAGGTAAAACATACCGTAATTTCGGGTGTATAAGCCGCGGATCAAACAATTCTTTTTGGACCCAGAAATCTTATTTAGTGATTGAAGACAAATATTTACGGCAATCTACCTAGTTATATTTGTTTCTTAAAAAATTCTGGGTCGAAAAAGAATTGTTTGAGCTGCGGCTTATACACCCGAAATTACGGTAATTACTTCATGGGCAATGTATTCACCAATGTCCCCGTGCAATGTGTTATTCTTTCTTTTTTTATTCATCATAAAATGTTTGGATAAGACTTTTATAAAAGTTATACTGATACAGAATAGCAATATTTGATACTATTTACGCTTCAATTCTCTCTAAATTTTTATCTATACTTTTCTAGTATATATAGCTATACCCAATCCTATGTTGTATAGTTTTTTACAAAGATCTTATTATAGGTTTAGCAGTGATTTTTGTTAATTACTATATTTATTGTGCAAAACCCTATATACTCGAGTAATAACTTGACAGATTTTATTACTTTACAAAGAGGAAAGAAGGAAGACTTTTTTTTTCCTAAACATAAATTTAAGGATTTTTTTTAGATAAAAAAAATAAACACTATTAACCTGTTGTTAACAGTGTTTCAGACTACTGCTTTTTTTTCCATTTTTGCAGTTTAACTTACAATTTTCATTTTAACTGTAACTTTTAATGAAACTTTGCATCTTTTGGATCCCTAGTGCAATCACTATAGACTTCTGAATATATGAACTATTGACTTATCAGGTAAAAGAAAAAATTATTAAATATATATATAGTGAAATCAGTTACATATATTTAAAGATATTTATATGGGCTAATTTTAAAATCATTTATGTCGGAAAACATAATGAGGGAAGAAAAAGCACCAACTTATTATTTAATTAAAGTGCGCAGTCTTGTCATGAGTGATTTTCCCCAGAACACTTCTGCCATTAGTTTAAGCGAAAAAAAAAAAAAAAATAAGAAGCATAGTATTAGTTCACTCTTACTATTTTTGTTTATAATGATAAGGTTTTCTGAAACAAGTGGCGTTATATGATACGGTATATATATATATATATATATATATATTTCGAAGAGAAATAAAAGATAAGTAATTGTTGAATATTATGCAGGGTTAGATATCATGTATATTTCCATTAGGCAATGTATTATGATACAAAAAACGAGCATTGCCATGAAAATTGATCTACTACATAATTAATACTTTTGTTTAAAACAAAGAATGCGGTGGGCGACAAATACGACAGAGTTAAAACACTGGAACACAATATGTAACCAAGCTTTTAAAAGCAAAATAATGCCATTTACCAAAATGTTCTAAGAAAAATATTTAATTTGTTTGCATTTTCTGAATATATAGTTATTGCTGTTTTTAAATTTTGCTATTTACATGGTTATTTATTGTACAGTAATCTCTTAACATTCACGAGTTTTGATTATTCGCGAAATAAAAAAAGAGGAACATTTCAACATTCGCGAATACTTAACTTGGTTGTTTGCAAATTTTGTTTTAAAAGGATTTTTTTTTCTTTCTTTTTTTTTTTTTTTTTTTTTTTTTTTTTTGGCAAAAACTTGCTTTGTTCCCACAAATATATGAACTATTTGCCAATGGAGAGCTTCATTGTGCTGTATTACCTAAGTTCCAAGAATTCAATCTCTTGTATTGAGACCAAATATAGATCAGTAATTTCAAGAAACCGAAAATATGACTCGACTCTAAAAATAGAAAAAAAAAACTAAAAATTCAAAAATTCTTCTAAAAATTCTTCTAAAATTCAAAGTTTTTATTGGAAGTGATTATTTTTCTGCAAAAATTACATGGAAAATTTTAAAGCTTATACAACAACTTGTTGAAAAAGCAATAGAAAGAGATCCTTAACTGGTGAGGAGTCTTAAATTTAGTAGAGAAATCGAGACCGCAACTTTTCCCTATACGGAAATTCCTAACTAAAAGACCAGTTTAGGGCTCCTGTAACTCACAAGGAAGGTCTCCATACGGGCATACTCAGAAAAATCTGAAAAAATTACAGAATGTTCTTCTCATATAGTTATATATGTTTATAAAAAAATTTCGGCGGAACCTCCTTATAACGTTCGCAAAAAAATAATAATAATTTCGTTTATTTGGCGGTTTATCTCCGGTTGGCGAAAAAACGAAATTTTGAAAAATACGCTTTTACGCTTCGAATACTTTTTAAAGAAAAAACTTTTTATGTTCAATTTATTTAAGTAAGTTTAGTTTAAGTAATTTTAGTTTTGCATTTTTACTTTACTTTAAGTGTAATTTTGTCATATACGTTTACATGTACTTATAAAAAAAATGAAATAAATATATTTTATCCTTTAAAACACAATTTAAATTGATTAAAATTGTTCCAAATTGAAAAATACACTGTTAAAATCTGCTGCATTTTGTTGCAACGCACTCCCTTGCTTGTATAGAAAACGGTTACTTGGCCGTGAAATGGAGCTTTCTCATTGGTTGAAATAGAGATATTATATACAAGCGGTGGAGTGCGTTGCAACAAAATGCAGCAGATTTTTAACAGTGTATGGCACGGTCAATTCGCCTTGCTATGGAGCATTCTCATTGGTCAGAAGAGAGATATTCTATAAAAGTATTGGAGTGACGTTGCAGTAAATGCTGCAGATTTTTAACAGTGAAGTCAATTAAAATCAATTTTCAGATTCGTTATCGTCTGCTTTTGGCGAGGAAATACACTGCTTGCCAAATCCCGTGTCGCTTTCAGCTTTTCACGCCAATTTTTCCAAACTATTTTTTTTTTTTTTTTTACATATCTAATAACGTAATTCCGCCGCTAATTTTCACTGATCCTTTATTACCTACATGAGTAGTTTAATTCGTATTTTTTTCAAAAAATTCTGAGTATGCCCTCAGTGGAGACCTTCCTTGTCAGGCTGAATCGTCAAGTATCTTGTTTCCCAGTTACCGTTTGTTTCCCATTGATTGCTATGGGGCGAGAAACGTTTGAATGACTTTAAGGCTACAAAATCGTTAAAAATGGACGATTGTTTAGCAGAAAATTATTCTGACCTGTTCAGGAATGGGTTTAGAGTATTTAACTTCCATATAAATGAAAAAAAGGGGAGTAATTTGTGTATAAATACTTAAAAGAATAGATCTGGATTGGAGAACTTCGCCAAATATCGCGTCAACCTAATCGCTTGTATATGTTACAGGCCAAACTAGATTGGCCTAGTCCAAACTAGTCTATCCTAATGCCCATCGGATAGACTAGTTTTTCCTAGGCCAAACTAGTCTATCCTAATGCTCATAGGATAAACTAGTTTTTCCTAGGCCAAACTAGTCTATCCGAACGCCCATCGGATAAACTAGTTTTTCCTAGGCCAAACTAGTCTATCCGAACGCCCATCGGATAAACTAGATTTTCCTAGGCCAAACTAGTTTGGCCGAACGGTCATTAGGATGAACTAGTTTAGCCTGATATTCATTGGTTTGAACTAGTTTATCCTAGGCCGAACTAGATTGTCCTAGGCCAATTCAATTTGGCGTGATTTTATTGAATCTAAAGATCGCCACGGCGCAAACTTTCTAGTTTTGATCTAATTTATCCTAGGCCGATGCAATTTGACTCGCTTTTAGCTCACATACTATCAAAGCCTGAGAGCTAATGTGCTCGTAGATTCTGTG
This sequence comes from Maratus speculifer, assembly GCA_964019185.1. Classification (NCBI taxonomy): domain Eukaryota; kingdom Metazoa; phylum Arthropoda; class Arachnida; order Araneae; family Salticidae; genus Maratus; species Maratus speculifer. Next base: position 48,937,586 of record OZ025290.1, on the reverse strand, counting down.
TGTGTGTATGTAACCATGTACGTATGTATGTATGTACGTATGTACATACTTATGTACGTACGTACGTATGTCGGACTAATATATAGCGACTAATATAACGGTCTAATGTGGAATTAACATAACACAAGCACCCAAGTGTTGGAATTTGGAATTTCGATGCGATTTAGTTCAAATCAGCCGGCTTCGCCCGCTATCGGGCCCCTTGTTTTGTATAAAATCTTGAAACGGGCGTATGTTGAAGCGAATGAACCTCGAACAGAAAAAAACATGATAATAAATATTTAAGAAAAAAGATTCCGCATCGAAATACCATTTCCTAATAGTAATTTTTGTAAAAATGTTATATTCTTGTTAGAACATTTTGAAACTTACAGTTTATGAAACTTACAGTTTTGAAACTGACAATTTATGGCATTTGATATAAATTTATAAAAAAAGTCACATTTCGGCATGAAAGAGGGTGTGGATGCGAACAAAATCGCGAAATGTAACGAAATTCTAGCTTTTAAAGCACCGCGACCTCAAGTAACATATCTACTATTAGGTTGTTTAACGGAGTTTCATTCAGATACAGTTTTGTTAATAATAGAGTGCACTCCTTGGTGTTGGAATGAGAAACTACTACGTTAGTAATATAACGTGGCTTAGTTAAAACTTCGCCCGCTATCTGACTGGCCTAGGCAGCAGGGTTATGGTTGAAAATTCGTTCGCTTCGAGGCTCTTTCGAAAAGGAGGATTACATTCGGCGGTGCGTACTCAGCACTCTTGCTACGATTTGAATTTCTTTCGAAAAGAAAGAGGGCATTCGGCAGTACGTGTGCAGCACACCTGTTATACGCTGTCGCAAGCTGTAGGAATGCGGCTGAAGAACTAATGCACGAAATTTAATAAAAATTTACATTCAGGTAGTCTCTGATCTAAATTGATGCTGATTAGTTTTTGGTGTAAATCGCTCAGCAAGTGGAGCTGCTGTTTTGCATTTTTTATGATTTACGCATTAGCTTTATCTTAACTAATACACGAATTTCCATCAAACATCAGATGCAGGTTCGTCCATGAAATGAGTTGGTGTTGTTTCTATTTTGAAGTAAATCACTCAACATGGCTATGCTATGCTGCATTTTTAACAATTTTTACAATAGCTGTATCTCAAGAACTAATGAACGGAATTTAACATAAATTTATATTCAGATAGTCCCTGATATAAACTGATTCTGATTACATTTTCATGTAAATCGTTCAAAAATCACTATTCGTCAATAGTGGCATTAAACGCGGAACATATTTTTATAAATTTATATCATGTGTCATAAACTATCTTAAAGTTTCAACTAGATCAATCTAGAATTTCCGTTATATTTCCTGATTTTCTTCGCCCCCCCCCCCCTCTTTCCCTTTCGTAATGGGACTTTTTTTTACAATTTTTATCATGTGTTATAAACTATCACAAAGTTTCAAACAGTTCCAACAAGAATTTAACATTTTTACAAAAATTACTAATAGAAAATAGTGGTATTTGACACGCCATCTTTTTTCTTAAATATTTAACATCATGTTTTATTATGTTTCTAAAGTTTCAAATAATGGTAATATTTAATTATCATCTAAAACCTTAAAAAGTGCTGAGATTTAAAAAAAAAAATCTAGCGTCCTCTTACTCTACCCCCCCCCCCCCCATCCTAAATTTAAAGTGTCATGCTTTATTTAAGCTTTTTCTTATTTTTAAAAGGATTCGGATATTTAGTTTCTTAATATGAACAATTTCGCCTGAAGTGATGTGTGCAAAAACCAATATCTGTTACGAATTAAAAATCTTTTCATAAAACCGAAAGTCTCTATCTGATTGAAAAAAAAACCGTACTACGTTTATATCTCAGAACCCCCCAAATTAATCAGGTAAACGCCTTATCAGAAGGAACATACATCCAAAATTTGAAACAAATCGGTAAATTCTCTGTGAAAAACCTATTTACATAAATTAAGAGTGTTACCTCCCATTGCTCCTTTCTTTATACGTAAACAATGAACACCCACAACTGATCATGGATGTACCTTATCAAAATGATATTATACCTAAAATTTTAATAAAATCTGATCATTTTGCATGGAAAACTGACTTAACTAAATTAAGGAGGTGCGGTACAGGTCAGTTCGACGCCAACGTTTCGACGCCAACTGTTCGACGCCAACGTTTCGACGCGTGGTCAGTTCGACGCCGTACTTTTCGACGCCGGGGCAGTTCGACGCCATATATTTTTTATGAAACTTAGGAACTTCCGATTTTATTTACGTTTGCACAGCTTATTTAGACTTTCTAACAGCATATATATATATATATATATATATATATATATATATATATATATATATATATATATATATATATATATATATATATATATATATATATATTTTTTTTTTTTTTTTTTTTTTTTTTTTTTACTTTTCTGTGTTAAAAAAAGAAAAGAAAAAATGTTTACAATGTAAAATATCTTTATTTTTATGTTCTTACTAAAAAACACCCATTCTTATTTAAATTAATTGCTAATGAGCTATTTTCTTCAAAACTTTTAAATTCCTTTACAATGTATTTTATTCTATTTTTTGCTATAGGAATATAATTCACAAATATCCACATTTTAAAAGTACTAATTAAATGAAACTCTTTAATAAAGACCTGTTTTGTAATTTTTAATCCTTGAATAGTTGTGTAAATTTTAAAGACTAAAACGCAGTAAAACTGTTAACGTTATTTGTTCAGAATTTGGAAATACCTTTAGTGTAAGTAAAGCAGCTTCCATAACGTATTAACTAGAATTCACATGCAATTCCTTTGTCCTCACCTTGACAAAGGGATAGGGAGCGTCCATAATGGGGACAATGAGGGCGCACGTAAATGTACAAAGGAACCGTGACATTCCCACTCAGGGGGGAAGAAATGTTGCACAGAAAAGCTAACACCGCTTCCCCTAGAAACCCTTGCCGATATAAGAAGAAACGGGTTGAAACTTCGCATTGACGCCTGTGACTAGCTTATCCTTATCTATTCTTCTTTCTTTGAAACATATTACAGGCTTGTAAATAACTCTAACTCTTTTTTGACAAGTGCAACCCCCCCCCTCCTCCAGTTGGGGGTTATGAAATCGCCTCAGATTTGTCGTTAAGTATTGCCGATTGTCAACGCATGCGCATTTCTTATCTTCTCTAAAGCGCCCGTAATCTATTTGGAAGCCTGTCGATATTTTTAAATTCAATGTTAGCACTTTCAACCGTAGAAATGTCTGAAAGCCGAAAATATATGACTAAGAGAGGTAAAGAAAAGTATGAGCACGATGGATATTTATATTGTTTCGATAAATATATAGAAAATGGAGCAAAAAAATCGTGGCGTTGTGAAGTTGAATTTTCCAAAAACAATAAATGTAAAGGAAGAATTTACACTGATGCAGTTACGAGTGAATTTTTAAAACTTGTTCGCAATCATGCTCATGAAGGAAATGCAGCACGTGTTGAAGTTGTCCGCACTTTAACATCAATAAAGCGAAGGGCAGGTGAAACACAAGAAACTCCCGCAGTAATTCGCATTGAAGAAACGCAAGAGCTGTCTGTTGGAGCATTAGGACAGTTTCCAAGCAGAGAAGCTGTAAGATTAGTTATTAAAAGACGTAGAAAAGACATAAATGCACTCCCGTCGCAACCAATTGACAGAGCTTCCATTGAATTGCCAGAAAATTATAAATATTACGGAGAAAATAAGGAAAATTTTGTTATCGCCGATTCGGGAGTGGGGGATAAAGACCGAATTTTAATTTTCGGAAAAGCCAGTGTCAGCGATTGGATTCACCTCGTAACAAAAATTTACGTTGATGGAACTTTTAGTCTAGCACCACATCATTTTTACCAGGTTTTTGTTATTATGGCCGAACGTGGAGGTTTTGTATTGCCAATCATTTATGCCCTCTTACCCGACAAGGCGGAAGAAACATATACACGAATGCTTGAAATGATTCAAGACAGTTGGCCATTTTTTAAGGCGAAAAAAATTTCTTTAGATTTTGAAATTGCCTTAATTAACACTTTTTCAAGCAAGTTTCCAGACGCCGAAATTCAAGGGTGCTTGTTCCACCTTGTGAAAAATATGAAGCGCAAATTAGCAGAATTCAATTTAATGCAACGATATAATACCGATGCTGATTTTGCTCTCTATGCACGTATGATTCCTGCGTTAAGTTTTGTGCCTATCGAAGAACTTGAAAATGCTTTAGAAGTTTTGAGTGAGAATTTACCTAATCAGTTAACCCCAATTTTAGATTACTTTGAAGATTATTATGTTGGAAGGATTCAGAGAAATAATCGTCGCCGTCGTCCTATTTTTAAACCAGAAATGTGGTCATGTTATGCTAGAACCTTAAATAACGAAGGACGCACCAATAATTTCGCGGAAGCAGCACACAGACGTTTACAGTCCGAATTTGGTGTTTCACACCCCACATTATGGAAATTCATAGATGGTCTCAGACGTGTTCAAAAAACAATTGACCAATGTTATGAGCAATTTGTACGTGGAGATGAACCGCCGCACAAGCGGAATAAGTATCTGCGAGCTGATATGAGAATTAAAGTAATAGTTGAAGATTTTGAAAATCGAGAAATAATGGAATACCTGAAAGGTGTGGCGCATAATTTTGCAATGGATTAGTATAATAACAGTTTTGTGATGTAATCTTATTTATGTGTAATCTTGTTACTCTGTAATTAAATTTGTCTGCAATATAACTTTTTTGTAACCATATGTTTATTTACCATTTCTGTATTTTGCCTTTTTGATGCTGTTTTGTGAAATAAATAAATAAAAAAAAACAACCTCCCTCATGTCCATTTTAAAAGTACTAATTAAATGAAACTCTTTAATAAAGACCTGTTTTGTAATTTTTAATCCTTGAATAGTTGTGTAAATTTTAAAGACTAAAACGCAGTAAAACTGTTAACGTTATTTGTTCAGAATTTGGAAATACCTTTAGTGTAAGTAAAGCAGCTTCCATAACGTATTAACTAGAATTCACATGCAATTCCTTTGTCCTCACCTTGACAAAGGGATAGGGAGCGTCCATAATGGGGACAATGAGGGCGCACGTAAATGTACAAAGGAACCGTGACATTCCCACTCAGGGGGGAAGAAATGTTGCACAGAAAAGCTAACACCGCTTCCCCTAGAAACCCTTGCCGATATAAGAAGAAACGGGTTGAAACTTCGCATTGACGCCTGTGACTAGCTTATCCTTATCTATTCTTCTTTCTTTGAAACATATTACAGGCTTGTAAATAACTCTAACTCTTTTTTGACAAGTGCAACCCCCCCCCTCCTCCAGTTGGGGGTTATGAAATCGCCTCAGATTTGTCGTTAAGTATTGCCGATTGTCAACGCATGCGCATTTCTTATCTTCTCTAAAGCGCCCGTAATCTATTTGGAAGCCTGTCGATATTTTTAAATTCAATGTTAGCACTTTCAACCGTAGAAATGTCTGAAAGCCGAAAATATATGACTAAGAGAGGTAAAGAAAAGTATGAGCACGATGGATATTTATATTGTTTCGATAAATATATAGAAAATGGAGCAAAAAAATCGTGGCGTTGTGAAGTTGAATTTTCCAAAAACAATAAATGTAAAGGAAGAATTTACACTGATGCAGTTACGAGTGAATTTTTAAAACTTGTTCGCAATCATGCTCATGAAGGAAATGCAGCACGTGTTGAAGTTGTCCGCACTTTAACATCAATAAAGCGAAGGGCAGGTGAAACACAAGAAACTCCCGCAGTAATTCGCATTGAAGAAACGCAAGAGCTGTCTGTTGGAGCATTAGGACAGTTTCCAAGCAGAGAAGCTGTAAGATTAGTTATTAAAAGACGTAGAAAAGACATAAATGCACTCCCGTCGCAACCAATTGACAGAGCTTCCATTGAATTGCCAGAAAATTATAAATATTACGGAGAAAATAAGGAAAATTTTGTTATCGCCGATTCGGGAGTGGGGGATAAAGACCGAATTTTAATTTTCGGAAAAGCCAGTGTCAGCGATTGGATTCACCTCGTAACAAAAATTTACGTTGATGGAACTTTTAGTCTAGCACCACATCATTTTTACCAGGTTTTTGTTATTATGGCCGAACGTGGAGGTTTTGTATTGCCAATCATTTATGCCCTCTTACCCGACAAGGCGGAAGAAACATATACACGAATGCTTGAAATGATTCAAGACAGTTGGCCATTTTTTAAGGCGAAAAAAATTTCTTTAGATTTTGAAATTGCCTTAATTAACACTTTTTCAAGCAAGTTTCCAGACGCCGAAATTCAAGGGTGCTTGTTCCACCTTGTGAAAAATATGAAGCGCAAATTAGCAGAATTCAATTTAATGCAACGATATAATACCGATGCTGATTTTGCTCTCTATGCACGTATGATTCCTGCGTTAAGTTTTGTGCCTATCGAAGAACTTGAAAATGCTTTAGAAGTTTTGAGTGAGAATTTACCTAATCAGTTAACCCCAATTTTAGATTACTTTGAAGATTATTATGTTGGAAGGATTCAGAGAAATAATCGTCGCCGTCGTCCTATTTTTAAACCAGAAATGTGGTCATGTTATGCTAGAACCTTAAATAACGAAGGACGCACCAATAATTTCGCGGAAGCAGCACACAGACGTTTACAGTCCGAATTTGGTGTTTCACACCCCACATTATGGAAATTCATAGATGGTCTCAGACGTGTTCAAAAAACAATTGACCAATGTTATGAGCAATTTGTACGTGGAGATGAACCGCCGCACAAGCGGAATAAGTATCTGCGAGCTGATATGAGAATTAAAGTAATAGTTGAAGATTTTGAAAATCGAGAAATAATGGAATACCTGAAAGGTGTGGCGCATAATTTTGCAATGGATTAGTATAATAACAGTTTTGTGATGTAATCTTATTTATGTGTAATCTTGTTACTCTGTAATTAAATTTGTCTGCAATATAACTTTTTTGTAACCATATGTTTATTTACCATTTCTGTATTTTGCCTTTTTGATGCTGTTTTGTGAAATAAATAAATAAAAAAAAACAACCTCCCTCATGTCCCAGGGCCTTGACGTTGGCGAGGGGGCTTCTCACTAATCTGGGACAAAAAAAAAAAAAAATCTAGAACACTTTCACACATATATTTATTTCAAATATGCATGCAAACAATCGATAATTCAATAAATAAAAATCAGTCATATTGCTTATTTATTTGAATCACGCTTCATATACATAACAAAAATATATATATATTATATCAGGCATATTGCATATTTATTCTAAAAATAAATAAAAATACGGAAAAAAATATATGGCGTCGAACTGCCCCGGCGTCGAAAAGTACGGCGTCGAACTGACCACGCGTCGAAACGTTGGCGTCGAATCGTTGGCGTCGAACCGTCGGCGTCGAAACAACCTGCTTCGAAGGACGTGTGTGTGTGAAGGGGGGGGGGGGGAGTGCGGATTAGACTTTTGTTCTCCTCCCGTTATTCTTATTCAATGAACCCCTGAAACTAATCAGGAAAGTTCATTATCAGGATAAATCTATGTCCAAAATTTGAAGCAAATTGGATATTTCTATCAGGAGTTATCGCATTACGTACACACGTACGTACATACGGCCATACGTACGTAATTTGTTACATACACATACACAGAATCTGCGAGCACATTAGCTCTCAGGCTTTGATAGTCTGTGAGCTAAAATCGCGTCAAACTGCATCGGCCTAGGATAAAATAGATCAAAATTAGAAAGTTGGCGCCGTGGCGGTCTTTAGATTAAAAAATATCACGCCAAATTGAATTGGCCTAGGACAATCTAGTTCGGCCTAGGATAAACTAGTTCAAACCAATGAATAGTAGGCTAAACTAGTTTATCCTAATGACCGTTCGGCCAAACTAGTTTGGCCTAGGAAAATCTAGTTTATCCGATGGGCGTTCGGATAGACTAGTTTGGCCTAGGAAAAACTAGTTTATCCGATGGGCTTTCGGATAGACTAGTTTGGCCTAGGAAAAACTAGTTTATCCGATGGGCGTTAGGATAGACTAGTTTGGCCTAGGAAAATCTAGTTTATCCGATGGGCGTTAGGATAGACTAGTTTGGCCTAGGCTAATCTAGTTTGGCCTAAAATCGGGTTTGGCCTGTAACATATACAACAAACCGGTTTTTCGAAGCTGATGCCGTGTGTTATACCAGACGGGTGAGAAAAGAAAAGAATTCCCCGTTCCCTCATTTACGCAACTTTCGCCTTATTCATTTATTTATTTTTATTTTTATTTATTTTTTTATTTTTAGAGTATGAGGTATTGATTTAAAATGGTTGGATTCATTTAATATTTAAGAAGTAAAGAATAGAGATATTTTAAATCGAAATTGAAAAAGATATTATATTTTGCGGCGTAAGAAAAGGAGGGGGGGGGGGGGGAGACATAGTTAAAGAAAAAGCCAAAAGTTCAGAGGGAGGTTGGATTTTATAATTATAAATTTATTGTTAAAAAAATAACAAAAATATTAGAAAAAATCATGAGTTTTAAAGATTTTATATTTTGTAAGATAAAAATGAGGGATGTGGCATATTTTATTATTTATTCATTATTTTTACTTATTTATTTATTCTTTTAGCGTGGGGTTGGGGTGTTTGACTTAACAATTTATTATTTATCAACAATTACAATATAATTCCAAATAGAATAGAAAAATAAAAATGAAAAAGTATTATTTAATTGTTTTATATTTTGAATTCTCAGTTTGGGGGAAGGGGTAATTAAGCGGTAGTTTCAAAAGGTGGAGATTTAAATCTCTATAAATAAAAGGAATTCCGAGGATAATTAATTAATTAATTAATTGAGGCACAGGGGAAAGCAAATCTTGGCAATGCGCCAACTCGGTCCAGAGGAAGCAAATCTTGGCAATGCGCCAACTCGGTCCAGAGGTATAAAAGCAAGATAGAAAAAAACGCGCAGGTCTGTGCATTCAAGTACAACCACCCATATGTATATGCTGAAAGTTTGTTCTGACGCTCACCCGACGCACGTGGAGTGCCGATGGTCCGGGAAGCGTACCATACACATAAATTATTAAATAAACCTTCAAATTAAGCCCGGCGAAGCGGGCTGGGTATGCTAGTAATTAATAATAAAGAATAGAGATATTTTTAATCGAAAGTGAAAAAGATATTATATTTTTGCGGAGGAAAAGGCGGGTTGGGGGGGGGGGGGAAGAGTTAAAAAGGAAAAAGCCGAAAATTCAGAGTGGTGGGATTTTATGATTATAAATTTATTGTTTAGAAAAATATCAAAAGCATTAGAAAAAATTATAAATATAAAAGATTTATAATTTTTAAGCTGAAAATGGAGGAGGTGTCATGTTTTATTATTAGTATTATTTTATTTATTTATTTATTTATTTATTTGGCGTAAAGGAGGGGCATTTCATTTAACAATATATTATTTATCTACAATTACTATAAAATTCCAAATGGAACAGAAAAAAAAAATGAAACAGTATTGTTTAATTATTTTACATTTTGAGTGCTTTGTTTCGGGGGGGGGGGGGGGGCGAAATCGGTAATTTCGAAAGGTGGAGATTTAAATAATTGATTATTTGTTGTTGCAATAAAGTAATAAAAGGGCAAGATAGTAAATAAAAAAAGTTTTACAAATCTTAAGCATTTCATTGAATCTTTTAGGGATTAAGGGGGAAGGGGGGCGAGTTAAGATGAAATTAAAAGAAATCGGAAACATGGAAGGATTTCATTCTTCCTTTTTAAATTATTTCATTTTTTAAATTTTTAATTAGAAATTATTTTACGTACTACTAATTCGTTAAAACTGTGTCCTTAATTTACTAACTTATAGCAAAGAATATTAGCATTTGAAGCTTTTTTATTAAAAAAATATTAATTATAATTTCACTGTGAAAATAAAAAAATGAATAAAATCAGTCTAATGTATGTGAATATATATTTATACTCACATTAAATCAAATTTAGAATTAGTTCCATTTATATTTTCTTTCTTAAATAAGCATGTAAAACATATCAATAAAAATAAAGTGATGGAAATAATTTTTTAATTCTAATATAGCATTATACAAAAGCATACCTACACGTTATTATTTTATCCAATTTTAAATGCCTTATATTTTCCCGTGAGAGAGATTGAGAAACTAAAATTACTCGCCTCGCCATCTACGCGATAAGACGCCAAATCAGGCAACCGTTTTGGAAACTAAATGGAGGCGTGATTCAGCCTTAGACCAGTTGCTCCAAACCAGGGTCGGCAAACCTGACTACAGTAGCGATTTCGAATCGAACTTACAAGGAAGGTCTCCATACGGGCATACTCAGAAAAATCTGAAAAAATTACAGAATGTTCTTCTCATATAGTTATATATGTTTATAAAAAAATTTTAGCGGAACCTCCTTATAACGTCCGTAAAAAAATAATAAAAATTTCGTTTATTTGGCGATTTATCGCCGCTTGGCGAAAAAACGAAATTTTGAAAAATACACTTTTATGCTTCGAATACTTTTTAAAGAAAAAACTTTCTATGTTCAATTTATTTAAATAAATTTAAGTAATTTCAGTTTTGCATTTTTACTTCACTTTAAGTATAATTTTGTCATATACATTTATATGTACTTATAACAAAATGAAATTAATATATTTTATCATTTAAAACACAATTTAAATTTATTAAAATTGTTCCAAATTGAAAAATACACTGTTAAAAATCTGCTTCATTTTGTCGCAACGCACTCCCTTGCTTGTATAGAAAACGGTTACCTGGCCGCGAAATGGAGCTTTCTCATTGGTTGGAATAGAGATATTATATACAAGCGGTGGAGTGCGTTGCAACAAAATGCAGCAGATTTTTAACAGTGTATGACACGGTCAATTCACCGTGCTATGGAGCATTCTCATTGGTCAGAAGAGAGATATTCTATAAAAGTAGTGAAATGACGTTGCAGTAAATGCTGCAGATTTTTAACAGTGAAGTCAATTAAAATCAATTTTCAGATTCGTTAAAATCGTCTGCTTTTGGCGAGGAAATGCACTGCTCGCCAAATCCCACGTCGCTTTCAGCTTTTCACGCCAATTATTCCAAACTATTTTATTTTTTTACATATCTAATAATGTAATTCCGCCGCTAATTTTCACTGATCCTTTATTACCTACATGAGTAGTTTAATTCGTATTTTTTTTTCAAAAAATTCTGAGTATGCCCCCAATGGAGACCTTCCTTGTTAGTTTACCATTTTATAATTAAATTACCAGTTCTAAGCTATTTCGATCATGTGATCACCCGTTTTTATCCTGCTTTCAGACCGTTTTTTCTGCTTTCATCGAGAAATGTACTGAAAAATGTCAACTTTGAAGGCTTGTTATAAAAGATTATTGCGTTAAAAAAAAAAAAAAAAAAAAAAAAAAAAAATTGATTGCAATTAAACAGTTTCTAAATAACAGCACCTGCCATTTTCATGCATTTTGAAGCAAAAATAAATTAAAGCATATGTCACAAAGTTGCCTTTTTTCATTTAAGAATACCCTTAATGGATCAAAATTATTTAATCAAAATTTCTCGATTTTCTTTTCTGCTTGGGTTTTTAAAATATGGACTAATATACATGCAATAATTGGACTAACATATTTCTTAAAGTAATAATATGGTGAATGCGACTTTAGTTTTGCCAAACATTAATATGGGGTTAAATCTAGTGATTTTTAACGGTATGTAAGCTTAATTCGAGTCATCGGTCCATTGGTTTCTAATATTTAAGATTTCCGTGTCGTTATTTTCCAAAAATAATAGCCTGCAGAAATAAATAGATGGAATAATTGTGAGAATTGTTATCTCTATTCCGAGTCGTTATAGTTTCGTCATTGGCAATTTTACTTATAATACTTGATATTTTTCTTTTTGATATTCTCCAAAATTTCACTAAATTTAATAACTTATTTGCGCCAATATTGAAAAAGTTCATAAATTCAATTAACTATTTTCCAATAAAAAAGAAAAGCCCGCCTTGTATACATTTGTGTATTTTGTTTAACTTCATTCTATTTTTTTAAAGTTCTCAATTAATATTGTACCGAAAAAATTTTATCGCGTGCCATTGGTTTGCCATCCCTGTCCTATGCCAATGTAATATGACGTGTTTTTAGCTCACAGAATATCAAAGACTGAGAGCTAATGTGCCTGCAGGTTCTGTATGTATGCATGTACATACGTACGTAATGAAATAATTCTTGATAGAAATATCCGATTAGCTTTAAACTTTGGATGTAGGTTTATTCTGATAAGGCTCAACCCTGATTAGTTTTGGGAGCTCATTGGATAAGAATAATGGGGAGAGGAACGGGAGACTAATCGCCCCCCCCCCTAATTTAGATAACTGGGATTTTAATACAGAATTATCAGTTATTATAGATACAGGATCATTCTGATAAGGCGCTACATTGATTAATTTTGGGGATTTTTTAGTTAAGTATAAACGAGGAACGGGCAATCTATCTCTTTCCTTAAATTAGATACATGGGTTTTTATGCAGAATTATGCGACTTGCTTAAAATTTTGGGTAAATGATCTTTCTGATAAGGCGAATCCCTGAATAGTTTTGGATATTTAATGATTAAGTGCAAAGGGGGAATCGGGGACTACCCCCATTAAATTAAATAATTGGGGTTTTATGCAGAATTATAAGATTTGCTTAGAATTTTGGATAATTGTTCATTTTGATAAGGCGTATCTCTAATTAGTTTCGAGAGATGAAACTAATAAGAGTATTTAGAATGAAAGTTTTTTCGTCCCAGACCGATGTAAAAATTAACACTTCAGCCCGAGCCCGGTCAGTTCATATTTTCACAGCTCACGGCTCGGCCTGTACAGAAATTAGTGAAAACAAGCCCGGCGTGGCCCGATTCAAGCCTAGAAAAAATTTAGATTTTATTTTAGATGGAATTAAGTTTCCTTTAAACAACACTGCATACATATTTATGAGATAATTTTACAGTGCATTTTAAAATCATGATTTGTTAGCAAGACAGGAAATCCACAATAATAATATTATTAATCACTAAGATTATTAAACGTTTCAACATTCAAATAGGGATTTATAAAATAATTAATGTAGTTTAGAATAAAAGAAAAAAAGGAGGGTCAAAACATCCTAACTTTTAAAGCTGCTTAATAAAATATAGATTTGTGAAAATGAGTGATAGAATGATGTTAACCATTTTTTGATAAAAGCAATGTATCTTTGGGAAAATACTATTAAAGAAACATTTTGAATTGAATTTCCGGTGTCGACATCATGGGAAAGAAATAACCTGATGCCGTGATAAGAATATCTTATATGTATCAGAAAAGGAAAACGCTATTCGATTCCAAATCCCTTCAATAGTCAGAATTATCAATGTTAAACCTTTACCGTTAAAAGATAGTCAGAAAGTGTGTCAAAGTTTAAAATTGTTGAGAATTGAATTTTAATCCTCTTTAACGTATATTTCGAAAGATTCCGATATAGAAATTCGTTATCGCTGTTAATATTTTTGCAAAACACCTTGCTTGCTCTGCACGTCCTAAGAACAATTATGTTTAGTTCCGATCTGTATCGAATACACCGGAAAAAATGCAAGATTGATCTTAGCACGGCACGAGTCTGCACAGAAAAACTAGTCAGATGAGACAAACCCAAAACTTTCTTCAATCTTATTCACGTTAATACTTCCTGAAAATGCAGCATAGCACCGTCACCGGTTAGGTGGTTTAAACCAAAATTTAGTCGGCAACAACTTATGTCAGTTTATAACTGAATCTAAAGTTTGATAAAAATCCACGCATAAGTTTTTGAGATAAAAAAATCTTAAACTTCATAACAGTATGTTGGGTGATGTACACGGAAAATTAATCATGATCAATTTTTTATGAGGTACTAACTGAATCTGGAGTTTGGTGAAAATCCATGCATTACTTCTTCAGATACATTTATTGCAAAATCGTGAAAAATGCAGCATAGAACCGCCATCTGTCGGGCGATTTTTACCAAAAGCTAAACAACCCTACTAATCTATATCGGGAACTAACTGAATGTGAAGTTTTAGAAATTTCGTGCATTGGTTCTTGAGATAAGAGCTATTGCGATAATCACGAATAATGCACCACAACAACACCACTTGTTGATTGATTTGCACCAAAACGTAATTAGCACCATGCTATATCAAGTACAGTAAAACCTTCATAACGGACACTCCCGAATAGCAGACACCTCTATTTAACGGACAGTTTTTCAATCCCCACTCCCAAAACCTAAATTTTTGTATATTTAACCTTTGAATAACGGGCATTCCGAATAGCGGACACTTATTTTGACAATGAAGGATGAAAATTTTTTTTAATGTGAAACAAAAGTAAAAAAAAAAAAAGTAAAAAATCTCTAAATTTATCGGGACAATGTGTCACAAATTTTCTGATCACAGATAAATTTAGTGGTGGCTGGGGAAAATCCCCTTCCCCGGCCCAGTATTGAATTCGGGGGGTGATTTGGGAGAGAATGTCCCTTCCAGAACATTAGAATCCCTCCTACCTCGCCGAAAATTTGAGATTTTGTGCTCTTAAGAAGCAGCAAAATATGGTGAGCAGTAATAATTTTTTTTTTTTTTTTTTATAAGGGGGGAAAAAAAGATTATTCAGAAGGATTAAGACTACTGATTTCGCACCGTGACTAGAACTTGACATTGAAAGGCAAATTACATGTAATCGCAAGAAAAGCAAAAGGTGTGCACAATTTCATTTCAGTTTTATTACTTAATTTTTTTTTTAATTTCTAATTAATTATATAATAGACGGTGGTATATTTTTATGGTTATATATTTAGGACATATATGAGCCAAATAAGGAAACATATGCATTTCTTATCAATTTTAGAATCGCCGCGGTTTTCCCAATAGCGGACACCTCCGAATAGCGGACAATTTCAGTGCTCCCGAACTGTCCGTTATTTAGAGATTTTACTGTACTAACTAAATGCAGTTTTATAAAAATTCCATGCGCTAGTTCTTGAGATATGGCTATTGAGGATCTTGTAAATAATGCAGAATAGCAGCGTCACCTGTTGTTCGATATACACCAAAACATAATCAGATCTAGTTTATATCAAGGTCTCACAGAATCTAAAGTTTTGTGAAATTCCATTAGTTCTTGAGATAGAGATATTGCAATAATCACGAATAATGCACCATGGCAGCGCAACCTGTGGAGCGATTTGCATCAAAACGTAATCAGAATCATTTTATATCAAGTACTAACTAAATCTAAAGTTTTATGATAATCTATGTATGCATCCCTTGTGATATGTTTCTTGTAGAAATTGTGAATAATACAGCATAGCAGAGTCACCTATCAAAATCTAATCAGGTCTGGTATATATCAAGATCTTATAGAATCTAAAGTTTTATGGAATTCAGTGCATTAGTTCTTGAGATAGAGCGCTCACAAAATTTTGTCACATACAGGCAGACGCACAGACAGACTTTTGTAAAAATATGTTTTTGGATTCTTTGACCACTAAAACGTGTAAATCTGCCGGAAATTGGATTTCGAAAATTTTCACGAATCTAACACTCTCACAAATTTTTGTTAAAATAGAAGACAGTAAAAATAAATAAACAGATATCATTCCGATGCCGGTTTCTGCGGTGGACACGCTTTCAGTGGTGACGTCAGATATGACGTTTTGCTTGGCTACTGACTCCAAACAAACTCTTGCTAGGCTGTATTTTCTATTTCTATTATACTTTATAGCTATATCTAGTAGCTATATCTCACAGATATATGTTTTAATACTTAAAATACAGTGGCAAAATTATCTATGGTTTATATTTAATAAGAAATGAGACATAGCACAGTTTGTTTGGAGTCAGTTTTCAAGCAGAACGTCATGAATGACGTCTCACTGAAAGTGTCTATATTGATGTTACAAACATAGGCTCGTGACACATATTTATACGTATTCTCGTGAAAGACATATTTGTTACCACCAAACTCCATTTTAGGCCAAAATAGTTTATCCTAACGCCCATCGGATAAACTAGTTTTTCCTAAATCAAACTAGTTTATCCTAACCGCCATAGGATAAACTAGTCTATCCTACTCTAATGAGTTTGTAAATAAGCTTCGTAGTTTTAATAATTCTCAAAACAATAGTATGATTTCTTTCGACGTAAAACCAATATTCACTAATATTCAAGGTGCTTTAAATTGTCTTAAATTACGCCTACAGACCTTTATTATTCATATTACGAAATTAATGAGCATATGCAATTTACTAACATTTATTTATCGCAAAATACGTTTGGTTTATTTTGTGTCGGCCGATTATCTACTCTAGGGATATAGGTCCTGGGGGGAATGTCCTTCGTGGGGGTCTTTCTAAGGGAACCTAACCCGTATTTATGCAAGGTTCGAAGAAAACCACGAAAACTCCGAACAGTTAGGCCGACGGTCGCGATTGGGTTCGAATCCAGCACCTGCCGTCTACCAGCTGAGAAGTCAAAACCTCTCGGCCACTGGTGGGGCTATCGCAAAATACATTCTTTTTTAATAGTACATTTTATTGCATGACTGATGGTTTGTCCATGAGTCCCCGTCCCTCATCCCCATTCCCAGTGATATTTACATGACATATTACGAATCAAACCTTTTCAAGAAATTAACTTTCCCATTCTACATCCGATATGTCGACGACTGCTTTTCATTATTTAATTTTAATTATCTTAATCTTATTAATATTTTCGATACTATGAACTCTATAGATGAACACATTCAAGTCACTTCGGAATTCGAAAATAGCAATCATTTACCCTTTCTTGATGTCATGGTTTTCTGCGAAAATAACTCGTTTTACACTACTGTTTACCGTAAACCCTTCGCATTATCTTTGCCCCCTCATCGTCTTTCAACCTATCCACCTAATCAAAATTTAGCTGCCTTCAACACTTTCTTCAACCGGACCTTGAACATTTGTTCTTCAGGGAGTTTACTAAAAGCTGAATTAGATTACATTAAATCCATTTTTGCCATTGAACGAAGTTTTACTCTTAATATCGTGGATTCCAATTATGTTAAACTAAAAAAACGCATTAATTCCAAAGTTAACACTATCAGAAATGATAATTTAATATTACTTCCTTATTTTACAAAACTAAACTATCAGATTTCTAAAATCTTGCTAAAATTTGAGGTTAAAGTAATTTAGACACGTTTCAACAAAATTAAATCTATATACTAATAAAATAACAAATCGCTCTGTCTGCGTGTGTGTGTGTGTGTGTGTGTGTGTGTGTGTGTCTGCGATGGCTAGCAAAATCTATGGGACGTACGAAGCTCAAAATTTTTATGAGAGTAGCCCAATATCTCTCCTGATGCACCTGAGCTTCAGAATTTCGAAATTCTATTTATTAACTGAGTAATTAATTAAATTCCAAAGATCACTCTCATAAAAAATCGCCTTTTTTCTTCTTTTTTTCCTTTCATTTAGTTATGGTTGGTTGGTTGCATAAAATTTTCGCATAAATAATTTTAAAAGCTGGAACAGACCTTTAAAATTCATAGACTGTAAAACTGTCAGTTTAAATGATGATTTTTTATCACAGCGGTTGTAAACCATGGAGGAAAAAGATAGGTGGTGGTGAAGTAAACCGAAAAAAGGGTTGCAATATTAAACCATTTATCGCTCAAATTTTAATGTCCCAAACAAAAGCATGTGGAAGGGATTTTGTATTAATAAGACGAATTGAAAGAAATGAATTACAGTTGAAGCATATTTTACGAAGAAATAGTAATTTTTTAAAATGGTCTTTTTTCTATTATATTATTTTTTTTTTAAATGTTTGCTTTTAAAATAATTGAAATTGATTAATTCGAAACAATTAAATGTCAAAATAAAATTAAATAAAATATTGAAAGCATTTGATTTGAACTAAAAATTGTATTACTAAAAGTTTTCTTTTTTTTTTCAGAACTTTTTAATACTTTATAACGTAGATGAAAAAATGTTTATAATTTAACAACATATTAATAACTCTATGTCAATGTATAAAATATATTTATGAAAACATTCTTTTAAAATGATGCGCGAAAACTTAAATAACAAATATTAGTCTAAAATCTAGATTTCAGAGTGCAGACGATTTTAAGACATTAACGAAAGAATGTTAACTTTTCAAGCAAAATCTTAAATGATGCTTCTATATTGATATTTCAAAGTGACGGCTAGGATACATTTATGTTATATTTAAGTTACGGTAGGGTACTGTGAAGTCGCAGTTAGGTTACAGACAGATTATGGTTATGGTACAAAAGTTTACGGTTAGGAATTTGTCCACAGAGTGAACATTGTGCATGCTTTGATTAAAAATATGCACTTACTTTTGTTAAATGGCTCTGAAATTATAATACTATATACCAATCTTTTATCACCGCGTATCGATTTCATTCACGGTGTAGTCGGATTTAAGAGTGATATAATTAATTTGAAATTCAAAATATTTCACTTCGGATTTCTATGCGAAAAAAATAATTAGTTCCGTGATTTAAAAGTGATTTTTACGGGTAAATATCAACACTTTAACACGAAACTAACGCAATCGTTGGATACATGTTCCCTCCCGTGTTTCTCATTGCTCATTTTGAGTATTTTTAGAGCTTAATATTAGTTATTGTTTTTAAAAGCGATTTTTCACAAAGTCAGCTGCGAGGTATTTCAGACAATGCATTTCTGCATGTTTCCAGTTAATGATAAAATCATACAAATTTCAAGTTCGTTTAATACTATTAATACGGACCCGGGCAACGCCGGGCGGGTCAGCTAGTTAATAATATTGAATAAATTTATTCACCATAATATAATCAGTAATAACTTTACCAAACACGTAACGCGTTTTGTTTGTACCATCTCCACGTAACATAACTACAACGTGGAGTCGAGCGATTATTTCTTCCACTGGCTGGATAATCTCATTGGTCCACTGGTTATCACATTTTAAGTATGCCAGAAATGACGTTTATTGCTTAAAGCTTGGCGATAAGAACAGATTATATGAAGATATTTTTTTATGAATATCTCTCATTCCTGATTTATTCAATTTATTAAAACATTGAAAAACTAAATTATTTGTGAACTTCCTAATATTTATTATTTTAAACACATTATGTTAGAAAAAGTTATTGCACAGCACTTGTAAATGAATGCGTATTTTCTGCCTGCCGACTTGACGATTGAATAAAACGGGCCATGGCTTTTTTCCCAAGCTAGCTGGTGAAAAAATTCTTTTCCTCACAAGGAAGGTCTCTATTGGGGGCATACTCAGAATTTTTTGAAAAAAATACGAATTAAACTACTCATGTAGGTAATAAAGGATCAGTGAAAATTAGCGGCGGAATTACATTATTAGATATGTAAAAAAATAAAATAGTTAGGAATAATTGGCGTGAAAAGCTGAAAGCGACGCGGGATTTGGCGGGCAATGCATTTACTCGCCAAAAGCAGACGATTTTAACGAATCTGAAAATTGATTTTAATTGACTTCACTCTTAAAAATCTGCAGCATTTACT
The DNA here is from genome assembly GCA_964019185.1 of Maratus speculifer. Classification (NCBI taxonomy): domain Eukaryota; kingdom Metazoa; phylum Arthropoda; class Arachnida; order Araneae; family Salticidae; genus Maratus; species Maratus speculifer. The sequence continues at coordinate 48,917,914 of OZ025290.1, read as the reverse complement.
GCAACGTCACTCCACTACTTTTATAGAATATCTCTCTTCTGACCAATGAGAATGCTCCATAGCACTGTGAATTGACCGTGTCATACACTGTTAAAAATCTGCTGCATTTTGTTGCAACGCACTCCACCGCTTGTATATAATATCTCTATTCCAACCAATGAGAAAGCTCCATTTCACGGCCAAGTAACCATTCTCTATACAAGCAAGGGAGTGCGTTGCAACAAAATGCAACAGATTTTTAACAGTGTATTTTTCAATTTGGAACAATTTTAATCAATTTAAATTGTGTTTTAAATGATAAAATATATTAATTTCATTTTGTTATATAAGTACATATAAACGTATATGACAAAATTACACTTAAAGTAAAGTAAAAATGCAAAACTAAAATTTTTTAAACTAAACTTATTTAAATAAATTGAACATAAAAAGTTTTTTCTTTAAAAAGTATTCGAAGCGTAAAGCGTATTTTTCAAAATTTCGTTTTTTCGCCAACCGGAGATAAATCGCCAAATAAACGAATTTTTTATTATTTTTTTACGGACGTTATGAGGAGGTTCCGCCGAAATTTTTTTTATAAACATATATAACTATATGAGAAGAACATTATGTAATTTTTTCAGATTTTTCTGAGTATGCCCGTATGGAGACCTTCCTTGTCAGTAAATCGTCGCCAAGTTTCAATGAGGGGGATTTCAGCCAATGAGGTTATCCAAACGTGGAGATGGTTTGTTATCCTAAAGCCAGAAAATTTACAGCGCCACCTTCATGTGGTTTTATACATTCTGAATTCTGATTTTCCGGTATCGACAGCTGCGATCAACGCAAACCCCAACCCCCCAACCGCATCCTGATTTATAGAATTATTTTTTCGTTTATATTTTAAGTTTGGCAACATCAGATCCATGTTTTTATTGCCACCGCGTAAATAGTTTGTGAATGATTTCTAATGAGTTTTATTTGGGGAGTGTCAAATTTTATTCAAAAACAGTTGTGATAATTAATAAATCTTTCTTTTAAAGCTTGTTATATTTTAAGTAAGTAAATGATTTTTGTCCAGTTTCTAAAATAATGTAATATTTAATGCAAAAAATTATAAAGTTTGTAGGTCGTGTCATATTAAAATATGTAGATTTAATAAATCTACTTTCTTTTCCTTTTACCAAGCTAATATTTGATTCTTCTATAATTTGTTTATTGTATTCTGATTGTTTTTCTTAATACAATTCTTCTTAATGCATTTTTGATTAAAAATTACCAGTAAATATATTAATTTTTAGTTTTTGTTTAATATGTTGTTTAAAAAAACTATATGAGTTCTATCACTTATTTGAATAATATCTAGTTGTCAAGAAGTTTATATCAATTCTATTATTGTATTCTGGAATTTCAATTCAATGAATTTAAAAAAAAACTGCCAACAAAAAATATGTAAATATCTACTTTTTTTCACATTTAAACAGATACATATTGACTGCAGTATAAATTGCTTTTTATAAGTAGTATTTTTATAACATTATGTATTTTATATTGAATCTCTCTTTCTGACATAAAGTAGAAAGATTAAAATAAACCCTTCAAGTCGAATTTTGCTTGTAAAACCTCAATTCATTGTTTCTTGTAAATGTCAGAGGAACTTGTTTGAATTATACTAGCCATAATTGTTTAACATTATTAACTAGATCACAAATCAAACCGATTAAAATCCATCCTTTATGGCATGGATTCATTATATCTAATGTGATGACTTATAGACCTTTTGCACATGACGTCTCATGCTTAATCTGGCCCCTAGACTTAAAGTAAATGTAGTATTTTTCGTTTGTAAGCATAGTGATTTGCGCTCCATTTTTTTAATATTTAGAAAAATAATGCAAGAATAAAAAAAATCCAAGAGAAAGATTACACGTGCTTTAAACAACAAACAGGGATTGTTGATGTTCTGTGTGGGCTCCAGATGTGCACCAGTTTAGAGTATCAGTCGTTGCTGTGATTGTCAATGCAAGGAGTCTATATTGCATTCAAATGACAACTAAAAAATATGAATTTACTGTAAAAATTATGCCAACTTAACAAAAACGAGTTTTAAAAAGTAAAATTAGATAGTAATAAAACAAACAATAATTTGAAAATCATATTTGTCATTTGATTATTTCTTCACAGTTAGACGCTTCAACAAAAATGTTTAAAGGGTCATTCCATGTCAAATCAACCAAAAAAAAATTCAATATTCAACCTGACCATTTCCGATTTCAATAAAACTGCTAGGGATCATTTTCTATGATGATATAAATAAGAGCATATTTTTATTTTGTGTTTATCGCTTTAAATTTTTATACAATTAATTATTTAAATTTTGAAAAATCAGCATTTTTTGAATTGCATAAATATTTTCAATTTTGAATTTCTCAAGTTCTATCAAACATAGAAAATTTTATGATCACTCATTTCAAAGAGGAGTTTATAAGGTTTAATTTAATATGCAAGTCGACTATGTATAATTAAAATAAATAAAATTTTAAATTTTAAATTTGAAAATTTTTTAGTCATTTTTAAAAATTTTGAAAATTTTTTATGTTTGTTCTAATATTATAAGCTTTAAATTCTGAAATTTTTAGAGTGGGATCTCAATGAGATCAGGAGTTTTTAAATAAAAACTAAAAATTACCATACAAATCATAAATAAATAACAAAATAGACAGAATTAAATTGCTATTTTAATGGTAATTTTTGCTTTTATTTTATAACTCCTGATCCCATTGAGATCCCACTCTAAAAATTTCAGAATTTAAAGCTTATAATATTACAACAAACATACAATTTTTTCAAATTTTTTAAAAATGACTATCTAAAAAATTTTCAAATTTTATTTATTTTAACTATACATAGTCGACTTGCATATCAAATTAAACCTTATAAACTCCTCTTTGAAATAAGTGGTCATAAAATTTTCTATGTTTGATAGAACTTGAGAAATTCAAAATTGAAAATAATTATGCAAGTCAAAAAATGATGATTTTTCAAAATTTAAATAATTAATTGTATAAAAATTTAAAGTGATAAACAAAAAATGAAAATATTCTCTTATTTATATCATCATAGAGAATGATCCCTAGCAGTTTCATTGAAATCGGAAAGGGTCAGGTTGAGTCACTGGTTGATTTGGCATGGAATGACCCTAAAGATGAAATTTATCTAAACTGTTATATTGGACTAGAAGACAGCCCGTCAAAATGACGTGTTTGCATTTTTAAAGGATGATAAAAAAATTACAATAACTGTGGTCAGTCATATCCACTTTAGGCTGAAACAATTTTGATAAATACTGCGATTAAACTTGAAAAGGAAAAAATCTAACACACACAAAAGAAAAAGAAAGAAAGAAAATTTCAACAGAAATCTGCATTTAAAACTATGGCAAAACTATCTGGTAGTTGGGGGTGGGGATTATAATGAAATTTAAAACGCACCCGCAGTTTGCTTAAATAAAAAGTTTTAATTAAATATTGTTTTTGAAATCGTGAAAAGATTTCAAAGCGAAGCAAAATGTAGTGACGTCATTTACAGCTCCCACTGTAAATCTGACCAATGAGAATGCTCCATTACGACTATGGAAGGGTTTCATTGGTCAGAAAATAGATTGCCTTTAAAATCGGAGGTAACTTTTCACAATGTTTTTTATAGATTTGAAATTCTCAAGAGTCATTCACGACTGTAAAGAAAAAAAAAAAAAAAATTAAAGCAACCCGAATATAAAAATTTTAACAATATTGCATTTAAAACGCACCTTCGCTTTCCTTTAATAAAAAGTTTTAATTAAATATACTTTTTGAAATCGTGGAAAGATTTCAAAGCGAAGTAAAATGTAGTGACGTCATTTACAGCTCCCACTGTAAATCTGACCAATTTGAACGCTCCATTAAGACTATGAAACATTTTCATTGGTGAATGAGTTTCTTTTTCTCGTGGATAGGTTGACTCCGGAATTGTTATACACGGAGGAGTTATATATATACAGTAGACTCCCTCAAATCCGCACAGCTTGGGACCAGAGGTTTTGCGGATTTTGGAATTTTGCAGATTTCTGGTCATTGCTTTGTTTACATTTTTTAAACAGTAATTTGAGTGCAATTAATAATGCAATCGAAACTATAATGAATGCTTACAACATAATTAAATATTAAAATAAGTGATAAACTAAAATAATAAAAATTTAGATAATTTTTAAAATGGTTAAAATATTAATAACAAAGCTCAAGGTAATGATCAATAGTGTCTGATTAAATATTCATTACAAAGATTAAATGTATTTTTCCAAAATTATTCAATAAAACTTGCCTCATAAAAGTTCATTACTAATTCACATCACAATCATAAAGTTTAGCAAGGCTTAATAATCAAAAAATCTTGATTAATGCATAAATATATTTGGTAAGAAGATTGTGATAACCAGTAATATTACCAATATCTTCCAAAGAGTTTATTTTTCTTTCATGAAAAAAACATGAATAGACTATTATTAAGAAAATTACAAATTAAAAAATGTATGGAATTGATACAAAACTAAAGAAATCAAATTTTGTCCCAATATCAAAACTGAAATTTTCATTGTTTACATCCATAAAATATGTGCGGATTTTAGAGAGTTGCAGATTTCTGGTTTGCGGATTTGAGGGAGTCTACTGTATAATAATGAAACAAAATTGTTTCTTTTCTTTTTCTTTCTTTTTTTTTTTTTTTTTTTTTACTATATCTTTATACAAGAGGTCTGCACGGGCCAAAAATTCCAGGTCCAAACCCGGCCCGATCCATAGGAAAAAATTTTTTTGGCCCAAACGAAAAAAATATTGACCCGGCTTGGCTCGGCCCGAGTGAATTTCTACAGAACATTGATCTTTACTCTTACGGAAGAGTTCAGACCAAAAGAACTTATCTCAGTCTTTCTTTTTCATGTTTATAATCTCCATTTATGCAGAAGTGCCATAGGCTGCAATGTGTATGCTTTTAATGAGCCTTTGTTTGTTGTATGTAAATGTTTAAGTAATCATTAGTGTATTAATCCATATTCCATGTAATAGAGACATAAAAATCTAAAAAATGGTATATGGTAAAGGTAAAATCTCCTAAAATGAATCTCATTGGAAAGAAAAAAGTACGTTCCATTCATAGCAGATGCAAATGTTTAACATATTTTTTTCTCGCATATTGCTGTATTCATTTTGTATATATGAACAGTTTAAAAGAAATTTGCAGTTTTCAGTTTAAAAAAAAATTCTATCATAACTCATGTTTTTTTTTTTTTTTTTTTTTTTTTTTTTCCCCCTAGTGTTTAATTCTATTTTAATTAGTGATTGACTGAATCAGGAATTTCGCCGAATATCCGGTATTCGGCAACCGAATACTTAAAAAAATTTTATAAATATTTTTGCATACATTAATTTTTTAAATATAATTTAATTCAGTTACATTTTCATTCTTATATCTAATTAGTACAAAAAAAAAAAAAAAATAATGCCCTCTTTCCACTGAAAAATTCATTAATACATCAGTTATTTTTTTTACTTTATCACTAGTCAATACCCAAGATAAATTATGAAAATATTAAATTTTACAGACTAATACACCACCTATTACATGTTGGAGCGTTTATTGGAGTAGAAAAGAACATTGTCGTTATTTTTTACCAAATTTGGTGGGATTATCAATTTAAAAGTTGATCAGTGGTCTGCGATAGAAAGCATTCTTAGGCCTCTTCAACCTTTCGAAGAAATAATAAAAATTATAAGTAACAATCTTTTAATTTCAGAAGTAATACCTACTGTTTCTATATTGAAACGTTACTTGGAAAAAAGGGATAATGTAGAATTTTTTGGAGTGGAAATCATGAAAGAAACGTTAACAAAAGGACTCTCAGAGTAACATTTTTCAGAATTTTATGATGATGAGTTTTATTTTTTAGCCCTTATTTTAGATCCCAGATTCAGAGCACCTTTTTTTTTAATATGAAGCAATTACCAATAAAATAAAAAATGTACATAAAAATAAAATGCAACAAATAATAAATATGTCCTCTCAAACAGAAATTACTGAGTGAAATCAATCACAAAGTTTCGATAAAAAACATTCCCTCTTACAAACTGTGCATTCATCATTTTGCGAGAGCTTTGTTGAAATTGTTACAAGTGAAAAAACAGAAAGTGTAAATCCTTCTACTGAAAATGATAGCCTCACATCAGACATTAAAGCTTCAAATGAATTGGCTATACACATAGTATTACCACTTATATCAAGGAAAGACAACCCGTTAGTTTGGTGGGAAAAAACTATAATAAGTATCCAACATTATCCAAGTTAGTTTATAAATACTTATCTGCGCCTTCCAGCAGTGTTTAAAGTGAACATTTATTTTCCAAAGCAGGACAGATTTATGAACAGAAAAGAGACAGATTACAACTAGATAATGCCGAACAGTTTTTATTATTACATCACAATTTGACCATATTAAATTTCAATTAAAAATAATAATGTATCATTTTATAAATTATCAGTTATGTTATAATTGAAGCATGCTATTAAAATAAAGAACATTAAATGAGCATTAGCCATCATGTATTTTAAAAGTAATACTTTACCTATTATTTTTCATAAATTATATTAAAAATTCGTCCGAATAACTTAAAAGTATTCAACCGAACCGAATATTCGGTTTACGTGCCGAATCACCAAATACCGAATCAACTATTCGGTATTCGGTCAATCTCTAATTTTAATAAGCCTATTAATCTATGATTCTTTAAAAAGAATAAATTCTATTGTTTAATTGTGGAATAATGGTGATTTAAAAGTATAGGTGTAAATTAACGTTCGCCACTCGCCACGTGGCAATTAAAAATCAACCATCGATCGCCACCCTAGTCGCCACTCGGCGATTAAAAAATCTTATTTATTTGCTTTGTGAAATACAACTTTTTTCATGGATATATGCATGTCTACTTTGTTTGCATCTAATTAGTGAATTGGTTATGTCTTTAAATTAAAAATCGGCCATCGATCGCCACCCTGGTCGCCACTCGGCGATTGTAAAATCTTATTAATTTGCTTTGTGAAATACAGATTTTTTTTCATGGATATATTCATTTTTATTTTGTTTGCCTCTAATTAGAGAATTGGTTAGTTCTTTAAATTAAAAATAAGCCATCGATCACCACCCTAGTCGCCACTCGGTGATTAAAAAATCTCATTAATTTGCTTTGCGAAATACAGCTTTTTTATGAATATATGCATCTCTACTTTGTTTGCATCTAATTAGTGAATTGGTTAATTCTTTCTTTCTTTCAGAATGCAAGCATATTTAGCAACTTTGTTGTATTTTCAATATTTTGGCTTTTTACCATGAACTCTTTATTTGGATTATGTTTTCAAGAAATAGTTTTATCCTACAAAATATAGTCATCAATTTTAATTCCACATGTATTTCAAATAAATTATACCATTTTTACCTCTGGATGCAAGGAGATTTTAAGGACATTGCTATTATATCTTAAATCTTTCACTTTTGCCATATGCTCATTAATTGTACCAGTAATAGTTAGCTGGTACAGTTTTTTTTTTTTTTTTAATTTATGATTAAAGTTTATGTAGGTGCAGTGATGCCGCTGGACTTGAAAAATCCTGGGTCCCGGGGACCCAGGACTTCTAAAATTATGAGTCCCTTTTTTATAAAAGCGGGTCCCCACTAATTGCAAAAGAAAAATTAAATCCAATATAATTATTGTTTTAGCCATAATGTATAAATAATTAAAGCCAAAATTATTATTTTTTAACTATTAAGAGAAATTTTCTTTACTATTTTAAAAATAAATGTGCAAGATACAAATTGAATTATAAAATAATGCTTATTTGATTGTAGAAGATAACAAGTATCACTATTGTTTGCATTTCTTTTAAAAAGGAGCATAACTGATTTATTGAAAAAGACATTTTTCCTGAAAAAAGAATACTTTTATTGAGTAAAGGGGTACTTTTTGTCTATTAAATGGGTTTTTCAGAAGTTACATTCACTCAGAAAGATTTGGAACAATCAAAAACAGATTGTGGATCAAGAAAATCTGTTTTTGGAAAGAAAAAAAAATGGAAGCAGGAAAGTTAAATTTTGGAACAAAAATATTCTATCCTGGCATTAACTTTATTTTTATTATTATTATTTATTTATTATTTTATTTTTTTGTGCCCTTTCGACGAAAATTGCGTTTTAAAGCGATCTTTTGACGAAAATTGGCGGGTTTTTTTATATTTTTTGACGAAATTTGCCTTTTTTCGCGATTTTTTGACGAAATTTGCCGTTTTTTCGCGATTTTTTTGACAAAATTTGCCGGGTTTTAATGATTTTTTGACAAAATGTGCTGGATTTTCGAGATCTTTTGACAAAAGTTAGTTTTATCACGATTTTTTGATGAAAATTGCCGTTTTTCGCTAATCTTTTGACAAAATTTGCCGTTTTTTCGCAATTTTTTGACGAAATGTGCCGTTTTTTCGCGATCTTTTGACGAAATGTGTCGGATTTTCTTGATCTTTTGTCAAAAGTTACTGTTTATTTCGATTTTTTGACGAAAATTGCCGTTTTTCGCGAATTTTTTTGACAAAATATGTCGTTTTTCGTGATTTTTGAGGAAATCAGCCTTTTTTTCGGGATTTTGTAATAAATTTAGCCATTTTTTCGCGAATCTTTTGACGGAATTTGCCAGAAAATATTCGTTATTTCGCGATTTTTTAACGAAATTTGGCTTTTTTTGCAATTTTTTTGACGAAAATTACGCGTCCCGCGAGACGCGTAAGCTCCATTTTTTTGCGTCCCGTCGCCGATTTTTTGCGTATTTTACGCGCTATAGCGCGTCCACGGCATCCCTGTAGGTGTCAAAAAAGATTGAAACATTATAGCCAATTACTTTTTAAATATAGGACAAAATCAGCACTCGCCACTTAGGCGAGTAATACTGCAAATTTAGCATCTGACTTTACTTCTACCAAGCAGACTTCTTCCACCTCACCAACACATTGGCACTCTCTGATTTTGCCTTAGTAAGACATCTAGAGTTTTGAAATCTCAGCCAAAGTAAAGAATATTTATGTTTATCTGTACACTCGCCAAGCTTAATAATTACCACCAATTTTAAGTAAGAATAAAATATCCAAGAAAGATGTGAAATTATTTTTTAATTTAAAATTTAAAAATACAGTTTCCTTGTTTGTTTTATACAATGTATTAATATATATTTCAATATAGTTTATCACTTATAATTTTATCTGCAGTATTAATCACCAATTCATATTTTTCCATTCAGTGAAATAACAGTTTTATTTTTAACCAAATATGTGTAACTTTGTAACTCACTACCGTTAAATAAAAAAAAAAAAAGCCATTTTGACCTATTTTTAAAAAGTGGCTACACTAACTTTTTAAAAGTGGCCACTAATGAAACTGGGTCTACTGGCCACTGGCTACTAATCGAATTTCTCAGTTTTCACCTATATTTAAAAGTATATAACTTTTTTTGCGAAAATTTTTGTACCAAGCCAAATTTGACTGATTTATGAACAGACTTGGTCATGTTGAGAAAAGGATTTTCGGTACTTACGTATTAACGCCACCATAGGAGCCGACTTTGGTCCCAAAGCTGGATCTGCCAAAAAATGGAATTCTTTTAAGTCCGATTCTTAAACATTTTCATGTGAATCCTGAAAAATCAAAAACGCTTTTTTTTCGTCTCTCACCCTTGATCACAATACATATGTGACAGTCAACTGATTTGATTCGCCGATAATCAATGTAATACTGAATAAAAATGCAAAAAAAAGCAGGGGTGATTCTGGATGAAATTTTTTTTCGGAAATCGGCGGGGGGGTGGGGTGGACGCCGACAAAATCGGCGTTTTCCCGCTATCTTCAGACGAAATCAGCAATATTTTAGCAAAATCGGCGATTTATTGCCATCTTTTGCCGAAATCGGCGGTTTTTCTTTTATCTTTTGATGAAATCGGCGTTTTCCCATGTTTTTTTAAGTGAAATCATCGTTTTTTCGACGATCTTTAGACAAAATTTGCATTTTTCCGCGATTTTTTTTCTCGAAAACGGCGTTTTATTCCCGCGATCTTTTGACGAAATCGGCGTTTTTTCCGTGATCTTTTGATGAAATTCGCGTATTTTTTCAAATATTCTTTTGACAAAATATTTTAAAGCGATCTTTTATCGAAAACGGCGTTTTTTCCGCGATCTTTTAATGAAATCGGCGTTATATCCGCTATCTTTAGACGAAATCGAGGTTTTCCCGCGGTCTTCAGAAGAAATCAGCTTTTTATCTGCGATATTTGGTGAAATTGCCGTTTTTTCCGCGATCCGCACAGGAAATTCGCGTTTTTTATCGATTTTTTGACAAAGTTCGTTTACAAAAACATTGACGAAATCGTCGTTTTTCCACGCAATATTGACGAAATGTAGGCTATTTCGGCGATCCTTTCACGAAATTTGCATTTCTACGTAATTGTTTTTTCCGCGCGCAAAACCGTACAAGTTGGCAACTGATAACCCAATTTCAAATTTTCGGAAGAGGATGCCTTAAATTTTCGGAAATTTCGGACGAGAATCACCCCTGGATCAACAATTTATGCAAATACTATCCGTAATTTTAAACTGAAAGTTTCTATTTTGAGTCCATGATTCTGATTTAATGTTTTTTTACACAGCAATCTTTCCTAGTTGAGCAATGCACATTTTCTCATGCTTTACTCAAAAAATATCAATTAATAAATATGGCAAGCTAATCGTGATTTTTTTTTCAAGATCTTTTGCCAAAATTTGCGTTTTTCTGGCGATTTTTTGCCGAAATTTGCATTTTCTCGCGATCTTTTGCCGAAATTACCGTTTTTTCGCGATGCTTGGTCGAAACTCGCGTTTTTCTCACAATTTTTTGCGCTTTCCCTGCTATTTTTTGACGAAATTCGCGTCTTTTTCAATGATTTATTGCCGAAATTCGAATTTTTCCGCGATGCTTTGCCGCTATTTACGTTTTTCTCGTGATCTTTTTCCGAAATTTGCATTTCCCCCAAGATTTTTTGAAAGAAAAATTTCTTTTTCTTTGCTATTTTTAAATGAAATTAGAAATTTTCCGTTATTCTTTACGTTTTCCAGCAATTTTTTTGACGAAATTCGCGTCTTATCCGCGATCTTTTGCCAAAATTTGCGATTTTTCTGGGGTTTCTTGCTAAAATTCGCGATTTTCCTTTGATCTTTTGCCGAAATTTGCGTTTTTCTCCCGATCTTTTACCTAAATTTGTGTTTTTCTCGCGATATTCAGTCGAAATTTGCATTTTTCCTCGCAACCCTTGCCTAAATTCGCGTTTTCCTCACAATTCTTTGATAAAATTTGTTTGTTCCCTTCTATCTTTGAGTGAAATTTGAGTTTTTTCCGGGATTCTTTGCGTTTTTTCTGAAATTTTTTGACGAAATTAGTGTCTTTTAACGTGATTTTTTGCCAAAATTCGAATTTTTCCGCGATCTTTTGCCACAACTTACGTTTTTCTTGCGATCTTTTTCCAAAATTTGCATTTTCCCCAAGATTTTTTGAAAGAAAAATATTTTTTTCTCTGCTATTTTTGAACGAAATTAGTTTTTTTCGCTTGTCTTCGCGTTTTTCCGCTATTTTTTTAACGAAATTTGCGTCTTTTCCGTGATTTTTCTGAGGTTTTTTTGCTAGAATTCGCAATTTTCCTCTGATCTTTTGCTAAAATTTGCGTTTTTCTCGTGATCTTTAGTCAAAATTTGCATTTTCCTCGCAACCTTTTGCCGAAATTCGCGTTTTTCTCACGATTCTTTGACAGAATTCGCTTTTTTCCTACTATCTTTGGTCTTTTGCGCGATCTTTGGCCAAAATTCACTATTTTCTCGAGACTTTTTGAAAAATTCGGTCGATTTTGCAAGGTATTTTTTCTGCGGATTTTTTTTTCTTTTTTTTTTAAGAATTCATTTTTCTGGCTATTATTTGAAAAATTCATATTTTTTTGCGATCTTTTGCAAAAATCCACTTTTTTCTCTCGATTCTTTGACAGATTTTGCGTTTTGCCCAACTATCATAACATAATGCTCGTTTTTCACGCTACTTTTTGACGAAATTTTCAAAGATCTTTTGACGATTTTCATGTATTTTTTCACGATCCTTCCACAAAATTGATGTTTTTTCGCAACCTTTTGGCGAAATAGACGTTTTCCCACGATCTTTTGATGAAATTAGCATCCCCCCCCCTCCCCGCTATTCTTCGACACTTCTTTGTTTATTACCCAATGTTTTGACGAATTTTGAGTTTTTTCGCGGTTTTATGTCCGAATTTTCGGATTGAAGATCGATTTTATTTTAAATTTCGGAACAAATTAGTCCCGCAAAAAATCGCAAAATCGCTCAGCCGTGAAAAAATCTCATGCCTGCATTTTTCAAGGTCTGCCAAGATATTGCAAGGTCTGCAGATATTTTTCAGGGTCTGCGCGGCAGACCCGCAGACCCGGAAGTTGGCGCCACTGAACGCCACCGCAGCAGAAATTGCGTTAATGCATTGATAAAGAGCAATCTTGATGATTGCACGCACACAAAAGAAATGACATAAAAATGAGCAAAAAAGCACTAAAAAATGGCATCAAAGAATGAACAAAAAAGAAACCACTAAAAAAGCACGAACAACAAAATTGCTCTTTATTGGCGCATTAACGCAACTTCTGCTGTGGTGGCGTTAATACGTAAGTACCGGATTTTCATATGGGATGATTCAACTGGAACTGATTATTTTGGTTCATGAAGACTAGGAAGAATGAAATCAGTCTCGACGTCATATGGAAAAAATATGTTAGGCCTGGCCTGAGCCCAGCCCAGCCTGAATGCCATTAATAAAAATCGTCTTGCGGGCCAGGCTCGGGCTTTGAGTCGAGCACAGTTTGGACCAGAGACTGGGCAAATTTTAGAATTTTGTCGATCTTAGACATTTGTAGATTCTGGATTAAATGACCTTTTTAGTTTATTTTCTTTCCAAGAACAGCATGTAACCAAAGAAAAACATTAAGTAAATGTTAAATGTAAGCAAATTAAAATTTTAATATTTCTTATATAGTCCTTTGGTTGAGAATAGGGGCGTGCGACGAAAAAACTGTGTCCGCGGCAAAGTATCAATTTGACGCCCCTCTCACCCAACTTTTTCTTGTAACAGGCCAAAGATGATATTGGTAATATAAATTTGGCACCCCCTAAAGCTCCGCGACTGGGGTGAATGCCCCCTCTCTTTCACACGGCGCCGGTTGAGAACTTCAATTTTCTCTTGTTGGAGTTTCTTTTGGACTTTATAGTCATTACTTCCTGTTGATCTATATTAGGGATGCACAACCTGTGGCCCGCGGGCCAAAAGTGGCCCTCGATAGGTTAACGTGTGGCCCGCGAACTTCGTCAATTTACAAGAAAAAATTGCAATTTTTTTGCAAAAGTCGCAGAAAAATATCGTAAATTTCGACAATTTACCGTGGGAAATATAAAATTTCATCAGTCACTTAAGAATCGCAGATTTCGTAGATCGAGCACGGAAAAATCGCGAAATTCATTGATTAAATGCGGAAAAACCGCACACTTCATCCATCAGGTATGAAAAAATCGCAAATTTTGTGCATGAGGCTCGAAAAAAAATAGCAAATTTAGCCGATCGGACACGGAAGAATCGCCAGTTTTGTCGATCAGGCACAGAAAAGTAGCAATTTTTGTCGGTCGGACGTGAAAAATCGCACATTTCATTGATCGGACAGGAAAAAATCATTAGATTTGTTGATGATGCACGAAAAAATTGAAGATTAAATTCATCAGTTATGGAAAAAGCACATGTTTTCTCAGTTTATTGCATGAAAAAAAATGCTAATTTCGTTGATTGAGCTCGAAAAAATCGCGAATTTGCGATGAAGCGCGGAAAATTTTTAAATTTCGTTGATCAGCTGTGAAGGAATCGTGAGTTTTGTAAGTTTATCAGGAGAAAAAAATCGTGCATTTAATCTTGGCGCGTAAACAAAATGCAGATTTCGTCAAAATTAGTTTAAAATCGAGAATTTCACTGATTGAGCTCGGAAAAAATGCAGATTTCATCAGTTAAAGGTGAAAAAATCACAAATTTCGTCGATCGGACAATGAAAAATCGCGAGTTTTATTGATCAGGTTCCGAAAAATTATAAATTTCGTTGGTCGGACATAAGAATATCGCGAATTTTATCGATCTTACGCGGAAGAAATGCAAATTTGGTAGATCAGGCGAAGAAAAATCGCGAATTTCATCGATTGGATCCGCAAAAATCGCAAATTTTGTCGATCAGGTTCATAAAAATTGCGAATTCTGCCGATAAGTTTTGTAAATAACGAGAAATTCGCTTATTTGGTATGAATGAATTGCGAATTTTATCAATCATGCGAGGAAAAATTACGAAATTCGTCGATCAGCTTTGTAAAAATCGCGAATTTCGGTGATCGGCTTCGTAAAATTCGCGAATTTTGCTGGTCAGGCTCAGAAATATAAATTTTTTCGATAGGCTACGAAAAGCGCGAATTTTGACGATCAGGCTCCAAAAAATCGCAAATTTTGTCGATCAGCTTTGTAAAGATCGCGAATTTCGTCAATCGACAGCGAAAAATCGTGAATTTGCAGATTGGCTTCATAAAACATTACTAATTTTCTTGATCAGGCCGGAAAATTTGTCAGTTTTCTCAATAGGCTTGTTAAAAATCGCAAATTTCGTTGATCATGCGAAGAAAAATCGGGAATTTTGTCGATCAAGGGCAGAAAGATTGAAAATTTCTCTGATCAGCTGCGGAAAAATCGCGAATTTTACCCATCATGTGAAGAAAAATTCGGAAAATTCGTCAATCGGCTTTGGCGAAATCGCGTATTTTGCTGATTGGCTTCGTAAAAATCGCGTATTTTGTCGTCCAGCCGCAGAAAAATCGCTAGTTTTATCGAGCAGGCGAAGAAATATCACGAATTTTGCCGATCAACTTTCTAAAAATTGCAAATTTCGTCAACCGGCTTCGTAAAAATCACGAATTTCGTCGATCGGCTTTGTAAAAATCACGAATTTCGTCGACAGGCTTTATGAAATTTGTGCATATTGTCGATTGGTTTCGTAAAAATCGCGAATTTTCTCGATTGGTATCGTAAGAATCATAAATTGTATTGATCAGGTACGGAAAGGTCGAATTTTTTTCGATCAGTTTCTTAAAAATGACGAATTTTGTCGATCACTTTCGTAAAAAGCCCAAATTTGGTCGATCATACATGAATAGCTGCAAATTTTGTTGATCGGGCGTTGAAAAATCGGGAATTTCAGTGATGAAGCACGGAAAAATCTTGTTGATCGGCTCCTTCCTTCTCCTTCGTTCATAAAGTTCACATTTTTTTTTTTTTTTTAGCACTTTTAATGAAACAAAATTTTCTCTCCTGAATAAAGTCAAGGAATATTATTACATGTTGTGAATAATCCTTGCTATATTTGTTATGTATACAAACATAAAAACTGCTGATATATCCTTACCAAGTGAATTGGATATTTTGACTGGTTAAGCGAGCCTAAAAGGGTATCCTCAACTTCCTTTGAAAACTTATTATTTTTTATCCAATTAATAAACCACAGATAACCTTCGAAAACGAATTCTCTCCATGTTATTGATGTGGCCCTCGACGTATTTGTAAGTGGCCCTCCTTTCGAAAAGGTTGTGCACCCCTAATCTATATTAACTCTGCTGCTCAGTTAAAACCAAAGCTTCTTAAAAAAATAAATAAATGTGACATTCACTGTTAGTTTTAATCTCTTCAGGTGGGTTCATTAAAATTAAAAAAAAAAAAAAAAAAAAAAAAAAAATTTCATCCTCAACATGATTTTAAGACTTAAGTTTGATGAATTAAATAAAAAATCTATTTCTCCATCCTCATTTTGGATAAATAAAGAGCCAGGTCATATTTTATGTCATGCATTAAAGTCTTACATGAAATATAAAATAAATTAATTTGACATTTCTTTAGCAGCTGATAGATGGTGCCACTATTAAAACTTTTCTGCATTTCTTTACACCTCTCATTTATTTCTATTCTTTTACATTTTCTTATACGTTAGTTTCTATGAAATAAAGGCATTTTTATTTGTGTAATATCTTATGTCATTTCTGTTTTCTCCAAAAATTTATGTTAAAAGTTATTTTAGTTTCTTTCAAAGCAGAATATGCTTAAAAGTGCGACATACGAATGAACAGTGCTGAACATTTCAAGTAATCAGTCAAGAAATTCACCATTCAATCGAAAGAAAAATTGAGAAATTAAGAGGTTCCAAATTTTCTGAAAAATTAAGGCAGTCAGTTCCGAAAATTAAAGGGAAAAAAATCAGTCATATATCCAAAAATATATCCTGAATTTCGACAAATGGTTGGAGAAGAAGAATTTTCATGGCAGTCAAATTGAAAATACAGATTCCTAATTTAAAATGAAAAAGAAAACAATAATCCTCTAAGAATAAGCAGTAATTATTCAAAGATTTTAGGTGTATCTTCTGTCTTCACAAATATGAATCAAAGAAGAAATAGATGGGAAAAAAATGGCTGAATTTTCAGAAAACCTTTCTTAATACCTCTTTATTATCCCATTAAGCATCTTGAAATATACTTGCATCCATCAAAAAATAGAAGCTGAAAGTATCAAAAAATTATGTACTATATTTTAATTTCATTGATACTTCTGAAAATGCAATTTCTTTCATAGTTTTTTTTTCTAATAAAAATTTATTTGAATTATTTATATTTTGTTATTAAATTATTTATGTGATGTGTAACAGATACTTTGTATTACAGATTCCAAACAAGATGGCTACTGTAATTGTGTCTACTTCCCAAACCACAACTAGTACAAAAGTATCACCTAATGTGCATTTTGATCCAAGTTATGCGAGGACGATTCCAGGCATCATAAAAATTGCAGAAGCAGTTAGTTTCCTTTCTTTATAAATAAAATTTCTAGTTTTTAGTTTTAAAGATGTTTATTTTATATATTGATTAAAAGGAAAGCATTTGAAACTTAAATATTGATTATGTAAGGGTCAACCCATGTGAAATCATCCAGACCATGTTGCTTTATGTTTTAGATTCTTTATATTTTTTGTCACTTGATTTATTGTACTTTTAGAAGCCTGAAACAAGTATTTAAAAAATTTTAAACCTTTTGATTTTTTTTTTTTTTTTTTGGCATCCATTTTTTTGTCTTGTCACAAGCGGTCTTTCATGAAAATAGTACTTTACCAAATCCTTTATAACTTTTTTTATTTCTAAATATATAAAAATGATTTAAAAACCATTATATTTAGTAATGAATGAACTAAATTTTCATAATAGGTATTTTTATGATATAATGATTAAAAAAATTGCATAAAATAAGATTAAATGTATCATTTCTATAGTGAAAAGTTGTTTTTTTTGACATAAAAGTTTTAATAGAAGAAAGTAAAACTCGCCTTTACATTTTTTTTTTTTTTTTTTTTTTCGAAATATATACCCTAATGAACGATTCTCAGAAGAAATATGTAACATTTAGAGATGCTCCATCTTTTTCTATAATTAGTCGAAATTGGCATCTCAGCATCAAAATGCTAAATAAATTTGAAGTTCAATATCTAAAAAAGGTCTTGATGAAATTTCATGAAACTTTTGCAGGATAACTTTCTTATAAATCTAAAAATGTACCAAAAATATTAAGAGTGATATATACATAGTTTCAGAAATATTTAACTTTAAATTTAGCTTAAAAATCACATCTGTTTACACATTTTTTCACAAGAAAAACTACTCCTAAATGCATATATATATATATATTTTTTTTCCATTATTACTTCAAATGCTACCTTCAAAGGGTGTAATACATGTTTTTTCTTACATAGAATACATAATAATTTAATCTACTTTATACTCATAGAAAAACATATCTAAGTACATTGCGAAGTGTCTCAGTAATATTGTAGGCTGCATCAAGTGACAGTAGTTAGTTCCTATGGTGTTCGTTTCCAAAACACGTTACTTACTGGAACCCAAACTGTATCATTTTTGGACAAGTGAAAAGAAGTTGTTGGTCCATACAGGAGAAAAAAGTGAATAAACAGGTCATTGTTTTCTTCTCTTAGCTCAAGAATTTTTTCAGTCCGTATCATAAATGCATACAATATAATCATTTGCTGTGAATAATAGTGAACTTTTCCAAATTTTTGAGATATTGCGATCATTATACTGTTCGCATGTAGATATTACAAAGCACCTGATAACATTGTCCCTTAATGACATAAATTGGTGATATGCTTGTATACCAGGAATTTGTTGGCAAAACAACCTTTAAGACAGAAAACAACTGAGTTCTCCTAATGAGAAGTTAAATAAGTTCTAGTAATGAACAAGGTAAAACATGATATAGTTATTCAGTATTCACAGAGTGGTCATAACTAAACAGGATAGAACAAGAAAAATTGTTCTCAATCACAAAACCAAGTATGCAACAGTTTAAGACATGCTATATTTATACACTGAATAAATAAACAGTAAAAATGCAAATTTGTCCTAAATTATAAAATGAAGTATGAAGTATTTACAATTTAAACTATAATATATTTATGCACTGGCACATTAACAGGACAGGATATGAAAACTTGTTCAGTCATAAAATTTAACAGAAGAGAATTTCTAAATTTGTTCTTAATCATAAAATTAATACTTACGTTCACTTAATCCTGGCTTAAAAATAAATGAAATATTAAGTTTGTGAGCATAAATTACATTTTAATGTAATTATATTAATTTAATATAATTATGCAAAAAAAAGTTATTTATACTTTAAAAAGAGGCATCTGAAGAAATGAGTAGAATATATTTTGCATTATGAATTCTTTATGGTGTGGAAATATATGTAAACAAATGGATTTTCAAGCCAATTTCAAAGTTCCATATTTTTAAATTTAAAACCATATACATATCACTCATAATATTTTTGGTACATATTTACTTCCATAAGAAGGTTATCCTGCTAAATTTTCATAATTTTTTATCCAGTCCTTTTTTAGGTATTAAACTTCAAATTTAGTGTTTTGACAGTGAGATGCCAAGTTTGGCTAATTATAGAAAAAAAAGAGTGCCTCTATATGTTTAATATTTTTTTCTGAGAACAGTTCATTAGAATATATATCCCCCCCCCCCCAGGGGTGGGGAAATACATCATTTTGCTCGCCAGTGGCGAGTGGATTTTCTCATAAGGCGAGTGCATTTTTAGTTTTTGAAAAACTGTAGGCAATAGGCACATTATCAGAAACACTTCTTAATCTAGATATTTTAACTTTTCAAATTATTACAGTGTAAGTATGGTACTAAGTTCTATCTAATATTAATCTTATCTTTGTTACATATATTTCTTAATATTATACGACAAAGAATTATGAAAATGTATTGTAGTAATAGTAATTTTGTCTGTAATTGCGTGCGATTTTGCCATAACTATTTTCAACTGCATGTGTTGCATCTTGCAGGCTGGCGAAATAAATCCTTGGCTGGTAAGAATTTGGAAAATTCCCCCCCCCCCCCAAAAAAAAAAGTAAAGATGAGTTTTACTTTCACTATTAAAATTTCTATGTCAAAAAAACAATTTTTCACTATAAAAATGGTACATTTAATTTTATTTTATGCAATTTTTTAAATAATTAACATAAAAATACCTATTATCAAAATTTACTTCATTCATTACTTTACATATAATGGTTTTCAAATCATTTTGATATGTTTAGAAATAATACAGTTATAAGGACTTTCAAAAAGTTCTTTTTTTTTTTTTTTTTTTTTTTTCAAGAAAAATTGCTTGTGACATAACAAAAAATAGATGCAGAAAAAAAAAAAAAATTCAAAAGGATTAAAAGAATTTTAATCCTTTTTTTAGACTCTTAAAAGTACAGTAAATTAACTGGTAAAGAATTAAAAAAAATCAAAAATATTGAGCAACATTTTTCTCTTTTTCTGGATGATTTCACAAGGATTGACCTGTAACTAAAGGAGAGAATGCTAAACAAAGTATAGCAGTTGACTTATATCCTTCATTAAAAAAATTAAACTGATTTATCTACAAAATAAATAAAAATAGAGGACTAGTGCTAATAATGGTGTTCTAGCATTGTATTTGAAATCAAATGTGATGTGCTTTTCGTTTGGACAATTCCAAGACAATGTTATCATTATCAAATATGATATATATTTTCAATTTTATATGTCCATTTAGCCACAAAATAGTTATAATTAAGACATGGGCTTTCACAGCCATTAGATACCGACAGTTCTGGAGAAGACTTTAAAAAAAAAAAAAATGTAAAATTTATCAGGATTTGGTTAATAATGTCTATTTTGAAGTCTTGTTAAGAAAACCTTTGAAACTTTTTTACCCTTGTTAACTCAACTCCCTCATTCCCCTTTTCAGCCTAGTAAATCAAGTTATTTTGTTTCCATTCCATATTATAATAAAATTTCTGGTTTTCTAAAGTCATTCAGTATTGGTATTTCTTTTAAGCTGATTAATAAATTGAATTTTTTTTCTAAAGAAAAATTTAAATATGTCAAAATTAACTGCATCGTTTTTGCCATCCTCTGTAAAAATTTTAATAATATTAGTGAAACTGGTAAATCGATGAAAATGCAATTGAAAGAACATATTATTGCATTTAAAATCAATAAACTAAATTAAAAAATTGCATAGTATTCACTAGATACACATCATATCCAGCTGTTTATGAGGACATTCGTTTTGAAATTGGGGTGCAATCATAATCAAACTATAGTCATGATAGATCGTTCCAAAAGGCTGGTTTACTCGTATTTGATCATTGATATTGAAAATATAATTTGTTCCTGGAAAAGTAACTTGTAACAAAATAACTGCCTTCCTTGATTTTTATAACTTATAGGTGGTGCTGAGTTGTTTTCTCAGCAAAGAATCTAAAGATATTTTTCTGGGCTTGAAGTTAAGTAAAGTATTTTGACATGTTTTTTTAGTATTTTTGTGTGTGTTCGGAATAGGTGTCATATAGAGAAGTTACATATAGAAGTGTTATAACTAACCTTTCACCGTCCAAGGGTTTTCATGTATTTTTGTAAGAATGCTTATAAATTGGAAGATATTTATATTAATTAATCACAGTTTGATGCTATAATATCTTTAATATCACTTCTTTCTATGTATGATTCAAAATAACATTCCGTTTGTCTACAGCCATTTAAACATGATTTCTAGAAACAGAAAAAGCTGGGACAAACAGTTAAAGGGCTAAATTAATAAATCTTTTATTTGTGTTACGGGCTGTAGCAAAATTTGGATGATATGTTGTGTTGCCTTTATTAAAAATATAACTATGACCAACGTCTACACAAATTTTAATTTGAACTGTACTTGATTTTTTTTTTTAATTTATTTTTCAATGATTATTCTATAATAATTCCTTGCTGTTGCTTTCTCGAAATATATACTACACATTTTTAACATTTTATATTTTTGTAAATTTTATGTTAAGTGTATTCAAAGTCTGTCTCACTTTAATTATTTGATACTTCTCTATTATCCCGTCGACCAATTTCGCCAAATTATACAAATCGCCAAACTAATAGCCAAATTATATGTATATTGACATAATTTTTATTTTAAATAATGAAAAAACAAATAATTAGTAGAATATTAATAAAAATTCAAATAAAAAAACGAAATTAAGATCACTTAATAACATTTTAAATATGTGAATCTTATTTAATGTCATTGAATGTGACATTCACGATCATCCATTATTGGCATTTAATCTTATAGTTTGGCAATAGCTTTTTGGTCGACGAAATAACCTAGAAGTACCAATTATTTTTATCAAACCGTAAATCAGTTTTTTTTTTTTTTTTTTTTTTTTTTTTTTTTTTTTTTTTATGGTAAATGGTTGATGGGATACCCAATGTTCTTTTTCTTTTTTGAGAAAGTATTATCCATTGTAATTACAGAGTTTCCCCCAGAGGGTTTCAGGGGGGGCGCTCTGCCCCTCCTGCCCTTTAGTTTAAAAAATAGCGCTCCTTATCCAAAAACTAGCACCCCTCTTGTCGCTTGTCGCTCATTCAAATTAAAAAAAGAAAAAAATAGCATTCTTCTTGACCCACATTTGAAAAAATGCAGCCTTTCAGCGATGATGCAGACATGCTATAGCATGTAAATTACGCAAGAAATCAGCAACAGAATGCAAAAAAATAGCTTTATGCGGCCCATGGGATGCCTAATTTTGTCAAAGGACCAGGGAAAAACGGCAAATTTCATTTTAAAATCGAAAAATAACTACTCATTTCTGGCAAGTTTCATGAAAAAATGGCTAATTTTATCGCAAAATCCTGAAAAAGTGGCAAATTTCCTCAAAAGATAGGGAAAAAAACATCAAATTTCGTCCAAAATTCACGATAAAACAGAAAATTTTGTCAACTGATTCACAAAACACAGAAAATTTCGCCAAAAGATCCCGAAAAATGGCAACTTTAGTAAAAAAAAAAATAGCGATAAAACGGCAGATTTCGTCAAAAGATTTTTATAAAATGGGAAATTTCGTCCATAAATAACAGTAAAACGGAAAATCCTGTCATAAGGTTCGCAAAATATAAATTTTGTAAAAAATTCAGGAAAAAACACCAAAATTCATCAAAATATCCTGAAAAAATGGAAGATTTTGTCAAAAGATCGCAAAAAAAAAAAAAAAAAAAAAATGCTAATTTTGTCAAAGGGGCTCAAAAAAAGTTAATGCCAGAAGTAAAATTGATGGTTTTTCGAGATCTTTTGAAGAAATTTGCCATTTTTTGTCAACTTTTAACAAAACCTGATTTTTTTTGCAATCTTTTAACAAAATCTGTCGTTTTTCGTGATCTTTTAACAAGATTTGCGATTTTTTCTACAATATTTTAACAAAAATTTACCTTTTAATTTTTTGACAAAGTTTTTGGATTTTTTTCTAGATTCTTTGACGAAATTTCTGTTTTTCTACGATTTTTTGAACTGCTAGATTCAACTCTTATAAAAGTGCCCTTTTCAGAACATAGCACCCTGCCCCTTTTTAAACCTGGGGGAAACTCTGGTAATTAAAAGTAAAGACATTGATAAATATGTAATTCTGCTGAAATTTACTTTTTTGTATTTATATTTTCATTTCAGGTTATCAGTTTGATAGGCTTTATATGTGTGCAGACTATTTATGCAGCAACATATGCTTCAGCTGGTGGATGGTATTCTTTTGTGTCAATGACTGGATTTTGGATATGTTTATTGGTTGTTGTCTGTTATTTGTTTCACATTGTTGAAAAATTGCACTGGTTGCCTTGGCTGATTGCTGTAAGTTGAAATTATTATAAGTTTATTTTATATATATATTTTTTTTTTCTCATTAATTAGGGCTTTCACTGATCTGTTTTTTGGACACCAGTACAGTAGACTCCCTCAAATCCGCAACTCTAAAATCTGCACATGATTTACAGATGTAAACAATGAAACATTCAGTTTTGATGTATGGACAAAATTTGACTTTTTTATTTTTATATCAATTCCATACATATATTAATTTGTATTTTTCATTAATGTTACTGAATTCATGTGTTTTCATGAAGAAAGAATAAATTTATTTTGGAAAAAATAAGATATTACTGATGTCACTGGTAATCACAATCTTTTTACCAAATATATTACTGTATTAACCTCCTCAGTCTTGATGTCTCCTGAAGGCGACACTAAAAAACACCCTTTAAATTAATTTAAATGCTTCTAGATTTGTTAAAATTACATCTAGTTCTTTTTAATAAATGTGTGCATATTAGATTTATCGATATATAGACTGATTTATCTTTGGAAATGTTTTATAATAAT
This sequence comes from Maratus speculifer, assembly GCA_964019185.1. Lineage (NCBI taxonomy): Eukaryota > Metazoa > Arthropoda > Arachnida > Araneae > Salticidae > Maratus > Maratus speculifer. The sequence goes on along the minus strand of OZ025290.1, from coordinate 48,893,927 downwards.
TTGAAACCAATTTTTGTAGTGCGAAATAATATTTGTCTCAGGGCTGAGGTATAGGTGTAAATTAATGGTTGCCACTCGCCACGTGGTGATTAAAGTTGTAAAAGTGGCGATTAAAATCGGCGATCGATCATCACCCTAGTCACCAATTGGTGATTAAAAAATCTTATTAATTTGCTTTGTGAAATACAGCTTTTTTCATGAATATATGCATCTCTACTTTGTTTACAACTAATTAGTGAATTGGTTAATTCTTTTTATCGAATGCAAGCAGATTTAGCAACTTTTCTGTATTTTCTATATTTTGACAATAAACTTTATTTGGATTATGTTTTCAATAAATAGTTTTTTTTTCCTACAAAATATAGTCATCAATTTTAATTCCACATGAATTTCAAATAAATTTTACTATTTTTACCTTTGGATGCAAGGAGATTTTTAGGACATTGTTGTATCTTATATCTTTCACTCTTGCCATATGCTCACTAATTGTACCAGTAATAGTTGGCTGGTACAATTTTTTTAAATTATTATTTATGATTGAAATTTATGTAGGTGTGAAGAAAGATTAAAACATTATAACCCGTTACTTTAAAAATATAGGACAAAATTAGCACTCGCCACTAGGCAAGTAATACTGCAAATTTAGCATCTGACTTTACTGCCACCAAGCAGACTTCCTCCGTCTCACCAACACATTAGCACTCTCTGATTGCTTTAATAAGACATACAGAGTTTTGAAATCTCAGCCAAAGCAAAGTATATTTATATTTTTTTTTTGTACACTTGCCAAACTTAATGATTACCACTTGAAATCTTGATGATATTTAGATCCTACTAAGTTTTAAGAAAAAATAAAATATCCAAGAAAGATGTGATATAATTTTAAAATGTAAAAATACAATTCGCTTGCTTATTTTATACAATGCATTAATATATATTTAAATATAGCAGGGATCCCAGCAAAACATGACTGGCAAATTCCCTGATTTTTCATGATCGAATCTCAAAAAATTTCCTGACTGAATTTCAAAACATTCTCCGATTAAATGGGCCTACAGTGCAGTCTGCTACTTGTTTTTGCAATTCTCTGTCAAAATTAGTGATGTTTTCTGTAATCATCCTTTAAATTTCTCAAAAAAAAAAAAAAAAAAAAAAAAAACCTGTAAATTTTGCAATTTTTTTTCAAAAATATTTGATGAAAAATACATCTTTTTTCATTTCTTTCTCTAAGACATTTCCGTGACTTTTTAGAAAATAATTATAAATTCCCTGATTTTTCCTATATATATTGAAATTTCCCTGACTTTCCATGACTACTTTGAAATTCCACTACTTTCCACATTTTCCCTGATTTTCCATGATGCTGGCAACCCTGTATAGTTTATCACTTATAATTTTATCTGCAATATTAATTACTAATTCATATTTTTCCATTCAGTGGGATGCAGTTTTATTTTAAACCAAATATAATACTTTTTTGCTCACTAGCCGCTAAGAAGAAAAAAAAAAATCATTTTGACCAATATTTAAAAAGTGGCCACTAACGAAACTGGGTCTACCAGCCATTGGCTACTAATCAAATTTCCCAGTTTTCACCTGTAGACTGAGGAGGTTAACCAAAATTTTTTGGTTATTAAGTCTGGCTGAACTTGAAATAAAACTTCCTTATTTTATGATTTTGATGTGAATTAGTAATGTATCTTTATAAAACGAATTTCATATGAAAAATGCATCTTATCTTTATAATAAATATTTAATCATACATTATTGATTATTAACTTGACCTTTGCTTTTAATATTTTAATCATGTTAAGAATTATCTAAATTTTTATTATTTTAGTTAATTACTTCTTTTAATGTTTTATTTTATTGTAAGTCTTCATAATAGTTTCAATTTCATTGTTAATTACATTCAAATTACCGTTTGGAAAATGTAAACAAAGCAATGACCAGAAATCCACAAAACCTCTGGTTCCAAGCTGTGCAGATTTGAGGCAGTCTACTGTGTTATTTTTTTGACAAAAATTTGTGGTAGGTTTCAACAACAATAGCAATGGAAGTGCCTTTTTCAGGTAAGTTTCAGTGAAAATTATAAATCAAATTTTTCTTTGTAGATAAGCAGTGTTCAAAAAACGGACTGAGTGGGAGCCGATAACTGTAACATTCATCCTCTGTCTCATTAAATAAACAAGAAAGATAAATCAAGCATAAATCATAAACATCTTCAACACCTTTAGATTATTTTAAAAATACTTCACAGATTAATAATGTAGTTAAAACACCTAAGCAATCATTTTAGAAAACTCATAAGACATTTGAAATTTTAGCAATTACTGTCTATAGCCAAAAAAGTAATTCATTTCTCCATACAGCCCTGTACAATATATACAGATTATGCAAGTCACATATTAAGCCAAAATTTAATTTAGTCAAAAAACATGCTTAAAGCTGTTGAAATCAAATTTTTGGAAATTATCATCCATAAGCGGTCCCTGTGTATGATTTTATTTATATTCGACAAAAACTTCTTATGCTAAATATAACTATATTTAGCATCAGACTTAAAAATACACAACTTGATTAAAAACTATCTTTAAGCAATTAACGTTCATACTCATTAATGCTTACAAATTCTTTTGTGTAGCCTTGTGTATGATTTATGACATTTATAATATCCCTTAATCAAGAATGGTGCAGGGGCAGGATCATGGGATATGTATTAATGTTCTCCTCAGGCATACTTGGTCCCCTCCCCCCACCTTCTTGTTGGAGTCAAAATTTAACTGTCACCAAAAAAAAAATATTTTGATCTTAATGTAGATACCTGCATCATATCTGGTAATTTGATTCTCACCACACAAAACCTGACCTGTATCATGTTGGTTCGACTGCAAGAATTGTTTTATAAAATGACCCATGGTTAATTTATTTAAAGATGCAGCAAGTAGCTAATGATCTTTTTTCTTTGAAAGGTAGGGTTGACTATTATTGTTTCCCATTGAGTTTTGATTTTACAAGTTGGTTTGGGTTAACCTGATTTATCAAAAAGTGTCCTAAATATTGTTTCTGATTAGAATTCTACGCAAACATCAGATTATCTAATTTTACATCTCTTACCTTACTTGTGGCTCAGGTTGCAGCTAACAATTTTTATTGTGGTTGGGTTCAGATCCATGTTCAAGTAGGTTCAGATTGAGACTTAATGCATCAGGTTATCTCGGTTTTACAATTGAAAGTTTAAGAGGGCTCAGGGGTTGAAAACTTTTCAAAAAATCGCTATATATATATTTTTTAATCATCTAATTTGATTACTCAATTACTTCTTAACTCAATGCAAAAAACTGCATAAAAATATTAGCATTTTTAACGGAGTTATAAGCATTTATGTCTCAACATTTTCATAGCTGCACCCATATAATTTCAACTTTAAGTCGCGTTTTCTCAAAACTTGATTTTTGACGACTAACACAAAGATTTAAAAAAACTATTTGATAAAATGGCTTAATTTTTTTTTTTTTTTTTTTTTTTTCATGCATATAACATCATTATCTATAGAATGAATTAAGGATATAACTATCACTTAAAAAAAAATTATTAAAAAATCTCTCAAATCTGAAAATTAAAAAAAACCCTAAAAAATACAACTTTTTTTCCTTTAAAAATTCACAAAATATTAAACTATTTAAAATATATTAATTCATTCTATAGATTATGATGTTATATGCATGCAAAAAGAAAAAAAAATTAAGCCATTCGATCAAATAGTTTTTTTTTTTTTTTTTAATCTTGGTGTTAGTCGTCAAAAATCAAGTTTTGAGAATTTTCTAAATTATAATGTATATGACCTTACTCTTTAATATTTTTTATTATGCTTAAATTAAATAGAAATGTATTTGACCTAGAAGCTATGCATATTTATTTTCATTTAAATTATTCTTTACTTTCTAGGAAACAGGATTTGCTGCCATTTGGTGTGTATTCTTTTTTATCGCTGCTTGTGTAGCTGCTGCTAATGCAAGATATGATCCTGGATGGGGAGCTGCTGCTGTAAGAATAATTATTAAACTAATTTATGTTAATTATTTCACTATCTCTAATGAGTTGCAAATATGAAAGATGTTTAGTAATTGGCATTTTGATTGATAACAGTTAATTTATTTACGGCGCACTTAACTTTCTCTGTTTTTCACTGAGTTTGCTTTCCAAGATATATTTTATTATCTACAATAATTTTATAATGCAAGATAACAATATATACATACAAAAAGTTGGTATACCACAAGGTAGTTGTACATCTAATATATATCAGATTTAAAGATTATGAACGTAAATATTTTAATAATAAAATACAATATCAATATATTGATAATATAATTTTAATTGACTCTGATATACCAGTATATCTCAATTCCTAGTAGATTATCCCACTGATTTAGAAATTATGACAAACCTGCTTTCTAATAATACCATTAACTTTTTAGATCTTAAAATTATATTAAAAGAAAGCAAATTAATAACTGATATATATGACAGAATGAATTTAATTTTAAAGTTAATACATTTATTAATTTTAAATCCTGTCATCAAAATTCTATATATTGTAATATAATCCTTAATTACTTACATAGAATAAAATGTTTTTGTAATTAATGCAAATATTAAAAAGCTAGTTTATGATGCACTAAATAATAGTTTTCCTAAAAAATACATATATTCTTTAATATACAATTAGTTATTACAGGATCTCAAAAATAATTAACACATTGCATAAAAAAGTACAAAAATATTATTAAAACATAAAAATAATAATAATAAATTAAAAATTAAAAAATATTAAAAAAGATGTATATGAGTCATTCTCAGATAAAGGGAAATTTTATGTCCTTGACCAAGAAAAAAAAAAAAAAGAAAATTAATGAGTCTATCATGAATGTTTTAATTTTATTTTTAAAAATATTTAAAGAACAACATTGTGCAACTGTTCAAAAACATGGAAAAAATAATAATTTTAATATTTAAAAAAATTAAAGTTGTAAATGTCATTACCATGGCATGTCCCTAACTTCAAATTTAATAATTCAAAATTACACTTTGAAGTGTTGGAAAGCCTTTGAACCACAACAACAATATAATAAATTTTTATCTCTCTACTTATGATATAATTAACGTTAGCTTCAAAACATTTTTTTCTCTTAATTCCCTGGAGTTGATGGTCATTACCATGGTGCAAAGTGTTATCTTTCATAGCTCATCATTAGTGGGTGCCAGAGTATACTTTTAGGTGTTGTATTGTAGAGTAACACATGTTCTTACAAGCAGTGGTGTCTAACATTTTTGCAATAGGTATATACTGTTTCCTTTTGATACTTTTATTCAAAAACTGAAAACAATGTGTTTTTTGTGTGTCATTACCATGTTTAATTTCGCTAAAATATAATAATACAAATTATTAACTGTATTAATTGAATTATATAGATCTCTAGGACTGTTTTGAAAGTAAATGTACTGTAAGCCTTTAATTGCTATAATTTAGCCTAAAATGAAGTTAAACATTAAAAATGTCATTACCATGTCTTTTCGCAAACATAGTAATGGTCAACAGACCATGGAAATGAGAAATTTCAAGACTTTTTGTATTTTCTAATATTATTTCACAAAAACTATCATCAATAGCATAAATTTGAGTTTTTATAAAGATTTAAACTTACTGACTTTAATTAAATTTGAATTTACAAAAGCAATCATTTTCATTTATCTTTGTGAATAAAAATGATTTTTCTTTTACATTATTAATGTTTATATTTATTTCATGAATGATAATAACAAGTGAGTCAATGATTAAATATATATTTTTTATTTTTAATGCATTTATATTTTATGAAATTGAATTATAAAATAATTAATTTGATCTTCCAATTATAAATTTGGGTTTCTATAAAAAAAAAAAAAAAAAAAAAAAAAAAAAAAAAAAATAGAAAATTAAAAAAGTTTTTTTTTTAAAGGCAAAATTTTTTTAAATCTGAGAATGACCCATATAAAAGGATGGCTGGGTGTGTAGATGCTAGAGTACAGAGGAGGGAAGTGTTGTCTGGATAATACGCAATGGTTAATTAATATTATTTTTAAAAAGAGAGAATGGGAAATGTATTTGTTAAATTGAAAAACATATAATGGATGTGTAATTGGCACTAATGTATGGATAATTGTATTGTTACATTAATTAATACATGATTAAATTGTATCTAACTTTTAATAAATTAGAGACCTATAATCTATTTCTTAGTGTATAGGGTAAATATATTAATTATATATTTTTAAATCTTAAATCATCTTATTAAGATATTGAGTTTAGCATAGTCAAATTAAATGATTTTGTTTAAATCTTAATAGGGTAAACTATGGTGTGTGGTTTATTTTTTCTGTTATCACATTACTCCATTTTTAATGAATTTATTTATTATTATCATGTTGATAATTATTTTTATTTTTTTCCCTTTTCATTTTGCTATTCAGTTTGGTAATTTTGGTGTGCCATGTTTTTGATGTTTTTTCTTAGTTTGGTTTTGTGTGTGTCGGTAGCCCAAATTCGTACTGTTGTGATTTTTCATGGCAAATATGAAGATGAATCCACACACTTTATTTGTAGTTCCAAAGTATTTGGGGCCTGAAGATTCTGCTTTGGTTCTACAAATTCCATTTGTATTCATATTTTAATTATTTATTTTTCCCCTCCATCTTCAATGGGGTAAAAGTTATTAAATTCAATGGTTCATATATTGTAATACAAATAATGGTTATCCTTACTAATATTATAAATCGGAAAGTGAGTTTGTTTGTTTGTTCCGCTTTCGCGCCGTAACTACTGAACCGATTGCTTTGAAATTTTGCAGACGTAAAGTTAGAAGTCCGGATTAAATAATAGGGTAATTTTTATTTATTTTATTCAAATATTTTCCTTAATAATTCAAAATTTAATTATTTTTCATACAAAATCAATAGGCATTTTTCAGATTTAACCATTTTCCTTTCCTGTTGCCAAGAAAATAAAAAAATGGAAGAATAATTTTTCAGCGGCAATGAATTTTTAATAGAAAACTTCCACGCGAAAAACTATAATAAAATAATTTAAAAGAAAATAAATATGACGTCATGTTTGAAATAAAAATAAAAGGTGTATTTTTTATAATGCATTTAACAAGGATATTTGTTTAGTTAATGGGAATTTTTGTGTAAAATATGGTTGACATAAATTAAAAGTAAAAAAAAATGAAAAAGAATTATATTTTTAATAAAATGGTTCACTCATGAAAATGTGACGTCATAGTTGAAATAAAACAGGTACTTTATAGCAGTTGTTAAAAATATAAGGGGTATGAATATCAGTAGCTAATGGAGCGATATAAATAATGACGTCATATTTAAAATGAATCAGAAATATTTTTACTTATATTAATTAATAAGTTTTAAGCTACATACAAATTAATATTTTTATTCAAAACTCATAATTATCAATGGAAGAAATTTTTTGTGGAAAAAAGGTGGAAAATAAAACTACTGATTAATATATTTTTGGCTTGATTTTTTAACACTTTCGTACAAAGTTGAAAAGTTATTATGCTTTCGGTTTGTCTGTCTGTCTGGTCGCTTTCTAACTTTCGTAAATATTCTCCGATTTCCATGAAATTTTTGAACGTTCTTAACATTTACCTAACACAAATACCTATTGAAAATACAGCTTCTACCATGATTAGTTTATTTACAGGGATTGTCAAAAAAATTTCCTTACATTACGGCATTATGGGGAAAATCGTTTTAATTAAATTTAACGATGTTACAGCCTGTAGAACATATTCAAATTTATATGCATTTACAAAGTGCACTAAAATATGCATTTTGTAAAGTATGTAGTGAAAAGGGCACTTACTATTCATTTACAGGGTCAGACAGAAGAATTCCATTGCATAGGAATAAAGGGAGGAACAGTTTCCGACAAATTTTATTATGGTAAACGATTTCATGTATAATCAAATTGATATATGTTGCTGAGACTTAATGTAAGTTATTTCATGCATAATACGAAGTGCATAGCATTTACAGGGACACACAAAAGATTTCAAATATTATATATTCTATCCGAAGTACTGTATATCATGGATGATGACTGTTGCATGGATGAAATGCATTTTGAATTATGATATGTGCTTTTAAGTTTCTCTAAATGTATGCATATTAAATGGAGAGTATAAATGGTAATAGTATAAATAGTTAAATTTAGATATACGGGGTTACACAAAAGATCTCGGAAAAGTTACTGAATATGAGCGTAATTTACTTAAAGGTGGTTTTTAAATAAAATATGCATTTTTATTTTGAACTGCATTTAGTAAACTAAGAAATGTTTGTAGTATATATATAAAATGATAAACAGGGTCCCACAAAGAACTGGATATAAGGTTGTCTTCGGATGATAATTTCTGAAAATGTAATTTAGGTAGTAATAAGAAATATTTTTGTTTGAAATAAATTTTAGAAAGATACTTTCGTGTATTAAAGGCACTTGGAAAACTACAGGGCTGAACAAAAGAATTCAAGAATGTTTCTATCTATTAGTATTAATCGCTGAAAGGAAAATTTTGACCAGCAAACAAATTAGCAAATAGGGATTATCAAAAGTTTTTTTACCATAAATTTGCGATAAAAAGTTAATTACACATGCTTTTCATCATCGAAATTTTTTGCTTGATTGATCAATTATTTCTTCTTTAAATGTTATGTGAACGAAGTCACGGGTAACTGCTAGTATATATATAAGAATAAAGTATTGGAATCATGAAAGTTTTCCTTTTATGTCTTTTAATGGATTTACATATATGTGGATGTCCTGAACATGATTTGATGATTTTTCTGAAAATGTTTACTGTCAGCCTGTGTATGATACAAATTTTATGTCTCCTCTGACTCAAGAACTAGTGCACAGAATTTAATTAAACTTCTGTTAGACCTTGACATAAATTGTGGTTGAATAATGTTCTAATGTATGCCACATATGTGTCCAGTATGTTATAAAACACATTGCCAACTAATGTTATGTGTGTACCAGGAACTAGAGATTATAATAAGGACTTTAGGAAGAATGTGTGTATTGGCAGGATGGAAAAATAACTGAAATGGATCTATATGAATTATACTTAAAATTAGCAATAAATTTTACCAATATTGCATCTTGCTTTAAAATCCTAGGTCCATAGAGGAAATTTTTCTTGTAAACATTCTTATAAACTCAATGTTAAAGTTACCTGTCCTTTCACAAGAGTGCAAATTGTGATTATCGTCAGTTTATCCCAAAGGGAAAATTACGAATTTGCTTTTTTTTTTGTTGTGAAAGAAAAACCCATGATTTCAATAATTGATTATCCCTTCAAAAGAAATTCTTGAATTTGGGAGAAAAAATGGGGAGGGAATTTCTAAATAGGTGTAAAGCAAAAGATTTTCTTTTTAAAGTTGGCCTGTTCTCACCTCCGAATCACATGTATGTCTTGTGTTTAAGTGAAGTCAAGAAAGGATTTTAGATTGTGTGTAGGAAGAGGAAGGAAGTTAAACAAAAAAAAAACTCAATTCTAAGTCCCCTCCCAAAATTAATTTTTACTTTTGAAAAAGAAGGGAATTACAATCAGGATTTTTTTATAGTAATTATATAAATTTGTTTAATTATAATTACATATGTGTGTGTGTATGTGTGTTTGCTTTTATTGTATAAGTATGATTATTTTTTAACGATTTTCCTGTCTTGTTTTAGTTTTTTGGATTTGCAGCAATGTGTGTTTTTGGATATGAAGCTTATCTAAAATATACAAAATGGAGAAGTGGCGATATTGCTCAAGGAGAAAGGCAATCAAGCACTGTTACATCAACCACTACTGCCACTGGCCCTAGCTATCCCACTTATTAATTTCTGTAAGTTTATTTATTATTTCTAGTTTATTTATATGTTATTATGTCTAGAATGTGTCTGATTTATTATTTAGTTTATATATAATAAACTAAATACAGGGAGGATTGGGTAGAGGAGTGTTAGTGATGTATTTTTAATTGTCTTTGCAGATTTGATTTATGCATTACGACACTCTGGTCGAAACCCACTGCCACTACTGCAACAGTTTATTATGTATAGCATTTAGTCTGAAACATTGCTGTGCTTTTATAAAATACTTCGCTGCCAATGAAGCCAGAGCTTTTTGTTTTTCTTATTTAAGTTGTATCTGTTGACTTTCTTTGATGTTTTCGTTGTTTATATTCAGTTTAATGATGGTGCAAAATTCTGAATTTCTGAATCCATTTAAACATAATGTGCTATATATAATTTGTGTATTTATTTGCAGTTGTAGATTCTATACATTAATGTTATTTTTAGCTATATTTTTAACCTGTTTTTACCTTAAATAAATCCATATAAATAAACAATTAATAATCTAAAATTAACTTAAACATATCTCTGGCTTAATTTTATACAGGAAAGTTACACCAAAATCAATTAAAAAGGAAATGAAAATTGTAATTGTAAGAGTGGAAAAAATTTAATATTGTATAAAGTTTTCTCGAATGAACAGTAAACTGTTAGTTAATATGATTATCATTTTTGAAGTTATAAAGATGTTTCTTTTATGCAGTTCAGTAATAGAACATTTAAAACTTGGGACATCATCAATCCATGATTTTAAACTTCTATTTACCAGACAAATTGAAACAGAGGCTTGAAATTTGGTATGTACTTAGAATGAAAATGAAATAATAAGACAAAGCCTGTTAAATTTCATAACCTTAGTTATCCATAACTATTTTTTCGGACTTTCAAAATATCCATTCTGATGAAATATGTGTAAAAATTTTCACAATTATTTCTTTTAAAGAATGAATGTAACATAAAAGGTTTAAATTTTATTTGGAATTTCAACGTATTTTATAAATATTTTACACATGGATGTTTTATTTTAATATTTTATATTATGCATATCCATGATGGCTAAATACAGTAGAGTCCCACTATTCTAAAAAACTACCTATTCTAAACAGGATTTAGAAAAAAAAAATTAATAATAAAATAAAATTAAGACGTTCATGGAAAAACGTATATTTATTGTTATGCAAAGAAGTTAGAGGCATACATAGAGCCTAAGCTTGATGAAAATGTCTGAAACAAAGTTGGGACCAAATCTGGTTACTTACAGTATATGGTGACTTTATTTATAACATTCTGTAGAATCATTTTTAATTACTGCTAAATACAAAATTTATGGGGTTTTTTATTTTTTACAACTTTTACTTAGAATTTTAAAAAAAATTGATTTTCCAAACGATTGCAAGATTTATTCTATACTATGTATGATGGGTAAGTAAAAGAACTAATTTATGCACACTTAAAAAGTAAAGGCAGTTTTTTTATTTTTTCTCTCCTCTCTGACAAAGAGCACTAAATCAACTAAACAACTTTTTTGTCATTGTTGACTTATGTAGGGAGAGAAAAGTGTATTTATTTCTATAATGCTACAACTGTAGTTTTTATTTGACGAATTTGTTATACATTAAAAGTAAATTTTAAATTAAGTTATTAGAAATAACAGAACTTGTTCACCATGAACCGATCAATGCTGTATAGAGCTAACATTAGCAGATCTTTCTGCACTTAATTTAGAGGTTAACATGTCAATACTTGATTATTACTAATAGAATCTGCCTATTTTGAATTCCCCCTAAACCGAATAGTGTTCGGTCCCAATTAGTTCAGGATAGCTGGACTCTACTGTATTATGGTAGCCACCAACAGCTAGTTTTGTAATGCATATTTATATAAAGTTTATTTTAACTGTATGTGTGTGTGCATAATTTTTTTAAATGTTTTTTATTTTATATTAAAGAAAATGTAACTTATTTTTGATAAGCATTTGTAAGAAAAAGATTTTCCATTTGAAGAAAAAAGCTTTTTGTGTCACTTCAAATTTTATGAATATTTTTAATTCTTAGAAATATTTTTGTTTTGTTTGCATAAATATCTTTAAAATTTTCAAGTGTAAAGAAAATTCAACAGTTTAAAATTGTTTCAAGGTTAATTATCTCATTTTATAAAAAAAATTCTTAATTATAATCTTAAGTACAGTATAGGGCCAGTTATCTGGAAACCCTGTATCAGAAAGTTCCGAAAACCAGAATGCAAAATGAAAACCAAAAAATAATTTGTTTCATTTCAAAAATGTATTTTACATCAAGCATGGAATATAGCAGATATATATAAACATATATCCAAAGGTGATACAATTTGTGGCCATCTGTGATTTTTTCCCCTTTTTTATGGTTTGAATAAACATGAAGTGGAAAACTTTAAAATTTCTATGAAGGAAATTATTACAGATCTGCCTGACTAAGCTAAGAAACAATCAAGTTCAAATTTGCAATTGTTAGAACAATAATCAGTGGAAAATTATCCTTGCTGCTGATGATATTTTTGTAAGTCATCTGATAACTAAAATGTTACATCATAATGACAAATGATATGTCTAATTAAAATAATGATCAGAGTAAGCAGAAAAAAAAAAAAAAAAATCAAAAGGACTACTGATATTTTTCAACTGAATAACAATGCAACTGAATGCAACAAAAAAAGTTACTTCCATGAACAGCAATGAGGAATTTGCAGACATCGGGAAATCAATAAACTACATACTATTATTTTTAACACAATCAAACTGATTGGTAAAGTTATCATACGAATTAATTATTTCCAGCTGAGCGAAAAATTGCCCAGGCCAGGAATCGAACCCGGATACTTGGCTTACAAGGCCAATGCTTTTACCTGTTAAGCTATCTGGGCGATAGCCGGCTGGGATTTTTCGCTCAGATAACCTTATAGGTCGTAACATCTGGTCTGTTATTTGAAACAGCTCGCAGAATAAACCGCAGGTAATGGAACTCCACATAACGATGGATACGTAATTATACTATTATTTTTAACACAATCAAACTGATTGGTAAAGTTATCATACGAATTAATTATTTCCAGCTGAGCGAAAAATTGCCCAGGCCAGGAATCGAACCCGGATACTTGGCTTACAAGGCCAATGCTTTTACCTGTTAAGCTATCTGGGCGATAGCCGGCTGGGATTTTTCGCTCAGATAACCTTATAGGTCGTAACATCTGGTCTGTTATTTGAAGTTATTTGAAGGTATTTGAAGCCAAGTATCCGGGTTCGATTCCCGGCCTGGGCAATTTTTCGCTCAGCTGGAAATAATTAATTCGTATGATAACTTTACCAATCAGTTTGATTGTGTTAAAAATAATAGTATAATTACGTATCCATCGTTATGTGGAGTTCCATTACCTGCGGTTTATTCTGCGAGCTGTTTCAAATAACAGACCAGATGTTACGACCTATAAGGTTATCTGAGCGAAAAATCCCAGCCGGCTATCGCCCAGATAGCCTAACAGGTAAAAGCATTGGCCTTGTAAGCCAAGTATCCGGGTTCGATTCCCGGCCTGGGCAATTTTTCGCTCAGCTGGAAATAACTAATTCGTATGATAACTTTACCAATCAGTTTGATTGTGTTAAAAATAATAGTATAATTACGTATCCATCGTTATGTGGAGTTCCATTACCTGCGGTTTATTCTGCGAGCTGTTTCAAATAACAGACCAGATGTTACGACCTATAAGGTTATCTGAGCGAAAAATCCCAGCCGGCTATCGCCCAGATAGCCTAACAGGTAAAAGCATTGGCCTTGTAAGCCAAGTATCCGGGTTCGATTCCCGGCCTGGGCAATTTTTCGCTCAGCTGGAAATAACTAATTCGTATGATAACTTTACCAATCAGTTTGATTGTGTTAAAAATAACAGTATAATTACGTATCCATCGTTATGTGGAGTTCCATTACCTGCGGTTTATTCTGCGAGCTGTTTCAAATAACAGACCAGATGTTACGACCTATAAGGTTATCTGAGCGAAAAATCCCAGCCGGCTATCGCCCAGATAGCTTAACAGGTAAAAGCATTGGCCTTGTAAGCCAAGTATCCGGGTTCGATTCCCGGCCTGGGCAATTTTTCGCTCAGCTGGAAATAATTAATTCGTATGATAACTTTACCAATCAGTTTGATTGTGTTAAAAATAATAGTATAATTACGTATCCATCGTTATGTGGAGTTCCATTACCTGCGGTTTATTCTGCGAGCTGTTTCAAATAACAGACCAGATGTTACGACCTATAAGGTTATCTGAGCGAAAAATCCCAGCCGGCTATCGCCCAGATAGCTTAACAGGTAAAAGCATTGGCCTTGTAAGCCAAGTATCCGGGTTCGATTCCCGGCCTGGGCAATTTTTCGCTCAGCTGGAAATAATTAATTCGTAGAATAAACTACATGTTTTTCTGATAGTTACAGACTCATACTTTCCAAAAATTTCATCAAAAATGTAAAAAAATGGGTCAATAATTTTTAAATTAAGCTTAAAGTTAACAGAAAAGCACGCATCTCAAAAACACTGCATGATTGGCTGTGACGTCATAGTTCATGATATGCCCAATGTTTACGTTTTGTTAAAAGGCGTTTTTGAAGCAAGCAAGCGGCTTTATATATTGTAAGCCTGTGTTTAGGAAGCATTTTAAATTTCTTTTTACATCCAAATTTAATTATTCTTTTTAATCTTTATTAGATTTCATCAATCTACCGTATTAATGGAAATAAAATGAAATTATTTCCAGTATTGAAGAAAAGTTTCAATTAAAAAAAAATCAGCTACACTGTCTGTTTCTTTTTAACAAATTAAAAACATAAATTCTCTTTGTAAAATATAAGTTAAAGCTTTTTTTAATGTTGCAGCTAGGAAAATTTAGACATATATATATAACAATAATAAGCAAAACAGTTGTCTTTAATCTGCACTAACGCAATATGCATATTTGAGAAGGCTTACCATGTTCTTAAAAATATAAAAAAAATTGTTTCCGTGCATAAATTGTTTTAAAACGTTCTATTCTCATGATTGCCACAAATAACATTTTTTGTTTCTTTTGATTACATTTCCTACCTATTTTAAAACAACATACATGGTAAATTCCTGCTAGAAAGGTTTTAGTTTGAAAATTGTAGTTGTCAAGAAAGAAACATTTTATTTCTAGCACGGATCCTATGTATGGCTTTGTAATTCATTTTTTTTTCTATTTTTAACTGTATATTTACTGTACACTCTATATTGAACTCAAGAATATATATTAATTTTTTTCCTGGTCTAATTTCCATATTTCCTAAAGAGTGAAAATTTCAAAGAAACTCAATTTTAAGCAGAGGATTTGTATACAAAATAACCTGACTTCAGGGTCTGGTAAGCTTGAATATAAAATCAAAGAATATTAGAAAATAATCAGACGTGAACAAAATCAGAACACAAACACCGGGTACAACAATGATTTTGGAATCCACTGTGCACAGTCTACAGTCTTCACAAGGAATAATAATAATAATAATAATAAAGACATTTTTTTCTCTGACCCCTTCCCTGCATGCTTGTACATTGTAGCATGTTGAAATAATTTTATGCAATCAGGAGCAAAAGTAGTCGTAAATTTTTCTTGCATTCCATCGTGTTATTCTATTTTTTTTTTCTGGTTGCAATACCTTTATATTAGCATATTTATTTATGCTATTCAACTTTAGATTATTATTAATAGAAATTTGACAAAAGTTTACTGTTTAGTACTTTTAAATAGAACACTGACTGATAGTTTAAAGAAAGTGCACAATTGTAAAATTGGTGCTACTGATAACTGCCCAGTTTTGCCCTTTATTAAGACTATTTTCAACTGCTCTGTTCAACAAACGCAAAATGTTTTTACACATTTATGAATTTATTTTTTAATGGAAAGATATAAAATTGATAAGCCTGACTATGGAAGCTATTTGGAATCGAAATTGTTTTCCACTTTGTGATAAAAAAAAATGCTTATTGAGTTATAAGAGATTTTGATCACGTGATAAACATACTTTTCTTTCTAGCAGAAATTCGGTTCAAAACGCCTATTTTGACAATATTTTCTAAAAAATCTACTGTTTTTAACAACAAAGAAAAAAAAAGTTTGATTATATAGTTTCTGAATAACAACACCTGCTTATTTCATGCATTTCCGAACAGAAATAAATTAAACTTACATATTATATCATAAAGTTGCCCTTTTGGATTTAAAAGCCACCATGGGTTCAGAAAGCAAAATCCAGTGAGGTGCAAGATTTTAGATCAAATGTGCCAATAAGTCTAAAAACTGTGTGTGCAGTTTTTTTAAGAATGATCTTGAAAAAATATTTTTTCCTAATCAATGAAGCGGAACTTTGGCTAATTTTTAAGGTGCGTTCGTAATTATATAAATATGTAGCACCTATTGTTGTCGCTCAGTCTGTCTGTCCGCATATAACAATGCAAAAGCTACCCAACCGAATCGTTTGAAATTTAAAATACATTGGGTCATTCCATGTCAAATCAACCAAAAAAATTCAATATTCAACCTGACTATTTCCGATTTCAATGAAACTGCTAGGAATCATTCTCTATGATGATATAAATTAGAGCATATTTTTATTTTGTGTTTATCGCTTTAAATTTTTATACAATTAATTATTTAAATTTTGAAAAATCATCATTTTTTGACTTGCATAAATATTTTCATTTTTGAATTTCTCAAGTTCTATCAAACATAGAAAATTTTATGACCACTCATTTCAAAGAGGAGTTTATAAGGTTTAATTTGATATGCAAGTCGACTATGTATAATTAAAATAAATAAAATTTAAAATTTTTTAAAATTTTAAATTTGAAAATTTTTTAGATAGTCATTTTTAAAAATTTTGAAAAAATTGTATGTTTGTTGTAATATTATAAGCTTTAAATTCTGAAATTTTTAGAGTGGGATCTCAATGGGATCAGGAGTTATTAAATAAAAGCAAAAATTACCATTAAAATAGCAATTTAATACTGTCTATTTTGTTATTTATTTATGATTTGTATTTTAATTTTCAGCTTTTATTTCATTACTCCTGATCCCATTGAGATCCCACTCTAAAAATTTCAGAATTTAAAGCTTTTAATATTACAACAAACATACAATTTTTTCAAAATTTTTAAAAATGACTATCTAAAAAATTTTCAAATTTCAAATTAAAAAAAATTTAAAATGTTATTTATTTTAACTATATATAGTCAACTTGCATATCAAATTAAACCTTATAAACACCTCTTTGAAATGAGTGGTCATAAAATTTTCTATATTTGATAGAACTTGAGAAATTTAAAATTGAAAATATTTATGCAAGTCAAAAAATGATGATTTTTCAAAATTTAAATAATTAATTGTATAAAAATTTAAAGCAATAAACAAAAAATAAAAATATGCTCTAATTTATATCATCATAGAGAATGATCCCTAGCAGTTTCATTGAAATCAGAAAAGGTCAGGTTGAGTCATTGGTTGATTTGGCGTGGAATGACCCTATTACATAATTTTGTCGAGTCATTTCAAATTTTATGAAAATCAGATGGATAGATCAATTACAGGGACAATCAAAAGGATTCCGTTACATTACGGTCAATGGGGAAAAAAAATTTCAAATGCATTTTAATCGTTTGAAATTTAAAACGCATATTTATTACATAATTTTGTTGAGTCATTTCAAATTTTATGAAAATCGGATGGACAGATCAATTACAGGGACATTCAAAAGGATTCCGTTACATTACGGTCAATAGGGAAAAAAGTTTTAAATGCATTTAAATCGTTTGAAATTTAAAACATATAATTATTGCGTAATTTAGTCGAGTCATTTCAAATGTTATGAAAATCGGATGCATAGATCAATTACAGGGACAATCAAAAGTATTCCGTTACATTACGGTCAACGGGGAAAAAAGTTCCAAATGCTTTTTAATGGTGTTACACTCATTTGAACATAATAGAATTAGCATGAATCTGAAGTATGTACTAAAATATACATTCTGTACAATCTGTGATGCAAAGAATATTTATTATTAAATTACAGGGCCACACAAATGTATTTCACTAAATAATGTTATACAGTAAAACATTGTTTGGGGCGTGTTATAATTATATTAAACTACTTCACATTTTTTGAATAAGATATACGTTAATGAAGTATAATAAAAATTACTCCCTCCATATTTACAGGAACACAAAGATTTCGACCACTATACTGTATCCAAAGTACGCTCTACTCTACTATATCAGCAAGATCTGAATATTTTAAAACTTCATTATCGTACGAACGTACCTCATTTGCTACGCTTCATGTGCAATTTTCAACTTGTTCAATCTAAAACTACACCAATTTCAGGCATGTGATTATCAAAGCGATTTGTAGCTGAACAATTTTTCATTTTTCTTTAAATTATTTCTTTAAGTTTTTATCTATAAGTGATTGTTGAAATGAAAAAAACTTCTTTAAACACCATAAAATAAGTTAACTGCGCTTATTTTATGGTGTTTAAAGAAGTTTTTTTCATTTCAATTGTGTATAACACCAGCTTCAATTTTATACATTTAAGTGATTGTTGTTTCATTAGAGCAGTCTTTTTCTTCTCCTGCCTTATAACGTCTGAAAAATTCGTTTCTAAACATTGATTTAACTGCCTTTTCTGCCTTTACCCCCCCCCACAAAAAAAAGGGAAAAAATAAACGTGACATACTCCATTACTGTATATACCCTTAAAAAAAAAATGCCGTATATTCTCTGTTTATCTAAAGAGCTTTAACTAAATGCTCTGTAGAGCTCTGTAAAGTATATTTTCTGCATTTTCTAAGTACCCCCTTTTTTTTATACACCTTTGTATATAAAATTGCTTTTATTATTATTGTGATAACAGGTAAAGGAATAATTCCGGATTTAGAATAATTAAATGCCATGTTCCGCAAATTAAATCATTGCTACTGTTTCAAATAAGAAATTTAGACAATGTTTTATTTTGCATAACTGTACTAATAATTAGGCAAAATATAAAACTGTTAACAAAAATATATGGTTATAATGAGGGTGTAATGCCAGTCATAATATATAATGTAGAACACATGGATTTTTATAAGAGAGAAAGAAAGCCGAAAAAGAAAGAAGAGAAAAAGAAAGCGGAAATATCAAGCGCGGTATTCAACGCACAATGCCTCCGAACACGTATAGATGGGTGTTGTCATGAACAATGACATCACAACTCATGGCGTAGGAAAAGTATCGTTTTCACGACACGGTAAATAGTGCTATGTAAAAATCGTTATAAATCAATAACTAAAGCTCAAAATCAAAAAAAAAAATTTTACTTCCCGTCATGTCTTTTAGTTTTCTATTGTTTTTAGATAAAATTAGAAAATGTGAAAATTCCTCATTCATGTCATAATGCAGGACACACTATAAGCAGACAATCTTAATATTTTTTTTCTAAAAAACAAATCAAAAGATTCTGCTTTCAAGTCTTATATGTTAATGTATTTTTTTTTCTTTTCGTGAAAATAAGTGATTTACATAAATTGATATTTATGTATTTTATACTACTATTTTGAATTACTCTTAAACTCAAATAAAGTGTTCCGAATTACAGAAAAACCCCCTATCCAGAAAAACAGATGTCTATGCATTCTGGATAACAGATCCTATGCTTACACCCTTGTGACAACGTTTCATGATATTTGTGTGTGAAAATTTGTTTTTATCCAACTACTGTCTCAAATCTGCAAATGTCACAATTCTTATTCTTTTTAAGTGCTATTGTACAATGAGGATAGAAAGACACAGGTTTTGTTTTCTAGTAAATCTGGAAAAGGACTTAAAGAAAGCAAGGATAGACAAGTGATAGATATTCTGCAATTTCCTTATGTCATTAACACATATAGGTGGGGCTTGTTCTGCTTTAACCATTTGGTAGACCTCCTCACCTAGCTGAAACTGTCATTAACATACTTAAGATGCAAAGACTTTAGAATCAGATAGATATTTATTTTTATATCCCATGAATAGTAATTCAATGCCCTTTCATACTTATTTTTTAAGTATTCTAAAATGCTTTAAGAAGTTTAGACAACATTCTTGTTTCTCAAATAGCATTTTTTTTTCTTTTTTATCAATTTGAGAATAAATAAAAAAATTTTGAGACTGGAAATTGGTATAAAAATCAAGCCTCAGTCTGTATTGGATGTATATTATATTTATACTGATTTTGACACCTGGTTTAAATTCATTTTTGTCAACATTTCTATTAAAGAATTTAAATCAATTTAATTACTAAAATTTAGAAATATTTATTTGGAATTATGAGTAATTTGAAAATAGATTTTATACAATGTTCAATAATTGTTTTATGCATAGAGCAGATGTCTTGAATGTTTTTATAAATATATATGTTTCTCTTTTAGATTTTTCATTGTTTCTGCTGTTTAAGAAGTGCACACCTTTCTTTCATATACATATTGACTGTGGAATGAGGTCATCACTTGTTACAAAGCCCAGTCTTTTTTCATATTTGTTAAATTTTATCTGATTTATTATTATTATTATTTATAAATTATATGTGGTTCTCACTAAGTTTTGTATTTGGTAATCACACTTCATGTACAAAAGAAATGTTTATTTTTCTTCTCTTTTCAAGTGCATTGATAGTTATTCAAAAAAATACATAAAGCCTTAAATGTACATATATTTTTGCTGTAAATGATATGCTTCTAGTTTGTTATTTGATAATAGCTTTTGCTCAAAGCTACTTTTATAGAATTTATGATTAATTTTACTGCCTTGTTATGAACTTTGAAGTCGTTGACTATTGAATCTCAGGGATAGATACAAGTTGCACAAATTACATTATAATTTCTCCCTGTCCTGTAATTTTGACATCTAAAGATAAAGAGTAATCATAGAAATTATTTTTAAAAAAACTGCAAAGTGCTTTAATATTGTTTCTTAAAGCAAAGCTGTATCTCTTGCTGTTAAGAAGAACTTGTTGTTCTGTTGTTTATCTTAAATAATGACAATGGATATATTTAAGCCTTTTGTAACTGTTGGGGCCTTATATTTACTGAGTAACTGCTTTATTTCTGTAAGTACTTTCCATAAAATTTTAATTAGCCATAGCTAATGTTTGAAGAATTAACTTTGAGTTTTTTAGTAACTACAAGGTTTGCACTTCATTTAAAATTGTAGAAGCCAAACTGATTCTCTGGTGAAGAGCTGAGTTAATTCAGCGATGAAAATACAAACTAGTCCCCCCCCCCCCCCCATAAAAAAAAAGAAAATTACATGCATATTAATGACTACTATAAGTGGTGCTCTTCTCTAGCAGCTATTCTAAATTATTATTGATAATTATAGATTCAAATTGCATTTTTCAAAGCCCTTTTGCTCTCTTACAAAAAGTAACTTTTTCTTTTAAGGAGACAAAGGGGGGGGGGGGGATTTGTGAGATAATTATTGACTCACTATTTAAGGTTTGAGAGTCATGTTTAGTGAATTACCTGATATTTATGCATAAAATGTAAATAAATGCAAACTCTGTAGCTGCCTTTAGCTGTGAAAAATCAAACAAATTTTAACCAGTGTTTAATGTTTTGTAAAGGATTTTATAATTGTATGTGCATATATTTGTAATACAATTTTATAGATTTGTACATGTATGGATAACTGATTTAAATATATACAGTGGACTTTCATGAATGTGTCTCCACTTAAGATGCATCTCCAGTTAATGTGTACAATCACTTTCTCTCTCTCCCCCGCCCATCATATTCTAATTAATGTTAAAGACATTGTTTAATGTAGACTTTTGTTGATGTGGCCAATAAATGTCTGCCATCAAAAGTCTGTATTAACAGGAATTCACTGTATAAAGATATGTGCTATATACAGCATATGTGTATTAGCATATGTGTGGGAATTAATTTGTAAAAGGGATTAAAAAAAAAGAATTTAAAAAATATGTATTAAAACACACAAAACAATAGTAAAATATAGAATTATTATATTATAATATTGTTGAATTAAATTCTTAGAAAATCTTTGTATTCATTGTATGTAGCAAAGAACTTTTACAGAACATTTTGACTTCTGCTGCTGACAGCAATAGTTAAAATGTTTTCTGTTTGTATTAAAAATTCTTTTGTAGGCTTAAATGACCTGATTATAATGTGTGTGTAAATTTGTGATCAAGAAATATAAATAATTTTAATTTTGGTGGTATTGTTAAACTTCCATAACTTCTATAATCAAAATCTAAATATTTTTTCTTACAAAGTCCATGTGTTATTATTCTGTCATTTAACCAGTGGGCTTCACACTTCGGTTCTTCACTTCATGCTAGTATGTTTTAAGATTCTGTAACTTCAAATGCATATAACTTTGTTGGCAATATAATGTTAATCAAATGTAACACATATTTCCTATACACAAAATTTAATGAGAAATCAAACTGAAATGTATTGTTTTTTAACAGCAATTTCATTTTGTTAATAGAAAGTATGAATTAATGAAAGCTATTAAAAAAAAAAAAAAAAAAAAAAAAAAAAAAAAAAAAATGCAGACATTTGAAATGTTGATTTATGCATATTGACACTAGTGTGAAGTTCAAATGTTAAATTTATTCATATGCAAATTTTCCTCGATTAGTGCCGTTAATTATTCTGTGATGTTACCACGCTAATTAAAACATATTTCATTGAAAAAAACTACAATATTGTTTTTGATGAATTGGTGTTAGAATGCAAATATTACATATTTTTTCTACTTGCTAAAATTATCTTAGAAAGTTTTTAAATATAGAAAATATTTTATTTAACTGTTGATGTGTTTCAACTCATCACAGAGTCACTTTCAAAACAATTAAAAATGTTATTTCAAAGTTGCACGGTCTATAGTGCATTGAACTGAAACATAATCATTCAATTTTACATTTGACTCTCATTATTTATTATTTTACTTGAAACTTTTGTATTTTTTGAAACTATTGAGCAACTTGTGCTACAATTTTGGTAGGTTGAATGATTTTGTATCAATACATAT
Organism: Maratus speculifer; assembly: GCA_964019185.1. NCBI lineage: Eukaryota > Metazoa > Arthropoda > Arachnida > Araneae > Salticidae > Maratus > Maratus speculifer. Next base: position 48,870,856 of record OZ025290.1, on the reverse strand, counting down.
GGAGTTTTTATGTGTTAGAATCCACAATACTACTTGGTTATCCTGTCGCCAAATTATACAAATTGGCAAAATGTTTCTTTTAAATAACAAAAGAACAAATATATTAGTAGAACATTAATAAAGATTGAAATTAAAAATCACTTGATGACGTAACAAACACATGTATCATGTTTAATGTCAAGTGAATGTGATATTTACAATCAAACATTATTGGCATTTAATCTTAGAATTTGGCGGCAGTAATTTGGTCGACATGATAACTAAGTAGTAGCGAATCCACATATCTAAGCCAAGTGCGAGATGTTAATTGAACATATTAAAAACATTTTTCAATTGATGAAGAGCAAATTCAGCTCATAAATCCAAAACAGGGGCTCCATGATTTTGTTTATAGTATTTATCATTAAATATAAAAAATATATTATGGATGATTATATTAAGCCCTCTTTTTATTAACTTCATATTATATTCAAAATCTTTTACCTTATCAATGTTATTACAAATGTGATTGCAAACTTCCTGTGTGTCAATTGACAGATATAGTGACACAATATTAAGACTAGCTGTAATATAATTATTCAGAAATGATATCTGTTTTATTTTCTGAATAAATTTTCTCATTTCTGTTGACTTAATAGTGAATCTTGATTCTGATGATAATTGCTTTAAGAAAAGGACCTGGGTCTTTTCTTTAATAAAAAGTTGATCTGGAGCATTTGGAAAAAGTAGGATGCAGTGGCTTTTAATACCTTTTTAATTGCTTTTTAATATTTGCTTAATAGCCAAACCATCTCTGAAATAGAAAAATATAATTTGCACTAAGATTGATCTAATTAATTCTGATAATTATTCAGGAGTTTATGAAATACCCTTAATTAGAGCAAACAGATCAAGAATTATTATAGTGAAGTGACAAGAAGGAAATTTAAATACAGAAAGAAAGAACATATTGCTGATATTAAATATAATAAAAAAACAACAGAAGGGAAAGGAGGTTTGCCCATTTCATTCTTTATAAAAATTTTGCATGCATTTTTAAAAAAAATTACTGTACTGATTAAAAATCACACTAACTGAAGCTGCCTTAAATGAGGGATACTTGTATTGTTGACAGTTTGGTGTTCATCTTATACAGCAGATATAAGCTAAAATCATACTTCATTTTAGTTTAAGGTTGTCTTAGTTGCAAAAATACATGATGTATAAGTTTTTCTTAGCGTAAGAGTTTAAATGGCTTATATATTTTATTATTTATTATATAATTTTTTTGCTATTGTAGTACCATCATTATAAATAGAAAGATGTTTACATTTTTCACGCTTGCATTTTTTTTGTAAATGATGTCTATAAGCAGTTTAAATTGTTATATAACCATAATTTTTCTAATGTTCATTTTTAAAAATATATAGAGATAAAATTATTCTTGTTATATATATATTTATATATATATTTGTATAAATAAAGCAGTATTTATTGTAAGTCATAAATATATACATTACTCGTATCATAATGAGCTTTTTTTAATTAAGATTTTATAACTATCTGTTTCATAAAGATGAACTTATCTTTAAATATTGATTGTATGCATCAATTAGCATGCTGCTCTTGTATGCTATTAATCCTGTAGTATCACTTAAAATACATGTAATGGATATTAAATATCTAAATGTACAATTAAATTAATATCATTAAAAAAATTATAATATTTTTTATGCTGTTCTTGAATAATTATAAATGATCTCTTGAACAAAGCATGCATTATAGAGGAAAAGAACACTTTTTTTATTTTTGTAATTTACATGATTAACTATTTGGAGTTTGTATAATGTTGAATTGTATAGTGCATGAAATGATATTTTTTAAAGTAAATTTTTTCTATTTAAATACAGACATATAGTCATAAATTAACATGAACTGTTTATGATTACTCAATTAGAAAATTTTATTTTAAAATTTCAAAAATATTTATAATTTATTTAATATATATACTTCTAATAAAGTATATGAAATATTACATTTTTGAATTATAGAAGAATTGGAAATCTATTGTTTATGTACCTAACTGGTATATTGTAAAACAGTTTTTTTTATATTCTATGTTGAAAATGTGTGATAAAAATGAAGTGGTTGACAAGAATAAATTTCTACATATTTTAGATATAAAGAAATATATAAAACATGTAATGTTTTTTAATTGGATGAAATTTTATGTATAAACTTATTGTATATATTCAAAGTAAATAAATAAATTTTTAAAAACTTTATTCTTTTTTTTTTTTCTGTTTACATTTATTAATAATTCTTATCTAACAAAAGTATTTTCATGCAATGCTCTGTGTTACTTTTTATAAAAATTTGTGATGGAATCAATGTCCTTTTTTATTAACTATGGCAATTTGTACATGATAAAGAATAAAAAAGTCTTTATTTGTTAATTTTTAAACATATCTCTTGTATGAATGTTTTTTAGTGAGTTTTATTGCTTTTATAATCTTTTGGATTGTTCAAAATGAGAATTTTAAGTGAAATGAAATCTGCGAAATCTTATCACCATTTGCTCCCAATTGTCTGATGAAAATGATGAAAACAGAGCTTCATAAGCATATAAATAGTAGATGAATAACATGGCACAAAATAATAATAATTTAAAAAAAGAAAAAATAAACATGCTTTGTGTGATTTTAGTTGTGAAATAACATCACGCATTGTGCCCATATTTTTTAGTGTTTCTCAACCTTTATTGGTTGACTGCACACTAGAAATATTAAGTATTATTTATGGCACATTTAAATATTAAAAATTTTAAAATAAAAATTACCAAAATATATGTGTATATATATTTACAAAATTTATTCAGTGGGATAGCTGAGCCTGTTTTCTTTAACAAATTAAATCAAAATGAGTGAGTCATTTATTCCAAAGTTACCAGACACATTTCATTGTTAACTTAAAAAAGTCTTTCTCCCTTTTTGAACTGGATTTTTGTCAATGCTGCATATCCTAATTCAGAAAACCATGAAGATGCAAAATGCAGAAGAATTTTACTAGCTTTCGAGCTAATTGCAAGTTATAAATTTTTGACAGAAATCCAGATTCATCCATATATTTTTCAAAAATTACGGAACAGTAAAACTTAGTTTCTCAAATCAATGAGCTGTTCTTTTCCTGTTGTCAAATTTGGCCCCTTGTAAATGACACCATATATATTCATCAATTGAAAGTGAAGGAAAGTAGGTTTCAAGTGTTAAGCACATAATAAATAAAAAATGTTGAATCGCTGATATAACGCCATGCAGTTTTAATTATTTGTAGCAAACTCTTGCAACCCATTGGACAATCTGTGGCCCACAGATTGAGAAACACTGTGCGATGGGAAGATTGAAATTTTCATGAAAAAGTTTTAGTTGTTTTTATAGCAAATAGGCATAGAACACATAATGTATGGATATTTTACAGTAACCATCATTCTGATCAAGCATCCATTTATGTAGCTTTTAATTGTGGTTTATGAATAACTATGTTCTGTTCCTTTATGTATCAGAAAAACTCAGATTAATACATCTTGCCAGTTGTTCAGAGCAAATATTTTGTAATATGCATGTGTATATAAATGCAATCCTTTATTTTAACTTTAAACACAATTTATGTATGTATAGCTATTGTCTGTGCCTTTGTACATTAGGAAAAAAATAGTAGATTAAAATATTTCAAATAAACATATAATGTTATGAATACTTTCAAATAACCATAATTCAGAGCAAATAGCTTAAAATACACGTGTTATTAACTTTTTTTTTTAGCTAAGAAATTTGTGTACATATTTTTCAATGTATGGTAAATAAGTAGAGAGAAATAAGGCTTATTTAGTGCTATAAGTTTAAAGATAATGCATTACATATTTATACCTTTTATTGTTTTCTTTATTATCAAACTTATCTGTTGTAAAGAATATAATATTGTTGAGAAAATAATTTTTCATAAATTATTTTTGTAAAAGCAGAAAGTTATTATGTGATGACTTTTTTATCATTGAAAAATTATGTATTTTTAAAGTACTGCATGGCATTACTTATCTCTACAATGAAAAAAAAGATAATAATTATCTATGTATTAATTTTTTCACTCTTCATAATTTATGTTATTCAATGCATATCAGATTAATTATAAAAAAGTGAAGGGAAGGATTTTCTGTGTAGTTTTGTTACATTTTAATTTATATTATTTTTTGCAATTTTCTGTCTTTTTTAAGTAAAAATAATTTTTTTAATTCTTAATATTTTGATAATTTATAGTTACATTTGAATAATCTTTTTCTTGCATTTATGCATTGTGACATAATTTTAAAATAAGTTGTAAATCTTCAAAAAATTATATTAAAACTGTGGTAATTTTGGTACATTGCACCTTATTTCTTAAAAATATTATTTATCAGAAATATGCCACTATATAAATGAACCTTCCCTGCCCATATTTAAATAAATACATTAACTTTAAATATAGTTCTATTTAGGGCTTAATTTCTAACCAAAAAGGGTACTGGAGCCCTAATATTCTGCAGAACCAATAACCATAACATATAAACAGCATTATGATACAAAATAAGTAAAATCACTAACAGGATTTTTATTTATGTACACAAAAAGATACTAAAATCTTGAAATAAGTAAAACCTCAAGCTGATGCTTGTTGTGCAAAAGCAGAAAATATTTTTTTCAGTTTAGATATTTAAATAAAATAAACCAACCAATTAAAAACCAACAATCAATTTGCATCGGTGGGCTCCAATGCAAATTAAATCCTGATTGTATTGTATGTCAAAGTGAGTAAATACTGTTAAAAAAACTGACTTGTACAATTATTGTCATGACAAACAAAATTAGTGCCTTTGTGACTGTTGTCACTATCATATTTTTTAAAAAAATGAATGTTAATTATTTATTATATGTATTGCTCTGCAGTCTGACTTCATCATTACAATAATAGCTATTTATTTAGGAACTTAGTAATGTAAGTTATACACTATATTTAAAAATAAAAGTAACTTTCCTTAGAAGATAGGAAATTTGAAAACTTCAAAGCTCTATAACCTCTCTTATTTAATAAAATGTTCTTTACAAATAGAAATTTGTGCATTATTTAAAAATTTAACTGTACAGATATCGCTGCATGAAATGTGTTAAAGTCAGCAGCATGATATATTTATTACCGTAACCATAAGGGAGGTTTAAAATTTTACATTTTAATTTAAAATACTATGCCACAGATTGTTACGTTATATTATTTTTGTGATCTCATTAAAAATAATTTAAAAATTAGTTGCAATTATTATTCTTTACAAAATGACATGACCATGTAATATTTTAAACTTTACAAAAGTGACAAAATGTATCTCTAATTAGGGAAATTAGTTTAATTTTTAAAAAAATTTTAATTGTGGAGTAAGTACGATTAATTTGTTTTATATTATATTAATTTATTGGTTTTTGTACATTTACAGTTTTTTTTACTTTTTAAAATTATATTGAATAGTAGTAATTTGTTGTTTTTAATTTGGAAATAATTTTGTATTTTAAACTTTTGATATTTGATAATATTCATGTTTGATAACTGAAGTATTTAATAAAATATGTGTTAAAAATTTTTTAAACCCACCTTTTATAAGCTGTATTATATTCTTGAATTAGAAAATAAATTAGTATATTTTATGTTTTCCTCTTGTTTCAATTAAACATGTGAGCTGCATGTATATAAAAAATTTAGACAACCTTAAAAGGAAATTAAGAATCCATAACTTTTTACCCAGAATAATTCTTTTAAAGCAGCAGTGTGACCAACCTTAAAGTATAAAAAAATGTTTGCAACTAGCCTAATGTGTTTTTATAATGCTTTTGTAGAGCAGATATATAAAGCTTTTACTTAAGGGACTACTTCAGTCAAATGAAAAGACCCGTTCGCTAATGCTAATCCTATGGAAGAAATTTATAAAGACATCTTGGTTGCATTTCAATATTTTTGAATGATTTTTTTTTTTTTTTTTTTTGCATAGGATAGTTGAAATGGATCTGAATGCAGGCCGTTTTTTACTTTTTCGATTTTGGTTGCAGAAATTTTAATAAGGATGCTTTCATTTTCGGAACTGGTTCAGAAAGTGAAAGCGTTTGATGAAAGTACTAATGTTCAAATAACACAGAAACTGAATATATATGCAAGATATTGGTCGAAAGAGTTTATTTTAGGGACTTGCAGATACTTGAAGAATGTTTTTCTTGGACGAGCTACAGCTGACATAATTTCAAAAGAACTTTTAGATGAGGTATCTGCTTTTGACATTCCATTAAGTAAAATTATATGCCTATCTATTAATAATCATAATGTTGAAAAACAAACTAAACAAATTAAAAAATAATAAAGTCTAAAGTTTTGGCTAAATATTTTACATTCGTCAATTTAAATGTTTTCAAGAAGCTTCAAATAATTATCACTGTTAATGAATACTTTGTAAGATCAAGTTACAGTCAGGTTTTATACTTTTTATTAAGGTGTGTACACAATTTATTATGCCCAACATTTTCCTTAGATCGATACCTCGATGTTATCCTGGTGCAAATCATAGTTCGTGATATTTTAATGAAAATCACTGAATTGTAATATCGTGATAAATAATATTATTTATTTCTCATTTTCATGAAATGTGTTAAAAGTGCATTTTAACTAAATTTATTTGAAATAAAATGAATGAAACTAATTCGAAATTACAGGAATATTATTTGGCTGCATACTACCTGTTTGGCAGCTTAATCATAAAACTTATATCTCTCTTTTATGCATGGGAAGCTAGTCTAAACATTTGCAAAATTTTTCCGCAGTTTATGACATTTTGCATGAGTAAGTTAGTAAAGTTAGAGTAGAAGATTCTAAAAGACTAAAATCTTTTATGCAAGTAAACAACTCTTGATTTAGTTATGTAGAAAAAGTTTTCGAAAAATTGCCTTAAAATTAACTGGATTAAAACAGTTTATTTTTTTTATTTACACTAAGAAAAAGAATGCCTTATCCTTAACTTCTATTAAGAGGGAAAATTAGATGTGTATGTATACATATTAGTTTATATTTTAATTATTTGTAATAATTAAACATATGTGTACAATTTTTCTCCCACTCCAACAACCCAATAAACTCTAATTATAATTTTCAAATCTGTGGTGCATTACTACAAATTTCAGCAAATTAATCTTGCATTCAGTCAACAAATCTTATAAATGGAGATAATCATATTATAAATTACTGATAATATTCTAAATAATTCCTATATTACAGATTCATTAATTTTATCTTTTTCGCCTTTTTTTTACAAGCAATTTAAAAATAGATAAGACCACAATGCTTAAGAAAATCTATAATATTTGATTTCTGATAAATTAGATCTTCAACTTCTGTTTTCTAATAGTGTTATGGATAAACTTGGATTCTACTGCTAAAAAAATCATGCAGTAGAAAATTTTTGTTTTTTAATTTTGTGTGTCACACAAAGCTTTCAAAAATTCTGCTACAAGGGTTAAAACATTGGGTGTAACGAAAAAACGCTAAAAATCATTGAAATTCAAAAATTGCGAAACCCCAAATTTACTATAGTAAGAAATAAATTTGATAAAAATATGTTTTTCCTAATGTCAAAAAATTACCATGAAATTTGAAATTGCATTGAAAAATTCGTTAAAAATTGCACAATATTCAAAAATAACAGCAGACAAAATTTACTAAAATGGGATGAAATATTTTAATCAGAATTCTTTTATTCGACTCACATTATAGTAATCGAAAATATTTCAAGAATGACGGAAAATCGAGTTGGAGCGTAAAAAATACAAAAATCTATTAAAATTTTCGAAAAAAAAAAAAAAAAGTGGATGGTAAAAGTTACTGTATTAGGTAAAAAGTTTTAAAAATTTAAAAATCGCTGTACGAATTGCGAATAAACTTTATTGAAAAGAGAACAAAATTTTCTATATTGAGTTAAAAGAATGAAACCATATTCCTTTCTCTAATGTGGGAAAATTCCGCTAAAAAAATCTAATCGTAAATCGGGTTTCGAGGTGCCAAAACTTCATATATAGAGGTACCTTCCCCCTAATTTTGTAACCCTACTTGCAGCGGTCTCTTCAGAACAGCTTGGGCACACAAACTTCTCTCTTTATTATTATAGATAATTCACACTATATGGCCAAAGGTTACTGGCCATTGACGATTCTAAACGCTTTGTTAGACATTATTAAAAAAAAATGCATGAGGAAATATTTCGAAACTTCAAGTGTGTAAACTGAATAATACAGGTCATACATTTCGGCAAAGATGTTTTCGCGAAATATAAGAGGCCGCATCCAAATATAATAGTACGTCCTATATTGGGAATGCTATATTGACACTAATGGATAAATGGATGCAGCTCCTCATCTTTTTGCTTCATTTTACAGGGATGGGAATTTTCCGCTTTTTTGTTATTTTAAGAAATTTCGCGGATTTCCGATTTTTTGTTATTTTGATAAGTTTCAGATTTTTCACCCCAAAAATTCCGCTTTTTTACGCGGATTTCAGAAATATGTAACAGGGATGCCGCGGATACGCTATAGCGCGTAAAATACACAAAAAATCGGCGACGGGACGCTAAAAAATGGAGCTTACGCGTCCCGCGGGACGTGTAATTTTCGTCAAAGAATCGTAAAAAAGGCGAATTTCGTTAAAAAATCGCGAAATAACGAATATTTTCCGACTAATTTCGACAAAAAATTCGCGAAAAAATGGCTAATTTTGTTACAAAATCCCGAAAAAAAGTCGGATTTCCTCGAAAAAATTACAAGTTTTGTCCAAAAATCGTAATAAAACGGAAAATTTTGTCGAAACATTCGCGAAAAACGGTAAATTTTATCAAAAAAAAAGGGGTAATTTTCTTTAAAAGACTGCGAAAAAACAGAACATTTCGTCAAACGATCGCGAAAAAACGGTACATTTCGTCAACGAATTGCAAAAAAGGAAATTTCACTAAAAAAATCGTTAAATAACGAATAATTTCTCGCAAATTTCGTCAAAAGATTCGCGAAAAAATGGCTAATTTTGTTACAAAATCCCGAAAGAAAGGCAGGTTTCCTCAAAAAATCGCGAAAAAACGACAAATTTCATCCAAAAATCGCTATAAAACGGCAAATTTTGTCAAAAGATTCGCGAAAAACTACAATTTTCATCCAAAAATCGTGATAAAACGGTAACTTTAGTCAAAATATCGCGAAAAACCGACACATTTCGTCAAAAAATCGCGAAAAAACGGCAAAGATCGCGAAAAAAACGGCAAATATTGTCGAAAAATCGCTTTAAAACGCAATTTTCGTCAAAGGGGCAAGAAAAGAAAATTAATGCCTGGTGAATAGAATTTTTCTGTTCCAAAAACTAACTTTCCTGCTTCCAAATTATTCTTTTTGCTGCTCCAAAAACAGATTTTCCTGCTTCACAATCTTTTTTTGATTGTTCCAAATCTTTCTCAGTGAATGTAACTTCTGAATTCTGATAACACCTATTCATTAAACAAAAATTACTGCCTTACTTGTGGTGCAATTTTTCATTCGCGCGTGTGATCAAAATGTGGTGCAATTTTTCATTCGCACGTGTGAATACAATATGGTGCAATTTTTCATTCGCGCGTGTGATCAAAATGTGGTGCAATTTTTCATTCGCACGTGTGAATACAATATGGTGCAATTTTTCGTTCACGCGTATTTTCAGTCTTTTTGCTTCTTTGCAGTTCCCATCCCTGATTTTGGGTTGGTTGGTTGGTTGTATAGGGTTTAATGGCACAAAATCCCTTCAGGAACATGCTGCGCCAACCCTGATTTTGGGAATAACGGATTTTGATCTTATTCTATCGACGATAATTTTTAAAACTTTCAAGCTGTGTTTCTGAAACTTTTACAAAAGTTGCTCTATGCATTTATCTAACTCACTATGCAAATTATATTTTGATTGCTTTCAGGCATGCGCAGTGAAACATTATTTAAGAAACCTGCTTATTTTTCATACAAATTTTATTACCTTATAATTACAGGGAATCTGTAATAATATTTAATTCTGAATACAATATTCTCTTAATTCTGAATACAATGTTGTTTGACATATTTTCCGAAATGAACTTTTTTAATATATATATTAAGAACTCTGCAAATTATAAGCAAAAAAACTTGCCAAAATTTCGGACTGTTTTTTATGAAAATTTCATTTTTTCTTAGAATATACATGCTATCCTCGTACGAATACATACAGTTTATTACAATAAACCCCTAAATCATAATCTGAAGCTTGAACGCTTTTGCTACATTAAATTTGACAGTGTTATCCAAAAGATCTTCGTTCTTAAAAATCTTCGCGGAAATGTATGACCTGTACAATTATTCTGTTTACATACGTTGTGTTTCAGAATAATTCCACGTGTATGTTTCTAGATATTTTATAAAACGTCTAAAAGTGGCCGATTACCTTTGGTTATATAGTGTAAGACAGTAAACTACCTTACTGAATACCTTTTAATTCTTTTAAACATAAAAAATACATGTACTTTTATCTCTCATTGTCAGTATTGTAACCAAATTATTTTGCGTTTTACTGTAAACCAAAAATTAAGGCTATGTATACCATATTATTGAGTAAGCGTCTTGTAATGTATTTCAGTGATGTATATCTATTTAAACATATTTTAATGAGTGTAGCATCATTAAATACATTACAACCGATCCCGTTCCCCACATAGACAGTAATGTAATGGAGTTCTTTTGAGTATTCCTGTAAACGAATTATAAATGCTTTAACTTTATCTTAAATAGCGTCCATGCCGTAGGAAACCACAATAACATATATAAATTACATGATAATATAAGCATATTTATGCAATTTGAAATCACTTGCACATACAGGACTCAGAACCTGTCATTTTTACTTTCTTCTATCTTCAATGGAAGAAAGTATTGTAATCGAATTTTTTTTTCGACGGATGTACACATTTTAGTGGTTGGAGATCCGTAAAAACATTTTATACAAAATATCTGTCTGTTTGTCCGTGACTCCCTATATCGCCATTGTATTATCGAAAAGTGTATGAAGTTATGCATAGGATTGAACCAAATTTCTTGTGTGTGTATATGGCTGTGGCAAGCAAGTTCCTTCAATTTAGAAATATTCTGCCAGAAGAAGGCGCTGTAAAAGCGATTTTTGTGCGAATTTCATTATTGTACCATGAATAAGCTTATGCATAGTATTGAGTAAATTTTTTTGCGTATGTTTTTCCCTGTTGCCAGCAGTTTCTCCTGGAATTGGATAAAAAATCTGTCTGAAAAAATTGCTATAATAGCGATTTTTTTTTTTTTTTTTTTTTTTTTTTTTTACTATCGAGAAGTACATAAAGTTGACCTTTTTTTTGGGAGGGGGGCTATGGTCAGCTGTTCTTGGAAATATGACAAATTAAAAGGGGTGCTGTGATAGAGATTTTTTGTAATTTTCTAGATTTTTCATAGTTCTACTGACCATCGGCAGCTCTTTCTTTCTTTTTAACCGATGACTAGGCCTCTACCTGCCGAGTTATCTCAGCTTAACGGGTTAGATACCTGGTATTGGGGCGGATGACCGCCTAATTGCCGCGTAGCGGCAATAAACCTGATTTCTTTGCTTCGCATGCCATCATTTCTGCAGTACTTGCTTGTCGTTGAGCATACTTTGTTTCGTCTGTTAATTAATGGTACATCCTGTTGTTTGAACAGCAAATGGCTTCGCAAGATGGTCTCGTAATTTAGAGCTTTGATCAGATGACGAGACCTTCACCTGGCAAGGCACCTCCAGAGGTATAATTCACAGATAACTTGGAGGACTTTGCACCCAAGACGGATTTTACATGCACCAAGCGCCATTAGCGTACATGATGGAATTTTAGCCGGCAAAGTGGCGAACCACTAAGACAAGTACCCGGATCGGCTGTTTGGTTAAATGCTTTTTCGGTAATCTTGGTGGTTTAGTGCACATTAGGTTAACTATGTTATTTGTTGCCGCACACCTTGTGCTCATCATACCAGACGAAATGGGACTGGATGTTTTTGAATCTAAACGATAGTACTAAACTTAGCTGAAAGTTGGAGCAATTTTAAAGGGATTAAAAAAGAAAAAAAAAAAAAAAAAAAAAAAAAAACAGAGAATGGCCGAAAAGCTAAGTCGTACCGCTGATGGATTTTTTTTTTTTTTTTTTTTTTTCTTTGCGCCGAATAGCAAGGCAGACGAGAGCGTTGCGGAGAGAGAGACAAGAACCCACCTTTCTACCGTACCCCACCGAGAAAAACTGGCTCCGTGGGTTGCCCCATTAGAACGGGTTCGATATTTTGTGCGGACAGAGTCCTATTGCACCTAATAAAGAGGATAGCTGTGGTAAATAAATAAAAAATTAATAATAATAAATAATAAAATACCGAAAAAATAATAATAATTAAATAAAATAAATCAAATAATAAATGAAAAAATAATAATAAAAAACTTCCCACTCTCCTTTCACTGCCGCCCTAAGTCGACTGCAAAAAAAGAGGAGGAGGAGGGAAGTGTGGAAGGGAACAGCATTAATTACATGGTTATACAATTTTTATCACTATTTGGAGATAATACTACTATTGCTAACTGATATGCTAATTGCTTAAGGATATATTAGGGTGCTATCTAATATTACTAGATGTATTGCAGACATTTTAATTACCATCAGATCCTAAATTACTATAACTATAACTAGTTGCTTAGTAGTGTACCATCGGCAGCTCATGCAATGACGGGAACTCGCATCCTGCTAAGAGGGTATTTGCAATCAGCTGGTGTATAACAGAATAGTAGAAAGAACGAAATATTATTGATTTTAATAAATATTAAAATCGAGATTAATTCGCTTTTACTCTGATTAATTAGGTGAAGCAAAAACATAAGATGAAAATCAAGTTTGGTACAGTATTAAACTAATAATACTGAAGTAAATAACATGTGTAACTATTTTTTGAAATACCAAGATCTATTGACAACCCAACTAGTTATTTTTAAACAAGAACAAAAATGTCGAACTTATGTTTCTTTATTTTAAAGTATGCTTAGTATTGTTGGACCATTCTATCCAAATTTCGGAACAATTCGATAAATAATAAAGGAGATATACTTAATTTCTATAAGTCTTCCTGTTCAAAGTTTCTTTAAATGTTAGTATTTAAAAAATTAATTTTTCTAAGTTCGCAATTCTTTATATTTTTATTTTGATCGAAATGCAAACGTTTCTAGAATAACTAGGCAAATTGTCTGATTTTTAGCGTTTCGTTCATCTGGCGAAACCGTATTCGTCTCTGTTCTCTGTTTATCTGTCACAGAGTATCCGTACACAAAAACTATTCAAGTCAGAGCGTTCAAATTTTGTGTACTTATCGCTGAATACCTCTTGTCACACAACAAATCATAAAAGTTTGAAAAAGACAATTTTTTTAATTAAAATATTTATTTTAATATCATCAGTTCATTTTTTTTGTTGTTGTTGTTGTTTTCTCCTCTAATTGTTGCCAAAGGTTAAATATAAAAATTATTATGTATCTAATATGAATTAATAGATTAAATAAATCACGTGAAAAACGTGTATTTGTTTTTATTTCGGTAATTAATTCCAGAATTGCATTTTTTGCCACGGCAAACCACGTGACACAGAAAGAAAAAGATTTTTATTTTATTTTATTTTATGTTATTATTATTATTATTATTTAACTAGGATTTGATAATTGCAGTACAAATTTTTATTATTGATTTTATAAATTTGTTATTTCCGCATGCGGATGTTATATGCGGATGTATTTCATGTGCTGATTCATAAAATCTAAATGTAAAAAAAAAAAAAAAAAAAAAAAATGAGAGAGACTACAACTTTCCACTTTATGAAAAAAGAAATTTTTAAACTTATAGAAAAGATACTTTTTCTCACAGACAATTAATGGGAATTTGTTAAAATTAGAAAACTGAATGATCGCTTTTACACTTTGACATAGTTTATAACACATAATACAAATTTTATAAATTTAAGATAAACTTAATTTTTGTTGGTGGAAGGTCAATGTTGTCTTTTTCTTTAGGTAAGCGTGTGTATTGCAATTTGAATACTTCTTTTTTTTTTTTTTTTTTTTTTTTTTTTTTTTAGCCTCCGATGCTATTTCTTTCAGACAAGCTAAAAATGTCGTGTCATCAGCCCTGAATTTTCTACTCAACCGATTTTGATAATTATTTTTTTAAATGAAAGCTATTTATTTGTAGTTGTGCCCATTTTAGTTATTTTTTAATTTATTTCCATTTTTAGCTCACAGGCTATCATAGCCTGAGAGCTTATGTGCCCGTCCGTTCTGTATGTATGTGCGTATGTGCGTAACGCGATAACTCATGATAAAAATATCGGATCCACTTGAAATTTTGTATGTAGGTATATCCTGACAAGGCGCTTCCCTGATTAGTTTTTGGAGTTCATTCGATATGTATAAGAGGGGGAACGGGGGGCTCATGCCCCCCGTTAGTTGATATAAATGGGATTTTCATGCAGAATTAAGTTTTCGTTCAAAATTTAGATTAGGATCATTCTGATGAGGCGATTCCGTGACTGTTATTAGGTGTTCATTGAATAAGTATAAATAGGGGGAACAGGGGTTCTAATGCCCCCCCCCCCGTTAGTTGATATAAATGGGATTTTCATGCAGAATTAAGTTTTCGTTTAAAATTTAGATTAGGATAATTCTGATAAGGCGATTCCGTGACTGTTATTAGGTGTTCATTGAATAAGTATAAATAGGGGGAACAGGGGCTCTAATGCCCCCCCCCCCCGTTAGTTGATATAAATGGGATTTTCATGCAGAATTAAGTTTTCGTTCAAAATTTAGATTAGGATCATTCTGATGAGACGATTCCGTGACTGTTATTAGGTGTTCATTGAATAAGTATAAATAGGGGGAACAGGGGTTCTAATCCCCCCCCCCCCGTTAGTTGATATAAATGGGATTTTCATGCAGAATTAAGTTTTCGTTCAAAATTTAGATTAGGATCATTCTGATGAGACGATTCCGTGACTGTTATAAGGTGTTCATTGAATAAGTATAAATAGGGGGAACAGGGGTTCTAATCCCCCCCCCCCGTTAGTTGATATAAATGGGATTTTCATGCAGAATTAAGTTTTCGTTCAAAATTTAGATTAGGATCATTCTGATAAGGCGATTCCGTGACTGTTATTAGGTGTTTATTGAATAAGTATAAATAGGGGGAACAGGGGTTCTAATCCCCCCCCCCCCGTTAGTTGATATAAATGGGATTTTCATGCAGAATTAAGTTTTCGTTCAAAATTTAGATTAGGATCATTCAGATGAGGCGATTCAGTGACTGTTATTAGGTGTTCATTGTATAAGTATAAATAGGGGGAACAGGGGTTCTAATGCCCCCCCCCCCTTAATTTATATAAATGGGTTTTTCAAGCAGAATTTTCAGATTTCGTTCAAATCTCTGAATAGTTTTGGAAGTTTAATGGTTAAGTATAAAAGAGGGGGATAACTCCTTTTAAATTATATAAATGCTAAATGGGTTTTTATTAAGAATTATCTAATTTGCTCTGAATTTTGGATATAGATTTTTTATATGATAAAGCATGTCTTTGATAGTATAGGAGGTTCAATGATTAAGTATAAAAAAAGAGGAAAGAAAAGAGCTGTTTCCCTTTCTTAATTTTTTAACGGAATTAACCCTTGAAAATATAAGGCTTTAATGTACAATTAGTATTTGTAGCCTGTGAGCTCAATGCCATCAGTTTAACTGGGCAGTATTGTTTATTATATTTTATTTTTAATTTTAAAAGCTTTTTCATGACATTTCTTCAAAATGGTGGCAACACAGTTTAGCTTTTCTCTCGATAATAAAAATTTATTTACCAAAATGATTGCGTATAATTATGCACTAATTGAGGTAAATATATATATATATATATATATATATATATATATTTACTGAGAAATAATTTTAATAATGTAAATAAAATAACAGAAAATAATTTATGATAAAAATTAATGTCTAAATCAAAATAAGAGAAATTTCAAATGAGGAAAATGATGTCATTCAGCAACCAGATAAATGGGAATTACAATATTATTACGGATGCCTTTTTCGTATCTATATTATAAAAGCCAAACATATCTGTGAGTAACGCATACGTCATTTTGCGAATGGCAACCCTTTCAAATGAAATTTCACTTTTGCAATTTTCGCTATCGCAAAATTTTAAACTTCTAGACATCACTCATTTTCAATCTTTGCACCGTCGTATGCGGAAAAAAAATGTACTTTTAAATGGAATTTGTTTAAAAACGGTATCCATATTTGTTTTTGAGATATTAATTTTTTTGTAGTTTTAATACCGTTTTTCTATAAAAGCAAAGAGAAAAAAACCGATTACTTTGTCTTTATGTTGCCATTTTCTCATTAAAAGTGAAAAAAAAAAAAAAAAAATCAAAGTAGATGCTGTGTCAAGAGTCTGTTATAAAACTCTATGAATTTTGGTTTTATTTACAAAATTTCATGTATATTTTAAAAAATATGTTAAATAGTTTAGTATCTGTTTCAGTTAATAGCATCGAAATTTCAAGTTTTGAATTAAAATGATAAAATTAAAATACTGCTTAAAAAAATGATGAATACAGATATAAAAGGCGCATATTTAAAATTTTGATACGTTGAAAATGGTGTCGGGTTTAGATTTCACGGGAAAAAAATTCTATGATTGAGTGAAAGTGGAATAAATTCTGCTTTTTTTTTCATTTTCGAATACTAGCATAAGAGCTTTAATTGATTACTTTATCATAATAACAGTCTTTATTGTTATTATTATTTACGGTTTACATGTACGATTAAAGTTTAATTTTAACAAATTCTACAATTGAGTTTTCGAGAAATAGTATTATGTTAACTTTAGGTTAAATATCATTTTTTAAAGAGCTAGACTTTCCGATATAAGGTTATTTTTATTGTAACTAATTTTGTAGGTTTATTAAAACCAATGAAACAGTTATTTTTTAAACATTTTCTTTCGTCGAAATTCGACGGTTTCTGCCTCGTTACTAATAACAGTAATTTTTAAAAAACATTTGAAGAGAAAATGACGTCACTATTTAAAACATCGCATTTTTACTCATAACGATATTAGGTACTACTCTGTTATCCCGTCGACCAATTTCGCCAAATTATACAAATCGCCAAACTAATAGAGAAATTATACATATTGACCTAATTTTTATTTTAAATAACGGAAAAACAAATAATTAATAGAATATTAAAAAAAAATATTAATAAAAAGTCGAAATAAAAATCACTTGATGACATTTTAAACACATGAATCGTATTTAATGTCATTGAATGGTGACATTCACGATCATCCATTATTGGCATTTAATCTTATAGTATGGCGATAATTTTTTGGTCGACGGGATAACCTAGTAGTATCCGATATTACATTTCAATATTTCTTTTCATTATGGACATTGAGATTCAGATTTTACTTTCAGATGACTTCAGTTAGTGAAAATAATGTCACAATAAAAATAAAATTAGTTTTTTTTTTTTTTTTTTTTTTTTTTTTTTAATAAAATTATTTTTTTGTGAGTGCATATAAAATAAAATTTCTGGATTTCGCCGGCACTCAGATTACAATTTTAACTGAAGATGTGCGAATATTTGCATGCAAAATTGTAACTGGCAAACTTGACATTTACTTTATAAATATATTTATTATATATTGATTCAATAATGTAATTACTTTTGCTTTTTTAAAAACCAAATCGATCGGGTCTTTTAAACATTTCATTCGTCGAATTCGACGGGATTCCACTCGTTTTATTCTTAAATTGCATTTCCTTTTACTCAGAGTCTATAAAAAAGCGTTTAAACTAAAGAAAAATCCGTTTTTGATTAATCTAGTCAATGAAGAAGTAGCACGTCAAAT
Organism: Maratus speculifer; assembly: GCA_964019185.1. Lineage (NCBI taxonomy): Eukaryota > Metazoa > Arthropoda > Arachnida > Araneae > Salticidae > Maratus > Maratus speculifer. The sequence continues at coordinate 48,852,804 of OZ025290.1, read as the reverse complement.
TGTATCTCTTTATTATTCCGCCATTCCAATGTCTCAGAGAGAAATTGCTATTCAATTGGGTATTTCACGCCGTTCTGTTTGCTATTATATTGATAAACACAAGAAAAATGAAGTTAGTTCATTGCAATCTAAACGGGGTCGCCCTTCTAAAAAACCTCTATCGATTTTTTTTTTTTTTTTTTTTTTTCCTAATTGGAGGCGAAACTGAATTCTGCAATGGCAGAATCTACATTCAACTTGTTTTTTTTTTTTTTTTTTTTTTTAACTGAGTACTAATCTAAATATTATTTCTCAACATTAAACATTTGTAAAAGAAAACAACAGGGGACGAAAGGGTCGTCCAAGGAAAATCTATTTTCTAAATTTTGTTAAGTTTGGGAAAACTAAAGAATCGATCGCTTTATGACATATAATTTATAATAAGAACACATAATAAGAATAAAAATAAAGTTTTTTGAAAGAGATATTAAACGAAACCCTCTGTGCGATCTGTGATTACACTTATCCACTTGTTTTTTCTTTGTAAGTATCTTTAGATCCAGAGTATGCTTGTAACTCAAGAATTTAAAAAGATGCTATTTTTCCATGTTTTTCCCTTATACATTCACTAACTATCATTATTATTATTTGTGCTAACCTAATGGACTGATCAAAAATCCAATTCTTAGATTTATAGGGGGGGGGGAGGGGGAATCGTCTATAAATATATAATGTATAAAATAGTTTGTCCTGACTATGACTGATAATCAATGCACAGCACAAGCTAATCAACCTAGAAGCATGAAAATTGGGGAAAATGTACATCTTATGATGAAAACGTGCACTAAGACCTGATTTTTGAAAATTTCCTTCTTAAGAGGGTTAAATGGGGTGTCGAAAGTTATCGAACATTTTGCAACATCTCAGTAGCCGTTGTAGGTAGAAGCGTGAAATTCCATATTATAAATCTACTAAAAGAATAATTAAACATGTATTTCAGCAATTTTACAAATTCCTTTTCTAAGGGGATTAAAAGGAGTTTGGAAATTTCAGAACATTTGGCACATCTCAGCAGCCGTTTTAAATAGGAACATAGAATTGCAATTAAAAAAAATAATTAAACACGTGTTTTAGCGATATAAAAATTCCACTCCTGAGGGGGGAGGGCAAAACTGGGGGTCGAAAATTTTCGACCTTTTCTTGGACCTGTCATGTGATTTATCTTAAAGCCCTAGGGCCATTCTTTCAGATTATGGACATTTTCCCCTCGTACTTAATTCCCCCCCCCCTCCCCCCAAAGAGGAAAATTTTCGAACATTTTTGAGTTCACAATGTTTTTATCATTTTGAATCGGATATTTTTACGGAGTCCTCTGATAAATGTATTTGTAATGTATGAAAATTTTAAAGAAAGAGAAGGGGGATTGTTTCCTGGAGCGCACGATAGTTGGAAGCCTGGGTTGCACTTTTTCAAATTTTGCCAGCACCCCTCATATAGCATGTAATTGGAAAGCTCTGTGATCACTCTTTTATGTTATACACCTCGCGAGACCCTCCCCCCACTTTTACAATTTTTTGGTAATTGACATTTTTTTAAAATTTAGCCGACACCCTTCTTGTGATATATCGTTGATGAGACATGTGGCTCCTTATTGGTATTATGCACTTATCTTGCCCTTCTTGGGGGAGGGGGGTACGTTTAACATATTCCAGCAAAAGGTCTTCTAATAATGCCAAAATTATTACTCAACTGATTTTAAATGACGTAGGAAAAATCAGGAATCATTAAAAAATATTGATCCCATTCACTATCCTTTTAATTCCTGTTTTTGCCACAAGGGGCTCTTTTAATTCTTATTTCTTTGGCTATTTTGCTGCTTATTGCCAAGAAATTCTAATTTTCTATACTTAAACTTCCTTATCTTTTTACACTGACTCGCCCTTTTTCTACTTTTTGGAACCAGAGCCGCCGTCACATGACATTTTCACTATTGTGGCTCACTTATAGCCTCCCTTTGGTTTGTTGTTTTTTAATTTTCTTGTATTTTCTAAAATAGAATTCATAAGAATGTAAAAACAATGATTTTTATAAACGATTGTAGATTCCCGGAAGTAATCGATGGCTGTAACGATTATGTTTTTTTACGATGACGATTTTTCCCCCTTTTTTTATTTTATTTATTTCCATCACTCATATACCAGCAGTAACTTTTGGTAGAAGCATGAAATTCTCGATAATAAATTTTTTGAAAAAAATATTTAACGTCTATTTCATTGATTTTAGAAATTCCTCTCCCCCATCCAAAAGTATTGACAGGATATGCGAAAGTTTTAGGTTATTCCACCATACCTCAACAACAGTTTTAGATAGAAGCATGGATCTGAGGATAATTAATCTATAAAAACAAACTTAAAGATGCATCTCGTCTATTTTTAAAATTCCGAACTAAAAAGGTTTAATGTGGTGGTCGTACTTTTAGGATATTTCGCCATATCTCTGCAGCAATTTTAGGCAGGAGCGCAGAATTTAAGATAGCAAATCTACTAAAAAATAGTTAAACATAATGATTTTAGTTATATTTTATGTATTATGTTGTCAACATCGATTTTGAATCGGATAATGCGAGATCATCCGAATAAGATAACAATTATGGCTATTTGATTAGATATTAAGTTTTTTTCTTTTCTTTCTTTTTTTTTTTTTTTTTTTTTTTTTTTTTTTTTTTTAAATAATAATCTTTACTAGATGCATTTTATTTGATTCACGATTCTTTTAAAGAAGACGACCAGCGTAGCGGGGCGAAGGCTGCTGGTAATGAATAAATAAAGGATATTGGATAAAGGAATAAAGAATAAAGGATTATGCTTCGAAATGTGAAAAAAATGAATAAGAAGAAGGAATTTTAAATTTTTTAATTTTTTAATTCAACTTTTCGATAAAAGTTATTGCTATACTAAGAATTTAGCATTTTTATGGTCTATCATGACTGTGCTTCATTCAAACATGAACTTAGAAATATAATATAGTTGTCAATTATTATTTTATTTTATTTTGGTTTGTGTGTGTGCGTGTGTGTCGAGTTCCCTTAACCCTTTCCAGCGCAGTGGTGCCTCACGTCATGACCACCTAATTTTAATACCAATTTTACAAACGGCACCAAGAATATTTTAATAAAGTTTTGCTTTTACAACGAAAGTTTAAAGTAACGAGTTTTTATTTAATTCAATATATCATTTCATCATTTTATGAACAGAATTGCTCTGTGCCAGAAAGGGTTAAAAGCAAGTGCATTAACCTTGCTGTTGTTTTATCTTCATTATTTTTTTTCTTCCTTTTTAATGAAAGTTGCATTAGAGCCTACATAGCATCAATCCTATGACATAAAAACCATAAAATAAGGTTGTATTCTTAGTGTGGGAAACAGATTTGCATAACAACTTAAAGCAACAGAGATAGAAAAAAAACCCTTTTTTTAATTCTTGGGACATTAATTCACGCCGTTTTTCACCTGCTTTGATTCAAATGCCTACACGAGCAACCTACTTACGAAGAATGAACAAGACTTATCCAATAAGGTAGACTGTTTACTTTTTAGTTGGTTGTTTTGGTTTTTGATTGGCGATAAATTGCCACTGGCGTGAGAGTGGTGTGTGACGTCGAAAAACAACAAACACATTTTGAGGTCATGGTCAAAGTTTTTACGCATCCCTGATTTTGTCATCGGTGACAACTAACTTGGATTCTGCAGATTCATTGTTTACCTTTCCGTACTTTTCGGGAAATTAATGTTTCCGGTAAGTGTTTTGTCTTTCTTCGACTTTTAAATGTAAATTTAATTCTGAAATATCCTCCCTCCCCCTTCTCCTGAATCTCTCTCTCTCTGTTCCTCTCTCCCCCTCCTTTGCCGCTTTAGTTTCTTACAGCTGAGATATAATTGTGAATATTATAATACCCTGCGATCGCATTATGATTTTAATCGCATCGTGATCTAGTGGTTGTGTTGAAAGGAAGATGTTAGTGAATGGGATGAAATATTGATTATCCCTGATTTGCTTTATCTTAGATATATTTTAATCAACATTAGGCCATTCAACCCGGCTTTGGTTACAGAACGAAAAAAAAAAAAAAAAAAAAAACAATTTTTTTTTTATATGTAATAGAATTTTTATATTTAATGTTTATTTTCTTTAGATTGCCCAATAACAATACCAAAATGTGTTTTTATATAATAAATATCGATTATATATCCAACTAAAGTTTTAAAATTTAATAAAAACTATAAGTGGTTCTCCAATAAGCGGATAGTTTAACTAAGTGATTTAGAGAAAAATAAAAGTTAATTTTTCTTTCTTTTTTCTTTTCTTTTCTTTCTTTTCTTTTTTCTTTCTTTCTTTTTTTTTTTTTTTTTTTTTTTTTTACAAGAAATGCATAAAGTATAAAATAGTGATTAATACGCAATATTCTGGCATTAAGCAGTATTTTCTTTTAAAACATTATCTTATCTATTAATTTGATAATCAATGTCACTAACGTCCTTCAAGACAGTTGCTTAATTTATAATTCAGGGTTTTAATTTTTTTTTTAATTATTTTATTTATTTATTTATTTTTTAGTAAAAAATGTATTGCTGGATATTCTAACTGCAATCCATTTACGTATAATTTGAAGTTTTAAGAATATAAGAATAAGGGATAAGAGTGACACATATGTGACAAGAGCGACATGCAGGGCCTTAGCTAAGGGGGCGCTATGGGCGGCTCAGCCCCCCCTAAAATATTCTGAGCCCTCACTAAAAAAGATTCCAAGGTCACTAAACGAATTCCTGTCCCGAAAATTCAAATGGAACTCTGTTCAAAAAATCTAATTTAGTTTTGAGACCCTTTCGGAGTTTTGCAAAATTACTAAATTGTATCTAAAATAAGTGTTTCAACTCTTCCTCATCCTATTTGTACATGTGAAATTAACATGATGTTTAATTTTTGCACCAGTTATACACTCAAAATTTTCATCATCATATACTTTTCTTAGCGTAAAATGAAGTTATATCAACAATTTAATTAGAAACATGTGAATGTGCACTACAATGTGAATATACACTAATTTATCTTTCTGCATCAGAGAGAGATGAAAAAAATTATGAACCCCCCCCTAAATTCTCTTGACCCCCCTCCCCCCCCCCCTATTGATCACTACTAGCTACGGCCCTGGCGACATGGTGTTGAATTCAGACATTTTTCTCCAGGAGGGATTTCTTCGGCTCCGGGGGAAGAGGGGTATTTTAATGTATCGGTGGGGAAATACCTTCTGGGAGGACATTTCAGTATTTCGGGAGAAGGATGTCTCTCCCGGATCTTTAAAATATTCAGTTTAAACATTTTAACAATTATAAACTATTCAACATCTATATGTATTTATTTAACTATTTCAAAATTATTATCTTTTAATAATAACCGACTATGAAATAATGGATAAGGTATTTAAATAAATTTATTCCTGCACCTTTATTGCGAGAAAACACTGTTTAGCTAGAACAAATATTTTTCATTAAATTTATAATCTCACAAATTGACTCATAAAACATCTGAAGTAATTGAATGAGGAGGAATTTCAACGAAACTCAAAAGTTCGTCCTTTGGTACTTCCTGGATATGTGGTCGATTTTGCCAGAAGGATTGGTTTCTATTTCTTAACATGAAATTGATTTTTAAAATATTGTCAGCTGTTACTTACATTTTCAATCAATTAAAATTATTTAAAACAAATGCTCTAATAAGCAGTATGAAAAAATAAAATATTTTGATAGTGATTAAATTTTAAAACTTACCTTGAAATTAATTTTCTTCATACGCAACTGCAACCCAAACTTTTATTCTAATAATTAAATAAAATTAACTATAAACATCTCTATTTGATTATTTTAATCGCCTTTTCAGTAAAATTAAACATTTTAAAGTTCATATTATATTTTTTGTATCTAATAAGATATTTTTTTTCTAAAGTGAGGACATAATTCTTGATAATCTTTATAATTACAATTAGTGTGTATCGTGATAATTACAATAATAATAAAAAAATCATGATTTTTTTTTCTTTTTACACTTTAATTTATATATAACTAAGTTTTTGTATATTAATGTTTTTCTTAATTAATTTATTGATTTGATTGAATGTTTGACGGAAACAAATTCTGAAATATTTGTATTTTTTTAAGGGCTAATAGATTATTTTTTTTCTAATCATGCTGCACGTGATAGCGATAGGTTTAAAACAATTGCTTTAAAATTATTCTAAATACCATAAATAATCATCAAACTGAAATACAGTTTTCAAACATATTACACTGCTCAAAACAATTAAAGGATATTTGAAGTTTTATATAAAATAAAGATATAAACGAAATTTTTTTTTGCTGAAAATAGAAGAAGAGAATCACAAATGCAAATTTTTCTGTTTTTCAAACTGTGGAGTATGCAAACTTTGAGTTCGACGTCAAAAACGTCACTTCAGCGGCAGCAAATGAAATTTGACTTTCAATTCGATAAAAGAGAATGAAGACAAGGGTGATCGCTTTGTTTCGATGAGTACGATGTCTCAGCGAAGTCATTTGACAGATTCAGAAGCTTGGAGAATTCTTGGTGGGTTAGAAGGGGGCCAAACTCAAGCCGAAGTAGCGCAAGCCATTGGAGTGTCACAAAGTGTCATTTCCAGGATCTGGCACCGTTTTCTGGAGAGTGGACGTGCAGGCCAAAGACCAGGGCAAGGTCGTAGACGGACAACAACGCCCAATGAAGATCGGTATTTAGCGTTAACAGCTCGGAGACACCGAAACATGAACGCTACTCTTCTCCAACAACGCCTTCGCTCGGCTACAGGCACCACGATTTCAACTCAGACTTTCCGAAACTGACTCCATGCTGTAGGTCTGTATGCTCGCCGACCGATGGCATGTGTTAGATTAACATCAAAACATCGTCGCGACCGCAGGGAGTGGGCAACCGAGCATGTCAACTGGAGGAGAAATGAATGGAGCAACATTCTGTTTTTTGACGAGTCCCGTTTTTCTGTGCATCCGGATAATAGGTGTATTTTCATCTGGAGGGACCGTGGCAGTAGGAATAATCCTGCGTTCATGCACGAAAGTGTCAGATTTGGCGGTGGAGGAGTGTTGGTGTATGGTGGCATCTCTATTGACGGGCGCACTGACCTCCACATCATTCGAGATGGAGCTCTGACTGGTCGCCGATATAGGGATGAGATTCTTAGACCTATTTTAGTCCCTTACGCTGCAGCAATCGAAGATAACTTCATTTTAATGGACGATAACTGCAGGCCAAATTGTGCAAACCTGGTGGAGGATTTCCTTTTCGAGGAAGGAATCGTTCGAATGGAATAGCCAGCGTGTTCTCCAGACATGAATCCAATCGAGCACGTCTGGAACGCTCTAGGAAGACGAGTTTCTGGCCGCCAATAACCCCCACAAACTCTCCAAGAACTGGAAAGAGCTCTTCTGGAAGAGTGGGGCAGAATACCCCCAACTCGTCATTAATAGCCTCATTGAGTCCATGCCACAAAGGTGTTCAACGTTGCTGGCCGCCCGTGGAAACCATACCCCCTACTGAAAATGATTTTCTTTGAAGAAAACACCTTTTCTTATTCTTTTTTCTCATATGCACAAATTGTGTTTTTTTTCCTTTTGTACACAAATGCGCAATAAAATGCATTTTTTTTCTGCCAAACATGTGTAATTTATTCTCATATAACCTACTATGTCTGTCGATTATGTATCAATCAGCTAAAAAGTTTCCCAGATACAAAATCCACCTAAAACTGCAATATCCTTTAATTGTTTTGAGCAGTGTATATTCCAAAGCACATTTTCGCCTATTCGACGGTATGTAAAATTTTAAATTATTCGGTTACCTGGTACTTCTACCCGTTATGGAACGTAATTTGTACATTTTAAGATCTCGCTTACATTAAAATTATAATTTAGATGATTTTTTTTTCTTTAAGGAGCAATATTTTACGATTTCAAATCTGTTTTAATTTTATTTCTATGATTACTAGAAGAGGAATTAGGCCAATTTAATAAACAGGAAACAATGAATCAAATAGTACTTGAAATGATCAGAAAGGCCAGGATAAATGTAAAAAAAAAAAAAAAAAAAAAAAAAAAGTGTCTCTGTTTGATAACTTTACACTTTTTACATAAAAATTCTAATAAACCTTAATTGGCATACCTACATTAATTTTATAGATAATAAATAACATATCGATAACAAATCTTTAAAAGCGATTTCTGCAAAATCAGTTTTATTGTTATTTTCATGAATGATAAATTTCATTACATAAAATGTTTTAAACACAACATATTTCTGTGAAAATTTGTCAAAATGCTTTCCATATTATTGTTTATGCTTTGAACTAGAATCTAAGCTCTAATGTTAATGTAGTTACTTTAAGATTACTTTAATATAAAAAAAGTATTAAAAAAATGCACTTTTTCTTTCGCATATTTTGAAATATTTCGGTTAATTTTGAAGATATTGTAAAACTTCTAGTTTAGAGCACAGATTTTAGACCGAAAATGAAAACGAATTTGCTGTTATAATCAATTCTACACGTTGCACATACGGGTATTTGAACATTCTACGCGGCCAAAAGTCAAATTATTAAGGTGTAATTGTGAAGATTGTTATAAAGAATGATAACCTGAGTTGAAGGACAGTTTCGAGTACTATACACAATCCCCTCCAACTTTTTCAAGCGCACGCGTCTCCTTCAAATTTAGTCGGAATTTGATCGTTCAACTTGTTGTATGTGTCTGTATTCGGCGTTCGTGTGAACACATTACCTTTTAAGTGAAATATTTATTATTTTACGTTTATTTTGAAAGTTTTTCTGATGGATGCTGATACAACAGATAACAATGCAAAATTTTATTATAATTTTTTGTTCTTTTATCATTGTGAAGTTTAATTGCTGCGCTTCGAAGGTACCCTCTTATTACAGTAAGATTTTTTCTAAAATATTTTATCTAATAGAGTGTTTGTTGTACTACCCAATGAGATCCTGATATAATTTTTGACTGAATCGAAAGTTCGAAGCCTTGAGTAGTGAAAAATCAAAGAAACTACCGCGGAAAAGCACGGATGTGTGTGCCTTGGTGCTTTGAACTTTTTCTTATAATACAGAAAAAAGATTGATTATCGTAAATATCATTCTTAAAGAAAATATTTTTATTATAGGTTCACAAGGTGTCTTGGGAGTAAGGATTGCAATCCATAAATATTTGTTTGATCGAATGCAGAGCTTTAATTTGTCAGAAGATAAATTAGATTTCTTAAAAGATCAAATAATATCGCGTGAAGGTTAAACAGAAGACCAAATAGAGAGCTTAAAACACTATTCCGCCCGCACACTTTAAATCACAAACTGAGCAGAGATAGTTAAAAGCACATAAGAAAGAAGACTTATTTCTGAAAAACAATTATTTTTGGTTTGAAAGAACCTTTGAAAGCCTCTTTTTAGGGAAACAGATTTAAAGGTCTCGGAATTCTTCAAAGAATTTGCTGTAAAATATAATAATGTAACAATAAATAAATAAAATAAATAAAACGAGAAAATTGTTCCTCTATTTAATGAAATGGAAAACTTTTACGAAACCATATGTTTAACATCAATTTCATGCTCTAAATAAGGCATGTCAAACTCAATTGCCAACGCGGGCCAAATATGATGTTATGCATAAGGCCGCAGGCCACATTACATTAAATAAATAAATAAAAACTAGAATGAAAAGAAAGAAAAAGTAACAAGGTTTTGTCACATTGTACAACACAATTCAATGTACAACCAAGTGTTTATTATAAAAAAACATTAACGAAAAAAAAATGATGTTAGATTTATGATAAAATTACTCCAATAATAGGAAAAGGTTCTAGCAATTTTTATTCAGTAAAAAAAATAAAAAGTAATTTCTAGAAACTCTTCAGTTACTTTTAAATTCAAGTCACATCCACGAATAAAAATTACCTACTAAGCCGTTTTCCGCACATCCGTACTTTCGCCAATTGCGATGGAATGGGTTTCAAATGTTGTAATTACAGATTTCAGTTATTTTCTTAGATTTTCAGCTACATCATCAATACGATTTGCAACTGTATTTCGCTTTAAAGCAATATTTGTAATTTTTTTTAATTTGCTCCGGACACATCACTTCCACTGCTTTAAGTATGCATTCTTGTACAAATTCCCCTTCTGTGAATGGTTTTGAAGTTAAATGTGCCAATAAATAACTTGTTTTTACAGCCGCTATATTATCCTCATTTGGCTTAGAAAATGTACTTTGTTGGTTCTGAAGTTTCAACTTTAATTCTGACAATTTATCTTCTCTAAGTTTGTCTGTATGTTTTTCATAAATTACTTTAAGGTTGATGTCGTAATGCCTTTTAACATTATACTTTTTCCCAAACTGCAATAGTATTTCTGCATATTAAATGTAAACATAAAAATACTTTTTTCAAAAACCCCATATTTTATTTTATTTTATTTTATTTTTTGTATGCGAATATTGATGAAACTGAATATAACTAACAAATAATGCCAGATGGTTGGGGGGGGGGGGGGGCACTCACAATTGCTCGGCGGGTCACAAGTGGCCCGCGGGCACCGTGTTTGACATGCCTGCTCTAAATGAACATGTGATTCACATTTAAATGCAGATTTTTTAACAATATTGTGTCTTTCCTTAAGGAGTCGCATTTTATAGGGAAACTTTTAATATTCCTACCAGAATCCTTAATCAGGGATTATTCTTCATTAACATTTCATTTAATAACACTAAGAATAATTTATGTAGAATAAGAACAATTTATATTGAATAAAACTCTTGTTCCTTTGAAAAAAGGAAAAAAAAAACTGATTAAATTAAGTCTGATTCTCAAGAATAAAATGTCAATCGAAAAGTGAATCGATGGTGAAACATTAGAAATCAAGTTGAACTGAGTTCTACACAAATCGCTGATTTGATCGAACTTGGGTGAATTCGATTTACCCAACTCAATGATTACAAAAATCTCTTTTTCCATTCTGATTATTTCGATGTATAAGCGTTAGATAGTTCGATATTTACTTGTTAGTTTTATGTTTTATTTATTTATTTGCAGATTTCGACCTCCAAACGAACCTTGAAAATTTTAACAAAGTATTTGTAATTTTGGCCTTGTATTTTAAAAGCAACATAAACTTTTATTTGGAATTCCTTCCATGTTGTTGAAAAACGAGTGAACGCCATTGTTCATTATATTTCTAATATAAGCGCATGTATATAAATAATAAACGCCAAGTGCGAATATTACTCGCACACAGTTCCGTTTAATAAATATATTAATTAGTGACTGCATTATTGAAAGAAAAAATCGTTTCTAAAAGAATAATAAAACTTAGAAAAAAAAAACCATACAACGTGGGGTTGGGTATAGCTGTAAATACTATAGAAAAGTATGAATGCGTATTACCATGAAAGTTTAGACAAAAATGAAGCCTAAATAATATCAAATAATGAAATTCTGCAGAACTCTTTTTTGAATCTTTTTATGATGAGCGTAATTGGGCGCTGATAATAAAAAATAGGGCATATTTAAATTTCATTTGGAATTTCATAAACCCAAATTCAGCACAGTAATAATATTTTCTTTTTACAGTGCACCTAAAACAAAACCCTTGTTCAAAGTTTAAAGTTGACAATGTGCTAAGCGTACTTGATAATTTAATTACAAAGTTGCAACGTCACCTTGGTCCGTGCCGCGTTTTCCATATGTATATATATATTTTTTAAATTAACCTTTAAAGACACGGGTGGCGCAATGGGAAAGCCACTCAATGCAAACTAGTCACGATTTCTATATTAATAACAGGTTGATTTAAATCAGTGATTAAATCACGATTTAAATCAAATGATTTTTTTATAAATCATTGATTAAAAAAATTTTACATGTTTAAAATGACATAAAAAATACTAAAATCTAAGATAAACATAATTCGGAAAGTTTTTACAGGTATTTGACTTACGAATACACACACACCAAAAAAAAAAAAAAAAAAAAAAACTTTTGAATAATTATTTCTAAGCTTGATTCCTGACTGATGTAAAAGGTTTAAGTACAGTAGAGTTTGTAATAAGCCTAATTTTTATCTAACAGTACATAAAAAAGATTTCATTTTAAAATGATATTTAATAGAACTTGCAATGTTGTAATTTTCTTTTAGTCATCGAATTATGCATTCCTTTATATAAAATAAGTACAGCAAGTGTAATAAATTTATGCAACTAAAAGAATAAAATAATCAGAATCTTATTTGCTCATTCTACTTTTGTAATAATAAAGTTATAGCGAATGCTGGAGCTAAAGAAGAATGAAAGAATGGCATCAGTTGAACTGCTTTTGTAAAAGAATGTATAAGTGTAAAAGGAACAATTACTATAAAATTTTTAACACAGCAAGAGCTTATTCAGTACAACTTGAATAAATGTTATATATATATATATATATATATATATATATATATATATATATATATATATATATATAATTTTTTGAACTCATACACCAAATAAAAATAACCGCAAAACTTTTTGAATTAAAAACAATTCATTTTTCTGTTCAGCGTTACAAAAGCTCACATGTAATACCCCATACGAAATGCAAATAACAGATTTTTTCCCCTCTCAATTAACTTTTAATTTGTCACTCTACATTTTTCTTAAGTACATTTATAAATGGTTAATAATCTATAAATATGGGATCAATAGCCTTTATTACTTCAGCCAATTTGAACTTTCCATGTCGCATAGTTTATGAGTAAAATAATTGTAACAGTAGACAGACAGACAGAAAACTGATCTTACAATGATTCTGTTTTTACTTTTGAAGTGAGGAATCCTAAAAATCCTTTAATATACAAATATACATCTTTTATTCCGCCAAAAACCTTACAATAAAACCTAAGTTATAATCGGTTGGATTAAATACGAATATAGTAGATAAGAACTTTTAATTTTATTATTTAGTCAGAAACAAATACTGGACTAAAAATATAAAATGTATGACGGAATGAAATTTTCGCTTTGCTTTTAACATAAAATGAATAATGCTTACTTAAAAGGCGATTAAATAATCAATTATAGATGTTAAAAGTTAATTTTACTTAAAAATCTTAGTACTTTCAAACCTTTTCCAAACAGGTTCTTCCTCAGAGAATATTTTCTTTTATAAATACAAAAAATATAAGATTTCGTTTTGAAAAATGAACGAGACTCGTGGCTTGAAGATTGAGTTTGTAATACTTTAGGTGAACGGTAAAAAGAATTATTTGATTGTTGTACTATGAAATTTTAATGCGTCATTTTCTCAAATTGTCAGGTTTTTATTTTTAGGATGTTAAACCATAAACTGGGTATAATATAAGACAGGCCATCATTGCGCGCTTTATTGCTCCTGCATAGGATTTCTGTTTGGAAAAAGTTTGAAAGTACTAAGATTTTTAAATAAAATTAACTTTTAACATCTATAATTGATTATTTAATCGCCTTTTAAGAAAGCATTATTCATTTTAAATACTCGACTGTTTATATTTGTCTTAAGGGGACAGTTTACCTTTTCAACAATTTCGTTTATTTTTTAAATGCGATTTGAATAGTGAAATCATTGCATTTTAATGTTCAACAAACAATGAATTTCGAAAAACAAAAAAATAAAATAAAATAAACTGCATATTTAATTAATATATTTTTTTTATTGCATTTTTTAAAAACAACTTTTTTAAATATTGTTATTTTTGCCCAATGTTTTTCTCTATTCTAAAAAAAAAGTAATTAACGCTGTCACCGCCGCTGACAATGACTTTTTTTTTTTTTTTTTCTTTGGTGAACTATGGTGTTTTTTCGTTAATACTAAGAATACTACTAGACACAGAAATATGAAAATTGGTAGTATTATAAAGAAATACTTGATAAATTCGGTAATGCAGACAGTTTTTAAATAAAACAATTATTTTAACAGATATTTAATATTAAGATTAGTTAAAATCATTCCAATAAAAAAGTTTCTTTGGAGCAAAAACTATACATAAGAATTCAAATATTTTTAGATCATTTTGTACATTAAGAGTTCACGGTAAGCAGACTGCATTTATTTATTTAATTTGACCCATTTTTTGAAGATGTATTACAATCTTTAATTCAAATTTTCAGCATTTTGAGAAACATTTTTTACATGTCTTATATTATTATTATTATTATTACTACTGCAAAATGATTAAAGAAAATATTTCCTTCAAATAAAAAAAAAATAAATTTATACACGACTATCAGAAACAGAATTTTTTTTTCAAATGAGAATTAAATAATTACGAGTTAAGAACGGGAAAATATTGAAAATTGTCTTTTAAACTATATTTACATTGCATATTAAAAAAGAAATAAAGTAAGGTCCCCTGGGATAATAACGTCACGTTAAGGTTCTACCAATTTTCACGGCTCAGTTTTAGATTGTATTTTTCAAACAAATATATGATTTGATACAGCAACTCATTGACTATCTATATAAAAAAAATAATTTAACAGGTATGTATTCATAAAATGTAATGGCGTGATTTCTTGACCAATGCTATTTGGCGTTATTACCCACCTATATGGGTATTAACGCCATGCAAACAAAACTATGAAATAAGATGGAATAATTGCGTGTAGATTGCTCAATTCTAAAAATACAAACTCTACAAACTTAGAAATTGACAAATTGCATTCTAAGCTATTGAAAATGTTCAATTTTTTGTGAAAGTGTGAGAAAAATAAAGGTGTGGGTTGGGGGGGGGGGGGATGAGGCAAAAAAAATATCTGACCGTGAGCTTCTTTTTGCTTAAAAAGGACCGCTTAAATGGAATTATTAGAAACATTGCACAGTTTTAACTGTGTTTATTCGAATCAGTGTTTAGGCCACTGTAAGGAATCAACCGAGGTATTAATGCCAGGGATTGGCGTTATACCCCGTTCGGTATAGTTATTGCGCTGTACATTTTAAATTACAAATTATCCCGAGAAGATATCCGAAATCTTTAACAACATTTTGAAAGTTCATGAAATGTACTAACTACAAATTTATGTAATTAACAAAGTATTTCCGAATAAAAAAATTAGTCTTCACATCACAAAACCTATCTCGCAAATTTTAGATCAAGCGTTAATTTTAGTTGCTTGTAAAAATAATAAGATCTAAAAATGAAACAAATTAACTTGAAGCTGTTTTTTGCGATTTATATGACTCAAAACCCTTCTGCGCAGAGCTCATGGGTGTCATTTACCAGATTATTTCATAATTATGCATAATATTAGCACTTGGCGTTATTACCCCGCCTGGCGTTATTACACCAGACCACCTTATAAAAAATAATAAATGCGTTTATCGCCGTAAATGGAAAAAAATACTTTTAAACTATTGGTGCTAATTCTAAGGCAGCGGAAATAAAAATATTTCTTGTCCAGCAACAGGAGCATCTTCACATGATTTACCAAAGAGAGAAAGAAAAAAATTAAATAATTAATTCATTAATTTGCATTAAAAGCAACAAGTGAAAAAAATTACGTCATATTTAAAAAAAAAAAATAGTGAAATTTACATTAGATTTAAAAGGTACATTTAATACGCCTAACTTAAACATTTTTCTTATACCGCGGTTCAAAAAATATTAGGAGACTAGCGAGCTACGCCCGCTAGCTGGGCCACTTTTTCCAAACGAACCTCGATATTAAGCAGTATATAATAAGCAAAAAAATTCATTTAATAAGCAAGTCTTGGTGTTCGAATCCTCAAGCACAAAAAAAAAGTAAATTAAAGAGCTATGGTTGTTATTCGCCCATTATCCCGTTAAAAATATGTGATTTCGCACAGTGGGCGCTACGCGCCACCGTGCGAAGCCAGCCCACCGGCGCTACGCGCCATGGTCGCCATCGTCCCGTTAAAAATATTTGGTTTTGCACGGTTGGCGCTGCGCGCCCATAAGACATTTTCTCGTATTTTTTGGTTCATCAGAAGCAGACTTTTACGCAGATTCTGAATATGTAATCAGTTTTTTTCTACTTTAAAAACTGTCTGCATGATGGTTTAAGAAAAAACGCGCAAAAAAAGTTACATTCTTTGACAAAATGACGGGAGAAAAAGCGGTTTTCGACTGCTTCTTCTTTTAGCCAAAGGGGAAAAGTTCTTGTCCTTCACCGCAAGGTGGCGCAGTGTTCTGCCTGAGAGCTCCGTTTGGGAAATTAGACGTTTTCCGTTCCGATTCCCGACCGGTTTTTAATTCATAACTTTTTTAATTTTGGTCCTACGGTCTCGAAAATGCTCGAAATGACTTTCCCGGAATTTTTCGAATCGAAAGACACCTCTCGCGACTTCCAACTCGCCCGCGTTGCGAACTGTAATCGGCTTCAAGCAGACAGACAGACAGACAGAGGCGCACGGATTTTATTAGTATAGACTAGCGAGCTACGCCCGCTAGCTGGGCCACTTTTTCCAAACGAACCTCGATATTAAGCAGTATATAATAAGCAAAAAAATTCATTTAATAAGCAAGTCTTGGTGTTCGAATCCTCAAGCACAAAAAAAGTAAATTAAAGAGCTATGGTTGTTATGCGCCCATTATCCCGTTAAAAATATGGGATTTCGCACACCGGCCTGCCACCCACCGGTGCTACGCGCCATGGTCGCCATCGTCCCGTTAAAAATATTTGGTTTTGCACGGTTTACGCTCCACGCCCATAAGACATTTTCTCGTGTTTTTTGGTTCATCAGAAGCAGACTTTTACGCAGATTTTGAATATGTAATCAGTTTTTTTCTACTTTAAAAACTGTCTGCATGATGGTTTAAGAAAAAACGCGCAAGGTATTAAAAAACTGCAAAAGACTACTATTAAAAAGAAATAAGTAATTTCATTAATATCACAAACAACATAACTAATAAATAATTTTGGCAGCTCGTTTTCCGTTTGTACTAACAGAAATTAGTATTAATCGCGTAAATCTTAGATTACACAATATTCGTGTATGCTACCAAAAAGAAAAAGTATGAAAATAAACCGTGTTTAACATTTTTTACCAATTAATTAGTTCTTTTTCAAAGAACCGAAACGAAAGAAAAAGTCGTTTTCCCGGGAGAAAAAAGAGGTTTTCGGCTGCTTCTTATTTTAGCCAACGGGGAAAAGTTCAGGTTCTTCACCGCAAGGTGGCGCAGTGTTCTGCCTCAGAGCTCCGTTTGAGCTCTGTTTGGGAAATTAGACGTTTTCCGTTCCGATTCCCGACTGGTTTTTAATTCATAACTTTTTTAATTTTGGTCCCACGGTCTCGAAAATGCCCGAAATGACTTTCCCGGAATTTTTCGAATCGAAAGGCACCTCTCGCGACTTCCAACTCGCCCGCGTTGCGAACTGTAATCGGCTTCAAGCAGACAGACAGACAGAGGCGCACGGATTTTATTAGTATAGATAAAGACTCAGTATATTTAATTATTTAACTGATCTTGTTTAACCCTTTCCGGCGCAGACAAATTCTGTTCGTAAAATGAGAAATTGTTGACTGACACCGGAATTTACAAAAGACTTTTTTAGAAATTAAGAATTCCCTGATTTAAGCTGTCATTGTAAAAGTAAAATTTTGCTAAGATATTATTGGTGCCGTTTGTAAGTTTGGAATTAAAATTAGGTGTTGCCGGAGTTGTAACACTGCGCCGGAAAGGGTTAATCAAACATGTAATAGTCAGTTGATGTTAAATAAAAAAACTGACTCGATCTTAAAATTTCCTAATGAAAGGAAAGTGAATGGAAACCCGTTTACAGAAAGATAGCCACTTTTTTTTAATTATTATTATAGTTTAGTGTTTTGCAATCTTTTAAAAGTCTATCAAATTAGCGTATTTTTAGAGTTTCTGGAGTTTCAACGATGCCTGACGAGTGTAGCTCGTAGGGGGCAGAGACCCGTACTTTTAAAGAAAGATTTTCCAATGTTTATTCAGGGTTCGTACAACGTCCTGGAATTTTATGACCAATAAATTCTTTGGTACCAGTATTTTCTTACAGAAAATTTATATTTAAATAAGACGAAAACTTGCGCTTTTGAAGTATATTTATTTTTCACTAAAGAAATGCAAGTATTTCACCTTGAAAATAACGGTACCCGTATACGAACCATGTTATTACACAAGACTGTGCATGGATTTTTAGATACATTTTCTATTACATTTGATATAACTTTTTTCCTAATATTACTTTGAAAAACGATGAAATATAACACATCATCATTGTATTTAAAAAATAATAATAACAAAAAATCTGCAGGCTAATTCCATGCGCAAATTTATCACATGTATAGTAAAGAATATACACAAAAAAGTTTAAATTTCTAACTCAAATAAAAATAAATGCCTTAGCATTTTTGAAACAGGAAAGCGACGAGCATATGGGGAAAAAAAAAAGGTCACTTAAAGTTTTAATTTGCATGGCTGATTGCGCTGGATGTAGTAACAAAATTTACAGTATCTTGCTATGTAATTGCCATATGGGTAAAAATATAGTGTCAAAAGCTTACAATTAAACAATCTTTCATTTAATGATAATAATAATAATAATAATAATAATAATAATAAAGATTAATTTTGAGGGAAACTGAACCTTTAAGCGCAATCTTATGTAAACGGGCTGCATCATGCCATCAACAGATTCTTTTTTACGTTTTTGAAAATTATTATTAATCAGCAAATTGTTACATGTGGGTTAAATTTATCTTTATCATTGTTTGTTTATTTATTTATTAAAAGCTAATTTCGTTAAGGAATGTTAGTCAGAGACATAAGCTACGTTTTTGTAACTGTTTCAAGTTCAAAAAATGTATTATTTCATTGTATTCGAGCTTGCACACTATTAAAAAAAAATAATAAAAAATCATTCTTAAAAATTAATTAAGAACGTAAAAAAATAAACAAAATTGCTACACAGCTTCCAAAAAAAAAAAAAAAAATGCATGTGAAAGTACTTCTTTTTCCTTTTTAATCGGCATAAAAAATTAAAAGTTTTTGCAATTTACCTGAAAATTTGTAAAAAAAATTGATTTTTTTTTTAAATATATCAAATGAAAACCTTTGTAATTGTGAATATTTTAATACCTCACTTTTACCCATATGGTAAATATATCGCGAGATATTGTAAATTTTGTTGATACACACTGTAAAAAAAAATTCAAGATGTTACTAAAAATTTTTTAGTAAATTTGTATTCCACAGAATTTTTTAGTAACCATTACAAACTTATTTTTGCAAGCGAAACAAGCATTTCTTTTAAAAACTGAACAAAAGATTTTTTTGTATAACTAACTTAAAAATTTTTAGTATGAGCCACCAAGCAAATTTTAGTAATAGCTCCAAAATTATTTTTAATAACCATTACATGGGCTGGAAGGGCAGGAGCTTCCTTCGAGCTGCATCTAGCCTTCTGGAGCGGAAGATTTTCGGCAAAACCACAATAGATGGCAGCACCAAACATTGCTACTGCTCCGTCAGGATATTCATAATCCCTTTATTAACGAATACTTACACTGCATACATTCGGGGCGTATTTGGCAGCGGCCAGTATCGAACTCGGGACCTTTTAGCCTGGTGTCCGTTACTATAACCACTATGCTATCAAGGCCACACCAAGTGCGTTTTAGTAATAGCTATTAAAAATATAAAATTATTAACTCTATTCGTTGCTAACTTTTTTCTAGTAATTCTTACAGATTTTCTTATAACCGACTAAGATTACTAAAAAATTTTTAGTAATTACAAGGATCACTAAAGTTTTTTTAGTAGATCGACACTTTTTTTTATACAGTGCACCCAGCGCTATTGCTCGCACAAGTGAAAACTTTAAACGGCTTTTTCACCATGTTCATATTTTCTTCTCTTTTATGTTTTCAAAATGCTAAGACCTTTGTGTGTGTGTTTGAGATAGAGATTTAAATTTTTTTGCAGATACTCTTTATTATATATACAGTGGCGATCAAAAGTTTCCGGCCAGCAAAAATATTTTAGTTAATTTGTAAATATACCCATATGAACAGGAATCTCAAAGTGATACTTATACAATTCATTAACATAATAGTTAGGAACTTATTTTTGGAACAATAAATTAATATCAATAAATTTAATTGACTAAATTAAGTGCAAAGGAAAACGCATGAGTTCAAAAGTTTCCGGCCACCTTCGTAAGTTTAGAAAAGAAAATGGTATTGTAATAGAAAACAATGATTAACAGCATTTTCAATTAGTATTTAATCACTATACCTTTAGTAATAACTACTGCGGCGCAGCAACGTGACATTGATACAATCAACGGTTGAAGATCGTCCATGGTACGTTTTTTTCCACACTTCTTGCAATTTTTTAGAAATTTCGGCTGAGTTGGAATATTTATAGTTCCACACACGTTTGACAACTTATTTCCATAGATTTTTTATTGGATTAATCTCAGGCGTTTGGGCTGGCCATTTCAAAAGCGGAATTTGTTTGTGCAAATGGCATTGCTTGACCAGCTTGCATGCATTCATTAAATCATTATCATGTTAAAACAAATAGCTGCGACCACAATTTTTCCTCTAATACGGCAGCAAATATTCTTGCAAGATATCCTTTATACATTGCATTATTCATATTCATATTATCGCGGATTTCAAATAACCGACCAACACTTTTTGAAGAAAATACTCCCCATATTATAATGTGTTCCGCCATGCTTCATTGTAGGAAAACATATGTCGAATCATATCTTTTATTGCTATGTCATCGGACGCACCGTAAAATGGGGTGAATCGGAACACTTTTCAACTTTAACTTTAAAAAAAGCAACAACTGATTTTTTAATTTTCTTTTTCTACTAGGAACTTCGGTCTTGTTTTGTTCTTTACTTTTTAAGCAAAAACGAAACATTTTTACTGTTTATTTATATATTATTTATTTTTTTAATGGTGTTCCGATTCACCCCGCGGATAGGGGTAAATCGGAACAAATGTTATGATTTTTATTTATTCCGATTCAAACTTTAATAGGTTAATAAAAATAGGTAATAATGATAAGGGAGGAATAGGAACATGTAATTACTGTGAAACCAAGCCTTTATTTTATATACAAGCAAAGATATGCCTTTTTAAAAATTAGAAAACAACATTAAAATCAAGAAAAATTAAAATTCATTTTAAGAAACTACATTCGAATTTCAGAAGTAGAATTTAATACAAATTCAGCCCTTTTTTGTGTTATCCTTTACTAGTAGTCATTGCACTGTAAAAAAAACGGACGATCTACTAAAAAAACTTTAGTGATCCTTGTAATTACTAAAAAATTTTTAGTAATCTTAGTTGGTTACAAAAAAATCTGTAAGAATTACTAGAAAAAAGTTAGCAACGAATAGAGTTAACAGTTTTATATTTTTAATAGCTCTTACTAAAACTCACTTGGTGTGGCCTTGATAGCATAGTGGTTATAGTAACGGACTCCAGGCTAAAAGGTCCCGAACCTTGCCACCGCCAAATACGCACCGAATGTATGTAGTGTCTCGTTATCAAAGGGATTATGAAAATCCTGTGGGAGCAGGTAGGAATGTTTGGTGCTGCCATCTATTGCGGTTTTACTGAAAATCTTCCGCTTCAGAAGTCTGGATGCAGCTTGAAGGAAGCTCCTCCCCTTCGGGCGCACGTAATGGTTATTAAAAATAATTTTGGAGCTATTACTAAAATTTGCTTGGTGGCTCATACTAAAAATTTTTAAGTTAGTTATACAAAAAATTCTTTTGTTCAGTTTACAAAAGAAATGCTTGTTTCACTTGCAAAAAAAAGTTTGTAATGGTTACTAAAAAATTCTGTGGAATTCAAATTTACTAAGAAATTTTTAGTAACCTCTTGAATTTTTTTTTACAGTGTGGGTAAGTGAATCTATTGAGTAGCCCCAATCGTTGCATGTATTAATATGATATACTAATACGCCCTCATCTCCAGTCCTTTGTACTGTTTGCATCCCACTCTTTTTTAATTGCTATTTCATTTTGAGATGTTTGTGTAGTTTTGTGGATGTCAGAGAATAATTCTGTGCAGTTTTTCTAACTAATTTGCTATTTTTAAATTCTTTTATTGTTTGTTCCATGCCTGTTGGATTAGGCGTTGACTTTTTTGTTTAACCAAGTAATTTCTTGGCACCTTTAAACTCTTCAAGTAATAAGAACAAACAAAATATTGTTACAATACATATTCATACATATGTTTTCATATGTTACATGAAACTATTACTGTATAGAAAAATAAACCATGAGAGAAAACGTGTTCCGATTCACCCCGTAAATCTTAAACCTCTGATGTTACAAGCCATTTTTCATTTTTTTTTCATTATGTACTTTAGAAATAAGTAGAATTTAATACAGCATATCGTTTACAGGTCTATCATTAATTAAAAATCCTCTCTCTTAGGTTTTGAATGCAAAAAATACTGCAATTACATACAAAGTTTTGAAGACGTTGAAAAAATGAGGTTTTTGAGGATCCTCTTCACGTTTTTTATATACCTCAGTAGCGGTGCGAACATGTCAAAACTCAATTTCCCGACTCTTAATGTTATTACCTTCTTATAAAAAAAATTGGCAACTAAAAATATCGTCACATATATTTATAATGATTTATTTGTATGACCAGGAAGTTTCGTTTCTATTCACCCCGCTGTTCCTATTCACCGCATTTTAAGGTAGTGTCTGCAATCATTTACAAAAATGTTTGAAATTTGATTGATGGAAAAATAGAACTTTTTGTCCAGTTTACTTGACCGGACTTTGTGTTCCTTGGAAAACGCCAGTCGGGTACGTTGGTATTTTTCTTTACCTCTGAAATTTTTTTAATACCGACTCTTCCATAAAGTTATGCATCACGTCAGCATTTTGATGCGGTAGACTGACTTATTTCAGCAGTATTTTCATTCCGTAAATCGCGGAACATTGCAACGGCATTTTTATGCGTTTCATCAACTATCTTCCCTTTTGATAATCCCCTCCACAAAAATAGACCTTTTCCGGAGTGTTCCGAATGATAGAAAGTCCTGAAGGCCATGGCCACTTTTATATAATTTTTATATATCGTTTACAGTCGGTTCACCGACTGATAACTTTGCCGCAATATCTCGAGAAGATTGACCCTTTAGCGTCAAACTAATTTACTCATTTACGAGCATTATTTGTTGAATTTTTCATTTTTATATTTAAAATACGGTATTCATTTTGATTAATTCATAAACAAGATC
The DNA here is from genome assembly GCA_964019185.1 of Maratus speculifer. NCBI lineage: Eukaryota > Metazoa > Arthropoda > Arachnida > Araneae > Salticidae > Maratus > Maratus speculifer. The sequence continues at coordinate 48,829,467 of OZ025290.1, read as the reverse complement.
GAAAAACATTTTATCAATAGAAAAAAACTAAGGAATGATGAGTGGCCGGAAATTTTTGCACACACAAATTTCGAATTCTGCCTTTTTCCATGAAGTGTCCAGTATCGAATCAAAATGATCACGTGATCAGAAGACATTCACATATTTCTAACTTTTGAAGAAATAGTGCTTCTTCTTCGCTGAAACCTTTTGGTAAATAAATCAAAGAAACTAACTGGCTGGAAACTTTTGACTGCCACTTTACTTCGAGCCACAAGACAAATCATAAAATTTTGAAAAAAGTCTAATATTTATTTAAATTCATTTTATCGTTAGTAGTAGGAAAACAACAGTACGGGCTCAGGAGCAGGGACCAGGGACCGTCCCTGCTCCCGTCCCTGCTCAGTCGCTGGGATGAAGGGATCGTCCCTGCTCCCACCGTGCCACCGCCGCCCCGCCTGCTCCTCCGGCTGCCCCGCCTGCTCCTCCGGCTGCCCTGCCTGCGGTCCCTCCTGCTCCCACCATCTCACCGCCGCCCTCCTGCGCCCCCCTAGTGGAAAAAAGGAACATTCTATTATAACAGGATAGGTGAACAACCTTCCCTAATTAAAAATATTATCAATCACATCTCAACATTGAATCATACTATAAGATGAAGATTAAATTTGTATTTGAATTTTAAACAACCGTAATTTTAATGAGTATTATTAATTAAGCGAAACAATTAAAATTTCAGTTTTTAACCATTTTATTTAGATTTCTTCAACTACAAGATGAGATTATCAATTTAACTCAAGAAAGTTAAACATATATTTGAATTTTGCTTCATAGACATCTTAATGAGTAGTATTAATTAAGTAAAAACAATAGAAAATATCCAGTTTTATAGAAAAAGACTGATTTCTTACGATTTTTTCAACTCAAACTTCAGAATATCAATTTGATAGAAAGAAATTTAAGCATGCATTCCAGTTTTGGACAACCATTTCCTTCATGAACATTATTAATTAAGCAAAACAGAAAATATTAAATTTTTAACTGATTTCTTCATATTTTTTATTTATTTATTTATTTTTTAATATAAAATCAGAATACACAACTTAAAATAGAAATTTAAACATATTTTTTAGTTTTTGAACAGTCGTTACCTCAAAGAATTTCGATAATTGAACAATTAACAAAGGAAACTAATGATTTTTTAACGAAAAAAGACGAATTAAACGAATTTGGTTAACTTTTACTCTAATTGGAAATTTCATCGTACTTTATGTATACCAACTAAGTAGAATTTTAATGCATAAACGAATAATTTAAAGAAATCCCCAACACACAAATGTGAACCTGCAGAGCATTTCTTATTACGTCATATCTAAACTAAAACTTTTTTCTGCAACCCCACCATGCATGCATTCCAGGTAGGGGAACATAACAAAGAATCTTGACGTCACAACTTACAAAGGTATACAAATGTTTACGTTCAAGAAAAAGTATCACATAGAGTGAAAAAAAAGAAGAGATTTAAGTTATTTATCCATTCTAGTTTTATAACAGTTACTACAACATCTCCAAATTAAAATTTGGAAGTCATAATGAGTATAATTAATTAAGCAAAATAATAGAAATATTAGTTTTTCAGAGGGGAAAAGACGAATTTAAACAAATTTTATTAGTTTTACACTAGTTTAATAATAATTTTAAGGAGGAAAAAGACGAATTTAAACCTTTTTTTTTTTAGTTTTACACTATTTTTTCTCATCTCCAACATGGATATATCAATTTTAACAGAAGAATTAAACGTATATTATAGTTTTTAACAACAAAATCTTAACAAGTATCATTAATTAAACAAAAATAAATATCAGTTTTAAAGAAAAGACGAATTTGAATAATTTTACACTAGTATTTTCAAAAGCAACATGGAAATATCAATACTTATTCACATATTTCACTTATTCACTGTATTCAATACTATATTTAATAAATTTGGATACACTTTAAGAATTTCCTAATCTATAATTAAATATTAGCTGTATATTTAATGTTACCCATGTTTTCAACATTAGTTCATAATCGTGAATTTTGTATTTTAAATACCATGTATTCAGGTTCAGATTATTTTCACTTGAAATCATACAGAATTTTTTAACAGAGTTTGTTTTTGAAATCATTGAAGCAACTGTATTTAATATTTTTAACACCAATTTTCTAAGATTTTCTAACATTTTCCGATTATACATTCTTCAGAAGTACATTTCTAAATGCTACAATCACTTTACATATCGAAAAGATATCATTGAAGCAACTGTATTTAATATTTTTAATACCAATTTTCTAAGATTTTTTAACATTTTCCGGTTATACATTCCTCAAAAGTTATTATTACGTATTCTAAACAATAGCAAATATTAATTTTAAGAATAAAAAGACGAATTTAAACAAATTTTATTAGTTTTACACTATTTTTTCTCACCTCCAACACGGATATATCAATTTTAACAGAAGAATTAAACGTATATTTTAGTTTTTAACAACAAAAATGTAATAAGTATCATTAATTAAACAAAAATAAATACCAATTTTCAAGAAAAGACAATTTTTTACACAAATTTTCAACTTTGAAATACATCGCTTACATATATTGTTACAGTATATTACTAAACTTAAACTTTTTAAAAAGTTTGAATGTCTTTACAAAGGGTTCATACTTATATTTTTCACGTCTTGACTGCATTCGAAATCTTACAACAAAAGTATACTTTTATTATTATTATTATTATTATTATTATTCTAGAAAACCTAAAAAATCGTTTCTTGCTGCTTTAGACACTTGACATATTAAAACTACTCTACCCATATAATTAATCAAATTAGGACATGATTCATCTTACACTTCAAAATTTCTGAATTTTTACAATACTTATTTTCATCAAACTTTATTCTTGATCCTATATATTTTAATAGCACAGAATTTTCACATCTGTTTTTATCTACTTATCAGAAAATTATTAAAACACCCAACAACATTTTTCAAATATGAATATTATCTTTACAATTTAATGATGCAAAACATACACGAATACAAAGTTTAATTTTTACAAACATTTCATATTTCAAACCAAACTATTCGAAATTTTCACAACGTAAGAGCAAACATTAGACGAACTTTTTAACATTAATATTGCTTAGATCTTTTCATCATAACTTTTAACTATGATAATTATCCATTTTTAGGTTGATTGTCGAAAAACTGTAACTGAAATTACATAAACTTAATGTAAAAAACCATGTTCTCACACAATTTCTTGAAATTCAACAAAGAATTGACTATTACTCCAATACTTATCTACTTCAATCTCGACTCTCGATAGTATATAGATATTACATCATTACATACTTACAACTCTTTTCAAACGTTTATCAGAAAATCAAGCCAATCAAAGTCTAGTAGTTATCACACCTGTTCCTCAGAAATATTACTATCATATGAAACAGTAAAGAAAATTAATAGATATTTAATATTTAATAACTTCATACGTGAAATTACTGTCGAATGAGAATACTAATAATCAATAAAATCAACTGTTGGACAAAAAAACAGTACAGATTACCGAAAATTCAAATCATTTTTTCTACAAAAATTACAAAAATTAACAAATGAATGACCAGTTAGAGAAATAATTAAAAAAATAATGAACATATTTACAAATTTATTAAAATCACACCTTTTTCTGGATTACAAACCACAATTTCTTGAAAAATTTAACACCGAATTTGTAAGATTTTAATCCTAGTATTACATACACTCAATAAATATTCAAAATTAACAAAAAAATAATTTTTTTAGTCTCATCAATAAGCAGAAATTCTATATTAAAAGAATATTTTCATAGTAGTACTTATAAAAATGAGAGTTTACAAACTGATTTTCATAATTTTATCACATTTAAACTTAATTTTTATACATAAAACATTATTTAATCAAATTTTATACTTTCTAATTCAGTAAAATTCAATACTTTTTTAGTTTTTAAACCAATACCACAATATTTATTTACATCAAACTTGATTCTTTACCTTTTATATTTCCACATTACACAAGTGAGTTAAATACTAACTTGGAACGGGAGTTGAAGTCAATTGATTCAATTCGATTTTCATCGTATACGCATTTCCCCTACACGAAATTTCTTACTTCTATAATCATCTAATGTATTAAAACTAATCTACTCATATTTTTAATCAATTCATCAGATGTTTCATCTCGCACTTCTGAATTATCATCCACCAAGTTGCTTAAAATATAAATACTATCTTTAAAGTTTTAATGTAGTATACATGACTAATCTTGAGTTTCCATCTATACTATTAATCAAATTATCATATGTTTCATCTTACAGTTCAACGATTTCTGAATTATCGTCCATCTAGTTGTTTAAAATATTAATAAAATGTTTATAGTTTTTGATTATACATAGTATGTATGAATACAATCTTTAATTTTTAACAGTTCATATTTCAAATAACCTATTTTCGAAACCAAACTATGTGAATTTTACCACAATACTTATCATCATACAGAGATTTGTGTTTCATACTTTTTCTAAAAATTATCAGATATGTACTCCTCAGAGGAATTTCTATCATATGAATAAATGAAAAAAAAAATTAATTTATATTAAACGTACAGCGAAATTTGATTGCAATATATATGTATTTAATAAAAATAAATAAATGAGCGATTATTTATACATTAAACCTTTACTAAATATATATTTCTTGCTTTATAAAGATGTTTCAACAAGATGAACCAAAACAGCAGCAAACTTCAGAAATTAATGATCTGAATGATTCATCCCTAGCACATGTAGCGTTAATGAATAATACATATGTAAGTACTTATATGAAAAATACTAGAATTCGTATATGAATCGTAATTAGAGTAAATATAAAATGATTTGTCTTACTGCCTACACTTTAACAAATGCCTTTTTACCTATATTGTTGAAAAGAATCCTAATTGTTTGCATTTTATTTCTATTACAGATGTGTTCTATTTGCTACAAACATTTCTTAAGTAAATCGAATTTAACAGAACATACAAAAATCCATACAGGTGAAAAACCTTACACTTGGGAAGATTACCAAATGCTGTTTTCAAGAAGGCGTGAATCAAAAGTGCACACATCATCATATAAAGCATCGTCAGTTATATGTAAACTTAGTGAGGATATTCAAAAATTATTCAGACGTTTGAAGAATTTAGACATAAAGGAAGATATTTAGACTATATATCCATCATATTTTCATAACACTTACCACAATATCTCAAACTTAAAATTTGGAAGACATACACACTGCTGAAAAGTAATTTTGTTACCCGTGATTCTTCTAACCAGCATGAATGTATAGATATTATTTTGCAATGTATCCTTTAAATGCTCACATTAAATATTCCTTTATATACATATATCGTTGTGTTTATTTTTTAAAAACCTATTACATTAATAAAATAGGTTACACACGCGTACATACACATAACATTTTAAGTGAAACAACACTCTCACAACTTAAAAAATGCATAAGAACATACAAAAATAAGCAGATGTATGAAAAAATATGCAAATTTACAAAATAATTTCACTGTTTTCTAGAAATACCAACAAAAAAATATTTAAAGTATAAAAAAATTACAAAAGTGAAAAGAAAAAACACAAATGTAAAACAAAAATCACAAAGTGAAAAACTCACAACAAAGTTTTTGAAAAAAAAAAATTTACAACAAAAATTTTTTTACAAAAACCAAAACTTCAAAAATATTTTTCCAAAAAAATTTTTTTTCAAAAACATTTTTTACAAAAAAATTTTTTTTCAAAATAAGTTTTTACAAAAGTAAAAAATAAAAAATCACAACGTTAAAAATATGAAAAATTTTAGTTAAAAAAAGTGTAAAAAAAATTGCAAAAAAAATTGCAAAAATTTCAAAAAAGTTATCAAAAAAGTTATCAAAATTTTTGTTCTTTTTAATACAGTATGCAATGGTGAAACCATTGTATTTACTATTAAAAAGAACAAAAATTTTGATACTTTTTTCGTAACTTTTTTTGAAATTTTTGCAATTTTTTTTGCAATTTTTTTTACACTTTTTTTAAACTGACGATGCTTTATATGATGATGTGTGCACTTTTGATTCACGCCTTCTTGAAAACAGCATTTGGTAATCTTCCCAAGTGTAAGGTTTTTCACCTGTATGGATTTTTGTATGTTCTGTTAAATTCGATTTACTTAAGAAATGTTTGTAGCAAATAGAACACATCTGTAATAGAAATAAAATGCAAACAATTAGGATTCTTTTCAACAATATAGGTAAAAAGGCATTTGTTAAAGTGTAGGCAGTAAGACAAATCATTTTATATTTACTCTAATTACGATTCATATACGAATTCTAGTATTTTTCATATAAGTACTTACATATGTATTATTCATTAACGCTACATGTGCTAGGGATGAATCATTCAGATCATTAATTTCTGAAGTTTGCTGCTGTTTTGGTTCATCTTGTTGAAACATCTTTATAACGCAAGAAATATATATTTAGTAAAGGTTTAATGTATAAATAATCGCTCATTTATTTATTTTTATTAAATACATATATATTGCAATCAAATTTCGCTGTACGTTTAATATAAATTAATTTTTTTTTCATTTATTCATATGATAGAAATTCCTCTGAGGAGTACATATCTGATAATTTTTAGAAAAAGTATGAAACACAAATCTCTGTATGATGATAAGTATTGTGGTAAAATTCACATAGTTTGGTTTCGAAAATAGGTTATTTGAAATATGAACTGTTAAAAATTAAAGATTGTATTCATACATACTATGTATAATCAAAAACTATAAACATTTTATTAATATTTTAAACAACTAGATGGACGATAATTCAGAAATCGTTGAACTGTAAGATGAAACATATGATAATTTGATTAATAGTATAGATGGAAACTCAAGATTAGTCATGTATACTACATTAAAACTTTAAAGATAGTATTTATATTTTAAGCAACTTGGTGGATGATAATTCAGAAGTGCGAGATGAAACATCTGATGAATTGATTAAAAATATGAGTAGATTAGTTTTAATACATTAGATGATTATAGAAGTAAGAAATTTCGTGTAGGGGAAATGCGTATACGATGAAAATCGAATTGAATCAATTGACTTCAACTCCCGTTCCAAGTTAGTATTTAACTCACTTGTGTAATGTGGAAATATAAAAGGTAAAGAATCAAGTTTGATGTAAATAAATATTGTGGTATTGGTTTAAAAACTAAAAAAGTATTGAATTTTACTGAATTAGAAAGTATAAAATTTGATTAAATAATGTTTTATGTATAAAAATTAAGTTTAAATGTGATAAAATTATGAAAATCAGTTTGTAAACTCTCATTTTTATAAGTACTACTATGAAAATATTCTTTTAATATAGAATTTCTGCTTATTGATGAGACTAAAAAAATTATTTTTTTGTTAATTTTGAATATTTATTGAGTGTATGTAATACTAGGATTAAAATCTTACAAATTCGGTGTTAAATTTTTCAAGAAATTGTGGTTTGTAATCCAGAAAAAGGTGTGATTTTAATAAATTTGTAAATATGTTCATTATTTTTTTTAATTATTTCTCTAACTGGTCATTCATTTGTTAATTTTTGTAATTTTTGTAGAAAAAATGATTTGAATTTTCGGTAATCTGTACTATTTTTTTGTCCAACAGTTGATTTTATTGATTATTAGTATTCTCATTCGACAGTAATTTCACGTATGAAGTTATTAAATATTAAATATCTATTAATTTTCTTTACTGTTTCATATGATAGTAATATTTCTGAGGAACAGGTGTGATAACTACTAGACTTTGATTGGCTTGATTTTCTGATAAACGTTTGAAAAGAGTTGTAAGTATGTAATGATGTAATATCTATATACTATCGAGAGTCGAGATTGAAGTAGATAAGTATTGGAGTAATAGTCAATTCTTTGTTGAATTTCAAGAAATTGTGTGAGAACATGGTTTTTTACATTAAGTTTATGTAATTTCAGTTACAGTTTTTCGACAATCAACCTAAAAATGGATAATTATCATAGTTAAAAGTTATGATGAAAAGATCTAAGCAATATTAATGTTAAAAAGTTCGTCTAATGTTTGCTCTTACGTTGTGAAAATTTCGAATAGTTTGGTTTGAAATATGAAATGTTTGTAAAAATTAAACTTTGTATTCGTGTATGTTTTGCATCATTAAATTGTAAAGATAATATTCATATTTGAAAAATGTTGTTGGGTGTTTTAATAATTTTCTGATAAGTAGATAAAAACAGATGTGAAAATTCTGTGCTATTAAAATATATAGGATCAAGAATAAAGTTTGATGAAAATAAGTATTGTAAAAATTCAGAAATTTTGAAGTGTAAGATGAATCATGTCCTAATTTGATTAATTATATGGGTAGAGTAGTTTTAATATGTCAAGTGTCTAAAGCAGCAAGAAACGATTTTTTAGGTTTTCTAGAATAATAATAATAATAATAATAATAATAAAAGTATACTTTTGTTGTAAGATTTCGAATGCAGTCAAGACGTGAAAAATATAAGTATGAACCCTTTGTAAAGACATTCAAACTTTTTAAAAAGTTTAAGTTTAGTAATATACTGTAACAATATATGTAAGCGATGTATTTCAAAGTTGAAAATTTGTGTAAAAAATTGTCTTTTCTTGAAAATTGGTATTTATTTTTGTTTAATTAATGATACTTATTACATTTTTGTTGTTAAAAACTAAAATATACGTTTAATTCTTCTGTTAAAATTGATATATCCGTGTTGGAGGCGAGAAAAAATAGTGTAAAACTAATAAAATTTGTTTAAATTCGTCTTTTTATTCTTAAAATTAATATTTGCTATTGTTTAGAATACGTAATAATAACTTTTGAGGAATGTATAACCGGAAAATGTTAAAAAATCTTAGAAAATTGGTATTAAAAATATTAAATACAGTTGCTTCAGCTTCAATGATATCTTTTCGATATGTAAAGTGATTGTAGCATTTAGAAATGTACTTCTGAAGAATGTATAATCGGAAAATGTTAGAAAATCTTAGAAAATTGGTGTTAAAAATATTAAATACAGTTGCTTCAATGATTTCAAAAACAAACTCTGTTAAAAAATTCTGTATGATTTCAAGTGAAAATAATCTGAACCTGAATACATGGTATTTAAAATACAAAATTCACGATTATGAACTAATGTTGAAAACATGGGTAACATTAAATATACAGCTAATATTTAATTATAGATTAGGAAATTCTTAAAGTGTATCCAAATTTATTAAATATAGTATTGAATACAGTGAATAAGTGAAATATGTGAATAAGTATTGATATTTCCATGTTGCTTTTGAAAATACTAGTGTAAAATTATTCAAATTCGTCTTTTCTTTAAAACTGATATTTATTTTTGTTTAATTAATGATACTTGTTAAGATTTTGTTGTTAAAAACTATAATATACGTTTAATTCTTCTGTTAAAATTGATATATCCATGTTGGAGATGAGAAAAAATAGTGTAAAACTAAAAAAAAAAAAAAGTTTAAATTCGTCTTTTTCCTCCTTAAAATTATTATTAAACTAGTGTAAAACTAATAAAATTTGTTTAAATTCGTCTTTTCCCCTCTGAAAAACTAATATTTCTATTATTTTGCTTAATTAATTATACTCATTATGACTTCCAAATTTTAATTTGGAGATGTTGTAGTAACTGTTATAAAACTAGAATGGATAAATAACTTAAATCTCTTCTTTTTTTTCACTCTATGTGATACTTTTTCTTGAACGTAAACATTTGTATACCTTTGTAAGTTGTGACGTCAAGATTCTTTGTTATGTTCCCCTACCTGGAATGCATGCATGGTGGGGTTGCAGAAAAAAGTTTTAGTTTAGATATGACGTAATAAGAAATGCTCTGCAGGTTCACATTTGCGTGTTGGGGATTTCTTTAAATTATTCGTTTATGCATTAAAATTCTACTTAGTTGGTATACATAAAGTACGATGAAATTTCCAATTAGAGTAAAAGTTAACCAAATTCGTTTAATTCGTCTTTTTTCGTTAAAAAATCATTAGTTTCCTTTGTTAATTGTTCAATTATCGAAATTCTTTGAGGTAACGACTGTTCAAAAACTAAAAAATATGTTTAAATTTCTATTTTAAGTTGTGTATTCTGATTTTATATTAAAAAATAAATAAATAAATAAAAAATATGAAGAAATCAGTTAAAAATTTAATATTTTCTGTTTTGCTTAATTAATAATGTTCATGAAGGAAATGGTTGTCCAAAACTGGAATGCATGCTTAAATTTCTTTCTATCAAATTGATATTCTGAAGTTTGAGTTGAAAAAATCGTAAGAAATCAGTCTTTTTCTATAAAACTTGATATTTTCCATTGTTTTTTACTTAATTAACGATACTCATTAAGGCTATAGCTGTTGAAAAACTAGGATACATGTTTAACTTCCAACTTGTAAGTCGATACACTGATCATATAGTTGATAAAAATCGTAAGAAATCAGTCTTTTTCTATAAAACTGGATATTTTCTATTGTTTTTACTTAATTAATACTACTCATTAAGATGTCTATGAAGCAAAATTCAAATATATGTTTAACTTTCTTGAGTTAAATTGATAATCTCATCTTGTAGTTGAAGAAATCTAAATAAAATGGTTAAAAACTGAAATTTTAATTGTTTCGCTTAATTAATAATACTCATTAAAATTACGGTTGTTTAAAATTCAAATACAAATTTAATCTTCATCTTATAGTATGATTCAATGTTGAGATGTGATTGATAATATTTTTAATTAGGGAAGGTTGTTCACCTATCCTGTTATAATAGAATGTTCCTTTTTTCCACTAGGGGGCGCAGGAGGGCGGCGGTGAGATGGTGGGAGCAGGAGGGACCGCAGGCGGGGCAGCGGGCAGCCGGAGGAGCAGGCGGGGCAGCGGGCAGCCGGAGGAGCAGGCGGGACGGTCCCGCAGTCCCGCCTGCTCCTGCGGTCCCGCAGTCCCGCCTGCTCCTGTCCTTAAACTGTCGTTTCCCTACTACTATCGTTATCTTCTGTTCATTTTTGAGATTCATTTTAAAAGAGAGCCTTAATTTGAGTGTTTTGCGGGTAGACATCACAGCTTGAAGGTAAAGCGTCTCACTAGTTAAGAAGAGATTGATATTTCGATCCCCGTTGCTGCAAGTTGAAATTATCATATTAAGATGGATTTAATTAAAAGAAATTTTATATTTTTTGCTGATTTAAAGGTTTTATACTATTAGGGTTTCATTCATCTGACATTCATAATATTTTTTGGAATTCATTTTTCTTTTATTTTAAAAACTAGTGTGATCTATTAATGATTCAGTATTTTAAATTTCGTTTAAATATTTTTTTTTCGTTTTTAGAAATTTGAAATTTAATTTATATCCCTGCAATTTTTTTCCGGATTTTCAAAAATTTTGAAATTTTGTATTTTATTTAAATAATTTTATGTAAAATTTTTCAATTTGATTAAAATAAATAACTTCCTTTTATAATTATTTTAAAAATAAATTTTCTGATGTTGCCACTTATGTAAGAATTTAATAATTATAAATTAACAATTTGGATTTATTATTTAAAGGATAAGTTGGTTTGAAAGAAATATTAAACGATTCCCTCTGTGTAATCTGCAATCACACAGACCTACTTGTTTAAAATATACAAATTGTTGAAAAGATTCCCTTAAAAATTACAGTAAAAGCAAAATTTATTGGTTAGATGTTGCCACCATCTATATGATGTCAGCATTATTCACGGACTTATTTTTAATGTTTAAAACGGACATTGAATACAAAAGTTTAATGAACGCGCAAGCTGAAAAAGCTCCTTACTCCTAATTCCACAAATTCTTCTCTTTTCCTCATTTTTATTGTAACAGCAAACTTTAAATCCCTCTTGGGCTAATCAGACTTTTTTCTTAGTAGTGATACTTCTGCAACATTTTTGATTTTTGGAAAATCTTTGTTTTTAAAAGAAAATAAGAAAAACCTCAAACAAGGAAATTTTTGAAATCTACTACACATACATAACTCTTTGTTGGCTGCCCTCCTAACAAGAGAGAAAAAAAAAAAAAGCATTGTGTAACAGTTCGATCCCAATTCATTTTCAAGTTTTCTCTGTACTTATACATATATACAAACGTTCTTTTTGCAAATGCAACAATTCATAGCATCTCCAATTCAGCCAATTTGAACTTTTCATTTTTCATAGTTTACGAGAAAAATGACTTTGTCAGACAAACGGGCAGACATACACAAGAGTGAGTTCCGATTTCGCTTTTAAATGTGAAATCCGAAAAATAATTTAATTCACAGTTTCTGTCCCATTCAATAAAACCTGAGTTATAACCGATTGGAATAAATGCGATGCGAATATAGTAGTTTTATGAACTTATAATTTTGTTATTATATATTAGCTAAAAAGAAATATTCAACTATTTATATTTGTCTTAAGCGCAATCTTCCGTAAACGGACTGCATGCCAGTTATAGATTTTACTCTTTTTAAAGATTTTGAAAAGCATTTGGAAAACCAAAATTAATCAGCAAATTGACATACGGTTTGAGCAAAATTATATTTAAAAGTACATTTTATGTTTTGGCGGTATAAAAATTTAAATCTTTCTATTACATATGTGTTAAATTTATTTTTATTAATAAATTTTATTTATTTATTAAATTTAAATTTTGTTAAAAATTTTCAATAGGAGACAAATGATGTTACGTTATATATATTGTTTTAATTTCAAACGGGATATTAATTTTTCGTAATCAAGCTGAATGCAATTAAGAAGAAAAAAAAATCATTCTTGAAAACTATATGAGAACCATATAAAATCAGAAAATTGAAAAAAAATTGCTTATGGAAGTATTTTTTTTCTTTTAGTAATTTATAATATGGACATTCAATACAAAAGTTTAGTGAACACACTAGCTAACCTCCCCCCCCCCACCCCCCCGAGCTCCTAATCTCACAAATTCCGCTCTTTACCTCATTTTTATTGCAGCAGCAAACTTTACATACCTCTTGTGTTAATCAGACTTTTTTCTTAGTATGATGCTTCTGCCAAATTTTTAATTTTCGGAAGATCTTATTTTTAAAGAAAAACCTTCAAGTTTTCTCTTTATATAAATGTTATTTTCGTAGATGCAGCAGTTCGTAACATCTCCGATTCTGCCAATTCGAACTCGCCGTTTTTCATAGTTTACGAGTGCAATGACTCTGACAGACGAACGGACAGGCAGACACAAGAGTGGTCTTATAATGGTTCCGATTTCACTTTTTAAATGTGGAATCCAAAAAATCATTTCATTCACAATTCACAGCTTCTGTCCCGCAAAAATCCATTCAATAAAACCCGAGTTATAACCGGTTGGAATAAATGCGATTGTAGTAGATTTATGAATTTTTAATTTTGTTATTGTATATTACCTAGAAATAAATATTGGATTATTTATGTTTGTCTTAAGCGCAATCTTCTGTAAAGGGACTGCATGTCAGTTATAGATTTTTTTTCTTTTTAAAGTTCTTGAAAAGCATTTGGAAAACCATAATTGATCAGCAAATTGACATACAGTTTCAGCCAAATTATATTTAAAAGTACATTTATTTTTTATTTTTTGACGGTATAACAATATAAATTGTTCGATTACACATGTGTTAAATTTATTTTTATTATTATTATTTTGTTTATTTATTTATTAAATTTCAATTTTGTTAAAAAAATTTCAATAGGAGACAAATGATGTTACGTTATATATATTGTTTTAATTTCAAACGGGATATTAATTTTTCGTAATCAAGCTGAATGCAATTAAGAAGAAAAAAAAATCATTCTTGAAAATTATATTAGAACCATATAAAATCAGAAAAAAAAAAAATGTTTTTTAAAGAATTTTTTTTTTTTTTTTAGCAATTTATAGTATGGACATTCAATATAAAAATTTATTGAACGCGCAAGCTAAAAACCATCTTTACTCCTAATCCCATAAATTCTGCTCTTTTCCTCATTATTATTGCAACAGCAAACTTTAAATCCCTCTTGGGCTAATCAGACTTTTTTTTTTCTCAGTACTGATATTTCTGCAACATTTTTAATTTTATGAAGATCTTATTTTTAAAGAAAAACCTCAAACAAGGAAATTTTTGAAATCTACTACACATACATAACTCTTTGTTTGCTGCCCTCCTAACAAGAAAGAAAAAAAAGCATTGTGTAACAGTTCGTTCCCAATTCATTTTCAAGTTTTCTCTTTACTTATACAAACGTTCTTTACGCGGATGCAGCAGTTCGTAACATCTTCCCCGAAGGCGCTGGCTTGCTCCATAAAACCGGTTTTTCTCTCTTTTTCTCGTGGGCTTCAGATGATGATGATTTGCGTAATTCTAAAGAATGTGGTGAACTGTCTTTAAAAAAGGTCATATCATCGAGGATCTACATCAGGTAAGCCCCGAATCTGCTTAATCTGATTAACTACTACACAGCTTAAAAGCAGGGGTAGCTCAGGAAAAAAAAAAAAAAGTATACTTCATATATTACAAGTCGAGAGAGGAGCCGTAGGGAGAGTGAGGAAGGCTAATGTATGTCCTAGAATTTTTAAATTTAATTCATTAAATTTCTTTTTTCATCAGTTTCGAAAAAAAAAAAATAATACAATAACTATTTACAGGTGACTTAAAATAATTAAACATGAAAAGAAAAAGAAACGAAGAATTTTTCGCCAGGAGGTCTCAGCCCGACTCCCCCCCCCTCCCCCCCCGTGGAAGTCAATTTTTAGTTGTTTTCTTTGGAGTCATCTATTAATTACATCATATAAATTTCGCCGCTTATCATATAGTTTTCTATCCCATCCTTATTTTATGTCACAGTTTGTCGCACTTAAGTATTAGACCCCTCTCCCCCTTTCCTGCTGTGACATCATGTATATATATAAATAGATATACAAAAAAAAGTCTTAATTATAATTTTATGCTAAAAAAGAGTACAAACAGAATAAATAATTGATAAGTTATTTTGTAGTCATCATTATTTTCACCACAACGCGCTAACATGCATGTGTCATACCGAAGCATTTTAAGTTACATTCTAGTACAATAAAATGTGTTTAAAGTTAGTTTAGTTATATAATTCATCACTTTAAAAAGATGCGATTTAAAATTAAATCATTTTATGTTACAAAAGTAAAAAATGGCGAGAAAATAATCATACATAATAATAATAATAAATAAATATAAATAAATAATTGGATAGTCTCTTAAAACCAATACAAACCAATGGTGTGGCTTTTTAAAAAATTATAGGCCTGCCTTTTTTTTCTTCTTTCAATTCCAAATCTGGTATAAAGTCAACGTTACTGAAGGATATGTTTTTTCTTTCTAATATACGTAGATTAAGAATGCTGCCTTTGTAATTTAATTTTATTTGAACATTGTTTATATGTGTTAATTAAAATCAGAAACATAGATTTATTTAGTAAATTTTAAAGTATTTTCACTATTTTACTATAATTTTATTTTAAAAAAATTACTTTGTTTATTTATTTGTTTTTATGAATGTGGAGGTGATGCGCTAATAATACATGTATAAGTATGTATGCATGCTTTAATTTATTTTGCACACATTAAGGTATAACAAAATTAAGATGGTGTTATTGAAACTCCATTTCTCCTCGTTAAGAGATTACATCAATCAAGCGACAAGACCCGTTTGCTAATGCTAATCTTATGGCAGAAATTATAAAGATATCTCGATTGCATTCCAATATTTTTAAATGATTTCTTTTGCATTGGATAGCTGAGATCCATCTATACAAAAGCCGATTTTTATTATGTTTTTTTTTTTTTTTAAATTTCGTTTACATATATTTTAATGAGGATGTTGTCATTTTCGTAACCGGTTTCGAAGATGAAAGCATCCTAATTTGAAAAAAAAAAAAAAAAAAAAAAAAAAAAAAAAAAAAAAAATTGCAACCAAAATTGAAAAGGTGAAAAAACGATATCGATCTCAGCTATCCCATGAAAAAGAAATTATTTTAAAATATTGGGATAGTTTTTCGATTTTGATTGCTTTTTTTTTTTTTTTTTTTTTTTTTTAGAGGGTGTTTTTATCTTTGAAACCGGTTACGAAAATGAAAGAATCCCCATTAAAAATATCTGCAAACAAAAATTTAAAAATAAAAACCTGCCTTTGTACATATTGATCTCAGCTATTCAATGCAAAAGAAATCATTTATAAAAATATTTGAATGCAATGGAGATATCTATATAAATTTTTACCATGGTATTAGCATTAGCAAACGGGTCTTTTCGTTTAACTGAAGTATCCACCTGATTCCAAGATGAGGAGGCTCTTTTCTTTTTTCACCTTGGAATCTTATGCGGAAACTGATAAAAATCAGGGTCATTTTGTCGTCGCTTAGCGGCGATCTCTCCACTTGCGCCGTCCGTTTCAGAGAGATTTTTCTTTCAAATAACAAACGTGTAAATGACCTTGCGTTTTCCTTATTTCTATTTTGTTTTATTTTATAGATTATGTTTTCGTTATTTAAATATCGTGCTGTAAAGTCGTATTCATCTTCTCTTCCCCGTTATGAATAATAATTAAATGTCGCAATGGTTAAAAATATTTCTTAAACTGGGTTAATTACTTTTAAGAGGACACAGTACAGTGAAATTGGTCAAAATATTGATTTTCTTTTGTTTAATATTAATTGAAAGCTTCTTTAGTTGTGAATATTTTGACACCTCACGACAATTATGTATCGCGAAAAATTGTAAATTTTGTTAATAGATCCAGCGCAATTGCCCTTGAAAATGAAAACTTAAAACTACTTTTTCTCTCTGTTCATATTTTTACTACTTGCTTGTTCGTAAATGCTAAAGCTTTTTTGCTAATTTAGATAGAAGTTTGAAATTTGTTATACTTGTTTTCTGGGGGCATTTAATATTTTTGTGTATGGATTTAACAATTAAGTTTGTAGTTATTATTATTATTATTATTATTTGAAAAAACATTTAAATCGAGAGTTTGTTTGAATTTCCTTCATTTTTTGATATAACAAGAAAAAATAAAATTTTAGTAAAATAGGCTCTTTTGCAAACAATAATAACAATAATAATTTTATTTAATTTTTAGTATTAAGTATTGTGCCACAACATATGGTACAATATTACTCAAAATTGAAGAGATGGTTTTAAAGGTGTTGTGTCCCCTTAAGGTACCCAGATGCCTTCATAATATTCTTCCGACCCTCCAAAGTAGAGTATAGCAAAATAAATTTTTATGAAGTCCTTAAAACAAATAACAACACGGGGATTGTTATGGTGGCGATTTGTTAAAGGGTCTCAGGACACTTAAAGCTTCAAAACTTTCAAAATTTTATTTATTTATTTATTTATTTGTTATTATTATTATTATTATTATTTTGGATATTAAACTTCTATTTTTTTATATTTTGGCAAATTGTTTCCTTGAAATTTTAATTAAATGAAAAGTTATGGCTAATAGAATTATACTCGCTCAATTAGGGCCGAAACTAGCTTTTTTTACACCCGGGACAAATATGTATTTTGGCACCCCTTCCCCTCCTCCGCAAAGGTATTTACAAAGAGAATTTTACTAATTTTCTAAAACTGACTTATTTTAAAATTTAAAATATGTAACCAAAATATATGTATTACTGAACTACGTAGTCTACTTTGTCAAACATTCATTCATTAAAATCTTAAAAACGAAATCGAAAATCATTCCGCTTTATACAGAATCCTTGAGTAGTAATTTCTCTTTTCCATATCATCCTTAGATTCTTCGATGCTTTTGCTTTTTCATGTCCCAAACAGAATGAATTTAACAATACCGTGCGAAACATTAGACGTGATAAAAATCGACAAACAAAATCTTCATTGGCGCCTCTTTGAATTGGCGGCCGGGCAATTGCCCCCTCTGACCCAGTGGCGTAGCTAGCGGGGGCAGCCGCCCCGGGTGTCTTCGTCTAAGGGGTGACACCCAAACTTTATTTGCAAATAAAAAATATAAACTTAAATTTTGGAAAATAATTCTTAAAAAAAAAAAAAAAAAAAAAAAAAAAAATAGTGGACGGCGCAATAGATTAAATTTTCTTTTCTTTGACAATGTGAAATTTTATACAGAATGGTGTATCTAAAGAAGCCATGCACCAGGGAACAAAAACCAGCCTATCCAACGAGTGGATAACAAAAGCAAGTTTTAAAATAAAGTTTTTTTTTTTTTCCCTACATATAGATACTTCATTGACTTATGCGGATAAGGGTTGAGTGAAGAGTCGCTCCTGTGGATTTTTTATGCGGGAGGACAAAAGGTAAATTAGGAATGGTATGGTCATTTGTTATAATAACGTTGAATTGTGATTGAAAAAAATGACGGATCAAAAGGGAGGGAGGGGGGGGTGACACCCGAGGGTGTCACCCATCCTAACTACGCCACTGCTCTGCTCTCCTCCCCCCACACACACCTCTGCGCCCAATTCCTAAAGCGGCGTTTCCGAAAATTTTAATTCATTTTTCCCCAAATGACGTTTTTTGATATAATGCGCATGATATCTCGAAAATTTCTGAATATTTTTTTCGCGAAATTTTGAAAACTTATGTTTCATGTTAGTCTGTATAAATTGAACCTAAAATGTTATTTTTATTATTTAAAAAAAAAAAAAAAAAAAAAAAAATTAGGTGATTATACTTTAATTTTTTTTAAATTTTGTATTATATACAACTTTGCATTAAAAATATAAAAATGCTTTAAATACGAATTTATTTAGATTCAGAGTAATTTTTACAATCTGAAGTGTATAGACGGGGAAGGGCAGTACAGACAGTTACCTCATCGAGTTCATGGATAGAAATCTAGGATTAGTTAAATCCGATTCATTAAACTATTAAAACACCATCAGTCTGCCATGTATATCTTGATGGAAAATACCTAAAATCACGATTTTAGCGATTGACTAGGTTTGCCTTTATGTTTTCTTGCTCACAGTCCTCCATGTTTTCAAACTTTTGAATGTAGGAAAGCACAATAAAAAAACTTACGAGTCAATCGTTAAAATCGGGTTTTTCGGTGTTTTCCACCAATATATGACATAGCAGACCGATTCCGTTTTAATATGCGAATTGAGATTTAACTAATCCTAGATTTTCATTAGTCAACTCAATGAGATGATTGACTGTGTTTCCACCTCCCGGTCTTTATAATTATATTTTATTAATTATTAATATATTAATTATTATATTTATTAATTATTTATTAAATATTATATTACTTATATTCTTAATAATATTTAAGTACAGAAAAAAATGTTCTATTCACGAAATTGATTTTGAGATCCCGCGCGTGAGCTGCCATACTAATTTTCTGTTAGATAAATGTCCGACAATTTGGAGTACACTAAATACTAATTCTGTATCAGTTGTAAATTTTAGAAGTGGGTGAAAAAAGTTCCAGCCAGGATTCGAACTAGGGATGTATTGGCTGGAGCCGCCAATGCTCTTCCAACTGAGCCATTCCGGACATATCCAGGAGGACTATTTCAATTTCACTCAAGTAACCTTAACGATCACATTAATAATTAATTTACCGATTGTATAATCGTGTTATAAATTAATCTAATACTGATTCTGTATCTTGCAGATTTTAAATATATGAAATGAAATAACATACTTATATTTTTTAATCCTAATAAAATTTGTATTATAAAATCATACACATTTTAAGATATTCAATGTTGAAAATTATCTTTTTTTTTTCTTTCTTTTTTTCCAATTTTAAGAATTTTTTGAAATTTCTTTAATAGCCGCTTTCATCAGATGGGACACATAATGCATGCATGTGACAGCAAGGGGAGGATAACTATTCCTCTCTGAATTTCGAAATTTAATTTACCGTATATACACGTGTATAAGTCGGGGAATTTATGAAAATTTTCGACAAGCAAATTAGGGGGGGGGGGGTCCACTTATACACGAGTCAATTAAAAAGGAAAGAAAAAAATTCTAATAGTGCAAAATTCTGGTCTTTTTATGTATATGTGTAATAAAGTAATATATGAAATATACAAATTAGAATAATATATCATTAAAAAAATTTCAGTGATTTCTTTTTGTTTGCTTGCACTTTTTCACACTCGCAAAGTTTGGTTTGATTTTGTACAAAACTGAAGTAAAAAGTTACGGATTTCTGATTTTTTGAAGAATTTGCCTTATCCTTATACATGAATACATACGGTAACTAACTTTTTAAAATTTTGTTAAAAAAAATAGTAACATTTATTTTTCCCGTATGATTTAAAAAAAAAAAAAAAACTAAGCAAGCGATTTAAATTTTCAATAATTTGTTTTTATTTTTCAAAATATAGTTCAAAGGATGAATTCATCGCATTTGAACTTTCAAGGTTCAACTAAAAGTACATTTTGGAAGAAAAAATATTTTTAAATTGCATATTTAATTACACTGTAAAGAAAAAAAATTACGACAAAAACTGTTGGCAGCAGTGATGCCGGTAGTTTTTGTCGTAAAAATTGCAGTAAGATTAGATTATTTAGATCTAATTTTACTGCAATTTTTATGGCAAAAACCGCTGGCAACATTGCTGCCAGCAGTTCTCGTCATAAATTTAAAGGATTTTTTTTTTTTTTTTTTTTTTTTTTTTTTTTTTTTTACTGTGCAAAATTTTAAAATACATTCTTTATTGTGATTCTTTATTATGATTTGGTAGCGATTTTAGTCGTGGGTATATGATAGATTCTTAATTCGATGCTTTTAGATATCGATTATGAAGCTTTGTGTTTTCTTTTTAAATTTGGATTTGGTGCCATCTATACGCAGTTAATATACACAAAACAACCTTTTTTTAAAATCGTAGTTTCTTATAGAAAATACTGCTATTTTCTATAGCAGGATGCATTGATTTAAATCAAAATCAATTTTTAAAAACTTCAGCTTGCAAATTTAAAAATACAATCCGTAAGTTATGAAAACCAAAATTATTATTATTGTTTCTTTTGTAAAATTTTAAATTATATCTACCAGTTTTTAAAAGCTTAGATTATATCCATTCGAAATTTGCTTGCATTGTAAACGAAATTTGTATTTTTTATCAAATGTCATTTAAATGTAAGGAATATATAATATCATAAACTAAATAAAAATCATCAAATTTTGATTTAAGAGCAATTTTGATTTATTTGCATGCCATTCGAAATTTGCTTGCATTGTAAACGAAATTTGTATTTTTTTTATCAAATGTCATTTAAATGTAAGGAATATATAATATTATAAACTAAATAAAAATCATCAAATTTTGATTTAAGAGCATTTTTATTTATTTGCATGCATTGTATCAAAACAGATAAAGTTTTAATTTAAGACCATGTGAAAAAATAATTTTCAGTTATACTAATGCAGTCATGATGATATCTTATATATCCATAACAACTTGAAGAAAAAAAAAGAGCTTATTTATTTAAATATAGAACACAAAATTTAAAAAAATTAACCGGATAAATGCTAGCATTTAAAAAATAATAATAAAACTAAATTTAAATTCATCTAAAACTAAATTTATCTTTTATAATATATTCCCAAAAAAGCTTCTAAAATAGTTCGTAGGTGGCAGCACTAAAGTTGTGAGAGACGGTGCTAGAGTGATAAATGAAATACGATCATACTCAGATAATAAAAAAACTTTTACACTTCCATCGTTATCTTTATGTATTATAATTGGGTTTGATATACATGTTTTATATGACAATATTCTGAAAAAACATTATTTCAAGTGGAAGAAATTTTAAAAGCATCATTTTAGTATCTGTTTTCAATTAAGCCTAACGTGGCGTCTAGCAACGGTTCAATTCCAGATCGGAGTGGTACAACCTGGCACCGTTCTAGACATTTCTTCAGACGCATTTTATTATAGGTAGATTCTACGGAAGGTTAAACTTATGCAAAAAGAGGAGGGTAACAGAAAAATTGCCAGCACTACAAGAATATTATCTAAATAAATTAATAAGCATGGTTTTTATATCTCTAATATGATGCCCTAATATTAATCCTCCAGAATGTTGTTGTGAGAATACTTCATTTTAGTATTTTAGTAGAATTTTAGATTCCTACTTTGTTCCATTTAATGCTGCTGAATATATTCTGAAACAACAATAATTGATGTTCGGAATGTGTTAATTAAAGTATTTTAAGTACAGAAATAAATGTAAAGACTTAAATACTTTTCCATTAAAATGTGGAGGAATTGCTACCTTTTTGAACCAACTTTCTGAAATAAAACAAATGAATTTTGTATATAGAGAATTTTATCAGTGCTAAAGTCATCCTTTGAATCGTTATAGAATTATAACCCAAAAGTACCAAAATCAACCAAAAAAAAAGATTTTTTTTTTTTTTTTTTAAATTTACGACTCTGAAAATTGAAAAAATATATTCTCATCAAAATTATTTGATAATTACAAGTGGAATGTCTTGTTCCGAAAGATATAAGACATATATCTGGATGAATGGTGGGACAAGTATCCTTTTAATAATTCAGAATATGTAGTAAAATATCTATAATTTTTAGAGACAAAAAATGCATTTTTTACAAAAAAAAAAAAAAAAAAAAAACTTTAACGAAAAACAGTTTTTTTCTGTACAAAGAGAGTGAAGTTCGTAAGTTTTACAATGAAAATATCTCTCTCTCTCTATATATATATATATATATATATATTTACAGAAAAAACTGTTTTAATAAAAAATTACATATGATATTTTCTGCAAATTAAACGGTTTTCCAATGACTCCAAAATTGACAGATTTTCCGTCAGTTTGAGAGACCCCCTTTTTTAACAGTGAGATGTTCAAGCAAATAACTCTGGATGTAGCAACAAATGTTGCTTTAACCTGCACTAACAGATAACTTTATATCTGTTTCAACAATATTCATCAAATATTTCATGAAAAATCTTTAGTAAATACCAGAGTTCGTTGATATTTGATATGCGTCATAAATTCGTGCAAACTGTAAAAATCCATAATAAAAGAAATAATGCTCGAAAATTTTTTCAGTTTGCCAGAATATGATTAGACGAATTTTAAATTCCCCCCCTCCCCCATGCGTAATAAAAATGATTCCAAAAATAACCGATAGAGAGTGCTCTCTTGAGCCATATTGAGTCTTTTTTGCAAATCAGGCAAACACAATCGTTGTGCTAAATTGTCTTCAAAACGTCGTACTAAATTGAATACCCTACTTAATGAATAGGGGTTTTTTGTCCTTAAATCATTTCTTCGAGCGAAACTTTCGCAATGCAATAGTTGTGGATTCACCATTCTTGTAGAAAAGTTTAATCACAAGTGGTCGATCTCATAATGATAGCTTGCTGCCGAGATCGAATGACTAATCCATTTCCAGCCAGGTGTTTTATTGCTAGATTGATTTGCATAAACGCCTCAGTATGACTTGTGAAAGCTCTCTATCGGTTACTTTTGAAATCATTTTTATTATCTATGGGAAAAAATCCAAAATCCGTCTGATTAAAATCGAGCAAACCGAAAAATTTTCTGATCATTACTTCGTTTATCATGGAATTTTAAAATTTACATGAACTTATGACTCCCCCGGTATATCGCTGGATATATATCATGATATATCCGATATTTATTTTCAAAATATCAAGATATTTGAACTCTTCGATATTTTCCTATATTTGATAAATTTATTTATAAAATATTAGGATGCTTGATATTTTCATGTGTTTAATATTCATTTTTAAAGTATAAAGATGTTTGATATTTTCTACATTTCTATCTTTGATATTTATTTTTAAAATCTCACAATGCAAGATATTTGATATTTTCAATCAAAACAAATGTAAATGAAAATTTCAACTGTTACTGATTACGTTGTTACGTGGGTAAAGAACTTTTATCTCTGCCAATGACTTTTTTAGTCAAGTAATCGAATTTTTTTTAACAAGCTCTATGTTCCAAGCTTTTGTTTTTAAATGTAAAACTAACAGTTATTGGGATATATTTCAGAACAACCATAGAAAATTGCCTAATTTATGCCTAATTTAGATGATTGGTTATTTTTAGCTTCATTTGAAAAGAATTTTTTCTGGTTTTTCTTTAGTTGAGCTTAAACTTTACTTCGGAAAAAAGTTTACATTTATGTTAATTTTTCAATTAAAAACTATTTATATATTTTTTTTGTTTATAAAACGGAGCATTTTATTGATATTGAATCCTTTAATTAATTATATATAGTATATATGTATGTATATATAAAGCTTCTTTTTCTCTTCAGTTATTTATCTTCAATTTTGTTTAAAAAGATTAATTGAAAATTTAATTTAAAAAAAATTGTAAAAAAAATGCATTTTTAGAATATTGTTTTATTAATTTTTTTATGTTTAGTCCAATAGGTTTTCATTTCTAATTTACATTACACTCAAAAATATTTATTATCAGCTGTAAATTGGTTTTTTTGAAAATATCGGATGTAAATCAAAATATCGGATATTTTTGAAAATATGATATTTACCTATCCTGGCAAATACATTATACTTCGACTTTTATTTATGTCTTATGTATTTAGCGGTTGGTTTATCTAAACCGGCAATTCTGAAACAGCTGATGCGCAGCAGAATAAAGAAAAATATTGATTTTATTAAATATTATGATCGAGATTAACCCGTTTTTACCGTGGTTAGTATAATGAAACAGAAACTTAAGAGTAAATTAGAGTTGGTGTAGTATTGAAGTGAATACTGAATGATTGACATTTTGTAGAAAAGTTTTGAAATATTAACATGTATGAGAAGGAAGAATGTTTTCAGTTTGGCACTTCCGACTAGTTTTAATGTTTGAAAGTTTTGTCCAATCGTTAAACTATTTGAGAAATTGGATATGGAATTAAAAAAAAAAAAAAAAAAAAAAAAAGGAAAATTCTCATCATATGGGTTTGTTGAAATTATTTGTCATTTTTTAAATGCACTTTTTTCTCCAATACAGTGTAAGAAGTCTTATAAAAATGAAACGCAGATGAACATTCCGTTATTTTTTATAGTTGTTATACTACATTAGTTTTTTTATAACGAGCATTCGCACAAACACATTCAGAAAAAAAGAAAAAAGCTTAAAAACAGAATAATTGTAGATATTTTCCTAAGATTATTGAAAGACTTTTTGATAATACTTAATGTTCGAGATTCTATGCTAAGCACTGTAAACGATATTTAAGTCTTCTATATTTAGCAATAAAATCAATCTAACATTCCCTATGTAAATTTAGTTTTTACATTATTTTTTATGTTTCTTTACATGGGAAAGATTGTTTATTACCCGAAATGATTACAGGTGATTATTTGCAGTACTGAATTTTTCTTAGTCAATTTTACGTCATTGTCGGTATCCCATACCTGTTCTTTTTTTCGTAATAAAATAAATTAACCTTTAGTAAGTGAATCTGTACGTAAGCTAGTGTGATATTAGCGTCGGAGGGAAAAATGAAACAAACTTTTGCGAAAATGCAGGAAATATAATCATGGTAAAAAAATCTCTTTCTTAGAGTTGCTTCTGATGCAATGGATTCAATATAAAAATCTATAGAACCTTTTAGTGTGAGATTCTTTTTACATTTTCTCTTTTCACAGAAGCTATAAAAAGCCTTTCTTTAATGCAACTGCACTCTAATGATTTTCCCATTTGAATTGATTTCATGACGAAGTCGTTTGTGTTATCACTTTTATACACCTTGTGTTCCGAATAAAGTGGTGGCATTAAATAGTCCTTGTTGATTTTTACTACATGTTTGTAAGGAATATTTTTCACATCCTACAATAATCAGATTATTTGCTTGCCGAATTTATGATGCTAATTACTTCAAGCAAAGGGAAGTTTTAAAATATCAGTCCTTTTTTTCTTCGGAAAAGTATGAAGGACATCGGACAGTTGTAAGTGAGATATTACGTTTGACAATGCAGTGAAAGAAATTGCGACACTTAAGTGATTGGAAGAGATAAATTTTTTTCAGGTGCGCATGAAATAAAATGACTGCTTTCTGGAGTATTATTTTTTCTTTTAGAATTACCGAAAACGAAATTTTTAGAATTTATTTCCAGATTGCCTTTTCTTTTCCCTTCAGAAGAATATGGAAGAAAATGGACAAGTTTGGAGTGAAATATGGTGTCCGAAAATAGAATAAAAGTAAATAATCTGGAAAATGTCAATAATCCAGGATTTAACTGAATAGCCAGATTAAAATTCTTTTGAAGTACTGGAATAAAAGTGACTCAAAGAATTTACTTTTCTTATTGAATTTAAGAAAACAAATATTTCAGATTTTATTTCCAGAGTGCTTTTTCTTATCCCTTCAGAATATGGAAGAATATGGAAGAAAATGGATAGTTTTGGAGTAAAATATGATGTCTGACAATAGAATAAAAGTGAATAATATGGAAAATGTCGATAATCAGGAATTTAACTAAATAGCTGGATTAAAATTAATTCTTTTGCAGTACTAAAAAAAAAGTGACTCTGAGAATTTACTTTACTTATTGAATTTAAGAAAATAAATATTTTAGAATTTATTTCCAGAATGCATTTTTTTTTCTCCAGAAGAATAAGCAAGAAATCAGATAGTTTTAGATTGAAATATACATGTGTCAATAAAATGAACGTAAATAAAGTGGAAAATATTAATGATCAGATTTTTAACTAAATACACATAGTAAAATTATTCTGAATGTGAAAAAAATGTGACTAATTTTGGTAGCTTATTTTCCTTCTTGAATTCAGAAAAATATAAATTTTAGAAATTATTTCCAGAATGCATTTTTTCCAAAGAAGAATATAAAGGAAATCAGACAGTTTTAGAGTGAAATATGAGGTCTGACAATGGAATAGAAGTAAATAATGTGAAAAATGTTAATGATCAGTCATTGAACTGAAATAGACATACTAAAATGTATTCTGAAGTAATTGAAAAAAGGTGACTAGGTTCTGAATTTATTATCCTTTTTGAATTCAGGAAAGCGAAAATTTTAGAATTTATTTCCAGAATGTATTTTTTTTTTCTGCTGAAGAATATGGGGGGAAATGGACAGTTTTAGAGTGAAATATGCTGTCTAACAATAGAACGGAAGTAAATAATGTGGAAAATGTTAAATATCAAACATTTAACTGAATAGGCAAGTTCAAATTCATTTGAAGTACTCGGAATAAAGCGACTAGTTTTGAAGATTCATCTTTCCTTTTGAATTCAGACAAATAAAAATTTTAGAATTTATTTCCGGTGTGCTTTTTTTTTTTTTTTTTTTTTTTTTTTTTTTTTTAGAAGAATATGAAAAAATTTGGACAGTGTTAGAGTGAAATATGGTGTCTAGCAATAGAACAGAAGAAAATAATGTGGAAAAAGTTAATGATCAGGAATTTAATTGAATAGACAAGTTAATATACTTTTGAAGGATTCGGAAATAAAAAAAAGAGGACTTGAAAGTTTTATTTATTTATTTTTGAATTCAAGAAAACATATATGTCATAATTTATTTCCAAAATTAAATTTTTTTCGTCTCCTGAAGAATATGAAAGAAATCAGGTGGTTTTAGAATAAAATATAACGTCTGACATCAGAATAAAAGTAAATAATGTGGAAAATATGAATGATAGACATTTAATTGACTAAACAAGTTAAAATGATTCTGAAATATTTGAAAAAAGAAAGACTATTTTTGACGATTTTTTTTATCTTTTTGAATTCAGCATTAGAAAAAAATTAGACTTTATTTGCAGAGTACATTGTTTATTTATTTATTGCTCAGGAGAATACAATAGAAATAGGACAGTTTTTAAATGAAACATGACGTCTGACAATAGAATAGAATTAAACAATGGGGAAAATATGAATGATCAAGCATTTATCTGATAGACAATTTAAAAAATTTCCAAAGAACTTGAAAAAGGTGATTAGTTTTAGAAATAATACGTGTCCAGCCCACTTCATCAAGCAAAGGATTCATTCGATTCCAAAGTTAAAAGAAAATTAGATTGATCAATGGAATAAAATAGTTCTTATTGATTTTTATTGCGTGTTTGTATGGGTTTTTTTCTTTTTTTTTCTTTCTTTTTTTTCTCTTTTTTTTTTCTTATCAAATCTACAAGTATCAACTTATTTTCTTTCCGAATTCATGATTTTATTTAATGTAAACAAAGAAAATTGTTGTATTTTTTCCCTCAATGCTTTTTTCTCTCAGGAAGAATCTGACAATTTGAAAGTGAAATATGACGTTTGACAAAGTTAGATTGATCGACAGAATAAAACAGTTTTTGTTATTTTTATTGCATGTTTGTAAAAATACTTTTTCCAACGGTCATCTGTTTATTTATTTTTTTAATGTATTCAAAATGCTACTTAAATTTTGCCAAACTAAAATTTTACGATCAATTTTTCCAATGATGTTTTCCAACAAAAGAAAAACAAAGGAATTGGACAGTTTTGAGAGTGAAATATGACGTTTGACAATAGAGTAGATATGGGAAGAAGAAAATGTATGGAATAAATTAGTTATAGTATGCAATATTTAAGAGACTTGGAAGTGGTGAGATTCTTCAAGAGTGATAAAATGAAAAAATTTATCAATTTCGAGAGTAATAATTGTATTGCTCATTTCATCAAGCAAAGAATACATGGGGTTTACCCAAAGGTAATATTAAATTTGTTTATAATGTTCGAGTAAATATAAGTACTTAAGCAGTAGAATTTGTAGATATTAGATCAAGCCTAAAACGAATAGCCACATCGAGTCAGGTTTTACTTTTTTATTTCATTTTATAGTTTCATATTCTAAAAGGATAAATGGAACCCTTATAGTCTAATTGTAAAAGCAAAATTATAGAATTTCATGTAATAATCGACTTAGAACTACAAATTTATGACTTGGAGATTTTTCTCTTTAACTGTCTGTAAGACCTTCCTCCCTGAGTAATTTCATTGTTCTATGGAGGGTAACTGGAAGTACAAGTACTGATAGTAAAACCTAAAGGGTATTTTTGGTTGATCTAGAAGCTTGAAATTTTGCAGGAAGGTAGGTTTTTAGTACATGTAACGGAAAAAAAATCAGACAATCGTTAACTTATAACATTGTGTTATTTATTGCGTAAAAACGTATGAATATCCTGATCGTATACAGTAAGATTAAAATGCCCAAACTTGGTTGTAAAATTTCTGGGTACATTAGTGTTCTCAAAATGGCACAGTGGTGTTTCCAAAATCATACAGTAGTGTTTTTCCAAACTAGTTAATCCAAAATGTTTCAAAACAGAGCAGATCCTTAAAAAAATTAAAACAATCAAAACTTTTAAGATATAATTATATATTATTTAAATTTTTTTGATTGTTTCAATGTTATTAAGGATTTTCTGTTTTTTTTTTAAAACCATTTTAGGCTAAAAAGTGAACTTTCCAATTTGCAACACTTACTGTATCCAGAAATCTCTCAATCCTATTTGGTTTTTTTTTTTTTTTTCGTTTTTTTACAGTGTACTGATGCCAAATATATTATTAACGCATTGAAGCACTTTTTTTTTTTTTATTCCGGTAATAATAATAGCACAGGAACTTAAAGTGAGAATCCTATATGCATTTGTCCTGATTGTTTTTATCTCCTATGTGATTGTGGCATCTAAAATTTTTTCGCTTCATAATGAAGTTCCAATTAAAGGATCATCCATTAATTACATCATGCAAATTTTGTGTGTTTTTTAACTCATTTTTCCAATTATGTTACAGGTTATCATATTTCAATGATACGCCGTGCTATTATAAAGTAACCTTTTAAACAATTCATTCAATGTTAATCTAATGCCAGAAAACGTTATATACAATCTAATACCTACCGATTTAAATACTATCAAAAGGCAAGATCTTGTAGGCTTTTACTTCAAACTGCTGCAATTCAGCAAAAAAACTGGATAATCTACCCATTACTATCCGAATAATATTTTTTTAAAAATGAACTGTTTTTATTAATACTTTCCATCAAATTTGAAAAGTGTTTATGCTTTCGGTTTGTCTGCTCGTCTGTCCATTCTCTAACTCCTGTGAGTATACTAGTATTTACATGCAGTTGGTAAACCTTAATTAGGATCCCTTAGGTATGTTTTGTATTGTAATATGAAGTGTGTGGGATCAATAGTTCATTTACAAGGGCGCCCAAAAGAATTCCATTACATTATGATGTATGAGAAAAAAATTTTTGCAGAGTATTTTAATGGCATTGCAAATGTATTGAAACTGATACAAATCACTAAATTCCGCTATCAGAAAAACCTTGCAAAAATGATAGAGCTTTATTTCTTTAGAAAAAAATTACAAAATGTTATTTTTTAGTTGTATTTTTCAGTTTGTGATTTTTAAAATTATTAAAATTAATGGAAATTTATTTACCACAATAAGAGAATATATACTGTTTTCTTTAAATAATTATTAAACATATTAGTACTAATATATTTCGTTATAAAATAGTGTTCTTTGCAACTAGCATCTTGCCTCTTTTTTCTTTATTTCTTGAATAGTAAATTATTAATTATTATTTCAGTAAATCAGGCTTAACAATGTATATTATGTCCCTTATTACAGAGTTGATTGTTTAATAATTATTAATGTTAAATAGTGTTAAACAATTAAATATTGAATGCAGTTATTAATAATTTTAATAAATATAAATGTCACTAGTATTTAATGTAGTTTAACATAACCATTACAAAATATAAATGTCACTAGTATTTAATGTAGTTTAACATAACCATTACAAAATATAAATGTATATAACATTATTGTATACTCTGCTAACTAATGAAACTACTAATTTGCAGATTTTATAATTTGTGTAATTATTAACTAATAATTATAATTTTTTAATTAAAGTGTAAAAACACAGATTGTTAGCAATTAGAGGTTTAATTGTTTTGTAAACCTAAAACTGTTGGTAACTATGTATGATTGCAAAGTTGGAATGTTTAGAAGAATAAACATCATCGATCGACTGAAGCAGTAGTATTTCACGTGTAGCTTAACAGTTATGCTTTGTTATATTACATTAAATTTTATTTTATATGTATTCAACTTATTTTTCTTTCTTCCGAGTTTTTCCCCAAATCGTACTGTAAAGTACTTTTTTTCGTTCATTTAAGGTATCTGCACACTTTCGGAACGATTTTTTGAAGTTTTTAAATTTACTCTTGTTATCCATTTTTTTAATGACATTTATTTTGAAACTTTGTAAAAAATATAAAAACTTTAGGAATTACCCAAAAAGAATTTTTTAAATAGAAAAATAGTCAAAATTATGTCAAAAATTGACATTTCTGCAAAACGTGTTAACTAAAAAATCGAACAATGTATTGACATTTTGTAAATTGCATAATAATCTGAATAACTTTCTCTAAGACTCGGTCTACACACATTATAATCGCATCTCTATCACAGATGGTATGGCAGTTAAAATACTAACGTAATGAAAAATTCGCAAAATGTGTCTTAAGTTTGTCATTTAAACCTGTGTAAATATAAAACTATTCAATATATTATCATGAGTATAGTCTATTCCCTCAAAATAAATTTGTAAAAGAAGTACACAAAATTTCGTGGCATTTCATACATAATATTTTATTTTAGAATGTTTTGCGTATAGTAAAAATCTGAAAAACTTCTTTTTTTCTTTAGAAAAAGCTAAAAATAACTTTAAAACACAGTTCAAAAGCTATAATAAATTCGATTTTAAACGACTGTAATTTGGGTTCTATTTTAGATACAGACAAAATTTAAGCAGATTTCAATTTTAGTACTATTGCAAAAATGAAAAATCAATATATTTTGATCGAAAATTACGTTTTAAAGATGTTTAGATTCCTTAAAAGTAATTCATACATGACAGCGTTATTGGCGTTTTATATTATTTGTGCGTGCGTGCACACAAATTGCAGGAAACTTTAGACTCGGCATCTCAGCTGCGTGCGCCTATCAATGCCACTGTCTTAAATTTTGAGTAAACTAAGCCGCATAATGTTCAGTAATGGAAATATTTGAATATGCTTGCGCAAATATAATGGGAATATTTCTAATGCTATCAATTTCGAGATCCACGTCTTTGTTTCTTCAATTTTTCACGAATTACTTTCTGTGACTATTGTTTTATCACCAATGCCAAGCATCTAAAATAAAAATTTTCTTTTTTTTTCTATGAAACTTCATGACTCATTCAAGTTTGCGCATCTAATAACAATACACCTGCGGAATTCACGGTTTTATCTTTTGTAGACGAGGTTTTGTGACAAGTTTGCTTCTGTGATTTATTATTGTTCATTTCAAAACGGTACGTGCGTTGTTTGCCATATCTTTATTTGGTTTTCCACCATAAAATTTGTAGTAAGTATGACAAATATACTTAATGGAGATGAAATTAGCTTTGAACTTTCAAAAATTTGGAATTGGAGATCATTTTTAAATGGTTAATAGTGGAATTAAAAATCTCCACAGGAAATTATTTATAATTCCAGCCTGATATAACGACTAATATACACATCACACCCCCCCCCCTCCCACACACACACACAAACACGCACAAAAATAGAAAAAAAAAGAAAGAAAAGAAAAAAAAGCTTTTTTTGTAGTTCAAAGTTTAATAGAGGGCTTGGCTATAGATTTTTTTGTTTTATTTTGTTTTTAATTGCAGGTAATCTTTCACAACTTTTCTACAGCTATAGAGTGCCCTCAAATTCATGGTCCTAACTGTTAAGTACACATAAAGAACAATTTTGGCATAGTAATGCATGGTCAAAAATGAAAAATTTTGGCTAAATACAGGAAATGCGGGGGAAATAAAAATAAGCGTTGTATTGATATAACAATTACAGAAAATGCTTAAACGTGCCAGTGGCATCATCTATAGTCTGTCTCAAAAGTTTAAGCACTCTGCAAATCTCGTTAAAAAAATTTTGAAGAAAATATTTTATGCTAATTTACAATAAATACTCGACATTTAATCAAAATAAAATTAAATAAGCCATTTTGGGTAGTTAAATTAAAAAAATATTTATTTTTATTTAATTTTCTTTTTTCTTGAAGAAACGCTCTCTCAAAAGTATAAGCACTTTATGCAATTTTTTTTAGAAATACGGGATGTATTGTGTAATGACGAAATATGACATCATATTGCACTTTTATACAAGTATAAATGGTGGAGAAATTATTTCCTCTTGTTTTAGAAATGTCGAAGGGTAAAGAATTCATAAAATGTGAGATTTTGGAAGTTTTTAAATTGAAATTGCAAAATAAAACTGCTTCTGAAATTACAAAAGCTTTAAATCGATCAAAGTGAGGTATATACCAAGTACTCTCTAGAAATGATAATTTTAAACAGAAACCAAGATGTGGACGACCACGTATGACGACTGTTCTGACTGATAGGATAGTACGGAGATTAATATCTAGATAAAATTTGTCCCATACGGCAAATTAAAAATAATCTCAAAGTACAGGTGTCCAAAGACACTGTAAATAGATGTATTAAAGAGTGTAATTACATCATACTAAAGGAAATGGCTTGCAAACCGTCTCTCAAACTACATCACAAGCGGGTAAGAATGATCTGGGCTAAAAAACACATGTTCCACAGGAACAAGTAGCTTACTGTTTTATTCAGCGATGTGAAAAAGTGGAGCTTAGATGGCCCTGATGGTTGAAACGCGTATTGGCATGACTTACGAAAGAAACCAAGGGCATTTTTCAGCAAACAACCAGGCGGTAAATCTGTTATGGTTTGGGGAACATTTAGATTCAATGGCCAGACCTCTCTAGCATTTCTAAAAGGAAGACAAGATTCAAAAATGTCTCAAGAGACGCTAAACTATCATTTGTTTCAATTTGGTGACATTTTTTTTTGAAGGGGGGGGGGGGTTGAATGGACTTTTTAACAAGACACTGTCTTAATCCACGTATCACATTCTACAAAGCTTTGGTTTTCTCAGAAAAATGATAAAGTTCTTGACTAGCCAGGTTTAAGTCCATAAACTTAAACCCGATTGAGAATGTCTAGAGTATTTTAACCCTCCAGGTTTACTGCAATGGAAAGCATTATGACACTATTGAAGAATTCCAAGAGGCCATTGAGAAAGCATGATATTCTTTGCCACCAGAAACCCTACAAAAACTTATAATTTCGATGGACGCACGTTTATTTGAACTAATCAGAAATCACGAAAAAATAATTTGTTAATAAAAGTTCTGTAAAAATTATAAATCTGGTTGTTTTTGACATATTGTGCATAAACTTTTGAGACAGTTTTTTTACAACATTTTTTTTATTATATTTTTAAAATTATGTAATTTATTTTTTTCTATTTTTGATATCATTTATTTAAATAATGTCGCGAAATCTGCAAATAAAAAAATGTTATTCATTCTAACTTTTTATAATTCTTTAAAAATCGACATTTTACGTTTGTGCTTAAACTTTTAAGACAGACCTTAGCAAGCATTCGGCGTATTTTTTCACAGATTCCAAGAGTTTCATGAACATTTACAGTAATGACTGAAAGTCCTATAATGAGGTAATGCTAGTGATGATTCAACGCTGAGAGTCAATGCTGCTAGCGGAATTTTTGAGCACTAATTGTAACTGTTGTGTAAATAAAACGCTTGTTTTCTTTCTTCCGTATTTCTTGTTTTTCGCCAAAACGTTTCATTTCCGACCTCACATTGCTATACCAAAATTGCTTCTTTATGTGTGCTTTACCGTCCCTTACAGTTTGGACTATGAACATACAGTTTGGTTCGAAAACACTGTTCATTAATGTTCAATTGAAGGAGTATGCGTACGGAGTACGCCAATCAGTGTTTTTTGTCTGTAGATAACAAACTTAGATAATATTAAAAGTAATTTTCTTCCTCTTTTAATGTTCGTTACCTAATTTCTTTCCTTAATTTCTTTTTAATATGGTTCCTGATCACATTAATAATATAAACTAGAACTAGGAAATGTATCTAAAATTTTGAAGCTGAGGATAAAAAAATGACTGGCGTACTCCATAGGCCGCCCCTCCAAAATTTCACTGTACACACGTTCCTCCAATTAAGGATTAAAAACCTATGTCTCATACTTAGCAACCCCGGAGACATGTTTTATGGACTGGGAAGCTACAGCACAGACAATAATCTCATGGAGTTCACGGCTGAAATTCTAGAATTAGTTAAAACTCGATTCGCATTTAAAATGCAATCGGTTTGTTAAGTCATATCTTGGTGAAAAACGCATGAAAACCCTATTTTATCGTAAACATATACTAAACAATTGTACCATAAAATATAACTTCTAAGAATATATTTGTTATAAATACATTATCTTGCTCATTGGTGCACATAAACAAGAACTTTAATGTAAATTTGTACAATTAAAAATAAAATAAAATATAGAATCAACGTTTCGAGCCGTCTTCAGTAGCCATCTTCAGGAAAATATAATGGTGAAATGACTAAAAGCTCAAAGATGAATGCTTCCTGCATGAAAGATAATATCTCTAATAAAATAAAATCAAAATGAAGCAAAAGTTTTAGTATGTTGCCATCTACCACGAGGAAAATCTAAAGTATCGCAAACAAATACAGATTTAAAACTTTATGGTGTTATGCCAGATTTTTGGCATATTACAGGATAAATTATAGTTACTAGGTTAATTCTCATGTACAGTGACTTCAACAGATTCTCTAATTTTACTTTCATATGGGTTATTGCAAATGAATTTCTTCTTAAAATGAAGGAAGAAGAAAGAAACTGGATCGATCAAAATAAAACTCTAAAGGTTATTGTTATTAATTATCATAATCAGTGGCACCAACTTATATGGGCCCATGGGGCCCGAGCTCACCCAATGATTTTGAATCATAACGTACCCAATTTTCATTGTTCTAGTTATTTATTTCATTATTATTTTATTATTTATTTTTTCCTTAGAGTAAAATTTATTTTGCCAATGACCATGTGTTTTAATTCTTCGACTAACATCCATAAATCACATATGACAGAAATGTTTTGCTTCCATGTTTAAATTTCTTCCGATTCAATTTGTAGTCATGTTCATATCATGAAGTTACAATTAATGTAAGTGTCTTTATAGGAAAAAATACATTAAAATGTAATTTTAAAAAATTGCAACTTTATTAAAAACATGATAACTTGACTTAAAATTTTCATCATTCATCATCTGTCAATCCATCAAAGAACAGCATATTGGTCGCACCGTTTTACAAAAATATTTTTGAGCCCAACCAATATTTTTCAAAAGTTGGCGCCACTGATCATAATTATTAATTATTATAATCGTCCTTTAACCATCCGCCCATGGAGAAACGAGATGAATGGAGGTGCAGTATGCCCTAAAATCGGCTTGCAATATAATGCGTGTTATTGCTTAAATTTAAACGTCCGCATTAGGCTCAAACAAAATAATAACGTAGAACAAGGACTTAATTCTTTAACATCGGCTATTATTTTTTCTCAAAATGAAAATAATCTGCTCATACTTAAGCATTCCATAGTAACATTTTATTTTATTATGAATTAAAAGCTGAATTACTAAAAGTTTTCTTCTTTTTTGCGAAAGCAAGTAGCTGTGTTTGGACCTAATGTAGCAGATTTTAGGGTTACATTTTTGGCATTACCTTAATTATTCAAACCAGAAATGGCTTTCAAATGAACTAAATAGATAAGGCGGATAATAATAAGTTAAATAATTCTATATAATGATTTTGGTGTAGAATATTTTTATAAAACTTAAATAAAATCCCTGGTAGTTCTAAGGTTAAGAACAAAATTGGTTTATAAAAATCATTTTTAATGGTTATTCTGAAAATTTATAAATTATTTTCCATTACGATTATAATGAAATTAAGTTTTTTTAAACATCGTTTTTCTGTTTTACAAATGCTACTTATGTACATTTTGCCTGTCAGTGAAAATATTCATAAACACCGGTAGATGTCTACTAAGTAAAAAGTAAAACCATAATTCGTTACTTAAAAAAAAAAAAAAAAAAAAAAAAAAAAAAGCTATTTAATAACTAGTGGCTACCAGGCTTGCCAATTTGACTTCATTTTTAATGAGAAATTCAGAGTTAATATCAGAAATTAAAAATGATTTCTTTGATTTATTTAATGACAGACATTTCGTAATTACCTAGGATAAAAATTATTTTCGGAATTCCGGTTTGAATTTGAAATAAGAACGTAGTCAGACTGGGTACCTTTGCTACTAATAATCGAAATTTCTTATTTTCGACTTTAGTAGTTGCATGATGCAAGCATGCGTGTATACCGTAATTGTAAGTTGTTTGTGTATAAAAATATTTATTTCGTTAATGTATTCTATTTTATCCATCAATATTGTTGATTATACGAAGTCAAATCTGCAAATATATCAAACGTTCCAAGAGCTATGGAAGAGGTGTCCGCAAGATTAAAGGCGGGGTCAAGGTATACGCCATCTAGCGGCAGGGGTGCATAACAAGAGGATTATTAAGTAGATTGCAGTTTCTTTTGTGTGAATGACAACAAAACTTTTTCGTTTCTATAAAATGTTACTTTAAAATGTTGCGTAGAATAAGTTTTAGGTTTGGAATATTGTAAATAAATATAGAATAAATAAGTGTAGTACGACTAAATATTAACATAAAATATACTAAGATGAAATATAATTTAATTATGCGATACAAATATCGCTGATTAAAATATTTTCTATTTTAATTATGTTTTTAATGCAATGAAAGATAACTCATTAAATTTAGTAAGTAGTTATTATATAAATGCAGAATTTTGAAGTAGTGTCACATTTTACAAAATTCTTGATGAGCTAAATTATACAAAATGGTATACACCGTATTATTTCCTATGATAATATAATGTTTATCAATATTTAAAAATGTATGTAATTTAATACTAAATAAAATATTCAACTTTAGCTGCATTTTTCATTTATCAATTGCAGACGATAAAAATCCAATATTTTCTTGGTCGTATCGACTTTTAATATTTAACTTGCAAACATTTCATTCTTTTAATTTAAAAACTTATTTCATTATACGTATATTCGGAATAACTAGTTTTAAATGTATGTATTAAATGTTACTTTGTTAAACAAAGAATTATTGTTAATTTATTTGTTTAGATATTTAACGTTCTAGACAATAATTTTTCTAAATTCGCAGATTAGACTCTCTCTCTCTATCTTTTTTTCTTTTTTTTTTTAACAGACAAAGCTATTTCGAGAAATCATATTAAAATTTCAATCATAAATTTCAAGCATTCTCTCAATCATGACAGATTAATCAAGTCTACGAGATTTATTGCAAAATATTTTTGTTACAGTTTGTTTCGATAAAATCATGTACATTTTAAAAAATTGTCACAATATCATTTTAATTTCGGGAGAAAAAGTACTAACTAGTACTCATAAGTACCATATAATGCTACGAAAAATATTGTCTTTTACCCTAAAATTAAAATAACAATGCGACTTTTTTTTAAATACGCATATTTTTAATAAAAAAATCTGTGCATTTAAAAAAAGTCGCATTGTCATTTTAATTTTAGCGTAAAAGTCAATATTTTTCGTAGCATTATATGGTACTTATGAGTACTAGTTAGTACTTTTTCTCCCAAAATTTAAATGATATTGCGACTACTTTTTTAAATGTACATGATTTTATCGAAACAAACTGTAACAAAAATATTTTGCAGTAAATCTCGTAGACTTGATTAATCTGTCATGATTGAATGAAAATTCTGAAATTATGCGCAAGAGATGCGGAGATAATAAACATCTGCGCGTATATGACGTCAAACCCGCGCATTCATTAGCACCCCTGCAACCAGATGGCGCAGCATGTTAATTTACGACAGATTCCAGCATTATCTTGGAACGCTTGATATATATGCAGTTTTGTACGAAGTTTTGCTGATGTTTTCTGTAAAATTCCATGCTATCCATTTGTGCACTTATTTTTAGTACGAGCAACAACTATAATAATTATCTTTTGTTGCAGGTTTAACAGAAGATTGTTCTCAGTTTCCTCCAGCGAATCGAGATTTCTTAATACAGTAAAAATCTTTGTTTATAACATGGTTATCCTCCCAGTTACATGATCTCATTGCTGTCACTCCTCTCTTGCATTTCGTCTATAACACAGAGAAAAAAGAAATATGATATATGATAATGGCAACGCTGTTCTATGTTTCCATTCGTCGATACATAGGGTTTTTCTTCATTTCAGCCGTTATAGTTTCAGCGGCAATTTATTTGATAATGGTTAACATTGTTTATTCTAAAATATTGATAAATTATCACAGAGCAGACATTCGAAGTGACTATTTTATTTTTGAAAATGGTTTCAAATTACATAAACGAGACTTTAATAATGCAATCAGCTCTAATCAAAACCTAAGCACCAACAAACTAGAAAGAAAAGTCATATTGCTTTGGAGTCCTTTATTTGACGACTGGAACTTTTTAAACGTAGGAAACCATTCTTTTAAAGATTTTAGCTGCCCGGAAACAAGATGCGAGATTACAGCAGATCGAAGACGCCTTCTTGAAAGTGACGCTGTCCTGTTCCATGTCAGAACATTATCCATGTTGGATTTGCCGAGAAATCGAACGCGAAATCAAAAATGGATATTCTTCTCCCTTGAAGCTCCACCTTATTCGAGATTTCAAGGATTCGATTTCATGGTTGGTATGTTCAACTGGACAATGACTTACAGAAAAGATTCCGATGTATATATTCCATATGGACGCATTGTCCCTAAACTTACCAAGTCTTTCAATCAATCAGAGCTGTACATAAAATGGAAAAAGAAATCTAAAATGGCTGTTTGGATGGTCAGTCATTGTTTTACTGCCGGCAATCGAGAGAAATACATTAAACAGTTAAAAACGTTTATAGATGTTGACACATACGGCAGTTGTGGTCTGGGTACTTGTCCCTTTAACAAAACTCACCAATGCATTCAAAATTTTTCTAAACAATATTATTTTTTCCTTGCATTTGAAAATGCTATATGTGATGATTATATTACAGAAAAACTGTTCAGAACCCTGCGATATGATATGATACCTGTTGTTTTTGGTGGTGGCAACTACGCGACCGTCGCTCCTCCCAATTCTTTTATTGACGCGCTGAAATTCAGATCCCTCAAACAGCTTTCTAGTCATCTTTTTAAAATTGCCTCAAATTTTACTCTTTTTTCCAGTTTTTTCAAATGGAAAAAAATGAGTTATTCTGACGATACTCCAAATCACTGTGAATTATGTCAAAAACTACACTCGAAAGATTTCAAAAAGTTTTCAAGTTATCCAAACATCGATGAATGGTGGGTTAAGAAATCAAACTGCAGAATGTGGCACAATAAAATAAAGGCTGAATGATTTTTTAAACCCCTTAGTAGCAGAACGACATTGGGTCAATATTGTTTGTATTGGCGGAATCTTGAACAGTATTGATGTGCCATTGGTATTGTCAGTAAATTCCATATTGATGCAGTATTGGACTCAATATAACTAGGCTTGATTTGTTAAAGGACCGTATCATATAAATAAGGCAAGTAAGATTTATTTTAGAAAAAAAAAATGAGCGGACAGTTTAGTTCAAAGTTTCCAATTAAAACGTTGTTGTTAATTTCTTTGTTCTAGATCTAATATGGTTAAAATCGGAGAGAGGCTATAAATGCAGATAAGATTACTTATTAGCATGTTCAAAATCTGAATTTTCATATTTTTAAACTTTAGAACAATATAGTGTAGCAAAATGGATGAGTTTTATAATTCATTTTGTCCCATTAATTTTGCATCCCCCTGTAATTTTATGCCTACAGCTTATTATAAGTACAGTTTTATTAGTATTGATAACACCATCGGATTTTATTAATTGCAATAAACCATTAAATGCTTGAGACATAGATTTTAAAAAATGCTTTGACTGATTAGAAAATTCCCCAGTTTTCCCTTTTTTTTAACCCTTTCAGGGGAAAAGCACTTCTATTCAAAAAATGTTGAAATGATTGACTGACACCAGAATTTAAAGACAGATTTATTTCCAAATACATAAATATTTATTTCTTCCGTGTGTTCTTAATAAAATTAAAATTTTTATTTCAAAATTCTGATGTCAATGTGGCATTTCGAATAAAAATTAAAAGGGATATATTTTATACCACCGCCCTTCAAGGGGTTAACTTGTCTATGAAGCATGTGTACTTTATTTTAATTTTCATAATTTAATAAATACAATACTAGTCTGATTTATTAAAAGAAACTTCAAAATTCATTGTGCCTCTCTTATAACCAGTCGATACAATAACTCGCAGATATAATGGTTGATTTATCGTTTTAAATAGAATTCTTGTATATCAACATTTGTATGTATATACTCAAAACTATAAACATAGTAAGAGAAATGAACATTTAAAAAAAATTGCCTATTTTTAATATCCTGTTCTTAATTTTATTATTAGTAAATGTTCAATATTTAAATTAATTGTCTTTATACATGACTGCGTTGCAATTAGAGGGTTCCATCAATTCTCAGGGGTGTGTTGAAATTCTGCACGATTTTCAAAGCCCAAATATCGACTACTATTATAAAATGGACACTATACTGATATCGTTATTAATAATTCTTATCGTTAAAAGCTCAAGTTTGGAAATTTTCGTTAAACTCATAATCTTAATACCATATTCTGCAGTTTGATATCATGTTTTATGCCTTAAAATTACAATATGATGTTATCATTTAATCTTAATGCTCCGAATAAAGCTTAAAATCCGCCAAAACTTGGTTATTGTTATTCAATTACAATCAAAACTTTTTTGAATAAAAGCATACTATATTACAAATGATATCTTACTTTTCAACACAAACATGCCTTAAGTGTCAATATTTTGAATAACATCAAATCATTTAACCAAATTAATTGAAATGGGAAAAAGTAATTTGAATACTTAATTAACTAATTTTTCCACTTTTGATTTGTTTCTTCGATTAATTGCATATTTTAGGCGCTACTTTGTACTTACCTGATTATGTATATTCTTTTAAAATACAGTCGAGTCTCTATATAACGAAATCCACCGTTCCAGTAAAATATTCGTTACATAGAGAAATTAGATGTATAGAGAATGATGTTAAAAATCGTATGTAATGTGTGAAATTTGAACAAATATTATTTTTGATCTTTTGAATTAAGAATTTGAAGTGTTTAAAAGTAAATATTAACCTAACATTTTATAATTATTTAAGCTGTTTCAATAAAGAGAATAGACGTTTATTTGAAAGCTTAATGAAAATCAAATAAGGAAGACTTGCATTAATTTCAGAAGAAGAAATCTGTAATTTTTTGTTGTTTTGATTTTAAAATTGTTACGTTCGCAAAAAATGCTCGAATTTTACCAAGGAATGAAAAATTGTAGTTAACATTTCCCTCCATTTGAAGGCCTCTCTTATGTGCCTGTTATTGATTCCTCTCTTACATGTGTATCCATCCAAATGATACTGTTTTGAGAAAGATGTGGAAAGGTGTGTGGGAGGTGGGATGAATTCGTTAGATTTAAAGAACAAGAAGAGAAATAATCCTTCTATAGTAAAAAAAAACTAGCCTTAAAAGGAATGACTCCTGGAATGATGCTGATGTGGAAGATTTCCGGAACTAACGAATCCGGGTTGTCCACTCCTTCCATGAGTCGAATAGACCAATCAGGAAAGGGCTCCGTCTATGCATCGCCGTATGGGTTACCATAAAGAGAGGAAAGGTTACCATCGCCAAGTTTGTCGCCAACTTAGCGATATATCGCCAAATTTGGCGACGAAAATTAGTTGTTAAAAGTGACGCCAACTTGGCGATAACTGTAATATTTCGCCAAATTTTTAATTTCTTTACAACACCAGTCGTTTAATACATCATTTGAGAGGTTTGCAACTGCTTATTCATATAATGGATGTCTTGTGTGTTATCCCCCATTCTGCTCCCCAGGGGGGACGCATTTTTAATTTCTTTGTAACACCAATCGTGTTACACAAGATTTGAAAGGTCTGCAACTGCTTATTCATATTATGGATGTCTTGTGTGTCACCCCCACACTCTGCTCTCCCCAGGGGGATCACATTTTTAATTTCTTTACAACACAAGTTGTGTGACACATCATTTGAAAGGTCTGCAACTGATTATTCATATTATGGATGTTGTTCCATGTAGGCAGACGATACCGTGCTACCTATAATTAAAATCTCAGTGTCCAGAAAGTGAAAAGAAGTGAAGTGTTTTTTATATTATTATTCCAAAGTTGTGTTTGAGAAATGTGCAGACGATAATGCAGCAGTGAGCTGCGAGTGAGTGTTATTCTTTTAATAAAGTGTTTTTTAATATAATCAGTGCCTATGGAATAATTTGTGTAGTGTGTGCATAATTTTACATGGTCCGACGATCCGGGAGGTGGAAATAATTATTTATTTGAGTGAATAATCATCGAATTTGAAATATGTGCTGATGTTATGTTAAGAGTTCTAGTAAAGATCTGTCCAACGTTGAGCACGAGAGTCTTCGAATAATATTCTGCTTAAATTAGTGAAGTGTTGTGCTCAAATAACGGAAGTGTTGTGTTTAAGAAGATATTGTTTTAAGAGTTAATGAATATTTTAACAAATTTTGTTTTGATACCGATCGCTCGAAATTATTTTGGAACTATGCTTTTTGGAAGCAGTCAAAAGTTTAGATGCTGCTCTTCATATTTCATGAAAATTTTCTTTGAAATGACTTTGCCAATTAAAAATAAAGAAGTCATATGTTGCTTAAATCTGAAGATGAACTGTTTAAATTATTGT
Source organism: Maratus speculifer (assembly GCA_964019185.1). NCBI lineage: Eukaryota > Metazoa > Arthropoda > Arachnida > Araneae > Salticidae > Maratus > Maratus speculifer. The sequence goes on along the minus strand of OZ025290.1, from coordinate 48,785,406 downwards.
GTGATTAAGATAGGGACAAATAAGTTGGCCTTTTGTGTATTCAGTGGACTTTTTGCATATTGAGAGAATAAAGTTTTCAGTCTGTTTTCGTGGGATATGATAAGAGGAACTGTGCTGATTTTTTTAAAGTTTATCGCCTCCAAAGAGACAGTGCTGGTTTTATTCTATTAGTGTGAAGAACGACGATAAGACGTGAGTATGGTCTGCGTCCTAAACATTGGAGTTTATGTATTTTTGTCGTGAATGTCATGGTGCAGCAAGTGAAGTGTGTGGGCAGTATGAAAGTTTGATTGCCCTGAATGCTCACAAGAACCTTTCAGCTTTGTTTTTCTTGAACTGTGCTCTACATAGCCTATGACGACTTTGCCTAGTATATAAAAAAAAACTCAGCATTGACGATAAATCAAAAATTAGTGATGGAAAATTGATTCCATATGATTTCGAAGCTTTTTAAAACTGTTTTTTATAACCAATTTATGAAAAAATTCGTTATATGGAGATAAATATTTCGCTATATAGAGACTGTTTTTAATGTAATCATGCGAAAAGGGGGCCGTTCCTACTAAAATTCGTTATATAGAGAAATTCGATGTATGGAGCTTTGTTATAGAGAGACTCGACTGTATATTCTTTTACTAATATTTTGTTATGCTATAAGGTACTTTTTTGTATTTTTTATGTTTTTATGTATATATCAAAGTGGTGTTTTACTTTCTCTAATATTTTTAGGGCAAAAATTATCATTTGAGTTACATTTTAAAATATTTTGAGTCAATGTTTTTTATCTAAATGAAAACGACAAACTTCTTCATCAGAAATCGAATATAATGCAATCCCTTTTCCTTCTCTCACCAGATGTCTCTTTCCAAATAAATTCTGAATGAAAAAAGAATTATTTAGTTGAAACAAATTATACATTGACATAACAAAATCAAATTTATTTGTAGTACACTTTTATAATATGCATTTTTAAATAACGGTGAGAGTAAAACACAGAGAAAGGGAGAAATTTCTATGATAAAGATCATTCACACTTTTGTCTAACTTGTGTTAGTTACTTGAGATACATGGATTTCTATACGAAAAAAGAAATTGTAACAGACATTCGACTATGTCACGTTCAAAGCATAACGAAATGAATCAGTAACAGTTTTAATCACCACCCCCTAAATACTAGGCTGAGAGCTGACACAAAAATGGCTGCCACCGAAGTCGGACTTTTCCCTACGTTTGTGCAGTTCTTTGAATTTTTATGTAAAAAAAAGTTTTAAACGTTTTTCCCGTTTCATTTTTCTAAGATCAAACCACTGAAAGAAATCGTCTATAAAAATACTTGTATCGAAATTTAAGGGACTGTACATACGTTAAAAATATCCGCCTTAGTCGCCGCCATTTTTGTGTCAATGCTCAGGCCTAGAATTCAGGTGGTAAAGGTTAGTAAATATCAGCTGAAAAAGCCTTCTTAACACACAGAGAATTAAATACTCATCAAAATGCTCATCAAGACTAAACATATAGACACGACACTTTCATTTATAAATATGACATATGTTAAAGTACATTGGCAATTTAATCCATAACAATGAAACATATTATCATCGATTGTAGGAGTTGTACATTTCACATTTCACCTTATACTAATATTAATATTTGCAACTAAATTTTCGACTCCAATCAATATTATTAAATCTATTTAAGTTGAGTGCATTAATAATTGATAAATGTGATATGAGACTGTATAAATTAAAAATTAATTTACCTCATATGTTAATATTATATAATTAAATTATGACACCAAAATTAACACATCTATGCATAACTAATCTCAATTTACATATTCGCGCATTATTTTTTTCATACTTTTTTTATGTATCACTGGTCAATTGTTGATGCACTAACCCTAAAAGAAATTATTTTAAATGCATGAGCATTTTGCTTCAGTGATGTGTGATAGGAAATAAAGAACTAAAAATTCACAAATTTTGGAAAACTGAGTCTTTTTAAACGATAATGTAAATAATAAGAACTTTAAATTAATAAAATGAACAATAAACGATTTTTAAGGGCTTATATAACTACAGTTTGTAGGTAACATTCGTTTTGTAGAAATATTACCCTGTTTTAAATCCTTAAACAAAACGCAACATATATTTATATGTGTATATAGATTTTACTGTGCTTTTAGATTTTTGTAGAATTAAAATATTTTTTAGAAGGTCTTAAAAATATTTCTGTTATGAGTTGAAAATAATCATTGAGAGTATTGCACATTTTCTTATAAGAGATTATATTTACATGCTAACAACTTTTTCTGTTTATTATTTCTATTTTGTTTTCTTGAACAAATTTATCTTTGTTGATTTATATATTTGTTACTGCTTATTTAACAGTGTAATATTCATCTAGTCATCAGATGCTTTTTATGTGAAATAAATATATTTTTTAATTATATCTGTCTCTAGTTCATTTTGTCTTTTTTCATATTCTAAATTACTCAGTTAATTACTAAAGTCGGTATCATAAATGTTAGTGCTGTCTTAAGAGGATATTTCCTTTTCCATCCCACCATCCCATGCTTTTTAGGTGCGTTCGTAATTATGTAAATAGGTAACACCTATAGTCGTCGTCCAGTCCGCCCGTCTGTCCACATATAACAGAACAAAAACTACCCAACCGAATCATTTGAAATTTAAAATAATTCGTACTATAAGGTGAAAACGAAAATAGATGAAAAATACTACATTACTATAAAATCATTGTTATTATAGAAATCAATTAATAAGCAATAAATAAAATTATCGTGGAAAAAAAGCGTGGGGTGCTCCATCTATCAGTTCTTAAGAAGCACCCCACGCTTTTTTTCCACGATAATTTTATTTATTGCTTATTAATTGATTTCTATAATAACAATGATTTTATAGTAATGTAGTATTTTTCATCTATTTTCGTTTTCACCTTATAGTACGAATTATTTTTCACTTTTTAGTTATACTTAAAAAGCATGTTTTTTAGTTTTTTTAAGCTATATTTATTTTTCACTTTTTAGTTTGATTACTTTAAAAGCGTGGTTTTTAGTTTTTTTTTAACTATATTTATATTTAATACAAAAACCAAATTAATCGGTTGGATAGTTTCAGAGTAATTGGTAAACATACATAGAAAAAAATACATACGCGTCGAAATGATAACTTCCTCTTCCTTTTCTGAAGCCGGTTAAAAATAAAAATTGTAATTCGGAAATTTTTTTTAAATTTTATATAGATGTAAATAATGTCAGGAGTGGGGTTCGAACCCACAATCTCTGTCGAAAAACAGAGCTTCAATCCGGCGCCTTAGACCGCTCGGCCATGCTGTCTACACTCCATTCAGTGAACGTATTCAACACTTTTAATTAGCGAAAAATCACTAATTTTATTAGTTTTTGCCTAATTACTAAAAAAAATACTGAACCAATTTCGATGAAACTGAAGTGGTACCAATTCGAGTCTTTCATTTAACACCAAAACCAAGTTAATCGGTTGCATGGTTTCGGAGTAATCGGTGAACATACATAAAATAAGGAGAGTTACAAACTCACAAACATACAGGTGAAGTTAATAAAAAGCGTGGTAATATATAATTGTTTGTTGCATAATTTTGTCGATTCATGTCAAATTTTATTAAAATCCGATGCATAATTTAATTACAGGCATAATCAAAAGTATTCCGTTGCAGTACGGCCAATGGAAAAAGAAAATATTTTCAAATGTATTTTAATGGTGTTACACTCTTTCGAACATTATAAAATTGATATGTATCTATGAAATATGCATTCTGAAATATACATTCCATACAATCTGGGGTGCAAAGAGTATTTCATATTAATGTACAGGAGTACACAAAAGTATTCCATTATATAATAGTATGGGGGAGAAACATTGTTTGGGGCACGTTTTAATAGTATTAAACTACTTAATATTTTATGAAATTCATATTCGTTGCTGAGGATTCCTAATAGATTCTTCCTGTGTGATATAAAGCAGATAGTATTTACAGGGATACACAAAATATTTCGGATACTTTATTGTATCCAAAGTACTGCATTCTTTTACACCAAGATCTGAATATTTTTGAAACTTCGTTATAGTACGAACGCACCTCATTTACTACGCTTGACGCGAAATTTCCAATTTGTTTATTACCAAGTTGTCGCATGGAGTTGCGGGAGGTACTATCATTCTTGAATTCAGACTTTTTCTCGCGGAGGAAGGGGGCATTTTACAAACCCGGTGGAGAAAAAGCATTTTTCTTAGTTAAAAATTATAAAATTTCACATCCTTAGGGGGGGGGGGGAGGACAGTTCAGTGTTCGGGGATCCCCTCTTCCCCGGACCGGCCTTTGAATTCAATACTGGATGCCGTTCTAATGAAAATTGTGCTTACTTTTAAAATATGAATTTACTCTTTGATACAAATATAGGAAATGATAAAAGCCACTTTTAGGGTTTTATTTGAGTTCTTTAGATTAAAGCAATTCGGAAAATGTACAGTTTGCGGGGTTTTTTCCGACATTTTATAGAACTATAAAACGAAATGCGCTAAAGATTTACCTATAAAGTAAAAAAAAAATAATAATAAAATTAAGATCATACAAAGAAAAATACTGTGAACATTCAATGAATTATTAAAAAATAAAAATTCTACACAAAATGGATTCACCTGTCCTTTATATAAAAGCGAATTACGTAAAAATTTTATTTACTGAGATTTTCTTTTATGTGGATGAAAAAAAATAATAGGAGTAAGTTCCCCTAGACCGTCGTAAAATAAAATTTCTTAGTTAAAATTATGCCTTATGTTGTTAAAATATATGCTATAATTTGGATTTTATATTCCCAGTCCGATTTGGAGCATTCAAGACTATAATTACAGAAATTATGAGAATGAGAACTCTTATACATAATTCGTCATATATAATCTGTTTATAAACTTTATAATTATACATACAGAGTGTTCATTATTAAAGTATAAGTGCTTAGAATTCTTATAAAGTGTGTAATGGAGCAGACGCAACACCATATCCAATACACATTATAACATGGTGTTATCAAAATATATGGAACACTTTTTGTAAACTATGAAGCGAAAGGAACAAAGTTTTATAAACGAATTGTAAATTCAACAAGTCGTTGGGGGCCACCGTAATACTTACCCATCATGGATATGTATATGAAAATAAAACATGTGAAACTATTTATACAATGCATTGCAATTCATAAACAAAATTTAAAAATTGTTAATATACATAGTAATGCTATATTAAAGAACTGCTGATGTACCAATTTCGACAAATTATATAAAACGCCAAACTACTCAAGTAGTACCGAACTGCGTAAAAGAAACATCCTTATAACTCCAAAAATAATAATTCTATTAACTAACAATTAACTGCGTCGTATTAAGCGTCTCATTTCCAATTAAAATATACTTCTGAATTGAAATTTGAATGAAATACAGGGTCATCAAAAATCGAAGAATGTGGAAAACAAGATTACAAATATCTCGTCAACTAATAATCCGATCGACTTTGTTCTATATGCAAAAAGTGTGTTATTTTATTGCCTTTTACGTCTATTCCTTAGAACAAAAAAATTCGAAAATTTATATATATTTTTCATCAGAACGAATTTTTCGAGAGTCCGAAAAAAATAGTTCCGGATAATCGAGGTTGCTGATATTAAATAGGGTTCGTCCCATTCTTACATACTAACTACATACAAAATTTCAAGTCTCTATCTCAATTTGTTCGGGAGATAGAGCGTTTACAGACAGACAGACAGACAGACGGACGGCAAATTTTTTTTTCTAAAAATATGTTTTTCGGAATCTCCACTATCTAAAACGTGTAAATCCGTCAAAAATTTTTTTTCGATTTTCAAAACGATTGCAAGACTTACCCTATACTACGTATGATGGGTAAGTAACAAGTGAGTAAAACGTACAAAAATTCAGCTGAATTTTTTTTAACGACCAAAAAACTTTTGTGTTCAAATACTTACTAGTCAGTTATGTAAAATGTTCCCCTTTTCAGGGTTCCGTATTTAAAAAGTGAAAACGGAATCACTATCAGATTACTTCTGCCACTGTCTGTCTGCCACAGCCATTTTACTCGTAAACTATGGGACACAAAAAATTCAAATTGGGAGAAGTAATAAAGACTATTTACTCACATATTTACAGATTATATTAAACATTCACAAATATATTTAGGACGTAGGAGAAGGGCTGATTAAGTTACTTGAAAATAAACTTCTTTGTGTACCATTAGGGTATCGTGTGAAAACTTTCGTAAAGCTGAACTCAAAAATGATTTTTTTTTTTCAATTTTAGGTCGGATATTTTCGGATATATCGTCGAAAATGCAGTGTAAAAATATTGCCCCCCCCCCCTCCCATCTGTTTCCAAATCTACTGAAATTAAAATTATTAAAAAAACTAGTTGGATGTGTCAATCCCAAAACTTTCTTCTATTTCATAAGTACATTTTAATATTATAAAAAAAAAAAAAAAAAAAAAAAAAAAAAGACGTGGTGACCCCCAAAGTTACCCACTATCGAATTTCCTCGAACATTCGACCTAGCCTAATGAGATTCTAATATCCGAAAATCCTAAAACGCAAAATTTAATTAATATTCTGAGAAAATGAGCTTAGTAGTGCCTCATGTTGGGTAATTTATACTAAAACCTAATAAGCATCTATTTATGTCAAGACCTAACAGAATCTGAAATTTGATGGAATTTCGTCCATTAGTTCTTGAGATATAGTTTTAACAAAAAATTTGAAAAACGTAGCACAGCAACACCATATCTTGGACAAGTTATGCCAAAACGTAAAAAAGCGTCTAATTATGTTATGGTGTAAAAGAACCTGAAGTTTGATGAAATTCTGTGTATTAGTTCTTGAGATATAGCTAGTTAAAAAAAAAACGTGTAAAATATAGCACAGCAGCACCATCAGTTGAAGGATTTATAACAAAACGTAATCATAGTGTAATTATATTATATGTCATTTATAACAAAATTTGAAGTTTGATGAAATTCTGTGCGTTGGTTGTTGAGATATAGCTATCGGAAAAATCGGACAAAATGCAGCATAGCTGCACCATCTGTTGCAAGGCTAATACCAAAATGTAATCAGCGTCTAATTATGTTATATATTCTAGCGTAACAGAATCTAAAATTTGATGAAGTTCTCTGCATTAGTTCTTGAGATATAGCTATCGCAAAAATCGTGCAAAATGTAGCATAGCAGCGCCACCTATAGGGCAGTTCACACCAAAACCTTATCAGCGGCTATGTATATCAAGGGGTCACAGATTCTGAAGTTTGGTGAAATTCTGTGCATTAGTTCTTGAGATATAGCAATCTTGAAAATCATGAAAAACGTAGTATAGCAGCACCACCTGCAGGCCAATTTTCACCAAAAACCAATAGGCACTAATTCATATCAAGGTCTAACGGAATATAAAATTTTATTGAATTTCGAGCATTAGTTCTTGAGATAGAGCGCCCACAATTTTTTTGTCACATACAGACAGACTCACAGACAGACTGACAGACTCACAGACAGACATTTTCTAAAAATAGTCAAAACGTGTTCAAGACCTTCTAAAACGTATAAATCCGTCGAAAACCGGAAGTCGAAAATTTTCATGAATCCAATACTTTCTTCTTGTAAAGATAGAAGAAAGTAATTACAGGCAGTGGACATTAACATAAAACTCACTGGAAAACTACAGCGATTATCCCTAGTAACATAGTTTTTGAGAATAGTTCATTTTTCCGTTACACACAAATTTGGATTTTCAGGCATTCAGCAAAGGTGTTGAAGAACGCTGGAGGTATCTATCGTAGCAGAAGTATAAAAGTACTGTTGATAATGTTTTTCATAAAAGTCATTGTTACTTAGCCAAGATATTGAAACCGCCCTGAAAAACACAGACGGTTTGGACTTACATAATGACAGGAGCGAAATACTCTATGTATCGACAACTTTTAAAGCCTAGATAACCACTTTTAATAATATATTTGATTAATGCAATATCCATTAGCAATATAAAAGCAATAAACGTCAAATTGTTAAAAACGCACTAATATTATTATATTTATTAACATAAATTTTGAGGAACTCGCGTTTTGTTTGCATTAAATGGACCTTTCAATACGCCTCCCGTGTCTTTAAAATTTAATTAAAAACCTATTTGGATAAACAAGGCATGGACCAAGGTGGTGGCTGCATCTTTGTGACCTCCTTTCGAAGCATGCTTAGCAAAATGCCAAGTTTTAACTTTTTGTTGTAGCTGCACTATAAAACAAAATGTTATTACGACGCTGAATTTTGTTTTATGATATCCCAAATGAAGTTTAAGAGCGACTATTACTCGTACTTAACAGTTTATTTAGATTTTAAATATAATACTTATTTTACCGCATTAAATCAGCCTGCAGTGAAACCTTTCCCAAAATGTCTAAAATATGATTTTTCAATTCTTCATAAATCGATTCCCCATAGTCTAAATCAGGGCTATCCAAAGTGGCACCACTGGGCGCCATAACGACCTTTTACGATTTTCATGGCATCCTTTTCGATGATTCTTGTTACTAGCAGTTTTTTTTAATAAAAAAATCAATTAAAAAAAATGCTTTCTTAAAATCATTAATGTTCATATGATTTTTTATTATAAGCGGAGATAAATTTTTGCTTATTTCTCAATAAAATATTTTGATAGGTTTCGGAAAATGTAATTCTTAACTTACTATGCTTTAAGATCTTTTCTGCAATTATTTTTCACATCGAGTTCTACATTATAGGAGGGTAGAGGTCTGCACGGGCCGAAATTTCCAGGCCGGATTAAATGAAAGTTATCTTTGCCCGGTTTATATCAATAGCTTTATAGTAAATAAATAAATTACAATATTATAAATGTATTGTTATAATTATAAATAATATTGTATTAATTAATTAATTATATTAATAATCATTATTATAAATAAATTACAATAGAACATTTATTTCTAAAAAAATGCAAAATGTTATTATATCCCAAATCGCTGCAATAGCTAGACCTGTCAATTTTGTATCTTTACGTTTAAGAACGAGCCAGGTCAGAAAATGTGTCCGAAAGTTTTGGTTTTTTTTGTGCAGGAAATTTGAGAACTACGTTAAGGAATGTGAAAAACCAGTCTTAAATTTTATATTTTGCCTATTCACATGTTGCAATTAAGAATTCTGTTTAAAGCTATAAAATAAGTGAATGCTTAGAAATTGCTAAAAACTTTGTAAACTGAAATTAAGATTGTATCTTATACTATAATGCGAGCAAAAATTGTGTGTGTATGTGTGTGTGTGTGTGTAAATTTTATCTCAAAAACGGCTCTAACGATTTTCGCAAAAATTTGGATTTTACGATTTTCGGGCACGAGAAGACCATTGGGCTTGGTCACATGTTCGAGAAAATTCGATTATTGGGTCATTTTGGGTCATAATTGGTCAAGATCAAGCTTTTTATATCTAGAGAACGGCTGGATCGATTTTAAGGAAATTTTCTATCCAATCGTTTTTTGGCACAACAAAACTATTGGGCTGGGTCACATGTTCGAAAAATTTCGATTAGTGGGTCATTTTTGGGTCATTATGGGTCAAGCCATTTTAATCTAAAAAACGGCTCTAACGATTTTGACCAAATTTTATATTGTATAGTTTTGGATTACAAGAAGACCATTGGTTTAGGTAACATGTTCGAGAAAATTCGGTTAGTGGGTCATTTTTGGGGTCATTGTGGGTCATGCTATTTTTATCTAGAGATTTTCTCACGCAATTTTGACTAAAAATTGCATTCTATGGTTTTCGGGCACGAGAAAAACATTGGGCTAGGTTACATGTTCGAGAAAAAATTTTAATGGGTCATATTGGGTCATTAAGAGTCTGGGTCAAGCTATTTATGTTTCAAGAACGGCGTGGATTATAACGAAATTTTCTATGTAACAGTTTTTTGACATGAGAAAACTAATGGGCTAAATCACATGTTTGAGAGATTTCGACTATGAGGGTCATTTGTGGGTCATGATGGGTCATAATGGGTCATGGTCAAGCTATATCTAAAGAACAGGTGGATCGATTTTAACGAAATTTTGTATGCAACATTTTTTTGGCACGATAAAATCATTGGACTAGGTTAAATGTTCGAAAAATTTCGATTAATGGGTCATTTTGGGTCATTAAGAGTCTGGGTCAAGCTATTTATATTTAAAGAACGGCGTGATGGATTATAACGAAATTTTGTAGGTAACAGTTTCTTGACATGACAAAACTAATGGGCTAAATCACATGTTTGAGAGATTTCGACTATGAGGTCATTTGTGGGTCATGATGGGTCATAATGGGTCATGGTCAAGCTATATCTAAAGAACAGGTGGATCGATTTTAACGAAATTTTGTATGCAACATTTTTTTTGGCAAGATAAAATCATTGGACTAGGTTACATGTTCGAAAAATTTCGATTAATGGGTCATTTTGGATCATAAAGGGTCTGGGTCAAGTTATATACATTTAAAGAACGGAAGGATCAATTTTAACGAAATTCTGTATGTAACAATTTTTAGAAACGAGAAAACTAATGGACTAAGTCACATATTCGAGAGCTTTCGATTATAAGGGTCATTTGTGGGTCTTAATGGGTCAAGGTCAAGCTATTTCTAAAGAATGGGTGGGTCGATTTTAACGAAATTTTGTATACAACACATTTTTGTCATGAGAAAATCATTGGGGTAGGTCACATGTTCAAGAAATTTCGATTAGTGGGCCATTTTTGGGTCATTCTAATTTTATCTAGACAATGTTTCGCGCAATTTTGACTAAATTTTGTATTTTATCGTTTTCGGCCACAAGAAAATCATTGGGTTATGACAGATTTTTGAGAAAATTCGATCAATGGGTCATTTTGGATCATAAGGATTCAGGGTCAAACTAACTATATCTAAAAAACGGCTCAATCGATTTTATCTAAATTTTGTATCTAATGTTTTTCGGCATGCTAAAACTAATGAGCTAGGCCACACGTTCGAGAGATTTCGATTATAAGGGTCATTTGTTGGTCATGATGGGTCATGCTAATTTTATATAGAAAATGGTACTCACCATTTTGACTATATCTATATATATTTCTACTATATATATTTTGACTTTGTATTATATCGTTTATGAGCAAGAGAAAACCATTTGGCTTGGACACATGCTCGCGAAAATTCGATTAGTGGGTCATTTTGAATCTTAATGAGCTAGGGTCATTCTAATTATATATAACAATGACTCAATCAATTTTACCTAAATTTTGAAACAAAACGTTTTTTGTCACGAGAAGACTATTGGGCTGAGTCGCATGTTAAACAAAATTATATTAGTGGGTCATTTCGCTTCATTGCTGAATGCTGCCAAGCTAATTTTACCTAAAAAATGACTTAAACGATTTTGATTCAATTTTATATTCTACTGTTTTTGATTACCTGAAGACGATTGAGCTATGTCACATGCTTGATCAAATTTGATTAGTAGCTCATTTTGGGTAATACGGGTCAGGGTCACGAGAATATAGCAACAGCCAATAACTTATTGTATTATTGGTGATATTTGACAAAATATTGGCGACATATGGCCAAAAAATCGACTATAAAAATTACGCAAACCAAAACACGTATTTGGAGCCAAATAAAAGAATGCCTCCAAATTTGGCTATATCTAGGAAAAAATATTGTCTTTCAGAATGTAAAGAATTTTTTTATGCATTCTTAAGAGGATTCGAGATGCATGGTTAAACCAATCAGAGTCGAGCTAAAAAAGTGATTTAGATCGATGTCCTTTCGTTGTAAATTTTAAAATAAAGTAAAATTTATAAACATGCGCATAAAAACATAGTTTTCTTATTGATTGTTTTTCTAAATAATACTATTATAAACATGTTTTACAGTAATAATACAGAGTTAATGATACAGTGAAAATACTATATCGAGTTGAATACAAAGTTAATTTTGACCGAGCTAAGCTCGGTCTCCCCTGCAAGTGTAAATTAAGAAAGAGAAAGACTGGAATCCCCGAAACTAGCGACTTCCAGTCTTTAAATATCGTTATTCTATTGTGAGAAACTAAAGAATTGCTGTATCCCATCATTTAAAGTAATGTTCATACTACTGTGAAGTGAATGCATTATGAATACTCTGCTCACATATTGCAAAGCACATCGAGATGTTTTACGACGTTATCTCAATGGAGAACTGAAGTGCATTGTTAATATGCGATGTCAATATAATGAATCAGAATAACCGGTCGACTAAAATTTGAATGAGTTTCCTGACTAACGGTTAAAGTTATGGCTAATATCTTTAAATATATTTGTTTTTCCCATATTAATGACCATAAAGCCCATAAACCATTTTTCCCTTTAGTATAATTTATCCTTATTATTCCGATAGTAAAAGAAAACTTTAGCTATACGTGAACATGCTTAACCCTTTCGGGTCTGAATTTGTTCCCATTTTGATCAAAAAATTAGTTTTATTTGAATAGTGTTGATCGTAGGTGTCCAAATAGACTCGCTGATGTTTAAAGATTATCTCATTGCCTGAAATCTAACGAATGTACTTATTTTGTGTACTATTAAATTCCTATGTATATGAAATTAGGCTGAGGAAGAGTTTTCGAAGACGTTTGGAAAATGATCCATTAAACAGGATTTGAGAGGTATTGCAACTTTCTAATATTTTTTGCATTTTATCACTCATGATTGGTTTTAAAAAAATGACTTATATTTTAAATTTAAAGTGTGAAATATATGTATAAAATAAAAGAATCGCCAACAGTGCAACGAGAATTAAGTAAACTTTTATTATTATTGTTGTTATTATTATTATTATTATTACCAAATGCCAAAACATAAATGAAGTCATAATAAGAAAAGTACATCCGTATACTATCATTTCTATGTGTCAAAAGTAACTAACTAATTGTTACAACAAAATAATACTCGATGAAAAGACGTGTACTATTAATAATACACCATACCCGAAAGCAGGGCCCGATTATGACTAATTGGGGCCCCGGGCAAAGATAAATTAGGCGTCTCTTTCGATTCTTTGCAACGTTATTCAACTAGAACTGATGGTTAACTCATATGTGTATGTGTAATGCATAAATATATTTTCGCATCTTGGATATAAATTGAAGAAAAATCTTAGCTCCATAATTCTACTTAAATACCTTAATTAATAAAAGTACACTTTTCCTCCCTCTGTATAGAACAAAACTCTTTTGTATAACTTTAGCAATTTGTTATATTACTTTAAGATGAATTTAATAACTTCAACTTATGAAAGAATTGGAATTGGAAAAAGAAAGTAAATATTTTATAATTTAATGTATGGATTTGGGGGCTTCTTAGGGTCTGGGGCCTATGGGCAAAGTTCCGATTTGCCCATACGGTAATAAGGGCATGCCCGAAAGGATTAAGGGCACATGAAACATCTCCATAAGTAACAGGAAGCAGGTTTGGCGAAACATTTAACATCATGCATTTTACTTACAAATAGAGATAGAAATGAAATATTGTTTTACAGCAAATATACACATTGTAGTCCTTTTATAAATCCAAAATAATTAATTTCATGCATAAATTAATTTAAAAAAATTACATTTTTACATATTTTTTTTATCAATATGTCTGTTTGGTACACTTATCTAAAAAAACTTTTGAATATATCATTTTAAAAATTTTTGTGGTGTCAGAAACATACTATTTGAGAGTAAAAAGAAGCAATTTTCATTTTGGCTTAAAAGAAACAAAATTACAAATAGTTTACTAAAAAGCTTAGAACTTTTTGAGAACATATTTTTTATTCTTAAGAAAAAAATTACTTAAGTTTATAATGCTAAGTATTTTTAAAGAAACAAGTTAGTTACACAATTATGGAAAATTTCAATTGTTTACCTAAAATGGAATTTTAGAAAAGTGTGCTAAATCATTAAAAAATGCATTTAAAAAATTACAAATATACATATAAATACACTCACAGTGTTTCAATTTATATCTTTTTTAAAAAACTCTCTGCTCCATAATGTTTTAGATCCATAATCAGTTAGCACTATAATCTTTTAACTCTATTTTTTAGGCCGATAATTAAATGCTCAAAAAACTGAAGAATTTTATGTTCCATGTGCTGTTAACCTATTCATTCACTAGCCTATGCGAATGTTTAGTTTTTTTATAATTATAATTACTGTCAATGTAAAAAAAAAATAATAATAATAATAACTTATTCACTACTGAAACTGAAACTCTTAAGGTACCTTCAAGTTGCTGTTTTTGTGAAAAAAAAAAAAAAAAAAAAAAAAAAAAAAAAAGTTGAATGTAGATTTTGCCATTGCAGAATTAAATTTCGCCTCCGATTAAAAAAAAAAAAAAAAAAAAAAAAAAAAAAAAAAAAAGATAGAGGTTTTTTAGAAGGGCGATCCCGTTCAGATTGCAATTAACTAACTTCATTTTTTCTTGTGTTTATCAATATAATAGCAAACAGAACGGCGTGAAATACCCAACTGAACAGCAATTTCTCTCTGAGACATTGGAATTGCGGAATAATAAAGAGATACAATTTGACGTGCTACTTTTTCATTGACTAGATTCATCAAACACGGATTTTTCCTTTAGTTAAAACGCTTTTTTATAGACTCTGAGTAAAAGGAAATGCAATTTAACAATAAAACAAGTGCAATCCCGTCGAATTCGACGAGTGAAATGTTTAAAAGACCCGATCTATTTGGCTTTAAAAAAAAAAGCAAAAGTAATTACATTATTGAATCAATATATAATAAATATATTTACAAACTAAATGTCAAATTCGTCAGTTACAATTTTGCTTGCAAATATTCGCGCATCGTCAGTTAAAATTGTAATCTGAGTGCCGGTGAAATCAAGAAATTTTATTTTATATGCACTCACAGAAAAATAATTTTAGTTTTATTATATATATATATATATATATATATATATATATATATATATATATATATAACTAATTTTATTTTTACTGTGACATTATTTTCACTAACTGAAGTCATCTGAAAGAAAAATCTCAATCTCAGAGTCCATAATGAAAAGAAATATTGAAATGTAATATCGGGTACTACTAAGTTATCCAGTCGACCAAAAAATTATCGCCAAACTATAAGATTAAATGCCAATAATGGATGATCGTGAATGTCATTCGATGACATTAAATACGATTCATGTGTTTAAAATGTCATTAAGTGATTTTTATTTCGATTTTTTATTAATATTCTACTAATTATTTGTTTTTTCGTTATTTAAAATAAAAATTATGTCAATATGTATAATTTGGCTATTAGTTTGGCGATTTGTATAATTTGGCGAAATTGGTCGATGGGACCAATATCGTTATGAGTAAAAATGCGATGTTTTAAATAGTGACGTCATTTTCTCTTCAAATGTTTTTTGAAAGTTACTGTTATTAGTAATATGAAAAAGGCATCCGTAATAATATTCTAATTCCCATTTATCTGGTTGCTGAATCACATCATTTTCCTCATTTGAAATTTTCCTTATTTTGCTTTAGACATTAATTTTTATCATAAATTATTTTCTGTTATTTTATTTACATTATTAATATTATTTCTCAGTAAATATATTTTTTTACCTCAATTAGTGCATAATTATATGCAATCATTTTGGAAAATAAATTTTTATTACTGAGAGAAAAGCTAAATTGAGTTGCCACCATTTTGAACAAATATCGTAAAAAGCATTTAAAATTAAAAATAAAATATAAAAATGGAAATAAATTAAAAAATAACTAAAATGGGCACAACTACAAATATATAGCTTTCATTTAAAAAAATAATTATCAAAATCGGTTGAGTAGAAAATTCAGGGCTGATGACACGACATTTTTTAGCTTGTCTGAAAGAAATAGCATCGGAGGCTAAAAAAAAAAAAAGATTTTTTTTTTTTATTATTTTAAAGTTCAAACATTTAGGATTTCAAAAATGTTTTACTTTTGGTTCAGTGACATCAAAAAGAAAAGTTATAGTCCAAAATAGAAACCGAAAATGAACATTCTGAAACCAAAAATAGACTTAAAAAACCACAGAAAGATAAAACATTTTAATACACAAATACATCTCACATCACATACACACAAATATATATAAACACCAACAGATAGGGTAGATTGTAAAAGTGTAAACTTTATACAAAATATTTTATCCTCTATCAAAATCTTAATTTGCGTTTCTCATTGCATACGCTCACGGGAAACATCATTTCTTAAATTTAAAATATTGAAATTAAATTTTTTGATAAAGTTTTGCTCAGCTATAAGTATTTTATGAAGCAAAATATAGCTTATAAGTTTGTATTTATTAATTTAACAGCCATTTGTACTACAAAATAGACATTTTTTAGAAAAACAAAATCACATTTTGTATACAAAATTTGGTATATGTTAGTAAATTTAAGAGGTATTACAAATATTTTGCTTCATAACATAGGTAAGGGGTTTGCTAATATATTTGCTGAAAAAAAAACGGTGAAATATATTGAATAGATTTTGTTATAAAAGGTTTGGGAATTTTTTACTAAAATTTGACTAAACATTGTCTCGATTTTTAAAGTCAATTAAATTTCCAATAAAAACTTATATGGATTCATAGTTTTATTCCTTGTTTTAACAAAAAACACATGTGTTTGAAAAAAATTTCATATTTTTCAAAAAAAGTGCTCCGAAGGCCGGAACATATCTTAATAAAACAAGTAAAAATTTTATGGTTTATGTGCAGTATGGTATGTATGATGGTCCCGATGTACAGTTAAAGTAACAGTTTACCTCAAAATTGGTCAAAATATCGATTTTTTTTTAAATGAAAATTTGTCTAATTGTGAATATTTTGACACCTTATTTTTGTCCTTACAATAATATCGCGCCCTTACAATAATATATTATAAATTTTGTTAATGAGTGATTCTCTCCAAATAAGCCAAAATAAGAGTTATGAGGTAGTGATGAATTTTAACAAAGTGTTCATTTACTTTTTTACCATTACAGTCAAACCTCGTTAACATGAACACGCTTAACATGAATTACTTTTAACAGGACCTGTTTTCACAGTCCCCTATAAAACGAATATAAAGATTTGATACTGATAACATGAAATATTGTTAACACGAACAAAATTTTGATTCCCCTAGAGGTTCATGTTAACGAGATTCGACTGTATCTACATTGAGGTTAAGATTAGTGGTCTTTAACTATATCTAAATATTTACAAATCAGTAATAATTAATATTTTTACTTTTTTCTATCTTTACAAGAAAAAAGTATTGGATTCGTAAAAATTTTCGAAATCCCGTTTTCGACGGATTATACGTTTCAGGGGTCACAGATTAAAAAAAAAAAAAAAAAAAAAAAAAAAAAAAAAACATGCTTTTTCATAATGTCTGTCTGTCTATGCCTCATATACATAGCCGCACAAAATTATTCACGTAACTTCTCATTAAAGGCAGTTTCTGAAGGGGAATTTTCAATTGAGGCATTTGTATTTCCTAAGTGAACTAAATTTTGGCATGCATGTAGCATATGATACATATATACAAATCATACATCATTTGCAGGGTTGTTGAAAAAAAAAAATTGTATAATTTTCTATTGTAAAATAGCTGAAATTGGGTTTTTAAATGTTTTACGCGTTTCCATCAGGGCCGTAGCTAGAAGTGAACAATAGGAAAGGCTCAAGAAAATGTAGGGGGACTCATATTTTTTTCTGTCTCTCTGACGCAGAAAGATAAATTAGTGCATATTCACATTGTGGGTACTATGTTTCTTGTAGGTACTATATTTCTTATTAAACTATTGCAATAATTTCATTTCATGCTCAGAAAAGTATGGATGATGAAAGTTTTGGGTTCATAAGTAATGCAAAATTAAACATCATATTAGATTCATATGTACAAATAGGATGAGGGAGTGTTGAGACACTTAAATTAGATACAATTCAATATTTCTGCAAAACTGTGAAAGGTCTTCAAAACTAAATTAGATTTTTGAAAAGAACTCAATTTGGATTTTCGGAACAGATGTTCATTTAGTAACCTTGGAATCTTTTCTAGGGGGGGGGGGGGGCACAAAATATTTTAGGGGGGAAGGCTGAGCCGTCCAAAGCGCTCCTTTAGCTACGGCCCTGGTTTCCATATAGTTGAATTAGACATAACATTTTAACTTATTAAACGGTGCAAATATGTTACATTATTCTGAAAAACATTTCATAATCTAAGCTTGACTCATGATTTTTTTTTCTTGTTATGTGTTATCTTACCAAGAGGATTTCCAAACAGCCAGTTCAGAATACAATACCGATTGATTAAGAGCTACTCATCACGTAGAGATTTTCGAATTAGATTAGAGGATTTTCTCTTAAATTAAGTAAACCTTCTCTTTCTAAAAAACGAAAGACTTTGTAATAAAACAAAAATGTGTACTATGCAAAGTTCATTTTTGTGATCTTTTGCGGCTCTTATTAAATTTCAGAGCAGAAACCCGTGCTTCATGTGCCTTTTGGCTAATCAGGCCTTGATGACGTGCCGACAACCAAAATCTTTAATTCTATAAATAATCAATAGATTTAAGACACAAGGCTGATTTTTTAGTCATCTGCCCTGAGCTTTCTACGGAACCAATTTTAATAATTGTTGTTTTAAGGCAAATGACTGTGTTTACGAAAATTTTCAATGTATTTTTTTTTTTTTTTTTTTTTTTTTTTTTTATCATTTTAAATTAAAGTTAATACTGTTAGGATTCCAAAAACACAACTTTTGGTTCGGTGATAATTAGAAGCAAAGTTATAGCCCAAAATATAAACCGGAAATGAAACTTCTGAAACCGGAAGTGGATGTTTAAAGAGCCACAGAAAGATAAAAAATACATTTTAATACACAAATATATAATATATAATCGATACAAAAATACATAAACGCCTGTAAGTATGGCGGATTTTAAAATTATAAACTTTTTACATAATTTTTTGTACTATATCAAAATCTTAATTTGCGTTTTCTGGAAAACTGCATATTTCATTGCGTACGCTTACGCGAAATGTCATTAAAAAAAAAATATATATATTAAGATATGACATAAAATTTTGCAGCAAGGTTCAGCTGAAGTAGTGGTATGTTACGAAGCAAAATATAGCTTGTATGTTCGTATAAAAAAAATTTATGAGCTATTTTTATTGAAAAGCACACTTTTTAAAAATCATGTTTTGAATGTAAAATTTGGTACATGTTAGTAGCTTTAAGAGGGATATTGCAGATATTTTGCTCAATAACACGGGTACGTGGCTTGTTAAATACTTGTTGAAAGAAAAATAAATATATTAAACAGATTTCGTTATAGAAGGATTGGCATAAATGCAATTCTTTACTAAAATTTGACTAAATATTGCCTAAATTAAAAAACTAATTAAAATTTTCGTTGAAAATTTATATAAATCCATAGTTTTATTTTCAATGTAATTAAAAACATGCGCGTTTGATAAAAATTTCACTTTTTTTTTTTAAA
The DNA here is from genome assembly GCA_964019185.1 of Maratus speculifer. Taxonomy (NCBI): domain Eukaryota; kingdom Metazoa; phylum Arthropoda; class Arachnida; order Araneae; family Salticidae; genus Maratus; species Maratus speculifer. The sequence goes on along the minus strand of OZ025290.1, from coordinate 48,765,754 downwards.
GGTGCTTCAAAGGTAAGCACATACCTTAAATAAAAGCTGTTTAGTTGTAGATTTGCCTGCACTACACTAACTTTTATTTTAATTCTTCTCATTTTTATATTTAAATTTTAATTTAATAAGTTTTTTTTTTTTTTTTATATATATAAAATTTCTTCAAAGTAGTGGTAATCGGATTACTTTTATTGTTGCAGAGAAAAGAAAAACCAGCACTTCTTTTTATTAAGGGAGTCTTGAGAAAAATAATGAGATTTATTTTATTGATTATAACTTTATTGATTGCATTTTCTTATTACACTTTAAAGTAAATCTTTTTCACAATTTAAACTGAAAATGACGTCACGCTTTAAAAAACACGCCTTTTCCCTCATCAAGCTATATTTCAAAATTTTTTATACTTCAAATACCAAATTTAGATGCTTAACACGAAGTGCTCCAGTGAGTGAAAATGATGTGATATCTAAAAAAAAGGGTATTATTTTATGAATTAGACTAACCAATATAAGATAGATTTTTTATTTTAATTAATTTTATCATAATAATGTTATAAATTCAGTATAACCATTTCTTCTTAAACACTTTCTTTCGTCGATATTCGACGGGTTCTGCCTCGTAATAAATTAAATTTGACATATTTTGTCATTTTTATTAATAAAAAAAATATGTTTACATGTATATGTGTTTGTACTCGATGGCTGGCACATCTTCCGCATATACAATTCCGCAAATTTGGTTTCGGATGAATGAGTCCACGTGCAAATGTACCTGTATCCTAGATTTTTGATTATTATTATTATTATTATTATTATTATTATTATTATTATTATTATTATTATTATTATCATTATTATTATTATTATTATCATTATTATTATTATTATTATTTTACAAATGGAAATGCTCGCTTAATCTCTCAAGATCGCCGGCAATTTTGAGTCTCTCATAAAAGCAATACAAATTCAACCTTTCAGCCCAATATAATACATTTTATTATTTCAATAAATTTTACTTATAAGTACTTCGCATAAGGATTTTTTTTAATTTTTTGCAATATATTTTTTTAAGTTCCCTTTTCGCCGAAAGTGGTTGGCTTTTGTTTGCCATCAATACACTGTAAAAAGAAAAAAATCTGTAATTTTAACAGAAAAACATTGTATCTTTTACAGAAAAAAACTGCTTTATAGAAAAACAGTTTTTTCTGTAAAAGAAAATTAATTTCGTAATTTTTACAGAAAAAAATCTGCATTTTTTTGCAGACAAAAAAAAAACGTTTTAATGAAAAATTACAGATTTTTGTAAATTTAATTTTTTTCTACTGACGCCAAATTCTAATTTTGCCCTGTCAATTTGAGAGATTCTTCTTACAGTGTAGATTTGTACTCGAATTCTTAAAAAAAATAAAGAAAATAAAAAATTTAAAAATCGCCACTAGGGGCAATTTTAGCTAAAATGCGACTAAAATGCATTTAATTTGCATAAAATCAGCAATTTTAAGGCACCAAAAGTGTATTAGTGTAAATGTTGAATGATTAAATGGCAAAAAATACAGTACAGATCAATTTTATACTGCTGGAATACTGCCCGAGCGCTGATGGTACCTGCACATTTTTCATCTCTTGCTCGACAATAGCAGTTACAACTTCGTCAACTTGTTATTGACTAGTCACTTTGCGTGCTAGGCCTTGTTGCCGCATAGTTTCAAATCGATGAATCATCTTTTGTAAATTTGTTATGCTCATCGGTTCTTTTGGCAAATTCTGTAATCGGTGAAATTCAGGACGAGCATCATTGCAATTCTCGTTCTGCTGATAACACAGCTTGACTAGCAAAGTATGATGAGAGTTGATAATGATGAGAACTTTCCCAGCCTTTCCTTTTATACTCATGATTGCTATACACAACTGATTTTATGCAAATTGATGCATTTTAGTCGGTAAACAACGCTAAAATTGCCCCTAGTGGCAATTTTTAAAACTTTTTATTTTAAATTTTTTTTAAGAATTCGAAATCCCATGGTCTACTATGTATACTGATCAAATTTGGTTATATTTTGACCAAAACTTTACTCGCTAGACGGCTCTGAACACCTGACGTTAATAATTAACTACCCTGTATATAAACATATACATCCTCACAAAAAAACATTGTCTTTATTTTTTTTTTTTTTTTTTTTTTTTTTTTAGATTTTTCAGAGTATACTTGTGGGAAAATAATCCTTCAAAGAAAAAGAAAGTTTAATAAGAAAGATTACGTAAAAAATGGAATGTTACGTTTCATAGACCCTGCAATATATTTTTACTGTTTATAAGGTTTTATTTTACGCCATTTAACAATTAAAATTATTCAAAGACTCCTTCAAATTCGTAATCCTAAAATCCGCAACTTTGTAAATCCGCACATAATTTACAGATTTAAACAATGAAACATTCAGTTCAGAAATAGTGACAAAATTTAACTTTTTTAGTTTTATATCAATTCTATATATATTTAATTTGTATGTTTTGTTAATATTACTGTATTAATGTCTTTTCATGAAGGAAGAATAAATTTATTTCTGAAAAAAATCAAGATATTGCTGATATCATTGGTAATCACAATATTCATACCAAATATATGTATTTATCAAGCCTTTTTGGTTATTAAGTTTTGCTAAACCTGAAATAAAACTTTCTTATTTTATGATTTTGATGTGGATTAGTAATGTACCTTTATGAGGCAAGTTTCACTGAATAATTTGGGAAAGATGCATTTCATCTTTATAATGAATATTTAATCATACATATTATTAACTATTAACTTCATCTTTGCTTTTAATATTTTAATCATTTTTAAAATTATCAAATTTTTTATTATTTTAGTTTATTACTTATTTTTGTATTTTATTATATTGTAAGCTTTCATTATAGTTTCGATTGCATTATTAATTTCATTCAAAGTACTGTTTAAAAAATGTAAACAAAGCAATGACCAGAAACCCGCAAAATTCTAAAATCTGCACAACCTCTGGGCTCAAGCTGTGCGGGTTTGAAGGAGTCTACTGTGTTATTAAAAGGTGTTAATTTGTTATATAGAAAAGTATTTGTTAAAATTTGTTATGTGTAATTTGATCTATGTAGAATCAGTGGTATTTCATTAAATTACATTAAATTTCCTTTTCTCCACAGAAATTATTCATGAAATTACAGTACAACCAGTCGAAATGGAATTGCCTTAAATAGAAAATTTGTATGGCTCTGGTAAAAAAATAAAATAAAATAAAATAAAAAATTTAAAAAAAATTCGTAACCCTAAGCAAAATAAAGTAAAATAAAATACAGTTATAATGAGCAATGCACTTAATAAAATGAGATTTTTTCAAAAACGGAAATTTTCTTCAGTCTTTTTACGATTCCGTCTTCTCAAGTTTTAATTTCTATTTCTTTTTTAACTTTTAACTGATGTTACCGGCCTCACAGTCCATTGATTTTTTTTCAGTTAAAATAGTTTAACTTACAATTTTCAGCTTAACTACAAACACTACTGAAATTTTGTTTCGTTTGAAACTTTAGTATTATCACCAAATATATTTAAATAGGTGAATGTTAATTATAACCAGTGGCACCAACTTATATGGGTCCATGGAGTCCGAACCCACCCAATAATTTTAAATCCTAGCATACCTAATTTTCATTGTTCTATTTAGATATTTATTTCATTATTTTATTATTTTTTTTTTCTCCCTAGAACAAAATTTATTTTGTCAATGACCATGTGTTTTAATTCCCCAGCTGACATCCATACATTCCAAAATAACTCAAATGTCCATATTTAACTTTCAGCTACTTCAGTTTGCAGTTATGTTCAAACTATGATGATATTACAAAAAATATTAGTATTTTTATAAGGAAAAACGAATGAAAAAATAAATTAATAAAATTGCAACTTTATTAAAACATGATAGTTTGACTTAAAATTCTTATCTTTCACCTTCTGCCCACCCTTTAAAGAAGAACAAATTGGTTATTCCATTTTATCAAAATATTTTTGAGCCAATTCAATATTTTTCAAAAGTTGGCGCTAGTGATTATAACAGACTTGTACAAAAAGTTTAGTACAAAAACATCATCCTATGAGTAAATCATCCATTTAATTCATCTTTCAATCTTGCCGTCTAATAGACCACTTCACACTAGTTAATGTTACGATTTCTGTCACATCAGTTAAAGGTTAAAATTCGAAATAATTGTACCAATTCATTCTGATTGATTCATGCAAATTTGTTACAGTGAACTGTTTACTTAATACATAATTTACAGCAAGCGTTTCTTCTCTAGCTGCCATTTTTGTGATGGTGCGGCTGCGATAAGGGTTTTGGAATAATTAACAAAGCATATGAGGCAACAATGCATGTTTCCGTTACCCACGCGCTATTCACCAAGCTGATCGAATTCTAGCAGGTGTTTTCGAAATCAAGTTGACCGTGAACATACTAACGTGGGCTTTAGATTTATATACTACTATTTTAATAAATAACATTTCATGTGTTCGCTAGATTTATAAAGTCATAGGCTGTCACAAATCGAACTGTTCCCCACCTACAATGTACGCATTATGTACGCCTACATCATATTTGATGTTGGATGATAGAGGGGGGGGGGGGCAGGTTTACGATTGTAAAAATAACCAGCATTAAAAATATCTTCTTGAAAAAATAATGTTAGGTCACACTCGTTGCATCACTGCATCACGCAGTTATATAATTTTCTAAAACAGAGAAATCAAGGGCGTATCGAGTCTTCCTTTTAGAGGGGTCATGCCTCTTTTTTGAGGGACGGAGGGAGGTCAAGACTCTTAATAAGCAATTTTTATATTGAAGATTGTCACCACATCCAAAATAGCTAAATTTCTGATATCTTCCGGAAGTTATTTTCATTTGTAACAAAAAGCTTGCATAAATATTCGTAAAAAATATAAAGAAGAAAATAAAAAAAAAAAAAAAAAAATTATCCAGATGCCAAGAAATTGAAAATTTTTCTGTTTTTATGTAAAATCAAACAATCATTCAAGAAATTGAGCATTATATGCAAACTTTTAGGACTTGTCAGTTACATAAAACCGTCATGAGGGAGGAATTGGCTGTCGGAGCCTGAAATCAAGTTTAAAATTCTTTAGTTTACGAAGATTTCGCGAAAGATTATTTGCTTTTATTGAAAAAGGGAAAATGTAAGTCAATTACATTTGCTCTGAATAAATGCATCTTGCATCTAACTAAGATTAAAAATACTTCATGGATATGTCAGAAATTACCTACTTTGGGTTTAATTATACAATTTAAAAGAGTCAGAAAGATTCTAATTGTTAAGCAAGGGATACATTTTAAAAAATTCAATACGTACCGTAAAATGGGGTGAATCGGAACACTTTTCAATTTTAACGTTAAAAAAAAGCAACAACTGATTTTTTAATATTTTAATTTTTCTGCTAGAAACTTCGGTCTTGTTTTGTTCTTTACTTTTTAAGCTAAAACGAAGCATTTTTACTGTTCATATATGTGTTATTTATTTTTTAATGGTGTTCCGATTCACCCCGTAGACAGGGGTGAATCGGAACAAATGTTTTAATCCTTATTTATTCCGATTCAAACTTCAATAGGGTTAATAAAAACAGGTAATAATGATAAGGGAGGAATAGGAACTCGTAGTTACAATGAAAACGAGCCTTTATTTTATATACAAGTAAAGATATGCCTTTTTAAAATTAGAAAACAACTTTGAAATCAAGAAAAATTAAAATTTATTTTAAGAAATTATATTCGAATTGCAGAAGTAGAATTTAATACAAATTCAGCCCTGTTCTGTGCTATCCTTTACTAGTAGTCATTGGGTAAGTGAATCTATTGAGTTGATCCAACCGCAGCATGTATTGATACGATCTACTAGTACGCTCTCATCCCCAGCCCTTAGTACTGTTTCCATCCCTCTCTTTTTTAATTGTTTTTAAATTTTGAAATATTTGTGTAACGGTGTGGATGTTAGGGAATAATTCTGTGCAGTTTTTCTAACTAATATGCTATTTTTAAATTCTTTTATTGTGTGTTCCATGTCTGTTGGATTAGACGTTGACTTTTTTGTTTAATCAAGTAATTTCTTGGCACCTTTGAACTCTTCAAGTATTTCGAACAAACAAAATATCGTTACATAACATATTTATGCATATGTTTTCATATATTACGTGAAACTATTACTGTGTAAAAAAAATAAACCATGAGAGAAAACAGGTTCCGATTCACCCCGTAAATCTTAAACCTCTGATGTTACAAGCCATTTTTCATTTTTTCATTATGTAGTTTAGAAATAAGTAGAATTGAATACAGCATATCGTTTACAGGTCTACCATTAATTAAAAATCCCCTATCTTAGATTTAGAATACTAAAAATATTGTAGTTACATTCAAAATTTTGAAGACATTGAAAAAATGAAGTTTTTGAGGATCCACTTGCAGTTTTTTTATATACCCTAGTAGTGGTGCCAACATGCCAAAACTGAATTTCCCAACTCTTAATGTTATTATCTTCTTATTAAAAAATTGGCAACTAAAAATATCATCACATATATTTATAATGAATTTATTTGTATGACCGGGAAGTTTCGTTCCTATTCACCCCCACTGTTCCTATTCACCCCATTTTACGGTACTTCATTTTTTAAATTTTTTCAAAATTTGTCTTCTTTCATAGGGGGGGGGGGGGTCAAGACCCCCGTGACCTCCCCCTTGGATCCGCCACTCAGAGAAATTTACAGAGGTGTTGCGATCCATAAACCCCTAAACTTCTAAAGAACGCACGAAATTAAGAGGTGCAATAGGAAAAATATTAAAAAGAGAATAATTTTAAAAGAATTTGAGTACTTCAACATTATTGACATTTATCGTCAAAGCAACCTACGTTATGCGCGGAATTTTTGTATTTTGTTATTAATTTCTGTCAATGGTATAAAATAATCATTGCACTGCATAAATTATGATTTTCTTAAGGTGGTTCTCAAAAAGTGGTTTTTTTTTTTTTTTTTTTTTTTTCATTCACCAATGCCAAACTTTCTGGCACTTCATTTATAAACATAAATCCTTATAAACATAACTGAGTTGCAGATATGATTATTGAATTAATTCGTTATTGAACATTGATTTTTCATTTTCTGAAAGCTGAATTACATGTCCAGTTTCAAGGTTACATATTCATTTCTGACTGTGATGTAAAATACATAAGTATGTTGTATAAATTAGTTGTATAAATTTTGAGTGCCGAGCAAAAGGGCAAAATTTTAATTTTGTTTTTTCTGTAATTTTTTTAAAGTTTAAAAAAATGTTTTTTTCCAACATGATATATATATATATATTTTTTCATTAGGCATAGGCATATAAGCCTTGAGAGTATCACTCATAATTTAATTTCTTAAAATTGGATTATATCTATTGAATTGTATTAATTTAAATAATTCTTTAATTGCAATAAAAACTGCAGCTTAGTGAGCGGATATTTCAATTCATGGCGGTGAAAAGGTTAACCCTTTATCTACCGAATTATTTATCAAGAAATTGATCCATCTCAATAATTACCTTCTTTAATATCTGAAGGTATGTTGGAATTTTTAGATAATACTAATGTGGAATTTAGACATGTTTTTTTTTTTTTTTTTTTTTTTTTCATGAAAACTGATTAAATATATCGGTAGTTATATATGTATATATATATTTTTTTTTTTTTTGTGAAACATTTACAAAAATATTCAGATTAATTAACCAAAATTACTCTTTTGAAAATATCACAATTCTTAAAAAAGCAATGAATTTAAATACATCATGATCCTCTCTATAAATGTAAACGCTTTTGCAGTTGAATATGTTTCATATTATTTTATTTAAAGAAAGAAAAGAAATACCTACAAAAATGAATAATAAAACTACCACTTTTTGAAAATATTTAGCTTCGGCTGTTTCTCTATTCTATCTAAATTTGATCAAGAAGAATGTTTTATGTGGAAAGAATAAATTTTTTTTATTAATAGATAGAATAAATAAGTTTTACATAAAGTTTTCTTCAGCGGTACTTTAAAGTACCGTCGGTGCATGAAGGATTAAAGTGCTTCTCAAAAAGTGTTTTTCTTCGCTCACCAATCGAAACTTTTCGACACCTCATTTTTAAACATAAATCATTATGAATATAACTTACTTGCAGACAGGATTATTGAACTAATTTATAATCGAACTTTTTTTTTTTCATTTACCAATAACTGAATTACATCTTCAGTTACAAAGTATTATGAGTCGGATGGCAGCTTTTATTAAATTCTTGTACTCTTGCGTGCGGAAATTTGGTTCAAAATACCACTTTCGAGAGCTTTTTCAAACAAAAAAATTGCTTTTACTGTAAAATGAGAAAAAAAATTCGATTAAATAGTTTCTTAATACGAATATTTGCTAATTTAATGCGTTTTCGAACAAAAATGAATTTAACAAGAACGAAAAATCATGCATCTACACAGATTATGTAACACTTTCCAACGCATTTAGAATACAAAGACAAAACTTAGTTTTTTAAGGTTAAACATAAAGTCTAAATAAATAATTTAAAAAACCCATAACGCCCTTGAAAACATAATTGTTGCTATTACAATCAGTAGTCAATTTTTTAACTATTTGGAAATAGTTGTTGTCCTCGGTAGAGAACTGGGTATCCTGAAATATATCTGAATCTTTTTATTGGTTGAATTCCGCAATTTATTCGTTTTCTGATTGGTCCATGCTTAATGTCTAGAAATGGAATACTTCTTTTGCCACGATGACAAAAAAATAAATAAATAAATAAATAAATAAAATTAAGAAAAAAAATAAAATAAATAAAATAAAAACTGCAATAATAATAATAATAATAATAATAATAATAATAATAATAATAATAATAATAACTCAAAAAAAATTAGGCACGGGTTTCAAACAAGTTGCATTTAAAAGTAAATTTTTTTTGTTTATACGACGTAAAAATTAAAAATATGCGATGTTTAGAAGTTTAGAAATTTACAGTACCGAAAATTATTAAACTGAAGTTTCATTTAACATTTGTTTCTGATTGGTCCAGGAATATTAACATGACTCTAAATGTCCAGACATATTAATATGACTCTGTAATTAAGTAAGCTACATTTTGATCATCATAAAAATAATTTTTTTTTTTTTTTTTTTTTGAAATATAGAAATTATTTATAAGTCTAAAATTATAGTCTTTGAGAATATTATTTTCCAAGTACTACTTGTAATTTTTTTTAAGCGCAGTTTTGTATATGTTTTATAGATTTGCATGCATACAACATATTATGCTAACAGTTAGTTCAGTTAAATGAATGCACATTTTAAAACTTTCCATTCAGCAATTTCCGTGAATAAATGGAAATATATTTAGGAACTTTTGCACAGCCTTGTATTATGATTTATAGAATTTGTGCATACCGAGTAATGTTTTAAGAAACATATCTCAGTTTAAAAACGCGTACCAAATCTAAAAATTGTTCACAGATTTCAGTAGTTTTTTTTCATCGTAGCCAAATTCATTTGTGTGTTCCTTACAAATGTGCAATAAATTCTAGACATACTCTATTATATAGTTAGCTCCGCGCAATACACCTCAATTATTATATAAATTTCAGCATGTTTAAGATACTGTAATATTAAAATACACCGCAAACGATTTTTCTGCAAAGGCAGAAAGCAACATTCCTTTCGGTGACTCTGTAAATAAACCGTAAATATTGCATACTGTATTTTCAGTAACGAAGATACCATAATGATAACCAATAATATCTAGAGATTTCATGGCAATAGGGCTATATTTACACGAGTTAGAATAGGAGCACGGCCAGATAGACAAATCGAACAGACAAATCAAAGTTCAGACTTTTGAAAAGTGTTGGAAAGTATTAAAAACACTTTCATGCAATTCTTGCTTCTTTGCAATAAGAGTTAAGAATTATTTTCTGTAGCCCTGTATATGGCTTTTAAGGCTTTTACCCTCCAAGTCTAGCAAATGGGTAAAATTGTAATGTTGTTTTCTCTGCATTTTGTTTTAAATGCTAATAAAATATGATTATTTCAATATTAAATAAAAAATCTTATTTAGGAATGTAAATGTAATCCTTGAGAGTCTTAATCATTCTTCAATACTTCGAAAATTCATTAAATTTATAGAATTATAATATCTTAAACATTGCCTATATTGCAGTGAAACCTGGAGCTTAGTGTACGGAATATTACGGGGCAAACGCTTAGAGGGTTAAAATTTATACACATCTTATAGTGTGCCAAAAATTTAAGTAAACTTTATCAATTTCATTATGTTTGTAACCGGAGAACAAACATCCTTAAAATAAGTAACGACCGATTTTTTTTCCCTTTTTTTTTTTTTTTTTTTTTTTTTTTTTTTTTTTTTTTTTTTTTCAAACTTAAAAATATTTTTTTACATGATGGTAGCATAATATAAAGAAATACCTTTCAGTTTCCCGGCATCCGTACTGTTAGTGTTAAACATAACACATTTGATATTAACCATTTTCTTGTGCATTTCGATAATGTGCATGAATTTCACTATGTTTAAGATTGTGTAACACTATTAAAATTCACAGCAAATTATTTTTATCCATAGACCCTAGTGTAACAGAATGCTTTTGAGTGTCTCTGTAAATAAACCATGAATGCTACACGCTTCTTTTTGAATACCAAACATGCCATGTTAAACTTCAATAACATAAATTAATTACTACATGTCAATCCTAGTACATTTACTCGCGTTAGAGCTCGGACAGACAGACAAACCGAATTCATGAACACTTTTCAACATTGTTATAAAGTGTAAAAAATGTCTACAAAGTAACCCGTTTAGATTGGAAATTATCCTTAAATATATTTTTTAATGCGTCTTCATTTAAAAATATTTTTTAAACCAGTCAGTAGTAACATTCTTTTTCCAAATTCTAGGGTTTGCGGACATATAAATTAAAAAATACTGCATTTTGAAAATTTTGCATAAATATGTATGCAATATTCTTACAAAAGGATTTTAATTATAGGATAATATTTATTAAGAAATATTAGATTTTATTTGTAGAAATTGAGTTGTGCCGAGCTGGATCGACTCCGGAACTTTATTTCCTCTTCCTGGAAGTAATTCTTCGATAAAATAAGTTTTTCAAAGATGCTGCATAATTCTTGATCATATAGAAACATGATCAATGTCTAGCGATAGTTACATAAGATAATACTGTTTTTTAAATAATCAAAACAGACTATGGAAAATACGTAGAAAAATTACTAAACGAATTAATATTACTTTACTAGCCGCCAGTTTGGTCTCCCCACGGTAACTAGAACTAATTAGTTAACTAACACGGTATTCTAGCTACCGTGGATCTCCCTTAAATGTAATGCAAAGCATTATATCATGTTGCTTTTATTCCTAATTTAATTTGTTTGTTCAATTTTTCACCAAATCGGAATATTCTGATAGAGAAATCAAAAATTTTATTTATTTGTTAGCTGAATGAGAGGGATAAATCTCCAAACCTTATTCTCATGGCATTTTTTCGTATTACATTAAACTCATCTAAAACATAAATCTTTTCACTCATTTTATTTAACATTTGAAATTTAAATTTAAATTTGAAACATTTAACATTCATGACTTTTACTTATTTCTTCAAAAAAGAAAAGTAATACATATCATAAATCATGACAATTAATTTCATCATCAAAGCATCATTTTAATTATTCACGAGAGAAATAAAAAATGCTAAATGGCAAGTTAAAAAAATGATATTGGCGAGATTTTTATCCGGCTAATATAAAAGTACCAAGAATTCTTTGCGATCATGAAAAATGCTATGTATTTATGTAGTATTATTAGAAATAAAAAATTTTTGAAAATGGCCACTTTGAATGTAAGAGGCGTAATTGTTTGTGATAGTACATGACTTGAACTATTATAATGTAGATGAAATCATGGAAATGGAACAACATGTGACTATTTATCACCGGCGCCAAATACAAAATGGTTACCTGGGATATAAGAAGCGAAGCAGTCATCCCGGAACGTTGATGACAGTCACATGACTTACGCTTTTATTATATAGATAATACGTAATAATAATAATTGTAATAATTCTTGCTTTTAGCATCGATATAGTATTTCTTTCAGAAAGTGAAGTTTTCTTTCTTTCTTTCTTTCTTTTCTTTTCTTTTCTTTTCTTTTCTTTTTTTTTTTTTTTTTTTTTTTTTTTTTTTTTTTGTATCAGAACAAAAGAAATGGGGAAAGTAGAGTAAGATCGGTTGACGAAATGGGTAAAGTTAGGGCTAATATATCCTGGGTGGCGGCAACACAGACATTCATCTCATCGGCTGAAATTCCAGAATTAGTTTAAAACTCGATTCGCATATAAGAGCACAATCGGTCTGCAAAATAATCTTTTGGTGGAAAACACTTGAAACTCAATTTTAGCGGTTGAGACGTAAGTTTAACATTGTGTTTTCCAGCTACCAGTCCTCAATGTTCTCTCACCTTTGGGTGCAGGAAAACACAATGGTAAACGTATTGGTCAACGAATAAAATCGGATTTTCAGGATTTTTACAACCACGATATGGCTTGGCAGACTGACTGCATTTTAATATGGGAATCTAGTTTTAACTAATTCTGGAATTTCAACTGTGATCTCGATAAGGTGATTGTTTGTGCTGCCTTCTCCAAGCCTATTACAAGAATCTTAAACTATCAGAACACGCGCCTACTTTTGTAACTTTGCCACACGCAAGGGGAAAATTTTATCCCATTTTACCTCCAATTATATTTTTGCCTAAATTCATTTTAAAAAATAAATCTACTGTACTGTATTGTAAAATGTATCAATACTATTTCTTTTTATGGAAAAAAAAATCATGCTTTTCATATTTATTTTCAGTTTTTATAAAAGTTTCTGTAAAAATCACGTTTTTCTTAGAAAATATGTAAACGATTTGTTTTATCCCATAAAACATGAATTATTTTAGAAACTGGATATTTATTAAATTTAATGTTCTTTCATCAATATATACAAGTAATTTTTATATTGCTCTTTCGTTAAAATTATTTTCGTGCGTGTTATTTTGTAAGAAATGAACGTATCGAAATGAAACGTTTGTACACGCGTGGGATTATTTTATCCCAAGAGTCCTATTTCTCCCATCTTAGTGGACAAAGAAAAGAAATTCCTTTTTCTACGCCTTCTCGACCTTAACTTTGAAAGGTACAAGGCAAGTCCGAAGGTTGCTCAAACAAATTATCCATTTTTTCTTCGAAAAAATGGGATTGTGTAGATTGTATTCCTTGCCCGTGTGCTGACGGGTTAAGACTACTAGTCACTCAGCTTCGAAATTTCGCTCGGTAATGTTAATTCTGTGGGCATTTGATGCATTCTTATATTTAAAATTGGTATTAAGTTATTTTATCAGTGTTCTCTTCTGAAAGGATATCACTATTTTCTCAGTTGTCAAAGTACTTCTAAAATCCATGCTTAGTTTAACATTTTATGAATTAAAAACTGACGAATTGGGAGTAAAATTTAAACACTTCATATAAAATTAAGCGTAAATTTTAGAAACATTTTGAGAACTAAGAATAAAATAAACATCTTTTAAGAAGAGAACACAAAAAAGCGAAATTAAAAATATAAATTTTCTGAGGAGATATTTTGATTATATAAGTGTGCATCAAATGCCCATAGACTTAACATTATAGAGGGGAATTCAGAAATTGAGTAACAAACAGTTATGAAGATGTGTAGTTATGTGAAACAATTCTTATCGGCGCATACGCGAACGATAACAACGTTCTTTTTGCATAATAGTCAACCCTCAACACAACTCATAAAAAAAATCTATCGTAAAAATTCAATAAGATATTACGTATAGAATGAGCTGATTTTTTGTTGCTCTCTAAAAGCAGCTGAATGATAAGGGATTTTCCACAAAATGTTAATTTTTTATTAACTGACTTTTTGAAAAAAGTAAGTAAATGAATATATCAGTAAAAAGATTTTAAACAAATGTTTCGACTTCGATACTTTATATATATATATATATATATATATATATATATATATAAAGGAATAAGTTCGTTCACGTATTTATCCAAGAAGAACTAAAGCATCAATAAACTAGTCGTTGGGGGCCACCGTAATACTTACCCATCATGGATATGTATATGAAAATAAAACATGTGAAACTATTTATACAATGCACTACAATTCATAAACAAAATTTAAATATTGTTAATATACATAATAATGCTATATTAAAGAACTGCTGATGTACCAATTTCGACAAATTACATAAAACGTCAAACTACTCAAGTAGTACCGAACTGCGTTAAAGAAACATCCTTATAACTTCAAAAATAATAATTCTTTTAACTAACAATTAACTGCGTCGGATTAAGCGTCTCATTTCCAATTAAAATATACTTCTGAATTGAAATTTGAATGAAATACAGGGTCATGAAAAATCGAAGAATGTGGAAAACAAGATTACAAATATCTCGGCAACTAATAATCCGATCGACTTCGTTTTATATGCAAAATGTGTGTTATTTTATTGCCTTTTACGTCCATTCCTTAGAACAAAAAAATTCGAAAATTTTTATATACCTTTCATCAGAACGAGTTTTTTGAGAGTCCGAAAAAAAAAGTTCCGGATAATCGAGGTTGCTGATATTAAATAGGGTTCGTTCCATTCTTACATACTAACTACATACAAAATTTCAAGTCTCTATCTCAATTTGTTCGGGAGATAGAGCGTTTACAGACAGACAGACTGACAGACAGACAGACAGACGGACGTCAAAAATTTTTTTCTAAAAATATGTTTTTCGGAATCTCCACTATCTAAAACGTGTAAATCCGCCAAAAAACTTTTTTCGATTTTCAAAACGATTGCAAGACTTACCCTATACTACGTATGATGGGTAAGTAATAAGTAAGAAAATCATGCTTTAAACATAGATTATGAAAAAATTTCCAATACTTCCTGCAATCTTTAACAGAACTTGGATATTTAGGGAAATAAGGTTACTGTCTATAGCCAAACATGTATTCCAATATTTTTTAACAGTACCGTATTTCGTATGTCGGCTGATATATATATACTATATAATGGGGGAAATTTAGTTTAGCAAAAAAATGCCTAGTAGGTAAAATTTTCACTTTCAGCAATTATACTAATAGATGGAAACATACTTGAAAATTTTTATTCAGTCCTGTAGTTTACCTAGTACCATTATTACACGCCAGTATTTAGCTTAATTTATTTTAAACTAAAACATTCTTAAAACTATTGAAATTTCATTCTCAGAAATTATCATTCATAAGCGTCCATGTATCCAATTCTTTGCATGGCCCTGTATATCATTTTATCTATATTCTACAATCATTTCTTAGTATACTGAATGCAGTTCAGCGTAAAAATGCACAACTTATTTAAACACAACATTTACACTCATATTCAGTAGTATTTGCGAGTTCTTTTATGTAGCCCTGTATATCAGCTATAAAATTATTATTATTATTATTAAGAACTCTGCAAATTATAAGCAAAAAACTTGAAAATATTTGGGACTGTTTTTATGAAAACCTTAATTTCTCTTCGAATATACATATAATATGCATAGATTTGGTGAAATTTAAAAACGCATATCATAATTAAAATGCATTTCATCCATCCATTAACCATCATCGGTTTCATATACTGTACTTCGGAAAAAATATACTATTTGAAATCTTTTGTAAATGCTATGCACTC
Source organism: Maratus speculifer (assembly GCA_964019185.1). Classification (NCBI taxonomy): domain Eukaryota; kingdom Metazoa; phylum Arthropoda; class Arachnida; order Araneae; family Salticidae; genus Maratus; species Maratus speculifer. The sequence goes on along the minus strand of OZ025290.1, from coordinate 48,749,909 downwards.
CATATCGTGCGTAACTGTATCGTGCAACTTATATTAAGCCTTTGTGACGTATATCAATTTTATTATTTATAAAATAGTTTAATATAGTAATTAGAATATGTCGTATACAATTTCCCCCTTTACCATTATGTAATGGAATTCTTTTGTGAGGCCCTGTAAATGAGTAATAGCTATTTTTTCCACCACCGATTTTACAGAATGCGTATTTTAATGCGCTTCGTAAATTCATATAAATTTTAATATGTTTAACCGGGTGTAACATCTTTAAAATTAATTTCAAACGATTTTTTTCCCATAGACCGTAATGTACTGGTAAACTTTTGACTGTCCCTGCAAATAAACTAATCATGTTAGAAACGTAATTTGAAATGTTCGTGTAGGGTAAACGTCAATAACTTTCAAAAGTTTCAGGGAAATTCGAGTATATTTACGGTGAATTAGAGCGCGGACAGACAGATAGACAATTCGAAATGATAAATACTTTTCAATTTTGTTGAAAAGTGTTAAAAATGAAAGAATAAAATAAAATTTGACAATTTGTGGAAAATCTCCTATCATTCAGCTGCTTTCAGGTAGCAACTAAAAATCAGCTCCCAATAGGAAGCAAAAAGATGAGGGGCTGTATCCAAATATAGTAGCACATGCTATTTGTGCATATTATATTGACACTAATAAATGGATATATGGATACAACCCCTCATCTTTTTGCTTTATTTCGGAAATAACGGATTTTGAGCCGATTCTATCGATGATAATTTTCAGAATTTTCAAGCTATGTTTTTGAGACTTTCACAGAAGTTGCTCTATAGATATAGCGAACACATACTAATTAAGTTTCGATTTCGGTGGTGTATGCGCAGTGAAATATTATTTAGTAAACCTGCTCATTTTTCTTACAATTTTTATTATTTTTCAATTCTGGTTACAGGATATTACGTATAATATTATTTGTTATATTTTCTGAAAGGAATTTTTTTATATATATTAAGAACACTGCAAATCATAAGCAAAAAACTTGAAAAAAATTTGGGACTGTTTTTATGAAAAACTTAATTTCTCTTCGAATATGCATGGTATCCTTATAAAAATAAACACAATTTATTACAGTAAGCCTTTTGACCATAATCTGCTGTTATAACGCTTTTGCTGCATTATTATAAACAGGGTTTTCCAAAAGATGTTCGTTCTCTTTCAATTTGTTGACGATCCTCTATGGGATTTCGGGAAAAAATCTTCGCGGAAATACATGAACTGTACTATTTTGTTTACACACCTAGAGTTTCAGAACAATTCCTCATGTATCTTTCTAGATATTTAACAAAACGTCTAAAATCACAACCTTTGGTTACCTTTGGTTATATAGTGTAGTATTCTTTAAAATAATCTGAACTATATGTTAAGTAAAATCTGAAATTTTGTAGAGATTGAGTTGGGCCAGATCGGGCAGGGCTGAGCCTGTTTTCGCTGATTTCTATACGGGTCGGACTATAGGTCAAAATTAACATTTTTACCCAGTGGCCACTGGCCAGTACACAATTTTTTTTCACTGGCCATTTTTTTTTTAATCACTGGCCAGTAAAAAAATCATAACATTTCATACAAAATTGGGGTTTTTTAACTATCAACACTGTAATTTGTTAATATCTTTTACTTGCCATTCGATTGAATAAAAACTGGCATTACATCCAATAGCAAAATATAACAAATTACTGCAGTCAAAATAAAAGTCAAACATGTATTTGATGATATTTAGACGTACTTAATACAATGTATAAAAGAAACAAGGAAATTAAAAGTTATTTTTGACACTAGTGTTTATCATTCACATTAGGTCTCCGTGACCTAACAGAGTCTTCCCACCAAAGTTTTATTGCTACATCAGGATCATAATCATTTAATCGAATTTTAGATTATTTCACCATTAGACGATTATGCAGCGTGCAGTGATGCCTTTGGACTTGAAAAATCCTTTTTTAACAAAAGCAGGTCCCCACTAATAAGTAATATTTTTAGATGCAAAAATTGAACTTGTTCATTTGCAAAAGAAAACTTAAATGCAATAATTATTGTTTTAATAATAATGTACAAATAATTAAAGCCAATATTAATTGTTTTTATTTTTTTCTTTACTTTGAAATTTTCTTTACTTAAAAAAAATAAAATAAATAAATGTGCAAGATACAAATTGAATTATAAAATAATGCTTATTTGATTGTAGAAGATAACAAGTATCACTATTGTTCACATTTCTTTTAAAAAGGAGCAAAACTGATTTATTGAAAAAGACATTTTTCCTGAAAAAAAAAAAAAAATACTTTTGTTGAGTAAAGGGGTACTTTTTGTTTAATGAAGGGGTGTTTTCAGAAGTTACATTCACTCATAAAGATGGGAAACAATCAAAAACAGATTGTGAAGCAGGAAAATCTGTTTTTAAAGCAGAAAAAAAAAAAAAAAATGGAATCAGGAAATTTAATTTTTGGAACAGAAAAATTCTATCCTGGCATTAACTTTTTTTTTTTGGGGGGGGGCCCTTTTGACGAAAATTGCGTTTGAAAGCGATTTTTTGACGAAAGTTCTTTTTTTAAGCGATTTTTTTGACGAAATTTGCCGTTTTTCGCGATTTTTTTTTGGCAAAATTTGTCCTTTTCCGCGATCTTTTGACGAAAATTACCGCTTTATCATGATTTTTTGATAAAAATTGTCGTTTTTTCGCGAATCTTGACAAAATTTGCCTTTTTTATCGATTTTTGGACGAAGTTTGTCGTTTTTTCGCGATTTTTTCGGGAAATCTGCCGTTTTTCTGGGATTTTATAACAAAATTAGCCATTTTCGCGAATCTTTTGACGAAATTTGCCGGAAATTATTTGTTATTTCGCGATTTTTTAACGAAATTTGCCTTTTTTGCGATTCTTTGATGAAATATGCTAGTTTTTCCCGATCTTTTGACGAAATGTGTCGAGATTTCTTCATCTTTTGACAAAAGTTACCGCTTTATCACGATTTTTTTTATGAAAATTGCCGCTTTATCGCAATTTTTGGACGAAATTTGTCGTTTTATCGCGATATTTTGAGGAAATTGCCTTTTTATTGGGATTTTGTAACAAAATCATCCATTTTTTCGCGAATCTTTTGACGAAATTTGACGGAAATTATTCATCATTTCGCGATTTTTTTTAACGAAATGTGCCTTTTTTGCGATTTTTTGACGAATTGTGCTAGTTTTTTGCGATCTTTTGACAAAAGTTAACGTTTTATCACGAGTTTTTGATAAAAATTGCCGTTTTTCGCAATTTTTTTTTTTTTTAAATCGGTTTTTCGGGATTTTGTATCAAATTTAGTCTTTTTTCGCGAATTTCTTGACGGAATTTGCCGAAAATTATTCGTTATTTCGCGATTTTTTAATAAAATTTGCCTTTTTTGCAATTTTTTGCCGAAAATTGAGCATCCCGCCGGACGCGTAAGATCCATTTTTTTGCGTCCCATCGCCGATTTTTTGCGTATTTTATGCCCTATAGCGCGTCCGCGGCATCCCTGAGCGTGTTTCACTGGCATTGATACATCGTTTAGCCATCGCATTTGGCGAGTGGTGTCTATTAAATTTGGCGAGTGACGACATTAAAGTTAATCGCCATGTTTTAAAAGTTACTCGACGATTGGCGAGTGGCGAGTGCTAATTTTGTGCTATAGGTCGGACCGTGAGCTGTGATGATATGAACGGGCCGGACTTTTAAATTCTACACAGGGCCGGGGCCGGCCCCGGGCCTAGAAATTCCGGCCCGTGCAAACTTCTACAAAACACTTCTACGAATAATTAAGAAAAAAAATCTCAAAATGTTCATAATTGTATGAGAAGATACATTTCAAAATTTACTTAATTCTTTCAAAAAAAAAAAAAAAAAAAAAAAAAAATACAATTTTCTATATTTTTTTGGGAAATTGAACTATTTGTTGATAGAATCATTTTCCTTCACTAAATCTTTTATTACTATACCAAAAATGTATTTTAAAATGCCTAAATAAAATAATAATAATAATAATAATAAAAGTTCAAAGTCTACCGGGTCCCCTTATGTCAAAATAGTTTAAAGATTCTATTAACTAATGTACGCTCGTCAAAATAATAACAATAAAAACAGTGAATAAATGTGATTGCACGTCACGGAGAGGGCTTTGTTTAAATATTTTCAAACACGTTATCCTTAAATTAATAAATCGAAACTGATAATTTATAATAATTAAATTCTTACACAAATGGCAGCAATATTAAATTTAATTTTAAAATAATTAAATTTATTTATATTTAATCAAATTAAAAATATTAAAGTAAAATTATATGAGTTCAATTAAAAAAGCCGAATATTTTTTAATTCTTCTATTTCAAAAATATTGTGGAAGTATAAAAATAAAAATTTTAAACGTAAAAAAAGTATTTTAAACTTATTTAAAATACTGAAATAATTCAGAAAAAAAATCATATTAATTCTTTCACTTTTCAAAAACTCTCTAGATAGCGCCAAAAAGAACATATTGAAAACATATATTAAAATTCGAAATAAAAAAAGAAAAAAAAAATACCTGTCAATTCCTCAATATTCTTGTAGATAACTTGAAAAAAGAAATGTGCATAGAAATCTATTATTTCAAAAAAGAATATGTTCTTCTATGCATCACGGGCTAGGGTAATAATTTTGAACACCTACTTTCCTAGTTTGATGACGATCGTTGTTTCTTTAATGTTCTTTTTTCTTAGTTTTTTGCTGTACTAAGGATAATAAATATGTTTTATCCTCTTACTCGTGTTTTGTCTTTCTTGTGTTTTGTGTCGTCACTACTACGACAGGAAGACGTTTCCGACCATGGCTTGCTATGCAAATATGAACCCCTGAAATATCCCTACCCCCTCCTTAAAGTTTGTTCCAACGATTCTGGGACATGCTGCATAAGTACACAAATATTTTTTATTGTTATGCTTAAAAATTTCATTAAAACACATAGTAAAGTTTAAAAATAAAATTTGAAATATGATCTTCAACGTTGTTCTTCGTTTCTGAACTGCAAGTATATGTTTATGTAATTTGGACAGGGGTTTACTGGAGAAAACACAGAGGTATACGCCATATGTCCTCTGAATTTTTTTAGAGGTTCCTTAAGCTCTCTGTTTCTCAAATAAAGTATTGCCGTATCCATGAAAGTTCATGAATCTAGCATATACCCTCTGCCTATAGCGTATACCTTCGAATTTTTTAAGACTACGACATTGAATATAGCGTAACATATTGCAAGAGGGGTGGGGGTCGAAAAAATTGAAAAAATGTGCGACATTTTTTGATAGCCCCTTATCTGATTGCGTTATAAATACAGGTAAATGCATGCGTAAAGTACTGCAAACTTATTTTGTACGAATTATTTCAACAAATGTGTCTGTATAGAACATCATTTGAAATTTTCATTTTATATATAAATAAATAAATAAAAATATGTATGAAATTGCATTAAACTGAACATAAATTTTGTAAACATGGTGCTTTAGACGAACCCAAACTACCCAAACGATAAATATAGGGCAGTTGCAATTGACGTCACGCTGGAGGTAAAAGACTAAAATACGCAGTCTTGATTGGTTGAACTACCCTTACCTCCACTAGAATACAATGGTTTATCAGCTGATTGCAACTTCCCTATTGTCCCAGAATTATCGAATTAACTCCATAAAGTCCAATCATTTTTGTAAGCGGGTGACTTGATCGCCGTTCGTGAACAGAGCCATTATGTTTAATATGGGGGAAGAAGAAGTGTTTGTTGCTAAAACCTGTTTTGACGTTGCAATGGTTACATTTGTGTAGTTTGTTATGAAATTCGTAAAGAAATTTTTGTTCTTCTTATTTATTTATTTGTTTATAGTGCTTTTTAAATGTATTATGTGATTATTTTTATCAATGTCTTAAATCAAGTTGCCTTATATTCCTGAATAACAGGTTTATACTGTGAGTATACTAATATTTACATTTTATTAAATCTTATTTCAATTGTTTGTATAAGAAATCGTGTCATTAATGATATTTTCTATTGAATAATTACTTTTATTTTCGCTTTAAAGAATTCATTGTTTGTGAATAACCTTCAATAACAAAAGTTCTTTCGCAGTCTCTGTTGTAAAGTTGATGATTTACACCTGTTGCTTCTGGATGTGTGCACTTGTTTAAATTATGAAAACCGATTGGTATAACTCTGTAACTATTTTTTTTTCCTTGGTTGTATTTATTTTATAATATTTTAATGTCAATTTATAATGCGTTTGTACTTATAAATATATTTATTTTATATTTCTTACTTTTCAGCAGTGGAATCTAACGAATGCAAATTGACTCGTCATAGATATATATATTTTTTAAAGTAATTTATTTAAATAACATACAATTTCCATGATTCTGGATTGTGTTGTTAAGAATTTTGTTATTAACTCAAAATTTTAACTTTTCACTGTCTCTTAAATCTATAGCACTTTGATTAAATTTGGCAAAATACTCTCATATTTTACTTCTTAAGCTATATTTTAGGGGAAAGCATGTAATGCATTTCATATTGTAGTGTATGCATAGTATTTCGCATTTATTTACTTGAAAATTGCTTTAACACCAAGATGATTTTTTTTTTTCATTTGTTCATTTCTTTTATGTCACAAAAAGGAAAAAAAAAAGCAAAATTTTTACAGTAGTACTACACCATATTTGATTACCATTTTTTTCTTTTAAATTATTGTTTATTTTATAAATTTATAAACAATAATACATTTAAGAACTGAGAAGGAATAGTTTTTGTCTAGGAAACCATAAACCAAAGGCATGATGGATCTATTTATTTAGCCAAAAATATATCATGTCACACTCTAAATTGAATCTGGATTTCAGTGATGCCATTTATTGAAAGTAAATGAATATAATATTTCATAGGGTCTCGTTGGGGAAAGTAGAGGTAAAATCAAGGTTTTTTTTAAAAAACCCTTCGACTTATGTTAATGAAACTTTTGATGCATTTTATATTCATTGTATTGTACATTTTCGTGTATAAGCTGAGAATTTTTGGGTCATCTAAACAATAATAGAAAAATCTTACAAAAAAAAAAAAAAAAAAGAAATTTGAAGAATGATTTAAGAAAGAATTGCTACGTTTGACAAAAGATTGCAGATATAAGTAGCATGTTTCTTTGTATGCCCGTTTGATCAAAGAATATTTTGAAATTTGAAATTTAATAATGGAAAGTCAGGAAATTTGGCAGTTATGTTTTGCTGGGAACCCTGCTTTGGCTGCAAAGGTGGGGAGGTGGGGGTCAAAGATGTGGTCATAAAAGTAAGAGGATATATGCTCTAAACAGAGGGTATACCCTAGAGTCTGTATACTACATAGCTTTTTTGAGAAACAGAGGGCATATGGTGTTCCTTTAGAAGATATATGGTGTATAGCCTCGTCTACCCTCCACTACATCCCTGGGAGAGGGGGGGAGGGTGTCAGCGTGTACAAGAGTCTCAGAAAGCTTCCAAAATTGATATTTTATAACAAAAATCAGAAAAAATACTCTCAATTTTTTTAAAATACTTTGATATTCTTTCTTTTACAATGAAAAAAGTAATATTTCACTGTCTATTCTTAAAAGTGCTTTGTTTCATTGGTACATCAGTATGAATATCCAGTGCCTAATTCATCATCATGATCATTTTCTTCAAAAATGACATCATCTTCATCTTGAACCATCGCATTATTGATGCAGCATTTTATGATAGATCGAATGATCATTTCTTGTGGTAATTCAAGCCAAAAATTGGAGGTTTGTTTTTAAAATGAAGCAAGTTATAACAGAATAGAAGAGTTCAATAATTTTGGAGAAAACATTTTTTTTCTGTTATCTATGCACAAAAAGTGCTAAGTTTTCATTCATTGAATTTATTGCATTTTTTTAAAACTCAGCTTATATACGGGTTTCAAGTTTGGGGTAATTTTTCACTGAAACATCTTATACTTAGCTTATATTCAGAAATATACAATATTCATATAGATTAAACATGAACTATAACCAGGGCCTGATAAAAGTTGAAAATTTTTAGGTCCCAGGAAAAAATTCTTCAGAACAGTTTGAAGAATCATTTCTCTGACATTAACACAAATTCATACATGAAAAGTATGGGCTCCTAGAAAAATTTATGTGTGAGACAAAATTTGCCATTTTATCATGATTTTTTTAATAAAATTTGCTGTTTTTTCATATTTTTTAAACACATTTGGTGCGAATGCAGTTTACTCTCCTTCTTGGCGCAATTTTCAAAAATGGCCAAATTGGCACGTTCTTGCGTCTTGTCTCCCGGAGCAACTTGCTCTAAGAGACACTACGCAAAAACGCACTTTCCAAGATAACAGCAATTAAAATAAACAAAAAGCACATAAAATACAAATCTAAAGACAAAAAAAAGATAATTTATACTTACCCGGAGCCGCTGCCTTGCTCCGGATTGACTGGTCAATCATATACTTTATCCCGCAAACTTTCAACAGCGTAAAGTATCCATTTGAATACTTTACTTCCTCATTCAAACAATCAACAACATTCTTTCTGAAATCAACAACTTCCATAGTAGTTACTGAATGGTATCTAAATAAATATAAAAAGAGAAAAATAAACTCACTCGTTGAATGAAAGACGCAACTCCCAAAGAATGCTACCGGAAGCAATTTCTCTCAGTTCTCCTCTTTCGTCCAATGAGAAAGAGGCGCCAAAAAGGAGTGTCCAACCAGGAAACGGCTTAGAAATCGGCAGAATACGTTAACCGGAGAACTCCTTAGGGTTGCCATATTGAAGATCCGAGAGGAGAAAATGAAAATACAGGGTTGCCATATTGAAACATTTATCGCTAAAAATAAAAAGGCGCCTTGGCGAAGGAGAGTAAACTGCATTTCACCCACACATTTTATGCAATTTTTAGACGGGATTTGCATATTTTTCGTGATATTAGGATGAAATTTGCACGTTTTTTGTGATCTTTTGACTAAATTCTTGCATTTACAGGAACATTTTACGAAATTTGCATTTTTTTTACGCAAGCCTTTAATGGAATTCACATTTTTGTGTGATTTTTAGGACTAATTTCACGTTTTTCCACAATCTTTTGATTAAATTTGTGCTTTTTTTTTTTCAAAACTTTGAAGAAATGAGTTTTTTATACAATCTTTTGCCAAAATTTTGTGTTTTTTTTGTGATTCTATAGTCGAAATTCGCATTATTTCAAATTATCCTTTGATGAAATTAGCAATTTTTTTTATTCGATGCCCTGAGCGTCATAACTTTTGTTGCATATCCATAATAAATACGAATAGATCATAATACTTAGTACCTCTGCTAATTAAATACTGTGCAATTTTTGTTTTTTCCACCCTAAAGAGAGATTTGCAAGCTGGATAAGTGTGTTATACGAGAAAGTAGCATACATTAAAAAATATACCGTTTGTTTTTTAATACAGTCAAACTTTAACACGAACATGCATAACTTGAATTACTTTTAACATGAATTGTTTTCACAGTTCCCTATAAAGACTAACACAAAGATTGTTATTGATAACAAGAACAAAATTTTGATTCCCCTTGAGGTTCGTGTTAACGAGGTTCGATTGTGATAAAAATCAGGGAACTTTTTTTCATCATTTCTGTATGAATAATGAAAACTGATTCGAAATTTAAAATTCTTAGAGCTTTTGTGACATTTTTAGATCCATACAATACAAATAATTAATGTTTCCATTGCACTACATTCCATATTCTGGAAGGAGGAGTTGTGAAATACAATCAAATTTTAATATAATAAAACAAAATTCAGTGAAAGGCAGAAAAAGAGATAATTTTGGCAAGAAAAAGTTGTTCTTGTAAACATCTAAGATTTATCTTTTTTGTTTGCTATTGACATGTGAAAAAAGATATTCAGTTCTTTGCTGGTGCCAATATTAATACATATTTATGCTATAACTTTGCTAATGATTTATATATCTTTATTTCAATGAAATATTTTTCTTTTTTAGATTATTGTCATGGAACCTCCTGTTTTAAATATTCCTGGCGAATTAACATTTGTACTTCAAGCTGGCATTGTGAAAGAATCAGTATCTTTAAATATTAGTGATATTTCTCTAGAGAAGTTAAAAGAAATTGCTTGCAATTTTTTAGACAAAAGAGTAAGTAATTTTTGCAAGTCTGCATTGTGCCAAATATGATACTTTAGTTAATATTTAAAGTATTTTTAGTAACACTGAACATTTTAACTTTTTAAATAAATAGACATAATATTGTGTTTAATTATCATGAATGTTTAAAAAATCTGCATTGGGGGTGAGAGAGTTTCACAGTAAAATAAACATAATAGTTTAAAATTTATTAATGAAATGTTTCTGAATTTTTCATTTAATATTTTAGTTTGATAAAATATTGCAATGTATATTGAATAATAACTAAGTATGCTTTATTCTTATTAGACTTCATTTCTAACAAATTAAGTACATAAAGTTAAGATTATTATTGACATTTGAATTCTGAAGTTATTCATTTTTAGAAAATGAGTTCGCTAATAATTCAAAGCATGTTTCTTTGGCTTGCCTTCTTTTTAATGTAAAGTTTAATTGTTGTTATTTTTATTCCCATTTTGTTTCTTTCTTTCGGAATAACAGAATTCAAAGCCTTTTTTTAACATATCTGCATATTAAATATTCTCAAGATTGACTAAAATCCATTTAGTGATTAAGAACATTGATCAGTCAAGTCTTAAATTCTCCTTACTAATGTTAAATCTATAGGAGTAGTATGCATTCTTATTATTAAAATATCTTACAAGGAAGTTAATATCTCTGATCTATTTTAAAACATAAATTAAAAATACATATTTTTTTAAGAATATACTCTTAAAAGAATGTGTATTTTTTATTTATGTGTTAAAATCTTACTCACAGCTCATAGGTTTTTAATACTAAATTAACCGTATATTTTAGAAATATTTTATCATCTAGCAGTAAATATATATATACAGTGGAAGCTTCTTGCATATAACGATTCCCCGTTTTTAACTTCATTTCATCTTGGTCTCACCAATTTCCTATACCGACAATGTAAAAAGAAAAAAAAAAACCTGCTTTTAAAGTTCCATTCTGATGTCTTTCCTGCATTTAATGTCTTTTTCTTAAATAAAAATGAACATTTTTTTCAAATAATAACTGAATGTTTTTGAAGAAATTGAATCTGAAGAAAAACTCTTGATTGAATGGCACCAAAAAGCACACCCTGAAAATATTTCTATTAATGGTACAATATTAAGAGAAAAAGCTGTGAAGATCTCTTAGATTAGCTATAATAGGACTTTTTGCATCCAATAGGTGGATAGGCAGATTTAAAGATAAAATTTGATATACAGATACACGTGTTGACTTCGCAACTGTCAATCAAGTTACGGTTAGTGACTGATAAAAGATGCGCTACAATTTCTTGTAGAAAATTATATTCCATAGAATATTTAATGTTGATGAGACACTTATTTTCCCAATTTCCTTTCAGATAAGACTCACACAGTAAAAAGAGAATCATGTACCATATTCTCCTGCATTATCCGACATGCTAGAAAAAATTGAGGAGGTACACCAGCATGCTGGAAGAACTCGTATTTACTTGTGTGGCAGAAAATATGAGATTTCGCCCCTGGAGGATAGGCGGCTGATTTATTTTGGGCTTTTCTAGCAATTTTGTATTTTAAGGAAAAAACATCACTACTTACTTACTCTGTCTATTTCTAGCTCTCTCTAAGTGATTATTAGGTGTTATTTATCTTATTATGCAAAATTTTCGTGTGATGTTTTTACTTTCAGGATGAAATTAATTAAATTATCTTAAAAAATTACTTTTTTGTTATAAGATAAGCATTGTTTCTCTCTTTATATATTTAAATAATTATAATTTTTTCTTTTTTCTTTATAGATAGTAAAAATATTTCTTTTCATGTAATAATTGGGAGAGAGCTTTGTGTGAAATGGTAAAAGACACATGGAAACAAGTTTTTATTCTTTTTATGTAAAAAAGCCAAACTAAATAATTAGAACAGTCAGGATAAACTCTATACAGTAAACTCTCGCTACAACGATATCCGATACAACAATAACTCCCTCTACTATAATAAAATATTGTGGTCCCGGAGAATTTCCATATAAACTAATATTATTTCCCCCTCAATATTGTGATATTCACTAGAGCAATAAACCCCTGTAGAATGATTAAACTTTTTAAAATTCAATGTCATGTTCTCCTTTTATAACGATATTTTGATTTTCAAATACTCAGAAAAAAAAATCTTATCACATTTTGTCAATTTTTCATTGATTCTAACAACAAAAGATTTAAATATTGGTTGACTTAAAAAGTCTAAAAATTAAGAAAAAAACAAAATATTGGCTTTTTTTCAATAAAAATTGTTTTCTGTATGTGAATATTTTTAAGCATTTTTTTCTTGTTTTCTGAATTTATTAAATTGGATGATGAAAGCACTAGACAGAAAACATTGGAAAAATCTGGGGGAGACCTACATCCAGCAGTGGATCGAAAACGGTTGATGATGATGATGATATATATATCCAACATATATATATATATATATATTATAATATTTAATTCCAACTATTAGCACTCTGCTAATTAATTTCTTCCATGTATAAACTTTTAAATATTTCATACCTAAAAAAAAAACCTTGTTAAATGCCCAAAATCCATAGGCCCTCGATATAGCAATATATTCCTTTACAACAATATATTTATCTGGTCCCCAAAATATTGTTGTAACGAAGTTTTACTGTATTGCACTCTTCCTTCCCAACAGAAGTTGCTGTTACTGAATACAGCTAATGAACTCCAATTTTTTCTGTTTTTGAAGTTCCTTGCTTTTTCTGGCGAGAGATGAACTTTTTGCTGGGTTAGATCAAACACTAATATTTAAAAATCTGGTCTCCCTCGAATTTTGCAGCCTGCTGGATAATAAATGGGGAATACGGTTACGGAGTAAAGATGTCAAAAGAAAGCGAATTGCTGTAATGCTGATGCTATATTACAAAAAAAAAAAAAAAAAAAAAAAAAAAATCCCACACTTTAATGGCTGTGCTAAAAAAGACTCCTGTTAAAAACAAGAATGTAACATTGCAAAATGTACATTTAAAATTTTTTCTGCTTAATTGTACCAGTATAACACTTCTGTCACTGAAATAATTTATTACATTAAATGGGTTACAGACAACAACTTGTACAAAATGCATTGTTTTAGTTTTAATTCTAATTTTTGTAAACTCCAGTAATCATGATTAATCCAACAAGATAAACATATTGGAAGCCCTACATTTGATATTGTTGGCATGGAAAACTGTTACAAGAGATTGCCTTTCCCACAGCTTCAAGAAAGTTGGATTTTCAACCCTGATCACTTTAGATCACTTTTGATTACAATAGAAATTTGACTGAGGTAAATTCAGCAATACTTAACAGCAATTATATAGAATATATAGAACGTCACACTGAAATACTGACTTGTGAAAAAAAAACATTGTTGATGCAACCACCTTTGGATGAAAGCGAAGAACATAAGCATACATTTGGAAAAAACACTCTAGAAAGCTGTATCAATGCTATAAATTGGTGGTTTCTGACCTTTTATTCTTTCACATACCCCTTTCTTAAGCTTTTCACTTCAGAGTACCATCATCTCTTACAAACACATCTCCCCCCCCCACTCAACTTGATAATGCAAACATGCTGTTTTCATTAATAATTTTCTTATCACAACCAGGGTTCGCACAGACTCCTTGGACTCCTTAGAAACTACTTAGAAATGAAAACGTTCCCAAGTAGTACTTAGATAAACAAAATACTCCTTAGAAACTCCTTAAATTGTATCGCGGTTTTGCACGCGAAAGATATTGCTCCCGAAAACGAAAAAAAAAAATTACGATTGTAAAACGCACGGTAAACCCTTTATGCACGTCATTCATCAGAAGTACAGCAGTGAATGCAGGGATCCCGCGGACGCGCTATAGCGCATAAAATATGCAAAAATAGGCGATAGGACGCGATAAAATAGCTTTTATGCGTCCCATAAGACGTGCAATTTCGTTAAAAAACGCATAAAAATGGCGACTTTCGTTAAAAAATTGCGAAATAAGGATTATTTTTTTACAAATTTCGTCAAGGATTCACGAAAAAATGGCTAATTTTCTCTGAAAATTTCGAAAAAATGCAGAGATTTCCTCAAAAAATCATGAAAAAACGACAAATTTCGTCTAAAAATCGCGATAAAACGGCAAATTTTGTCATAAAATTTGCGAAAAACGACGGATTTCGTCAAAAAAATCGTGATAAATCTGCAAATTTTGTCAAAAAATTTGGGAAAAGCAGCAAATTTTGTAAAAAAAATTTTGATAAAACGGCAAATTTCGTCAAGATACGCGAAAAATGGCTAATTTTGTCACAAATCTCGAAAAAAACGGCAAATTTCCTCACAAAAAGTGCGAATAAACAACAAATTTTGTCAAAACTTCGCAATAAAACAAGATTTCATCAAAAAATCGCGAAAAAACGACAGATTTATTCTAAAGATTCGCGAAAAAATGGCTAATTTTGTCACAAAATCTGGAAAAATGGCTAATTTCCTCAAAAAATCGCAAAAAACGGCAAATTTCGTCTCAAAATAGCAAAAAACGGCAAATTTAGTCAAAATATTTGTGAAAAATCGGCAAATTTCGTTAAACAATTCTCGAAAAACGTAAATTTTGTGAAAAAAATCCCGAATAAACGGCAGATTTCGTCAAAAGATCATGAAAAGATTCAAATTTTGTCAAAAGGGGGAAAAAAAAAAGTTAATGCCTGAAGTGAATTTTCCTGTTCCAAAAGCTAATTTTCTTGCTTCAAAATTATTTTTTTGCTGCTCTAAAAACGGATTTTCGTGATTCACTATATATTTTTGACTGCTCCAAGTTTTTCTGAGTAAATGTGACTCAGGAAAACACCCATTCATTAAACAAAAAGTCTCATCACTTTACTCAACAACAGTATTCTTTTTTTTTTCAGCAAAAATGTCTTTTTTTATAAATCAGTCTTGCCCCCTTTTTTTTAAAGAAATGCAAACAATAGTGATACTTGTCACCTTCTACTTTCAAATGTTCAATATTTTATAGTTAAATTTGTATCTTGCAAATTTATTTTTAAACAAGTAAAGAAAATTTCTCATAATTTTAAAAACAAATAATATTGGTTTTATATTTTTATTTATTATTAAAACAATAATTATTGAATTTCATTTTTCTAATGCAAATGAACAGTTCAATTTTTGCATCTAAAAATATGACTCATTAGTGGGGACCCGTTTTTTTTAAAAAGGGACCTAGGATTTTTCAACTCCAGCGGCATCCCTGGATTGGTTGGGATCATACTAATAGCCACCAAAGTGTCACGAAATATCGCAGATAAAATGCTAATTTCGTCTGAAGACCACGGGAAAACGTCGATTTCGTCTAAAGATTGCCGATATAATGCTGATTTCATTAAAAAATCGCGGGAAAAAATGATGATTTCGTCAAAAGATTGCGGGAATAAAACGGCGTTTTCGAGAAAAGATCGTATTAAAATGCAAATTTTGACTAAAAATCCTCGAAAAAACATAGATTTCATAAGTAAGAGAGACAGGAAAACACAGATTTTATCAAAAGATCGCAGAAAAACCACCGATTTCGACAAAAGATCGCAAACAATCACCAATTTTGCTAAAATATCGCAGATAAATTGCTGATTATATCTGAAGATCGCAGGAAAGCACCGATTTCGTCTGAAGATCGTGAATACCCCCCCCCCCTTCTTGCAGGGCGGTAACTCTTGAATTCCTGCGAAATTGGAGCTGTTCAAGTGCCATGCCACATAAATAACAACAAAAGTGGCAAGTCTTTAAATTTTTTTGGACTCCTTGGATTTTTTATGTACTGCTTGGATTTTTTCTTCCCAACTCTGTATGAACCCTGCACAACCATATAATAAATTGATGCAAATTACATTGGCATTTTTTAAATTTCTGAGACTTTTTCTAAACATTTTTGTGATTTTGCCATTATATATATAGGTTTTCACGTAACCCCAGCAGGACCACATATGTCAGGTTAGGAATGCTGCTATAGCAGGTTATAACCAGCAAATATTAAAGCTCAGATTATTGCCTATAATAATCAATGTCTGAGGTTTATCACAATACATATGGACCAATGACACAGCAGAAGATAAAAGAACAAGCAATTAGTGTTATTTTTCCAAAATTAAAAACAACAATTTGGCTTGTGGAAATATATTTCACTGTAAAAAAAAATTGTTTTATTAATCTAAATTTTCCATGTTTATTAATTTTCTTCTTATTTTTTTTTTAACATTTATTATTTTTAATTTCAGAAAAATAAAATTTTGTGCTAAAACTTTATGCATGTGTAAGGTTTTTCACATTTGTTTGTTATGTAAATATTAAATACTTTAAGTAAGGGAAACTTGCATTAAACCTGACAATTAATTTTGAATGTTATTGTTATTTTAAAAGAAATTTACTTAGAAAATAAAATTTAATGTAGTTTTTTTATAATGCATTGGTATAATAGTTTGATTTATTAATCCTCTAACAGTCTTGCAAAAGGGCAAATTTGTAATGTTGCTTTCTCTGCAATTTCATTTAAATGTTATAAAACATGAATCTTTCAACATGATGTAAAAATACCTGATCCCAAACAAACATGAATGTGAAGCTTAAGAGTATTAATCATTTTACAATGCATTAATAATCCATTAAATCATTCGATTTATTTTAGTTAAAATATTGCTCATATTGCAGGGAAACCTGAAGCATAGTAAACATATTAACACAGGCTTGTCAGTGAGAGGGTTAATAAAAATAATTTGATTTTTAAAAATTCTATTGTAAAGATATATTTCTAGATTTTCAAGTAAAGTATCTCAATAGCATTGTCTTAATAATTGTCAGTAAAAATGTGTTTTATTTTCAGTTTCCAGAACATGGAATCAGCAAATTAGATCAACGACTGCTCTTTTTTAGACATGATTACACAAATGAAAATATTTTGCTTCCTTTAAGTTCAGTTTCTGATATAGCAGAAAATACCCTCATAGAAATTGTTTTATCAGGTAAGAAGTATCTTCAATGAAAAGTAAACCATTAATTCATTATTAATCATAAATATTATTAATCATATTATATTTATTATCAATCATAACTGAAATTTCTAAAAATATTTATTATTTCTTATAAAATATTAAGAAATATAAATCTTTTTTAATTTAGGAAACAACTTAAATGATGATTCTCAAATGAGACCACATTCTCTTATGCTACATTCTTACAAATCTCCTACATTTTGTGATTTTTGTGGAGAAATGCTATTTGGTTTAGTTAGACAAGGCTTAAAATGTGAAGGTAAATAAGATTGTGTTATTTTGTTTTATGATAATAGTTATGTATAATGTGTCCAAATTGATGTGCTGTTTGTTTAAGGTTTATTTGTACAGATACAAGTAATATTTTATAATTATTTTATGTAGCTGATTTTGCATTACTAAGAGAAATTGTTTAAAGAGTAATAATCAGAATGTCTTAAAAATATATATATAAAAACATTTTTCATAAGTTAAAAATAATCATAGCACAGTTATAGTGTGTCTTTTGAAATTTATCTCAAGAACTCTTATAACCTATGTACTCTTTCTTTATTATAGAATATAAATTATTTTATACATTA
The DNA here is from genome assembly GCA_964019185.1 of Maratus speculifer. Taxonomy (NCBI): domain Eukaryota; kingdom Metazoa; phylum Arthropoda; class Arachnida; order Araneae; family Salticidae; genus Maratus; species Maratus speculifer. Next base: position 48,732,074 of record OZ025290.1, on the reverse strand, counting down.
AATTTATTTTAAACTAGTGTAAATACCTGTCTTAGGCTGGTGGATAAAAATCGTGATTTTCGCTTAAAATCTGAAATAATTGCTAAAAATATTGGCATAGATGTCTCAGACACACCAGTGTTGAAGCGACCTTTTTATTGTGCCATTTTTGGATAGAAAACCTCTTGCATATTCTGTAAAAGTGCGATTTACAATGGTCTATAGAGACATTGATTGCAGCCATCAGTACAGGAAAATTGTCTCTTTAATGTCCCTTTAATGAATGCTAAAGTGCTATTGAATACATCTTTCCTCCATCAGATGGCATATTCGTGAGCTTGAATCACCAAATGTTTAAACACGCCGAAACATGATTGAATAGATGAATTTATGCTGGAATTGTTACACTGTGTTTTATTATATTAAGATTTGGTGCAAAAAAATTGTCTTTTTAATGTCCTTTTGACTAGTGTTAAAGTGTTATTGATCGTCATTGCTTGAATTGCCAACTGTTTAAATGCGAAGAGGCATGATTGAACAAATGAGTTCGTGCTGGAATTGTTATATTGCATTTTATTATTATACTTAGATGTATTTTTTATTTTAGCTTTACAGTGGCTACAAAAATGAAGTTGAACAGATATTGTCATCAGAATAACACATAATGAGAATACATAAAATTAATGTATGGTTTTTCTTTACTGTTTCCTCAACAAACATAAACTCTGTTGAAAATCTTATTTTATTGCAAAATGCTTTATATGTTTATATCTTAAGGAAGTATAGGAAAAATCTTTCTAGCATACTCTTATTGTCAAATCAGCAATTGAAGTTTACTTTGAAGGTCCAAAAAGTTTTTGGGTTCTATATGTTTATTCTATGATAACTGCCACAAAAAAAATCTAACGTGGAAGGAGGTGTTCTGTATTTTTTGAATGAATAAAAAACTATACAGCTAATTCCAGGAAGCTCACCAAATATCAAGCTAATCAAAGTAATGCTTTTCTATAGAAAATTGAACCATTTAAAAGTTTTTTATTATTCATTGAAAAGAAAGTATCACGTTTGAATAATCCTTTAAATTTTAGTTTATGAATATTAAGTTTTTTATATGGAATCTTTTTTGTAATCTATTCAACTTAAATTTTAGTTTATGAATATTAAGGTTTTTATACGTAATCTTTTATGTAACCCATTCAAGTTAAAAATTTGCCAATACATTTATTAAAATTTTGAAATTAATCATTTAAGTTATTTAAAAATTTATCCAATCTGTTCAAGAAATATAAAACTTTTTAATTTCATTCTTTTACAAATTTTTCAATGACTTTTCCCCTCTCTTTCATTTAATTCAAAGTATTTCAAAGCACATTAGTAAAGGAAAAGGGGGGGGGGGGGAATGCATCATTTTAAAACGCTATTTTATTTCAAAATAGCCTATTTTCAGATGATTTTAATGGGTTTTTTTCTATTGAAATATATTGTTTTAGTTGGATGAAAGCTTTCTTTAGATAATGTGCAATTTTCAACAAAAATTATGAAAAGTTTAAATGTTTAATTAGACTTAAGCCTCATATGAAGAGTTTACATTTGGATAAATATTTTTGTTGCACAGGATTTTATCTAATTTCTGAAACGTGCTGATGTTTTATAATCGAAAGATAAGTAGTATCATATAAAAAAAATCAGATTTTATTTTATGTAATTAGGTAAATTCTTCTAAATTCCAATAAATATTACACATTAATTTAAAATCTAAGAGTTTCTTTAAAAGATGTGTCACTTGGACTTGGAATAAGCATTGATGAATTAATAAGATTACGATTGAAAAAAGTGGTAAAGATTTAATAGCTATGCAACTATTTCACAAATACATCTTGATGTGTGTAGCATATCTTTTCAGCAGTGGTTAAAAGAAAGAAAAAAAAAATTATGGTTGTTCCATTAAATGCTGTGACAATACCAAATTTAAATGCATCACATTTTTTTTTTCTGATTTTTATTTTAGACAACATGTTATGTATGGTTTGATAACAAACCATTCTATAAAAAAAGTATTTTTGATGGTTTTGTAGTAATTGTATCATTATTTCTTTAAAGAATTGTATTTCTCTTAAAAATGAGCATAAAATGCAATGCATCAATAGCACATTTCTGTGTTCTTATCATCATCCCCTCCTTACTCCTAGAAATTAGAACTTATTAGAACTTTTCCTTCTTTTCCTTTTTAAGTCTTCTATCTTTTCAATTTATGCAAATATATCACACTTAGCCAATGCAATTTAGTGTAATATTAATCTACTTTTAAATTTTCATCTTTTATTCATTTTGCTATTCTTAACCAGTAATATTTATGAAAGACTAAACTACTCACATTGATTCTAAATCTTTTCACATTTCCAATGCTGCAGCTTTGGAAACTTCCTACTGAAGGGTTAACTAACATCTTTTATGGTAAGTAAGAGAAAACAGTTTTTGGAGTTTCACCTTTTAGCTTGCATGGCACAATCATTCTGTCAGAAAAAAGAGCACCAGTGAAAAATGCTGCTTAATTTTGCACCATTATTGAAATTTATATTTTAAATTCTAATCTTTTTTTAATAATGTATTTTTTAAATTATGTTTTTATTATATGTTCTAAAATTTTTTCCTGTAGAAAATTTTTCTTTCAAGGTATGTATTACATGAAATGAGTGTGCCAGAACTACAAAAGTTTTTACAGAAGCTTACATGTTATAGTTAAAAGCAAAATAAAAAAAATAAGAAAATAAACCACAATTTTATATTGTTTAATTTATAGCAATATGAAATGATCATTTCACTTTAGATATGTATATATTTTAGCCATGTAACTATTAAAGAAAAACTATCTACAGCAAATATATTAATTTTATGTACAAGGAAAAGCTAGATATTTTTAAAACTTACTATAAATTTACTGTTGTTGCTTAAAAATTGAAATAACATATGTGTCTGTAAAATTTTTAAAGTGTAGAAGTTAACCACAAGTTTACTTGATAAAATGTAAAAATAAAATATTAATTTTATTAAGGGGTCACAGTACCTTGAAATTGATCAAAATACCAATTTTCTTTTTTCAGTATTAAATGAAAGCTTCTTTAATTGTGAATATTTTGATGCCTCATTTTTACCTATAGGACTATTGTATCTCAAGATATTGTAAATTTTGTTAATAAATCCAGCGCAATTATCCATATAAATGAAAACTTTAAATAGCCATACTCAATCTTTTTTTTTTTTTTTTTTTTTTTTTTCTCGCTCCCCCCAAAATATAGGTTTCCAAATTTAAATAAGCAACTACTTTATGAAATAGATTTTTTTTTTTTTTTTTTAATTTTATGCTAGCTTTTCTCAGTAAATGTTGCTGTAATTAAAGGAAAAATGAAACATCATTAAAAAAATTTGACCATTCCACTGCAATTTGATACAGTCCAGATGTACAAAGACTACACCAGACAGCACTTTTCATGATTAAAACAGTCATTTTTATTGATTTTTTTTTTTCTTAATTTGTCATTTTCTCCCACTTACTTGTCTAGTAAGAGTTAGTATGCTGGCTATAATTAGACAAATAGTGCTGGGTCTGATTCACTCTTTAAATGGTCTCTTTAGTCCTTATGTCCAAAAAATGATCTTAGTACTCCAGCAAACCTAATCAAACCTGATGAACAAACATTAGAAAAATCAAATACTTTTGAATTTTTCGATTGCACGGTAAGCAATCCATTGCCATTTTGTTTTCTTGATGCAAAACAACCACTTCCTTGTTTAGTGGTTAGAGTGCTATTCTGGCTACAAGATCTGGTACTAGGTTTGAAATTGGGGATGGATGTTCTTAGTGGGTTGGATTTTACTTTAAACATAGGACTTTGTCTGTTTTAGCTCTCTTGTGTAAAAAAATTATTGTTGTGCAAAATGTTAGAAATATCCCCATAATTCCTGCAACTAACAAAAGGCAATTTCATGTTTGAATCCAAAAGTTGTAGTAAATTTAAGTGTCAAGGAAATTGGAATGGAATTGCTTTTAGTAACTTTTTATATTAACTAGCAAAAGCCATGCTTTGTTTGGATTCGCGAGGCATTATTTTGTAAAGCATATATTTGAAAGTAACAATATTTTTTAATATTATTTTTGCATCTTTATTAAACAAAAATGTTATTTTATGTTTTGGCGCATTTTAATTCTACAAATGTAAGTTCAGCCAAATAACTATCAATTTCCTAGGAATTTTTTATTTATGATGTAAGACTGGCATTAAAAAATATTTTCGAAGCAAACTTTTACAAAATATTTTTAAATTTTTAACTAAAAATTCTTTTAAAGATTTTTTTACAATTTCTAGTAGCCACTGGTGTTTTTTAAAGTTGTTTGAAATATGCAAGTTTCCAATCTTTGTAATTAACATCAAATAATCTTTGATAGCTCTTTTAGAATAATATATTTGAAGAGAGCTTGAAGAAAGTTACTTCTTCAAAATCCTATTTTCTGGAAAAACATTTGAAATCTGCTCTCGTCGATACTATGAATTTTTAACTGTAAAACTTTTTATTCTAATTTCTTCGTTTTTATACATGTTAGTGCATGAGCATTTTTGATATTGTAGAATTTTTCGTAAGGAAAATTTCTATTGAATGCTTAATTTTGAAGGATTTTCACTCTTGACAACGTTACGTACGTTTTTAAGCCAACTGGTGCCTATATATCCTCAATATCTACAACTGCTTCATCTAATGTTAAACTTTGGGATTTATGAATTGTAACAGCAAAAGCTAACTGCAGAAGAAACTCTTTCCTTGAGCAATTTATGCTTCCATTTTTCCAGAATTCAATTATTGGGGGAATTGGTACACACCAATTCTTATAAGTTAAATTACTGTAGTATTCAAATTTATCCATGATTATTCGCGATATCTGGTCTGGTGGCTTGTGATTTTCTTTAATACGTGCAACAAAGTCTAAAGTCCTGTTCACTAAACCCTTTTCGGTCCACAAATAAGAACGTAACATTACTTTCGATACAAATGATAAAGAAAGAAATGGTTGAAGTTCATTTGTCATTTCTGAACCGGGCAACTTTTCCTTTAGTACATTTATAAAGAGCTTGAATCGAGGCAACACGTTCATGCAATTCTTTTAATTTTTCATTTATATAACAAATTTAACAATTAATTTTATTTGTTTACAATTCTTTTGTTGCCACTTTACAAAAAAAAAAAAAAAAAAAAAAAATCTATAGTACAATTCTTTTAAAATTTTAAGTGTCATCTGTGCAAACGATTTTGCTGAATAATGAAAACATATTTTATTTATTAAATTAATCACGATTCTATCTATAATTACTTACTCAATGATTTATAATTTTTTTTTTCTGAAAATATACGCGTTTCATTTTTTATTTATTTGCTAAAATGCATCCGTATTGGAAATGCATGTAAAAAAAATTAATTAAAATAATATTTTTTAAATGTTTTACTGTAAAAAAAATTATATTCTGCAAATCTACAGATCATATTTTATTTTTGTGTTTAATTTGAAGTCAAAATATTGAATAGTTTTTTTGTAAAATGTACGACAAATTGTAATTTGAGTGGCCTAGTAGAGGATTCGCTTCGCTCATCCTAATAACTAGATAGTACTATAAAAACAGTATTTGTGTATCTTGAAAATGAAATGTTGTATCACAATTGATAAATCTTAATTATTTTCAAGAAAGTTAGTGAAGAAAATTTGAATGGAAATCACTAATTATCCTCATCTGAACACAATGATAGTTTTGAATAGTAATACTTTATGTGCAATACAACTAAATTTGACATGGCATGCCACTATTTTTAATATTGCTTTGGTGTTTTAAGTCTACTAAAGCAAACATTTTGAATTTTTGGAATGGCAGCCCTACTATAGTTTTAACAGAAGTTAAGTGTTTTTAATTAGGTATATAATATTGGAAGAGAGTTATCCTTGTTATCCAAAATAAAATAGATTTTCAATCCGTTTTACCCTTATGGAGTTTTTTTTCTTCTTTTTGCTGTTGTACGTCTGATGAAGGAAACCATTAATCGTTCCTGATACTGGACCTTTAATTCTTTAGAGAGAAAAAAAAGACAACCTTCCTTCCCTTCTATATATTAATATGCTTTGCATACTTTGTTCATATTGTTATTATGACACTTAAAAAAAGATTAAAGATTTTCCATTGAACATAGCTTTTCAATTATTTGTCTTGAAATAGATCTAACATTTAATTTTGTTTATCATTTGTCCAGCTTTTTAATTTTATTTTTGCTTCTACTTTTGCTTTTGCTAAGCTTTGCACATTAATTTAACCATCCAGAAGGTAACATTATTTTACTTTTAATATTTTCCTATCATATTTCTCAAATTATTTAGTATTTTTGTTTTATTTTGATCTTTTGTCTTTCTTTTTTAATTTTCCTCATCTTATTAAAACATGAATTTTAATCATATGTTATTTTATCTTTAATTCTGTGTGTTAGATAGATTGTCTTCTTATTATTATTCAATTATTTTCTGTTTTCAGGATGTGGCTTAAGTTTTCATAAGCGATGTGTATACAAGATTCCAAACAATTGTTCTTATGCTCGTCGTCGAAGGTCTTCAACTTATTTACATACAACTCACCAATCAGATCAAGTAGGCTTATCATTGAGCATTCCAAATATGGCTACAGTAAGTGCTGATAATTCTATTTTATTTAATGGATTTTTGTAACTAGTGGATAAGGATTGTTTTCGTTGTTGTTTTTGCTTAAACTATATTTCAGTAGTCTGATGATTAATGGAAGTGTAAATTGAGTTTTTAATGAGTTACTTGATGCCAGGTATTTTTTTAAAATTAAAAAAAAGTGATCTTTAAAAATAAATAAAATTTCATAAAAGTCTGTTTGGTGCTCTCATTAGTTTTATTTTACTTATGTAATGTAGCTTGAACTGATAATTTGCTTTTTAAGTCTATTTGCAATGGTGTTAAATGTTTCTGCAGAGATTCTAGATATTTTGCTGCATATCATTTAAAAATAAAAATCCAGTTTTGTCTTGAAATTCTTTGCTGCACAAGTTTTCAATTTATTGATTGGGAAAAATTAATTTTACATGAATAAGAACAAAAAGTGATAATTTGATAACCAATTGTTAGAAATCTTGTTTTTCTATTTCTAGCAAAAGTCTACCCAAATATCTCACTAGGCATTGAGTACATGATATCAAAATAATGCTCTAATTAAAGAGGAATTGTTCACTTCAGATCAGAAATAATTGTTAACTTAATATTTAAATTAGACAAGCTCAAGAAAGATGAAAAGTGTGAGAAACATACATCAAAATTATGCATTTCAATCTTATCTCATATTTTTCTTTGCACATTCAATAATTAGAATTTTTATGATTGTTGTCACTGTTAACGTAATTTAAAAAAAGATCTGCTGAAAAATCACAGGAAGAAAAATACAAAGTAAGTTAAACTGCTTATAAATTTTGTATTGTTTATGGACAAAGTGCTATTTCAAATGAGACATTTTGAAGGTAGTTTGAGAAGTATAATAATTTCAGCTTCAAAGATAATGCTCATTCTCGATGACCATCATTTGTAAAGGACCTTTTAAAACAAACTATAACTGAAAATCCACGTTACACATTTCAGGAGCTATCACACAGATTAAATAATCCAAAAATTACAGTTTGTGATATTTTGAAAGTGATTGAGTTTGTAACCCGCTATGATGTGTGAGTACATCATACTTTAATACTGAAGAATATGCTTACTTCAGTTTCAGCATGTGCTTCTTTGCTGAAACAAAATGCAGAAATTACTTTTTTAAAATGACTCATTACTAAAGATGAGAAATGAATATTATTATTATGCAACAATATTACTAGGAAAAGATAACTGTACACCATAGTGAACCTTTCCACAAGTAACACCAAGAGGGGGACTGTGTATCAAAATTAATGTTTTGTGCATTGTGAGACTACAAAAGAGTTATTTGTTAGGTATTGCTGTTACCAAATCAGACAGTAAATTCAGAAAAAATCTTTGCCCAAATAGCAGTTTTGAAAGTAAAAAAAGCAACCAGAACTGACCAATCACTGAGGTGTTGTGTTCCAACATCATAATGCTGGACACCACATTGCGATGAATGTGGCAATGTCTTATTGAGTATGGCTGGGATATTTTTTGTCACCCATCATATTCACCAGATATGGCCATCTCAGGTTTTCAACATTTTAGGTCACTTCAAAATTCTGAGAATGACCTGGAGTTCATATCTTTGGAGTCAGTCAAATAGCACATTGATAATTTTTTTATAGCTAAATCTGATGACTTTTTTAAAAAGGGAATTTTCCAGCTGCCAAAACAATGTCAAAACGTCATTGACCAAATGGCACATACAAGAATTAATAAAACTTTCTTATGTAATATATACTATATATAGAACCATTAATTGTAATACAATGTGTATCCTTAAACATGAAAAGATAAATTAAAAGGAATATAATCAAAATTTGTAGAACCATAGTAGATTCGTTCGATCCCAAATACTATAGAACTACAAATAAAGTGTGTGCTTTCATCTTCATGTCAGCCATGATAAACAAAATATATGAATTTAGGATTACCAACACACATACAACAGTAATAAAGTGAAGAAAATATTAAAAATAATTCATAAAAATAAGATTAAAATGGATAGAATTGGATAAACATACCAGATGGGTCATTCTCAGATAAAGCAAAATTTATGTCCTTGACTAAAAAAAGAAAATGTAATGAGTCTAACATGAATGTTTTATTTTTATTTTTAAAAATAGATAAAGAACTACATTGTGCAACAGTTTAAACATAGGAAAATAATTTGAAAAATTAAAAAATTAAAAAAAAGTTACAAATGTCATTACCATGGCATGTCCCTAACTTCAAATTTAATAATTCAAAATTATATTTTGAAGTGTTGGAAAGTCTTTGAGCAAAAACAACAACAGTATAATAAACTTTTATCTCTCCACATATAATAAAATTCATATTTTAGCTTCAAAACATTTTTTCCTCTTAATTTTAGTTAATTAAACTTTGTCCCTGGACTTAATGGTCATTACTATGGTGCTAAGTGTTTTCGTTCATAGCTCATCACTAGAGGGTGCTAGAATATACTTTTAGGCTCTGTAGTGTAGGGTAGCTCATGTTCTTACAAGTACTGGCGTCTTAACTTCTTTGAAATAGCTATATACTGTTTCATTTTGATACTTTTATTCAAAAACTGAGAACAGTGTGTTTTTAATGTGTCATTACCATGTTTCATTTTACTAAAATATAATAATACAAATTATTAACTGTATTAATTGAATGATATAGATCTCTAGGACTATTTTGAAAGTATATTTACTGTAAGCCTTTAATTGCTATAATTTAGTCTAAAATGAGGTTAAACATTAAAAATGTCATTACCATGTCTTTTTGCAAACATGGTAATGGCCAACAGGCCATGGAAATGAGAAATTTCAAGACTTTTTGTATTTTCTAATATTATTTCACAAAAATTATCATCAATAACATAAATTTGAGTTACTATAAAGATTTAAACTTACTGATTTATTGTTTAAAAATTAATTCAATCCGATTTTGCAAAACAATCATTTTTATTTATCTTTGTGAACAAAAGTGATTTTTCTTTTATGTTGTTAATGTTTATATTTATTTCATGAATTGATAATAACAAGTGGGTTAATGATTAAATATAAATTTCTTAATTTTTATTGTACTTATATTTTATGAAATTGAATTATAAAGTAATTAGTTTGATCTTCCAATTATTAATTTGGGGTTTTACAAATAAAGGCTGTAAAAATGGCTAACGATTTCTGCTGATATTTTTCTCATAATGTCAGACATGCAAACATTCAATTATTATAAAAAAATTAAAAATTGAAAACAAAAAAATTTTTTTTTTTCCTGAGGCAAAATTCTCCTTTATCTGAGAATGACCCAGATACTAAAGATATCCTACAAATAATGTATCAAAAAATAGACCGCCATGATTGCCAGGAATATTAAGCATTATGAAGAGCTCATTAATTTTGAATAAACTCATAATGCTTACTATCCCTCCATGATTCATATTGAGACATTATTCTAAAATAGACTTTGTGCTAGTGCATTTTTGTGAAGTATTTGTGTTGCTATTTATCAACGAATTTGTCAAAAGTAGGAAATACATATTTAATGAATCTTTTAGAAATTGAACCGTATATGGACAATACAAAGTTCCACAATTTTCTGAACACACATAATCTGAGATCAACAAAAGACAATAGATCACAAGATCAACAAAATGAATAATCTTACATTTTCTGTAATATTTTTTATTAAATATATATTTAAGCATGAAAATCACAAAACCTGACTTGCAGAAACTTTAATATGATCGCTAGCAATATTCCAGAGTGGTTGACCTGCAGAAAAAAAACTAGTCCTCTCAACCCTAAAAACAACAAATATTGAAATAAATCAACAGTAAAAAAAAAAAAAAAAAAAAAAAAAAAAAAAAAAAAAAACTGATGCAGTCCTCTATTTAATAATCCCAATGTATCCACTATTCAGAGGTTTAACTATAATTGAATACTAAAGAATATATATTTATGCATATTTCTGTATAAAAGATAAAATTAATTTTGAGATATAATTGTAACTTATTTTTCATAGCTTCATTAAAACATGTATTAATTCCCATCCTGTTTTATTTGGGTTTGGATCATATTTGGGTTCAAGTGTTTCAGATTGCAAGACAACAAAAATTATTTTGTCTGGTTTTGGTTGGCTGACTTGAAATGGAATATTTGTGTTTAGGTTGGGTACAATCTGTCCAGTATTCTAATAAATATTGACAAGTACTCTTCTTTGGATATATTATATTATATATGAAAATAATATAATACAGTGAAACCTCCAAATAAGGGACACTCTGAATAATGGGCACCTCTATTTAAGGGACAAAATTTCCGGTCCCAGTCCCTTGGTTTAGGACATGTAATGTATTTCTTTCTCAATAAGGGACACTTGAAAATGAGATTAAAGGGACTGATTATGCATTTCAGTTAATGCAATAGCCTACGAAGAAAATCAAAATACAGATTTTTTTTTAATTTATCAGAAAAATAGACATTAATGCTGATACAGAGGAATCGACACTTCCGATTCAGCATCAATTCGTTTATCCACATTGAAAATAATGCTGAAAATTGTGAGTATGATTCTGAAAGGGGAGAATAAGAGAGAATTGTGAATTAAGAACTTTACCGATGCTTTTACGCTGTTCTCAAATCAAAATAGGCAACTTTTAAGACATAAATTTAAATTCATTTTTATTCGGAAATGTATGAAACTAGTAGGCGGCATTGTTCAAAAAATATGTAATAGACTTTTTTTTTTTGGAAATGCAATAGATTTTTCAGAAAATGTTGCCAAAGTGGGCATTTTGAACCGAAATTTCCACACAAAAGAAGAATAACTACTCGAGAAAGGGTTAAAAAAATCTTTGTCACATGATCAAAATCGCTTAAAATTCTATTCATAATTTATTTATCAAAAAATTGAAAACACAGTTCAAATCGATTCCATGGTCAAGGGTTCCAATTTTATACCTTTCTGCTAAAAATGTATTTGTAAATGTGCCACATTGCTGAGCAAACAGTTGAGAAATTTGCTGACTTAAAATACACAAAGCAGTTAAATATTTTCTTTTTCTTTTCTTTTTCTTTTCTTTCTTTCTTTCTTTCTTTCTTTTTTTTTTTTTTTTTGTCTTTTGTAAATACTGCTGGTAATGAAGAACTAAAACTTATAAGTATGGTAAATGAACACTTAAAAGCTTTGTAGTGAATAATTGAAATTTGCAAAACAACTCCTTTTGAATGATTACTTCAAGTAAAATTCTTTTAGATGTTTTTATACTTTTTGTATGTACACAGTTTACATAAAAAAACACAAATCAATAATTCTACAAATCATTTAATGAATTAGTATTTAATTAAAAATTTTAATCAATTCTTTCTTCCTTTTGTCTGATTAATGTAATTAATGAATTTCGGGTACATTTAAATTTCATCTTTAATGCATTGTTTTTGTTATATCCTAATGAACGATTAATTAAAATTAAAAATAATAACTGTAATAATAATAATAAAAAAACTGATATGTATGTAAAATTGTCTTGTTAAATATTTGAAATTCATAATATAAAAAATAATTTTTAAATATGAATGTACATATATTTATAAACATATGTTATGTAATAAAAATTTTATAGTTTCAGCCACCATCACCTAATCGTAACCGAAAATCTCCCTCCTTGCCTCCTGCAAGGATGCTAGGTGTTGACAAAGTTCCATCTGGGAAGATGCGGGTTCCTCATAGGTTTGAAATCCATTCTTATACAAGACCAACTGTTTGTCATTACTGTAAAAAGTTGTTAAAAGGGATTATTCGTCAGGGCATGCAGTGTAAAGGTAAGAATCCAAAATGTTAGATTAAAATTCAATATTTTTTTTTATAACACTTTCAATTTTATGATTATAATTGTCTGAGCGAAGCGAAGTCTTTATACTCAGAGATACGTAACGATATTAAAAGTAAAAAAAATTCTTACGTCAAGCAAATCTCAAAAAGTACTTGTCGGATTTTGATTCTGTTTGTACCAATAGGTACCTATGAAGGTAATCTGGTGAATGCACTACATACGAAAAATTAGTTCCAAATAGTTTAAAAGTTATATTAAAAAAACTGATAAAAAAGCACAATTTATTTGCATACGTCACAAAAATTTGGTGTGCGTGATTTTCACCAGGTAGATATTTTCGTAGATAATCGAATCAGTACATGGAGTAAATAGTAATCATTAACGCACTCAAAAATATTGAATGCAATAAAACATTTTAAAATTTAATCATGCAGGAAAATAAAACTGTTATTTTTTTATATTAAAAAAATGTCATAAAAACTTTGATTTTGAGATTTTGCGATAATCTCTTAATAGCATTTTTTGATCGCTAAAAGAATGTTTTATATATTTCGCGTGTGAAAATTAGAAACAATTACGTTTTTAAATAAAAAGTTTCATTTATGACATCATTTTCCATTTATATTTATTTTTATTGCATGTTTTCTTTTAACTTATATTTTGTTTGTGTGTGGAAGTCAATTCTGGTCACTAATTTTTCGGCACGGATACCACAAGCGCATCAGATTTGACGCAATTTTTTTCAAAGCCCATTTGGCGAAAACTCCGTTTTCAAATAACGCTTACATACACATTTTTAAATAATTTTCCATTTTCAAAAAGAACTTACAGTAAATAAAATAATAATAATAATTAATAACTATAAAAAGAAACATTTTATATAATTAAAACAAGTTGAAAATTGCACGTAAAGCGTAGCAAATGAGGTGAGTTCGTTGATAACGAAGTTTTAAAATATTCAGATCTTGCTGATATAGTAGAGCGTACTTTGGATACAGTATAGTGGTCGAAATACTTGTGTTCCTGTAAATATACAGGGAGTAATTTTTATTATACTTCATTAACGTATATCTTATTCATAAAATGTGAAGTAGTTTAATATAATTAAAACACCCTCCCCCCAAACAATGTTTCCCCGTATAACGTTATTTAGTGGAATACATTTGTGTGGCCCTGTAATTTAATAATAAGTATTCTTTGCATCACAGATTGTACAAAATGTATTTTTTAGTACATATTTCATAGATTCATGTCAATTCTGTTATATTCAAATGAGTGTAATACCATTAAAATGCATTTGAAACTTTTTCCCCATTGACCGTAATGTAACGGAATACTTTTGATTGTCCCTGTAATTGATCAATGCATCCGATTTTCATAACGTTTGAAATGACTCGACAAAATTATGTAATAAATATACGTTTTAAATTTCAAACGATTAAAATGCATTTGAAACTTTTTCCCCATTGACCGTAATGTAACAAATTCCTTCTGATTGTCCCTGTAATTGATCTATCCATACGATTTTCATAAAATTTAAAATGACTCGACAAAATTATGTAATAAATATACGTTTTAAATTTCAAACGATTAAAATGCATTTGAAACTTTTTTCCCCATTGACCGTAATGTAACGGAATCCTTTTGATTGTCCCTGTAATTGATCTATCCATCCGATTTTCATAAAATTTGAAAAAATTATGTAATAATTATGTATTTTAAATTTCAAACGATTCGGTTGGGTAGTTTTTGCGTTGTTACATGCGGACGGACAGACAGACAGACGGACTGAGCAACAACAATAGGTGCTACGTATTTAGATAATTACGAACGCACCTAAAAAGGAAATGAAAGTAAAGAAACATTTTATGAGTAAATAAAGAAATAATTAATAAATAAAGCCGGGTTACCATCTGAGGTAAAATAATGCCATTTTGATGCCAATTATGTACCCTGGTGCATATGTGACATCTTTTCCCATTTTTCATCAATTTCCTGTTGGCATACAACTTTGAAATTCGGAATATGTATGCATACCTGGGAGCAATACTGGAATTAGACATTGATTTTTTTTATTATTATTCGATCCAAAAAGGGGCAACGGGGGCTATTTTTTATACTAGGGAGATAATATACTAGGGATATAAGCACCGGGTTTGGCGAGATATTTTAAGCCAATTAGGCGAAAACATCGTTTTAATTACCAGACATATATAGCATGCTATAATAAAACGTTATTTATTTATTTCAAAATGAAAAAAAGGAATAAACGAAACATTTTCTGTTATTTAAAAAAAAAAGAAATAACAATCAATAAATGATAATATTTTTAGAACAAACAATTTATTATAACATTAATATGATAACCAGCATGTTAGGCAACTGAACGCCATTTTGGCACCAATTAGGTACCTCGGTGTGTATAGGGCATATATGTGCCATATTTATTTGTAAAACTGAGCATGAACGTTTACCAAGAGTGTTTTCATAGTCGCTTATATCTTTTTTGCAACATAGCGCAACTTCCAAAGCCAAAACTGCACAAAAGAAAAAAAAATCAATATTTGCAGTATTTTTTTTATTTTATTTATTTTTTTTTTATTTATTTATTTTTTTTTTTGTGTAATGCACATTTTGTAATCAGTAGGCTCGATAATCAGACCTCGTTTTTTTGCTTTCAAAGATGATATTTCATACGACGTCTTTTTTGCATTCGTCGTTTTTCCATATTTGATAGTATGTGTCTACTCGTTTTGTAACTTTTTTTGTAACTTTCTTCTTTATTAACAGCGACATTTGGATTTCCTATTTGAATAAAAATTCTTCTCAATACAAAGAATTTTGTTAAAATAAATAAATAAATGAAATGCGGACATCTATTGTTCAAAGCACAAAATATTTCCTATTGAGTTAATAAAAATCACTAAAAACATAATTTTTATGATAATAAAAAGGTGACTTATGTAATAACAGAGTCATATATTATGTACGTTATGGATTAAGTATGAATATTTCTCCACCATTTAATAAATAATAATAAAATAAAATGCGGACAGACCAAAGTCTATATTTAACTGAAAACAACAACCATTTTCTAAATGCTTTAAAAAGATGGCCAATGAAAAGTGATATTTCAAAACTATTATGAAATTAGTTAAAAACCATTTATTTTAAACTAAATGAATAAAAGATTTATATTTTTAATGAAATAAATGGGATTTGAAAAATTATTGGAAATTTATCACCATAGATGTATCAATATTACAATCAGTACTTTGTATGCAAAATGGAACAATTAGCAATACTTTTTGAACCTGAAAAAGGGTCGTTGCTTTTTTTAAGGTTAAAAAGGAGGTTACGAAATATTCCTATACAGAGATGCCAATAGCAGAATTTTCTTATAGGAAAAGTTATTTTTTAAATCCGCAGAATGTTCCAATTTAATAAAAGTTTTTCTGTATTAAAACACCGGTATCCAAAATGCCGGAGACTTGGCAGCTCTGCCAATAACATTTTAATTAATTACGGTACTTTTTTAAATCAGATTCAAATTTAGTGAAGACAACGTTTTTTGGCCAAAAGCAGCTTTTTTCCACATGTGTAACTACGATACAATTCCTTGACGCTGAAATAAAATGTTTTGACTTATGCTATTATTGCTTCCTCTTATTTATTTATTTGAATTTTAAATAAGATGACTCAAAATCATGTTTTTTAAATGTACGGAAAAAATGCATTTCGAGAGAGGGCGAAAAGAACAATATTTGGCGATTTATTACCTGCGTTTGGCTAAGTTTCTTACTACCTTGTATTCCCAGTGGCAGAAACACCGCGACACGGCGACATAGTCGCGGACACAGCAAATCTCTTGCGGACATTTTTTTGTCCGTAACTTTCGGCATTTTTTTGTCTGCAACTTTCGGACTTTTTTTTATTGTCCGCAACTTCCGGACATTTTTTTTGTCCGCAACTTTCGGATTTTTTTGTCCGCAACTTTTGAACTATTGTTGTCCACGCTAGTATATATATATATTTTCATCGTCCGAAACTTTCGGACACTTTTGTCCGCGGCAGAACGCACCCTTACGCACCGCTTCTACTGTTCTCCTGTAATGTGGTTTTTCTCAGAAGCAGGCTTTGGCGCGCACGTCGAAGCTTTGTGTTCAGCGGCCGCTAAAATCAAATCTGTATCGAAAAACACGTGCTTAGAATGGCTTCCCGGGATAAGATTTTATGTGGTGTGTGTAGTTCAGAAATGGTAAAAAAAAACTTGAACATACATTTTCAAAGACGTCACCCTGGTCAAAATGCGACTTGGAAATTGCCTTGGGCTAAAGACGTGGAAAAACATTTTAAAATAGCGGATCATTCCAACTCTAAGAATGAACAAATCAGTTCTGAAGTTGATGCCCACCAGGAAAATGTCTTCGAAAATAACAACAAAGAAAGTCAGGATATTGCTGAAAATAGCAACGAGAATATCGCAAAAGATTGTTTAGATGATCGAGCTTCGAAGCGAGCAAGATATGATGATGAAAAACCGGAAAAATCTATAGCTGATGTTCTACAAGCAATACAAAGTAAGTGTTACATAATTTATATTTATTTATTATTATTTGTTTTTGAATCAAATGAATTTACATTTACCGTACTTAAAACCGAAACTAAAAAATAGCCCTATCTAAAAATATTGCCAAAAAGAAAAGTAAGAGGCAAAATAATCCGCAGATTTGGTTCGGATAAAATTGGGCACATCCGAGCCTAACTTCCGTGATTTAAAGTTTAATCCGAAAATAAAAAAAGTCAACATGATCTGTCGTAAAAAAAGCTACGTACTCTGAACCCAACCCACTAAAAAGAAAAAAAAAATCCAATGTAATCTACAAATCCGGTTTGTGTAAAATCGGATGCATTCTAAATTCGATTCAAATTCTAAAACGTGAGTTATTCCGACGCGAGGGAATAAAACACTATCAACCCAAACTGGCCGAAAAAAACGAAAAAGAAAATCCAAAATGTCGGGCTCGGGTAACATCAAATGACCCGACTCGATTCAGGGTTGTAACAGGAAGTATTAATATTTGAAATATACATGGGTTTTCTCATTTATTTATAAAATAACGCATATTTTTATTACAGAACAACAAAAAATCTGTTATCCGGCATTTAAGTAACCCAGAAGCCCAACTAATCGGCAAAATTTGGAGACTCCTTTATTTTTATTTTCTAATAAATAATTGAATCATTTTTAGTGCATAGAAATTATTTACAACAAGCTATTTTTTTTATTATTATTATTTTACTTAATTAGAAATTATTCTTTTTAAAGAAATATTTAACAAAGATCGTTATACTACATTATATTTTAAGTGTGTTTACACTAGAATATTTTAAAACTGAATGTATTTGTAGCATCTACATTTACGGGAAATTAAAAGATAAAAAGGCAGTCCAGAGTAAATTTTAATTTTGTTTGTGATTTATTGTTGTATTTTTATCAGTTTAGGCCTTATTCTTCTCAGCCGGCTCCCGATGAATGAAATTCTCAACTTCGCGTTGTTGAATTAGAGGATAAAAATTTTTTTAACTGTCTAAAACCGCAAACCGATTTAATAATAATGTTATTATAGATAAAATAAAAAAAGATTTTTTACTTTCTCCTTATTTATTATTTAAAAAAATAATTGAAAAAAATTGCTATCTCTTTTGCTAATTATTCGATTGTGTTCAAATTTTCAGCAAATTCATATAATAGTAAATTAGGCCACTTACCAAATTTCTATTAAAATATCATTAGTTTTCAAGAAATTAGATCTCCCCTAAAAAACGTTCATTACCTGAACCACTCCTAGAGGGAAAAAAATGACAATTTAGTTTGTTTTCATAGTGATCGGAGAGCAGAATTCGACCGGTTTCAGCTTGCATCTGACGATGTTCTTAGCTATGCAGAAAGGAATCAGTATTACGGTGGGTGGGCTGCATTTGTGTTGGCCAAGTATAATTGAGCAACACAAGTTAAATATATCGCAGAAAATAATTACAATAAATAAATCTAACATTATAAAATGTTAATAAATAAATTTAGAAATTAGATGCTAACACAAAATATTGTTTACATTTATTTTAAATTCGGCAAAAGTAACTTTATCAAATACAAATTTAATAATAATAAATAATTATTTGATAGACTTTTTGATGATAGGAAAACAGGCCAAAATGATTTTCCGTTTTACGGTTACAACGACCCCTCCCCGCAATTAATCGAGCTTTAATAAAACTTTTAATTGTTATTATAGTAGTAATTTTATTATAGTACTGCGTGTGTGCACAAATCAGGTCTCCATAAATAAATGCTCAAAATTTTTTTGCTTAATAATGCAGTCATTATCCCTCCTAAAATGAGGCCATATTTCGTAAAAAAAAATTTGGAAAACTAAGAAAAACAGAATCATCTTTTAAGAAGAGTAGCCAAGGAGATATTTTAAATATAATGAATGTATCAATAGCAATAAACTTTAAATTAGCAAAAGGAATTCGGAAGCTGTGTGACCAGCCCCCTTAATGACACATTTAAAGCATTTAAATTTTTTTTTTTTTAATTATTGTTATTCAAGTCAATTTGCTTTAAATTTATAGCTATTCATCATTAATATTATTGCACACAGTTATACATTTTGGAGACATATGCATACAGATTATGATACTTTAAGCATAAATGCTTTCAAATATTTTTGAAAAAAAAAAAAAAAAATGCAAAAAATTTTGTTTTTTAGTACGGGGATAAAAGACCTGCTATTGTATATGTTTTATGCTGATAAATTTAGAATAAAACTAGCTTTAATTTTAAGTAAACTCATAATTTATGGAATTTTTAAGAAATAGAATATTTTGTTACAAGTATGCTCTTTTAAGAAAGCATATTTTATTTCTTGTAGAACTTTCTGAAGAACTTAACGAATTGAAAAAGATGCCAAAACATCAAGATCAACCAGTAATGTCTAAACATGAAGGCCGAGATTTAACATTAACAGATGAAGAAATAGAAATTCTTTTGAAGTCACAGAGATCTGTGGCAGGAATATTGAAGTGGGCAGGAACACTAAAATTCGAAAGATGTGATGATGGGATTCGATGCCAAGTTTGCCAAACAACTATCTCCTATGACTTCAATGATGGAGAAGATTTTACAGCACAGGAGGACATTTTACCTCTTACTTTTCGGCATTTAAAATTTGATTTGATACGTCACTCAAAAACTTCTACACACATTGAGAATCTGAAACGTGTCAATAAATTAAATTTAATTGAAAAACAAGAATATGATACAGGTAAACAAGCAGCTATAAACTGTGCTAGTGCAGCATATCTTACATACAAGCTTGAATCCTCATACAGAGATTATGAAATTATCATTGCAGAATTTTATAACTCTGGAGGAGTGGTTGGACTAAAAAACCATTCAAAAGAATTTGCAAGAAATTTTTTACCGCATGTATATCTTACATTATCAAAAGAAATTTGTAACTTTATTATTTCAAATGATTTACCTTTTGGCATTATAGCTGATAAAATGACCGCTAATCGCAGAAGTCGCCACATAATTGGTTTGAGGGTACCAATTCTTGATATAAACAGTAAATATTTATTTCAGTCAATCTACTTGGAACACAATCCAGCAACTGATTTGACTGGCAACGGCTTAGCTATGCATATATTACAAACTCTAGAAAAATTTGGCTTGGACTTAAGTTATATACGTAATCATCTTGTTGGTCTTGCCTTAGACGGCCAATATATTATTCAAGATGTTGGGAAACATTTAGAAAATAAACTCATGAAAAGTATTTTAGTATCATGGGACCCCATGCACAGAATAGAGCTTAGCAAGAAGCACGCTGATACTCCGAAAATAGTAGCAGAGGCATTTGATTTGGTACATGATGCTATGAAAAACTTCTCGTCTGGAAAAAGCTTCGAAGTTCTTTTAAAATGTTCTGAACAGTTCTCTGGATTCTTTTACAGACCCAAACTTTTCAAGACTATGAAGTTTTCAGCCCATTGTGAAACAGTTTTTCACACATTTTTAGCAGATTATCAGACATTAATATCTGCCTGTGAACAAGACCCTGATGGTTTTGTATTAAGAGACAAATTAATGAATAAGTTAACAATGATAAATATTCTATCAGTTGCAGATATTTGTTCTGCTCTTGGGAAAACATCCAAAAAAGTACAAGAAACCGATAATATGCTTTGGGAGTACACATCTCATATTAAAAGCCTCATTTCATCCTTTGAAATTATGAAAACATATTTTGAGGAACTTTCAATTGTAGCCTCTGAAAAAGAAAATCAAAAGGTGGAGAAAAACACTCAATTTGCAGCTGCATTGGCAAAACTGCCTAAAACAATGTTTTTAAATTTAAAAACAGCACTGGAAATGTTTCCTCCATCAAATAGTGGTATTTCCAGTACATATCATGGCGTTCCCCTTCCTGAGACATCAATTGGTTCAAAAAATCTTAGATCCCAACACAAAATTAGTGAGTGGGATGAACTAAGAGATAATTTCTTGTGCTTATCAAGCTATGTGAAAATGCTAATTGGACAACTTAATGTATATTTTAGTAAAACTGAATCAGGTGATAAACCCTCAATGTTTGCTATCATTGACAAGAGTCATCTTTTGTTGAATTATGAATTTTTGATTTATCCAAACCCCAATGTTAGTATAGACGAAGCCAAAGAAAACAGGGGACTCACTGAAGAGAGCTTCAGTGATATTTTAAAAGTATTTCCTTTTGTGGAGTCCTCTATGGACTTAAAGACTTTGTGGTTTCAGTATCAAATATTCAATAAGTGGATGTGTGACAAAATATATGAAACTGTTATTGAGGGTGATGCACCAGATATAAAGCATTTATTTAAAATTGCACTGCATGAACTGAAAGAAAAACTTCCAACCTTTCTACAATTATTTCTTTTCATTATATCAATGCCTGTCTCTGAAGCTGTATGTGAGACTTGGGGCTCAGTAATTGATGTCGTTGGAAAGCATAGGCTGCGATCAAAAGATGGGACAGATGAAGAAGTGGATACTAATGATAAGAGAGTTTTTATTCAACTAAATGGACCCCCATCTGGTTATAAAGGTACCCGAAGGTTTTTAAAAGCGGCTCTATTGTCTATGTATGGATCTGCTTATCCTTCGCATTTCAGAAATCCCACAAGAAGTGAGATGATGAAACGATACATTACATCAAAAGTTATAAGTAAAATTAATGAAAATGCATCATGCTTACCATGCTTTAAATAAAATAATTAAAAAAAATCTTAGTTTAATGTATTATTTATTCATTAAAATTACACGGAAAGTTTGCAGACAGATTATAAAATTTTAAAAGCTTGTCGCAGACAGCTGCAAAACTTTCTGCCACTGGGCTTGTATTTAATACACTTCACAATACTTCGCTGTTATATGGACTTAGGCGCTTTAATAAAAATTTTGACGTAGTTCGGGCTTAAGAAAGTGAGTATTTTACTGAATAATACAAATAAATGAAAAATAAATTCTAAGAAATACTAATAAAAGAAAAATGAAGCGTTATATTGATCTATGTATATTTACAAATGCATCTGCTAGCACTAATTAGATAATTTATGTGTATATAATAGGAGATAAATAGCTTTTGATTCTGTATTTCTATGCTTTAAAGCATTAACGTTTGTGTGTTTTTCGTTATCATTGGGAGTACCTAGCAGATTTAAAAAATAATGTGGGTAAAAAATGTTGGTAACTATCTTTGCTGCAAAATATACTATATTTTGCGTAGGAACAATAATCACCATCAATGCACGAGCAAAAAAAAGTTCTAAAATTGAGAATTCTTTGATGTTGATATGACTAAAAATTTAAAATCTTTTTTTTTTGGTGGCAACTTTTAGGTTATAGTATTCTCGTTATGAACGATTTCTAAAACATTCGACAATTTAATTTCACAAATTAAACATTTTTTTTCTAGAAAAAGTTTTAAACCCAATTTTTTGAGAATATTGCAATTTCTAGGATACTGTTGGTGTCAGAAACTATAACTTTGGCATCACAGTAACTTATAAGATGTAAGTGCTCGTTTAGGACAAATTTAAAAAAAAAAAGATTCCTTAACTCTTATCGACAACCTCATTGCATCCGTGGAAAACAGATATTCAACATTATAAACTATTCGGACGGATTTCACACCGTATAAAATACACTCCATTCTCTTCAAACATAATAGTTTATGTTATTTATAATTTCTCAAATCGGTGCGAAGCTTCTGTTTATGCTCATGACATCATTTCAAAGCGTTATATTTCCAATATAGGAAAATTTGGTGTTTTATTTTCTATGTTACTTTTAACATTTTGCATATTTCCAATTTTATATCCATGCATGGTTTGCTTTTCTTTTATAAAAATAGTATATGGAACTTTATATATAAGATTTTGTAATTCTATGATTCAATATGCTTATTTTCATCATATTTTATCATAATGAATGACCAATTAAAGGTAACATCTCATTTTCTTTTCTTATCGCAAGTTATTAAATGTTTATTCTCAGCAATATCGCTCAGACTAATCCCTCTGAGGGAAGTCCTAGTAATAAATATCTTTATGAATCTGAAGATAATGGTTTCCTTTTACACTTTTAACATCCAATTTTGATTTTTTAATATGTAGAGTCTAATTTTTTAAGTTACTGTAATTTTTCCAGCTTATTGAAAATGTGCTTGAACCCAAAATTTTCAGATTATTAGTTAACTGGTGTTAAAAAATTTATTATGTATAATAAGCACATGATTTCATCTACATTGTTCATGTTTTACTATTTATTCTTTAAACTTATTAATGCTAAATACATAATGATGAAATAGGAATGGATATTGGTAATAAAGTTATATTTTATAACTAATATTGAACACATTCTCAAAAATCATCCAATTCTAAAATCACATGAAATGTAACTTATTTCCTGCTATTTGAATAAATTATACAAAATTATTTATAATAAGAAATTGAGTATCCCTATATTTTCTTAAGTTTGAGAAAATTCTTCTTTTTATTATATATTTCTATTGCAATCTTTGTAATATTCAGTATAATCCACTTAAAAAAAAAAAATAAATAAAAAAAAGAAAAAAAAAAAGAAAAAGGAAAAATTGTTATATTATGTTCAATCAATTTATAAAATCTTGATTTAAAATATTTAGAAAAATAAAAATTGTTGTGGTTAAAAGATAATTTGACATTTTTTTAAAAGATAAAAATATCTTTCATTGATTTAATCTGAATGCAGATTTTGATTTTAATTGCAAGTAAATCAGGCATTTCTTAATATTATTTTTAAGTCATATTTTTAATAATTAATATTCATAAGTGATTAACAAAATCTAAAACTCTTGGAATCAGACATATTTTTGTAAGGATTGATATGTTGCATTTGTCTTATTGTTCAATTACTATTTAAACTATTAAATAAAGATCAAAATTAAAAAAATATATATATATTACTTAAGATTTATTTTAAAGCTGAACTTTAATTTAGCATTATGTATATACATTGAGTATTTTGAGTGTTTGATTTCTTCTAAAAGGTTTTTAGCAATTTTAACTTTCTGATTAAAATCACTGATTTTATTTAGATTTTTTTAAACTATATATTTTTTAAGTTTTAAATTGGTGCAAAAAAGTATTAAAATCTATTATTAACATAATTTATAATGATTTTTAACTCATAACTATTAAATAAATCAAAAAAGTTTTAAAAGTATTGAAACTTGTTAATAAATTATAAAGTTTGTAAATACTAGTAAGTTTTAATCAGTCATAAAAAATATTAATTTGAAAATGATATTTAATTAAATTATTATAATTCACATTGTCATACCTTTCTTTGTCAAATTATTCACTCATTTATATTAAATAAACTCCAGTTTAAAGAATGATTCTCTTATTTTTTTTCATTCTACTTTTATAAATTAAAAATATATAACAAATTACAGTTAAAGAAAAATGAAAGGATAACATCTGTTCAAACAAAAATCTATATGTAAGGATAAAAAAAATACATTTAATGTTAAAAAAAAGTTAAGCACAGAAGCTGTCAAGAAAACAAAATTTGTATAGCGCTTGAAAATACTTAAATTTTCCAAAAGTATTTTTTTTTGGCCACTAAAAGTCCTTCTTTTGAATGCAAAATCAGCAAAATGACCTTAAAGGTTCTCTATTTTACTCTTCTATTATTTTAAAATGAAAATTAAAACTTTAATTTCAGCAGAATTCAGGGTTGGCGAGTTTTTGCCGAAGGTGGAAAAAAACGCAGAAAAAACCTGGTTAAAACCGTCCCGGCAAAAATAGGTTTTTGCCAAAAAGGTGGCAAAAATAGACTGTCCATTTAATTTTTTCCCCAGAGAGAGAAAAAATATTTCGCGAAAGAAAAAATAAACTGCATACTTAATTGAAGAATCAATATTATTCTAAATTTATTTTAACTTTTAAGTTAAATAAGAATAATTATGCACTTTATGAAAGAATACTAACTTTTATAACAAGATTATAAATGAAATAAATTCCAATTTTATATAAATGAATAGAAACTTCTTTATTCATGTTTATACAATTATTAATAATTTACATAATAGAACTGTTGAGACTGAGTAAAGCACTTGAGCATCTGTTGATAGCTTATTTTAGCCACTTTTTGTTAAATATTAAACACGGATATTTGTTTCGTTAATAAGAATTTTTCTGACAAAAAATGGAGACAGTTAGAAGTAAAAGAAATAAAAAAGAATTATATTTTTAACAAACAATTCACTTGGTAAAATATGACGTCATAATTGAAATAAAACAGGTATTTTATAGTAGTTGTTAAAAATACAAGAAACATGGATATCAATAACTCATGCATAATGACATCATTGCCGAAACTTCAGTGAAGGCTTACTTTGGTGACTCGAAATTTATTGTTCATGAAATTGTTCGAAATTTATTGTTTATTCCGTCTGTCTGTTTTGCGATAACTGCTGCAAAATGCAATCAAATTTTTGTTTTTGGAAAAAAAATTTATAACTCTAGATTACTAATTTCACATTTGAAAAAGTTCCTTATACATCAGATTCAGGTGTTTGTGGTTGGCAGGCATGTAGAAGTATGAGGTTAATGAAAAATGCTTGTCCAAACTGTTACTTATCCTTATAAATCAAAATGTATAAAGAAATGCAAGATATACGATAACCATTAGCACAATCAATAGAAATTTGAAAATTTAAATTTAATGAGATTACAGGGGGTTTAATGAAAAATGCTTGTGCAAACTGTTACTTATCCTTATAAATCAAAATGTATAAAGAAATGCAAGATATACGATAACCATTAGCACAATTAATAGAAATTTGAAAATTTAAATTTAATGAGACTACAGGGGGTTTAATGAAAAATGCTTGTCCAAACTGTTACTTATCCTTATAAATCAAAATGTATAAAGAAATGCAAGATATACGATAACCATTAGCACAATTAATAGAAATTTGAAAATTTAAATTTAATGAGACTACCGGGGGGTGGAGCCCCCCTGAAGAGATCTACTATGTTATAATAAAAAAACAAAAATAATAGATCATGAAAATTTCAGAATTTTCTAACTTAACTAAAAATTTAATTTAATGGATTTGATGGCTGAAAACTCCTTATTCTTATTGTATTCTTATAAATAATTATGTAATTTGAAAATTTTAAATTACTGGTTTCAGAAAGTTGACTTTTGCCCAAAGTGTGTTTAAAAAAAAAATGATGTGCAAAGCTGACGTTGAGGCTCCTGATCTTCAGATTTATTAGTTTTAATTGTTTGTAGAAAATAATCTTATTTTCAAGATACGTTAGGCTTAGCTCTATGTTAAAAAAAAAGGTTATCAAAAAGATTTATTTTTCAAAATAACCTTTTGTTAATGGTTGTCTTAATGTCCTTTCTGAATATTTAAATTGCATCCAAAATCGGTTAGTCAGAATAATTGAAGTTTCACCGTAATAATTAAATTAGCCCTGAAATTTACATATTTATTTTTGTTTGAAATATTAGTAATTGCATAATTTGTTTTTCTGTTTTTGTATTCTTTATTTATTGTTTTTAGACTGCAAGCTGAATGTGCACAAGCGCAAATGTCTAGAATGTATTCCTATCGATTGTACCGGTGAAGCACCTAAAGATAGTAAGTTTAACTTTTTTTGAAATAATCATGTCATCATTATTTTCATCTTAAAATTACCTATGCTTTCATTTATGTTGCCTCTTTTCCCATAATCATTATTAATGCTCTGAAAATCATCCTAGTGAAAATGCTTCTGTGTTTATTGTGGCCTTGTTGGATTATCCTTTATGCCAGATCAGCTAATTTTAGCCTAAGTGAGTGTCTTACTGTCTGTGTTTGTGTGTGTCTGTGTATAAGTGGAGAAATAAAATAAAAACGAAATATTTAACCAAGCATTATAAGCAATTAAATTTCAGTACAGGTTGAGTATATTTTTATTGCTTAGAAATATAGATTCAGATCTATAATCTCTTGAAAAGTTTTCTCTGGAAGTATATCTCCTAAGATTTCATGTTTGAAAATAGACTCTTAACAACATTTTCTCTGGCCTTTACTATTATTAATTACAGCTGATTAAAAAAATTCTTAGACAAAAATCTCCATATTTAACCCCCATCTATCAGATAGGTCCAATAAATGCAACATGTACATTCAAAATGATTTTTCTCTTTTAAGGACTGATCATTAGTATATTTTGGAATTATATACATTTTACATATTATGCAAATTTAGAATATTTATAGTCTGGTAGGAATCAATTAAGGTTTTAAGGTAAAATAATATACAGTAGAACCCTAATAATCCGGGTCGGTTTTTTCATTTTTTTTTTCAACTTTGAGAAGCGATTGGTGGAATTTTTTTGTTTTATTATACAGAATACGATGATGCAACAAGTTAATGTTATGGAAATTAGCCAATCGCTTCTCAAACTTGAAAAAAAAAGCGAAAAACCCGATCCGGATTATCGGGGTTCTACTGTAATTTTAGCCTCATAGGCAGACGGTTAAAGATTCTCCCATTTGTTGTGCAGATAGTTTATAAAGTCAGATATTGTAATATAGCAAACTTTTTATATTATTTGATTAATTTTTGAATAAAATATTAATTTACTGATATTATCATTATTGTCGATCTTTGGTGGAGGGGACTAAGGCATAATTTAGAGTCTACTTAGGGCCCCTTCAGAAAAATCAATTTAATAAAACATGCTCCATCACAAAAATCTATTTAATAAAACAGGATCCTACACAAAATTCTTCTTATTAAAATAAGCCCCTTTATAAAAATTCAATTCCATAAAACCACATTCTTCATTAATTTGCAAACATATAATTTCACCAGAAAAAAAAATCTATACAAAAATTATTATTTTTTACAAAAATATGTAAAATTTTACAAAAAAAAACTTTTCGCTTTTCACTATTGTTTTGTGAAAGTCCCCCCCCCCCCCAAAAAAAAAAATGAATAAATCCCTGTTTTGTTTATTGTTATGAATTCTTTATCATTCAGCTTTAGATTCTCTCTTTGTATTTCTTCCATAAAATATTAAGTAAAATTTTTGTTTAATATTCGGTAAATAATGTCTTTTTATAGTCTTTTTTAAGATACATATTAATTCTTTCAAATTTAATCAGTTTGATTATAATTCTTTTCATATTTAATATTTATTTGTTATTCAAGATTCTGAAAATGTAAAGAATGCTGTATCTGAAAATGATAATGAAAAAGGTGACCACATTGATGAAGAATCTGGTGAAGAAAGTGATAATTCAGTAGAAAAACCAAGTGCTTATCAAGACTTACAAGATGATGAATCTAAAGTCCCTGTTCAGTAAGTTAACACACTTCATAAGCATTATTTATAACAAAAATATTACTTAATTCTGAGGAATCATATTCAGCTGCACAATCTGAGCAAAGTGAAAACTAATATACAGCACAAAATTATTCTGGGGCATATATATCTAGCATAGATATTAAACCCTTTCATAAAGTAGAACTAAAAAAAAGATAGCTTTCTCTCTATTTTTTCATAAAGCCCCTATCACAGTGGAATTTATTGTGGCAACTGTTTTGATTATTTAATTGCTTTTATGTTCAGACTGTCCAATACTTTTGTAACAGACAGTGCATATACATGCCATATATAATATGCTGAATATCCTCAAGTTCAGACACCGGTGTTTTTAAACATTAAATTTTTGATTTATTTAATTAGTCTGCAATTCAGCAATTATATAATACAAGAATTTCTTAAGGATATCCAGAGATTAAAAGAAGTATATTTGACACTTGTTCAAAATATAGATGCTTTTTTTGACAAAACCCTGAAATGTTGTTGAATCTTATGAGGCATTCTTAGTCATCAATCAAGAAATTTCTAATATTTCCTTTTATTCTTAGATAATATAGCAAATTCTTGCGAGACATTAGATTGTAAAATTGAAATCTCATTATTCGTCAACATATGTTAGTTAAAAGAAAGTAATTATAAATTATCTATTTTGGTCCTTGATTTTTATCCAAAGAAATGTGTAGAAATCCTGGAAAAAAAAATCATTGCTTAAAAGCAGTATTTTATCATTTTCGTTTATAAATTGTATTTAATCCATGAGTTTTATTTATTTTCTTTTTCTAAAGAAACCATTTTTTTAAATTTCTTTTTTATAGTGAAGCATCCAGCAACAACATTCCTCTTCAAAGAATTGTACAAAGTATAAAACACACTAAAGGCAAAAATTACAAAGTTATGAAAGAAGGATGGTTAGTGCATCATACTAACAAAGAGGGAATGGTATGCAATATCAACTTTATCTACTTTGTTTGTTATACAAGTGACATTTTAAACATATGGAATATGAAAGTTTTGAGATTTAATATTATTTTTCCTAATAGATATATTTCCTAATATCTGAACATTTTATTTCAGAGGAAAAGACATTTTTGGAGATTAGATACAAAAAGTGTCACACTATTTCAAAATGATACTACTTCAAAGTATTATAAGGTATTTATGTTTTACTTATTTCTATGTGGTATATATATTGCTCACAAGAAAAAAAAAAAATGTATACATACAGTGTTCTCGCTGTCGCTCACCATTGTGCCAAATTGCGACTAAATTCCATTTGACGAGCAAACAAGCAATTAGATTCACCAAATTGCTAGTGCTCAATTTTTGCTTTTTCTTTCTTTTCTTTCTTCTTCTTTTTTTTTTTCATACACATGCATATATATATATATATTTAATATATTTGTAGCAGATAGTTGTAATTAGATTAATAACAATCGTTGTCGCAGTTATAAAAACTTAGATTATTTTAGAACATATTGAAAAAAAGGAGTACATTAAAGTATTAAGGATTCTTTTTGTGTGTGCTACACGGTGATTTTATTTTGCTAATACTTTTTTAGGCAAATGTTTTTTATTTTTAATTAGTCAAATTACTAACATTCGTCAAATGTCACTGTATATATATATATATATATATATATATATATATATATTGTCTGTTCAGTTTAAAGCAATTCATTTTGAATATTCACACTAAATAACTTATGTTTTTCAAATTTTTATATTATATTGTTGCAAAACAAATATGAATTTTAATTAAAAAAAAGTTTTGAGTAAAAAAAATATAAAATTACAGGGAAATTTTCTGCTACTACATCAGAACTCAGCAACTGATCTTCAGGAAGTATGAAATCAAAAATGAGCTAGTTTTATTGTATGGCATTCTGTTAAACATAATTTTTTAAATCTTGGTTACTTATCTCTTTATATATAATAATAATCAATTTATGTATAAATGCCATAAAACAATTCACAAAAAATTAAATTCGGTTTTGAATTTCAAATAAACATTAATGAAAAAACAATAAAATTTGTGTTCAGCTAAAAAATTGAAGCCAGATTTCTTTTGCTAATATTGAAAGTTTCTGCAAAATGGGGAAAAAATCTTTAAAATCACATAAAAAAAATAACCCAAAAAGTGGCTTTGGTAGACATAACTACGGTCATGGGTGTCTTTTCAAATCCTGTAGCTCTACATTTAGCAGTCTCTTCAGAACACAGTGCACAGACACACAGGCAAACTTGTTATAGATTATTATACATTTATTATTAAAAGAAGTTATATCGAGCTCAATTCTGGCATTTTATAGATTTTTCTCCCTTTTGTTTATGGTTAATATGTAATGCAATCACTTTAAGGTAGTGTGTGTTCTAAATTAGTTTATTATACTACATAAAAAAAGCTGCTAAAAGTAGTTGTTGGTAATTTCTTAATTATTAACAATTTGTAAAAACAGCACAAAGAATAACATTTCTTTCAAATAAAACAGTTATTTATAGTGACTGTTATAAACAGTAAGAAAACTTACAAGTCATAATTAAGTGATTACATAGCAAGAAAATATTGTAATTGCATCATAAAAACTTTATTTACACAAATTGAAATTTAAAAGCGAAATAAAATATTAAATTTAATTAAATGTATTAATATGAGTTAAAAGTTGTAAAGGGAAGAACTTATGTCACATGCAATATAATAATCTTGCCAAATACTTTAATTTTAAAAAATAATTTATTTATATAATTTATTTAAATAATTTATTTCACATTTTTGGATAATCTTTAAACTATTGCTGCCAACTTTAAAGCACTGAAAAAAAAAAAAAAAAAAAAAAAAAAAATTCAAAATAATAAAATCAATATGCTTAAAAGATAATAAATAGAAGAAATTATGTCATACTTAAAACGACCAAACAATAATATTGAAAAAAATACATATATATTTACATGAGACATTTTTTGAGGGGATCATTTTAACAATTGTGAGTTCTATGACAGCACAAATAACTTTTCCTTTTTAATAAAAAAAAGTACTTTTACTTGAATATTAATAAAAGAAAGAAAACTTTGGGGATAATTACATCAAATTTAAAACAATGCATTTAAAATATCATATTTAAAACAGATGTCTTATAAGATTGTGGGTAACCTTGTTTAAAAATACCAAGATGCAAAGCGACTTTTTATTTAATTCATTCTATATTAACTTATTTGCAAATGATTAACTGATCTTGTTCAATCAAAGACGAAAATGGCCATTGGATTTCTTAAACAGAAACTTATTCGACCTTAAATTTCTCCAATCACAGAGAATTGAAACCCATTTATAGGAAGATTGGGACTGATTTTTTATTTATAATTCAATCTTCTGCAATTTTTTTAAGCCAATAAAATTAGCATGTTTATAAACTCCTAGTAAAAAAAAAAAACAAAAAAAAAAAACATAGTTTTACAAAAGCAGGGTCCTGTGATTTTTAATTTTTATCTCTAGTGTCTCAACTTTATCAGAAGACTTAAATTTTTAAATTCCAAAAGGATTCAAAATTCTTAATTATAAAACTTTTGCATGATTTTGTGCAAAATAATTTCTACCTGCCCTAACTTTCAATATTTTTTGTTTTAGGAAATTCCTTTATCAGAAATCTTATCTGTAGAAATTTCCAAGCAGAACATTTGTTCTGAACACAATCAGGGATATTACCTTGAATTAAGAACAGCAAATGTAGATTATTATGTGACAGATGAAATCAATAATTTAAAAGCTTGGGATGCTGCAATTCACCATGCATTAATGCCTGTTGATTCTCCTAAAAGTACTAATCCGTCAAATCAAGTAACTAAAGGTAAGATTTTTTCTTATCTTTACTTGCATAATATATAATGTGTATAAATATTATATAAGCATAATAAGAATGTATATTACGTATAAACGCATGTTAATAGATTATTTATTATATATTTGTTGCTTGTTGGGTTTTGGATTACTTAAATAAATATAGTACCACAATGTTTTACTACACCAGTTTATTAATTTCTTGAGTGTTTTGAGCATTGACAAATGCTATTCTTTTACTTTATTTTATTTGTAAAATTTTTTTTTCTTTGATAGTTGTGTTTTTTATGCTGTTTTTGAGCTAAAATTAATATATAATATTTAGGGCTTTTTAAAAATTTTGAAAAGTTAAATATTTCAAACATAAAAATTTGATAAATAACATGGCATGTGTATTTAATTTCTAAGACGTTATGCTTTATTTAGTTAGTTCAATCATTCAGATCATTATCTGTTCTATAGAATCTTTAAAAAATAAGAGAGAATAACTGTATGTTTGTTTCTTTAATTTTAAGATACATAAATAAGCTTGAAAGTATATTAAAATATTAAACTAATGAGATTAATATATTATCATCAGTGATGCCGCTGGACTTGAAAAATCCGGGGTCCTGAGGACCCAGACTTCTAAAATTCTGGATCCTTTTTTTTTGCAAAAGCAGGTCCCCACTAATAATAAGTCATATTTTTAGATGCAAAAATTGAACTTGGTCATTTTCAAAAGAAAAATTAAATGCAATAATTATTGTTTTAATAATAATGTATAAATAAAGCTAATATTATTATTTTTTAATTATTAAGAGAAATCTTCTTTACTTTTTTAAAAATAAATGTACAAGATACAAAATAAATTATAAAATAATGCTTATTTGAGTGTAGAAGATAACAAGTATTACTATTTTCTGCATTTTTTTTTAAAAAGGGGCAAAACTGATTTATAGAAAAAGACATTTTTCCTGAAAAAAGAATGCTTTTGTTGAGTAAAGGAAAGGGGTACTTTTTGTTTAATGTATGGGTGTTTTCAGAAGTTACAGTCACTTAAAAAGATTTTGAACAGTCAAAAACAGATTGTAAATTTCAAAAATCTGTTTTTGGAGTAGCAAAAAAAAAAAAAAAAAAATAATAATAATAATAATTTGGAAGCAGGAAAGTTAATTTTTGGAACAGAAAAATTCTGTCCTTGCATTAACTTTTTTTTTTTTTTTTTGTTTGTACCCCTTTGACGAAATTTGCCTTTTTTTCATGATTTTTTGATGAAATGTGCTGGTTTTTCGCGATCTTTTGAAGAAAGTTACCGTTTTATCACGATTTTTTGATGAAAATTGCAGTTTTTTGCGAATCTTTTGACAAAATTTGCCGTTTTATTGTGATTTTTAAATTTGTCGGTTTTTGAGATTTTTTGAGGAAATCTGCCATTTTTTTTGCAAATCTTTTGATGAAATTTGTCAGAAACTATTCATTATTTCGTGATTTTTTAACGAAATTTGCCTTTTGTGATTCTTTGACGAAATGTGCCTGTTTTTAGGGATCTTTTGACAAAATGTGCCAGTTTTTCGTGATCTTTTGGCGAAAGTTATCGTTTTATCACATTTTTTGATTTTAATTGCCGTTTTTCGCAAATCTTTTGACAAGATTTGCTGTTTTATTGTGGTTTTGGATGAAATTTGTCATTTTTTTCCTGGATCTTTTGTGGAAATAGGCTTTGTTTTGGTATTTTGTAGCAAAATTAGCCATTTTTTACTTAGTTGTTTTAGAAATTATTTGTTATTTCGCTATTTTGTAACAAAATTTGCCCTTTTTTTGCGATTTTTTTTTTTTTTTTTTTTTTTTTTTTTTTTTTTCAAGAAAAAAACGTTTTATAGCCCCATTTTTTTGTGGCCTATCGACGATTTTTTTTCGTATATTACGTGCTATAGCACGTCTGCGGCATCCTAATCATTATAAGGGAAAGTAGAAAGATAACCATTATTTGATATTGATGTTGTTCAAAATTACTGTCAGTATGACTTACAAGTATGCCATTAGTTATCAATAACTATCAAAATTCGAAAATCAATTACAGTCATGAATTGAAATCAACTATAGTCAAGATTCAAAATTCTGTATTAGCACTTTTTTATTTCTTGATTCCATTATGTTGCAAAAATAAATTCTATTTGTAGGAAATTTGCCTCTTAGTTAATTTATTTCATTATTATGCATTTAATTAAGTGCATTTCTAAAAATGATAAATATTTATACGGATTGTTATGGGACTCTATAAGTGCATTATGTTGGCACAGTCAAAGCGACTACAATATCCTAATATATGTAAATTCTCATTTGTGTAGACTTTCAAGAGAGACCATTTTTTGGGCAAATTAAACTTTGTAAGAATTTTAATGATGTAAAATAATCTTTTGTCTTGAATAAATTGAACTAAGTTTTTGCTTGAAATTAAATAGGTACTAACTTTATGTTAAAAGAAACATAGGATAAGAATAAAGAAAAGAAATAAATTACTCGGGACAAATTAAAGATGAAAAGAAATGGACGTACTTACATAATGTTATTTTAATAAAAGTAAACTCTCGCATTTCATTGTGATAGTTAAAAGATGATTTCTTACCCCACCATTTTCCAAATTTGAGACACTTGAAAATTTGGTCTATTTCATCACATTTTGATATGTAGTATGAGTGAACAGTTGTTAAGAATTTTTGAACCGAATACAGTTTTGCTGACAGAATTTTTTTCATTTTTCATCACCCCACTAACAATTTCTTGATCTTTTAATAATTAAAGTTGCACCAAATTTTGCTTTTGAAGTTATATACAATTCTGTCGGTCTATTTATAAAAGAATTTTCTGCGTTAACTAGACCTGCTAACTGCTACGAGAAAATTATAGTTGCTACAATTTGGCCCTATAAATTACAATGCTATGAAAATAGGTTATAAACTATGATTTTTTGCAAAAAATACATTTTTTTTAGTTGCGATTTTTAATCAATGCAAAATATTTTTTCAGGATTGATTCTGTTCTGAAATTTTGAAGCATTCAATTTTGAAAGTTTTAAAAAGTTGGCCATTAATGCAAAAATTTGAGCATTTAAAAATGCTCAACGGGAAAAAAAAAATCTAGGCTGTAAAACAAACTTTTTAACATAAAACCCCTCTTAATGGCTATTAATCATGAGTAAATCATGTTTTTAGAAATATTGATACAAGAAATCCTTACCTTAGAAGCAGGGGTGCAACTTTAAGAGTTTTCTGAGGGGAAAATTTCTTTGAGAAGTAGAGTTTGAAACAGTGTGCGGAATCATGCAATTTGCACACAGAAAAGGAAAATACTATATAATGAAAAATGCTGTACAGTACCCCTTGATTTTTCCTCTTGCATATTATTTCGCAGACCTATGATTCTTCTGTGAGTGTATATAAAAATTTCTTGAAAGTCTGCTAATTTTTTTCTCTTATGGAATTTTTCTAAATCCATTCATAGAAAATTGAGAATTTTCTCAAATGATTGTGAAAAATATCTTGTATTTCGTTAAAAATCTCAGAAACAAATAGTGATTATCTTCTGTTGGTCATCAAATAAAATCACTAATTTCGTTAAAAGTTTAAAAAGAAAGTGTAAATTTCCTCAAAAGATTGCATTATAAAATCACAAATTTCTTTAAACATGCTGCAAATTTCATTAAAAAAATGCAAAAACGAGTAGTAGATTTCATTAGTTATTTGTATAAAGATATAAAAAATGTTGCCAATTGGTCATGATAAACTATCATGAATTTTGACAAAAAATCGAAAAAAAAAAAAAAATTTTCAATTGATCACAGAAGCAAATAAATTTTATTAAAGAATCTATGAAAGAAAACACAAATTTTGCCAAAAGATTGTGGAAAGAAAATGCAAATTTCATCAAAATATCACAGAAAAAACATAAATTTCACCAAAGAATCATGGTAAAAAATGCAAAAATTCATCAAAGAACTGAGGTAAAAAATGCAAGTTTCATCAAAATTTCATGGTAAAAATTAATTATGTCAGCAAAAAATCGTGATAAGGAAACATAACTGCTATTGTGGGGGGGGGGGGATGTAAATGTTTGAAATAATCACAGAAAAAAACTTAACTCAAAATCATCACTGGGCTAAAAAATTGAAACTGGGTTCCATTTACTAAAGTCAAAAGCTGCGAAACAAGAAGAAATGCTAAAAATGATACACAAATTTTTTGAAGAAAAAATTACTATATTGAGTTGAAAAGCTAAAACCTTCTGAATGTCAAAAATGGTTTTAACATGCAAAAAAACCAACCAATCTCTGCATTAATTTGAATTTTGTGTGCTACAGTTTCTCATTTTCAAAGGTTGGCAGATCTGTATTATCTGATGTGTAAGTAGTACATATTGTCAGAAATATCAGAAAGTGGACTGTTAATATTTTAATATATTTTATTATTTCCAGATGGCAATTGAAGTTTTATAGAGCTTCTGAGTTTAGCGCAAGGGCGCTAATTACAAATATGCTGTCCAGATGACAGTGAAGCTCATCTGATTGATTTACATATTTTACCAGCTATGTGGTTCTGATCTATTAATCAAACTTTGTAAAGAGAAACAAAATTACCCCCATTACTGGGGATATTTTTTTAAGTGGATAAGCATTAATGGGAGTCCATTATATTTTAAATATCCACTAACCGAGCTGCTGTGAAATATGCTCTTGGGAAGACATCTTTGACTATAAAGCATTTTGAAAACATATATATAAAAACCTTAGTTTTGTTGACATTAATGTGGATTCATTGACAAAAGAAAAAAAAAAAAATTGTGAGATTCTAATTTATTTGCATAAAGAAGAGTAAAGCATATTTTCTTCTTTTTTTTGCTCAAAGCTTGAATTTTCTTTTGTAATTATATTATACAAATATTTGAATTCACAATAAAGCTTAACCAGTTATCACCAGTAAAAACATTGTAAACTATCATTTGCAACAAGCTTGTATAAATAACTTTATTTGTAGCAAAATCTTTGCAAAACAGAAATATACTAATATGTGGAAGATTTTATTAAATAGGCAGAAGATTTGTATTCAACATACTTTAAATACTTAATGAGTACCTTTTATATATGAATAGAAAATACCGGCAGAGTTTTGCCAGTTGATTCAAAATTAAATAAAAATTTTATGTACATAACTTTAATAAAGCATGGTGAGTAAATATAACTGTTAGCAGATATTAAAAAAACAGCAAAAGTTACAATTCCAAAATAAAATCCATGGCATAAAAAGACAAGGAGAATAATATTTTCATTCCAACTTTATATTAGCAGTATAGGCAGGTCTACATACATGTTGTCATTTTCAGAAACAAAAAACTAAATGTTCATTGATGATTGAGCGATGAACAAATACGAGCAACTTCTGTAGATGCCAACAGACTAGTGATCTGATAATCACAATTCTGGAGTGCTACTTAGTAATGTATTTGCTGAAGAATTGTTACAAAGTAATGACATTTAAATTATGTCATGAAAAAAATAAAACATTCTAAACTTATATCTAACTACAATATAACAGTATTTTTATGCAAAATACTTCAAACTCTGAAGTAATAGAAAAATTAACTCACTGAGACTTTTTTTAAGCAATTAAATTAGTTCATTTAATCATTAAAATAAGACTGTTAAATTATTAACCCTATAATAAAATAATGTACAATAAACCCAAAAATAAATTTTTAGATGCTAATTTCACTGTAAGAAAAATAAAATTTTGGGTGCAAATTTCACTGTAAGACTTTTTTTTTTATATGTAAGGGGAGAGGAAGGGGGTTGTTGCATTGCATTTCTCTACCTCAAAAATGTTGTTGTTAAATTATGTTATTTATAATTTTCAGAGCCATGTAATGAAGTACCTGTAAAGAAAGATAATTCAGAACAGAATCTGGTAAGTGTTAACATTTTTTAAAGTTATTTATTTATTTATTTTTATTCTAATGAATGTAATCATTTATTTTCTGTTTTGTTTTTAGGATATTAGTTTGCAATATCAAATTTTTCCTGATGAAGTTCTTGGCTCTGGCCAGTTTGGCATTGTATATGGAGGTAATTGCTGTAGTCATTTTAAATATTTAACTTTTTTAGGATTATCTCCTTATGATTAATCAGCATGTTTTGTGTGGGAAAAGTGGCAATTTTATTTCATTAATCCTTAGAAAATTCTCAGTATTTTAGAAATCAAAATGTAGAATATTGAGCTTTATGTTTGATAGAAATATCAGCTTTGAAATAAAATGTTTTTCTATCAGCAAATGAGTCAATTTTTCTAAGTTTATTTGTGCTTAAATCAAAAAATTTTTTGATTATAATCAGATATCCAGGACTGATCCTAATTAATTTCTTTGTGGATTTAAAAAAATATTTTGAAAATGTAGTGCAAATTAATGAGAGAATTTTCTTATTACCGTATTTACTTGTGTATAAGGCACACTTTTTTTTCTAAAAAATTAGGGCAAAACTCCTAGGTGCGCCTTATACACGGAATAATTTTTTACTGTTGGATGCAGTCGAACAGTGTAATATGAAACAAGAAATTATTCAAAGAAGATATTAAAACTCGGAAAATGTTACTTAATTGAAGTATTACTGCATATTTATTTCATTCCTTGCAGTTTTTTATACATAGAGCTGATGACATTATCTAAACGCTAATTAGCAATTCTCTTTACCATCACTCATTCCTATTTCCCGTCATTCTCTTACAACCCAAAGTCTAAAAATGCATTTTTGTCTTGTTTTCTGGTCTGGTGTAATGTTTGTTTCGACTTTTTTTTACTGAAATTCATTTGGTCATTCTTCATTAGCATATCAAATGTATGGTGTGCATTATATACAAGATTTTAATAAATCGCCATTTTTACTTGTAAAGTAGGGGTGCACCTTATACACGCGTGCGCCCTATACACGAGTAAATACGGTATATATGAATTTAACTTCTGATATAAGATATCTTTAAGTTTTAAGAAATCTCCATAAAGCATATTACTGTGTGAGTAGTATTCTTTTTAACTTTGAGTGTTTTTAAGGGTTTTCCTGCAATTTTATAAAAATGCTTATAAAACTAGTGTTAATTTTCCCTCCACTGTTTGACCTTCTATTTGATATTTATTTTAAAATGCAATTCTATTAAAAGTGTTTTTGTCTATAGTTGGTTTAAATTATATTAGGCTAATGGAAATGGCTAATTAGTAAGAGTCGGCAAGTAATTTTTAAGTAGTCTGATTACTTTTGAAAATTTTTATAAAGGCCGAGAAAAAAAGTAATTTAAATACTTATTATTTTTAAATTCTTTCTGCATACACATACATATAATACGAAACAGAAAAGTGAGGTATTAGTTCTGAAAAAATACTTCATTTTAAAAAAAAAGGTATTCATTGGAAAAATTATACTTCTGGCTTTGAGTTAGTATTTTATTGTTTGGTTTACATGATGAACAGAATATGAGATAGCTAATAGTATCTTCAAATATTTGGGGTCCCATAATCTGGAACGACATTTGTTCTTCAAAAAATCCATTTTGATGAAAGTTGTTTCACATATATATGTGGAGCCTAATATAGTACCCAAGTTATTAACTAGTTTTTTTTTTGCAATTTTTAAAATTTTCTGAAACATGTTTACCTCCAAATTCTTAAAAGAATGCAATTTTATACTTTTGCAAGTCAAATATCTCTATTTAAAATAAAGGTTTTTCAAGGTTGAACAACTTTGCAGTCATGTCGTCCATTCTTGGCTGGAGCAGCTTCATAAAGTGATTTAAAAATTTGAGACAATTTATCTGTCTCTGCAAAGTCTTTGAATCTTGCTTCAAATTCCTTCACAAAACCTGACATAAAATTTATGGACACTGAAGCATGTATGTTAGAATTCTTTAAATATACATATATATGTGTGTGTATATTCAAAAATTATTAGAACATGAAAAAATTCTTAATTTGCAATACTTTTTTTGGCATCCAGACTTTGACCTTTTGCAGTCCGGGTGTTTCCCAAGGTTCATCATTTGCTGACCATGAGCTCAGAGGGTTAAAATGTAAACATTTTAGTATTTAAAATAAAATTATTGTAATTATAGTTGTCTTTGAACTATTACATTTTCAATATCATTAAAAAAAATTGTTTCTTCCATTTTAAATGTTTTAAATTTGATTTACTAATTAGGTGTACATCGCACTTCTGGCAGAGCTGTCGCTATTAAAGTAATTGACAAAATGCGTTTTCCTACCAAGCAAGAAGCTCAACTAAAGAATGAAGTCTCTATTCTACAAAATATTCATCATCCTGGTGTTGTTAATTTAGAAAAGATGTTCGAAACTCCAGAAAGGGTATATGTTTTTATATTTAAATTTCTTTCATTCCTGTTAAAAAGTAATCATGTCTATGTGCATATTTACACTACATTAATACCTTTTCATTATACATGTAACTTCAATAGGGAATGTGTGTAAGTGATCATTCGTGTTTAAATTTTATGATTGTCCACAGTCTAATTTAATGTAGTGCCACACGATTCTACTCTCCCCTATACAGTGGATAATTGGTTAATGAACTGTTTGATTTACAAACAGTGAACACTTCCACGAAACATTTTTATGTTTCACAATCACCCCCAAAGCTCAGCTAAGAAGCAATACTGTATATCAGATTTAGTGAGCTCAATTTAATTAAACAAAAACATAATTTGCAGAACAAATTAAAAAAACAAAATTTATTTCCTGCTCTATTTAAGCCCGAGAAGGGACAGATATTAAGATATTTGGTTTATTTATTTCTACATTTAGTATTAAATTTTTGTATCAAATAATTTAAATTATGTGAACATTAAAAAAATAAAAATGAAATTCAAACAATATGATACTTAAAAACCCTAAATCTTAGATTCCGTTCAAACAAAATCGAAATAAATCTTAGACTTTTTCTGACCATTTGCTTTTTAGATGTATCTATTATTTTTATCTATACCTACCATAAACATTATACAA
The DNA here is from genome assembly GCA_964019185.1 of Maratus speculifer. NCBI lineage: Eukaryota > Metazoa > Arthropoda > Arachnida > Araneae > Salticidae > Maratus > Maratus speculifer. Next base: position 48,690,695 of record OZ025290.1, on the reverse strand, counting down.
AATCTGCAAAATAAATATTTGAAAGTTAAGTTTGGAAAAAAATCTAAGATTTATTTCGATTTTGTTTGAACGGAATCTAAGATTTAGGGTTTTTAAGTATCATATTGTTTGAATTTCATTTTTATTTTTTTAATGTTCACATAATTTAAATTATTTGATACAAAAATTTAATACTAAATGTAGAAATAAATAACTCAAATATCTTAATATCTGTCCCTTCTCGAGCTTAAATAGAGCAGGAAATAAATTTTGTTTTTTTAATTTGTTCTGCAAATTATGTTTTTGTTTAATATCTCAAGTTTTTTAATAATTACTGCATTCAGATGAGCTCATTTCAAAATGAACTGAGGGTGCCATCATCAGGACTTCCTTTATGTGGTATCGTATCACAATTACTGATGTAATTTACCCAGGGACATAGCTAGAAGTGAATTGGGGGGGGGGGGGGGGTACGTTCAAGAGAATGTCTGAGGTGCTCATATTTCTCTCTCTCTTCCTCTGACGCAAAAAAATATATTAGTGCATATTCACATTGTAAGTTCCATGTTTCTTATTAAATTGTTGCAATAGCTCCATTTTATGGTAAAAAAAGAATATGGTGATGAAAAATTTGAGTGTATAACTAATTCAAGATTAAACATCATGTTGGCTTCATATGTGCAAGCAGGATGAGCGAGTGTTGAAGCACTTTAGTTACAATTTAGCAATTCTGCAAAACTGTGAAAGGGCCTCAAAGTTAAATTAGATTTTTGAACAAAATTTTATTTGATGAAATACTAACTATTACGTTTTCATCTATGTAGGAATTTCTGATTTATTTTTCCAGATCTATACCGATCACGATACCTAGACTCCAAAACCACCCCAATTAAAAACTCTGTCTATCTCCGTGGTATCTACATTAGATTTTCATTTCTCCATTGGGTTTTGCACAGATTTTCATTGATCCATTTTCAAATCATTAACTTTTTTTTTTTACATCTAGAACTGAATTCTGTACAAGCTTCCTGTCTTGTACCAAATATTTCAAAATTTCTGTTTCATTTCCAATATGACGTCATAAATGTCTAGTATAATTCTAGACATTCACCTCTAGACAATGTAGTATTCCTCCAACAATACCTCAAGACATAGTATCAATAAAATGTATTTATTTTTTATATTACGTCATGTTTATTTATTTTCTGTGTTTCTTCACTTAGAAGCTTCTTGATAAATAAATCAATGTTTGAATTGAAATTCTGCCCAAAATTGAAATTTAACATCGACAGAACTTCAAACCGCTATCGGAGCTCTGGGCAGGGTTCAGCATAGAAAAGCTAGGGATAGATGTCATATATGCAATACATTGGCGCGATTGGAACAAAATGGATATTATATGCCTCACATGCTAACCTGTCTATCGTTGTTTATTTTCTATTACTTTTGTTTAAAAAAATTATGTAGAGAGTTTGTTCTATAGTTATTAATAAACTTTTTTTTATTTATCTTTATTTTCCATTTTAAATATTAGAAAAATAATTAAAAAATATATATGTGATATGTATTTGAAAACAAAATTTTCGCCAAATTGGCATCAGAAAAAAACTGCGCCAACATGGTAAGTATTAGACATCTGTGCATAAAGGTGACACATTATGAATATTCCAAATGTGCTTAAATTTTATTAACTCATAGAGATAGGGAATCAAAAGTTTTATAAAAATGGTACTACTCTATTATCCCGTCGACCAATTTCGCCAAATTCTACAAATCGCAAAACTAATAGCCAAATTATACATGTTGACATAATTTGTATTTTAAATAACGAAAAACCAAATAATTAGTAGAATATTAATAAGAATACAAATAAAAAGTCGAAATAAAAATCACTTAAGTACATTTTAAACACGTGAATCGTATTTAATGTTATTGAATGTGACATTAACGACCATCCATTACTGGCATTTAATCTTATAGTTTGGCGATAATTTTTTGGTCGACGGGATAACCTAGTAGTACCATAAAAATATTAACTTTAAGTATGAAAAACAGCTATTTTTCAACAGAAACTCTTTGCGATATTTTAAAAATTAAATCGTGTAGTGTTTTATTATATTAAAATCATCGGAATAATGAATTTAATACAAGTTAATTCGGTACTTGGTTATCCCTTCAACCAATTCCGCCAAATTATATAAGTCGCCAAACTAATAGCCAAATTATACATATTGGCTTTTTTTTTTATAACAAAAGTGCAAATAAATGGGTAAAACACTAGTAAAAAGTAGAAATAAAACCATTTGTTGACATCTCTAAATACGTATAGGTATTTAATGTCATTGAATGTGACATTCACGATCATACATTACTGGCATTTTATCTCATAATTTGGCGATAGTTTTTTGGTCGACGGGTTAACCAAGTAGTACCGTTGATTTAAAATTTATTTTATCCAATGATTAATTATTTGTAACATTACAAATTTATGCATGATTTAAAAAAAATTACCAAATCGGGAATTAAAAAAATATATTTGTAAACATTGTTTATACTTGTTTACATTGGATTTGAATATTTAGGTTGATAGAATTGGCGAATTTATTGCAGTGCCGAAAAGTCTTATACCAAGTAGTTGACGATTCTGCAGTTTAGCCTTAAGAAATTGCTATATTTGAAGACCCAGTTCTGCAGATTTACTAGTTTCATTACATACCAAGGATGAAATACTATTATTCTCAAATACTATTATTTTTGAAAATTTTTATTCACCTAAATTTATTTTGATTTTCTTCGAACATATAAGACGAAGAAATTTTTAAAAATGTGGTGTAAGTACGAAATCCCGGCGCAAATGTCATTATATGCACTGAATTTGGTGCATTTTTTTCTTATTCCAATGTGTCAAAAAACTCGCTTTCAAATACCAGTTACATATATATACTTAAGTTATTTTCTATTATTTTGCAGAGACAATAGGTAGAAAAATATACAGAATTATTTAATTTGATTTTATCCAATGTGATACAAATAAGTGAATTATTTAATTTACTTATTTTCTGTATTTCTTCTGTTAGAAGCTTCTAGATCAATGTTTGAAAATGTCCTTTTATTTTAAAAATCATGCTTCATTTTGCTTTCTATTGACGATTCTTGTATTTGTACGAAATGTTTGCAAATCTCCGTTACATTTCTAATATGACGTCGTAAATATACCATTTTTAATTCTTACAAAAGAAAAAAAAATCAATTTTATTTTTTATTTATCACATAAAAATGATTAATTGCTACAGGAAATATGTCCATTGACTTCTGTATATATTTTTTTTTGATTGAAGGGAATTATTTTTTAAACAATTAGATCCTTTGAAGAAAATTTGTGGAAGCGCGTACAAAATGTGGGAAAATGCCTAGTAAATAACTCGTTCAATGTTAAATTCCGTATTAAAATAACATTACGGAGTCACACTGGAAATAAATAAAGCATAACACTGCCGTGCTATGCTTTAATTACATTAAATGCTATTTTAGGGAACATTTTAACAGTTGTATATGAATGACCGAATTAATTCATGGACTATTGGGTGTTTGAGCCATACATTTTAGAATCCCCAAAAGCAGTATTGGATCTATCATTTTTATATTTTGTGTCTCTCTTTAAAGAAATATTTTTAATTGCAAATTAATCAGTTGGATTGAAATTTAGATCATAAATTATTAACATGCTCCAGACTCAACTTGAACTTTATCCAACAGTGCAGTATACATGATCTTTTACAGAACTTCAGAGTTTTTAAGAAGTCAAAGTGACAAATTGATATGATTTAATGTTGTAGTACTTTTACTAAGGACATATTTTTCATGTATATACTACCTTTGACAATAAAGTTTGGTGAATGGTCCTGTAAAATTAATGTAGATGAAATATTAACAAAAATTACCATACCATCCTTCAAAATAGTCTTCTCCCATAACTATGTACTGCTTCAAACTGCTATACATGTTCTGGGAAATTTGCAAGAAGTCTTCTTTTGGGATGGAGTTCAAAAGCTTCGTCACGTTTCGTTGGATGTCAGCAATATGGTCAAATCTCTTTCAAAGAGAATTTGAGTGGTGAAAATAGTAAGAAATCTGGAGGATTGAGATCTGGCGAGTATGGTGGATGTTCAGTTTGCACCACCCCTCATGAATTTCTTTTTGGTGTCTTGCAAAGCTTAAAACCAAACCTTAAACTGAGATTTGACCATATTGCTGACATCCAATGAAACGTGACGAAGATTTTGAACTCCATCCCAAAAGAAGACTTCTTGCAAATTTCTCAGGACATGTATAGCAAATCGAAGCGGTGCATACTTATGGGAGAAGACTATTTTGAAGGATGGTATGGTAATTTTTGTTAATATTTCATCTACATTAATTTTACAGGACTATTCACTGAACTTTATTGTCAAAGGTAGTATATATATATATACAGGGTGATTCAAAAAAGATGGGCAAAATTTTAAGAGGTGATAGTACACATCAAGACAAACAATATTTAAATAGGAAACCAAGGGTCCCAAAGTCTTCCGAAGTAGATAGGCGCCATCAAAGTTTAGGGTCCAAAATTTGAAATGATTATAAAAAACGGAAAAATCGGTCGATTCGTTTGCAGTTTTCACGAAAACTATTCTTTATGCCAGTATTGTCTTGATAAATTATAAAGATGAATTTCGAAAAATGCCGATAGAGGGCGCTTTAGACTTTGGAGCAAGAATGGTTTTAGAGAAAACCGCAAACGAATTGACCAATTTTTTCTGTTTTTTTATAATCACTTGAAATTTGAACCTACCGACTCCCATTGAACACAGTTCAGTTTGCGCTACTTAACCACAGATTTTGAGATCAAAATTTAAGTTTATGTCAAAGCTTCTAAAAAAAATTAGTGAGACGCAAAAAATAACGATAAAAAATAGTTGTTCGTTACTCTAAAGTCTAAAGCACCCTCTATCGTCATTTTTTGAAATTTATCTTTATAATTTATTTTCAAGACAATACTGATATAAAGAATAATTTTAGTGAAAACCGCAAACGAATCGACCAATTTTTCTGTTTTTCATAATCATTTGAATTTTTGGACCCTAAACTTTAATGACACCTATCTCCTTCGGAAGACTTTGGGACCCTTGGTTTCCTATTTAAATATTGTTTGTCTTGATGTGTACTATCACCTCTTAAAATTTTGCCCATCTTTTTTGAATCACCCTGTATATATATAATGATTATAGAATAACAAACTAAAACAAGACAAGAGGAGTTGGCAATATTGGAACAATAATAAAACATTAAAAATGTGTTATTTGGCTCGTTGTCAAAGGTAATGCCAAATAGACACATTAATTACGATAATACAACTATAATAGTAATCCGACAGTGATGATAAACTTGTAGTAAACAAATGGAAATTCTTAAAGAAAGGTATAAAATGACTACAAAGTTGAAATCCAAATATAATGCATTATGAAAATTTGCAATGCAGCAATAAACTTAGAGTATAAAAATTATGCCATATTGTTTACAAAGCCATCAAAATTCATGTTCATAAGTATAAATAAATATATTAATAAGTAAATTTTTTAATAAGGATGAATATTAACCTTATTATAAAGGGAAGATTTATATTATTTTTATACATTATTTAACTTTTAAGAGCAGATTAATTCCTATACAGATGAATATAAAATCTATGATCTGTTAGTGAACACTATTTTGGTTAATTAACTGTTCACCCACGGTTAATCTACCCTATCTGTATGTAAAATCCTAATGAAATAAATTTCTGAAACGGTTAAGTTTCATGGGTATTTCTTCTAAAATATGAAAGTATTGATAGGAAAATTAACACTAATTATACATATTGATTCACAGATGTTAAAACTGGCAATAGATTTTTAAATTTTGAATTAGGTTTTGAAATATTTTTTTTTTTCTAATTTTAATTGCATTTCTATAGTAACAATCTGTAATGACAATAAAATCACACCATTTTTTGGGGAAAAAAAGGAACATCAGGAAAAAAACTATAAAGATTATTAGATTTCTTTTTCGTCAATTTCAAATTGATTAATGAAATCTTTTATTCCAATCCACAGTGAAACAACATTGTGAATAAAATATGCTTTTCAGGAAAATTTTGAAAAAATAAAAATCAGATTTGTTTTTTGCTGTGAAAGTAAAATTATTAAAATAAGAAAGAAACTAAAAAAATTAAATGATCATGTATCAAAAGCAGAAAATAAAGAAAAATACAACAAAATATTTGCACATAAATTTAAAAAAAAAAAAAAATTGTGAAAACTTTAAAATTATTACACTGGAAATGCATTTAAAGGAGAAAATTTTGTCTCATTTAAAATCCCCAAATATTAAATGTTGTCATAATTAATAGGACGGGAAGATAAGGATAATTTTAACCTAACCATTTTATATAGGCTGATTTTCAAATGTGTAATTAATCTTATTTATCAATTCTGAAAACGGCCGTTACGTTAGTTATTATGACAACAATGGATGAGGCCATTATGATTGAAAAATATTCCGTTCAAACAAAAAAGATGGCGATCCAACTACAGAAGATAGCTACTGCTACTATGATAATATCATTCAATCTTCTGTAACCTGTTAATATTTTTTAAACACAGCACATTACTGTATTTTTGGAGTCTGTGAAGCCTTGAGCGGTGCTTGGCAGGTGTAGCCTGAAGGGGGCAAAGTTCCCTAGTATATATAATAAGCGTAAGTTACCTATATTAATGAATTCACTTTTGTTGCTTATCCTTTCTAAAATTTTGAATGAACAACTAAACTCATATAATACATAAATACATACAAAGGCTAAATTAAAAACCACTTTTTAAAATTTGTTAAAATATCTAAGATAATTTTTTAAACTTTTTTTTTATTCCAGTAAAATTATAAATTTAATTAGTAAAATGTGTAGCTTTTATTTAACTTGGTACTTTAAACTAAAGTGTGTGAAATTAAATTTTAAAGAGAAAATTCAGCTATGTTATAAACACATTATAAAAGTACCTGTCATGGCTATAACTCTTTCTTTCACCATATTTAATCTTCAATTGTACATTATTTCAAAATATTTAAATGACTGTTGTAAATATTTTTCTTTTTCTGCAGTAGAATTTTAATTAAACTAGACTTAAGAAATTAAGACTTAGGCTGCTTTATATTAATTGGGTCTAATATTTTATTCTTTACAGATATTTGTAGTTATGGAAAAGTTGAAAGGTGATATGCTCGAAATGATTTTATCCAGTGAAAAAGGAAGGCTTTCAGAAAGAATCACTAAATTTTTAATTTATCAGGTAATTATCTGTCTATTTAGATTGAACTTATCATAATTTTATCAGATTTATAACATAACTTTTTTATCCTTAGATTTTGATGGCCTTGAAACATCTTCATTTAAAATGCATTGTTCACTGTGATCTTAAACCAGAAAATGTGCTTTTGTCTTCAGATTCTGATTTTCCTCAGGTTTGCTTATAGTTTATTATTTTTTTTCTTTTAAATATTCAATTTACATTACTTATTGTTATATTCCCAAATGCTTTTTGGATATAAAAAAAAAAGTTATTTTTCATGGAATTCTTGTTTGTTTTGCTTTTTATAAACAATTTAAGTTTTTAAGCTTTATTCTGCTTCAAATATTCATATTTACAAATTATCTTCATGTTTTGTGCTTTGTATATAAAAATAACATGTATTTTTAAATATAATTTTTTTTTGGTTTTGTATTATTCATTGTAAATTCTAATATTTTTATCCTTTAAAACTTCTAAATAATTTGTACATATATAAAATTTCTTGATTCTTTCTGAAAAAAAAATTTTTTTTTTATTAGTATGATACATGCACAATTGTAGATGATGTAAGGGTTTTTTAAAACTATTTTTATATTATTGAATTTGTTACATACTTAATTTCAATAAAAAATAAATTTGTACTAAATAAATAAAATTTGCACTAGAATGTCAATTTTTTGTTTAACTTTCTGCTCATTATAGCTCATTTGAAAGCAAATTGTGTTATGTTTGTACCTCATGTACACAAAAATAACGACAATAGAATACTTATAATTGGTTATTTTAGTCATTACTAGGGTGTAATAAGTAATGAGTTAGCCAAAATTATTCGCTCAAATTTTTGGCTAAATAAATTTTTGGAAATCTAATATCAAAATTTTGAAATTATGTACCCCCCCCCCCTTTCCTATCAATTTTGTAATTTCAAACACATGCAAAATTGAATCTTTTATTATTTATTAGTATGTTTAAAACTTTTGGTGGTTTTGTGTACTTTTTATATTTTAACCATTTTTAATCTATAAAACATGACTTTTATATAAAAAAAAATTAATTACTAATAACATAATTTTAAGTATAAATTTTTATTCATATGCACCACCATACCTTGATGAAGAACACATTATCAGTGATAATTTTGATCTAGAATGTCAAATTGTCACATGTGGTTATCATCTGCCCCCACAACAAACCAATATTCACCACTAAGTATTAGATTTTAACAATTAGTGGCATTTTATGTCATTTTGGGAAACATATCTGCATATGGGTGTGGAGGCACCTTGATGAATGGCCTAAGCCTACAAATGATGTCGCACAACACACTGCCCACACAGCAGGTTTAATGATCTTGTGGGCCTTAGCCTATGGTAGGTGTTCCCCTCTAATAGTGGTACATGGAATTTTAATGAGCCAGTGTTATATTTAATGATTTTTTTTACCCCATGTTGGATCTTTCCTAAATTACTATCCATGGGCAATTTTTCTGCTGGTTAATTCTTGTATGCATACAGCTTGTGTTGCTCACGATTTCCTAATTCATGTTCAAACTCTTCCACGGCCGTTACACACAATGGATTTCCCTATAGAGCATGTGTGATACCATCTGAAAAGCCAGATACTGCTATGTCACTCTGAATATGATTTAGATATGGCTGTTCATGATTTGTGAGCACATTCTGCCTGAAGTCATCACAAAATACAATACTTGCAAATTAAAAAAAGAAAAAAAAAAAGAAATTTCTGATAAAATAATTACAAATTTAAGTTAAAAAAAAAATTCTGTACAGTTGCATTTTTAAATTGTTTTTCGTTTTTTGGGGGTGGGGGGTAGAATGCATAAAACTTTGCAAATTTACTTTAAAAAACAGGGTTCGTACAGACTCCTTGGACTCCTTAGAAACTACTTAGAAATGAAAACGTTCCCAAGTATTGCTTAGAACTACTTAGATAAACAAAGTATTCCTTAGAAACTCCTTAAATTGTATTGCGGTTTTGCACGCAAGCAATATTGCTCAAAAAAAAAAAAAAAAAAAAAAAAAAAAAAAAAAAAAAAAATCGCGATTTTAAAACTCACCTCATTTTCAATTTTGTTGATAACAGTGGATTCAGGGGGTGATTCTCGTCCGAAAATTTGGAATTCGGTTATCAGTTCCGCATAGTTGCCAACTTGTACGGTTTTGCGTGCGAAAAAAAGAATTGCGGAGAAATCCAAATTTCGTCAAAGGATTGCTGAAAAACCACACATTTCGTCAATATTTCATGGAAAAATGATGTTTTCATCAGTGTTTTTGTCAATGAACTTTGTCAAAAGATCTCTGAAAAACGTGAATTTCCTGTGCGAATCGCGGTTAAAACGGCAATTTCACCAAATATCGCAGATAAAACGCTAATTTTGTCTGAAGACCTAAGGAAAACGTCGATTTTGTCTAAAGATTGTGGATATAATGCTGATTTCATTGAAAGATTGCGGGAAAAAAAGTCGTTTTCGATAAAAGATCGCTTACAAATATTTTGTTAAAAGATCATTGAAAAAAAAAAAATCCCGATTTCATCAAAAGATCACGGAAAAAACGCTGATTTCATCAAAAGATTGCAGGGATAAAACGCCATTTTCAAGAAAAAATCGTGTAAAAATGCAAATTTTGTCTAAAAATCGTCGATTTCGTAAAAAAGAAATACGGGAAAATGCCGATTTCGTCAAAAGATCGCAGATAAAATGCCAATTTTGACAAAAGATCGCAATAAATTGCCAATTTTGCTAAAATATCACAAATAAATTGCTGCTCTTGTCTAAAGATCGCAGGAAAGCGCCGATTTCGTCTGAAGATTGCTGATAACCCCCTCTCCCGCGGGGGGTAACTCACGGAATCCCTGCGGAATTGGGGCTATGCAAGTGCATGCTAGAGGTCTGCACGGGCCGGAATTTCCAGGCCTGGGCCCGGCCCGTAGGAAAAAATTTTAGGCTCGGCCCGTTGTAAAACTCAAAAGTTTGGCCCGAGCCCGGCCCGGCCCGTTCAAATTTTTATATTTTAGGCCCGGCCTGTAGAGAAATCAGGGAAAACAGGCCCGGCCCATTTTGGCCCGTTACAATTTCTACGATTTCTAAAAAATTCAGATTTTTATCATATAATTAAGATTTTTTTAAAGAGTACTGCATACATATCTATGGAATGATTTTACAGTATATTTTACAGGAAATACACATTAGTAACATTAATGATTACTAAGATTCTTAGGCTTTCAACATTCAAATAAAGATTCATTAAAAAATTAATATGGCTTAGAATAAAAGAAAAAAAAAAAAGAAATTTAAAAACATCATAACTTTTGAAGCTGTTTAATAAAGGAAGATTTATAAAAATATTTCTATATCATTTTATTAAAGATTTTAAATCTAAATTCATACATTAATTCAAAGAAGCTCCTTTCTGATACATTTCTAAATTCATTTTTTTCTCAGAAATGCATAAGATTAGCAGGTGTCTTTATTCAGAAACTATATAATCCAATGGCGTTATCCATTTTTTGATACATGCAATTTAAGAACACTGCAAGCAAATAAAATATTGTCATAGTTTGCGTTTTGAATAGAATTTCCGAAAGCAATAGCATGGGAAGGGAGAAAAACCTGCAACCATCAAGGTTATACAAGTATTTTATTTACCAAAAATGAAAAATGCTATTCGATTCCAAATCCCTTCAATAGTCAGGCTTATCACTTTTATATTTTTACAATTAAAAATTTATGTAAAAATGTGTCAAACTTTTGCGTCATTGAAAAATTAATTAAAAAACCATCAAGAAGTATATATCCAAAGATTAAGCTAACATCAGTTCTTTATCGCTGTTCATAATTTTACAAATTATGTTGTCTGCCCTACAGATCTTGAGAACAATTAAGTCTTCTTTCGGTCCGGCAAGTCTATATGTAGAAAATAATGCCTTGATCTCCAATTTTGATCTTGGCCCTGCACAAGTCAGTTTTAAAAATATTAAAACGGGTTACACACAATGTAACTGTCCGATGCCGATCTCTATACTGCACAAGTTACATTTTTATATTGATGCTGTCAAACTAGTATGGCTCGTGACGCACATTTATATTTATTCTCGTTAAAACCATTTTCGTTGAAAATAGGTTTATAATTTATTGTTTATGTTTAAATCTTCATAACAAGCCATCGGGCCCGAAAATTTTTATATCGACCCGGCCCGGCCCGTTAAATTTTTTTGCCGTCCCGGCCCGTTGAAAAAACATTCTAATTCTGCTGGCCCGTTAGCAAATTTGAAACGATTCCGCCGGCCCAGCCTGGGCCCGTGCAGACCTCTAGTGCATGCCATATAAATAACAGCAAAAGTGGCAAGTCCTTAAAAATTTTTGGACTCCTTGGATTTTTTCTTCCCAACTCTGTATGAACCCTGAAAAGAATTCTACAAAAAAATCAAGTTTGAATAAAAATCGAAATTTTGAAGTTTTACTGAAAGCTTTGAATTCATGATCTATTATATGGGAGCTATCTTCTTTATCATAATGCCATCATTTTGCTTGGGGATGTTTACTGAATTTAAAATTGTTTTGAAAATTAAAAGGAGAGTATTCACTTAGTTAAAGTAATATAATAATTTTTCAAAATTTTATGATTTTGGGATGTTCATAAGGCATTCAGCTCTATGGAGGAAAAAAACATTTTCTAAGTCTGTGATGGATGGACTGGCAGACAAAGAAGCAAGATTATATGGGTTTCGTCTTCATAAGATGAACAAAACCCTAAAAATTTATAAAAGATATCACAGAAATGCATTGTCGTAATTTGTATAATAATGCAAAAAGTTATTTTAACTAATCTTATTATTTCATTATATATATATTTATTGTTAATAGTAGAACAATTAATTTTAACATTTTTAATTATTTATTTTCATGTGTTGAATATTGTATTGAAAGCTTTACTTTTGAATGCAGGTTAAGCTGTGTGATTTTGGTTTTGCTAGAATCATTGGTGAAAAGTCATTCAGACGCTCAGTTGTTGGAACTCCAGCATATTTAGGTAAATTTTCTTAAAATTTAGTCTTATTATTTTTTTTTTCAAAAGCTTTTTGTAATATTAATTTAAATTAATTTCAGCTCCTGAAGTTTTAAAGAACAAAGGTTATAACAGATCATTAGACATGTGGTCTGTTGGAGTCATTGTATATGTGAGGTATGTTTAAAGTTTGCCATTTTTTTTTTTTCAGTATGTATTTTAAATTTGTTAAAATTATTTTAGATCAGTTGTTGATCTAAATTTAACTGTTTTGTATTGAAATTAATAAAATTATTTATTATAGATGCTTTGCAAAATAGTGAACAAAAATCTATCCTGATTTATCTACTTGAAAGAAAAATCCAGTTAACTTGGCATAGAATATTGGAGAATTAAATAAAAATAATATAAATGAATTCTATAAAAAATCAAAATACAAGAAAAGTGCTGCAAAAAGTATAAGAAGAGATTTTTGCACCTTGTACAATTTAGGGATTTCAATGTTTCGTTTTATCAACAAATGAAAAGTTTTGTCATGATTGTAGCGCTGGATTCTGAACATGTATAGAACAATGATACAAGAAAAATCACAAAGCATTCATCAAACTATCATTTATAGTGATTATATTTTTTTTAAATTAATTATATGTATTTTGGAATGATAATGGGTTATTGTACAACATATCTCAATGATTGATATCCAAAGTGCATATATACAAAACAAAACTCTGGTACTAAATTTGTACTTAATCATATGCAATAGTAGAAAATTATTAACCGATAAAATATATTGATATTGAATACATATAGATCTTGTTTTATATTTTTATAAAAACTATAAATAGTTCTTTAAAAAAAGTATTTTTAATTGCTTTAAAATTTGAAAAATGTCTTGAATTGTTTAATCCTTGATTGTGCTCAAATATTCAAATGAAATAAATTTTGATGACTTTGACTTTTTTTTTTTTTTTTTTTTTCGTTACTAAGTGAATTGAAAAAGTGTTGAAGGAAATTATCCAACTTTCATCTTCTTTTAGAATTACCTTTAACTGTAATTAATAAATGCATTATCAGACTTGCCAAGTCTCCCGACTTTAGCAGGAGACTCCCGATTTTGAATCATTCTCCCGATTTCTCGCTTTTCTGCAAATTTTTCCCGGTTTTCTACGATGTATGAAAATTTTGTCATCTTCGTTTCCCATTATTACATAAAATAGAACCAGCCAACCAATTTATCATAACGAAGAAAGTCAGAAAAACATTTCTCTTCAGTGATTGGTTAGTGTGTTTGACGTCACATCATGAGGAAGTATGGTTACGGCACAACTGCCCAATAAACGTGAAGTGTCACGGGTTTCGATAAATAGTATAAGATAAATAGTATAAGTCTATTGTTTTTGTCTGTGTTAGCTGCTATTTTGAATATTGTCGATCGCATGGAGCAAAATCGCGTTTAATTTTTTATTTCGTGATATGTTTTGCAATTTTTTTATGAATTCGTAAATATGGCATTAAAAAAGAAATATGATACGTCTTATCAGTCTTCGTTTACCAAAGAATTTGAACACACCGTGCTGTCATCAAAAGGAAGTTTATACGCAAGATGCACCATGTGTTCTTTTGATTTTAAAATTTTGCATGGTGGCAGAGCTGATGTTGTAAAGCCTATTGGAACAAAAAAAACATCTGGCACAAAAAAGCAAAAACAATCTAAATTGACTAAAAAACTTTCATTTTCTGTTGATGAAACATATCAACGTACTATTAAGGCAGAATGCCTTTTTACCTCATTTTTATTGGAGCACAATATACCGCTGAGTGCTTCTGATCATGCTTCATCACTTTTTTAAAAAATGTTCCTGGACAGTGCTGTGGCGAAAAAATATGCCTGTGCTAGGACAAAAACGACTTCAATTGTGAAGGAGATGGCTAGTAATAGTAAAGATACTATAATTGACATCTTAAGATCAGTGCCATTTACAGTGTCAACAGACGGTTGCAATAATGCAGATACAAAGATGTACAAACTGCATTTATATTCTTACTAGTTATTTTACCTAACTTTTTGTTTGTTTTTGCCTTGGTGCAGCACGTCACTAATGAATTATTGCACCATAAAATCCCCATCAGCCACAGTTTAAAATAAAATAATATAGTGACTAATTTGTGTGTATTAAATATGCGAATTTTTGAGTAGTGTTTTTCTTCTATCAATTACTTATTATTCCATTGTGTTTTAATGCGAGGTGGGTGGGCAAGGGGCTTAAAAACAATAAAATAATCTCCTGATTTCTATGCAAAATTCTCCTGATTTTTTACTTTTAGAGGTTGGCAAATCTGCATTATAATAAATTATAAATATTGTATCGTTTAATTAGAAGCTTACTTTTAATTTTCAAGGATTTTCTTCACAAATAAATATTTAAGTACTGATAAAAATACAATAATATGAAAAGGAACTTCATTTGAGACATTACTTTTGCTCTTGTTGTAATGTCAAATCTTTGTTGCTCCTAATCAAGGGTTTTCTTAACTCTTTCGCGACAGGAGCTCTTTGCGAATTTTTTAATGTTTTGTCACCGGTTTTTAAAAACAGAAATTTGTGCCTTATTAAATCAAGAAAATGCTTCGATTAAATAAGGCAATTTTTACAGTAAAATTTTGCTGGTGGTTATAAACAAGGATTCTTAAACCTTTTTGCAGCACATATATGTGTCGCTCATACCCAAGGGGTTAACTCTGAATGACCTGTGAAATTACAAACTAATGTTTGTATATAAAAATTTACATGAATTATTTTCGATATATAACAGTGTTTATAATAGTTAGTTTTTAACATGATTGTTTAAAATATGGTTAAAATCTTAAAAATTTTGCCAACCATGCTTATAATGCATCTGTTAGATTTCCAGAAAACAATTTTTCTTTAAGTTATTAGTGAAAGTCCTCAAGGGGCTTGGATTTTAAAATAATTCAATGTCAATCTTTTACAAGATTCTTTACATTCAAGGAAATACTCTGTGCTTATTTCAGATATTATTGAAATGTAGAAAGTTATGTTCATTAGAATTATTTTTTTCTTATAGTCTAAGTGGAACTTTTCCTTTTAATGAAGAAGAAGATATTAATGATCAAATTCAGAATGCTGCATTTATGTATCCACCAAATCCTTGGAAGGAAATCTCAACAGAAGGTATAGTAAAAACTTATGGAATTTTGATCAATATGTTCTATATACTTAGCTAATGTACAATCCAACAATGTTTTCAATACTTTATACAAAATGTGTTTGTTTATAAACATACTGAAAAATGAAAGACTGTTAGAAGAATAAAAATTACATATGCACATAATATAGTGACATTGCAATATAATAATAATGGAGTGGCCTAAGCAATCATTTCAAATTGATCAATTAGGGCTTGTTGATAATTATAATGCTTGTTGCAACGTAAATTTTCAGGATAATTAAAGAGAATTTTGTTTCTTTTCAGAATGCTGGAACACTAATAATTTTTTGTTTCTAAATAACATAATTTCCAAATGCCATCTTGACAACATTTTTTTCCTTTTTTAAAATTCTTTTAGAATAAATTTGATTATTAAAAGTTAAAATTACAAATTATTTGATAAAGAAAAAAAAAAGTAAGCATAAATATAGTGCAACTCAAAGCAAAAAATTAATGTATAAAAGGAAGTGTCTCATTGAATGCAGCACAAGTTGACATAATTTATAAACCAACTTTTATTACAATAATTGAGAAACAGATATTGCGTCAGTTACAAGTGCAAATTTTCTTTGTATGTTCTTATGCAATGCAACTATAAACATTTCACCAAATACAAATTTAAAAGCATTACTTTTATTGAACTGCATAGTATAGAATCCAAATACAACCAGATTTTGTATTTCTTTGTATTTTTTAATAAAATCAGTAATCGGGTTTTTTTTCACGTATTTCTTTGTATTTTTAATAAAATCAGTAATCGATTTTTTTTCACGTATTTCTTTGTATTTTTAATAAAATCAGCAACATGTTTTTTTTCTTTTATATGATCTGTTTGTTTTCTAAGTAATATAAATGTTTCAATTCGTTAACAAAAAGATAGCATAATATGCATTGCCAAGATAAGAAACACATGCCAATGGCGACCTTTTTGTCCAAAATAAAAGAACTTTTCATCATAATTCTATAACTAATCTTCGTAAAATAATGTATTGCACATGAAAATCTTATTTGAAATAATCACTATTTAACCGTGCAAGTTCCAGCAAAATCCCTTTAGTAGGACTCGATTGGTAAATAGCCGGAATGAAATGTCCATTTGTATTTTATATCTATGTAAGTAGATGATTTATTTGAAGTCTAATTTTATTTCACATTTTTTGCTTTTGTGTATCAGAATCTTTTGTAATATATTAGTGTGATTTAAATTAAGTTTATTTGACTATTTCAGCAATTGACTTAATCAGTAATCTTCTGCAAGTTAAAACAAGAAAGCGATTTACAGTGGATAAATCTTTATCACACTCATGGTTACAGGTAAATTAGCTTAGCATTCTTGATTTCATAGTTATTTTATTTAAATGGGCTAGTAATTTTGAAAATGATTTTTTTTTTTTCATTCTCTTTTTAAACATTTGAATGATTAATATATCATTTGGTAATACATTTTTATCTGTCTAAAGCAAATGTATGTTCTAAAATGTAACTATAAATGAAAAACTTATTCCAAAATTTGCATGCATTTTGTTTTTTCTATTTCATTAGGGAAAAAAATCACTTTCAAAATTGTTTTTTGCATTTTCTTTAATTATATAACTGTGCATTTATTTAATATATTTTTCTTTTGTTATTTTACCTGCATATTTTTCCTAATAGACAGTTGAGAAAGGAATATGTGTCTTACTTATGTTTTTTTGAGATGATAATTTCTGAATTAGAATTTTTAAGTGTGTGACCATTTTGGTGATTAAATTAATCTTCAATACTTGATTTTTTTTTTTTTTTTTAACTGTCTTGTAATAAGGTAAACTTGTTTGCCTATTTCATAAGTTTATTCTATAAAAGACTCATCAAATCACAACCCTCCACCCACCATCAATAATTATATACACTACAGTTTTTTAATAATGAATTTTTAGCAGTAAATCTGATTTTTTAATTCACTATGCTAAAAATTAAGATTTATTATTTCTCAGGCGTAACTCATCATTTAAAATTTTTAACATATATATATGTGTATGTGGTTTTGGATTATCAAAACACTTGTGCCTAGTGATAAGCTTTGGTCAGCAGTTTCCTAGAGAAGACCAACTGATGAAGAGACCCAACCCATACAGATTATTTTGTTAAGTGTAACATTTATCCAAGCTGGCCTGGGAAAAATTCTGAAATAGCAGAGAATCTTTTTAGCTTTGACATGGGAAATATGTCCTGTTGAGATCTACAAAGTTGATAAACATATGAGCAGTGTTTTCGCTGTTGCTCGCCATTGTGCCAAATTGCAATGCAATTAAATTCTTCATTTTGCGAGTAAACAAGAGATTAGATTCACCAAATTGCTAGTGCTCAATTTTTGTCTTTTCTTTTTTTTTTTTTTTTTTTGTGTAGGTGTGTTGCTTATAATGCTCAATTGCACTGTACCACACGAATTAGCCGTTTATTTTTAAAGATATTGATGCAACACCAATTCGATTTAATATCAGCCAAAGCAAAGCAACAGTAAGTATTATGAGACCAGCGGCAGAATGGAAAAAAAAAAAAAAAAAAAAAAAAAGTCCCAATACTAATTTTACAGAAGTTTATTACAAAGGCGTCGAGATAGTAGAAATAAAAACACAAACAGAATTATCTCATCATGCACAAAACAGGAAAAAAGGTTTACTTGAATGCTGCACTAGAATTAGCCATTTAATGTTCTTTCTTAACTATTTATTAGTGAAATGAAAAGCGTTATTAGTTGGTTATTTATTTCTGTCGGTTGCATGTTCACGAAATCTCATAGGAATTTGTAGTACATAATGTATATTTTCAAAACTTTGTATCAAAGATCGCAATTTTTTAATTTTTTTAAATTAGAATTCATAGGAAAATCTAGCGGCTCAACACAAGTCTGCTTTAATCACTTTGAATAGTTGGCTGGGATTCGCCTTCGACATATAAAAGCCAAATTGAACATGAAAATGTACGCAACTAAAAATGACAACGAAGTATGGGGCTCTAAGAAAAGCTGAAAAATAAAAGTTTATTTGAATATGACATATGATTTTTCAGATTCATTGTGTGTAAGATCTTAAAATTATGATTTAATTAATAAAATTTTATTTCATAACATTTTGATGAGTTAAACTGGTTTTTAGAATTTTTTTTTTCTTGCTTATGCAAAATATTTAGAATATACACGTTTTTAATGTATTTTTAGCAGATAGTTGAATTTTGATTAATAACCATCATTGTCACAGTTATAAAAGCTTAGGTTATTTTAGAACATACTGAGAAAAAGGGGATACATTAAAGGATTAAAGATAACTTTTTTAGAACTTTACAGCGAATCTATTTTGCTAATACTTTTTTATTTGGCAAATGTTTTTTATTTTTAATTAGCCAAATTAATAAAGTTGGTCAAATATCAGCGAGTAAACTGCATATGAGTTGGTTAATGTTCAGTAATTGCCCCAAATCCCCTTTAGTTTTAAGCTGCAAATATTGTAAATATTTAATATAATCAGGAGCAATCATATGATTATTTATCATACCCCTTGATCTCATATACAGGGTGTCCGAAAAGTCTGGAAACGGTCAAATAACTCAAGAAATACATATGAGATTGAAAAACGTAAATATACGTGTTAAATATTTTTAAATAAGCTACTCAGTGATACCAAATTTGACCTTCGTAACCGACCCCCTGGGGGTCAGAGGGGGTCCAACTTTGAAATCTTAAATTATAACCCCCATTTTTTATTGCAGATTTGGATTCTACGGACAAAAATACGCAACTTTTGTATTTGATGTTTATTTCGAATCCTCGTTTATCACGGTGTATTCGAGCATATTAAATCGATACATATTTCGGCTTTTCCAACGGGATTTTCCCTAATCGAAACTAATTGGGGAGAATTAATGACATCAAATTCCTCGTCTTTTGCAAGAATAGCGTTTCCTGAAAATCCCCCATGCCGATTATTTCGACACACAGTTAAAAATTTGACCCATTTGCTGTAGCGTCACTCCACAGCTTTTATAGAATATCTGTTTCATGACCAATGAGAATGTTCCATAACACAGTAAAGTACACTGTAAAAAATTGACACTTTTGCTGCATCGTCACTCCACCACTTTTATAGAAAACGATTACTTTACTGTGTTATGGAGCACTCTCATTGGTCACAAAAGAGATATTCTATAATAGCTGTGGAATGACGCTGCAGCAAATGGGTCAGATTTTTAACAGTGTAGCACTATTGAAATAATCGCCACGGGTGATTTTCAGGAAACGCTATTTCTGCAAAAGACGGGGAATTTGACGTCAAAAATTCTGCCCAATCAGTTTCGATTAGGGAAAATCCCGTTGGAAAAGCCGAAATATGTATCGATTTAATATGCTCGAATACACCGTTACAAACGAGGATTTGAAATAAACATCAAATACAAAAGTTACGTATTTTTGTCTGTAGAATCCGAATCTGCAATAAAAAATGGGGGTTATAATTTAAGATTTCAAAGTTGGACCCCCTCTGACCCCCAGGGGGTCGGTTGCGAAGGTCAAATTTGGTATCACTGAGTAGCTTATTTAAAAATATTTAACACATATATTTACATTTTCAATCTCATATGTATTTCTCGAATTATTCGGCCGTTTCCAGACTTTTCGGACACCCTGTATATATATATATTTAACATGTTTGATTTTGTCTTGTCTAAATGATGCATTGGCACATCTGTATGTGCTTATTCAGTATGAGGTGGAGGGGGAGGATTCAAAATATTTTTAGTCTTGGCCAGTGTTCTCGCTGACATTTGACCAACATTAGTAATTTGGCTAATTAAAAATGAAAAACATTCGCCAAATGAAAAAAGTATTAACAAAATAGATTCGCTGTGTAGCATAAAAAAAAAAAAAAAGTTTTTTAATGTACCCCATTTTTTCAATATTTTGAAAATAACCTAAGTTTTTATAACTGCGACGATTGTTATTGATCTAATTTCAACTATCCGTTTCATATATATTAAAAATATGCATATATGCAGATGTATGAAAAATGAAAAGGAAAAGAAAGAAAAAGCAAAAATTGAGTTCTAGCAATTTGGCGAATCTAATCGCTTGTTTACTCGCCAAATGAAGAATTGAGTTGCAATTTGGCACAATGGCGAGTGACAGCGAGAACACTGGTCTTGGCCAAATTTCAAAATTGTACCCATAATGTCTTCATTGATAAGCAATGTTAGAAATTTCACCGATTAGAAAGTTTTAATTTGATGATAATTAAAAGTATTTTAATTATTTTTGTGTTGTTTTAATTATTATTTCACTTACAAACCAATGTATTCTTTTTCTGAAAATTTGTCTTTTTCATAGGATAGAATAGCTGATAGCTTATAGAAGTCATACAACAATTTCCATACTGACGTATACTCTCATATTAAGAGGATCATGAAAAATAATTTTACTTATAAGATGGGTTGTGTACCAATAAAGGTTGGGAACCTCTAGTTTTGGGAACAGATATTAATTAATTAGTATGCAAATATTCATTCTTGAATTATTTTAACCTTGATTTATCAATAATTATTTATTTCCCTTATGTATTCCTGTATTAGAAAAAAAATACTAATAGGAATAATATTGGTTATCTTAAAACATTCACTTTTAATTCTTATTGCAGCGTTGTAAAGTTATTTAAAAAATTATTTAACAAATTTTATTCTTAGGAAATTTAACACAGTGAGATATTATTAATAATAAAATGACAACAATAAATAAAAAGGCATACCACATAAGACAACTGTTAATTCTATATAGTTATGGTAATTATTTAACTATTAGTACAACACAATATTAGTATAACTTTTAGTACATTTATTCTCATTGTTGTCTGTGTTGAGAATTGCATCTGATCTTTGCCCAGTAGTAGAAAGTTCAAGACTGGCATCGCAGATTTTTTTCTTTTCTTTTGCAGACTTTTTTTTCATTGAACCTTTATTTTGTTTTATGTTTAGCTCTATTTCTTAATACAAAACTTAAGATTAGTATTAATAAAAATAAATAAAATGCATAAAGGCATCACAGATAAGTATTGTTTGATCAAATAATGCTTCAATTGTAAAATATTTTACCTGCAGATTATTTTCTGCCCCTGAAGTATTTGTTGCAGACACTTAAAAAATTTTCTGCTACTGGGATCATTTCTATTTTTAAAAAATATTCCAAATATTTATAGTTTCCCTGTTGTTAAACATAAAAAGCAATATAAAAATATTTTATCATTGTTATAATATCTGTATTGCTCAAATGTACAAATATTAATTTATCACAATATTTTTTATAGCTGTATTTGAACAATTTTGTTTTTATTGAAATTAAACATATTGAAATATTTTCTATTTCAAGCAGCCTAAATGTTTATTAACCCCTTGAAGGGTGCTGATGCCGCCACGGCATCACCTAATTTTAATTCCTGAATGTCACATTGGCACCTGAATTTTTTAAAGAGAATTTCACCTTTATTAAATGAGCAAAAATACACTTTTACTAGTTTACAAATAAATTTTCTTGTGAATACTGGTGTCAGTGAATTACTTTAACATTTTGTGAAGACGTGTACCTTGCCCCTGAAAGGGTTAAGAACATAAAGATTAAAATCAATGCATCTAATAAATAAAATAAAACATATGACAGAATGCAATGTTTATCTTGTTTTAACCACTTAACCAGCGACGGGTATGAGGAAACAGTGCTTTAACCCCTGACTTATCGCGGGGCAACCGGTGAAGTGGTTAAACACAAAATATATGAATCAATGTATCTCCTTAATTACTTACTTTACTTGATTTTAACATAATTTTTTCTTTTTTAAATTCTAGGATTATCAGACCTGGTGTGATTTGCGGAGGTTAGAATCTGAGGTTGGTACTAGATATCTGACTCATCAGTCAGATGATGCTCGCTGGGAAGCTTACAGAAAGCAGCATAATCTTGAACCTCCACCTCCAGTGCCTTTGGATGCAGAAGATAATTTGATGACTTTTGATACTCCTTTAGAGCCTACCAGAAATAGTTCTGGTATTTTTGCCCGAGTGAGATTGTGACTATAGGCACTAAGAATTTTACCTTATATATATATTTTTTTTATAACATGGTTGACACATTCCATAAAATAATGTAGTATTTTTAATACCTGTATATTAACTATGCAGCTTTTAGTGTTTTACATTGTTGAAATCATTTACCATTGTTGAAAAAATTTTTGCTTTTAGTATTGACTATATGTATTACAAAGTTTTAGTGACAAATCATTCCAACATAGCAAGTGCCAAAATTTATATCAGTAAATAATCTAGTTTTCCTAAGTGGAAATGAGATATCTCTCGTCAATCTGTGCTTTTATAAAGATGTAAATTTCATTGTATTTATGAGCTAATACTAGCTTACTGGAACTTATTTTAATATGTCTTTATACTGATATATATATTTGGAACTTTGTATGTCTGAAAATAAATATTTATTATTTTATGAAAGTAGTCTTGTGAAATTTTCTAAATTGATTGAACTAGAAGGATAAGTTATTTGCTCATAGGATAACATGGGATTCCCCTTTGTTCATTCCCCATCAGATAAATCTCAAGACTAATGACACAGAACCATGAAAAAATGACCACCGCACACAGTATGACTTGTTACAAACTCATTTCGATTCAGATTACTCAGAAATTAATGATAGGAGACACATGTGAATGAACACATGATGTGTAAACGTATTGGGACTAGAGGTCTGTACGAGGTGAAATTTCCAGGTACAAGCCCGGCCCGATCCATAGAAAAAAAAAATTCAGCCCGGCCCATTTATTGAAGTTAAAATTTCAGCCCAAGTGCAGCTAGTAGAGAAAAATTAGCCGCCCAATATACTAGCTAAAACAAGGCCAGAAAAAAAGTTAAAATTTAGGTGTGGCCCAAGTGAATTATTAGTATTTAATACTAATAATTCACTTGGGCCTTTATTAATTTTTCTTTTGTAATAAATGTCAAAGATAAATTGTACATTTAAATTTGCATCAGTGAATGTTATGAATTATGTTTTTAAATTATTATAAATTAAACCTTCTTGCCAATTGCTATTAGATCATTTTATAAACAAAATATTTATTTGCTAAGGCCGTAAACCATCTTGCCTTCCTTTCAGTGATATTTCATGTATTTTCAAAGACTTATGCTTCTTTTTTACTAATTACATATTTTTATGATTTTTGAAATAAACTTAGTCATATAAAGTACTAATCGCCAAATATGAGTGAAGTATTTCCATAAAATATAAAAATTATTTTACTTCTAATAATTTGCATCATTCTTTTGAAACTAACTTTAACATCGCGTCATATCCTGGAAAATTTTAAATACATCAGGGAAATATCAGGGAATTTGAAAATTATATTTCTGTGGTCACCCTGTATTATTAATCCATATTTTATGTAATGGAGACATAAAAATTTTAAAAATGGTACATGGTAAAAGTAAAATCTTCTAAGTCGGAATTGCATTGGAAAGAAAAAAATATGTTCCCTTCTTAGCAGATGTAAACATTTAACATATTTTTTTCTTGCATATTGCTGTATTAATTTTGCATGGACAAACAGTTTAAAAGAAATTTGCAATTTTCAGTTAAAAAGAAAATTCCGTCATAATTATGCTTTTTCATGTATTTAACTCTATTTTAATGCGCCTAGTAATCTTACAACTCTTTAAAAAGAATAATGACGACTTAAAAGTATATGCCTTTTTTGCAAAATTTTTTGGAACAAGCCAAATTTTACAGATTTATGAACAGACTTGGCCACGTCGAGAAAAGGATTTTCATACGGGATGATTCAACAGGAATTGAATATTTTGGTCCATGAAGACTAGGAAGAATGAAATCAGTCTCGGCTTCATACGGAAAAAATGTTAGGTCCAGTCCGGCCTTAATGCCGTTAATGGAAAGCAGCCCATGCAAATCTCTAATACCGATATATTCATGCCTACTTTTATTTTGTTCACCAAATGTCAACTTATAGTGATCATTCAAAAATGGAACGAACTGCGTTTAAATCTTGAAATTACTTCTCTAACAACATATTTTCCACATCTTTTAAAATTTTATTAAATGATTCTTTTTTTCTATCTTTATGGTAAACATTGCTGTATGCTGTTTGAGTGGTGTATAAGACAAAAAATGGGATAGAGATATTAAAAAGTCCTGGCTTTGTACGTAAAAAATAAATTGGACCTGGCCAGGCCCGAGTCTTCAGAAAAAAGGCTTGAGCCCAGCCCAAACTGAACTTGGCCTGTGGGCCAGGCCAGGCCAGGCTCGGGCTGAGGCTTGGCCCATGCAAAACTCTACTGGAGACTGCTGACATGTTTAGTGAACATTCAGTCATTGTTTTTACTAAATGGTCTCACAAGGGAACTACTTTTGGTGCTGCATCTGGTATTGAGAACTGGTGCAATTAAAAACCCTATAATATGAAGTTTGAGAATCAATAAAAATTGTCTGTTAATTTTTATTTTTTTATTTTACAGCAGCATAACTTTCATAAAATGCAAAATTTTACAGGAAAATACATTAGTAGCGAGAAGGAAAAAAAAAATATATAACTTTTTATTATGATAAAATTGATTTTTAAAAATTACAAATTGAAAAATAAAATGTTGTAATAATATCCTCCTTTTTTTTATTGGAAGAAATAAAGTTCTACCAATAGAACTTTGTTTCTTGGTATGGAAATAAAGTTCCAAGAAACTTTACCAAGAAAGTTCCATTTTAGTATGGTCATGAACACATATTTTAAAAAACTGTGGTATGGAAAAGTTTCACTATTTTTTTAAAAAGCATGGTGTATTTTGCCAGTTTCAAAAAGGTACTAGAAATAATTGCAGATTTAATAAAAACTGCAAAGTAAGAGATTCCATAGGTAAGTTATCAGCACAAATAATAAAACTAACAAATTTTATTGACGTTTTGTTTTTATACTAAGAAAAATGAATCGCATAAATCTTAACTTACAAGATGTGAAAATGAGCTACAACCATTTATTCACATATACAAAATAAATATAGGAATAGCTAGTTATATTTGAAATCCTTTAAATATTAAACAGTAGCACTATTGCTTCTAAGAGGAGATCTCTTACCGTGATTAACATTTTTATACCTTTTTTTATAATAGCTGTTTAGTAGATTATTCTTCCATTCTTCTTTAGCTTCAGTATTGGGTCTAAATGTATTATCATAAACGTAAGAATGATAAAATAAGATTGCCAAAATTTACTATACTTGCCATGCTTTTTTTTGTATCAAAGAATGGATTATTTGATTATTTAAAGGGAAAGACATCAGCAATTATATTAAATGTAATGTTTAAATGAAATGTTTTTTATGCCTTTAAAAAATTACTGTACATCATGTTTTACAATTCTCATGAATTAAGTTTAAAACAATTATTTAAAGCTATTTTTTTTTCATTTATTTATAAGGCAAAATACCTGCAGATAAACTCTAAATTAATTATAATGTTAATATTTTTACGTAATTGTAAACATTTAAATTTTTTGATTTTAATCAATGATTTTAATAAAAAAAAAATCAGTTTATTAAAATCATGATTGCAATCATGGTTTAATACCTGAATTAAATCAATTGATTAAAATTATTGACACCCTAATACACATTAATTCTGGACAAAAATAATATTACATCAAGGAAATGAATTTTATTTTTCTAAGAAAAAGTATCCATCTGTACACTAGGTATAAAATAAAAACAATTTATAATAATTAAATACATCATTGATTTGTCTGATTTTGTTTTTCCCATTGTTCAGGTGTTAGAGTCTTCTGAGTAAAAGCATGAATATCTTCCATTTCTTTTTTTATAACCTCATTTACCATCCTGCAAAAATAACATAAGTTATTGATTAAAAGAAGATATTGAAAATAATATTACATAAAAGATCATTATCAAAATAAAACATAATGCAGTAAAACCTATTAAAATATACCTTATATATGTAAGAGAATCCTACTTTAAAAACCTAATGGGCAAGTTCACTCATCCAAAAATGCCTACTTGCTAATGTGCCTATGCAGGCATGAAAGTAAAAACTGACAAAAAAGGTGAATCTTTTTTTTTTTTTTATTCATTTTTCTCTCCACCAAACTCTTATTTTTATTCTCTGTTAAAATGATACTTAAATTATAAGTGTAACTGCACGTATGATTGCTTTTTTTTTTTTTTTTACTTAGAAAGTTTTAATAATGCTAAAGGATAAATCAAATATATCCAATCCACTTATGTGAAGTACAGTCAATGATTCCCAAAACAAATATTCTGAATAATTCAGCTGTTAAATCCACCCCCACACCCCTTTTTAAAAAAAAATCTCTGCTAAATTTATCTTTACTTCAGAAATACAACTCGAAAAAGGTATCATAGAAATTACCCAAAACTGTTGTATAAATTAAATAGCATAAAATATTCTATTCCATTCACTTTTAAAGTCAATTTTCAAAGTCTAAAAAAATTTTCTTCTTGAAAGATATTCAGAACAACTTCATTTAGAATAGTTTTAGATGCTTATTATGTAGAAGCTCACTTTTCAGTTTGTTCCTGAATTGTTAAACTCCAAGGGTTTGAGTAGGCAAAATGTCCAATTATTAAATTTTTTGCCCTCCCCCCCCCCTCTGTAATTATCCTTCTAAAATTTTCTTTGCATTTTTGTACCAATCCAGAGAATGACCAAAATTGCTTTAAAAAAGGAGGAATTCCTCCTTTAGGAGGAACTCTCTCATGCCTGCTTTGGAAGATTTTTTAATATTTTGTTTGCATTTCAATATTTTTATCTTTTTGGATGGGTTGATAGCTGAGGTTGATCTGTACCAAAACATTATAGTCCTGGCAAAATCAATAGTTATAACAGACAATATTCAGGTTAAAACAGAAATTTGTCCAAAAAAAAAAAAAAAAAAAAAAAAAGACATAAAAGAAAAGTCTTAGAAGAAAATGCTTAAAAAAGAATTATTGATTTTTAGTGAGGTCATTAAAAATACTGTGTATTATAATGAAGATTAGAAACAATGTCTGTTTACTAAGTCTGATGGCTGTTAATTTTTTTACTGAACAACTGTGGTAAAACTATTGCTTATTTTGAGATAAATATTTCTAACAGTCTAAAAAGCTGGTAAATATATGTTTCTTTTTATTTTACCATTGCTTTTTTAAATGTGGCAATTTATGTGGAAAAGTATTCAGTGACAATACAAATACTTCATGAAAGGTGTAAATACACAACTGCTAAAAGTCAAAACATTCCAGGAATTCCTTATAAAAAGCTTTATTTTTAAATTTAAAAAAATCACAATTGTTCATGTAACAGAAAACAGTTAAATAAGCAATTCAGAGAAATAAGTCAATTAAATGTATTAAAATATTTTGAATAAAAATTCCGGTGTGAAATGTTTTTATCAAGATTGAGTGAAATTTGAACAGGGTAGGAAGGTTAAAGATATATTAATTGCATTTTTCTGGAATGTCAGAAATATGAAAAATATGTTCCATTTCATATTTATCTATGACAGTTTGATCAGAAAGACAATTAAGAACCAACAGAAAATCAAAGAAAAAAAATAATGTTTTTGATCACTTTGTAAATAAAAAAGCGCAAAATGATCTGTGGCTATATATTGAATATATGAATCTAACAGAGTTCTGTTAGATATCAACCTATTTATGACTCTTTTATAAAATACAAAACTATTAGCTGCTTTTCATGTCTTTATAAAATTAACTGTTAATTTGTTTTAATAATCACCCCCACCCTAGAATATAAATTTATAAAGCAAAGTGCTGTTCCATACTTCCTATCCCTTTCTGGCCTTTTCTAGTGACAGACAAAAATTAAATTTCTAAAGAGAAATCTCCCAACTGCTTGAATTTGTTACGCCTAAATCTGCGTTAATACATATGCACTTCTTTGCACGTTTGTTCAGATCTGTCTAAATTTTCCATTAACCTCTTTATATGTAACTACTTAATCTCTTCTCTTTCTAATGATAAAAAAAATTACTGAAGCATTAATTTCGCCCAATCTTTCTTACAGTTCCCAGGCTAATACACAAGAATTAATGCTAATTTGCAACTTTTGCAGATGTAATCAGGTTCCATGCCTTATCCATTGAATGATCATTTTATTTCTTTTATTTCTTTTTTTTTCGTTAACGTTTTCTACTATGTGACTTTATAATGGACAAAATACTTTCTCTCGATCCATATGTGTTCATAAAATTCCTTTATCTAGCAGCTCTTAATTTGGCACCAACCATTAGTATTTCGCAATGCTGTCCCTTCTTTATCAGGGTCGCAATTTTGTCCCTTTATGCCTTTTATCGCCAATTTGTATATGTATGTGTCATTTTGCTGCCAAGTTTGGCTATCTATCAATGAAGCTGAATTTGTCAGTTTGCCCTTGTCTGCTCCTGTGTTAAAAGGTATTTGCTAACAGTTTTCCTGTTTAACTGACCGACACCTCTCCCAATTCTTCTTTAACTTGTTCAGCACATTGTTTTTTTAATGCACAATGTAACGAACCCACTCATTATTCTATGGAATTTTGTTAGTATGGATGTTGTATAATATATGTATTCATTTGTGGAAGAATAAAATGTACAATAGACTCCCTCAAATCCGCACAGCTTGGGACCAGAGGTTTTGCGGATTTCTGGTCATTGCTTTGTTTGCATTTTTTAAAAAGTAATTTGAATGTAATTAATAATGAAATCAAAAGTATAATGAAATAAGTATTAAACTAAAATAATAAAAAATTATACAGTTTTTAAAATGATAAAAATACTAAAAGCAAAGGCCAAATTAATAATCAGTAATGTACTATTAAATATTCATTATTGAGATGAAATGTGTTTTTCATAAATTATTCAATGAAACTTGCATCATATAGCTAGGTACATTACTAATTCACATCAAGATCATAAAATAATAAAGCTTTATTTCAGGTTTAGCCAAACTTAATAACTAAAAAAGCTTGATTAATACATAAATATATTTGGTAAGATTGTGATTATCAATGATATCAGCAATATCTTTATTTTTTCAGAAGTAAATTATTCTTTCTTCGCGAAAAAACATGAATTCAATAACCTTAACAAAAATTACAAATTAAAAAAATATATTATATGGAATTGATATAAAACTAAAAAAATCAAATTTTGCACCTACATCTGAACTGAATGTTTTATTGTTTACATCCGTAAAATATGTGTGGATTTTAGGGAGTCTACTGTATATTCATAGAAATATATCTATTTTTTTTTAAAGTTCAAAAAATTCTTGCTTATTTTTTGTTTATATCATGCAAGGATTTTTAACAAATTTATTGTAAGTTTCAGAAAATTTGACAAAATATAGTAAAAATATTATAGTGAAATTGGAATGTAAATATATTAAATATCCAATGAAATATGCACACTTATATAAAAATATTTTTTATCTGTGCATGGGCCCATGATATTCTTTTTTATGATTTGATAGTCAACTCTATAAAGTAACTCCAAAAAAAAAAAAAAAAAATCAAATATTTTGAAAATTAAGAAAGATATCGGTGATAGACTGTGCTGATTTTTAGTTGTTCTATAAAAACAGTTAAAAATTCACTCACTATAATGCCGATATTTTTCAGAATTTTCAAAATATTTGACAGAATTTTTTTTTTAGTTACTTTATAGAGTTGACTATCAAATCATGGAAAAAAAATTGATATATCTCTATGAATATATGTTTTATTCTTCCATAAATAAATACATGTATTGTACAATATCTATATACTTCTTATCTATAGCCATAGATCATTTTACATATTTTATTTTACAGGGTGGTCCCAAACATTATTCTTTTTCTTTGATTTTTTGTTGGCACCCTAATCGTCTTTTTGATCACATCACTGTTGATAAATATGAAGTGAAAATGTTCTTCATATTTCTGAAATTCCAGATAAATCTGACAAACATATTTTAAATATTCAACAAAATGTCTAAAAATTGAAAGTTTCAGATTATTAAAGACCATATAGTGTACATACATACATATGAACTAAATTTTGTCCATATGATAAAAGTCACAATTATGCACAGATCGACACTAAATTTGTCAAAATCATTGAAATGGCCAATATCTCAATGGGGAATGCAAATTGGCAAAATCAAATGAAAAATGAAAATAAAATAGTTTGACAAATTTAAGAAAAAAGGAATATTATGTCGTAATTTTTCTACAGTTAGATTTCCACATGAAAATAAAATAAATAACTTGATGGATTTTTTAAAAAAGTAAACATTAAATATTGGAAATTTAATGGACAAAAAGTAGCTGAATATGTAATGTCACATGAGTTTGAAAAATATATTGAAACATGATAAAAACCAGATTATGGAAATATTGGTATATTTTAACATTTTGAGGTTCTATGATTTTGCTTTTGCCATTTTAAAATCTATTCTATATGTATGTGCGTATATTAAATTTTTCACAAAAGATTTAGCTCCTAAATAAAATACTTTTTAATATTTGGTGCGAAAAGACGACAGTGTAATGTGATTTGGCGACCAGCACTTTTCCCCGCCAAAAGCAAATGAAAACTATTCTATACTTAGAATGAGTGTAAATGGTATTTAATGAATTTAAACATAGACAATGAGAGAGTTTAATATACAGGGTGGTCATAAAAAACTTTGTCGATATATGGAGCCCTAGCGGCCGATCCGCTCAACCGATCGAAATGAAATTTCAGATATAGCTATTCAGAAGTATGAGCTCAAGATTCTGAGAACGAGAAAAAAATGGCACTTACAGTTACGGTTATAGTTACAGAAACTCGAAAATTTCTAATGGCAACACCAATTTTTTTTATCGCAAAATGCTCAGCACATGCGAAAACCCTAAAGAGCATTGGAACCGTACGTGTATCGCAAGAAATGGACATGTTATGCACGCATAAAAAACCATTCTGGGAATCCCCCCCCCCCCCCCTAGAAAAAACTCGATTGGGGCGCAAAGAGGAAATTTGCATAAGACGCAGAGTCAGTACAATAATCTCTGATTACAATACAGATCGGAGAAACTAAAACTTTTATTTTGATTACACATTTTCCGCAATACAGATTGGAGAAACTAAAACTTTTATTTTGATTACACATTTTCCACATGGGTGCCATGTGGAAAATGTGTAATCAAAATAAAAGTTTTAGTTTCTCCAATCTGTATTGTAATCAGAGATTAGTGTACTAACTCTGAATCATATGCAAATTTCCTCCTTGCACCCCAATCGAGTTTTTTCTAAGAGGAGGGGGGGGGGGGGGAGGATTCCCAGAACAGTTTTTTGTGCATGCATAACATGTCCGTTTCTTGCGATACACGTACGGTTCGAATGCTCTTCAGGGTTTTCGCATGCGCTGAGCATTTTGAGATGAAAAAAAAGGGTGTTGCCATTGGAAATTTTCAAGTTTCTGTAACTATAACCGTAATCATGAGCTCCATTTTGTTGTCGTTCACAGAATCTCGAGCTCATGTCTCTGAATAGCTATATCTGAAATTTCACCTCGATCGGTTGAGCGGACTGGCCGCTAGAGCTCTATATATCGGCAAAGTTTTTTTATGACCACCCTGTATTATATAATATACATGTATACATATTGTATTACATATATATGCACTGGTGTTCAAAATTTAAAGAGATTTTCAAGCGATAATTTTCACGCGAATATTCAACAGGAAGTAATATAATTTGAATAATTACTATCTCTGCATAACAGCTAGTCCATATAACCTCTCATTCAGGTCACACATGGTCACAAGAATCAGTCACTACGGCGAAATGAAAAATACGAAATTCCATGCGTCTCTTTTATGAGTCTCAAATGACTACTATATGTGACTCCACTGTCAGGTCACTGCGATTGCTGCTTTGTGACGAGTCATCAGGTGACTTTACATTTACAGTGTTGTTTTATTGAGACTCTCATGTGTCTGTCATTTGGAGGCTCAATTTCAAAGTTATTGTGAATGTTGCATTATTATAAATAACCAAATAATGACACATTAAAGTCACATGGTGACTTTCTGTCACAAGACTTTGTCAAATGGTAACAGAGACCCTACTGTGAAGTAACCACAGTGAAAAGTGGTGAAAACTCAGCATGTTACTTTAATGGGACATTGTTTGGTGATTTATCATAATGCAACATTCACAATGATTTTGAAATTGAGCCTCCAAAGGGATGGGACGAATAGTGATTTGGCCGAATACCGAATATTCGGCCAAATTTTAGGCCGAATACCAACTTTTTTTTTTTTTCCAATAAAGAAAATAAATTTTTATTATATATAATTTAAAAAAATAGGAGCTCATTAATAATTATTATTATTAAATGTATTTTTAAATTTAAAAAAAATTATTTTAATACAAAAAAATTATGCAATTGCATTATATTCTTTTATTCTAATGTACATCAAATTGATTTTCAGTAAGTCAGGATGGGAAGATATTTCCATTAAAATATGAAGAATGTACTTCACTTTTACTATCAAATGATACTTTAACCTTTTCTTGCATCCAAAATCAATAATATTCTTAATCTCTCTCTCTCTCAAAACTCATGAGAAGATGTTTTCTGAAAAAACCTTTAATAAAATAAATTTGATCATTGAGAGATTGTGTCCCTAATGATAAGCAAATTCGTAAGAACGAGGATGTTCTGAAATCAGTTGCCAAGCTTTAAATTACAAATTATGTTAAAGCAAAAGGTTATGCTTAAGGTAGAATGCATATGTTAACAAAATCTTTGACATTTAAATTGGCGCATACAATATTCAACTTCAATATTCCACTTATTTAACAAGCATATAAACAGAAACTGATAACAACATGAATGAAGGAAGATGTAAATTAAAAATATATACATAATAATGTTACATATTTAAGTCAGTAATTATGCAAATACTTGTTTAATAGTGAAAAAAAATGTTCAGTATTTAAAATTTATATTTAAATATTTATAAAACTATCTTCATAAAGCAAGTTGTGTTATCTAATGTGTATCTAGTTTGACACCAGTTCTGTTTTCAGATGTACCGTTGTATTTCGAATAGTGATATTTGATAATTAATTTTGAAAATGAATCTTTGTTAATGCACCTAGTGAATGATTTTTTTCATTTCTTACTTTATAGAAAATAAGTTATGAATTTCATAAGAGCCTTTTTTTATATGTGCATGGAATTTGCAGACATATAATAAATATTCGAGTGTTTTAGAATAAGGGAGTGGTTTTTTTCTATAAGTTTTTTTATATCTTGAATTGTAATACATCATTCTCTAATGAAGTCATTTCCCGTACAATTAAATCTCCAACTTGGGCAGCAATTTCTAAAATATCACCAACTTTTATAGGAAATACAGAAAGGCTGTATATTTTTTAGTATTTGAATAACTATATTTTGTAAGTAAGAATGAGAAGGAGTTCATGAATGAAGCAGCAAATTTGGATTAGAGAAAAAAAAAATTGTAAGAAATGAAATTCTTTAAATCCTAAATTTATTCATCAAGATATCTTTCACTATTCAGCGAGATTTTAGCAATATTCGGCAAGATATCTCTAAATATTCGGCTACAGGTATTCGGTCAACAAGCCTTCAATATTCGGCCAACCGAATATTCGGCAAAAGGGCCGAATACCGAATAGTGGCCGAATATTCGTCCCATCCCTACGTCCAAATGACAGTCACACGAGAGTCTCAATAAAACGACACTGTAAAGTCACCAGGTAACTCGTCACAAAGCAGCAGTCGCAGTGACCTGACAGTGGAGTCACATATAGTAGTCATTTGAGACTCATAAAAGAGACGTATGAAATTTCCTATTTTTTTTGTTTCACCATAGTGACTGTGACTCTTGTGACCATGTGTGACCTAAATGAGAGGTTATATGGACTATCTTTTATGCAGGAATAGTAGTTATTAAAATTATACTACTTCCTTTAGAATATTCGCGTGAAAATTATTGCTCGAAAATCCCTTGAAAATTGGCATTTTGGGACTCGTCCTTAAATTTTGCACACCAGTGTATATATTATATATAGCAGTAGTTATTTAATTTACCTCTGGAAAAAATATTTTCATACATACGAAATTCTTATTTAAAAAAATTACTTTCATACATTTAAGCATATTCAAAAATAAAAGCCGTATGTTTCCATAGAAACAAAATCGAATTGACAATGCTCAACTGGACTTTGAACTTAAAACAATTTTAATTAATTTGAATTTGAATTTCGTTTTAAATCTCAAATTTTGATTGTTAAATTTGAATATAAATGCATATAAATATCAATATAACGAAATCATACTTAAGGCAAACTAAAATTTGACAAAACCAAATATATTTAATTTATCTAAACAAGTTCAACATTAAACTTCTTTCCTTTAAAATGTATTTGACATAAAAAAATATTTTTTGAATTTGTTTTTCATTGCCAACCGATAATAAATTGCCAAATAACGAAATTTTCATTTTTTTTTTTTTTTTTTTTTTTACGGACAGGGTATGAAGGTTCCGCCGAAATTTTTTTTATAAGCGTGTATACCCTCATGATAAGAACATTCTGTAATTTTTTCAGATTTTTCAGAGTATGCCCGTATGGAGACCTTCCTTGTAAGTCAACACTTTTTATCATTTTATTCAATAAATAACAGAAAAAAAATATAAATAATTAATTGGTATTATTGAAATGCTAAGACTAGAAATAAATTTTTAATGCCTTCTTATTCAATTTCATATCTTGTATTCTTTCCCAAATTCATAAAGGATAATTTCTTATTTGAGAAAATTTTTTTTTACAGCTTGACCAAAATCATAAAGGTTATCTTGTCTATACTAATAAAATCTGTGCGCCTCTGTCTGTCTGCTTGAAGCCGATTACAGTTCGCAACACGGGCGAGTCGGAAGTCGCGAAAGGTGTCTTTCGATTGGAAAAATTCCGGGGAAGACATTTCGGGCATTTTCGTGACCGTGGGACCAAAATTAAAAAAAGTTATGAATTAAAAACCCCTTGGGAATCGGAACGAAAAATGTCTCAATTCCCAAACGGAGCTCCGAAGCAGAACACTGCGCCACCTTGCGGTGAAGGACATGAATTTTTCCCCTTTGGCTAAAAGAAGAAACAGCCGAAATCTTCTTTTTCTACCGGTGCTAATTGCGTTTTTTTTCCCACATAAATTTTTTTGACTTGCCGTAGAATATTTACCGTAGTTTTCGCTAGAATATTGAACTTAGAAATAAAACAGGATTATCGAAACTTCTTTTTTTTGCACGTTTTTTCTTAAACCATCATGCAGACAGTTTTTAAAGTAGAAAAAAACTGATTACATATTCAGAATCTGCGTAAAAGTCTGCTTCTGATGAACCAAAAAATACGAGAAAATGTCTTATGGGCGCGCAGCTCCAACAGTACAAAACCAAATATTTTTAACGGGACGATGGCGACCATGGCGCGTAGCGCCCACTGTGCGAAATCACACATTTTTAACGGGATAATGGGCGCATAACAACCATAGCTCTTTAATTTACTTTTTTTTTGTGCTTGAGGATTCGAACACCAAGACTTGCTTATTAAATGATTTTTTTTGCTTATTATATACTGCTTTATACAGACATGCTATTTTTCTGTGGAAACGTGGAATTCCGCTTTTTCGGCGACGAATTTTATTATTCCTGGGATCAATGTAAATATGCATTAAAATTTGATGACATTTATGTGTAGGGGGGGGGGGGGTAACGATGAAATACAACAAAAACGCGAGTCAAACGGCGCTAAATTAAGAAAATTTCTTCAAAGGATTGCAGAAAAAACACAAATTTCTCCAAAGGATCGAAAAAAACTAAAATCTTCAAACAATCGCGGAAAAAATACTATTTTCTTCAGAGGATCGCGAGAAAAAACACGATTTTTGTTAAATGATTCCGAACAAGACGCAATTTTCATCAAAAAATTGCTGGGAAAACACGACTTTTGTGAACAGTTTGCCCAAAAATACTCTAATTTTGTCAAATAATCATGATAAATAATCGTATTTTATAGAAAGATCACGGAAAATGCTCCAATTTTGTAGAAAGATCGCAGAAAATACCAAAGTTTTGATGAAATATCACGGAAAATACAGAAATTATAACGAAAGATCGCAGAAAATACACATATGTCGACGAAAGATCGCAGAAAATACGCAAACTTTGACGAAAGATCGCGGAAAATGCACAAATTTTGGCGAAAGATAACGGAAAATATGCAAATTTTGATGTAAGACCGCAGAAAATACACAAATTTTGACGAAAAAGCGTGAATTTCGCTAAAGGATTTTGGAGAAATGCAAATTTCATTAAAAAGGCTGTGGGAGAAAAAGTGCAATTTTTGTCAATTGGTCGTGGAAAAATGCTAATTTCGTTAAAAAAATTGCAGAAAAATGCAGATTTCACCAAAAGTCTGTGAGGCCGTGGAAGTTCAGCTTTTTTCTTGCTGAGCCTGTAGCATGTCTGTTTATATCGAGGTTTGTTCGGAAAAAGTGGCCCAGCTAGCAGGCGTAGCTCGCTAGTTGTGTTATTAATCACAGTAAATAATTTTGTTAATGAACATATTTTATGCTAAATATGGAAATTTTTTTATGCATTTTACCTTTGTTACTTTCACATGTTAACCATGTTTTAAAGTAACTCATTAGTGCATCAGATGTGTTTATTATATAGGTGAAAATGCCAAAATATTGAAAATTCAGCAAAGTTGTTTAAAATCAACTTTCATCTGGCAGGGAAAAATATTAATCAGTGTGCTTTTTCAGAGTATGCCCGTACGGAGACCTTCCTTGTAAGTCAAAATTTTTTACAATTTTATTCAATAAATAACAGAAAAAAAATAAAAATAATTGGTATTATTAAAATGCTAAGACTGGAAATAAATTTTTTAATGCCTTCTTATTCAATTTCATATCTTGTATTCTTTCCCAAATTCATAAAGGATAATTTCTTATTTGAGAAAATTTTCTTTTACAGATTGACCAAAATCATAAAGATTATCTTGTTGTGTTATTAATCACAGTAAATAATTTTGTTAATGAACACATTTTATGCTAAATATGGAAAATTTTTTATGCATTTTACCTTTGTTACTTTCACATGTTAACCATGTTTTAAAGTAGCTCATTAGTGCATCAGATATGTTTATTATATAGGTGAAAATGCCAAAATATTGAAAATTCAGCCAAGTTGTTTAAATCAACTTACATCTGGTAGGGAAAAATATTAATCAATGTGCTAATTAGATTTAATCAAAGTACAGATGCACATTTTCATGAAAAAGCTGTATTTTACTTGAAGATCAGTAACATATTTTTTAATTGCCACTTGGTGTGTGGTGGCTAGGGTGGCGATCGATTGCAGATTTTTTAAATGCCACTTACAACTTTAGTTGCCATGTAGCAATCGTTAATTTTCACCGACAGTTTATTAACGTACCCTAATTAATTTTTATTCTACATGTATACAAGCATGATCTATAATCATTATGTCTCATGTTGACTACTCAGATAAAGTGTTAAAAATAGAAAACAATAATATCCAATAATTTGAAACACTTAAAATTATATATATATATATAATACTTTATTGTAATTGTCTTAAAAAAACAAATTTGCTTTTTAGGGAATGTTGGTTAAAATTGCCTATTTAAAACTATGCCAATCTGACAATAAAGTATAAAACAAATGTGATAAACAATAACAAAAGAAAGCATATAATTATGGTAGTCTATTTAGAAAAATTTACCTGTGTCTTTGAAGTAGTGGAACACCTTCAAATTTTTTACTTACAATCACTGCATTAAACTTAGCACCACAGCCATCGGACATATCTTCAACTGACTGAAAAAAAAAAAAAAAGAATTATGAGAGAAAATAGAAGACAATATTATTACTATTATTTTACTTTTGATTATATTTATTGACAAATAAAAGAGAAAAAAATCAAAACAATGTAGCTCTGGCCGATTAAAAATAAGTGTAATAGTACATAACAACAAACATCCCAACTTAAACTTTAAGGAATCATAATATGCTAAATAAATTGTTACATAATTCAGGGTTCGACAAATGGCATTCCCAAGATCCCGGGAAACCCAGAAATCCTTTCCGGGAACACATATTTTTTCACTCAGGTTCCCGGCTGAGAACTTAACTTTTCGTGTGTCCGCTAGTGATGGCACAAACGCATTATACCGTGTAAATTAAGCAAAAAATCGGAGATGGGACACAAAAAATAGCTCTTAAGCGGCCCGTGGGATGCATAATTCCATCGAAATATAACGGTAAAAAGCCGAATTTCAACAAAAGATCGCAGAAGAAACGCAAATTTCAATAACAGATCTCAAATTTTGTCAAAAAATCTTGAAAAACAACAAATTTTGTTAAAACATTGCGATAAAACGTTGGATTTCTTCAGAAAATAGAGAAAAAACAACAAATTTTGTAAGGAAATTGCAAAAAAAGGCGGCAAATTTCTTTAAAAAATCATGGAAAACAACAATTTTTGTCAAAATATCATGTAAAACGGCAAATTTCATCTAAAGAATGTGAAAATGGCACAAAATTCTTCAAAAGATTGTTCAAAACAATGCAAATTTCATTAAAAAATCGCAAAAAGTGACAAATTTCGTAAAGATTTTCTTTTGAGAAACGACAGACGTTGTTAAAACATCACGATAAAACGGCTATTCCTTAAAATATCGCAATAAAATGGCAAATTTTGTTAAAAAATTGCTAAAAAACAGCAAATTTTGTTAAAAAGTCATGGAAAACAACAAATTTTGTTAAAAAAAAAAAAAATTGTGAAAGAAATTCCAAATTTTGTTCAAAAATAGCGACAAGATAAAAAATTTCATCAAAAGATCAAGAAAATGCCCCAAACTTCATCAAAAAAAAAAAAAAAAAAAAAAAAACCACATGAAAAGACGCAAATTTCATTAAAAATCGTAAAAACGGCAAATCTCGTAAAAAAAAAAAAAAAAAAAAAAAAAAAAATAATTGAAAACGACAAGTTTCGTTAAAATATCATGATAAAATTGAAGATTTTGTTAAAACATAGAGATAAAACAGTAGATTTTGTCAAAGAATCGCGAAAAAACGGTAAATTACGCAAAAAAAAAAAAAAAATCATGATAAAATGACAAACTTCGTTAAAATACTTGCACATAAATTTTTCTGGGAACTTACACTTTTAATCTGGGAACCTAAATTTTTCATGTAGGTTCCAAGCTGGGAACCTTAAAATTTTTAGAATTTACAAGCTTTGCATAATTTTATTAATTAGTAGTGAAGAAGATGCAAGAGGTGAGAAACTTCATTTTTAAATAGTTTAGCTGAAATATCAATTTAGCAAACAGATATTTGCCAACAAATTTCTTTGTGTTATGTAAAAGGAAATTATATAATAAAATAGATATAAATTATTTTTTCATGAAATAGGAGGGAAAGTAAAATTGGAATAATTAACTATTGGATACTTTCTTTTATATTTATTTATCATTATTACTAGCACATTTCAAATTTCAGGAAATGAGATTTGTTGCCAAATGATATAAATAGCTATGAAAATGAACCTGGTAAACTTTTTATGCTATTTTTATTGCAATTTTTCCCCTTTATATTTAAAAATAGATAAATGGCTGCTTTTTAATAAGTAAATTGTATGAACACTGAAAAGATTGTTTGTGTAAATAAAAGAGTAAACAGACTGCCATAAGAAAAAGATTTTTTTTTTTTTAAATCTCACCAAGGTTACCTCAGAAGTCCTCCATACAGGAAGAGCACCAAATATTACATGATAAGCTAAGCTCTTAAAAATTGATATAATTAAATTAAAATTTTATGGAGTAAATAATAAAAATCCTGGTTTTCATTAATACATATTGTAAAGTTACACAGCCGAAATTTTTAGAAATTGATTTTAATTTAAATTAATGTTTCCTGCTACTGGATATAGGTGAAAACTGAGAAACTCAGTTTGTAGCTAGTGGCTGGTCGACTCAGTTTCATTAGTGGCCTGGCCACTATAATGTTTCAAACTTTCTTGATATCTCGATAAACTGTAATCATTCTATATGTACATATTTTTCTATAAATCAGAGTTTTATACCAGCTATTTATTCAAATAAGAATAGGGAAGCAGTCAAATATCAAGAAAATTATTTAAAAATATACTGAAGAATAAGCACATAGCAAAAAAAAAAAAAAAAAAAAAAACGAAATAATACAGGCAAAGCCATTGAAATCGTCTTATATCCGGTAGGAAAAAGAATTAACCTGTTTGCTAATTAAATGTAAACAAAGTAGAGATGCATATTTCCATGAAAAAAGTTGTATTTTACTTAGCGATTGATAAAAATTTTTTAATTACCACTAGGCGAATGGCAATTAGAGTGGCGATGGTGATCTATGTCTAATTTTTTAATCTCCATAGTGAGTGGTGACTTCTAATTTTCACCTTTAATATATACATATAAATATTAATAAAAGTAATAGTATATAGTAATTAGTATAAAATATAGTATAGTAAAAAGTAAATTATGAAACTTGTAAATCTGCAGATCAGCAGCCTCAAACATCAGTTCGATAGTTTTAATTTGCAATTATTTTATTTAGAATTTAAAATATCTAACTCAACATATCGCTTCTTTTATATAGAATAATTATTGCAAGTAATATACCATGTAGTCTTTCGAAGTTTAATTGTTTAAAACAATGAGACAAAATTATACACTAATAATACCGTATTTACTTGTGTATAGGGCGCACACGTGTATAAGGCGCACCCCTACTTTACAAGTAAAAATAGAGATTTCTTAAAATCTCGTATATAACGTGCACCATAAATTTGATACGCTAATGAAGAATGACCAAATGAATTTCAGAAAAAAAAAGTGAAAACAAACATTACACCAGACCAGAAAACAAGACGAAAATGCACTTCTTTGAATAATTTCTTGTTTCATATGTATATTGTTCGACTGCATCCAACAGTAAAAAATTATTCCGTGTATAAGGCACACCTAGGAGTTTTGCCCTAATTTTTTGGAAAAAAAGTGTGCCTTATACACGAGTAAATACGGTACTCCAAAAGTTTTCTTTTTTTCTTTGCTTTTTTAGTTATTACCTTTGAAATCCTCCTACACTCTCAATGTGATAGTAGTAAATGTCTGATTTTATTATTTTAAACTTTCCATGTAAAATAATTAGAATATCGATCTTCTGATAACTACAATAACTGTTGCAAACAGTGAATAATTATCATCCATATTTTATTAATTACTGGTAGCTTAATTGTTAAATTTATTTGAAAATAGCTGTTTTGTTTTCAATGATATTCTTTCATTAAATTCTGGTTCTAAATACAGCCATAAAAACAATTATATTTATTACTTTTCAAGGGGTGTCCATTATATTTCTGTTATTTACAACTAAATTTTGATTCATATTGGGAAATGGGACTATGAAAATCGTTAAATATTGTTGATAGATTATAACAATATTAAAAAAAGGAATATAATAATTATTAGGATGAGCGAAGCGAATCCTCTACTAGTCCACTCAAATTACAATTTGTCGTACGCTTTACAAAAAAACTATTCAATATATTAACTTCAAATTAAACACAAAAATAAATTATGATCTGTAGATTTGCAGAATATAATTTTTTTTACAGAAAAACGTTAAAAAAATTATTATTTTAATTAATTTATTTTACATGCATTTCCAATACGGACGCATTTTAGCAAATAAATAAAAAATGAAACGCGTATATTTTCAGAAAAAAAAAGTTTAAATCATGGAGTAAATAATTATAGATAGAATCATGATTAATTTATTAAATAAAACATGTTTTCATTATCCCGCAAAATCGTTTGCACAGATGACACTTAAACATTTTAAAAGAATTGTATTATGGATTTTTTTTTTTTTTTTTTTTTTTTTTTTGTAAACTGGCAACAAAATAATTGTAAACAAATAAAATTAATTCTTAAATTTGTTATATAAATGAAAAATTAAAATATCTGCGTGAAGTTGTTGGTTCAAGCTCTTTATAAATATTTTTGCAAAGGTCATATTGTGGCTAAATAATATCGACTCATTAATCAGAAGGATTTTATAGAAAAATAAGACTTTAATAAGTTCGCAAACACAACAATAATTATTCGTGAAAACGTCACTGCGAGAATGAGAGAGCGCTTCGTTAAAAGGTAATTCCATTAATTGAGTTGCCATTCACAGAAAGTAAAAAGTTCTCCCATGCGGAGAGAATTACAGCAATTCTCATACGCTAACATGTATAAAAACAAAGAAATTAAAATAAAATGTTTTACAGTTAAAAATTCATAGTATCAACGAAAGCAGATTTCAAATGTTTTTTCCAGAAAATAGGATTTTGAAGAAGTAACTTTCTTCAAGCTTTCTTCAAATATATTATTCTAAAATAGCTATCAAAGATTATCGGATGTTGATTACAAAGATTGGAAACATGCATATTTCAAACAATTAAAAAACGCCAGTGGCTACTTGAAATTGTAAAAACATCTTTAAAAGAGCTTTTAGTTGAAAATTTAAAAAAAATTTGTAAAAGTTTGCTTCGAAAATATCTTATTATGCCAGTTTTACATCATAAATAAAAAATTAAAATGTGCCAAAACATAAAATAACGTTTTTGTTTAATAAAGATGCAAAAATAATAATAAAAAAAAAATATTGTTACTTTCAAATATCTGTTTTATAAAATAATGCTTCGCGAATCCAAACAAAGCATGGCTTTTGCTAGTAACTATTAAAAAACAATTTTTAAAAAAGTTTCTTAAGGGTGTCTACTACTGGCACATCTATCCTATTATGCTCGTTTAATAATCCAAATTAAAAACTTTCTGTGAAAATAAAAAATTTCTATTTTTGAGTTAACTGATTTTTTCCCTAATGAAATAATGTTTGGCAGCCATTATTGCATACTATTTTTAGACTGGAAAATACAAGTTGCAAAATCATAAAATAATCAGTTATGTAATGAAAGAGGTAAAACTAGTGTTGATTCTAAGACATTTTAGCCAGGCACAGCGCTCAACAGCATTTTTATTTCTTTTAAGCACCGGATGGTCCTTTGTAATATTTTTTATGACCCCTGTGGCAATCCAATTGATCTCGGAAAAGTATTGCAAATTCTATGGGACTAATAAATTAGGTGAACAAGTGTGCCCTTTTTTTGGTATAGTGTTGAAGCTTGAAAAAATTTACCATTTTTTAGAATAGTGTTCCTTTTCTGAAAAAAAGTGTACCCCTTATTTTAGAATAGTGTTTGTTTCCTTTTTGAAAAATTCCACCAGGCGGCCTTTTTTCCTAGAGTTAACACTATAAAACTAACTAAGTTTTCAGATCAATAAATTTAAAAAAACTGTCAGATATGTAAAAATATAAAGCTGCCTGTTTCTCAAATTAATATATATTTTTAATTTACTGTGTTCCTTGACATTTTTACAAGTTCTTGTTAAAACCATTAACCAAATGTCATACG
The DNA here is from genome assembly GCA_964019185.1 of Maratus speculifer. NCBI lineage: Eukaryota > Metazoa > Arthropoda > Arachnida > Araneae > Salticidae > Maratus > Maratus speculifer. The sequence goes on along the minus strand of OZ025290.1, from coordinate 48,646,423 downwards.
AAAAACTGACTTTGAATAAAATGAAACTGATGATTAAATCCAGCAAATAAATTCTTACAGCAATAATGATCTATAAATGTTTATGTGACAAAAGACTTGCATAAATGCTTTATAAAACTGTCTTTTCATCTAACACTGAACAGTCTCGATATCGAACTGACGAAAAACTATGTAGATTTAAAGGAGATATTTACCACAAATGTAGCATCCAATTCCTTTTTCAATTTTTCTTGAATGTATTCTTGAGTATATACAACCATTATTAAAAACAATGCAAATAAAAGTGCGAAATGTTAAATGCAATAGCAAATAAATTTAAACGCAAAAGTTTTTGAGTTTTGAGTGAACAATGCTTTGAGGTTTATAGCTACAATGGCTGTTACCTCGAATGATCCATAAACCACAGAAACAAATACAGAACACTTTATTATTACAAGAAATCCATTACATACATTTTAATACACATCACAAGGACAACACCCGCACACCCATGCCGCTAGCTGGACTCGAACCAGGGTCCAGCGGTGTGGGAGGAGCTCACGCTACCGACCACGCCACTGGATCGGCTTAAACGCAAAACACAGTGCAGGAAAGAAAAACATAAACAAATGCAACCTGTTATACTTTCACTTCAGTTTCGTAGACAGTTACTTTTTCTTGATCCATGGATGAAAATCAGGCCAAGGCTCCGCTTATGTTGAGGAGATATAAATATGGAGTGGGTTTCATCTGTAACTGCAACAGTACTAGTGTCACTATTCACAAGCGGGGAGAGGCTTAAGCCTCCGAGATTTTGAAGAAATATATTTACGCTACATGTTTTAAATTCTATTCTTTCCTAAAACGAAACAGAGGCAGACGATATTACGTTTATGTTTGATTTATCTAGCTGCTTGTTTTTAGGTGCGTTCTTAATAATGTAAATACAGAGCACCTATAGTTGTCGTGCAGTCCGTCCGCATATAACAACGGAAAACTACCCAACCGAAGCGTTTGAAATTTAAAATACATAATTATTATATAATTTTCTCGAGTCATTTCAAATTTTATGAAAATCGGATGCATAGATAATTACAGGGACAATCAAAAGTGCTCCATTACATTACGGTCAATGGGGGAAAAGTTTCAAATGCATTTTACACGTTTGAAATTTAAAATACATAATTATTACATAATTTTGTCGAGTTATTTCAAATTTTATGAAAATCGGATGCATAGATCAATTACAGGGACAATCAAAAGTATTCCGTTACATTACCGTCAATGGGGGGAAAATGTTTCAAATGCATTTTAACGATGTTACACTCATTCGAACATAATAAAATTGATATGCATCTATAAGATACATATTATAATATACATTTTGCATAATCTGTGGTGCAAAGAACATTTGTTATTGGTTTACAAGGCCACACAAAAGTATTCCATTATATAATGGTATGGGGAGAACATTGTTTAGCGAGCATTTTAATTGTAATTAATTATTTACAATTTTATGAGAGTGATAGTTTTAAAACTTCGTAATCGTACGAACGCACCTCATTTGCTGCGCTTCACGTGCAATTTCCAACTTGTTTAAAATGTATTTGTATGTTCACCTTTCATTTACAAAATGATAATTATATTAATAATATCAAAATTAATCAAAACCCCTAGAATATTTCTGTTAAGGCTAGTACTGTTGCCCTAATATTATCAAAATGAATCAAAAACCCTAGAATAATTCTGTTCAGAACGTTAAGTTTATAAGATTAACAAAATTAATATAACAAAATATCACAACAAAAATAATAAACTAGTTTTAAAGACATTAAAAATCTTATGGACTTGATAAAAGGCGCAGGGGGAGAAGAAGAAATGTCAATTTCGAGTGGAAGATGAAAGTTTTTCTTCATTACGATATATAGACAAATAGATAATAATGTTTTCAAAAAGTAAGTTTTAAAGTTTTTAAACTTTGAATTTTGTAAACAAAAGAGAAGCAAAGTGGGAAAGTGAAATTTTGGATGAAATTCAGGTGAATTTTTTTAATGAAATAATTAATTGTTAATTGTTAATTAATAGTTAATTAATTAATAGTTAAAATAATTAATAGTTAAAATAATTAATAGTTAATTGTTATTTAAATGTTAGTTTGATTACTTATTGTTATTATAAAGTAAAATATAGAGCAGGAAAAGTTTAAAAAAAGCTATTTTATAGGTGGTTAACTTTTGTTCTGTGTGTAGGAGCAGGGGGGAAAAGAGTAAAGCGAAGTTTCGGAAAAAGGGGAGAAAAAAAAGTATTAAGGTGTAAAAAAATAAATAAAATAAAAAAATAACTAGTTGGATGTGCCAATCCCAAAACTTTCTTCTATCTCATACGTACATTTTAATATTTTTAAAAAATAGTTACTCATTTTAATGTTTTAATAATTTTAATTCAATACCATACGAACTTTGGTTTTCATCTTAAATTTCTGCTTCAATCAATTAATCGGAGTAAAAACGAATTTCTGTCTCTACACGAGCCGATGAACAATAGAATGGTAGGCAGATTTTTATTTAATTCAGGGAGGACCTATTTGCCTTACCAAAAAATAATTTTATACAAAAATTTTAGTTCAGTTCTAGGACTAACTTCATACACTTTTAGGTGGTGCAATATTGAAAATGGCATAAACTTGGCTATTGCAGCGCCCCCTTCCAGCGGATTTTTTTCAAATTCAGGGAGGACCAACTAGCTGTAACCATACACTTACACAAAAAAAAAAATTAGTTCAATTCGTTGTATATGTTCATATACTTTTCGTCGGTACAATATTGAAAATTGCACAAAAATCGTGAATGCTGCACCCCCATCCGGCGAATTTTTTTCAAATTCAGGAGAACCAAATAACCATAGCCATACACCATGAAGATAGAATAGTAGAAGAAGAACAGAAAAGATGGGCTTTTCCCAACAGAACTTAGCCTCAAAGTATTGCCCGGTGCATGGCGTGGCGCTAGTGATGCTGGACTGACTTTCGATCACATAACCTGTTTGACTAGTCTGCTAGTGGGACGTAGGGGGCGTCAGATTTCATCTTTTCCCAAACCGCAGGAAATGCCAGCCGGACTCGGAAAGACTCTAGGGACAAAAGTGGAAGCACCGTCTTTGTTCTCCTTCTACTATTTCTATCTTCATGCCATACACTTACACAAAAAGTTTGGTTCAATTCGGTGCATAATTTCATATACTTTTGTTGGGTACAATACTGAAAATGGCACAAAAATTGTGATTGCAGCGCGCCCTTCCGGCGGATTTTTTTCAAATTCAGGGAGGACCAATTAGCCATAGTCATACACTTACACAAAAAATTTGGTTCAATTAGATGCACAACTTCATATACTTTCGGCCGGTACAATATTGAAAATGGCACAAAAATCGCGATTGCAGTGTCCCCTTCCGGCGGAATATTTCAAAACTGAAGGAGGACCTGCTTGCTACAGCCAGAAACATTCACAAAAAATTTGGTTCATTTCTATGCATAACTTCATACACTTTTTGATGGTAGAATGGCGACAGACACACGGACAGACAGACATTTTGTAAAAACAGGTGTTTTGGAATCTCTGACCCCTAAAACGTGTAAATCCGTCGAAAAACGGAAGTCGAAAAAATTTTTTGATTACAATACTTTCTTCTCTTGAAGATAGCAGAAAGTAAAAGTCGGATATCGAAGAAACGCAAAAGAGATTGAATCCTGATTAAGGAATAACACAAAAATAAAACTAAGAATTTTTACAAATTTTAGAAAAAAAAAAAAAAAAAAACATTTTTCAGACATTTAAGGATTTTTAATGACCGTTTAAAGCCTGTAGTAAAATATACGACATTCTAATAATTTTTATTAATTTTATCTCTCTTTTCTGCTTGCAAATTTATGTTTTAATTTCTAAATTAATATTTTGGAGAATTAAATTTTGGTAAGTTTATAATTTTCTCATAATTCTGATTCATCAGTCACTAATGAATTATGACTAGGACATCCCTCAGAGGGATTAGTCTGAGCGATATTGCTGAGAACATAGCTTTAATAATAACTTGCAAAAAGTAAAAGAAAGAAAATACGATGCTACCTTTAATTGACCATAAACTGCCACAAGTTCAAATGACGAAAATGACCAAATTGAATTATACAGTTACAAAATATTCTATATAAATTCGTATACACGGTTAAAAAAGAGGGAAGCAAACTATGCAAAACTGCCATGCATGGTTATAAAATTTAACGTACGCAATATATTAAAAGTAATGCACATAATAAAACACTAAAGTATCTTGTATCGGAATTCGGATTCTGAAATTACGCCAAGAAGAAAAACAGACACTCTACACCAATTTTAGTACATAAAAATGGCACAAATCATGATGGTTGAAAAGAAAGAGAGAATTTTTTATATGGTGTGTGAACCCCTTAAATAGTTAATACAGAATAGTTAATATACAGGGTGATTCCAAATTTTTTTTACAATAAAAGAGGGGTGATAGTACACATCAAGACAAACAATATTAAATAGGAGACCAAGGGTCCAAAACGTTTTCCTAAGGAAATAGCCGCCATTAAAGTTTAGGGACCAAAATTTCAAATAAACATAAAAAACGGAAAAATCGGTCGATTGATTTGCGGTTTTCACTAAAATTATTCTTTATGTCGGCATTTTCTTGAAATTAAATTATAAAGATAAATTTCAAAAAATGCCGATAGAGGGCGCTTTGGACTTTGGAGTAACGAACAACTATTTTTTGCCGGTATTTTTTGCATCACATTAAATGTTTTCGTAAGCTTAGACTCAAACTTAAATTTTGAGCTCAAAATCTGTAGTTGGGAGTGGTTAAGTAACACAAACTGAGCTTAGTTTAGAGGGTTCAAATTTCAAATGATTATAAAAAACGGAAAAATTGGTCGATTGATTTGCGGTTTTCACTAAAACTATTCTTTATTTAGGTACTAGCGGCCCGCCCTCGCTTTGCTTCGGGTACTCCCGTGTCGACACCGCAAATTGTTACTACCACTTCATCCTATTAAATTCAACTACTAAAACCATTACTCTCCTTTTAAGTAGTCGGGTAAAAAGCAGCCTGTATGTTAATCTAAGGTGCCAGATAACTCCATACAAAGTTTCATAAAAATCGATCCATCCGTTATTACGTTATAGATGGTGTAACTAACACGACTTTGTTTTATGAATATAGATTATATCAGTCCTCCCAGGCTTTGTACGGGTATTAAAAAAAAAATCAAGTTTAAAATTTTTACACACATGCTCATACTCTCTTCTTTGTGGATGGAGTTATTAAAAAAGTGTAAACTTATAAAAGAAAATTCGGATATTAGTATTATTTTTTATTTAGTTGTAATTCATACACTACATTTTTACTTATTTACTTTTTACATTTTTTACCTATTTATTTTATTTTTACAACAATTACAGGATGTCTTTATACACAATAAATGTTGTAGGGTTCAGCCTGCGTTTGCAATGTATAAGCGGAAAAAATGAAATTATTCACGACATCACATTAAAAACCTCAAAAATAACAGTATTTCTCCACTATTTAATGGATGTTATTATACATATAAACCTTCCTCTTGAATCATTCTATCTATTAAAAAAAACCGCATCAAAATCCGTTGGGTAGTTTTAAAGATTTAAGCGAACATAGGGACATAGGGACAGAAAAAGCGACTTTGTTTTATACTATGTAGTGATTTTCGTGAAAATAAATTATAAAGATAAATTTCAAAAAATGCCGATAGAGGGCGCTTTAGACTTGGAGTAACGAAACACTATTTTTTGGCGTTATCTTTTGCATCTTATTAAATGCTTTCGTTAGCTTAGACTTGAACTTAAATTTCGAGCTCAAAATCTGAATAGCTGGGAGTGGTTAAGTAGATAAACGTATCTGTGTTCAGAGGGTTCAAATTTTAAATAACTGTAAAAAACGGAAAATTGGTCGATTCGTTTGCGGTTTTTGCTAAAACTAATTTTTCAATCAGCAGTTTTCTTGATCAATCAGTGTTTTCTTGGAAATAATTTTTAAAGAAAAATTTAACAAAATGCCGATAGAGGGCGCCTTAGACTTTGGAGTAGCGTACAACTATTTTTAACTGTTATCTTTTTTATCTCATTAGATGCTTTCAAATGCATAGACTTAAATTTTGGGCTGAAATTTCGAATCGTTGGGAGTGTTTAAGTAGCGAAAAATTGAATATGTGCTCGAGGAGGAAAGAGGGTTAAATTTTAACTCCTGAACACACTTCAGTTTGCGCTTCTTAACTTCTCATAACGATTCAGGATTTGAACTCAAAATTTAAGTTTAAATCTAAGCTTCCGAGAACATTAAAATGCTTTTGAAAGCATTTAATTAGAACCAAAAAATAATGGTTAAAATAATTGTTGGTTACTCTGAAGTTTAAGGCTCCCTCTGACGGAATTTTTTGAGATTTACCTTTAAAAATTATTTTCAAGAAGATACTAACTTAAAGAATAGTTTTATTTTAAACCGCAAACGAATCGACCAATCTTTCCATTTTCTATAATTACTTTAAATTTGAACCTCCCCCTCCCCCTTGAACACAGTTCAGTTTGTGCTACTTAACCACTCCCTACTGTTCAGATTTTCAGCTCAAAATTTAAGTTTAAGTCTAACCTTCCTAAATCATTTAAAGAGATGCAAACAATAACGGCAAAAAATAGTTGTTCGTTACTCCAAAGTCTAAAGCGCCCTCTATCGGCATTTTTTGAAATTTATCTTTCTAATTTATTTTCATGAAAATACCTAAATAAAGAATAGTTTTAGTGAAAACTGCAAATTAATCGACCAATTTTTCCGTTTTTTTTTTAATCATTTGAAATTTGAACCCTCTGAACACAGCTCAGTTTGTGTTACTTAAACACTCCCAACTACAGATTTTGAGCTCAAAATTTAAGTTTGAGAGTAAACTTACGAAAACATTTAATGAGATGCAAAACATACCGGCAAAAAATAGTTGTTCGTTACTCCAAAGTCTAAAGCGCCCTCTATCGGCATTTTTTTAAATTTATCTTTATAATTTAATTTCAAGAAAATGCCGACATAAATTTAGTGAAAACTGCAATTCAATCAACCGATTTTTCTGTTTTTTATGTTTATTTGAAATTTTGCTCCCTAAACTTTAATGGCGGCTATCTCCTTAGGAAAACGTTTTGGACCCTTGGTCTCCTATTTAATATTGTTTGTCTTGATGTGTACTACCACCCCTCTTTTATTGTAAAAAAAAATTGGAATCACCCTGTATATAAGAGTATAATATCTACATCGGATTTCTATTGATGCGATGAGGTTCTCGATAAGAATTTAGACTCTCTTTAAAAGTGGTACATAAAAATCGCGAAAACGCCAACAAAGGAATGCGATGCGTCGTTTGAATGTGTTCCAGATATGATCAATTGGATTTAAATACCGTAATTTCCGGCGTATAAACCGCGGATCAAACAATCATTTTTCGACCCAGAAAATTTTTAAAATACAATTTAACTTTTTAGATCGCGGTAAATATTTTTCTTCAATAACTGAACAAATTTTCTGGGTTCAAAATTAATTGTTTGAACTGCGGCTTATACGCCAGAAATTACGGTAGGTAATGCATGCTAGCCACTACATATGCTGTTTTGTTTTGTTTTCAAACCCCGCTTTAGCATGCGTTAAATAAAAGGAATCGGCAATATTTTTAGTGTAAGATACGGCATGAGATTTGAATATCTCATCTGCATAATCTTTGAGCTGTCAAAGTATCATCACAAGTGATTTAAAAATTTGAACACATTTTTTCAGCAAAACATGCAGGTTCAATACGCCAAAGTGAACTCTATTATGCAGTTTTACCTGAATAAATTACTATTTAAAAGACTTTGTAATGTCAAATGAGAAAATGATTCTATAATAAAAATCTGTTGATTGGAAAAAAATAATGCCCCCTCCCCCACATAACATTATGCTTCGGAATTCTTTTATGGTACCCTCTAAATGAATAATAAGTATTCTTTCTGTGGCATATTCTACAAAATTTATATTCTAGCGCCCTTCATAAATGCATATCGATTTCTTTATGTTTCTACGGTTGTTATAATTAAAAAGCACTTGGAATTATTTCATTCCATCGGCCATAATGTAACGGAATACTTTTAAATGACTCAACAAAATATGGCGCCAAATATATATTTAAAATTTCAAACGATTCGGTTGGGTAGTTTTTGTTCTGTTCTATGCGGACATACTGACGGATAAGTAGACAGACGGACGGATCAGTCGACGACTGCAGATACTACGTATTTATATAATTACGAACGTGCCTAAAAATAGTTAAATTTAAAAGCATATGCCAAAATTGAAAACTCATCTCAGCAATTGTTACTAAAAGACAGCATTGTAGCTGATTTCTTTTGTGTGTCCCGATAAATGGATTAAAAATGCTATGAATATCCTGTTCTAACGTAATCGTTGTGAAACTGGGTGATTTATATCAGATTCAATCCATCTCAATAGGGTAATGTCATTAAAATACTCTGTAAACATTTCTTACCATAGACAATAATGTAATCCAATTCTTCAGGGTGCTTCTGTAAAGGAATTTTAATCTAACATTAATCATATACATTATAAAACATGCTTAGGGAACGTTAATAAGGTTTACCAATTGCATTAAAATAAGCGTATATTTACGGGTATTAGAACGAGGACAGACGGACAGACAAACCAAATGCATAAACAATTTTCAATTTTGTTGGAAAGTATTAAAAATTCAAGCCCAAAGCTGAATATTGAAATCACATCGATTTATTTAATGCCAAATAAATAATTTAAAATGCTCGCCAAAATGCTAGAAAGGAATATAGAACTTTTCCGCACATGGGCGTGCGAGAAGAAAACTGCGCCAAGAAACTGTTTCAATTTTGTTGCTTTTGCAAATGGAGGCGTGTCACGCACGAATATCATATATTAGGTCTACCAGAAAGTTCTGTCGTATCACGCCTTCTTTTCAAATATTTATTTGAACTAATGTGTTAGATTGGTATAAGACACGCCCCCCATCTCCGCCGGAATATGATTTTACCTTTTTTAATATGATGCACCCTACGTAGAAAGTTGAAATTAATAGTGAATATACATCATACCCTCATAGTATTTCATGCAAAAAAATTAAGGTCGTCACTCAAATATTTCATTAGAGTTTTAATTAAAATGTTCAATTCAAAAGAAGAAAAAATTTATAGAACTCGTACTTTTGCTGAAAGAAATCTGAAAAAAATATCCAGTAGGGTGGAGCGAAAAAAATTAATTTTTTAAAATCAAAAACGGGTAGGTGCCAAAAGTTGCCTTTATACTAGTACATCAACTGTGTGAAATTTTACCGCTGAAAAAAAATGCCTTGAGTCTTCGCTTTTGCTCCAAAATTCGAAATTTTGTGTAAAATTTGCCATTTTTTGACATTTTTTCAAAAAAATTAAAAAATTCCTACAGAGCTGGTTATTATTTAAAAGTGTTACTTAAACCTTTATATTTATCTGCTTAACATATTTAAACTATAAAACAAAATCTTTATTCCGTATAGCTGGAGCAAAACAGACAACTTTTGGTAATAAAACGGCATTACCACTCTATTGGGATATACAATGAATTGTTGGTTTTAATATTACTCTTGTTTTCAAAACTACCTTGGACATGCATCGTGGAGATGGCTATTTTTCATATAGTACCCGTCCCAACTATTCGATCATCTTAGTACAGTGTTTTATTTATAGTATACTAGAAGACCCGGCAAACGTTGTTTTGCCATATAAATTATTTCTAGGGATTATTATATTAGAAAAAAATACGTTTAATTTATTGTAAGTGTGCGAGGATGTGGTAAATGAGTGGAAGAGGCATGGAGCGCTGTGAACGATGACGGAATATAAAAACAAAAAACACCAAACATTTATATTTTTAATTAATTAAAATTTATTCTAAGTACATAATTATGTACATCGCTAATTATGATAATTTTACTCAAAAACTGTATCAATCCCTTCACGTAGAGTGTACAATATTTTTTGCCATTCCATCCTTAACTAACACAAATAAACTGGATGGTTTGCCCAATCGAGATCATGCCACGTATAACTGCCCGTGTGAAAAACATGGTATGCTCAAATCTAATCCACAAACAGACATCGTTTGGCTTGAGATTTAATGATAGTCATTGCAAATGCCAGTCTAATTGGAAATCGAAGACGTTTGAATTGAATTGGCACATCTGCGGGTATAACAGACATTCGTGGTAGCAATATATTTTCACCTCGGAATTTGCCATTGAAAAGGATGGCTTAGACAATATTATTTATTATTTTTTTAATAACTCGCGTGCAGTTGCGCAGACGTGGTGGGTTTAAATTTCGAAGCAAAATAATCAGTGATCCAACCTTCAATCGTCAACTATGTGGTGGCATGCCTGGTAAATCTAATGAATTTAAAAACTCTGCTGGAAAGCTTCGGTAGCATCGCAAACTCAATCAATTTATTTGTATGTCACTAAGTTCCCTGGCAACAACTGGTGTATCTTCAGATTCAATTCATTGATGTCCACATTTTACTGCTGTTAAAATTGCTCTTTCGGCCAGGCACTCATGATTAATGTATTGTGTGTGTACATCGAGAGATATCTGGTCAATGAGAGCATCTTGCGAATGAATATTTGTTCAAAAAGCGGTCGGTAATTTTATGCATTCAGTTTCACGTACAGTAAATTTTCCATCGCCGATATCTAACAGTTGTTTTGAGAATGTTTCAACGGATGGATCTTGAAGCATTTGAAAGCGCATATTTACTTTTAATTGCAATTGTATGTTGCGGCGATGCGTATTAACTTAATTAATAAACTCACATACTTTAGTAGACTGTATTCCTTTATTTTTAATCATAGCGAAAGCGTTGCTTACTCTTAGCAAATCAAAACAACAACTAACTAACAAAAGATTTTCGTTTCTATAGTTACACAGAATAGCGAACTAGTATGATGCCACATTTCAAAGATAAATTACAAATAACTCTAACATACCCCCCGACATTGAAGGGTCAACTTCAATAAATTATACAGTACAAAATATTAACATTACAAATGCGTAAGTAATATGATACAATACAACAATTTTCTTTTAACAATGAAAAAATACAAATACGAATATACAACAATAGGAAAACTAAAAATAAAAAGACATAACAAAACCCTTTTTTTTTTTTTTTACATTTCGTAATTAATTTTCTGAGACTTGTTGTGGCAATAACGCAATTTTTGAAATACTTCTTTTAAGTATTCCCCTAGCGGTTTTAACTTCGACGACCCTAATCTTACCATCTGCACCAGGGAAAATATTTATAATGCGTCCTAGTAAGTATTTATTTGTAGGGAGGTCATCTTCCTTTATCAACACTAGGGTTCCTATGCTAACATTATTTTTTTCAAATTGCCACTTGGAGCGTTGTTGGAGCGTATTTAAATACTCCTTATTCCAACGATTCCATATCAATTGAATGTATTTTGAAATTCTATGCCATCTAGATAGTCTATTTTCGTTAACATTAATTAATTCTGGTTCAACGATGGCTGTCATAGGCCTTCCGATTAAGAAATGGCCTGGTGTTAAGGCCTCCAAGTCATTCACGTCTGAAGACAATGGAGTGATTGGCCGTGAATTTAATATAGACTCTATTTGAGCAATTACAGTTAATAACTCTTCGAATGTTAGCCTTGCATTACCTACCGTTCGCTTTAGATGATATTTTACCGATTTTATTCCTGCCTCCCACAACCCGCCAAAATTAGGTGCTCTGGGTGGAATAAATTTCCAAATAATATTCTCGTCTGACAAATAATTCGCTAACTTCTCCTCAGGATGTCTTAGTAAATTATGGAGTCTCTGTAACTCGGCGTTAGCACCAACAAAATTTTTTGCATTATCTGAAAAGATTACTGCGCACCTTCCGCGCCTAGCAATGAACCTTTTTAAGGTGGCAATGAATGCATCCGTGGTCAATTCTGACACTAGTTCGAGATGCACTGCTTTAGTTACAAAGCAAACAAAGATTACCAAATACACCTTATTAAGAATTCCCTTTCTCTGTCCCTTATATTTTATGAAAAAGGGGCCAACAAAATCTGTTCCCACATAATTAAATGGTGCGCTAGGACGTACTCTCTCAGTGGGTAGGGAATCCATGATTTGTTGTATGGTTATGGGGTTGCTTTTACTACAAGTTACACACTCATGCGTTATTTTTCTAGCTAAATTTCTTCCCCGTAGCGGCCAGTATTTTTGCCTCAAGTAGCATAACAATGCTTGTGCACCTATATGAAGATGTTTTTTATGATAGTAAATTGCAATTAGGCTACACAATTTACCCTTAGCTGGCAGAATATATTGATGTTTTTGAGCAAACCTTAGGTCTGCATTATCTAAACGCCCTCCTACTCTTAGCACATTATCTGCATCTAAAAAGGGGTTTAACAATCGCAATTTACTTTTTTTAGAAATTTGCTTACCTTCTAACAATGCAGTATATTCTGCCTTAAATTCAAGTTTTTGGATTTCCCGAATTAAAAATATTTCTGCTCGTGATAATTCTTCCATACTTACGTGTCCCTTTCTTTTTTCATCTAATTTTCTTGTGTTATCTAAGAACCTGAAAATATAACTTAAAATACGTAATATTTTAGTGTAACTAGGACTTCCCTCAGAGGGATTAGTCTGAGCGATATTGCTAAGAATACACATTTAATAACTTGCGATAAGTAATGAAAATGAGATGTTACCTTTAATTGGTCATTCATTGTGATAAAATATGATGAAAATAAGCATATTGAATCAGAATTAAAAAATCTTGTACATAAAGTTGCATATACTATTTTTATAAAAGAAAAGCAAACCATGCATGGATATAAAATTGGAAATATGCAAAATGTTAAAAGTAATACAGAAAATAAAACACCAAATTTTCCTATATTGAAAATATAACTCTTTGAAATGATGTCATGTGCATAAACAGAAGTTTCGCACCGATACCCGAAGTCCATATAACAGCGAAGTAATGTGAAGCGTATTAAATACAAGGTAGTAAGACACTTAGCCAAACGCAGGTAATAAATTGCCAAATATTGTTCTTTTCGCCCTCTCTCGAAATGCATTTTTTCCGTACATTTAAAAAACACGATTTTGAGTCATCTTATTTAAAATTCAAATAAATAAATAAGAGGAAGCAATCATAGCATAAGTAAAAACATTTTATTTCAGCATCAAGGAATTGTATCGTAGTTACACATGTGGAAAAAAGCTGTTTTTGGCTAAAAAACTTTGTCTTCACTAAATTTGAATCCGATTAAAAAAAGAACCGTGATTAATTAAAATGTTATAGGCAGAGCTGCCAAGTCTCCGGCATTTTGGATACCGGTATTTTAATACAGAAAATGTTTTATTAAATTGGAACATTTTGCGAATTTAAAAAATAACTTTTCCTATAAGGAAATTCTGCTGTGCAATAAAGCGGTTGCTTGGCATCTCTGTATAGGAATATTTCGTAATCTACTTTTTAACCTTAAAAAAAGCAACGACCATTTTTCGGGTACAAAAAGTATTTCTAATTGTTCCATTTTGCATACAAGGTACTGATTGTAATATTGATACATCTATGGTGATAAATTTCCAATAATTTTTCAAATCCCATTAATTTCATTAAAAATATAAATCTTTTACTCATTTAGTTTAAAATAAATGGTTTTTAACTAATTTCATAATACTTTTGAAATATCACTTTTCATTGGCCATTTTTTTAAAGCATTTAGAAAATGGTTGTTGTTTTCAGTCAAATATAGACTTTGGTCTGTCCGCATTTTATTTTATTATTATTATTATTTATAAATGGTGGAGAAATATTCATACTTAATCCATAACGTACATAATATATGGCTCTGTTATTACATAAGTCACCTTTTTATCATAAAAATTATGTTTTTACTGATTTTTATTAACTCAATCGGAAAAATTTTGTGCTTTGAGCAATAGATGTCCGCATTTCATTTATTTATTTATTTTAACAAAATTCTTTGTATTTAGAAGAATTTTTATTTAAATAGGAAATCCAAATGTCGCTGTTAATAAAGAAAAAAGTTACAAAAAAAAGTTACAAAACGAGTAGACGCATACTATCAAATATGGAAAAACGACGAATCCAAAAAAGACGTCGTATGAAATTCATCTTTTAAAGCAAAAAAAAAAAAAAAAAAAAAAAAAAAAACGAGGTCTGATTATCGAGCCTACTGATTACGAAATGTTCATTACATTAAAAAAAAATACTGCAAATATTGATTTTTTAGCCTCCGATGCTATTTCTTTCAGACAAGCTAAAAAATGTCGTGTCGTCAGCCCTGAATTTTCTACTCAACCGATTTTGATAATTATTTTTTTAAATGAAAGCTATTTATTTGTAGTTGTGCCCATTTTAGCTACTTTTTAATTTATTTCCATTTTTATATTTTATTTTTAATTTTAAATGCTTTTTATAATATTTCTTAAATATGGTGGCAACTCAGTTTAGTTTTTCTCTCGTTAATAAAAATTTACTTTCCGTTATCACTTTCCACGAGTCAGAAGCTTTATTTCATCAGTGAACATGTCCTTGCATTTAAAAGAAAAAAGTCAATTGTTTTCGTAAAATTTAACCACAATATTATTGCATATAAATATGCACTAATTGAGGTAAAAAAATATATTTACTGAGAAATAATAATAATAATAATGTAAATAAAATAACAGAAAATAATTTATGATAAAAATTAATGTCTAAAGAAAAATTTCAAATGAGGAAAATGATGTCATTCAGCAACCAGATAATTGGGAATTACAACATTATTACGGATGCCTTTTTCATATTACTAATAAGAGTAACTTTTAAAAAACATTTGAAGAGAAAATGACGTCACTATTTAAAACATCGCATTTTTACTCATAACGATATTACATTTCAATATTTCTTTTTATTATGGACACTGAGATTGAAATTTTACTTTCAGATGACTTCAGTTAGTGAAAATAATGTCATAGTAAAAATAAAATTAGTTTTTTTTTTTTTTTTAATAAAACTATTTTTTTGTGAGTGCATGTAAAATAAAATTTCTGGATTTCGTCGGCACTCAGATTACAATTTTAACGGAAGATGTGCGAATATTTGCATGCAAAATTGTAACTGGCAAACTTGACATTAAGTTTGGAAATATATTTATTATATATTGATTCAATAATGTAATTACTTTTTCTTTTTTTAAAACCAAATCGATCGGGTCTTTTAAATGTTTCATTCTTCGAATTCGATGGGATTCCACTCGTTTTATTGTCAAATTGCATTTTCTTTTTCTCAGCGTCTATAAAAAAGCGTTTAAACTAAAGAAAAAATCCGTTTTTGATTAATCTAGTCAATGAAGAAGTAGCACGTCAAATTGTTTTAAACAAAACTTTATTATTCCGCACTTCCAATGACTCAGAGAGAAATTGCTAATCAATTGGGTATTTCACGACGTTCTGTTTGCTATTATATTGATAAACACAAGAAAAATGAAGTTAGTTCATTGCATTCTAAACGGGGTCGCCCTTCTAAAAGACCCTATCAATTTTTTTCCTCTCTAATTGGAGGCGAAACTGAATTCTGCAAATGCAGAATCTACATTCAATTTGTTTTCTTCTTTTGTGCAGTTTTGGCTTCGGAAGGTGCGCTAAGCGACTATGAAAACACACTTGGTAAACGTTCATGCTCAGTTTTACAAATAAATATAGCACATATATGCCCTATACACACCGAGGTATCTAATTGGTGCCAAAATGGCGTTCAGTTGCCTAACATGCTGGTTATCATATAAATGTTATAATAAATTGTTTGTTCTAAAAATACTATCATTTATTGATTGTTATTTCTTTTTTTTTAATAACAGAAAATGTTTCGTTTATTCCTTTTTTTCATTTTGAAATAAATAAATAACGCGTTATTATAGCATGCTATATGTATCTGGTAATCAAAACGATGTTTACGCCTAATTGGCATAAAATATCTCGCCAAACCCGGTGCTTATATCTCTAGTATATTATCTCAAGTATTTTATTTATGTACACTATAATTGTTTTTACATACCACTTATTTCTTCTTGTATATAAAAATAGGTAAGTGGCTCCTTTATGCAGTATAAATGTTTAAAAAATAGCCCCCGTTGCCCCTTTTTGGATCGAATTACAAAAAAATCAATGTCTAATTCCAATATTGCTCCCAGGTATGCATACATATTCCAAATTTCAAAGTTGTATGCCAACAGGAAATGGATGAAAAATGGGAAAAGATGTCACATATGCACCAGGGTACATGATTGGCGTCAAAATGGCATTATTTTACCTGAGATGGTAACCCGGCTTTATTTATTTATTAGTTGTTTATTTACTCATAAAATGTTTATTTACTTTCATTTCCTTTTTTTAATTATATAAAATAATTTTTTATAGTTATTTATTATTATTATTATTTTATATACTGTAAGTTCTTTTTGAAAATAGAAAATTGTTTAAAAATGTGTATGTAAGCGTTATTTGAAAACGGAGTTTCCGCCAAATGGGCTTTGAAAAAAATTGCGCCAAATCTGATACGCTTGTGGTATCCGTGCCGAAAAATTAGTGACCAGAATTGACTTCCATACACAAACAAAATATAAGATAAAAGAAAACATGCAATAAAAATAAATATAAAGGGAAAATGATCTCATAAAAGAAACTTTTTATTTAAAAACGTAATTGTTTCTAATTTTCACACGCGAAATACATAAAATATTCTTTTAGCTATCAAAAAATGCTATTAAGTTTTTATGACATTTTTTTATATAAAAAAATAACAGTTTTATTTTCCTGCATGATTATTAAATTTTAAAATGTTTTATTGCATTCAATATTTTTTAGTGCGTTAATGATTACTATTTACTCCATGTACTGATTCGGTTATCTACGATAATATCTAGCCGGTGGAAATCACGCGCACCAAATTTCTGTGACGTATGCAAAAAAATTGTGCTTTTTTATCAGTTTTTTTAATATAACTTTTGAACTATTTGGAATTAATTTTTAAAAGTAGGTGCATTCACCAGATTACCTTCATAGGTACCTATTGGTACAAACAGAATCAAAATCCGACAAGTACTTTTTGAGATTTGCTTGACGAAAGAATTTTTTTGACTTTTAATATCGTTACGTATCTCTGAGTATAAAGACTTCGCTTCGCTCAGACAATTATTGCTAATACTTAAAATTTCATTTACAAATTCACTAGAATTTAAACTTAATAATGCTGTACTGTTTTTCAATTTTAATTCTGATGAAAAGTCTATATTGTTTTTCACTTGTTCTAAATCAATGCTTTGTTTGGATTCACTGTCTCTTTCTCTCAAGAAGAGAGGGCCATGCCACCAAAGTTCACAATCAATTAATTTGTCAAAGAATAGTCCTCGAAACACAAGGTCTGCTGGGTGTTTGATGGTATTTACAGCATTCATTGGGTACATTAATTGAGTAGTATAGGCAAATCCTGGAGAAGCAGAATCAGCTTTGAAAAGAGCAGAATTTGAACCTTCTATATCAACCTGTGGCTCCCCAGAATTTTGAAACTGTCTTGTTAAGGGTGTCTTGAGATTCGAATCCACTGGTGATGGTGTTTTTGGATTCGGAGGGGTCAGTACTTTGAATTCAGGTTGAGAGTTTTTCGGAGAAGATATCACAGGCGAATGCGAAATTTTGTTGGCTTGAATGCATACTGGAGATTTTTTACTAATATTGCCTTTATTTTGAAAATCGTTGGTTTGAATATGTTGAATTTTTTCTCCATGAGCGATCATTTTCTTAGGCGTGATAATTTCAGTATTCTTTCCAGAATCAATCTTCGATACAACTGCTGCTTGTAGGATGTTTGTATTGAGAAGATTAGGTAATTCATGTTGTTTACTTGCATCACCCACTGTATAATTATCAAAAGGCTCAACCTTACCGTCAATAAACATTTTATTATCATCAACCTGATGTTGAACTGGTGCTTCTCTTTGTATTTCACCGGAATTTGAATTCAGATACTTATGGTCAATTTTCTTTTCATTTAATGTAAGTGAAAAAGTACTTGCTTCATTACTTCTTAAAGGTGATTTATTTTCCGTTAAACGATTTGCTATCAACAATGATCTGTCCATATTTGTATTTTGATACTGGATAGTTTTCTTTTCATTTAAAACAAAGGAATAAATATTCTGTTCATTTCGTTCTAAAGATGATTTGATTTCCGCTTCAGGATTTGTTTGTGGTAATGAACTATTCACGTTCATATTTTGAAACTTATCGATAGTTTTCTTGTTATTTGATTCAAATGAATAGAGACTTTTTCCATTTCGGTCTATAGATTGAGCAATTTTCTTTTCACGATTTGTTTGCAACAGCAAACTACCCATTTCAGAATTTTCCACAATTACTTCATCATCATCTCTTCTATCTCTTCTAGTGTGTGTATGCAAGAAATGTTCCTCACAATACTGTTCTTCTTTAATTTTTATTGGGTTTTTATCATGAACCGCTTCAATTTCCCAAAATTTTTGCATAGTGTTGGATAAATCATCCACAGATCGAACAAGACCACGATAATTATTAAAATTTTGTTGCGGAATAGACTTAGAACCACTGGCAACATAGCCAAAAACAGTTTCTTGAAAAACCAAATTTTGCATATTTATTTTATTTTGTCCAATTAATTTAAAAAATACTTCGTTTGATAATAAAACATGTATTGGACCTGGTTTATCAAATTGTGGATCAGCTAACTGAAAAGTTTGTAAATGCGTAATAGGCAAGATGTTTAGATATGTAGCTGGTGTTATGCGTGTAATTTTAGGAACAACAAAAAATTGCAATGTTTCATTAAAACTCCTGTTTTTATTTGCTATGGTTGTTATAATACTTTCCTTTATATTCATAACTGAACCATTTAGCCCTGAAACTGATGCGTTTATTTTCCTTCCTTTCAAGAACAATAACTCAGAACATTCCTTCGTTATAAAGTTATTTTGCGATCCTGAATCTAACAATGTTCTAAGAGGAACTAATTCTCGTCTAGCATTTTGTACATATATTATCGCAGTTGAAAGCAGTACTTGTTTACTAGAAGAAGACGTCATACTCATTACAGTATTGTTAATAGTTGAATGCGTGTTATCAAATGAATGTGTATTTTCACCCAAAGCGGTAACAGACATCTGATTATTTGTGTAACTATGAGGAGTAAATGCGTTTGCGGTTGGCGATAAATTACTACTAATAGTATTTTCATCTTGAATTGCTATTGTCTGATTAGTATCAATATTTTCCTCACCGCGTTCCAGATGGATCAATGTGTGATGACGTTTATTGCATTTTCTGCACGTGCTTGAACTTTTGCACTGGCTAATGTTAAGAACTGATGATAAACAGTTGAAGCATAATTTTTTCATTTTAACAATATTAAACCTTTTTTTTGCAGGTAAATTTAAGAATTGGGAACATCTCATTAAAATGTGATTGCCTTTACACATTGAACAAATGTGTGGACTTTCTGCTAACAAAGTCAATGACTTGGAATTAAATGAACGTTTCTGATCCTTACTGAAAGGTTTAACACACATGACTGTATGAATATTTTCCAAATATTGAGATCGTTTTTCTAAAAATAAAAGTAATTCATCTAACTTCTGAACTTCTTTTGAACTTATCGTCATTTCATAATTTTTTCGGGTATCTCTATCTAACTTTTGGAGAATGATGTTCAATATTAAAACATCTGAAAGATTATTTCTATTATAATTCAAAATCTTCAAGGTGCGAATGCTTTTTTTTACATTATCGACTAGATTTCGAAGATCTCTAGCGGAAGGCTGTGTAAGTTTATCTGCTTTTAAGAGTGAATTGATGTGTATTTCTGTTACTATTCTATTATTTTCGTATCTGTCTTTTAATGCTTGAAATAAAGATGAAAAAGTGTCTTCGGTGCTAATCAAAGCTCTTGCATCACTTATTAATGCCGCTGATAAATAATGCAACTTTTGCGCATCTGATAGTTGCTCATTTGAAGTTATTAAGTTGTTAAATTGTAATTTAAATAGACCCCATTCTTCTGGTTTTCCGGAGAATTTCGGAAGAGATATATCGGGTAATTTAATATTTATCGCGTTGTTTATTTGAGTAGAATTTGGTTGAATTTCATTGGAAACTTTACTTTGTTCTAAATGTTTAAGTTGCTTTTTAATTTGAAATTTGGCCTTTATAATTTTTTCCTGGTATTCTTCGCTAGCACTAATGTCAATTTCATATTCTTTTTCTAAATTAATACCAGATTCTATTTCTTTATTTAAGTTTTTTAGAGTTTGTTCTCTGTCATTTAATTGTTCCGAAATTTCTAAATAACTATCAATATCATTATTTTTATCATTTATCAATGCTTCTAATTTACTAATTAACTTCGTAATTGAAGTGCATAATGTTGCACGCTTCTTTTTTAATTTATCAATATTTTCCATGTTCAAAAACTTATAGTAAGAGCAAAAGGAATAATAAATAATTCATTACCTTGATTGCTGCGTCAGACGATTTTCTTTCTTTCTTTTTTTTTCACCAGTCCAGCTTGTAAAATAATGTTCTAATAAAATTCAAGGATGCAAACAGTTCATTATTTTCGAACTTTTCTTTTCGAAGTGAAGAAAAAAAAATATATAGACTCCGGGAGACGTGACCAGATGTGTGTTGCGGCGATGCGTATTAACTTAATTAATAAACTCACATACTTTAGTAGACTGTATTCCTTTATTTTTAATCATAGCGAAAGCGTTGCTTACTCTTAGCAAATCAAAACAACAACTAACTAACAAAAGATTTTCGTTTCTATAGTTACATAGAATAGCGAACTAGTATGATGCCACATTTCAAAGATAAATTACAAATAACTCTAACAGCAATTTTTAAACATTACGCTACAATGGCGATGATTTTAATCAGACGTTGATTTCATCAACATACGTTGAACGTAGAATGACTGGAAATGTTTGTCTAAAATCACCTGAAAGGATAAGTAATAGAGTGCCGCCGCAATATTTAGTGGCAGTTTAAATTCTGATGAGCTGTTCTACTTTCATTCAATAAAGTTGCCTCAAAGCCAGAAAAAATTGAATTACTTAATGATGAAAAACAGTATAATAATAACGTATATATTCTTTGATTGTACATATATACACATACATATACATGCATGCAATAATTAATATTATTTGGTATATTTTATTTTCTTAATTTATTTACCTTTCACAATATTTCTCTAGAATGATTCTCACTACATTTTGCACCCACTGACTTTAATATTTTTATTATAGTATCGTTTAATAATAAACAAATTAATAAACAAAAAAAATGTGATTTATCAAATTACAACGATTATTTGGAAAATTATATTTTCAAAGACTAAAATTTTAAACTTATAAAGGTACTACTCTGTTATCCCGTCGATCAAAATACTATCGCCAAATTATAAGATTAAATGCCAATAATGGATGATCGTGAATGTCAATTCAATGATATTAAATACGATAAACGTGTTTAAATAGTCATTAAGTGATTTTTATTTCGACTTTTTATTTGTATTTTTATTAATATTCTACTAATTATTTGTTATTATTATTATTATTATTATTATTATTATTATTATTATTATTATTATTATTTAAAATAAAAATTACGTCAATATGTATAATTTGGCTAATAGTTTGGCAATTTGTATAATTTGGCGAAATCGTTCGACGGAATAACAGAGTAGTACCTAAAAAAATCTATATTTAAAAAAAAATAATAATAATAAACGTCATTTTTATGATGATCAAAACGTGGTTTTCGTAATAACAAAGTCCTATATTACGTACGCCATGTATTAAAAATTTTTATTCCTGTACCAATAATATACAAATTTTAAGTGAAATTTTGGTTTTACAATTTTCGGTTCTGCAAATTTTTAAACTTCTAAACTTTAAACATTTTCAATTTTTACATCGTCGTATAGAGGAAAAAATGTACTTTTAAATGTAATTTGTTTGAAAGCTATATCTTATTTTTTTTAAGTTGTTAAAATTTTTGTAGCTATTTAATACTTTTTTCCCATCCTGGCAACAGAAATATTCCATTTTTGGACATTAAACATGAATGAATAAAATAAATGAATGAAATAAAATAAGTTGCGGAATTCAACGAATAAAAAAATTCAGGTGTACTTTAGATTTCCCATTTCTCTGCCGTGGATAGTAACTATTTTCCAAACAGTTAATAATAAATAAAAACTAATAAATTTATAAGAATAATTTATCCGTGTAACACAATAGTCGTTGTTGGCGGGAGCTCGTCACACGCGTTGAGTACTTTGGAGGTTATATGAAAGCACTTATTTAAGAAACGTGAGAACTACACTTATGCAATTAACAATTAATCATGAAATAATCATCAAAAATTATATATATAAAACCCCTCCGTGTATAACAATTCCGGGGTCAACCTATCCACGAGAAAAAGAAACTCATTCACCAATGAAAACGTTTCATAGTCGTAATGGAGCGTTCTCATTGGTCAGATTTAAAGTAAGAGCTGTAAATGACGTCACTACAATTTACTTCGCTTTGAAATCTTTCCACGATTTCAAAAATTACACTGTTAAAAATTTGACCCATTTGCTGCAGCGGCACTCCACAGCTTTTATAGAATATCTCTTTCATAACCAATGAGAATGATCTATTACACAGTAAAGTAACCGTTTTCTATAAAAGCGGTGGAGTGACGCAGTAGCAAATGAGTCAAATTTTTTACAGTGTATATTTAATTAAAAATTTTTATTAAAGGAAAGCGAAGGTGCGTTTTAAATGCAATATTGTTAAAATTTTTATATTCCGGTTGCTTTAATATTTTTTTCTTTACAGCCGTGAATGACTCTTGAGAATTTCAAATCTATAAAAAACATTGTGAAAAGTCACCTCCGATTTTAAAGGCAATCTATTTTCTGACCAATGAAACCGTTCCATAGTCATAATGGAGCGTTCTCAATGGTCAGATTTACAGTGGGAGCAGTAAATGACGTCACTACATTTTACTTCGCTTTGAAATCTTTTAATTGGGCATGTTCAGCAATGTCACCGGTAAGTAACCGGTAAGATTGGTTAGTTACCAATGCGTTCAGTGCTGTAACCGGTAAGCAACCAACGTCGTTCAGCACAAGTGACCGATGTGACCGGTAAGTGACCGAACTAACCGGGGAAAAATCTTGATTACACTGTTAAAAATCTGCTGCATTTTGCTGCAACGCACTCCACCGCTTGTATATAATGTCTCTAATCCAACCAATGAGAAAGCTCCATTTCACGGCCAAGTAACCGTTTTCTATACAAGCAGGGGAGTGCGTTGCAGCAAAATGCAGCAGATTTTTAACAGTGTAGTTGGGTCACGTGATCGGTACATGTTATTTAGTTAAAAATAAATGGGAACTTCAAATCAACAGGCGTTAGATTCGGTTTCGAATCTACCGAAAAATTAATTAATTCGAAGTTTTTTTAATAAAAATTTTAATTTTACTTAAGAAAGGTGGTATAATAAAAATAAAATACATTGACATGTTTCGGAACCGTCAAATAAGTTCCCGGACAATACAAATGTCATGCGACAATGAGATATAAATAACAAAAAACACGCGCTCTATTGAAAAAAATTAAATTAAAATATAGACCATAATCTAAAATATAAATAAGATGTTTATATAAAAGGTGAATGTTTTAAAATCTGATGATTTAAAAAATCAATTGGATTTAATTAACTTTTTAACATAATTCGAATAAGTTAGTTAATTCGAAATAGTTTGTAAATAAAACAATAATTACAGCAATGGAATATAGATTGCGCTACATGACATAACTAACCAGTGCGTCCAGAGAATCAGTCAATTGGTTAGCTACCGGTTACTTACCATTCCGGTAAGTTATCGGTTACATTGGTCACTTTGGTAAGTTCGCTGAACACGCCCATGATTTCAAAAACACTATTTAATTAAAACTTTTTATTTAAGCAAACCGCGGGTGCGTTTTAAATTTCATTATAATCCCCACCCTCATCTACCAGATAGTTTTGCTATAGTTTTAAATGCAGATTTCTGTTGAAATTTTCTTTCTTTCTTTTTTTGGTTAGATTTTTCCCTTTCTTAGTTTAATCGCTGTATTTATCAAAATTGTTTCAGCCTAAAGTGGCTATGATTGACCACAGTTGTAATTTTTTATCATCCTTTAAAAATGCAAACACGTCATTTTGACGGGCTATCTTCTAGTTTATAAAATAAAAGCCTAAATCATGTGACTGTCATCAACAGTTCCGGTCTACCCGCTTCACTTTTTATGTGACAAACGGTTATTTCGGTTCTTTTATGTTAGTCTAAGAGCCCGTGACTGGCAGACCTTCGTTATTTTATAAAAGCTGAAACTTTCTCAGCGCAGTCTTCCAACAAAGATAGGAACGATGGGTAATTATGAAATTTGGATCATGGTGGCTTTGGCAGTGACCAGGGAGCAAAGGTGTAAAAAATACCAACTTACTTTCGTCATTTTATAAAGCGTAATTTTTTTATATTTCCTTTGGAATGATGTTAGAAATCACGTCCTCCATTGGCAGACACTTCCTGTGGTTCCAACCCCCGGCCGACAACCACTAAACTTCAATAATAGGAAATTCTACTTTCGTCATTTTATAAAAGCTGAATTTTATATATGTTACTTGGGTAACTACTAGAAGATATTTCCTCAGTTGGCGGACAGTTTTGGTGGTTCCAACACCCGGCCGACATACATATACAGCGGCTTCTCAATACACTAGAGTCTGGTCGAAACAGACATTTTCCCCGTTTTCCCTTGGGTCGGAAATTGACGACAATTATTTGAGGTTGTTGCATGTAATTCTACGGTTGTTGACATTTTAAAAAAAGACCACAATAAAAGAAAAAAAATGTAATTTAACAAATTAGAACGACTAATTGGAAAGTGATATTTTCAAAGACTAAAGTTTTAAAGACTTAAAAAGGAATTCTATACTTAATAATAATAATAAACGTCATTTTTAGGATGACCATAACGAGTCATATATTACGTACGCCATGCATTAAACATTAATATTCCTAGACCATAAAAAAAAAAAAAAAACAGTAGCTTATAGTTATATAACTTTAACTGTTTAAAATGTGCATTTTTATTTGATGGATTTAATCAGGCTGACTGCCTCTTATTACGTATGACATGGATTAAACATTAATATTCCTGGACCTATCTTATAAAAATTTTAAATGAGATTTCAGTTTTACAATTTTTTTGAACTGCAAATTTTTAAACTTCTAAACATTGCACATTTTAAATTTTTATACCGTTGCATAGAGGAAATAATGCATTTTTGAATGAATTTCGTTTGAAATTTTTATGACAATTTGTTTTCAAATTATTATTATTATTTAAAGTTTTTATTACTTTTTTGTCATTGTGGCAACAAAAGTAAATCATTTTTGGACATTAAACATGGACCAATCAGAAAATGAATAAAATGCGGAATTCAACAAATAAAAACATTCAGATATACTTCGGATTTGCCAATTCTCTACCGAGGTTAAAAACTATTTTCCAAATTACTATAAATTAGTTATTTATTTATGAGTATTAATGAACGTTAGCTTCGAATTCTCTCCAAGTTTGGAAACACTTATCACCAAATATTTAAAAATATCGCCAAATTTGAAGACAAAAATTAAGAAATCATAAATATTGCCGATTTGGCTATAGATTACAAATTTGGCACAATTCTCATTCAAATTCAGTATTTACGAAATTTCTTTTTACAGGGTTCGTAGCATTTGATCTTCTTAAAATTTCAGTAAAATTTTCACTGAGATAATAATCAAGCATTAAAGAATTTTTATTAACTCATCTAATCGAGTCGCAAAAAAGCTATATTTAACAAAAACAACAAATATGAAAGCTATATCCTCCCCCTGGCACATGCCGAAATTGTTGTTTTATTATGTACTTATTTATCAATAAAAAATTGCATGTTTATAATGTTATTGATTATGATTTCCATTTTGATACTTGTTTTAAAAATAAATGAAATACGTTAGAAAATAATGTTTAGGTATTTTATGAACTTTATTTTTAATATCCACTTCAATACAAAATTAGAGTTTTACTGTTTATTCATACATAGTGTTAAAAAGTTCTATACCTTGTGTCCCAAAAATGGCACCCAAACTCTGCGCAGCCAGATTCCTCATTGAGAATACTTAAAAGAAGTCCGAAGAACTGCATCTGTACGACTGATAATTTACGAGAAAAATTGAAAAACTAAGTATGCATCAAATACATGTCAAATTATTCGCGAACAGAATGCATGAAAATCATACAAAAATACCAGTAGCTACAAGGAATAATAATAATAATTTTAAAACAAATTGTTATAAAAATTTCAAACGAATTTCATTCAAAAGTGCATTTTTTTCTCTATGCAACGGTATAAAAATTTAAAATGTGCAATGTTTAGAAGTTTAAAAATTTGCAGTTCAAAAAAATTGTAAAACTGAAATTACATTTAAAATTTTTATAAGATGGATCCAGGAATATTAATGTTTAATCCATGTCATACGTAATAAAAGGCAGTCAGCCTGATTAACTCCATCAAATAAAAATGCACATTTTAAACAGTTAAAGTTATATAACAATAAGCTACTGGGTTTTTTTATTTATGGTCTAGAAATATTAATGTTTAGTGCATGGCGTACGTAATATATGACTCGTTATGGTCATTCTAAAAATGATGTTTATTATTATTATTAAGTATAGAATTCCTTTTTAAATCTTTAAAACTTTAGCCTTTGAAAATATCATTTTCCAATTAGTCGTTCTAATTTGTTAAATTACATTTTTTTTCTTTTATTGTGGTCTTTTTTGAAAATGTCAACAACCGTAGAATTACATGCAACAACCTCAAATAACAGTCGTCAATTTCCGACCCAAGGGAAAACGGGGAAAATGTCTGTTTCGACCAGACTTTAGTGCATTGAGAAGCCGCTGTATATGTCTGTCGGCCGGGAGTTGGAACCACCAAAACTGTCTGGCAACTGAGGAAATATCTTCTAGTAGTTACCCAAGTAACATATATAAAATTCAGCTTTTATAAAATGACGAAAGTAGAATTTCCTATTAATGAAGTTTAGTGGTTGTCGGCCGGGGGTTGGAACCACAGGAAGTGTCTGCCAATGGAGGACGTGATTTCTAACATCATTCCAAAGGAAATATAAAAAAATTACGCTTTATAAAATGACGAAAGTAAGTTGGTATTTTTTACACCTTTGCTCCCTGGTCACTGCCAAAACCACCATGATCCAAATTTCATAATTACCCATCGTTCCTATCTTTGTTGGAAGACTGCGCTGAGAAAGTTTCAGCTTTTATAAAATAACGAAGGTCTGCCAGTCACGGGCTCTTCCTCTATGTTACTTGAGTGCAGCTGATAAATTGCCAAACATTCTTTCATCGCCACCATATCATTTAAAATATAAACTTTTCACTCATTTAATTTAAAATGCGCCACTTTAATTTAAAACACATAAATTTAAAATATACATACATCTTTAATTGAGCTCATTTAAAATACGATAAATAAATAAAAATATTTTTACAGTATAGATCCTTGGAAAGAAAAAAAATTATAGAATTTTGCGGCAATTTATTTTACGTGTATAATTACGTGTCCCAAGCATAATATACGCACCGAGATACTTAATTTCCATTATTTTGCCTGTCATGGTGACCTGGCTATTGTTGTTTATTTAATGAGAAATTTTCATTTTTCTTTTTTAAATGGTTTTGTTCTACATAGTTATTGTATAAAATATTATTTATTTATTATTTCCTCTTTCAAATAATAGAAAATAATTTTAAAATATGTGTGTAACTGATATTCAAAAATTAAGTTATCATCAAATAGTTGCAAAAAACATCGCGCCAAAGCCGATATGACTTTTGTGCCAAATATTTTTTTAAACATCAAACTTTGTTATTTCTAATTTACATTCTAATAAACATATTTTCTATAACTTCAATTGAAATTAAGTTGACAACTTACTATCCGACTTCATAAAGAAAACAAATGCAGAAGTTTCATAAGCATGAACGGTAAAAAATATTAAACCACAAAGATAATAATTCGCAAAGCATTTCAACAATGAATGGACATGGACACTAATGCTTATGACGTCATAGTATGAAAATTTCATCAAAATCGGTTAAGCCGTTTCGGAGAAATTTTTATGGGGTGGGGCACCCTTAACACTTAGGGGTATTAAAAATAGATAACAACCTATTCTCAGACCTACTGCATATACATATAAAATTTGATCAAATTTGGTTAAGCCGTTTCGGAGGAGTATGGCAACTAACACTGTGACACGAGAATTTTATATATTAGATTGATTTGTGATTTTCTTTATCAAAATTTGGCATTTTTTCGATGCATTCACCTAGTTTATCTGTTCTTTGTATCCGCATATGCGATCTTAATGTATATTTTTAGATTATACAAAAAAGGACAAACAGGATAATGCACAGGAATATTATTAAAGGGATCTATTCGGCCATCTATTATCTTTATCATACTTACATCCAGTTAATGAAAGTGATTGGAAGTTCTGTTACCACAACATTTTTTTCAGTCAATTATATTTCGTTATGTAATGATCTGCTTCAAAGATGATTTCATGGTATCCAATTACAAGTACGGCATCATTTATTCTACTTTTGCATTCATTATATGTTCAGAAGCGAGCTGTTCAATGTGATGGTGATCGTCAGAAAGAATTGCCATGAGAATTTGTTCTGCATGTGTAGAGCAACCGTTGTTGTAAATACCTTTTTTTTTTGCATTAGTTTTATGCCGTTTTCTAAGTATTTTCGTAGCCAGGTAATTTTCAATTAACTTTTAGATCCTCTTTTTATAAGTGAACAACATTTGATGGTGAACTGTCCTGGGCATAAATTTATAAAGCATTGTATTTTATGAGGGAATATACAGACTCTAATCATCTATATGTACTCATTTGAAATTAGTACTCATTTAAAATTAGAAGAATTCTATTTGTCACTGTGAATCATTTTGCATGGGGCGAGATTAGAATTGTGTATAATAATGGATTATATGCTACTTCAACTCCAGTGAATTTTCTCTGCGTCAATTATTAGAGAAGTCGATATAAAACGTTCTAATTTACATGGATTCACTGGATCAATAGGAAAATGTTTGTCTACGTACTATTCATTTCCTATTGCAATTTTTTATAAAATAGAAAATTATTTTGAAAAATTATTTTCTCGAAATGAGAAAAGGGTACTCAGAACAGACTAGAAATTTCTGTCGGAGATTGAAAAGCTAATTCATAAGGAAAGTTATTTCTCAGAAGAAATGGGGAATAGGAATTCAGAAAACATCTCGCACAAAAAATAAAATTTTCTGAATAAAATTTCCGAATAAAATTACACGAATAAATTCCGTTTTATATAAGCAATATTGGCAATCGGAGTCTATAAGTTTACTAACAAAATATATAATCTAAGTTTATAGCGCAGGATGTTTTATACCAAATGTAATACACACCTAAAGAATTAGTAAAAACTTATTAAAAATTACTCGAATACGAAACAACACAGAAACGATGTAAAAAAAAAATACTAGAACTTCTTTAGGAACATTGTTGCTTTTCACGCAAATTTTGTTTGCAATCCCTTGAGACGATCGCGATCGTCATAATATTAAGCAGCTAGCTTCTCAAAATATATTCAATAATAAATACAGTAAATGATGACATACTAGAAATTGATTTCATACTATCAATTTTTTCGAAAATCATTATATATAAAATGTAACTGATTGAAAAAAATGCTGTGGTAACAGAACTTCCAATCATAGTGTATTAATTGCATGCAATTTTAATGAAAATAGACGGCTGAATAGGTTCAATTAACAACGTACTTGATACATTACTCAGCTTCTCTTCTTTTATACACTGTAAAAAAAAATCTGTGAAGGTACTAAACATTTTCTAGGAAACTAAGATTCCAAAAACTTTTCATGTAACGATAACAGGAAAAATTCATGTAATCGATTCTGAAACTTGAATTTTTGCTGTTACCGTTACAGGAAAAGTTCTTGGAATCCCAGTTTCTTAGAAAAGGCTTAGTACCTTTGCAGATTTTTTTTTTTTTTTTTTTTTTTTTTTTTTTTTTTTTTTTTTTTTTTTTTTTTTTTACAGTGTACAAGGTATAAAAATAGACGTGCAGCAGGTCACACCAGCAGCATCCAAAGTCAGAGAATACAAAAAGAGGTAAATTAACTTGATACATAGAAAAGTTATGCCCGTCTTCGGGAAAAAATAACAATTCAATACATAAATAAAACACTGGGCCTAGATGGTTGGGTGCTTGAGCAACACCCCCTATAGTCAAGGCCTCCGCAGCGAATTCCAGAAGTTTCAATATGGCTGCCCCTACAGTCCGAAGGTCCGACTCCTTTTTTACCGGTGACCTTAGTCAGTGTGCGTCAGTCCAGTGCCTAGTACGGCATGTTTCAATCTGACGTTTCGCCATTTTCTATTTTGTTTTGCGTTGTACAAAATTTGGATATTATAAAGACTAAAAGTAAGTGTTATCTCTTTTTCCTTATATCATTGTTTTAACAAAGCTTTAAAGATAATTTCTGTTAAACACACTTGTAAGATTAGTGATTACCGATTTAGTTTTCAAGCTATATGTATTGCAACAGTGGTTTTCAAATTATTTACATCTATGGTGAATTAGTATTTTGTTTAAAATAATTATAAAAAAAATATAATTTTGCTTCTTATCTGAATTTTTATCCTGTTGATTTTAACTTTCAGTATTTCCTCACGGGATTTTGTTATTATTTATATGTAATATATCTTTATCAGAAAATTACTGCCCTTTAGCAATTGTTTATTTCTTTGTTTATTAAGTATTTTTCTAAATTCCAGTTTATTAGTTTGAATCCGAATTTACTTATTAAATTATATAATTTTTCTCGCTATCAGTTTAAAAATAGTTTACTATAAGTAATCTGGGTGCGCTGTTTAAATTAATTCATAAAATATTCAAAGAGTTTGTTTATTGCTATTACGGCTTTCATTAGCATATTAATTAGCTTCAGCTGTTAAATTGCTTTTGATATTTTGACAATTATCTTTTCCTTCTTTCTACTATACTTTTCTATACTCTTAATTTGAAAGTTATTTTTATGGAAACAGATTTTTTTTTTCTTTAATATTAGTAGATATTTTTTAGTAATAATAATAATAGTAATTTAAAACTTATTTATAAATTGATAAAGAACAGATACTTTCTTTAATAATAAGAAGAATAGTAAAGTATAATAATAATAGCAATTCAAAGATAATTTATAGATTGATAAGGAATAGATTGATAAGGAATAGATTTTTGTTCTTTAATAATAATTTATAATAATAATAATTTTAAAATAATTTATAGATTGATACTGAACACATTTTTTTCCTTAATAATAATAATTCTTTAAAATGTATACTTTAATAATTTATAGATTGGCAATTGACAGATTTTTTTCAATAATAATTTATAATAATAATTGTAATTTAAAAATAATTTATAAATTAATAAGGAACAGATGCTTTCTTTAATAATAATAATAATAGTAATGTATAATAACAATAGCAATTTAAAGATAATTTATAGATTGATAAGGAATAGATTTTTTTTCTTTAATAATAATTTATAATAATAATCTTAAAATAATTTATAGATTTATACTGAACACATTTTTTCCTTGATAATAATAATACTTTAAAATTTATACTTTAATAACTTATAGATTGGCAATTGACAGATTTTTTTCAATAATAATTTATAATAATAATTGTAATTTAAAAATAAATTATAAATTAATAAGGAACAGATGCTTTCTTTAATAATAATAATAATGTATAATGATAATAGCAATTTAAAGATAATTTATAGATTGATAAGGAATAGATTTTTTTTCTTTAACAATAATTTATAATAATTATAATTTTAAAATAATTTATAGATTGATACTGAACACATTTTTTCCCTTAATAATAATAATACTTTAAAATTTATACTTTAATAATTTATAGATTGGCAATTGACAAATTTTTTTCAATAATATTAATAATAATAATTTATAATAATAATTGTAATTTAAAAATAATTTATAAATTAATAAGGAACAGATGCTTTCTTTAATAATAATAATAATTTAGAATAGTAATATTAATTTAAAAATAATTTATAAATTGATAAGTTGTTGCATCTTTTTTTTTCTTTGTTCCAATGCCACTTGATATTATATTTAATATTAATTTATAAGATTAAACAATCTTATAAGGAAATACTGAATAATAAAAAAGTTAAAGCTAGAAAGCAAATAAAATATACCTTATTTATTTATTATTATTTGCTTTGATTTAATAAAAAACATTTTATATCTTACATATGTATAACAGAAATTATTACATAATAATGATATTAAGACAATGACATAAGTAAATGAGATAACACTTAGCATTCTGTCTTTAAATAATTCTCATCAAATAAGAAAAAAGTAAACAAATAATACACATGGGAGTGAGTGTGAAAAGTGTGTGTGTGTGTGTGGGGGGGGGGGGGTGTATTTGAAATGAAAAAACTCTTCTCACACAACATATTATTTAGTACATTTTTTTCCCCAAATCTTTTTTTTTTTTTAATCAAGTCATCAAATTACAGTCATGTAAACGAATTTAGCTTCAGGATTATGAAGCTAATTTAAAATATAAATTTTAATATATTTTTTAGAAAAAATGATGTACTGTTATAATTTTAACCTTATGTTTTTTTGCTGAGTTTTTTTTTTTTTTTTCTCTTTTCTTTCTATTATTTTCATTCTTTCTTTTCTTCAATGTATAAGTGCATTTGATGTTTTAATATAGATTTTTTTTTTTTTTTATCCTACTTATTTAAAATAGTGTGATATTGATAATGTAAAAGAAATATTCTATTTCTAAATTAAATCACATCTATTTAAAAATCCAAAGCTCAAATCTAATGCAGTTTTGCCTCTTATAAAAATTTGTATTTTAAGTCCTTTTTAGTATATTTTTTAAACAATAAGTAACCCTCTTAAATTACAACTCATATTTATAGGAAATGACAATTATTTACTTGATTACACATTCAATTAACTGAAAAAGTAAACACTATTGCTAAAAATTCAAGAAATGCAACTTTGTGTGAGCTTGTGTAAATTCATATTATGGACGTGGGAAGTCGGACATCGCGATCGGCCATTTTGAAACGGTGTGAAGGCCTTGACTATAGGGGGTGTTGGCTTGAGACGGGTAGGATATGAAATGCATCTATCTCTATGAGTTATATACAGAGTAGTTTGGAAAGCAGTTAGGTAAGAAATGCATTCAAAACAACATTTCGTTGTATGGTCCAACAGAGAGGTAACACTGATTTTTTACCAAAAGTTGTCAGATTTGCTCCAGTTATACAGGCTACAGATATTATTTTACAGCTTACATGTGTTAAGCAGATAAATATAAAGGTCTAAATAAGATTTTTAAATAATAACCAGCTTTGCAGGAAATTTTCAATTTTTTTGAAAAAATGTCAGAAAATGACAAATTTTAACCAAAATTTCGATTTTTGGAGCAAAAGCGCAGACTCAAGCCATTTTGTTTCAGCGGTAAAATTTCACGCAGTTGATGTACTAGTATAAAGGCAACTTTTGGCACCTACCCGTTTTTGATTTTTAAAAAATAATTTTTTTCGCTCCACCCTAATATCCAGTATTCGTATAATAATGTTACATATCCCTTTTAATTTTCTTTGAAATCCTACAAGTAATTTCGGCACAATGTGCCCTTTTTCAAAAAGGGTCTTAAAGGTCATAACCCCCCATGGACTTGAGATATAAGCTTGAAACTGGGGAGAAATGAATTTCTCTTTTATGTGAAATCGACTGATGTAGGATTCGATGTGGTTGACTCAAGGGCGTATTTTACTAAGAAACCCGGCTATTCCCTTTTGTGTGAAGTGCCCACTTTGACTGTATTTAAAAAAATATATATATTCAGCCTTTAAAAAAAAAAAAAAAAAAAAAAAAAAAAAAAAAAAAAAAAAAAAAAAAAAAGACCAATACGGCACATTATACAGCTCTTAATTAAGAGAACCTGGCAATTGGAAGTGAATGAGAGCAAAACTGAATTTAAAAATGAGTCAGAAAAAACGCAATTTGTTATTGTTTTGAATACCTCAAATTTTCAATCACGATCGCTTCGGGAATTTCTTTTCAAAATACACATTTCGGCAGTCTTTTTTGAAATATAATCTGCCTGTATCAAAAAATTGCCAATGCATCACATTATATAGTTCCTAAATAGAAGAACCTGTAAAATGGATGCGTTTGATAGCAAATATAGATTTAAAAATGAGTCAGAAAAAACGCAATTTGTTATTTGAATACTTACTCAAATTTTCAATCACGATCACTTCGGGAAATTCTGTTCAAAATACCCCTTTTGGCAGCATTTTTTTGCAATATATTCTTTCTTTATCAAAAAATTGACCAATGCGTCACATTATGTAGTTTCTAAATAAGAGGATCTGCCATTTGGATGCGTTTAAAATCAAAAATGAATTTAAAAATGAGTCAGAATATAAGCAGTTTGGATTTGAGGTTTTTTCTCCAACTCTTATTTCTGTTTAATTTATTTTTGCTATACGAATTGGTCCTATGAAAAACTTGTCAGCATAAAAGTTGTGGATATTACTGAGAAGATGTAAAATAAATTTAATTAGATTTGATAGTTTAAGAATTTCTTTTAGTTAATTTGAAGTTATGGACTTTTGTCTTTTTTCACCCCCCCCCCACTTTTATTTTCGTTTTCAATTTCTTTTCGGTAAGAAATAGTCTTATCAAAATCTTGTAAATACAAAAGTTTTAGATAATGTTAAGAACATTTGTACAAAATTTAGTTGGATTTTACATGCTGAGAATTGACGAATTTATGAATTTTTTCTCTCAAAAACTCTGTTTTTTTCGCCCCTAAAGCCCAT
This sequence comes from Maratus speculifer, assembly GCA_964019185.1. Taxonomy (NCBI): domain Eukaryota; kingdom Metazoa; phylum Arthropoda; class Arachnida; order Araneae; family Salticidae; genus Maratus; species Maratus speculifer. Next base: position 48,611,085 of record OZ025290.1, on the reverse strand, counting down.
TTCTAAATTTATCAAAAATCTGTCATGCATAAACTTTTGGCTCATTTTTAAGAAGTAATATAAACTTTAAACTGATTCGATATCTATTTTAATTAAGAAATCATGGCGTTTTTTCGGTTTTCACAAAACCCCACCCTATTTCCACCCCCTTGGACCGATTTGGCCCATTAACGATCTTAGCTGAGATTTTATATCCCTTGATTTTATGTATCGATTCGGAAGAGATTGGAGCAGAACTATAGAAGTTACCGTGTCTAGAAGAAAGTAAGATGTATATATATATACATAAACTCTTTTACTGATAATAGTTTTAGTGTCTAGAGGTCATGATCGGCGTAGATCTGCAAAAATTTTACAGAAATTCCCACATTGGAGCAATCGCAATTGGTAGTATTTCATACGAAATCTACCTAAAAGCTTTAGATATGCACTTTTTTAAAATAGTTCGAATTTCGCCCAGCAAATGGCGGTGGTGGCGACAATTCAGACATTACTCTAGTTTTCATACGCATGAGCTTTTTGGCTGATTTCGCAGAGTCGAATCTCAGTCGACATGTTGAATCGACTCTTCACTCACCTGTAGAAATAGAGTTTGTTGGATGGAATGAGATTTGTAATAATATTTATCATTGAATAATGTCTATTATACTTAATAAAAACCAATCTTTATATATATAAATCTTCTGTGCGTGTGTATGTCACTGAACTCTTCCCAAACGACTGGACCGATTTTAATGAAATTTTGTGTGTGCGTTCCAGTGGACTTGAGAATGGTTTAGATTCACATTTCATCGAAATTGATTCAGTAATTTTTTAGTAATTAGGCAAAAACTAATAGTGATTTTTCGCTAATTAAAAGTGTTGAAGAAGTTCGACGAATAGAGTGCAGATGGAATGTCCGAGCGGTCTAAGGCGGTAGCTTTAAGCTCTGCTTCTAGAAGAAAGAGATCGTTCGTTCGAATCCCGTTTCTGACAAACGTGTATGCTTTACAATAATATTTCCTGTATTGTAATTTTTATTAACCGACTTCAGAAAATCGTTAGCCTTTAACTAAAAAGAGAAAAATAAACTTTTCTGTCCAAAATTGAACCGAATTCAAAAAATACTGAAGAGTGAAAAATAATTTCCTTACATAATTGTAATAAGAAATTCAATCAAGAGCGTAGTGTTTATCACGCGTATTACTATATTTATGTACATTTATTTGATTTTCTGGAGTCGGTGCCAGACAAACCAATTTCAAAATTAAAATTAAGTATCCAATGCAAATCTTTATATATATAAATCTTCTGTGCGTGTGTATGTCACTGAACTCCTCTTAAACGACTGGACCGATTTTAATGAAATTTTGTGTGTGTGTTCCAGTGGACTCAAGAATGGTTTAGATTCACATTTCATCGAAATTGATTCAGTACTTTTTTAGTAACTAGGCAAAAACTAATAGTTAGTGATTTTTCGCTAATTTAAAATGATGAATAAGTTCAACGAATGGAGTGCGGACGGAATGTCCGAGCGGTCTAAGGCGGCAGATTTAAGCTCTGCTTCTTGAAGAAAGAGATCGCGTGTTCGAATCCCGTTTCTGACAAACGTGTATCTTTTACAGTAATATTTCCTGTATTATAATTTTTATTAACCGACTTCAGAAAATCGTTAACTTTTAACTAAAAAGAGAAAAATAAACATTTCTGTCAAAAATTGAACCGACTTCAAAAAATACTGAAGAGTGAAAAATAATTTCCTTACGTAATTGTAATAAGAAATTATATCAAGACCGTAGTGTTTATCGTGCGTATTACTATATTTACGCACATTTATTTGATTTTCTGGAGTCGGTGCCAGGAGAAAACCGTCTGTCGGTGACAGGACAACGTCTGTCGGGTCCGCTAGTATAATATACTTTTTGATAAGCATTGACTTTTCACACATTTACCATAAATAAATTGTATTCAATTTTTTTTTTGTAACCGGTTAACTATTCTCTTTTTACGTACAATAAATTCAAAATAGGGGATAAACACCGCTTTTTTAAGTTAAAAAAATCTTAATATTTAATCTAAACATTTCTTCCATTAAATAGTATGAAACTGCATTAAAAAAATTGGTGATATTAAAAAGCTTTAAGTGATGGATCTAGAGATGGGAAATATAGTTATTTTTGGTTAACAGGTTACATCGTTCCACACATTCACAGGTAACAGGTTTCAACAACCTGTTATTTTTGTAACGTAATAACTAATCAATGAGAATAAGCTGTCAACAGACATTTTTATTAGAGGGACTTTAATTAAGATATCTTGAATAATTTTGATATATAAGTGTAGACTCTGTTTTAGTTCAGATAAACATACACCTTTAAAATAAATTTGATGTTAAAAATTTAATTTTTGCAAGACAAAAACTTAGTTAGCTGTGATGCTTTGGATTTCACGCATTATTATCGTTTTCTTGCACTAAAAATGCATTTTTTCTCGTTGAAATTTCATTATCATAACTCACTAAGTTTTACCCGTAGAAGTTTTATGCTGTTTTACCTGTTAAAACACATAGAAACTTTTTCTAAATAAAAGTTATAAACTTATTTAACACTGTATAAAATATGTAATTTCTTAACAATTAAAAAAATAATTATTTTAATGTAAATTGATATTTATATGATGCAGAAGAAAGTTTAAAACATTTTTGCAATTGGTACAATGCCTCTAAAACTGGCGGTTTAGAAATTAACTTTTTATAAATGATCAGAAATATCTTCCATAAAAAATAACACCGGTTTAACAATACAATTTGTAAAAAAAAAAAAAAAAAAGATCTTTATTTGTTGGTTGACTTGAAGTTCGAATTTTGACATCCCCGAATCAATATCTGTCAACACATATTCAAAGCTTATCCCACAAGAACACGAAACATTACTTATACATTTTTAATCGAATGTCATTCATCCAACAAATTTCGTATGTGCATTAACCTCCCCCGCCTAAAAAAAAAAGAAGTTGTGACAGGCCAAAAAATGACGTTAGTAGTATAAAATTGGCGCCCGATAAATTTCCTCGTCCGGGCCGACCGCCCCCATGCCCCTCCCCTTTTTCGCATGGCGCTGCCCTCAACAGGCTCTTCTTTTTTTTTCAGTAAAATAAAATTACGAAAATAATGTTTTCGAGTTCTAATTTTCTAATGACGCAATAATGACAAAATAATAATAATAATAAAAACCCAGTAATAAACACTTTATTAAAAAAAAATCATAGCGCCAGAATACCCCCCCCCCTTCTCCAAATCATATGAGTACAAAGTAATATCCCTTTTAAATATTCAAAGTCAAGGATTGCCACCGTTTTACTCATCTAACTACACCAACCAAAGATTTTCTCCCGTGCGATAAAACAGCTTTCTATCAACAATTAAATCCTTATATCTTTTAATTCCATTTTTCAAACGCATATTCCTTCCCATTAAAATTATGACCAAAGATGGCCGACATTAACTCCTTGCTTTTTAATAATCTGCAAGCGTCACTCACTAAATACATACGCTTGAATAAAAACACATTTCCCCCCATTTCATTTTCAGTATTCTATCTACTTGTTCGATAAATGCAGTTTTTATTATTCCACTCATTTTTTTTCGATAAATATAGTTTTCGATATTCTAAAAACATATTTATTGCTTTAATCTTTGTAACTGTGAGCGTTATAAAAATATTCAAACGATAAAATAATTTTTGGGAAAAACCGAAGCCAGGTGTTTTTAAATATCCGTAGAATAATGAACAACCAATAACTTTTGAGAGATTTTACCACGTGAACGTTTGAGATAGCAAACGGACAATTATTCATGTGATTGGCGCACTTGATTAGACCAAAAGGATTTTTAATGTCTTACAAGGAAGGTCTCCATACGGGCATACTCAGAAAAATCTGGAAAAATTACAGAATGTTTTTCTCATATAGTTATATATGTTTATAAAAAAAATTTCGGCGGAACCTCCTTATAACGTCCGTAAAAAAATAATAAGAATTTCGTTTATTTGGCGATTTATCTCCGGTTGGCAAAAAAACGAAATTTTGAAAAATACGCTTTTACGCTTCGAATATTTTTAAAGAAAAAACTTTCTATGTTCAATTTATTTGAATAAGTTTAGTTTAAGTAATTTTAGTTTTGCATTTTTACTTTACTTTAAGTGTAATTTTGTCATATACGTTTATATGTACTTATAACAAAATGAAATTAATATATTTTATCATTTAAAACACAATTTAAATTGATTAAAATTGTTCCAAATTGAAAAATACACTGTTAAAAATCTGCTGAATTTTGTTGCAACGCACTCCCTTGCTTGTATAGAAAACGGTTACTTGGTCATGAAATGGAGCTTTCTCATTGGTTGGAATAGAGATATTATATACGTGGAGTGCGTTGCAGCAAAATGCAGCAGATTTTTAACAGTGTTGCACAAGCTACAACACCGGTAAAAATCCGTACCATTTTCTGCAGCGTCACTCTACCGCTTTTATAGAAAACGGTCAATTCACCGTGCTATGGAGCATTCTCATTGGTCAGAAGAGAGATATTCTATAAAAGTAGTGGAGTGACGTTGCAGTAAATGCTGCAGATTTTTAACAGTGAAGTCAATTAAAATCGTCTGCTTTTGGCGAGGAAATGCACTGCTCGCCAAATCCCGCGTCGCTTTCAGCTTTTCACGCCAATTATTCCAAACTATTTTATTTTTTTACATATTTAATAATGTTATTCCGCCGCTAATTTTCACTGATCCTTTATTACCTACATGAGTAGTTTAATTCGTATTTTTTTCAAAAAATTCTGAGTATGCCCCCAATGGAGACCTTCCTTGTTAGAGTCGTAGAAGGATAGTGTTGCGTCAAAAGGAAATTCTGGTAGTTTTTCTTTGTGCGTAGGCATTTTTCTCTCTCTCTGTGTTTCAAAAGCGTTTTATTGCTGTTGGGGATTTTATTTTTTGCAGTAATAGAAATTCTTTGTCTTAGAATTCAAATAGATTTATAAGCTAGGAAATAGATTTTATATAACTAAACTTTTATTATTGTATAAATATTCATTCCTAAAATAATTTTTAGCCTTGCTATTTGCTTCTTCTTTTAAAATGCTTATCATACGAGGCGTTCCAAAATTAACAGGGACTTTTTGGCAATCTGTTACTGAATAATAAGTTTTTGGTTGATATTATGAATATTTATCCTGTTATGTTAAATAATGCCCATCTCTAGATGGATCAAGTAAACTCTTCTTGCCTACATCGTGCAGTGAAAACACTTAATGATTAAAACAGTGGTACGGAAAAAGTGTTGGGGCAAGTTCCCTGTCTAAAAAAAAGGCGGGCAGTGACTTATAAATCGGCACATAAAAATATAATAAACCTGAGAATGAAGGAATCCGTTTATAACAAATCCTGTTTTAAACGTATATATTCATGGTACAAATTTTAAGGGGTGTTAGTACACATCAATACAAACAATATTAAATAGGAAACGAAGGGTCCCAAACGTCTTCCGAAGGAGATAGGCGCCATTAAAGTTTAGGGCCCAAAAATTCTAATGATTATAAAATACAGAAAAATTAGTTGATTCGTTTGCGGTTTTCACTAAAACTATTCTTTATGTCAGTATTATATTGAAAATAATTTATAAAGATAAGTTTCAAAAAATGCCGATAGAGGGCGCTTTAGACTTTGGAGTAACGAACAACTATTTTTTACCATTATTTTTTGCATCTCATTAATTTTTTTAGAAGCTTAGACATAAACTTAAATTTTGAGCTCAGAATCAAAATAGTTGAGAGTGGTTAAGTAGCGCAAACTGAACTGTGGGGTGAGGTCCAAAAATTCAAATGATTATAAAAAACAGAAAAATTGGTCGATTCGTTTGCGGTTTTCACTAAAACTATTCTTTATGTCAGTATTATCTTGAAAATAAATTATAAAGATAAAATTCAAAAATTGCCGATAGAGGGCGCTTTAGACTTTGGAGTAAAGTACAACTATCTTTTATTGTTATTTTTTGCACCTCATAAAATTTTTTTAGAAGCTTAGACATAAACTTAAATTTTGAGATGAAAAGCTGAATCGTTCGGAGTGGTTAAGTAGCGCAAACTGAACTGTGTTGAGTGGGGGTGGAGAGGTTCAAATTTCAAATGATTATAAAAAACGGAAAAATTGGTTGATTCACTTGCGGTTTTCGCTAAAACTATTCTTTATGTAAATATTTAATTGAAAATAAATTTTAAAGATAAATTTCAAAAAATTCCGTCAGAGGGCGCCTTAAACTTTAGAGTAACTGATAAGTACTTTTAACCGTTACGTTTTGTATCTGATTAAATGCTTGCAAAAGCTTAGACTTAGATTTTGAGCTCAAATTCTAAATCGATGGGAGGGGTTAAGCGCAAACTGAACTGTGTTCAGGAGTTGAAATGTTACCCTCCCCACCGCTCGAATTTCCATTTTCCCCTACTTAATTACTCACAACGATGCAGATTTTGAGCTCAAAATTTAAGTTTGAACTTTTACAAGCATTTAATTAATACAAAAAACAACCGTCAAAAATAGTTGTTGGTTATTCTAATGTTTAAGGCGCACTCTGACGGAATTTTTTGAAAGATATCTTTAAAATTTATTTTCAAGAAAATATTGACATAAAGAATAGTTTTAGCGAAAACCGCAAACAAATCGACCAATTTTTCCGTTTTTTATAATCATTTGATATTTTAACCTCCCCACCCCCATTGAGCACAGTTCAGTTTGCGCTACTTAACCACTCCCAACGATTCAGATTTTCATCTCAAAATTTATGTGTATGTCTAAGCTTCTAAAAAAAGTAATGAGATGCAAAAAATAACGGTAAAAAATAGTTGTTCGTTACTCCAAAGTCTAAAGCGCCCTCTATCTGCACTTTTTGAAATTTATCTTTATAATTTTTTATTTCAAGACAATACTCACATAAAGAATAGTTTGAGTGAAAACCGCAAACGAATCGACCAATTTTTCTGTATTTTATAATCATTTGAATTTTTGGACCCTAAACTTTAATGGCGCTTATTTCCTTCGGAAGACGTCTGGGACCCTTAGTTTCCTATTTAACATTGTTTGTCTTGATGTGTACTATCACCCCTTAAAGTTTGTACCATGAATTTAGAAACATCCTGTATATATATATATATATATATATTATATAATATATACATAAGTATATATTATATAAGTATATATATATATATATTATATATATATATTATATGTGAAGTTATTTAGAAAGAGCATTTCTTTTACTTTATTTAAGTAAGAAATTACGGCGATTTTGGCACAAGAACATTCACGAGAAGTCGATTATCGGCGATTCACAAAGCTATCATCATTTCATTCCACAGCCGATTTCATTAGCAAGCTGAAAATTTTCTTTAAATATCCGAAAAAGGCAGCACAGACAAATTATCCTGTCAGACTTTTCAATTAGTTGTGACGATTTAAGGAGAAACTCGAATTATTTTCACTGGTTAAAAAAAACACACAGTCATGGCAAGCGAGGGAAAAAACAAAATAAATAAATAAATGCAGAAGATCCAATAATTACTCATTTGCTGTTGTAAGTTCATTTATTTAATCCGTAATCATGAGAACGGGAAAAGCTCCTTTTTCAAACTATCTCTAACCGAAATATCCAAAAAAAATTCCATCATTTACTTAAACCAGCCGTACTCATCCAAGAAATAACCAAGAATCTTTTTTCTCAACTCGGGGCTTCCCCCTTTTAAATCTAAAAAGAAAATTCTGGAACATTCTGTAACCTCAAACCATCATTCTTTTATGTAAACAGAATTCTTGTCCAGCTACGAGACTATTTTTCACAGAAGATAAATTATTTAAAAAAAAATATTATTTAACCAATTTATAATCGACTCATGATTTCTTAGGCAGACGATTTTTACAAATGATTAATTTTAAGAGAAAAAGAAAAGAAATGAATTTATTAATATGCACACTATCAAAGGTTGACGGCGGAAAAATAAATAAATAGATAAAATAAAATAATGATATTTTTTGAAAGGTATGGGTTTGGAATAAATTTAATAAGACTTTCTTAAAAAGGGTTGATACAAACATAGAAAAATGAATTTTATTTGGAATATTAAGAAATAAAAATTTAATTAAGACTATTTTTAATTTAGAGCCATCTTTTTAAATTTACGCATACTGGAATAATGTTTTTTAAGGCAAATTAAGAATTTATATCGTCTGCATAAATATTAACAGATTAGATCTAGAAACAAGATTTTAATTTAATAATTTGAAGTAAGTACGGGACATTATTATAAGAAAATTAAGATAGTATAAAGGTTAGTTTTGGCGAAAAAATTTTAAATTTGTAATATATATATATATATATATATATTGATTTCGACGGAGAAAGTAACATACATAACTAGCTGCTAAGACGGAAATTTGCCTAAAACGGAACATTGTTAATTTTTTTCGAAAACCAAAATCACTCCTACATTATATTACTATTTTTTACATTTAAAACATCTGAAAATTTTATTACGAAAAAAAGAATTATTAGATATTGTTATAGACGAAATACAGACGAACCTTTATTCTAAGGTTTAATATATTTTTATGTGCCGATTTATAAGTCACTACCTTGCTTTTATTTTAGACAGGGAACTTGCCACCACTATTTGCGTACCACTGTTTTTAACTTTTAATTTCATTACACGACGTACAAGCAAGAAGAGTTTGCTTGATCCATCCCTTAAAGCTTTTTGACATCACTAATTTTTTTAAATACAATTTCATACTATTTAATAGAAGAAATGTTTAGATTAAGATTTTTTGAAAGAACCGTGTTTATCCCATATTTTGAATTTATTGTACATAAAAAGAGAATCAGTTAACCAGTTACAAAAGCATTTTTGAATATACAATTTACTTATGGTAAATGTGTGAAAAGTCAATGCTTATTAAACTAGTCGTTGGGGGCCACCGTAATACTTACCAATCATGGATAGGCATATGAAAATAAAACATGTGAAAACTATTTATACAATGCATTGCAATTCCAAAACAACATTTAAATATTGTTAATTTGCATAATAATGCTCGATTAATGAATTGCTGATGTACCAATTTCGATAAATTATATAAAACGCCAAACTACTCAAGTAATACCGAACTGCGTAAAAGAAACATCCTTATAATTCCAAAAATAATTATAATATAAACCAACAGTTTACTGCGTTAGATTAAGCGTCTCATTTTCAATTAAAATATACCTTTGAATTGAAATTTGAATGAAATATAGGGTTATGAAAAATCGAAGAATGTGGAAAACAGGATTACAAATATCTCGGCAACTAATAATCCGATCGACTTCGTTCTATATGCAAAATGTGTGTTATTTTATTGCCTTTTACGTCCATTCCTTAGAACAAAAACATTCGAAAATTTTTATACACCTTTCATCAGAACGAATTTTTTGAGAGTCCGATAAAAATAGTTCCGGATAATCGAGGTTGCTGATATTAAATAGGCTTTGTTCCATTCTTATATAATAACTACATACAAAATTTCAAGTCTCTATCTCAATTTGTTCGGGAGATAGAGCGTTTACAGACAGACAGACAGACAGACAGGCAGACGGACGGCAAAATTTTTTTTCTAAAAATATGTTTTTCGGAATCTCCACTATCTAAAACGTGTAAATCCGTCATAAAATTTTTTTTCGATTTTCAAAACGATTGCAAGACTTACCCTATACTACGTATGATGGGTAAGTAAAATGTGTTTTGATGGTTTTTATTAAGTATAATAGATATTATTGAATCACAAATATTATTTTCAATCTCTTTCCATCCAACAAAATCTATTTCTATAGGTGAGTGAAGAGTCGATTCAATATGTCGATTGAGATTCGACTGCGAAATGAGCCGAAAAGCTCATGCGTATGAAAACTAGAGTTATGTCTGCAATTCGACAGCTTGTTGCCGCCGCCAGCACATCTGCCTTCAGAATTTCAAACTATTTTAAGAAAGTGTATATTTAAAAATACATTGATTTTCTAATAACATTGCAGCAAACTGCGCATTTTTATTTCAAATCGTTTTTTTTTTTTGTTATTTACATCCAAAATGGGTCAGTTATTTACTGGACACCCTGTAATTTAGATTTCGAACAAAACTGTGAATCTGGATTTTCTGAGTTCAAAGAAAAACTCATAGGAGACTATGCTTTGGTTAAATTTTCTCGTAAATGAGATGTCATTGTATTTGTGGGTCATGTTTTGACAGTGGATGCAAAAAAATATGAAATGAGTTCTTGAGGAGACAGGACAAACATGGGTGGCTATTTTTTTATTCGTAGAAAGAAGACCGATCTTTTGTTATTGAGAATGATATTCTTTTGAAGTTAAAAAGACTTAGTGGAATTAAGATCGCATATGTTTAAATTTGATGCAAAACAAATTTCGTACGTGCAGTAATTTGTTTGTTAATAAAAAACACATTTGGCATTCATTAAAGGATCTTTTATTTCGAAATTATGCTGCATGTCCCAATAGTCCTGCACCGTGTCCCAATAGCCCTGCACTGTGTCCCAATAGCCCTGCACTGTGTCCTAATAGCTCTGCACTGTGTCCCAATAGACCCCAAGCATAGAGGCTAATGGAACAACTATATTAAAGTACTAAAGTGAATAAAGCACAAAGCTTGATATATTTTTTATTTTCCTAGGACATTTTTATTTATTTAACTGTAAAGGAAATTGCAATTTAAAAAATAATGATAAAACGTGCATTTTTGTTTTTATACTAGCATAAAATAAAAATAAATGTCCCATTAACTCCTCTTTTCAAATATATACATAGATATAACCAATCCTATATTGTATAGTTTTTAAAAAAGTTTTGTTATTTTTTTAGAAAGGATTTTTTTAATAATAGTAATAATGGTAACTAGTAAAAGCCGTGCTTTGTTTGGATTCGCGAAGTATTATTTCATAAGACTAGGGGGGCTCCGCCCCTGGGGTTACACACAAGACATCCATAATATGAATAAGCAGTTGCAGACCTCTCAAATGATGTGTCACACCAGTGGTGTTCTAAAGAAATGAAAAATGTGCCCCCCCCTGGGGGGAAGAGTGGTGGGTGACACACAAGACATCCATAATATGAATAAGCAGTTACAGATCTTTCAAATGATGTGCCACACGACTGGTGTTGTAAAGAAATTAAAAATGTGCCCCCCTGAGGGGGCAGAGTGGGGGGGACACACAAGACATCCATAATATGAATAAGCAGTTGCAAACGTTTCAAATGATGTGTCACACGACTGGTGTTGTAAAGAAGTTAAAAATGTACCCTCCCTGGGGGGCAGAGGGGGGGTGACACACAAGACATCCATAATATGAATAAGCAGTTACAGAACTTTCAAATGATTTGTCACACGACTGGTTTTGTAAATAAATTAAAAATGTGCCCCCCCCTGGTGGACAGAGTGGGGGGGTGACACACAAGACATCCATAATATGAATAAGCAGTTGCAGACCTTTCAAATGATGTGCCACACGACTGCTGATGTAAAGAAATTAAAAATGTGTCCCCCCTGAGGGGGCAGAGTGGAAGGGACACACAAGACATCCATAATATGAATAAGCAGTTGCAGACCTTTCAAATGATGTTTAACACGACTGGTGTTGTAAAGAAATTAAAAATGTACCCTCCCTGGGGGGGCAGAGGGGGCGTGACACACAAGACATCCATAATATGAATAAGCAGTTGCAGACCTTTCAAATGATGTGTCACACGACTGGTGTTGTAAAGAAAATAAAAATGTGCCCCCCCTAGGGGTGACACATAAGACATCCATAATATGAATAAGCAGTTGCAGACCTGTCAAATGTGTGTGTCACACGACTGGTATTTTAAAGAAAATAAAAATGTGCCCCCCTCCTGGAGGAGGCACACACAAGACATCCATAATATGAATAAGCAGTTGCAGACCTTTCAAATGATGTGTCACACAATTGGTGTTGTCAAGAAATTAAAAATGTGCCCCCCCCCTGGGGAGGGCAGAGCGGAGGGGAACACACAAGACATCCATAATAGGAAAAGGCAGTTGCGGACCTTTCTAAAGATATGGAACACGAGTGCTGTGGATAAAAATCAAAAAAGTTCCCTTTTGGGGGGGGGGGGGGCAAAGTGGGGTGCGGCGCCCCAAACATGCATAATTGGAATGAGCAGTTACAGTCTTTTTAAATTATAGGAGGGCGCTCCGCCCCCCTGCTCGTTACGCTCGCCAACCCTCCGCGTAATCGCTTCGCGATTCCGTTCCGTATTGCTCTGCAATCCCGGTTGCAAATAAACAAACACTCAACGTCCCAGCGCGCGCTTCACGCCAACCCCTCTAGCCAAGCGCTTTGGCGAAAAAATGAAGTTCAACGTGCATGCTACATTCTATATTATAGTACCGTAGTTTGAAGTTTACATGTACAAATATTTATATCCAGTTATACTCAGCTTATGCATTTTTCATATTCAGGTGATAATTGTTGTAATGTATTTGTGTACTGACACTAGATGGCAGTACATGGTATGTATAAAATTTCGCAAATAAATGCTTTAATTCCGAAAAAGAAAGATCAACTTACAGAGCATTCATAATGTATGTATAATTTTTCAAAAGGTGAGATAAGCATTTTTTAATTAGCACTCGTATTCTTTTCAAAAATATTCCATAAACAAGACATACGCGGCGAAATGGATGAAATCGAAGAAAAATCGAAGCAACTTCCGACTTGCATGCTCTTCGAAGTTTTTCCCCCCAAAGCGCTTGGCTACGGAGGCTGGCGTAAAGCGCTGGGACGTTGAGTGTTTGTTTATTTGCATCCCGGTTGGAATCACTTCGCGATGCATAGACGGAGCCCTTTCCTGATTGGTCTTTTCGATTCATGGAAGGAGTGGACAACCCGGAAGCGTTATTTCCGGAAACCTTACACATCAGCATCATTCCAGGAGTCATTCCTTTTAAGGCTAGTTTTTTTTTTACAATAGAAGGACTAGGGGGCTCCGCCCCCCTGCTCGCTACGCTCGCCAACCCCCCGCGTAATCGCTTCGCGATTCCAAGTTGTAGGCTGCCCCTGCTTGCTGCTCTCTCCAACACCCCATGGTATGAATAAGCAGTTGCAGACCTTTCGAATGATGTGTCACACAACTGGTGTTGTAAAAAAATTAAAAATGTGCTCCCCTGGGGGGCAGAGGGGGGTGACACACAAGACATCCATAATATGAATAAGCAGTTGCAGACCTCTCAAATGATGAGTCACACAACTGATGTTGTAAAGAAATTAAAAATGTGCCCTCCCTTGGGGGGAGCAGAGTGTGGGGGTGACACAGAAGACATCCACAATATGAATAAGCAGTTGCAGACCTCTCAAATCATGTGTCACACGACTGGTGTTGTAAAGAAATTAAAAATGTGCCCCCCCCCCCTGGGGGGCAGAGTGGGGGGTTGACACACAAGACATCCATAATATAAATAAGCAGTTGCAGACCTTTCAAATGATGTGTCACAAAACTGGTGTAGTAAAGAAATTAAAAATGTGCCCCCCTGGGGGGAGCAGAGTGTGGGGGTGACACAGAAGACATCCACAATATGAATAAGCAGTTGCAGACCTCTCAAATCATGTGTCACACGACTGGTGTTGTAAAGAAATTAAAAATTTGACCCCCTGGGGGGGCAGAGTGGGGGGTGACACACAAGACATCCATAATATGAATAAGCATTTGCAGACCTCTCAAATGATATGTCACACGGCTGGTGTTGTAAAGAAATAAAAAATTTGGCGAAATATTACAGTTATCGCCAAGTTGGCGTCACTTTTGACGACTAATTTTGCTCGCCAAATTTGGCGATATATTGCCACTTTGGCGACAAACTTGGCGATTGTTGGCGATGGTAACCTTGCCTTCTTTATGGTAACCCATACGGCGATTCATAGACGGAGCAGTTTCCTGATTGGTCTTTTCGGCTCATGGAAGGAGTGGTCCGCCCGGATTCGTTATTTCCGGAAATCTTACACATTAGCATCATTCTAGGAGTCATTCCTTTTAAAGCTAGTCTTTTTTTTACTATAGAAGGATAAATATTTGAAAGTAACAATGTATTTTTTGCATCTTAATTAAGCAAAAGCGTTATTGGTACGACTTGGTTGTCCCGTCGACCAATTTCGCCAAATTATACATACTGACATAATTTTTTATGTTAAATAACGAATAAAACAAATAATTAGTTGAATATTAATAAAAATACAAATAAAAAGTCGAAATAAAAATCACTTAATGATGTTTTAAACATATATATCGTATTTAATGTCATTGAATGTGACATTCACGATCATCCATTATTGGCATTTAATCTTATGGTTTCGCGCGAGTTTTTTGGTCGACAGGATAACCAAGCAGTTCCGCGTTATTTTATGTTTTGACACATTTTAATTTTAAAAATGTAAATTCAACCAAATTCCAGAATTTTTTTAAAAGCCAAGCATATTAAAAATAATACTAATTAAAGCATAGCACGGCAGTGCTATGCTTTATTTATTTCCAGTGCGACTCCTTAATGTTATTGGGGCCATTACTGTGGCTTCTAATAGCAGACACAGCACTTAAAAAGCAATGGGGTAAAAATGTCAGAATTCAGGCTTTCGCGGACGACTTTATGCTAATTTTAAGAGCAAAAACAAAAGAAGAACTTATAAGACTAGCAAATAAAATATTAAAAGAATTTAACGAATGGATAACAATTAATTGTCTAACAATAAATTGGGACAAAGCAGAAGTATTATACTTAAACAGAGGTCACACAAGAAATCTCCCAACCGAAAACTCATACAAAATAGAGGGCATAGAATTCAATGGTAAAAAGTTAGAGGCCAAAGAACAAATTAAATACTTAGGGGTAATGATACACAAGAATCTTAACTGGCTCCCGCAATGCCAACAACAAACAAAGAAAGTTAGAAAATCATTTTGGATGATGGGGCGAATGGTCTCTAAAGGATGGGGTCTACAACCCAACATAATTAAAATTTGGTATAGGACAGTAGTGGAGAAAACACTGACCTACGCTGCCTCAATATGGGGACACAACTTGAATAGGCGCAGCAAGGAAGTTTTATCTAGCTGCCAAAGGCACTTTGCATTGGCCATAGTCAGGGCTTATAGGGCAGCCTCAACGGCGGCACTTCAGGTTCTCTCAGGCTTGATTCCAATTCATCTTCAAGTACAATAATAAGCAGCTTACGGCACAGTCACAAGATTACGCAGAACAATAAACATACACAACGTTACTATACATCACACAGATTATGCCAAAAAGATCAATCTCTGGAGCAAACATCCAGCAGAAACAGTAGAACCACGGTTAGGATACAATGAAAGAGACATAGCCATATACACAGATGGTTCTAAATTGGAATCAGGTGCTACGGGTTCGGCTTTCGTAGCATACAAAAATGAGCAAAAAATCAAGACATGGTCAATGCCACTAAGAAAGTGCAACAGTGTTTTCCAAGCCGAACTACTGGCCATACTGAAAGCAGCAGAATGGGGTAATACCACAGGTCAGAATTACAGCATACGCTCGGACTGCATGTCAGCCATACAAGCATTAAGTAAACCATTTAATGTAAATGAAATAATAGATACAATACAACAAACAATAAAAAAATCAAATAATAAATTTAAAATCAGCTGGGTCAAGGCCCACATTGGTATCGAAGGAAACGAGAATGCTGATGCATTAGCCAAACAAGCAGCACTAAACCCTTACAATGAAATCCCTTATCATATAGAGAAACCAATAACAACACTAAAGAGGATACTTAAAGAGCTAACAATAAAACAATGGCAGTTCGAGTGGGACTACGGGGACAAGGGCAGGCTGACATACAAATACTTCCCTAAAGTCGATAAACACAGATTAGTAAGCTGCAAGCTACTTTCTCAAATCTACACAGGTCATGGCGCCTTTCCAGCATATCTACATAGATTTGCTTTGGTAGAAACACCAGAATGCGAGTGCGGGTTAATAGGTACATGCAAACATTACCTCACAGCTTGCCCACTCACACAAACACTCCACCTGGTAAACATAACACCAAACAACGAACAACTTTGGCACAAACAGCTAGCCCAAAATAAACACCTACAAGCAAAAGGCAAAGCAGTGATCAGATGGCTTATAAATAACATAGATCTAATTTCGCACTAAATTGTGGCAAAACTAACCAAGCCTCTCTCCCCATCCACACATCATTACATGAGTATGAGTTGAAATGCAGAGTATTACAAAAAATTAAACAGCAATAAATAGCACCCTGCGTTACTCAATCCCGCCACCCCCAAAAAATAAGGGACATTAGAAGACCAATACTTCCACGGAAAAAAAAATAAAACAAGAGAGCATTAAAAGAAGTTTTCTATCTCTGCAACAAAACAAAAAAAGGCATTAAAAAACTTTACTTTTTTTTTTTTTTAAGCAAAAAAAAAAAAAAAAAAAAAGGGCATTAAAAGAACTTCACTTTTTCTGAACCAAAAAAAAAAAAAAAAAAAAAAGGCATTAAAAGAACTTTACTTTTTCTGAACCAAAAAAAAAAAAAAAAAAAAAAAAGGGCTTTAAAAGAACTATTTTTTCTGCACCAAATAAAAAAGCACTGTGTGCACAAAAAAAATTTAAAATATAAATAACTGGCATTCAAATGCACCATAAAAATCGAGCTATCTGCGCTGTAGTAAAGTGGTAGTCTTTTAGAGATGAACTGGTGGCTCACGAGCCCATTCATGAATACAAACGAAGTGATAACAGCCATGATAACAAATTAAATGGATGAACTAATAGCCATCGAGCTTAATATCACAGAAATAAGCAAAAGCCAACAAAGAAAAGTGTAAGTGATACTTTATGTAGAAACAGACATCTCTAAAAATAATAGACGAACTAAAGGCCGACCAACAGGCTCCACCCTATAGCGCACCAAGAAAACGATACCTTACCAGTGAACAAATTGAAAATATCAACTAATTACAACTATTAGAGAAAATATCAACTGGTAATCCCGATTGTGACTACAACAACCAATACATGTGACATCAACTACCAAGATATGAAAAATGAATATAAGACAAATAGGAATATATGGGCAGCGGTGGCCCAGATGGCAGAGCGTCATGCTTATAGACGTAAAGATCGTGGGTTTGAGGCTCACCGCTAGCTAAAAACCCACCATGTACGCTAACGGCACCTGGTGCATGTAAAATCCGTCGTGGGTGCAAAGTCCTCCAAGTTACCTGTGAATTATACCTCTGGGGGTGCCTTGTCAGATGAAGATCTCGTCATCCGATCAAGGCTCTAAATTACGAGATCAAACTCGAGTATCGGTTGTCGTATAGGCAGCTCGTATGAGCTCTGTGGAAGAATTAGCGTTACCCCTTTCTCTTTATTCCCTTCCAATTACAACATCGTAAGAATGAACCCAATCAGAAAATTAAAAATAACCTAGAACAGGCCAGGATAGTAACTAATATTTAATAATAGCGATACAGCTACATTCAGGTAGATCTCAGCTTGTGCAATCAAGCGGCTTCTGCCCCGCAGCCAGGTAAAAAAACTCGTTAAGCTAGGCATATTGCCCGGCAGGCAGGGGCCTGGTCTGCGGTATAATAATAATAATAATGTTATTTTAATACAGAATTTAACATTGTTTATTGAACAACATACATCTGACTTGTGTGCTCGACATGACGCCTGCTTATAAGCCATCGTCAATACACAGGGACGAGATAGCACACAAGGAAATATTACAACACAAGAGAAGTACAACCAGGAGCTCCACACAAAGAGTGTGTGCAATGGAGCCAGTGGGATTCGAACCCACAACCTCAGGATCAGCGGCATGATGTCTTAACCACTCAGCCACGGAGGCCCTATTTAACATTGAACGAGTTATTTACAAGACATTTTCCCACATTTTGTATGCGCTGCCACAAATTTTCTCCGAAGCACCTAATTGAGTAAAAAAAAATTTCCTCCATTAAAAAAAAAAAAAAAAAGCTAAAGATTAATGGACATATTTCCTGCAACATTTAAATATTTTTATGTGATTTAAAAGTAAAAATAAAAATGACTTTTTTTTTTTTTTTTTTTTGTAAGAATAAAAAACGGCATATTTTAGACGCCATATTGGAAATGAAACATTTGGTAAATACATATAAAATATATGACGGAATAAAATTTTCGCCTTGCTTTTAACATAAAAATGAATAATGCTTACTTAAAAAGCGATAAATATCGTTTTAATCCTTTTATCGTTTTAATTTAATCGGCTTTTAAGTAAGCATTATTCATTTTTATGAAACATTTGGTATTTTGAAACAGATTTTGAAACATTTGGTACCAAGATAAGAATCATTTACAGAAAGTAATTAATATGAAGCATGATTTTTATAATAAAAAGACATTTTCAAACATTGATTAATAGATCAAGAAGATTTTTAGTTGAAGAAATTTAGAAAATAAGTAAATTAAACTTTTTTCTATTTATTGTTTTTTCAAAATAATAGAAAATATATATGTAACTAATATTTGAAAGCGAGGTTTCTGATACACTGGCATCAGAAAATGCTTTATACTTATTATAATTAAGATATGTTAGTGTTGTAGCGCACCGTTGAAGGCTTCTAAGATGAATACAGCGAAATAACTTGGATGTAGTTTATTCACACATATGTTATTCTAGACAGGTTACACATAACAAAGGCGCGACACAACATTTATAAAAACTAGTTTTAGCCCTTGTTCTAGGTTAATTTTGGTTACAGTTAAAGTTCTTGACCAGGTCACGTTACAGTTAATGTCATTATACCACATCTCCCTTTCTTTAAAGATTCATTTTCTGCGGAGGACGAACGACTCGTCCACTTCTGGTGGTATACAGATTCCGGTTCCTTTTTGGAGATATAGAATTATATTTACTATTGTTACAGGATGGATGAGGATTCTGACAGCTTGGCTTGGTTGGACTAGGAACACTCTGTGGTATTGGTAACTCATTACGAGAATCGTCTGGTTCAAGTTCATCCACATCATCAGCCTCTGGTTGGAAGTTAGTTGATGGGACAAGATGCATTCTGTTTCGTCGATATAGCCTTTTCCCAGATTTGACTATATACGATCGCGGGGAATCTAATCTCTTCTTAACTGTACAAGTAGCTCTCTTGTCCGTGATCCACACTCCATCTCCAACATCGAGATTTTTGAGGTCTTGTACTCTGTGGCTTTTGTTATAGTTGTCTCGTTGCCGTTTTATTCTCTTCTCTTCCTTTCTTTGAAGTTCATCCCTGTTTTCAATTTTTGGCTCTAGTTGAGATCTTGCAATTGGCAGAGTTGTCCTTATACGACGATTCATAAGAAGTTCTGCAGGACTGAGGCCATTCTCTAATGGTGTTGCTCTATATGCCATTAATGCAAGGTAAGGATCTTCAGCTTTTTTGAGTCGCAATTTGATGGTTTTTACAGAAGATTCAATGAAACCAATGCTTTGTGGGTACCTAGGACTTGATGTGATATGATGAAATCCGTAAAACTTTGAGAATTTTGAAAATTCAGATGAGTTAATTGGCTCAAATTGAGGACCATTATCAGATCTGAAGCGACATTAGGAATGCCATGTCTGGCAAAGATTGATTTGCAGTGGAGAATTACTTCTTCAGAAGTTAATCTTTCCAGTTTTGCGATTTCTGGATATCGTGAGAAATAATCGGTCACGATCAAGTATCAAGATCCATTAAGCTTAAAAAGATCCATTCCGACTGTTTCCCATGGTCTTTCAGGAAATTCGGTAGGGATAAGCGATTCATGGCGATTAGTGGTCTCCTTGATGCATGATGTGCAATTCTTTATCATTTCTTCAATTTCTTTATTAATTACAGGCCAATATACTGACGATCTTGCTCTCGCACGACATTTCGTAATTTCTAAATGTCCCTCATGAATTTGTTGAAGAACCTTTCTTCGATCATTTGCAGGAATGATGATTCGACAGCCCTTCATTATGAGTCCATCTTGGATCGATATTTCATATCGATGATTCCAATAAGGTAAACAACTTCGCTCTAAATGTTTTCTTGATGGCCAACCGTTGAGGATTAAATTTTTTAACGCTTTGCATGTTGCATCAGACTGTTGTGATTGGCGCAATTCTTCTAATCTGTTGCATGAAGCAGGTAATGTGGATATTATCATACGAATATATGCATCAATTTCTTCTTCCAACTCTTCATCCTTTTCTCTTGTTTCTTGAGGTTGTCTTGATAAGGCATCAGCTGCATAAAGTTTCTTTCCTGGTATGTGGAATATGGAATAAGAATATCGCATCATCCTCATCTTCAACCTTTGTAACCGTGGAGATAAATCTTCGAGGTTTTTCTTTGAGAAGATTGGAATTAGAGGTTTGTGGTCCGTTTCTAATCTAAAGTGAGTTCCAGTGAGATAATCTCGAAATTTCTCGCAACTCCATGCTAGAGCAAGTGCCTCTTTTTCTATTTGAGCATATCTCTTTTCAGTAGGAGTAAGAGTTCTTGATGCATATGCAACGACAGAGATTTCTCCGTTCTCTTGTTCTTGCCTCAAGGTGGCTCCAATTCCATAAGAAGAAGCGTCTGTAGTAACAATTGAAGTTTTCTGTGGATTATAAATTTTTAAAACTGGTTGAGATGTTAAGACATTCTTCCACTTTTGAAATGCTTGTTTTTGAGGTTCGTCCCAGACAAACTCATTCTTTTGACTTAACATGGATGTTAACGGTGCAAAAATTTCTGCAAAATTTGGAACAAATCTGGCGAGAAAATTTGCCATGCCTAGCATCTGTGTTAATTCCTTTTTATTCATTGGTGGTGGGTATTCTTTTACTGCTCTAACTTTCTCTTCGTCAGGATGAATCCCCTTGTCATCAATAATATGGCCCAAGAGTTTGATTCTCTTGACTGAAAACTTACATTTCTTGTCATTTAAAGTAATACCAGCTTCTTTAAGTTTATTTAGAACAATTTTCAATGTTTAGTCATGTTCAGATTGGTCTTTTCCCCACACTAAAATGTCGTCCATATGACAAATAGTACCTGGAATATTTTCTAGCAGCTGTGACATTCTGCGTTGAAAATGTTCTGGAGAAGATGAGATTCCAAAAGGCAATCTTAAAAATCGGTATTTTCCAAAGGGAGTGATGAAAGTTGTGAGATATGACGAAGATTCATCAAGCGGAATTTGCCAAAAGCCTGAATTAGCATCTAGCTTCGAAAAAATTGTAGCACCTGTTAGAAGATTTAATGAATATTTCACTGAAGTGGATTACATTGGATTGTTGGATTACATTGGTGGATTGGTGGACAGTGGATTACATTGGATGTTCATTACAATGGATGAAATTCTCTTTCCACACATTTGTTTAGTTGGACAAGATCAACACATAAGCGAACACTTCCGTCACTTTTAGAAATGATAACGACTGGTGAACACCATTCCGTTGGTTTGGTCACAGGAACTATAACTTTTTGAGCAATCATCTTCTTAATTTCCATTTCAGTTTTCTTCAGCAACGGAATAGGTATCCTTCGTGGAGTTGAAATAGCAAACGGGACAGAATTCGACTTTAGCTTAATAGTATAACAACATTTCTGTAGCCCCAGGCCATTGAATAATTCAGGATAATCTTGCTTTGGATTTACTGCATTAATTTCTAAAATGTTTGGTCCTAAACCAAAAGCTAGTATTGCAGGTTTTCCCAACAAATAATTCTGTAATCCTTCAATTACATGGATTTCTTTTCCTTGTATTGGATTTCTTCAACAAGTTTTCCCTTGTGTTTAAGTATTTTCATATCAGGACCACAAAGCTTTTTGTCTGGTTTTAAAATTTTTGAACCCTTTAAGATTGGTGATGTAGCTGGAATAACAGTGTGATCAGCTCCACTATCTATTTTGAAACGAATGGTTTTACCTCTTATTTGAATAGGAACTGACCATAATGAATCATTACTACTATTCGAGCGGGTTTTCCTAATTGTTCCTAAGAAAGAAATTTCAGATTTACTTTCATTTTTTTCTACAAACACGCTCAAAATGCCCTAATTTGGAACATTTCAAACATTTGGCGTCTTTTGCTGGACACACTTTTCTATCATGCATAGACTTACCGCACCATTTGCAAAGGTCAAAAGATTTCCTATATTCTTTTTTCCCATTATTCCTTTTATCAGTTTCTTTAAACTGTGGATTTTGACTGGTAATCCCTTTCTTAAAATTTACCTTTGTTTTGCTTATACTCGAAATTCTATGCACAGAAGCATTATTAGAAATAAGAATCTCTTGTTGCTTTTTAATTGATTCCGATAACCTAACTTTAACTATAGCTTTGCTCAAAGAAAGGTCTGGATCCAATTGTAACTTCTCACTTAATGATTTATCTCTAATACCAGCAACTATTCTATCGCGTATTAGTTCATCATGAAGAACTCCGTAATCCCAATGCTCAGCCAACGAATAAAGTGATGTTATAAAATCATTTACACTTTCCCCTTCGTTTTGAATGCGTTGATTAAACTGTGCGCGCTCAAAAATTGTGTTTTTCTTTACGATAAAATGATCGTCAAAATGCTTCATAACAACATCATATTTCTGTTGGTCGTCTTCTGACAAGTTAAAAGACATAAAAATATCTTCTGCTTTATCACCCATGAGATAAATAAGAGAATTTACTTGTTCTATCTCTCATTGATTTTTTAAACCTGAAGCGAATCGATATCTTTCAAAATGTTGCTTCCATTTTAGCCAAAGTGCCGGCGGTGAAAAACTAAATGATTCTGGCGGTGTAACCTGATAACAATTTCTAAATTCTTTCTCTTTAGACATTTTAAATAATAATAAAATGAATAAAAATGTGTCGTATAACTATGCAAGAAAAAGGGAACTTCTTACTTTAAGCTTGGATCCGTTTTCAAAATGTCACTGTATTAAGCATCTTTTTTTTCCAGCTGCCACCATGCTTTATACTTGTTATAATTAAGATATGTTAGTGTTGTAGCGTACCGTTGAAGGCTTCCAAGATGAATACAGCGAAATAACTTGCATGTAGTCTATTCACACATATATTATTCTAGACAGGTTACACATAACAAAGACGCGACACAACATTTATAAAACTAGTTTTAGCCCTTGTTCTAGGTTAATTTTGGTTACAGTTAAAGTTCTTGACCAGGTCACGTTACAGTTAATGTCATTATACCACAGAAAAAAATCGCGCCAAATCCAGTGCGTATATGGTATCTGTGCCGGGATTTTGTACCAATGACACATTTTAAAAGTTTCTCCGCCTTACATGTTCGAAGAAAATCAAAATAAATTAAGATAAATAAAAGTCTTAAAAATAATAGTATTAAAGAATAATAGTAAAAAATTATAGTACATCATCCTTGGTATATAATGGAACTAGTAAATCTGCAGAACTAGATCGTCAAACTCAAGTCCTGGCATTTATTAAGGCTAAACCGCAGAATTAACGACTACATGGCATAAGACTTTTCGGCATTGCAATAAATTAGCCAATTCTATCAACTTAAACATTCCAATCGAGTGTAAACAAATGTAAACAATAATGTTTACAAATATTTTTTTAATTTCCGATTTGGCGATTTTTTAAAATCGCGCCTAAACTTGTAATATTACAAACAATTAATCATTGAATAAAATTAATTTTGAATTAACTTGTATTAAATTTATTATTCGATGATTGTTATAATAATAACACACTACACGACTTAATTTTTAAAATATCACAAAGAAATATATTGAAAAGAGCTGTTTTTTTATATTTCAAGTTAATATTTTTATAAAACTCTTTTGATTCATTATCTGTATGAAATAATAAAATATAAACACATTTGAAACATTCATAACGCTCAATCTTTTGGCACAGATGTCTAATACTTACCATGTTGCCGCAATTTTTTTTATGCCAATTTGGCGAAAATTTCATTTTCAAATACCAGTCACATGCATAATTTTACATTATTTTGTATTATTAAAATAAATAGTGATAAATAAAAAAAAGTTTATTAATAACTATAGAACAAAACAATTTATATCATTAAAAAAAAGGACAGTAAAATAAAATAAACAACTTATTAATAAATATACAATGATAGCCGAGTTAGCATGTGAGACACATAATCGCCATTTTGTTCCAATCGTACCAACGTGCTGCATATATGATATCTGTCCCAACTTTTCTACGTTGAACCCTACCCAGGAATGTAGTGGAGAGTATACGGGGGAATACATCGTATAGCCAATGGCTTTTTTAAGGTATACCGTATACACTCTGTTTCTCAAGAAAGCTATAGTGTTATACACTCTAGGGTATACCCTCTGTTTTGAGTGTATACCCTCTGCTTAAAATGTATACCCTCTGATTTTTTACGACTACACCACTGACCTTACCCAGAGCCTCGGATTGGCGGTTTGATTGTTTTAAGCTGTTAAAATTCTGTCGAAGTTAAATTCCAATTTTGGGCAGAATTTCAGTTCAAACATTGATTAATTTATCAAGAATTTTCTAACCGAAGAAATACAGAAAATAAATAAATATGTTGTCATACATAAAGTAAAAAAAAAAAAAACATCTTATTGATACTATGTCTTGAGGTATTGGAGGTGTATTGTCTAGAGGCGAATGTCTAGATCTGTACTTCTACGCAATGTATCAATACTGATTGTTAAATATAAATATCAGGTATATACAGACAGTGATATAGTCTTAAAAAATGCGGAGCTCTCTGAGCAGAGGGTATACGCTCAAGGCAGAGGGTATACCTTAGAGTGTAGATACTATTAGATACTATTAGTTTTCTTGAGAAACAGAGGGTATACGATGTTTTTAAAAAAATCCAGAAGGCATACGGCGGATACCCCCGTATACCCTCCACTACATCTCTGTATACAGAACAGACTTTTTTTTGTCGAATATGACCTCATAATTCATAAGAAAAGAATTTACCGAGGAGAACAGTGACATCTGACTTTTTACATCGTAAAAAGTGAAACTGATTTTAAGAATTAAAAGGCGCACATTTATGACCTCATATTGGAAATGAAACGGAGATTTTTAAATATTTGGTTGCAAGACAGGAGGCATGTAAAGATTTCAGTTCCACAAGTAAAAAAAAAAAAACTAACGATTTGGAAATGAGGCATACAATTTGGCACGGCCCTTGGTAAATTACATCGGTAATTGTGGTGATACGATACCGATAAAAGAATTCCTGATGATGGTACCCTCAGTTAATTTTGAAATGAGTTCATCTGAATGCAGTAGTTATTAAAAAACTTGAGATATTAAACAAAAACATAATTTGCTGAACAAATAAAAAAAAAAACAATATTTCCTACACGATTTAAGCCCAAGAAGGGACAGATATTAAGATAATTGATTTAGTTATTTCTACATTTAATATTAATTTTTTGAAAAAAGTAAGTTAAACCCAGTGAAAATGAAAAACTATAAATAAAATTCAAACAATATGATACTTAAATACCCCAGATCGTAGATTCCGCTCAAATGATATCGAAATGAATCTAAGACTTTTTGCCAAACTCAACTTGCAAATATTTGTATTGCAGCTTTTGTATTATGTTTTTGACAAGTGTAAACAAAATGAATAGGCAATCTAAAAAGTAAATGTTCAAGAGAAGACTTAGATTTATTTCGATATCATTTGAGCGGGATCTAAGATCTAGGGTATTTAAGTATCATATTGTTGGAATTTAATTTTTATTTTTTAGTTTTCACTGGGTTTAACTTATTTTTTTCAAAAAATTAATATTAAATGTAGAAATAACTAAATCAATAATCTTAATATCTGTCCTTTCTTGGGCTTAAATCGTGTAGGAAATACATTTTGTTTTTTTAATTTGTCCAGCAAATTATGTTTTTGTTTAATAGTAATTACTTCTTAGTAGTTAACTATGTTTCATTTGGTTCAATTTTCAACCTTCGTATTCAAATAACACTTTATACGATGAATTGAACAATTAATTTTATTTGTTAACAGTTCTTTTGTTGCCACTCTACAAAAAAAAAAAAAAAAATCATAATATATGTTTTTTTTTTAAAGTCGTAAATATCGTCTGCATAAAAATTTTCACATAATAAGAATAAATTGTGTATTTGAATTTTTAACACTGAAAAATGCTTTTATAATTGAATGTAAATATTTTAATTTTCACAAATTTTAATTTATTAAAAATATGCAATAGTTTTTATAAAAAAGGTATTTTAAAAATTTCATAAAATACATTCGCGTTTGAAATGAAATAGACGCCCTCTCGCGGACAAAGTCTGAAACGAAATAGAACTAATATCTTCCGATGAAATCAGTGTTTAAAAGGCCGATAAATAAATAAACAGTTCTATAATAAATAAATAAATAAATAAACAGTCCTATAACGCATGCAACGTTGGGTTCTTTGTATTAAAATTATCTAAAATCAAAATTTTATACACAAAGTTTAGATCTATAATATAAAAAAGTACATTTGACTTATTCATGGCAAAATAATATGACAGCAACACAATGCTTGCATAATTAATGCATCAATAATTGCTTCAGCTTCTCTAAAGCAATTACTAGATTTTCCAGCATCTAGAAATTCTAAAATTGTCGATATTTGTAATTTATCTCCCATAATTAAATAAAAAAGATAAAAAACTGCACTTTAAATAGCTCTTTAAACGGGTTTCGCTAGGCAAAGGTTTCGTTGCATGGAACAAACAGCAGACATAAATAAACGATTATCAGGTCTATACAACGCCCCCTTTCGGTCATTACAAACGCGAATTGTGGAATTGTTATATGATTAAAAGGAATGAGTACCAAAATATGTGCCACTTCGAACCAATCTTATTAAAATATTACATTAAAATATATGTTTTGGCGGAATAATGAAAATACATTTTATTTATTTAATGGCTGTTATTCTTTCTTTCGGTTCGAGGCTACAGAAATTGCCATTTTACCTTATATGACTCCATTGGAATGGTATCAATTGAGATTATTGCAAACAGATGATTGCAGTAATTCTGTTTACTCTTAAAAACATAAATAATTTTACATTTATTTCCAACTGATAATCCATAAAGAAATAGAGCTTTTTTTCTCTTTCGGTCTGCTATAAAAATCACTATTTTACTTTATATTACGTCACGGGAATACGGTCCATTAATCATGATTCTATCTATAATTACCAACTCCATGATTTATTTTCCCTTCTGAGAATGTACGTGTTTCATTTTTTATTTGCAAAAAAGCGTCCGTATTGAAAAAAACAAGTAAAATAAATTATTTAAAATAATACTTTTTTTTAGGTTATTCTGTAAATAATAATAATAATAATAATAATATTGTGCACATCTACAGATCATAATTTATTTTTATGTTTAATTTCAAGTCAAAATTCTGGATAGTTTTTTTTTGTAAAGCGTACTTCAAAATGTAATTTGAGTCGACTAGTAGAGGATTCGCTTCGCTCATCCTAATTATATTTATTGTACGGAACGCTCTGAGCCTCTGAGTGTAAAAAATGCTTCTCACACTTGACCGTTTATTTACCTATACAAATACGATGGTGAACTGTATGTCCTTATTCGTACAATCGTTATAAGTCTGTCATCGATATTTTTAGATGTAAAATAATTAATACTATTTCGCTTTTCTTTGAAAAGCACAGTCGTGAATATAAGAACGTTTGAAAAAACAAAAAATCATTCTTTATAGCACTTTCATCAATTGATAATGTTGACTTAATTGTTAAGTGGTTTTTAGCCACGTGAAATAGAATAGAAAAAGTTTCTAGAAATGGTATTGCGTGATGTTTCAGAGTAAACCTTGCTGCCATCTTACTTTAAGAAATGGGATCCCATTTTGACGAAATATGATCTAATGTAAGGATCTTCCCCCCCAAAATGTCCATTTAGTCAAGAATCCCGGATATTTTCAATACACATCCATTAAATATATGAATTTCAGGTCTTTCGCACGTAACCGTAGCTGATAGAAGGCTTATTGTACTGCTTTTGTCTTCCACAGTAAGGTCATTTTTTGTCTGAAGATTGTGATTAAGATGAATTAAAAGTGAAAGAGTTCATTTCCTGAAGTGTCAATTTATTTGGAAAATTTTGGTGTGAATTAAAGGCGGAATTAAATCGTTTTTTAAGATGCCAAACATATATTGACATTTGAATATAATTTAATTAAATATCAGGTTAAATCTTTTAATCTGTGATGGGTGAAATATATTTAAAGAATGATAAGTAATATATAAATATAAAACCATAAGATGTATTACAAACTATGAACCATTGAATATATATATATATATATATATATATATATATATATATATATATATATATATATATATATATATATATATATATATATATATATATATATATATATATAAAGTACTTTTACTAGTATAACCAAAGTAACTCAGATATTGCTATAACAACAAGCCAATGAATCCAGGATTTTTACAGTCATCCTATTAAAATCATTGAAGCGTGAAGTGATAAACTAGGCAGATTACCAAAATCATTAAATGCAATATATAGATGTCGCATTTAAAATGATGAAGGACTTTGAAAATAATCGAAATAAATCGTTAAAAAATAATAAAGCGAAATGAAAAATCTCTCTGTTCTAAAAAAAGGTAGCTAAAGTTGTCACCACCGACACAGTAACAAATGAATTTTTTGTGTCCGGAGGTATTTTTTCGCTAATTTTAAGAAAACTACTCTATACAAAATTATGAAAATTGGCAATATTGCAGAGAAGTGTTTGGCATTTTGAAGTAGGCAGTTTTAAAATACATTGTTGAATTCTACTGAATTGTTTTTTCAGAGCTACTTAATGTTGTTGCTCAAAATAGACCCATAGGAACAAAAGCTATTCAAGGGATTTAATAATTGTTTCTATGGATAAACTTCACGAGTCAGAGGTGTGCAGAATACGCTAATTTTTTAATCATTGTGCGCGCGGCAGCGCGCTACAATAATATGATTGAGCGATGGTGCACACGGATTTTTCAATTTTTCTTTTTGCAATAACTAACTAAATACTTATCCAATTTTGATGATTTTTTTTTTAATGTTCGTCTGACCAAGACGCACAACATAGCACATTTTTTTTTTTTTTATGGCATACTGTAGGTGTACTGTAGAGTATTCTGAAAATATGACAAAAATTTTGTGTCCCAGCACTTTTCTCGAAAACTACTAAAGATAAAAACTTAATTTTTTTTTAAACAAAAGACAAACTTTTTATCCCGAGGTAGTCATCGAGAAAACGTTATTTCGCTGGGCGGTTTTTCTGAAATTGCGTATTTTCCAAACTTGGTCATAAATGGGTATATCTAACGTTCTATTGCAGATAGAATGTTGCGGTAAAGTTTATTTTAAAGATTTTGCGATGCTAATTAATCCTGCAAAAATTCATAGCTTTACGTTAAACAGTTTTTTTACAAGATGAAATAAAAGAATGGCAGTCATCAATCTAAGGTACTTGTGATCATCGGAGAGAAAAACCAGTTACACCATTCGATTAAGCATAAAAAAATACAGAATGCTTTTTTTTCTCTTATTTTTAACTTAATTTTTTAACGAATTATGAATTTTTTGAAATTTTTGACATGCTGATTTTTGTCATTTTTTAACACTAGAACGCCCGGATGGAGTCGATTCGACTCCAATCATCCTTATATATATTATAAATGTGAAAGTGTGTCCGAAAATTGGAATGAACTTGGCTTCAAAACGGATGGATTAATGTCTTTGAATTTTTGTATATAGGGTAGATGTGCCAGTAATGGGCCACCTTAAGGAATTTCTCTAAAAAATATTTTTTTATTAATAGTTATAATTACTGTATTCCAATTTTTTTCATATTAGATTAATCTTTCAACAATATTTAACTAATCCCACAGTTACATTTCCCAATAAAAATAAAAATTTCATTTTAAATAATAGAAATATGTCTAAACACCCAAATGCCCAGTAATGGGCCACCTATGTTCCAGTAATGGACCGCCTATGTTCCAGTAATGAGCCATCCTACAAAAAATAACAGATAATTATTTTTAGGTGCGTTCGTAATTATGTAAATAGGTAGCACCTATAATTGTCGTTCAGTCCGTCTGTCTGTCCATCTATCTGTCCGTTTGTCTGACAGTCTGTCTATCTGTCCGTTTGTCTGTCCGTCTGTCTGTCCGCATATAACAACGGCAAACTATCCAACCGAATCGTTTGAAATTTAAAATACATAATTATTACATAATTTTGTCGAGTCATTTCAAATTTTATGAAAATCGGATGGATAAATCAATTACAGGGACATTCAAAAGGATTCCGTTACATTACGGTCAATAGGGAAAAAAGTTTTAAATGCATTTTAATCGTTTGAAATTTAAAACATAAAATTATTGCGTAATTTTGTCGAGTCATTTCAAATGTTATGAAAATCGGATGCATAGATCAATTACAGGGACAATCAAAAGGATTCCGTTACATTACGGTCAATGGGGAAGAAGTTTCAAATGCATTTTAATGATGTTACACTCATTCGAACATAATAGAATTGGCATGAATCTATGAAATATATACTAAAATATGCATTCTGTACAATCTGTGACGCAAAGAATTTTTATTATTAAATTACAGGGCTACACAAAAGTATTCCACTATATAATGCATGGTTTGGTACGTGTTTTAATTATATTCAACTATTTCACATTTTATGAATAAGATATACGTTGCTGAGGTGTAATAAGAAGTACTATTCCTGTATAATTACAGAATTTCAACCAATATACTGTATCCGAAGTACTATTTACTATAAAAGCAAGATCTGAATATTTTTAAAAGTTCGTTATCGTACGAACGCACCTCATTTGCTACGTTCACGTGCAATTTCCAACTTGTTCTTTTTATGTCTGCGTAAGTCGCATTTTCTTCTTCCTCAGAATCCACATTATCCTCTTGTATACAAAATTCTGCCTTTTTGAAGCAATTGTAAATTGTTTTTTTTTTCAATTACCCCCATTGATCCCGTTCTTATATGTATAACTATTCAATTAACACTGTTTTGAGAAGGATGTTGAAAGGTGTGTGAAAGGAGGGGGTTGATGAATTTGTTGGACTTAAGGAACAAGAAAATTCAAGCAGAGGAGTAATATAAAAAAAACTCAGCACTGAACGATAAATTAGGAATAAGAGATGGAAATTTGATTTCATGTGATTTCGAAGTATTTTTTTACAACTGAATAAAGAACATTTTATGAAAATATTCGTTATATGGAGATAGATATTTCGCTATATAGAGACTGTTTTTAATGTAATCATGGGAAAAGGGGAACATTCCTACTAAAAATTCGTTATATCGAGAAATTCGATGTATGGAGTTTCGTTATAGAGAGACTTGACTGTATTTATAAAGAAATTGTCTTTATTAAATTCTAGTAAGTAAAATTTAAGTATTAAATTTGTTTATTTAGTTTTCAGTTAAATCAAAATATTTTATCACTACTGAAATTACACTTTTAGTATTGGTCACTTGGGTGGCCCATTACTGGCAAATCACGAAATAAGCAATCCAGTAATGGACCACCCCTCCTAAAATCTTAAAAATAAATAAAATTTTGTAAATGGCCATTGGTATATTGAATTCAATGTTTTATATTGCTAACCAAACAAAAACATTCAATTTTTACGGAAAAATAAAAAAGATATAAAACTAAGTAAGCAAAGTCTGCTCTTAGCATGTTCATTAAGATTTTCAGTGAAAAACAGAAAAACTGTGGAACTTTATTTTCTGCTTCCTAATTGTTTTGACGAAAAGTGTAAAAAATTAATCCAGCTTATAAAGCATGCAAGGTAGAGTTCAGAAAAAAATAATAAAACCTTAACTATTATTTATTATTTTTTTATAAACCAAAAAGTGCGAGGTGGCCCATTACTGGAAGGTGGACCATTACTGGCACATCTACCCTAGTTAGATTATTGGTCTGAAATGAACATAGGCTAATTTTTATTTATTTTATTCAAATATTTTTCTTAATAATTCAACATTTCACTATTTTTCATACAGAATAAATTGAAAAAAATTTCATAATATTTAATCACCTTTCTTTTTTCGTTGCCAAAAAATAAAAAAACCGGAATAATTATTTCTCTTCTGTAATTAATTTTCAACTGAAAGATTTTCACGTGATAAAAGAAAATGAAATAAATAAATGGATCCTATTCTGTTTTCGGTTCGAGGTTAAAAACCGCGATTTTAGCAATTGTGACGTCAGAGGCATACTGTTTTTCGTCTTATATCACGCAGACGATTATATAAAATTTCTTTTACACTTTGAAGACTTCACAAGAATATAACTTCACACTTTACAAGAATATGAATATTTTAGTAGTTTTTCCAGATATTAATCCGTAATAAAAATGAACCTTTTTCTTTCTTTCCGTTCAAGGCTATAAAATTCAACTTTTTACCAATTGTGACGTCACAGGAATACTTTCCATTAAGAATTTTAAAAATATCAATGTAACGTCATATCTGAAACAAAGTATAAGTTTTTAAATTTTCAAAAATTCTGTTTTTTTTTTTCGTTTTACGGAAACTACCCCCTTTTTGACACTTTCTAACATGGTCTAAAAGTGTTTACGACTTCAACCTGTCTGTATACCAGATGCCGAGTGCCTGGGGTCTGCCGTCTGTTTGTCCGTGTTTCAACTTGAGTAAATATAGTGGGATTCATACGAAAATAACATACGTTATTGAAATTTGCTATAGCATGTGCGGCATTGAAAATGAACCAGGTAGCAATTATAGCTGAATCACATGAGCTCTCAAAAGGAGACTTTACATTATAATATACGGCGAAAAAATCATTTGTGGTGTATTTTGATAATGTTACATAATTTTAAATGTAATGAAATTTACATGCATTTTTAAGGTTCACAAGAACATGGTTACTATCGAATATGTTAAGTATAGTACTTATAGTGTACAAATAAGATTTTGTTTTCCATATATAAAATACAAAACAAGTTGTGCAGTATCCCTATGGAATATGGAAAAATAGAAGGACTAGTGAAAAATGCTCCAAGGAGCAGTGCAAAAGCAGAATATGATTTTAATTGAGCATTAAAAAGTAATGGACAAGTGCTTCTGTTAATTACTGAGCATGAGGAAGGATAAGGGATCCCTTCTTGGCTACAACTCACTTCAATGCCAACTTTGAAAAAATCATATTTGCGCTTTTTCCGTGAAAACAAATCAGTCGCAGTTACTATAAAAATGTATAGTGTAAAGACGTAACCAGTAAAGATGCAGCTTAATTAGACAAAAATGTAAAGGAAGGCGACATAATGCCAGATACCTAGTTCCTGCAGGTATCACATTCATGTACTGCCACCAAGCATACCCTAAGTGTATAATTGCACAGAAAATTGATTTGTAGTATAGTGCAGAGTGAACAGTGCAGTTAACATCAGAGATGTAGTACAGGCTATACGCCGTACACCTTCTGGACTTTTTAATAGAACACCATATACCCTCTGTTTTTCAAGAAAGCCTATAGTATACACATTCTAGAATATCCCTCTGCTTAGAGCATATATCTTATGTTATTTTTATGACTACACCCCTGGTTAACATCTAAAGCACGGTGGAAAATTCTACTAAAGAACCGCAAATTTCTTTTGTATGGAAAAAGCGCAAATATGATTATTTCAAAGTTGGCATTGAAGTGAGTTGTAGCCAAGAAGGGATCCCTTATCCTTCCTCATGCTCAGTAATTAACAGAAGCACTTGTCCATTACTTTTTAATGCTCAATTAAAATCATATTCTGCTTTTGCACTGCTCCTTGGAGCATTTTTCACTAGTTTCACTAACTCTTTTAGTGTTTTTATTTTAACTTTTTATTCAAAATTTTATGACTCCAAGAGATATTTTTTGTCTTGATTGTAATTTGTAAGGTAACGCAAATAACTAATTTCTTTTTAAATAAAATATGCATTTACATGTGACTATTAAAAACATATTTGAAGTTTTAAAATAACAACTGTATGATTTCATGTTAACAGCAGGAAACAGTTATAATTGCGTCATAAAAATGTAGATACATGTGAATAATAAAAAATCAAGGCAATTTTAAAGTAGTAAAATTATCAAACACGAAACTATTTAATGGGAGCAATTATGTCATACGTAAAATGCATAATGTTTATAAATATCGTCATATGTAAAATGCATAAAATGATTAAATAATTACGTGCAAAAAGCTTTTATTGTTAAAAATTTGGTCGTATTTAAAAAGCTAAAAAAATAATGATTCCAAAACATTTTAAGTAGAATAATATACAAGAATTTACACGTGAATCTTAATAATTAAATTATTGCACTCGAAACTCATTTAATGATGAAAATTACGTTCATGTATTAATACTACACATTTAAGCCTTTATCCACCGATGGTACTTATAAGTACCATTTAAAATAACTTAATATAAAATTCTTTTAATACATCAGTTAGTTGTTGTAATACTGTTTAGAATGAGTTACAAATACATTACTTTATCTTGTTCCAAAAGCATTATTGGTTACACAAAACAAAAATGTTTTTAACAGGATGATTTCTTTTGGCTTTGCATCTTTTCAGCTTTCTTGGCGCTGAGGAAGGAAGATGGCGATTTTTCAATGCGGAAAATTTCTGTATTTATATTGTAAGAACATCATATTTGTAAATTTTATAATTCTACAAAATACTAAAAAAATAATAATAAATAAAAGATTTGAGTGGGGTTATAAAAATAGCACAAAATCTCTGTAAATTCAAATTTAATTAATCCTTCAATTCCTCTAAAATCCTTTAAATATTTAATAAATGATTATGTAAATCTTTTAATTTAGTCTAAACAATTTGTGTAAAATGCTTTAGAATGTACAATTTCCATGAATTCATAATGCATTGATAAAGCATTAAAACGACTTTTTATGGACAATATTCATGTGGTCATATTAGGAATTACATCGTGTAAAAGAAGCGAGGTTAACAAATTTGTTATGCATTTCATCACTTGATACATCGTAAATACAGGCAAATGCATGCGCAAAATATTTTCGTACGAATAAGTTATTTGATAAATACATATTCAGTGATCGACTAAGGCTATGGAGAGCCCGGGACAAGCATCATTTTAGGCGCCCCCTTGTATCTATAATATTTTTTGTGAATAATGTGTGAATGGCTAGTACTAAACTTCATACATATTATATGCATGATTAAATTTTGTATCCGGTACTATTCACATCTGTATACAGGGTATTATAAAAAATGGGTCATAACTTTAAGAAAAAATACTAGTAGGATAATAGTAAAATAAAATGGTAGATTGGTCGACACGAGTATTTCTTTTCAAACTTGTATTTTGCTTATCTATGTACGCTATAAGATGTTTAAAAGCTAATGCCAAAAATTGATCATAATAACTTGCTGCATTACAAAGTAAACGTAAATAAAGAATTTCTTTTAAAACAATAGAATGTTAAGTTGTTGTAATAAAATTTTAATCATTAGTTTTCTGATAATGTAGTTTGATTTTTTGCATTAGTGAAGGTAATACTGGAAGCAAAGGGGGGAAAGAAAGACATCCCCGTTTTCTAAATGTTTAAGAATAAGAATTTTGGTCATTTTTTGGATAATTTTAATCATTTGGCATCTTTTAATGGAAATCTTGACTACTCTCATGGGGGAGGGGACACTAAAAAAAGAGGGGCTCAGGGCAGTTTCCCCGCAAGTCCTTAATAAGTCGAGTCCTGTACATATTAGAAATTTGCTATCTACTAATTAAAATAAACAATTAACATTTTAAGAATAACATAAAAGTATGAATGATGTTGCATTAAAACACATAAAGTATTTCATACATAAACTATACCTGTTCCTGAAAATGTCTAAAACTCGATATAAAGATGATATATAAACATAAAATTTCAAAACACAGTTAGCGAACGTGAACTGTGTTAAATATTTGGCTTTACTCACAAGGGTGTTGCTCGCAACTAGCATCGAGATCTGGTGCATTTTGTAGCCCTACACATAAAAGTTAGAGAAACGATAAAAATTCTGTGTTAAAATCATATTTTATGCATGTTTTTAATGCTATAAAATTTTTATTATTCGATTTTTATTTGTTTCTTTCAGCCAAAAATGAGTTAAGTCGCCAAAAATGGCGATACGAAGTTTTCGTTTGCTTTATTTTGGGACTACAATACTCGGAAAAGGTTGCCGGAAAACAATATTTTTGAAGATATCCTAACATTTCCCCCGAAAAAATGTTAATGTACTGTAATTTTCAAAACCAATTTCGAAGATTTTTGAAGGAATTTTAAAATTTTCTCAATATTTTATGTTTATTATTATATAATTTAAATTTTTAAATGCTTTTCATAAAAATAAAACAATATTAATAGTCCGATAAGAGGCCTTGAAAATAGCCTTTTTATTAAATTATGCTGCTGCTGCAAGAAAAAAAGGCTTTAACAGATTTTTTTTTTTAATTCTTAAATTTCCGAATATGCATTAAAATGAACCGAGTCACAATCCTAGGTGCGAGCAACACCAAAAGTTGTTCCAACCCTTGTCAGATAAATGATAGATTAATATTTTCTATTTTATTGTAATCGACTTACAAAGTGTAGACATTGATGTTATTAACCCTTTGCACTCCTACTCGCCACTAGTGTTGTCAGGTGTCCCTCGTAAATCGGGACGCCAAATGCTTTGGACACCACTAATATCTTACAGTTTATTTCGCCATATTTTAACGCAGATTATTCGGACATTAGATAATGCAAAGAAAATTGCGTTAAAGTACTGATGTTCAGAGCATTTGGAGCAGCCATTTACACGGAAAATTAGTGGTTAACGAGAATTAACTCTCGAATGCAAAGGGTTAATAATCTAGAATAATTTAAGGTACAACTGCCTTGATAAAGTTACGTCAAAATACAAAAATAAAATTTAAAATATTGTATGAGAATTATCTGTTATTTTGAGTTAAACGATCCATGTTGGACAAAACATGAAACATTATACTGTTATTCCGTGACTCTTTTTATGATTAAACTTAAATTTAACATACTGATTAATTAACAAATTTTTAATGTTG
This sequence comes from Maratus speculifer, assembly GCA_964019185.1. Taxonomy (NCBI): domain Eukaryota; kingdom Metazoa; phylum Arthropoda; class Arachnida; order Araneae; family Salticidae; genus Maratus; species Maratus speculifer. Next base: position 48,573,730 of record OZ025290.1, on the reverse strand, counting down.
AACAAATGTTGTGTTAACCATTAACTTAATTAAAGTTAATTAATAATTTAACTTAATTTAACATTGGATCTAACATGGATAAATTGCAGTCAAAGAGAAAGTTTGATATTTTTTTGTCGCACCTGATTGTACTTCCTTTAATAAGTAAGTTCTCTTTTCTGTTATTTCCCGATCAATCAATGCTAGAAGATCTAACACGAGTCTGGGTGATTTGTCGAGGGAATCCACTTTAAGAGAAATGCTTTTAGCCAAGCTTGTCGATGAAAAAAGTAAATAAAAGCTGATCTGCAGGTACTGGCGATGGAAGCTTTTGTACACAGCCCAGTGTAAGGTTTCAAGTAGACACTCTTCGAGAGCCGTGCACAAAAGTGATTCACAGGAAATAGCCATGTAATATTACTCGTAAAAAAGAACAGAAAATAATTTTTTGGATATATTTATTTTTATGAATCTAAAAGATAATGGTGTTGGAAGTTTTAACCACCTAACTGATTTTTTTTTTAACCTATAATAAATTGAAAATATGGGATAAACACCACTCTTTTTAAGCTAAAATAATCATAACATTTAGTCTAAGCAATTCTGCTATTAAATAGTATGGAATTGTATTTGAAAGATTTTAAGTGAGGATAAAGTAAACTCTTTTTGCCCGCACGACGTACAGACAAATCAGTTAACTGGTTAAAATGTTATATTTCTAGCACTGTCTGTGTATACATATGTTTTTGCCCTTTTACTTTATTCTATCTTTAATAGAAGAAAGTACTGTAATCGAAATTTTTTTGACGGATTTTCATGTTTAGGGGGCAGAGATCATAAAAACATGTTTATACAAAAAGTCTGTTTGTCCATGTGTCGCCTTATCCCTTTCCGGCACACTGTGCCCGGTCTGGGATACCTAATTTTAATTCCAAACTTCCAAATGGCATCAATAATATTTTAGTAGAATTTTACTTTTACAGCAAAAGATGAAATTAGGGGTTTCAAAATATCTAAAAGATTCGTTTGTGAATTCCGGTGTCAGTAGATAATTTCTCATTATACAACAGATTTTGTCCGTGCCGGAAAGGGTTAAACCATCGAAAATTGTATGAAGTTATGCATAGAATTTAAACAATTTTTTGTTTGTATATATATCTATGGCAAGTAGGCCCTCCTTCAATTTAGAAACATTAATTGGTCTAAAGTACTGGTGTTTTGAGCATTTGAAGCACCCATTTACACGAGATACTAGTGGTCAGTGAGAATCACCTCTCGAGTGCATAGGGTTATTAATCTAAAAAATTTGAAGATAGAGCTGTCTTGATGAAGTTACCTCAAAACACAAAAATAAAATGAAAAATAATGTAGGAGAATTATCTATCATTTTGAGTTAAATAATCCATGTTAGATAAAAGATTAAATATTAAATTGTTATTTCATGAGTCTTTGCGATTAAACTTGATTGAATCTTGGATCTAACATGGATAAATTATTGTCAAAGAGAATGTTTCAAAGTTTTTGTTGCATTTGATTGTACTTCCATTAATAAGTAAGTTCTCTTTTCTGTTATTTCCCGATCAATCAATGCTAGAAGATCTAACACGAGTCTGGGTGATTTGTCGAGGGAATCCACTTTAAGAGAAATGCTTTTAGCCTAGCTTGTCGATGAAAAAAGTAAATAAAAGCTGATCTGCAAGTACTGAGAATGGAAGCTTTTGTACACAGCCCAGTGCAAGGTTTCAAGCAGACACTCTTCGAGAGCAGAGCAAAAAAGTGATTCATAGGAAATAGCCATATAATATTACCCGTAAAAGAGAATAGAAGATGCTCTTTTAGATTTATTTATTTTACTTCAAGGACACATGGAATATAAAATGGTTTAAAATTTTGAGTATTTAATTATCGGCCTAAAAAATAGAGTTAAAAGATTATGGTGTTAAATGATATGGATCTAAAAGATGGTGCTGGAAAGTTTTAAAATACAGTGGACTCGGTCTATTCTGAACACTCATGGGATCGATTAAAAGTGTTCAGATTGTGGAGGTATTCATCATAGAGGGAGATTGAAAATGCTTTATTATTATTGCTATGTAGAATAGTAGAGTAACTGTACCAATGTTCATTAAATAATGTTAGTGTTTATTAAATAAGGTAAGGTTTTATTATATCTTTATAAGTTTCAGAAATAAATTGACAGGATTGCTACAATCCTTAATGGAAATAGAATCACTGAGAAAAATGAATTCTGCTGAAATTAACTAGCAACAAAATTATGAATAAATAGTTTCTGTAATTAAAATTTTTCTACTAGTTGATCAATTGAAGATATTAGTCAAAAATTCCAAAATTAATCTTGATTATACAGTAAAACCTCCCTAAAGCCGTGACGTTCCGTCCTAATGAAAATTGACCACTCCGAGAGGTAGTCTCTTATAGGGATGCAGAATATGTCCGATCCGGCAATCTATAATGGGGGGAAATTTTTAACTGCCTGGGGAAGTTTTGCCGAAACATATACACTTGTTTTCGATTTTAACAACAAATTCCATTATTCTCTGAGACAGAAATATTTTACTACAAATAAACAGATCCGCATGACGACCTTTACCAAATCGATCTTTGAAAAATGTGTAACGGTATTAGCGACCATGCATTCTTTGATGAAAGTTGTTTGTTTGGATGTGTACTGTCACCTTTCAAAGTTTTGCCCATATTATATACATATATATATCTCGATCGATAGATAGGTACATAGAACGATAGATAAAGTTTTAAACTGAGAATGTTTTGGTGTCATGATCGGCGAATATCTGTTAATTTTTTTCAGATGTTTCAATGTACATGAGAATGTAATAGGTAGTATTTTTTACAAAATCTACCTAAAAAAAATCTGGACCCGAGAAAGATTAAAATTAACTGTACGTAGAGAACACTTTAAATAAAATATAGAACACTGTAAACCTGCATTTTATGAAGTCAGATGTAATCATCGTACGCATATAGTACGTATTATCTCCTCGTATGTTCTATGAATAGAATCAGTACATAAAAAAATTTCTATAAATGCATTAACTTTAAGTGGCAATGGTCCTAGGCTGTGCTGATTTGAGTCTACTATATTAGTTATTAAAAAGTATTTAAAAATAATTGTAGTAAAATTAAATGGAATGGAGAAGAGAAAAGCAATAAAAGTTTAAAGTAGGAAACAGGAAATTGACTTTTCTTCTAAATAGGCGAAAATTTTCTCATTTAAAACAACTGTACAAACAAATTTGTTGAATATTTAACTAACAGTTTGCTACGTTAAAATACTCATACATATTACTATCAATTAATTAAAAACTTTCAGGAGAGGATATAAAAACTAAAAAAAAGAAGTCCTTAGCATTTTTCGTCTCATTTATTTAAATTATCTTTATTTATTCATTTTCTCTTTCGTAGAAAGGAAGGCAGTCATTCAGCTAACGTAAGCCTAAAAATAAGTTCAAACATTCCTACTTTCGTTTTTCTGTTCATTCAAATACATGCATTTGCATATACATTAATTTTATTTGCGTAGATCCGGCTTTGTATTGAATATCATCAAGTCAGAGAGAATTAAAAAGATGTCTGATAGAAAAGAATGGCCATAGAAGTTTATTTTGCAAGTTATCAAACGTTGTCTTTAGTGTAATGTTGAAACAATTTTCAAAAGAGGTATTCTACGAAAAAATATTAAGTAATGTAGTGTCATAAGTAAATATTAATAATAAATAACTTAAATAATAAATAATTTAAGTAAAAATAAATAATTTAAGAAAAAATATTTAATTAATTTATAAACATTTTGTCATATTTTTTCTCTCAATAGTGTTAAAATAGCTTTGAGATCTAATAAAATTTTATTTATTATTGGGCTGATCCGGCTAATGACCTATACTGTATTCAAAGAAATGAAAATTAAGCACTTTTCTTTTTTATTTTGTCTTTTAAGTGGGTGTTAGGAATTTGTTCATTAAATGATCCTGAAAATGGGAATTTAATTTCTGATCAACTGATAATTTTCAGCTGACCATTGCTAAGAATTTGAAGACGAAGGAAAAGATCTTAAATTGACAAGTCAAATTTCAGCATTTGCTAATTTATTGAGAAGCAAAAATAAATAGTATTGGACATTTGCCATCAAGTTTTACAATTTTGCCAAGTTACCATATTTAGAAAATGTAATATAGTTAATTAAAGTTTTCTTATTTGTAAAAAGTTTAATAATATTCCCAGTTATATTTGTAACTTTTGCAATTTCTATCATAAATAGAAAATTTATTATAGTTTTGATTAAAGTTGGAAACAAATTTGCCAACTAAGTTTGTGTATTTCCAACTAACAAGGAAGGTCTCCATTGGGGGCATACTCAGAATTTTTTGAAAAAAATACGAATTAAACTACTCATGTAGGTAAAAAAGGATCAGTGAAAATTAGCGGCGGAATTACATTATTAGATATGTAAAAAAATAAAATAGTTTGGAATAATTGGCGTGAAAAGCTGAAAGCGACGCGGGATTTGGCGAGCAGTGCATTTCCTCGCCAAAAGCAGACGATTTTAACGAATCTGAAAATTGACTTTAATTGACTTCACTGTTAAAAATCTGCAGCATTTACTGCAACGTCACTCCACTACTTTTATAGAATATCTCTCTTCTGACCAATGAGAATGCTCCATAGCACGGTGAATTAACCGTGTCATACACTGTTAAAAATCTGCTGCATTTTGTTGCAACGCACTCCACCGCTTGTATATAATATCTCTGATCCAACCAATGAGAAATCTCCATTTCACGGCCAAGTAACCGTTTTCTATACAAGCAAGGCAGTGCGTTGCAACAAAATGCAGCATATTTTTGACAGTGTATTTTTCAATTTGGAACAATTTTAATCAATTTAAATTGTGTTTTAAATGATAAAATATATTAATTTCATTTTGTTATAAGTACATATAAACGTATATGACAAAATTACACTTAAAGTAAAGTAAAAATGCAAAACTAAAATTACTTAAACTAAACTTATTTAAATAAATTGAACATAGAAAGTTTTTTCTTTAAAAAGTATTCGAAGCGTAAAAGCGTATTTTTCAAAATTTCGTTTTTTCGCCAACCGGAGATAAATCGCCAAATAATAAGTTGAAATTTTTATTATTTTTTTACGGACGTTATAAGGAAGTTCCGCCGAAATTTTTTTTATAAACATATATAACTATATGAGAAGAACATTCTGTAATTTTTTCAGATTTTTCTGACAAGGAAGGTCTCCATACGGGCATACTCAGAAAAATCTGAAAAAATTACAGAATGTTCTTCTCATACAGTTATATATGTTTATAAAAAAAATTTCGGCGGAATTTCCTTATTACGTCCGTAAAAAAATAATAAAAATTTCGTTTATTTGGCGATTTATCTCCGGTTGGCGAAAAAACGAAATTTTGAAAAATACGCTTTTACGCTTCGAATACTTTTTAAAGAAAAAACTTTCTATGTTCAATTTATTTAAATAAGTTTAGTTTAAGTAATTTTAGTTTTGCATTTTTACTTTACTTTAAGTGTGATTTTGTCATATTCGTTTATATGTACCTTTAACAAAATGAAATTAATATATTTTATCATTTAAAACACAATTTAAATTGATTAAAATTGTTCCAAATTGAGAAATACACTGTTAAAAATCTGCTGCATTTTGTTGCAGCACGGTTACTTGGCCGTGAAATGGAGCTTTCTCATTGGTTGGAATAGAGATATTATATACAAGCGGTGGAGTGCGTTGCAATAAAATGCAGCAGATTTTTAGCAGTGTATGACGCGGTCAATTGACCATGCTATGGAACATTCTCATTGGTCAGAAGAGAGATATTCTATAAAAGTAGTGGAGTGACGTTGCAGTAAATGCTGCAGATTTTAAAAAGTGAAGTCAATTAAAATCAATTTTCAGATTCGTTAAAATCGTCTTCTTTTGGCGAGGAAATGCATTGCTCGCCAAATCCCGCGTCGCTTTCAGCTTTTCACGCCAATTATTCCAAACTATTTTATTTTTTTACATATTTAATAATGTAATTCCGCCGCTAATTTTCACTGATCCTTTATTACCTACATGAGTAGTTTAATTCGTATTTTTTTCAAAAGATTCTGAGTATGCCCCCAATGGAGACCTTCCTTGTGAGTATGCCCGTATGGAGACCTTCCTTGTAAGTGTAGAAGCATTCGCGAACGCTTGAGAGGGTGAAGGTGAAGAAGACCCTTTACCACTTTGCGAGGACCCTGTTCAAGGGTATGTACTACTGAATGCTTTAGCTAAAAATAAATGATAGGAGGAATTTATTTTTTACGATTATTTAGTAAAAGCAATTGCTTAGATCGACAGATTTTTCAAAAACTGCAGAAAAATTAGAGACTTGGTATTTTTTAACTGCGGAAGAGCGGAAAGAAAGTGTAGTGGCATTGTTAAAATTAGTTCAGTAAAATTTGTTTACAGGTCAAGAAGATAAATGTTTAAGGACATTTCAAATCATGGCGGATTCTGCAAGTGTTCATTGGTAGAAGTTCCGCATACTTTTAAGAGAAGGCAATGAGATTCTAGATTCCTTGCAATATTACCAAATGAACATCTCATAATTGATAAATTAGTTTGATTAAGGTATTTGAACTCAGCCATGCGCGAATACAAATCATGACATCCAACTTAGGAGAAGATTTCTGGATCATGAAATTCGGAAAAACATAAACAAAATCATTAGACTCTGCTTACTATACAAAAAGTAGGATTTTAAGCCAATACAAGTTATCAACACACCCTCTCTCCGGAAAATAGTTAGAGAAGGAGCTATTTTTAACAGACTTCAAGAAAGGAGAGGAAATTATCAATTCAACGCGTATGTATGATTTTTTATGAATGTTCACCGATTACTCCGAAACCGATTTCTGTTATTTTTGTTTTAAATGAAAGAGAATGCTTTCGAATTGGTACCACTTTCGTTTCATCAAAATTGGTTCAGTACTTTTTTAGTAATTATGCAAAAACTAATAAAATTAGGGATTTTTCGCTAATTAAAAGTGTTGAATAAGTTAGAACGTAGTGCAGACAGAATTTCCGAGCGGTCTAAGGCGCCAGATTTAAGCTCTGGTTCTCGAAAGAAATGGTGGGTTCGAACCCCACTCCTGATGTACATGTATAAAATAACCTTTTCCGTTTTATAATTTTTACATACATATTTTACAAATTAAATACTAATTATGCTATTAAGAATATTTTGCATTTAACCATTAGCACACAGCATCAGAGATCTTTTTAGCAGTGAAAAGTACTAAAATAATAGACTTGCGAAAAGTAACATGACGTTGAATAAGTTCGCCGAATAGATTGCAGTCAGGATAGCCGAGCGGTCTAAGGCATCAGATTTAAGCTCTGGTTCTTGAAAGAGATCTTGAGTTCGAACCCCACTGCTGACATACGTGTATGATATACAGCATTTTTTTCGTATTATAATATTTTTTAACCGACATAAAAAAAGGAGAAGAGGTTATCATCAATTCGACGCGTATGTATGTTTTTTAATGTATGTTCACCGATTACACCGAAACTATCCTACCGATTAAACTAAATATTTATGTTAAATGAAAGAGGTTACTCTCGAATTGGTATCACTCGAATTGGTTAAACATTTTTTTAGTAATGAGGCAAAAACTAATAAAATTAATGATTTCTCGCAAATTAAAAGTAACATGGACGTTGAATAAGTTCGCCGACCAGAATACAGTCAGAATGGCCGAGCGGTTTAAGGCGCCTGATTTAAACTCTGGTTCTCGAATGAAAGCATGGGTTCGAACCCCACTCCTGACATACGTGTGTACAGTAATTTTTTCCGTATTATAATTTTTATACGTATATTTTACAAATTAAATACTAATGATTATTAACCGACTTCGAAAAACGAGGAGGAGGTAAACAATTTGAAGCGTATGTATTTTTTTTAATATATGTTCACCGAGATTACTCCAAAACTATCCATCCGATTTATATGGATTTTGATTTATTGAAAGAGATTGCTCTCGAATCGGTACCAATTCAGTTTCATCAAAATTGGTTCAGTACTTTTTTAGTAACTAAGCAAAAACTAATAAAATTAGTGATTTCTCGCAAATTAATATTGATTATTGTAACCGTTTTCTCAATCATAAGCTAAAATAAAAAAAAATTAATAAAAAGTGAAAAATAAATTTTTTTACCAAAAATAGAACCGACTTCTAAAACTACTGCAAAGTAAAAAATATTTTTTTACAGAATAGTTAATAAGAAATTAAACAAAGAGCATTGTATTTACCATGCGCTTTGTTAGATTTATGTACATTAAATGATTTTTAGTTAAGGGGCTTGCGTACAGTGTAGTTTTGGAGGAGCGGCGTACGGAGTACACAGGTCATTTTCTCATCCTTTGTTTAAAGTTTTTAGATCCATTTCCTAGTTTATAATATCAATATGATTAGGAACCACAGTGGACCCTCTATTCTGAACACTCATGGGACCGACCAAAAATGTTCAGATTATGGGGGGTGTTCATAATAGAGGGAGATTGGATCATTGGATTAGTATTACTACTGTGTAGGAGGGCCGACCCAGTAGTTGATCAAATAAGGTCAGTCTCAGTACTACGGGGTTTTTATTATATTTCCTTTCTTTTAAGTTTAAGAAGTAAACTAACATGATTGCTACAATCATTAATGAATCTCCTATCATATACAAAAATTAAATATGCTGAAATTAAATAGCTACAAAGATATAAGCAAATAGTTTCTTCAATTGCCATTTTCCCAGTGGTTGACCAAGAGAAAGAAGTCAATCGAAAATCTAAAAATTAATCTAAAATATCCTCCTTGGGCCGAGATTAAAAATAATTCTTACAAAAATATTAGTTGAAATAAGCAAATGGAAGTGGATTATTTTAACTTATCTGCAATTAATCAAAATCTAAATGTTTACAATTTCTAATTAAGAAAATCATAAAATGGTTTCTCTTATAGCAGGCAAATGACAACAAGGGATTTAAGCCTTGATTAAAGATTTTAAGTGAAATATTAAAGCCAATTGTAATTTCAAGTACATGCTTAAAATCTAGCAATGATTTTGTCTGTTTATCTTTTAGAGTTCAGTGAATCTTTTTTATTTTTGCGCATCAATTTCTTCGAATTTTCAAGATGGACAAGTTTGAATTCCGATTCCAAACACATGTTCAGTTTACAGAGAGGCAGAATAGACATGGGGACCAAAAGTAGCGTTCATAATAGTGGGGTGTTCAGATTAGAGAGTGTTCAGAATACAGAGAGTTCATCCTTTGTTAAGTCGATAGAGTTTCGCCGGGACCGTCGGAATATGTTCATAATACCGGGGTGTTCAGATTAGAAAGTGTTCAGATAGAGAGAGTCCACTGTATATTAAAAATAAAATAAGGAAAGAACTTAGATAAAGAACCAAAAAAAAAAGAAGAAGAAAAATACTTTTAATATTCTCAAAGTATATAATCTACAGCCAGAAAGAACTGATCGGCATACTCTTTACGTCAGTCCTTCCAGTTAGTCTTAACAGTCGTTCACTGATATATTTATCGGGAGATTTAAATGATTTAGTCCCTCTCATTCTATCTGTGTTCTTACAAGAACTAAAAGAAAACGGTTCATTAGTTCTTGATATTTTAGATATTGAATCATTAAATAAAAAGCATATCTATCGACGAAAAGTAAGACAAGACCTTCGTAAAAGCTATCTAGGCCAGAGTGACCGTTTTTTCAAGCTAAAAGCAGGCTAGATTTGGACTGACAACAAGCTAAACATAAATTCGATAGTCCTGCCATCTATCGATGGTCAGTATATCAATAGACTGACAACTATCTTTTAGCCTGAGTTTTTAGCTTGATTTAGCTTGTTGTAAGTGTCCTACAACAGTCCAGATTTCTTACAACAATCCAAAAACGGTCACACTGATCTAGGCATAATAAGAGCGCGTTCAATGAAGTCATTGGTACGTAACAGGTGAGATCGGTTGGTTACCAAGGTGTTCAGTGCTGCATTCACTGTAAAAAAATTGACCCTTTTGCTGCATCGTCACTCCCCCGCTTTTATAGAATATCTGTCTTTTGACTCATGAGAATGATCCATAATAGGTTGAAGTAATCGTTTTCTATAAAAGCGGTGACGATGCAGCAAAAGGGTCAATTTTTTTACAGAGTTGTTAAAAATCTGCAGCTGTAGCTGCCTCGTCACTCCACCACTTTTACATAAAACAGTTGTTTTTCTATATTATGGAACATTTTCATTGGACAAAATAGAGATATTCTATAAATGCAATGGAGTGACTAAGTAGCTATAACTGCAGATTTTTAAATGAGTAGTAACCGATCCACAACCAATGTCGTTCAGTGGAAATAACCGAAGTTATCGGTGAGAGACCAAACTAACCTAGAAAAAAAATCTCGTTTAGCTGGATCACTTGATCGATTACCTGAATATTTATGAAAACAACAATAAAAGATTAATTACATAAACGGAATATAGATGGCGCATTGCTAGTAAACAATTCCAATGACGTCCAATGAGTCTGTCGACCGGTTAGAAACCGGTCACTTACAGTGACTTAAAACAGCGAAAAGGTCGCAAAAATGCAGTCTTCTGATTGTTCGATGTCGTTTCGCTGACATGGCGAAATTTATCTGTATCCCAGCCAAAGACAGAGGGTTTTGGAGTTTTTTAAAAGTTTATTGAAGGAGATTAACCAATCACTAATACTAGGGTGTCTGTAAATAAAGGTGACGACAAACGGGATAAAAAAATTATCGGCTGAGAAAACCTTGGATAAAAAACACACGCCAAGAATCTTGTCGAGCCTATTATCAAAGCTAAGCTAATTTTATAAATTTGTCTCCCACGTGTTATCGAATTCCTAACAAGGAAGGTCTCCATTGGGGGCATACTCAGAATTTTTTGAAAAAAATACGAATTAAACTACTCATGTAGGTAATAAAGGATCAGTAAAAATTAGCGGCGGAATTACATTATTAGATATGTAAAAAAATAAAATAATTTGGAATAATTGGCGTGAAAAGCTGAAAGCGACGCGGGATTTGGCGAGCAGTGCATTTCCTCGCCAAAAACAGACGATTTTAACGAATATAAAATTGATTTTAATTGACTTCACTGTTAAAAATCTGCAGCATTTACTGCAACGTCACTCCACTACTTTTATAGAATATCTCTCTTCTGACCAATGAGAATGCTCCATAGCACGATGAATTGAGCGTTTTCTATAAAAGCGGTGGAGTGAGCTGCAGAAAATGGTACAGATTTTTAGCGGTGTTGTAGCTTATGCAACACTGTTAAAAATCTGCTGCATTTTGCTGCAACGCACTCCACCGCTTGTATATAATATCTCTATTCCAACCAATGAGAAAGTTCCATTTCACGGCCAAGTAATCGTTTTCTATACAAGCAAGGGAGTGCGTTGCAACAAAAGGCAGCAGATTTTTAACAGTGTATTTTTCAATTTGGAACAATTTTAATCAATTTAAATTATGTTTTAAATGATAAAATATATTAATTTCATTTTGTTATAAATACGTATAAACGTATATGACAAAATTACACTTAAAGTAAAGTAAAAATGCAAAACTAAAACTACTTAAACTAAACTTATTTAAATAAACTGAACATAGAAAGTTTTTTCTTTTAAAAGTATTCGAAGCGTAAAAGCGTATTTTTCAAAATTTCGTTTTTTCGCCAACCGGAGATAAATCGCCAAATAAATGAAATTTTTATTATTTTTTTACGGACGCTATAAGGAGGTTCCGCCGAAATTTTTTTATAAACATACATAACTGTTTGAAAAGAACATTCTGTAATTTTTTCAGATTTTTCTGAGTATGCCCGTGTGGAGACCTTCCTTGTAAGACGTATATCCCCAATTTTTTGAAATTAATATTGCTATAAATTAGACAAAATCCTCAGTCTAATCATTGTTGAAAGATGCTTTGTGCGCATGTCACCAGATCATATAGAGGCACCCTACCAATACTAATTGGAAGTCTGTATTTTCTGAAATTCTTAAAATTCTAAATGTTCATAAAAACACATGTTTAATTGGATAATTTCATTTTTCAAAATTGCGAAAAATGCACCTGGATCCCAGCGAAAATTATTTCTAAACTGTTTCGATATCTGCATAGGTCATGGATCCATATAGATTTAGTAAATTGCGAAATGAGATAAACTAATATGATTCCATACTTAGGTGTAATTTTTAAAGCCGGTATTAAGGCAACAGTGGATAGTGGGGTTGCTCATTCCTTATCATGACGTCGCAAAAGGTGGCTGGTAGCTATCAACGACATCCAGCGATTGGTACAAAACGATGGCTGTGTCAATCGCTGATAGCGGCCAGCCACTTTTTGTGACATCGTGATAAGGAATGAGCAAGCCCAATATCTACACTGTTAAAAATTTGAAACTTTTGCTGCATCATCACTTCACCGCTTTTATAGAATATCTTCATTTTCACCAATGAGAATGCTCCATAATACATTGAAGCAATTACTTTCTGTAAAAGTAGTGGAGTGACGATGCAGCAAAAGTTACGAATTTTTAACCGTGTAGTATAGTCCTACCAGTATCCAGCTATACTTTTTACAATTCAGCAAAATGAGATTGACCAATGAAAAATCTGCATTTTTGCAAACAATGAAAAGTTCGCAAAAATGAGGACTTCTGATTGGTCAATCTTGTTTCATCACAAAAAATCTATCTGGATCCAAGACAAAACAAGATATCGGGGTTGCTCATTTCTTATCATGACGTCGCAAATGGTGGCTGGTCGCTATCAACGACATCCAGCAGTTGGTACAAAACGATAGGTGCGTCACTTTCTACCAATCGCTGATAGTGGCCAGCCACTTTTTGTGACGTTGTGATAACGAATGAGCAAGTCCAGTATCTAGTATAGTACGGTTGTATCCCGGCCTGAAACATACAAGCATTTCGCAAAGCATAGGCCATGATACAGATAGATTTTTCGCTGTATGTGAAACGAGATTGACAACTCAAAAGACTGCATTTTTGCTATTTTTTTTTCACTGTTTGCAAAAATGCAGGTTCTGATTAATCAATCTCGTTTCTCTAACAGCGAAAAATGTATCTGATTCCAGTCATAGCTTTTTGATTGGTTAAACTTCTTTTGCAAAATTGTGAAAAATTTGCTTGATTGCTGCCTATGAGCGCGTTTAGCAGATCAAACTGAAGCGAACAGTGTGACCCGTTAAATGACGTCTCGGTAAATGAACGGTTTCTAACCAGTTGACAGATTAACTCGCCTCCATTGGTATTGTTTACTAGTAGCGCCATCAGTATTACGTTGCTATAATTATTTTTTTATTGTTGTTGTCACTGGGTTGCCAGATTTGGCCTCTTTTTTAAATCTATTAAATCTAAAGTTTTACGTTCACATCAGAAATTCTGTTTGGTTTTGGTTTTCTGTACTTTATGACAGACGTTTAGTAATTACCTAAAGTAAAAATTTTTCTTTCAGTATTTCTAATGTGAATCCGAAGTTTTAAACTGAAAGTAGAGGCCAAACTGACTATCATGCAACTGATCACGTGACGCATCTAATTGAGAAAAAAAAATCTCGGTTACATTGTTAAAAATTTGACCTATCTGCTGCAGCATCACTCTACAGCTTTTATAGAATATCTTTTTTATGACCAATGAGAATGCTCCATAACAAAGTAAAGTAACCGTTTTCTATAAAAGCGGTGGAGTGATGTTGCAGCAAAGGGATCAAATTTTTTACCATGTAGTTCGATCCCTTACCAGTCACTACGGTTATTTCCGCTGAACGACATTGATTGTGTACAGGGCTACACTAGATACTGGGGTTGCTCATTCCTTATCACGACGTCACATAAAGCGGCTGGCCGCTATCAGTGATTGGCACAAAGTGACGCACCCATCGTTTTGTACCAATCTCTGTATGTCGTTGATAGCAACCAGCCACCTTTTGGGACGTCATGATAAGGGATGAGCAAGCCCAGTATCTAGTATTGCCTTGGTTGTGTATCAATTAGCAGCACTGAACGCTTTGGTAACCATCAGATCCTACCGGTACGCAGCCGGTGGCTCCGCTGAACGCACCATAAGTTTTTAAAACACTGTTAAAAATATGACCTGAAAATAAAATGCAGCAGAATATAAAAATTTGCTACAGTGTCACTCAACTGCTTTTATATAATATCTCTTTTATGACCAATGAGAATGCTCCATAACACTGTAAAGTAACCCTTTTCTATAACTATGCTGCAGCAAATAGATCAAATTTTTAATAGTGAACAAAGGGCATGTTCAGCGCAACTTACCAGAGTGACCAATGTTACCGACCGATTATAGGACAGTAGGAAAACGAATTGTAGTACCAATGAAAACTACGCTGTTGAATTATAGCTGACGTCACACTTCGTCTTGATTTTCATTTTGTTCTTGTCTACAATTGGGGCGTGTTCAGCACAACTTACCGGTTACTTATCGGTCACTTGCTGATTGTAGACAAGTACGAAATGAAAATCAAGGGGAAGTGTGGCGTCAGCTACAACTCAACAGGATAGTTTTTATTGGTGCCACAGTTCGCTTTCGTACTGCCCTACAATCGGTCGGTAACATCGGTTACTTTGGTAAGTTGCTCTGAACACGCCCATGGTCGTAACATTGGTTACTTCGGAAAGTGACCAGTAAGTTGTGCTGAACATTCTCAATGAAATGTCAAAATCTAGCAGGATCTTTTTTGTAAGTTGAATCTATAATCTACTGGAAGCCAACCATTCGTATTCCAGTTTATCATTTTACTCTTAAGTTTTAATTACTTATCTTGTAGTAACAGCTTTTAGGGAATTTTAAAATTCATTATCTTCAAAAAGTAAGTACAAAATTTCATACTTTTATTATTTAATATTTTGCATTATAAGTTTTAGGTAATACCTGTAACTTGAGCTAAAAAAATAATCTGATGAAAGTCGCGGCATTTCATTCTCTAACGGAATTTTGAGTTTTTGTCATACTTTTGAGCATTTTTGAAAAACCTATTCAGATTAAATTTCCCTGTAGAATAAAATAAAATACCCTCCCTCCCTCCCAAAATCTACAAAATAAAATAGTGCAAAAGAAAAGTAAAATATTTAGTCTTGTTAAAATCAAAGAGTAGAAATTCTTCGATAATATGCCTCGTGGAAAACTTTTTTTTTGTTTCAAAGGTCAATTTTTCAGCTGAATATTCGAAAACTAAATGCCTTTGATATTTATTGAATTACTGTCTTACGTATATGTGATATAGGAACAAAAATATGCACAATTTGCTAAGGATGTGGTTTCGAATATAATCTTATCAATTTCCATAGAAGAAAAAGTTTAAAGTTTGTAAGATTAAATAAACATTTTCAAAACCTATAGATACTTAAAATTATTAATTTTGAGCTAATAAACGGTATAATACTTTCATATGTATTAAACAAACTTCTGTTATTCAAATTCTTTTCAGTTTCTTTTTAGGGAAGAACTTTTAATATAGGGTGTTCAGTTATACTCCTTTTCACTAACAGAGGCGCGTGCCTTCTATTGATTTTTACAAGTTAAGACCGTGTTTCTTCGATAATGTGATTATTAGAGAATTGCCATATGTGATTTTCATATCATTTGGCTAAAATGAGTGTGAAAGTCGTGTGCCTCTGTTAGTGAAAGAGTTGTGCGGTGACAGACAAGGGAAGGTTCCGAAATCTGCGACACAGACTGAGGGAAACTGTTGTGCATCGATAGAGTACAATGGGTAATCAGTTAATGAACATAATCCTTTCTAAGGGTAAACTGAGTTTTAACCCACTTCTAGGCAGCGTTTTTTCTGCGCGCGATAACTACACCACGCCACGCCTCGCCTTGCTTTCCTTTACTTTTCGCTGTCTCTTTTCACGGCAACCCTCGGAGTAAACAAGCGATTTCTCCCTCGTTTGCGGGAGCTTGCGGCGCATGCTTTGTTCGTTCTTTCTTTTCTAGCTTTATTATTGGACGAGAGAGGGAGAGGAGAAACTGTAGAATTTTAATTCTGGCGCCTTGAAGTTGATTAAATTTCTTGTGTGTTATTAGACCGTTGGATTACAATGAGAGTTGGTCGAGTAATTACATATTAAATATAAATGAAAATGACCATTTGCATTCAAAACTTAATATATTTCTTTAGAAAATCTATTATTGATTTCTTTATTTTAAAAAAGACTGGCTTTGTTTTGAAAAAAGGTATGTGTCAAATTTCTTTGTTTCTCGAACAGAACTGTTTTGAATGTTTAAATATTATACATGTTTTAAAGAAAAATGTGACCGGGGGGTTCAGGGGGGCAGAGCCCCCCTGAGAAAGGATTTTTTTCTCCTAAAATCTCTGTAAATTAAATTTTTTGGTTATGGTCATTCGATTTTGGAATCTTAAATTTTATGAAATAATTTTGTAAGTAAATGACATTTGTTTTAATTTTTCACAATATGCATGCTTTTTACATCCTAATTTTTTGCAATATTTTAAGATTCTGCGTTAATATATGTATTTTTACTCTATTTTTATTGTCGCGATCTCTCAAACTCCGTTAAAAACCTAGCTTGTCGGTAAGTGGATTATTTGTTTATGTGTGATATTTCATTCTTTTAAATTTCCATGTTTTAAAACATGTATTTTGATTTATTTTCATTATCGCCACTTTAAATTGCGCTCTTTTGAATAGTGTCTTCTGGAGTGAAACTCCGGAAGACAAAACGCCAAAGCGCGCCAATGTGGCGATATTTTGAAAACGCGCCAAGAAGGGGGTTAAAACTCAGTCGCGCCCTAATTCCCATAATTTAATTGCATTAGTTCTTGGGATAGAGCTATCGTAATAAACGCGAATTATGTAAATGATAGCGCCACCTGTTGAGCAATTTGCCCCAAAATGTAATCAACACCGTGTTATATAAAGTACAAACTAAATTTGAAATTTTATGAAAATCCGTGCCCTAGTTCTTGATATGGCTTTGTAGAAATCGTGAATAATGCAGCATAGTAGCATCCCCTGTTGAGCGACACACACCAAAAATTAATCCGATCTATTATAGCAAATGTAATTTTTTTCTTTTATTTGTGGGGGGGGGGGAAGTCCGGGCCAGGATTCGAACCAGGGTTGTAATGGCTGAAGCCGCCAATGCTCTACCAACTGAGCTATCCCGGACACGAACACTGGAGGACTATTTCATACAATTAACCTCAACGATCTCTTTATCTGGTCTTATACTCTGGATCAGCTCAACCGAATAAATCGAAGGTCAACATATGGAACTGCAGAAAATCGCTGCATACGAAATTATATTAGATCAATTTTGAAACACGATTCAATCGATAAATTAATTATAACAGATGTAATTTTTCTATTTTTCATTTTTTTTTCACCCAAATGAAAAATGGAAAAATTACATCTGCTGCAATTAATTTACCGATTGAATAATCGTGTTTCAAAATTAATCTAATGTAATTTCGTATGCAGCGATTTTCTGCAGTTCCATATATTGACCTTCGATTTATTCTGTTGAGCTGATCCAGAGTATCAGACCAGATAAAGTGATCGTTGAGGTTGTGTGAAATAGTCCTCCAGTGTTAGTGTCCGGGATAGTTCAGTTGGTAGAGCTTTGGCGGCTTCAGCCAATGCATCCCTGGTTCGAATCCTGGCCCGGACTTTTTTCACCCCCCCCCCCCAAAATGAAAAATAGAAAAATTACATCTGTTATAATTAATTTACCGATTGAATAATCATGTTTCAAAAATTAATCTAATGTAATCGGATCTACTTTACATCAAGATCTAACAGAATCAAAAGTTTTATGAAATTCCGTGCATTAGTTCTCGTGATAGAGTGCCACAAAATTTGTCACTCACAGACAGACATTTTGTAAACATGTTTTTCGGCTTATTTGCCCCCTAAAACGTGTAAATTCGTCGAAAACAGGATTTCGAAAATTCTCACTATTCCAGTATTTTTTCTTGTAAAGATGGAAAAATATGTACATGTTACTTTTATAAATAATAAAATTGCACTGTATTAAAATTTATTTACGTAAATAAGCTACTTTTTCCCCTCTGTAAATTAAAATTTATGGAAAAATAATTAAATCAGCACGTTGTAATTTTATATGAAGGTTAGTTTTCTGAGTTTACCACCACACTAACTGAACACTCTTTATAAGACTTCCTATTCAATATTCTCATGCGCATTTTTTATTTTTGTTTTCAGTGTATAAAATCCTTCGCAGGATTCTCTACTTCTTGGTATCTGTCGTCTTATGCGCTATTATTTATGCCATTCTTAAAGTAGGGCATTTCAAATATTTGAAGCCTGAGAACGAGGAGGAAGAAAAGCAAGCATCTGAAGGGGAAATATACTGGACAAGTTTTGCTTTAGTGGCATTCGTTATTGAAGTGTCTTTATGCGGTCTCATTTATTCTATTCAAAAGCATGTTAACCAGAACAGAAGTCAAGAACAAGCCCAAGCTGTACCGGCGAATCAAGGATTTGAAATGAATTATATGCATGGAGAGACGGATAATCCAAATACAGTTGGAACACTTGCCGAAAGGATACGAAGAGCTGGTGAAGAGATGGATAGGCGCGTCGGTCGAATGCGCTTCCACTATGTGCCGGTATCCCCTGAGGAAGTTGAAAGATATTAACAGTATCGTGAGGATCTTGTATTGATATTTTTGAAAATAGCATGTAAATGTTTTTAACGATTTTAATAAAATATTTTATGCATTTTTTGACTTTGTTAAACATTACACAGACAATCGAATTGAGGGGGAGAGGATTTATCTCTACTGGGCGATTCAACCTGGGCTTCCCAGATTTTAGAGTATGTGTGTGTGTGTGGGGGGGGGGACTTCAATCTGTTTTACATTTTAACTTATTTAAGACTGGCCACTAACATTAAGCATCTTACGTGTTAGACAAATTTTGATCACCAGCAAAAACAGTAAAACTAATTTTAATGAAAAACTGATATTAGAGTTACGTTTAGTTTTAAATTAAAATGTTGTAAAAAAAAAAAAAAAAAAAAAAAATTTCTATATACATAAATTTTGGCGAGGGAAAAAGATTCGGACACGTATAATTATTACATAAATTACACACGAATAAAATATTTGAATTAATCTTTAGTACCTTTATTTTCCCTTAAGGGGGAATCTGTACCCTTTGAATATTTTTAAAAACTTGAGCCTTTTAAGGTACATTTTGGGCGTAATAAAGGACTCGAAAGAAAATGATTCTACCAAGATTATGTTCAATTTCCTTGATGAAATTCGGAAATTAAAGTATATTTTAAAATGTATCTGGTACAATTTTGAAAATTTTGAGCAATTTTTTAACTTTCCTACCCTGTTGAAATTATACTCAAACTTGATTAAAATATTTCACACCAGAATTTTTAAGTCCATTTAACATACTTATTTAACTTAAATCTTTGTCTTAATTATTTAATTTACTTTGTGAAAAATTTTCTGGTTTGAATCGAATGAAACTCATAGGACTGGGTCGATTAGACCCATTCAGGGTAGGAAGGTTAAAAATATTTGAAGTGCGCTGTATAGTTATAAATACCGGATTTATCATAAATTAGTTAGGGAAAAAAATAAAATGTGTAAAATTACCGTAACAATTTATTTTACATTTTTCGTATTAAAGAAATGTATTGCAAGTCACTTACTTTTATCAAATAGACTATAAAGAACAATCCTCCCCCCTCCCCCCTGAATAAAAGTAAATTCAAAAATATACATAAGTTTGATCCCTTTGCACATGCCTATTCGTCGGAAAAACACTGAGAAAAATCACTTAAGTGAAGTGAATTGTGGTATTTAACACACTGAGTGCCAAGGTGACTAACACTGAACTTTCCGTTTAGGCAGCGTCAATCACTGATGACCGAGAGTGTAAAATATATAAATTAAAAATTTTTCAGTAATTATTTAAAAAAAAGTATTTTAGTTTTATATCGTATTTTAAACTGTCTGACATGGCACTCAACGTGTTAAAGGGACAGTGTTGTAATAAAATCGCTTTAAACGCTAATTTAACCTTGTGACAGTTATTTGAAGAATCAGACTTAACGTCACAAAAACATTTATTTCACAAAACACAACAAACACACACAAAACATACCACGATTACAGATAAGATTTTAGACATACATGGGAAGCATTCACCTTGGATAAGGTGCAGAACATTTTACATGTCAACGGTGCGACATGTTTTCAGTCGGGCTAACTCAGATCTCCCTGGGGGGGTAAGAAAAAATGTTCCGTGCAAGAAACCAATTAAAACAGCGCCCTCTGGGCTCTGGAAAGAATAGTGGAGTTGAGAGGTGCGTTACAACCTCTTTATTTTCGGTTGGATTTTATTTTTACTTACAGACTAACAAAAAAGCTATTCTGTGAGGGTTTCGTGTTTTCCTTTTGAAATACAAAATCCTAAAGAATAGTTGAAACTTTATTACACTTTTTTAGGCTAAATAGCTGACAATGTAAAAAATTATAAATGAGATAAAAAATAATCTCTGATGCATTGCACCCGCATTGTATCTGATCTTCATGGTTCAAAAATCGGTCAAATATTGCTTTATTCGGTAAAAATTTAAATCGTGGCGAACTGAGATACCCAAACGGTATTTTAATTAGATTTTGTAAATGAGTAGTGTCTCTAAATAAACCTTTTTATTAAAAGTAATTTAAGGCTGCTAAAATTTTTCCTACTTTGACCCCTTTAAAGAAGCCAGTCATGGATGCAATTAACAAAGGGAAATGTTGAAGACATGTCGCATTATTCTAAGCAAGAATAAAACTCAAAATTCATCTTAGTTATCATATGTTTAAAAATGATTCCGATAATAGGGTATTCGATTCTGTTGACTGGTGAAAATACTCATTAAAAGAAATAAACCCAAGTTAACTTTTAATTATTAAATATATATTTAATGTTTAGCTTCTAGAACATTTATTTTACGCAAGACTAAAAACGTTCGATTATTTTTAAATTTTATCTGAGTAAATGCCTTAAAATCAAAATATTATGCTGAAGTAAGAAAACATTTGCTCCTAAATTAAAACACGTACAAATCTACACTTAAATGTACAAAAGCCTTTTGTTTTTGGAGGAGTAATAAAATCCAGGATAAAAAAAGGAGGAAAAAAAAAAAGAGTTAAAAACCGTAACGATGCATTTTTAGTTTTTAGTCACAAAGTGCAATTTATTCCCAAGTAAAAAATGTTGTTTAATGATTTATTTCTGAGCAATTTCTTCTTCTTTTTCAATTCTTAAGATTTTTTTTTATGTGTAAAGGAACTAAAAAAATGAAGTTTTATGGGAGGTTTTGTTAAATAGCCTGAAAATTTAATTGATTAAAACAATATGAAACTGCCGTTTGAAAAATATTTTAATACGATATACAGGGTGTATCTAAATGCTTGGGCAAAGCTTTAAGGGGTGATAGTACACATCAAGACACATAATATTAAATAGGAAACTAAGGGTCCCAAACGTCTTCCGAAGGAGATAGGTGACATAAAAGTTTAGGAACCAAAATTTCAAATGATTATAAAAAACGACAAAATTGGTCGATTCGTTTGCAGTTTTCGCTAAAACTATTCTTTATGTCAGTATTGTCTTGAAAGTAAGTTAAAGATAAATTTCAAAAAAGGCCGATAGAGGGCGCTTTAATTTTGGAGTAACGAACAACCGTTTTACTATTATTTTTTGCAACTCATTAAATATTTTTTTGAAGCTTAGACATAAACTTAAATTTTGAGCTAAAAATCTAAATCGTTGGACGTGATTAAGTAGCGTAAACTGAACTGTGTTCAATGGAGGTGGGGAAGTTCAACTTTCAAATAAACATAAAAAAACGGAAAAAATGGTCGATTGATTTGCATTTTTCACTAAAACTATTCTTTATGACAGTATTTCTTTGAAAATAAATTTTAAAGATAAATTTCAAAAAATTCCGTTAGAGGGCGCCTTAACCTCTTCAGTCCCTGAGTACCCAAATAGGTACATCAGTTTTGTCCCATTTTATTAATGATACTTAAAAATAAATGAAATTTCGATATAAGAATAATATGTTTAGAATTCTAAGATTCGAGCTAATGAATATAAAACAAAAATCTCGCTCTGAAGTCAAACGAGAGAAGAAATAATTCAGTAATAATTAAAAATACTGTAATAATCGCCAGTAGTGAAGAGGTTAAACTTTACAGTAACCAACAACTATTTTTAACCGCTATTTTTTGTATCTAATTAAATGCTTGTAAAAGCTTTGATTTAAATTTTGAGCTCAAAATCTGAATCGTTGTGAGTAATTAAGTAGCGCAAATTTGAACGGAGTTCGAGGGGTAGGGGGGGTAACATTTCTACTCCTGAAAACAGTTCAGTTTGCGCTTCTTAATCCCTCCCAAAGATTCAGAATTTAAGCTCAAAATTTAAGTCTAAGCTTTTGCAAGCATTTAATTAGATACAAAAAATAACGGTTAAAAACAGTTGTTGATTACTTTAAAGTTTAAGGCGCCCTCTAACGGAATTTTTTGAAATTAACCTTTAAAATTTATATTCAAGGAAATACTAACATAAAGAATAGTTTTAGTGAAAATCGCAAACGGATCAACCAATTTTTCTGTTTTTTATAATCATTTGAAATTCGAACCTCTCCACCCTCATTGAACACAGTTCAGTTTGCGCTACTTAACCATTCCCAACGATTCAGATTTTCAACTCAAAATTTATGTCTAAGCTTCTAAAAAAATGTAATGCGATGCAAAAAATAACTGTAAAAAATAGTTGTACGTTACTCCAAAGTCTAAGGCGCCCTCTATCGGCATTTTTTGAATTTTTTCTTTAATTTTTTTTCAAAACAATATGGACATAAAGAATAGTTTTAATGAAAACTGCAAATTAATTGACCAATTTTTCCGTTTTTTTAATGATTATTTAAAATTTTGGACTCTAAACTTTAATGACGGCTATCTCCTTCGGAAAACGTTTGGGACCCATGGTTTCCTATTTAATATCGTTGGATTTGATGTGTACTATCACCCCTTAAAGTTTTGCCCAAGAGTTTAGATATACTCTGTATAGAATTATTTAAGGCGTTTCAAAACTCATGGTGCTGTCCTGAGGAGAGGGGAAGGGGGGCTACGCAGGGAAGACTCACTACGTCCTTCTAAATTTCCCTCAAATAGTCATATAAAATACATTTATCAATTAATTAGTAATACAGTCTAATTAGTGTTACGTTAAATTTTGTTTCGGGGTCGTTTACATACAGAAATTATACAAATCTTTACAGTTTATAAATACTAATGTATAATTTTGACACTTTCTAATCTAAGGTAAATTTTATCATTAGATACCAACACGTAGCCATTCGGTCTCGTAAGTTAAGAAATATGCAAGTGAGAAATAAAATTTACGTGAAAAACTCATTTTTAACTTTCTAACATAGTCAAAAAAATGTTAGTTTTGTTTGTCCGTTTGTTCATGCACCAACTCTAGAAAAATATATTTGTTGTATACAAGTAATTGTTAAATTATAGTGTCACTATCGCACGATAATATTTGATAAATCAACGTTTCAACGCATGGTGGCTTTGGGATTGGGGGGTGGGGGTGGGGGGAGATCATGACCAGTGAAAATATACCAAAATTTTCTGGAATTTCTTTTATCCCGGTTGCAATAGAGTATATTTTGCAATGAAAGCTAATCAACAATCCTTTCGACTTGTACCCTGGAGGAAACAGTAACTTCCTGTTGCCTATTTTTAAGAATAACCCAATTTTTATCAACATTTGAAGGTAAAATGCTTTGATCCTTATTATAGATTCCCA
Source organism: Maratus speculifer (assembly GCA_964019185.1). NCBI lineage: Eukaryota > Metazoa > Arthropoda > Arachnida > Araneae > Salticidae > Maratus > Maratus speculifer. The sequence continues at coordinate 48,549,761 of OZ025290.1, read as the reverse complement.
ATTTTCACTAATAATGAATTTGAACGAGAACATCGAAAAAGTTAGTTGGCTATCGCAAAGTTCGCTTACTTTACGGCGATCTATTTCTGACAAATTTTGTCTTTCTAAACGTATTTTCCAATATTGGTGAGAGTTCATTGCTGGTTATTCTGACTATATAGTTTTAAGTAATGTATGTAATATAAAATATGTAATTATAAGTATGTAAAACTATGTACTTTTAAATGTAAGAGTAGCAATAATGATTACAACAAAAAAAATTTGCGAGACACCAGGTTTTTCTAAAACTAGTAAATCTGATTAAGGAAAATCAGTTACTCTAAAATTTTAAACAGATATGTCTGAGCCACCTTTTTAACATAGAGGTGCAAAAAGCAACTCTAGAGTCCTAATTTCAAGACCAAATACTTAAGCTTAAAAATATTTTGGATCTCTGTTTTTTTTTGTAAATGTTTTAGAATTTGAAATTGTCAACTTCAAAATGGCAGATAAAGTTAGTTGAGAAACTCTGCCAAGAACTTGGCAAGTCCTGTACATACGTTCAGTCACACCGATATCTGTTCCTAAATACGAATGCTATGGCACAAGAAACTAAATCTCAGCAACCCTATAATGTATCAAGTCTATTTAAGATAATGATTGATCAAACAAAACAATTCTTCGGAATCATTGTGTTTTTGAATTTTTAAATTTTTTTTGTACATTTTTTAGAATTTGAAATTAAGTTCAAAATGGAAGAGGAGTTTGTCAAGAACTAAGTAAGTCCTGTACACACGTTCAGTCTCATCCATATGTTTCTAAATTTACGATTGTTATCACATAACAAATCAAATTTCAAATACCCTATAATATATCAAACTTCTATATCTAAACTATTTAAGATAACGACTAATCAAAAGAAAAGAAACAATTCTTCAGAATCATTGTATTTTTGAATTTCTAACTTTTTTTTTTGTACATAAAAAAAAAAAAAAAAAAAAAAAAAAAAAAAAAAAAAAATTAAGTAATTGCTATTTTAAAACAAGATGGCGGATGAAGCTGACCAACGAACTTTGTCAAGATCATGGTAATACATACTCAATTTCACCCAAATTGGTTCATAAATATGAATGGTACATCATAATAAAAATTAAATGCATACAATTAAAATATGGAGAATGGGGTGATGACCGGTGAAAGATTCGGTATGTTTTCGACCGAAATTTTCTGATTTGCATTCCTCAGGAAGACAGAAATAGATAGTAGTAATAGGGTTCCTTTTTGTAATGGAATCTAATTAAAAAATCATGGATTTCCAAACCCTCCAACAGCTGATCTTTATCAATGACGGAATAAATGGCTGAGATGTTAACTTAGTGCCCTAAGTCTGATACAAGAATAGTAAATTGCTACAATTTATTTACACGGAGGTGGAAAGAGTGTTTTTGAATTTTTAGATGTTATGTAAAATTATTAGGTTTGAATCTTCTATTTCATATAATTTTGAATGCAAATAATAAATGCTGTTTTAAAAAATATATTTAAATTTCATTTGAAATATTAATTTTCTCTCTGAAATCTTGTTTCACTCGTTTGTCGCATGTAGGGTTGTTTATGAGGTCGATTATCTATACTAGGGATATAACCCGAAAGGGAGTGCCCCCGTGCGGGTCTTTCTAATGAAATCTAAATGAGTATCTATGCAAGTTTAAGAGAAAACTACCGAAAATTCCGAGCAATGAGATCGACAAGCGCTATTGGATTCGAACTCACCACCTATCATTTAACAGCTCTGACACCAAAACATCTGAGCCACAGATGAAACTCCATCAGAACTAATGTAAATATGAGAAGGCATAAAAGATAGTTCCTGAAATCGAAAGTAAAGTTAAACAATGAACACCTTAAATTTAAGATTACCCTATCATCCCCTACCCACCTTTGTTCTCGCTTTATTTTTCAATTAAATATAGACAGCCACCAAGTGAAAATTTCTGTTTAAAAATTTCTGCACGATTCATGGAATTATTAAATGAGTGATTTTAATAACAAATCTCTTCTTAGTGCTTAATTTCCTGTTGTAAACCATTCTTAATATTTCCAGCAACATCATTAGTAATTTCCTAAGGCTTTAATTAGAAAATGAATAAATTATTTATTTGGAAGTTCGAATTAATTTGTATTGAGTAGGGGAAAGTCGGATAAAACCGGGACCCTAATACTTTTCTTTTTATTATTGCACACTGTGTGAACAAAACAGTCAAAATTTATATTAAAACGATAAATTGATTCCTTGCGAATAAAAAAAGTATTCATTTAGTTGCGAACAATAGCAATTGAGATCATAACAACAAAAGATAATTAAAAGCAACTGCAAAAGATAATTAAAAGCACATTGTAACTTTGCAATAATACTATGTATTGAAGGAAAATTAAAATTTTATACTTATAGAATATGAATCTATATCAAATCTACATAAAATAACAATGAGTTTAGTTATGCTTTAAGAGTTTATATTGTTAGGTACAAAAATCGCAAATGAAAGTTCGATTTTGTTCATTTGATTTGCTGTATGCTTCATATGCCCGTTATCTCCAGTTAAGGCACTGTATCTAATTCTCCTTAGGTTTAGATTATTCATATATTTGCCGTTGCAAAAGACGCATGATTCACTTTCATCTTCCTCGTCGTTTGATATCAAGGGATTTTTTTTCTTTGGATTCTTAATTTTTACATCATTTTTTTTTTCACTTTTCTTTTCTGTCATGAAAAGTTTTCGCTTCAGGATTAAGTTTTTCTTGTCTTGTTTTTCTCTTCTTTCATTTTCTTCTTGTTCGAGTTCTAATTTGTAGGGGGTTGAAATAAGGATAGCTGTTTTCCCTCGTCACTTGCCAGGTTTCCTGATTACCTAAGGTCCGTTTGTACTGAAATATCCTTTATATCGTGTGGTGAGACTGCAAAAGGACGCTTGATATCTTTACCCAGACCTTGAGAAGACGTAGAACAACCGGAAACTTCCAGGTAATGTCCGGCCATCTGCATCCCGGTTTTGTCCAACCACGCCATTGTGAGGAAATATTACTCTTTCCCTTTAACCGTCTGGCCCGGCTTTTTCTTTTCTAGAAATCATATTTAAATGTCTGCAGAAAAAATATTTTAAACGGAATGTTATTTTGAATCTTACATAGAAAGAAGTGATATTAAAGATATTATAGCATCAAACTGTGATTAATTAATATAAATATCTTGCAATTTAAGAGCATTCTTATAAAAATACATGAAAACCCTTGGACAGTGAAAGATCTAGCGTTGTTCAGATAACTCGTTGACATCAATACAAAACGTTAAACTAACAAGTAAATAATAGACTACCATACGTTATATTTATCTAAACCAAATCTTTAGGTATTTAGGAATGGTAACGTAATATTGCAGACGTCAAATTTCTAACTTTGTTACATGAAATCTTTAAAAAATCACTGCTGCGAAATGAGTTCCTTTACACGACTTCTGCTTACTGAGAGTTGGCATGCTGCTCGCCTAGAAGTAATTCTAGAAGTTTCCTCAAGATACCGTCAAAAATAAAGCCATAAAGCCTGTTTCCCGGTTTTATCCACCTACCCGGTTTTATCCAAATTTCCCCTACGATTTGTTCCAACTTACTCAATAACATATTTGATTTTATTGAATGCATGTTTATATGCAACTGAAATCAATGTAAAATAGTTTGAGATTATTATTTAAAATAGTTTAAAATAATGAATGCAGTTTCTATTTATCACTTTCTTATTTTGTTCTACACAGGGCTGCGGATTCGGTGGGAGAAAATGGCCTACTCCGACTCTGAATCCGGAAATTTTAACAACCAAGACTCTGACTCCTGGTTGACTAAAATACTAATATTGCTGTTGGTTAAAATTATAAAAGAACTCAAGAAAAATAAGGTAAAAATTTCGCTTTTTCGCTTTTCTAACTCAATTCTTAAAGTTTTGAAAGAAAAAAAAAATATTTTTCATTTTACTAATTTTTCAACTTAACGTCCAACAAACCCGAAAAACCCATTTATCGAAATGTAAAGAAGAAAACAAAACAGACATTTACTATTTCAGATCTTTGGATTTGAAAAGTGAAACTTGTAACAATTTTGATGTTACTTTGTGTCCTCCAGAGCAGAAACATTTCGATGGAAAGAAATAAAAATGCGTCAAGCATAAATCATGAAACATTTTCCAACACATTCAGAATAATGTAACAAAACTGCATCGTTTAAAAAAATTAAAATATTACGTCTCATTTCACAAAATAGAAATGTATAACACATTTCAAAACCTCATATCAACTGTTCCCATCTATAATCAGAAAATAAACTGGCTTTTTTTTTTAGCAGCGCTGCATATGTTATAAAAATGATTTGCATCAATTAACAACATGCATTAAAAAATTTAGTTCATTTAAGAGATACATCTACTTCATTTGGAAATTAACCTTTAGCAATATCCCCTAATAAAGAGAATGATATGCAAATGCTTTTGTACAACTCTTTATATGAAGTATAGAATTTATAAGTAAAAAGTAATACGCAAAAAAGTAATTAAATTTAAAAGCGCACACCGAATTTTACAACGTACTCCCCAGCAATTATTACGCAAAGACAGTACTGTAACCGATTTCTTTTGTGTGCCCCTGTAAATTAATAAAAAATACTATGAATGCTCTTTTTTTTAACGTGATCGTAGTAAAATTCGATGATTTATATCAGTTTCAATGCAATAGCATAATGACATTAAAATACTCTCCAAACGATTTTTTCGCACACACCATAATGTAATCGAATTATTTTGAGTGTCTCTGTAAATGAACCATTAATCGTACATACTTCATATGCAATTCCAAACATGCTGTGGTGACGTACTTTTCAGCTTTGTTGGAAACTACTAAAATTAATAATTCTTTTTATGGATTTAAAATTACATATAATTGGTTTAATTTCACTTCAAACTATCAAACGAAGAACTTGGAGTCGGTTTGTTTCTCAGCGACTCCGACTCTCCGACTCCGCAGCCCTGATTCTACACATGCATTCCCAACTTGTGCACGATTGTTGGAACTGATTAAATGAATGATTTTACCAACAAATCTTTTCTCAGTGCTTTATTTACTGTTGAAAACCGTTATGAATATTTTAAGCAATATCGTTTGCAATATCCCAAGTCTTTAATTCGAAAATGAATAAATTATTTCTTTGAATGTTTGAATTAATTTGTATGTTTGAAGTACGATTTGTTCCAATTCAATCAATAATATATTTAATTTTAATAAATGCACATTTTCAGGTTTATATGCAACTGAAATCAATGTAAAATATTTTTTGATTGTTATTTAAAATATTTTAAAATAATGGATGCAATTTATATTTATCACTTTCTTATTTTGTTTTACACATGCATTCCCAATTTGCGCACGATTGCTGGAACTGATTAAATGAATATAATTTTAATAACAAATCTCTTCTCGGTGCTTTATTTACTGTTGAAAGCCGTTCTGAATATTTCAAGCAATATAATTTGTAATATTCCAAGGCTTAATTCGGAAATGAATAAATTATTTATTTGAATGTTTGAATAAATTTGTATGCATTGAGTGCAATTTGTTCCAATGTAGTCAATAATATATTTGATTTTATTAAATGCATACTTTCAGCTATACATGCAATTGAAATCAATGTAAAATAGTTTGAGATAATTATTTAAAAAATTTTAAAATAATAAGTGCAATTTCTATTCATCAGTTTTTTTTAATGTCTTCAGTGCTTTTTTTTCCTAACTACTCCATTCATCAATAAATAAAGTATTATATTATAATGTATATTATCCGCAGTTTTAAGGACATTGTATCCAGTTTTCTCTTTCTTGTAATTTAAAAATATCTTACACAAGCATGGAACTTAGTCATAAATTAAAAAATAACGCCACATTGAACTGCAAAACAGCAATTTGTTTTTGTGGTGTAACCTAATCTCGGATAAAATAATTAAAAGTTAAAAAAGCCGTAACGAAGTATTCTTCTTTATTTTGCAGTCACAAATCACAGCAGTTTATTCTGAAATAAAAACTGTTGTTTCATGATTTATTTTCGGGGTAAATTATCTTTCCTTTTTTAGTTCTTTAAGAATTCTTCCAATTTGGTGTTGTGAATACTAAAGAATGAAAATGAGAAAAAAAAAGCAAGTTAAAAAAAGTTTTAATGACAAGCTTTTAAAATATGATGTACTAAAAACGGAAACATGTTAAAACCTATTGTTTAAAAACAAATAGCTTTTTAAAAATAAATAAGTACAATATAGTTTTTTTTCGTTAAAAAATGGATATGGAATTTTAAATCCAGTTGTTCTGACAAGAAAAAGAAGTTGATGAGCCACACATACATTCACCTCTTGCGTGGGACGGGAAGAGGGAGCACTTACCAACCATGCCACGTTTCAATAAAAGATCAAACGCGTATTTCTACAATAATCAATGACATTTAAGTGATCACATACGTGGCTACATTTACATTTTGTTATATTTATTGGACCAATGTTTTTGTGACCCTATGTGATGGCGAATGGAAATTTCAAATGAAAAAATGAAACAAATACATACCTCAGTTGAAAATTCCTCTTCATCAATTTCCGTAAAAAAGGATAACGATATGTGAATTATTTTGCACAGCCCTGTGTATAAGGTATAAAATTTATACACAATAAATAACATGCAAAAAAATTGCTCAAATTAAAAGCGCATACTTAAATTAAAAACGCACTTTCAGACATTATTGATCAAAGTACTGTAACAGATTTCTTTTGCATGTCAATATAAATGAACGACAAATGCTACGAACACTTTTTCTCTTGTACATCCTTTGTAGCAAAATTTAGCGATTTATTTCAATTTCAATGCATTTGAAATTGCGTTATGTCATTAAACTATTATGAAAACGATTTTTCCTTCCATTCATCCTACTGTAATGGAATTTTTTTGAGCAACCCTGTTAATGAACTATTAGTGTTACACACTTTACATTCATTACCGAACGTGTCATGGCAAACATTTACTATACATCAATTGTATGAAAATAGAAGTATATTTACGCGAGTTAGAGTGTGGGCAGACAGACGGACAGACAAATCGAATACATATAAACACTTCAATTCTTTTAGAATGCATCAATAAAAAATATTTTTTAAATCATATTTATTGTGTTCTTACTGTTCCCTTTGTTAGAAAAAATAAGGTATCACGAAATAGATAAGAATTATTTTTAACCATTATCGTTATATTTTTTCTTCTTTTCAAGGTTTTATTAGAAACGTTTAATACTTTTAAGCCAATTTTTCTTCATGTCAGTCTTTTGTAATTGATGTGTAGAGATAGAGATGAAAAATAAAAATCAGTTACAGGATTTTTATTGCCTTTGAAAATGAATTTTTTGGAGAAAATGCAAGACAGCAAAACATTTAAGAAGTTACGGATTACAAAAAACATGAGCTTCGCAAGCGTTCTTTTTTTTTTTTTTTTTTTTTTTTTTTTTTTTTTTGAAAGAAATAAAATACAGAAAAAAACTGTTGATCAGAGCAGACACTAATTAAATCCTAACAAACAGGACCCAAGGGTGAAGAAAAATAACTCTTAAAATACGAATGATTTTTTCCCCTTTTATAAAGAAGTTTCTTTCGACATTGAATATCTTATGAAAAGACATTGCATATAGGATTTTGTTTATTTATTTGGGGGAATTTGATGAAAATTATTGTCAGATAAATATAATAAAAAAGGGGAAAAAATTGTAATTTAACAAATTGCAATGACTATTTGGAAAATAATATTTTCAAAGACTATAATTTTAGACATATAAATAATCTCTATATTTAAAAAACCAATAACATCATTTTTATGATGATCAAAACGTAGTAATAACAGAGTCGTATTAATATGCCGAGGGACGTTAATATTCCTGGACCAATCATAAACAAATATTAAATGAAATTTCAGTTTAACAATTTTTGGTACTATGAATTTTTAAACTTCTAAACATCGCACATTTTCAATTTTTACATCGTCGTATAAAGAAAAAAAAATTACTTTTAAATGTAACTTATTTGAAACCTGTATCCAAATTTGTTTTCGAGTTATTTCTTTTTTGTAGTTTTTAATATTTATTTTGTCATCGTGGCAACAGAAGTATCCCGTTTCTAGACATTAAGCATGGACCAATCAGAAAACGAAATAATTGTGAAATTCAACCAATAAAAATATTCAGATATATTCAGATTTCCCAATTCTCTACTGAGGACAACAACTAATTTCTAAATAGTTAAAAAAATAAGCATTACTTTTATCAGGATTTTTTCAGTATTATTTAGATCCTATCATTATAAATCAGTAAATTTAATTAGAATTAAATATAACTATAGTACTCAAACGTATTTAATGGGGAAAAATTACGTCATGTGCAAAATGCTGAAATGTTAAATATTATCATATGTAAAAAGCTAAAATACCTAAATTATTATGCCTGAAAAACTTTTAATGGTTAAAATTTGCTTATATTTAAAATGATCAAATAATATTCCAAACATTTTTCAAATTTATATATTTACACGTAAATTTTAAGAAGAAAATTTTTTTTAACCTAATTAAATTATTGCTTACGAAATGCATTTAATGGTGAAAATTATGGCATTTATTAAAACTGTACATTTAAAAGTATTTTTTTATAGACAATAACAATGTAACATATTAACCCCTTTGGAATCAACGACCGGAATACATGCTGCATATAATGCTAAGAATTCCTGATTATTTCCACCAATAAAATTTTATTGAAAAATTTTGCCTTATTTAATCCGAGCATTTTCTCGATTCAACAAGGCAAAAATTTCTTTTTAAAGGAAAAAAAAATAGATAATAAAATATACATATAAAAAAGTAATTTAAGAAATTACAGCGATTATTTGGAAAAGTTTATTTTCAAACAATAAAATGTTAGATTTATAAATAAATTCTATATTAAAAATAATAATAACAATAGTAAACATAATTTTTATGATAATCAAAACGTGGTTTACGTAATAACAGAGTCCTATATCACATACGCCATAGATTAAAAATTAATATTCCTGTACTAATCATGTACACATTTTAAATGAAATTTTAGCTATACAATTTTCGTTACTACAAATTTTTAAACTTCTAAACATCACACATTTTCAATTTTTACATCGTCGTATAGAGAAAAAATATTACTTTTAAAAGCAGTTTATTTGAAAGCTGTATCTCCATTTTCCTTTTAAGTTATTAATTTTATGTAGTTTTTAATACTTTTTTTTATCATCGGGGCAACAGAAGTATTTAATTTCTGGACATTAAGCATAAATCAATCAGAAAACGAATAAAATAAAAATCAGCAGTATCCCATTTTTGGGTATTATGCAAGGACAATCAGAAAACGAATAAAATGAAAAAATAAGTTGCGGAATTCAACCAATAAAAATATTCAGATTTCCCAATTCTCTACCGAGGGCAACAACTATTTTCCCAAATAGTTAAAAAAAGTTCTGCAAAAGATGGTCGGCTCAAAGGGATAAAATATCACATGGTGTTGAAAAAAAAAAAAAAACCTCGGTTAGCAATTTTTTAAAAATGTATTTCATCATTTCATGCAGTATAAGTACAAGTAAAGCATGCATAAAATACTTTCAATTAATTTTGTACGAATCGCTAATCGATAAATACACATTAAAAGTTCATATATATACTTATTAATAAACAATTCATATTTTAAAAATAATATGAAAAAAGTAAAAGAGAGAAAAGATTTCACGTATAAGCTATACCTATTCCTGAAAATATCTAAAACTCGATTAAAATATAAAATATAAGTGTAAAATTTCACTACACAGGGATTTTCAATACTGTGGTTCTGAATGTTACTCCCAAGTAGACGCAGTTTTTTAACTTCGAACCCAATGGGAAAATATTGTATCTAGCGTTGTTTTTAAAGCTCCGAGAGGCAACAGAATTTTTAGCCTAAAACTTTTGTGCAAGTTGATTTTCAAATATGTAATTAATATTATGTATCACCAAAACAGCTGTCAGATATCACAACAGTGGCGAGTAAATGAAAATTGTCCTATTCAAACAGATGCATGGCAACCTGATTACAGAACATAATCGCCATGAATCATAACATCGTTCGATCTTTCAGTAGCTAGTAGTATTTGTAAAAGAGGGCACCTCATCATGTGTTTAAAAGCTCTGAAGTCTGAAGGGGGATTAGTATAGCTCGCAGTGACAGAGTGCTTTAGTTTTACATATAAATTCTATTTTCATTTCCTAACTGAAACTTAATTTTTACGAAAACCCATGTATTAGTTTTTGATAAAGCTGTTGTGGAAATTGTGAATAAGTCAGCATATCAGCACAACCTGTTAAGCGATATACCCAAAAAATTAATCAGCTCCAGTTTATAACTGTATATAAAATTTTCTGAAATTCCGTGTATTAGTTCTTGAGATAGAGCGCCCAAAGCTCTGAAATCTGAAGAGGCATTAGTATAGCTCGCAGTGGACAGAGTGCTTTAGTTTTACAAATAAATTCTATTTCCATTTACTGAACTAGCAAAAGCCATGCTTTGTTTGGATTCGCGAAGCATTATTTTATAAAGCATATATTTGAAAGTAACAATATTTTTTAATATTATTTTGCATCTTTATTAAACAAAAACGTTATTTTATGTTTTCGCGCAGTTTAATTCTACAAACGTAAGTTCAGCCAAATAACTTTTAATTTCCCAGGAATTTTTTATTTATGATGTAAGACTGGCATAAAAAATATTTTTAAAGCAAACTTTTACAAAATATTTTTAAATTTTCAGCTAAAAATTCTTTTTAAAGATGTTTTTACAATTTCTAGTAGCCACTGGTGTTTTTTAAAGTTGTATATGCATGTTTCCAATCTTTGTAATTAACATCAAATAATCTCTGATAGCTATTTCAGAATAATATATTTGAAGAGAGCTTGAAGAAAGTTACTTCTTCAAAATCCTATTTTCTGGAAAAACATTTGAAATCTGCTCTCGTCGATACTATGAATTTTTAACTGTAAAACTTTTTATTCTAATTTCTTCGTTTTTATACATGTTAACGCATGAGAATTTTTGATACTGTAGAATTTTTCGTCAGGAAAATTTCTATTGAATGCTTAATTTTGAAGGATTTTCACTCTTGACAACGTTACGTAGGTTTTTAAGCCAACTGGTGCCTATATAGCCTCAGTATCTACAACTGCTTCATCTAATGTTAAACCTTGGGATTTATGAATTGTAACAGCAAAAGCTAACTGCAGAAGAAATTCTTTCCTTGAGCAGTTTATGCTTCCATTTTTTCCAGAATTCAGTTATTGGGAGAATTGGTACGCACCAATTCTTATGAGTTAAATTACTGTAGTATTCAAATTTATCCATGATTATTCGCGATATCTGGTCTTGGTGGCTTGTGATTTTCTTTAATACGTGAAACAAAGCCTAAAGTCCCGCTCACTAAACATTTTTCGGTCCACAAATAAGAACGTAACATTAATTTAGATACAAATGATAGAGTAAGAAATGGTTGAAGTCCATTTGTCATTTCTGAATCGGCCAACTTTGCTGTAGTACATTTAAAGAGCTTGAATCGAGGCAACAGGTTCCCGCAATTCTTTTAATTATTCATTTATATAACAAATTTAACAATTAATTGTATTTGTTTACAATTCTTTTGTTGCCACTTTACAAAAAAAAAAAAAAAAAAAAAAAAAAAAAATCCATAATACAATTCTTTTAAAATGTTTAAGTGTCATCTGTGCAAACGATTTTGCTGAATAATGAAAACATATTTTATTTATTAAATTAATCATGATTCTATTTATAATCACTTACTCCATGATTTATATTTTTTTTTTCTGAAAATATACGCGTTTCATTTTTTATTTATTTGCTAAAATGCGTCCGTATTGGAAATGCATGTAAAATAAATTAATTAAAATAATATTTTTTTAACGTTTTACTGTAAAAAAAATTATGTTCTGCAAATCTACAGATCATATTTTATTTTTGTGTTTAATTTGAAGTCAAAATATTGAATAGTTTTTTTGTAAAGTGTACGACAAAGTGTAATTTGAGTGGCCTAGTAGAGGATTCGCTTCGCTCATCCTAATAATAATGATAATCAGGTTTGAATAATACTGAAAGTTTTCGGATCAAAATAACGCTTAATTTCTTTAATTCTATTTTGCTGCCGATAATTATTCAGCAAATTTCTCCGAAAGAAAAAAATAAAATTCAATCTACAATTTCTTTTTTAGTAATATATTTGATGTCGAAAGAAAATTCTTTATAAGGAATTTTTTTCCTGTGTAGTTATTTTTTTCACCCTTGGGTCTTGTTTGTCAGGGTTTAGTTAATGTCCGCTCTGATCAACAATATTTTTTCGATATTTTTTAAATTTCTTTAAGAAGAAGAAGAAAAAAAACTCTTGCGAATCTCTTGTTTTTTGTATCCGTAACTTCTTAAATGTTTTACTGCCTTATATTTCCTCTAAGAAATTCATTTTCAAAGAAGGCAATAAAAACTCGGGAACTGATTTTTATTTTTATCTCTATCTCTACACTTCAATTACAAAAGATTGACAAGAACTAAGTTATTGGCTTAAAAGAAGTATTAAATGTTTCTAATAAAACCATGAAAAGAAAAAAAATCTGTAACGATAATCGTCATAATTCTTTTGCTGTTTCACGGTACTCTATTAAATACAAGAAACTTTTTGAGGTGGTGAAACCTCCATTTAATTTTTTTTAAATAAAGGAAACTGAATACCATAAATGTATTTAAAAAATGTATTTTTATTAATACTTTCTAAAAAAGTTAAAAAGTGTATTTAAATTCCGTTTGTCTGCCTGCTGAGGCTCTAACTCGTGTAAATATACTCGGATTTTCATACAATTGATATATCGTAAAGGCGTAAAGTATCGAAAGTAAGCCCCCTCCATATATTTTGCAAGCTGTATAAATTCTGGGAAATTTAAAAATTCCAAATATATTCCCACATTCTCTTAATTTTACCTATCTGTTTCACTAAAGTTCCAATTACAAGCATCCTTTAATATTATTAGAATTTTCTGTTTTCTAAAAGTCCTCGTGCTATTACACGAGGCATGAAAGTAGCTTGAAATTCCAAGCGTCTCCTCTCCATGTTATCCTATGGCTCTAGTGGATTCACTTCTAAAGCAAGCAACAATCTTTGGAGCAATTTTTGATCTCTGAAGTGAAGTGAGTACCAGTAATAGCCAATCAAATTTTGGAAATCTGACGACGGAAAAGTCTTTTCTCAAACAACCAATGAAATGCTTGTAAAACGACGAGTGCTAGCGATTTTTGTCGCTTGGAATTTTTATGTGTAATAGCATTTTAGAGGGGAGTTTATTTTCGAATTTTTATGGTATATTAGTGATGTTTACCATGAAACGTTCGATGTTGAATATAAAGTGTGTAACATTAATAGTTTACATATTTTAATTATGTTAAACGACTTCAAGTATCATAAAATTGACATACGCCGCTGAGACTTAATATTTAACACATAATATGAAGTGCATAGTATTTACAGGGACACACAAAATATTTCAAATCTTATATCCTTATCCGAAGTACTGTATATTATCGATGATAGCTGATAGATGGATGAAATATATTTTCTATTATGATATGCGTTTTTAAGTTTTACTAAATGTCTGCAAATTACATGGTGTGTATAGATGTTACAGTTGATATACAGGGTTACACAAAAGAGCTCATAAAGGTTACTGATTGCGAGGGTAATTAACTTAAAGATAGTTTTTAAATAAGTTATGCAATTTTACGTTGAACTGTTTTCAGTTTACTAAGAAAAGTTTGTAGCATATAAATAAAATGATATACAAGGTCACGCAAAGAATTAGCTACATGGTCACACATAAATGATAATTTCTGGAAATGTGATTTAAATAGTTTTAAGAGGGTTTTTCTTTGAACTAAATTTTAACAAAATACTGGCGTGTAATAAAAATACTAGGTAAATTGCAGGGCTGAACAAAAGTATTCAAGTAATTTCCATCTATTAGAATAAAGTGTTTAAGAGAAATTTCAAGGCATTTCATTGTTAGGCATTTTCTTACTAAACTAAATTTTCTTATTATATAGTATATATATATATGTATATCAACCGACGGATCAAATACAAAGCTGTTCAAAAGTATTGGAATACATATTTGGCTATGGATAATAGCATCTTATTTCCCTAAATAACAAAGTTTTGTTAAAGATTTCAGAAAGTGTTGGAAAATGTTTCATAATCTATGCTTAACGCGCGATTTTTCTTACTTGTTAGTGATTCCTCAAGATTCACCCGTGGCAGCACTAGCCAAACAAAAACGTTTGGCGACTTTGAGAGTTTTGCTCAACTACTGGAAATTTAATTCATTTGGACCTTAGTAAGTACATTTTATTATAAACTCATTAGTGTAGATCAAGGCCTAATGTAGGATTATGCGTTGCCTTTCCTGAAATAAAAAGGAAAAACGGAGTTACTGTGGCTTAACATTTGAAGTACCATTGGCTCAACGATGTTTATATTTCCTGCCAGTGTATAAATTGTTGTATTTGAAAGAAGGCATTTTTTTTTTTTGGTAAACTTAAAAATTAATGTTTTTGAGGCAATGTTTTTGTTTATTTTTGGTATTCTTATGAAAATAGACATTTGTGTTACAAAAGATTATTACTTTCTTCTATCTATAAAAGAAGAAAGCATTGGATTCGCGAAAATTTTCGAAATCTAGTTTTCGACGGATTTACTCGTTTTAGGGATTAGAGAACTCGAAAAACAGGTTTTTACAAAATGTCTGTCTGTCAGTCAATTTGTCTGTCTGTGACAATCATTTTGTGGTGCTCTATCTCAAGAACTATTGCATAGAATTGTGCAAAACTTTAGATTCTGTTAGAATTGATATAAATTAGATCAAATAAGATTTTGCTGCATATCGCTCAACAACTGGCGCTACTATGTTGCATTATTTACAATTTCGACAGTAGGCCATATCTCGAACTAATGCATGGATTTTCATAAAACTTCATATTTAGTTAGTATTTGATATAAACTAACTTATGGGAACTTCCGTCTCCGTGAAGTGTTGACGTCTTTTTCAAATCTCCCGATCTTTCAAGTGTATTTTTGGTAATTATTCCCTTTATAAACTTAGTAATGCATGCATAGTTATCTATTTCTTTTCCTTTACATTTCTATCTATTTATTTTAATTATTTTGCATTATTTCTCTATGCTTAATGGAGTTTGAAATTTTCATGATTCTGTTGACATTTGCTAAGTTTTATCGCTACATTATGTTGCTTATTTTTTGTTATCTATTCATATTTCCAGTTAATTTTCATTTCTATTAACTTAAAAGTCTCTTACTTTGCTTTTCTATAGATGTTCTTTAATTTTATAGTTTTATTCTGCTTTAATTATTATTCCCCCCCCCCCCGAGTAAGTGGGCGTTTTCCGTTTCCCGTCTGTTTACTTCGCCATCTTGTATTTTGTACTATGTTTCTGGTTTCGGAGGGAGTTTGTGGTTTTTTCTGAATTGGAGATTGGTTTTTGTGGAGTCGTCTTTAGTTGTGGAGTGTATTTTTTCGTTGATAGACCCACTTTGTTTGGATAGCGCTTTTTCCTATTCCGATCCGTGTCCTGAGTCGCATGGTGTATTATAGTACGGTGTGTTCTTATTGTTTACTTTTGAATTTGTGGATTTTTGATGACATTTGTTTTTGATATCGCGAGTCAGTGATATTTATATATTAATTATACATGTGTATGTATACATATTTTTTCTGCAAGTGTTTCGTATATTGATTGATTCTTTTATGCGGCGGTTGCCTCATATTATTGTTTAAATTCGTTACTGTGTTTATTTCGTACATTTTGGTTGGTGGCTATCTAGTATACAGCCTCTACATATGTTGAAATCTTATTCCCACAGTAATAGCTTACTTACGTTTCGACGTGTTTATCACCGTGCATTTTTGTTTTGACGCTGATTTTGATTTGTTTAAGAGTTTTTGATAATTAATATTGTTGTGGGTGAGCTTTTTGCTGTGATTTTCTTGTAATGGGGTCTCAGAAGAAGGCGGATGTGGAGACTACTTTGAAGTCTCTTTTTGATGATACTGTGGATCTTGAGTTTCCTGCAACTGTTAATAAGGTGCACTCTTTTTTATATGAGTTGTTTGAGGATAGGCGAAATAAAAGTGCGAAATTTACGGCTGATGTTATGACTATTACGAGAAAATGTTTTGATTTTATAGGTCTAAGTGTTGTTAAAGCTCATCGTGATTATGTTGCAATTGAGGTTAAACTGAAGACTTTGGTTACGAATTCTAAGGCTTATGAAGCCTTGGCCGAGAGATTTTCGCGTTCAATTGCTCATTCTGCTTTTCCTTTGTGTCCTACGGATCTGCCGGCTGAGCCTGGTTATTCTGTTGTCGTTTCATATTCAGGTGATGAACAAATTGATGATATTAAAAAGGAGATTAGGAATGCTTGTCGCACAGATGTTGAAATTCCTTTTCCTGAGGACGTTGTTGTTACAAAGGCTGGACAACTTATATTTAAGTTGAAATCTAAGGCGGAATCTGTTAAAATTCGAGAAAGGTTGGATGCCATTGTGAATTTAAAGGAGAAAATTAGGATAACATTTCCCAAGTGTCGCTTAGATCGTGTTTTGATTCTTAGTGTTGACCCTACTGTGGAGGAAGATATGGTATGTACATCGCTCAGGAGAAGACTTTGGAGAATGTTGACTCCTATGAGGCAGAAAGTGATGGGGATAGCTTTGAAATAATTAAAAAAATTCCTACAAAATCTGGTAAGGTGAATTGGTTGGGGTAGGAGTTATGAAGAAGTCTGTGGATGCTTTAATTAGTAAACGTCGCATATGCATAGATATGGAACGCTATCGTTTGGTCAATTTCATACCTATTTTTCGTTGTTTTAATTGCCAATCGTTTGGTAACACGGCTTCTAAATGTGAAAATGTTATGAAATGTGTAAAGTGTGCTGGCCTACACAATATTAGAGACTGTAATGTAGCTGAAATTGCGTGTGGCAATTGCCTTTTTGCTTCGGATAGTGATGTTGATGCGTCACATACAGCCGATAGTCCAGATTGTCCAAGTTTCAAGTCTTATCGTGCTGACTTATTGAGTAAAAGATTGTGATAGTTGCCTCGACATTGGATGACACCGACTCTAGTTTGTCTTTTGTTCAGGTTAATATGCATCATTGTGCTGAAGCATCTAATGCTTTGTTTAATTACATGGAGCATTTTAATATTTCTTTTGCTTTATGCCAGGATCCATATATAAAAGACAATTCTTTGTTTGGTCTTCCTCCTGGTTGGCTATGCTTTTTATCTTCATCATGTACTGCTGCAATCATTTGTTCATCGTCTGGCTATGCATGTGTGAAAAGTTTCTGTTTGAATAACAGTGTTTTTATTACAATTACAGTTGATCGCGACACTTTAATCATTGGTTCTGTCTAGTGTGCACCTTCAAAGCCAACTGAGTATGAGTTGAGAGAGTGGTGTCATAATTTTCCTGATTTTTCTAAAGTGATCATCGGTGGCGACTTTAACGTGCCATTTTTGCCATTTGGTTACAGTAGAGAGAATGACCGAACTGAAGTTTGTCAGGAGTATCTGATGATATCCAATTTGACTACTGTAAATTCTCCGGATTCTCATCATACTTATGTTCAAGATGACAGATGTGGTCGTCCAGACCTGACTTTACTTGGATCTGACTTATTGCCATTTTTGGATGACTGGAAAGTTGTCACTGAACCTTTTTCTTATAGCTATCATCGCTATATCTGTTTTTCACTTTGCTTGAAGCCAATTGTTCTGACTTTCTCCAGATTTAAGACTAAGAATAAGAATATGTCAAAATTTAATGCAATTTTCTCCAGACATTTACCTCAACTTATTTATGCACTGGATAGGGTTTTAAATCAAGATGCTCTTGATCAGTTTGTTGACGACTTTTCTCTTCTTATTCAAGATATTATGTGCAAATGTTTTAGAAGAGGTTCTTTGTATCACAAGCCGACCTTTAAATGGTTTGATAAAGATTTACGCTCCGAACGTAATAGAGTCAATGCTCTCTATAAACGTTACATGAAAAACTCTCATAACATTGCATATAAGGATACTTATATTACAGCTCGTCGCTTGTATAAGAAAAATTTAAGACTGGCTAAGCGTAATGCTTGATTAAAATTTTGTGAAAATACGGACAATGCATATGGAAGTCTTTATAGACACCTTCCTAAGAAGAAACAATCACAGAAGGACTTGGTGTTTACTACTCTTGAGCAATCCCATGTCTTTGCTAGTTATGATAATATTGCTGAGAGCCTTATGAATGATCACTTTGGTACAACTACCTTGCCTTCTTCAGTTCATGATTTTGTTAGTTCATCTGTATATGTCAGTGGTGATGATTTTTTACCTATCAGTAAGAAAGAGTTATTTTATGTTCTCCAAAAGCAGGGTAATAATAAAGCTCCTGGCTTTGATGATATTGATGCCATAGTGGTTAAGATTATTTGTAAAAATTTCACTTCATTCATGCTGAACCTTTTAAATACTTGTCTGAAATTCGCTCACTTTCCCAGTTGTTGGAAGAAGGGCATAGTGATATTCTTTCGCAAGCGCAACCGACCAGCTAATATGTCTAACTAGGGAACTGCAAAAAGTGTAAGTCACCGATTTTCACGAAAGTGGTATCTTTGGAAAGATCTCATCGAAAGTAGTAAAAAACTCAATGGAACTACCCGTCGCAAATGAGCCATTTTCGAGAATCCTCAATTTATGTCACGTAATTAGTGCATACTTAATAAGGAACCGCAAAAAAATTTAGTCCCGATTTTAACGAAAATGGTATCGTTAAAAAGATATCATGGGGGAGAAAAAACTCAATAGAGCCGCTTTCGAGATATCCGATAATTTATGTCACGTAGCTAGTGCATACTGTTCTAGTGCACAATTAATCGGGGACCGCAAAAAATTGTTTTCCCGATTTTGATGAAAATGGTGTTGTTGCAAAGATATCATTGTGAGAAGTAAAAAACTCAATGTAAGTAACCATCTGAAATGAGCTGTTTTCGAAATATACAACAATTTATGTCACTTAATGCAGTTTCCCAGCAGTGTGCATTAGCAATGTGATACAAATTGTCGGATATCTCGAAAACGTCTCATTTTCGACTGGTGATTCCATTGAGTTTTTTATTCCTCACGATGATATCTTTTCAACGATACCACTTTCGTTAAAATCGAGAATAAAATTTTTTGCGGTCCCCCATTACTTGTGCACTAGCTACGTGACATAAATTGTCGGATATCTCGAAAACGGCTCATTTGCGACGGGTAGTTCCATCGAGTTTTTTACTGCACTCGATGAGATCTTTCCAACGATACCACTTTCGTTAAAATCGGTGACTTACACTTCTTGCAGTTTCCTAGTAAGTCCTACCGTCCTATTACTTTGTTGCCTATTTTGGCTAAAATCTTGGAGCGCATAATTAAAGTCCATACTATCACTTTATTGAAGTCTTCCTTTTTTCTAGATGAATCGCAACATGGTTTTCGTGAACAGAGAAGCACCAATACAGCTTTGTCAGCGATTAAGGACTGAGTTAGTGAAACTCTAATGGAATATCAATACTGTGCTTTGATAAGTTTTGATATAGTCAGTACTTTTGACTTGATTGATTGGAATACAATAGATGAGCTTATAACTCACCTACCCATTCCTGATTATTTGAAAGACCTTTTAAAAATTATATTAGTCAAAGATTGATCGGATTTACGTTTGCCAGTGGTACCAGATGGTTCCGTGTCGTGGATGTTCAGAAGGATCTTCTGTGGGCCCTCTTCTTTGGTTGATTGTGACTGACAGAATTCTGAAATATTACAAACGTTATCGAAAGCAGATTGTATCATACGCTGATGACTCTACCGTTGTTGAGGGTGCTGATACCCGTGCTGCTCTAAAGTATATAATTAACGTTAGTATTAGCCATTTTCAAGAGGCTTGTGATATTGTGGGTCTCAAATTAAGTCCGGAAAAAATTCACCAGCAATGCTTTTTGGAAGCAAAACTCTTAAGAAACGTCGTCCAATTTTTAAACTTTCTGGCATTAGTATTTCAGTAAAAGATAATGTTTCCTACTTGGGCTTTTTATTGGACAGTAATTTTCGTTGGCTTGACTACTTGGACTTAATACGTGACAAAGTTAGAGAATTTTCATGTGCTATGACTAAAGCCCGCATTAGAGACAGTGGCTTGCCATTGGACTGTATGAAGATATGGTACCACAATGTTGTTAAGAAGCAAATTTCGTACGGATATGAAATTTGTTCCGGGATTTAGATTATCATGGTATCCAGCGCCTGTCATCTTCTCAGAGACTGGGTCTATTATCAATTATACGTGTTTATCAAACTATATCTACTGATGCACTCTGTGTGTTCTCAGGTATTCCTCCAATTCAGCTGGAACCTGAACAAATGTCCACGTACTACAGTGTTGTAAATCTTGATGGTTTTACATGGATAGATGGCATTTATATTTCTAGAGAGAATATTGCAAATCATATTTGTATCTATGACTATCCTTTCTTTGCTTGTCATCATTCAGTTAAATTTTCGAATCCGGTAATCAGCAGGGAGCCGAATTTTAACCATCCAATTATCTATACGAACAGTTCAAAGATTGATGATGGTATCGGATATGCCTTTGTTGTGTATTTGAATGAAATTGTAATTTGTGAAAAACGTTTTAAATTAAACAGTTATAACACTGTCTAACAAGCCGAACTTTCCGCCTTGGATCAGGCTGTTGATTGGTGTTGTAAATCTGAGCATACTGAATTTCATATTTATTCTGACAGTCTTTCTTCGATACATGCCCTTTCTAATCTTTTACCCACCGATAAGTTGACTTATAATGTATT
This sequence comes from Maratus speculifer, assembly GCA_964019185.1. Lineage (NCBI taxonomy): Eukaryota > Metazoa > Arthropoda > Arachnida > Araneae > Salticidae > Maratus > Maratus speculifer. The sequence continues at coordinate 48,528,655 of OZ025290.1, read as the reverse complement.
CATTAATTTTAGGCTTTTTAACAACTTTCAACAAAGTTTTTCATGTGGGTTGGATAAAATCACACATTGGTTTGCGTGGTAATGAAAGAGCAGATTAGTTAGCAAAATCCGTCATTTTAGAAAATGTATTTGACGAAGTATTGGATATCCCTGTTCCCCTTTCATATATTAAGCGTTATTTTAAAAATAATATAGTCATAGTATGGCAGAATAACTGGGAAACGAGTTTGAAAGGTACGGATATCTATTTAGTGCTTCGCAAGACTGACGTCACTTTACTTTTTTATTTTCGTATATCTGCTTATTTCATTTCCTCCCATGATGACTTTCCTTATTATTTGCATAAAATAGGTAAAAGACCTACTGACAAATGTAACTGTGGTAGTATAAGGAAAGGGCAGCTGACGTCACTGTGGGCTCTTATTAGTGTGGGCAAGCTGTTTTCGCCCGTGCTTCGTTACAGCACCGACTCTTCGGGCATTCTGATTGGTCTACAAATTTGATGATGGTTATCTGCTTGCTATGATTGGGCTACATTGTCAAGATGATTCCTACAATGATCGCTATGACAAAAATGCAGCGGTAGATTGGTTGAAAGAAGTGTTTGTTTGTAAATATGCCCTTTCCTTATTGGAGATATGAAACATTATATATTTGGAAAATGCCCATTGATGCCATTTTGTTTTATTTTTGTGCGTAAAAAAACATTATCTTGGAACCTTCAAAATGTATTACTATGTAGATCAAACTATAAAAGACTTTGTGCTATACATAACGAACTGAATAAACTATACTCTTTTATTAAATATAAATTTTGATATAGAGTATTTTTGTGCCACATTTGGTGCGGACAGACTACTTAGAACTTTTGATTTGCCAGTCCATTTTGAAACTTTTGTTCTTATATATATATGTGTGTGTGTGTGTTTATATATGTATATGTATATTTAAATATATTTATTATTATTATTGATATATATATATATATATATATAATATTTTTTTATAGTTGTTTTAGCATTTAATTTTGCCTCGTCATTTGTAACCTAAAATGACGTTAAAAGTATGTCTGCAATTTCGACATTTGTTTTATTGACGTATAATTCTATTATATTTTATTATTTGTGATTTTCTTTGTCTTTCTATGTTTTGTGCTCTGTTTTTGATACTAGGGTGTCTTTGTTCTTTCTTTCTTTCTTTTTTATGTATTTATTTATTTTAATTATTGTCTTTGCTTTTCTGCCTCTGTTTGCTTGTGGTTGCGTCTATGGATGGCAGAGCGGGATTTTCTTCCAGGGGTTCATGCCTTTGCCATTTCTTAATTGGCTCCCTGGTAGAGTGATCTATTATTTGATATAACATGGTGATGATGCATTTTGGCGCAAATAGTTCGGCAGGTGTGATGCCATACTGCAGTATTCAGGATTATCGCAATAGCTCTATTTCAAGAATTAATGCAAGATTTTTTCTAAAACTTCAGATTCAGTTAGGATATCGCAATAGCTGTATTCCAAGAACTAATGCATGGATTTTCATCAAATTTCAGATTCAGCTAGCATTTGATAGAAAATGATCCTTATTAGTTTTCGGTATACAACACCCAACGCGTGGCTACGTTATGCTGATTTTAAGATTTTGCAATGGCTCTATCTATAACTAATGCCCGGATTTCCACCAATTTTGAGTTATAAGTTGAAATAAGTTGTTGCTGAGTATATTTTGGCGTAAACTACCTAATCGGTGGCGCTGCTAATCTGCATTTTACAGGAACTATTAAGATGCATAATATAGAAGAAAGTTTTGGGATTGACACATCTGACAACTATGAACATTAATTTTGTTGAAGATTCATCCAGTGTATCGTTCCAACGGCACCAAGCAAGAAAGCTATTGACAAAGATATCTTTAATGTTGGTTATTTTGTACTTCTGTTGTTTAATTCCAATCTCTGTCCCAGAAAGAATCCTTTGAAATTAAGGAGGATTGTGTTATTGAATGCATGGGAAATAAAGTGCTGGTGTTGTTCATAACAACTGGACTCGATAATATATGAATGAAACGATCTTGTGGTAAAAATTAGCCCAACTAAACTTCTATCTGAGAGAAACCAGTATTCAGTATCTGACTTGGACAATCAAGCAATATTTTTCTTACTAAGCAATATTTTTCTTTTGCAATATTTTTTTAATAATAATATATGCTATTTTACTGTCTTTTTATATGCTTAAACTTCTTACGTGCTCTCCTCCGTCATTTTCAACAGGGTATCATTAATCCACATCATGTTGTAGGTCTGTTAAATTTCGTTTTAACACTTGGATATTATTTCAATTTGAGGTAACATTTACCCAAAACTTTCAAATACACTTAAAAAAAAAAACATTCCGATATTGGCAAATTTCTGATAATGGAGTGATTCCGTATGTTCTTAGCAAGCAAAAAATTAACATTTAATTTTAATAAAAAATAGGAGAATGGAGATGCTGAACATAACACACTGTGAAAAAAAATCCATTAAATTTACGGCAAAATTAGAAAAAGAAATTAACTAGTTTTACTTCATTTTTTACGGCAAAAACAGCTGGTAACATTGTTGACAGCAATTCTTGGCATAAATTTAATGGATTTTTTTTTTTTTTTTTTTTTTTTTTTTTTTTTTTTTTTTTTTTTTACAGTGCATGAAACAGAGAAATTTGGGTCAAAGTTACCTTAGTTGTCAGTATTTAAAGTAATTTGTAATTTAACATTTTGAACTTTTAAAAAGTGTGATTCTGGTTGATGCCGATCACATGTATTAGAATAATTTATCTTGGTAATAGTGCTATTTCAATAACTGGTTAAATGAAGATGTCAACACAAAGTGCGCAAATAATAGAAAATTTAGTTAAAATGTTGAGATTTTAAAATAGTTACTTTAGATTCGTTGATTTCACAATTAATTTATTGAAAATATTTCTATATTATGGTTCAAGTTTATTGTTGAAAGAATGCGTTCATTGCATTTCCTTAGTTATACTATGAGGCAAAATTTTATGAAACAAAATTTTTGATTAGTACTCCTGATCGACGCTGTTCAGAGCAGAAAATAAGAAAGTAAGGGAAGATAATTAAGACTATCAGGATAGTTTAATGTAAATGAATAAACGGATTTTCAATTTTATATTTAAAAAAATATTATATATAAATGATAAATGTAAATAAAAGCATTCGAAGGTGTTTTTTATTAGTTATAAATGCTTGATGTGTAAGTCTTCCTTTACACGATAAATCTAATCGTAATAAAGTTCGTTCTAAACATTTTATCAGGGATGCACAACCTTTTTACCAGAAAATCGGTTGACACCAGAATATTTTAAAAGTGTAATTTATTTTCATTAATAGCAAAGTTTCTGTCATTACTATAAAGAAAATTATTCCGCATAAAAATAGTGGTATGATTGTGGCCCGCGGGCCAAAGGTTGTGCACCCCTGATTTTATAGTTTTACTATCAACGGTTGTTAATGAAACACTGATGTGTTCTTTGAAGTTCTTTCAGTGTTTCGGCAAAGATGATTCGTAAACAAGACCTTTGATGTAATGCCACAAAAATAATCGCATCGCGCAAGATCCGGGGATCTTGGTGCCGAGTGAGTAAGTATAAATCACCGTTATCCGCACTTCAGGTCCAGCGTTCAGTGACGGCAACAAAAAACTACAGATATTTTTCTTTATTTTCATAATCCTTATTGTAATATGTGTAACAGTTTTGAAAATATAAGTTTTTAAAATCCGACCGTTCACTAATGCCAACCCTATATATAAGGCTATCATTTCTTTGAATCATGATAGGTCTATTGGAGTAGATTTCTGACTTTGATTTTTTGTAAAGGACAGTTTGTTGTAACGACTGCAATCGAAACTGCACAATATATGTTTGGCCAAAATTATCGTTCAATTCTTGAAGAATTACAATAGAATTAGTATTGGACGTAACGATATAGGGCAAACACTTTCATTCATGAACGCTGGCAATTTTTTCTTTTTATTACAATATGGGTAATAAACTATAATTCATTTTTTCTTTTAACAAAGTATGCGTTTTCTAAGCAAAAAGTTATTTTAGTGTATGTTCTGGATTTTTATTATTAAAGAAAAAAAAAAATTAGCGATCACTTGCCGTTACTTAGTGCAAGCCGACAAATTTAATTAAAAATTTTTGTTTTTGTAATTTTAGCAATTTTACCGATATAATTTATTGGAAAATTGATCAATGTAATTTAAATTCCCATGTTTAGAAAAGATTCGACCTAAAGAATTTCAATAAAAATTTCAAAGTGATCGATGATACGAAATTTCTTAGTCTTTGTTTCTCAAAAAAAAAAAAAAAAAAAGAAATAGTGGGAATTTAGTGGTTTATTTTTTACTTTCTTCTATCTTTACAAGAAGAAAGTATTGGCTTCGTGAAAATTTTCGACTTCCGATTTTCGACGGATACACACATTTTAGGAGTCAGAGATCACGAAAAACACATTTTTACAAAATGTATGTCTGTGAGTTTGTCTGTCTGTGCGTCTGTATGTGTCACGAATTTTGTGGGCGCTCTGTCTCAAAAACTAATGTACGGAATTTAATAAAAATTTATATTCATTTAGTCCCTGATCTAAATTGAGGAGGATTAGTTTTTGCTGTAAACGCTCAACAGGTGGTGATGCTATGCAGCATTTTTTACTTTTTCCACAATCGCTCAGTATCAAGAACTAATGGACGGATTTTCATGAAACTTCAGATTCGGTTAGTCCTTAACACGAATTGACTTTTTATACATTTCAGCTTAAGTCGCTCGATAGGTGGTTCTGCTATACTGCATTTTTTGCATTTTTTGCAACAGCCCTATCTCAAGAATTAATGCATTGAATTTCATCAAACTTCAGATTCAGTTAGTTCTTGACTCAAGTTGTTGCTGAGTAGTTTTTGGTGTTAGTTGCAGAATAATTGGTGTTCGTAAGCTGCATTTTGCAGGACTTATACGACTTAAGTCATAATCATATCTCAATAATTATTATACGGAATTTTATATCTTTAGAATACTATGATGGGCTTAGATCGCCATTTAATTTTGGCATTATGATAGCGAATTTTGAAATACTAACATGAATGAGATAGAAGAACGTTTAGGGAATGCCACATTTGATTTGTTATATGGGTGATTCTCAAAATAGGGGACAATTTATGTCTTTCGGCATATAAAAAAAATTGAGAGGTTTTCTGTCATGTTTTTATATTTAGATATGTTTGTTTTAATGTTATTCATTATTTTCACTCAAGAATTACTCACTTTTTAGTTAAAAACACCTTAAAATAACAGAATAAATGTTCAAAATGTCATTAGCATGGATGTCCACAGCAGCTGTGCCTTGTATATACTAACTTTTTCAAGAGTTAATATCATGTTTATAAAATAAAACAAATGTTATTCTTTCTTTAAATTAATCAAGGAGAGGATTTATCCAATAAATTTATTTTTAAAAATAAAATTATAGTATATAAAAAAAAAATTAAAGTTTGTCCTCCATATTCTATTTTCAAAACAAGGTCATAATGTAACAGCTGGTTATTAATCAAAATTTCATTTTCACATATGACGATAGTTTGAAAATATAAAGTTTCTCCATGGCAACAAGTAGCCATTTTATCCCAGCCTGAAAATAGAAACATGTATTTTATTTTAAGATAAGAAGTTGAATATAAGGGGCGTACATCAATTGTATGTCATTAGAATGGATAATAATTTTCATGTTTATTTTATAATTAAAATTTTTATTTTACTTATTTGCATAGGACTTTTGTGTTTTAAAAAGCCCCAGAAAGGACTATTGCATTGTGATTATATTATGGCTCATAATCTTATTTAAATTAAAATTTGTCATTAGCATGAACAAATATCAGTGTCATTAGCATGGTTTTTCTGTCCATGCTAAAGACTCATATGTGCATAAATATAACCATTGCTTATATTGTATCTTTTATAAAGTTTAATTTTACATATAAATTTAGGTATTACATTTATTATCCCTAAAATATGCATTAAATCTGTCAGAAAATCACTAAGACAGCTTCTTACATTGTTAGTGTCAGAATGTTGCTCATGTAAACAAAGTTTGCTCTTTGGTAATGTTTTTATTCTCCTTATATGTATATGCGTAAAAATGGAAACCATTTGCTCAAAAGGAAGGCTAATAAACATAGAAAAAAATATTTAAACAGGAAGAAAATAAAAATTTCTTAATTCATTTATTCCATGCAATTTGTTTTGTCATTATCATGGCTCAAAAAATACAAATTATTTTTTAAAGTTAATTTTTAAATATTTAGCTCTGCTGACTACATGTAAAGTATACCTAATACTATATTAACAACACCTATTTTTTTCAGAAATTTTGCTAACAGTAATTCTTTTAAGATTTCACTTTTGAAATTGTCCCCTATTTTGAGAATCACCCGTATATGTTACCGTGAAAGGCCGAAATCGGAGAATGTCGACTTTCACAGGCGAATATCAACAAACATCAAATACATCGGTGAAAGATCGAATGTTTCATTGCATTCTTGTACATTCGGACCCTCACCGGTGTATGTCGACAATCACAGGTATGCTCTGGTGGAGGTCGAAAAGAGAGAAGCTTGAATCTCAATAAATAAGATTTTAATCACATAATTTAGTAATTTTTTTATTACTGTTATTTAACGTACTGTATAATTAAGTAAGTTTTTAGCTTTTATTATTTTCCTTTCTGATTTTGAATGTACTGTATAATTAAGTGAGTTTTTAACTATTATTATTTTCTTTTCTCATTTTTAATGTACTGTGTGTTTTAAGTTCTTAGTCATTCCTATCAGGAAGAGAAAAATTTATCGCGACTGAATTACGGCGAAAAAAATATAAATTTCGGACATGTTCTACTTTCTGCATGGCGAATGTCGGCATTTACCGGTGTAAGTCAGAAATAAAGGCATTTAGCAAATATTTCGGACATACACCAAACGACTATGTGTTTGTTGACATTCACCGGTGAAAGTCGACATTCTCCAGATTTTGGTGTTTCACAGTAACATATACATGAATTGGCACGATTTAATTGTATTTCTTATAAAAAAGAAAAACGTATATGGTGTATCAAAACATTTTTTGCAAAATATTCAAAACTCGTTTTATGTTACCTGTTTGAATTAAATAGACAACGTAAACTGCAAAAGTGTTTAAAAAAGGTAGGAAATAATAATTAAAGATTATTAAAATACTCCTCCTATTAATTTTTAAAAAGTTCTGCTTTTCACTTTTTAACGAGCTCTTTAGACAAAATTAATTGAAAAAAGATATTTCTTTTTGCTGCAACACGATCATTATTAAACTAGTCAGATGTAGCATTCTTAAAACTTTCTTCTATATTATACATGTTGATACTTCCTAAAAAATGCGGCATAGCAGCCCCACCGATTAGGTGATTTACACCAAAATCTAGCCAGCTACAACTTGCGTAAACCTCTAACTGAATTTGAAGTTTGAAAATCCGTGTATTAGTTTCTGAGATAGAGGTTTTACAAAATATTAAATTCTGCATAACAGCACCATCTATTGGACAATGTGCACAAAAAACTAACTAGGATCAATTTTTATCAGGTATTAACTGAATCTGAAGCTTGATGAAAATCCGTGTATTAGTTCTTGAGATACAGCTATTGCGAAATAGTGAAAAAAGCAGGATAGCAGCGCCACCTATAGACAGACTGACACCAAAAACTAAACATTACTAATCTGTGCCAGAGACTGACCGAGTCTGAGGTTTGATGAAAATTCGTGATTAGTTCTTGAGATAGAGCTGTTGCGATAATCACGAATAATGCAGCATGACAGTGCCGTGCCACCTTTTAAGCGATATATACCAAAAACTAATCAGTTCAAGTTTATATAAAGGTCTTACTGAATCTAAAGTTTTATGAAAAGCTATGCGTTAGTTCTTGAGATATGGCTATTGTGGAAATTGTAAGTAATTCAGCATAGCAGCGCCATCTATTAAGCGATATACATCAAAAACTAATCTGATCTAATACATATCAAGGTCTAACAGAGTCTAAAGTTTTGTGAGATTCTGTGTATTAGTCCTTAAGATAGAGCGATCACAATTTTTGTCACATAGAAACTGACAGACATACAGACTGACTCACAGACATTTTGTAATTTTTTTTAAAATCTCACCCGTAAAATGTGTAAATCTATAAAAAACCAGAATTTGTGATTTTTCACGAATCATATACTTTCTTCAGTTACTTTAAATAGGACGGTATAATACAACAACACCCTTTACAGAAGTATGTGAAATTTATAATACTAATTTTCTCTTTTCTTAAATGACACACTAAATGCTTCCTGCATGTGAAATAAGCATAATTTTACGATTTTATAAATTCTTGAGATAAAAATATCCTATGATATAAGAAAAAATCACCAGTGCATTTCTTTACGCGTAATAGAAAATATCTTTTAATAATCCAAGTTTTCCATTTTTCTCTCGTTTCGAAGTCATTCACAATGTTGGCAATTTTCCTTGCACCTTTTTTATAAAAGAAAAATGCTACCATAATTCTGAATTTTCGTATAATAAACTTGATTTTATTTAACCACTGAATGAAAAAACATTAAATATTACTATAGAGAAGTCCTGGTAAAATGATAATTTTATTTGAATAAAAAAGGGGCTAAGTTGGTAACGTTGATTCACCTGTTTTCTTAGTAAAATTATTTTTTCTGATTTTCTGCAACTTGTTACAATATACTTTTAAATCTTTTTTTTTTCTCTGAAATCGAGAGGAAAATGCGGAGGCACGCATTTGCGTCTATGTGTCATGTCCAGCTGTCACCTAGACGTGAAGTTCCCGATTAATAGTGAAAAGGTCAGAGCGGCTACGTTTAATCCTGTCTGTATTTCGCAATGCTATGCATACGTATTTTGTTTGATAAATAGAGAAAATAGCATCCGTTCGTTTTCGAAGTTACCGCAAATAGTGAAATTACGGCTACCACACCGATAGTTGAATGACTCTTAATAATATTAAAAAATCAAACATGACATCAAAGAAGATGGTTTCGTAGTATCATGCTTGTTTTTTTTTTAATTAAAAATTATGGCAGATTTTAGTTTAAGAGAATTTTTTTATGAAGCGTTTTTACGTCACATACGTATGATTTTTCATAATCCTTCATATATTTTAAATTTTATTTCATATATTTGAAACTTATTTTTGAACTTATTAATTTTTTATTGAAAATTATGCCTTTTTAGATTCTATTTTTCAAAATTTTACATGGCGGGTCTCTGCGTTACTAGAGATATGTATAAGTGATTTCATGTGAAACCATGAAACAAACAAGAATGAAAATCCTGGGTGCATCATAGACAATGAAACATTTTCAGCACGTTCAAAATACTGTACATCAACAGTTAGACAATATATATATTGTTTGTGGTCAGTCTTGTAAATGATAGCTACATCGTATGCTAGAAGTCAATTCCATTAAACATACAGAACAGTTAAAAGATAATTTTGAACAATTTCAGTTAATAAGTGGAAATGTCCTCGACATTATTTCTGTAGCCTTTAAAGCTGCCACAGGCGATTTTTTTAAAATTAAACTTGCACCACTTTCTTAAAACAAAAATTATTGACATACTGTTCGAGAACATTTGTAAGAGAAATATATTATAAAATCTTAAAGTAAATAGAGGTGCGAATGGAATAGAAAAATAGCCGCTTACAGCAGACCTGAGCCATTTATTACATAGTTACATTAGTTATTGCTGATTAGCTTTTGGTGTAAATGACCCAACAAGGGTACTGATTTGCACAATTTTAGCTGTAGTAATATCTCAAGAGCTAATGTACGGAATGTCATATCTTTCAAATCTCATGATGGGCATAGATTGCCATTTCAATTTGGCACTTTGATAGGGATTTTGAAGCATTAATATGTATGAGACATAACTTTTTTGAGACTGGTCACATCAGACGTGTTAAAACTTTGCATAAACATAATTGAAAACAGGGTTGGCAAGTTTCTGCCGGGGTTGTTAAAACCAGCGGTAGAAACCGGTTAAAACCGGCATGGCAGAAACTGGTTTCTGCCAGTAAGTGGCAAAAACTGGCAGAAACTAAGAAACAGTATTAAATAAGAACTTTACCCAGCAATGATTCACAATTCACACTTACATTTGATATATAAACCATTGAGCTAAAAATTAAAACATAAGATTATGAATGTTATTCAAAGTATCAAAACGTTTAAAAAAGATCATACAAATACATACCTTGCTTATTTAAAACACTAATTTTCATTCACTTGAAAAACAGAAACTTTCACAACAATAACCTGATACTGTACAAGTTTAATTATTAATATTATTGTTTACAGTTGAATTTCTATTTCTTTTAAAAATAAATTTACAAAAAATTCTGATTTAATAACAAATTACTTTTCAGATTATTTTTAAATAAATAAAATGAAAGCTTTTCAAAATCCAAAGAATTACTAGATCCACATATCACTATAATAATTCTATGAGAGAGTTTTTTTTATTACTTATTTATTATGTTATTATTAAGTCATGTTAGATTACAGAAAAATATTTTGAGTAAATATTTTTTTTTCTTTTCAGTGCTTTATTTAAAATAAGCATTGCATATAGTTTTCTATTTTGGTTTTTAAACTGAGATTTTAAAATAATTGTTTAAACATAAATTACATATGCATATGTAACAAAAAAAAAAAAAAAAAATATCTGTTACATTACTCAATTTTTCAAAAATCAAATTTTTTTTAAAATTAAAACTATCCACAATATTTATTTGTGTGCATATATTTATTCTGAATTATTTAAGTGCTAATTATTTAAGGATGAACTACTTAATAAATTTAATATTACTAAAAAAAATCGGAGATTATGTCACAGAATGTCTTTATGCCAGTTTCTGCCGGTTAAAACCGGTTGTAACCACTTTCTGCCACTGGCATGGCTGAAACCACTTTCTGGCGACAAAAACCCAACCCTGATTGAAAAATGTGAGTGATGTCAGTGAGTTAAAAAATGCGTATGATTTCAGTTTGTCTGACTGTACGTCTGTCAGCTCGTTAACTGTCGTAAATTTACTAGCATTTTCACAACATTGATTTATGTTATGGAAGTTTGCTATAGCATGTTTCCTATGGAAGATGAAGTATATGGTGTAGCTATTATTTTTTGTTTAGAGGAACACACAAATGTATTTCGTAATATTATAATCTATAGGAAAAAACATTTCGCGATGAATTTTAATTATGTTACCATGCTTCCAACGAAATAAAATTAATATAGCTCTGCAAGCGGACTACGAAATGATTTCTACAGTGGCAGTCAAAAGTTTCCGGCCACTTAATTTTTTTTGATTTATTTACCAGAAAGTTTCAGCAAAGAAGAAGCACAGTTGCTTCAAAAGTTAGGAATATGTGAATGACCTCTGACCACGTCATCATTTTGATTGGATACTGAAGACGCTTCATGCAAAGGGGTAGAATTCAAAGTTCGCGTGTGCCAAAGTCCCGGCCACTTATCGTTCCTTAGTTTTTTTCTATCGGTAAAGTATTTTTTTATCGTGATTGTGAATGAATCAACGTGAATAGCATAGTTTAATGTCAAAATAGAAAACTTTAACAATTATTGCTCGTAAATGAGTGATTAGTTTGATGCTAAAAGGCTAATCTTCTCAAGATATTGCGGCAAAGTTATCGATCTGTGAACGATATTTAAAAAATACATAAAGATGGTAATGGCCTTCAGGACTTTCTGCGGTCCGGGAAACCCCGGAAAATGACTATTCTTCTGGGCAGAATTATTAGGAGAAAAACATTTGATGACCCACATAAACATTTCGTTGCAATATCTCGCGGTATACGGAATGAAAATATTGCTGAAATAAGTCGGTCTACCGAGTCTAGATGCTCACGGGATGCGAAACTTTATGGAATAGTTGGTGTTCAAAAATTTTTCATAGGTAAAAAAACATCGACGTACCCGACTGGCGTTTTCCAAAAAACACAAAGTCTGGTCAAGTGAAAACTGCACAAAAATACTATTTTTCCGTCAATCGAATTTCAAACTTTTTTGAGAGTGATGTTAGACACTACGTCCGATTGACCTAACAATAAAAGATGTTATTCGACCTAGGTTATTCCTACATGAAGCAAGACAAATGACACGTTATGCTGCGGAGAGTATTTTCTTCAAAAAGTGTCGGTCCGTTATTTGAAATCCATGGCAAGATGAATGATGCAATGTATAAGGATGTCTTGCAAGATTATTTGCTTCCTTATTAGAGGGAAAATTGTGGTCGCAACTATTCGTTTTAACATGATAACGACTTATAAAGTGTATGCAAGACTCGAAAAGCAGTGGCTTTCGCACAAAAAAAAATCACTTTTGAAGTGACCAGCCCGAGTGCCTGACATGAATCCAACAGAAAATCTTTGGAAAGAAATTGGTAAACGTGTGCGGAGCTATAAATATTCCAACTCAGCCAAAATTTCTAAAAAAAATGCAAGAATGTGGAAAAAACGTATCATTGATGATATTTAAGGGTGTATTCGAAAAAACGCTTTTTCACCTTCAACAGTTCGGAATTTTCCGATACATTTTCAGACACATTTTTAAAAGTAGAAACATGAAATTTGTAGAGGGGATTTTTGAAGAGACGTACAAGGTGCCGTGTGATGTCATTTACACTCCATTCGTTAGAATTTGATTTATGAACAATTATCTTCTCAGTATGACACTTTTTTTCGTTCCCAAATCTAGCGCTTTGGAAAAATCTGTTCAAAATGCCGTTTTTGATTGCTTTTTTTGCAATATTTTCTGTTTTTTTCAAAGAATTGACAGTCAAGGCACCTTTTGTACTTTCTAAATAAGACAATTTGCCAGTTTGATGCATATGAGAGCAAAAATGAGTTTAAAAATAAATCGGAAAATAAGCAGTTTGAATCGAAACACACCCTTAACCGCTGATTCTATGAATGTTACATTGCTGCACCGCAGTACTTATTACTAAAAGTATATTGATAAAATAATAATTGTAAATGTTGTTGATCACTGTAATTTTCTGTTACAATATCATTTTTTTTCCAAATTTGTGAAAGTGGTCGGAAACTTTTGAGAACATGCGTTTTCCTTTGTGCATAATTTTGTCAACTAAATTTATTGATATTTACATGTTATTGCATAAATAAGTTCCTAACTATTATGTCAATAAAATGTATAAGTATCACTTTGAGATTCTTCTTCATATGGGAATACATATAAATTAACTAAAATTTTTTTGCTGGCCGGAAACTTTTGATTGCCACTGTATGTATTATGGAGTAAGCAGAATTTATAGTTAGCTTACAAAGACAAAATAATTCAAATTCATTATGATTTGTACGGTAAAGAATATTTGCATAATATTTGAATGATGTTGCACTATTTCAAACATAATGAAGCTGATATATATACCACAGAGGTGCACAACATACTTTTTATAGATAATGAAGTGGGTCACAATCAAAACACTCCTTTTACAGGTAGGATCACGCTACATTTATTTATACTGTTGTTATAAGAATTCTGAGATTTCCATAATTTTCTCTGTATTTTTGTTAATTAATATTGTAAATATTTTACAAAAAGAGCTCTAATTACCGATTTATTTAATCAGTTTTAAATAAAAAAATAATCGAAAAATTAAATTATGTTGTTCTGAATACCTTAGACATTAACGTAAATAATTATTAAGGTGAAGCAATTTTTTTTAATTTAAAATTCAGAATAATATAGGTTTAACGGTTCGCTTTGGACAAATCAACCAGCGTAGAGAACGAAGCTTTCTACTTATTAGTATTATGAAAGCCGTCTGCAATCGAATAAGCTTGGAATTTCTACTGCATGTCAAATCAAATCAATTATTCTGAAACATAAAAATTAGTATGTTTTTGTGAATTCGAATTTATATGGATGTAAGACACTGCGCATGCATATATGGCGATATGAGGGATGATAAAGAAGAATGAAATCCTAGGACTATTAATTATTTGTTTGAAATCTTGCATACTTTTATTTGCTTCAAATTATTTTTACTGTTGAAAATAAGTCGGAAATTGTACGTTAAACGTTTCGAATGAGGTGCGTTCGTAGTATAACTAATTTCATAAATATTCAGATCTTGGTGCAATAGCTGTTGCACTCTTATGTGAAAATGCAGGAATGCAAAATTTATTAAGATTATATATGATATGTACCAGTGGCGCCAACTTTTGAAAAATATTGGGTGAGCTCAAAAATATTTTTGTAAAATGGTGGGACCAGTTTGTTTTTCATTGAATCACATAGTGGAAAATGAGAATTTTAAGTCAAGCTATCACATTTTAATAAAATTGCAATTTTATTAAATTATATTCTCATATGTTTTATCTTATAAAGGCACAAATATTATTTATTGAAATGTCATGATACCATATAACATGAATGCAAATTGAATTAGCAGAAAGTTAATCATGCAGCAAAACATTTCAGTCATTTGGAATTCATGGGTATCAGTCGGAGAATTAAAACACATGGTCATTGATAAGAGGAATTTTATTTTAAGGATAAAAATGAATGAAAAAATATTCATAAAAGAAATAACTAGAACAATGGAAATTGGGCACGCCATGATTCAATGTTATTGCGTGGCCTTGAGCCCCACGGGCCCATATAAGTTGGCGCCACTGCTATGTACTGTGAAATGAAAATATCACCGCTTCATCTTAAATGGGGAATAGGTCGTTTTCATTACTTATCATAGGATATTATTGAATTAAGTACGATAGGATTTAATAGAATGAAGAAGATTCTTATTAATATATTGTTAAGTTTTAATTCGATTGTCATAAAATTTGTACTGATTCGACCAAATTTTACAACAGTCTATACCAATAAAAGAACAAATCGCTCTGTCTGTGTGTGCGTGTGTGTCTGCGATGGCTAGCAAAATCTACGGCACGTACGAAGCTCAGAATTTTTATGAGAATAGCCCAGTATCTCTCCTGATGCACCCTAAGATCAGAATTTTAATTTTTTGATTAGTTTCATAGATATTAATTTTGAAGCGGAACTCACTCTCTTCAAAAAGTCATTTTTTTAATGTTCGGGGAAAGAAAACGTTTGCACATGCACACGAACTCAATTACGCACCTAAACGAAAGAAGAAGCATTTTTCGGCGTTTATTTCTGTTTTTGGATCATTTTGTTTAAATCCAAATAAACTAAACTGCTTGACGCGATTAAACTTAAGAGACATATTTCGAAATATCATATTTTTAGGTCTTAAATGCTATAATCAATTCGAAAAAATGTTGCAGTTAACCCTTTGAAAAGAAATATTCAAAAATGGTCGTTTTTCCCAAAACTATTTTTCTCCCTTTTGTCAATGCCCCTCCAGGACGTAATTTTTAAAATATAAACAAACCAAAAAAAAAAAAAAGATCTTAAAGTTGAAACTTTCTTCTAACCGATGGTGTAATCGGTTTAAAAAAAATATGGATTTTAACCCTTAGAAATACACTGGCGAAAGAAGGGCATTTTGCGAATCGCAGAAAGGATATTTTTTTTACGCTAAAATGATCTTAACATTCATATCTCAACTCAATCTTTTAAAAGCTTTTCAATAGACCAAATTTATATTCCCTACAAAAATTTCGAAACGTTCGGACGGTTAGAAATATTTTTTCCAGAATAAAATGTGCGAAAAAATTAATGAAATCAATAAAAACAGATCGTTTTCATTGCGGTTTTGCATCAGCAGGGCGCAATTCTATAGGTACCAGTAAACAAAAACGTATTCTTAAAACTTAAAAACATTCTTATAATCTATGCTGCAATCGGCTTTTAAAATATAAGATTTAACCCTTTCAAATACACCGGCAAAAGGAGGTCACTTTGCAACTCACGGATAGAATATTTTTTCTACGCTAAAAGTATCTAAACGTACATATTTCCGCACAATCTTTTAAAAGCATCTCAATAGACCAAATTTACACCCTCTTAAAAAAATTAAAACATTCGGACGGATAGAAATATTTTTTACAAAATAAAAAGTGCGAAAAATTTGACGAAAACAATAAAAACCAGATCGTTTCATTGCGGTTTTGCCTTTGGATGGCGCAATTCTATACGTCCTGGCAAACCGAAAATATTTTCTTAAAGCTAAAACACTTTTATATTCTATGGTGCAATTCGTTTAAAAAAATGAAAACCCGTTCAAGTACCACGCAAACACGAATCACATCCCGGCTCATGGAGAACACATTTTTCCTAAGCTAAAAGTAACTAAATGTCCGTATTTTAGCGCAATCTTTTTAGAGCCTTTCAAGAAACCAAATTTACATAACTTATAAAAATTTTGGAACTTTCGTATGGATAAAATTATTATTTTACAAAATAAAATGTGTGAAAATTTTTACGAATTCAGTAAAAACCTGAGTGTTTTGTCGCGGTTTCGTTCTCTTTCGGTATACATAGTTTCCAAAAAATCAAATTACATAGAGAATAAAATACCAAACAGCATGTGCTTTAAATTCAATAACTTTTCACGATTTTTCCATTTAAAAATATAAATTTTGACAAAATGGACTTAAAGATATTAATTTGAGTTTAGTTTAAGGGTCATTTAGAAAACAAATAACGCATTTGAAAACTGAATAACATCACGGGCCCGGGCAACGCCTGGCAGGTTAGTTATATATACTTAGTTTCAAATCGTTTGGTTGGATAGTTTTTGCGCTGTTATATGCGGAAAGATGGATCAGACGATGATTAGATATGCTACGTATTTATTTAATTACGAAACACTTCTAAAAAGATGACGAAGAAAAGTCATTTTCATTTATACGGAAAGTTTTGGACACTTCCTGAAAAGAAATTCTTACTCAGATTCAATTTGAGACCAGAATATTTGTTAACTTAATTTTTTTAAATCTAAATGTTTTAATCTATATACTTTCTCAAATTTACTTTTGAAGCGTTAACAAGAAAGGATTCTGAAACTTGAATAATGTAGCAAGAGAATTTTTTTCCTTTTTAATAAAATACTTTTCAGTATGGTTGAAAAGTAATCTTAATTTTGTTTAATCTATAGCTGCTGTTTTACTTTGTTCATTAACATACTTGGATCGTGGCAAAAATTAAATGTTATTGAAATAATCCAGAAATTCTCTATAGAAACCTTCTACCTTCAAACACTAACAGTTAATTGGGCACCCAAAGAGAATTTAACGCAGTCTTTTTTTCCCCTTGTATTTTTTAAACATTCATTAAAATTTAAAAATTGCATATATAAACTTTACTTCTGGATTTTGAATATTTTAAAAGAGCTTTAATGATATTAAATACGAAGTTTAATGGTACTATTAAATGAATTTGGAATTGTTTTTTTTTAATTAATTTTTATGAGATGTATAATTTAATGTATAAGTTTAATGAACAGAAAAGTGATATAATGTATTCCTGGCGAGCATTTTATAATTTACGCTTACATTAGATTTAAATATAACTATTTGGTTAACCTTTCATTTTAAATGCTTTTCAAGATATCCCATTAAACTGAGTAGTATAAAATTTCAATTTCTTTTTCCTAAGAAACAGCATCACTGAGTTAATAAAAAAAAAAAAAATGTAATCGACCTTGATATTCCTAAAATAAAACAAAACTGTATCTAAAAGTAGAACTGAGCAGCGAAATCCGGCATTGAATTTTGAAACATCACAAAATAAGAAAATGTCATGTTTAAAAACCATATAATGATTCCGCAAAAGAAATGGAATGTAAAGATACATTTCTAGTAAAAACATTCGTATACTCTTATCACTTGTCAAAAGCATTTATTTTTAACTCTTTGTAAATATTTCAGTGAAAGATGAAGGCCATAGATTACTCAACAAAACTCTTAAAAAAATCCTTTCCCCTGACCGGCGAATTTCACCGTTGAGAAACGTAAGCAGTATTTTTGTTCAAACGTTTTCAGAAATAGATATGAAAAAGATAAATTTTAACCTTAAGAATTTTTATCTAGATTCGGTTTTTGGGAAGAAACATATAAGCAGTAGAGATTTTCAATTTTCAGAAATGCTAGACTTTATTATAAATTTAAGCCGAAATTTATAGTTAGGGTATTTGATACGTTTTATACTCATTTTTAACACTTTTCGACATAGCTGAAAAGTGTTCAAATTCCATTTGTTTGGCCTGTCTGTTTTTCTTGTACTCTAACTTAAATAAAGTGTAAACATACTTCTTTTGCTCTGATACTGATTTGTTATTAAAGTTTACTGTGGCTTGTTCAATATTGAGAAGAAAGTATGTAGCATTTATACATCGCTTACAATGATACACAAAAGAATTTCTTTATGCTGTATCAAGAAAATCGTTTGAAGTGTATTTTCTTGTTACGATATTTCAACTGTGTAACAAGAAATACTGCTATTGCTATAAATTGATTTCTAATATACTGTCAGTAACAAAAGTCTACATACACTCATAAATTTACAACAATCTAATATTAACACAATACTAATATTTTGGAAAATAAGAACTTGGTAAACATTTCAGACATCAACTGATGCTTATTACGGAAAATACATAAAACACTCATTAAAATTTAGCAGAATTGTGCAAGAATCGATGTTATATAGTCTCAAACGTCTGAATGCAGATAATGTAAACTACAGGGTTCAAAATTAAATATAATATACTCTGTAGAACCTCTTTTGGAATCGATAGCTGCTTGCATTCATCTTAGCACACTGAGAAAAAAAAAACAGTCTTCATCTAGAAAGAACTGAATCTTTAAACTAGAAATATAGATGTCCGAATTATGCGAATAGGGTAAACAACCAATCTGAATAGACGAAATGATCTAGAATTTCTAGTCTCTTGTTTTCTAGATGACGAAACGATACTGAATCGTTTTAGTAGCCGCTTGATTTCGGGAATGGTTTCATAAATTACAATTATAGTTACTAAAATTAACCTCTTGTGTATATATCTATTTGCAGAGATTTTTGAATATGTTTGACAACAAGACTATAGAAAAACGCTCTGGAATTCTAATAGGAGACTCTAGAACTCTCTAGCAAAGAAAACTAGAATTTATAAAGATGACATGGAACTTTTTTTCTAGAACCACAATTTAGATTCTAGGTGAAAGAACCATATTTTTGTCTCAGTGCACAGACAAAACAAGTTTTTTCGTTGCATCGGGAATAATATCCTGCCAACAGGCACGTAGCCAGGGAGGGGGCTAAGGGGGCATACTTTCCTCATAATTAATCATACTAATTGGTCCTCTCACGGTGTCCAATTGCTTTTCTTTTCTTTACATTCACTTAATATCAACTTTTTGTTTGGCTTAGTACTTTTATTCACAAAAGAGGTAAAAAAATCGAAATCACATTTTGGAAATTTTATTAAAATGAACATTTTTTTTAAAATAAGAGTCTTAAAAATATACGATAGAGTAAGAAAATCTCATGCAGCGAGTTCTCCCGGGTTAAGTCTATAGTGGCGAATGCAATTCCTTGGTTACTTTTTAATCTCTTCAGTTCCGAAGCTAAAATAGTAATACAAATACTTATTCATTGGTTTTTTCCAAATAAAATGACAGAAAAAATCTCTTTTCTGAAAGTGATCTTTTAGGCGCTTAGTAATTTAGGTTAAAAATTATGGATCTAAAGCTATAAACCCTTTTAAAACATCAATTTAATAACTATTAACCTAAATCGACGCAAACACAAATTTAAGAGCTTTAAAAAAGTATATCTACAAAGTATATCTACAAATCTCCCCAAAAATTTATTGAAAAAGATTTAAGTTAAGTACTAATGAAAATTATCCACTTTCTTGGTCACACTGTCTTTTGGACATTTTTAGGCATTTAGCAAACTCAGATGAAAATGGCATTTATTTTATAAAGAATGCAGTTTAGATGCAAGCATTTATTCATTTGATTTCGATGTAAAAAACATTCAGCTATTAAGAAGTGATTTAAAAATGTAAAAAAAAATATACATTTTAGTTTTTATAAGTAAAAGAACAGAGCTCCCCGAATGGGGACTTAGGGACCGAAGAGAATAAAGGAGGCATTCCTCTATGATCTCAGCAGTATGTTCCGGGTTATTATCTTATTGTAAGACACAATTATTACCCAGTCCTAAATGCTGAACGGATGAGTGTATATTATCCTGCAGTATTTTTAAATATGCGAATCTATCTATTGTACCGTCAAAAAGCACTAAATTACCTACTACATCTGTTGTCATTCAATTCCAAAACATCACGCGGCCCCACCAGTGGCTGAGAGGTTCGGACCTC
The DNA here is from genome assembly GCA_964019185.1 of Maratus speculifer. NCBI lineage: Eukaryota > Metazoa > Arthropoda > Arachnida > Araneae > Salticidae > Maratus > Maratus speculifer. The sequence continues at coordinate 48,508,212 of OZ025290.1, read as the reverse complement.
TCAACTGGTAGACGGCAGGTGCTGGGTTCGAACCCAATCGCGGCTGTCGGCCTAACCGTTCGGAGTTTTCATGGTTTTCTTCGAACCTTGCGTAAATACGGGTTAGGTTCCCTTAGAAAGACCCCCACGAAGGGCATTCACCCCTGGTCCTATATCCCTAGCGCAGATAATCGGGCGTCAAAAATCAATCAACCAAAACATTACGCTTCCTCCACTGTGTTTAACAGTTGCCATCAAATTCTCTGGTTTCATTTCTATGTTTATTTTTTGTCAAAATTTTCCATGCCCATCGTAGATAATTTTTTAAAAATTTACTCTCATTAATAAATAAACCTATTTTACCAAAGTCCTTGTTAATATCTTTCGATGCAAAATATAATTTTGTTTGTTGGTTTGAAGATGAAATGATAGATTTCCTTCTGTGAACTTTACCATTGAAGCCTGCCAATAAAAGCATTCTACGAACAATTTTTGGATGAACTTTCTTGCTACTTGCATCGCAATATGCTTGGTTAATTGTTGGACACTAATTTTTCGGATTTCCTTTTACTTTTCATTTGTAATTCTTGAAACATAGTTCTTAAGTTTCCATGTGCAACAACATACATATTTCTTGAGTACATTTCCACGTTTTTAAGTACATTTTATGCAGTTACACGGCTTTTTCCTATAATCTTGGCAATCTTGTTATAAGATTAATTTTCGTTTCTTAGTTTTATGACCAGATTATGTAGTTCTAGCCATATTTCTTTTCTCTGACTAATCAATTGCATTGTATGCAAGCATTTACATGCAATAAAATATTCCGACATATGTGAGATGAAGATCAACGATGCTAAACTTCACGTGCCTGGAGAAACTGAAAATTGAAAGAGAAGAGGTTTATATGCAAACTTTGTTAACAATCAATCAAGTGTATGCAGAATTTTCTGAGATGATGATTGCAGTAAATATGCACATTTTACTAGTAATTGTCAATTTTAAGCTTTTATAAACACTGGGAAGCATTTTTCAGATTAGAATAATAGACTAATGTGCTTTTTAAGCTGTAAATTCGATTAATTATGGTGAAAGCTCTACTTTGATGTATGTATATAGACTTTTATGACTGACATATTGTAATTTGTACAATATATAGTCAAAGGGGACTGGTCACTTGCGATTTTAGACGTTTTGTTGAATATCTAAACAAATTTATGAGGAATTATCCTGAAACTTCAGGCGTGTAAACAGAATAGTATAGGTTATATATTTCGGTGAAGATTTTTTTCCCGAAACCGCATACGGAGCCGTTAACAAATTGAAAAAAAAAAAAATGAATATCTTGTGGATAACCTTGTAAAATATCTTGTGGATAACCTTGTAAAACCTAATATTGTAAAAGTGTTCAAACTGTAGAATATGATTAAGTGGCTTATTGTAACAAACTGTGTCCTTTTATATAAGAATAGCATGTACACTAGGGTGGATCGATTGTCTATGGCAAAAAAAAAATACCATTAATCAAAATCTACCTATGCGGAAAAGATGTTCTATTGTATGGAGATTAAGGGAAAAATAATAAAAAAAATTAATTTTAAAATTTAATACTGCCACAAAAGGGTTGAAATTTCGAAAAAATTTGAAAAAAAGACCGAATTTTGGTTAGGTTATTTTTGTCAAAAACTAATTACTTTTAATATTTTTTTTAATCCAACAGTTCGGAAAAGATGCTATATCGTATGGAGGTTAAGTAAAAAACAATAATAAGTAATAAATTCAAAATTTAATATTGCCACAAAAAAGTTGAAAATTCGATAAAATATTGAAAAAACGGAAAAAGATCTAAATTTGGTTAGATTTAATTTTGACGCAAAATAAGCATTTTAATATCAATCAAAACCTACCTTTGCGTAAGAAATATTATATTGCATGGATATTAAGTAAAAATAAATAAATAAATAAATAAAACTAATTTCGAAATTTAATACTCCTGCAAGTAATTTAAAGTTTCGAAAAACTGACAGTTCCAGTTTTTTCAGTTAGAATTTGTCTGCTTGTGTATTGTGTAGCTTAGTGTACCTTGAATATTACTGTACCATGGCGTTGTTAAAATAAAATAAAAAAAGAGAGAGATATGAATTACACCCTATTTGGGTCTAGCTTTGATATGCCAGTAAATATGCTCCCTAATACAAAAAGTTATAAAATTTACATATTGGTATTTAAAGAATAACCGAAGAAAGAAATCGGTCAACATCTATTTATTTCCTGCCAGTGAGAAGGAGTTGCTAATAAGTTACTAGTGACCTGTAAAGAGATTCAATCTCAATAACTTACCATAGCAGTCTTTTAAGAAAAATTAAACTGTTTAACGACAAATATTGCGCTCTTCTTAATTCCTGTAAAACAAAATAAGATACTGAAAGCTACTACAGTCTTTTGGACCGTTCCGAAAATACTGCCTATTTTTTCAGTTCAATAGATTTGAATATGAATATGAATGTTGAGTGTAAGCTAAACCGACGTATTGAGAGCAAACTCACTTTTCTACATCATCAGCTATCATTGAAAAGCCAAAATGCTGCCAAGCTAGGTGTCACATCATCAGAATATTGGAGAGTTTGGGCACTTCCGACAAAGCAGGTGCTGCCATCGTGTCTGGTGCACTTCAAGACGTGGACATTATCTCACAAAACTATGAATCGAATGCTACTGACAGAAAAAAATCGGCATGACAAAACAAACCAAAGACCACTCCATCGTTTTAGTCATTCTCTTTAGTCATTTGTAAAAGATTATGACCATGGTCATTTTCTTTAAACTTTTATGGGTGTAAAGACTGACTGCATCACTAGAAAACAACAGAAGAAAAATTATAATAGAAGCAGACTTGAGCTTGAAAAAAGAACTGGGTTCCGAACACATCGGCCACATATATATAAATTCCGGGAGAGTACCAAACAATTTGAAAACACGACGTACATTTTTTGTCATGTGTTAACAATAATATACATGTAACAAAGTTGGTTGCTATCGGTTGTGACGTAATATCTGTTAATATAGATGTTAAAAGATGTGTTATTCGAAATATGGGACTGATCTTCAAGCATCCACTACAATGTTTTTTGTGCTAGTTACACACCAATGAAGTTTCACTATGTCATCTTTTTGCAGCGTGGATGGAACCGCGGCTGGGCATAAATGTTTCACTGGTGAAATAGAAAGATTATTCTCAGCATGTTAGAAGCTTTTTGTATTTTCATTTATGTCAATATATGAATTCTAAAAATGCGCGAGTGAAATCAAACGGTCTGCTGTAATCCTAATCATTTCATAAAAACTATCTATATTTTCCATTTACCAGCTTTTTGACCTTTTGCGACGGATTTCATAGATTTAATTAAATGGGAAAATGTGTCGAACCTCCACTAACTGACGGATTTAGTAACGACATGATTTCAGAAGCAATATGTAAATCCAGCAATCATTTCAGTGGCAATAACATCTACTATCAATAATATCTATTCGCGCAACTCTCATTCTACAAAACTAATAATCAAAAGAGTCACGGAAGTATTTCTGCTGTGTATGGACCATACATAAGTAACAGTTTTATAAAAATTGAATTGAATTACAAAATCTCATGTCGATTTTCAATACCGAACGTCATTATCGCCAATTGCAATGTTGACGATTTTTCTTGATTTAATACTAATGAAGCTGTTAAATAAGAAACTAAAGTTTTTATCGTGTAATCAATTAAATATCCTCCCATTGTAATAAATGTTAAAAATGTCTAAAATTCATATTTTATTTTACAAAACAAAAGTTGATTTTTTACCGTAAAAACGTTCAAATACATAAATTTGAGCCACATTGCGGTAGATTTAAATTTTGAAATTAATTTTTTAAATTATTTTTCTCATACTCAGCATATAATATAACATCTTTTACGCATAGGTAGGTTTTGGATAACTTTTTAAACTATTATTTTGAATAAAAATTATTCTAGCCAAAATTAGGTCTTTTTTCACTTTTTTTCGAAATTCAACCTCATTGTGGCAGTATTAAAATTTAAAATTAATTTTTTTAATTATTTTTCCCTTAATCTCCATCCAAGAGAACATCTTTTCAGCATAGGTAGGTTTTGACACAGTGAAAAAAAAATTTTCGATCCACCCTAATGTACACCCATTTTAAGGATTTTATAAAAACAGTCCCAAATTTCGCCATTTTTTTACTTATAATTTGCTGAGTTCTTAATATAAAAAAATCATTGTTTTCACAAAATATGACAAACAGTATTATACATAAGACTCTGCAATTAGAATTAAAAAATAATGAAAAATGCATAAAAAGTGAGCAGGTTTATTAGATATTTTATTCCGCATGCGCGATTACAGTCAAAATATAATGTGCAGAGCAATTTTTGTGAAAGTCTCGAAAACATAGATTGAAAATTCCGAAAATTATCGTTAATGGAAATAAACACAAAATCCGTTGTTCCCAAAAGGATAAGGGGCTGTATCCAAACATAGTAATACATGCAATATTGTGTATGCTATATTGGCACTAAAGAATGGATATATAAATAAAAACCCTCTTATATATATATATATATATTTAAGATATTATTCAATTTCTTGATTAATTTTCCGCAGTGAAATTACGCCTGTTATTTTTAAATGCGTGAATATTCATACTTCTACTAAGCGTAAGACCAACTCAGTGAAAAATGTCCAAGCCGGGAATCGAACCCGGAACCCTTGGAATAGCGCTCCAAGTGCTCTACCATTTAAGCTACGAGGACGATGCCCAGCAGTGAAAAATGCTGAGCTGGGCATCGTCCTCGTAGCTTAAATGGTAGAGCACTTGGAACGCTATTCCAAGGGTTCCGGGTTCGATTCCCGGCTTGGACATTTTTCACTGAGTTGGTCTTACGCTTAGTAGAAGTATGAATATTCACGTATTTAAAAACCCTCTTTTTTAACAACGGATTTCGAGTTTATTTTATCGACGATAATTTTCAGAATTTTTTAACCTATTTTTTGAGACTTTCACAAAAATTTGCTCTATACATTTAGCTAATACATTATGTAAATTATATTTTGATTTAAGTGAATTATTGATTTAAGTGAATTATTTTTTATTTAAGTGAAACTTTTTTAGCAAACCTGTCCATTTTTCATCTAATTTTTATTATTTTTAAATTATGTTTACAGGGTATTGTGTACAATTTTGTTTCTCATATTTGTCGAAAAGAAAATACGACAAACATATTTTCTGAAATAAGTTCTTTTTTACATCAACTCTGCAAATTATAAGCAAAAAATTTGGCAAAGTATGGTCTATTTCTGATTTATTGCATTTCTGTATTACTTTTTATATGATATGTTTAAAAATTGTCTTTTTGATAAATTAAGCCTATTTCCTATAAAAGAAATACGCGGTCTGGATTTCGACCTCAGGTATTCCGACATTTAACAACTTTGTTTGTTTGTATGTATGTCGGCCGATTATCTACGCTGTGGGATATAGGCCCTATGGGGTGGGATGCCCTCCGTGGGGGTCTTTCTAAGGGAACCTAACCCGTATTTACGCAAGGCTCGAAGAAAACCACGGAAAACCCCGAACGGTTAGGCCGACGGTCGCGAGTGGGTTCGAACCCAGCACCTACCGTCTACCAGTTTGAGGTCAGAACCTCTCGGCCACTGGTGGGGCCCATTCAACAACTATCTCTCCCTGGATTTTGTTTTGCTGGAGTCCGTATTACATTACTTTACGTTGCACAAAAGTATTCGTATTTATATTCTGATTTTTGGCCAGCTGAAAAGACAAAAATTAAGGAATAAATAGAGTACGGAAGTGCCTCTTTTGATCCGTCAAATTAATCTACTTCTTTCATTACGAACTTCACGTCTCTTTATCTCTTGCTGCATTGGAAGTCTTTAACCTAGGAAAGAAGCGAGTGGTAAATGGGGGAGCTCTGACATCTTACCATTGAATATAGGGTCAGACAATTGGATTGTTAGGTGGTGTAACTGAAGAGTTTAGGAAGGATTGATTGTTCTTCGAGTAATTCCAACTCTGACGTAAAAATGGCATTTGTTTTTTCATATGTGCAGATCAGATCATATGCAATTGCATGAGAGCATATGGTACTCTTTTGCATAATTTTTTTTAAAATCTCAATTTTTACTTATTTTTTCTCAATTAGATACATTATTTTAATCTAATTAATCTGATTATTTTAACCTAACAAATAAAATTATCCAAATAACCATGTCCGCAATTTAAATGGAACTTTATAATAAAATAAAGACATGTCTGTGAGTGAAGCTGACGTCCTTGTTGAATTCTAACCATTGTAGAATTTCAAAAAATAAAAAAAAGTTCTTTCATATGCAGCTTGTTTTAAAAGTGTAGCTCATGTTACCGAATTTTAGTTTTAAAAATAATTTTTAATCATGATTTTCTTTTGTTATTGATTTTTATCATGTGCAGCCCGAATACCATTAAAACAATAAAGGACTTAAAACAATATAAGTATTTCAGAATTTGTCCCTGGCTAACACTTTATAACGAAGGTAAAATTTCATCAATAAATGAAAAAAATTATTTCTTTCTTTCTTTTCTTTTAAAGGTAAAAGTTTATTTTTGTATTTTTTATTTAGTTCTGATTTATTATACTTCTATATTACTTGTATGTTGATATGTTTAAACGTTGTCTAGAACTTTGTTTTGAAAGTTAATTTCAGCGCACTTTATATTATTCATTTAAAGATAATCGTGGTCTAGATTTCAGCTTCAGATATTCCTACATTCAACAATTATCCCTCACTGGATTTTGATCTGCCGACGTCCGCATTACATTACTTTATGTTGCATAAAAGTATTTGTATTTATCTTATGAACATTGGCTTACTGAAAAGACAAAATTAAGGAATAAACAGAGTACTGAAATGTCTCTTTTGATCCGTCAAATTAATCTACTTCTTTCATTACGAACTTTACGTCTCTTTAGCTCTTGTTGCATTGGAAGTCATTAACCTAGGGAGAAGCGAGCGGTAAATGAGGGAGCTCTGATGTTTTACCATTAAAGATAGGGTCAGTTAATTGGATTGTGAGGGGGTGTAACTGATGAGTTTTGGAAGGATTGATTGTTCTTCGATTAATTCCAATTGCGACGTTTGAAAATAGTAAACAGTATATGGCAATAGTTTTTTCATAAATACACTCTAGACGCAATTGCATGAGAGCACATGATACGAAACTATTATGCATTTTCTGCAGATAATGAGTAAAAGGTACAACTGCAGTTTCCAAAAAAAAAAAAAAAAAAAAAAAAAAAAAACAATTAACAGCTCTTTTTATAAAAGGATTAATAGCAGAGAATAAGCGGCCTGAGCAATGTAAAAGAGGTTATTTTGCTACCCTCTGATGCAAAATTTTAATAATTACACTTAAAATTGTCTTTCTTGCACATTGTGTAAAGGCAAAAGACCTAAGTCTAGATATGTTGTACAAAATGTTATAAATATTATCTACAAATGTTATAGCATTACTTGAGTGCCAGTAAGAAATTGATGTGTGTGTGTGGGGGGGGGGGAGGGCAGGAAAAGGCCTTTGGCACTTCTCTGTATTTTAAAGTTTAACTAATTTTTATAATTTTGAAAAAAACTGTCGAAGTAACTAAAAATAATTAAACTTTAAAAAAACAAAGATTTTCTTTTTTTTTGATTTTTTTAAACATAAATGTGTTTAAAAAGGATCTTAAACAGAGAATTATAAAAGAAGGAAACGAAAAATAGAAAAGCTGTTTCAATTCTTTCGTTCTTTTTCTTTCAGGCAGATTTCGTATGAAATACTACCCATTGCGGTCGCTCCAATGTTGGAATTTCTGAAAAATTTTTGCAGATGTACGCCAATCGTGACCTCTAGACCCCAAAACTACCAGTAGTAAAAAAGTTTATCTATCTATATATACATATACACATATCTCACTTTCTTATGGACACGATAACTTCTATAGTTCTGTTCCAATCTCTTCCAAACTGATACATAAAATCAAGTGGTATAAAATCTCGGATAAGTTCGTTAATGGGCAAAATCGGTCCAAGGGAGTGGAAATAGGGAGGGTTTTTGTGAAAACCGAAAATATCGAATCGGTTTAAAGTTTATATTACTTCTTAAAAATGGGCCAAAATTTTATGTATGACAGATGTTTGATAAATTTGGAAATGGGCTCAAGAGGCAAAAAAAAAAAAAAAAAAAAAAAAAAAAATAATAATAATAGGGTTTTTGGGAGAAAAAAATTCATAACTTCGCCAATTCTCAAGATATCAAATCGAACTAAATTTTGTGTAAATGCTCTCAACATTAAAACTTTTGCATTTACAAGTTTTTGATAGGACTAGTTCTTACCGATAAAAAAATTAAAAACTAAAACAAAAATGGGGGGGGGGGTAAAAAATATCTATAACTTCGTCAATTCTTAAACTATCAAATCTATTTAAGATTATTTTAAATCTTCTCAATAATATACAACTTTTGTATTGACAAGTTTTTCATAGGACCAATTCGTATAGCAAAAATAAATTAAACAAAAATAGGAGTTGGAGAAAAAACCTCAAATCCAAACTGTTTATATTCTGACTCATTTTTAAATTCAATTTTGATTTTGAACGCACCCAAATGGCAGATCCTCTTATTTAGGAACTATATAATGTGACGCATTGGTCAGTTTTCTGATAAAGACAGAACATATTTCAAAAAAGCTTGCCAAAAAAGGTATTTTGAACAGAATTTCCCAAAATAGTCGTGATTAAAAATTTGAGGAAGTATTCAAATAACAAATTGCGTTTTTACTGTTTCATTTTTAAATCCATTTTTGTTCTCAAACGAATCCAATTGACAGTTCCTTTTATTTAGAAACTATATAATATGACGCATTGGTCCGTTTTTTGATGAAGTCAGAATATATTTCAAAAAGGCTTCCAAAAAAGTATTTTGAACAGAATTTCCCAAAATAATCGTGATTCACAATTTAAAGAAGTATTCAAATAACAAATTGCGTTTTTTTTTTACTCTTTTTTAAATTCAGTTATGCTCTCAAACGCATCCAATTGACAGGCTCTCTTATTTAGGAGCTGTATAATGTGCCGTATTGAAAAAATTTTTGATAAAGGCTGAACATATTTTTAAAAAAATGCTGTTAAAGTGGGCACTTCGTACAAAATTTTCCGAAGTGATCATGATTAAGAATATAGGTCGTATTCAAATAAACTGTGTTTTTTCTGCCTCATTTTTAAATCCATTTTTGCTTTCAAACGTCTTCAATTGACAGTTTTTTGTTATTTAAGAACTATATAATGTGCATTATTGGTCGATTTTTTAATAAAGTCAGAATATATTTCAAAATATTCTATAAAACAAGTTCTTAGAGAAAAATGAAATTAAAAAATTTTCAAAAGAGTCCAAATAAAGTTGTTAAACTAGGTTTATCTGTGATGAAATTTTATTTTTTGTTGTTGAAATGAACACTCTTCGAAATCTACCTCCGTCTATAGGCCAAGACGACAGGGATTTTATTCTTTCTTTTTTTTTTAAAAGATGGACATTTATTTTTGTATTTTTATTTATTTCTAATTTATTACACTTCTATATTACTTTTTATATTGATATGTTTAAACATTGTCTTAAACGGACATTTTGCTAAGTTTAGAGGATTTTCTATTCTTCATTTAAAGATAAACGCAGTCTGGGTTTCGACCTCAGATACCCATTCGAACATTCAACATTTATACCTTCCATGGTTCGTACGGGTACTGTTATTTTCCAGGTGAAATACCAGCATTTCTTTATAGAAAAATAAATATCGTTGAAAAGAGTGAAATTTCGCTTTATCTAATTAGGGATTTTCTATAAGAAAATACTGGTACCAAAGAATTTCCTGCTCATAAAATTCCAGGACCCGTACGAACCATGCCTTTCTGGATTTTGTTCTGCTGGCGTCCGTATTACATTACTTTACGTTGCACAAAAGTATTCGTATTTATCTTCTGATTTTTGGCCAGCTGAAAAGACAAAATTAAGGAATAAATAGAGTACGGAAATGTCTCTTTTGATCCGCCAAATTAATCTACTTCTTTCATTACGAACTTTACGTCTCTTTAGCTCTTGTTGCATTGGAAGTCATTAACCTAGGGAGAAGCGAGCGGTAAATGAGGGAGCTCTGATGTTTTACCATTAAAGATAGGGTCAGTTAATTGGATTGTGAGGGGGTGTAACTGATGAGTTTTGGAAGGATTGATTGTTCTTCGATTAATTCCAATTGCGACGTTTGAAAATAGTAAACAGTATATGGCAATAGTTTTTTCATAAATACACTCTAGACGCAATTGCATGAGAGCACATGATACGAAACTATTATGCATTTTCTGCAGATAATGAGTAAAAGGTACAACTGCAGTTTCCAAAAAAAAAAAAAAAAAAACAATTAACAGCTCTTTTTATAAAAGGATTAATAGCAGAGAATAAGCGGCCTGAGCAATGTAAAAGAGGTTATTTTGCTACCCTCTGATGCAAAATTTTAATAATTACACTTAAAATTGTCTTTCTTGCACATTGTGTAAAGGCAAAAGACCTAAGTCTAGATATGTTGTACAAAATGTTATAAATATTATCTACAAATGTTATAGCATTACTTGAGTGCCAGTAAGAAATTGATGTGTGTGTGTGTGGGGGGGGGAGGGCAGGAAAAGGCCTTTGGCACTTCTCTGTATTTTAAAGTTTAACTAATTTTTATAATTTTGAAAAAAACTGTCGAAGTAACTAAAAATAATTAAACTTTAAAAAAACAAAGATTTTCTTTTTTTTTTGATTTTTTTAAACATAAATGTGTTTAAAAAGGATCTTAAACAGAGAATTATAAAAGTAGGAAACGAAAAATAGAAAAGCTGTTTCAATTCTTTCGTTCTTTTTCTTTCAGGCAGATTTCGTATGAAATACTACCCATTGCGGTCGCTCCAATGTTGGAATTTCTGAAAAATTTTTGCAGATGTACGCCAATCGTGACCTCTAGACCCCAAAACTACCAGTAGTAAAAAAGTTTATCTATCTATATATACATATACACATATCTCACTTTCTTATGGACACGATAACTTCTATAGTTCTGTTCCAATCTCTTCCAAACTGATACATAAAATCAAGTGGTATAAAATCTCGGATAAGTTCGTTAATGGGCAAAATCGGTCCAAGGGAGTGGAAATAGGGAGGGTTTTTGTGAAAACCGAAAATATCGAATCGGTTTAAAGTTTATATTACTTCTTAAAAATGGGCCAAAATTTTATGTATGACAGATGTTTGATAAATTTGGAAATGGGCTCAAGAGGCAAAAAAAAAAAAAAATAATAATAATAGGGTTTTTGGGAGAAAAAAATTCATAACTTCGCCAATTCTCAAGATATCAAATCGAACTAAATTTTGTGTAAATGCTCTCAACATTAAAACTTTTGCATTTACAAGTTTTTGATAGGACTAGTTCTTACCGATAAAAAAATTAAAAACTAAAACAAAAATGGGGGGGGGGTAAAAAATATCTATAACTTCGTCAATTCTTAAACTATCAAATCTATTTAAGATTATTTTAAATCTTCTCAATAATATACAACTTTTGTATTGACAAGTTTTTCATAGGACCAATTCGTATAGCAAAAATAAATTAAACAAAAATAGGAGTTGGAGAAAAAACCTCAAATCCAAACTGTTTATATTCTGACTCATTTTTAAATTCAATTTTGATTTTGAACGCACCCAAATGGCAGATCCTCTTATTTAGGAACTATATAATGTGACGCATTGGTCAGTTTTCTGATAAAGACAGAACATATTTCAAAAAAGCTTGCCAAAAAAGGTATTTTGAACAGAATTTCCCAAAATAGTCGTGATTAAAAATTTGAGGAAGTATTCAAATAACAAATTGCGTTTTTACTGTTTCATTTTTAATTCCATTTTTGTTCTCAAACGAATCCAATTGACAGTTCCTTTTATTTAGAAACTATATAATATGACGCATTGGTCCGTTTTTTGATGAAGTCAGAATATATTTCAAAAAGGCTTCCAAAAAAGTATTTTGAACAGAATTTCCCAAAATAATCGTGATTCACAATTTAAAGAAGTATTCAAATAACAAATTGCGTTTTTTTTTTACTCTTTTTTAAATTCAGTTATGCTCACAAACGCATCCAATTGACAGGCTCTCTTATTTAGGAGCTGTATAATGTGCCGTATTGAAAAAATTTTTGATAAAGGCTGAACATATTTTTAAAAAAATGCTGTTAAAGTGGGCACTTCGTACAAAATTTTCCGAAGTGATCATGATTAAGAATATAGGTCGTATTCAAATAAACTGTGTTTTTTCTGCCTCATTTTTAAATCCATTTTTGCTTTCAAACGTCTTCAATTGACAGTTTTTTGTTATTTAAGAACTATATAATGTGCATTATTGGTCGATTTTTTAATAAAGTCAGAATATATTTCAAAATATTCTATAAAACAAGTTCTTAGAGAAAAATGAAATTAAAAAATTTTCAAAACAGTCCAAATAAAGTTGTTAAACTAGGTTTATCTGTGATGAAATTTTATTTTTTGTTGTTGAAATGAACACTCTTCGAAATCTACCTCCGTCTATAGGCCAAGACGACAGGGATTTTTTTCTTTCTTTTTTTTTTAAAAAGATGGACATTTATTTTTGTATTTTTATTTATTTCTAATTTATTACACTTCTATATTACTTTTTATATTGATATGTTTAAACATTGTCTTAAACGGACATTTTGCTAAGTTTAGAGGATTTTCTATTCTTCATTTAAAGATAAACGCAGTCTGGGTTTCGACCTCAGATACCCATTCGAACATTCAACATTTATACCTTCCATGGTTCGTACGGGTACTGTTATTTTCCAGGTGAAATACCAGCATTTCTTTATAGAAAAATAAATATCGTTGAAAAGAGTGAAATTTCGCTTTATCTAATTAGGGATTTTCTATAAGAAAATACTGGTACCAAAGAATTTCCTGCTCATAAAATTCCAGGACCCGTACGAACCATGCCTTTCTGGATTTTGTTCTGCTGGCGTCCGTATTACATTACTTTACGTTGCACAAAAGTATTCGTATTTATCTTCTGATTTTTGGCCAGCTGAAAAGACAAAATTAAGGAATAAATAGAGTACGGAAATGTCTCTTTTGATCCGCCAAATTAATCTACTTCTTTCATTACGAACTTCACGTCTCTTTAGCTCTTGTTGCATTGGAAGTCATTAACCTAGGGAGAAGCGAGCGGTAAATGAGGGAGCTCTGACATTTTACCATTAAAGATAGGGTCAGTCAATTGGATTGTGAGGGAGTGTAACTGAAGAGTTTAGGAAGGATTGATAGATCTTCCAGTAATTCCAACTCCGACGTTTCAAAAATAGTAAACTATAAATGGCATTTTTTTTTTATAAGTGCAGTCCAGAATATATGCAACTGCATGAGAGCATGTGGTACAAAACTATTTTGTACGAGGTTTTTTTTTTTATATGAGTTTTTTTCCTAATTCGATTCATTTCCTGATTTTTTACCAATCAAATTAAGTTATTCAAATAACGCAATTTAAATAGAACTTCTACATAATAAAATAAAAAACATGTCCATGAGTGAAACTGACGTTCTAATCGAATTCTATCAACTCTAACCATCAAATAATTTATTTATTTTTTATACCATACAAATAAATAAATTAATAAATAAGTAAAATGTTGCTTCAAATACAGTTTGTTTAAAACGTGTAGCTCATGTTACCGACTATAGTTTTAAAAATAATTTTCAAGCATGATTTTCTTTTGCCATTGATCTCTATCGCGTTCATTCCCTTTACCATTTAAACAATTAACTTAAATCAATAAAGCACTTAAAACAATATAAGTAGTTCACAATTTGTCTCTGGTTAACACTTTATAACGAAAGTAAAATTACATCAATAAATGAAAAAATTCAAATCTGTCTTTCTTATTTTTTTAAAGATCGAAGTTTATTTTTGAGTTTTTATTTATTTCTGATTTCCCGTAAGGCATGGTGACGTCACTGCGACGTCGTTGTGAAGTCACATTGTGACTTTGTGATCATTGATTGTCGATGTGAAGTCACAGTGACTAAAATGTGAAGTCGTTATAGCCGTTTTAGAGCTCCTTTGTGACGTCACATTGTGATCACTTTGTGAAGTCACGTTGTGATAAATTTGTGAAAAATATGTCATTTGTGACTACTTTGACATTAACATTGTGACGAAACTGTGATAAAAGCGAAGATATTTAAATTGCCAGAAACATGTTTTTTAAAGTAAATAACATGTTTTAAAGAATAGTTGTAATTTTCTAAAGATTTTCAAAAAAAGTCTCATCTCAGTCACAATGTGACGTCACTGAGTGGTGGCCTTTTGGTCACAGATGTGATGTGACCAAAGTGACTCGCACGTGAAAAAATTCAAAATTCATTGAATGAAAAAATTCAAATCCTTCTTTCTTATTTTTTTAAAGGTAGAAGTATATTTTTGTATTTTTATTTATTCCTGATGTTTTGCACTTCTATATGAGTTTTTATGTTGATATGTTCAAACGTTGTCTAGAATGGATGTTTTGATAATAAGTTTAGCGCATTTCCTATTCTTCATTTAAAGATTAACGCGGTCTGAGTTTTGACCTCAAGTATTCCGACATTCAACAACTATCTCTCCCTGGATTTTGTTCTGCTGGTGTCCGTAGTACATTACTTTACGTTCCATAAAAGTATTCATATTTATTTTCTGAACTTTGGCAGCTGAAAAGACAAAATTAATGAATAAATAGAGTACAGAAATGTCTCTTTTGATCCGTCAAATTAATCTACTTCTTTCATTACGAACTTTACGTCTCTTTAGCTCTTGTTGCATTGGAAGTCATTAACCTAGGGAGAAGCGAGCGGTAAATGAGGGAGCTCTGATGTTTTACCATTAAAGATAGGTTCAGTTAATTGGATTGTGAGGGAGTGTAACTGAAGAGTTTAGGAAGGATTGATTGTTCTTCGAGTATAATTCCAACTCTGACGTTAAGGAACAGTAAACTGTAAATGACATTTGTTTTTTCATAAGTGCAGTCCAGATTATATGCAACTGCATGAGAGCATATGGTACGAAACTATTTTGCGAAGTTTTTTTTAAATGTCAATTTTTACTAATTATTTTTACCATCTTACCCAATTTCGATCACATTTCCTGATTTTTTACCTATTAGTTTAAGCTACCCAAATAACTATGTACGCATTATAAATAGAACTTCTACATAATAAAGTAAAAACATCTCTGTGAGTGAAGCTGACGTCCTTGTAGAATTCAAACCATCGCAGAATTTTTTACTATACAAAAAGAAAGAAAGAAAGAAAGAAAAAAAAACCAATTCTTTCAAATGTAGTTTGTTTAAAAAGTGTAGTTCATGTTACCGATTTTCACAGTTTTAGCCCCTTTGCGACGGGAGCCTTTTACGAAATTTTTATATTTTGTCACTGGATTTTAAAAACAAAAATGTGTGCCTTATTAAATCCAGAAAATGCTCCCATTAAATAAGATAAATTTTATAGTGAAAGTTTACTCATGGGCATAAACAATAATTCTCAAACCTTTTTGTGACACGTATCGCTCGTGGGCAAGGGATTAAAAAAATTTTCAAGCATGATTTTCTTTCGTAATTGAACTTGATCGTATGCAGACCGATTACCATTTAAACAAGTGACTTAAAACAATAAAGCCCTTAAAACAGCTATAAATATTTCAGAATTCATCTCTTTTTAATGCCTTATAACGAAAGTAAAATTCAATTAATAAATGGATATATAAATAAGTAAATAAAACGACTAATGATGGGTGGAAATCTTCCCCCAAATTCCATTCAAAATAGCTTGGAAGTAGCGCATTATTAATTTTACATGTGTGATTTATTTTATTTGAAATATTACGCTATTCATAAATGTATAACAGAAAATAGATTTTAGATCTAAAAGAAATATGGTAGAAAAGAAGATAATTGGTAAATTAATTTTGTCATATTAATCTCTAAAAGTGTTTATTTTTGTATGCATATGTAACATTTTTCGACGAAGGGTAAGGAATGCATTTGAATCAAAGGTAAGATATGATTGTAGCACAAGCAAAATAATAAACCTACGAGTAAACCACTAGTGGTATTAATTTTTGGCTTATTCACCACTTCACTTCCAGCAGACATGGATCGTTAGTTTCCTCTATTACTCTTCTTACATAAAATAAAGGATTTTTTTAATTGTGCTCGATATTTTCGATTTTTTGCTGTCGGCTTTTTGAACATTTGTCATTCATTTATTTTTTAAATCTTCTGTAAATATTTGATGCTATTAAATGTAAGTAAATAATTTAGTTTAATTTTTTTGTTTTGCATTTATTATATATGTGTGTAATCATCATTTTTTAGGTTAATCGTATTTAAATTAATTTTCATACGTATGTGCGATTTACTTTTCCCCACCAAAATTTAACTAACAGACATCGTATAAAAAATATTTTATTTAATTTCAGTCATCAGTAATTAATGGTTAAAGGCTTAATGTTTGTCAATTGGGAACTTCGTAAAATTTACACAACGCAACCCTTTTATTAGCTTACTTTCTTAATGTTTAACGTGAATATCATTATATTGATTATAATAACTATTATAATTAATACTTGCTACCATTATCAAAACAATATTCTTATAATTACTGTCACAGTTTTTTAATTTCTAATCACTAAATTAGCTGTAACTACATGACTTGATCGTGGAGTTTGAAATGATTAACATAAACGAAATAAATCCCGCTATAATAATAAGTTGCTGCTTTTTGTCCAGCAATTAAAACACAAATTTAACAGATACTGAGAACTAACTATATTCAAAATTACAAAAATCTGAAATAATAAGAATAAAAAAATCTCTGCTGGCACGGTCTACAGGTGGAGATAGATTTCGAAGTTAAGTACTAATTTCACCAGCAAAAGCTAAATCAAGATTAAAGATTCTTTGATTTAGAATTTCCAATAAATTTTCACTAAGTTTCTTCACTAAGAATGAGCTCTAGGGACTTTAACCTTTTGTAAAAATTGTAATACACACATATATATACATGGAATAGATTTAAAAAATACCGAAAACAAATTTAGAAAAATTCAAAATACTAATGTTTCTATAATCGAGCTTTTATCATGTTCCAAAACGTTTTTTCAAACATACATGACATTACATTCTTCCTGCTGATGTCCAATATATACCCCGCATGATGTTTTTTTGTTTCTTAATTTGTCAAACTATTTATTTCATTTTCAGTTTTCACATGGAAATCTTGCAATAAAAAAATAATTGTTGTAGTAAAAAAATGTGTTTTTTTTTTTTTAAATTGTTGGCAAATGCTATAACGAAAAATGTTTATTTTTTCCAGTCATATCTTTTGTAAGAGTTGGTTTTATCAGAATTATGTCAAAGGAGTCTTAAAAATTTTAATCCTTTCCATTCTATTCCCTCAGTCCGATTTTTCCCATTTGCAATCCCTACCGAGATATTAGCCTTCTCAATGTTTTGGGCGAGTTTGAAGACAAACCGTGTCTAATTGTGGCTTTTATCGTCCAGGAAAAACTTTGTACATATACATAAAAACACACAAACACACATATATATGTATGCGTGTATGTATGTACATATATAAATATATATATAAATTATGTAAAATGTAGTCATCCCCATGTCATATAAACCGACCATTTTATAGATATTCAGACGGCTAAGGTTCTTAAAACAAATTGCAACAGTTGTAAAAGCCATATATTTCTAGGGGTTTGATTTACTAGATCGGATTGGTGAAATTTCTTGCGATGAGGTTAGATCAACTCCAGCTGAATATCAATTTGACTCATATTGCCCCCTTCATGCTAAACTGTTTGTGACACATGTCCCGAAAGTTGAATTTATGTCATCTTTCATGATTTCGCGTTAATTTACATTACTGATAACTTTAAACAAGTTTGAAACGTTTATAGTGTTATTTTTTAAATAATTTTCTTTGCCTTCAAACTGTTTAATAAAGTTGTCTGGATTTTTTCTTTTTCTAAAAAAACAGGAAAAAAATCCGAAAAATCACTCGCTCGTGGGTAGTCAGCCACAAACACAAGATATGGAGAAAGGTTAACCCTTGTCTTTACATCATTTTTCCAAGTCTCGAGTTAACCACAAAATCTTGCGAGGCCAGAACACTGAATTATTTTTTCAAAAAAAATTTTAAGTTATAATTCATAAATATTACTAAGTGTAACATAATAGTGAATAACCATAATACCATTACGTAAAAACATCGTTATCAATAATAGGGTTAATATAAAATGAGACTTGGTTGCTAAATTTTTGACATTTTACTCCATTTATTCTTATCACTCATTTTATAAAAGACGTATGCATAAAAATTTAAAAATGACATCTAATATAGCCTTCAACCCTCTCATCATTTTACCAAGTTACTTGGCTAGAAAAATTCTGGTATTTCACTCCATTCACACTTTAGGCTACTTTCTCTCTCCTTTTTTTAAGTTAATTAAACTTTGTCTGATCTTAAAGTTTCACATTTATCAAACTAATCGATTTTTCCCATGTATGAGTTTAAAGAAAATCGTCTGGATTTCCCGCATTTTTTATTCTGAAAGTCATTAACTAAAGCGTAAGAGGATGAGTAAGAGCCTTTTGACATGAATTTGAAAATTTTATATCTTAATCATATATGACTTGCATCACAAAAATAAATGGAAGTCATTTTTCAAAAAAATAAATATTGAAAAGTAATAAGATAACGAAATATCTTACATGATAATTGAATAGAAAGAATCTCTAGTAATAGCAGGGTAGGCTAATGAATAAACAGTTTTGGTATTACATAAAATAGCCAATCAAGTGCGAGTATTATTCGCGCACAAAGGGCTCGGTACAATAAATATATTAATTAATAATTGTAATCATAAAAAATCATTGCTAAAAGAATAATAAAACTTTATGTATGTAAAAACAAGTAAGTAAAACTATGCGTTAAGCATAGATTATGAAACACTTTCCAACATTTCCAAAAATCTTTAACCCGGGAGAACTCGCTAACGAGAATTCCTCTCACGGTACCCAATTGCTTTTCTTTTGCTTTACGATCACTTAATATCAACTTTTTTGTTTGGTTTTGTACTCTTATTCACAAAAGAGGTAAATTAATCGAAATCACACATTGAAATTTTATTAAAATGAAAAATTTTTTAAATAAGAGTCTTAAAAATGGTACGATGGAGAAAGAAAATCTCATGCAGCGAGTTCTCCCAGGTTGATAAATCTTTGGTTCATAAGGAAATAAAGTTACTGTCTATAGCCAAATATTTATTCCAATACTTTTGAACAGCCCCATATTTGATCTGTCGGTTAATATATGTAGAGTCACAAAAAAAAGAAAAAAAAAAAATGGACACTTGCGATTTTAGACATTTTGTTAAATATCTAAAAATATACATAAGGAATAACTCCGAAACTCCAGATATAGAAACAAAATAGTACAGATCATATATTTTCGAGAAGAATTTTTTCCAAAATCCAATAGGGGACTCTCAACAAATTGAAATAGAACGAAAATCTTTTGAAAAACCCTGTCAAAACTAATGTAGTAAAACAATTCAAACTGCAGATTATGATTAAGTGGCTTATGGTAACAAACTGTGTTCGTTTTTATGCGGATAGCATGCATACTCGTAGAGAAATTAAGGTTTTTATAAAAACGGTCCCATATTTTGGCAAGTTTTTTACTTATAATTTGCAGAGTTCTTAATAAAAAACAATGTTTATTTCAGAAAATTTGAGAAACGATATTGTACATAGTACCTTGTAATCAAAATTAAAAAAATTTAATAATTGTATGAAAAATGAGCAGGTTTACTAAAATTTTCAATGCGCATGCTTAAATTTTATTAAAATTTCAATTGCATATTGTGTAAGCTAAATATACAGAGCAACTTTTGTTAAAGTTTCAAAATCATAGCTTAAAAATTCTGAAAGTTATCGTCGATAGAAGAAGATCAAAATCAGTTGTTCCCAAAATGAAGCAAAAAGATGAGGAGCTGTATCCAAATATAAGTAGTACTTGCAATACTGTGTAGACACTAATCAATGAAATATGGATACAGCCCCTCATTTTTTGTTTCATTTTGGGGATATCAGATTTTTATCTTATTCTTTAGACGATAATTTTCAGAATTATCAAGCTATTATTTTGAAACTTTAACAAAAGTTGCTCCATATATGTAGCTAACAGATTATCTAAATGAAATTCTTATAGAGTTGACGCATGCGCAGTAGAAAACTGTTTAATGAGCCTACTCATTTTTCGTACGATTATTAATATTTTTTAATTTTTATTACAGGGTATTATGTACAATGCCGTTTTTCATATTTTCTGAAAAAACATTGATTTTTATTAAGAACGCTTCAAATTATGAGCAAAAAACTTGGCAAAATTTAGGACCGTTTTTATAAAAACCTTAATTTCTCTACGAATATACATGCTATCCGCGTAAAAATGAACACAGTTTATTACCATAAGCCCCTTAAACATAATCTACAGTTTGAACGCTTTTGATACATAAAATTTCCAAATACCACATTTCGAAGTTTTGACAGGATTATTCAAAATATATTCGTACTTTTACAATTTGTTGAAGATCCCCTATTGGATTTTGGATAAAAATCTTCTCGAAAATATATGACCTGTATATTCAATGACGATGTTTATTAAACACCTTAGTGATCTATAAAATTCAGCGTAGTAATGCTCTTCTATTTTTAGAGTGTAGTTTACTAAAACAAAGACCTTGTTAAAAGTTTAAACTTGGCTTTGGACTAGGCGAGTTTAGAAAGAAGATCTTAAAGTGTCAACGCTGCTTTGGTTAGAGACTCGTTTTTACAGATATGTATTTAATTAACCTTTAACCCTTTCGACTCTGGCGTCTCTTAGACAAATTTTATTCGGTTGACAACACTTTTTTAAAAGAAGTTACTTTCAATTACACAGATTCAAAAATGTTCCGATTAAATAAGGCAAATTTTATTTTACTTGCAAAAGTTATTTCAAAAACAAAATTTGCAAAGAAAAATTGTGTTGAGTCTGACTCAACATAGGAGTGCAAAGGAATAAAGATAGGGATGACGATTGAGTGCGCCATTCAATGCAAACTAGTCCCGAATCCCAAAGTAATTATGCGATCAATTCTAATTTAGTTAGAATGACTTTAAATATTTGACGTTTATTGCTTTTATACTAACTAGGTGGAACCCGTCGAATTTCGATGACAGTAAATCTTTAAGATGAAACTCTTTCATTGATTTATAATAAACCTTCAAAATTAGCCACAGTAAAAAACGCATCTTACAATGGTAAGTCTAACTCTCAAACAAATATTATTTAAAGCTAAAATTAAGAAAAAAAATACTACTTATGTAAAATTCAGTTGTCCAAATTATTAAAATTAAACCTTAATCTCATAGTTAAAAATAAAATAATAAAGCAAAATATAATAAAGATCAGTTATTGAGATGAAATTATCAATTGATGCTCTTATGTTTGGTATAAATACGTATGAAAAGAAATATATATATATTTCAAATTGACGCGATTTTAGAATATCATGTGAAATCTAAACCCATCATAGTTTTTATCTTTTCAAAATTTACATGCACACATTTTAATTTTTATCAATTTTAAGAGAAAATGGCGTATTTCTGTTGCCACAATCACAAAATTCGTATTAAAAACTATAAAAAAATAATATATTAAGAATAAATTGAAATACAGCTTTCAAACAAATTGCACTTAAAAGTATATATTTTTCTCTATACGATGGTGTAAAAATTGAAAACGTGCGATGTTTAAAAGTATAAAATTTGCAGTACCGAAAATTGAAAACCGAATAGCACGTGAAATTGTTGCCATTCGCATGACGTATGCGTTACGCACAGATACGTTTGGCCTTTATAATATAGATATTAGACATTATATGCTACAAATATATCATTAAAATTATCTAGGCTTTAAAACCAGATAACACATTGAGTACGCCGTCTGTGACTTTATGTATGTCCTATTCCTCCATGTCTTTAAATGTTAATGCCTCGGCTAATTACCAACAATTTTTTTCAAAAATCATTATCAGCCGTCCTTTTGTACTTTCTTGACGATAAGTCCTCGAGCACCACTCTCCACTCTTGAACTCTCGCAAAGGGAATTGTGTGTGACGGCGGAATACAATTTTCTCAAACTATGTAACCTGTGGTAATTGATGTAGTTTTCTTGAAAGGTTTAAATAAACATAAACACTCAAAATATTTTCTTAATTTTAGTTTTACTCAATTCCGAAATAGAGAGGAGAGGGGAAGACTTTTTTTGCGTTAGATTTTCGACGATATCGCTAAAATAATACCCAAAAGAAATTTAATATAAGAAGTTTAATACCTAGAATTAAGACAAATGTATGTTTGAGTTCAGCTTCACGAGAGCTTTCACACAATGTATGAGGATTCTCACAAAATTTTAGCTTTCAGGAATAAAAATCTGATGAAATTAAATTTAATAAAATAACATTTTAAATTTATAAACAAATGTCTTAATAATAAAAAAAAGGGTTTAACAACGTTTTTTAAACTGAAGTTTAAGTTAAACTTCCATGTTCAATTTTTTTTACCGCCCCCTTTACATTTTACCTCTAACTTTTAATCTTCTTCTAGATTTTTACTTATAGTGAATTTGCATAGAACATTTAAATAATAAATAATAACAATTTGGTATTTTTAGTTCAAAAATTTGGCTTAACATTGTCTTAAAGCGAGGTTAAGGGAGGAACAGTGGGGAAAAAAGGGATAGTAAGAAAAATTACCTATTTTTAGGCAAACAATTTCAAGACTTAACAAGGGAACCAACCACATTTGGTGTTGCTCGTACATCTAGCATCGAGCCTAAAGCATTTTGTAGCTCTATATATAAAAGTTGTAGAACCGATAAAAATTTTCAGTTAAAATCTTATCTTATGTATTTTTTTTATAATTTAAGATTTTTATTATAGCAATTTTTATTTGTTTATTTTACGCCAAAAGTAAGTTAAGTTGCCGAATATGGCGCCACGAACTTTTCGTTTCCCTTATTTTTGGGTTACGACATTCGGCAAGGATTGCCGGAAAAGTACTTTCAAAAATACAACATTTTTCATCCAAGAAAAAAAAAAGTGAATATAATGTCGCAATTTTTCAAAACCAAATTCGTAGGTTTTTGTAGGAATAAAACTTTTTTCGATATTTGATATTTATTATTAACTAATTGATACTTTAAAATGATTTTCTTAAAGAAAAAAACTATGTTAATAGTCCGACAAGTGGCCTCGAAAATAGCATTTTCTGAAAGTTATACTGCAGCAAAAAAAAAAAAAAATATGACCTTAATAGAAAACATTCTCGATTCTCAAACTTCCTAATATAGGGCTTTAAAATGCAAAAGTCTCAATGCTAGGTGCTAGTAACATGAAAAGTAGTTTACTTGTAAATTTCCACAATCTTATTTGATTTTCAGAAACAATTATTTGCTTTGGATTAAATTAAAACCCTCGGAAAGTCCATGATTCAGAGCTGCCAAGCCTCCGGTATTTTGGATACCAGAATTTAAATACAGTAAATGTTATTTTGTTTAATTGAAACCTTTAAGGAGATTTAAAATAACAAGATTTTCTCTGAGATAATAGTAGTGTGTATAAAGCTGTAGATTTGGCAACTTCATGGATTACATTGGGGACGGTAAGATCACAAATAAAGCCACAATGATTGAAATTGATATTTAAATGCTAAATGAAATTCTGCAGTGAATTTTCTGCCAAAGACTTTTAGCCATTCTTTCTTTATCGTACTTCTGCATGAGAAAAATATTGAAAATTTTTCATGTGGTTGCATCTGAAGTGATTTTACTTACCCATCATACGTAGTATAGGGTAAATCTTGCAATCGTTTTGAAAACCGAAATTCGTTTTTGGACACATTTACATGTTTCAGACACTGAGGATTCCACAAAACATATTTTTAGTTTTTTTATATTTTCTTTTTTGCCGTCTGTCTGTCTGCAAACGTTCTAACTCCCGAACAAATTGAGATAGATACTTGACATTTGATATCCACATGGTATGTAGAAATGGGACAAAGCCTATTGAATATCAGCAAACTCGATTACCCGGAACTATTTTTTTCGGATACTCGAAATAATCGTTCTGATGAAAGTCATATATGATTTTTTTTATTTTTTTTTTAAGGAATGAATATAAAAGACAATAAAAAAACATAAATTTTGCATAAAGTATGAAGTCGATCGGATATTTAGTTGGTCAGAAAAATCATGTTTTTCCACATTCTTCGATTTTTCATGACTCTGTATTTCATTCGAATTTCAATTCAAAGATATATTTTAATTCGAAATGAAACGCTTTACCTTACGCAGTAAATTGTTCGTTAATATAATTATAATTTTTGGAGTTATAAAGATGCTTCTTAACTTAAAAATCAGCATAATGGGCATGCGACTGTTAGGAATTTCCTGATTTATTTGGACCCCCGACATCATCGTTCAAAACTTATTCAACTTATTAATATTCTTATAAAGTCATGCAATGGGATGTTTTCCAATATAAGAAATAACTTTCCCTCCAAAAATGTGTACTAAAATAAAAATTATTATTTAGGGACTTAAAAAATCAAAATTATGTGAGAATTCCTGATACACGAAGAAAGATTTTTATTTTCTAGTAAATTAATAAGCCCTCTACATTTTTCTTTATATTTGTTAGTGGCTACTCTAGCATATAAAAATGAAAATTTGTCTAGTTGCAATTCCATATAAATCCAACGTTTGGAAGCCAGAATTGTGAGATGTTACATACACGTGTACTTAACAGTTGCACGGCCAAGGCAACTAAAGTAATCCGAAATCGAAATAATTTATAGTTAACTTTTAATTTAAAAAAATGCACCAATTTAACAGTATCTTCAAATTAAATTTAAATATTTTTCGTCATTGCAATTACCAACAAATAAAAATTCGCAATAAAATTCATACCGCATCAATTACTTTTTCCACGAAAAAGATTTTTAGATTTTTAAGATATTTTTAAGATTTCTACGAAAAAAATATAAATGAAATAAATAACTTAACGAATTAAAAACTAGTCAGATGTGGCAATCCCTAAACATTCTTCTATGTCATGCATGTTAATATTTCAAAAGTCGCTACCACAGTGTCAAAATTAAATGACAATTCATGCTCATCTTGAGGATTCTAAAGCCAAAAAATTTCGTGGAATAGTTCTTGAAATAGAACTATTGCGGATATCGGGAAAAATGCAACATAAAAGCGTCACTTGTTGGGTGATTTATACCAAAACATAAACAACACATAAATAGCATTTATCAAGCTGAATCCCAAGTTGGATGAAAAAATCCGTGCATTAGTTCTTGAGATAGAGCTATTGCAGGAAATGGGAAAATTCAAAGCAGTACCCACTGTTAGGCTATATCGACACCAAAATATAAACAGAACTAGATCAAATCACAGGTTTATTGAATCTGAAGTTTGGTAAATATTTATGCATCAATTTCTATGATAGCGCTATTGCGGAAATCGTAAAAAATACAGCAACCACCTGTTGAGCGATTTACACCAAAATGTAAACATTAATTCTTATTAAGGGCTAACTGCATCTGAAGTTTGATAGAAATTAGTGCAATAATTAATGAGATAGAACTGTTGAGTAAGTAGTTTTAAAAATGAACAATAGAGCGCCACCTCCTGAGCGATTGACACCAAAAGCTAAGAAGCATGAAGCTATATTAGAGACTACCCGCATATAATTTTTTACTAAATTCCGTGCATTAGATCTTGAGATAAAGCTATTGGAAAAACCGGGAAAAATTTAGCATAGCAGCGCTACTTATTCAACGATTTACACCAAAATGTAAACAGCATGAATTCATGTCAAAAACTAACTGAATTTGAAGTTTGGTGGTCATCTCTGCAGGGTTCTCGCTGGCTTTTAAACAACATTAGCGATTTGGCGAATAAGAAATAAAAAAAGAATCGCCAAATGAAAAGAAATGTTAGCAAAATAGATTCGGGGTGTGAAAAACTGAAAAGTACATCTTCAAACCCTTATTGTATCCTTTTATTTCCAAATGTCCTAATTTTTGTAATTGCTTATTTAATAGAAATTCGACTATCTGCAACAGAACCTATTAAAACTAGTCGTTGGGGGCCACCTTAATACTTACCCATCATGGATATGTATATGAAAATAAAACATGTGAAACTATTTATACAATGCATTGCAATTCATAAACAAAATTTAAATATTGTTAATATACATAGTAATGCTATATTAAAGAACTGCTGATGTACCAATTTCGACAAATTATATAAAACGCGAAATTACTCAAGTAGTACCGAACTGCGTAAAAGAAACATCCTTATAACTCCAAAAAATAATAATTTTATTAACTAACAAGTAACTGCATAGGATGAAGCGTTTCATTTTCAATTAAAATATACTTCTGAATTGAAATTTGAATGAAATACAGGGTCATGAAAAATCGAAGACTGTGGAAAACAAGATTACAAATGTCTCGGCAACTAATAATCCGATCGACTTCGTTCTATATGCAAAATGTGTGTTATTTTATTGTCTTTTACATCCATTCCTTAGAACAAAAAAATTCGAAAATTTTTATGTACCTTTCATCAGGACGAATTTTTCGAGAGTCCGAAAAAAATAGTTCCGGATAATCGAGGTTGCTGATATTAAATAGGGTTCGTCCCATTCTTACATACTAACTACATACAAAATTTCAAGTCTCTATCTCAATTTGTTCGGGAGATAGAGCGTTTACAGACAGACAGACAGACGGACGGCAAATTTTTTTTTCTAAAAATATGTTTTTCGGAATCTCCACTATCTAAAACGTGTAAATCCGTCAAAATTTTTTTTTCGATTTTCAAAACGATTGCAAGACTTACTTTAGTGTAATAAAAATTAAATACCGTGTGAAAATATACGATAAGAAATGCGATGAGATTTCGATTCTTAACCGATAGAAAAAATTTGATCCTATAAAGATTACTTTGGAGACAACAAAAATATTGTATTGTAAATGGATAATTTCAACACCTCAATGCAACAAAATTTTTCTCTATTTGGCACCTGATTCCAATAATTTTGATCGGATTTTCACCAGCATGACACCGGTACATAGAAAGTGATTAATAGACAATAGCTAAATACATATGACATAATCATTTCTGTCTTTGACTATTGCTAAACTGAAGTGGTGCTAAAGCAGTATGTAAAGCGTTATCCAATTGTTGTACAACACGTATAAAAATCTCTAGTGTATTGGTTCACGCATACATACATTCTTACAAAAGAGCAGAAAATGAGCTTTTGCAATTTGGCGAGTCTGATTATTCTTTTACTCGCCAAATGGAGCATTTTGTCACGATTAGGCGCAATGGTTGGCAACAGCGAGAACACTGCATCTCTGCATTAGTTATTGAGATATATTAGTGATTGCGTAAATCGTAAAAAATACAGCATAGCAGCTTTACCTGTTGAGCGTTTACACCAAAAACTAATCAGCATTAATTTATATCAGGGACTACCTGAATATCAATTTTTATTGAATTGCGTTCATTAGTACTTGAGATGGAGCGCCCACAAAATTTGTGTCAAATACAAAATCACAGCTCTGACAGGCATTTTGTGTAAACATGTTTTCTAAAATTCCTGTTCACTAGAACGTGTAAATCCGTCAAAAACCGGAATTCGAAAATTTTCATGAATCCAATACTTTTTTCTTGTAAAGGTGAAAAAAATATAAAAATATATTTATATATAACTATATATATATATAATATATATATATATAAGTAAATATTAAGTGATATTGGAAAAATAATGAACTTAGTGAATATATTACATCATGTATGAGTTCGAAAAAACGTACTGAAACATAATAAAAATAAGATTATGAAAATATTGGTATATTATAATATTTTAGGGGTCTCTGAATTTGCTATTTTTAAATCAGTTTGATATTTTTTCTTTTTGTCTTTTATTGCTTCAATGATGAATGGAAGTAAGCTGATTTATATCTGTATTCTTTTACATAAATTATACATTTTTTATTGGGTTTTCATTTGATTTATGTGTATAATACTTGGACTGTTTGTCTATTTTTTTACTATTTGAAAAATAGTTTTGTCCTCGGTCGAGAATTGGGATATCTGAATATTTTCATTGGTTGAATTCCTCAATTTATTTCATTTTATTCGTTTTCTGATTGGTCAATGTTTAATGTCCAAAAACGGAATACTTCTGTTTTTTATTTTATTCGTTTTCTGATTGGTCCATGTTTAATGTCTAGAAATGAAATACTTCTGTTGCCACAATAACAAAAAATGCATTTAAAACTACAAAAAAATTAATAACTCAATGTCAAATTAAGATACAAGTTTCATACAAATTGTATTTAAAAGTAATTTTTTTTCTGTATATGACGGTGTAAAAAGTAAAAAAGTGCAATGTTTAGATATTTAAAAATTTACATAACCGAAAATTTTAAAACTAAAAATTCACGTGACTGTAAGTGTCCAGGGGGTACACGACATTTCGGTCCCGCCATTTCGGTCCCGCCGTTTCGGTCCCTGGCCATTTCGGTTCCGAGACATTTCGGTCCCTGGCCATTTCGGTCCCGAGACATTTCGGTCCCGAGACATTTCGGTCCCGAGACATTTCGGTCCCTGGCCATTTCGGTCCCGAGACATTTCGGTCCCTGGCCATTTCGGTCCTTAGTCATTTCGGTCCCTTGCCATTTCGGTCCCTTGTTATTTCTTTACCGGCCACCTTATAACTTGGTTTCTGATTGATGAAGGCCCACTAAACGCTGCAAGCTCAACATTGTTCGGGCTTTTTTTAATATTTTTATTCTCCTGCCCCCCCCCCCCTTCCCTCAAATTTTATACAAAGCTGAGTATAATAGTCCAATAAGTTTAATCTACTGTAACTCGTGATAATAAAATCGCAGCGAGTTGAAAATCTGATTAAATAATGTTATAAAATTTTAAACTGTCTTTATTATTATTATTTAACAGAATGAATATTTTAAGTTTTATCATATATTCTTTGTATTAGGTATTTTATCTATACTATAAACTAAAATACTTATTTTATTGAATGTTTTCGCACACTTTCTTAGAATCTTTAAATTAGTGATTTCGTAACTAGGCGTGCTACGAAAATTTTTTGTTTAAAAAAATAAAAATGCTCCAACGATCTTTTTTTTATGTAATAATTATTGGTTGCAATTTTTTTTCTTTTTTACAGTTTTCTCACTTTATGAAGACAACTTTTGTGAGTTAATTTTATTGAAAGTGGGCCTATTTCTTTGTAATAAAATGATTATTTTTTAATTTTATATAATAATGTAACTATAATTTTAAATAATTTTATTTTCAATTTTTAACTGACAAAACTAAGTGTTTTTAATTTATCGTTTATTTATTTATTTATTTATTTGCATTACCTTTTCGCTCCCACTTTCACAGAGAAAAAAATTGATAATTCTTATTTTAATTTTATTATTAATTGAATTAATAATTTTAAATTTCAGTAATTTTAAATATAAAATAAATAAACAGGTAAACAATAAGCTGCAATTTATAACTACTACAAAACATAATGATAAATAGAATATAAAACAGATTATTTATTGAGTTTATTTAAAGTAAAATTCGAAATGCATATTAATAATTTCACCAATTTAATTAAATAAAGATTCATTAAATTAAAAATACATGTATTTAATAAAATATTAATTTAATTTTCATTTTAAAATCACTAACTGTTTTGAGATTTAATTTGTAGCAATTATTCATCACCATAAGTTCTTATTCAAAAATTGTTAATTATTTCAAAAAAGGAAATTATTATTATTATTATTATTATTATTATTTTTTAAATCAGTTAGTAACGTAACGTAATAATTAATTAAACACAATAATGCCACACTGTAACAATGCGTAAAAATATTTCTTAACAGTGTTAGGTAACATTATTATCCAGATGCAGATTTAAATTTTCTGAAACAAAGTTATAATTTATAGTTCGCAAAAAGCAATCATATATTAATTAATTACATTTAAAGAGTAAGAAAAATATTATAAACTAACCAATAAATGTATAAATAACATATTTATTTTGATAATCCTTATCATTTTTATACATCCTAATGAACCTAATAACATTGTAGTAGCTGAAATTAAAAAAATATGTTTTCTCATTTTTGCTATAATAACTTCTATATAGTTTTTGTACTAGATTTTAAACAAGTAATTGATAAATAAGTCACTTAAACAATTAATAGTTAAAATAATTTTGAATTCTTATTAATAAATATGTTTGATAATAATAATTTAATTTTTGAGAGTTTTTTAATTTAACAACATAATTATTAATGCTTTCAAATTTTCTAAGATGATGTTAATCATTTAATAAAATAATGTATAACATTAAGTAAATAACAAATCAAAACCGTGTGCCGGGAATTTTTAAACACTTATAATTTTTTATGTTGGTGTTCCTATAAAATTTGAAATATATGCATATAAGTACCAGCTAAGTACTACGATTAACCTCTTTTAAGCAAAAATTCTGCATGTCAATCAATTGTCAACGCCCATCTGAACAAATGGTCATCTTTATACAAAGGTTTATTCTACTTATCTTGATCTTTATACACTTGTCAGATGAAATCACTCATTCTATTTTCTATACAATGTCCTTCTCACTCTGGAGTTCAAATGCAGACGAACCTCCGACATGTCGCTCGCATTTTTTAGAAGAAATATGAATGTTTTGAAAAGAACAGCATTTTTCGGTGTTTTTTATTCCTCTCGCTGTTATCTTCATTTCAAACGTTTTTAGTATCAATTAAACCAGTATAAAAAGTAGAATGGAGTATTTTTTATCCTGATTATTACAGCTTATGAATGACATTGAAATACTCAAAACTTATAACATAACTAAATGAGATTGATAGATAAGATATTTACCACATAGAAATAATATTTTAAGTTACTTTTTAATTTACTTTGACAGAAGGCTTTTTTTTTTCATATTTTTTATGCGAGTTTTTATATTTTAATGTTAAAAATAATTATTTTATATAATAATATCAGCTTTAAATGAAATGGCAAATTTCAATACGCATTACATTAATAATTTTGTAATTAGTGTCATTAAGCTGGTTTTAGAAAATATAACAGATGTATGCTAAACACACATGTTCTCTAAGTGACAAGATTTCTTTATTAAAATAAAATTATAATTTTTCTCCATTTTAAATGGAATTTTACGTAAAAATGATTCACTACACATTAATATTTTTAGATTCTATATTATTTATTATATTTTAATTTTAGCTTTTTATTTATCATATTAAAACAGGTAGGCTATTTAAATTTTACGTATTTAAGTCAAATAAAGAATAGGGGAATATTTGAAATATATAATTTTAAAAGCGAAAAGAACAGTTTATGTTTATTAGAAATTTTAACTTTTGTATCCCAATTTAAGAGGCTACTTCATTGAAGTTTAAAGACCCTTTCGCAAATGTTAATCCTATGGAAGAAATTTATAAAGATTTCTTGGTCGCTTTCAATATTTTTAAACAATTCTTTTTTGCATTGAATTGCGGAGATCGATTTGTATGCCGACCGTTTTTTACTTTTTAACTTTGATTGCAGGTTATTTTTGTGGGGATGTTTTCATTTTCGAAACCAGTTCCGAGAATAAAAGTGTCTTCATTAAAAATATCGGAAAAAAATATAAAAATAGTATTTGTACAAATTTATTTTAGCTATACATTGAAAAAAAAATCATTCCAAAATATTGAAATGCAGCAAATTTACCTTCAAAGATTTCTACCAAAGGATTAGCGGGCCTTTTTGTTTGACTGAAGTAGAATCTTTACAGATAAGTCATTTGTTTAACACTATTTCTAGTGGTGTCAAATGATACTTTTTTTTAAAGATTTGACTTGTGTTTATTTCGCTTGTAGTTTTTGAATGTAATAAGCATAAAAAGTCTTTAATGTATTAAAAATGATTTGTAATACCTGCATTGTTATATGTAAAAAGGTTGTTAGACGTAAAAAGTCATTTCGTAGCAATAATTGTTATATGTAAAAAGATTAACGCAAACTTTTAAACAGTTTTTTAATAGCGAAATAAAATAATTACTTAAAAAATAAAAAAAGTTTTAGTCAGTCCCTATGCAGAATTTAAAAAATAATGTGGCTTTATCACAATTCCATGTTAAGATCCCTTTAAAAAAAAGGGGGGGGGGAGAATTACACTTTCTTACCACTGAAAGCACAAAATCTCAAAATTTCCAGGGGGGGGGATTTGATAGCTCCGGGGGGAATGATCCGCCCCTGAATTCAACACTCTAAAATGTTCCCTATACAATTATGTCAGATATTTCCCGCGCACAAAATTTCAGTTTGCTGGAGAAGGGTTGGAAATGTCTGAGGACCGAAAAGTCCAAGGACCGAAATGTCTCGGGACCGAAATGGCCATGGACCGAAATGTCTCGGGACCGAAATGTCTCGGGACCGAAATGTCTCGGGACCGAAACGTCTCGGGACCGAAATGGCCAGGGACCGAAATGTCTTGGGACCGAAACGTCTCGGGACCGAAATGTCTCGGGACCGAAACGGCGGGACCGAAACGGCGGGACCGAAACGTCCTGCTTCTAGTGTCCAGGCATATGAATAGCATTCTGTTATTACGTAAGCTAAGCTGTAATAATCATAAAAATGTTATTGTTTTTTAACACTCCATCGGGCGCGCTGTATCAGAGATACATGCGTAAGAAATTCGTCGTTTTCGAAAAGAAAAGGGAGTTTTACGACCTTGACCTTCATAGTGTCTGTTCTTCCGGTCATTTCTGTGCCTGGAATGCAGTGGTTTCAAATTTTTGTCGATAGGAATTTCCGTTTTCTCGCTATATTAAGGATTTATACAGGAAAAATTCGATCAATTCGAATTAAATATGTATTGCTTTATTCTAATTCTATTATTTTTTCTGTATTGATTAAATTGAATATTTCACATAATACGTTAATTTTGTTTTAAAGATATGTTCGTATGTTACCCATCATTATGCCATTGTATTTTAACATTTTCATTGTATGTAAATTGTATTTTGTACTTAATTAAAAAAAAAAAAATGGCGAGGAAAGGTCTAGGTGTAGGGGAGGTGGAGCCTGGAACTAAAAAGAAAAATAATATTTTAAAACTCATTTTTAAACAATATATGATGCTGAAATACAGAATGCATCTGTTAGATACAACGCTCCTGATGGTGCAACTTTTGAGGCTCGCCCGACGGAGTGTTAAATATAGAAATCATTTATAACTCTAAAGTATAGTCTTTGAAAATATTATTTTTCAAATAGTCGTTGTAATTTGCCATATTATTATTATTATTATTACTAGCTGCACCCGTCGAAATTCGACGGAAAAGAGTATACATTGGATGTGATATATATCAGTTTTATAATACACAATAATATACAGAGCAAAATAAACAATTGCCACTTCTTAAAATAGGGATTACATAATCTTTCATGATGAAGATACACAAACTTCAGAAAATAATAAAAAATAAGGAAAACAGCACATAAAGTATTATGTTGGACTTAACTTCAGCTACAAATCTTTTTTTAATGTGGTTTCTAAACATTAAACATTATTTAAATGCCAAATTGTTTAGGAAGTTAATACCTCAGAAGACGAATTCAAAAATATCTTCATAGTTTATTTTTTCTCCGTTTAACTTGGTAACTCTACAATAATTATAGTATCAATAAAATATTTTAATTATTATAGAAACAGGGAATTAAACTGCATAACCAATCCACTAAACATTTATAGCACTTGCAATAAATTTAATTTATTTATTGGTTTGTAGCCTCCATGAACTTGTCAAAATTAATTTTATTGTCATGACAACGAAAAGAAAAACGATATCTTTGTTATAAAAAAGAACAAAATTTTTGTGTTTGTTGTTGATAAGCAGAAAATACTTTATTTATTTTTATTTTAAATAATAACTTAATACAACAAAATGATTTTAATTAATTTTTGATATTATGTAAAATAGAAATATCGTAATACCGTTATATCACAGGATATTTTTTTCTAATATGACATCATTTACACCTTCTGAAACACTCATCCTTTCCAGAAATAAAAGCGTGATTTATGCAGTTTTTTAAAAATTCCTTAGTTTGATAAAATATTTATTTTAATTAAATGGAAATGGCTCAATTTATAGAAATATTTTCATTCGTGCACATCGCGGACCTTTAAATAAATTGAAGTTCAGTTTATTTAGATGCAGGAAAAAAAGTCAGTGAATATGACATCATCACTGAAAAAGCTATAACAATGTATATTATATTCATGGAACAAACTTATCTGTTTTCTCAATGACGACATTTTCTCCATCGATAAAATTTCGCTTTAGATATTATATTTTATAAAAGTTTATTTTCTGTTATTTTATTTACATAATACCTAATAATATCACACAGTAAATAATCTGTGTATTGTACAGCGATTAGTGAATAATTATGTACAATCATTTTATTACGATTAAATTTTACGAAAACCATTATATTTTTTCTTTGAAATGCAATTACACATTCACCGATGAGATCAAGATCCTGATTGGTGAAAAGGAATAAAACAAAATAAATTTTTATTATAGTGAGAAAAGCTTAACCTGTTGCCAGTGTTTTGAAGAAATGTCAAGAAAAAGCTTTTAAAATTAAAAATAAAATATAAAAATGGAAATAAATTAAAAATTAGCCAGAATGGGCACATCTACACATAAACAGCTTTCATTTAAAAAAATAATTATCAAAATCGGGCCAGTAGGAAGCTCAGGGCTGATGACTAAAAAAACAGCCAGGTGTTTTAAATATATAGATTATTAATTTGTTTTATGCTGGGTGTTTAATTTTGAAATGGATTTTTCTAAACAAACATTCTTAAAATTCCGGTAATCACCGGGTATTTTAGCTAGTAATCTATAAATATGTGGGCCATAGCCTTTATTACTTCTGCCAAATTTAACTTTCCACGTTCGATAGTTCACGAGAAAAGCGGCTGGGACAGACAAACTGACACAGGTATGATATTATAATTGTTAAATTTTTATGTACGTTCGTAATTATGTAATTACGTAGCACATATAGTCATCGTTCAGTCCGTCTGTATGCCCATTTATTCGCATATAACTGAGCTACAACTATCCAACCGAATCATCATAAGTTTAAAGTATATAACTGTTGCATAATTTTGTTGAGTCATTTCAATGTTTAGTTTAATGGCAGGGAAAAGTATTCCGTTGCATTACGATCAAAGGGAAAAAACAGTTTCTAGTGCATTTTAAGGATGTTACACTCTTTCGAACATAACAAAAAAAAATATATGCATGTATGTGAAGTATATACTAAATTACACATTCTGTACAATCTGTGATGCAAAGAATATTTGTTATTAATTTACAGAGGCACACAAAAGTATTCCATTACATAATAGCATAAGGGGAAACAATGTTTGGAACGCGTTTTAGTTATATTAAACTATTTCACATTTTATGAAATTGATATAAATTGTTGAGATTTACTACTAGTTACTTTCTTTATAATAGAAATCAAATAGTATTTACAGGAACACGCAAAAGATTTCGGCTACTATACTGTATCCGAGAAACTATTTTATTACACTTCATTATAGTGCGAACTCACTTCATTTGCAACGTTTGACATGTAATTTCCGACTTGTTAAACACAGAATCCAAAATACAAAATGAAAACATATGAATCTTAACACAATGACTTTAAGCAAAACATTTCACATGTATTTAAATGCAAACAAAAGTGATATCTTAAAAAAATGAAAATCATATTGCATTTTGTAAATAGGTGCAGGAAAAACTTTCAAAATAAATCTTTTTGTAACGGAAACCTAAAATTTTCCAAAATTTTCATGATTTCGGCAAAAAGAAACAAAATGCAGTGTGCTTACTATAGACGGTTGTCTTCCTTAACTAGAAGTTATTTTAGAAAAAAAAAAGTGCTGCACGTAGGGGAAAACTTATACATATAAGAAAAATGTGACTATGAGACCCTTAAGTAAATAATAAATAAAATAAAATAAAATAAATAACAAAATTTAACAAATTACGACTATTTGGAAAATGATATTTTCAAAGATTATAAATAAATTCAATTTTAAAGACTTATAAATAAATTCTATATTTAAATTGATAATAATAATAAACATCATTTTTATGATGATCGTAACGGGTCATATATTACGTACGCCATGCGTTAAACATTAATATTCCTAGATAAATGATAAAAGACAGTAGTTTATAGATGTACATGTACAACTTTAACCGTTTAAAATGTGTGCATTTTTACTTGATGACTCCAATCAGACTGACTTTTGAATGCCTAATATTATGTACGACATGGATTAAACATTAATATTGCTGGACCCATCATAAACAAATTTTAAATGAAATTTCAGTTATGTTGCACATTTTAAATTTTTACACCGTTGCGTAGAGAGAAAATTCACTTTTAAATGAAATTTGTTTGAAATCTTTATCACAATTTGCTTTCAAATTATTATTATTTTTTAAATTTTTATTACTTTTTTTTCTCTTTGTGGCTTTAGAAATATTCAATTTTTGGATATTAAACATGGACCAATCAGAAAACGAATAAAAAGTTGCGGAATTCAACCAATAAAAAGATACATATATACCTCAGATTTCCCAATTCTCTACCGAGGACAAACACTATTTTCCAAATAGTTAATAATAAAAAAAATAAAGAAAAACAGCATAAATAGTTAAAAAAATCTTGGTAAACTAATTTATTTGAAATTTTTTTGCAAATGCCCATCATAGAAGATTGCAAAAAAGGTTTGGTTTATTTTTGTCGGCCGATTATCTACGCTAGGGATATAGGCCCATGGGGGAGTGCCCTTCGTGGGGGTCTTTCTAAGGGAACCTAACCCGTATTTACGCAAGGTGCGAAGAAAACCACGAAAACTCCGAACGGTTAGGCCGACAGCCGCGATTGGATTCGAACACAGCACCTGCCGTCTACCAGTTGAGAGGTCAGAACCTCTCGGTCACTGGTGAGGCGATTGCAAATAAGGACTTAATGCCTCTTCTTCCCCATAAAAAATGACCCCCAGTAAAACCGGTTTACTAGGCCTGATGCGCGATTCTAGTTTTAGGTATTTTTATTCAACTCAAAAATAATTATATATTTAAACATAGGTGATCAAAAATGTACTTATGAAAAAAGAAAGAAACCCAATACTTAGAAATAATAAGATTTTCCGGCTCGATTCAGGATTTTACTTTTAAAGTATTTTGATTATTTCAAATTGAAAATTAACTTTTTTAATCGCAAAAGTACTT
Organism: Maratus speculifer; assembly: GCA_964019185.1. Lineage (NCBI taxonomy): Eukaryota > Metazoa > Arthropoda > Arachnida > Araneae > Salticidae > Maratus > Maratus speculifer. Next base: position 48,470,489 of record OZ025290.1, on the reverse strand, counting down.
ATTAAACAAAGGGCCCTGTTTAAAGTAAAATGGGGATATCCGATCTAAAATCTTTCATTGGGTGTGATAACATGGATATACACCAGCTGGGCACAAAAATCGATTTTTGTCAAGTTCAAATCGGGTTGACTCTGTTTCAGTTTGGATTTTTTAGGAAATATTGTTCAATTTTTATATATTTTTAAAATTTAATATTTTTAGATTTTTTAAAAATTTAACATTTTTAGATTTTTAAAACATAATGTATTTAGATTTTTTTTAAAAAATTAATATTTTAAGTGTTTTTAACTTTTTGTGGCAAATTCATGACACTAGTAAGATGAATCCCATTTTAATTTTTTATCTTAATATACTAAATTTTGTCGTCTTTAAAATAAATTTTAATCTGAATTTTTCCTGCACTCTTAAATAATTTGTACGCATTTTTAAAAAAAGTCAAGTTTACTTGAAAAAAAAAAAAGCTTTGCGCACTTGAAAAATACGCGGGACATTTAAAAAAATAAAATCGCTCTGTGACTCATTAAACATGTCTAGAGTAATCCACACTAGACTGAAGCTTACTCAAAACAGACGTTTTCTTTATTTCGTTGAAATTTTGTTCAGGTTTTACTACATTTCATAAAATTTAAGAGAATGTACTTTCTACGAAGGGGAGTCCAAAAATAAGTTTCTCATGTCGACTATGGTCAGATTTGTGTATAAAAGTCAAAAATCTAAATAATACATTAACACGTTCGCTGCCGCTTACTTGAAGATGTGATGATAGTTAATGCCGCACGGTAGAAGTGGTTTTTTTCCAGAAGCCGATTTACTTTTTATAACAAAGAATCAGTGAAAGATTTTCCCGCGCCAGCGCGTGACTGGCTATTAATACATCATTCCACATCACGTGCTGGCGCCTGAATGGCCCCTTAACGTTGGCGCCATATCACGCGCTGGCACGTGATTGGCAGTGAATGTGCTAAAGATAAGGCGTATCTTTATTTTTTCACATAATTACCAAGTACATTGCGATTGCGACATTTGTCATACCGCTTTATAGGCATCATAAAGATCTTCAGGAAAAACTCGGGGCTTTGCATATGGAAGAAGCGTTTAACGGCTTGTCCGTATTCAAAACCCTGATGTTTTCCTTGAGGACTTTTTGCAGCTTATCAAGTGGTATGGCAAATTTCTCTACTTGCTTGATACTTATGTTGACAAATAAAGTTGTGTCGTATCTTTAATGTTTCATTATATATTTAGTCTTTCATACACACCTCTGTTCACAGACGCCAGGGGAAACTTATTTTAGGACTCTCCCTCGTACATTGATGCAGATATTCTTTTTAATTGTTTATGCTTTGACAGTACATTAATCCTTTATATTCTGACGGTACTTTTAAGTACTATTAACCTCTTGCGGCGCGGTGGTATATTTATGAAACCACTTAATTTTAATTCCCAAATGCCACATTGGCACTGGAATTTTGGTAAAAAAATTTCGGTTTATTGAATTTGTGAAATATAGTGTTTTCTTATTTACAAATAAAGTTGTTTTCAAATTACGGTGTCAATCATTAATTTCAACACTTAAGCAAAGAATTCTGCGCCGCAATGGGTTAAAGGAAATCCAATGTGAAATTTATTTAATTTTCTACAAACAAAATTACATAGCATTTTCATTAAAATAATTCGGTCAATCATATTGAGAAAGCACAGTGAAACAGTTGAAGCTAAATATTTTTCAAGACGGTTATTTTCTCAACCATTTACCAATTTCCTCAACCAGGTGCAGTTTTTATTCTATTAAAGCTGAATAGTACCCCTTTTCAAAAGAATTTTTTTTTGGAAACAGTCACATTAAAAACAATGAAGTCTTTGTTTGAGATTTTAAAATAAAACTGATTCTGGTTAAAACAAAAAAAAAAAAAAATCATTTTAGAAATTATCATTTAGTTCAATTTAAAAATTCTTGAAAATTTTGTATTTTTTAAAACTTTTATAAAACTTTTTTATTTTATATATTTTTTAGTTATTTTAAGTGACTTATTTTCATCGGGTTATTGGGAATAAAAGTTAGTATGGAATTAAAGATGTAAATTTTATTTAATAAAAAAAAAAAAAAAAAAATCTAGCACGAAACATGGAAACAACACGAAAAATTTGAAAACATTAACTTTGACTTAAATATATATATATGTTACAGGCCAAACCCGATTTTAGGCCAAACTAGATTGGCCTAGTCCAAACTAGTCTATCCTAATGCCCATCGGATTGACTTGTTTTTCCTAGGCCAAACTAGTCTATCCTAATGCTCATAGGATAAACTAGTTTTTCCTAGGCCAAACTAGTCTATCCGAACGCCCATCGGATAAACTAGTTTTTCCTAGGCCAAACTAGTCTATCCGAACGCCCATCGGATAAACTAGATTTTCCTAGGCCAAACTAGTTCGGCCGAACGGTCATTAGGATGAACTAGTTTAGCCTGCTATTCATTGGTTTGAACTAGTTTATCCTAGGCCGCACTAGATTGTACTAGGCCAATTCAATTTGGCGTGATTTTATTGAATCTAAAGATCGCCACGGCGCCAACTTTCTAGTTTTGATCTAATTTATCCTAGGCCGATGCAATTTGACTCGCTTTTAGCTCACATACTATCAAAGTGTGAGAGCTAATGTGCTCATAGATTCTGTGTGTGTGTATGTAACCATGTACGTATGTATGTATGTACGTACGTATGTACATACTTATGTACGTACGTACGTCGGGCTAATATATAGCGACTAATATAACGGACTAATGTGGAATTAATATAACACAAGCACCCAAGTGTTGGAATTTGGAATTTGGGTGCGATTTAGTTCAAATCAGCCGGCTTCGCCCGCTATCGGGCCCCTTGTTTTATATAAAATCTCGAAACGGGCGTATGTTGAAGCAAATGAACCCCGAAGAAAAAAAAAACATGATGATAAATATTTAAGAAAAAAGATTCCGCATCGAAATACCACTATTTCCTAATAGTAATTTTTGTAAAAATGTTATATTCTTGTTGGAACATTTTGAAACTTACAGTTTATGAAACTTACAGTTTTGAAACTGACAATTTATGACATTTGATATAAATTTATAAAAAAAGTCACATTTCGGCGTGAAAGAGGGTGTGGATGCGAACAAAATCGCGAAATATAACGGAAATTCTAGCTTTTAAAGCACCGCGACCTCAAGTAACATATCTACTATTAAGTTGTTTAACGGAGTTTCATTCAGATACAGTTTTGTTAATAACAGAGTGCACTCCTTGGTGTTGGAATGAGAAACTAATATAACGTGGCTTAGTTAAAACTTGCTGGCTTCGCCCGCTATCTGACTGGCCTAGGCAGCGGGGTTATGGTTGGAAATTCGTTCGCTTCAAGGCTCTTTCGAAAAGGAGGATTACATTCGGCGGTGCGTACTCAGCATGCTTGCTACGATTTGAATTTCGTTCCCTTCGAAGTTCCTTCGAAAAGAAAGAGGGCATTCGGCAGTACGTGTGCAGAACACCTGCTATACGCTGTCGCAAGCTGTAGGGATGCGGCTGAAGAACTAATGCACGAAATTTCATAAAAATTTACATTCAGGTAGTCTCTGATCTAAATTGATGCTGATTAGTTTTTGGTGTAAATCTCTCATTAAGTGGAGCTGCTGTTTTGCATTTTTTATGATTTACGCATTAGCTTTATTTTAACTAATACACGAATTTCCATCAAACATCAGATGCAGTTCGTCCATGAGATGAGTTGGTGTTGTTTCTATTTTGAAGTAAATCACTCAACATGGCTATGCTACGCTGCATTTTTAACAGTTTTTACAATAGCTGTATCTCATGAACTAATGAACGGAATTTAATATAAATTTATATTCAGATAATCCCTGATATAAATTGATTCTGATTACATTTTCATGTAAATCATTCAAAAATCACTATTCGTCAATAGTGGCATTAAATGCGGAACATATTTTTATAAATTTATATCATGTGTCATAAACTATCTTAAAGTTTCAACTAGATCAACCTAGAATTTCAGTTATATTTCCTGATTTTCTTCGCCCCCCCCTCTTTCCCTTTCGTAATTTGACTTTTTTTTACAATTTTTATTATGTGTTATAAATTATCACAAAGTTTCAAACAGTTCCAACAAGAATTTAACATTTTTACAAAAATTACTAATAGAAAATAGTGGTATTTGACGCGCCATCTTTTTTCTTAAATATTTAACATTATGTTTTATTATGTTTCTAAAAGTTTCAAATAATGGTAATATTTAATTATCAGCTAAAACCTTAAAAAGTGCTGAGATAAAAAAAAATCTAGCGTCCTCTTACTCTACCCCCCCCCCCCCCCCATCCTAATTTCAAGTGTGATGCTTTATTTAAGCTTTTTCTTATTTTTAAAAGGATTCGGATATTTAGTTTCTTAATATGAACAATTTCGCCTGAAGTGATGTGTGCAAAAACCAATATCTGTTACGAATTAAAAATCTTTTCATAAAACCGAAAGTCTCTATCCGATTGAAAAAAAAATCCGTTCTACGTTTATATCTCAGAACCCCCAAAATTAATCAGGTAAACGCCTTATCAGAAGGAACATACATCCAAAATTTGAAACAAATCGGTAAATTCTCTGTGAAAAACCTATTTACATAAATTAAGAGTGTTACCTCCCATTTCTCCTTTCTTTATACGTAAACAATGAACACCCACAACTGATCATGGATGTACCTTATCAAAATGATATTATACCTAAAATTTTAATAAAATCTGATCATTTTGCATGGAAAACTGACTTAACTAAATTAAGGAGGTGTGTGTGTGTGTGGGGGGGGGGTGCGGATTAGCCTTTTGTTCTCCCCCCCTTATTCTTATTCAATGAACCCTGAAACTAATCAGGAAAGTTCATTATCAGGATAAATCTATGTCCAAAATTTGAAGCAAATTGGATATTTCTATCAGGAGTTATCGCATTACGTACACACGTACGTACATACGTACGTACATACGGCCATACGTACGTAAATTGTTACATACACATACACAGAATCTGCGAGCACATTAGCTCTCAAGATTTGATAGTCTGTGAGCTAAAATCGCGTCTAACTGCATCGGCCTAGGATAAAATAGATCAAAATTAGAAAGTTGGCGCCGTGGCGGTCTTTAGATTAAAAAATATCACGCCAAATTGAATTGGCCTAGGACAATCTAGTTCGGCCTAGGATAAACTAGTTCAAACCAATGAATAGCAGGCTAAACTAGTTTATCCTAATGACCGTTCGGCCAAACTAGTTTGGCCTAGGAAAATCTAGTTTATCCGATGGGCGTTCGGATAGACTAGTATGGCCTAGGAAAAACTAGTTTATCCGATGGGCTTTCGGATAGACTAGTTTGGCCTAGGAAAAACTAGTTTATCCGATGGGCGTTAGGATAGACTAGTTTGGCCTAGGAAAAACTAGTTTATCCGATGGGCGTTAGGATAGACTAGTTTGGCCTAGGCTAATCTAGTTTGGCCTAAAATCGGGTTTGGCCTGTAACATATATATATATATATATATATATATATATATATATATATATATATATATATAACCTTTAGTCCTAATTCCATACTAATTATTGTAGTGCATATACATATATAAGTGTCAACAAAAAATTTCGAAATTCCATCTGCAACAGAAAAAAAGCTTTAGCGAATAGCAAATACTAACATAAAAAAAAGTCTGCGAAAAATGCATTTAAAGTTTGTAAATGCATAAAGCAAAAACTAAAAATGTTTGTAGAGCGGTAATTTTTTTATATGTTATTCTTGACTTATAATATGTACTAGAACATGATTTTAATTCAATATATTTTCTTATTCAAAATATGTTTCTGCATAATGCCAATGTCGATGGTAACAATAATGACAGATTAGCTAACATTTAGATAATATTTTCATAAAAGTTATTAATTTTCATAAATTATTATTTTATATGATTGTTGTTATATTACGAATTATTTTTATCATATAATGTATATGATTTATATAATGTATAATTGTAAGAATAATAAGAATGTTTGCTTCAAAATCAAAACAATCAAAATATAAACGAGATTACAGCTCATATTCTCAAAATATTAGAATAATTACCTTTTTTTTAGAAATTGAAAATATCGTTTGGTAATTTAATGTCTTTTAATGAAAATATGCAAACGATATTTTTATTAAGAACTTATTGTTGATTAAACTTACTTGTTATCTTAAATTTAATGTAATTTTTGAAAAGATTAATTGCAAAAAAAAATTTTTTGAAAAGTCAAAATATTAGAATATTTATTCAAGTGGTTCAAAATATTAGAATATTTCACATTAATTCTCCTTTAATTATTACCAATTCTTAACTGGTGGCATCATTGATTAAATTCAGACTATTTTATTTAAAATCAGTATTCTTTTTTGCAGTTTGTTTCTTTTTCGTCTTAAAATGGGCCGTGTGAGTGATGTTCCTGAATCTACTAAACTTCGTATGGTTGATTTGTATCGGCACGGTAAAAATCAATGTTTTATAGCGAATTATTTACATTGTTAGCAATCGAGCGTTAGTAAAATACAACACAATATTCAAAAATTGGAAAATTTCAAAATAATCGCCGAAATGGTGGCCGAAAACCAAAAACATCTGCTAGAGATGACAGGAAACTGAAGCGTATAGTTAAGAAAAACCGTTTTAAAAGTGTGCGATTCTTGCACCGAAAATGGAAAGAAGAAGGAGTTGAAGTTTCTACATCGACAACATTAAGACGTCTCCATAAATTTAAATTTGAATCTCGTGTACCGAAAACAAAACCTCTCATGACTGCAAGACAAAAGCGTATAACATTGAATTGGCGTAAATCAAGACGTTTATGGAGCAATGAAGATTGGAAAAATATATTATTTAGTGATGAAAGTATGTTTTGTGTTTCATATGGTAATCAAGGTATTCGAGTTTGGAGAATGAAGCAAGAAGCATTTGATAAATAATGCCTTAAACGTTCCGTAAAATTTGTTGCTAGTGTCATGGTTTGGGGTTGTATGAGAGCAGAAGGACCTGGAAAGTTATGCATCGTCTACGAAAAGGTTAATTCTCTGATATATCGAAAAATTTTAGAATATTACATGATTCCATCATCAGAAGATTTATTTGAAGATGATTTCATCTTTCAACAAGATTTAGCGTCCCCGCATACCTCGGTGTCAACTAAGAATTGGTTCCACCAACGCAACATTAAGACTTCCTTGGCCACCAAATTCACCAGATCTTAATCCCATCGAAAACTTATGGTGTATAATGAAGAAAAAACTTCAAGAAAATCCTCCTTCAAGTAAAACTGAGTTAGTGGCACGTATAAAGTCTATTTGGGCTAATATTGATAGAAATGTTTGTAAACACCTTGTATATAGTATGCAAGATCGATTGTACGCTGTTATGAAAGCTAAAGGGGATGCTACAAAATATTAACTACCATTTACTTCATATTCAAAAGGTAATATTGTTGCGTAAAATAAAATATTCTAATATTTTGAACCAATCTAAATTTTATTCTAATATTCTGGTGTGTTTAAGGAAGCTGTATACCTAATTTATTGTGCTGTATTTTATATTTTATACATGTTAAAATCTTATCTAAGCATTCCAGATTTAATTTATAAGAAATTTAATTGCATTTACTTAGTATAAAAAATAAATAAATGACAAATAATTTTTTCTTATTACTTTTTCTCAATTATTCTAATATTTTGGATATGAGCTGTATATTATATAAGCAGCACACATATAAGCAGCACACTCAGCTGCCACATTTTGCGATTTACAGCATTTAGAAAAGTTAAAATATCTTAAAAATTATTTGGATTTCAGATCTACAATTTGAAGTCATGATTCACAAAAATATACATCAATGAAAAATTCAATAAAGAAAATACTGCCGGCTCTCCGATAGTCTCGATTGCAGAAAAAAACAAAACAAAAACCGTTAAAATATTTCATTTATTCGAACTCATTTTCTCTTCATTTTATTTAATTCTTCAGACTAACGAGATTCTGATTTATTATTTTTCTTTACTTTCTCCTGGACTTTAGATCCTTAAAATAACTCTTTCTTTCATTTTTATCAGAATTTTTCTATACAAGTATACATACAGTACCATATATTTGATATCCGCTTTTTTAGTGCCTCTTTTTTTCTTTCTAACCGATGACCAGGCCCCTACCTATCTGTCCATCAATGACACCTCCACCCCATCTTCGTTTGTGTTTGTTTCTAATCCCTTAATTAGTTTATATTATATATTTATATCTTTTAATTTAATATTAAATCATATTCTAATGATAACAGCCGAAATATATTTAAAAAATGCTATAACATTAATTTCTTTGCATAGTATCCCTTTAAACTTGTTTTCCCGTCATACTTTACATAATTCGAACATTTCTTGTGGTCCCGACGAGTTCGAATTAACGAGAGCTGACTACTGGGAGATTTCCTCAACAGTATTTTTTAGGTAGATTTCGTATGAAATACTACCTATTGCAATCGCACCAGTTTATATATATATATATATATATCTATTAGGTAGATTTCGTATGAAATATTAGGTAGATTTCGTATGAAATACTACCTATTGCAATCGCACCAGTTTATCTATCTATCTATCTATCTATCTATCTATCTATCTCACTTTTTTATGGACACGATAACTTCTATAATTTTTCACCAATCTCCACCAAACTGGTACATAAAATCAAAGGGGATAAAATCTCGGCTAAGTTCGTTAATGGGCAAAATCGGACCAAGGGGGTCGGAATAGGGGCGTTTTTGTGAAAACCGAAAAAACGCCATAACTTCCTAATTAAAATAGATATCGAATCGGTTTAAAGTTTATATTGCTTCTTAAAAATGGGCCAAAAGTTTATGCATGATAGATTTTTGATAAATTTAGAAGTGGGCTCAAGGGGCGAAAAAAACAGGGGTTTTGAAAGAAAAAAATTCATAACTTCGTCAATTTTCAAGATATCAAGTCCAACTAAATTTTTTGTAAATGAACTTAAAATTATCTAAAACTTTTGCATTTACAAACTTTTGATAGGACCAACTTTTATCGATGAAAAAAATTAAAAACGAAAAGAAAAAGGGCGGTGAAAAAAGAGAAAAATCCATAACTCCGTCAATTTTTAAGATATCAAATCTGATTAAATTTACTTTACATCTTCTTAAAAATATCTACAACTTTTATATTGACAAGTTTTTCATAGGACCAATTCGTATAGCAAAAAGAAATTAAACAAAAGTAGGAGTTGGAGAAAAAACCGCAAATCCAAACTGCTTATATTCTGACTCATTTTTAAATTCATTTTTGATTTTAAACGCATCCAAATGGTAGATCCTCTTATTTAGAAACTGTATAAAGTGACGCATTGGTCAATTTTCTGATAAAGACAGAATATATTTCAAAAAAGCCTACCAAAAAGGCTATTTTGAACAGAATTTCCCAAAGTCATCGGGACTGAAAATTTAAGGAAGTATTCAAATAAGAAATTGCGTTTTTTTCTGACTCGTTTTTAAATCCATTTTTGTTCTCAAATGCATCCAATTTACAGATCCTCTTATTTAGGAACTATATAATGCGATGCATTGGTCAGTTTTTTGATAAAGACGGAATATATTTCAAAAAAGGCTACCGAAAAGGGTATTTTGAACAGAATTTTTCGAAATCATCGTGACTGAAAATTTAAGGAAGTGTTCAAATAAGAAATTGCGTTCTTTTCTGACTCGTTTTTAAATCCATTTTTGCTCTCAAACGCATCCAATTTATAGATCCTCTTATTTAGGAACTATATAATGTAATGCATTGATCGTTTTTTTGATAAACACAGAATATATTTCGAAAAAGGCTACCAAAAAGGGTATTTTGAACAGAATTTTCCGAAGTCTTCATGATTTAAAAATTAAAGGAAGTTTTCACATAGCAACTTGCGTTTTTTATGGCTCGTTTTAAAATCCATTTTCGCTCCCAAACGCATCCAATTCACAGATCCTCTTATTTAGGAACTATATATTGTGACGCATTGGCCAGTTTTTTGATAAAGATAGAATATATTTTTAAAAATGCTGTCAAAGTGAGTATTTCGCACAAAATTTTTCGAAGCAATCATGATTAAAGAATTAAGGATGTATTCAAACAACAAATCGGTTATTTTATGACTCATTTTTAAATTCAATTTTTTTTTTTCAAATGCATTCAACTGACAGTTTTTTGTTATTTAGGAACTGTATAATGTGCTGTTTTGGTCGATTTTTTTAATAAATTGAGAATTTATTTCAAAATATGTTGTCAAAAATATGGCATTTGAGCTGAATTTTTCTTAAGATGATTCTGATAAAACCAGTTTTTGCACAAAAATGAAATTAAAAATTTTTCATAAACGACCAAATGAAGTTATTAAACTGGGTTTATCTCTAATCATATATATATATTATTTAAATGATCATTCTTCGAAATCTACCTCAGCCTATAGACCCAGCCGACAGGGATTTTTTTAAAATCTGATTATTCTTGTGAATATTTAGCAAAAAAAGAGCTTTAACTGCTTTTCATGAAACTTCAGATTCAATTATAAATTGACATAAGTTGTTCCTGACTAGATTTTGGTTTAAATCACTTAACTGGTGGCTTCTATATGCTGCATTTTTCAGGAAATATTAACATGCATAAGATAAAAGAAAGTTTTGGGATTGCCACATCTGATTAGTTTACAATGTAACATACATTTAAAAAAGAGAAAAAGGCTTTGGAATCTAAAATTTTTATTAATTCATAACATGGAGCGAAAAGTGCGACAAACAGTTGAAGTTTATCCGAGGCAAGATCAATTTAAAACAGGATTTCTGTTATTAAACCCTTTAAAAAACAAACGCATTTTTTTTAAAGAAGTAAAAAATAGAAATTCAATAGCATTTTAGGCAATAAAAGTTCTTATAGGCATTTTAAACGAAATATCCTTTGCTGTTTTAAATATAAAAAGTCCGCATAAAATCAGAAAATAGTCAGTTTGCTTTGAAACGTTCCACCAATATCTTTTGAAACTATGCATTACGCTTTTGTAAGTTATCATTACAGAAAAAGAGATTTTAAAATAAGGGACCCGGTAGAATATTCATAATTGGAATTTTCTTTTATAGTTAAATATTTATTATAAAATGTAGAGGCCAGTGGCCTCCATTTCAAGATTTTCAACTCTGGTAGGTTATTATTATTATTTTTTTTAATGAGGGTGAACGACTGGTTTTCTTTTTCAGTTTTTTGAAGTGAACATTTCAAGTCATTTCGTTGTTTGCAATGATACCTTAGAGACGTTTTATTTCATTCCCCAGAAGAATATCATCTGTACTTTTCCTTAAAAATTTTAATACTTTTAAAGATGACAGATTTAATTTGCGTAACTATATCTTAAAAAATATAAATGAATGAGTTAAAATTATTTTATATTGCGGTTTTGAAGAATACGCAACGTTTTTAATTTGCTTATTTAAACTACCATTGGAAAAAGAAGTCTTTAATCAAGATCTCCCATGCTCGAATATAATATTGATTGAACCTATAGTTACTGTATTTTTCGAGAAATTTGGAAATTGTAGGTTTTCAAGCGTATAACATTGTGTTTGTTTGAGATATATACACTCTTACAGCTAACAAGCGATCATCATCACAGTTCTTCCAGTAAGAGACATGACGTTTGAGTGTATTTGCCCTTTTGTGAGAAAATTTGTGAAAGTGAGTTAAATTAATTTGACTTTTTATAACATTTTAAGCTAGTAGGAATCTTTATTTTACACATCAGAGATTTTTAAAAGATTTTCTATCAATTTGTCATCACTATTTTTGTTCACTTTTTTCCTGTGAATGAAGAAATGTTAAAGTGTCACTGTTCATACGATTTTTTATATGTGTGTGAAATTTTACATTATATTTATCAACAAAGCTTACGATTTTGAAATCTATCCTGCTGTATTTATCCATAATAATACTTCCATACATCAGTCTTTTGGGAAATTTATGCATTCTTTGATAAAATACTTGCACAAGAATAAAGATATAAATTTTTTTGTGTATGAAATTCTAGATTATGTTTATCAACAAAGCCTACGATTTTGAAACCTACCCTGCTGTATTTATCCGTAATAATACTGCCATACATCAATCTTTTGGGAAATTCATGGATTCTTTGATAAAATACTTACACAAGAATAAAGATATCAAAGACTTAGCTGAAATAAACGAAGAAGACATAAACCTCGACACTGGATTAACACCAAGTATTGCCAAGCTTATTCTCAAACTAAATATCGAATATTCCCAAAGTGAATCCATTCGCGACAAAATGCACAAAATCATAGCTGAAGTCGAATGTAAATCGTCCAAATTCGAAGCATCGTCGTATATTAAAGATCAGGTTTATGCGCACCAGGACTACATGAGAAGTTCCAGCAAAGATCCTATCGGCTGTTTTGTGTTTTTAGCTTTAATTGGAGAATGGTGCAAGGCTTTTTACTCGACGAAAATGGATTTCCTTATAGCAGTAATCAAAAAGGAAGCCGCAGAATGTTGGCATACTTCTAACTTATTGTCAGTATTGTCATCGAGGGCAGTATCTTCTCAAGATTTTAAGAATCATTTGTTTTCTTTAGATATATATGCAAGAGAATATTTCGAAACATATGGGGACTCCGGGAAATGAAAATCTTGAATGAAAGTATTTAAATGGTATGATACATATTTAATTTTTAATTTGTGATGTTTTCATTATTATTTATCCTGAAAATTATCTATGGTCAGTGAGTACCAAGGCTCGTAATTATTTTACTCTTTTCGGAAATATAAAAAATATTCGATATTTTGATATATATCCGATATTTTCAAAATAACCAAGATACTGTTGATAAAAAATGTTTTCAAGCATATAACATCTTGTTGTTTAAGAAATAAATACTCTTACAGCCAACAAGCGATCATCGTCACTTTTTTTTCCTAGCAAGAGATAAGAGGTGTGCGAGTGTTTTTGTACTTTTGTAAGAAAATTTGTGAAAATTATTTAAATTAATTTGAGTTTTTATAAAAGTTTAAGCTAACAGAAATCTTTATTTCACATATCATTGATTTTTAAAATTTTTCCCATCAAATTTGCTCTTACTATTTTTGTCCACTCTTTCCCTTGGAGATGAAGAAATGTTAAATTGTCACTGTTCATACGATTTTTTATGTGCATGAAATTTTACATTATGTTTAGCAACAAAGGCTGCGATTTTGAAACCTACCCAGCTGTATTTACCCGTAATAATACTGCCATACATCAATCTTTTGGGAAATTCAAGAATTCTTTGATAAAATACTTATACAAGAATAAAGATATCAAAGACTTAGCTGAAGTAAACGAAGTAGACATAAACCTCGACACTGGATTAACACCAAGTATTGCCAAGTTCATTCTCAAACTAAATATTGAATATGACCAGAGTGAATCTGTTCGTGATAAAATGCACATAATCATAGCTGAAATCAAATGTAAGTCATCCAAATTCGAAGCATTATCCTACAATAAAGATCAGGTTTATGAGCATAAGGACTACCTGAGAAGTTCCAGTAAAGGTCTTATCGGCTGCTTTGTGTTTTTAGCTTTAATTGGAAAATGGTGCAAGAGTTTTTACTTGACGAAAATGGATTTCCTCATAGCAGTAATCAAAAAGGAAGCTGCAAAATGTTGGCATGCTTCTAACTTATTGTCAGTATTGTCATCGAGGGCAGTATCTTTATCATATTTTAAATATTATTCGTTTTCTTTAGATATATGTGCAAGAAACATATGGGGACTTTGGGAAATGAAACTCTTGCGTGAAAGTATTCAAATGGTATGATACATATTTATTTATTTTTTAATTTGTGAAGTTTTCTTTATTATTTATCCACTGTAAAAAAAAATCCGTTAAATTTACGATGCAGAAATGTTTCCAGCGGTTTTTGCCGTAAAAATTGCAGTAAAATTAGATGTAAGAAAAAAATTAACAAATTTACTGCAAATTTTACGACAAAAACTGCTGGCAACATTGCTTCCAACAGTTTTTGCCGTAAATTTAATGTTTTTTTTCTTTTACAGTGTCCATTTAATGAGTACCAAGGTTCATAAATATGATCGTTTTTTAGTAAATAGTAAGTAACTTTGACCCTTTTAGAACATCTTTTAAAAGTTTTAATTCTCATAGCTGTTTTTTTTTCTAACGTTAAAAGGATGGTTATAAATACCACCCTCCAAATGTCACATAAAACTTTTTTAGAGCAATTAAGATCACTAGCGGGGAAATTATGAACACTAAATTTTCTCTTTATAATTCCCTATACACATTTGTTTGGGGGTAACTGTGACCATTAGATCTCCCACTTGACAAATCCATTTATGAAAAATTTTGGTCTTCGTTTCAAATTGCTATACGGATAACAAAAAATGCTTTAGACTAGCAATAAAGAATATCTAACGTCAAAAATACATTAATCTCTTCAGTCCTGGTGTCGCCTGGAGGAGACACTGAAGAACATCCTTTAAATTAATTTAAATCCTTCTAGAATTATTAACATTTTTTTAGAACATTTTAATAAATGCGTGCATATCATAAACATCGGAATATTGACCGATAGATCTTTGGATATGCCTTATAATAATATTAAATTAGTTGTAAATCTTAAAATATACATATAAATACTTAAAAGGCGTTGAAAAAAGATATTTATTTATTTGTTATTTACCTTAGATCTTTCGGATGCACTCGCATCCATTTTCAAAAGACGCGTCTTTTGAAAACTTTTACGCTTCAGTTATCTTTTCTACTAAAGAAGATAACTGATTAGAAACAGAAAACGTAAAAACAAAACTGCTTTTGTTTTGTTTTTACGTTTTCTATTTCTAATCAATTATCTTCTTTTCGTCCTTTGAAAATGGATGCGAATGCATTCGAAATATCTACAAAGTAAATAATAAATAAATAATATCTATTTTTTCAACGCCTTTTAAGTATTTATATGTATATTTTAATATTTACATTAACAACAATGTGTAAATTCCATCAAGACACTGGTATTAATACAGTGATTTGACTCATTAAATTATCTTTTGTGTTTCTCGTAATATTTATCTCAGATCTGAGGAGGTTATGAGGTCAGTATCTAATATCAGCATGAAACAAAACTTTACCGTACAGTTTTCCTTAATATGGAGGTGATCACTCTTACCTCCCTGGTCATAATTACCCCACCTGACCCTACAGTCTTCATTTGAGCATCCATAAAATAATGCTTTGCAAAAAAAAAACTTTTTTATTTAAACACGAAACCAACATTTAGATACATTAGGCACAATAACTTTTTTTCACATGATTTATTCCTAAGAAAAAGGAATATAGTGAATGTCCTTTTCGTTACTATTGTGATCATTAGAGCAATTTTTCACAAGTAATTCCAGTTAGCCCCACCAGTGGCCGAGAGGTTTTGACCTCTTAACTGGTAGATGGCAGGTGCTGGGTTCGAACCCAATCGCGGCCGTCGGCCTAACCGTTCGGAGTTTTCGTGGTTTTCTTCGAACCTTGCGTAAATACGGGTTAGGTTCCCTTAGAAAGACCCTTACGAAAGGCACTCCACCTCCGTGAGCCTATATCCTTCTAGTAGATAATCGGCCGACACAAAGTAAACTAAACTAATTCCAATTATTTTTTTAGAAAATATATTTGCGATAAAAACTGATGTAACCAATTAAATACCATTGTGTTTTATTCTGGTAACATTTATTGAATTTGTATCAAAAAGTATTTTATTTGTTTATAGATGAAATCAAAATCTTGCTACTTTTGTGACATTCTGGTCATAAGAGTAACAAAATTTAAATTTATTACACAGACAAGCAAAATGCTTTTTGTTACAAATTAGTTATATTTCATGTAAATGGAGCAGAATGTTATTTAACTAGTTACATAAATTTTTATCACTAATATTTTTTGTAGCACAATTGGAATTATTTGTGAAAATTTGCTCGAATGTTTATAAGAGTAACAATAAACGTTCCCGGGACCAATTAGCATTTACTTAGAACAAAATTTGAAATGAGCTTACTAAATAGCACAGATTTTATATTTTTCTTTAGTGGTGTACAAGAAAAGTAAAATTTAGAACTTTGTTAGATTTACAATTCAAAAAAGATTTTTGAGTTTTATTTCAATTGGAAATAATGAAGTGTAGAATATGCATATTTGTTTGTAAAAATGTCATTTGTTATTATGTAAAAATATATGTGCAACTACAGTAACAAAATTAGATATTTCTGAATTGCTTGCAAACTTATGTGGCTTTGTGTATTTTCTATGATGTATATATTTAAAATTCTTAAGCTGTTAAAATTCTATGCTGAGTTTTCTGTGATTAATTTCAGAAAAAGTAAAGTTTTATATCATTATTTTATGAAAAAGTGAATTGATTTGTTCTATTTTTACATTTCGTATTACGTTTGCTCTTTTTTTTTTGTCTACGCCTTCTTTATCCTCAATATTTCTATAATGAAAACATGAGTTCCAAAACTCGCTTTATCCAAAATTAAAAAAAAAAAAAAAAAATCGAGTATTTTGTATTAAGTAAAACAGACATTTTTATTTCACAGTTAAAGTTAAGTAAAGGTTAAACAACACGAAGAGATTATCGTTTATTTGTCAATTTTCCGCCTAAAAAATTTATTAATTTAAAAAAAGGTAGTGTTTTTTCTTATCTGAATTCACTAATTTCTTATCTATCTACCTTATCTATACTATAAAGGACAAACATATCTGTGCGCAATGCATACGTCCTTTTGCGAATGGCAAAATTTTCAAATTTTAAATGGAAGTTCAGTTTTACAATTTTCGGTACTACAGATTTTCAAACTTCTAAACATCGCACATGCTCAATTTTTACACCGCCATAACGGGAAAAAATGTAGTTTTAGATGCAATTTGTTTGAAAGCTATATCTCTATTCGTTTGAGTTAATTTTTTCTAATTTCTAATAGATTTTTTTGTCATTGTGGCAACAGAAGTATTCCATTTCTGTTGAAAGTAAAGGGAAAATATCCATGGAGGAAAAAGATAGATGGATGTGCAGTATGCTCTAAAATCGGTTTGTAATATGACACGCTTTATCGCACGAATTTAAATGTGTTCATTAGGCTAAAACGAAACAATCATGAGGAACGGGGATCGAATTTTTTGACATCATCCGTCAATTTTTCTCTAAATGAGAAATATATGCTTATATTTAAGCATTCTGAAGCAATATCTCAATGTATTATAAATTAAAAACTGTATTATTAACAGTTTTCTTCTTTTTACGAAAACACGTGGTTGTGTTTGAGCTTAATGTAGCGGATTTTAGGGTTATATTTTTGGTGTCACCCCCAGTCATTTTATTTTGACTCTATTCCTTTCTTTTTACTTTATGGAAAATAGTAGATTGAACGTGGCTTACGTAATAAAACCGCCATACATTACGTGCGCCAAAGATTAAACATTAACCAATAAGAAAAAGAAAGAAAAAAATCTGCATATTGAAAAGATTCAGATATGCTTTAGATATTTCTGGACCGAGAGAAACAACCATTTTCCAAATGGTAAAAAAAAAAAAAAAAAAAGTTTTATTCTGCAATTTTTGCATTATGAAATCTTGATTGAATCCTTGCAATGAAAATCAATGGACACAGATTTTTCGCGATTTCGAAAAATTTTACTTTTTTTATAAGGCTAGTTTTGAAACTCACTTCCTCATATCTATATGTTTCGAACTAGTACCCCCCCCCCCCCCCCACACAAAAAATAAAATAAAATAAAATAAAACATATAAATTTGCTTTTTCAAATTATTGATATATTTAAAAGTTGATATTGCTTTATTTGGATCTTTAATTTATTAAAGTCTTTAAATAGTTTTACTATGTTGGATTTAATTGACTTTAATTTTATAAGAAATATACTTTTATGATGTTATTTAAATTTAAAGATACCTTGGCTAAGTAATTTTTTTTTGTTTTTATGAAGTTGTTTTCTTACAGATTTATTTTTATTTGTTTATGGTCTATTTAAAAAAGAAATTATTTTTAATTAATTGACGGTATGGTTGCAACGACAAAACGTGTTTACAATATTTTTTGAATAATACTTGTAAGATATTTTTTATTTAAATGTTTAATTTACAAAGAACATTTAAGGATTTAATTCATGATTTGGTTTTAAGCAGTTTTGATTTAACCAAAAACCAACTTTTGTATACTTATCCCCTTTCTAAAATTAAAAAAATCTCAATTTTTATTTATTTCATTGTTATTTTTTTAATTTTTAGTTTTTTAATTGTTAGATATTTTTCATTTGAATTTTTACTTTATATAGAAATTTTAACGATTTAGTTAAATAATTGGTATTGTAGGAATTTTCATTAAACAAAATTGTACTTTTGACTATTTAGTCTAATATTTAATAAAATAAATAGCTTATTTTTCTGAAAAATCAGAACTTTTAGTTCGTTTTATATGATTTTATCTTAATCAAAACTGGATTTAAAATCAATTATCTAAACTTTTTGAAATTTTCTGTTTATCAAATTATTATTATTATTTTGTGTGTGTGTTTCATATATTACTCTTAATTTGCATTTCTTTTTATTTATAATTCATCTATGCTGTAAATATATATATATATATATATATATATATATATATATATATAGATCAAAGAATTTTCTTTAGCCACATCAAAATCTGCATGAATAAAATAAAAGTAAAACAGAGGCAGTATTGTTAATATTTTAATAACTAGTATGATTTTTTCATAGAAATTACATAATTTTCTAACACTGTACTTCTTTTTATGCAGAGTTTAATTTCATTATTTTAATAAGTTTCTATATTTTTATTTTATAAGCTTTTTTTCTGAAAGATTATAAGCTTTTTTCTAAATAAGTTATTTTGTATGAATATATATACATAACATTTTTCTGCAACGTGCTAAACTTGAGTTTTATGTTAAGAGAATATGACTTAAAATTGAGTTTTATGAAATTGAACTTTCACCTTTAGCGTGTTATTACAATTTAAATATGTTGGTAAGTTTAATAGCTTTTTTATTAGATTTATACGAGATGCTCAGAAGTTGTCGAATATTGAAATTAATCACGGAAATAGATGAAAGTTTTTCGTGATATAATTCCATGAATGCACTGCATTCATAATCTTGGATGAGACAATTCACTACAAATTCTAAAACAACAACAACAACAAAAAAAAAACATTTTGGAACAATTTTTGTTTTTAAATTCACAACACATTAATGTGTTGTGAAACGTTTTTCTGTTGTGATTGTTCTTAATATGTTACAAAAATGTTGCTCGCTAGAAATGTGTTCCTAATATGTTGCATAAGTGTTGCTATCTAAATACGTGTTCTAAAAATAATGTTGTTCATTGTGTTGAAATAGTGTTGGAAATAGTGTTGATGAAAATAGTTTCTTAAAATAGTGTTATTCTGCACAACACTTTGTCCCCAAATTAACAACACATTCTAAACACCACACAATTCAGAACACTATAAAACAACCCATTTAAGACATTTTAAAAATATTTTCAACATTGTGTCTTTAAAATTACACATTCATATAACCAATGTCTTGCAAAAAGTTTTGATAACACATTTTCTCCTCTTGTAATTTTTTTAACACTTATTGCACAATCTTTTTATTTCGTACAACACATTCGCTACACATTCACAACACAATCGAAAATGAATTTAGTTAGAACTGTTGATTTTTATGTTCAGTTAACGTTGCAAAAGTATTTCACGCATTTGCAATGTTGCTAATTTGCTTAGCACGTCATCAGTTCATTTCATGCTCAAAACCGCCAAAACTTCTGAAAATCTAAAGCTAGCCTGAAAATTTTTACAGTACTATATGTAATAAATAATAAATTTATGTAGCCCCGGAAAATAAAGAAAAGTGAACACAGGAGACCATAATTAATTTTTCTTCTTCTGATAGTTAAATACGAATCTACAGTCTCAGCAAAAAAACTTGACACTTGCGATTTCAGGCATTTTATTGAATATGTAGAAATATATAAGAGGAATGAAACTCCAGATGTATAAACAAAATAGTACAGGTCATATATATTCGCAAAGGTTTCTTTCCCGAAATTCAATAGGGGACCGTCAACAAATTGAACAAACGAAGATCTTTTGAATAATCTTATCAAAACTAATATAGCAAAAGTGTTTAAACTGCAGATTATGATTAAGAGGCTTATTGTAATAAACTGTGTTAATTTTTATATGGATAGCATGTATACTCCCAGAAAAAAAAGTCTTTTATAAAAACAGTCCCAAATTTTTCCAAGTTTTTTGCTTATAATTTGCAGATTTCATAATATAAAACAATGTTGTTCTCAGAAGATATGACAAATAACACTGCACATATTATCCTGTAATCAATCAAAAATTAATAAAAATTGTAGGAAAAATGAGCATGTTTATTAAATAATTTTTTACTTCACATGCGTCAACGCTATTAAAATTTCATTTGCATATTATGTTGCCTAAATGTACTGAGCAACTTTTACAAAAATCTAAAAAAAACATAGCTTGAAAATTCTGATATCGTCCATAGAATAAAATATAAATCCGTTATTCCCAAAATAAAGCAAAAAGATGAGGAATTTTTGTGTAAGACACTAATCAATGGAATATGGATACAGCCCCTCATCTTTTTGCTTAATTTTGGGAATAACGGATTTTGATCTTATTCTATCGACGACAATTTTCAGAATTTTCAAGCTATGCTTTTGAGACTTTCACAGAAGTTGCTCTATATATTTATCTAACACATTATGCAAATTATATTTTGATTGAGTTCACGCATGTGCACTGAAACTTTATTTAGTAAACTTGTTTATCTTTCATACAATTACAAATATTTTTTAATTTTGATTACAGGGTGTTATGTACAATGTTTATTGTCATATTTCTGAAAAGAACATTGTGTTTTATGAACAACTCTGCAAATTATAAGCAAAAAACTTGGAAAAATTTGGGACCGTTTTTATAAAAACCTTGATTTCGCTACGAGTTTACGTGCTGTATTTATAAAAATTAACACACTTTATTACAATAAGCCACTTAATCATAATCTGCAGTTTGAACCCTTTTGATTCTTTAGTGTTGACAGGGTTATGCAAATGATTTTCGTTTTCTTTCAATTTGTTGACGATCCCTATGGCATTTCGGGAAATCTCTTCGCGAAAATATATGACCTGTACTATTTTGTTTACAGACCTGGAGTTTCAGACTAATTCCTTTCGTATATTTCTCGATATTTAACAAAACGTCTAAAATCGCAAGTGTCAAGATTTTTTTTTGTGGTGACTGTACATGAAAAAAAAAATCCTTAGTTCTCTACCTTCATTTAATTTTCTCAAAGTATAAATTTCAAAGTATCTTTTAATAATAATAATAAGTAGTCTGTCCCACTTTACCCCACGTCAGAGTACACTAGCACATAACATGGGGTGCAGTTGGTATTGTCAGGTTCAGTGTCTCAAAAGAAACAAGTAGCCAAAAATGTGGTGCAACAATAAAATCGGATTATAAAAAATACAGTAAAAACTATTAAAATGGAGCCTATTTATAAGAGAATTCTGTTTTAAATATAAAAAATTTCACTGCTCCTATTCTAGAAATACCATACAATTATGCATTCTAAGACAAAAAATCTTTTCCAAATGGGATATTTCGACGATCCTTTGAAGTTATTTCTTAGCAAGTTTTAGTATAATAAATAAACACGTATATCTTAAAACCCGCTATAGTGGAATCACTGGGATGATGAAATATTCAAACAGAATACTCTTATAAACAGGTCCGTTTTCACAAAGTTTACTGAACAAATTACAGTAAAATCTATGAAAATAGAATTGGGGAAAGCTACGAAAAAAATCCTTTTAGTCAGTTTTACGTTAAGGTTAATAGATTTATAAAATATTCCTGTCCAAAGAATTATAAAAAAAATTCCTTTATAGAGAGATTCTAGTCTCCATAAGCTTTACTAAATAAAGTTCACTCGATGTAAACTAATGAAAAACGTGGTTTTAAAAGAAATTACAAAGAATTTGTGCAACATTAGAAACGGAACTTTCGCGTTCCGCTCAGTGGTTACTCGGGACAGGTCTTGAAGTCTTGAAAATTGGGACACTGGGCAACATTAGACACAGTGGACCATGCATGGTGAAAAGTAACTTTCAACATTATATATTAATGGGAGGTAGATTTTAACATTTAAAGAGCAGAAATATTTTATTAGAAGTTTGTAATTATATTTTTCAATATATTCAATAGGCACAAACAAGTAATGTAAAATTTTGACATATTTGCAAAGTTTCAATATTGATTATTTCTGCAAATAATACTGTTAGAAAATAAAATACTTTATTTAAAGAATATAGCGAGTATTTATTGTTATATCGAGTTGAGCACAAAGCTAATTTTAACAGACCCCTGCTGGTTTCCGTATAAAAAATTTAACTTCTTAGATCATACAATTAATCTAGTATAAAATATCTTAGCTTTCAATCGTCAAAAAAGAATCTTAATTTAGACTGTAACATTCAACTGGCTATCAACTGCCGCAAAAGATTAAGTGAAATCAATACCCTCATCAATCTATGTTAGTTCTAATTTATTTCAGTAGGCATCTGATATTTTAAGTAGGGGTATTATAAGCTCAACTGATTATTTATTAAATAAATCAAATTTCCGATTTCGAAGTATTAGAATGTCAGCTTATTGCAAATCGGTTTTATCTGCCATTTTAAAATATTCGGTTATTTTCTTTAGAATTTGAATAATAAAGCAGTTTTTTAAAAATAAAACGACTTTATGTTCAAACATCATATTAAAAATTGTGTTTAATGACGTTGTGGTACTTTAACAGTTAATGAAAATGTAAATGCATTGGAATTTAAACTGAAAAATTAACAAGTTAAATTTTATCAGAATGAGCTTTTTAACATACCACCATACCTCATTTTTAACCTCACTCTCGGGACCGCTTAAAAATAAATTCTTAAGCTGAGTTTTCATTATAAATTTTATAAATTTTTAGAATAACAGTTTAAATTCATAAAATGGAGAGAAATTAAGAAAAGTACAGTAAGCAAATATGTTATTTTTTATATTTAATTGTATAATTCTATGCATATTAGTATTCTTTAATGGTTTATAAAAGAAAAAATGTCATTTGTTTTTCTTTCATAGCACACTTTATTTATAACGAAGTATATTCTAAACTAGCTCTTCCCAAACTATGGGTCGAAGCGGGTGTTTTAGTGGGTTGCTGAAACTATCGAGGTTTGTAACAAAAATATATTTCGTATTTTATCTGTTAAAAATGTGTAACAATTTCAAGAACAAATAATATTTCAAGGGAAATACTTTAATTTCCATATGAAGAAATATATGAACAGTATATCTCCATATGAAGAAGTATATGAACATTATATTTAGAAATATCTAAATGAGCTTTGAATTCTTTGATGAAGTTCAACACAACATACGCGTGTGAACATGTTTTTTGTAAATTGGCTGGTTTAGAAAAACACAGTTTAGAAAAAAAACTGTGTGTTGAAAGTGAATTAAGTTTGAAGTTAACAAGTTTTGACCCTGATACATGTGCTTTCATCGATAAACACCAGTGCCAGAAAATGCACTGATTCTAAAATTATATTTGGATAGTAATTAAATGTATTTTTAATTATCTTTCTAATTTGTGTACTGGGTTAATTATTATTCTACTTACGCGCATTGGAATTACGAATTGTTGTGTTCGTCGATAGTGTATTTTTCATACGAAATTTGTCTTTTACGTAAAATAGGATAGCCGGTAGCTTACTCAGGTCATACAAAAGTTTTCATATTGATATACATCATTATATTAGGTGGGTCTCGAAAAATTATTTTTACTTGAAGGTGGGTCGCGTACCAATGAAGTTTGGGAACCACTGTTCTAAACACATTTAAGTGCACATTAAGGTAACTGGAACACTTTTTTTTTTTTAAATAAAAGTGTCCGAAGTATGATCTCAACGTGTGCTGGGAATTTGCAGCACAATGTCTTGTCATTCAGTTGCTTTTAGAGAGCAAAAAATATCAGCTCACTCTATCTCCGATATCTTGCTGAATTTTTACCATGTTTGGCTGAATTTTTTTATGATTTGCTCCATAGACTAAACTATTAAATTATGTAAAAAAATCTATCGTTCGTAATAAAAATTATTTAATAGAACTGCTAATATTTCATTTTTATATTCAAAATATTTAATTTTTATATTCAAATTGCATTATATTGTTTCTACTATATTTGCTAATTTTTTCTTAAACGGGCGTTATATTTGGTCGAAAACCCTGCATGATATAAGCTAAAAAATGCAAGAATTTTTTTAACTAAAAAATAAATAAATAAAATGAAAAAAAAATTCTATCTTTATGAATATACGTGCTATTCTTATGCAAATCAGTAAACATGTTGTACAATATCCACATACAGTCGTCTTTTGTTAATTCGAAATCGGATAAATCGAATCTTCGCTTAATTTGAACTAAACATCAAGCCTTGAAATTTCCAATAAAAAAATAAGTTAAAAGTTTTCAGTTATTCGAACTCATTTTATCTTGAATTTGTTTAATTCGAATTAATTAGAATTCTCGTTTTTTTATTATTTTTTTATTTTTTGACGGATTTATCAGCTGACAATAGTTTAGGAATATCTAAACCCTCAAATGCTGAAAAAATTGCTGGAACATTTCATGAAAAATGCAACTGAGAGGATAGAATCAGACTCTGGCGATTCTGCTGCTATGCCCGAAGTGCTTTCCCTATCCAGAGAAAAGTCAACTGCACAATCAAGTGTGTGCGTACTTTTATCCTGATGCAGCCGTCACCTAGCAAAAAATTAAGCTGTTTGTTACAACGGGCTAAAAAGTCAAAAATGAATAGGACTAATCAAACAACAATTGATATATTTTTTATAGTGTTGATAAATAATTTGAGCAGTTTCTTACATAATCATCTAATTTCGGGTCAGACAGTTATTGTAGAATTAATAAAAATTTTAAAATACAGCTGTTTTATACTATTTTTATGTTTTATTTATATAAGTTTAATATTATCAATTAGTTTATGTATTTATATCTTCTTATTTATAAGTCATATTTCAACTATAACAACCGAAATAAATTTAAAAAATATTAAAACATTAATTCCTTTGTAATAGCACCCCTTTAAACATGTTTTCATCTCATACTTTCCATAATTCGAACTTTGGATGATTCGAACATTTCTTGTGGTTCTGAAGAGTTTGAATTAACGAGAGCCGACTGTATTTCTATTTTGCAGTGATAGCTGTTTCCGTGCATTTTAATTTACAGGATGATCCCAAATGTTTTAGTTTTTCTTTGATTGTTTTTTGTTGGATCCCTAATTATCCTCCGTATTAAAATATATCTTGTTACATACAATGTCAAATATATCCATTATAATCCTGAAGTTGCATAAGAATCCGACAAGTATATTTCTAAATATTTGACAATATCTACTGTCAATCTACTGCGTATGCCGAGCAGTAAATTAAGAATATTTAACTTAAGTAGCCCGATATAATTTGAAAATAGCAATCGTAATTCCTTTTTGTACCGACTACGACTCTCTTTTGCTCAAAAATGTGCCCAATTTCGACTCCGGCTACGATTCTACAGTTTTGCTTACAGTACATATTGGCTCCATTTATACGATTTTGTAGAAACATTTTTAATCACTGCTAAACACAAAAATGACTTATTTACACACACTTATAAAGTAAATTTAGTGATTTTTTCCGACGAAGCGCAATGAATCGACTAAATAACTTGTTTTTGGTCATCGTTGATTCAGATTTATGTGTGGAGAAAAAGCGTATTTATCGCTTTGATACTGCAGTTGTAGATTTTATTTAAAGAGTCTTATCAGTGAATGTTAGATAAAGGTTAAAACTAGGACTCTAATGCTTTTCTTTTTATTATTGCACACTATGTGAACAAAACAGTCAAAATTTATATTAAAACGACAAACTGATTGCTTGGGAATAAAAAAATATTCATTCAGTAGCGAAGAATAGCAATTGAGGTCATAACAACAAATTTTTCTAGAAATGTGCACTGTCCCGGTTATCGTTTTGTCCGACCTGGTCGGACAAAACCGGGAACTGGAAAAATAATTAAAAGTACATTGTAACTTTGCAATAACACTATGTATTGAAGGAAAATTGACATTTTATACTTATAGAATGTGAATCTAGTTATATTTTAAGAGTAAAATTGTTAGGCACAAAAATCACAAATGAAAGTTAGATCTTGTTCATTTGCATTGTTGCATGTTTCATATGCCCAACCTCTGCAGTTAAGGCACTGTATCCAACTTTTGTTAGGTTTAGATTGTTCATATAATTGCCGTTCCAAAAGATTCATGCTTCACTTTCATCTTCCTCCTCGTTTGATGCCAACGGATTTTTTTCTCTTTGGACTCTTCTTTTTCACATCAGTTTTTCCACTTTTCTTTTCTGTCATCATGGAAAGTTTTCGCTTCAGGATTAGTTCTTGTCTTGTTTTTCCCTGTTTTCATTTTCTTCTTGTTCGAGTTCTAATTTGTAGGGGGTTGAAATAAAGATAGCTGTTTTCCCTCTTCGTTTGTCCGATTTCCTGATTGCCCTAAGATCAGTTTGTACTGGAATAGGCTTTATATCGTGTGGTGAGACTGCAAAAGGACGCTTGATATCTCTCTCCAGACCTTCAGTAGACGTGGAACAACCGAAAACTTCCAGGTTATGTCCGACCATCTGCATTTCAGTTTTGTCCGAATATGCCATTTTGAGGAATTATTACTCTAGTGTTGTTCACATAACGCGTAGACATCAATACAACACGTTAAACTAATAAGTAAATAATAGACTACCATACGTTATACTTATCAAAACCAAATCTTTAGGTAGTAAGGATTGGTAACGTAATATTGCAGACGTCGAAATTCTAACTTTGTCACGTGAAATCTTTAAACAATCACTACTGTGAAAAGAGTTCGTTTAAACAACTGCTTACTGCGAGGTGGCAAGCCGCTCCCCTAGAAATAATTCTAGAAGTTTTCGCAAGATACCGTAAAAATAAAGCCATAAAGCCTGTTTCCCGGTTTTATCCACCTACCCTGTTTTATCCAACTTTCTCCTATTAGAAATAATGGATCTGTTCACTAAGAACCGATCAACGCTGCATAGATATCATACCAGAAGACACCCCTGCACTTAATTTACGCCTTAACTAGTCAATACTTTGATTATTACTAATAAATCCGCTTATTCCGAATTATCGCTGAACGGTATCGTTATCGGAATTATCGCTGTTCGGTACCAATTAGTTCGGAATAGTGGAACTCTACTTAATTTCTGAGTGTGTATAAAATGTCACTTATAGACCGAGAGGCGGTAGCACAGATAATCACCTCATCGAGTTTACGGATGAAAATCTAGAAATAATTAAATCTTGATTCGCAAACTAAAACGCAATCGGTCTTTGAAGTCATATCTTGGGGGGAAACACCTGAAATCCTGATTTTAGCGGTTGACTCGTAGGTTTACCGTCATAAGTGTATTCGTAACAGAAACAGAGGGTATACGCTCAAGACAGAGAGTATACTCTAGACTATACATATTATAGCTTTATTGAGAAACAAGTGGAATACGGTGATCTTTAAAAAATCCAGAGGATATACGGCGTATACCCCCGCAACCCTCCACTACATTCGGTGCACTTTCCTGCACCCAAAAAGGATGAAAACATATTAGTAACCTACGACTAGACCTCTAAAATTAGCGTTTTAGGCATTTTCCATCAAGATATGACTTTGCAGACCGATTGCCTTTTAATATGCGAATCGAGATTTAAATAACCCTAGATTTCATTCCACAAACTCGATGAAGTAATTGTTTGTGCTGCCGCTTCCCGATCTTATTACAGTTGTTTACAATGAAGGTCGTACACACCAATTTTGATTTTTCAAGCTCATACTTATCGCCATATGTAAAATACTTCTTGTATTTAAACTTCATCTTTTCACCTCCTTGTATATATGTCGTAAGTAAATTCATAATCTACTGCATTTTATGTATTTTGAGAATACACTAATAACCTGGAACAATGTTCAAAATGTCTTGCTACTTAGTTCGACTTCTGACATTATACCAAAAGCTAACATGTAACAGAATTCGTCAAAAATAGGGCTTTTGACTCATCGATCTCTATCAAAACTTTTTCATTTATTTTACCTAATTATGTATCATGTCATTTTTCATTAATATAGCTAGTAATAATATCAAACAAGTTCGACAATGAATATGATTAAAGCGCTGTTTAATAGAATTGTTAGCTAAAAAAAGGATAAGATGAACAGTTTCCTTCTTATATCTATATTTGATTAACCCTGAAGTATACGGCATAATTGCTCACATTCACGTGACAGGCAGAATATTATGCCAAACTTGTTGCTGTTGTCATAGTTATTATAATATATTTTGAAATACTAATTTCACGAAATTTCATGTTTCGGGTACATATACTAAGTTAATTGGGAGAAATCAAATATTTGAGTAAGTTGAAATGTATAAATATTATTGGAAATTTTTAGTGAATATTTTGTTTGTTGAAAAAAGTATTATCATAAAAATCTATAGAATACTTCCGTTGTGAGATTTTTAAATTAATGAAGTATTAGCTGAAAGAGTATTTTTTAAAATACAAATTCTTTCGTGAGCATAAAATTGAATTTTTCATAAAGTGTGATTTCATTGTATGTTTCTTGTATTATTTATAATGATATTTTACACATTTTTAATTTTAATTAATATAATAATGCTCCTAAAAAAAGAAAAAGAAAACGTCAACCAGGAAAAAAAAAAAGAATTTGATTAGATAAACAGGAAAGAGAAAATCGCAAAAAAGATTCTCAATTAAAAACATTAAATAAAAATCACTGTCGGCTTGGCCTATAGGCAGAGGTAAATTTAAAAGTTACGTGATTAGAGATAAACCCTGTTTAATAAGTTTAGTTGGCCGCATTTGAAGAACTTTTAATTTCATTTTTCTTGGAGAGCTGTTTTTATGAGAATCATCTTAAGCGATCTTCGGCACAAACGCCCACATTGACAATATTTTTTGAAATATATTCTGATTTTATGGAAAAAATGACCAATAAGGCACATTATGTACTTCCTAAATAAGAGATACTGTCAGTTGAAAATGCATTTGAGAGTAAAATTGAGTTTATAAATGAGTCATACAAAAGCAATTTTTTTATTTAAATACATTCTCAATTCTTCAATCTCGATAGAATCAGGAAATTTTGTTCGAATTGCACACTTTTATAGCTTTTTTAAAAATATATTTCTGCCTTTATCAAAAAACTGGTCAATAAGGAACATTATACAGGGAACCTGTGAAATGAAAGTGTTTGAGAGCAAAAATGGATTAAAAAATTAGTCAAAAAATAAGGAATTTGTTATTTGAATACTTCTTCAATTTTTCAATCACGATCGCTTCAGGAAATTCTATTTACAATCTCATTTTGGCGGCATTTTAAAAAATATATTCTGCCTGTATCACAAAACTGACCAATGTGCCACATTATATAGTTCCTAAATAAGAGAACCTGCAAATTGGATGACTTTGAAAGCAAAATGTGTGAGAATATAAGCAGTTTGGAATTGAGATTTTTTCTACAACTCCTATTATTGTTTAATTTATTTTTGTAATAAATTTGATATCCTAAGAATATTGATGAAGTTATGGATTTTTTTCTTCTTCCACCCCCCTTTTTGTTTTAATTTTTGCAATAAAAGTTGTTCTTATCAAAAACTTGTCAATGCAAAAGTTTTAGATAATATTAAGAGCATTTATAAAAAAATTAGTTGGATTTAATATCTTGAGAATTGACAAAGGTAGGAATTTTTAACTCCCTAAAACTCTTTTTTTTGCGCCCCTTGAGCCCATTTTTAATTTTATCCAAAATTTATTTTGCAGAAACTTTTGGCTTATTTTTTAGAAGTAATATAAACTTTAAACTGATTCGATGTCTATTTTAATAAAGAAGTTATGGTGTTTTTTCGGATTTCACAAAAATCCTCCCTATTTCTACCCTTTAGGTCCGATTTTGCCCATTAACGAACTCGACCGAGATTTTATGCCCCTTGATTTTATGTAACAGTTTCGAAGAGATCTGAGCAGAATTAAAGAAGTTATGGTGTCGATAAAAAATGAAATATATATATATATATTTATAAACTTTTTACTAATAGTAGTTTTATGGTCAGAAGATCGTGATCGGCGTAGATCTGCGAAAATTTTTCAGAAATTCCAAAAATGTATCTCATGTGTAAATTTTAATGACACAAAGTAATATATTATTTAAAACTAAAATCCTTAAGTATTTGTAAGCAATATATTAAACTACCCAGCGTATAATTGTGCGTAAACAAAAATTACTAATGTAAGTAAGACAGTTTCCATATTTAATTTGTTCACAATGAAGGTCGTACACACCATGTTTGATTTTTAGCGTTCATACTTATCATCGTCTGCATAATATTTTTTTTATTAAACTTTACTTTCTGGTCACCCTTATATATGTCTTAAGTAAATTCATAATCAATTGCATTTTATGTATTTTGAAAATACATTAATTAACTGAAACAACATTCAAAATGTCTTGCTTGTTAGTTCCACTGCTGACTTTGTACTAAAAGGAAATAACTATATCTAGTAGCATCATCAAAAATAGGGCGTTTGACTCATCGAACTCTATCAAAACTTTGTCACTAATTTTACCTAATTACATATCGTATCATTTTTCATTAAATATATCTTAACGACAAACAAGTTGGATGCTAAATATGATTAAAGCGCTGATTAATAGAATTGTTAGCTGGGAAAAGGATAGTATAATATAAGACGAACAGTTTTCTCTATTTATCTATATTTGATTAACCTTGAAGTATACGGAATAATTGCTCGCATTAACTTGATAGGCAAAATATTATGCCAAACTTGCTGTTGTTGTTATGGTTTTTATAAAATATTTTGAAATATTAATTTCAGGAAATTTAACACTTACAATGGTGTTTCGGCTATATATAATAAGTAAATTAGGAAAAATGAATTTTAGAATATGTTGAAATGAATACATATATTTGGACGGTTTTAGTGAGAATTTATTTTGTTTGTTGGAAACAGTATACTTCCACTGAGAGATATTTAATAAGGTATTAACTGTATGAGAATTGTTTTAAATACGAATTCTTTCATGGGCTGCAAATTGAATTTTCCATAAAAAGTATTATTTCATTTAGGTTACATTATAGGTTACATAACATATTTCTAATAGAATCTGTCAAAAATGGGGTGTTTGGTCTCATAGATCTCTATCAAAACTTTGTTACTAACTTTAACTAATAACAAATCATGTCATTTTTCGTTAATATATCTTAACGACAAATAAGTTCGACGCTGGATATGATTAAAGCGCCGATTAATAGAATTGTTAGCTAATAAAAGGACAGTTTTCCCGCTTTTATCTACAGTTGGCAAAAAAAGTATTTGTACACCCTAAAATGTTTAATTTTTAACTAAATAAAAACAGATATTTTGGCAAAAATAGTTTTAATACAGTCTGTTTACCGCGCGTTTTAAATTACACAACAGAAAATTTCGATAAAGATGTAAAATAATTTTCTAATAAGAAAAGGTTAAAAATTTCTTGCAAAAAAAGTATTTGTACATTTCTCCATCTTGATATGTACTGTGTTTTATAGTGTTTATGGTTCAAAGGACTACTTATACAGAAGCTGTTAATAATTTTTAACTTCATACTATATTTGTCTGACATTTAATTTAATTTGCACTTGAAGTAATTGAGAATAGAACCTAAAACTAGAGAGGTAACTCTAGATATATGAAATCCTATAATTGAGCATAAAAAAAATTGAAACTCGTAACAAGAATTTGTAAAAGCTATTAAATTACCATCTACAACTATTGGATGCATAGTGAAAAACTATGAATAAATTAGATGCATCGAAATTCAATGAAACCAGGACTTCTCAGCAAACTAACAATGAGGGAGAAAGGGAGTGTTGTTAAAAAAGCTTTAAAAAATCCTATGCGTTCGGTTCAAAAATTTGCTGCAGGCCTTGCAACATCTTCTCGCATCAGAGTATACAACAAACAATAAGAAATATTCTTCTCAATGCAGACTTAAAAGGAATAACTTCAAAGAAACATCCATTCATCAGCAAAACAAATAGGCGAAAACGCATAGTATTCGCTTTCGTATACAGAAGTAAATCATTGGATTTTTGGAAAACAGTAATTTTTTCTGATGAGGGAAAATTCGGAATTTTCTTACCACCAAGCATTCGAAAAAATTGGCGTAAAAATAAAACTGTTCTAGATCCAAAACGTATACTTCAAACTATCAAGCATGGTGGGGGGGGGGATATTATGGTTTTGGGGTGTATAGCTTCTAATGGAGCAGGACATTTAAAATTTATTGACAATGAAAGGACAGGTTTAACATACATTTATGTGTCGCGGCATAATTTATTAAATAGTGCTAAGAAATTAGGCGTAGAGGAAGCTTTTCACTTTCTGCAGGATAATGACCAAAGCATACTGCTGTGATTACCGGCACATGGTTACTACAATACTCGAAGACGACTGGCAAATCCTCTAAAATCTCAAGACTTGAATCCGATAGAAAATTTGTGGATGCTATTGGATGCAAAATTCTGAAAAAAAATATGTATCAGTAAAAAACAGTTTTAAGGAAGCTCTTATTGTGTCATGGAATAACATTAACCAGACCGCTACAAAAAAGTTGGTGGAATCTATGTCACACCACTTAGAAGTAGTCATAATCGCTAAATGAATTGACATAAAATATTAATTTGTATCATTTTACTAAAATTTAATTATATTACATTAATACAGTGTACAAATACTTTTTTTGCATTATATTTTTGTATATTTGTTTATTATAATGTAAAAAATAGATCCGTTTAATTTTGTTTTTGCTTCTATAATATTATAATGCATTAAATTAATGTATTACAGTATTTCTTGCTTAAATCTTTTGTTTAATTTCATTATAATTTAAAAAAAATGAAGTGTACAAATACTTTTTTTGCCAACTGTATATTTCATTTACTTACTCATATTTATTACCTTCATATTTATTACACTCATATTTATCACTCATTTACTTACTCATAATAATTTTATTTTTTTCAAACTTTACCTTCTGGTCACCCTGTAAATATGTCTTAAGTTCATTCATAATCTACTGCATTCGACGTATTTTGAGAATACATTAACAATTAATTTTAGAGACAACGTTCAAAATGTCTTACTAGTTAGTTCCACTGCTGACATTATACTAAAATTAAACATCTAAGTCTAACAGAATCCATCAAAAATGGTATGTTTGTCTCATCGATCTCTATCAAAACTTTGTCACTTATTTTACTTAATTACATATCCTGTCATTTCCCATTAATTTATCTTAACGACAAATAAAGTCGACACTGGATATGATTAAAGCGCCGATAAATAGAATTTTTAGCTAAGACGAGGATAAGATGAACAGTTTTCCTTCTTCTCTCTATATTTGATTAACCTTGAAGTATACGGAATAATCACTCGTATTAACTTGACAGCCAGAAAGAGCTTAAAGTTGGCTCAAAGTTAGCTCAAAGTTTTAGACAACAAACCCTGTTTGGTCATATCCCTATTACAAGTTACTTCACCGTAAAAAAGGATATTGTACGCTCGTTTCGATCTCGAATTACATTATTTTTTTTAATTAAGTCTTCAATAAAAGACAAAATTATGCGAAAAAAAAGTCAAACTTTGAAATTTAATAACTCTGTCAATTTTTGCAGTACAAATGTCAAATTTTTTTGTGTTATATCGGTTGTGATACGTGTAAATCTTTACTGAGTATAACTACAGGGACTGAGAAACGCTATAAAAAGTTAGATTTCATTATTTATTTAAAACTGATTTTTTACTTTAAATAATGCCATAACATGATTAGTTACCTCATTTGAAACTTTTTTGTCTTTGGAACTATATTTTTACGACCAACTGTTAAGAAATTAAAAGTCTGTGATAGATAACATATTGCACCTTGTAATGTCGTAAGTTCATAATCTACCACATTTGATGTATTTAGAGAATACACTGATAACCTGAGACATTAGTTTGACTTCTGGCAATATAACTAAAAACAAACATCTAATAGAATTCGTCAAAAATAGGGTGTTTGATTCATCGATCTCTATCAAAACTTTGTCACTAATTTTACTTAATTACATATCATGTCATTTTTCATTAATATATTTTAACGACAAACAAGTTCGATACTGGATATGATTAAAACAATGATTAATAAAATTGTTCGCTAACAAAAGGATAAGATGAATAGTTTTCCCTCTTTTATCTGTATTTGATTAACACTGAAATATATGGAATAAAATGCTCGAATTAACTTGACAGACAAAATATTATGCCAAACAAGTTGTTGTTGCCATGGTTATTATAATGTATTTTGAAAAGTTAATTTCCCGAAATATAACGCTACCAATGGTGTTTAGGGTATATATAACAAGTAAATTGGGAGAAATGAATATTTGAATAAGTAGAGATGAATAAATATTATTGGACATTTTTAGTGATAATTTATTTTATTTGTTCAAAAAAGTATTATTTTAAAAAGCTATAGAATACTTCCGTTGAGAGATATTGAAATTGATCAGGTATTAGCTAAATGAGATATTTTATAATTTTTTTCTTGATCAGCAAATTGTTTTTCATAAAAAAATGTGATTTCATTTAGGATTCATTATATTTTCTTCTATTACTTTTAATGATGTTTTATCTTATTTTTAAAAAATGTAACTCACATAATACTCCCAAAACAGAGAAAAAACGCCAATCCGGGAAAAAATAAAATAGAATACAATTAGATAAACAGGAAAGAGAAAATCACTAAAAAAATTGTCAATTAAAAACATTAAAAAATGTGCCTCATCTGTAAGTTTTCATGACACAAAATAATATATCTTTTAAAACTAATATCAAGAAGTATTTGTAAACAATATTTAAAACTACCTAGTGTATTATTGTGCATAAACAAAATTTAGTGATGTACTGTAAGACATCTTCCTTATTTAAATTTGTTCACAATGAAGGTCGTACACACCATGTTTCAGTTTTCGCTCTCATACCGTATGTAAAGTACTTTTTCCCCCCCAAACTTTACTTTCTGGTCAAAAAGTTGTATATATGTCGTAAGTAAATTCCTAAGCTGCTACATTTTATGCATTTTGAGAATACACTAATAACATGAAAAAATGTTCAAAATGACTTGCTAGTTAGTTCTACTATTGACATTATACCAAAAGCAAACGTCTAATAGAATCCCTCAAGAATAGGATGTTTGTCTCATCGATCTTTATCAAAACTTTGTCACTAATTTTACCTCATTACATATCATGTCATTTTTCATTAATATATCTTAACGACAAACAAGTTCGACACTGGATATGATTAAAGCGCTGATTAATAGAATTGTTAGCTAACAAATGGATAAGATGATCAGTTTTCTCTCTTATATCTATATTTGATTAACCCTGAAGTATACGGAATAATTGCTCGCATTAACTTGACAGACAAAATATTATGCCAAACTGATTGTTGTTGCCATAATTATTATAATATATTTTGAAAAGTTAATTTCACGAAATTTAACGCGTTTCTGGTACATATACTAAATAAATTGGGAGAAATGAGTATTTGAATGCGTTGAAATGAATTAATTTTACTGGACATTTTTAGGGAATTTATTTTGTTTGTTGAAAACAGTATTATTATAAAAAGTTATAGAATATTTGCACTAAGAGTTATTTAAATTAATAAGGTATTAGCTGTATGAGAGGTTTTTTTTAATACAAATTCTTTCTTTAGCAACAAATTGAATTTTTCTTAAAGTGTGATTTCATTTAGGATACATAATATTTTTTTGTATTACTTAAAACGATATATTTTTTAAATTTTTAAAAATGTAATTCATATAATAATACTCCCAAAAGAGAGATAAAAAAACGCCAATCCGGAAAAAACAGAAAACATAATCCAATTAAAGGAAAGAGAAAATCACAAGAAGGTTTGTCAATTAAAAACATTAAAAAATGTGCCGCATCTGTAAGTTTTAATGACACAAAATAATATATCTTTTAAAACTAATATCAGGAAGTATTTGTAAACAATATTTAAAACTACCTAGTGTATTATTGTGCATAAACAAAATTTAGTAATGAACTGTAAGACAGTTTCCTTATTTAATTTGTTCACAATGAAGGTCGTGCACACCATATTTCAGTTTTCGCGCTCATACTCATCACCGTCTGTAAAGTACTTTGATTCCCAAACTTTACTATCTGGTCAACTTGTATGTATGTCGTAAGTAAATTCTTATTCTACTGCATTTTATGTATTTTGAGAATACATTAATATTATGAAACAACGTTCAAAATGTCTTGCCAGTTAGATTGACTTATGACATTATGCCAAAAGCAAACATCTAATAGAATCCGTCAAAAATAGGGTGTATGACTCATCGATCTTTATCAAAACATTGTCACTAATTTTACCTAATTACATATCGTGTCATTTTTCATTAATATATCTTAACGACAAACAAGTTCGACACTGGATATGATTAAAGCGCTGATAAATAGAATGGTTAGCTATCAAAAGGATAAGATGAACAGTTCCCCTCTTTTATCTATATTTAATTAACCCTGAAATATACGGAATAATTGCTCGCATTAACTTGACAGAGAAAATGTTATGCCAAAATGGTTGTTACTGCCATGGTTATTATATTTTGTAATGTTAATTTAACGAAATTACACGCTCATAATGGTGTTTCGGGTATATATAATAAGTAAATTAGGAGAATTGAATATTTGAATATGTTGAATTAATAAATATATTATTGGACATTTTTAGTGAGAATTTATTTTGTTTGTTGAAAACAGTATTATTCTTAAAAGTTATAGAATACTTCCACTCAGAGATATTTAAATTAATATGGTATTAGCTGAATGAGAATTTATTAAAAATACAAATTCTTTCATGAGCAACAAATTAAATTTTTCTTAAAGTGTGAGTTCATTTAGGATTCATTATATTTTTCTTGCATTACTTATAATTATATTTTTTTATTTAAAAAAATGTTATTTACATAAAAATAGTTATAAAACAAAGGAAAAAAAAATAAATCAGAAAAGTATCCGATTAGCTAAACAGGAAAGAGAAAATCGCAAAAAAAATTTCAATTTACATGAGGTACATTTTTTTCAAAAAATATGCCTCATGTGTAAGTTTTAACGACACAAAATAACATAGTTTTTAAAACTAAAATCAAGAAGTATTTGAAAACAATATTTAAAACTACCTAGCGTATTATCGAGCGTAAACAAAACATACTAACTTACCTATAAGACAGTTTCCTTATTTAATTTGTTTTAATTCGTTTTTTGATTTCTCTGTATTCAGTTCTAAACATCAACACCTCTAGCATGAAATTAATAGCGATTTAAGTAGTAAGTTTAGTTAAGTCACAAAATCTTAGTATTGATTTAATTTCTTTTAAAGGGCGAAACGGTGCGAAAAAGTAATATTTAGATTGTTTATATCTTATTTTCTCCATTTTAATATCAAATATTCATTTTTATTATTAGTTAAAGAAATATTTGTTTTTTCTTAATCTAAATTTCATGAAAAACAACATATTTTAAAGAAAAACTTGCATATTTATTTTCAGAGATATACACTGTGGTGCAAAACAATATATACACTCCGAAAGAATTGAGCCAGAGCTAAGAAACTAGGCGTGCTAATGTGATTTGATGAGTTACGTAAATAATTAACGTTTCAACATGTTTGATGAATTGGGATTTATAATCTGCGCAATTCAATTGCTCAGCAGGCAGCATTAAAAACAAGTTGGAAATTGCACGTGAACGTAGCAAATGAGGTGCGTTCATCCGATAACGAAGTTTTAAAAATATTCAGATCTTGCTGATATAGTAGAGCGTACTTCGGATACAGTACACTGTAAAAAATATGACTATTTTGCTGCAACGTCACTCCACCGCTTTTATAGAAAACGACTACTTCAGGCTATTATGGAGCATTCTCATTGGCCAAAAGAGTGATATTCAATAAAAGCGGGGGAGTGACGATGCAGCAAAATAGTCATATTTTTTACAGTGTATAGTAGTCGAAATCTTTGTGTTTCTGTAAATATGCAGGAATTAATTTTTATTACACCTCAGCAACGTATATCTTATACATAAAATGTGAAATAGTTGAATATAATTAAAACACGCCCCAAACAATGTTTCCCTATTTAGCATTATGTTATGGAATACTTTTGTGTGGCCCTGTAATTTAATAATAAAAATTATTTGCATCACAGATTGTACGGAATGCATATTTTAGTATATATTTCATAGATTTATGCCAATTCTATTATGTTCGAATGAGTGTAACATCATTAAAATGCATTCGAAACTTTTTTCCCATTGACCGTAATGTAATGGAATACTTTTGATTGTCCCTGTAAATGATCTATACATCCGATTTTCATAACATTTGAAATGACTCGACAAAATTACGCAATAATTATGTGTTTTAAATTTCAAACGATTAAAATGCATTTGAAACTTTTTCCCCATTGACCGTAATGTAACGGAATCTTTTTGATTGTCCCTGTAACTAATCTATCTACCCGATTTTCATAAAATTTGAAATGACAAAATTATGTTATAATTATGTATTTTAAATTTCAAACGATTCGGTTGGGTAGTTTTTGCGTTGTTATATGCGGACGGACGGACAGACGGACGGACTGAGCGACAACAATAGGTGCTACGTATTTACATAATTACGAACGCACCAAAAAACCAACACTCAAATTCAGTTGCATTTAGAACTGGACCTTCATTGTTGATACAGTTTTTCATTGGCTCAACTGATTTATATTTACATTTATATCATAAGTGATAAATGAATTTGGTGCTTTATAATGCAGATAACGTTTTAATAAATCTGTTTAATTCCTTTTTAGGCAAATAAGATTCGCTTTCATACATTACACTGTGGTTTGAATTTTTTATTCTTTTTTATGAGGCATAGCGCTTTTTATAGACAAAATTTAGAATAATTTTTTACTTGTTTAAATACTTTTTCTCATCAAGTGAAGCATCTTTATCCAAAAATCATATCCGTACATCGAATATTTGATTTTAAGTTGAAATTTAAAATGATCCAGATAATTTTTAAACACTGCATATATAAAAGCATAAAAGTATTCTTTTTAACGAATAAGCGACGCGCTACAATGACATGTAAATGACACACATGGCCAAAATAAATTTAAATACGTGTTTTGCATTTTTTCGTTAATTTTTTGTAAATTAATTTTATAAGTAAAGGTGTTCTCTCATGAAACTTTGCAATAAATGCATGAAAATTTTTATCCTGCCTGTTTTTTTTTTCTTATTTTAAATGTAGGTTTGTACTATTCACGTATTAACAATCAGACCAAATGGAGCTATCCAACCAATTGAAGCTTATAGCTTCTGTGCTTCTTTGCCATTCAAAAATTCCTCCTCTTGCCTTATCAAATTATTAATCCTCTAAGTTGAGTTTTCCCTCCAAAATATTTGTTATTATCGCTATGCGAATTTTAAAGCGATATTTTTGTAGCATAAAAAAAAGAGGAATTCCGGGTTTATTTTAAATTGTTATTTTCCCTTAAAACCAGTTCAAGACGCCAATTACGCAAAAGAAGCGTAGAAGGAAGGAAAGAAAATTCAAAGGTCTAATTTAACCTCAGAGAAAGGATAGAATATTTTTTTCCTGAGGCTAACTTGATAATTTTTCAGCATTGACTCTGTATGAATTGAGAGTCGGCGAGTGCTTTGTAGTTTTCTCTCTTTTCTTTAATTTATTTTTTCAATGCTTAGAGAAAATTTTTCTAAAGGCAGAGTTTTTGGTTTCCCGAAATAATAGAATTTATATACTGTGAATGATTACATACCTTGATTTTTCGCCTGATTATTATTTATTTTCAAACAAAAATGCCGTTGAACCAGAAACTAGATGGATCTGAAGGAATATGTTTGTTCATACAAAATTCTATATTTTCTACGAATTGTAAAGCAGAAATTTATCTAGTTAGGTAATAGAATCTAAAAAAAAGAACACAAAGTAAAAAATTAGATTTCAAAACTTTTTATTTATTTAAAATATTCGAAATAAATGTACAATAGAAAAATCATTTTTTTCATTATTTCAAGAACTGTGATTATTCATCATATGTAGATTATAAAGAAAAAACATTAATTATTAAAGAAAATTATGAAAAAACTAAATGAACAATCGCGGTTTTAAAAAGTTCTCAATGAAATAAATTGGATTTTTCTTTTTAAAAATAAATTAATGAAAGCATATTCATACACAAAATATGATAAAGAATAAATGAATGAAATACACTTTTTAAAATATTTCCGCATCTACGAACTATCCACGAAATTTAATTATTTCATTTCTTTCTTTTAATTAAAGAAATTTACACCATTAGACATTGAATTGCATAGTTCTTTTATGTGAGGGCCACATTAATGAGAAATTGCAACTTTTCTTAAATTTATACTTATATTGTAAACTTTAAAAAATACATAGTAAAAAATGTATGGTAATATATAATGTGTAGTAAACTTAAAAAAAATAATTGTATTAACCTGCATCAGACATTCTATTTTGAATTACAGAAATTGATTTACTGTTGTTGCCGTACAACAAAAATAATTATCCTCTTGAAATCAGTGTCGCCAGTGGGCCACATTTTACTTACTTTTATCTTTACAAGAAAAAAGTATTGGATACATGAAAATTTTCGAAATTCGGTTTTCGACGGATTCACACATTTTAGGGGTCACAAAACCCGAAAATCAAATTTTTACAAAATGTGAATCGGTGAGTCTGCTTGTATGAGACAAAAATTTTGTGGGCGAACTATCTAAGGAAGTAATGCACGGAATTTCACAAAACTTTAGATTCTGTTAGCCTTCATATAAAAAAAAAACTGATTAGATTTTGGTATATGTCGCTCAACAGGAGGCGCTGTTATGCTACATTACTCACAATTTCTACAATTCCCATATCTTAAGAACTAGTGCATGGATTTTCATAAAACTTTTGATTTATTTAGTTACTTGACATAATATGGTACTGATTACGTTTTGGTGCAAATCGCTCAATGGGTGGTGCTGCCATGGTGCATTATTCGTGATTATCGCAATAGTTTAATCTCAAAAATTAATGCACGAAATTTTCTAAAACTTCAGATTCAGTTAGTCCCCGGTATAGATTAGTATTGTTTAATTTTTGTGTAAATCGCCGTAGAGCTGACGTTGGTATGATGCATTTTTCACGATTTTACATTAAATGTATCACAAGAACTATTGCATGGATTTTTATCAAACTTCAGATTCAATTTGTATCTGTTAAAAAATGATCCTGATTAGTGTTTGGTGTACATCAACCAACATGTGGTACTGTTATCTAATTTTATTTATTTATTTATTTATTTATTTTTTATTTTTGCAACAGCTTTACCTTAGAAACTAATGCACGGATTTCATCAAACTTTAGATTCAGTTATAAGTTGGCATAAGTTTTTGTTGACTAGATTTTGGTTTAAACCACATACCGGTGGTCCTGCTGTGCTGCATTTCTCAGGAAGTAACATGCATAAGATAGGAGAAAAAATTGAAATTGCCGCATCCGACTAGTTTTAATTCATACTTCTTGATTGACACCACTTTTTTGAAACAGCAAAACTTCTCTTGTTTTCGCCTTAATTAATATATCACTAAATAAGACGAATATTACCATTTCGAAAAAGCGGTATCAATCAAGAAATTTGAATTAAAAAGAAAAAAGATAGCCCATTGGCAACATTGCTTGGAATAATCAATATTTAAATCTGAGAAAAACTTCTAATATGATGGGGTATATACTATCTTTTAGAATGTTTAATTATTTTTAAGTGCTTAATGATCTTAATTCTG
Source organism: Maratus speculifer (assembly GCA_964019185.1). Lineage (NCBI taxonomy): Eukaryota > Metazoa > Arthropoda > Arachnida > Araneae > Salticidae > Maratus > Maratus speculifer. The sequence continues at coordinate 48,428,083 of OZ025290.1, read as the reverse complement.
CAGGATTAATATTTTACCCCTTCCATGATAAATTATGTAACTCCATACCACAAATGAAATAGAATGCATGTTACATATGTGACTAGATTTTGGTGCGCAATGATCAATCATTTTACTTACCCATTGCTTAATCTTGCTTCAAATTCAAAGTATTTTAATTCAAACTATTTCCTTTTCCTTTAACTTGAAGTCCAAATTCACGGTTTAAATTTTCCCCCCAATTGCAACCTCTTCCACTACAATCTTGGATATTCCTGGATATATTTCAGTGTAAGTGTAGACAATTAAATATGCATATTTAAAACTAAACTAATTTAATATAATCAAACCATCTTCAGACATCAGTAACATTTTACACTTTCAATAGATTAAAAACCGCGTACAACACATTCAAAGCTTTCACTTACAACTGACTGATTTCAAATCATATTTCATTAGTTATTCAGAGGAGAATTTCAGAACTACTTGCGCCATCTATTGACACTCTTTTTAAGCGTTAAACATTCTCCCCGCCGATGAACACTGTTCATACAATTTAAAGATTTACATAAATTACATATACAATTCAACTAACAAAAACACTATAATTACAGACAAATTATTAAATAATTAACTTTAAACATTAAAACAATAAAAGTTTAACTCACCGCTACAGCAATCCTATAACTTACAAATTTTTTGCTTCTAAATTAAATTAATGTTCTCAAATGGAAGTCCTAACTGAAATATTAAAAGAACAAAATTAGTTCATAAAATAACAGTTCAATGTCTTATAAAACACTAATCTTCATTTTCTATCGGTAGCACCGCAATCTTAGTAATAGGTCTCTTAAGTTCACCACTAGCAGATCTCAGTTTCACCACCCGAATTTTAGCATCGGATTCAGGATAAACTTCGATTACTCTTCCGAGTTTCCAGTGAAGGGGAGATAAATTATCTTCTTTTATAATTACCAAATCATTTACCTTAATGTCTCTTTTTGGAGTTTTCCATTTATATCGTTGCTGTAGTTGACACAGGTACTCTGTTGATCAACGCTTCCATAATGACTGAAACAGTTGTTGAGTTAATTGCCATCTTTTTAGCGAAGTAATTTTTTTATCTGTTAAATCCATCTCTGGTAGAGCGGTCAAAGAAGCTCCAATCAAAAAAATGTCCCGGAGTTAAAGCGCTAATGTCATTGGGATCATCTGAAACAGCAGTTATTGGTCTTGAGTTTAAGCAGGCTTCCGCTCGACAAAGTAAAGTTAAAAATTCTTCGTGCGTTAAAAGCTGCTTACCGACAGTTTTTCGCAAATGCTGTTTCATAGATTTCACTGCTGCCTCCCAGAGACCACCGTGATGAGGACCTCCCGGAGGATTAAATTTCCACTGTATTTTCTCAGATAAAATCCAATCATGCAGTTTGGTGTTATATTTAATAGAAATAAATTTCCTTAGGATTTTATCAGCACCAACAAAATTAGTACCGCAGTCACTACTTATCTCTCCAGGTGTCCCTCTTCTAGAAGAAAATCTCTGCAAAGCAGCCAAAAATCCCTCACTTGTAAGATCACTCACCAATTCCAAATGAACAGCTTTCGTAGCCATACAAACGAAAACACACACATAACATTTTATAGGTTTAATTCCTCTACCATTTCTCATCTTTATATGAAATGGGCCTGCATAATCTACGCCTACCTTTGAAAATTTTCTACATGGAACAACTCTGCTGGCTGGCAAATTAGCCATTATTTGAGATGTTGTCTTAGCTTTAACTCTGCAGCATTTTATACATTTCCAAATAATTTTCTTTATTTCAGATTTGGCATTTATAATCCAATAATTCTGTCTTATTACAGACTGCAATAATTGAACTCCACCGTGTAAATATTTTTCATGATAATATTGTATAATTAATTTCGTAATATGATTATTTTTTGGTAGTATAATCGGATGTTTGGTAGTATAATCGGAGTTTTCAGATATTTCAGCATTTTTAAGTCTTACACCAACTCTCAATATTCTCCTTTCATCCAAGAATGGATTCAAAGAAAGAAGTTTACTCTTACAGTTAACAGACTTTTGTCTTTCTAAACATTGTATCTCATAAGAAAATTCCAGAGACTGAATTGATTTTATAATTAACTCAGTAGCCTGTGTTATTTCTTTAGTAGTCAAAACTCCAACCTCTCGATTCTTAGTAAGCGAATTATTTATAAACCTTAAACACCAGGCCATAATTCTCTGTATTTTTGTCCATGAAGAGAATTTAGTTAAAATGTTTAATTTCTCATCTGCATTAACTGTGTTGACAAAAACTGATTCATTATATTTTTTGTTCTCTTCTTCTACAATATTTTCGACTTCTACTGGATTTTTCGGCCAGTGAGTTCGATCTTTTATCAGCCATGGCGGTCCACTTTTCCAGGTTTCGTTGTCAAGCAATTATTTTGCAGAGCATCCCCGAGTTAATATATCAGCAGGATTACTCTTACCATCGCAATGTCTCCAATTCTGAGGAATTGTTAATTCCTGTATTTCAGAAACACGATTGCAAACAAATTGTTTCCACCTTGAAGGTAGCCCCTTTATCCAATGGAGCGCAATTGTACTGTCTGTCCAATAAATGATACCTGGAACAGAAAACATATCCTGCAAATATTTTCCTATCCGAGCCGCAACCAAAGCACCCAACAATTCCATTCTTGGAAGGGTTATTTTCTTCAAAGGTGCGACCCTTGTTTTGGACATAACGAAAATAGCATTTGTTTTATTATTTTCTGTCACAAATCTAAAATAAGCGACAGCGCCATAGGCCTTCAAGCTGGCATCAGAAAAGACATGTAGTTCAATATTATCTTGCAGAATCATATCTTTCGCACTGAAGAAATACCGCGGCATGGAAAATTCAGTTAAATGTTTTACTTCGGAACACCATTCATTCCACTTATGTTTTATTTCGCTATCAAATACTTCATCCCAGTCTAAACCCTTTATCCATAATTCCTGTAACAGACATTTAATTCTCATTGTAAAGGGAGTAAGAAATCCAACAGGATCGAAGCACTTTGCGGCACAACTTAACACGCATCTTTTTGTATCACTAACATTATTTAATGCCAGTAACAAAGGTTTCATATCAAGACTTAAACTGTCAGTACATGTATCCCAGTTTATTCCTAATATTTTTGCTAATCTATTTGAGCCGGCCTCATCACCCAACAATATATTGTATTTCCTCCAAAATTCTCTTAACTCTTTTGAATTAGTTTGAAATTGTCTAAGATTCATACTAGCCTCTTTCAATATATTCACCGCAGTTGTAGAAAGTTTAAAAGCATCCTCAACTGAATTACTTCCAGAGCATAAATCATCAACATATAACGCAGTGTCAAGCATTTTAAATGCATCAAAATGTATTTTTTCAAATTTTTTAATATGATGCTTTATAACACAAGCAAGAATGTATGGAGAACATTTAATTCCAAAACCCACACTTGTCATTCGAAAACACCTTAAATTTTCATCTATAGTACAATATCCAGAAAACAGAAATCTTAAGTAATTTCTATCGACCTCACTTATCCCAATCTGTAAAAATGCCTTTTCAATGTCAGCAGTGAATGCAATTTTATTTTCTCTAAATTTCAAAATTACGTCTAATATATTAGGATTCAAATTCAAACCATTTAATAAGCAGTCATTCAAAGACAATTTATCTTTACCCTTAGAAGAGGCATCATATACAATTCTTATTTTAGTAGATTTATCATTACGAATTACCGGATGATGTGGCATAAAATAACAATTTTTATCAGTAACTTTAAAATTACATTCCTCAATGATATTTTTATTTAACTGCTCTTTCAAAATTTCTTCGTATTGCTCAAACAACCAAATGTTTTGCTTAAATCTTCTATTTAACCCAATTAAACGATGTTTAGCAATTTCATAGTTTAAATCCAAATTTTCTGGCTCCATTTTCCAAAGCAACCTGGTTTCATAACGTTTATTTTTATATACTATATTATTTTCAAATTCCTTTATTACTTTATTTTCCGCTTCATTAGTTACATTTTCACTTTGCTTTATTCCCAACAAATCAAGTTCCCAAATTGCTTTAATATCGCTTAATATTGTCTTATTTTCATCAATTATCACTTTATTTACACTAACATAAGGATTATACTTAGAATTTAAAGTTGCTTGACCTTGTAGTGTTGTTCCAAATATAGTGTCAAGAGCCACCAATCTTTTACTTAAACGTTCAATATTTCCCGTTACTATTTCCCAGTAGCTATCCGCACCGATTAACATATCTATAGGCATTTTATTGTTGTCTGATAACCAAAGAGATAATCTTTTCAATTTTGACTTTATCCATCCACTTGGTATATTCACTACATTAGCTCCTGTAATTTTATTTACTACTAACGCATTAACAGTAGCCTTTTTGTTTTGATTGCGCGGATTTAGCAAATTGACTTTAACACAATTGTATTCACCCGTATTGGGTCTTTCCTCCCCGAAAGTATGTATTTGTAACTTTTCAACTCCGATAACGGGAAGATTTAACTTTTCAGCTAAACGCTTACTTATAAACGATCTATGAGAGCCTCCATCTATTAAGATTCTAATTAATATGTTTTTAAAGTTTGTTGAAATTAAAGCAGTGCAAGTCTGAAGAAAAACAGTTGAATTTTTATTTAAAGTATTTGCACTACACGTTGAAACAGTCGTAGACATCGGATCATTATTTTCATTCTCTGTATTAGAGTTAGCCTGACAATTTTTTTAAATCCATAATTTCATTACGTTTTTCACATAAAAGTGTATTATGCCAACTCTGTTTGCATATATTGCAAGTATTTTTTCTCCAACAATCCTTAGCTACGTGTTTACCCCGGAGACATTTAAAACAAAGTCCACGCTTTTTAGCATTCATTTTCCTCTGAGCAGTGCTGGTAGGACACTGTTCTGAACTATGTTCCTTAGAAACGCAAAATACACAATTAAAATTCACATGCGTTGCGTATGTACTTGTGAATGGATTTCCCCCTTTACAATTTTCATTTTGAAAACGTCTATTTCTATCTCTTTTACCATTTTGAGTAACTAAATCTGAAATTCCTCTTTCATTTAAAGAATAAATATGTTCTCGGGACTGAATCTCAACTTTTAAAAAGTCCATTAATTCTTTAATATCAAATTCTAATTTCGAATTAGCCTTTGAATTTTGCCTTCTACTAAATTCCAATGTGAGGTCTTCCGGTAACAGTTTTAATAATAATTGGTAAAGAAGGTGACCATAAGAACCAGAAACTACATTGAGTGTTTCCAAAGATCTAATATTTACCTCAATTTCATCATAAAGTTTTCTAAGGGCGGCCACATTCGAGGAACTCCTCACACGTTCAAGACTCAATAACTTGGCCATGTGTGAATTAATAGTCAGGTCTATCCTACCAAAGCGTGTTTTCAAAATATCAATTGCAATTTTATAGTTTTCTCCTGTTAAAGCCAAACCACTAATGGCATTAAATGCCAAACCACCAGTTAGGGATTTCAAATAACTAAATTTATTTATCAAGGTTAAACTATCATTTTTGTCAATAGAATTTTCAAATTGACTCCAAAACTCAAGCCAATTACTCGGGTTTCCATAAAATTTATTTATGCTTAACTTCGGAAGTTTAACATTAGCCTTGGGAGATAAAATATGAGAACCCTCTTTATTAACATTTTCATTACAGGCAGAATTATTTTTAATTTTCTCTTCTATTAAACATTTACAGGCTATTATTTTATCCTGATATTCTTGAGCCGTAATAACTTCGCTTTCCAGCTCATCCTCTTTATTAATTAATCCTTCAATTTCAGTATCATATTTTACTAAAAGTTCGCATTTTTTGTTTAACTGTTCTAAAAACACTCTTAAACTAGGTATATTAATTTCAACCCCCTCATTCAAAGTTGTTTCTACTTTAGATATCAATTTTGTGGTTAAACTGCGTGCAGTTGCACGTAATTTCTTAATTTTGTCAGTATCATTCATTTTTAACCGACTTCAAAGAGGAGGTTATGATTTCGACCTGTATGTATTTGTTGTTCACGCATAACTTTTGCAAATATGAACCGATTTTGATAATTCTTTTTTTGTTTGAAAGCGTATGAGGCCCATGTGGTCCCATTTGAATTTCATAAAAATCTGATAATTAGAACTTTTTTAAAAATAAAAACTTCAAATTTCAAATTCATTTTGAAGCAATCGACCAATTAGAAGTGTTCCTTTTGCATGCTTTTATGTTACACTTACATAGACACACGATTTTTTCACTGTTAAAAGTTTGAAGTTTTTGCTGCATCGTCACTCCACCGCTTTTATGGAATATCTCTATTTTGACCAATGATAATTCACCATAGTACAATGAAGTAATCATTTTCTATAAAAGCGATGGATAGACGATAAAGTAAAAGTTTCAATTTTTTAATAGTGTTCAAAGTGCAAAATCCTAACTGGACGAGGGCCAGGATTCACATAAATTTTGCGCTGTTTGTGAAACGAGATTTATTAACAAGAAAATTTATTTAAAAAATTTAAAAATTTGCTAAAATTCAGGCTTCTGATTCGTTAATCTGGTTTCGCTAGCAGCGCAAATTCTACCTAGATTCCGGACAAGTTCTCTTATGCAAGAAACCGGAAATATAGCATCTAGGGGATATAGTGTGGAAATCGGCTATCTCAGGGCGTGTTCAGAGCAACTTACAAAAGTAACCAATGTTACCGACCGATTTTAGGGCAGTACGAAAGCAAATTGTGGCATCAATGAAAACTATTCTGTTGAATTGTAGCTGACATCACACTGACGTCACATATCAATACAAAATAAAGTGCATAGATATGTGTAGCAAAATTATCTTTAGATTCAGATTTGGTTACCGGATTAGATACCAGAATGATTTCAGATTTCGTTAATGTAGGATTCCTCGATGTGAATATGACGACACATGGAGCACAATATACGATTGATTAAAAAGATTCTGGACAAAAATGAGTCATCAAGGGGGTCCTTGTGGCCGAGTGGTTAGACACCACGCTGCTAATCTCTTGAGAGCGTAGGAGATTGTGGGTTCGAATCCTACTGACTCCTTTGCACACACTCTTTATGTATAGCTCCCGGTTGTACTTTTCTTGTGTCGTAATATTTCCTTGTGCTATCTTGTCCTTGTATGTCCACGAATTTGTAAAATAATATGGATTATGTATTTATGTCTGTGTAGAAATAAAGGATCATTCGGCGTTCAATCGAATTCTACCAGGAAATCATCATCAAATTTTATAATAGAAAATGCCTAGCATTGCGATACATTGTTAAAAATTTATCTTTTGCTGCATCGTCACTCCATCCCTTTTATGGAATATCTCATACATACACTGTAAAAAAATTTACCCTTTTTCTGCATCGTCACTCCCCCGCTTTTATAAAATATGTGTCTTTTGACCCATGAGAATGCTCCATGATAGGCTGAAATAATCGTTTTCCATAAAAGCGGTTTAGTGAGTTTCAAATTTTTAACAGTTTAGTTGGGACAAAAGCGTCCGTGAAAAAAGTATTTAAGCATCGAATGCTGTCACTCTCTTATAGATGCAGCCAAGTACAGGTTATGATTTTCGGATTCCTCGTCGAATCATCACCGCTCATTTCCGATGCCTTTACTGCATTTATAGGAGTTAGATTGTTGTTGTTTATCTATTGAATCATAGAGCGATTTTTATTAAAATCTTTCTTTTTGCTTTTTCTGACTGAAAGGGGGGGGGGGTACTTTTGACTACACTAGAAACGCATTTTACTATTCATAGATACATGGAGTCATTTTGCTGTTTACACACATATGGAAGCGCTTTGCCGCTCGCTTATGTGTAAGGACACTTTACTTGAGGCATTGTGACCTTTCGATAACCACTTCCGATGTCCGTACGATTAGATGTTGACTTTAAGATTTCATGAATGCGGTAACTTTTCGTCGTGCCAGATCTGAGGAAGTTACCACATCCAGAAAAGCTAAAGATTCACAACGATACTAACCGATATTGTAAGTGTCTTTTGAAAAGTTGATAATCAAACAGTGACAAGTAAAGCGAATACATCAGAACTCAGCAAAGTGCGTTCATTAGTAATGCGTTGCAAAGAGCCATCATATGTCAGTACACATAATTATGTGTTACGGTATAAATAACTAAAAAGTAGGAAATAAATTTAACTTTTTCAAAAAAATGTATAACCGACTCCAAAAAAAGCGCTAAAAAGAATTAAATAATTCTATAAAATTCTCTAATGACAAATCGTTATCCAATAACCACACATTGACTATCATGTACCGGTATAAAATTGTTAAATTTAATATATAGAATTTAATATCCACCAAACATAGGTTTTCCAGAGAATATTTATTACAAGAGATTAATTTACATATTTTTGATTTAATTTTTGAATATATACATATAAAAAGTAAGGAATTACTTTTTGAAGTTGGTGCCAAATTATCTTAAGTATAGTAAGAATTGTGGATATATTATGTCTAGTACCATAAATAAAATAGGGAAATCATTATCGATTATGATTGTTTGGCACCAACTTCAAAAAGTAATTCCTTACTTTTTATATGTATATATTCAAAAATTAAATCAAAAATATGTAAATTAATCTCTTGTAATAAATATTCTCTGGAAAACCTATGTTTGGTGGATATTAAATTCTATATATTAAATTTAACAATTTTATACCGGTACATGATAGTCAATGTGTGGTTATTGGATAACGATTTGTCATTAGAGAATTTTATAGAATTATTTAATTCTTTTTAGCGCTTTTTTTGGAGTCGGTTATACATTTTTTTGAAAAAGTTAAATTTATTACAAAATATTTACTTTCAATTAAATATATATCATATTTCAATCAAATAATCTATTACTAGTTCAATTATATGCTACTACTTCAATGCTACCTTTACTTTGAATAGTTAAAGTTAGTTAAACACTCTCAAACATTTAAAACAATCAGTTAAAACAACTAGTAAAATGCAAGTCCTTTCAATTTACTTTCAGACAAAAAAAAAAATCTTTATTAACTCTAGTTCAATTCATATGAAGCTTTGCTTACCTTAATTATACTTTGTCTTAATCTCCATGAAATTATGCATATCCATATCACATACGGGTTCACCAAAATGCTTAATCTTGCTTCAAATTCAAAGTATTTTAATTCAAACTATTTCCTTTTCCTTTAACTTGAAGTCCAAATTCACGGTCTAAATTTCCCCCCCAATTGCAACCTCTTCCACTACAATCTTGGATATTCCTGGATATATTTCAGTGTAAGTGTAGACAATTAAATATGCATATTTAAAACTAAACTAATTTAATATAATCAAACCATCTTCAGACATCAGTAACATTTTACACTTTCAATAGATTAAAAACCGCGTACAACACATTCAAAGCTTTCACTTACAACTGACTGATTTCAAATCATATTTCATTAGTTATTCAGAGGAGAATTTCAGAACTACTTGCGCCATCTATTGACACTCTTTTTAAGCGTTAAACACCCATCATACGTAGTATAGGGTAAGTTTTGCAATCGTTTGGAAAATTTTTAAAAGAAATTTCGACAGATTTACATGTTTCAGACACTGGGGATTCCGAAAAACATATTTTTAGAGACGAAAAATTGCCGTCCGTCTGTTTTTCTGTCTGTGTGTGTGTCTGTAAACGCTCTATCTCTTGAACAAATTGAGATAGAGACTTAAAATTTTATATGTATACTTAGTATGTGAGAATTTATAGAACTCTATTTAATATTAGTAACCTCGATTATCCAGAACAATGTTTCGCGGACTCTTTAAATATTCATTCTCATGAAAGGTACATAAAAATTTATTTTTTATTTTATTGAGTAAATGTAAAAGAAAAAAAAAACATGAATTTTGCATAAAGAACGATGTCAATCGGGTAATTAGTTGTTGAGATATTTGTAATGAAATTTTCTACATTCTCTTATTTTTCATGACCTTATGTTTCATTCAAATTTCTATTCAAACATATACTTTAGTTGGAAATGAGGCGCTTAATCCAACGCAGTAAACTGTTAGTTAATATAATTATCATTTTTTGAAGAAGGATGCTTCTTTTACGTAATTCGGTATTACTTGATTATCTCGTCGAACAAAAAACTATCGCCAAACTGTAAGATTAAATGCCAAGAATGGCTTATCGTAAATATCACATTCACTTGATATTAAACACTTTTCATGTGTTTGTTACATCATCAAGTGATTTTTATTCGACTTTTTATTTGTAGTATTATTAATCTTTTACTAATTTATCTGATATTTCGTTATTTAAAATAAAAGTTTTGCCAATTTGTATAATTTACAAATAGTTTGTAGATTTATATTATTTGTCGAAATGGGGCAAAGGGATAATCAAGTAGTATCCGCAATTCTGTAATACAGAATTACTATGTATTAAAAATATTTAAATTTGCGTTTAAATATTATTTTGAAATTGCGATGCATTTTATAAATTGTTTTCACATGTTTTATTTTCATATTTCATATTATGCATATCCATGATGTGTAAATATTACGGTGTCCCCCAACGACTAGTTTACAATGTTTAATTTTTTAAGTTTATTTTTCCAATTTTTAGTTCAAAATTTCATTATCTGAATAAAAGTTTTATTCATAGATTAAAATAATGAAAATAAAATGATTATAAATCATTCTATTATGTTATGAGCAAAAATCATTCGATGGTGAAAATTAAAACATATTTACAACGATGTATTTAAAACGCCATATTTAAAACACTTTTCTTATAGTGTCGTTATAAAAGTTCGATTTTGAGTGATGTTTTTTACTTAATCATTTTATACAAGCTGGTTTTCAAAAGTGTAATTGATCTTACTTAATCAATAACAAAAATAGTCACCAGCTGTCACGAAAACAATAGATTCGGTCTTAAGAACTGTAAAATCTTTTAGTCAAAGGGAAATGAATGGTAACCAGATTACAGAAATCACCAGTAGTCATAATGTTATAAATTTTCCTTCATTGGGAAAACTTTTTAGAGATTAAATAAACGTGTTCTTAGAGACGGTATTGTCTGAACGAGGGGTTAGCTCCTGGTTATATAAAATGTGTTTTCTGATATAGGGATTATAATTTCTTTTAATCGCTTCCCTGATTTGGCTGTACGTCATATGGGCAACGTGTTTTTGTCAATCATAATTTTCCCGTACCACGAACGGGCATCCATGATATTAATTACAGTTATACACTTTGTATAAATCACCATTAAACCGAAATAACAAATAAGGACGCGTTTCGAGCTACAACAGTAACAGCTCGCCATCAGCTGAACCAACACGTGTCCGTAAGGGGACAGAGTTAGAGATAATTGAGTTTATCTCTATCTCTGGGAGGAGTTTATCTCTAACTCTGTCTCCTTACGGACACGCGTTGGTTCAGATGATGACGAGCTGTTACTGTTGTAGCTCAAAACGCGTCCTTATTTGTTATTTCCGTTTAATGGTGATTTATACAAAGTATATTATTGTAATTAATAATTATCGCCAGTTTTATTTCATCATCCATATACCAATCATCATTTACTATTTTGAACAGTAGATTTTGTTTTGAAAAACCGATGATAAAATATTAAAAATTCTGTAAAAGACAAGAAAAAAAATAGGCTTCATTTGTGATTTAAAAAAAAATATATTGATGAGTTAATGGTAAAATACATTTCAAAAGATTTTTTTCTTATAGACTGTTATTAATATAGTTATTTTCTGTATCCCTGTAAATAAAGTATAACGGTTAAGCATCTAATATTCAAAAAGGAACATGCTGTGATAAATTTCCATAGCATATATCGGTAACATGTATCTTTATACAAGTATAGTTATGAGGATTAGAATGCCAGCAGAGGGCCAAGCAATCAAACTGAAATATCGGATACCTTTCTATTATATTAGAAAGTGTTAAAAAGATTAAATTATTAAATATAGTAAAAATAAAAATAGCTTGTATGTGCGAAACACCGTCTCACATCAGTTATCCTTTAATTAAGGACAGCGATGTTCAAAACAGTTTTAAAAAAAAAGTAACGGTTAACCATAAAAAACTACTCGCAAGCTTGCTATAAATCCAGGCCCGTAGCTAGATCATTCTTCCAGGTCGGGCAAATGTTTTTCCAGAAAGGGCAAAATTACTATTTTTTATTTTTATGACTTATGACTTTTAAAAGTATATATTAACTATTAAGTATAAGTTTATAGCTCTTCATAAAGTATGTGATATTCTTTCATTTTGCTGTTTATTAATAAACTAATTTTTGTAAATGTGTTTGAGGTAATACATTTCCATAAAAATGTTAGATGTTGTTGAGGATTGCTACATCTGCGTCATCAGCCTGTAGTCTTGTGCACCTCCCCTCTCCCCTCTCCTGTCGTCCGCTGAAAAATCTGCACACATGCATTTTTATGTTTCAATAGAAATAAACGAATAATTCATTATTCCAAGAAACTCACAGTTAAATCTGTAAAAATAAAATCGCAAAAGGTATAAAAAATTCCGTTTTAAACACGTTTTCATTGTATCAGGTATAACTGCAGTGTTTAATTTAGGCATTTTTTTCCAGAAAAGATTAATGATGCTCCAGGAGTGGTACAGTATTGAACATTTAGGGTGGGAATTGCATTTACACAACTTTAATAAGCACAAAATTACAAAGCTTCCGGGAGTGACATTTTAATATTTAGGGGAGAACTCTCCTCCCATATTACCCCCTGAATTCATTATTTATTGTATCGTATTGCTTTCAACGGGACCTTAAAAGGGCTCTCATGTAATACAAAATTGTGTGATAGACAGGCTCTATTTACAGATTTTACAGTAGTTATGGAATTTTACATGACTTAATATAAAGAAGAAATTACGTTGATAGTTACGTCATTTATTTACTAAGCAGGCAAGATCCCAACTAAAGATTAATACACTTTCATGATTTTTTTATACATGCTTCAAAAATATGATATGTGTTTATAACTGATAACATTTTCAAACAGTTTGGATATTAGAAAAGAAATCCCAGTCGACTCTGACTGCAAGCACAGACAGATTTCGAAGTTCTAATTACACCAACTAAAATTAAATCAAGATTAGAGATAAACACAGCATAACAATATTATTTGGCCGCTTTTGACGAATCAAGTATCTGACCACGGTGAAAATGCAATTTTCAACCAAAATTGTCAAAACTTTATTTTATTTTTATAAAGATCAACTTTTTACCTTTCCAAAACTGTGTTTATTTTTATTGTACGATAAATAGATCCGGAGTAATAGCGATTATTAAACTACTCAACAGCTGTCACTCAAACTGGAAGTGCCGTTTAAAAGGCTGTGTGTTTGGAAAAATTTCGAGGTTTTGGTAGTTTTTTTTTTTAAATTTATTATAAGAAATGTAAATAATATGCTTCATGGACAATATTTTTGGGGGGAAGTAGGACGTTTCAGTCCCGCCATTTCGGTACCGCCGTTTCGGTACCGCCGTTTCGGTCCCGAGACATTTCGGTCCCGAGACGTTTCGGTCCCAAGACATTTCGGTCCCAAGACATTTCAGTCCCTGGCCATTTCGGTCCCGAGACGTTTCGGTCCCGAGACATTTCGGTCCCGAGACATTTCGGTCCCGAGACATTTCGGTCCATGGCCATTTCGGTCCCGAGACATTTCGGTCCCTGGACTTTTCGGTGCTCAGACATTTCGGTCCCTTCTCCAGCAAGCTGAAATTTTGTGCACGGGAAATATCTGACATAATTTTATGGGGAACATTTTAGAGTGTTGAATTCAGGGGCGGGTCATTCCCCCCGGACCTATCAAATGCCACCCCCCCTCCAAAAAAAAATTTTGAGATTTTGTGTTTTCAGTGGTAAAAAAGTGTAATCCCCCCAGGACTCTATTGAATCCCCCCCCCCGGAGCCACAGAAGTCCTTCCCGGAGAAAAGTGTCTGAATTCAACACTGGTTTTTTAACTGAAAGCCACATAAAGTTTTAGTGTAATGCGATTAATTAGAAGTAACAAGTACCGAAAAACCGCTTACACGCATAACTCGGATCCAAACTCAACATATTGCAGCGGATCCAAACGCCATGCAAATTTCATATGACAAAAGTAATTGTTTTCAGGAGTGAGGGGAAGATTGTTCTGTGGATTTATATAGGAGTTCCTCAATCATGAAGATCTGGTAATTTAAAAACACTTATAAGTCGAATTTAATTTGCTTAAGCAAATGTTCATTGCCTACACATTTTCAGTTGCATATAATTTGTACAATATGTGTTTAATAATGAAAAAAAAATCTGCAAATAGTTTTAGAAATCTTTATTTCATCCTATTATTCAACAGCTGATTCATTTTTAGATTATGGCATTTTACAGGTCTTTTTTTTTTTTTTTAAGGGGTTTTTAACATGGAATTGTGATAAAGCCACATTATTTTTAAAGTTCTGCATCGGGACTGACTAAAACATTTTATTTTTTAAATAATTATTTTATTTCGCTATTAAAAAACTATTTAAAAGTTTGCGTTAATCTTTTCACATATAACAATTATTGCTACGAAATAACTTTTTACGTGTAACAACCTTTTTACATATAACAATGCAGGAATTACAAATCCTTTTTAATACATTAAAGACTTTTTATGCTTATTACATTAAAAAACTACGTAAATAAACACAAGTCAAACCTTTAAAAAAAAGTATCGTTTGACACCACTAGAAATAGTGTTAAACAAATGACTTATCTGTTAAGAGGCCACTTCAGTCAAACAAAAAGGCCCGCTAATCCTTTGGAAGAAATTTTTGAAGGTAAATTTGTTGCATTTTAATATTTTGGAACGATTTTTTTTCAATGTATAGCTAAAATAAATCTGTACAAATACTATTTTTTTTATTTTTTATTTTTTTTCGATATTTTTAATGAGGACACTTTTATTCTCGAAACTGGTTTCGAAAATGAAAACATCCCCACAAAAAGAACCTGCAATCAAAGTTATAAATTAAAAAATGGTCGGTATACAAATCGATCTCAGCTATCCAATGTAAAAAAGAATTGTTTAAAAATATTGAAAAGCAACCAAGAAATCTTTATAAATTTCTTCCATAGGATTAACATTTGTGAAAGGGTCTTTAAACTTCACTGAAGTAGACTCTTAAATTGGGATACAAAAGTTAAAATTTCTAATAAACATAAACTGTTCTTTTCGCTTTTAAAATTCTACATTTCAAATATTCCCTTATTCTTTATTTGATTTCAATACGTAAAATTTAAAGAGCCTACCTGTTTTAATATGACAAATAAAAAGCTAAAATTAAAATATAATAAATAACATAGAATCTCAAAATATTAATGTGTAGTGAATCATTTTTACATGAAATTCCATTTAAAATGAAGAAAAGTTATAATTTTATTTTAATGGAGAAATTTTATCATTTAGAGAGCATATGTGTTTAGCATATTTGTTTTGATTTTTTATGTATGTTATTCATTTAAAAGAACATATTTATGCATAAATATTTCTGTCCCGCGACAAATGTAGATGGTCCACAATAGGCGGAGAAAATCGGCCGGAAGAAATCTACCCGGAAAAAAAAAATTAAAAATCGTTAAAAATCTTCACGGAAAAATCACTCCCGGCAAAAAATAGTCGCGGTAAAAAGCAGCACCTGAGAAAATCGTCCCGGAAATAATTACCATTGGGACGGGGGGGCGGGAGGGGAGTTCACATTAACTAATGTGAAAAAAATCCAGTTTTTTTTTTTTTTTTTTTTTACAGCGTAGAGGGAGGGGGCTGGGAGTCAATAAGTTAGACAATTCTAAGTGGTCTAATGATACACATTTTAAACACCTCACTAAGGAAAGTTTTACATGTTTTATTTCTACAAGGGAGAAGTCGGAACTTCGACGGGAGGGAAGGGGGGGGGATGAATATTAAGGAAATACTATTTACAAGTTCTTTCAATCCGTTGTAAGAATTATTTGATATTTGATTTAAGAATTATTTGATAGTTTATATAAGCAAAGATGTTTTGTGTATTTTTTAAATTTTAATCAAGTTTATCCTTTTTGTGTGGTGGAGGGGAGGAGAAGGGGGAATTAACTACAGGGCTTAGAGTAAATAAAAGGGGATCTAATGGGGAATTTTTTCATTATTCTGCTTTTTTAGATAAGGTACAAATTAGTGGGGTGTAACTGAACATATAAATATGACACAATCGTAAACAAAATCGAAAAAGTAAGGAACGTTCTTCGACAAACGAAAACAAATGAAATACAAAATTCATCGAAACTGTCCATTTTTTTTCACCGTTATTTAAACTCGTTCAGGGGGGGGGGGGGATCACACACGACTTGTTCATTGTACAACTTCCGGCCAAAATCATGCAGTAAGTGTTGGATTATTATTTTTTTAACTTAAGAATCGAAAATGACAAAAAATGGAGGGGAATTCCAGTTGTAAAAGTTGTTTTTCACACCTATTTTTCAAATTACTCACTCAGTTGTTATTCGAATAAGAGGGACATTTCATGAAAAGTATTCGGTTAAACGGGAAATAACATTAATCCAACAGGAATAAAATCGAAACCGGATGATTTTATTCGAATAAGCGGGATTCGATTATCCTCGACCCAATTAAGTGGGGAGGACTGTACTATCATTTGATAATCTTCGACAGAGTAATAAAATGAAAGTAATCCATGGAAAATTCAGCTAAAGTTACATCGATACGCAGCCGAAGACCGTATAACTACGCTTATAAATTAAAATAACCCGCAATAATTAGTTTATGACTAAAACCATTTTTGCTTTCTACCCATATATCACATTTATACATCTGTCAAATTTTCTAAAACCAGATTAATGAAACTAATTACAAAATTATTAATGTAATGCGTATTGAAATTTGCCATTTCATTTAAAGCTGATATTATTATATAAAATAATTTTTTTAACATTAAAATATAAAAACTCACATAAAAAATATGAAAAAAAGCCGTCTGTAAAGTAAGTTAAATTAAAAAGAAACTTAAAATATTATTTCTAGGTGGTAAATATCTTATCTATCAATCTTATTTAGTTATCTTGTAAGTTTTGAATATTTCAATGTCATTCACAAGCTGTAATAATCAGGATAAAAAATACTCCATTCTACTTTTTATAACGGTTTAAATGATACTAAAAGAGTTTGAAATGAAGATAACAGCAAGAGGAATAAAAAACACCGAGAAATGCTGTTCTTTTCAAAAAATTCATATCTCTTTTAAAAAATGCCATCGACTATGTGGGAGGTCCGCCCGCATTTGAACTCCAGAGTAAAAAGGACATTGTATAGAATGAGGGATTTCATCCGACAAGTGTATAAATATCAAAATAAGTAGAATAAAGCTAACTACCTAGCTTTTCTAGCTATCTTGTATAAAGATGACTATTTGTTCAGATGGGCGTTGAAAATTGATTGACATGCAGAATTTTTGCTTAAAAGAGGTTAATAGTAGTACTTAGCTGGTACTTATATACATATATTTCAAATTTTATAGGAACACCAACATAAAAAATTATAAGTGTTTAAAAATTCCCGGCACTCGGTTTTGATTTGTTATTTACTTAATGTTATACATTATTTTATTAAATGATTAACATAATCTTAGAAAATTTGAAAGCATTAATAATTATGTTGTTAAATTAAAAAATTCTCAAAAATTAAATTATTTTTATCAAACATATTTGTTAATAGGAATTCAAAATTATTTTAACCATTAATTGTTTAAGTGACTTATTTATCAATTACTTGTTTAAAATCTAGAACAAGAACTATATAGAAGTTATAGCAAAAATGAAAAAAAAAATATTTTTTAAATTTCAGCTACTATAATGTTATTAAGTTCATTAGGATGTATAAAAATGATAAGGATTTTCAAAATAAATATGTTATTTATTCATTTATTGGTTAGTTTATGATATTTTTCTTACTCTTTAAAAATAATTAATTAATATATGATTGCTTTTTGCGAACCGTAAACTATTATTATTTAACTATTACTATGTAAATTTAAATCTGCATCTGGATAATAATGTTACCTAACACTGTTAAGGAGTATTTTTACGCATTGTTACAGTGTTACGCATTATTATGTTTAATTAATTATTACGTTACGTTACTGATTTTTCAAAAAAAATATATAATAATTTCCTTTTTTGAAATAAATAATAATTTTTGAATAAAAACTTATGGTGATGAATAATTGCTATAAATTAAATCTCAAAACAGTTAGTGATTTTAAAATTAAAATCAAATTAATATTTTATTAAATATGTGTATTTTTAATTTAATGAATCTTTATTTAATTAAATTGATAAAATTATTAATAGGTATTTCGAATTTTACTTTAAATAAACTCAATAAATAATCTGTTTTATATTCAATTTATCATTATGTTTTGTAGTAGTGATAAACTGAAACTTATTGTTTACCCGTTTATTTATTTTATATTTCAAGTTACCGAAATTTAAAACTATTAATTCA
This sequence comes from Maratus speculifer, assembly GCA_964019185.1. Taxonomy (NCBI): domain Eukaryota; kingdom Metazoa; phylum Arthropoda; class Arachnida; order Araneae; family Salticidae; genus Maratus; species Maratus speculifer. The sequence goes on along the minus strand of OZ025290.1, from coordinate 48,409,445 downwards.
ATCGATAATAAAATAAAAATAAGAATTGTGTAACAGGGTGACTGCCTTCCCTAAATTATAGTATCTATAGGTGGCGCTATTGCCACTTTCGGCAAAATATCCGGAGATATTTTGCCTTCCCTTTCTAAAAAGACATGAAATGAAGTGAAGTAATTGAGTTTGCAGTTAAGATGTAAGATTAGGATGTGTGTTCGCTAAGCTTCTCTCTTAGAGATGTTCTGTGTACTAAGTAATTTTTATGAATATTAAATTGATTGAGTTGCGCTCGTCTTGCGATTTGTATATAATGTGATATGTGTTGTGTCGTCTACAATAAAATGTGACTGTAACATCTCTGTTCCATATTTTAAGTACCGAATAACATCCCACACTGGCGCCCAACGTAAAATGGAGTTCTTTCGGAACATTTTTGTGCTTTCAAAGTCTTTGTGTCAAGTTCGCTGCTGTCATCCTGACAAAAGTTCCAGATATTATATTTAAAGTAGGGTAACCCGTACCCACTTCTAAATTATTGTCACCTCGGCAATAAAGGAAATTTTGTGTTCTCAGGTGCCGTGTTCGTCAAGAACAATTCATCCTGTGATTTCCAAAAAGTTCTATTATATAATGTGCAATATCAAGTATCAAGATATACTCCAGTTTTGTGCTAATTTCTTTTATATCAGTTATGTGTGGTAGTATCATCGCGACAAAATTCAAGAAAGTATTAAAAAAAAAAGAGTAATCTGTACCCGTTTTAAAGGTGTTGTCAAATCTACAATGAATCAAGCTTCTGTTCTTATTTTTAATAGTGCTTTCTTCTTCTTCAATTGTGTGTTTTAAGTGCATCATCCTGACAAAAAAAGCAAGAAAATGCATTCGAAAAGGGTAATCCGTACCCTTCACATTGGAAATAATTGAAAAATATTGTCGACATGACAATAAATAATGTTCTTCAGTCTTCATAAGCAACAAAATATCTTCTAGTTTTTAAACATAACTGGTGTTTGTGATTGAAACTTTTTCATTTCGTCATAAAAAAGTTTTCTACTTATAATCTGATTTTGTTCTTAGAAGTGTTCAATACCTATTTACTTCTGCGTGTTTTAACTGTTATGTGAATCATCGACAACCTTTATCTAAAAATAGATTTTTATTTTATTTGTTTTTACCGGTAAAAGTTGAAATTATTTTTTTTTATTGTTTGTTTGTTTCTCTTTTTTTTTTTGCTGGCCAGCTGCGAAAAAAAAAAGTTTTCATTTTCTTTTATTTATTAAGTCAAACGCTGTTTCATATATTTATATAATTTTTGTTTGTTTTGTTTTATGTTGATTTTGAATAAGATTATTAAGAAACATTAGTTTTCTGAAATTGAAAGTGATTTCTTTTTTATATTGTTTTTAAAAGCAAGGATTCTGAGTAAGTGAATTTTGTGTTATTACTTTTTTTTTAATCTGTGCACAGAGTTTAAAAATGATTTTGATAAATTTTATTATTTCGTATGTTGTTGTTTTTTTTTAAGATGTAAAGTAAGTTCTATTCATATTTCGAGTTGTTTTCATATTTATGTGTGGTTGATAACTATTTCGCAATGAATTACCTATAATATTTCTTATATTTAAAATGAATGATTTATGTGATTGGTAAGCTAATTTGGTAAAAAGGTTGAATTTTAACGTATAATAACATTTCTTCTAAATATTTTCATGAGCTCATGATTAAATTAGTGGTATATTTTAGTATGTTTTTAAATTATTTCCTGCATTTTTTTTAAACATTTATTTATGAAATTTATCCATATTTACATGTTTTATTTACCTGTAAGGGGAAGGTAGTCATTTTGTTCTTATTATTTAATGGGTCACGTATCTAATAGTTTTGTAATTTAAGCATAAATCAACAATATCAACAACAATTTGGGAAAAATGGCGTTTCTTTCTAAAGGAAAAAAAATCGATTTGTTTAATTTGGGCACAGAATTAGAGTTAGATGTAGATAAAGATGATAAACTATCAGTCTTACGTGAGAAAATTATGAAGTGTCAACTGCTTAAAGACGACGAACAATTTGTTAAAGAGGCATTTATGGCTATCGTGGAAGATCGCAAAAAACAAGAAATTGCAGAACAACAAATGATTCAGGATAAACGTATTGCAGAGGAAAGAGCATATGAGCTAGAAAAGCTTAAGCTACATGCTCAAAACCCTACCGCGACAACAGTACCACAAAATCAAATAGACCAGATGCGTATAGATATTAAAAATATCTTGCCAACATTTATTCCTGAAAAGGATGATATGTCTTTGTTTTTGACAATGTTTGAACGTCAAATGAAAATGCTTAATGTCTCCAAAGAATTTTGGGTTTCTCAATTAATTGCCGTACTTCCGAACGACATTGGTAAACTAATCGCCAGAGAACCAGAAGAAATGTTCAAAAATTATTCTTATATTCGTGACATATTGCTTAAAAGATTTAAGTTGACAGCAGAAAAATTTAGAGTATTATTTAGCCGACATCAAAAAAGAGAAAATTCTACTTGGAAGGATTTTTATTTTGAACTTAGAAATTATTTTGAGGGTTGGTTATCCGAATTAGAAATCAATTCATTTGAAAAACTAACTGAACTAATAATCGCTGATCAGATTAAGAAAAAGTGTCCACATGAATATAAAAATCATTATTTTGATGGTTGGGACAAGTTAAATGATCCTGTCGTGTTGGCTGAAAAGCTAGACATTTACGAAAACATTAAACCTTCTTCTCAAAAGTCAGCAAGTTATCCAAAAACGCGTGAAGCGCAGAAACATGTTTTGTCGAAAAATTCAAATGGTCAAGAGTTCTGGAAAAATCAAACACCCAAACATGAAACTAACGAACATTTTTCAAATTATAAAAATAATCATTCTACTTCAAAATATACAAATTCAAGATACGAAAACAATGATAAGCGTCAATTTTTTTTCAGTGAAAGTGGGAGCGAAAAGGTAATGCAAATAAATAAATAAACGATAAATTAAAAAAGCTTAGTTTTGTCAGTTAAAAATTGAAAATAAAATTATTTAAAATAATAGTTACATTATTATATAAAATTAAAAAATAATCATTTTATTACAAAGAAATAGGCCCACTTTCAATAAAATTAATTCACGAAAATTGTCTTCATAAAGTAAAAAAAAACTGCAAAAAAACTGAAAAAAAAAATGCAACCAACAATTATTACATAAAAAAAGGTCGTTGGAGCATTTTTATTTTTTAAATAAAAAATTTTCGTAGCACGCCTAGTTACGATATCACTAATTTAAAGATTCTAAGAAAGTGGGCTAAAACAATCAATCAAATATGTATTTTAGTTTTTTTGTATAGATAAAATACCTAATACAAAGAATATATGATAAAACTTAAAATATTCATTCTGTTAAATAATAATAATAAAGACAGTGTAAAATTATATAACATTATTTAATCAAATTTTCAACTCGCTGTGATTTTATTATCACGAGTTACAATAGATTAAACTTATTGGACTGTTATATTCAGCTTTGTATAAAATTTGAGGGAAGGGGGGGCAGGAGAATAAAAACATTAAAAAAAAGCCCGAACAATGTTGAGCTTACAGCGTTTAGTAGGCCTTCATCAATAAGAAACCAAGTTATAAGGTGGCCGGTAAAGAAATAGTAAGGGACCGAAATGGCAAAGGACCGAAATGACTAGGGACCGAAATGGCCAGGGACCGAAATGTCTCGGGACCGAAATGGCCAGGGACCTAAATGTCTCGGGACCGAAATGGCCAGGGACCGAAATGTCTCGGGACCGAAACGGCGGGACCGAAATGGTGGGACCGAAATGTCGTGTACCCTTTTTGGGGGGTTCGAGGCTAATTTGTTTATTATAGATGCATATTACTGTAAATTCTTGAAAAACATAAATCGACATTTTAATTGCATTTTTTGGAAAATGTAATTTTCAGTGAAAATTCCAAACGCAAAACACGATTTCTCAAAAAGTTATAGGAATATCACCATGAAATTTGAAATATATGTTATTTACACTATTGTGAAGGGAATGAACTAAATATTTAAATTTAGAATAAATATATTTTTGTTTTATGGATGTTTTTGTGGAATGACATCGATGAATTTTATGAAAATTAACATGTAAACAGGTACGAAACGCTATAAGTTTTGAAATACTCAAAGCATCTCCTAGATTTTAGTTCATTCCCTTCGCCAATGTCGTAAATATGAAGTGTAAATGGGAATTATGATACATACAGTAGAATTTTCCTTTAGAGCGTTTTCCGTTTTGGGTCAAATATCATTAAATTTTACGATAAATTCCTCCATTTATCAAAATTTTATCGATGAATAAAATATTTTTTACTTTTTTTTGGCATTTTCTAGTCATAATCTTAGTAAAAACAAGTTTAAAAAGTAATTTAATCTCTTTTATGGAAAAAATTGCTCCGAACGTGGTCGGATACCTTAATTTCATTTTTCTGTAAGAGTTGATTTTATCAGAATCATGTTAATACAGTATTTTTTTCTTCAAACCCAATTTTTTTCATCCCTTGTGAACATTTTTTATATCATGTACTAGTAGAATTCATCTTATCAGAAGCTTGTTACCACAAAAGTTATAGATAATAATAATAATATTTATGCAATAAATTGAAAACGTGTGGCGACTGTCTCATTAAATGAACTACATGCTATATTTTAAATTCTGACGTGCTTTTCACTGCGGTGCGTGCACGTTGAATGATGCAACTGTATATACAACACCTCACGTATTGTCAAAAATTTTCACCACACCAGTGATACTTTTTTATTGACTTAAAAACGGAGATGCTTTTATTACTGGAAATGTGATTTTTTTTCTTCTACAACCCCTCCCCTTATGTTATTATTATATTTGTTTATTTTATTTTTTATTTTATTTATTTATTTATTTATTTATTTATTGTGTAAAAGGTGGTTCTATAAAACACATATGTCAATACAAAAGTTGTAAATAATACTAAGAAGATTCATAATAAATTTATGCGGGTTTTGATACCTTGTGAATTGATAAAGCTGATAATTTTTGTATCCCTACTTTTGAACTTTCGAACAAAGTTAAAAAGTGTTTATGACTTCGGTTGGTCTGTCCGTCTGTCTGCGCTCTAACTCTCATAAATATTCTGAGATTGCCCTGAATTTTTTTAGAAGTTATTGACGATTACCCCAGAACGAACCCTATTTCAGATGAAGACAAAAGTTTTCCGTTACATTACAATCAATGGAAAAAAATAATTTCAAATGAATTTTAAAGTTGTTATTTCCTTTAAAATCATAAAAAAATTGATATGCATTTACGAAGTACACTAAAACACATATTCTATAGAATATGCGGTGCAAAGAGCAGTTATTCATTTACAGGGTTACACAAAAGAATTCCATTATATAATGGTAGAGGGGGATTGTTTTCGACATATTTTAATTATATTAAGCTATATCATGTATAATGAAATTGATATACGTCACTGAGGTTTGGTATAAATTATTTTATGTATAATACAAAGTGCATAGTATTTCTGTGGACAAAGAAAAGATTTCAAATAGTATATTCTATCCAAAGTACTGTTATTAGAAATGATGACAGGAAATGAATTTTTAATTGTGATATGCGCTTTTAATTTTAACTATATGTATGTATGTTATATGGTGTGTATAAATGCTACAGTTGATGTACAGGACTACATAAAAGTATTCGTAAAAGTTACTGAGTATAAGCATAAATTACTTAATAGTGGTTTTTAAAAGAGTTATGCATTAGTTTATTAATAAATGTTTGTAGAATATAGATAAAAGGATATACAGGACCAGACAAAGAAATGGATACATGACCATGAATGAATGATAATTTTTGAAAATATGATTTCAGTAGTTTCAAGTGTATTTTAGTTTGAATTAAATTATAGCTAAATACTGGCGTGCACATGTTATAAAGGTAATAGGTAAACTGCAGGACTGAACAAAAGTACTCAAGTATGTTTAGTTTACATCTATTAGTGTAAATTGCTGAAAGAGAAATTTCAACCTGTTAGGCGTTTTCTTGCTGAACTAAATTTTTCCATTATGTAGTATCTATGTCAGCTTACAGTTCAAATACAAGGCTATTCAAAACTCAAAAGTATTGGAATAAATATTTTGTCTATAGACGATAACAACTTATTTCCCTAAGTAACGAAGTTTTGTTAAAGATTTCAGGAAATGTTGGAAAGTGTTTCATCATCTATGCTTAAAGTAGTGTTCATTCTAGGCCATTTTTGAAGGGTGCAGCACCCTGCCCTTTTTCAAATTTACAAAATGCACCCTGTCCTTTTTAAAAGTAGTAAACTGCACCACTGGTTTTACCCAGAGATTTTTAATAAATATTTTTTTTATTCCGTAGTGTTTCTAAATTTGTGTGCCCAAAAATGATAGATTTTTTTCATTTCTTTAAGAAAAAGAACATAAAACCATTGAATCATGTTTTAATTTAATTGTATTTTTAATTTTTATATCATAAAAGCATTCGAAATTGATGTTATTTGATTTATAATATTTAAAAATTATGTATTTCATTGCTTTCTTTTTTCCCCTTCTAAAGGCAATATAATAATTTTTTTCTGGCAAAAGTGCCCTTTTCTGCTGCAGTAGTGCCTTTTGTAGTGAATAGCACCATGCCCTTTTTATTTCTAGAGTGAACACTACTTAAAGAATAATTTTTCTTACTTGTTTTGCTCTAAAAGTAGGTCTTAACAAAAAATTGCCAATATAAATGTTTTTGATATAATCATAAGAAGATTTTTGATAAATTTATGTTGATTTTATATCTTGTGAACTGACGAAGTTAGGATTTTTTTCTTTTTAAAATTATTTTTTTCTCTTCTTCAAACCGTTTTTTAATGATATCAAAAATCTGTTATACATAAGTTTTCGGCTTCTTTCCTAGAATTAAAAATAATATTAAACAGATTCAACAGGCATCATAATTTAGATATTATTATTTTTTCTGTTTTTGCAAGACCTTCTTTCATCTCTACCCCTTTTGTTCCATTTGGAAGAGATTTGAACATAATTATGAAGTTATCGTGTCTATAAAAAAGTGATATATAGGAGATAGATAGATCAAATTTTCAGCTGGGGGGGTGGGGGGGTGTTAAGTTCTGGGGGTCACGGTCTGCGTATATCTGCGAAATTTTTCCATCATAGGGAGAATGTAATAAGTAGTATTTCTTACGAAATGTGCCTTAAAGTATTTTTTCAAGCTTCTTTCCAGTTAAATATCAATAGTTTTCTACGAATCTTGTGTACAGGCTTTGAAACCATTGTATTTATGACTTAAAAAATTTCAAAGAGTTGTGACAATTAGAACTATTTTCTTTTAAATATTAAATGTCTACACTGAAAAAAAAACTGTAAAGTTATTAAACTTTTTCATGGAAACTGAGATTCCGAGAACTTTTTTATAACTATAACAGCAAAAATTCATGTAAGAGAATTGGTTACATGAATTTTTGTTGTGGCCGTTAAGTGAAAAATTTTAGGAATCCCAGAATAATATATATATATATATATTACAGTGTAATAAAATATTTAAAAAAATATTCCATTCTTTTTAAAATTCTGAATTTGCCATTATATTTTGTTGCTGTTGAAATATGGAAAAAAATATAAGATATTTTAGAGAGTGTACAGCTCATATTCAAAATATTAGAATAATTGAGAAAAAGTAATAAGAAAAAATTATTTGTCATTTATTTATTTTTTATACTAAGTAAATGCAATTAAATTTCTTATAAATTAAATCTGGAATGTTTAGATAAGATTTTAACATTTATAAAATATAAAATACAGCACAATAAATTAGGTATACAGCTTCCTTAAACACACCAGAATATTAGAATAAAAATTTAGATTGGTTCAAAATATTAGAATATTTTATTTTACGCAACAATATTACCTTATGAATATGAAGTAAATGGTAGTTAATATTTTGTAGCATCCCCTTTAGCTTTCATAACAGCGTACAATCGATCTTGCATACTATATACAAGGTGTTTACAAACATTTCTATCAATATTAGCCCAAATAGATTTTATACGTGCCACTAACTCAGTTTTACTTGAAGGAGGATTTTCTTGAAGTTTTTTCTTCATTATACACCATAAGTTTTCGATGGGATTAAGATCTGGTGAATTTGGTGGCCAAGGAAGTACATTAATGTTGCGTTGGCGGAACCAATTCTTAGTTGACACCGAGGTATGCGGGGACGCTAAATCTTGTTGAAAGATGAAATCATCTTCAAATAAATCTTCTGATGATGGAATCATGTAATATTCTAAAATTTCTTGATATATCAGAGAGTTAACCTTTTCGTAGACGATGCATAACTTTCCAGGTCCTTCTGCACTCATACAAACCCAAACCATGAGACTATCAGCAACAATTTTAAGGAACGTTTAAGGCATTCTTTATCAAATGCTTCTTGCTTCATTCTCCAAACTCGAATACCTTGATTACCATATGAAACACAAAACATACTTTCATCACTAAATAATATATTTTTCCAATCTTCATTGCTCCATAAACGCCTTGATTTACACCAATTCAATCTTATACGCTTTTGTCTTGCAGTCATGAGAGGTTTTTTTTTTTCGGTACACGAGATTCAAATTTAAATTTATGGAGACGTCTTAATATTGTCGATGTAGAAACTTCAATTCCTTCTTCTTTCCATTTTCGGTGCAAGAATCGCACACTTTTAAAACGGTTTTTCTTAACTATACGCTTCAGTTTCCTGTCATCTCTAGCAGATGTTTTTGGTTTTCGGCCACCATTTCGGCGATTATTTTGAAATTTTCCAATTTTTGAATATTGTGTTAGTATTTTACTAACGCTCGATTGTGAACAATGTAAATAATTCGCTATAAAACATTGATTTTTACCGTGCCGATACAAATCAACCATACGAAGTTTAGTAGATTCAGGAATATCACTCACACGGCCCATTTTAAGACGAAAAAGAAACAAATTGCAAAAAAGAATACTGATTTTAAATAAAATAGTCTGAATTTAATCAATGATGCCACCAGTTAAGAATTGGTAATAATTAAAGGAGAATTAATGTGAAATATTCTAATATTTTGAACCACTTGAAAAAATATTTTCATTAAAAGACATTAAATTACCGAACGATATTTTCAATTTCTAAAAAAAAGGTAATTATTCTAATATTTTGAATATGAGCTGAACATTTCACTTTAAAATGTCGCATTCGGTATAAATATTGCGGGACCTCTGATACGAAGTTTGTTAGCAAATATTTTTTGTTTTAAAATACCAATTTTTTAAAAATCGAATTGACGATATGAACTAAAATAAATTTAAAGTTAATATCATCACATCAGTGGCGACGCCGGGTTGGCCAGCAAGTATCACACCAATTAAAATCTATCTTGAAAATGTACAGCAATATAATGCCCTATTATGGTATCTATTTTAATTCTCTATTCTCTAACACAATCACGAAAATATTTTTATGTTCATAATGCCATAAAATTGCAATTATTTTTATTCTGACCCCACGATGACAAATCCCCCTTCCCGTATAAATACAAAGGATATTGCAGGAAAAAATACAAAGTAAATAAGAAGCTAAATGTTATGAATTTTTGAAACTAGGAAAGGTAATCTGAGACACTATCGTTTAAAGCTCAAGTTTCAATGCATTTGTAATAAATTTAATTTTTTCAAAAAAATGTATAACCGACTCCAAAAAAAAAAAAGCGCTAAAAAGAATTAAATAATTCTATAAAATTCTCTAATGACAAATCGTTATCCAATAACCACACATTGACTATCATGTACCGGTATAAAACGGTTAAATTTAATATATAGAATTTAATATCCACCAAACATAGGTTTTCCAGAGAATATTTTTTACAAGAGATTAATTTACATATTTTTGATTTAATTTTTGAATATATACATATAAAAAGTAAGGAATTACTTTTTGAAGTTGGTGCCAAACAATCATAATCGATAATGATTTCCCCATTTTATTTATGGTACTAGACATAATATATCCCCAATTCTTACTATACTTAAGATAGTTTGGCACCAACTTCAAAAAGTAATTCCTTACTTTTTATATGTATATATTCAAAAATTAAATCAAAAATATGTAAATTAATCTCTTGTAAAAAATATTCTCTGGAAAACCTTTGTTTGGTGGATATTAAATTCTATATATTAAATTTAACCGTTTTATACCGGTACATGATAGTCAATGTGTGGTTATTGGATAACGATTTGTCATTAGAGAATTTTATAGAATTATTTAATTCTTTTTAGCGCTTTTTTTTTGGAGTCGGTTATACATTTTTTTGAAAAAGTTAAATTTATTTCCTACTTTTTAGTTATTTATACCGTAATACATAATTATGTGTACTGACATATGATGGCTCTTTGCAACGCATTACTAATGAACGCACTTTGCTGAGTTCTGATGTATTCGCTTTACTTGTCACTGTTTGATTGTCAACTTTTCAAAAGACACTTACAATATCGGTTAGTATCGTTGTGAATCTTTAGGTTTTCTGGATGTTTAAACTTCTTCAGATCTGGCACGACGAAAAGCTACCGCATTCATGAAATCTTAAAGTCAACATCTAATCGTACGGACATCGGAAGTGGTTATCGAAAGGTGACAATACCTCAAGTAAAGTGTCCTTACACAAAAGCGCGCGGCAAAGCGCTTCCATATATGAGTAAACGGCAAAATGACTCCATGTATCAATGAATAGTAAAATGCTTTTCTAGTGTAGTCAAAAGTACTCCCCCTTCAGTCAGAAAAAGCAAAAAGAAAGATTTTAACAAAAATCGCTCTATGATTCAATAGATAAACAACAACAATCTAACTCCTATAAATGCAGTAAAGGCATCGGAAATGAGCGGTGATGATTCGACGAGGAATCCGAAAATCATAACCTGTACTTGGCTGCATCTATAAGAGAGTGGCAGCATTCGATGCCCAAATACTTTTTTCACGGACGCTTTTGGCCCAACTAAAAATTTGAAACACCGCTTTTATGGAAAACGATTATTTCAGCCCATCATGGAGCATTCTCATGGGTCAAAAGACAAATATTTTATAAAAGCGGGGGAGTGACGATGCAGCAAAAGTTAAATTTTTAACAATGTATCGCAATGCTAGGCATTTTCTATTATAAAATTTGATGATGATTTCCTGGTAGAATTCGATTTCACGCCGAATGATCCTTTATTTCTACACAGTCATAAATACATAATCCATATTATTTTACAAATTCGTGGACATACAAGGACAAGATAGCACAAGGAAATATTGCGACACAAGAAAAGTACAACCGGGAGCTACACATAAAGAGTGTGTGCAACGGAGCCAGTGGGATTCGAACCCACAATCTCCTACGCTCTCAAGAGATTAGCAGCGTGGTATTCTCATGTCTGGATCGATCTGGATCTTTCACTTTGATGGATACGAGAATTGTTCCAGCTAAGATTTCGTACTTTGAAAAAAAAACTAGCATCTCTGCAACAGTGGTTAGGATCGAGAAGGATTATTCGCTGTTAAACAAAACAAGATTGACCAATCATAAGCCTTCATTTTTGAGAACTTTTCATTGTTCGAAGGAGAGAGTCTGGAATACATGGAGTGAAAATCTGCTATCAACACTGTAAAAAATTTGACCCTTTTGCTGCATAGTTACTCCATTGCTTTTATAGAAATTCTTTGTTTTGACCAATGAGAATGCTCCATAATAGAGCGAAGCAATCGTTTCCTATAAAAGCGATGGAGTGACGATGCAGCAAAAGGGTTCAATTTTTTACAATGCAAGCAGTGCTAAAAATTTGTATCCTTTAAATGTGCAACGATACTACTGAATTCCAAAGTGCCGATCACAGCGACATCTGCGGCATTTTCGTGATACATTATCTAGACTAGCATTCTTGCATTTTTAGAAAATGTCCTGCAGATGTCGCTTCTATCTTTAAATTTCTTTGGCATTGTTGCACATTTAATGAATAGAACATTTTTGCGCTTTTTTTAAGTGTTACAGAGGGCGTGTTCAGCACAACTTACCGGTTACTTACCGACCACTTACCGATTGTAGACAAGTACGAAATGAAAATCAAAGCGAAGTGTGACGTCAGCTACAATTCAACAGAATAGTTTTCATTGATGCTACAATTTGCTTTCGTACTGCCCTACAATCGGTTGGTAACATTGGTTACTTTTGTAAGTTGCTCTGAACACGCCCTGAGTTAGCCGATTTCCACACTATATCCCCTAGATGCTATATTTCCGGTTTCTTGCATAAGAGAACTTGTCCGGAATCCAGGTAGAATTTGCGCTGTTAGCGAAACCAGATTAACGAATCAGAAGCCTGAATTTTAGCAAATTTTTCAATGTTTTAAATAAATTTTCTTGTTAATAAATCTCGCAAACAGCGCAAAATTTATGTGAATCCTGGCCTTCGTCCAGTTAGGATTTTGCATTTTGAACACTGTTAAAAACTTAAAACTTTTACTTCATCGTCTATCCATCGCTTTTATAGAAAATGATTACTTCATTGTATTATGGTGAATTCTCATTGGTCAAAATAGAGATATTCCATAAAAGCGGTGGAGTGACGATGCAGCAAAAACTTTTAACTTTTAACAGTGAAAAGATCGTGTGTCTATGTAAGTGTAACATGAAAGCATGCAAAAGGAACACTTCTAATTGGTCGATTGCTTCAAAATGAATTTGAAATTTAAAGTTTTTATTTTTTAAAAAAGTTCTAATTATCAGATTTTTATGAAATTCGAATGGGACCACATGAGCCTCATACGCTTTCAAACAAAAAAAGAATTATCAAAATCCGTTCATATTTGCAAAAGTTATGCGTGAACAACAAATACATACAGGTCGAAATCATAACCTCCTCTTTGAAGTCGGTTAAAAAAATGAAGAATGTTCTTCGAATCTAAACTACTTCAATAATATTGCCTGCGAATGTCATGCCTTTGCATTTAAAAATAAGTCCGCGAATGCATTAAAAATTTCGAAAAGTCAAGTGAACAAAAATATTTATAAACAACCGTAAAAAAATATTGTTTGTAAATTGTAACTATGAATAAAAATAATGTAAAAAATAAAAATGAATAGTTCATTACCTGAAAATTTTAATTTTCGTTTGGTACTTTTGATAGTTTTTCAATTTACATTTTCGCTTCATAACCATACATTAATCTCCCCTTTCTCACCTTATCTAGATATTGCAATTCTGTATGATAATGATGTTACAAGGTTTTATAATTTGCAACAGTGTCAAATAAAAAGGGCAAAAAACATTTTCCAAAGTTGTTAAAAAGCCCTCAAGAGCAACATACTGAGGTTAACAATTGAGAAAACGATCTTATTGTAACAGATGATAGTTGCCTGTTTTGTAGAACCTGTTATGTCAAGCCAAAATAGGTAGCCAATTGCAACAGAAACTCCAAGCCTTTGCTTTTCTCCTTACCTGATTTTAATAAATTTTCTGTATGACAGATTTACAAGACGATTTTCACGGACATTACGAGGCGATTTTTACGGACATTAGGATCAGTTTAAGAAAAAGAGGATAATCTCTAAACCCTATTATTCTCTGAAATCCACAGTTTGACTCTTTGGAGAGGCGGTACGGTAAATTTCTACAAAGCAGCAAAACGGAAAACTTTCTACAGCTCCTGAAATAAAAGGAAAAAAAAATGTTTTTAACGAATGAATTTTTCATAACTGTCTGAATTGTGAAGTTTTAGGAATGAGTGTCTGTTTAGATTACTGTCTATTCTAAAAAAGTTATTAAAAAAAAGTTTAGAAATTAAATGCACCAGTCAGTTGTCGATCAAGTTGCCAGTCAGTTGTGCTAGGTCGGGCAAATATTCTCCCAGGTCGGGCATTGCCCGACCTGGCCCCCACCTGGCTACGGCCCTGTATAAATCTTACTGTCTTTCAAAGGTCTACCAAATAAAATTGAGAAAATAAAAGATAGTAGAACATCACCTTTTTATTTTTCTTGTGTCTTTTAACTGAACACTGTTTAAGGTATTTTTCGATAAATTTGAGTTATTTTACGAAGTGAAAAGAATAAGCTTTTTTTAAAATGTTAATTCTGATATAAAACACGTTGGAGATTTTATTTTTTCTAATTAAGAAAAATTAAGAAGCGTTATTCCGCACAATTTCGACAGCTCGATTGTGGCATCATTTTTCATAATTTCACGCACGCTTTGAATGTGGAAACATACTATGTATAAAAGAAGTTAAAAAACCATTAAAAGTTTTTATTATTATTTTTTACTTTCTTCTATCTTTACAAGAAGAAAGTAGTAGATTCGTGACATTTTTCGAATTTTGATTTTCGCTGATTTATACGTTTTAGAGATCAGAGAATCCCAAAAACATGTTTTTACAAAATGTCTATCTGTGAGTCTGTCTGTAACTCGGTCACTCTATATGTGACAAATATTTTGTGGGCACTTTATCTCAAGAATTAATGCACGAAATTTCACAAAACTTTAGATTCAGTTAGGCCTTGATATAAACTAGGGATGATTAGATTTTGGTGAATATCGCCCGCGGCGCTGCCATGTTGCTTTTTTTTTTTTTTTTTTTTTTTTTTTTTTTACGATTCCCGCAATAACTATTTCTCAAGATCTAATCGACGGATTTTATAAAACTTCAGATTCTGTAACTACTTGATGTAATATGATGCTGATTACTTTTAGGTTTAAATAGCCCAAAAAATGGCGCTGCTACGCTGTAAAGCATCTGAGTAACGTTACTCCATAAAATTGGTGACAGCCAAGCTTCCACCAATTTTATGGTGGCATAACCGATGTAGCCAGTTCAATTGGTATAACCGGTGTAACATTGCATTAATATGTAAAGTTACACCAGGAAAATATGTTTAAATTACACCATTATGTAAGTGAAAAAAAAAACTACTCTAAAATTAGAGGCAGCAAAGCTGCCACCAATTTTATGGAGTAACGTTACACAAATGTTTTATAGTGTATGCGGCATTATTCATGATTATCGAACTAACTCTATCTCAAGAACTAATGCACGAATTTTCATCAAACTTCAGATTCAGTTAGTCCCAGATATATATTATTATTCTATATTTTTTGGAGTAAATCGCTCGACATATGGCACTTCTATCCAGATTTTTTTTACGATTTCTGCAACGATTCTATCTCAAAAACTACTGCACAGATTTTCATCAAACTTCAGATTTAGTTAGAACTTGACATAAATTAATGCGGATTACTTTTTGGTTTAAACAGCCCAACAAGTGGCACTGCTATGCGGCATTATTCATGATTATCGCACTAGTTCTATCCCGAGGACTAATGGTCGAATTTTCAACAAAATTCAGGGTCAGTTAGTCCCTGATATACAATGTGTCTACTTTCAACGGTGGCCAACGGCTAACTTCTAAACCGTTAGTCATAGATATGTAGTTCCGATTTCGGAAGCCCCACCAGTGGCCGCGAGGTTCTGACCTCCAAACTGGTAGACGGTAGGTGCTGGGTTCGAACCCAATCGCGACCGTCGGCCTAACCTTTCGAAATTTTCCGTGGTTTTCTTCGAACCTTGCGTAAATACGGGTTAGGTTCTCTTAGAAAGACCCCCACGGAGGGCAACCCATCCCATAGGGCCTATATCCCATAGCGTAAATAATCGGCCGACAAAATACACCACCACCGATTTCGAAAATGCTTTAACCGCTTCAGACCTGAGCATAAAATAACTCTACAAATATACATTAATTGCTTTTGCATAATCGAAATAGCACCATCGATGACAGAAAACGTCATTTTTATGAAATCAGTACTTTAGGGGAATGGTAATTTAATTTACAAATATGGACATAAAAGTACTAATCCCCTTAAAACTTCAGTTTAACTATCTGTAATATAAATTTACGCAATAACAAAATTAAGGTCTTTAAACAAGTAAGTGATCAGCAAATCCTCAAAATTTTTTATTGTAAAGCATTTAAATTAAATAATCATTTCTACTTCTTACTTGATTATTTCTTACTTTCTTGGCCACAATGTCTTGAAGGTCTTTTCGAAACTCGGATGAAAATAATATTTATTCTATGATGTAATATTCATCAGTGCTGGCATTTATTGGTTTTGTTTTAAAGCTAAAAACATTCAGCTGTATAGAAGTAAAGTAAAAATAAAAAAAATCCGAACAATTTAGATTTCATGAGGAAAAGTACGGAGATACACACTTATGTACCTCAGGTCTGAAAAAGTTAAAAAGGTAAAGAAGTATTTTTAAGCGAGTTAGGAAAAAAATATATAAATAAAAATCACGAAAATTACATTTTTATACGGTTTTCCGGTCCTATAAGTGATATTTAGTAAATTTGTATCACTGCTCTAACAATTTAAGACAAAAAAAAAGTCCCAGTCCTCTGCGATTAAAGCTGACCGTGTGATAGCTGTTTAAAGTTAAAGCATCCCCCCCCCCTGCAAAATAGGGGTCAGTCACAAATTTACTGAAAATAAAAATAAACGTCAGATATAAAATTTAATATTAAACATCGAGAGTAAAATAATTTTTACAATATAATTTTTAAATTTACGTTGATTTTTTTACATATTAAAGCAAAATATACAACTTTTGCTAAAAGTGTAAGGAAAAAAAATAGAAATTTTGTTAAATTAGAAAAGCTATAGTCACAATTCGTTACAAAATAATACATATTTAAAATTCTATTAGATTACTTAACCTAATAGAATTTGGTACAGTCCTATAAAATAAAGAATGTTACGCACCTCGTATTAATATTACATTGTCATTGGATATAAATAAGTGTGCGAATTGAATCTAGATCGGATATTTGGTGAGTTAAAATTTGAATAAAAATTTTGAACTAGAAAAAATTACATACGAACGTATAAGTAAAATAAAAGCTTATCAAAATAACACACCTTTTTAAAATAAAATCATGAAAAGAAACATCTTCATTTCTTTACAAAATAAAACATACGTAAAAATACAATTGAGGATGTGAATTTGAAAACTAGACTTATCGCTTTTGTTTTCTCTATCAGTCTATACCAATCTGCACTAATGTAATACTAAAATCTCTAAATTTATAATGAAAACCAAAGGTCGCATTTAAAGATTTTTCGCGATTTCTGGAAATTTGATTTTCTTGATAAAGATAATTTTAAAACTCACGTCTTCAGTTATTTTAATCAATCTAGACGTCAAGTAATAAAAATTAACACTATCTTAAAACTTATACGGTGACAGCACCTTCAGTTAAATCGCTTAAAATAAATTTCATTACCTTACTTAAAACACTTTTGTAACTGGAACTATATATCTGTGTCAAATGGTTTATTAATTAGCCATTGAACAGCGTTGGAAAGAGCTTTATAATACTTTAAGCACTTTGTGTACGCTCCCTTAAAGCTTAGTCGAATTCATCCGTTTTCAGTTATAGAAAAATGGTTTAAGTCAAGAAATTTAAAGTTTCATAACTCGGCCAATTTAAATGTTAGATGAATGGAACCTTTTTTGTATTGATTTTTAGAGTGGTGGAAAATGTTTACTAAAGATTACTTAAAGGACTGGGGGACTGTATAAAAAGTTAATCTTCGTAATTTTTTTGATAAATTTTTTTTGACCTAAATCGTTTATTTTTCTTTACCTTTTTAAAAGCATTTTTTCAATTGGAACTATTGTCTATGACTAACGGTTCAGAAATTAGCCATTGTTAAAAGTGGACACACTATATATTAGTACTCTATAATATTTGGAGTAAATCGCTCGACAGATGGCTCTTCTATCCAGAATATTTTTTACGATTTCTGCAATGATTCTATCTTGAAAACTAACGCATAGATTTTCATCAAACTTCAGATTTAGTTTGAACATTACATAAATTGTTGTTGATTAGATTTTGGCGTAAACAATCTAAGCGTTGACGCTTCTGTGCTTTGTTTTTCTGAAAAGCGTTGACGCTTCTGTATTTAGTTTTTCTGAAAGTATTAACATGTACAAGATAGAAGAAAGTCTTGGCATTGCCACATCCTAATCGTTTTTATTAGAGGAGGGTAGGGATTGAAAAGTGCGATTTTACAAAATGCAATCATTCATATAATCTTGCGTACTTTGAAAATTAATACTAATAAACCAAAAAAATAAATAAATAAATAAATAAAATAAAAAATAAATAAAATAAAATCTCACACATCGTTTCTAATAGACCATGTGTTTGTCATTATCTGTATTTTTAAAACTGCTTATTTATTTTACAAGTATTTTAAAATTGTTCCATATTTTTATTTATTCTTGTGATAATCCTGTATTGTTATCTAGATTAGAGTCCTGCACATTCTGGAAAATTCTGTTTGAAGTTAATCCGAAATTTTATTTAAACCCGATGAACTTCAACCGCATATTTCGATGCGTTATTTCACGTTTTAATGCATTTATAAACAAGTAAATACTACATATTTATATTTCAAAAGCCAGTTTATATTTCCTGTTTAAAAAATACATTATATTTAAATTCAAACATATATATTATTTACAGTATTATGCACATTCTTATGTATTCACTTGCGAACATTTTGAACAAAACAAATTACCAAATTCCATCCGAAAAGAGCCAAGACCTATCCCGAAATGAACCCCAAACAATTAACCCTACTTGCAAAAATAAAAATTATTACCAACTTTATCCCATTTATCAGTGGCTCGGTTAGGGGTAAATTCGGTCACCCCACTTAATGTAAGACTGTAATCCAGCTTCAGTTTTTGGTGCGTTCCGTTCGTAATTGAATACATAGCATCTATAGCTTTCGTCTTTTCCATTGGTGTATCTGTTTGTCCGCATATAATAGCACAATAACAACTCAAGGTGAATAGCAGCTCGTGTAGGGGTAAATTCGGTTACTTCACTTAATGCAAGACTGTAATCCAGTTTCATTTTTTGGCGCGTCCAGTTCGTAATTGAATACATAGCGTCTAGAGCCGTCGTCTTTTCCATTGGTGTATCTGTAAAACCGCATATAACCGCGCAAAAACAACTCAAGGTAAATAGCGGCTCTGTTAAGGGTGAATTCGATTACCCCACTTAATGCAAGACTGTAATCCAGCTTCATTTTTAGGTGCGTTCAGTTCGTAATTGAATACATAGCATCTATAGCCTTCGTCAGGTCCGTTGGTCTATCTGTCTGTCCGAATATAACACTGCAAAAAGAACTAAAGGTGAATAGCGCTCGTGTGGGGGTAAATTCGGTTATACTACTTAATGTAAGACTGTAATCCAGCTTCTTTTTTAGGTGCGTTTCTTCCTTAATTGAATACATAGCTTCTATAGCCATCGTCTTTTCCATTTGTCTATCTGTCTGTTCGCATGTAACAGCGCAAAATCAACCCATTTGAATAGCTGTTCGGGTAGAGGTAAATTCATTTAAAAAAATAAAAATATATATATTTCCTTGCTAATTGATTGTGAACTTGTGGTATGCTTCTTTGCACACAACTTGCATTAAATTAAATAAATTTATGCCTATAGCAGTAAAATTTATAAAGGTATTCCTTAATTTTTTTCTATTACGATTCTTAGTTATGAAAAATAGACATATACGCATACATTGCGAAATTTTTAGAGTTAGAATTCTTCTGAAAACGCCTCTTATCACCATAAACTGATATTGTGCAAAAAATGCTAATAATGAATAAGTTCTTCCTTCTCCTTAATACCTTTTTAGAAACAAGAGTTTAAGGCTCTCATAGAAAAGAAGAGATCTGAGATACAGGAAGAACTGATTTCTATATCGAATTCCTTTTGGACTGAATAGCAAGACGTGCTTCATATTGGAAAAGAGTTAAATTGTGAAGCTGATTGTGCCCAGGAGGATTACAAATGACGCAAGTTTCTGAGGGGCACCTTGAAAATAGCCTGCCTCTTTAGGATGGAGAGTAAAATTTCCGCTATGTAGGTTTTTCGTTTTCTTTAATATTCGTGAATTAGATGTCTTTATTTGAATATGCATTTTAAAATAATTCTTTAGATCATTTGTCGAAAATGCGTTTAAAAGCATTTTCATCGGGATTTTCAAACTTAGGTTAAGGTTTCTAATCTTATTAAAAGGAGTTTCTATTTATCTAAAAGATCAAAAGAAGATAGATATAGCATAAAATTTGACATTAAAGCAGTTTTTATTTATTTATTTACACAACAATGAAATAGTCCAAGAGTCGACCAAACAAAACCCTAAGTCATCGAGCAAAAGAAAAAAATCCTTTATTTATGGAAGAGTAGTAATAGAGAAATCTGATTATCCATGTCTGCCGGAAGCGAAGTGGTGCATAAGCCAAAAATTAATGCTACCAGTGATTTACTCGTAGGCTTAGCATTGTGTCTGATCAAAAGCATGAAAACATGGAAAACTGGGTGCAAGAAACATAATGCTAACCCTACGAATCAACCACTAGTGGTATTAATTTTTGGCTTATGCACGACTTCGCTTCCGGCAGACATGGATTATCAAAATCCCCTATTACTACTCTTCCATAAAATAAAGGAATTTTTCTTGTGTTCGGTGACTTAGTGTTTTGTGCGGTCGACTTTTGACTAAAATAAAATAAAAATAAAAATTACAGCGTATTTCAAAATTCGACCAACAAATTAAGCAGGGTGATAGAAAGCATCAAGGGGATGAAAAATTACCATAGAACATGGATTCGCAATCCACGTATTTAACCCTTTCAGGCACAGTGTTCCCACTTCGGACACACCTAATTTTAATTCCAAACTTGCAATTAGTACCAATAATAATTTAATAATATTTTGATTTTATGATGAAACCTTAAATTAAGGCGTTCTTAGTTTCTAAAAAAGTCCTTTGTAAATTCCGGTGTCAGTTAATCATTTCTCATTTTACGAACAGAATTTGTCTATGCTGAAAAGGATCAATAATTTAGTAAGTGAGATTAAAAAACTTTTTCCCAATTGTTAACCATTTGAAAAATGGTTGTTGTTTTCGGGAGAATGGACCCGATGATGTTACCACTTTTGAATGATGTTACCACTTTTGAATGATGTGGTCACTTTTGAATTTAAATTAATTTCTTTACTTTTAGAAGAGTTTTTTTTTAATTTAAATTAAATTCTTTACTTTTAGAAGAATTTTTATTTGAATAGTAAATTAAAATGGTTAAAATCATTGTAATAAAGGAGAAAACTAACAAATTTAAAAATGGGTAGACGGAAATTAACAGATACGGAAAAAGCCGAAGCCAAAGAAATGAATGAACGTGAATATCGCATTCAATGATATTAAACACAGTCAACATGTATAAGTTGCTTATTAGTTTGGCGATTCGTATCATTTGGCGAAATTGGTCGACGGGATAACTGAGTAATACTGTATTTGGTTTGGCGCAAAAACGTCTTTCAATGCAGAAAATGATAAAATCAAAAGATTATTGAGCCGCTGAAAACCAATTACGTGTTGAAAGGCGATCACGAAAAAGGAAGCAATTTAATGCCGAACCGATTAATTGTAAAACATCATGTCGCCAGGGCGACCAATCCACTAGCCATGGCGTTTTACTATCGGTCGGTTCTAACCAGGAAAATTTGAGTGCCAATAGTGATTCTAACAAGCCGGAAAATGTTATAGCTATTACTCTTGATTTTCCACCACCTAAAAAGAAAACTAAAAAGCAATCGGCTTGGGAAAAACTGGGAAAAAACTTTTTTGATTCGATGTCTGATGGACCCATTCACAGATGCATGTGCTGCGATCGATTTTGGTTTAAAACCTCCATCACCAAAATTCTGCTCTGTAAAATCAAACAATATATGCCAAAGTCTTACAAGTATAACAGTATATGCCAAAGCTGTATTTTAATAATGATTACTTTTGCACCAACAATGTTAAATAGTTTGAAATGTTTCTTTCGTCGCCAACTTTTATGCTTGGCGACAATAGAGTGATATAACTTAAACGAACCGTACCTTCAAATTGCAGCATGTATAAAGTCATTTATAGCAGTGGCACGGATAATACACAATAAAACAACTGGTATTTAGCTTAAAATGATAGATGAATGTATCGAGTGAAACATTTTTCAAATGGTTGGGGTAATTTCTTAAATTACAATTTTTTTTTTTGATTCTGAATTTGTGATACGTTTCCTTGGACACAACGCGCATTAAATTAAATAAATTAATTCCTACAACAGTAAAATTTATAAAGGTATTTTTGCTGTTTTTTAAGTAATTTTTTTCAGTTAAGATTTTCAATTATGAAAAATGGACATAATGCATGCATTGCGAAATTTTTAGAGTTAGAATTCTTATGGGAACGCCTCTTATCACTATAAATCGATCTTCGGGCAAAAATGCTAATAATGAATAAGTTATCCCTTCTTCTTAATACCATTTTAGAAACAAGAGTTTAATGCTCTGATCGAAAAGAAGAGATATAGAAAGAACTGATTTCTATGGCGAATTCCTTTGGGACCGAAGAGCGAGACGTGCTTCATGTGGAAAAGAGTTAAATTGCGTAGCTGATTGTGCCCAGGAGGATTACAAATGACGCAAGTTTCTGAGGGACACCTTAAAAATAGCCCGCCTCTTTATGTTGGAGAGAAATTTTCGCTATATAGGTTTTTAGTTTTCTTTAATATTCGTGAATTAGATGTCTTTATTTGAACATGCATTTTAGAGTAACGCTTTAGATCATTTCTCTGAAATGCATTTAAAAAGTATTCTCATCGGGATTTTTAAATTTATACTGAGGTTTGTAATCTTATATAGAATAGATTTTATTCAAGTGAAAGATCAAAAGAAGATAGATATAGCATAAATAAATATAAACTGCCTTTATTATCAAATTTTATTTATACAACAATGTAGATAATAATAATAATAAAAAAAATCAGCCTGTTTTAGAATTCGACCGACAAATTAAGAGAGGGGATATAAGGCATCAAAGGGGATGAAAAATTCTTATTGAACATGAAGTCGCAACTAGTATTGCCAGATTCAACTCAGAAAAAAACTCGAAAGATTCTGATTGCGATAGTTAGTTTGGTTTTATCTTTTTATTGTCTTTTTTTTATACCGTACTAAACTATGCTGAATGTGTCAGCAACGTTTTTCGTGACAAATTTGTTTAAAAAGCGATTTTTAATTAATCGTTTTAAACATTATTCTCTAAATGTATTTATATCACATTATTCTATTAAAATTCTTTAAATATTTTTGCAGTCATGCATCTCATTATGAATGAAAAAATAATTGAATTGTGAGAGCTAAAATAAATCAAAATATTCTACGATTCAATGATGCAAATTTTAGCAAGGACACCCTACAAAAGGTGTTTGTATTTCACCCTTGATCTTCGTCTTCAATACATTTACGGCAAAGGATAATCAGGATAATAAACCCCCCAAAAAATATTCAAATATATAAGATACAGATATACAAAATTAGAAATTTTATAATGTACATATATAGAGTCTACAATAATTAGTAGTTCAGATGATCTAATGCTACAGTGGATGCGCCAGTTGGTATCACACAACTTTCTTATATGTTTGTATTTCAGATCGGAAATAATCTGTGTTTTACATATAATGGGAATTTCTGAAGCAAACTTAAAAGGTAATTTTTTAAAAACTGTCACAAAAGAAATGTGGCTGGAAAACGGAAAAAAATATCGTACAGGCTACATTTAAACATATACCATACAATAGGTTTAAAAAGCTCTAAAAAACGTACAACTCGCGAGAAAAAAGTATAATCTGCTAATCCTTGTCGTATCGCACTTATTTAATCAAGAACTCAGTGTTTTGCCCTAATTCAATTTGGGTGACGGCAATTATTTTCAGAAAACTGAAGTATATTATAAAAGTTAAAACTGGGAGCAGGAAAACACAATGTTGAACCTACGAGTTAGTGGTATTCATTAGTGGTATTCATTTTTGGCTTATGCGCAAATTCACTTCCGGCAGACATGGATCTTTAGATTCTCCTATTACTACTCTTCCAGAAAATAAATTTTTTTTCTTGTGCTCGATGACATAGGTTTTTGTGCTGTCGGTTCTTGGACTATTGTATTTAAATCCAGTGCTTTCAACTCGGAGAAGCACACAAGAAAACTTAGGTCCCTTCAAAACTCCATCCAAGTACCCAAATTATTATATTTTTGTTCATGGTTAAAAAAGTTTTTTTTTCTGCACTTACGATAGAGGTTTAACGAAAGTGACTTGACTCGAACAAATATTATGTAAAGTAGACCAAGGCACTTCAGCCCCCTTAATAATGTGAAGTATTCATAAACATGCACGGAAATTCATATAGCATTCTTGCTAAAATCTTTTATTTAGCATTTAACGGATCTTCAAACTTTATGTTAAGATAAAATCTGTGGAATCTAGCATTTCTCTCGTTTTCTTTTTCAAACTCATCCTTTATGAGAAGATCGTTCCATAATCATCTTGCGAAATCGCCACGCTCTTAATGTTATGCTTTTTATTTTCATATTATATGGTGTATCTATTAATTAGATTCTTGAATTTGTTATACTCATGTTACATTATTGAGGATATTTATTATTCCTTGCTATTAGGTGTGAGAAATCAAGTAAAACACTTTGTAAAATCACTAATCGACTCTGTGCCCTTACGGACACGTGTTGGTTTAGCTCATAACGAGCTGTTATTGTTGTAGCTCGAAACGCGTCCTACTTTATTTTCATTTTATGGTGATTTTACAAAGTGTTTAACTTGATTTATTAATTGTCACCAGTGTTCACGGTGTTTTTTCATTAAACCAACCCGCTCAATGTAAATCAAAATACACTGCTCAAAACAATTAAAGGATATTGCAGTTTTAGGTAGATTTTGTATCTGGGAAACTTTTTAGCTGATTGATACATGGTCGACAGACATAGTAGGTTGTATGAGAATAAATTACACATGTTTGGCAGAAAAAAATGCATTTTATTGCGCATTTGTGTACAAAAGGAAAAAAACACAATTTGTGCATATGAGAAAAAAAGAATAAGAAAAGGTGTTTTCTTCAAAGAAAATCATTTTCAGTAGAGGATATGGTTTCCACGGGCTGCCAGCAACGTTGAACACCTTTGAGGTATGGACTCAATGAGGCTATTAATGACGAGTTGGGGTATTCTGCCCCACTCTTCCAGAAGAGCTCTTTCCAGGTCTTGGAGAGTTTGTGGGGGTTGTTGGCGGCCAGAAACTCGTCTTCCTAGAGCGTCCCAAACGTGCTCGATTGGATTCATGTCTGGAGAACACGCTGGCCATTCCATTCAAACGATTCCTTAACCCATTTTAGGCCAAGCACAGAAATTTTATAAAATGTAGCATTATTTTTATTGAAATATGCTTAAATTACATACATTAAGACACAAAAAAAGATTCGTGCATGAAAAATAATATTTTATATAAGAAATAATATTTTATATAATAATATAAAATATTATTTCTTATGATGAATAATATGAATATGAATAATATTTTTATGACTTTTGTTTTATTCTTATTTCATATACAGAATTTGCAACTTTAATCTATTTTAAAAACATATAATTCATTTTAATTGGAATAATAATATATTTTTAAAAAGTCGAATTTGTCAAAGGCGTTTCAAATTAAAACTCTAGCGTATTTTGAAAATTTTTTAAGAGAAAGTGTTTACTCCAATTGAATTACTAATATTTTATGGATGTCTTCAAAAGCCTTAAAAAATAGAAGAAAAATAAAATTCTTGAAAAAAATGTGTCAGAGTGTTAAAAAAAAATATTTATCGAAATGTTTCGTATACGAACCTTTGGCCGAAAATGGGTTAATCGAAAAGGAAATCCTCAACCATGTTTGCACGATGTGGCCTGCAGTTATCGTCCATTAAAATGAAGTTATCTCCGATTACTGCAGCATAAGGGACTACAATAAGTCTGAGGATCTCATCCCTATATCGGCGACCAGTCAGAGCTCCATCTCGAATGATGTAGAGGTCAGTGCGCCCGTCAATGGAGATGCCACCATACACCAACACTCTTCCACCGCCAAATCTGACACTTTCGTGCGCGAACGCAGGATTATTCCTACTGCCACGATCCCTCCAGATGAAAATACGCCTATTATCCGGATGCACAGAAAACACAATGATGCTCCATTCATTTCTCCTCCAGTTGACATGCTCGGTTGCCCACTCCCTGCGGTCGCGACGATGCCTTGATGTTAATCTAACACATACCATCGGACGGCGAGCATACAGATCTACAGCATGGAGCCGGTTTCGGACAGTCTGAGTTGAAATCGTGGTGCCTGTAGCCGAGCGAAGGTGTTGTTGGAGAAGAGTAGCGTTCATGTTTCGGTGTCTTCGAGCTGTTAACGCTAAATTCCTATCTTCATTGGGCGTTG
Organism: Maratus speculifer; assembly: GCA_964019185.1. Taxonomy (NCBI): domain Eukaryota; kingdom Metazoa; phylum Arthropoda; class Arachnida; order Araneae; family Salticidae; genus Maratus; species Maratus speculifer. Next base: position 48,382,925 of record OZ025290.1, on the reverse strand, counting down.
TTGCCAGTCTACGACCTTGCCCTGGTCTTCGGCCTGCACATCCACTCTCTAAAAAACGGTTCCAGATCCTGGAAATGACACTTTATTACACTCCAATGGCTTCCGCTACTTCGGCTTGAGTTTGGCCCCCTTCTAACCTACCAACAATTCTCCAAGCTTCTGAATCTGTCAAATGACTTCGCTGAGACATCGTACTCATCGAAACAAAGCAATCACTGAATGCCGATCATCCTTGTCTACATTCTCTTTTATCCAGTTGAAAGTCAAATTTCATTCGCTGCCGCTGAAGCGACGTTTTTGACGTCGAACTCAAAATTTGCATACTCCACAGTTTGAAAATTAGAAAAATTTGCATTTATGATTCTCTTCTTCTAAAAAAAATTTAGTTTATATCTTTATTTTATATAAAACTTCAAATATCCTTTAATTGTTTTGAGCAGTGTATTTAAATGATCACACAAATTCATGTTATTCAGTTAATTAGTGGCATCAATTCTACACATACACAACCAAAAAATGTAAGATAAGAGTTTACATAATATCCTTGAATTACTTTCAAACGTAACAAAATCAATTAGTCCCTTTTGGGTGTTAAGTTCGAAATGCCAAGTTTTATAATACATTTGTATCGGCGTGAATTTCAGGAATTTCATTTGATTTTGAAATTCCGAATAGCAAATTTCGTTTTATCTAATGATAAACTTTTCGTGATTACACAAATTAAAAATTCCTCTTACGGAATTCCCGACCTGGATTTAGAGTTTTTGAATAATAATAATAATAAATCCTAATATAGACGCATATATAATGCAAATGAATGAAATCGTAATTTTTTTTTTTTTTGGAACGGAAACACTCACGTCACAAAATCTGTATACTCTTCCAATAAAATTATTCGATCTTACTTTTCAGATTACTTATCTGTTATCTCTTATGTGTTTTGTTGGCGAAAGAAATGTACAATAATGTAAATCAAACACGTACTTTTGCTTTCATTATTTTGCTCCTTTATGCTGTAGAAATGCTGGAGAAGACACTATTTCTACTGATAATTTGTTTCCGATTTCTATAGGAACAGAGTCTTATTCTTACAAAGGCTTTCAATTGCTTTTTTTCTCTTTTCTTTAATTTTAAGAAAGGCACGTTTGTCTTTTAAATAAATCTGTTTCATGTGGCTTTAAGTTAATTTTATTAGAATTTTTAGAGAGCAGAAAACTAACATGATGCAAATTACAAATAATTAAAATTGAATATTTTAAACAATTTTACATTACGAAGCAATACTTTATAATAAAGCATGGAGGTTTAAATATAAGAATTTTCTTTATTTTATGTCAGAAATTATTTAAAGTAATAAAACTGATTCAAAAAATATTTTCTTTAAACTTTTTAGTCCAAGAGACGACACCACAAGAAAAAACTCATTGTTTTATTGAAGAGTAGTAATAGGGGAATGTAGAGTAGTAATAGGGGAATCCATATCTGCCGGAAGCGAAGTGGTGCATAAGCCAAAAATGAATACCACCAGTGGTTGACTCGTAGGGTTTTCCTGCACCCAGTTTTCCATGTTTCCATACTTTTGGTTGCAAGACAAACACATTGCTTAGTATACGAGTTAACCACTAGTGGTATTATTTTGGCTTATGCACCACTTCACTTTTGGCAGACATAAATCATTAGATTTCACTATTACTACTTTTCAATAAAATAAAGGGTTTTTTCTTGTGCTCGATAACATAGGGTTTTGCGCTCTCGGCTCTTGAACTATTTGTTTTATCCAATGTTTTAATGCAGAGCTTTCAGTTTAAACAAGCAAAAAATTACAGGGAACATAATACGATATAAACAAGCCATAGGGCCAGGAATGGTGGTTATGACCAGGAGTTATTTGTAACCACCGCCATAATGGAGAAAACTGTATATGGTAAAATTTTGTTTCACGCTTAGATATTGCCCTCATAATGTTTTTTGTTTCGATTTTAGATATTTTTTATTACTAGTCTGAAATATTTTTGAGAACAGAATAGCAATTTGAACATAGTCTACTAAAATTTTTGATAAACGGATTTGTCAGTTTGGCGTTCTAATGGTTTTAATTACCCTAAACAAATGTGTGTAGGCAAGTATAAAGAAGAAATAGAGTGATCATAATTTCCAAACTAGTGGTCTTAATTACCCCGAAACTTGAATTTTTTTGCAAAGGGAATTTATCGATGCATATAATTTTTCACTTCAAATAATTCTTCTTCTTATTTTATTCCTTTGCTAATAAACAACTTGTAAAAAGAAAAAGAAAAAGAAAAAAAAGCTGTTTGAATTGTACAAAAATAAAATAAAATTATCAATACATATAATTTTTCACTTCAAATAATTTTATAGTCATCATAGAAGAAAACATTCTTCAAACAATAATAATAATAATAGTACACTACAATTCTAAAGCAATTTCAGTTTGGAATGTAGTAATAATATTACTTACATGTTTTTCCTTAGAGTAAGTAAATAAGAATTTGTTTGAGTGAAAAAAAAGAATGTTGTTTATTCTATCTTTCATATCCAGAAGATTGAATTGCTTTTTGCAGTTATTTACTTGTGTAAGATTTCGTTTCTTTAGTTCATATGTTTTTTTGTCAAATGAATTGGCTCAGGACAAGAAAGGTTTCATATATATGAAGAGAGCCTGCATAACTATTGAAGAAATAAATCAGTACGCTCATTGTTTGAAGTCGAATTTCGACCTGTAAAAAAAACAGTTATCACACGAAATCCAAGAGTGCTGATACACATACAATACTGCAGTAGGAGAATTACATTAAATAAATATTATTCTTTGCTAATCAATGTTTTGTAAGTTAGTTTAAAAAATTTAATAATTCACAAAAATATCGCATGATTATGAAAATAAATAAATGAATTGGTCAATGGAGAGATTTACTCCTATGTAAAGTGTTCCGTGCACAAAAGACATTGCACAAAGTTTAAACTCGGCATTGTGCCAAGGGCACTCCGAAAAGAGCTTGTAAATTTGTAATGTCTCACAGTGAGACGTTTTGATTATCTAGGTCACGAGTGGCCAACCTTATGGAAATAGTGCCACTATCTAAAGAAAGAAAATTATGCGTGCCTCTTTCAATTCTTCGAACCATCTCAATGTATTTCGCGAGTTTGAAGACGATTCATGCATAAACACGATTTTTATTGTGTTTTTAGATGGGGATGGTTTTAAGTTCCTGGGGTCATATAATGAAAAGTTATCAAGATTTTTTTCGAAAACCATACCATAGTAACGACTACAATAGGTCGTATTTCTTACGAAATTTGCTAAAACAGCTCTTTAACACTTTCCAACAAAGTTGAAAAGTGTTTATGCATTCAGTTTGTATGTCCGTGTATACACGCTTTAACTCCCGTGAATATACACTGCTCAAAACAATTAAAGGATATTGCAGTTTTAGGTGGATTTTGTATCTGGGAAACTTTTTAGCTGATTGATGCATGGTCGACAGACACAGTAGGTTATATGAGAATAAATTACACATGTTTGGCAGAAAAAAATGCATTTTATTGCGCATTTGTGTACAAAAGGAAAAAAACACAATTTGTGCATATGAGAAAAAAAGAATAAGAAAAGGTGTTTTCTTCAAAGAAAATCATTTTCAATAGGGGGTATGGTTTTTACGGGCGGCCAGCAACGTTGAGCACCTTTGAGGCATGGACTCAATGAGGCTATCAATGACGAGTTGGGGTATTCTGCCCCACTCTTCCAGAAGAGCTCTTTCCAGGTCTTGGAGAGTTTGTTGGCAGCCAGAAACTCGTCTTCCTAGAGCGTCCCAAACGTGCTCGATTGGATTCATGTCTGGAGAACACGCTGGCCATTCCATTCAAACGATTCCTTCCTCGAAAAGGAAATCCTCCACCATGTTTGCACGATGTGGCCTGCAGTTATCGTCCATTAAAATGAAGTTATCTCCGATTACTCCAGCATAAGGGACTACAATAAGTCTGAGGATCTCATCCCTATATTGGCGACCAGTCAGAGCTCCATCTCGAATGATGTAGAGGTCAGTGCGCCCGTCAATGGAGATGCCACCATACACCAACACTCTTCCACCGCCAAATCTGACACTTTCGTGCACGAACGCAGGATTATTCCTACTGCCACGATCCCTCCAGATGAAAATACGCCTATTATCCGGATGCACAGAAAAACAGGACTCGTCAGAAAACAGAATATTGCTCCATTCATTTCTCCTCCAGTTGACATGCTCGGTTGCCCCACTCCCTGCGGTCGCGACGATGCCTTGATCTAACACATACCATCGGTCGGCGAGCATACAAACCTACAGCATGGAGCCGGTTTCGGACAGTCTGAGTTGAAATCGTGGTGCCTGTAGCCGAGCGAAGGTGTTGTTGAAGAAGAGTAGCGTTCATGTTTCGGTGTCTCCGAGCTGTTAACGCTAAATACCGATCTTCACTGGACGTTGTTGTCCGTCTACGACCTTGCCCTGGTCTTCGGCCTGCACATCCACTCTCCAAAAAACGGTTCCAGATCCTGGAAATGACACTATGTGACACTCCAATGGCTTGCGCTACTTCGGCTTGAGTTTGGCGCGCTTCTAACCTACCAACAATTCTCCAAGATTCTGAGTCTGTGAAATGACTTCGCTGAGACATCGTACTCATCGAAACAAAGCAATCACTGAATGCCGATCATCCTTGTCTTCATTCTCTTTTATCCAGTTGAAAGTCAAATTTCATTCGCTGCCGCTGAAGCGACGTTTTTGACGTCGCACTCAAATTTGCATACTCCACAGTTTGAAAACCAGAAAAATTTGCATTTGTGATTCTCTTTTTCTATTTTCGGGAAAAAAAATTCGTTTATATCTTTATTTTATATAAAACTTCAAATATCCTTTAATTGTTTTGAGCAGTGTACTTGGAGTTTACGTAAATAATAAAAGGTGTTTAGGAATCGCTAAAGAAAGTTTGGCATTGCATATGAACCCTGTAGGATTAATGGTTGATTTACAGGGGCACTCAAAAGATTTCCATTACATTAAGGTATACGGAAAAAGTCTTTTATAGAGTATTTTTATGAGATTACGCTATATTAAATGTATTAAAACTGATATAAATCACGGAATTTTACTAAGATTACGCTAGAACAGGGCATTTATAGCATTTTTTATTCATTTACAGACACACAAAAGAAACAGGTTACATTACTGTCTTTGAATAATAATTGCTGGAGTGTAATTTTAAAATTTAGTATACACTTTTAAATTTAACTAATTTTTTTGCATGGTTACTCATTATACATAAAGTCTATACCTTATGTATAAGACTACACTAAAATATTCGTGTACCATTCTTCTTATTAGAGGAAGTTGCTGAAGAGGAATTTTCATCTGATATATATGTATTTCTTAAGTGAACTAAGTTTTGGCATGTGGTAATTAGTAGATACAAATCTATATATCATATACAAGGAAGCTGAAAAAAAAAATCGAATAATTTTGTAGGTGGGAACAGCTGAAATTAGGTTTTGAAATGTGAAATGAAAAAATTTATACGTTTCAATATGGTTAAATTAGACATTTTTTTAACGAAGAATGTTCTGAATGTGTTGGAATGTATTTCATTATCTATGCTTGATGAATGATTTTTTTCTTCCTTGTTTATCTTTGAAATGATAAATCAAGGAAAGAACTGAACATGTGAAAAAATAAAATTCTTATCTATATTTATATATTTATTTTGCGAAAATCGTCACAAAAATCCATGAACACATTCTGTATATTTTGCTAGAATAAAGGGTTATTTGCATAGTTAGTTTGCTTTCATACGCTTCCTTCTTTATGTCTAACAAATTAAAGGTATTTATTGAGTATACACAAAAAGCATTAGGAATCATTAAATTATTTTATTTCCAAACAAGAATTTTTATTTTGTTACTTCAATCAATTAAGCAATTGATACAAAAAGTTAAATCTTTATGCCTATTTATTTAGAAAAGAAAAAGTAACACTTTTCTGACAGTTGACGAGTATACACGTCACTGCTTTAGTGCATTAGTTTTAAGTCAAAAAGAGCTACAAGAAATTTTGAGTCATAATCATGCTTTATTTAATCATTGAATCTTTCTTATTCAAGAAAGTAAAAATTGCTAATGAAAAATTCTGGTAGCCATTTTGAATAGAAGTAGCTAAATTGGTGACATTACCAGTGATCAATCTGTTAAGTAAGTGTTTTTAGGTGTGTTCGTAATTATGTAAATACGTACCAAATATAGTCGTCGTTCAATCCGTCCGTCTACATATAACAGAGTTAAAACTACTCATCCGAATCATTTGAAATTTAAAATTTATAATTATTACATAATTTTGTGTAGTCATTTAAAATTTTATGAAAATTGGATTTGTTGTTTAATTACAGGGTCAACATACAATCAACAGTGTATTCGAATGTCAAAAATAGTTTCAAGTGTATTTTAATAATGTCGCACTCTTGCAAACATAATAAAATTGATATGAATCTAAGAAGTATATACTAAAATATGCATTCTGTACAATCTGTGGTACAAAGAATATTTGTTATTCATTTACAGACTCACATAAAAGTATTCCATTATATAATGGTATAGCGGGAAACATTGATTGGGGGCGCTTTAATTATATCAAACTATTTCCCAGTATATGAAATACATGCAACTTGCTGAGGTTTACTACAAGTTAATTTCTATATAACAGAAAATATATAGTATTTAAGGGGACGCATGAAAGATTTCGGATACTGTACTGTATCCGAAGTACTGTAATATTTAAAAAACTTTGTTATAGTACGAACGCACTTTATTTGCTACGTTAGACGTGCAACTTCCAAATTGTTTAAATTTATATTCCATTTATATAACAACAACAAAAAAAATAATAATTATAGAAAAATAAAAGTGTAAATTAGCAATGGCTGTTATGATTCAAATGATAAATCAGAAAAATTAATGACAGAATAAGGACATCTCATTGCTGTTTCTTGTTCTCATTATAGCCAGAATTATTTAAAATTTCTTCGGTCTATTTGCAACTCAGATACGAATAGAAAAACCACCAACGGAAATAAGGAGAAAGATTTATTTTATGGCAGAGAAAGCTCAAGGTACACAATATTTCTTATTTATGGTTTGTTTGTTAGTGGTTGCTTTTCGCCACCTAATCGATGAAGTGCAAGGTATTTCTATTGCTAAAGCGTATTTGTTGATTGCTCGTAATTAGAACGAATGACTTTTGCAGTTTATTTTGGGCGTATGCCACGAAATGTTTGGAATTCATCTATTTATTCTAACACATCGTGCGTTTCTCTTTCAGTTTCACAATATTATATATTTTATTACTTTTTAAATGCGAATTCGGAAACAAATTCTCATATTGGACTTTATTTGTAAAAATATTTTGAAGCCTTTTAGAGGGCCAGCACATAAAATCCTATTATTTCAATTTTTAGTAAATTTTCGATTTTTTTTTTTTTTTTTTTTTTTTTTGGGGGGGGGGGGGGATTTGTGATTAATCTAATGGACATATTGCATTTGAAAACCAGTCGATTTCAACAACCGTAATAGTTACTCATCATGAATATGCATAATATAAAATAATATGGAAACTAGGATCGAAAATATCTAGGCAGGTGATTGTTCGATCGATTTCATTCTTTATGTAAAATTTATTTTACATTGATTCTTTAAAACAAATAATTCCGAAAATTTTACGTACGCTTCGTCGGTCGGAACGAATATTTCGGATGTCCGAAAAAACAATTGCGGATAACTAAGGTTACTGAAATTTTATTGACTTTGTTGCGCTGTTACATTTTAAGTACATAACAAATTTCATGCCTCTATCTCAATGAATAATAAATTGCTCGGTAAATAGTGTTTAAAACCATGGCATGATGACGTTATAAACTTTAAATACTCTATTACAGAATTGCGTAAAAAAATCCTTATGTCTTCAAAAATGATAATCATATTAACTAATCATTTATTGCATCGGATTATACATCACATTTCCAATTTACATGCATTAGACCGGGACACAGCAGCACAGATATTCACCTCAACGAGTTCACGGCTGAAAATCCAGGATTAGTTAAATCTCGATTCCCATATTAAAACGCAATCAGTCTGTCAATTCATATCTTGATGGAAAATGCTTAAAACTTCCCAATGCAGCGACCGGATATATCCGGTCACTAGGCTGCAGATTTCACTGCAATTGAAGCTTTATTTAAATTAATATAATTCTACAAATATAATCCAGTTTCAAGAAATTAAATTATGACTGATACTTTCAAGGCATATAAGCATATGCGTAACAATATATACAGGGTGTATCTAAACTACTGGGCAAAACTTTAAGGGGTGATGGTACACATCAAGACAAATAATATTAAATGGGAAACTAAGGGTCCCAAACGTCTTCCGAAGGAGATAGGAGCCATGAAAGCTTAGGGTCCAAAATTAGAAATGATTATAAAAAACGGAAAAATTGGTCGATTCGTTTGCGATTTTCACGAAAACTATTCTTTATCTCAGAATTGTCTTGAAAATAAATTATAAAGATAAATTTCAAAAAATACCGATAGAGGGCGTTTTAAACTTTGGAGTAACGAACAACTATTTTTTACCGTTATTTTTTGCATCTCGTTAATTGTTTTCAGAAGTTTAGATATAAACTTAAATTATGAGCTCAAAATCTGTGGTTAAGTAGCGCAAACTGATCTGTGTTCAATGGGAGTGGGTAGCTTAAAATTTCAAATAATTAAGGAAAACAGAAAAATTGGTCAATTGATTTGCGGTTTTCACTAAAACTATTCTTTATGTCAGTATTGTTTGGAAAATAATTTAGAAACATAAATTTCGAAAAATGCCGATAGGCGGCGCTTTAGACTTTGGAGTAACGAACAACTTTTTTTAAGGTTATTTTTTGTATCTCATTAAATTTTTTTAGAAGCTTAGACATAAACTTAAATTTTGAGTACAAAATCTGAATCACTGGGAGTGGTTAAGTAGCGCAAACTGATATGTGTTCAAAGGGGGTGGGGAGGTTCAAATTTCAAATGATTATAAAAAACAGAAAAATTGGCCGATTCGTTTGCGGTTTTCTCTAAAACCATTCTTTATGACAGTATTTCCTTAAAAATAAATTTCAAAGATAAATTTCAAAAAATACCGTTAGAGGGCGCCTTAAACTTTAGAATAACCAACAACTATTTTTAACCGTTATTTTTTTTAAATCTAAATAAATGTTTTAAAAGTTTAGATTTAAATTTTGAGCTCAAAATCTGAATCGTTGTAATTAAGTAGCGAAAAGTTGAATGTGTTTCTACGGTGGGCAGGGTAACATTTTAAATCCTGAACACAGTTTAGTTTGCGCTGCTTAACCCCTCCCAACAATTCAGAATTTGTGCTAAAAATTTAAGTCTAAGCTTTTGTAAGTATTTAATTAGATATAAAAAATAACAGTTAAAAATTATTGTTGGTTACTCTAAAGTTTAAGCCGCCCTCTAACGGATTTTTTGGAAATTTATCTTTAAAATTTATTTTCAAGGAAATACTGACATAAAGAATGGTTTTAGAAAAAACCGCAAACGAATCGACCAATTTTTCCGTTTTGTATAATCATTTGAAATTTGAACCTTCCCACCCCCATTGAACGCAGTTCAGTTAGCGCCACTTAACCACTCTCAACGATTCAGATTTTGAGCACAAAATTTAATTTTATGTCTAAGATTCAAAAAAATTTAATGAGATGCAAAAAATAACGGTAAAAAATAGTTGCACATTGCTCCAAAGTCTGAAGCGCCCTCTATCGACATTTTTTGAAATTTATGTTTATAATTTATTTTCAAGACAATACTGAGATAAAGAATAGTTTTAGTGAAAACCGCAAATAAATTGACCAATTTTTCTGTTTTTTATAGTCATTTGAAATTTGAACCTACCCACTCCCATTTAACACAGATTAGTTTGCGCTACTTAACCACAGATTTTGAGATCAAAATTTAAGTTTGTCTAAACTTTTAAAAAAATTTAATGAGATGCAAAAAATAACGGTAAAAATAGTTGTTCGTTACTCCAAAGTCTAAAGCGCCCTCTATCGGTATTTCTTGAAATTTATCTTTATAATTTATTTCCAAGACAATACTGAGATAACGAACAGTTTTCGCGAAAACCGCAAACGAATGGACCAATTTTTCCGTTTTTTATAATCATTTCAAATTTTGGACCCTAAACTATGATGGCGCCTATCTCCTTCGGAAGACGTTTGGGACCCTTAGTTTCCCATTTAATATTATTTGTCTTTATGTGTACTATCACCCCTTAAAGTTTTGTCCAGTAGTTTAGATACACCCTGTATATATATATATATATATATATATAATGATAGAAAACCCATCTTTTATTAACATTCAAAATAAATTGAAGAGAAAAAAAAACATTACAATTGTGCCCTTTTGCTCGGCGGCCAGGGGTTTAAAATCCCGACTTTAGCGGCTGACTCATAGGTTTACCATTATGTTTTTCTGTTTCCTATCCTCCATGTTTACATACTTTTGGGTGAAGGAACACGCAATGGTAAATCTACGGGTCAACCGTAAAATCGGATTTTAGGTGATTTTTTAAACTCCATAATGTAACTTTTCAGACCGATTGTATTTTAATATGCGAATCGAAATTTAATTAATCCTAGATTTTCATCCGGGAAAAAAATGAGCTGATTGTATGTTCTACCGCCTCCCGGTCTATATCTTTGAATTGAAATTTGAACGAGATACATTATCAAGAAAAATAGAAAAGTGTCGCAAATATGATTACAAATATCTGGTCAACTAAAAAAAAAAAAAAAAAAAAAAAAAAAAAAACTATCTAATTGATTTAAATTTTTATGAATAATTTGTTTTTTTATTGTCTTTTATTTACTCCCTAAAATAAACAGCTTCGAAAAATTTTATGTACCTTTTATCAGAACGAATACTACGAGAGTTCGAAAAACATAGTTCTGGATAACAAAGATTAGTGAAATTCAATAAGCTTCTTTTCATTATTGCATGTTAAATATACACCAGATTTCAAGTTTCTATCTCCATTTGTTCAGGAGATATAGCGTTTACAGACACAGAAAGACACACAGAGAAATAGACAGGAATTGTTTTTCCTAAAAATAAGTTTTTCGGGTCAATCCATTTCAAGTGGTCCAGCACTGGTAGCTCGACTATTTTTAAAAAATCTGAAATTTTTTGTACAACAACCACATGATGGAAGTTCAAACTGACGTTATTTTAATTTTACTATTTTTTGTTTCTTCATGGCGGCCATCTTTGTTTCATCGTGTGCAGCAATTTTCTCAGATACTTGGTTACACAAAATTGTAAATATCTCGTCTTTCATTTTCCCAATTGAAATAAGGTGTGCAGCATTTTGTTCAGAATAAAATAGGCTAAATGTATAGTGGTAGAGTTATTTTGGAAAATAAAATTTTACAGGTGAATTTTAGCACAAAATTTAAGATTTTTTCCAAAATCTATCAGTTTGCAAGAGGAAATTTTTCCTTTAAGGAAAACTGTCACACTTACACAATTTTTTCTACAAGTAGGTCGAAAGTGCTTGTACTCATACACCAAGCCCCAGATCTGGGAGTTGATTTCTTTCTGCGAAAAAAATTCCGAAATTCGTCAAAAATTTCAAAAATCGCACTTTTTAGGCTTTGATATCTCTGGTGGGGCACGAGATAAAAAACTGAAATTCTGGCCTTTGATAGTATTGTGTAGTAATGTTATGTACAAAAAATTTCAAGAAGGAGATTTGACTACAAGCGGATATATGACATGGACAATATGTGAAAACAATACTGCCAAACTATTCTAACCTACTATGTAATTGTTCAACAAGACTGTCAACCTTACACAATTTTTTCTACAAATAGGTCAAAAGTGCGTGTACTCGTACACCAAGTCTCAGATCTGGGAGTTGATTTCTCTTTGCGAAAAAAATTCCGAAATTCGTCAAAAATTTCAAAAATCGCACTTTTTAGGCTTTGATATCTCTGGTGAAGCACAAGATAAAAATCTCAAATTCTGACCTTTGATAGTATTGTGTAGTAGTGTTATGTACAAAATATTTCAAGAAGGAGATTCGACTATAAGCTGAGATACGGTGATTAAAAAAATGTTAAGAAATGCTATTATGAGTACATTAGGAGAAATGAGATTAGTCTCATTTATTACAATAGTTACACAGAAAATATCCTTTGTTGAAAACAGTTTAATAATAAATGTTTAATTTACAAAGATACTATATATTCACAACAAACAGCTTAACTCTATTTACAAGAGATGTTATGAGTTCGATCAGTTAGTGTTGTCAATCTATTAGACTGTTCTTTTTCAAAATTTTATTTGAAGCCACCCAAGTCTTGTCATCCCTTGTTAACTTGAATGAAATTCTCTAGGTTTAATAATTGAAACCATGTCAACTCAATCAGTTGCGACCCATTGTCTGAAATTTACTTTTCCTGAAATGTGTACCGAGTAAAATTGTTGCAATAGCATTTGTAGTAGGTTTGTTCCTCTGGACAAATAGTGTATTGGCTTAGCATACATTCTGAATTGTTTAAATCACACAGACGCATTTGAAGAAGATATTTGTAATTAACATTTAACATTGTACCATAAATAATTAATTTAAAATTTTGGAGGTGTGAACAATTGCATAGAAGATTACAATAGTTTGGCAGTACTGTTTTCACATATTGTCCATGTCATATCTCAGCTTGTAGTCAAATCTCCTTCTTGAAATTTTTTGTACATAACACTACTACATAATACTATCAAAGGCCAGAATTTGAGATTTTTATCTCGTGCTCCACCAGAGATATCAAAGCCTAAAAAGTGCGATTTTGGAAATTTTTGACGAATTTCGGAATTTTTTTCGCAAAGAGAAATCAACTCCCAGATGTGGGACTTAGTGTATGAGTACACGTACTTTTGACCTATTTGTAGAAAAAATTGTGTAAGGTTGACAGTCTTGTGGAACAATTACATAGTAGGTTACAATAGTTTGACAAAACTGTTTTTCACATATTGTCCATATCATATCTCAGCTTGTAGTCAAATCTCCTCCTTGAAATTTTTTGTACATAACACTACTACACAACACTATCAAAGGCCAGAATTTCAATTTTTTATCTCGTGCCCCACCAGAGATATCAAAGCCTAAAAAGTGCGATTTTTGAAATTTTTGACGAATTTCGGAATTTTTTTCGCAAAGAGAAATTAACTCCCAGATCTGGGACTTGGTGTGTGAATACACGCACTTTCGACCTATTTGTAGAAAAAATTGTGTAAGGTTGACAGTTTTCCTTACATGAAAAATTTCCTCTTGCAAACGGATAGATTTTGGAAAAAATCTTAAATTTTGTGCTAAAATTTCACCTGTAAAAATTTATTTTTCAAAATTATTCTACAACCTTACATTTAGTCTATTTTATTCTGAATAAAATGCTGCAAACCCCATTTCAATTGGGAAAATAAAAGACGAGATATTTACAATTTTGTGTATCCTAGTATTTGAGAAAATCGCTGAACACGATGAAACAAAGATGGCCGCCATGCACAAATAAAAAATAGTAAAATTAAAATAACGGTCATTTTGAACTTCCATCATGTTAGGATTGTTGTACAAAAAATTTCAGATTTTTCAAAAATGGTCGAGCGACCATTTTTATGTTTGACCACTTGAAATGGATTGACCCTTTCGCAATCTCCAGTGTCTAAAACGTGTAAAACCATCATTTTTATAATAATTATAGACTTACCCATACTGCGTATGATGGGTAAGTAAAATATTGAAAATTTTAAAACTTTTCAAAAAATTAAAGTTTTTCATATTTTAATATATGTATTTTTTGGTATAACTCTTGAACCATTTGCCTGATTTACATACTTTTTGCACTGCTGTGTACAGAAAATGCGTAATTTTAAATTGTTTTCAAGACTTTTAAAAATATTTATTATAAAGTTCATAATAAATTTTAATTGTAAGCAATGAAGTTCTTAAATGAGTGTCTTTTACATTCATTAGCATATTTTCACAAACCACTCTCAGAATCAAAAGGCTTGAAAAAAATTTATAAGAAATGTAATATAGAAACTCTGTTGAAAATTTCATACATAAATCTTATAAGGAATTTTAGTCATGGGAACGTCTATTCGTTACTGTTGTGACTATTAGCGCAATATTTCACCAATACAGTTGAACCCCATTAATCCGACTTAATTCAGACTGGTGCCTGTTGAGATTTCCCGAAATTTCGCTTAAAAAAAAAGTTGTATGTTAAAAGAAAATGTAAGTATCCAGTAGTACAATAAACATTCTCTAAATCGGCCTCCGAAGAATCAACATGCTGTATAATCCGGATGAATTTCTGAAAAAATAGTATGAGTTGCGAAGCCTCTTATTCAAGATTATAATCATTTTTAAAAACGAACACTACATTTATTGAAGATTAATAAGCATATACAATCAAGGATACAAATAAAACATTTAGGTTAAACTTGGCATTCTTTGAGACAATCTTTAGCTTATATCATTCCGTTGTAGAATATTTCACAGTCTTCAAAGTTCTTTTCAAATCGTCTATTTTGATTGGTCGAAAGAAGATTCTGCTCATTCTGTCGTATTCTTAAAAAAAAATTTCCATTTACTCATTTCTCTTTTCCTTCTTCACACATCTTTGCTTCCTATAATTTGGAAAACAGAGTTCCTCTTACTTCCCTCGTACGCTGTAAAATCCTTACTAATATTATAAATCGGAAAGTGAGTTTGTTTGTTTGTTTGTTTGTTTGTTCCGCTTTCACGCCATAACTACTGAATCGATTGCTTTGAAATTTTGCAGACGTAAAGTTAGAAGTCCGGATTAAATAATAGGGTAATTTTTATTTATTTTATTCAAATATTTTCCTTAATAATTCAAAATTTAATTATTTTTCATACAAAATCAATGGGCATTTTTCAGATAAAATTTAACCATTTTCCTTTCCTGTTACCAAGAAAATAAAAAATTGGAATAATAATTTTTCAGCGGCAATGAATTTTTAATAGAAAACTTCCACGCGAAAAACTATAATAAAATAATTTAAAAGAAAATAAATTTGACGTCATGTTTGAAATTAAAATAAAAAGTGTATTTTTTATAATACATTTAACAAGGATATTTGTTTAGTTAATGGGAATTTTTGTGTAAAATATGGTGACATAAATTAAAAGTAAAAAAAATTAAAAAGAATTATATTTTTAATAAAATGGTTCACTCATGAAAATGTGACGTCATAGTTGAAATAAAACAGGTACTTTATAGCAGTCGTTAAAAATACAAGGGGTGTGAATATCAGTAGCTAAGGGAGCGAGATAGATAATGACGTCATATTTAAAATGAATCAGAAATATTTTTTACTTATACTAATTAATCCTTACTAATATTATAAATCGGAAAGTGAGTTTGTTTGTTTGTTCCGCTTTCACGCCGTAACTATTGAACCGATTGCTTTGAAATTTTGCAGACGTAAAGTTAGAAGTCCGGATTAAATAATAGGGTACTTTTTATCCCGAAAAAATTGATATTCCCGAGGGAAAACAAAAATATAGTTTGCTTGATGGATGGATTGGAGATGGCGCTGTGTGTCGTTTAAAACAAGATAAAATAATGCGATAGATGGCGCTGGGTGTTTTTAAAACGTGGTAACGATGTGCAGTAGCTGTATAATAGTTAGGTTAGTTTAGTGCTTTTTTTCTAGGTAGATATCTAAAGTAGTTATTGCTTTTTCGATAGATAATTACGTCGCTTTGTTCGTCGTTTAGATTGTTATAGTTTATCAATTTAATTTAAATGCTTTAAGTGATAAATTAAAATAACATAAAAAGATTATAGCTTGACATGTTTCATTGCTCTTACGGCAACATTTTCAAAAGCAAATAAATGATAAAAAGAAATTTCTCGAAATAAACAGAAAAACACAAATCACGTGAACATTTGCAACAAAATTTTGAAACATTTGAACAAATCACGTTGCAATGAATTTGCCTCCATGGAGTTACCTAAAATATGGAAGGAAATGCTTCAAAGGTTTTTAAGACAATAATTTGTAATATTTCACGCTCACAATTATTTTTATTCATTTTTATTTCCAGTTTTATTTTTATATGCTCATGTTCACGTGATTTGTGTTTTTCTGTTTATTTAAACAGAATTGTTTATTTAAACAGATTGTTATAGTTTAGTTTGGGATTTTAGTTTAGTTTAGGTTTATAGTTTACTCATATTTTCACAATGCCTCGCAAACGTAAATCTAATTTGTCCAGCACCTCATTTAAAGCTCGGGCAATGAAAATTGCCCGATCTCAAGAATCGTCTCTCCATGCTGAATTAAGAAGGAGCGAACAAGCAGAGCGTCAGGCTGCTTCGAGAGATGTTGAGCTACCATCTCAGCGCCAGCAAAGACTTGAGGAGCAAGCCGCTCGCCAAGCTTCTTTGAGGGCTTCTGAGAATGATATTTTTACTCAAGTCCGTTTATCGCAACAGGCTCAACGTCAGACAGCACTAAGGACGTTAGAGTCACCTCTTCAAACGCAGCTACGTTTGGAAGAGCAAGCAGAAAGGCAAGCTGTTTTGAGAGCTAACGAGACGCCCCTTGAAACACAGCTTCGTTTAGAGGAGCAAGCAGAAACACAAGCTATTTTGAGAGCTAATGAGACGCCTCTTCAAACGCAACAACGTTTAGAGGAGCAAGCTGAACGACAGGCATCTTCTAGAATGGCGGAGACTCCAGAAGAGTCTCTGGCGAGAAGAACCGCGCATGCAGAAATGCAAGCTGAACGGCGTCGAGCTTTTATGAGAAATACTTGGTCTGTGTTTAATAATACTGCATTTGAATACGATCCTTTGATCGATTACAAAAACCATTCCTTGGTCGTCATCGGGTTAATGAATAAAAAATGTAGGTTTTGTGATGCCCTTAAATGGAAGGACGAAACGGCAGGTCTCTGTTGCGTCAATGGGAAAGTACGTATTCCTACATTGGATGCACCAGAAGAACCCCTCAAAACTCTTCTTTTGTATGACTCCGATGAGTCTCGGCGCTTTTTAAATAGGATTCGAAAATATAATTCCTGTTTCCAGATGACATCTTTTGGGGTAGACCGGGAAATAATCATGCCCGGATTTTCACCAACCTTTACTATCCAGGGCCAAGTTTACCACAGGATCGGTTCTATGCTTCCCGCGGCCAATGAACAATATAAATTTCTTCAGATATATTTCATGGGAGATAAAGATAATAAAGCAGATCGGCGATGTCAGTACATACAAGGAGTTGAGAGGGAAATCGTACTAAAAATCCAAAGAATGTTGCATGAGCACAATCGACTTATTAATACTTTTAAAACGGCGTTAGGCCGCATGCCTCACGAACAATACAAATTGGTTATTCACGCAGATCACACTCCGCACGGATAACACGAGAGACGATTCAATGCGCCTCTCATCAATGATGTTGCTGCAGTGGTTTGTGGTGACTTTTCTTCATCACGCGACGTCGTTCTCCGAGCGCATGATAATACTTTGACACGCGTACCCGATACTCACAAGTTCTATGACGCCCTTCAGTATCCCTTGATTTTCAGCAAAGGCCAAGAAAGTTATCATTTTGAGATGCCATTAATCAACCCAACTACAGGTCAACCCATGCCTAATAAAAAAGTATCCTGTATGAAGTTTTATGCTTATCACATGATGTTACGTGAGAATGATTTTAACTTGCTGCCCCGTTTCAGGCAAATTTTCCATCAGTTTTTAGTGTACATGTGGGTTAAAACCGAGAGCGAGCGCCTCCGTTATATAACTCTTAACCAAAAAAAATTACGAGCTGAACAATACATTCACCTGCAAGATGCAGTAAGTAACGATGCCAATGTAAATCCCAGTGATTTAGGAAAGATGGTTATTCTCCCATCAACTTTTATCAATAGCCCGCGTACTTTCACGAATATACGCAAGATGCTTTTGCATACGTACGTGCTCACGGCCGTCCTGATCTCTTTGTTACATTCACCTGTAACCCATCTTGGAAGGAGATAACCGATGAGTTAATGCCAGGTCAGAAACCAATTGACAGACACGACTTGATAGCGAGAGTATTCAGATTAAAAGTACAGAAACTTATGGGTGTCATTATCAAAGGTAAAATATTTGGCGACGTGCATTGTTATATGTACTCCATCGAATGGCAGAAAAGGGGGCTGCCACATGTTCATATTTTGATTTGGCTCAAGGAGAAATTGCGACCTACCCACATTGACAATCTGATTAGCGCTGAAATTCCTGATCCTACAGAAGATAAAGAGTTGCACGACACTGTGGTTAAAAACATGATGCATGGTCCCTGCGGAATTCGTAACTCTACGTCACCGTGTATGAAGGAGGGGAAATGCACAAAAAAGTACCCGCGATCACTTATAAAAGACACTATCCACAATGAACAGGGCTATCCGTTATACAGAAGAAGATCACCTGAAGACGGGGGCCGAACGGTTACTATCAAAACCCACAGCGGAGCTTTTGAAACTATGGACAATAGTTACATTGTACCGTACTCGTCAATTTTATGTAAAATATTTAATGCCCATATAAATGTGGAGGCTTGCGGTTCCGTGCGCGCTATCAAATATATTTGTAAATATATTAACAAATGAACCGATCAAGCCGTGTTCAATTTTATACAGGAAGCTGGATCGTCTGTCATAAACGAAGTGCAAGCTTTCCAACAGCGGCGTTATGTGAGCAGCAATGAGGCAGCATGACGACTTTTAGGATTTCCATTACATGAAAGGCACCCCACTGTCACTCATTTGGCCGTGCATTTAGAAAACGGACAGCGTGTGTATTTTAATGAAAGCAATTTTTATGATAGGATGGCGTCTCCGCCAAAGACAACACTGACCGCATTTTTCCATCTTTGCCAAATCGACACATTTGCAAAAACCCTTTTGTATTCAGAGGTTCCCCGATACTATACATGGAATGCCTCTAGAAAAGAGTGGAAACGTCGCATTCAAGGCACGCCAGTAGAAAACTGGCCCGGGGTAAAATCAGGGGATGCTCTTGGTCGTGTATATACTGTTCACGTGCGCAATTTTGAGTGTTTTTGTTTAAGAATGCTTCTGCACCATGTTCGTGGACCAACTAGCCACAGGGACCTTAAAATTGTGAACGGTCAAGAGTGCGCAACATACAGAGAGGCATGTGAAGTTCTTGGTCTGTTGGAGAATGAGAATCATTGGGAGGAAACCATGATAGAAGCAGTTCAATGCAGATCACCTACAAAAATAAGAGAGTTGTTTGCAACCTTGATCTCAACCTGCGGTGTTTCTAATCCTCAACAGCTATGGGAAAAATATAAAAATGATATGGCAGAAGATATTTTAAAAAGATTGCAGACGACACATCCGGACATCACGTACAATGATTTTATTTACAACGAGGCTCTCACTAAAATAGAAAATAAAACTATGGAAATAATCGGTAAAAAATTGAGTGAATTTGGAATGACTAGCCCACAACGATCAGAAGAAAGCGTAACTGACATCGCCAGAGAGCTAGATTATAATGCTACTATACTGCAACAGCAAGTAAATGACATGGTCCCACAATTATTACCCGAACAAAAAACTGTATTCGACGAAGTAACACGCTACGTAGAGTCAGGGAATGGCGCACTTTTCTTTCTTGATGCTCCGGGGGGCACTGGAAAAACTTTTTTGCTGAATCTCCTTCTGGCTCATGTCAGAAAGGATAAAAACATTGCAGTAGCCGTTGCTTCCTCTGGAATTGCTGCCACGCTGCTCACTGGAGGACGAACTGCGCACTGCGTTTTGAAACTGCCTCTAAATCTTGCTCAAGAGGAATCCCCAATCTGCAATTTTAGTAAAAATAGTGGTCGGTCCGCGATGCTGCGCCAGTGTAAGCTGTTAGTTTGGGATGAGTGTACCATGTCGCACAAAGGAGCTATTGAAGCTCTCAATAGGACTTTGCAGGATATAAGGGACTGCAAAAGCATAATGGGAGAATTGGTAGTTTTATTAGCAGGTGACTTCCGGCAAACACTGCCAGTCATACAAAGGGGGACTCCAGCAGATGAAATAAAAGCTTGCCTAAAATCGTCCAAGTTGTGGGACCATGTCATAAAGTTTCAATTAACCACAAACATGCGAGTGCGATTATTCAACGACATTCAATCGAGTCATTACGCGGAAACATTGTTAAAAATCGGTGATGGGAAAATGACAGTAGATGCAGAGGGAATGATAACTTTAACGGAAGAGTTATGTAATGTTGTGGGCAGCGAATCGGAGTTGATAGCAAAAGTTTATACTGACTTACACGATCATATAAATGATGACCAATGGCTCTGCGAACGCACAATATTAGCACCAAAAAATGAAACGGTCACTAAAATAAATGAAAATATTTTGAATGAAGTTATGGGAGAAAATACTGAATATTTATCTGTAGACACAGTGATAGAAACAGAACATAGTACCTCATATCCTGTGGAGTTCTTAAATTCTTTGGAATTATCTGGGGTGCCTTCTCATAAATTAAAACTGAAAGTAGATGTTCCGGTGATGCTCATGCGTAATCTCGATGCCCCTAGACTGTGTAATGGTACCAGGCTGCGTGTCACTCAACTTGGGCGGAACATTATTACAGCCACTATTTTAACTGGCGCAGCAAAGGGTGAAAGTGTACTCATTCCTCGGATTCCGATTATTCCAACAGACCTCCCATTTCAATTTAAAAGGCTACAATTTCCTATAAGGGTTTCATTTGCAATGACCATTAATAAAGCACAAGGCCAAACTCTAAGGGTTGCTGGAGTACACTTGGAAAAACATTGTTTTTCGCATGGTCAGCTCTATGTAGCGTGTTCCCGGGTTTCCAGTGCCCAAAATCTGCATGTTTTTGCTCCACAAGGGAAAACATATAATATAGTGTACCACTCAGTTTTGTCATAAAGTCATAATTTCATTTGTCATAATCGAATTCCACGCGGGCGAAACCGCGGGCGGAAAGCTAGATAGATTTTAATGTAACTTACATTGTGTTGTATAATTTTTCAGAAATTTTGTAATAAATAAAATATAGCAATCTATGTTTTTTAATTGACTACTTATGGAGATGTTTTAAATTAGCTGAACCCAATTACAAAAGGTTGGCTTTATTTGAAAGGTGCCGCTGAATGAATTTTTATTTGATTAAAACTGTTAACATGTTGGCCGTTACGTCATTCATTGGTGACTAACACTGAACTTTCCGTTTAGATGACTGACTTTTCCCCGATGACAGACTAAAATATGATATAAAACTAAAAATTACTATGATATAAAAATTTCTTTCGATTCAAAGTTCCTTTAAAAAAAACTGACCAGCGTAGCGGGCGAAGGCTGCTAGTAGAGAATATTTTATCGCAATGTAAATACACCGATGAATATTTCCCACAGTATTGCCTGTTTAATCGCTGCTTATATTTATAATAATTCAATGGAACTTCGGAATAAGAAATTAAGTAACATCCCATTCCTAATGCTTAAAATCGCGAAGCTAAAAATACCTTATTCCTTATGTCAACGGGGATGGGGGGGAGGACATTTTTATAGATAATTTGTAAAATCAAACTGTGGAAAAGGAAAAATCGCTACATCTGACTAGCCTTCTTTTACCATTGGCATGCAGAAAGAAGAAAATTTTAGAAAGCAACCAAAATACTTTTTATCGATTATTTTTCGTATTATGCGAATTCATTTTATATTTAGAATCCTTGTATTTTTTTTCGTCAGAACTCTGTTTTTGTAATTTTTCTTGTAAGAACTTAATTTTATTTATAAATAACTAGGGGGGCCCCGCCCTCCTGCTCGCTATGCTCGCCAACCCCCCGCGTAATCGCTTCGCGATTCCAAATTATTGTCTACCCCTGCTTGCTGCGCTCGCCAATAACCCATGGTATGAATAAGCAGTTGCAGACCTTTCAAATGATGTGTCACACGACTGATGTTGTAAAGAAATTAAAAATGTGCCCCCCCCCTGGGGGGCAGAGTGGGAGGCGACACAAAAGACATCCATAATATGAATAAGCAGCTGCAGACCTCTCAAATGATGTCACACGACTGGTGTTGTAAAGAAATTAAAAATGTGCCCCCCTGGGGGGCAGAGTGGGGGATGACACACAACACATCCATAATATGAATAAGCAGTTGCAGACCTTTCAAATGATGTGTCACTCAACTGGTGTTGTAAAGAAATTAAAAATGTGACCCTCCCCCCTGGGGAGAGCAGAGTGTGGGGGTGACACACAAGACATCCATAATATGAATAAGCAGTTGCAGACCTTTCAAATCTTGTGTAACACGACTGGTGTTGTAAAGAAAATAAAAATGTGTCCCCCCTGGGGAGCAGAATGGGGGATAACACACAAGACATCCATTATATGAATAAGCAGTTGCAAACCTCTCAAATGATGCATCAAACGACTGGTGTTGTAAAGAAATTAAAAATTTGGCGAAATATTACAGTTATCGCCAAGTTGGCGTCACTTTTGACAACTAATTTTGGTCGCCAAATTTGGCGATATATCGCCAAGTTGGCGACAAACTTGGCGATTGTTGGCGATGGTAACCTTTCCTCTCTTTATGGTAACCCATATGGCGATGCATAGACGGAGCCCTTTCCTGATTCGTCTATTCGACTCGTGGAAGGAGTGGACAACCCGGATTCGTTAGTTCCGGAAATCTTCCACATCAGCATCATTCCAGGAGTCATTCCTTTTAAGGCTAGTTTTTTTTTACTATAGAAGGAAAGCCTGGCAGTTTCTTTTATAACTGTATGAAGATTTAAGAACGAGTAGATAAATTATGCCATTTTCCGCTTTCATGCTAGGAATTCAATATGTCAAAAATGAATTTTATCTTTTCCAAAAAGATAAATTTATAATATTTTTAATACGTAAATGTTCTACATTTTGTAAATTGTATTCTGATTCGAAAGGCAGACACAATTCCCAGTCGAACTATAAATCATGCATTTATCAGCAATATTTTAGTGGAAAAACAGCATGTGTTGTATTCAGTTTTCTTCCCATAGATGTGCAATTTATTCAAATATGTATCTACATTTTATCTTATCTCTTTAGAAATAGAGGTGAAATAGACGTCAGATCAACAATTTTTTTTAAAACATTATCTGTCTTTTTAAGCAATGCAACATTTATTTAAATTCAGACACTTGCAAATAGCAAATTATTCTTTTAACGGCCATCAAAACAAAGATATTTTGAGTAGTAACTAACAACTTAAATCTAAAAACATACATAAATGCTTACCTATATTCGGAACTACTTTGATATACCCCCCCAAATCGTAAATTTGGTGACTCTTTTTTCTCGCCAAGCAAAATACCCATTAAGTTAAATTAAGTTAAATACAAAAAATAAAATTAATTAAAATTAAGTTAAATACATTAATTAAAAATACATTAATTAAAAATAATAAATTAATTAAAAATACATTAATTAAAATTAAGTTAAATACAAAAAAGGAATACCTAAAAAATACAATGAATACATAAAAAATACAAATGAAGGAATGAAGCTGAGTAACAGCAAACCTAAAAGGTCCGTAGGAAAAGTGCGTAGGGAGTGCCAGATTTGGCGCGTAATTTTTGGGGGGGTATATCAAAGTAGCACCCTATATTCGAATCTTACAATATAGATATCTAGATTATCTATATTCATCTTATTTAAATATGTATCTATATTTTATCTTATCTTTTTAGAAATAGAGGTGAAACAAATGTCAGAACAATGAAATGAAATACATGATTATCTCGCCTTTTTAAGCAATGCAATTTTTAATTAAATTCAGATACTTGCAAATAGCAAAATATTCTTTTAACAACCGTCAAAACAAAGATGTTTTAAGTAAAAACTATCAATTTATGTCTAAAAGTATGCATAAATGATTATCTATGTACTAATAGAATGATAGAATTTGTCTGTGTGCGATGGCTTAAAAAATCTACCGCACGTAGAGTTCTAAAAATTTGATCGATTGGTTGTATGGGATTTAACCCTTCATCTGCTGAATTATGAATTCATGAAAACTTTATATTCTAAAGCATTTTGCGTAAATTGTTTAAACTAAAGTAAAAGATTTACATTTAATAAATTTTTGAAGGATTTTAGAAGGATTGAAGGATTTAGATGGATTAATTAAACTTGAAATTACAGGGATTTTGTGCTATATATAGAACCCCACTCAATTTTTTTTATTTTTTACTATTTTCTTAGTATTTTGTAGAATTATAAAATGTACAAATATGATGTTCCTACAATATAAATCGAGAAATATTTCCGATTTGAAAAATCCGCCTCTCCCCGTCCCTCAACGCCAAGAAAGCTGAAAAAGATAACAAAAGCTAAAGAAATCATCCTTTTAAAAATATTTTTGCTTTGTATATCCAATAATGCTTTTGGAACAAAATAAAGTAATGCATCTGTAATTCATTCTAAACAGTATTACACTAATCGATGTATTAAAAGAATTTTATAATAAGTAATTTTAATAGTACTTATAAGCAGAGTTGGGCAAAATACATCAAAAAATCATTTTCGATACAAAATACAAAATACATTAGTTTTAGAACCTAAAATACAAAATACAAAATACTTTCCTATTCAAAAAATTCAAAATACAAAATACATGTATTTTGAAAATACATTTAAAATACAAAATACATTTGAAATTTTTAAAAGTTTGTGTATAACATTGAGGGTTTTCACAGACCATGTCCGGCACGGTCAGCAGTCCGGTTTCGGACATTTTTTATACACAAGCTCTGGCCGGGCCGGGCCGGCCCGCCCCGGACTTGCTCTTCAGTGGTTCCGGGCCAGATATCAGGTTTATATTTTCCTGAAGGATAGTCTCAAATGGACCTGTTCATTACTCTTTCGGGTCCCGCGCTTTACTTTTTTCTCAGCAAATTCGGGCCGGGCCTGATTTATTCTGTCCCGACTGAACCAGGACTGGACTTTATCCTTCCTAGAGGTCTGAATTAGTCAAAAATTAGAGTATTTTTCCGAATCCAGCCCGTAAGTTGGGTATCCTGTCCCGGCCTGAACTATCCAAAAATCAGTACAATCTGGCCCGACCCAACAGTTTTTTTTTCAAATAATGTATGTATTTTTAAATTGCTATAATTTTACAGTTAAAAGTATTAATTTTATCATTTTTAAATATTGGTAAATATATTTCTGGACAATAAAATTAAAGCACAATAAAAGGAACTCTGAAAATGAATCTGTCAAGGAGTCCTGTCTTAAGACTGTTCTTAAATCCAAATGGTTAACTTTATGAAATAATTTTTGATTTATTTTTGGTTCAAAATGGATGAAAGTAGGAAGTGTTGTTATTCAAAAGTAATGGAATCGCACTCATTTTCCCGTGTTTTTACAAACACAATAAGTGTTTCAGAAAATAGTGTCAAAGTGAGCATTTTGAACTGCATTTGTGTGCGTAAGAAGATTAACCAGTTAAACCGAAACAAGAAATGTGTTTGTCGCATGAACAAAATCGCTTATGTATCAATAAGTAATACATTGATCAAAAAATCGAAAACACAGTTCAATTCCAAATCGCTTCCATACTTGGGTCTTTCAATTTATATCTTTCCGTTAAAAAATGAGTTTGTAAATGTGTCAAAATGTTTTGCGATTGTTAAGCAGAATAGATGAGAACAGCCTTAAATGGCAAATGTGTTGATTCATGCAAAATGGATTTAATCACAAGCAAAAAGAATATAATAAATTTACAGAAAACTGTGTATCAGCTGAAAGGAAATCTGTTAAAGGATTTTTTTCCTTTTAGATTTTTAGAGCAAGGGGCGTGCGAAAAAAACTGCGCCTGGGGCAACAGGGCAACATTTCAATTTGGCGCTCCCCCCCCCAACTTTTTCTTGTGACAGGCTAAAAAATGACGGTGGTAGTATAAATTTGACGCCCCTTAAATTTCCGCGCCCGGGGCGACCTTCCTTTCGCCCCCCTTTATTTTTGCACGGCGCTGGATAGAGCGCCCACAAAATTTTTGTCACTTACAAACAAACTCACAAGATGGACACTTTCTAAAAATAATCAAATGATATTCAAGACCTTCTAA
Source organism: Maratus speculifer (assembly GCA_964019185.1). Classification (NCBI taxonomy): domain Eukaryota; kingdom Metazoa; phylum Arthropoda; class Arachnida; order Araneae; family Salticidae; genus Maratus; species Maratus speculifer. The sequence continues at coordinate 48,356,614 of OZ025290.1, read as the reverse complement.
AACATATAAATCCATCAAAAACTTGAAGCAGATTTTTTCGCAAATCCAATACTTTCTTATTGTAAAGATAGAGGAAAGTAAAAAGAGCGAAAGATTGAAAATCAGAGTGTCAGTTCAGTAGTTATTCTTACACACACATATCACACATTGTATAGTCTCTTTCGTTGGAAGTTTTTTAAAAAGTATATATAATTCGATAGAGCTTCGATCACTACAACGCAGATATAAGAATATTTCCCTTGAATAATAAATAAGATAAAATTTTATAAGAAATATTAAATAAACAACATGTTAAACATTTTCATTTAAATCCTGGAAATATCATAACATATAAGAATACGACGTTCGGAATATCATGACACCAAATAATTTTTTGTTGTTTTTTAAGTGATGGTTTTTAGTGTTTAATAGATAATTAGTGTATTCCATTTGTGCATCGCTAATTTTCATAGTCTGTTTCACACTTTGAAGGACAAGCAATTGTGTCTCTGTAATGTTAAATTCACACTGGAATAATAAAAAAAATTTAGTTTAAAAATTAAAAAAGCAATTAAGAAACATTTTTGAACCAAAGTTAAGTATATAAAATTTAGTTAAAAGTTTATAGTGCAAATCTTGATTAAAATTAAGCGGGATATAATCAGTGTTGAATTCAGAAACTTTTCTCCGTGATTGAATTCAAAGACTCCGGAGGGGGACATTACAGAGTTCCGGGGGGGACTTACTTTTTGACTATTGAAAACGCAAAATTTCAATTTTTCCGTGGGGGGGGGCATTTTATGGATCTGGTGGGGGGGAATGTCCCCCTGAATTCAACACTGGATATAATATATTTCACTGCCCCTCAAGAAGTTAAAGACCCTACAATCTTGAACTGGTCATAGTATTAAAATTACTTTAAATACTCATAACGATTTTTCCATCCTTCATATTGTAAAACTGCATTTAAAACTCATGCATACTATATTTGTTTTAATGATTGCAAATTAAAAATTGCTATTTATTTTCTTGAAGCATGAATACACTACTATTCTCTTAAAGAATCTTTTATTGGTATTTGTTTTTGATTAATTTGCAAACCAAATGTTAAATATTTTGGAGCTCTATAACAATGAACATTAATTTCGCTTGATACATAAATAATCTCAGAATACACGGGATACATAAATAATTGCACAATTAATAATGTATACTTTTCTATGCTTATAAATCGGTACAAAATAATGTTTAATTATTAATATTATTATAATTTTATTTAAAAATAATAATAATGCACATATCCAGAGCCTTGCGAAAGGGGGAGCGAAGGGGGGTGGTCGCCCTAGACGCAAAAATTTAGGGGGTGTCAAATTTATACTACCAATGTCATTATTAGCTTGTCACAAGAAAAAATTGGCATGGGTGGCACTAAATTGAGTCTTTGCCCCAGGCGCGGTTTTCTCTTCACATGCCCCTACACATATCCGCACATTTAAAACCATTAATATATATCAAAATAAATATCAAAATCATAAATATATAATAAATCTACTGAAGGGGAATAATTTTGTAATTAACTTGATTAATATTTTTATCAATAATAAAATTTTCATGTGAGAAATTTTGTTTCGTAGTTTTATTATTTATAAATTCAAAAAGGAATAAAACGTCGGTTTCGGATAGCAACTTTCGTTTCGGTTGGACACAATTTTATATTTTATATCTTCACTAAAAAAGCACTATAAAATAAAACATAAAATGAGCAAAAAAAAGAAAAAAAAAAAGCGAAATCATGCTATATAAACATGTATCTCCATTAACGACAGGTCTATAGTCAAAACTCCGGTATTTAACATACTCAATCGTAAATACAATTATTAAAAATCTGATCTCTATATCAATAAATAGAACTATTTGTATAATAAAATTATCTCCCAATTAAATGAATATCAGGGGTGGGTTAAAATATGCCCAAACTTTGATAAAAAGGATACAAAGAAACTAGATAAAATATTGCAATCAAGGTATAACGGTATAAAACTAAAAATTTTACCTCTAAATTTATTTTAAAATGCGTTGTTGCGTTGAATGTTCCACTTATAACAGTAGACTTTGTTGTACACATTTGGCATGCTGTTTTAACTTTGTTGTTACTATTAACGGAAATTATTTAAAAAAATTCCCATCGAATATAACGCAACGTGCACTATCGCAATTCATTGATATATTGTTATCCGGAGCTCGGGCAATATCAACCATTCTTTCACGAGATTTAAACATACATTACATTTATTTCTGCTACTACATTAGCTTTCTTTCTATGGTTCTTAAAAAGTACTACACACAGCAAAACTCTGAATGATTCTTCCTGTTTATCACACAATAGTTTTTGTCGTTCTCACAGCAACGCTATAATTATAAAAACTAGAATGTTAGAATTGTACATGTACAATTTAGCAAAAATGCTTAAGTAAAACAGCAGCATTCATTCTAATCCTTATCATAGCAATAGTTGAAAAAGTATGTTTACATTAACTTCTAGAAACGAATCCTATTAGACAAAACAAAACAGAGAGGCACCTGTTTTGCTTTTGTGAATCTTACATCTGCTGTGGTTTAAACGAAGCAACTTGAAATTTACAGAAATGTATTTTGAGTATGAAATGTATTTTCAAAATACAAAATACTTGGAAAAAGTGTTTCAAAATACATTACTAAAATACTTTCGTTTTGTCGGGATAAAATACAAAATACAAAATACAAATGTATTTTGAAAATGTATTTCAAATACATGTATTTTCGATACTGCCCATCTCTGCTTATAAGTACTATCGGTAGATAAAGAGTTAATGGCACAAAATCCTTTTAGAGACATGCTGTGTCAATTAAAAATTTGATTCGGATAGTCCAAGGCAGGACCAGTTGCATTTGAGGTTTAGATTTTTCCTTTCTTGTTAATTAAACTAAGTATTAATTAGAAAACACTAAAAGCATTAATAGCTGGAGTGAAAAATGTCAGTTGATGAAGTTGAAAATTTTTTGCGCAGAGGACGAACCGAGAGTCTGAAAACACATAACACTTTTGCGTCTATTTCAACTATTCAAGATGTATTCAAAATACGATAAAACACAAGACACATGCTTACATGTCGCGTTTTAAGATTTCTAACTCTGTGCTCTATTAAAAAAAGTATCAATATTAATTATTGCATAAATTTATTTTCAAAAACGTATCTTTTTGTGTCCTCCCGTTTTGTTTTTCGAACTCCACATTGGGCTTATAATGTAATTTAAAAAATACGGAACAATTTTGAAATTTAAATAAAGTGAAGAAACAATTAAAAAGTTGAATTCAGCCGTAATCTGTTATTTACAGTTATTTCATATGCGTTGAAGTTTAAAGAGTAAATGAGATATGTGTGTCATAGTGGCTAGAAAAAAAAAGCAGGCAAATGCATCCTATATATATATATATATATATATATATATATATATATTACAAATACTACATCAATAGATTAAAATTTTAACCATATGTGTAATTTTTGACAGTAATTCCGAATGGGCAAATTTCGTTAAAATATTTTCCAATAGAAATATAACTATCAATTAAAAATCTGGTTTAATAAAAGAACTCATTTCCGATTTCATTTCCTCTCCGTGAAAAACGTTAAAAACGACATATTTGATAAAACCACCGATAACTTTTTTTATTAGGATTATCTTCTTAGGAGATATGAAATTTTTACAAATGCTGCATTTATAGATTTTTGATCTGTGCATATATACCTATTTTTGACTGTGATTCCAAGTATGAAATTTCGTAAAAATCGATTAAGATTTTTTTTAAACTGTTACCTAAAAATAGCTTTTTCAAAAGAAAAAGTAATGCTTTTGTATGACACGCTATTTAAATCTTAGCATTTTCCCACTAATTATCTTTATTCTACTTTTAATTTGTTACTATAGTTTACATAAAATGAACAAATTTCTAATTTTATTTAGAAATGGTAGTAGATAGCACTATTTCAAATATTAAATTCAGCAGAAAAAAAATTAAAAAATGTAACCAAGCCATCGATTTTAAAATTTCAGATATTTTGTATCACACAAAATTTTTTTAATGTGTGTGGGGAGGTAAAGGAAATTCCTAAGTTTCTTCTTTATCTCTCCGGGCTCGGACTTATATATTTTAAGGAAGTCTTCTAATTCAGCCCCTAATTAAACTACAACGAGGTTCTAACTATTTTTTTTTGACCGAAGGGGATACGTCGTCAAGCCCGACATCTTTCAGGGGTCTATTTCGATCCCAGTCAATTACGGACATTCTCTCGTGGAGGGAGAGGTTGGCTGAAAATTGATATTTTCATGCGACAGATTGTTTTAAAGCTTTTGGCCTACACATTACTAAGTACTTACTCACTTTCCATCCTCTTAACTCTTTTTTTTTCATCACTAGGAGGGTGTATTCATCTTTTATTTTTTTCATTTCTATCCCATGAGTTTCCCCTGAAAATTAAAAAAATCGTTTGAAAATAAGCATATTAAGAAAATATGCATTACAAATCTTAGCAATTATAAACTTCTCACTCATTTCTCTCTTTTTATCGCCGGGGGGGGGGGCGCAATTGAAAAAAATTCACAAACTTCAAATTTAATTAATGGTATGTCATGTGATGTCTTAAACTAGGAGCCATCGAGCACTACGCTGGTCGATTTCTGTAAAAGAATCTTGAATCAAACGAAATGCATCTAGTAAAGATTAAAAAAAAAAAAAAACTTAATGAAATAGTTATAATTGTTGTCTTATTCGTATAATCTCCCATTATCCGTTTGAAAATCGATGTTGTTGACATAATAGACAAAATAATTCTAAAATCACGATGTTTAAGTATTTTTTTAATCGATTTTCTATCTTGAATTTCGCACTTCTACCTAAAACTGCTGCAGAGATATGTCGAAGTGCCCTAAAAATACGACCATTCCTGAAACCCTCTGAGGTAGAAATTACTAAAATAGATAAAATACATGTTTAACTTTGCTTTATTAGATTAATTATCCTCAAACTCATGCATCTATCAAAAACTGTTGTTGAGGTATGATGGAAGGATCTGAAAGTAATATATAAAATAAATGTTTAATAATTTTTTTAAACATTTGTCATCGTGAATTTCTCGCTTCCGTCTAAAGTTGATGCTGAGATATGGCTAGTGATGGACGATTCTAGAAACTTTACAAATGGATCAAAATCGTCATCGTAAAAAATACAATCGGTACAATCATCGGTTACATCCGAAAAATCTATATTCGAGATATTCTACAATTGTTTATAAAAATCATTCTTTTCATATGGTTATGAAGTCGATATTAATAAATACATGGAAACTAAAAAGAGAGGGAATTAAAAAACAACAAACCAAAGGGAGGCTATTAGGTACCGCATTACTGGAAAAGTCATGTGACGGCGATCCCAGGTTGCAAAAATGAGAAAAGGTGCAAATAATTATAAATGATAAGGGAGTTATATCAAAAATTAGACTTTTTGACTATTAACAGCAAAATAGTAAAAAAAAAAAACCTTGTGTCAAAAAAAGTCCCTTGTGGCAAAAACTGGAAATAAAATGGTGAATGGGATCAATATTTTTTATTAATTTTATTCTACATCAGTTAAAATCTACGAATTTAAAAAAAAGCTCAAAATTTGTCTCCGTTTGGGTAGCCAAATGATGTAGGAGCAAAGAAACGTCCATAATCTGAAAGAGTGATCCAAGGGCTAAAATGATATATCACATGATGGGTGCAAAAAAGTTTGAAAACTTTCGAACTCCATTTTACCCCCCTCCTCTTCTAAGAGTGGAAATTTTAAAATCACTGAGACATGTGTTTAATTAATTTTTTAGTAGATTTTTTTTCTACAATTTCATGCTCCAATCTAAAACGGCTGCTGAGATGTGCCAAATGTTCTAAAATTTTCGACGCTTTTTTTAACCAACTTAGGTGTAGAATTTGTAAAATTGCTAAAATTTATTTTTGTTTAATTACTTTTTTAGTAGATTTAAATTCGGAAATATCACGCTCTAGTCTATAACGGCTGCTGAGATAAAACAAGTTATTCCATATTTTTCAACCCTCCCCCCTATTTAACCACCTGAGATGGGGAATTTTCAAAAGTCCCGTCTTAGTGCACGCTTATATCTTAAGAAGTATATTTTCCTCAATTTTCATGCTTTTAAGTACCTTAGGTTATGCGTTGATTATGAGTATGTCAGGACAAACCATTTTATATACGTATAGATGAAAGTCAATGTGCCCAAAAATGTTACTCTTCACCCTCATACAGAAATAAGAAAAATAAGAGAAATAAGAGGACATTTTAACTTTTCAACAATTTTAATTTATTTTAAAAACATGCTTCGCATGCTGTTCGCAGGATATAGAATCGATGGGTTAAGGACGGTAATACGGAATGCCGTATCGGATCTCAAAGCTCCTCTATCACTAGCAGCCGAGAAGATAGGTATGTTATCCGCATGGCCGTAATGAATCGTACAGCCATGTCTCGAACCACGGGTGAATAAATGGGGTCGTTTATAAAAAACAAGTGTGAGAACGAACAGTTCGACAATGTTTGCAGCAGCGTGGACTCTCAGCTCGGAGACCATGGCTGCGACTTCCATTGACTTTGCGTCATAGACAGGATGCCTTTAATGGTGTGATCAATGACGAACATGGGCGCACGAATGGCGAGATGTTTCTTTTCAGATGAATTCAGTTTCTGTTTACCGCATCATGATGGTCACATTCTTGTTCCACGGAATCGTGGTGAACATACATTGGCAGCGTGCATTCGTCATATTCATACTGATCTATGATCTAGTGTGATGGTATAGGATGCCATTGGATACACGCCTCGGTCATCTCTTGCTTACACTGACTGCACTTTGAACAGAGTATGTTACACTTCTGGTTGTTACGACCTGCTGCTCTACCCCTTATTTGAGCCCTACGAAACACTACATTTATGCAGGATAATGCGCGACCGCATGTTGCCGGATGCGGAAACTTAGATACGTAAAATATTCCTTGTTAAAAAAATCGGTTGTTGCCCTGGCTTGCACGTTTTCCAGATCTTTCGCCAATAGAAAGTGTCTGTTCAATGGTTGTGGAGCGACTGGCTCGGCACTATACGCCAGTCACTAAACTGTGGCATCGTGTTGAAGCTGCCTGGGCATTTGTACCCGTGCATGCCATCTAATCTCTGACTCATTGCACAGGCATATAAGTGTTGTTATTACTGTCAGAGGGGGTTGTTCTTGAAAATTTAATCACTTCTTATTTCTTATACATTATATTTGTCAGTAAATATCATTTTGTTATCTGCATTTCTTATTGGTGTAGCAATTTTAATAGCCGGTAGTGTAATAAAGAGCATGTAAAAAACATTTTAAATATCTATCTGAAGTACAATAAAAAAAAAGATTTAGCATTTTTAAACATAAAAAATGTATGAACATGGAGAAAAATTCATGCAAAGTTTTAATTTATATGGGTAATTGCACAGAATATATTAACAAAATTTATAATGTACCACGATAAAATTGCCGTATGTAAAAAAGTGAGATGTCAAAATATTCACAATCAAACAGGCTTTCATTTAGTGTTTTGGAAATTCGATTTTTTGACCAATTTTAAAATAAACTGTCTCCTTAATGTCCTTCCTCGTATGCATTAATTTTCAGAATATTAGATGGAATTTGCAAGAACAATAATTTTTCCTTTTATACTTAAGGTGTCGTTTTACAGCTGCCGTAAAACTTGTATAAGTTTGAAATATTTTAAAGATACTTGATATTCAAAAAGGTATGATTGTACATTTTCTTGTTCAAAACCAGCATGCTTTGAATTTTATTAGTTTTCTTTCGTGATTCTCCTTCTTCCCCCTTCCTAGAATGTATCATTTACCCCCATCCATCATTTTGATTTGTAACAAGAAAATCCTCTTTCAGTGATTGCAGGGATAAGTAACGTAGTGAAATCCTGAAACTAATTATGTTTTTTCCCCATGCGAATTCTACCACAATACAAATTTCATTTTAATCCTTTTAAATAATTCGCAAGGTAATTTTTCTATTAGAAAGCTTTCATCGCAAGGAAAATTAGTAATTAATTTAAAAAATTTCTGATTATGACATAATGTTTTAATATGTACTATTTCGACAGGCTTGTATATATATGAATATAAAATTGAAAGTGAACTATAAAAAAGACAATGTGTGTAAAGTAGTTTCATCTGGGAAAATTGATTTGATAGTTCAAAAGGTCTCAGTTATTTATTGATATTGACTCTAAGTTTCATATTAATTTTTGGAAATTGTTTTAAAATATATATTTCGACTGTTTTTTCACCCGGAGTATATTACGCATACACACACATATTGATGTGTGTGTATAAGATAATTGTGATTAAATGAGAGGCGATTTCTCATAGTTTTGTCACATGTAGCGTATTTTTGGCGTTTAGCTTATATATAAATATATATAGGTATATGGTATGTAAGCGAATTAATGTATTGCTTTATCAAAAATGCTTTAAAGTATAAAAAGGGTTTATTAGATCAGCAAATATACCTTAATATTCAAGTAACATTATACAACTGTACAGTAATTACCACAAAAAAACTTCCCTGAATTTTGCATTAAAAATCACCAATTACAACGATGTCGAAATCTATAGAACAATAAACTTTCGCTCTCCTCTTTTCACGAGTCTGTTTTGAGGTATCACGTTCATTGAACCTTTGAGTCTAGTTTCACGCTTTATCTTTTATTCCAAAATTTTCGGCCATCTTGACGTTTCTGGCGACCTCGTTAGTTATTTATAATAAAAATTTAGACATAAATTCAAACAAATAAACATAAAAAAATCTCAAGTTAAGCAGATGTGTTACCCCACGATTTCATATATTCTGAATCAATTGATTATTTGTTGGGACCATCATGGTCTTCAATTTTCTGTACATTATAACGATCCTATGGCTTTACTTAAGTGACTTCATATGGTCCAAGGAATTTTTCCTTTAATTTCAGACCTGTGCCGAACTGCGTTCTTTGAATTGCAACGAGATCCTTTAATTTATATCTGTTAAGCTCTCTCTTCCTTATTGTTAAATTGTTTTCTATTTTCTTCTTGTATTTTCAAAATATTTTTCTTGCTTCTTCTCTTGCATTTTCCCCTTCTATCATCATGTGGTTTACTTTTACTTCCCGTAGTATTCCTTTAAATCAATAAGTCATTTTCATTTTTATTTTTTACACCAATTATATAACACATCAACCTGTATCTTGTACTTCTTTTAACTGTATTATTGGGGATTCCTTGCACATCTGCCACATATTTATGCCATTTTATGGTCTCACTCCCTGATCGCTTCCGGAACATAGGAATAAGGATGCTATGAATTTTTTCGATTTGTTCGTTTCCACTAGCCATTCCCGCCGTAATTTTCTACTATCCCTTGTTCTTTACAGCATTCTATAAACTCGCCTGGTCTGAACGTCATGATGTGATCATTTTGATTACAGTTTAGAGCTGTTATAGCTAATAGACGAGTTTATTATTATTAATATTATATTTTTCCTTAATTGATTATTTGATCTTCAAACGACTACATTAAAATAGATTTTTCAGCTTCAGAAACATTCAAATAAAGTATTACGTCATTTTAACACATGCTTAGTTGTTTTTACATACATACGTGAAAAATTTGCATCTTCGAATGAAATCAGTTTTGAAAAAAGAAAAATATTGTGAGGCAATCTTAATTTTTATTGCCTTATGAAAATATATACTATAAAAAAGTACTCGAGTTTCATTTGGAGTTCTAATCACTCGATTACTTATACTATTAATACTCGAATACTATGATTCACACGAGTACTCATTAAAAGAAATATTGAGCAATTATTTAGATGTGTGACAACAAAAAACAATGTGTCAATTCTAAATTTAAAAAGAGAAATATTTCTATAATGTTAAATTATGAAAGGTGGTAGAAATAAGGAATAAATAGTAGTCTGATGATTTTTTAAAAAGTAGACAGAGACCGTTTCCATGTTCTAAAACGTATGTACAGCAAGTTTCATAAAAATCTGTCAAAAATTAAAGATTTGTATAAGGAACATACATACAGAGAACTTTTTTTTATATATGTAGCTAATTAACTTTCACTTATATTATATGGTTTGTCCAAATTTCATTCCACTAAACTTTGTGCTTCGCTTTTATTTCACATGCGTAACTTTCACTCAACTTCAAATTTTGCCTGTTCACTTGTGGCCCACTCTGGTGTTATGCAAATTCCACAATACGTGCACCTACTCAATGCATAATGAAAAAATACATTTGCTTTGTAGAAGTTTGTACCAATACTTCCATGTAACTGCTAATTAAAGAAGCTGCATTTCTACACCATACAAAGAATGAGACTTAAATATTTTTTAAAATATCTATGACCAAAACATTATTATAACATGTATTGGTGAAATGTGAAACAAAATTTATAAAAGAATAATTTAAAGAAAGCACAGAAAAAGTTATTTTAGACGTAATTTATAAGAAATAACTAACTAACTTCTTACTAACGGGTTTTACATTTATGCCAAAAAGTTCTTAGGTAAAATTTTGTTTTGTGCATAAAAGCTATTAATTTTTAATAAGTGACTAGCGGACCCGACAGACGTTGTCCTGTCACCGACAGACATTGTTCTTCTTGGCACCAACTCCAGAAAATCAAATAAATGTACGTAAATATGGTAATATGCACGATAAACACTACACTCTTAATTTAATTTTTTATTACAATTATGTAAGGAAGTTAGTTTTCACTCTTCAGTATATTTTGAAGTCGGTTCAATTTTTCATAGAAAAGTTAATTTTTCTCTTTTTAGTTAAAAGTTAACGATTTTCTGAAGTCGGTTAGTCAAAATTATAATACAGGAAATATTATTGTAAAGCATACACGTTTGTCAGGAGTGGGGTTCGAACACGCGATCTCTTTCTTAAAGAAGCTGAGCTTAAATCTGGCGCCTTAGACCGCTCGGGCATTCCGTCCGCACTCTATTCATCGAACTTATTCAACACTTTTAATTAGCGAAAAATCACTAACTATTAGTTTTTGCATAATTTCTAAAAAAGTACTGAATCAATTTCGATGAAATGTGAATCTAAACCATTCTCGAATCCACTGGAACGCACACACAAAATTTCATTAAAATCGGTCCAATCGTTTAGGAGGAGTTCAGTGACATACGCACAAAAGATTTATATATATAAAGATGATTTATTTTGTACTTTTTATTTGGATCTTTTATTAATATTCTACTAATTAATTGTTTTTTTTTCTGATTTCAAATAAAAATTATGTCAATATGTAAAATTTGGCTATTAGTATGGCGATTTATACAATTTGGCGAAATTGGTCGACGGAACCTAAATACCTAAGTATTTATAAATGTATGGTTGCATATTATAATTAACTTGATTATCCCATCTATCAATTTTGCCAAATTGTACAAATCACCAATCTCATAGCCAAATTATTCATATTCACATAAATTTCATTTTAAATAATGAAAAAACAAACAAATAGAAAAAATATTGATAAAAATACAAATAAAAAGCCGAAATAAAAATCACTTAATGACGTTTTAAACAGGTGTATAATAGTTAATGTCATTGGATGCGACATTTACGATCATCCATTTTTGGCATTTAATCTTATAATTTGGCGATGTTTTTTTTGCGCTTTACAAATGAGGAAGAATTCAATAACCTGTTTTTTTCCCGTCAACCATAAAATGATCGCCAAACTATAAGATTAAATGACAATAATGGATGATCGTGAATGTCAGATTCAATTAGTATGGCGATTTGTACAATTTGGCGGAATTGGTCGACGGAACCTGTATACCAAAGTATTTATAAATGTATGGTTGCATATTATAATTAACTTGACTATCCCATCTATCAATTTTGCCAAATTGTAATTTGGCGATGGTTTTTTTTGCGCTTTACAAATGGGAAAGAATTCCATAACCCTTTTTTTTTTTTTTTTTTTTTTTTTTTGCATTAAATGAAAGATATTTTGATTTAATATAAGGGTAGACATTATTAAAAACCTTTTACAAAAAAGTCAATGACCAAATCCTAAGACCTGGAGACCAGACTGGTCGCCAGGGCGGAGTTCTCAACCGATTTCGATGAAATGTGAATCTAAACCATTCTCGAATTCACCGCAACGCACACGAAAAATTTCATTAAAATCGGTCCAGTCGTTTAGGAGGAGTTCAGTTACATACACACGCACAGATTTTTATATATAAAGATGAGCATTGAAAATTTCAGGTTTTTGCGCCGAAGACATTGCCAAATTAGGAAAATGTGAATTATCTCACGAACTACTGGATTTAAACGAACTTGCTTAGTACCATTCGATTCAGAATGAAAAAATGCACTAAAATATGTTATCAGTTGAAAAATAACTACAAAAGCTTATTTTTAAGGAATTTTTTAAAAGTTCGTTCTTTTTTCTACTCATCTTAGGGGTGGAATTTTCGAAAATTATTTCTTAGCGGCACTCGATGTTATAAGAAGTATTTTTACCTAAATTTTTAATATTTTTGGTTAGGTACATTTTTTTGTGCTGTGATTAATACGAAATCCTGACTTTCTTTTATATATACAGCACTTTTAATTAGCGAAAAATCACTAACTATTAGTTTTTGCCTAATTACTAAAAAAGTACTGAATCAATTTCGTCGAAATGTGAATCTAAACCATTCTCGAATCTACTGGAACGCACACACAAAATTTCATCAAAATCGGTCCAGTCGTTTAGCAGGAGTTCAATTACATACACACGCACAGAAGATTTTTATATATAAAGATAAGGATTGAAAATTTCAGGTTTTTGCGCTGAAGACACCGCCAAATCAAGAAAATGTGAAGTGTCTCGCGAACTACTGAACTTAAAAGAATTTGTTTGGTACCATTCGATTCAGCATGAAAAAATACACTAAAATATGATATCAGTTGAAAAATAACTACAAAAGCCGATTTTTAAGGAATTTTTTAAAAGTTCGTTCCTTTTTTTAACCCCCTTAGGGGTGGAATTTTCGAAAATCCCTTCTTAGCGGCACTCGATGTTATCAGAAGTATTTTTACCCCAATTTTCAAGATTTTAGGTTCGGCAGATTTTTTTGTGCTGTGATTAATACGAAATTCAGACTTTCTTTTATATATATAGATAAGGATTGAAAATTTCAGGTTTTTGCGCCGAAGACAAAGCCAAATCAGGAAAATGTGAAGTATCTCGCGAACTACTGAACTTAAAAGAATTTGCTTGGTACCATTCGATTCAGCATGAAAAAATACACTAAAATATGTTATCAGTTAAAAAATAACTACAAAAGCCGAGTTTTAAGGAATTTTTTTAAAGTTCGTTCTTTTTTCTACTCATCTTAGGGGTGGAATTTTCGAAAATCCCTTCTTAGCGGCACTCGATGTTATAAGAAGTATTTTTTCCCCAATTTTCAAGATTTTTGGATCGGTATATTTTTTTGTGCTGTGATTAATACGAAGTCTTGACATTCTTTTATATATATGGATAAGGATTGAAAATTTCAGGTTTTTGCGCCGAAGAAATCGCCAAGTTAAGAAAATGTGAATTACCTCACGAACTACTGGATTTTAACGAATTTGCTTAGTACCATTCGATTCAGAATGAAAAAATGCACTTAAATATGTTATCAGTTGAAAAATAGCTACAAAAGCCGATTTTAAAGGAATTTTTTTAAAGTTCGTTATTTTTTTCACCCTCCTGAGGGGGGGGGGGGAGATTTTCGAAAATTCCTTCTTAGCGGCACTCGATGTTATAAGAAGTATTTTTACCCCAATTTTCAAGATTTTTGGTTCGGTAGATTTTTTTGTGCTGTGATTAATACGAAATCCAGACTTTCTTTTATATATATAGCACTTTTAATTAGCGAAAAATCACTAACTATTAGTTTTTGCCTAATTACTAAAAAAGTACTGAATCAATTTCGATGAAATGTGAATCTAAACCATTCTCGAATCCATTGGAACGCACACACAAAATTTCATTAAAATCGGTCCAGTCGTTTAGGAGGAGTTCAGTTACATACACACGCACAGAAGATTTTTATATATAAAGATAAGGATTGACAATTTCAGGTTTTCGCGCCGAAGACACCGCCAAATCAGGAAAATGTGAAGTATCTCGCGAACTACTGAACTTAAAAGAATTTGCTTGGTACCATTCGATTCAGCATGAAGAAATACACTAAAATATGTTATTAGTTAAAAAATAACTACAAAAGCCGAGTTTTAAGGAATTTTTTTAAAGTTCGTTCTTTTTTCTACTCATCTTAGGGGTGGAATTTTCGAAAATCCCTTCTTAGCGGCACTCGATGTTATAAGAAGTATTTTTTCCCCAATTTTCAAGATTTTAGGTTCGGCAGATTGTTTTGTGCTGTGATTAATGCGAAATTCAGACTTTCTTTTATAGATATAGATAAGGATTGAAAATTTCAGGTTTTTGCGCCGAAGACACCGCCAAATCAGGAAAATGTGAAGTATCTCGCGAACTACTGAACTTAAAAGAATTTGCTTGGTGCCATTCGATTCAGCATGAAAAAATACACTAAAATATGTTATTAGTTGAAAAATAACTACAAAAGCCGATTTTTAAGGAATTTTTTAAAAGTTCGTTCCTTTTTTTAACCCCTTTAAGGGTGGAATTTTCGAAAATCCCTTCTTAGCGGCACTCGATGTTATAAGAAGTATTTTTTCCCCAATTTTCAAGATTTTTGGATCGGTATATTTTTTTGTGCTGTGATTAATACGAAGTCTTGACATTCTTTTATATATATGGATAAGGATTGAAAATTTCAGGTTTTTGCGCCGAAGAAATCGCCAAATTAAGAAAATGTGAATTACCTCACGAATTACTGGATTTTAACGAATTTGCTTAGTACCATTCGATTCAGAATGAAAAAATGCACTTAAATATGTTATCAGTTGAAAAATAGCTACAAAAGCCAATTTTAAAGGAATTTTTTTAAAGTTCGTTATTTTTTTCACCCTCCTGAGGGGGGGGGGGGGAGATTTTCGAAAATTCCTTCTTAGCGGCACTCGATGTTATAAGAAGTATTTTTACCCCAATTTTCAAGATTTTTGGTTCGGTAGATTTTTTTGTGCTGTGATTAATACGAAATCCAGACTTTCTTTTATATATATAGCACTTTTAATTAGCGAAAAATCACTAACTATTAGTTTTTGCCTAATTACTAAAAAAGTACTGAATCAATTTCGATGAAATGTGAATCTAAACCATTCTCGAATCCATTGGAACGCACACACAAAATTTCATTAAAATCGGTCCAGTCGTTTAGGAGGAGTTCAGTTACATACACACGCACAGAAGATTTTTATATATAAAGATAAGGATTGACAATTTCAGGTTTTCGCGCCGAAGACACCGCCAAATCAGGAAAATGTGAAGTATCTCGCAAACTACTGAACTTAAAATAATTTGCTTGGTACCATTCGATTCAGCATCAAAAAATACACTAAAATATGTTATCAGTTGAAAAATAACTACAAAAGCCGATTTTTAAGGAATTTTTTAAAAGTTCGTTCCTTTTTTTAACCCCCTTAGGGGTGGAATTTTCGAAAATCCCTTCTTAGCGGCACTCGATGTTATCAGAAGTATTTTTACCCCAATTTTCAAGATTTTAGGTTCGGCAGATTTTTTGTGCTGTGATTAATACGAAATTCAGACTTTCTTTTATATATATAGATAAGGATTGAAAATTTCAGGTTTTTGCGCCGAAGACACCGCCAAATCAGGAAAATGTGAAGTATCTCGCGAACTACTGAACTTAAAATAATTTGCTTGGTACCATTCGATTCAGCATGAAAAAATACACTAAAATATGTTATCAGTTGAAAAATAACTACAAAAGCGAAGCCGATTTTTAATGAATTTTTTAAAATTTCGTTCCTTTTTTTAACCCCCTTAGGGGTGGAATTTTCGAAAATCCCTTCTTAGCGGCACTCGATGTTATCAGAATTATTTTTCCCCCAATTTTCAAGATTTTAGGTTCGGCAGATTTTTTTGTGCTGTGATTAATGCGAAATTCAGACTTTCTTTTATAGATATAGATAAGGATTGAAAATTTCAGGTTTTTGCGCCGAAGACACCGCCAAATCAGGAAAATGTGAAGTATCTCGCGAACTACTGAACTTAAAAGAATTTGCTTGGTGCCATTCGATTCAGCATGAAAAAATACACTAAAATATGTTATTAGTTTAAAAATAACTACAAAAGCCGATTTTTAAGGAATTTTTTAAAAGTTCGTTCCTTTTTTTAACCCCTTTAAGGGTGGAATTTTCGAAAATCCCTTCTTAGCGGCACTCGATGTTATCAGAAGTATTTTTACCCCAATTTTCAAGATTTTAGGTTCGGCAGATTTTTTTGTGCTGTGATTAATACGAAATCCAGACTTTCTTTTATATATATAGATAAGGATTGAAAATTTCAGGTTTTTGCGCCGAAGACACCGCCAAATCAAGAAAATGTGAAGTGTCTCGCGAACTACTGAACTTAAAAGAATTTGTTTGGTACCATTCGATTCAGCATGAAAAAATACACTAAAATATGATATCAGTTGAAAAATAACTACAAAAGCCGATTTTTAAGGAATTTTTTAAAAGTTAGTTCCTTTTTTTAACCCCCTTAGGGGTGGAAATTTCGAAAATCCCTTCTTAGCGGCACTCGATGTTATCAGAAGTATTTTTACCCCAATTTTCAAGATTTTAGGTTCGGCAGATTTTTTTGTGCTGTGATTAATACGAAATTCAGACTTTCTTTTATATATATAGATAAGGATTGAAAATTTCAGGTTTTTGCGCCGAAGACACCGCCAAATCAGGAAAATGTGAAGTATCTCGCGAACTACTGAACTTAAAAGAATTTGCTTGGTACCATTCGATTCAGCATGAAAAAATACACTAAAATATGTTATCAGTTAAAAAATAACTACAAAAGCCGAGTTTTAAGGAATTTTTTTAAAGTTCGTTCTTTTTTCTACTCATCTTAGGGTTGGAATTTTCGAAAATCCCTTCTTAGCGGCACTCGATGTTATAAGAAGTATTTTTTCCCCAATTTTCAAGATTTTAGGTTCGGCAGATTGTTTTGTGCTGTGATTAATGCGAAATTCAGACTTTCTTTTATAGATATAGATAAGGATTGAAAATTTCAGGTTTTTGCGCCGAAGACACCACCAAATCAGGAAAATGTGAAGTATCTCGCGAACTACTGAACTTAAAAGAATTTGCTTGGTGCCATTCGATTCAGCATGAAAAAATACACTAAAATATGTTATTAGTTGAAAAATAACTACAAAAGCCGATTTTTAAGGAATTTTTTAAAAGTTCGTTCCTTTTTTTAACCCCTTTAAGGGTGGAATTTTCGAAAATCCCTTCTTAGCGGCACTCGATGTTATCAGAAGTATTTTTACCCCAATTTTCAAGATTTTAGGTTCGGCAGATTTTTTTGTGCTGTGATTAATACAAAATCCAGACTTTCTTTTATATATATAGATAAGGATTGAAAATTTCAGGTTTTTGCGCCGAAGACACCGCCAAATCAAGAAAATGTGAAGTGTCTCGCGAACTACTGAACTTAAAAGAATTTGTTTGGTACCATTCGATTCAGCATGAAAAAATACACTAAAATATGATATCAGTTGAAAAATAACTACAAAAGCCGATTTTTAAGGAATTTTTTAAAAGTTCGTTCCTTTTTTTAACCCCCTTAGGGGTGGAATTTTCGAAAATCCCTTCTTAGCGGCACTCGATGTTATCAGAAGTATTTTTACCCCAATTTTCAAGATTTTAGGTTCGGCAGATTTTTTTGTGCTGTGATTAATACGAAATTCAGACTTTCTATTATATATATAGATAAGGATTGAAAATTTCAGGTTTTTGCGCCGAAGACACCGCCAAATCAGGAAAATGTGAAGTATCTCGCGAACTACTGAACTTAAAAGAATTTGCTTGGTACCATTCGATTCAGCATGAAAAAATACACTAAAATATGTTATCAGTTAAAAAATAACTACAAAAGCCGAGTTTTAAGGAATTTTTTTAAAGTTCGTTCTTTTTTCTACTCATCTTAGGGGTGGAATTTTCGAAAATCCCTTCTTAGCGGCACTCGATGTTATAAGAAGTATTTTTTCCCCAATTTTCAAGATTTTTGGATCGGTATATTTTTTTGTGCTGTGATTAATACGAAGTCTTGACATTCTTTTATATATATGGATAAGGATTGAAAATTTCAGGTTTTTGCGCCGAAGAAATCGCCAAATTAAGAAAATGTGAATTACCTCACGAACTACTGGATTTTAACGAATTTGCTTAGTACCATTCGATTCAGAATGAAAAAATGCACTTAAATATGTTATCAGTTGAAAAATAGCTACAAAAGCCGATTTTAAAGGAATTTTTTTAAAGTTCGTTATTTTTTTCACCCTCCTGAGGGGGGGGGGGAGATTTTCGAAAATTCCTTCTTAGCGGCACTCGATGTTATAAGAAGTATTTTTACCCCAATTTTCAAGATTTTTGGTTCGGTAGATTTTTTTGTGCTGTGATTAATACGAAATCCAGACTTTCTTTTATATATATAGCACTTTTAATTAGCGAAAAATCACTAACTATTAGTTTTTGCCTAATTACTAAAAAAGTACTGAATCAATTTCGATGAAATGTGAATCTAAACCATTCTCGAATCCATTGGAACGCACACACAAAATTTCATTAAAATCGGTCCAGTCGTTTAGGAGGAGTTCAGTTACATACACACGCACAGAAGATTTTTATATATAAAGATAAGGATTGACAATTTCAGGTTTTCGCGCCGAAGACACCGCCAAATCAGGAAAATGTGAAGTATCTCGCGAACTACTGAACTTAAAAGAATTTGCTTGGTACCATTCGATTCAGCATCATAAAATACACTAAAATAAGTTATCAGTTGAAAAATAACTACAAAAGCCGATTTTTAAGGAATTTTTTAAAAGTTAGTTCCTTTTTTTAACCCCCTTAGGGGTGGAAATTTCGAAAATCCCTTCTTAGCGGCACTCGATGTTATCAGAAGTATTTTTACCCCAATTTTCAAGATTTTAGGTTCGGCAGATTTTTTTGTGCTGTGATTAATACGAAATTCAGACTTTCTTTTATATATATAGATAAGGATTGAAAATTTCAGGTTTTTGCGCCGAAGACACCGCCAAATCAGGAAAATGTGAAGTATCTCGCGAACTACTGAACTTAAAAGAATTTTCTTGGTACCATTCGATTCAGCATGAAAAAATACACTAAAATATGTTATCAGTTAAAAAATAACTACAAAAGCCGAGTTTTAAGGAATTTTTTTAAAGTTCGTTCTTTTTTCTACTCATCTTAGGGTTGGAATTTTCGAAAATCCCTTCTTAGCGGCACTCGATGTTATAAGAAGTATTTTTTCCCCAATTTTCAAGATTTTAGGTTCGGCAGATTGTTTTGTGCTGTGATTAATGCGAAATTCAGACTTTCTTTTATAGATATAGATAAGGATTGAAAATTTCAGGTTTTTGCGCCGAAGACACCACCAAATCAGGAAAATGTGAAGTATCTCGCGAACTACTGAACTTAAAAGAATTTGCTTGGTGCCATTCGATTCAGCATGAAAAAATACACTAAAATATGTTATTAGTTGAAAAATAACTACAAAAGCCGATTTTTAAGGAATTTTTTAAAAGTTCGTTCCTTTTTTTAACCCCTTTAAGGGTGGAATTTTCAAAAATCCCTTCTTAGCGGCACTCGATGTTATCAGAAGTATTTTTACCCCAATTTTCAAGATTTTAGGTTCGGCAGATTTTTTTGTGCTGTGATTAATACAAAATCCAGACTTTCTTTTATATATATAGATAAGGATTGAAAATTTCAGGTTTTTGCGCCGAAGACACCGCCAAATCAAGAAAATGTGAAGTGTCTCGCGAACTACTGAACTTAAAAGAATTTGTTTGGTACCATTCGATTCAGCATGAAAAAATACACTAAAATATGATATCAGTTGAAAAATAACTACAAAAGCCGATTTTTAAGGAATTTTTTAAAAGTTCGTTCCTTTTTTTAACCCCCTTAGGGGTGGAATTTTCGAAAATCCCTTCTTAGCGGCACTCGATGTTATCAGAAGTATTTTTACCCCAATTTTCAAGATTTTAGGTTCGGCAGATTTTTTTGTGCTGTGATTAATACGAAATTCAGACTTTCTATTATATATATAGATAAGGATTGAAAATTTCAGGTTTTTGCGCCGAAGACACCGCCAAATCAGGAAAATGTGAAGTATCTCGCGAACTACTGAACTTAAAAGAATTTGCTTGGTACCATTCGATTCAGCATGAAAAAATACACTAAAATATGTTATCAGTTAAAAAATAACTACAAAAGCCGAGTTTTAAGGAATTTTTTTAAAGTTCGTTCTTTTTTCTACTCATCTTAGGGGTGGAATTTTCGAAAATCCCTTCTTAGCGGCACTCGATGTTATAAGAAGTATTTTTTCCCCAATTTTCAAGATTTTTGGATCGGTATATTTTTTTGTGCTGTGATTAATACGAAGTCTTGACATTCTTTTATATATATGGATAAGGATTGAAAATTTCAGGTTTTTGCGCCGAAGAAATCGCCAAATTAAGAAAATGTGAATTACCTCACGAACTACTGGATTTTAACGAATTTGCTTAGTACCATTCGATTCAGAATGAAAAAATGCACTTAAATATGTTATCAGTTGAAAAATAGCTACAAAAGCCGATTTTAAAGGAATTTTTTTAAAGTTCGTTATTTTTTTCACCCTCCTGAGGGGGGGGGGGAGATTTTCGAAAATTCCTTCTTAGCGGCACTCGATGTTATAAGAAGTATTTTTACCCCAATTTTCAAGATTTTTGGTTCGGTAGATTTTTTTGTGCTGTGATTAATACGAAATCCAGACTTTCTTTTATATATATAGCACTTTTAATTAGCGAAAAATCACTAACTATTAGTTTTTGCCTAATTACTAAAAAAGTACTGAATCAATTTCGATGAAATGTGAATCTAAACCATTCTCGAATCCATTGGAACGCACACACAAAATTTCATTAAAATCGGTCCAGTCGTTTAGGAGGAGTTCAGTTACATACACACGCACAGAAGATTTTTATATATAAAGATAAGGATTGACAATTTCAGGTTTTCGCGCCGAAGACACCGCCAAATCAGGAAAATGTGAAGTATCTCGCGAACTACTGAACTTAAAAGAATTTGCTTGGTACCATTCGATTCAGCATGAAGAAATACACTAAAATATGTTATTAGTTAAAAAATAACTACAAAAGCCGAGTTTTAAGGAATTTTTTTAAAGTTCGTTCTTTTTTCTACTCATCTTAGGGGTGGAATTTTCGAAAATCCCTTCTTAGCGGCACTCGATGTTATAAGAAGTATTTTTTCCCCAATTTTCAAGATTTTAGGTTCGGCAGATTGTTTTGTGCTGTGATTAATGCGAAATTCAGACTTTCTTTTATAGATATAGATAAGGATTGAAAATTTCAGGTTTTTGCGCCGAAGACACCGCCAAATCAGGAAAATGTGAAGTATCTCGCGAACTACTGAACTTAAAAGAATTTGCTTGGTACCATTCGATTCAGCATGAAAAAATACACTAAAATATGTTATCAGTTGAAAAAT
The DNA here is from genome assembly GCA_964019185.1 of Maratus speculifer. NCBI lineage: Eukaryota > Metazoa > Arthropoda > Arachnida > Araneae > Salticidae > Maratus > Maratus speculifer. Next base: position 48,334,785 of record OZ025290.1, on the reverse strand, counting down.
AACTACAAAAGCGAAGCCGATTTTTAATGAATTTTTTAAAATTTCGTTCCTTTTTTTAACCCCCTTAGGGGTGGAATTTTCGAAAATCCCTTCTTAGCGGCACTCGATGTTATCAGAATTATTTTTCCCCCAATTTTCAAGATTTTAGGTTCGGCAGATTGTTTTGTGCTGTGATTAATGCGAAATTCAGACTTTCTTTTATAGATATAGATAAGGATTGAAAATTTCAGGTTTTTGCGCCGAAGACACCACCAAATCAGGAAAATGTGAAGTATCTCGCGAACTACTGAACTTAAAAGAATTTGCTTGGTACCATTCGATTCAGCATGAAAAAATACACTAAAATATGTTATCAGTTAAAAAATAACTACAAAAGCCGAGTTTTAAGGAATTTTTTTAAAGTTCGTTCTTTTTTCTACTCATCTTAGGGGTGGAATTTTCGAAAATCCCTTCTTATCGGCACTCGATGTTATAAGAAGTATTTTTTCCCCAATTTTCAAGATTTTTGGATCGGTATATTTTTTTGTGCTGTGATTAATACGAAGTCTTGACATTCTTTTATATATATGGATAAGGATTGAAAATTTCAGGTTTTTGCGCCGAAGAAATCGCCAAATTAAGAAAATGTGAATTACCTCACGAACTACTGGATTTTAACGAATTTGCTTAGTACCATTCGATTCAGAATGAAAAAATGCACTTAAATATGTTATCAGTTGAAAAATAGCTACAAAAGCCGATTTTAAAGGAATTTTTTTAAAGTTCGTTATTTTTTTCACCCTTTTGAGGGGGGGGGGGAGATTTTCGAAAATTCCTTCTTAGCGGCACTCGATGTTATAAGAAGTATTTTTACCCCAATTTTCAAGATTTTTGGTTCGGTAGATTTTTTTGTGCTGTGATTAATACGAAATCCAGACTTTCTTTTATATATATAGCACTTTTAATTAGCGAAAAATCACTAACTATTAGTTTTTGCCTAATTACTAAAAAAGTACTGAATCAATTTCGATGAAATGTGAATCTAAACCATTCTCGAATCCATTGGAACGCACACACAAAATTTCATTAAAATCGGTCCAGTCGTTTAGGAGGAGTTCAGTTACATACACACGCACAGAAGATTTTTATATATAAAGATAAGGATTGACAATTTCAGGTTTTCGCGCCGAAGACACCGCCAAATCAGGAAAATGTGAAGTATCTCGCGAACTACTGAACTTAAAAGAATTTGCTTGGTACCATTCGATTCAGCATCATAAAATACACTAAAATAAGTTATCAGTTGAAAAATAACTACAAAAGCCGATTTTTAAGGAATTTTTTAAAAGTTCGTTCCTTTTTTTAATCCCCTTAGGGGTGGAATTTTCGAAAATCCCTTCTTAGCGGAACTCGATGTTATCAGAAGTATTTTTACCCCAATTTTCAAGATTTTAGGTTCGGCAGATTTTTTGTGCTGTGATTAATACGAAATTCAGACTTTCTTTTATATATATAGATAAGGATTGAAAATTTCAAGTTTTTGCGCCGAAGACACCGCCAAATCAGGAAAATGTGAAGTATCTCGTGAACTACTGAACTTAAAATAATTTGCTTGGTACCATTCGATTCAGCATGAAAAAATACACTAAAATATGTTATCAGTTGAAAAATAACTACAAAAGCGAAGCCGATTTTTAATGAATTTTTTAAAATTTCGTTCCTTTTTTTAACCCCCTTAGGGGTGGAATTTTCGAAAATCCCTTCTTAGCGGCACTCGATGTTATCAGAATTATTTTTCCCCCAATTTTCAAGATTTTAGGTTCGGCAGATTGTTTTGTGCTGTGATTAATACGAAATCCAGACTTTCTTTTATATATATAGCACTTTTAATTAGCGAAAAATCACTAACTATTAGTTTTTGCCTAATTACTAAAAAAGTACTGAATCAATTTCGATGAAATGTGAATCTAAACCATTCTCGAATCCATTGGAACGCACACACAAAATTTCATTAAAATCGGTCCAGTCGTTTAGGAGGAGTTCAGTTACATACACACGCACAGAAGATTTTTATATATAAAGATAAGTATTGACAATTTCAGGTTTTCGCGCCGAAGACACCGCCAAATCAGGAAAATGTGAAGTATCTCGCGAACTACTGAACTTAAAAGAATTTGCTTGGTACCATTCGATTCAGCATGAAAAAATACACTAAAATATGTTATCAGTTAAAAAATAACTACAAAAGCGAAGCCGATTTTTAATGAATTTTTTAAAATTTCGTTCCTTTTTTTAACCCCCTTAGGGGTGGAATTTTCGAAAATCCCTTCTTAGCGGCACTCGATGTTATCAGAATTATTTTTCCCCCAATTTTCAAGATTTTAGGTTCGGCAGATTGTTTTGTGCTGTGATTAATGCGAAATTCAGACTTTCTTTTATAGATATAGATAAGGATTGAAAATTTCAGGTTTTTGCGCCGAAGACACCACCAAATCAGGAAAATGTGAAGTATCTCGCGAACTACTGAACTTAAAAGAATTTGCTTGGTGCCATTCGATTCAGCATGAAAAAATACACTAAAATATGTTATTAGTTGAAAAATAACTACAAAAGCCGATTTTTAAGGAATTTTTTAAAAGTTCGTTCCTTTTTTTAACCCCTTTAAGGGTGGAATTTTCGAAAATCCCTTCTTAGCGGCACTCGATGTTATCAGAAGTATTTTTACCCCAATTTTCAAGATTTTAGGTTCGGCAGATTTTTTTGTGCTGTGATTAATACGAAATTCAGACTTTCTTTTATATATATAGATAAGGATTGAAAATTTCAAGTTTTTGCGCCGAAGACACCGCCAAATCAAGAAAATGTGAAGTGTCTCGCGAACTACTGAACTTAAAATAATTTGCTTGGTACCATTCGATTCAGCATGAAAAAATACACTAAAATATGTTATCAGTTGAAAAATAACTACAAAAGCCGATCTTTAAGGAATTTTTTAAAAGTTCGTTCCTTTTTTTAACCCCTTTAAGGGTGGAATTTTCGAAAATCCCTTCTTAGCGGCACTCGATGTTATCAGAAGTATTTTTACCCCAATTTTCAAGATTTTAGGTTCGGCAGATTTTTTGTGCTGCGATTAATACGAAATTCAGACTTTCTTTTATATATATAGATAAGGATTGAAAATTTCAAGTTTTTGCGCCGAAGACACCGCCAAATCAGGAAAATGTGAAGTATCTCGTGAACTACTGAACTTAAAATAATTTGCTTGGTACCATTCGATTCAGCATGAAAAAATACACTAAAATATGTTATCAGTTGAAAAATAACTACAAAAGCGAAGCCGATTTTTAATGAATTTTTTAAAATTTCGTTCCTTTTTTTAACCCCCTTAGGGGTGGAATTTTCGAAAATCCCTTCTTAGCGGCACTCGATGTTATCAGAATTATTTTTCCCCCAATTTTCAAGATTTTAGGTTCGGCAGATTGTTTTGTGCTGTGATTAATGCGAAATTCAGACTTTCTTTTATAGATATAGATAAGGATTGAAAATTTCAGGTTTTTGCGCCGAAGACACCACCAAATCAGGAAAATGTGAAGTATCTCGCGAACTACTGAACTTAAAAGAATTTGCTTGGTACCATTCGATTCAGCATGAAAAAATACACTAAAATATGTTATCAGTTAAAAAATAACTACAAAAGCCGAGTTTTAAGGAATTTTTTTAAAGTTCGTTCTTTTTTCTACTCATCTTAGGGGTGGAATTTTCGAAAATCCCTTCTTAGCGGCACTCGATGTTATAAGAAGTATTTTTTCCCCAATTTTCAAGATTTTTGGATCGGTATATTTTTTTGTGCTGTGATTAATACGAAGTCTTGACATTCTTTTATATATATGGATAAGGATTGAAAATTTCAGGTTTTTGCGCCGAAGAAATCGCCAAATTAAGAAAATGTGAATTACCTCACGAACTACTGGATTTTAACGAATTTGCTTAGTACCATTCGATTCAGAATGAAAAAATGCACTTAAATATGTTATCAGTTGAAAAATAGCTACAAAAGCCGATTTTAAAGGAATTTTTTTAAAGTTCGTTATTTTTTTCACCCTTTTGAGGGGGGGGGGGAGATTTTCGAAAATTCCTTCTTAGCGGCACTCGATGTTATAAGAAGTATTTTTACCCCAATTTTCAAGATTTTTGGTTCGGTAGATTTTTTTGTGCTGTGATTAATACGAAATCCAGACTTTCTTTTATATATATAGCACTTTTAATTAGCGAAAAATCACTAACTATTAGTTTTTGCCTAATTACTAAAAAAGTACTGAATCAATTTCGATGAAATGTGAATCTAAACCATTCTCGAATCCATTGGAACGCACACACAAAATTTCATTAAAATCGGTCCAGTCGTTTAGGAGGAGTTCAGTTACATACACACGCACAGAAGATTTTTATATATAAAGATAAGGATTGACAATTTCAGGTTTTCGCGCCGAAGACACCGCCAAATCAGGAAAATGTGAAGTATCTCGCGAACTACTGAACTTAAAAGAATTTGCTTGGTACCATTCGATTCAGCATCATAAAATACACTAAAATAAGTTATCAGTTGAAAAATAACTACAAAAGCCGATTTTTAAGGAATTTTTTAAAAGTTCGTTCCTTTTTTTAATCCCCTTAGGGGTGGAATTTTCGAAAATCCCTTCTTAGCGGAACTCGATGTTATCAGAAGTATTTTTACCCCAATTTTCAAGATTTTAGGTTCGGCAGATTTTTTGTGCTGTGATTAATACGAAATTCAGACTTTCTTTTATATATATAGATAAGGATTGAAAATTTCAAGTTTTTGCGCCGAAGACACCGCCAAATCAGGAAAATGTGAAGTATCTCGTGAACTACTGAACTTAAAATAATTTGCTTGGTACCATTCGATTCAGCATGAAAAAATACACTAAAATATGTTATCAGTTGAAAAATAACTACAAAAGCGAAGCCGATTTTTAATGAATTTTTTAAAATTTCGTTCCTTTTTTTAACCCCCTTAGGGGTGGAATTTTCGAAAATCCCTTCTTAGCGGCACTCGATGTTATCAGAATTATTTTTCCCCCAATTTTCAAGATTTTAGGTTCGGCAGATTGTTTTGTGCTGTGATTAATGCGAAATTCAGACTTTCTTTTATAGATATAGATAAGGATTGAAAATTTCAGGTTTTTGCGCCGAAGACACCACCAAATCAGGAAAATGTGAAGTATCTCGCGAACTACTGAACTTAAAAGAATTTGCTTGGTACCATTCGATTCAGCATGAAAAAATACACTAAAATATGTTATCAGTTAAAAAATAACTACAAAAGCCGAGTTTTAAGGAATTTTTTTAAAGTTCGTTCTTTTTTCTACTCATCTTAGGGGTGGAATTTTCGAAAATCCCTTCTTAGCGGCACTCGATGTTATAAGAAGTATTTTTTCCCCAATTTTCAAGATTTTTGGATCGGTATATTTTTTTGTGCTGTGATTAATACGAAGTCTTGACATTCTTTTATATATATGGATAAGGATTGAAAATTTCAGGTTTTTGCGCCGAAGAAATCGCCAAATTAAGAAAATGTGAATTACCTCACGAACTACTGGATTTTAACGATTTTGCTTAGTACCATTCGATTCAGAATGAAAAAATGCACTTAAATATGTTATCAGTTGAAAAATAGCTACAAAAGCCGATTTTAAAGGAATTTTTTTAAAGTTCGTTATTTTTTTCACCCTCCTGAGGGGGGGGGGGGGGGGGAGATTTTCGAAAATTCCTTCTTAGCGGCACTCGATGTTATAAGAAGTATTTTTACCCCAATTTTCAAGATTTTTGGTTCGGTAGATTTTTTTGTGCTGTGATTAATACGAAATCCAGACTTTCTTTTATATATATAGCACTTTTAATTAGCGAAAAATCACTAACTATTAGTTTTTGCCTAATTACTAAAAAAGTACTGAATCAATTTCGATGAAATGTGAATCTAAACCATTCTCGAATCCATTGGAACGCACACACAAAATTTCATTAAAATCGGTCCAGTCGTTTAGGAGGAGTTCAGTTACATACACACGCACAGAAGATTTTTATATATAAAGATAAAGTCTTTGATGTATATCCTATCTGAGAGGAAAATGTTTTACGAGTCTGAATAATAGCAGGTTAAACAGCTCTTTATAATGACCTACGATTTTAAATTCGATAACACTACGTTGTCATAGAAACTGCGGATACCAACCAAATTATCGACGCTTATTCGGAATTTGTATCTTAAAGAGTGGCTTTTCGAATTCCAGCACATTTTGACAGAATAACGAATTAAAGCCATTGTTAAATGTATCTTCTAAGAAACTTCGCAAAGTAATTTAACTTGTTTTCTCTTTATTTATTGCCCGATTTAATGCCTCTGAAACGCCCTCAGCTTATGGTGCATATGATTTGGTGTACAGGAAGGGATAGGAGTGACCTAAATTTTGATTTTTAAACACACAAATGATCCTTTTCTGTTTTGAGGTTTTTAAAAATTAAATGCCATTTTCTTAAATTTCGAAGTTGTATGGCATCAGTAATTAATTTATTAAAATTTAATTAATAGATCAGATTCTACATATTTTTCATAAACTTTATGTACAGAATATGTAACCATAGGAGAAATTAAATAAGTTTTCTACCTTAAGGGAGACCCGAACTCCATTTTCGGCCAAAAATCATCAAAAGTTCAAAAAAAAATTTTATCACAGAAAACGATAAAATACATATTTGCGAATATCCATGCAAAATTTCAGAACTCGGGGACACTTGGAACAGGTAGCATATGAGTTTTTTTTAATTGTAGTCACTTGAGTTTAAAGGACTAGCGGCCAATTAAAATGTGTTTTCCTGAAAATGACTTTTTCCATATTTTGTCTAAATTCAAAGTACTAAGGCTCAGTGGTAAAATGGTTTAGAAACAAAGTGTTTATGTTTTTAGAATCTTAAAAAAAAAAATTGCAACAAAAGTAAGGAGAGATATATTGTTTAACTGTTTCTGAAAATTTTACATAAATTGGTAAACATGAAAATTATAACGAATTTAAGGAAATTTAAAATGCGTAATTTCGTTCTTTTTTTTTTAGCTGATTAAAATAGAAAATTAAAAATATCTCTCCCTAGGCTGTTTTCATATACTATAACACTATTTAAGAAATTTTAGTAATACCAAAATATTGAAAATTGTATGAGGAGTAGTAATTTTTAAAAGTGTATTTTTCCTAAAAAAAACATAAAAATCGACATAAAAATATACTTTTTAATAAAAAGTGAATTTTTTTGCTAACATATTCCCTACAAAAAGATTCTTAAATAGTACACCAAAATTCATTACTTTAAAACCAATAATAAAAAATTTGGGTTTTTTCTTGCGGGTCTCCCTTAATTGCTTCAAAACAACATTTTACTAACAAGGGCACCACCAAACATGGTGCTTACAGATTTTGATGATTTCAAAGTATGTTCTGGGGTCATACCACTAATTATTCTGATGAAAAGGTTTTTTCAAATGGGCCTTGGTTTTTGAGAAATTGGGGGTCAAAGTTCAGCGTATATTTCAAATACTAATTAGTACGATCGCAGCATGTGAATCCGTGGCGTCGTGGTAACATACGAGTCTGCAAGTCGAAAGGTTGCGGATTCGAATCAGTCCTCGGCCTTTTACTTATTTTTATGTTTTTTACACTTCGCAAATTATAAGCAGAATTGATAATTTTACAGCTTTGAACCTTTTGATGTTTTCTGAAGAGGACAGTTTACTTTGTCAACATTTTATTATTATTATTTTTAAAAAATATGGTGAACTGACTGCCCTTCAGGGTTCAACTAAAAGTACATTTTGCAACAAATAAATAAATAAAAATTTGTATTTAATTAAAATTTTGAAAAAGTATAAGAAAATTTCAATATTTTAAAGTCTCCACTACTTTAAATAATAATATTTTTAGATTAATCAGTCACTTTTTTTCTTTTCAAACGTGTATTACGCAATATTGTGCTTGGATTTTTAGATAATTTAATACTGCATTTAATATAATTTATGTTACTAAAATACTTAATTCATGATAAATATGTTTACAAATATATTAAAAGTAAAAAAAAAAAAAAAAAAAAAAAAAAAAAAAAAAAAAAAAAAAAAAAAAAAAAAAGGCTTAATCATCATTTGTAAAAGTGCAAAAATAAGACCAATAAAAATAAATCTTCATTTATGCTGATAATTACGGAGGAAAGCAGACGATTAAAAAAAGTTCTTTTATATGTATTATAAATTTTATCTCATTAGAACAGACGATTTTTGTACTTCAGTTGAATTACGGAAAGAGTGTTTTGATTTGTTATAAAAATAGATGTATTCTGTCATTTCTTATTTGTGCAAACGATAACTTATGTTGATCTTGAACTTTGGAGATAAATGTATTTACAGAAAATTGGAAAATGGAAAACTTGGTTAACTGGTAACAACTTGCATTTTAACATTACTGCATTAATATTTTATTATTTTTTCGAAGATACGCATTACTTGAATAATCTAATCCTAAAGACGTTTAAAAAATTGCACCCGAAAATTATTTTGTATTATTTATACATATACAAAAAAAGGCAAGTTTTCATTTAAAATGCTACAAAATAAAAAAAGCGATAGGAAAAAGAAAAATCATTATTTCAGGATTGTGCTTAAAATAAAAAACGCAAATAATAATTAATAAAAAAAGTTCTAGGCGTAAATTAGTTTTGTAGTTTTGTCAATAGAAATATTCGTTTAAAAATTGCAGAAAAAAAAATTTCATGAAAAAATTAAAAAATTTAAATGTAATTTATTAAGGAAATATCAAAAGCTGTAGCAATTTTGTAATAAAAATAGTTAAAATTTGTAATGTGTAAAAATAAAAAAATTAATAAATAAGCCAAATAAATGCCAATGACTGATTCGAACCCACAGGCCAATGACTGATTCGACTTGCAGGCTCGTACGTTACCTCGACGCCACGGATTCACATGCGGCGCTCGTACTAATAAGTATTTCAAATATACGCTGAACTTTGACCCCCAATTTCTCAAAAACCAAGGCCCATTTGAAGAAACCTTTTCATCAGAATAATTAGTGGTATGACCCCTACAACATACTTGGAAATCATCAAAATCTATAAGCACCATGTTTGGTGGTGCCCTAGTAAGTTCTTTCCGAAATCATTTAAAATTTTCTGCAGTCTGCCGGAAGGCAGGTTTTTGATCGATCAGTGTAGATTTTAAATGATTATCTGTTTTGCATTTTTTCTATGTAATTTGATGCAAAGCTTTCATTCTATTCTGAAATAATTTAAAAAAAAATCATACTACAAATTAGGCCTTTAAAGGAAAAGAAGGTAGTACGGTTATATTTAACCCCTTGAGGGGCGGTGGTTTCATAGATATACCACTTAATTTTAATTCCCAAACGCCACATTCGCACCGGAATTTTGATAAAGAAAATTACGGTTTTTTGAATGTGTAAAGTATAGCGTTTTCTTATTTACAAATAAAGTTGTTTTCAAATTCCGGTGTCAGTGATTAATTTCAATGCTTAAGCAAAGAGTTTGCCCTGCCCCTCAAAGGGTTAAAGCGTAATTACTGAATATTGTAGTTACAGTTAATGAGTAATATTCAAACTGATTATAATTGACATTGGAACAATAATCATAGTGCATGAATGGTTTCAGTGTAGAAATTTCTGGTTGCTGATTCATCCTGTTTTCCACGATATTTTGTACTTTCTTGCCATATGTGAATCGTTGATATGACAGCGATATTTTAAGCCAAAAATATGGGAGTCACATGGAGAGATAACGAGTTCTATGGAGAATGTTTTAAGACCTCCCACAGAAATTTTGCATAGTCAGGAGATTTATGTTGCGGCCTGTAAACATGTGGCCTGTTATTATTCTGCATTATACTAATTACTTTAGTGAATTTGCATTTGTCATTTTTTATGACATGTTAAGAGTCCACACTAGTTACTCATAAAGACCCGGATGATAATGTTAGGTCTATGGGGATGTTATTTTAAAAAATCTCGTTCAAGTTTTAATATTTTTGAATGATTTTTCCATTGACATTTCACTTGTTTTCAATAGTATTTGAAATGTGGAAATATCTTGTTCATAAAATTAACCATTTCCAATACTATTTCTGTGTAAAAATAAAATTTCGAATCTGTTTACAATGCGATCTAGAGATAAGCTATAATACTCCAGTGAACTAGTAAAAAGCTTCATTGTTCCTTCAAATGACATATTTTATTTTCTAGCACTTAAAATTTTCATTTTTTTTAATTACAAAATTAAATTGTAAGCCAAAATATTTTTGTTTCATATATTTAGTTTACACGGCGTAATTTTTTCTAAATAGACCTTCGTTTCTTACTGGGTAACCATATGGTGTTCATATTGATAGTTCTGTCTTGCGGTAGTGCCAGAATTGTGATCACGAAGTCGATGGTCTTTGCATTTCCTCCAGATATAGTGAAGCTACAACCAGAATTCCATTGAATTATGTAAGCATTTTTTACATACGAAACATTTCATTATTCTTTTTTTATATCTTGCTGAATAATTCTGCCCTTCTCATTTTACTGTGTTTTTTCATTGAAATTAATATACGATTCACTATTGCAATAAATGTTTCTTAAGCAAAAGCTCAAAAACATGTGTACAAACAAAACACAATAATTACTGTATTTTCGGGTGTATAGCCCGCACCCCATGTATAACCCGCACCCCTAAATCGACCAGTTCAGTAAAAAAAGTTCGTGTATATAACTCGCGGAGATGGTGTATAGTCCGCGGGTTATACACCGTTTACAAACGTATGTTTCGATCAGGGTTCGAAATTAGAAGCCATTAGTCATAATTTTTAACACAAATTTACCAAATTTTTTCGTGATGCATAATACCTACAGTAATTCGGCTAAAACATTATGATTATCAGTAACGTAATTTTCGAAAGAAACGCCGCGGCGTTTACGTGTTTTAGGATAAAATTTCAAGCGATGCGGCGCTTACGCGCTTTTTTTTTTTTCAAACAAGCGTGATATTTTTTCTGAATCTTTCCGAAAATTAAAAAAAAAATCGGTGATAAATTCAAAATTTCGGAAATAAAATGTATACGTATCTTAGGTCATTGGTTCCCAAAAGGATCGAATCCTCGGAATCGGTCCAAAATGCACCAACTCCGAAAAGGAACGATTCCTCGGACTCTATCTGAAATGAAACGACTCCGGAAAAGTTCGATTCCTTTTACTCGCTCCGAAATGAAACGACCCTGTAAAGGGAAGATTCTTCGGAATTGTTTCGAAAAAGACCAAATGCTCTGAATCGTTCCGAATTGACATAAATCACATACTTTTTTTGTTCTTTGCAACAGATTAGGGTACCAACTGAGAAAAGGAACGATTCCTCGGACTCTATCTGAAATGAAACGACTCCGGAAAAGTTCGATTTCTTGAACTCGTTCCGAAATTAAACGACTCTGTAAAGGAATGATTCCTTGAAATCGTTTCAGAAAAGAGCGACTACTCTGAATCGTTCCGAAATGACATAAATCACGCACTTTCTTTTGTTCTTTGCAACAGGATAGGGTAGATTTTTTTTTTTTTTTTTTTTTTTTTTTTTGAAAAATAAACTAAATCTTAAATTATCTTAAATTCAGAATCGTCGAGGTTGGAAGGGTTCCGGATTTTGGATTTTGTACTCTACAAACACAATGGGGTGCTGCAGCACCGATTCGCTTGCAAATTATTTTCTGATACTTTATTTATAGATTTTTTTTTCTAGGTCTCGCGTATAAGTCGACCCGCCACTTTGATGTTCTTTTTTTTGTCTAAAATTTCACGACCTATACGCTAGTATATACGGTAGTTATTATAGATCTATCAGTGCAATACTTGGCGATATTTACGACAGTTCTTCCAAACCCAGAAACAACTGCACTAAAAAAAAAAGAACTAAGCACTAAAGAAAAAAAAACCCTTAATAAACTCTCTAAATTTCGCGGCATAGCGAAAAAAATTTACAAATTGTGATTTTTTTTTTCAAATTTTTGAGGATTAAAAGTTGTAGAAAAAATATCACTATTTCCAATTTTAAAAAATCTTTGTATAACCCGCAGCGGCTTTTTGAAAGGTTTTTTCTTGTATAAGCCGCGGATTATACACCCGAAAATACGGTAATTGAAATTTCAGTGGCATGTTTATTGTTTCTTGAAATAAGATACATTTTTCCGTTGAAGTTTCCTAAACAGTATTTTCTTTTTTATTCGAAAATTAACTTTTAAAACACAATACTGTTTGCTTCATTAATATAGCTTACACGGCGTAATTATTATCTCTAAAAAGATTTTATTTATTTATTGTAAAATATAATTTTAACGAGTAGGTTATTTTTTAAAAGCAGATTGTTTTTAGGTGCTGTTGAAGTTTAACAAAATGTTTTGATATTTATAAATATTTTTCTCTAATTTAAAGAAAATTAGAGGTTTAAATGACTGTTTTTTAAATATTTTTTTCTTTTCAAACTTACAGATAATTGTAAGTTTAAAACTTTAATACATTTCTTTTTTTTACTTGAATGTTTTTCAGTCTCATTCGTAAATATTTTTCAGTATTTTTTTTATAAAGTTATAGCAACCTAAATAGATTTTTGACTTTTATCTTTTTAAATTTAATTATGAAAACGAATTTAAGCATTTTATTTGAAGTTTAATTTTTCCGAAGCAAAATGCAAATGGATTTTTCTACATGTATTTTTTTTAAATTTGATTATGAAAACACTTTCAAAACTTTTTCCGAGTTTTACTTCAATTATTCTTATTTAAGAAAAGAATGGATAAGAAACATCATGTTGCAGAAAACTGTTTGAAATCGAAAAAAGCTTTTATGTAGGGTCATTTCCTGCCACGTGTAAAATAGGTTTTCCACATAATTCTGCTGTCATAACAATTATATCATGAAATTAAAACGACCATGTCAATGTGAAAATCTAATGTTATTGTTATTTAAAGTTTATTTTAACAACTTATAAGTTAATTAATATAGTTATTTATAGTCCAAGAGCCGACTGTACAAATTCCTGTGTTATCGAGCACACGAAAAAAAACCTTTATTTTATGGAAGAGTAGTAATAGGGAAATCTTATGATCCATATCTGCCGGAAGTGAAGGAGTGCATAAGCCAAAAATTAATACCACCAGTGGTTCACTCGTAACTTTAACATTGTGTTTGCCGTAACATCAAAGGTATGAAAAGGTAGAAAACTATAATGCTAAGCCTACGAGTATGCCACTAGTGATATTGATTTTTGGCTTATGCACCACTTCGCTTTCGGCAGACATGAGAATTAAATTCCCTTATTACTACTCTTCGATAAAATAAAGCGTTTTTTTCTTGTGCTTGATGATACATGGTTTTGTCGTTGTGGGCGGTCGACTCTTGGACTATTATATTTTCAAAAGCGCTAACGTTGGAAAATCTAATTGCATCACGGTTGAAAGCGAATTCAAACAATAAGTTAAGTAAAAATTTAACTATTTCTATTTCGTGCACTACAACCCCCAAACAACAACAAAGCGACTTTCCCTAGACTTTAAAATTTTTACAAAAACCTGAAAGACAGCAAGTTTTAAATGTTAAAACACCTATGATGGCAGCCTGGGTGTCAATAACTTTTGTTGCTAATTACAGATTTTTTTAGAGTGTGGTCAGATTTACCTATGATAATAATGATCATAAATATCATCATTAATATCATAATGATAGTTCTGTTAGTCCAAGAGCCAACAGCCCAAAAACCTATGTCATCGAGTTCAAGGGAAAAAAAAAACTTTATTTTATGGAAAAGTAGAAATAGGGTAATCTAATAATCCATGTCTGCCGGAAATGAAGTGGTGCATAAGCCAAAAATTAATACCACTAAGTGGTTCATTCGTAGGTTCATTATTGTGCTTGTCCTGCAAACAAAGGTATAAAAACAGTTAAAACTGGGAGCAGGAAAACATAATGACTAACTACGATTGAGCCACTAGTGGTATTAATTTTTGGCTTATGTACCACTTCACTTCCGGCAGACATGAAACATTAGATTTCCCTATTACTACTCTTCCATGTACAGGGTGTCCAGCAAATAACACCCTGATTTCAAAATTAAATTTCTCAAAAACAAAGATCAATAGAATTATGCAGTAAACGCTTTGTTTATCAGGTAAGCTGTAAAAATCGTATATAAAAGTTTCGAACGGTAAATATTTTGAAAATATTGTGTTCTGATTGCAAAGAATGCTTTGATTTGACATTTTTCTTGCTTTAGATTGCTGCCAGAGAATGTGTTTTTCAGCTTAAAGTGCCATATTTCATAGTTTTTTGAAATAAAAATTTTTGAAATTTCGAAATTCTAAAAATTTACATCTAAAAATCTTTAAAATATTGCACTATAAGCTGAAAAATTATTTCTCTGCAGGCAATCTAAAACAAGAAAAATGTCAAATCAAAGCATTCTATGCAATCAGAACGCAATTTTTTCAAAATATTCACTGTTTAAAATTTCTGTATAAGATTTTTACAGCTTACTTAAAGAAAAAACCGTTTACCGCATATTACTATCGATCTTTGTTTTTGAGAAATTTAATTTTGAAATCAGGGTGTTATTTGCTGGACACCCTGTATTTATATATAAAAAAATATTGTGCTCGATAAGATAGGTTTTTTTTTTTTTTTTTTTTTTTTTTTTTTTTTCTGTCGGTTCTTGGACTATTCTATAAGTGTCACGCGCAGGACATTTCATCAGATTTTCATGGATAGGCCTTGAAACGGGCAAATTACTTAGGTCTAGGATTTTAAATGTTGTGGATATTTTTATTATTTCTTATTGTTATTATTTATTTGTTATTAAAAACAGCCCTACGGTTTAATAACATAAAGTTTTTTATAATAATAAAAGGCAATTCAATATGACATGTGAAAAAGCTTTTCTACTTATCACTGTTGTTTAAGAATGCTATTTCATCTTTAAATCAAAACGAGTATTTTCATTTGAATATGTAGGATTTTTTATTAATTTTAATGCATAGTTTATATTTTAACAACCTATAAGTCAATAAATTTGGGTATTTATGTAAGTGTGATGTGCGGGACATTTTATCCGTTTCTTAAGGAATGGCTCTGTACAATGTGATGTTAAAATCGGCCAAGGTTGTTTTGTTTGGTAAGTTTAATAGTATTAAAAACTACAAATAGCAGTACAGTACAAAAATTATAAATACTTTTGCAAGCACAAACTTGGCTAGATTGTGATCATGTTTCAATCTGTCTTTTGAATTTAAATACTTTTGGATTCCTTTTCGAAGTTTTAATAAATTCCATCGCTTCAATGCGGAATTATTATATTTTTAAAATGATATAATTCATTTGCTATTGCTGCAATTTAAAAAGCTAAACTAAAAATATTTTCAAACATACATATTTACAAGTGACTATTCACAATGAAATAAACTTTAAAATAAATAATTTTTTACAATCGAAAAGCATTTATTGGAGGCAAATAGATCATGCTTTTATCGAATTGCACATTTTCAAATATTAAAGCATTCTTTAAAGTATACGGAGCCCAATATCTTAATGATACATGATTAACACTACAACAAGGGAAGTTTTTCTTACCATCATGGTTAACATCTTTTTTCTTAAATTTAATTTTGATTTTTAATGTATTTTGAAATACATTTTTTTCTTAAATTTTTTACAAGCAAAAATTGCAAATAACCATTTTTTTAGTTGATTTTCTATTACAACCGTATAAGTCCACGACACCGGACACAAATTGAGAAGGTTGATAACTATAATGGGTGTCCAAGTTATTAGTTACATAACAATTTTTCTTACTGACCAGATTGGTTTACTGTTTTTGTGCTGAGGATATTAAAAAGTAATATTTGACAGTTGTTGTCCACCGGTAAAGGACTTTTAGATCATAACGTGCTTCAGGGATAATATGGGTACACTTGGTGATTAAAATATTTTCAGCAGTTTATGATGTATTCTGCTCTTTGCGAAATATGTTAAAAGAAAAAGAATGTAATCACAAATCTAAAGGAATTTGACGTGAGTCATGATTATGGTTTAACGGATAACCATTAAGGCATCTTCCTTACCTTTGTATACAGGGTGTTTCAAAATAACGTGGACAAATTGATATGACAAATCAGGCATACGACAAGGATAAAAAATCTCATAGGAACATAGGGTCGCAAACTACTTATAGAGTCACAAATACAGGGCGTTTCTTTCTAGCTACAACGTGTTTGAAAGTAATAATTTCCAGGAAAATAATAACATCGTAATGAAAATGGAACGAAATGTACCTAATTTTGTGCGAAATGTGATAACGTTACGAAGAGATCTGGAAAAAACTATTGATCAAGCAATCGATGATACTCTATAAACTAATGATCAGTTCAAAATGTGAGGTGCCAAGTGCGTATTGCTGGTGTGCATAAAGCAAACTTCTACCACTTTTAATTGGTGTTATCACATTTAAAACAAAGGTGAGAATGTCTATTAAATGTTTTATTATAATTTATTTCATTTTTCTGAAATTTATTATCGTCAACCCAAATTGAGTTAGGATGAAACACCCTGTATTTGTGACTCAGCAAGGGGTTTGCGGCCCTATGTTCCTACGTGATTTTTTATCCTTGTCATATGCCTGATTTGTGATATCAATTTGTCCACGTTATTTTGAAACACCCTGTATACGTACTCGGCAGTCGATACTTTTCAAAAGGACACCTTTCTTCTCCAGTGCACGACTAAAAGTTCCAGCCTCTCTACATGAGTTTCCGGACAAGACTGCCTACTTTCAGTTCAGCTTCTGCCCTCCGAGAAAAACATGGGGTTCTATTAAGGATAATTGACACTTACAAAATCCCAGACAATTCAGTTGCTTCCCGTTTGATAATTACCATGGTATTTTTAAAAAAATCATATTTCTTTATCCAATTTGTTCGCGATTGTTGGTCACATACCGATATACAAAATGATCATGCCGGTGCCTTTTTTGTTACAATTCTGCTTTTCGCACAATAGAGATAGGAATAGCACTTATTCTAATCTTCAAGATAGGGAAATTTTTCATTTCCCTAATTCAATAACAGAACAAGTAATATACACATAAATACAATAAAAAAGGCAACAAAATTAATTGTAATCTTAACTAGGTATACGCTAATTACCATCAGAAACCTGATGATGATAATATTTCGGGAACCAGTGACATCGAGAGCCGCATCACCGGGGAATAGAAAAACTTTTAGATAAATTGCTAGTAGAAAGTCATTGAAGCAAAATGAGCTGAATAGGTTTGACAAGTCAAAAATATGTTTAATTTAATAAATTATTAATAAAAAATATATATAATGTTTTACCGCCATGACGTATATTGATCGCTCTAACAGCATTTTATAGAAAATTTTATACTCTTTCTGAAAACATTGGTATGTCAAACTGTATTGTGCTAGAAACGTATATCATACCAATTATAAGGAATGAACGGCGTTAATATTTAAAATTTATTTTGCTTTAAATTTTTACCGGTGACTACTTTATTTCGCGCCTAGAACTATCCAAGAATTGGCTTTCCGGGAAAACAGTAAATCATTACAGCTTTTTTATAATAATTAATTCGATTTATTTTGTTTCCGGTTTGTCTAATAACACCTAATTGATTTGTTATTGCCATTATCATTCAAACGCATGTCTTTTTACATCGATTTACGTAATTGTTTTTCAGTTTTGCGATGACGCGGCTTCCGATATTGCCGGATCCCGGACAATAATTGTTTTTTATTACCACATTTTTAAAAGGAACTTAACAAGATATTAATGATATTTTGATATCAATGCATGATTTTTATATGTGAAAATCACGCAATATTTAGCAGATAATGAGCTGTTGCATTTTTAAATCCTGAACTTAAATCCTAAATCTTTCCCCGTTGAAAATGTCATATTTAAAATCTTAAGTGCAGTTTCATTCAAAAAATTAA
Organism: Maratus speculifer; assembly: GCA_964019185.1. Classification (NCBI taxonomy): domain Eukaryota; kingdom Metazoa; phylum Arthropoda; class Arachnida; order Araneae; family Salticidae; genus Maratus; species Maratus speculifer. The sequence continues at coordinate 48,316,695 of OZ025290.1, read as the reverse complement.
TTATTTCATTACTCTAACGCAAAGTGACGGAATGTTTAAACACTTTTATGTTTATAATTTCTTTTTAGCAGTTCAGCAGTTTCAGCAGCTTTCAGTTATGTTCATAATTACTTTTCTTAATATTTTTAGAGGCGGTGCAGGAAACGATGATACTTTTTTAAAAATAAAAAACACTTTTAATGCTTATATTGATTATTAAATTAATTTATTAAAATAATATTTACCTTTAAAAGACTATTGAGTTTAAACATTTGCAGTCATTTTATGTTAGATTTTTAAACCATAGCAAACTTTCTTGAGACACCAAGGAGTCTGAAAGGGGTTTGAAAATAGCTCGTAGTGCTTGTAAAGTAAAAAATTCATTCCTTAAAATATATCAGGGGAAAAGATTATACAAAATATTCGAATGCTTTAGAACTATATATTCATTTGAAAACAAAGCTTCAGTAACTTCTCAAGTTACAGAATCACTATATAATTTCTAACGGCATTCTACTTTTGAGTTTTTTTATATTTTTACGAATGCCGAAACTCATCACTGTTATTGTAACGTTTAATAATGCAACTCTATGTAGAACATCTCTGGGGGCTGTAAAGTTTTTTTTTCTTACATTAATTTTTCTCGCATTTTTTTTCTCGCCTTAGTATCAGATTAATTCAGGTGCGATTTATTTTTTCTTTTGCAACCCCCCTCTCCCCCCCACCTTCCACTCATTCTTGTAGTAAGAGTTGGCCCTATCAAAAACTTGTCGATGCAAAAATTGTAGATACTATTAAGAAAATTTATAAAAAAGTAAGCGAATTTGACACCTTGTGAATTGATAATTGTCTGAATTATTTTCATGTTTAACACCACCATTCCCTATTTCCTTTTTATTTATTTATTTATTTTTGCTGTAAGCGTTAATCCTACTAAAACTTTTAGACTATAAAAGTTGTATATAATGTGCAGAAGATTTATGATAAATTTAAGTGGATTTGATGTAATGTGAATGGATGAACTTATGAACTTTTTTCTTCTTAAAATCTTATTTTTGTCGCCGTTTGAGGGCATTTTTAATATCATTTTTAATTTAGAATTTTTATTTTGTCATATATAAATTTTTGTACCTTTTCATAGAAGAATTATAACTTTAAATTGATTCAATATGTATCTTAATTAAAAATTTATGAGGGTTTAAGTTTTCATTAAATCCTCTCCATTTCCACCACTTGGTTTTTGGTCCCTTGATTTTATGAATAAATTTTGAAAATATTTCTGCAGTATTACAGAAGTTATCATCTGCATAGAAAAAGTATTCAATCAATACTTTAATCAAGCTTCCCCCCCCCCCCCTCATTTTCTTAAAGTACAATATTTTATTTTGTTAAAATTTGAAGTTGTTCTAATAAAACAAGAGCCCGTGACTGGCAGACCTTCGTTATTTTATAAAAGCTGAAACTTTCTCAGAGCAGTCTTCCAACAAAGATAGGAACGATGGGTAATTATGAAAGTTGGATCATGGTGGCTTTGGCAGTGACCAGGGAGCAAAGGTGTAAAAAATACCAACTTACTTTCGTCATTTTATAAAGCGTAATTTTTTTATATTTCCTTTGGAATGATGTTAGAAATCACTTCCTCCATTGGCAGACACTTCCTGTGGTTCCAACCCCCGGCCGACAACAACTAAACTTCAATAATAGGAAATTCTACTTTCGTCATTTTATAAAAGCTGAATTTTATATATGTTACTTGGGTAACTACCAGAAGATATTTCCTCAGTTGGCAGACAGTTTTGGTGGTTCCAACCCCCGGCCGACAGACATATACGGCGGCTTCTCAATACACTAGAGTCTGCGCGAAGCAGACATTTTTCCCGTTTTCCCTTGGGTCGGAAATTGGCGACAGTTATTTGAGGTTGTTGCATGTAATTCTACGGTTTTTGACATTTTAAAAAAAGACCACAATGAAAGAAAAAAAATGTAATTTAACAAATTAGGATTGAACTATTAGGAGGAACTATTTGGAAAATGATATTTTCAAAGACTAAAATTTGAAAGACTTAAAAAGAAATTCTATATATAAACTAATAATAATAATAAACATCATTTTTAGGATGATCATAACGAGTCATATATTACGTACGCCATGCTTTAAACATTAATATTCCTAGACCATAGATTAAAAAAACAGTAGTTTATGGAATTAATCTGGCTGACTGTCTCCTATTACATATGATATGGATTAAACATTAATATTCTCGGACCCATCATATAAAATTTTTAAATGAAATTTCAGTTTTACAATTTTTTGAACTGCAAATTTTTAAACTTCTAAATATTACACATTTCAAATTTTTACACCGTTGCATAGAGAAAAAAATGCACTTTTAAATGAAATTCGTTTGAAGTTTTTATGACAAGTTGTTTTCAAATTATTATTATAATTTAGAGTTTTTATTACTTTTTTGTCATTGTGGCAACAGAAGTACAGTAAAACCCCGATAATTCGGATTAATTGGGACCGGACCCAATCCGGATTATCCGGAGAATTAGAAAAAAATGAAATAAAATATAACATACTAACAGAAAATCCCCTTTATGTTAAACTTATTGAATATTTGCAGACAGTAATAATGTTTACTTTGCTTAATTATTCCGAAAACATGTCAGAAGAAGTTTTTTTTTATTTAGAATACGACGATGAAACAAGTTAATGTTATGGAAATTAGCCAATCGCTTCTCAAACTTGAAAAAAAAAAAAAAAAAAAAAAAAAAGAGACCAAACCGATCCGAATTATCCGTAGATCCGGATTATCGGGGTCCGAATTAGCGGGGTACTACTGTATTCTATTTTTGGACATTAAACATGGACCAACCAGAAACCGAATAAAAGCGGAATTGAACCAATAAAAACATTCAGATATACTTCGAATTTCCCAATTCTCTACCGAGGATAACAACTATTTTCCAAATAACTAAAAATCAGTTATTTATTTACGAGTATTAATGAACGTTAGCTTCGAATTCTCTCCAAGCTTGGAAACACTTATCGCCAAAATATGGAAAAATATCGCCAAATTTGACGACAAAAATTAAGAAATCATAAATATTGCCGATTTGGCTATAGTTTACTAATTTGGCGCAATTCTCATTCAAATTCAGCATTTGCAAAATTTCCTTTTATAGGGTTTGTAACTTTTTATCTTAAAGTTTCAGTAAAATATTAATAAGATAAAAATCAAGCATTAAAGAATTTTTATGAACTCATCTAATCGAGCCGTAAAAGAAGTCATATTTAACAAAAACAACGAATATGAAAGCTACTTCCTCCCCCTTTATATGCTAAGCAAACGAAAAAATAAGTACTGTGATAAATATCCGTTTGCGTGTAAACAACTTCCTTTTTTTTTTTTTTTTTTTTTTTTTTTTTTGAGAATTTTAAAAGTCAGTTTTTATTCAGACTAGGATTCAAATCATGTTTTACAGTGCCAAAATTAACATAGGAAATACTATAAAAAGCAAAATGCAGATTACATAGTTTTAACTAAAAATATCTGCACATAATATTTTTTAAAATAGTGAAATGTATGGGATTTTCCTCCTTCGCTTTCTCTTCAATGCAGCAACCTTAAATAACTGTCGCCAATTTCAGAGCCAAGGAGAAAAGGGGGGAAATGTATGTTTCGGGCCGGGCTATACAGAGACTCTAGTGTATTGAGAAGCCGCCGTATATGTCTGTCGGCCGGGGGTTGAAACCACCAAAACTGTCTGCCAACTGAGGAAATATCTTCTAGTAGTTACCCAAGTAACATATATAAAATTCAGCTTTTATAAAATGACGAAAGTAGAATTTCCTATTATTGAAGTTTAGTGGTTGTCGGCCGGGGGTTGGAACCACAGGAAGTGCCTGCCAATGGAGGACGTGATTTCTAACATCATTCCAAAGGAAATATCAAAAAATTACGCTTTATAAAATGACGAAAGTAAGTTGGTATTTTTTACACCTTTGCTCCCTGGTCACTGCCAAAGCCACCATGATCCAAATTTCATAATTACCCATCGTTCCTATCTTTGTTGGAAGACTGCGCTGAGAAAGTTTCAGCTTTTATAAAATAACGAAGGTCTGCCAGTCACGGGCTCTTAGACTATAAAGGATAGATTTAACCCCTTAACTTAAGCGACACATATACGTGCTGCAAAAAAACTTAAGAATCCTTGTTTATTCCCACCAGTAAAAATTTACTTTAAAATTTGTTTTATTTAATCGGAGCATTTTTTCGATTTAATAAGTCAAAAATTTCTGCTTTTAAAAACCGGTGACAAAACATTAAAAATTTCTTAAAAGGCTCCCGTCGCGAAGGGGTTAAAGATATAGGTCCTATAATTATCATAGAACTCTCTTACCATTGATGACATCTGTTACTAATTATATTTTGCCTGCGTATTGAATACATGCAAATGTATTGTCATGCATTGCACTAGAATCCATTTTAACATAACCAGTCGCGAAGTGGTTAAACGCTTTCTTGATCCGATGGATTCGAGCTCCGTTTTGCATGAACCACATCTTGTCGAAATCCGTACCACTTTGGTTAATGGGGATGAAAACATTTTCCAAAATGTTCACGTATCGTTCAGTAGTCATCTTGTTGACAACGAATGCCGAGCCTATTACTCCATGTTTGGACATTGCACACCACGTTGAGATTGGAGAGACATTTCGATCGCGAAATGCGGATTTTTATTCCCTAAAATGCGCCAATTTTGTACACTTAGGAGTGTTGTACCGTCATATTTTCACTTGTAAATGGCCGACAAAAACAAGCAGCGTACGCATGCGTATAATAATTCTCATCATGCCCTGTGGCCAACCACAAAGTTTGAACTTCATTACTCAAACCGTTCAGAAGTTATGCTGTTTAATTTCATATAGTTATGTCAACCTGTAACTTTAAAAAAAGATTTTGGATACAATACTGCATCCGAATTATGATCTATTAAGGACGATTGCTGAAAGTATGTTTTCAATTATGCACTCATTTTTAAGTTTAATTAAATTTTTACTTATTACTTGGTGTGTGTATACATACAGGATTATACATAAAATGTCCATCAGTATTACCGTGAAAGATCGTGAGTTGATTTAAGATGTTTTTTTATTTTGAAACATGCAGTTTCTAGCTGAACTATATTTAACATATAAAGAGGATTATCATAGAATGCATATATATATATATATATGTTACGGCCAAAACTCGAAATTGTCCAATTACCGAACTGGCTAGCAACGTTTGAAAATGCATGGCAAATTCTAGAATTGGCCGGCCAATTCGCGAACTGTTCAGATGCGATTGGCCAATTCGCAAACTAGCCAGATGCAATTCAGATATGATTGGCTAGTTCAAGGAATAGATATAGGCACTTGGCTTAATCATTTCTAACATAGTTGTCTATGAATTCAAATAGTCTAGCCGTCTGCCTAAAATGGGAAATGGGAAGCCCAAAATGGGAAACATGAGGATCGGGTAACTAGCGAAAATTAAACTGTGAACCGAGGGGGAAATTTTAAACACTTATAAACATTGGACAAACTAATCGACTTTGTTGCGGTTTGCGTGTAGGTCATTCGTAATTATTCCCTTGGTAATTATTTTATTCAAAATGACGTACAGCTTTGGAGGCCTCATTTTTTGATAGAGGGCGCTTCCGATACATCTGCGACATTTCAATGGCATTATGCGTGGGTGTTTTACTACCAGACCACCATATTTCCAGGAAGTGTTACGGATGCAAAAACAACTCGGAATCACATAGAAAATGTAACGTTGAAAATGCCTTTTTTGCGAGTTATGGTTAAAAGAAGCAGAGAAAAAAGCATCTGAAACAAGCAGAGAAACAGAAACGCGTTAATGTGACAGAAAACAGTTTATGTAAAGGTTTTACTAGAAAAAGTGTTCGAAATTACTACCAGAAGTAGTCCGGCAAGCTTGATAGCGGCATCGCATGGAATTACTCACGCTTTGAAAGATGCCTAGGATCTTTGATAGATTTCTGGCAGCTACATAAATACGAGCTGCTTGGATGGTCTTCTGCGATATTTTACACTTCTTCCTCATTGTACGGTGTCCTTGTCCTTCGTTCTCGATTCATCTTAGCTTTCGATAAACAACCAGTCTCACGAAGCCTTCTGTTCACACTTGAAAATGTCGTATAATGGGGTGCACGTCTATGCGGAAAATGCTACATATACGAGCAACATGTCGATCAATTCATCGTTTCAATACTCCATTCTACTACCTTTGTAACCGGTACGCGAATGATCATTTCGGCGTAATGGATTTCACGCGCATTATCATTTAGTGCCATCTACCGTCACTGTTAAGCTCGCCGGACTACTTCTTGTAGTAATTTTGAACACCTTTTGCAGTAAAACCTTTAAATAAACTTTGTTCTGTCACTTTTACATGTTGCTGTTTCTCTGCTTGTTTCTGTTGCTTTTTTCTCTGCTTCTTTTAACCATAACTCGCAAAAAAGGCATTTTCAACGTTACATTCCTATGTGATTCCGAATTGTCTTTGCATACCTAACACTTCCTGGAAGTATGTTGGTCTGGTGATAAAATAGCCAGGAGTAATGCCATTGAAATATCAGAGATGCGTCGGAAGCGTCCTCTAACAAAAAATGAGGACACCAAAACTCTATGTCATTTTGAATAAAATAATTACCAAGGGAATAACCTACACGCAATCCGCAACAAAATCGATTAGTTTGTTCAATGTTTATGAGCATATAAAATTTCCCCCTCGGTTCACAGTTCAATTTTCGCTAGTTACCAGATCTCCATGTTTCCGATTTTGGGCTTAAAATTTAAGTTAAAATCTTAACTTCAGAGTAATTTCAACCCCATGCACAAAAGAACGGTAAAAAGTATTTGTTCGTTACTCTAAAGTCTAAAGCGCCCTCTATCAACATATTTTGAACGTATTCTTTAAAATTAAAGAAAAATTCATGATAAAAAGAATGATTTTAGCGAAAACCGCAAACGAATTTACCCTTTTTTCCGTTTTTTATCATCGTTTGAAGTTTTGGACCTCAAACTTTAATGGCCCCTAGCTCCTACAGAAGACGTTTGCGCCCGATGGTTTCCTATTTAATAATGTTTGTCTTCATGTCTACTATCACCCCTCAAAGCTTTTCGGTCTGGTAGCGAAACACCCTGTAAATTATTTTCTTGTTTATTTGTATGAAACATACATAAACAAATACAAAGAAATAATGTACTTGAAATAAATAAGATTTTAAACTTTACTAGAAACTTCTTGCTATTAAATTCTTAACTGAATCGTATTATAAAGGATATTTCGTCTGCAGTTAAACTTAGTCCATTTTTTTGTGTCACATCCACTTGTTTGCCAAGTGAAATAATTCCTTTTGATTTTCCAAGTACAGACAGAAATTCTAGACTAATCTCTTTCTAATGCCATATTTTAAAACTAGAAATGGAAGATCTTTTAAGAAGTGTTTTGGCGGTTATAAATGTAGAAAAAAATACAAAGAACAAGATAAAATGCTAAGCAAACGAGATTTCTGTTTTTCAGAATTTAGTGTCGCCTCGATGAAAAAAAGCAGATATATATAATAGAGCTGCCACAGGAGACTATTACTTACCAATTATACATATTATAAAGTAAATCTTGGAATCACTGTGAAAGTCGGAAAAAATGACAGATTTACACATTTCAGACACTAGAGATTTCGAAAAAAAATATTTTTAGAAAAAAAAAATTGCCGTCCGTTTGAATGTGTGTCTGTCTGCCTGTGTGTCTGTAAACGCTCCTGAATAAATTGAGATAGAGACGGTATGTACTTAGTATGTAAGAACGGGAAGAAACCTATTTAATTTCAATAACCTCGATTATCTGGAACTATTTTTTCTCAGAAAAAAATAAATTTTCATGAAAAATTCAAAAATGTAAATTTAATTTATCAAGAAAATATCAATCGCTGTATCAATTTTTCTAGTAGTAAAAATATTTAAAATTTGTAATGTGTAAATAGTATAAATATAAGTAAAAAGAGGAGGGACTCGATCCCACAACCTTTTGATTTGCAGCCCTGCACGCTGGCACGGAGCCACGGATTCACATTTGGCGTTTGTACAAATAGGTATTTGAAATATACGCTGAACTTTAACCCCCAATTTCTCAAAAACCAAGGCCCATTTGAAGAAACCCTTTCACCAGAATAATTAGTTGTATGACCCCTACAACATACTTTGAAATCATCAAAATCTGTGAGCACCATGTTTGATGGTGCCCTTGTAAGTAATGAAATTCAAAAAATCCCTACATGGAAAATTCAAAAAATCCCTACATGGTTTCGGCGAGTTGTTTTCTTGGTTTTGATGTTAAAGTGATGTTATACATTTATAAACTTAGACAAAGGTTATAATGAAAATATTATTTCTTCAATTTTATTTTTTAATGATAATTTTAATTACAATTTTATAGAAATTTACAATGAAAGCATGTTATAAACTTTCTAATATTAGAATATTAATAATTATAATACATTCTCTTCAAATATTAATGATATAATCCTAAACCAAACCAGACACTGTATTTTGGCGATTTTAGTGACAAGCACTCTCGAGCGAACTTGATTTTCAGAAACCTAAAAATTCTCCCCAATCACAACACGAAATTTCCGGCCGAGAATTAACGACGTGAACAGTTCCGACGATGATTCCTGAGCGCTGCGCGCCTGTTAAAACGAAACAAAACAAACAAAAAACCACCATTGGGCACAAGAAACTACTGAGCAGCAGATTCTAAAATCGACGAAACTCGTCAATGCTGCTGTCACTAACGTACGTATGAACGCTACGCGCCCATTTAAACAAAAAAAAAACATCATTGGATGTACGAAACTCGCTGTGCAGCAATCTCTAAAATGCACGAAACTTTGCTGTACAGCAATCTGTAAAGTGCACGAAACTCGTCAATGCCGCAGTCACTAACGTACGTATGAGCGCTGCGCGCCCACTTAAACAAAAAAATCATTAGATGTACGGAACTCGCTATACAGCAATCTATAAAGTGCACGAAGCTCGTCAATGCTGCGGTTATTAATGTACTTATTTACTTATACGTACGTAATACACTGCACGCCCATTTAAATAAAAAAAATCACTTGATGCATGAAACTGGCTAGGCAGCAGTCTCTAAAGTGCATGAAACTCGTCAGTGCCGCGGTGAGCGCTCTTATGAGCGCTGCGCGCCCATTTAACCAACAGAAGAAAAAAAAAACATTACTGGATGCACGCAACTTGTTGTGCCACAACAAAACTGGTCAAAGCTGCTGTCTCTGACGACACTAAAACCCGAAGAAACATCTCTGGATGCACAAAAGTCGCATTGAAGAATTTCTAAAATGGACAAAACTGGTTAATGCCGCGGTTACTAACGCAAGAATCAAGCTATTAAAATGTGTATAAGTTTGCTGAAAAATACGCGATAAAATTTTTAAATATTTTCTAATATTTATAAGGCATAAATATTATGCTAATTTATAAATAAGGAAAAAAGTATTTCTGATACAGGAATGCGCTACCTTATTAACATCTCACATTATAATATTAAGAGTAATAAAATTATGAGAAAAATTAAATATAAATGCACAATACTATGTGAAACACAGGGAAAAGTAATCGAAACGAACATCAATAACAAGAAAACAACTCGACGGAACCGGGTAGGATTTTTTGATTTTTTCCCCGTTTTGCTATGTAGTGTAAGTTTTAACATTGTTGCATTAAGCTGTCCCTATCCGCTACTAAGGCTAATACACATAGTACGTAACGATATTAAAAGTTAAGCATAATTCTTTTTCAATCAAATCTGAAAAAATACATTGTCGGATTGCGATTCTGATACTAAACGGTACCTATGAGGGTAACCAACTGAAAGCACCTACTTTGAAAAATTAATTCCAAATAGTTTTAAAATTATGTTTAAAAAACTGATAAAAAAAAGTACAATTTATTTGCATGCAGCACAAAAATTTGGTTGTACGTCACTTTTCAACGGCTGGATATTTTCGTAGTCAACCGAATCGGAGTACATGGAGCAAGGAAAATATGCAAACAGTTTTTAAGCACAATAAATTATATTTAAAACTTAAGAAGCAAACTGGAAAACAAATTTTGTTGTTGTTATTAATTTAAAAGAAAAAATCATTAATTCTTAGTAACTTATTAGTATTAGAGATTTTGCGATAATCTTTACAATAGCACTTAATTACGGCGTTTAGCATCTTTTATATTTCGCACATGCAAATTGGAAACAAATGTGCCGTGTTTAAATAAAATATATGTTTAAATAAAATATTGGTACTACTTGGTTATCTCATTGATCAATTTCGCCAAACTGTACAAATTGACGTATTTTTTATTTTAAATAACGAAAGAAGATTTAAATTAGTAAAACATTGATAAAAATAAAAATACTTATAAAAAGTGGGATAAAAAAATCACTTGATGACGTTTTAAACACACCTATCATGATTAATGCGAATGAATGCGACATTCACGATCATTCATTATTGGCATTTTATGTTATTTCTTGGCGATACTTTTTTGGACGACGAGATAATCAAGTAATACCAAAAAAGAAACAAGCGAAGAATAAACAGTTATAAATAATAAATATAATGATGATAAACATAATACAAAATACTAGGACTTCCCTCAGAGGGATTAGTCTGAGCGATATTGCTGAGAATACACATTTAATAACTTACGATAAGTAAAGAAAATGAGATGTTACCTTTAATTGGTCATTCATTGTGATAAAATATAATGATGAAAATAAGCATATCGAATCGTAGAACTACAAAATCTTGTTACATATACTATTTTTATAAAAGAAAAGCAAACCATGCATGGATATAAAATTGGAAATATGCAAAATGTTAAAAGTAATACAGAAAATAAAATACCAAATTTTCCTATATTGGAAATATAGCTCTTTGAAATGATGTCATGAGCATAAACAGAAGCTTCGCACCGATTTGAGAAACTACAAATAACATAAACTATTATGTTTGAAGAGGAATGGCGTGTATTTTACATGGTGTGAAATCCGTCCGAATAGTTTATAATGTTGAATATCTGTTTTCCATGGATGCAATGAGGTTGTCGATAAGAGTTAAGGAATCCTTTTTTAAAAATTTGTCCTAAACGAGCACTTACATCTTTTACTGTGATGCCAAAGTTATAGTTTCTGACCCCAACAGTATCCTAGAAATTGCAATATTCTCAATAAATTGGGTTTAAAACTTTTTCTAGAAAAATAAAATGTTTAATATGTGAAATTAAATTGTCGAATGTTTTAGAAATCGTTCATAACGAGAATATTATATCTTAAAAATTGCCACCAAAAAAAAAAAAAAAAAAAAAAAAAGATTTTAAATTTTTAGTCATATCAACATCAAAGAATTCTCAATTTTAGAACTTTTTTTGCTCGTGCATTGATGGTGATTATTGTTCCTACGCAAAATATAGTATATTTTGCAGCAAAGATGGTTACCAACATTTTTTGCCCACATTATTTTTTAAATCGGCTAGGTACTCCCAATGCTAACGAAAAACACACAAACGTTAATGCTTTATAGCATAGAAATACAAAATCAAAAGCTATTTATCTCCTATTACATACATATGACATAAATTATCTAATTAGTGCTAGCAGATGAATTTTTAAATATACATAGATCAATATAATGCTTCATTTTTCTTTTATTAGTATTTCTTAGTATTCATTTTTCTTTTATTTGTATTATTCAGTAAAAAACTCACTTTCTTAAGCCCAAATTACGTCAAACTTTTTATAAAAGCGCCTAAGTCCATATAACAGCGAAGTATTGTGAAGAGTATTAAATACAAGGTAGTAAGACACTTAGCCAAACGCAGGTAAAAAGTCGCCAAATATTGTCCTTTTCGCCCTCTCTCGAAATGCATTTTTTTCGTATATATTTAAAAAACACGATTTTGAGTCATCTTATTTAAAATTCAAATAAATAAATGAGAGGAAGCAATAATAGCATAAGTCAAAACATTCATAAGTCAACATCAAGGAATTGTATCGTAGTTACACATGTGGAAAAAAGCTGCTTTCGGCCAAAAAACGTTGTTTTCACTAAATTTGTATCCGATTAAAACTAGTTGGATGTGTCAATCCCAAAACTTTCTTCTATCTCATAAGTACATTTTAATAAAAAAAAAAAAAAAAAAAAAAAAAAACAAAAAAAAAAAACAAAAAAAAAAAAAAAACCGTGGTGACCTTAAAGTTACCCACTACCGAATTTCCTCGAACATTTGACCTAGCCTAATGAGATTCTGGTATCCGAAAAGCCTAAAACGCAAAATTTAATTAATATTCTGAGAAAATGAGCTTAGTAGTGCCTCATGTTGGGTAATTTATACTAAAACCTAATAAGCATCTATTTATGTCAAGACCTAACAGAATCTGAAATTTGATGGAATTTCGTCCATTAGTTCTTGAGATATAGTTAGAAGAAAAAATTTGCAAAGCGTAGCACAGCAACACCATATCTTGGACAATTTATGCCAAAACGTAAAAAAGCATCTAATTATGTTATGGCGTAAAAGAATCTGAAGTTTGATGAAATTCTGTGCATTAGTTCTTGAGATATAGCTAGTTTAAAAAAAACGTGTAAAATATAGCACAGCAGCACCATCAATTGAAGGATTTATAAAAAAACGTAATCATCGTGTAATTATGTTATATGTCATTTTGTAACAAAATCTGAAGTTTGATGAAATTCTGTGCGTTAGTTGTTGAGATATAGCTATCGGAAAAATCATGCAAAATCTGCACCGCCTGTTGGAAGGTTAATACCAAAATGTAATCAGCGTCTAATTATGTTATATATTCTAGTGTAACAGAATCTAAAATTTGATGAAGTTCTCTGCATTATTTCTTGAGATATAGCTATCGTAAAAATCGTGCATAATGTAGTATAGCAGCGCCACCTATAGGGAAGTTCACACCAAAACCTTATCAGTGTCAATGTATCTCAAGGTATTGCGGAATCTGAAGTTTGGTGAAATTCTGTGCATTAGTTCTTGAGATATAGCTATCATGAAAATCAGGAAAAACGTGGCATAGCAGCGCCACCTGCTGGCCAATTTACACCAAAACTTAATCAGTGTCTATGTATATTAAGGGGTTACAGAATCTGAAATTTGGTGAAATTCTGTCCATTAGTTCTTGAGATATAGCAATCTTGAAAATCATGAAAAACGTAGTATAGCAGCGCCACCTGCAGGCCAATTTTCACCAAAAACCAATAGGCACTAATTCATACCAAGGTCTAACTGAATATAAAATTTTATTAAATTTCGAGCATTAGTTCTTGAGATAGAGCGCCCACAAATTTTTTGTCACATACAGACAGACAGACAGACAGACAGACAGACAGACAGACGGACTCACAGACAGACATTTTCTAAAAATAGTCAAAACGTGTTCAGGACCCTCGAAAACGTATAAATCCGTCGAAAACCGGAAGTCGAAAATTTTCATGAATCCAATACTTTCTTCTTGTAAAGATAGAAGAAAGTAAAAAGTACCGTGATTAATTAAAATGTTATAGGCAGAGCTCCCAAGTCTCCGGCATTTTGGGTACCGGTATTTTAATACAGAAAATGTTTTATTAAATTGGAACATTCTGCGGATTTAAAAAATAACTTTGAAAATTCTGCTATGCAATAAGCGAGGGTTTGGCATCTCTATATAGGAATATTTCGTAATCTACTTTTTAACCTTAAGAAAAGCAACGACCATTTTTCGGGTACAAAAAGTATTGCTAATTGTTCCATTTTGCATACAAGGTGCTGATTGTAATATTGATACATCTATGGTGATAAATTTCCAATAATTTTTCAAATCCCATTTATTTCATTAAAAATATAAATCTTTTATTCATTTAGTTTAAAATAAATGGTTTTTAACTAATTTCATAATACTTTTGAAATATCACTTTTCATTGAAATATTCATACTTAATCCATAACGTACATAATATATGACTCTGTTATTACATAAGTCACCTTTTTATTATCATAAAAATTATGTTTTTACTGATTTTTATGAACTCAATAGGAAAAATTTTGTGTTTTGAGCAATAGATGTCCACATTTCCTATTATTTATTTATTTTAACAAAATTCTTTGTATTTCGAAGAATTTTTATTTAAATAGGAAATCCAGATGTCGCTGTTAATAAAGAAGAAAGTTACAAAAAAGGGTACAAAATGAGTAGACACATACTATCAAATTTGGAAAAACGACGAATCCCCATAAAGACGTCGTATGAAATATCATCTTTTAAAGTAAAAAAACGAGGTCTGATTATCGAGCCTACTGATTACAAAATGTGCATTACATTAAAAAAAATGCTGCAAATATTGATTATTTTCTTTTGTGCAGTTTTGGCTTCGAAAGGTGCGCTATGTTGCAAAAAGATATAAGCGCCTAAGAAAACACACCTGGTAAACTTTCATGCTCAGTTTTACAAATAAATATGGCACATATATGCCCTATATACACCGAGGTACTTAATTGGTGCCAAAATGGCGTTTAGTTGCCTAACATGCTGGTTATCATATAAATGTTAGAATAAATTGTTTGTTCTAAAAATATTATCATTTATTGATTGTTATATCTTTTTTAATAACAGGAAATGTTTCATTTATTCCCTTTTTTTTTTTCATTTTGAAATAAATAAATAACGTGTTGTTATAGCATGCTATATGCATCTGGTAATCAAAACGATGTTTTCGCCTAATTGGCATAAAAAATCTCGCCAAAAACGGTGCTTATATCTTTAGTATATTATCTCAAGTATTTTATTTATGTATACTATAATTGTTTTTACATACCACTTACTTCTTCTGGTATATAGAAATAGGTAAGTGGCTCCTTTATGCAGTATAAATTAAATAAAACTTTAAAAAATAGCCCCGTTGCCCCTTTTTGGATCGAATTAAAAAAAATCAATGTCTAATTCCAGTATTGCTCCCAGGTATGCATACATACTCCATATTTCAAAGTTGTATGTCAACAGGAAACGGATGAAAAATGGGAAAAAATGTCACATATGCACCAGGGTACATAATTGGCGTCAAAATGGCATTATTTTACCTGAGATGGTAACCCGGCTTTATTTATTTATTATTTGTTTATTTACTTTCACTTCCTTCTTTTAATTATATAAAATATTTCTTTTTATAGTTATTAATTATTATTATTATTTACTGTAAGTTCTTTTTGAAAATAGAAAATAATTTAAAAATGTGTATGTAAGCGTTATTTGAAAAGGGAGTTTTCGCTAAATGGGCTTTGAAAAAATTGCGCCAAATCTGATGGCTTGTGGTATCCGTGCCGAAAAATTAGTGACCAGAATTGACTTCCATACACAAACAAAATATAAGTTAAAAGAAAACATGCAATGAAAATAAATATAAAGGGAAAATGATGTCATAAAAGAAACTTTTTATTTAAAAACGTAATTATTTCTAATTTTCACACGCGAAATATGTAAAACATTCTTTTAGCGATCAAAAAGTGCTGTTAAGAGATTATCACAAAATCTCAAAATCAAAGTTTTTATGATATTTTTTAATATAAAAAAATAACAGTTTTATTTTCCTGCATGATTAAATTTTAAAATGTTTTTTATTGCATTCAATATTTCTGAGTGCGAAAATGATTACTATTTATTCCATGTACTGATTCGGTTATCTACGAAAATGTCCAGCCGGTGAAAATCACGCTCACCAAATTTCTGTGACGTATGCACATAAATTGTGCTTTTTTATCAGTTTTTTTAATATAACTTTTAAACTATTTGGAATTAATTTTTAAAAATAGGCGCATTCACCAGATTACCTTCATAGGTACCTATTGGTACAAACAGAATCAAAATCCCACAAGTACTTTTTGAGATTTGCTTGACGAAAGAATTTTTTGGAATTTTAATATCGTTACGTATCTCTGAGTGTAAAGACTTCGCTTCGCTCAGACAATAAATATCACAATAAATCGTAAATCGTAAAACACTTATAGCAATATTCAAACACAATGTTTTCACCAATTTGGGGGAAAAAAATCGCGCTAGCGTGTAGCTTATATTTTTACACATTGTGTCTGTGCTGTGATCTGTTCTGCAGTGATCTGTTGTGATCACATGACATCTGTGCCATATTTACGAGTAAAAATAAGTATAAACGTTCATCAGGTTTCAAATCTCAATTTCTGAAATCCAAATTGGACCATGATTTATAAAAAAAAAAAACAAGATGAAGGTATTATTTGAAAAGTACCTTAAAATTAAAGCAGAGATATCATACATGCATCGGGTTTGGCGCAAATTTGGCGAAAATCATTTTTGAATGAATTTCTATCATTTTAAAACGGAAGAAACAATTAAAACAAGTAAGAAAAATCATGCGTTAACCATAGATTATGAAGCACTTTCCAACACTTAATGAAATCTTTAACAAAACTTTGTTATTTAGGGAAATAATAGTGTATAGCGAAATATACCCAAATATGTATTCCAGTACTTTTGAACAGCCCTGTATTTCATATGTCAGTTGATATTATGGGAAAATTTAGTTTAGCAAGAAGCCCCAGTAGCTTGAAATTTCTTTTTCAGCAATTCGTACTATTAGATGAAAACATACTTGAATACTTTTGTTCAGCCCTGTAGTTTACATTGTACCTTTATTACACGTCAGCATTAAGCTAAAATTTATTGTAAACTAAAACACTTTTAAAACAACTGAAATCACATTCATATAAATTATCATTCATAGGCGTCCATGGATCGAATACTTTGCGTAGCCCTGCATATCCTTTTATCTATATTCTGCAAATATTTCTCAGTAAATTGAATGAAACTCAGCGTAAAAATGCATAGCTTATTTAAGAACCACGTTTAAATAATTTACGCTCATATTCAGTAACGTTGGTGAGCGCTTTTGGGGGGCCCTGTATATCAACTATAACATTTATACACATCATACAATGTGCATATATTTAGCGAAATATAGTCATAATTAAAATGCATTTCATCCTTCCATCAGCCATCATCGGACACGTATACGGTACTTCGGAAAGAATATACTATTTGAAATATTTTGTGTGGCCCTGTAAATGCTATGTACTTCATATTATGCAAGACAGTAGCGTATAATTTATATTAAACTTCAGTGACATATATCAATTTTATTATACATGAAAAAGCTTAATATATTTAAAATATATCACACACAATTCCCCCTTTTACCATTATCTAATGGAATTCTTTTGTGTGGCCCTGTAAATGAATAATAGCTACATTTTCACCTTATATTTTATAGAATGCATATTTTAATATGTTTGACAGGGCATAACCTCTTTAAAATTCCTTTGAAACGATTTTTCCCAATAGGCCATAATGTAAGGAGAAACTTTTGATTCGCCCTGTAGATAAACTAATCATGGAAGAAACTTCATTTTCAATAGGGTTCGTGCTAGGGTCAACGTCAATAACGTCCTAAAATTTCTTGGCAATCCGAGTATATTAACGATTTCCCCCCATAGGCCGTAATGTAATGGGAAACTTTTGATTCTCTCTGTAGATAAACTAATCATGGTAGATACTTTATTTTCAATAGGGTTCGTGCTAGGGTAAACCTCAATAACGTATAAAAATTTCATAAGAATCCGAGTATATTTACGGGAGTTAGAGCGCGGCCAGACGGACAGATGGACAGACAAACCGAATGCATAAGCACTTTTCAACTTTGTTGGAAAGTGCTAAAAAGCACGATTAAATCTAGATTAAATGAATATAGAAAAAAAAGCAATTTATTAAGAAACAAACAATAGTCGGGTCCCCATGCAATGTAAATAACGATATTTTGGCGCCAATTATATGGAAGAGTTCCATATCCTCTTCTAAAATTTTTGGCGACCTTTTTTTTTTCTTTTTTTTTTTCATTAACTTTTCGCGGCGCAGAAACTTTATTTGCAAAACAACTTTATTTGCAAAAAAGAAAAAGTTATGTTTCACACATTCAATAAACCGTATTTTTTTTTATGAAAATCCTGGTGCCAATGTGGCGTTTGGGAATTAAAATTAAGTGGTTTTAGAGATATACCACCGCACCGCAAGGGGTCATATAAATCGATGTGGTTATAATATTCAGATTGTGAAGTTGCTTTTTATACACTTTCCATCAAAGCTGAAAAGTGTTTATGCATTCTGTTTGTCTGTCCCCTCTCAAATATCCGTAAATATACACCGATTTATATGCAATTGATAAATCTTATTTAGGGTCCTCTAGGCATGTTTGGTATTGTATATGAAGTATGTGAGATTAATAGTTTATTTACAGGGGCACCCAAAAGAATTTCATTATAT
Organism: Maratus speculifer; assembly: GCA_964019185.1. Lineage (NCBI taxonomy): Eukaryota > Metazoa > Arthropoda > Arachnida > Araneae > Salticidae > Maratus > Maratus speculifer. The sequence goes on along the minus strand of OZ025290.1, from coordinate 48,298,220 downwards.
TATGGTCTATTGGGGGAAATCCTTTGCAGAGTATTTTAATGAAATTACGCTATTGCAAATGTGTAAATGTGTGAAACTTTTATAAACCACTGAATTTCATTACGATTATGTTATAACAGGACATTCATAGCATTTTTAATCCAATTACAGGGACACACAAAAGAAATCGGTTACAGTACTGTCTTTAAGCAATAATTTCTGGAAATGCGTTTTTAATTTCGGCATGCGCTTTTAATTTTAACTGTTTTTTAGGTGTATCCTACTATAAGTTTTTAATACTTATAGTCGTCGTTTGATCCGTCCGTCTGTCTGTCCGCTTATAACAGCACAAAAAATATCCTACCGAATCGTTCGAAATTTTAAATATCTATTTCTTGCCAAATTTTGTTGAGTTTCTGCAAATTTTAATAAAATCGGATAGATAGTTCGAATGCAAGGACAATCAAAAGTATCCCGTTACATTACGGTCGATGAAACAGTTCCAAGTACTTTTTAATGATGTTAAACCCGTCGAAACATAATGAAATTGATATACATTTATGAAGAGCACTAAAATATATATTTTGTAGAATATGCCGTGCAAAAGATATTTATTATTCATTTACACATCACCACAAAAGAATTCCATTACAAAATAGTATGCAGGGGGACATTAATTTTTCAGGTTTACTAATCTAGGGATTTTATCATAGAATCATTTTCTCAATTGTTACTAGCAGGGTAGCAAGTCTTTTAAATAATAACTTTTTCGGGTAAAATTGATAATCGAGTTCACATTGGCGTATTTGAGCCAGCATGTAATGCCAAATAAAATATGTTCAGATTTGTAAATCACTTGTGATGACATTTTCACGGCTCAAAGCTTATGCAGACGGGATATTCAGATCTCGTTAGTGCCTTATAATATACGCATTGCCATCAGTGGAATAGTTTAAAAAACAGAGAATATACGCTCTAAGTAGAGAGTATATGCTCAAGTTAGAGAATACATGCTAGAATGTATATACTGCAGCTTCTTGAGATAGACGGCGAGGAGGTATACAGTGGTTCTTAAAAAATCCAAAAAATATACGGCGCATACCTCTGTTAACTCTCTGCCATATTCATGATTGCCAATTCGTTGTATCTTATGTATGTTAAAGCGAAATACAGCTCAATTTCATGGAAATGGGTTTAAAACGAAAACAAAACAGCATATGTAGTGGCTAGCATGCGCGACTGATTTAAATCAGATTGAGCATATCTGGAACACACTCGAAATGACACATTGTATTCCTTTTTTGGCGTTTTCGGGATTTTCATATATCATTTTTTAAAGAGAGAATACCCCATTTTTTTATCGAAAACCTCATCGCATGCATAGAAAACAGATGTAGATATTATATTATCATATACACTATATTGCCATTGATTATGGGACACTTGCAATTTTAGACATTTTACTAAATATCTAGAAAAATACATGAGGAATTATCTCGAAACTCTTAGTGTATAAATGTAATAGTATAAGTCATACATCTTCGTGAAGATTTTTTCCCGAAAATCCAAAGGGGACCGTCAACAAATTAAAAAAGAATGAATATCTTTTGAATAACCCTGTCAAAACTAATGTAGCAAAAGCGCTCAAACTCTAGATTATGATTGAATGCCTTATTGTAATAAGTCTTGTTCATTTTTATGCAAATAGCATGAATACTCGCAGAGTAATTAAGGTTTTTATAAAAATGATCCCAAATTTTTCCAAGTTTTTTCCTTATGATTTTCAGAGTTCTTAATATAAAATATTATTTTTTTCAGAAAATATGACAAACAACATTGCGCACAGTACCCTGTAATCAGAATTAAAAAATAATGAAAATTGTATAAAAAATGAGTTGGTTTACTAAATAATTTTTTACTGCGCATGCGTCAACGATATCAAAATTTCATTTGCATATTATGTTAGCTAAATGTATAGAGCAACTTTTGTGAAAGTCACAAAATCATAACTTGAAAATTCTGACAATAATCGTCAATTGAATAAGTCGAAAATCCGTTATTCTCAAAATGAAGCAAAAACAAGAGGGGTTGTATCCATATATTCATTGATTCGTTTCAATATAGAATACACAATATACACTATCTACCAAAAAGTATTTGTACACTTTCAGTTTTTGACATTTTGTCAAATATTTAAAAATATACTGGTCGGATTCTTCTGGAACTTCAGAAATATAAAGATTATGTTTCACTTTATATTTATTTACATTCATTTGTTAAACGGGTAATTAGGGGGCCGGCAAAAAAACAAAGAATAATAGAAATATTTGGGATCGCCCTGTACATGAAAATGCACGAAACGACTTATCGCTTTAGAATACAAATATATGAATACAGTAGAATATGTACACTAATTTTTGTGAGAATAGCATGTATATTTATGGCGATAGAGCGATTTTTTTGAAAAATTCAAAAAATTCTGGTATGTTTTTTTGTTTATATCATGCTGGGTTTTTGACCAAATTTAACGCAAATTTCAGAAAAATTGGCAAAATGCAGTAGAAAAAATGTAGCGCAATTGGAATATAAATATATTAAATATTTTAAGAAATATGAGTAGTTTTATGAAATAATTTTTATCTGCGCATGCGCGAACGATAAAAACAATTCTTTTACATCATTTATTGGTCAATTCTATGGAGTAACTTATAAAAAAAATCCAATGAAATATCGTGAAAATTCAAAAAGATATCATTATTATAAGTAAGCTGTTTTTACATTGCTCTCTAAAAACGGCTGAATGATGAGGGATTCTCCACAAATTTACATTTTTTATTAACTGACTTTAGGAAAAAAATTAGTATTTAATGTATACAGTATCTAATACAATATTTCTGTTAATAAGTATCTTGACATCTGTGATATAAAAGAATAAAAGCTCTTTTCCTTTTCTATCACAGGTGTCAAGATACTTATTTGCAGCAATATTGTATTAGATATTGTATTCATTTAATAGTACCAATTTTTTCCTAAAAGTCAGTTAATAAAAAATGTCAATTTGTGGAGAATCCCTTATGATTCAGCCGTTTTTAGAGAGCAATGTAAAAACAGCTTACTTATAATAATGATATCTTTTTGAATTTTCACGATATTTGATTGGATTTTTTTTATAAGTTACTCCATAGAATTGACTATTAAATGATGTAAAAGAATTGTTTTTATCGTTCGCGCATGCGCAGATAAAAATTATTTCATAAAACTACTCATATTTCATAAAGTATTAAATATATTTATATTCCAATTGCGCTATATTTTTTTAAATAGATTTTGCCAATTTTTCTTAAATTTGCGTTAAATTTGGTCAAAAACCCTCTATGATATAAACAAAAAACATACCAGAATTTTTTGAATTTTTCAAAAAAATCACTCTATCGCCATAAATATACATGCTATTCTCACAAAAATTAGTGTACATATTCTACTGTATTCATATATTTGTATTCTAAAGCGATAAGTCGTTTCGTGCATTTTCATGTACAGAGCGATCCCAAATATTTCTATTATTCTTTGTTTTTTTGCCGGCCCCCTAATTACCCGCTTAACAAATGAATGTAAATAAATATAAAGTGAAACATAATCTTTATATTTCTGAAGTTCCAGAAGAATCCGACCAGTATATTTTTAAATATTTGACAAAATGTCAAAAACTGTAAGTGTACAAATACTTTTTGGTAGATAGTGTAGGATATACTACTGCATTTGGATAAAATCCCTCATTTTTTTGATTCATTTTGGAAACAACGGATTTTGTCCTTTTTCTATAGACGATTACTTTCAGAATTTTCAAGCTATGATTTTGAGACTTTTACAAAAGTTGCTCTATACATTTACCTAACATAATATGCAAATGAAATTTTGATATCTTTGACGCATGTGCAGTAAAAAATTATATAGTAAACCTACTCATTTTTCATACAAGTTTTATTATTTTTTAATTCTGATTACAGGGTACTGTGTGCAATGTTGTTTGTCATATTTTCTGAAAAAAATATTATTTTATATTAAGAACTCTGAAAATTATAATGGAAAAACTTGGAAAAATTTGGGACCATTTTTATAAAAACATTAATTACTCTGCGAGTGTGCATGCTATTTGCATAAAAATGAACACAGTGTATTACAATAAGGCATTCAATCATAATCTAGAGTTTGAGCGCTTTTGCTACATTAGTTTTGACAGGGTTATTCAAAAGATATTCATTCTTTTTTAATTTGTTGACGGTCCCCTATGGCGTTTAGGTAAAAAATCTTCACGGAGATGTATGACGTATACTATTATATTTATACACTAAGAGTTTCGAGATGATTCCTCATGTATTTTTCTAGATATGTAGTAAAATGTCTAAAATCGCAAGTGTCCCATAATCAACGGCAATATAGTGTATACCCGTAAGGCATGGTGACGTCACTGCAACGTCGTTGTGACGTGACATTGTGACTTTGTGACCATCGATTGCCGATGTGATGTCACGTGACGTCGATGTGAAGTCACGGTTAGTAAAATGTGAAGTCGTTATGACCGTTTTAGAGCTCGTTTGTGACGTCACATTGTGACTACTTTGTGAAGTCACGGTGTGACAAATTTGTGAAAAATGTGTCATTTGTGACTACTTTGAAATTAACATTCTGACAAAACTGTGACAAAAGCGACGATATTTAAATTGCCAGAAACATGTTTTTTTAAAGTAAATAACATGTTTTGAAGAATATTTGTAATTTTCTAAAAAATTTTAAGAAAGTCGCATCTCAGTCGCAATGTGACGTCACTGAGTGGTGGCATTTTGCGCACAGATGTGATGTGACAAAAGTCACTCAAAATGACGTTATTGTGACGTCACTCTGACGATGCATGCTATGAGGGTAATAATTATTTTGTTCTAACTATTTAAGGGCAGCACACACCATATAAAAAATTCCCTCATTCTACTTAACCATCATAATTTGCACCACTTTTAGGTACTAAAATTGATGTGTATATTCTCGACGTCATTTCAAAGAGTTTAAATTCCGATACAAGATATTTTAGTGCTTTAATATCTGTATTACTTTTAATGTATTGAGTACTTCAAATTTTATACCCATAGGTGCTGTTTTGTATAGTTTGATTTCTAATTTTTTTTAACCATGTATAGGAATTTTTATGTAATATTTTGCAATTGTACCATTCACTTTGCTCTTTTTTGCTATTTGAATTTGCGACAATATATAATCAATTAAAGATAGCATCTCTTTTTATTTTTAGCATATTATTATTAAAATTCTGTTCTAAGCAATATCGCTCAGACTAATCGCTCTGAGGGAAGTCCTAGTAAATACATTATTAGTAGTCATATTCGTTTTAATTTTCAAAATACAGTGAAACCTCTAAATAAGGGACACCTATGGGACCGGAACTTTTGTCCCTTAAATAGAGGTGTCCCTTATTCGGAGTTTTTTATATTATTTTTAATTTATCATTCAGAAGAATATAAAAATAACAAAGCGTTAAAGGTGAAATTTAAATGTATCCAAAGTGCATAAATTACGTTAATCCGACACAAAAGGAAGAAAACAGAATTAATTAATTAAAATTTTCAATTGATTACAAAATCATTAAATGATTTGTAGAATTGTTGATTTGTATTTTTTACGCAAAAAGTATAAAAACATTTAAAAGAATTTTACTTGAAGTAACCAATCAAAAGGGATTGTCTTGCAAATTTCAATTTTTTCACCAGAAACCTTTCAAGTGCACATTTACGATACTTATAAATTTTAGTTCTTCATTACCAGCAGTATTTACAAAAAGAAAAGAAAGAATTGAACTTTCTATGCATATTTTAAGGCAGCAAATCTCTCAATTGCTCTGTTCAATAAGCAGAAAACATTTTGTCACGATTACAAATTCATTTTTTAATGGGAAGGTACAAAATTAGAAAGCTGGACTATGGAAATGATTTTAAATTGAACTGCGTTTTCAATTTTTTGATAAATAAATTAACAATTGAGTTATGAGCGATTTTGATCACGTGACAAAAACATTATTTACTTTTTCTTGAGTACGTTCTCATTTTGCATGAAAATTCGGTTCAAAACGCCCATTTCGATAATATTTTTTGAAATATCTATTGCATTTAAAAAAAATAGAAAAAAAAAAGCTGGATTACATATTTTTTGAACTGCTAGTTTCAGGTATTTCCGAATAAAAATAAATTAAAATTCATGTCGAAGTTGCCTTTTTTGGATTTGAGAATAGCCTAAAACAGCGGTTCCCAAACTTTCTATGTACGCGACCCAACTTTCAGTGAAAAAAAATTTCGCTATACCCACCTTTGAATTAAAAAAAATTGTGACCTACCCAAGATAAATTTGTATTTCAGTATAGCAATTTTTGTACGATCTCTATACGCTCGGCTATCCTATTTTAAGAAAAACGCAAATTTTTGTACGAAGGTGCATTAACAACAAAATAGAGAATCAGTAATATCAATGTATGTAAGTGAATAGTAATTTAAAACAATGCACAAACTACAAAGATAGTTAAAAATATGCTTAATTATTATAAAAACATAACTTTATAATCAATGAGATTTCTGGTACTAGTGTTTACCAAGTTCGAATAAGGTACCCTGGGATAATAACGCCAGACGGGGTAATAACGCCAAGTGCTTATATTTTGCATAATTATGAAATAATCAAGTAACTGACACCCATGTGCTCTGCGCAGAAGGGTTTTGAGTCATATAATTCGCAAAAAACAGCTTGAAGTTAACTTGTTTCATTTTTAGATCTTATTGTTTTTCAAAGCAACTAAAATTAACGCTTGATCTAAAATTTGCGAGATACGTTTTGTAATGTGAAGACTATTTTTTTTATCCGGAAATACTTTGTTAATTACATAAATTTGTAGTACATTTCATGGACTTTCAGAATGTTGTTGAAGATTATGGATATCTTCTCGAGATAATTTGTAATTTAAAATGTACAGCGCAATAACTATAACGGGGTAATAACGCCAATCCTTGGCATTAATACCCGGGTTGATTCCCTACAGTGGCCGAGCTTCATCCTAAATACTGATTCAAATAAACACAGTTAAAACTGTGCAATGTTTCTAATAATTCTACTTAGCGGTCCTTTTTAAGCAAAAAGAAGCTCAGGGTCTGCATTCTTTGCCTCATCCTCCCCTCCCCCCACACCACACCTTTATTTTTCTTACACTTTCACAAAAAATTGAACATTTTCAATAGCTTAGAATGCAATTTGTCAATTTCTAAGTTTGTAGAGTTTGTATTTTTAGAATTGGGCAATCTACATGCAATTATTCCATCTTATTTCATAGTTTTGTTTGCATGGCGTTATTACCCATATAGGTGGGTATTAACGCCAAATAGCATTGGTCAAGAAATCACGCCATTACTTTTTATGAATACATATCTATTAAATTATTTTTTTTATGTAGATAGTCAATGAGTTGCTGTATCAAATCATATATTTGTTTGAAAAATACAATCTAAAACTAAGCCGTGAAAATTGGTAGAACCTTAACGTGGCGTTATTACCCCAGGGTACCTTATATATTAATACGCAGTTTGTCTCAGTACTTGTTTTTCAAAAACAGCAGAGTAGAAAAAAGCATGTTGTCAAAAGCGATATTTCTGAATATTTTTTTCGTATATTAATCTAGATATCTAGAAGGAAATTAAGGATTTTCACTTGAAATATTATTTCTTGATGAAATTGTCAAATCTTTTTAAACAGATGAAATAAAATATTATTTTGTTGACAAACCTCGACTGTTCCGCGACCCACCAAAACAACTGCCACGGCCCACCAGTGGGTCGCGACCCATAGATTGGGAACCGAGGGCCTAAAAGCATCTGTAAAGTTCTTTATTTCGCAATTTTATTTTATTCTCCATTTTCAGAATCCTCCTCATAATTTTTAGCATTAATTTCAAAGGGAATAAATACATTGATATCAAATCAGAATTGTGGGGTGAACAAAAGCTCATTAATTGTGTCGTGTGTCTTTGTATCTACATGACTGTTTGTCTGTTTGATAAGTTCACAAAAATTTGTAGTTTCATTTTCATCACAAACTACTTTATTATCTTAAATGCAAAAACCAGTCCTTTTAATCTCAGTTTCAAGTGTCCCTTAAATCGAGTGTCCCTTATTCAGAGGTAAATACATTACACGTCCTATACCAAGGGACTGGGACCGGAAGTTTCATCCCTTAAATAGAGGTGTCCCTTATTCGGAGTGTCCCTTATTTGGAGGTTTCACTGTATTTACATACTTCTTTAATAAGATTTCTTTATATTTTCAAATTTTTGTTTATAATAATTGACAAAATTCTTCATCAAAAGCAATACATCTTGTTTAAATTATTAAAAATGTATGTAGAAGTATTTAAATAGCATTAAGTAATTAACGAAGGAGAAAAATCGTTTTTTGCGGGCATGTCCGACTAATCCTAAGTCAACCGAATAGCTTAATAGGTTGGTTTCAAATATATCCGAAATTTATTAACGATAAAATCGAAACCTAATGAACTAGAACTGCTCCGTAATGTGACTTGTTTCCAATATATCATGCTTTAAGCGTGTTACAGTTCAGTGAAAATGTTACAAATGACGGACTATTATTTCAACGCTTGATATAGATGTCTGTCTCATAAAATTCTCACCTCATTTTAAAACTTGAAAAGTAGAGCTCCAGTTTATGCTTTACTAGGCATTGATGCTTTACAAATGATACAGTTTAGAGAAAAAAGTATTTAGTTACTATAACATATTTTAATGACAGTGTTGCATTATTTCTTTTAGCGGACAAAGAGTTTTTAATGGGGGACGATCAACGTCGTAGTCAGGATTTCGTTTTTGGAAGGGGGAGGGGCAAGATTTTTTCCTTCGGGTTACATATATAGTAAAAACTCTCAAGATGTAATTGCAAATCTTGGATAAAAACTTCGTTTTACACAGGTTTTAGTGTCAGCAATGTAACTGTAAAATATTCGTTTTGAAAGCATTATGAAACATTTCGTTATAAGTAGCTCCATTTTTATTCAGTTTTCTGTATTTACATAAATATACTTATTTATGTAACATGAATGGTAAAACCTGTCCAAATAGTAATTATCTGTAACATAATCCTGCCTTAAACAAAGACATTACATGGTCTCAAATTGGCAAAAAATGTGCGTGAAGGGGGATTTTCACCATTCTTTAAAGAAACACAGTAAAACTATGAAAGCGGAATCCTTTTTTAACGGTATCCTGTCTCGAACGGAAGAGTTTCAGGATCCCGATGAAACGAACAATATATCTTATTGATGTAGTGTATCTTAGACGCATAATTAATTGCACTTCTGTAAACGGAAGTCTGTCTAAAATGTAACTTTTTAAATGTTAGTTCTGAGCTTTAGGTACATCAGGAGAGATATTGGACTGACTTCACAAAATATTTGAGTCTCGTACGTGCCGTAGATTTTGCTAATAACCGCGCATGCACACAGACACACAGAACGATTTGTTTTTTTTATTTTTACAGATATAATAATTATATCCGTTTTAATTTTCGAAATATTTACATACTTCCTTAATAAGATTTCTTTACATTTTCAAATTTTATTTATAATAATTGTCAAAAATCTTTATCAAAAGCAATATACCTTGTTCAAATTGTTAAAAATGTATCTAAAAATATTGAAACAGCATTTAATAATTAAAGGAGGAGATAAATCGTTTCTTGCGGGTATGTCCGACCAATTCTAACTCAACCGAATAGCTTAATAGGTTGGTTTCAAATTTATCTGAAATTTATTAACGATAAAATCGAAACCCAATGAGCTAGAACTGCTTCGTAATGTGATTTGTTTCTAATATATCATGCTTAAAGCGTGTTACAAGTTCTGTGAAAATGTTACAAATGACGGAATTGATATACACTGATGTCCAAAAGTTAAGCATAATTGGTAATTAAGTAATTATTTTTAAGTAATGAAAGAAATATAAATCGAAATGTGGTGAAACTCCAGGTGTGTAAACAAAATAGTACGCGTCATATATTTTCACGAAGAGTTTTCCCCGAAATCAAACAGGGGGACCGTCAACAAATTGAAAAAGAACGAAAATCTTTTGGATAACCCTGTCAAAACTAATATAGCAAAAGTGTTCAAACTGCACATTATGATTAATTGGCTTATTGTAATGTACTGTGTTTATTTTTATAAGCATAGCATGTACACTCGTAGAGTTTTTATAAAAACAGTTCTAAATTTTTCCAAGTTTTTTGCTTATAATTTGCAGAGTTCTTATTATAAAGTAATGTTCTTTTCTGAAAATATGACAAACATCATTGTACACAAAATACCCTATCATCAGAATTTAAAAATAATAAAAATTGTATGAAAAATGAGTACCTTTAGTAAATAATTTTTCATTGCGCATGCGTAAACGATATCAAAATGTCATTTGCATATTGTGTTAGCTAAATGTATAGAGCAACTTCTGTAAAAGTTTCAAAAACATAGCTTGAAAATTCTGAAAATGGGAGCCTATAGAATCAACTCAAAATCCGTTATTCCTAAAGGAAGCAAAAAAATCAGGGGTTTTACCTAAATATAGTTGTACGTGCAATATTGTGTAGGCACTAAACAATGGAATATGGATAAGCCTCTCATCTTTTTGCTTCATTTAGGGAATAAAGGATTTTGATCTCATTCTATCAACGATAATTTTCAGAATTTTTCAGCTATGTTTTTGAGACTTTCACAAAAGTTGCTCTATACATTTAACTAACATAATATGCAAATGAAATTTTAATAGCGTTCACGCATGCGCAGTAAAAAATTATTTAGTAAACCTGCTCATTTGTCATACAATTTTTATTATTTTTTAATTCTGATGACAGGGTATTGTGTACAATGATGTTTGTCATTTTTTCAAAAAAGAACATTATTTTATATTAAGAACTCTGCAAATTATAAGCAAAAAACTTAGGACTGTTTTTATAAAAACCTTAATTTCTCTACGAGTATACATGTTATCCTTGTAAAAATTAACAAAGTACATTACAATAAGCCAATTAATCATAATGTGCAGTTTGAACGCTTTTGCTACATTAGTTTTGACAGGGTTATCCAAAAGATCTTCGTTCTTTTTCAATTTGTTGACGGTCCCCTGTTCGATTTCGGGGAAAACTCTTCGCGAAAATATGTGACGCGTACTATTTTGTTTACACACCTGGAGTGTCAGCACATTCCGATTCATATTTCTTTCATTACTTAAAAATAATTACTTAATTATCAATTATGCTTAACTTTTGGACACCAGTGTAGATGTCTGTCTCATAAAGTTCTCACCTCATTTTAAAACTTGGAAAGTAGAGCTCTACAGTTTATACTTGGCACTGATGGTTTACAAAGAATTCAGTTCAGTGAAAAAAATATTTAGATAGTATAATATATTTTAATGACAGTGGCATTTTTAATTTCAGCGGCCAAAGAGTTTTTAATGAAGGACAATCAGTGGTGTAGCCAGAATTAAATTTAGAGAGGGAGGTTCAGATATTTTCTTTCGGTTTATATATATATATAAACTTTTCAAAATGAAATCGCAAAAGTTGTATAAATATTTCGTTTTACACAGGTTTTAGTGTACGAAGGTGTTAGAAGGTGCAATTGTAAAATATTCTTTTCAAAAGTATTATGGAAAATTTCCGTATTTTCGTTTAAGAGAAAATTCTATTATAGGCAGATTACATTTAGTTTCAGTTTTGTGTTATTTACACAAATATACTTATTTATGTTACATGAATAGTAAAATCTGTCCAAATAGTAATTATCTATAAAATAATCCTGCCTTAAACGAAGACGTTACATGGTCTTAAACTACAAAAAAGCTTTTCTGAAACGGCATTTTCACCATCCCTTAATGAAACACAGTAAAATTTGTGGAAATGGAATTCTTTTTTAATGGAATCTTGTATCAAATGGAAGAGGTTCAGGATCCCGACGAAATAAACAATAGAACATTTTGAGGTAGTGTATCACAGAAGTGTAATTAACTGCACTCCGTTAAACTGAAACCTGTCTGAAATGTGAATTTTCCCCATCCCCTTGCTATCAGATCTTGATAGGATTGATTGTATGTATACTTTACAAACATTATAATGTAAAAAACCGAACGCATATTGAAGAGTTAAATTTATTTAAATGAAGTGTCATATTACATATTTGCCTATATTAAAGTTATGATTAAGTGGTTATTTTAAAACAGCAATTTTCATGTTTAATTTCTTGCCATTGAATGAAGAACTTGTGCTGTAATAGATATTATGGATAATAGTCCGACCGCACAAAAACTTAACTCATCGAGCACAAGAAAAAATTCTTTATTTCACGGAAGAGTAGTCATAGAGGAATCTAATGATCCATGTCTGCCGGAATTGAAGTGGGTCATAAGATTTTGAATAGTGCTATCAATTATTATCAAAATTGATAGCACTAGCGGTTTACTCATAAGTTTGATTCAAAACGTTCTTTAAGTACTTAATCATAATCTGACGAAACCCTATTCGTCTCTGTCCTCTGTCTGTCTGTTCGGAGTCCGTACACAAAAATTTATAAGTAAGAGGCTTCAAATTTTGTGTAATTATAGCTCGATATCTTGTGCCAAACGACAAATCAAAAAATTTTGAAAAATGTCTAATATTTTAATTAAATAAATTTTATGAATGTCATCTATTCATTTTTGCGATTTCCATTTTAAAAGAGAACCTTAATTTGAACGTCTTGCATATAGGCATCATAGTTTAGAGGTAAAGCATCTCGCTAATAAACAGGAGCTTGTTAGTTCAATCCCCGGATTTGCATGACAAAATTTTCATATGAAGATGGATTTAAATTAAGAGAAATTTCGTAATTTTTGCAAATTCAAGGGTTTATATTATTAGTTTCCATCACCTGTCATTCATAATATTTTTTTAATTCAATTTTCTTTCTATTTTAAAAACTACTGTGATTTATTTAATGATTTAGGATTTCAAATTTCATTTAAACAAATTATTTCATTTTTTAGAAATTTAAAATTTTATTTATATCTCTGCTATATTTTTTAATTTGAGATTTTTCAAAAAATTGGAATTTTATATTTTATCTAAATAATTTGATTTGAACATTTTTAATTTGATTAAAATAGGTAACTTCCTTTTATAATTATTTTAAAATTAAATTTATTGGTGCTACCATCGATGTAAGAATTTAATAATTATAAATTAAAAATTTAGATTTATTAGTTAAAGGATAAGTTGTTTTAAAAGATAGGTTAAACGAAACCCTCTGTGCGATCTACTATCACATTTCCCCTTTTGTTCGTACTATTTGATTATATGCTGTTAGTGGTATTCCTGTTCTCAGAATGTGCTATCTTTTTGCTGTTAAATCAGCCTAATACCACGTTTGCTTAGAAATAGGATTTGTTACGGATTTTAATTTTCATAATATTGTGTATGTATTTATAGTTTTGTAGTAGTCTTTATTTAAATAAAATCACTATACGCTGTCCATAAATATTGTTTATGTAATATGTTTCAATATTAAAAGTAAAGTGGTAGTAAATATATTTAAAAATATTCTTTTTCAACTTTTGTAATAATTTTCAGGTTGCATTTTTTAATGAAAAATTCAACACAGCTCTAGAAGTCATCGATCATTAGCTTTCAAAAAGTTCTTTAAGTCTTAATTTAGCATTCGTACTATTTGATTATATGCTGTTAGTGGTATTCCTGTTCTCAGAATGTGCTATCTTTTTGCTGTTAAATCAGCCTAATACCACGTTTGCTTAGAAATAGGATTTGTTACGGATTTTAATTTTCATAATATTGTGTATGTATTTATAGTTTTGTAGTAGTCTTTATTGAAATAAAATCACTATACGCTGTCCATAAATATTGTTTATGTAATATGTTTCAATATTAAAAGTAAAGTGGTAGTAAATATATTTAAAAAATATTCTTTTTCAACTTTTGTAATAATTTTCAGGTTGCATTTTTTAATGAAAAATTCAACACAGCTCTAGAAGTCATCGATCATTAGCTTTCAAAAAGTTCTTTAAGTCTTAATTTAGCATTTGACAAAATTATTTCATCCTATTTAGTTTTTTTTTTATTATTCCATTACATGCTCTAAGTAGTATTCATTTTCTCAGAATATGCCATTTTTTTACTGTAAAATTAATTTATTGCCATATTTGCTTAGGATTCATATTTGTTTCGGAGTTTAATTTTCATAATATTGTGTATGTAATTACAGTTTGCAGCAATATTTATTATTTAGAAATCACTAGATTCTGCCTTTAAATACTTTTAGATAAACGGGGTGGTACCCATCGAAATTTGACGAAAGAAAATGTTTAAGAAGGAACTGTTTCATTGATTTATAATAAACCTACAAAATTAGTTGCAATAAAAAAATGCATCTTATATTAATCAATCTAACTCTAAAATGAATATTATAAAAAATTCATCTTATATTGATCAGTCTAACTCTCAAATAAATACTATTTTAAGCTAAGATTAACAAAATACTATAAAACTCAGTTGTCCAAATTTTTAAAATTAAACTTAATCGCACATGTAATCAGTAAAATAAATTAAAGATCAGTTATTATGATGAAGTTATCAGTTAGGGCTTTTATGTTTGGTATAAATGCTAAAGAAAAAAGTATTCCAAATTGACAGGATCATAAAATTTCACGCGAAATTAAAACACGTCTTCATTTTCATCTTCTTAAAATTTACACACGCATTCCTCATATCTGTTTCCACCACGTTTAAAAAAATGGTATTTTAATTTGATCTTTTTAAAATGACTTTAACTGAAAACTTGAAGTAATTGATGGAAAAAAACCCGAAATCAATGAGTTATAATAGACGATATTTTTAACAAAGTATACGTATTTTAATTTAATTTAATTTATTTTTTTAAATTTATTTTTCAATGTTAAGAGAAAATGGAATTGCCACAATTACAAAATTGGTAATAAAAGCTATAAAAATTAATATCTCTAAACCAAATTGAGATACAGCTTTGAAACAAATTGCATTTAAAAGTAAATTTTTTTTTCTATACGATGGTATAAAAATTTAAAAAGTGTGATGTTTAAAAGTGTAAAATTTGCGATAGGGAAAATTGCAAAACCGAAATTGCATGGGAAAGTGTTGACATTCACAAAATGACGCATGCGTTACGCACAGATACGTTTGGCCTTTATAATATAGATACGTTTCAATATTAAAAGTAACATGGTAACAACAATATTTAAAAACATTTATTTTTTTATTAGAAGGATTTTTAACAATCTGTCTTATCACCGTTGAAGTTGTAATATTGTTATATCTATTTAAGAAATTAATGATGGAATGTTTTTGATATTAATATACGTAAACTAGATATAAATAGATTAAATTTAAATAGTAAATCAGCCTATAAAACCCGAAAACTTTTAATTTAAAATCCATATGAAAGACAGCAGTAAGTAATAAACATTTAGAAACCAAATGAAATTTTTGTTTCTAAACCATTAAACTAAGAGCAAAATATAGCGTATCATTCTGAAAATAAAATAAACCATTAACTTATCAAATATTAAGGCGGTTTAGAGATTAATTTTATTGAATAATATAATTTTATGGGATGCAGTAATAAATTTAAATCAAATTAATATTACTGTAACGCACAGTTTCATAGTGCCATCAAAACATTTAAATCTTTCTAATTTGACAGAAAGACATAAAATGTAGCAGTTAAATTTGAAACTGGTACGCGATTGCTTCTTTCTGATTAATCAAACACGAGACGAAATATTTCGACACAAAACCAGATCTGCATTAACTTTAAAATCCACTGTTGTCAATATCACTCATCTTAACGAGTCTCAGCCGATGATGCACCGGATGCGTCATAAGTCCATACAAATTTTAAAAATCCATAATAAAAGAAGTAACGATCGGAAAATTTTTTGGCTTCGCGATTATGATCAAACGGATTTTGGATTTTTCCCCATGGATAATAAAAAATTATTTCAAAAGTAACCGATAGAGGGCGCTCACAAGTCATAGCGAGGCGTTTATGCAAATCGGTCTAGCAATAAAACACCTGGCTGGAAATGGATTCGTCATTCGATCTTGGCAGCATGCTATCATTACCAGTTCGACCACTAGTGATTAAACTTTTCTACCAGAATGGTGAATCCACAATTATTGCATTGCGAAAGTTTCGCCCAAAGAAAGGATTTAAAGAACAAAAAACACATATTCATTAAATGGGATGCTCAATTTAGAAAGTCGTTTTGAAGACAATTTAGTACAACGATTGTGTTCGCCTGATTTGTAAAAAACGTCTCAATATAGTGTGAGAGCGCCCTCTATCGTTTATTTTTGAAATCATTTTTATTATGTATAGAAAAAAAAATCCAAAATTCGTCTTATCCAAAATTCTGTCTTTTGCAAACAGAAAATTTTTCCGAGTATTACTTTTATTATGGATTTTTAAAGTTTGCACGAATTTATGACGCACCCTATATTGAAATTCCCTATAAAAACTATGCACGTTACGACAATCATTTTTAAAACTTAAAATAATACTGTTTACTTTAACCAACAAAAATTAAAGGAGAAGCAGGTGAAAAAAATAACAAACTTTAAAACAGACCTCAAAGATTTGTTTTATTGTTATTTACATTAGAATCATGTAAAATTCAAATTATATCCGTCCGATCCCAAAATATATCCAATCCGAAACGTGACGTAAACCCGATCTGAACTGCGGATGTAATCGAATTGAGCATGTGGTCGGGAAAAGTGATCTGATGCAAGACCCTAATTTACATCTATTTAAACATCAATGCTTTCATTATTGCTCATTTTGACGCACAATGATACATTAAAATTTTAGACATGCTCCTTTAAAAAAACTTTTCGAGATACGACGATTACTTTTAAAACATAAAATAATGCTTTAAAAACAATTACAAAGATACAGACTATTTAATTTAATAGTTAAAAAACACACAAAAATTCTTTTAAAAACAAGCATTAAACATTTCGAGCTTATTCAAAGCTCCTCCTTTGAATATCTTCAAGAACTGTGTTAAATTTGTCATTTGAAAATGTAACCTGGAAGTTATTGCAAAGGTTAAAAAAAAAAATAATCTCAACTCTTTAGTCTTTTTTGCGGACAATATGTAGAATTTAGAAATTTTTTGGTTATTTTTAAGTGTAATTCCCCTGAAAAGAGTAGGAAACGGTAAAATATTAGCTCTCGGTATGCCATTTCATTTAAACAGTAATTAAAGAGTCGTTTCCAAAAAATAATATTTCGTGTATAAACCAGCCATAAAACGAAGTAGATGTGTCACTGAATGGTAAAATACGGATAATCTCTACAGCATTTTTAAAAACTTCTAAGCACGCACTGTCAATTTTTGTACCGTCCGTCGCGTCGTTTAGGGGAAAAATACTTTTAAATGCAACTTGTTAGAAAACTGCATATTAATTTATTTTTGAGATAGTATTTTTTATTTTTTATTTTTTGTAGTTTGTAATGCTATTTTTTAAATTTTGGTTTAAATAAACTTAAATTCTCCCTTTCTGATCTTTTTGTTGCCCCGTAACAATTGAAAAACAAAAATGTGCTTAAATTGCGTGCTATTTAAAAATATATAAATAAATGCTATCGGATAAAACATGCAGCTATTATAAACTACATTTCATTTTATCTATCCATATTAATGTTACAAATATACGAGTCACCAAATTCTCCCCCCCCCCCTTTTTTTTCGTCGAGTTTCTTGAATGACAACTTGGCTTTTTGGCTAGTTTTATTTTATCTTTCTGCGATACTGACGTCATATGCATATTTTTCTGCAAATGATGTTCAAAATTGGATCATAAATATGAGAAGGACTTCATTTTACATAAATTAGAAACGTGTGATTTAAGTCTTAAAACTGATTTGTACTATTTACATGTTTAATTTTTTTTCTGTTCAACGCGGCATTGACATTGAAATTCTATAAAAAGCAGAATTTTTGTTTTCTTGTTTTTTTTTTTTTTTTTTTTTTTTTTTAATTTGTCTTTTACATAGAATTTAACGGATTGCCGTTCTATTAAAATGTAGTAAATTTCTAATAATGCCAATTTTTTCTAAAGAAGTTTGAACCAGTAGTATGACATACAAACTAGTTGTTGTGGATTTAGGGGCAATGTTTCCCGTTACAAAGGTGCTAACACAACTTTTATCTAGAATTTTTTTATTTTGAAAGAAATTATATTGCAAAGTACTTCGATAAGCAGGGCAAACATTATAAAAAATGCTGATTACAAGAAATTCATTTTGCAATAAATAGTTTCTTTCTGTAAAGTAAAATATTCCTTTAACCCAAATTTAATGTAAAAATAGTTCTACTTAATGATATATGCAGAATAATCATAATCATCTACATGTAAGTTCGGTAAATAGATAAGATAAAAGTATATTGTTCTATTTTCGACATAAAATTACGATACAAAATAACAATAATCGGCTCATCCTAATGATATAACACTAAGAACATAAAAAGGTACAATTGAACATTGATAGACGCCAATTAATTTCAATATTATGTCATTTAACATATGATTTCAATTCGTTTTTTCTTTACATATAAAAATAACTCTTTCGCAGATAAAGAATTGGTGATAAAACAAATATTTTTATAAACAAAATAAAATATTAAATGCTGCAAAGTACTTGATTTATTTCTTATAGTTTCTTTTTCTTTCTAACCGATGACCAGGTCGGGTTGACCTATATAAATGGGTTTGATACTTGGAGTCACGCACAATAGCCGCATAGAGGCAATAAATCTGACTATGACACATATCGCCATTCTATATCTGCTGTGCCTACTGTTCACTTGTGAGTTTTGTTATGCCTGTTATTTAACGTTTTTATCTTCTTGACTGGCAGCTGCACATTTCTATTTTTTATAACTTGTAATCCTGTTAAATATACAATTTGTTTCCAGTTTTAGATATTACAACAAAGAATAAAGAATAAAAATTTATATTTAAATTGAATTTTTAGTGATTTTATATAAAATTACGTTTATAGAGTCGGTATACAGTAAAAACTCAAAAAATGTATGATATCTCAGTTTGAGATTTGGAAAAAATGTCGTATATAGGTGCAAAGCAACATTTTCACACTGAAATTTGCTCTTTTGATATAACTCTCTCTCTCTCACACACACATATATATAGATATATTTATGTTACTTACTACTCCATCACAGTATACACATCACTCAGTAATAACTCATGAAAACTTATGAAACCCGAATGAAATTCGAGAGGATTTTTTGCAATCAGCGTTGCACGTATTGTCGAAACTTGGAGTGAAATTTTGTAGGATTTCCCCATGACATGATTTAAGACGTCAACCTTTCTGTAAAATTCTTTATTGACATTTTAAAGTCCAGCAAAACAAATTCCACTAGTTACGGTTGCGACTGCATGTCAACGATTTATCGGCGTAGACCACATAAAAAAGAATGAAGCTCCACCATAATAAAAACTTATTTCTTCTCCAAGTGACAGACTGAAAATGCAGGTACAAATAAAAAAAAAGGTTCTTTCGAAGACAACGTAATTGGTTTTACATAGCTTCATTGCGCAGGAAAAAGGAATTTCACGACAAACTCCAATAAATTTTAAGAATTTACTTTTAACCAATGAAATTTAACCCACTGACACAAACATAACACACAAATAACACACATTGCTCTCTTTTCGGTCGCATATAGTCAACTGGAATCCTGCATTTAAACAAAAATCACTGAATGGAATT
This sequence comes from Maratus speculifer, assembly GCA_964019185.1. NCBI lineage: Eukaryota > Metazoa > Arthropoda > Arachnida > Araneae > Salticidae > Maratus > Maratus speculifer. The sequence goes on along the minus strand of OZ025290.1, from coordinate 48,278,309 downwards.
CTGGGTAATTGAACGTTTTGAGAGAAGAAAATAATAAATATTACGCATCAAATGCAGAATGAATTAAGTAATGGGATTTTCTTTTTGAAGAAAAGAATTGTTTTGATTGAAAGATTTGTTGAAAGATTAATTTTTCTTAGAATAAAATAAAATAAAAAAGGTTGATTAAAGGTATGAAATTAAAAATAGTATGTTAAAATACTATAAAAAGAAAGGAAAAAGTTAAATGTTAAAAGAATTTGAAAGTAATTAACTTAGGATTAAGGCGAAAAATTTTTATTATTGCTCACAGTGTCTTGCAAATGGAATGTTATATCTAAATAAGGCTGTGTTTGATTTATGTATTTTTTATAATTGGGAGTATTTTATACTATATATCTATTATCAGCGGTTTAAAATTAATCATCGTGACCTCATTTTATGAATCATCTGTTATTCCAATTTGTTTATTTATCTATATTCATTAGTATTTACACTAATCTTTTCCAGACGATTGTTTTAAGTATTGACGACGAGTTTTTACTTCTTTCAACTTTACAAATTTAAGAAAGGTTTTCTGCATTTTTGTTAATAAAAAAATAGTTTAGAGAAAAATTGGTGAATGCTTTGTTGGAGAATAAAACTGGGGGAAGTTCAATACACTGGGATATAGCAATGCATAACAATGAATATATACATGTGACGATTTAAAGTTAGGGGGATAGAAACTGTAAGACGTTTGTCTTAATAACGGCGTGAGTTCTCACTATAACCTCAATATAATTGTTTTCATCAATTCTTATCATTAATCAGAATTAAATAGGAGAGTAAATGGTACTCACCAGATAAATTCTTCTTCATTTAAGTGTCCAACAATTAGATCCACCATAAGGGAAGGGAACCGGGCATATTCACATGTGGCTATATCCACTGCACTAATTCATCTTGATAAAGACATATAATATTATAATATGGTAACTGTAAAACACACACACAAATTATTATATCCACGCTTCTTCATTTTCTACTTTATTTTTAACACGCGAGAAAAAACACAGCAAAAGGGTAGTGCTTACATCAAGCTACAAAAACAGAGAACAGAATGAAATTTAAATCGATGCATACATAAATCATAATGTAGAAACAATTATTAATAAAAAAAGAGTCATTTTGAAAGTTTTGACAGTTTTGTAAACCTGTAATTGTTCACCCGTAATCACTGCTTCCAAGGTCACGCTAACAAGCACTTAACTTTATTTATGATGCCATGATAATTGTCACTTGTTGCACAACGGAGGAAATTATTTACGAATTGCGCAATATTTCTATCAACTCCTCCTTAATTTCTGAAGTTGTGTTGTCACTCAGATGCAAGTTCTTCCTGTGAACTTCAAAAACAGTCTTTGGCAGGGGTTTTGTAAATAAGTCGGCTAGCATGACTTTTGTTGGGCAGTACACGAGGTTTAATATACCTTCTTGTTTGAAATGTTTTATAAGATGAAATCTTAGTTCTATGTGCTTTGTTTTACTTGAATGTTTTTCTAATTCTATCATTTTAATGGCCGATTGATTATCTTCATACAATGTTATTGGATATGTTTGTGAGAGATTAAGTTCGTTGAGTAGGTTCACCAGCCATTTAACTTGATTTGCTGCATTCGCTGCTGAGATGTACTCAGCTGGCAGAAGATAAAGCTATGCAGGATTGTTTTTTAGTTGACCAAAGTATGGGATTTTTACCTAGCAAATATACATTACCACTTGTCGATTTTCTTTATTCTGTGTCTCCACCCCAATCAGCGTCCGCGTAGACTTCTAGCGTTGGTTTTGAATTTCCATCTATAACTAGATTAAAGGTTTTTGTTGTCTTAAGATACCTCATGACCCGCTTTACACTGTTCCAATCTTTCATTCTTGGCCTTTCGGTTCTTCGGCTCAAGATATTAACAGCTGCACATATATCAGGTCTGCTCACTGTGGCAAGATATAAGAGTGCTCCGATGGCTTGTTTGTATTGTGTGTTGTGTGGTAAGAGATTGTCGTCATCTTTAAAGTGTGTGTAATTTGTTTCCATGGGTGTACTACACGGTTTTGCTTCTTGTAAATTGAATTTATTAATTAACTCTTCGATTTTTGAAGTTTGGTTAATTAAGTAGCTTTTGTTTACCTTTCGAATGTTCATGGATAAATAATTACTTATATCCCCTAAATTCTTTAGTTCATATTCTTTATTTAAGTTCTCGATTATTTCCTCTATGGCTTCGTCTTTTCCTACAATTAAAAGGTCATCGACGTACGTTATTATGTAGATTGTGTCATTATTCCTTTTCTGTGTAAAAAGACATGTATCGATTTTACTTTGAATGAAATTCATGTTTTTTAGTGTTTCTGTTATTTTGTTATGCCACGCTCTCGCGGCTTGCTTAAGTCCGTAGATTGCTTTATTCAATTTACAGACTTTGTTTTCCTGATTTGGTTCAACGAATCCTTCCGGTTGCGTCATGTATATCTCCTCCTCAAGTTCCCCATGTAGGAACGCAGTGTTTATATCTATATGCTTAACATTCAAGTTTTGGTGCAACGCTGCCATCAATAATGCTCTTATCGTAGTGTACGACACGACCGGTGCGTAAGTTTCGTCATAATCCTCTCCGAACTTTTGCGTATATCCTTTAGCTACTAAACGTGCCTTATATTTTTGGATTTTTCCGGTATTGTCACGCTTTAATTTATAAGTCCATTTACAACCTATTATTCTCTTATTCGGTGGAGGATCTACAATTGACCATGTTTTATTTTTTCTTAAAGAATTCATTTCGCTCTCCATGGCTTCTATCCAATTCTGTTTTACCGGAGAGTTTTCCATTAATTTAACTTCCTTATAATCCTTTGGTTCATTAATTTTGTCATCTTTGACAATATATATTAGCCTATCAGGAGGTACGCCTTTATTTATTCTATCTGAACGCCTTGGTTCCGCAATTTGTTGTTGGGACGCGGATGGTGTTGTTTTGTTGTTTGAAATTTCTATTTCTACAAGGTTTTTACAATTGCGTTTTTCGTCTTCATTTTGCTTTTGTTCAATTTCAGGCTTATCATTTACGTATTTGAATTTATTTTCAAGAAATTTTACCGTTCTCGCGATTTTTATTTCATTTCCTCCTACATATATGCGGTATCCCTTAGATTCATTGTCGTATCCCACAAAAATACCTTCAACAGCTTTATTATCTAATTTTTGTCTTCTGGCTTTATCAATATAAGCGAAGGCTTTGCAGCCAAATACTTTAACGTAACTTAAGTTTGGCTGTCTTTCTGTCCATAATTCATATGGCGTTTTTGCATTAGCTTTTGTAGGCAGTCTATTTTGTAGGTGGTTTGCCGTACAGATTGCTTCCCCCCAGAACTTTAAAGGTAGATTTGATTCATTTAACATTGTCCTAGCCATCTCAACTAACGACCTATTTTTCCGTTCAGCCACCCCATTTTGACTTGCGCAATATGGGACTGTATGTTGATGTTTTATCCCATTTGATTTGAGATAATTCTCAATTTCATCTGATGTAAATTCTCCCCCATTATCCGTTCTGATTTCTTTCGGTTTTTCACCAAATTTGTTGCTTATCAGCGCAATGAACTCTTTGAGTTTTTCATAGACTTCACTTTTTCTTTTCAATAGATAGATTATTGTGAATCGCGAGTAGTCATCAATAAAAGTCAAGAAATATGATTTCCCCCCAATCGTGGGTGTCTGAAAAGATCCACAAACATCCGAGTGAATAAGTTGAAGCCTTTTACTTGCTCTATACTGAGCAACTTTCGGATAGGGTTCATCAGTTAATTTCGCCTTAATACACGGTTCGCAATCTATATTATGTTTACAATTGTTTATCTGGATACCTCTTACTAATTCCTTTTGTGTAATTTCTTTAATCGATGTTAGATTTCTGTGTCCTAACCTTCTATGCCATAGTTCTAGACAATTTTTATTGTTGCACGTTTGTGTAATGTTCGCGTGGTTTTCGTTAGCCAACTGGACTTCATAGAGATTATTTACCTTTTGTGCTTCTAAGCAGATTTCTCCGTTAAGTTTGAAAGTGCATCGGTCATTTTTAAATACAATCTCACATCCGTTTTGGGTTGCTTTGCTGACTGATAGTAAATTCGTTTCGATTTCAGGTACTAGAAGTACATCTTTAAGTGTTATTTTATGAATTTTATTATCCGATGTCAGCGTATTTAAATTTACATCGCCTGAACCGTAAGCGATAAGTTTTTTTCCGTTTGCGATAGTCACGTTTGTTTTTTCCCTCGATTTTATCTCTGTAAACATTGATTCAGAGGATGCAATGTGACTTGAGCTACCGCTATCCACGATGAATGTTTTATTTTCTATCCCTTGTGTTATAAATGCATAATCTTTGTTTTCGCTGTTTCTCCATGTATTGTTTTTTCCTTCATAGCGATTAAACCTGTTATACGATTCCGATGCTTGTTCATTCTTAAAATTGTTTTCACCCCTTTGAAAAACGAGTGATGTAGAATAGTGTTTTTTGTAATTTTTGTTGTGTTGATTTTGTTGTGTTGTGTGTGTTTTGTTTTTATTGTGCCAACATTCTTGTGTGTTATGGCTTCTCATTTTACAAATCGAACAATATTTTGATTCTTTTTTAGCTGGAAACTTTTTCTGAGCTTTAAAAGCTTTCGCTGTATTATCAATACTTTCATAGTTTTCATTTCGACGATTAAACTCGTCAATCAACTTATTTTTAATATATGACGGAGTTAATTGTGCTTCTTCTTTACTTTCGAGAGCAGTAATTAAATTATCATAAGACTGGGGCAGAGAGCACAGGAGGAGCGCGGAAATGTGGTGATTATCAATTATTTCGCCTATAGCTGCCAAATGATCAACAAGCTCCATTATTTTTGTAATATGATTTATCATATTTCCATTTTCTGCTAATTTTATACTATATAACTTTCTTAGAAGAAACAATTTGCTTGTGAGATTTGATCTCTCATGGATTTCTTTTAATGCATCCCATGTTTGTCTAGCAGTTTGTAAGTTTTTAACGTGGGTAATTTGTGAGTCATCAATAGTTAGATTTATCAATGCCCGGGCCTTCCTATCATTTTTGGACCATTGATCGGTCAAAGGGGTCGGTGGATTATCGGTTATTACATGGAACAGCTCTTCTTTAGATAAGAGCATTTCAATTTTAATTTCCATGTACTGTAATTCGTTGCTGTCAATTTTTCAATTGAATAATTATCTTTTAAGGTGGCCATTCTAATCTTATATTTTTATTTGTTTTTTATTCAATATTTTTTTATTTGTGTGAAATTAGTATATCACTATGTTATCAAATTGATATATCTTTTTAGATCGTACTCATAATCATTGTAAGACGTTTGTCTTAATAACGGCGTGAGTTCTCACTATAACCTCAATATAATTGTTTTCATCAATTCTTATCATTAATCAGAATTAAATAGGAGAGTAAATGGTACTCACCCGATAAATTCTTCTTCATTTAAGTGTCCAACAATTAGATCCACCATAAGGGAAGGGAACCGGGCATATTCACATGTGGCTATATCCACTGCACTAATTCATCTTGATAAAGACATATAATATTATAATATGGTAACTGTAAAACACACACACAAATTATTATATCCACGCTTCTTCATTTTCTACTTTATTTTTAACACGCGAGAAAAAACACAGCAAAAGGGTAGTGCTTACATCAAGCTACAAAAACAGAGAACAGAATGAAATTTAAATCGATGCATACATAAATCATAATGTAGAAACAATTATTAATAAAAAAAGAGTCATTTTGAAAGTTTTGACAGTTTTGTAAACCTGTAATTGTTCACCCGTAATCACTGTTTCCAAGGTCACGCTAACAAGCACTTAACTTTATTTATGATGCCATGATAATTGTCACTTGTTGCACAACGGAGGAAATTATTTACGAATTGCGCAATGTTTCTATCAGAAACATCATCGCCAGGTTTTCCTTTCTCCGCACAGAAGTCATGGCCAGCGAGAAAAAAACAAAATAAATAAATGTAGAAGGTCAAAATAAACACTCCTTGGCTACTGCAAGTTCATTTTATTAAACGGTAGCTATAATAAGGAAAAGCCCCTGTTGCAGACGATAGTTTACCGAAACATCCAAAAAATATTCCATGCTTTACTGCATCAAGTCGTACTCATGCAAGAGCGCACCCAAAAATCCTTCTTCTCATCTCCCTTACCACCTCTCGAGCTTCCTCTTTTAAATCTAAAAAGAAAATTCTAGAACATTCTGTAACCTCAAACCATCATTCTTTTATGTAAACAGAATTCTTGTCGAGCTACGAGACTATTTTCCATAGACGATAATTTTATTTAAAAAAAAATATTATTTAACCAATTTATAATCGACTCAGAATTTCTTAGGCAGACGATTTTTATAGATGATTAATTTTAAGAGAAAAAGAAAAGAAATGAATTTATTGATATGCACACTATCAAAGGTTGACGGAGGAAAAATAAATAAATAGATAAAATAAATTAATTATATTTTTTGAAAGGTATGGTTTTGGAATAAATTTAAAAGACTTTCTTAAAAAGGGTTGATAAAAACATAGAAGGAATGAGTTTTATTTGGAATATTAAGAAATAAAGTTTAATTAAGAATATTTTTAATTTAGAGCCATCTTTTTAAATTTACGCATACTGGAATAATGTTTTTTAAGGCAAATTAAGAATATATATCGTCTGCATAAAGATTAACAGATTAGATCTAGAAACAAGATTTTAATTTAATAATTTGAAGTAAGTACGGAATATTATTATAAGAAAATTAAGATAATATAGAGGTTAGTTTTGGCGAAAAAAATTTAAAATTTGTAATATACATAATGATCATTAAAATCTAATACAAATGCAACACATCGGGTTTCTACGCAGTTAGAATTCAGTTAAAAACTAAATATAGTGATAGAAACAATATAAAGATTATTAAAGAACTTATAGGATGCTGTCTTAACAGGTCTGAGTATTATTTGCCGATCTTGCATATATCCTCAATCGCCTTTTCTCTGAGATCAGACTGTCTGAGCGACTGTTGGGATTGGTTCTTTTCTATTGGATAGTTGTATTTTTAGAATATAAAAATCGTCAATATATTCCCTAGTGTGTGCGATTCAGACATCGACACAGATTTTAATTCCTTATCATTCCCTTAATTCGTCATATGATAATTAAAGTGTTATTCTAAGGAGAGTGTTATTCCTGTTTATTAATTTAACTCTTTCATGGACAAATAATTGTGTTTCTGTAATGTTGAACTCACACTAGAATAGTTGATTATTTTTTAACCCCTTAACTGGTTGCCCGAACGCCGTTCGAGCAAGACGAATTTGCTTATTTAATCATTTAAAGCTTTTTGACACCGGAAAATTTTCATACTATTGAAAGGCGGAAATGGTTAGATTAAATTTTACGAATATTTTATTTAAATAATAGTGGTGTGAGTCCGCTATTTTCAATTTATTGAACGGAAAAGAATGAACCAGTTAAGGGGTTAACTTAAGAAAATGCAATTTTACGAATTTTTTTAAAAAATATAAAATTAAATTTTATTTAAACAGTATATCATAAATTTTGATAAGAGTAAGTATTATGATAAATATAACACCGCTCTTCAAAAAATTAAGGGGATACTTCAGTTCCGCGAAAAGTCTCGCTCGCTTTTTAATATCTTTTATGATTATTAGAATTCCGCACTTAAAAAGTGGGAACTATTATAAATCCATTCCTGTGCCCGTCTGTGACCGCTATTTTACTCGTAAACTATTGAACGCTGAATCTTCAAATTGCGGGAGGTATTAAAGACTACTGACCTACTTATTTACAGATGTTTAAACATTCACAAATATATTTAGATAAAATTTAGAGGGGCTAATTAAGTTACTTAATTAAAAAAAAATTCTTTGTACAACGTGTGAAAGCTTTTGTAAAAGGCTGAACTCAAAAACACATTTTTTTTAAGCTTAAGCATTATATTTTTAGAGTAATCGAGGAAAATATAGAGCAAAAATATGTCCCCACCCATCTATTTCTGTATCCACTGAAACTAAAATCATGAAAAAAAATAGAGGTAATAGACATTAATTTGTATCTTGCTGCAAAACTATAGCGATTATCCTAGGTCACATAGTGTTTGAGAAAAGAGCATTTTTCCATTACACACAAATTTCAATTTACAGGCATTCAACTGGTGTTGAGGAACGCTGGAGGTATTTATTGTTACCAAATTATGAAAGCATTTTCGATGATTTTCGAATAAATAATATCAGGAGTGGGGTTCGAACCCACAATCTCTTTCGAAAAACAAAGCTTCAATCCGGCGCCTTAGACCGCTCGGTCATGCTGTCTACATTCCATTCAGTGAACGTATTCAACACTTTTAATTAGCAAAAAATCACCAATTTTATTAGTTTTTGCCTAATTACTAAAAAAGTACTGAACCAATTTCGATGAAACTGAAGTGGTATCAATTCGAGAGCATCGTCTTTCATTTAACACCAAAACCAAGTTAATCGGTTGCATGGTTTCGGAGAAATCGGTGAACATACATAAAATAAGGAGACTTACAAACTTACAAACTCACAAACATACAGGTGAAGTTAATAAAAAGCGTGGTAAAAAAATCGGAAATCAGGCGAGAATTAACCCTTAAACATACGGAGGTTTAGATATAATTAATGACAGGCGCGGCGTTCTCTATGTACCATCGACTTTTATTGCCTAATTAACAACTTTTAATAATATATATTTGCATAATTCTAATTCCCAGTAGCAATACAAAAGCAATAAACATAGAATTATTAAAAACGAACTAATTTTACAACAATTACCTTTTACAACAATTACAATTTTAAACCCATTAACGTCCAAATTTTTTTCTTCGTTAAAATTTAAATGTTAGATATCGCACCATGTTTAAAAGAAGAGTATTTTTATGTTATTGTAATCAAGGAAATTTTCATATGAAAGAGAGTAGGGTAAAGTTGGATAAAACTGGGTAGGTGTATAAAACCGGGAACCAGGCTTTATGGCTTTATTTGTGGCAGTATATAGCGAAAACATCTAGAATTACTTCTAGGCGAGCGGCATGCCAGCTCACAGTAAGAAGTTGTGTAAACGAACTCATTTAGCAGTGGTGATTTTTTAAAGATTTCACGTGAAAAAGTTAAAAAAATCGACGCCTAAAATATTACGTTACTAATCCTAAATACCTAAGAATTTAGTTTAGGTAAGTATAAAGTATGATAGCCTATTGTTTACTTGTTATTTTTAGATATTGTATTGGTTTCTATTCTCCATTCCACCTTAACTTGGCAGCACTGTGAAAGGTAGAAGCAGTAATATTCCGCCGTGAAAAATAGTTCTCCGATATTTTTTTAATCTTATGGTGAAAATTCGTAGAAATTTATATAGTTATGTTTATAAGTTATTAAATTCGAGTTTTTGTAACATATATTTAAAGTAATTTCTCTGTTAAAAGTATTTAATTCAAAAGTAATTTCTATTTTAAGCGTATGTATAAAGTAAAAAACTTGGCGTAAAAAATTCTCCTTTGGCGAGGAACCAATCTTCAAGGTTAAATACCTGGCGCGCTTTTTGCGTCTGTCAATTCCAGTACTCAGCGCATTTTTGTTGTTTTTATTAAAGATTATGAAGCGTAAAACTGTGTATTAATATTATGTTAATACTTGGAGAATTAATTGTTTAGTAATTATTAAGATGCTACTTCACTCATGAAAAATCCCGCTCTCTAATATTACTTCTATGGATTTTTTTTAAAATATCTGATTTGCTTTTGGGTATTTTTAAATTATTAACTTTGATTTCATAGCTGAGGTCGACAGTGTTAAATTCAGATACTTTTCTCCGGGAGGGATTTCTGCGGCTTCGGGAGTAGGGGGGATATTGCAATTTTTGGCCATTGAAAACCCATAATCTCAACTTTTTCGGGGGGGGGGGGGCAGGGAATCTCATTGTTTCGGAAAGGAATGTCCTCCAGACCACCTCCTAAATTCGACACTGGAGGTCGAACTTTACAAAGACACTTTTTACTTTTCCGCTTTTGTTTTTGGACTAGCAAAAAAAGCTAGGATGATTTCACTTTCGAAACAAAGTCTGAAAATTGAAGAATCCCCTATCCCCCCCCCCCCGAAAAGGAAATCTACTGACAAAACCTAAAAAGTAAAAAAAAAAGTTCTTTGTAAATATTGAGCTCAACTATCCAATGCAAGAATAAAAAACCCAATAAAATATTTCAAAATTGAAATATTTTGAAATACAAACGAGATATTTAAAACATAATTGTCCATAGGATTAAATTGGAGTATTTTTGCATGAGTGAAGTAGCCCCTTAATTTTAAGCCATGTTAGCTATTTAGTGTTAAATGCAGTTTTTAATTATTTTAATAAATGTAAACGTCAGTTATATTTAATATAGTTTTCCATAATTATTATAAAATTTTTACACACATAATGTTATTGGATATTACTAACTAGTGAAATTATTAATTTGCAGTTTACGTAATTTTTGAAATTTCTAGCTAGTAATTAAAATTTTAGAATTAAAGCAACAAATTTTATAGTAGTAATTAGACATTTAACGAAAATGTTTACGAAACAAACTTTTTATCAAAAATTGTGTATTTTAAAGCAGAGGCAGGGGCGATAACAAAAAAAATATAAAATAATTTAAATTTTTAAAAATCATGACGTTTTTACACCCAAATATCTATAATTTTATAGACATTAAAATTGAGAGATACTCAGTCATATAGCGTAGTACCTGGCTTTTTCCAGATTTCCGCCAGTGGCTGGGTATAAATATTAAATTTTCTGTTTTAAATAGGTTTTAGAGAATTTGGCTTTAATATTTTAATTCAAAAAAATTAATGCTTTCCTCTTTTCAATAAAGTTCGCTTAGAATTCTATTTTTATTTTTATTTTCTTGACTTTTTAATGTAATTTATAGATTTTTTTTGCTTTTTGAGGCTTTTTAGGTGCGTTCGTAATGATGTAAATACGTTGCACCTATAGTTGACGTTCAGTCCGTCCGTCCGTCCGCATATAACAACGCAAATCTGCCGAACAGAGTCGTTTGAAATTTAAAATATATAATTATTACATAATTTTGTCGTGTCATTTCAAATTTTATAAAAATCGGATGCATAGATCAATTACAGGGACAATCAAAAGTATTCCATCACATTACGGTCAAAGGGGTAAAATGTTTCAAATGCATTTTAATGGTGTTATACTCATTCGGATATAACATAATACATGAAACTATGAAGTATATTTATAGTAAAATATACATCCTGTACAATCTGTGATGGGAAATATATTTATTATTAAATTACAAGGCCACACAAAAGTATTCCACTGCATAATGCTATCGGTAAAACATTTTTTCGGGCGTGTGTTAATTATATTAAATTATTTCACATTTTATGAATATGATATGCGTTGCTGAGGTGTAATAAACGATTCTTCCTGTATATTTACAGGAACACAAACACGATTTCAACCACTATTCTATATACAAAGTATTGTCTACTATAATAGCAATATCTTAATATTTTTAAAACTTCGTTATCGTACGAACACTCATTTGCTCCGCTTCACATACAATTTCCAACTTGCTTAACATTTGTAAGATGTATTAGGTTTTTAGCTCACAGGCTATCATAGCCTGAGAGCTTATGTGCCCGTCCGTTCTGTATGTTCGTTCGTGCGTAACGCGATAACTCAGGATAAAAATATCCGATCCACTTGAAATTTTGTATGTAGGTATATCCAGACAAGGCGCTTCCCTGATTAGTTTTTGGAGTTCATTCGATATGTATAAGTGGGGGAACGGGGGGCTCAAGCCCTTCCCCTTAGTTGATATAAATGGGATTTTCATGCAGAATTAAGTTTTCGTTCAAATTTCTGATTAGGATCATTCTGATGAGGCGATTCCGTGACTGTTATTAGGTGTTCATTGAATAAGTATAAATAGGGGGAACATGGGTTCTAATGCCCCCCCCGCCTTAATTTATATGAATGGGTGTTTTAAGCAGAATTTTCAGATTTCGTTCAAATCTCTGAATAGTTTTGGAAGTTTAATGGTTAAGTATAAAAGAGGGGATAACTCCTTTTAAATTATATAAATGTTAAATGGGCTTTTATTAAGAATTACCTCATTTGCTCTGAATTTTGGAAATATATTTTTTATATGATAAAGCATGTATTTGATAGTATAGGAGGTTCAATGATTAAGTATAAAAAAAGAGAAAAGGGGAGAGCTGTTTCCCCTTCTTAATTTTTTTTCGAACGGAATTAACCCTTGAAAATATAAGCCTTTAATGTACAATTAGTATTTGTAGCCTGTGAGCTCAATGCCATCAGTTTAACTGGGCAGTATTCTTTATTTTATTAATTTTGAGCTTAAACATACAAATTTTGTCCTCTCGCCTCTGCTATTAAAAAAAAAATCACACCGAAACGAAAAAAACACAGAAAATATTTTATTAAAAAATGTGACATTCATGCATGGAATCCAGTTTCAAGTTTTTAGCTTATTCCAGTAAAAAATTCCATATTTTTAATAAAGTTTTCCGGAATTTGTACAAAGTTAAAAAAATTTTTTGGGGTTTTTTAGATATTTTTCGCATTTTGTGAGTCTGGCAGATCAACAATAATGTGAAACAAAACTGAAATAATTTTTTTAAAAAATGGTGAAACAAAGAGAAGAATAATAATGATATTTGTTATTTTAGTACATAATTATGTAATAAAATTAATTTTTCATAAGAACCTCGAAACATATCAATTTTTGCACACGCATTATATTTTCACGCCAAAATGGCGCTTTTCCTTGTTTATTTGCAATCCTGTGCTTTTCGAGCAAACCCTGGTTTCTACGGCAACGGCTGTAATTCGGCTCTTGTAGAATATCCAGTGCTGCCAAGTTAAGGTGAAACGAAGTATACGTGTTATCTTAACAGCACTAGAGTAACATTTCATCACGTGGTCGGACAAAACCGATACCCAGATGTTTGGACATAACCGGGAAGTTTCCGGTCTTCTCAAGGTCTGGACAGAGTGCATTAAGTATCTTTTAGCTGTCTTACCACACTATATAAAGTCCACTCCAGTACAATCGGATCCTAGGTTCATCAGAAAATCAGACAAGTGGCGAGGAAATTCAGTTATCCTTACAATTTAGAACTCGAATAAGAAAAAAAAGAAAGCATGGAAAAACAAGACAAGAAGAACTTAACCCTGAAGCGAAAAATCTCCATAATGACAGAAAGGAAAAATGGAAAAACTGATGTAAAAAAGACAAGTCTAAAGGAAAAAATACCTTTGACATGAAACGAGAAGAAAGATGAAAGTGAAGCATGCATCTTTTGCGACGGCTTATATGAACAATCTAAACCTAAGGAGAGTTGGATGTAATGCTTTTACTGCAGAGGATGGGAATATGAACCATGCAGCAATGCAAATGAACAAGATCGCACTTTCATTTGTGATTTTTGTGCCTAACAATTTTAACTCTTTAAAGTGCAGGGTGGTCATAAAAAACTTTGCTGGTATATGGAGCTCTAGCGACCAGTCAGTTCAACAAATATGAGCTCAAGCTTCTGTGAACGGCAACAAAATGGCGCTCACGGTTACGGTTATAGTTACAGAAACTCGAAATTTTCCAATAGCAACACCCATTTTTTTTATCGCAAAATGCTCAGTACATGCGAAACCCTAAAGAGCGTTGGAACCGAACGCTGGTATATGGAGCTCTAGCGACCAGTTAGTTCAACAAATATGAGCTCAAGCTTCTGTGAACGGCAACAAAATGGCGCTCACGGTTACGGTTATAGGTACAGAAACTCGAAATTTTCCAATAGCAACACCCATTTTTTTTATCGCAAAATGCTCAGTACATGCGAAACCCTAAAGAGCGTTGGAACCGTACGTGTATAGCAAGAGACAGGCACGTTATGCACGCACAAAAAACTCTTCTGCGAATATCCCCCCCCCCCATGAAAACACGATTGGGGCGCAAGGAGTAAATTTGCATATGACACAGAGTCTGTGAACTAATCTCTGATTGCAACACGGATCGGAGAAAGAAAATTTATCTTTATTACACATTTTCCACATGGGTGCCATCACAGGCAATTACACATTGCATGGTGGTGACCGTGGTCAATACAGCCGAACGTTCCATCGCATGAGGGATGTTTACAATCTCACTTTTTATAGAATCTTTCAAATCCGGCAAAGTTTGCGGATTGCACATGTACACTCTAGATTTTAGATATCTCCAGAACCTGAAATCGAAAGGAATAAATAGTATTATTGAGGTCGGGGGATTGCGGAGGCCATTGACGTTACTAGTTCAGGTGAAATATGTGCCTCGTCTGTTCATAATATGCGAAGATTACGATCGTTATCTCCATCATATTTGATAAGAAATTCATGAACAAAGTCTATATGTTGTTGATGGTCTCTCACTTCCAACATCTGGGCGCGCTGGTACCGGTAAGGAAACATACGGATTATAGAGCGCAGTAGCTTTAAGACCATTGATTTTGGTATATCAAATACACGAGATGCACCTTTTGTAGTTTGCATGCGTCCTCTGGTCACTGTGTGATGTAATTCCATTACAGTATCTTTAGGAACAGTTGGTCGTCCGAATCGCAGACTATCACAGGAGCAGCCATTTTCTTCGAATTTAATTACTAAATTACGAAAAGCTTGTGAAATGCATAGGCCACGTATTTGGCGATAATTTTGGACGGTAAACGCTCCAGGTTTTTGCAGCAATCATCTCATTTTGATAAGTCTTATCAACTCACCACGAACGAATTCATTTTGATGTCATATGCGAGCTTCAACTGAAGAACTAACATTCCCACTCTACTTTTTATCCGTTTTCTACGCTGACTATCTGGCAAACGATGTTCCGTGATTGGTATTTTGTCTCTGTCATATTCAAATTTTCTTCGTGCGCCTTGGTCGTGTTTTTTATGGAGCCGTTCGTAGAGCTGATTTTGTGGGAGTATAACGCTTCCGTTTATTGCAGTAATCATACCATTCCAACGCTCTTTAGGATTTTCGCATGCGCTGAAAAAAATGGGTGTTGCCATTGGAAAATTTCGAGTTTCTGTAACTATAACCGTAACCATGATCGCCATTTTCTTGCCGCTCACAGAATCTCGAGCTCATACCTCTAAATAGCTATATCTGAAATTCGACCTTGATCGGTTGAACGGACTGGCCGCTAGAGTTCAACATATCGGCAAAGTTTTTTTTTATGACCACTCTGTATAACTCAACTCATTGTTATTTTATGTAGATTTAATATAGATTCACATCCTATAAGTATGATATGTCAATTTTCCTTTAATAAATAATATTATTGTAAAATTACTATGTGCTTTTAATTATTATTTCCAGGACATTGTAAACGTCTAAAAAAGTTATGTTATGATCTCAATTGCTATTGTTTGCGATTGAATGACTACTTTTTTGTTCGTAAGGAACCAATTTATCGTTTTAATATAAATTTTGACTGTTTTGGTCACGTAGTGCACAAAATTAAAAAGAAAAGCATTAGGATCCCGGTTTTATCCGACTTCCCCCTATATATTTATATTCATTTTACTGATGTGAAAGACGCTTTCTTGTCACTAAGGCTAGTCATTTAAAAGCATGCCACTGTGTGTTAATGCGTTAATCAGATAAATACTATGGTATTCATGACTGGTTTGCATTGAGTGGATCTCGCATACAACCTCACTTGTTTTTAACAATTAATTAATAGTAGAGCGGTCATTTTGACTGCTACCATATGAGTGCATTTCGGTTCAAACCCGAAATTGTATTTTAAAAAAGTAAAAAAGATACAAAGAGGGAAAAATTAAACTATTTTAAATCAAAATTCTGGTATGAAATGCTTTTATAAAACTTGACTAAAATTATAAAACTTGACTGCCCTTTCTAGAGTTAAAGCCTAGCAGGAAAAATGTGGCACGGACCATGGAGGTGTTCTGAAATTTGCGACATAGTTTTGAAGCGCTCTTAGTACAGATGATAAGTTTAAACTGTAACCAAGGGTTTTATTTTAGCTACACTGTAAAACAAAAGATTATTACTACATTGAATTTTGTATGTGGAATGCCAAATAAAGTTTAAATATGCACTATTTTTATTGTTGGTACCGAATTAATTATAAAAAATAATAATAATAAAAACAGAACAAAAACAGTATAAAATAAGATTAAAAAAGTTGTAAAATTTTATTATATAGGTATTCGTACTTTTCTAGTATTTATAGCTATACCCAAAACTACATTGTATATATTTTTTACAAAGTTTTATTATTTTTTAGCAAAGATTTCTTTCAATAATGTAATACAGATAATAATTCTTATATTTATTGTACCGAACTCCTTGACCGCGAGTAATAGTCGCACTTGACCTTTTTTTATTTATTTATATTTTTTGCAATAGATAGCTCAGATCTATCTGTGCAAAAAATATTTTTCACTTTTTTGATTTTGATTGTAAAGATATTTTTATAAGGAGGCTTTCACATTCAAAACTGTTCCAAAAACTTAAGTGTCCTTATTAAAAGTACCTGTAAACAAAATAAAAAATAAAATAAAAAACGGCTTTTGTACAGATCAATCTCAACTATCCAATGCAAAAGTAAATAAATAAATAAATAAATAAAAATAAATAATTAATAAAAAAAAAGCATTTAAAAATATTTAAATACAAACGAGATACCTTTATATATTTCTTCCATAGTAATAGCACTAGCGAACGGTTCTTTATATTTGATTGAAACATTCTTTTACGGTTTTTCTCAAGGCCATCGTCTAACTTTCCTATATATTCATGGAATATTACGGATTTCAGGATGCCATAAAGATCCTTGTGCACGACATAGCCGTGAATTCTGAAAGGGACCTGGTCGCACGAATATCCATAGCAACTGCTACGATCCATGAAACGTCCGGTATTTTCGAAAATGTCCTTCAGTCCATGACACGTCGATGTCGTGGCCGCAATTTCGGATATCTCCTGTTATGTTTTTATGCCAGGATTTTTTATTTATTAATGGACTTTTTGTGTGTAATAAAATCTTTATACACTACATTCTGTGTTGGGGCTTTACTGTCTTTGTGTGCCTTTAATCTCGTTAGGATTACGTTTCCGCTCATGCTTTTTTATGCAATTATGATTCTTAACGATGTTCTCTACTTCCCCTATACTTCTTCTTGTGTACTGCACTCGGGGACATATTTTTCCAGTGATATATTTTTACTTTAAATAATTATAGCAAACTTAAGAAAATATCTATACAATATTACATATAAATTATGTACAAAATTACCAGCATCACATTAACATTTTAATAAACCATTTATTATAGAATATTATATTTGTCGTCATTAGCAACTTTTGTTAGAAAATAATGTTAAAATATCTATTCAAATTGAAAAATATTTTCACTCTGAATAGGCACCACTAATAATAAATACTTAACAATGTAGATTCGTGTGTTTTGATTTATTCGATTACAAAGAACATTTTATTCACTGGATTTCTGCTTCTCTATCAGACTTTAGAAATACTACTTCATTTAAAAATTGCTTACATTTTAATTCTTATAATAAATTTACAGTGCAAATGATATTTTTACAAATCGCATAAATAAAAACAATATAGCTTCAGTTGTTGAAATACTAACACTTATCAGTTTATGACCTTTCCAAGAAACCTAATAAAATTACTCTACTAGAACATGATTTAACGTTTTCTTTTAAATGTGCCAGAACTAGCATTCTGAAAAATTTGAGCTCGTTGCAAAATAATTTTGTCTGTTGCATCTTTTAATACCTTGATAGTGTTTTAGCCAAAAGATAATCTCTGTTCTGCCGCGGTTAAATTGAAACAAATAATTTGCTACTAATGATATGCCAGGACGTGTTCTATTGGCTAAGTATAAAATATAACGCATTAATTCTTGATAAAAATTATACCCATCAACTCATTTGTTAGAAAGTGTCTTCTATCTTTTCACCTCTAATTATGGGTGTTTACGAAATTTTTTTTTATTTTCTTATTATTATATTTAACCAAAATGTTCAATTTAGGACAAACGTATGCTATTATTATGTCTAAGAAATCAGTATTCATATTTTCATACAATTCCAGTGCTCTTTTAGAAACAATATCTTTATAAATTACTTGATTATTGCAATAAATAAATAAATAAATAAATTATCTACGCAACATAAATAGTTAAAATTCTCGGTTTTAATAAATATTCAATTATTAAAAAAATAAGCTGACTTAATCCACTATCAGACACTTAGATATAATTTTCATATAATATCCATATTTCTGCCAGACTTTAAATATCCAGGCTGGCATTTGAACCAAGAATTTCTGGCGAAATTTGACAGTGCTCTACCAATTAAGCTATCCTGTACAAATCTGGCTGATCTTTCTCACGCAGAGAACACCTTGTTGATTATGACAAATGTTCCGATATCCAAAGTTTCTTAGAGTTCCACTACCAGATACTTATTCTGTTGAGATGATTCAGATATGAGAAAAGCTGTAATAATCAACAAGGTTATCTGATTGAGAAAAGTCAGCGAGATTTGTACAGGATAGTTCAAAAATGCCTAGCTCGAATGCTTATCAGGGCATTTTTCAACCACATGGAAAATTATTATTCGTAAAAACTTTGTTTAATTTTATAATTTTCCCAAACACTCTTTTTTTCAACATTTTTCTAACACAGTTGAAAAATGTTTGAATTTATATCTTTACCATCTGCCTGAACGTGCATAAATATTACAAATATAGTCGAAAGGCAATGAAATTGATATATGTATTGATATTCACCTATGGTATGTTCAGTACTGGAAATGAAACTTGTAGCAGTTATTTTTTGAATGTTGCTTTATTGATGCACCCAAAAGAATATCGTTACATTGCGGTCTTTTAGGATAAATCGTTTGCGGTGATTTTTAAGTGCGTTCGTAACTATGTAAATACGGAGCACCTATGGTCGTCATTTTATTCGTCCGTCGTTTGCATATAACAATGCAAAAACTATCCAGCCAAACCGTTTGAAATTTAAAATATATAATTATTACATAATTTTATTGAGTCATCGGATGTGCAGTTTAATCACAGGTTTCAATCATAAGTATGTCTTCACATTTCGGTCATTGGAAAAAAATAGTTTCAAGTGCATTTTGAAGATGTTAATCTCTTCAGAACATAATACAATTCCCATGCATCTATGAAATATACATTAAAATATACATTCTGTTCAATCTATGTTGCAAAGAATATTTTTTATCAATATACAGTGACACATAAAGCTATTCCATTAGATAATGGCATAGGAGGAAACATTGTTTGACGCGAGTTTTAATTATATTAAAGTATGAAGTAAAGTACATTTTATGGAATTGATATACATTGCTGAGTTTCTAGAATGATTAGGTTATTTACAGGGACAATAAAAAGTTTTTCTTACCTTACGGCCTATGGGTAAAAATCGTTTCAAATGAATTTTAAAGATGTTATACCCTGTGAAACATATTAAAATTTATGTGCGTGTACGAAGTGAACTAAAACATGCGTTCTAAAAATATGTGGCGAAAATAATAGTTATTTATTTACAGGGCCACGCACAAATATTCCATTACGTATAGGTGGAAATATTGTTTGGGATGCGTTTACATTATATTAAACTATTTCACATTTTATGAAATTGAAATACGTTGCTGAGGTTTACTTCAAGTTAATTCCTGTATAACAGAAAGCATTTAACATTTACAGGGACACTGAAAAGATTTCGGATATTGCATTGTATTCGAAGTACTGTATCTTTTAAAAACTTCGTTATAGTAAAAACGCACCTCATTTGCTATGTTTGGCGTGCAGTTTCAAATTTGTTAATAATGGTTCAAAATTCCAAACGCATTGAAATTTATATGTATCTCTGAAGCACACTATAAAGTGCCTTCCATATGATTTCGTATAGATGGCTTTCATCGTGCAGTTACAGAAACACTCGAAAATTTCCAATATATTACGGTCTGCTATGGAGAAAAATCGTTTGAGTTATTATTAATTTTATTCATGTTACATTGCTTCAATCATATAAGAATTGATATATATAATGAAGCGCATTGCAAGATATTTACATAAAATGTGATGTGCAAGCAACCAACATTGATAGATAGAGACACTCAAAATAATTCCGATACGGTACACTCTATGAACTATAATTGATTAAAGTGTAATTTCTCTTGTGGTACGCTTTTTAAAAGTAAAATTATAAAATACATATATTTCTTAGGCTGTATAAATTCTGCCCATCACATATAAGGCTGCAAAAAACATTTGAAGTGCATTTTTGTTTAAATTGGAAATGGCTGAAGCAGAATTTTCAACTGTGCTATGCGTTTTCCAATTGACCTATATTTTACCATACAATGTATTACATGATAAATCTGTAGTTCATATATTTGGAAAAAAATCTTTTTATTTTTGATGAGAATTTCAGAAATTGTGTTTTCACATGCGCTCATGCATTTTACAAATTGTTCATTTAGACATGTTTTTTCATCTTATCAAACTGTGAAGTTTTACTATACAGTGTGTCCACTCTCAATGGTGGCCAATGGCTAATTTCTTAACAGTTAGTCATACACATATAGTTCCAATTGCAAAAATGCTTTTAAAAAGGTAAAAGATTATTTTTAAGCGATTTAGGTTTTTAAAAAAATATTAAAAAATTATGAAAATTAAATGTTTATACGGTTTCCCGTCCTATAAGTGATATTTAGTAAAAATTTTCCATAACCCTAACAAGCAATACAAAAAAGGCTCCACATTAATCTAACATTAAATTTGACAGAGTTATGAAATTTTAATTCCACGACTTAAGCCACCTTTCTGTAACTGAAAATGGATGAGCTGGACGAAGGCTTAAAGGAACGTACGCTAAGTGCTTAAAGTATTATGAAGAGCGTCCATTTCCAATGCTGTCCAATTGCTAATTCCTAAACCACTTGTCACAGTCATACAGTTCCAATTGCAAAAATGTTGTAAATGAGGTAAAGAAATTTTTTAAAGCGATTTAACTGAAGGTGCTGCCATCGTATAAGTTTTAAAGTAGTGTTAATTTTTATTAATTAACTTCCAAACTGGACAAAATAATTGAAGACTCGCGTTTAGAAATTCTCTTTATCAAGAAAATCAAATTTTGGGAAATCGCGAAAAACCTTCGAATGCGTCCATTGGTTTTTATTATAAATTATGAGACTGTAGTGTTACATTAGTGCAGATTGGTATAGACTGATATAGAAAACATAAGCGATAAGGCGAGTTTTGAAATTTACATCCCCAATTGTATTTTTATATAATTTTTATTTTGTAAAGAAATGAAGCTGTTTCTTTTCATGGTTTTATTTCAAAAAGGTGTATTATTTTGATGAGATTTTATTTTACTTATGACTTTCGTAGGTTTAATTCGTATACTTATTTATATCCAATGCCAATGTAATGTTAATATGATTTTAGGTGCGCACCATTATTTATTTCTTAGGACTACAGCCAATTCCATTAGCTTAAATAATCTGATTGAATTTAAAATATGCATCATTTTGTAACGGATTGGTGGCTGTTGCTTTTCGAAATTTAATTTAACAAAATTTCTGTTTTTTTTTTTTTTTTTTTTTTTTTTTTTTTTTTTTTTTATATATATATATATATATATATATTTAGTACAAGTTGTTGTATTTTCTGCTTTAATTTGTAAACATTAACATAATTTTTAAAATAGTATTGTAAAAATTATTTTAGTCTGAATGTTTAATTTTATATCTGATGTTTATTTTTATTTCGAGGAAATTTGTGACTCACCCCTATTTTGCAGCAAAAAAGATGTTTCAACTTTAAATAGCTATCACTGAGTCAGTTTTAATCGCAGAGGAATAGGACTTTTTTCTTCTTACTAGTTAGAGTAATGGTAAAAATTTACTAAATATTACTTATAGAACCGGGAGACCGTATAAAAATTTAATTTTCGTACTTTTTAATATTTTTTTAAACCTAAATCGCTTAAAAAAATACTCCTTTACGTTTTTTAACGCGTTTTTGCGATTTGAAGTACATGTCTACCAGTAACAGTTTAGAAATTAGCCATTGGCCATCTTTGAGAGTAATCACCCAGTAGAACTCCCGTTGAAAAATGTTTCATTTTTTGGTTATGTTTGATTTTATGTTTAACTATTTTTTATATATGGTGTTACAATACAAAAAAGTGCCTTCCAAATCATTATAAGAATATGCCGTTTTATATATATAAAAAAAACTTAATAAGCCAGTTTGATTTCCCCTGGAAATGCACTTATAAATTAAAAAAATTCAACGTAAAACTTTCATTAGACTAATTTTCATCGTCTTTTAAAGCATGGACAATTTTAACGCAGACTTTTTATCAATTTCCTTTTTCCAAACATCTTTTAAAATTCTCATACTTGTTTTATTTAATAAATGCTACTTACTTTTCGGTGCTATATTTCCCAATTGCAACAATTAACATTACCTTTTTCTTCTAAGTAAATATTCTTAAGATTTTAGGTGATATTTATTTAAGTTTTAATCTTTCTTAACGCTGAATTTCGAACTTTTCATTTTTATTAGATATTTTACATTTGGAAGGTTTTTTTTTCTCCTCCAGCGCAACATAAGGAAATATCTCTGTCGGAGATTTCTCGATTTTTAATTTTTATCTTATCCAGTCTGAATTTCCAACTATGAACATTTTTGTTAATTTTAAGCAATATATTAATTTTACAAAGCTTTTAATTAAAAAATCTAATATTTTAATTTTTTACACTTTTCAACAAAGTTGAAAAGTGTTTATGATTTCGATTTGTTTGTGCGTCTGGCCGTAGCCTGCGCTCTAAATTTCCCAAATATGCTCAGATTACCCTGAAAATTTTCAAAGTTATTGATAATGACACAAGTTGTTTCAGGTTAGTATTCGGTGTAAATCAGCCAACAAGTGGCACCTCTATGCTGCATTTTGCATGAATTATGTGATTTTAGGAGACAGTCTTATCTCAAGAACCAACGCATGGAATTTCGTATTACTAGGATTTCCATCATCGGCATAGATTGCCATTTAATTTTGGCACTGTGATAGCAAAATTTTGAAGTATTAACGAGTTTGAGATAAAAGAAAATTTTGGGATTGCCATATCCGACTAGTTTCATTATTCGTATACAAGCTCTAACAGTTAACCTGTTCTGAGAATGAGGTATTTTTTACTGTCAAATTAGCCTAATACCACACCTACTTAGAAATAGGATTTGTTTCAAATTTTAATTTTCATAATGTTGTGTATGTAATTACAGTAATTTTTCAGCTATCTTTATTAAAATAAAATCGCTATAGGCTGTCATAAAATATTGTTTACGAAATATTTTTCAATATTAAAAATAAAAGTGGGTTAAATGCCTAGAAAAGATGATTAATGATGAAATTTAATGATTTTGCGACTTATACACTGTAAAAAAAATCTGTAACCTTAGTAATCTAAATTATCCGAAATCTCTTATGCTTACTAAAATTTTATGTGTACACTGTACAAGAAAATGATGTCAATCTACAAAACTTGTAAGCAAAACTAAAACCATCTGTAACTTTACAAAAGAATTTACTAAAATTTTGGTAACTTTACTAAAATTTTATCTATAATGCTTGTTATCGTTACTTAAAAAGTTCTTGGAATACGATTTCCCAAAAAAATTCTTAGTAACCTTAAAATTTGTTTGATTCAAAGTGCAAATCTGTATCTGTTACATGAATTTTTATTGTTGCCGTTACATAAAAAGTTCTTGGAATACAATTCTACTAGAAAAATTTTTGTAATTGCCCAAATTTTTTTTTACAGTGTAGCGGGACTAGCGGCCCGCCCTCGCTTTGCTTCGGGTAGTCCCGTGTCACTACTGACCCCGCAAATTGTTACTACCACTTCATCCCATTAAATTCAACTACTAAAACCATTAAGCTCCTTTTAAGTAGTCGGGTAAAAAGTAGCCTGTATGTTAATCTAAGGTGCCAGATAACTCCATATAAAGTTTCATAAAAATCGATCCATCCGTTCTTAAGTTATAGATGGTGTAACTAACACGACTTTGTTTATGGATATAGATTATAGCAGCCCGCCCAGGCTTTGTACGGATATTAAAAAAAATTCAAGTTATAAATTTTTACACACATACTCATACTCTCTTCTTTGTGAGTGGAGTTATTAAAAAAGTGTAAACTTATAAAAGAAAATTCGGATATTAGTATTATTTTTTATTTATTTGTAATTCATACACTACATTTTTACTTATTTACTTTTTACATTTTTACCTATTTATTTTATTTTTACAACAATTACAGGATGTCTTTATACACAATAAATCTTGTAGGGTTCAGCCTACGTTTGCAATGTATAAGCGGAAAAAATGAAATTATTTACGACATCACATTAAAAACCTCAAAAATAACAGTATTTCTTCACTATTTAATGGACGTTATTATACATATAAACCTTCCTCTTGAATCACTCTATCTATTAAAAAAAAACCGCATCAAAATCCGTTGCGTAGTTTTAAAGATTTAAGCGCACATAGGGATATAGGGACAGAAAAAGCGACTTTGTTTTATACTATGTAGTGATTATGTATTTAGAAAACAAGATTGTTGAAACAGCAACAACATAAAATAAATACATAGACATGGAAAATCTATTGATAAAGTTAAAATAAAATAAAATAAGCTCAGAAGATAACTCAAGACAAAATCATATGTACAATAATGTGAGAAATTAAATAAACATACATTTTTATTTTTATTAGTTACTTATTTTTCGTTTTAATCTGTTTTTCTCTTTTCTTGCGATACTTTTAACTTATATTGCTCCATTACTTTATTTATTTTTGTTTTTCAAACCTTTTCTACGAAAACTGTAAAAATGTCAACTAGACTTTCTTTTCCTAACCATCCTGTGGTCTTTAAGGGAATTTTATATATTATTTTCATAAATCATATGATTATCCCTGTTATATCATTTAAACATAAAACTAGTTTTAACCTTTTATTTACCGCATTATGAATTCATGAAAATTTTACATTCTAAAGCATTTTACGCAAATTGTTTAAACTAAATTAAAAGATCTACGTAATCATTTAATAAATATTTGAAAAATTTTAGAAGGATTTTAGAAGGATTGAAGGATTTAGAAGGATTAATTAATTTTTAATTTATAGGGATTTGTGCAATTTTTATAACTCCACACAAATCTTTTCTTTTTAATTATTTTCTTAGTATTTTGTGGAATTATAAAATGTACAAACATGATGTTCTTGCAATGTAAATATAGAAATATTTCCTCATTGAAAAATCCTCATCTCCCTCTCTCAGCGCCAAAAAAGCTGAAAATATGCAAAGGCAAAATAAATTCTCCTTTTAAAAGTATTTTTGTTTTGTGTAACCAATAATGTTTTTGGAAAAAGATAAAGTAATGTATCTGTAACCCATTCTAAACAGTATTACAACTAATTGACATATTAAAAGAATTTTACAATAAGTTATTTTAATTGTACTTATAAGTACCGTCGGTAGATAAAAGGCTAATCGATCATATCTTGGTTTCCCCTCTACTTTTTATTAAACATTAAATCTCTTAATTAGCAGTCGGACTAGTGACCAGCGCATTGGACTTGTGAAAAAGTTATATTACAAAACATAATCCAAAATAATGCGAGTTAAATAACAGTATTAGAATATCTCATTAATTTCTGGATAAAATCCATTTTGATTTTATCGCCATGAAAGAATTTGTTTCAAAAAGAGCAAAATACATCGAACATTTTGACATAAATATTTTATAAACAAAACGAGTAAATGATATACATATATATATATATTAAATATGGGCTTGATAGGTTTTCTACTTCTCAAAAATAAAATTGTATTAACGTGAATCGAAATATTTTACCTTTTTTTAAAAAAAATAAAAGATTATTAATATGTTCAGGGCGCCACAACGACTATTATTTAATTCTATTTCACATTAGTTTTTCAAAACAAAAGTCTGTTATATGTACTTTGACAACATTTTCAAGGGAAACATATAACAAAATGTATATTTTTAAAGATAGTGATTGGAACAGAATGTAAAAATAGTAGCTTGTGATAGCCCTGTTTGTGCACAATACAGTGTGCGTCATAAATTCGTGCAAACTTTAAAACTCTATTATATAAGAAGTAATGATCGGAAAATTTTTCAGTTTGCGCAATTATGATCAGACAAATTTTGGATTTTTTTCCCATGCGTAATAAAAAATGATTTAAAAATAACCCGTAGGTGGCGCTCACAATCCATATTGCGATGTTTTATGCAAATCAAGAAAACACAAACAGGCAATGAAACAAATTCCAATAACATGACACTGTGCATTTAATTTAAGGTAGTAAGAGATGCTCAACTAGGGTTCGTACGACTCCTTGGACTCCTTAGAAACTACTTAGAAATGAAAACGTTCCCAAGTAGTACTTAGAACTACTTAGATAAACAAAATACTCCTTAAAAACTCCTTAAATTGCATTGCAGTTTTGGACGCGAGCAAAATCGCTCCCGAAAAAAAAAAAAAAAAAAAAAAAAAAAAAGAAATCGCAATTTTAAAGCGCACGGTAAACCCTTTATGCACGTCAATCACCAGAAGCACAGCAGTGATTGGTTGGGATCATACTAATAGCCACTAAAGTGATTTACTTTTCATTGATCATAAGGGAAAGAAAAGGGAAAAGAATAATCCAGACACACCTCTAAGCTTCTGATTTCAAAAAGTGATTACACTGTTTAATTCCTTCCCAGTAGATGTACAACTTTGATTTCTTCTTCATAATACGATTTATCATGATCAACTTTGCTGATAACGGTCGATTGAGGGGGGATTCTCGTCCGAAAATACCGAAAATTCCGAAAATTTAAGGCATTCTCTTCAGAAAATTTGAAATTGGGTTATCAGTGCCACTTAGTGCCAATTTGTACGGTTTTGCGCGGAGAAAGAACAATCGCGGAGAAATGCAAATTTCGTGAAAGGATCGCTGGAAAAGAACACATTTCGTCAATATTTCGTGGAAAAACGACGATTTCGTTAATGTTTTTGTCACCGAACTTTGTCAAAATATCGCTGAAAAACGCAAATTTCCTGTGCTGATCGCGATTAAAACTGCAGTTTCACCAAATATCGCAGATAAAACGCCAATTTCGTTAAAAGATCGCGGGAAAAAAGCCGTTTTCGATAAAAGATGGCTTACAAATATTTTGTCAAAAGATCATTGAAAAAAAAGTCGATTTCATCAAAAGATTACAGAAAAAACGCCGATTTCGTCAAAAGATCGTGGGGATAAAACGATGTTTTCGAGAAATGATCATGTAAAAATGCAAATTTTGTCTAATAATCATCGAAAAAACGTCGATTTCATAAAGAAAAAACCCACGGGAAAACGCTGATTTCGTCAAAAGATCGCAGAAAAACCGCCGATTTCGACAAAAGATCTCAATAAATAGTCGATTTTGCTAAAATATCACAGATAAATCGCTGATTTCGTCTGAAGATCTTGGGGAAGCGCCGATTTCGTCTGAAGATCGCGGATACCCCCCCTATCGCGGGGTTTAACTCGCGGAATCCTTGCGGAATTGGGGCTGTGCAAGTGCATGCTACATAGATAACAACAAAAGTGGCAAGTGCTTACAATTTTTCGGACTCCTTGGATTTTTTATGTACTTCTTGGATTTTTTCTTCCGAACTCTGTATGAACCCTGAATGATCACCACCACCAGGTAATAGGCAAGTTAGGCACATCAGTAGGCCTGTTACAGCTGCGTGTAGCATGTCGATATCGTTGCCTCCAACGGTCCACTGAATGGCTTCTTTCAGATCATCTGTAGTATCCCAATCAATCAAATACAGCTTTTTTGTGAATTCAGTCCTTTCTCCGTGCGAAACTTTCGCAGTGCTATAGTTGTGTAGTCATCATTCTTGTAGAAAAGTTTAACCATCAGCGCTCGATCTGGTAACAATAGAATGATGACAAGATCGAATGAGGAATCCATTTTCAGCCAGATGTTTTATTGCTAGCCTGATTTGCATAAAACGCCTCAGTATGACGTCTCAGCGCTCTCTATCGGTTACTTTTGGAATCATTTTTTATTATACATGGAAAAAAATGCAAACCCCATCTGATTATACTCGTACAAAGCAAAAATTTTCCCGAATATTACTTCTTTTATTATGGATTTTTAAAGTTTGCACAAATTTATGACGCGCCTGGTATTTGTTCATATATATATTAACATTAGTTTTGATTTCATTTATAAATTTCGTAAATTATCATTACTATGTAAAATAATTTATTATACATTTTTAGTATGTTTTTTATCTACTAAATAAAGTCCTATGAATCGAAATTCTTCTCTTTTTTTTTCTCTTTAATTTGATAAATATTAGACTTTGTTTGTAAATTCATTAGTTCGTAATCGTAGCTGATTTGCATAAAATGCCTCAGTACGTCATCTGAGCGCCCTCTATCGGTTACTTTTGGAATCGTTTTTTATTATACATGGAAAAAAATCTAAAACCCATCTGTTCGTACTCGTGCAAAGCGAAAATTTTCCCGAGCATTACTTCGTTTATTATGATTTTTTAAAGTTTGCACGAATTTATAACGCAACCGGTATTTGGTCATATGTATATTAAAATTAGTTTTCATTTCATATATAATTTTCTAGAATTAAATATTACTATTCAAAATAATTTAGCATATATATTATGTTTTTATCTTCTAAATGAAGTCTTATGAATCGAAATTCTTCTCTTTTTTTTTCTCTTTAATTTGATAAATATTAGACTTTGTTTGTAAATTCATTAGTCAATTAGTTAGTAAATTCATCATTCTTTTTAAAAATTTAATTTTTTTTCATGCGTTTAGATAATAAGTTTTGTTGATCAAATCAATATTTTTCCTAATAAGTCTAAAAAAAAGAACAAGGTAGTATTTCATGGTAATGACTCTAAATTGATTTTTATTTTCTTTCTTTAATTGGATTTAGATGTATATATAAAGTAATAAAGTTTTGTCTATCGATTGAAATAATTAAGTTAGGTAAATTTATTTAAATTAACACTGGGAGTAAGCAATTGATTTTCAAAAAATGCGTTAGAAATATTTGGTATTTCATTAGAAGACCAATATATTGATTATCTAAATGTTATATGAAAACAAGCTTTTCTATTTATATGCTACCTGTATCGATCACTATTATATATCCATAGATGATAAACTGGTTAAAAAAGTGTTTTCGGTATTGAAAAAATCATTTTTTAAAACATTTTTTGTATATCACACCATGCATTTCATAAATATATTTCCAAAAGCCGTTTTTAAAAATTTAAATGTATTGCTAGTTTGCTGCAACAACGTCATAACTCAAAAAATCTGGGTTTTTCAGAAGATGCATAACAAATTTTAAATACTGAATGAGTTTTTGAAAAATAAATGAAAACTGTTTCTAATAACTAAATAATAGTTGTGACAAGAATGTGAATTAAAAGTCAAAATGAATACTACATAACTTAGTTTAAGGCTTAGATTAAGGCTCCTGTCCCTCTACGAGCTAATGCTATTCCTATTCCTATAGGGAGTTTATTTTCTAATATCTCATTTGCATTTGGATATTATAAATGTTTTTTGCTTGGATAGATGAGGTCATCTTCTACATCGCTCTTTTTTTACATTTTCGATTTCGGTAGCAGATATTTTTATAAAGTTACTTTACTTTCAAAACCGATTCCGAAAATGAAAGTGTCATTTTAAAAAATATAACCTTTGAAAGACAACCGTATTTATGTTTATTGTCAGAACCAACAAAGAGTTTTTAGTAAAAAATATTTAGTAAATTTATGATAAAATTCTGTAATTACTTAACATTTACTTTGAATGTAATTTTTAATTTTTATTTCGTATTTTAAACCGTAATTAACCTGGGATGATACGGCCTAAACGGAAAGTTCAGGTCAGTTACCGCTCACTGAAGTGGCACTTTACGTGTTAAAATAAGTTGGTAATTGAATGTTTGCAATCCCATTGTTTCAGTGAACAGCTATACCTATGCAAGAACTGTCATACATTTGAATACACGGTTTAATTTATTAAAAGTTTCATTATTGTAATTGCAATTTACAATTGGAAATAACATTCGTCTTATTAAAAAAAAAAAAAAAAAAAAAAAAAAAAGTTTAAATCATGAAATTGTTTATAAGTTTTTTGAAACACCCTTCATTATTCAAAATAAGGTTACGTGGAGCAACTGTGCCATAATTTCACAATGTGACTCTAGATTTTCTGGCAATTCAGTCGCCAAAAGCTAATGTTCATTCGAATTAAAGTCTGAACTTTCGTACATATGTTCATTTAGGTTCACTCTAGCAGACAGAAAATTTTAAAATTGCATTTTAAGGTATAAAAATAAAATATATGTATATTTTTCATCTTTTATTTTTCATGGGTCCAATTGCCCTATAAAAATTGAACATGGACTAGGAGAGTCTATGTTTCACATGACTTTGTTTTTTTTTTAAATATGGAGTATCAGGCCCAGTTTAAAAAAAAGTATTAATGACATAAGAAGTTTTAAACAACCATGATAATATAAATTTTATATTAATTAAAAAATGTTGTAAGGGAAATTTTTACTGTCAAGATGTCTAAATAAGCACCAAATGTGAAATTATTATATTTATTTATGCAATAAACATAAAAATTAAGTAAATATATATGTTTTTTTTTATTAAAGGTAATAAATATAAAACTTACATGGGAGCTTTATGAAAAAAAAAATAAACAAGATAAATGTATGAACAAAATGTCACGTAAGTATTTAAGTATCCTATTTTCTCCTTTGTTTATTCTCTGTAAGTTTAATAAGTTCAAAAAATCTGTAGAGAAGGTAACCATGGTTTTATATAGAACATAAATATGTTTTTACGGTTTCGATAATTTTCTAATAATATCATTTTGACTTATGTACTCCTCTTCATCTGTATCCTAAACTTTTGAGATTTGGCTTCGAGAAGTCACTTATAAAATTTAGTTGGATAGCTGCCGTCTGGCTTTTTAAAAATTTTATTATGTGATTTTACTACTAATGTAATTTTGTTTACGTTAAACAAAAAAAAAAAAAAAAAAAAAGGATGTATTAATTTTTTGTAGAAAGAGAAACTTTAAAACATATTTATAACTATTGGAGTAACTGGATCCCACATTGTCCAGTTACTCCTGACCCCATTCTTGAAAAAAATAAATTTGGTAAATGGATCACTTGGCTTACATTTAAAATATGAAAAAAATATGTATAGATACCTAATAATGTTAATGTATTTATTTGCCCAATCTTTAAAAAAGTGATTGTTTAATAAAATTACTGTCTTTTAATAAAAAGCCGAGGAAGATCAACCAAACAGGCATTGTTTAAAAAAGTAAAAAAAAAAAAACTCTGAATTTTCGGTAACCCATCACAGCAAAAACAGAACTATGACTACGTTGTTTTAAAAAGTAGATATTGGGGGTGCAATGCTGACAAAAAGCTAAAATTTAAAAGTCACCAACGGTTTTTTTAAATAAAATAGTCTATTACCCGGTTACCAAGTGTGTTCAATTACCCCAGATAAGATTAACATGTTTCTTTCCACTCACTCTCTTGATGTAGTCACTGTCAGAAGTACTGACCTTTGTTCAAAATGTTTACTTTTAGACGTAAATTTTCGAGCTTATGTAAATACCTGAGATGCTTGTAACATGAAAATGGATGTCCATTGGATTATTCACATTTTTTACTGATATCGTCTACACATAATTATCATTTTTTAACCACATCGGACAATACATATTATATTATTAAAATGCTGTTAGATTAAATATTATCATCCATATTATTTCTGATGTCAACATTCTTTTTTCTATGCACATACAAAACATATAATGATGAGGGGGTAAAACGAAAAGTTTTTGAACAGACTTCTGACATACTACAGCGATATTTCGTAAAAACATATTTATTTCATTTTTAAAAATGTAGTTAATTATAAATTTAAAAAAAAATACAGCAAAAATTAAACTTGAGGATTACGATGCGAAAGTTTTGAGAGGGTCTACTTAACCGTTTTAGTGCTAAGCAATTTTTGCAAGAATGCACGAAAATTGTGGTACATATTTTGATTTCTTTAAAGGAAAAAATAATGTTGTCATATAAAACACTGTTATTTAGACAAATATCAATCAATTTTAATAATTCTTTTTGTATTATAAAGAACTCGCAGCGCAAAAGCGCTGCGCCGCGGTTTTCGAGATAAACTATCGCAGCGCTTTTGCGCCGCGTAGCAGTCAAACGGTTAATATTTATTTTTAAAAAATGTTCTTTAATGGGATCTAGATAAATTATATATTGTTGCGTATATAGGGTTTTTTTTATCTTATGGTTAGACGACTTCAAACTCTTGTCTCTTAGAAAAGTAGAAAATAATTTATTTACAGATCTTCAGAACAACAGATTCTTCGAAACTCACAAATATTACTAGATATTCAAAAATAACTGTTCAAATCTATCGTACAAGTACAAATATAGGTCCCAGAGACTCTTTATACAATGTCTCAACGCTAAATCACATTCAAAACAATGTAGAGAAAACTCAAGCAAACTTGCTTACAATCGCAGCTCACTCAATGACTGACTGATGAATAATAACAACGACAGCTCGTATTGCTCTCCTTATATGGGTGATTCTCAAAATAGGGGACAATTTCAAAAGCGAAATCTTAAAAAAATTACTGTTAGCAAAATTTCTGAAAAAAATAGGTGTTGTTAATTTAGTATTAGGTATACTTTACATGTAGTCAGCAGAGCTAAATATTTAAAAATTAACTTAAAAAAAAAATAATTAGTATTTTTTGAGCCATGCTAATTACAAAACAAATTGCATGGAATAAATATATTAAGAAATTTTTATTTTCTTCCTGTTTAAATATTTTTTTCTATATTTATTAGCTTTCCTTTTCAGCAAATAGTTTTCATTTTTACATATATACATATAAAAAGAATAAAAACATTACCAAAGAGCAACATTTGTTTACATGAGCAACATTCTGACACTAACAATGTAAGAAGCTGTCTTAGTGACATTCTGACAGATTTAATGCATATTTTAGGGATAATAAATGTAATACCTAAATTTATATGTAAAATTAAACTTTATAAAAGATACAATATAAGCAATGGTTACATTTATGCACATAGGAGTCTTTAGCATGGACAGAAAAACCATGCTAATGACACTGATATTTGTCCATGCTAATGACAAATTTTAATTTAAATAAGATTATGAGCCATAATATAATCACAATGCAATAGTCTTTACTGGGGCTTTTTAAAACACAAAAGTCCTATGCAAATGAGTAAAATAAAAATTTTAATTATAAAAGAAACATGAAAATTATTATCCATTCTAATGACATACAATTGATGTACGCCCCTAATATTCAACTTCTATTCTTAAAATACAATACATGCTTCTATTTTCATGCTGGGAAAAAATGGCTACTTGTCGTTATGAAGAAACTTTATATTTTCAAACTATTGTCATATGTGAAAATGAAATTTTTATTAATAACCAGCTGTTATAGTATGACCTTGTTTTGAAAATAGAATATGGAGGACAAACTTTAATTCTTTTTTTATATACAATAATTTTATCTTTAAAAAGAAATTTATTGGATAAAT
Source organism: Maratus speculifer (assembly GCA_964019185.1). Classification (NCBI taxonomy): domain Eukaryota; kingdom Metazoa; phylum Arthropoda; class Arachnida; order Araneae; family Salticidae; genus Maratus; species Maratus speculifer. Next base: position 48,244,312 of record OZ025290.1, on the reverse strand, counting down.
CCTCTCCTTGATTAATTTAAAAAAAGAATAACATTTGTATTATTTTATAAACATGATATTAACTCTTGAAAAAGCTAATATATACAAGGCACAGCTGCTGTGGACATACATGCTAATGACATTTTGAACATTTATTCTGTTATTTTAAGGTGTTTTTAACTAAAAAGTGAGTAATTCTTGAGTGCAAATAATGAATAATATTAAGACAAACATATCTAAATATAAAAACATAACAGAAAACCTCTCAATTTTTTTTGTATGCCGAAAGACATAAATTGTCCCCTATTTTGAGAATCACCCATATAGGCTCGCAGCATGCGCTAGAAGTTTCCACAGGCTTCTCGAAAAATCCAGAAACCAAGGAAAAACATTCAATGTATCAGCATACCTAAGGGGATTACCATAGAGAGGGAAGGGTTACCACCGCCAACAATCGCCAAGTTTGTCGCCAACTTGGCGATATATCGCCAAATTTGGCGACCAAAATTAGTCGTCAAAAGTGACGCCAACTTGGCGATATCTTTATTATTTCGCCAAGCTGCCATAGATATTCATTGAAAATAATAGACAAGTTTACTTGATAACAGGGGCAAAAGCTAATATTAGTAAAGGAATGGAGCTTAATAAGATTATTTACGTTATTTTACAGTACAAACACTAACTATTTACAAAATTCGTAACAATATTTATTGCATAGTCGTGAATGAGTCGTTTTATACCAGATACGAATGTTCTTTTTTTAGTCAACCTGGTAACTAACTGAATCAAAGATAGGGGAAAAATAACGTGAATAAGAAAACTGATCTGAATCCGACAAATTCAACCGAACCGAAATGGAAGAAAGTTATTTTATATTTTTATCAATTTACCATTTATTTAAAAAATATATACTTATTACGTGATGATATATTACATACACATCTAAATATATTATTAAAGGACAAACAGATCTGTGCGTAACTTTGATGTCATTTCGAAATGGCAATAGCAGACGATCAAATTTTATTTTTATTTACTTTTATTGCGATGTTTTAAATTCCTAAATGTCTCATACTTTAAATCTTTTGACCGTTGAATGAAAAAAAAGATGAGAAAATTATTTTTTTACTTAAATTAATAGAAATTATGTAGTTCAGCCCTTATTTCAAGCTTATATTCTATAATGGAAATTTAAGTTTTATCAATTCAAATATAAAAATAGTCCAAATACAGACAAACCTCGTTAGCATGAACACGCTTAACATGAATTATTTGAATTGTTTTCACAGTTCCCTATAAAAGCAAATGCAAATAATTGATACTGATAACATGAATTACTTGTTATATGAATAAATTTTGATTCCCTTTGAGGTTCATGTTAACGAGGTTCGACTGTAGGTATAAAAATTTAAGACACGTAACAGAACCATGCTTAAAACTTTGAAATTATCAGAAAAAAAAAGCTTGCAATCATCAGAGATCTTAATCTGAAATTGTAAAGTCTAAAAAATCTATATTAAATGTAAAAAATTGGAATTATCAATTTGAAAAGCATATACAAAGTTTTCATCTGTATTCGAGTAATAACTTCTTCTTGTTATTAATGTTCAAATATATAGTTTTTTCACCTAAGAGAAATTTCTAATGTTATTAACGTGTATTTCCTTTTCTTTTTTTTTTCTTTAAATTTCTGAATCATACACTCAAGAGTCGAATCTTATTTCATAATGGACCAGAACTAGAAAAAAAGTTAACTCGGAACGGAAAAAAAAAAAAGATCAATCCTATTAGATCCAAACCGACGGTCTACTTAGGAATCGGACTAATCGTATTAACTCAGGACAATAAATTTTTTCCCTGTTTCAATCGTATTTGAAATCTGTTGAAATTTCAATTCATTGAAAAATTATTTTATCGGTTAGAAATTCGTATTTTTTTTCTTTTAAATAATATTTATTGTATTGTCATAATTTTCAATCACAAGATTAATGAGTTGATCTAAGCTTTTTAATGTGAATTGTAAATTTTAAATTTCGTAATTTATCATTTATTCAAAGCACTTGTCATAATCACGTGTTAGAATTTGAAAGGTCTATATTAAGGTCAACGGCCATCTATATTGATTACTTATTTCAAAAGCACAAATTGAAAGCACGCTTTTGTCAAAATGCCGGTAATTATTGCTATTTTGGAGAGCTTCTTCTCTCTATGAGGTAAATTGATTTCAGAATTAAAATAACTTTTATTGATTACAGCCGAAGAAATTAGAAGCTTTTGACTCGAAAACTAAATTAATTTTATCCTTTGCATGCAGGGAAATTTGCATATTGTTTAGAGTTCGCTGTTTTATACTTCCGGGAATTTGCAGTAAACAAATCAGTGAAAACATACTTTAACAAAGAACGCCGTAATTCTAACTGTTTTGTTAAAGATCTTCTCTCTGTCAGAGCGTCTGATAAAAATAATAGGAGTGGGGCATTGTATTAACTTTAATTAAATACATTATCTATTTTAAAGGGACTTTAAAAAGGAGGAGGTCATCAATTCGACCTGTACGTGTGTGAGGGAGTGACCTTTCCATAAAGGCACTCTAGTATTTCTGAGATCGTGACGTCAATAATTTAACAAGTGTAAGCGTAAAAGCGACATCTATCCTCTCTTTTACTTTAACTTTCTAGAGTGTGTGTGCTCTTTCGGATTTTACAGTTAGCTCGCGGTTATTAGTAATATGTTAATGTGAAGTATCTCAGTTTGCAGCATATAAAAGCTTGGGTTTGTGTGTCTCTGGTGTGTCTCTGGCATTAGCCAGCAGCCAGCGAGTGAGGATCTCTAGTATTAGACAAGCGAAGTGAATTATTGTTCAGCGAAGTGCTAGCGAATAGGAAGTAGCGACGGCCTCCAGCGAAGTGGAAAGGAGTTTGGATAGTTGTTTTGAGCTTCGGCCGTGGTAAGAAAATTTACAATAGTTCCATTTTTGATTATTTGTAAAATAAAGAATTACCCACAGCCACGGGCTGTTTAACTAAGCTTTGTTTAGCAGCTCAGCCAGAAGATAGTGAGAAGTGTTAGGCGGTGCCCCGACTGAGCTAGGCCGAAGCCTGTGAGTATGATTTAGCTGTTCATAGTGTTTTCAGTTGTGTAAATTTGAGACTTGCTCCACTTCCCTTCAGCCATTATCACTTTAATAAACTTTTTTATTTTGTCCTAAATTACTGAGTATGTCTACATTTAACCTCCACCACGACCAACCTACCGTTACAAATGACGCCCACCGTGGGTTCACCGTTACAAATGGCGCCCAACGAAACATCGGACATTATGAGATTGTGCCACGTGTGTATTTCACCGGTGAGGGTGATATTAGTGAATTTTTAGTTAAATTAGATGATTATATTTTGTTCAATAATATACCTGAAAAAAGTAGATACGTAGTGCTTAAATGCTCGTTGAAGGGCGAAGCACTTTTGTGGTTGGAAAATATAGGAAAGTTTTTGATTAATGATGAAGCGAAAAGATTTGAACAAACTGTGATTGAGTTAAAGAAGGCATTTCCTCCAGTTAAAGATAAAAGTATTTTGAGAAAAGAGTTCTACTGTAATAAGCAGAATATTTATGAGTCGGCGTCAAAATTTTATCTTCGTAAGCTGGAACTAAAAAATAAATTAGATTTAGATATCACATTTGAGGAATTGTTGGACATTATTTTTCCTCTTTTTAATCCAAATATACAGGACTTTATTGAGATTAGAGCACCGAAGAATTTTGCAGAAATGCATCAGATATTATCGAAGTATGAGACTCAGCATAGCTCGGATCAACGGGATTTGCGTAACCCTCGTCAGAGACCGGTCACAGATAGTAATTTGAGAAATGAGGGGGAACGTAATTTTGTGAGAGGGGGGCAGCGATTTCCGGATAGTAATTTGCGTAATAGAAATGATGGATTTGGTCGTAATATGTCGAATACGAATAATGGTAATAGGAATTGTGATGGTGCTAATAATTTTAGAAGTGGTGAGAGAAATATGTATGGAAATAGACAGAATAGTGGTTATAATCGTAGTGGGGGAGGACGGAACAGGAATGTTTCTTCGCAACTAAGGAGATTAACTTCGGATGAGAATGTTGAAAATAGGTCAATGCAAAACAAATGTGTTCAGAGGTCGGAAATGTCTTCGGTGAGTTTGAATAAAATTACTATTAATCCGGTTGAGTTACCTGAAGTGTTAATTGTGTTAGATGGTATTGTCGTTAAAAGTGTCTTCGATACAGGGGCAGATAAGTCGTTCATTTCTTTTGATTGTTATCGGAAATATTTTTCGTATAAGAAGTTGAAGAGGTCAAGTCTGGTGGTTCAGTCGGCACAGGGAGTAGCTTGCGATAATAAAGGTTCAGTAGAATTGGAAGTTGAAATTCGTTCGGTTAAGACATGTTGGGAGTTTTGTGTGTTAGATGGATTAACAGTGCATTGTATAGTTGGTGTGGATTATATGAAGGATAGAGGAATTAGTTTGGATTTCTTTAAAAAGTCATTAATCGTGAATAATGATGAGAATGTGAGTAAGAAAGAGCCAGTTTCAGTGTCAGTTAATTTGGAGGAGTCGGGGTTAAGTGAAATCGAGAAGGAGGAATTTAATAAGTTTTTGAATGAATTTGGAGAGGTTTTTTTCTGATAAACCGGGTTTAACGCATGTTGCGTGGCATGAGATTGATACTGGTTTGAAAGCACCTGTTGCTAGTAAACCATATCGTTATGATAAAGTTAAACAAGGTATAATTGATTATCATATTCAAAAAATGCTAGCGGACGATATTATAATGCCGATTGAGTCTCCTTTTGCATCGCCAGTAGTGTTATGTCGTAAAAATAATGGGAAAAGTTTAGATAATCCAGAGGCATATAGGTTTGCAGTAGATTATAGAAAGTTAAATGCGATAACGCAATACCCTTTAGTATCCTATTCCAGTTATTGATGACATTTTGGCTAATATAACGAGTACGAATTATATGTCAACGTTAGATCTTACGTCAGGTTATTTTCAGATTGCAATGAAGCCGGAGGACATACCTAAGACCGCTTTTATTACTCGGGACGGTTGTTTTGCTTTTAAGAGAATGAGTTTTGGTTTATCGGGAGCGCCGGCAACGTTCCAGAAGGCCAAGAATAATATCCTTAAACCTTTGCTTGGTAAGGGTGTCTTGGTCTACCTGGACGACATAATTATAATGGCAGCTACTTTTGAAGAGCATTTAAGATTGTTGAGGGAAGTATTTACGTTGTTAAGAGATGCTGGGTTAACAGTTAAGTTAGAAAAATGTAAATTTTTGAGAAAAGAGATAAAGTATTTAGGAGTTAAAATTACGCGTGATGGTATTAATATAGATAATGAGAAAATTCAGGCAATTACGTCAATGAGTCCCCCCAAAAATAGTAAGGAAGTGGCGACATTTTTAGGGATGGTGGCTTGGTTTGCCAAGTTCATTCCACGTTTTTCGGAGTTATGTGAACCGTTGTATAATTTAAAAAGGAAAAGGGTGAAGTTTGTATGGTCATCAGCGGCTCAGAGATCGTTTGAATTATTAAAAGAGGCAGTAGTTTCCCCTCCTGTTTTGGTTCACCCCGATTATTCATCTCAGTTTGAAGTGTATTGCGATGCGAGTGCAGTGGGGGTTGGAGCGATGTTAGCACAGAAAGGTCGACCTATAGCTTTTGCGTCGAGAATTTTAAATGCAGCCGAAAGGAACTATTCGATTACGGAAAGGGAGTGTCTTGCAGTAATTTGGGCTTTGAATAAATTTCGTTGTTTTTTCACTAATATACCGGTTAAAGTCATTACGGATCATTCAGCTTTGACAAAGTTAACTAATGGAAAGGGTTTGTCGTCTCGTATGGTCAGATGGTGTTTGAAGTTAGCAGAGTATAATGTGGTTATAGAACATAGGGCTGGCAAGGAGAATGCGGTAGCGGACGCTCTGTCACGAAACCCGCATGGTGGTTTAGAGGTCACGGAGGAAGTTAAGTCTTGTGCATTGTCTTCATTGGTGTTAAGGTCGCGAGTGCAGTTGATAAGGGAACAGAAGCAAGATGAAGAGTTTGGTAGTTTGTATCGTTACTTGGAAAATCCTGATGATGTCCCGAGCGCAGATGTGCCTATGTTTGAGAAATGGTCCCAATCTTTTAAGCTTATCGATGGTCTTCTTTTTTATTCTAAAATTGTAAATTCACGTGGAGAATTAAGAGTTTTTATTCCGGCTAGTCTTCGTAAGGCCATCTTGAAAGAATTTCATGATAATCCATTAGCATGTCACTTAGGAATCAGGAAAACTTATGCTCGAATTTGTGAATCCTGCTACTTCCCTAAAATGCGGGAAGCAGTGCGCGCTTATGTCTCCAGCTGTAGCACATGCCAACGTTATAATTATAAAAATGTAAGTCCAGCTGGCAAATTAATTCCTATTAAAGTAAATTTTCCTAATGAATGTGTAGGTGTAGATTTAATCGGTCCTTATCCATTGTCTAATCCTAAAAGATATAGATTTGTGCTAGTTATAGTTGATTATTTTAGTAAATGGGTAGAGTTAGTCCCCCTCAGGAAGGCTTCTGCACCTGCAGTTGCCGATGCATTTTTCGATAATTATATTTCTAAATATGGTGCACCAATTAGGGTAGGGAGCGATCATGGCCCTTGTTTTATTTCTGATATATTTAAAGCCCTGTGTGAGAAGCTGGAGATCGATCATTCTTTTACTGTTCCGTATCGACCTCAGTCTAATATGGCTGAACGTGTAAATCGTACATTAATTCAAATGATTTCTTCATATGTTGGTTCTCATCATGCAAATTGGGATCAGTTTCTTCAGCATTTTGCGTATGCACTTCGTACAGCAGTTCACGAGTCGACGGGGAAAACGCCAGCTGAATTGTTTTTGGGTAGAAAAGTCATTACTCCATTCCAAAGGTTAGTTATGGTGTCAGATGCGAAAAGTCAGTACATGTGTCAGGATATTGAGAGGTTGGTTAACCCTTTCCGGCGCGGAGTAAGTTTAATTGAAATAATTATCTGCCACCAGAATTTATAAACGAATTTATTAGAGAATACGAACTTGCTTATTTTCAGGCATTTTATCAAAGGAAAATTTTAATTAAATATTCTTGGTGCCAGTAAAATTAAAATTAGGTGTCCTTTTTAAGGGACACCGCGCCGGAAAGGGTTAAGGAAGCTCAAGTTCAGATGGGAAAAGCGCAAGAAAAGCAGGCTCAGTATTATAATATGCGTAGGAGGGAGTTAGAAGTGAAAGTTGGAGATTTTGTGTTAGTAGAAAAGCATTGGTTAAGTTCAAGTCGTCAAAAGAGAGTAGCTAAGTTTGGTCCGAAGTTTGTAGGTCCGTTCGAGGTTTTAGAAGTTCGAAATAATAATTTGGTTGTTGATGTCAATGGTGAAAGAATGACGGTTAATTTGGATCAGATTAGAGTTTATAAGTTTAGAGAAAATGGTAGTGAAGGTTCTCATGTGTCGAGTGGTGTTTCGCGAAATTCCCGATCCAATGAGTGTCCCGAGTCCAGCACTTCTTCATCTAATTCTTTTCATCAATATTCAAGAAGAAAAGTTGGTCAAACAGCTCCAAAAACTGTTATTGAAAGTCGAAAGCCTAGCAATCCGAGAGCAAAGTATGATAATAAAAATAAGAGAACTGTGTCAAATACATCGGACTCTGTGTGCCATAAAAGACAAAAAATTATAAACTGTCCAGTTCCTCCACCTATTAGACAGCAACCTCACAAACATACATTATCTAATAGTTCACCATCTTCGGTACTTAATCCCCGGAAAAGATTTCAGATGGACACTCGCCAAACTGTTAAAAGGACTTTAAAGTCGGAATTTTTGCCCAATAAGAAACAGCGTAGGTCTGGAAAGAAACGTGGTCTAGGATCTTCAGTAACTTCGGGGGCGTCTAGAAAGAGGAGACAACTCTCAGATTACCGGCATCAACAGTGTGAATCTCGCCATGGAGTGACCCCAGCGAACCGGCCAGAGCAGAGTCGTCGAGCGGAACCTACAAGTATCCCACGGCATCCATTCCGAACCAGGCTGCAGGCACGACAGTCAACTGTGGCGTCACCATACAGTTCTGATGACGAAAGATCCTTCGTACAAGGTTTCTGGGACAAGAGGAGAAAAACATCCTGTAGTATGAAGCCAGCCAGCAGCGAATCATCTCTATGATTGGGTGATAATGTTCTTTATTAAATTTCTATTAGAGTGCATATACAGGGTGATTCATAAAAGATGGGCAGAACTTTAAGGGGTTATAGTACACTTAAAGACAAATAATATTAAATAGGAGACTAAGGGTCCCAGACGTATTCCCAAGGAGATAGGGGGCATTAAAGTTTAAGGTCCGAAATTTCAAATGATTATAAAAAATGGAAAAATTGGTTGATTCGTTTGCGGTTTTTGCAAAAAATTTTCTTTATGCCAGTATTTTCTTGAAATAAAATTTTAAAGTTCAATTTCAAAAAATGCCGATAGGGGGCGCTTTAGACTTTGGAGTAACAAACAACTATTTTTTAACGTTATTTTTTGTATTTCTATAAATGATTTCGAAAGCTTAGACTTAAACTTAAATTTTGATCTAAAAATCTGAGTCCTAACGAGTAGTTAAGTAGCGTAAACTGAAATTTGAAATTTGAAACCCTTCTCCCCCCAGAACAAAAATCAGTTATTCCCGATCTTTGTGTCGTATATTAGGCTCTAACTACTGCCGCGTTTTGCTAAAATTATTCTTTATGTCAGTATTTTCTTGAAAATAAATTTTAAAGAAAAGTTTCAAAAAATTCCGATAGAGGGTGCTTTAGACTTTGGAGTAACGAACAACTATTTTATACCGTTATTTTTTGTGTCTCATTAAATGCTTTCTAAAGCTTGGACTTAAACTTAAATTTTCAGCTCAAAATCTGAATCGCTGAGCGTGGTTCAGTAGCGAGGGGAGGGGGTTCAAATTTCAACTTCTGAACATACTTCAGTTTGCACTACTTAACCATGCCCAACGATTCTGTGCTGTGATACGAGGCAAAAATACAACTTTCGTCAAGGACTGCATAGTCGGAATTCACTCATAAAGGCACTGGCACAGTTGGAAACGTCGCTCATGCAAACGTTAAAGCTCCATTCCTGACGCTAGTCACCGGGTGAAGAAGGAGACAGAAAGTACGCAAATGCCAAATGGGGAAGAAGAAGAACGCGTATGCAAAATTTCGACACGATTCAGGCATAAAAACCACTGAACGGTGAGTCAAGTGTAAGTCGCTGTAGTAATGAATCGGAAGATGGTGCCCTTCACGAATAAGGAAAAGGCTGAGATGCATTTAATTTACGGAGCGGCAGATGGAAATGGTGCAGAGGCACAACGAATGTACGGAGAGCGATTTCCCAACAGGCGGTTGCCTAACCGCAAAACTTTCGAGCGCTTGCACAGACAGTTGTGTGAGACGGGATCATTTCTCGCTTCCCGGTCGAATGCAGGTCGTGCAAAAAAGGACGAATCAGTAGTTGTTGCAGAAGCCATTCTGGATGTAGTAGCGGCGCAGCCAAGTACAAGTACACGAACAGTGGCTAGGCAGGTGGATACCTCACAGTCCATGACTTGGAGGGTACTGAAGGATGAACATTTGCTCCCGTTTCATGTGCAACGAGTCCAGAAACTGTCTCCAGGGGATTATCCAAATCGTATTGAATTCGCCCGCTGGTTTCTGCAGCAGAACGCGCTAAATCCACATTTTGGACGAACTGTGATTTTCACCGATGAATGTACCTTCACACGTGAAGGTACATTAAACACACAATGCACATGTATGGGCGGATGTCAATCCACATGCTACTTATCCACATGCTCATCAGAGACGCTTTTCCATCAATGTTTGGGCAGGAATCCTCGGAGACCACCTAATCGGACCGTACCTTCTTCCTGAACGCCTCAACGGTAAAACATACCTCATATTTCTGCAACATGTGCTGCCAGACCTGTTAAACGTTGTTCCTCCACGCATCCGGCGGGTCATGTGGTTCCAGCACGATGGAGCGCCAGCCCATTACGTACGAGACGTCCGCAACTATCTGGACATCACATTTCCGAACAGATGGATTGGTCGAGATGGTCCTGTTGCTTGGCCTGCTCGCTCGCCAGATCTTTCACCCCTCGATTTCTTTTTTTGGCGACAATTGAAGGCTCTTATGTATGAGACACCCATTGAATCCCCCGAGGAACTGGTCGCCAGACTTTCCGCCGCTGTAGGGGAAGTGCTCGAAAAGCCTGATGTTTTCGCGAATGTTCGCCGTTCCATTCTTCGTTGTTCTGCGTGCATAACCTCTGGTGGTCACAATTTTGAACATTTATTGTAATTACATGTTAATAAATATGCTTTGGTAACATAATCCTAATTTGTGTCTTTTTACCTCGTATCACAGCACACAATGTGTGGACATGGTAAACTGAACTGTGCTCAGGAGTAGAAATTTCAAACCCCTCTCCCCAGAAACTTAACCACATCTAACGATTTAGATTTTGGGCTAAAAATTTAAGTCTAAGCTTTAGAAAGCATTTAATGAGACACAAAAAATAATGGTATAAAATAGTTGTTCGTTACTCCAAAGTCTAAAGCGCCCTCTATCGGAATTTTTTGAAACTTTTCTTTAAAATTTATTTTCAAGAAAATACTGACATAAAGAATAATTTTAGCAAAACGCGGCAGTAGTTAGAGCCTAATCTACGACACAAAGATCGGGAATAACTGATTTTTGTTCTGGGGGGAGAAGGGTTTCAAATTTCAAATTACGCTACTTAACTACTCGTTAGGACTCAGACTTTTAGATCAAAATTTAAGTTTAAGTCTAAGCTTTCGAAATCAATTAAAGAAATACAAAAAATAACGTTAAAAAATAGTTTTTTGTTACTCCAAAGTCTAAAGCGCCCCCTATCGGCATTTTTTGAAATTGAACTTTAAAATTTTATTTCAAGAAAATACTGGCATAAAGAAAATTTTTTGCAAAAACCGCAAACGAATCGACCAATTTTTCCATTTTTTATAATCATTTGAAATTTCGGACCCTAAACTTTAATGCCCCCTATCTCCTTGGGAATACGTCTGGGACCCTTAGTCTCCTATTTAATATTATTTGTCTTTAAGTGTACTATAACCCCTTAAAGTTCTGCCCATCTTTTATGAATCACCCTGTATGTGGTAGCAATATGAAGGAATAGAAAGCAGAAAGACTGTTTGGTACTTTTTGGCCATTTTTGGAATTTTTTTGACGGACTCACGTTTAGTGCTTAATTGTGTTCAAAATTTGTTTGCGAAATTGTTAGTTTTATGTATGTTTGAGATTTTGGTCTTAACTGCTTTTAAAAATTCTGGATCTATTGTTAAATTGTTGTGTTATTTGTTAAAATGTTACTATATTGTTATATTGTTCATGTGTTATAAAATGTATGTTAATGTATGTTTAAATTTTCAGAAAGTACAGATAGTAATATGGGTTATTTTGTACACGCGCCGCGGTTCAGGCGCGCACGTGTTTTGCGGTCAAGAAGTCCTTGACACGCGTTTCTATCTCTTATACTAACATTTAATGAATTAACTTTCTTCTTATCGTTCGTGTTTTATGTGTTGCGTTTGTACTTTAGTTGGGAATGGTTTCCGCAAGTTGCGAAGTTTTAAGCTGCGTTTGAATTTGAAATTGTATTGTATTAAAATTGAATGTTAATATGATTTTCTTGCAGGGAAGTATACCTGTGTTATGTATTGATTCTGCTATTTTTCTTTTAGTTAATACAGATGAAGAGCATGATGACGTCATTTTGTAAATTTTTGATATTTAATTTGATTGTTGCATAAGCACAGCGATATGACGCTGTACGTATGTGCCCCAATTATTGTTAAAGTGGAGTTAAGTTCTGAAGAATTTTGGGAGTTAGTTCGTTGGCTAATGGGTATGTAGGTATTACGTAATAGCAGAGTTATTTTGAGTATGAAGTAAAATTTAATTTTAGATGAGTTCGGTATTTGGATGAGGAAATTTTTTGCGCATTGGATTTTTTGGACTTGGTGCGAATTTTAGTATTAGGAAAGTTATGGAGAGATAATTTTTGGTAATGTAATAGTTGTATTGCAATATTGAGGAAAATTTCGGAAGTTTAGTGTTTTGAGAAATTTTAGCACTCCCAGTGGAGTGGGCTATTTTGAAAGTTTTACGAGTTTTTGGAAGTTTTACGGAGGCTATTTGTAAGATAGACGAATGATTGGATTGAATATGTGAATATTTGAGGCAAACTGAGGTTTTTTGGTTGTGATGGGTTAAAGTTAATATTTTAAAAGTTATGTTTCGGCGCTAAATTTCACCCATCACTGTGTTTATTACGGTTCGAAATTTATAACAAGAAAAAGTCCTGGGCATGCATTTGGCCCAGCCCTTTTTCTCTGTAAAATCCGAGGGGGGGTTGTGAGGGAGTGACCTTTCCATAAAGGCACTCTAGTATTTCTGAGATCGTGACGTCAATAATTTAACAAGTGTAAGCGTAAAAGCGACATCTATCCTCTCTTTTACTTTAACTTTCTAGAGTGTGTGTGCTCTTTCGGATTTTACAGTTAGCTCGCGGTTATTAGTAATATGTTAATGTGAAGTATCTCAGTTTGCAGCATATAAAAGCTTGGGTTTGTGTGTCTCTGGTGTGTCTCTGGCATTAGCCAGCAGCCAGCGAGTGAGGATCTCTAGTATTAGACAAGCGAAGTGAATTATTGTTCAGCGAAGTGCTAGCGAATAGGAAGTAGCGACGGCCTCCAGCGAAGTGGAAAGGAGTTTGGATAGTTGTTTTGAGCTTCGGCCGTGGTAAGAAAATTTACAATAGTTCCATTTTTGATTATTTGTAAAATAAAGAATTACCCACAGCCACGGGCTGTTTAACTAAGCTTTGTTTAGCAGCTCAGCCAGAAGATAGTGAGAAGTGTTAGGCGGTGCCCCGACTGAGCTAGGCCGAAGCCTGTGAGTATGATTTAGCTGTTCATAGTGTTTTCAGTTGTGTAAATTTGAGACTTGCTCCACTTCCCTTCAGCCATTATCACTTTAATAAACTTTGTTATTTTGTCCTAAATTACTGAGTATGTCTACATTTAACCTCCACCACGACCAACCTACCGTTACAAATGACGCCCACCGTGGGTTCACCGTTACACGTGTTTTCTGTTTACGTATAACTCTCATAAATATGAATCGATTTTCACGATTCCTTTTATTTAAAAGTGTAAGACACCCTTGTGATCCCATTCCAATTTCATCAAAAACTGATGATCAGACTTTTTTTTAAAAATAAAAACGTTAAAATTCAAATTCTTTTTAAAGCAGTAACACAATCAGAAGCAATCATTTTTCACGCTGTTACTCTTACACCGATACGAAACCTTTTCAAAGTGCGAAACCTTGATTAGCCAAGGGCAAAGATTCAGACAGATTTTGTTCTGTTAGCGAAACGAAATTGAGCAGTCAGAAAATTTACTTATTTAGAATCAAAACTTTTACAAAAATGTACGCTTCTGATTGATCAATCTGGTTTCGCTAACACCACAAACTATACCTGATGCAGGATAAGCTTTCTTATCTACCAAACCGGAAGGCCCACATCGATATCAACCAACATCGAAAATAGGTTTTTAAAACTTAAAATCAACCCATAAATTTTCCTCGAGCATCAGAATGCACGTGCCTGTGTAAGATGATGCCTTTTATGCTAAACACATAAAATGCATTGATATATCAGTACACAATATAGTGCATTGCTATGCGTTGTGACACTGTCTTTAGATTCAGATTCAGTTATCGGATTAGATATCAGGTCTTCAGATTTGGTTCTCCGATAAGCAAGTGCTGTCAAACATAAATATTTGTTTGGTCGAGACAAATCCAGTTGAGACAAAAGCGTTAATTAATTTTTGTTTTTTCGTCATTAAAAAACATTCTTTGCTATAAAAATCGCTTTTTCTTTTGTCATCTCGTAGCATTTTGGTAATCGTTTTCTATAAAAGCGGTGGAGTGACGATGCAACAAAAGTTTAAAATTTTTAACAGTGCACACAGATGCAGTCAGGCTCAGATTACCATAATCGGACTCAATATCCAAACTTCACGACACATTTTCTATGCTATTATAGCTATTATTTAAAAAAGACGGCTGCAGTTTATTGACTCAAGATAAGCGCTGTTTTCGCTAACATTTTTCTTTTTTGTTTTTTGATTGAAGTTTGAGTACTTTTGACTACATACAAGGAAGTATTGTGCATTTGCATATTAAATCACTTTGCTATGTAATATCACATTAAAGAACTCGGCCGCGATCTGATATGTAAGAAATTTTACTGCTGGATTGCCAACTTTTTAGCACCTTTCCGATGTCCGTAGGTATCGATTTGTACTTTAAGGTTTGCTGGATGTGATTACTTTTGAAAGTGCATGATATTTCCAAACTGCGAAATCTTGGCCAGGATTCAGATAGATTTTTTTCTGTTAGCGAGACGAGATTGACCAATCAGAAGTTCTGTATTTTTGAGATTTTTTCACTATTTAAAGTAAGCAGTAAAATAAATTGTAGGCTTCTATTTGGTTAACCTCACCTCGGTAACAGCGAAACATTTATGACGCACTGAAGACAAAAAGTGCCTTCGTGTGCTGATATACTGTAAAGTGTATTATGTGTAGAGACATTGTCTTTAAATTCAGACTCGATCGTCAGAGTTTTTTCAAATTTTATTTATATAGGATTTTTCATTTTCTGAGAAAAAAGGATACTTAAAATTGTATATAATTATAAATACGTCACATTACTCAAAATAGCTCCGAAATCTTCATGTTGTCAAATTCCAACTCAACATCTAATCACTTCCGTTCATTTTCGAGTTTTAATGCCTGAGGATAGGAAGTATCAGTAAATGAATGAATACATATGATGTATAAAAATTTATTTATTGATAAATTCTAGACAAAACTTACCGTCATGAATATTGATGAGATTGCTGTTATGTTAAAACTAATACTTGTTTAACTGCTCGCCACTAGTATAATCGAAAGTGTCCAAGTGGATACCGCCAAGCTCTAAAACAGAAAAAGAATAGTTTTGGTATAATTTAAACAAACACGTATGTATAAGCAGAATCTGAGCATTGTATGCCACCAGTCTCATAAAGAGACACCTTATACAAAAAAAACAATCGATAAAGATTATCGAAAAACACTAATGTAGAATTCTGGACCACGTTTTCAGATTTACCAGGTTTTTGGGTTATCAGTGCATAAAATTTTAATACAGAAACTTTTGTTTTGTTTAATAGAAGAATTTTTACGATTTTAACGAACAATATTTCGTATAAAAAATAGAGGTGTCCAAAATCCCGAAGACATGGCAACTCTAGCACTTTAATACTTATGAAAAGTCAATACAAAGATAACTACATTTTGCTTCTTGATAACGAAGTGAATACTACTGTGAATACAATGTATTTGTTTTAAAAAAATGTCACAAATATTAAATACTAATAATAAAATTAATATTTTTAACGAAATTATAAAGATTTTATATAAAATTTATTTTTTTAAATTGTAATTTCTATAACAAATTATCTATTTATTCAGCAGTTGTTGAAATAAGCATATTTGTCTTACAGTATGGATAATTAAATGTAGAAAGTAAAATAAACTTAAATATATACATATATACATATATATATATATATATATATTAATTGACTTCCAAAAAAGAGCCAAAAAGAATTAAATAATTCTTTATAATTCTCTAATGATGAAATGTTATCCAATAACCACACTTGTATCATGTATCCGAATAAAAACGTTAAATTTAATGTATAGAATTTAATAATTTTTAAGGAGTGTTGTGAGATAATTTTGTTGCATGCCTTGTTCACAATGGTGCCCTTCACTGTTCAGTAAGAGCTGAGATGCGCCCCTTATTACCAAAAGTTTGGATAGGCCTGCTGTATAAAGTCTATGATGTTTGATGGATGGATGAAATTAAATTTTACTTATGATATGCACTTTTAAGTTTCACTAAACTAATGCATATTATATGGTGTGTATAAATGGTATACATGATATACAGGGCTATGCAAAATTGCTATGCAAAAATTTGCCTTAATTGTTTACATTTTTTTTTTTTTGGGGGGGGGGGGGTGTAGTATACTTAAAAGTTTTCTTACATGTAGGTTTCTGGCAAAAAATACTTAATGTAATTTATATTTATAATTCCATTAAAGTTAGAAAAAACCATCGGCCTTGGCAGTGGACCATAGGTATATCTGTTCCAAGATAATAATCCTCTATAAATTTTGTTCCGAGAGATCTTGTTCCTTTGACAGGAATTGATTTCAAAGTTAAAACAAATTTAATTGGTTAAAATTGAATAAATTAAAAGCATATGACTTGAAAGGCAAATTAATTTAATTTTTCATCTAGGGAATTGCATGCAAGAAAATTTCCACATTGTTTCACTGGTGACAAGTTGATGCTGCAAATAAAATAAATCTCAATAATTGAAGTTCAGGCATTAAATTAAAAGGGAATTAAAGCATTTGATTTCAAAAGTAAATTAATTTTATTTTTCATCTAGGGGATTGAAAGAGTAAAGTTGTATATTTTGCAATTTTAAATTTTTTCCCTTATTTATTATGAAACATAAGAATCGTTTGAAAGCACCTTTTAGTGGAAAGAACGTTTGTAGTAAAATTTAAATGGAGGTACGTTAGTGTTTTTAGCTCATTCTTAATCATGTTTATTTACTGGCTGACCACCAATAATTAACGGATCATAACAATTGAAAAATACATAGAAAAGATAATTTAGTTTGTAAATTCAATAATGTTTTACCAATTGGCAACATTGGATTTTAAATTTTAAATCATTAGACTATCTTGTTTAACATTCATTAGATAAAAAAATTTTAAGTTTAATTTTAACTTACAACGAAGATCTCTTTAGCGCGAGCTCAGAAAATGAATACATACCTGTATTATTATATTATTATTAATCGATTCTCGTGAATATGTATGTATACAAGAAAAATACTTATGAAATCTATATATATCATCCGTAAGAAGAATATTGAAATTTTCATCTTTTGGCGATTTATCACCAGTTAAAGATGCAATAAAATTTCAAAATGTACCCTTTCCTGCTAAATGCTTTTTAAGCTTAAGCATTTTCAACCTTTGTAATAAAATACAGGGTGGTCATAAAAAAAATCTTTGCCGATATACGGAGCTCTAGCGGCCAGTCCGCTCAACCGATCGAGGTGAAATTTCAGATATAGCTATTCATTGGTATGAGCTCGAGATTCTGTGAACAGCAACAAAATGGCGCTCACGGTTACGGTTATAGTTACAGAAACTCGAAAATTTCCAAAGGCAACACCCATTGTTTTATCGCAACCCCACAAACACTCGAGTTAAGGCCTTAAGCTGGTTTCGTCACGGCCAAAAGGAGTTAAGGCCAATTGTACAAAAACAATGCTGTACCGCAAGTGAGCCGCCGCTAATTGCGGCAGTCATCGCCGAGCCTTTAACGGCTCGGCGATGACAGAATTGTTGCATTTACTTTGCCGGTAAACTCTTAATGGTCGGTTTCGGGCAAAAAAGTAATGGCCCTCCAACATCTAGAAAGCAGAGGGCTAATATAAACTGACCAGCATTTTTATTTTATGAGAGAAAATGTATATATTTTTGGTCTTTATTTCTTTCAAAAATTACTTTAAATCTGAGTTTTAATAAGAAGAGATTTATATACGAGATATAATCAGAGGCGGATTACCCATTAGGCTGAGTAGGCTGAAGCCTAGGGGCCCAGAAGAAAAGGGGGCCCGGTGCTAAAATTTTCCTTATATAAAGAACAAGAAAATATTCTTTTACACTGGTCGGACATTAATACAAAAGACAAAAGATGTGCGATACTCGTTGTCGTAATCTTTTATATTTTAATCATCAATGATTTATGAGTTAATGAAGCAAGCATGTGTTTTAATTTTTCCAGTATATACCACTTTGAAGGAGTGAAAGGGGGCCCTCAAAAATTCAAGCCTAGGGGCCCGGATGGTAGTTAATCCGTTTCTGGATATAATTTACGAGATTTATATTTAAAACAATAAAATAGATGACATATTTTATTTAGTTTGAAAATATTTATATAAAAAATAAAAATTTTGCTCAAAATGTATATAGAATTCCAAGTTTTTTCTTCACCGGCACACTGTTGCATTCATTATTTATAAAAAAAAAGTTGGAAAAAAAAGAATAAATATTTAAAATATAGTAAAATAATTTAAAATAAATATTAAAACAGAAAAACGTTTTTAGATTGTCCCTAAAGCAGTCCATGTCCACACCCCCCCCCTCCTCCCAATTACTCAGTCATGCAAAACTTTAGCATACATGCATAAAATAATTTTTAATCGTACATGCATAATATATTTCTAAAATTGTCGATTTCTGTATTTCTAAAGTTGGCTTAGAAATACAATTAGTTTCACATTTTTTTTTTTTTTTTTTTTTTCTAGGAAAGATCATTCTAAAATTTGAAAAATGGTGTTATTAGAAAAAAAAGAAAGAATGTATTTTGATTTATTTGCATCTGCAAGCGCGGATAGCTTTGCATGGATATATTTCAGTGGTCATACTGGAAATAATGAATATATTATTCAATTTATATTGATTTTAATAGCCAAAATAAACAGAACACAAATTTTTAAGAAATTGGAACAATACAAAGATTTAAATACAGTAAGATGCATTCATTGGAAATGCATATTATACAAAATATTTACAAGATATTTACTGATAAATGTGAATTTTTTTATGTATATATTTTTTAATTCTATAAAAAAGGTATTTGTTGCAAACAAAATGGATGAAATGGCATTTAATTTGTTTCAACAAGAATTTTTTGCTGAATGCTAGTCAGTAAAGAAAAAAGAAAAAAAGGGGGGAGCATATAAACTCTTTCTAAAACGTAAATTTTTAATATGATTTCAAATATATATGCATTTTAAATAAAATTCCCGGGGGGAGGGGGATTTAAAAGGGAAAAAAAAATTCCCTGTATCTGTTAAATTCCTAACATTTATATGTATTTATTTGCTTTATTATATTTTTACTAAAAAAAAATACAGATAAAGCCATCTATTGTTTTTCATATGTCGGATAGCCGTCTCTTTCAAACAAAACTCATTAAAGATCAAAACACCATGTCGCCACAATAAACGATCCGACGAGTAATCGCAAAAAGTGGTCAGATCTGTTTGGGCCTTAGGAGAATACATGCTCTCCTTCAAGGTCAACAAGTACGGAGGGGGATTTTTCCAAGAATTTTGGGCGGTGTGCTGATAAGCAGATCATTTCAGTTAAACCGTCACATAAGGGAAAGAAAGCGTGTTTAACGAATGCTACTTTCAATTTGGATATTTTAACACAATATAGGTATGTTTTATTATGCTTATTCATTGAAGAATTATTAATTTATAATTCATTATAACCTCTTGAGTTTTTTTTGCATCGACATTACGATTGATTGTTTCAGGAAACCTAATAGAAAGATAGGAAACATATTCATTTTTAAGACATACGTTTTTAAAAATGCAGTTGTATTTTAACAAATATAAAATAATATTTACTTTATACTCCGCTATTCATCGCTTATTCGTTATTTTAAAGTTTTGTATAAATTAGGAAAAGCAGCTAATTTAAAATTATATACTTTTAAGAATTTTTTAAAAGTTTGAAAGTTAATCATATTTTCATATAACAATTGTTGTTTTCTACTGTGCATGTCATTAAAAATATTGCAAAAAATAAAATAGTTTAGTTCAAATAAAGTTTACACTGATTCTTAAAGGTAAAATTTATTTTTCTTTTCATATATTAGAAGTGAGAAAGAGTGATTTCATGTCTCTTGTATAAAATTGTGAAAAATACCATTTAATAGATGTTTCTTTGACTTAAAAAAATTCTTTTTTGTAGAGGTTTATTCAATTATTTTAGATAAAATAGCTATCGGTTTAATTTTAGATTCTTAAAATAGCTTCTTTAACGTTGTAAGTAACATGACTGTGAATGATGGTTTTTTCTTTTTTTTATTTTGAGCGAAAAAAATTAACAATTTTTCATCGAAAATATTTCATTCATTAAACAATTAAATAAAATTGTCAGATCATTCAAAATTTTGATACATTTTCAATTACTGTAAATAATTCTCAGCTAATATGAAAAAATTAAAATAATATATTTTTTAAATAGCAAATATTATTGTTATGTATATATATATATATATATATATATGTGTGTGTGTATATATATATATATATATATATATATATATATATGTAATGTTTGAATATTAAATTATTCGAATAAAATCTAAATGAAAATTCTTTTGTATATTAAAATGATGCAAAAAATATTCGACAGGTTTCATAATAATTCTTTAATGAATAAATATAATATATTGGTGACAGCCATTAACAGGCTACTTCAGTCAAGCAAAACGATTCGTTCGGTAACATTAATCCTATAGAAGAAATCAATAAAGATATCTCTTTTACATTTTAATATTTTGAAACGATATTTTTCCTATCAGATAGCTGAAATTAATCTGTACAAAGGCCGTTTTTTACTTTTTCTATTTTGTTTGCAGATATTTTTAATGAGAATGTTTTTATTTTCGGAACCGGTTACGAAAGTGAAAGCATCCTCAGAAAAAATCTACAATAAAAATCGAAAAAATAAAAAAATTGCCTACGAATCGATCTCAGCAATCTAATGCAACAGATAATAAATAAACAAAATAAAATAAATAAGTAATTTAAAAGTATTGGAATGCAACCGAGATATCTTTATAAATTCCTTCTGTAGGATCGGCATTATATATTGGGTCTTTTCGCTTGGCTGAAGTAGCCTCTTAAGTCTAAAAACCAATGGAAAAAAAAAAAAAAAAAAAAAAAAAAAACATAAAGCATTTAACTTAATACATGCATCACTAACATAAATTCTAAATTTGTTCCATAAAATATGTTTGTTGGAAGATTGTTTAAATTATAAAGTGTTTTTGCATAAAAAAACAATATATTATTAATCATTAGGTACACTTTTCAAAAAAGTTATAAATTTACTTATCTTCAAATTTTTCAAAAATTTCCAAAACTTATAAGTTGAAAATGAATTTATTTGTTTATTATTTAATTATATGCTTTAAAAATTATTTTTAATTGCATTACATGTAAATTTTTAAAGCATATAATTAAATAATAAACAAATAAGGTACCCTGGGGTAATAACGCCACGTTAAGGTTCTACCAATTTTCACGGCTTAGTTTTAGATTGTATTTTTCAAACAAATATAGGATCTGATACAGCAACTCATTGACTATCTATATAAAATAAAATAATTTAACAGATATGTATTCATAAAATGTAATGGCGTTTTTTCTTGACCCATGCTATTTGGCGTTATTACCCACCTATATGGGTAATAACGCCATGCAAACAAAACTATGAAATAAGATGGAATAATTGCATGTAGATAGCCCAATTCTAAAAATACAAACTCTACAAAATTAGAAATTGACAAATTGCATTCTAAGTTATTGAAAATGTTCAATTTTTGTGAAAGTGTAAGAAATATAAAGGTGTGGTGTGGGAGGGGGGGATGAGGCAAATGAATATCAGACCGTGAGTTTCTTTTTGCTTAAAAAGGACCGTTTGAATAGAAATATGAGAAACATTGCACAGTTTTAACTGTGTTTATTTGAATCAGTATTTAGGATGTAGCTCGGCCACTGTAGGAAATCAACCGCGGTATTAATGTTAAGGATTGGCGTTATTACCCCGGTATAGTTATTGCGCAGTACATTTTAAATTACAAATTATCTCGAGAAGATATCCAAAATCTTCAACAACATTTTAAAAGTACATGAAATGCACTACAAATTTATGTAATTAACAAAGTATTTCCGGATAAAAAGATAGTCTTCACATATACAAAACGTATCTCGCAAATTTTAGATCAAGCGTTAATTTTAGTTGTTTGTAAAAACAATAAGACCTAAAAATGAAACAAATTAACTTGAAGCTATTTTTTGCGATTTATATAACTCAAAACCCTTCTGCGCAGAGCACATGGGTGTCATTTATCTGATTATTTCATAATTATGCAAAATATAAGCACTTGGCGTTATTACGCCGCCTGGCGTTATTACCCCAGGGTACCTTAAATTCATTTTCAACTTATATGCTTTGGAAATTTTTGAAAATTTTGAAGATAAGTAAATTTATAACTTTTTTGAAAAGTGTACATAAAGATTATTAGTATATTTGTTTTACATGCAAAGACAGTTTATCATTTAAATAATCTTCCAGCAAATATTTTTTATAGAACAAATTTTGAATTCATGTTTAAATATTAATTCTTACAAACACAAATGTCTGGGTGAGGGGGATCTCCTGGCCAGCCTTTATTTTTAATAGCCTTTAAAAGAATAATTGTGGCCAGTTTGTGGCTGTCTGATATTTTTAATAAAAACGTTAATGGCACATTTGTGGGCAACTTCTTGTATTCATGGCCATGATCTTGCGGCCGCGTTCTGGCCGGCGTGACAGTTTTTTGACGGAGCCGTTACGGCCAAAGATGGCGGGCCGTTATCAAACACTTTGGGCCACCGCTAACGACGCCTCTAGTGGCCCACCAGTTATGTGTTTGTTGGGAAAATGCTCAGCGCATGCGAAAACCCTAAAGAGCGTTGGAACCGTACGTGTATCGCAAGAAACGGACATGTTATGCACGCTCAAAAAACCGTTCTGGGAATCCTCCACCCCCCCATAGAAATAACTCGATTGGGGCGCAAGGAGGAAATTTTCATATGACACAGAGTCAGTACACTAATCGCTGATTACAATAAAGATCGGAAAAACTAAAACTTTTATTTTGATTACACATTTTCCACATGGGTGCCATCACAGGCAATTAATGGTTATGGCACCCATGTGGAAAATGTGTAATCAAAATAAAAGTTTTAGATTCTCCGGTCTGTATTGTAATCAAAGATTAGTGTACCGATTCTGTGTCATATGCAAATTTCCTCCTTGCGCCCCAATCGAGTTTTTTCTATGGGGGGGGGGGTTCCCAGAACGGTTCTTTGTGCGTGCATAACATATCCGTTTCTTGCGATACATGTACGGTTCGAACGCATTTTAAGGTTTTCGCATGCGCTGAGAATTTTGCGATGAAAAAAAAATGGGTGTTGCCATTGGAAGTTTTCGAGTTTCTGTAACTATAACCGTAACCGTGAGCGCCATTTTGTTGTCGTTCGCAGAATCTCGAGCTCATATCTCTGAATAGCTATACCTGAAATTTCATTTCAATCGGTTGAGCGGACTGGCAGCTAGAGCTCCGTATATCGGCAAAGTTTTTTTATGACCACCCTGCACTTTAAGCAGGTTTATTATTGTAAATTAACTTATTTACACTACAAATATAAACTACGGATTTGTCAAACACCTTTATACATACATTTACTGGAATTTAGCGATTGTATTATGAGCTTTAGAATAAAATTTAAATTTATTAAAATTATTACAAACTCAAAATTAAAGTTTGATACTGAGCACAGCCGTTTTAAGTTCGGTTTTCTTAGCATTGGAAACAACAAAATAAAAGTACAGTTTTCATGGAAACGATGACTTTTTCGATATCGAAACCTACAGGAACTGCCTTTTTAACGACGCCTTTAATTTTAAAATACGCTTAAAAAATATGGAATAAGAAAAATTCCGGAAATTTAAAATTTCAAAGTACTTTGTTAAGGTTTAAGTCCTTTAGATATTGTTAATTTAAGCATTGATTTAACAAACTCCAAACGTATTAAAATCTCTCGTATTTGACAAGGAAACGTACTGTTTTTTAAGTTGCTGACATGTTCGTCTTTTTTGTACCCAATTCCAAAAAAATCAGTTTTTCAAGGTTTTCTACTGAAATTCCACAAATATATTTGTCGGACCCATTGTTACTTACATAAGTAGTATCTTCAGCCATTTTTTCGAAAGGTTTGGCGCTTTAACGAGATTATCCCTATTGCGGAATACAGCAATGACATTCGTCATGGATCACAAAGTGTTAAACATTATGAACATTATGTATATAACGTGTATCATTTCTGCTTAAGTTAGACAAATAAAATATTCAAACAGTTTAACAAAACGTTGCATCGTGTCCCTAACGCTTTCTGTCCAATGTTTTGTGTCCAAAGAAACAAAACAATTCAAAATTCCCTTTCAATAACTTTCGTGGCAAAAGCTCGGATATTTTCCATGACTTATAGTGTATATCGCATTTTCTTCAACTTTTATGAGTGTATTAAATCTGAACGGTATTACCGAAATTGACAGAAAGATTCAGATGAGTGATAGTAGGCATCAAGAGGATGGAAAATGGCCTCAGAACATGGTGCACAGTGTCGCAAACCAGGTTTAGAAGGATAAAATCGAAAAAATAATTTAGAAGATTGTAACGTGAAATAGAAAATTAAGGCCAATAATAAATATATATACTTTTATTCGACGTAATGCAGGATTAGAGTGTAATACAGCTCAGTGTCAGAAAGAAGATGTCGAGACTTTTTTATAGGCATTGTTTAAAGTTACGGCCTCGAAGGTCATTACATAACCGACACCGACGAACGAAGAATTGCCGAATATGTTAAAACATACCTGGAGTGTGGCGATGTCTGCTGAAGCAATGACGATTCGTGCTGTCAGATCTTTCAGTATACCCACAAGCGTCTGATAAACAACCTATTTCAAATATCCTTAGAAGATAAATTCGAAGGGAGTGAGGTCCGACGAGCGTGGAGACCAAGCAACAGGTCCACCGCATCCAATCTACCTCTCAAGATATCTAGCATCGGTGTGGCTACGCAATGCAGTCGCAAAATATGCTGCTGCACTATGATGCAAAAATTCATCTTCAGGCACACAGTGTTCGATGTTCCCTGCACTGAAGAAAAAAAAACTGTAAAGTTATTAAATTTTTTCTAGGAAAGTGGGATTTCAAGAACTTTTCATGTAACGGTAACAACAAAAATTATGTAACCGTTTCGGTTTCATATATACATTCTGTACTTCAACTTTACAGATTTTTTTTTGCAGTATGCATCAAATCCGGATGGATGTGCTGTAAGAAAACAAGATAATTTGCGCTGTTAAGCGTTCAGGAAGAAGGTAATGTCCCAACAATTGATCTCCCAGAGTCCCTACCCAGATGTTAATACGTAATTTGTGTTTCACTTTTGACGAGATAGTGATGTGATGATTTTTGGACGACCCCATATGACTATTGTAGGTCTTTATGTCATATTCTCTTTAAAGCAGGCTTCATTCGAGAATAGAACAGTGGTGAGAAACTCTAAATCAGTGTGTATGGAATCAAGCATCCATTTAGATGAAGTGAGTAATAGGCATCACTGGGAAGTTCTACCTTCTGCATATGGATGGAGTGCATGTTTTCTGTAAACGAATCTTTTTACATAATTTCATGTTGAACACCCTGTTCAGCTGCAACCTTTCATGCACTGGTGAAACGAAAAACAGCTGCGTTACAAAGTTTTCTGTTTCAGATGTACTCAGACTGTTTTTTTGTCCTGGAATACGTCTCATTATTAGGAAAGATCTCGTCTCCCGCAGCCCTCGATCGGTGTTCGTGAAGATAGTGTATTGCAGGCAACCTTTCTCGGAATATTTTCGGCTCTTATTATATCATCTGTGCTAGACTTCCATTTCCTGGTGTTCAGTCGTAAATTAGATGCATATCCGCATTTGCCTTGACAAAGCTTTAGGTGAAATAGAAACAGGTAGAAAGTTTATACATAAAAACTTGTCTAATAAACTCAGATCTCTCATCCATATTCTGATATGGTAATTTATTATTTTCTATTTAATTGTTGAAACGTGAATACTAACAGATTTTTTTAACTTTATTATTTTATTTATCTCGATTATTTTTTAAATAATATTTCTTCTCATTGAAAAATATCGTTTAATATTTAGGAAAAAAAATCTTTATATAATTTAATATTGATTTAAAATATAATTAAGTACAATACAACGTGTACTACAATGAGACATTTATATGGAAATTTTTACCTTTTCGAAGTATCTTGTCTAATAATTCGAGAGCTATTATGCATATTCCGGTATATCAGTTTATTATTTTTTAAATTATTCACTGAAAAGTACGAGTAACGGATGCTTTGTAATTCTAACAAATTTTTAAACGCTTTTATTTAAAATTCAAATTATAATTCAATTAATAATTTTTTCCATGAAAATGTATTGCTTAACATTTATGAAAAAAAATTCTTTCATTACTTTTTACATGGATTCAAAAAATAATTAAATACCGTACAAAATGCACTGCAATGAGACATTTATATAGAAAAACGCATATTCGTGACACGAAAGACGCAAAAAACTTTGAAAGCAATGGTCAGAAACAATCAAGAATAAGTTTTAATCAAATGAATAAATTGAAAAGAATGTTGTATTATACACAATTATGTATATAATTTGGCTGATTATCTATGGAAATATGTTAACTCCCGTTATTAATAAAACATGAATGTGATAAATTTGTGCAGCACACGAATGTATTGTCATCGACATAGAAAATATTTAATGAAGAAACGACTTTTTTTGAGTTTCTTGGGACATTCTGAAAGTAATCCCATTCTTACTCCAGTCAATTTCATTTCCTTCAGTATTTTGCTTCCGTTTGTATTTTCGTTGCGTGCCTATAATTTTTCGTATTAACGTATTGTAATTCACTTCATGTGGATAAACGCCAAGTTATGGTGACATTTTACTTTTTTTTTTCTTTCTCGAAATGCCATTTTTTTCACTGATAATTTTATATAACGATTTGATACAAAGAGTGGAAGAAACATTTCATTGTATCAAATTTAGAGGAAGATTTTGGGATAGTCATTTTTCTCGAAATGTGACATTGGAACATTGCGCATGACGTAGTTAAAAACTTTAAACATTAACTTCTCTTTATGTTTATTCAAATATTTTTTAATGAAAATTTTAAGATATATAGTTTATTGTACGCTCTACAGGGTGTTCACTCTCAATGGTGGCCAATGGCTAATTCCTAAAACCTTAATCATACTATAGTCCCAGCTTCAAAAATGTTTTAAATGAAGTAAAGAAATATTTTAAAAACGATTTGGCTTAATAAAATCATTTCTTAAAAAACTACGAAATTTATATTTTTATACGGTCCCCCAATCCTATAAAGTACATTTAGTAAATTTTTCCTATTGCACTAACAAGTAACACACAAAAAAGTACCCTTCATATAACATTAAGATTGACCGAATTATGAAATTTTAAAGATGCGTAACTTATACCACTTTCCAGCATTGAAAACAAATGAATTTGACGATTATTTGAGGGATCATATTCCAAGTGCTTACAATATTTGAAGAACTCAATTCAATCGTAATATTTGTAGGATTTTTTCAATGCGCAGATACATATGAAACAACTTTCATTAAGTTTCAGATTACCCAAAATAACTGTATTTTAACACATGTTTTATTTTGGAAGGATTTGAGACCTTTTTTTCACGATTCGGATACTAAAAAATAGAGGAGATGGCTGTGTTTTTCGGCATTTGATTATTGTGTATTTTGTAGATCTGAATTTCGAAATGACCTTTATTTTTAAGTTACCAAGTCAGAATTTTTTTGTAAATTGTAAATGTCAAAATAACGAAAATTTAATACTATAAAAAGATGTAAAACTTTTTTCTATTACTTTTAATTATATTGAATTTAATAATGTATTCAAAATTTTTTGGGTTTTACTGGGATTCTAACAACTAAACAGCTGAAAGGTCCGATGAGATGGGAACGGATGTTAAGGTATAACTTTGAAGTTTTTAACTTTGAAATTTACAATTTGTGAAAAATCCTGACACGAAAGTTAAAAATGAAGGTCATTTTCGTTAAACATATCTATTTTATAATATCAGGGGTTGGAAAGTCGTATAAAAATTTAAACTTCGTAATTAAAAAAAAAATTTATTGATCCAATTCGCTTTTAAAATATTTCCTTACCTCATTAAAAAAAAATTTTGTAAAAGGGAATTGTATGCCTATGACTAACGGTTTGGGAATTGGCTATTGGCCACCGTTGAGAGAGGACACCCTAAATAAAATGAACCTAAATTTTCATCCGGTGTTTTGTTGAAAACCTTTCTTATTTACTCATGTTTTATTGCTAAATTATTAAAGATTTTAAATAAGCGAGATGCAGTTTTATTAAAAAAGTATATATGCTATAAATAATTATTTTTTTAGATTCAATATAAGCACAAGGCAATCAGGTATAATTAAATTTCAATTTTTTTTACGTAAATTAGTTCTTCTGTAATTATGCGCGCAACTTGTGATTTGAGAGAAATTTTAAATCACTATAAAAATTAATTTAACCTATAATGGTTACAGGAAAAAAAAGAATGAATATTTATCTATTCAAGCCTTTAAAATATGAGCATTCGTAATGTATTTTATTAAAGTTGTAAAATAGCAATCATGATCATTAATTTCCCCTTTTAAGAGTCCTAACACTCTTTAAATTAAATTATTTATTTAAAAAATATATGCGTTTACATTTAAAAAAAAAGCAATATTTAGTTGTTATGTAACCTTTATGGCTCTGCAATAAAAATAATGATAGTTTACTATTGTTTCTTTTTATAAATATATACCATTTGGGTTACAAAGAATAAAATTAACTACAATTTAATCAATGCAATAGAAGCTTTACTGGATGCACTTATAATATTTCGTTGCCGATATGTTGAGAGCTAATACTCCAATTTTAGTCCACCACAGTATAGACGCAAATATAAACTTCTTATATGTTAATATGCATCCACCATCAGTTAGGTGCGTGATACTGGACTCGATACGAGAAGATTAAGAATCAATCATTTCAATACTTCAAGTAATATTAAGCGGAGAATTGTTTACAACATATGTAAATGTATGCAACCAAACTCACTATTTTGATTTAGATACACAGATATAGCAAATACTGCTCTGTATTAAATTAACTTTAAGATATTATCTATAATTAAGCACTATCTATATTATCTATTATCTATATTAAGCATTAAGTTATCTCACTACTAATACACTATGCCCATTTCTATTTACCGTATTCAGCCATTCTTATTGAACGAGAGCCCCATACGGGTCTCTCTGGAACTCTCGTACAAGGACACAAGATACCCGGCTGGGATGACAACCGTTAGGTTTATGGACTTAATATTCCGGCGGAAAATTTTATCCATGAACCAGCACCCCCACCTCTCCCGGGACATGTACAGAAGAGCGAGATATATCGATATTATAAAGGGCAAACGTATCTGTGCGTAACGCATACGTCATTTTGCGCATGGCAACACTTTCAAATTTTAAATAAATTTCGGTATTGCAATTTTTGCTACCAGAAGTTTTTAAACTTCTTAATGTCGCATATTTTTAATTTTTGCACCATCGTGTAGGGAAAAAATGTACTTTTAAATGAAGTTTGTTTGAAAGCTGTATCTTAATTTGTTTTTGAAATATTAATTTTTTGGTAGCTTTTAATACTTTTTTTCTAACTGTGGCAACAGGAGTACTCCATTTCTATTTAAATCAAAGGAAAAAAGGGAAAAAATTGAGTGCTGTATCTTTATGTTGCCATTTTCTCATTAAAAGGGAATAATAGAAATTTAAATATCTTCTGTTTTAAAACCTGGTGAATTTTGACTTCATTTACAAAATCTGATTTACTTGTAAAAGAATATCAACAGTTTAATATCTATTTCAGCTAATAGCATTGAGACTACAAGTTCTGAATCAAAATGATCAAATTAAAATGCCAATTTTTTTGAAACGTGAATACAAATGTGAAATGTACATTTGTAAATTTTGATATGGTAAAAAAATGATGCCGGGTTTAGATTTCACGGGAAAAAAAATTCTATGATTGAGTCAAAGTGGAATAAATTTTGCTTTTTATCATTTTGGAATACTAGCATAAGAACTTTAACTAATAACTTTATCATAATAACATATCTTTATTATTTTTTTACTGCTTACATATGCGATTAAAGTTTAATATTAACAATTTGTACAACTGTGTTTTATAGAAATAGAATCTTGCTAATGTGACGATAAATATCGTTTGTTTAAGAGTTAAACGTACCAATATAAAATACATTTTTTACTATGACTAATTTTGAAAGTTTATTATAAGTTAATGAAACAGTTCCTTCTTAAACATTTTCTTTCGTCAAAATTTGACGCGTTCTACCTTGTTAAAATAAAGAAAACATAATACTTCTATCTTGAATAAAAATAAAATGGCACACAAGTATCGCCTTACATAAAAAAATAAAGTAAAATTACAATAACTGACGTCTTATAGGTATCCACCAACTAAGAAATAAAAAATAATAACTATAATAATAAGATTTAACACCAATAAATAGAAAATTGGCTATTAACAGTAATCAATAACACTAAAAAACATAAATATAAAACAACTCTCGACTAGAAAAATACTCTGAATGCACAACACAAGTAATTATTTTAACCTGCGTTCTCCGCGTCTAACTTGAAACAGCTATTCTGCTACTTTCTTATTCTGCCTTTCCGTACTGCAGTTGGATGAAAATGCATGACAATGCCGTTATCAGAAATATTTGTTGTGTTACTGAAAGAAAAAAAATTGCGTAAAAACACAAACTTTATTTATTTATTTTTTTTTTTTTTACTAGAATGTAATAATTGTTACTGTTAATAAAAAAATATATCGGTTTTTGGCTAAAGGTTTTAAACTAAGTTTTCGCTTAGCGTTAATATATTAGCATCAACATCTACTCTGTGAAAATACGAGTTCCCACAAACATTTTTTTTCCAACTACAGCATTGCCGTCTTCTCCTTTACTCCGGGGCTCCCACGACCGAAATCCAAGGCAACCACTACACGCCCCTGTCTACCATTCGTTCACTGACCATTCATCACAGGAGATAAATTTGCTCATTACTTTTCATCTTCACAGGTCTGACTGTCTATTGTGCAGTCAAACCTCGTTAACATGATCACGCTTAACTTGAATTACTTTTAACGTGAATTGTTTTCACAATCCCCCACAAAGACGAATATAAAGATTTGATACTGATAACATGAACTACTATTATCATGAATAAAATTTTCCCCTTGGGGCTCATGTTAACGAGGTTCGACTGTATTATCCACATTAGAGATCTGCACGGGCCGAAATTTCCAGACCCAGGTTCGGCCCTATAAAAAATATGAGTTCGGCCCGGTCTGTACAAAACAATATTAATTCTCCTGGGTTAAGAAATTCAAAGTTCGACCCATGCCTGTTCCGAGTGAATTTCTCCGAAACATTGGTTTTTACATCGATTTGCATTAAAATTTGTCTCTTATGGGAAGTTCTGACCAAAAATATTTTCTTTACATTTTTTTTTCATATTTTTAATCTTCTGTTTGAAAATAACTGTGGGCGAAATCTCAAATTTACTAACACGAGACGTGAGTGGCGAGTGGTCAGGGAAAAACACAGTCAAAAAAGGTGTTAAATACCACTATTTAGATAACCCATTGCGGCGCAGTGCACTTTCATTACTTTAGTGTTAAAATTAATGACTGGTACCGGAATTTGAAAAAAAAAACTTTATTTGTAAATAAGGAAAAAAACCTATTTCACGCATCTAATAAACCGAATTTATTTTATCAAGATTCTGGCAACGATGTGGCCTTTGGGAATTAAAGTATAGTATTTTCATAGATTACCGCCCATCAAGATGTTACAGAGCAATCCGCCTTCTTTAATCCTTTTATATTATTGGTAGTATTTTCTATAAGAAAATACTGGTATTTCCCTCTTTTATTTACTGTGTTTTTCCTTGACCATTCGCCACTCTGATAATCTATCTTAAAATTTCAGTATCCAAATACCTTCCATTATGCTATCTATCAACAAATTAATATAGCTGAAAAATTAAGTCAGATTTTTGAATATAGCTTTTTGCATATTATTCAGAAATGGGTAATGATTAAGAGTAAATTATAAACCAAAAGCGAACATTTTGAATGTTTAAATATCCCCTATCTCCTTAATGATTATATTTTTTACTGAAATCCTACAAAAGTATTTATATTGTGTAATATTAATCTGAAAATATTCAAGTGGAACAAGTTTTGAAAACATTCATAACGGAAAATTTATAATAGAATAATTATAATATAAGAAAGGTGAAATAGACACTTACCAGTGTTTTATATTTTTTAATATAAATTATTAATTTGGAAAATAAACATGTCTTGAAATTTAAAGAATTGTACACATGTTTAAATTAAAAAAATCAATGGTTTAAATAGATTTACGCGAATTTGTTTTTCTCGTTTTGTTACTAAATACAGAATCATAAATGAAGAGAAAATACTAAATGAATGATAAACATAACTGTTAAGACAAGTTAACATTTAACGTAAAGATATTTCCTGTTTTTATGACTTTAGATCCAAACCGGTTAAATTTCAAAAAGCTAAAAAAATGATTTGAAAAAAAAAAAAAAAAAAAAAAAAAAAAAAAAAAACTATTAAGATTTTTACAAAAATATACATTTTTAAACAAACAAAGATACTGCAAGCATAAACTAAAGGACTAAACCAGAGTCTGTGCTAGCTTGCACATCTACACTTTAAGAGATACCATATAAAATAAGTGTAATTTCTAGATTTCTATATTAAGTGAATCAGACAAAACCTTTCAAAATCTCATTAAAAGCACATTCAAATATCTGGTTCTCCGAATTAGTGTGGTTTATTTCCAGCATTTGTTCTTTGACAAATTTTGATATTAATATCTTTATATTAGTTTACATGGAAATAAATAAATAGTTTTGATTTTAAATATTAAAATTTCCTATTGCTTTTTGATGCTTTATCTACTGAATTATGAATTTATGAAAATTTTACATTCTCAAGCATTTTACGTAAATTGTTTAAGCCAAAATAAAAGTTTTACATAATCGCTTATAGCCCAGTCATTTTAGCAAAAATAGGGGAAAAAATTAGAACAAAGCTGGATTTTTGCATAGGTGCTAGTTAGGTTATGTAGTTAAACAAACTAAAAGTCCCCATCGATCCGATGTGAGCTTTCGCCACCAGAGGGCGCTAAAGAGCTTGAAAATCAGTTTTTTGGGAATATCTCACGAACAATGGCATTTAGAGAAAAAAGGTGAATTACAAAGTTGTAGATAATTTAATTTTCTACAAAAAGTGTCATTAACATTTGTTTGTCACATTAACCCTTCCCTGTCAAAAATGTAAAAACGTGACCATATTTGAAAATAAAATTATAAAAATTCAAAAAATCTGCTGCTATTAAAAAAAAAAAATTGTAAACAGATCTATAATTCTCACCTTTTTGAATTGGGAAAGTGAATATATAATATACATTTATGCTTATTTCCACACCACCCTTAAGGTAAAACAGTGCATTTTTTTTTTTTTTTTTTTTTTTTTTTTTTTTTTTGTTTCCCCCGTCGGCATATTCCCCTTATAGTGACTGGCTTAATCCAATTTAAGTCGTTTAATTGCTTTAGTAGTTCTTTGCACAGCTTCAATTTCTACACTCGATTCAGATTCGTAATTATCTGTATTTATTTCTTTCGTTGCCGTACTGCTTTTAGTATTGTTTGTTTGCCTTTCGATATCATCACTGAATACAGAAGTAGCGCTTCCCTCCTCCCTTGCAGTGGGCAAGATACTGTCAATATTTCCCTCGTCTTCAAATTCAATTTTACTTGCATTATAAAATGAAACTCCGCAGCAATTTATGAAATATCAGAACATTTCAATCCAATTTTTCAGCATTCACATGCTTTTCCAGATCCTTTGGAGCAAGTATAAAAAATAGATTCAATAATATCTTTTGGTGCGGGCGGTAAGGTAGCAAGAATTGGAAACAAATTAGGTGCATTTTGCCAGCCCCAGTTCTCAGAAAGTAGTTTATTGCTCAATCAGTATTGTACTTGATGATAAATACGTAAATTGTACAATCTAGCTGCATCTTCGGCAGGCGACAACGATAATTTTTTTTTTCTTTTTTAATCAACAGCAATTCTTTTCTTGAAACATACATAACACTACTTTTTCAGAGAAATTTCTGCTTTACTACCGTATAAAGCAAGAAAAATAATTTTTCCAGCCTCGGAAACTTCAAATTAAGATACTTGATCACTTTTAAAAATGCTGGCAGCTTGTATGTTATGATCTTCATCCTTCTTCAAAAATTTTGCTAACGACATTTTACCTTTCCCAAACAATGCTGATGTCGAGTCACAACCTGAAAAAGCGTGAAGGAACAATATATGATCTTTCAGAACAGCATCATTGTTAAAACTGTGCGATGAATACAGGGTGATAACAATTCGTCCTCTTCCAGACTTAATAAAAAATATCTCTATCTCTGGAGGTGCTAAAATTGTCAACAATACGAGCAAGTCAACATCATCGCCAACAACAGCAGTAAGCGCACTAGACTTTACTACTTCAATAACTGTGTTAACAATTAGTGTGTCTGCATCATCTTCTGCTTGTTTCGCTTCGAAACCATTCTCCATAAATTTCTCCATAAGCATAGATATGAGACGTGTCTTATTTTAATGATTAGATTAAAGAATTCTTTTTCGCGATACTTTAGAGCTTTCTTTTTTTTCCTTCTGTAAAAAATCTTCGTCTAATGTATCAGAAATAACAAACATTTTCCCTTAAATTCAAACAACGGACTGTCATTTCTCAATTTTTCCTTCAATGGATGATTAAATTTTTGCGGATGTTGATCGTTTTTCGGCAATAGATTTATTGTGTGATTTAATAGAATTCTTTCGTGAATAATTTTTCTTACTCTTTGAATGAACTGTAAATTCATTATTGTTTTTAGCCATTTCTTCAAATATTTTCCACTTATGGTCATCTCTTTCCGAACTTGCTGTCACAAGCGACTTCAGACCCTTTTTTTCTGTTTTTACAAAATCTTTCGAAGCCCAGTCCTCATCTCATGCAAGATAAACTATTTTGTCAATCTCCATTTTTCGCTCAGAATCAGCAATTAAGAAAGAGTCATTTTAAACTGTCATAAATAATTTAAAACTTTCTACAACATGCGTTGAAAATAAAATTATTTCCTTCCTAAAATCTTAAAAAGAATAAATACTTCGTTCAATAAATTAGGATCATTTCATACTAGCGAAATGAGCAACAAATAAAAATAAAATATTGAAAAGTACTTGCACGTGGTACATTTCGACAAATGCAAAGAGAGTCTGGGCAAAAGAGAGGTATTGGGCAATGACTATTCGTCACCTGAGAATAATAAAGTTCTAACTGTGTTTTTGAAAATATGGACTTATCTATATAGTAAGACTCTATTTGTATCTATAAAGGCATTTTTGCATCAAAATGATGTTATATATAATTTACATGTAATATTACGATTATATTACGACATTATTTTAATTCAGAATTGCTTTCATAGATACAAATAGAACATTTCTATATCGATAAGTCAATTTTTTCAAAAACACAGATAGAACCTTATTATTCTCAGGTGACCTATTGCACAAGCGCCCGAAAACGCCATACAAACAATGGGGGAGAGATGAGGGGGGGAATCAAAAGTTGTTTAGTATTTGTTCTGCCTCTTCGTCGCATTATGCTTGTGCTTGCACATTCTTTTTCAATAATGTTTATTTTATCTTAATTTTTGGCAAGGAAGGGTCGGTGTGACAAAAAAATGTTAATGACACTTTTTGTAGGAAATTAAATTATCTACATTTTTGTAATTGAACTTTTTTGTCTAGATGCCATTGTTCGTGAGATATTCACAGAAAACAGATTTTCAAGCTCTTTAGCGCCCCCTGGAGGCGAAAGCTCACATCGGATCGATGGGGACTTTTAGTATGTTAAACTACATACCCTAACTAGCACCTATGCAAAAATCCAGCTTTGTTCTAATTTTTTCCGCTATTTGCAAAAAAAGGTGCTAAAATGACTGGACTATTAATAAATGTTTGAAGGATTTTAGAAGGATTGAAGGATTTAAAAGAATTAATTAAATTTAAATTTGCAGGGATTTTGTGCAATATTTATAACCTCACTCAAATCTTTTATTTTAAATTGTTTTCTTAATATTTTGTAGAATTATAAAATGCATAAATATCAGGTGCTTACAATATAAATATAAAAAATATTTCTGAATCGAAAAATCACCATCCTCTTCCCTCAGCACCCCACTAAAAATAATCTTAAGATATCTGAAGAAATCGCCACTTTCTACAGAAATTCTATAGAAATTTTAAGAAAATCTGCAGACTTAGCTTTACCTTTAAAATATCTGCAGAATTTTTAAAGATATTCTTAAATATATCTGCAAAATGGGCCAAATACTTTCGGATTTCCCACAGATTTTGGGCCAAAAAGCTGTAGATTTTCTACAGATTTTTTTAGTGGGGCACCAAGAAATCTGAAAAGATACAAAGGGAAAATAAATCGCCTTTTTAAAAATAATTTTTTGTTCTAACCAATAATGGTTTTGGAACAAAATAAAGTAATGTATCTGTGACAGTATTACAACTAATCGACGAACTAAAAGAATTTTATTATAAGTAATTTTAATGGTACTTATAAGTACCATCTGTAGATAAAGGGCTGATCCAATTTATGTGAAAGATAGATTGTTTTTATCCTCGAAACCATTTTTTGTTTTTCCAGAAAAACATTTTTTGGATAGTCGTTATATGAATAAAAAGCATTTAAAAATATCTATATTTATCTCTAGTACAAAGTTTTAAACACTCCATTTCAAATGTATGATTAAGAGTAGGAAAATTTCTACTGGCAAAATAATTTATACATGCGATGAATCTTGGGATAATATCTAACTTTATATCATTTTAAGAAATATAAATTACGTAATTCCCAGTCAAGCCTCAAACGCTCATATCTATAAAGTTTTTCTCTAGATTAGTCTAGATCACTTCATTCTACCCAGCATTGATAAAATATAAACAAAGCTAAAAAATTCAGTGCAAAATTCACTTTGATTGCTAATTAAATTCATAAAAATACATGTCAATGTATGTGTAAGTTAAGACAAGTTTTATGTATATTGTTTAAAAGGTGTGTAAAAACATAATTTAAGAACACTTAAAAATATTTATATTTGTCTGTAATACAAAGTTTTACAGCACACCCCATTTCAAATTTGTGATTAATAATCTGAATTTATACATCATACTATTAGAACATATTATTTTTATAAATTGGTAATCAAGGTAAATTTTGAACAGAAATGTTTTAACTCTCATTGAAAACTATATTTATTTTTAAATTTTTTTCAATAATATCTTCAAAAAATATTTTTGAAAGATTGCTTAGATTTCTGAAAAGGACCAATAGATACGCCTATTCCCCTACTTGTATATATATGTCACATGCTTTTAAAATAATCGTAAGCAATATTTACGAACTACGGATATAAAATAATAGATAAATGTACCTGTTTTATAGTAGATAGCACATAAAAATTGTGCGAAACTATTTAGCTTTTAAATGGAATATAATAAAATGAAAAGTAAAACTAATAAAATAGCGTAAAATACGTGCAAAATTATACTATAATACACTCAAGAAAGGGATTTATTAACCATTTGCATAGTAAAAAAAAATTATTCAATAGCAGTTAAACCCTTTAAATATTCAGCCAGTTTCATTTTATGTTCACAAGAATGAAACCTTGAAAAGTACAAATTGTAAAATAAAATGGAGCAGAAACATAAATTTCTTAACTTTTTTTCTTTTATTATTTGAAAGAATGACTGAACATTTCTTGCTGTCCCTTTCACTTATCTAAAGTCTCCACAATATTTTTAACTCCCTATAAGCTAAAATAACATTAAAGAGAGAAAAGGAAATTACACATAATATTAGATCAAAGTAATAAAAAAAGCATTTAATTTTTATTTATTTACTTATTTATTTACTTATTCATTCATTATTTACATGTAATGATTAAAATTATGAAATAAATGTTACAAAGAATACTTCACATTTCGTTGAACGTTGACAAAAATACTCGTGACTATCAAGCACATTTCTTATTCAAAACATCCTCCACATATAATTAATAGCACTATTTGTTATTTAATAACAAAATTGTGTCATTTTATATTCAAATGTACGATTAAAAGTAGGAAAATGTCTATTGGCAAAACAATTTTTACTCGCGATGAATCTTGGGATGATATTTAACTTTACATCTTTTTAAGAAATATAAATAACATTATTACAGGTCAAGCCTCAAACACTCATATCCTTTAACTTTTCCTCTAGTTTGGCACTTTATTCTATCCACCATTGATCAAATATAATAAGAGCAAAAAAAAAAAAAAAAATTCAGTGCAAAATTCACTTTGATTACTAATTAAATTTGTCTTTGTAATTTATATTTGTCTCTAATACAAAGTTTTAAACACCCCATTTCAAATTTGTGATTAATAATCAGAATTTATAAATCATACTATTAGAACATATATTTTTTTATAAATTGGTAATAATTGTGAATTTTGCACAGAAATTTTTTAACTCTTATTGAAAACTATATTTATTTTTAAATTTTTTAATATTTTATTCTAAAAATATTTCTGAGAAGATTACTCAAATTTCTGAAAAAGACCAATGGGTATGCCTATTCCTCAACTTGTATATATATGTTACAAGCTTTTAAAATAATCGTAAACAATATTTACTAACTACGGATATACAATAATAGATAAACGAACCTGTTTTATAGTAGATAGTACAGAAAAATTGTGCGAAACTATTTAGCTTCTTAAATGGAATATAATAAAGTGAAAAGTAAAAGTAATAAAGTAGCGTAAAATACGCGAAAAATTATACTATAATACACTCAAGAAAGGGATTTATTAACCATTTGGATAGTAAAGAATTTTATTCAATAGCAGTTAAACGCTTTAAATATCCAGCCAGTTTTATTTTATGTTCACAAAAGTACCTTGAATGTACATATTGTAGAATAAAATGGGGCAGAAACATCGATTTCTTAAGCTTTTTCTTTTATTATTTGAAAGAATGACGGAACATTTCTTGTTGTCGCTTTTACCTATATAAAGTCCACATAATACTTTTAGCTCCCTATAAGCTAATATCACATTAAAGAGAGAAAATGAAATTACACATAATATTAGATCAAAGTAAACAAATGAAAAAGCATTTGATTATTATTTATTTGCTTATTTATTTACTTATGCATTTATTATTTACATGTAATGACTGAAATTTTGAAAGAAATGTTGCAAAGAATTCTTCACATTTCCTTGACCGTTGACAAGAATACTAGTGACTATAAAGCCCATTTCTTATTCAACACATCTACCACATATTTAAAATAGCACAATTTGTTATTTAATAACAAATTTATATCATTTTATAACCGAAAGTCATTGTTGAAACATTTTGGTGGATATTTCAAATAAATAACGTATATTTAAAAAAAAAGTGTCCCCGTGCTCTAAAAATAAACAGCAAATTTTCCATTCTTCATTTTTTTCAAAATTTTCTAGTCTATGGCACATGAGTTCATGAATTTTGGTCTTTTCTGACACTGAAAATGATTTTTTCCCACAATCTATAAAACTACACGTGTTCTGATTGTGCATCAATTGCAAATAAAAAATTTAGTGCTACAATCAAGTTTTACCTTTCCTGGTACTTATTTGCTTGCTCAAAAGAAAAATTTATAAATGCACGATGAATCTCTAAATACGTCTCTTCACAGTTAGCTAAATATTTTTGTCCTAAACTGCGTTTTGAAAAATTGACTTTTGGACGGCTAAATTGGCAAAATACTCCACTGTGCGACTACGGAAAACATACAATAAGCTCTGCGAGTTAATCACAATTACGAAGTTTGTTCTTTTATCTTTAGAAATCTCTGAAACCCATATTATTTTGAGATTTGTAGAAATATTTATAGAAATAAAATTTCTTTTGATGTTAATCATTTTTGGAAGCATTTCCGAACAGCTTTTATAGTGAGATAAATTTGTCAAAAAAGTATAGTAGTTTTTAAAAATAACTCTAACTTATTCGATGTAAGCACTTTTATATTGTAGAAATATATTTTACTGATGAACATTATAAATTAACAGCATTAACATTAACATTAAAATTAATATTCTTTTGTCCCCCTTGCACTTATAAATTTAGTTAAGCAGCTGAAAATATATGGGAATATATAGCTGAGAATATATACCATTGTAAAATCAATATTCCGGTTTGAGAAAACTGATTAATATATTATAAAATCTATAAACGTTTCAGAATTGTAGTGGCAGCAAAAGAATTTTTGTTTTTACATATGAATCTTGAAATCTCGAAAACACATTGATTTTTAATGTTTCTACAGATAAAGAACATTTTTTGAATCGTAAATAACTCGGAAGAGGTTATGGTATATTTTCGCTCGTAGATGCTAACATATTCTAAGATTCATAAAAAGTTGAACTGAGAAAATTAAGAAAGAAGGAATCATGCATGAAGCATACATTATGAAAAACTTTCCAACGCATTCAGAATAATGTAACAAATCTGCACCGTTTTAAAAATTAAAGTATTTTGTCTAATTTACCTCATTTAAAAATTTCCCTACAGTAATTACCTCTGATAAGGAGAATTAGACGTGAATATTTTGTGCAGCCCTGCATATTAGGTATATGAATAATATGTAACGAATAACATGTAAGAAACAGTCAAATTTCTAAGTGCGTACCGAATTTTAAAACCCACATTCCAGCAATTATTACTCAAAGACAATAATGTAATCGATATCTTTTCTGTCCCAAGAATTGAATAAAAATACTACGAATGTCCTGTTATAACATAGTCGTAGTCAATATCAGAGATTTATATCCGTTTCAATATATTTGAAATAGCATAATCTTACAAAATATTCTTCAAACGATTTTTCCCAATAGGCGTAATGTAAAGGAATTCTTTTAAGTGCTCCTGTAAATGAATAAAAAATGGTATGTAAAAAAGCCCTTTAAAAAGCCTTTTAAAAACGAAGTAGTAGTGAAATTCAGTGATTTAGATTAATTTCAATACCTTTGAAATTGAGAAATTGCACTAAAATATTCTTCAAACAATTTTTCTTCATAATCTATAATATAATGGAATTCTTTTAAGTGACCCCGTAAATGAGCTGTTAATCATACTTCATATACAATACCAAACGTACTTTGGGGACCTTAAATAATCTTTATCAATTGCATGAAAATCGGGTACGAGAGTTATAGCGTGGCCATACGAACAGATAAATCGAATGCATAAACATTTTTCAGCTTTGATGGATAGTGCTAAAAAGGTTGAATTTTCAAAATCGTTATAAACATTCTTACTGGTTACAGATCATCCATTGGCAGAATTTAAAACTATCAGGTTGTAACGAAAATTTTCCACCAGAAAAAGCTCTTAATAATGCTAGA
Source organism: Maratus speculifer (assembly GCA_964019185.1). Classification (NCBI taxonomy): domain Eukaryota; kingdom Metazoa; phylum Arthropoda; class Arachnida; order Araneae; family Salticidae; genus Maratus; species Maratus speculifer. The sequence continues at coordinate 48,202,582 of OZ025290.1, read as the reverse complement.
AAGAAAAACTTATTTAGTGCCGATAATAATCATCATAGTCCAACAACCGACAACACAAAAGCGTAAGATATCGAGCACAAGAAAAAAAAACTCTTATTTTATGGAAGAGTGGTAATAGGGGAATGTAATGATCCATGTCTGCCGGAAGTGAAGTGGTGCATAACCCAAAAATAATACAAGTGGTTGACTCGTGCGTTTAGCATTGTGTTTGTCCTATAGTCAAAGATATGAAATGATTGGAGGAAAACACAATAATAAACCTACGAGTAAACCGCTAATAGTACTAATTTTTGGCTTATGCACCACTTCACTTCCGACAGACATGGATCATAATATTCCCCTATTACCACTCTTCCGTAAAATAAGGTTTTTTTTTGTACTCGATACCAAAGTTTTTGTGCTGTAGGTTTTGTAAGTTTAGTCTGTAGGTTTGCTTTGCTGTAGGTTTAGAAACACCACCCAAATCTATGATTTTCTGCATACATTGTTAATTGCAGTGCTTTTGTAGTTTTTCAAAGCCTTCGGCTAAAAAACTTTGAGGCCGTGAGTCCAGAAACACATCAACCTTATTTCGGACGTCCTGTGTAGAATTAAAGATAGTATCTGCAAATATAGCTGCAGGTGTGAAAACATTCGAAGGTGTGTGAAACTGTCGGGGATATATGGTGGATGTAGAAAAATTTCCCAATAGACTCCATACGTGGGACTAACGTCTAACTCCATAGCTAGCTATCGAGTACTTGAGTACTTATCTTCTTCAGCAAGCTCTCCCAGACTGATTCAATGTCAGCGGCGGCGAAAAGAAAATTGCGCACGTGGTGAATTGCGCCCCCTTTCCCAACTTTTCTTTGAGACAAGGTTTCACAAAATTGAAAAGCGCAGAAACAGGAACAAATTCTATTGAATAAATATTTCGCATTTTTTTTTAACCTCTAATTTTAGTTCATAAATTTAAATAAACTAAAAAAACGTAAACGAAAATCGCACTTATATTTTGGTAAAGGGATCTAGAAAATGTGTGAAGAAAAAATGTATCGAACTGTACAATATAACAGCTTAAAGGTGTGTTTCGATTCAAACTGTTTATTTTCCGATTTATTTTTAAACTCATTTTTGCTCTCATATGCATCAAACTGGCAAATTGTCTTATTTACAAAGTACACAAGGTGCTGTGACTGTCAATTCTTTGAAAAAAGCAGAAAATATTGCAAAAAAAAGTAATCAGAAACGGCATTTTGAACAGATTTTACAAAAGCGCTAGATTTGGGAACGAAAAAAAGTGTCATACTGAGAAGATAATTGTTCATAAATCAAATTCTAACGAATGGAGTGCAAAATGACATCACACGGCACCTTGTACGTCTCTTCAAAAATCCCCTCAGCAAATTTCATGTTTCTACTTTTAAAAATGTGTATGAAAATGTATCGGAAAATTTTGAACTTTTGAAGGTGAAAAAGCGTTTTTTCGAATACACCCTTAAAACCCTTTCATATTCCAAGAAAGAGACCCCATGAAAGTATATGTTTTTGCCACAAGCACAGACCTAAACTAGTCGTTAAGGGGGTGGGGGGGGGCACCGCAATACTTACCCAACATGGATATGCCCAATATAAAGCATGAAAATAAAACGCATGTAAACTATTTATAAAATGCATCGAAATTCCAAAATAAAATTTAAACGCATATTTAAATAGTTTTAATACACATAGTAATGCTCTATTAATGAATTGCTGATGAGCCAATTTCGTCAAATTATATAAAACGCCAAAATACTCAAGTAGAACTGGATTGCGTAAAAGAAACATTCTTATAACTCTAAAAATAATAATCATATTAACTAACAATTTACTGAGTCGGATTAAGCATCTCATTTCCAATTAAAATATATCTGTAAATTCAATTTTGAATGAAATACATGATCATGAAGAATCGAAGAATGTGGAAAACAGGATTACACATATCTCGGTAACTAATAATCCGATCGACTTCGTTCTTATGCAAAATTTGTGTTATTTTATTGCCTTTTATGTCCACTCCTTAAAATAGAACATTTCAAAAAATTTTATGTACCTTTCATCAGAACGAATTTTTCGAGAGTCCGAAAAAAATAGTTCCGGAAAATCGAGGTTATTGATATTAATTAGGCTTCGTTACATTCTTACATACTAAGTACATACAAAGTTTTAAGTCTCTATCTCAATTTGTTCGGGAGACAGACAGACAAAAAGACACACAGACGGACGGACGGCAATTTTTTTTTTTGTATTTATCGGAATCTCCAGTGTCCGAAACGTGTAAATCAGTCGAAAAAGAAAAAAAAATTCGATTTTCAAAACGATTGCAATACTTACCCTATACTACGTATGATGGATAAGTAAAAAGAGAAAGTTAACAAAATAGATTAAGACAAAGACCCAAAGCATGTTTTGGAAAGACAGAAGTCCTTATTCATAAATTTGCATTTTGGTGTAATGTAAATGACGATGCAATAACTTTGAAACGGAAAAAGCACGTACTTTCATTAAAAAAATTCCTAGTATGTAATTGTTCATTTTTTTTAACAAAACAGAAGAAAAATATATTTGTAGTATAAAACTGGCACCCTCTGAATTTCTGCGCCCGGGGCGACTGCCCCCTTTGCTCCCTTCTTCACACGCCCCTGGTCATAACCGTTGTTTTCAAACTTTCGGTACCAAACTTCCACAGTGTCGTATAATACACTATATTGCCATTGATTATTGGACATTTGCGATTTTAGACATTTTACTAAATATCTAGAAAAATACATGAGGAATCATCTCGAAATTCTTAGCGTGTAAATATAATAGTATACGCCATACATCGCCGTGAAGATTTTTTACCGAAACTCCATAGGGGACCGTCAACTAATTAAAAAAGAATGAATATCTTTTGAATAACCCTGTCAAAATTAATGTCGCAAAAGTGCTCAAACTCTAGATTATGATTGAATGCCTTATTGTAATACACTGTGTTCATTTTTATGCAAATAGCATGAATACTCGCAGAGTAATTAAGGTTTTTATAAAAATGGTCTCAAATTTTTCCAAGTTTTTCCCTTATAATTTTCAGAATTCTTAATATAAATTAATATTTTTTTCAGAAAATAGGACAAACAACATTGCACACAGTACCCTGTAATCAGAATTAAAAAATAATAAAAATTGAATGAAAAATTAGTAGGTTTACTAAATAATTTTTTACTGCGCATGCGTCAAAGATATCAAAATTTCATTTGCATATTATGTTAGCTAAATGTATAGAGCAACTTTTGTAAAAGTCTCAAAATCATAGCTCGAAAATTCTTAAAGTAATCGTCTATAGAAAAAGGACAAAATCCGTTGTTTCCAAAATGAAGCAAAAAAATGAGGGATTTTATCCAAATGTGGTAGTACATCCCGTATTGTGTATTCTATATTGACACTAATCAATGAATATATGGATACAACCCCTCTTGTTTTTGCTTCATTTTGAGAATAACGGATTTCCAACTAATTCAATTGACGATTACTTTCAGAATTTTCAAGTTATGATTTTGTGACTTTCACAAAAGCTGCTCTATACATTTAACTAACATAATATGCAAATGAAATTTTGATATCGTTGACGCATGCGCAGTAAAAAATTATTTAGTAAACCCACTCATTTTGTACGCAATTTTCATTATTTTTTAATTCTGATTACAAGGTACTGTGTGCTATGTTGTTTGTCATATTTTCTGAAAAAAAATATTATTTTATATTAAGAACTCTGAAAATTATAAGGAAAAAACTTGAAAAAATTTGGGACAATTTTTATAAAAACCTTAATTACTCTGCGAGTATGCATGCTATTTGCATAAAAATAAACAAGGCATATTACAATAAGGCATTCAATCATAATCTAGAGTTTGAGCGCTTTTGCTACATCAGTTTTGACAGGGTTATTCAAAAGATATTCATTCTTTTTTAATTTGTTGACGGTCCCCTATGGAGTTTCGGTAAAAAATCTTCACGGCGATGTATGGCGTATACTATTATATTTATACTCTAAGAGTTTCGAGATGATTTCTCATGTATTTTTCTAGATATTTAGTAAAATGTCTAAAATCGCAAGTGTCCAATAATCAATGGCAATATAGTGTACAACAATAGTACCTAAAGCTGTACACATGATTCGGATATTTTCTGTAGCTGACATTTTGCAACACAACGGGAAACAAATGATGGTTCTCTTTTAGTAGCGTGATAGTTTAATTTCGGACAACTTGTACTTAATGATAACGATATTTTTTTTTCAAATTTCGCAACACAGTGTTATAAAGCAAATCTATTTCTTTCAAATATCGGAAACTGTTTGATAAAATATGAGCAAATACGTTAACCCGTACTGTTTGTGCAGACGATATTAGCTATGGCGGGAAATTATCCTTACAATCAGTGGCTCCAACTTATATGGGCCCATGGGGCCCGAGCCCACCCAATAATTTTGAATCGTAGTGTGCCCAATTTTCATTGTTCTATTTCGATATTTATTTCATTATTATTTCACTATTTAGTTTTTTTGCCAAAGACAATGTGTTTTAATTCTTTGGCTGACACCCATAAATTTCAAATGACTAAAATGTTTTGCTCCATTTTTAACTTTTTGCTATTTCAGTTTGTAATCATGTTTATGATATAATGACATTGCAATAAATATTAGTGTCTTTATAAGGAAAAACACATAAAAATATTATTTAATAAAATTGCAATTTTATTAAAACATGATAGCTTGACTTAAAATTCTCATCTTTCACCATCAATCCACCCTTCAAAGAAACACAAAGTAAACATACCATTTTACCGAAATAATTTTGTGCCAACCCAATATTTTTCAAAAGTTTGCACCACTGTTTACAATCTGATATGTTTTAAACTACTGATTACAAAATTTATTAATATACCATATAAACAGGTGACTTATTTCATTGTTACTTTTATTACAAGTAAGAAATTATTGAATTTAAAAATTCGGAACATTCATTGGATGTTAAATGTTTTGGAGCATTGGTCCTTCGAATAAACGTGAATTTATTTTCATTTAAAAACAATCTTTCTTTTCGAAAATAATATTTATTCTTTTCAGATAGCGTAAACTATTTTCTACTGATCCATGTCTTTGCTCTATCTTTTCATATTTTATTAATAATAACGTAGAGGATTCGGAGGAGAGATTTGGGACAATCCTTAGTATTAAATTTCCTTTTAGCTTTGTTCTAAAATAGTTTTTGTATAGATTTTTTTTTCATTTATGAAATTCAAAATTTTCCGCTATTTTTATAAAATGTTACACCTTGGAATAAAATGGAATTCTGAACACCATTTTATTTTGTAGTTAAATAAACGTTCATTTTTCTTCTGCTTTTTAATATTTCTTTCTTTTTCCAGACATTGTTCCTTTAGAAAAATACATATAATCTTAAAAATACCTATAGTGTTTTCTTTTTCTTTTTTTTACATACGTTTTTGCACATTACAATTAAGAATAATTTTCCCAGATTTTATATTGTAATGCAAGTAATCTTTTATTAACAATTTATTTATGTTGTTTATTAGTAAATTATTATTAGTTGACCATGTATTTTACTATGACCTTGTACTTTATATAAAAAAAAAATCAAACTTTATCAGTCATTATTCGTTTTATTTTAACCGTAAAAGAAGAAAAAATTGATCGATTCTTTTCTGTGGAAAGATCGATCATCTCGAACGCATACGAGCACTACTTTAACATTGTGGTGCCACAGGGTTCTTGTCTCGGGCCGGTCCTGTGGCTGGTGTTGATCAACAGCATGCTGAAAAGTCTTGGTATTGAGGAGGCAAGGACCATACTTGTCTTTGCCGACGATAAAGTCATCCTTGCACGTTGAACGGCACTCAAGAGGTTCGCTGACATTGTCCGGTGGGTTCTCGCAGAGATTCTTGCGTGGGCGATAGGATGCAGCCTGAAGTTTAGCTTCGATAAGTGCTTGTACACTGTCATACCAACGAAGGGAAAGATGGATTATGACCCCTCAATACGCATCCAGATGGATGAACATAGGGTCAAGTTTTCCAAACAAATCAAGTACCTGGGAGTGGTCTTTGACAGGGATTTCAGTTGGATGCCTCACTTGGATCTCGTCCAAGAGAAGGCAACCAAAGTCCAGTACAAGTTAACTAGATTGGCAAGAGCCACCTTGGGACTTTATCCTGATGTTAGTAAGGCGGTCTACTCGGTGGTGGTCGAGCGTATAATTTTGTACGCGGAGCCTATCTGGTACTCCAACAAAGTGGCTCTTCGCAGGAGACTACTGAGCCATTCAGATAGATCTTCTGCTGTGTGTCACCAAGTGTTACAGCACGGTGTCGACGGATGCGTTGAATGTTTTGTCCGGGGTGATTCTTCTGGTCCTCCGTCCTGGTATGGAACGCAACTTTGAGGCCCTCACAAGATGAGGTGAGAGTATGGATAGACCAAATCTTTCGCCAGAAATGGTGGCGGTTTTGAAGTACCAACCTAACGATGCTATCCAGGTCGAATATCTTGGACGCCGGAACTCATCCGGAAGACTCCGCATACTTACTATATGGACGGTTCCAAACTAGTTGGTGAGAGGGTGGGTTGCGCCTATCACCACGCTACTAGGGATGACACTGTTGCGGAGGGAAGGTTCCGCCTCTCCGATGGGTCGACTGTTTTCGCGGCCGAAGTCCACGTGATCAAGGAAGCGATATCTAGCGTTCTTCGGAGAGGTTTCGGTGAACTCGATATCTACTCGGATTCGAAATCGGCGCATCAAACGTTTTACTCCTTGGTGCCTAGGCAGAAAGCAGTAGCCGAGATTAGACACCTGGTTGCCAACACAGGAATCAGGGTCCATATGCACTGGATTACGGCTCATGTCGGATACGCCTTTAACGAACATGCCGATGCTCTGGCTAAAGAGACTGCGTGTCTAGAAACGGTTGACATTCACGTTCCTCTCTCAGGACGTCAAGTGAAGAGGAAGCTCCTTGTTTGGGCACTTTTAGATTGGCAGGAATGATGGGGCCAATCTGAGGACGGCCGGATGACATATGCGATCTTCCAGAGAGTCTCCACTCGGAAAATCCAGGGCGATTTCTTTCTAAGCCAGGTTCTAACCGGACACGGTACCTTTGGTGACCAATCAGGCAACCCTGCGTGCTTTTGCGAGAATGGGATTAGCACAATTGGACATTGCGTCTATGAGTGCCCCCTGTAGCGGTCCATCAAAGAAAAGTTTCCCACCAAACTTTCACGCTCGAACGCTTACCGATCTTTGCTTTCATCACTACAGCAGGAAGGGAATCGTTGAGATAGTCAGCGATCTCTTGATAAAGACTTTAGATCGGGTGGGTCGCTGGGCCAATTGACCTCTCGGCCGTCTTGTTCCGAAGATTTTTCGAACGCAAGATTTCCAAATCGTTCGAACGCATGACTCTATCAGAGGAGTCCGAGGCCACTTGTGTGGGCGATTCCGACGAAGTGACTAAACAAAGTTTTTCAGAGTTTTCCTTGTACGTAACGAGAATTCGAGTCGCTTTCCTCGAAGTCTTCCCTGAAGACTCGCTGCGTTCGCTGATCAGCGGTGTGTTCAGGCAGCTTTTGCTACGTCACCTGTTACATTTGCTCCCCTCGGTGTCAGCCTTGTGGGGTGCGGACGGTGTCGCTTCGGTGGCTGCGGTTTGGCGAGCAGCCGGGCTGCGACACTTGCGTCGTGTGCCTGGTGTCCCTGCATGTTGTTCCTGGCCGGCAGCAACGCTGTTGCGAGGGCCGGGCGTCATTTGGTTCCTCTTGATTCGAGGGTCTCGTGACCTCTCTGTTTGGACCGCATGGAACTTCTCTGCTCTGGATCGGGAAACGTCACAGTTTTATGTCATTAATCAAGAAATTTGTAAATTTTCTATTGCCAAGCACGCTTGAGATTGCAGCCATAGTTTTAATTTTCTAACTAGTAAAATTATCTTTAGTGTCAATAGAATTAGATTTTCTTGAAAATTTTGCTTTTTATCTTAATCGTTAAATTATTGTTAATGAGAAATCTGATTCTAAAACGCTTTCTTTAGCTTGGAAAAACCTTTTCAGCACTACCATATAATTATTTTTTTTATTAATTATGTACATACATACATATATATATTAAGGTGTATCACGAAAAACTTTTTTTTTAATTCAAAATTTCAAGTTGATAAAAAGTTGTTACTACGATTACGTATTTACCCCAAAAATATTTTTGAAATTCAAAAACATTTAGGGCTCCCGGAATGAGGATGAAGTTTAAACTTTTAGGACTAAAATGTAGTTTTTTCATATTTTTTAAATATATGAATACAAAGTAATTGCATTTTTGAAAGTACAAAAACATAAAGTTTAGATAGGCATTTGACAGTAAAAATTTTCGTTTCTGTCATTAATTTTATAAGTCTCTTGGAATCTAATTGAAAAAGTCATTATTTTACCAAACATATAAGATTTTCAATTTATTTTGTTGATAGTTTTAAATTTTTACTACTGGTAATTTTTACATCTGCAAACCTCTGGATATCATGCAAATAAAATGTATATTAATTTTTAATTAGTTTATTAGTCTAATTTGTTTTAGCTCATGACATTAGAAACAATTTTTAAAATATCACGCACACACACAAAAATAAAACTTAGAAAGTTTAATATTTAAATGAAAAATTTTACAAATATAATTGTTAAACATTATAGTTGAAAAACATTATTTAAAAAAAGCTCGATTTCAATGTATGTTCATTTTGATAAGTTATCTTGATGGTTTTAGGAAGTGCACCAGAAGTGTAAGCAGCTTTTTCAACCAGCAACCGAAGTTTTTGTTTAGGCCGGTTGAAATATATAATTGATATTGCAGTGAATAACAAATATGCTTATTAAACAAAAATATTAAATTATGTTTATTACTATATTAAGGAAAAAAATTACTGAATTATTGCTATAGAGAAAAGATTTACCTATTCTTTATTCTTGAACTGCTGTAGTTGCAGATGCGAAGTGACGCTTCGTTTCAAGCTTTAAAATTTATTTTCCGTCCAGCAATCTTGACCTAATGAAGCATTCTCAACCATTGTGTCTTTAGGCAACGTGTTTACCAACTGATGTAACCTTTTTTAGAATTCTTTAAATTGCCTGTGTATATTAAAATTTTTTTAATTCATTTCTGCCACTAGTTCCTAAATCAATAATCAACTCAATATATTATTTGCTCAAGTTATTTATAAAAGGTGGTTCTGTTACTATAGTAGATTGCCAATGAATAAGATCGATGTAGTCTTCTGCCTATAATTTACTGGTGGTGGTTTTAAAATTCTTATTTCATTGAATTCGGTTTGTCAAGCTTTTTCTATCATTTTGCTTGCCAGAGATCTCATATGTTTTCGAGAATCAAACAACATTCACAGATAGAAATGTTCTAGATGCATCGCAAAAGCGTTTCTCTGTATAATCTTAAATTTATCTTCTAAGTAGTAGATATACAGTAAGATTTAAAAAAGTGTTTCGATGCATAAATTTTACTATGCTGACTTTTTATGTTAAACCATGAGGGGCATCAAAGCTTATGACAAGTTTAACTTGTCTTTTCAATTGTGGAGTTGGGACAGTTTATGCAATCAATAAATGTAAATTTCTGTTTGTCATTGTCAGACACCTTGCATGGGAAACGTTTCCAGGTTTTCTGCTTGAAAATTTTGGTAATTCTGCTGTCTGTACAGTTTGATTTATTATTTCTGATCCGTGCTCAAATCTTTCTCATTAATCTCTGGAAAAATATTATCTATTTTGATATGTCAAAGATAGGTAGTTTTTGACAGTTTATCAAACTTTTATTTATAGGACTACTGACATACATTGGACCATCTGCGATAACACAATTTTCCTAAGAGATAATTCATTTAAATGAAGCAAACAAATCACTACTTGTGCTGTGTACTTTAAAGCACTTATTAAAGACACCAGTACTTGTTGCCTATAATACATCCCATAGTTTTAATAGTTGTTACATGAATGCAGTTACATTTCATGTATTTTAGTATTGACAATGCTTTGTCTTTCCCAAAATCACTGTTTAGCATAACCAATGTTACATAACCAATATATGTTGAACATGGTTCTTTAATATATATCAAGATAAACAGACAATGAAATCGAGATTTTCTTTGAATAATAATTTTCTAATTCAATGTTGATTTATTGCATTTGTAATCTTTTTCATTTAAATATGAAACTTTTTAAGTTTTACTTTTATATGTGTGTGTGTGTGACATTTTAGAAATTGTTTCTAATGTCATGAGCCGAAACAAATTAGACTAAAAAACAAATAAAAAATTTCTATACATTTTATTTGCATGATATCCGGAGGTTTGCAGATACCTGAAATAAATTTAAAACCATCAACAAAATGAATTGAAAATCTTGGATAGTTGGTAAAATAATGAGATTTCCAATTAGATTCCGGGAGACTTCTAAAATTAAAAACAGAAACGAAACTTTTTTAAATGTCAAATGCCTATTTAAACTTTATGTTTTTCCACTTTGAAAAAAAAACAATTACTTTATATTCATATATTTAAAAAATACGAAAAAATTTACATTTTTGGCCAAAAAGGTTAAATTTCATCCTCATTCCGGGAGATCTAAACATTTTTCAATTTCAAAAATATTTTGGGGGGTAAATATGTGATCATGGTAACAACTTTTTATGAACGTGAAATTTTGAATTTCAAAAAAAGTTTTTCGTTATACACCCTAATATATATATGTGTGTGTGTGCGTGTGTATAACTATATATATATAATTTTTTTCAATCGAACACTCATACACATGTGTATTTTCATTTTATGATAATCTATTTTTAATTTTTAATTTTTGTTTTCCATTTTGCTTTTCCTCTCTTCTTTATTATGTCCGTTGTTCATTTTCCGAGATTGGCTGCTGCCTTCTACTTTCTTGTTTGCTGTTCCTTCAGCTTATTCCTTTTGCTTCCTTTTCTTTGCGCCTGACAAACAAAGACTCAGTTCTTTTAAAAGGTCTAGAGTATTTTAATATATTTTGTGGTGTTTTTAAGAAGTTTTTATCAGTTTGATTAATTAACACACATTTAAACTTATTGTCTTTTCGGTAATTTATCTTTTCGGTAAAGGCAGAGCAATGATTGAGTTATCACACGTTGTTTTAATACCTAGAAATGGACGTGAAATGTTCACAATAGCTAAAACTTAAATGTCATCAATAATTATTTATTGTGTCCGGCCCAGTTATATCATAAGTCCAGCTGCCAAAGCTTACCTTATTCATTTGACCTTGAGTATCAAACTCATTTGTGACAAATTCACTGCATTTTTTACGCTTTGTAGAAAGCGCAAGCAGGTGAGTTGATATATATACATGTCTTTTTATCTAAATCTTTTTACTTTCTTCTATCTTTACAAGAAAAAGTATTGGATTCGTGATAATTTTCGAAATTCATTTTTCGGCAGATTTATACGTTTTAGGAGTCAGAGAAACAAAAAAAAAGTTTTTACAAAATGTCTGTCTCTGAAACTGTGAATCTGTCTGTCTGTTTGTGAAAAAATTTTTGTGGGCGCTCTATCTCAACACCTAATGCACGGAATTCCACAAAACTTTAGATTTTGTTACCTCCTGATCTAAACTAGATGCTTTTATTTTTTGGTGAATATCGCTCAACAGGTGACGCTGTTGTGATGCATTATTCACAATTTCCACAATAGCCGTACCTCACAAAATAGTCCATAGATTTTCATAAAACTTTAGATTTATTTAGTACTTGATATAACATGGTGCTTTTTACGTTTCGGTGCAAATTACTCAACAGGTGGCACTAACATGCTGCATTATTCGTGATTATCGTAATAGCTCTATCTTAAGAACTAATGCACGAAAATTTTTAATTTTCTGATTCAATTAGAACCTGATATAAATTAATGTTGTTTAGTTTGTGGTATAAATCATCCTACAAATGACACTGCTATACTGCATTTTTCACTATTTCATAATAAATGTATCTGAAGAACGAATGCATGGATTTTCTTCCAACTTCAGATTCAGTTAGTACCTGATAAAAATTGATCCTGATTAGTCTTTGGTTTACATCACCCAACATGTGGTGCTCTTATGAAAATTTTTAACCACCTAACCGGTGACGCTGCTATAGATCATTTTACAGGAAGTGTTAACATGCATACGATAGAAGAAAACTTTGGGATTGCCACACCTGACTAATTTTGTGATACGGCAGCAGGATAGGGATAATTATACAGCTCATATTCAAAATATTAGAATAATTGAGAAAAAGTAATAAGAAAAGATTATTTGTCATTTATTTATTTTTTATACTAAGTAAATGCAATTAAATTTCTTATAAATTAAATCTGGAATGTTTAGATAAGATTTTAACATTTATAAAATATAAAATACAGCACAATAAATTAGGTATACAGCTTCCTTAAACACACCAGAATATTAGAATAAAATTTAGATTGTTTCAAAATATTAGAATATTTTATTTTACGCAACAATATTACCTTATGAATATGAAGTAAATGGTAGTTAATATTTTGTAGCATCCCCTTTAGCTTTCATAACAGCGTACAATCGATCTTGCATACTATATACAAGGTGTTTACAAACATTTCTATCAATATTAGCCCAAATAGACTGTATACGTGCCACTAACTCAGTTTTACTTGAAGGAGGATTTTCTTGAAGTTTTTTCTTCATTATACACCACAAATTTTCGATGGGATTAAGATCTGGTGAATTTGGTGGCCAAGGAAGTACCTTAATGTTGCGTTGGCGGAACCAATTCTTAGTTGACACCGAGGTATGCGGGGACGCTAAATCTTGTTGAAAGATGAAATCATCTTCAAATAAATCTTCTGATGATGGAATCATGTAATATTCTAAAATTTCTTGATATATCAGAGAGTTAACCTTTTCGTAGACGATGCATAACTTTCCAGGTCCTTCTGCACTCATACAACCCCAAACCATGACACTAGCAGCAAATTTTACGGAACGTTTAAGGCATTCTATATCAAATGCTTCTTGCTTCATTCTCCAAACTCGAATACCTTGATTACCATATGAAACACAAAACATACTTTCATCACTAAATAATATATTTTTCCAATCTTCATTGCTCCATAAACGTCTTGATTTACACCAATTCAATCTTATACGCTTTTGTCTTGCAGTCATGAGAGGTTTTGTTTTCGGTACACGAGATTCAAATTTAAATTTATGGAGACGTCTTAATGTTGTCGATGTAGAAACTTCAACTCCTTCTTCTTTCCATTTTCGGTGCAAGAATCGCACACTTTTAAAACGGTTTTTCTTAACTATACGTTTCAGTTTCCTGTCATCTCTAGCAGATGTTTTTGGTTTTCGGCCACCATTTCGGCGATTATTTTGAAATTTTCCAATTTTTGAATATTGTGTTAGTATTTTACTAACGCTCGATTGCGAACAATGTAAATAATTCGCTATAAAACATTGATTTTTACCGTGCCGATACAAATCAACCATACGAAGTTTAGTAGATTCAGGAATATCACTCACACGGCCCATTTTAAGACGAAAAAGAAACAAACTGCAAAAAAGAATACTGATTTTAAATAAAATAGTCTGAATTTAATCAATGATGCCACCAGTTAAGAATTGGTAATAATTAAAGGAGAATTAATGTGAAATATTCTAATATTTTGAACCACTTGAATAAATATTCTAATATTTTGACTTTTCAAAATAATTTTTTTTGCAATTAATCTTTTCAAAAATGATATTAAATTTAAGATAACAAGTAAGTTTAATCAACAATAAGTTCTTAATAAAAATATCGTTTGCATATTTTCATCAAAAGACATTAAATTACCAAACGATATTTTCAATTTCTAAAAAAAAGGTAATTATTCTAATATTTTGAATATGAGCTGTACATTATTTAAATTGATTTTTGAACGTATGATCGTTAATTAATTAACACAGAATTATTGATTGATAAAAGTGTATTTTTTTAAATAGTTCTCTCTTCATTTATTATGTATAATATTTCTAATTTATTTTCTACTTTTTAATCTTTAAAAAGTTTCAGAGTTGATATTTTTCAGTCTTCTGGCATATTTTGGTAAGCGTTTATAGACGCATCATGTAATCCATCGTTGTTTGTCTCGTATATAATTGTGTGTCTCACTTACAGGAAATATTTGGCGATTTATCACCACTGACTTCTAACGGAAAATGTCTTAAAATTAATTTATTAATTTATAATTAAGTATCAAAATTATTAAACTATTGAATGTAATATTGTCATCAGAAACGTACTTCTGAACGTAATTATTTCATCGATATACTAAGAGGAATCGGGTTAAAAATCGATTACAATGTTCTATTTTTAGATACAGAAACAGGTTCAGTTACATAAATAGTGTATAAAAACGATTTTGAGTTATCTTATGGTTGAGTGACTCTGAAGATGACTTAATTTTGTGCAGATGTTCATTGTTGTGTACCATTTAGTGAATTTGAGCCGTGAATAACAGATGCCCAGCTCAAAAATTTCTTATGAATTTACAACGTACTATCTCATGGTAGAGATTAAAAAAAAAACATTACGTCAAAGCAAAGATAGAATGAATATTTGCAACAATTTTAGCAAAGTGCCAGTCACAAGTTATCTCATATGTGGCAATCAATGTGCTAAATAAAATATAAAAGAGAATGGAAGTTTATAGAAAAAATTTCATGTTATTGATTTAAAATAAAAGTAATATTGCGAATATTTTTTTGAGAATTTTCTTCTTGTTTTGAATTTTTTTCACACTTTTAAATATCTTGCTCTAATTTGAACCAGATTTTGGTGTTCAAAATAGGGCGAAATCTCGTAAAAACAGTTGGAGCTTGGTTATTTTACCTCGTTCAAATTATTGAAACTATGCTTCAAAAGGAACTCTAAATATGCTGCTTCTAGATTTCACCATTTTACAGTGGCAGCTATTGAGCCCCAAAATTTGGTTCAAACTAGATTTTTAACAGTGCATAATGACTGTAGTTTAACACTTAATTCATTATTACTATCATACTTTCATAATAATTGTACACTGTATCTATAAAATATCTATTGTCTCTTTTTTAACATTTATTACTATCATACTTTTACAATATTGTACATTGTGTCTTTAAAATATCTATTGTCTGTTTTTTTAATACTTAATTCATTATTACTAATCATACTTTCATAATAATTGTACACTGTATCTATAAAATATCTATTGTCTGTTTTTTAACATCTATTACTATCATACTTTCACAATATTGTATATTGTGTCTTTAAAATATCTATTGTCTGTTTTTTAATACTTAATTCATTATTACTATCATACTTTCATAATAATTGTACACTGTATCTATAAAATATCTATTGTCTGTTTTTTAACATCTATTACTATCAATCTTTCACAAGATTGTGCATTGTGTCTTTAAAATACCTATTGTCTGTTTTTTAATACTTAATTCATTATTACTATCATACTTTCATAATAATTGTACACTGTATCTATAAAATATCTATTGTCTGTTTTTTAACATTTATTACTATCATACTTTCACAATATTGTACATTGTGTCTTTAAAATGTCTATTGTCTGTTTTTTAATACTTAATTCATTATTGCTATCATATTTTCACAATAATTGTACATTGTATCCATAAAATATCTATTGTCTGTTTTTTAACATTTAATTCATTATCACTATCATACGTTAACAATAATTGTACATTGTGGCTATAAAATATCTATCGTCTGTTTTCTGATTTTTAATGTTACAAAATATTTCCAAATATATCGTCACTAGAACATTTTTAAATAATTTTTGATTTTTATACGCTATTTAAGCATATAATCTTTCATGTGAAACATAAACCAGAAGGATAAAAAAGATATATGTACCAACATCATGACAATTATACTCATTCTTTCCCGGATTGTAGTTTTTGATTTTTATGACTCAAATATAGATATAGAAATAAGTAATGACAAAAACATTATCATTAATTAAACGCAAACAATGTAGAAATTCCTGATATAAATAACAAATATTACTGTGAAGAATTTATTTCACTACGACACAAGTAAAAAAAAAGTAATAATAATAATAATACAAAATATTATTCTTCATGCTTGCATTCAGTAATATATATTAACCTTTAAGCGAACACGTGGCATTTTTCAACAAGCTTCTGAATTTATAAAAGCGATGCTTATTGAATGAATTTCCAAATTTGTGTATAATGAAAAAAAAAAAAAAAAAAAAAAAAAAAAAAAAAAAAAAAAACTGGTAATTTAGACGGAAGGTCTATTTCCGTATTTTAACGGAATTTTTTTTCTGTAAATTCCAGAAAACATTTCGTTTTTTCACAAAACTTTTCCGTATTTTTTTCATATTTAAAATTTTTGTTCAAAGACGAAAAAAAAAAAAATAAATAAAATAACCTCATTACTTTGCAGTGAGAGACATACATCTTTATATATTTCAATATCTCTACTTAATTTAAACAACAGTAATGAATTAACATTTACCTATGGCAGGATTCGAATCAGCGAACTCTCCTCTTCCAGATTTGAGATCTTATCCGCTATACCAAGTGAACGCGGGCTAGTCAAATATTGTTACTTATTCCAGATGTTTTTTATGAAGTGAGGCTAAGATGTTAAAAAGGGAACGTATATTCGTATCTATAGTATTTCTCAATTGAGTATACAATTCTGAAATTTCCATATTTTTGAATATTTGGTGTTTTAATTTCATGCTTTATACAAGAAAAAATTTAGTCTTTAAAAATATTGCATGAATGAAAAAATGCATTATAGGCAATAATTGCTTCTTTTTTGTAAGATTTTTATAATTCTATTGTAATATTCTTTTTACCTTTTTATATATTGATTTATTTTTCCAAGAGTACTAATTTTTTCCCACACACAGTTTCAAATTATTTATGTGATGGTCTGCTGTAAACTTTAAATAAAGGATTACTACATGGTATTAAAATAAGTTTCCTTTATTCCTTATTATAAGATTATAAATTTGATAAAGGCCACTTGTATAATAATTTCATTATTGTTTTTCGGATTTGTTTTAAGTTTCACTTGCGAATCTGTTAATGTGAATGGACTAAACAATATTAAAATTAAATATAGATTTCTTTATTTTAAAATATCTTTTAGAAAAATTAAAAAAAATAATTATAGTACTAATAACAAGTCAAACATTATTTTTAAATCTTAATGAAAAGTAAAATGTAACACTTTCTTTCCAATTATTTCAAATCACAAAATGAATGAATAATGTTTAATTTTTTTTTAAATCGTAAAAATAAAAAAACTCTTTTATAGCTTTTTATTTGAAAGAAAAGTACAGAAAAGAACGAAATAAAGACAATACAGTAAGTTGTTTAAATGTAAATTCATAATTGGCGACTTGACATTTATCATATTTTTTAACATTACTTGAAAACCCATATTAGACCAACTTTATCTTACCATTTGGGAAATAACTGGATATACTTTCAACATAGAGCTTTATTTAGCGAAACTGGGTTTTTGCTGAAAATAATGTCACTGTATGCAATATTTAATTACTTTGCTTTTCAAACATGGCAAGTATTTCTGAACATCATTTACGAAATAACTACTGTTTTGTAAGCAAAAATAAAAATATTAAGTAAAATTTAAGGAAAACTTATTAGATTTATACGGATTTGTAATCGCATAATGTCAATTATGGAAATAGTACTGTTTTCTTAGAAAAATGAAACAATTCCCTAAAATTTTGCGGAAAAATTTCTGTATATTGACGGATATTTTTTACATTGTATCAGTTATGATTTACTAAGGATTACAATTATTTTTTCTTTAATTTTAGAATAAAAATGGAATTTTATTTCGAAAATCCTTAAAAAGTCGCCACAAACAATAGGAAGAAGGATACTTATTTACAATAAATAAATATACAAATAAAATAAATATGTTAAATGATTATATGATCCACAGTAACTACAATGTTTTCTAATTTCTTTAAAAGAAATAATGTTCTCTTTAAGCTAAAAAAAAGCTTCAGTTTAAAAAAAACCTTAGTCAATACTTTGTATGAATATTAATAATAAAAATGCAAATGAATTAAAAATAAGAAACAAATTAAAACTGTAAATTAATAGCTATAAAATCGAATTTAAGCTGAAAAGCAAAACCAATATTGTGTTACAAAAAATGAATAAAATTCTGAGTTTAAAATATTTGTTTGTCGAGATAGGGAAAAAAATCAAATCAAAATTGAAAAGTTCTCAGCAAAAAAGATCTGAGTTTTATCCCAATAATAATTTTTGTATCTGCATGCATAATAATTACAAAACTTTCTAAATATGATGTTAAAATTTTCATTAATGACATAAAACACTTTTATAACATGAAATTTATAATTCATTTACCTTGGTAAAGATATAATTAAATGTGTACAAATTAAACTCTTTAGATTTTTGCCGATATATTTTTAAAGAATTTTATATTTTATCACATACTGCAAATGTTAAAATTTCAAGCTATTGTAGATTTTGTTTTATTTCAAAAATAGTGTCCTTGATTTTAGGTGAATTCCGTAATTATGTAAACACTAGAATCGTAGCATAATAGTCGTTGTTCAGTCCGTCCGTCTGTCCATCTATCCATATAAATAACTACCCAACCGGATCGTTTCAAATTTTAAATATTATAATTTCTGCATAATTTCGTCAGGTCATTTCAAATTTTATGAAAATTGGATGTATATTTTGATTGCACGGGCAATAAAAAGCATTCCGTTACATTACTGTCAATGGGAAAAAATGTTTCAAGCTCATTTTAATGGTGTTACAGCCTGTCGAACAGGATAAAATTGATATACATTAATGAAAGTGCACTGAAATATACATTCTGTGCAATATGTGATGCAAAAAATGCTTATTATTCATTTACAGAGCTACCTAAAATAATACCGTTACATAATGATTTATGGGAAAACACTCATTTCGGTATATTTCAACCATGTTAAATTATTTCATATAAGATGAAATTGATATACGTTGCTGAGATTTATTAAAAGTTACTACCAGTATAATAGAAAATGCTAACAGTATTTACAGGGACTCACAAAAAATTTCGGATAATATACTGTACCAGAAATACTGTATGTTACAGTTTTTGCTGGAAGTGTATTTTTAGTTATGATACGAGTTTTTAAGTTTAATTACATTTTTGTATATTTCGTTGTGTGTATAAATGTTGTAGATCATATACAGGGTAACACAATAGAATTTGTAAGAGTTACAGAATATGAATGAAAATGGCTTATTATATCCCATGATAGGTAATGATTTTATGTTTGCCATGTTTATTATGTCCTATTTAAGATGAAGCACTATTATTTTCGTATTACTGAATTAAAGATATGTAATCGTATCAAATTTTGTATTCATGCATTTTTTACTCTGTATGTACTCTGTAAGTACTTTGTGTGAATACAAAAGTCAATGATAAAAGAGAAACTTTTAGTGTGCCTTTTATTTATTTATTCATTTCTAAAGGTGTAAAAGCTTCGAGATTCAAACTAAATGAAAAGATTATCTGACTCAAATGGTTTTAGTGTTCAGTTAAACGCAAACGAAGTTTTTTTCAAAGTTGTCCAAGTAAAGGCAAATTGAGATTGGCAAAATATTTGAAGGAATTTATAGTAATATTTCATTAACGTACATAAAATAAATGAAGTAATTGAAGGGTAACATTTCATATCTAGACTAATGAAGTCATAACAAGCTTCTTTCCAAAGCATTTTCCTTGAATTTTTAAAATACGTTAATAGATTTGTGCAATTGCTAATTGCATATTGTTTGTCATAATTTCAAAGTACTGTGTTCCCTTAATGATATCATGAAGAGTTGAATAAATGTAATGCGAATTCCGGAGAAATAAAGCATTGTCAACTTGCTTTTTTCAATGCAGTGCATTGTTAATTTATAAAAAAAAAACAATTGTCAAAATGACCAATGAAGGAACTGTATCTCTGGTTACACTTAACGCAAATTAGAAATTCCTAGATAACGGATGTCATTGCATCAACATGTAAAAAAAAAAAAAAAAAAAGTTAATTTTTGCAACATTGGTAAACGTGTAGAACCTTCATACTATAACTGTTTTACAGAAAAGGAGCTATTAACTATTGTAATTGCGAATTTTTTTAGTGGTTCATAACCATCTTATCCGACTTGAATTTACACAGTAATGAATTTGTTTTTCGTTTTAAACTCACAAAGTACCTTTCGCCGAAATCAGCTACTATGAGAGCTGATTTCCATTAGATACATTTCCTCTTCACGTATTATGTATAGAATATTTTAAATATTTCTTTCTCCTTAATATAATATATAAAAGTTGCAATTGCACGTCAGATGTAGCAAATAAGCTGCGTTCGTATCGTTTTTTTTTTTTTTAATATACTGTACTTCGAATACAGTACAATATCCGAAATCTTTTATGTGTTCCTGCAAATACTAAATGCTTTTTATTATGCATGAATTAACTTGTAGTAAACCTCAACTACGTATATAAATTTCATAAAATGTGAAATCGTTTAATATAATTAAAACGCTTTCCAAATAATGTTTCCCCTTATACCATTATGTAATAGAATACTTTTATATAACCTGTATAATAAATACAATCTTTGCACCAAATATTGTATAAAATGTATATTTTAGTATATATTTCGTAAATTCGTATGAATTGTATAATGCTGGAAAGAGAGTAATATTATTAAAATGTGCTTGAAACTATTTTTTTCCCATTGACTTGCAATGTGACGGAATACTTTTGTTTTCTCCTGTGCATCCGATTTTCATAAAATTTGAAATGACACGACAAAATTATGTAATAAAATATAATTTAAATTTCAAACGATTCGGCAAGGTAGTTTTTGCGTTGTAATATGCAGACAAGTGAACGGATAGCCGGACTAACAAACAGATTGAACGACGACTCTAGGTACTACGTATTTACATAATTACGAATGTGCTAAAAATGAAAGTTAATATGTCCAGAAAGTGAGTAAGTTATGGAGAATGTATTTATTTTAAAAACTAATCTCAGCACTGTTGGATGTAAAGTCAGAGAAAATGCGGACATGTTGATACAAAAGTAACAACATATTTGGGTGTAACGAATTAAAATCTTCGTTTAAAAACTACTAAAACCACCTTACTATTACCCATGATTTATAAAAATGAAAGTGATTCGTCTTGCAATTCGGTATACTCGCTAAATTCACAGAATTAACATTAAGGGTGCTCTCAAATTCAAAAGGGGAATACTATGACATAACTTTTAATCCACTTTTATTTGGAATAACATAAAACTAGAAAGTGTTGTTATTCAGAAAATATGTGATTGAAAGTCAGTTTTCTTGTAAACATAATACATCTTTCAGAAAATAATGTCGTCAATATGGGCATTTTGAACTGAATTTCCAGACGAAAGAAGAAAATCCAATCATAGAAACGTCTTGTCACATGATAAAAATCGCTTATAACTCGTTAGGTAATTTATTTATCAAAAAGTGGAAACTCATTTCAATTTAAAATTACTTCAATAGTCAGGATTGCGAATTTTATATCGATACATTTAAAAATGAGTCCGTCACTGTGTCAGAAAGTTTCGCTATTCTTGAACATGAACTAGAGAAAGGCCGAAATTAACATTATATTGACTCTCCTACATCTATAGCTGTAATGATGCTTCTAAGATATCTAATTGAGAATTGGTAACACCCCTATGACTGATATTACGATTTTAGAAAACTGATTAATATACATTCAGAACTGCTTAAAAAAATCAGTCACATCAAAGGAAATTTAATCTTTATAAATGATTCTTTAAATATGCAAAGTATATATATTGATACTTGAGTTTTCTATGGATAATGAAATATTTTACGAAGCAATGTGTTACTCGGAATAGGTTATTGTACATTTTTGTTTGTGGTTATATTATATTTTTACAGACATTTGTCTTTGTTTTATAGTATTAAGTTAATGTCAATCAATGTGTTAAATAATTTAACACAATAAATAATTTTTATTGGTTTTATTTAACACAATAAATAATTTTCATTTTTAATTTTTTTATGGTAATAAAAATTACTGTTGGTGAATAAAGCATTAAATTTGAAAAATATCCTTATAACAGATTCTAAGCTTTCATTCTCAATTATTTCGCTTAAAACTCTAAGCATAAAAAAATAATTTTATTTTTGTGTTTTAACTTATTTTAGACGTTTCTTACCATTCCATTAGCAGACAACATTCACGTATTGTTATTGAATTGTGTTTGGACTTATGGTGCGTATACATCTCTCTTTTTGCCATTTTTCTTACATTACATAAAATAAAGTGAACAACACAATTAGCTCTTCCATGTAATGGTGAAAAACAGACCGGCGATAGAATGAGTCATGTAAGAGGGCGAACGACTAGGATTTCCGGTGAAGTCATAAAAACATTGCAGTGAAGATGGTGATCAAACATGAAATAGTATTTTCTACAGTATAAACACACGCATAATAGATTTTTCTGTAAGTCATTTTTCAATTCAATTCAATTTTTTGTGTGGATCTGAATGTAGAAATGTATGTTTATAGGTATAGAGTTAAAGAGGTATCTTCAAAACTGTTCTAAAAGGAATTTAAAATGAGATAAAAAATGCCACTAAATTTTTATGTTTGTTTAATCTGGTTGTAATAGAAAATCTTCCAAATGTCTTAAAAATTTAGATTATTATAATTTAGGTTATTAATAATGATTATAATAATAATAATAATTATTATAATAATAATATTTATTATTATTATTATTTAATAATTTGATTGCAATAATAATTAGACTATTATTATTGCATTTAGACTATTGTTATATCAAAAAATCCCTGTTGGCTTGCCTTGCAGGAGGAGGTGCATTTCGACAAGTGACCATTCCAACAACAAAAAATAAAATAGGATTAGAAATAAACCCAGTTAAACAACTTTATTTGGCAGCTTTTGGAATTTTTTTACTTTCATTGTTCTGTAAGAGCTGGTTTTATCATAATCATCTTAAGCTAAATTTGCCTCATTGCCCATTTTAACAGCATATTTTGAAATATATTCTGACTTTATTAAAAAATCGACCAATATGACACATTATAGAGTTCCTAAATTCACAACAATAGTTGAAAATATTTTCATAGAATTATGATAGAATATTATCATAGTATTACATTAGAATTCACAACAATAGTTGAAAATATTTTCATAGAATTATGATAGAATATTATCATAGTATTTCATTAGAATTCACAACAATAGTTGAAAATATCATCGCAAGATATGAAATAAATGTCTTGCGGAAATATATTTTTAAATTTAAACTTTTTGGCATTATTATAAACTGTCCAATTTAAAAATGACGTAATTGTCTCGATTTACGACTTTTAATGCATAATAAAGAATTTATTATTATTTTCTTTTTTAACTCAGAGGCTTTTCATAGCCTCAGAGCTTATGTGCCCGTCCGTTCTGTATGTATTTGCGTTCGTGCGTAACGCGATAACTCATGATAAAAATATCGGATCCACTTGAAATTTTGTATGTAGTTATATCCTGACAAGGCGCTTCCCTGATTAGTTTTTGGAGTTCATTGGATATGTATAAGAGGGGAAACGGGGGGCTCATGCCCCTCCCCTTAATTGATATGAATGGGTTTTTCATGCAGAATTAACAGTTTTCGTTCAAAATTTAGATTAGGATCATTCTGATGAGGCGATTCCGTGACTGTTATTAGGTGTTCATTGAATAAGTATAAACAGGGGGAACGGAGGTTCTAATGCCCCCCCCCCTTAATTTATATAAATGGGTTTTTCAAGCAGAATTTTCAGATTTCGTTCAAATCTCTGAATAGTTTTGGAAGTTTAATGGTTAAGTATAAAAGAGGGGGATAACTCCTTTTAAATTATATAAATGCTAAATGGGTTTTTATTAAGAATTATCCGATTTGCTTTGAATTTTGGATATAGATTTTTTATATGATAAAGCATGTCTTTGATAGTATAGTAGGTTCAATGATTAAGTATGAAAAAAGAGGAAAGGGGAGAGCTGTTTCCCCTTAATTTTTTTTCGAACGGAATTAACCCTTGAAAATATAAGGCTTTAATGTACAATTAGTATTTGTAGCCCGTGAGCTCAATGCCATCAGTTTAACTGGGCAGTATTCTTTATTTCTTTTAAAATTTCTGTGTAAATATTGTTTTTATGACATAATTTTCAATATTTTCTTCTTTTTAACACATAATAATTTACTTCTAATTTAAAAGTGTTTTCTACTTATAATAGCCACGTGTCAATAATTTTTTAATTTGAAGGATTTGCGCTATTTTTAAATTTGGCAACAATTTAAAATAGTAAAATAAGTATAAAATATGTAAAAATACCTTTTTATAAGATACATAAAAAATATCTTTGAATATGCTGAAAATTTGAATTTAAAATGGAAATAAATCTTTAAAAAATGCGTTAATAAATAAATAAATAAATAAATAAATAAATAAATGCGCTCTGCACAGCGGGAACGTCTAATGTATAAAATGATGTAAACATTATTAAATTCCTATGTATAGTTTTTTCCCTATGAAACAGTTTTAATGGAACGATTTTGATCATCCTGATCATTAAATATCTCTTAAAATAATTATACGATTTAAAAATTGTCTGCTTTAGCGTGTTTATCAAAAGCTTTTCTAAAAGTATATATATGTATATTTGTATGCAATACCTCTCTTAATGTTATCGAGGCAAGACCTCTGGCCATAAAAAAATCATTGTCAGCGGCGGTAACTGCGTCAGTTACTTTTTTTTCCTTTCTAGAATAGAGAGATTTTTAGAGCAAATTTATCTGTTTTATGAATGAAGTTTTTTCCTCACCGCAAACATTCCACTTTAAATATTACTTTTTATCATAGGCTATTTTGTGATATTTTTTTTACGTAGATTATTTAATATTGTTTCTCAATAAATAATTTATTCTTTCATAAATAATGCATAATATTTAAATAATAAATAATATTTTATTGTGGTTTAATTTTATGGAAACCATTAACTTTTTTTCTTTTAAATACGATGACACATTGACTGATGAACGCACACTTTTGATTTGTAAAATGTAATAAAGCAAATGTGGTAAATTTGTATTATAAAAAAGATGAGCATAACCTGACTGCCACCAATTTGAAAAAATATCATAAAAAGTTTTTAAAATTAAAATTAAAATATAAAGATGGAAAAAAAAATAAAAAAAATTGTTATCGATAAATGAAAAGCTATCGTTAAAATAATAATAATAATAATAATAATTACCAAAATCGTTCCAGTAGAAAGCTCAGTGCTGATGACTAAATAACAGCCTGATCTATTTAATATATAGATAAGTCTTTTTGGGGTTAATATATCTTAAAATATAAATCATTGAGTGCCATCAACGGAAAATAGCACTCTTACATAATAATATATTGTGAAAAGCTATAGTATTTACTTAAAGTTATTTTGAAACATTAAAAGTTTCAGCATGAATATATTAAATAGACTTTGAACATGATATATATCATAAAAATTTCAATTTGAGTAATATAAACCGCTTTTAAACTAACATTATATTATTAAAATTATGACTGATACATGTGTACGAATATTCGAATAAATATTAAAACAGTGAAAAATAATTGACCTCTTAAAAACATTTTTTGTAAAATACAATTATTTTTAACTTCATTTAAATACTATAGTTTACACAAGTTTATAATAGGGTTTGCTGATAAAACTTGATACACTATTAAAAAAAAATCTGTGATATTATTAAATTTTTTCTAGTAGATTTGTATTCCAAGAACTTTTCATATAACGATAACAGCAAAATTTCTTGTAACCGAGGAAGGTTACATGAGTTTTTGCTGTTACCGTTACATGAAAAGTTCTTTGAATAAAAATCTACCAGAAAAATCTTAGTAACTTTATAGATTTTTTTTTTTTACAGTGTAGTGACGTGTTTGTACGATAAAGAAGATATAAGATGTTTTAAGATATTATATATATATATATATTTATTGTTATACAGTTAAATTCGTGCTCAGAAACCAAGTTTTATGTTAAATAGATTAGAAATTTTATTCCTAAATAATAAATTACTTTTACACATTTTTTATTGATATTTTTTATAATCGTTGATAATCATATCTTGCTAATCATCTTCAACTGATTACAATAGTCAAACTCAATAACATATTTGGCACAATTATTGTTTTTTATTATTAAAATAATTTTTTTTAATATTTCATAAAACGCGAAGAGTTTCTTGCATCCAATGCCACGAATCTGTTGAAAATTTATTTTAATCATCATCTTGTATCATAAGTATGCTAATTTGAACATTATAAGCTCTCTCATAAAGACCAACTTATTGACAAAATGCTTTATTCTTGGCTGTTTCAATGTTTTAATATAAAAAAAGTCGTGTAGTCTGTTTTTATTATATATTTAATGTCATTTTAGGTGCTTAAACAACTGCTATACTATGGTGAACAACATTGTCAATCATAATTTTTGTTATGAAATTTTTTTTCTGTGAAATTTTCCTTTCATAAAAAGTACTTAAAGCTGATAAAATTATAAGAAATACAGTAGACTCTTTCAAATCCGCACAACTTGGGACCAGAGGTTTTGCAAATTTTAGAATTTTGCAGATTTCTGGTCATTGCTTTGTTTACATTTTTTAAACAGTAACTTCAATGTAATTAGCAATGAAATTGAAACTATTATAAAGGCTTACAATATAATAAAACATTAAAATAAGTAATAAACTAAAATAATAAAAATTTAGATAACTTTTAACACGATTAAAGTAGTAAAAGTAAAAGTCAATTCAATAATCAATAATGTATGATTAAATATTTATTATAAAGATAAGATGTATTTTTCATATGAAATTTTCTTTATAAAGATGCGTTATTAATTTGCATCAAAATCTTAAAATAAGGAAGTTTAATTTCAGGATTTGCCAGACTTAATAACCAAACAAGTTTGGTTAATACATAAATATATTTGGTAAAAAGATTGTGATTACCACCGATATCAGCAATATGTTAATTTTTTCCAAAATAAATTCATTCTTCCTTCATAAAAACATATGAATTCAGTAGTATTAATGAAAATTACAAATTAAAATATACATAGAATTGATATAAAAATAAAAAAATCAAATTTTGCCCCTACATCTGAACTGAATGTTTCATTGTTTACATCTGTAAATTATGTGCGGATTTTAGAGAATTGGTAGATTTCAGAATTGCGGATTTGAGAGAATCTACTGTATTTTAAAAATGAATTTGTTACTAAACAATCAGTTATAAATTTATTATCACTTAATATCGCAATAAAGACATATTATACGAAGTTCAAATACCAATCTTAAAGCAGTAAAACTTAAAAGCACTCAAATTATATTTTGTAGCCTTTCAACAACATTTGTAAGATGTAACATTTTCTTCAAAATTATTATTTATTGTAAAAAATATACCACTGCAGCGTATTTTTGAAACATTGAGTATTTTCTACACCAACTGATTTGAATCTACCGAAAATCCTTTTAAGCATCAGCTTATCTCAACAAAATGTCGATTTGAATAAATCTTAAAAAGTGCATCTTATTCTAAAAAAATGTTTATTCATGGCTTTTATAAGAATTTTCCTTGTCTATGCATGATTATTCCATTTTAAGAGTTCTTCATTTTTGGAGACTCCTTTATTTTTTTAAATAAAGTTATTAAAAGACTCCTATATTTTTTAACAAACAAGCTTTCCTTGGTTATTAAATGGCTGTCTAGTTTAGGGAAAAAGCATTTTAATCCGAAAGCCCAATAACTTTATAACATTGCCGTTTCAATAAAAGAAGATAATAGTGACTCGTACTAAGGATATTATTGATGCTATTGTAACATTAAAAATATTTCTTTTATAAACAAACCTTCGTTTTACAAATAAAAATATGTCGTAACTGATAAAAAAAAGAAATTCGAAAAATAAATAAATAAATAAAATAAAATAAATAAAATAAAGAAGAAAAGAAATGTAATTTTATATGTCTTTTTGTTTATAAGGAAAATAAAATATTTTTATTATTTAGGGGCTGTGCATACACAATGTTATCATTTTAGGGGAGAGGAGGGAGTCTGGCATACGATATTGTAAGATATCTCTAGAGGGAGTGGGGGGGGGGGTTGTCTTTTGACATCTATATCATTCCTGATCCATAATAAATTTTTCTTTTTTTTAATTTGTAAATACTCTTTGGTTCAGAATAGTATGTCGTCGCTTTTTTATTCGGTTATCTATTTTATGAAAATACAAAGTTTTTATTAAATTCACTAAATTATTATAAAAGTCCTTAATTCTAAAATATAAAATAACCCAATGTTTGATAACCTATTCTTCTTCATATGTGTATGCATATATAATCACTGTGCGAGAAACCATATGTGAAGTGTATGAAATAAAGCTTGTGTTTTCTAATTTAAAAAAAAAAAAAAAAAAAAAAAAAAAAAAAAAAAAAGTTTTTTTTTTTTTTTTTTTTTTTGTTAATAAGAATTTCTGTTTATCCCCGAACCTTCTTCGTTTTGAGACAAGAGCAACTTTATTACTGTTGAACGCATTACGTAACAAAAAGCTGTTATAAACTACTTTTAAAAAGTGACTATTTCTTTTAAGTGTTATCTGATATTATGGGTTCTTTTAATGACATTTCTTCATTTGAATCAATAAAATATGCGAAAAGTAAATGTAACTCGTTTTGTTTATGAATATAAGAAAAAGAAATAAATTCTTAAAAAAAATTGCATTTTGATAAGGATATTTTTTAACGGGGGGAGGGGGGATGTCGTGGGATGATAACGCGTATGATATCGAAAAAAAGGGGAGTAGGAGGTCGAAATATTCTAAAAAGTTGATAACTTTATATTTGCACAGCCCCTTATAAATATATTTTCTTTAACTTATTAAAAAAATTGAACATTTTTAAATAATTACAACATTGATGTCAAATGGCGTATTCAGAAAATCGTTAATAATTGTAAAAACTCTTTTACCATATTATTTTTCTTAAAGTGTTAAGAGCTTTCTGCGCATTGTGACATGATTTAAAAGACAACAGTTTTTAATTAAAATTTGTCGATAAATAAATAAATAAATAAAATAAAAATAAATAATAAATACAAATATACTTGAATATTATGAATCATCTTTAAAAAAGAACATTATTGGCAAAACTTTTCTTTAATGTCTTTTCAAAGAATCTAGATAAAGATGACACAAAAAGAAAAAAGTTTGAAGATGTGAAACAGTAAACAGAAGTTGTAGAATGACTGTCTGTCTTTATACGTCTGTCTTTTTCCATGATCCGGATTCATTTCATCAACTGAAATGGTTCGCAAAATGTATTTTTAAAAGTTAAAGTTAGCAGGGAGAAGGTTCTTAAGACAATGTTACTAAAAAAGTGTGATGAATCTTAAATAAAAATCACTCTTTATACTAAATTACTTTATTTCCCTACTCGTGGATTATTTTGCATTCTAAATATCTTGATTTGCCTAAATTTAATAAATATTTATTTAAACTGAAAATTTTTCTATGTTCAGAATGCCTAAAATATTAATAGCAATATTCCTTCAATAGTAATAATAATAATAAAAACTGTTTTAACACACACACACATAAAGAATATAAGTATCCTTTTATTGTAAATAAAACTTAATTTTTTTCCGATGACTGAAAACAACAGTTACTCTATTGCTAAGAATATCGTATATCGTATATAAGGAAGAATGATTTTTTTTTCTTTTTTCTGAAAAACTTTCTTTTCATTTATATATACATATATATATAATATTCATAACAGATAAAAGAGAAAAAAAGATTTATAAAAAACACATCATGTAAAATGCATTATCCTATGTAAATAAGTAAATTGATATTGTTAGTTTTTTATTAAATAATAATTTTATTTTAATAGACTTTTTATATATTTTAAGAGAAGTGTTACAAAAAATTAAAAACAAGTAATACTGACATGTTTCAATTCCAGTCTAATAAGAACCATAGTCATAATGAAAAAAAAAAATACAAACCGCCATACGGTCAAATACAAATGACATTCGACAATGAGATGCAAACAAAAACTACGTGCTCTATTGTAATAAAATAAAATTAAAATTAAACCATGGAACTAAAATTATTTTCTAACTTGGTTTATCCCATTAAAACGTTCACAAGGGATTTATTCATTAACTCTAATCATAACTTAGGATTAATAAAAGAAAAAGTATTATTGCAAACAAAACTTTTAAGCGTATAAATTTCATAAGACTCTCTTATAACGGACTTAGACAAAAAATTGATACGAAACATAATTTGCTTTCATTAAATATAATTTCTATCTCTCCATTTAAATATAAACTAGATAAAGTAGTCTAGATTATAAAACAGAATAACTAGATTATATTTAGATGATGAGATAAAAATTCTGTTTAACAAAAACAAACTTTTTTCGTATGAAACTGTAGTATTAAATCCATTATAAGAAAGTCCATTGAAATTTTTACACGTAAAAGTTTTGTTTGCAACAATACTGTTCCTTTTATTATTCTAAGTTGTGGTTAGAGTTAATGAATAAATTACTCGTGAAAGCTTGGATGGGATTAACTAAGTTGAAAAATAGTTATGGATCATGGCCTGTTTCTAATTTTCTTTTTTACAATAGAGCGCGTGTTTTTTGTTTACATCTATCTCATTGTCACGTGTCATTTGTATTTGACCGTGAGACGGTTTGTATTTTCTTTTTTCATTATGATTATGGTTCTTTTTAGATTGGAACCGAAACATGTGAATGTTATTTGTTTTTAAATTTTTGTAACACCATTCTCAAGTAATATAAATTCTTTATTAAAGTGCTTAAATGCTTCTTAAAATATTCTGATTTAAAAATCTAACGGATTTAATAAACTTTTTATAATAATTTCATATTTATGTAATTTTCATCTCAAAATTTAATTTACATTTTAACTTTGAATTTTTTCATACGATCACACTATTAATACAACAAAACTTGTTGCTAAAAATCATTATTTGTTGTAAAAACTCTGTGATTGAATTTATATATATATATATTGAAACGTCAAGAGTTTTATGCATCCACTACTATGAATCTATCGAAAATTCTTAAATATCAGCTTCTTATGAAATATCAGCTTGTTTTATAAAATTGAAGATTTGAGTATTATAAACTATCTTTTAAAGTGCACCTTATTGCCAAAACCTTTTATTCATGGTTTTTTCAATCTTTCAAGATAAAAAAGTCAAAGAAGGAAAAAAAAAAATAAATAAATAAAACTAACGAAGAGACGAAGAAGCAAAAAAGTTAGAGAAGTGCTATAAATGAAGTCCTTTGATCAGCAGTTCACTCAGTAACCAATAGATGGCGCTAAATCCGAAGGACTGCGAGAGGCAGGGATTTTCATCTTGGTTTTCATTTAGTATTCTGTAGAAGTGTAGCATCTGTGAGTGTGTCAGTTACTTGTGTAGTTATAAAGTGTGAAAAACGTGTGCTTGAAAAGTGCTGTGTATATTCTGTGTTCACGAGGGATTATTTGTGAATGGTTTTGACATCCTTCCCCTCCGTCAAGTGACAGCGCAAAGTGTTTTTGAAAAAGTGTCACTTTTATTATCATGGTGCGATTGAAAGAGTTTGTTTTGGTTTAACTTTACGCCGTTTTTTTCAGCGGTAAGTTTTTTTTTATTGTTATTTATTTAGAATTTTGTTTGAATAAATTATGTAGCATGTGAGAAAATTATCAAAATGGAATTTAGTTGAAGAAAAATCAAATATACTATTTATTTTAAGTTTTTAAAATCTTTTTGAGTATGTAAAAATTATACAGGTTGTAAGAGAAAACTTTTAAAAAGTGGAAATACTTTTATAATAAAAAAAGAAAATAGAAAGAAAATAAAATTTGAACATATTTTAGAATTTTTAAAGGATATTTCTTTTGTTAGTATAACTAATAAAATAATTATAAGATTGCTCAAATCTCTGGATAAATAAATAACGACATGCTTTCGAAAAACTGCATTAAAATTGTAATTTGAAGTAATTCATTGACGTACTGAAGATATTTTGTTTTTAATTTAGTCAGTATAAATTATAAAATAATTAGAAAATTGCAGAAATCGTTGTGTAAAAAAACAAAAACAATTGCGCACTTTTGAAAAAAATACATTAAAAATGTTCTAATCATTGAAATTTTTAACAAAGGGATTTGCCATAATTTATGGAAGTTACTTAATAATTAATAGCGAAAAAGTATTATGGATACATAAATAAATAAATTCAAAAAAATATTGCGCCTACTGATTCGGATACATACAATTAATGATACATTTCTGCACCTTGTTCCCGTTGAAATCTATGAATTAAAGTATTATTGATAAACAAAATAATTGCATTATTTATAAGCGTTAAAAAACTAAAAATGTTTTCAAATATAGTTATAAACAATTAAAAAAAATCCGTAACAAATTAATCTTTCTTAATATAACATAAAAAAGTTCAATTTTAAGCATATGAATTAGTATAGAACATATACTTTTTAAATGAGAAAAAGGATACGCAATAATATTGCGCATCATATGTGACAGATTTTTCTACCTTCAGCAGCAATTTGTTAATTTTCATCGAGACATGGGTATACAAAATAAAAAAGCTAATATTGGCATAAAAAAGAAAAAAAAACCATGTATTTAAATGCATATATATATATGTATGCATTTTTAAAAAGATTTAAAAAGTAAAAAAAAATCCTTTATTGAATTTTAATCTAAGTCCCTGTAAGAAAAGATTATAGTGATCTTTTCAGGAATTATTTTAGTTATATTGCATTGGCATATTACACTTGTACATTGAATTATATTTAAAGTATGCATAGATAAGTTATAAAAATATGTGATAAACCAAAGCAAATAACAATATTAAAATTAAAAATGATTGTTTCTACAAGCTTATGTACAGGTTTAAGAAAGTTCTTCGCAATTAAGGTTAAATTAGTAAAAAAAGAAAAATTACAGAAGTCATTTTAATCATTACAGTTACATCATTTGTACTGTTTCGGTAAGACACAGATTGAGTTATTCATAGTTAAAATATAAAAATTGGATCTAAGTAGGAATATATTGTTTAACAATAAAAATAAGTTATTCCCTCATAAAATTTAATAAAAAGTAACAGTACATCACATATTAACGATTTGTTCAAATAATCCAACGACGCTTACTGCTGAAAAATTACTTAATGCTTTTCTTATATCTCTAACATCGGAAATAATATTATCATTGCAATGAAATCATTAAACTTTTCTCCTATAAGAGATTCTTTAGTGAATAAGTTATTACGAAATTTTAGTTCTTTTTATTATTGACAATAATTATAATATTAAAAAACTAAACGTTCACATATGTGACCAAGGGCGTGAAGAGGTTAACCAAACATCGTATATTCATATTTTAAATTTCTTATTTAAAATTAAATTGTAATCTTTAAACAAAATGCTTGCTGCAATCGTAACCGAAAATCCTTTACATTATTTGAAAATTATTTTTGAAAAAATTTTAATTTTTCTTTAAATATATTAAATCTTTATTGAATGTTTTTCGCTTTAAAAAATAAAATACCATAACTGATAATTTGATCATATTTTATTATCAAAGAAGCATTTAATTTAGGGTAATAATCTTTAATTAATAAAATCTGCAAGCCAGCACTTTTTTTACCAATTAAAAATATGGCCATATTTAATCTATACTGTGAAGTTTTTTAATACATCGAAAAAAAAATAGATTACTTTAACTAACTAGATTAACTTTAATATAAGAAGTTCTGCAAGACAGCAATTTTGTGCCCATTCGAAAGTTTGGCTCTATTTAATCTATGTTTGAAAGTTTCTAAACGCATTGGTAAAATTACTTAAAAGATAAAGCATGAAAAAAATAAGCTATTTTTGTTATAAATTTGTAAATATATTACAAGATTTACCAATAGTTTTTACTGATACTAAATGCTTCATTGTAGAAAATAGATGAAAGTTTAAAGTTTAGTGCTAAGTTCAGTTTTGGTTAAACAATTAAAATTCATTTATTAAGCACAAACAAATGTACAAAAATTACTTTCAGATGCATCCATATAATATAAAAATATTTAAAATAAATCAAAAATGTATTAAAATATATTAAAACCAGTCAATAGAAAGCTTGTAACGATGCACTATCATACGACATCTATGAAGTATGGAAATATTTGCTGCATTATAGATGAAAGTTTGTTTTGTTGAAAATTTGAAACTGACATCTCATCTGACGTATAACCTTTTTAAGTTACTTCTTCTAGATAATTCTCGAATAAGCGCAAAATAATAATAATAATAATAATAATACAATTTAAATCCCCACTGATGACCTTGTAATGACTGAAAACGTTTTGTTTTTTAAAAATGTTTTAAATGTATTTTAAGATCTCTTAAATGTATTTTAAATAATTTTATATTATATCTACGCACCTGAAAGGTATTTTTATACATCTAATTGTGCTTTTTGTATGTATTTTAATTGTAGAAAGTAGAAACACACATTTGATAAAAATTGATACAAGATGGAAAAAGTAAAAATCTATTTTACTTTTTATTAACATATATTTCTTTTCGCGTATATAAGATATATATGTGTATATTACGTATATAAGAAAATAAAAATAAATGCAAATAAAATAATATTACAAAATTAGCATACTCAATATTATCAATAAAATGAATATAAAATATGATAATATA
The DNA here is from genome assembly GCA_964019185.1 of Maratus speculifer. Classification (NCBI taxonomy): domain Eukaryota; kingdom Metazoa; phylum Arthropoda; class Arachnida; order Araneae; family Salticidae; genus Maratus; species Maratus speculifer. The sequence continues at coordinate 48,167,480 of OZ025290.1, read as the reverse complement.
ATATTGCAGATTTCTAAGTTCTAAACATGCTGAAAACTTTTATTTCATAATTTTTTTTTTTACTTTTAAAAAATAAAAATATGTAGTGAAAATTTAATTAATTTTAAATGGATTATTATTATTATTAAAGATTGGGAAAATACATGCGCTGCTGTAACTCGGATAGATCTACTAGTAAAGAGAACTTTTCACCAGAGAAATGATATTAACAGTGTTTTAATATATTTAAATTAATTATAGATAATATGAAAAATTTAGCCTTTGTATAAAAACATAAAGCAGTAATAAATGTTCTACATACTTTTCTTTATCCATCTCAAAATTTTATTGATAACAGTTAATGATTGTGTGTCTTGGGATACATAAAAGTGCCGTAAGCTAAGTATAGCTGCTTTAGATAATTTAAAGTAAATAAATATTCTCAATAAATGAATCGCTTCTGTCACCAAATTGGCAAAATTGAGTTTAGACTCCACACTAGTCACTGAAAAAGACCCGGATGAAAATGTTAAGTCTATGGGGGCGTTCTTTTCAAATATCTCGCTCAAATTTTAATATTTTTACATGATTTTTTTTGCATAGGATAGCTGAGGACGATCTGCAACCAAGCTAGTTCTTCAAATTTGGTTTCAGATTTTTTAAAAACTATTTTAACATTCGAAACCGGTTTGAACCGGTTCTGAAATTGAAACTATCATAATATAAAAAAAATCTAACTAAAATCGAAAAAGCAAAAACTAGCCTCGTTGTAAATAATACTCAGCGGTAGACTTAACATTAGCATCTGGGGATTTTTCTGTGAGTAGTGAATTTGATTAGTAAAATAATGCTGCGTTGTTACGTAATAATTTCATTGCGTTCTAATCATAAATTTGGTAAATTAAATGATTCTGCACCATCACGTATTGAATTTTTGCTTAAATTTCGTTTCTAAAAAAATAATAAAGAAAGAAATTAAAATAGCGTGCATAATATGAAAGTGTACGTGGAGATTTGAATGATTGCTTTTCATAAACCGGACAATTTTAGAATATTTTTATTTATTTATTTTGAAAATAATTTGGGTAAAATGAAGTATGTAAACGTATGACTAAACCTATTTTTATTTATTTTAAAAGTTTTATTTACTTTTCTTTAGCAATTTAAATTTATTTATTATTATAATGTGTTAGTTTGTTACATGTCATAATTATGTATACAGAATTGCATTACATTATATTTTTTTTTCTTCAAATAGAAGAATTATGAATGTAAAACCCTTTATAACGCACGAAAAAATGCATGAAAATATATTTCAATGCATTGTCGTTCTTTATGAAAAATGTATTTAAAAATCAAATTTAAGATTTCAAAACATCGATTTATTATAAAAAGAATCTCTTCAACGTAATAATTGAAGTAACACACATACTTGTATATGTAAATTAGAACTACATTCATGTGAATCAAATTGCTAATACTTGATACTAAATGAATTTCATGATACTTAATAAATTATGCTTAACTATCTGTAAATTTTGTAATTTTTCTTTTAATAAATGAAAATTAAAATTCTAGCGCAAAATTCACCTTAAGTTACAGAGCTAAAATTTATATAAAGCACAAATAAATGTATTAAAATTACTTTAACGTGCAAACTTGTAAAATAAATTTATTGAAAGTACATTAAAATGCATAAAATATTTTCAACAATTCCATGGCTGTCATCAGTTCGAATGATGTTATTATTATTTTATTATTATTATTATTATTATTATTATTATTATTATTATTATTATTATTTGCGTTTATTCCAGAATTGTGTAGAAGGGAATTATTATAGTTTAAATGCACTTTTTATTTTTGATTGCGCGTATTCGAGAATTTTCTAGAAGAAAATAATTGTAATTTAATTTTAATTTTTTACGTGAGATGAAATATCAGCAACATTTATTTAAATTTCCAAACAAAACGTACAATAATAATTACAAACAACTACCAGGAATAAATTATGAATTTCGGCATTCGGAAATTTCTTTCGGAATTTGAATAAGAATAATAAATTTCGTACAAATAGTTATCAGGAAGCCATTATACGAGTATCAGTTGAAATAATTGGTAATAAAGATGTAGCTTACAATGATAAACTATCATATTATATCCATAGAAGATGGACAGTTCTGCTGCATGATGGATAAAAGTTGCTGTTGTTTGGAAACTTGAATACCTATAGCAGGTATTTCATCTCAAAATTTAAAATTAAATTAAATTATCGTAATTTTCTTCTAGACAGTTCTCGAATAAGCGCAAACAAAAATAATACCAGCATTTGAATCCTTACTGATGATGGCCATGGAATGGTTGAAAGCATTTTAAGCATTTTAATGTATTTAAAGTAAATTTATTTCATAAGTTTACGCCTAAAAGTAATTTTAGTACATCTATTTGTGCTTTATATGAATTTTAATTGTTTTTTATTTAAATTATTATTAATTAAACTTATTATTCTATTTATTAATACAGAATAGAAATCACTTAACTCTTTTAGGAGTTTCTAAGAATTAATTTTAAAATATAGTTTATTAAATCAGAAGTGGATATCAAAACAGCTCGTTTTGCTCGAGCAGTATCAACTACACAATTCTATCTTCAAACGAAATTATATACTTCACGGGAATTTAAAAAATATACTTAAAAAGGATAAATATAATTGCTATATTTTCATATGGAAATAAAGAAGAAAAATTTTGTATTTATTTTAAAAACTGTGTTATATTAAAGGTAATAATACAGAATATGAATAAAGAATTTACAATGCTTTTAAATTATTTTTCGTTAATGGGTTATGTTATAATTAATTCAGTGCAGCCGTAATCTAGATAAGTCTTCTTAAATCCATTTTACCTTCTTTTACTGTACCTATCTGAGTTTAGACTTCATAAAAATATTTTTTTTAATAATCTGTTTAATACAACATTAGAGAAAGATTTCATTTCCAAAGACTTAATGTAACGGTCTTATGAATGTAATAAAGAAAAATCGACTGTTAGCATATTCCCCTCTCCTCCTTGAAATTTCAGATTATCATTTCTCCTCAATATAATAAATCTCATGAAAAAATTTGAATATTCAGTCTAGAATAAAATAAGTACTGAAATTCATTATTATTTTTACTAAAGATTTATTGTTTAAAGAAAATAATTTGCTATCAATATATATAGCTTTAGTGGATTTTTAAGAGATAAAAACATACACATAAAAGAATCAACTGAAATTCATTTTATTTTATTCGCACTTTTCAAAATATTTATAAAAATTTACTAACATGTTAGTATTGACCTTTTTAAAACTTTTTACATAGTTAAAAGTAAAAGTTAAAAGTTTTTACATAGTTAGTTTACGGTTACGGGTAGTGCATGCTATGGGTTTTGAATCAGGAAACATTATACATATCATTTTAAATTTATAAAACCCCTATATTCAAATGTTTAACAATGTTAAACTTCCTTTACATTATGAGAATTTAAATAAGGTTTGATAATAACATGAAATTTATAATTCACTGGTTTTGTTAAGAATGTTTATTGTTTTAAGTAAGACCTTTCTAAAAATTATTGCATATTTTTACAGATAAACCCTTTAAAAATTATGAAATAATTTAATTCGCTTATTTGTGGTGCATTTTGAGAAATATTGAAATTCGTTGACTTGTTAGTCTGATCAATTTTCATTTTGGATCAGGAAATATTTTTGATGGCTATACGCATTTTAAATTTATCTAATCCGTATATTCAAATGTTTAACAATGTTCAATTTTCTTTACATTATGCGAATTAAAATAGGATTTGATAATAACATGAAATCTAAAACTCGTTGCTTTCTTAAAGAAGGTTTATTATTTCAAGTAAGACTTTGTTCAAATATATAACGTATTTTTTACAGATAAACACTTTTAAAAAATAAGAAAGAATTCAATTCATTTGTTCTTGGTTTTATTTGGCAAACATTGAAATTTATTAACCAGTTAAACTTGTAATTTTACATTTTCAATCAGGGAACATTTTACATGGCTATTCGTTTTTTAAATACATGAAATCCGTATATATAAATGTTTAAAAATGTTGAACTTCTTTTATATTTTTCCTATAATTCAAACCAGAATCGAAGATGGATTTGATAAAAATTAGCAGCATTTAGGACATACAGATTTCTCTTTATCTTGTTTGTTTTTCAATAACTTAAATGTTCTCTCGTGCATAAATTAAAGAAATATAATAAGAAATAATTCAATATAATTTTGCAATTGAAAAGAATCAATCGCTTGATTATAAAACCGGTGGATGGTGTTATTACCCTGACATACTTATTGTGCAATATATTTAAAACTACAAGTTACTTTGTGTACACATCCAAATTCCCCTACAATGTTTTGAAACTACATGAAATACACTAAAAATTTGTGTAGTAAACAAAGAATTTCGAATTAAATATAGAGTCTTCAGATCACAAAGCTCAGAGAAAAATCAATTTAACCCTTTATCTACCGACGGTACCTTATAAGTATCATTAAAATTACTTATTATAAAAAAATTTTAATACGTCAATTAGCTGTAATACTGTTTAGAATGAGTTACAGATACCTTATTTTATTTTGTTCCAAAAGCAATATCAGTTACACACAACAAAAATATTTTTAAAAAGATTATTTCTTTTGCCTTTTTAACTTTTCAGCTTTCTTGGCGCTGAGAGAGAGGGATAAGGATTTTTCAATGCGGAAATATTTCTATATTTATAATGTAAGAACATCATATTTATGCATTTTAAAATTCTTCAAAATAAAAGAAAACAATTTAAAATCAAAGGTTTGAGTAGGGTTATATGCAAATATTGCACAATATGCAAATATCGCACAAAATCCCTGTAAATTCAAATTTAATTAATCCTTCTACACGGAAAGAACTGTTTTGTTGAAACAACTAAATTTTGATTACTATTTCCCCCACAAAATTTTTTTGTTGAAATGACCAAATTATAAACAAAATTTTGTTGAATTAACAAAATTTTATTGAATTAACAAAATTATTTAGTTAGTCCAACCACAATTTGATCATTGCAACCAAAATACTTTGTAGGGGCAATAGTAACCAAAATTTAGTTGTTTTAACAAAACAGTTCTTTCTGTGTAAATCCTTCAAAACTTCTAAAATCCTTCAAAAAATTATTAAATGATTATGTAAATCTTTTAATTTAGTTTAAACAATTTACGTTAAATGCTTTAGAATGTAAAATTTTCATGAATTGAGTCGCAAATTTTAAATTGGGCTCTGATTGTTACGAGCTTCTTCCAGCGATAAGGTCCACAAATGGAACAAATTAATTTTTAGTGGTTGCTTGTGATTCAGATGACTTAGAAACTTACTGCAGAGAATCTTTAGTGCCATTTCCCGGACTCCTTCATCACTACGGGTAATGTTACCCACCCTGGTGTTATCACTCCACGACACCTTATATCAATCACTTTTAACAAACCATATTAACAAAAAAAAAATTTAATTTAATAAATTGCAACGACTATTTGAAAAATGATATTTTTAAAAACTCAAATCTTAGAGACTTATAAACAAATTCTATATTTAAATTAATACCCGTAAAACATGGTGACGTCACTGCAACGTCGTTGTGAAGTCACATTGTGACTTTGTGACCATCGATTGTCGATGTGAAGTCCGGTGACGTCGATGTGAAAGTCACAGTGGCTAAAATGTGAAGTCGTTATGGCCGTTTTAGAGCTCTTTTGTGACGCTTCACAAAGTGGTCCCAATGTGACAAATTTGTGAAAAATGTGTCATTTGTGACTAATTTGACATTGACATTGCGACGAAACTGTGACAAAAGCGACGGTATTTAAATTGCCAGAAACATGTTTTTTAAAGTAAATAACATGTTTTGAAGGATATTTATAAATTTCTAAAGATTATTAAGAAAGTCACATTTCAGTCACAATGTGACGTCACTGAGTGGTGGCATTTTGGTCACAGATGTGATGTGACCAAAGTGACTCACAGTGACGTCTCTGTGACCATGCATGCTATTAGGGTAATAATAATAAACATCATTTTTAGGATGATTGTAACAAGTGATATATTACTAATACCATGCATTAAACATTAAAATTCCTTGACAAACGATAAACAAGTAAGAAAAATCATGCGTTAAGCATAGATTATGAAACACTTTCAACGCTTTCTGAAATCTTTAACAAAACTTAATTAGTTAGGGAAATAAGATGCTACTGTCCATAGCCAAATATGTATTGAAATACTTTTGAACAGCCCTGTATTTGATCCGTCGGTTGATACATATATATACAATATAATGGGAAAATTTCGTTTAGCAAGAAAATGCCTAACTGGCTGAAATTTATCTTGCAGCACTTTATTCTAATAGATGGAAAATACTTCAATATTTTTGTTCATCCCTGTAATTTATCCAGTATCTATACCACACGCCAGTATTTTGTTAAAATTTAGTTCAAACAAACACAGTCTTAAAGCTACTTAAATCACATTTCCAGAAATTATCACATATAGGTGACCATGTAGCTAATTCTTTGCGTGACCTTGTATATCATTTTATCTATATTCTACAAACATTTCTTAGTAAATTGAAAGCAGTTCAACGTAAAAATGCATAATTACCACCTTCAAGTTAATTACTCTCATACTCAGTAAACTTTATGAGCTCTTTTGTGTAACCCTGTATATCAACTATGACATTTATATACACCATATAATTTGCAGACATTTTGTAAAACTTAAAAGCGCATATCATAATTAGAAATGCATTTCAACCATCCATCAGCTATCATTGAAAATACACAGTATTTCGGATAAAAATATAAGGTTTGAAATATTTTGTGTGTTCCTGTAAAAGCTATGCACTTCATATTATGCGTTAAATATTAAGTCTCAACGGCGTATATCAATTTTACGATACTTGAAACCGTTTAACATTATTAAAATATGTCGTAAATATTTCCCTCCTTTATTATTGTGCAATGAAATTCTTTTGAGTAGCTCTGTAAATGAATAATAACTATTATTTTGACAGCATATTTTACAGAATGCGCATTTTAGTGCACTTTGCGAATCCATGTAAATTTGAATAGGTTTAACAGGGTGCAACACCTTTAAAATTCATTTGAAACGATTTTTTCCCATTGGCCGTAATGTATCGGAAAAATTTGACTATCCCTGTAAATAAACTAATTCTAGTAGATACTTCATTTTCAATAGGGTTCGTGCTACGGTAAGCATCAATATATAAACATTTCAGAGCAATCCGAGTGTATTTACGAGAGTTAGATCGCGGAGAGACGGGCAGACAAACCGAATGCATAAACACTTTTCAACTTTGTTGGAAAGTGTTAAAAAAACCAATAGATTAATGATAGACAACTTTAACTGTTTAAAATGTGAATTTTTTTTGGATGGAGTCAATCAGACTGACTTCTGAACGCCTCATATTACGTACGAAGTGGATTAAACATTAATATTTCTGGTCCCATCACAAACAAATTTTAAATGAAATTTCAGTTTTACAATTTTCGGAACTGCAAATTTTTCAACTTCAAAATATCACCCATTTTAAGTTTTTACACTGTTGCGTGGCGAAAAAAATGTACTTTTTAATGATATTTGTTTAAAATCTATATTCAAATTTGTTGTTAAATTATTAATTTTTTTAAAGTTTTAATTACTCTTTTCGTCATCGTGGCAACAGAAGTATTCCATTTTTGGTCATTAAACTTGGACCAGTCAGAAAATCTATATATATAAAAGGAATTCTGAGGATAATTGAGGCACAGGCGAAAGCAAATCTTGGCAATGCGCCAACTCGGTCCAGAGGAAGCAAATCTTGGCAATGCGCCAACTCGGTCCAGAGGTATAAAAGCAAGATAGAAAAAAACGCGCAGGTCTGTGCATTCAAGTACAACCACCCATATGTATATGCTGAAAGTTTGTTCTGACGCTCACCCGACGCACGTGGAGTGCCGATGGTCCGGGGAGAGTCACCGGGGGATCCGTCGCGAGCTGAGAGAGAAGCGTACCATACACATAAATTATTAAATAAACCTTCAAATTAAGCCCGGCGAAGCGGGCTGGGTATGCTAGTGAATAAATAAAAAAAAACAGAAGTATTCCATTTTTGGAAATTAAACTTGGACCATTCAGGAAAGGAATAAAATAAACCAACTTTATTGCGGAATTCAACCTATAAACTGATTCAGATATGCTTCAGATTTCCCAATTCTCTACCAAGAACTATAACTATTTTTTCCAAATAGTTAATAACATTTTTTAGGATGCTACAAATTGTTAACTATACAATTTCAGCTGCAAAACGCAATTAATACGTGGAAGAGTAAAAAAATAATGCTAATCTGAATATTAATGTTAGTGCTAACGTTGTTAATGTATCACGTTTGTTCCTAAAATTTGTTTGTATAACATGAAAGAGTTTACTTGAGAATTGATAGTATGCGAAAAATCTTTATTCTGGGATGAGAAAACTATTTATACACTATAAACTTTACTTTAAAACGTTTCAAAAATTAGTGGCGGCTAAAAAACTTTTTTTTAGTTCTAATATCAGATATAAGAGGTATATTAATTTCTATGCTTTCTAAAGATTAATATATGCTTTTCAGAATCACAAGTAACTTGGAATGTAAATTTTCGTGCGTGGTTATATTATATTTTACTAGATGAAGAAACGTTTGTCTTTTTTTATGTTTACAAAACGCGCAGTTTGTTGACAAAAAGTAAATATCCCCTACTAACTCTGCAGCAAATTATTGTAGAAAAAAACTACTAATACTAAGCGGTTGGAAATAAAGTCAATTTTTAAATGATGCATATAAAATTTGCTTAGATCATCATCTACATATATAAATTAATCCAAATTTTCTTATTTTCAATGTAGTATCCAAAAATTGATAACATATATAAATTCTATATTCTTAAGTTAGTCTAAACATAAACTTTCAAGAAAACCACAGAGTTAAACTGATGGCATTGAGCTCACAGGCTACGCATACTAATTGCACATTACAGCCTTATATTTTCAAAGGGTAATTTCGTTCGAAAAAAATTATTAAGGAGGGGGAATCAGCTCCCCGTTTCCCCTTTTCATACTTATTCATTGAACCCTCTAAACTGATCAGGGACATGCTTTATCATATAAAAAATCCATATCCAAAATTTAGAGCAAATCGGAAAATTCTTAATAAAAACCCATTTATATAATTTAAGAAGAGTTAGCCTTTAATTTTATATACTTAACCATTAAACTTCCAAAACTAGAGATTTGAACGAAATCTGACAATTCTGCATGAAAAATCCATTTATATAAATTAAGGGGAGGGGCATTAGAACCCCCATTTCCCCTGTTTATATTTATCCAATGAACAGCTAATACCAATCACGGAAACGCTTCATCAGAAAGATCCTAAGTGCAATTTTTGAACAAAAACTAATATTTCTGCATGAAAAACCCATTCATATCAATTAAGGGGGGGGGGGGGGGCATGAGCCCCGCGTTTCTCCTCTTATACATATCGAATGAACTCCAAAAACTAATCAGGGAAGCGCATTATCAGGATATACCTATGTACAAAATTTCAAGTGGATGGGATATTTTTATCATGAGTTATCGCGTTACGTACGAACGTACATACAGAACGGGCGGGCACATAAGATCTCAGGCTATGATAGCCTGTGAGCTAAATAAAAAGAATGTTGCCCAGTTAAACTGATGGCATTGAGCTCACAGGCTACGCATACTAATTGTACATTACAGCCTTATATTTTCAAGGGTTAACTCCGTTCGAAAAAAAAATTAAGAAGGGGAAACAGCTCTCCCCTTTCCCCCTTTTTATACTTAATTATTGATCCTCTTAGACTATCAAGGACATGCTTTATCATATGAAAAATCTATATCCAAAATTCAGAGCAAATCGGATAATTCTCAATAAAACCCATTTAGCATTTATATAATTTAAGAGGAGTTATCCTTCTCTTTTATACTTAACCGTTAAACTTCCAAAACTATTCAGAGATTTGAACGAAATCTAACAATTCTGCTTGAAAAACAAAGAATTTAAGGGGAGGGGCATTAGAACCCCCGTTCCCCCTGTTTATATTTATTCAATGAACACCTAATAACAGTCACGGAATCCCCTCATCAGAATGATCCTATATCAAATTTTTAACGAAAACTGTTAATTCTGCATGAAAAACCCATTTATATCAATTAAGGGGAAGGGCATGAGCCCCCCGTTCCCCCTCTTATACATATCGAATGAACTCCAAAAACTAATCAGGGAAGCGCCTTATCAGGATATACCTATATACAAAATTTCAAATGGATCGGATATTCTTATCATGAGTTATCGCGTTACGAACGAACGAACATACATACAGAACGGGCGGGCACATAAGCTCTGAGGCTATGATAGCCTGTGAGCTAAAAAGCAGTGTTTTTGTTTTTCAAAGTATGCTTTTCTGTGCCGGTATCATAGACGGCCCTTTAAACGAGAGTTATGAGGATTTTTAATCAGAATTTGAAAACTGCTTGGAAGAAAAATTGGTATTATTGGTTATCCCGTCGACCATTTTTGCCAAATTATAAAAATCGCCAAACCAACAATCAAGTTGCAGATGTTGACATAATTTTTATTTTAAATAATGGAAAACAAATAAATTGGTAAAACATGAATGAAAATACAAATAAAAAGCAAAATTAAAAACCACTTAATAACGTTTACACATGTGTATCGTGTTTAATGTCATTGAATGTGACATCACAATCATCCATTATAATTTGACGATAGTTTTTTGGTCGACGGGATAACCAGGTAGTACCAAAATTTTTAAAATTGTGGATTCACATAAAGCAAGACATAATAAACATAAGTCGAACCAAAAATTGTAGATTGCGTTTCATATTTTTTCAAACATTAATATCGTAATTCACAATATAAATGCATTGATTAGTCATAATCATATTTTATTTAATTGTAAATTTTCCATATTTTATTATTTATGCTTTTCTTTTTTTCACAAGCAGAAATAAAATAATTACGTTATGTGTATAATGTAGCTATAATGTTACGAGTCCTATTGGTTTCACTTTAGAGTTTGGAAGTTAATTAGTTAACATATAACTTTTTTCTCCCCTATCATTTTTGACTATCGTTTATATACTAAAAAGATAAATCATAATTCGAAAGTCATACTTTTATAGAGATTCCTAAGTTTTGAGCGGCGGCTGATTGGGATATTTTTTACACTGTTTCTTTACTTCTTGGATCGAAAATAGATTAAATAAAAAAAATAAATAAAAAAAAATAATAAAAAATAGACAACAAATACAAATTGACATTTTGAGTGAGTAATGGTTTAACAATGTTTCAATATCGATATGAAACACTTAAAAGATAATTGCTTTTTCATAAGTTATAATATATTATTTGCAACAAAGTATTATTTCTATTGCATAGATGCACTTTTAGAGAAAAAAAAAAGTTGTTTATTTTGTCTTAAATTCCGTAATATGAAGAATAGGATTTTGATTTTCTTTTTATTCCCTTTTTAATTTAAGTAGTGTATTTATCTTATTTTCTTCCATTTAACAAAATTTCAGTGCTTAAAAGAGCACAAATATTCCAGAAGAAGAAATTTCTCAGCATAAGATTATTATTTATTTATTGAAGGGTTTTTCAAGGTATTGTACAAATGACTGTTTCAAGTAAATCTGAAATTTACTGAATGAAATTTCTCTCTTTATCTCTCTCTCTCTATGTATATATATGTGTGTGTGGGGGGGGGGGGAATTTTTTCCAAACATTTATAAATTATGTCGAAAACTAATGAAATATTATTCTCTGGTAAGAGATGAATCTGTGTAACAATGTGAGATAAGAATAATTCTACATTTATCTATGTCAGTTAGCAGCGTGCAATATCACCAATTTGCAGACGATAACAGCAAGTTATAGAGAAAGGCAATGAATGTTTTAAGTGCAGTGGGAATGTTCCCGAGAAAATAAACAAGCTGCGTTAAACATCAATAAGTTTATAAAATGTCAAAATGTCAAGTGGACGAGAACAATTCCACAAAGTTATTAAAATTTAGACTCATATCTGACCCTTGTTGAGTCTTAAATAATAGAATAAAATTTGAATAATTAGAAACACTCATCAACTATTGACAAGAAACTCCTTCCGGTGACGTAAATTATTTAAGCATGTCAAAAAACATACAAAATGAGGGCTCCAAGGCAGCGTAATATGGTTTTATGCTACAAAAAGCATAGGAACACAGATTCTAAAGTAAATGTCAGATGATAAATTTTAATCATCATTTACTTTTCAACGTGAGATCACGCTCGTGATTCTTCTTCGTTAAACCATTTGAATGTTTATTCTATTTTTTGTAGGTAGAGTCTGGCAATGTGTTTTTTTCTGTTTATTATTGGTTGAACCAATAGCTGACTGGTAACATAATGAACTTTTGAATTTCAATGCATCTTTACTTTGTTTTAAGCTATATAAAGATGTTTTCCTGATGGAGATCTCACACGAAGATGGAAACGTTGAACTTCTTGAATTTATTTTATTTGTATAGTTTTTAAACTTTGTAATATTTTGTACACCATTCAGTAATCTTTTTGTTTTTATGTTCAAGTCTATTTGTAACATTTCATGGTATAAGTGTCCAGTTCTTTCACTGAAGAAAATAATTGTAATAACTTTATTATTTAACCAAACTTTTTTCATATGATGTTCAGTCTAAACAACTCGGAAATTGCACGTCCAACGTAGCAAATGAAGTGCGTTCGCACTGTAATAAAGTTTTTAAAATATTCGCATCTTGCTGTGATAACTTATTGTACTTCGGATACAGTTTTGTATCCAAAATCTTTTGTATGACCCTGTAAATATTATCTGCTTTCTTATATACAGGAAGTAACTTGTATTAAACATTAGTGACGTACTTCAATCTCATAAAATGTGAAGCAATTTAGTATAATTAAAACGCACACCAAAATTTGTTTCCCCCTATATCATTATGCAATGGAATACATTTGTGAGGCCCTGTAAATTAATAAAAAAATACTCTTTGCACCACAGATTGTATAGAATGTATATTTAAATATATACTTCGTAGCTGCATATTAATTGTATATGCTCAAATGAGTGTAACATCATTAAAATGCAATTAAAACTATCTTTCCCCATTGGTCGTAATGTAATGGAATACTTCTGATTGTCCATGTAATCAAACTATCCATCCGATTATCATAAAATTTGAAATGACTCGACAAATTTGCGCAAAAGATAGATATTTTAAATTTCAAATGATTTGGTTGGATAGTTTTTGCGTTGTTATATTCGGACAGACAGAGAGACAGCCGTACTAAACGACAACTCCTCCCAGGGGGATACCTTCTTTAGGTATTCACGGGCTTCACAAACCCGGGGCACCTGAGTGATCTTTCTCCTTTCCTTTTCCTCTTACTCCTCTTGTCTTCCTTTCATCTTTGTTTCACTCTCATTGTGGTTTCCTCTCCGGAGGTGAGGGCAATTCTGTATGGGCCGATGTCATCCTGTATATCGACTCATGGAGAATTGAAAATCACCCACGTGTTGGCCGTGCGTGGCGACCCGTGTCCCTGGAAAGGGGGATCCTGGCAGTTGAGGGAGACCAACACACTGCTTTGGCCTCTGCTTCAGGTAGACGGGAGGTGCATATTGGTCCCGTATGCATCAATCGGCTGGTCAGCTGGCTTTTGTCACTGGCTTTAGGGATCAAGTGAGCGAGCAAATACTAGTCATCTCGTTAAGGGTGGAGACTGACATAGGTTTGTCTTGTGACCGTATGGGCCCTGGTTAGCACTGGTGCACGAATGTGCATCCCTTTGTTGGGCTCGGTAGTGGGTGGTGCGGCCGGGGTCTGAATTACTTTTTTTCAATTATGGATGGAAAATCTTTATTTCCTTCTAACTCTCTCCCAAGTGGAGAGCAACAAACAGGACAGAAACCTGCATTTTCGCGTTTTTTTGTCATTAAGCGCCTTGATAACCAATCTGATCGTTCTTTCAAAAAAACTTCACCATTTGTTATTGCTAAAACATTTCAGTCTGTTTTGGGGGATGGTCATTCGCTCAAGAAATTACAATCCGGGGATTTACTTGTTGAGATCTCATCATATAAACAGTCAGAACTTCTTTCAAATAGCTCTAAAATTGGTCCTTTTTCTGTTTCTGTTCAAGCACATAAGACTCTAAATACAAGTCGTGGCGTAATATCTGAGCCAGAGCTGTTATTTTCTACTAAAGAAGAACTTATGGAAAACTTAAAACATCAAGATGTCATAGATGTAAAACGTATAACAATTCGTCGGAATGAAAAAGTGTTTCCCACAAAGCACATCATTCTGACTTTCAATAGCCCGAATCTACCTACTAGAATTAAAGCTGCTTACCTAAGCTGTCCCGTCCGACCATATATTCCCAACCCCCTTCGATGTTTTAAATGCCAGCGCTATGGACATACAAATACTAACTGTCGTGGTACTAAAACTTGTGCACGTTGTGCAAAAGTTGACCATGACGATAAAACATGTGAAAACGCTGAACGTTGCGTCAACTGCAAAGGTGACCATTCAGCTTACTCCCGCTCTTGTCCAAACTGGATTCTCGAAAAAGAAATCATGGCAATTAAAATCACCCAAAAACTTTCTTATCCAGAAGCCCGCAAAATTGCTGAATCCCGAACACCATCAGTTGGCGTCTCTTATTCTAGCCTACTCAAGCGTCAAGAAAACTCTGTGAGGCACATAAGCACTCAGACTGAGTCTGCTATTCCGTTTGACTCACCCTCATCTAGCACTTTAAAGAAAAAAACCCGTAATGTATACTGTAACGTTACTCATAGACTGATGCCAAAATTAGAGCTCTGGCCACCATCATCAGAACCTGTGAAAATAGAATACCTTTATAAACGAACACAAAATTCATTAGCTGAAACTTCAAAACCTACCAAACATGAGACACAAGCTACTTCAGAATCAGATAAAAACAAACCGTTGAATCCTAATGTATGTCCAATTAAAAAAACAAACATAAAATCTTGCACACACACGAATAGGAATAAACCTTCAACCCAAGTCTCTTCACAGTGGAAAACTGTGAAGAGAAAGGGCAAAAAATCTTGCCTCAGCTCTGCAATTAAAAACATAAAAGATCCAAAACAGTTGCTTAACTATGCTGAAGAGGCTATGGACTCATCGAGTTATGAATCTGATGATGATGAAACAAATACGGTTTATGAAGAATATGTGCCTTCTTCTTAAATTGAAAAAAAAAAAAAATGATTGTTTAATATGTTTTAAGCTGTATTTTAACTTTTTATGTTTCGATTTAATACAGACATTTTTTAAGAAATTTTACTATTTTTAATTTAAATATTACTGTTTGAGATTTTTTAACTAGTTTTAGAATTTTATCTTTTTTACAATTTTAAATATGTTTGTCTGTTTTAATTGATTTTTAATTTCATATGTCACCGCACTGCTTTTATCAACTTAACTCATATCTACAAAGGATTTTTAATGCAAATTTCACTTTTTACATTTTGTTTTGAAATTTAATCTTATCTTATTCTTACCATATTCTTATGATTTAGCATTTTACTGTTTTTGCCTTCTTATATTTACCTGACCATATCCGGATGGGACGCCCCCATCCGGATATTTTGACGTTGCCTTTTTTTCCTCATTTTTTACAATTTTGTCTTTGGTTTGGCGCAGCATGTCCCTCAAGGGATTTTGTGCCATTAAAACCTATACAACCAACCAACCAACTAAACGACAACTCAGTATTAATAATATACGATCACACCTAAAACGCACAAAACAATCGCTGTTTATAAAAGTAAGATTTTAATACAAGCATCT
Organism: Maratus speculifer; assembly: GCA_964019185.1. Lineage (NCBI taxonomy): Eukaryota > Metazoa > Arthropoda > Arachnida > Araneae > Salticidae > Maratus > Maratus speculifer. The sequence goes on along the minus strand of OZ025290.1, from coordinate 48,151,478 downwards.
GTATTTTTACTTGAAAAACCTTTACTGCAAATGGAATAAAAAATCGATTAGTATAGACGAAAATAGAAAAAAAATAACATTATAAATTAAAAATGCATACAAAAGTTTTATAATATTAATTTTTCATTACTTAAGTAAACTCCTTTAAAGTATTCATAATAGCGATACGATAATCTTAATTGCTCTTTGTTTAAAACCAAATATTGTTTTAGAATTATATTTTTCAATCTTTTACAAACACGCTAATATAGTAGTTTTTTTTAATGAAACGTGCTTAAGAATAAAATAGAAATCATCTTCTCTCAATTTTTTAAAAAGTAGTTATAACTTTTAATAATCCTAGTTAACAAATTGAAAAGTAATTTTCTCAGCAGGAAGTAGATTATTAAATTTCAAGTTTTCGTCGACGCTGATATTAAAACGAAGTTAGTTTTTCTCTGTTACGCATTGTCTATTTGTTAAGTGACCACGAGAAATTCCTGGAAAATTATAAAATGTGAAAGTGACTAATTTTATTGGAATATGAAAATAATTGATCTGGTTTAACTGGGAAAAAGTATAGAAGATTTCTAAATTCGATGAATTTAACACAGATTATCAGACATAACCACATGTCCATTGATTTTACGAGCAGTGTACTCGACTGGCAGAGTTTTTTATTAGTTATTAATAAATTAGATTTTCATGTTTTAATCCTCCTTTTCTTCTTTTTCAATCATTTTAGTAAGATATTTATTATTAAATTAGTATCTACTGAATTGATCTGGTTAGCAAGGAACGAGTAGCTTGAAATAACATTTTAAACTAGAACACAAAATATTTTCTTGTAAGTTATCTCTCTTAATTTTTTATTGTCTTTAGTTTTATAGTTTTTTTCGATTGCATCTTGGAAAATGCGATATAACGATGAATCTGTGTTTTACTGAATCCTTGACGCCAATGTAGATTGAATCTTTTGACAAATATCTGAAAGTAACGAAGTAGCAATTAATTTGAAAACTAGTATTACAATTTGAAAGATGTAATTTGTCGATAGCGAGTAGCTAAAGAATCTTGTCGGTAAAGAACGACTACGCCGTAAAAAAAAATCCGTTAAATTTACGGCAAAAACTGCTGGCAGCAATGTTACCAGCAGTTTTTTCCGTAAAAGCTGCAGTAAAATTAGATGTAATTTTTTTATAACATCTAATTTTGCCGTAAATTTAACAGAATTTTTACGGTGTAGTGTGGGATTGAAGTAACATTTTAGACTAGAACACAAAATATTTTTTTGTAAGTTATCTCTCTTAATTTTTTATTCTCTTATTCAGTTTTACTTGTTTACATCTTGGGAAATGCTACATAATGTTGAATCAATGTTTTACCTAATCCTTGACCCCAATGTATATTGAATCCTTTAACAAATATCTGAAAGTAGCGATTACTTTTGAAAGTAGTCCGCTAGAAAAATAAAGTAGTTTTTCCGACTGATCATTCTGACTGCGTATAAGAAATGTCTGAAATAATTTATTTCGGACAGACATGCATATTACGTATTATGAATTTTCTCTGTAACTCACTTATTCATAAGCTGAAAACGTGTTTATTCAGAATTGGGAATGGCGTATGCTGAAAGATCGTTGCATCGTGTAATAAAAGTATCATGTTTGAAGTTATTTTTCAAGTTCGCATGTTCATAGTTGCTCCGAATCCCTTCAATATTTCAGTCTTCAATTTTGTTTAAAGTCTACACTAATAAAATTAGTAGAAGTCAAATCACAAAAGTTAAGGTTTAGGAATATTTAACATATACACTATATGGCCATTGATTATTGGACACTTGCGATTTTAGACATTTTGTTAAATATCTAGAAAAATACATGAGGAATCATCTCGAAACTCTTAGTGTATAAATATAATATAAGTCATACATCTCCGTGAAGGTTTTTTCCCGAAACTCCATAGGGGACCGTCAACAAATAAAAAAAAATGAATATCTTTTGAATAACCCTGTCAAAACTAATGTAGCAAAAGCGCTCAAACTCTAGATTATGATTGAATGCCTTATTGTAATACGCCTTGTTCATTTTTATGCAAATAGCATGCATACTCGTAGAGTAATTAAGGTTTTTATAAAAATGGTCCCAAATTTTTCCAAGTTTTTTCCTTATAATTATCAGAGTCCTTAATATAAAATAATATTTTTTTCAGAAAATATGACAAACAACATTGCACACAGTACCCTGTAATCAGAATTAAAAAATAATGAAAATTGTATACAAAATGAGTTGGTTTACTAAATAATTTTTTACTGCGCATGCGTCAACGATATCAAAATTTCATTTGCATATTATGTTAGCTAAATGTATAGAGCAACTTTTGTGAAAGTCACAAAATCATAACTTGAAAATTCTGAAAATAATCGCCAATTGAATAAGTTGAAAATCCGTTATTCTCAAAATGAAGCAAAAACAAGAAGTGTTGTATCCATATATTCATTGATTAGTGTCAATATAGAATACACAATACGGGATGTACTACTACATTAGGATAAAATCCCTCTTTTTTTTTTTTTTTTTTTTTTTTTTTTTTTTGCTTCGTTTTGGAAACAACGGATTTTGTCCTTTTTCTATAGACGATTACTTTCAGAATTTTCAAGCTATGATTTTCAGACATTTCCAAAAGTTGCTTTATACATTTAGCTAACATAATATGCAAATGAAAGTTTGATATCTTTGACGCATGCGCAGTAAAAAATTATTTAGTAAACCTACTCATTTTTCATACAATTTTTATTATTTTTTAATTTTGATTACAGGGTATAGAGGTCTGCACGGGCCCGGGCCGGCGGAATCGTTTCTAATTTGCTAACGGGCCGGGCCGGGCAGGCAGAATTAGAATGTTTTTTTCAACGGGCCGGGCCGGGCCGGCAAAAAATTGAACGGGCCGTACGGGCCGGGCTGATATAACAATTTTCGGGCCTACCGGCCCGTTTTGAATATTTAGACATAAACGATAAAATATAAACCTATTTTCAACGAAAATGGTTTTAACGAGAATAAATATAAATGTGCGTCACGAGCCATACTAGTTTGACAGCATCAATATAAAAATGTATCTTGTGCAGTGTAGAGATCGGCATCGGACAGTTACATTGTGTGTAACCCGTTTTAATATTTTTTAAACTGACTCGTGCAGGGCCAAGATCAAAATTGGAGATCAAGGCATTATGTTTCTACATTACGAAAGAAGACGTAATTATTCTCAAGGTCTGTAGGGCAGACAACATAATTTGTAAAATTATGAGCAGCGATAAAGAACTTAGTTTAGCTTAATCTATATATATATATACTTTTTGATGGTTTTAAATTAATTTTTCAATAACACGGTTTGACACATTTTTACATTAATTTTTAATTGTAAAAATATAAAAGTGATAAACCTGACTATTAAAGGGATTTTGAATCGAATAGCGTTTTTCATTTTTGGTAAATAAAATACTTCTATAACCTTGTTGAGATACAATAGTTTCTCAAATGGTTGCAGGTTTTTCTCCCTTCCCATTCTATCGCTTCCGGAAATTCTATTCAAAACGCTAACTATGACAATATTTTATTTGCTTGCAGTGTTCTTAAATTGCTTGTATGAAAAAATGGATACCGTCATTCGATTATATAGTTTCTGAATAAAGACACCTGCTAATCATATGCATTTCTGAGAAAAAAAAATGAATTTAGAAATGTATCAGAAAGGAGCTTCTTTGAATTAACGCATGAATTTGGATTTAAAATCTTTAATAAAATGATATAGAAATATTTTTATAAATCTTTTATTAAACAGCTTCAAAAGTTACGAATTTTTTTAATTTCTTTTTTTTTTCTTTTATTCTAAGCCATATTAATTTTTTAAAGAATCTTTATTTAAATGTTGAAAGCCTAAGAATTTTAGTAATCATTAATGTTACTAATGTGTATTTCCTGTAAAATCATTCCATAGATATGTATGCAGTACTCTTTAAAAAAATCTTAATTATATGATAAAAATCTGAATTTTTTTGAAGTCGTAGAAATTGTAACGGGCCAAAACGGGCCGGGCCGGGCCTGTTTTCCCTGATTTCTCTACGGGCCGGTCCGGGCCTAAAATATAAAAATTTGAACGGGCGGGGCCGGGCTCGGGCCGAACTTTTGAGTTTTTCAACGGGCCGGGTCGGGCCGAAATTTTTTTCCTACGGGCCGGGCCTGGAAATTCCGGCCCGTGCAGACCTCTAACAGGGTACTGTGTGCAATGTTGTTTGTCATATTTTCTGAAAAAATTATTATTTTATATTAAGAACTCTGAAAATTATAAGGAAAAAACTTGAAAAAATTTCTGACCAGTTTTATAAAAACCTTAATTACTCTACGAGTATGCATGCTATTTGCATAAAAATGAACACAGTGTATTACAATAAGACATTCAATCATAATCTAGAGTTTGAGCGCTTTTGCTACATTAGTTTTGACAGGGCTGTTCAAAATATATTCATTCTTTTTTAATTTGTTGACGGTCCCCTATGGAGTTTCGGTAAAAAAACTTCACGGAGATGTATGACGTTTACTATTATATTTATACACTTAAGAGTTTCGAGATGATTCCTCATGTATTTTTCTAGCTATTTAGTAAAATGTCTAAAATCGCAAGTGTCCAATAATAGTATATGTATAGCCATATAGTGTATGTGAATTACTGAAATAACATGTATAGTTATTTTGCGCGTTCATAGTAGAACAATAGTTTAAGAAAGAAATTTTGAAGATATTTCGAAAAGGTCGTATTATGAAAGGATTAAACAGACATAAAATCTTACCAGTATACTTTTCATGTTTTATCGCAAATTATTAGTTTACAAATAATTTTTTGATAAGGAAGAAGTGTGATTATTGGCACTGCTAATCGTAAATTTTGTTATTTTTTTCTAAAAGTATCGTAAGACCGCATACCTTTTTCGTTTCCATTTTTTTTATAATCAACTACTGCATAATATATTTTGCTTTATTTAACTGTGCATACATTTTGTTTTATTCAACTGTGATGCTTTTTTTGAGATAAGACTAATTTAAATCTTGCAGACTTTGAAACGGTTGAATGTTTAATAGATTATATCTGCTAGCAGATATAATATTCCGGAACAGTTCTACATTAATTAGCTTGTCCTAGCAGTACACTTTTCTATCCTATAAGGAAAAATTTGGGGTACAAGTGCTTAAATAAAGTAATAAATGCGGAAAATTGATGAAAACGTCATTTGATTATATTATGTGAGAACATAACAATGTAAAATAACTATGCCCCATGGAAGCATATTAATTGTATTAAGCAGGTTTAATGTTATACTAACAGCATTCACAACCTTGAACTTTGAAATTTTCAATAGGAAAGAGGAAATTATTTCAGGGCTTCAAAATTGCGCATTATTCATTAAATATAATCTAATTAACATAAAAAAATCCAGCTAATCAAAATACAGCTATCACTTTGTTTAACTTTCAAAATAATGGCTCTTAAGAATTCAAGTTATATTATACCAAGGAGAAATGACGCCATGTGAAGGTAAGTTTTGTCCGCAGAATGTGGATATGTAGCGATCTCGATCAGTATAAAGCGAGTTACTAGCAGAAAGTAACTGGCTTGGCCTTTTGCTTGACGCTAACGTTCTCGCTTCCTGATCACGAGATCCCCAGATCAAAACCAACCGGCGCCAATCTCCTCATTGGTGACCCGGACAACCACGCAACTCTCATCAACATCCAGCGCACAGCAATCAACTCAGCTCATCATCAACAGATGGCAGCAACAAACACAAATCTCTGAACGCAAAGCCTGTCATTCACGCATCACATATGCGTACGACAGCATTCATACACGAGTGCATATTGCTCGTCAGACGTCACTAATACGTCTTTCTCACTGGGGGCGATCACTCTGTAGAGATCTCGATCAGTATAAAGCGAGTTACAAGCAGAAAGTAACTGGCTTGGCCTTTTGCTTGACTCTGACGTTCTCGCTTCCTGATCACGAGATCCCCCAGATCAAAACAAACCGGCGCCAATCGCCTCAGATATTATTTAAATTTTTAATAGGTTGGTTGGAATAATATGCAGACAGATAACTTATCCGGATAATCTCATTCTCATTACGTTATATTAATGTTTTTCGTTATATTAACACAGAACAACTTATTAAATTAACCATTTTATAGTTGGTTTTCAAAAGTCTAAATGATATTATTTAATAACAGAAGCACACATCAGGTGTTCCTACAACATTAAAACTGCTTGGCTACAAAAGAAAAAAAATCATTGAGTGCCACCGTAATACTTACCCATCATGGATATGCATAATATAATGTATGAAAATAAAACATCTGTAAACTATTTGTAAAATGCATTGCGATTCCAAAACAAAATTTAAACGTATATTTAAATATTTTTATTAATCATAGTAATGCTCTATTAATGAATTGCTGGTGAACCAATTTCGGAAAATTATATAAAACGCCAAACTACTCATGTAGTATTGAATTGCATAAACGAAACCTCCTTATAAGTCTAAAAATAATAATTATATTAGCTAATAGTGTTGTCGGATGAAGCGTCTCATTTCCAATTAAAATATGTCTTTGAATTGAAATTTGAAGGAAATACAAGGTCATGAAATTTCGAAGAATGTGGGAAACAGTATTAGAGATATCTCGACAACTAATAATCCGAACGACTTCGTTGTTTATGCAAAATTTGTGTTATTTTATTGCCTTTTACGTCCACTCCCGTAAAATTAAAAAAAAAAAATCGAAAATGTTATGTACCTTTCATCAGAACGAAGTTTTCGAGAGTCCGAAAAAAATAATTCCGGACAATCTATGTTAATGATATTAAATAAACTTTGTCCCCATTATTATATACTATGTACATACAAAATTTCAAATCTCTATCTGAATTTGTTCGGGAGAAAGAACGTTTGTAGATACACAGACACATAGACTGACAGAGACACAGATGGACGGACAGCTAAGTTTTTTTTTTTCTAAAAATATGTTTTTTGGGATTTCCAGTAAAATCCCTAAAACTCTGAAATCCGTCATTTTTTTTTCGATTTTCAAAATGATTGCAAGATTTACCCTATACAACGTTTGATGATTAAGTAAAATGGAATCTCTGAGTCAAATCGACATTAACGCGAACCCATTACAGATTGTTTGCTACCCGTCGCAAAATTATCATTCAATCTTGCTTTAAAATAACATTTTAAAATAGGCTAACTTAGCCAATTTTTAGTGCATATGGGTCCAGTCTAAAGGTGCTATTACACATGCGCTGCTGCAAGCGTCAAATCGCAGGCGTCTCCATGTAATCTAAAGGTGCTATTACACGTGCGCTGCTGCAGGCGTCAAATCGCAGGCGTCTCCATGTTATCCTATGGGACCAGAAGAGCCGCTTGGTTAGCCCGCGATTCTTTTGTGTCGGAGCGTCTTTGACGCCTGGAACGAAGCGACTCGCCAGTAAGAGCCAATCAAATGCTTTGAAATCCAAATGACGGTAAAGACTCTTCTCGAATAGCCAATGAAATGCTAAGAAAACGAAAAAACGCAGGCGATTTTTGTCGCTTGCAATTTTTACGTGTAATAGCACTTATATGGGACCAAGGGAGTCGCTTGATAGCTCGCGATTCTCTTTTGTCGGAGCGTCTTTGACGCGTGGAACGAAGCAAGTCGCCGGCAACAGCCAATCAAATGCTTGGAAATCCAAATGATGGTAAAGACTCTTCTCGAACAGCCAATGAAATGCTAAGAACACGAAAAAACGCAGGCGATTTTTGTCGCTTGCAATTTTTACGTGTAATAGCACTTTAAACCGGTTTGACGAACCTAGATTGTAGAGGACAATGATAGAAAATCACATATACTTATAGTAAGTTATAAGTATGCATCTGGAATAGGAATAGGCAAACAGTTAAATAATAAAATATAAAGTCTGAAAAGATATATATTTATTTTCCTACTCTTTTTTTCATTTCTTTGCTTGCATCTGTTATGTGGAAAGGAGTAAATTAGTAAGAAATTATATCGCACCTTTTTATTTTCTGTCTACATAAAAGAGCAGGAATTACGGAAAAGTGTTATTACGTTGGCTTTGCAGCTTTTGAAGAAAATGCTGAAATTACACAGTAATTAATTCAAACTAGGAAATTACCCAAAGCCTTTGCATTAGTGTACATTATGTCGCTGACTGGCATATAAGTTTAATAAAATGTATTTGAATTAAAAAACAGAAATAAGTTTGTTAAGGTCTTATTGGTCGAAATCTGGTTAGTTAGTCAATTATTAAAAATTTAATTCATGAATGATTTTCTCAAGGTTTGAAAGAAATATGTAACTAATTATCATAGAGCACAGTAAGGAGTCTGACAGAATTTGATTACTTCATATAAATCAAACAGTTTCTAAAGATTTTTTATGTTGTTGTATATATATAAATAAATATATGATTAATTACTTTTGAATAGAAGATAAATGTTTCGTTTTTAAATGACAGAACTTTTTGATCAATTTCTTTAAAATGTTGGTGAGAAATTTCCTGGAACTGTTCTTATTTTCATTTGCTCATTTTTCACTAATTCACATATAATTCTTAAACGGAAATGATATTATTATAACTAAGTTACATTTACTATAAATAACGCAATATTTCTAAGAAATATTACTGATGGTTACTGGTAAATTAATTGCCACTAACTTCTTGTTTCTTCTTGAAAACTCCTATATCTTCGTAATTTTCCATCAAATCATTGAACATTCGTCAATCGAAGTTGAAAAAAAAAATAGATATTTTCCTTTTTAAGGTAGAATTAACAGAAATTTAATCATTATAATTCCATTAAATCACACAGGATTTAGGGTAACTCTGATACCAGAAATTGCCCATACTTTGAGGTAATTTTTTCATAGTATTGGGAAAAAATCCGACAAATATATAAATATAATGTGTAAATTCGCAATTGCGTTTCGAACTTTTTTGCTGATTTTATTAAAATTCTATGAGCATTAGCTGTAAAGCGTCTGTATATTTTACTTGATATGCAACGTTAAAACTTTAAGAGAGTTTAAAATGCATAACTTTTGTTATTATACACACAAAAGCGATTTCATGCACCAACATAAATAACTGCTATTCTTATAAATGTGGGTTAAAAATATTAATGCGATGCATACCACATAAATTCTGCTAAACACTATGGAACATTTGGTTGCTACCATCGCCTTCTTCTATTTCTGCGCCTGTAACCGACAAAACTATCCAATATAAACATGCCTGCAGTGGTTGTATTTTTGGTTGTTTAAAAGCATTGGTCAGATATGTAAATTGGAAGTATTTTATGTCAATAGACGACGAATTCTAACAATAATTGTAATTTATCTATCGAAGAATACATTTAAAAATGAAAATGAATTGAAAACATTATCATTTACAGAAAAATAGAATTGTGTGTTTGAAATGAATGCTTCAAAAATCGCAGTTATTAGTTGCTATATTTTTCAAAGTTATTAACTACATAACTTGAACTGTCATTTAAACTAAAGAAAATAATCATCCGGATCAATTCTACATGATTAATTTTATACAACAAATGTTTTATTAAACATTGAAATCAACAAGAAAATTTTTTAAAATACACTATATATTTTATGTCGCTTTATCTTGTTTATTAAAAAAGAATATGAATATATTTATGTGAAATATAAACATATGGTATGTGTTTTCAGAATCTAGAAGTACATGATATATAGGGTAAATATCGAGAGACAAAGACTTTGTTTACTGTTTACTTAATTCATTTTATATTAGCTTATTTTCAATGTCTTAACTAATTTTTCAATCAAAGAATCAAAGACGAAAACAGACTTTGTATCTCCTGACAGCGATTAATTTGGTCTTAAAAGCCTTTGATCAAAGAAATATGAATGGAAATCCATTTATAGGAAAATCGCTCTTGTTTTTTAAAATTATAATTCAAATTTTTTTAAAGCCGACGAAATTAGCGCGCTTTCAGAATCTTGGATGTCTAGACGAGGGTTGGTGACCTAGTATTAAATAAAATATGCAAAAGTATTATATTTTAAATAGAAGTACTGAAATACGAAGAAATGTGAAGGTAACAATTTTTGGCAATTTATTCTTTGCATTTGGCTATTTCACTTCTTGCTTCAGAATCTACCGATCTGGCGAATAACTGAATAAGTCATGTTAGAGTTATTTGTAATTTATCTTTGAAATGTGGCATCACATAAGTGTAACTATAGAAACGCATATCGTCTGTGTTTTTTGTTAGTTGTTGTTTTGATTTGCTAAGAGTAAGCAACGCTTTCGCTATGTCTTAAAATAAAGGATGACAGTCTACTAAAGCATGTCAGTTTATTAATTAAGTTAATACGCATCGCAACATAATACTTCTGGTTACGTCGAGCCGGATCTATATATTTTTTTCTTCACTTCGAAAAGAAAAGTTCGAAAATAATGAACTGTTTTCATAATTGAATTTTATTAGAACATTATTCCACAAGCTGGACTGGTGAAAATAAGAAAGAAAGAAAATCATCTGCCGCAGCAATCAAGGTAATGAATAATTTATTATTCCTTTTGCTGTTACTATAAGTTTCTGAACATGGAAAATATTGATAAATTAAAAAAGAAGCGTGCAACATTACGCACTTCAATTACGAAATTAATTAGTAAATTAGAAACATTAATAAAAGATAAAAATAGTGATATTGATAGTTATTTAGAAATTTCGGAACAATTAAATGACAGAGAACAAACTCTAAAAAACCTAAATGAAGAAATAGAATCTGGTATTAGTTTAGAAAAAGAATATGAAATCGACATTAGTGCTAGCGAAGAATACCAGGAAAAAATTATAAAGGCCAAATTTCAAATTAAAAAGCAACTTAAACATTTAGAACAAGTAATGTTTCCAATGAAATTCAACCAAATTCTACTCAAATAAACAACGCGATAAATATTAAATTACCCGATATATCTCTTCCGAAATTCTCCGGAAAACCAGATGAATGGGGTCTATTTAAATTACAATTTAACAACTTAATAACTTCAAATGAGCAACTATCAGATGCGCAAAGGTTGCATTATTTATCAGCGGCATTAATAAGTGATGCAAGAGCTTTGATTAGCACAGAAGACACTTTTTCATCTTTATTTCAAGCATTAAAAGACAGATATGAAAATGATAGAATAGTAACAGAAATACACATTAATTCACTCTTAAACGCAGATAAACTTACACAGCCTTCCGCTAAAGATCTTCGAAATCTAGTCGATAATGTAAAAAAAAGCATTCGCGCCTTGAAGATTTTGAATTATAATAGAAATAATCTTTCAGATGTTTTAATATTGAACATCATTCTCCAAAAGTTAGATAGAGATACTCGAAAAAATTATGAAATGACGATAAGTTCAAAAGAAGTTCCGAAGTTAGATGAATTACTTTTATTTTTAGAAAAACGATCTCAATATTTGGAAAATATTCATACAGTCACGTCTGTTAAACCTTTCAGTACGGATCAGAAACGTTCATTTAATTCCAAGTCATTGACTTTGTTAGCAGAAAGTCCACACATTTGTTCAATGTGTAAAGGCAATCACATTTTAATGAGATGTTCCCAGTTCTTAAATTTACCTGCAAAAAAAAAAAAGGTTTAATATTGTTAAAATGAAAAAATTATGCTTCAACTGTTTATCATCAGTTCATAACATTAGCCAGTGCAAAAGTTCAAGCACGTGCAGAAAATGCAACAAACGTCACCACACACTGATCCACCTGGAACGTGGTGAGGAAAATATTGATACTAATCAGACAATAGCAATTCAAGATGAAAATACTATTAGTAGTAATCTATCACCAACCGCAAACGCATTTACTCCTCATAGTTACACAAATAATCCGATGTCTGTTACCGCTTTGGGTGAAAATACACATTCATTTGATAACACGCATTCAACTAATAACAATACTGTAATGAGTATGACGTCTTCTTCTAGTAAACAAGTACTGCTTTCAACTGCGATAATATATGTACAAAACGCTAGACGAGAATTAGTTCCTCTTAGAGCATTGTTAGATTCAGGATCGCAAAATAACTTTATAACGAAGGAATGTTCTGAGTTATTGTTTTTGAAAGGAAGGAAAATAAACGCATCAGTTTCAGGGCTAAATGGTTCAGTTATGAATATAAGGGAAAGTATTATAACAACCATAGCAAATAAAAACAGAAGTTTTAATGAAACATTGCAATTTTTTGTTGTTCCTAAAATTACGCGCATAACACAAGCTACATATCTAAACATCATGCCTATTAAGCATTTACAAACTTTTCAGTTAGCTGATCCACAATTTGATAAACCAGGTCCAATACATGTTTTATTATCAAACGAAGTATTTTTTAAATTACTTGGACAAAATAAAATAAATATGCAAAATTTGGTTTTTCAAGAAACTGTTTTTGGCTATGTTGCCAGTGGTTCTACGTCTATGCCCCAACAGAATTTTGATAATTATTGTGGTCTTGTTCAATCTGCGGATGAGTTATCCAACGCTGTGCAAAAATTTTGGGAAATTGAAGCGGTCCATGATAAAAACCCAATAAAAAGTAAAGAAGAGCAGTATTGTGAGGAACATTTCTTGCGTACACATACTAGAAGAGCAGATGGTAGGTATATTGTCGAAATGCCAATTAAAACTGGTGGGCTTGCATGTTTAGGAGAATCAAAGGAAAACGCCCTTAAACGATTAAATCACCTATTTAAGCGATTTGCGCACAATCCAGCCATGAAATTGTTATACGAAGAATTTATTAACGAATATAATGATTTGGGACACTTAGAAGAAATCTTGCTGGAAAATAAGCCCGAATTTTCATATTATTTGCCGCATCATGGGGTATACAAACCCGAGAAACCAAGCACGAAATTAAGGGTTGTCTTCGATGCTAGTGCAGCTACTACCAGTGGTGTTTGTTTAAATGATGTTTTATTAAACGGAGGATTAGTCCAAGATGAGCTCTTCAATATCATTTGTCGATTTCGAACTCATAAATACGTCTTTACTGCTGACATCATAAAGATGTATCGTCAAATATTAATTTCGGAAAATCAGAGAGATTTACTTCGAATTTTGTGGAAAACTGATGAAGAAGAACCAGTCAAAATATTTAAGTTAAAGACGATTACATACGGTACATCGAATGCACCTTATCTTGCCACGCGGACTTTGAATCAGCTTGCAATTGATGAAAAGGACAATTTTCCGCTAGCATCACGTGTAGTTCTTCAAGATTTCTACGTGGACGACGTATTAACAGGAGCTGACACTTTAAATAAGGCTCAACAAGTGCAAGCACAATTAATCGCATTGCTTGAACGTGGTGGCATGAAGTTGCACCGATGGTGTGCTAATCACCCCGAACTCTTGAAAATCGCAACTAGCAATCAAGAGTATACATTCAATGATCGTAATGCGGACCAGAGCACTAAAACTCTAGGATTGTTATGGAATCCAGTTCGTGACTGCTTTTCGTTTAATTCATCAGTTAAGGAACCAGTTGTATACTCAAAAAGAACTGTTTTATCCGACATAGCGCGTATCTACGATCCATTGGGATTACTCGGTCCTGGAATAGCTAAGGCTAAGATTTTCATACAAAGACTGTGGCTGTTAAAGCTGGATTGGAACGATCCACTTCCAGATGACATTAAAGATGAATGGCGACGCTTTATCAGAACGCTTCAGAATATAAACAATTTAAAAATCAATCGATTTGTTTTAAACGAAGGGCATTCGGAAGTTGAACTGCACGGCTTCTCCGACGCCTCCGAGCTCGCATATGGAGCAGCCATTTATCTACGCTGTTTCACAAAATTTGATACATCTTTAAATTTACTGTGCAGCAAGTCTAGAGTTGAACCATTGAAACCTTTGACAATCCCACGATTGGAATTGTCCGCAGCTGCCTTATTGTCTCAACTCGTATCTAAGATAGTGACTGTACTAAAGTTGAACATTAGTAAAATAATACTATGGTGTGATTCAACCATGGTCTTAGCGTGGATTCAGACTCCCCCTCATCTACTTAAAACTTTTGTGGCCAACAGAGTTTACAAAATCCAAGATTTGACCCAGACTTTTCAATGGAGACATGTACGCTCAGAGGACAATCCAGCAGACCTTGTATCTCGAGGACAATCCTTTGACAAATTAATTGATTGTGAACTTTGGTGGCATGGCCCTCTCTTCTTGAGAGAAAGAGACAGTGAATCCAAACACAGCATTGATTTAGAACAAGTGAAAAACAATATAGACTTTTCATCAGAATTAAAATTGAAAAACAGTACAGCATTATTAAGTTTAAATTCTAGTGAATTTGTAAATGAAATTTTAAGTATCAGCAATAATTATACTAAAATATTACGTGTTTTAAGTTATATTTTCAGGTTCTTAGATAACACAAGAAAATTAGATGAAAAAAGAAAGGGACACGTAAGTATGGAAGAATTATCACGAGCAGAAATATTTTTAATTCGGGAAATCCAAAAACTTGAATTTAAGGCAGAATATACTGCATTGTTAGAAGGTAAGCAAATTTCTAAGAAAAGTAAATTGCGATTGTTAAACCCCTTTTTAGATGCAGATAAGGTGCTAAGAGTAGGAGGGCGTTTAGATAATGCAGACCTAAGGTTTGCTCAAAAACATCAATATATTCTGCCAGCTAAGGGTAAATTGTGTAGCCTAATTGCAATTTACTATCATAAAAAATATCTTCATATAGGTGCACAAGCATTGTTATGCCACTTGAGGCAAAAATACTGGCCTCTACGGGGAAGAAATTTAGCTAGAAAAATAACGCATGAGTGTGTAACTTGTAGTAAAAGCAACCCCATAACCATACAACAAATCATGGGTTCCCTACCCACTGAGAGAGTACGTCCTAGCGCACCATTTAATTACGTGGGAACAGATTTTGGTGGCCCCTTTTTCATAAAATATAAGGGACAGAGAAAGGGAATTCTTAATAAGGTGTATTTGGCAATCTTTGTTTGCTTTGTAACTAAAGCAGTGCATCTCGAACTAGTGTCAGAATTGACCACGGATGCATTCATTGCCACCTTAAAAAGGTTCATTGCTAGGCGCGGAAGGTGCGCGGTAATCTTTTCAGATAATGCAAAAAATTTTGTTGGTGCTAACGCCGAGTTACAGAGACTCCATAATTTACTAAGACATCCTGAGGAGAAGTTAGCGAATTATTTGTCAGAAGAGAATATTATTTGGAAATTTATTCCACCCAGAGCACCTAATTTTGGCGGGTTGTGGGAGGCAGGAATAAAATCGGTAAAATATCATCTAAAGCGAACGGTAGGTAATGCAAGGCTAACATTCGAAGAGTTATTAACTGTAATTGCTCAAATAGAGTCTATATTAAATTCACGGCCAATCACTCCATTGTCTTCAGACGTGAATGACTTGGAGGCCTTAACACCAGGCCATTTCTTAATCGGAAGGCCTATGACAGCCATCGTTGAACCAGAATTAATTAATGTTAACGAAAATAGACTATCTAGATGGCATAGAATTTCAAAATACATTCAATTGATATGGAATCGTTAGAATAAAGAGTATTTAAATACGCTCCAACAAAGCTCCAAGTGGCAATTTGAAAAAAATAATGTTAGCATAGGAACCCTAGTGTTGATAAAGGAAGATGACCTCCCTACAAATAAATGCTTACTAGGACGCATTATAAATATTTTCCCTGGTGCAGATGGTAAGATTAGGGTCGTCGAAGTTAAAACCGCTAGGGGAATACTTAAAAGAAGTATTTCAAAAATTGCGTTATTGCCACAACAAGTCTCAGAAAATTAATTACGAAATGTAAAAAAAAAAAAAAAAAAAAAAAAAAAAAAAAAGGGTTTTGTTATATCTTTTTATTTTTAGTTTTCCTATTGTTGTATATTCGTAATTGTATTTTTTCATTGTTAAAAGAAAATTGTTGTATTGTATCATATTACTTAAGCCTTTGTAATGTTAATATTTGTATTGTATAATTTATTGAAGTTGACCCTTCAATGTCGGGGGGTGTGTTAGAGTTATTTGTAATTTATCTTTGAAATGTGGCATCACATAAGTGTAACTATAGAAACGCATATCGTCTGTGTTTTTTGTTAGTTGTTGTTTTGATTTGCTAAGAGTAAGCAACGCTTTCGCTATGTCTTAAAATAAAGGATGACAGTCTACTAAAGCATGTCAGTTTATTAATTAAGTTAATACGCATCGCAACAAGTCAATTAAATTATTAATAAAAGCAACATGTTAAAATGCGTAGCATATATTTGAGGGAGACCAAATGGTTGCTAAGGGCCAGTTATTGTAAGTATAATTTTACGTATAAAATACACATTATTAAAATCTTAGCTCAATACCTAGAATTATTGTAATACATTGATTCAATATTTTTATGCCAGTATAATACATTTAAATGACAGAATGTGTAACTAATTTGTTGCCAGTATGTCTAATATGTCTAATGTTTCATCAAATGAATGATTTTACAGAACAGTTACGATGTTTTAACAGACATAATTCACTCCTTGATTGAATTGCTCCCAAATGTTACTCTGATCAAATAAGAACTCTTTATTGTAAACTACATGCTGTCAAAATACTTCCTGAAGGATTTGTTACATATTGAATTAAGATTTGAAATGCTTTAATGTGCGAGATGCGTTAGTAAATATCTTAACTTTAAATCTGTTGAAATCAATTCAATAGAATAATGAATTATATTAATTAGTTTTTAGTATTTATTTTAGAAGCAAATTATATAACTCATTTGATTTAAAGGTTTATAAATTATTTATTTCACTTTTATATGAAAGTGAATCATGCACATTGTTAAAACCCTCTGACCGTCTTGCAAAAGGGCAAAATTGTAATGTTGTTTTCTCAGCATTTTGTTTTAATTGCTAAAAAAATATGATTCTTTAAAAATTATAGAAAAATCTTATTTACGAATATGAATGTTATGCTTGAGTGTGTTAATCATTGCACAATGTATTAAAAATCCATTAAATCAACTGAGTTATATCATTTTAATTATTGATTGCATTGCAGTGAAACCTGGAGCTTAGGGAACGTCTATACACTGGCTTGTCAGTGAGAGGGTTAATAAAATTATTTTATTTGAATCTAGATTTTGAAAAAGCAGAGGAAAAATCAGAATAAAAACAAGTTAGAAATTGTACGTCAAATATAACAAATGAGGTGTGTTCGTACATCGAACATGTTTCGCTTTTATAATTAATCAGATCTTGCCAATATAGCCCTTGTGCTCTTTTGCAAACATGCATAAACATAACTCAATTGGCTTAAAGGTTTATAAATTATTTATTTCACTTTTATATGAAAGTGAATCATGCACATTGTTAATAAAATTATTTTATTTGAATCTAGATATTGAAAAAGCACAGGAAAAAATCAGAATAAAAATAAGTTAGAAATTGCATGTCAAACGTAGCAAATAAGGTATGTTCGTACTTCGAACATGTTTCGCTTTTATAATTAATCAGATCTTGGCGATATAGCTCTTTTGTTCTTTTGCAAAAATGCAAAAATACAAAATATATTAGGTTTTTATATTTTAAATTCAATAATTTTGATATAACATGACTTAATCACCAAGCAATGTAGAATCATTATCTATCATGGAAATTATTGATTTAATTACGAATGATAGATTTTAAATAATAAAGAATACTTCTATTAATAAATTTTTAAGTTTTGAGATGATTCGACGAATTCCGAAAAGTTTATATATGCTAAATTTGAAACTATACGGTTCGGTAGTTTTTGTAATGTTATATGTAGACAGGCGTACAGAGAGATCGATGGACGGATCAGACTACAACTATAGGTGCTACAAATTTATATGTTTACGAAGGCACATAAAAAACTATTGCGTGTAAAATGTGTTTTAAATATCGGGGTTCAGGGAATTTTGATTAGGGAATTACGTTTAGGGAATTTTGATTATTTTAAGCATATGAAGTGTTAAAGGATAAACGATGATAAGTTTAATTTTTCGGAGATTTACAGAGAAGCATAGTATTGTATAGAAACCTCAAACAAAGAAAAGCAATATGTTAGATATTTGAAAAGAATATTTAAAGTTGTTCGTTAAAGCGAATGGAAATCTCTGATAAAATTAACGCTTAAAGAAAAGAATGTCGAATGACCAGTTTCCGCTTTTCATTGATTTCTCCACTGATCCTTCAAATTATAAATAAGATACAACACTATAGTATATGTTTTTTGTATTTAATGTCAGTAAGTATTATTTGTTCATTCCAAATATTTTATTATATACTTTATTCGATAATATACGCCCTATTCGATACCCTACTTTACTAGTGATATTTCATGATAACTGTTAAGTAGCTTTTTAGCTTTTTCTAGTTTTCAAGAATTGCGAAATATTTTATAAAATTTAAAAGGTTACTCTAATATATTTGTTATTAATGGGATATCTAATAACAAATACGCATAAGAAGTGCATTTCCGAAGTGCATTTCCCGTTCAATCTACTGCATTCTGCGTTTTTTGAAATTGCTGCAAATTTGCTATTTTCATTTAAATGATTATCCGAAAATAATAGATGATTAATCTAAAGTTTTTAATGTATAAAGTTATGATTATAGCATTGTCTACAAGACAAGAAATTAAAATTTATAAGGCATACAAAAAGGAACACTACAAGAACACTACCTGCATATCTTTTCTAAATTTTGACATCTTCTTTTCATAAAATTCATGAAATTTTTTCCTTACTACTTAAGATGTTATACTCAAAATAATATTCTTTTCTTTTATTATTAAGTTCCAGTCCTACTTTTAAAATTTCAATTTGTACAAAAAATACACAGTCGAGATTAATTAATTTTTCTGGACATATCACGCACCTCTAAATGATTTTATGAATTAGAGTCACAATTGCAAAGTCTCCTATCACTAATTTCGATGGTAAAATAATGTTATTTGCCTGTTTAATCCTTTATAAAGAAAAAAAAAATCCGGTTGCTTGAACTTAACTACTCCTAAGTGGATTTCAATGTGCTTACAATTGTTATACAGTGAAACCTCCAAATAAAGGACACTCCGAATAAGGGACACCTCTATTTAAGAAACAAAATTTCCGGTCCCGTAGGTGTCCCTTATTTGGAGGTTTCACTGTATATATATGTATATGTATATCGTAGGGAAAGTTTTAACATATTGCATATTGTTTATATTGCTTGGTTCTAGAAATTTTTGGTAAGATTATATAATCAGATAATCCCGATTAAGAAAATGCATCTTTTTAACCGTTTTATCAGGCAACTTTTGATGAGAATACAGGTGCGGTTTTAGTGTATACAGGCCGTTCTAATTTGTTTAGTTATAGAATTATAAGGTAAAGTTTTATAATCAAGTGAACATCATTGTCAAAGATTATTATTTTTAAAAGTTTTGGTAGGCGGATTTTGATGAGACTTGCATTGGTAATTAGATACTTTTTAGGTACGATTTTAATATCTTGATTATTATTGTATCGTTCTTTAGCATTATTTACTGTAAATGATCAACTAAAAGAATTGTTCCTTAACAGCCAAAATTTTGTCTGACGCATTAGAAAATGGCGCAATAGCGTTTGTATCGTTTTAGCAATGCGGAAGAATACATTCCAAATAAAGGTTCATATTGCTGTAACATATAGGATTGAATTCTCTAATACTTTTCGTTTGATTTAAGATTCGTTTAGAACCGTAGAGATCAAATATTAAATAGATAAATGCTGTTAAATAGGTAAAATGTTAAAAGAAAATTGAAAAAATGTAAAAATAGCCATGTTTGGTTATAGAAAAGATCTATTTAATAATTGCTGCTTAATCATGTTTATGAAGTAGATATAACAAGTAATAAAAATAAAAATTTTTTTTTTCATGAGAAGCTTTTATGATATCATAGATAGCGCTTCTTCGATAAACTTATGAATCGAGGTCTCTTCATTTCTTGAAAGGCAGTGTTAAACCAAAACTCTTTAAAATAAAGTTTTGAGGAATAGCTCAATAGTTTCAATCCTAGTACGTGCATTTAACTTCCATTGCGCTAAAAAATTATACACGGAACTGCACCTACAAATTTATACACTTATAGTGAGTCATATTTTAAGAAGAACTATGTTGCGTGAAAATAAAATATTATATATGCGTATCCTTATTTTTTCGTATTTTATATAAAAAAAATTACCTGATGCTTTAAATTTAGTTACATTTTCCTCTAACATTTTTGCGAAAAGATAATTGAAATAAGGTGTAATAAAATGATGGACTAAGTAAAAAAAAAAAAAATAAATAAATAAAAAAATAAATAAAAAAAATAAAAAAATAAAAAAAATACCTTTATAAATGTCGAAGAGAGAAACCTTTTTTAATCTATGAGATTGTGAATAAAATTTTCCACTTATCCTTTTCATTATTTTACTTTTTTACGTTCTTCGATTTATTTACTTTCTGCATAGAATTTGAAGAATAAAATCGAATTAAAGCTGGAAAGGAAAATCTTCTTACTACCTCTAAGTCAGTGTTAAACCCAAACTCTTTAAATTAAAGTTTCGAAGGAATAAAAACAGATTCAATCATAGCATGTGCATTTAACTTCCGTTGCACTTAAAAATTATTCCCGAACTCC
Source organism: Maratus speculifer (assembly GCA_964019185.1). Lineage (NCBI taxonomy): Eukaryota > Metazoa > Arthropoda > Arachnida > Araneae > Salticidae > Maratus > Maratus speculifer. The sequence goes on along the minus strand of OZ025290.1, from coordinate 48,130,673 downwards.
ACCTACAAATTCATACAGTTATAGTCAGTCATATTTTAATAAGAAATATGTTGCGTGATGATAAAATATTACATTTGAGTGCCATATTTCTTCATATTTTATAAAAAAAAGTTAACCAATGTTTTTAAATTTAGTTACATTTTCCTCTAAAACTTTTGCAAAAAGAATCTTGAAATAAGGCGTAACAAAATAATTGATTAAGTTTTTTTTTTAAAAAAGAAAGAAAAAGAAAAGAAAAAAAAAGGGAAATACTTTTTATAAATGTCGAAGAGAAAATTCTTTTTTACACTATGAGATTGAGAATAAAATAAAATTTTCCACTTTTCCTTTTCATTATTTTACTTTTTTTATGTTCTTCGATTTATTTACTTTATGCATAGAATTTTAAAAATAAAATTGAATTAAAGCTGTGCTTTTTAAGCAAGGAATTTTTTTTTGTTTTAGTCAGTAAAAAAGTAATATCTATTAAAAGTATATTTATATTGAAAAACAAAATATTCACACACTAAAAGATATAATTTAAAACTCGTTCAATTAATGTGAAAATTTTGGAAAAAGTTAGTAGATTTTTTAAATCTTTTATTGCCAGAAAAATCGTATTATAATGAAATATTTATTTTTTTAAAAGATTAACAAGAAAGAAACATCACGTGTCAATGCATAGATTATGAGATCTTTTCAACGTTTCCGAACACTTTAACAAAAAAATTGTCTTTTAATAATCTAAATTACGCAATATGTAGTATTTTTGAAAATAGGATTTAATTTTCTCTCTGTAGATCTATTTAATAATTGCTGCTAAGTCATACCTATGAAGTAGATATAATGAGCAATAAAAATATTACAATATATCCATTAAAAAAAAAAAAAAGAAATATTTATGATACCATAGATAGCGCTTCTTCAAAAAGCTTATCGATCGTGTTCTTTTCATTACCTTCAACTCAGCGTTAAATCGAAACTCTTTAAATTAAAGTTTTGAAGGAATAAAAATAGATTCAATCATAGCATATGGATTTAACTTCCATTGCACCTAAAAATTATTTGCGGAACTCCGCCTACAAATTAAGACACTTATAGTCAGTCATATTTTAAGAAGAACTATTTTGCGTGAAGCTAAAACATTACATTTCCGTACCATATTTCTTCGTATTTTATAAAAAAAATTAACTAATGCATTAAAATTAGTTACATTTTCCGAAAAACTTTTCCAAAAGGAATCTTGAAATAAGGCGTAACAAAATGATTGACTGAGTTTAAAAAATACTTTTTATAAATGTCGAAGAGGAAAATCTTTTTTAAACTATAAGATTGAAAATAAAATTTTCTACTTTTCCTTTTCATTATTTTTTTCTTTTTATGTTCTTCGATTTATTTAATTTATGCATAGAATTTTAGAATAAAATTGTATTAAAGCTGTAGTTTTTAAGGAAGGAAAATTTTCTTACTTTATTCAATAAAAAAGTATATATCTATTAAAATTTTGAATCAAAAACAAAATATGCATTCACTGAAAGGTATAATTTAAAACTCTTTCAATTAATGAGCAAATTTTGGAAAAAATTAGCAGATTTTTTAAAAATCTTTTAATGCCAAAGAAATTCCATTATAATCAAATATAATATTTTTTTAAAGATTAACAAGAAAGAAATGTCAAGCGTCAAGCATATATTATGAAAGATTTTCCAACGTCTCCAAATACTTAAAAAAACATTGGCATTTAATAATCTAAATAAGATAACCAAGAAAACATATTAGGAAATATCTGGTACATTTGAAAATCATTTTTCATTAATTAATATCGATAACTGTAAAATAACTTTCATTTTTTGTGCAGTTGTGTATATGATCTATAGATTTGTCTTTATTATACATATTATGCTAAATTTTAGTAAAGTAAGAAAGTGGATAACACAGTTTAACTGTGTTATACACTTTCTTCAAATTCACCACAACAAATTCCACTAATAGATAGAAACACAATTATCAACAATTATAACAGTAAATAAACGATATGTGCAATACGCATAATATATTAGTGTAATCATTTTTTAGTAAAATACCAGCGATTTATAACAAAAAGACCCTTAACTGGGACCACTGTCCCCGGAGCTTTAACATTTGAATACATAAACATCATGTGTTGTCATCGATAATGAATTTAGGCATAAAATTTGATCAAAATGTATTCGTTATATACTTTTTTATACCAATCATTTGGGATTTTTTATATAATATAAAATAATGTTTTTGTCCGTGGAAATTTTCTTCGATAATATATGTTCTGAAATTAAAAAAATATCATATTGTCATTGTCAGTGAACTTGTCTGCAAAGTTTCAGCAAAATCAGTTCTTTAGACATTTAATTTCAACCAAACGAATAAAAGAATGTCTTTTGTACCTGAGACATGCCTGTGACAAGGTACGTTCCTCAAAATATTTAAAAAGTGCGCTATCGTATAAAGTGAATTTATTTTCAAAATTTCAGCCAAATTATTCCGTTAAATGCAGGGGTGCAGAAAATGTTTTTACACTCAACATTTCCTCCAATCCATTAAAAATTTTCCTAAACTTTTACGATATAATATAGGCTTACATAAATTCTGTATTACCTTAGGTATGGATTTTTTTCTCCAATATTTCTCAACATATGCACAAATATATACGGTACATATTATTCAGAGATCAATTTTGTACAGATCACCATACAGACCTATTTGTAATGAAAATTATTCTGTCTTGAGTAATTATGTAAATTCATTATTAAAATCGAAATCAATTATATATATATGTGCGAAATTTCCCAATTGGCTAAAATTTCCCTCCATCCTACTTCGGCGGATCGGACTTATTCTGCATCCCTGGTTTAATGTAGGGTCAGGTGACATAGTTATGACCAAGGCGTAGTTGTGACCACCGCCATAATGGTGTATGTATAGTATAAAGTATGTATAGTAAAATTTTGTTTCCCACTGAGATATTAACCTCATAATGTATTTTTCATTTTAGATATACTTTATCATAGTCTGAAGCATTTTTCAAATCCAAATAGCAATTTGAACAAAGTCTACTAAAATTTTTGATAAATGGACTTGTCAGTATGGGGTTCGATTGGTTTTAATTATCCACAAATAAAAGTGCGTAGGCAAATGTAAAGAAGAAATATAATTCCTCACCAGTGGATTTAGTTACCTCAAACTTTTGTGATGGCGAGTTTTTGATGGGGTAATTATAACCAACTTAATTAAAAGGGGGGCTATGAGAATGAAAACTTTTAAGTGGGTCAAAGTTGCTTCCAATGTAATAAAAACACCACTTATCCAAATACTACCTTTATCAAAAATGTTTGGTGAATGAATTCAGAACGACCGATCTCGCAACATTGAGGAAACAAAACGCTACACCTGCATAGCGATAGCAGTTGAGCGTTGTATATATTCTACATAAGACGTGCTTTACTAAGTGCTTGTTCAGTGTGTTGCTTCTTAAATGAGAACAGGAAAACGAACGATCAAAAGATCAGTTTAAAGTTTGGTTTTAAGCTCTGCAAGACACCGAATTAAATTCATGAGAGGGTGGTGCAAATTGAACAGCCACCATACACGCCAGATCTCAATCCTCCAGACTTATTCTTATTTTCATCACTCAAACTCTCTTTGAAAGAGATTTGACCATATTGATGACATCCAACGAAATGCGACGAAGCTTTTGAACTCCATCCCAAAAGAAGACTTCTTGCGAAATTCCCAGGACATGTATAACAGATCTCAGCGGTGCATAGTTATGGGAGATGACTATTTTGAAGGATGATATGGCAACTTTCGTTAATATTTTATCTATATTAATGTTACAGGATTATTCACCTAGCTTTATTGCCAGAGGTTGCAGAAAAAAATAAACAAAATAATAATATTGAAAAATGTATAAAGTGGTCATAATAACCCCTCCTGACCCTACTATGTTAAGAAATACGTATAAGAATGCTATTGTGATCCTGAGAAAACTTGAATATTGTTAATGTTATCGACAGTGAATTACTTTTAAAAATTTGAAAAAAAAGGTCTATTGGATATTTTTATCAACAAAATACGTTAAAGATCATTTTTACCCCTGGACTCTCTTCTTGTTGAGATACATTCTGACAATGCATTAATGGAGACATGCACTTGGGGTGTACATTATATGTATAGAATTGTATACTTTATGGCAATTTTGAATCCATAGGTTACTCTAACGATAGCATTCGTTGTCGATCCTCGAACATCCACCTCTTTTAATGCCATCGTTGTTCAATGTTTAAAAATGAAATTTTAATTTCTTAATTAATTTTAGTTTCTTATGTTTTTCTTCCTTTTTACACGTTTACAATGAAATACAGACATTACTATACATTTATTGTTTGCAAACTTTACAGATTCAATTAAAGATAAGATAATAAAACTTCCCTATTATGCTTGCAATTTCCTCCAGTAATGGACTATATGCGCCTATAGCAAATCAATAAAATTACCAAACTTTTTTTTTTTTTTTTTTTTTTTTTTTTTAATAGATAAATGATTAAACAAGTCGGACATCGTACATCAAATATAGCAAATGAGATGCGTTCATACTATAATAAAGTTTTTAAAATATTCAGATCCTAATAGTATACTGTACTTTATATACAGATAGTATCCGAAAATTTTTGGGTGTCCCTGCAAATACTATCTAGTTCCTATTATACATGAAGTAACTTGTAATAAACCTCAGCACGTATATCAATTTCATAAAATGTGAACTAGTTAATTTAATTAAAATGTGCCCCAAAACATGTTTCTTCCAATACCATTATTACTGGAATAGTCTTATGCGGGCCTGTAAATTAATAATAAATATTCTTTGCACCACAGATTGTACAGAATGTGTATTTTGTTATGTACTCCATAAATGCATAACAATTTTATTATGTTCGAAAGAGGTTAACATCATTAAAATGCATTTGAAGTGATTTGTCTCATTGACCGAAGTGTAACGGAATATTTTTGATTGTCCCTGTAATTGAACTATACATCCGATTTTCATAAAATTTGAAATGACAAAATTATGCAACAAATTATATCTTTCAAATTTTAAACGATTCGTTTAAGTGGTTTTTGCGTTGTTATATGTGGACAGACGGACGGACAGACTGAACGACGACTGTAGGTGATATGTCTTTAGTATCTAATTACGAACGCACCTAAAAAGAGGACAATGAATTATTCAGCGACAAAGTATAGAAAACAAAAGAAATGTTTGATTGGATCAAAACTGATAACGATATCAAAAGATAAGCCTCATATAAATATCTTATGATATCAAGAGTTAGACTGTCTTCCCTCCTAAAGTGTTAACATTTTACGTGCAGAGTCCCTGCCATAAACACAATGAACTTGTATCGAATATTTGAGGAAAATCGGAAAATCGGCTTGATGGAAGTGACTCAAAAGTCGATTGCAGTATTTGGTCCAGAAAGACTAACAAACGGATCGAATTAAAACCATGTAAAAAGAGAAAACTAGTCGTTGGAGGCCACCGTAATACTTACTCATCATTTACTATATGCATATGAAAATAAAACATGTGAAAACTATTTATACAATGTATTTCAATTCCAAAACTAAATTTAAATATTGTTAATACACATAGTAATACTCGATTAATGAATTGCTGATGCACCAATTTCAACGAATTATATAAAACGCCAAACTACTCAAGAAGTACCAAACTGCGTAAAAGAAACATCCTTATAACTCCAAAAATAATAATCATATTAACTAACAGTTTACTGCGTCGGATTAAGAGTCTCATTTTCAATTACAATATACCTCTGAATTGAAATTTGAATGAAATACAGGGTCATGAAAAATCGAAGAATGTGGAAAACAGCATTACAAATATCTCAACAACTAATAATTCTATTGACTTCATTTTTTATGCAAAATTTGTGTTTTTTATTGCCTTTTACATGCATTCCTTAAAATAAAAAAAATCGAAAATTTTTATGTACCTTTCATCAGAACGAATTTTTCGAGAATCCGGAAAAAATAGTTCCGGATAATCGAGGTTGCTGATATTCAATAGGCTTCGTCCCATTCTTACATACTAAGTATATACAAAATTTCAAGTCTCTATCTCAATTTGTTCGTGAGATAGGGCGTTTATAGACAGACAGACAGACGGACGGCAAATTTTTTTTCTAAAAATATGTTTTTCGAAATCTCCAGTGTCGAAAACGTGTAAATCCGTCAAAAAAAAATTTCGATTTTCAAAACTATTGCAAGACTTACCCTATACTACGTATGATGGGTAAGTAAAAACATGCATTATAGATACACCAAGTTTTACACTCGGTTTAATATTCAGCTTTTTGTAATTTGAATTAGCCTTTGTCATATTCGAGTCAACCGTATACAAAATAAGATTAAAATGATAAAAATAACATGAATGTTTGAGCTGCGAATTTACTTAAAGATTAAAAAGAAAAACTCCACAAAAAAGTCTAAATAAGAAAAATTACATAACTATTTTATAAGTTACCCAACCATTGCATTCAGCACAAAGTGGCCAAGTGTTTTCTGATCATAACATTTTCAGTGTATTGAAAACAATAGCACTAAACTAATGCTAATAATAAGTATTTTTTTGCAGTGTCAGCAATTATTTTAAAAGCTAGCTTGATTAAATAGTTCTTGTCTTAGAGTTATTATTCAGGTTTAAAAATAAACGTATTAAGCTTGAATTTTGTGCTTAGTCAGTTATTTGTTTTATATTTATGTCGTTGTGGTTAAAAAAATACGAACAGTTTAATTTTGTTTTCATAGAAAAATGTATATGTAGAAGAAATATTTGCGAAAAATGTAAAATGGTGTTGCTGTGTATCAAAAATTATGTTGGCATCATAAGTGCTAAAAATCAAGGAATTAAGGTAGGTAGTTACATAAGAAAAGTAAGAAGGAAAAACTGATCGATTTATTCCAGGGACTCTTATAAATATTTTCTTGTTAATATAAAAGTCAAAGTCAGCTTCTAGCATTATTTTCTTTACCTTACATTATGCAGTATGTATGTATATGACGTTTACTTAATAATTTAGCATACTTTACATGTAGAAAAAAGTTGCATGTTTTACTATTCTCTGAAATGATACTATATCATAATAGTCATATATGTTATGATTGATATACATTATACTAGGGACCAATACTCCGATAATGTCATGTATATTTTACATACTAATATTAATAAAATATAGTATTGAAGAAATAGAACATTGAAATAATTTGCAATAAAGTACCACTCTTGTAGAAATATAAGTCTTATACTAGACATATCATAATATAACGCAAATATTTTGTAATATTGACTGTACTTTAGAAATAATGTAAATGGATTTTTGAAATATTACTTTCCAATACTGTTGCTACAGAGGAAAAAAATAAATACCACAGCACGGGGGAAGTATTTCATGGAAATATCATCCAATATTTGTTCAAGATGTAGTCTATTTATTCCTCAGTATTGATATTCTTCTAGGGATCTGTTGACTTGCCTTAAAATATTACACAGAAAAAATATTTAAAAAATTTTCGGAAAAAAAATTGCCATGAGATTCTTAAAACACTGGTTCAATTAACTTTGCTACAAAAGCTTAACAAAAAAAAAAAAAATAAAATAAAAAATAAATAAATAAATAAATAAATAAAATAAGAAATTCAAAATATTTGATAATGTTGCCATGAAATCACTAGAATAAGTGAAGCGAGATTTAATTCATTATGTTTTTCGTAATTGTAAAATTCTCAATTTGATTTTCACGATTATTTTTTGCATTACGTTTAATTTAATTTTTCTCAACAATGTGACTAACGTGGATGCCGCGCAATGAACACTCTTTGTACAGCATGAATACTTACAAAACACAGTAGTATAAGAAAAGGAACTACGTCACAAATATGAATTGATGCACGATAAAATTTCTCCGAGAGTCAAAGTCGAAGTCCATATTTATGTTTTGTAACAACAAAGTTATTATCATTAATTAATATACGGGTATTTCCATGAGCACATGCCGTGTAGGTCATTCCGTTTGGATACCAACGGAAAAATGTGACTTATTTTAGGAGAGATATTTCAATGATTGAATAACACTATGCAAACCTTTCGAAAAGAACGGTGGCCAGCAACTTAGCAGTCACTAATAACGTGACTTACACGACAAGTGCTCATGGAAATACCCATACATTAATTATTAACACATAAATACCAATTTGAACAAGATGGGTAATGAGAAAGTCTATTATTTAATAAGGTAAATCCTAAAAGTGAGATAAAATACTCTAATCCAGACAACAATATTCTACTTCAGTGCTATAGGGATAAGTTTAAGTTTAAATAAGAATAAATTAAAGAAATACATTTTATTAATTGAAAGGAGTTTTAAAAAATCCGTATGTTTATTATTATTATTATTATTACTATTATTATTATTATTATTACTATTATTATTATTATTATTATTATTATTACACTAAGGATAAATGTCTGCAAGGGCCCAGAGCTGGGCCTGTCAAATGAAATCGAACTTTCAAGCGAGTAGGCCAGAAAGAATACAGAAATTTTTTTAGCTGGTTGGAGCATGAAAAAAAAAAAAAAACTAAACGGGTGAGTTCGGGCCGATAAAAAAGTTAAGCGAACTGACTAGCCAGATATAAATATTTAAACAAAGCTGATAAAACATGAATCATTTTCAATGAATAACTCTCGCAAGAGTAAGTATCATTGGGTTTAGTCCAAATACCAAGAGAAATACACACATATTTTAGAATATCTTTCAATTTATAAAGATTTAAGAAAGTGACAAATCACATTGGTTTTCATGTTTTTCTCAAAAAATTTTTTTTGAAAAATTGAAAAATTTTCAGAAAACTGATATAGAAAGAAATCCTATTTGTAATGACCTACATTCTAAATTATTTTAAATAGATTATTTTTTTATCGACTTAAAGCATTAAGAACTTTAATATTAACTTTGCATGCAATATTCAGCATTTTAAAATCTGAACTTTAAAAAAATCTTTTCTTCAGGCTACTAAGTTTTTAAAAAAATCTTTCCTCTTTAATGACTTCAAGTGTCTCTTTTTTTTTCTCTAGCTTCAATAGTAAGTTTTTCATTTCTTCATTTAATAGTCTTTTTATAATTTAAAATAGCTTAAAGAGAAACAGAAAAAAAATCATGGACTGTACATAAATTATGAAACAGTTTCCAAAGTTGCCACAATACTGTTATGAATATTTATCTCTTGATATGATGATACAATAAAACGAGCATCTATTTAAAAAGTATAAAAGTATACAGCATAACTATCAATATGTTATAAGCAACAACTACGTACAGACGAAAATATAACTAATTTTGTTTATTTATTATTTATTTCAAGTTCTCTGTAAAATTTAGAAGCTTCGTATAACAGATAATAGTATTTTAGTTCTCGAACACAATTCATTAAAAAGAATTGTTCGAAAATTGAAATAAAAATTATGTTTGGATGAACGGGAGTTCCTACCTCTCAAGTTACTAATTTTATTAATCTGTTTCAAGGAATACGCTGTGTAGTACAATAGAGCAAAATGTAGAAATATTTAATAGTACTATACATCATATCAGATGATAAAAAAAATTATAATACAGTCGAACCTCGTTAACGCGAGCACGCTTAACACGAATTACTTTTAATACGATATGTTTCCAGTTGTCCCGTCAATTTGTACAGGCATTTATTGTGATTTGAGTTCTTATAACACGAACACGCTTAAAGCGGAATATTGTTTATTGCAATTTTTGAAAAATATTGGCTTGTATACATACTTTTGTATACAGAAAAAAAAAATCCTCCGAAGAATAAAAAACAGCTTGGCATAACACAATAAGTCAGAAATGTTTCATGATGTACTTTTGAAAATATTCAGATTTTTTTTTTTTTTTAAGTTGTGTACGAAGTGGGAAATACATATTGTGTGGGAACATAAAATTGTTTTTTATTGCATTTTTCTCAATAAGATAATGATAATAAAATTTTACTTGTAATTTTTCGAAATATTTAGATTTGTTATTAAAAAATAATAATGTGACGAATGTTTTCAACCAGAGAAAAATACATTGAAAAATATTATTATTATTATTATTATTATTATTATTATTATCATTTTGCAATGAATCAATAAAATTAAATCGTTCAAATACCCCTACTTGGTCTAAAGGACGTTCTTTTTAATTTTACATCGATATCTAAGGTAACTTTGTCATAAATTGTCTATTATGGGCAATTAAAGCATATTTGTAGTTATGTGACAACGTAAAGCTGCTATTAGATTCGCGGACTTTTAAGCGAGACAAACTTTTCAGACGATTTTAACTCCAACATTTTCCCGTTCAAATAGAGAAAAAGGTTACTTTTGTCCTTGAAAAAAATGGAGAAAAAGCCGAAAAACCAGTTTCTACTAGTGCCAGGCGTTAATATTTATCGCCTACTCGTAACAATCGCTTATCTCTGATTCGTTGAAACGTTCGATGTTGGATGAAAAATCTAACCCAGGCCAGACTTTTTTGAACTTGTGGGAAAAAGTTGGGGAGACATTGCAGTTTGCTATTACACTGGATGTTGAGAGGATATTTCGCAATAAGTTGGAGGAAATCCAGTGTTGGCTCAAAAGTCTTACGGAATGTTGGTGTATCTAATAGCGGCTTAATTAGCGCCAACCCGGGATAATTTTATCAGCCTTATCTTTATTGTTTTTTTCTTACAATACTTCTTCGTATACATTTGAATTCACTGTGATGTTGAAAAGGGTCATTAGGTTGATTTTTTTTATATCCGAATTCAAAGAACATAAATGTTATGAACAAACATATGCCTAAAATGTGTCAAAGTGTGCGGTATTTATCTTTTTAAAAATATATTGAACTTTTAAATTAGTTTTAACAATCGTCATTCTTTTGGATTTATTTGACTTTGTGCCTGCTTTAGGTTACACAGTTTCATAAAAAAGTAAATATAGTAGATATTAACTCTCAAAATGCCAGAATAATTTTTATGAATACTGTCAAATAAAGTATCCTGTTGAGAATAGTACAAAAATATATAATTTATATACGTTTAGGCATATATCGTGTTTGTACAATGAAAAATAGATAGTGCCAATTATGCATTCGCCTACCAGCGGAGTCATGATATCATTGATTTAGTAGTAAATAACAAGAACATTTTGCTCTGAGAAGTAGTCATTTGACCTTCGAAGAAATCAGCATGCTAAGGTGATAGAAAGTGACTGAAACTCATGACGCAATGAAACAATTTTTTTTTTTTTTTTTTTTTTTTTTTTTTTTGACAGCTTATTCAGTCAATGAATTTGTTTAAAGTCTTGTGGTCCAGTTAGTAGACATTGCAATAATAATCACCATATTTAAGATGTAAACATTTGTATATTGGGTGTAAAAAGTCTATTTGTCCAAACACAACAAAGTTTTTTGTGAATACGATTTTGCTTAGACCAGTGACTCCCAAGCTTTTACTGGCCACGCCCCACCAAATCATCTATAAAACCCCAATGCCCTTCCCTTTTTTCCTGACATATCTATTCTACTTATAGCTCTTATTATTTATAAATAAAGTCTATTTACATGAAAGAGACTTAACAGAGCCGTAACAAAAAATATTCATTTCAGTTTTTTTTAAACTTATGAAAGAATTGAGTTTTCCGTCACGCTGTACATCTTCACTTTTATGGCAAAAAGAGTTTTAATGTGCCTTTGCAACTTACCTCAATGCTTTGTATGGTATGCATTTTTATCTTCACAAATTTTTTGTAGTTTTTTCATGTTACATAGGGGGAACTGGGGCATATTGATATAGCTTTTTTCTAAGAATTATTCTGGTGTCCAGAAAGCAGAAATTTCAAATTATTTTTCCATGCGGCGTCAGCAAAACTTGTGTATTGTGTTATAAAAATGTACAATCGTTGTTTTAAACATTATTTTTGCATGTAATTTTGAAAAAATAAAAAAAAAGTCATTTGTTTCAATGTGCTCCATCCCCGGGGCAGATTGATACACCTCATGGGGCACTTTGATACTTCTGGGAAAAATGGAGACAAAACGACAGCAATGCATATTTTTCTAAGAAAAAAAGTTAGCAAACCATTTTATATTTATTTATGGAAATTCAAATCACCCACAATTTATTTGTAAGCAATATTAAAGCAATCAAAATAATAAATAATGACCGGATGTTCAGGCTGTTCCTTTTCTGATTGTTGGCTGTGGTAACTTTGCCATATCTGGCACTTCAACCCGAGCATTATCTTCTTTATTAGGAGAGATTAAAAAATTACCAGGTTTTCTGTTTATAAATCGGTTTATAAACAGAAAATAAAGGATAATTATACTAAACATTCTGTTTATAATGTAATTATCCTGCGCTGTTCTGCAGCTTGTTTCTCTTACTTAGCATTTCTTCTGTTGAAAATACTTTTTCTCTGGAGAATCGATATAAATTCGATATTTTTCAGGCTGCCGTCCTTTTCTTTTGTTAGTTCTACTAGCACTAGATGTTGGATAAGTTCGTACGTCTTCTGTTTGCAAAAATACTATAAAATGTTCTAATATAAAGAAATTAGAGCTATTTCACTTCAATAAAAACTAATATTAGAAATTTTTGACAAAAAATAATTGCATTAAGGAGTGTATGATAAAAAAAATAATAAAAGGTAATGAAAAAATAACTAGAAAAGAATTTTGGTTGTATCAATGTACCCCGACATCGACTGTATCAATGTGCCCCATACAGCCATTTTAAATAAAATGAGTCTCAAATCTAACACTTCATAATTTATCTAACAATAAAGAATGAGGAAATGATAAAGAGTAGCTTTACTTCCCAGGAAGAGTATTCTTTCCGGTTGAAAATACTGTAACAGTTGTATAATACCATTTCAATTGTACAACTCAAATTTACTTTTGACCTACAAAAACAATAAATTGACCGTCCTATTTCATCAAACTACAGAATCTTTTCAAGACTTTCTATATGTAGTTGAGTGCACTAGCATCATGTTTTGGAGCTGTTGAGAAACTTCCTGTAATGACCCTGTGAGCAGTAGAGGGAAGTGTATCAATGTGCCCCATGTATCAATGTGCCCCAGTTCCCCCTACAGCAGACCGAATAAAATAAAAATACCAAATTTATTCAATAGATACTCGAAAAAATTGACAAAAGCTGCAAAATACATTAATACCAAAAAGTACTGTAAAATATTTTTTAAATAAAAAGAATAAAACTATAAAAAAATTCTTTTTGTAAAAAAAAAGTGCCCCTCCCCCGATTGGGTGTACGTTTCAGGTTGAGAACTACTGGTTTAGACAAAATAAGTTTTCTACGCATTCAGTTATCCCAGTTTCATCACTAGGGGAAAAAATGGGATTTTATGCTCTGTTTCGGGTGATAAACTCGACTTAACTAACGAAAAAAAATATTTGACGTAATTGGCTAGTGTTTTTTTTTTTTTTTTTTTTTTTTTTTTTTTTTTTTTTTTTTTAAGTGTGCTTTGAGCCTGGTTTTAAATATGAATCCTATTTTGTTATTAAATTTATTCTACATAATATAAAGGGTATTTACATTAATTTTTGTTTTATTTGGTTCAGTATTTTTATTTACTTTTTTTCTGTGTAGTTCTATACATGCCTAAAATATTTAGGTTTACATTGCATGCAATTCTTTGTTGGGTTTTATTTTTGTGTGATTCAGCCGAATTTGTTTTCATCATTGCTATTTTTAATTTATTTACATAATCCTAAAACCAATGGGCTTTCTAATAACTATATTTTCTATCTTAAAAACAGAAATATTACTTAAAATGTCATATCATTCTGTTATGGCATTCGATCTATTGTTTACTTGGCCTAACTTTCGGACTCGAGATTATTGGAGAGATACTTCTGTAAAAGTAAAGATCATTGCTCGCATGATAATATTCGAAAGAATTCTTTACTGGAAATGTAAATAATACTTCTGGAATATTTAACGATATAAGTTTGGCCAGACGTTTGAGAAAGACAAATATTTTGCAGAGCCCTGAAGAGGAATATTGGGATTATAACCAATATATTACTCCAGTTGTATTTTAAAGGAAAAATTGAAACAAGGCATGCCCAGAAAAGTATTGAGCATAATGTTATGAAATATCTTCAGTTGCAAAAAGAATAATATTCATATATAAACATTTTTTTATTTGAAATATTTCCTGATTATTGTCTATTAAGTATGGACTTATAAAAAGCCATAAAATTAGATTAAATAATAATATTAATAAAGAAAATAGGAAACTTTACATCAAACATGGCAAAAGAGGTCCGTTCATATCTTAACTAGTTTTGTAAATATCCAAATCTTGGTGCAATAGATATTTCACTCTTATGCAAAAACGCACAAATACAAAATTTATAAAAACTATTTATATTAAATCCAGCAATACGTAAATAATAAAACTCCATCTTAAATATGACATTTTCAACAACATAATTATCTATCATAGTATATTGAATACAAACATTTATTAATTTCATTTTAAATTCTGATTTTGGTAGAAATTTAAATGACTCGACAAAATTCTCCAACGATCATATATATTAAATTTCGAACGCTTCGATTTGATAAGTTTTGCGTTATTATATGCGGACAGACTTGTGGACTAATCAGGAAATGACTGTGAGTGCTACGTATTTATACAATTAGGAACGCATCTAATAAGGGGGTGTTTTCGTTGAAATTTCTTGCAAGGACATTCATAATTATAATTTGTTCCCTGTGTCAGTAACTACTCTTCATATTTCACTTTTCGCTGTTGAAGTCAGCATTGGTCATAAGGGACTTTTTAAAATCCCCATCTTTCAATCTTATTTTCTGTTGACGTTTCCTGTAATTCTTCTGATGTTTATTATGCATATATTTAGACATTGCGGGATTTTTTTTATAGTCTTCGAAGATTAACATCTAAAGAAATAAATAAATATTAAATGATGAAAATGATGTATAAACAATTTTATAAAACGCAAAAAAGCGAAATAAACGATATTTCAAAGATCATTCTAACATAACGGAGCGCGCAGCTAGACTAAGGTGATTTAGGCTAACTGCCTAAACTAAACTAGCAGCAAAACTAAGCCTATTTTCATGACTAAATTATGTGTTGCACATATCATCCAATCATGTCAACACAAAGTTAATTAATATATAAATATGCTTTGTTAAATGTTCTTCTAAATGCAACATCGTTTTTATAACGATCATTAACACGTTGAGTTCCACGTCACTCATTGGTGACTGACACTGAACTTTCCTTTTCGGCAGTGTCATTAACCGATGACAGTCACTTATGTCTAAAATATGATATAAAACTAAAATACATTTTTTTAAATAATTACTGAAAATTTATTTAAAATTTACTTAACTTTTATTCATTACAGATTTATAGTTTCTTTAATAATTACCTAAAACAACGTTTTTCTTTTGCTTTTATATCTTATTTTACATCCAGTCACTGGTGACTAACTCCAACGTGTTAATAACAGCTTTAACTTTTCTAATGCTTTCCTGACCGACACTTATCGAGAAACACACAACAAGCACTTTTATTTTTAAAATGATAAAACCATCGAATGATGACATAATTAACAAACACATTTATTTGAAAATAAGTAAAAGTTTGTCTTCACGGAATTTGATGAATTTGACTAGAACACCAACCGTTTGATTTATGATAAATACGCTCCAGCGGAGAGCACCTCGCTAACATTCAGCAGACAAATCGTCTCAGGAACAGACTCAAACCTGCTTTTAAAAACTAATAAGGTTAAAATAAAAAGAATATTGCCCAGTTAAACTAATGGCAATGAGTTCACAGGCTACGCATACTAACTGTATATTGGAGCCTTATATTTTCAAGGGTTAATTCCGTTCGAAAAACAAATTGAGGGGGGGGGGGTTCAGCTACCTCCATTTCTCCGTTTTATACTTAATCATTGAACCCCTGAAACTAATCAGGGATATGATTTATTATATAAATAATTCTGCATGAAAAACCCATTTATATAAATTAAGGGGAGGGGCATCAGCCCCCGTTCCCCCTGTTATACATATCGAATGAACTCCAAAAGCTAATCAGGAAAGTGCCTTATAAGAATATACATACAGGGTGTTTCGCTACCAGACCGACAAACTTTGAGGGGTGATAGTATACATGAAGACAAAGATTATTAAATGGGAAACCATGGGGTGCAAACGTCTTTTGTAAAAGCTAGGGGCCATTAAAGTTTAAGGTCCAAAAATTCAAACGATGATAAAAAACAAAAAAAGGGGTCGATCGTTTGCGATTTTCACTAAATTCATTCTTTATAACACGATTTAAAAAAACAAATTATAAAGGTTACAATCAAAAATTGTCGATAGAGGGCGCTTTAGACTTTAGAGTAACGAACAACTACTTTTTACCGTTATTTTGTGCATGGGATTGAAATTATTTTAAAATTTAGACTTTAACTTAAATTTTAATCCCAAAATTGGAAACATTGGGATAGGGTAACTGGCGAAAATTTAACTGTGAACAGACGGGTGGATTTTAAACACTCATAAACATTATACAAACTGATCGATTTTGTTGCGGTTTGCATGTAGTTCCTTCCCTTGGTAATTATTTTATTCCAAATGTCTTACAGCTCTTGTGTATCCATTTTTTGATAGAGGGCGCTTCCGACACATCTCCGACATTTCAATGGCATTACTCCTGTGTGTTTTACTACCAGACCAACATACTTCCAGGAAGTGTTACGGATGCAAAGCGACTCGGAATCACATAGGAATGTAAAATTGAAAATGCCTTTTTAGCGAGCTGTGGTTAAAAGAAGCAGAGAAAAAAGCAACAGAAACAGGTAGTGAAACAGCAACACGTTAATGTGGCAGAAAGCAATTTAATTAAGTGTTTTACTACAAAAGGTATCCGAAATTACGACCAGAAGTAGTCAGGCATGCTTGAGAACAGAGTCGCATTACGCTTTGAAAGATTCCTGACATCTCGGATAACTTTTTGGCAGCTACAGAAATTCGAGCTGACATGTCTTCCACTGACGGTACTGGAGTCTCATACATTCAACTTTTCATTTGATCCCAGCAGAAGAAGTCCATACAGATTCATATTCAGATTGGGCCAGGTGGTGGTGGTGGTGGTGGGGGGGGGGCTACCAATTGTTTTGAGCTCAACTAGCCCCACCCAGGAATGTTTATTTAAAAAAATACAGAACAATTACACAGTAATAAAATAAAGGTAAGTAACAAAAAGTAATTGATATAATGAAGTAGGTGCGACGATCTGGCAGGCCAATGAACCGGGCCACCACTACCTATCCACCACTGTCCACATGTTACGTTGAGGTGTCTGTGACATCATTGGTAAAATGTGAAGGAGCCTCATCGTGCTATAGAGTGACGCAATGAAAGAGGAACTTGTGCTTTTATCAGAAGTTCCGACACAACGTGTTGTAGAAATATCAAGTGGCTTTTTTCTCTGCTTCTTTTAACCCTGACTCGTAAAAAATATATTTTTACATTACATTATACTATGATTCCGAGTCGTCTTTGCATCCCTAACACTTCCTGGAAGTATGTTGGTCTGGTAGTAAAACACCCAGGAGTAATGCCATTGAAATTTCGGAGATGTGTCGGAAGCGCCCTCTAACAAAAAAATGGGGACACCAATGCTGTATGTCATTTTGAATAAAATAATCACAATGGGAATGACCTACACGCAAACCGCAATAAAATCGATTAGTTTGTCAAACATTTATGAGCGTTCAAAATCCCCTCCTCTGTTTACAGTTCAATTTTCGCTAGTTACCTGATAACAATGTTTCCGATTTTGGGCTTAAAATTTAATTTAAAGTCTAAACTTTAGAATAATTTCAATCCCGTGCAGAAAATAATTGTAAAAAGTAGTTGTTTGTTTCTCTAAAGTCTAAAGCGCCCTCTATCGACATTTTTTGAACGTAACCTTTAAAAATTTTTTCCAAACAAAACGTGATATAAAGAATGATTTTAGCGAAAACCGCAAACGAATCCACCCTTTTTTCCTTTTTTATAATCGTTTGAAGTTTTGGACCTTAAACTTTAATGGCCCTTGTCTCCTACTGAAGACGTTTGCGCCCCATGGTTTCCTATTTAATAATGTTTGTCTTCATGTCTACTATCACTCCTCAAAGTTTGTCGGTCTGGTAGCGAAACACCCTGTATATCCAAAATTTCAAGTGAATTGGATATTTTTATCATGAGTTATTGCGTTACGCACATACGCAAATACAGAACGGACGGGCACATAACCTCCCGGGCTTTAATAGCCTGTGAGCTAAAAATGAGTAGTTCATCTTACCCAAAAACTATGTTGAAAAAGAAAAAGGAAATCCACCAGCTCGGCATTAAATATAGAATCATACAGAATAACTCTTCTGATTACGCATATTCGAAGATAAACTATCCAATACGTAGCACGTATAATAAATTAACAAATTAATCTTAATTCTTCATATATTTAATAAAAGGAAAAAGAATATTCAAAAATTCTTTTACCGATGCGGCATGTAGGAATTAAAAGTTAAGTGGCTCAGAAATGAATCACTTCCCATGAATGGTTGATCATGATACCCCTGTTTTGAAATGTGATTCATATTCTAAGTTAGAGAAATGCAAAACATTAGTTTTCTAACAGGTCGAAAAATGCATGTAAAACGTGACAAATCAGGTGTGTTCGTACTGTAACTAGTTTTTTTAACCCTTTAAGTGTTTGACCATACAATATTCCGTTCAATAAGCTCCAGGTTTCACTGCAATATAAGCAATATTTAAGATGCTATAATTCTATAGATTTAATGAATTTTTAATACATTGAAAAATGATTTATACTCTCAAGGATTACATTTATATTTGTAATTAAGTTTTTTAAATAATGTTTAAAAATCATATTTTCTGAGCATTTAAAACAAAAAGTAGAGATAACAAGATTGCATTTTTACCCATTTGCAAGACGCTCAGAGGTTTAATATTCAGATCTTGGTGCAATCGTGATTAGATTTTCATAAAATTTGAAATGACAAATTTTTGCAGCTATTATATCTATTAAATTTCAAACTGCATGGTTTGGTAGTTTTTGCACTGCTACATACAACAGACAGACAGACGACAACTATAAATGCTAGGTAATTATATAATAACGAACGAGCATAAAAAGCTCTATCTCATTCCTTTAAAAATGTTATTTGTAAAACAAAACAGTTTAAGTTATGACAGTCTTTTTTTTTTTTTTTTTTAAGACATGAAATAATAATATGCTTTCTATAATGCTTTAAAGGAGAAAAACTTCTCTAACTATTTTTTTTTTATTTTATTTAACTGCAGCTTTGTAAAACTTTCACTTTTAATAATGATATTTTTCATTACTGTGAACTTTAGTTTAAGTTTCAAAGAAAAAACATTAAATGATCACATTAACAGTAACATATATTTTAACCCATTAGTACATGGATCTTTTTAAGTAGATAAAAAATGTTACGCACTTACTATGATTTACATGTAATCTTAAACTTTTGAAAAATAATATATTAAAAAATTACAAAATGAGTCCTATGTTTAAGTAGACGCATTATAACGATAACTTTAAAAGTTATTAAAATGGTTTTTTCTGATAATTTAAACTTTGAAAATCTAACTATTTTTTTTGTTTTAGTTTAATTCTGTAAGCAGAAATTATTTTTAAAAAATCTTCATTTGTTCAGACCAGATTTTTTTTCTTCAAAAGCTAAATATATATATAAAAAAAAGATGACTTTGCTATCCATTGTTGTATTTCACAAGCTTTATTCAATTTTGCATGAAGTTGATATGTCATACCCTTATGCATATTTAGGTGGGTGATTGTTTTTCAGCAGAATATTATGTGAAATTTTCATGTATGATATTGTTAAAATTTATATGAAGTTTTTTGTTATATACTCATATGCGTAGTTAGGTGGGTGGTTGTTTTTTAGCAGAAACGTCTTTGAAGTTTTTGTGCATGAAATTCTTAGAATATATGTGAAGTTTTTGTGTTGTACTCATTTCGGTAGTTAGTTGGGTGGTCATTTATTAGCAGAACTTTATGAGAATTTTCCATGAATGATATTGTTAAAATTCATGCGAAGTTTTTTATGTTATACTCATATGCGTATTTAACATGGTAGTTGTTTTTTAACATAACTTTATGTCAAGTTTTCATGCATGATATTGTTAAAATGTATGTGAAGTTTTTATGTTATACTCATATGCGTATTTAGCTGGATTTTTGTTTTTTAAATAGAAACTTAAATAAAGCTTTCATATATGATATTAATAAAATTTATATGAAGTTTATATGTGATACCCATACGCATAGTTAGCTGGATGGTTGTTTTTCAGTCGCGACTTATGTGAAGTTTTATTGCAGGAGATTGTTAAACGCTTCCCTGTTTCGCCAATACGTCGTACAGGGAAGCGTGTTTTGTCAATCATGGTTTGCCCGTACGTGGAACTAGCATCTACACTCTGATCAAAATTTATAGTTCTCACCAGTAAAATTTTACTGTGAATTTCGCATTGTTTAATCCGAGTATTTTTTTATTCAATTACTGAAAAGTTTCTGTTTTGAAAAACCAGTGATAAAAGACTAAAAATTTTGTAAAGACATGAAAACAAAAAAAAAAAACTAGACAATATTTGAAATTTTTTCAGAAATATTGATCAGTTAAGTAGTTAAAATTCAGGATATAGCAAAATGTATAAATTTTGGGTAAAACATAACATATCATACGGTTAATATAGTTTGTCATAACTAATTCAATAGTTCCACTTCAATAGTAAATTTATATTAATAAAAGAAATTTTCTGACTGTGTGTCTTTCTGTCTATAAAATATTTATCTAACCTCTCGTACCTTTCTGACGCTTTCGTTCAAATAATATGGTGGAGATGGCAAGCGAATTGCAATTATAGTGAACTTCTAATAATCCGTTACTCAAGGGCCTGATAGTGTGGCGGATAATAAAAATAGACGGATAATGGGAAGATAATACAAGAGTTACTAAAATTACATTATTTTCCATGTTATTTTATAAATAAGAAAAATAAAAAAAAAACTTAAAAATTTGTTGGGAAAATTCATTATAGGAAATATAACTGATATCAAGAGAGCTATTTATCAGACAAATTTAGAATTTTACGCAATAAAATATGTAGAACTGTTTTGTATCAAAGTAATCCGATATCCCTTTTTTAACACTTTCCAACAAAGTTGATAAATGCTGTTGCTTTCGGTTTGTCGGGCCTTCTGGCCATCTGGCCGCTGTCTAACTTTCGTAAATATGCTCGGATTGTAATTAAATTTTTGGAAGTTATTGGCATTTACCATAGCGCAAACCCTACCAAAACTGAAGTTTCTACCATCAATAGTTTTATTAGAGGGACAGTCAAAAGTTTTCCGTTAAATTAGGGCCTATGGATAAAAAATCATTTCAAATGAATTTTGTAGCTGTTACATCCTATAAACATAATAAAATTTATATGCATTTGTGAAATGCACTAAAATATACATTCTGTAAAGTATGCATTTAAAATAATAGTTATTGTTCTTTGACAGAGACACACATAAGAATTCCATTACATAATAATAATGGGGGAAGTTGTTAGCGGCATACTTTGATTATGTAAACAATTTCATGCATAATAAAATTAATATACGTTGCTGAGGCTTAATATGAGTTATTTCATGCATAATACGAACATGCATAGTATTTGCAGGGACAAACAAGAGATTTTAAATAGTATATTCTTTCCGAAATACTGTACATTATAGATTATGGCATTTGGATGCATAAAATGGATTTTTAATTATGATATGTGCGTTTAAGTTTCACTAAATATATGCATTTTGTAAATGTGCATAAATGCTATAGTTAAACAATCAAGATATAAAGGGTTACACAAAAGATCTCGTAAAGATTACTGAATATGAGCGTAATTTACTTATGGGTATTTTTTAAATAAGTTATGCGTTTTTACTTTGAACTGCATTCAGTTTACTAAGAAATATTTTTTGAATATAAATAAAGTGATATACAGGGAAACGCAAAGATTTGGATACATGGTCGCCTATGGATGATAATATCTGGAAAGGTGATTTTAATAGTTTTAAGAATATTTTAGTTTGAACTAAATTTTAGCTAAATAATTTCGTGGGTTAGCTAAATAATTTCTACAGGGCTGAACAAAAGTATTCAAGCATGTTTCCGTCTATTAATGTAAATTGCTGAAATTGAAGTTTCAACTCGCTAGGTATTTTCTTGCTAAACTAAATTTCCCCATTATATAGTATACATTAATCGACAGATCAAATACAGGGCTGTTCAAGGTATTGGAATATACATTTGGCTATATACAGAAACCTTTTTCCTTAAATAATGAAGTTTTTTTAAAGATTTCATGAAGTGTTGAAAAGTGCTTCATAATCTGTGCTTAACGCATGATTTTTCTTGCTTGTTATGTTTTGCTTGTGTTTTATTGCAGCAATTTTTAAAATTCTACATATTACTTAGGATGCATCTGCTTCCTATTGCATTTCAAATCAGCTAATGCATTTAGAGAGTATAGTCTGCACGATTCTCTTCTGTTAATTCTTCATTAATAATATCATTCATATTACAATTAAACCAATCTATGATTTCGTCAGTAATAATAGTTTCTATCTGCTGTACTTGACACCAGACAAGCATTTTACTCAAAACTGATCCGTATCAGTCAAGTAAATAAATAATTGAATTTTTGTTGTTCATTTTTATTTGAAAAATAAGTTGTAAATTGCATGTCAAGCGTAGAAAATGAAGTACGTTCGTACTGTAAGGAAGTTTTAAAAAATTTAGATCTTGATGTAATAGTATAAAGTACTTTGGATGCAGTATAGAAGCCGAAATCTTTTTTGTGTCTCTGTAAATGCTACCTGCTTTTTATTATATACAGGAAGTAACTTGTAGTAAACCTCAGCAACGTATATCAATTTCAAAAATTGTGAAATAGTTTAATATACGCGTCCCAAACAATCTTCCCCCTAATATCACAATGCAATGCAATACTTTTGCATAGCCCTGTAAACTAATAACAACTATTTTTTGCTCTATGGATTGTACAAAATGTATATTTCAGTATATACTTCACAGATACATATCAGTTTTATTATGTTCGAAAGTGTGTAACACTCTTGAAATGCGCATGAAACTATTTTTTCTTATTGCCCGTAATGTAACGGAATACTTTTGACTGCCATTGAAAATAAATTATGCATCCGATTTTCATAAAATTTGAAATGATTCGACAAATTATGGAACAATTATGTATGTTAAATTTCAAATTATTCGGTTGGGTAATTTTTGTTCCGTTATATGCCTATTAGACAGACAGACAGACCGACGACTATAGGTGCTACGTATTTAAATATTTACGGACGATCCTAAAAAAGAGAAGGGGATGACGGTAACCGAGTAATGATTGAGAGTTACATCGGAAGTTTACTGAACTTTTAAAGTTATGTAAATTCGAATGTGGTAATTTAAGCCGCTATATATAGACCAGAAGACGGCACAGCAGCCAATCACCGAATCGAATTCATGATGAAGATTCCAGAATTAGGTAAAACTGGATTCGCATGTTTAAACGCAATCGGTCTGTCAAGTCTCATATTGGACGAAAACATCTGAAAACCCGATTTTAACTAGGGTTTATCATCATGTTATCCTGCATTCAAAGGTATGAAAAAATGTAGAACTGGGACTGACGTTTCTTTGCCCCCGACGAAGAAAGACTAAGTTCTTTCGAAAGATCTTAAAAGTTTTAAGCATCCAATTTCTTTTTAAGGTAAGGTTATTACTGTTAATTTATGTAAAATAACAAACAACAAGCGTTGTTATTATAAATTAAGAACAATTTTACATGTATAGTTTAAAATTAGTTTTAGTGATAATTTAAAAATCTTATGTTTCGCCAACAAAGTAATGACGAAAAATACATTTTTTAAAGTTTTTTTCTAAATAATTTTATATTTGATGAAATACTTTTTTTTTTGCTTTTCTCACCAGAAGATCTAAATATTTGACCTCATACCATGGTCTTTACTTTTTAATTTAAAAATATGATACAAGTGTAAGCTGAACACTTATCACTTGTCGAAATAAGTCGTTTGATTTACGTGTGACATTTAACTGTTTACTGCAGCATTTTTTTTAAAATTGATATTTATATATCGGTCTAATAATGGGAAAAAATAGTAAAAAAATATATTTATTTCAGATAAAATTTGATATATTATAGTGTGTGCTATATGTGCACAGTTAGGGTTTTGAAATATTGTATGGCTATATATTGCAACTAAATGAACTTAATTAATTTTTTTCTGCTTGACACTCTGAAACTTTTTTTTTTACGGATTTGATTTACGTGTGACATTTAACTGTTTACTGCAGCATTTTTTTTTAAATTGATATTTATATATCGGTCTAATAATGGGAAAAAATAGTAAAAAAATATATTTATTTCAGATAAAATTTGATATATTATAGTGTGTGCTATATGTGCACAGTTAGGATTTTGAAATATTGTATGGCTATATATTGCAACTAAATGAACTTAATTAATTTTTTTTTCTGCTTGACACTCTGAAACTTTTTTTTTACATTTATATTTCTAAGTATCATAATTTCCCATAGATAGCTCGCAGATCAAATAATTCTGTTTCAACCCAGAAATTTTCAAAAATAAAATATAACATTTTGTATCGCGGTATACATTTATCTTAAATTACTGATTGAATTTTCTGATGTCGAAACAGAATTGATTGAGCTGCGGATTTTCTACGGAAAATTACGGTATTCAGAAAAAATAATGAACGTACAGCTTACTTTAATAACTTTGTTTCTGCCTACTACTAATATACATACACCATTAGGTTTTTTTAATATTGCATTGCAATATTTTGCAACTAAATGAACTTAAATTAATTAATTTTTTTCTGCTTAACAGTCTGAAACTTTATTTTTTACATTTATATTTCTAAGTATCATAATTTCCCATAGATAACTCGCAGATCAAACAATTCAGTTTCAACCCAGAAATTCTCAAAAATAAAATATAACATTTTGTATCGTGGTATACATTTATCTTAAATTACTGACTGAATTTTCTGGGTCGAAACAGAATTGTTTAAGGTGCGAGTTTTCTACGGAAAATTACGGATTCAGAAAAAATAATGGAAGTACATTTTAATTTAGTGACTTTGTTTCCGCCTATATCAGTGCCATACGTACACAATTAGGGTTTTAAAATATTGCATTGCTTTATTTTGAAACTAAATGAACTTAAATTAATTAATTTTATCTACTTAACACTCTGTAATTTTTTTTAATTTATATTTTTATCCCGCTGGAAAGCGCATGGGGTGCATTATACCCCACCCCTACACATCCTCTCTAGTAACTTTTCTTGATGCGCGTTCCGGCGGGTTAAGTACCGTAATTTTCCATAGATTTGCAGATCAAACAATTTCATTTCGACCCAGAAATTTTCAAAAATAAAATGTAGCATTTTGTATCGCAGTATATATTTATCTTAAATTACTGAATGAATTTTCTGGGTCGAAACAAAATTGTTTGAGCTGCGAGTTTTCTACGGAAAATTACGGTATTCAGAAAAAAGATAATGAAAGTACATCTTACATTAATCGCTTTGTTTTCGAAGAATGAATTATATTCTTTTGTCTAGTGCAGCCACCTTACGGGTGTAAAAAAAACTTTTTTTCCATTCTTTCGCTTGTTTACTTGATCAGAGACAGAGATCATACTGGCCAAATTTGTGGTACATAATGAAAATTATAATGTTTTTATGTTTATACCTGATATGGCATGTCGCACAGTAAAGGGTTAAAGAGGTTTCCAAGATGCTTTTAAAAATGATATTTATGTAGATTTATATTGCTTACATTATCGAAGATATTTACCATTAATTTGAACGATGAAATCACAAATTTCAAGAAAAAAAATCTTATATATATATATATATATATGTATATATATATATATATATATACAGGGTGTCCCTAAACAAATGGTACATACGCTAGGGGGTGATAGAACACATCAAGACGAGTAATAGTAAATAGGAAACCAAGGGTCCCAAACGTTTTCCAAAAGAGATAGCAGCCATTAAAGTTTGGGGTCCAAAATTTCAAATACACATAAAAAACGGAAAAATTGATCGATTGATTTGCGGTTTTCACTAAAATTATTCTTTATATTGGTATTTTCTTGAAAATAAAAATTGTAAAGATAAATTTCAAAAAATGCCGATAGATGGCGCTTTAGACTTTGAAGTAATGAAAAACTCTTTTTTGCCGTGATTTTTTTGCATCTCATTAAATGGTTTCGTAAGCTTAGACTTAAACTTAAATTTTGAGCTCAACATCTGAATAGTTGGAAGCGGTTAAGTAGCACAAACTTAACTGTGTTCAGAGGGTTTAAATTTCAAATGATTATAAAAAACGGAAAAATTGGTCGATTCATTTGCAGTTTTCACTAAAACTATTCTTTATGTCGGTATTTTATTGAAAATAAATTATAAAGATAAATTTCAAAAAATGCCGATAGAGGACGCTTTAGTCTTTGGATTAACGAAATAATCCATCCTAATACTAGTTTTTGCCGTTATTTTTTGCATCTCATTAAATGGTTTCGTAGGCTTAGACTAAAACTTAAATTTTGAGCTCAAAATCTGAATAGTTGGGAGTGGTTAAGTAGCACAAACTGAACTGTGTTCAAATGGTTTAAATTTCAAACGAAACGGAAAACTATAAAAAAACGAAAAATTAGTCGATAAGTTTGCGGTTTTTGCTAAAACTACTCTTTAAATCAGTGTTTTCTTGAAAATAAATTTTAAAGATAAATTTCACAAAATGCCGATAGAGGGCGCCTTAGACATTGGAGTAGCGTAACACTATTTTCAACCGTTATTTTTTTTAAATATCATTAAATGCTTTCAACTGCTTAGATTTAAATTTTGAGATCAAATTCTGAGTCGTTGCGAGTGTTTAGTAACACAAAAGTGAGCTGTGTTTGAGGGGGGGGGGGGTAAATTTCAACTCCTGAACACACTTCAGTTTGCGCTTCTTAACCCCTCCCAACGATTCAGAATTCGAGTTCAAAATTTAAGTTTAAATCTAAGAATTCGAAAACATGTAACAAGTTTTGCAAAGCATTTAATTAGATACAAAAAATAACGGTTAAAATTTGTTGTTGGTTACTCTGAAGTTTAAGGCGCCCTCTAACGGATTTTTTTTTATTTCTCTTTAAAATTCATTTTCAAGAAGATATTGACTTAAAGAATAGTTTTATTTTAAACCGCAAACGAATCGACCAATTTTTCTGTTTTTATTATCATTTGAAATTTGAACCCTTTAAACACAGTTCAGTTTGTGCTACTTAACCATTCCCAACTATTCAGATTTTGAGCTCAAAATTTAAGTTTAAGTCTAAGTTTACGAAAATATTTAATCAGATGCAAAAAATAACGTAAAAAGTAGTTGTTCGTTACTCCAAAGTTTAAAGCGCCCTCTATCGGCATTTTTTGAATTTTATCTTTATAATTCCTTTTCAATAAAATACCGACATAAAGAATAGTTTTAGTGAAAACCGCAAATCAATCGACCAATTTTTCCGTTGTTTATAATCATTTGAAATTAAAACCCTCTGAACACAGTTAAGTTTGTTCTACTCAGCCGCTTCCAACTATTCAGATTTTGAGCTCAAAATTTAAGTTTAAGTCTAAGCTTACGAACCATTTAATGAGAGGCAAAAAATCACGGTAAAAAATAGTTTTTCATTACTTCAAAATCTAAAGCGCCCTCTATCGTCATTTTTCGAAATTTATCTTTATAATTTATTTTCAAGAAAATACCAACATAAAGAATAATTTTAGTGAAAACCGCAAATCAATCGACCAATTTTTCAGTTTTTTATGAGTATTTGAAATTTTGGACCCCAAACTTTAATGGCGGCTATCTCCTTTGGAAAACGTTTGGGACCCTTGGTTTCCTATTTACTATTACTCGTCTTGATGTGTTCTATCACCCCCTAGCATATATACCATTTGTTTAGGGACACCCTGTATATATGATAATGATTAGAAAATATTAACGATAATATTGCTGAGAATACATTGTAACCGTTTTAAATAATTATTAAAAAAAAAAATGCAACATGTTGTTTAGAATGAAATATAACCAGCGTATAAATATTCAAAACCTGCAAAGTTATGAAAACATGGAAGTATAACGCAGCGTTATAACGGTATTGCTTAGAATATATTAAAACTAGAATATAAATAAAGATTACATTAAAACTTTATATTTAAATGCTGTATAACAATAAAAATCTTTTAATAGATAATTTAAGCGTCATAAATTAATGACGTAACATATAACGATTTAAATTATTTATTTTGAATAAAATTGAAAACATCATGCGTGACGATGTATGTTAAAAAAAAATGTCTGAAACATACTTGAAAGAAATTGATAATCGTTGGCTAAGCAAATTGTATTGTGTAGACTACACAAATATAAAATACTATGCAAAAAAGATAAAAAACAACAAGGTTGTTACTTTATATAATAAAGCATCTATTCGAAACAGCCTATTTTAACCCTTTCTTGAAAAATATTGTTTAAAAAAAAGCAAAATAGAGTAAGTCAGTATAAAAAAGTGTACTACAAATATTGTCTGTTTCAGAATATATTGGGTTTACAAATAACTTTTAAATATTTTCAAAAATACATAAAAAAACTATGCTAAAGATTGAAGATAGTTTGTTATAGCTACAATTGTAGGAAAGTAACATGTTGTTATAATAATCGCAAAGCAAACTTAGCTTGTGCAACATAATCAATTTATCTTTTTTAAACTCATTTATGTGTACATTTTTAGACTTGGTAATGAACAATGTTTTAAAAACATGTATTTTTGCACTTAATTTAATAGACTAACACTTTTTACTGTTATATTTATTATACCTTTTGCTATTCCTTTTATTTAAAAATTTTTCGAACTTCTTTATTAATTCATATTTAAATTATATAAAAATTTGTTTTACAAATATTCTATAAAGTCATCTCAAGTTCCAAATTACTGATGATAAAGTACACACCGTAACATCTACACTTAATCTTTTTTATCTGAAATAATTATTACCACACATATAGTAAACGGAATATTTTAATGAACACATAATATAAACGATCGCAATCTCTGTAATTATATCCGTAATCGAAATTTCAATATTCATAATAGATTTATTATCTTAGGGCACCGATTTGCTATCGGGTCAAATTACACACATCTTTTAGTTAATAACTATTGTACAACTTGCACACGGTATTCGAAAATTATGATGGAATGTCGTGTCCTCCTGTAATAATTACTTTGAGGTTCATGCAAACATTTTCTGTAAGCAAATCATCTGTATTGTTTACTTCTGTAGGTTATTACTGTTGATATTATGTAGTATGAAATTAAACTCAACGATTATGCTATTGATTGTAAATATAAATCAATATTTCAAGAATAAAATCACAACAAAAATTCATTTTTGAAAAATAAAACAATTACAAAATATAAATTTTAGGTAATAAATAAACAAAATGCTAAAAGTAAAGTTTTGATGTAACAGATATGGCATCTAAACGCTCAAAAATATTAAATTATCATCTGAAAACTGCTATAGATAATTCAATATCTCTTTAAAAAAAACGTGACGGTGATGTGTTGAACTTCATATTGTATAATTACATAAAACAAACAGTATATTTCACAATAATTTTTTGTTTAGTTAAAATATAAATTTTTTCTTGCACAGTTAAATCACTTAACCATAAATTTAAAAACATTAGTTAATTTAGCATCAATTACTTTTAAATGAGGGGTAGGTTAGAGTGCAGAGCCCTCTTGTTCTTACCCCTTTTTTGAATAATAAAATTTGGGTACTAATGTCGTATTACAAATATTGTGATTTAATCTGTTTTTCGCTATTTTCAATTGCAAAAAATGTATATATATGTATTTTATGTACATTTTTATCGTATGTTTTGGCAGGAGTAAAAGTTTTTTTTGTAAATGTGGCAACATTTTAGTATTGCAAGTAAAAATGATGTCACGAAATTTTTTGCTGTGATATAGTATCAGATTGAAAATTTGTCATTTAGTAAACCGGTAGTTAACTGTTGCTAAAGTGCTATTTTATTATAATTTAGAATGATTAATCAAAATATATAACTTCTGAAATTAACGTTCGAAATAAAGGATAAAAAGAAAGGTATACAGGGTTTTATAAAATCCTTTGGAGATATGTAGAACATACCACTATACCTTCCATAATATTTAAGATAATATATATATATTTTATTGTTACAAAAGTATTTTTTCAAAAAACAAGTATACTTTTTCTAAGTAAGAAGTATGAGAATTTGATTTAAAAACAAGTGCATCAGATAAGAAGTTTCAGATAATAAAAGGGGAATTATTTTTTTGAGAGACAAAGCAGAAATTAGCCCACACCCTCCCACACTATATATTGAACATATATAAGTTCTCCATGGGACAAAGTCTGAAAAAAAAGGGATGTTGTGCCGAATCCGTTGTTGTACAAAACCAAGTTTACTATTTAAGAAATAAAAAAAGGAAGAAAACTAGCGAATCAGCTCTTGTTTATTCCGAAATTAACAATCGTGTTTGGGAATCAATGTGAATTTAGGTATGTCAATATAAACAATATATAATAGTAATGTGATTTTCATACCTACCATTTTTATCAATATTTAAAATTTCACTGGAAATTTTTACGAAAATTTCAATGAAAGCTGATTTCACTGCTCATTTTACTCCTATTTAAAGAGAAAAATATGTTTTCAGTGTCATTTTTATCATATTCCCAAGCATCGTGAAAATTATTGATAAAGCATACTACATAACAGTTATATGTTATTTATAGCTCTTCATATGATCGCTATCGTATAAAATAATAGAATTATTTAAATTATTTCAACTAGAAAAAAAGAACATCCTTTCTTAAATTTATATATTTAAATTTCTATTATAAATTCCTTTTCAAGAGGCTGGAAAAATCCTAATTTACAATTGGGTTAAATATCTTGTTTCTTTAAGTTAATTAATATTATATTATTGGAACACCATAGAAGATAGTGATATTAGCATACCGTGTCATTCTCTAATAGTTACTGTAAAGATTATATTAAACATTCTCTAAAAATAAACTATGTGTATGCTGCTGTAGGTACTATTGTTATTACACGGCATGAAATTCCACTGAAAACTCTGCCATAAGCTAGAAATCGGTGTTTTTAGCATACATTTAGTAAAATATATTTTCTAGTAACTAACTCTTTTTACAGGACATAATTTTGATGCCAGAATTGCACAGTTCTAAAAATAAGTTTTAAAAAAAAGGACAATAAAAAAAGAAAAAAACAATAATATACAGTCGAGTGTCTATAACGAAATCCTTTGTTCGGTCAAAAAATTCTTTAAATAGAAAAATTCGTTAAATAGAGAAAATCACAAAATTTTTACTTTAATAAATAATTTTTGATTAAAAAAATGTTTTAGAGCTGTTTAATTAAAGCTTTTAAAATGTTTAATTCTAAAATTAATTTAATATTTCATTTTTTATTTATGTAAACAATTTCAAAATAAGAAAATAAACATTTATTTGAAAGGTTAGTAAAACAATACAAAAAATCTGTTCAAGAGATCTGTAATTTTCGGTTGTTTTGATTTCAAAGCTTTGCCCTTTTTAAAACTTTCAAACTTTAACAAGAAATGCAAATGTGAGTATTTTTTTTTCAGTTTTTTTTTTTCAACAGAAGAAAATATTTTCTTCTGTGTGACGTCTATATCCCTGTAGCGTCAAAGTCAAAAGTCATTCCTCTTCCTCGTTTTGTTTTAAGTTTCCACTTTCACTTCATTGTCTGTTTCATAAATATTGTTCACAATATTGGTTAAAATGTTACTATCCGTAGAACACTACGTAACAATAAGATTGATATCCATCTCCAAAAAGTCAAAGAGAGCTACATTTTTTCAAAGAGAGCCATTTTTCTATGCATCTTAATTTTTCTCCATTTTTCTGTTTAATTTACTATTTCTAATTCAAAGAAAAGCGCGATTTTTTAAATCTTCCTTTCAGTGACACTGAATCGCTAACCTTTGTATCATTCCTCATTCCCCTTTCAAAAGTTAACATAATTTTTTTTTCTTTTTTTTGTGTGTGTATATATACAAAAAATCAGCAAATACAAATGCATTACACAAACAATTTAAAGTATTGTCTAAACAAATAAAGAAAATTTCTGAAAAAATTTGTTATATGGAGATTTATATGTAGCTGAATGGAGATTATTTTCAATGTAATAATGAAAAAAATGACTGTTCCTACAAAATATTCGTTTTATAGAGAAAATCGTTGGATAGAGTTTCGATTTATAGAGGCTCGACTGTATTTTTTTTAAATATGTAGCATATTTTATCGAAAAAGCCTAATAATGCCAATATTCAATTTAATACACAAAGTGACTAAAATGTAACCACGAATTGTTCTTGTCAAATGTATATGGAAAGTCATGCACAGACGTATTTAAAATTTAAATATATTCTACTAAGTGGCGTGTTTAAAACTAGGCGGACCACTCTAACGAATACACATACGCAAATAACACGCAAATACACACTTGTACAAACATTTTTATCTATATGAGAATAAATCCTTAAATAATATAAGCTAATGTAAATGCCTATGCAGGACGTTTATTGCAGCGAATAAGATGTGCGTCTGTTAACAGAAGGTACAGACGATCTCCTGAAGCAGTTTTTCGTACGCCATCTTACAGACGGGGAGACGTGTACACTAGGGTGGAGCGAAAAAAATTTTTTTTTGAAAATCAAAAACGGGTAGGTGCCAAAAGTTGCCTTTATACTAGTACATCAACTGCGTGAAATTTTACCGCTGAAAAAAAAATGGCTTGAGTCTGCGCTTTTGCTCCAAAAATCGAAATTTTGGGTAAAATTTGTCATTTTTTGACATTTTTTCAAAAAAATTAAAAACTTCCTACAGAGTTGGTTAGTATTTAAAAGTGTTGCTTAGACCTTTATATTTATCTGCTTAACATATTTAAACTATAAAACAATATCTGTAGTCTGTATAATTGGAGTAAATCTGACAACTTTTTGTGAAAAATCAGCGTTAACCTCTCTATTGGAGCATACAACGAAATATTGTTTTGAATGCATTTCTTACCTAGCTGCTTTCAAAACTACTGTGTATATAACTCATAGAGGTGGTTGCATTATCCCACCCGTCTCAACCACTCAATCATCTAGGCCCAGTGTTTTATTTATGTATTGAATTGTTTTTTTTTTCCCCCGAAGACGAGTATAAGTTTTCTATATATCAAAGTAATTTATCTCTTCTTTGTATTCACTGACTTCTGATGATTTGGATCATGCTGGTGTGACCTGCTGCACGTATATTTTTATACCATGTATAACAGAAGAGAAGCTGAGTAATGTATTGGGTATGTTCTTAATTGAACCTATCCAGCAGTTTATTATCTTCATTAAAATTTCATGCAATTAGTACATTATGATTGGAAGTTCTGATATCACAACATTCTTTCAATCAATTACATTTTATATGCAATGATTTGCCTAATAATTGATTGTATGAATTCAACTTCTAGTATGTCATCATTTATTGAACCTATTACATTGAATATATGCTGAGAAGCTAGCTGTTTAATATTATGGCGATCATCACAGAGTATTGCAAACAAAATTTGTGTGTAAAACAACAATATTTCTAAAGACGTTTTAGCATGCTTTATGTCGTTTCCTGTGTTGTTCCGTAGTCTAGTAATTTCTAATAAGATTTTAGATCTATTATTTAGGTGTGTTGTACATTTGGTATAAAACATCCCGCGGTATAAACTTGGATTATACATTTTGTGAGTGAACATATAGACGCTGTTTGCCAATCTGTGCTTATATAAAGCGGAAAATTTTATTAAATTTATGAGCTGTCTTTTGTGTGAGATGTTTTCTAAATTCTTATTCCCCATTCTTTCTGAGAAATAGCTTTCCTTATGAATTATTTTTGCAATCTCCGACAGAAATTTCTAGTCTGTTCGGAGTATCTTTTTCTCAATTTGAGAAAATAATTTTTCAAAATTATTCTCTATTTTATATATATAAAAAAATTGCAATAGGAAGTGAATAGTACGTATACAAAGATTTTCCTTATTGATCCAGTGAATCCATGTAGCTTAGAACGTTTTATATCGACTTCTCTAATAATTGACGCAGAGGAAATTCACTGGAGTTGAAGTAGCGAATGATTCAATATTATACACAATTCTAAGCTTACCCTATGCAAAATGGTTCACAGTGACAAATAAAATTCTCCTAATTTTAAATGAGCACTTATAGTCGATTAGAATCCGTGCATTCCCTCATAAAGTACTATGCATTATAAGTTTATGCCCAGGACATTTCACTATCAAATGTTGTCTATTCATAAAAAGGGGATCTAAAAGTTAATAGGAAATTACCTGGATACGAAAACACTTAGGAACGGCATAAAACTAATGCAAAAAAGAAGGTTATTTACAACAGCGGTTGCTTTACACATGGAGAACAAATTTTCATTCCAATTCTCTCTGACGATCACCATCACTTTAAACAGCTCGCTTCTCAACATATAAAAAATGCAAAAGTAGAATAAATGATGGCATACTTATAGTTGAAATACCTGAAATCATCTTTGAAGCAAATCATTACGTAAAAAAAATTCAATTGACTGAAAAAATGTTGTGGTAACAGAACTTCCAATCACTATTCATCAACTGAATGTAAGTTTGATAAATATAATAGATGGCCGAATAGATCCCTTTAATAATATTCCCGTACATTACTCTGCTTGTCATTTTTTTGAATAAACTGTAAAAATATACATGAAGATAGTTACAGCAGCATGTGGATGCAAAGAACAGATAAACAAGGTGGAAGCATCGAAAATTTTTATAAAGAAAATCACAAATCAATGTATAAATAAAACACTGCACTAAGATGATCGAATAGTTGGGCCGGGTGGTATAGGAAATATAGCCACCTCCACGACGCATGTCCAAGGTAGTTTTGAAAACAAGAGCTGTATTAAAAACAACAATTCGTTTTATGACCCAATAGAGTGGTAATACTGTTTTCTTACTAAAAGTTGTCTGTTTTGCTCCAGCTATAGGGAATAAACATATTGTTTTATAGTTTAAATATGTTAAGCAGATAAATATAAAGGTCTAAGCAACACTTTTAAATACTAACCAGCTCTGTAGGATTTTTTCAATTTTTTTGAAAAAATGTCAAAAAATGACAAATTTTACCCAAAATTTCAATTTTTGAAGCAAAAGCGCAGACTCCAGCCATTTTTTTTCAGCGGTAAAATTTCACGCAGTTGATGTACTAGTATAAAGGCAACTTTTGGCACCTACCCGTTTTTGATTTTCAAAAAAAATTTTTTTTCGCTCCACCCTAGTGTACACATATCATCATAACATCGAATTAATGGCTGAATTCCTAGAGTTAAAAGTCGATTCGCATATCAAAATGCCACTGGTAGGCCATGTCATATCTTGGTGAAAAACACCGTCAATCCCGATATTAGCTCTTGACTGGTAAATTTAGCATTTTTTTTTTTTTTTTTTTTTTTTTTTTTTTTTTGCTTCAGTCATCCTTGTTTTCATATCTTTGAGTGCAGAAAAACATAATGGTAAACCTATCAATCAAGTACTTAAATGGGGTCTGCAGCTCGTTTTCACTAAGATATGATTTGGCAGACTAATTAGTATTTTAAAAGAATAATCGAGTTTTGTCATACTCTTGAATTTCAGTTGTCAACTGAATGAAATGATGATTTAACCAGCTGTCTCCTTGTCTATTTTATGTGATTTGCCATAAAGAAGAAAATTCAAATCTCAGTTGGTAGACTTTTTACTTTGGATTGAGAGATATCTAATTGCTTTGACTACTACTTTGAGAAAATTGAAACCAAAATTCTATTTCTCCTAGGTAACATTGTAATCAGAATTTTTTGAAATTCTCACTAACTGTTATTTCAAACTGTAGAACTAAGGACAGCCAATAGATGACGTCATCTCTTCTTAGACAAATTTGTTAATTAAACTATGTATTTCAAGGATATTTGTAAAACAGATCAGTCAATAAACTTAGTAATTTTTTTTTTACTGTTGATTATCAATATTTATCATATACAAGTTTTTGAAACCTCTATTTTCTTTCATAAAATTATATACATATTCATCATACAAGCCTATGTTTAATCATTATACGCATATCATTTTATTCTTTTCTCTCTGCCTCTCTCTCTCTTTTTCTCTCCTTTTTTGTAGGAAATCCAAGTTTGAACTTAAAAAGAAAAAGATCCTGTTATATGTATAAACTTTTTAACAGTTCTCTGCCGCAGACACGCCAGCGCGTGATATGGGATGAAGTCCAATAGCCAGTCACGCGCTGGCGTGGGAAAATTTTTCACTGATTCTTTGTTATTAAAAGTATATCGGCTTCTGGGAAAAACCCACTTCTACAGTGCGGCATTAACTATCATCACATCTTCACGTAAGCGGCAGCGAACGTGTTAATTATGGAATCAATCTGATTGCAATCTAGTTCTAATGTATTTTATAATAAGCCAGATAACAATAATCCCCTAATTAGCAGTTTATAAATATCGTTATCATATGCACTTAATATTACATATTGAAAGATTAATGCACAGTCATAAAATAATCTAAAATGTATATTCGAATATAATTAACAAGGCTCCACTTGTATGTACATTAATTCGTAATAGCATGTTATAGATAATTTTATTTAAAAAGTGTGAAGTAAAGATATTTAAAAATTGTAATGAAAGCCATATATGTTAATTTTTAAAGCATCTGTTTTGCTTTACGAATAAAAATCTATTTTTCTTTTGAATAGCAGGAGGGTCCTATAAATTTAACGTCGTATACATATATATATTTTTATTCAATGTTAAAATATATTATATTGAGTTGAGTAATCAATCTTACTAATACAACGAATATTTGTCAGTGAAAAGAGCAATGGAAGTTTAAAATTTTCTGGAGGAATTTTTAATGTTTCGTATTGAAAAAATGGTTGATTTTCTCAATTTTGACTAAGGCAAAGAGCAACATTCAAACATTACTTAGGTAACAATTTCACGACGTTATTCATTTCATAAATATTATTTTAGATAATTATAAATACGAGTGAGTTTAAAATCACCTTTTTTATTGATAGGCTCATTTTTTCCACCTTGAATGGAGCGTAAAATAAAGACAAGTTTGAATAACAAGATAGCTTTGTTACTAGGAGTCAAGTGCAATTAAAGTTACTTTGCGACATAAGTCAATCGTGAAGTTTCAGACCTTTATCCCAATGATAGATGAGATTTCCAGTAACCACTTTATATAAGGCTCCTGACAGTGTGGGAAAATATCTCCACGGTATATTGGAGATTTTCGTTGGCATGAATCATTTTGCAAGACCTTAGTAAAGTTGGCAATCACTCGGTTCTAGGCCAAACTGATAACAATTTCTATGACAATTTTAATGAAAAGTTTTCGATAATCCAGCATAGAATCTAGAATATAGATAAAAACTAGTGCGGAAACAGCACTTCCACTCCTGGGAAAATATTCAATATAACATGGAAAATTATTTCAGCATGTTGTCGGCTACCTTCTACAAAGAAGTTATTAGAAAAACCATTTACTGATATGAAATACTTCTCATTTTCACGGTGACTACATCTAAAAACAACTTTACTTGTACTTGACTGATGCCATTAAAAAAATTCTGTTA
Source organism: Maratus speculifer (assembly GCA_964019185.1). Classification (NCBI taxonomy): domain Eukaryota; kingdom Metazoa; phylum Arthropoda; class Arachnida; order Araneae; family Salticidae; genus Maratus; species Maratus speculifer. The sequence goes on along the minus strand of OZ025290.1, from coordinate 48,092,505 downwards.
TCCACATTTATCTTTATTATTTATAACCAGTCATATGTTAAAATAAAAAATACCTCTCGTAAATATGATGTAAAAATTAGGTGTTTGTTTTGAAATTTTTCTTGTTGTTCATACAATTTTTATTATTTATTAATTGTAATTGCAAGGTATTGAGTAAAATGTTGTTTGTCATATTGTGGGGAAATAAAATTACTTTATATTAAGAATGATCGAAATTGTTAGCTTAAAACTTGAAAAAAAATTGGGACTGTTTTTATAGAACTTTAATTTCTTTATGAGTTTACATGCTATTCACATAAAAATGAAATACGGTTACACTTAGATTTTCAGGATATTTCTTCATGTATTTTTTTAGATATTTAACAAAATGCCTAAAATTGCAAGTGGCCGGTCACCTTTGGTCATATAGTGCAATCCTTAAAATAATCCCACTATATGATAAGTAATTACTCGTAAACTAAAATCACGAATTTAATGCAAATTTATATTTAGGCTAATTGAAGAGTATAAAATTTACTTATGGAGTCAAAATTCAGTCTTAATAATAATAATAATAATAATAATAATAATAATAATAATAATAATAATAATAATAATAATAAAGTTTTGGATTTTTTGGATATGTAAATAGCCTCTTAGGCAAATTTTATGTAATCATTTAAAAGTAGACTTTATTTCTAGTCGTTTGATATTACTAACTTTATTTTTCGATAAATGTTTGTAGAACTTATAGGGAGTTTTTCTTCCACGACTTACATTGTTTTTTAGCTCTATCTGTTGTATTTCTGTCAAACTAATTAGTTTAATTTTGAGATATACCAATAGAAGCCATTTACCAGTTGGTTTCTTTAATACTGAGTTGACACATGTTGTAGACAATTTGTAACAAATATAAATAAATAAATAAAGATTTGATCATTAAAAAGTAAAACTTTTAAATCTGTTTTCATTACATCTTACTATAAACAGTTATTTATTTTAAATTGAAAGTTATACATGAAAGATTATTTATAGTGCATTATAAACGTGATTTTGAAATCACGTTAAGTCTAACTAAAAAATAGTAAGTTGTCATATTTTTCAAGTCACCAAATTCTGTGTTTTCAACCTTGTATTAATGTATCTAGAACAGGCCCAAAGTACAACCCAGATATTTATTTTTCTGTTAAAAATTCAAAAAATATAAATGTTATTTTAAGAAATTTTGTCTTTGTATACTTTAGGGAAGGAATTCAAAACTTAGCTCTATTATATACACTACTTGTGTACAGCAAATATCCATGAACGGTGACAATGTTGAAAAAAAATATTGTTGTGTCAACAAAATGTTTTAATAGCATTAGAATAGAATCCATACTTAAGAAAAATATGTTTTTCAATCAGTCGCAAACAAATCATTAGCATTTTTGTCAGACCTAGTCTTATTGAATGAAATTGAAGAATTCTTTATATATTTCGACATGTAGTATCAGGTTTTGAAAAATAATCTTGTCACTTGTTTTTGGTGATTTTGCATCGGGAGAAAACAAAGACGTATAAAAAATATATATAAATGCAAGAGAACAATTAAAATCAAAGTATTATCTACAGTGATGGGAATTATTTCTCTTCTGATCTAATTGCTTCTATATTAAATAAAAACAATTTTAAGTTGGTATATGTAGCAATTCTGTTATTAAATATACTTTTAAAATGTTTTAAATGCCTCAAAAATGTCTCTTAAATTGCATTTTTATTTTTTATAGAGAAGGGATGCATAATCCTTGGTATAACATGCCTAAAGCTTAGGTACAACTTGGGTGTTGTACCTTAGTTCTAAATATTCCAATTTTTTATTAAAAGAAAATTATTATAGGCCTAAAATTTGAGTTCAAGAAATTATAAGAGAAAGAACATGATAAATAATAAGGAAATTGGTTTATATACCCTTATTTAAATTAATATTTAAAATCTCAAAGAAGAACTCGCAAAATTGATCTTCTCCTTTATTTTTTTCATTACTGTACTTAAAATTTAATTGCAAATTTAGTTTGCTGAACCAATTAATTTATCTATGCAGCAAATCATTACTATTAAGCAAAAATATATGTGGATTGCACAAATCAATCTATTTTGTATTAGCATTTCGTGATTTTATACAATATTATAACTCTCGTTCTACAGCAATTTATTTTATAATAATGTAACCGCTAATTTAAGTAACCGGACACGTCTGCTATAGATTACGTTATTTGCTTCGAAGAAGAACTAATCGATTGATATTTTATCTTATGAAGATGGGGTAAAAAAAGATTTTTGTCAGACAAGATGTTCACATGAGTAGCAAGACTTAAAAAAGAGAAAACTACTAAAAAGAAGATTTTGTTAATTTTCTGCGTCAAAGTCTTTGATAGCATTTTTTTTCTTTGGAACTTAAACTTATAATCATCAGCGTAAAAATATTTTGATTGCAATGATTATTTTCGATAGGAAATATCAATATTTAGTACGAGACTTCTCCTTAAATATTTCACACATGAGGCGCATAAATGTGGACCACTATTTTTTTCCCATAAAAACTAAATTGTTTAATTCTTTTTAATTTATAACTTATCAGCACACGTGACCCTTTTTGTTACATTACTACACGCGTGGAACAACTCATCTGATTTGTGATTTATTATATTTTTGACCAAATGAGTTCTAAAAAGGAATTTATTACTTTATATTGTAAAATGTACCAGTACTACCTCTTTTATAAAAATTATCATGCTTTTGATATTTATTTTTATTTTCAAATTTTGTAGCAGTTCCCCCCCCCCCCTAAAAAAACCTTTTTTTGTTGGAAAGTATGCAAACGATTTGTTTTACGTTTACACCTAAAAAAAAGGATTTTTTTTTTTTTTTTTTTTTTTTTTTTTTTTTTACAAAATTGATATTTATTATATTTAATACTCTTTCATCAATATGTATGCTTTAATATAATATAATATCAATATAAATATGCTTTTATACTAATCATCCATTAAAATTATTTTAGTATGTGTTATCCCGTAAGAAATGAGCGTCTCAAAATAAAACTTTTGTGCACCCGCGGGATTTTTTAATTTTAGAAAATACACTAACGGGAAAAAAAATCCCAACACCAAGAAAAAGTTATTGTAGAGTAATGAAACTTGGACAGTGCATTTGTCTAGTTAACATGTTTAATTGATTAGATTTTCGAGGTCACAGGTTAATTTAAGGTCAATAAAATGCATCTCAAAGATGAAATGCCGTTACATTAATAGTCGCTATAACCTCCAGACTTTCGAATGCAAGCCTGCACACGTGCATGCATTGTGTCATACAGGTGCCGAATGTCACTTTGTGGTATAAAGTTCCATGATTGCTGTACTTGCTGTATTAATACTGTGATGGTCAGTGCTGCCTTGGGATGACACTGGAGTTCTCATCCAATGATATCCCATACAAGCTCAATGGAAGACAGATCTGGTAATCTCGCTGACCGAGGTAACATGCAGACGCTCTGTAGAGCACGTTGCATACAACGACGGCATGAGGGTGAGCTTTATCCTGTTGAAAAACTCCCCTTGAGTGCTTTTCTTGAATGGCAGCACTACAGGTTGAATTACCAGACTGACGTACACATTTGCAGCCAGTGTGCTTGGGAGAACCACGAAAGTGCTTCTGCTGTGATAGGAAATTCTCCCCAGACCATGACCTCAGATTGTAGGTCCAGTGTGTTTAAGCCGCAAACAGTTTGGTTGCAGGCGTTCCCCTGGCCTCCATCTGACAAACACACGGCCATCATTGGCACCAAGGCAGAACCTACTTTCATCAGCAAACACAACAAATCTCCACTCCATCCTCCAATGAGCTCTGGCTTGATACCATTGACGTCGCGAACGGCAATGACTTGGAGTCAGTGGAATGCATGCAACAGGACGCCTTGCTCGGAGCTGCCCTTGAAGTAACCGATTTCTAACAGTTCGTTGTGTCACTGTGGCACCAACTGCAGCTCGAATTTCTGTCGCAGACGCAGTACGATGCACCACAGCCGTACGCCGAATACGACGGTATTCCCTCTCAGTAGTGCCACGTGGTCACCTGGAACCTGGTCTTCTTGAGACAGTACCATCCCTTGCTCCCAACAATCACGCACAGTGGATACATTCCGTCCAAGTCTTTTTTCTAAATCGCGAAAAGAAAATCCACTTTCTTGTAGCCCTAATTTACGACCTCTTTCCAACTCGGGGAGCTGATGATAATAGCTTCTTCGTCTTCTTAAAGGCATTCATGATCAACCTGAACTCAATTCGTCAAATTTTGAAGATAAATAATGCTCACGAACTTTACAGCACGCATTTAAAGCAAACCTAACTTTAAAGTTCTGAGTGGCGCTACTAGCGCCCCAACACTTATTCGCGAAGCATGAAATTTGAATCAATGTCATCTTTCAGATGTATAAACACGCCTACAAAATTTTGTTTAGCTAACACAAGTCTTTACTGATGTTGGGATTTTTTTTTCCGTTAGTGTATATTTCACCCATCCTAGCAAACAAAAAATAAAGCAAACAGAGCTTTATCCAACCCTTCAAGATCCTTGACCTTGAAAAGAACAGGCTGATCAGAAGCGTCCTCATTGTTATTATTATTATTATTATTATTATTATTTAAGGAAAAAAAATGTGATTAGGGTAATAATTATCCCAGTGCGTGTGTTTTACGGTTTGATTTACTTTTATATTGCTGAATGTTTTTGTTTTGATACTTTAAGCTTATAATGATGCTTATTGCCTCATAAAATATGTGCTTTTTTACTTACCCATCATACGTTAGTATAGGGTTACAATCGTTTTGAAAAATGAAAAAAAAAATGACCAATTTACACGTTTCAGACACTAGAGATTCCGAAAAACATATTTTTAGAAAAAAAAATTGCCGTTCGTCTATCTGTCTGTAAAAGCTCTATCTCCCGAACACATTGAGATAGAGACATGAAATTTGGTGTATACTTAGTATGTAATAATGAAAATAAGAATCGAAGGAATCCAGTAACCTCGATTATTCGGGACTATTTTTTCGAACTCTCGAAATATTTGTTTTGATGAAAGGTATCTTAAAAATTTCAAAATTTTTTATTTCGATTAGTAAATTTAAAAGACAATTAAAAAAACATAAATTTTGCATAAAAACGAAATCGATCAGATGATTAGTTGCCGAGATATTTTTAATACTATTTTCTACACTCTTCGATTTTTCATGACGAATAAATGTCAATAATAGCTTATCGTGAATGTCATATTCATTTGACATTAACACATTACACTTGTTTGTTTTGCCATCAAGCGATTTTTATTTTAACGTTTAATTCTTTTTTTATTAATCATTTACTAATTTATTTGTTTTTTCGTCACTTAAAATAAAAATTATGCCAATTTGTATAATTTACGAGTTATTTGGCGATTAATATAATTTGCCGAAATGGGTCGACGGTATAATAAATTTGTACCCACAATTCTGTAATAGAGCATTTCTACATATTAAAAATATTTAAATATATGTTTGAATTTTACTTTGGAGATGCAATTCATTTTATTAATAGTATACATATATTTTATTTTCATATTTTATATTATGCATTGCATTTCTATGATGAGTAAGTATTACGGTGGCCCCCAATGACTAGTTTTCATCTGAGTTTGCAAAATTCCTCCAAGGCAGAGCAGCCAAGAAAAGAAAAAAAAATCTTTATTATTTAACAACAACAACAACAAAAAAATTAATAAAAACTTTTGAGTATTTGCTGAACATTCATTTGTTTCAAACTCTTAATTTTATTATTGCGTGAACTTGGGTTATTGATAATTAAATAATCTTTTATATATTGAAACAATAGTACATTGTAATAAGTACAACAACACCAGTTTTCTCTTCTTGCTAAGAATTGAAGATAAGAAAAATGAAAAGACAGATATCCATAATATAGTTCTTTGTAAGTTCTCAAAATGAAATTTTAAGATGATTCCCTTCAGAGTATTTTTAGGCCCAAACTTCTTTTAAGTTACAATCAAAGTGACTGAGATAAACTTAAATTTGTAACTATCAATATTTTATTTACCCAACCATTGTGAGTTCAAAAAGTCAGAAATTGCACATCAAGCGTAGCAAATGAGATGCGTTCATATTCTAACGAAGTTTTAAAAATATTCAAATCTTGGTGTAATAGTATATAGTATACAGTACTTCGAATACATTATACTAATCGAAATCTTTTGTTTGATCCTGCGATTACTATCTACTTTCTGTTATACAGGAAGTAACTTTTCGTAAGCATTAACAACGTATGTAAATTTCATAAAATGTGAAATAGATTAATATATTTAAAACGCACCCCAAACAATGTTTCTCCCTTCTATAACATTATATAATGGAATAGTTTTATGTTGACCTGTATATTAATAATAAATATTATTTTCATCACAGATTATACAGAATGTATATTTTAGTGCATACTTCATAGATTCATAACAATTTTATTATGTTCGACAGAATGTAACATCATTAAAATGCATTTGAAAATTTTTTCCCATTGGCCATATTGTAACAAAATACTTTTGCTTGTCCCTGTAATGAAACTATACATCCGATTTTCATAAAATTTGAAATGACTAGACAAAATTACACAACAATTTTATGTTTGAAATTTCAAACGATTCGGTTGGGCAATTATTGCACTGTTACAAGCGGACGAACAGACAGACAAATGGACGGACGGGACTGAACGATGACTGTATTTGTCACATATTTACATAATTACGAACGCACCTAAAAATCGCCAAAAGTGCATTGCATTTACAAATGAGGTAATTTAAATTTCATAAGTCATCATTCAGTGGTATGGCAACCTTACAGACCTAAAATTAATTAAATGGCTTCAGGTAGAAATCATTAATAAAATTATTGTATTTGAGTTGGTTATAAGATTTTTGATTTCGGATTCAGCAAGCATATAATGCGTAATTATTGACCGCATCGGATACATGCAACAGAATTTTTTAGTCAAATATATTTAGATAGAAACTGAAATCCTTATCTACTCATACAGGTGAAGTATAAAGACATGTTGATGCTTATTCTAAATGGCAGACATCTTAAAAAAAAGAGTCCTTTAAAACACAAATTTATTTATTTCTGTTTTATTTTTGTTTTTACCTTGAAGTAAGGAGATAAATCGATAGTTAAATATGTATATATATTCAGAAAAGAAATAATTTATGTCCTTCACTTTTGTAATACTAGTCAGATGTATCAATACAAATTTTTTTTAATCTTTTACATGTTAATTTTTTTTTACTGAAAAATTCAGCCTAGCAGCGCCACCAGTTCCGTTGCTTACGACAAAATCTAGTCAACAACTAACTAAGTATAACTATATATATATATAACTATAAGTAATATATATATATATAAGTATAACTATATACATATACATAACTATAAAGTGTAAAACGTATAAATCCATCGAAAACCGGAAGTTGAATTTTTCCAATACTTTCATGTAAAGATTTAAGGAAGAAAAATGGGTTAAGTTCTCAAATTTAGCATAAAAGAAGTAGATAATTTAGAAAGAAATTGGTTTTAGTGATTAACGCTATATACATAGCAGTCTTATTTGAAGCTCTTCACCATGTAGGCTCTAGGCTCTACTGCAAAAAATGTTAGGTTCCTAATTTAATTATTTGCCTAAAAGATTGAAAAAAAAGTTTTTAGTGTAGTTTAAAGCTTCTATAAGCATAGCCAGGTTTTGTCCTTTGTATTTTGTAATGTCCGATCATAGGAATATTTATTTTAGACGTCATGAAGAAAAATAAATAAATAAATAAATAAAATAATTTTATTGTGTTTAAAAAACATTTATGTCGATTTTTTTCGGCATTTCTTATAGTCCAAAAGAACTAAGAGCGAAACAAAAAGCTTTTTTCTATGTTCATCATAGAAATTTCTGTACATTTTGCATTTTCTAGCATTTTAACAAAATATTTAGTTTAAAACAAATGGCAGGCAATCTTGAATCTTTCTTTGGGATTTTTTGTTCAAAAGCTAAAATATAAATAAAGTAAAATAGGGGAAAATACTCTTATAAATGTATACTAAGATTTAAAACAGTGGAGAAATAAAGTTAAAAAGTCAAAATGAAGATTTTAAACATCTAGCTGTCGAAGAAAGAAAATATTTATATATGCTGCATTTTAAAAAATAAATCTACAGTTCGTAGTAGAAAATCAAAATTATTTTTTAGATGAAGATTGGATATTAGAAACTTAAAAGCAAACTCAGTGAAACCTACTAATAAAAGATACCAATGGGACTAATTAATATATCCCTTAAATTGAGATGAATTTTATTAGGAAGTAGGGTTAGAAAAAAATCGTAATGCATACATAAATGCGTAAAGTCATTTGATTTGAATCAAACTATCCAAGATGACAGGAGATCTTAACAAGGGTAAACAGTAATAAAATATAAATAGAGGTGTAGTGGGAAGAATATGAAGTACTAGTGAAAAATGCTCCAAGGAGCAGTGCAAAAGCAGAATATGATTTTAATTGAGCATTAAAAAGTAATGGACAAGTGCTTCTGTTAATTACTGAGTATGAGGAAGGATAAGGGATCCCTTCTTGGCTACAACTCACTTCAATGCCAACTTTGAAAAAATCATATTTGCGCTTTTTCCATATAAAAGAAATTTGCGGTTCTTTAGTAGAATTTTCCACCGTGCTTTAGATGTTAACCAGGGGTGTAGTCATAAAAATAACATAAGATATATGCTCTAAGCAGAGGGATATTCTAGAATGTGTATACTATAAGCTTTCTTGAAAAACAGAGAGTATATGGTGTTCTATTAAAAAGTCCAGAAGGTGTACGGCGTATAGCCTGTACTACATCTCTGATGTTAACTGCACTGTTCACTCTGCACTATACTACAAATCAATTTTCTGTGCAATTATACACTTAGGGTATGCTTGGTGGCAGTGCATGAATGTGATACCTGCAGGAACTAGGTATCTGGCATTATGTCGCCTTCCTTTACATTTATGTCTAATTAAGCTGCATCTTTACTGGTTACGTCTTTACACTATACATTTTTATAGTAACTGCGACTGATTTGTTTTCACGGAAAAAGCGCAAATATGATTTTTTCAAAGTTGGTATTGAAGTGAGTTGTAGCCAAGAAGGTATCCCTTATCCTTCCTCATACTCAGTAATTAACAGAAGCACTTGTCCATTACTTTTTAATGCTCAATTAAAATCATATTCTGCTTTTGCACTGCTCCTTGGAGCATTTTTCACTAGTCCTTCTATTTTTCCATATTCCATAGGGATACTGCACAACTTGTTTTGTATTTTATATGTAGAAAACAAAATCTTATTTGTATTGAAATTAAAAAATGCTACATACTCTAATACTCTGGTGTTACAAATTAAAAAACAGTTTTTTACTAAAGTGAATAAAATAATAAATCCTTTCAAAGAATAGATTTTTCATTCAAATGTCCATTATTTTTGCCAAAAACAGGAACTTTTTTTATGCAAGAGTAAAGTTTGATACAAAAACCATGCTTCTTTTTTTTTCTTAATCCGTATTTATTACGGACTTATTAAAAACGTACTCCACCGCTTTTATAGGAAACGATTGCTTTACTGTGTTATGGAGCATTCTCATTGGCTATAAAGAGGCATTCTATAAAAGCCGTGGAGTGACTCTGCAACAAATGGGTCAAATTTTTAACAGTGCACTGTTAAAAATCTGCTGCATTTTGCTGCAACGCCCTCCACCACTTGTATATAATATCTCTATTCCAACCAATGAGAAAGCGCCATTTCACGGCCAAGTAACCGTTTTCTATACAAGCAGGGGTGTGCGTTGCAGCAAAATGCAGCAGATTTTTAACAGTGTGCATATCCTTGGCGCTATAGTTTACAGGAGTGGTACATTGTTCAAAATTTGAAACTTTTGCTGCATCGCCACTCCATCGCTTTGATAGAATATCTCTATTTTGATCGATGAGAATCCTCGATAATGCATTTAAGTAATCGTTTTCTACTTATCTACTATATCGTTTCCGTATATTTATTTTTTCAATCAGCACCAAGGTGCGCACTTTATTAGAAGACGCGCTCTATTAGAGGGCGCATTCTATTAGAATAAATACGGTATATACTTATAATAAATATACTTTGTTAAAGTACAGGGCCCCAATATTTGACAGGTATGCCAGGCATTTTTGCCATTGATGCCATTGTGCTAAAAACAAAATATAAATAAATGAAAAAAATGGATAAAATATAAATTTGGCATGGTGCAAAAAATTGCCTAATTTAAAATTAAAAATGAAATTTGACAGCCACCAGGGCTAGACGCCGTGCATAATTATTCAGTAAATGATTCATTAACACTAGAACGCCCGGAAATTCTACTCAAGTTTGAAAATAATATTTCTCACCAGAATTTTTATTCAAAATTATTTAATTGATTTATTTAACGTAAATTTGCGTGGATTAGATTTAAATTATTTCAAGAAAAATTTTCTGGTTCGAATTGAAATTTAGTTACATGATTGGAGTCGAATCGACTCCATCCGGGCGTTCTAGTGTTAAAAAATGACAAAAATCAGCATGTCAAAAATTTCAAAAAAATTCATAATTCGTTAAAAAATTAAGTTAAAAATAAGAGAAAAAAAGCATTCTGTATTTTTTTATGCTTCATCGAATGGTGTAACTGGTTTTTCTCTCCGATGATCACAAGTACCTTAGATTGATGACTGCTATTCTTTTATTTCATCTTGTAAAAAAACTGTTTAACGTAAAGCTATGAATTTTTGCAGGATTAATTAGCATCGCAAAATCTTTAAAATAAACTTTACCGCAACATTCTATCTGCAATAGAACGTTAGATATACCCATTTATGACCAAGTTTGGAAAATACGCATTTTCAGAAAAACCGCCCAGCGAAATAACGTTTTCTCGATGACTACCTCGGGATAAAAAGTTTGCCTTTTGTTTAAAAAAAAAAAAAAAAAAAAAATAAGTTTTTATCTTTAGTAGTTTTCGAGAAAAGTGCTGTGACACAAAATTTTTGTCCGATTTTCAGAATACTCTACAGTACACCTACAGTATGCCATAAAAAAAAATAATTTTTGTGCTATGTTGTGCTTCTTGGTCAGACGAACATTTTAAAAAAAATCATCAAAATTTGATAAGTATTTAGTTAGTTATTGCAAAAAGAAAAATTGAAAAATCCGTGTGCATTATCGCTCAATCATATTATTGTTGCGCGCTGCCGCGCGCACAATGATACGGAGGCATAAGCCGTATAAATACTGATTTTTTAAAGAAACTCTGTAAGCCCCTTATTTCTCAAATTATATAATGTATACTCTCTGGCTATGCGTACCCTCTGCCCATCAGGGGTTGCCAGTTTCGCCTCCAATTTTAATTGAAAATTTTTAAATTCATCCTGGAAATTTTGAAAAGAGAATTTTCACTTAAGGTGCAACACTAGTCACAGGAAAAAACCCGGATAATAATGTAAAGTCTGTGGGAACGTTCTTTTCAGATATCTCGCTCAAACTTTAATATTTTTACTTTTTTTTGCATAGGATAGCTGAAGACAATCCACAACCGGCATAGTTTTTACTTTTTCAATTTTGGTTTCAAATTAAAAAAAAGAAATACTTTAAATTTCAAAACCGGTTGAAATCGGTTCTGAAATTGAAACTATCATAATATAAAAAATATATAAGCAAAATAAAAAAAAGTAAAAACTAGGCCAGTTGTGGATCGTCCTCAGCTATCCTATGCAAAAAAAATATGTAAAAATAAAATTTGAACGAGACATTTGAAAAGAACGCTCCCATAGACTTTACATTATCATCCGGGTCTTTTTCAGTGACTAGTGCGGGGCTTAATTAGTTTGCTTGGTTCTTATGCTCAACAGTATAGTCACTTAAAGGGTATCGAGTTGTCGTCAACATTACGCCCAGTCTACTGATGAATGTTTTACAATTAATGAGCCACTGAGAAGAATAGTCTAACTGTAATATAAAACATACGTAACAAGATTTTAACAATTTAAAAATTTAATATTATAAATTAGTGGTAAAAAGATAATTTTATTTTACATAAAAATAGAAGTATAATAATAAGAAGAGAAAAACAAAAATAAACAAAGAGAAAACTATCAATATGTCTCTCATTAAATAATGCATAAAATTCAGTTATTTTTTACTGTAAGTACCGAGTAAATCGTGCTCAGTAAGAACCAGATTTAACAATATACTCAATTTGACGATACATTTTAATCCTCCAGATACATCTATATTTCTTTCTATGTTGAATGATTTGTAATTTAATGACAGTTTTCTACAATTTAACGATAATTTTGAAGAATGTCTTACATTTTAAATGCATGATGTTTTAGTTACCAGAATCGCCATTTTTTCTGTTGTATGGTTATTAGATAGATGTATAATAATGAAGAATTTTACTTAGTTTGTTTGTATGTATGTCGGCCGATTATCTACACTAAGGGATATAGGCCCTATGGGGTGGGATGCCCTCCATGGGGGTCTTTCTAAGGGAACCTAACACGTATTTACACAAGGCTCGAAGAAAACCACGGAAAACTCCGAACGGTTAGGCCGATGGTCGCGATTGGGTTCGAACCCCAGCACCTACCGTCTACCAGTTTGAGGTCAGAACCTCTCGGCCACTGGTGGGGCTGAATTTTACTTAGAGGAATGTAGACTCAGTTTGGTATGATATTCTTTGTAGAATTTTTTTATTTATAGATGCAAGCACCGTCAATCTCATGTTCTAGCTTGTAAATTACAAAGTATTAAAGAATTTTTTGGCGACACGAGCAAAATCAAACGATCAAAATTCTATGACAAATAAACAAATTTCGATTGATTTAGATTCTGATTATGAGGCAGATTCATTATACAATCGCAAAAACTTATTTCAACTGAATCAAACGTAGATGCATTATGGAAAAAAATATTTAATGGATATTTAAATGGAAAAAAAGATAGTATATCCGTTCATAATAAATTAAAAATAAATTAGTAAACGAAAACAATTAAATTAAACAGTTTAAAAGTAAAAATATAATATTAAACTTTTCGAAGTTCCTCCTCTACAATGTGATAAAGAAATTCACTAGATATGACATAAATTCAAGTTGCAGTGTAGATCATGTGTCACTAACAATTAAACACGGAGGTAGATATTTTTTAAATTACACATACAGCTGGAAATGATGTGGCCATAATTAGTAAAGTTAAAAAGGAGATCAGTATTTGAGTCAACTTAAAATGGCATATTCAATTAGAGTTGAACTAGCTTCATGTACAAAAATTAATTAGGGGGGTGAGTATTTGATTATAATTAAAATGGCATATTCAGCTAGAACTGAACAAGCTTCAATTCCGTGATTAATTATTTGTCTGAACTGCAAATTGAATTTATGTTAGCTCTCGTGAATTCAGTGATTTCCATAACTGATGTTAATCTCTTAGAAGTTTTAAACCTTTTACTATTATTTTATAAATAATTTCCTTTTTTTAAACTGTCTAATTGTCTGCATTTATGTATTTGTTTTAAATATTTAATGAAGTTTGATATGTATGGGAATTATTATACGAATTTTGGTAGAATTAAAAAGTTTCAATCACTGAATATAATTAAGAAAAATGCTATTAATTTTCAATATTTTTTTATCATTTAAAATATAAATTTAATGATCTAAATTTAAAAATAATCAACTACTTATAACTTGTAAATTTTTGAAACTTTAGTAACTAAATTTTATGTAGCTTTACTTCATCAAATGAAATCCCCGATTTAATGATAAAATCTATTTCACGAGAATTTCGAAAGACCATTTTGCTATGGTTTAATCGGGGTTTCACTATTCAAAAGTTTTCAGCTTAACTACTTTTAACAATGTGCGTTTATTTAAAATTAGTAATTAGTGTTACTTCAGTGTAATAGGCAATTTATTATTAGAACATTTTACGGAATGCTTCATTGGGATTATCAACATCAATTTACAAATATTAATTTCGAAATTGATTTGGTATTTCCGGAGGTTCCATGAAAATCGTAATTAGGAAAGTTTTTAAAAGGTCTTTCGCTCTTTTTACATCTTTTAAATGTCGACTCTTTTAGAAACTGGTCTTAGAGGGCATTTATATTTTATAAGTATGTATCATGGGAAATTTTTACCCTTTGTATCACCGTGTTGCAGATCTGCAATCAGTGACGTAGCTAGAATGGGTGACATCCGGGGCGGATGTAAATGGTGTCCCCCCCGCCGCCTCATCCGTCAGATTTTTTTTTTGTTTTGTTTTTTGTTTTTAGAAAGTATTTACATCTTATAAATAACTACCATGTCAAATTTCAAATTTCTCGGCAATTCAGTAGCATAAAAACATTTTTAGAACGCTTTTTTTTCTTGAACCCCTTCTAAATTGTGCCATCGACATAAAATATAAGCTGCATTGGAGCATGACCTGATACCATAAACTAGCAACCATTAATTTTGAAACCGACTTGTTCTTTCCTGAGATTTCATAAAAATCATATTAATCTTATTAAATGTTTTCGAAATGTTAGATTTAAACTTAAATTTTGAACTCAAATTCTGAATCGTTGGGAGGGATTAAGAAGCGCAAACTGAAATGTGTTCAGGAGTTGAAATTTAACCGCCCATCCCATCGAACACAGTTCACTTTTGCGCTACTTAAACACTTGCGACGATTCAGAATTTGATCTCAAAATTTAAATCTAAGCATTTGAAAGCATTTAATGAGATTTTAAAAAAGACGGTTAAAAATAGTTGTACGCTACTCCAATGTCTAAGGCGCCCTCTATCGGCAATTGTGAAATTTATCTTTAAAATTTATTTTCAAGAAAACACTGATTTAACCCTTTCGTGGTTATAAGCGCGTATACGCGCCCAGAATACCACTTAATTTGCATTGCGAAATGCCATACGGACACCGGAATTTTTAAATGAAAATTTAAATTTTACAAAGAACGTAAAAAAAAAAAAAAACGTTTGTATATTATGAAATAAATTTGTTTTTAAATACCGGTGTCATTCAATCATTTTAGTATTTTATAATTAGAAAGTCTTTAACCATCAAAAGGGTTAAAGAGTGGAAAAACCGCAAACGAATCGACTAATTTTTGCGTTTTTTATAATCGTTTGAAATTTAAACCCTCTGAACACAGTTCAATTTGTGCTACTTAACCACTCTCAACTATTCAGATTTTGAGCTGAAAATTTAAGTTTAGGTCTAAGCTTACGAAACCATTTAATGAGATGAAAAAATCACGGCAAAAAAATAGTTTTTCATTACTTCAAAGTCTAAAGCGCCCTCTGTCGGCATTTTTCGAAATTTATCTTTATAACTTATTTTTAAGAAAATACCAACAGAAAGAATAGTTTTAGTTAAAATCGCAAATCAATTGACCATTTTTTACGTTTTTTATGTGTATTTGAAATTTTGGACCCCAAACTTTAACGGCGGCTATCTCCTTTGGAAAACGTTTGGGACCCTTGGTTTCCTATTTACTATTACTCGCCTTGATGTGTTCTATCACCCCCTAGTGTATATACCATTAGTTTAGGGGCACCCTGTATATATATATACTTTTGCAAAAAGAGATTGGGTGTCACGCCTTAGAGGGTGGACCGGCCTCTCCGCCCACCGCTTGCTACGCCACTGTCTGCAACATACATAAAAGTCAATAGTACTTATACAGTAAGCTTTTAAAACACGGATTTATTTGTTGCTCCTATTTCCCAACACACCAGTTAATACAAATTTATCATAGGAATTCTCAACAGACGAAGATATTGAATTAATTTCTCATACCAAAAATTTTCTTTATCATTTGAGAAGCTGCAGGTCGATATTGCAAAATTAACTTAGTAAATTTTGTCAAATTAAAAAAGTTAAAGAAATCCAAAAATAGATTTTTTTAAACGTAATTTTGAATGCTTTAATACTTTGCATATTAGAAATATATCCCAAACAATCCCATAATAATCGAAATTAGAACATTTTTAGAGCTTTTTCTGCTCATTTTACAATTTTAAATTTTGAATTCTTGAGAAACTGCTCTTAGAGAGCATTTATATCTCGCAAATAACTACGATGCTAAATTTCAATTTTCTAGGTCCTCCAGTATCCTACTTGCTTCTATTACTTTTGAAATCAGTTTGGTATTTCTTAAGATTGCATAGAAATCGCAATTTAAAACGTTTTTTTTAAAAAAATTCCGCACGTTTTTAATATTTTATGGTTTTTTTTTACTGTTTTTAGAATGTATTTACATCTTATAAATAACTACCATGTCAAATTTCAAATTTCTCGGCAATTCAGCAGCACAAAAACATTTTTAGAACGCTTTTTTCTCTTGAACCCCTTCTAAATTGTGCCACCGACATAAAATATAAGTTGCATTGGAGCATGACCTGATACCATAAACTCCCGAGATTTCATAAAAATCATATTAATCTTATTAAATGTTTTCGAAATGTTAGATTTAAACTTAAATTTTGAACTCAAATTCTGAATCGTTGGGAGGAGTTAAGAAGCGCAAACTGAAATGTGTTCAGGAGTTGAAATTTAACCCCACACCCCATCGAACACAGTTCATTTTTGCGCTACTTAAACACTCGCGACGATTCAGAATTTGATCTCAAAATTTAAATCTAAGCATTTGAAAGCATTTAATGAGATTTAAAAAAAGACGGTTAAAAATAGTTGTACGCTACTTCAATGTTTAAGGCGCCTTCTATCGGCAATTGTGAAATTTATCTTTAAAATTTATTTTCAAGAAAACACTGATTTAAAGAGTAGTTTTAGGAAAAACCGCAAACGAATCGACTAATTTTTGCGTTTTTTATAATCGTTTGAAATTTAAACCCTCTGAACACAGTTCAATTTGTGCTACTTAAACACTCCAACTATTCAGATTTTGAGCTCAAAATTTAAGTTTAGCGCCCTCTATAGGCATTTTTTGAAATTTATCTTTATAATTCATTTTCAATAAAATATCGACATAAAGAATAGTTTTAGTGAAAACCGCAAATCAATCGACCAATTTTTCCGTTTTTTATAATTATTTGAAATTTAAACCCTCTGAACACAGTTAAGTTTGTGCTACTTAACCACTCCCAACTATTCAGATTTTGAGCTGAAAATTCAAATTTAGGTCTAAGCTTACGAAACCATTTAATGAGATGCAAAAAAAAACACGGCACAAAATAGTTTTTCATTACTTCAAAGTCTAAAGCGCCCTCTATCGGCATTTTTCGAAATTTATCTTTATAATTTATTTTCAAGAAAATAGCAACAGAAAGAATTGTTTTAGTGAAAATCGCAAATCAATTGACCATTTTTTCCGTTTTTTATGTGTATTTAAAATTTTGGACCCCAAACTTTAATGGCGGCTATCTCCTTTGGAAAACGTTTGGGACCCTTGGTTTCCTATTTACTATTACTCGCCTTGATGTGTTCTATCACCCTCTAGTGTATATATTATTAGTTTAGGGACACCCTGTATATATATATACTTTTGCAAAAAGAGATTGGGTGTCACGCCTTAAAGGGTGACAGCCGGGATGGACCGGCCTCTTCGCCCACCGCTTGCTACGCCACTGTCTGCAACATACATAAAAGTCAATAGTACTTATACAGTAAGTTTTTAAAACACGGATTTCTTTGTTCTTCCTATTTCCCAACACACCAGTTAATACAAATTGATCATAGGAATTCTCAACAGACGAAGATATTGAATTAATTTCTCATACCAAAAATTTTCTTTATCATTTGAGAAGCTGCAGGTCGATATTGCAAAATTAACTTAGTAAATTTTGTCAAATTAAAAAAAGCTGAAGAAATCCAAAAATAGATTTTTTTTAAACGTAATTTTGAATGCTTTAATACTTTGCATATTAGAAATATATCCCAAACAATCCCATAATAATCGAAATTAGAACATTTTTAGAGCTTTTTCTGCTCATTTTACAATTTTAAATTTTGAATTCTTGAGAAACTGCTCTTAGAGAGCATTTACATCTCGCAAATAACTACGATGCCAAATTTCAATTTTCTAGGTCCTCCAGTATTCTATTTGCATCTATTACTTTTGAAATCAGTTTGGTATTTCTTAAGATTGCACAGAAATCGCAATTTAAAACGTTTTTTAAAAAAAAAATTCCGCACGTTTTTAATATTTTATGTTTTTACTGTTTTTAGAAAGTATTTACATCTTATAAATAACTACCATGTCAAATTTCAAATTTCTCGGCAATTCAGCAGCACAAAAACATTTTTAGAACGCTTTTTTCTCTTGAACCCCTTCTAAATTGTGCCACCGACATAAAATATAAGCTGCATTGGAGCATGACCTGATACCATAAACTAGCAACCATTAATTTTGAAATCGGCTTGGTATTTCCTGAGATTTCATAAAAATCATAATTTAGAACGTCTTTAAAATGCTTTTAGCACAATTTTCAACAAATTTTACATTTCGATTTTTTTTTTACTGATTTAGTTTTGATTGTTACACATTGCAAATAGCTATCATGATAAATTTTAAGTTTCAAAATCCTTCAATATCTTCAGTATTGTTTTGCGTTTTTGTTTCCTGTTTTTGTATTCAGTTTTTAGCTTCTGCACGCCTTTGGCGATTGTGCTCCAAAACACTAAATGTAGCCTATAGTGGAATAAGGTCTGACACCATCAATTTGTAATCAATTATTTTGAAATCGGTTTAGTATTTCCTAATATAACATACACTGTAAAACATTTGTGTAACATTACTCCATAAGATGGGTGGCAGTTGCTATCTCCATTTTATGGAGTAATTTTTTTCACTTATATAATGGAGTAATTTAAATACCGGTTATATCGGTTACAGTATTCCATAAAATTGGTGGCAGCCTACGTTATAGAAATGCTTTACAATGTATAAATTGAAATTTAGAACGTTTTTAGAATGCTTTTCGTGCAACTTCATCCTTTTTAAATAGCTTAATAAATGTTAGTATAAGTATTTACCGTAAGTATTATTTAGTATTATTTATTAGTATTCATAAATAAGTATTATTTATGTCGTAATAATACTTAGTCGTCATAAATAAGTATTATTTATGTCGTAATAATACTTAGTCGTCATAAATAAGTATTATTTATGTCGTATAAGTAGTTACCATGCCAAATTTGAACATTCTAGTTCCTTTACTGACACAGTAATCGCATATTTTGCTAACTAATTGTCTAGGGGTTGTACCATGGACATAAAATATACAGTGTAGAAATTGCAATTTAGAACGTTTTTAGAACGCTTTTTGTGCAACTTCATCCCTTTTAAATAGCTTAATAAATGTCCTTATAGTGCATGTATGTCGTATAAGTGATTACCATGCCAAATTTGAAAATTCTAGGTCCTTTACTGACACAGAAATAGCATTTTATGCAAACTAATTTTCTACGGGCTGTACCATGGACATAAAATATAGCCTATGTTTAAAAAGGGATGGGCAGCAGCATTTTGCTACTATTACTTATAAAATAGGTTTGGTAGTTTCAGTTTTATATTTCTTTATAGTATTAGTACATATTTTGACAATAACTTTCATTGTTTATTAAGTTAAATAAAAGAGTGCAAAAATAATGTTAATAAATATTTATAGGGTTTGTTTCTTTTATTTTTTATATTAATTATAATTTTCGTTATTTGTTAAGTTAAATAAAATAATGTACAAATAATGTAAACAATAAAAATAATTTGATTAAATGTTTATTTTTTATATTAAAAATGACTATCATGATTTGTTAAGTTAAATAAAAGATTTAAAAACAATTTAAATATTAAAAAGAATTTGAAAAAAAAAATGTTTGTGGGGTTTATTTCATTCCTTTTATTTTCTTTGTTTTGATATTTCATTAAACATTTATCACTAAAGCGGAAAATATTTTTCTTTAAAGTTGCGACCTTATCTTTTAAACTATCAAAGCATTTCATTAATAAAACTTGTTTCCATTCTAAATCTGTAAATTTATTTCCGAACATTAGCAAATCTTTCTGGCACATCGTATTGTTTATTTTATCTCTGAATCAGCTATCGCCATTGCCTTCAAATGTAGCGCAAACATTCTTTTTCTGATTTTCTGAATGATGAAAACAAAAATTGCAATCAATATTTCACATTTATTACATTTGTCATGTTTACATCTTAATATGGTTTAATGTTTTTTTTTCTTATTTAAATTGTAAATTTCAGAGATAACATAAAGACGACACGGTATATGTTTGTTTTCACAATGAATACTAGTAATTCATTAAAAATAAAGATAGGGGTATCTCTTTATTTTAAAATATGTAACTAATGCTGCCTCTACCGTAATTGAATTTATTGTGACTGTTTGACTTATTTGGTTTCTCTTTCAGTTGTTTTAAAAAACCATTCCACATAAAAACGTGAAGACTAATACTTTTATAGAGAAATGTATGATAATGACACTGAAGCTCACATTTTCTAAATCAAAGAAACATTAAATAGCTATTTAATGTTAAAATTGGTGAAAATAATTCAATTAAAATATTTTTATAGAACCAAAAAATATGCATAGTAGTTTAAACATATTTCACAGGCACCTATATATATTACAGGCACTATCATTAATACCATCTGTTTGTATTTTTGTTATTAAAAATAAATTTTTCAAAAATTTCTATGTGAAAGTTTAAAGAATGTAACGCACAATTTCTGAATACTTAGTTCCAAAGTGTTTCGACTGCATAAAAATGTTTCAATAATTGCGCTAATTATGATTAAAAATGCGTCTCAGAGTAAACAACGTTTAAGATTGTTTCCAAATCCGAGCTAGCTACTTTTAAACCTATATATAAATTCATGTTATTCGAAAACGCATGAAATTGACGGATGTTTTTATTCAGAAATTATTTAATCCAACTCGATTTTACAGTCTCAAGCCTTGCAATTTTATGCATTTAAATTTAAAAATGAGTTAGGAAATGCGGAATTTTTTTCGCATAATTGAACGGACAATTTCTGAATCGCCAAAAATATTTAAAAGTGGTTTATTTCTAATATGTCATTTTCTTAAATTGCTCGGAAGCTTTCTCTTGACAACTCGATTTTCTTTGATTTAATATGCAATCGACACAGATTTTTAGACGACATGTATTTCTTAGGATTGAACTAAATTTACTTATTGTTATTAAACTAAATTATATTCCGTGGAAAAATATTTCAACTAAATTTCTATATTTTCAACTAAATTTTAAAAATAGTAATTTTTCTAAAATATACAAAATTTTCGGTTCAGATATAATCTATTAATTCGTAAAGCTTTTGAATAAAAATATTAGTAAATAAAGGAAAAAGAAGCTCGCACACAATGTAAGAAAGATATGTTTTTAGAATTTTTATATAAACCATTTAAAGTATAATTTTAATCTTCGGTTAAATTGGGAACATTTTAGTCAATTACTTGCGTAGTTATAGAGTTTTTTGTGATTCATTGCAAAAGGATCAAGATTTGTCTTTCATACATCATCTGATCGCAAAATAGATTTTCTTTGAAGATTTGACAGATTTGTATCTTCTTAAATAAATAAGATAACAAAAAATAGTGTAAAACTATTTTATCAGCGTTTTATCTTCATCTTGTAAACCTTGCCTATAATTCAGGATTTTTCCTAAACAACTCCTTCCAATACATTAATTTGACTTTGGTATCGAACTCGATTATGAAAACTTCATTGCTGCGTTTTTATGCGTTTAGTAAAACGCGAAAACATGTGAGTTTGTTAAAAACTACATACCGTAAAATGGGGTGAATCGGAACACTTTTCAACTTTAACGTTAAAAGAAAGCAACAGCTGTTTTTTTATTTATTTTTATTTTTCTACTAGAAACTTCGGTCTTGTTTTGTTCTTTACTTTTTAAGCAAAAACGAAGCATTTTTACTGTTTATATACATATTATTTAATTTTTTAATGGCATTCCGATTCACCCCGCAGATAGGGGTGAATCGGAACAAATGTTATAAATTTTAATTATTCCGATTCACACTTTAATAGGGTTAATAAAAACGTGTAATAATGATAAGGGAGGAATAGGAATACGTAGTTACTGTAAATCAAGCCTTTATTTTATCTACAAGTAAAGATATGTCTTTTTAAAAATTAGAAAACAACTTTGAAATCAAGATAAATTAAAATTTCTTGTAAGAAATTATATTCAAATTGCAGAAGTAGATTTTAATACAAATTCAGCCCTGTTCTGTGTTAACCTTTACTAGTAGTCATTGGGTAAGTGAAAATATTGAGTAGTTCCAATCGCTGCATGTATTATTACGATCTACTAATACGCCCTCATCCCCAGCACTTAGTACTGTTTGCATTCCTCTCTTTTTTTAATTGGTTTTTCATTTTGAAATGTTTGTGTAATGTTGTGGATGTCAGAGAATAATTTTGTGCAGTTTTTCTAACTAATTTGCTATTTTTAAATTCCTTTATTGTGTGTTCCATGTCTGTTGGATTAGGCGTTGACTTTTTTGTTTAACCAAGTAATTTCTTGACACCTTTAAACTCTTCAAGTAATTAGAATAAACAAAATATTGTTACAACACATATTTACACATATGTTTGATATATTACATGAAACTATTACTGTATAGAAAAATAAACCATGTGAGAAAACGTGTTCCGATTCACCCCATAAATCTTAAATCACTGATGTTACAAGCCATTTTTCATTTTTTCATGATGTAGTTTAGAAAAAAGTAGAATTTAATACAGCATATCATTTACAGGACTATCATTATTTAAAAATTCCCTCTCTTAGGTTTAAAATACGAAAAATGCAGTAGTTACAGACAAAGTTTTGAGTGGTGCCAGCATGTCGAAACTGAATTTCCCATCTCTTAATGGTGTAACCTTCTTATAAAAAAATTGGCAACTAAAAATATCATCACATATATTTATAATGAATTTATTTGTATGACCGGGAAGTTTCGTTCCGATTCACCCCGCTGTTCCTATTCACCCCATTTTACGGTAACTGTTTGATATGCCTTTTTTTAAGGTAAAGAAAAAAAAATGATAGAAAAAAGCAAGAAAGAAGAAATGAAATTGTTTTAAACTATATTTTTAATTTTTCATAATAGATTTCTCAACGTTTAATAATAAATTAAAAAATATTAAACTAGTAATTGATAAAAGCGTAGTTTTTTAATCAAGCGTGCTTTTAGTTTTCTTCTACAATTTTTCTCTCTTTTTAAAGCTAGAAAATGTTTAATTTTTCAGTTTTACTGGTATTTGATCTATTTTGGGAAACCTATATTGAGTTTTAAATGCATTGTTATTTCAACTCGTGTACAATTCATCAAGTTACAGATAATATTTGTTGATTAAACACCTATATCGTACTGACGAAAAAAAATGACTTAAAATTAACATGTTAAAATATAAGGTATTTGTACACTATATGGACAGGACTCTCAATATGGACACCCCTAATATTTTTAAAGGTAATAATTTTTATCGAGAGATGGCTCAACATTTTCGCGAAGAAAAGCAGTTGAAAAGATAATTAAGGCTGGAAGGTGTAAAAAAGAGCGCTGTTCGCCATTTAGGAGGAAACTTGTTTCGAGATGTGCTGATCTTAATTACTTGTAAGCTTAAATTCCTATTAAGTATGGTAAAATTACATTAAATGTTGAAAAGTGGAGTATTTTAGAAAACTAATAAAACATATTTTCGATTGCTATTGCATATTTTGCTTAAAAATATTTTCCTTATTCATTTGTTACAAGATTTAGTAAAACTACGCCCGGTTCCCAATATGGACAGCTTATGTCCCCATCGACTACAACTGTAAGAAAGAAGAAAATTCAACGTTGCCAAGCAATAAAATGAATAGGCATGAAAACAGTAAAATCTTTGTTCAATAAGATGCCATTTGAACAGTCCCCCAAAAACCTTCCTCCAAAAAACCCTTGTAGAAAAATAAAAAGAAGCGCCCCTCCCAGTAGGATATCTGTTGGCGAAATCGTAGGTATCAGTGGTATGAATTCCTCAACATAGTAGAGCTGGTAAGACTTCTTTTGCAGTATTGATGCTTTTATAAACATGCGGCCATGCATCACATGTGGCATATATGTTCATGAGGATTATATCGGACTTTCTGCCGATGGTGAAAAAGTTTCTATTTGTCCATGCTGTGAGGACTGGGTAATAACAAATGTAAATTTGCAGATGCAGAACCAGATGCAATAAAGCTAAGCAATACCAACAATATTATTTCATAATATTTACTAGAAACTAAGGGGCTTTGCATGGGTCTTCGAAGGTTAAAAACCGAGAATGACCCCCCCCCCCCCTTTTCTAAAATGCATGTGTTTTGAAGATATTTACTGTTTCCCCTCCTCCTCCGAATACTTTAAGATACATTTTTTTATTCTCTCTCCTCTAAAATCCCTTGGAAAAGTGGCTCTTCCATACACACTGTGTAGAAAGTCAATAAGGAAACACCTGTCCATAATAGGGACACGTAGTTCCTTATATGGACACGTGTAAACATTTTTTTTGTTTTTATCATTTAAATAAAACCAGAATAATTACAAAGTCGCTAATTTTAATAATGATAATCAATAGTCCAAGGATAGTGGTCACATATTTTTTGAGTTCTATGACTTGTACATGGTGGCGAAAAAAATACATTTTCCTTAAGGTGTCCATATTGGGTACAGGTACCTTACTTCTGAAAATATTGAAATTCTGCACTGTCACCCGAAACACATCTGTGAGTATAATTTTTATAATTCTAATCTACCAAAAATGAATTAAAAACCCACTACAAAAAGTTTCATCTTTACATACAATAAACATTTTGTGTTAAATAAAAAAGTAAAAAAAAAAAAAAAAAAAAAAGAATTACAAAAGATTTTTTAACTAAAAATATGTATATAAATAAAAAATCATTTGTAAATATACTTTTATCTTTATGATGACGTAGTTTCATAATTTTCGTTTGAACTGTTGTTTTCGTGCACATTATAATAATAAAATGTCTTGGAGTAATAACCCCAAGTGCTAATAATACTCATACTTATGAAGAAATCAAGAAAAATTGCAGTATGCGGCTTTGAGTCATGGAAATCACAAACAATTGCTACAAGTTAATTTTTTTACTTTTGTAGACCTAACAGCTGTAATAAACACCCAAGAAGCACCTGATTTAAATGTTGCTAGGGAAATTTAGTGATGTGAAGACTATATATTTATTGGGAAATACATTGTTTAGGGTATTATTTTAGGGTATTTGATGTACTTTCAAAATGCTGGGGAAAAACGAGGTAACTTGTAGTTTTAAATATATTACACAAAATGTATACCAGGGTATTAATGCCATCCAGTGGTGTGATTATCCATATTGATTCTTTTCAGTGGCAGAACTATAACAAATGTTATTATTATTATTTATTTGTATTTTACGCACAAGGCACCATTATTGTCATTGTTGTAAACTAAAAGGATAAAGAGAAATTTGCATGTCCTAAATGCTGCTAATTTTTTCATGCCAGATGAATAAAATTTCTGATGATTATTACTGCATCCTGATATCGCAGTCAATGTTTAATGAAAGCAATTTGTCAATTTCCAAGACTGTATCGTCCGTATCTTTAGAATTTGGCAATTTATATGCCGTTATTCCACCTTATTTTACACTTTTGCTTGCATGGCATTATTACTCACATGGGTGAGTTACGACGCCAAATATTATTGGTCATGAAATCACGCCATTACATTTTATGAATGCATTGTAACGATTTCAGCCCCGCTCCATGTTCAAGTGTGATAGGCAGCACAATGACATCTCATTTCCATGATTATTATTTATTTTTCTTAGCCTACCAAATTAACAGATACACTATAAAATTTGACAAATAAAACCTTACACACATAAAATAAAAAAAAACAATTAAAATTCTGAAATCCTCGCTGAAAAACAGACACTGTCCCATTCCTCCCACTCTCTCTGATTTTTTTTCTTCTCGTTTCCATCAGTAACTCATATCTCAGCACCGTCTGGCCAACATAGAAGAAACAGCTCGGATTCAGGACACTCAGCCAGGATCGTTTCTTGCGAAATTATAGGCGGGAGTTTCGTGCCAAAGTCAGCAGAGGGGTCGTTACAATATATCTGCTAAAATGTTCTTTCTTGTATGCATAGAAAGTAAAATGCTGTATCAAATCCTATATTTGCTTGAAAAAAACATCTAAAACTAAGCTTCGAGAATTGATAGAAGCAAAACTTTGCATTATTATCCCAGGACACCTAACATAAATCGGACCACTATTTATCTGTTTTTAATTTAAAACTAGTAGATGTGGCAATTTCAAAACTTTCTTCTACATCATACACATTAAGACTTCCAGAAAAAAGAAACATAGCAGCAACACTGGTTTGATAATTTACACCAATATCTAATCTACAACATCTTATTTGAAATTCTTACTGAATCTCAAATTTGATGAAAATTCGTCTATTAGTATTTTGAAAGAGAATTATTGCAGAAATCGTAAAAAAACTGGATAAAAGCGCAACCTGGTGAGTCATTTACTCTAAAATCAAAAGAATACTAATTTATATCACGGACTAACTGAATTTGAAGTTTGATGAAAATCCGTGCATTAGTTCCTGAGATAGAGCTATTATGATAATCATGAATAGTGCCGTATGCAGCGCCACCTGCTTAGTGATTTACTTTAAAAACTAAAGAATATTGATTTATATCAGGGAATAACTACTTCTGAAGTTTGATGAAAATTCGTGCATTAAATCCCGAGATAGAGCTATTGCGATAATCATGAATAACACCGCAAAGCAGTGCCATCTGTTGTGAGATTTATACGAAAACGTAATCAGAATCATATAACATGAACGACTAACAAAATTTGAAATTTTAGGGAAATCCATCTATTAGTTCTTGTGGAAATCATGAGAAAGGCAGCATAGCAGCTCTATGATAGCTTTTGGGCTATATTCACTAAAAATTAATCAGATCCAGTTTTATCAAAGTCTAACTGAATTTAAAGTTTTGTGAAATCCCGTGCACTAGTTCTTGAGATAAAGCTCCCACAAAGTTTATGTCACATACAGACAGAACGACAGACAGACTGACAGACATTTTGTAAAAACATGTTTTTTGGAATCCCTGACCTCTAAAACGTGTAAATAGCCAAAAACCATAATTAGAAAATTTTCAGGAATCCAATACTTTGTTCTTGTAAAGATAGAAGAAAGAAAAAGATTTAAGTTTGAAGCATAACAACAAATATAATAGAACATACTTTAATCACAAGCCTTGATCTGCTTAAATAATACTGCGACTAACACTTTAATATTTAAAAATATTTCCTTTAAAACAACTTAATCAGATTAAAAACTTTTGAAACGATAAATATGAGATAAAGCAACGCTTTAAATATAATTATGCATTATATAAGATTTTATTAAATTCCATCAAGTATTAAATCGCTTTGGCAGTCCACGAAAAGTTCAAACACATGAAGGGAAACATTAATTCTCTATTATTGTAAAAACCTTTTTGTTTTTAAAAAAATCATTGTTTGAGTATTTTATACTTTATTCATGAATTGATAAAATTTAATCTTTTCTTAATAATGTTTAAATTGAAGGTACTTGAAAACGATTTTAAATTACTTGTGAATTACCGGAATGCAAGGTATGGATTTCTATTCAGAATCTTGCGGTGAATAAGTAATTTTTGAAGCAAATGTTGATGAATTTATGCAGGTGAATGTTTAGAAATTTTGTCATTATTAAAATTGTAAATGATTAATTTATTAGATTGAATTTATAGGTGCATAATTAAGAAGGGACAATACTTGATTCTGACAAAGAAGGTCTCCTCAAGCGCATATTCACTACTGCAAGAAGCGCTAAGAGCCAATTTTGACGAGAGTTATATTGTTAGAAAGATATTGTCGTAAGAAGTAAAAAACTTACTGGAAATACCCGGCACAAATAATCCGTTTTCGAGATATCGACTAATGAAAGTCACGGAGTCATTGTTATTCGTTTATTTGTGCTGTCACTTAATGTATGGCTGTAAATGTAGAGTTTTGCATGCAATGTGTGCGCTTGTTGATACTGCATATTTATAGATTCTCCGTTGTTTGCAATTCTGACAAAGAAGGTCTCCTCAAGCGCATATTCACTACTGCAAGAAGCGCTAAGCGCCAATTTTGACGAGAGTTATATTGTTAGAAAGATATTGTCGTGAGAAGTAAAAAACTTACTGGAAATACCCGGCACAAACAATCCGTTTTCGAGATATCGACTAATGAAAGTCACGGAGTCATTGTTATTCATTTATTTGTGCTGTCACTTAATGTATGGCTGTAAATGTAGAGTTTTGCATGCAATGTGTGCGCTTGTTGATACTGCACATTTATAGATTCTCCGTTGTTTGCAATTTTCTATATAATAGTGTATAAAATACCATGAGAATCGACAGCAAGGAACAATTTTGAAAAGTCTGCCGAACGCATTTTTTGCAGACTTCCGTTATGTTGAAACATATTTGATTTATTCATCAGAGATAGAGAATGTGTGTTTATATCAGCACCTTCAGGAACACTCATAGTGTCAAATACAGAGTATGAGAGTACGTTGTGGACCAAAATATGAACTTTACAGACAGTTTCCCAGTTGTTAAGTTCTCGTCTTTACATGAATTTTGATGAGTAGAATAGTATTCATTCATGCGTTTGACTATGTACTAGTAGTCAATGTTGATCTGTACTTCAACTTGCTGGAGGTACTGTATAGTAGTGGGAGGAAGGAACATAGCCATTATATTTTCGCTCTATTTTTCTTCCACGAGCTAAATGTCTTTTTGTCCTGCAGCTGATCCAAAAGCTGGAGGTTTTGTTCTTACAATTTTGTGAAATACCACCCAGTGAAAACTTGCTCTGCCTTGCCATTGGCACAATATAAAAACATTGTCATAATATATTTATTCTAGATTTTGTTGGATTTTGAACACAAATTCCGCTTTTGATTCTTGTGTGTAAAGGAGCACAAGCCCAACCAACTTTTCAGAGGCACTTACATTTAACTGGACAGCGTATAAGTGGGTAGTTTTATTTTCACTTTTGACTGCTGCAGCTATGGTCTTTGATCCTTGCGAGTCCAGGATTCTTTTCTATATGTATTCAAATGTATGCGCACTCTGGTGTGTATTGAGAATTGAGGAAAGATAAAATTTGGTTTTCTGTGAGCTTTGTGTGTATGTTGCTAAGAAAAATATTTATGATAGACTGGAAAGAAAGATCCAAGAAGACATCCCTCCTAGTTACTATGTGGGTCAATTTACGGATTTTGATTTGATATCTTGTGTGAAACAGGCTATGAATCTGAAGGATTAATTGAAGTTTTGTAAACCCACTTCTGTAGAACATTCATTAACAAACAAATTCACAAACAATCCATTGCCCGCATCCGGAGGTCTCTGCGACGAGAAGGGACCGTATACTGTCGAATATGTTTCACAAATTCATCCCAGATGCAACTAAAAATTTTCTCCTCTTTAGAACCGTACAGACGCTTTTCTCCAAATACCGCCACCATTGTGTAATCTTCATGCAGCTTGTCACTTTCTTCGAGTACATCTTGATTGTTTTTAACTTGTTTTCCTTTTTTGAAGCTATGCAACACCTTTTTTAAGGTTTCCACAGAAACCACAGGAACTTCTCTCCTTTCTATTTTTGTGATAAATACGTACGTGGATCATCGTATAATTTACTATTTCCTAATTCTGCAGATATTTTTATATTTCTATACTTATAGAATTGGTTTTCGATCATTAGTTTGACAGTCTCAAAGTTTCGTCGGTCGATCTCTTTTTCTGCAGTATTGACATCAATTACCTAGAATCTGGAGTATGGGACAGTAGATGACAACGAAGAAGTGTGGTAATGATTGTTTTATCGGTGATAATATCACTCACCGACAGACTCGTCGACAACATTTCCAGAACTGAGAACGATTTTACATGTCACAGGGTTTCACCTCCTCCTAAACCTGTGCTTCTGGAACGCAAAAAGTAGCTATATTTATAATGTGCGCCATGGTTGATCATGTATTGAAACTGTCTCTTTAAACAATCCACATGCCCTTTTTTTAGCCTGTAGGCCAAGCGAACAGTTCCTGATCTTAGGCTGCGAACACAAACAACTACTTTTCGTGGTTAGAAGTCGGCGTGTTTTATGTTCGCAGGCGGCGTGTTTGATGTATAATGACTTTTCCAGTTCAACTTCGAGCCAACTTTCCCTTAAGTAGGGTTGAGATAGTCATCCTGAACCATTATAATATCCCTATTTTCTATTGTCAATAAACTGCAGACGGCAGGAAAAGAAAGGATTTCCTGGAATTTAGTTGAATTTGAGCAAAATACACGTGTGCTCGGAGCCTTATAGACCATTCTACCTTTATTGTGTGCGACCAATTAATTTTGAAACTGGTCTTTCTCATAAATACCATCAAAACTAAATAAAGAAATGATTCTAACAAAAATTGTCATATACCTTGAAAATGAATGATTTGGAATAGATAGTAGATCAAAAAGAAATCAATAAAAATTAGACAGCGCTTAAATTCTCCCAAGACATTTGCACTACACAGGCTTAATTTTAAGAAATGTATTGTTATGGCGAAAGAATTTGTCTGCTAATAATGAGTGGGCCAAAAATCTTCGGCAAATTTTGAATTGAATATAAAATCGAATGCAGCTCCTGTTGTTGCTATTGTTATTTTTATTATCATTTGATAGTTTGTACTTAAAGTACCATTCGTCATATTAAAGTAAATGTCTTTTAAATTCTGAATTGTGGAAGTAAGAATTAAACATTTTTTAAGATTTTTTTTTCATTACAGTTTTTGACATTAAGAAGTATAATTTTGTAACTTAAGTAAATAGATCGCCTTCATTATGAGAAATAATCACTTTTATTAAAACATTTTTTGTCTTTCATCCAATGAACTTTCAAACAAAGTAAATAAATAAAAACTTTAATCATTAAAAAGTACGTTTTGTTGAATTTTTTTTTTTTTTTTTTTGTTAGCATTTTCTATTTGTGTGCTATAATCCACAAGTTAATTTGTTTATTGCTATGAATGACCTTTTGATGATTATTTTAAAAGGACATTTAAATGAGATATAATGACCGAAAGAAGATTATTTGGAGATGAGGAGCGTGGATGATTAATATAATCTCTCCTGAAAGTGACATAAACAGGGAAAAAATATGTTAGACTTTCGCATAATAATAATGACGCTTTCAAGGTAAAAAATGGCTTTATTCTTTTTTGTCTTTTATTCTAGCTTTAGGGTATTAGTATTTCAATTTTAATCTCAATTGAACAATAGTTGATTGAACTTATATCAATTTAGAAGTCGATGAACTCGGAAGTCAATTTAGAATAT
Organism: Maratus speculifer; assembly: GCA_964019185.1. Lineage (NCBI taxonomy): Eukaryota > Metazoa > Arthropoda > Arachnida > Araneae > Salticidae > Maratus > Maratus speculifer. Next base: position 48,060,883 of record OZ025290.1, on the reverse strand, counting down.
TTTTATTTATTTAAACACAATGGTATAAAACAAGATATCGAAGAATTTTTAAAAATCATCATAACTAAACATTCTTTTAATAGAACGTCCAGAAATATTGCTTATAAATTGTTATTTGTTATTGTATTGCTTATAAATTATTATAGACTTGTATTCTTTAAACAAGTTGCATATGAAATAGCCTTTAATATTAACGGCAACAATAAAATTCAGTGATTTTACTAGAGTTTTCGAACATTAGTGTACATATCAAAATAGTAATGGAAGAGCGAAAGATGTTTTAATGGATTTCTATTGAATAAAAATGGAATCAACTGGATTCGATTACTACACCATCTACCTTGAACATGACAGGGCAATGTTACTTCTGCACTATTAATTCTTGATTAAATCAATATATTCCACTTATACGCTGTTACATTTCCTTGGTGATATTCCTTATAAAATAGGTCGTAAAAGAGTTTTAAAGCAGATGAAAAACCCTATATGTCGCTATTATTTATGAAAATAAATATAGTTTTTTGTGATAGTGGTCTGTAATATGTATGAAAAATGGGAGTTCATTAGAAAGTACCGTTTGGAAGTAGTTGTGTTCACCTCCCCCCTCACACACACAAATCTTAGTAACAATACTTTATTTGCATTATCTGTTGTTAGAGTGACAGTTTTGTAAGTGCGACAACAGTTACCTGTCTATAAACGTAAATTAATCTTGTCGTAAAATGGCTTTCTTTGTAACAAAAGGTCTAGTTTTAGGTAGATTTCGTATGAAATACTACCTATTGCAATCGCACCAGTTTATATATCTATCTATCTATCTATATATATATCTCACTTTTTTATGGACATGATAACGTCTATAATTCTTCACCAATCTCCACCAAACTGGTACATAAAATCAAAGGGGATAAAATCTCGGCTCAGTTCGTTAATGGGCAAAATCGGACCAAGGGGGTCGGAATAGGGGGCGTTTTTGTGAAAAACGAAAAAACGCCATAACTTCTTAATTAAAGTAGATATCGAATCGGTTTGAAATTTATATTATTTCTTAAAAATAGGCCAAAAGTTTATACTTGACAGATTTTTGATAAATTTAGAAATGGGCTAAGGGGCGAAAAAAGAAGGGTTTCGGGAGAAAAAAATTCATAACTTCAAATCTCAAGATATTAAATCCAACTAAATTTTTTATAAATGTTCTAAAAATTATCTAAAACTTTTGTATTTACAAGTTTTTGATAGGACCAACTTTTACCGATGAAAAAAATTAAAAACGAAAAGAAAAAGGGCGGTGAAAAAAGAAAAAAATCCATAACTCCGTCAATTTTTAAGATATCTAATCTGATTAATTTTTTTTACATCTTCTCAAAAATATCTACAACATTTATATTGACAAATTTTTCATAGGACCAACTCGTATAGCAAAAAGAAATTAAACAAAAATAGGAGTTGGAGAAAAAACCTCAAATCCAAACTGCTTATATTCTGACTCTTTTTTAAATTCATTTTTGATTTTAAACGCATCCAAATGGTAGATCCTCTTATTTAGAAACTGTATAAAGTGACGCATTGCTCAATTTTCTGATAAAGACAGAATATATTTCAAAAAAGGCTACCAAAATGGGTATTTTGAACGGAATTTCCGAAAGTCATCGGAACTGAAATTTGAAGGAAGTATTCAAATAAGAAATTGCGTTTTTTTCTGACTCGTTTTAAATCAATTTTTGTTCTCAAATGCATCCATTTCACAGATCCTCTTATTTAGGAACTATATATTGTGATGCATTGGTCAATTTTTTGATAAAGACGGAATATTTTTCAAAAAAGTCTCCCGAAAAGGGTATTTTGAACAGAATTTTCCGAAATCATCGTGACAGAAAATTTAAGAAAGTGTTCAAATAAGAAATTGCGTTTTTTTCTGACTCGTTTTTAAATCCATTTTTGCTCTCAAACGCATCCAATTTACAGATCCTCTTATTTAAGAACTATATAATGTGATGCATTGATCGGTTTTTTGATAAAGACAGAATATATTTTAAAAAAGGCTACCAAAAAGGGTATTTTGAACAGAATTTTCCGAAATCATCGTGACAGAAAATTTAAGAAAGTGTTCAAATAAGAAATTGCGTTTTTTTCTGACTCGTTTTTAAATCCATTTTCGCTCTCAAACGCATCCAATTTACAGATCCTCTTATTTAGGAACTATTTACTGTGACGCATTGGCTAGTTTTTTGATAAAGATAGAATATATTTTTAAAAATGCTGTCAAAGTGAGTATTTCGCACAAAATTTTCCGAAGCAATCATGATTAAAGAATTAAGGATGTATTCAAACAGCAAATTGGTTATTTTATGACTCATTTTTAAATTCAATTTTTTTCTCAAATGCATTCAACTGAGAGTTTTTTGTTACTTAGGAACTGTATAATGTACTGTTTTGGTCGCTTTTTAATAAATTCAGAATTTATTTCAAAATATGTTGTCAAAATGGGCATTTGAGCTGAATTTTTCTTAAGATGATTCTGATAAAACCAGTTTTTGCAGAAAAATGAAATTAAAAATTTTTCATAAACGGCCGAATGAAGTTATTGAATTGGGTTTATCTCTAATCATTTTTTTTTTTTTTTTTTTTTTAATGAGCACTCTTCGAAATCTACCGTCGCCTATAGGCCCAGCCCACAGGGATTTTTGTATTTTGAATCTCTCGCTCTGTATGCGATAGAAGAACAGCAAACAACAATACACTCCGACATGTCATCTAAAAACCATTAGCCGAAGATTCAAAATTTCAGAAGTTTTCGCTATCCGGTATATAGTTAAAATCTGCCCCTGCGTCTTGAAGTCCGTATCCTTTGCAGGCTGAAACCTAATGTCTATGATAACCACCAAACACACATAAGTATTTTTTTTCTTGTTATTGTGTTAGTTATACTGCGCTATAGTATAATCGGTGTCAAATGATATTTCTTTGAAATTAACAACATAATAAAATATAGATACTTGATGGGACTACTTTGTAATGGAATACGTTTGATTTTCACTGTAATTAAATTATGCATGCAATTTCCATAAAACTTGAAATGACTCGACAAAATTGTGCTTCAATTATATATTTTTTATTTCAAATTATTCGGTTGTGTAGTTTTTGCTGTGTTATATGAGAACAGGCTGACGGACGCCTAAACGACGATTATAAGTGCTACGTATTTACATAATTACAAATGCACCTAAAATAGGGCTTCCAAAAAAAAAAAAAAAAAAAAAAGTTCGAAGAAATCTTAGGATTAATGATGGAAAACTTGCAGGGAGTCTTTGGGGGTTAAACTAGATGTGGATCACAAGACAAGAAAAAAGTTGAATTTCTTACGTGGCAGAAGTATTTGTGCTACTGATATTAAAAAGCAAGATTAAATTATACATTTGACTATGAGGTCTTTTGGAAGAAAAGAGGAGACATTGAATTAACTGTTGGTTCATTGAATTAACGAACGTGTTTATTAATCCCTTGAGGGGCGGTAAAAGTATAAAAACACATACAAATTCTATTGAATGCATCTTTGGCGTTTATTTTGGAATTTTAAAATGCTAAATTTTAACAACAAAACAATTTAAATGAACATTGCACTTATATTTTGGGAAAGGGGATTTCGAAAACACACATTAAAAAAATGTATAAAATTGTACAGTGTTATTCATTTCAGATTCCAAAAAAGAAGCAATATGTTTGTTAGAGAATGTATGTTTTTTTACAATAAAACCGCAATATGCTTATATATATATATTTACCAAAAAACAAGAAACAAAGTAGAACGGCAGTACAAATTTGGCGTTCCTTCTGTTTCCGTGTATGGGGCGGCGCCCCCATTTCGCACGGCCCTAGTAGTATGCCTATGAAACGATTTAATTTTAATTCCCCAAAGTCTCATTGGCACCGGAATTTCGATGAAAAGAATTTCAGTTTATTAGATTTGTGAAATATAGCTTTTTCTTCTGTACAAATAAACTAGTTTTTAAATTCCGGTGTCCTTCATTCATTTCAACACTTAAGCAATGAAAATGCTCTCAATGGGAGCAATGCAAGCATTAGGAAAACTAAAGCATGAACATTGAAAAGACTTTGGTGTGGTGTTATTTATGTAGGCCGATTATCTTCACGAGGGATATAGGCCCTAGAGGAAGTGCCTTTCCTGAAGGGAACCTAACCCGTATTTACTGTAGGTTACCCGAAGTTTGAAGAAAACCACGACCACGAGCAGTTACTCGAAAGCTTCAAACGGATAGGCCAATGAGACCGATTCGAACCCAGCACCTCCTGTCTACCAGATTCGAGAGCAGAACCTTTTTAGCCACTGAAGAGGCCTGAAGAAATTTTGAAAAGCCCCTATATTTTATGTAAGAAAAGTTGACTAAACATTACGGAAAAATTACTTTACTGAAAATTAGAATGACACTTATACTTCAGAGATTTTGATTAGTAAAATAAGTCAAATTTTCGTAAATAATACAGATATTTTATGTTTCGAAATTTAATTTATATGTGAAAATTGCTTCCATAAAGTCTGACCTACCTTCATTTTGTAAACCTTTATTTTCACATATAATAAAAAAACACCCTTTCACTTTCATTAATACGATAGGTAAATAAAATCTAACTTTAACAATATCTTTTTTTTTATTTAAACATTTTATCAAACAGCTGATTACATGCAAAACATGCTTCACAATTTTCTTCTCTCTAATTCAAGGTATTAGTTGCACTTTTATTAATGACTCTTTGTGAAATCCCGAATCATTAAACTACATTTGACGCTAAGTGGGTAATTAGTCCTGTGTAACAAAAGAATATTTAATTAAACTTTACTCTTAATTAAATTGTTTAAGGATCTGTAAGTTATCACTGGAATACGTCAATAATCATTTTTGCTTACACTGCTAAATGTTTAGAAATTGAGCTCCGACTGTCTTAATCCTTTCGGTTCTGATATATCTCTTTTAATGGAATATTATATTGTTTTAAGTAATACTTCTGCTATTATTTATATTTAGTAATGTTAGTATATGTCTATGCGTTTACTATATGACTTCATTTATGTTTAACTATTTAGTAATAATAATTGTTACTATTGGTTGCTTATTTGTCTTTGCGCCGTTTGCAATTCTTTTATTCTAAACATACATTTCACTCTAATTTAAATCAAATAAAGTTACATTCCTGGTAGAATCATGTGTAATAAAGCGTAAAAAGTATTAGAAAGTTTTAATATAAGTTAAATCTTTTTGTAATGCAATATTTTCTAAATATCTCCAAAAATTCTAATTAATTCTAATTAGAATTCTAATTGTTCAAATATTAATTGAACAATACACACACACACACACACACAAAAAAAAAACATTCATTAACTTTTAGACAATGAAATATTCTTTAAACACTAAATATTCTATTTGGATTACTGTGTTATTAACGTAAAAATAATTTTTTCTAAAAACTGAAAAAGAAAAAAAATCAGACCCGAAAGAATTAAATTGAGTTTTTTTACTTATCGCGAAATGTTTTAGGTATAGTATTTAGATGTAATAAATATATATCTTGAAAGAACATCAAAATTTAGTCATTAAAAAAGACCCGGATGATAATGTTAAGTCTATGGGGGCGTTATTTTCAAATATCTCGCTCAAATTTTAATATTTTTACATGATTTTTTTTTCTTAGGATTTTTTTCTTAGGACCATCTTCAACCAGGCTAGTTTTTATTTTTGGATTTTGGTTAAATTTTTTTTTTCATTGGGATAGTTTTAATTTCAGAACCGATTCAAACCAGTTCAGAAAGTTAAAGTATTTTTCTAAAACAATCTCAAACCAAAATCAAAAAAGTAAATATTAGCCCTATTGAAGATGGTCCTCAGCTATCCTATGCAAAACAAATCATGTGAAAATATAATAATTTGAGCGAGATAGAATACAAAATAATGCCCCCATAGACTTAACATTATGATAGGGATCTTTTTCAGTGACTAGTGTGGTATTTGATTGGAAAATTGTTTTAACTACTTCCAATGAAGTAGCAACAGTAATGAAATTAATCTTATGCGTCGATATAGAATAACATTAAGGTGTATATTTCTAACACATTGAAAAATTCCTCTATTATATGTTAAAACACATATATTACAAGAAAAATATTTACCCAATATTACGAAATTATAATAACCACGTTTAAATCAGGTAAAACTAGTACCATAACTGCAGAATAGTTTCGATAGCGTTTTAATTGCTGAACGAAAATAAAAAAGTTTTATTAACTTATAAAATTTTTACACTGTATTTAAAAAAATTGAATAAAACACTGTGTTCTATGATTAGTGCGTGTGGGTTCTCCAGAAAGTGTACCTTTTGATTACAAATATTTTTCAATTTACAAACTTTTTATTTGTCTTTTTTTAATTTTTATATAAAGTTTTTACATACTACAAGTAATCATGAACAATATGATCCTACTTTATTTTACTTATTTTACTCATAAATAAAAAGATATATATAAACTTATTTATGGAATTGTGCTTTAAATATCACCAAAATGCGACTCACGGAGGTTATGAACCTTCTATAAAAACAGCCTTAATGGATACATTTTTCAGGAAAAGAAATTTATTTTTTGGTATTGAAATTTGTTCTAGTTAAGCATATTAAACCAGGCAAACTTGCATTTTTACAATATTTCACTTACCTGAAATTCAAATTCAAGGAGGTGAGGTTTCTTAATAACCACACTTGATTTTTAAAAACTAAATTTTTTCTTCCTCTTTCTCAATTAAAATCTCAGAACTTTTTTCTATCTTAAGTTAATTAAATAGATTACTTGCATAGATGACAATGGATGACTGGGGAAATAAAATGTGATACCATTACTGTATCATTGAAAAATGCCATTTAATGTATAGGTAAGAGAAGTAAGAATATGTGACAGACATAATTCTTCTACTGAAACAAACTAAACCACAATATAAAAATATTAAATATGCTTAAATGTGTATATGCTTAATGTATTTAAGATACTTGTGGAAGGAATAATAAATAGGTAATTGTATGTTTCAAACTAAACAAATTATTAAGTAACATTAACCGACGCACAAATTTTGTGACATGCCACGGAGGTGAGAATTCTCATACTTCGTGCCAAAAAACTAGTAAATTAAAAATTATTATGAAAAAATTGGGTATATATTTAAATGGACATAATTTTATTGCACCTAAAAATATCATTAAAAGAGATTTTTTACTGTAAAATGCGTATGACAGAAATGTTACACTTTTTGAAGAATGACCCTTGTACTCCTCGTCTCTCATTTCCTATTGTTTCTTTCCAATGCTCTCCTATGCATGAGTCTTATGAGTCCATTTTTTGAGACTACTCACACTACTCGCCCTCTGTGGTTTCAAATATGTTGGTCATTTAAAAATAGGAAAACAATGAGTATTGCCATTCAAAAATTTCGAGTTTCCTTCACTATCACTGTAACCATACATTCTCAATTGTTGTTCACGTCAGCAAATACCATAACAAATTTGCTATAACATGTGTTTTTCTTCTTTAAATTATTGTAATTCAAAATGCACACAATATTTTTTTTCTGTTAATTGCGGGAAAAAATGATGCAATGCACAATACTCGCTTTTTATGGTTTCTCAATGTATTGGTCATTTTAAGAAGGGAATATAATGGATATTGCCATAGAAAATTTTCGATTCTAACACAAAATGCGCACAACATTTTTTTTCCTGTTAATTTCGGAAAAAAACTTGCTCTTTATGATTTCGCAATGTGTTGGTCATTTTAAGATGAGAAAAGAATAGGTATAGCCATTCAAAAATTTCGAGATCCCTTCACTGTTATTGTAACCATACAATCTCCATTATTCTTGTTCACCCCCAAAAAAAGCTATAAAAATTTGCCATGTATGTTTTTTAGTTTTTTTCAACTTATTCTAATACAAAATGCACACAATATTTTTTTCTACGCTAATTATGGAAAAGTGGTGCAATAGACAAAAGTAAATTGCTATCTGAATGACATGTCCAATACTATAAAACTAAGTTTCCTGCCTACATTACTACTTTTTTAAAAAAAGGATGTATGTAGTAGGGGAGACCGGGGCACGTTGGCCATAGGGTTAGGTTGGCCAATTTGCTTTAATTTTCAAACTAGTCACCAGATGTCGCCACAAGTCCAGAAACATGTTAGAAAACATGTCCCCTAACCTTCTACGAGTTTCAGTTCTCTTAACAAAAGCAAACTACGAACAATGTTGATTTTTCACTTTCGTCGATCTCGAAGCAAATTTTCGTTAGTGTGCAGAAAGTGTTAATGCTCTCAAGAGATACTTCACAAGAACAAAAGTGAGTAATATTTTGAAAGTTCAATTTATAACAATTCTTTTGGTGCAACAATAAATATTAAATGTTGTTAAGATATGTGTAGAATAGCAAAAATATTTTAAACATGGCGTGGGGGCAAGTTGGCCCGGTCTTTCCCGGCCCATTGTAGCCATAAGCTACAGCCATTGGACCGCACAGTTTATGACCCATTTAAAAAATATGTTAATTCAGCCTTTGATGGTTGGGTGACAACTATAGATGCCCTATGACCATCTACGATATTCTGGGAGGTGTAAAAACTGCCCTTGCCAATGCAAGAAATCCAGTTAATATAACATCAGGTTTTCAGATAACTGGAATATGCCCTTTCAGTAGGAATGGTTTTACTGACTCTCATTTCATGCCTTCGTATGCCAGTGATAGTCCAGAGCCTTCAAGCACGCACGACAAAGCAATTGGTGAAGCTTCTAATGAAACCCAGGTAATTATGGGTAGGCCTATTTCTATAGATGTGCCTACAGCATCTTCTCTTGCTCCATGCAAGACAACTCCAATACCTGAGGACATTAGACCATTCGAAAAAACAGAGCCAAGGAAGACAAATGCTTCAAATAGAATGAAGAGAACTTCTGCAGTCCTCACACACACCCTTGTCAAATTAGTTCTTGAACAACAAAAGGCAACAGAAGAAAGAAATAGTGCCAAAATTAAAAATGGTATTAAAAGAAGAAATCAGACCAAAAAACGCAAAGGAAAGAAATCTAAGAAAAAGATTGTGTTTCCTTTTGATCCCTCACAGCCTGGATGTAGTGGTCTGAACCGTCAAAAGAGAAAGAAAAAAATCTATTAAAAAAGTGACGATGAGGAAGACGAAGACAATATCTGCCTACGTTGTCAGAAGAAGTTTAATCAAAGCATGTCTGGGGAATAATGGATCCAATGCATGAGTTGCAAACGTTGGGCTTATGTGAAATGTGTTCGAAAAGAGGTTAATGGATTATATTTTGAATGCATTCACTGCAATGATCTTTCTGATTTGTAAACTTAATTTGCAAATATTTTTTTATATATATACATGAATTAAAGTTCCTATTAACTATTATGACTTTTATTTAATTTCTAAATAAACATAGGAAGAACATTACAGGCCAACGTGCCCCACTCAATGGGCCAACCTATCCCATGCACGAGGTAGGTTGGCCCACATGACATCACACCATAGCTAAATTCAGAAAGTTCTTAAAATTCCATATTAACTAAAAGTAAGCGTTTTCCTCACTAGTTAAATATACTAGGTATTGTAAAAAAATACTACATCTGAAAATAAACAACATTTAGGTATTGAAAAAAATAACATAAAAAAACTGGGCCAACGTGCACCGGCCTCCCCTACATCCGAAGTAGTCGGAAGTAGTCCGAATATTTTTTTATATAAAAAAAAAGAAATATAAACATATCTAGATGGATGTGCCAATTCCACACTCTAAAAACTAACTGTGTAAATTGGTCACATTTACATATATATCTGTGTAAATTTGTAAAAGTATAACTTTGTCATAAAATTACATATTTGTGGCTAAAATTCACCCATACTTACGTGTGTAATTTGTTATCCCTCTAAAAACTCAAACACGTTTGTAAATGTTAAAAAATATTACGAATTTACCCGAATTGGTATGTCATTGGAATTTACAAATGTTCTATATTACACAAATGTCTATGTATTTTGCATATTACATTGAAATATGTGTAAGAATATTGTAAGATGTATGCGTAAAAATAGAATATTACACAGAAGTATGAGTACAAATTTTACTTATCTATATGCGTAAGAACTAAATATTACACAAGTCTATTTTCAGAATATTACGCAGAAATAAGTGTCAAAACAGAATATTGCACAGACGTAATGTGTACTTACGTGAACACAATACATAGAAAATACTTGAAAATTTGGCTTGTGCAATCTTAAGTGAATGGTCAAGTTAACGGCTTAGAATCTCTGAGATCCTGAGTTTGAATCCCGGCTCGCTAGGTATTTCTTCTTTACTGTCGATTGAACTAAATATTGCATTTCTTCTCTTGATGTATCATTTAAAAATTGTGACTGAAATTAAACAGAAAAAAGCTCGACAAAATAGAGAAATTATACTGGTATTATGATTTAACTATTTTAAAAAAATTATTTTTCAGTGTAGTTATTCAAATTATACAGATTCTATTCATAAATAAGGACTATACTATTTTAGGGCTTCCAAAGCAACTTTAAAAGAAAATGACATGAACTAAATATAATTTCAGACGATTCGGTATTTTGTAAATTAAGGTTACATTAATTTATGATCTAAAAGCTAATCTGCTGGAAAGAAAGCAAATATGCCAAGCTCACGGATTTATCCTTAGTGCATATTTGTTTTGAGACCAAGAGATCCCAAATTACAATGTTATGTGCTATGTACACAAAATGTCTCTCTTTTGTATATTGTAAACAAAGATTAGAAACAATGACTCCTTTCTGTAGCTTAAAATTCCGATTTAGTTTATGTTTTGCAGTTTCTGCCTTCTTTCTGTACTATTTGAATCTCCGTCAGTTATTTAAAACATTTCTTTTTCAAACATTCTGATTAGAATTTTTTTATAACTTTTAGGCCTCACAAATTCAGTTTTTTTATTGTCCTGGCGGGTTTGGCCGGTCCGGGCACCTTATCGTTCTCTAAAGAATCGACTAGGCCTAACATATTTTTTCATCACAAACCGGGACAGGTTTCCTTTTCAATTACGGTCTCGAAACAACCCGTATAAAAATCAATATCGTTGGCTGATCTAATCCGTGCAAAACTAAGTAAAATTTAGCTCAACCCAAATATTTTATTCAGAATTGATAGCGTCCGAAAAACTTATATTTAGTGTTGATAAATCTGATTAAATGGATTGTAAAAACTTCTGAGTAAAATTTCTGTGTTTTTTTTCTTTTCTTTGTTTTTTAAATAGCCATCAAAAGAAAGTTTTGTCCCAGAATATTTTTTTAAATCTCGGAAATATTATAAAACCAACGTTTCTAACGATAAAGGGTGTTTTTTGAGATCGCGAATAATTACGAAGAGATTAAGGTTTATTTTCGTAATTTTTAGTGTTTGGTTCATCTCACGAAACCCTATTCTTCTCTGTACTCTGTCTGTCACAGAATCCGTACAGAAAGACTGCATAAGTCAGAAACTTCAAATTTTGTGTATTTACAGCTGAATACACTGTTAACCATCTTGTACTAGTATGAACCAAAATTTGGTAATCAATAGCTGCCACTTTAAGATGGTGAAACCGTAAATCAATATATCGAACTACTGTTGAAGTATAGCACCAATAGTGGGAACGAGATTGAAATAGGAAGCTCCAAATGTTGGTACGAGATTTCAGCATGTTATAGTGGCAGCTATTGATCACCAAAATTTTTCTCAAACTAGACCAAATTTTTTAACAGTGTACCTCATGTTACGCAACAATACATAAAATTTTGAAAAAGTCTACTATTTTAATCAAATTCATTTTTTAAGTATCATTCTTTCATTTTTGCGATTTAAATTTCAAAACAGAGCCTTAATTTGAGCGTTTTCCGTGTAGACATCGTAGCCTGCACTGAAAGCATCGCCTTGGTAAACAGAGGCTCTTACAAGGAAGGTCTCCATTGGGGGCATACTCAGAATGTTTTGAAAAAAATACGAACTAAACTACTCATGTAGGTAATAAAGGATCAATGAAAATTAGCGGCGGAATTACATTATTAGATATGTAAAAAAATAAAATAGTTTGGAATAATTGGCGTGAAAAGCTGAAAGCGAAGCGGGATTTGGCGAGCAGTGCATTTCCTCGCCAAAAGCAGACGATTTTAACGAATCTGAAAATTGATTTTAATTGACTTCACTGTTAAAAATCTGCAGCATTTACTGCAACGTCACTCCACTACTTTTATAGAATATCTCTCTTTTGACCAATGAGAATGCTCCATAGCACGGTGAATTGACCGTTTTCTAAAAAAGCGGTGGAATGATGCTTCAGAAAATGGTACAGATTTTTAGTGGTGTTGTAGCTTGTGCAGCACCGTTAAAAATCTGCTGCATTTTGCTGCAACGAACTCCACCGTTTGTATATAATATCTCTATTACAACCAATGAGAAAGCTCCATTTCACGGCCAAGTAACCGTTTTCTATACGAGCAAGGGAGTGCGTTGCAACAAAATGCAGCGGATTTTTAATAGTGTATTTTTCAATTTGGAACAATTTTAATCAATTTAAATTGTGTTTTAAATGATAAAATATCTTAATTTCATTTTGTTATAAGTACATACGTTGTGAGATAATACGTTGTGAGAGGGTTCCGCCGAAATTTTTTTATAAACATATATAACTATATGAGAAGAACATTCTGTAATTTTTTCAGATTTTTCTGAGTATGCCCGTATGGAGACCTTCCTTGTTAGTTCGAAGACCGGAGATAGAGCTTGAAATTTTCACATTAAGATGGCTTTAAATAAAAGAAATTTCGTATTTTTTGTCAATTTAAGTGTTTTATTACTAGGGTTTTGTTCATTTGACATTCATAATATTTTTTGAAATTCAATTTTATTTCTATTTTAAAAAATATCGTAATTTATTAATGACTAAGCAATTTACATTTCGTTTAAACAATTTATTTTCAATTTTTTGAAATTTGAATTTTAATTATAGCTCCGCCAGATTTTTCAAATTGCAGATTTTCCAAAAATTTGGAATTTTGGATTTTATTTAAATAATTTGCCTTGATCATTTTTAATTTGATTAAAATAAATAACTTCCTTATAAAATTATTTTAAAATTAAACTTGTTAGTTCTACCATTTATGAAAGAATTTAATAATTATAAATTAACAATTTTGATTCTTTAATTAAAAGATAAGTTGTATTAAAAGAAACGTTAAACGAATTCCTCTGTCTGATCTGCGATCATATTTACCCACGTGTTTAGTTAATCTAAAAACCTTTTTCTTTTCTTAAGGAGCATTCAGCATATTTAAACCATATTTGATCATCGTGTATACAGGACAGCATATACTTCTATTTTATATTCATTAAATACTTGTTCTGTAATGGCCTTTTTTTCAATACTGTGCAAGAATTGTTCATTACACTGTCTCAGTTTTTAATTTTAATTTTTATAAATTAAACCATTATTTACAATGAATTTTCAAAATATGTCTGTTTGGAGAGAACGTCAACTACTTAATATTAATGAAAAGAAATAACTATCTGTAAAGAAACGTGACGTGGGAATCATTTTAACTGTTTCTTATTTGAAAGAAAATTTTTTAGCTCAAAGTAATAACAAAATGCTATAACAGCAATGGCATTTCTCTCCCTTTCTTACACACACACATGTATATATATATATATATTATGTATGTACAGGTATACATATACACACACACATATATATATATATATATATATGCCATCTTATACATTTGACGACGATGAGATTTAAGTAGTAAGTTATACAACTTTGAGTAAATTATACCCTAAATACCTGATCAAATATGATTTAAAACTTTGTAAATATACAATGAAAAAAAATGGAGGGATGGGGGAAGAAAAGAAAATTTTCACGAATACAGTAATTTCTCTTCTGAAGACAGCAAGAACATTAACTATCCATGTTATTTTGAAATTACTGTCTGTTATTGAAGGTTTTAGCATAAAATCTATTTGAATATCTCTAAAAGGAAAATTACTAGAATACATCCTACTGAACATTAATTTTTCAAAGCAAATACTTAATTTTAAGATCAATCTGACAAATCAAAATACTATGTGCGATTGTGTTTTAAATTGCTTTTTGACGATCAAGAATCACACCCTAGTTTAAAGCAAAGTAATTCCATTTGATGTCTCTTTCTAAAACATTTCTTGTTAAAATTAAGTGTGAAATGTAAATACTTACGCCGTGAAACATCAAAATAAAGTTAAAACTTTTATCGCCGAAGGGCTTAAATGCATCCCATTGGTTTTCTTTTACATTTCCACGAAATTCTTTTATGTTGTTTAACTGTACAATGCAAATGGAACTGTCTGAAATTATTGGATTCTGAAGTCAAGTAATTTAATCTATTGTTTGAATGTTACAATTGAATACTTTCAGTTGAGAAGGCTCTATACTCTATAACCCTTTATTCCCCGACAGTACATTTAAAGCACGAATAAAAGAACTTGTAGTAAAGTTCATTTAATACATCGATTCATAATAATACAATTCAGAATGAATAATAGATATTTTACTTTATGTTAGTCTAAAAGCAGTATTTATTACACAAAATAAAAATATTTTTAAAAGGATGATTTCTTTTTCATTTATTTCTTTTCAGCTTTCTTGACACTGAAAGATTGTATGAGAAAAGTTTTAGCTAGGAAATTTGTTTATATTACTGTTGTAAGAGCATTTTATTTGTGCATTATCTAATTCTATAAAAAAAATAAAAAATAAATTTTGGATAAAAAGTTTGAATGGCGTATAAATAATGCATACAATCATTATTAATTGAAATTAAATTAATTTTAATTAGCAAAATCAAATTTATTCAATGATTGTATGAATCGTCTAAATGTAGTTTCAAAAATTCACAAAAAA
Organism: Maratus speculifer; assembly: GCA_964019185.1. Taxonomy (NCBI): domain Eukaryota; kingdom Metazoa; phylum Arthropoda; class Arachnida; order Araneae; family Salticidae; genus Maratus; species Maratus speculifer. Next base: position 48,045,856 of record OZ025290.1, on the reverse strand, counting down.
TTCAACGGAAGATAAAATTTTCAAAAATTTATAATTTGAGACATAAAGGTTAGAAAAATGTAATTTCCTTTCCTCTTTTTAAAATAAGTATGGTATTTTGCAATAATTTTGTAGTTTATGGTATCATGTTAAGCCGTTTTTATGAAGAATAGTTTTTGGAGTGGATGAAAAATCAAACTCCAATTCGAAACTAAGATACTTTTTCCTTTAGAGCTTTTTCTGTAAAAACTAAAATTTATTATATATCTTATATATATATATTGGGGGAGGGGATCATTTTTCAAAGAAAAGTGAATTTTTTTTACAAAAATTTGAATCATGAATTTAATAATAACTATTTTGAGCCTTGTTTTTTTTTTTTTTTTTTTTTTTTTTAATTTCTAGAGAATTTAAGTTTTGTCAAAATAATTCGTTTGTTAAAACACTATAAAAATTTAAATAGTTAATGAAGAGTAGGTATTAAGGAGAAGATGTTTTAGGTAAAGTCATTTTGTGAAGGAACTTATTTTATTAAAATTAATTGTTTAAAGGGACATGTTTCATTAAAGATGAATTTTATGAAAGCGTCTATTTTGTTAAATGGATTTTTGTGAAGGTAGCCTAAATAGGGCTTCAAAATTTGTCTGGGACGTCTGCTGATTCTCATGCATTGTAGCATTATATGAGATTTATTTAAAAGCAATCCTAGGGAATTTTGCATTTTCATTTTGTTTTTTTTAATGCAAGTAAATCACTTATGATATTCAATATTCTTTATGTAAAGTCAACGGATAATATCAGGTAACCACAAAAGTGTATGCTGTTTTTGAGCTGTTTTGGTTTTTCTGACGTCATATCTTCATATTCCCTTTAAGCCTCATTCAGTAGAGATGTCCAGCTCATCACAGATTTACGTATCAATTTTGTAGGATGTAAAATATTTGAAAGAATTTGTTGTTGACAAATTTTTAGACCTATTTTGCTCTACGAGTTTCAATTAGGGAACAAAACAACAGACTTCGCTCAAGTTAGTTGCTTCGTGTTTGAAGGGCCTTCAGTGTGTGAACGGCGTGCTCAAATGTGGTTCAGTCGATTTTCATGCGGAGACGAGTGCCTCGGATAAAAACTCGCTGTAAGTTATCCATTCACTCCGGACAAATTCCAGCTGGAGTAGTAAATCAAACAAAATCCTCATGAAATCCACCAGGAGATTGCGCACAAACTTGGAATATCTGACAATATCATTCCGTCATATCTGTATAGCCTTGAAATGATGATGAAACTCCGCAAGTGTTCCTGGTGTTCTGTCCGTGCGAACAAACTTCAACAGTTCAACATCTGCTTGCATTGTTGTTGTGTCACAACAAAGCCTCTTTTCTAGACTAAATATTGACATGTGATGGAAAATTTGTCATGTTTGATAGCCGGAAGAGAAAACACCATCGCAGCCAAAGCTTTACTAGTGATGGTAAACAACATCTACTCATTACAAAAGTTTAAGCTGATGTGTGCTTGAAAAGTAGTCAGCGATGGTCATCAAGAGTAGTGTTTTCCAAATGTGTTGCGTGTTTATTGAATTACGCAAACATCACCTTTTCCTTTCTTCAACAGTAAAATTTTGTTACATATTTCTGGATGAGCTGGAAAGTATTTCATAATTAGTTCTTGGTTTCTTGTTAGTTACTAATATAGAGATAGAATTGTTTGACGCAGTGATATTTACAATAGATTGTAGTAATAAGAAGTAACGCCAAATCATATGAGCCCATGGGATGTGAGCCCATCCAATAATTTGTATTTCTCTGAACATTCGATTTCCATTCATTTATTTCGTTATTTATTTATTTGTTTATTTATTTAATAAAATTTGTGTATTTCACGTTCGCAAAATAATTTTGATTGTAAAATAGTAAAAACAGAAATTAGACTTACAGGAGTACTGAAATCCAATTCAGCAGATGTAATGATCCACTCGGAAAAAAATCTGCATACTTTCTTATCTCTGTTTTCAATCAATAAACCATTTTGGCAAAAAAATCAAAATCTATTAATATTTAGCTATTTTTATGCTATTTACTATAAATACTGTTGTATGTATAATAAAGAACTTAAAATTACATAATTTTACGAATGTATTTAAAATCGTAATTAAATTGCAATAATTCTATATTTTGCGTATAAGAACCATTTTACTTCGAAACACCCTCTTTAGACTCCACTCCTTCCCCTTCTCTAACTTTACAGGTACCCACTAAAGCAAAATGTGTTATTTTATTCAGGAAATTTTGATTCCATCCAATATTTTACATACGTTGGCGTTACAAGTAATAATAATAATCATAATAACAAATCGGAAATTGCACGTCAAACGTAGCAAATGAAAAGCGTTCGTACTAAAGAAATTTTAAAAACATTCCGATCTTGATGTAATAATGTACAGTACCTCGGATACAGTATATAGTATCCGAAATATTTTGAGTGTCTCAGAAAATACTGCAATTTTCTATTATGGAGGATATAATTTGTAGTAAACCTCATCACCGTATATCAATTTTATAAAATGTGAACTATAACATAATTAAAACACGCCAAAAAAATGTTTCCGTCTATACCATTATGTAATGGAATACTTTTGTGTGGCCCTGTAAATTAATAAAAAATAATTTTTTGTAACACAGATTGTACGGAATATATATTTGAGTACATAATTCATAGAGGCATATTAAATTTATTATGTTCATAAGGCAGTAATATCATTAAAATGCATTTGAAACTATTTTTACCATTGGACGTAATGTAACGGAATATCTTTGATTGTCTCTGTAATTAAATTATGCATGCTATTTTCATAAAATTTGAAACGACGAGATCAATTCATGCAACGATTATATATTTTAAAGTTTAAAGGATTCGTTTGGGTAGTTTTTTTACTATTATATGAAGACGGACGCACTAAGAGCAACTATAAGTGCTATGCATTAACATAATGACGAACACACCAGATAAAAATCAAATGTACTTTCTTCGTGAAAAGTCTTATAAGAAATTTCATGCTTTTCAATTTACTTTTAGATCATATGCGTATTTTTTTAATGCTCATCTAAAATGTTCAGTATTTCTTTAGGGTATTTTAATATCGAGTGTCTAATCTTTGCAGCGGAGATTGCTGGAAAGATAAAACAGCCATTGAATTATGCGCTAATAATTTACAAGCTAATCACCGTTACTTGAGAGTTCATTGTTTATGTAGGATGGTGCTGAAACAAGGTTAATGTTTTTCGAATTTTTAAGATACACATCTACTGAATAAAATAGAATTCTGCGCTTATCGGATTTAGAGTGCTGTAAGGTCGAATACAAAAATGTTTGCTTAAATTCAACCCGAAAACTGGCACGAACGCAATCCCCCTGTATCATTATGTAATGGAATACTTTTGTGTGGTCCTGTAAATTAATGATAAATATCCTTTGCACATGAAATTCTACGGAATATACATTTAAGTACGTACTTCAAAATGCATATAAATTTTATTATATTTTATTTCGAAAGAATGTAATATGATTAACATGCATATGAATCTATTTTTTACCATTAGACATAATGCAACGGAATAATTTTGATTGTCCCTGTAATTAAACGATACGTCCAACATTCATATAATTTGAGATGACTCGACAAAAGTATGCAACAATTATATATTTTAATATTCAAACGATTCGACTAGATTGTTTTTGCTCTGCTATATGCGGACAAACAAATAGGCGGACGGACTGATACGACAACTATAGGTGCTAAGTATTTACATAATTTCAAACGCACCAGATAAAAATCAAACATTATTTCTTCGCTAAAAGTCTTATTAGAAATTCATATTTTTCCATGTATTTTCACATCATATGCGTATTTTTTCACCTTCATCTGCATTATTCAGTATTTCTTTTCGATCAATAATTGCAATCCAAAAGAATTTGTTCTGTTATCATATCAGAAGGAAATATTCGTCTCGTTCTTTTGCCAAGCAGGCAATTGTGTTCCTTCAAATAAAAGAGTCAAAAGGTTCTCTCTAGCGTATTATAATATCGAGTGTCTAATCTTTGCAGTAGAGATTTCTGAAAGATAAAACAGCCATTGAATTATGCAGCTAATAATTCACAAGTTAATCAGCGTTATTTGAGAGTTCATAGTTTATGTAAGATGGTTCTGAAACGAAGTTAGTGTTTCCGAATTTTTAAGATACGCATCTACTGAGACTAATAGAATCTCGCGCATATCGGGTTTAGAGTGCTGTACGTACGAATCACAATTTTTTTTATCAACCCGAAATCTGATTCAAACGCGATAAAAAAATTCTTCAACCCGAATTTAACAAGCACTCGAAATTTTTTTGCTCATATTCGAAAGGAAAGAAAATGATTCATAAATACATTAAGAAATATAACTTACAATTACATCTCTAATATAAATTTTATCTCTTTATATAAGAAAGCGCGCATATATTTAATACTATTGTGCTGTTATCACATCAGTATAAGAAATATTCGTTTCGTTCTTTTGCCAAGCAGTGAATTCTGTTTTTTTCATTAAAAAGAATCAAAGGGCTCTTTCTGGCGTATTACAATATCGAGTATCTAATCTTTGCAATGGTGATTGTTGAAAGATAAAACAGACATTGAATTATGCAGCTAATAACTTACAAATTAATCAGCGGTACTTGAGAGTTTCTAGTTTATGTAAGATGGTGCTACAACAAAATTTATGTTTTTCGAATTTTTAAGAGATTCATCTACTAAATCCAGTAGAATTCTTCGCTTATCGGATTTTGAGTGCTGCATGGTCGAGTCCAAAAATGTTTGCTTAAATTCGACCCGAAACTTGACCTAAATGCTATCCCCCTGTACCATTATGTTATGGAATATTTTTGTGTGGCCAATTAAATTAATGAAAAATATTCTTTGCAACTCAAAATCTACGGAATGTATATTTTAGTACGGATTTCACAGATTCATATCAATTTTATTATCTTTGAAAGAAAGTAACACCATTAAAATGTTTTTTAAACTATTTTTTACCATTGGACGTAATGGAACGGAATAATTTTGATTGTCCCTGTAATTTACTATACATACGTTATTTATAAGATTTGAAATGATTTGAAAAATTATTGTACAATTATATATTTAGTTTTTAAAACGATTCGATTGGATAGTTTTTGCTCTGCTATATGTGGACAAACAAATAGATGGACGAACGGACTGATACGACAACTATAGGTGCTAAGTATTTACATAATTTCAAACGCATCTGATAAAAATCAAGCATTTTTTCTTTGCGAAAAACCTTATTAGAAATTCATGTTTTCCCATGTATTTTCACATCATATGCGTATTTTTTTCATCCTCATCTGCATTATTCAGTATTTCTTTTCAATCAATAATTGCAATCCAAAAGAGTTTGTGCTGTTATCACATCAGTAGGAAATATTCGTCTCGTTCTTTTGCCAAGCAGGCAATTCTGTTCCCTCAAATAAAAGAGCCAAAAGGGTCTCTCTAGCGTATTATAATATCGAGTACTTAATCTTTCAGTGGAGATTGCTGAAAGATAAAACAACCATTGAATTATGCAGCTAATAACTTACACATTAATCAGCGTTATTTGAGAGTTCAGTGTTTATGTAGGATGGTGTTGAAACAAAGTAAATGTTTCCGAATTTTTAAGGTACACATTGACTGAGACTAATAGAGTTCGGCGCACATCGGGTTCTGAGTGCTGCACAATTTAGTCCCAGGTTTATTTTATTTTATTTTTTTGAACGCAAAATTTGACTCTAACGCGATAAAAAAAAATTCTTGAACCGGAATGTGACAAGAACCCGAAATTTTCTAACTCGTATTCGAAGCTAAAGAACAATATTAATACTTTAATACTACTATGAAATATAACCTTCAATTGCATTTTGAATATAAATTTTATCACTTTATATAAGAAATAAGCGCGCATAAATTTAATACTATTGTGCTGTTATCACATCAATAGGAAATATTCGTCTCCCTCTCTTTTCAAGCAAGCAATTCTGTTCCTTCAAATAAAAGTGCCAAAAAGTTTTCTCCAGCGTATCATAATCTCGAGTATCTAATATTTCTAGCGGAGATTGCTGAAAGATAAAACAGCCATTGAATTATGCAGCTAATAACTTACAAATTAATCAGCGTTACTTGAGAGCTTATTGTTTATGTAGGATGGTGCTGAAACAAAGTTTATATTTTTCGAATTTTTAAGATATGCATATAATGAATCCAATACAATTCTGCGTTTATCGAATTTAGAGTACTGTACGGTAAAGTACAAAAATGTTTGCTTAAATCTAACCCGAAACCGGACTCGGACGCGATGTCCCTGTACCATTATATAATGGAATACTTTTGTGTGGCCATAAATTAATGATAAATATTCTTGCACCTGAAATTCTACGGAATATATATTTTAGTACGTACTTCACCGATGCGTATTAATTTTATTACATTTTATTGCGAAAGAAAGTAATATCATTAAAATGCATATGAAACTATTTTTTACCATTGGGCATAATGTAACGGAATAATTTTGATTGTCCCTTTAATTAAATGATACATCCGATATTCATATAATTTGAAATGACTCGACAAAAGTATGCAACAATTATATATTTTAATTTTCAAACGATTCGATTGGATAATTTTTGCTCTGCTATATGCGGACAAACAAATAGACGGACGGACTGAACGACAATTATAGGTGCTAAGTATTTACATAATTTTAAACGCAACTGATAAAAATCAAATGTACTTTCTTTGCTAAAAACCTTATTAGAAATTTATGTTTTTCCATGTATTTTCACATCATATACGTATTTTTTATCATCATCTGCATTACTCAGTATTTTTTTCGATCAATAATTGCAATCCAAAAGAATGTGTGCTGTTATCACATTAGTAGAAAATATTCTCCTCGTTCTTTTGCCAAGCAGGCAATTCTGCTCTCTCAAATAATAGAGTCAAAAGGTTCTCTCGAGCGTATTATAATATCGAGTGTCTAATCTTTTCAGTGGAGAGATTTCTGAAAGATAAAACAGCATTAAAGTATGCAGAAAAATAACTTACAAATTAATCAGCGTTACTTGAGATTTCATTGTGTATGTAGGATGTTTCTGAAATAATGTTTTCGAATTTTTAAGATACGCATCTAGTGTGACTAATAGAATTTTGTGAATATCGGGTTCAAAGTTCTCCAAGTACGAATCACAGAATTTTTTTATTCAACCCGAAATCTGATTCGAACGCGATAAAAAATTCTTCAACCCAAATCTAACAACAACCCGAAATTTTCTAGTCGATATTCGAAGCGAAACAAAATGATTCATAAATACAGCTAAGAAATATAACCTACAATTACTTCTCGAATATAAATTTAATCCCTTTATATAAGAAATAAATGCACATATATTTAATACTATTGTGCTGTTATCAAATGTAGAGGAAATATTCGCCTCGTTCTTTTGCTAAGCAGGCAATTCTGTTACATCAAATAAGAGAGTCAAAAGGTTCTCTCTAGCGTATTATAATATCGAGTGTCTAATCTTTGCAGTGAAGATTGCTGGAAAGATAAACAGCCATTGAATTATGCAGCTAATAACTTACAAATTAATCAGCGTTACTTGAGAGTTCCGTGTTTATATAGGATGGTACTGAAACAAATTTAATGATTCTAATTTTTTAAGATACAGATCGACTGAGACTAATACAGTTCTGCGCATAATTGGTTAAGAGTGTCGCGCGTCGTTGTTTTTGTTTAAATTCAACCCAAAACCTGACTCAAACATGAAGAAAATTTTCTTCAAGCCGAACCTGACAAGAACTGGAAATTTTCTAGCCCTTATTTGAAGCGAAAGAAAATTATCAATACTTTAATACAGTTATGAAAATTAACTTACAATTACATATCAAATGTAAATTTCAGCTTTTTATATAAAAAATAAGCACGAATACGTTCAATTCTAATCAGACATCTAATTTTATTTCATTTAATAAATATTCGGGACTTTAAAAAAAAGAAGAAATCGTGCTAGCATGAACCTGAATCGAAAGAGTCTAACTATCCGAATTCGAGACATTTAAAATTAATTCCACCCAACCAGAATAAAAAATAAATTATTCTCAAAGCAGTCTGCATTAGGATACCTTGATTTTACAGATTTCAGACTCTAATGTGGATCACATTCTTCTCAATCTGAACGAAACCATATGCAAAACGAAAAGAATTATCTTTAATTCGTCCCGATGCGGTGCAATTATCCTGTTGTGAATATCCAGAACCCAGAAATTTTATTTAACATCAATTTATAATTTGATCCAAATTCAGAAAAAAAAAAGTCATCGAAACCCCATCCAAATCCGCCAAAAAACTTTTGATCAAACCGAAGCCCTGAATCAAAGAAAGTCGAGCATAATTTAAAATGATTATGAAAAAGTATTCTGCAATAATATATGTAATAAGAAAAAATATCGTTTTCGGAGAAAAACATTTATGTATAAATTTATTCATATTCAAGTACATAGCCTTATATATAAAACAATGGTTTCTACTTTTTTTGGGGGGGAGGGGGGGGGCGGGATTAGGATAATTTGAAAGCAGACATACAAGAATCAAACTTCAACTCAGAAGTGACCTGGATCCGAAACAATTTGTAATCAATCACACACGAAGCCGAATCGCACAAAAAGCAAATTAGCGACGAGCTGATGAAAAATTAGTCAGTATTCCTGGAGAATTTTTTGTTTGTATGGAAATTTTCGTATTTAAAATAAAATCGCTTAAATTAACAAGGCATTTAATTATTTGCATAGAGAATAAATGATGTAACAATAATTGAAGTTGATACATTATTTTAATATAGAAAACAAAAATTCAATAAAGGAAAACCCTTCTCATACAATATAAATTTTTTTGCTGCCTACATTAATACATAAGTCTTTTATTTCCTTCTGAATAAAATAGATTAGTTTGTTGTCGGAGTTCAAAGGAAAAATATATTTTACGTTGTTAAGTATCGTATTTATAATAAAAGTTACTGAAATCGTATTTAAAACTGTTACTAAAATCAGGAGCTATTTTACAGACTTAGACGTCGATGTACCTTACAGTGAGTAGTAGCGATAAACATAAAATTTTATATCAAGAGATAAGCTATCAAGTTTTGACGGTTGAAAACTAATTTATTAATTCCCGATATGCTATTTCTTTCACACAAAAATTAAAGTGCCGTTGTAAAAAAATAATGTTACTTCTAACCATAAACCCCGTAAAATGAAGCAAATGTAAGCAATTTTACGATTAAATACTGATGATCTACAGCATAGGTTCCCAATCTTTAATGAACCACCGCCCCCCTCTTCCATAATGGCTAATTACACCAATTAAAATATTGTTGCATATTATCTATACCCATTTTTTGTTCATTTATTAAGAAATACAAAATAAAAATTACAATTAAAACGACTATCAAACGTAATAAAAAAATTGTTCAGTAAAAGTTTTAAAAATAAACACAAAATAAAATTAAATAAACTAGCTAGGAAGGTGCATTTAATAAGTTAAAGATATACCTAAAAAATATTATTATATATAAAAACACGTTTTTAAAAGCTTAAAACTTCGAATATTATACGCTGAGTGCTTTCGATCAGAACTTCATTATCCTCAGGACAGCTTTGTTTATTTACTGAAATACCTTTTCGTTCTCTAACGCAGGGCTAGAGAATATGTCCGATCCGACGATCTAGGATTGAGGGTAATTTTGCAAAAACACATATATGCAATTATTTGAGAGACAAATTTCATAATTCCCTGTGATAGAAAAATTTCACTACAAATAAAAAGATTCGTATTGATTCGAATTTTACAAAATTGATCTCGGGATAATATGCACTTTAAATCAGGGTTGGTTCTGTTCCAAATTTTCCAAAAGTTAAAAAAAAAAATAGATCATTAACTTAAAATTTGGATATTAAAAATACCGCAAATTTTGTCCAAGAAAAAGCGAATTTCCTCACATTGAAAAGAAAAATCGCAAATTTCGTGAAAGAAACTCCAAAAAACGGACTTTCTTCAAAAGATTTCTTCAAAGAACTGCCAATTTCGTCAAAAGATCACGGAAGAACGGAAAATTTCATCTAAACAGGCCAAAGTAAAGGCGAGTTTCGTCAAAAAGTCGCGAAAAATCCGAAAATTTTGTTAAAACAGGGCAAAATAACTATGGATTCCATTAATAAATGGCGAAATAATCCCAAATTTCGTCAAAAAAAGAAAGCGAAAAAATAAGTTTTGTCAAAAAACGCAAAACAAATCGCCAAAAAAAGTGCAAAAAAACTGCAAATTTAGCCAAAAAATCGCGAACCAACTGCAATTTTTATCAAAAAATCGAAAATGACCTCTAATTTCGTCTAAAGTAGGCGAAAAAACCGTGAATTTCATCAAAAAGAACGAAACAATTGCGAATTTTGTGAAAAGAAGGTGAAATAGCAGCGAATTTCTTTTTAAAAAACTAAATTGCAAATTTTGTAAAAAAAAAAAAAAAAAAAAAAACCGCGAATAATCAGAAAAATTCTTCAATTCATTGAGAAAAATAAATGAAATTTCGCCAAAAATTGCGGAATTCACGCAATTTTCGTGAAAAGATTGCGAAATATCTACAAATTATGTCCAAAGATCACGAAATAACCGAAATTTCATCTAAATATTACGAAATAACCCCGAATTTCATCAAAAGATGCGAAATAACCGGGAGTTTCCGCAAAAGATGTCGGAATAATCGTGAATTTTGTCAAAGGAAAAGAGAAAAACCTACAAAAATTTCGTAAAAAAATCGCAAAATAAACGCAAATTTCGTAAAAAGTTCGCGAAACGACCGCGAATTTTGTCAAAAGAGACAAAATAGCCGCAAATTTCGTCAAAAGATTGCACAAAAAGGCAAAATTGTCAAAAGATCGCGAAAATTATCTCGCAAAATTCATCTGAAAATGATGACCCCCCCCCCCCCATACAGACACAAATTTCATGAAAAGGTCGCGAAAGAACTGCGAATTTCATCAAAAGAGGGATGATTACCGATTTCGTCAAAAAAGACGAGAAACCACAAAACTCTTTAAAAGATCGTGAAATAACAGCAAATTTCAACAAAAACCACTAAAAAATGCAATTTTTTTTTTTTTTTTTTTTTTTTTTTTTTTTTTGCAAGATTGAAAAAAAAAACCGTCAAAAAACTCAAAAAACATCGTACTCGGAGTGGATTCCCCCACACCATTTAATTCAGCCCGCTGAAACCTTTCAGAAAATTTGCTATGAATTTTTTTTTCAGTTTTACTTACTTGTTCCGAAAATACTTGTGCATAAGTTGAGAAATATTGAAAAAATAAATTTTATATACCTATTGTAATACACCACTTTTTTATAACATAAAATTTTAGATAAATTTTAGATAAATTTTCACGCGAATTGGGGGTAATGTTAAAAGTAACAACATTTTCTGCACCCCTGCTATAACATAACTTGTATGTAAACAAAGCTGCACCTAGGCTAGGATGATCAAGTTTTGATCGAAAGCACTCGGCGTATAATATTTGAATTTTGAAGTTTTTACAACTGAGTTTTTACATGTAACATCTTTCAGATTGGAGACCACTTTAACGTATTGAATGTTTCATAAATTGTAATGTGAATACACATAAAATCAATAAGAATTTAAAATGCAATAATATAAACATAAAATCAATAAGAGAAAGATGACATAAACATAAAATCAATAAGGAAAAAAATGACATAAACATAAAAGCAATAATAAATAAATAAATAAATAAATAAATATTAATGAGATGTTTGATGCTGATGAAATTTTAACAAATTGTTAATGTCGGGTTCCAATTTTGTTAACAGCAGTCGTAAATCGCCACGTTCAGTGACGTGCTGTCTATATCTCTTCTTAGCCAATAAAGTAGATACTGCACTGAACCCACTCTCAACCAGATAAGAGCAATTAAAAATTTTTGAACTTTTGCAAACAACCCAGGGTAGAGAGTTGGTATAGACTTCTGAAGCCAGAACTCTTGGTACCCTCTTCAAAATTTTACTTTTAATTCTTCATTAGTTGTAAGTTCTATGAGTTCCTCTTCTAAATTTGATGATTCTGCTTTATCTACATTTGCAAAAGGATCTAAAACCCATCTCGGTATGTCCAAATTTAAAATGTCCTGGAATCGCTCATTAAAATCTGTATGAAGAGCGTCCAAGTGTTGGCAGTAAGTTAGTAAATCTTCCTATTTTACAGAGATGGCTGCTAAAGTAGAAAAATGGCTGTATTCACCTCTTCCCAGATTTCGCTTGAACATAACAAGTTTTCTCACAAAAGCAGCTATGACATTTTTTGTTTTGATTAAATTTAATTCATCACCTTGCAATTGTAAATTGATTTCATTGAATATTCTAAAAAGGTCTGTCAAATAAGCAATGTCGTTTTTTGATGTTATCAGGTTTTCGCGCACTTTTTCATCTCTGTTTTCGAGGAAATCCAGTACTGAGTCAAATAGATTGAAAAAACGATTCAAACAAATACCTTTCGAGATACAACGAACTTCTGTATGTAAGAGCAGGCGATTGTAATCTTCGTCATTTTCACTACAAAGTTGGCCAAAAAATCTGTCATACAAAGAATTGCTTCTAATCTTATTCTCTGCTGTAATAACATAATAAAGCGAAGCATGCAGTCGTTCATTCAATTTTTTGGCAACCAAATGCTGACGATGAATAACACAATGTACGGCGAGTACATTTGGTACCGCTTCTTTCAAACGCGCTATAAAACCCTTATGACGCCCCGTCATTGCTGGAGCACCATCAGTAGCTGCTGACAAAATATTACAAATAGGAACTTCTTTCTCTTGAAGAAACGTATTCATGTTTTTAAATATGGATTCTCCCTTTGTATCCGTTTCCAAATTTTTGGCAAATAATAACTCTTGACAAATTTTTTCTTCTTTTATAAATCGGACATATGATAAAAGTAGTGCTTCGTTATTTGGCAGTGTTGATTCATCGAGTTGAATGGAAAAATTGCAAGTTTTTAAGAAATTGCATAATGATGTTTCAACGTCTTTGGCCATTTCATCTATTCTTCTTTGTACAGAATTATTACTCAGAGGAACTTTTTTAATGATTTCTGGCGGTGTTTTATGATGAAGAACGGTTGTTATTACCTCCTTCACTGCCGGCAAGATTAATTCCTTGCCAATTGTATGTGGTTTTCCCGCTTTTGCAATTAACAATGCAATGTTATATGAAGCTCGCAGTCCGTCATCCTCTTGTTTAGAAGACAGCTCAAAAAGGTTTGATACAGTTCGCTGTCTTAAATGTTTCTTTTCCAGACCTTGAAAATAAGATAAATCTTTATCCTTTTTATCAGCATGCATTTTACTCAAATGCTCTTGTAATCTAGAAGGCTTCATAGCTTCATTTGAAAAAACTTTTTGGCAAATTAAGCACATAGGTAACGATTGGTTTGTAGGAGAATGAGTAAATCCATATTTCAAATATTCAATACTATATTGCCTGCATTTCTTCTTAGATGCAGACATTTTAAATACAAAATATAACAAAGTTTAAATAGATAATCTTTGCATTATATTTACAGATAGGTATAAAAATAAGGACTATAATGCTTTTACCTTTCACTCAGAATAAAGCAATTTCTTGAGCAAGTTCGTAATGTAGTTTGGTTTTGAAATCTCTAATCAGGCATTAAGTAGCCATATTTTTTACATTTTACGAAATACCGATTTTGAAAAATAATTCTAGTTATTAAACTTTTAGTGAGCTTAATATAGCAAATTGTTCACTAGTGGTCTATATAATATTTTAATCAACGCGTTTGTTACTAAATCAAAAGGTTAAATTACATTTTTATTTTATCAAACACGACAAAATCAAATTATTCGTCACTGCGAGAATAAAAAAAAAAAAAAAAATACAGCGTTCAAAGCATAAGCTTCCGCAATCACACTAGAATACCACGTGACCACAAACGGAGAAGGGGGCGGCAAAAGCATTGTGCGCCACTGGTTCGAATGGAAAGTTCTCCTACGCTGCAAGTTGCGACACGTGTTGGCAGATCCCATCCAAGCGCTAGGCTGTTTTTCATAGATTTTCATTTAAAGTTATGTTTAGGATTTTTATCATGCGCCCAAGCCACTGTTGAATTAAGGTACTTTTCTCCGGAAGGGATATTTCTGGCTCCGGGGGGAAGGGCGTAATTGCCCATTTTGACCATTGAAACACAAAATCTCAAAATTTGCGGAGGGGGGTGCACATTTCAATGCTCCGGGAGATGCCCCCCCTGAACCACCCTCTGTGCGACCCACTGGCCCAAGCAACTAGTTTCATTATATAGATTAATTTTGAAACACGATTAATAATACCACGGAATATAGTTTCATTAAATTCATTTCTTAAATAGATAAGGTACGTCAGGACCGCCCCACTTTATTGTCTTAACGCCCCCCATTTTCCCCTGGACCCGTCACCGCCCCCCTGGAAGGCTCCAGCGCCCACTGGGGGGCTGTACCGCCCCCGTTGGGAACCTATCATCTACAGCAATCTACATTATAAGTGAGTATAAGTGTGATCACAGATCACACGTTTAATATCTCCTTCAAAATACTTCACTTCATTTAATATCTCCTTCAAAATACTTTATCATTAAATTAGCAAACGAAAATTCTCAATAAAATTTGAAATGGGTAGGAATTTAATAAATAAATAAACTTTTCTACCAAAAATTGAACCCACTTCAAAAACTACGGCAAACTGAAAAATAATTTTTTTACATAATAGTAATAAGAAATTAAATTAAGAGCATAGTATTTACCAAGCATATTATTATATTTATGTACATTAATTTGATTTTTTGGAGTCGGTGCCAGCCAAGCCTTTATTTTTTTTTAGGAATTGAATTGGATATTTAATTTTAATTTTAAAATTGACTTGGCTGGCACCGACTCCAAAAAATCAAATTAATGTACATAAATATAATAATACGCATGGTAAATACTATGCTCTTAATTTAATTTCTTATTACTATTATGTAAAAAAATTATTTTTCACTTTGCAATAGTTTTTGAAGTCGGTTCAATTTTTGGTAGAAAAGTTTATTTTTCTCATTTTAGTTAAAAGTTAACGATTTTTTGAAGTCAGTTAATAAAAATTATAATACGTAAAAAAATATTGTAAATTATACATGGATGTAAATTTTGTCAGAAATAGGGTTCGAATGCTCGCTCCATTTCCAGCATCAGAGCTTAAATCTGGCTCCTTAAACCGCTGGGTCATCCTGACTGCGCTCCAATCGGCGAGTTTATTCAAAGTCCATGTTATTTTTAATTTGCGAAAAATCACCAATTTTATTAAATTTTACCTAATTACTAAAAAAGTACTGAAGTGGTACCAATTCGAGAGTAGCCTCTTTTATTTATCGCAAAACAAAATTAATCGGTTGGATAGTTTCGGAGTAATCGGCGAACATACATAGAAAAAAAATACATACACGTCTAATAGATAACTTCCTCTTCCTTTTCTGAAGTCAGTTAATAATAAATATTATAATACGGAAAAAATATTATAAATTATACATGGATGTAAATTTTGTCAGAAATAGGGTTCGAATGCACGCTCCATTTCCAGCATCAGAGCTTAAATCTGGCTCCTTAAACCGCTGGGTCATCCTGACTGCGCTCCAATCGGCGAGTTTATTCAAAGTCCATGTTACTTTTAATTTGTGAGAAATCACAAATTTTGTTACATTTTGCCTAATTACTAAAAAAGTACTGAACCAATTTCAATGAAATGGAAGTGGTACCAATTGGAGAGTAGCCTCTTTTATTAAATACAAAAACCAAATTAATCGGTTGGATAGTTTCAGAGTAATTGGTGAACACACATAGAAAAAAATACATACACGTCGAATTGATAACTTCCTCTTCCTTTTCTGAAGCCGGTTAAAAATAAAAATTGTAATACGGAAAAAAATTGTAAGTTTTACATAGATGTAAATGATGTCAGAAGCGGGGATCGAACCCACGCTCTCTTTCGCAAGACAGAGCTTCAATCTAACACCTTAGACCGCTCGGCCATGCTGTCTACAGTTCATTCAGCGAACGTATTCAAAACTTTTAATTAGCGAAAAATCATTAATTTTATTAGTTTTTGCCTAATTACTAAAAAAGTACTGAACCAATTTCGATGAAACTGAAATGGTACCAATTCGAGAGCATCGTCTTTCATTTAACACCAAAACCAAGTTAATCGGTTGCATGGTTTCGGAGTAATCTGTGAACATACATAAAAAAAAATACATACGCGTCGAATTGGTAACCTCCTCTCCTTTTTGGAAGTCGGTTAAAAATATATATAACTTCGAGTGGGAAATGAGATAAGAAATATGATGTAATATGATGAAATGAAAACAAATAAGCGCCTTTTTCATGTGATTTATTTAAACCAGTAATTTATGTTACATACATAATATTTTTTTATATCTAAGTAGTAAGGAAAGGACAGTTTAAGCTCAGCCGGAGGCACGGAGGCACCGTGCCTCCGGCTGTGCCTCCTGCGAGGCCTCCGGCTGTCCCTGCGGCTGTCCCTCCTGCGGCTGTCCCACCGCCACCATCCCTCCTGGTCCCTCCTGCACCCACCATCCCTCCTGGTCCCTCCTGCCCCCACTATGCATACTCCTCCACGAACGCCCCCTAGTGGAATAAAGGAACATTCTATTATAACAGGATAGGTGAACAACCTTCCCTAATTAAAAATATTATCAATCACATCTCAACTCGGAATCATACTATATGATGAAGATTAAATTTATATTTGAATTTTGAACAACCATAATTTTAATGAGTATTATTAATTAAGCGAAACAATTAAAATTTCAGTTTTCAACCATTTTATTTAGATTTCTTCAACTACAAGATGAGATTATCAATTTAACACAAGAAAGTTAAACATATTTGAATTTTGCTTGATAGACCATCTTAATGAGTAGTATTAATTAAATAAAAACAATAGAAAATATCAAGTTTTATAGAAAAAGACTGATTTCTTACGATTTTTATCAACTTAAGAGAGAAAACTTAATCGTACATTTCAGTTTTTCAACAGCTGTATCCTTAATGAGTATTGATAATTAAGTAAAAAACAATGGAAAATATCAAGTTTTATAGAAAAAGACTGATTTCTTACGATTTTTATCAACTGCAACATCAGTGTATCGACTTACAAGTTGAAAGTTAAACATTCATTCTAGTTTTCAACAGCTATAATCTTAATGAGTATCGTTAATTAAGTAAAAAACAATGGAAAATATCAAGTTTTATAGAAAAAGACTTATTTCTTGCGATTTTTTCAACTCAAACTTCAGAATATCAATTTGATAGAAAGAAATTTAAGCATGCATTCGAGTTTTGGACAACCATTTCCTTCATGAACATTAATAATTAAGCAATAAAAACGGAAAATATTAAATTTTTAACTGATTTCTTCCCATTTTTTTTTTATTTTATTTTTTTTAAATATAAAATCAGAATACACAACTTAAAATAGAAATTTAAACATATTTTTTTTTTAGTTTTTGAACAGTCGTTACCTCAAAGAATTTCGATAATTGAACAATTAACAAAGGAAACTAATGATTTTTTAACGAAAAAAGACGAATTAAACGAATTTGGTTAACTTTTACTATAAATGGAAATTTCATCATACTTTTATATACTAACTAAGTAGAATTTTAATGCATAAACGAACACATTTCAATAAATATTCAACGCACACACAAATATGAAAACAACACCTGCTTCTTGTGACGTCATATTGAAACCAAAACTTATTCCTTGGAAGTCCCTCACCATGCATTTTCACCCCCATCTCCCCCAATTTTTTACCACAGGTAGGGAAATGGACAAAGCAATGACCTCGCATTCTTGTATATTTAGAAGTCTGGGAGAAAAAAAAGAGACATTTTATGCACTCCAATTTCATAACAGTTACCGCAATATCCCAAAATTTAAATTTTGGAAGACATAATCAGTATAATTAATTAAGCAAAATAATAAAAATATTATTTTTTAAGGGGTAAAGGTGAATTTAAGCGAATTTGATTAGTTTTACAATAGTCTTTTGAATCGCAACTTGGAAATATAGATTTCTAACAGAAGAATTAAACGTATATTTTAATTTTAACAACAAACAAGTATCATTAATTTAAGAAAAATAAATATCAATTTTAAAGAAAAGACGAATTTGAATAATTATACACTAGTATTTTTAAAAGCAACATAGAAATATCAATACTTATTCACATATTTCACTTATTCACTGTATTCAATACTATATTTAATAAATTTGGATACACTTTAAGAATTTTCTAATCTATAATTAAATATTAGCTGTATATTTAATGTTACCCATGTTTTCAACATTAGTTCATAATCGTGAATTTTGTATTTTAAATACCATGTATTCAGGTTCAGATTATTTTCACTTGAAATCATACAGAATTTTTTAACAGAGTTTGTTTTTGAAATCATTGAAGCAACTGTATTTAATATTTTTAACACGAATTTTCTAAGATTTTCTAACATTTTCCGATTATACATTCTTCAGAAGTACATTTCTAAATGCTACAATCACTTTACATATCGAAAAGATATCATTCAAGCAACTGTATTTAATATTTTTAATCCCAATTTTCTAAGATTTTTTAACATTTTCCGGTTATACATTCCTCAAAAGTTATTATTACGTATTCTAAACAATAGAAAATATTAATTTTAAGAATAAAAAGACGAATTTAAACAAATTTTATTAGTTTTACACTATTTTTTCTCACCTCCAACACGGATATATCAATTTTAACAGAAGAATTAAACGTATATTTTAGTTTTTTAACAACAAAAATTTAATAAGTATCATTAATTAAACAAAAATAAATATCAATTTTCAAGAAAAGACAATTTTTTACACAAATTTTCAACTTTGAAATACATTTGCTTACATATATTGTTACAGTATATTACTAAACTTAAACTTTTTAAAAAGTTTGAATGTCTTTACAAAGGGTTCATACTTATATTTTTCACGTCTTGACTGCATTCGAAATCTTACAACAAAAGTATACTTTTATTATTATTATTATTATTATTATTATTATTATTATTATTATTATTATTAT
Source organism: Maratus speculifer (assembly GCA_964019185.1). Lineage (NCBI taxonomy): Eukaryota > Metazoa > Arthropoda > Arachnida > Araneae > Salticidae > Maratus > Maratus speculifer. Next base: position 48,026,573 of record OZ025290.1, on the reverse strand, counting down.
TATTATTATTATTATTATTATTATTATTATTCTAGAAAACCTAAAAAATCGTTTCTTGCTGCTTTAGACACTTGACATATTAAAACTACTCTACCCATATAATTAATCAAATTAGGACATGATTCATCTTACACTTCAAAATTTCTGAATTTTTACAATACTTATTTTCATCAAACTTTATTCTTGATCCTATATATTTTAATAGCACAGAATTTTAACATCTGTTTTTATCTACTTATCAGAAAATTATTAAAACACCCAACAACATTTTCCAAATATAAATATTATCTTTACAATTTAATAATGCAAAACATACACGAATACAAAGTTTAATTTTTACAAACATTTCATATTTCAACCCAAACTATTCGAAATTTTCACAACATAAGAGCAAACATTAGACGAACTTTTTAATATTAATATTGCTTAGATCTTTTCATCATAACTTTTAACTATGATAATTATCCATTTTTAGGTTGATTGTCGAAAAACTGTAACTGAAATTACATAAACTTAATGTAAAAAACCATGTTCTCACACAATTTCTTGAAATTCAACAAAGAATTGACTATTACTCCAATACTTATCTACTTCAATCTCGACTCTCGATAGTATATAGATATTGCATCATTACATACTTACAACTCTTTTCAAACGTTTATCAAAAATCAAGTCAATTAAAGTGTAGTAGTTATCACACCTGTTCCTCAGAAATATTACTATCATATGAAACAGTAAAGAAAATTAATAGATATTTAATATTTAATAACCTCATACGTGAAATTACTGCCGAATGAGAATACTAATAACCAATAAAATCAACTGTTGGACAAAAAAATAGTACAGATTACCGAAAATTCAAATCATTTTTTCTACAAAAATTACAAAAATTAACAAATGAATGACAAGTTAGAGAAATAACTAAAAAAAAATAATGAACATATTTACAAATTTATTAAAATCACACCTTTTTCTGGATTACAAACCACAATTTCTTGAAAAATTTAACACCGAATTTGTAAGATTTTAATCCTAGTATTACATACACTCAATAAATATTCAAAATTAACAAAAAAATAATTTTTTAGTCTCATCAATAAGCAGAAATTCTATATTAAAAGAATATTTTCATAGTAGTACTTATAAAAATGAGAGTTTACAAACTGATTTTCATAATTTTATCGCATTTAAACTTAATTTTTATACATAAAACATTATTTAATCAAATTTTATACTTTCTAATCCAGTAAAATTCAATACTTTTTTAGTTTTTAAACCAATACCACAATATTTATTTACATCAAACTTGATTCTTTACCTTTTATATTTCCACATTACACAAGTGAATTAAATACTAACTTGGAACGGGAGTTGAAGTCAATTGATTCAATTTGATTTTCATCGTATACGCATTGCCCCTACATGAAATTTCTTACTTCTATAATCATCTAATGTATTAAAACTTATCTACTCATATTTTTAATCAATTGATCAGATGTTTCATCTCGCACTTCTGAATTATCATCCACAAGTTGCTTAAAATATAAATACTATCTTTATAGTTTTAATGTAGCATACATGACTAATCTTGAGTTTCCATCTATACTATTAATCAAATTATCATATGTTTCATCTTACAGATCAACGATTTCTGAATTATCGTCCATCTAGTTGTTTAAAATATTAATAAAATGTTTATAGTTTTTGATTATACATAGAATGTATGAATAGAATCTTTAATTTTTAACAGTTCATATTTCAAATAACCTATTTTCGAAACCAAACTATGTGAATTTTACCACAATGCTTATCATCATACAGAGATTTGTGTTTCATACTTTTTCTAAAAATTATCAGATATGTACCCCTCAGAGGAATTTCTATCATATGAATATATGAAAAAAAAAATTAATTTATATTAAACGTACAACGAAATTTGATTGCAATATATATGTATTTAATAAAAATAAATAAATAAGCGATTATTTATACATTAAACCTTTACTAAATATATATTTCTTGCGTTATACAGATGTTTCAACAAGATTAACTAAAACAGCAGCAAACTTCAGAAATTAATGATCTGAATGATTCATCCGTAGCACATGTAGCGTTAATGAATAATACATATGTAAGTACTTATATGAAAAATACTAGAATTCGTATATGTAACGTAATTAGAGTAATATAAAATGATTTGTCTTACTGCCTACACTTTAACAAATACCTTTTTACCTATATTGTTGAAGATAATCCTAATTGTTTGCATTTGTTTCTATTACAGATGTGTTTTATTTGCTACAAACACGTCTTATGTAAATGGAATTTGACAGAACAAACAAAAATCCAGGTGAAAAACCTTACACTTGGGAAGATCACTAAATGCGGTTTTCAAGAAGATGTGAATCCAAAATGCACACATCATCATATAAAGCATCATCAATTATATGTAAACTTAGTGAAGATATTCAAAAATTAGTCAGACGTTTGAAGAATTTAGAAATAAAGGAAGATATTTAGACTATTTATCCATCATATTTTCATAACAGTCACCACAATATCTCAAACTTAAAATTTGAAAGACATACACACAGCTGAAAAGAAATTTTGTTACCTGTGATTTTTCTAATCAGAGTGAATGTATAGATATTATTTTGCAATGTATTCTTTAAATGTTCACATAAATATTCTTTTATATACATTTATCGTTGTGTTTATTTTTCTAAAACCTATTACATTAATGGAATACATAACATTTTAAGTGAAACAACACTTTCACAACTTAAAAAATGTATAAGAACATACAAAATAAGCTGATGTATGAAAAAATATACAAGTTTACAGAATAATTTCAAAGTTTTCTAGAAATACAAGCAAAAAATATTTACAATATAAAAAAATTACAAAAGTGAAAAGAAAAAACACAAATGTAAAACAAAAAATCACAAAGTGAAAAACTCAAAACAAAGTTTTTGAAAAAAGAAAAATTTACAACAAAAGCTTTTTTTACAAAAACCAAAACTTCAAAAATATTTTTACAAAAAATTTTTTTTCAAAAACATTTTTTACAAAATTTTTTTTTTCAAAATAAGTTTTTACAAAAGTAAAAAATAAAAAATCACAACGTTAAAAAAAAATGAAAAAATTTAGTTAAAAAAAGTGTAAAAAAAATTGCAAAAAAAGTTGCAAAAATTTTAAAAAAGTTATGAAAAAAGTATCAAAAATTTTGTTCTTTGTAATACAGTATGCAATGGCGAAACCATTGTATTTGCTATTACAAAGAACAAAATTTTTAGTACTTTTTTCATATTTTTTTTTGAAATTTTTGCAACTTTTTTTGCAATTTTTTTTACACTTTTTTTAACTAAATTTTTTCATTTTTTTTAACGTTGTGATTTTTTATTTTTTACTTTTGTAAAAACGTATTTTGAAAAAAAAAATTTTTGTAAAAAATGTTTTTGAAAAAAAATTTTTTTGTAAAAAATGTTTTTGAAAAAAAATTTTTTGTAAAAATATTTTTGAAGTTTTGGTTTTTGTAAAAAAAGTTTTTGTTGTAAATTTTTCTTTTTTCAAAAACTTTGTTTTGAGTTTTTCACTTTGTGATTTTTTTGTTTTACATTTGTGTTTTTTCTTTTCACTTTTGTAATTTTTTTATATTGTAAATATTTTTTGTTTGTATTTCTAGAAAACTTTGAAATTATTCTGTAAACTTGTATATTTTTTCATACATCTGCTTATTTTGTATGTTCTTATACATTTTTTAAGTTGTGAAAGTGTTGTTTCACTTAAAATGTTATGTATTCCATTAATGTAATAGGTTTTAGAAAAATAAACACAACGATAAATGTATATAAAAGAATATTTATGTGAACATTTAAAGAATACATTGCAAAATAATATCTATACATTCACGCTGATTAGAAAAATCACGGGTAACAAAATTTCTTTTCAGCTGTGTGTATGTCTTCCAAATTTTAAGTTTGAGATATTGTGGTGACTGTTATGAAAATATGATGGATAAATAGTCTAAATATCTTCCTTTATTTCTAAATTCTTCAAACGTCTGACTAATTTTTGAATATCTTCACTAAGTTTACATATAATTGATGATGCTTTATATGGTGATGTGTGCATTTTTGATTCACATCTTCTTGGAAACCGCATTTAGTGATCTTCCCAAGTGTAAGGTTTTTCACCTGGATTTTTGTTTGTTCTGTCAAATTCCATTTACATAAGACGTGTTTGTAGCAAATAAAACACATCTGTAATAGAAACAAATGCAAACAATTAGGATTATCTTCAACAATATAGGTAAAAAGGTATTTGTTAAAGTGTAGGCAGTAAGACAAATCATTTTATATTACTCTAATTACGTTACATATACGAATTCTAGTATTTTTCATATAAGTACTTACATATGTATTATTCATTAACGCTACATGTGCTACGGATGAATCATTCAGATCATTAATTTCTGAAGTTTGCTGCTGTTTTGGTTCATCTTGTTGAAACATCTGTATAACGCAAGAAATATATATTTAGTAAAGGTTTAATGTATAAATAATCGCTTATTTATTTATTTTTATTAAATACATATATATTGCAATCAAATTTCGTTGTATGTTTAATATAAATTAATTTTTTTTCATATATTCATATGATAGAAATTCCTCTGAGGGGTACATATCTGATAATTTTTAGAAAAAGTATGAAACACAAATCTCTGTATGATGATAAGCATTGTGGTAAAATTCACATAGTTTGGTTTCGAAAATAGGTTATTTGAAATATGAACTGTTAAAAGTTAAAGATTGTATTCATACATTCTATGTATAATCAAAAACTATAAACATTTTATTAATATTTTAAACAACTAGATGGACGATAATTCAGAAATCGTTGATCTGTAAGATGAAACATATGATAATTTGATTAATAGTATAGATGGAAACTCAAGATTAGTCATGTATGCTACATTAAAACTATAAAGATAGTATTTATATTTTAAGCAACTTGTGGATGATAATTCAGAAGTGCGAGATGAAACATCTGATCAATTAATTAAAAATATGAGTAGATTAGTTTTAATACATTAAATGATTATAGAAGTAAGAAATTTCATGTAGGGGCAATGCGTATACGATGAAAATCAAATTGAATCAATTGACTTCAACTCCCGTTTCAAGTTAGTATTTAATTCACTTGTGTAATGTGGAAATATAAAAGGTAAAGAATCAAGTTTGATGTAAATAAATATTGTGGTATTGGTTTAAAAACTAAAAAAGTATTGAATTTTACTGGATTAGAAAGTATAAAATTTGATTAAATAATGTTTTATGTATAAAAATTAAGTTTAAATGTGATAAAATAATGAAAATCAGTTTGTAAACTCTCATTTTTATAAGTACTACTATGAAAATATTCTTTTAATATAGAATTTCTGCTTATTGATGAGACTAAAAAATTATTTTTTTGTTAATTTTGAATATTTATTGAGTGTATGTAATACTAGGATTAAAATCTTACAAATTCGGTGTTAAATTTTTCAAGAAATTGTGGTTTGTAATCCAGAAAAAGGTTTGATTTTAATAAATTTGTAAATATGTTCATTATTTTTTTTAGTTATTTCTCTAACTTGTCATTCATTTGTTAATTTTTGTAATTTTTGTAGAAAAAATGATTTGAATTTTCGGTAATCTGTATTATTTTTTTGTCCAACAGTTGATTTTATTGGTTATTAGTATTCTCATTCGGCAGTAATTTCACGTATGAGGTTATTAAATATTAAATATCTATTAATTTTCTTTACTGTTTCATATGATAGTAATATTTCTGAGGAACAGGTGTGATAACTACTGCACTTTGATTGACTTGATTTTTGATAAACGTTTGAAAAGAGTTGTAAGTATGTAATGATGCAATATCTATATACTATCGAGAGTCGAAATTGAAGTAGATAAGTATTGGAGTAATAGTCAATTCTTTGTTGAATTTCAAGAAATTGTGTGAGAACATGGTTTTTTACATTAAGTTTATGTAATTTCAGTTACAGTTTTTCGACAATCAACCTAAAAATGGATAATTATCATAGTTAAAAGTTATGATGAAAAGATCTAAGCAATATTAATATTAAAAAGTTCGTCTAATGTTTGCTCTTATGTTGTGAAAATTTCGAATAGTTTGGGTTGAAATATGAAATGTTTGTAAAAATTAAACTTTGTATTCGTGTATGTTTTGCATTATTAAATTGTAAAGATAATATTCATATTTGGAAAATGTTGTTGGGTGTTTTAATAATTTTCTGATAAGTAGATAAAAACAGATGTTAAAATTCTGTGCTATTAAAATATATAGGATCAAGAATAAAGTTTGATGAAAATAAGTATTGTAAAAATTCAGAAATTTTGAAGTGTAAGATGAATCATGTCCTAATTTGATTAATTATATGGGTAGAGTAGTTTTAATATGTCAAGTGTCTAAAGCAGCAAGAAACGATTTTTTAGGTTTTCTAGAATAATAATAATAATAATAATAATAATAATAATAATAATAATAATAATATTAATAATAATAATAATAATAAAAGTATACTTTTGTTGTAAGATTTCGAATGCAGTCAAGACGTGAAAAATATAAGTATGAACCCTTTGTAAAGACATTCAAACTTTTTAAAAAGTTTAAGTTTAGTAATATACTGTAACAATATATGTAAGCAAATGTATTTCAAAGTTGAAAATTTGTGTAAAAAATTGTCTTTTCTTGAAAATTGATATTTATTTTTGTTTAATTAATGATACTTATTGAATTTTTGTTGTTAAAAAACTAAAATATACGTTTAATTCTTCTGTTAAAATTGATATATCCGTATTGGAGGTGAGAAAAAATAGTGTAAAACTAATAAAATTTGTTTAAATTCGTCTTTTTATTCTTGAAATTAATATTTTCTATTGTTTAGAATACGTAATAATAACTTTTGAGGAATGTATAACCGGAAAATGTTAAAAAATCTTAGAAAATTGGTATTAAAAATATTAAATACAGTTGCTTGAATGATATCTTTTCGATATGTAAAGTGATTGTAGCATTTAGAAATGTACTTCTGAAGAATGTATAATCGGAAAATGTTAGAAAATCTTAGAAAATTGGTGTTAAAAATATTAAATACAGTTGCTTCAATGATTTCAAAAACAAACTCTGTTAAAAAATTCTGTATGATTTCAAGTGAAAATAATCTGAACCTGAATACATGGTATTTAAAATACAAAATTCACTATTATGAACTAATGTTGAAAACATGGGTAACATTAAATATACAGCTAATATTTAATTATAGATTAGAAAATTCTTAAAGTGTATCCAAATTTATTAAATATAGTATTGAATACAGTGAATAAGTGAAATATGTGAATAAGTATTGATATTTCTATGTTGCTTTTAAAAATACTAGTGTAAAATTATTCAAATTCGTCTTTTCTTTAAAATTGATATTTATTTTTCTTAAATTAATGATACTTGTTAAGTTTTTGTTGTTAAAATTAAAATATACGTTTAATTCTTCTGTTAGAAATCTATATTTCCAAGTTGCGATTCAAAAGACTATTGTAAAACTAATCAAATTCGCTTAAATTCACCTTTACCCCTTAAAAAATAATATTTTTATTATTTTGCTTAATTAATTATACTGATTATGTCTTCCAAAATTTAAATTTTGGGATATTGCGGTAACTGTTATGAAATTGGAGTGCATAAAATGTCTCTTTTTTTTCTCCCAGACTTCTAAATATACAAGAATGCGAGGTCATTGCTTTGTCCATTTCCCTACCTGTGGTAAAAAATTGGGGGAGATGGGGGTGAAAATGCATGGTGAGGGACTTCCAAGGAATAAGTTTTGGTTTCAATATGACGTCACAAGAAGCAGGTGTTGTTTTCATATTTGTGTGTGCGTTGAATATTTATTGAAATGTGTTCGTTTATGCATTAAAATTCTACTTAGTTAGTATATAAAAGTATGATGAAATTTCCATTTAGAGTAAAAGTTAACCAAATTCGTTTAATTCGTCTTTTTTCGTTAAAAAATCATTAGTTTCCTTTGTTAATTGTTCAATTATCGAAATTCTTTGAGGTAACGACTGTTCAAAAACTAAAAAAAAAATATGTTTAAATTTCTATTTTAAGTTGTGTATTCTGATTTTATATAAAAAATAAAAAAAATGTGAAGAAATCAGTTAAAAATTTAATATTTTCCGTTGTTATTGCTTAATTATTAATGTTCATGAAGGAAATGGTTGTCCAAAACTCGAATGCATGCTTAAATTTCTTTCTATCAAATCGATATTCTGAAGTTTGAGTTGAAAAAATCGCAAGAAATAAGTCTTTTTCTATAAAACTTGATATTTTCCATTGTTTTTTACTTAATTAACGATACTCATTAAGATTATAGCTGTTGAAAACTAGAATGAATGTTTAATTTTCAACTTGTAAGTCGATACACTGATGTTGCAGTTGATAAAAATCGTAAGAAATCAGTCTTTTTCTATAAAACTTGATATTTTCTATTGTTTTTATTTAATTAATACTACTCATTAAGATGGTCTATCAAGCAAAATTCAAATATGTTTAACTTTCTTGTGTTAAATTGATAATCTCATCTTGTAGTTGAAGAAATCTAAATAAAATGGTTGAAAACTGAAATTTTAATTGTTTCGCTTAATTAATAATACTCATTAAAATTATGGTTGTTCAAAATTCAAATATAAATTTAATCTTCATCATATAGTATGATTCCGAGTTGAGATGTGATTGATAATATTTTTAATTAGGGAAGGTTGTTCACCTATCCTGTTATAATAGAATGTTCCTTTATTCCACTAGGGGGCGTTCGTGGAGGAGTATGCATAGTGGGGACAGGAGGGACCAGGAGGGATGGTGGGTGCAGGAGGGACCAGGAGGGATGGTGGCGGTGGGACAGCCGCAGGAGGGACAGCCGCAGGAACAGCCGGAGGCACCGCAGGAGGCACAGCCGGAGGCACGGTGCCTCCGTGCCTCCGGCTGAGCTTAAACTGTCCTTTCCTTACTACTTATCTATTTAAACTTGATTGGAACAATTAAAAGAAAAACAACAAAAACAAAATGAATTGATCATATTAAAATAAATACTTTAATTAAAATAAAAGTATTTTTCAAATTTTTTTTTATTTCTTGCGTGACAAGAAGTATTCAACTGTAAGTACGCAAAATTTTAACTATCTGACTTATATATTTTTTGTGTGTAGATTATTAGAAATTTGCATTAAAATGTCCAATCATATGACCGTTTTTATAGAAAACTATTCTAAAATCCTAATTCAACCCTATTCGGACTATAAAATGAGCAACAAAGGGGGGCAGAATCACGTTAAATTACGGTTTTGTAATTGTCTTCCATAAAAACAGTCGAATGACGAAACAATCAGCTACAAATTAATGCATTTTTAATAATGCATGCTAGGACTCGAATACAGAAACCTTGACTTATATTGTCAATATTCTACTATGTGAGCTACCTGGGCTGACAAGTGAGAAATTTTTGTTTGAAATTAATCATCAAACATTTCCAAAGAGACAACTCAGCTAAATTTTTATTTTATTTAGATTGCTTTACATTTGAATCTCCTGTCCCTTTAGAGCACAGAGGTCTTGAACGTTTTTAAGTTTTCAATTTAAGAACAATTATTTTCAATGAAATTGGAGGTTTTGATTTACATTTATTATCCACATTATCCTTTTGTGTTACTTCTTTGTTTAAACACGTTGATGTAAAATATATAAACATATTTTTACATGTTCTGCATCTTAGAGCCAGAAAACTATAGCGAAACATGCACTTTAGAGTCGGTTCCAGGAGGCAGTACGTTAGGCAATTCAGAGTAGAACACGGAACAGAAATCAATATAGAATAGTCTCAACATTGTAACACAAGAAGACGAAGAAAAATGCGAGAGATGACATCCGTCTTTTGTTATAGTGATGAAACAAAACTCTTCTTGATTGATTATTTTTTTCGAAAACAGACTACTTTATTCGTGATGAAAAATATGTTAATTCACTTGCTGCGTAGCAACCCGATGTGTTGCATTTGCATTTCATATGATCTTTTGAATTGGAAAGGAAATAAAGACATTTAACTGTATTTTACACTTATAAATCATATATAGTATTAATTTTATCAAATTTCTGTATAAGTAAAAAGTCCTATTTATAATGTAGAAAAAATGAAAATTATGAAATTTACATTTTGAAAATTATAATATTTTGATTCAATTATTGTAGAACTGCCTTTATAAGAGAGTAAAGACACGTGGATAATAAAGTTTAACTGTTTGAGAAGATTGTGGCCAAAAATTTATGCAGCATGTCATTTTTGCTACTTTGCAAAGCTAATGTTTGCGAAAATCATCAAAGTACGAAGTGAACTCGTTCATGCTAATTTCACCAAATTTCATAATTTATATTTTGAATAGTTTGAACAAACTTTCCGCTCGGAACATGTTCAATGAGCATATGTTACAATATTCTTAATCAAGCTACTCTAAATTTTAGTAAAACGTTGCATTATCTTAATGTGACATCCAGTAAGTTTTTCTTCAAATGTGACCTCATTTGTTAGAAGCATTTCGATCTATAAGGAATTGCAATGCTGACGGAATGAAAATGTGTATTTATGTGCAAATATTTCAGTTTTCAGAATTGAAAGATATGTTTCTTTTTATAAAGTAATGTCATTTGTATCGACTACAGCTTTTCTCTTTTGTGATTTTTGAACTTAGTCAAACTTTTAGCCAACAGCTATAAAAAGTAGCATATCGTAACGGTTATAAACTTAAAATAAATATCCAACGCAAAATGTGACCTTAATTTTTGAAACTAGGTAAAAGGGCAAGCAAATGATTCATATACTTTTTCCTTTTCATATACCACCAGCCAGTGATGACTGATTGCTTCTGATTTTAGACTTATTTTTAAAAAATATCTAAAAAAAATCTTGAAGAATTTTCCTGAAACTCCATGCCTGTAAACAAATTAAAAAAGTCAAATTTTCGGTGAAATGTTTTTCCAGAAACCCCAAAAGGATGGTCAATAAATTGAAAAAGAACAAATATTTTTTGGATAACCCTGAAAAATTTAATGTAGAAAAAGCTTTCAAAGTATAGAACATGATTAGATGGCCTATAGTAATGAACTGTGTTCATTTTTATGAGAATAGAATATACACGCGTAGAAGAATTAGGGCTTTTATAAAAAAGCTATTTTTCGCTTATAATTGACGAGGTTTTTTTATATTAAAAAAATGTTCTTTTCAGAAATTATGACAAAAACATTGAACACAATACTCTGTAATCAGAATAATAATAATAAAAAAAGTATGATAAATGAGCAGGTTTACTAAATAATATTTCCCTGCGTATCCGTGAGTACGAGCAACTTTTGTGGAAGTCTTAAAAGTATAGCTTAAAAATTTGAAAAATTATCGTCGATAGAAAAAGTTTGAAATTCATTGTTCCCAAAACGAAGCAAAAAAATGCGGAGCTGTATCCAAATATAGTAGTACGTACATTATTTTGTATTGACAATGGTGTGTAACATATATTTTGATACAGCCGTTCATCGTTTTGCTTCGTTTTGGGAACAACGGTTTTCAAGCTTATTCTATTGAAGATCACTTCCAGAACTTTCAAAGTATACTTTTGAGATTTATATAAAAGTAGCTCTATACATTTAACTAATGTATTATGCACATTATACCGGGTGATCCAGAAGTTTCGGGAGTTTTGAAATGTTAATAATTAGGAAACTATGTACAATACAAAGGTCCGGTTTTCAGATACATGGTCAGAAACATGTGGGATTTTTGTTTAGAATGAATTTTTTGAAATATATATAGTTAAAATTTTCAGCAACAGGTGGCGCTGCTGTCTGGTGGTAACTACTATGTTAAGACAAGCTTTCTTCGCATGTCGAGTTGTGTTCTTATCGTACAATACGTGAAGTTAAAACTGTAAAATATTCCATGGCCATTACATACGTGAAAGGTATTGTAAACAAGGTTTGAGAAAAGGGCTCATAGGAAGATCGTGATAAAAGCAGGAAACCTTAAACGTCTGTTGCAATCGTAAATGAGATAGAATTCGATGCCAATACTCAATGGAAATCATCAGCTCCTGGTGAGTGCAGTACACTTGTAATTTCACGATGAACTGAAATTTCTTATGGAATTTCTTTTTGCTCTGAAGATGCTGTGCACGTTGTTTTACATCGGCTCACAGCGGTACTTTTAAGCTATGAGCGTCATAATGGAAATTTGTAACCCTTAGACACCAATTCTTTCTTTTTAGTGATCTGTATCAAACCATAAAAAATAATACTATCAATATTAGCTCCACCTGTTGGCAAAAAGTGTAACTAACATTAGATGTTTGTTTCATCCAAAAAAAAATCCCACAAGTTTCTAAGCATTTCTGTGAAAACCGTATATTTCTATTGTTTATAGTTTGTTAATTATTAGCATTTCAAAACTCCCGGAACTTCTGGATCACCCGGTACTTTGATTGCATTCGTGCATGCGCAATATCACTTTATTAAAGAAAAGTGCTCTTTTTTCATCCAGTGTTTATTATGTTTCAGTTTGGATGGCAAAGTATTTTGTCCACTCTAGTTTGTCGTAGTTTCTAAAAAGAATATTCTTTTATATTAAGAATGTTGCAAATTTTAAGCAAAAAATTTGGCGAAATTTAGAATTGTTTTATAAAAACCTCAATTTATCTACGAGTTTACATGCTCTCCTCATAAATAGAAACAGGCTTTATCAAAATAAACCTTTTAATCATGTTCTTCAGTTTGGATGCTTTTTCTACATATGTATTACAGGATTATCCAAAAAATATTCGTTCTTTTTCAATTTGTTGACGGATCCTTTGGCGGTTTTGGAAATATATTATCTATACCTCTTTAAACACCAGCAGTTTTGTGATAATTCTTCATGCAGTTGTTAAAATATTTAATAAAAAATCTATGTTAGCAAGTGAACGGATTCAGAACTATGTATCTGATTGCTAGTGATGCTGAAATAAAAATAGTTTCTAAAAACTGCATTTTCCTTATACCACTTGAAATGCAGCTTGCACCTAAAAGTGGGATCTGGTGGATTTTGTAGCCCTATACATAAAAATTAAATTACTGATAAAATTTCTCCGTTAAAATCACATTATATACATTTTAGTATACTTTTATTTTTTTTAATATTGAATTTTTATCTGTCAACTTTACGTTATAAGCAATTGAACTGCAGTTAAGTCTGGCCTGGATTTACAAGAAATAAACCGGGAGGCGCCAGCTTTGGCAATCACCTCATCGAGTTCACGGATGAAAATTTAGGATTAGTTGAATCTCGATTAGCATTTTAAATTGCAATAGGTCTGCCAAGTTATATCTTAATGGAAAACACAAAAAAACTTGATTTTAACATTTCATTCACCATTGTGCTTCCCTGCACCCAAAAGTATGAAAACATGGAGGATTTGGAAAAGGAAAACATAATGATAAACTTATGATTCAACCGTTAAAATTGGATGTTTAGGTGTTTTCCACGAAGATACGACTTGGCAGACCGATTGCATTTTAATATACGAATCGAGATCTAACTAGTCCTAGATTTTCATTCCTGAACTGGATGAGGTGACTATCTGTGCTGTCGCCTCCTGGTCTAAAAGGTAAGAAAACAAAATTACTTCAAACCATAAAACTTTAATGTAGTTATATATACATCACGTACGGTAAATCTTTCTGTGTTGTTATGCAGTATACAGTATATATCTACAGTGGATTAAATTTTGTTTTTGAAACTTCTTTTTAGAAAATACTTTTCGAATATTAAAATTTTACATTTTATCTTTTTTTCATATGCACTTTTAGTTGTGTAAGGGTAAGTAAAGACACATTGGAACAGTTTTTTATTACACATTTTGGTATTCAGATTACTTTTTGCTATCTCATCGCCAGATATATGTTACATATGGTTGAACCCTGTGACTAAATATTAAAGAATAGTTGACTTCAATATATAGCTTAATTTGTTTTAAATGCACGTCTCTTCAAGTACCTTTACTTGCTCCAACCGATGAGTCAAGTTGGAGCCATTCAACAATGGAAATTATAAAAATTTAAATAAATACAAAATCCAGAAAGAAAAACGAAAATAGCTTAATTAAATTAAGAACACTTAATTATTTATCAATGAATCCTTAACAATGTCACATTTCATAGACTCAATCGCTTTTCCTAAATTCTAACTAAGCAGGTGTTTAACTTAAAGCTTTTTTTGGAATTTTCAATTTAGTAAAATATCAGCCCATCAACAAATAACCTCCCTTTTAATATTAGTACAAATAAATGACTCACTCTGTTGGCATTTTCTTTCAAAATATTTCACATATACAATTATTAATGTTCTCCAATTTCATTCAAAGATTTTAGTAACAGCATTCTTACAACATTAATCGATATCTATACTAATAAAAGAACAAAACGCTCTGTCTGTCTGTATGTGTGTCTGTGTGTCTGTGTGTGTGTCTGTGTGTCTGCGATGGCTAGCAAAATCTACAGCACGTACGAAGCTCAAACATTTTTTGAGAGTAGCCCAATGTCTCTCCTGATGCACCTGAGGCTCAGAATTTCAAAATTCTATTTATTAACTGAGTAATTAATTAAATTCCAAAGCTCACTCTCATAAAAAATCGCCTTTTTTCGCTTTTTTTCCCTTTGATTTTCTTATGGTTGATTGGTTGCATAAAATTTTCGCAGAAATAATTAAAAAAGCTGAGACAGACCTTTAAAATTCATAGACTGGCAAACTGTCAGTTTAAATGAGGATATTTTTCTTCTATCACAGCTGCTGTACACCATGGAGAAAAAGATAGGTGGAGGCGAAGTAAACCGAAAAAAGGTTTGCAATATTAAACCATTTATCGCTGAAATTTTAATGTCTCAAACAAAAGCACGAGGAAGGAATTTTGTATTAATAAAACGAATTGAAAGAAATGAATTACAGCTGGAGCATATTTTACGAAGAAATAGTAATTTTTTAAAATGGTTTTTCTGTTATATTATTTGGGTTAAAATCAGGTTAAAGTTAAATTGCATTTATGTTATGGTTAGAATAAGGATATGTTACAATAAAGTGAAGGCTATGTTACATTTCTGTTATATTTAATTTACGGTAGGGTACTGTTAAGTCGCTGTTAGGCTACAGACAGGTTCTGGTTACGGTACAAAAGTTTAAGGTTAGGAATTTATACACAGAGTAAACATAAGCAAGATTTGATTAAAAATAACACTTACTTTTGTTAAATAGCACTGAAATTATAATACAATATACCAATCTTTTAGCTACCATCGTGTATCGATTTCATTCATGGTATAGTCGGATTTAAGTGTGATATAATTAGTTTGAAATTCAAAATATTTCACTTGGGATTTGTATGTGAAAATAATAATTAGTTACGTGACTTAACAGTGATTTTTACGGGTAAATATCAACTTTTTAACACGAAAATCATGCAATCGTTGGATACATATTCCCTCCCGCGTTTTTCATTGCTCATTTTGAGTATTTTTAGAGCTTAATATTAGTTTTTGTTTTTAAAACCGATTTTTCACACAGTCAGTGGCTACGTATTTCAGACAATGCATTTCTGCATGTAACGAGTTAATGATAAAATCATACAAATTTCAAGTTCGTTTAATATTGTTAATACGGACCCGGGCAACGCCGGGCGGGTCAGCTAGTTACAGAATAATACATTATTGAGAAAAGAAGTATTTAATCATGATGTATGACAGTGGAAAACTCATCAGTCATTAATTAGAATCAATAAAGATGTGATTACTTAAAATATTTATCAAGTCATTGGTAATTATCTTCAGTCAACTATTTTTAATACCAAATTGTCTCTTATTGTCATATTCACTATCCATTATTCACAAGGCCGTAGTCACTACGAGAATCACCAGAGCTTGGTTCTCCTCCGAAATTTCTGTCAGGAAGACGATAAATATGCCATTAATTGTCTGGCAATAACGTTAAATTTAAAAGAAATGTTTGTCGCTAGCATATCGTATCGTTATTATTTGTTTTTGTCAGTATATAACGAAAAAAGAAACTTTTTACGATACAATTTTTGAAACAGAGCAATTTTAAAAGAGGAGTGACAACGCTTTGAAATACAGAAGGTGTTTACATATTGCTGTAATACTTTCTTTGAAAATCTTTCACATTTACCACATTATCAAAGTTCTCAAATTTTATTCTATGATTTTGGTGACAGCACTTTTACCATATTAATTGATGTTACTGAATAATGTATTATTGAGAAAAGAAGTATTTAATCATGATGTATGACAATGGAAAACTTATTAGTCATTCATTAGAATCAATAAAGATGTGATTACTTAAAATATTTATCATGTCATTAGCAATTATCATCTGTCAACTATTTTTATTACCAAATTGTTTCTTGCTGTCATATTCGTTATCCATTATTCACAAAGCCGCAGCCACTAGGAGAATTACTAAAATTTGATTTCCCTCCGAAATTTTTGTCAGGAAGACGATAAATATACCATTAACTATCATTCAATAAGGTTAAATTTAAAAGCAATTTTTTCGTTAGAATATAGTTTCGTTATTGTTTGTTTCAGTCAATATGTAACAAAAACTTAAAGGAAATGTTTAAGCTACGATTTTTGGAAGAGAGACGTAGTAAAAGAGGAACGACAACGCTTTGTAATACAGAAGCTATTTGTATATTATTGTAAGAATTTTGACTTCCTTCATGGTTTAAATTTAAATTTAAAAGAAAGATATAAGGCATTAGTTTGGAATAAGGTTTAATTATTGTTTGCATCATTAAAAATATTCTTTACTATAAAGTTTTGCAGGAAAATAAAACATGAATTGAAGGCTGTGTACAGTCTCTTTACAAAGAGAAAGGCACTTATTTGATTATTAAAAACATGTGCAAAAACTATTATTTTAATATTTCTACATATAAAATAAGTGAAATAATTTATAAAACGAAAACAATCACTAAAATTTACATTTTAATGAAAAAAAAGTAAAATAAAAAAAGCATACTCAGCAGCGGTACATTCATCGTTTATTATATAAGTCACATGACATATTTTAAAAGAAAATTCAAGGAATTAGCACAGAATCGTTAAATATGTCTATAGGAACTATAATTAGATTACAAAATCTGATTTAAATCAAATCAAAACAAAATAAACCTGTTGTCTGACACCCAATGCGAATACATTTTGCTCAGTGTAAGACTAAGAAGATTTTATGAAAATCATCTGGCTGATAAAAATATGCAGAAAATATGCAGTTACAGTTGATGAGGCTTGGAGATATTTAAAATGAATTCAATAAAAAAAGTTTGATTTAATGACAAAAAAGTTCAGAAATGTTCGTTCAATATTCGTTCAATAAAATAAAGAGAATTAATATTTTTTTAATCCTATCAGCTATAGGTTTTAACACCTGTTTTTAATGAAAACATTTCATCATTTTCATTAAACAATCTTCATTCTAACGTTGTAAATTTCAAAATGAATGATAATTGTCGGGCAAGGATTTTTTAATTCACTTGAAAATTTACTGTTATGATTTAAATACCAGTTTAATAATTGTGTTAACCCTTTTAGTGCTGAGGAGAACCATCGCACTGCTCTGAAAAGTGCCAAGGAGCACCGTCACTCTGCTGTGATGTTTTGATGTATCTGAAAATGCACTTGTATCCGACAGTTTCAAATCAAAATTAGGAAAATTAAAAAAATAATAATCACGATGTTTATATAAAAAATATGCGATCGAAGATACTTAGAATGCAAAATAATGAATAAAAATACGAACACGGTAACACGGCCGTCACTATGTTTATCCAATATTCGAAACTATATCCCAATAAGAAAAACAAAGATATTTTTTCACAGCTTAGAAAAAACTGCAGAAATAAAATGATGTCTTTCATCCACAGTTTATTGTTTGAAATTAGAAAATTTCTTACATTTTGGTATTTCTGTTGCTAAGCGACAATAAATTAAATAAATTTAAATAGCACTTTATCAAATACTGCGCGCGCCAAAAGTGAACTGGCAAAAGGAGCGCTATCGCGACGCTGGCATTTTTCACAACTATCGAGAGCAGCACCACGGCGCTCCTTTGCACTAAAGCGGTTAAAGAATAATCTAATGTCCATTGTGTTTTGGTCCATCAGTATAAAGATATTATCTAACATTTAAACCTATTGCCATATATTTAGAAAACGAACAAATTGAAAGCAGAGATGAGGCTATTTGAATTAAATTAACGAGCCATTTAAGTCTCCCTATGTGTGGAGCAAAATTATTCTTGATAATTTGAGGATAACGCTTTTATCTTATAAATCAAGATGTGCTATGATTGTTAAACAAAATGGCTAAAAGATTGAAAAGTTCAGAAAAAGAAATTCTTTTCGTAGGTAGATATTTTCTTTTTTACCGAAATCGCTACAAAAATGCATAACAAACGTGCCAAACATGCCTGTCAAACGTGTATGTCAAACACACCAATTAAACGTCTAACTTTTGTCAAAAGTGTTTAGCTAAAACTTTCTCATGAAATAGGAATCTTATTTTAACTATCCATTAAACTTATGTTTTCCGATGTAGTTAGGCAGATATTCTTTTTTCTGTGAAACTGCAGCGAATCTACGAATAATACAATATCTTAAGTGTTATGTAAAATTACAGAGATTCTGTTAAATAACAGAGATGTTATTCGGTAAATTTACAAAAGACACTGTAAATTAATATCGTTAAAAATACACAAGACTAAAAATTTATTTTTAATTATAATAATTTAATTTAGTTATCAAAATCTGTAACTCACTAAAGTTTCAGCGAGTCTGAAAGAATTGGAATTTTTCGAGTAATTTTGATCTGCTGTATCCTTTATTTTTTACACAATTTGTTTCTAGCTGTCTTGGCTTTGAACCCGAGACATCTTGACAGTAGAAGGGCATGCTAGTGACTGATTTGTAGGATTTGTTGTTATGTTCTTCAAAATATGTCTTTTATTATTGAGCGAGAAAATCGATAAAAAAACTCCACTAAAACCGAGAAGATGACTTTTCGCTTTCTAAATTATTCTAAAAAAAAAAAACACTATTTTTAAAAATATTTTTAATAAAATTGCAAGATAATTTTAAAAGTGTGTATTTTGAATTATTAGTTTTAAGAAAAGTAAAACATCTTTAAATAAAGACTAAATCCCAAAGATTTTTAATGTAATAATTTAATTTGTCATCAAAATCTGCAATTCACTCAATCTTAAGTGAGCCTGGAAGAAATTGAATTTTTCGAGTAACTTCGAATTGCAGTATCACTTATTACTTTCTTCTATCTTCAATAGAAGAAAGTATTGAAATCGAAATTATTTTCGACGGATTTACACGTTTTAGGGGTCAGAGATTCCAAAAAACATGTTTTAACAAAATGTCTGTCTGTGTGTGTGTCTGTGTGTGCGTTTGTGTGTATGTCGCCATTCAAAAAGTGTATGAAGTTATGCATAGAAATGAACAAAACCTTTTGTGAATGTTTCTGGCTGTGGCAAGCAAGCCCTCCTTTAGTTTTGAAATATTCTGCCGAAAGGGGGCGCTGCAATCGCGATTTTTGTGCCATTTTCAATATTGTACCGACCAAAAGTATATGAAATTATGCATTGAAATGAACCAAATTTTTTGTGTATAACTATGGCTAGTTGGTCCTCCCTGAATTTGAAAAAAAATCCGCCGAAAGGGTACGCTGCGATCGCGATTTTTCTGCCATTTTCAATATTGTACCGACCAAAAGTATATGACGTTATGCATCGAATTGAACCGAATTTTTTGTGTATATGTATGACTATGGCTAATTGGTCCTCCCTGAATTAAAAAAAATCCGACGGAAGGTGGCGCTGCAATCGCGATTTTTGTACCATTTTCAATATTCTACCAACCAAAAATACATGAAGTTATGCATCGAATTGAACCAAATTTTTTGTGTAAATGTATGGCTATGGATAGTTGGTTCTCCCTGAATTTGAAAAAAATCCGCCGGAAGGGTGCGCTGCAATCGCGATTTTTGTGCCATTTTCAATATTGTACCGACCAAAAGTATATGAAGTTATGCATCGAATTGAACCAAATTTTTTGTGTAAGTGTATGACTATGGCTAATTGGTCCTCCCTGAATTTGAAAAAATTCCGATGGATGGGGAAGCTGCATTCGCGATTTTTGTGCCATTTTTAATATTGTACCGACGAAAATATATGAATTTATACAACGAGTTTAATTAAACTTTTTGTGTAAGTATATGGCTATGGCTAGTTGGTCCTCCCTGAATTTGAAAAAAATCCGCCGGAAGGTGGGGGGGCTGCAATAGCCAATTTTATGCCATTTTCAATATTGCACCACCTAAAAGTGTATGAATTTAGTCCTAGAACTGAACTAAATTTTTGTATATAATTACTTTTTGTTAAGGCAAATTGGTCCTCCATGAATTTAAAAAAATCTGCCTATCATTCTATTGTTAATCGGCTCGTGTAGAGACAGAAATTCGTTTTTTCTACGATTAATTGATTGAAGCAGAAATTTAAGATGAAAACCAAAGATTGTATGGTATTGAATTAAAATTATTAAAACATTAAAATGATTAACTATTTTTTAAAAATATTAAAATGTACATATGAGATAGAATAAAGTTTTGGGATTGGCACATCCAACTAGTTTCTTACTCAATTTGTTTTGGGGTTTGAATCGAGACTTATTGACAGTGGAAGAGCACCCTACTGAGTGAGCTATAGGATCTTTTCTTATTTTGTTCAAAATATTTATTATATGATTCAGCGGAGATAAATAGATAAAAATCCCCACTAACATCGAGAAGATGATTTTTCCCTTTCTAAATTTATCTAACTTAAAAAGAATTTTTAAACTAAATTTTCTTCTTTAATATTTCTGATAAAATTCCAAAGTAATTTTAGAAAAAGCAGTATTTTGAAATATAAGTTTTAACAAAAATAAAAATATCTTTAAATAAATACGAAATCCCTACACGGAATTAGATATAATATAAGGGAAATATTGGTAAAATGAGATTCAATTGAGAATTAATGTAAATTTACTGAGAGTGTTTTTTTTTCTTTTAAATGTTTTTTACAGAATTTTTTATCAGTGTAGAAAGACAGTTTTTAGAACAAAATATTCGAAAACACGTGCACAAAACTCTTATGAAAACATTAATTTGGTGCACAGTAACGTCAGTACATCGATGAAGAAGTGCAAATACAAATGACATTACAAACATATATATATATATATTTAAAAAGGCTCAAAAGCACATTTTTTGGCAACTCTGTTATTGAATTATTTTAATTTACTTCAAAACGTAATTACTTCAATAAGCATTTTATCATTAATCACGATTCAATAAGTAACAAATGAATCTAAATTAATATAATAAAATAATATTTTGAAGTTTGAAGTAGGAGCCCCCATCTGACTTTTTTATCATAGCTACGGATCTCATTATTTATAAATAACGTTAAAGGATTTTCATAAGCTGTAAGAAATATTTTTTTATACTGAACATCATATGCATTGTTCCAACTTAACTTTATTACTACTGATTAATAATTGATTTAATATTTCGACCTGTTATGCTTGAGACTACAATAAGACTTACAACATTTAATAATAAATAAAATATTTTTTCAATGTTTCCATTTGCATTAGAAAATTTACTATTTATTAAAAAAAATACTTATAAATCAATCCAGTAACTTTATAACAAAATCTTGTCAAAA
Organism: Maratus speculifer; assembly: GCA_964019185.1. Lineage (NCBI taxonomy): Eukaryota > Metazoa > Arthropoda > Arachnida > Araneae > Salticidae > Maratus > Maratus speculifer. The sequence goes on along the minus strand of OZ025290.1, from coordinate 48,004,654 downwards.
GAACGAAACTGATGTTACATTCTAACTTTAAATAGAAAATGCACTCATGAATATATTCCGCTTTTATTATAACTAGCAGAGAAGTAATGTTGTTTATCTTGCTCAACAATATCTAAAATGTAAGGTGCCCTAAAATGACCCATTCTGCTTCATTTCAAGACACAAATTATGTCCTAAAGAATAACCAATTTCAGAAAATATTACACTCTTCATGTAAACATATTAAATTTCATCACAACTTTAGCTTTTTTAAAACAGTTGTATAAACAGGGAGGTGGTATTACGTACAATCACTTCATCGAGTTCATTGCTGAAATTGTAGAATTAATTAAAACTTGATTAACTTATTAAAAAGCGATCGGTCTGCCAAGTCATAAATTAACGAAAAATACTTAAAAACCCGATTTTAGCGGTGGATTCGTAGCGGTGGACTTACTGCTCCCGATCCTCCATTTTTTTTTTATACTACTGGGTGCAGGAAAATGCAATGATAAATCTGCGAATCAACCAAATACAATGCGATTTTCGATATTTTTTATACAGATATGACTTGTAAAATCGATTGAGTTTTAATATGAGAATCGAGTTTTAGCTAATTCTAGAATTTCAGTCGTGAACTTGATGAAGTGATTGTCTGTGCTATCGCCTCGCGGTCTAGTACATGATAAATTGTTATAATAATTTAAAATTTGGTAAATGCCTACAAAAATTTATAATTCACGCAAAAGGTATAATTAATATATATTTATTTATTTATATACATTATTTGTATTATTCTCTACTTTGGCAAAGTAAATAAATTGTGTGTTTATTAAAATATTGTTTATGAAAGTTAGAACTTATATATCGGACACATCCACGGGCTTTCTATTTAATTTTCAAAATGAAACGTCGTCTGTGGGATTAATAAAATGTGTGGAATTACTTTTAAAGCTAATTATTGTATCTAAGGCAAAATTATCAAAATTTGATCTTACATTGAAATGTTCACACTTTTAAAAATCTTGTCCTTGTTTTAAACCAAATTTTAGTTCTCAAAAATTGCCACTGGAACAGGGCGCAATCTTGAACCAATATTTAGAGCTCCTACAGAAGCATTAGCTCCAGTAGTTGGAAAAATGTTGGTACGAGATTTCAACTTTTTATGGTGGCAGTTACTGAGCACCAATATATGGTTCAAACTAGAGCAAATTTTTTTAAGTGTATACCTTGCCATATTGAATAATGAAAAACGCTGTCCACCTTTTACTTACCAATCATACGTGGAGTAGGGTAAGTCTTGCAATCTTTTTGAAAATCGGAAAGTTTATTTTTTTGCCGGGTTTACACGTTTTAGACACTGCAGATTCCGAGAAACAAATTTTTAGAAAAAAAAAAAAATGCCGATCATCTTTCGACCGTCTGTCTATGTGCCTGTAAACATTCTATCTCCCGAAAATATTGAAATAGAAACTTGGAAATTGGTGTATACCTTAGCATGTAATAATAGGAAGAAGCCTATTGAATATCAGTAACTTCGATAATCCGAAACTATTTTTTTTCGACTCTCGAAATATTCGTCCTGAAAAAAGGTATATAAAATGTTTCGAAATTTTTATTTTAAGGAATGGATGTAAAAGTCAATAAAAGAATAAAAATTTTGCATAAAGATTGAAGTCGATCAAATAAATATTAACCTAGATTTTTGTAATCACAATTTCATTCACATTTTAATTCAAATATATATTTTTTAATGAAAATGAGATGCTTAATCCAACGCAGTAAATTGTTTGTTAATAGGATTATTATTTTAGGACTTATAAGGTTGTTTCTTTTACTCAATTCAGTACTACTTGACTAGCTTGGCATTTAATCTAAGTTGTCGAAATTGGTTCACTAGCAATTTAATAATAAAGCATTACTGTGCATTAAAAGTATTTAAATACATGTTTCAACTTTATTTTGTAATTGCATTTTAAAAAAAAACATGTTTTATTAAATATGTTTCATATTATGCACATTCATGATGGGTAAGTATTACGGTGGCCCCTCCCCCCCAAAGACTAGTTGTCTTTTAATTCGTTATTATAATAAATTAACAATTTCTTATTTTGTCAAATAACCAATCTGATATTCACAACAAGCAAAATATTTTTCTTCGTGATAAAATCATGCAAGAACAAATTTTATCATATTTCTGTAAAATATAATAAAAACAATCATTCTGGACCCACATATGTAACACTTACAAGTTTTCATCGGAAAATTTCCGAATACATATTTTTCTTTTTCTACGAAAACTTCTCTGAAGTAAACAATGTCCGGATCGGACAATGACACGTACAATAAATGTAATGACTGATAAGAAAGCCGCCAAAAGTAATGAACGACTGTCTTCCCCCTCCTCTCCTTTTTTAGTTGACCAGTGGTGATTCATGATTCTATTTGCTGAACTACATTGAGAAATACTTACTGATTCTAAAATACAGAAACAAAACCAACGTATCACGTCATTACCGTCATAGTAATAATAACGTTAGTCTGAATGTTTAGGCAAAACAAGTATATAAAGTAGGTAAAGACAAATAAAAAAAGAAAGAAGAATGGTGATAAAAACTTTAATTCTAATCATAAAATTGATTTTGCACCATTTTCTTTTATTTATATCATTTTTATGTAAGATACAAGAAAAACAATTATACTGGACCTACATATCTAACACTTACTAGTCTTCATCGGAGAATTTCCGAATACATATCTTTTATTTTTCTGTGAAAACTGCTCTGAACTAAACGTCCGGTACGGACAATAGACAATAAATGTAATGGCTGATAAGAAAGCCGTCAAAAGTAATGAACGACTGTCTTTCCGCTCATCTCCTTTTTCGTTGACCAGAGGCGATTCATGATTCCATTTGATGAACTACATTTAGAAACACTTGGTTGGTTTGAAAAATATAAACAAAAACTACGTATGACGTCATTAGTCTTATAGTAATAATAACGTCTATCTGAATTTATAAGTAAAACAAATATATAAAATAGTTAAAAATAAATTTAAAAAGAAGAAGAAGAAAGGTTAAAACTTTAATTTTAATTATAGACATAAAAGAAAATGAAAAAAGACAAACGAGTAACGTTTTAATGAATATAAAATTCCTCAAGATTGCATGTGGTTTATATTTTCAAAAAATAATCATTGACATATTACTTTTTAACATAATTCTTAAAAGGTCATGACAGCACCGTAATTTTTAAAAGAAATAAATGTATTTTCAAAAAGAATATATATATACACACACATATATATATATATATGAAAGTGCACACATTCTTCTATTTTAAAAGCATATCAATTTTATTATTCATATTTAAAATATTCATGTTCAAAATATTTTAATTTCTCGTTTAATTTTTTTTTCTTATTTGAAAGTACCCACATAAAAACTACCTCCATTATATTACTGAAAACTTTGGTAAAATATCTAACATATATAATAATTTTTTGAAGGAGAGTGCTTAAGAAAGTTCCTTAATTTATTTTCCCTCAGTGTTTAATGCTTTTTAGTCATTTGGAAAGAATTACTTTTCTTTTTAAAACTGTTTGAGAGAAAAAACTAATTTTATTGCAAAATTAAAAAATTACAAAATCTAGGGAATTACTTTTGTTATTAACAACAAGCAAAAAATACTTTTCTTCGAGATAAAACCATGTAAGAGCAAGTTTTATCATTTTTCTGGAAAACACAAGAAAGACAATTATTCAGGACCTACATATGTAACACTTACAAGTCTTCATCAGAGAATTTCCGAATACATATTTTTTACTTTTTCTACAAAAACTGCGCTGAAGTAAACAATGTCGGACAATGACTCGTACAACAAATGTAATGGATGATATAGGAAAGCCGTCAAAAATAATGGACGACTGTCTTTCCGCTCCTCTCTTTTTTCGTTGACCAATGGTGATTCATGATTCCATTTGCTGAACTACATTGAGAAAACTTGCTTGATCTGAAATACACGAACAAAAACAACGTATGGCGTCATTACCGTTATAGTAATAATGAGGTTTGTCTGAATTTGTAAGCAGAAGAACTATATAAATTAAGTAAAAGAAAAAAAAGAAGTTCGGTTAAAACTGTAACCCTAATTATATAAATAAAACAAAATCTGAAAAAAAAAAAAAAAAAAAAAAAAAAAAAAAAACCAGTAGCGTTTTAATTAATATAAAATTCTTCATGACTGCATGTGGTTTGTTCTGCCAAAAAAATTTCAGCGACATATTAAATTTCAGTATATTTCTTAAAAGTTTATTATCAGCACCGTAAAATAGATGCATTTAGTTTAAATAAATAAATATATACTTATGTATGTACATGAAAGTGCACATTTTCGTCTATTTTAAAAGCATATCGATTTTATTATTTATGTTTAAAATTTATGTTAAAAATACTTTATTTCAATTTCTTGTTTATTTTTTTTTTCTTATTTAAAAGTACCACCATAAAAACTATCGACATTATATTATTGAAAACTTTGGTAAAAGTAACTTAGATATATAATGAAATTTTCTCAAGGGGGGTGCTTCAGAAATCTCTTTAATTCACCTTCTCTGAATGTTTAATGATTTTTAGACAGTTGGAAATGATTACTTTTCTTTTCAAAACTCTTATGGAAAAAGAAAACTAATTAAATAGCAAAATTTAAGGAAAGAAATTACAAAATTCAGGGAGTTATTTTCCTTCGTGTCAACACCCATCCCGACTTTCTGGTATGCATGGTGTTTATATTTAAATATTATTGAGAAAAAATTTATTTAATTTCGTTTTGAAATTATATTTTTTATTTAAATACTTCTCTACTAAATATTTAAATAATAAAATTTATTAGATAGAAATTCTGGAATAAAAGACTCCAAAAAGAAAATAAAATTCTTTCCCTTATTTATTATGGTTTTATTGTTTGAATATATGAAGCCCCAAAGCTGCTGAGGTAAAGGAATAAAGTGAATAAAGGCCTTTAGACTAAATGTGGGATCAAACGGTTCATTTATTGTTGGATGCGTTGGCGTCATTGCCCTCCTTTGCTGAAATATGTCTCCTGGCATTGGCGTCACTGGACGCTCAGCCTCAATTTTTATCTCTTTAATACTTGCCTACATATTATTTCTTTCATAATAATTTTGCTTTTGTGTCATTGGACAATATCCAATAAAAAAGCTTTTTGCGACTTGTACAATAAGATGAAAAATGATTCTTCAAATTGTTCATAAATGTATTTTAACATTTATAAACAACAAACATTTTGTTTTAGCTACACTATAAAGAGAAGAGATTAGTATCGCGCTAAATTTAGTTTTATGAAGCGCTAAATTAAATTTAAATATGAACTATATTTACTGTCAATACTGAATTAAGTTCGGTCATAAAAAATAACACATTAGGATAAGAATAAAAAAAGTGTTATACAGACTAGCAATATTTGATGTTATATGGACTTCATTTCTCTTTGAACCTTTATGGTATATCCATTCACACTTTTCTAGTATATGAAAGCTATACCCAATCCTACATATATATTACGTTATCGTATGTGGCACAGCAATTGCGATTATTTGTTAATTGTTTAGTGGCAACGGCAACACCCAAATGAAACGTATCTTATTGGTTTTTTGTAAAAGTCTTTTGGAAGGATTTAGGCCGTGGTAAATTAGGTTTGTTTAAGTTTTGTTCCTTCGCTGCACTTAATGGAACTTCAAAATATAATTTTTTCTGTTCTTTTTACTTAATTTTTTTTTTATATAAAAGTAACGAATTTTAAACGTTTCAGTTTCAAATTAAAGTTATGTATTATAACTGAAATAAGTAAAAGGATTATAAAAAATTTTAAATGAAATTAATGAAATACGAAACAATGCCACGGATACAATATTTGGCGATTTATCACTTACGCCAGGCTAACATCAAAGTACCGAGTTCTTGATTTCTCGACACAGATGTCATGTACGACCACATAGCGCAATATTTTTTCGGTTAATTTGGCGAAAACTTTGCTTTCAAATATCACTTGCATACATATTTTTAATTATTTTCTATTATTTAAATAATAATAATATTAAATAAATAAAAGTTTAGTTAATAGTTATAGAAAAAACAACAATTACTTTAAGTGCATAGTTCCGAAATTACTTGATGAAATAATCTGCTTGGTACTCGAAGTAAAATTTAACTGAGTAAGTGAAATGCAATGTAAAGTTCAAACATTCCTATGGAAAATTTTAAAATTTAATACAACTTTTGTGAGTAGACCATCCCCTAGACAAATTTTAAATATATCATTAATTAATAGAAGTGTTTATTAATCGATTGGCTGTTACTTTTAATACGGTAGTTTTGGCAGAGTTAGTATATGTTTGATGATTGATGTTTTTTTTCTTTTGATGATTGTCCTTAAACATTACATAACTCAGAATTAAATTCAATGATTTGATTCGCATTTCAATGGCTACTGAAAATTATAAGTATTTTCAAACAGATCAATAAAAAATTATTTGTATTTTACATTTTCGAATGTTTCATCTAAAAAAAAATTACATTTTAAGAAATCTTTTCTACAGAAATCATAAATTTTTAAAAATATGTGGAAGAGTGCTTCACAAAAAGTTCATTTACGACAGAAAGTTGACAGCCCCTGTGCTCGAATAAAAATTGAATTGATAAGAACAATATTTCATCTTGTTTAGGAAAAAAGTTCGTTGCTATAGCAGCAAAAAGGGAAAAATAGTCACATTCTTTGTGGAAGAATGGCATTAATAGTAGCATAGAAATTCCAAACTATGGGGCGGTCTCAAGCAGTAGTTTTCTAATGAATGAAATGACAATCACTAATTAATAAAATATTTATATCAATAATTAAGAAAATATTTATAACAAACTAATTATTAATGTAACTAAAAAGAAAGCAACAATTTTATTATTTACATGCAAAATATAATGTAATCATCTCATATTATTATTTTCATTTAATAAATTGCATTACTGACAAAAAAACTAATTAAAAATTCTCATTTTTTCATGCATCTAACTACCCCTAACACGAGAATCTGACGCCGGTGAGTTCTTTTCGAAATCCTGCGTTATTTTAAGCGTATGGGAATTGAAACAATGTTTACAGCAATGAAAGAAAAATTGTGAGAAATCGCATTTCCTTATAACTCATAAATTAAACCTGCTTCTATAGTCTTCCAGTATTTTTAATATTTTTGTTTTATTTGAAAATACCAGGTAAATCAGGCATTTAAACTGCTATATCTCAGTCATTTTAAAAGATAGAATCGAAGCAAAAAATGCTCCGAAATCCTTGTATTGAGACCCAAAGTTTAACGTAAAAAATATTTAAGCGCTTTTTTGCTCATTAAAATCTTTGTACATGTTTTTACATATGAAATCTTTATGTGCCCGCTATTTTGAAATATGATGAAGATGAGGGAAGAATTTCGTTACCGAATTCTGTTCGTTACCGAATTCTGCGTAGTTCTGTACAAATGTTTAGTCATTTTCAAATTAATTTACATATACTAGTATTATTACACGAAAAAATCTGATACATATAGGCCTATACGTAGGCATGTAAATAAACATTTATATAGGGGTTGGTTTCGTAATCTGGGTTATGACCGCTATCAACAAAGGACATACCGATTTTCTCGGAATTGCTTTCCTTCGTACGGATGCGATGATTACTGTCTCACTTTCTACAAGAGAAGCTACTTAAAAGGTTTAATTCATTTTTCAGAGATTCCAGCATAGACGTTATGCATAAAAACACACATAAAGGTAACTGTGCATAAATACACACTTACCTTTAATAGACAAAAACTGATTTTTATAAACCCCAAATTAATTGACATAAGAAATAATATTAAAATTTTAAGGCATGTGTTTAAAATTCAACTAAAACATGAAAAAAAATGCTATGAGACAAAATTACTTTTCAGTCGTTCACATATGTATTATTGTGTCTGTCTAAAAGTAAGTTTCGTATGTTTTCTCTATGTATAAAAATAAAAGCTGAAACTATTTTAGAAACACCTTCGATCTATGGTTTATGAAATGACGTATCTTGTGCATGTTTTTATTTATTTACTATTTGATCCAACAGGGGCCGCATGGGTCCGTGATAATAACCTTAAATATCCTTATATATATTATAAATGTGAAAGTGTGTCCGAAAAATTGGAATGAACTTGGCTTCAAAACGTATGGATTAATGTCTTTTAATCCTTATATCCTTATATATATATTATAAATGTGAAAGTGTGTATATAGATAGATTATTGGTCTGAGATGAACATAGGCTAATTTTTATTTATTTTATTCAAATATTTTTCTTAATGATTCAACATTTCACTATTTTTCATACAGAATAAATTGAAAAATTTTCCATAATATTTAATCATCTTTCTTTTTTCGTTGCCAAAAAATAAAATAACCGGAATAATTATTTCTCTTCTGTAATTCGCGTTTGTAATGATCGAAAGGTGGCGTTGTATAGACCTGATAATCGTTTGTTTACGTATGCTGTTTGTTCCATGCAGCGAAACCCGTTTAAAGAGCTATTTAAAGTGCAGTTTTTATCTTTTTTATTTAATTATGGGAGATAAATTACAAATATCGACAATTTTAGAATTTCTAGATGCTGGAAAATCTAGTAATTGCTTTAGAGAAGCTGAAGCAATTATTGATTCATTAATCATGCAAGCATTGTGTTGCTGTCATATTATTTTGCCATGAGTAAGTCAAATGTACTTTTTTATATTATAGATCTAAACTTTGTGTATAAAATTTTAATTTTGGATAATTTTAATACAAAGAACCCAACGTTGCATGCGTTATAGGACTGTTTATTTATTTATTATAGAACTGTTTATTTATTTATCGGCCTTTTAAACACTGATTTCAGCGGAAGATATCAGTTCTATTTCGTTTCAGACTTTGTCCGCGAGAGGGCGTCTATTTCATTTCAAACGCGAATTAATTTTCAACTGAAAGATTTTCACGTGATAAAACAAAATGAAATAAATAAATGGACCCTATTCTGTTTTTCGGTTCGAGGCGATTTTACCAATTGTGACGTCAGAGGAATACTGTTTTTCTTCTTATACCACGCAGACGATTATATAAAATTTCTTTTACACTTAGAAGACTTCACAAGAATATAACTTCACACTTTACAAGATTATAAATATTTTAGTAGTTTTTCCAGATATTAATCCGCAATAAAAATGAAGAGAATAAGAATTTCTTTCTTACGGTTCGGGGCTATAAAATTCAACTTTTTAACAATTGTGACGTCACAGCAATACTTTCCATTAAGAATTTTAAAAATATCAATATAACGTCATATCTGAAACAAAGTATAAGCTTTCAAAATTTCAAAAATTCTGTTTTTTTTTTTCGTTTGACAAAAATTACCCCCTTTTTGACACTTTCTAACATGATCTAAAAGTGTTTACGACTTTAACCTGTCTGTACACCGGATGCCGAATTCTTGGGGTCTGCCGTCTGTTTGTCCGTGTTTCAACTTGAGTAAATATAGTGGGATTCATACGAAAATTATATATGTTATTGAGATTTGTCATAGCATGTGCGACATTGAAAATGAACCAGGCAGCCATTATAGCTGAATCATAGGAGCACTCAAAAGGAGACTTTACATTATGATCTAAGGCGAAAAAATCATTTGCAGTGTATTTTGATAATGTTACATAATTTTAAATGTAATGAAATTTACATGCATTTTTAAGGTTCGCAAGAACAGGGTTACTATCGAATATGTTAAGTGTAGTACTTCTAGTGTGCGTATAGGGAGCTCAAAAGTATTTCAATATATCATGGTCTGTGAAGAAAAACCATTTGCAGCGTATTTTAATAATGTTATTTTATTAAGGTTATTTTAATAATATTGAAATTCATATCAGTTTCTAAAGTGCACTAAAACAGGATTTCTGTAGAAAATGGGGTGCAAAGATTTAACATTCATTTACAAGATCAAAGAAAAATGTTCGGTAATGTAATAGTCTGCGAGGAAAAATATTCCCAGGATATTGTAATTGCGTTGCACTATTTCAAACATGATGAAATTAAATTACTGAGATAATCAATACAATGATAAATACTGAAATTTACTACAATATGCTTGCAGTTAAGTATGATTTGCATCACATTTGTTGTTCATTTACAGAGATGCATAAAAGATTTTGGACCTGTGTCCAGATCTCAGATATTGTATCCAAAATATGGTCTATTAGAAAAGATTGCTGAAGAGCTTTTTCAATTACCATATGTATTTTAAGGAAAACTAATGCATCCTGAAGTTCAGCTACATTTGGTATAATAAAAGATGTTTCTAGAATTTAAATAAATCATGTATCGGATTATACAATAAACTGGATATATGGTCACCTGTGTAATAGTGATTCCCGGAAATATAAATTCAATAATTTTAATCGGTTTTTTTGCTTGAATAATTTAAGCTAAATATGCGGTCGAATAAATATTTGCACGTAATATACAGGACTGTACAAAAGAATTCAAGTACGTTTCTGTCTATTATTAGAAATTGCTAAAGGTGAATTTTAATCTTAGTTATACTTTTTCTAACTAAGCAAAATTTTAACATTGTATTTAGAATATTTACAAACACATAGATTATATACACAGCTGCAGAAAAGAATGGGCAGGCGAAGTTATGTATTATGGAAATGTTGGATGTTTTTTTTTATTACCTAGGTTTAACACATGATTTTTCTTCCTTTGATATGGAATTCTGAAATGCACTACAACATGATTTCTGTACAATTGAGGTGCGTTACAGTTGTTCTACAGTATAAATGGTTGCAATTTCATTTTTGCGATTTTTCATATTAGCTAACACATTTTCCATTTATTTGACTGAGTTCTTTAAGTCCCCTATAAAAAAAAAAAAAAACTACTGCATAGCCTCCTATAAGATATGTATCTGCATAGCCTCCTATATATATTTTAAATTATTGTTAATGAAACGTTTTTTTTAAATTAAAGCGTTTATCTTTTTTTAATGCTACGTGAACGACGTCACGGATAACAGCTAGTATTTAAAAAACAAAATCTGTTACATGTTCAACTGGCTGAATGAAATCCCGTTATTTAACATATCTGGAGATAAATTAGTTGAGGAAGTGGGGACTCAAATGAGAGAAAATCCGCTGTGAGAGGGGAATTAATGGGATGGGGGACACAAGTGCTTTTTGAGAAATGATTAATTAAGTTTACTGTAGACCTTTGTTAAACATTTGAACTGGTAGCTGGGAGAGGAACTTAACTTAAAAATTTGCTAAAATTACTATTTAGAAATAGTACTGTAAAGAAGTGATCATTACCGATTTTATTGTGTGTGCATAGGAGCCATGATTAATAAAAAGAACCGAATTTAATACCTATCAAAGTAGAGATATATGTTATTGAGAGAATATTTTCTCACACTTTGTAATTTGAAAGTGGTGATCTATCTTTTAGTTGAAAAAAGACCACCAGCCATAGCAGATGAAAATTAATAAGAAATTGCTCAATGCTGATAAGCACAAATTATAATCTTAGATCCCACGAATAGCCTAGGAGGAAAAGTACCTAGTAGTCAACCAATAAAAAGGGATTTTGAGGTTGAAATCACATTTTAAGACGTCTTTAGGAGATTCTTAAGTCTGAAGCCAATTAGTTTTGTTCGAAGGTGAAAATTACTGAGAAGTTGAGGCAGTTTGTGAAAAGTAGGCAAGTCGAAAGATTTTCTCAAGGATTAGAAGAGAGAAAGTTATTGAACAGCACGAAATGTACCAAAACTTATTATGATGAATTAAAGACTCCGGAGTGACATTACCGAAGACTTATTTTCCAGTTTTGTAAAAGATTTTACCAATTCCTATTATAAAAGACTTTAATAGACTTGAGAACAAATGATACGAATTGTCGAATGATACAAGTATATTTAAAATACTCATTTGGTTGCTGGTTCAATTACTACTACTAATATTACTTAAAATTCCTTATATACAAATTATTCTCACATAATATTTAAATTTTAATTAAAGAATAAGGATCCAGCGAACACACGATAGGTCCGCTATGATCTCCGATAAACAAACAACAACAGACGATTTTCACATATTGCCAAAACGGCAAAACTAAAGTACAGTAGAATGCGCCATGGAGACGCGCGAAATCCAAGGTTATGGGGAAGGCGTAACATACCGTCCCCCGTTGAATTGTGCCAACATTCAACAGTAATACTACATGTAACAATAAACAATTGCAAATAACAGGAATTACGATTCTACAACCAATAATGCGCTATTTTCGATAAATAAAAATTATACTTCTTTCAACATTATTATTTAAATTATTACTTAATATAAGTTTACCAAAATGCGAAATAGGTAAGTTATAATAGAAAAAATAATTACACTTGAATATTATGCAAGATAATTATCAAATTAACATTCAATAAATGTAACAATCTAATAAATTTAAAAAAGTTAATAATATTTAATCAAGAATATACAGAGACAAAGACACGTAAGTTTACACTTTATGTTATGAAGCTAAGCTACACAAATTATGAAGCTAAGAATTAAAAATTTTTAAAACCAAAAATGAAATTGCTATACATAATAAACCGTTCAAATAGAAATATACAATAATGGTAACAATAATATAATAATTTAAGTCTTTCAAAATAACAGAATTCAGCAATTCTCGAATGGAAGGGGACAAACTTTTGAGACACACCTCGTAAATACAGGGTGATTATAATTAAAGTCCGAGTTTCAAAACGCTCTAAAAAGCGAACCACTCGTTAGAATGGCGTCAAAATTTAACAGCGTATTATCGAAGAAGGGGGAAAGAACATGAACCAAAAAAAGTTCCAAATTTTAGCGACAGATGGCGCTGTAAGCGTCAGAACTTCGACTACAAAGGATAAATCGTAAAACAACGGCTAAGGCGTAAGTTACACAATAAAAACCAACTGTATTGTTCAGTGTACATGACTGTACGCGTGTGATACTGTTAGTTACGTAAGCCCGTCCACCACGGCAAGGTCGTACCACATCGAATGGGAAAAATCGGTTTTTAATTGTCCTGAGGCCAAAAACCGCATAAAAAGCATCCCTCCAATCGGTTTTTAATTCTCCTGAGGCCAAAAAACGCATAAAAAGCATCCATCTAACCAGTTTTTAATTGTCCTGAAGCCAAAAAACGCATAAAAAGCATCCATCCAATCGGTTTTTAAGTTTGGCGAGACTGGCGTAAAACATGTTCAATATGCTGTCCGCCGTTGTGGGCAACAAGATTAAATCGAGAAACAGCATTATCCACAACCGATCGAAGTGTATCCGGGGTCAAGTTCAGAATGTGTTGCGCAATGCATGTCTTTAATTCAGCTACGTTGGCAATCGGAGTACTGAACACAATATCTTTCAGATAACCCCACAGCCAGAAATCACACGGATTAAGATCAGGTGATCGGGCCGGCCAGGCTGTAGGGAAATGACGACTGATAATTCTAGCATTTCCGAAATGCCGCCTCAACGCCTGCTTCACTCGATTTGCAATGTGCGGAGGAGCGCCATCTTGCATAAAAATGATACTATCCAGACATTCACGCTGTTGCAGAGCTGTAATGACGTCATTACGCAAAAGAGACTCATAGCGCTGACCATTGACGGTAACGGTAACAGGACCTAAAGCACCCGTCTCCTCGAAAAAATACGGCCCTATGATAAATGATGCCGTAAATCCGCACCACACAGTGACCTTTGCAGGATGAAGTGGTACTGGGTTCGTTGCGAGTGGATTTTCTGTTGCCCATATTCGGCAATTCTGTGTATTGACATATCTCGTCAGGTGGAAATGGGCTTCGTCTGTCCACAGAATTTTCAACGGCCAATCATTGTCCACTTCCATGCGAGCGAGAAATTCCAAAGCAAAACCCTCTCTTGCTGGCAGGTCAGAAGGGAACAACTCCTGCACATGGCAAATTTTATACTTATAGCATTGCAGGATGTTTCGTAGAATGTTATGTACCGTGCTCACAGCCTGTTCAATGTTCGGGCAATTCTCAGTGCCCTGCATGGTTGCTCACCACCGCTAGACTCTTCCTGAACTGCTGTGGCCACTTCTTCAACTACCGCCGAATCACATCTTTTCCTTCCTCTACCAGACTGCACATCAAACGAACCTGTATTTTCGAATTTTTGCTTAATTTCACCAGACCTCTGTTAGTCATCGGTCCAGCGCCTTTTTTCATACCCTTGAGAGTCCTGAACTTCTGCAGAGCCACTGGTGCAGAATCCCCGTTCTTGTCATAAAGCTTTAAGCAGAGCACGATCCTTCATTGAGACACTCATGGCCAACGTCTGAGAAGCGAAATGAGGAAACGCCGTTTACCCAACGCTTTTATAACACCTGAAATTGTCGTGCGCATGCCAGGTATTTTAATTTACATATACTGACGCTTATTGCGCCATCTGTCACTCAAATTTGCAACTTTTTTTTTTTGGTTCATGTTCTTTCTCCCTTCTTCAATAATACGCTGTTAAATTTTGACGCCATTCTAACGAGTGGTTCGCTTTTTAGAGCGTTTTGAAACTCGGACTTTAATTATAATCATCCTGTATATCTGTTGCTCTTTTAATCTCTAAAACTCTAACTTTTCCATCAGTATCAGGTAGTAATTTTAGGATATGGCCTAATGCTCATTTGCCAAGAGATAAATTGTCCTCCTTTTGGGTAACCATACACCCTTCTTTTAGGTTGTCCTTCTCAATATACCACCTATTTCGTTACTGTAAATTAACTAAATATTCAGTGTTCCATTTTTTTCCATAAAATTTGGGTCATTTTTGTTAATTTTTGCCAATGGGATAGTTTATTATAGTTAGTTTGGTTAAATCGGGTTCAGAAATTTAAGTTATGGGTCGACCTACCAAAAAAGGAGCAGGGGTCAAGACTTCAATCTCTTTCGGATCTGCTGACAAAGGTACTAAGGGACGAGAATTTAGAACCCCTTCGATTTCGGTGATTAATGTCCAAAATGCTTCGAACGTGACTCGAGAATTGCCCAAAGTTCTTTTGTGATGATGTTTAAAGAATTTTACCCCAGCCTCTCATAATCCACCAAAATTGGGTGCACGAGGAGGGATGAATTTCCAGTCAACAGCCTCGGAAGCCAAAAAAATTGACAAAGCATCCCGAGTTTGCATACAAGGGCATGTAATTTCTTTAACTTTTTATTTGTACCCACAAAAATAGTCCCATTATCCGGCATTATGCTTGAGATTTTACCTCTTCTAGCGAAAAAACGTTTCAATGTGGCAATAAATAATTCAGATTTTAAATCTGTCACTATATCTAAATGGATAATAATCTTGCCTTTGTTGCGAGACAAACAAAAAATTGCAACGTAAATTTTATTACATATCCCCTTTCTCTGATTTTTGTACTTAATCACAAAGGGTCCACAAAAGTCAATTGAACATTTTTTAAATGGCGGGCTTGGATTTACTCGTTTGGCTAGCAAATTTCCCATAATTTGATTTGCCCCTATTAGTTTGTTTCTGAAACACGTTACACATTTGTGAACTATTTTACGATCCAAAGATCGCCCATTTATTACCCAATATTTTTGCCTGACATGATGTAACAATGATTGTGGCTCTAAACGGAAAAATTTGGAATGAAAATATTCAAAAATCATTTCACTTAAATTATGATTATGAGATAACACTACAGAGTGTTTCCTCTCATAGGTCAGACTGGAGTTGTCTAAACGACCTCCAACTCTAATTAAATTTTCTGAATTTATATAAGGATTTAGAAATTTTAATTTGTTATTACCAGGAATGCTCCTCTGGTTTTTCAGATGCTTTAGCTCTTCAGAGAAGGCTGAATACTGTACCTTTTGAACCTTGAAAACTTCTGCAACTCTCAATCCATTAATGGACAAGGGACTACATTTTTTTCTTTAACTTTTTGACAATTACTTATGAATCTAAAAATATAACTAGTAATACGAATTAATTTCAAAGAATTATTAGTCAGAGGAAATAAACAATTATAAAAATAATTTTCTGTTTTGATGGATAGAGTAATGTTTTTGTCAGTCTTAAATTCCGATTTATAGTCAGTATTGTTTTCTAGGTTTACTGGATAGCTGTCTGCATGTTGAATTCTGTCCCGAAGAAAATTTGGTTCACAAAAACAAAAATTGCAGTTGGTCAGTTCTTTAGCATCTGGACCTCGAGATAGGACGTCAGCAGGATTATTTTCCGATGATAGATGTTGCCACTGATAAGAGTCCATGAGGTCTTGAATAGCAACAACTCTATTACTTACGAATGTTTTTAATAGATGGGGTGATTTTCTAATCCAAGCAAGTGATATTGTGGAGTCGCTCCAGAGAAGAACAGTTTCTATTCGAATGTCAAGTGATGGTATAACTTTATGCATAACTTTGCTAAGAGGAGACAAGAGCACAGTTCAAGACGAGGGATTGTCACTGTTTTTATGGGGGTTACTCTAGATTTGCTACAGAGTAATTGTGCATCAGGAGAACCTTCAGCTGGTATATACTGGATGTATATGGCGGCTCCATATGCCAAAGAAAAGGCATCAGCGAAGCCATGTACGACTATGCGCTCTTCCCGAAAAACAAATCTAGGAATTTTTAAATTCTCTAATTCTGAAAGAGTGGAAACAAAATCATTCCATTCCTTCGCTATGGAATCCGGTAAGGGCTCTTTCCAATCCATTATAGCTAACCAAGTATTCTGCATAAAGATCTTAGCCCTTGTTACTACAGGGCCAATTAATCCGAGCGGATCGAATATTTTTGAAATCAAAGAGAGAACGTGTCGTTTACTATAAAAGTCCTTATTTAGAGTCTTTAATTTATACAAAAAACAGTCACTTAGAGGTTCCCAAAGAACACCCAATGTTTTTACGGAACTACAATCTGTTTGATCATCGAAATTATATTTGGTGGCAGCCATAGTATTAAGTTCAAGTAATTCTCGGTGATTTGCACTCCATTTGTGCAATTTCTATTTTTCCCCGCTTCAAAAGCTTTATCAATTGGGCTAATTGCTTAAGAGCACGATTTGCTAAATAAGGAGCATTAGATGTCCCATAAGTAAGCGAATAAATTTATAAGTTTTCCCTGGCGCGTCAATACTATTCTTTCACAAGATTCTAAGAAAGTCTCTTTGCGATGGATCAATAAGTACCATTCTATACATTTTTCTACATCCACTGTGAATGCATATCGATGTTTTCGGAAACGTATCATAATAAAAAATAATTCTTGTTGAAGAAATTTGTTTTTTAAAAGAATGTCATTCGATGTCAAACCAGATATCGTTGGCGTTGACGCGTTAAAAATGACACGCAAGCGTGTTGTACCTTTTCCTGGTCTAGACCCTATGATGTGGTATATAATAATGGTGTTTTACGGGTTCTGATTCTTCTACTAATTTCTTATGATTTAAGTTTTTATATTCTTCCATAAATTCCAAATAGAGAGATTGCAAATTTAAATCCCTATCTAATCGGTGCCAAACTTGATCGAGCCTTTTTTCGGCCAGTTTTTTGGATTTTCCTAAGAATGCAGCATCCTCCATAGGCATGCTAAGAACAAACTGACCATTAAAGTGCCATTACACATCAAAATTGCAAGCGACAAAAATCGCCTGCTTTTTTTCGTGTTCTTAGCATTTCATTGGCAGTTCGAGAAGAATCTTTACCATCATTTGGATTTCCAAGCATTTGATTGTCTGTTGCCGGCGACTCGCTTCGTTCCACGCGTCAAAGACGCTCCGACAAAAGAGAATCGCGCGCTACCAAGCGACTCCCCTGGTCCCATAGGATAACATGGAGACGCCTGCGATTTGACGCCTGCAGCAGCGCACGTGTAATAGTACCTTTAGAAGTTCGATAATGAGTTATTTCAAAATGATTTTCGGAAAATTTCTCTTCATTACTAAGTAGAGAACTAGAATCATTAACATTTTCAATTTTCCGAAATTTTCTTAAGGATTCGTCGATTTTTTCACTGGTTAATAAACCACAAGATTGGGAATCATCTGAGGAATTATTCACGACACCGCTAGTAACATATCCGAACACAGTTTCTTGAAATAAGAAGTTTTGAGATGAGCAGCGAATTTTACCTGATTTTAATAAATCGAAGAAACATTCCTCGCTGACCAGCAGGTCTATCCTCCCAGGGATATAAAATTTAGCATCTGCTAACGAGATATTTGTAGGAATATCCACAATTTCTATATGACAAGGTGTAAGTGGGGTTATTTCTGTAATTTTTGGCACTACAAGAAATTTCAGTTTCCTTGTGAAATCTCTATTTTTATTTAAAATCACAGTCATAATTTTATAAGTCAATGTTTTGGTTGTGTTATTCAAACCCGATATTGTTGCAAAAATCCTTTGATTTCTTTAAGCCCAATTTCTTTGCAAAATCAAACGACACACAATTTAATTGGCGTCGTTTGATTTTGCAACAAGAATCTAAGAGAGTCCTTCTCTGGATAAAATTTCCTTTATTTGTTTTAATGTCAATTACTGCAGTTGACAAGATAACAATTTTATTCGAAGCGAATAAGCAATTAAAAAGATTTTGTGAGACTGAAGTCGTCAGGCTTGAATTTAGACGTCGTCCTGTCTGACCAACACCTGTCTTTTGGTAATGTGTTTCATTATTGGAGCCAATTTCTTTATCTCTATGTAATAAACTGTTTTTGGGGGGATTTGTAATGTTTACATAAATGTTTCGAAACACAGTTAGCTGCTAAATGTGATTTGTTAAAGCATATCAGACAAAGTTTTTTTTTTAACGATAGCAAATCTTTCACCAAATTTCATATTTAAGAATTTGTTACATTTATATAGGGGATGAAATGAGTCACAAATAATACACTTTCAGAGCTCGTATTTGCTGACAAGGATTTTGTTTTTGTTTCACTAGAGATTTTTCATCTAGTTAAATTGCTTCTATTAATGCTTTCGAGCGATTGGCTTCTTTTTTCTAAAAAGTCCATTAAACTGTCAAAACTAGGAACTTCAGATGTGTTTATTGAAACTTCAAATTGTTTTCTCGTTTCCTTATCAAGTTTTTCTAAAATTATAGTTGTAAACAAAATGTCAGAGAGGTTATTTCTCTCAAATCCTACATTATTTAGAGCCCTGATATTTTTGTTTATAACATATAATAAAAGCCTTAATTCTTTAGATGATTCATGTTTCATTCTTTCATAATCTAACACAGCCTTTAAATGTATATTAACAACTATACGTTTGTTCTTAAATCTATTTTCTAACGCTTTAAACAACGAATCAAATGTATCATCTGGAGTTTCTATTAATTTAGCCTCATTTCTTAGTGCGGAATGCAAATAATGTAGTCCTTGAACATCAGTCAGTTCTTCATTATTCGTAACAATATTATTAAATTCTATTTTGAACATGTTCCATTCTTCATATTTTCCATTAAATAGCGGGAGAGGTATATCAGGTATTTTTATTTTATAGTTACTTATCTTTAACTCCGAATTTTTAGTTTCTTTTTTATTAGAATATAATAATTGATTGAAACTTACCTCTAGCTTTCTACTCGCTGTTTCATCTTGACGAATGAAGCATCTATTTCACTTAGATCATGATCCTCAGGTGCTGTTGTATTGTAATCTCTGCGTAAAACATCGATGTTTGTAGACAGTTTTTCTAGAGTCTTGATTCTCGTTTCAATTTGAATTATGGACAATTCTTCGGTCTTATCATCTATAGAATTTTCTAACCTAGTTAGCTGGGCTTTTAATGAGTCTCTAGTTCTATTCAAACTAATTAATGAAGCCATTTCAATTCAAAATAGAACAAGGAGGTATAATACAAACGTCGAATTAAAAGCGAAAGTCCTCCCGGCGAGCGAACCAATGAAACGAATTGTCGAATGATGCAAGTACATTTATCATACACATTTGGTCGCTGGTTCAATTATTACTACTGATATTACTTAAAATTCTTTATATACAAATTATTTACACATTATATTTACATTTTAATTAAAGAATAAGGATCCAGCGATAGGTCCGCTATGATCGCCGGTAAAAACAACAACAGGCGATTTTCATATGTTGCCAAAATGGCAAAACTAAAGTACAGTAGAATGCTCCATGGAGGCGCGCGATATCCAAGGTTATGGGGAAGCCGTAACAACAAACTTCGATGCTTTCTCGCTCATAAAAGTCCACAACACACTTTATTTTTTTATTTTCTCCTTATATTCTAAGATTTGTTAAACAACCTTTTTTTTTCAGTAAATACATATATATTTTTAACTTATCTTAAGAAACAGAAAACCTTTGTCACTCTCTACTGACCATTTTCTCGATCGATGTGCATCTCATAAATTAATTTTAAACAGCGAGAGGTGATAATTAAGATATTAATGTAACTTGGAATTAGTTTTAAAAATATATGACTAACAGGATTTAGTTATTTTGTGGATAGTTTTATTTGAGGGCTCAGTTAAGGAAAAATTTATGAAGGAGAAGGGAAAGCGGTTGAGGGGAGATGCAAGTGCTCTTTGAAAAGTGAACTATTAAGACTACTCCTTGGATAAAAATTTAGTCTGGTATCTGAGCCAACAAAATAAGTTAATAAATATGCCGAAATTACTAATAGGAAAGAATGGTAGCCACTAAACATAAATTAAGATTGCGAAAGGAGACAATTTCGATATGTAATTTGGAATTAGTTTCAAAGAGATACGAGTAATAGGAGTTGTGTTGTTAAGATAACTCTCAGTTAAGCAACAATTGATGAAGGGGAAGGGGTAAGAGGAGATGCAAGTGCTCTTTGGCAAATGACGAGTTAAGACAATGACGTCCTTGTCAAAAAGTTGGATGTCAAATTCATGGCAATCGGGTATGTTTATGCTAGTCAAAGCACGAACAGACTGGCAGACAGACTGATAGCCTAAAGAATTCATAAACACTTATAGATAATATTGAAAAGTGCTAAAACAGGGTTAGAAATCTCTATGGTTTAAAGAAAACGAATCCATTAAATTAAACACGATTTATAAATTTTTCATAAGAAATGAATGATATGAATGATATATTTGTAAGTTTAAATAAAACTGTTGAGTTTAAAATTGTGTATATTTCTAATAACTATTTATGTAAGCATAAACGGCTAAATGAAATAATTATCTCGTGAAGTTTTAGATTTCAAAGCACAGTGCATTTTCACTCGGAAAACTACCTATTTATTAGTAACATAATGCGGATGATGGATGTGGTGCCAATAAGGATACAATGGCTGAACATTTTAGATTAGTATAATCAATATTGAGCTTAAAACCACACGCAAAAGACGGCGTGCTTTTTTTTTTAATTCTCATACTTTTTGGATATAAATAACGATTTGAATGAATAGGAATTCCAATGTATCTAATTATTTTGGTTATCATGAAAAATGAAATAAATATCGGCTTAAGTATTGGTTGATAATACAAAATTTATTAGTAACTCATTTATAAAAATGTGTTAATAACTTAAAAGTATTTTATAATAATCCCATAAATAACCATCAGTTAATGTCATACATTTTTCTTTATTCAAAACCAGAATGAGTTTCCAGACCTTTGATAATATAGGATGTTTATAAAGTCCCGGACCTATTTTGATGTTTAATAACTCATAAAATAATAAAGGTAGATTAAAATTAATAACATAAATGGTTAGATAGACTCAAAAAGTTTCGTGACCCTTGTCAATGAGCTTCCACGTGTCTAGAATAAAAAATACTAGAATAATAAATATTAGCCTCTGTGGATGCCGACATGCTTGCCGCTACCTGGCGTGAAATTGACTATCGACTTGATATTCTCCATGCGACGAAGGGGGCACACGTGGAAGTTCATTGACAAAAGGCACATGAAACTTTTCGAGTCTAACCATTTATGTTATTAGTTTTAATCCATCTTTATTATTTAATGAGTTATTATACGTCAAAATAGGTTCGGTTACTTTATAAATACCCTGTACATGATAATTACATACACCTAAAATTAATGATGACTGAAATGTTAGAAATTAGATTAAAAATTTTCAAAATGATCCTAATGATGAAGGTCTCTTACATTAGGCAACACATGCGAAATTTCAGCCTGACAGCAATTAAGGGGGAAATCAACACATTTGATGAATCCATTCATGAAGAAAATTAATTTCATTGCGTAGTTTAGTGAGTTTTAAAATGTATGACTGTAACTTGATCCATTGCGCACGAAGGTTAAATTTACATTAATAGGACCCAACGTTTCGGAGATCGTAATAAAATTATGCAAGAAAATTTTTTTATTACTATTTACACAATAATTATAACATACTAAAATTGAAAAACAATAGTAGGAAGAAGCCTATTTGAATATCAGCAACCTAGATTTTTCGAAATCATTTTTTTCGGACTCTCGAAATATTCGCTCTGATAAAAGGTATGTAAAAATTTTCAAATTTTTATTTAAAGTAGTGATTGTGAAAGACAATTAAAAAACATAAATTATGCACACAGAATGAAATTAATCGGATAATTAGTTGCTGAGATATTCGTAATCCTATTTTCCACACTCTTCGATTTTTCATAACCCTATAATTCATTCAAATTTCAATTCAAATATATATTTTAATTGGAAATGAGACACTTAATCCTATGAAGTAAATCATTAATTAATATGATTATCAGTTTTGCGGTTATGAGGATGTTTCTTTTAAGCAGTTCAGTACTACTTTATTAACCTGTCAGTGAAAAAATTTTCCTCAAACTAAAAGATTAAATACCAATATCGGCTTATCATAAATGTCACATTCACCTGACTTTAACGCATGCTACACGTGTTTTTACGTCAGCAATTTTTTTTATCGACGTTTTATTTTAATTTTTATTAATATTTTACAAATGTTATTGTTTTCCGTTATTTAAGGTAAAAGTCAAGCCAATATGTATAAGTTTGCGAGTAGTTTGGTGATTTATGTAATTTGTTGAAATGGGTCGATGGGATAATTAATTAGTATCCGCAATCTTGTAATCATTACTATGGATTAAAAAGTATTTAAATATGCGTTTAAATTTCAGTTTAGAATTGCAATGCATTTTATAAATAGTTTACACAATGTTTTTGTGGTATTTTATACTTTTACTTTTCAGGTAACACTGTATATGGCGCCCCTTGTCTATTCCATGGAATTATGTAAGGAACATAATGTATCTGAGTTCCAGAGTAATTGTTCTGTGTTTACAATAAGTGTATGTCGTGTGCAGTGAATTCTGTGTATTAAATATGTTATGTGAAAAAGTGCGTCCACCTCGATTATTTACTGAGTGCTGTTTTATGTCTTAAACTAAGATGTTTAAAGATAGTACAATTGGCGACGTATGGATAAAACTTTGTACCATAAAAATTTTCAAAGAATAACGGCGCGCCAAATAGAAATGGCTCCTTCTTTCGTTTTTGAGTTCGACGACTATTCAAAGTAACAGCAGCTTTCCAGAATATATCAGCATCTATAAAACAAGGGGGTGGTAAGTACATTGAATTTTAAAGTACTTTTTTTTCCGGTCTTGTTGCATAAAAAATACGATGTTCTCATTTAAAGAATTTGATGATAAAGTAGAAACATTTCAGGCTTATATTAAACGCCTGGAGCAGAATTTTATTCTGAATGAATTAAAAGAGGAAAAAAAAGTTGCGGCCCTTTTATCTTGCATGGGCCCTAAGCTTTATAATTTACTGAGTAATTTATGTTTCCCGAAACAATGTGAAACATTAAAATATTCTGATATTGTTGACATATTGATAAAGCATCTAAGCCCCGCCCCCAACAAATTTATTGAAAGAATAAAATTTCGTAAGTGTTACCAAAATGAGTCGGAATCAGTTCAAGATTTTGCTGCTAGATTAAAGAAAAATACAACTTTTTGTTGTTTTACGGGCGATACATTAAATGAAAATTTATTGGAACAATTTTTACGCGGTTTGAAAAGCGAAAGCATTCAAAATAAATTGATTACGCAAGTAGAGGATTTAACTTTTGAGAAAGCAGTTGAAAAAGCGTTATCCTTACACAATGTAGATATTGAAATTTCTGAAATTAAAAATAAAAATTTCAGTATTAATAAAATTTCAAATTCAAAGATTGTACACCCAAAGAAATTTTCTAACGATTGTCAGAAGTCAAATGTCAACAATCATATAAATAATACAATTCCTGAAGCAAATAAAAGTAAATTAAAATGTTATAGATGCGGAAATACTTCCCATCTAGCCAATTCATGTAGATTTATTAATGCTACTTGTAAAATATGTAAGAAAAAAGGCCATATTGGAAAAGTTTGTAGAAGTAAAACTTTCCAAAAACACGTAAATTCAGTAGATACAGTAAATGTATTAACTATAAAAAATACAGGTGCAAATCCTATTAAATTATCTGTGTTAATTGAAAATAAAGCCAGAGCGGATATGGAATTGGACACCGGTTCGGGAATTTCTGCTGTTCCTTTAAAAAGATTTCGCAGAATTTTTCCTGATTATAAAATATCCCCCCCAGATGTTCAGTTAAAAACTGCAACTGGTGAAATTTTTAAACCTGTGGGTTATGTTGAAGTAAATGTTACTTATGAAAATAAAACAGAAAAGTTAAAATTATATTTGATAAAAGAAGATACTTTTCCATTATTATTTGGCCGCGATTGGGCCTCTGCATTCGATATTTTTCCACATAATTTAAGATCTGTTTATGTTAATGAGACTGTAAATTATTCTGATAAATTACAAGAATTATTAAATGATTTTTCTGATTTATTTTCTGATAAAGTAGGGGAAATTAAAGGGTTAAAGGCAGAGCTGTACCTTGAAAAGGATGCTACACCCATATTTTGTAAAGCTAGGACTGTTACTTATGCACTACGTGCTGCAGTCAATGAGGAATTACAAAGATTAGAAGAAGCAGGTATAATTAAACCAGTTACAAATAGCAAGTGGGCAACCCCGATTGTTCCAGTGGTAAAATCTAATGGTAAAATACGCTTATGCGGAGACCTTAAAGTCACATTAAATAAATATCTGAAAGTAGAAAAATATCCCTTGCCTAAAATAGAGGATATCTTAGCTACTTTAAGTGGTGGTGTTCATTTTACAAAAATTGATTTAAATCAAGCATACCTCCAATTGCCCGTTGATGAGGAATCCCAGGAATTATTAACCATTAATACACCTAAAGGATTATTTCAGTTTCTTAAATTACCAATGGGTCTTAGTAGTTCTCCTGCTATATGGCAAAGAAAAATCGAACAAATTTTAAGTGGAATTGAGGGAATTACAATTTTTATTGATGATATAGGAATAACTGGGGAAACGGACGAAATTCATTTGCAAAGGTTAAAGCAAGTATTAGAAAGGTTGAGAAATTATAATATTCGGATAAATAAGGAAAAATCATTCTTCATGGCAGATGAAATTACTTATTGTGGGTATAAAGTGGATAAACATGGTATTCATAAAACACCAGATAAAATAGAAGCAATTGTAAATGCCCCTAAGCCAGAAAATGTTTCCCAGGTAAAAGCATTTCTTGGTCTTGTAAATTATTATGCAAAATATTTACCGAATTTATCGACAATTGCACATCCTTTGAATAATTTGCTTAAAAAGAATGTGAAGTTCAACTGGTCTTACAAATGTAATCAAGCGTTTAAAAAAATAAAAAGAGAAATTACTTCGGACAGAGTGCTGACGCATTTCAATGCGAAATTACCTTTAATCTTAGCTACGGATGCTTCTTCATATGGTATCTCTGCAGTTCTTTCGCATGTGATGCCAGACAAAACTGAAAAGCCTATTGGATTTGTATCCAGAACCTTGAATAATGCCGAAAAACGGTATAGTCAAGTAGATAAGGAGGCATTAGCAATAATATTTGGTGTTAAGAAATTTTTTCAATATTTGTACGGTAACAGATTCACTTTTTTTACTGATAGTAAACCACTAGTTTCAATTTTTTCACCTTCTGAAAGTATTCCTGCTTTATCAGCTGCTAGAATGCAAAGATATGCCATATATTTACAAACGTTCCAGTATGATATTCGCTATAAGAAAACTACTGAGCACGGTAATGTCGATGCACTCTCACGTCTTCCATTACGTAGTGAAGATTTACCCCACGAATATAATTCAAATGAGGGACTTGATGAATCGGAAATCATTCAAATAAATCAACTTTCTGTTTTACCTTTAAATGCTAAATCTATTACTTCAGCTACAAAAACCGATCCTCTTTTGCGAAAAATTTTTCATCACCTCATTTCTGGTTCAGAAATTCCTAAGAATTTACTTTTTGGTGGTAAACAAGAAGAATTTACTCTTCAGCATGGTTGTATTTTAAAAGGTTGTAGGGTAGTTATCCCAGAAATTCATCGACAACAAATATTAAAGGAATTACATTTTGGTCATTTTGGTATAGTGAAAATGAAATCTTTAGCCCGTAGTTTTGTATGGTGGCCAGGAATAGACCATGATATTAAAGATATTGCAAGAAATTGCTCTATTTGTGTAAATTTGAAAAATAATCCTCCCAAAGTTGATACACATCATTGGGAATGGCCTACTGCTCCATGGCAGAGAATTCATATTGATTATTTTGGTCCTGTTAACGGTAAAATGCTTTTGTTAGTGGTTGATGCTTATAGTAAATGGCCAGAAGTATTTATAGTTCCTAGTACAACTTCAGAAAATACAATTATTTGTCTTTCTTCTCTCTTTGCACGATACGGTTTTCCTATTTCTTTAGTATCAGATAATGCTAGGCAGTTTACATCTGAAGAATTTGAAATATTCTTAAAAAGTCATGGTGTAAAACATAAGTTTAGTGCACCGTACCATCCATCTACAAATGGACAGGCTGAGAGATATGTGCAAACGGTCAAACGTGGATTAAAAGCCTTAGCGTCTGAACCAGGTACTTTACAAATGAAGCTGAATAACTTTCTTATGCAGTACAGGAAGATGCCACATGTTACAACGGGGGAAAGTCCTGCATCTTTATTTCTAAAGCGTCACATAAGAACAAACATAGATTTGATCGTGCCGAATGTTGCAAATTTTGTTCATGAAAAGCAAACTGCAAGGAAATCTAAAGTTAAAGTAAAAGAATTTGAAATCAACCAGAAAGTAGCTGTAAGAAATTATACTCCAGAAGCCAAATGGAAAATTGGTCGAATCGTAGCAAGAGAAGGAAAATTACATTACATAGTTCAAGTTGGTTCAAATATTTGGAAAAGGCATGTGGATCAAATAGCTAATGTAGGGGAAGATATTTCTTTAACTACTGATCCAAATTCGGAAGAAAATGTTGCAGAAAGTTTTAGAAGTGAAAATGCAAAGGTGAAGCAAGATGATTTTCCACCCTTACAGTCAAGTTTCACAGATCCGCAACCAGTTGACTCTCATGTTCCAGTTGCTCCAGATCCTACTCCAACTGACTTTCGTGATCCTGATTCCTCGAGTTCTAATTCAACTAGTTCGGATAACATTCTCCCAAAACCGTCGGTTCCTACTAGTGCTACAGTTGATGCTCCTGAACATGTAAAAACTAATTCTTCTTCTTCTCCACAGGTACTTAGAAGGTCCAGAAGACATCGAAGAGCTCCTGACCGACTTCATTACTAAGTGGGGAAGAGCTGTGGTATTTTATACTTTTACTTTTCAGGTAACACTGTAGATGGCGCCCCTTGTCTATTCCGTGGAATTATGTAAGGAACATAATGTATCTGAGTTCCAGAGTAATTGTTCTGTGTTTACAATATGTGTATGTCGTGTGCAGTGAATTCTGTGTATTAAATATGTTATGTGAAAAAGTGCGTCCACCTCGATTATTTACTGAGTGCTGTTTTATGCCTTAAACTAAGATGTTTAAAGATAGTACAGTTTTATTTCCATATTTTATGTTATGCATATTCATAATAAGTAAGTATTACGGTACCCCCAAAAACTAGTTTTTAAGATGAAAGAAATGACAACTTTTAAACTTGGAAAATTTGATCTTTATATATAATACTTCATTAGGCATCAATTTCACGGATGTTTTTTAATATCTTTGATTTTTAGAACTTTTCTAATTTTCTGAAAAATCACATGTTTTAAATATTTACAACCAATTTAAGATTAATCATAGAATTATCAAATTATTATTACTTAGTAAATATGAAGATATATTTTCAGAGATTACAATATTACGTAAAAAAAATATTTCTGTTAAATAGTTTTCACGATACAGAACTTCAAGTTTCCAACTTTGGACGATTGCGCGCATGCCACTCTACATCTCATGTTTTTTAACTGTTCAAAACTGTTAAAACAATTTATTTTTCATCAAGATATTTTGCAGAGCTCTATTTTAAAGTGAATTGCGCATGCATATTAAATGTTATTTAAATCGGCTCCTATGCGGCTGCGGCTTTTTTTGAATTTTTATTCATTTTAAATGGAATGACCAAATACATATTTTTCTAAGCTTTCAGAAATCTTCTAAAACTATAATATAAAAAAGATATTACCATTCTGATCCATACAAACAAACAGAAATAATCAAACGCGAAGAATAAGTATTTAAACTTTACACACAGGAAGGGAAACTCTAATTTATTTTTTCTTTAATTAGAATACAAACACAAAATAAGAGTTTCTCTAACTGTTCAGAAAAATACAAAAATCGCTAAATTAAAAAAAAAAAAAACTAATTAACATTTCTAATTATGCAAGCAGAAAAATTAAATTAAACGAAAAATTTCATATCAACACATGAAACATGTTTTACCATTAACCAATAAAAAGATTAACTCGCATAAATAAGTGCTTTTAAAAATATCGTTTTATAATATTTTTCTTTCAGAATTTTTAATAAAAATAAAATAGTTCTGTTTGTTTGACAGTATTTTTTTAAACTTTAAAAAAAAGCCAAATTACTTATTTTAACTGTCTCCATATATATTCAACTTTAAGAAAGCTGCATTTTAAAATAATACCCCAACTTTCTTTTTTGCATTCAGATAGTTATCTCAAATGCAGAAGGCAGTGAGCATTAATGGAATATTTCAATACTTTTCGAACATCGTTGAATGTTTTTTTAGCAATAAATTTTATTGTATTGATTTTAAAGAAGCCAATTCGAGTACTAATTCCAATCCCTAGATAGAATGAAGTCGAGTGGCTGATCGTGGAATTTTGCAAAAAAGGATTTCCTGCATTACCATTTTCTTTTAATAAGCAAAAAAAGTAATCTATTAGAGATGGCAACGTGTGCAGAAATATAGTTTAAGCTTTTGTGAATATATATTTAGTTCATTTTTCTAAAAGATGATAAAACATAAACGAAAGAAAAAGTAATATTTTCTTTGTTTTGCAAAGTTTATAATTAATTTAATTCTTGTAGCATTTAAATTATATTAATTTCCTTCCTAGATATACAAACAAACAAAAATATTTTAATGTTAGAAAAAATATTTAAACATCATATCTTATAAATCACTCTATTGATAAACTATTTTTTTTTCTCTTAATTTTTTTTTCTAAAACGAAAACGAGATACATATCTTTCTAAGCATTTAAAAATATTCTAAAATTTTTAAATAAAAAAATATTAACATTCTTAACTATACAAACAAACAGAAATATTTAAACGTGAGGGAAAAAAATATTTAAACTTTACGCACACGATGGGAAATTCCATTTTTCTAATCTTTAATATTTCTTCGCTGAATATGACCACAAAATAAGAGTTTCCCTAAATGTTCAGAAATATTCAAAGATTGCTAATTAAAAAATACTAATTAACATTCCTAATTATCCAAGAAGAAAAAAAATAATGGAAAATTTCATTCCAGCACAAGAAAGATGTTTTAAATTAACTAGTACAAGAAATTAACTTACATAAATGTGTACTTTTAAAGATATTGATTTCAATGACATTTTTCTTCAAGAAATTTTAATAGAATTAAACTATTTCTGTTTACTTGACTGTATTTTTTAAAACTTTTTAAACAAAGCCGAATTACTTGTTTTAACTGCCTCCATATCTATTCAGCAATAAGAGAACTATGTTTCAAAAGAATACCATAATTTTCTTTTTTCATCCAGATAGAACTAATTCAAATGCAGAAGGCGTTAAGTTTTAATGGAATTTTTCAATACTTTTCGAACATCGTTGAATATTTTTTTTACATTAAATTTTATGTTATTGATTTTAAAGGAGCCAATCCCAAGAACTACTCCCAATCCCTCGATTGAATGAAATCCAGGGACTTATCGTGGAATTTTGCAAAAAAGGATTTCCAGCATCATCCATTTTCCTTCAATAAATAATTGAAGTAATCTATTAGAGATGGTAATTTGCGTAGAAAATATATTTTACGCTTTTGATTAAATAAGCCATTTAAAAATAATGTTACATAAAAGAAAAAAATGTGATTTGCTTTGCGAAGTTTATAATTAAGTGCATTCTTGTAGCATTTAAAGCCTGAGATAAAGAGTAAAGGCATAAAGTCATAAATTTCAGGAAAAGAACAAAAAAAAAATATTATATACGTAAAATGTCAAAGATTTACTGCACTTTGATGCAGCAGAGTCATAATATGAGACATCATCTAATCATCTCTAGCAATTTTTCAAAATAAATAAATAAACATACAAAAATCGCAATCGTAAATTATTTTTTATTGCTTTTTTATTCTTTTTTTTTTCTTTTACTTCTTCTCTTTTCTCAAAAATATATAAACGTTCTACCTTGCGTAACACAGTATGTGGAAATTGAATTTTATTCTATTTTTACTATCTCTTCTCGGAAAATAGATAAAAAACTTTTTTTCTAATCATTTAAAATATTCTAAAATTATTAAATAAAAAGATATTAACTAACACTCCTAATTATACATACAAATAAAAATATGTAAATGTCCTACGTCATACGACACAGTGTGTGAAAATTGAATTTTATTGTATCTTTAATATTTCTTCTCAGAAAATAGGAAAAAATTTCTATTTTTCTAAATGTTTAGAAATATTCTAAAAAAATAAAAATACATTAACATATTTAATTATACAAACTAATAAAATATATAGGTGTGATACGTTATACAACACACTGTGTAAAAGAATGAATTTTATTATCTCTTTAATGTTTCTTCTCAGAAAAATGACACAAAATGTATATTCTTCTAAATGTTTAGAAATATCCTAAAATTATTAAATAAAAAGATAGAAATTAACATTCGTAATTACACAAACAATAAAAAATATTTAAACGTCCTACAGTGTGTAAAAAAAAAATTATTCTCTGTTTAACGCTCTTTACAGAAAACAGACACAAAATATTTTTTTTTCTAAATAATTAGAAAGTTTTTAAAATTATTAAAAAGTTTTTAAAATTATTAAAAATATTAACATTCCTAAATATGCAAACAAACAAAAATATTTCATAGTCAGAGAAAATACTTAAACGTCTTACCTTATATGCAACATTGCATTGAAAAATTAAATTTTATTCTCTCTTCAATGTTTTTTCTCAGAGAACGAAAACAAAATAAATATTTTTCTAAGCATTGTGAAGTATTATAAAAATATTAAATAAAAAAATATTAACATGTCTAATTATACAAACAAACAGAAATATTTCAATATCACACACACACACACACACACACAAAAAAAAAAAAAAAAAAAAAAAAAAAAAAAATTAATACTACATATAGTATGGGTAACCCTAATTCATTTTCTCTTTAATGCTTCTTCTCAGAATACGGATACAAAATAAGAATTCCTCTAATTGTTGAAAAATATCTTAAAATTGCTAAATTAAAAGATATTAATTAAAAATATTCCTAATTACCAAAACAATTATTAAAAATTAACGAAAAATTTCATACCAACACAAAAAACATGTTTTACCATTAACCAATACAAGACATTAGCTTACATAAATATGTGCTTTTAAAAATATTGCTTTCAATGATACTTTTCTTCAAGAATTTTTAATAGAATTATAAATATTTTTGTTTACTTGACAGTATTTTTTTATTTTTACTAAACAAAGCCAAATTACTTGCTTTAACTGCCTCGATAGCTATTCAGCATTAAGAAAACTGTATTTCAAAAGAATATCTTAACTTTCTTTTTTGCATTCACATTGTTAATTCAAATGCCAAATACAGTGAGTTTTAATAGAATTTTTCAATACTTTTCGAACATCGTTGAATGTTTTTTTCACAATAAATTTTTTGTATTGATTTTAGAGAAGTTAATCCCGAGCACAATTTCCAATCCCTGGATTGAATGACATTCGTGGAATTTTGCAAAAGATTATTTCCAGTATCACCATTTTCTTTCAATAAATAATTGAAATAATCTATTAGAGATGGTAATTTGTGTTGAAATATAATTTACGCCTCTTATTAAATTAATCATTAGGAAAAAATATTACGTAAAATAAAAAAAGGTTATTTTATTTGTTTTGCAAAATTCATAATTAAATGCATTTTTCTTTCATTTAAAATCAAAGATATAGGGTAAAGGTATAAATTTCAGGAAAGAATATTACCAGAAGTCAAATATCAAATATTTGCTGCGTATTGGTCCAGCAGAATGTATACTGTAAGAAACTATTCACTTAATCGACTCTAACAATTCTTTTAAAATAAACAAATAAATATGTCAGAATCGAATACGCATATTTTCTTCTTTTTTCTTTTACTTCTTGTCTTTTATCAAAAATATATAAACGTCCTACGTTGAATAACACAGTATGCGAAAATTGAATTTTATTCTATCTTTAATATTTTTTCTCAGAAATGAGACAAAAAACATTTTTTTCTAAACACTTAAAAATATTCTAAAATTATAAAACAAAAAGAAATTAACTAATAATCCTAATTATACACACAGATAAAAAATATGTAAACGTCCTACATTGTACGACTCAGTGTGTGAAAATTGGATTTTATTATCTGTTTAACATTTTTTCTCTGAAAATCGATAAAAATTAATTTTTTAAAATGTTTAGAAATATTTTTAAATTGTTAAATTAAAAAATATTAATTCCTAACTATATTCCCAATATTCCTAATTATACAAACAAACAGAAATGCTTAAACAAAAATAAAAATAAAATAAAATAAAATAAAAAATAAAATAAAATAAAAATGGGTAGTCCTAATTTATTTTCTCTTTAATGTTTCTTCCTAGAAAGCGAATACAAAATAAGAATTTCTCTAATTGTTCAGAAATATGCTAAAATTGCTAAATTAAAAGATACTAATTAACATTTCTAATTATCGAATCAGAAAAATAAAATTAAACGAAAAATCCCATTCCAACACAAGAAACATGTAAGAAATTAAGTTACATAAATATGTGCTTTTGAAGATATTGATTTCAATGATATTTTTCTTTAAAAAATTTTAATACAAATAAAATATTTCTGTTGACTTGATAGTATTTAAAAAAAATTTTTAAACAAAGCCGAATTACTTGTTTTAACTGTCTCTCTATATATTAAACATTAAGAAAATTGCATTTCAATAGAATACCATAACTTTCTTTTTTCATCTAGATAGTTAATTGAAATGCCGAAGACAGTGAGTTTTAATGGAATTTTTCAATACTTTTCGAACATCGTTGTATGTTTTTATCACAATGAATTTTATACAAGATTTTAAAGAAGTCATTCCCGAGAACTTTTTCCAATCCCTGGATTGAATGAAATCCAGGGACTGATCGTGGAATTTTGCAAAAAAAGATTTCCAACATCATCCATTTTTTAAAAATAAGTAAATAAAGTAATTTATTAGAGATGGTACTTGTGTAGAAACATAATTTACGCTTTTGATTAAATAAGTCATTTAAAAATAATGTTACGTAAAAGAAAAAAAAAAGGTTATTTGCATTGGGAAGTTTATAATTAAGTGCATTCTTGTAGCATTTAATGTCAGAGATAAAGGGTAAAGGCATAAAGTCATAAATTTTGGGAAAAGAACAAAAAAAAAGTCACTGTCTAAAGTCAAATATGAAAGATTTGCTGCATTTTGTGGCAGCAGAATGCATAATCTAATCTGAAAATTATTTAATCATCTCTAACACTTCTTTCAAAATAAATAAATATATAAAAATCTCAGTCGTACATGTTTTTTCTCATTTCTTTTTCTTTCTTCTTTTCTTTTTTCTTTTATTTCTTCTCTTTTCTCAAAAATGTACAAACGT
Source organism: Maratus speculifer (assembly GCA_964019185.1). NCBI lineage: Eukaryota > Metazoa > Arthropoda > Arachnida > Araneae > Salticidae > Maratus > Maratus speculifer. The sequence continues at coordinate 47,970,266 of OZ025290.1, read as the reverse complement.
CCTATCTTGCATTCATTTTTCACAGTATGTGAAAATTGAATTTTATTCTATCTTTACTATCTCTTCTCAGATCATAAACAAAAACATATATGTTTTCAAACATTTTAAAATACTCTAAAATTATTAACTAAAAATATATTATTTGAGTTTGAGTGAACAATGCTTTGAGGTGTATAGCTACAAATGGCTGTTACCTCGAATGATCCATAAACCACAGAAACAAATACAGAACACTTTATTATTACAAGAAATCCAGTACATACATTTTAATACACATCCCAGGGACAACACCCGCACACCCATGCCGCTAGCTGGACTCGTCCAGCGGTGTGGGAGGAGCTCACGCTACCGACCACGCCACTGGATCGGCAAAAAAAAATATATTATCTAACATTCCTAATTATGCATATAAACAAAAATATGTAAACGTCCTACATTGTATCGCACATTGTGTGAAAATAGGAATTTATTATCTGTTTAATGCTAGGTAGCTTTCATTACAAAAAGTAAAAAGCTACCTATTGCAGCCGTGCGGAGGAAAGCGCTTCCGGAAAATTTCCGTACATTTTCACCGATCATGACCCCCAGATCCCAAAACCACCCTCCGTTCAAATGTTGACATATATATAGATATATATATATATATATATATATATATATGCAACCATATATATATATATCTGATTTTGTCATGCTGTAACTATCGTATTTATGAATCGATTTAAATTAAACTTGGTATGAACATAGTAAATACAAATGTTTCGACCGAGTTCGTTGGCCAGCATCATCCGCCATCTTGTTTCAAAATGGCGGCCATTTAATTTTTTTAATTTAAAATTTAAAATTAAATACGAAAAAATTAAAGGTTGAAAAATATTTTTCTTTTATGTGTTAGGACTTAAAATAACGATTCCATTACACTTTTTATTTTGTCTATATCTTAAAAAATGACTGCGTTATAACACTTTGAATTTCTAGTATGGCTGACATTTTGAAACGATCTGATTTTTGTCAAGTAATAACACGCGTATTTATGAATCGATTTGGATATAACTTAATGTGTACATAGTACATACTGAGGCCTGGACCGAGTTCGTTAGCCATTTCCATCCATCATCTTGTTTCAAAATGGCGATCATTTAAAAAAAAAAAATTAATTTAAAATTTAAAATTAAGTGCAAAAAAGTGAAAAAATGAAAAAGATTCTAGAGCATTTTTTGTTTTATATGTATCTTAAAAAATGGCTGAGTTATAGCACTTTTAATTTCTAGTGTTGCGCACATTTTGAAATAGTCTGATATTTTCACGTGATAACAGGCGTATTTATAAACCGATTAGGATGTAACTTGGTGCGTACATACTACATACAGATGTATAGAGCGAGTCTGTTGGCCAGTTCCATCTGCCATCTTGTTTCAAAATGGCGGAATATTATATATTTTTTAAAAAATTAAATTTTAATATTAAGCGCAAAAAAGTAAGAAATTGAAAAAGATTTTTCTTTTGTGTGTTTAACTTGATACAAAGATTCCAGAGCATTTTTTGTTTCATTTATATCTTGAAAAATGGCTGAGTTATAGCACTTTCAATTTCCAGTATGGCTCACATTTTGAAACGGTCTGAAATTTGTCACGCGATAATACGCATATTTATAAACTGATTTCGATATAACTCCGTGTTTACATATTACATACCAATGTCTTGACCGATTCATACGAATGTCTTGACTTCATTCGCCATCTTGTTCCAAAATGGCGACCATTTAAGTTTCTCAAAAATCTTTTAAATGTATAATAATGTACAAACAAAAAAAATTAGAAGTTGAAAAAAGCTTCTTTCAAATGTCTGACATTCATAATGAATTTCTGAGTATTTTTTGCTATGTCTTTACCTTAAAAAAACGCCTGAGATAACAGTTTGAATTTTCGATGCGAGTGTGAATGTGAACATGAATTTAGATTTCGACCAAGATCATTAGTTTGTTTTACGCATCATGTTGTTTTAAAATGACATCGTTATCGTGGAATTTGGCGACCCTATAAATCAAATAAAATAAAACCAGCTTGAGTAAAAGATGACTAATTTATCAAAATTCCCATTAATATTCAGTATTGACAAAAACTACTACTCAGTCTTATATAATCGCATTCCACTAATTTGAGCTTCGTATGTTTGAATAATATAACTTAATTTAAAATAAATAAATTAGGTAAATGAAAGTTACCTCTTCCTCCCGGTAATGCCGTAAGGACTTTTTCTTTTCTGAAAAGTACAATTTTTCTAAAATGCTTAGAAATATTCTAAAATTATTAAATGAGAACATTTTAACATTCCTAATTAAAAAAACAAACAGAAATAATAAGAATTTTTCTAATTGTTCAGAAATATCCTAAAATTTCTAAATTAAAAGATACTAATTGACATTCCTGATTATCCAAGTAATAAAAAAATTAAACTGAAAATTGCAGTCCAACACAAGAAACATGTTTTACCATTAACCAATAGAAGAAATTAACTTACATAAATGTGTACTTTTAAAGACAATGATTTCAATGACCTTTTTCTTTAAGAATTTTTAATAGAGATGAAATATTTCTGTTTACTTTTAACTATTTTTTAAAAATGTTTAAATAAAGCAATGTTATTACTGTTTGTTAGCAATGAAATTACTTGTTTTAACTGCCTATATATCTTAGTCAGCATTAAGAAAAGTGCATTTCAGAAGAATACTATAACTTTCTCTTTTCGTTGAGATAGTTAATTCAAATGCAGAAGGCAGTAAATTTTAATGGGATTTTTCAATACTTTTCGAACATCGTTGAATGTTTTTTTCTCAAAAGGTTTCATTGCATTGATTTTAGAGGAGCCAATCCCGATCACGATTTCCAAACCCTAGATTGAATGAAATTCAGGAGCTGGTCGTGGTATTTTGAAAAAACGGATTTCCATTATCACACTTTTCTTTTAATAAGTAAATAAAGTAATTGGTTAGATATGGTAACTTGTGTAGAAAAAAAATAATTTACGTTTTTTATTAAATAAGTTATTAAAATAATGATATTACGTAAAAGAAAAAGATGTTATTTTATTTGTTTTGTGAAGTACATAATTAATTGCATTCTTGCAGCATTTAAAGTCAGTGATACGGGATAAAGGCATAAAGTCATAAATTTCCAGAAAAAACCCAAATAAATTCAATATTAAAGATTTACTGTTTTGGTGCAGCAGAACTCATACGCTGAGAAATTATTCACACAACCGTTTTTAATAATTCTGTCAAAATAAATAAATAAATGTACATAACGCAATCTCACATTTTTTTTTCTTTTCTTCTTTTTCTTTTATTTTTTTTCAAAAAAGAAAATCGATTACTTAAATAGCCAACTTCAAGACTATCGGGAGAAGATGTTGTGAATGATGTTAAGAATGTGAAACGGCTAACATGTGTTTATGTTAAAAAAAAAATCTAATAAATTACAAAGCATGTAGTTTTTGAATCGCAAATGTATTGGTCGCACCGACTTTTTGAAACGAGTATTAAATTAATAATGATAATAAAAATAATTGTAACTTATTTATATAAAATGAGGCTTCAGACAATCGTATACCAGAATGCTAATATCGCTTTAAACTATTTGTAAGTAATTCGCAGATATTAAAAAAAATATACAAATATAACGGCGATCTACCATGTAGGGGGCTGACTTTGAAGCTTTTTCGACCACCTTAGTGAAGTAATAGGACACCTGTGTTTTTCTTTCACGTACATTTTTAGAAACAAAGTTTAAATTGGCGAAAAAGTCTACGTAACAATCACTAATGTCAGCTCATTTTTACTTTTCCCAATTACTCCAGATCTCATGAATAAAATGCATAATTTAAGAAAATTGCAAATTTATATGTTCATTGAATTGTTATTTTCGTATATTAAGTGAAAAATATTTCTTATTTTACATATTTGGTATGTGGAGGGGCCAGCGGCGAAAAGACCGAGCGCGACTAATGACGTTGTGAAAAAAGTCGCGACTACTCGCGGGTTAAAAAAAATTAAAGTTCTTTAGCTCCAATGATTATTTTGCACCGGAACTCATGAATTTTATACTCCGGCATTTATCTATTTTAGTCAAAGATCTCGGGATTCATCGGAATTCATAAAAACTGCGATCTGGAATCCAGAAATACAGGGCTTCCCCAAAACCATGGAACAAATCATCTTTTACACGCTTTAGATACTGAAGATTCCGAAAAACATATTTTTAGGAGGGAAAAAACATTACCGTCTGTCAGTGTGTTTGTGTGTTTCTGCATACGCTCTATCTACTGAAAAATTTGAGACAGAGGCTTAAAATCTGATATGCACTAAGTATATAATAATGAAAAGAAGCCTATTGAATTTCAGTAACCTCGATTATACGAAGCTATTTTTTCGTGTTCTCGAAATATTCTTTCTGATAAAAGGTTCATTAAAGTTTTCTAAATTCTTTATATAACGAGTGAATATAAAAGACAATAAAAAAAAAATCTTTCATATTCAATGAAGTCTATCGGATTATTAGTTGCCGAGGCATTTTCAATGCTATTTTAAACGCTCTTCGTTTTTTCATGACTCTGTATTTCCTTCAAATTTCATTTGAAAGACATATTTTAATTGTATATGGACGCTTAATCGAAATCAGTAAACTGTTAATTAATATGATTATCATTTTTTGAAGTATAAGGTTGTATATTTTATGCAAATCAGTAATAGAGCATTTAAAGTTTACGAAGTCATCAAGCAATATAAATATTTTAAAAATATTTAAAAATTTAATTTTAGAATTGCAATTCATTTTATAAATAGTTTACACATTTTTTATTTTCATATTTTACATTATGCTTATTGGGGATGAGTGTTTTCATTTGATGTTGGATGTCATTTGTTCCTGCATCGACATATATATGTGTATTATAGTAATATCATGAAATATTGCCTATGTTAGAAAAAGAACAGTGTCCCCCAACGACTAGTTTTTAGTAAGTATTAAAATATTAGTATACCCACATGGGCTTATAAATATTTCAAAACCAACCCGACTGAATCGGAACTGTGTGTTTATTTCACTAGTTTATACAGAAATCCCTGACGGAAAAGTTTTTCTCAATATTCCCCACTCCTGATGTTGATGTTTGCGTTCTATTTTTATTAAAATTGATCATATTAGTGATGGGCGATTTTTAAATTTTGATAATCGATTAAAATCGGCAACGAATAAAACAGCATCGATCATAAAAAGAATCGATTTCTCAGTTCTAGAATCGATACTAGAATCGATATTTCGATATTTACAGATAAGCTCAAAATTAGTAATTCTAAAACTTAGACAATCAGCTGGACCATAATTACCGCCTTCCACCCCAGGGAGCCGGTAGGGGGGGGGATTAGGACGGACGTGGAAAAAAAATAGTGGCACTCCGGGAGTGCCGACAGAAGTGAAAACTTAAACAATTACGTGTGTATTTTTCGAATCAATTCGTCATATTTTTTGAATCGTCAGGAAATATTTTATTATGCAGGAAATACTTTTAAATGAACAAAAAAAAAAGTGCTACAATATTAAGAGCACACACTAGTCACGCGGTAAAAGCCGAACACTAATGATAAGTCTATGAGCGCAATCTTTTCAAATATCTCGCTGAAATTTTAATATTTTTACATGATTTTTTTGCACAAGATAGCTGAGGACGATCCACAACCGGCCTAGTTTTTACTTTTTCAGTTTTGGTTTCAGATTTTCTTTAAAAAATTACTTTAACTTCGAAACCGGTTTAAACCGGTTCTGAAAATGAAACTATCGTAATATAAAAAATATATAAGCAAAATCGAAAAAGTAAAAACTAGGCCGATTGTGGATCGTCCTCAGCTATCTTGTGCAGAAACATTATGTAAAAATATTAAAATTTCAGCGACATATTTGAAAAGATTGCGCCCATAGACTTATCATTAGCGTTTGGCTTTTACCGCGTGACTATAGTGTGTACTCTTAAAGAACATATCAATATCGATTAAAAAAAACTTTGCGATACCAAATGTCCAGCTATTGTAGTTATCTCACTATAATTATTTTCTTACATTTTAAAATGCAATAAATACGCCGACAAAAAATAGACCGTGCTATCGATGCCTTTGTATTAATCCTTTTCCAAGTAAATCATTTTGTATTCATGACTGTTTCATTACCTGTAGATTACTTTTTGAACTATTCAATGGGCCATTCCATTCAAAATGTATTACAAATTTAAAAATGACAATCTAAAGATATGACAATCTAAAGCCAATAAGCTTAGAGATTGCGTTCTCAATCAAATGGTTGCGAGTTCGAACTCCAATTTTTTTGACATGTACTAATGTTTTTGTTTTTGTTTTTTCTGAAGAATTTCGAGAAATTTAAATTTTACCGCATTATGGGTTCGTAACGTGACCCAGAATGATGAAAAAAATTTTTAATGCTAGATTTGTAATGTATGAAGCATAAGCTTTCAATAGACATATTACATCAAAAAATGAGAAATTCCTCCCCAAAAACGGTCCTATGGGAAAATTTTAAAACTGGAATAGCAAAAAGAACGGCGTGGAAAGGTTAGCTATACTAGAATTTTTCTCCCCACTGTAGCTCCCGTAGAAGCAAAGTTATAGATTTTTAAAGATTGAAATGAAGGAAAGATATGAGCAAAATTAGGTGAATAACCGATAGGGGGGGCACAGTTCCGGTGGTGCCATGTAGCTTAAACTCTTAAGTTAAAAATGCTATAAAATTAAATGAGCGAAATTTTAAGGTGTGTGTTTGTGTGTTTAGGGGGGTGCAAATATCCCCCTCCCAACAACAATTTGTTGTTTCTTTTGAAGAAACAAAAAATATGCTTCCCAACACGGCGCAGGTAATCCTTAAATGGGCGGAAGGGCGACCCCATATGTATCTTTTCTCAAAGATTCAAAATGTGTATCTTTAATAAAATAGAACGAGAAACGGACATTTTAAAAACTTCATGCATATTTCGAACGGTCCTGTAAGTTAAGATTGGCGCAGAAGGGGAGGGAAATTTGAAGGGAAGAGCGTGAAAAATAAAACATAATAAATTAATAATCCAAATAACTGGACTTCTAAACAAAAATATAACGATTGTACCGAGTATCGAATTCATGGGGTGGCCCGCAGGGGGCATCCCCGCCCCCCAGCAGTTTTGAGATTTTATGCTTTTTAATGCACAAATTGCGATTTCCCCTTTTTTTAGGGAGGTGTAAAACATGCCTTCCTCCGGAATCGCAGATAGCCCTCACCAGGGGCGTGCAAAGAAAAAACTTCGCCCGGGGCAAAGTCTCAATTTGGCGCCTTCCTCCTTGAACTTTATTCTTGTGTCAGGCTAAAAATGACGTTGATAGTATAAATTTGACGCTCCAAAATTTCGGCGCTCGGGGCTACCGCCCCCTTCGCCCCCCCCCCCTTTTCGCACGGCGCTGTCCCTCACGGTGAAAAATACCTGCATTCAACACTCATTTAGCCTAGAAAGAAAAAAAAACCTTTCTTATACGTAATTTTGCCTTATGCGTAATTTTACATCAATACTACCATTAAAACAGTAAAATTAGAAAAATCGATTCTGCCCGAATCTAAAAATCAAAATCGAAGTCTAAAAAATGCAATCTAAAAATCGAAATCGAAATCGAAAAATCCAAATTGAAATCGAAAAATCAAAATCAAAATCGAAATCGAAAAATCGAAATCAAAAAATCGAAATCAAAAAATTGAAATCGAAAATTCGAAATTGAAAAATCGAAATCGAAAAATTGAAATCTAAATCTATAGTACATAGATTTGTCATTGCTGTACTGTGCCGATCTTATGGGCAGAATCGATTTTACGCTTTTACTTTTTTTTGTATCTTTACAAGAAGAAAGTATTACATTCATGAAAAATTTCAGCTTCCGGTTTTTGATGGATTTATATATTTTAATAGACTTTTAACACGATTTGATGGTTGTTAGAAAATATCTGTCTAGGAGTCTGTCTATCAGTCTGTGAGTCTGTATGCGGCAGAAGTTTCTGACAACTCTATCTCAAGAACAAATGCACGGAATTTCACAAAACTTTAGGTTTAGTTTGACCTTGATAAAAATTGAATCTGATTAATTTTTGGTGTATATTGACAGACAGATGGCGCTGCTATGCTCTATTTTTTGCGAGTTATGCAATAGCTATATCTGAATAACTAATGCACGGATTTTCATCAAATTTCAGATTCCGTTAATTCTTTATATGAATTGATGTTATGCACATTTAGGTGTATATCGCTTCTCAGATGGCACTGCTATGTTGCATTTTTCACAATTTCCACTCAGCGCCATGCAAAAGGGGGAAGGGTGAAGAGGGCGATCGTCCCGGGCGCGGAAATTTAGGGGGCACGAAATTTTTACTACAAAGTCACTTCTGGCCCATCACAAGAAAAAGTTAGGGGGGGGGACGCTATATAGGAGCTCTGAACCAGGCGTAGTTTTTTTCTTCGTACGCCCTTGTTTCCACTTTAGCTCTATCTCAAGAACTAATGTACAGATTTTCATAAAAATTTAGATTCAATTAGTTCTTGATATGATTTGATGCTGATTACCGTTTGGTGAAAATCGCTCAAGAGGTGGCGCTGCTATACTGCATCATTCATGATTAACGCAATAGCGCTATCTCAAGAACTAATTCACGAATTTTCATCAAAATTCAGATTCAATATATCCCTGATATAAGATTAGTGTTGTTTAGTTTTTAGTGTAAGTTGCCCCACAGGGGGCGCTGATATGCTGTATTTTTCATGATTTCACAGTATCTGTATAGACTATGAGAATATATAAAATATTATTTCGCGAGCTAATGCATTTATTTTCATCAAAATTGAAATTCAACTGGTACCTGATAAAAATTGATCCTGATCCATTTTTGGTGTACATCACTTCCCCCCCCCCAAAAAAAAAGTTATTTTGCAAGTTTTTATTTTTATTTTTGAGGTTTTCCAATTGCTCTATCTTAGAAACTAATGTACTGATTTTCATCAAACAATTAGATTCATTTAGAAGTTGACGTAAGTTTTGGTGTAAATCACCTAACCGGTGGCGCTACTATGCTGCATTTTTCATGAAGTATTAACATATGAGACAGAAGAAAGTTTTGGGTTTATCACATGTGACTAGATTATTACTTTTTATTTTCTTTACAAAAAGAAAGTATTGGATTCATTAAACATTTCCACTTCCAGTTTTCGAAGGATTTATCGTTTTCGAAGTCTTCGTCTGTCTCGAATACGATTTGACTTTTTTTATAAATTGTCTGTCTGTCAATTTGTTATTCTCTGATCAGTCCCTATTTGTTTTTCTCTCCAACAAAAATTTTATGGGCGCTATATTTCATTAACGCCTGGAATCTGTTGAAACTTTAGATTTTGTTAGACTTTATAAAATGGCGCGAAAATATTGTGCTGAAAATCGTTCAACAGGTAATGCTGCAATGTTTCGTAAATACTGCAAGATCACCTTCTCATGAACTATTCAAGAATTTTCTTGAAATTTTATATTCAGTTAAACGTTGCCATAAGTTGTTGCTTATTAGGTTTCAGTGTAGCTCACTCAAGAGGGGGCGTTGCTATGTTGCTTTTATCGGCATTGTTGAACCCAGACATTTTCCTTGGGGAGGGATTTCTGTGGCTCCGTAAAGAGACATTCTAGACTTCAGAGAACACTAGAACGTTTTGTATATTAGCATAAAATCTCAAATTTTTTGGAGGGATGTTTCAGTTTTTTCGGATGGAGATGTCCCTCTTCGGGATACCCCAAAATGCAACCGTTTTTTTCAATACATATGATTTTTGGGATCATGTATCAAGAACAAATGAACGGAATTTCATCAAATTTAATTCTCTGTCGGACATTGCCATAAGTTGTTCTTGATTAGGCTATCGTGTAAATCATGACAGGTTATGTTGCTATGCTGATTTTTTAAGGGGTGTTGAATTCAGACATTCTTCTTCTAAAGGGAATTTTGCGGTTCTGGGGAGAGACATTTTAGATTTCTGTACATGTGTGGGAGGGGCGGGGGTTGGACTTTTTTCCATGAAGCATTTAAAAATCTGAAATCTTCCTGGCGTACCATTCAATGCTCCGGGAAAGGGATGTCCTTCGGTATAACACCCTGAATTCAATACTTTTTTTCACGATGTTTGCGAGAATATTTCAAGAATTAATGAACATAATTTCATCAAACTTAATATTCTGTTAGATGTTGACATAAGGTGTTCCTGATTAGGTTTTTGTGTAAATTATGTAATAGAGTATGCTGCATTTTTTTGCGATATTTGTGATAGCTCTATTTCACAACTTATGCGTGGAATTTAATCAAACTTCATATTCTGTTGCATTATTACCTAAATAGATCCTTATTAGGCTTTGCATATTGCCTAAATGGTGTCGCTTTTATGCTTTTAGAATTCCAAAATTTGATTGTAGACATCTAAGAGCGTATGAGCCGAAATTCAACAATTTGTTTGCATGATGAAGTGCTAAAATTTGTTTTAAAATGCACCTACGTCAATCAACTTATGCTTATTGAATCCTCATGATAAACATAAGTTACTATTTAATTTTGACACCGTTATAGTGAAATTGGAAGTTTTAACATGTATGAAATATAAATTTTGGGATTAGCACATTCGAATGCTTTATCATCGACATTTGAAGGAAAAAGAAAATGATATTACCTTCAGAGGAATCAATTAAAAATTCTAAAATATCGATTATATCGAGTTAGCCATAGTATCGATTAAATCGATTTAAAAAATCGAAATCGTCCATCACTAGATTATATGCATTAAGTTATCGTAAAACTTCATTAAAAATTTTTCTTTCCCTCTTTTTCTTTTTTTCTGAAAGCTATTTTTTTAAAATATCCCTTGAAACATAAATGTGGGAGTATATACGGATGGGGGCGGGGGAGGAAGGTAGGGTGTATGTATACAACTGTGCAGCAGAATATTGGAGCTCAGGTTCTTGTTTGTTAAAAATTAAGCCCTGCTCAGTTCAAAAGGGCCCCACCAGTTGCTGAGAGACTTTGCTTTGGAAGCTGGTAGACGGGAGATGCTGGGTTCGAGTCCAATCGCGCTTCCCCGCCTAACCATTCGGCGTTTTAGTGGTTTTCTCCGAACCTTGGTATATATGGGTTAGGTTCCCTTAGAAAGACCCCCACGAATGGCGCTCCCACACTAGGGCCTATATCCCATGTGCAGATAATCAGCCGCCTTAACACTAACACCAATACCAATTCAAGAGGTTTTTAATTAAAAATAAACCTTGAAAAATTAAATACCGCATATCATGTAGGTTATTTACAATGTTTTCTTTTATAAGAAACGAAAAAAAAATATTATATTATCCATCTAAACTTGAAAATATTCCACATACAATTAATTATCAGGAAAATAAATTGTGGGTTCCTATCGAAAAGGCCAAATGGAATAAAAAGCACTTAGTATAGGAAAAATGCATGATATATATTATAAAGTAACATGAATAACAATATATTGCCGGAAAAGAAAAATAATTGCTTTTTGAAAGGACATTAAAGAAAATCACTCGTTTCACCATAATTAAAATTTAGCTGCTATTATACGTCCTGCCATTTCGTGTTCTTTCGTAATAAATAACATAGCACATAATTTCCGAATTCATATAGGGAAAAAAAAACTGAATAGAAAATTTATAAAGACATTTTCGGAATGTGTCATAATAGCATGATAAAAACTTTGAATGCTATTTTTTGCAGAAATAAATTAATATACTTTGAAATTAAATGGCAAATGAGTGACAAGAACATAGCAGGTTCTTATATGATCCCAAATTCCTTTCAGGTCATTCAACACCACATTTTTTTAGCTAAACCGATATCAATTAAGCATTAATATAAAATATTGTGTGTATATATTTTTTTCAATTTTTTGTCTATATGCGCAAAAAATGCAAATCCGTAATACAGTATTTAAAGTTCATAACATCAGCAAACCACACAAAACTTTCTAAAATATTTAAAATTTTTATTTTGTAATTGCAATTCATTTTGTAAATATACATTTAGACAATTTTTATTTTCATATTTTATACTATGCATATCCATGATGGATAATTTCATTTTATGTTGGCTGTTTTTTGCTCCTACACCAACATGTGTGTTATAGTAATACCATAAAATATTGTCTATGTTAGAACAAGAACAGTGGACCCAACGACTAGTTTTTAGTAAGTATTAAAATGTCAGTCCGAACACACCAGCGCTTATAAATGTTTCACACTCAACTTAAAGGAAATAGAGCTCTGTGTTTATTTCACTAGTTTATACAAAAATCCCAGGCGGAAAAGATTTTCTCAATATTTTACACTCTTGATTTTGATGTTTCCGTTCTATACATTTTTTAAATTTTATTATATGCATTAAGTTATAGTAAAACTTCATTAATAAATTTTCTTTCTTTCTCTGTCTTTTTTTTTTTTTTTCTGAAATCTAGTTTTTTTTTAATTTAAAAAGTGTTGCTTGAAACATAAATCTGGAAGTTTACAAGATGGGCGGAGGGTGTATATATATTCTTTTTGTTATTATTTCAAAATATTCAAACTAAGTACTTGTTTGTTTTAAAAAAAGCCCTGCTCATTTCAAAAGGGCCCCACCAATGGCTGAGAATTTCTGCTCTTTTAGCTGATAGACGATAGATAGCTGAATTCGAACCCAATCACACCTGTAGGCCTAACCGTTCGGAGTTTTCGTAGTTTTCTTCAAACCATGCGTAAATACGGGTTAGGTTTCCATAGAAAGATCCCCCAAGGAGGTCACTCCCCCTTGGTCCTATAACCCTCGTGCATATAATAGGTCGTCATAAATAACACTAACACCCACTAATTCAAACTATTTTAATTAAAAAAAACCTTGCTCGATTAAATATAGCGTCTTCTGTAGGTTAGCTACAATATTTTCCATTATAAGAAACAAAAAATTATTCTGTTGTCCATATAAACCTGAACATATTCCACATATCATTAATATCAGCGAAAATAAATTGTGTGTTCCTAACGAAAAGACCCTATAGAATAAAAAGCATTTAAAATGGGAAAAATGCGGGATATCTATCGTAAAATATTATGAATAACAATATATAGCCGGGAAAGAAAAATAATTGCTTTTTGAAAGGACATGAAAGAAAATCACTCGCTTCACCATAATTAAAATTTAGCTGCTATTATACGTCCTGCCATTTCGTGTTCTCTTGTAATAAATAACGTAGCATTTAATTTCCGAATTCATAGGGAAAAAAACTGAATGGAAAGTTTACAAAGGATTTTTCTGAATGTGTCATGACAAGAATTTTAAATATCATTTTTTGCAGAAATAAATTAATATACTTTGAAATTAAATGGCCGAGTGACAAAAACACAATAGGTGCTTATATGATCCTAAGTTCCTATCAGGTCAATCAGCCCCACCTTTTTCTTTCTTTCTTTCTTTTTTTCTTTTTTAATTTATAACTCATATCTATTAAGTATTACAGTAAAACCTCGGTTATCCGAAAAGCATGGGACCCTAGCATTTTCGGTTAACTGGGCTTCCATAGGAAATTTCAGATAACCGGGGTTCCATATTAGTTTTTGAATAACCAAGAGGATTATGGTGAAAACTTGAATAACAGTGATGGTAATTTAGAACATCATTGTAATAAAAATGTGTTTGTACCATATTCAAAGCACACTGAATGACAAACCAAAAATACAATTCACTTTAACGGCAAGGCAATAAGTTGCTGTTCGTTAAAAGTGGCATGAATAGCAATATGTTTTGTGAAAATAATAATAATAATAATAATGTACGTATTTAGCAAAAGTGCCCGAAATTACACAGTAAACCAAATCATTCAGTTGACTCTATTATATCATAAAGAACATGCTTTTTAATACTATCTCACCTACTTTTCATTTCTACGTATTTCGGTTCTAATTTTTAAAACAATGAGGATTAAAAAATTCTTCAATGTACTAAAAATGATTCGAAATTGGTTTGATTAAAATAGTAATCATAAATCAAAATATGATGAAAGGTGTCGTTTGACGTCGATAAAAATAGTGTTGATATAAAATTTTTCAAATTTAAAAAGAACTGGAATTTTAAGGACTTTCTGTTAAGCCGATTTTCGGATAACCGGGATTCGGATAATCGAGGTTTTACTGGAATATTAAAAATTGTGTATATACATTCCTTAGGAGCAGTGCAAATATAACGTTGTCAATTTTTTCAAATTTTCCCCCTGCTATTTTTCCGAAATTACACCTTATCACCCCTTGAACTCCCCTCCCCCTGTTAATAAAATCGTTATAAAAATGCTTTTTTTTTTTTTTTTTTTTTTTTTTTTTTTTTTTTTAAGAATTAATTTTTTTTTCTTTTCTTTTTTTTTCTTTTCTTTTTTTTCTTTTCTTTTTTTTCCTTCTTCTTTTTTTTTTTTTTTTTGTTTTTTTTTTGTTTTTTTTTTTTTTTTTTGTTTTGAGGAATATGCAAAATTGGTTACATTTTTACATTTATTTTTCACATGCTTTATTGAGTCCAACGCAGAAAAGTTAATAAAATACAATTTATATCAAATAACACTTAAAAGAAATAGTTAATATTTAAAAGTATGGTATAATAGTTTTTTATTGCCAAATGCATTCAGCAGTAATAAAGTCTTGTTGACATTGTTGAGCGCCGATAGAAATTCTTATAAACAAAACAAGTTTTTTCTTTTTGTTTTATTTATTAGCAAACACAGTCATGATATATACTTCACATATAGTTTTTCGAACCGTGACTATACAAGGTGTCCAGCAAATAAAACCCATATTTCAAAATTAAATTTCTCAAAAACAAAGAACGATAGAATTATGCGGTAAACGGTTTGTTTATTAGATAAGCTATAAAAATGTTATACAGAAGTTTCGAATGGTGAATATTTTGATAAGATTGTGTTCTGATTGCAAAGAATGCTTGGCTTGACATACTTTTTTTTTTTTATAAATTACTTGCAGAGAATGACAAACAATGCTATATTTTAACGATTTTTCGAACTAAGTTTATTAAATTTTAGAAATTCCAAAAATCGTTAAAACTCGTTCTCTGCAAGCAATCTAAAAATAGTTAACAGACTAAAAAAAGTTAACATACTATTTTGAACCAAAGGCCTTTTTACAAATAACAAGAGAAAATTCAGATTAGTTCAAAAATGATATCGATATCAAAAGAAATCCCCTTTCGCTCTAGATATATCTTGGGATGTCATGTGCCAGATCCCCCCCTCCCCCTTAAAATGATGGCGTTATATATGCACAACCCCTTATTCAAAATTTTGTCTGTGTGCACGACACACAGCAGGCACATGTTTTAAAGTGGAAAAATATTGGCTAATTTACAATTTTTTCTGGCCACCCGTTATTTCTTCATTCAACTACCTGCTTTAATTTACCTTTTAACAAATTTAATACTTTTAATTAAGAATCGATCAATACAGGATTTTAAGGCCGAAACTGAAAACGAATTTTGGTGATCTTTCTATTTTCTGCCGAAACAAAAACAAAAAAGTTCAAAAAATGTTTAAAGTATTTATTACATATATAGTTGTTAATTATTATATGTATTTATTGAATATGCATAATTACTAATTATTTAGATTTGTTTGTACTTGTTTATTAAAAATTGAGCATTGCTCATTTCAAAAGATTTTTAATTAAAAAGTTATTGAATTAAATATAGCGTATCCTGTAGGTTAGTTACAATATTTTCCTTCATAAGAAACGAAAAAATTATTTTATCACCCGTATAAATCTGAAAATATTCCACATATCATTAATTATTAGCGAAAATAAATCCTGTGTTCCTATTGAAAACACCCTGGAATAAGAAGCAGTTAGTATGGAAAAATGCGCCACATCTATTGTAAAATAACATGAATAACAATATTTTGCCGGAAAAGAAAAATAACTGCTTTTTGAAAGGACATTAAAGAAAATCACTCGTCTCACCATAATTAAAATTTAGCTGCTATTATACGTACTGCCATTTTGTGTTCTTTCGTAATAAATAACACAGCATTTAATTTCCGAATTCAAAGATAAAAAACTGAATGCTGTTTTTTTTTTCATAAATGAATTAATATACTTTGAAATTAAATGGCTGAGTGACAAGAACACAATAGATGTTATATGATCCCAAATTCCTATCAGGTCAATGAACCACCACACTTTTTTAATAAAATTTAAGAGATATCTATTATGTATTAATATTTAAAACTTTCTAAATATCCCTTATTCAAATTTTTGTCTATATGCACTAAACACTGCAGAAACATGTTTTAAATGCAGTGGGAGATTAATGACTAATTTACAAATTATTCTGGCCACCCATCACTCCATTATTCAACCATCTTCTTTAATTTATCTTTATACAAATTTAATACTTTAAATTAAGAATTGACCGAAATAGGATTTTGAGGCCGAAACCGAAGCAGTATTTCGGTGATCTTTCTATTTTCTGCCGAAATGAAAATGAAAAGTCCAAAAATATTTAAAGTATTTATTATATAAACAGCTATTAATTAATTATACGTATTTATTAAATATGCATTCATTAAATATATCATATACTAAGTATTTATACTTGTTTGCACTTGTTTGTTAAAAATTAAGCCTTACTCAATTCAAAAGGTTTTTAATAAAAACAATTTGCTGAATTAAATATAGTGTACCCTGTAGGATAGTTTAATAACTTTCCTTTATAAGAAACGAAAAATTTACTTTATTACCCATATAAACCTGAAAATATTCCACATATTAATTATCAGTGAAAATAAATTGTGTATTCCTATCGAAAACACCCCATGGAATAAAAAGCACTTAGTATGAAAAAAATGCGCCACATCTATTGTAAAAAAGCATGAATAATAATATATTGCCGGAAAAGAAAAGTAATTGCTTTTTGAAAGGACATTAAAGAAAATCATTCGTTTCACCATAACTAAAATTTAGCTGCTATTATACGTCCTGTCATTTCGTGTTCTTTCGTAATATAACATAGCATTTAATTTCCGAATTCAAAGGGGAAAAAACTGAATGGAAAGTTTACAAAGAAATTTTCTCAGTGTGTCATGATAGCATGATAAAAACTGAATGCTGATTTTTACAGTATTAAATTAATATACTGGGAAGTTAAATGACTGAGTGGCAAGAACACAATAGGTGCTTATATAATCCCAAATTCCTATCAGGTTAATCAACCCCACCCTTTTTTAAACTGATATCTGTTAGGTATTAATATTAAAAATTGTGTGTATATTCCTTAGGATTTGTGCAAGTAAGGTACCCTGGGGTAATAACGCCACGTTAAGGTTCTACCAAGTTCAGTTTTAGATTGTATTTTTCAAACAAATATATGATTTGATACAGCAACTCATTGACTATCTATATAAAAAAAATAATTTAACAGATATGTATTCATAAAATGTAATGGCGTGGTTTCTTGACCAATGCTATTTGGCGTTATTACCCATCTATATGGGTAATAACGCCATGCAAACGCCATGCAAACAAAACTATGAAATAAGATGGAATAATTGCATGTAGATTGCCCAATTCTAAAAATACAAACTCTACAAACTTAGAAATTGACAAATTGCATTTTAAGCTATTGAAAATGTTCAATTTTTTGTGAAAGTGTAAGAAAAAAAGGTGTGGTGTGGGGGGGAGGATGAGGCAAAAGAATATCAGACCGTGAGCTTCGTTTTGCTTAAAAAGAACCGCATAAATAGAATTATTAGAAACATTGCATAGTTTTAACTGTGTTTATTTGAATCAGTATTTAGGATGTAGCTCGGCCACTGTAGGGAATCAACCGGGGTATTAATGCCAAGGATTGGCGTTACTACCCCGTTATAGTTATTGTGCTGTACATTTTAAATTACAAATTATCTCGAGAAGATATCCAAAATCTTCAATAACATTTTGAAAGTCCATGAAATGTACTACAAATTTATGTAATTAACAAAGTATTTCCGGATAAAAAAAATAGTCTTCACATCACAAAACGTATCTCGCAAATTTTAGATCAAGCGTTAATTTTAGTTGCTTTTAAAAACAATAAGACCTAAAAATGAAACAAATTAACATAAAGCTGTTTGTTGCGATTTATATGACTCAAAACCCGTCTGCGCACAGCACATGGGTGTCATTTACTAGATTATTTCATAATTATGCATGATATTAGCACTTGGCGTTATTACTCCGCCTGGCGTTATTACCCCAGACCACCTTATAACGTTATCAACTTTTTCGAAATTTTAGACCCCCGCCCCCCTTTGATGTTATATTTTATCATCCCTTGAACCTTTCCTCCGTTAATGATATCGTTAGCAAAATGTAATTTTTTATTTTTATTTTTAGTGTAATTTCTTTTGTTTGGATACACAAAACTGATTACATACATTTTTTACATGCTTTAATGACTCCAACGCAGAGAAGTCATTAAATATCAATTTATATAAAATAACATTTAAAAGAAACAGTTACAATTTAAAGGAATGGCATAATAGTTTTTAGCTCACAGGCTATCATAGCCTGAGAGCTTATGTGGCCGTCCGTTCTGTATGTATGTGCGTTCGTGCGTAACGCGACAACTCATAAAAATATCAGATCCACTTGAAATTTTGTATATAGGTATATCCTGATAAGGCGTTTCCCTGATTAGTTTTTGGAGTTCATTCGATATGTATAAGAGGGGGAACGGGGGGCTCATGCCCCTCCCCTTAATGGATATAAATGGGTTTTTCATGCAGAATTAACAGTTTTTGTCCAAAATTTAGATATAGGATCATTCTGATGAGGCGATTCCGTGACTGTTATTATGTGTTCATTGAATAAGTATAAACAGGGGGAACGGGGGGCTCATGCCCCCCCCCCTTTAATTGATATAAACGGGATTTTCATGCAGAATTAACAGTTTTCGTTCAAAATTTAGATATAGGATCATTCGGATGAGGCGATACCGTGGCTGTTATTAGGTGAATCATGAATAAGTATAAACAGGGGGAACGGGGGTTCTAATGCCCCTCCCCTTAATTTGCATAAATGGATTTTTCAATCAGAATAGTCAGATTTCGTTCAAATCTCTGAATAGTTTTGGAAGTTTAATGGTTAAGTATAAAAGAGGGGAATAACTCCTCTTAAATCATATAAATGGTAAATGGGTTTTTATTAAGAATTATCCGATTTGCTCTGAATTTTGTATATAGATTTTTTAATATGATAAAGCATGTACTTGATAGTTTAGGAAGTTCAATGATTAAGTATAAAAAAAGGAGAAAGGGGAGAGCTGTTTCCCCTTTTTAATTTTTTTTTCGAACGGAATTAACGAAAATACAAGGCTGTAATGTAAAATTAGTATGCGTAGCCTGTGAGCTCAATGCCATCAGTTTAACTGGGCAATATTCTTTTTATTTGTTACAAAATGCATTCAACGGTAAAAAAAATCTTGTTGTACTTGCGGGGCGCAAATAGAAATTGTTATCAACAAAACAAGTTTGCAACATTTGTTTTCTTTTTGTTTTATTTATTAGTAAACACAAGCATCATACATTCTTCACATATAGTTTCTTGAACCGTGATTATATATGCATACACATATGAAGAACAATAGGTATGTTAAACATTGAGGGTATTACATATTTTAGAATGAAATAATTTTATAATAATTTAGTTATTTTAATGATAACTTTGTATTTTCATAAAAATAGTTAACAGACTAAAAAAGTTAACATTCTATTTTGAACCAAAGGCAATGTTACAAATAACAAGAAAAAAATTTGATTGGATCAAAAATGATATCGATAAGAAAAAACAAATTTCCCTCAACCTCGATATTATCTTATGATATCATGTGCCAGATTCCCCCCGCCCTCTCCTTTAAAATGATAATGTTATGTACTCCTTATTCAAATTACAATCCCTTATTCAAATTTTTGTCTATATGCATGAAACACGGCAGACACATGTTTTAAATGCAGTGAAAGATTATTGACTAATTTACAAATTTTTCTGGATACCCATCACTCCTTTATTCAACTACCTGCTTTAACTTATCTTTAAACAAATGTAATGCTTTTAATTAAGGATAGGCCTAAACAGTATTTTCAGGCCGAAGCCGAATTTCGGTGATCTTTCTATTTTTTGCCAAAACGAAAACAAAAACGAAAAAAAAAATGAAAATTGTTTAAAACGTATATAAATGTACATAGTTATTAATTAATCGTACGTATTTATTAAATATGCATAATTATTAATTACACTAGCCAACAAATAAATATTTTTGTCAGTTTCCTGGTTCTAGATAAGCAATTTTTACTAATTTTGGGTTGAAAAAAACGAATATGTAAACGAAATTTTTTTATTAGCTCTTGTTTTCAAGATACAATTCAGCCCACTGGAGAAAGACACACAATATCCCGCACATCGATTGCAGAAGCAAACATAAGAAGAAAAAAAATCCTGTGTAATAAATACAATTCAATAGACATGTTTCATTAAACAATGTTCATTTTTCCGAAAGCAGTGGTTATTTCTAGCCTATTCTTGCAAAAATTTCCTTTAGAATTGCCTCTTGTATGTTAAGAATCTCTTGTAACAGTCCAGCAGTAGTCAGCCAGCATTGACTCATCCCAACGATCCTGATACCTTCGTTCCATTATAGAGATATCTTTGTGAAACCTTTCACTGTACACATTGCTTACAGCTCCACAGCTTTTAGGGAAAAAATGAAGATGGGAGTGGAGTAAATGAAGTTTCAGACACATGTTGCATCCATGGTTATGGTACTTTTGTAGGAGTTCTTTCACCAACTGTTGGTACATCTCGGCTTTTCTGTTGACTAGAAATCCTCGTACCACACCTTTCAAGGCTTCCCAGGTGCTTTTTCTTTCCCTTCCAAAACTTTGTCAAAAGCAAAATCCTTCATTATTGTGCGTATTTGAGGGCGCACAAAGATTACCTCTTTAATCTTTGATTTACTCAGTCTTGGAAAATTCGCTTTAAGGTAATGGAAAGCCTCTCCATCCTTGTTCATGGCTTTCACCAAGTTCTTCATTAATCCCAGCTTAATGTGCAGGGGTGGAAGCAGAATATTTTTGGATCAACCAAATGCTCTTTTTAGACATTTCTCTCCCCGGGACTTAGATTTCTTGAAAGCCATATGTCTTTTATGCAGTGAGAGTTTCTATCTTGATAGTCCCACAAACACAGAAAAAAGCAGTACTTGATGTAGCCTAATTAGAGTAAATCAATTACTTTCAAGTTAGCCACAAATCCGCCATTATGATCCTAGTATTTGATTGACTCGAGAAGTAATTTCACATTTCTGTGAATTTCCTGCATGTGAACGGAATGTCATATGGGAATGGAAGGATAATGTTGTCTGTGTGTAGTAAAACTGCATTCAAACTAAGTTTGGGAGAGTCTATAAATAACCCCCACTTTTGTGGATCATGAGTTATGTTCATGGAACTCATCAAACCATTAACATCAGTACAAGCAACAACTTGATCTTTCTTCTCAAAGAACTGAAGAAGATTCTTGTGACGAGTCCTGTATTCTGTGATCTTAACTTCTCCTTGGAATAGATGCCATTGCTTCAGTCTTGATGCCAGAAGCTCTGCTTTCTCCTTTAGCAAGTCAAGATCTCTCAGGAGATCGTTCAATTCTGTCTGATTTAGTCGGTGAGACTCGTTCACATCTTCTGCTTCGAAATCTGGGCTATGGGAAATCCCAGGTCTAGTGACTCCTCTTCAATCTCATAATTTTGAGATGGTTCAGAAATTGGCAGATTAGCCAAGTAAGGAACTGGCCGAATGGCTGATGGGGAAAAAGAATGTGAAAAGGATTCTACACTGAGAATGCAGTTGAGAGGAATTACTATTAGGAGTACCAACATCCGAACATTCGATTTCTTATATAACAGCCATAATGAGATTTCTCAAGTTGGTTCCTATCTTGAAAACAAGAGCTAATCTCAACTTTTTATGTTGATTTCCGTGTTTAGCGAGACAAAATACTTCGGAAACAACTATCTTTGAGCCCGAAACATTTTTGATGTTGGGTAGTGTTATTTATATATATTTATTAAATATACATAATTATTAAATTATTATTCGTGTAACCCTTGTTGGCTTTCTATGTCTTTGACCAAAAACTTTTTACTTTATTAAAATAAATAGTTTTTTCTTTCTCTTCTTTCTAAACACATTTTTTCTCTTTTTATTTTGCAATCACTTTCGATTTCCATATTTGCTCTTTCAACTAGCACCACCTGTCAAATTCTTTGCTCCACCTCTTTTCCTTCAGCCTCTTTCCCACCCTGTCTCCTTTAGCTGATGACGAGCAGGATTGTTTTAGCTCGAAATGCGTCCTGCTTTGATTTTTATCTTTTGGGTTTTTTAGAAAGTCTATTATTATTATTAATTATCGGCAGTGTATTCGGTGTTTTTTCGCTATAAAATAAAACGTAATTAATCCATGCAAGACAGAAAGATTTTCGAAATATACGAACATCATTCATTTAAAAAAAATTATTCATTTAATTATTTTAGGTATAAACACCTCGATTTATCTTTTATAACGATTTTTGTAAATGATCCTCTATGCTAGAACTTTACAAGCAATTGCACTCCCTAGTCTCCTCTATATATTTTTTGGTACACACGCCAAAGTAAACGTGCTTTATCATTAAAAATGATGAGCGATTTTACTATGATTCTGTCAAAGTAAATGCTTGATACCTGTTTTAAAGGTGTTGTTCAGTTAGATCTCAAAATTACCTTTACTTATATTAAACCCGTGGACATTACACGCATTCACATAGATGCAGGTCTTCCATAATAATCTTTCCTAATATGTGGATTAATTTGATCCGGGCTTGCATCTTTTCGTACAAGAACATTTATTTGATGAATTATTGTTATTTAACTTCATACAATCATCATAAAATCATTTCATTTCATTTCATTTCTGAAAGGAAATTCTGGCTCGAAAAGTATTAAACCTTTGTTAAAGTAACGCACTTGAATATTTGTTGGCAATTCGAATTAATGCAGTCTCATTTATAGGAACGTTCGTAATTATATAACTACGGAACACCTATAATCGTCGTCTGGTTTGTCCGCCTGTCTTTTTGCCTCTTTATCCGCATATAACAGTGCAAGAATTACTAATCGAAGGATTTAAAATTTAATATGTATAATCGTTGCTGAATTATATCGAATCGTTTCAAATTTCATGAAAATCAAATCAAAATTTAAATAGATATTAATAAAAGTTTCTTCATTTTATTAAATAATATTATTGCGTAATTATTTTAGTGATATGCCATGATAGATAACGATTCTAGATTGCCATGGTTATTACGCCCCAATTACGATGAAGTCAAATTATTTAGGTATTACTAAATTTAATATGTATAATCGTAATAAATTTTGCATTCGTGCATATGAGCATAAGATTGCATAGCAACTATTACACCAAGATCTGAATATTTATAAAATTACTTATAGTAAAAACGCACCTAACTTGCCTATTTTGCCGTACAATTTCCAACTTATTAAAAGGTATAAAAATGAACATTTTTTAAAACTTTTTTCCTACTTGCTTTTCTTATATCAATTTTATTTGGAGTGGTAAAATCTTTCTCGTAGCTCACCAAGATTTTAACACATGCAGTGTTAAAACATACGGAATTTGCGGAAATAATACGGAACTGATTATAAAATATAAGGAAACACATTCAGGTTACAATGTCTACAATAATAAAATCAGCTTTCCGCAATTCTTGAATTTTTAGCGATTTTAATTTGTGGAGATTTTTTCAAATTAATAAGTTTGTTTTCAAAGAATAAAAATACGCATTTCATCTGCAGATTTTAAAAGACATTCAGGATTCTTGTTTTCATTATTTTATTTAGTTCAACAAATCAAATGGAGCATTAGAGTTCGAAATCCTGTTTTGCTTTATTATTTCAGATCATTTGCTTTCCAAGAAATCTGGTTTTTTTCTTTTAGACAATATAGTAAATTCTGTCCTTTTTTCGGTAAAATTTATTCGGATTTCGCACTGAAATTTTCAAGAAATTTATGTATGGTTTTTACAGTTAATTCTTTTATGTGATAGTGGTTTTTCAAAGTTCGCTGCAGTTCATTCACTTTGATAAAATAATATGGTTTCAGTAACCTAGCCAATATTTATATGTATGTACATTTCATTTTAATCATTGATGTTTAATCGCAATATGTGCCGTGATTTAAAAATGTTTGCGATTTTGTTTTTATGATTTGTAGTTTTTTAGCGTTTTGTGTTATTTTCTGACGGTTAAATACCAGGAGAATCAGCTTGTTTATCATGATTTACCGCAAATATACTAAATTAATCCTGTAATGCTGATTTATTAAATGTAGATTTTTAGCTTTTTTTTATTAATGTAAATTTAAAAAACATAAAACCATGACATGTAAAAAACATATAATGGATGGTTTATGATGTAGTAGTCTTTTAGTGTGTTTTTTCTAACTGCGTTATGCATAAATTTATCATTAAATTCAACTATTAAAATATGAAATGCTGCAGAAAAAATTTGTTCTGAATAAAGTTTATTGTAGAAAACTGAAGCAAATTCTGCCATAGGGGTAATGCATAATGTGAAATAAACGAATTATCCCATAAAACCTATTTTTTTTTTATACTGCCCGAAAATTTAAATATTCTCCAATTGAAAAAAAAATTAAAAATATGTATACCCAAATTATTAAAATTTTAAAAGAACGCAGTGCCACGCAAAAATGCCAAGATAGTAAAATTTAGTTATATCTAGCGTATAATGGAGGCTGTGCAGGATGTTGAAAATTGGAGATTTGTAATGTATTTATATCCAAGAAAACATCCAGAAAATGAAAAAACATAAAGAAACCAAATTTGTTTCAGGCGTATCAATTTGAAATTTTCGAAATATTTGTTAAGAGAAATTTGATCATCTTTGTTTAAAACAAAGCTTAAATGGTCGTACACTGTCAAAAATATTTGTGTACAATAATAAAAATGGTGGCAACTAGAATAAACTGCCTACAAGCTGGTACAAAGAAATAACACAGAAAATTATTTCTTTCATGAAATTATTATTGTCTAACTATCGATTGTGTTGAACTGAAATCATTCATCATCTACTACCATAATTAGGTTAAAAAAAAAAAAAAAAAGAATAAAAATGTTATACATTGACTCATTTTATTCGTTTAGGTAAGATTTCATAGGAAAACAGAAATTAGGATGGATGATCTATAGATTAAGAAGTGTTGCTTGAAGTAGTTTCATTCGTTTTTTGTTTAAAAATTTCTTGATTAGAATATAATTCTTCTTTAAAACGGAATGATTGAGAAATCGGTCCTAATTTCTATTTCTTTATTTTAAAATTAATTTTTAAATAAAGCATAAGAATTTATTCTATGTATGAAATATTGTTATGTCCAGGAAAGCAAGTCGATGATAAAAGATTTCAGATCGAATATTAAATCTAAAGCTACATATTGATAAATTTTAAAAGAAATTATTTTGTGGTGTTTTATTACACCAATTTAAAAGAGATTTTTACTTACACCACATTTCTTGCAATTTTTTTGCCATCATTTTTGGAGTTATACATCAAAAGTTTCAAAAATTTATATATACCAATTGAAAATGTATTTGAAAACAACAACAAAACCTACAAAACTTTTTTGTCGTTCATATTGTAACTATGCAAACTTTGCTTAAGGGGTCATCTGACTATTAAACCGTAAAATTTCGATTTTTTGAAAAACAGTTATATGAAAGATTAGCATTTTCTGGATATTTTAAGACAATCCTCTTGAAAAATCCCATAATTACGGAAGTTATGATGAAAAATGAGTCAGCGGTTTACTGTAAACAGATTTAAAGGGCCAGTACTTCGCCGAGCAAATTTTAAAATGTGTTTTTTTCACATAACGCACATGTTATCGCTAAAAACATTTAACATTTTTGCATGAAAGTTTTAAAGAAGATACATAATGCCATTTTCTTAAAATGAACCTAAATTTGCTTTCATATTGCTAAAGGATACATTTTCTATGCATAGATAAAATTTAATTTTTTAAGGGAAAAAATATTCTATTTTCAATTTAATATCAAAAATAGAAATATAGTTTAAATAATACAAATTTATGTTCAAATTAAAGTTTAAAACAGAAATTTTGATTTAAATTCAATATAATTTGAGTTTTTAAGTGCTTTATCCTTGATATCACTTTTTCCCCACAGCAAACTGCTTATTATTTATGATTTTCTAAAACAAATTGTTTTTAATTTTCAAACAAGAATGAGGTACATGTGTACACATAAAACATTGATCTATAAACATGAAAAAAATTATGATTTTAAGGTTTATGCTTTACAAAATATAGAATGTCGAAAAAGATACAATTTTTTGTGATTTTTCGACTTTTAACAGTCGCATGACCCCTTATACCTTATTTACTTTAAGAATTTACGGTGACCTCCACAAATACAAATATTTTCTTCCAAAGAAGACAAAATTTATTCAATATTTCGCATGTATTTGAAAATATTCGACATATCATTAATAATTAATTAAAAAAATATATCATGATGCAATATTGTTAAGCCCCCCTCCCCCCATGGAATAAATATACGAAAAACGTACAATATATTTAGTGGTATATTATAAAATGCCGTGAATAACAATACATTGCCGGAAAAGAAAAATAATTGCTTTTCGAAAGGATATTAAGCAAAATCGCTCTTTTCATCATAATTAAAATTTAGTTACTCTTGTATGTTCTGCCATTTCGTGATCGTTCGTAATAAATAACATTGCGATTTATTTCCGAATTCATTAGGAAAAAGGCTGAAAAGGAAATTAGAGCACATAAAGAAATTTTCTGCATAACTTTAGTGTCATAATCGCATGATAAGAACTTTTAAAGCTGTTCTTTGGCTGACTCGAATTAATTAACTCTGACATTAAAAGCCTTCGTGAAAAGAACAAAATAGTTACCTATAATCATCTATACAACTCCTATTTCTGACTTTTATCTAATTTATGATGCTTCGCGTATATTCCCAATATATATCCATCTAATTTTTTAGATCCAATTTAAACTCACAGTATAGGAACGAATTACGATCAAATCTTCAGATTAAGCTTTTTCCACAGTCAAATTTATGTGTTGATAAAGCTCTTCTACAAGTCAGTTTATAATACGATAGTACTACCTCTGACGAAAAACTGCAAATCTAAAATTGTAAAATAGATTTTTTTTATAAATTTTGTGGAACTGTACTCCAAGTTAAAATTAAATAACACAAATTCAACTCAAATTCATTTTACGCTTATAGGGTAAATATCACAAAATGTCAGATTTTGATCATCTGAGGTATTGAAAGTACCCATTGAGAACAATTGAAAATTTCAATGGATAAATTTATTTTCTAATATAGAAAGAATTTTCTAAGTAAAATTGCTAAATTTTGAAAAACTAAAGTAATAAGTTAGTTTTTATGTAATTGTATACCATATCTTCGTATATTGTATGACATGATAATGACAATTTCATTCTACAACATTTGTTTCGTTTTTTGTTTCGTTTTTAGGTCCAACATTTTAATTTGTTTAAAAGAACATGTTTTTAATATACTAGCTCAAATTCCAACAAAAAATTGCTACATTTTAATCTATTATATTTTTTATTCACAATATTTATTTACTTCATCGATTTTATTTTGCTTCAAATATTTTTTAGCAGCTGATTGGCTATATTTTGTCATCAATTTCATATAAAGATACTTTAAACGTTTACAAAAATAATGAAACAAATCGTTTTAGCTACATCTAAAAGTAACCAAACAAAACAGAACAAGATAACTCCTGTGATACATCATGTTTTTCATGGCCTGTCGTTTATAGTTACGCTGATTTCTGTGTAAGATTTATACCTTTAATTTATCATTTCAAAACCGCCGAAATAAAAATGAGGTCATACATAATGTCGATAACATCATTATACGAAAGCATAATTATTTATCGTGTATTTTCTAAAGAATAACTAATAGAAATGATCCGCAACTTTAAATATTTTAGTATTATTGTTTGACTGTTTTGTGAAAGATTATCCTTACAGTTGACAATTGATATCACAATTATAAAATTTACCCGTCAAAATAAATTGTATTCAATCTTGAAGGAAAAAGTTTCTTCATAAATATTTATCTCACAGGTTTATACAGGGTGAGTCATAAATATCAAAACAATAGGCTATCTCTTTAAATATTGTCCCCAGACCCATATTTCCAATTGCAAAAATTCATAGAAAAGGATGAAATTTTGATGAGAAAAGTTGCAACTCCATGGAAGGGTCTATTTGAAAAAATACGAAAATTAAACTTTTATACTGACCCGTAGGGCGAAATTCCCAACTAGGAAATTACTTTTTATCCATTCCTTCACTGAACAAAAAAATTACATTAAAAAAAAAAAAATAAATAAAATAAATCTCCAAATCTAAAAACTTCACAGAGATGTTAAAACCCAAAATTCTCCAAAATTTATGACAGACACTATTTTACCATGCCTGTAAGCGAAGAGTTTTTGACTTATTTTGAAAGCAAGTGAGGGATCGTCCACAAATTATTTGTTATTAAATATCGATTTAAGACAGTGACACCTATTTGGACATTAAAAAAAAACAGCGTACTGATTTAAAGCTAAACTTGTTTTTCAAATATACTTGTAGTCTGCACTGGAGGTCTGCATGGGTCGAAATATCTAGTTCCAGTTCCAAACCGACCCATAAATAAAACAATTGAGCTCGGCCTGGAAAAATGTTAAAATAATAACACAGATCGGCCTGGAGAAAAGTTTAAATCATAGCCCGGCTCAGCTGTGAATTTCTTCATAGATTTTTACTTCGGCATGATTAAAAATTGTTACGTATGGAGGAATTCTGACCAAAAATACGTATTATAGCTTTTCGTTTTTCATATTTATACATTTTATTATGAAAGAAGCACCAAAGGCTGTGATATATTTATTGAAGTGAAAACTTCTTTAGGAGCGTTGGGCATTTTTGAGATGAAAAAACCACTGAACTCGCAACTACCGTAACAACCGTAACCGTCTTCTCTGTATATAAGTATCTATGTTTTTGAAGGCCTCTTCCTTCTCTCTTGGGGGGGGGTTAACCCCCCCCCAACTTTCATCTTAAAATTAAGCTCATTTAAATCTCTACTTTTTTTAGCATAAAAGTCTAAGCTACATGGCACCTCCCCCCCCCCCGCTTTGGACTCTCCCCCTGTCGGTTACTCACATATTTTGCCCATTTCTTAACTTCATTTCAATATTTAAAAGGCTATAATTTTGCTTCTATGGGTGCTGCAGCGGAGAGAAAAATTCTAGCATAGCCAACATTTCTTCACCGTTCTTTTTGCTGTTTCTCTTTTCCAGTTTGTCCCATAGGACTTTTTTTGGGGTGGGGCGGGAGCGTTTCTTATTTCTTGATGTAATATGTCTATTGAAATCTTATGTTTCATGCATTACAAATCTAGCATAAAAAAATTTCTGCCGTCATTCTGGGTCACTTTACAGATCCCCTAAAATTGCAATTTTTGCGACACTGAGAAACTTTCAATTGGGCGCGGAGATTGCTTAAAAAGTGTGAATGCTCTCTTAAAAACTCTTTCTAAAAAACCCTAAATTTAAAAGGCTGAAATAAGCAGAAAAGTTTTTAAATTTCGATTTCTGTGCAAATGTTAGGAATAAAAATTTGAAATTTAATATGGTTAACTCTTTTAAGGCGCAAATGCTTGTTAAAAAGAGTTTCTAAAAAAATTACGTACTTCTATATTTATAATTAACTGAATTATAATAAAGAAAAAGTAATCTGACTCACTTCACTTTATCGTGCTAATTAAATCACTATTATTATAATAAAAGCAATATGACTAGATAAAAATTTAAGTTTGTACATTCAAATATTTAACATGCGTAAAAAATATGCATCATAAATAATCTAATAAGCAGTACGCAAACAGAGATAATGTAAAACAAAACAAAACAAACTGTAGCTTAAAATCGAAAGAACACATTTTAAAATAAACACATAATTCATACAATATTCTCCTTCATCGCCACTTAGTTGGTGTTGTTTTTGTCGACCAATTATGTACACAAGGGATATGAGCCCTAAGTGGGGAAGGGTTACCTCCGCAGAGGTCTTTCTAATTAAACCTAACCAGTATTTACGCAAGTAAATCCAAGGTTCGAAGAAATCCACAGAAAACTCCGAACGGTTAGACCGACGGACTCGATTGGGTTCGAACTCAGAAGGAAGGTCTCCATTGGGGGCATACTCAGAATTTTTTGAAACAAATACGAATTAAACTACTCATGCAGGTAATAAAGGATCAGTGAAAATTAGCGGCGGAATTACATTATTAGATATGTAAAAAAATAAAATAGTTTGGAATAATTGGCGTGAAAAGCTGAAAGCGACGCGGGATTTGGCGAGCAGTGCATTTCCTCGCCAAAAGCAGACGATTTTAACGAATCTGAAAATTGATTTTAATTGACTTCACTGTTAAAAATCTGCAGCATTTACTGCAACGTCACTCCACTACTTTTATAGAATATCTCTCTTCTGACCAATGAGAATGCTCCATAGCACGGTGGATTGACCGTTTTCTATAAAAGCGATGGAGTGACGCTGCAGAAAATGGTACAGATTTTTAGCGGTGTTGTAGCTTGTGCAACACTGTTAAAAATCTGCTGCATTTTGCTGCAACGCACTCCACTGCTTGTATATAATATCTCTATTCCAACCAATGAGAAAGCTCCATTTCACGGCCAAGTAACCGTTTTCTATACAAGCAAGGGAGTGCGTTGCAACAAAATGCAGCAGATTTTTAACAGTGTATTTTTCAATTTGGAACAATTTTAATCAATTTAAATTGTGTTTTAAATGATAAAATATATTAATTTCATTTTGTTATAAGTATATATAAACGTATATGACAAAATTACACTTAAAGTAAAGTAAAAATGCAAAACTAAAATTACTTAAACTAAACTTATTTAAATAAATTGAACATAGAAAGTTTTTTCTTTAAAAAGTATTCGAAGCGTAAAAGCGTATTTTTCAAAATTTCGTTTTTTCGCCAACCGGAGATAAATCGCCAAATAAACGAAATTTTTATTATTTTTTTACGGACGTTATAAGGAGGTTCCGCCGAAATTTTTTTATGAACATATATAACTATATGAGAAGAACATTCTGTAATTTTTTCAGATTTTTCTGAGTATGCCCGTATGGAGACCTTCCTTGTCAGCACCTCATATCTACCAGGGGGGTGCCATTTCCCTCTAGTTTCGGGAACAAGGTTTCGGTACGTATGACGTCACGGCGAGTGCAAAAGGGAATTCTCGCAATAGAAAAAAGCCTATTTTTTCCATTTATAATCAAATTTCTGCTTAAAAACTTTTTGATTTTGGTCAGAGCAGAACATATTTCTTGAAAGTAGGACATTTTTACTAGCGAAAATGTTTTTTTCGAAGAATAAAGCGATTCTAGAGGATTTTTCCCTTTAAATGAAGTAGTTGTGTTATTAGTATTGTGTTAAGATAAGAATTATTATTGCTTGTTATTTTTAATTGTCCATTAAAAATGTATGTGTGAGTGGCTGTGGAGAAAGGGGGAGATATTTTTTTTTCTTTGACACTCAGGACAATTTGTTTGCCCCACAAAGCTTAAATTGCTTTTCCTAAAGAGCGATTTCCAGTCACTTTTCCTAAATATTATGGCGCAGATATTTCTCAGACTTCGTCAATGAAATATCATTTTGTAAAGTTTTAAAATAGCATATTATTTGCAGTTCTTTGTTTAAAAATCCCTAGTATTTGTGCTATTCAAGCATGTACTAATAGTTAAGATAAAACGAAAAATTGTTTCGCATCAAACATTACTGAAGAAATCTAGTTTTAAAAATAAATGAATTATTGCATGCAAACGTGCACAATGCTGAAATTTCCGAATTTATCCAGATCACTTTCAATCAAATGAATATTGTAAGTGAAGTCAATAAAAATAATAGTAATTTCAATTATGTAAATATAAATATTAACATGTACATAACACTGTGAAAATAGTAATTACTATGTATCTAAAAACTCGAGGAATCTGAAGCAATATGAAAAGAACAATGGAGGCGAAGAATTTTCATTATTTTTATTTTCCATAAACTACTTTTTCCAAAAACTTTGAGAAACTTTTAAAAATTCCTTCTTTGCATTTTTTAAATATGTATATCCATTGGATAACTGAGGACGATCTCTACAAAGGCTGTTTTTTACTTAAAAAATTTTTTGTTTGCAGTATTTTTACTATGATATTTTTGCCAATGTACAGTATCATAATCCTCATAAAAATGACAAATAAAATCGAAAAGTAAAAACAACCTTTTTAGAAATATATATTAATTATCCAATGTAAAAAAATATTAATGGCTTTCGAACATAAACGAGATTTAAAAAAAAATTCTCCGATAGGATTAACCTTAATGAGTGAGTAAGTGAAGTAACCCCCTAAACAAAGTATAATAACAAAAAAAAAAAAAAAAAAAAAAAAAAACGAAATGTTTTTAAACAAAGGAAAAACTGGACTAAATCAACTGTAACTGCATGTTAAAATATCAAATAATGGAGCGCACATCTGAAACATCTGCAAAACGTATCTTCTGCTGAAATCTTGTGCTTGAAATTAACATATCGTGTGAGGATAAAAACCTTTTATTTTCGACATATGATATAATTATATAGTATAAATGTTTTAGTTTAATATTATTAAAAATTCAACTATTTACACATGAAAATTTCTATTTAATTTGCTTCTGTAATCTTACTATGCAAAGCTCAAACTGGCGTGTGAGGAAGGAGGAAGAAAAAGTTAGTATTATTAAAAAAAAATTATGAACATTTAGCTATTTACGAAAAACATACCGAAATAATAACATTTAGAATTGAATTATCTCAGGTTTTAAATTAATTATTGATAAATATTATAAATATAAAAATTATTAACGAAACATTCACTGCAGTCATGTAAAAAACAAATTTGCTGCTTATATAGGTCTTTTTACTTATAAAAATTGTTAATTTATATTCTTTTAAAAGTAAATTAACTTTTCATATTAAATTGTAATCGAAACTTATTCATATTAAATTGTAATCGAAGACAGCAAATTAACAGGCAAATATAAAAGATTTAAAAAGAGATAATAGTTTAAATTTTAGATGTGATGTTTCTCTTATGTATAAAGAATATATTTTAATCATTAAACTTTTTTTGACACAAAAAAATCTATTGATATTTTTCAATTAAAAATAACGCGTTTCTAATGCAAAGTCAATCGGGAGACGGATCCCTGCACTCGCGATGACGTCAAGCAGCGAGTCTCTCCCCATTGGCTACGGGATGAAATGGCGCAACCTTTAGATATAGTAACCTTGATATCTACCAGCTTTGAGGGAAAAACCTTTCGGAGACTAGTGCCATCTCCATTTAGAGTTTTTAAGTATCTAAATTTAGGAGAATAGTCCCGATTTTTAATGAGAAACCTGCCCGGACTAATTACTGTGCGGGACACTAAAATACTCGATTTTTCGTAATGCATAAGTTCTTTTCAGTTAATGATTCGTATTCAACTATTCATTTGTTTGCATCACATGCAACTTAATACAGTAAAATTTGTGAAATCTGAACTTCCTAGAATGGTAAATTTTTACATTCTTTTCAAAAGCAATACCTTATATGTCTTCCTGATTAAGCAAAAACTTGTACAAAAAGGAATGCTATGTGGTTCTTAGCTATTATGTTTTCACAAGTTTTATTCTATTTTTTAATAAACCTTCGTAAAATAAAACCTGTTTATAGCGGAATTTCTCTTTTAGATTAAAAATTTAACTGTAGAAGCAAGGAATACAAAAAAAATTAAACTACCAAAATTGGAATCTTGTTTCATTTCGTAATGATACCTAACTCGCAAACTGTACTGTGGAAATTGTTAACCTATCTTTTGAAAATTTTTAAATGAACTATCTTTGAGAACCCCATTTAGTGCGTCCCCAACACACCTCTTTCGAAATAAATGTTAGTCCCCGCAAGCTAAGGCTCTGTACTGGGAGTGCTTCACACGTCTCTGGGGATAATCGGAAACCAAAATGAGTGGGCCATATTTCTTAATAATCCAGCCCCTAGTACCCCGAAAAAGGATTCACTATTAATGCTCGAAAATGTTGGTAATTGAAATCTAACAAGGAAGGTCTCCATACGGGCATACTCAGAAAAATCTGAAAAAATTACAGAATGTTCTTCTCATATAGTCATATATGTTTATAAAAAAAATTTCGGCGGAACCTCCTTATAACGTCCGTAAAAAAATAATAAAAATTTCGTTTATTTGGCGATTTATCTCCGGTTGGCGAAAAAACGAATTTTCGAAAAATACGCTTTTACGCTTCGAATACTTTTTAAAGAAAAAACTTTCTATGTTCAATTTATTTAAATAAGTTTAGTTTAAGTAATTTTAGTTTTGCATTTTTACTTTACTTTAAGTGTAATTTTGTCATATACGTTTATATGTACTTATAACAAAATGAAATTAATATATTTCATCATTTAAAACACAATTTAACTTAATTAAAATTGTTCCAAATTGAAAAATACACTGTTAAAAATCTGCTGCATTTTGTTGCAACGCACTCCCTTGCTTGTATAGAAAACGGTTACTTGGCCGTGAAATGGAGCTTTCTCATTGGTTGGAATAGAGATATTATATACAAGCGGTGGAGTACGTTGCAACAAAATGCAGCAGATTTTTAACAGTGTATGACACTGTCAATTCATCGTGCTATGGAGCATTCTCATTGGTCAGAAGAGAGATATTCTATAAAAGTAGTGGAGTGACGTTGCAGTAAATGCTGCAGATTTTTAACAGTGAAGTCAATTAAAATCAATTTTCAGATTCGTTAAAATCGTCTGCTTTTGGCGAGGAAATGCACTGCTCGCCAAATCCCGCGTCGCTTTCAGCTTTTCACGCCAATTATTCCAAACTATTTTATTTTTTTACATATCTAATAATGTAATTCCGCCGCTAATTTTCACTGATTCTTTATTACCTACATGAGTAGTTTAATTCGTATTTTTTTCAAAGAATTCTGAGTATGCCCCCAATGGAGACCTTCCTTGTAAGATCAAAATTTATATTACAGAAAGTAGCTGTATTGTTATCTGAGTTGAATGAACTAAATCTCCTTGGAATTGGCCCGTAGAACTCGAGCAAGAATGCGGCCCCAAGGGAGGGAAGATGTCTCCCTTGTGTTGTATGTTATATGTTATATGTTCGCTGTAGGTTATAGTAATCTTTCGAAATGTTGATGAATTAATTATGCTGCCGCAATTTTTAAATGATATCAATCCATATGCTATTTAATTGCTTTTATTGTATTATTATGAGTTCAATGACTGTTAAATAATTAGTAAAAAACCCATTTGAAATAATGCATTAAAAAGATTAATTCTTCTTTTAGCTATTTCTTTTTTTAAATACATTTCGTTGTTTTTTAAGTTCTATTTCGTTTTAACAATGTGTTTGATAAAAGAATTAAACTCTAAAAAGGGCAAAAGTTAAAACATTTAAGCATATTATAAGACACATTCGTACTCATAAACGAGAAGCGGAAAAATAATGTGAATACACTTCTTTATATATCCTTTAAATTGAAACAGATTATTTCCTTTTTTCTCATGGCAAATATATTTATTTTTTAAATGAATTGCTAAAAACAAACGGAAATATATTAATGCACAATAGAATTATCCGAGTGTATATTCCCTCCAAATTAAATTATCTGCTGAAGACAGAAAACAAGCGCTAATAAAACTTAAATATTGTGTGTGTTGCTTGAACTTTTGCCAAAATATTCAGATAAGCAAAAAAATTCACTGAAAAATATACATTGTCAAAAAAAAAAAAAAAAAAAAAAAAAAAAAAAAAATCTATGTTCTTTTACACAAAATTAATAATGATTAAAACTAACCCCAGGCAGTAAGATGTAATAAGATAACGTTAATATTTCATCTACTAAGTAATAAAAAATACTCCCTCCCCAACAACAAAAAAAATATATCCTTTTAAACAATTGACAGAGACAATATTAAAAGAAATTGTTAACTCAATGATCAGGACAATTAATTGCACTTTCTGGAGATTAATGTGGCATCATATATTTTTTCACATATTTATTGGTGTAAATAATATTATGAATATTGTGTATTGAAGAAAACATTTAATAACAGATATTTTTGGTTACCCGTGAAAAGTATTTAAGATGCATCCAGTGTAAGTTATTTTAGAAAAGATTATTTAAGAGCTGTTTCTTCGCTTCTACTATGTATTAAAATATAAAGAGCTACAAGTGTTTATCAAAATAATGGAAACATACTATTTTTATCAGAAAACTTTCACAAATATACCGTGATACTCTCTTTGGTATGTACTGCAGCTTGGAATCGCCTGAAATAGATTTATAAATAAATGCTGAATAATGTTTAGAGGAATGTAGTAACTGTCCCTCCCATTCTACGTGAAGATATTGTGAAATTTCCGAGCGAGATTTGGCGGAGGATATCGATTCCAGATTGATTTCTCTAAAATAGACTATAATAGTTCGATTAGTTTGAGATTGAAAGGCAAGGCAGATACCGCACTTCATCTTCCTGTTCATCAAACTATGACTGGACAAGTCCAGCAGCATGATTAGGAGATTTTCATCCCAGAAAATTTCCTCTCCGGCTGGAAACAAAGTTTGTATCATAAGAGGAATTTGGTCACCTAAAACTTGTCTATACTTCTCTCAAGCTCCTTCATTTCACTTTTACAACTGGGCAAAAAGAAAACCACGACACGGCTGCCTATACTATGACAGATCCACCCCAATGCTTGACAGGTGGAAGAAGACAATCGTAATAATATACTTGTGTAGATATTTTCCAAACATGCATCCATCCTGTAGTGGGGAAACATGTGAAAAATCTTTTGTCTGACCATATAGTTGTCTTCCATTTAGAGATAGACCAGGTTTTGCAGTTGTATTACCATTATAGACAAAGATTGTTATTCACACCTGTGACAAGTGGCTTGGGAATTGCTACTCTGCCATATTTGTTTTGTTTATGATGTTTTCTCCTAATTATAATTATTTACCATCGAAAATTCAAATGCTGATTGAGTTACCCGATCTTTTTTGAGCACAGTTTCTAGATTTTATAGCAATATAATCCGCTTCAATGCTCGTCGGTGTCTTTCCCTCAATTTCTCCTTCAGTACACTATTTTGCTTTGGCGAGCTTGTCTCGCCGTACTCTTTGTACCGGTGTGTGACTTTAGATATTGTACATGCTTAGACACTGCATTCACGCCTAAAAGCTATGATGTTTCGTTCATAGATTCTCCAGCTAGTCGGATTCCTAATATTTGGGCTCTTTGAAAGTCTAAGTGCTCTGACAATATCCACGTTTGACAATTATCCAAGGCGTATAAAATTTAACAAAAGCTACATCATACTACCATGAGATAGGCTGTTTAAATTTAAAAAAAAAAAAAGATAGCTATAGTTATATTTTATTGCTTATGAAACGCGTTCTTAAATGTTATTTTTAATCCTCGATGTTTCAATTATTTTGTTAACCACCTATATACAACTAATAAGATACTTGATAAATTATTTATTTAAGTTTCGAGTTGCATAATTGAGTTTTATTCCAACAAAGTGAAAAATGTGCAGAGCATGCCTGGAACATGAGTACCTTGGCTTATAATCTTATGTTCTTACTTTAACAGCCGGATGATAGTTGGTTGGCATAATTCACTAAAAATAATAACATATGGAGCAGCGATTTAATTCGACCATCTACAGAAATCTCATGGGCTTTTCTTACTGTCCTCAATGTATGTCAATCAATGTCCTCTTCTTACGTTGGGCGCATATTAAAAAAAAGGCCATCCTTGCATTTTATGCCTTAACCGGAATCCCCCCATTGCATCTCAGAATATTTCGGAATGCTACATTTGGAAAAGCACTAATATTGGGGACACCAGAAGAGGAATTTAGACCAAAATTCTATCAAGACAAATCCCCAAATTCAACAGTATGTCCTTTTCAAAAATTATCTACACAAAGCAAATGAAAACTTACAAATGAAAATACAAATCTACACATACGGTTCCAAAATGGAAGAAGGGACGGGGTTAGCGTTCTGTGCATACGGAAACTCAATCTTGTGCTATACTTTTCAAACAAAATTAAGGATAGAAAACACCATATTCCAATGCTACCGGTACTTTGAGCCGTGGAGTGGATGGAAAAAAGCAAGTACGGAAGTGCAATAACATACTCAGAGAGCCTCTCGAGCATACAAGTCATTGAAGACAGCACACCAAAAATAGAACTCAATTCAAATCATAATTCAAATACTATAGAATACAAATAAAATGATAATACTAAAATGGATTAAAGGACACTCCGGAATAGCAGGAAACGAGGCATCGGACCAAAAGGAAAAAGACGCAATCATAAATCCTAACTTACCAGATGTATTTCTACATTTCCCACCATCTCAACTCGAACGACAACTAAAATTACAAATACAACAGGAATGACTGAGAATTTGGAACTTTGATCGTAGAGGACGGTTTACTTATTCACTTCTACCTATTGTTCCAGAAGATACATTACTATTACACAGGAACCTCTTCCTGTTTGCAACAAAATCACGGGTCTTTTCCCTATTATCGGGTAAAGTTCGGAAAAGCTAACTCGGGCTACTGCATGTTTGGAAAACAAGAAGACAATTGTAATTATATGCTTGTGTAGATATTTTCCAAACATGCATCCATCCTGTATTGGAGAAACATGTGAAAAATGATTTGTCTGACCATATAATTGTCTTCCGTTTAGCGATAGACCAGGTTTTGTAGTTGTATCACCATTATAGACGAATATTGGCATTCACACCTGTGACAAGTGGCTTGGGAGTTGCTACTCTGCCGTATATGTTCTGTTTATGATGTTTTCTCCTAATTATAATTATTTACTATCGAAAATTCAAATGTTGATTGAGCTATCCGATCTTTTTGACGAACCTCGCTGCACTACGTACGGAATGCATACTAACATCCATATACCACCTCTGAATCTCTTAAACGATAAGTCTCACTTCAGTGTTCAAAATAATCAGAAAACAATCAGCACTATTACAAAAAATTATAAACTGTGTAACACTGATTGAAAACAATCAAGGCCTTTTCCAAATGCCTCCTCGGGACCTATTGTAGATTAATGATGATAAGCTATGGAACTAATATAAAAAAATTTACTTTAAAACAATTATAGAATTAGTGTTATTCTTAAAGAAACATTATGTGTTATACGTGTAAAGCACTCAGCTCGTCTATTTTACTATTGTTACTTACTTGATTATCTCAATTACTTTTCTTAAGTACCATTATTTTATTACTCTATAATTCTTCTCTCTCTCTCTCTCTCTCTCTCTATATATATATATATATATAAACATTGCTGGGTGGGGCTAGTTGAGCTCAAGGTATTTCGTAGGCTTCCCCACTTGGCTGAATCTAAATCTTGTTTATTGTATATGGCTGCGAATTGTACTGGTAGTTTCATTCATATGAAATATAAGTATGATATGTACAAGATGAAAATGAGTGACATTTTACATATGATCTCTTTCATAAAATTTAGTTTTTTTTTATAAAATTAATACCATATTTTCTTTTCAAAATGTAGATTAATGCTGAGATTTATTGAATGACATCATGCAATGTAAGTGTAACCATACATCAGATGGCAACATGTATATAAGTTATGTTTTTCTTCGTCAAGAGAAGTACCGCAAAGATATGTTTTTCTCCTTAATTCTAAACGCAATTTTAAATTCCATTTCTACTTAATCATATCTTAAGCTATGTATTTAGGAGAAAGGGATACAAGAGTAATTTGTTAAACACAGTTTCTATGGTAACCTAAACTATTTTATATATATATTAAAAAAAAAAGAAACACAAATCGAAAATTTGTAAATTCATCTGTATTATATCTGTAAATCTTTTTTTCACAGATAATACAAAAATATTTGTTTTCAAAAGATAAAAAGTAAAAGAATGCATCAGTAATTTATTTCACACGATATCTCTGAAAAACGTGATTCTAAAAAAGAAAATAAAAATTAATTTTGCTTTTATTACTAATAAAAGGAAGTATTAATAAAATATTATATTTTTATTTTATTACAAGAATTTCAATATACATTCTTATTTTTTAAATTAAAATGTTAAAACTTAAAACTAATTACATCCCATTGCATGCTCGCCAAAATGGATTTCAGAAAACTAACTGAAATGCGTTAAATCATACTAGAATTATCGAAGCTCATATTTTTTACAAATAATATTATTAGACAGCGTATAAAACGGAAAATAAACGGTTTTAAATATTAATTTTTGATTTTACATTTATTTGATTTTTTCCAAATATTTTTTAGACAAGAAATCAAAAATTTATTTAAAACTTTTCATTTTTTAAAGTTCTTTTTATTTATTTAGGACAAAAATTAAAAGTAAAACGATGTTATAGGATAGTACCAGTATCAGTCGTTCTACCAAGTAATAAATTGATATATATTTTTTAACTCCTTCGCAATGACGTCTTTTGAAAAATTTTAAATATTTTATCACTGGTTTTTCAAAACAGAAATTGTTATTAATTAAATCGAGAAATGCTTTCTTTTTGTTACTTATGCAATGTCTATTTCTACACGCATAAGTGATGTTAATATTGATGATATGCATATCATGTATTGATGAGATAACGAAAATAATTTTATGTACAGCATATTTTTAAACGCTTATTATAGAGGGTGTCCCGAAAGTGCGCCAAAATTCAGCACAGTCAGATGCCTCGTTGGGAGTACATAAAAATGCCCAAACAACTGTACCTGTACGATCAATAGTTTACGAGAAAAATGCGAATAACAAAGCATGACGTAAAAGCCGCTGCAATGAAAAAACGCTTTATTTGAGACATCACCAGTAATATTTGCAAATTATAAAGGTAATGTAAGACCAGCTCGAAAGGCATTTCAATTACATTGGCCGTATATGTATATAATACATGTCGCAATATTCATGAACGGAAAACATGATAACCATACGTAGAATACCGGTGACTGCAAGATGCAGTAACGAGTTCAACGGAGGCAGCTTTATAGTCGTTTAGCCAGAGGCTCGTGTGGTTTCATGTCGGAGGGCTTGATAAACTATATATTTTTGGAATCACCACGACAACAGCACCTCATTTATCCATGATACCTTCAAAAAAAGGGTAGCATATGGGCACCATATTGGAAAATGGCCGCTGTCGTTGAGTTAGGAAGTCGTGTGGTTTCATATCAGCGGATAAAGTAAATCATACATTTTTGAATTCATGACAACATCAACAAGTCATTTATCCATGATACATTAAAACGTAATAAGGTTTAGAATAAGGTAATTTATCTGCGCCATTTTGGAAAATGGCCGCCATCATTGAGACGAGGGCTCGTATGATTTCATGTCGGCGATCTTGTTAAATGGTACATTTTTCGATTCACAACAACATCACAATGACATTTATCTATGATATTTTCAAACCCAGGGTAATTTATGGACGCCATATTGGAAAAGAGTCGCCGCCGTTGAGCCAGAGACTCGTGTGATTTCATGTCAGTTTTCTTGATAAATCATACACATACATTTTTGGATTCACAACGACATCATAATGACATTTATCCATATTTTCAAAACCAGAGTAATTTATGAGCACCATATTTGAAAATGGATGCCGTCGTTGCCAGGGGCTTTTGTGGTTTTATGTCAACGGGCTTGTTAAACCATGCATTTTTAGATTCACCATAACATAAGAATGATATTTATCCATGATAGTTTCAAAAACAGTGTAGCGGATATAGATTGCAAAATATCCGCTGATAAACATGCTGATCGGAAATATATCCTTGGTTTTGTTTGCTATTAAATTAATAGGGTGATTCAAGAGAAAATAAATAAAGATACGCAGGGGTCAAAATCTACAACAAATTTTAGTCAAAGACTTTCCGCAGTTAAGAGATATTTTTTATATCAGGGTAGCATTTCTTCACATGATTCGTAAAACAACCAAAACCAGTACTTCAAAAAAATCTGTTCTAGATCCAGTTCTGTCTTTGAGCAAGATCTAGAAAGACAAACGTGATATCTCATATTTAAGGAACACGATCAATGAATTGATAAATCTAGACATGGTAATAGTATCAGTTGGAGCAATAATAATTCTAAAAATTGTCGAAGACATGTTAAAAGCTTATGATATGGGTGTAGAAGCTTTCAAGAGATACTATCTGTCTGAGGACACAAAACCAGAAGGGTTTTCAAACCTCCAAAGATAAAGAAACTAAATACATTGTCTGACTTGAAGAAGAAAGAAAGTGTAAAGTTTAATAAATCAGGGTTTATTGCCAAGACAAAAAGAAATCTATTTACTCATATGACAACCATCATAAAGCGAAGACATTTCGATATGAGAACTACCTTTTCGTAATATCTAAGGCTTCATTGAAGTTCTTTAGCGACATTTGATGGTTATATGCGGAAAACTGAAAAAGCAAACTGATGAATGTTATGACAAAATTGCGACTGATGAAAAAATGCATATAATGGTGTTGCTAATATTAATGACGGAATGTGCTTTGTTCAAAGCTACCACAGAAGCTACAATCATTTGGACAACTAGTAAATAATATATATATTCAGAAATATTACAAAATTATACGTTCTCACAAACAATAAATGTTATATCTGACACATACAGGCAGGTGTCAAAAAAAAATTTTGAACTGTTGGTGATATTATACAAGTTATCGTCTCCGAGGGAAA
Source organism: Maratus speculifer (assembly GCA_964019185.1). Lineage (NCBI taxonomy): Eukaryota > Metazoa > Arthropoda > Arachnida > Araneae > Salticidae > Maratus > Maratus speculifer. Next base: position 47,927,041 of record OZ025290.1, on the reverse strand, counting down.
TGACACGAAAATGGAAGAAGTTTTTATTGGATGAGGAAAACATAAAATATAAATATATTTCATTTCTAAAGAATGGCAAAATGAACATTATCTGATATAGTTGAATACACAAATGATATAGGTTATCTACTGAGGAAAATGATATAAATTCATTAAATAACTAGCTAAAGAATTCACTAAATTGATCTGCTTCCAAGAAGAGGTGGTAACATAACTTTTATTTCGCGCACACCATTTCAAAACACGGTGTCTGGATTTAGAAATATTATTATCTCTAAAAATACTAATGTAGCAGTTATTACATTGTTTTCTTTAGAAAATGATTTGAAATGCTAAGAGAGGTTAATATTTGTAAAGTTTGGATCCAATGGCAGGGTAAAGTAAAGAGTAAAACTTGAGTTTGATGCACGGACTTCTAGGTAAAGAGGTATGTAATGCATTACTTGTCTGTCTTACTTCACTGTCATACAGCAAGTGCTTGCACAGGTAAGGGAAAATGGGGAATCAGAACATAAAATTTCGAGATACATTTAAGGCGCTTGATACTGAAACAGATATATGAGAGGAAACAAGGAAAGATCCTGAGTCGTAAGTTTGCCATCTCTATTATGTAAAGTACAAATACTGATACATTAAGAAGCTGAGCTATATTGTATATATTTTTTCGGAAAAAAGGAGTCTGTGGAGTCGCATTGTCTTTTGTCATGTAGTAATGCACTGTACCTAATGGCAATGTTAACTATTTTCCACGGTCTTGTTTGTTATGAGTATCTACAGGCTGATCCTGATCTTTTATTCCCAGATAAATATGGTTCGTTTTTTGTAGCAGGTACCGAGGTAAAAGGCTATCTAGAGGTCCAGCAGAATAGCAGTTCTCTTGTTCCTGCAGCTGCTTTGGAACATGCGTCATGTTTTTCTTCAAGAACATGTATCACATTGTCATATCCATGCCCTTTTAGAAACTCAGATGTACAAGATTATGCAGAAGATGCATGTATCAACATAAGTTGAACACATGAATGTCCACTTATGGTGATAAAAGTGCAGAAGACTACGATTTTTTTTTATTTATTAATCCATTCGAGACCAGTATCTTTTATATGAATTTTATTACGTTGAAACTTCTTTTTTCCGTACAATTAAAATTAGTTAAGCAAACAAATGAATATTTTAATAAAATAAGGAACATTTTACTTTTCCTTTTTAGTGGTACCATGAATAAGCGATAGAAGCACGTTTTAATGGTGCATGTATGCATCCGTGGTCCCGAAGGGGTTAATTCTTAACACACTAAGTACAATAAATTCTCTCTTACCACTTTTTTCTTGAATTACTGTGTCTTATCCACATGAAAATAGCATGCATTAAAATACAAAACAAGATTTCAGTTTTCTGTCACGCAAATGTCTTTTGAGAACTGCTTATCGAAGTGAAAATGTTAATAAACACATTAAAGTAAAATCAGAACAAATATATAATTTGCACAAAGTTATATGTTCAACAATGTTGTTCTTTCCATTTTTTCATTAAAATTTAGTTATGTAATAATACCAAAAATAAAAACTCGTTTATATCTTTGTGCGATTGATGGCACTTTTTATTCAATATGGCGTCTATAAGCTACCACAAATATCATAGTATCATCTAAAAATGAACTCCTCGGACCCTCGTGAATCCAAAAATGTATATATCATCAAGTCCCAAGAGATGAAAACAAAAGCCCTAATTTTTGCTTCTGGCTCAACGACTACAACGTTATTCTAAAACGTGCACATGCAAGACGTGATGTGCGCAGAGAATGTTTTGAACATTATTATCTGGAAAGACATGCAAATACTTCTGTTAACGAGACGGTATTTTCCCCTTGCACCGGTTATAACGTCATACTTTGTTTTTCGTATTTTACTCGTAAACGATGGATTGTACAGTTCTTTGGTCATTTTTTATGTACTCCCAAAAAGGAACCTGGGTTTGCAGAATTTGGCCGCTATTTTAGGGACATATTTTATATATTTACAAAGATCTTGATTAATTTTGTGATAATGAATTCAATTGAAAGAATCGTTCTATATAATCTCGTCATAGAAACCCAGTAAGACATCATAAAGATTTTTGGGTTAGGGTGAGAATAAAAAAAAATAGCTTAAAAGTCTATTTCTTTTTAAAGCAATTACTTATTAAATAAAAATTAGATTACTATTAAGAAAATAAAAAAAAGGCATGTTTTTATTTTAACTTTTTCATTAATTTTAATCATGCTGGTACATATTTTTAGATTATGCTATTTAGTATTCAAATATTGTTATTGAATTAAAAAACGACTATATGTAATGAGTATAATAGAAGATCATTTTCAACCATTAATTTAGTATTATTTTACTAATGAAAAACGCTTTTAAAAATTCCTTGAGTTTACATTGCTTCTTTAAGCCACATGTTTAGTCAACATAAATAGTAAAAGATTAAATTTTTTACACAATGTCAACGACAAACGAGCTTACCGAAAAAAGAAAAAATATATATAAATAAATATTAATATACTTTTTATCAAACAAACTTCAAAATAAATTATTGTTTCGCATATAAAAACAAATATATTCTCTTCAAACTTTCAAATCAAAATTGATTATGTCTTTCTGCATGCCTACTGACTAAACTGGCTAAAACGAATTCTAGAAAACAAACGGAAATAGATTAAAACATTATAGAATTATCAGAGTTTATATTCCCTGAAATTTCATTATTCGACAGAACTTAAAATAGAAAATAAACGATTTGGAAACTTGGATTTTTGCCAAATTTTCTATCTCAGACAAAAGCTTAAAAATTAACGAAAAAATATTCATTGTTTGAAAGAAAAGAAAATGGCCGCTTTTATTCTATGAGAAAAAATAGTCAATTTTGGAAAAAAAAAAGCCGCTTTTATTTTATGGAAAAAAATAAACAGCTATCTAAAAACAAACAAACAAACAAAAATATGATAATAACGTGGAATCAGTCATGCTCCTTTTGAGTAACACATATCCTGGATACTTTTCTTGAAAATAAATGGTGATATCGTATCTACTCATGTTTAAGTCGAAGAATTTTAGACAAAATTTAGGAGTTGAAAATGGAGGATCGACATATACGCAAAAGCAAAACTCGTCTTTTTAAATTCCTTACATACTTTACAGTTTATTTTAATATAATGATTAATTTTTATGCTTTTCGGTTCAGTAGTTTGGGCTGTGCGTTTATTATAAGGCAGACAGAACAATTTCTTATATAATATATATATATATATATATATATATATTATATAAGAAATATATGTGTGTGTGTGTGTGTATATATATAGATAGATATATTAACAATATAGATAGAACATTCGCGATCATTTAAACTTAAACTGATTACATACTGTTGCATATAAACACGGCGTGCCAAGATAAAACTGCTCCCGGGGCAATGTTTTAATTTGGCGCTCTCCTTTCTTACCTCAACTTGACGCTAAACTTCCCAAAATCACTTTTGGCGCAACCTAAATTTCCACGTCCAAGGCAACAACCACCCCCCCCCCTTTCACACGTCGCTGCATGCAAATTGCATAGTTTTTCAAATGAATCCCAAAACCACATAGAAATATATTAAGAAGCGTTAGTATTATCGAGTTTACATTCCTTTAAAATTAAATTATTCAAAGGAACTTACACAGAAAATAAACAAAAGGGAATTTTGCATTTCGCATGGGTGCTTGAGATTTTGCCAAATATTTCTGAGCCAATAATTAAATATTATTAAAAGAAATATTCATTGCTTTAACAAAATATTCACCTTTATTCTATGGGAAAAAAGTAACAAAAATAGTGTAAAGAAAAATGATGCAGTAAGACAGCATCAGTCAATCTTATACTGAGTAATCTGGGATACATTTCTTAAGCGATATACAGAAACCGCTTTATACTAAAAGAAGATGTTAACAAATAGATGTGGACAATGCATTGTTGTAAGAAAAATTAGGTTATTCAATCGAACTTACAACAGAAAATAAACAAGAGGACAATTTATATTTTGCATGGACGATTGAATTTTTGCCAAATATTCCTGAGCCAATAATTCAAAAATTATCAAAAAATATATTTACTGTTTAAAAAAAAATATTCACCTTTATTATATGGGGAAAAAATAATTAAAAAAAAAGATGCAGTAAGATAGCACAAATCATTCTTTTACTGAGTAATCTGAGATACATTTCTTAAGCGATGTGCAGAAACCCCTCTATACTAAAACAAGATATAAACCAAATAGATGGCATTGTTCTAAGAAAAATTAAATTATTCAATCGAACTTACAACAGAAAATAAACAAGAGGACAATTTATATTTTGCATGGAAGCTTGAATTTTTGCCAAATATTTCTGAGCCAATAATTCAAAAATTATCAAAAAATATATTCATTGTTTGAAAAAAAATATTCATCTTTATTCTACAGGGGGAAAAAAACAAAAATAATGTAAAGAAAAACGATGCAGTAAGATAGCATCAGTCATTTTTATACTAAGTAATCTGAGATATATTTCTTAAGTGATATAAAGAAACCGTTTTATAAAAAAGGAGATGTTAAGCAAATAGATGGGAACAATGCATTGTTATAAGAAATCTGATCAATGCACTTTCATAGTATTATTTATGCAGCATTTATTTCTATACACATCCACTGGTTTAAGCATTGATTTTATGGTTATTGTGTTTTGGTGAAATAATGAAATGCAGGGTGGTTAGTTATTAAAGTCAGGTGTTCAGAGCCCTCTAGCGAGTAAAGTTTTGATCAAAACATAATCAAATTTAATCAGCATACATAATAGACCATGGGATTTCGAATTCTTAAAAAAAAAAATTAAAATTACAAATTTTAAAAATCGTCACTAGAGACAATTTTAGCGTTGTTTACCGACTAAAATGCATTAATTTGAATAAAATCAGTTGTGTATAGCAATCATGAGTATAAAAGGAAAGGCTGGGAGAGTTTCATCATTATCAACTCTCCCCATACTTTGCTAGTCAAGCTGTGTTATCAGCAGAACGAGAATTGCAATGAGGTTCGCCCTGAATTTCACCGATTACAGAATTTGCTAAAAGAACTGATGAGCATAACAAATTTACAAAAGATTATTCATCGATTTGAAACTATGCGGCAACAAGGCCTAGGACGCAAAGTGACTAGTCATTAACAAGTTGACGAAGTTTTAACTGCTATTGTCGAACAAGAGATGAAAAATGTACAGGTACCATCAGCGCTCGGGCAGTATTCCAGCAGTATAAAATTGATCTGTATTGTATTTTTTGAAATTTAATCATTCATCATTTACACTAATACACTTTTGGTGCGCCAAAATTTCTGATTTTATGCAAATTAAATGCATTTTAGTTGTATTTTAGCTAAAATTGCCCCTAGTGGCGATTTTTAAAACTCTTTCTTTCTTTCTTTCTTTCTATCTTTTTTCTTTTCTTTTTTTTTAAGAATTCGAAATTCCATGGTCTACTATGTATGCTGATCAAATTTGATTATGTTTCGCCCAAAACTTTACTCGCTAGAGGGCTCTGAACACCTGACGTTAATAACTAACCACCCTGTAGTTCATATATTGTAAATATTTTTTTAAACACTCGAAATGTATTTATCAGGAATGTAAATATTTTGTGACAATGAATGAATCATCCGTATTTATTTTTAACATTTAACTAATTAGTAATAAGAAGAAAACGAAAAAATAAATACTTTGTAGTTTATCATAAAAATTAAATACGGTATCAAATATTACAATAAAAACATAAATCATAATAATGTATATATTTCTAAACAGAACCATATTTAGAAAAAAAGAAAGGAAAAAAAGGAGGAGGGGGGGGGAATTGTAACGAGATTTTCCTTGATAACTTAAATTAAAACTAATTATATACTGTTGCATATGGCAACTGGTTAATTTGCTAAAAACAAATCCTATAAGAAATCAGAAATGAAACTCAAAATAATGAATTAAATGATGAATTAAGTGAATTATTAAAAACGCAATATATAATTGTGGGAATTTATATTTCCCTCAAATTAAATTATTCGACCGAACTTACAATAGGAAATAAATAATTGGAAATTTCGTGTTTTGCATTGACACTTGGATTCTTGCTAAATCATTCTGAGTTAATAATTCAAAAAAATATTTTAAAAATATTTATTGTTTGTATACTTTGTATTTTATCATAAAAATTAAATGCAGTATCAAATACTACATTACAAATATACATTATAATAATGTATATTTTTTCGAATCAGACTCATACATTCTGAAAAAAGAAAGAAAAAAAAAAGAAATTGTGGATAGTTTTACCTCCATGATTTAAATTGATACTGATTATATCCGGTTGCATACCAACTGATTAATTTCCTAAAACTAATTCCAATAAGAAAACAGACATGAAACTCTAAATAATGAATTAAATGATGAATTAAGTGAATAATTAGAAACAGAATATAATTGTCGGAGTTTACATTCTCCTCAAATTAAACTGTTCGACCGAACTTACAATAGGAAATAAATAATTGGGGAATTCGTATTTAGCATAGACGCTTGGATTCTTGCCAAATCTTTCTGAGTCAATAATTCACAAAATTATCAAAAAATATTTATTGTAAAAAAAAAAAAAAAAAAAAAAAAAAGTTGCTTCCATTCTTTGAAGGAAAACCAAACAAAAGAAATGATACAGAAAGATGGCACCAATATCATTCCTCTACTGTGTAAATTGCGGTACATTTCTTTAACGATATTAGAGACAACTTTGCACCAAACGAAGATGTTAACCCAAAAGATGGGGACAATGCATTGTTATAAGAAATCAAATGAATGCACTTTCTTAGTATTATTTATGCAACATTTGTTTCTATACACATTCACTGGTTTTTGTGTTGGATTTATGGTTTTTATGTTTTGGTGGAATAATGAAAACAGTTCATAGTAATTTTTAGTAGGAACGGTATCCTTTTCGCATGATTACATTAAAAACAGTCTCTATATAGCGAAATATCTATCTCCATATAACGAATTTTTTCATAAATTGGTCATAAAAAACAGTTTTAAAAAGATTCGATATCATATGGAATCAATTTTCCATCACTTATTTTTGATTTATCGTCAGTGCTGAGTTTTTTTAAATATTACTTCTCTCAATGTTCTTTAAATCCAACGAATTCATCCCACCTCCCTCACACCTTTCTACATCTTTCTGAAAACAATGTCAATTGAATTGATACACATGTAAGAGAGGAATCAATGAGAGGCACATAAGAGAAGCATTCAAATAGAGGGAAATGTTAATTACAATTTTTCATTCCTTAGTTAAATTTGAACATTTTTTTGAGAGCGTAACAATTTTAAAATAGAAAAACCCAAAAAATTACAGATTTCTTCGTCTGAAAATAATGCAAGTTTTCTTTATTTGATTTTCATTAAGCTTTCAAATAAATATCTGTTCTCTTTTTTGAATTTGCTTAAATAATTAAGAAATAAAATGTTAGGTTAATATTTGCTTTTAAACACTTCAAATTTTTAATTTAAAAGATCAAAAATAATGTTTGTTCAAATTTCACACATTAAATATGATTTTTAACATCATCTCTATCCATCGAATTTCTCTACATAACGAATTTTTTACTGGAACGGTGGATTTCGTTATATAGACACTCGACTGTATCTTGTTTGTATACTTTGTATTTTATCATAAAAATTAAATGCAGTATCAAATATTACATTACAAATATACCTTATAATAATGTGTATTTTTTCGAATCAGACTCACATTTCGAAAAAAGAAAGAAATTATGGATAGTTTTACCTCGATGATTTAAATTAAAACTGATTATATCCTGTTGAGTGCAAACTGATAACTTGTTAAAACCAATTCTAATAAGAGAACAGACATGAAATTGTTAATAATAAATTATATGAATGAATTAAATCGCAATATAATTGTTGGTGTTTATATTCCCTTCAAAGAAAACAATTAGATTGAACTTACAATAGATAATAAATGACTGGGAAATTCGTATTTTGCATGATCACTGGGATTCTTGCCAAGTCTTTCTGAGTCAATAATTCAAAAAACTATCAAAAAATATTTATTGTTAGAAAAAAAATAGTCTCTTTTATTCTTTGAGAAAAACAAACAAAGATATTGTAAATAAAAATGATACAGAAAGATGGCATGAGTCATTCTTCTTCTGAGTAAATTGAGATACATTTCTTAAGCGATTTATAGAGAAATCTTTGCACCAAACGGAGATGTTGACTCAATAGATGAGGAGAATGCATTGTTGTAAGGAATCAGTTCAATGCACTTTCTTAATATTATTTATGCAACATTTATTTCTACATGCTTTCACTGGTTTTAGTGTTGATGTAATGGATATTGATGTCTATACAAAAAAAATGTCATATAACGTAAATATTTTTAAACGTTCGAGGTATATTTATGAAGAATGTAATTAATTTGTGGCAATTAACAAATTTGGATGAATAATTCATATTTTTTACTAATAATTAACTAACTAGTAATAAAACAAAATAAAAACGGCTTAATATTTTATCATAAAAATTAAATGCAATTTCAAATATTACATTACAAATATACATTAGAATAATGCATAATTTTATTAATTAGAATTAGATTAAAAAAAAAAAAGAAAGGAAAATCAAAAGAAATTGTCGATAGATTTTCCTCCATGATTTAAGTTAAAACTGATTATATCTTGGTGCATATAAACAGGTTAACTTGCTAAAACCAATTCCAGGAAGAAAACAGAAATAAAATTCTAAATAATGAATTAAATGAATAAATTTTAAATGGAATAGAATTGTTGGAGTTTATATTCCCTTCACATTAAATTATTCCACCGAACTTCCAATAGAAAATTTATAACTGGGAAATTCGTATTTTGCATGGACGCATTGATTCTTGTCAAATCTTCTCGATTCAATAATTCAAAAAAGTATCCGAAAATTTTTATTTTTGGGAAAAAATCACTTTTATTGTGTTAGTGGGGGGGGGGGGGGGGAGAAAAATAATGTTAATATAAATAATACAGTAAGATGGCATCAGTCATTCTTCTGCTGAGTAAATTGAGATACATTTCTTAAGTGATGTACAGAGGCAGCTTTGTACTAAAAAAGATGTCAAACCAATAGATGTGAACAATGCGTTGTTGTAGGAAATCAGATCAATGTGCTTTCTTAGTTTTATTTATGCAACATTTATTTCTACACACATTCATTGGTTTTAGTGTTAATTTTATATTTATTGTGGTTTAGTGAAAAAATTAAAATAGTTCAGGTATTGTAAATGTTTTTTAAGTGGTCAGGTATCCTTTAAAAAATCCAAAAATCGATTTTTCATAGAAAATGCTTGTGATTAAATATGATTCTTTAGGAACATTTAAATAAAAACTGCTTACAAAAATTTGTATTTGAAGAGAAGTTATGTCTGAAACACTCTGATCTTTTCCTATTCGAACAATGGGTTGTTTTAATCTTTAAAGTAAATTTTCTCGAAACAGTGATTTTGAGAATTGCGCGCACGATTTTTGAAAAAAGGTTACCTAGAATTTTACAAAAGTTTCGCTGAATGTATTAAACGTACAGAAGCACAAAAAACCTATTATTATGCTTCTCAAGTTAGAAGTTTAGAATTTACAATTACTTTTGTATAAAAAAATTTCGATAATTTGAATTTCCTAAAAAGAAAAAAATATTCTCTGTGTCTATATCTGTTATTTATTCTTTTCATTTCTGGTCATTTTGAAAACACATTATCTCTACTCATTAAAGAAAAATCTTCATTTGTTTTAGCCATTCAAATGTGAAAAATCATGTGCGCAATGCATGCAAGAATAATTCTTTAAGAAAAATTGCATTATCTTAAAAAATAAATTTAAAAACTCTATACATGTGTGTGCTTTTTTTCTTAAATTGATAAAATAAATCTTTTTAAATATGCGTTTTTATTTTATAATTAAAAGTCAATTAGAATAGAGTGACTGCTTTTCTAACAGAAGTCACTTTTTCACGTACCTTACACCTTAGACGTTCGAAGTATGTTTGTCAGGAATGTAATTATTTTGCGACAATGAATAAATCAGTCATTTTTCTTATTAACATTTGACTAATTCGTAATTAGAAAAAAATTAAAAAAAAATACTTTGCATTTTATTATAAAAATTAAATACAGTATCAAATATTACATTCCAAAGATACATCAGAATAATGTATATATTTTTTAACTAGACTCGTATTTCGATAAAGAAGGAATTAAAAAAAAAGAAATTGTGGATAAATTTTCCTCGATGATTTAAATTAAAACTGATTACATTCGGTTATATACCAACAGGTTAACTTGCTAAATCCAATTCCAATAAGAAAACAGAAACGAAACTGTAAATAATGAATTAAAATGAATGAATTAAAACGCAATATAATCGTTAGACTTTATATTCCCTTCAAATTAAATTATTCAACAGAACTTACAACAGAAAATAAATTATTGCGAATTTCGTATTTTGCATGAAAGTTTGGATTCTTGCCGAATCTTTCTGAGTCAATGATTCACAAAATTATCAAAAAATATTTATTGTAAAAAAAAAAAAAAAAAAAAAAAAAAAAAAAGTTGCTTCCATTCTTTGAGGGAAAATCAAACAAAAGAAATGATACAGAAATATGGCATCAATCATTCTTTTGCTGAGTAAATTGAGTTACATTTCTTAAACGATATTAGAGACAACTTTGCGCCAAACGAAGATGTTAACCCAAAAGATGGGGACAATGCATTGTTGTAAGAAATCAACTGAATGCACTTTCTTAGTATTATTTATGCAACATTTTTTTCTGTACACATTCACTGGTTTTTGTGTTGGATTTATGGTTTTTATGTTTTGGTGGAATAATGAAAATAGTTCATGTACTATATATTTTTTTAACGTTCGAAGTATATTTATCAGGAATGCAATTATTTTGTGTCAATGAATACGTTTGAGTAAATCATACTTATTTATTATTAGCATTTATCTAGTTAGTAATAACGAGAAAACTAAAAAAATACTTTTTATTTTATCATAATAATTAAATAAAGTATAAAACATTACATTACAAATATACAATAGAATCAATGTATCATAAACAGTAAATGCAGTATAAAACAGTACATTACAAATATACATTAGAATAATGTAAATTTTTTTAATCAGACTCATATTCCGAAAAATAGCAAGAAAAAATTAATTGTGCTTAGTTTTTTCTTGACGATTTAAATAAAAATTTATTATACACTGCTCAAAACAATTAAAGGATATTGCAGTTTTAGGTGGATTTTGTATCTGGGAAACTTTTTTGCTGATTGATACATGGTTGAAAGACATAGTATGTTATATGAGAATAAACTACGCATGTTTGGCAGAAAAAAATGCATTTTATTGAGCATTTGTGTACAAAAGGAAAAAAACACAATTTGCGCATATGAGAAAAAAAAATAAGAAAAGGTGTTTTCTTCAAATAAAATCATTTTCAGTAGGGGGTATGATTTCCACGGGCGGCCAGAAAAGTTGAACACCTTTGAGGCATGAACTCAATGAGGCTATTAATGACGAGTTGGGGTATTCTGCCCCACTCTTCCAGAAGAGCTCTTTCCAGTTCTTGGAGAGTTTGTGGGGGTTGTTGGCGGCCAGAAACTCGTCTTCCTAGAGCGTCCCAAATGTGCTCGCTTGGATTCATGTCTGGAGAACACGCATACAGACCTACAGCATGGAGCCGGTTTCGGACAGTCTGAGTTGAAATCGTGGTACCTGTAGCCGAGCGAAGGTGTTGTTGGAGAAGAGTAGCGTTCATGTTTCGGTGTCTCCGAGCTGTTAACGCTAAATACCGATCTTCATTGGGCGTTGTTGACCATCTACGACCTTGCCCTGGTCTTCGGTCTGCACATCCACTCTCCAAAAAACGGTTCCAGATCCTGGAAATGACACTTTGTGACACTTCAATGGCTTGCGCTACTTCGGCTTGAGTTTGGCCCCCTTCTAACCTACCAACAATTCTCCAAGCTTCTGAATCTGTCAAATGACTTCGCTGAGACATCGTACTCATTGGAACAAAGCAATCACGGAATGCCAATCATCCTTGTCTTCATTCTCTTTTATCCAGTTGAAAGTCAAATTTCATTCGCTGCCGCTGAAGCGACGTTTTTGACGTCAAACTCAAAAATTGCATACTCCACTGTTTGAAAACCAGAAAAATTTGCATTTGTGATTCTCTTCTTCTATTTTCGGCAAAAAAAATTCGTTTATATCTTTATTTTATATAAAACTTCAAATATCCTTTAATTGTTTTGAGCAGTGTATCTTGTTGCATGCCCGCTGATTAACTTGCTAAATCCAATTTTCTAAAGAAAACAGGAATGAAACTGTAAATAATGAATTAAATGAATGAATTAAAACGCAATATAATAGTCGGTGTTCTATTTTCTTCAAATTGCATTATTCGACAAAACTTACAGTAGAAAATTAATAAATGATTGGGAAATTCGGATTTTGCATGATCACTGGGATTCTGGCCAAATCTTTCTGAGTGAATAATTCAAAAGAATTTTTTTTTAATTTTTTGTTTGAGAGAAAAGCTATTTTTATGGTATAGGGGGGGGGGAATGAAAAAATTGCAAACATAAATGATACAGTAACATGGCACCAGTCATTCTTCTGATCAAATTGAGATACATTTCTTAAGCGATGTATAGTGACAGCTTTGCACCAAAAAAAGATGTTAACCCCATAGATTGGGGAGATTGGATTGTTGTAAGTAGAGCTCCCGATTATACGTTTATACGAGTATACGTAAATACGTATTATACAAAATACGTAATTGCTATACGTATAATTCGGCATCAGCAGTTATACGTATTACAGCATATACGGTACATCGTATACATGGATTTTACCCAAGCGGTTAAACGTTTAAACGTTTTTCATTCAATGTATGAAATTTGATGTTTCAATATTTTTTTGCGGATTAGAGACATTGAGAAATATCGGGTAGAGTATCCTTATCGCGATTCTTTGTTCAATGAAATACGATGTGCTTACTTAACTACTACTTGTTATGCAGGTACTTAAAAAAATCTGAATACTTCCTCAGTTTAGATATTTTTTTTTTCCAAAAAACTAAGTTATTTATTATAAAATGTCTTACATTAGTTGTGGGTAGAATCAAACTAATCTTTGGAAAATCTGCGACGCTGTACTTAGTTTTTTATATTTTCTTGTACCTTTAGAAGAAGAAAGTATTGGATTCGGGAATACTTTCGACGGGTTTACACGTTTTAAGGGTAAGAGAGTCCGAGAAAGAGAAGACATTTCTATCATATAAATTTGATTTTGTGTAATAGAAACTTCTACAAACAAACTGTCAGCAAATACATAAAAAGCAACAAGCTCTTTACGTTCACTTGGTAATTTAAATAAATTTCATGTTTTCTCATTTGCAATAAATGCTATACATTATTTTATTTAACAGTTTTCAATACCATTTTTTATGCATCATTAATGCAAAAAATATTACGTTTAACAACTTTGCAAATTTTTCTGTTTCATTTGATGCAAACTTGTAGTATTAGTTTACTTCCATTTCGAAAACAGCTATTTTATTTGGTGTTTTGAAAATAGATATATATTTTAAGAAAATAAAATTTTTAAACTTATAACTACCGTGAAATCTCCATTATTGACACCCCCCTTTCTTTTAAAAGCAAAAAAAAAAATTAAATTTGGAGGAAGCTTTTAAATGTAAAACAATTTTTTATCCTTAATTTACAGGCAAACAAGGCAAATATAGGAATGAAAATCTTTTGCCTTTTGGTAGTTTTCCTATAAATATTATCCAAATGCCCCCTCCCTAAAATCTCCCTCAAACAAAAAGCCCTGAGCAAAATTTAAATTCTTTAATTTTTTTCTCAAGTTTTCTTCTTTATTATTATTTTTTGTTATATTGTAACAGTATTTTATCAATTATCTAAGCCCCCCCCCCCCCGCCAAATCTATTTATTTTTATTTTATAATATTTTGCTTAAACATATCACTCAAAAATTAAATAAATATACATATATTTTTCTTTATGGTGAATTTAATAGATAGTACAACTAATGATTAAGGTAACAAATGAAAAAGATAATAAAAACATGTCAAAAAAATTTTTCCTTGTGTACACATATTTCCCTTATGTGTTTACAACTGCTCTTTCGTTGGGGCACATATGAACATTTTTTTTATTCAATAAACTGTTAAGAAAAGTAAGAAGAACTGTAAAGTTAATTAAAAAAAACATACGTAAAAAAAAGTTATGTTTACTACATAGAGTAGTTTTGCTTATAGAAACTAACCCAGTTATGACAAAAAGCTATCTTTATGTGAACTGTTCACATGCACCCCAGTCTCCCCTATATATTCAGGTAGTCCCTGGTAGAAATTGTTGCTGACTAGTTATGTATGTAAATCGTTCAACAGGTGGCTCTACTTTGCTGTATTTTATTTACGATCTCTGCAATAGTTCTATCTCTAGAATTAATGCACGGATTTTCATCAAACTACAGATCAGTTAATGCTTGATATAAAGTGATTCTATGTATGTTTTGGTGCGAATGTCAATATTAAAAAAATGAAATTTCATTATACATTAGCAGAGTTAGAAAATATTAGCTCCATGGAAAGAATAGCATTTATGCTCGGGTGCAATCTTGAGTGTAAAACAATAAGTGAATAAAGAATTTAAATAATATTTAAATAATTCTTTTTAAATAATTAAAAAGAAAAAACTAAATTTAACAAGAATTCACAATAAATCTGAAACATTTATACTCTCATTCTTTCCTTAAAAAGTGTTTAATTTTGCTGGTTATTTACAATGGATACAATTTGTATACATTACTTACACAAAATGTGAAATAACGGGGTATCTGAGCTCATTACCATGAGATGAACAAAAAAAATCTAAATAAATTCAAAGTACAATGTTGCAAATTACTTTTGCAATTCACGGTAATAACTCGCTACTTTGAAAATAGATATTTCACTGTTAGTGATACGAGATAGGCCAATCAGGAGTCTGATCTTTTGTGAAATTTTTGCAAACTGTTTTAAAAATTATACGCTTTTCATTGCTTGATCTTGTATATATAAGACATACTATACGGATTCCTGTCATAACGCCACCGATTTCCAAATTATTCTTCATTCAGTGACATAAGACTGATGAAGTCCAATATTTAAATTAGATACGATCCGTGGAATATACGTATACATTAAATATACGTATTCTAAAATATACGTTTAACTGATACGCCTTATACGTATCCGGATACGTTTAAACGTATATTTTAAGGTATCCGTATAGCAGAAAAACGTATTACACGGATATACGTATATCGTTTAAACGTATAGCTGCTATACGTATCCTATCGCGAACACTAGTTGTAAGAAATTAGATGAATGCACTTTCGTACTATTATTTATGCAACATTTTTTTCAACACGCATTCGCTGGTTTTAGAGTTGGTTTTATGGTTATTGTGATTTGGAGAAATACTGAAAATTGTTCATGTATTGTAAATATTTTTTAAGAAGTCAGGTATCCTTTAAAGAATGCAAAAAACGGTTAAAAAAATATAGCTTATAATTAAATATGATTCTATAGGAACATTTATATACAAACTGCTTACAAAAATTTACATTTGAAGAGAAGTAATGTCTAAAAGACTTTGATCTTTTCCTTTTTGAACAATGGATGATTTAATCTTTAATGTCAATTTTTTCAAAACTGTGATTTTGATAATTGTGCGCACGACTTCTCAAAAATGGTTACCTAGAATTTTACAGAATTTTTTCTGAATATATAGAAGCACAAAATAACCAATTATTATGTTTTTGAAGTTAGAAGTTTAGAATTTACGATTACTTTTGCATAAAAAAATCCCTATAATTCAAATTTCTTTTTAAAATATTTTTTTCATTGTTCGTCATTTTGAAAAAAAAATTATATCTCTACTCATTAAAAAAATCTTTATTTGTTTTAGCCATTCAAATGTGAAAAATCATGCCGCAATGCATGCAAGAATAATTCTTTAGGAAAAATTGTATTATCTTTAAAAATAAATTTAAAAAAACCTTATACATATGTATGTGTTTTAATAACTTTAATTGATAAAACAAATCTTTATTAATATGTGTTTTAATTTTATAATTAAAAGTCAATTAGATATAGAGTGGCTGTTTTTCTTTTACAGAGGTTATTTTTTTACGTATTTTATTACTTCAAAGGATACCTGATGCTTTAAACTTTCGAAGTATGTTTATAAGAAATGTAATTATTTTGCGACAATGAATACATTTGAATAAATCAGCCGTTTTTTTACTAACATTTAGCTAATTCGAAATAAGAAGAAAATTTAAAAAAATGCTTCGCATTTTATTATAAAAATTAAATATAGTATCAAATATTATATAGCAAACATCCATTGGAGTAATGTATATTTTTTCTAACAAGACTCGTTTTTAGAAAAAGAAGGAAGAAAAAAAAGAAACTGTGGATAGATTTTCCTCGACGATTTAAATTGAAACTGATTACATAATGTTGCATACCAACAGGTTAATTTGCTAAACCCGATTCCAATAAGAAAACAGAAATGAAACTGTAAATAATGAATTAAATGAGGAATTAAAATGAAAAAATTAAAAGGCATTGTCGGAGTTCATTATCCCTTCAAATTAAATTATTTGACCAAACTTACAACAGAAAATATATGACTGGGAAGTTCATATTTACCATGGACGCTTGGAGTCTTGCCAAATTTTTCTGAGTCAATAATTCAAAAAAAATGTCAAAAAATATTTATTTTTTGAAAAACAAAGTCGCTTTTATTCCATGGAAAAAAATCTTTTGTAAATAAAAATGATACAGAAAGATGGCATGAGTCATTCTTCTTCTGAGTAAATTGAGATACATTTCTTAAGTGATGTATAGAGACAGCTTTGCACCAAACAAAGATGTTAATCCAATAGATGGATAGAATGCATTGTTGTAAGGAATCAGTTCAATGCATTTACTTAATATTATTTATGCAACATTTATTTCTACACGCATTCACTGGTTTTAGTGTTGTTATTATTTATCTTGTGATTTCACAGAAAAAAATGTCATGTAATGTAAATATTTTGTAAACGTTCGAAATATATTCATAAAGAATGTAGTTGTTTTGTGGTACTGAATGTCGTATTTAAAAGAATTCTCTGTATTTATTAAAAACACTTTAGTGACTACTAATAATGCGAAAAAAAAAGTTTTTTATTTTACGATAGAAATTAAATAATCTATTCAATGTTTATATTTTAGTAATGTATAGTTTTTTGTTTTATCAAGAATGAATAAGCATGCTCTTTAGAGATGGGAAATATGGTTATTTTTGGTTAACAGTTTACATCATTCCACAGTAGCGCTAGTAACAGGTTCCAACATCGTGTTATTTTTGTAACAGGATACAATAAACAATTTATAAACAATTGCTAAATATGCTCCCAAACGGACAACACATGGGATATGGGTTCCCAAGGTGGTGCCCTCCGTGGAGGGAGAGGGGGTCTTTCTAAGGGAACCCAACCCGTATTTACGCAAGGAAATCCAAAGTTCGAAGAAAACCACGGAAAACTCCGAATGATTGGGCTGACGACCGCGATTGGGTTTTGTTCTAATCCAGCGCCTGCCGTCTACCAGTTTTGAGTGCAGAATCTCCCAGCCACTGGTGGGGCAACAACATTTAAGAAAATATCTATAGGCACATATATTTTTGAATATAAAATAATGTATCCAATAGGAAATACGAAAAGCAGGAAAATTAGAAAGTACAAGAAAACATATTAAGAAAACTTTCTTTAACATACAGAGGAAAACGAATTTTTCAAAAATCCATTTTCCGTATACCGCGTTTTCTCAATCAGCACTGTTGATGTTTTAAAATCTGAGATGAAATGCATTACTGAATTTTCGTACAGCAAGTCAATGCGTGCTGCCACTACTAGAGAGGCTGCAAAACATAAAACAAATATTAACTGATAGGACAAAGAAACTTGTGAGATAGGACAGATGGTAGAGAATGAAATATTTTCCAGACTCAGTTTTTTTTTACTAGTTTCTTAATAGCAGATATGTATAGTATGCAAGATCGATTGTACGCTGTTATGAAAGCAAAAGAGGGTGCTACAAAAAATTAACTATCATTTACTTCATATTAATAAGGTAATATTGTTGCGCAAAATAAAATATTCTAATACTTTGAACTCATCTAAATTTTATCCTACTATTTTTATGTCTTTCAGAAAGCTGTAAACCTAATATATTATACTGTATTTTATATTTTGTAAATATTAAAATCTTATCTAAACATTCCAGATTCAATTTATAAGAAATTTAATTGCATTTACTTAGTATAAAAATGATTAAATTGAAAATAATTTTTTAATAATTTTTAATTATTTTAATATTTGGAATATGAGTTGTATTAAAATGGTTCCAAAGTTCACTAGCTCATACTTTTTTATATGGATCCATACATAAATAAAAAATAAGACTTATTTCCACAAAATTTTCACCCCCCCCCCTAAAAAAAGTGACATTTTTCGAGTGTCGACAGAAGTGAAAACTTGGACAATTACGTTTTTATTTTTTGAATTGTCAGGACATATTTTTTTGTAATCGTCAGGAAACATTTTATTGTGCAGGAAATACTTTTAAATAATGTGTTTTTTTTTATTCATTATTATAAAGTACTACTACGAAAATTGCATTACAATTTTCATTTAATGCGCGATTGTGCATGAAAAATAATGCATATTGTTTTACATAAAAAAATTGCAATAAAAAAAGACTGAATAATATTTATATCGCGCAGATGTCATACACACATCACGTTGGCACAATTTTCTTCTGATACCGATTTCGCAAAAAAACCTCGAAGAAGTTTAAGAAATTTAAATTTCAACCCATTATGGGTCCGTAACGTGACCCAGAATAACGGGAGAAAAATTTTTATGCTAGATTTGTAATGTATGAAGCATAAGCTTTCGATAGACATATTACATCAAAAAATGAGAAACACCCTCCCCCTCCAGCCCCTCCTCCCAAAAAATGGTCTTATAGGGAACCCCCCCCCCAGGAAGAGCCCTTTAGAAATCAAATCCACAAATCTCAAATTCAGTCTTTCTGATATTTAATAAAAAAGAGACGAAATCATTTTTTATTTATCCTCTTTCTTCAACAACCGCGAATGAAAACCAAACAGGAAACGAAACTTTAAATCAAAAGTCGTTAACGATAACAACATTATCCTCAGACAAAACGTTTGAAAATAAACAACAGTTACGAAGCGATAAAATGTTTTTTTGTAATGTAAAAAACTACATTTTTTCAAAAACGGGTGGAAAATCTAACAGAAAAGAACTACATAACTGAACTGAATTGAAAAACTGGTGAAAAATCTAACAGTTATTCAATTTGGAATATTAAGGAGTTACTTCTTTTGTGGTTGCATAGGCGTAATCAGCTTTTTGAACGGGTGGGTGCCCAGAATTTTTAACCTGAACTTGCTGGATACAAACAATATCTTCTTTTATATAGTAAAACCTTCTAAAACGGAAGCCTATAATACAGTTTTAAATTCCGTTTTACACAGTTTTTTTTATCTTAGAGTGTATAATTGTGAGATTTTTTTAATAAGGGTTTTTAAGGGTGTTTTAATAAGAAGGGGGGACGCAAATTTTTTAAATAATTGTGAATGGATCTGCGCAAGCAGGGGTGGGGGGGGCTATCCGGGCTGTACTTGCTGGATACAAACAATATCTTATTTTATACAGTAAAACCTTCTAAAACGGAAGCCTATAAAACAGTTTTAAATTCCGTTTTAGACAGTTTTTTATCTTAGAGTGTATAATTGTGAGATTTTTTTTAAATAAGGGTTTTTAAGGGTGTTTTAATAAGGGGGTGGGAACGCAAATTTTTTAAATAATTGTGAATGGGTCTGCGCAAGCAGGGGGGGGGGCTGTCCGGGCTGTACTGGCTGGATACAAACAATACCTTATTTTATATAGTAAAACCTTCTAAAACGGAAGCCTATAAAACAGTTTTAAATTCCGTTTTAGGCAGTTTTTTATCTTAGAGTGTATAATTGTGAGATTTTTTTTAAATAAGGGTTTTTAAGGGTGTTTTAATAAGGGGGTGGGGACGCAAATTTTTTAAATAATTGTGAATGGGTCTGCGCAAGCAGGGGGGGGGGGCTGTTCGGGCTGTACTTGCTGGATACAAACAATACCTTATTTTATACAGTAAAACCTTCTAAAACGGAAGCCTATAAAACAGTTTTAAATTCCGTTTTAGACAGGTTTTTATCTTAGAGTGTATAATTGTGAGATTTTTTTAATAAGGGTTTTTAAGGGTGTTTTAATAAGGGGGGAGGACGCAAATTTTTTAAATAATTGTGAATGGGTCTGCGCAAGCAGGGGGGGGGGCTGTCCGGGCTGTACTTCCTGGATACAAACAATACCTTATTTTATATAGTAAAACCTTCTAAAACGGAAGCCTATAAAAGAGTTTTAAATTCCGTTTTAGACAGGTTTTTATCTTAGAGTGTATAATTGTGAGATTTTTTTAAATAAGGGTTTTTAAGGGTGTTTTAATAAGGGGTGGGGACGCAAATTTTTTAAATAATTGTGAATGGGTCTGCGCAAGCAGGGGGGGGGGGCTGTCCGGGCTGTACTTGCTGGATACAAACAATACCTTATTTTATATAGTAAAACCTTCTAAAACGGAAGCCTATAAAACAGTTTTAAATTCCGTTTTAGACAGGTTTTTATCTTAGAGTGTATAATTGTGAGATTTTTTTAATAAGGGTTTTTAAGGGTGTTTTAATAAGGGGGTGGGAACGCAAATTTTTTAAATAATTGTGAATGGGTCTGCGCAAGCAGGGGGGGGGGGGCTGTCCGGGCTGTACTGGCTGGATACAAACAATACCTTATTTTATATAGTAAAACCTTCTAAAACGGAAGCCTATAAAACAGTTTTAAATTCCGTTTTAGGCAGTTTTTTATCTTAGAGTGTATAATTGTGAGATTTTTTTAAATAAGGGTTTTTAAGGGTGTTTTAATAAGGGGGTGGGGACGCAATTTTTTTAAATAATTGTGAATGGGTCTGCGCAAGCAGGGGGGGGGGGGCTGTTCGGGCTGTACTTGCTGGATACAAACAATACCTTATTTTATACAGTAAAACCTTCTAAAACGGAAGCCTATAAAACAGTTTTAAATTCCGTTTTAGACAGGTTTTTATCTTAGAGTGTATAATTGTGAGATTTTTTTAATAAGGGTTTTTAAGGGTGTTTTAATAAGGGGGGAGGACGCAAATTTTTTAAATAATTGTGAATGGGTCTGCGCAAGCAGGGGGGGGGGGCTGTCCGGGCTGTACTTGCTGGATACATACAATATCTTATTTTATATGGTAAAACCTTCTAAAACGGAAGCTTTTAAAACAGTTTTAAATTCCGTTTTAGACAGGTTTTTTTTATCTTAGAGTGTATAATTGTGAGATTTTTTTAATAAGGGTTTTTAAGGATGTTTTAATAAGGGGGGGTGGACGCAAATTTTTTAAATAATTGTGAATGGGTCTGCGCAAGCAGAAAGGGGGGGGGGGCGCTGTCCGGGCACCCAGCCCGGACATTCAACATTGTTCGGCAAACGTCTCAAAAGAAACGATTAAGGACGTTTTTAATGAATATTATTATTATTTTAGAGGTACAAAAAATGAAATCTTGATTAAAACAAGTGAAGGAAGATGCTGTCATTAAGAACCATGTGTTATTTATTTAACAGGGACTTTTCAGTAACATATTAATGCAATATTAGGTTCTAGCGTAGTAACACTGTTATTTATCCTAATACGATAGATAATGCTCATCCCTAATTCTCTTTAGTATAATACGAGACTAAAGTCGATAAATAAAATCTAGAAATAACTGGTAAATATGAAAATCAGAATCCTCGACATATAAATCTCAGAGTCAAATAATTTATTGGTACACTTGAAATGGACACTTGCAATTTTAGACATTTTGTTAAATACAGCCGAGCCTCTATATAACGAAATCCATCGTTCCAGTAAAAAATTCGTTATATAGAGAAATTCGATGTATAGAGTATGATGTTAAAAATAGTATTTAATGTGTAAATTTTGAACAAATATTACTTTTGATCTTTTTAATTAAGAATTTGAAATGTTTAAAAGTATATATTAACCTAACATTTTATTTCTTACTTATTTAAGCAGTTTCAAAAAAGAGAAAAGACATTTATTTGAAAGCTTAATGAAAATCAAATGAGGAAGACTTACATAAATTTCAGAGGAAGAAATCTTTAATTTTTTGTTGTTTTGATTTTAAAATTACAATTGTTACGCTCTCAAAAAAAATTCTCAAATTTTAGCAAGGAATGAAAAATTGTAGTTTATATTTTCCTCCATTTGAAGGTCAAGTGCTCTCATTGATTCCTCTCTTATATGTGTAACAATTCAATTGACTGTGTTTTAGAAGGATGTTGAAAGGTGTGTGGGAGGTGGGATGAACTTGTTAGACTTAAAGAATAAGGAGAGAAGTAGTATTTATAAAAAAAAAAAAACCTCTCCACTGAACGATAAATCAAAAATAAGTGATGGAAAATTGATTCCATATGATTTCGAAGCTTTTTTAAAACTGAATAAATTAAGATCAATTTATGAAAAAATTCGTTATATGGAGATAGATATTTCGCTATATAGAGTCTGTTTTTAATGTAATCATGCGAAAAGGGGACCGTTCTTACTAAAAATTCGTTATATGGAGAAATTCGATGTATGGAGTCTTGTTATATAGAGGTTCGACTGTATATTGAAAAATACATGAAGTATTAATTCTGAAATTCTAGGTGTGTAAACAAAATAGTACAGGTCATATATTTTAGCGAAAATATTTTTCCGAAATCCCGTAGGGGACCGTCAACCAATTGAAAAAAACAAAGATCTTTCGAATAACCCTGTCAAAATTAAAATAGCAAAAGCGTTCAAAATGCAGAATATTTTTAAGTAGCTTAGTGCAAAAACTATAGTCATTTTTATGAGGATAGCATCTATACCTGTAAAGAAATTACGGTTTTTATAAAAATAATTCCAAATTTTGCCATGATTTTTGCTTGTAATTTGCCGAGTTCTTAATATAAAAAATGTTTTTTTCAGAAAAATAATAAATGTAAAATACCATTGTACATAATACCTTGTATTCAAAATTAAAAAATAATAAAAATTGTATGAAAACGAGCAGGTTTATTAAATTTTTCACTGCGCTTACGTGCACGCATTCAAAATACAATTTGCATAATGCGTTAGTTAAATGTATAGAATAACATTTGTGAAAATTGCAAAAACATAGCTTGAAAATTTTTAAAATTATCGTCTATAGAATAGGCTCAAAATTCATTTTCCCTAAAAGAAAGCAAAAAAGATGAGAGACTGGATATTATATTACGTATTTTTTTATATTATGTCTAGACATATGACAAAATGTCTAAAATCCCAAATGTTCGATCACCTTTGGCTGTATGGTGTAATAATAAAAATAAACGTAAGGAAAAGCCTTTGAATTCGCTCTAGGCAATCAATTGTCAACAAGTGGAAACGTAACTGTACGAGCTATTTCATATTGTTGTATCAAAGAAATGCTCGTTGTACAGATAGATTTTTTTAAATCATGCTTAAAAATGATCCTTATATCCATATAAAACCACAACATTTGACTACAATTTTTAAATAAATTTTAAATGAAAGTACGTAATTTGCCCTATTTGCTGATGAATTTGAAATAATGTATTATTTAGAAGTAATGTAAGAGCAATGAAAGCAAAAGCAAAAGTGCAGATGTTGTCATTATCGTTATCCATTTATAAAAATAGCAATCTGTCGAAAGTGAACTATTAATTAAAGCCCTTTATCTAGTCGTGTAACCTAATTTTATCGGATCCCGACCTAGATGCTATCCGTTTTCTCGGGGCTGATGCTACTTTTTGCTCTGAGAGTCGGGTTCGACAATAAAGTAGGTTAAGTTATAACTAATTCGGATCGTGGTCAGGTTGACATTAAATGTTTCAGCTTGAGTTATGATATTTTAGGATATGGTACAGGTTAATCCGCCTTACCAAAAAATATGCTGAATATTTATCAGTTGATCAAGACTGTACATTTAAATATTAATAAGTGCATGTATGTTCATTTTTATATAAAAAGTTTATTTGATATTAAACACAATATTCTAGACAACTGTTCAATTTTAGTATCAAAATTTGGAATAGGTTTCTTATGCCTTTTTTTCGGTACTGGGTCAGATCTGTTTCAAATTTTAAGTAAAAGCTTCAGGCTACGGTTGTGTTCATTCCGAATTCTACAGGACATTAATTTCATAAATACGTTGAAAAATTTGTTCCAAACTCTTTAAAAAATGACGCATTCTTACGGAGAAAAAAAATGGTTGATAGTATATTTATCAATTTTACACTGTCCCTGCAATAAAATTATATTTCGATAACTTTAAATGAAGCTCAACTTTGCCATATACAAAAATTCTCACAGCATTTACCGTACAATCGAAATGACCTTGTTAGTTTGACGTAAAGTAATATAAATGTTTAATTCGAAACCTGTGTGATTGCAATGTTTTGAACAGTGTTCTGATGCCACATTCAATTACTAACTATTTCACCTCAATGTTTTGTTCTGGATTTCAGCGCCTTTTGTATTTTCTTTAGTAGTCATAAAAACGATAAATCATTCTTCACGGAGATAGATATGTCTGTAAGGAGGACATCAAAACAAATGTTGTTTCTCCAGACCACATTTATCTGTCAAATGATACCAAAATTTCGGTAGACTGAGATATTTAATGAATGAGGACATCTTATACTGTTAAACTTTTTTTTTCCGCCGTTTACAATCAGTACCCATTTACAATCCCTGAATATTCTTCTGTATTCCTTTCTTTAGGCTTAATGTTATTTTCGCTTAAGAAACTTTTTAAAGATGAAAGCAATTTATATATTCTTTTTTTGGTACACTCCTCTACTCTTTACAGAAAACCCTTTAGCTTTTGCTTCAAAAATTGGAATAATCTTCCTGCTAATTTTATTCAGTTTGTTAAAATTGTTTACTGAATGGGATTTCTTGCATATTTAGTTTTCACCTTGAAAATTTATAATCATATAAATTTATATCCATATAAAATCACAAGATCGGACAGCAGTTTTCAAAGGAATTTTAAATGAAAGCACATAATTTGTTTTATTTTGTGATGTAAAATTTGAAATAATATAATATTAAGAAGCAATGAAAGCGAAAGGAAAAGTGCAGATGTTATTATTATCGTTATTCATTTAAAAAAATAACAATCCAACAAAATAAACTATTAATTAGAACCCTGTATTTAGTCATGTAACTCGATTTTACCGGATCCTGTACCGGATGCTATTCCATTTTGTTTGGGCTGATGCTATTATTGCATTGCGAGCCGGATTGGACAATAAATGTTTTAGGTCATATTATGACTAATTCGGATCGTGTTCGGATTGTCTTTAATTGTTTCAGGTTGAGTTAAGACCTTTTTTTTGAAGGGGGGGAAGCATAGGGTACAGATTAATCTGCTTTATCACAGAATATCCTGAATATTTATCAATTGGTCAAAACTGTATAGTTAAATATTAATATGTGCATATATGTTCATTTTTATGTTGAATTTTTATTTGATATTACACAATATTGCTGACTACTTTTCAATGTTAGTTTCAAAATTTGGAATAATTTACTTATGACTTTGGTTTCAGTACGTGGTCAGGTAAATTTCGGATTTTATGGGAAAGCTTCATGCGAAGGTTGTGTGCAATCCGAATTCTGCGAGACTTTAATCTCATGAATACTACGAAAAATTTGCTCCCCATTCTTTACAAATCGATGGATTTTAAATTAGTTCTTCCAGAGAAAAAAAAGCTTTATAGCATATTTAACAATTTTTCATTTTCCCTACAATGAATTTATATTTTGATAACTCTATATAAAGCCCAATATATTAACATTTTTTTTATCAGTACGCATAATATTGTTCGACTGCGCTACATACAAATATTCTCACATCACTCACCTTACAGCTGAATTGACATTTTTAGTTTGACGAAAAATAATATAAATGTTTAATTCGAAACATTGATTGCACTAATTTGAACAATGTTCTGATGTCACATACAAATGCTAATCATTACACCCGAGTGTCTCGTTTTGGGTTTCAGCGTCTTTTGTATTTCCGTTAGTAGTCATAAAAGCAATAAATCATTCTACACGGGGATAAATATGCCTATGAGGCCTATACACATCAACCCTAATATTGTTTTTCCAGATTAGATTCATCTGTCAAATGATACCAAACATTTAGTAGATTGAGATATCTAATGAATAATGGCATCTTCTTTTGATTAGCTTAAATTATTTTTTTAATCGCCGATTACAACCAGTATCCATTTATAATCCAGGAATATTTTTTTTTGTATTCCTTTCTTTAAGCTGAAAATTACTTTCGTTTAAGAACCTTTTTGAAGATGAAAGCAATCTGTATTTTCTTTTTCCATACTCTCCACTTCTCTTAAGACAAAAACCCTTTAGCTTTTGCATCAAAAACTGGAATTGTTTTCCTGGTAATTTCTCTCATTTTGCTAAAATTGTTTCCTGAATGAGATATTATGCATGTCAGCTTTCATCTTCAAAATTTATTACCGGTTGACCGTTATGGCCTACCTAAAATAATGTTACTTCTGTACACAGTTCTGTTAAGTCGTGCAGTTGCAATGTTCTTCATTGAGATTACCATAGGATGAACGGGTACCGTCTCTTCCTTCTTTAAACATCAGTTTGAAGATTTTGCTTTCAAAAGGTCGCAATTTTCTATAATTTACTAGCAGCTTTCACCTGGTCTGTTTGTTTAAAGAAATCTTGAATCAAAAGAAATATATCTGTGAATTGGATTGTGTGTTTTAAAGAATGTCCAATCGGATGGCTGAAAACAATCTGAATGTCAATTTGCTGTTATATCTTTTATTGAATCACCTAGACCATCTAGATTAGACTTGTTTTCATTGACGAATACTATGATGAGCCACGTGTTACTTTACGAAATGAACTTAAAAGCCCAGACTACTGTAACCTGTTTATTACTTGATTTTAAGCGGGGTTTGCGATATATATATTTGAAAACAATGTTCTTCCAGTCTCTTCTGCACATTAGCATTGTGGGATTGTTTCCTTTGCAACATATAGACCAACTACTCTTAATTTGCCTGGTGGAAACTTTGCGTTTTGACACCAATCGTCCAATTTTTTTTTTAATATAAATCGGAAAACTTGTTACCCCTGGACACTTGATTTTAGTTTTGAATCGTAAATCCCAGCCATACATAAAATAATTTTCGATTTTAAAGTTTCAGTATTTTAGAAATATCAATACAGGGCTTACTTTTCAACTTATTAGCGTTCAAACCTTCCCTTTCATAAAATTCATACAAATGCATTGTCTTCGACATCTTAAATAACCAACAGATATGAAATAATTCCTCATTAGCAGGTAAAGTAGTGTTCGGAAAGCAAACTATTACCTGTTAACATTTTTAGAATGTGCCCGTAAACTTTTGGGAAACTGATTTGTTAAAATAATTGAAATAATAATAATAAGTTTAAAAATAAATAGTATTCATGTAAGAAGTAATAACTGTACTATGTTTAAATTCCATTATATATTTAATGTTATTGTGAAATTATTCCATATATTTCTCCATCCAATTTTATTATTACATTTTCATGTGAGCTTAAATTTGTTAAACTTTATATATTTATATGGTTTAACTCATATGGCTAAAGCAGTATTCGTACATGAAAGATCTGATTTTTTCTCCTTCCGTTTTATTTATTTCTATCGATTTATTTTCTCCATTTTTAATCCGAATATATTTATTATAATTTTTATTTAGTAGTGGTATTGATACATCATTTTTTTTCCATTGGAATTGAAAATGGTTCATTCTTAATTTTCTTTAATTTTCATATGAGGCTTTGCAGTTGATCTCCATCCCTCCGTCTGCCTTTTATCTTTAAACAATGTATGCACAATTTCACTGTAATATTCGGTATTACTTATGACTTACAATATTAGATAACTATGCAATAACCTCTCGAAAATTAAGTCTATACTGCCTCCAGAATATGTGTGAACGATAACTCCCGTCTGCATATTTCAGATGTGTATATTGCTGGGACGATTACTGTTTCTAAACCAATAGGAGACCGTCATTATCACGGTCAAGTACACGCCCACACAGTTTGATTGACAGGAACTCGTGGACAATTGATCGTGTGTGTTTATTATTTATTTGTACTCGGATTGTTTGAATTTGTACTCGGTAATTAAAAATTAAAGGTACGAAAGAATTTTTTTTTTTTTTTTTTTTTTTTTCAAATTGATTGAATTTTATTTACTTCAATTAGAAATTATACTTCCTCTGATCCTGAAATAAATAAATAAATAAATAAAAATTAAAGTAAGAATTTTGCTTATACGAATATTTTCGCAGAATACTTTTTTCCCATTTGTTTAATATATATATAAATCATTTTGGAACGATAATTAGAATATTAAAAGGGGTTGAAATATTTTTTTAAATGTCTTATTTATTAATAAAAGACAGCCTCCAATAATTAAAAAAAAAAAATCACCAACGGACTCTCGGCCCGCGATGGACTCGAACCCATATCCTCCGGTTTCAAGCTCGACTCTCTAACCATTCAGCCAGTCAGCTCACTTTCATCCGCAACAGATTATCGTTATAATTATCACCCTCAATTGTCCACGAGTTCCTGTCAATCAAACTGTGTGGGCGTGTACTTGACCGTGATAATGACGCTCTCCTATTGGTTTAGAAACAGTAATCGTCCCAGCAATATACACATCTGAAATATCCCTCCCGTCTCTAGTAAAATTGGCATTGATGAGAAGATCATGCAGAGTCTAAAGCATTTATTGAATTAATTGATTTTATCATGTGATATTACTGTCTTGATTTTCAGTTTTATTAAAAACCTCATTTAAAAGGCATTTTTATTAGAAACATTTTCTTATAAAGAAAAAGTCTTGTTATTTTCTTATGTATTTTTTAATTTTTTTTAGATATAAATTGGAATTACCTTTCTTATATTATAAAACAAAAATATTTCTAGCAAGTATAGCTTCAATACTAAAACAAATTTTAGCGATGAAGTAAAACAAATATATTGTTTATAGGATACGTCTGTTTTAGAAATTGTAAAACTTTAAAATGCATATTTTTCATTTTAATTTCCTTTCAAATAAGTATCATATATTTTACATGCAATAATAAATTTATGTAATAAAGTTCTCTTAAGAAATCATTTTAAATTTTTTTTGCACTGCAATACATTGTAAAGGGAAAAACAGTTAATTTAGTTTATACATTTATCGTTCATTGTTTTCATTATAGTTAGATATTTTTAAATTTTCGGAAAGTCGAGGTAATTCGATTTTGAATCATACCATCTTTTCATTTAAATGACATTTTGAGTTTTAAAATTTTAAATATTTAAAGAAAATATTTTGAAGCATTCTAATTTCTTATGAAAACTTAGGATTTCTTGCTTTTCAATTTCTAATATAGTAAAAAGTTAAAATTTGTTTAAAGTAAAACAAGTTGGAAATTGCACGTGAAGCGTAGCAAATTAGGTGCGTTCGTACGATAACGAAGTTTTAAAAATATTACTTTCATGTATCAATCTCATAAAATTGTAAATAATGAATTACAATTAAAACGCTCATCAAACAATGTTCTCCCTATACCATTATGTAATGGAATACTTTTGTGTGGCCTTGTAAATCAATAACAAATGTTCTTTGCACCACAAATTATGTAAGATGTATATTATAATATGTACTTTATAGTTGCATATAAATTTTATTAAGTTCGCATGAGTGTAACACGATTAAAATGCATTTGAAACATTTTTTTCCTATTGACCGTAATGTAACGGAATACTTTTGATTGTCCCTATAATTGATCTATGCATCCGATTTTCATAAAATTTGAAATAACTCTACAAAATTATGTAATAATTATGTATTTTAAATTTCAAACGTATAGAATATATTTGAAACTTTTTCCCCATTGACCATAATGTAATTGAATACTTTTGATTGCCCCTGTAATTGATCTATGCACACGATTATCAAAAAATTTGAAATAACTCGACAGAATTATGTAATAATTGCGTATTTTAAATTTCAAATGATTAAAATGCATTTGAAACTTTTTCCCCATTAACCGTAATGTAATGGAATACTTTTGATTGCCCCTGTAATTGATCTATGCATCCGATTTTCATAAAATTTGAAATGACTCGACAAAATTATGTAATAAATACGTATTTTAAATTTCAAACGATTCGGTTGGGTAGTTTTTGCGTTGTTATATGCGGACGGTCAGACGGACGGACAGACGGACGGACTGAACGACCACTATAGGTGCTACGTATTATATAATTACGAACGCACCTAAAAAGAAAAAAAATATCAAAACAATTTCAGTGAAAAAGCTTATGATTTTTTTATTATAGTTTCATGAAGTTTCAGGTTTTTTATTTTATGTTTTTATTTTATATTTTATATTTTATTTTATGTTTTCTTTCTTCTTTTTATATGTATTAGAACTATCTTATTTTATGCTAGAAAAATATTTCAAACAAATATTATTTTCTTCGCTGATTAAGTATCAAAGCTTTTTAGCTGAAGATACATAAAGTAAACAAAAGGGACTATATCTGGACGTCTCCCTTGCAAATTATTGCGCATTAAATTACAAACAGATTCTTGTTTTCAGTGATTTTTTTCTTAAAAAAAAAAGTATTTTATCTTTTTTTCAAAAGACTGAACTCTTATGCTTTCATCATAAAGCTATTGCAAGAACTCTGTTTATTTTTTATTTCTTTTCAATGTTATTGCAAAATAAACTAGTAAGTTTAAAAGTTTTGAAAATATTATTCGATATTTATTGCTTGTCTATGATTAGGTTTTTCATGAAATTTCTTTAGCGTCGTATTAATTCAGGTATATATCATAACAAATTGCACAAGATTTTTGAGAAACATTTTTTATTTGTTTAGTTATAAGAACATATGTTTTTAAATGTTTTTTTTTAGTTCAACTTTGTAAATTTTCGGAATATGTAGGTACATCTAACACTTTAATTTATATAAAAAATAAGTTTTTTGACATAAAAAGTATGTAATTTTTATATTAATAACAGCAACCCGGATATTTATGGGACTCAATACATAATACAATAATTTTTAAACAAATATTGTAGTTTTATTAGAAATTCCAAAGAAGAAAAGTATAAAAATCTTGTATGGATAAAAATGTTAAATATTAAAAAAAAAAAAAAAAAAAAAAAAAAAAACCTGGATTTTGAATTGAGATTGCTATTCAACCGACAAAGACTGCAATTTTTATTTTCTTTATAATAAATAATTTTCTTTTTTATAAATAAATTTACTTTTTGTTAGAAAAAAAAAAATGACCGAGGTTTCCTTGAAAGCAACATATTGCATGCATTAAATTTTAAATTCTGTTGTCATAATTTCTAGAGCTGTATGTGTAGTTTGGCAACACTAATCTGTTTGTTGTTCCTGGATGTATTCCTGGCATTTGTCGCCGTGCCATGTAAATATTGTATAATTAATATGCATTTGTCTATTAAATTAGGTAATTTAACGGAGTAATTTGATAGCATGTTTATTTTTTAATAGACTCAACTCTAGAAATGAAGTTATTCAGAAGAGGTGAAAAACGTTTTTAAACATATAATAATTTTGTTTAATCGGGCAGGAAAATTAAAATATTTATATCTAGAGCCGAAATAGTTTATTTACTTAATATAAGTCACATTACACTCAGTTATCTATTTGGTGACATTCGGGTTGTATTATAGCGAGATTTTTATAAAACTTTTATAATGCATTCATTTTAAAGATATTTAAATATAGTTTTAATAACGGGCGGTATAAAGTATGTTTTTTATTTATTGCTATTAATATCCCTAAAATCTCATATTTTGAGTGTTGCACTTTAAAAATGACAAATATTCGAAATCCTACATATTTTCCCAAAGTTTATCCATATATCATCTCTCAGAAAATTCCTGTTATTTATCACTACAGTTTAGTTCAGAGTGATACGCCAAAAATATAAAGTCAGGTACACGGAAATCTAAATAAGCAGATTTTATATAGGAATATAGGTTCGTAAATGCAGCATTGCGACTGTAAATAGCGCTGTTGAATTCACCAAATGTAAACGCTGACTTGAATCGTCATTTCCCATCCGAAGGGATTTCAAGTAACATATGCATCATTGCATACGGAGCTTGCAGATATGCAAGCATACAGGCTGCACAACTCACACACACTGCCTGTCTAAAAACTTTTGAATCTGTAAAAAGACTAACTTCTACTGTGCGTAATAAGCTTCTTTCACAGTAAGAAATCTGCGATATCTGTCAATGCCAATGTATGTCTTTAAGCGTATAATTATCTACTCGCGCACACTGTCTTATGAAAACGCTCAAATGTTCGGCGATCCAGCATATTCCTGTCCGGGAATCTTTCCATGTTCGTTGAAGCCATCGTTCATCTGAGTAGATGCTGCATTTCCTTGCGCAGCCCATACATGAAATGCATGTCAGCAAGCTAACATTACGCAGGCGAACAGCAGTTTTTATGCAAGCCAATCTAACATGCGATAAACACTGGATCGAATCCGCCTGACTAAGCAGAACTTGATTCCAATGACACTCGAAACACGCACAATCAACTACTCAAAGTGCGAGCTCAATTGCACAGGTACAAAGACTGACCCACTGCCCTCCCTCCCTTTTTGCAATTCAACAGATACCTATATCACGTTCTAAAAATATCAAGTCATGTGGTCAGCAAGCTCTGAGTCTGGTCACGTGATCAGCAGGCTGAAAAATTGGACGCGGTCTACGCAGGCGTGAAAATCTGGATGTTTCAAAGTTCATCTGGAAGTCGGACGTCTTTCAACTAAGGTAATACTATGCTTAGTTGGAAGAGAGGTCCAAGCCCCTATCAAATTTTTTATACATCCAAGATGACGGACGTCCAAGATGGCGGGTCTGATGAGGTGGCCTGGGGTCTCGGATATGAAATCCAAGATGGCGGCCATTTCCCATGGGTTGACCAGGGGAGGTCCAAGAAAAAAAAATGACGGACGTCGAAAGAAACAAAATGGCGGACGTCCAAAATTTAAATCCACAAATAAAGCCATTTAACTGGGTCGACCTGGGGGTAAAAGAAACAAAATGGCGGACGTCCAAGATGGCGTCGATAAAATAGCATTTTAAACGCCAAAGTTGCAATTTAAAGTCTGAAAATTAAAATTTTTTGTTAATTAAATAAACAAAAAAACAAATTTTACACTGCAAACGCAATGAAACACTTTTGCAACACTAACTGAATATAAAATCAACACTTCTGACTAGAATCGTATTCGATTGTGCTGTTTCGATTATGCATGGTTCTGTTCATTTTTAAAATTGTGTAATTTTAAAGGCACCATCTTGAAAATACCTTGAAGATTTGTTGCATATGTTGTTTTATAGTGTACTAAATTGTAAAAGTTTACGATGTGTTGTTAATTTGGGGACAAAGTGTTGTGCCGCACAACACTATTTTAAGAAACTATTTTCATCAACACTATTTACAACAGTTTTCTACACAATCAACAACATTATTTTTAGAACACATTTCTGAATAGCAATACTTTTGCAACATATTAAGAAGTTATTTCTAGAGATCAGCACTTTTGCAACATATTAAGAACAGAATCAGAACACAAAACACATTTCGCAACATAATAATGTGTTGTGAATTTGAGGACAAAAGTGTTCCAAAATGTGTTTATTTTTGTGTTTTGAGTTTTTGCAGTGTAAGTTTTCAAATTGCTAGTGCACGTATTTATTTAAATTATGATCACAAAAATTAGATGAATTATGTACAAAGTATTTACAATATAAAACTGTATAAACATGAATTTTTTTCCGGAAAAAAGCTGGCTTGAGTCGCATGTAAGATAGCAGGTGCGACTAATTAAAATTTTTCATTTAGCAGGCTTATAAATAAAAATGACACTTTACCCTTTGCGGCGCACCTCATCTCCAAGGCTATTTTGGACGCTTTGGGCTCGGCTCAAACTCGTCTCCGTTGTCCACAACACTAGACTCGCCTGCCCAGAAAGAGCATCCAGGCTGCGGAGAACAAACACTTGCACTAGTAACTGGGAATCCGCATTGGTATAAAAAACCTTGTTACTTGAAATCCGTGCAGAGAATGGCTATTCAATCCCGTAAATGCTTTTATTTACTGAATTCAACTCACTTCTACTGTCTGATCACGGCATTTCTACAACCACATTCCTATACGAAATTTGCTTATTTAGATTCCCTCAACCTGTCTTTACATTTTTCACGTATCGTTCTGAACCACCCTGTATACAAATCAAAGGATGAAATTCCTTATTACTGACAACGTTCTACTTCTTTCACTACTGACTTTTTGCTGTCTCCATAAATTCACAGTGCTTTTTTAGACAGTTGCAAAAAACTATTGTAATTTTTAAAATTGTATAACTGACCAGTGAGATGTCAATGAATCTGCAGTTTTGCTTTTGCTTATTAATCATGCAGTCATTGATTCAGAAAATCCAGTTAAAATTTGTTTAGAAATGATTTTTAATGCTAATTAGAAAAATGATGGCAAATTGTCCATACTTACCTTGTGCCATACATACATACTCTCTTAGCTAAAATGCTTCACATATTCCCTATGGGGTATAAATCAAAGCTTTATGGTATCCAATCCAAAAGTTGGACAGAATCGGCCACGAACCA
The DNA here is from genome assembly GCA_964019185.1 of Maratus speculifer. Classification (NCBI taxonomy): domain Eukaryota; kingdom Metazoa; phylum Arthropoda; class Arachnida; order Araneae; family Salticidae; genus Maratus; species Maratus speculifer. The sequence goes on along the minus strand of OZ025290.1, from coordinate 47,891,870 downwards.
TAGACATGAAGCACGAGATACTTCTAAAATTTCATTTTCTTTTCGAAACAAATAATCACCTGTGATAAGGGGCAATAATTTTTTTTCTAGCATATCCACATATGATTTTGAATTCAGGTGACCTCGAATGGGCAAAACTGGTGTTGTTCGATTGGCTGCAAAACTTGCCAACGCAGTCACAGAACGTCTTCCGGATCGGCGTTTCGAAAAACAGAGGTTTATATTTTTGCAAGTCCTACTAATATTGGAAAATAATCTCTGGTGCATCCAAAATAAACTGTTTTCGATCGAAAATACTACATTTTCCCAACGAAATCCAAACGAAACGGGTTTCCTAGAAAATTCTAATCTAGGATTCTTCAGTAGTTTTGTAAGTGGTGGACTTTACAGAAGTTTAACACGTCTAACATTGGTATTCTTGTGCAGAATATTACGTATTATTCGGTCAATACATGGTAGATTCATTTCTATCTAAATTTGAGTAAAACTCGTTTTTCTTCCTCAAAAAAAATCTGGACGCGCAATTACACGTTTTTAGCGCGTAATCAGAGAAACTGGCCTATCTGTGTACATCTTTTTGCCATAATGCTTTGGATTCTTCTACAAATTATAGACTACTGCTTTAGATATGTTTATATTCTTTGCACTTTCACGTCCACTCATTCCACAGTTTCCATAAACAAAAAGTTTTTCCTTTTTTAAATTTAGATTTTTGTGTGTTTTTTGGCTTATTAGTGAAGAAGGAGAAAAATTGCATAATCTTATGGGGCAACAGTTTTAGACCACTTTAAGCAATCCTATGATATTATTAAATAGGCAAAATTTTATTTGCAGTTAAAAAATACGTGTCCTTATAATTTTTTCCGAGTAGCAACTTATTTAAATATTTTTAAATTCTTGCCTTTCAATTATTATGTGTAGTAAGAAGTTGTAAAGCGTTTTTCAGAGAAATGAATATGCAATGAAGAGTTGAGAATAATTTATTCATCAAAATAATCTCCATCATTATCTAACACCTTTTGCCATCGGTCGGGCAGTTGACGGATGCCAGCAGTGTAGAATAATTCGTCTTTTGACGCGACGAAGTCATCAACCCAATTTCGCACTTCGTCCACTGTCCGGAAGTGCACAGAAGACAAGGTATTCTGCAACGGCCGAAACAAATGATAGTCCAAAGGGGCTATGTTGGGACTATACGCCGGGAGTTCCAAAACTTCCCAGCCAAGAGTTACTAACGTGTCCTTGACTGGTTTTGCAACATGAGTCCTGGCATTGTCATGCAGCAATTTCACGGGGCGCAAACCTTGTCCAGTAAATGGACATTTTTGACCGATTTCCTGGTTCAATTGAAGCAATTGTTGCTTGTAGCGTTCAGCTGTTACACTTATACCAGGCTCAAACAGTTCGTAATAGAGCACACCCTTCATTTCCCACCAGATGCAGAGGAGAACTTTTTTGCAGTGAATGGATTGTTTCGGCGTTGATCTTGCTGCTTTGCTAGGATTCAACCAACATTTTTTGCGTTTCGGATTGTCTTGATCTCCCGTTACGATTTTCCACAAGAAAGATTGTCTCTGTTGCCTGTTTAGCAGATTCATGCAGTTGAAGACACGCTCATCCTTGTTTATATGGATCAATGCATGTGACGCCCATCGTCCTGACTTCTGAATCTTTCCCATTGCTAGTAAATGAATGCAAATCGTTTTTTGGGATATCTCTAATTGTTCGGCAAGTTCATTTTGCGTCTGAGATGCATCTTCATCAAGTACATGTTGGAAATCCTCATAACTAGCCTTCAGTGGAGCGCCGCATACGTTCTCGATCGCTAACATCAAAATCACCGTCTTTAAAACGCCGAAACCAAAATTCGCATGCAGAGCCCGATCAAGCTGAAGTTGGGCACAGGGCCTGTTAAAAAATTGCCCCCCCCCTACCTACTTATTCCCAGCGACACTTTCAGAAAAAATGTAAGTTTGTTTGATGAATTGACAAAGTTGTTTGAATAAAAAGTGCCTAGGTTAAAAGCTTTTAAAAATTTCATTGAGTCATTCAGAATATTTAAATTTTACGTTTCATATTTTATAAAACAATATTATTTGAAAAGTATTTGATTGAGGAAAAAAAATCAGCCACATAATTTGTGGGCCCCTGAAATTGGTGGTCCCAGGACCAAGGCCCCAGAGGCCCATGCGTTAATCAGGCCCTGTTCGCATGTGCTTTTCGATACGATTTCCTCTCCAAGAACAGAACAGATTGATTGAGATGCTTTTGAAGCATTTTTTCCTGGGTGAAATACATAACGAATGCAGTGACGAATAAATGACTTATCATATGACATCTTTGACCTTCAAAATTTCAACTTTACTTTCACTTTTCTCATAGCGTTGGCGTCGATTTGAAAACGCTGAAATAGTTCTTATCACATGACACAAATGCGGTCTGCTGATTGGTGCGCTATTTCGCGTTAAACGCCAGACAAAATTCGCTTTAAAACTTCTTACTACACCTAATATTCTTCAAATTTTTAACTTAAATTTTGTTTGGAAATCCTCAAAACAATTTAATATACTTTTTTACCATACAAATTTAATACATACTATACACCATTTTTAACATACCATAATTTAATATGCTTTTTTACCATACAAATATTTGCATAATTTTTTTCTATCCAAGCAGCTCCTGCATTTGACGAGTTTTTGCTTGTCCTTATAATTTTTTTTCATCGCTGCATTCTAAACTACATTATTTTTTAATGTATACTTATTTGAATGTTGAATAACCTAAGATTCTGAGTGATCATGAATGATGCTATTGTATATTTTCTGTCTCTAAAATTATTCATCATAATTTTAATTTTAAAATATACAGTGAAATTATCTAATTATGTATGAGTGTCTTAAAAAAATCTTAATTGTATAGAAAGAAAAAATTTTTGATTTTTTTTAGCAATTGAATAGGGCTCTATCAGACTGAATTGAGCTTGGTTTCCTTGATTTTTTTTTTTAACCAGAAATGTTGTTACTTGCACTAAGTGATAGCCCAATATGATCATACATTTTGCATTTAATATTTGATTCAAACACTTTTGTTAACATATTTAACTCATTTAAAATATTTTTACCTGCATTTTCTGAATATTTAGAATAAATTTCTTCTTGATCTCTTACTTTTTGTAACAGTTATAGTTGCAGAATTATAGTTTTCAACTGCTTATGCACTGCCTTCATCAAAACCTTTCAAACTTTTTCGTGGATAATACTTTCCTTTGTGCTTTTTAAAAACTTTATTTTGCGATCTTGACACTATTTTTCACTCGTAAATATAAAAAAAACATAATAAAAGACTCAAAAAATAATAAAACTTTCAGAAAATAAAAAGAAAACTACCATGTCAATGCAAAGCTCAACTAGCAAACTAAACAAACACAAAAACACGAGTTGTTTATTTCAAAGTAAATCAAAATGTATCGATTAAAATAAATTGAGTGCGATTAAGTAAATCCCTTTTCCGTTTCAATCATCTAAGTGTTTGGCACGTAATATTCGATTCACTAAGCTCGTGGTTTCACTACAATGTAAGAAATATTTAAAATAATATACTTCTATAGATTTAATGAATTTTTAATGCATTGAAGAATGATCAATACTCTCAAGGATTATATTCATTATTTTTAATTAAGTTTTTTTTAATGTTGATAGAATAATATTTTTTTAGCATTTAAAGCAAAGTGCAGAGAAAACAAAATTATAATTTTACCCTTTGACAAGGCCTTCAGAGGGCTAAAACATAGAGAAAATAAATTCTGAGGCTAAGCAACGAAGAACAGAGGGAGATAGCTTTCAGCGTTTACGTTCTCAGCTCTTTAAATGGGTCTGGTCGAGAAATATGAGGAGATAAACAAACATAATTACTAAAAATTTTCTGACTCTTGGTTTTCGTAGAAGCAAAAGTAATATATCAGTAAAAGGAGGAGAAATAGAAGATTTAAAATATTAAAAATTCGAAAATTTGATATATATTTTAGGTTTTGACCTTCAAACTGCCATTAAAATTCTGTAAAAGGCGCCCATTCCGAAAGGGTTAAAAACACTCGATGAAATATGAGATCCACAAATCATATTTAAAATTTCATGCAATGAAGATGATAAACTAATAATAAACATTTTCATTTTTAGCAAGTAAATATTTTTTTATATTATTTTTGATATTTGATATTTATTATGTAATTTCCTTATTTAAATAAACCTGTTTCCAACATAACGTTTCGTTATTTTAAAGTTGGTAAAAGTTTTGACACCAATAATAATCATAATAACAATAACTAACAAGGGGACCACCAAACATGGTGCTTACAGATTTTGATGAATTCAAAGTATATTGTAGGGGTCATACCATTAATTATACGGCTGAAAAGGTTCTTTCAATTAGGCCTTAGTTTTTGAGAAATTGGGGGTCAAAGTTCAGCGTATATTTCAAATACTTATTAGTAAAGCTGTTTGTGAACAGCTTCGTGGCTGCGCGGTAACGTGCGAGATTCCAGACCCGAACGTGGCGGGTTCAACTCCAAGTTGGAGGGTTTTTTTCTTCTTTATATGTTTCGTATATGTTAAATGTTTTAAGCAGAATTGGAAATTCTACAGCTTTCAACTTATTAATATTTTCTTATGGGGATAGTTTACTTTTTTAATTTTTTTTTCTTATTTAAAAAAGTACGGTTCAAATGATAAACTAATTGCACTTCAAAATTCATAAAAGAAATAAAAATAAATAAAAAATGCGTATATAATTAAAATTTTCAAACTTATAAAAATTTTGAATATTTTAAAATCCCTTCTTCTTTAAATATTAATGATTTTGCTCATTTACATTTATATATATTGCTAAAGTAAAAAAAAAAAAACCATACCTTTGTAAATTCATTAAATTCACATTCTTCATTCAATATCCGTTCATCTGCCTCAATAAATTGTCGATTATCTCATATTTGTAACATTGAATTATGAAATTCTTCAGCTATAGCAATTGAAGAAAAGGAAATCCGGTTGGGAATTTGTAAGCAGATTATCATTTTGTAACAACATCTCGCAATATTTTAATGCATCCGTAACTTCGCCTTTTTGTTCCTTTTCCAAACGAAAACTTTCTGTACTAGTGCTGCTTCCTTCCATTACAGTATTTTTAGCATTCAACCTTCGTTCGACACAAACCTACCTTCGCTCAATTTTCATACCAGAATTTCAGCTATACATATACATACCAATATTTCAAATCTTTTATTTGTCTGCAAAAGAAACAAAATGACCACAGCAAAAACAATTTCTATTTTTGCTTGATTTTACCGAGAAAATATAAGCAGACGTATAAAATAAATATATATCATTTTATGTATCGTAAATTCTAATTTCATTAGCAGACGGCTTTTCCAATCTAGTTGATTTTTTATGAATAGTGAATTTGTTAATATATATGTTACAGGCCAAACCCGATTTTAGGCCAAACTAGATTGGCCTAGTCCAAACTAGTCTATCCTAACGCCCATCGGATAAACCAGTTTTTCCGAGGCCAAACTAGTCTATCCTAACGCCCATCGGATAAACTAGTTTTTCCTAGGCCAAACTAGTCTATCCGAACGCCCATCGGATAAACTAGTTTTTCCTAGGCCAAACTAGTCTATTCGAACACCCATCGGATAAACTAGATTTTCCTAGGCCAAATTAGTTTGGCCGAACGGTCATTAGGATGAATTAGTTTAGCCTACTATTCATTGGTTTGAACTAGTTTATCCTAGGCCGAATTAGATTGTCCTAGGCCAATTCAATTTGGCGTGATTTTATTGAATTTAAAGAACGCCACGACGCCAACTTTCTTGTTTTGATCTAATTTAGCCTAGGCCGATGCAATTCGACGCGATTTTAACTCACAGACTGTCAAAGCCTGAGAGCTAATGTGCTCGCAGATTCTGTGTGTGTGTATGTAACCATGTACGTACGTATGTACATACTTATGTACGTACGTATGTAGGACTAATATAAAGGACTAATGTGTAACTAATATAACGCGAGCACTCTGGTGTTGGAATTTGGACGCGATTTAGTTCAAGCCAGCCGGCTTCACCCTCTATCGGGCCCCTTCTTTTATATAAAATCTTGAAACGGACGTATGTTGATGTGGTGGTTACTCGATAACCCCCCCATATGTTTAGTTTAATTCATTTTTATTAGCCATTTTATTTCTTATTACCTCCTTTTAATTAATGTTCTCAATTTAAATTTTATTTCGATTTCGTTTCTTTTCTTTTCGTCGCCTGTAATGTTTTGTTTCTTACTTAGCTTTCGAATGTTCCAAGCCGGTAAAATCCTGTTCGAAGTCATTCCTTCCGGTTTGGAGATCCTTCGAGAACATTCTGGCTTGTTCTATGGGTGGAACTTCCGCTTATTCAGTCACCCCCCTTAACCTATCAAATTAGTTTCCGCAGGTGACGTATTTTAAGCCATTGAGTGCATGGCCACCTGCTTTGGCCTCCCTTCTCTACGTGTTTATCAATTCTGTTTTTATTAAATTCATATTTCTCCATTCTTTGCATCGTAACTTGGCTTATTTTTTCCTCGCTCCCCTCTTTCGCTCGCTGCCAACTTGGCGCCTTTCGGATTTACAGTAACCCTTCCTTTTTTTCCCTCCGGGCTCTCGCCCACCAGTCAGTCGCGCTGTTAGACTCCTGCCGTAATGGATGCGGATGGTTGATCAGAGATTTTAGTGGAATTCCGGGGCAAAGGGTGCTCCCCCCGATACCGTTGGACCGAACAAGTGTTGATTCTTAAAATGTCCACCCCAGGATTACTCGGTTGATTTTTTAAGGCTGCGAGTAGCAAGGCATCAATCCTAAGCATCCAGAAAATGATCATGTGTGTTACCTCTTCCAGGGTACAGATGTTAAGTAAAGTTATATCATCATTTGTCTCCATATCTTGTTCGTCAAATATCTCATCAAAATCTTTAACCAAATTCGTTCCTCATTCTTCAATATTACTTTGTTTGTTCTCTCCCCTCTGAAGGAAATATGCGGAGGTGATCACTCTCATCCAAGTTATGAGTTATTTCATTCATAAAGTAATTATTTCATCATATCATTATTTGGCCAACATTATATATATAAATCTTGAAATATCACGGGGCGTTCCAAAGGAAAATATTGTACATCTCTATGTAAAATTTTCGTCTGATATATTTATATTTGAAAGTACATATCCATAAGTGATGTTTGAAGAAAATAATAATTTCTTCCCTTTTTTCGTATCATGAGAAATTTTATAGTTCATGCTGTCAAGACATATAAAAAATGTGTTATGAAAGAGAATTTTGTTTTTAGAAGATATCAATTTTATAATTATCATCTGTTGTGAAATTGTTACTTCAGAGTACATGATTAATATGTACGAGTGCATAAAATATATATCTGTGAAGAAATATTTATATTCGTAAAAAAATAAATAAGTTTTCATGAAATAAAAAATATTCATCTTCAAAAATCTGTCTACGTTTTAATTCCTGTGCATGAGTCTGGATTAATTGTTCTTCAAAAGGCAAGGACTTTACAGGTAACTTTTACTTTTTCAATTTTATATTTTTTATAATTTTGTGTTTGATTTTTATCATCATGGATAAAGATTTCTCTATTATTTTAAATGAAGCAATGATGGTCATTTTTGGGTCGTTTTGCCGGCCTCCATTCTTCGCAATGTATTAGTCACTTTCACGATCACTTTGGCCTAATTGTGGGTAGAAACAAATAAACAAGTGTTTCTCCTCCCATCTCTTCTTCTCACCCACTAAAGTAAACACAACAGTTGAAGCGAACGAACTTCGAAGTGAAAAAAATATGATGATGAATATTTAAGAAAAAGGATTTTGCATCGAAATACCACTATTTTCTAATAGTAGTTTTTGTAAAAATGTTATATTCTGGCTGGAACTTTTTGAAACTTTGTGATAGTTTATCGCATATGATATAATTTAAAAAAAAAAAGAGTTACATTTCGGCGCGAAAGAGGATGTGGTTGCGAACAAAATCAGGAAATATAACGGAAATTCTATGTTTTAAAGCACCGCGACCTCAAGTAACACATCTACTAATAGGTTGTTTAACGGAGTTTCATTCAAATACAGTTTTGTTAATAATACAGTACGCTCCCTGGTGTTGGAATGAGGAACTAATATAACGTGGCTTAGTTAAAACTTGCTGGCTTCGCCCGCTATTGGACTGGCGCGGGCAGCGGGGATATGGTTCGAATTTCGTTCGCTTCGAGGTTCTTTCGAAAAGGAAGGTTACATTCGGTGGTGCGTACTCAGCATGCTTGCTACGATTTAAATTTTGTTCGCTTCGAAGTTCATTCGAAAAGGAAGAGTGCATTCGGCAGTACGCGTGCAGCACACCTGCTATACGCTGCCGCAGTCTGTGGGGACGCGGCTGAAGAACTAATGCACGAAATTTAATAAAAAAAATATAATCAGGTAGTCTCTGATCTAAATTGATGCTGATTAGTTTTTGGTGTAAATCGTTCATCAGGTGGAGTACTGTTTGGCATTTTTTACGATTTACGCATCAGCTTTATCTTAATAGCTAATACAATCAAATTTCCATCGAACTTTAGATACAGTTCGTCCATGACATGAGTTGGTGTTGTTTTTATTTTGAAGTAAATCACTCAACATGGCTATGATATGCTGCATTTTTTACAATTTTCACAATAGCTGTATCTCAAGAACTAATAGACGGAATTTAATAAAAATTTATATTCAGATAGTCCCTGATATAAATCGATAGTGATTACTTTTTCATGTAAATAGTTCAACAGATGGCGCTTCTAAAGTGCGTTTTTACTGATTTGCATTAACACTATTTCAATAACTAATTTACGGATTTTCATCAAACTTCCGAATCAGTAAATCCGTGATATGAACTAAATCTTTTTACGTATTCGTGTTAATTGCTCAATAGGTGGCGCTGTTGTGCTCAATTTTCCCGATTCCTGAAATAGTTTTGTTGCAAGAATTAATGCACGAATTTTCATCAAACTTTAGATTCAGTAAGTCCCTGATATAAATTAGTATTCTGTAGTTTTGGTGTAAATCTCTTGAAAGGTAGCGCCGCTATACGGTATTATTCGTGATTATTGCAATAGCTCTATCTCAGGATCTAATGCATGGATTTTCATGAAACTCCAGATTCTGTTAGTCCTTGATATAAAAAAGTACAAAAGTACTTTTTAGTTTTTGGAGTAAATCGTGCAACAGGTGGCGCTGCTATGTGACATTATTCATGATTATCGCAATATCTCAAGAAGAAATGCACGGATTTTCATCAAACTTCAAATTCAGTTAGTCCCTGATATAAATTAATATTCTTTTGTTTTTAGAGTAAATGGCTCAATAGGTAGCGCTTCTATCCAGTTTTTTTATGACTTCTGCGATAATTCAAATATCTGAAATAGTACTAATACACAGATTTTCATCAAATTTCAGCTTGAATTAGAGTTCGAAAGACGTTGTTACGGATTTTTCAAAAAGTTCCGGCAAGAATTTAACATTTTTACAAAAATTGCTATTAGAAAATAGTGGTATTTCGATGCGGAATCCTTTTTCTTAAGTATTTATCATCATGTTTCTTTCTTTTCGATTCAACATTCGTAAATACCTAAATCGCGTTGTATTAGTTCCAAATTCCAACACCAGGGTGCTCGCATTAGTTCCACATTCCATCAACAGGGAGCTCACCTTATTACTAACAAAACTGTATCTTAATAAAACTCCGTTAAAGAATCTATCAGTAGATATGTTACTCGATGTCGCGGTGCTTCAAAACAAGAATTTGAGATTTTTGAAAAAATCACTATTCTTCAATAGCGGCATTAAATGCGAAATATATTTTTATAAATTTATATCATATGTCATAAACTATCTTAAAGTTTCAAATAGATCAACCTAGAATTTCCGTTATATTTCCTGATTTTGTTTGCCCCCTCCCCCTCTTTCCCTTTCGTAATGGGACTTTTTATACAATTTTTTATCACATGTTATAAACTATCATAAAGTTTCAACAATTCCAACAAAAATTTAACATTTTTACAAAAATTACTAATAGAAAATAGTGGTATTTGATTCGGCATCTTTTTTCTTAAATATTTAACATCATGTTACATTATGTTTCAAAAAGTTTCACAAAATTGGTAATATTTAATTAGCAGCTAAAACTTTAAAAAACGCTGAGCTTTTTTTAAAAAAATCTAGCGTCCCCTTACTCTACCTCCCCGCCGTATCCTAAATTTCAAGTGTCATGCTTTATTTAAGCTTTTTCTTATTTTGAAAAGGATTCGGATATTTACTTTTTTAATATGAACAATTTCGCGTGAAGTGATGTGTGTGAAAACAAAAATCTTTTCATAAAACCAAAAGTTTCTACCCGATTGAAAAAATAATCCGCTCTATCTTTATATTTAAACTCAGAACCCCCCAAAATTAATCAGGTAAACGCCTTATCAGAAGAAACCTACATCTAAAATTTGAAACAAATCGGTAAATTATCCCTGAAAAATCTATTTACATAAATTAAGAGTGTTACCCCTTATTCCTCCTTTCTTTATATGTAAACTTTGAACACCCACAACTAATCATGGATGTACCTTATCAAACTGATATTGTACCTAAAATTTTAATAAAATCTGATACTTTTGCATGAAAACTGACTTAACGAAATTAAGGAGTGGGGGGGGGGTGCGATTTAGCCTTTTGTTCCCCTTCCCTTATTCTTATCCAATGAACCCCTGAAACTAATCAGGAAAGTGAAATAGGATAAATCTATGTCCAAATTTTGAAGCAAATTGGATATTTCTATCAGGAGTTATCGCATTACGTACATACGTGCGTACATCCGTACATACATACGTACATGGTTACATACACACACATAGAATCTGCGTGCACATTAGCTCTCATACTTTGATAGTCTGTGAGCTAAAATCGCGTCAAACTGCATTGGCCTAGGCTAAATTAGATCAAAACTAGAAAGTTGGCGCCGTGGCGGTCTGTAGATTAAAAAAAATCACGCCAAATTGAATTGGCCTAGGACAATCTAGTTCGGCCTAGGATAAACTAATTCAAACCAATGAATAGCAGGCTAAACTAGTTCATCCTAATGACCGTTCGGCCAAACTAGTTTGGCCTCGGAAAATCTAGTTTATCCGATGGGCGTTCGGATAAACTAGTTTGGCCTAGGAAAAACTAGTTTATCCGATGGGCGTTCGGATAGACTAGTTTGGCCTAGGAAAAACTAGTTTATCCGATGGGCGTTAGGATAGACTAGTTTGGCCTAGGAAAAACTAGTTTATCCGATGGGCGTTAGGATAGACTAGTTTGGACTAGGCCAATCTAGTTTGGCCTAAAATCGGGTTTGGCCTGTAACATATATATATATATATATAAACAAATATAAATAATAAATAACTATATATATATATATTAACAAATGTAGATAATATATATATATATATATATATATATATATATATATATATATATATATACAATCTGTCATTTCTCATTTGTGCAAACGAATAAATAATGTTGAGGTTGAACGTTACAGATAAATGTATTTAAAGATCCGTAAAAAATTGGATAATATTTTAGCACTACTGCATTAATATTTTATTACATTTTCGAAGGTATGCATTATTTGAATTAACTAATCCTAATCCTATAAATGTTTGAGAAATTGCACCTGAAAATTATTTTGTATAATTTATAGAAAAAAAGGATAAATTTTCATTTAAAATATTCCACAAAAAAAGCGATAGAAAAAAAATATTATTTCAGAATTGTGCTTAGAAAAGAAATTACATAATAATTAATAAAAAAGGGTTAAAGGCATAAATTCGTTATGCAGTTTTGTCAATAAAAATATTAGTTTAAAAATTGCAGATAAAAAGAAATTTTCATGCAATACATTCGAAAATATAAATTTACTTTATTAAGAAAATATCGAAAAGTTCAAAGCTGTAGAATTCCCAATTGTGCTCAAAATATGTAACATGTAAAAGGTATATAAAGAAAGAAATAAAAAGCACCAACTTGGATTTTTTTTTTACTTAGCAATATATATAAATGTAATTGAGCAAAATTATCAATAATTAAAGTAGAAGGGATTTTAAAATATTCAAAATTTTTATACTTTTGAAACTTTTAATTATAAATATGCATTATTTATTTATTTTTATTTATTTTTATTTATTTTATGAATTTTGAAGTGCAATTAGTTTATCATTTGAACCATACTTTTTTAAATAAGGAAAAAAAAAAATGAAAAAAGTAAACTATCCCCATAAGAAAATATTAATAAGTTGAAAGCTGTAGAATTTCCAATTCTACTTAAAAAATTTAACATATACGTTCTTTATATATAATATATAAAGAAGAAAATAAAAAAGCTCCAACTTGGAGTTGAACCCGCCACGTTCGGGTCTGGAATCTCGCACGTTTCCGCGGAGCCACGAAGCTGTTGACAAGCGGCTTTACTAATAAGTATTTAAAATATACGCTGAACTTTGACCCCCCAATTTCTCAAAAACTAAGGCCCATTTGAAAGAACCCTTTCAGCCGAATAATTAATGGTATGACCCCTACAATATACTTTGAATTCATCAAAATCTGTGAGCACCATGTTTGGTGGTCCTTTTGTAAGACATAATAATAAGGAAATAGTAAATAATTTTACGGGATAAAATACATTTTGAAATTAGTTTTTCAAATATGATTTTGATTGGATAGATCACAATTTATTGCCTTGAATTTTTATATCAGTTCAACAACTGCAAATACACTCGACAGAATTCTCGTATGATCTAAATTTCTGTTCAGCTAATTCCATTAGATTAGACAAACAATAATTTTTTCTTTTAAGCTAACATCCATCATTCCATAAATTTGTAGCGTAATGGATAGTAATTAATCGCAGTGTGATGGGAAGTTACGTGAAGTTATAATATTATATAATTAAACATCTTGTATCAATCATCCAAGCACGATTAATGTTAATTTACCTAAGAAGTACGGTTCTCTATCTATACAACATGCATCACGAATTCTTAACGAAGTGGCTTGATAATATTACCTTAGTTTAACTTACATTGTTAACAAGAAGTGTATCATGGACAAATTAAACAAAATCATTGTTGTAATTTTGTTTAATCTATTCACAGCGTTCCTGTTTTTCAACTTTTTAATTTGAGGTTTAGTATTGAAACATAACTGGAATTAATATTTATTCAGGCATACAATTATCATGAAATGCTACTTTATATAAAATCTTTTACATTGTTTGTAAAAGTATTTGAGAATTTAAATTAACAAATTTATTTAACATTTAATAATTTATTTAATATTGGTTGTAAAATTTTTCCAAATATTACTATGATGATTAGAAAATAAAAATTATCATTTAAATATTAATAATTAAGGAGTGCAAACATTTAATTTCGAAAATAAGTTCAACGGTTCTCAATTAACAGTAAATTATATTATGTTTGTTCTGATCTGTGACACAGTGGAATGCATAGAAAAATAATAATAATCATTTAAAAACAATTTTTAATTTGTTTCTAAGTATATCATGAACAAATTAAACAAAGTCATTAATACTAGATTAAATGGAAATTTTACGTCTCTTATAAAGTCATTAATGTGGTATTTTTGTTTAATGTACGCATAGTGTTTTATTTTCAACATTTTAACTATAGTCACGGCATTAAAATATAGCTAGAATTAATATTTATTCAGGCATACAATTATTACATAAAATCGCCTTACATAAAATCATTTTTTACTTGTTAGATTATTTGAGAATTTAAATTTAGAAATTTATCTAATATTGATTTGCCAAAATTTTTGAAATATTGCTATGAGACTTAAAACTTAAAAATTATTATTTAAATGTGGATAATTAAGGAGTGCAAACATTTCATTCGGAAAATAAGTTCAACAGTTCTTAATCATCAGTAAATGGTATGATGTTTGTTCTGATCTATGATACAGTGAAATGCATAAAAAAAAATAAAATAATAATAATCATTTAAAAACAATTTTTTAATTTGTTTATAAGTTTGACATGAACTAATTAAACAAAATTATTGTAGAATTTTGTTAATCTTCCATAGGATTCTTTTTTCAATATTTTGGAGTCCCAGCATTAAAGTTGAGCTAGAATTAATATTTATTCAGGCGTACAATTATCATGTATCATCGCCTTATATAAAATAATTTTTTGCTTGTTAGAATATCTGAGAAATTTAAATTTACAAATTTATCTAACATTCATTGCCAAAATGTCTAAATATTACTATGAGGCTTAGGAATTAAAAAAATATCATTTAAACATAAAAATTCAAGAGAACAAACATTATATTTGGAAAATAGTAAACGATGTAATATTTTTTTTTGATCTATCCTTTTAGTGAAATACATAAAAAAATAAATGATAACCAATTGAAACATTTTTCAAACTTGCTTATAATTATTCACGTGCAATTTAAAACTGTCATTTTTTTAAATTAGAAATTTAAATCTGTTATTAATATTTCTTCTTCTTTTTTTTCAGCGGAAAAAAATGGATGACTTGATTTCATTATGAAATAGGTAAGTAAAGACATATTTTTATCCTTATCTATTCTCAAACATTCGGATATAGAATATTATTCTTATTTGTTTATAAATAATGATGCTTTATAACAGCAATGCACATGGTTCTCGAACCGTGATATATTATACTTCCATTTCAGTAAAAATAACATATTATATTTCGATTTTGAATTTCAGTCTCTAAAAAGTAGTAGTTTTTACCGGACCGATTAGTTATTTCTGTTTTTGATATGAATAAATGACTCAAGTTGTATATATATATATATATATATTATATATAGATTCAGTTTCTGTTAAGTACAGTATAAATTTTTAATTTTGTTCGATAAAAATGCTATGCTCAAAATGTGTGTTTTCATTTTAGGCTATTAATTAATTTCAAAATAAGTAATTTTTAATTTAACTTTTGCTATGTCTTTAATCAAAAATTTAAAGTTAAGAAATAAAGGATGTAAATAGCTTACATTTTAAGTTATTTTTAAAATAATTAAAATTTTACAACCGAAGTTTTTACTGTGAAAGAAAAAGTTATTTTTACTATTCAATTCTGAACCATCCTCCCCCCCCCCCCCCAAAAAAAAAAGAAAAAAAAGAGACTTGGCAAAATAAAAAAAATTCTTTCTCAATACAAAATCAAAAGCGATTTGATTACGCTGTAAAAGGTGCTTTCCTATTATGAGAAAAGATGCGTTTCCTTTAAAATACCGTGAAAATGCGGAATTTTTTCCAATAGAAATTTTTTTATGTTTACTTAAATAGCAATTTTGTTCGGATTGTGGGAGAAAATTTTCTTTCTTTCTTTTTTTTTTTTTCTTTCTTTTTTTTTTTATTAATCGAGATTTGAAATGCATATTTTAGAGCAGTAAAAAATTTCAAGCATCAATTTAGATAATTGCATTTCCCCAATTTATTTCCGTTTTAAATCGCCATTCTTAAAATACTGTAAATGCACGATTGTATTTCTTTAGCAAACGATACAGATGATAATATTTTTTCTTATAATTTTTTCCGAAATAATTACTTTCTTCTATACTTTCTTCTATCTTCAATAGAAGAAAGTATTGTAATCGAAATTTTTTTCGACTTCCGGTTTTCGACGGATTTACACGTTTTAGGGATCAGAGATTCCAAAAAATATGTTTTTACAAAATGTCTGTCTGTCCGTGTATCTCTCTCTGTGTGTGTGTGTCTGTATGTCGCCATTCTACCATCAAAAAGTGTATGAAGTTATGCTTATAATTGAACCAAATTTTTTGTGAATGTTTTTGGCTGTGGCAAGCAGGTTCTCCTTCAGTTTTGAAATATTCCGCGGAAGGGGGCGTTGCAATCGCGATTTTTGTGCCATTTTCAATATTGTACCGACAAAAGTATATGAAGTTATGCATCGAATTTAACCAAATTCTTTGTGTATGTGTATGACTATGGCTAGTTGGTCCTCTCTGAATTAGAAAAAAATCCGCCGGAAGGGGACGCTGCAATCGCCATTTTTGTGCCATTTTCCATATTGTACCGACCAAAAGTATATGAAGTTATGCATCGAATTGAAACAAATTTTTAGTGTATGTGTATGACTATGGCTAGTTGGTCCTCCCTGAATTTGAAAAAAATCCGCTGGAAGGGGGCGCTGCAATCACCATTTTTGAGCTATTTTCAATATTGTACCGACCAAAAGTATATGAAGTTATGCATCGAATTGAACCAAATTTTTTGTGTAAGTGTATGACTATGGTTAGTTAGTCCTCCCTGAATTTGAAAAAATCCACCGGAAGGGGGCGCTGCAATCGCGATCTATGTGCCATTTTCAATTTTGTACCGACCAAAAGTATATGAAGTTATGCATCAAATTGAACCAATTTGTTTTTGTATCTGTATGACTATGGCTAGTTGGTCCTCCCTGAATTTGAAAAAATCCGTCGGAAGGGGGCGCTGCAATCGCGATTTTTGTGCCATTTTCAATATTGTACCGACCAAAAGTACATGAAGTTATGCATCGAATTGAACGAAATTTTTTGTGTAAGTGTATGGCTATGGCTAATTGGATCGTTCTGAATCTGAAAAAAATCCACCGGAAGGGGGCACTGCAATACTGAATTTTATGCCATTTTCAATATTGCACCACATAAAACTGTATGAAGGTAGTTCTAGAACTGAACTAAAGATTTTGTATTTTTTGGTAAGGCAAGTAGGTCCTCCCTGAATTTGAAAAAAAAATCTGCTTATCATTCTATTGTCCATCGGCTCATGCAGAGACGGAAATTCGTTTTTACTCCGATTAATTGATTGTAGTAGAAATTTAAGATGAAAATCAAAGTTGGTAAGGTATTGAATTAAAATTATTAAAGCATTAAAATGAGTAACTATTTTTTTTAATATTAAAATGTATGTATGAGATAGAAGAAAGTTTTGGGATTGGCACATCCAACTAGTTTTTTTATGCAAAAATCGTTTCAGAGTACTTCTTATAAAGCTTAAACATTTTTAAAGTTTGTTAGTCAGAATTTAAAAAAGCTATTTTTGTAAAATCACAACACAGTTGCAAAAATAAATATCTACATAAAAGTTTACCTATTGACAATCCTTCGTTATTTGTATCAGATACAGTTTCTTTCTTTGTTTAATAATTTTTTATAATCATAACGTTAAATATTCAACTGTTTTTATTTAACATGCTCACTGCACTTGTTTGTATGCCGGCGACGCTCTAGAGCGTCAATAATCTGGAGCACCACTTAAAGTGATCAAAATCCTTTATTATTCTCACCAGTTATAAATATATATGTTACAGGCCAAACCCGATTTTAGGCCAAACTAGATTGGTCTAGGCCAAACCGGTCTATCCTAACGCCCATCGGATAAACTAGTTTTTCCTAGGCTAAACCGGTCTATCCTAACGCCCATCGGACAAACTAGTTTTTCCTAGGCCAAACCGGTTTATCCTAACGCCCATCGGATAAACTAGTTTTTCCTAGGCCAAACTAGTCTATCCTAAGGCCCATAGGACAAACTAGATTTTCCTAGGCCAAACTAGTTTGGCCTAACTCTTATAGGATGAACTAGTTTAGACTGCTGTTTATTGGTCTGAACTAGTTTATTCTAGGTCAATTCAATTTGGCGTGCTTTTATTGAATTCAATGACCGCCTCAACGCCAACATTCTTGTTTGTCCTAGGCTGATCTAGTTTATTCTAGGCCATTGTAGTTTTACGTGTTTTTAGCTTACAGGTTCTGTATGTATGCATGCATATACACATATATGTATGTATATGCGTAACGCGATAACTGTTGATAGAAATAATGTAATTGGACATGTTTTTAACTCATAAGGCTACCAAAGCCTAAGAACTAATGCGCCCGTAGGTTCTGTATCTATGCATTTACGTAAGTGCGTAACGCAATTATTCTTCATAGAAATAATCGATTTGCATCAAACTTTCAATGTAGGTTTACTCTTATAAGGAGCTTTTTTGATTACTTTTGGAGGTCATTGGAGAAGAATAAGTGGGGGAGGGGGAGGGAACGAGAGGCTGATTCGCCCCTTCTCTTAATTCAAATAAATGGGTTTCCATGCATTATTAGCATATTTTATTCAAATTTTAGATATAAAAGCATTCTCTTGAGGAGCCTCCATGATTAGTTATGAGTGTTCATTGTTTAAGTATAAAGGGAGGGAGGAGTAGGAGTAACGCCCCATAATTTATGTAAATGCTTTTTTCACGCAGAATTTACTGATTTGCTTCAAATTTCAGAAATAAATTCATTCTCGTAAAGCGCTTCCCTAATTAGTTTTGGTGTTAATTGAATAAAAACAACGAGAATAACGGGGGGATCCCGACTAATTTTGGCAAATGCGTTTTTTCATGCAGAATTAACCGATTTGCTCCAAATCTTGGATTTGTTCATTCTAATGAAGCGCTTCACTGACAAATTTTCATGGTTCTTCGGTTAAAAATAAGGGGGAAATTTACAATTTATTTCTTTCCTTAAATTAGAGAAATTGGTAATAATACCGAATTATCCAATTTGCTTAAAATTTTGGACATGAATTCATTTGATCAGGCACTTCTTTAATTAATTTGAGTTTTTCTTTTTTTTTTAAGTATAATGGGGTAGTGGACGTTTTATCGCCTTCCTTAAATTAAATAAATATGTTTTTATGCAAATTTATCCGATTTGCCGTAAACTTTGAACATAGTTTTTTTAAGAAGAATCACTGAATAGTTTTGAGGGTTTAATGAGTAAGTATAAAGGGAGGAATGGTAGATTACCTTCCTTAAATCAGATGAATTGTTTTTTGAGCAGAATTATCTGATTTGCTTCAATTTTTGGGTAATTGTTTAAATTTATAAAGTGCATCTGTGATTAGTTTTGGGGGTTCAATGGTTAAGTATAATTGGGGGAAATGGGAAAAAGTAATCCAACTTACTTTATTTTTCGAGGGTGTTATTCTTTAAAAAAAAATAACGCTGTAATACACAATTAGTGTAAACAGCCTGTGAATGTAAAGCCATCACTTTTATTGGGCAATATTCTTTTAAATATTGTCCCGACTACCGCTCCATAGCTAACCTTGTGCAAAGTGGTTTTGTTATCACCCTTATATAATGTATTTTATTCGAAGGGTTGTAGAATACTGTCAGAGGTTTGCACGGGCCGGAATTTCCAGGCCCCCGCCTGACCGGGCCGCCAGGCCTCTAAATTTGTTGTGTTACCTACATTGCCCTTTCTTTTAGAGTTGTGGATTTTTATTGTTTAAGTCTAAAATTTAGACTTAAACAATAAACATCCACAACTAATCACGGAGGCGCCTTGTCACAATGATCCTATATCTAAAATTTAAAATGAAAACTAATAATTATGCATAATAAATCCATTTTTCTAAATTAAAGGTGGGGATTAGCCTCCCGTTCGCCCCCCTTTATTCTTATCCAATGAATTCCCAAAATTAATCAGAAATGTGTACCTTATTAGAATGAATCTACATCCAAAATTTGAACCAAATCGGATATCTCTATCAAGAGTTGGCCTAGGATAAACTAGATCAGCCTAGGACAAACAAGAATGTTCGCGTTGAGGCGGGTTATTGAATTCAATAAAATCACGCCAAAATGAATTGGTCTAGGATAAACTAGTTCAGATCAATAAACGGCAGTCTAAACTAGTTTATCCTATAAAAGTTAGGCCAAACTAGTTTGGCCTAGGAAAATCTAGTTTGTCCTATGGGCCTTAGGATAGACTAGTTTGGCCTAGGAAAAACTAGTTTATCCGATGGGCGCTAGGATAAACCGGTTTGGCCTAGGAAAAACTAGTTTATCCGATGGGCGTTAGGATAGACCGGTTTGGCTTAGTGAAATCTAGTTTATCCGATGAGTGTTAGGATAGACCAGTTTGGCCTAGGCCAATCTAGTTTAGCCTAGGCCAATCTAGTTTGGCCTAAAATCGGGTTTAGCCTGTAACACACACACATATATATATATATATATATATATATATATATATATATTTGTAAAATTTACCTCATTCAATCATAGTATTTTCATGATTCAATTACAGATGATTTTTTGTTTTTAAAAAATCATTGATGAAAGATTAAACATAGCGCAAAAGCTTTTCGTTGCTGTGGTATTAAAACACTGTTCTGTAATCCGACTTTTCAGGATGGAAATGTAATTTTTAATGGCAACGAATTTGTTAATGAATCATAACGACTGCAGTCAACTCTCCTGGCCATGGTGGATGCGACCCCAGAATCCTCAGTCCAAGGGCTAACTATTGCTATATCCACCGCAGAGAGTATATAAAGCTGAAGTCTGTTTTCGCGATTGATTAAATAAAGTCAATTGCATATTAAGGCCCCACAATAGTCACTGAAAATGTCCCGGATGATAATGTAAAGTCTATGGGAGCGTTCTTGTCAAATATCTCGCTCAAATTTTCATATTGTTACATGATTTTTTTTGCACAGGGTAGCTGAAGATAATCTACAACCAGCCTAGTTTTTACTTTTTCGATTTTGCTTACATATTTTTTATATTGGGATAGTTTCAATTTCAGGACCGGTTTAAACTGGTTTTGAAATTTAAGGTAATTAAAAAAAATCGGAAACGAAAATTGAAAAAGTAAAAATTAAGCCGGTTGTGGATCGTCCACAGCTATCCTATGCAAAAAAAAAAAAAAATCATGCAGAAATATTAAAACTTGAGCGAGATATTTGAAAAAAAACGCTCCCATAGACTTTGCATTATCATCCGGGTCTTTTTCAGTGACTAGTGTTGCACCTTCATGAACAGTTTCAGTGAAATGATTAACTAAAAAATGTTGCTTCCTTCCGGAACAAAAGCGAAATCGAATCTTGTTGTATTTGCTTAAATTGATTTCGTTAAACAAAATATTTTATATGCAATTAAAATTATATTTTCAATATTTAAATATTTGAGGTATTTTAAGATTTTACTTACCCATCATACGTAATATAAAGTAAATGTTATAATTATTTTAAAAACGAAAAAAAAAGTTTTAACGGTTTTACACGTTTCAGGCACTGGATATTCCGAAAGATATAGTTTTGGAAATATTGCGTTCGTGTGTGTATGTCTGTAAATGCTCTACTTCCGAGACAAAATGAGATAGAGACTTGAAATTTGGTAAGTATATAGTATGTAATAATGAAAAGAAACACACTGAATTTGAGTAAGCTCGAGTATCCAGAACTATTTTTCAAGGACTCTTGAAATATTCGTTCTGATGAAAGGTATGTAAAAGTTTTCGATTTTTTTTTATTTTAAGGCGTAAATATAAAATACAAAAAAAAATTTCAACAAGTTGGAAATAGCACGTGAACGTAGCAAATGAAGTGCGTTCATACAATAACGAAGTTTTAAAAATATTCAGATCTTGCTGGTATAGTAGAACGTACTTCGGATACAGTATAGTGGTCGAAATCTTTGCGTTACTGTAAATATGCAAGAAATAATTTTTATTACACCTCAGCAACGTATATCTTATTCATAAAATGTGAAATAGTTGGATATAATTAAAACACGCCCCAAAAAATGTTTCCCCGTATAGCATTATGTAGTGGAATACTTTTGTGTGGCCCTGTAATTTAATGATAAAAATTCTTTGCATCACAAATTGTACAGAATACATATTTAAGTATATATTTCATAGATTCATGCCAGTTCTATTATGTTCGAATGAGTGTAACATCATTAAAATGCATTTAAAACTTCTTTCCCATCAACCGTAATGTAATGGAATACTTTTGATTGTCCCTGTAAATGATCTATGCATCCGACTTTCATAACATTTGAAATGATTCGACAAAATTACGCAATAATTATATGTTTTAAATTTCAAACGATTAAAATGCATTTGAAACTTTTTCCCCATTGACCGTAATGTAACGGAATCCTTTTGATTGTCCCTGTAATTGATCTATCCATCCGATTTTCATAAAATTTGAAATAACTCGACAAAATTATGTTATAATTATGTATTTTAAATTTCAAACGATTCCGTTGGGTAGTTTTTGCGTTGTCATATGCGGACAGACAGACAGACGGACGGACTGAGCGACAACAATAGGTGCTACGTATTTACATAATTACGAACGCACCTAAAAAGGATTGAAGTCGATCGGATAATTTAAAGCGTGGCACGGCAGTGCTATTCTTTATTTATTTCCAGTGCGAGTGCGTAGTGGTATTTAATACGGAATTTAACACTAAACGAGTTATTTACTAGACATTTTCCCACATTTTGTACGCGCTTCCACAAATTTTCTTCGAAAATACTAATTGTGTAAAAATAAATTTCGTCCAATCAAAAAATATTAACGACAATTTAGCAAAAAATGTAGACTTCCAATCGGTCGATCTGTTTTCGTAAATAGCACAAAATCTACTGGATCCCGCCCAAGTTCTCATTCGCTGTTGGCAGGGCTACACTAGATACCGGGCTTGCTCATTCCTTATCACGACATCACAAAAGGTGGCTGGCCGCTATCTGTGATTGGTAAAAACAGGGCTCAAAGTAACGCACCCATCGTTTTGTACCAATCGCTAGACGTCATTCAGCCACCTTTTGTGACGTCATGAAAGGAATGAGCAAGCCCGGTATCTAGTGTTGCCTTGCTGTTGGCGAAATGATATTGCCCAATTAGAAGCCTGTATTTTTGCGAAGTTTCGTTGTTTACTTCAAACCGAGGCTAATGAAAAAGACAGGCTACCGCGGTACATCCCAAGTATCTTTTTTACAGACCGCTAGAATGACATAGTACTCTATTCGTGCACCCGCATTGGTGTATTCGAGCATCACGTGACTCCAATGATCCGTAAAAAACGATAAGCTGTAAAAAATATGACTATTTTGCTGCATCGTCACTCCCCCGCTTTTATAGAATATCACTCTTTTGGCCAATGAGAATGCTCCATGATAGCCTGAAGTAGTCGTTTTCTATAAAAGTAGTGGAGTGACGATGCAGTAAAATAATCACATTTTTTACAGGATCCACTGTAAAAAATATGACTATTTTGCTGCATCATCACTCCCCTGCTTTTATAAAATATCACTCTTTTGGCCAATGAGAATGCTCCATGATAGCCTGAAGTAATCGTAAGCGGTAGAGTGACGATTCAGTAAAATAGTCATATTTTTTATGGAAAACGACTACTTCAGGCTATCATGGAGTATTCTCATTGGCCAAAAGAGTGATATTCTATAAAAGCGGGGAAATGACGATGCAGCAAAATAGTCATATTTTTTACAGTGTAGTTCAGGCGACTATCGTCAAGTTTTGGAATAGACAATTTCCACATTTTGTGTAATTTTGAAAACCAAGTCTGTCAAATCACAGTCTGGACATACACTGTTAAAAATCTGGAACTTTTACTGCATCATCACTCCACCACTTTTATAAAAAACGATTGTTTTACTGTATTATGGAGCATTCTCATTGGTCAAAAGATATATTTGATAAAAACTATGGAGTGACTATGCAGCAAAAGTTCCAAATTTTTAACAGTATACGCTCTAAAAAATTTTACCCTTTTACTGCATCGTCACTCCACTGCTTTTACAGAAAACGATTACTTCTCTCTATTATGAAGCATTCTCATGGGTCAGAAGAGAGGTATTCTATAAAAGCGGGGGAATGACGATGTAGCAAAAAGGTGAAATTTTTTACAGTGTAGAATGTTGCCACTCTCATTTGGAGGCAGCCTGTTCGTGTTATCAGATTCAAAAACAATATACAAGCACCAATACTTATTTCCGATGTCGCTGATTAAATTGAATCAGTAATTGTAATACTATACCGCATAAAGGAAGTCCTGAAGATGATACCCTCAGTTAATTTTGAAATGAGTTCATCTGAATGCAATAGTTATTAAAAAACTTGAGATATTAAACAAAAACATGATTTGAAAAACAAATTAAGAAACAAAATTTTTTTTCTACACTGTTTAAGCCCAAGAAGGTCAGATATTAAGATAATTGATTTATTTATTTCGACATTCAATATTAAATTTTGGTAACAAATAAGTAAACCAAATGAACATTAAAAAATAAAAATGAAATTCAAACCATATGATACTTAACCGCCCTAAATCTTAGATTCCGTTCAAATGAAATCGAAATAAGTCTAAGATTTTTTTTTCCAAACTAAACTTTCAAATATTTGTATTGCAGATTTTGTATTATGTTTACGGTAGGTGTAAACAAAATTAATAGGCAATCTTAAAAGGAAATGTTTAGAAAAAGTCTGAGATTTATTTCGATTTCATTTGAACGGCATCTAAGATTTAGGGCGGTTAAGTATCATATTGTTTAAATTTCATTTTTTATTTTTTAATGTTCATTTGGTTTAACTTATTTGTTACCAAAATTTAATAGTAAATGTCGAAATTACTAAACCAATTACCTTAATATCTGTCCCTTCTCGGGCATAAATAGTGTAGGAAATAAATTTTGATTTTTTAATTTGTTTTGCAAATTATGTTTTTGTTTAATTATTTTTTGAGATATTTGTTATCATATTTTCCGTACTCTTCGATTTTTCATGACACTGTATTTCATTCAAATTTCAATTCAAATATATATTTGAATTGAAAAGAAGCATTTAATCTGACGCTAGTAAACTGCTAGTTAATATGATTATAATATTTGAATATTTAAGGATGTTTTTTTTACTCAATTCAACAATACGGCATTTAAAGTTTATAGCCTCATATATTAAGCATTTCCATGATGGGTAAGTATTACGGTAGCCTCTAACGATTAGTTTTACCTCGCCTAAATTAATACCGATTATTCAATTTTTTTTGTTAGATTTAAAAAAACATCATTTTAATATATCTTTAATGAATGAAATGTAATGAGATAGACTTAAATTAGTCTACGTTTATTTTTGTAGACTGTAAAATAACACACATTTTATTTATTAATTCAACTGCAATAACATTTTGAAGCATAATTAGTACTATTAAACTTACTGGTACTATTAAACTTAATGGAATTACTTTCCATTTGGAACTTTTGAGGTTTACTTATCATCTTACTATTGTAGATTTTTTAACCATAATTACCCCGACGCACTACTGAAATAAATTTATTTGATTCAAAGAGCGATTTAATGCCACCGCTATTCTTCTTTATTTCTTCTTTATTATACTTTCTTCTTTTCTAATGCAAATGAGCGCTCGCTTTTTAAAGAATGTACAATTGTTGATGAATAATTACACTTCAAAACTTATTGCGAGATCCGAATTTTTTGATAAATTTGCATCTCAAAGTTAGCACAAAATGTTAATGAGAATATGTAAAAAAGAATCGTTTGCACATATCGGGGAAAATTAATAATTAATAAAATATTATACACGTTTATATGAATTTTCTATCATGTCTTATATCGTCAATAAAATGTAGAACGATTAAATATGAATTTTTTATTCTTCTAATCTAGCAATGTCTTTATCATGTATTCTTCCATTCAAAGTCTGCATTCATCTGTCCATTCAAAGTTAACTGCTTAAATTGTTTTATAAAACAATTGAAAATTACACTTTAACAGCTTTTTTTTGGTTTCACTAATAAGTTGAGAGTTTTTATGCAGGATTATCGTTGCTTTCAAACACAATTTTCCTCAAGAACCGAATCAACATTTGTTGTAAGAAATATTACAATCACGGCTAATTCGTTCCCTTTACTATGTTACTTGTATTTACATGTTTAAAAAACATACTATAAAACATACTATATCGTACAATATCGTAAAATATATAAACACATTCCAGTACTGTTTATTACATGAGACAATTAATTACAAGTTTGTATAAGGTGCGGTTATTAATTTTCAGGAGTAATCAAATAGCTCCAGAAAATATAATATCAAATACATATCCATTTAGTTTTATTTTGAAGTAACTCGCACCTGCCGTAATGAACTTCTAAGCTCGGCTGTATAAGATTCGGAAACAATTTTTAAAGCCCTCTTTCAGAATGCTCTGTAATGTGGGCATCACCGCTTTCTTGATAACTTCGATAGCCCGAAATCTTGTTCAAATTCTTTATCTTATATTTTCATAGAGATAGAAGAGTTTTAAGTTTCCGGATGCAAATTCTAAATCCATTTGAAAAATTTTAATCTGTATCTCTATATAAGTAATTTCACTAAATTTTATTATTCTGTTATTCAAATATTTATTGACCATTAAACGTAGAACAAAAATAGTCCCTTGAAGGGCGTGGGATAAAATATATCCCACTTAATTTTAATTGAAAAATTCCACATTGTCACCAGAATTTTGAAATGAAATTTTTTATTTTATCAAGATCGTAAAGAAAAGCATTTATCTATTTTGAGATAAATCTGTTTTTAAATTCTGCTATCCATTTTCAAAACTCAAACTATCATTTGAGAATTTTATGAAAGAAGTACTTTGTCTCTTAATGGGCTAAGCGCACAGTGTATGGCCGCATAGCGTTTACACATCATAAATAATCGAGAAAGTTATGCCAAAATTTGGGAAAACACCTCCTTGGAAATGTTCAGTGCACTAGCAAGTCTTGAATAGGCAATCGGTAATCCAAAGTCAGATGCTCACAAACTTTCTCACTTATTTATGGCGTACACACGCTATGCGGCCATGCACTGTGCTCTTAATCTTGCTCTGCGCTTAATGGTCAATAAGTGCATTTGAATTAAAAAAATGATAAAATTTAGTCAGATTACTTCTATGGAGATATATATGAAACATTTTGAAATGGATTTAAAAACTGTATCCGGAAACTTAAAACTCTTCTATTTCTCTGAGCGTATCAGAAAAAGTATTTGCACTGTAGCACTTTCCGATTTATTTCGATCCAAAGAACTCGAACAGGATATCAAAAATGTGTGTTATTGTTTAGAAATTTAAAGCTGTAATTTGTAAAATGTAGAATACTTTTGAAACAAAATTTATACAGTTCACTAATAAAGTGACATTTTATCCGGTCGATTGATACTTATAAATCTTTTACAATTATTTACAGGGGAATTAGTTGGAAGTGATAACTTTCTTTTCCAGGATTGTAAATTAATGCTTTAATCGAACTTGATATATCCAGGGTTGTGTTTATTAATGCAAGGGAAAAAATCTTAAATTTCTTCATTAATAATTTCAGAATTCGTCACACGCATAATTATGTTTTTTTTTTCTTTTTAAATGTTTAAGATATTGGGAGACATGATTCTTCCCTTTTTAGGGCTTTATTCATCAGACGTCCGACAACCCTATTCGTCTCTGTCCTCTGTCTGTCTGCCGTCACAGTCCATATACAAAAACTATATAAGTCTGAAAGTTCAGATTTTGTGTACTTACGGTTGAATACCTCTT
Source organism: Maratus speculifer (assembly GCA_964019185.1). Taxonomy (NCBI): domain Eukaryota; kingdom Metazoa; phylum Arthropoda; class Arachnida; order Araneae; family Salticidae; genus Maratus; species Maratus speculifer. The sequence goes on along the minus strand of OZ025290.1, from coordinate 47,864,314 downwards.
GTCACACAACAAATCATAAAATTTTGATAAAGACTGTTACTTTAATAAAATATTTTTTCAATACCATCAGTTCGTTATTTTGTTGTTATTTTTCTTTTCTAATTTTTGCATGCAAGTTTAAATGGATATAAAAATTGTTAATGTAGCACAAATTAATAATTTAAATAAATCTCGTGAAAAACCTGCATCTTTGATTTGATTTTATCCTATTATATTATATTTATCTTCTATTTTGACGCGTGAAGTGAAAGATATGTCTTTTTATTTATGTCCCTTTACTTTAAAAAATATGGAGTACTTCTCTTTCCACTATTACAAAAACTGTATTTAAAACTATAAAAAAAATAATATCTCAGAAATAAATCAAGATACAGTTTTCAAACAAATGGCATTCAAAAGTAAATTTTTTCCCTACACGACGGTATAAAAATTGAAAATATGCGATGTTGGGAAGTTTAAAAATTTGTAGTAGCAAAAATTGCAAAATCGAAATTTCATTTCAAATTTTAAAGTTTTGCCATTTGCAAAATAGTATATGCGTTACGCACAGATATGTTTGACCTTTATGAAATAGATAGAAAATTTTAATTAACATTTTTAATTTGATAAAAACAAATAATTTCCTTTTTATAATATTTTTAAAATAAAATTTTTGGTGCTACCCTTTATGTAAGAATTTAATTGTTATAAATTAATAATTTGGATTTATTAATTAAAGATTAAGTTGCTTTGAAAGAAATGTCAAACTAAACCCCCTGTGTGATCTGCGATCGCAAGCTACCCATTTGTTATTTGTCTTTTTAGAGTTTCGTTAAACCGGCGAAATCCTATTTGTCTCTGCCCTCTGTCTCTTTGTCACAGAGTCCGTACACAAAAACTATATAAGTCAGAGAGTTGACATTTTGTGTACTTACAGCTGAATATCTCTTGTCACACAACAAATCATTAAATTTTGAAAATGTCTATTATTTTAATTAAAATATTTTTTAATATCATCAGTTCTTTTTTGTTGTTTTTTTCTTTTAATTTTTGCATGTAATTTTAAACATATATAAAAATTATTGTGTATGTAACATAAATTAATGGATTAAATTAATCACGTGAGAAATGCATTTATTTGTTTTTATTTCATCATATTTATCATCTGTTTTGATACGCGAAGAGAAATATTTTTTTTATTTATCAAATTTATATTCATTTAAATTACTAGCTGACTCTAGTGACCTGTTTGCTCTCCCTTAAATTTATGCTAAGCTTCGCAATAATTTATGCGCTTTAATTTTCGCAATAATTCATAATTTTATTTACTTGCGTACCTACCAGTGTTGCCAGTGGGCTACTTTTTTAAAGTTCAGATTTCTTGATTGGCACCACTTTTTTCAAACGCTATACTGCCCTTTCTTTTAGCCTTAAAATAATATGCCATTAAATAAGCCGTAATTCTACCGTTTCAAAAAAGTGATACCAATCAAGAGCCTGAATTAAAAAAAAGTAGCCCATCTGACAACACTGGTACCTACACTAAATCTGTAGATATTGCGGCTGAACCAAAGGTTGGCAGATCGTTGGATTAAAATCTCAGTTGCGATTTGCCAAACTGTTATGTTTACTTGCAAATCTGCAGTAACACTAATAATAAAATTACTAATCGATCCTATTTTGATTAAAAAATTAAATTAATTTATTAATTTCTTAGGAAAAAAATTCATTATATTTCGCAAATTACCAGTTAAAATTGCTTATAATGTGTTTCTTTATTTTGAGAAAGCTTTCACATTTAGCGTTTATATTTTAGCAAAATCGTTATCATCAATTGAGCCTCCCCCCCCCCCCCTGCTAATGATATTGTTATTAAAGTGTAATTTTTTTTTATTTCCTTTATTGAGAGTTATACACAAAAGTTGGAGTGATATACAAGTATGGTTATACTTATTTTTCGTATTTTTTAGCGATTCAAAGAGTGAAAAAAGTCAATAAAATATCACTTTGTATTAAATAACAGTTTAAAAGAAAACAGTTACTATTTAAAAGTATTTTATAATAGCTTTTTGTTACATAATATAATAACCAGTAATAAAGTCTTGTTGCACTTTCATCGAACAAAAGAGGGGTGAGGCGCAGATAGAAATCCTTATCAATAAAATAAGTGGAAAACATTATTTCTCTTTCTGTTATATTTATTAGTAAGCACAAGCTTCATTTCAAATATGGTTTCTCGAACCATGATTATATTTGTATTTGTATACATATATGAAGAAGAATGGGAATGTCAAACGTTGGTATCTATATTTTAGAATGAAATAATTTTATAATAATTTAGTGATTTTAATAATGACTTTGTATTTCAATAGAAATAGGATACACTTTTAAAAAAGATAAGAGATTTTTTTGAACCAAAGACTATGTTACAAATAAAAAAAGAAAATTTTGATTGGACCTAAAACCATATCGATAAGAATAGACATTCCCTCTCCCTAGAGATATACCATGTGCCAGACCCCTCCCCCTTAAAATAATAACGTTATATATGCACGGCAAAGTTGAAAAGTGTTTATAACTTCGACTCGTCAGCCCGTCTGTTCGTCTGCCCACATTTTAATTCACACACACTCTAATTTTCATAGAATTGAAATGTGCTAATGATTCTCACCATGGAATGTTTGGTGTTGTAAATGAAGTGTGTAGAATTAATAGTACATTTACAGGGACACTCAAAAGAATTTCATTATATTATTATAACACATAGCGAAAAATCGTTTGCAGAGTATTTTAATGACTTAACGCAATTTCAAATTTATTGTGACTGTTTATTTTATTATATAAATTATTGAATTTCTCTATAATATGATTCAGTAGAATAGGGCACGCATAGCAATTGTAGTACATTTATAGAGAAACAAAAAAAATCGATTACAGTGAGCAATATTTGTTGAAAGTAAGTTTTTAATTTCGGTGTAAACTTTTAAATGGAATAAATTTTGTGCACGTTAATTGTTCTGTATAAAATCTATTTTTCATATACAAGGCTTCACAAAACAACTCATGTTACTCAGAAAAATTTTAATGAATTTTTTAACTGAATTAAATGTTTGCATGCAGTTATACAGATACAAATCTATATTCCTATATCGGTCTGTTCAAAAAATTCGCATTGACTGTGATTTGGAACTAACGTAATTGGGTTTCTAAATGTGTTATACGTTTTATATGATTGAACTAGATATAATTATAACCATATTTGCAAGGTAGTGCCATGGTAACCATGATGAAAGTTTTCTTAAGTTATTCTGAATGTGTTGGAAAGTGTTACATAATCATAGTTTGATGCATCTATTTTTCATTACTGTTAATACCGAACATACCGTTATGATAACTATTAGCATCTAGAAAATTCATGGCAATCGCAACATATTTACCCATTCACAAAACATTTTTCAACTTTGTTAAGAAATATCAAAATATAAAGAGTACAATAGCGTTGTATGTATTCCTTATTCCGTTTCACATAAAAAATAAACAAAATAATTTTATATTGAATTTTTATTTTTATATGGAAAGAAAGTCTTTCAATACGTTCTTTTTGATATTTCAGCCAACTCATATTCAACCTTCATGAACTAACTTCATAATCTCAGTTCTCCGTATTGCTCGAAACTAAAACATTCTGACAACATTCTTTCTGTGTAATATTCCTAAAATGGTTTAAATTCGTTCTGCCAAAGCAAAGCATATTTCAAACTACATAAATCATACTCAGTTTTTTTTTAATTTCTTATTTGTATCTCCAGTAAATCCTTATTCTTCTTTTAATGTCTTTCTCCCAGATTTTCATTTGCTTCGATGGTTCTTTATTTATTATTATAATTTTTCTTCCGGTTTCGAAGATTTCTGCTTCACCCTCCCAAAGTTGAAAGAAATGTTTTCTACTTTATTCTTTCTAATAGAATTCTGTATCCTTTGCAGAATCCACGAAAATACTGCGATTTTAGTACGTTTTTAATGTGTTTCACTTGCTAAAAAATCCGAATTCATAAAACTTGTAAATTTTAAAAACTTTTTCATTTCTGTTTAATACTTTCCAACACAGTTAACTCTTCACTGCACGTTTTTTTCAGTTTTTATGATTTTGTTTAATCTATATATCCGTCTAATAATAGGAAAAGTAATAAAAAAATTATATTTCAAATTTTCAGCTAAAATTTGATATTTTATGGCGTGTACCCTATATACACAATTAGGGTTTTAAAATACAGGGTGTCCGAGAAAGATCCGTACAACTTCAAAAAATTATTGAAAAAGAAATAATAAGGTTACAGCGCTACTAATTAGTACATTAGATAGAATAACCCAAAAAGTTTTTTTTCCCTGTAACTTAAGTTATTACCTTAGGAAATTTCTATATGAGACCCTTTCGTAGCACGAACAATATCAAGACGATATTCCAATTCCATCCACGACCGTTTCATGCTAACATCAACAGTAGCTACAGCTGTTTGGATGTTTTGCTTTAATTCTTCGAGACTGTTAACTTGCGTTCGTTATACAGTATCTTTAACATAACCCCAAAAGAAAAAATCCAGTGGTGTTAGGTCAGGAGACCGGGATGGCTATGCAATGGGACCATTCCTTATTTGCTTGACCGAGATGGTGGTGATTCCCTCATACGTCGTTCGATAATTCCATTGTGTTTGCGTATCGGATTTTGTTTCGATAAACCACGCAACACATTGAGCTTTCTTCACGCGATCCGCCATTGAAATAACTAAAATGCTTTAATATTCATTTGCATGACATATAGCGCCATCTATGGTCAGGAACATACTGCAGAAAAAACTTTTTGAGTTATTCTATCTAATGTCCTAATTAGTTTCGCTGTTACCCTACTGTTTCTTTTTCAATAAATTTTTGAAGTTGTACGGTTCTTTCTCGGACACCCTGTATTTTATTGCTATATTTTGTAATTAAATGGGCTTCAATAAATTAATTTTATCTGCTTTACAGTCTGCAATTTTCTTTTATTTTAATATTTTTAAACATTCAGTAAAAATAATAAAAGTTATTTTTGCCTCAATAAGTTGATCAATTTTTTTTCCGAAGGACAAATTCTAATTTTTTGTCAAATGCAGCCACCTGACATGGACAAAATAAGTCTATTCCATTCTTTGAACTGTTCTTCATCTATTACAGTCGCCAAATCCATGGCACATAATGAGAATTACAGTGTTTTTAGGTATGTGCCAGATGTGGCACACGGTGCAGTGAAGGGTTAAAAAGTGTCTAGCCTTCTATATGTCTGTTCGTGAATATACTCGGATTACCTCGTAATGGATAGGTACTATTAAGATTTACTGTGGAATGCTTGCCGATAAAAATAAAGTGTGTGACTTTTATAGTTAATTTGCAGGTGCACTCAAAAGAATTCTTGTATTACTTATTGTCTATTGCGAAAAAACCTTTTTAGTGTATTTTAATGGTGTTACTCTACTTAAAAGATACTGAAATTGATATACATCCCTGAGAGCATTGCAAAGTGGTATTTACAGAATATATCATGCATAGCATTTTTCGTTCATTTACAAAGGCACACAAAGTATTTCGACTGTCCTATTTTCTATGAGTAATAATTATTAAAAGAGCATTTTCACTTATGACATGCATTTTTAAATCTCACTAATAATTTACATATATTTTGGTATGTATAAACTATTTAAATCTTTTAAAGGATTCCATAATGGGATTTGGGTACAATTCGTTTTACTTGTGGAAATTGCTTAAGGGAAATGATGTTGAGCAGTGTTATATGTTTCATACTAAATTTGAAAGTACTTTGTAGAATATATACAAATATATCTTTCATATATAGCAATTCGCAAAAAGAATCTGGTAATAGATTGTAAATGATGAAATTCAGTTTTCAAATTTTTAGTTAGACAGTATCTTTCTCTTTATTAAATAGTGAAGTTTTGTTATAATATATTACGATTGATTTGAATTGATATGTAGAATTTTTCTGAATATATTGCCAAATATTACATTACCTATGCTTTTATTAGAATTTTTCTTTATTATTTAACCTTTTAACTAAGGCGCTGTTGTAAATTATACGATAAATGTAATGTTTTTTCTTGTTCTTCTCACAAATGATGCTGAAGTTAAAATGTAACTTTTATTACTGATAATTTATAATTACACTTTTAAAAAGTTTCTTATTACTATTATGAAAATGTTGTATCGTTATAGGATAATTGCTTCGTCAACGTGCAAAAAGAAATAAAAAATTTTTTTCTTAAAGGGACAAATTTTCAATTTTGTACAGTTAAATGTACTATTATCATAATCTTATTCCAATAAATTCATTATGTTATTCTGCGCCTTTCTGAAAGCTATATATACCTACATTATTCTTATAATGTGATATATTAATTCATCCAGTACGAACAGAATATAAATATCCAAAAGTTTCACGCCTTTTAAAATTTGTTAATTATTAATCTATGTACAGTAGAGAGATGCGGTTTTCACAGAATCCTTAGAAATTTCTACGATTTCTGTTTTTAATGAAAACCAAATGCCAGAGTGATTGTGGTTTGGAACAACATTTGGCTCTGTAACTGAGAACATAACTTATCTATATTATCTTACCGATCACTAGGAAGAAAGAATCAGTGTCTAAATGTTACAACTTTGCAATGTGACGCAATCATTTATAAGTACGGATTTGGAAGATGAAAAACAGCCTTGAAAACAACGGTGAAATAGAGCATTTTAGGAGATATTCCTGAAACACTATGGCGTATATCATCTTTAACGGGCCCAGTGGCTTAAATGTGATCTTTTCACACGTGTAACTTCATGTAACTTCATAACCAAAAGTCAAAATATGTAGATTTAAGACCTTTTAGGACTGTAACACCAAACATAGCAACAAAGGACGTTTGTTTATCTAAGTGTAGCTATCAGGATAGTCGTGACAACGTGATTTGTGAAGGTGCTCCACCGATGGATTGGAACATTTGTCTACTTTGGAAGAGGTGTATTACTTTTTGATTTAAAAGCGCTGCATATCGACAACCTGTCAAAGAAACTGTTTAAAATCTGTCCCCGGAAATTTTTTCGAAGAAAAAAAGGGACTATATCTATCTAAGCTATGATCCCTCATCATGACGCGTTTTTTCCCACCATTGCATTAGGACGTTTTTGCCCACATGCGACAGTTTTGTGTGATAATACTTCCATTTAATGAAATATGGGCATTATCTGCACAAAAAATAATTAAAATCCAATCCGCATCATTTGTCATTTGCTCGAAAACCTATTTTTCAAAATCCTGACATGTTACAAAATTAGTTCACTTTAGTTCTTATACTTGTTGAAGCATATATTGATATCGCTTGAAAATAATCCTAAGAGATTGCCGTACACTTTCATAAAAAATCCAGTCGTCTAATACGTGCAAGTGCACTCAGCGTGTTCTGGCATGTACTCACTGTGTTTCACCTTGTTCACGAATGCAGCAGACGTTTCTGGTCACCCGCGTTATGTATCACTTTCTAATGACGCCATTACCTTGCACCTTTTTATCATACTTTTTAGTATTGTAACGCTCGTTGGTTCTTTTCAACTTTTATACTGCAGAATTTTTCGATACGAACATAAATCGATGCTTGCTGATTCGACCAATACATAAAATTATTTAACCAAAAAAACTTTAACTCAAATTAACAACTCTAAAACACAAAAGTTACAAATGAAATCATATCAAACTTCCTTTAAAATGCATTTTTTGTAATACTTAAAAAATTGTTTCAACAGAAACAACCTTTTAGCTTTATCTGAATCTGAGCAATATCTGAGGAAGATGTTGTGCAATGCACTCATCTGTTTATATAGAACATGGTATAGATAATTTCGACGTTGCGCAATAGCACCATTATTTGTGTAAAATATCAACCATTTAATTTTTCGAAAACGTTCATTATAAACAAAAACTCCTAGTTCTGAGTATTTCAGTGATAACCGCATCTTTCTATTGCATACACTTTTCGAATTATTAAGCCTTAGGACTTCTAGATGATTACATAGATCATCTTTTCATTTATACCTACTCTTTGACTATTTATTCGTTTTTTAGCGTCTCTTTACCGTATTTATTTTAGCTTGAATAATTTTTTCACATAGAGGCAATATTGAAATTTTCCTTCCGAATTCGTTGAAATCGGTGCGATCTTGATAAAACTCGAATTTTAGAAGCTTTTTCATTTCTTTAATATATAAGATAAGGTACAGTCGGGAAAGTTTCTTAAAAAGTGTTTTCTTTAACCTTTTATTATCACAAATGAAGACAAAATTACATTTATTTATTTTTTATTATTAGCTGACTCATCTGTCGTTCTCCCGGCCCGTAGCAATAGCTTTAAATAAATCTCATATTCATATGATTTTATGTTTTTAATGAGATTTTGTATGAATTTATACTTTGAAATGAAAATATTGCTTATACAATTTTGATAATAGCGTTTAAAGCACTTTTAAAAAGACTTTTCTTGGTTTTTCACACAAAGTTGTTTAATAATTAAAAAATAATTCTATCTGTAGTATTTTTTTTAAAAATGTATGACTATAAATTTAATTGCTTTGTAATCTAGGTAAAAGTTTTGTGAAAAAGTAATCATATCTAGTTGTAAGAATGTGCGTTTTTTCTCGTTTTTTTGCATCATTTACTACAGTAAAATAAAAATTTATCGTCGCTCGACTCCCTGAAATTTTAACACAGAATTTTAATTAATTTTTGTGCGGTCGGCTCTTGGACTAAGATTTAATTATAATTAAAACTGTTACAATTTTAATGCAATAATAACATATATGGAAGATTGAAAACAAGAGAAAAAATGCATTGTAGTTCTCCATTTAATACCGCAATAGTAGTTGAGCCTGGTTTTTATTCTTCGACAGCATCGTTATCTTGATGGCTGACGTTGTGTCTCATATTTGGTAGTAAAGCTCTGCTTCCAAGTCATCTTTGGGAATAAAAGAGCAGGCATTGTCGCAATGGCTATAGCAGTTCAGGCATATGAACAAACAAATCAAACCTGTTTTCCTATAGTTACACTTTTCACTGCAGTTCGTTTTTCACAGAACAGTGCGTGAGGTTTGATAATTTTTATGTTCGTGATGCTTCTCTTGGTTTTATTCCGAGCCCAGCCCTGTGTTTTTTTTGCAGTTACCTAGCCATGGATGTACTTGGTGGTAAACTATCAGAGGTGGATATCGACCAGCATCTTTTTTTGTAGGGAGCGATGTTATATTTCGAGCGATCTTAAAAGAATAAATATTGAACTTACAGGAGTAAAAATGCTCATGTCGTACTGCTGGTCTAGCATTTATTAAGGTCTTCTTTTCTTCTTCTTAAAAGCAGTATCTCTGTGAAAATATTTATGATTTTATGGACTGAGAGCCTCGTTCTCTTAAAATTGCCTGGAAGAGGATATTGAGTAGATTCATAAATCTGGCCTACTATCAAAAACTTTATCCATTATGTTTGTCGCAATCTGCAGAATAAGTCTTTCATTTTTTGAATCATCGCTGTTAACAGCAAACATTAGTCAAAATTTTACGACCTATGTTCTTAAAGCAAACATTAGTCAAAATCTTACGACCTATGTTCTTGAAGCAAACAACAGTTACCTTTTTTGCAGTGGTTTATAAAACAATATTTTCTTAATTCTTTAGAAGATGTACTTTAACTGTTTTAACTGAAGTACAGTATTCAACTGCTAATGCAGTCAGGTCTGTTAAATCTTCTTTAGAAAATTGGCATTGTTCATCATTTTAGTCCAAACAAAATAAAAAAGAAACACTTGTATGACTGTGCATGTGTCAAAGACAAATGGACCTCTTTTCTACATCTCTGTAATTTTTCCGTGCTGATACAGCTTTTTCATAAATCAAATGATATTGCTCATCATCTACAAGCAAGACATTCACATGATCTAGTCATAGAATTATGGCGCACCCCCATTAATAATCACAGTTTTCAGCAAGTTGTTTAACTTTTTGAAGGACTATCAGTAGACAAACTGTGTACTCTATATTCCGTTTTATTACTGCTTTATGAATTTATTTTACTTTAAAATAAAGTTGGATTTCTTCTGCACACAAAACACAAATACTTCAAAAATAAAATTGTTATACTGCTGAATATAATTTTGGTTGCTTTTCAGCACCTTCAAAAACCTTCTTAAAGTAGACAGTAATGTTTGTATACTGCTTTCGGCTTTTTTTTCATGGATCCATAGGCTTTTTTTCATTAAAAAAATATTTTTTCAATCTTTTCGATTATTATTTGCTAATCTGGAGGAGTCACCACCATTTGATTTCACATGTGTTACTTTAGTTCCGTCCTCTAGCCCCGTGTCACAGAAAAAAATTTCTCTGTCATGATGAATTTCGCTTCACATAACACACTACCACTTTAAAGCACACAGTCTGTAATTAAATTCACGCTGCATATACATTAAGGCAAATGCATAGGCGTCTTAAAACAAATTGACAGCTGATCTTTGAATTTCAATACGTGCCAAAAAAGCACTAAAAAAGAAGCGGAGGAAGAGACGGGGGACTATAATTCCTGTGATATTATGAAAGTGGCGCAATGGGGATGGTTCAAGGACACTTTTCCATTTTTTTCCATTCACAAAAATATTACATTATACGTTTTCGACTTCCGATGGTAGAACTTCCATACATCGCTAAAACTGATTTTTCTCGAATGCAAAAACTATTCAAACTTAGAAAAAAGCTATAAAAATGTAGGAAATTTTTCCAGTTTAATTTGCTGCAATTAATTCTTTCAAAACCATTTAATTCTCTATTGAATAGAAGGGGAAAACAAGAAACCTCCATTTTTCACTTATAACTTTTAAGCAGACCAGATACGAGGTAACAAAGTTTAAAAATGTTCATAGCCCAAAAAACATAAAGGAAGAATGTTGAAAAAAACTTCTCCAAAACTTTCCCTGCAGAAGCTTTTTTACGGTCTAAATTTACTGGACTACAAAGCATAATTCCGTAAACGGTCTTTCTTACTCGAACAGCAAACAAAGCATGTCTGCTGAAAAATCAGTTTGCCAATTTTGAAATGCAAACCCCATGCTTCTTTTACATTATTTAACAAACAGTAAGTTTCAATACATTAGTTCTTCTTTTAGTATCTTTTTCCTGATTTTTATTTGCTTGAATGATTCTTTACAAAACGACATCATTGGAAATTTCCTTCCGCTTTGTAAGATATTTCCCCCCTCACCCCACCTTCGTTTAATGAAAGAATTTCATACTTTATCCCTGTAATGGGTTTCTGTTCCCGATGCTTCAATAAAATTTCTCTTGAATTAAAATGGACGAAAATTCAACAGTTGCAACTCAGAATTATCCTTTCAAAACTATCGAACTTACTTAATACAATACCTTGAAATATTAATCTCTTTTTTAGCATGAATTGTAAAACACTTTTTTTTGCTTAGTTTGTAAATGCTTACATATATTTTATTTTATGAGGTTTCAGATAATTCATAATTGGTTTGAAAACAAAGTTTGCAATAAAATTGCAGATTTTTTTTTAAGTTTTTAAATTTAACTGTTAACTCTCTTATGTTTTATAAAATTAATCGTAGAACTCTTATAAGTTAGGGACTTGAAATTTTGCTGACATATAGCGTCTGATCACATAACAAATCATATTTTTAAAATCTTATTTTATTTTAATTAAATCCATTAATATAATGGCATATCACCATTGCGATTTAGATTTTAAAACAGTAACTGTAGTCCTTTTACCGTGGTGATAGCACATTTTCTTGCTATTCAAAGTGTTTCTGGTTCAAAGCTCGATGTCAGAGTTTGAAATGTTTTCGCTGAAATAAATCTTTGTTATTTATATACTATTGTTAGGACGAAAGTTGAAATTTTCGATATTTTCGATATTTCGATAGGGATACATTTCATAGTTCGATGGATCTAATTAATAGAATTTTTGTAAACTATTGCAATTTTAAGAGTTTGATTTTTTTTTATAGTTCAAGTTAGAAGATGGATTTAAATATTCTTTTGAGATATACAAACATAAACTGTTACAAGTGTCTCAAGAGTGATTCTTCAATATTCGTAATTTGATTAAAAAATAGCTTGTCATCATTTAAAAATTAAAACATGGTGCTGCCATTTATATTCTTATCAATGCCCCTTCCTTTAACTTGTATAAATGGATTTTTCAAGCAGAATTGTCAAATTTCGTTCAAATCTCTGAATAGTTTTGGAAGTTTAATGGTTAAGTATAAAAGAATGGAATAACTCCTCTTAAATTATATAAATGCTAAATGGGTTTTTATTAAGAATTATCCGATTTGCTCTGAATTTTGGATATAGATTTTTATATGATAAAGCATGTCCTTGATAATTTGGGAGGTTCAATGATTAAGTATAAAAAAGGAGAAAGGGGAGAGCTGTTTCCCCTTCTTAATGTTTTTTCGAACGGAATTAACGAAAATACAAGGCTGTAATGTACAATTAGTATGCGTAGCCTGTGAGCTCAATGCCATCAGTTTAACTGGGCAATATTCTTTTTATTTATTTTCGTTTTGATTGATATTTATTCATGATTATTCTTTTTTTAGGGTATTTTCACAGATTTTCATTTGCTTAATAATTCTTTACTAAGGAACACTATTGTAAAATTCTATCCCCAAACCTCCCTCCGTTTAATAAAAGAGTCTCATAGTTCATTCCCCATAATGAATTTCTGCTCCCGGAACTTTAATAAAATTTTCCCCGAATTAAAGGAGGCGGAAATTGAACACTTCCAACAAAAATTTGCCGGCATAACTTCCGTATTAATTTAACGCAGTAAATTGAAATAGTAATCCCTTTTTTATTGATAAATTTTGTAGAAATTGCATTTTTTTTTCTTTTTTGGCATCTATTTTACATGTTCGTTTTTTTATTTTGATTTAGTCGATAATTACTTTTGGATTTTGATTCTTCAGATGATTTGTAATTGTTTGAAAACTATAGTATTTAGTTTTTAGAAATAAATCATAAACTTTACATTAAAATACACTTAATTTAGTGAAAAAGATGAGAAAATTGGTTTAAACTGAACTGGCTTTATTGTTATTGTTTCTGTTAGTAAGTTTTTCCATTGTGCATTATTGGTTATACATCTGATATTCAGCATCATTTTCCAGACTGTTAAAATAGAGTTCAGAGTTCAAATATAATTTATGAAACAAGTTAAGTTTTCGGTGTGCAATTACAAGGCTGTAATACGTTTTAAGTTTTTTGAACTCAAAACCGTTTGGTTTAAGAAAATATAATACATTTTTATGGAAAAAGTACGTTGTAATCCCATGGCTTAGTCAAAGAAATAATGTTGTTCTTTTATTTTTTCTAAGTATGAACAATATCTGAAATAATTTTGAATTTTAATACTGTATTTTATTTGTAGACAAATTCTAGTTACACTACATGTAGAAGAATGTTTAAAAGAGCCGATTAGCTCTGAAATACAGTGCTCAGCAAAAGTTTAGACACTGGTGTTTTTTAACCTTTAAATAAAAAATACGAACACGTGAGTTTTAGAAATGGCTATACTTATTTTCAAATATATTTTAAACAATGTACAATAAAAATAATGGTTATAATGTCAGATAACATGTAATTTAACTGAAAAAAGTAAAATTTGCAAATTGCAAAAGTTTAGACACTTTTTGGATTTTTAGCCAACTGTTCATGGATAAATGCAAATTTCCAAGTTATGATGTCACATGTCTGAAGTATTTAATTATACCTCGATATAGCATCCTTTAGTGAAGATGCCGCGAGCTAAAAATATTTATTTAGATGAGGTAATTGAAGTAGGGAAGCTGAAATGGAAAGGGAAGACAGTTGCAGAAATTTCAGCAGCACTGAATCGTTCAAAGTGGTTTGTTTTGAAGTATAGTCTAAGAATGACTCCTCCAAAAAAAAAAAAAAAAAAAAAAAAAAAAAAAAAACATAATTTGAAAGACCTTGTGTGACAAGAAAATGCGATGACAAAAGGATCCAGAAAGTGACATTTACACAAATAATGATTGTTAATCACATTAAAAGTAAGTCAGGAATTACTGTGTCAACCGACATGATTTGTAGATGATTAAAGAAACAGGTAAATCAATTTACATGACAATAATAATACAATCATCTTTAAAATCTCGCTATAAAATGTTCAGAATTCAATTAACTTGCAAACATACGTCATATGGGCCCAAATGGTACGCTATGATATTCAGTAACGAAAAAAAAGTGGAATTTGAATGGCCCAAACACGTGGGCATACTATTGGAATGACTTAAGCAAAGATCCTGGGACTTTATTAAGTCGACAAAAAGAAGGTGAATTTTAAATAATTTGATCTTCACTTAGCTTTAATGCTCGTGCATCTGTGGAGTTATTCATTGGTTGCCAAGCAACACAAGACTACGTATATACGTTGAAGATTAATTTTTAAACATTTGGGGAGCTTTTGAGGATCTAAAGTATGGATTTTAGCATCTATTCATGTTGCATACAAAAGAAGAACTTCGTCTAACTCTGAAAATACTATTGATCTCAACTGGCCGGCATGTAGTTCTGATCCGGACCCAATCGAAAACCTTTGTAACATCATATATCGTAATGTTTATGCAAATTTTTTTTATAGTTTTCTTTTAATGAGTTTCGAGCTGCTGTTGAACATGTTTGGTACGAAATAGACACCTAAGTGACGCAGCATTTAGTTTTTTCGATGAAAAGTCACATTCTTGCACTAACTGCAAACAATGCGGATGCAACTCGATTTTAATTTGTAGTTATTTTTTCTGTAAATACACAAATTGTCTATACTTTTGCAACAATGTTAATTTTATTATTTTTTTTGTCATTATATTTTGTGTAAAAGGTAAAATTCAAAATTTATTGTGTGTGAATAAAGGATAAGTCACAACTACTAATATTTGACAGTGGAATTACAAACATTCTGTACATACTTCACAAAATAGAAGCATAATCGATCATTGTCTAAACTTTTGCTGAGCGGTGTATATCAAGAATATAATGCCTCTAGTGAATTTTTGCAATTAATTTGAAATTTGTGTATTTACTACTTTATATTTCGAGAAGCAGAGGTTTTGTTTGAAATAGTCATTGCAACAACTGACAGTTACAAAATTGGCGCATGCGTATTTAAGCTTTGGTTTGTTGTCCACTTGAAAATCGAGATCAAATCTAAACAGTGCTAAGGATAAAATTCCATGTTTGGCCCGTGGCTTTGTAGCATGGTTAATAGCATATGGGATTTGATATTTTTCTGATGTGAGTGATGTGAGTTCAAATCCCGCTCGCACTTATTCTTTGGAAAAAACATTTATTTTTTTGTTAAAAATGGTAGATTAGGAGTTGGAATAACTGTAAATAATTTTAAATGACACCAAGCAAAAAATTGCAGTCTGTAGACACAAATATTTGTATTTTTCATTGATTTTATTTCTTCATTATTATTATTATTAATTATTCATTTTTACTTTTCAATACATACTTAAAGATGCAAAATTTCGTAGTTAAAAAATCACTTTTACGTGACAAAATGTATATTTAATTCATGTTTTTATTATCAAACATATTTTTTCAATTGCGGTTCGAAAATGATTGATGAAATGTTTCGTTCCAAAAAATAAGACCGATTTTGATATTGCATCAGTCTTTCGCTTATTTTGATTTCCGAGCAGAGGACAAACTAGAGCTCAAATACGTATGCTCAAATTTGTAACTCTCAGTTGCTTCAACATCCGGCTCCCGGCTCTCCTCATTGAGTCAATAATGTAAATTCAAGTCTTTAAAAATGCTTTCGAGTACTATTCTTATCCATTTGTGTATGGACTGTTTAGCGTTACAGTTTTGCTTCAAATAAAGAAATTTCGTAAGGAATTTATTTCTAATAAATAACAAAGCCTACGCACTTTTAGCAATTACAGTGAATGCACAAAAGTAAAAAGAAAGTGATCCCAACCATCGATCTGCAAAATAATTTTTAAAGACTTGGGCTCCTCTACAGAAAACTTTTAAATAAAACTGTCTATGAACTAAACATGCCGATTCCAACTAAATATACTGTTATATTTTAATTATAAACTAGCTGCATCCGTCGAAATTCGACGGAAAAGAATTTATATTTGATATGATGTCAACAGTCTTATATATCCAATAAGATACTGAGCGAAATAAACAATTTCCACCTCTTAAAATAGGGATAACATAACTTTTTACGATGAAGATACACAAACTTCAGAAAGTAACAAAAAATTGGGAAAACAACTCATAAATTATTATGTTGGACTTAACTTCAGCTACAAATCTTTTTAATGCGATTTCTAAATCTTAAACATTATTTAAAAACCAAATTATTTAGAAAGTTAATATAATATCTCAGAAGACAAATAAAAAAAAAAAAATCTGCATAGTTTATTTTTCCTTCGTTTAAATTTCGCTTGGTAACTGTACAATTATTATAATATCAATAAAACATTTTAATTATTATAAAAACAGGGAGTTACTAAACTGCTTAACCAACCCACTACACATTTAAAGCACTTGCAATAAATTTAATTTATTTATTGGTTTGTAACCTCCATGAACTTGTCAAAATTAATTTTATTTTTCTGGCAACGAATAGAAATTGTTGTTGTTGTTGTATTGACCAAAATATTGGCCCGGTGAGCAGCTTTACATTTCTATATAGCTGTCTTACTCCGCTAAAAACGAATAGAAAAACGATATCTTTGTTATTAAAAAAAAAAAAAAAAAAAAAAAAAAAAAAAAAAAAATGTTGTTAAGTTTGTTGCTGATATGCAGAATTTTTTTTTATTAATAACTTAATACAACGAAATGATTTTAATTAATTTTTGATATTATGTATATAAAATAAAAATATCGTAATACCGGCATATCACAGATTTTATTTTTATTTTTTCTCCTAGTCTGACATTATTTACACCTTCAGAAACACTAATATTTTCCGAAATAAAAGCCTATTTTATTCAGTTATTTAAAACTCTTTAGTTTAAAATAATATTTTATATAATTAAATAGAAATGGCGCAATTTATAGAAATATTTTCATTTGTGTACAGTACGGACCTTTAAATAAATAGAAGTTCAGTTTATTTAGATGCAGGAATAAAAAGTGAATATGACATCATCACTGACACAGCTATGAGAATGGATTCATGGATTCAAGTTATATTCATGGAACAAATTTATCTGATTTCTGAATGACATAATTGTCTCCATCGACAAAATTTCGCTTTAAATGTTCTATTTTATTAAAGTTTATTTTCTGTTATTTTATTTACATAATACTGAATAATATTACTTAGTAAATAATCTGTGTATTGTACCGCGATTAGTGAATAATTATGTACAATCAATTTATTAGGATTAAATTTTACGAAAACCATTATTTTTTTCTTTGAAATGCGATTATACATTCACCGATGAGATCAAGCTCCTGATTGGTTGAAAGTAATTAATCAAAATAAATTTTTTTTTATAGTGAGAAAAGCTTAACGTGTTTTGAAGAAATGTCACGAAAAATCTTTTAAAATTAAAAATAAAATATAAAAATGGAAATAAGTTAAAAATTAGCCAGAATGGGCACATTTACACATAAACAGCTTTTGTTTTAAAAAATAACTATCAACATCGGGCCAGTAGAAAGATCAGGGCTGATGACCAAAAAAACAGCCAGGTCTTTTAAATATATAGATATTAATGATTGATTTCCACACTTTTTGTGATCATTTGCGAACTTAAATGTTGTATACTGATGAAAGATTCAGAATTGAATGCGAAACGTCTAATTTTTCTTGTATTTATTCTGTATTTTAATATTTTATTAAACCAACTGCCGCGGACGTATATATACGTCGTTAAGAATGCCTGGCATAAATTATAAAAATGGTGAACTTCGAATTTTCTCTTCCAGAGCCGGGGTTTTCACATTTATCGCATGAGTATTTTCTTATTGCTATTTCAGAAAACTAATCGTTGCCTTATTAATTTGCATAATTATATTATAAACTAAGGCACCGGAGAACGTTGCACATTTCATTGACAGTAAAGGGGTTAAATGCCTCAATTTTTATCAATTTAAACTAAATACTCATGCATAACATTTTAATAGCTCTAACCAATAGCTCTAAAACCAAAAGTTTAGGAATTATCTATTGCTTAACAATAAAATGGGACTTTTTGTATTCAATAAATTCCATCTTAAATGTTATAAAAAAGATTTAAAAAAAACGAAGAAACACGCGTTTTGTTTCATATATACTTAAAAGTCAGCGGCTCTGAAAATAATTATAATGAGTCTTCATTTTGGAGAGTAACAAAAAGAAAAAAAAAATGAAATACACTTTTATACCATGTTATACATCCATTTAGAAAAAGATATATTTAATGGCGTCATCTAGAAACTTGAAAAGAAACGGCACGTGGTATTTTTATTAGTTCTCATTTGAGCATGAGATTGACGAAGAAAAACTAACCACTCTAAGGTCGACTTATTGCAACAAAATATATTTGATAATTGTGGTTCTACACGCACGATTGCGATTCAGTATATGAGGATTTTTTGTTTTTTATGCCTGCGTACATGTGTTATTATGATACCCAAAGCGTTAGTTTTGCAGAAACTAAAAAATTCTGGTTAAAGAAACTAAATAAAATAACTCTTTTCTTCATAAAATAACAGAATTTCATAATATTTTATCTTTCGTATGAAGAAGAACAAATGTATTGTTATCGCGTTCTTTCAAATCTAAATAAATTTAATTTTAAATTAATAAGTATTAAGCAATTTTTTAAGCTTGTAAAAGAGACGTAGGTATATACATGCATACACATAAACAGAATATCTCAATACCGGGATTACAAAATTTAAGAGATGGTAGAGCACGCTATAATAAGCTGCATTTGTTTAAGAATCAATTGATCTGTTCCAATACATATATACTTTTTAAAGAATATATTTTTTAAAATGCTGTCAAAGTGGGCTTTTCGCACGAAATTTTCCAAAGCGATCATGATTAAAATATTAAGGATGTATTCAAATAACAAAACGGTTACTTTATGATTCATTTTTAAATTCTATTTTACTCTCAAACGCATTCAATTGGTAGTTTGTTTTTATTTAGGAACTATAAAATGTGCTGTTATGGTCGATTTTTTAATAAATTCAGAATATATTTCAAAATATGTTGTCAAAAAGGGCATTTGAGCTGAATTTCGCTTAAGATGATTCTGATAAAACCAGTTCTTGCAGAAAAATGAAATTAAAAAATTTTCATAAACGGTCAAATGAAGTTATTAAACTGGGTTTATCTCTAATCATGCTTTTTCTTTTGTTGTTGTTGAAATGAGCACTCTTCGAAATTTACCTCCGCCTATAGGCCAAGCCGACAGGGATTTTTTGAATTTGTGTTGCTAGTTGGGACGATTTGACTTCCAAAGGGAGAAAAGTGATAGTGTGCGTCAAGACACCAAAAAAAAAAAAAAAATGTAGTAAATTAGGATCACAGCTCTCTTATCCAGCTTAAACTACTGGACAGTGTCTTATTTCAAACGGAATCCATATTTTAGTTTGCAACTTCAAAAATATTACACACAATGAAATTTTTATGGATTTGCCCCGTTTTGTGTAATGATGTTGTTAGAGAAGGTGGAAGCCCAATTCGTCAAGTGGCATTCACAGTGTTTACAGTCACATATCGAAAAATGAAGCTTCCAGTTTAATTTATTTTATACGTGGATTTCGTCCATTTCCAGAATTAAGTATTATATTAGCAAAGTCAGAGGAAAATTTTATACAGTTGGGAAGGCATGATATACAGTAGAAATCCGATATAACACGGTTGTTGGGAGATATATTTCACCGACGCGCGACGTGTTATAACTTAACCGCGGTATATTGGAATAGTGTCAAAGAAATCGTACAAAATAATGAAAAACCTTTTCCGCTTTGTGAAATGTAATTAACTTTATTCTTCATTGAGCACAAACTTAATCTTGCACTTTCTTAAAAAAATTATAAGTGTTTTTTGGCGGACTGAGGCGTTTCGTTTCTTTTCCACATAATGTTTCTCACTAGCAAGATGAAGTAGATGAACACAATCTAAATCGTTTTGCCTCTCCATCCACGAAGCTACCTTCATTAAGTGTGAAAGGACTTTACTAACATGTGGAACGTTGTCTGTCATTACCACATCATTTTCGATTTCATTATCCTGATATTGCCCCCTTTAATTTTTATGTTACAGCATCACTGGTATCCTGATCTGTTATGACCTCTGAAATTGGTTTGCAGTTATCAATTTCTATCCAGTCATTTAAATCGTCAACAGAGATATCGAGATGCATAGCACTAACGGCTGACTGCAAGTCTCTCATTGTATTTCACTGAAATTTTAAACGCAAAATTTATCATAAAATTGATAATTTGTTTTCGGGGGACATACTTTTTACCGTGTTAAATACGATTCGCGGTACATTGGACTGCGCTATTTCGGGCTTCTACTGTACTTCCTTTAAACATTTATTTATAACTCTTAGAAAGATTTTTTTAAACAATTTCTTCGTGTTTTCTTATAATATGACATTTTATTTATTTATTAAAAATATATTGACTTTAAAAAATTCTCATTTAAAAAAAATGTACCCCAGTTAGTTTGAATGACTACTTTAGTTTCAGATCTCCCCCCCACTGGGGATTATTGATGCACCTGCAAGAGAGATCTGATACATTGTTATTTAAATTGAAAAAAAAAATAAAGACATTTCAATTTATGCCATAAACCTTTTTATGATAAATCTTGAAATATTTTAGTAAAATTTAAAGAGAAGTTGCATTGGCAAATTTTTGTTTCAGAAATATTTATCACAATTAAAAGAAATCCTATTAACATACTTTTTAGGAAATAAATAAGGAAAAAAACACTAGGCCACGACAATCCTGAAATTAGTGCTAATTCGAATATATAAGTCAATATCATCATTGTCAGAACTACGTGATAAAAATTCTACTTTTTCACTGCTTACTGCTTGATTTTTTTCTTTCTCTCTCTCTCTTTCTCTCCTTTTTTTTTTTTTTTTTTTTTTTTTTTTTTTGACAGGTATGTCTATTAATATAAGATTTTTACTGTACGTTTTCCACCCTTTGGAGTTGAAGCTGTTTTCTTGGGATAAGGTCTAATATCCTCAGAAGTCTTGTAAACTTAATATGAAGCCCTGTATTTTTATCTGGAAATCTTTAGGTATCGTATCAATAGATAATTGATGGGTAGAGATGCGGGTACGGCTTCTTATTTTTATTAATTTAATAAGTGAATAATGGCCAGTTGGTTTGATGGCGAAGTTGTACCATGTAGATCAACAGTATAAAATGAACTGATCCTGAACATATATGAATTGTTAATATCAAACCCTAATAAATTGGTAACAGTACAATGGACCAAAGCACATATTGGTATAACTGGTAACGAGAGAGCAGACCCCTTGGCCAAGGCAGCAATTTTAAGTGACTTACCAATAACGCAAATAAACTATCGAACAACACTAGTAAAACGTCTCTTACAAGATAAAATGCGAAAAGACTGGCAGTCACTATGGTGCTCTTCCTCCAAGGGACGATTCACATATAAAATCATAAATAAAGTAGACCCAGACTTTATATGCGACAAAATAATTTTACCATATTTTCTTAGTGCACATGGTAGTTTCCCAAGTTTCGTATTTAAAATAGATAAACGAAACACTCCGAATTGCCCATGTGGAAAGGGAATTGGTGATCAAATACATTATCTATGTAAAAAATGCTCTTTGCTGAACTATTCTTTCCCATTTGATAGGCGAAAAACTATTAGACAAAATCTCCTGCAAACTTTATTTAAACCAGAAAATTTCACAAAGTTAAAAGACAATTACAATCAATTGAATAAACTGTTTTCTTCTATTTACAAAGACATTTAACTATAGACTTTCACTTAAGTTGAAATTTAACATATATAATTGTCTGTCGATAGTTTAACGCACGTAGCTTCAATTTTTAGTTTGAATGAAATTCTGTAATCAGCATATTGAATTATTCGCATCATTTGTCAGTACTCACAATTTCCAACTCTAAGTTATTTTTAGAGGAAAAAAAATCCTCAATTAACTTTTATAATTATATTTATGTATTCAAATTCTAATTTAAATTGGAAATAGTCAGTCATTCCCATATTTGTCTAAATGTATTCATGTATATATATTTGCGATTAAGCATCTATGAAATGTACAATAGCAGGTTCGCCCTGAAAAAATAGGGTAACCTACTGTGAATTAATTGTATACAGGGTGTATCTAAACTACTGGGCAAAACTTTACGGGGTGATAGTACACATCAAGACAAAGCATATTAAATGGGAAATTAAGGGTCCCAAATGTCTTCCGAAGGAGATAGGCGCCATCAAAGGTTAGGGTCCAAAAATTGAAATGATTATAAAAAACGGAAAAATTGGTCGATTTGTTTGCGGTTTTCACGAAAACTATTCTTTATGTCAGTATTGTCTTGAAAATAAATTATAAAGATAAATTTCTAAAATTGCCCATAGAGGGCGCTTTAGACTTAGGGGTAGCGAACAACTATTTTTTACCGTTATTTTTTGCGTCTCATTAATTTTTTTAAGAAGTTTAGACATAAATTTAAATTTTGAGTTCAAAATCTGTGGTTAAATAGCGCAAACTGAACTGTGTTTCAATGGGAGTTGGAAGGTTAAAAATTCAAAAGATTATAAAAAACAGAAAAATTGGTCAATTGATTTGCGGTTTTCACTAAATTTATTCTTTATGTCAGTATTGTCTTGAAAATAAATTATAAACATAATTTTCAAAAATGACGATAGAGGGCGCTTTAGACTTTGGAGTAACGTACAACTATTTTTTAACTGTTATTTTTTGTATCTAATTAAATGCTTGCAAAAGCTTAGACTAAAATTTTGAGCTCAAATTCTGAATCGTTGGGAAGGGTTAAGAAGCGCAAGCTGAACTGTGTGGTCAGGAGCTGAAATGTTACCCTGCCCACCCTACGAACACAGTTTAATTTTTCGCTTCTTAATATCTCACAATGATTCAGATTTTGAGCTCAAAATTTAAGTCTAAGCTTTTAAAACATTTATTTAGATTTAAAAAAATAGTTATAACGGTTAAAAATAGTTGTTGGTTACTCTAAAGTTTAAAGTGCCCTCTAACGGAATTTTTTGAAATTTATCTTTAAAATTTATTTTCAAGGAAATACTGACATAAAGAATGGTTTTAGAGAAAACCGCAAACGAATCGACCAATTTTTCCGTTTTTTATAATCATTTGAAATTTGAACCTCCCCATCTCCATTGAACATAGTTCAGTTTGCGCTACTTAACCACTCTCAACGATTCAGATTTTCAGCTCAAAATTTAAGTTTATGTCTAAGCTTCTAAAAAATTTTAATGACATGCAAAAAATAACGGTAAAAAATAGTTGTACGTTACTCCAAAGTCTAAAGCGCCCTCAATCGACGTTTTCGGAAATTTATCTGCATAATTTATTTTCAAAACAATACTGGCATAAAGAATAATTTTAGTGAAAAGTGCAAATTAATTGACCAATTTTTCTGTTTTTTATAGTCTTTTGAAATTTGAACCTTCCCACTCCAATTGAACACAGTTCAGTTTTCGCTATTTAACCACAGATTTTGAGCTCAAAATTTAAGTTTATGTCTAAACTTCTAAAAAAATTTAATGAGATGCAAAAAAATAACGGTAAAAAATAGCTGTTCTTTACTCCAAAGTCTAAAGCGCCCTCTATCGGCATTATTTTAAATTTATCTTTATAATTTATTTTCAAGACAACACTGACATAAAGAATTGTTTTCGTGAAAACCGCAAACGAATCGGCCAATTTTTCCGTTTTTTATAATCATTTCAAATTTTGTACCCTAAACTTTGAAGGCGCCTATCTCCTTCGGAAGACGTTTGCGATCCTTAGTATCCCATTTAATATAATTTGTCTTGATCTGTACTATCACCCCTTAAAGTTTTGCCCAGTAGTTTAGATACACCCTGTATATATATATTTTTCTTTTTTTTTAATTTTAAAAAAATGGGTTAGGGTTGTTTGGATGGATGTTTCCCCTCGTGGGCATTAAGTTCCTATACCGAAAGGTTGGCTGTCCACGAGTGGGTGATTTCAAAGCCTTTCAAAGTTTGGAGCTTTGCCGATTTCACGGTTAGCCAGATTCATAATTAAAATCCCGAGGACAATTGGTATGATATTTTGTAAAATAAATAAATAAATAAATAAAATAAAATAAAATAAAATAAAATAATAATAATCAAATAACTGTAGTGCAATAATAATTAAAGAATTTTCATTTTATTAATGTGAAATGCATTAATTCAAAGAAGTCTGGGACACATTTTAAAATACTTTTTATGTATTGACTTAAAGTTTTGAATGTTTGTGATGGTTAATCATATTATTTGTAAATTAAAATCACATGATAAAACTTCTCTTAACTGTTTAAAAAAATTAATTAAATATTTATTAAAAAAGTGGGGTAATTAAAAATCGTTATAACTCAAAATATTATTTATAGGATTTGAAGTTTTTAATATTTAAATAAACAGAAATATGTATTTTTTAATTTTGATTCAGAATTTTTAAAACTATCAAATTTAAAAAATATTTAAAATGAAAATTTGAAAATAAATGATGTAACTTTTATCTTAAAAAATCATATTTTCAAAAGTAAATATATTTTTTCAAATTTGCTGAATTCAAATTAAAGAAAAACAATATATTTTTTTCAATTTTAAAGAATTTATCTTTAACGACTCTTGACTTGCAACAATTAAAATTACAGAAACTGCGAAAAAACCCATCATGAAGAAAAAACGTATTTTCACAAGAATTCATTTCCATGACAACCATTTTTTGAAAGCTAGATTTTGAAAACAAACCAAAACGAAAAAAATAATTTTTCTTCTTCGAGTTAACATAGAAACATGACTTAAACATGCATACATACATGCATTTAAACATACATACATACTTACATATAGAACTCGTTAGTTCTCAGGCTTTGATAGCCAGTGAGTTAAAAAAGATTAATTTGATTATTTAAAAAAATATATAGAACCTTTGTGAAGGAATAAAACCTTACAGAACATTTTACTTTATTTTATTATTTTTATTTTATGTAGCGGTCTATCCGCGGCTGGCTGCGGCAGTCAACTAAGTAAAATATAAGTATTGCTATACTTAAATATATACTATAATGAAGGATATTTCATGATTTCTATATTTTCTTGTCCATTCCGTATTAATTATAGTGTGAAGTAACATCACAAATTCACGATGGAGATATCGATCTCACTTTGGATGTTTCAGAACTTTTATTAAATGCTAGAGAAATATAACATCTTAAGAGTGCCGATGACGTACATTTGTATAGGTAATGTTCATTTTGCATAGGTATCAGGGAATATTAGTTTGTATTTAGATAAATCCCAGGTACTATTTAGAAATGTCTAAACAAATGCTTGAATTGTGATTCATCTTAAATTTCAGATTTGTGCTCTAATTTTTTATAGTTCGTGTAAAACACAAAAGCACGTACCTGCAGGAGTAATAAGAAATTTTTTTAATCGATGATTTCTTACAAAATGACAAAGTACGGACTAATGATTATCGATAGTGATCATCTTGTAGTGGAATTCTGTGATTTATATTTATTAAAATACATTTGAAGTAGATCAATGTCATTAAAATACTCTGCAAACGATTTATCCCATTAATTGTAATGTTATGGAATTATTGCTACTAGCCCTATAAATAATTTTTTAATACTACACACTTCACATTCAATACCAAAAATGCCAGAGTAAACATTATTAACACTTATAATGCACAAAAATCTGAGTTTATTTACAAGTGTTAAAGCGTGGGCAGGCAGATGTATCTACGGAAAGAAGGTCAGACATATCAAATTCATGAACATTTATAAACTTTGTTGACAGTGGTTAATAAAAAAGAGAGAAAAAAACAAGCACACTTTTTTTCAGGAAAAAGGCGAAAAGAATTATTATTAAGTATCTAACTAGGTTCAGCTTTCTTTACGCTATCGAATAATGTTTTAAAAATCTTTAATGATAGAAAAATAAAATTAATTTTATCGAGAAATACCCAAAGACATATAATCTTCTTTTCTCTGTACGGAAAACAGTTTTAGAATTTTAGCTCGTGAAGCATAAATTTTAAATTTCTACTTTTGTTCTTATTCATATAATATCATCGACAAATGTATGTAATGCAATACAAGATATATAGCTTGTATTTTATTTCTTTTATACAACGACTCTAAATCAATTTAAATTGCCTGTTTCGAATTTTGAAAAACATTGATTTCATGTTAGTGTCAAAACAGTGTGGAAACATCTATCACCATTATCCATTGCTATTTTTCTTATGTTGGGCACTGGTGTTATTTTTAGACTGATTTTTATTTCTTGAATCATAAAAATGTTCGAAGATGATATGTGAAGAATGTTTGGCTGTGTCATAAATTACGGGGTACGTTGTGCATATTTGCGCTGTCTAAAAAATTCTGAAATCCTTCATATTGTTAGACCTTAGAAAAGAGTCCCCTGAAGTATTTTTGTGTAAATTATTTAGGTGCAAAAGAAAAAACACCATTGAGGAACTCTATATTAGAAAAGTATCTTAATCGATTTCAAAACAATTTCAAAAATAAACTGGAAAGAAAATAACTCAACGGAAATATAGATTGTTTATAAAAGTTGTAACACATTTTTCTTTTTAATAATTTATAAAATAACAAAGATAGATTTAAAATAATAGCATTAATGGTTAAATATATTCAAAAACGTTTATGGTCCTTGATGAAATCAAGATAAAAGCAAGCTTTGTCAACATAATGCGATTATGAAATTCTTCATGCTCATTCTCTTTACTATTTTGAATGACTGTTGCAAAGTCCATGCTCCTAGATCTATTGTTCAGTTCTCAGGTTTAAGAAATTTTAACTTTGTGAGCATACAACCTTAATGTTTTCCTAAGAATCTTGCGGATAGTCGAAACTGGGATGGGATAACCAATTCTTTTATCACTTATCTAAAAGAATTTCTATGACCATGGAAGGATGTCTCTTTGACATGCTCAAAATCAGCATTACTTGCACGGACGTCCGGGATAATTCTTATTTAATACACTTCCTGTCAGGGGCGTGTGAAGAGAAAACTGCGCCCGGGGAAAAGTTTCAATTTGGCTTTCCCTCACCCAACTTTTTCTTGTAACAGGCCAAATATTACGTTGGTAGTTATATAGAAATTTGGCGCCTTCTACAGTTCCGCGTCCGAGGCGACTGTCCCCTTCGCCTCCCCCTTTCTTACGCACGACGCTGCATCCAACTTTTAGAAACTTCTTTTTCCACTGCAAGGCACTATTTCTCAATGGGGGATTTTTTTCTCGTGTACTCTTCTACAAGAGACAAATTACTGAGGATAGTAGACGATGCTGAATTTCTTAATTGCATGATGTTCTTCGGCGAAGCTTACTGTCATCTTGCTTTCATCAAGGGCTGCAAAATATTTTGAAATTGTTTAACCAATAATGTTGAAAAATGTTTTCAATATTTTAAGAATTATTCAATAACAAAATGTGACAGACGTTTTATTACCTATATAATATAATAACGAACGAAAATATACAGCAATTTCTCCCAAATCATCCATGATTTGGTACATTAATTGTAGTAATTTTTATTTAACGAAATAAATTTTCAAGATTTTATATTGTTGTTTAAAACGTATATACCATTTTCCTATAGTTAAATAAGAATTTATAATTTTGTTATGGGATTCCGGGACATAAAAATCTTCACATTTTTTTTCAAAGTTTTATTGCATTAAAAGTTTTTTGTTCTTTATGCATAAAATGTATGTATGTTTAAATTATAAAATTAATCTTTTTTAGCTAACTAGCTACCAAAGCCTGCAAACTAATGTGCCTCTGATTCTATATGTTTGCATGTATGTATGTATGTAACGCGATAACTCTTAATAGAAATGTGCAATTTTCTTCATTTTTTTTTCTAGATTCATTTTGATGATAAATTTGATTCCTGATTAGTATTGAGGGTTTATTGGTTAAGTATAAAGAGTATAAATGGGGTGCTTATCTCCCTTTAATTTAGATAAATGGATTTTTCATGCTAAATTATTATATTTGCTTCAAATATGGTATGCTGGTTTATTCTGAGAAGGCTCTGCCTGTATTATATTTGGAAATCCATTGCTTAAATAGAAAAAGGGGGCGGGGAGTGATCCCTCCTTAATTCAAATAAATGGGTTATTCTATCTGATTTGCTCTAGAATAGGTATATCAGTATATTCTGATAAGATGCTTCCCTGATTTAATTTTAAAGTTCAGTAGTTACGTATAAAGAGGGAACGAATGGGGGTTGATGCTCCTTATAATTATTTTTTGAGAGGTAGTATTCTTAGAAGTAAGAGTACAATATAGAATTGTTGTAAACAGCCTGAAAACTTAATGCCTTGAGTTTATCTGGGCCCTTTTCTTTTTATTTAAATATTTCAAGTTATGACGTTTAATAAGAATATGAAAAATGACCAAACATAAAAACAAATAATTTATTGAGAAATATTTTTTTATATGTTTCAATTTACCTTAAATACAGAATGATGTTTAAAAACTCCCTCATTTGTGTTATAAAACTGGAAATCGGCCCAATATTGTAAAAAGTACTCAAATGTAAAGAAATTTGTATTGCATTCCTGGTCGCCAAGCAATAGGGCTAATGTTGTTTTATCTGTATTTTTTAAAAAAATCTAAAAAACCAAGTTTTTTACAATATGACAAAAAAAAAAGAAAAAGTTACGCATAGAAATATAAACCTTGGGAGTATTTATCATAACAAAATGTTTTAAAAATGCATTAAATTTGTAGAATTATATTAATTTAAGTCTTGCTTTTATTGCTGTGAAACCTGCAGCTTAGTGATCGGATATATCAATTCGCAGCCGGCGGTGAGAAGGTTAAAAGAAATTCCAAATGATAGGAAGCTGAAATATTTTGTTTAACTCTCCAAAATGAATTGATCCAGCTTATTGCTTGTACTGATGCAAGAAGAAATATGAAATATTTACTCTGACAGAGAGAAAAGTTTTAATGTAAATTGAAAATATCCGAAGGGAGACTAACGTTTCCAGTGGGAATTCACAGTGTTACTCCATACTACAGCTAGTACTGAATGTTTAGTAAAATATTGAAATCGATGTAATTGCTTACATTATTGTATATAGTTAATTATAGAGGTACTTTTAACTTTGTTAGTTTGGCGCCGTAGTCCGTCGCGGGTGGACGGATAACTTAAAATAAAAATGCGTGGGAAAGATTCTACATATTGCGCACCCGGAACATGTCGCAGTGACCCAAGTCGCAAAAAGTCGTTTTACCATTTAATTCAACTAATAGTTTTGTCATACGTGTGTCTTGCTAAAGAAAAAGTTTCTTATATAGTCATCCAGAAAATGACTTTATTATGCTATATGTCCATTTGTGACTACAGGAGAAGGGTGATTTGAGTTGGAATGTAAAATAACCTAACCCCTTAAATCTCATCCTTTGTCTTCAGTCGTAAATAGTTTGTGCTTTTATGCACGTTTTTACTTATGTATGCAAGGCTTCGTACTATGGTTTAATCTTATAGTAAAATCATGTAAACTTTCTTTTGCCTCTCCTGTGAAACTTACTTTTGTGGAGATGTGTCACTTTTCTTGTATGGAATTTAGAGAAACCCTTGCGTGTGAGTGATATTTTTTTAATTATTATTTTTTATATTTTAATTATTTTATTTTATGGTGGTTTATAAGAATATGAATAATCGGTCAAGTGTGAGTATAACTCGGCTACAAAGGGTTCCGTAGACTAATTATGTTAGTTAGTAATTTTAATATTACAAAAAAGCTTTGCTGGAATATTTTGTTTAAATCTCCCCAACGAATTAATACAACTTATTGCATTTACCGATAGGGGGAGAAAAGTGAAATATTTAATCTGATAGAGAATGAAGTTTTCGTACTGCTCTTCTTTTCTGATTAGAGACATTACTGTGTGTGGTAGAGGCAGACATTCCAAAGATTTTTGAGAACATGCAGAAAATATGTGGTACAGGTATTTGGAATATTTTATTTATGAGGTATAGAGAATATATATATATATTTAAAATATCAAAAGAAAAATACGACATTTTTCTTTAGCAGATTTTAACTTTAGAAAATCTGCCATCGGTGTAGCAGTCTTATATATTGTCTCACTCAAATGTAAAAAATTATTTTGCATACAAAAAAGAGAAAAAAGAAAAGAATCCAGGGGAAAAAAATATCATTATAGTGAAGAAAGTTTATCATAAATGACAGCACCATTTACGAGAGGAGGGGGAATATTGGGACACCTTTTAATTACTCCCTTATATTTCAGTTCTTAAGACTTATTTAAAATAACTAAAATCAGTATCTTGTAGCCTACAGCCTTTGTAATCTTTAAAAGATTCAACCAAGCTTAAAAAGTTAAACATTTATTATTAGCCTCCGATGCTATTTCTTTCAGACAAGCTAAAAATGTCGTGTCATCAGCCCTGAATTTTCTACTGAACAGATTTTGATAATTATTTTTTTAAATGAAAGCTATTTATTTGTAGTTGTGCCCATTTTAGCTATTTTTTAATTTATTTACATTTTTATATTTTATTTTTAATTTTAAATGCTTTTTTACGATATTTCTTCAAAATTGGTGGCAACTTAGTTTAGCTTTTCTCTCGATAATAAAAATTTATTTTCTATTATTACTTTCCACAAGTCATAAACTTTATTTCATCAGTGAACATGTCCTCGCATTTAAAAGAAAAAAGTTAATCGTTTTCGTAAAATTTAACCACAATAAAATGATTGCATATAATTATGCACTAATTGAGGTAAAAAAAATATATTTACTGAGAAATAATATTAATAATTTAAATAAAATAACAGAAAATAATTTATGATAAAAATTATTGTCTAAAGCAAAGTAAGAAATATTTCAAATGAGGAAAATGATGGCATTCAGCAACCATATAAAATGGATTTACAATATTATTACGGACGCCTTTTTCATATTACTAATAACAGTAATTTTAAAAAAAACATTTGAAGAGAAAATGACGTCACTATTTAAAACATCGCATTTTTACTCATAACGATATTACATTTCAATATTTCTTTTCATTATGGACACTGAGATTAAGATTTTACTTTTAGATGACTTCAGTTAGTGAAAATAATGTCATAGTAAAAATAAAATGTTTCTTTTTCTTTTTTTTTTCTTTTTTTAAATAAATCTATTTTTCTGTAGTGCATATAAAATAAAATTTCTGGATTTCGCCGGCACTCAGATTACAATTTTAACTGAAGATGTGCAAATATTTGTATACAAAATTGTAACTGGAAAACTTGACATTAACTTTGGAAATATATTTATTATATATTGATTCAATAATGTAATTACTTTTGCTTTTTTTTAAAGCCAAATCGATCAGGTCTTTTAAACATTTCATTCGTCGAATTCAACGGGATTCCACTCGTTTTATTGTTAAAATGCATTTCTTTTTTCCCAGAGTCTATAAAAAAGCGTTTAAACTAAAGAAAAAATCCGTTTTTGATGAATCTAGTCAATGGAGAAGTAGCACGTCAAATTGTATCTCTTTATTATTCCGCAATGCCAAAGTCTCAGAGAGAAATTGCTAATCAACTGGGTATTTCACGCCGTTCTGTTTGCTATTATATTGATAAACACAAGAAAAATGAAGTTAGTTTATTGCATTCTAAACGGGGTCGCCCTTCTAAAAAATCTCTTTCGATTTTCTTTTTCTAATCGGAGGCGAAACTGAATTCTGCAATGGCAGTATCTACATTCAACTTGTTATTTTATTTATTCAAAAAATAAAAAGAAAAATATTGCTCCAATCTATCACTGCCCGGGGTACATTAGGACAGAATTAAATTGGTATGAGGACAGATTGAGACACCACATTGTTTTGAACTCTCAGAAAAAAATTAATGTCTCTTTATGTTCAGTAAATTTTAATAATATAAAAAAAAATGCAGCATCTTTTGTCATAGTATTGGACGTCAACATTTTCGACATTAACACAGAATTTCACGGTTGTTAATTTCTTTGATGATATTCTAAATAAAATTATGGGCTGAGGAAGTTTTAAAACAATATCTTCTTTATTATCAGAAGCTATATCTTCATTACTTGAGTATGTAAAATTCCTTGAATTCTTTTTTTTCTTAAAAAAACATCAATATTTTCACTTTCAAATGACCCTTCACAAATGATTTTCATTTTCAGTTCACGTATTACGGATATTTAGAGCAAGCAGTGATTTTTCTTATAAGCTAGATAAGAATAAAATAACTTTTCTCTAATTCAACAGTGATAGGTTCAAGCATTTTTTTTTATATATAAATTTACTTTACTGTCAAATTTAAGATCAGAGCTGGTGTCCGAAATTAGAATCGGAATCACTTAGAAGTGGAATTTTTTTTTAGATATTCTAACTCTTTTACCTTTATGCTTTATCTTCAATTATTTCTTTTTCTTGTGTTTTTTTTTTTAAGAATTATTTTTCTTTTACGCTGTTCTTTGGTGATGTGGAAGTTAGAATACGAGGTTTTTCAGGTTTTTTATCCAATTGTTTTTTTAGCACTTTCCAACAAAGTTAAAAAGTGATCAGACTTTCAGTTTGGCTATCCTTCTGCCCACGCTCTAACTACCGTAAATATACGAGGATTTTCATGCAATTAATAAAATTTATTTACGGTCACCAAAGTGTGTTTGATACTGCATATGAAGTATGTACAATAATGTTTCATTTATAGGGATACTCAAAAGGATTAGATCACATTATGGAATATGAGAAAAACCCTTTTCAGAATACTTTAATGTCATTACACTATTTCAAAAGTATTGAAACTGATATAAATCACTGATTTTCACTGCGATAACGTTAAAGCAGAGCATTTATATTATTTTTTATTTATTTATAGGGATATAAAAGAAATCAATTACAGGAATGACTTTGCGTAATAATTGCTGGAGAATATGTTTTAAATTTTGTTATACGCTCTTATATTTATTTAGTTTTTTTCATATTATTGTATGTATATGAATTGTAAATTTCATAACACGGCTGCACAAAAGTATTCGTATGCTGTTCTTTTTATTAGAAGAAATTTCTAAAGGGGAATTTTCAGCTAAATTATACGTATGTCTTAATTAATCTAAATTTTGGAATGCATAATCACAAAACAAACAAATCTCTATATCGTATACAAAACTACTAAAAATATCAGATAATTTATAATAATAATTGTTGATGGTAAAAGCTGAAATTCGGTTTTGAAATGTGTCATACATTTTCATATGGTGAAATGACACGGAATTTTTTGGCGCAGTTTTGTTATGTTATTCTGATTTCGCTAGAAAGTGCTTTATAATCTATGCTTGATGTATGATATTTTTCTTTCTCGTTTTTTTTCTGATGAAGGCCTTTGGATAGGATCCTATGGAGTGGCTGGAGAAGCGGATGTGTCATTTATGTTTACATGCAGTAACAAATCTATTGTTAATGACTGTTTCAATAGAACTACATAGTTTTCAGAAGTAAAAAACACCACCAGTATTTTAATAGTTTTCAAAACTTGAATCTTGAATACAGTCATCCTCCATATTGTCGGGATTGACATTGTTTTTTCTGTAATGTGAAAAGCTACAAAATTGTAGGATCGCACTGAAAATACATTGATTTAAGGCCAAATTCCTCTATTTTTAAATTCACATGTAATTTTTGCCAGTATTAAATAATGCATTATATGCAAATATTATGGGATCTGGATTTCAAGAAAATATTTCATCAGAATTTGAAATTATTATGTCAGTGATGTGAATGATCCAAAACCATTTACATTAAGAGGATGCAATTGCTAGAGAGTAAATACAAAGAGGAAATGCTAATAAATGAATGCCATGTAGTAGAGAAATTGGTCATAATATGTCAATTTTTTTTATAATTAAAAAAATAACATAAATTATTCATTCTAAATATACTCATTATCTGACACAAGTACATTTTAATATAGTAAAAATAAGTTTACTATATATATATATATATATATATATATTCATATTCTTAAAATTTCTTTTGAATAACGGTCAATATTTTTTTACTATTCTCATCCTAAAATGAATCTCAAAAATTACTTTTGAGCATCAAAAGGAGTTGCTTATCTGGAAAACTTCTAATATTTTTCCGTGATACTTGCAAACACAATAATAAGTAATAATTGAACACCTTCTAACACTTTTACATGAGAATTTGTTTTTCATTTTTTTATGAGAACGATTTTTGTCCCAATGTGCCCTTTCCCCGTACTGTTATATATAATACACTCTCAGCGATGTCCAATAGCTAATTCTTAAACTGTCAAAATTGATATATAGTTCCAATTGCAAAAAAAAAAAAAAAAAAAAAAAAATTAAATGTTGTAAAAAATATTTGAAAAGCGATTTCATGTATAAAAATCTTTCTTAAAATTTACCAAATTTATTTTTATACTACTTGCCATCTTATAAGTTAAATTTAGTAAAAATATTTTATTACACTAAAATTTAAGACGAAAAAAGTCTTATTTTTGATGACCAAAACAAACAGAGTAATAGCTGATTGAAGTTGAAATACCTTTTTGCTGCAAGTCATTCACTAATTTGCTAGACATAAAAATAATTGGTTGTTTTCAAAATGCGTTCTCATACATCCCTCTACTTTAATATTTAACAGCTACTGCATAATATCAAATTAATATTTTACTGTCTAGTCTAAACAAGGCTATAATGGTAAAAGATTTTATTAAAATGGTCCAAAAAAATTAAAAATAACAAAGCATCTTGATCAATATTCACCACACTACTAATCATTACAACATTAATATATTTTTATTTCACGTGCGACGTTTCCTATGTTCTACATCCAATTTTGTTAAAAGATTTTTTTCCATTTTCTTTTTTAATACATACTGATCCAAAAAAATAAGTGAAAAATTATTAAAATGTTGTAACACATTGTATGTTCTAAGTGTTTTCCATTTTTCCATTTTTCCCATGTTTTTATTGTGTTTGAATACGTATTTTCCTTTTTTGTTAATTTTAGCTTTCATATTCTTACCTATCCTCTTACTTTACAAACAAGTGTAGAGTAGATTCTTTTTCGATCGCGTAATCAGACAGTGTATGCTCGTCTTTTAGTGTTTTACTCGCATAGGTCAAACGTTGCCAATTTGGAGGAATCTTTTCTTTGTTATAAATGTGACCTTTTACATCCCAAATAGTATCATTTGATTCAACTTCCAACGTAATTGTTCTTCCAGCTAAAATTTTCACAAATATCTGCATTCGACCTGTTAACTTTAGTTTGAAATGAAGCATAGATCCGTTTTGGATATTATAATTAGAAAGTTTATGCAGGTCTTGAAGTTCTTTACTTTCAAACATTAAAAGTTGTTTATCTAAAGAAATTTTCCCTTTTTCCTGAATTTTATGTTTTACATACTCAATGGTATAATATGGTTTAACTTCTACTACAATTATCCTACCATCCAGTAATTTTATAAATATTTGCATTTGTCCTCTTACTTTACACAACAAGTGAAGAGTAGATTCTTTTTCGATAGCGTAATCAGAAAGTGTATGTTCGTCTTCCAATGTTTTACTTGCATAAATCAAACGTTGCCAGTTTGGAGGAATCTTTTCTTTGTTATAAATGTGAGATTTTACATCCTGAATAGTATCATTTGATTCAACTTCCAACGTAATTGTTCTTCCAGCTAAAATTTTCACAAATATCTGCATTCGTGCTGTTAACTTTGGTATGAAGTGAAGCGTAGATCCATTTTTAATGTTATAATCGGATAAACTGTAGTCATCTTGAAGTTTGTTATTTTCATAGATTAACTGATAGTTACATTTCGGATTTAAGTCATTCTGAATTTTTCCCTTTACATTCTTAATGGTATCATTTGGTTCTACATCGAACGTAACTTTCCTATGATTTGGGAATTTAAAAAAATTTAGTAATCTTCCTTTTAATCTTAATAAGTGAAGTATAGATTTCCTTTTTATGTTACATTTAGTTTGTGTAGGGATATTTTCAAGTTGTTTACTCGAATACGATAAATGCTGTTGATCTGAAGGAATTCCTTTCCTATCTAGAATTTTGGCTTTTACATCCTCTATAGTGTTTTTTGGTTCCACTTCTAAAATGATTGTTTTGTCAGATGCGATTTTTACAAATAATTGCATTGTACCTCGTTGATACAAAGTAAAATGAAGAGTAGATTGCTCTTTAAAATGGTAGTCAGATACAGTATTACATTCCTCAAGCTATTTTCCATAAAAAAACAAGGCGTTATTGACGTATAGGAACACCTTCTTTTTTCTAAATTTTTGCTTTAACGTTTACTATCGAATCAAATAGCTGAACTTCTAAAATGATTTTTTTTAGTCAATCCTTTTATAAAAATTTTCATATTTACCTAAAAAGAAATAAATGTGTAAGAATTTGTTTTTAAGTAATAGCGTAAAATGCAGATAATAATTTGATTACTGAAAAAATGAAATTCGAAAAATCGAATTACATTTTAAATAAAAATGTTAATCAGTACAGGTGTGTACAGATATAAATTGCTGAAAGAGAAATTTCAATTTATTACTCGTTTGCTTGCTAAACTAGATTTCATATCACATCTAACTAAAATAGCAACTATAGATCTATATTTTATTTCGATTCTATCAGATTTTTTACAAAATTTTCATACTTATAAATGATAAATTACTCTAAGAAATAAATGATATATAAATACAATGTACACATATATTTCTTACTTCTTACTTACAGAGGTTCTACGAGAACTCATTCCAATTTAAGTGAGCAGATTATTTAAATTTTATATAATCTCTCTAAAAAAAAAAGTGATATCTACTAAAAAACACTTTTCAAAAGTAAAAAAAAAAAAAAAGTCAAGCAGGAAAAGATAAGGTTGAAAGTTGTGTCTAAAATATGATCTGATATCAAATTTCCAAGCTTATATGATGGTAATTATTTAACATTTTCTATTAAAAAAATTACTATTTCTAAGTCAAAGCCTTTGCATATGTTAATAAAAATCCTTTTCTCTTGTACATCGTAAACGTGTTTAGAAAATTCAAATGTTTTAAAATAATGCATGATGGGCTTGGCGGCCATCTTTTCATATTTTACACAAATTTCCAAGCACCAAGTTTGTAAAGGAAAGCGTAGTAACTTTGCATTAAGTGCAATTTAGAACGTCTGATTTTAATTATGAACAAATATATTTAAAACGTTACCACCCAGCTATCTATTTATAGATTGTTTAACCTCCTGACTGCCGCCGGCTGATTTTTTCACACACTAAGCTGCAGGTTTCACTGCAACATAAGCAATATTTAAATTAGTATAATTCCACAAATAAAACCCAGTTCTGAAAAACTAAGTTAGGATTGATGCTATCAAAGATTATACACCGATACTAATAACGTATTTTGCATCAGGTTGGAAAAAGCATCTTTTTTTTATATTTTTAATAAATTACAGAGAAAACAACATTACAATATTACCCTTTGGCTGGGCAGTCAGGGGGTTAAACTAAACAAATCTTTTAAATTTCAACACCAGAATTTTAGTACGGAAAGTCTGCTTAAGTAGCAATTTTGAGTTTTAAATTTTTACTATGGATTTGGGTACATAGAAATTAGTATACAATATAGGAAAATGGCCGCCAAGCCCATCACGCATAATTTTAAAACATTTGAATTTTCAAAACACGTTTACGATGCATTTAGTACAAGAGAAAAGGATCTATCAACATATGCAAAGGCATTGACTTAGAAATAGCAATTTTTAATGGAAAATGTTAAATAATTACCACAATATAAGCTTGGATATTTGATATCAGACCATTTTTAGCACAACTTTCATCCCCTTTTTTTTTCTTGCTTGGCTTTTTTTTTTTTACTTTTGAAAAGTGTTTTTAGTAGATTAAATAACTACAGTAACAAATAATATAGATATGTAATAAATAAAAAAAAATTTCGCCATTTTGCCCGCCCTGAGTTTGTTCTAACGTTTTATAGGAACATACTTTTATTCTCAGTTTCCGTAATGTATTAATATTTTTAACGGCTAAAGTTCTTTTTATTACTTTCTTCTATCTTCAATAGAAGAAAGTATTGTAATCAAAATTTTTTTCGACTTTCGTTTTTCGAAGGATTTACACGTTTTAGGGGTCAAAGATTCCAAAAAACCTGTTTTTACAAAATGTGTGTCTGACTGTCCTTGTGTCCGTGTGCCTGTGTGTGTGTCTGTGTGTATGTCGCCATTCTACCATCAAAAAGTATATGAAATTATGCATCGAATTGAACCAAATTTTTAGTGTACGTGTATGGTTATGGCTAGTTGGTACTCCCTGAATTTAAAAAAATCCGCCGAAGGGGGCGCTGCAATAGCGAAATTTATGCTATTTTCAATATTGCACCACCTAAAAGTGTATGAAGTTAGATCTAGAACTATAAATTTTTTGTATATGATTATTTTTTGGTAAGCCAAGTAGGATCGCCCTGAATTTGAAAAAAAAAAAAATCTGCCTATCATTCTATTGTCTATCGGCTCGTGCAGAGACGGAAATTCATTTTTACTCCTACTAATTGACTGAAACAGAAATTTAAGATGAAAATCAAAGTTGGTGTGATATTGAATTAAAATTGTTAAAGCATTAAAATGAGTAACATTTTTTAAAAAATATTTAAATGTACGTATGAGATAGAAGAAAGTTTTGGGATTGGCACATCCAATTAGTTTTATTTTATTTAACTTAGCATAGTCTATTGATTATTCGCTTAAAAAGAGCTAGAATGTTCTTGAATGTCAATATCTTATTGCGAAATCTTAAATTCATTACACAAATCCATTTTCCTTTTTAGAATTAAAAAACATTTATCGAAATTTTAATTTTGTTTTATTATTTAATTAATCGTTTGCTAGGAATTCATACGCTTTTCGTGGGCAAATTACTCTATTACGCGATTCGTCAAAGAATCCGTGCCTCTAGTCACGCCCATCGGCCGATGGTAGAGAGCGGGTTAGATTGCCTTTACCTTGAAAACGATCCTAATGGATCTTTAAAAGCCTTACGTAAAAAGGGGAGGGCCTAGGTTAGCTTAGAATTTTGAGAAAGTCATTTTGGCTTTGAGGAGCGTCAGAATGCTTTTGACCTTTCAAGTGCAGGGATTCCCGTGTCATCTCGAAATAATTTGGAATGTTTGTGGAGTGCAGTGTATTCCCGGCAGGCTCTTCTTATTCCTTTTGTGGTGATGCAGGCTTATAACAAGTTGTCTATTATGAATTTGTGGAGATTTGAGAGATGTGGAATAACTGCTGAAAGTGTTCAAAAAGAATAAAGGACTAAAAACAAATTTCATGCATTTTTTCTGGAGAAATTCCCATAGATCACATCTCCATTGCTTTTTAACTCCGGCCGCTAAATCAAGAAGAAGTTTTCCTGTGACCAATGTCCTTCAGAGCATGAATCGACGACAGTTTCTTTTCGTTAGACTATCATGTGTTATTCCACGATAATCGATTAATTATTACAAGCAAGCTTGTCAAGATATTAAGAATTTACCGGTGAAAAATATAGTGCTTAATTTCGACAATAATATTCAAAATGCTCCAGTGAAATTACGCACGATTTACAAAAATTATGGGAAACCTGTTCTTTATCTACCCACGACCGATTTTTAAGGACTAAACCTACCTGGTTCATTTTCAATGCCGCACATGCTACGGCAAATCTCAATAATATATGTTATTTTCGTATGAATCCCACTATATTTACTCAAGTTGAAACACGGACAAACAGACGGCAGACCCCAGGCACTCGGCATCCGGTATACAGACAGGTTGAAGTCGTAAACACTTTTAGACCATGTTAGAAAGTGTCATCGCATTGAAATCGCATTGTTTGAAAAGGTGTTAATTTTTTGAAGCCAGTAAAAAAATTTTGTGTGCTCCATTTTTAAAGCTTGTTGGGTATTAAAATATCACTATGTCTTCTGGAATAGCAGTGTCAACGATTACCAAATCTGTCTATGAAGAAGTAAAGAAAGATAAAAAAGAACACCTGCATTTTTCAAATAAAATTTAGGTATTTGAACAATTTCTACATCGAAATGATTGTAAGTTAATTGTTTTTATTTTATTTTGTTATTGTGTATAAAAGATAATATGATATTTTTCTTTTTAAGTGTTGATTTATTATGAGTTTTACAGATATATAAAAAATATAATGTTACATTTATTATTTTCAATATACTTGGATTTTTAGATTATTCTATTATTAGCTCCATTCATAATTTTCTCTGGTTAAAAGTGTTAATAATTTATACTAAAGGAAGATAACTTAATTACTTACTTAATCATTTATTTTATTTATTGTTGTTGTTATGTTGTTGAAATTGTGATATTATTTATTTATTATTTATTTATTATTTATTTTATATGTATTCAAAGGCAGCAAACATTCTTAATTTTAAAAAAATTGATTCATTTATTTTTATTGTTATTTATTTTATTGAATTATAGAATTTAAATATTTTAACATATGAATTATCCTTCTTTCATGCTTTTAAGGTGTGGATTAGTAAAGAAAGATAAAATGTCTAAAAATAAACTCGATGTCCCTCGATATTGTCCCTTTTGATTTTGACTCGGGGATAAATGTCCTCTCGTGGCTCAAACATTTCGAAAAAGCATGTACTGTAGAGGGAAAAGGATGAGGAGTGGAAAATACAAAACATCTCAAAATATTTGAAAGGTGAAGCCTTAAAGGTTTTTATTAATGATTGTTTGATCTTATGATGGACACTTATGATGAAATTGTTGAGAGTTTAACAGAAACGTTTTTCCAGATTAGAGTCCCAATATTTTCTGAATTTGCTTCCTTAAAGTTAAGCGATTTAAGTGAATTAGATTCTTATTTCAGAAAGAATGTTGAGGTTGGAAGACAACTTCAGCTTGGAGAAAATATAATTATTCAGAGATTAACTGATGGTCTTAAACCAGAATATCAAAATTGTTTAATTGTAAACCCTCCTTCTAATACGCGTGAATGGTTTCGCATTGCTAAACAATTAGCAGCGACTCCAACACATGCCCCTCATAATAATAATAGAAATTTTCAACAATCTAGACCATCCAGCAAGAAATGTTTAGGTATTCCATTCCAAAAGTGTCACTGCAGAAACTTATATCAATTGTCTAAAACAAATTTTCAATATCAAAATTCCCCAACAATTATTCTGTTTTAATAAAATTTCAAGTGTACAAACCCCTAAAAAATATTGAGTGACAGGAATGCTGCCTTTATTTCTTCAAGATTGAAAAAATTTCTGCGAAATCATAATATTTAGCAACGTTTGACCACTGCACATCATCCGCAAACGAATGGAAAATGCGAAAGAGTAAATCAGACAATAGTAATTAGTTTAAAGTGTAAAGTAAAACTCCACCACCTCCAAAATTCTCTGACTAAGCTTTTAACTGAAGTAATTAATGAATACAATAATACACCCTATTCTATTACTAAATTTCCACCTGCTTATTTACTTTTTGATCAATTACCCTATAACTCCCCCTTACAACAAGATCCCCCTGTTAGTGAAGCCCTTAAAATTGCTTATATTTTCAAATAACTTTATGATGTGTATTTTAAACAAGATCATATCTTGTATTTTTGTTGGTTCCTATTTTTTATCAGTAAATTTAAAAGTTATTCCACACATCACAATAGTGCTCCTAAATTTAAATTCCATATTTATAAGAAAAAAATTACTTTTATTTTTTTCTTATTATTATTTAATTATTATTACTTCTATCGACAATTTCGTGATCTAAGTCGGTATCACCTCCCTTTCAGTGAACTTGCAGGTCTCAGACCTACATTTTCACTTGTTTTTTTGGGACGAGGGGATTTGTAATAAATAAAAAAAAATTTCGACATTTTGCCCGCCCTGAGTTTGTTCTAACGTTTTATAGGAACATACTTTTATTTTCAGTTTCCGTAATGTATTAATATTTTAAACGGCTAAAGTTCTTTTTATTTTATTTTATTTAACTTAGCATAGTCTATTGATTATTTTCTTAAAAAGAGCTAGAATGTTTCTTGAATGTCAATATCTTATTGCGAAATCTTAAAATCATTACACAAATCCATTTTTCTTTTTAGAAATAAAAAACATTTATCGAAACTTTAATTTTGTTTTATTATTTAACTAGCAGACTTCGTCCGCTGCGCTGGTCAGTTTTTCTAAAGAAACTTTGAATCAAAAGAAATGTTTATATCATATTAAATTTTAGTTTTATGTCATATTTTAGACTGTCTGTCATCGCTGAAAAGTCAGTCATCTAAACGGAAAGTTCAATGTCAGTCACCGATGAATGACGTAACGCTCAACGTGTTAACACTTTTAATCACAAAAAAATTCATTCAACGGAACCTTTAAAATAAAGCCAAACAATTGTGGTTGGGTTCATCTGATTTAAAACATCTCCATAACTAAAATACGTTATCAGTTGAAAAGTAACTACAAAATCCGATTTTTATGGAATTTTTTAGAGCTTCGTTCTTTTTTACCCCCCTTAAAGGTGGAATTTTCGAAAATCCCTTTTTAGTGGCACTCGACGTTATAAGAAGCATATATTTACCCAATTTTCAAGATTTTTGGTTCGGTAGATTTTTTTTTTTTTTTGTGCTGTGATTAATACGAAATCCCGACTTTCTTTTATATATGTATAGATAAGGATTGAAAATTTCAGGTTTTTGCGCCGAAGAGATCGCCAAATTAGGAAAATTTGAAGTATCTCACGAACCACTGTGTTTAAAATAATATGATTAGTTTCATTCGATTCAGCATGAAAAAATACACTAAAATATGTTATCAGTTGAAAAATAACTACAAAATCAATTTTATAGGAATTTTTTTAAAGTTTGTTCTTTTTTTTAACCCCCTCAGGGGTGGAATTTCCTAAAATCCCTTCTTAGCGGCACTCGACTTTATAAGAAGTATTTTTACCCCAATTTTCAAGATTTTCGGTTTGATAGATTTTTTGTGCTGTGATTAATACGATATCCAGACTTTCTTATATATATATATATATTAATCGTCTGCTAGGAATTCATACGCTTTTCGTGGGCAAATTACTCTATTATGCGATTCCTTAAAGAATCCGTGCCTCTAGTCACGCCCATCGGCCAACGGCAGAGAGCGGGTTGGATTGCCTTTACCTTGAAAACGATCCTAATGGATCTTTAAAAGCCTTGCGTAAAAAAGGGAGAGGCTAGGTTAGCTTAGAATTTTGAGAAAGTCATTTTGGCTTTGAGGAGCGTCAGAATGTTTTTGACCTTTCACGTGCTGGGATTCCCGTGTCATCTCGAAATAATTTGGAATGTTTGTGGAGTGCAGTGTATTCCCGGCAAGCTCTTCTTATTCTTTTTGTGGTAATGCAGGCTTATAACAAGTTGTCCATTATGAATTTATGGAGACTTGAAAGGTGTGGAATAACTGCTGAAAGTGCTCAAAAAGAATAAAGGACTAAAAACTGATTTCTTGCATTTTTTCTGGAGAAATTCCCATAGATCACATCTCCATTGCTTTTTAACTCCGGCCGCTAAATCAAGAAGAAATTTTCCTATGCCCAATGCCCTTCAGAGCATGAATCGACGAAAGTTTCTTTTCGTCAGACAATCATCTGTTATTCCACGGTAATCGATTAATTATTACATATATATGCAATTCAATATACATATATGTAAATAGTATATTAAACTCGCTCATTAGTTATATTTAAATTTATAAAATACCATTTTCAGGGATTCTTAAAATCCAAAAGTTTTCAGTTGCATTTAAATCGTTTGCTTTTGGCGGGGAAAAGTGCAGCTCGCCAAATCGTGAAACACTTTCGTCTTTGTACGCCAAATATTCGAAAGTATCTTATTTTTTTTACATGTTTTCTCTTGCAACTTCGCCGCTAATTTTCACTGATCCTTTATTACATACATGAGTAGCTTATTTAGTATTTTTTTCAAAAAAATCTGAGTGTCCAGTGTGGATGTCCAGTATGGAGACTTCCTTGTTAGTTATACCGTCGACCAATTTTGCTAAATTATACAAATCGCCAAACTAAAAGCCAAATTACGCATATTCACATAATTTTTCATTTAAATAAAGAAAGAACACATAAATTAGTAAAACATTGATAAAAGTGCAAATAAAAATCAATTGATGGCGTTTTAAACGCTTATTTCAAGTCTAATATCATTGAATGTGGCATTCAAGGTCAACCAT
Source organism: Maratus speculifer (assembly GCA_964019185.1). Classification (NCBI taxonomy): domain Eukaryota; kingdom Metazoa; phylum Arthropoda; class Arachnida; order Araneae; family Salticidae; genus Maratus; species Maratus speculifer. The sequence goes on along the minus strand of OZ025290.1, from coordinate 47,819,624 downwards.
TATTGGCTAACGAACGCGCCATTTGCGCGTTCTTTATTCTTCCGCCAATTTGGCGAAAATTTCGATTTTGAATATAAGTTACGAATTACATGCAATAACAGGGCGCGATTTTTTATTGCAAAATAAAAACTAGTCGTTGGGGGCCACCGTAATACTTACCCATCATGGATAAGTATCTATCTATAATAATAAAGAGAGAAGGATGTTTGTCTGTTAGCACTGTTCTGAAGAGACTGCTGCACGTAGAGTTACAAAATTTGGAGGGAAGGTACTTTTTTACATGTAGTTTTGCACCTCGAAGCCCGATTTTCGATTTTTTATTTAGATTTTTTTAATAATTTTTTTAGGCGATTTTTAGCGTTATTTTTGCGGTTTTATCCTATTAGTGAAAGGAATACGGTTTCATTTCTTTAACCCAAAATAACAATTTTTTTTCTCTTTTCAACAAAGTTTATTCGGAATTTGTACAGCGATTTTTGAATTTTTAACGAATTTTTAATGCGATTTTTAGTGTTTTTTCTCATTTTGCGGCTATTTTTTGAGATTGATAAAAAGAAAATCGTTTTAAACTTTTAGCCTAATGCCCTAAGTTTTGTGTTTGTTACGATTTTTAGATTTTAACGATTTTTAATGCGATTTTCAATGCGATTTTTAACGTTTTTTAAAGATTTTTGCGTTTAGCATCTATTTTTTTCATAGTTGTTCTATCAAAAACTTCAGCTGTTGAGAATGCAATAAGTAGTATTTTTTTTTTCGAAATTTACCTAAAATGTCAAAAATTTAGTTACCACTTCTTTCGAATGGCAATTTCATAAAATATCTTAAATTCTTGCTTAAGACCGCTACCCCCTCGAGTAATATATCACCTGATAGGTTGTTTAACAGAGTATCGTTTTGATAAAGTTTTTAAAGAATAGACTGCGCTAGCTGGTGGTGAAAAATGGAACTAAAAGAACGCGATTTTGTTAAATCTATAATAATAAAGAGACAGGTTTGTGTGTGTGTCAGCGCTGTTCTGAAGAGTCTGCTGTACGTAGAGTTACAAAATGTGGAGGGAAGGTACTTTTATACATGTAGTTTTGCACCTCGAAGTCCGATTTTAAATTTTTTGATTAGATTTTTTTTAAATTTTTTTAGGCGATTTTTAGCGTTCTTTATGCAGTTTTATCCCATTAGTGAAAGAAATACGGTTTCATTCTTTTAACCCAATATAGCAATTTTTCTTCTCTTTTCAGCAAAGTTTATTCGGAATTTGTACAGCGATTTTTGAATTTTTAACGAATTTTTAATGCGATTTTTAATGTTTTTTTTTCTCATTTTGCGGTTTTTTTTTTTTGAGATTGATAAAAAGAAACCCGTTTCAAACATTTAGCCCTAAATTTTGTGTTTGTTACGAATTTTAGATTTTAACGATTTTTAATGCGATTTTCAATGTGATTTTTAACGCTTTTTCAAGATTTTTTGCGGTTAGCATCTATTTTTTTCATAGTTGTTCTATCAAAATCTTGAGCTGTTGAGAATGCAATAAGTAGTATTTTTTTTTTCGAAATTTACCTAAAATGTCAAAAATTTAGTTACCACTTCTTTCGAATGGCAATTTCATAAAATATCTTAAATTCTTGCTTAAGACCGCTACCCCCTCGAGTAATATATCACCTGATAGGTTGTTTAACAGAGTATCGTTTTGATAAAGTTTTTAAAGAATAGACTGCGCTAGCTGGTGGTGAAAAATGGAACTAAAAGAACGCGATTTTGTTAAAATTTGAAAATATAACAATGTGATTTATTTTAAATTTTAAAATGGTTTATAATATATGATAAAAAAAATGTAAACAAAGAATGGTGTGACACATTTCAGGGTACGTGAAAGGAGGGGCGCGAACAAAATTAGGAAATGTAATAAGGAGATCTGTTTTACACTTTAAGGTAGTTTATAACGCATGTTAAAATTTTTAAAACAAAGTACTGGCGATGGAGAGACCGCTGCACGAAGTTATGTATGAAATTTTACATCTTGAAGACCGATTTTCAGTTTTTTTAATTTAATTCATATGCGAATTTTAGTGGGTTTCAAGGTGATTTTTCCACTCTAGCGAAAAGGAAAGCGGTTTCATTCTTTCGACCTAAATTAGTGAATTTTGTTCTCTTTTCAATATAATTTATTTGGATTTCGTGCAACGATGTTTGGATTTTTAGTGAATTATTTAATGTAAATTTTGCCGTTATTATTCGACATTAGTAAAAGGAATTTTGCTTAAAACTTTCAGGCTGATGTATTGAATTTTAGCTGTTAAGATTTATGAATTTCAGCTAATTTTAATGCGATTTTTCGAGATTTTTTGTGTTTGATGTCGGATTTTCGTCATTGATGAGATATTTCTAATTACAACGTTTTACCCTATTAGAGTAAATTTTGACCCCTGTGATTTTTTAATATTATTGATTTTTAATGCACTTTTCAATGCAATTTTTAGACATTTTTTCCAGTTTTATGGTGATTTTTTGTTATTCGGAAGTAAAAATTGATTTCAGACTTTTAATCTAATAAAATTTTAAGATTTTTAACGCGATTTTTCAAGAATTGTTGTGCTCCGTGTCGATTTTTTATTATCTATAAAGGATTTCCTTTTACTACGTGATTATCCTGTCGACCAATTTCGCCAAATTATATCAGTCGTGAAACAAGCCAAATTATGCAAATAGATGTAATTTTTATGTTAAATAATGAAAGAAGAGATAATTTAGAAAAACATTAATACAAATACATATAAAAATAAGAAGTAAAAACCACTTGATGACGTAACAAACATATGTAACATGTTTAATGTCAAGTGAATATGGAATTTACGATCCGCCATTATTGTCATTTAATCTTATGGTTTGACCTTTGACCTAGATAGTTTCTTGGTCAACCGGATAATCCAATAGTACAGATTTCCGATTATAATGTTTTATCCATTTGATGAAATTCTGATTACTGCGATTTAAAAAATAACTAGCGATATTTAGTGCATTTTTCAATGCGTTTTTAATGAAATTTTTAATGCGATTTAGTACTTTTTTTTTTATCCCCACCACAGTGGTGTTTTAACAATTAAAAAATTATTTTGGTTTCAAACTTTTAGCCTAATATAGTAAATTTCACCATTTACTTTTTTTCAATTTTGTTGATTTTCAATGTGATTTTTGATATATTTTTTGTTCTGCGTCGATTTTTTTATAATTCATGTAAAAAAGAATGGTTGCTACGTTTTACACGACTAGAATATTTTTTTATTCACGGGATGTATTTCTATTTAGCATTTTTTAATGAATTTTTCAATGGTTTTGTATTGGTTTTTTGAATCTCACCGCTATTTTTTGAAATTTCGAAAAGGAAATTAATTTCAAACATTTACACTTCATTTACGAATTTTGAAATTTAGTGATTTTTTAATGCAATTTTTAGCAATGTTTTCATTATTTCTCACGCTTTGCGCCGATTTTTTATTCGTATTTAAGAAATAATTAAGATTACACTATTTTACTCTATTAATGTAAATGTTGTCCCCCGCTACTTTTAAATTTGAAACGATTTGTAATGAATTTTTGAATACAATTTTTAGATGTTTTCGAGTCCACGGCGTTTTTTTCACAATTGGAAAAGAAATTTTTAAATAATTTGTAGCTTAATGTAGTAAATTTTGACATCAATGATTCAGATTTTTTTGTGTATTTTCATAAAATGTTTAACAAGTTTTGTGTCGATATTTTTTAAGTAATGAAAGAGTTCAGATTTCAGTGTTTTGTCCCATTATGGTAAATTATGTCCGCAGGAATTTAATATAAATGTTTATCTTACTATGGCAAATTTTGTCCGGATTTTTGAATTTTACTGATTTTTAATCTGTTTTATAGTGATTTTTCAAGTTCTGTGACAGTTGTTGATATCGGTAAATGAATTTCGGTTTCTAACTTTTAGCATAAATAGTAAAATTTGTTCTCCACGCTTTTATGAATTTTGCCAATTTCTAATGCGATATTCAATGTAATTTTTAGTTAGTTTGGGGGATTTTAGGTGTTCCGTGTTAACTTTTCCTTATTCAAGAACGATTTCCGATTACAATATTTTCGACTGAATATTAAATTTTTACAGCCATGACTTTTAAATGTTCAGCGATTTTTAATATAGTTTTCGATACGATTTTTAGCCATTTTTTAAAGTTCCTTGGCGATTTTCTGCCATTCAGAAACCAATTTTGATACCAAACATTTTGTTTAATGTAATTATGTTTCGAATGCAATGTTTTATCTCTTAATATGATTTTGGTGTTCCATGCCTACATTTTGTAATTTATGAATGATTTCGATCATAACCCCCCCCCCCTCCCCGCCCTGCCTTAATACTATTTTTTTTAAGCATTGACTTCCAAATATTTAGCGATTTTTAATGCAATTTTCAATGTAATTTTTAGCTATTCTTCAAGTTCCGTGGCGATTTTTTTACATCCGGAAATCGATTTCGATTTCAAACTTTTTGGTTAATATGGTTAATTTTTTTTTTTTTTTTTTTTTTTTTTTTTTTTTTTACATTTTTTAAAGGAATTTGATTTTAAATTTCTAGACTAATAAGAGTTTGATTTCAAACTTTTATCCTTTACGGTAATTGTTTTGCTCTCTTATTTTGATTTACAGCAATTTTTAATGCAGTATGCTTTTTTTTTTCTTTTTTCTTTTCTGAGTTCACGACAATTTTTTTCAGATACGGAAAAGGAATTCGGTTTTAATTTCTTCGCTAATATGATAAATTTTCTCCTGTGCGATTAAAGATTTTTATCGCGATTTTTAAGCAGTTTTTTTCGTATTTCAATGCTTTTTACATTATCAAATTAATTAGATTCAAAATATTTATCCAAGTAGAGTAAATTTTGAGTTCCGTGATTTTTGAAAATTTTGCCATTTTTAAAGCGACGTTTACGTTTCTTCGCGACCCGCTTCGATTTTTTGGAGGTTCAATTTTTGGCCGAATTTATTAAATTCTAATCTCTTTTCTTCAAAGTTTATTCGAATTTTGAAACACAATTTTTGAATTTTGTTTTATATTTTTATGAGATTTCAATGTTTTTTGCGATTTGTAAGATTTTTCCACATTAGTAAAAATAATCCAACTTCAATTTTCTAGCCCATCTCTTTTCAACGAAGTTTAGACGAAATTCGTGCAGCATTTTTTAAATTTTTCGAGGTTTTTATTATGATTTTTAAAGTTTTTTCTCAATTCTTGTTATTTTTTGATGAACCCGGGCAACGCTGGGCAGAACAGCTAGTATGAAAATAAAACATGTGAAACTATTTATACAATGCATTGCAATTCATAAACAAAATTTAAATATTGTTAATATACATAGTAATGCTATATTAAAGAACTGCTGAAGTACCAATTTCAACAAATCATATAAAACACCAAACTACTCAAGTAGTACCGAACTGCGTAAAAGAAGCATCCTTATAACTCCAAAAATGATAATTCTATTAACTAACAATTAACTGCGTCGGATTAAGCGTCTCATTTCCAATAAAAATATACTTCTGAATTGAAATTTGAATGAAATACAGGGTCATGAAAAATCGAAGAATGTGGAAAACAAGATTACAAATATCTCGGCAACTAATAATCCGATCGACTTCGTTCTATATGCAAAATGTGTGTCATTTTATTGCCTTTTACAACCATTCCTTAGAACAAAAAAATTCGAAAATTTTTATGTATCTTTCATCAGAACGAATTTTTCGAGAGTCCGAAAAAAATAGTTCCGGATAATCGAGGTTGCTGATATTAAATAGGGTTCGCCCCATTCTTACATACTAACTACATACAAAATTTCAAGTCTCTATCTCAATTTGTTCGGGAGATAGAGCGTTTACAGACAGACAGACAGACAGACGGACGGCAAAATTTTTTTTCTAAAAATATGTTTTTCGGAATCTCCACTATCTAAAACGTGTAAATCCGTCAAAAATTTTTTTTCGATTTTCAAAACGATTGCAAGACTTACCCTATACTACGTATGATGGGTAAGTAATAAAATAAGGTGAAAAAATGAAAAAGATTCTCGTATTTTAAGAAAGCGAATAATAAAAATAAATAAATGGTAGTTTGATATAAATAATTATTGATATAGTGTATAATGAAAATAACTTAAAGAATTAAAATAAAAAATAACAGTAAATAAACATGAATATAATAATAAATGAAACAGTAAAGAAACAATTATAAACTTAATAAGTAACGAAGCAATAAATATAATTTTCACAATAAATCGTAAATGGTAATACTTATAGCCATGCATGCAGTTGTATCATTTAATCAGCACATTTTACTGATTTTTTTTTTAACTTTTCCCATTTTATTTTCCTAACAAATGTTATAAAGTTATATTTTTAACAAGTAATTGTTATAAATTGTTATAAACTTACTAAACGGATCTTCTCCTTGGCACAAATGCGCAATGCCAAATTGGCGGGCGGGGGGGGGGGAGCACGCGCAAATGTGGTGCGTATATGACATCTGTGCCCAGAAATGTATCTAAAATGTAATATATGGCGCGACTGAGTTTTAACCCACTTCTTGGCGCGCTTCCAAAATATCGCCACGTTGGCGTGCTTTTGCGTTTTGTCTCCCGGAGCGGGATTTAAGTCCAGGAGACACTACGCAATACAAAGCTTTTAAAAGAAAAAAAAATTCTTTCTTAGGGGCCTCCGGCCCCGTCCTGAACCCCCCGGCTATAAATTTCCTTAAAACATGTATAACATCAAAACATGCAAAACAATTCCGTTCAAGAAGCAAAGAAATTGTGTACATATTTTATTTTAAAAACAAAATCAGCCTTTTTTTTAAATAAAAAAGAAATTAATAATGGATTTTCTAAAGAAATATAGTAAGGCTCTGAAGTCAAATAATGTTTTCCTTTTATATTTAATATAAAACTAAATAACATTAAGATTCAAAACATCTAAAATACTAAAGCAAGGCCTAAAACACTTTTAACTACAAAGCAGGGTCTCTACATTCAAAAAACAATAGAAATGTAGAAAATACTTCCTTTTAAATACAAAACAAAGGTTTCTAATTAAAAAAATCACTCGTATATTCCCCCAAAAAAGTTTACTCATTCGATTTTACTCTTCGAAATCCAACGGTCTCTAATGAGACACAAGAAATTTAATTAATTTCAAGGCGCGGGACTTCAAACTTTTAAATATTTCTCCTTTCTTGTCCAATAAGAAATCTAAAAAAGAAAGAACGAACAGAGCATGCGCAAGCTCCGGCAAACGAAAGAGAGAAAAGTCGCTTTTTTGCTCCGAGGGTTGTCGAGAAGAGCAATAGCTAAAAGTAAAGGTAAGCAAGGCGCAGCGTAGTTATCGTGTCATCGTGAAAACATGTCGCCAAGAAGTGGGTTAAAACTCAGTTTAACCTAATATATATAGATAAACATTTTATAAACATCGTATATATTTTTAACATGTGACGTATATAAAGTTTATTAAATAAATATATCATTATACATCATTTAAAATTATGATTTTTCACCATCTTGAGAAATCTGATAAGTTGCTAAAATGGCTTTTTGTCGCAAATTTCGATTTTTTCGCCAATCGCGCCGACAAGAACAAGATATGGAACTCTTCCCAAAAGAGAAAATTGTTAATGCCTTCTTAATGTGTGGATATGATATTTGTCAAAAAACGTTTGGTACTACTAGGTAATCCCGTTGACCAAAAAATTATCGCCAAACTATAAGATTAAATGCCAATAATGGATGATCGTGAATGTCACATTCAATGACATTAAATACGATTCATGTGTTTAAAATGTCACAAAGTGATTTTTATTTCGACTTTTTATTAAGATTTTTATTAATATTCTTTTAATTATTTGATTTTTCGTTATTTAAAATAAAAATTATGTCAATATGCATAAGTTGGCAAATAGTTTAGCGATTTGAATAATTTGGCAAAATTGGTCGACGGGATAATAGAGTAGTACCCAAACGTTTTATCGCCAAGTTGCCATTATAGTTTGAGTTCTAACTTTAGCATTTCCAAGATAGGAAGTCATTAAGTGACTGTTAGAGTTACTCCACCTATTTTTCCGACCAAATTTGTCTCGAATGACAAATGTACTTTCAGTCAAATTGAAATTCTCTGTATTTTCTAAGAAAGAAATTAAATTTCAATGTTTTTGATAACCGAGAACAGATATTGCAGACGCACCGACGTTGGCGCGATTTTCTGGTGCATGAGAAAACTCCTTTTCCAAATACCTGTTAGGTTTAGCATGCGAAAATAGTTATTTTATTACTATTGCAAATGGCCATCCTACCGCGGTGGGTACAAATTGTGATATCCAGAAAAAAAAAATATGAAATAATTTATAAAATTATTCACATACTATTCATAGAAAATCAGACTGACTTGAAACATTAAATTGACTGCCTAATTAATTTATGACTATCTGAAGTTACAATAACAATTTATCTAAAAATATCTAAATATATCTAAAAAACTAAAAATAAATTTTAAAGCGCTGATAACGGTTTTCATATTCAACAAACGTAAGCTACAAGCATAAAAGTATCGGCCTAGAAAATTGAATTTTGAAAAAAGTCCAGCTTTTGCCAAAGCTATGTAATTTTAAATTACTTCTGTATTTTTCCTTTTTAAACAAACAATATTCATAAAGGCTAAGGTACAATTAACCTGGGTTAATTCTTAGAAAAATCCACTTTGCCAAGACGACTTTTTTTGACGCGATGCATATATATATATATGTATACGTATAAATGTACAGTATAAGTATATATATATAAGTATACTTATATATTTAAATAAGGCATATTTATTAAATAAGGCAGTGTTATATATATATATATATATATATATATATATATATATATATATATATATATATATATATATATATATAGCACTGCCTTATTTATGTATATATGCTATACATATGCTATACCTATGTATTATACGTATATATAAAACGTAATTATACGAATTTATATGTATATATAAGTATACGAATTTATATGTATATATAAATTCGTGCTAATTTTGAAAATCGCGCCAAGAAGTGGATTGTTCTAAGATCGCACTATTCTCCGGTGAAAAATAACATAAATTTTAAGCAAATATATATTTTACTTATTTTTTAAAAAGTACAAATAACATACTTACTTCTGGATTTATGTTTCTTCTACACAAAAATTCCCATTAAAATTAATGAAAGTTAAATATTAATTTCTGACAGATTTGGCTTAATGAAAATGTGTTCTAACCAAAAACACGATAAATGCCAAACTGTTTGGTCTAAAACATATCTCCTGCTCCGTGTCTCCTGCTTTTAAAATGTTATTGTCTCGAGCTGAAAATGTTACTTTATCTATATATTTAAAACACCTGGCTGTTTTTTGGGTCATCAGCCCTGAGCTTTCTACTGGCACGATTTTGATAATTATTTTTTTAAATGAAAGCTGTTTATGTGTAGATGTGCCCATTCTGGCTAATTTTTAATTTATTTCCATTTTTATATTTTATTTTTAATTTTAAAAGCTTTTTCATGACATTTCTTCAAAACAGTGGCAACAGGTTAAGCTTTTCTCAAAATTTATTTTTTTTCGTTATTTTCCTCCAATCAGGAGCTTGATCTCATCGGTGAATGTATAATCTCATTTCAAAAAAAAAAAAAAAAAATAAACAAAGGTTTTCGTAAAATGTAATCAGAATAAAATGATTGCACATAGTTATTCCCTGCAATACACAGATTATTTACTGAGTAATATTATTAAGTATTATGTAAGTAAAATAACAGAAGATAAACTTTAATAAAATATCTAAAATGAAATTTTGTCGATGGAGAAAATGTCGTCATACAGAAACCAGATAAATTTATTCTATGAATATAATATATATTGTTATAGCTGTGTCAGTGATGATGTCATATTCACTGACTTTAATTCCTGCATCTAAATAAAGTGAACTTCTATTAATTTAAAGGTCCGTGGTGTGCACACATGAAAATATTTCTATAAACTGCGCCATTTCTATTTAATTATAATAAATATTTTATGAAACTAACGAATTCTTAAATAACTGCACAAATGACGCTTTTATTTAAGAAAAGATGAGTATTTCTGAAAGTGTAAATGATGTCATATTAAAAAAAAAGAATAAAATCTGTGATATGCCGGTATTATTATATTTCTATCTTACATAATATCAAAAAATAATTAAAATCATTACATTGTATTAAGTTATTGTTTAAAATAAAATAAAAAAACTCTGCATTTCAGCAACAAATACAAAAATTTTATTCTTTTTAATAACGGAGGTATCGTCTTTTTTTTTTCGTTGCCATAACAATAAAATTAATTTTTACAAGTTCATGGAGGATACAAACCAATAAATAAATTAAATCTATTGCAAGTGCTGCAAATATGTAGTGGGTTGGTTAGGCAGTTTAGTAAGTCCCTGTTTCTATTATAAAATGTTTCATTGATATTATAATTATTGTACAGTTATCAAGCGATATTTAAACAGAGAAAAAATAAACTATGCAGATATTTTTGAATTCGTCTTCTGGGGAATAATATTAACTTCCTAAATAATTTGGCATTTAAATAATATTTAAAGTTTAGGAACCGCATTAAAAAAGATTTGTAGCTGAAGTTAAATACAACATAATAATTTATGAGTTGTATTCCTTACTTTTTGTTATTTTCTGAAGTTTGTGTATGTTCATCATGAAAAGCTATGTTATCCTTATTTTAAGAGGTGGCAATTGTTTATTTCGCTCAGTATTTTACTGTGTATATAAGATTGATATATATCATACCTAATATATATTCTTTTCCGTCGAGTTTCGACGGGGGCAGTTAGTAATCTTAAAATCAACAAAACGGGAAGAAAGAAAAATCTCTGAGTAAACATATAAAAAAACAGTACATTTGCTGTAGGTAGTAAAAATACTAAAAATATTAACTTCTACTTCTATTAAATCGATATTATTCACCGTCTTCTCTTAAAAGAATAAATAAATAAATGTATACTTCGAGGACATTTTAAATTCATTTACGTAGAGTAGATATTAGATTAGAGAACAGTCTTTTTAAATGAAATTTTTTCTACAAGAAAGTAATCTTGTACGTTAAAATATAGTAGTACTACAAAATTTCTGTCATTGCTGAAATATTAAAAGATTGAATAATATAAATTAAGACAGACTTGAATACATTTTTTAAAAATAAATTAAATTTATGTGCAAAAAATAAAACACTAAAAAACTTTTCAAAATACAAGAGTAAACGTTTCGCCAGGCCTCATCAGCACTAATAACACTGATAAACAAGGTTTCTGTTTCTAACTAAGTATATGGTGACTTTTATATATTAGGTGGTGCTGTGAAAGAATATGCCGTTAAAAAGTTTCCATCACCCACAGATTTTTAAAAAATTCAAAATCCTGAAAATCTCAATTTTGTAGTATTTATTCAACACATACACCTTATGAAATTTATCATTTGGTATTTCAGTAATGACAAACTTTTAAATAAACATTTATAATAAGCTAAAAATTAATATTTAAAACACTGAAAGTATGCATTGTTTATAAAGTTTCAGAAAAATATAGATTTTTTTGTAAAAAGAAATGATATTAATAAGAAATTTCATACTTTATGTAGCTGTAAATGTCTTAGCTGTGGGTGCTCTCTTATAGGTCATTGTTCCGAGTTATATTGACAATTTAAAGCAGACATTAAGCCACTTATATCATTACAGTAGCGTAAATCATGTTTACTTTTAAAAAATGTAGAATATTTCTTATATTAATCTAGATAAATAGATATCTTTGTATTGTTTTTCAGGAGATTCCAACCTTGCAATCTTGATCAAGTAATTCTGAGTTTTTCTTTGATAAATTTAAGTCTCTCTCAAAATCATTTAATTCTTTTTTGAGTTATTAGGTGTGGTTCTTCATTTATGCCAGGAGAATAGTTCATATCAGATGTAGAGGAAGTTTCAGTTTCATCGATTTCCATTTCCACTGCTGCATCATCATATGTAAAATTCTCTGAAGGTTTCGGTATTTTTAAATCATCATTATGTAATGCTGGTCATATTGCTGAATCTAAGTTCGTGTACTTAATTTTATGTTTACTTCTTGCAAAGAATCCTTCAATTTTTGTAATACATTAGTAGCAGTAAGTTATTTGATCCTTCGGCGTGTGTCATATCATGGATGGGTATAGCAAAGGACATACACTTTTTTGTACCTTTTATACACGTCCGGAAGTTTGTAGCACGTTGTGTATAACAAGAACGAGGTGCTTATTTCTTATCTCGTTCAACTACTTTATATCCAAAGTACATATGATAGGCGCATCGATGCTTTTTCAAAGTTAGCTCCCCGCACACACAGGAAAAAGAATCGGGTTCATTAACGCATCCTCTAGACATGTTTTACATATTGTAGAGGAAGATATGATAATTAAAATAAATATTTAATTAAAAAGTCTTACAGAACAAAGAAACAGTAGTATATTTGCCCCGAAAGATAAGTTTCCACTGTCAGGGATTTGCGTTAAAGTCAAAAACTGTGGGGGTGGCTAGAGCTGTCTGTTCAAGGTCGCTAACGTAAAATTTATTAGGGGGACATCTGTTTCTACTCTCTTGCTGTATCTTCTATCGTTGTAATAAGAAAAAGGAATGTTTGTGTGAATCAAATACATGAAAGAGAATAATATAATATAATTATAATGCCTATACGATGCCTACATACTCCAAAACGTATTAATGAAATTTCTCAAAATTGGAGGGTGATAGAAAATTTTTACAAACATATTCTTTTTCAGCAGCTTGAAATCTATAAGAAACACCCAACGTATATAGAGAAATCGAAAATTCGTTAAAATTTGTTTATCAGTGTAATTATTCATTTAATAACAAACAAGTAGTGGATAGGGGCAGCTTGATGCAACAATGTTAAAACTCAGACTGCATAGTGAAGCACTGAAAAAATCAAAAAATCCCTACCCGGTTTCAGCGAGTTGTTTTCGTGATATTGATGGCACATTTCACTGTGTTTTACATTTTATTGTGCGTTTATTTTTTTCCTGATAATTTTATTACTATTGCTCTTAATATTATAAAATGTTAATATGGCAGCGCATTCATATATCCGAAATACTTTTTATCTTATTTAAAAATTCGCATAATATTTATGCCTCATAAATGTTAGAAAAAATATTTATAAATTTGTTTTTTTTTTTTTTTTTTGGTAAAAATTTATTTGGATTTTAATAGTTTGATTCCTGCTTTAGTAACCGCAGAATTAACCTGTTTTGTTCATTTTAGAAATTTCTTCAATTCGACTTTCGTGCATCCAGATATGCTTTTTTGAATTTTAGCGTCGTTAGTGACCGCAGCTTTAACGAGTTTCATTGTGGCACAACGAGTTACGCGCATTCAGTAATGTTTTTTTTTTTTTTTTTTTTTTTTGTTCTTTAAATGGGAGTGCAGCACTTTTACGTACATTAGTGACGGCGGCATTGACGAGTTTCGTGCACTTTAGAGATTGCTGTACAGCGCGTTTCGTACATCCAGTGATGTTTTGTTTAAATGGGCGCGCGGCGCTCATATCTATGTTGGTGAATGCAGCATTGACGAGTTTCGTGCACTTTATTGATTGACGTACAACGAGTTTCATACATCCAGTGATTTTTTTTGTTGTTGTTTATTTAAATGGGCGCTTAGCGCTCATACGTATGTTAGTGACAGCGGCATTGAAGAGTTTCGTGCACATTAGAGATTGCTGTATGGCGAGTTTCTAATACATTCTATTACAAATTCAGTGATTTTTTTTAAGATTAAATGGGCGCGCAGAGCTCATTCATTCGTTAGTGACACCAGCATAGACGAATTTTGTCCACTTTAGAGATTGCTGTACAGCGAGTTTCGTGTGCCCAATGATGTTTTTTTTTTTGTAATAGGCGCGCAGCGTTTAAGAATCATTGTTGGAACTGTTCACGTCGCTAAATGTCTGCCGAAAATTCCGCGTTGTGATTATGGAGAATTTTTAGGTTTCTGAAAACTCAGTTGGCGTTCAAAGGTACTTGACGCCAAAATCTCCAAAATTCGGTGTCTCGGCTGGTTTAGGATTATGTCGTTAATACTTGAAGAGTTTATAATGAATTATAATTATTAATATTCTAATATTAAAAAAAATATAATCTGCTTTCATTTTCCTTTTTCTAAAATAGGAATTAAAATCATCATTAAAAAAATTGAAGAAATAATATTCTTACTATAACCTTTGTCTAAGATTATAAATGTATAAGATCACTTTAATATCAATGTTAAGAAAACAACTCGCCGAAACCGGATAGGGATTTCTTGATATTTTCCCCGTTTCACTATGCAGTCTAAGTTTTAACATTGGTTCATCAAGCTGTCCCTATCCGCTACTATAACAAACCAAGACCACCTTATCATAATAACATATATAATCATAATAACATATATTATATCATAATAACATTATAATTATAACATTATAATTATAACTTTATAATTATATCATAATAACATATATTATCATAATAAAATAATAACTTCATAATAACCTTATCATAATGTTATTATGATATTCAAGGTATTTTTACCTTGACCCATGTAAAGAGAACAAGTTGGAAATTGCACGTGAACGTAGCAAATGAGGTGCGTTCGTACGATAACAAAGTTTTAAAAATATTCAGATCTTGCTGATATAGTAAAGCGTACTCCGGATACAGTATAGTAGTCGAAATCTTTACGTTTCTGTAAATATGCAGGAAGTAATTTTTGTTACACCTCAGCAACGTATATCTTATTCATAAAATGTGAAATAGTTGAATATAATTAAAACACGTAGCAAACCATGTTTCCCCGTATAGCATTATATAGTGGAATACTTTTGTGTGGCCCTGTAATTTAATAATAAAAATTCTTTGGATCACAGATTGTACAGAATGCATATTTTAGTATAGATTTCATAGATTCATGCCAATTCTATTATGTTCGAATGAGTGTAACATCAATAAAATGCATTTGAAACATTTCCCCCATTGACCGTAATGTAACGGAATCCTTTTGATTGTCCCTGTAATTGATCTATGCATCCGATTTTCATAACTTTTGAAATGACTCGACAAAATTACGCAATAATTATATGTTTTAAATTTTAAACGATTAAAATGCATTTAAAACTTTTTTTCCCTATTGACCGTAATGTAACGGAATCCTTTTGAATGTCCCTGTAATATATCTATCCATCCGATTTTCATAAAATTTGAAATGACTCTACAAAATTACGCAATAATTACATGTTTTAAATTTCGAACGATTAAAATGCATTTAAAACTTTTTTCCCTATTGATCGTAATGTAACGGAATCCTTTTGAATGTCCCTGTAATTGATCTATCCATCCGATTTTCATAAAATTTGAAATGACTCGACAAAATTATGTTATAATTATGTATTTTAAATTTCAAACGATTCGGTTGGTTAGTTTTTGCGTTGTTATATGCGGACAGACGGACGGACAGACAGACAGACGGACAGACAGACGGACGGACTGAGCGACAACAATAGGTGTTACGTATTTACATAATTACGAACGCACCTAAAAATTCATCTGATGGTGTCAAAATGACGTAATTTAAACTGATTTTTCATTTCTGGATTGTAAAGATTACAATTGGATACTTTATTGATTATTTCATCTTGCTGACATGTTCTCTCTCGCTTGAAAAAATAATTTTAGGTAAGGTATATTCATTTTTAAATAAAAAATCAGAAAAAGTAAAGAATTTTAGGAAAATTAAATTTAACAAAAAATGACTTTATAGTTAAAAAAAAAAAAAAAAAAAAAGACATCATGTAAGGCTTTTATTTTGTAGGAATAAAATTTGTAGGTTTATTGCAAATTCATTTACAAATTCCTTATTATCGACGAAGTCCCATTTCTTTTATTGTGGAATTCTCTGTTGTCGTCAAAAAATAATAGTCTACTCTTGAACGGCAGTCAAAATCCAATACGATATTAAAAACGATACGTTTTTAAAAACGATAGTGACAATGAACAGCGCTATCTCTTTCATTTTTGTTTTGCTTACATTACTTCTAAGTCTAAATACTGTGTAATTTCAATTGTTACATAATATAACAGAAATTAAATTAACTTTAAGATGAAATTTAATTAAAAATTATTATCAGTTTAGCAACATTTTAAATTATTTTATTTATTTATTTATTTATTTTTACGAATTTAAAAAGTAGAGGCCAAAGGAAAAAACACGAATAATCATAAGATTATATTATCTATATAATGTAGCATTTTTTCGTCACTAAACTAAAATCTCCTAATCGAAAAGACAGATATTCAGTTTGTGTATTACAAAAAATTAGTATTATGTGAAATTTCTTAAAATGTGTTTTGAATCCGATAGAAATTCTTGGCAGGAATTATGTCTTATTAATTTTTAAGGATCCATGGATATTTTATTTTATAAAAAGAAAAGTATCTCCGCTTGCAAAAATTGGGCAGAAATCCCGATTATGGAAAGGGCACAAGGAAACCATTAAAAAAAAATTATCAGTCGAAAGTATTAAAACTTTGTTTTCATCTGCAAATTGGTCTAATATTAATGATAAATATTTTCCGCATTTTTACATAAAAATGTATTAGCTTAAAACAATGGGTGAGTTTTGGAAGAAATGAAATTGAAATTAAGAATAACTGATGGAAACATTTTAAAACATCTTTTTTTTAACGTCAAATCACGACTGTCTCCATCGCGTTTCGATTTGAAAATTGCTCTTCCGGTTCATTCCGGGACAATATTGCGAATCTCGTCTATATAAGTGACCTTTAAAGTATATCCAAACCATTACAGTAATAAAACCACCTTACGAATTTGTAAATTAATTTATTGAAAACAATACTGAATACCGATTTTCCGACCAAAATTTAAATAAATTACTTTCTATTTCAACTCCATGGGGAAATTTAAATACGGAGCTTTCAAGATATAATCATTTTAAGCAGTTAAATCATGAAATACTCGGAATTATTTCGAGAAATTTATAGATGCGAAAATACAATACAAATACTGTGTGATAATGTTATATAAATTGATACATTAATTATTATTCGCTATGAGAGAGATTTAAAGTTTGCATGCATAAATTTGATTGAGAATATAACCAATAGGATATATTTATCTCTGTGTTATGTTTATAATAAACATTTTACCATTAGATAAACGAGGTATTACAATCTAGTCTTTATTGATTTCGCAAGCTACTGCTCGGTATATAGAAGATAAGGTAAAATATATTTTAATTGAAATTGTTTACATTTATTAATTTTTGTAGCTTTTCCAATAACAACACTAAAGAGAGTTTTTATATGAAAATAGCATTATGTATACAAAAAGAAAAGTTTTGAAACTTGTTAAAAACGGAATTTTCGTATTAGTTCGAAACCAGTGATTAAATGGGAAAGAAATTCTTAAGGGGATTCGGTACCCTTCATTCGGTAAAAAATGCACTGTAAAAAAATCCGTTAATGTTACGGGAAAAATTATATGTATTTATTTTATTATGTCTATTTTTACTGCAATTTTTACGCCAAACACTGCTTTCAACAGTGCTGCTGATAGTTTTTGCCGTCAATGTAATGGATTTCTTTTAGAATGTGACAAAAGTATCGATTGTGTAATTTTTTACTTAAATTATACTTTTCTATCCCTAGTACATCCTGCTAAAGTTTTGTTAAGATCCAAGTATTGTGAATATAGTTCGAAGCAATTTTATTACATCGCTGTCCCTTTAAATGCCACAATCAACTTCACTTAAAAGTGATTTTTTTCTGCTTGTGATTTTCCGACAACTAGACATGTTGTAAGTGATAAAACATATATGTATATTTTCCAGTTGATTCGAAAAATGTTTTGGTTGTTAATTACGGTCTATTTCATAAAACTAAGTATCGAATTTATAAGTAAATAGCTTAGTTCTTCCCAAGCGTTGGTTTGTGAAGTCATTGTTGCAATAGCTGCAATGGTCAGTAGGGAGAGGAGGCATATACACATGGTCCCTTATATGAACTGGCACAGATAGAATTGCATGGCGTCAGATCGGGTGAGCGCCTGCTCATTTGTTAATCAATGTCTGTGACGAACTCAGATATTTACTTCTACATATAATACTTATTTTTATCAAATAGATCTAAGACCACTTGATGTATGCTGTCTGACGAAAGTTGCTCACATTGACCTCTTATAAGCTTGTAGGTAAAAGTGTTTGAGTTGTTTTTTAATTTATTAAGTCTTATGTAATAAATACTACCAAGCGTTAAAACTCCTCTATTCATTTAGAAACACCCCGTATACATGTCTATGCGAGTCTCTATTCAAGTAAAAACAAAGATTTCTTAAAAAATTGCAATTTACAAGCCCGATTCTTTCAAATTTATATTTCAGAATAAACTGATTTTTCTTTTTCAGAAAATACCAAAGAATAATTTAAAAGTCTTAACGTTTCTTTTAAAAGCCGTTATCCGCTTGTTTGTACACATTACTTTTAAATAAAAGTTTTAAAAATACCCATAAGGTTAATGCACTACAAAACTACGCATAGTGCATTTTGAGAGACTAAAGGGATCAATTTTAGTCCCACGGGGAACTTTTACTGCTGCCTTTTCAGTCATTTTCGGGCTGTTCGCCTCATAATGGCTTCCATTTTATTATGATTCATGGAAGAGTGTACAACGTAAAAAAAATATAACGATAGGTGTCTTTTATAATAAAATAAAATGAAGTTATGAGAGAATAAGATTTTGTCTCGCGTAAGCTCATGATTATGATCGGTGTTTTGCAAAGTCTTTCCAATCGGTAATTATTTATTCATTTGTTTATTTTTATAATTATGATGGCGCATCTATTTTCAAGAAACTGAGTTAAATATTTAATTATTTCGCATATGAATTCTATACATAGGATGTTTTTCTGGTGTAAAAGATTAACCATTCATGCAGATATGGCGGGTGGATTTTTATAAATTCAGTTTTGTATTTCACAAGCTTTTTAAGATAGTTCCTTTAAAAGAACACTTATTTTATATTTATAATTAGTTTTGCAAGTCGGATGGAATACGTATACCAGAAAGGAATGAAAGAATTTAATTCCGATATAATTTTGCTCTGTTGTTTAAATTGAAATTGAAGTTAGAAAACTTAATAACTATTTTTCCTACAAACATTTCTTGACCACTTTTGGATTCCAAAGTATGGAAACCTATGTGATTTTTTTCTTTATATACGATACAGTGAAAACTGTATCGAAATCTGTATTTAGATCACAGTTAAATTATGTATATTTGCTTTTTATTCTGCTGTGAAAAGCATAAGATTACTATAGAGACTTCGTGAGAATAACTTTTTTCGGTAAAAATTAGTGCTATGCTACATATAACTGGAATTGTTTTTGTAACTAAAAAGACACGATTTAGCAAGAAACGAAACTGTGAGTTTGATAAGCTATTCTGATGCAAAGCATTTAAAATTCTGAAAGGTATGAATGAAGATTATTAAAGTTATACAGTTCATCTTTCTTAAGTTTTGTTAAGTAATATCAATTGCGGAACATATCTTTATATTCTTAATCACAATAATAATTTGTTTTACACTTAAATATCAATAAGAAATTTGAATATGTAACTGCAATAAGCTCTGTGATGCTATGTTAGTATAACGCAAAAAAGTGCTATGCTTAAAATGTTTTGTTTTCATAGCATCTTATTGATTTAGCGTTTTGAAAAAGAAATAATTATTCACGTATTTAATAAAATGTAGTTCAGTACTGTAACTGTTTTAAATGGATTTACTGTGATACGGAAAGCATGAAATTTCCACACAAAATTTATAAAGATAAATTACTGTTCGATAATTTCTGATTTATAGGACATTTGTATCTGAAAATGGTGCTAATATAGACAATATTGCTTAAATTTACAAAAAAGGGACTTAATATTGAATTGCGGTGCATTCAATTGTACCCATAATAGAGTTATTTCTACTTGAATAAAATGAAATTTTTACAGCATGGCAAATAATAAGCATAATTTTCAGCTCTTATTTCATAATCTCTCCTAAATTTCTTACCGCCATGAACTATCACATATCCATTCAATAAGCTGTAAGTTCACTGCAATAGAAGCATTATTTAGATTAATATAATTCTACACTTTTATATTGTTTTAAAACATTTATATTATGTTAGTAAAATCATCTTTTTTTTTTAACTTTCTTTAAAAATTACAGAGAAGACTAGAGATTTAGATTAACGTAATTCTACACGTTTATATTGTTTTAAAACATTTATATTATGTTAGTAAAATCATCTTTTTTTTTTTTTTTTTTTTTAACTTTCTTTAAAAATTACAGAGAAGACGACGTCACAGTTTTATCTTTTGACTCGGCGGTCATTGAGTTAAACATCAAAATGATTTTCAAAAGTTTTATATCTGTAATTATTATTATCGTTTGTATCGTAGCATATGCGCTAAAAAGAAATTTGGATATTTAACTACGATAAAGTCAAATTTTATGAGTTTAATTATTCCTCTATTGCTTGAGATTAGATTTTTATACTTAAGATTGATTTTAAGATCAGTTTAGATTAATTTTTGTAAAAATAAAATTTATCATAAAGTTTTTATTAACATCAGGTTATTTGCGAAGAAAATAGTTTACTTTGTGGCTATGTTTCCACATATATATGAGAATGAAACTTCTATATTTAATTACAACATAAATATATTTCAATGAATTCGATATTACTTCATTGTTGGAGAGTAGATTTCTAGAACTATGATTGATTTTAACTCTAATTTTTAATATTTGCCTATAATGTTTTAATGATCTATAGCAATTTTCAAAGAAGATATTTAACGTATGGAATTGTGATTCCGTTTTCACATTTTTTGAGTAAGAAATTTCAATATTTCAATACAACTTACTTCAAACTTCGTCAAATTAAGTCTCTTTTACACTATAGAGAAAGGTTTGTTCAACTAAGATTGATTTTAACCATAGTTTGATATTTTATCATAGTGTTTTATCAATCCCTCAGTAGCACATCTTCAGTTATTTTTTAAGAAAAGAATGAACATGTAGAATTAATTACATGATTATATTTCTTCATTCATGAAAAAAAGGAAACTTTAACATTTATCTGTTACATAGGGTGACATCCCCAGTAATTGGCATGCACCAGTGATTGGCACATCCTACAAACATGTCCTAAAATAAGATTTATATCCAGTCTTTTTAAAATGTAAGACCATATACCAGTTATATGCTCATTTACGTTAAAGATTATAACTTTGATTCATGCTACGAGATGACAATAGTGCCAAGGAAAAAGAAAAAATTTTAGCTTGTATCAAATTAGCCATTTTTGTTGCAAATGCTCGTTCTTCGGCTTAAGGAAGGCATGCTTTTCAATTCATTACTATCTGATTTATAATGTATTTTATGTTTTAATTGACAACAGTTTTGTTTAGTTAAAAAGGGTTAATTTAAAATTTAATTGTGTAAAAGTGTTTTCGACACAAATATTTGGATTTCTGAATTAATGATAGATGCCAATTAATGGTGCTTCAAGTTTGCTAGTTCCAAGTAATTGGCACCTATTTCAATTATAAGGAATTTCAAATTAAATCACTTATTTTGGAAGTACTTTTAAAGTTATAGACTAATTTTGTTTATCATTTGTTTTTAATTGAAAATATGACATATTATCAGTAATTGGAATCCATTAAAGCTTCACATGACAGTTGCGGGGAATAGCATGACAATTACTGGGTATTAATATAAGTATATTGTATTGTTTTAAAGTGTTCACATTTCAGACTAATATGCTGATTTCTTACCCTCAAAAACCTGAAATATGGCATATTCCTCTACAGTAAATTCATTTAAAGCGATTAAATCCAATGCAAAATGTAAAGTTTTCTTTTAATATAAACTTGTGTCAATTACTGGATCACAAGGTGTCATACATTGGTGCTCTAGGTGCCAATTACTGATGATTTCAGCAACTTTTTTATAAATGTATTTTTATAAAAATACTTTTTCAAATTTTTTTGCTTTTAGTGGGCAAAATAGATGCACAGATATGCATTCTTTGATTTAAAAAAATTTCAAGTAAATATTTTATTTCTTTGTAATAAAAATTGAAGTAAGTTTAAAGACAAATTCTTAATGTGCCAATTACTGGGGATGTTACCCTATTTACATTTCGTCTAATTGTGGTGTTATTGTATTGCTAGAGAGCTTAGATTTACATGGCGCTGTTTCTAGAGAATACATTTCTGTCAATATCTTGCTAGAGAGTAGATATATATTGCCTTATTGTTAAAGAGTTGATTTCTACATTTACCCATTGCTTATAAATGTATATTTTAAGATTTTACCATAAGGATTTTCTGACTCCTACCGTAATTTCGCGCGAAAACGCCGAGGTTTAGTAAAGTATTTTTCAAACCAGAAATTTTACTGAAAAAAAGAAGTCAAATGCGTGCGACATTAACTTCGTTACATAAGTAACATTAAAAAAAATAATTCTGGTAGGAAATTGAATTATCCAAGGTGCGGCGTTTACGTTCGAAATTACGGTAGTAAATTATAAGAATACTTTTAACAAATAGAATTCATTTTGTGAATATGTTTACCTATGTACGTGAGGGGATGAAAAATATACCACCCGCTTTAAAGGGATTAATCACATTTAAAGTAAATTGAATTTATATGAGAATATGATATTCTATTAAACTATTATAGATCACTCGCGATTTGAGAAGAAAATAAGTATTTTATGGAAAATAGATATATATATATTTTTTTACTGCAGTTGCAGAAAACTTTTAAACATTTAACTTCTGTACAGCCCACTTATGTGTATCTGTGCTTGGTTCTGCTGAGTAAGACTTTACACTTATATCAGCATTTTTAATAATAAATACACTATTTAAATCTTCTTTTAAATATCCTTTATTTATTAGAAATGGGTGATGTAGCGTAAGAAATATATCATAACCAAACAATGACAACAGTTATCATTTATAATAAAATATAATGAATATGAGTGATAGTAAAAACTTAATGAATATCTGACGTTTGCAGTACTTTTACATCTAGAATTAATTTTCTGATTTTGATCGCACACACATGCAGGAAAGGAAGTTGAATATTTAATTGCATCACAGTCAAACTCCATATACATGATGGGCGTTGTTCTGCTGCAAGGTTCATCTGATTTTCGCAGGTATGATTGATGATAAATATAGATTTAAAACTTCTTTTCATATTGAAATATTTCTTAGTTTTTATATTTGCATGTGCTTTATATTATTATGATTACAAAGTTACAGTTTCATAATATTCTCATAAGTAACATCTTAAAATAGATGTTTTCCTAGTATAAACCAAACAAAGCAATAACCATGTATTCGACCAAGTTAAAAAAGTGAACGTCATTTTCTGCTTTCAATTTTCAGTTGTCATTGCAAGTAAAAAAATCTCACTAAAAGGAGCTGGAGAAAATCTTTAAAGTCATCTGTAGGAAATCTGTAGAGCTATTGATCCATTTAAAAAAATCTGCAAATGATTTTAAAGATATCTTTAAAAAATCTGGAGATATTATTCCTTATTAAACATTCAAAATTTCTGCAGATTTCTGTAGAATATCTGGAGAAAATGGCGATTTCTTTAGATAATCTTAAGATTATTTTGAGTGGGATATCAGTAATGGTTACATAGATACTGGGCGTGTAAAATTTTTGAAATAAGCACTAAACGCTAAAATAATAAGTTGAAATAAATAGAATAGTTAAATAAATAAAGATACATTTAAATTCAGTAAATGGTTACATTGATTTTTCATGCATTTAATGATGTAGGTTGAATTAGTCAACTCAAATAAAATGTCATGCAAAATCAAGTTACACACACACATATAGACACACTTTGACATATATGTACGTGTGTGAGCTTGTGCTTCTGTATGCCTACTTTTATTCTGCATGTGACAATTTCTTTGAATATGTCGAAACGACCCTCGTCATTCAATAGAAAAAAATATGATATATTTAATTAATTTAAAGATAGCTTTAATTATTTATTTATTCTGTTCATTTGACTTTATTATCTTAATAGTTCATTGTTTTTTAAGAGTTTCTAAATAGTTGAAAAATATGTATGCATCCGGTTTGTCCACCCGTCGCGTCTGTCTGCTGCCGTCTATCCGTGCGTTCTAATTCACATAAATATTGTCAGATTGCGATGAAAACGATATATGCTTTTGTGGTTTTTTTGAAAATAGTATTTGATTTTGAAAATAAAGTGTGTGGTATTAAAAATTCGTTTACAGGGGCGTTCAAAAGAATTGTGGTACATTACTGTCTATGAGAGACAAATCGTTTGCTATGTATTTAATGCTATTACATTATTTAAATCATTTTTAAATTAATATATTTAACTGAGGTATACTATAGTTCACAATCAATAATTTGATTACAATAGTGTTTAGGAACTTTAATTCTTGAAAGTGCGTTTACAGTTGTAATTTCGCGTTTTTAAATTTAACTTATTTTTTAAATGTTACTTGGTGTGCAAGAATTTTATAGATGTTATGCAGAGTTGTATAAGATATATTAACAATGATTCTCGTTGTGAATGTAATCAAGGTTGCTCTATATGAAAGTATGAGAGAAATGCATATAGCGGAAATCGTTGAATTTGAATTCTCAACTGTGAGTTTAATTGAACTAACTTTTAGTATGCTATCTAGTATTAGATCATATACAGGACTGAAAAATATCACATGGATATTTTTTTGCATGTCCATGGCAATTGCAGAAATTGTGTTTTCACTTTAATTACACGTCTTTTACCGGGTGTCCCAAAAATGATTGATGGATTTTAAAATTCAATAACATGCAAACAGTGGCAGCTATTTAAAAATTTTTTGCAGGAGGGTTATGTTTAATGTCAGGAGTTTTTTTACCATAATGTTTTACTTTAGTTCGCATCTCAAACAATAGGTGGTGCTAACGGCGATTGAAGGCCAGGTGATCAGTGCTGAGTGAAGCGTCGACCTGGCCTTCAATCGCCGTCAGCGCCACCTATTGTTTGAGATGCGAACGAAAATAAAAAATTACGGTAAAAAACTCCTGACATTATACATAAACCTCCTGCAAAAGTTTTTTAAATAGCTGTCACCGTTTGCAAGTTATTGAATTTTAAAATCCATCAGTCATTTTTGGGACACCCAGTAAATTGTTTATGTGTTCAAAAGCGATTCATTATTTAGAAGCATAATTTTACGTTCCATTATAATTTGAACATGCGCAGTTTGCATTTCATTTCCATCCCTAGTAAACTTAAACTTTAAAACTTACTAATTGTTTGTTTCATTGGATGAGATGGTGCTTTATCTGCATTTGTGATTTTCAAGTATTCTAAATTTCAGCTTTTTCATATTTAACCTGTTTCTAAATTTTATTAAATTCACATAAATACAGTTCATTATTAATATTTCTTCACCCAAATTATTAGAAAAGAGAGAGATAAATAAAATGTTTTACGCTTAAGCTTAATTCCACTTAGTAAATGCATTTTCAAATTGTATGTATTTGATTCACCAAAATTTAGTAACAAATCATTTTGAATATAATTCAATAAAACTTCAAGAATTTTTAACATTTATACATTTTCTTTTTTTTAGAAATATTTATTTTTATATAAGATTTGATCTGTCTGTATTATAAAAGGCAAACGCGACAGTGCTTCATGAAGATGTCATTTCGGCGTTAGGAAAAACTTACTATTAAATTTCTGTTTCTAGCTATCTTTTTTCTTTTACAGAAAGTTCTGAACATCGTGCATTTTCAATTTTCATTTTTACTATTTTTTCTATTTTTTTTTTCGTTATTATAAGTAAAGTAATGTTCATTTAAAAGCATTTTATTTGAAATTTCATAGAAAACCGAATCTCATTTTTTTAGTACTGTAAAACAACTTATTCATGTTTTATGGTTTTAAAAATAATTTTATAGCATGTATTTTTTAATCTATCTCTATCGCGTATAGACAGAAGATTGCAAAAGATTGATCATAGGTATTTTTATCAATCCACTTAAAATAATGTAAATGGTTCAGCATTTGATTTCAGATTATATTCCAGAAAATACAGCTTTTAATGAATTTCAATATTTTATTGAACAGATAATTGTTATTTTTTCAAATAAAAAAGATTTTTGTTATTTGGTAATATAAAAATATTTATAGGGTGGATCAGAACTATGTGCCAAAAATGGAAAAGCAGGTAGAAGAGATCCAAGTAAGCAGATTTCGTATAAGAATGTGAGTGCAGAAATGCAGCATAAAGGCAGTAGAGAGGGCTGTTGAGCTCAATGAACAAAAGCACTCTGCTGACTTGAAAATTCATTCTCCGCTTAATTTGGAACAGCATGCGTTACATGAATGCACAGCTTCCTGACATGTATTTCTGCTCAGAGGATGTACATGGAACGCTTACCGGGTAGGAATCTACTGGATCGCTGAACATTTGAGCGTTTTGATAAGGAATTGCGGCGAGTATATCGTTTTATGCTTCGAAACGCCATACAGGTCAGGGCTAAAGAAAGTTTTTTCTAGCTTTGGAACTGGCATTGGGAGAAGTCACGGAATTCTTGCTGTGTAAGAAGCCGCATTGCGCACAGAAGAGGACAATCGTTCAAAAGACTGGAAAGCTGTTAGACGTGCGCTGTGTGTGAGTCATTTTCTTTAAAGTTT
Organism: Maratus speculifer; assembly: GCA_964019185.1. Taxonomy (NCBI): domain Eukaryota; kingdom Metazoa; phylum Arthropoda; class Arachnida; order Araneae; family Salticidae; genus Maratus; species Maratus speculifer. The sequence continues at coordinate 47,792,683 of OZ025290.1, read as the reverse complement.
CCTTTATAAAAGGCATGTCGGCAAGCTCCGTATTGGTGAAGAGATAGATGTTGCTCGAAATCAATGCGGGGAATGTTGATTACAGGGTGGATCAGAACTATATGGCAAAAATGGAAAAGCGGATAGAAGAGACCCAAGTAAACATATTTCGTATAAGAATGTGAGTGCAGAAATGCAGCATAAAGGCAGTAGAGAGGGCTGTTGAGCTCAAGTTATAAATCATATTAATAAATCAACGAACTGTTTTCATCTTTCGAACTCAAAAGTGTTCTCTACTGCTAAAATGTTGCATTTCCGCACCCATTTTTCTGTGGTAAATTTGCTTATTTAGGTCTCCTTTAACCTGTCTTTACATTTTTTGACATGTAGTTCTGAAGCCCCTTGTATTAAGTGTAAAAAAAACTGTTAGAGTTTTCAATAAGAAAAGATCTTTTACCAGAATTTTAAACCGGGGAAGCTTGGGTTAGATTTCCTAATATTAAATAAAATCTTAACTTATTATTTTATTTATACAATAAATATTTTATAATATTTATAACCTATCGTTTCATTGTTTAATGATACTTTCTTGTTAAAAGTAAATGAAAGTTCTACATATCGTTCCGTTGGGAAATTTTCGATTGAGAACAGGTAAAAGGTTGTCAAATGAGAACTTAAAAGAAAAATGATTGATGAAATCTTCAAAGAACGGATTTTTTTTCTAAAAAGTGTGTGTAATTTGAAAGAATAAAATAATTTAATTTCTAGTAACTAAAGTTTTCTTTGAAAAGAATTTAACAAAAGCGAAAATTTCTTTAATATTTCATTTCAAAATTGCGTAAGAAGCAAATTATTGAACAACGAGTTGGAAGCCGTTGAATTCGACGATGAAAATATTTAAAAGAAGTAACTCTTAGATTGAATTTACTTATTTATTTTTTTAAATTATAAAAATGATTGCAATGAAAAAATCAGATTTACATTGGCTGGCCTAGTTCTAAAATAAACATTCCTTTAAAATAAATTTGACAAATTTATGTTTCCATTAACTTCAACTTTTCAAACTATTAAAAATCCAAACTTAATTTCTATAAGTAATCAGTACGATGCAATCAAAGTAAGTAATTCGGAAGTATAAAAAATGAGAAAAATTTGTGCCATTTTGACACAATCATAATTTTCTTTCATCGAAATTTACAGATAATGTCATTTCACAGTCGCAAAATTTACATGTTTACTTTTAATATTCTCATTCACTATTTTACAAATAAATTAGCGTGCACTATATTATTTAAAAATATACTTCCAAGTCACGGCTTTACACGTGAGTATCTGCACTCTTGACTTGAATTTCTGATCTCACCAGTCAATACCTGTCAGTACCAGTGAAATTTATAAATTTATAAGCTTAGAAGTATTCGTAGTAATTTTTATAAAAGAGAACTTAATTTTCTTTTTATTAGGATGTCATTTTCAATGACTAAAGCATTTGGTCTTATTCTGGAAACAAGCATTTCAAACTTAATGTCAGCGAAATGAATAAATATCGAAATGTAAGAACTTTATGAGGGAAAAATGTTTGTTTTATTTTTGCATATGTTAGCACTAAAAAAAATTCATATATTTTTAATTCTAACGAGGAAATGACTTCAGTGTACATGAAGCATTTCCCGATATCTCTTTTTTCTGTATAATAATAGAAGATACACAATTTCAACTATTTTGGAGAAATTTCTTTTAAAACTTTTTAAATTAAAATATAAAAGTAGAATATATACATATTTTAAATAGCCTGTGTGGCAACATCTATAATTTCACACTTTTACTTTAATGAAGCAATTATCAAAGTTTGTTAAGTAGAAAAGTGAAAGCAAAAAACTAAAAAAAGTCATACTTTCTAAATATATTTATAGCTCATTTTGAAAGTAAGGATTATTAAAGTAAATTATATTGCCTCCGTTATAACAAACTGTTCAATTTTACATGTTTATACACTATTTGTTTTTTTAATACATATATATTCTTTTTTTAAGAAATAAAGAAAAGTTTTTAAGAGAAAGATGATGGAACAATTGCATTATTTCTATTGTTGCAGAGAAGAGGGAGATGATGGGAATTACTATGACGACATTTCTTCATGTCAATTAAAAATACATGATTTTGTTTTATAATGTGAACATATAATAACATTATATCTAAACAATAACATTACGTTTAAGTAAACCAAGCATTTTCCCTCCTTTTGTTCTTATACTTCAATATTTATTCATTCCGATGATAATGAGTTTAAGACGTTAATTTCAACTCTTCTTCGCTTTCTCTTTATTGCACTCTGTTATAAATAGGGTTTCAATATTATTTGATGCGATGAGGTGCAGTAGCATATTAATTAATCAAATACATTAATAAATATTAAAACAACATTTTATGTTATAAAGGCATAAATTTTATGTGAACAAAAATAATTCCCTGGTATCGGTGCAAAGTTTATAGATTCAAATCTATATGGCATATGGCTACTGGGGCGTGGACAGGAAAGTTATAAAGAGACAGTTGTACTTGGGCATTGAGTTGAAAAGGATTGCTCCCACTTCTAAGTCGGGGAGGAGGGGCACTCGCGTAATCATTAATGGCTTCACAAATTATGCCAACGCCCTTTGGCCATTAACACATTCACGACCGCTAATTTTCGTCTTTTTAAATCTTGCGTGTTGCATTATTTAACAAAAATATTTCATGTGTTCGAGTTTCTATTATAAATAATATGTACGCGATATAGCCAAAAGTTACTGAACTCTTTCAATTTTGATGTTTTGGCGAGTTATCTTGGAGATATATATAGTATGAAATCATCTGAAGCCACATCATTATAAAGAACAAGTTTCGGATCATAATGTTCAGCGTAAGTTTAATCGTGAACTGCATTACAAGATTAACAACAATTTTATTTAAAAAAATTTTTACGATAATTCTGTAAAATAGTACTAATAAAAATCACATTTGGCTCAGCCTACATGCGCAGGTAGATTTCGAAATTAAGTACTAATTTCATCAATAAAAAGTAAGGTATGATTAGAGATAAATCGAGTTTCACAACTTTATTTCTCCGTTTTTGAAGAGTTTTTAATTTCATTTTTCTGCAAGGGCTGGTTTTATCAGAATTATCTTCAGGCAATATTAAAAAAAAATATTTTTCTGAATAAACAACTCAAAATTTTCCAACTCTGTTTCAAACCCATTTTTAAAAGAAAAATATAAAAGTTGCTGATCTGATTTTTGAAAGTATTTATAAGCGACCTGGTATTTTTAATTTCATTCTATAAATTAGAGCTTGATTTATAAACAATTATTTCCTCGATCACATTTTTCGTATCCAGCACGATAGGAATAAATCGATCCTATCCCGTACGATAGGAATAAATCAAACGCATTAATAAATATTAAAAAAGCATTTAATATGAAAAAGGAGAAAATTTTATGTGAACAAAAAATAATTCACAAACATCGGTACAGTTTATAGATTCGAATCTATATGGCATTTGGCTATAAAGAAACAGTTTTACTTGGGCATTGGGTTGAAAAGGGTTGCTCCCACTTCTGAGTCGGGGAGGAGGAGCAGTCGCGTAATCATTAATGGCTTCACAAATTATGCCAACGCCCTTTGGTCATTAACACATCCACGACCGCTAATTTTCGTATTTTTCAATCTTGCGTGTTGCATTATTTAACAAAAGTATTTTATGTTTTCGAATTTCTATTATAAATGGATATGTACGGGATATAGCCAAAAGTTAACGAACTCTTTCGATTTTAGATGTTTTGGAGAATTATCTTGGAAATAGAATAAGGTTGTGTATTTTACGAAATCTTTTGAAACCATACCATTATAAAGAACGTGTTTTATATCACGTTTTCAGCGAAAGCTTAATCACGAACTGCGTTAGAAGACTAACAACAATTTTAATAAAATAAATATTAGCAATAACTCTGCAAGATAGAATACGTGTAATGGTCTGTAGTTGTTCCAGTTGAATATGTGGCTGTTGGACAGTTTTTGTGTTATTATGCATTAGAATAGCATGCATATTCATAGAGATTTAAGAATTTCTAAAATAATTTACAAATATATATCGGCATGTTTTTTGTCTATAGTATGCAGGATTTTCAACCGACTTTAACGTAACCTTTACAAAGACAATATACAATTAAAAATACACGCTATACTAATTAAACAAGAAAGAAAAAATCATGCGGCAAATATAGATTATAAAGCACTTTTTAACACATTCAGAATAATGTGACAAAACTGCACTGTTTAAAAAATAAGAATATTACGTTCCATTTCACCATATAGAAATGTATATCTCATTTCAAAACCAAATTTCGGCTGTTCCCGTCTACAATCGGAAAATTATACGATTTTTTTAACAGCCCTGTATATGACATATAGATGTTTATCTATAAGCAACATGCATTCCAAAATTTGGTTCATTTAAGAGATATATGTATTTCAGTTGAAAATTCCCCTTTAGCAATTTCCTCTAATTAGGAGAATGGTATGCAAATACTTTTATGTAGTCCTATATATGAGATATAAAATTTATATACAAAGAGTAATATGCAGAAAACTAGTTAAATTTAAAAGCGCATACTGAATTTTAAATCTTACCTTCCAGCAATTATGACGCAAAGACAGTAATGTAACCGATTTCTTTCGTGCACCCTGTAAATTAATAAAAAACTATGAATGCTCTATTATAACATGATCGTAAAGAAATTCAGTGATTTATATTAGCTTAAATGTCATTATAAATACTCTCCTACTTATAGTGTCATTAAAATACTCCCCAAATACCATAATGTAATCGAAATAATAAACATGTTTGGTGACCCAAAATAAACCTTTTAAATTTCATGAAAATCCGAATATAATTACGGGAATTAGAGCGTCAACAGACGGACAGACAGACCGAATGCATGAGACTCTTGAACTTGGTTGGAAATTTCCAAAAATATGTCAATTAAATGTTTGATAAAATATGAGACTATGCCCAAAACAACTTTTAGTAAACAAGCGCTCTCGATAACATTTATATTGTTTTTTTATTCTGTTTAATTATTTATTTAATTTGCCATAATTTAGTTGTAGCCACATAGAGCAGCTCATTTAAAGCTAGTCAAATGTTGTACAAGTATAGAAAGATATCGACGTTATAGTGAGATTTTGAGCTTTCTCATGAGTGGCGATATAGCAATACACCTTTGATGTCCCATTATGTACATATATGGATGTTTATTGGCCGGTCATTAAAAAAGACGAATTTAAACAGATTTATAATAGACCGAGAGGCGGTAGCACAGGCCATCGTCTCATCGAGGCAGAGGCTGAAATTTCAATATTATTTAAAGCTTTATTTGTATATTGAAACGCAATTGGTCTGCCAAATCATATCTGGATGGAAAACACCTTAAACCTTGATTTAAGCGGTTGACTCGTAGGCTTACTATTGTGTTTTCCTGCTCGCATTTCCTCCTCTACATTTTCATACCTTTGGGTGCAAGAGAAAACGATGATAATCTTATGAATCACTCACTAAAATTGGGTTTAAGGATGATATCTAACAAGATATGACTTGACAGACCACTTGCATTTTAATATACCAACCGAGTTCTGTCTAACTCTGAAAATTTAACTTCCAACTCGATGAGGTGATTGTCTCCGTGGTTGCCTTCCGGCTTTTAAGCATTTAATTTTTTACTTTCGGAATATACTTTAAATTGTTGAAAAAAGTTGATTATTGATCTTTGAGTTAGTAAAAAGTGAGAAAATCCACTTATCTGTATTTACGAAAGGAAATTCATAAGTTCACTGCTTTTCTGTCTGCCAAAAGTCCATCGCATACATGAAGCTAAGAAGATATACGGGAAGGACATATCATCACTTGAAGCCGTTTCTATCCTCCCCTTCCCCTGCATCGGCCATGATTTTTCTGGGTATGCTGCCTTGTGCCGTCTGTTACCTCCTTAGAGGAAGTATAGAACTAGAGACTAAACTCAACTGCTTCTTTAGACAGAACTTGAATCCAACATGTTCTTGCCATTCCATTGCCAAAAAAGTGTACATTTTGGGGGAGATCCCTTTACTGGCAACTATCGGATCGCATTTTCGGTCAACTCAAGATCCGGAGAGAGATTCCGAGGAGCTTTTGTCAGGAGAAAAAACGGTTTTTCGCACATCTCTGCCCTTCGTCACGTGATGGAAGGCAAAGATGAAGTTACCAAATCGGGGTCTATTTATATTAAAAGTCTGTGGCTACCAATGGTGGCTAACCGTGGCATACGAGAAGTACAGTGTACTTCTCGTATGCCACGGGCTAACACTCTATTTTCTTCTCTCGTGGCAAGTCAACTACGGTAAAAGTCAAACATGGCGGACGTGGGAGGGGGAGGGGGGACTCGTCTACTGCTTCAACTCTTAGCACAATGCTAGATTGATATGTCGTCTTCCTTTATCTTGCTCCATGGCTGTTTATTAAGAGTTACTTAAAGAACAAACACAGAATGCTGAAGCATTTTAGCATCCTGTCATAAAGCAAAAATTCTAGGACTAAACTCTCAGAAGGTTGGTGTGGTCCTGCTACTTAAATGAGATAGTTTGCAAAAGAAATAACACATTTTATTCATAAAGCAAACAGTTTACTATGATTGTTTAAGAAAACGTCATTTTTGGAGCTTTTAAATTTACATCGTTAGTGACATTAAAGTACATAATTTAATAAAAGTTCTGCATAATATTCTTATGGTAAAGTAAAATTTTTGAAGTAAATCTAAAAATAAACAGTTTTCATTATAATATAAAATTGTCATTACCTCTCAGTTTTTAAACGAAAACATAAAAAAATGCTCTCACAAATTAAATTTCGCGTGAACGGAGCGACGGACAACAACTAAGGTTTATTACGAGTAACAAGGATATTCACTTATTTCTGTTCAATTGAGCCCCGCTGTTAATTTTTAATATATCTCAAAAGACGGCACAAAATATTTTTGCTTAAAGTTATGAGGCATCTGAAATTGAATATACTGGATGAATAATTTAATGTTAATTAAATATAGAAGAAAATCGATTTCTGTATTATGGAATTCATATTTACATTTACTTAAAGAACAAATACAATCTAAAACATTTAGCTTACTCTCTTAAAATAATAATTCTACAACTAATCTATCACAAAGTTGGTATGATCCTGCTACTTAATGAGATAATTTGAAATAGAAAGAACGCATTTTTATTTATATAACAAACAATTTACTGTGAGTATATAATAAAATGTCATTTTCGGAGCTTTTATTTTCTATCGTAAATGAAAATAAAGTGCATAATTTAAAGTTCTACATAATGTTCTTAAAGTAAACTAAACTTTTAAAGTAAATTTAAGCATAATTTTTTAAACAGTTTTCATTATAATATAAAATTAACATTACCTTGCCCTTTTTAAACAAAAACATGGAAAACGATATTAAAAATTAAATTTCACGCGAACGAAGCGATGGGTAACAACTAAGGTTTATTATGAGTAACAAGGATATTGTCTTTTCTCAAAGGTCCTCTTTTCTATCTTTAATTGAACCTCACTCTTAATTCTTAATGTGTCTCTAAAGACAACACAAAATACTTTTGCTTAAAGTTATGAGGCAACTGAAATTGAATTTACTGGATAAACAATTGAATATTAATTAAATACAGAAGAAAATCGATTTCTCAATTACGGAATTTATATTTACTTAAAGAACAAGTACAATCTAGAACGTTTTAGCATATACTGTCATAAAATAAAAATTTTATGACTAAACTCTCACAAGGTTTGTAGAATCCTCCTACTTAAAGGAGATAGTTTGCTAAAGAAATAGCATATTTTATTCCTAAAGCAAACTGTTTACTATGATTGTATAACAAAACGTCATTTTTGGAGTTTGTACTTTTCATCGTTACTGACATTAAAGTACATAATTTAATAAAAGTTCGACATAATATTCTTAAAGTAAAGTAAAAATTTTAAAATAAATCCAAATTATTATTAGCTCGCACTTTTTAAACAAAAACATGAAAAATGCTGTTACAAATTAAATTTCACGCAAACGGAGAGGTGGGTAAGAACTGAGATTTATTACAAGTAACAAAGATGTTATCTTTTCGCAAGTGGCATCTTTTCTCTCTTTAAATGAGCCTCGCTGTTAATTCTTCATAGGTTTCTAAAGACAGCACAAAATATTTTTGCTTAAATTTATGAGGCTCCTGAAATTGAAATTACTGGATGAACAATGGAATATTAATCAATTACAGACGGATTTCTCGATTATGGAATTTATATTTATATTTACTGAAAGAACTAGCACAATCTAAAACATTTTAGCTTACTCTCATAAAACAATAATTCTAGGACTAATCTCCCACAAGTAATATGATCCTGCTAATCAAATGACATAATTTGCAATAGAAATAACTAATTTTTATTCATTAAACAAACGGTTTACTAGGATTATATAATTAAACGTCATTTTCGGAGTCTTTTCTTTTCTATCGTTACCGATTTAAAGTACATAATTTTATAAAAATCCTTCATAATATTCCTAAAGTATACTAAAAATTTAGCCCAACGTCAAACTAAAAATTTAGCCAACGGGGGTTGGGCCTGTGAGATCCGGCATGTTCATTTTCGGTACCATGCGATGTTGCTGGTCTTCTATGTAGCTGGAGGTATTGAATTAGTCTAATCGTCACATGCAACACCTTAGTCGTGACAACATAGCATAGGTAGGTACCAAGATTCAAGGAAAATAAAATGTACCGGTTCTCACAGACCGAACCCCCATGACGCCGGGTTAAAGTAAACCTAAAAAGACAATTTTAAACAGTTTTCATTATAGTATAAAATTATCATTATTTTCCACTTATTTAACAAAAATAGGAAAAATGTTATTACAAATTAAATTTCACGTGAACGGAGCGACGAGTAACAACTAAAGTTTATTACGAGTAATAAGGATATGGTCTTTTCTCAAACAACCCCTTTTCTCTGTTTAATTGAGCCTCGCTCTTAATTCTTAATATGTCTCTAAAGACAGCACAAAATATTTTTGGTTAAAGTTATGAAGCATCTGTAATTGAATTTACTGGATGAACGATTGAATATTAATTAAATACTATTATTTTCAACACAATCTAACTGATTGGTAAAATAATCATACGAATTGAATATTTCCAACTGAGCGAAAAATTAACCAGGCTGGGAATCGACCCAGATACTTGGCTTACAAGGCCAATGCTTTGCCTGTTAAGCTATTTGGGCGATAGCCAGCTGGGATATTTCGCTCAGATAACCTTATTGGTCGTAACATCTGGTCTGTCATTTAGATAGCTCAACAGAATAGACCGCAGGTAATGTAACTCTATATGACGATGGGTATGTAGATATACTATTATTTTCAACACAATCTAACTGATTGATAAAGTAATCATACGAATTGAATATTTCCAAATGAACGAAAAATTGATCAGGCTGGGAATCGAACTCAGATCAGTTATATTGCGTTGAAAATAATAGTATATCTACATACCCATCGTCATATTGAGTTCCATTACCAGCGGTCTATTCTGTTGAGCTGTCTAAATGACAGACCAGATGTTACGACCAATAAGGTTATCTGGGCGAAATATCCCAGCTGGCTATCTCCCAGGTAGCTTAACAGGCAAAGCATTGGCCTTGTAAGCCAAGTATCTGGGTTCGATTCCCAGCCTGGTCAATTTTTCGCTCAGTTGGAAATATTCAATTCGTATTAATTAAATACCAAAGAAAATTGATTTCTCTATTATGGAAATTATATTAACGTTTACTTAAAGAATAAACTGAATCTAAAATATTTTAGCATACTGTCGTAAAACAAAAATTCTAGGACTGAACTCTCACAAGGTTTGTATAGTTCTGCTACTTAAAGGAGATAGTTTTCTAAAGAAATAACATATTTTATTCATAAAGCAAACAGTTTACTATGTTTGTATGATAAAATGTAATTTTTGGAGCTTTTACTTTTCCATCGTTACTGACACTAAAGTACATAATTTAATAAAAGTTCTATATAATCTACTTTTGAAGTAAATCTAAGGATATACTTTTAAACAGTTTTTATTACAATATAAAATTATCATTACCACGCACTTTTTAAAACAAAAACATGAAAAACGCTATTACAAATTAAATTTCACGCGAACAGAGCGGCGGGTAACAACTAAGGTTTATTATGAGTAACAAGGATATTCTCTTTTCTCTAAGGACCCCTTTTCTCTGTTTAATTGAGCCTCGCTCTTAATTCTTAATATGTCTCTAAAGACGGCAGAAAATAGTTTTGCTTAAAGTTGGGAAGCATCTGAAATTGAATTTAATATGATGATGAACAATTGAATATTAATTAAATACAGAAGAAAATCGATTTCTCGATTCTGGAATTTATGTTTACCGGTAATTTAAGACAAAATTTGCAAGTACAAATAAATAAAGAATAAGAGTTGTTTTATTAAAATGGCTGTATTAAATCATATATTTACACCTATACCGATTTTCACCAGAAATTAATGTATTAAGAGAATGGTTTGTTTATGCATGTTTGTGCTTATAATACTTACTTAATACGATTAAAAAATTTGGGGAATGCGGCAATTCATGACAACGAAAGCAAGTGCCTAAAGTAAAACCGTTTGAAATGTATTCTCCCTACCCTTACCTATTTGCTCATGTTGGTTTAGCCCATGTCGTGGGACCGAACTGCACGTACAGCCGATATTATCAAAAGTTAATTACCTTTGCCCTGCAATGTAAGAAAGAAAGCTTTTCTTCAGCAGTGTTGCAGCATTTAAATTCTGCCAATGCTAAGATAAAAGAACAATGAAGACTTTCAAAATGCTAAGAAAGATGTACGATGAATTTACCATGGTGAAACTCAAGATTTATGAATGGCTTCAACGTTTTAAAAAGGGCTGAAAGTTCATCGAATACGATAAATGTGTTGGGCAACCTTCCCTGAGGCTACACACTGGTACCTTCTGCTTGACAACGCAGCACCACGTCGTCTATACCATTTGGTAAAACAATTCCTCGTCAAAACTCGCACTAATGTGCTTTCGCATCCACCCCCTATCGACTGGACATAACCCCGTGTGACTTTTACCTGGTCCCATCAATGAGAAACATTTACAGGAATACCGTTTTTAGTCATCATAAGAGGTAAAAAGAACATCGTAGGAGGCCTTATGGAAAGTTACGAAAAAGGATTTCCAGCGGTGCTTCCAGAAGTGTATAGTCGCCCAAGGTAACCACTTTGACGGTGGATATGCTTCGATGTTGCGAACTATTCAGAGTAATGTGTTTTACAACTTTTCCCGAACCTTTTGAATTGTACTATATATTAAAGAGTTTTTTGACATTTGAATTGACAGTGCTTTGAGGCCTATAGCTGCTATGGCTGTCACCTCGATTGATCCATTATACACAGAAACAGGGAAATGCAGAACACTTTATTACACATATCCATTACATATACAGGGTGATTCATAAAAGATGGGCAGAACTTTAAGGGGTTATAGTACACTTAAAGACAAATAATATTAAATAGGAGACTAAGGGTCCCAGACGTATTCCCAAGGAGATAAGGGGCATTAAAGTTTAAAGTCCGAAATTTCAAATGATTATAAAAAATGGAAAAATTGGTCGATTCGTTTGCGATTTTTGCAAAAAATTTTCTTTATGCCAGTATTTTCTTGAAATAAAATTTTAAAGTTCAATTTCAAAAAATGCCGATATGGGCGCTTTAGACTTTGGAGTAACAAACAACTATTTTTTAACGTTATTTTTTGTATTTCTTTAAATGATTTCGAAAGCTTAGACTTAAACTTAAATTTTGATCTAAAAATCTGAGTCCTAACGAGTAGTTAAGTAGCGTAAACTGAAATTTGAAATTTGAAACCCTTCTCCCCCCAGAACAAAAATCAGTTATTCCCGATCTTTGTGTCGTAGATTAGGCTCTAACTACTGCCGCGTTTTGCTAAAATTATTCTTTATGTCAGTATTTTCTTGAAAATAAATTTTAAAGAAAATTTTCAAAAAATTCCGATAGAGGGCGCTTTAGACTTTGGAGTAACGAACAACTATTTTATACCGTTATTTTTTGTGTCTCATTAAATGCTTTCTAAAGCTTAGACTTAAATTTTCAGCCCAAAATCTGAATCGTTAGACGTGGTTAAGTTTCTGGGGAGAGGGGTTTGAAATTTCTACTCCTGAGCACAGTTCAGTTTACCATGTCCACACATTGTGTGCTGTGATACGAGGTAAAAAGACACAAATTAGGATTATGTTACCAAAGCATATTTATTAACATGTAATTACAATAAATGTTCAAAATTGTGACCACCAGAGGTTATGCACGCAGAACAACGGCGAAGAATGGAACGGCGAACATTCGCGAAAACATCAGGCTTTTTGAGCACTTCCCCTACAGCGGCGGAAAGTCTGGCGACCAGTTCCTCGGGGGATTCAATGGGTGTCTCATACATAAGAGCCTTCAATTGTGCCCAAAAAAAGAAATCGAGGGGTGAAAGATCTGGCGAGCGAGTAGCCCAAGCAACAGGACCACCTCGACCAATCCATCTGTTCGGAAATGTGATGTCCAGATAGTTGCGGACGTCTCGTACGTAATGGGCTGGCACTCCATCGTGCTGGAACCACATGACCCGCCGGATGCGTGGAGGAACAACGTTTAACAGGTCTGGCAGCACATGTTGCAGAAATGTGAGGTATGTTTTACCGTTGAGGCGTTCAGGAAGAAGGTACGGTCCGATTAGGTGGTCTCCGAGGATTCCTGCCCAAACATTGATGGAAGAGCGTCTCTGATGAGCATGTGGATACGTAGCATGTGGATTGACATCCGCCCATACATGTGCATTGTGTGTGTTAAATGTACCTTCACGTGTGAAGGTACATTCATCGGTGAAAAGCACAGTTCGTCCAAAATGTGGATTTAGCGCGTTCTGCTGCAGAAACCAGCGGGCGAATTCAATACGATTTGGATAATCCCCTGGAGACAGTTTCTGGACTCGTTGCACATGAAACGGGAGCTAATGTTCATCCTTCAGTACCCTCCAAGTCATGGACTGTGAGGTATCCACCTGCCTAGCCACTGTCTACTGCGCCGCTACTACATCCAGAATGGCTTCTGCAACAACTACTGATTCGTCCTTTTTTGCATGACCTGCATTCGACCGGGAAGCGAGAAATGATCCCGTCTCACACAACTGTCTGTGCAAGCGCTCGAAAGTTTTGCGGTTAGGCAACCGCCTGTTGGGACTACGCTCTCCGTACATTCGTTGTGCCTCTGCACCATTTCCATCTGTCGCTCCGTAAATTAAATGCATCTCAGCCTTTTCCTTATTCGTGAAGGGCACCATCTTCCGATTCATTACTACAGCGACTTACACTTGACTCACCGTTCAGTGGTTTTTATGCCTGAATCGTGTCGAAATTTTGCATACGTGTTCTTCTTCTTCCCCATTTGACATTTGCATACTTTCTGTCTCCTTCTTCACCCGGTGACTAGCGTCAGGAATGGAGCTTTAACGTTTGCATGAGCGACGTTTCCAACTGTGCCAGTGCCTTTATGAGTGAATTCCGACTATGCAGTCCTTGACGAAAGTTGTATTTTTGCCTCTTATCACAGCACAGAATCGTTGGGTATGGTTAAGTAGTGCAAACTGAACTATGTTCAGAAGTTGAAATTTGAACCCCCTCCCCTCGCTACTGAACCACGCTCAGCGATTCAGATTTTGAGCTGAAAATTTAAGTTTAAGTCTAAGCTTTAGAAAGCATTTAATGAGACACAAAAAATAACGGTATAAAATAGTTGTTCGTTATTCCAAAGTCTAAAGCGCCCTCTATCGGAATTTTTTGAAACTTTTCTTTAAAATTTATTTTCAAGAAAATACTGACATAAAGAATAATTTTAGCAAAACGCGGCAGTAGTTAGAGCCTAATCTACGACACAAAGATCGGGAATAACTGATTTTTGTTCTGGGGGGAGAAGGGTTTCAAATTTCAAATTTCAGTTTACGCTACTTAACTACTCGTTAGGACTCAGATTTTTAGATCAAAATTTAAGTTTAAGTCTAAGCTTTCGAAATCATTTAAAGAAATACAAAAAATAACGTTAAAAAATAGTTGTTTGTTACTCCAAAGTCTAAAGTGCCCCCTATCGGCATTTTTTGAAATTGAACTTTAAAATTTTATTTCAAGAAAATACTGGCATAAAGAAAATTTTTTGCAAAAGCCGCAAACGAATCGACCAATTTTTCCATTTTTTATAATCATTTGAAATTTCGGACCCTAAACTTTAATGCCCCCTATCTACTTGGGAATACGTCTGGGACCCTTAGTCTCCTATTTAATATTATTTGTCTTTAAGTGTACAATACAATTGTACACTTTAAGTGTACAATTTGTCTTTAAGGTCAATAAAAACATTTTTTTTTAATTATGCGGAAGTACATTAGAGTTTTTCTATTGCTTTAATGATTTCCGTCATTTTCGTTTCAATTAGTGACGTCATCCAAACGGTAGAAAAACGGATAAGACTCTTTTGTCACCAACAAACTTTTTTTGAGATGAAAAAATAATTTTTGTTACTTGAAAATCCATATTTTGTAAGGTTTCTATGTATGTAAAATATTTTGTTCAATTTTTATTTGTTAGCATTAAACTTTATGCATTTTGGAAAATCGAATGGCAATTTACGTTTTTCCCACAACAATTTGACGTATAAAATGTATGTGCTCTCTCTAATTTTTTTTTTTTTTTTTCGTGGGCAGGGAGTCCGGTATGGTAATAATTATTAATTAAAAATCGGAAAATCGCTTAACATCAAATAAATTCGTTATACTGTTGATAAACTGATTTATTTGATTTACGCGAGAGAATTATTTTGCTCGCTAAAATGGAGAATTGATTAATTTTTGCAGCAAATGAATGTGAAAGTCAATTTCATTAACAAAGATATTTCATTTACCTGCTCTAATCTCTTTCTGCTCTAATGTCTTGTGCTCTGTAACTTGTTTACAGTGAATGTTGTGAGAAATCTAAAATTGCATTTATGTCACCGGCAATTGAAAATTAAATAAGATTAAAATATTACTAAAACTATGCCTCTATCTTCTGCTTTTTAAGGTTTGCCATTTATACAGAATGCTTTAAAATTGAATAATAATAATAATAATAATAATAATAATAATAATAATAATAATACACATATGAGGAAATTTGATTACATTAGTTTCTACAAATTAAAATACTTCTGTATACATTATTTATTTTTTTCTGATTTATTTAGCAGGCATGTGTACCAAACATATATCAATCAAATGTCAAAGGGGGGGGGGGAATTAAAATTCTTAAAATAACAGTACCGAGACTAATGAAAACTAGATGGTAAGTATGATCGCAGATTGCACATAGGGTTTCATTTAATTTTTATTTCAAAACAATTAATCCTTTAATTAATAAATCCAAATAATTAGTTTATAATTAATAATTCTTACATAGATGGTAGCACCATAAATTTAATTTTAAAATAATTATGAAAGAAAATTTTTTATTTTAATCAAATTAAAAATGTTCAATTAAAATTATTTAAATAAAATCCAAAATTTCATTTTGTTTTTGTTTTTGAAAATTTGAAATTAAAATAAATTAGCGGAGATAAATAAAATTTAAAATTTCTAAAAATGAAAAAAAATGCCTAAAAGAAATCACTGAGAAATCGTAATAGTTTTTAAAATAGAATTAAAACCGTAATTCAAAAAAATATTATGAATATCAGATGAACGAAACCCTAATAATATGCAAACAATTAAATTGGTAAAAAATATGAAATTTCTTTAAATGAAAATCATCTTACCATGAAAATTTCAAGTTCTAGCATCGGGATTTGAACTAAGAGCCTTCTGTTTACTAGAGTGATGCTTTAGCTCTAAGCTACACGCAAAATTAAAATTAAGATTCTTTTTTATTAACACTTTCCAACAAAGTTGAAAAGTGCTTATACATTCGGTTTGTCTGTCCGTCTGTCCGCGCTCTAACTCTCGTAAATATACTTGGATTGCCATGAAATTTTTGGACGTTATTTAGGTTTACCCTAGCACGAACCCTATTGAAAATGAAATTTCTACCATGATTAATTTATTTACAGGGACAGTCAAAAGTTTTCCATAACATTACGGCCTATGGGAAAAAATCGTTTCAAATGAATTTTAGCGTTTATAACACTTTCCAAAAGTTTGAAAAGTGCTTATGCATTTCGTTTGTCTGTTCACCTGTCCATCTTTCCGCGCTCTAACTCCTGTAAATATACCCTAGCACGAACCCTATTGAAAATGAAGTTTCTACCATGATTAGTTTATTTAGAGGAAGAGTTAAAAATTTTGCATTACATTATGGCTTATGGGGAAAAATTGTTTCAAAGGCATTTTAAAGATGTTACACCCTGTCAAACATTTTAAAATTTGCAAGCATTAAGAGGTGCACTAAAATAAGCATTCTATAAAATATGCGGTGAAAATATAGCTAATATTCATTTACAGGGCCACACAAAAGAATTCCATTGGATGATGGTAATGGGGGGGGGGATAGTGTGCGGCATTTTTAAAGTATATTAAACTGTTTCATGTAGAGCAAAATTGATGTATGTCACTGAGGCTTAATATAAATTGTACGATACTGTCTTTCATAGCATGAAGTACATTGCATTTACAGGGACACACAAAATATTTATAATAGTATATTCCTTTCGGCGGACTGTATATGTTTCCGATGATGACTGATGGATGGATATAATAAATACATTTTAACTATAATATACGCATTTAAACTTCACTAAATCTTTGTACATTTTAAGGATGTGTATAAATGTTATAGTTGATAGACAGGGCTACCAATAAGAGCTCGCCAGCGTTACTGAGTATAAGTGTAAATTACTTAAAGGTGGCTATTAAATAAGGTATACATTTTTACGCTCAACTGTATTCAATTTACAAAGAAATGTTTGCAGAATATAGATAAAATGATATACAGGGCCACGCAAAGAATTGTGTACTTGGACACCTATGAAAGATAATTTATAACAATGTGATTTCAGTTGTTTTAAGAGTGTTTTAGTTTAAAATGAATTTTAGCTTCTTACTGACGTGTAATAAAGGTACAAGATACTACAGGGCTTAACAAAAGTTTTCAAGCATGCATCCCATTTATTAGTACAAATTGCTCAAAAAGAAATTTTAAGCTTTTTTCTTGCTAAACTGAATTTCCCCATTATATAATATGTATATCAACTGACAGATCATATATAGGGCTGTTTAAAAGCATTGGAATATATGTTTGGCTATATACCCTTATTTCCCTAATTAACGAAGTTTTGTTAAAGATTCCATGAAATGTTGGAAAGTGCTTCATAATCTATGCTCAGCGCATGATTTTTCTTAAATTTAAATTGAAAAAATTAACGGATGAATTAAAAAAAACTTATTTAATTGAAATAATAAAAATTTTTTAATCTTATGATTTGTCGTGTGACACAAGATATTCGGCAGTAAGTGCAGAAAATTTGAAGTCACTGACTTATACAGTTTTTGTGCACGGACTCTGTGACTGACAGACAAATAGAGAGGAATAGGGTTTCATCAGACGAACGAAATCCTTAAAAAAAGACTGCCGCAGTGCATTACATATTTTACTTTCTTCAGATCGTCTGAGTCACATAATGCTGGAATACACGTATGCAGATGCATGAAAATAGCTGAGTTTCTAACGTGAAAGGTAGTGAGGCAGCTTGTCCTTTTCTTTAGCTTCGGACCTATCATTAGTACGTAATTTTACTTTCATAGATGCAAATCAGTCTTTTCTTTTGAGAAATACGCTATTTTTTATTACCGAAAACATTTTGCTTAAAACAAAAGTAGGTCATTATTTAACAAAATCTTTTAAAAAAGTTTGAGTTGAGTGATTGCCTGTACGATTTTCCCTTCATTTATGACTTTATTTTATCTGATATTAGTATGATTCTGATTTATTGAAAGTTTTGAGTCCAGTCGAATTTTAATTTATAAAGAAATATTTCCAACAATGTTTCTATAAAAGTAGAAAAAAACATTAAAAATTTTTATTAAAATTTTTATTAATTTTTTTTATTTGTTTATTATTTACTTTTTCTTATACAACATATCTGATTGTTGCTGTTTCACAGCCAATTAGAATATTTGAGCCCTCGAGATTGGGCGTACCATGAATTAATTCCATTGTTGATGAATATTTAGCGATGAAGCGCGATTATTTAGCATCACTTCCAAAAAATGGCTAAAATTAATAAAGAAAATTAAAATGTTTTATTGACGTCGAACAGATATATGTGTAGAATTTTAGAAATGTAGCATAACAGGAACTGAGTGAAATGCTAATTCCAAAATTTTATTTTCAACTTAAGTGTGCACTCGAGTCACTCATAAAGGCCGGATGATACTGTTAAATCTATGGGGGCGTATTTCCAAATATTTTATTCAAATTTTAACATTTTTACATGAGTTGTTTTTGCATAGGATAGCTAAGGGCGATCTATAGTCAGTTCACTTTTTTGATTTTGGTTATATATATTTTTATATTATGATAGTTTCAATTTCATGGCCGGATCCAAACCATTTACAAAAAATAAAGTATTGTTTTTTTCTTTTTTTAAATTTTAAACCAAAATTGAAAAAGTAAAAGCTAACCGATTATAATCGGTTTTATAATTTTGCTAGAGATTTGGCTACTCGGGACGTGAGTCGGGATCTGACCCCGCCTGGCCTCCGCTAGAGCGTCGCAAAAAAAGAGAAGAAAAGCTAAAGGATCACGGACGTTAAAAGAATAAAAATGGTAAAGGATAATAAACGATAAAAGAAAAAAATCTAAAGGATCACAGACGCTAAAAAAGGGAAAAATAAAATGCGGACACAAAAACAACACCCATTTTTTCAAATGGTTTAAAAACAATGACTAAACATTAGATGTGATGTAGTTTAATAGATTTTTAGTTTGAAGAAATAGAGCTTTATTTAAAATAATATGTTAGAAATGTTCTAAATATTTATTTATCAGAAGCAATTTTATTAGAAGCAGATGTCTCTAACCTCTTTCTGCTCCAAGCTCTTGCGCTCTGTAATCACCGGCAATTGAAAATTAAATAAGATTAAAATATTACCTAAACTACGGGCCTCTATCTTCTGTTTGTTAATGTAAGCCAACTTCTGAAAACATGTTATACAGATTGCTTTAAAATTGAATAATAATAATAATGATAATAATAATAATAATAATAATAATAACACACATATGAGGAAGCTTGATTTCATTAGTTTCTACAAGTTAAAAAATATTTCTGTATACAATATTTATTTTTTTCTGATTTATTTAGCAGGCATGTATACCAAACATATTTCCATCAATGGTCGAGATGGGGCGGGGAATTAAAGAACTTAAAAATACACATACCTCAGCTATCCTAAAACATATAAAAGAAATCATGTAAAAATAATAAAATTTGAACAATATATTTAAAAATAATGCCATCATAGACTTAACATTATCATCCGGGTCTTTTTTGTGCGGCTAGTGTTAAAGGCTCACAAACAAACTTAACTTTAATAAAAGGATGTCATAATGAAAAAACAATATCTGATTGAACTAATTTTTAAATACTTTTGTCATGAGTTAACTATGATGAAACTCATTTTGTACGTTAATGATTAATTGTTAAAAAGGAAAAAAACTGTATTGTAATTGACAAGATGTGAATCAAATAAGATAAAATGATCTGTTTAATGTACGTGGGAGAGTTACTCTGCTCACTAAAGCGGGCAATTGATTAATCTTTGCAGAAAATGAATGTGAACGTCAATTGTACTAACAAGAATATTTAATCTACCTTTTCGCTGTAATCTTCTGTGTTTGTAAAGACAGCAGGAAATCTTTTTATTTACTGTTATGGAATGTTACAAAATTAGCAATTCAATATTAAATAAGATTAAAATAATATTAATATGAAAGAAAGTTTGATTGAAGTAAAAATAAAATAATAATAATAATTAACAAATTATAACAGCTATTTGGAAAATCAAATGCTAATCAAGGTAATACTTTAAATTCAGATTCAGTTGACGCAAGATTCCCGCTTTAAGTTTACCGGATTCAGATTCGAGTTTATCAAACGCAAATGGTCAGATAATGTTTTTTTAATAATAAGCTCGATGCAGCTGCTGTCGTTCGGTAGCTTCCAATCCTTGAGCTCACCTTTCCCGCTTTTCGGTATCTTTTATTTAATAAATATTTCTTTTTGATTTGTCCGACTTCAGTTTGTGATTTTTTTCCTCCAACTTGGCTACCGCAAGACACTTGGCTACTCGAAACGTGGATCGGGATCTTTTAACCTGGCGTTCGCGAGAGATTCGCAATTAGAGAAGAAAAGCTAAATGATCACGGACGTTAAAAAGGGGAAAAAATAAAATACGTACACGAAAACAACAACCATTTTTCAAATGGTTAAAAAAAACAATGGCTAAACATTGGACGTGATGTAGTTTAATGGATTTATATATATATTATATATATATATATGTGTGTATTTTTAAGAACTTTATTTTAAAAAATATGTAAGAGCTGTTCTAAATATTTATTTTTAAGAAGCAAGTTTTATTAGAAGTAGATGTAGCTGACTTTTTGTAACAGGGTAATTTCATTTTAAACTTAAACTAAAATTTTATTTTCAATATGAACTAAAATTAAAATGTTTTATTGTCATCGAAAATATATTTGTGTAGTATTTTACAAATCTAGCAAATGGGAACTGAGTGAGATGTCGATTCCAAAATTTTATTTTCAATTTGAACAAACTTAATTTTAATAAAAGGGTGTCATAATGAGAAAACAATTTCTGATTGAACACATTTTTAAATAGTTTTGTCATCCGTCAACTATGATGAAACTCATCTTGCACGATAATGATTAATTGTTAAAAAGGAAAACTAGTCGTTGGGGGCCACCGTAATACTTACCCATCATGGATATGCATATGAAAATAAAACACGTGAAAACTATTTATGCAATGCATTGCAATTCATAAACAAAATTTAAATATTGTTAATATACATAGTAATGCTTTATTAAAGAACTGCTGATATACCAATTTCGACAAATTATGTAAAACGCCAAACTACTCAAGTAGTACCGAACTGCGTAAAAGAAACATCCTTATAACTCCAAAAATAATAATTCTATTAACTAACAATTAACTGTGTCGGATTAAGCGTCTCATTTCCAATTAAAATATACCTCTGAATTGAAATTTGAATGAAATACAGGGTCATGAAAAATCGAAGAATGTGGAAAACAGGATTACAAATATCTCGGCAACTAATAATCCTATCGTCTTCGTTTTATATGCAAAATGTGTGATATTTAATTGCAGTTTATGTCCATTTCTTAAAACAAAAAAATTCGAAAATTTTTATATACCTTTTATCAGAATGAATTTTTCGAGGGTCCGAAAAAAATAGTTCCGGATAATCGAGGTTGCTGATATTAAATAGGGTTCGTCTCATTCTTACATACTAACTACATACAAAATTTCAAGTCTCTATCTCAATTTGTTCGGGAGATAGAGCGTTTACAGACAGACAGACAGACAGACAGACAGACAGACAGACAGACAGACGGACGGCAAATTTTTTTTTCTAAAAATATGTTTTTCGGAATCTCCACTATCTAAAACGTGTAAATCCGTCAAAAAATTTTTTTCGATTTTCAAAACGATTGCAAGACTTACCCTATACTACGTATGATGGGTAAGTAAAAAACTGTATTGTAATTGATAAGATGATGTAAATCAAATAAGATAAAGGGATCTGCTTAATGTACGTGGGAGAGTTACTCTGCTCACTGAAGCGGGCAATTGATTAATCTTTGCAGAAAATGAATGTGATTGTCAATTGCAATAACAAGGATATTTAATTTACCTTCCTGCTCTTATCTTCTATGTTTGTAAAGACAGCAGGAAATCTTTTCATTTGCTGTTATGGAAAGTTTCACTTACATAATGAGTAATTCAAAAATAAATAATAGAGAAATAATGTTAATACGAAATTAAATTTGACGGAAGTAAAATATTAATGATAAAAATTTAACAAATTATAAACAACCATTTGGAAAATGAAATTGTAATCTATGTCATATGTTAGATTTATATTCAGATGGTAATAATTTATCTGATTTATGGTTACCGTATTTAGATTCGAATTTATCCAATGCAAATTGTCAGCTAATGCTTTTTTAAAAAGCTCGATGCAGCTGCGGTTGTTCGGTACCTTCGGAACCCTAAATCCACTTTTCCCGCTTTCGTTATTTTTGATTTAATCAATATTCTTTTTTAATTTGTCCAGTTTCCATTTTTGATTTTTTTCCTCAACTTGACCTCCCTTAGAGACTGGGCTACTCGGGACATGAGTCGAGATCTTTGAACTTGACTTCCACTAGAGAGTTGCAATACGAGAAAAAAAGCTAAAGGGTCATTGACGTTAAAAGAGGAATGGTAGGATCACGGACGTTAAACGAAGAAAATCTTAAGCGTTAAAAGAGGAATGGTCGGATCACGGACGTTAAAAGAAGAAAATCTTAAGCGATAAAAGAGGAATGGTAGGATCACGGACGTTAAAAGAAGAAAATCTTAAACGTTAAAAGAGGAATGGTAGGATCACAGACGTTAAAAGAGGAAAATCTTAAGCGTTAAAAGAGGAATGGTAGGATCACAGACGTTAAAAGAAGAAGATTTTAAGCGTTAAAAGAGAAATGTTAGGATCACGGACGTTAAAAGAAGAAAATCTCAAGCGTTAAAAGAGGAATGATAGGATCACGGACGTTAAATGAAGACAATCTAAAGCGTTAAAAGAGGGAACGATGTAGAAGATCTTAAGCGTTTAAAAAGGGAACTATCACGAGCATTAAAAGAGGAAAAGGTAAAGAACCACGGATGTTGAAAGAAGAAAAGCTAAATGATCACGGACATTAAAAAGCGATAAAAAATAAAATAAAGACATTAATTAAAAAAACAATGACTAAACATTGGATGTAATGTAGTTTAACGGATTTTTAAACTTCTTTAAAAAATAGAACTTTATTTTTAAAAATATGTCACAGCTGTTCTAAATATTTATTTTTCAGAAGCAAGTTTTATTAGAAGCAGATGTAGCTGACTTTTTGCAACAGGGTAATTTCATTTTTAACTTGAACTAAAATTTTATTTTCAACTTCAACTAAAATTAAAATGTTTTAGTATAATCGAAAACATATTTGTGTTGTGTTTTATAAATCTGGATAATCGGGAATTGAGTAAAATGTCGATTCCAAAATTTTATTTTCAACTTGAACAAACTTAATTTTAATAAAAGGGTGTCATAATGAGAAAACAATTTCTGATTGAACACATTTTTAAATACTTTTGTCATTCGTCAACCTATGATGAAACTCATCTTGTACGTTAATGATTAATTGTTAAAAAGGGAAAAAAGTGTATTGTAATTGACAAGATGTAAATCAAATACTATAAAGTGATCTGTCTAATGTACGTAGGAGACTTACTCTGCTCACTAAAGCGGGGAACTGATTAATCTTTACAGAAAATGAATGTGAATGTCAATTGCATTAACAAGGAAATTTAATCTACCTCTCTGCTCTAATCTTCTGCGTTTGTAAAGACAGCAGGAAATCTTTTCATTTGCTGTTATGGAAAGTTGTACTTACATAATGAGTAATTCAAAAATAAATAATAGAGAAATAATGTTAATACGAAATTAAATTTGACGGAAGTAAAATATTAATGATAAAAATTTAACAAATTATAAACAACCATTTGGAAAATGAAATTGTAATCTATGTGATATGTTAGATTTATATTCAGATGGTGATAATTTATCTGATTTATGGTTACCGTATTTAGATTCGAATTTATCCAATGCAAATCGTCAGCTAATGCTTTTTTAAATCGCTCGATGCAGCTGCGGTTATTCGGTACCTTCGGAACCCTGAGTCCACTTTTCCCGCTTTCGTTATTTTTGATTTAATAAATATTCTTTTTTAATTTGTCCAGTTTCCATTTTTGATTTTTTTCCTCAACTTGACCTCCCTTAGAGGCTCGGCTACTCGGGACATGAATCGAGATCTTTGAACTTGACTTCCACTAGAGAGTTGCAATAAGAGAACAAAAGCTAAAGGGTCATGGACGTTAAAAGAGGAATGGTAGGATCACAGACGTTAAAAGAAGAAAATCTTAAGCGTTAAAAGAGGAATGGTAGGATCACGGACGTTAAAAGAAGAAAATCTTAAGCGATAAAAGAGGAATGGTAGGATCACGGACGTTAAAAGAAGAAAATCTTAAACGTTAAAAGAGGAATGGTAGGATCACGGACGTTAAAAGAAGAAAATCTTAAGCGTTAAAAGACGAATGGTAGGATCACGGACGTTAAAAGAGGAAAATCTTAAGCGTTAAAAGACGAATGGTAGGATCACGGACGTTAAAAGAAGAAAATCTTAAACGTTAAAAGAGGAATGGTAGGATCACGGATGTTAAAAGAGGAAAATCTTAAGCGTTAAAAGAGGAATGGTAGGATCACAGACGTTAAAAGAAGAAAATTTTAAGCGTTAAAAGAGGAATGGTAGGATCACGGACGTTAAAAGAGGAATGGTAGGATCACGGACGTTAAAAGAGGAATGGTGGGATCACGGGCGTTAAAAGAGGAATGGTAGGATCACGGACGTTAAAAGAAGACAATCTTAAGCGTTAAAAGAGGGAACGATGTAGACGATCTTAAGCGTTTAAAAAGGGAACGATCACGAGCATTAAAAGAGGAAATGGTAAAGAACCACGGATGTTGAAAGAAGAAAAGCTAAATGATCACGGACATTAAAAAGAGATAAAAAATAAAATACAGACATGAATAATTAAAAAACCAATGAGTAAACATTGGATGTAATGTAGTTTAACGGATTTTTAAACTTCTTTAAAAAAATAGAACTTTATTTTTAAAAATATGTCACAGCTGTTCTAAATATTTATTTTTCAGAAGCAAGTTTTATTAGAAGCAGATGTAGCTGACTTTTTGCAACAGGGTAATTTCATTTTTAACTTGAACTAAAATTTTATTTTCAACTTCAACAAAAATTAAAATGCTTTAGTGTAATCGAAAACATATTTGTGTTGTGTTTTATAAATCTAGGAAATCGGGAATTGAGTAAAATGTCGATTCCAAAATTTTATTTTCAACTTGAAAAACTTAATTTTAATAAA
Organism: Maratus speculifer; assembly: GCA_964019185.1. Classification (NCBI taxonomy): domain Eukaryota; kingdom Metazoa; phylum Arthropoda; class Arachnida; order Araneae; family Salticidae; genus Maratus; species Maratus speculifer. The sequence continues at coordinate 47,767,249 of OZ025290.1, read as the reverse complement.
AGGGTGTCATAATGAGAAAACAATTTCTGATTGAACACATTTTTAAATACTTTTGTCATCCGTCAACCTATGATGAAACTCATCTTGTACGTTAATGATTAATTGTTAAAAAGCGAAAAAAGTGTATTGTAATTGACAAGATGTAAATCAAACACTATAAAGTGATCTGTCTAATGTACGTAGGAGACTTACTCTGCTCACTAAAGCGGGAAACTGATTAATCTTTACAGAAAAAGAATATGAATGTCAATTGCATTAACAAGGATATTTAATCTACCTTTCTGCTCTAATCTTCTGCGTTTATAAAGACAGTAGGAAATCTTTTCATTTACTGTTATGGAAAATTGCATTTTCTTAATGAGTAATTGAAAAATAAATAATACAGAAATAATGCTAATACGAAATAAAATTTGACTGAAGTAAAACAGTAATATTAAAAATTTAACAAATTATAAAGAACCATTTAGAAAATGAAATTTTAATCTATTTTATATGTTAGATTTAGATTAAGATGATGAAAATTTATCTGATTTTTGGTTACCGTATTCAGATTCGAATTTATCCAATGTAAATAGTCAGCTAATGGTTTTTTAATAAACTCGATGCAGCTACGGTTATTCGGTAGCTTCGGAGCCCTGAGCCTACTTTTCCTGTTTTTCTGTATGTTTGATTTAATCAATATTCTTTTTAGGTGCGTTCGTAATTATAGAAATATGTAGCGCCTATTGTTGTCGTTCATTCCGCCCGTCAGTCCGTCTGTCCGCATATAACAACGCAAAAACTATCCAACCGAATCATTTGAAATTTAATGTATATATTACATAATTTTGTCGAGTCATTTAAAATTTTATGAAAATCTGATGCATAGATCAATTACAGGGACAATCAAAAGTATTCCGTTACATTACGGTCAATGGAGGAAAAATGTTTCAAATGCATTTTAATCATTTGAAATTAAAATATATAGTTATTACATAATTTTGTGAATTCATTTAAAATTTTATGAAAATCAGATGCATAAATCAGTTAGAGGGACAATCAAAAATATTCCGTTACATTACGGTCGATAGGGGGAAATGTTTTAAATGCATTTTAATGGTGTTACACTCATTCGAACATAATGAAATTGATCTGAATCTATGAAGTATATATTATAATATACATTTTGCATGTTCTGTGATGCAAAGAACATGTTAAACACTTTCGAATATAATAGAATTGACATGAGCCTGTGAAGTATATATATATATATATATATATTAATATATGCGTTCTGTACAATCTGTGATGCAAAGAATATTTATTATTAAATTGTAGGGCCACAGAAAAGTATCGCACTACATAGTACTACACGGGAAAACATTATTTGGGGTGTGTGTTAATTATATTAAACTATTTCAAATTTTATAAATATGATATATGGTTGCTGAGGTTAATATATGAATATATGGTTTTTAAGGTGTAATAAAATTTCTTCTTGTATATTTACAGGAACAAAAAAAAAAAAAAAAAAAAAAAAAAAAAAAAAAGATTTCTTCCATTCTACTATATACGAAGTACTGTCTACTATGATAGCAAGATCTGAATATTTTCGAAACTTCGTTATCGTACGAACGCACTACATTTGCTACGCTTCACGTGCAATTTCCAACTTGTTTAATTCGTCCGGTTTCCATTTTTGATTTTTTTCCCCAACTTGGTTTCCATTAGCGATGTGGGTCGAGATCTTTGAACTTGGCTTCCGCTAGACAGTAACAATAAGAGAAGAAAAGCTATAGGGATCACGGACATTAAAAGTAGAAAATTTTAACCTTAAAAGAGGGAGGACAAAGGATCCCGAATGTTAATAGAAGAAAAGGTAAAGGATTATGGATGTTCAAAGAAGAATAGCAAAATAATCAAGGTCATGAAAAAAGGGAAAAAATGAAATGCGAGCACGAAAACAAGAAACATTTTTCAAAACGTTAAAAAAAAAAAATGTATAAATATTGAATGTGATGTAGTGTGACAAATTTTTAATTGGTTTTTTTTAATACAGCTTTATTGAAAAAAATATGTAAGAATTGTTCTAAATATTTATTTTTTAGAAGCAGGTTTTATTAGAAGCAGGTATAGCATGATTTCCGACCACAGGGTAATGTTGCAAATCATTCACATCCGCAATTTTTTATTACCAAAAGAAATAATACTTATTTTTAAAAAGTTAAAAAAAGACTAGTCACAATTAAAAAGCTAGATTACCACAACAATTTTAATTAACTTTAATGCAAAATTAATAAATAAAGAAAAAATTAAGAACAAAAGAAATCATTCCACCCTTGCACTTAAAATTCATCGTAAAGTCTGTCTGAGCGTTTCAGATTCTGTTACGGTGGCAAGAAAATCAATGTAATAAGAAGGTATACATGCATAAGCAAATTATAATAGAAATTCAATTCATGAATTTTTAACTGTATTAAACACTGTGCATATCAAAGATATTTTATTCGAGTATACTGATTCTTACCAATACTGTAAGCAACATACAGTCGGCTCTCGTTAATTCGAACTCGTCGGGACCACAAGAAATGTTCGAATTATCCGAAGTTCAAATTATGGAAAATATGAAATGAAAACATGCTTAATATTATACTATTAGAAAGATATTAATGTTGCAATGTTTTATAAATTTATTTCGTCTGTTATCATTAGTATATGACTTAATATTAAATTAGAATGTATAAATACACAAACTGATTAAAAGATTAGAAACAAGCACAATGGAAGAAAAATTTAAAGCTTCAATGATGGACAGAGAGGCGCAAAAAAAGTGGATATCAAATGCATTGGATTATATGTATACTCGTTTGGAACAATTTTCACAAAAATTAAAGAATGAAAGTTATTCGAATGATCTGGTATCCGTGAGAAAGAAGAGAAAAATGAAAAATCGGAATTCTCGTTAGTTCAAATTAAACGAAGTCAAGTGAAAACGAGTTCGAATTAATGAAAATTTTAAACGTTATTCTCCATTGAAAATTTCAGGACTTCATATTTAGCTCGAATTAAGCGAAGATTCGAATTATCCGATTTCCAATTAACGAGAGTCGATTGTATTTTCAGATCTCCACTATCAAGATCACTTTCTTTTCAACACAAAATTAATTTAGCTCGATGAATACGAAAGTAACAGCTTGAACACTTTCACTTATAGAGTACTACGCAAGAATCATTTCAAATATGATCCTCTCCTTTTTCGTTCGCAAAAATACAAGTAACACTCTGTTTTTAATGCATGTTATTTAAAAGAAAATTAATGAATTTGACCTATCAATTAATTTTCTATGATTTCACAAAATTAAAAAAATCCCTGTCGGCATGGCCTGTAGGTGGAGGTAGATTTCTAAGAGTTTTCATTTCAACAACAAAAAATAGAACCCAGTTTAACTATTTTCTTTGGCCGCTTTTGAAAAATTTTTACTTTAATTTTTCTGTAAGAACTGGTTTTATCAAAATCATCTTAAGCAAAATTAGGGTCAAATGTCCATTTTTACAACATATTTGGAAATATATTCTGACTTTATTAAAAAATCAACCAATACGCACATTATATAGTTCCTAAATAACAAAAAAAAAAAAAAACTGTCAATTGAATGCATTTGAGAGCAAAATTGAATTAAAAAATGAGTCATAAAATAACCAATTTATTATTTGAATACATCCACAGTTCTTCAATCAAGATCGCTCTGGGAAATTTTGTGCGAAGTGCCCACTTTGACAGCTTTTTAAAAATGTATGTTTAGCCTTTATCAAAAAAACTGACTAGTACGGCACATTACACTGTTCCTAAATATCAAACAACTGTCAATTGAATACGTTTGAGAGCAAAATTGAATTTAAAAATGAGTCATAAAAGAATCAGTTTGTTACTTGAATACATCCTCAATTCTTTAATCGTGATCGCTTTGGGAAACATTTTTGCGAAGTAACCACTTTGATAGCTTTTTTAAAAAAATATATTTAGTCTTTATCAAAAAATCGACAAATACGCAATTTATATAGTTCCTAAATAACAAAAAACTATCAATTGAATGCGTTTAAGAGCAAAATTGGATTTCAAAATGAGACATAAAATATTTGAATACATCTTCAATTCTTTAATGATGATCGTTTTGGGAAATTCTGTGCGAAATGCCCATTTTGGCAGCCTTTTTCAAAATATATTCTGCGTTTATCGAAAAACTGGCCAATCCGTCACATTATATAGTTCCTAAATAAGAAAACCTGCAAATTGAATGCGTTTGAGAACAAAAATGGATTTAAAAATGACTCAGAAAAAACGCAATATGTTATACTTCCTCAATTTTTTCAATCACAATCACTTCGGGAAATTCTGTTCAAAATACCCTTTTTGGCAGCCTTTTTTTAAATATGTTCTGCCTTTATCAAAAAACTGGCCAATACGTCACATTATACAGTTTCTTAATAAGATGATTATCAATTTGGATGCGTTTAAAATCAAAAATGAATTTAAAAATGAATCAAAATATAAGCAGTTTGGATTTGAGGGGTTTTTTTTCTCCAACTCCTATTTTTGTTTAATTTATTTTTGCTATAAGAATTGATCCTATGAAAAACTTGTTAGTATAATAGTTGTAGATATTATTGAGAAGATGTAAAGTAAACTTAATTAGATTTGAATGCTCAAGAATTGAGTAAGTTAAGGATTTTTTTTTCTTTTTGCAAACCCCCTTTTTCTTTTCGTTTTTAATTTTTTTCATCAGTAAAAGTATATCCTATCAAAAACTTGTAAATACGAAAGTTTTAGATAATTGTTAGAACATTTATAAAAAATTTAGTTGGATTTGATATCTTGAGAATTGACGAAGTTATGAATTTTTTCTCCCAAAACCCTGTTTTTTTCGCCCTTTGAGCCCATTTTTTATTTTATCAAAACTCTATCATGCATAAATTTTTAGCCCATTTTTTAGAAGTAATATAAACTTTAAACTGATTCGATATCTATTTTAATTAAGAAATTATCGTGCTTTTTCTGTTTTCACAAAAACCCTCCCTATTTCCACCCCCTAGGTCCGATTTCGCCCATTAACGAAATGGACTGAGATTTTATGCCCCTTGATTTTATGTAAAAGTTTGAAGAAGATCTGAGCATAGTTACGGAGTTTTATCGTGTCTAGAATAAAGTGAAATATATGTATATATATATATAGATAGATAGATAAACTTTTTTACTGGTGGTAGTTTTGGGGTCTAGTAGTCACGATCGGTGTAGATCTGCAAAAAGTTTACAGGAATTCCAACATGGGAGCGAATGCAATAGGTAGTATTTCATACGAAATCTAACTAATATAGTTACACCTCTGATCTTATTCTCTTTGGGCAAACCACTTTGTTTAAATTTAACTCTTGTTATTTCATAAACTTGAAATTTCATCCGCTTATCATAAACTGGAGTGTAGTGTTGAGTAAAATTATTTTATTTCTATTCTACTTATCAACTCGATTTTTCCTTGTTTCTTTCTTTTGCATTCATACATAAGCATATAGACTATGTTTCAATAGCAAAGCATACTATTTTAAGTGATTGTGTAAATGAAAAAAAATTGAGAAAATTTGTAATTTAATTGGTCGTTTCAGAAATGATTTTGGATGATAGTTGATATGAAAAATTTAACAATAATATGCTTCTGTTTCAAAACTTATTGATATTTGAACAAAATGTAACTTTTTATTTAAAAAAAAGAAAAAAAGGGAAATAAAGAAAGAAGGAAGGAATAAAAGTAAGTTACAATGAAAAAAAAGATTAATTGATGGAAAGCATACTTTGTACAATGTACACATATACCAGATTCTTTCATTTAACTTTGATAAACAAAATATTTATATAAATAAATGATGAAATACTTTTTATGACAATATGATAATGTCATTTGTCAGAAAAAAAATTAAAAAGGCGAGAAACTGCAAGTGATTTTTAAAATGTCTCTTTTTGAAGCAATTTTCATTTTGCTTCAATAAAATAATCCAAAATGTTAAAACTAAAACTGAAATAAATTATACTTTCTGTTAAAATTTAACTTTTTCCCTTGTTTTTAATTGAATCGTTAATTTGAAAAATTACATAAGTCAAGTTTTTTCCTAATATACATTCGCAAATACTACCTTAAAGGCAAATCAATGATCAAGATAACAACCACATAAGACATAGTATTCCTTCCTCTTCAGACAATGCTTTTTAACTTTCGTTCATTACTTAAATAAAGTAAGTCAGCGATTTAAATAGTTTTTTCATGCAATACCAGATAACACTACAACCATAACCTTCAATTTTATGCAAAATCTACCACTCTATGCATACCAATACAAAACATTCTTTACTTACGGAAATTATGGGTTCATTGTTTTGGTGAAAAAGCTCTTAAAACAGGTAAATTGATATTTTACATGAATCACGAAGGCATTACTAACAAGGGATCAAATGAGGTTTGCTCTATGTTATTGAAATACATTGAAAGTAATTTTGGACCACATATTAAGCATTTACATTTGGTATTCGATCATTATTGTGCGTAAAATAAAATCAACAGGATGTTGAGATTTATGTGGGTTTTACTGACGCAAGACGATTTGAGAAAAAAGTTTTCTGATCGACCGGAATCAACACAGGACTGGTGTTAGGAAATTTTCCAGTCATCATCTTAACACAAAAAATCTCATGTGTTTACTCATGTGTTTTCAATTCCTTGGATTGCAACTTATGGTCTATTTTGGAACGAATGGCTTATGCGAAGCCTCGGAAAAATTTGAAAGCTCTGAAACATTGTTGATTTCAAATAAAAATGAATGAATCAGACCGGCGACTAATTGCAGAAAAAAATCCGAAAGTTTGAGACTTTACATCAAAGCAAAGGAAGAAACTTTACGGAAAAGGTATTCTTTATTTCTGTAATGACATTGTTGTTAAAAAATAAAGTACTTGCTGTGCAAAAGTTTTTGTGATTTCCTTAACTAATCAGATTAGTTCGTTATATTGTTTTTGATCACCTGTATGTACGATATGTATGTATTACTTTAAACTAATGTCCCAGAGATGTAAAATGACCTAGACGACTTCACCTCAAATAAGACGAACCGGCGAAATTTGAAAAATGCCTGGAGTTAACTGGATTACAAAATCACTAGACAGGAAAAAATGGAAACATCTAAAGTACCCACATCTAGAACCGCATTGGGAACTGTTGATGTTGATGAGGGTACATATATATATGTGTGTAAATAATTATTTTTTACGATATGTATACATTTTTATACTGTGCTTTTTATTAAAAAAGGTGCATAATGTGAATATTATACACTTTGGATTGCATAAAATATTTCAAAATAAATATTAAATACATATGCCTAGTAAAATAAATTAGTGTTTCTGTTATTGAAGGAATCAAAACAAAATGCATTCTGTCACTGAAGAAAGAAAATTAAATATGAAAGGATTAAAATTGAAAAAAAAAAAAATCTGATATTTGCAACAGCAGAAACAGTTTTAATGAGGCAATTGTTCAGACAAAAAAACACAATTTAATGTATGATAATGATACTGTCTGCGAATCTTCTGGAAATAATGAACAAGGAAGGATTTTAATCTCTTTACGCTCTTAGATAATACTTGTTATCCAATTAAAATTGTTCTTAACTAAGAATGTTCTTTTAAACTTTATTTAAATACCTTAAGTATTATTAATTAGTATTAAATATTTAACTATAGTTTTATTTTGCTTTAAAATAAACATTTTTTTTAAGTTTTAAAATACGACGACGGCCGCGATTGGACTCGAATCAAGCATCTGCCGTGCAACCAGTTTTGAGGGCAGAACCTCTGGGCCACTGGTGAGGCCTAGCTGCCTGTAAAAATATTTATTCTCTTCCTTCTTTAACCTACTGTTGTCAGTTATTTTTTTCGAATTTTAAATTTAAGCATGGAATTTTAAAAAGCACAAAAGTTATTTTATGAATTGATTTGAAAATAACAATCACTGCATAATAGTGTTGTATTTTGAATTGCTTGAAGACCGATTGACTCAATTCATAAAAAAATAATAAATAGTTACAATAATTAATTAATCTTATTTTGGCTCTTGAAACAAATGATATTTTAAATTTTAGTTTAATTTCAACTTCTAAAATTTTTGAAAAATCATTAACATGCAATTAAGATAAGAAAATTAACATGTTATTATAGTAGCATGATCAGTAGCTTTGATACTTGGTATTACGCTAAGAAAAAAGAGCGAAAATTGCGCCACTAATGACACAATTGTATTTTTGTTTTCAACACAATCTAAAAATAACATTATTTCCTTCTTTCCAAAATTGAAATGCATAATTTTTCATGTTCACTATTTTAAAAATATTTTAATCTACAATAGATTATTGATAAATATATTCCCAAACTTTATGTCACATTTACCAGTTACAATTTTGAATGCAAACAATCACACTCTTTATTTGAGATTACAATCTGAGTGCCGGCGAAATAGAGAAATTTACTTTTTAGTAGTGCTCTCGATTATACGTTTATAGTATACGTATAATACGTATTACATGGAATATGGATTTGCTATACGTATAATACGGCGCCGGCGGTTACATGTATAATACAAAAGAGCATATACGGTACATCATATATACGGATCTTACTCAAGCGGTTAAACGTATAAACGTCTATACGTTTTTCGTTCAAGTTATGATAATTGATTCTTTAATAGTTTTATGGAAATTAGGCACATTTGAGAAACATCCTGTAGAATCCTACATTCTCGTGGTTTATCGGGGCCAGATTAAAGAATCAGATTAAGGACTCAGGTTGGATTTTGATTGTTTTCTCTAAAAACTAAACTATTAATTATGAAATGTTTTAGCATTAGTAATAAGTAGCAACAAAGCTATTTTTCGCAGATCTGTTGCACACCCGCTAGCTTCTTTTGATTTACGTTGTAGGCACTTTTCGCGGAAATTTTTTTTTGCATGCGGCCACAAAACAGATTTAAATTTACTTTGTATTTTATAGTGACATTTATGAAACCGACTCCAGGAAAGTTTTGTTATCTTACTTTTATTGTATTTAAGAATAATGTTTTCTAAATTTAAAATACTTTGAAAATCAGAACGGTCCTTAGCAAATGCGAGGCTTTTGCGTATCAAATTACTCAATCATCTCAAATTCGTCCCAACGCCGTACCAATTTTTAACCCCTTAACTGATTTGTCCGTACGCGTTCGGGCTAAACGAATTTGCTTAATTCATCATTTAAAGCTTTTTGACACCACTATATATTTTTTAAATTTCATATTATTAAAAGGGTGGAAATGTAATGTTACAAATATTATATGTTATTTTGAATTTATTGGCCGGAAAAGAAAGAACCTGTTAAGGGGTTAATAATGCATCTACCAGAAATTTAGAATAATTTCTGCTGTATTTAATGCCCGGAATACCGTGATTAAGTAATATGAAGGTATTCGAAAATTCTGGTAGTTAATTAAACTAAAAAATTTCCCCAAATTAGCCACACAGAAAAGTTTAGAAAAGTTTACATTACAAACAGAGCGACAAAACCGGATCGAGTTTTTTGTGTGGTAGTGGAAGTAGGTGGGGAGAGTAGTATATTTTAATAGAAATTAATACAGATTCGGAACAGTTTCCTTTCTAAAAACTTGAATTGATCACCGGTATCTACACTGTATCTACATTGACTTTTCCATTAGTAACCCACACATTTGTCAACACTTTTAATTTCTTTAATCAAAGTAGCCCAGAAAAAGGATTAGATGTAGGGGGAAGTGGGACACATTGATACAGCTTTTTTCTAAAAAAAATTTTGGTGTCTAGAAAGCAGAAATATCAAGTTATTTTTCTATGTTATGTCAGCAAAACCTGTGTAGTGTGTTATAAAAATTTACAATCATTGTTTTATATATTATTTTTGCATGTAATTTTAAAAAAAAATCAAAAAAAGTAATGTGTATCAATGTGCCCCATCCCCGAGGCAGATTGATACACTTTGATACGTCTGGGAAAAATGGAGACAAAATAACACCAATGCATATTTTTCATAAAAAAAATAGTTAGCAAACCATTTTATATATATTTATAGACATTAAAACCGCACACAATTTATTTATAAGCGATATTAAAGCAATCAAAATGAAATGTTTAATGACCTGATTTTCTGGCTGTTCCTTGTCTGATTTTCGCAGTAGTAACTTGGTCATATCTGATACTTCAACCCCAGCATTATCTTCTTTCTTAGGAAAGATGAAAAATTACCAAGTTTTCTCTTTATAAATCGGTTTATATACTGAAAATAAAGAATAATTATATTAAAAATTCTGTTTTTAATATAATTATCCTGTGCTGTTCTGCAGCTTGTTTCTCTTACGTAACACTTTTCATGTAGAAAATACTTTTTTCTCTGGAGAATTGTTATAAATTTGAGATTTTCAGGCTGCCGTCCTTTTCTTTAATTAGTTCTACTAGTACTATATGTTGGGTAAGTTCGTACGTCTTCTCTTTGCAAAAATACTATAAAATGTTCTAATATAAATAAATTAAAGTTATTTCACTTCAATAAAAACTAATATTAAAAGTTTTTAGCAAAAAATGGTTGGATTAAGGAGTGCATTGTAAAAAAAAAATAAATAAAAGGTAGTGAAAAAATGAACTAGAAAAAGATTTAGGCTGTATCAATATGCCCCAACAAAGACTGTATCAATGTGCTCCATACAACCATTTTGAATAAAATGAGTCTCAAATCCAATACTTCATAATTTATCTAACAAAAAAGAATCAGAAACTGATAAAGAGTAGTTTCACTTGCCAGAGAGAGTATTTTTTTCGGTTGAAAATACTGTAACAGTTGTATAATACCATTTCATTTGTACAACTCAAATTTACTTTTGACCTACAAAAACAATTATTTCATCGTCTCATTTCAACAAACAACTGAATCATTCCAAAACTTTCTGTATATAGTTGAGTGCACTAGTATCACCTTTTGGAGCTGTTGTGAAACTTCCTGTGATGACCCTGAGTGCAGTACAGGTGGTGTATCAATGTGCCCCATTTATAAATTTCTCCCACTTCCCCTACTTTTTTTTCTTAATTTTTAATAGACATAGTGAGTTTAGAGTTTGAGGTTGCTAATGTTAATTCATGTGACTATTTTTATATGTATCGTTTTAAAAAAGCCCCCCTCCTTGATTGATTTTTTTAAAACGAGATACAATGTGTAAACTCAAAGATGTTTATGGTTTTTTTTCAATTAAAAATATTAATTATGAAAATTATACATAATTTAATTTTTTTTAAGATGGACCTTTTCTTAGATGAAAAAAATAACTACTGTAAAAAATATAAGTATCTAAGTATACGCTTTATTCCGATCTTTATTTTTCGAAATAAATATTGACGATCTTGAGAAAAATTTCTACCGTTATCAAAGTATCTAACGAAAAGAAAATATTAGATTTTAAGCTGAAAAAAGGAGGGAAATTTGTTTGATATAAAATAAATTTATTTTTACAGTAGAAAAAAAATTTCTACGGAAAGTTTTGTAAGCGGATTTGTAATTTCTACTTCACTTACTACATTTCTTGGGTCTTTGATCCCTTGTTTAAGAGATGTTAGACGACAAATCTATTTTAATTGGTTGCTGATAGGATTGGACCTGTTGTTCCACCAGTTGCACAAAATGAGTTTTTTTCAATATCGTCTTTACATAGCAGGCAACAGGCTCTGTCAACCATTTTTTTCAGTCCAAGACCTCACCAAGCCTTTTTTTTGGGGGGGGGGGAGGGGCTCGTAAATCTACACCAAAAAAAAAACTGCACCAGAAACATGAAAATAATATAAATGAGATTTCATATTCCAGCTTCACTATCAGATAATTATAGACCGGAAGGCGACAGCGCAGACAATCACCTGATCGAGTTCATAAATGAAAATCTAGGATCAGTTAATTTTTAATCCGCATATTAAAACTCAATCGATTTTCTTGTTGGAAAACAAAAAACATATTTTTAGAGGTTGACTCGTAGTTTAAACGTTATGCTTCCCTACGCCTAAAGAGATGAAAGCATGGAGGATTGGGAACAGGAAAACATAATGGTAAAACTAGGAGTCAGCTACTAAAATCGGGTTTTAGGTGTTTTCCACCAAGATATGACTTCGCAGACTGTTTGTATTTTAATAAGTGAATCGATATTTTACTAATCCCAGATTTTCATCCGTGAACTGGATGAGGTGACTGTCTGTACTGCCGTCTCTCGGTCTATTATACTATGTCAGTCTATCCACCAGTGCGGGCTAATGTAGTTACTGAACACAAGAATTGGAAATTCACAATGTCACGTGACGCAATCGTTCTATTCACTCTATTTAAATAGGGCTGCCTGCGCGAAAGGATGTTTCTTCGTGCAGCAGGTCTTATAAAACAAAGGAATTTTAAAATAACTTAGTTACTTCGTACTTTTTAAAATAACTTAATTTTTTTGACTTTTTAAAAATAATTTAATTATTTCTTACTTTATTGTTCAGATCAGGCAGAACCAATAAATTATCCTTCCAAAACATGACTTTTACTAACCCATTATACGTTGTATAGGACAAGTCTTGCAATCGTTTTGAAATATTTTAAGGATTTACACGTTTCAGACTATGGAGATTCCGAAAAACATACTTTTAGAATAAGAAAAAAATTGTCGCCCGTCTGTCTGCGTGTGTGTCTGTAAACACTCTATCTCCCGAGCAAATTGAGATAGAGGGTTGAAACTTGGTGTGTACTTAGTATGTAAAAATGTTAAGAAGCCTATTGAATATAAATAATCTCGATTATCCGGAATTTTTTTCCCGGACTCTCGAAATATTCATTTTGATGAAAGGTATATAATTGTTTTCGAATTTTTTTAATTTAAGGAAAAAATGTATAATGTAAAAACAAAAAAACAAAAAAATGCATAAAGAATGAAGTCAATCGGATAATTAATTGCCGAGATATCTGTGATGCTATTTTCAACATTCTTCGACATTTTGTGATTCTGTATTTCATTCAAATTTCATTTCAAATATATTTTTTGTTGGAAATGAGACGCTTAATATCTGTACATTCTTATGCAAAAATGGATGAATACAAATATTATTACGAACTTAAATATTAGATTCAGTAATATGGTAACACTACTATTCTCTTTTAAATGGGGCGTAATCACCTTGGCAATCTAGAGTCGTTACCAATCTTTCTTTCTTTCTAACCGATGACCAGCCCCCTACCTGCCGAGTTATCTAAGCTTAAGGGGTTAGATACCTGGTATCGGGGCGGACGACCGCCTAATTGCCACGTAGCGGCAATAAACTTTGCTTCCGCATGCTATCATTTCTGCAGTATTTGCTTGTCTTTGAGCATACTTTGTTTCGCCTGGTTATTAATGGTACATCCTGTTGTTTGAAGGGAAAAAAAGAAGCTCTAGAAACCATGTCTAATATACAATACTTCGGATAAAGTATTGTATCCGAAATATTTTGTGCATCGCTGTAAATACTATGTGCTTTATACGTACCTTGTTGTAAATTGCAGTAAAATTATCAATTTTAGAAAATGTGAAATAGTTTATTGTAATTTAAATACGCCCCAAACAAAGATTCCGCTTATTAATGGAATAATTTTGTGTGGTCCTCTAAATTAATAACAATATTCATTTAATTAAGTACATTTAATTGTACTTCACAGATGCATATTAAGTAAAAAATGTTTGAAAGAGTGTAATATCATAAAAAATATACTTGAATTTTTTCCCCATTAATTGTAATGTTACGGAATTCGTTTGGCAATCCCTGTAATTAGAAATATACATCAGATTTTTATAAAATTTGAAATGACACGACAAAATTATGCAAAAATTATAGATTTTTGATTTCAAAACATTCGGTTATGTTGTCTTTGTGCTGTTACATGCGACAGACAGAAAGGCAGACTGACGGACAGATGGCCGTACAAACGGCCGGACAAAACAACGACTATGAGTGCTACGTATTTATATAGTTGCAAATGCACTTAAAAACAATTCGTGAATAGAAACTATACTTACTACACTTTTAAAAAACTATTAAGAGAAAATAATTAAAACGACTACAATGGATACTTCCAGCAATTATTTATTTATGAAATAATTTAAACTGTTCCAGTAAACTTATTTAACATTTTATCATTTAATTTAATTAAAACTAAAAGAAAAATACATTAATTAAAATATTTATAGAGAAAAATAGCAAGATCTTATGTATGAAACTTTATATGGAGATTGCTATAGTAACAACACCGATTTACAGATTATTCTCCATTCACTGACGTAAGACTGGTGTGGTTCATTGTTATTTAAATTATATACGACACTTGAAATATACTTATAATTCAAATATACGTATCTTCAAATATACGTTTGACCGATATACCTCTATACGAATCCGGATACGTTTAAACGTATATTTTAAGGTATCCGTATAGCAGAGAAACGTATTATACGTATATCGTTTAAACGTATAGCTGCTATACGTATCCCACCGCGAGCACTACTTTTTAGGCACATTCGTCCACTGTAAAAAAAAAAAGTATAATAATACTCTACGAAAAATAGTATCAGTCTGACTATCTCCACTTTATGAAGCAATTTAAGAGACATAACTGGTATTACTTGGTATGGTATAGCATAATTGTACGAATTTTGTTATTTTCACTTTAGTACGGTGTGACATATGGCATCAGTTATCTCAGTTTAAGTTACACTATAAGTTAAATTACTCATTTTTTTTTAACAATGTAGCAAAATAGTTATTTTCATCAAAGAAAATACACATCTTTCTTTTTATTATGACATCATTTCCACCCATGGAAACCCACTGAGGTTTTTCATTTAACTCAATATCAATATCAGCCGAATGAAAAAATATAGAAATATATCAGTTTTATAAGTAAAAATGCCTTATTAAAAAAGCGACTTTTTTTGTGTTCAAGTGTTTTAAAATTTTATTTTTAATAGTAATACGAAAATGATATCCGTGATACACATAGTAATTTCTATTGTTTTCCTTCTATCTTCTACATTAGAAGTAACTGGATTGTCTCCAATGTAAAGAAATTTCATAAACAATAATTAAAAGTAAAATTAAAACGATAAAATTGATTTATTTTAAATAGAAGTGAGTGCAGCTATATATACAAATATAATAGTTCCATTTAATAAATAATTTTCAAAATTGGTTCAGTAGAAAGCTGAGGCCTGATGACTAAAAATAAATATCTTGTCATTTAAATATATAGATTTTAAAAAGATAATATCAATCGAATTTCTCAATAAAACTTATCGGAAACATAAAACTCTAAAAGAAATAATAAATAAATATGCTTTACGAAATTTAAAAGAATAAATTAAACAATAAATGATGATTAAACGATAAAAACATATGAAGAACATTATTATTGCTTACAAAGACAGTAATTTGCTTCAAGAAAAAATTCAAAATTAATCACATAGGCAACATAATGAACAGCATCATTAAAATGTCGTCTTTAAAGCACTTCATCCAAAAAACATCATCTTAGATAAAAGATTCACAGTCACTTTGTTTGACATGGTTCTGCAAGATATGCAATTTAAAATTTTTTGCTTCTTATCTGATAAATATTCAATGTTAATGCTGTCCGTCGCTTTTTAACTTATTTTGTCGACACTGACTTTCAAACGGTTGCATTTATCGAGCCCTGGTTGTGAGAACAAAAAAATCTATACTAATATTATAAAAAAGAAAGATTTGATTGTTTGTTTGTTTGAATTGAATAGGCTCAGAAACCATTGAAAAGCTACACTATTTCCAGTGAACATACGCTATATTATATTTTCAAAAAAATTAGGGATCCTTACTAAAATGCCAATAATGTAACCCAAGGTGTAGAAAAATGACCTTAAAAAATCCTTATATCGCGTGCTAGAGGTCTGCACGGGCCGAAATTTCCAGGCCCGGGCCCGGCCCGATAGTTAAAATTTCGGCCCGAGCCCGGCCCAGCCCGAACGAAAATAATAATGGCCCGACCCGGCTCGGCCCAAAAGTTAAAATTTCGGCCCGAGCTCGGCCCGGTCCGGAAAAAAGTTTAAAATTCGGCCCGAACCCGGCCGGCTCGAGCGAAATTCTACAGAACATTGATCTTTAATCTTATGGAAGAGTTTTCACCAAAAAAAAAAAATTATAATTGTCTTTTTTTTCCATGTTTATAATCTCCATTTATGCAGAAGTGCCGTAGGGTGCGATATTTATGCTTTTAAATGAATCTTTGTTTGTTGTATGTAAATATTTCAGTTATCACTAGTATTATTAATCCATATTCCCTGTAATGGAGACAAAAAATCAAAAAAGCCGTATATGGTAAAATTTCCAAAGACGAAATCGCTTTGGAACGAAAAAAATGCATTCCCTTCTTAACAGATGTAAATGTTTAATATATTTTTTTCTCCCGTATTGTTGTATTCATTTTGCATGGATGAACATTTTAAAAGATACTTTCAGTTTTCAGTTTAAAAAAAATTCCGTCATAATCACCTTTTTTTTTTTTTTTTTTTTTTTGTGTGTATGTGTGTGTGTGTTTAATTCTATTTTAAAACGCTTAGTAATCTACGATTTTTTAAAAGGAGTAAATTCTAATGTTTAATTGTAGAATAATGACGGCCTAAAAGTATATGCTTATTTTGCAGAAATTTTTGGACAAAGTCAAATATTGCTGATTTATAAAAAGTCGAGAAAAGGATTTTCATATAGGAAGATTCAATAGGAACTGATTATTTTGGTCCATGAAAACTAGGAAGAATGGAATCAGTGTCGGCTTCGTACGGGAAAAAAAAGTTAGGCCCGGCCCGATACTCCAGTAAAAAAATTTAGGCCCGAGCCCAGCCCGGCCCGAAAAGATTAGTGACTAGGCCCGGCCCGAAAGGATTAGAGACTAGGTCCGGCCCGGCCCGGCCCGAGTCTTCAGAAGTAAGGCCCGAGCCCGGCCCGCGGGCCGGGCCGGGATCGGGCTTTAGGCTTTGGGCCGAGGCCCGGCCCGTGCAGATCTCTATCGCGTGCGTTATAAATACTATTGATTATAGAACAAAAACACCTTAGTGACTCAATAGTTTTTATAATATTTATATTACATTTTCATATAAATTCAACAGCCAAGAAAATTATTTAAGGTAGTTACTTTTTTTCTATACAGAAAACACAAAGTCGTGTTTGTTACACCATTTATAACTCAAGAACAGATGGATCGATTTTTATGAAATTTTGTATGGTGGTGTCTGACACCTTAGATTAACATATAGGCTACTTTTAGCCCGACTACCTAAAAGGAGGGTAATGTTTTTAGTAGTTGAATTTAATGGGATGAAGTGGTAGTAACAATTTGCGGTGTCAATAGTGGTACGGGACTGGGCGACTTGCTCTACCTGAAGAAAGCGAGGGGGGCCGCTAGTTTAAGATATTTATTTATTTATTTTATTGTTTTAAGGTTTTATTAATTTAATTTTATATCAAAAATGCAATTTTGTATTTTTTATTAATCGATTTGTTATATTCTTGCTCTCTACAGCTGAAACGCACAAAAAAGTTTAAAAGTTTAAAACAATAAAATAAACAATAAACGATTATTAAACTATAAAAAAGATGTAAAAAAATCTGTTATTGTTTACAAAAACAATAATTTTGCTTCAACAAAAAAATCAAAATAAATGACCTAGTCAAAACAATGAACAGTATCAATAAAATGTCATCTTTAAAGAGTAGCGGGATAGAAACAGCTTGATGCAGCAATGTTAAAACTTAGATTGCAGAGCGAAACGGGGGAAAAAATAAAAAAATCCCTACCCGGTTTCGGCGAGTTGTTTTCTTGGTACTGATATTAAAGTGATCTTATACACTTATTATCTTAGCCAAATGTTGTAGTAAAAATATCATTTCTTCAATTTTATTTTTTAATGATGATTTTAATTCCTATTTTATAGAAATGTACAATGAGAACATATTTTCATCTTTTTAATATTAGAATATTAATTATTATAAAGCATTCTCTTTAAGTATAAACGAAATATTCCTAAACTAGCAGAAACACCGGATTTCGGAGATTTTGGCGTCAAGCACCTTCAATCCCCAACTAAGTTTACAGAAACCTAAAAATTCTCCCCAATCACAACGAGGAATTTTCGGCAGACAATTAGCGACATGAACAGTTCCAACGATGATTCTTAAGCGCTGCGCGCCTATTACAACGAGACAATATACAGGGTGGTCATAAAAAACTTTGCCGATACATGGAGCTCTAGCGGCCAGTCCGTTCAACCGATCGGGGTGAAATTTCAGATATAGGTATTCAGAGGTATGAGCTCGAGATTCTGTGAACGGCAACAAAATGACACTCACGGTTACGGTTATAGTTACAGAAATTCGAAATTTTCCAATGGCAACACCCATTTTTTTCATCGCAAAATGCTCAGCGCATGTGAAAACCCTAAAGAGCGTTGGAATAGTAGAGTTATTGCAATAAACGGACGCGTTATGCTCGCACAAAATCAGCTTTACGAACAGCTCCAAAAAAACACGACCGAGGTACACGAAGAAAATTTGAATATGCCCGAGACAAAACACCAATCACGGAACATCGTTTGCCAGATAGTCAGTGTACAAAACGGATAAAAAGTAGGGTGGGAATGTTAGTTCTTCAGTTGGAGGTCGCAGATGCCAACAAAATGACTTCGTTCAAATTGAGTTTGTAAAACTATTATCAAACTGAGATGAATACTGCGAAAATCTGGCGCGTTTACCTTCGAAACCATCGCCAAATACCTGGTCTATTTCACAAGCTCTTCGTGATTTAGTAATGAAATTCGAAGAAATTGGCTACACCTGTGATAGTCTGCAATCCGGACGACCAACTGTTCCTGAAGATACTATTATGGAAGTGCATCACATAGTGACCAGAGGACGCATATAAACTACAAAAGGTGCATCTCGTGTATTTGACATATCAATGGTCTTAAAGTTATTGCGCTCTGTAATCCGCAAGTTTCTTTACCGCTACCAGCGCGCCAAGATGTTGCCAATGAGAGACCATCAACAACATATAGACTTTGTTAATGAATTTCTTATCCAATATGATGGAGATAACGATCGACCTCTTCGCATATTATGAACGGACTAGGCACATTTCACCTTAACTAGTAACGTCAATGTCCTCAGCGATCCCTCGACCTCACTCCTATGGATTTCAGGTTCTGGGGATATCTAAATTCTAGAGTGTACATGTGCAATCTGGAAACTTTGCCGGATTCGAAAGATTCTATCAAACGTGAGATTGCTAACATCCCTCATGCGATGTAACGTTCGGCTGTATTGTCCATAGTCATCACCATGCAATGTGTAAATTGCCTGTGATGGCACCCATGTGGAAAATGAGTAATGAAAATAAAAGTTTTCTCCGATCTGTGTTGTAATCAGAGATTAGTGTACTGACTTTGTGTCATACGCAAATTTTCTCCTTGCGCCCCAATCGTGTTTTTTTTATGGGGGGGGGGGGGATTCGCAGAACATTTTTTTGTGCGTACATAAGGTGTCCGTTTCTTGCTATACACGTACGGTTCCAACGCTTTTTAAGGTTTTGGCATGCGTTGAGTATTTTGCGATAAAATAAAATGGGTGTTGTCATTGTAAAATTTTGAGTTCCTGTAACTATAACCGTAACCATGAGCACCATTTTGTTGCCGTTCACAGAATCTCGAACTCATACTTCTGAATAGTTATAGCTAAAATTTCACCTAGATCGGTTGAACGGACTGGCAGCTAGAGTTCCATATACCGGCAAAGTTTTTTTATGACCACCCTGTATATATATTGTCTCGTTGTAATAGACGCGCAGCGCTTAAGAATATATATATATATATATTAATATATATATATTATTAATGTATATATATACATCAATGGCACACGAAACTCACTGTATAGCCTCTAAAATGGACGAAATTCGTCAATGCCGCGGTGACCAGCATGCGTATAAGCGCTGCGCGTCCATTTAAACAAAAACAAAAAAAAAATCGCCGGATGTACGAAAATCGCTGTACAGCGATCTCTAAAGTGCACAAAACTCATCAATGCCGCGGTCACTAACGTACGTATGAGGGCTGCGTGCCCATTTAAACAAGAAAAAAAATCACTGGATGTACGAAACTCGTTTTGCTAGTACGAAACTGGTCAAAGCTGCGGTCCCTAACGACACTAAAACTCAAAGAAGCAAACTTTATAAAAATTTGTACAAAAATGCGCGATAGAATTTTGAAATATTCTTTCTAATATTTATGAGGCATAAATATTATGCGAATTTTTAAATAAGGAATAATGTATTTCTGGTATCGGAATGCGCTGCTGTATTAAATTTTTACATTATAATATTAAGAGTAATACTAATATAATTATGAGAAAAATAAAGTATAAACATACAACAAAATGTAAAACACAGGAAAAATTATCATCAATAACAGAAAAGAATTCGCCAACCGGGTAGGGATTTTTTAATTTTTCCACTTTTCGCTATGCAGTCTAAGTTTTAACATTGTTGCATCAAGCTGTCCCTATCCGCTGCTTCTTTAAAGCACTTGATAATAACATCATCTTAGATAAAAGATTTACAGCTATTTTCTTTGACAAGGCTCAGCAGAGTATGCAATTTTTAAACTTTTTGCTTCTTATCTGATATATATTCAATGTTAATACTGTCCGTCGCTAGTTATCAAATTTTGGTCGCCAATGACTTTCTGACGATTGCATTTGTCGAGCTCTGGTTGCGAGAACAAAAAAATTTAAGATATTTATTATTATTATTATTATTATTATTATTATTATTATTATTATTATTATTATTATTATTATTATTATTTGGTTTTATTATTTTAATTTTATATCAAAAATACAATTTTGTATATTTAATTAATCGATTCATTATATCCTCGCTCTACAGCTAAAACGCAAAGAGGAAACATTTTAATAAGTAATTTTTATTACTTAGGCCTTGCAAAAAAAAATAAATAAATAAAAATAAAATAAAACCAAATAACATTGACAAGTTTCGCTTCCAATCTGAAAAGAACCATAAACCATAATAATAATAGATTAGAATCAAAACATGCCAATGTTATTTGTTTTCGATATTTTTTGTAATACCTTTCTCAAGTAATATAAATTGTTTATTAATATATATATAATAAGAGATGTCTGTCTGCCTGCCTGACTGCGACTGTGGATAACGCCGAAATTATAACACCCAGGTCCTCTGAAATTTTTGTTATGTGTATACGCTAACACCGGAAAATGCACCTCCTAGCCGGACTTTTAAATTTCATTTTGGTTTAAAAAAAATTAAATCTAGCTGAATAAGAGGATATTTTCAGCTTTCCACCAATCCACAGCCACGAAGCAGCCAAGTTAAAAGGCTATTTGTAGCTTGCCACGAATTACCACCAGTAACGAAGCCGCCAGCGATTGAAAGCAAGCGGAAAATATGGGATTTAACGACAGCATTTCACGGCTGAATGCTAGCAACAAATTGCACATGCATTTGTTAATTTTTCCTGTTTTGATGATTTTGTTTTTCCTAGTTGATTTCCAATCGATCTTCAAAATGCATCCATACCAAAAAAGTAGTATATTAAGTAGTTATTCCTTTTATGTTTTCTTAGGATTTATTCAGATGTACAGCGAACGTCGCGCGCGTGCTCGGAAGATATATAGGGAGGAGATCTCATTGAGTAGATCTCATTGACGAAAAGAATTTTAAAATAATTCAATTATTGCATTACTTTTCTGATTCAAATCAGTTAAAATTAACTATATTTCTTTATCCTTCAAAAACATGGTTTTCGTTATTGAAATATATACCTATGTTCACTCAGATAGAAATTAAAATATTCTAAAGCTTAAAATATTCTTCAGATTAAAAAAAAAAAAAAAAAAAAAAAAAAAAAAAAAAATTCTGTATTATTATGAATGGAGATTTTAAATATTCGCAATTTGTTTGAAAACATCCATGGTCCCGGGCAACGCCGGGCGTATCATCTAGTGTTTACATAAAGATGAAGTTCTTAAAATCTTAAAAATTTAATGGATTTAAAATATAATTCTAAAATATAGGGTAACATCCCCAGTAATTGACACATTAAGGATTTGTCTTTAAACTTACTTCTATTTTCATTACCAAGAAATAAAATATTTACTTGCAAATATTTTTAAATCAAAGAATGCATATCTGTGCATCTATTTTGCCCACTAAAAGCAAAAATATTTGAAAAAGTATTTTTATAAAAATATATTTATAAAAAGTTGCTGTAATCACCAGTAATTGGCACTTAGACTTTTACACAATTGAAGTTACCCTTTTCAACTAAACAAAACTGTTGTCAATTAAAATTCAAAATAAACTATAAATCAGGTAATAATAAATTGAAATGTATGCCTTTCATAAGCCAGAGAAGAAGCATTTACAACAAAAATGGCTAATTTGATACAAACCATTATTGTTTCTCTTTCCTAGACACAATCATCATTTAGTAGCCTAAATCAAAGTTATAATCTGTAAAGTAAATAAGCATATAACTGGTATATGGTCTTGCATTTTTAAAAAACTGGATATAAATCTTATTTTTGGACATTTTTGTAGGATGTGCCAATCACTGGTGCATGCCAATTACTGGGGATGTTACCCTAGTCTCTTTTTAACAAAAAGAGAAGCTTTTACTATGTATTGATGTACTAGATTGTAAATTGTCTATATGAAAATCTTTTCTACCTCATTCTTTTTTCACTTATAAAACTATACTTTCAAGTACATCAATAAGGATTTTTAAAAAGATAAAAATAATGAGGCATAATATGGATTTTTAAAAAGATACCATTGAACAAAATAAATTTAATTTCTTAAGAATGAAATTTAAGCTAGTTTTTCTGATGAAAACGTATATCAATCTTAATTAAATATTTTCATTTGTGTCATTAAATTCTATTACTGTCTAACCCGACCTTAAAATATCAAATAATAAATTTAATATAAAACTATTGAATGTTTAAAGTATTTGGTTTATTTTTACTAATGTGTTTCGTAGTTATACTTAATTTGACACAAAAACTTTTGTATACTTTTGATTAAGCATAATATTTTGAAAAATAATCATTAAAGAGGGAGAGATGTTAAAATTCCCTTAAACAAATCATCAAATGAACAAAAAATAAATTTTCATGAAACATTTAGAAACGTATAGTAATTATAGAATATTATCAATGTAAATTTCTATTTATTTAATCTATTTTGCTTCGTATTAATATTTTCATAGTAAAGTTAGAAATGCTAAAATTTAATTCGTAAATGTATACAAATTATGTTACTTTTTACAAACTTATTTTTTCTTTTGCCACGCTAAGTGAAAATTTTTTTATAAAAATCTTAATCTTGTAATCTCTGATTTAAAAGATTTCATTCAAATTTATTTATCAAAAAAAAAAAAAAAAAAAAAAAAAAAAAAAAAAAAAAAAAGAAATGTTTCAAATTCTTTTGCAATTTTTAAAAAAATCTAACTACACTGCTTACTAATTCTATCGCTTTTTCGGAAGTTATTTAAAATGATACAACTCTTTATATGCTAGTTACTTGCAATTAGAATCTAAATAAACTTTTTACTTTGATAAATAAAATCTAAATTTTAATCGTATCATAGCAAAGGCCATTGAGACATAAAAGATTAGTGAATAACTTTTCATAACGAGCCTATTTATATTAACTTTTTAATATTTAAAGTTCAAACCTTTTTACTTTATTAAATTTGTAAGAAACATTGTAATCAATAACAATCTTATCTTACATGCATTTCAGAATTGTTCTTTTAAGCAATTTAGTGTTTGGCACTTTGCCACTTATGTTTTCCGGAATTATACCCCAAAATTTTCTTAAACCATACGATGGATTATATTAATTGCTTGAAGTAATTTTTAAAGCATAAAGAATAACGCGCAATAATTTTTAAATTACAAATTTTAATAAGCTAATATTATAATAAGCTATTATTATAATAAGCTATTATTATAATAAGCTATTATTTTATTTCCCTTCAGAAAATTTAATTAAACTTACTTGTTGATCATGATATCAATCATAAAACAAGCTGTTTGTGATGTTTGTATTTATGACGGTCAATTATGAACACGAGGAATATAGGCCCTAGTGGGGAGAGTGCTCTCCGAAGGGGGTCTTTCTCGGGGAACCTAACCTGTATTTACGCATGGAAATCGAGGGTTAAATGAAACCAACGGAAAACTCTGAACGATTATGCCAACGGGCGTGATTGGGTTTGAATACACGCCTCCCCGTCTACCAAGTTTGAGGACAGAACCTCTCGGCCATTGTTGAGGCCATAAATAAGCAAAAACTTATCATACTGCTATGTATATTGATGAAGTGAAAACAAATTAATAAATTTGAATCTCTTTCCTTTTAAACTCTGTTTAAAATATCAAAAGTTAAAAATTTGAACCTCAGATTATAATATTGGACTACAATTAGTTCCACACCATAAAAATAATTCTTTTATTTTGATCTTTTTATTGTATAATCTATTCAAATGCTGTGCCACAATATGACGCGAAAATTGTAAGTAAAATTTAATTATATGTAATTTTATTCACATTGTTAATAAGTCGTAAAACAAGTGTAACAAGTATACAGGTTAGGGTTCGAACCTAGGTCTTTGGTTATCCTGGATTGAATAATTTTTCACTCTATTTGTTTTACGTCTTGTTGACAGTGTGGATAAAATAAATCACATAATTAAATTTAGATCTCTCCGGCGTAAATCATCGTTTAAAATTATTAAATTTTAAGTTAAATTGTATGAATATTTTAAGAACTAAGAGTTGTTTGTTTTTGCATTTCATGCAAGTTAAAATTTATACGTTTTACTTAAAGACAAAATTTAGTGTAATAATAACGTATTTGTTTTGAACTTTTTACAACATTTTTATATGAGTTCGATTTGTCTATGTGTGTTACTGCCTATTTCCTGTGTCTGTCCGTTCTCTAACTCACGTAAATACACATGAATTGCCATAAAACTTTTATATATTAGTTGAGTTTGTTATGGCATGCTTGGTGTTAAAAATCGTATTTCACTTATATGTACTGCATGAAGCTTGTCATAGGCTATAGTGAGCATAGAATTTATTATTTATTTACAGAGATACAAAATGATACTCGGCTACATTACTATCTATGAACAATAATTGCTGGAAGTACATTTTCGGTTTTAGTACACATTTTCAAGTCAAACTAGTTTTTTGCATTGCACTTGGAGTTTATAAATTTAGTAAATTAAAAATTTTCAACTTTTAAATTCGTTTCGTAACTTTTAGTATAGTATTAAGTATACTTATAAAATTAGACCACACACACGGCTGCACAAAATATTTTTCTGACTGTTGAGGCAACTGCAGAAATTTGACTTTCAAATACATTACTCCTTTTTCAAATATATGCTGCACACTGCACCTCCATCTATTTTTTCCCTCCATGGGTAGGTACAATAAGCACATTCGTGTGACGTCACAGTTTATAAAATGACGTTTTATAACTTCGATTTTATTTCCTCCATGGATTTAGATGTCTTTCTTGAATTTTGCCCCTAAAAAGAAAGAATATAATTTAAAAATTCCTTATCGCCTCTACCATAACGTAAATGTAGCTTTCGTATTCCTTAATTTTAAAAATTCAGCTAATTTTACTCAAACGCACAAAGTCCAATTTGCAAATTCTCGAATTTTAGCCAATATTGAATTTTCAAAAAATAAATTTGCTATTGCCAAGTATGTTTCGTTTATAGTATTCTGCTTTTACTGCCAAATTGGATGTTATTTCACCCGATATCACTAATTTAAGTGAGAATTTGGCTATTTTGTTGTTAGTGTATGAAAATAGAGCAATCTATATAATAAAGGCCAAACGTATCTGTGCGTAACGCATACGTCATGTTTTGAATGGCAACACTTTCCGATGAAATTTCGGTTTTGCAGTTTTCGTTATAGCAAATTTTTACTGCTAGACATAGCACGTTTTCAACTTTTGTACCATAATATAGAGAAAAAATGCACTTTTAAATGCAGTTTGTTAGAAAACTGTATCTCAATTTGTTTTTGAGTTATTAATTTTTTTGTAGTTTTTTGTTCAATTTCTCTAATGGTGGCAACTTGAATGTCGCATTTATGTGGGAAATAAACGAAAAATAACCATAGAGTAAAAAAAAAAAAAAAAAAAAAAAAAAAAAAAAAAAAAAAAAAAAAAACAGAATAGAGATGCAGTTTGGTGGCTGGAGGTGACACCAAAAAATATAACCCTAAAATTCACTGAATTGCATCAAACACAACCGCGTGCTTTCACAAAACAGGAAAACTTTTAGCAATACAGTTTTAATTCATAATACAATGAAATGCTATTTTAGAATGCTAAAATATAATCACATATTTTTCATTTAGAGAAAAAATGATGTTAAAGAATTCGGTCTCTGTTCAACGTGATTGTTTTGTTTGGGTCGAATAAGAGACTTAAATTGGAAGAATAATGCCCATCCATTCAAATCGATTTAATCGCATACTGCACGTCCATCTATCTATTTTCTCCATGGAAAATAACAGATCACTGTATATTTTATTTGCCATTTTTTTCATAGCAACTGAAAAAACAGCAATTAAAAACCTGTTATGACAAAATATTGTCGGTTATAAAACCCAGTGAATGTTGTTGGTTTTATTTCGTTTTTATCTATCAATTTAATGACTTTTAGTTTGTTGTAAACTTACTTTACAAAATATACATCAATTAACCTTTACAAAAATGTATTTTTAAGAATATCTGTATGTCATATTTTCTTAGTTGGTTTTAAAAACTGAAAGAATGAATTTTATTCTTTGGCAAAATCTTTGGCTATAACTTCTATCTTGCGTCTAATTCGGAAGTACCGATAATTTTCAAAACTTTATATGATTACATAATTAATATTTTTCATATAAAATTGCTGTTTGGAATTAGTTGGCAGTTTAAAAAGCATATTACGAAGGAAAATTTAATCAGACTTTTTAATTTTAACTTAAAAAAAATTTCATCTTTACTCTGTGACCCGGGAACCCTGGGTTCCATGTACTAGTGATTATAATAGTAAAGTAAAATTTGGGAAATTTATGTGCAATAAAATTAATAAGTAAAGCCCATTTAAAGATTTCTTTGTTTTAAAGTTTTGCTTCATAATGTCATTCACTATAAAATTTATCACTATATTTCAGGAAATTTTTAAAATAGGGGACAAACTTAAAAAACTTTGGAATTCCCCAAGATCAAGCTCTTAGTAATAATAATAATAAAGAAAATTTTCTAAGCTTACCCTTTTCTTTCTTTCTTTTTTTCTTTTTTTTTTTTTTGTATAACTCTTTCAAATTGAGATTCTTAAATGGCTGCTATTTTGAAGCAATGTGACAAATGAAGAGAACCATATAACGTATCCGAGAAATTTGAATGACTTGTAACAAGGTAAGTCTCGGCAAAGTAATTTTATATGTACTACATGCTATCGCATGGAAAAGATATACATACAAATGTTATGAAATTGCTCTATTAGTCTTATTCTATCTGTTCTTAAAATTATTTAATACATTTTCCTTATAGTCGCTAAATCAATTTCTATAATTTTCTCAAATAACAGCCTCAAGTAGTTAGAAATCCACAAGAGGAATAAATCATAGTAATGGCGGCCTAAGTGGACATTACCAAGTATAATCAGCTTTCCGTATGTCGGAGCTCAGTTTGAGAATCTTAACTGCAGTGTGGATGATTCCTGGACTGTTTCCTCATAATACCCCTGCACAATCCCCTTAATTATTACTAAGCTGCTGAAATATCTAATAAACAGATGATCGGGAAAAAATGTAGTGAGTTGTCTCAGATGAAATAAATAAGAATGAGAATTAAATACTTACATTGGTGTTATTTCACATATTTCAACATTTGAATGGAGAATGAATTTCATGTTTATGAGTGATGATTGGCGAAAACGTATCGAAATGTTCCGAAATTACATTATTCTGGACGACTTCAATAGGTAGCTTGTTTTATTTTCGTAATTGAAGCTAGTTAAAAACTGCTGAACTCAAATAGTTCACTAAATGTCATAAAATTATATGTTATACATTATGTTCTATTATATGTTTTAAATGTTCACATTGCGTGTCACATTGTCACATTCACCGAGTGTTTTGGGATTGGCATATCTAACTAGTTTGACCTTGTTGCATATACTCAGCGATACTTCTTAATTTCCAAAGAAGTTGAACTTGACGTTAAAATAAGCTGCAAGAAATGTTCAATGCATCTTTTCGATTAATATCCTCTGATATGTGAAAACAAAATTAATTTCTTAAAGAAATTTTTCATGGTATTTTATTGACAAACAAATTACAAATACTTTCGAAATTAAAGACTTAACATGAAAGTTTAAACTCTAATGTTGTACAAAGCCACGGCTATACTTTGTGTTTTATTTCATTCAGTTATAAATATTTCTAAGAAACAAAAATCATAGGAAACATTATTTCTTTAAAACAGGAATTTAGGCTCCGAATGAAATGAGTGGTTTCAACCTTTCTTCACCCTCTGGAAATTTGCCAAGCACTTTCAATGAAATATGGTACTCGTGATAATAGTGGATACATTTAAGTCGAAAAGAACTCAAAAAGTTTATTGAACTGTGTCAGTGGAAAGATGTTTTACATGATTTTTTCCAATTCTGCGTGTTACGAACGCACCACTTTTAATAAATAAAAATTTCATGTAACAAATTGTAAATAATCTCTATTCTTTCTGCTTTCAGTAAAATATATACGGTTTTAAAGTAATGTCTTTGCTTTTTGAAAAGTTTATATTTTGCTGAGTAGGAGAAAAAAAATTTATTCTACCCTTTTAATATATGAAATTTTCAATATACACTGAAATTTCATATTTGCCATGTTACGTATACTCGAGGAAGGAAGATGGAGGTTTTCTCAGGAGACGCTGAATAGCATTTGCGATAAAGTAACATACACAGAAGAAAACAGAAGATTTTATCATCAGTTTTAAATGAAACGTGAAATCTTTGAAATTTATACAAATGCGAACTGTAAAACACGATATTCATGTGAACATTCCTGCAAAATTCCATCCAATGGTATTTAATAATTTCGCGATATTTAAGCTGCAAAGTTATTTGTGTTTTTCAGTTTGTACACATCTTTTTCTTCTTATAGAAATAAAAACAGCTATTAGATCGTTAAACAACTAGAAGCGATAATAAATTTTGCCTCCATAGATATTAGAACGTAATGATAATAAATCTTACTAGAAGTTCAATGGATAAGGCGTTTCGTAAAAAAACAAACTTGTCAATTTTCATGTAATTTTTATGCTTTTTTCGTTAAAAGGTAATACAAAAGTATAAACTTAGAAAAATTACTAAGGTACCCTTGGGTAATAACGCCACGTTAAGGTTCTGCCAATTTTCACGGCTCAGTTTTAGATTGTAATTTTCAAACAAATATATGATTTGATACAGCAACTCATTGACTATCTATATAAAAAAAAATAATTTAACAAATTGATTCATAACAGATTTTAACAGCTTGATTCATAAAATGTAATGGCGTGATTTCTTGACCAATGCTATTTGGCGTTATTACCCACCTATATGAGTGGTTTAATTGCAGAGTTTAATTTAAATTAAACTCTGCAGAAATGAAATGAACGTGATTGATTATTTGAAATGAAATATTTTTTTCTTTTGTATTTGTCATTTCAAAGATTTTACATCGTCACTACTTGGAGATCATTTTAAAACACATAAATTAAAGGATTGTTGGAATGGTTAAGAAGAACGAAAGTGACAATAATTCTAGAATCTATTGACTGCCACATCCCGGGGTACTACACGAAGATTAAAAAAAAAAACGCTAAAAATAAAACATTCGTCGACACCAATTCAATTAAATAATTTAATTATTAAGTCATATTAATTTAATTATTATTCAGTTGATTATTAATTTAATTATAATAATTTAATTATTATTTATTATTAATAATTATTAAATTAAGTTTAATGATAGTTTGAAACTTAATTCGTGATATTCTAATACACCTTTTCCAATTCTGTTTAAATAAGTTTGCCATTATGCAATTTATCTGTTACTACTAAACATCCTATCAAGTAATACAAAAATTTCTATCCACCTGCATTCAGCATTTTGATAGGAAGACAGTATGTAAATTATCTAATTCACAGCTTCTAAAATACAGATCTAGAATACACCAAACACTCATAGATAGGATTTATTTTCGAAGAAGGAAGCTTTAATACAAGAAAATAGAGTATAATACTACATTTTTTGCAAGATCGATTTAAGGAAGAAAATAACAACAAATCCTCGTCATAAAAAGTCCTTAGTTGTTGCTGGAATTTAAAAACTAAAACCTAAATTATTGAAAGAGATAAACCCTTAAAGAATAAGGATATAAAATAATTAAAGTTTATGAAGTGAGATATGATAATAACTATTGGAAGATTTTAAGATCCTCTACCGATATTTACAGTTCGAAACAAATACTATTCCAAGACATTTTGAAAAAAAGTACTTGATTGAGACTATACTTCACCACCAGCCTTGATAATATTTTACGATCATTTTAAAGAATTGATTTACTAAAGCAGATCTGTATATTAAGACATACATTTTCAATGAATGGTATAAAGTAACTTATTGGCTGGCAAATTTCAAATACTTTACCGGCAAATTTCAAATTTTTTTATTTTATTAAAAAGATATATACATTTTTTTTTCAGGATTTCTTTTAAGTATTAATTAAAAATAACATTTAAAATATTTATTTAAAAAATATATTTACTTATCAAGGGGAACTTACTTTTTAAAAATTCATATTTTCAAAAGTAAATTTTTTTTTAATTTGCCAAAAAAAATTATTGTTAAATAATAAAAAAAAAACATGTTACAAGTTTGAACCCTTTTTCTTTAACGACTCTTCACTTATAATAAGTTAAAAACGAGAAATCGTGAAAAAAAATCATGCAGAAAAACGTAGTTAAAGTTTTAAAGAAATATCGGCTCCTAATAAAATGTTTAAATGCTTTTCAAAAAATTGCACGTAAAAAAGTAACTCCTTTTTGTAACTCACACTTTTCATTCAGTTTAACCTTTGATGTTTCCTCCTCCTTTCTGTACTATTTAAATGTACATCAGTTATTTAAAACGATGCTTTTTCTAAATACCGATAAAGATTTTTTTCATAATTTTAGCCCTCACACTTTAGAGCTTTTAATCGTTCCAAAGAGCCCTTTAAAAAAGTCTTTATTCAGGGCTCTAGATGGGGCAATCCCGGGATCTTACTTTTTTCTGAAGACTCGGCCAGGCTGGGCCTCTGTTCATCCCGAACCGGAGCTGGCTTTCTTCTTCCTAGGTCTTCGCAGAACGAAATTTTCACTCTCGGTTTCAACACAACACTCTCGGTCTCAACACAACCTGTATTCAAATATTTTTTTTTTAATCACTTAATCCGTGCAAAAACAAGTAAAATTTGGTTCAGCACAAAAATATTTACAAAAAATGTATGTAATTTTAAATAGCCATTATTTTAGAAAACAACTTTTAAATTCATTTTTAAAAGGGTAGTTGATGTAAAGATAAAAAATTTAAATAAAGTAAAACTAAGGAAAAAGAACCTGTCTATGACCAAATCCTGTCTTACATGGAAAAATATGTTGATACATGCAAAATAAATATTATAACATCTGAGACAAAATGGACTACATTTACACCTTCTAAGAAGAGAACTTATCTATAAACCATCGTTTTCTTTCATACTTGATTCCTGACATTTTTCAGTCTCCAACACATGGAATTTGAATTAATTATTTTAAAGAATAAGTGAAATATTTATACATAAATAGAGATTTATAAATAACACAAATATATCGCAGCCTTTGGCACTTGTTTAAAAATAAAGATTATAAGCATGAAAAAAGAAAAGCTATAATAAGTATTTTTGCTCAGAACTCCTCTATACGAAACAATTTTTAAAAATATCAATGTTAAAAACTACGTAAAAATTCAGCTAGGCCGGGGTACGATTTTAATTTTTTTTCGAGGCTGGGCCGAATTTTTTTTAATTCTGACCGGTTCGGGACCGGGCCTAGACATTTAGACCCGTCCATATCTTTATTGCATACCACTAGCATATTTTAAAAGCAGGTTTAACGAAAAATCTATACACTGTTATTTTATGTCCAAAGAAGAGACAGTTTTTTTCAATCTCATTTAAGAACACGCAATTTGGGAATTATTTATAACTTGCATTCAAAATGAGTGTAAAACACGTCATTCAGAGCCATGGATAAATGATGTAAGTCACGAATTTTGGATTTTTATATTTCTGTGAATTTTGAATATATCGAGATGAACGTTTTTTTTATTTAACTGAATAATGGATTAGAAAAAATTTCTTAATTGGGAATTTTATTTTGTATTATCTTTAATATATCTTTAATATAATCGAATTTAATCCTAAATATATTAGTTTGTGTTCTTTTTTAAATAGACACCCCTCTCCCATGGAGTTCCAACATATGTCATTAAACTTTGCACATTTTCTTTATGAAACTTTTAGTTGCAATTAGAGGCAATATTTAAGAAAATAGCTTATATAACCATTATACAATACTACAAATTAACATACACGTCGAATACAATTCACAATTGTGTACAATGCCCGCGGCAAAAAATCATCTTCCATATCCCATACAGCACAACAATTTTCCTTTATACATTGGGGGGAATACCCAGTTGAACATATACAAAGTCAAAGAAACAAGCAAATGAAATGTATATATAAGTGTCTACCATGTTTTTGGTACTCTAAAATATTAAGTTTTGTTTATTGCTCAAAAAAATATTCTTCGATAAATTGTACAGCACTGAAATCATTATTACTTCCATCAATCATATGGAGCATCTCAAATACAAAGTTCTCTATTTGTGGCAGAGCTATCAATTGTTAAGAACATATTTAGACGAAAGAAGATTGTTGAAATAAAATACAGTGAGTGTAAAAATTTTTAGAGACAGCAAAAAATATAAAAAATTTTGATAAATTTTAAATCAGATGAAAAAAAAGTTTACTGTAATGTTTGTAAATAATTTGAAAATCTAATAATAAAGTCAGCAAGTTTTATGTGTAAGTACTTTATCGCGAAAATTAAACAATGTTTTAGGAAAACACTTTTTTTGCCTGC
Source organism: Maratus speculifer (assembly GCA_964019185.1). Classification (NCBI taxonomy): domain Eukaryota; kingdom Metazoa; phylum Arthropoda; class Arachnida; order Araneae; family Salticidae; genus Maratus; species Maratus speculifer. The sequence goes on along the minus strand of OZ025290.1, from coordinate 47,733,767 downwards.
GTAAAAATTGTAAGGACAACAAAGTAAAAACAATACAGTAACGAAAAAATAAATACTTATAATTTATATAATCTTTCATGGACATTATTAATTTTTGGCTCTGTTTGGGACTTGTTTTGTAGCATTCATCTTCCGTCATAGATCTCTGTTCGGAAATTGAAGATTTTTTTCCCGTTTTTATAGATTCCTTTTATTAGATCTCCCGAAATGTTCCCGATAGGGTTTATATCAGAACCAGAGCCGTCCTTAGGAGTATGTAACAGGTGCGGCCAGACGAGGCCTCGCACCTGGACATAAATATTTTTTCTTTAAAAAAAAAAAAGAAGGTATAATAGAAAATCTTTAATATAAGTTTATGATTTTAGTTAGGAAGAGATGGTGGTCTTGACATAAAATATAGCCTATGTCGGAAGAAGGACTTTCACGATCCTTTTGCCACCATTACTTTTGAAACTGGTTCAGTAAATTTCAGAAATTATCCCTACAAACACGCAAATAAACGTTATTACTTTATAATAGCTAGGAGATCGAACCCTGGCTCCCCAGGTCACAGTATATAGGTGAAAACCATTCCTTTTTATTGTTAGTATACATAAGATTATCTTAAGACTTTAAAAGGAAAGGTGCTCGCAAAATATTTGCACTGGGCCTCGCTTTAAGCCATTCTCCATAAGGACGGCTCTGGCAGAACTTCTGGGTGCTCATTGCAAAACTTCAATTTTTGTCTTCTAGAACTTGAGTTTTATCTGACGACATGTGTGGATGGGCACGTTGTCTTGCTGATAAATTCATTTTTCTCCCACCAGAAGAGATGAAACTGGTGAATTATGTTCAGAAAATAGTCTTTATTCCGACTTTCAATTATCTTTTCCAGAAATACCAGTGACCCCCCCCCCTCCCCACACACACACACTCCAGCGTTGAACGAAAATCAGTTAAATGTTGACAGTTTTTGGCCTTTTATTTAAAAATTTCAGATTCATATATTCGGATTCAAATGCTATACAAGTTCTAAAAAACTTGAAAATTTACAAAAAAAAAAAAAATAAATAAAAATAAAATAAAACAAAATACTTTTTTTTTTTTTTTTTTTTTTTGCTAGAATCAGTTTAATTTTATCATCTCAAACAAAGTCATTAATTATTTTTAATGTAACTGTCTCCATTTTTTTTTTTTTTTTTTTTTTTTTTTTTTTTTGAAAAAGGGTATTGTGTAACTTTAATACTTTTCAAGAAAGTAAAATGATGCTTGATTTAAATTGATCGAATTGAAAATGTACGCGTAAATATGCTTGCTTGAGAGACACGAAACACTTTTCAAAATTTGAAATAGTGGGAAATAAAATAAAATATAAAAATTCATATTAAGAAATTGATCTTTAAATAATCTTGATGAATTTTCAAGTGGTTAAATCCGTCGATGAATGTTATGTTTATGATTAGGAATGATTTTTATCTTTATGGTAAATCATAACAGGAAATTTACTGTTGCATAATACCTTACTCAGAATCCTTTGTGTCATAATGTTACTCAAGTTTATTATGCTGTGTAAGTGTTTCTGTTCGTTTTCATGGGATTTTTAACTGAACTAAACCAACATTTTTATGTTAATGGGAAATATTATAGAATAAAAGAATTGAAAGAAAATCTGTTAGTGTAGTTGTAGTATCCAATTTGTTATATTTAACCCGTTAACTTTTATAAACTACCTCATATAAGTATTTCAATTAAATTTCACCGTAGTTTTTTTTCAAGTTGCAATTTAACATCAAATTTTCATTGTTTTGCCGCAAAGTAAGAAAGAAATCAATTTTGTGCCAAAAGTAATGTTCTTATATGTAAATGAAACGAATATTAAACTTCACAAATTATTATAGTGATAATTGCAGTGGCCTGTTCCGATAAATGAACAACAGTTAAGTGGTTAAATAATGATCCCTGTGTTTCTAATCTTCTTCTGTGTGCTCTTCTGTGTGTGTGCATTTCGCTTATTGTTTTTTTAACCCCTTTAAATCATTTCTATGATACGATTAGCTTAAAGGAAATTAGTTTAGAAATGACAGTAAATGGTACTTTTAGTTAAAAAAGATGGTGATACTCTTTATTTGGTGTTAAAACGCCCTCGTAATCAATGAGATATAATAAGAGACTTAGTACGTTAAAATATATAAGATTAAAATGATATAACATATCACATATGTCGAATCCTTTAATTCACCTTATTTATACATAAAACCAAAATAAAATACTCAGATTACTTAAAGGTGTTTTTTATTAATAAAACCTAGTACTTTCGAGCATGTCATGCTCATCATCAGGGTTGAAACAACAAAAGAGTAAAAGTCGAAGGCTGAGTTCTTTTATACGAAGTGGACTGATCCAAAGACACAGTAAAAAAGGGGGGAGAAGTCGGAATGTTCCAAATTCGACGAAAAGGGGGATTCAAGTTATTTTGAGCAGATTGTACCAAATTCTTGGAATATCGTACGACTAACAATACTTGCAACGATACTTTGTCGTTGATATAATGAACAACAGTTAAGAAGTTAAATAATGCTCTAATCCTGTGTTTCTAATCTAAATTATTTCACTTAACTTTTTTAATCCCTGTAAATCATTTCTAATCATACGATTATCAAAAAGGAAATTAGTTTGGAAATGACAGTAAATAGTGACTTTTATTTAAAAAGGAAATTATATTCATTATTTGGTGTTCAACGCTTCCATCGTAATTAATGAGAGTCTTTGAACGTTAAAATATATCTTTATTATATTTTGTTTCTTGACGCAGTACTTTATACTGATCAAATCAGTAGCTCCTGTGTTTATAACTATGTGTATAAGTAATGGTCTTAAATGAAAATGAAACGAATATTAAACTTCAAAAATTATTGCAGTGATTATTGCAATGGCCAATTCCGATAAGGAAATTAGTTTGAAAATGACAGCAAATAGTGCCTTTTATTTTAAAAAGAAAATAATATTCATCATTTGGTGTTCAAACGCCCTCGTAATCAATGAGATATAATAAGAGTTTTTGCACGTTAAAATATATGCTTAGGGTTTTCTTGTTTGTTGACGCAGTAATTTATACTGATCAAATAAGTGGTTCCTATATTTGTTTTGTTATCTAACAACTATATTATGCTGAAATAGTGATGCTTTATTATTATTAAAGAAAATGTGTAGGACGAAAGTGCTTCATAAATATCTAATAAACCTAAAAAATTGATTACAATAAAGAATTCATGAAACATTACTTAGTGTTACTCTTAAAACAAATATTATTTTAATCTAACATTACCAAAATACTATTTCCATATTCGAATACGTAATTAGTAAAATATGCTCAAGATAAGTAAACATGATGAAATTATCCACAGAGGCTCTTATGCTACGTATTACAAAATAAAAAATCAGCAAAAATATTTCATCCTGACAACATAAGATGTTTTTCTAAATCTTTGTTATTTTCACGCTTTCAAAATTTGCATACGCACCCCTCATATCCGTATTTGTAATTTTAAATATATTTTTGCGTTCAATGTGTTATTATTAAATATTTCTCCAAATTTGAAGTCATGTTTGTCAGTTGCAACTTTGCATATAAACATTCAAACTCTTGACTGATAATAATAGAGATAGAATAATAGATTAAACCAAGTAATCTGAGTACCGTCAAGTAAATATTCCAAAAATGTATGCCTGTTTAGATGCATTTGTCGTAAAAGATTTGTTCTATTAAAGAAGTCAGTTTTCTTTTAAGTATGTGGTCATTTTCTCTCATATATATCTCCTTTCAAGGAAACCTTTCTCCTAACATCTCATCAGTATCAACAGAATGACAAAATATTGAAATGTAACAGTTTTGTGAGGTAAATACGTGTTTCTCTATTAAAAGTATAACATCAGTTTCTGTTTAAATTTTTTAAGTTATTTTTAATTGTAATGAGAAAATGTCATCAATAAGGATGTAATTAATAAAAACAAATGAAATGAGTTTTTTTTTCGCTGAAACACTTCAAGTAAATTGTTTTCCACCATTTTAAAGAAACTTCTGAAAAAGCTTTTAACCTCCTGACTGCCGCGACCGGATTTTTCCGCACACTAAGCTGCAGGTTTCACTGCAACATAATCAATATTTAAATTAATATAATTCTACAAGTAAAACCCAGTTTTGAAAAATTAAGTTAGGATTAATACTCTCAAAGATTATACACCTATACGTAATAACATATTGTGCATCAGGTTGGAAAAAACATCTTTTTTAAATACTTTTAATAAATTGCAGAGAAAACAACATTATAATTTTACCCTTTTGCTGGGCAGTCAGTGGGCTAGAGTTAAAAGTCGAATATAAAAATGGAAATAGTTTACGCAGTATTTTATACTGATCAAATCAGTGTTCCTATATATGTTTTGTAATCGAACAACAATATTATGCTAAATTAGTGATGTTTTATTATTATTGTTGTTATTTCTATTATTATTATTATTATTATTATTATTATTTCCGAATGTTTAACCTTATCGGACGGGCACAACAGACTCGGCAGTTCCATTCAAAAAGATTTTTGTCATAAAAGTCATAAAACTGTGTAAATATGTGACTTTTTCTGAAATGTTCTAATTAATCAGATAGTTATAAAATTATCAGTCTTTTGTTTCCATGAGAAAAATTATACTGAATTATAACAAGTTGAGTTCATTGGACATATGTCGTAGGTTCAGATTTAACTATGGAAGAAGGGGATACAATGGTTGTTCCAATCGTATAAAGGAAAATTTTACCAGATAGAAAACTATTTTATTGGAAGCTCCTTAGAGTGTCGTCTACTCTTAACGATGTTCAATGGGTAATTCCTAAATCTTTAGTCACCTACATATTGTTACAATTGCAAAAATGTTTGAAAGAGGCAAAGAAATATTTTAAAAACGATTTGAGTAAGAAGAATTTTCCTTAAAATGTTACAAAATTTTCAAGAAAGTCTTCTGGTCTTGTAAATTATATTTAGTAAAATATTCCTATTATACTGACAAGTAAAACAAAAAAATGTCCCATTCGGGAATGATTAAAACTGACCAAGTAATAGCTGTTTAAAATTGAAGCTTTTAGCTAGATTACTTAAGAAATACTACCTATTAAATTCTTCCCTAAGTTGGAATTTCTGAAACTTTTTACCGATTTGCACTAATTATGACCTTTAGAACACAGTACTACATTTAGTTATAAACCTTATCATTCTATATATCTTTATTTCTATCTAATATATATGTAATCAATTTTTATGGACACGAAAACTTCCGTAATTCTGTGCAAATCTCTTCCAAACTCACGTATAAAAATCAAGGGGCAGAAATTCTCTGTCAAATCGTTCATGAGCACTAATCAGACTAATCGGCTTGAAATAGGGAAGGTTTTTTTGAAAACCGAAAAAAACCTACTAACTTCTTAATTATTACGTATATCAAATCAGTTTAAAAGTTATTATAACTTATCAGAAAAAAAGGGCAAAAGTTTTTTATCATAAATGTTTGAAAAAATAGAAATGGGTTTATGCGACGAAAAAAGTAGGGTTTTAGGGAGGAGGGAGATTTGTATTCTTGTCAATTTTTGATACATCAAATTCCTTCATTTTTATTATAATCATAACTTAATACTAGCTATACTACAACTTTTAAAGTCATGAGTTTTTAATAGAGTCATTTGTTACCGTGAAATAATAAAAATAATAATAAAATAATTACAACAAGAATAATAATAACAATAATAAATAAATAAATAAAATAAATAGATAGATAAATAAATAAATAAATAAATAAAAACTGCTCCCATAAAACGTTGGATAAGGCATGATGAAGAAAAAATTTCACGACTTCGTCAGTTCAGAAGATGTCTATTCTGTTTGAATTTATTATGTATCTTCTTCATATTATCTGCAACATTTATATTGACAAGCTCTTGATCGAACCAACTCTTACCGTAAAAAAAAATTAATAAACCAAACAAGAATTGAAGAAACAATTAGCGTAAGTTTGTACTCAAATCCAAACTGTCTTTTTTCTGACTCATTTTTAAATTCATTTTTGCTGTCAAACGCATCCAATCAGCAGGTTTTCTAATTCAGAAACTATATAATCTGCCGTATCGGTCAATTTTATTTATAATGGCAGTTATATATATTTTTAAAAAATCTGTCAAAATGAGCATTTCAAATGGAATTTCCAGAAACGATGGTGCTTGAAACAAAGGAAAAAAGAAGAAGAAAAATAAATAGAAGGTCTGAAAAAAATGTTTATAAATCAAGTTCTAATTAATAGAACGAAAAATAAAAATTCATGTCGCTTATAAATCTTAAGTGACTTAAGCGACTCGCACTTAAATGGAACAATCCCATTTACTGCAGGGATCGTTTCTTTTATTTGCGGGATCGGGGATCAGCAGAGAATGAATGCTAAATGAAAGTTCTGTTGTATATCGAACTCGTTGTTAAATAAATCAAATAAGAATAAAAATATCCCCCCCCCCCGAAAAAAAGGAAAGAAAATTCATAACTTAATCAATTCACAAGACGTCAATTTTGCTTAGATTTATTATAGATCTTCATAATGTCATCTACAATTTTTATACTGACAAGGTTTTAATAGAACCAACTCTGTAGGGAACAGCAAGAAAAAAAAATTAAACAAAACTAGAGAATTAACAAAAAAATTATCGTAAGGTTGTACTTAAATCTAAACAGCTTTTTTTCTTTTTTCTTTTTCTTTTTCTTTTTTTTTTCTTTTTTTACTCATTTTCAAATCCATTTTTCTTCTCAAACGCTTTCAATTGGAAGATTCTCTAATTGAGAAACTATATATAATGTACCGCATTGGTCGATTTTATTTTATAATCGCAGAATATATTCTTTTTAAATGCTGTCAAAGTGAGCATTTTAAACCGAATTTTTTGAAACAATGGTACTGGAAAAAAGTCGTACTCAGAAAATAATCATCTATAAATCAAGTTCTAATTAATGGAACGAAAAATAAAAATGCATATCGCTTATAAATCTTTAAAAATAAAATTTCTTTTGCAAATTTCAAGTTTTAAAATTTAAAAATGAGTCAGAAAATGCATCAAAAATTGTAGAGTTATTTATATTTTCCTTTTTTTTCTGAAAACAGCATTTATAATACACGATTAACAAGCAAACTCAAAACATCTGCACTATTTTGCATGATAAAAATAGCTTATGCAAATTCACGATATAAAAAAAATCAAAATATGTGTTTATCATTTCCGGATAATTTAATCGTCACTCTTTCATTTGTCAAACACCAGAGATTGCAATTTTTCTAAGTTATGCACTTATATGGAAAACATTTATTTACTGTGAGGATCGTTCTTTTTATTAGCTCGATTGGGGATCAGCAGATAGTGAATGATAAATGGTAACTCTACTGTCTATCGAACTCGACGTCAGGAAGATCCCTCATCCTTTTGAATACTAGCATGATACATTCGATCTCAAAATATGGTTATTGTCTGTTTCGTGAACAAAATTGTGATAGATTGGTATGCGCGAATCGACCGAATAGCATCAAATTCAATGCACTAAATAATATTTCGAATATAATTCGAATATTCCATGTTGAAAATATGAAAGTAGGAATTCGAAAATATATTGTTATCTCTTATATTGTTATGTTGCTATTTGGATAAAAAATCAAAATTACCTTTTTCTGAGAATATTATCCATAATACACCATTAACAACAAAACGCAAAATAACTGCCCTATTTCTAAAAACGCTTAAGCAAATTCACGATATTAAATAAATCAAACTGTGTTTTTCAATTCCGGATAATTTAAACGTCGCCATTTCATTTGTCAAACATTAGAGATCGGATTTTTTTCTAAATTATGCATTTATATGGAACAATTCCGTTTACATCGTTACGGGATCGTTCTTTTTGTTTGTGGAATTTGGGATCAGCGAAGAGTGAATGAAAACTTTGATGTATATCGAACTCGCTGTGAAGAGGATGCCTTTATCTTTTTGAATGCTAGCATTGATACATTCGATATGAAAATATGGTTATTGTCTACTTCATAAACGAAATGGGGATAGACTGGTATACGCGAATCGACTAGAAATTTGTCGAATCTAATGCATTAAACAATATTTTTGAGAGTAATTCATGTTTTCCACGTTGAAAATAGAAAAGTAGAAATTGGAAAATATATTGTTTTTCTTTAATGTTCTTCAAAATGCACTGTTAAATTTTTTCAGTTGATTTGAACCAGCTTTTGGTGCTTTATTAGCTGTAACCATAACATGGTGAAACTTCGTTTCAACATTTTTAATTCCTGTTGAACGATACCTTCATACGTTGGAACAAGATTTCATCATGGCATGAGTGAACCGAACATTGATTAAAAATTCTGGCACAAAAATTTTAATATTATGGCCAAAATTTACTTCAAATAATTTTTAAAAAACAGCAAGTTCTTTCAGTTTTTTTCATTTAAATAAAATAAAAACTTTTCTTTCTGTAAATTATTAAAAGAAAAATTGTATTCAAACATTCTAACGACACTCTCTAACGAAGATTTTGGAGGAAAAAACAAAATTACCTTTTTCTAAGCATAGTATCGATAATACATGATTAGCAACCAAAAGTAAAATATCTGCCATACTAATAAAAGATAAACTTATGTAAATTCATGATATAAAATAAATCAAAATAATTGTTTATCATTTCCATATAATTTAAACTTCGCTATTTCATTTGTCAAACACTAGATATCGCAATTTTTCTAAGTTATGCACTTATATGGATCAATTCCATTTATTGTGGGGATCGTTCTTTTTATTAGCGGGATTGGGGATCAGCAGACAGTGAATGATAAATGGTAACTCTACTGTCTATCCAACTCGACGTCAGGAAGATGCTTCATCCTTTTGAATAGTAGCATGATACATTCGATCTCAAAATATGGTTATTGTCTATTTCATGAACAAAAGGGTGACAGATTGGCATACGCGAATCGACCCAATAGCATGAAATTCAATGCACTAAATGTTATTTCGAATATAATTCCTGTTTTCCTCGTTGTAAATAGAAAAGTAGAATTAGAAAAAAAATATATATTCCTTTTTCTTTAACAATCTTCAAAAAACTGGGAGTGGGGCATGAAAAAGAAAAAAATCTTGTAGTTTCGTCAATTTACAAGAGGTTCAATCTGTTAAAATTCATTACATATCTTCTTAATATTATCTACAACTTTTATACTGACAAGGGTTTTATACAGCGAATTCTTACAGAAAAAATAATAAAATAAAATAAGCACAAAACTACAGGTTGAAGCAAAAAATTATCGTAAGGTTGTACTCAAATCCAAGCTGTTTATTTTCTGAGTCATTTTTAAATCCATTTCAACTCTCAAATCAATCCAGTTTGTAGTTTCTCAAATTTAGAAAATATATAATGTACCGTATTGGTCGATTTTTTATAATAACAGACCATATTTTAAAAAAAATGCTCTCAAATGATCTTTATGAGCCTAATTCCCCGGAACGATGATGCTGGAAACTAAAGAATAAAATGGTTGTATTAATAAAATAATTGTTTACAAATCATGTTCTTAATTAATGGAACTAAAAATAAAAAAACACATGTCACCGTTAAATCTTTATTAAAACGCTCCAGCAAGTTTTATATTTTAAAATTTAAAAATAAGCCTTAAAATGTGTCAGAAAATTTAGAGTTGTTTCTGTTTTCTTCCTTTTTTGTTTTGTTTTAATTTAAGCCAATATACATGTATTCTCTTTTCTGAAAACAGTATTCATGATAGACGATTGAAAAAACAAATGTAAAATATCTATACTTATACTGCATGTTAAACATAAACTTATGAAAATTCACGATATACAATAAATCAAAATATATGTTTATCATTTCCGGATAATTGAAATGCCGCTATTTTATTTGTCAAACATTAGAGGTCGCATTTTTTTTTTAAGTATGCACTTATATGGAACAAATTCATTTGCTGTAGGAATGGTTCTTTTTATTTGCGGGATTGAGGATCAGTGAAGAGTGAAAGATAAATGGGAACAATGCTATGTATCGAACTCACTGTGTAAGGGATCACTTATCCTTTTGAATACCAACATGATACATTCGATCTCAAAATATGGTTACTGTTTGCGTTATGAATGAAATGGTGAGAGATTGATATAGGCGATTCGACCGAATTGCAGAAACACAATGCACTAAATAGTATTTCGAATATAATTCACATTTTCCACGGCGAGAATAGAAAAGGAGAAATTGGAAAATATATATTTTTTCTTTAACGTTCTTCAAATTACACTGTTAAAAATTTTGGTCGAACTGAGAAAATAAAATTGTTTATATATCAAGTTCTAATTAATGGAAGGGAAAATAAAAACGCATGTCATTTTAAAATCTTTTTTAAAAAATCAATTCCGCACGTTTCGTGTTTTAAATCATAAAAATGAGTCTGAAAATACACCACAAAATTTAGAGTATTTTTACTTCTTTCTTTTTTATTTAAGAAAACAAAAGAAAAACATAATTTATGATACTTTATTAACAAAGCATACGTAAAATATCTACACTTTTATTGCATGTTAAACATAAACTTATGCAAATTCATGAAATAAAATAAATCAAAATATGTGCTTATCATTTCCGGATAATTTAAACGTCGCTCTTTCAATTGCCAAATATTAGAGATCGCAATTTTTCTAAGTTATGCACTTATATGGAAAACATCCATTTACTTTAGGAATCGTTCTTTTTATTTGTGGGATTGGGGATCAGCAAAGAGTGAATGATAAATGGTAACTCTACTGTCTATCGAACTCGACGTCAGGAAGATGCCTCATCCTTTTGAATACTAACATGATACATTTGATCTCAAAATATGGTTATTGTCTGTTTCATTAACAAAATGATGATAGATTGGTATACGCGAATCGACCGAATCGCATAAAATCCAATGCACTAAATGTTATTTCGAATATAATTCATGCTTTCCTCGTTGAAAATAGAAAATTGGAAAACATATTGTTTTTTTCTATAGCGTTCTTCAAAATAAGTAAAGTGGGGCATGGAAGAGAAAAAAAAAATCATAAGTTCGTCAATTCACAAGAGGTTTAATCTGCTTAAATTTATTTTGCATCTTTTTAATATTATCTACAACTTTTATACTGGCAAGGATTTTATAAAGCGAACTCATACAGCAAAAATAAATAAATAAATAAATAAAATAAACACTTGAAGTAAAAATTATCGTAAGGTTATACTCGTTTATTTTCTGATTCACTTTCAAATTCATTTCTATTCTGAAATGTGTTAAATTGGCAGTTTCTCTAATTTAGAAACTATATAATGTTCCGTATTTGTCGATATTTTGATAATGGCAGAATATATTTCAAAAAATGCACTCAAAGGGAGCCTTGCATGCCCATTTCCTCGAAACGATAAATCTAGAAACGAAAGAATAAAATGGTTGTATTAAAAAAATAATTGTTTACAAATCATGTTCCGATTAATGGAACCAAAAGTAAAAAAAAAAAAAAAAAAAAAACATGTCGCTGATAAATCTAAAAAAAAAAAAACTCTCCAGCAAGTTTTATATTTTAAAATTTTAAAATGAGTCTGAAAATGTGTCAGAAAATTTAGAGTTGTTTCTATTTTCTTTCTTTCTTTTTTCTTTTAATTTAAGCCAATATACACATACATTCTTTTCTGGAAACAGTATTCACGATGGTCGATTAACAAAGCAAACGTAAAATATATACACTTTTATTGCATTTTAAACATAAACTTATGCAAATTCACGATATAAAATAAATCAAAATATGTGTTTATCATTTCCGGATAATTTAAACGCCGCTATTTCATTTGTCAAACATTAGAGGTCGCAATTTCAAGTTATGCACTTATGTGGAACAATTCCATTTACTGTAGGGATCGTTCTTTTTATTTGCGGTATTGGGGATAAGCGGAGAGTGAATGATAAATGGGAACTCTGCTGTATGTCGAACTCACTGTGAAGAGAATGCCTTTATCCTTTTGAATACTAGCATGATACATTCGTCCTGAGAATATGGTCATTGTCTGCTTCATGGACGAAATGGTGATAGATTGATATAGGCGAATCGACCGAATTGCATCAAATCCAATACACTAAATAACATTTGAATGTAATTCATGTTTTTCACTTTTAAAATAGAAAAGTAGGAATTGAAAAAAATATTGTTTTTTCTTTAACCTCTTTGCTACTGGCGATTATTACAGTATTTTTAATTATTACTGAATTATTTCTTGTCTCGTTTGACTTCAGAGCGAGTTTTTGTTTTATTTTCATTAGCTCGAATCTTAGAATTCGAAACATATTATTCTTATATCGAAATTTCTTTTATATTTGAGTATCATTAATAAAATGAGACAAAGCTGATGTACCCATTTGGATACTCAGGGACTGAACAGGTTAACGTTCTTTAAATTAAACTGTTGAAAATTTTGAATTGGTTTGAACGAACTTCTGGTGCTTCATTAGATGCAAACGTTGCATGGTGAAACCTCGTTTCGACATTTAGAACTCCTGTTTAGCTATAGTTTCAAATTTTTGGATCAAGATATTACATGTTATGGTTGAAGCTTCAATGACACCAAAATTGATTCAGAATCCTAGCGCAAAAAATTTAACAGATTAGACAAAATTTATTTAAAATTTAATTTGTTTTGAATAGATTAAAAAAAATTGTTTCTAATTTTCTAAAATATTTCATTTAAATATGATAAAAGCTTTTATTTCTATAAGTTTATAAAAGCAAAATTTTATTCGAAAATTCTGATGTAACTGGAGAATTTTGGAGAAAAAAGTTAATTATCTTTTTTTAAGAACCATACCCACGATACCCGATTAACAATCAGCGCAAAATATTTGCCCTATCATTAAATGTTAATAAATAATTTTATGCAAATTTACGGCATTAAATAAATCATGATATGTGCTTGTCATTTGGAAATAGATTGATGTAGGAGATATGATTGCCAGATTACACGTTTTTTTTTCGTAATTTGTATGTTTTTTAGTGCGTTTTAGGCCTATGGTACAATGTACGTTAAAATATGTCCCAGATGACGATTTCTTGCGCTTTTTTACCACATCTTACTTTTTATAGTTAAAAAAAATGCTTTTTCGGTTTTCTTCAGAATTTCACTTTTTGCCGAAAATGACCTCTACACATGCGCATCAAATATAAAAATGGCTTCTTCGGATCAGAAATATAAAAATCTTGGGGGAGTTGTCTGTGCATTCGCTGTATCATTAACTCATCTGAAATTGATCTTATTATTGACTAAAAATATCTGTATTGTATTTTTTTAAAATTTAGTATACCTATATTTTACGTTTTAATATTTTGTTTCATTTATTATCTGCCTTTATGGCTCACCCCTTAATCGTCATTCCCATGAAAGAATAAGACGCTTAGGGGATTATATATAATATATATATAATTAATTTTTTTCATTCATGATGGATATGTGACCGCAGAATTAGCTATACAATGTTAATAGAATAATGTAAAGCACACTTTATTGGAGATTAATGATTAAATAGATTAATTATCCTCTGTTTAAACAAATAGAACCAAAAAGAACTAGTGTCAATCAAATTCTTCTGTTTTTAACTTGGATAAACCTGATAACACTAGTACGTGAATCGACCGAGTTGCAGGAAATCCAATACACTAAATAATATTTTTGAGAATAATTCATGTCTTCTACATTGAAAAAAAAAAAAAATAGAAGCTGGAAAAAACATTTTTTTTTTAATATTCTTTAAATTAGATAAAAATCTTTGAAACGCAATTTCATTTGTATAATTTAAAAAAATGATAAAATCTTTCAAAAAGGTCTAAAAATATACCATTGAAACACAGTTAAAGATTTTCTTTCTGTAAATTATTAAAAGCAAAATTTTTTTCCAAAATTCTGATGTAATTGTGAAATTTTTAGATTAAAGTTTAATAATAATGTACCACCACCATTTAAAGAGTTAATACATTACTACTGACTTCCCTGGAAATATTGAAACACAAAATTAAACACATTTCGAACACTTTTTGTCCCCAAATTCACAACACATCACCGTGTTGTGAAGCGTTTTTTGTTTTCTTATTGTGTTCTTAATATGTTGCAAAGTGTTGCTCTTTAAAAGTGTTTCCTTAATATGTTGCAAAGTGTTGCTCTTTAGAAGTGTTTCCTTAATATGTTGCAAAGTATTGATATATAGAAGTGGGTTCTAAATATAGTGTTGTTAATTGTGTTGAAATAGCGTTATTAATTGTGTCGAAATAGTGTTGTAAATAGTGTTGATGAAAATAGTTTCTTAAAATAGTGTTGTGCTGTAGAGGTCTGCACAGGCCGGAATTTTCAGGCCCGGGCCCGGCCCGTAGGAAAATTATTTCGGCCCGGCCCGTTGTTAAACTCAAAAGTTCGGCCCGGGTCCGGCACGGCCCGGCCCGTTTAAATTTTTATATTTTAGGCCCGGCCCGTTACAATTTCTAAGATTTCTAAAAAATTCAGATTTATATCATATAATTAAGATTTCTTAAAAGAATACTGCATGCATATCTATGGAATGATTTTACGGTATATTTTACTGGAAATACGCATTAACAGCATTAATGATTACTTAGATATTTAGGCTTTCAACATTCGAATAAAGATTCATTAAAAAATTAATATGGCTTGGAATAAAAGAAAAAAGAAAGAAAGTTAAAAACATCGTAACTTTTGAAGCTGTTTAATACAAGAATATTTCTATATCATTTTATTAAAGATTTTAAATCCAAATTCATTCTATAAAATTCAAAGAAGCTCCTTTCTGATATATATTTAAATTCCTTTTTTTCTCAGAATCGCATAAGTTTAGCAGGTATCTTTATTCAGAAACTATATAATCGAATGGAGTTATCCATTTTTTGATACAAACAATTCAAGAATACTGCAAGCAAATAACATACTGTCATAGTTAGCGTTTTGAATAGAATTTCCGGAAGTGATAGCATGGGAAGGGAGAAAAACCGGCAATCATTTGAGAAACTATCATATATCTCAACAAGGTTACACAAGTATTTTATTTACCAAAAATGAAAAACTCTATTCGATTCCAAATTCCTTCAATAGTCAGGCTTATCACTTTTATACTTTACAATTTAAAATTAATCGGAAAATATGTCAAACTTTCGCATTATTGTGAAATTAATTTAAAAACCATCAAGAAGTATATATCCAAAGATTAAGCTAACATAAGTTCTTTATCGCTGTTAATAATTTTACAAATCATGTTGTCCGCCCTACAGACCTTGAGAACAATTAAGTCTAGTTTCGGTCCGGCTAATCTACATGTAGAAAAATAATGCAAGCTTGATCTCGGGCCGACACGAGTCAGCTAAAAAAATATTAAAACGTATTACACACAATGTAACTGTCCGATGCCGATCTCTACACTGTACATTTTTATACTAATGCTTACAAACTAGTATGGCTCGTGACGCACATTTATACTTATTCTTGTTAAAACCATTTCGTTGAAAATAGCTCATATTTTATTGTATCTGCTTAAACCTTGCGAACGGGCCGGCAGGCTCGAAACTTTTTTTTATCGGCCCGGCCCGGCCCGTTGAAAAAACTATTCTAAATCTGCCGGCCCGGCCCACGGGCCGGACCGGGTACGGGTCACGGGCCAAGCCCGGGCCCGTGCAGACCTCTATTGTGCTGTACAACACTTTGTCCCCAAATTAACAACACATTGTAAACACAATACAATTAAGAACACTATAACACAACACGTGTAAAACACTTTCAAAATATTTTCTACATGATGTGTTTAAAATTACACCATTTCAAAAAAAGAATGTTTTGAAACACGAATTCTTTTCTCTTGTAATTTTTAACAGCATTTCTTGCACAATCTTTTTATTTCATATAACATTCGTAATACATTCACATCGCAATCGAAAACGATTTCAGTTAGAAGTATTGATTTTATTTTCTGTTAGTGTTGCAAAAGTGTTTCAAGTGTTTACAGTGTTTTATGTTCGTACCGTTTTCCTTTCAGAGGAATAATTTTCTCTGTACGTATTAATTTATTCTGAAGATAACTTATTTATGATTAAAATTCATATTGAAATTAAAAATTCAGGTAATGCAACACTATAAAATTAAAATTGCAAAATAAATTGAATAATGGTATACTGTGGTAAATAGTGCACCGAACTGTTATTACTATATTTAAAAGTCTTGCGGAGAAAACAAAGTAACTTACAAAATGCAAGTTTTAAGATACTCGATCTTAAAGTTTTCTAAAGAAAACTAAAACCAAAGCTATTGTAATTGCTTCTTCTAAAACAGGATTATTCCATGTCACGTACACTGTTAAAAATTTCTATAAGAACACAGAAAAAGAGGCGAGACTATCAGTAAATTTACATTAGATTTTGGTAAAATGCATTCAATTGAGTCCATTAGATTTTGCAATCGCAAGATTTTAAGAACTTGATTGCATTCGATTGAGTTTCACATAAATCATTTTACAAACATTTCCTTTATCTTATGTAATAATTCCCTGTCAGAAATTATGTTTCTTTATTTAAAGGTATTTTTACTTTGTTAAAACTTGTAAATCAAAATGCACATTTTTAAAATTATTTGTAATATTATTAGAAAGATTAAAAAAGAAAATTTTGTTTAAAAATTCTTTTTTCAAACTTAGAATAATTTTGAAAGGGAAAAATCCTCTCCTCGGAGTTTGTGAGGACTTTTAACGGTAATTACTTTGCAGTTGTTTCTTCATGTGCCAGAAGCTTGGTAGTATTAAAAGTAAATTTCGTAGTATTATTTTAAAGCTGTTACCATTATTGCAATGCTGTTGTGATTATTATAATTTTATTGGTAAATGCGTTATAAGAAATATATTAATTTTTTTAAAACATATTACACAAAATGAATAAAATAATAAAAACGTACAAAATCACTTTTAAATATTAAAGTATATTTTTTCTCTTTATTTTTCTCTTATATCTTACTAAACAATTCTTTTAATAAAGATTGGCGCATTAAAAAATAAATTATGTGCGACAATTTTGAAGAATTCTCTAAAACATTATTGTGTTAAAACAAGAATTAAATTCAAATTCTTGCATAAAAAAATCATTGATTTTTTTTATTTATCTTAAATTAGTTGAAAAATTGAAATTACTTTAAAAAATAATATGCAATATGTATTGGTCTAAAATAAGTTAAAATAAACCGCTATGAATTTCTAAGGAATATACTTTAAGCGAAATCTTTGAAAAATAGGAATGCAATAGATTTTTCCCTACTGAATCATAAAAGGCATACTTTGCGGTCGAAATCAACATCTCCATTAGCTATTGAGGGAGGTGCTTTTCAAGTCTCCAAAGACCTCGGGTTCAAACCGCAGGACGGTCGGAAACAAGTTCTGTAAATATTAAGTGATAGAGCAGTTAATATTTACTCCGAAATTTCGAATTCTTCGAAGTCTTTGAAGGTGATTCACAAATTTGAAAACTGCCCCACCAGTGGCCGAGAGGTTCTGACTTCTCAACTGGTAGACGGTAGGTGCTGGTTTCAATCCCAATCGCGGTCGTCGGCCTAACCGTTCGGAGTTTTCCTGGTTTTCTACGAACCTTGCGTAAATACAGGTTAGGTTCCCTTAGAAAGACCCCCCACGAAGGGCATTTCTCCCCAGGGCCTATATCCCTAGAGTAGATAATCGGCCGACACAAAATAAACCCAACTAATTTGAAAATTAAATTGAAATATTATCATTAAAAGAAAATTTACAGAGTCTTGTGTATTTTTAGCGACGTTAATTTACAGAGTCTATTGTAAATTTGCCGAAAATCTTCTTCGTCATTTAACAGAATCTCGGTTCTCCTAATCTCTGTATTTTTACATAAAAGTTAAGATAATTTATAGCCAGTAAATTCTCTGTAATTTCACAGAAAATTTTTAAGCAGTGTATGGAACAGCTTTTCGCTGTATTTCTGCTATTCAAAAAATGCTATAATTTTATGAATATGCTACTACATATTTTTAAAAATTTAAATGTAGAGGAAATATCAGTGCATCTAAAATATTAAATTTAGGAAAAATAAAAAGAGAATTTAGGAAAGCTATGTAGATAAGTTATATTTAATAATAGGAATAAATAAATAAGTAAATTAATAAAATAAAAACTACTTAAAACTCTAGTTATAAAAGCTTTGAATAAGTGAGGTAAAAATATCTCATACAAATGAGGATAAAGAGAAGTTAAATTACATGAAAACAATACAAGTTCAAAGAAAACATACAAGGGTAGGGCAAAACTACGGTCTAAAGAGAAGGAAGTGGCAAAAACTACTGGGAAAACATAAAACAAAAGCGCTTTTCAGGACAGTTTTTTCTCTTTTTTTAATAAAAAAAAAAAAAAAAAAAAGAAATAGAGGAGAAAGCAAACGTAAGTTCAATCAGAATCTCTAATCATAGCCGAAATATATGTTGGATAATCGGATTCACTTCCAAAGTTCATCAGCCATTGAAATTACAGAGAATTCTAGGAAACAACCAGTGTAAATGCAATGTAATGCCTGGTTTCTAGGATTTCCTGTAATTTTATTGACTGATGGACTTTGTTATTGAATCCAATTCTTCAGCATATAATTTCGGCAATTTTCTTTTCATTGCAATCATAATTTGTACTGATGATGGTACTCTATGGCTACCGAAACTAGTTTGCAATTGATAAAAATAATAATAAAATAAGTAAAATGTTTTGGTGCTTTAAATGTTTTTATTATTATTATAATTTATATTGTACTGCGTCAAGTAATTTCTCATTGTCATAGTTTATTTTTAACAACTTATAAATTAATAGATGTAGATATTTATGTGTCACGCTCGGGACATTTTGACAGTTTTTCTTGAAATTGCCTTGAAACGGACAGATTACTTAGGTCTAGTCTGAAGATTAAAGTGTGGAAATTTTTAAAACAAAAGTTTCATTCTATTGAAACAGCTTTTGCACACACTGTAGCTGTTTTAACAATGCTATAGTATTCTAAGTCTACCTAAATACACGTAGGTTTACTTTTTAAAAATTTATAAAATAATAAATGTAGGTATTTATGTAAGCGCCAAGTACGGGAGAGTTTTGTCAGTCTGTCATGGAATTGCCAAAGAGATGATTTCTAAAAACGTATCCTTCATTTAACGATTTTCAAAAATTTTTGTACAATAAATTTAATTTTATTACGGTTTTTATACTATAATAATTCCAAAAGTAAAAATTATTTATAGTGAATTAATATTCATTTTTAAACTGACGTCTATTTTTCTGACTACAACTCTCCAACTAAGAATAAATTTCCATTATAATACAATAATTTTATACGAGCTCCAATAATAAAAAAAATCGATTTAATTATTACTTAGCAGATAGCGCAAACTAGTGACTTTTTTTTTAAAGAATATAAATAATTTTTCTAACTTTCTTTTTTTTCTAAATGAAATAAGCGTATTATTTAAAATTCAGGATATCTGAATTGTTATCTCTCTGTCTATACACACAATTATTTTATAACAATTTTTATAGAGGGTAATCATAATTTCAAACTGTTAATTGATTAATGTGCATTAAAATAAAAGCTGTTTTTTCACATATTTTTACTATTTTCTGCTTTATTTTATTGTTGGAGTTTCGCAGATAGTTGGCTTAGTTTATCGAACGTTAATCAGCGACTAATTAACTCTAATGTTATAACTCATATATAGTTCTACTTTTTCTTATAATACACGAAAAATCTGTTATAATATTATAAAAAAGGGTTTAATTCTTTATCTGTTTCCAATTTAATTTTTTTCCTCTACTACCATGATCTTGTTTGAATGTAATCCGTTTCTCCCTTCCTCCCCCCCCCCCCCCCCCATATATAAATGGTGACACATGTCGATCTTAAATTGAACTGTATATTTACTTCCAATTTAATTAATAAAAAAAAATCTTATGTATTCACTGGGAGGCGCAACCGTTCTTTCTTCAATCATGTAATTGGTGAACAAATCGTTTCTCATATTATACTGGAAGCTTTCATCTCTAGACTTTTAGTCATTTCGACATTATATTTTATTCTTAAGACGATTGCAGAAGCGCTTTGAAACGTAAATTTTATCATTAATCTTAATTGTACAAGTTTATAGAAAGGTTCTTGTTTATGTACTACTGAGAAAGATTATTCGTCTGTAACGAAAATTATCTTATTTATTATATTTTAGAGCGCAATTTCCCACGTGATAATAAATTACTACCATTAAGGATCCTGCCCCTGCCCGCGAAGACACTCGCGAGCTAATGCTATTCCCATGAGTAAGCATTTTTCTAATAACTCTGTCGCATCTTGACATTTTTAAATAATTTTTTTGAATTGGATAAATGAGGTCTCTCTCAAAATCGCCCCTTGATTACTTTTTCGATTTTGGTTGCAAGTATTTTTTGTAAAGTTGTTTTCACCTTCTGAACCGGTTTTGAAAGTGAAAGTAACTTTATAAAAAATTTCTGTGACCAAAAACGAAAAAGTAGTCAAGGAACGGTCTTGAGAGGGACCTCAAGTATCCAACGCAAAAAATAATAAAAATAAAAATATAAATATAAATGTCAAAATGCGAAAGAGTTATTAGAAAAATGCCACCCCATAGGAAAAGCATTTGTTCGCGAATGTCTTCGCGGGCAGGGACAGGACCCTTAACGTTACGTAGTAATTTTGTACAGTGTTACTTTGTGAATACATTTTCATAATTATCATTTATGTCAAGATATTTAAATTAAAAATGAGGAAAATAATGTTGATACTAGTTAACATATAGCATTAAGTGAGATGTTCCGAATACACAAAAAGTGAACTATTTTTGACAACAGAACTTACTTTTAAATTTAAAAGAAAAAAAAAAAGAATAATTGCAACTTAGGCAAAATTATAACACTTCTGCACTTTGAAAAAATTAAACCAAAACTACTTTTTTGACGAAAAAAAATAAGAATGTTTTACTAAAATAGAGTTAAAATGAAAATCTTTATAATACGTTTTAAACGTTAAAAAATATACTTATGTAAATCCATGTTATAAAAAAAAACAAACTATCTCTGTATCATTTCCAGACAATTTAACATTTGAATATTTGATGTGCCAACTATTAACGTACCAAAATGTTCCTAAGGTACGACCTTTTCCTGTTTTGTGGAATTCATCTTGATATTTATTTACTATTTTTACGGATTTTTTTTTTTTTTTTTTTTTTTTTTTTTTTTTTTCGGGGTCGAGGATCAGTGAAGAATGAATGATAAATTGGAGTTATAGATCGAACTCGTTACGAAGAGCCTCATTTGTTATTTTTATTGTGAAGCTTCGTTCATTTGATAACAAAAAATTACTCTTCTCCACTTTATGTTAAAAATGTTGATAGATTAATAAACACAAATCGATTAAGTTCTATCAATTTCAATTAATTAAGCAATATGTTATGTTTTCCACTTTGAAAATAATATATATATATGTGTATTAAGAGTTCGATATTTTTTAACTATTTGGAAAATAGTTGTTATCCTCGGCAAAGAACTGGAAAATCTTAAGAATATATTTGAATATTTTTATTGGTTGAATTCCGCAACTTATTTTGTTTTATTCTTTCTTCGATTGGCCCAAAAATGGAATACTTCTGTTGCTAAGATGACAAAAAAAGTAATAAACACTTTTAAAAAAATAATAATTTGAAAACAGATTGTGATAAAGATTTCAAGCAAATTTCATTTAAAAGTGCATTTTTTTCTCTACGCAACGGTGTAAAAATTTAAGATGTAGAATTTAGAAATATTTAGAAGTTTAAAAATCTGCAGTTCCAAAAAGTGAAAAAACTGAAATTTCATTTAGAATTTGTTTGTGATGGGTCAGGAATATTAATACTTAATCTATGTCGTATCTAATATGAGGCGTTTAGAAGTCAGTCTGATTAACTCCATCAAATAAAAAATCACATTTGAAACATTTAAAGTAGTAAATCTATACTACAGTTTTTTTTTTATCATTGGTCTAGGAATATTAATGTACCTTTAATTCTCATGATAGAACACGTTCTAGAAATTATGCAATTCAGACTTTTCACCAGGAAATTTCAGTGGCTAATTTCAGTTTATTTAAATCCGGAATGTCTGTTATGAAATAAAGCCAATATTGCTATTTTAATTTTCTGATGAGAATTAGGATATACGAATTAAAATATCTCAAAATATCTCGGGCTGTTTGGGATCCAGAGGGTTAATGCATGGCGTACGTAATGTATGACTCGGTATGATCATCCTAAAAATGATTTTCATTATTATTAATAATTTAAATATAGACTTTATTAATATGTCTTTAAAGATATCATTTTTCTAATAGTCGCTGTAATTTGTTAAATTGCAATTATGTTTTTTTTTTCTTTTATGGTGCTCACATTTTTATTTATTTAGTCTTTTCAACTATTTTTTTTTCAGAGTTGTTAATCAACGAAAAGTGAATGATAAATTTTAGTCTACCTTATGGAGAGGCTCTTATACTATTTTGATTAAAAAGCATCGTTCACTTGATCACAAACAGCAATTTTTTTCTCCAATTCATGTGAAAAAATATTGTATTAGTAAACATAAATCGATTGGGTTCCATTAGATTCAATTAATTTAACACTATTTTGACTATAATTCATGTTTTCCACTTTGAAAATAGAAAAAGAAATTCTGAAAATTAATTTTTTTTTCGAAAAAATAGTTGTTTTCGGTAGAGAATTGGGAAATCTAAAGTATATCTGAATATTTTTATTGATTAAATTCCGCAACTTATTTATCTTTATTTGTTTCCTGATTGGTCCAAGTTTAATGTCTAAAAATGGAATATTTCTGTTTTTTCTTTTATTCGTTTTCTGATTGCTCCAAGCTTAATGTCCGAAAATTGAATACTTTTGTTGCCGCAATGACAAAAAGAGTAATAAAAAATAAAAAAAGTTATAATAATTTTAAAACAAATTGTGATAGAGATTTAAAAAAAATTCATTAAAAAGTGCATTTTTTTCTCGACGCAGCGGTGTAAAAATTTAAAATGTGCTATATTTAAATATAATGTTATGTTATTTATGTTATGTTTGAATATTTGCAGTTCCGAAAGTTGTAAAACTGAGATTCCATTTAAAATTTGTTTGGGATGGGTCCAGGAATATTAATGTATAATCCATGTCGTACTTAATATGAGGCGTTCAGAAGTCAGTCTGATTAACTCCATCCAATAAAAATGCACATTTTAAACAGTTAAAGTTGTCAACTTTAACCTACTATTTTTTATCATTTGTCTTGGAATATTAATGTTTAATGCACGGCGTACGTAACATATGACTCGTTATAATCATCCTAAAAATGATGTTTATTATTATTATTAATTTAAATGCAGTCTTGAAAATTTAGTCTTTTAAATAGTCTTTCCAAATAGTCGTTCTAATTTGGTAAATTGCATTTTTTTTCTTTAATGAAATCCGACTTTATATTTATTTATTATTTTTATCGATTTTTATCGATTTTTGTCGGTGTTGAGGATCAGCGAAGAGTGAATGATAAATCGGGGCTCTGGATTGAATTCGTTATGCAGTCCTTTTTTTTTTTTTTTTTTTTTTTTTTTTTTTTTTTTTTTGTCATTTTTAATACAAAGAATTGTTTATTTGATCACCAAAAAAAAAAAAAAAAAAAAAAGAAAGAAAAAAAAGAAAGAAGAAAGAAAGAAAGAAAGAAAGAAAAATCTTCTGCACTTTATGGGGAAAATGTTGATGGATTAGTAAACACGAATCGATAAATTTCTATCAGATTCAATTAATTAAATAACAATTTCACAATTATTTGTATTTTCGACTTTAAAAATACAAAAGGATATATTGAAAATAAGATTTTTTTATGGAATTTACTTTTTCATTTATTTCCAATTTTTACCGATTTCAAGGTTGTGGATGAATTCAAAAATGAATGATAAATGGAAGCTTTAGATTGAACTCGTTATGGAAAGCTTCTTTTATTATTTTGATTACAAAATATCCTTCATTTGATCACAAAAAATTGTTCTTCTTCACTTCATGGGGGAAACGTCCATGTATTAGTAAACACGAATCTAATAAGTTCAATCAGATTCAACTAATTATACAATATTTTGACAACAGTTCATGTTTTCCGCTTTGAAAATAGGAAAAAAATATTAAAAGTTAGATTTTTTTTTTTTTTTTTTTTTTTTTTTTTTTGAGGAAAAAAATTATTTAACTCATTTATTATTTTTATCGATTTTTTTCGGGGAGGTGGGGGGGGGGGATTGGATATTAGCACAGAGTAAAAATAAATCAAGGCTTTATATTTAACTCGTTTTGAAGAGCATTTTTTTTCTTATTTTAATTAGAATGTAATGTTGTATTGTTCGTTTGATCACAAAAAATGGTAGAAATGGCAGAAGTGTTGATTGATTAGACAAAAATCGATTGAGTTCCATCAGATTCAATTAATTAAACATTTTTTAATCATAATTAATGTTTTCCAATTTGAAAAGGAAAAAAAATTTCAAGAATTAGATTACTATTTTTTATACGGATTTTTTTTTATTTATTTATTTACTATTTTTATTGATTTTTTTCGAGGTTCAAAATCAGCGAAGAGTGAATGATAAATCGGAGCTCTAGATTGAATTCGTTCTGGTGACCACCTTTTGTCATTTTGATTACAAAGCATTGCTCATTTGATCAGAAAAAATAGTTTTTCTCCAATTTATGGCAAAGATGTTGATGGATTAGTAAACGCAAATCGATTGCGCTGCATCGGATTCATTTAATTAAACCCTATTTTGACTATAATTCTTCTTTTCCTATAATTCTTCTTGACTATAATTCTTCTTGACTATAATTCTTCTTTTCTCTTTGAAAATAGAAAAGGATATTTTGGAAATAAATTTTACAATATTTTATTTAACTGAACTTCGTTTTTTGTATGCAAAGATAGAGTTTTGCAAATGATTTTTAGCCCACTCAAAAATACTAGAATTATACAAGTTATTTTCCCAAGAATGTTTCCTATAACAATACAAAATGTTTATATATTTTTATGTTTCTAATTATATTTGTAACATTTTAATTATAAATTAAAACATTAATTTTAAAGAAATTTTTCAATGCCCGCCAGTGATGATAAATCACCAACTATTCTTGGCAACTCGTACAGTTGTATCGAGTTTCAAAAACAATGGATTTAATTATGCGCTAAATAAACGCTTGCAAAACTAGTTCAAATCGCTTAAAAACTACAACAATGAATGATTTAAAAAATAAATTATAAGAAACAATTAAGTAAAAAGTACAATATAAAACGGAACGCTTTTATATATGTAAATAGTTTAATGTTAATTAATATACGATAATATGCTTTATATCTTGGGAAATCAGTTTACAAATTCCGAAAAAAAAATTAAGTAATTTTTCTTTTTTTTTTCTTTTCTGTTCAAAAGAAACGGAGCAAAATTTCTATATTTTTAAATAAATTCACTTTTCTTCTTACTACTAAACGAAAAAAAAAAAAAATCTGTGAATTTTTTATAATCGAGTTTAGTGGTCATGCCAAGTTAATATATTTTTGGGGAAAATTTTGAAAAACAGAAAAAAAAATATATTAATACCAGCCAAAAAATTAGGCGTACTTTTCAAGATAAACATTGAATGTTTATACAAGAGTGTTTATATCCCGCTATTGCACGATTTTTTTTCCTATTTTTATGAAAAAATATCAGAAATCTTACACCGGTATAATAATGGGAAAAAATAGTAAAATAAATTAAATTTCAAAATTTCAGGTAAAATTTGATATTTTTTGGTGCGTGAATCTGTACACAGTTAGGGTTTTAAAATCCTTAAGATAAACATTGAATGTTTATACAAGAGTGTTTTTAACCCGCTATTGCCCGATTTCTTTTTCTATTTTTATGAAAAAATGTCAGAAATCTATTCATCGGTCTAATAATGGGAAAAAATAGTAAAATAAATTTCAAATTTTCAGGTAAAATTTGATATTTTTTGGTGAGTGTATAGGTACACAGTTAGGGTTTTAAAACACTGTGTTGCAATATTTTACAACAAAATGAATTTTAACTAATTAGTTTTTTCTGCTTAAAGCTCTACAACTGTATTATATTATCATCTTTAAATATTCAATTTAAAAATGAAAGTAAATATTAGCTTAATGATTTGATCAAAATTTCTTTCCTTTTCGAAGAACAAATTCTAACTTTTTTTGTAGTACAACCGTTTCATATGGATAGTCAATGGGATAGAATAAATGTCATTCCAATCTTTAGATTGTTCCTACACTGTAAAAGAAAAAAAAAAAAATCGGTAAATTTGCTAAATTTGTTTTAGGAAACTGGGCTTCTAGAACTTTTCATGTAACGACAACAGTAAAAATTCACGTAACCGATTCCGTTACATGAATTTTTCTGTTACTGTTACATAAAATGTTCTAGGAATCCCAGTTATAGAAAAAGTTTAATAATTTTACAGTTTTTTTTAAACAGTGTAATTAATGGCAGAGATCGTATTGGCCAAATTCATGGCACATAATGAAAAATATAGTAATTTTAGGTAAGGTACCCTGGGGTAATAACACCACGTTATAGTTCTACCAATTTTCACAGCTTAGTTTTAGATTGCATTTTTCAAACAAATATAGGATTTGATACAGCAACTCATTGACTATCTGTATAAAAAAATTATTTAACAGATATGAATTCATAAAATGTAATCGCGTGATTTCTTGACCAATGCTATTTGGCGTTATTACCCACCTAATGGGTAATAACGCCATTCAAACAAAACTATAAAATAAGATGAAATAATGGCATGTAAATTGCCTAATTTTTAAAATACAAACTCTACAGCTCTAGAAATTCACAAATTGCACTCTATTGCACTGAAAATGTTCAATTTTTTGTGAAAGTGTAAGAAAAAGTAAAGTGTGGTGATGGGGGGGAAAGGGGGAGTAGGCAAAAAAAATAACAGATTCTAAGCTACTTTTTGCTTAAAAAGGACCCTTTAAATAGAATTATTAGAAACAATGAACGGTTTTAACTGTGTTTAGTTGAATGAGTATTTATATTTCCATGTATGCATTCAGTGCGATAGATATATTCAATTTTTTGTGACAGGGGGAAAAAATGAGTGAGGGGGAGCTTCAACAAAATGTAACACCCTGTGCCTCTCTTTGCTTAAAAAGTCCTGCTTAAATATAATTATAACAAACATTGCATGGTTTTAACCATTTATAATGTAGTATTTTAATCATGTGAAATTTTATAACAACTAGAGTTATATGTAATAAATATTTTTGTTAATACTATTATAGTGGTGTGTAAATAGTTTTTAACCCATAACTCCACAGTAATGCGGATTCTCCAAACGTAAAGTTAAATTGTCGGCGTTATACAAAACATGCTTTAATAAATTTTTAGTTAATTAAATAAGATTTTTGATAAAAAATATTATCCCATTGAGATCTCTTATTAAATTTTATACATGATTCATGTGGTTATATATCAGTATCTCTATATTAACAACAAAATTAACTTTTAACTGCTGTTAACAATCTCACTGAACGCTGCCACCCCCCCCCCCCAAATTTTAGAGTTTAACTTGTATTTTGCAGTTAAACTATAGCTACAGCTGAAATTCTCTTTCGTTTGGAGTTCTCGTACTATTGTTAGAAATATTTGAATAGATTAAATGTAATTAGAATTAATATGCACAAAAAATTTAGTGCAGGAACGGTACTCTTTGAATTTTTAATCCTTGATCGCCTTTTAACCTTTATCTATTGTTACCGGTCTCACAGATCACTGTTTTTCTTTTAATTTTATAGTTTAATTTGTAATTTTCTGTTTAACTACAAACGTTATCGAAATTTTGTTTCATTTGGAACTTTAGTAACGTCACGAGAGACTTTTAAATAGGAGAATATTAAGTATAATAGTCTTGTATAAAAATTTTAGTAGAAAAACACAATCCTATGAGTTATTTCCGCCTTTTATTCGTCTTTCAATCTTGCGGTATCACAAACTGCTTCACATTAGTTACGTTACAATTTCTGTCACATCGGTTAAAGGTTAAATTTGTAAAATTTTGAAAAACCAAACGGAGAAGTTAAAGTTAAAATTTAGAACTCGATTGAACAATCCAGTGGAAATTTAATAGAAACATGATTTTCAAGATGTTCGAATTAGAATATCGAAAACATTTTGATATAGTTTTATTTATAAGAGTTCAAATTCTTTTTTTACATTAGTATTAAAAAAATGGAGATTAGTTTTGGGTATTGGACCCATCCCCTTAATTTTACCATTTCAACAATGATAATAATGCTGTCCTATATTAATAAAAAAAACTTCGGATGTAGTTCGTCCACTGTTGGGAATCAACCAGGGTAATAACGCCAAGGATTGGCATTATTACCCCGGGATACTTATTGCGCAGTATATTTTAAACTACAAATTATCTCGAGAAGATATCCAAAATCTTCTACAACATTTTGAAAGTACATGAAATGTGCTACAAATTTATGTAATAAACAAAGTGTTTTCGGATAAAAAATATAGTCTTTACATCGCAAAACTTATCTCGCAAATTTTAGATCAAGCGTTAATTTTAGTTGCTTGTTAGGGTGAGCGAAGCGAATCCTCTACTAGACCATTCAAGTTACATTTTGTCGTACACTTTATAAAAAAAAACTATACAGTATTTTGACTTGAAATTAAACATAAGAATAAGTTATGATTTGTAGATTTGCACAATGTTATTTTTTTTTACAGAAAAACCTTTAAAAAATATTATTTTAATAATTAACTTATTCTACATGTTTTTCTATTATGGACGCATTTTTGCAAATAAAAAATTTAACGCGTATATTTTTATTTTCAAAAGGAAAATAAACCACGGGGTTAGTAATTATAGATGGAATCATGATTAATTAATTAAATAAAATATATTTTCATTGTTCCGCCAAAATCGTTTGCAAATAAAGAATTAAACCTGTATCTTTTTATTTTAAGAAGGAAAATAAACCATGGGGTTAGTAATTATAGATAGAATCATGATTAATTTATTAAGTAAAATATATTTCCATTATTCTGCCAAAATTATTTACGCAGTTTATACTTACGGATTTTAAAAGAATTATATTATGATTTATTTATTTATTTACTTTGGTAAAGTGGCAATAAATGAATCGTAAACAAGTAAAATTAATTCTTATATTTGGTATTTAAAGTGAATATTTTGTTAAATTTGGTAAGTTTCTTAAGTTTGGTATTCGAAATGAAAGATTGAAGACTAATTGAAATTGAAGAATAATTTAAGAATATTTTAATTGATTGAAGAATAATTTAATTGAACCAATTTAAATGTATTAACTATGTTTATAAATAATTTCTGGTATGTATTAGTAATTTAAAAATGCCTAGAAAAAGAACACTTACTGGCCGGAACGAACGCGAACATGATTTAGCTTCAAAACAAGAGGCTAGACATCAACATAAAAAGCGACGATATGACGAACCTCTTCTCACAGATAAAGCATGTGCTAGGATATATGCTTTAAATTTCAAAGCTGCCCACCCCCCCCCCCCAAAAAAAAATAAATAAAAATAAATTATATTTTTGTAAAATTTGCCATTGTCGTTGGTTTGACATATATTTTCAATCTGACGGATCTTGTAAGTCTTGCCATAAACATATTGTGAATAATGAACTGAATATTTTTTCTGTAGCTAATAATATGGATCCAGGTCCACAACCGGAAGTGTGGAAGAATTAAACTTTCGTTGAAGAGCAATTAATTGCCCAAATTCATCCAATGATTACTGTTTTTTGAATTAAAGGTAGTCAGCTTGGATACAGAGGGCAAGATATTAATTTCCATCAAGACATTACGAAATTTTGTACTTTATTACTTATTATTATTTTACTTTATTATTATTTTGTACTTCATTCCATAGATAGCATATCACAATACATCTTTGTTAGAAGAGAACATAGTGAAGGATTTAAAGATTTTATAGTAAATCGTGAAAACGTTAAATCTGCATTAGCGGTTGGATTTTTTTATGGAACACTTTTTCAAGAAATATTTCAAAGTCAAAGACTTTTGGTTTCGCATTGAGTTTCAACAAAGAGTATAAGTCATCTCGTTAGTTTGTCACCATTAATTTAGCAAGCAACGCTTGGGAACAATTAGATATGAATAAAGAGGATGGAAGCATATTCATTTCAAATATTTTGGAAAAGCATCAGCAACGCCCAGTGAGATTTGAAAATATGTTTTTGCAGAATTATTGCAAAATGTTTATAAACGCGGTGCAAATTTCAGTATCAGAAAAAACCATTTATCCCAAGAATCACGCCGAAATTGAAATATGATCCCAATAATGTAAAAAATGAAGATTTCTATAAGCAACAAGTTATGCTGCATATTCCTTGGCGCGATTGTAAAATTTTTAATCCAAATAATACTTTATGGAAAATTATGTATGAACAGAATTTTAAGAAAGATGAAATCCAGAGACTGGTTTCCGAATACCTGTTGCAAAATTTAGAAGATGAGAAAGAATTTGGAGAAATAGAATCTACTGAAACAGATCAACCATTTGAGTGGATGAATGTAGCTTCAAGACAAGCCCAGGATGAATTAGATTTGGGCAGAAGGGACATTGATATAAAGTATAATTGGCATACCATTCAAAGTCAAGATTTGCTTAATAAATTACAGAATTTTATTGAAAATGAAAAGGTGAAAGAGAGTGAAAAAAAGTGATCGTGTCACTGTTCCTTCTAATTTGCCAAATTTTGACTTTTCCAGTAAACAGAAACGTATAATAAATATTTTTGAAGAACATCTCAATTTCTTGCAAGGTCATTGGCAAGAAATACCGATAAAAAGAATTGTCGTCCAAGGAAAATCAGATTCTGGAAAAAGTACTTTAATATATTACTTCACTGCTCGATTAAATGAAATATTTGGTCCATCTTTTTTTCAATTGCTTCCACCAACTGGTGTTGCCGCAGTCAATATAAATGGATCGACAATTCATTCCAAACTTTTATTGGGACTAAATCACAAGTTAAGAGATCTTAGTCCATATTCGCTTGGTCAACTTCAAGAGGAGTTACGAAATTATAAATTCATAATTATAGATGAAATGAGTATGATTGGATGCGGTGTTTTACGAAAAATAGATTTACGATTACGTAGTGCCGTGCCATCGAAACAAGATGAACCTTTTGGTGGAATGTTCTTATATTTATTTGGAGATATCAAACCAACTACCCCAGTAAACGACAGGTCTCTTTATAGTGACAAAAATCAAGAAAGTGAATTTCTTTTGGAAGGACAATTGTTATTTTCTTTGACTATTCACAAATATTTTTTTATCATCATCCTTCCGGCAAGATGAAACTCAGCAACTTGATTGAATTAGCAATGGAGCACTATTAAAGACTATGAAATATTAATGAATCGAAGCTTACAGTATCTTTCAAAAAGCGAGCAGAATTTATTTAAAGATGCAATAAGGTTGTTTTCAACGAATAAAGACGTAAAAGAATGTGATAGTGAAAAATTAAAGGAACTTCGTCAACCCGTTGCCTTGATACAAGCTTTTCATAATTGCACCAAAGCAAAGTTGTCAGATTCTGAAAAGACAAATGGACTTGAACCCTTTCTTAGTTTATCAATTGGTTCTAAAGTATTGTTAAAGTAATTTTATGTTGGGTCTAAAGTAATTCGGTCTAATCTGTCGACTGAAAAATGTTTAGTAAATGGTGCTTTAAGTTATGTTGCAGACATTATTTATGAAGAAAATCACGGGCCACCAGACCAGATGCCACAAATAATCATGGTTAAATTTGAAAACTACAGTCATTCAACTTATGGGAATGGCTGCGTTCCGATTCCACCGATAGCTAAATTCTGGAAAAATGTAAATATAAATTACTCAAGAAAACAATTTACCTTGCAATTAGCTTTTGCAGTTACAATTCATAAATCCCAAGATTTGATGTTAGATAAAGCAGTAGTAGATATTGAGGATAAAGAGACATCAGTTGGCTTAACGTACAGAGCGTTGCCGAGAGTGAAAACTCTTCAAGGTTTAGCATTTAATAGAAAATTTCTTTACGAGAGATTCTACAATATCAAAAATTTTCATATGCTGGTACGCAGAAAAAAAGAAGAAATCAGAATGAAAAAATTTACAGTTAATAGTTCTCAGTATCAACGTGAACAATTTAAAATGTTTTTCAAAAAGAAAAAAAAAAGATTTTGAAGAAATAACCTTTTTCGAATGTACCATTCTAAGATTGCTATCAAAGATTATTTGATATGAATTACAAAGATTGAAAACATACCTATTTCAAATCATTTGAGAAAACAACAGAGACCATTGGAAATGTAAAAACATCTTTAAAACTTTTAGTTAAAAATTAAAAAAGTATTTTGTAAAATTCTGCTTCGAAAATATTTTTATTTATACCAGCCTTATATCATAAAAAAAAATTCCGACGAAATTCTTAGTTATTTGGCTGAATTTAAATTTCTAAAATTTAAATGCGCCAAAACATGTGATAACGTTTTTGCTTAATAAAGATGCAACAATAATATAAAAAAAGTTACTTTCAAATATTTATCTTATGAAAAAATGCTTCGCGAATCCAAACAAAGCACGGCTTTTGCTAGTAAAAGTAATAAGACCTACAAATGGAACAAATTAACTTTAAGCTGTTTTCTGCGATTTATATTGCTCAAAACCCTTCTGCGCAGAAAACATGGGTGTATTTTACAGAATTATTTCATAATTATGGATAATATTAGCACTTGGCGTTATTAGCCCGCCTGGCGTTATTACACCAGAACACATTATGTACCAGCTATAGCCCATGGTGTATTAAAGGTTTAAAGTGAAATATTTTGACTCTTATGTTTAACTAAATTTTCTGAAACTATTACCAACGAAAATTTTCATTCCTAGATTCTTTTTAAAATAAACATAAGAAAATCTACAATAAAGATATCAGTTTAATGTTTCACAAAATTATTCAATTAAAATAATAATAAATAAATCATAAATAATAATAAATAAATAATGATAAATAAATCATAACGGCTGTAAATTTCCAAGTGGGTGAAAAGCGAACAGGCCAGGATAAGTATCGGTGATGTTCTGACTTAATCCCCCAATGCTTTGCCAACTGAATCATCCGCACAAATCCGGATAACTAATTAAAAAAAATACAACTCTTATAATTATGTTACAGTAGAGTGTTGATTATCTGAACATCGATGAAATAGATTCTCTAAATAACCAGATCGATCGAAGACCATGCGTTGTTTACACCTTGTAATATAGTTTTGAAATAAAAACTCTTTAGCCGTTGCTGGATAAATTGGGCTGTATATCGCGAGAGATATTAGTTAAATAATCATTTCTTAATCCTGAAATAAAAAAATCGCCTTTGACATTATTTTCTGAAATATCACTTGCCTTTACCGTAAAGTGGATAAACGGTTCGATTACAAATTCCTTGAATAATATCATTTGTTAACCACTTAACCGGCGATGGGTATGGGGAAACAGTGCTTTAACCCCCGACTTATCTCGGGGCAGCCGGTGAAGTGGTTAATTTTATACGTTTGCGAACAAAAATGAATTAAAAAATGCATTAGAGTGTCACTATTTTGAATTTGAAAATAATTTTAACTTGGTTTATTTATCTAAAGATGGAATTTGTAGCCGATTTTTTTTTTCACTTCAGGCAACGCTAGAATTATGAAAATTATGTACTCAGTTATACTTCAATAACAATGCAATACATTAATATCTTTGAATTTAAAAACAAACTAAAAAATTAAATTTAAGATGTTTTTTTCTTTCTGGCTACAAGTGATAAATTGCTTTTTCTTCGTTCTACATTGTGTTCATTATGTCATGGTGTACTTTTAACATCACTGGAAATCAACGGAACAAGATGGAAATGTAAAATGCTCCAAGTTTCATATCTGCTCAATTCAGTTCGATCTGGTCTCCACTTGAAAGCGAGAATTATAGACATATTCACTTGGTTACACCAGACGTCCTTAACTGTGTGTGGACTTGAATATTGTTTAGGATGTATATAGGGCAAGAAATGGAGGCCTCATTGAACTTTTCTGAACATATATGAAATTTCGAATGTTATTCATTTATTTTGTGAAGATTTCACAAAACATCTAACAACTTGATTAACATCTTGTTTTATTGATTTCCTACGACCAGTGAAAAGTGCACCATAACTTTACGGACGTACTGTGTAACGTTGCATACGAGTTAGAACGAAAATGGTGTTAATTATGCGCCAAAACACGCTTGCAAAAATATGCCAAATGGCTGAGAAACAACAAAAAAGAAATATTTTAAGCATTCAAAAGTAAAAAATGAAATATAAGAAAGAAACAAAGAATGCACTATACAATTTTTACATGTTTTCAATATAAAGTATAAATAACAATTGAAGATAGTGAAATATATTCTTTTTTTTTTTTTTTTTTTTTTTTTTTTTTTTTTTTTTTTTTTGCATCTTATATTTCAAAAACTACAATTGACTTATAAAATAAAGAGTAAAGTTTGTTTCGATTGAATTGAAATAAATGTTTCAGTTGTAAATAAATAAACATTATCAACTACCATATAATGTTACTTTTTGAATACACATTAACATCACATTATTTAGTATCAAAATGTGAAATTTAAAGTTAATGTTGATGCAGAATAAAGGATTTTTTTTTTTATCAGCGTACTCTTAGGAAAAGCATTGGAATTAAAATAAATGATAAAGAACATGTTTTAAAACGGTAATAAATCAAAATTTCATTTTTCAAATAATAATACTACTACTACTACTAATAATAATAATAATAATAATAATCTATAAAAACCCTTTTGTAACATTTTTATTACTAAAACTAACGTATGCAAATTCACTCTACAAAATAAATCAACACATCTTTATATGATTTCCAGACAATTTAAAAATAGATGTTCCGTTTTTCAGCCAACATTAATCTATGCTACAACGTTTCTAAGGTACTGCGCTTTTATGGAATCCGTCTATTTACTATAATTCTCTTTTTCTAGTATTGGAATTCAGCGAAGAGTGAATAATCAATCGAAGCTGTGGCATATATTGAACTGTTCTGAAGAAGATTCCTCATCCTTTTAAATACCAACATCATTCATTCATTTTGAAAATACGGTATTGTCCGCTTCATGACCAAAATTGTGATGGATTGGTAAACCTGAATCGAATGAATTGTATGAAATCATATATGTGTAATTGTATTTTAAATATAATCCATGTTTTCATGTGCAACTAAAAATAAAAAGAGGAATTTGGGAAAGGTTTTATTTTTGGGTTCCGCTTAATTAGATAAAATTTACTGAAACTACATTTTTATTTTTTTTATTTATTTATCTTTAATCTTAGAAGAATTTGGAATTTTGGGGGAAAATCCCTTTTTCCTAATATATTTATGTATTATTAAATTTATTTTTGCTATTCTTAGATTTATTCTGTTTGTTTGAATGCCGGAAACAGTGGTATCATAAAATTCTAAGTATCATAACTCAGAGAATTTTGGTCGCTTAAAAATGGAATTTTTACAGTATGACTTGTAAAAGTATGGATAATATTTTTTTTAGATCTATTCAAACTAAATACTGTGTATAAACTAAATCGTGTTACTTCGTGAAAATTAATGACTTTTTTCATTCAAAAAATTTCAGCAATGTAATCATAATTCCAACCACTTCTTGAATACTTTTTTAACTAATATGTCATGCGAAACTTCAACATTTCAAAATTTAAAGTTCGTTTCAATCTTTTGAAAACAATATTGCGGTTTACAAAAATTAATAAAAATTTAGATTAACGAAGAAACCTGTTTTATTTTGCAGTATTATATAATAAGATTGATAAACATGAGCATGATATTCATATTGGACAATTGTTGATGCATGTGTTAGTGAGCAGCGATTTTCAATTTGTTACATGAACATAATAATATACCGCTTAGAAAAACTTAGAGTGGAAGACTTAAATATGTTAATAAAATTGTACAGTGCATTGCCCTTCGCCACCGGATGTTCTCTGACAGTCATGGACTTGGAGATAGTAACCCAGTCCACGACCGATTTCAGTATTGGGCAAAAAAGATTTTGTTTGTTAGGAAAGTGGCTTAAGACAAAGCGGTGGCTTCGATCTGACTTCATGACTAAGTGCATGACATCAGATCACAAGATCTCTGCCAACTAATTTGATCTAAAAAGTCATACTAGGGAGTTCGGAATCATACAAGAGCTTTCTTTACGCATCGAGTTAGTCAGAAATCCCGTGATCTGGCGTTAGGAATTCTTTTTAAGCCTCCATCCTAAAGCATGGAATTTTTCAACCAATACGGAAGTCCACCATATCTCAGATTTTAGCGAGATAATACTCAACACTATGCAGGCCTGAACGAGGGCTCCACAAACGACATTTCCGAATGAGGAAACCAAGCACACGTTGCCCTCATAAACACATTCTCTCAACTGGAGAACATATCACAATCACGACAGTAAGTAGCGAAGTGGCATTGAAATTGGAGCTCCTTAAAAGAAATGACTGTAATGCAGAAAGAGATCATCACTAAGCAATTTTTGCAAAAGAATTTGTTGCCACAGATTTAATAGAGTTCATGTCATTGATACATGCTGTTAAAGGTTCGTGAAGCAAAGGTTACCGGCTTTGACTCTTGTAAGTAAGTCTGAAATAATTACAATTTGGAGATTTTATCTGAGGAAAATTTTCATACATGGCATGCAATACATCGCGTGATCGATTTGGGCAAACAACATAAAATCATCATTCTCTAACAAAACACACGAACTAATATTTGCCGGCTATGAATATCGCGTTCACCATGGATGGTTTATCTGGCTCACACATGTATTTTTTCAAATACTGCGCTTTGAGCTACACCGGACATGTAACTTTTGCATGAATAATCATTAATTATTATTTATCCAGTTCCACATTCCCGCTTTAAACTTTGGGTCTGGCTAAAGTTTTTTTTTCTAAATAAAATTAACTAAAACAATCACCGACACCGTTGTCGAAAATGATTTTTTTGTGACCGTAACTATTTCTTCGCTAATTTAAAAAGAAGTACTGATTAAAAGATACGAAAAATGCTAATATTATAGAAAAATGTTTTAAAAACATGCTGAAGCAGGCAGATTTAAATTGAAAATTTATTTTAGTAATTATTTCATGTTAAAATAGGTCAAAATCATTCCATTACAATTTTTTTGTACTGGTTAGTTCGTAAAAGATAGGCAAAACTTTGAGAGATGATAGTACATGTCCAAACAAACAACTTTAATCGAAGAATAAATGATCGGAAATAAAATGTAAAAGTGCTGGTGCAATTAGAAAGGTGGTCCTTGCAAACGTTAAATTGTTGTTACACGTTGTAACGTCCTGTTGTTACGAGTTATCGAAAGAAAAAAGGCACTAATATAACGTGTAAATGTGATAAGCAGAAAAAGAAGAATGCTTACGCAAAATTTTGTCTCGAATAAAGGGACACAGTACCTAGAAAATTGGTCCAAAAAGCGATTTTTTTTTTTTAACATTAACTGAAAGTTTCTTTAATTGCGAATATTTTGAAACCTCACTTTTTACCTGTACGACAATTATATCGCAAGATATTGTATTTTTTGTTAATAGATAAAGTGCAATCACATGGCCAAATTCATTAGAGGCCACAGAAGCTTTTGTTTGTTGAGACGGTTCTTAGGACGGAGTTCATGACGACAGATCATGTTATCTCCATCGATCAAATCTCGCGAGAAAGTTGTCCTAGCAAGGGGCTTTACAAACAAGAGCTTGCCGATTGGGTCGGTGTTAAATTACGTGATGTGATGACATTAAGTCCATTCTAAAAACTAAGAGCTTCCTAGGCCTCTAATGAAGTTGGCTGTGGCAATTACCCATGCAAATGGAAACTTTAAATTGATTTTTTAGCCTGTTCATATTTTTATAAGTTGCTTGTTCGATAAGGTTTTTTTGCTAATTCCTATCGGTGTTTGATTTTTTTTTTAGTTTGTTCTCCATGGTGTATGTAATATTTTTGTGTATGGATTTAACATTCGAATTTATAATTGTATTTTAAAAATATTTATATAGAAAGATTGTTGAATTTCCTTCATTTTTTAACATAGAAGAGAAGGAAAATCATTTTAACTGTAAAATACCATACACCTAAAAATTCATGCACATTTTTAAATAGTATAACACTAATGAATCTGGAAAAAACCATCAAAGCAAAAATATTCATATTTATAAAAATAGTAGAAACTTTTTTTAGAAAGGTAATTCTTTTAACTAAATATTTAGTAAAATAGGTTGTTCTACTAGATTGTTTTTTAATTTTATTTTATTGTTAGTACACCACATGTATTGCAGTATTATTCAAAAATGAAGACAGGGTTTCAAAGATAGTGTTTTAAAGGCTCAATACATAAATGCCGCTAATCCGAATGTGCAACTATCGATCTCGGCAGGAACATATCGGAAGACATGCCGTAAACTAATAGAGAAAAGACTGACTTATGTATGGAAATGGAAATGGAAATGGCTCACAGGCTTAATCATTGTACGTAAAGCACTTCCCTACCTTTCTTTTTTTTTTTTTTTTTTTTTTTTTTTTTTTCACTTAACGTTTCTTTGTGTATTTTTTGACTTGTGTAGAGACATCTTCTTCGACCTCTTCTAGTAGCTTTACGTCTTAATTCCGATCATACATTCTTTGATGAAAGTTGTTTCTTTGAATGTGAACTAACATTCAGTAGAAGCAAAAGCTGTAGGATTTCCTAATTTATTCTAGGGATAAGTTTCGCAAGGTAGAAATTTTACAGACTGACGTTAATTTTTTTTTTATTTGAGAATTTTTTTGAGGTTTTATTATAATTCCTTTTTTAATTTTCATCATTTACAAGAGGGTCTTTTTTATATGTAGAGAAGATATTTTTTATTAACACTTTTCATCAAAGTTGAAAAGTTCTTTTACATTCGGTTTGTCTGCCCGTCTGTCCACGCTTTAACCCCCCAAAATATACTCGGGTTTTCATGTAATTAATAAAGGTTTTTAGGGTCACCAAAGCATGTTTGGTATTGTGTATGAAGCATATAGGATTAATAGTTCATTTATAGGGATACCCAAAAGAATTCCATTACATTATGGTAAGTGGAGAAAAAACGTTTGCAGAGTATTTTAGTGAGATTACGCTATTTTAAATGTATTTAACTAATATAAGTCACTGAATTTCACTAAGATACCGTTGTAATAGGGCCTTCACAGCATTTTTTATTCATTTACAGGGACACACAAAGAAAATCCGTTACAATAGTATCTTTGACTATAATATTCACTGGAATGTGCGTTTTAAAATTCGATGTGAGCTTTTAAATTTGATTATTTTTTTGTACGCTATTCATTATATGTAAATTCTATACCTCATATACAGAGCTGCACAAAAGTATTCATGTACTATTCTCCTGATTAGAAGAAATTAGTGAAGGGTAACATTTAACTGAAGTGTTTGTGTATCTTAAGTGAATTACATTTTGCCATGTATGTACTTAATGTATGCAGATCTATATATAATATACAGGGTTACTGGAAATATTCGAGTAATTTTCCGATGGCAAATGGTAACAGCTGAAATTGGGTTTTCAAATGTGTTATGCGTTTCCATATGGTTGACTTAAACATAATATTTTAATTTGTTGACCGGTGTAGTTTTTTAACGTTATATTGAATATATTGGGATGTGTTTTGTAATCTATGCTTAATTTATGATTTTTTCTCTCTTCTTTTATATTGATGCCAGTTTGTAAAACAGTGCAAGGATTTATACATTTTCTTATTTATAAAATGCATTTATATGTGATTATTTAAACAGAGAACTTTAAATTATTTAAATTATTACTCACAAAAAACATTTAAGGGTGAAAATTATGTCATATGTTAAAATTATACATTTAAACGATTTTTTCTTACGGAGGATATTTGCGCGACGTCACATTTGAAATCAAATGTAGTAAAAGTTGCTATCCATTTATATTTCGGAATAATTACAGATATATTAGAAACGTGGTTATGAGCCAAAAGACTTCTTTTTATTGCTTCAGTGGATTTTTATATTTTCTTTCAAAGTTTTATGCATAATTTTTTACTTTTTACATAACTGAAATAAAAGGCAATTCTTGAACACAACTTGCTAAAACAGCAGAGCTAATTTGAGAATTATGGCTAAAAAATAAATGATTTTATTTAGTAAGATTATTTTTCCAAACTTTTGTGTAAAACCTTATAAAGTGTTTTCAGAAATCATAAGAATGGTATCCTTATTTTGTATCACTTGTTTAATATATTTTAATTAATGTACATATTGCAATGTGATATACGAATATTTCAGTGAGCTAATAATATAAAGGAAATTAGAGATTTTTCATCATTCCGGAAGATTCTAGAATTTTTTATGCTAAATTAGAACAATAGATAAGCTGATTATTGTATAAATTTAATGAATGATTCTATTACAGTCTTCAATGAATTTTTGAGAATCATGCAAAAATAATTATTATATGTATATTAATGCCAATCGAAACATTCCTGGATAACCAAGACGGTTAGTTCTTCATGTTGCTACAGACCATGAAAAAATAATTAGAAAAAGATAACAAGAATGTTTAGGCCCTAATTACAAGAAACAAATTTATTCAGAATGTAATTACTGTAAATGGTTTTTACTGTTGCGGGTGTACCCAGAATGCTTTATCTTGTATTGTAACGCAACATTAACTTTTTGTTACTACTATTATTATTATTAATGGTAATGATAAAAGAATTACTTGTACTAAGTATTTTTTAAAATCAATTTTAATATAATTAACACATAAAGAGCTTAATAAATTTCGTCTTTACAAAAATGAGTAGTATCGTTAGTTATTTCGAAGCGTAACTAAGTATTTAATGTATTTTATTTTTATGAAACACCATATTTAATTATATTTTAGTTATGCAGTCAAAATTCCCAATAAAAAAATCCCTATTTAACAAAGTTTTCTACTCTTTACTTTGAGTACCATTAACGTCAAACTAATCGCCGTATTACAAAAAATATATTCCATATAACGAAGATTATTCAGTTTTCGTGCACATATAACATTTAAAAGAAGAGTTTGCTGTTGCAATGAATGTATGAATTAATTTCAGCGGATTGTATGAAAACGAAATTATAAGTGTCATCCGGAAAGTTCTTCGTTTTTTAATGATAAATTTCAGTAAAGATGCACAAAAAGATACGAAAATTTTATTTAATCACATAATCATTTTGTTGTGTGACTTTTTTGCCTTCGTTCTTGAACCTGGAAAATTATATTTAAAAAAAAAAAATCATTAGCTTTATTCGCATTTTATTTAGTTAGTTTTTTTTTTTTTTCAAAAAACGTATAACACTTTCCAAAAATATTTAATATTTATACATTTTTAGGTGTTTTCAGAAATCAGAAAAGTAGTACCGTTATTTTGCACTATTTTTTATATTTTAATAAATATACATATTGCAATGTGATATACGAAATCTTCAATGAGCTGATAATAAGTAGAAAGATACAAATCTTTCATCATTCTAGAAGATTCTAGAGACTTTTTTCGCTAAATTAGAAAAAGTAGATAAGCTGCTTAGTGTATAAACTTAATGAAGAATTTTGTTACAGTCTTCTATTGATGTTTAAGAAGCATATAAAAATAATTAGTGTATGTATATTAATGCCAATCGAAACATTTCTGGATAACCATGACAGTTAAATCTTCATATGGTATCCTACAGACCATGAATAAATAATTATAAAAAGATAACAAGAATGTTTAAACCTTAATTACAAGGAACAAATTTATTCAGAATGTAATTACTGTAAATGGTTTTTACTGTTACGGCTGTACCCAGAATGCTTTATCTTGTATTGTAACGCCAGCATTAACTTTCTGTTACAACTATTATTATTATAAATGGTAATGATAAAAAAATGATTGTACTAAGCAGATTTTAGAAACAATTTTAATGTAACTAACGAATAAAGAGCTTAATGAAGGGCGTCTTTACTGAAATGCGTAGTGTTATTAGGCGTTTCGAAGCATAATTGAGTATTCATAGTATTTTATTTTTATGGAACACCATATTTAATCATTACTTTCTTCTATCTTTACAAGAAAAAAGTATTCAATTCTTGAAAAATTTTCAAATTCCGGTTTATGACGATATTACACATTTTAGGGGTCAGAGATTTCAAAAAACATGGTTTTACAAAATGTCTATCTGTATGAGACATAAATATTGTGGGCGCTTTATTACAAGACCAAATGCACGAAATTTCACAAAACTTTTGATTCAGTTAGACCTTGATATAAACTTGATCTGATTAGTTTTTGGTGTATATATCCGAACAAGTGGCGCTGCTATGCTGCTTTTTTCACGATTTCCACAATAGCTATATCTCAAGAACTAATTTATGGATTTTCACAAAACTACAGATTCCGTTAATCCTTGATATAATATGGTTTGATTATGTTTTGGTGTAAATCGCACAACAGGTGGCTGATGTACGGCAATACTCATGTTTATCGCAATAGCTCTATTTCAGAAACTAATGCACGAATTTTCGTCAAACTTCAAATTCAGATAGTCTCATATATGAATTCGTATTCTTTTGTTTTAGGAGTAAATCGCTCAACAGGTGGCTCTGCTATGTGGCATTATTCATGATTCTCGCAATAGCTTTATGTGAGGAACTAATACACAGATTTCATCAAATTTCAGATTAAGTTAGTCCCTGATATAAATTATTATTCTTTAGACTAAATCGCTCAACAGGTGGCGCTTCTATCTTTTTTTTCACGATTTATGGGATAATTCTGTCTCAAATACTAATGCATTTCTTAGCATTTGGGGTTAAATCTTGGGGATTTTTATAAAATTTCAGATTAAGTTAGAATTTGAAATAAGTTGCCGCATATTAGATTTTGGAGTAAATTATCTAACCGCTGACGCTGTCATGTTTCTGTTTTATGGAAGTATTAACATGTATGAGATATAAGAAAGTTTTGTGATTGCCACATCTCAAAACCCCAATGAATGTATGAATTTATTTCAGTAGATTGTATGAAAATGGAATTATTTATTTATTTACTCCTTTCCATTCAAAATAAGAAATGTTAAAAGTCTCCGATACAATAATAAAAGGTTCCAGTTTAACGGAAATGTTAAAGATGAATTGTTCAGATACTTACAAAAGTCTGAATATTTTCATGAACAGTGTATTTTTCATAAATAATAGTACAGGTCATGTAATTCCGTGACGATTTTATCCCGAAACTCCACAGAGGCCGTCAACAAATTGAAAAAAAAAAAAAAAAAAAAAAAAACGAATATATTTTGTATAACCCTGTCAAAATAATTGTAGTAAGAGCACTCAGACTGTAGATTATATTAAAGTGGCTTATGTAATTAACTATGTTAATTTTTATGCAAATAGCATGTATAATCGTAGAGAAATTAAGGTTTTAATAAAATCAGTCCCAA
This sequence comes from Maratus speculifer, assembly GCA_964019185.1. Classification (NCBI taxonomy): domain Eukaryota; kingdom Metazoa; phylum Arthropoda; class Arachnida; order Araneae; family Salticidae; genus Maratus; species Maratus speculifer. The sequence goes on along the minus strand of OZ025290.1, from coordinate 47,689,873 downwards.
ATTTTCCCAAGTTTTTTGCTCATAATTCACAGAGTTTTTAAGATAAAATAATGTTCTTTTCCAAAAATATAACAAACAACATTGTACACAATACCATGTAATCATAATTAAAAAATAATGAAAATTGGATGAAAATTGAGTAAGTTTTCTAAATAATTTTTCTTTGCGCATGCGTAAACTCTATGAAAATTTCATTTGCATATTGTGCTAACTAAATATATAGAGCAACTTTTATGAAAGTGTCAAAAACATTGCATGAAAATTCTGAATGTGAAATGAGGAGTTGTATCCAAATATAGTAGTACGTGCTATATTGTGTAGACATTAATCAATGGATACATGAATACAGCCTATCATCTTTTTGCTTCAATTTGTGAATAACTTTTCAAGCTATTTTTTTGGCTTTCATTAAAGTTGCTCTATACATTTAACTGACACAATATGCAACATGAAATTTGCATAGAGTTCACGCATGCGCAATGAAAAACTATTTAGTAAACCTGTTTATATTTCATACAATTTTTATGATTTTTTAGTTCTGATAACAAGGTATTATGTACAATGTTATTTGTCATATTTTCGGAAATGAAAATTATTTTATACACTATATTGCCATTGATTATGGGACACTTGCGATTTTAGACATTTTACTAAATATCTAGAAAAATATATGAGGAATCATCTCGAAACTCTTAGTGTATAAATATAATAGTATAAGTCATACATCTCCGTGAAGATTTTTTCCCGAAACTCCAAAGGGAACCGTTAACAAATTAAAAAAGTATGAATATCTTTTGAATAACCCTGTCAAAACTAATGTAGCAAAAGCGCTCAAACTCTAGATTGTGATTGAATGCCTTATTGTAATAAGCCTTGTTCATTTTTATGCAAATAGCATGCATACTCGCTGAGTAATTAAGGTTTTTATAAAAATGATCCCAAATTTTTCCAAGTTTTTGCCTTATAATTTTCAGAGTTCTTAATATAAAATATTATTTTTTTCAGAAAATATGACAAACAACATTGCACACAGTACCCTGTAATCAGAATTAAAAAATAATGAAAATTGTATAAAAAATGAGTTGGTTTACTAAATAATTTTTTACTGCGCATGCGTCAGCGGTATCAAAATTTCATTCGCATATTATGTTAGCTAAATGTATAGAGCAACTTTTGTGAAAGTCACAAAATCATAACTTGAAAATTCTGACAATAATCGTCAATTGAATAAGTCGAAAATCCGTCATTCTCAAAATGAAGCAAAAGCAAGAGGGGTTGTATCCATATATTCTTTGATTAGTGTCAATATAGAATACACAATATGGGATGTACTACTGCATTTGGATAAAATCCCTCATTTTTTTGGTTCATTTTGGAAACAACGGATTTTGTCCTTTTTCTATAGACAATTACTTTCAGAATTTTCAAGCTATGATTTTGAGACTTTTACAAAAGTTGCTCTATACATTTAGTTAACATAAAATGCAAATGAAATTTTGATATCTTTGACGCATGCGCAGTAAAAAATTAAATAGTAAACCTACTCATTTTTCATACAATTTTTATTATTTTTTAATTCTGATTACAGGGTACTGTGTGCAATGTTGTTTGTCATATTTTCTGAAAAAAATATTATTTTATATTAAGAACTCTGAACATTATAATGGAAAAACTTGGAAAAATTTGGGACCATTTTTATAAAAACCTTAATTACTCTGCAAGTGTGCATGCTATTTGCATAAAAATGAATGCAGTGTACTACAATAGGGCATTCAATCATAATCTAGAGTTTGAGCGCTTTTGCTACATTAATTTTGACAGGGTTATTCAAAAGATATTCATTCTTTTTTAATTTGTTGACTGTCTCCTATGGCGTTTCGGTAAAAAATCTTCACGGAGATGTATGACGTATACTATTCTATTTATACACTAAGAGTTTCGAGATGATTCCTCATGTATTTTTCTAGATATTTAGTAAAATGTTTAAAATCGCAAGTGTCCCATAATCAATGGCAATATAGTGTATTAAGAACTACTAAGAATTTTATATTAAGAATTATAAGCTGAGCAGCTTGGAAACATTTGGGACTGTTTTTGTAAAAACTTTAATTTCTCTACGAGTATACATGCTATCCGCATAAAAATAAACACAGTTCATTGACATAAGCCATTTAATCATAATCTACTGTTTGAACGCTTTCGCTACATTAGTTTTAACAGGCTTATCCAAGAGTTTCGGTCTTTTTCAATTTATTAACGGTCCCCTATTCGGGAAAAAAATCTTAATGGAATTATATGACCTGTACTATTATGTCTACACACTTAGAATTTCAGTATGGTTCCATATTTAATTTTTTTAGATTCTTTACAAAATGTTTAAAAACATAAATGGCCGGTCACCTTTGGCTATATGTTGTATAAATTTGGTATAAATGGTTTAAGTTATTTGCAATAAAGTTGTTATAGATGTATATATGTTTTGTCTAGGTTCTTTTTATGGGCATACTTTAGTGATAATAATAATAAAAAAGATTTTGAAATAATAAAAATGGAATAAATATATAATTTAATGTATACAGTATAACATATTAAAAATACAGGGTTATTACAAAAGATTCATCGGGTTTCTGAAGCGTTTATCTCGGAACATAATTGGGTTACAACAATGAGTTACACATGAAAATAAACTGAAAGTATACAAGATTGACTTCCATACTACAGATGTTCAATATATGCTCCTTGAGTGATACGACAGAGTCAAGGCAATAATTCAGTTCGCTCCACACATTACTCAGCATGGTCGTCACGATGGCGAATACAGTCGTGATGCGGTTCAGCAACTCAACCACAGTGTCATCGACCAATCCATTACTGTGAGTTAGTAGTTTGCATTTGTACGACTTCCAGAATGCTCTCTGAATTGTTATAAGCGATTCACACTTCGAAAATTTTAGTACACAAAACGCTTTCTGCTGTCCAGCCGTCAATTTGAAAATGAGGTTTGCTCAGCAACCATGGCAACCACAGATGAATGGGACATATGTAACGCGAAACTGCAGTTAATGCCCCTGTCGGGCCATTATATGCCGACAGTTGGCGATACTGGTCCAGCAAAAATAACTGGAATCGTAAGCTGTGTCGCATCGCAAATAGTAACTTTTAAAATGATATTCATCTTTTCAAATTAAAATGTTTTATAATAATTCTTTGCTAACATAATAATTTAAAATAATGTTTCTTTACTTTAAAATGCATTTCTAATATTTAAAATAGTTTTTGTAAAATAATTTGTATTTTTATATTTCACTTATTTAACTGTGTATTATTGTGCATCTTTTGACTGTAACTGTACCTTCTTCCAGTTAACATTTTTTTTTTCCTAATAAAGTTTGCGTGCTTGTTCTAAAAACTTAATTTTATCGTTATTTTTATTTAAAAAGTATGTAGTGTGAATAAGATTGGTTTTAAAGATTAGTTATAAAAGTTATTACTCTTGTTAGCTACACGTACTAAAATCGGTAGCTGCAATTGGTGACCCTCGTTAACATAACTTATTCAAAATGCCTCTTACCGACCAAAACTCTGGATCAGCAGAAGCTAGCAAAGTTAGCATCAAAATTCCCCCATTTTGGACAGAAAAACCTGAAATGTGGTTTGTTACAATTGAAGCGCAATTCAAGATAGCCGGAATCACGTGCGACGAAACTAAGTTCAATTATTTGATCGCACAGTTGGACCCGAAGTTTATGGAGAATATATGGGACATAATTCAAAATGACACTCCAAATAAGTATGCAGCCGCGAAAGACAGACTTTTAAGCACTTTTAAAGAAAGCGAAAATTTGCGCATCAAACGACTTATCACTGGACTGGAATTAGGAGATTTGAAGCCCAGCCAACTCTTACGTAAGATGCAAGCATTAGGCGATACGAAGGATGTTTCAGACAAAGTGCTCAGAACTCTCTGGTTAGAAAAGCTCCCGGATTCAGTGAAAAACATAATTGTTGTCAGTGATGAAGATTTAGAAAAATTGGCCAAAATGGCTGATAAAATCACTGAACTGAACCCTAATATGGAACTTGCCAAAGTTGATAAAGAGACTCCCAGCTATGCAGCCCTCTTGGATAAGATCTCCAGCTTGGAGCAGCAGATTGCAAGTTTGCATGTTCAACGAGCTCGTAGTCGTACTCCTCATCGCCGTGCTGGCAGATACAGAAGTCAATTCCGCAAGCGTTATGATCCTGATGGTAAGTTTTGCTATTACCACTTGAGATTTGGAAAAAAATGTCTTCCTGAGAAATGTAAACAACACTGTAGTTGGCAACAAGCGGAAAACTCCTCCCAGCAGTAGAGTCAGCGGCAAGTCCTGCTGCAAAGAACATAGATTGCCGCAACTACAGACTATTTGTTCATGACAAAAAAACTGGTGTGCGCTTCTTAGTCGATAGTGGTGCTGATGTGTCCTTGGTTCCAGCAAACGTAAAAGCAGAACAACCATGCTCATATGTGTTATATGCTGCCAATGGTACTGAAATACCAACTTATGGTATAAAAACACTGACACTAGATCTTGGTTTACGACGTGCATTTCAATGGCCATTCATAGTAGCCAAGGTGAGTAAAGGAATCATTGGTGCTGATTTTCTGCATCATTTTCATTTGCTTATTGACATACATAAACGTAAATTAATTGATGGCATCACACAGTTGTCTGTAAAAAGTAAAATTTCAACAATTTCTGATGAGTGTTTTATTACTACGTTTGATCGTACATCCCAATTTAGTGATTTATTAAATTTATATCCTGATATTACGAAACCTAATATTTTAAATAAATCAGTTAAACATGAAGTTAAGCATTACATTGAAACAACAGGTCCACCAGTGCATTCCAAGGCACGACAACTAAATCCTGAAAAGCTTGCGTTGGCCAAACAGGAGTTTCAATTCATGCTTGACAATAACATAATCCGACCTTCAAAATCCCAATGGGCCAGTCCCCTTCATTTGGTTAATAAAAAAGATGGCACCCTAAGACCTTGTGGGGATTACAGAAGATTAAACGACAAAACCATTCCAGACAGATACCCCATACCCCGAATTGAAGATTTTCATAACATATTAAAAGATACAGTTATTTTCTCTAAGCTTGATTTAATCAAAGCATATTATCAAATTCCAATAGCTGAAGAAGACAAGCCCAAAACTGCAATAATTACCCCATTCGGATTGTTTGAGTTCAATGTCATGAGTTTTGGCCTCCGGAATGCTTCTGCCACGTTCCAGCGATTTATTAATCAAGTTTTTCAGGGGTTAGATTTTTTGTTTCCCTATTTGGATGATGTGCTAGTTGCTTCGAGCTCAGAAGCCGAGCATAAGGAGCACCTAAAAATAGTATTTGAGAGATTAAATAAGTATGGCCTGCGCATTAATGTTGCAAAATCAATAATGGGAGTTAACCAAATTGAATTTTTGGGATACCTCATTAATGAGAAAGGTTCCTCACCCCTTCCAGCTAAAGTCCAAGTTATCCTAGATTATACATTGCCAGAAACCCTGCACGATCTACGTACCTTTCTTGGTATGATTAATTTCTATCGCAGATACCTGAAAGATGCAGCACAAACCCAAGCACTGCTTCATGAGATGTTAAAAGGTGCAAAGAAAAAGGATCGCAGAAAAGTCCCTTGGACAGATGAAAGTATCCAGCAATTTGAAAAGTGCAAAGCTGATCTAGCTAATGCTGCACTTCTGTGTTTTCCAAAACCTGGACTCCCATTATCTCTATGCACAGATGCTTCAGATTGGGCAATTGGTTCAGTTTTAGAACAATTTGAAGACAACATGTGGAAGCCAATTGGTTTCTATTCGAAAAAACTTAACGAAACTCAGAAAGAGTACAGTACGTATGACCGTGAGTTATTGGGAATCTATCTTTCCATCAAACATTTTAAATACCTTTTGGAAGGTCGCGAATTCACAATTTGGACAGATCATAAGCCTTTAATATTTGCTTTCAAACAGAAAAATGAAAAGGCTTCTCCAAGACAGTTGCGCCAGCTCCAGTACATCTCTCAATTCTCTACCAATATCCAACATATTAGTGGCAAAGATAACGTGGTTGCTGACACCTTGTCCAGAATAGAAACAGTCTGTGTTATCGACTATGATGAAATAGCTCAAGAGCAAAGTAACGATGCAGAATTCAAAGAATTATGTTCTAGTGACACATCTTTGGACTTCAAACCTTACACTCTGGCATCTGGAAAAACATTATGGTGTGATACCTCCCACAACAAGATTCGCCCATATATTCCTCTCAAATTCAGGAGACAACTCTTTCATCAAATCCATGGCTTGTCACACCCAGGCATAAAATCTACCGTTAAAGAGATGGCTGCCAGGTTCATTTGGCCAGGAATCAACAAGCAAGTAAAAGAATGGGCTCAAACTTGTATTAATTGTCAAAAGACCAAGGTAAATAGACATACCAAATCTAAATTTTCTACTTTTCAAGAACCTGATGAAAGATTTAATGTTGTGCATATTGATTTAATTGGACCTTTGCCTCCATCTAATGGACATATTTATTGTTTAACTTGCATCGATAGATTTTCTTGTTGGACAGAAGTTGTCCCTTTGCCTGAAAATAGTGCTGTAACAGTGAGCAAAGCATTTTATGAACATTGGATTTGTAGATTCGGTGTGCCAGGAACAATCATAACAGATCAAGGTAAACAATTTAAGTCTCAGTTGCTCAAAAACTTAGCAGAAATTTGTGGTGCAAAACTTCGAACATCAACACCATACCATCCACAGTGTCAGGGCAAAGTTGAACGCTTTCACAGAACTTTAAAAACAGCTATTAAAGCACACAACAATGTGAAATGGACTGAAATTTTACCAACAGTGCTTTTAGGACTAAGATCAGTTATCAGAAGTGACACGAATCATTCTGTAGCACAGATGGTTTATGGTACAAATATTAGACTGCCAGGTGAATTTTTTGATAAACCTACAGTCAGTACAGATTCTGACACTTTTGTGACTCAGCTACAGAATTATATGGAGCAATTAAAACCTATGCCTACAAAACAGGCAACACAAAAAACAATATTTGTACATAAGGATTTAAAATCTTGCTCCCAGGTGTTTATTAGGGTAGACCGAGTAAAAAAACCGCTAGAACCGGCCTACCAAGGACCCTTTTTGGTAGTCCATAAATATGATAAATATTATACTTTGAAAATAAAAGGCAAAAATGTCAATATCTCAATTGACCGGCTTAAGCCAGCCTATATGTTGACACATGATGAAATTCCAGAGAATACTAACATGCCTAGTCACTCCCATACTCCACAAGTCATTTCTGATGATCAAATATTGCCTTCAACAACACGTTGTGGCAGAAAAGTTAATTTGCCAGTTCGCTTTAAAGATTGATTGTCATTTTTTATTCTTGATAAATTTATGATTGTGTTATAATATTTCTTAAATTCTTTTATATATACTTTTTATATTTCTCCTATTCTTGCTTAGTTTATGATATGATTTATAATATTGAATTACATGTTTAAACTAGCATGGTTTCATATAGTATTTAAGTCGAGTAAATAGTCTTCAATTTTAGTAACCATTAATATTTATAATCTCATAGATTTCAGATAATTTTCTTTTATATGAGATTATCTAAACTTACTACAAGACGTTACTCTGAGTAATAACAATTTTATGATATAATTTATAAATATTACTTTTTTTTTCTTTTTCTTCCCCCAATGGTGGATAAAGTTGCATTTATATTTGTTGCATTTAAATTAATAACAATTCTATACTAGTTTAAAATTAATGTCTCACTGAAAACAGAAATAGATTTTTGTGGATATATACGATTATTATTATTATTTTCATTAAATCATTTACATTATTATTTTGAAATGTAATTAATTATTCTCTACCATGATTTCTGTTATCGTAACTTAGTTACTGGTAGGGGCGTAATGTCGGGCCATTATATGCCGACAGTTGGCGATACTGGTCCAGCAAAAATAACTGGAATCGTAAGCTGTGTCGCATCGCAAATAGTAACTTTTAAAATGATATTCATCTTTTCAAATTAAAATGTTTTATAATAATTCTTTGCTAACATAATAATTTAAAATAATGTTTCTTTACTTTAAAATGCATTTCTAATCAATGTATAAAATTGAAACTGGTGTTATACACAATTGAAATGAAAAAAACTTCTTTAAACACCATAAAATAAGTTAACTGCGTTAGCGCAGTTAACTTATTTTATGGTGTTTAAAGAAGTTTTTTTCATTTCAATTGCATTTCTAATATTTAAAATAGTTTTTGTAAAATAATTTGTATTTTTATATTTCACTTATTTAACTGTGTATTATTGTGCATCTTTTGACTGTAACTGTACCTTCTTCCAGTTAACATTTTTTTTTTCCTAATAAAGTTTGCGTGCTTGTTCTAAAAACTTAATTTTATCGTTATTTTTATTTAAAAAGTATGTAGTGTGAATAAGATTGGTTTTAAAGATTAGTTATAAAAGTTATTACTCTTGTTAGCTACACGTACTAAAATCGGTAGCTACACCCTCTCCTTTGAATTGTCATAGAAACATACACGTTTTCTAGTTCCCACGTAGTAACATATCAAAACCCGATGATTCGTTTGTAATAACCCTGTATTTTAATAATTTTATTGCATTGTAAAAACTTGTGTTCATATTAAAATGTAATATAGTCCAGGTAAAGTCAACACAAGTGAATTTATATTATGAAGTTACAGGCGCTGAATTTAATTTATTTTTATTTCCAAATCTTTCAAATGGGGGGTGGGAGGGAGGAGCGTGTCGTTGTTATTGTTCCTCTTTCGAGGAGAATGTTATTTTTTATATTGTTAACAAGCATTGTTAAAAAGCAGAAACTAGTAATATAAAGAACACTTTTTAAAATTAAAAAAAAAAGAATTTAAAATCTTATAAGTTAAATATTCTAATGCTATTTGACGTCATAAATATTACTATTGAAATAAATTGTAACTTTTCTCTGGAAACAACTAATGAAATATGATACATTGTTAAAAGGAAGTACGTTAAACTCAGTTTCTTAGCAATGAAATAGTATAATCACGTTATCCCTCATGGGAATTAAATGGATCTTTAATTGTCTTCCAACATTAAAATTACGTAGTTCATTTATTCTAGACGCTCTATTTTTAGCGGTATTCATCAATTTGATTTTAACTGCATTTATTTCACTCTTCAAATTCATATTTTAATTTTGGTATTTTTTTCGACAGGTATAAATTTGCTTTATCTCATTAATACTTATTTTTTCTAATTAATAACAATTATGCGTATTTATGACTGAAATTAGTAAGAGATATACTTTTGAACTAAAGTTTATATCATTCATCATTTTATCATCATTTAGGAAACATATATTTTTAATTGTTCAGTTATCACCTATTTCTTATAAGCAGGAATGTAGTGGAGGTATAATGTGTTATATCCCGTATACCTTCTGAATTTTTAAAAGAAACTCTGCATACCACATGTCTTTCAATTAATGCTATAGAATATAACGCTTTGGTTTTTTACACTGCATACAGGGTACGTAGGTACCATTTACCCTTAAAAAACTTTTAAAAAGAGAGAACCTCAAGTATGAAATTGTAAAATTAAGAGAACTATTTAGTAAAATAGTTATGCCCAAATTAATAAAACCAGTACAGAACACCCTAATGACGAGATTTGGAAATTATTGACTTTATCTCGAAAACTATGAGCAACAAAATATCAATGTTGAAAATTTAAAGTGTTCACGATTTAATGTAAAATTATATCTGTACTTTAATATTGTAAATACTAACTTTATTGAATGCTCTAAAATATTTCAAACTTTTTTTGCCGTGGTAAGTTTAAACATGCCACTAACTGCATGCAGAAGGCATTGGAATATCATGCAGTTGTTAATAACATAAACACATGTAAATAAGATATAATTTATATTAATAAAAGGAAGTAAAGTATGCAATATGTGTATGTCGGTGTCTGTCATCAGGACAGAGGTAAAATGCATGGTGAAACATTGCTCGATTACACATTGAGCATACTTGCTCTGGTTTTTTTATTAAAATAATTTATACTCTGCGATATTCATTAGTTTTAATATTCAAAGTACACATTTTTCAATGTACACATGATATAAAAAAGTCACATTTCTAATTTTTTAATAAAGTTACTTTTAAGTCCACGGGGATTCTTTAATATGAAACTGCGGAATCTATCCACATTTTTGACAATGTCTATCATTTTTCACCTAAAAAGATCTAAAAATTACATATTTTTTCAGGAAAAGTGCTACTAACGGTATATTTAGGTACAGGGCGTAGTTGCTTTATTCAACTGTTGTTGCAATTGCATTGCTGTTGCAATTTCTTTGTTAACAATTCTTTTTTAAATAAAATGATTTTCTTATGTCCTGCGTATGTAATTCTCGATATCTTTAATGTGTTATAAACATGAAATGTATATTTAATTTACTAAACAATCACAAACTTAATTTTGATTTCTTGTTACCATCAGTGATGCAACAATGTAATATAAAATTTGGTCAATGGATCTAAATTACATTTGTTTCAAATTAAAATTTCTGTTAAAGTGAATTTTAAAAAAATGTCGTAATTAATATGAATAATTATGAATAATTATTGTACTTCCATACATAATAAAATGTAAGCATATATAGTGTATAAAAAATGCTATTGTAATATACAATAATAATTACTTTATCATTGGACACAACAAATAAAATTATTTTGTGTTATTGATTATTGGTTTGTTTGAAAAAATAAATCTGATTTCTTACAACAACAAAAAAAGGAGGAAATAAGGAAAAAAGTAAAACAGAAAGGAAAAAAATTAAATAGAAAAAATTAAACTCTTTCAGATAAAGTTGAAATTTATTCGAATGTAAGAATTTATCTGTTCTATTTGCTTCCAAAGAAATAATTTAGTTTTAGAAGATTGTCTGCGATTTTGTCTTTGAGGGTACTGACAAAAAGCTCTTTTTCATGGAAAATATTATATTACTTTCCATGTTTACATAAATCGTATTTTCTCATACACAAATAAATATAATATCTACAAAAGTATCAAATATCTTTTTTTTCTGTTTTCATTATGTTTCCATCCATTTGTATAATAAATCAGACTGTTTGTGAATATTTTACAATTTTTCCCGTAGAAAATGGAACATTAAGCTATGAAACTAACGATTGTTTGTTTGTTTCACTGATTCAATGGTGTTGAAAACAATCTTAATTTTTTTTAATTTTAAATTTGTTTTCAATATAACTACATACAACTACATACATATAAATATATAGATATACATAAACCAGCGAAAAAATGGATCGTTTTTGTGAATGAATAGGATATTTATTGCGTATATGTATATATGAAATAAAATGTACGAAAAATAATTGAAATTATTATATAAGAATAAAAATTCAAAAAATTTATAATTTTCAATCAAATTTTTGAAATTATGGTGAGAAAATTACTTCATTGTTGTTAAAAAAGAATAACAAAAGTAAATAACAGGATACCATCTACTATCCGATTTTTTGAGTAAATTGTTTAAGTAGTATTTGTATAAATAAGGATTTTTAATTAAGGTTCCATTTTGGAATATTTAATATAAAATATATTCACGTGACACATTTTCATATTTAATTTAACCGTTTTTAAAAATCTAAACGGTTTAAATTCTCGAATGGATCCTGATAAAACTCAGGGCTATAGGAATTAATTTTAGATTTAATATATTAAAACTACCCATTCGTACGACAAAATTAAAGTTTACTTAACGCGCAATCATTTATTGAAACATAACGAGTAAGATATCTGATGGTAATATGGACAATACATTTTAATATGACCAGAATTATAGGGTCACAGATTTCCAAAATCTGGAAGAATTCAGTGTCTCCTAAATCTAAAATATTCAGTGACAACATTGTAAAACAAACTAATTAAAGTAGTAGTGTTTACATAACAAAAAAATCTTACATAACAAAAAAAACCTCAATAATTTCAAATGAAAAATAATTCATTTAATATATACATATGCACAATAAAACTCAGATTGACAACATCAAATTATTTTGCTTAACTTAATTGTAAAATTCTTGAAATTTTGAATATCAATGAAGTATAATATTCATTTTAAGCTATGTTCAATCAGAAGATAAAGTTGGTTACGATTCAGTTTAAAAATATATACATAAGCAATCATGAAAGTTAGGAATAATAGAAAAATCGCATTTCTAATTTCATTTCGATTTCGTAACTCAAAAGTATACATACATATAAAAATATGAATATAGGAGATTGATTTGCACTATAAAAATCAAAATACACGTTATTTTTTTTTCTGTAAGATAAATTACCTTTAAAAAAACACATCGCGACGTACATACCGAAAGTTAACGGTTACAACAGCATTAAAAAAAAAAAAATCTTGTCTTGTGGCAATTGTTTACTGTGTATCTGCACATATTGCTAGTACACTATTCTTCTGAGTGATATACAAAAATGGTTTTTGAACCTGTGAGAGGGAGTCAAATGAATTGTTTAACTCTATTTTGACCACATTAACTGAAGCATTTTTTGGTAAATATTAAAAAATACAGAAATTGTAGTCTGCACTATAAGATTCCTTTTATTTGGTATATATCTCCCACTCCCCATTTGAAATGTTGAGCTTTCCAATTAAATGTAAATAAATAGGCTCCCATGATAATTTTAATTATGTTTTAAGAATTAAAAAAACACGGGAATAGCACATGACAATCTCATGCCTCTTTGTCATGCACTCTGAGTAGCAATATTCAAGAAATAAATAAATGTTATGGAATTTTCACACGTTGTTATTAATGCATCCAAAAGGATAAAAATCATTTAATGAAAAATTCTTGTTTTTTTTTTTTCATTTATGAAGTGAAAACGGAACCATTATAAGATCACTCCCGTGTCTGTCTGTCCGTCTGCCACAGATGTTTTACTCATAAACTATGAAACGTGGAAAGCTCAAATTGGGAGAAGTAATAAAGATTATTGATCCCCATATTTAAAAATTATTAAACATTCAAAAATATATTTAGGAGAAAGGTAGGGTGTTTTTTGTGTGTGTGTGTGTGTGTGTACAGCTTTTGGGGTATCTTGTAAAAGCTTTCATTATGCTTAACTCATAAATATATTTCTTTTAATTTTAAGTATTATATTTTCAGAGATATCGTATTCCGAATCTACTGAAACTAAAACTACGGAAAAAAATTACTTTACTTTAAACCTCTCAGGGAAAATATAGCGATTACTCTAGTAGTTGTACTCGCGTAGTTTTTGAGAAAAAAACATTTTTCTGTTACACAAAAATTTCGATTTGTGAGCATTGTGCTGTGGTGTTGTGGAGCAATGAGGTACCTATCGTAGCAGACGTATAAAAGCATTGTTGATAATGATTAAAAAAAAAAAATTGTCGATAATTTTCCGATACATTAACTTTTAAATACAGGATGGTTTGGACATAAATAATGACGAGTGTAGCGTATTCTGCATACCATTGGATTTTAAAGCATGGACAACAACTTTTAATTGTATATTTGTCTAATGCAATATCTAAATAAGTAAAAAAAGTAATAAACTTCGTACTGTTGCAAACATACCAATTTAATTAAAAGTAATTACCTAAATCACAGTTTGTAAGCAAAAGTTTTTTTTAATTATCCAGTTTAATAACAGAATTTTTCAAAGTATTATTTGCCTTATTTAATGCAAAATGTTCCTTACTTCGAATATAGCGGGCACTACGAAATTTTTGGTATTATAATGTCTAATTTTTTAAATTCTTTATGCATGCGAACCCTTCATAAATACTATGGGATTCGTGACTGGTTTGCATGGAGTGGATCTCTCATTACAACTCTTGTGTATTTAAAACTCATCTGGAAAAATGCGCCATGGACCAAAGCGGCTTTGCAAATTTGCGAATTCCTTTTTACCCAAGCTCTTTCAACACAATGCCAAGTTCAAACATTGAACAAGAGTTTTGTGTTAACTACATATGTAAAAGAAAGATTATTACTACGCTGAATTTAGTTTTATGAACTGCTAAATGAAGTTTAAATATGCACTGTCTTTCATTTTCAGTACCGAGTTAAATTCTTTATACATAGATAAGGAAAAGATAAATAAAAAAATAAGAGTTAAACAAAATAGCAATATTTCATGTTATTTAGGCTTCATATCTCTTTGATCGTTTATGGTATAACCATTTATATTTCTCTGGTAAATACAGCTAAAACCAACCCTACTTTGTATAGTTTTTAAAAAGTTTTATTATTCTTTCAGCAACGATTTTCTTTTATACAGTTAACTCCTTCGCAAAGAGTACGCACACCAGTCGCTCGTACCCAAGTGGTTAATAATACATTTGTTTATTCTACCGAAACCTCTGAGCGCGAATAATACTCACACTTGACAGTTTATCTTTATTTATTTATTTTTTTTTATTTAACATCGGGCAAACATCATAAACGCATGTTTTAAACCTATCCTATAACAAGATTACAATTTCTTATAACTATTATGTTAAGTTTAAATGAAAATTCCTCGTTTTTTTTTTTTTTTTTTTTTTTTTTTTTTTTTTTTTTTTTTTTTTTTTTACAAAATTATAAATATATTATAAACAATAATAAACAATAAATTCCGATATTAAATTAACCCGTGGATTTAAGAGAGCATTATTTTTGTTTCTTCATAAATATTCTGTCGTATATTGATTTGATTTCTAAATATTTGTGCTTTTAATGTAAGAAAACATTTAAAAATGTGGAAAAAATATCGTAAGTTTTTTTTAAATTAAAGTAAACGACTTAAAGATTTCCTAAAACGTATATCCTTGATCAAAGACACCGTGCCAGTACAGTAAATGTGTTTTAGCTAAATGAAAAAATAAACTAAAAATGAAAACACATAAAACTATTTAATATGTAAACAAAATGTTCTTCAAAGAATAAACGAACTCATTTAAGACTAAATATCTGAATCGAAAAAAAAAAAAGTTCAAAATAGACTAACTATAAATAACTAAACCTGAATAACTAAATAAAAAGAAAAATTCATAATGAAATTATTGAATGTATAAAATGTGAAAAGTAATGCACACGCAAAAGCCATAATGAATTAAGATAAAATGTACAAGATACGTAGTGATATGTATAATCCTAATTTACCATAGCAGCATGTAAAAGGCAATATGAATAGATCCTATAAATGTTCTGCTTTGTATTGATTAGGGTAAATATACATATGAAATGCTATCTTTCAAATGAAAATCAAATTTCAAATTTTTAATTGCTTAAGAGCCACAAATGTCAACCTAGTAAAAAAGATTCCATGTCGGGACTCGAACCCGGGCCATCTGTATAACACACTGATGTTCTCTCACTAGCGAATTTCCAAACATTAACATAAAATACTAATTAGGCATGCACTCGTCGAACTCCAAGTTTTTATATTTCGTTTATAGTCCAAGAGCCGACCGCACAAAGCCCTAAGTCATCGAGAACAAGAAAAAAATCCTTCATTTTATGAAAGAGTAGTAATAGAGGAGTTTAATGATCCATTTCTGCCGGAAGCGAAGTGGTGCATGAGCCAAAAATTAATACCACTAGTGGTTCACTCGGTATCTTAGCATTGTGTTTGCCGTATAATAAAAAGTATGAAAACATGGAAAACTGGGTGCAAGAAAACATAATGCTAATCCTACGAATCAACCATTTGTAGCATTAATTTTTGGCTTATGCACCACTTCGCTTTCGGCAGACATGGATCATTAGATACCTTTATTACTACTCTTCCATAAAATAAAGGATTTTTTCTTGTACTTAATGACTTAGGGTTTTGTGTGGTCGGCTCTTGGACTATTAGTGACACAATTAAAATGCGCATTGTGTGAGATCCGATCGGTCGCAATCGGTTTTAAAAATTCAGCTTTAACTTTTAAATGTGTAGATAATATTTTTAGAAAGTAAATTTAAACATTTTTATTGCCTGATGCCTTAAACATATTTGTTTTTGTCTGAGATATTACTGAGAAACAATGGAAGAAGTATCAAGAAGGAATGACGACACGAAAATGCAGAACTTGGAGTTAAAAATTATGTGAAAACTAGTTCTGTAAGATTAATCTCGTCTTACATTATTATAAATTTTGTAATTTTTTTTACAGTTAAAGGAATATATATCTATATAAATTAAACATAAAAATGGAGAAAAAAAGGAACTCTATGTTAGTTACATGCTTCTTATTTTTCGATCCAAATCCCCTGTCAAATTTCGTCATTTTCAAGATTTATGGTTCTCTTAAAATCCCTGAAAGACTATTTATTTTGAGGTTAATGATCTTGGTTTATTTTATCTTACAGTGGATATTAATTTATTTTGCACGAACGAATAATATATTAATAGAATAAGATTGCATTCTTCATAAGTTTATTTAAAATTTTTAAATGCTAAAACAATAAAGAGTAATATTTTGAACTTTTATAAAAAAAAAGCATAAGAGATAAAATTTACTTCTCTATACATTAACCTATATGATTAATTAAAATATTCACAGTTAAAAGTGCAGTATTTTCGGATCTTTTTTTTCTTTTATTGTCGTATATAGTGATGTTTCAGAACTGTCTTATTATGAAAATTATATTAAATATTAGATAAAAAGAGAATAAAAGAAGAAATATGACCTCTAAATAAAGAAAAGATGAAAGTTAAGTCCTTAAATAATCTCAAATTGAAATTGCGTTAATAAATTGCGATCCCTTTACAATGTAACATTAAACATTGTAAGTGAATAAGTGTTTTAAATTAATTTCTAACAAATAAAGATACAAAATTCACTTGTGTATTTATATTCGTATACACAAAAAATATTAAACATGCTATAAACTAAATTATTAATTTAATCAGCTAATTTAAGTTATTAAAGAAACTTATATAATATGTAAGGCATTAACATTATGAATTCAATCGAGAACACTTTACTCTTTCGTAATTGGCTCTTTTTATTTTTGCAAAATTTTCGAGAGCTCACTTACTTCTAGATTTTAGCACCAGATCGCACTTGCAACGGTTGTATTAGTTTGGGAAATGTCATTTTACCGCATCGTTGAAGAATTCTCTAACCGTTCAAAGTTTTTCTTATGCATAAAAACACATTCTTATGCAACCTGCTCACTTAAAAACTTCAAACGGATAAAATATATCCCACCATCCCTCAAGGAGTTAAAAAAAGCAAATATTATGTCTTATAGAAAATATAATGGGTAAGAAGCAGGTGAATGTATAACGCCATGAAGAATGCTAAGACGTGTCGAAACATGATAGAACCAGACTATAGAAATATTAGCGTATTTTAACATTTTGAAGTTCACTGGTTTTATTTTCGCTAATTTTAAATTTTTTATGCGTGTGTGTATGCGTGTACATTAGAGTTTTCACAAAAGGCTTAGGTGCCTAGAGCTAGCTCATTTTTAGTGATGAAACTGTGTTTATTTATAATTAAGACTTAGTTTTTGTTGGTGAAATTCGTACTTAAATTCGAAATCTAAATCCGCCTGTAAGCCGAGCCGGCAGGAATTTATATATATATATATATATATATATATATATATATATATATATATATATATATATATATATATATATATATATATATATATATATATATGTGTGTGTGTGTGTGTGTGTATTCACATATGTCTTAACATTTCTTTTTCTGATATAATAGTCAAGCCGTATGGAAATCCCAATAATGTGACAGATGACAGAAAAGTTGTTATGTAAGGACCTCATTGTCATTATGTGTTTTTCGAAATGCTATTTTTAATATCATAAGATGAAAACAGCATTAGATGAGAGATAGAAGCGGAAATATTCTCGAGTATGGCAAGTAAACCTCATTAACAATTAAATTTCATTTGCATTTATTCAAACAATAACAGTAATGACTTACATTAGGAGACGAACAGTAAACATATTAACAACATAAAAAAGGCAGTTGCTTTGCATGTTAGTAGAAGTTTTCGCTCTAAGTAATCGCTGTTCCTTCTCCAAAAAATGTAATAAAGACGATTTCCTTCTATTAGATCACCTTCTATTTCAATAAAAATAAATCCACTAAAATATCTATTGTAAAAAGCATTTGCAATTTGTTTTATGGAAATGAGGAAACTTTCAAGTATAATTAGTCGGATTATTTACAGATAGGTAATTGATAAATTTAATTATATCTCAATTAAGACGAAATAATAAGTGTACATTTATGTTCATTTTCATGCTTCATTCCTTTAATTATTAATAAACAGAATTTTTATTTCTTTAAATTACTGTACAATTAGTTTCTTTATGAACGCTTTAACGGCTAAAATTTCAATTAATATTCACCACCGTTTTTGATAATAGGACATGAAAAACAAGTTTTCTAAAGAGTTATATGTAACCTATTTCGTGATATAATTAAAAATTATTTAGAAATATATTTGAGAACATCAAAATCATCATTAAACTAATATTCGGAGATTTTTCAGATTATTAATGCATATGCTAACCACATATTTGTATTCTTTTAAAAATATGCTCAAGTAACAAGAACGGGATGTGGTAAAATCCGGTAAATCTAAAGGTATTCTAAAGGATAATTCTAAATTCTAAAGATAATTCTAATCTGAAATTTTTATCTAAAACACACTTTTACAATAAATGTGTGCATAACAGATCAAGATTATGTAAACTACAACTTAAAGTAGCTTACCGATATGAAATCTCTTATTTCATTTTATAACAGATTTTAAGATTGATGTAGAGACTTTTATGAAAAAGACCCTCTGCTAAATATGCCGCTAATAGTTGTATAAAAAAATTTAAGATGGCAGTCGATTCGAATATCACTGTTAAATGTGATGCATAAATTATGGTTCGAGTGTCATCTACATAAGAAATTTTATAAATTTTTGTTCAAATGATAATGCCCACTTTTGGCAGTGTATTTAAGTTTTTATGACCAAATCACTGCGAGAAAGTATGAATAGTAAGAAGCTCACAGAAACATATAAATGTGCTTAACACTTGATCAGAAAAACATGTATTACAAAATCTCTACATCATTTTGTGCAAATAGCCTCAAACGATAAAGTTGCTAATTTCATTGTGTTGCAATAATTTACATCTTCTAACGCAATGAAATAAAATTTTAGGGAATTAAAATAATGCTTTTTCATATAATCTCTTTCTCAAAACCTTTAACCATTTATTGCACTATTTTTTATGAAAAAATTATTTGAAATCTATTTATCTGTCTAATAGATAGAAAAACAGTAAAAAAAATTAAATTTCTAATTTTCAGCTTCAATTTGATATTTTATGGTGTGTACCATATATACACAATTAGGGTTTTAAAATACTGTACTGTTTTATTTTCAACTAATTGAGCTTAAATTAACTTTATCTGCTTCTGCAACCTTCCTTTATGTTAATATTTTTAAATGTTCAGTATAAATAACGAAAGCAAATCTTACCTTAACATCTTGATCAACATTTCTTTTGATTCCAAAAAACAAATTTTATTTTTTTGTTTAGTGCAGATATCTGACTTGGACAAAAAGTGTTATTCTATTCTTTGGAACATTCCTGATCAGAAACATAAATCCTATAGGTCACATTCATGGTTCATAATAGAAATGATAATGTTTTAGATACTTACCAGATATGGCACATGGTGCAGTAAAAATTTAAAATACTTCCCTTTGCCAAGAAACTTCAATTTTGGTACGAGAGAAAGCTATATCCGAAAAAAAAAATCCAAAAATGCTTAATTTATAACTGTGTGTGGACATTACTAACATGTCTGAATATATTTCTGTATTGACTGTTTCTTAATTTCTTCATTCTAAAAAATAAAATATTGTAATCGAATTTTCTTTCGATTTTATTTTTGACTGATTTATGCCCTTTTGGGTCAAAGAACTGAAGAGTAAAGATCTTCACCCCACTGTGTTATAGTAATTTTGACCTTCGAACTAAATTCAATAAAAAGTACGGAATTAAAACAATGTTTTAGGTAGCTTTCGTTACAAAAAGTAAAAAGCTACCTATTGGAGTCTTCCGGAGGAATGCTTTTTCGGAAAGTTATGGTATATTTTCACCGATCATGATCCCCAGACTCCAAAACACACACACATATATATAGTGTCTGTTATGTTTATCATATTATATCCAATTTACTCTTGTTTTTATGATTTGGTTTTAATATTGTATTTTCTCCACTTTATTATGGATTTATGTGTTTTGGTAGCCCCAAATTTGCATTATTTTGCTTTTCCATAGCTAATATGGAGATGACTGATGGATTTTAAAATTCAATAACTTGCAAACGGTGACAGCTATTTAAAAAAATTTTGCAGGAGGATTACGTATAATGTCAGGAGTTTTTTTACCGTAATTTTTTATTTTAATTCGCATCTCAAACAATAGGTGGCGCTGACGGCGATTGAAGGCCAGGTCGACGCTTCATTTAACACTGATCACCTGGCCTTCAATCGCCGTCAGCGCCACCTATTGTTTGAGATGCGAACTAAAATAAAAAATTACGGTAAAAAAACTCCTGACATTATACGTAACCCTCCTGCAAAAATTTTTTAAATAGTTGTCACCGTTTGCAAGTTATTGAATTTTAAAATCCATCAGTTATTTTTGGGACACCCGGTATATGTACTTGAGTTGAAATCAACTTGTTATTTCTTCTTATGACTTAAAATATAAGATCTGGAGCTGTAAAATTTTTAAAAATATTTATTTCCATTTTTAATTTTGTAAACTGAGAATTAATTGCAATGATACTGTCATATAAAAGATAAACAAGCTAAAATTTACTGCAAATGTATGTTTTACAATTGCTATTAAATACATTATGTTTCAATATTGATATATATTTTATTTATAAATATATTTCTACAAAAAAGTTTCTAAGTGAACGGAACTTAAATTTTCATAAAGCACAAAGTATTTCCAATACTATTGTGCATATAAATATATCATAAAGATTTCTTAAAGGATAGATAGAATATTTTTATAAAGTTTCGCATTAATTTTCTCAACTTTTACTATTTATAATAGAAGATCAAAGAAGTATTAAACAAGAATTGGAAGCAAAATTGTTCTCGAATAGATACAAACGAACTGCATCAATAATAGAATTAAAGTCATTTGCATTTGTTCAAACAATACCGTTAATGACCAGCATTAGCAAGCCTCACATCTAAACAACCATGAAAAAAGAGAAATTAGTTTTGCATGCTAATGAGAGTTATTCATTTACGTTAATCAGCTTTATTCTTTAAAAAACACAATGCAGTTGATTCTCGCACTGAATCTCTTTCTATTCAGTAAAATAAATCAGCTTAAATATCAATGACAAAAATTATTGCCGATTAATTTTGTTTAAAATCTATAAAATTTTGTTTTCAGGAAACATAGAGATTAACTGCATGCATATACAAAAGAAAAGTTTTTTATGAAGCTGTTAATTTTCGTTAATTATTGTCAGCTTTCCGTTATATCTTTATATTTTTCCGGTTATTTGTTTAACAAATTTTCACGTTGCATTTAACGGTTTGTTTAATAAAAACTTTTATATACATTGATAGCGAAAAGCTTAGGAGTTATATTTTAATAATTAATGATTATTGGATATTATAGTTAATCATTTTTTTTTATTTTTGACATCTTTATAATAATTTTCATATGAAATATGAAGATTTTTGAGAGATGTAAATGATATTTCTTTAAATATAGTAATTAACTTTTAAAGAAAATATTTTCTTTTCTTTTGAATTTTTTTGAAATCCTAACTTTTTTCTCTTTTTTTTTTTTATCTTTTTATCTTTTTTTTTTTTTTTTTTTTTTTTTACTGTGTATTGTTAGGAACCGCAGCGACGCTCAAATTATTCAATCAATACCTTTTAAAAAAGATGTAAATTGTCCTTCTTTTACAGGCAAACACAAAAGCATACGTTTTGAAAAAAAAAACTAGTTGGATGTGCCAATCCCAAAACTTTCTTCTATCTCATGCGTACATTTTAATACTTAAAAAAAAATAATTACTCATTTTAATGCTTTAATAATTTTAATTCAATACCATACGAACTTTGGTTTTCATCTTAAATTTCTGCTTCAATCAATTAATCGAATTAAAAACGAATTTCCGTCTCTTCACGAGCCGATGAACAATAGAATGATAGGCGGATTTTTTTTCTTTTTTAATTCAGGGAGGACCTACATGCCTTACCAAAAAATAATTATGTACAAAAACTTTAGTCCAGTTCTAGGACTAACTTCATACACTTTTAGGTGGTGCAATATTGAAAATGGCATAAAATTTGCTATTGCAGCACCCCTTACGGAGGATATTTTTCAAATTCAGGGAGGACCAACTAGCCATAGCCATACACTTACACAAAAAATTTGGTTTAATTCGATGCATAATTCATGTACTTTTGGTCGGTACAATATTGAAAATGGCACAAAAATCGCGATTGCAGCGCCTCCTTCCGGCGGATTATTTTCAAATTCAGGGGGGACCAACTAGTTATAGCCATACACTTACACAAAAAATTTGGTTAAATTCGATGCATAACTTCGTATACTTTTGCTCGGTACAATATTGAAAATGGCACAAAAATCGCGATTGCATCGCCCCCTTCCGGCGGAATACTTCAAAACTGAAGGAGGACCTGCTTGCCACAACCAAAAACATTCACAAAAAATTTGGTACAATTCTATGCATAACTTCATACATTTTTGATGGTAGAATGGCGACATACACACAGACAGACACACAGACACACAGACAGACATTTTGTAAAAACATGTTTTTTAGAATCTCTGACCCCTAAAACGTGTAACTTCGTCGAAAACCGGAAGTCGAAAAAATTTCGATTACAATATTTTCTTCTGTTGAAGATAGAAGAAAGTAACAAGATATTTAGCAACTTAAAAGCTTCAAAAGCAGAGGGGCAAAGGAGAAATAAGTTAGTGGAGAAAGGATGATAAACTTTCGATTTCTACATAACAGAAAAATTTATATCAAATCTAACGAAAATTAAAAACCCTTCGGTATTACGTTTCACATTACTCTTTCTTGGGCTGCAAGAGTCACGTGGTATTGATTTCATGCATTTCCATTCGTGCCTTATCTGTTTCTGCGTTCTAAAAATGAGCATCATGTGACTGAACTGGTCCGAAAAAAGATAAATAGGTATTGCACTGTAGCCTTTTTTTTTTTTTTTTTTTTCGCTTAACATCGATTTACATATGCATTGCATCACAACCAGTTTCGTCCTGTGATGCAGCTGTATCCCGCCAAAAATTTCATTTTATTTTATTAAGTTAATTTAATGAATTATTTCAATATAAAATATACGTAAAAATTGTATCGAAATGCTCGTATTTTTATATACTATAAAGGAAAAGTTAAATTGAAAAAAAAATGAAATTTCTTTGTTATTATTTTTAAAATAATTTATATGACGGTTATTCAGTGCTTTTGGAATTAAAAGGTTGGATTTGGAGTCTAACACTATGCAATCAAACATTTTAATTAGTAAAGGAAATCTTCGGTTCATTGATTTAGGGAAAAGGTAAACCGTTGAAAGTTAAGAGTGTGTGGAGTAGGGAATTCTACATTCCGCAAAGGGGAAGGGAGGGCAATATAAGATTCTTTAAAATAATTTCTTGAAAAAGAAAATCTTAACTGACATTTTTGTTGGTTAGGTATACAAAGCTTTAAAAAAGTCGACAATAAAAAGCGCATTATTACTATTACATATGGCATCATCAAAATAATTTTTTTTATTCACGAATGTTTGATTTTTTAAAAATTATTTAGAGAAAATATTTATGATGTTTTAGATCCAGTATGCAAATTTCAGTTATAATATCTTTAATGTCTCTGGTGATAATCAAAATTTAAATCTAATCTCCTATACTTGGAAATTTTCAAAATGTTCAATTCTCATTCCAGTTTTACATACAGCCTCAAAATATTTTCCACAATAATCATCATGTGCATAAAAAATAAAGTTACTAAGAGTAATTGTTTATTTATTAAATGAAGATTTTTAATAATAAATTTATTTTGAATTCTGCATGTTTTTATTTAAAAAATTATTGAATTTTTATTTCATTACTTTTTTATGTATATGTATATGTACATGTTTTTTTATGTTCATATATATATATTTGTTTATTTGTGTGTGTATATACTCACCGTATGGGAGCCGCAGTATCACTCAATTGAAATTAGCATAATCTTATTACGGATGATGATGCAACTAAGGTGTTTTTCATTCACAGATGTATTAATTCAGCGGTGTATTCATGATTTATAACAGAGATGTCGTTCAATGTTGCTATTGCATCATACCCTGCTGTCTTGCTTACTTGCAGATAATTTATCGGTTCTATTTAATATAGTATAATACATACAAAAATCAGCTCATGAGAAACGGTTAACTGCAAAGAACACAAAATATTTATGCTTACTGGTTGACTAGGAAAATTTTTCATAAGCACAGCATAAAAAATAACTTTCCGATGGTTAAAAAAAGTGATTTCCTAATTTAAAAAAAAATTTAAATTGTTGCTCTAAGGAACTTAGAAAACATGAACTAATAACATAGGAAAATATATTTAGAAAACGGTCACAAAAATTATAAGTTTAATAAGAAAAGGCTAAATATAAATTATATATTTTTCATATTTAAAAAACCCTTTTCTTGTCTTCGAAAACAAAGTATTGTTATAAAGATCAATTCCATAACAACATTATAAAAATATATCATTTATTATTTTTCTATGGATGCATACTTCAATATAATATCTAAATTTTTTTATTCTGCGCTATACAATCGACTATATTCAAACTAGACGCATTTAGTAATGTGTACATACGTTTTGCATTAGAGGTATGTTTTAGAGGTTGCATTATAGGTAAACGTTTTTCTAACCTCATCGCGATGGTCCTCAAGCACACTTTTTTTTAATCTTTGGCGGCTACTATCTTCATATCCAGTTTTGAATTATTTAATCCCTGAAATATTATGATTCAATAACGCGAAAATTCTGCTCTAAAATAGAGGTGTTGAAATCAAAGAAATTTTGTCCCTTTGACGTGCTGCCCTTCGCAAAAGAGTGATGATGATTGTGATAGTTAAGTCTGTCCTAAAATTGAAACTTTGATGTCTCTGACATATTATTTAAGAAATTACAATTTGAAGAGATTTTTCGAATAATAACAACAAAAATGGAATCCTCTCTCTCGAAATGAAAACAAATTTGGCTTTTTAAACCAATTTCTGAAAAGCAGCAGTCAGTGGTGAATTTTCGTACTATTGAAACATTGATTATAATTCAAAATACATAATTTCACAAAATGAATACAACATGATGTTGAATTATGGGAAATAATTAGGTCATTTTACAATTGTAGAAACACTATTCAATACCAAAGCAGTTCATTATTAATTGGCATATTTCATAATATAATGCATTACAATGGCCGCCATAAATGTCTCAGACAGATTCTCAATGTAGATTGGGGGGAAATTTCTTAGAGAATCATCATCGGAAATCTTGTTTAAAAATCCCACAAAATAAAAAAAAAGGGTACAGAAATTTAATCTTTTTGTTAAGAAAAGATTAGAGCTAACATTGGACTAAATTATTAAGATTTTAACTTTGTCATTTAAATCAATTGTTACTGAATTCAAATGATTAGATTTTCAATAGAATGCTAATCAAGAAGGCCGATGTTTAATCAAGTAAAAAAAGAATAGAATATATAAAATTCTACTAAAAAAGCTAAAAATAAATAAATAAATAGAAATAAACGAAGTTTATCTTACGTTAAAAGTTTTATAATAATTGCAATTTATTTTAATATTCATACGCTATTTTAAAAAGCCATATGCTTTTGAAAAGGCTTTGTTACTGATGTACATTTATCTCTATAAGTGACTTCGTTTCTAGATACATAATAATAACTAACTGTTTCTAAGGATAATATATGAACCTGATTTGTGGAACAAACTGTCAATTACAAGCTACATTTTCCAAAAACTTTTATTTCCATTCATTATCCAAAAACATTTTAATTTATAAAGATTTATTTTTACATCTTAAGTCAAAAACATGCCATCTTGATGCTTTTTTTCTTCGGTGAGACATTTGGAAATGAAGAAAAGAAATGATTTGTAAATTATTCAGAATTTAACTTAAGAGTAAAATAAATAATTTACTAATTAGAAATCTGTTTGTAATTGGAAAAAGTACTATCTTAATTATACTTAAATTGCATACAAAATAAAAATTTCCAGATAAATTTTTACTCATAATAAAAAATTGTAGTCGTTAAATGAAATAGTTTAAAAAGAAAACTTTTGAATGTGCAATGATTCTTAAGTTTTTTAATAACGCACAAACAGAATTTCAATTTTTATAAACAAGTTGGAAATAGTACGTCAAACGTGACAAATGAGGTTACGCTCGTAATATAAGTGGCTTTGTAGATATTCAGAACTTGTTGCAATCTTTTGCAAAAACGTCTGAACACAAAATTTATTACGATTACATGTATTAAATTAAGTATTATGAAAAAAATATAGCATCCATCTTAAATGTGACATAATCACCATGGCAGCCTAGAATCATTACCTACCATGGTATATAATGGAATTATTGACGTATAATTGAATTTAATAGAATGGAGAAAACTTTTATTAATATCTTTTTAAGATTTGATTTGATTTTCATGAAATTTAAAATGACTATCAAAAGCTCTCCAACGAGTATACACATTATACTTCAAACCATTCTGTTGGGTAGTTTTTGTGCTGTTTTATGCCCATAGACGAACAGACAAATGGACGGGCCAGATGATAACTATATATGTATTTATATAATTACGAAATTTTCTCATAGATCATAATATAACGGAATACCTTTTAATGCATATGTAAATGAATTGCGAACGTAACATAAGTTTATTATCAATGCCAAAAACGGCATTCTAAATCTCAGTAACATCCCAGTAGCCAAACAATATTTGGACAATATTGGCTACATCTTGGAGCAATATTGGCACATTGGCACAAAACTGGCATCAAATATTGCTCCAAAATTAGGGTGTTTACATTTTGCCCTTATTCAACCAATATTTGCAGGCAATATTTTACCGATATTGGGGTTAAATTGGAAATATTGCGCCAATAAAACGACACTATTGGTTAAATATTGGAATTTCATTGGAAAAATTTATGATATAACGCCAATATTTGTACAATATTGTCGTTTTATTGGCAATATTTCCAATCAAATACCAATATTGGCATAATATTGGCTGTAAATATTGGCTAAATAAGGGCAGAATGTAAACATCCCACTATTAGGGCAATATTGGCGTTTTATTTGCATTATTTCCAATAAATGAAATATTGGCGCAACGTTGGACCAATATTGGTTTGCTACTAGGGATCAATTAAAGAACAATTCGATTACATAAAAAAAAAGTCTGGAGATATTTCGGCGTATGCTATTATTTACCCTTCTCTACAGCCCTGCATTTAAAAACTTGTTAAATCTACGTATTCTGCCAAAGTATATTGCAACTGAACATTTTTTACTCTTGAAAACATACACATTTATAGGTTATTTTTTAATTACTCTTATTTTTTAAACTAAATATACGGATTTGTCTCGTACGATCTATGATTCTCAACTCTCATTCACATATCGCAGACCATACAAACAAGCTAATTTGATCGACTTCAAAATGTTTACGAAGGATTGACTTAAACTACTAACTAAAAAATTAGCAGCGATCTCCCTGTAAATGGATTTCCATTTTTATCCTTTTGATTGGGGAATTTTAAGGCTAAGATAGATGTTTTTAAGAGATCCAATAGGCTTTTTGTCTTTGATTAAATAACATCAGTCAAACATATGAGAATACGTTAAAATAAACATGATTAAATAAACCGAGTTTTCATCTCCCAGTCTTTTTTGACAACGATAAAATAAATTGTTTTAAATCCCAAATTTTAAATGTTTCGTTTTAAATCTGATGTAACGTTCACTAAAGTTTTCTTTCTCTTCTAATTATTCACGAAAAATAATATTGTTGTCAGAAATGAACTGTTATTTGCGCTGCCTTAAAATTCACAACAATAGTTTAAAAGATCATCTCAAACTATGAAATAAATGTCTCGTGAAAATGTATTTTTTACATAAACTGTTTCGCAATTGTTGAATTTTTTACGCTAAAATAATCAACTAAAAATACTAATTGCACAGATAAATTCTAGTCATAACATAAATTCTAGTTTCAGAATGCAAAAAAAGAAATAATTCTTAAAATGGGAAAAAGGCAAAGAAAAGAAAAATTTAAATCTAAATTCCATCTTGCAAATGAAATTTTTATTTCAGAAAAAATTGTATTTTTTTTATCACGCTTACACAAAAAAGCTGTACAATTCAAGGCATCGCTGTGACATCACACGCACTTATATTTCTGTAAAATTTTAAATGTGATACATACTCCTGAAGGTCTTCAGAAATGACAGTCATTTTTTTTTCTTTTTACAAATAAATTTTTCGTTTGCACACCAAAAACTAATTAAAAGTTTCTAAAAAAATCATACAAGAATTTGCATGCGTAAAACCTTACTCTTAAAATCAACTGTCAATTTTAGCAGTTTTTTTTCAGGGCTTATTATGATTTCTTTCCATAGCTCAATGAAGAGACGCAATTTGATAAATTTTTCCTCAAAATAAAAATTCTTGAACAACAGCAACAACAACAAAAAAAAGGAGAGAGAGAGAGTTGAAATTCATTAACGTATGAGTTCAAAAGTAAAGTAAATAACATCCTCATTAGATTCAATTCTTGCCTTAAAACAGAAAATAAAGTATCCCTTAAGATCTATATCTAAAGAAAAACAAAATGCTTTTCTTTTTTTCTTCTTTCCGCAAAAACAACTCTAATGAGACAAATTGCATTCATAAAACGAAACTTTTAATGTAAAAAGGGATAGTTTATAAGAAAGCGTGTATAATGATTCGCAGAATTTTTAATGAAGATTAAAAAATCTAAACAAGCTAATTATATGTATGCAGGCTGATAGAAGTGAAGCTCTGTTTTTGTATAATTTTAAGGGGCTCTACTCACTATAAACTACAATCCCCATTGAGACGCCACAAAGTCGAAAAACATGCTAATTTGATCGGCTTTTAAAAAAATTGTGAAACAATAGACTTTTTTTTTTAATGACAATATCCATGCAAACAGATTTCATTCATTTTCTATTGATTGAGGAGTTTTAAGATCGAATGAGCTGCTCTTAAACATCTACTGGCTATTTACATGTTTGGTTAAAAAAGATCAGTTAAAATATGAAATGCACACAGTCTTTGCTTCTTGGTATTTTTTGAACCGCCGTATATGAAAAAATTTAAGTAAGACATTTTAAATGTATTATATATATATATATATATATATATATATATATATATATATATATATATATATATATATATATATAGTCGAAAAATATTAAAGTCTTAAGTAAACTTAAGTTCACAAAAAATCCACATGATCAGCGCTATAGCTGCAATAATCACGTAAATTATGTATATAGCACTTTAAGAATAATGTGTAACGGCAGATCCAAAGTCCCGTGCCATAATAAAAAATGATATCAAACTATTAAACTTTAAAGGAAATAAAAAACGAGTAAGAAAAACAGTATAAAGACAATATAAAAAGGCTGTGGATCTCATCAGCAGTGGGCAGTTTTAAAACACAGCAAATACATATGAATGGAAATGGAAAAGGACTATTATAATGTAGTGGCAGTGGGTTTCGATCAGAGTGCTACAATTTAAAAAAATCAAATGTACAAAAACATTTGAAATCATAACACTCCCCCACCGGACCCAAACGCCACAGAAAACAGCATATAACACATTTAAAATTGATACTGTCGAAATGAACAAGTATGTAAGATAACTTAAAACAGAAATAAATAAAGAGTACCCAGGCCTCAGAGAAAATTTAATTTATTTAGATTATTGTGTAATTTTTGTTTATATAATAATTATGTATATACAGGCTCGGACATTTATTTACAAAGTAATGGGATAGGAATGGGGACAAGTTATTCTTCCACGGCAGCTAATCTCTTTTTATTTTTTTATGAATATCAATTTTCAAGTGTAAATAAAGATGTTAACTTTCTGGCTTTCAGATACATTGATGATTTAATTATTTTGAACTGCGATCGTAATTTTTTGGAAATTTCATCCGATATTTATCCTGATATGCTGGTCCTAAAAAAAACTAATGAAAATAATAACGCTGCTGACTATCTCGATTTAAAAATCCACATTACAAATGATTTGCAAATTTCCATATATAATAAAAGAGATAATTTTAATTTTGAAGTTAATCAGTTGGTTAACTGGACTTCAAATATTCATAAACGTGTTTACATTAATATAATTATTGGTCAAGTTTTCCGTTACTACAAGCTCTGTTCAAATAAAAATTTATTTTTAAAGGAACTTCTTCATTTAATTAATATTTTACAATACAAGAATAATTTACCTCTAAAATTTATTAAAAAATATACTAGTTTTACTGACAGTCTGCATTTTTAAGTAATTGCTATATGATTGACAGTTAATGATTTGTATAACTTAAAGCCTTTTGGACGGTTTTACAAGGATGTCTGCAATCGTGTGGCAACGACATGGATACGAATACGGATTGATTTTGGATGCTGGTTTTTTGTTGTTTTGTGTGGCTGTTTCTCTGAGGCCTGGGTACTCTTTATTTATTTCTGTTTTAAGTTATCTTACATACTTGTTCATTTCGGCAGTATCAATTTTAAATGTGTTATATGCTGTTTTCTGTGGCGTTTGGGTCCGGTGGGGGAGTGTTATGATTTCAAATGTTTTTGTACATTTGATTTTTTTAAATTGTAGCACTCTGATCGAAACCCACTGCCACTACATTATAATAGTCCTTTTCCATTTCCATTCATATGTATTTGCTGTGTTTTAAAACTGCCCACTGCTGATGAGATCCACAGCCTTTTTATATTGTCTTTATACTGTTTTTCTTACTCGTTTTTTATTTCCTTTAAAGTTTAATAGTTTGATATCATTTTTTATTATGGCACGGGACTTTGGATCTACCGTTACACATTATTCTTAAAGTGCTATATATATATATATATATATATATATATATATATATATATATATATATATATATATATATATATATATATATATATATATATATATATATAATTTAACTAATAAACTGTGCCGTCTTAAAATTTACAATTGTTAAAAAAGATCATACCAAAATATTAAGTAACTGTCTCGTATAAATATATTTTTAAATTTTATTACTTTCTGCATTTAATGCACATTTATAAATTCCATATTTAAAAGTTTTTTTTTTCTCTTTTTGATATTCACGTAAAGATATTTTTAATGTTAGAAATGAAATATTTTTATATCCGCTGTCTTAGAATTGGCAAAAATAGTTTAAAAGATCATTTAGAAATGCGAAATGTTTCAGGTAAATATATTTTTAATTTAAACTGTTTGTAACATTATTGTTAGGCTACTTTAAATATGGTTTATTTTTTTTATTTTAGGCGGTTAACGCTTTTTAATGAATTCATTATTTTAATATATTCTTTCTCTTTTAATATTCACATGTAAATGCAGTTTTATGACGGAATTTTCAACATTTCCACGCTTTTAAATTGTAATTATTTAATTCTCATTTAAAAGTTTTTTTTCTCTTTTTGATATTCACGTAAAGATATTTTTAATGCTAGAAAAGAAATATTTTTATATCCGCTGTCTTATAATTGGTAACAATAGTTTAAAAGATCATTTAGAAATGCGAAATGTTTGTAACATTATTGTTTGGCTACTTTAAATATGATGTATTTTTATTTTTATTTTAGGCGGTTAACGCATTTTAATGAATTCATTATTTTAATATATTCTTTCTCTTTTAATTTTCACATGTAAATGTAGTTTTATGGCGGAATTTTCAACATTTCCACGCTTTTAAATTGTAATTATTTAATTCTCATTTAAAAGTTTATTTTTCTGTTTGCGATAATCGTGTATAAATATTTTAATTTTTCAATTTGAAGGAAATATAATTATTTGATAATTTGAAAACATTTTAAAATATTAATTTTTTCTGAAATATGTAAAAAAAAAGTGTCTCAAAATGCTGAAAATCTGAATTTAAAATGGATATTAAATACATAAAATGGATATTAATGGAATTTATGAGGACTGTAAATTAAGTAATGGCAACGTAGGTATAAATCAATTTTTAATGAACTTACAAGTACAATTGTATTACATTCCTTCTATGTAACCCTCAGCAAAGCTTATAACCTTTTGCCAAATGTCGGGAAACCGTTGTAGACCAGTGGTAAGGTCTTGATTGTTGATGTGAGCGACCGAGCGCCCTACTGCGTGGAATACAGACGAAACGTCATGACTCAGACCAATCTCTAAGGATAATTCTAGGACAATCCATCGGAAGTCTATGGTAAAGAGACCACTCAGGATATCAATCTGCTCTTGAGGAATGGAGAGACGAACTGTGCATTGCAAATCCGCAGTCTCATTCCGATCCGAACGAAATGCTTGAACCCATAGTGCTACTGTCCTATACGGTAAAGCATTTGTGCCACAGGTTTCCACTAATCCTCGATAGCATTCTGTTGCATTTTTGCCACGGATACCTTCGATTTTAAGCCACGACCGCTGATCACCTTTTGAAAATATGTTTTAGAGCGATGGAAACGAAACGCCTCCTTTTAATTCTACACAACATCTAC
Organism: Maratus speculifer; assembly: GCA_964019185.1. Taxonomy (NCBI): domain Eukaryota; kingdom Metazoa; phylum Arthropoda; class Arachnida; order Araneae; family Salticidae; genus Maratus; species Maratus speculifer. The sequence goes on along the minus strand of OZ025290.1, from coordinate 47,656,791 downwards.
CCTTTTAAGCAGATGGGCTGTTTTTTGCACTCTACACATCGAAAACAGCGCCAACTCACTCCTTCGATATCCTATTTGCGCATGGCCGCCCTTCTGCGAGTTTCAAGGTTAAGTTGCCACTATTTACTTTACAGCCCTCATAAATACTAAGAATTTTCTAAGACACTGGGATGCCTGCAACTTTTTATGTAGCTGCAAAAAAAGAAATTCATGTAAAAGATACACGTTTTCACTGTAAAACAAAAAATTCTAAGGTTACTAAGAATTTCTTAGAAAACTGGGATACACAGACTTATTTATGTAACTGCAACAAAAAAATTTCATGTAATACCCCGATATTCCGATAAACTTTTATTAAGCATTCATATTTTCTTAGTTTTAAAAAATTAATTTTATAGATTCGCATTTTTTTTTTTTTTTTTTTTTTTTTTTTTTTTTGTACAGTGTCGGATAAAATTTGAGTAAACACACAGATATCTGAAGCTTTATCAAAAATACACTCAAAAAAAATTTAAAGTTACTAAATTTTTTCTAGGAAACTTCAATTCCTAGACCGTATCATGTAACGGCAACAGCAAAAATTCGTATCTGATTTTGTTACATGACTTTTTTTTCTGTTATCTTTACATAAAAAAATCGTGAGCTGTAACTGGGTTGCAGTTGCATAAAAGGATCTAGACATGCCAGTTTCCTGAAAAATCCTTAGTAAACTTACAGATTTTTTGATTTACAGTGTAAACGTCTATTTGTTACATAAATTATTGTTATTGGTGTTACATAAAGAATTCAAGGAATCCCAGTTACCTAAAAAAGAAAAAAATAGTAACTTTACAGATTTTTTATTTTATTTTATTTATTTATTTGTTTATTTCTTTCAATATACCAGTGTTTGAAGCATTTTTATTGACCGACAGAAAAGTTAATTTTTTTTTACGAATAAGTGTGTCGTTTTTATTTTTTAAAAAAACTGGCTAAATAGTTCTAGCAAAACACATAAACCAAATGTTCTTCAGTAAACTGTCGATTTTAATGGTTATTTGCCGCAATCTTTTCTAGATACCCAGTTTAATTTTCACAGCTCACTAGAGATCTCTAGTTTAGCTACATTCCTTTTTTATCGTAAAAAGTGTTTTTAAGAGAAAGGCGGGAAAATGAGTTGGAAGCTGTTCAGGATCTAAGTTAAGAATAAAGTAAACAGCCTCCTCATTAGATGCAAATTTTGTCATAGCCAGACCACCCACTGGGGCCATTTTTTGAATACCGCTTTTTTTCCAACGAAAGATCTTTGATTTCCCTTTGATTTCCCTTATAAATTTTGTCGAAACCAATCTGAAAGTTTATTTGTGTTACAAATATTGTAAAATTCTCGCACGAAAGGTTTTATTAAGAAATACTGATATTCAAACAATGGAACCATACGTTACCGAAAATAAATATCAATTAAATGATACTTGATGATATCTTAAAATATTTTTTCTTAAGTCTTATTAATCGATTAACATTACATTCATAAAATAATATCTTTAATTAAAGAAAGTATTTGTAAGAGTTGTAATTTCAGGTAATTTGAGTTTGCTAAAATCTTTGACTTTTAATAATATGCAACAAGTTAAAAAATACTGTAGAAGTATAATATACAGGGTGTTGACCTGGACAGTCCCGCACCATTTTGATGTTTAAAAACTCATTAAACAGTAAAAATAGATTAAAATTAATAACATAAATGGTTAGATAGATTCAAAAAGTTTCATGACCCTTGTCTATGAACTTCCACCTGTGCCCCCTTCGTCGCACGAAGGGGGATTGTCGGCATTTTCCAGGAAGATGGATTGGGCGAAGTGGTCCAATTCCTTGGCCCCCCAGATCACCTAATATAACGCCATTGGACTTTTTCCTTTGGGTATTTGTAAAGGACAATGTTTACAGGAGGAGAGTGTCGAACATTTATGACTTAAAAGCCAGAATTACAACCGCAATAGTTTCTGTGGATGCCGACATGCTTGCCGCTACTTGGCGTGAAATTGACTGTCAACTTGATATTCTTCGTGCGATGAAGGGGGCACACGTGGAAGTTCATTGACAAGGACCATGAAACTTTTTGAGTCTATCTAACCATTTATGTTATTAATTTTAATCTATCTTTATTATTTTATGGGTTACTAAACATCAAAATGGGCCCGAGACTTTATAAAAACCCTGCATATTAGGAAAAAATATAAATTAACAAGAATAAAAACTTGTGCCGCACGTATCGAATATGAAACATTTATTATCAAATTTAGAATAATGTAACAATACTTCATCGCCTAATAAGTCTAATTGAACAATTTAGAAACGCATTAAGCATATTTGAAAACATAATTTAAGTAATTCCAATCAACAATCAGGAAATTATCCGAATTCTTTGACCAATTTTGTATATGATATATAGATTTGTATCTATGCACTGTATATATGGAAATATTAAATTCAGTTAGGATGTACATAAAGATGTCAAAAATTCTCCTGCAGGAAGTCTCTGCTAATAAGGAGAATTTTATGAAAATTCTTTTGTGCATCCTTGTATAAGAATGATAGAATTTATACACAATGAATAACTTGCATAAATTTAGATAAATTTAAAAGCGCTTACCGAAATTTAAACCGCACCTTCATCAGTTATTACACAAAGACTCTATTATGAATAATTTATTGTAAACAATAAATAGTATTATGACGAAGTAAATAAATATTCTATTTAAATATTTTTAAGTTGAATTCTCAAATAGAAAATGTAGATTAACTTAAATTTAACACATTTATGTATTCAATTTCCCACTGTGAGAGTACAATAAACGAAAGTAAAAGTCGCATTTTTTTGCTCCCTTTCTTTTTCTTTCTTTTCTTTTTCTTTGAGCTAAAATACTACAATGCAAGAAAAATTCTGTAATTCTATAGATCTAAATTTACAATCTGTATAATTAGTAAAATTTTATCTATACACTGTACATTTAAAAAAATTAGATCGGTATGTTTTCAAAATTGGTTTTTATAAAGTAACAGAAATCTGCAACTTAAGAAAAAACAAGTTGGAAATTGCACGCGAAGCGTAGCAAATGAGGTGCGTTCGTACGATAACGAAGTTTTAAAATATTCAGATCTTGCTGGTATAGTAGAGCGTACTTTGGATACAGTATAGTGGTTGAAATCTTTGCGTTCCTGTAAGTATGCAGGCAGTAATTTTTATTATACTTTATTAACGTATATCTTATTCATAAAATGTGAAGTAGTTTAATATAATTAAAACACGCCCCAAACAATGTTTCCCCGTATAACATTATTTAGTGGAATACATTTGTGTGGCCCTGTAATTTAATAATAAATATTCTCTGCATCCCAGATTGTACAGAATGTATATTTTAGTACATATTTCATAGATTCATGTCAATTCTCTTATGTTCAAATGAGTGTAACACCATTAAAACGCATTTGAAACTTTTTTTTTGCCATTGATCGTAATGTAACGGAATACTTTTAATTGTCCCTGTAATTGATCTAAGCATCCGATTTTCATAACATTCTAAATGACTCGACAAAATTATGTAATAAATATACGTTTTGAATTTCAAACGATTAAAATGCGTTTGAAGCTTTTTTCCCCATTGACCGTAATGTAACGGAATACTTTTCATTGTCCCTGTAATTGATCTATCCATCCGATTTTCATAAAACTTGAAATGACTCGACAAAGTTATGTAATAAATATTCGTTTTAAATTTCAAACGATTAAAATGCATTTGAAACTTTCTTCCCCATTCACCGTAATGTAATGGAATCCTTTTGATTGTCCCTGTAATTGATCTATCCATCCGATTTTCATAAAATTTGAAATGACTCGACAAAATTATGTAATAAATATATTTTTTAAATTTCAAACGATTCGGTTGTGTAGTTTTTGCGTTTTTATATGCGGACAGACAGACGGACAGACAGACAGACAGACGGACAGACAGACAGACGGACAGACGGACGGACTGAGAGACAACAATAGGTGCTACGTATTTACATAATTACAAACGCACCTAAAAATCTACGAAAATTATAGTAATCTTATTAAAATTTTATCGTAGAATATAAAAATTTTATTGTAGTTACATAAAAAATTCTAGGCATCCCAGTTTCCTAAAAAAATATCCTTATAACTTTACATTTTTTAAAAAAATTCACAGTGCAAACGTGTATCGGTTACATGTATTTGTGTTGTTGCCGTTTCATAAAATGTTCTAAGAATCCCAGTTTCCACAAAAAATTCTTGTAGCTTTGCAGATTTTTTTTTTCAGTGAACTAAATATGTACATATATATATATATGTATGTATCAATTTTATTTAAATTTAGCCATTTTATTTCTTTAGGAGGGAAAATTGTAAGGGAAAACTGAGATGAATCTCCCTTTCTACTTTAAATTGAGATGCAGAAGAAACAAAAACTAGTTGTACAATTTACCACGAAAAGCACCACCAGTATAAAAAACTATAGCTTCAAAAATTTTATCAAAACATAAATTTGTTTACATAAGAAACGTAGACGTATAAGTAACTAACCGTTACTGCTGATTGCACTGAGGGTTTCGTTTAATATTTCTTTCGAAATAACTTATCCCTTAATTAATAAATCCAAATTATTAATTTATGATTATTAAATTATACATAGACGATAGTATCAATAAATTTAATTTTAATATATTTATAAAAAGAAGTTACGTATTTAATTAAATTTAAAATGTTCAAATCAAATTATTTAAGTGAAATCAAAAATTTCAAATTTTCAAATTTTTATTTCAAAAGTTATTGTGCAAAAATTTATTAAACATAGATTTGCCAATGCCTGAAGCCTGTTCGGTATATTAAAGAGAAATTCGTTCTTTGGATGTCAGTTTAAATTGAATCACAAATTTAGATATGAAGACATAATTGTATGTAGAAAACATGAAACTTCATAACTTGATCAACGTTACTGAAAAAAGGTTTATACAAGTAAAATTTTCTTATGATTTTTAAATTTCGACAAATGCTGAAAATCTAATCATGTTTGTGGATTCAAATTCAAGAAAACATATATAAGAAAATTGTGAAAGAAAAATATCTTGCAACCAGAAACAAACAAACAAAAAAAATTGCTTAAATTTTATAAAGGATATTTATTCCTTAAAGGAACAATTTATATCAAAATTGGTTAAAAAATCGATTTTCGTTTTTTAGTATTAAATGAAAGCTTGCTTAATTGAGAATATTTTTGACATTTTAGTTTTATCCGTAGGGCAATTTTATCTCAAGCTCGTCAAATTTTTAATTACATCAAAAGCAATTAATGACACATATTAAAACTTTAAATAGCTTTATCTCTAAGTTAATATTTTCGTCAATTACCTATTTTAATTTTTTCTTCTTTTTAGTATTTGATATGGAAATGTAAACTTTTTTGAATATGTTCTTTATTAAATATGCGATAAATCTTCGTATCGAATTAGCTTTTAGGTTTTTTGTTATTCTTTAGAATAGATATCATAATATTTTAGGAGTTTTAAATAATATCTGATGTGGATTATTAAGTTGGTTGCATATATTCTCAACTTTGAAAAAATAAAATTTTTTGACGAAAATTAAACTTTTATAGTGTGTATAATTAAGAGCAAAAGTATTTCAAGTGACATTTTAATTATTAAGAAAAATATGAGCAAAAATGTGAACGCCCGCGCGATCAAAATAATGTATTTTGGGAGTAATCACGGCGCATTAAGTATCTAGAAAATTTTAGTTTAGTTTTAGATTTTTTAGAAAACAAATATAGTATATAATCCAGCAACCTATTGAGTATGTACATAAAAAATAATATTTAAGCACATGTGTATTCATAAAAAATAATAACGTGATTTCTTGACCAATGCTATTTGGCGTTGTTATACCCAACTATCTTAAAATAACGCCATGCAAGCAAAACTATAAAATAAGATGGAATAATGACATTTAAATTGTCCAATTCAAAAGATACAAACTCTACAGTCCTGAAAATTGTCAAAATTTCTCTTACTTACTATTAAATGCGATGTCAGGATATTGTAATAATCATTTATTACTTTATTCTTCTGACATGATAAAATTAGGAGCACCTAAGGCATGCAAATTTCTCTTTATCCTTTTTGCTTTAAAACAATGACATTAATGCTCTCTTCAGATTAAAAAATATAAAATAAACCTTCTTCTGATGTAGTTCCAACACTTAAAACAATCAACCGGAGTGATAACGCCAGTAGATGGTGTTATCATCCTGTTATGCTTATTATGCTGAATATTTAAAATTACAATCTATCTCCGCCAACACATATAAAAATTTCCACAACATTTTAGAAGTAAATAAAATGCACCATAATTTTATGCAATAAACAAAGTATTACCTAATAAATATATGGTCTTCAGATCACAGAACTTACCTTGAAAACTTTAGATCGGGCGTTTACTCTTTTGTGCTTCTTCTAGCTATAAGATCATCAAGTGAAACAAATTAACTTTTAGCATTTCCTTCTGATTCAAATCACCGAGAGCATTTCTGCGCAGAACCGCTATGTGTCATCTGCCGGATTCTTCATGATTGCATGTCGTATTAGCACTTGGCGTTTTTACCCTGCTTTGTGTTATGTACCTTGTACCTGACGACACATTATATTGAATCATAAAAAAATTAAATCAATTTTCTGTTAACAATAATTAATTAATAAAGAATTTGTAAATTGGAAATGATTGTTTAGAATGTTTGATATTTTTTGAAGAGTGTATTAGAATTTTTTGTGCTATTTTTGCATTTCTTTTATAGAAACATTGAAAAAATAACATTATATGATTGTAATTGTATAAGTGAAAGTGACAGTTTCAAGATGTATGCATAATTGGCATCTTTATGGATTTTTTAAACAGACTATTGAAAAAGGAGAAGTTTTCCATTCAACGCGTTTGCATATGTATATTTATCACGCATGCTTACTGATTACTCCAAAACTATGCGGTGGATTCATGTGATTCATTATTTAATTGAAAAAAAGATCCTCGAATTAGTCCCGTTTACATTTCATCAATATTAGCTCAGTACTTAAAAAAATTAACATTAACAACGAAATAATAAATAAATAAACCAAACATTTTTACAATGTTTTATTTCAACGATATTTCTTTCTTTCGAACAATTTTCAGACCTCAATATGCCGGGTCGTTTCAGCTGAACTGGTGTGATACCTGGTATCGGGGCGAGTGACATGCTATTTGCCGCGAAATCTGACGAGCGCATAGATACTATGGACTCTGTTTATCCGATTGCAAAAAAAGTTTTTATCTTGTTGTTTGGTACCCTTACTGTGCTCCTCAGGTTAATCTCGTAATTTAGAACGTTGGGTAGGTGACGAGACCTTCACCAGTCAAGATACCTCAAAAAGTATAATTTACAAGTAATTTGGTGAACATTGGGCTAACGATGGATTTTATAGGCAGCAGGCGCCATTAGAGCACATGTAGGTAATCCACTGTTCCCCAAATCGATGAATAAACTCCTAGAAGTCAGATTATCCTAACAGACCGAGACTATTTGTCTGTCATCGGGGCACTTGATCACTGCATGGTGGCCATGTAGTAGACACACACCCCTCGGAAAGCTGACCAGCGGTAAATACTACCTGTTGTTAGCTTCATTTAACAATCTCCATGAAGTGACGATGCGCTATTTATTTGAAAAAAAAATTGCTACATGGCGATTTTGATATCATTTTATATGTTTTTTTTTTCTAGGATTGTTGTAGGAAAAACTAAAAGATTATATTTTAATCGCTAAAAATTATCCTTGAGTAAACAATCAGTAAAAATAAATAAAAAATTTAAACCATTTAAATTTAGTCAGCTTTACTGCTCGCATCATTTGAAGAACTGTATTTTTTGGTGTAGAAATTTGTACGCTTGTGAAAGGTAAATCAAAAGTCTCTGTTAAATTTTTTAATTGAATATAAAATCAAATATTTAATTTTACATTAGACGAGATTAGATTAGATTTTATATTCAACGATCTTCAAGTGATAGCGAAGTGATCTCTTTGACGAAAAAATGCTACCCGGCAATTTGATTTTACCGGGCAGATTTTCCTAACAGACCGAAATTATTTGTCTGTCATCGGGGCACTTGATCACTGCATGGTGGCCATGTAGTAGACACACACCCCTTGGGAAGCTGACCACCGGTAAATACTACGTGTTGTTAGCTTCATTTAACAATCTCCATCAAGTGACGATGCGCTATTTATTTGAAAAAAAAATTGCTACATGGCGATTTTGATATCATTTTATATGTTTTTTTTTCTAGGATTGTTGTAGGAAAAACTAAAAAACTATATTTTAATCACTAAAAATTATCCTGGAGTAAACAATCAGTAAAAATAAATAAAAAATTTAAACCATTTAAATTTTGTCAGCTTTACTGCTCCCATCATCTGAAGAACTGTATTTTTTGATGTAGAAATTTGTACGCTTGTGAAAGGTAAATCAAAAGTATCTGTTAAATTTTTGAATTGAATATAAAATCAAATATTTAATTTTACATTAGACGAGATTAAATTAGATTTTATATTCAACGATCTTCAAGTGATAGCTAAGTGATCTCTTTGACGAAAAAATGCTACCCGCCAATTTGATTAATTGATTTCAACAATGTAGATCAATACGGTGACATTATAGACCAAACGTTCATGTCAAAGTTTTGAATTTAATGTAAAATCAAATATTTGATATGTATTTTTTAAATTTTATAAATATTCAATTAAAAAAAACATATTTCAATCAGGAATTTTATTTTATGGATGAAAATGTACAACTCCTACATATAAAGAAGATAAAATTTTTTATAAAATTCTTTGATTTTTACGTTTAATGTATCTGACTTAAAATAAAAACCGGAAGGTTGATAGCCATTATATCCTTCCATAAGATTTAGATTGTCACTTTGTAATCCTAAATCATTCTTAATATAATGCAACTATATCAAACTTCTTAGATATAAATGTTTGTCATCTAGAAAATAAAATGCTGTTAAATGTTTCTAAAGAAAACACCAATCCTCAGTTTTTAAAAATAAAATGTCCAATTTAACGGTTATTTCCCATAATCTTTCGGCGCATTTTAAAGATTTATATCTATTGATCATTGGAAACGTAGACTGAGGCCTTTTTCTTTTTTTCCGGGAAGTTTTGAAAAGAAGATAATTAAAAAATCAGTTGAAAATCATTTGGAGTCTAAATTAAGGATGAAGTAAATAACCTCTTCAATATGGCTGAAAAATAAAATATCAACAAACTGATTTTAGACAAATACACTTCCCTTTTTACTTTATTTCTTCTACATATATACAAGAAAAACGTACTGGAATCGTACTAGACATTTTAAAATGTCCTAAACATGATTTGATTTTTTTTTACAAAATCTTTGAGAACGCTATATTGAAAAAATAAATGTACTAAATGTAAATAAATTTCAAATTTAGGGTAAAGATTTAATCGTAAGATTGTGGTGATTGAAATTGTGTGTATTTTTCACAACATATGGCATTACTATTTTGCATTATTGATGATTTTTATATTGATAGGTTTATCTCAAAATCTAATGCAAGCAATTTCATAAAATTGTATATTTTATTAGACCTGGGAAAAAATAGACGCTAATTAGATTTTAGTGTATACAGCACAACAAGTGATGCTGCAGTGTTGTGTTTTCACGATTTCCATAATAACTATATATGATAAATTAAGTACACAGAATTTGTCTAAACCTTCATATTCTGTTAGATCTTGATATAAATTGATGTCAATTAATGTTTTATGCTTATCGTTCAACAGGTGGGCTTGTCTATTTGAGCTTTACATTGATACTATGACATAGCTTGCTATAATCCGTATTTCAAAGCAGATATTCATACTTAAACTTATAAAAATAAAATAAATATACTTGAAATCAAGCAAATATCCCATAGATACAAGATTCATTTTATTAAATAAATTCTCTGGTTCAAATTAAATTTATTTAAATTAAATATATATGCGGACTGTCAAGTATGCCGTAAAAGCTCTATTTCAAAAACTACAATGTATGGCCATTAATGATTGGACACTTTCAATTTTACATATTTTATCGAATATTTAAAATATATACCTATGAAATTCTTCTTTTCAATATTAAAAAGAACAGATTTGACCTCATGTTTATCAATGTTGATTTGATAAAGAAGATAACTAGAGGACTAACAAAAAGTCAAAGAACAATAATAATGTTTGGCATCACCGTGAAATTAAAATGCGCGAAATATTCTATCACTGCAGAATACAAATTTGCAGATGCTGTACAACATATTTGTTAATTTGTAAGAAGAGCATGTATATTCATGGAGATACAGTGATTTTTTTATATTCAAAAGATTTTGGCATGTTTTTAGCTTATATCATGCAGGATTTTCAATGAAATTTAACGCCAGTTTCAGAAGTATTAGAAAAATGTAATCGGAACAATACAATGCAATTAGAATATGTTAAATATTTTAGACATATGAGCAGTTGTATGAAATAGTTTTTATCTGCGCATGCGCAAACGATGAATCAACGATCTTTTTACATCATTTAATTGTCAGCACTAAGTATCAATTCGTAAAAAAAATTCCAGCCAAATATCATGAAAATTCAAAAAGTCGACATCTCGTCGACAGAGTTAGCTGATTTTTATTTGTTCCCTAAAAGCATCTAAATGGTAAGGGATTTTGCATAAATTGTCTATTTAAATATAATTATCATTTTATTTTTTATTTTTTATTGATAAATATATGTTCTTCTTGGATAACTACCAGATAGAATCTGTTTCACGATAAAAAGAACTATCAAAATCCAAATAAAATTTATTCGACATCTACTCATTAATATTTATCAGACACTCACTTTTGCCCAAAAGTGAGTTAATAAATATGAGAATTCGTGGAAAATCCCTTATCATTTTACTGCAGTTAGAGCAGTGGGGTAGTTGAAAAAGAAAATATTTGTAAATACTCATTTTTCGTAGATTAGATGTTAATTACCGGATTTTTCCTAAATCAAACTCCCGTTTAAAACACCTAACAAGAAGCCAACTTTTTGTTTTATTAAGCAGTTATAATTATTTCATTCTAGTTCTTATAGTATTGTATTTATATAACACCCATCTAATAGCAATATTTAATCAATCTCATAGTAATATTTTTCATTATGAATCAAAATAAGCTGAAATAACAGAAATAAATTCATATTTTTATTACTGGCACATCTATATCCTAGAAGTTTCCATAAGCAATGAGAGGTGTTTTCTGTGCTCCCTGATTTACGACAAGCTGTCTAGATTGACAATTTTCTTCCTGATTACAATCAAGATTTCACACATTTTCAAGACAAAAACATTTTTTTGGAAGGCTTATGGATATAAGTAAAACAGATTTTCGTAAAACTGACATAAATCATCGTTTCACTTAAAAAAAAGTATCAGTAAGCAATATATATATATGCATATTTATTTATTTTATTTTATTTTATTTATTTATTTATTTTACAACAAGCCAAATATTTTTGGGAACGGCGTTCCCAGTCGTTCTCACCCAATTGCAGCACTGAATTAGAGAGCAACAGAAAATCAGAAAACTCCATTGACTATATTTTTCTGAATTTTATGATATATTATCAAGCGTTATATTCAATAATACTTGGCGTAAATTAGTATTGGAGATAGACAGGTATATATCATTTTATGTTGCGCTAGCTGTTGCTTCTATGCTGTACTTTCAAAATTTCCTTGCTATCTATATCCCGGTATCTTTTGGTTGGAATTTATAAAATTTCATTGCCAGAATACATTTTCTCATAAGCAACTGTGATTCAATTTTGATTTTGATCTATCAGTATGAGGAACTGCTATTCCATGCTTTCTTAAAAATTGTTAATCAGATCCACAGCCAATTCAAATCCTTTACTGAGAGCAGCGTGGTTTGCCGTATTATTAAAATGCCTTCTTCTAAATTTATTGACATTTCAATTACATTATTGCCAGAAATACTCATTTTTGACATAAACTTAGTATTCAACAGGGGACTCTATTGTTCCTTATACAGCTTTTATTACTCTTTTATATTTATATTTGTAGATTCTATTATACGTTATTATTAAAAATTCAAATAATATACAAGAATTTTCTATGATTTCCACAGAAATAGTTATAGATGAATTTACATTAATGAAAAAACACAGTATTTCTGGAAAAAATAAATAAATAAAAGCCTTTCAATATATATACAAAAAGATTATTTGAAAATAAGTTTGAGTATAAAACTTCACGAGTTATATGTAAAGCCCATAAAATTGTTAATTTTATACTATATTTTTATACTATAACAAGATTAAATGAAAAAATAGACTATGGTATAAATTTATTTTTCAACTTGGCTCTTTCCATTCGAGCTTTCATGGGAAATTTATTAATTAACTCTAGCAATAACTTGGGAATAATAAAAGAAACAGTATCTTTGCAAAGAAAATTTTTACGCGTATAAATATATAAAGGAGGTGGGCTGATAAGGGCTATTTTTTGCCCATCATATACCCGAAAAAACAAAGTTTCGAATTCCGATAAGTGTTCAGTGGCTTTGCATAATTAAACATATGTATTTTTGTTTAGTATAAGCTTTACATGATAAATAAATTAGTAAGTCATGGAAATTATAGCCCGAACATAGAGTGTTTTGGCATTTTCTACATCCAGATTTTTGTGTCTTTGAGTTATTATTTTTTTTAAGAAACGCTCGATGAACCCAATTAACTTTGACGGGCAATGATATTACTCTCCATAGGCTTTCATAGGAGCATTATTTTATTGGGGTTCAGTGTGTGCTTTTACTTTTTAAAGAAAAAAATTTATCGTGCGTGAGAATAAAATGCAGTGTTATCGAATCCTTCAGATTTCTTTTGCCGTCCAAAAACATATTTACGCTGTTGAGAAGTCAATGTTGTTTTTTGACACTATTTTTTAAATATTTATTAAAGAAATTACTAATAAATATTGCTTGGATGTCAGTGACTTTGTTGTAAAACCTGACAGAATTTTTTTTAATCTGTTCTAACAAAAAAGTTACTTCGGTACTTTGATGTTCGAAAAACTGCGATCTACAGAGTGGTTCTAAGCAGTGCTCCAAATGCAGATAGTATGTGTTTCGTGATCTTCTCTCTCGAAATACTTCTATTTCTTTTCCTGGTGTAACAATAAGAGATTATGCTTCAACGATTACTGCAGGCAAGACCACAAATGAAAAATTTAATATACATTTATCAATACTTCATTGTATTTGTTGTATAAAATGTAAAGGTTAGAACTGCCTCGTTATTGTAGCAAAAGCTATTGAAACTCCAGCCTTTATAGAAGCTATAATCTATATTTCGTAGGGAAAACGATGCTGTAAAACTCATATTTCTTGATCGGTCTTCAGTAAATTGGCTCTGCAATATTTATCCTGTGTAAGTGAGAATTTATCCATGTATGAAACATATTCTGAAAGTATTTAAAGCAATATCAGAAATGTATAAATCAGAAAGTCTTAATTTTGATACACTTGGGCACTTTTCCGAAATTGATTATTACTCTCTTGAGTATATCTATGCATCATTTTAGCTATATATTTAAACCAATAAAGTTCAAAATACGTTCCTCAAAATAGAGGTCGTTGCTTTGCAGTGTTACTTGTAAAACTTAGAACTGTCTAATGATGTTCTATCCACATTATTCAATATAAGAAAAATAATAATATCTTCTGTAAAATATGCAAAAAATCATTGATTGAGAACTTTGTCCCACAACATCTTGGAATGGAACACATCACCAGAACACAGGTTATTGAAAAATATATGAGGCCTTTAGAAGGAAGATTATTTATTCCTGATGACGACAATAATGCTGTGATGTTTATTTTTGATAGGACATATATTTATATCCAGAAGAGTGCGAACTAATCCTTTCAGAGAAATTCATTCTGGTTATACAAAGAAAGACCTTTCGTTAAGCGTAGGGTATTCGTCACTACTTTAAATTATATTATGATGTCTTCGGCCCTTATTTCGCGGATTCAAAGAACAATCATGCTAACGTACTTACACATATATTAATAAAAGATCAACATAATATCAGAGAATTGCTGAAGCTAAATGATGTTGGCAAAATTGATAGATTTTTTCGGGATTATTTGGAACTACTGCAAGAAATGAATATCGAACATGACACGCCAAGATTCCCAAATAAGTCACAACAATTTTCAACAGAGGATGCTAAGGGACACCTCTCGTGACCAAAGTTTGATTGTTCGACACAAAAGTGTAAAAAACTATATTTATAATACCTGAATTAAAAAAAAAAAAAACAGTGAAACAACATCATATAATGGCACTTTCAATGTAAAGTAGGCGCAAGTGTCTTAGAGTACTAGATCCATGTTGCTTCCGTATTACGTTTTCTGGCTTACTTGTGCCATATCTCAACCAAAATTAAAAAACAAGTATTGAAGATGCTCAAATGCTATAAAATGGGGCCGCTAGATGTAGTGATTCTGATGAAACAACCTCGGATGAAGATAACCTGAACCATATTGCCAAAAGTGTCTGAAACTGAATGATTATATTTTCTGTCATTGATTATTTCCGATATTTCATATATTGAAATAAAAGTCTTTATAAAGTCCATTCATCATAATTTTGCATTTAGTGTTGTATTTACTATTGATTTTTTGGATTAAAACTAATGACATTGTGTTTATGCTCATTAATATACGTCATATTTATTTAGATAAATTTTTTATTTTCTCATCAATTATTAAACTTTCATCCAAGATATTATAATTTTCTTATTTGTTATGAGGTATACTAATGAAAAAAATATATGTCACATCTAGGTGCTGATGGGCGAAAAATGACCCTTATCAGCCTTTCAGTGGACTCTCTTTCAATGGACTTACGACAATCAGTTTCATACGAAACATAATTTGCTTTCCTTAAACAGAATTTTTATTCCCCCATCTAAATATAATCCAGATAAAGCAGTGTTAGTACGACCAAATTTAATAATGAATTCATGGTCCCCTTTTCTAATTCCAAGCTTTCTCCCAGTCATGACTACATAATAATTTAAATCATTTATTTCTATAATATAAGGTGTTTCATAACCCCTGCAAGATCCTCATGTTTTTAAGGGTCAATTTGTTTATTAAGTAAACTTTTTAATTTTGGTGGCGGCGAAATACTAAGTACTAAATAACTAAATACTTTGTAATGCTCAAAAACTCATTAACTAGAAGTTTATCATAACTCGAAGACTCTTGAAGAAGTAATTTATAAGAAAGATCTAGAGCACTCTGGATTACATCTCCTCACATAATTTTAATAAATAATAATTATGGTTGATATATTGCTTTCCAATAAGTGTAGATTCAAACAGGGAGAATCGGAGAATCGTATAATGCGTCACATCACTTTTTTAAAACGATCCAATTATCTCTTTGACGATTTCAATTTCATGTTATAGAAACAAGAATTGTTGTCAAAAAATTAGATTTGATTTTAAAGATGAACATTGAATGCTTTTAAAAGAGTATTTTTATTTATTTTTTAAAGCTATTTTTACATTCATACTTATTTTATTGAGAAAATGTGAAATCCAATAGTATTTTAGAAGTATTTTCAAGATCATCGTCAAATGCTTGTAAAATATTTTTTAAAGCAGTCTTTGCAGTGCTACTTATTTTATTGACAATTTGAAATAGAATAGCCTTTTTATGGTTTCAGAAAATGCTGTGGAAAAAGAACGCTTCGAAATAAATTTTTGAGCTCGACAGTCCAAGCAAGGTTAAAATGCACTTGTACATTTCAATAGCATATGCTTAAAACTAACAGGTTTCTTCAAATTAACTTTTGAAGCAATTGGTTAAAACTAAACTTGTTACAAAACTAACGAAAAATGAAAATCGTAATTCGAGTCCAATTCACTTCAATAGTTATGACCGTCAATTTTATGTTTTACATTAAAAAAAAAGTTGGTAGAGGAAAATATCTTGGAGAAATTCCTTAACCTTCGACGAGAAACCGGTTTGCGTACTGCTTAAGGTGCTTACAATCTTTGATTATTCTCGCCAGTAAAATTTTATTGTGAATTTTTCACTATCAACACCGAGCATTTTCGTGATTAAATTAACCAAAAATTTCTGCTTTAAGAAACCGGTGGTAAAAGGTTAAAAATTCTGTAAAAGACGCTCATCCCAAACGGGTTAAACAATATCCTGTCTGTATCATCGTATTTCCAGGATTTTACGCTGTATTAAATGGGATTGAGTATTTAACTGTGAAAAAAGTCCAACAGTAGGTTTTGATTTTAAAACCAAAACAAAATAAAATAAATGGTATAAATGAAACTATGTTTTTCCCGTTCATCACAAAATTTTTATTTGTGTTATTTATTTCTTTTATTTAATCAAAAAGAAAGTGAAATTCTTGAGAAATATTTTCATTCGGAACAAAAATAGATTGCTCTACATCAAACATAACACAAGAAATTAAAACTCAATGATTTATCAGGAACAAACACCTATAAATTACTAAGACGATTATTCTTCCACATTTTATTTCCTTCTGTTTTTTTTTTCAAATGTTTCATAAAGAAATGTTGTATTATATATATAAATAAGTGTTTTTCAACACCAGGGGAAAAGGATAATCTTTTTGATGTCGACAAATTTGCTGATGAAGTATTGCACCTCGTGGGAAAATGACAAAATCATTACAGAAAAAGGTTTCTTTGAAATATTTTATTTGAGCGAGTATTTTTTTCTTTCAAAATAAATATCGAAATGGTATTTCACGCAATGATAATGAAATATCTTCTAAGTTGAATTTATTCAAATTAATTTTGTACTCATTCCACACTGAAAATTACTTTAAATAAATCGTAAGAAAATAGTAAGAAAATAGTAAATTGTTTTACAAAATTTCCCCTTACATTTTTATTAATGACAAATAAAGAAATCTACTTTTATGCCATTTTATTTAAAAATGTATACAAACCTGTATTTAATGATACAGAAGAAACCTATCATCAAAAGTTGCCAAAATCAGGGTTATCCATCGCGGCGCCATAATGTCCTTTTGGAGTTACGTGGCGTCCATTCAAATTATATCGTCTAATTACCAGGAATTCTTTTGTCCTTCTAGAATTGTTGTTAAGGCATGCGGTGGTCCGTCATCCAAGAATTTGACTCTAAACGCATCGAAACACAGAAGGAAGAGCGAGGACCATAATAAAAGAGATAAACCGACGAACATACCAAATAATACTTACAATTTTTGTTCAATTATATGCGAAAAAGTTATAAAAATTGCCTAATTCAAAATACATTGAATGTACTGTTAAATAACACATAATCAGATTTTATTTAAACATTTCGTTCACTAAACATTTATTTCAAGTAAATTAAGTTAAAGTAAATGCCATTTAACATTTTAAAAATTTTTGCTGAATGTGTTCAAAAGTCAGCATTTGAGCTGAACTTCAATCCATTTGCGGGAGAGTAATAAATTGTCCAAAAAACCTCAATTTTTTCGTGTTATCTTAGTGTCACCAGTAGCAACTTTTCCACTCTCCCCATCATCGAAAACCATTGTTTTTCGACCCACCCTACTATAGCTGCTATGTATTTACATAATACAAACGCATCTAATAAATGATACAAAAAGAAACTTTTTTTTTAGCACATCTTCAAATTTTATTGTATGTTATTAATTTCTTTTATTTAATAAAAACGAAAATTAAACTTTTGAGGAATATTTTCAGCTGGAACAAATATAGATTGCTTTCACATCAAACGGAACACGAGAAATTAAAACGCATTGATTTATCAGGAACAAACACTTATAAATTACTAAGACTGTTATTCTTTCGCATTTTATTTCATTCTTTTTTTTTAAATGTTTCATAAAGAAATGTTGTATTATTTATAAAAATAAGTGTTTTTCATCACCAGGGGAAAAAAGATAATCTTTTTGGTGTCGACAAACTTGCTGATGAAGTATTGCACCTCATGGGAAAGTGACAAAATCGTTACAGAAGAAAGGTTTCCTTGAAATAATTTATTTGAGAAAGATTTTTTTTTCTTTCAGAATAAATAACGAAATGGTATTTCACGTATTGATTATTTCAAACTTTTTATTTTTCAATTCATTGGAATTAATTTTGTGCTCTAACCAGACAGAAAACTATTTTAAGTAAAAACGAGGAAATAATTTCTGATTTTAAAATTTCCTTTTACATTTCCATAAAGGACAAATTAAGAAATCTACATATAATCTACATATATATCTACATATACACTATATTTTATCCAAATGTGTACAAAACCGTAATTAATGTTTACAGAGGAAACCCATCATCAAAAGTGGCCTAAATCAGGGCTGCCCAACGCGATGCCCGCGTACGCCATGATGACCATTGGAGGTTTTCTTGACGCCCCTTCAAATTACATCTGTTACAAGAAATTTTAAAACTAGAAATCGTTTTTAAAAGATTCTTTCTTATGTAAATTAATTACGTTCCACATATTTTTTTTTATTATAGCGGCCAATAATTTTTCAGCTTGAAGAAAAAAAAAACTGATAGTCCTGTTTTTTAGTAAAATGTAAGTTTACTATGATTTATGCATTTTTCTACAATTATTTTCACATCATTTCATATTGTGAAGTTTTCGTGCATCTTAAAAGACGCCTCCATAGCATTGCTATGTTCCAGGGTTGCCGGTATGGTCTTCATTTTTATTCGGATGATCCGAATGTATACTAAAAACTCCGAATAGTAATTTTGGCTTTATTTAATGACATTTAGATTTTACTTAAAATGAAAATTCCTTCAAAATCCCCCCCCCTTCCAAAAAAAAAATACAATTTAATTGCTTATTACGGTGAAGTAACATTGTCTTATGTTTTATACATTAAAAATAGGTTCGTTAATGTTCGCCATTCAAGGAGATGCTCCGGTCTAAATGCAGGGGTTAGCCTGCATTATTGATCCGGTGTGATGCCATTTTATTTATGTATTATTTTAATAAAAGGTACATATTTTATGTGAAAAAAAAATGAATGTTGCGAAAACTTTTCTTTAAAAGAAAGTTAGACCTAACGAAAGATAAATTAAACAAACATTTAAGATTACTATAAAATTAAATTGTCATACATTTCATTATGTTATGTTTTATATTACTCGTTTTTTTCCTATTACGTTCCCCGAATATTTCATTTTGCTTGAATTATATTAAACACACAGTTTTCTTTTCTTTTTTTCTTTCTTTTTTTCTTTACTAGTTCTTCTATATCTTTTTCAACTATTTCAAAATCTATTTTGTGTAATTTACCGTTTTAATTTCATGATATGAATCAAGAAATCAAATCGTAACAATCATTGTCTTTTTTTAACCATTTTCTTTATGTTCCTGTATTCGTTTAACATCAGTATATCACAACTGGAAGAAATTGTAAAAGGACTCATACAGAGTATTCAGCAAGTGTGTCTTTTGTTGTTGCAAAAGAATAGCTGTTCATTTTATTTATTGAAAAACCATCTTATCAAAAATTATAAAGCACTCTAGTGATGACAGACGAATCAGTAAAAAGATAATGTCCATAAAATGTCGTTGAATCCTATTTAAACTAACCTACATCCAATGAAACAAATTTCTAATGCAGTTTAAGTGATTGTTGAAGTGATTTTTATTCAGATATATACTTTTCTTATAAGAATGTCACACAGCAGATAGTTGATTTTTAGTTTAAGGAAACATTGCATACTCGTCACTGGAGTCAGAGATAGGAAGTCTGATTATGGGAAAAATCATTAGCCTCTACGAGAAAAAGCTAAACTTTCTTAAGAATTAAGCTAATTTTATTCGGGTATGTTAAGCTAAATCTAAAACATTAACAGGTTTTTTAAGTAGTATGGGATAATAACATTTCGGAATTCGGGTAATGTAAATATTTTAAATTAAAACAAGTTATTCACATAAAGAAAAAGTTAGTTATACGAAATATTACTCAACAATTTATTAATCCCCTTTCAATAAAATTTTCTAAGATCCATACGAATCGAAGAAATAAATAAATCTTGAAGGGAAAATATTTGTATTCCTTTTGTCTATAATTAACATAATTAATAGTTTCAGATTTTCTCTAATCTATTAACAGATAATTTGAAATGTGACCCTTTGGCAATGTGTAAATAAAAACTCCTATAAAAAAAGTAGTGACAGTTTTCATATATTGTTTAATAATTGTTTGAAGAGACGGCTGATTAGATAAATGGAAGACATTTTCTTTTTCATTAAAAACATCTAGTCTTACACGTTTCCCAGACTTTTTTAGGAGCAATGTGAAATACGATCTTTTGTCAAAGATTAAAAAGTTGTTTTACTGCAAAAATAGCGGGTAATTTTTTATGTACCTATTTCATATGAGACTGCGAAAAAAAAATAATTAAATAATATAATTAATAAGTTTTGTTTTTAAGTAGCATTTACTTTTTAATGGAATCTTTGTTACCTTGTTTTATAATTCATTTTTAACCAGAATCTGTTATAAAGTCCGGTGCTGGTTATTATTTAAAAATTTATAGCTATATTAGTAATATTTTATTTCTGGGACATTCAAATCAAAATTCGTTTTCTTAAGCAAAAAAACGCTACTATACTAAAATTAAACATAACTTAAGGTTTTAAAGAAATAGATAAGGTATTAAATTAAATATAAATTTGGGCTATCCTCGTTCGCTGAAAGCCTTTATGTGCATTTCTCATCCATTTTGTCATTTAAAAAATTCTCGTGTCATTCCAAAATCCTTCATATTTTCAGATTTCTCGTAAATTTATCATTCAATTTTTTTGGATACTTCGCAAAAAAGGATTAATTGTGACGGTTTAATAAAATGCATTATTCTTTAAATCAGAAAGTTGATTAGTACTTTAACTTGTCAGAAAACATCATGTCACTGTGATAAAATATCTCTTAAAACCATACGTTATTTATGGTTGTTGTATCTAAATAAGCAATGAAAGTATCTTTTGGACAATATAAATATATATATATACTAGCTTTTTCCCGCGGCTTCGCTCGCGTTAAATGCAACAAACTATGTAATCGGCCTTTTAAAAACTCATTATTTTTATACATATTATTTTTAAACCAAAAACAACAAAACCAATTCACGAAGCAAAACTAAATCCAAAACCAAAGAGATTGTCTTATTCATTAAAAAACCAGGAATATTATAAATCTAAACTAAACGAATTAATCCAATTCGAAAAACAATACCAAATCGCAAAGCTAAACATGAATAGCTAAAAATCGAAAGTAGTTAAATCAATGTGAATAAATCGTCAAAAAACAGAGTATAGGGCCGTATGCACTATAGTGTGAAGCGCGGGCCGATGCCCGCACTTAAGTACAGATAGAGAGCACAAAACGTTACCATGTTTCAGAAACCTATCAGCGTTATCTATCGGAATCCATGAGTAACACTTTAGCTACCTTGAAGTTGCGGAATGCTCCATACAAACTTCCACCCCCACTATAGGGAAGTCGGTGGGTTAGAAAGAGGAAAAAAGTAGCCTATGTGATTCTCCATCCCTTTAAATATCTCCACTTAAAAAAATCACGTCAATTGGACGCTCCGTTTTACCATGAAAGACGGACAAACAAACACACACACACATTCACTTTCCCTTTTTCACTTTTATTCACTTTTATAATATTAGTATTGATGTGGGCATAAAGGATGAAGTGTTCATCAATAAAAGATAATAAACTCCTGGATTCAATAAGCGTGTTATCTCAAGCAAGACTTCTGTGATCATACGTGCAAAGAGGGAGCTGTTCTATAGATTTCAGCCACTGCGAGTTTTGTCATTTTGTAACGCAAAGCTCAAGGAAGCTTGTTTATGCTAACTATTAACTATCATCCTTCTGATGCGTAAAATTTCAGCAATATATGGTGTCTCTTTGTGTAGTTAACGCGGAATACTATCAATTCAATTAAAGTGGCGTGGTTTTTTTTTTTTTTTTTTTTTTTTTTTTTTTTTTTTTTTTTTTTTCGTATTATGGATGACGTCTTTCTGATGAGTAAGATTTCAGCAATATATTGAGTCTCTGTGCAATTAACGCGGAATTGCAGCGATCCATTTAAAGTGGCATGTTTCTTTAAGTTATGGTCCTTCTGATGAGTTGAATTTCAGCAATATATTGTGCCTCTTTGCGTAATAGTTAACGCAGAATATCATCAATCCAATTAAAGCGGCATGTTTTTTCGAATTATGTATGACGTCCTTCTGTTGAGTAAGATTTCAGCAATATATGGTAACTCTTTGTGCAGTTAACTCAGAACTGCAGCGATCCATTTAAAGCGGCATGTTTCTTCGAATTATGTATGACGTTCTTCTGATGTGTAAAATTTCATCAATATATGGTGTCTCTTTGGTTGGTTAATGCAGAATTGTAGTGATCCATTTACAGCCTCTGTTCAAATATGGTTGCTATTTCCTATTCATTTTTGGATATTGTTATTTGGATATAAAATTATGACCATTAAATCGTGACTAAGAACAATAGAAACACTTTTACATTAATTCTCAGAAAATTTAACCAGCGACATAGGAAATGTTGTTTTCACGCACCAACGAAATGGCAATAATTCTTCTGTAAATCTCTTCCGAATATTCAAAAGATAATATTTAACGTCATTTTTAGCAACAGAGAAACGCTGTTTTTTTCATTTAGTTATTTTTCTATTTTCTAAATAATTTCATTCTTAATATATTTAATATAATTTTTAGAATTATTTTTTTCATTTAAATAAACAGAAATATATAAATTTGAATTCTGATTCAGTCTTTTATAAAATATTAATTTAGATAAAAGTTTAAAATATTTAAAATAAAAATTTTAAAAACAAACTATGTATATTTTATTTAAAAGAATCACAATTTTAAAAATAAATATATATATTTTTTTAATTTGCTGAATAAGAATTGAAATAAAATAATTGAAAAAGACTTGTTCCAAGTTTGAACCAATTATATTTAACGGTTCTTGACTTATAACAATTTAAAAAGTGGGAAATGGTGGAAAAAATCTTTATGAGGTAAAACGCATTTTCAGAAGTCGTTTCCATAATAATCATTGCTTGAAAACGAGATTTTGAAAACCATAAAAATAATATATCCTGTTGCAGTTAAGGTAGAAACATGATTTAAACGTGCGTTTAAGCAGAAGAAAAAAAAATAAATTTTTAATGCAATAAAAGTTTTTAGGCGAGTGTTATTTAGTGGAGATTTTTGTGTCCCGAACTCACTTAAACTGAGATAAAAATTAATATCTGGGTTTCTTTTCTTCATAAATTGAGATTAATGCCAAAGATGTTTAAGATTCAAGTAACTGTAACATAAATTTTAAATTCTGTATTTATAACAAATAAATTTTGATAAAATTTAGAAAATCAAGATTATCCTGAATAGCATTTTTCAGAATTTTTCTTTTATCAGATGAAATTCAGATCTTAAAATCTAAATAAATTATGCTTGTTCTTTTTTTCTCACTTTCCGTCTTAACAATACCCTGCATAAAGATAACTATTACAAAAAATTGCAAACAATCACAAAATTCCATATTTCATAAATAAATAACGAACACATGGTCTGAGAATTTCGTAAGCCAAACAACGATATGCTGGAAAAGCTATTTCTAATTTTCTGTGTCTCCCACTTCTCGCGCCACCGTTCTGTAAACACGCTGAAGTTACGGGGAGAGCCTTATAGCAATATCCATAACTATTTTATTCTCTGCGTCCTAAATTTATCTTACAAACGTGAAAACAATTTACTATGCAGTCTTCCTGGAGGCAACTGTTTTATTTATTTTTCTTTCCTTAAGCATATGCCTTACGGTTCCTCATTATCGATGTTTAAAGAAAAGGGTTTCAAGGTTTTCCGGTTTTTTTCTTTCGCTTACAACAAAATGACCTATTGCCCTCTTTGCTATAATAAATCGACTACAAACACAGAACATTATGCATTTTTTTGTATGTTTATAATTTTACTTTTATTCTATATAGGGGATAAATACTGCATTTACCAAAATTTTCTACTTTAGAGATTTGGTCGATTTACATGATTTCTGATTTCCTATATACGAATGGGCTACTTTGGAGAAACGTCTGCCTGTCTGAGATGAAAATTTTGTAACCCTTCTAACTTAAACACATGCATGGATTTTGAATCAACATCATATTCAGATAAATTTGCGCTGATGGTATTATGGGTATTTATGGGTATATATGGGTATTTTATGGGTATTATGGCTATATTAGGGTGGGCAGAAAAAACTTTTTTTCGATTTTCGATTATGGCGGGTGCGAAGAAGTGGCCACTGCTGGCACTCAGTTCACACAACAAATTTGAGATTTTTTGGACAAT
Organism: Maratus speculifer; assembly: GCA_964019185.1. NCBI lineage: Eukaryota > Metazoa > Arthropoda > Arachnida > Araneae > Salticidae > Maratus > Maratus speculifer. The sequence continues at coordinate 47,632,190 of OZ025290.1, read as the reverse complement.
TCCTTACCCTGCCGCAAATGGCTTGAAGTTTAGAAAAAATACTGATTTTTGAACTTTTTAGCAAAAAATTTTAAAATGTCAAGTTTATTTTGGTCGTATTTAATTGAAAAGATATATTTAATGAGTCAAATGTTTAAAAAACCTTTAACTATGCATTATTTTAATGCTATGTTCTGTAAAAATGTACAGCTTTTAGTTTGTTTTGCGTTCGGTACCAATGCGAAACAACCCAGAACTCACCACGAGGAGCTAGCTGCACGCCGAGTTTTACCCGACCTTTTACCCACAGAATGTTATATTCAAAATGCACTGAATCGCATTTATGCTACAAAGTCTTTTTTAGAAATGAACGTTGATATCTTTTTCCGTGCTGGCAGTTTTGCTCTAATGAAGGTATGTCTTTCTTTACTCCCGCATACCTTTGATGCAGCTTCTGTCACAAATTTATTTACTCTTTCCACAGCCTGGAAGTGACTTGAAAAGCAGACTACTGATTCATCCAACATGGATCCTGAAATTACGTTTTCTCTACTTTTTTCTAGTGAAAAGTTTTTTTGTTGTAAGAGGTTCGCTGATTTCGGCGGCGACCCACTCAGCACACTCATAGTGTTCCGTTACTTTAAAGTTTAGCTTTGGAACTTGAAACTCTCGCACTGTATTGGTTTTTATTTTATTTAAAATCGGCATACTTTTTTCTTTTTATGCCATTCTTCTAATATATTGTCTATCATCGGTTGCCGTTGCTATCAATAAATTCTCGGGATGACCATAGTATCCATTTGTTTGGATGACTGAATGCACTGTCTCCTTTAGGTCATCTGGTAAAAACGTTGAAAGTTTAACTGTCTGCCACATATGTCTAGGTCCGTCCGCGTAATATAGCCTTTTCCTTACAGAAAACCACACGGGCGTATAAACTCGTTTCACGTACCTGAGCGAGATATTTTAACGCTTTATCAGGATTTAAACTACTAATGTATGAAGGAAAAATTTTGCACGCAGTTGTGATCCATCTCGATTTGACAGTTGGTACAGGTTATCTGTTTTCCATTTCTCGAGGACATACTCCGATTGAAACTGCTGCATAAATATCAAATAAGTACTTTTGATCGGTACTTAGATCTTCAGTATTTTCCATTTCTGATATCCATGAAACAGCAATAGGCTCGAACAAAGTGGCATGTTTATTTTTCACACCCCATTAGTCTAGCACCGATTGGTTTGGCAAAGGTCTTAGGTCCCGTGGTTTCATCATCAAGATTAGAGAGTAGATGTCGAAGTGGGATATCGTTCATATGAAGAATGCATATCAAATGTTGGAGCTGCCTTCCTAGTTTTTTTTTTCAAGACAGGTAATGACACCATTGCGTTTTCCTGTATTAAAAGTGGTGCCATCACACCCAAGTGCTGTCAGTTCCGAAAAATATAACTTGTGGTGACTTGGAAGAATATATAATGATTTTGCTATTTCTTTTCCGTGACCGGAATGAGGTATCAAGTTACCCAAGTATTCCTTACCAGGTTCAAACAATACGGTGATGTGTTCCTGGCTTATCTCTCGAAGGTGCCGCTTTTTCTTTTTTTTCCATTTAAATATATTTTTATCCTTTCTATCATCAAAAAATATGCTTTTAATTTTCCTTCTTTCAAGAATTTCTTCTGCCTGTATCTTCTTTCCAAGTTTCTATTTCTCTCTTCTGACTTTGTTACGATAAAAACAAGGTCAGAAGAGAGAAATAGAAACTCGAGATTCGTATCCTCTTCTGTCATAACTTCTACATGGTGAAAACAACCATTAGTAGTGGCGCATGATTATCACCATAAGTTGGCAAGTGCAATACATTCAATATGCACGAAGCCTTCAAAAGGCTACTTTTCACGAAATCGCTTATCTTTACATTAACATAGTCCTTCATACTAGCCTAAACGATCCAAAAAGCACTGTATATCACTAGAAGAAAGTTTCACGTTCACACTGAACAAACGTCGCAGGTAACTGAGCATGGAGAAATAATAAGAATCCTTTATCGCATTTTGGCTCTCATCAATTTCGTCCTTCACTCCCTCAGTATTACGACAAGTGATTGTGTTCGCTTAGAGTCCTTCTTCACCCCCTTCTCACATTCCAGATTTGTTTTTGAAGTATATTGCTGTCCGTTGCTCAAATATATGACCTTTGAGACATATAAAAAATATAAAGAAGACCAAGGGACATAAATAAGAGAAATTAACGATCGATTCAAACAAATACAACTTTTGCCTATTATACGAGAAAAAGCTATAAAAATAGGCTAAGTTATAATACACATAGTTATCAAATAATGCATGATCAGATCTTATTTAAACATTTGGTACATTAAATATGTCTTTCCAAGTAAATACAACCAAAATAAATTTAATTTAACATTTTTAAATTTTTTTCGAAAAAAGTTCCAAAATGAGCATTTTTGCAAAACTTCAAGCCGTTTGCGGCAGAGTAAGGAAATGTCCAAAAAATCTCAAATTTTTTGTATGAACTGAGTGCCACCAGTGGCCATTTTTTCCGCTCCCGCCATCATCGAAAATCGAAAAAAAGTTTTTTTCGGCCCACCCCAGTGTATATGACTAGATATAAGGCGCTGTTACTCCGTGTTGTCCCCGATTTATGTAATATCTATACCTCAATAACTAAAGGAAAAAATCGCATAATATTCTATAATCAATAAGACCTGAACATGAATTTGTTCTAAATAAATTTTTATTTTTCCCCCGATTTATGTAATAACTATGTCTCCATAACTAAATAACCAAATCACATCAAATTGTTTGTGGGGCGAGTTTATTGCGTAGATGTTTGCCATGCAGCAAACGGTGGACACATTAAACATTTATAATAACATTTATAAAAAATAAAAATAAAAACTTTTTTGAAATTTACTATTTTTATTGGTATAAAGATTGTTCATTTTGGATTTGTACTTTAATAATACAATTTTTTGAAAATAGGTTCAACACTTACAATTATCCTGTGTATACATATATATATATATATATATATATATATACAATGTTATATAAATAATTTTACAAATGTAACCAAAGTAACTCAGATATTACCATAACAACAAGGCAATGAATCCAGTATTTTTACAGTCATCCTATTAAAATCATTGAAGCGTGAAGTGATAGAGAAGACAGTTTACCAAAATCATAAAATGCAAATGGATAAATAGACAGTAGAAGGCTCTTTTACTAAACCACTCATCAGGGGTGCATGATTTAACAAAAAAGCAAAAACATCCAACCAGTTATACTATTATTTTTAACACAATCAAACTGATTGGTAAAGTTATCATACGAATTGATTATTTCCAGCTGAGCAAAAAATTGCCCAGGCCGGGAATCGAACCCGGATACTTGGCTTACAAGGCCAATGCTTTACCTGTCAAGCTATCTGGGCGATACCGGGCTGGGATTTTTTTCGCTCAGATAACCTTATTGGTCGTAACATCTGGTCTGTTATTTGAAACAGCATGCAGAATAAACCGCAGGTAATGGAACTTCATATAACGATGGATACGTAGGTATACTATTATTTTTAACACAATCAAACTGATTGGTAAAGTTATCATGTAAAAGCCTTGTAAGCCAAGTATCCGGGTTCGATTCCCGGCCTGGGCAATTTTTCGCTCAGCTGGAAATAATCAATCCAACCAGTTAGTATTAAAGATCGTGCTATAAGCTACAGGGCATATTATATTATACATGATAAAACGCGTGTGTATAAATCTGTGTATGTATAATAATTTTGTTTGAAAAATAGTAAATACATCCTTCAGACAGAAGCACTGAAAGTCCCCTAGACGGATGTATAATTAAATATTTCTTAAACAAATTTCTTATGTATTTTGTCATCCGTTTCAATGTCTTGAATCGAAAGCACTTAAGTAATGAGATTTTTCTTGAAATTCGGTTTTTTGCTTTTATAATACTTTGCATTTTTTATGCTATTTACAATAAATATTAATATATTTCTAAGGAAAAATGTATGAGAATGCATAATTTAATAAAATCATGCATTAAATTATAATATTTTTTTATTTTATATTTTACTTAGAAAAACCATATTTTGAATTATCATTTTTATTTATATAATCCTCCCCCACTGCTATCTCCACACACGCATACTTAAGAAATAAAAATGTATCTGTTAACTTTGCTAAAATCTTATAAGCCCACCCAATATTTTTCAAAAGTTGGTGCTATTGTGTGTAATCGCTAATATCATAGCAATTATATTTGGCAGTTGGTGCGAAAAATTGTGTTTCGTTTTCTATCGATTGTATACGCATTAGAAATGATAACTGAGGGGCCTTATCGAGCCCTCAACTGGTTTGGCGCACGGATCTCAATTCCCTTCTTGTGGTTTTACTTAATAAGACTTAGTTCCCTGCGCTTCAAATATATAGGGGAGATTGGGGCACATATGAACATGGATATGAACGTCGCAATTTTTCCCAAGGCATTATATGTTTTTTATTTGAAAAAAATAACAGAGACGGTAACCAAATCGTAAAAAAATTCTGAACCTCTTTGACATTTTGTTTGTCCTCAGTAGCTAAAACACTGTTTATAAATCTCAAAAGTAGAATCTCAGTTCCAATATTATAAGGTAATAACTTTAGTAATTTATTAATTTATTGAAATTTTAATAATTTAACACATACTATGAAAGTTATTAAATATTTTATAACAATTTTTTTCCTTCTGAAATTGAGAAATGTTAATGATTTATCAATTTTCTACAAACACATCTGTCAGCAAGTACATAAAGTCCAACAAGCTCGTTTACGTTCAGTCATAATTTAAATAATTTTTAAGGTTTCAAAAATGAAATTAGTGTTATGTATTATTATACTAAATAATTTGTATCAAAATTTTTTATTCATTCATAATAGAAAAAGTATTACGTTAAACAACATTGACTTTTCTTCTATTTCATTTTTTCCAAACTTACATTAAAGGCTCATTTTCATCTTTAAAACAGCTATATATTTGATGCTATGAATGGAGATAGGTATCAGTAATATTTTACGAAAGTAAATTCTTTAAACTTATAACTATCGTAAAATCTCGATTGTATACCCCTCCCTTCTCTTTCAAAAGCAAAAGAAAATAAGCTTGGGTGGGAGTTCATAATCGATTATATATTTTAATAATCAAAATGCATTTTTGTTTAATTGTAATATAGAAGTAACCAAAGCACATACATAGTTGCGAATCTTCCGTATTTTGGCAGATTTCCGATAAATATTATATAAATACTACCTCCCTAAAATCCCCCTCAAACAAAAATTCTTAATCAAAATTTAAAAGCTTTAATTATTTTTTTAAATTTATTTCTTTATTATTATTTATTTTATTGCAACAATATTTAATCAATCATCTAAGTTTCCCCTAATCTACTTTATTTTATAATCGTTTGAGTAAACATATCACCCAGAAATTAGAGAACTATACATGTAAATGTATATATATATATATATATATATATATATATTTGGTGAATTTAGAAGATAATATAACTAATGATTCTGATGACAAAGAAATAAAAGAATAAAAAGCATGTTAAAGGATATCTTTTGTTTGTGTTCACATGTGCCTCACGCTTGATCACAACTACCCAACTGTTAGGGCACATGTGAAATTTGTTTTTAATTCATAAAACTATTATAAAAAGCAAGATTTAGAAAGGTGTTTTTTTATAAATTATCATAAGTAAAAAAAAATATTTTTACTATATTGAGTAATTTTTATTCATAGAAATTAACTCAGTTATAATAAAAAGCTATATTTATATATGAAATATCCACTCCCATCTCTCCTATATATTTTTTCAGTTTTGGATTTGAATGTACATATGCAACCAGTAATGTGGTTGTACAGAATTTTAATTTTATTGACAATTCACTGTGATTCCAAGTTAAATTCAAAGAAACGAATTATAAGTCTTATTCGTAATCGTGAGTTTGTATGTTTGCACTGTTTAAATTAAAAAGCTTATTAAATTGCGTTAAAAGAGTTTATTGATATTTTATAGAAAAAAAATTGTAAATCTCACAACATATAGCAGTTCTATCGTATAAATCACATAACATTAGAACGTAGATAATTTCTTTTTAACACTTTTCAACAATGTTGAAAAGCGTTTATCATTTCGGTTTGTCTGTCCGTCTAGCCGTCTAGCCATCTGTCCACCTGTCCACGAGATATTACACCCTATCAAACATTTATATGCATGTATTAAAATTTATATGCATTTACGAATTGCACTAAAATATGCATTCTGTAAAATTTGAGTGAAAATAATAATTATTATTCATTTACAGGACTATACAAAAGATTTCAAATTGTGTATTCCATCCAATGTACTATGTACTTCGATGATAGCAGATAGATGGATGAAGTTCCTTTTTAATTATAAATTGCGCTTTTAAGTTTCACTAAATTTATACAGATTATATGGTATGTATAAATGCTATAGTTGATATGCAAGGCTGCACAAAAGAGCTCGTAAAGGTTATTGAATGTAAGCGTGATTTAATTAAAAGTTGGTTTTAAATAAGTTATGTTATTTTATGTTGAACTGCATTCATTTTACTAAGAAATGCTTGCAGAATATAGATAAAATATTATACAAGACCGCGCAAAGAATTGTATACATGGTTGCTTATGGATGATAATTTCCAGAAATGTGATGTCAGTTGTCTTAAGAGTGTTTTAGCTGGAACAAAATTTTAGCTTACTGGCGTATAATTACTAGGTAAACTACAGGGTTGAACAAAAGTATAAAAGCATGTTTCCATCTATTAGCAGAAATTGGTGAAATTTTTTTTCAAGCTGTTACACATTTTCTAACTAAACTAATTTTTTCCATTATATATTATATATATCAATCCTCAGATCAAACACACGGCTGTTCAAAAGTATTAGAATGCATATTTGGCTATGGACAGTAACATTTTATTTCCCTAAATAACAAAGTTTTGTTAAAGATTTCAGGAAGTGTTGGAAAGTGTTTTGTAATTTATGCTTAATGCATGTTTTTGCTTACCTGTTTTTTCTGAAAAGGCTGTTCAAATGGTAATCGACAATGGTAAACGTTGATGTAAATTTCATCAGGGTAAAATAATGGTATTTTTGTTTGCTTTTGTTTAATATTCGTTAAATTTGCTGCATCAAAAAAATTAAATTATTTCAGTTTACAATAATACTTCCCGTTTTAAATATATGACATACCGTTTTGTGTAAATATTTTGACAGAAAATAAATAACAAACTTTAATAAATGATTATGTACTGCGCGTAAGAACAATCTGGCTTAAAATAAACGAGAGTAACAACAATAAGTATTTTCTTACCAAAAAAAAAAAGCTTTATTTAGGAAATTTTTTTCGCGTCAGAATGCGGCTCATTCCTAAAATAAGAAAAAAAAAATCATGCATCAATCATAGATTAGGAAGCACTTTCCAACACATTCAGATTAATTTAACAAAACTACACCGTTTAAAATATTAAAGTATTAGGTCTCATTTCACAATATGGAAATGTATAACGCATTTTAAAACCAAATTTCAGCTGTTCCCATCTACAATCGGAAAATTATCTAAATTTTTCAGCAGCACTGTATATGATATAGATATTTGTATCTATTAACGATACACATTCCAAAATTTTGTTTATTTAAGGGATACATACATTTCAGAAAATTCCTCTTTAGCAATTTCCTCTAATAAAAAGAATGATATGTGAATACTTTTGTGTAGCCCATTATTATAAGGTATAGAATTTATGTATAAAAAGTAATATGCAAAAAAGTAATTAAATTTAAAAGCGCAGGCCGAATTTTAAAACGTATTTTTCAGCAGTTATTACGCAAAGACAGTAAAATAACCGATTTATTTTGCGTGTCCCTGTAAATTAATAAAAAAAAATGCTATGAATGCTCTATTTTAATGTTAACGTAGTGAAATTCAGTGATTTATATCAGTTTTAATGCAGTTGAAATAGCGTCATGTCATTAAACTACTCTCCAAATGATTTATTTCCATGTATCATAATGTAATCCAATTTTTTTAGTATCCCTGTAAATGAACCGTTAATTGTACATACTTCATATACAACACCGAACATGCTATCGTAATCCTAAATAAGATTTATCAATTGCATGAAAATCCGAGTATACAGTGCGTGTCAAAAGTTTAAGCACAATAAAAAATTTCAAAATAAAATTTTATTAATGAGTGAAAGTTACTTTCCTTTCACATAACCTACAAATTGTAGTTTTAAAAAGATAGTTAACAGTTTTGCGCTATAAAATTTATCTTAAATAATAAAATTTATCAAAACAACAAAAATGAGTGTGTCATAAGTTTAAGCACAGTAGTTTTTTAGTCTTTAGCAGAACAAGAATATAAAATATTAATTTTTGATTATTGCTCTTTTCTGCTGAGTTACTTTAAATATACGGTCTTCCATCGATAAAATGAGGCTCTGTATTGTTTCTGGTTTAATTTTGTACCAAACGTTGTCAGTGATATCTTTCATATCTGTAACTGAAGAATACTGCTTTCTATTTGGATAAACTGCATGAGTGAGAATACCCCACATATTTTCTATAGAGTTTAAATCAGGACTAATTGCCGGCCATTTCAAAACAGACACTTTTTTCGACTTAAGCCACGATGAAGTTGAGTTTGATGATTGAATCGAAGCATTATCATGTTGAAATAATCATTTCTCTCCCTCCAAAATCCCAGCAACAGGAAGCAAATGATTGGCAAGTGTCTCTTGATAGTTTTTCAGAGTTTTCACGCCCACTGATGAATGCTAGAGATGTCTGACCATTGAAAGAGATAGCCCCATACCATACAGAACCACCATAATGTTGTTGGCTAAATACACTCCAAAGTTCTTTGCTGAGATTATACCAATAGTACTTAAACCCATCAAGGCCATCGAGGTTTCATTTTTTTCATGACTGTGAATATCATATTCAGCCACTTATCACCAAATGACATAGGCTCTTTGGCCCATTGCAATCTAGCTTTTTTATGATATCGTTTGAGACACGCTAATCGAGCCATTTTACAGTATTTGATGTATTTGAATTCCAAAACTCATCTATGAACAGTTTTTTTCGATATTTGTCTTCCAACTGCATGTTTTATTTGCGAAAAGGAGTAATTACCAGTTGAAGCCAAATTTTTAATGCGGCTATCTTCGCGCAAACTAGTCACCCGCGGACTTCCAGCGCGAAATTTTTGTTTGAAATCATTGCCAAGAGCCAAAATTTGATGAATACCTCGTTTTGATATTTTTAATGCAATTGCAATTTCCGAAACAGACTTACATTTTGCTCTCACACTCCAGATTTTCATCACCTCCTCCTCTGAAAATTCTTTCGACTTAGGCATTTTGTACTAACTCAACAACTGATTGCTTTTTATACACCCAAAAATTGTTTGCGTGCGCAACCGCTTACGCCAGATTGTAAAATTTGCATAATAATAAAAAATTTAATAAAATTATGCATTTATTTTTTTTCTATTCTTAAACTTCATGGTTTGGAATAAAATTTTAAACTTAATTTCAATGAATATGGTGTTAAAATAGATATTATTAACATATACAAGACAGATATTGAAATAAAGTGATTATTTAAAGTTTTATCTTAAAATTGCTATTGTGCTTAAACTTTTGACACGCACTGTATTTACGGGAGTTAGAGAGTGGACAGACAGACAGACAAACCGAATGCAAACCACTTTTCAAGTTTGGAGAAAAGTGATAAAAATGCATTATGCTATCTTCAATAGACTTCTCTTTCAGTTGTGCATTCAAGTATCATAAAAATAAAGCATTTTTTTAGAGTAACTGTAACTCTTAAAAGGTATTAAAGAACCTGCGCATGATTTTATGAAAATAGATTGCATCAAGTTTAACTATTTTTATACCGCGATAACATTGTTAAAACAGCTTCTTAAAAAGAGGCCAATATCTACTCATTTTTAAGTACCTAACTTCTCTTTTTATCTAGCTTGAATATGTGAGTTTCAATGAACTAGATAAATCAATGTATATCAATATACATCCATATATAATCAATATCTTGACTTCATTGAAGCCAAAGAAATATTTTTGGTTTATTTTCTAAAATAAATAAAACATAAAAATATAGCATTACTTAGCTCAAGTAAAAACAAGAAAATAAAATGTATTTTTTATGTAAAAAAAGCATTTATGAGAAAAGATTGATGAAATTCTGAAATATTATAATATCATGTAAAAACTTCAAAAACGCAAGAAAAGTAACATTATCCTGTCAATAATATCGAAATATACAAAAAAGATATCATACATTATAAATTATTTCTTAAAGGTGTTATTTTATCCATGAAGTTTATGACATTAGAGTATTATTATTCTATGTCAAAGGGTAGGACATATAAGTTTATCATATTTACACATATTATGTAAGTTTTTGACTAAGGTGAAAAAATTGTTGTTAGAAAAATTAAATATACATATATATATATGATCCTCTTAAATTGATAATAATAATAATAATAATAATAATCCATTAATTTTGTTCTCGGACAACGTGTGTGAATGGAGGTATGTATTTCCATAAGTTTTACGACATCCATTGAATATATTTAAATATTATTTTTACTTTCTTCTATGTTTACAAGAGCATTGGAGTATTGGATTCATGAAAAATTTCAATTTCCGGTTTTCAATAGATTTATATGTTTTAGAAAGTCTCGAATACGATTTGATGATTTTTAGAAAATGTCTGTCTGTGAGTCTGTATGTCACTTTGTAATTCTACATGAGACAAAACTTTTGTGAGCGCTTTAACTCAAGAACTAATGCGCGAAATTTCAAAAATTTTATATTCAATTAAACTTTGATATATATTAGAGCTGATTAGTTTTGGGTGTATAGTCCTCAAGGGGTGACATTCTCAGAGGGTTTAAGTGGGTGAAAATGATGCCATAGTGAAAAGGAAATGTGTATTTCATTCAAAATTGTAACTCAAAAACGTGACATTAAGTTTGGGAATATATTTATTAATAATCTATTGAACGGGGAAATATTTTTTTTTAAATTTTGAATATGAATATGAATTGTATTCATGAAAAATTTGCGGTAAAAAAGATGTTATTTTTAGATTTCTTGAAAAATATATATATAATTATATCATGGTGGCGCAATTTTCATAATAAAAATGCGAAATTTCGTTTAAAAACACAAATCAACACTAATTTGAAGAACAGTTAAGATTATTATTAGAGAACAAGCAAAATTGGGTGTTTGAACTGTAAATTTATAAAAGTTTATTTCTCGCGACTAAAGTATTTTTACCTTAACAGGAGCATTTTCACGACCCCTTTTTTTTTTTTAAATTATTCTTTTAGTTAATTTCTACTCGAACACATCAAACTTTTTTTTCCATATAATTTTTTCTAACCATGAGTAAATAAAACAACAATTACCGAAGTTACGATTTTAAAAAATACGATATGAAGGAAAAAAATAAGAAAGTCATTCATGCGCATAAGGTTTCTGTAATTTTAGTACTAATTGAAACAGTACAGCAAAATAAATTCATAGTGTGCGTAATACTTATTTGCATACATCCGTTTGTTTCGGATTGAGAAACTTATCAATAAGCTATAAAAACCACTCGCAACATTAAAAAAAATCCATAACAGGGAACGAAACTTGGTTTTTATAAATGCTTCTTTAAATTTCGAAAATATATTGGTTTATCTTTCTTAACGTCAAAAAATGCTTGTCAAGAACGTTGATAATTATACTGCATAATTTCTTTTATAATTTTGTTATTAATACCTGGATTAATGGACTCAGTATAATATATACATATTGAAACTATAATCTATACTATATTTTTAGGTCCATGTTTACACAAATCATTGTCATAGTAGATCATAAAAAGTGTTAAATTTTCAATATAGCATTGACTCAAAAAAAAAAAAAAAAAAAAATATTAATAATTTTAAATTTCTATTTTCTTATTCGTTTTTTATATTTGGAAAAAGATTTTTTATATTTAATTCAGATAACTTTTTTTTATAAATCTTAATATCGAAATTTCAAACAAATATTTAACCTAAAAGGAATTGTTAAGATTTGTTCTTTTAATGATTTCACACGTTGTGTCCTTTAATTTTATATTATGTATTGATGGAAAAGTAATTCATTCATCACTGTTTCAACATGCAATTTTGTCTGATTTTTGACCTGTGACATTCAATAAACTTGGTTAAAAGTGAGAAATTGTTGAAAAATCGGCTGTGAGTAGCTAATTGTTTAAGGGAATCCGGGGATCAAAATTCTATTTTTATTTTTATTTATAGAGATTTTGTTATGAAATTTTTTCTGAAATATATTTTAATATAATAAAAATATTGAATGTAAAAAAATTTGAAATTTTTTAAATGTTTTTTTAAGAATTTAAATTTTAAAAATTTAAACATACATAATTTTTTATGTAACTCTGAAAGTACTTACTCGATTACAAAAATTTTTACACTTTTGTATACAAAAAATGTGTCATTTTAAATTGTCTTCAGAGTTTTTGAAATTATAATTAAGAATTCCATTAAAAAAATTTTAAGTAAGAAAATTAAGATTTTTTGTATAAGTGAGTTTTGCATTAATTAGCATATTTTCACAATTATCACTCAAAATAAAAAATCCTGAAAACAGTTTGTTGGAAGTATAGTATAAAAGCTCTGTTAAAAATTTTATACATATATCTTGCAAGGAACTTTGTATATATCCTTTCAAAGCTGACAAATCGTAAAAAAATTCATTCTGAGATCAATCAAGTTAAAGTTCTCGTCAGAGGGCAGCTGATGCATCGTTTCTCAAGGCAAAATGTGTTATATCTCTGGATCTAATGAGGATAAAAACATGCGGTTTGCGGTATTCAACAGTAAAAGCACAGTGTTTTTAAGCAAATAAAAAAATCCAACTTTTGGAGACTCCTTAGACTCGTACCCCTTTAAAGCAAGAAACAGTACGATACTCTGTAGAGTCAGCATCTCTTGCTCGGACTAATTACTCTCTTGTTTTTTTGTTTTATTATTATTATTATTATTATTATTATTATTATTATTATTATTATTATTATTATTATTATTATTATTATTATTATTATTATTATTAATTGTGTGTTAAGTCTGAAATAAAATTTCCCTCTTTAAATTTGAATGATAAATTTTATAAAATTTTAACAGATGTATTTGAAAGGACATGTTTTAATATTTCCAAAGTTTCCTAGATCTGCCTTTAGAATTGTCTGTTTCCAGGATAAAATCATTTTCTTTATACAACCACGTTATAAGATTTCTATAGAGTGATTGAAAAGGCTTAAAAAACTGTTGGAAAAATGTCGATTATACTTGAAACTTCCTGTGAAACTTTCTAGATTTCAACCCAATGCTTTGCATTGTGACACTTTCAAACACTCAACAAAGATGAAGATGAATGATGACCGGAACTAATATCGAAAACATTCTTTCTCTGTCATCGTTCTTGAAACTAAATGAAAAGTGAAAAAGACATTTGTTCGATAAACTTTTTTGTATTAACTGACTCTGCAGATTCTTTTGAATAATTTTTAAGGTTTGAAAAGATATTTTAATACTAATTACTGTTAGAGAAAATATGTCTTAATATTTCGTTTAATGTTCCTTAATTTTTTCATTTTTCTACATTATTTTTTATAAAATTCTTCGTTTAATTAAAAAATAATAATTTCGCTTTATAAAGTTTCTTTTTGAATATTATTATACAACATTTAAAAATTTTTATTTTTTTTAATACTTAAAGGGTGTGAAGTCCTTTTGAAAATTTGATTAAAGATTTCTAAAGTTATGGTTTACATTCTGCACTGCCAGACACCCATAAAAGATGAAGAGGAGCAATTACCAGATATAATATCGAAAACATTCTTGCTCTGTCAAAGCTTTTCAAACTAAACAAAAAGCAAAAAAGACATTTATGCAATATACTTATTATAACTCACTCAGCAGATTCTGCTGTATGTCTGTTTTAAGATCTTAAAAGATTTTTCAATACTAATTTCTGTAAGAGAAGATATGTTTCAATATTCCCTTTATTTATTTATTTTTAAATTTTCATTTTTCTACTTTATTTTTTTTTATTTTTTTTTTTTTTTACAAAATCTCTATTTTATTTTTTTTAATCATTTTGCTATAGGAAGTTTTCTTTTTGAACTAGCCGCCCTTGGCGACCAGTTTTGTCTCCTTTAAATTTATACTAAACATTGCATCATAATACGTTTATTCATAATTTAATTTTATCTGCTCAATCGTGTGTCAAATCAGAAAATTTTGCAAGAAAATGCAAACACTCTGCATTTTTATACTGACCGGGTACAGATGATAATTCAAAAAGCAATCTTCCCTTAGCATTTTTTTGTATTTCAGTAATTTCATTTAAAATATAATCCTTTCATTCATTTCATTTACAATGCATGATTTTAATTTTAAACTGAAGCGTTTAAAATTAATGACTTGTATTTTTGTTTGTTTTTTTAAGTAACAGAAAACTAAAAATAATAATATTTTAAAACTCCTTAATTGCAGCGAAAGAGAAAAATGTAAATAAATCAGATTTACCTTGGTCTAAAAACTTCTAAATTACTTTTACACAATATCTGATGATTTGCGTTTTATCCAGATGTAGCCATTGAACAATTAACAAATACTCGTGATTTTTCTGCCACATACGTTATCGTAATATATATATATATATTATAATATATTCTTAATTTTTTTTAATCTTTAAAGGGTGTGGAGTCCCCTTGAAACTAGGTTATAAATTTCTAAATTTCTAACGTAATGTTTTACATTCTGCACTGTCAGACATCAACCAAAAAAGAAGATGAACGATGGATGGTACTAATGTCGAAAACATTCTTTCTCTGTCATCGTTCTTCAAACTATATAAAAATTAAAAAAAGGCGTTTATCCAATATACTTTTAATACTCACTGACTCAGCAAATTCTTTTGTATGTTTTTATAGGTCTGAAAAGATTTCTTTAAAACTAATTTCTATAAGAGAAGATATGTCTTAATATTTCCTTTAATTTATTTAAACTTTAATTTTTTTCTACACTATTTTTTTTACAAAATTCTCCGTTTTATTTTAAAATAATAATTTTGCTTTATAAAATTTCTTATTAAATATTATTAAAGAATATTTAAAAAATTTTAACTTTTTTAAATTCTTAAAGGGTGTGGATTCCTCTTGAAAATTTGATTAAAGATTTCTAACGTTCTGTTTAATATGCTGCATTGCCAGACAGCCAACAAAAATGAAAATGAACATGAACAATGGCTGGAACTAATATGAATTTTTTTTCAAACTAAACAAAAAGTAAAAAAATGCATTTATGCATTATACTTATTATACTAACTGACTGACTCAGCAGATTCTTTTGTAAGTTTCTTTTTTTTGGGGGGGGGGGGGAGGGCATCTTAAAAGATCTTTTAATACTAATTTCTGTAACAGAAGATATGTTTCAATATTCCCTTTAATTTTTTTTTCATTTTTTCTACTCTGTTTATAAAAAATTCTCTATTTTATTTTAAAAAATCCTTTCACTATATAAAGTTTTCTTTTTAAATATTATTACAGAACATTTTAAAATTTAAAAAAAATGCTTAAAGAGTGTGGAGTACTCTTGAAACTTTGGTTAAAGATTTCTAAATTTCTAATGTAATGTTTTACATTCTGCACTGTCAGACATCCAACAAAGATGAAGATAAATGATGGCCGGAACTAATATCGAAAAAGTTCTTTTTCTGTCACCGTTTTTCAAACTAAAAAAAAAAAAAAAAAAAAAAAAAAAAAAAAAAAAAAAAAAACTAAAAAAAGAGATTTATCCATTATACTTTTAATACTCACAAACTCAGCAGATTTTTTGTATATTTTTTTTAGGTCTGAAAAGATTTCTTTAAATCTAATTTCTGTTTGAGAAGTTATGTCTTAATATTTCCTTCAATTTTATCTAAACTTTCAGTTTTTCTACATTATTTTAAAAAAAATTCTCTATTTTACTTTATTTTTTTTGTATTATAATTTTTTTTAATATTATTATAGAACATTTTAAAATACTTAATTAAAAAAAATGTTTAAAAAACGTGAAGTCCCCTCGAAACTTTGATTAAAATTTTCGAAATTTGTAACGTAATTTTTTACATTCTGTATTGTCAGACATCAACCAAAGATGGCCGGACTAATATGGAAAACATTCTTTCTGTGTCATCGTTCTTAAAGAAAAACAAAAAGAAAGAAAGAAAAAGTCATTTATCTTATATACTTTTAACGTTAACTGACTCAGCAGATTCTTTCATATGTTTTTTTTTTCTTGTCTGAAAACAATTTTCTAGCACTAATTTTTGTAAGAGCAAATATGGCTTAATATTTCCATTAATTTTATATAAATTTTCGGTTTTCTGCACTATTTTTAAACAATTTTCTATATTTTTAAATAAATCATTTCGCTTTATAAAGTTTCTTTCTTCTTAGTATAAAACATTTTAAAATACGTTTTTTAAATGTTTAAAGGATGTGGAGTCCCTTTGAAACGTTTATTAATAGTTTCTAAATTTCTAACGTAATGTTCTACATTTTGCATTGTCTGACCTCAATCAAAGACAAAGGTGAACAATGGCTGGGTCTTACATGGAAAACATCCGTTCTTTGTCAATATGATAGTTGTTCTAACTAAAAAAAATGAGTAAATACAATAATAAAAAAACGATATTTATCATTATATTTTTTAAACTAACTGCATTTGCCGATTCTTTTCCTGAACATCTAACATCTGAAATGATTATTTAATATTAATATCTATAAGAGAAGATATGTTTTCATATTTCTTTTTATTTAAAATTGTAATTTTCTACATTGTCTCAAACGAATTCTCTATTTTCCCTATAAAATCATTTGGTTTGTAAAATTTCTTTGAATATTATTATAGAACATTTTTAAATACTTTAAAAAATGTTCAGATGCGTGGAGTTCTCTAAAAAATTTCTCTGAAGCTTTCTAAGTTTTTCCTTAAATATGCACTAGCAAAGATGACCGAGCTAAGCTCAGTCAGAATTAATTTTGTGTTCGACTCGATGTAATATTCTGATTGCATCATTTTCTGCGTATTATTGCTATAATACATAATATCTATAACAGCATTATTTACAGAAACAATCAATATGAAAACTATGCATGTACATGTTCATAAATTTTACATTATTTAAAAATTTACAACGAAAGGTCATCAATCCAAATCACATTTTTTGCTCGACTCTGATGGATTTAACCATCTCTCTCGATTCCTATTAAAAATGTTTTAAAATTTTCTTCACATTCTGAAAGCCAACATTTTTTATCAGATATAGCCAAATTTGATGGCATTTTTTCATTTATCGCCAAGTACGTTTTTTGGCTTTCGTAATTTTGATAATCAATTTTTCGTCGAAAGGTTGCCATATTTTGTCAAATACCGCCAACATTTTGGCTGTTACCATATTCGCGTGACCCTGGGCATTATTATCCAAAATGACCCATTGAATTTATTTAAACATGTGACTTAACCGAATGATCTTCAGGTAATCCAAAAACGATAGGATATAAAATTTAATCAAAACAGTTTAAGTCATTTCTTAGATAAAATTAGCTTGACCCTCAGAGAACCCCAAAATGAACATCGGGTCTAACCCAGTAATCTTTTGAAGGCTGAAAACGGTAAAATATGAAATTCAATAGTCGATAAAGCCATGTTTCAGATTGTAGCTTTGCCATTATCAAATTTTGGGTCACTATCATTAGAGCCATTTTTTAGATACAATTAGATTAACCCGCACCCATAGTGACCTAAATAGACACACTAATAACTTTTTTCGAAAATACGACTTAACCCAATGGCCTCTTCGAGTTCGAAAACGACAGAATATAAAATATAATCAAATTTATTAGAGCCATTTTCCAGGTAAAATTTGATTTACCTGTAGTGACCGAAAACTGACTCACTTATCGGCATTTTTCAAACATGTGCTCTAACCCATTGATATTCTCGTGCCCGAAAAGGGTTTAACATAAAATTTTCTCAGTATCGTTTGAGCCATTTTTTAGATACAAATAGCTTGATCTGGACCCATAGTGACATGACGCACTAATTGAAATTCCTTGAACATGTAATCAAGCCCAATGATTTTCTCATGCTTTGTAATAGCATAATGCAAAATTTTGTGAAAATATTTGAGACTTTTTTAGAAACAATTAGAGCTCCCGATTGTACGTTTATTCGAGTATACGTATAATACGTATTATACGAAATACGGATTTGCTATACGTATAATTCGGCATCGGCAGTTATACGTATTACACAAAACAGCATATCCGGTACATCGTATATACGTATCTTATCCAAGAGGATAAAAGTAAAACGTTTAAACGTTTTTGTTCCATGTATGAAATTTGATGTTTCAATGTTTTTCTGCGGATTAGAGACATTGATAAATATCCGGTAGAGTATCCCCATCGTGTTTTTTTTTTTGTTCAAAGAACTACGATGTGTGTACTTGACTACTACTTGTTATGCAGGTACTTAAAAAAAATCTGAATACTTTCTCAGTTTAAATTTTGGTTTTTTCCCCAAAAAACTAAGTTATTTATTATAAAATGTCTTGCATTAGTTGTGGATAGAATCAAACTAATATTTGGAAGATCTGTGACGCAGTACTTAGTTTTTTATATTTTCTTGTACCTTTAGAAGAAGAAAGTACTCGATTCGGCAAAACTTTCGAAGGGTTTACACGTTTTAAGAGTAAGAGAGTCCGAAAAATATGTTTTTACAAAATATCTGGCTATGAGTTTGTGAGTCTGTGACTTTGTCTGTTTCTATGTGACATGAGTTTTGTAGGAGCTCTATCTCAAGAACTAATACACAGAATTAAGAAACATATATGGGGGAAATTGGGGCACATATGAAAATAGGGAATATGAGAACACTGCAATTTTTCACTAGTTATTATATGTTTTTTATTTCAAAAAAATACCAAAGATGGTAGCACCTATAGATATATGGAAAAAATTTTTGAAGCTATTCTACATTTTGTTTGTCCCCACGAGCCACAATACTGCTTACTGAACTCAAAAGTAAAATCTCCAACTTGCTAAGAGAATAATTTTATTTATTTATTCATTTTTTTATTATTTATTTTTATTTATTTATTTTATTTTATTTTATTTTATTTTATTTGCTTTAACATATACTATGGATACTAATAAATATTTATGATAATTTTTATTTCTAAAATTGAGAAAGGTTAATGATTTGTCATTTTAACTCTTGTGGGAATGTGGGGCACTTATGAAGAATCTAGTTGGGGCTAATCTGAACGCGTCATTAAATTCTCCAATAACCAATCAGTGATTCTGTTCCTTTCAGTTAACTTCGTGCGAAGACACTTCATTCATATAAAGTTGATTTTGTACAGAAATTTTTACAAACACAACTGTTAGCAAATACATAAAAGCAACATGCTCGTATACGTTCAATTATAATTTTCTAAATTGCAATAAATGCTATACGTTATTTTATTAAACGGTTTTCAATACCATTTTTTATGCATCGTTAATGCCAAAAATATTACGTTTAACAACTTTGCAAATTTTTCTATTTCATTTGTTGCAAACTTGTAGTATTAGCTTACTTCCATTTCTAAAACAGCCATTTTATTTCGTGCTTTGAAAATAGTACTATATTTTAAGAAAATAAAATTTCTAAACTTATAACTACCGTGAAATCGCCATTATTGACAACCCCCCCCCCCTTTCATTTAAAAACTAAAGAAATTAAATTTGGAAGAAGCTTATAAACAGAAAACAATTTTTTATAATTAATTTACTGAAAAATAAGGCAAATATAGGATTGAGAATCTTTCGCCTTTTCGTAGATTTCCGATAAATATTATTCAAATGCCCCCTCCATAAAATCTCTCTCAAACAAAAAACCCTAAGCAAAATTTTAATTGTTTAATTATTTTCTCAAGTTTCCTTCTTTAATTTTTTTGTTACATTGCAACAATATTTTATTAATTATCTAAGTCCCCCCCCCCAAATATTCTTATTTTTATTTTATAATATTTTGCTTCAAACATATCACTCATAAACTAAATAAATATACATCTATTCTTCTTTATGGTGAATTTAACAGATAGTACAACTAATGATTAAGGTAACACATGAAAAAGATAATAAAAAAGGTGTCAATTTTTTTTCCTTGTGTTCACATGTTTCCCTTATGTGTTTCAACTGCCCCTTCACTGGGGCAATATATGAACATTTTTTTGAATATTCATAAAACTATTAAGGAAAGTAAGAAGAATTATAAAGATAATTAAAAAAATATACAATTTAAGTTTAAAAGTATCTATATTAAGTACATGAAAAAAGTTTGTGCCGATGAAAGTTGGTAAGGTATTTTTACCATTAATACATGTAAAGAGAAAATTTTACTTGATAGTGTCAAAATGACGCAGTCTACACTGATTTTTTGTTTCTACATTGTAAAGATGATAATTGGACACTTTAATGATTATTTCATCTTGATGACATGTTCTCTCTCGCTTTCAAAAATTAATTTTAGGTAAGATGTATTCATTTTTTAATAACAAATTCGAAAAAGAATTTAGTAAAGAATTTCAGGAAAATTAAGATTAATAAAGAAAGATTAAAAAAGACTTCATATAACGCTTATATTCTATAGGAATATTTTTTGTAAATTTATTGTAAATTAATTTAACAATTTCTTAATATCAAAAAAGTCCTATTTCTTTCTTTGTGAAAGTCTTTGTTGTCGTCAAAAAAATGTGGTCTTCTTTTGAACGACAGCCAAAATCCAATTGCAATTTTTAGAATTGTATAACGATGGTGACAATTAACAACACTATAGCTTTCACTTTTATCGTACTTACATTAATTCTAAATTAAATACTGTATAAATTCAATGGTAACATGATAAATTTGGATTAAAATTAACTTTAGGTTGAAATTCATCTGAAAACTGACAGTCAGTTTAACGACATTTTAAATTATTTTCCAATTTCTTTCAACCAACTTAATAAAATGATGTGAAAAAATACTGTAAATCACAAGGATTAGATTACCCATAGAATGCAGTATTTTTTCATTTAACTGAAATCTGCTAACCAAAAAGACAGATATTCAGTTTATGTAGAGCATAAAATTATTATCATGCCAAATTGCTTAAAAAATATTTTGAATGAGATTATGATAGTAATTATATTTCATTATTTTTTTTTAAGGATTCATTGGGTATGTTAATTTATGACAAGCAAATTATCCCGTTTGTGGAAATGACTTACACGGAAGGTCTCCATACGAACATACTCCGAAAAATCTGAAAAAAATTACGAAATGTTCTTCTTATGAGGATATATAGGTTCATAAAAAAAATTTGGCGGAACCTCCGTACCCTGTCCGAAAACATCGTTATTCGGCGATTTATCATCGGTTGGCGATGAAAAGCAATTTCGAAAAATGTTTTTTTTTCTTTTTTTAATATCAAATGCATTTTAAAGGAAAAGATTTGCATGTTCAGCATGTTTAGATAAATTAAATATCTTTGGTTTTGCCAGCTTTAGTTTGTTTTAAGTATAATTTCGTTATGTTGATATTTATATGTATTTATATTCAAATTTAACCATCAAAATTTGAGATTTAAAGCGAAATCGAAATTGAAATTAATTAAAATTGTTTCAAGTTCAAAGTCCAGTTGAGAATTGTCAATTCGATTTTGTTGCTATGGAAATATCTGGCTTTTATTTTTGAATACGCTTAAATGTATGAAAATAATTTTACTTAATAAGAATTTTTTATATATGAAAATATTTTTCCAGAGGTAAATGAAATTGCTGCAGCAACTAATAATATATATATATATGCAATTTAATGTGCATATATGTATATAATATATTACACTCTCTAATTGTTTATGTTTAAATTCATTAAATAACAATTACACGGAATCTAAAATTCTAAACATTTTCAGTTGCATTAAAATCGTTTGCTTTTGACGGGGAAAAGTGCTGCTCGTCAAATCGCGTGACACTTTTGTCTTTTTACATCAAATATTCGACAGTATTTTATTTTTTTATTTTTTTACATGTTTTCCACTGCAATACCGCCGCTAATTTTCGCTGATACTTTTTACATACATGAGTAATTTAATTAGTATTTTTTCTGAAAAATCTGAGTATGCGCAGTCTGGAGACTTCCTTATCAGTCATCCCGATTATGAAATGTGAACGAGGAAACTATGCAAAGAAATAATCAATCGAAAGCATTAAATTTCTGTTTCATCTGCAATTTGTCCTAATATTATAGAATAATATTTTCTCCATTTTTACATAAAAATTAATTAGCTTAAAACAATTGATAAGTATCAGAGAAATGAAATTGAAACCAAGAATGAATTGATGGAGTCATTTTTAAACTTATTTTTAGCGTCGTCTTTCGACAAGTTCCATCTCGTTTTATATAAAAAATACTACAAATGTCAAGATTAAAAAATGAAATATCATTATACATTAACAGAGTTAGAAAATATTAGCTCCATGGAAAGAATAGTATTTACGCTGGGGTGCAATCTTGAGTGTAAAAGAATAAGTGAATAAAGAATTTTTAAATAATTAAAAAGAAAAAACTAAATTTAACAAGAATTCACAATAAATCTGAACCTCAAAAAGTGTTTAATTTTGCTGGTTATTTACAATGGATACAATTTGTATACATTACCTACACAAAATGTAAAATAACGGGATATCTGAGCTCATTACCATGAGATGAATAAAAAAAATCTAAATAAATTCAAAGTACAATGTTGCAAAATAGTTTCGAAATTCACGGTAATAACTTTCTATTTTGAAAATAGATATTTCATTGTTGGTGAAACGAGATTGGCCAATCAGGAGTTTGATATATTGTGAAATTTTTACTAACTGTTTTAAAAAATATACACTTTTAATTGCTCGATCTCATATGTATAAGACATACTATGCGGATTCCTGTCGTAACGCCACCGATTTTCTCCATTCAGTGACATAAGACTGATGAAGTCCAATATTTAAATCAGATACGATACGTGGAATATACGTATACATTAAATATACGTATTCTTCAATATACGTTTAACCGAAACGCCCTTATACGCATCCGGATACGTTTAAAAGTATATTTTAAAGTATCCGTATAGCAGAAAAACGTATTATACGGATATACGTATATCGTTTAAACGTATAGCTGCTATACGTATCCCATCGCGAGCACTAGAAACAATTAATTTGATTCTGACTCATCATGATCCAAATCAACCCACTTGTAGAATGTTCTTGAACATGTAACCTAGCCCAATGATCATCTCGTGTTTTGTAACGTCTTAATACAAAGTTTAGCCAAATTCATTAGAACCGTATTTTTAGATCAAATAGCTTGATCCGCATTGAACTCAAAATGAGTCATTAATCGATAGCTCTCGAACATGTGAACACAGCTTAAAGATAATTTTGTGCTCGAAATAATACAAATTCTTGTCAAAATTGTTTGAGCCATTTTTTAGGTATAATTAGCTTGACCCTGACCCATTATGACCCATAATGACCCATTATCAAATTTTCTCGAACATGTAATTAAGCCCAGCGACTTTCTCGTGCCCCAAAACGATAGAATATAAACTTTAATCAAAATCGTGCAAGCCGTTTTCTAGATAAAATTAGTGTGACCCACACTGACCCAAAAATGACTCATTAATTAAATTGTTTCTAACATGCGACTCAGCCCAGGGATCTTCTCGTGCCAAAAAACGTTTCGATACACAATTTATTTTAAATTGATTGGGTCGTTGTTTATATATGATTAGAACAACACTGACCAAATATGACCCACCAATTGAATTTTCGCAAACATGTGTCCTAGCCTAATGGTTTTCTCTTAATAAAAACGATATAATAAAAAATATTGTAAAAATAGCGAGAGCCATTTTGTAGATTAAAAAAAAGCGAGACCCACCATTACCCACAAATGACCCTTATGATCGCAATCTCTCGAACACATGACCTAGCCCAATAGATTTCCGAGCTGAAAAACGTTTGGATACATAACTTGATTGAGCCGTTTTTTAGATAAAATTTGCATGACTCTGAACCGTTATCATCCAAAATCACCCAGTAATCGAATTTTCTCGAACCTGTGACTTAGCCCAAGTTCTCGTGCCCAAAAAACGATATAATACCAAATTTAGTCAAAATCGTGCGAGTTCTCGCACGATTTTGACTAAACTCACGCTAATTTTATCTCGGTCATTTTCGAGATAAAATTAGCGTGACCAACAATGACCCAAAAGTGACCAAATAATAGAATTTTCTCTAACATGTGGCTTAACCCAAAAACCTTCATGTAATCTAAAACGGTAAAATACAAAATTTGGTCAAAATCGTTAGAGCCTTTTTTTTACATAAAATTACTTTGACCCATAATGACCCCAAAATGACCCACTAACCAAATTTCTCGAATTTGTGACACAGCCTGTTAGTTTATTCGTGTCAAAAAAGTGTTGGATACATAATTTCGTTAAAATCGATCCAACTGTTCTTTAGATATAAATAGTTTGATCCTGATCCATTATGACTCAAAATAACCCACTGATAGCATTTTCTCGAACATGTGATCAAGCCCAATGGTCTTCTCGTGTCCAAAAATGATAAAAAAAAAAATTTTTGTTAAAATCGTAAGAGAAGTTTTTAAGATAAAATTTACACACACACACACACATACACATACACAATTTTTGCTCGTATTATACTAAGATATTATGTAATAATGTATAAATAATTTATTCACCACTGCTTCATCATGCAATTTTGACCCATTTCTGGTCGTTGACATTCCCCAACATGTTTTCAAAATGAAAAATTATCGAGATGGAATATTGGAGGATTATTGGTTAAAGAAAGAAACAGCACGGTATTCTGTAGTGTCCACATCTCCTTCTCGGAATATTTTAAAAGTTTTATAGAGTTCTTTTGCTTTAACTGCGTACAAAATCTGAAAAAAAATCGTGTTTTAAATTTGCACAATGATGATAAATTCTATAAAATTTTAATACGTGTGTGTGAATAAAGATGTTTTAATATTTCCTATAGCTTACTACTTTCTGCCTGTAGATTTTTCAGTTTCCTGGATAAATCATTTTTTATATATAACCACTTTAAAATATTTCTATCGAGTATTTGAAAATACTTAAAATTAAAAGAAAATTGTTAAAAAAAATGTCGAATCCATTTCAAACTTTCTAAATTTCTAAGTAATTTTTTGCATTGTGACACTTTCAGACACCCAACAAAGATTAA
Source organism: Maratus speculifer (assembly GCA_964019185.1). Lineage (NCBI taxonomy): Eukaryota > Metazoa > Arthropoda > Arachnida > Araneae > Salticidae > Maratus > Maratus speculifer. The sequence goes on along the minus strand of OZ025290.1, from coordinate 47,606,655 downwards.
GATGAACAAAGGCCGGAACTAACATCGAAAACATTCTTTCTCTGTCATCGTTCTTCAAACTAAATAAAAAGTAAAAATACATTTATCCGATATACTTTTTATACTAACTGACTCAGATCTTGTATGATTTTTAAGATTATGAAACAATCTTTTAATACTGATTTCTGTAAGAGAAGATATGTTTTAAAATTTCCATTAATTTTATTTAAATTTTCATTTTTCTACACTATTTTTTAAAAAAATCTCTATTTTATTAAAAAGAATCATTTCGCTTTATAAAGTTTTCTTTTTGCATAATATTATAGAACATTTTAAGATACTTAATTCTGTTTTTTATGTTTAAAAGATGTTGAGTCCCCTTTAAAATTCGTCTAAAGATTTCTAATTTAACGTAATGTTTTACATTCTGCATTGTCATACGTCAACAGAAATGAAGATGAACGTTGGCTGGATCTTATATCGAAAACATTCTTTTTTGTCAATATGATAATTGTTCTAACTAAATAAAAATTTAAAAAGGTGTTTAATAATATATTTTTTTTATTCTAACTGAATATATAGATTCTTTTTCTAATTTTTTAATACATCTGAAATGACTTTTGAGTACTAATTTCTGTAATAGAAGATATACTTTCACATTTCCCTTAAATAAATTTAAAATTGTAATTTTCTACATTGTCTCAAAAGAATTTTCTATTTCCTTTATAAAAAAAACTTTTTGCTTTATAAAATTTATTTTTGAATTTTATTATAGAACATTTTTAAATTTTTAAAAAATGTTCAAAGCCTATGGAATTCCCTAGAAATTTCAAATGAAACTTTCTAAACTTCTAAGATAAATTTTTACATTCTATTGTCAACCAGAAATGATGGTGTATGATTGCCGGAACTTATATCAAAAATATTCTTTCTTTATCAATGTCATAGTTGTTCCAGCAAAATAAAAATTTAAAAAAAGATATTTATCAATATTTTTTATTAATTCTAACTGGATATGCAGACTAATTTTCAAAACTATTTAATGCTTCTGAATGATTTTCTAACACTAATTTCTTTAAGAGAAGATAAGTTTTCATATTTTCTTTAATTTAATTTAAAACTGTAATTTTCTACATTGTCTCAAAAAATTCTCTATTTTCTTTATAAAATCATTTGGCTTTATAAATTTTTTTTTCAATAATATTCTAAAACATTTTTAAATCCTTAAAAAAGTGTTCAAAGAGTGTGAAGTTATTTAGAAATTTCAGCAAAAATTTTCTAAATTTCTAACATATTTTTTTTTTTTTTTTTTTTTTTTTTTACATTCTGGCATTGTCAGCAGCAATCAAAGATGAAGATGAATGATGGCCGGAACGTATATCGAAAACATTCTTTCTTTATCAATGTGATAGTTGTTCTAGCTAAATAAAGATTTAAAAAAATATATATTTATTAATGTATTTTTTGTTCTAACTGCATATGAAGACTAATTTTCTAAGCTTTTTAATATATCTGAATGATTTTCTAACACTAATTTCTGTAAGAGAAGATAACTTTATTTAAAATTGCATTTCTTTACTAACTTAAAAAATGTTTATTATCTTTTTAAAGTAATCTTGCTTCATAAAATTTATTTTTGAATTTTATTATAGAACATTTTTAAATCCTTAAATGTATGTTTAAAGAGTGTAAAGTTTTCTAATTCTCGAAATTTAAACTAAAACTTTCTAAATTTGTAACATATTTTTTTACATTTTGGCATTGTCAGGCACCAACCAAAGATGAAGATGAATATGCCTGAACGTATATCGAAAACATTCTTTCGTTGTCAATTTTATCGTTCTTCAAACTAAACAAAAAGTAAAATAGCCATTTATAAAATACATCTTTTATTCTAACTCCATGAGCAGATTTTTTGTCGGATATTTTTGTGCGTCTGAAACGATTTTTAATACTAATTTTTGTAAGAGAAGATATGTTTTAATATTTCCTTTAATTTTATTTAAAATTGCATTTCTGTACTATCTTAAAAAAATCTTTATTTTCTTTAAAAAAGAAACATTGCTTTGTAAAATTTATTTTTGAATTTTATTATAGAACATTTTTAAATACTTAAATTTAAAAATAATGTTTGAAGGGTCCACTTGGGACTTTGACATTTTCTTTTTAAATTTCTAACGCATTTTTTTTTATATTCTGGCACCTTCAGATATTAACTAAAGATTAAGGGAAAGATTGCCGATTTTTTTTCGAAAACCTTCTTTCTTTGTCAATGTGATCGTTGTTCTAGCTAAATAAAAATTTAAGAAGATATTTATGAATATTTTTTTATTCTATCTACAGACACTGTACAAGAAAGATAAACTTTTCTTAATTTACGAAAATGTATCACAATAGTTCAAGAGCCAACAGTCGACAAAATCCTAAGATATCAAGCACAAGAAAATAACCTTTATTTTATGGTAAAGTAGAAATGGGGGAATCTAATAATTCATGTTTTCCGGAAGTGAAATGGTGCATAAGCCAAAAATTATTACAACTAATATTGACTAGTAGGTTTACCATTGTGTTTTCCTGCTTCTAGTTCTCCATGTTATCATACCTTCAATTGAAGAACAAACACAATGATAAATCCACGCGTGAACCCCTGGTGGTATTCATTTTTGGCTAAAGCACTACTTCACTTTTGCCAGACATATATCATTAGATTTTCTACTCTTCCATTAAATAGAATTTTTTTGCTGTCTGCTCTTGGACTATAATCTTGAACGAAAATATACAATAATCTCTTCCCAGTCTTTCAAGACTCCAAAAAGCATGCTTTTATTTTTAGAAACCCCGCAAAAAAATTTGTTTTTGAAATTTAAAGAAAAATTTATGAAAATAAATTTTTATTAGCTACCCGTAGCTTATAAAAAGGCTTCCGAGTATCTTTTGCAATGTATCAACCAGTTCTGCATATCGAGAAAACGGATTTTTTGGTATGTATGTGGTGTCAACTAAATATTTCCCGCTCCGCAAACATGTTTGACTGTAAAACATATAGAATTAATAGCATTAATATTAAATTATATTTAAAAATTTTCTGTTACAATTGCAAGCGAAATTTCAGTTATATATTTTAAAATGTTTAACTGAGGTCTGATAAAACTGATTTCCTGGGTAGAGAGAGAAGATTAATCCATCTTAAAAGATACTCGAAAACGTTTCCAAAAATGACGTCAGCTAATAAAAAAAATATTTTTATAAATTCTTCCTCAAATTTCGAAAATAAATTCTTTTATTTCTTAAGATAAGGCAACACTTTTCGGAATATTGGGTAACTTGGAAGCAGTTATCGAATATTTTTGTTCGTGATTATTGTAAATGTTCATAGTTTAAGAAACATATGTCTTTTTTTAAATGTAAACAGATTTATTTCGATGTATTTTTTTTTTTCTAATGCTAATCTTTATAAGAGAAGATAGATTTTCTTATTTTCTTTAATTTAATAAAATTGTAAATTTTATTAAATTTACAATTAATTTCTAAGCTTCTAGTTTTGAAGCTTCTACATTGTCTCCAAAAAATTCTCTATCTCCTTTAAAAAATCTTTTCTCTATAATTTTTTAAAAATATTATAATAAAACATTTTGAAATGCCAAATTTTAAAAAAAAATGGTCACAGAAATCCCATGGAAACTTTGATTGAATCTTTCTAAATTTTTAACATAATGTTTTACAATATGGCACTACTAGATACCCACCCAAGACGAAGATGAACGATGGCCAGAACACATATCAAAAACATTCTTTCTCTGTCATTGTTTTTCAAACTAAACAAAAAGGGAAAAAAGACATTATCAAATATACTCTTCATTCTAACTGCCAGATCAGTTTCTCTTTCAAATATTTTGTACTTCGAAAAGGATTTCTGTCGTGTCAAAATGTACAAAAATTAAACTATAGTAAAAAAAAAAAAAAAAAAAAAATGTATGAATGATTAATATAGCATTATTGCTCTATATTGTACAGATCAGACTGTTTTAAAAGTTTAGGCAAACACCAAAAATATGATAATTAAATTGGAAGGAGAAATTTATATAATAATTTTACAATAAATACTCGAAATGTAATTGAAATAAAACACATTCTAGTTAGTACAATTGTGAGATCACCACTATTTATTCAAAGATTTTCGTTTTTATTATTTTTGTTACGAAATAACTATTGTAAAATTGGACATTTTATGCAAATGCTAATAAGTGTTGAAGCGGTTCCGTAAAACCAACTGTTTTAACAAGCTAAACCTTTTCTCTTAGTGGAATAATATCTAATATTCAATGTCTTGGTTTTCAGAGATGCTGGAAATTTTTAAGAAAAATAGTTGTTTCTAGTTAAAATCAGAATGTAAGCCCTATAGAAATTTTTAGAATTACACAATGTTCAAATTGAACGATATATCAATTACGTGCAAGAAATAATGATTTTACCTCAAAACAACATGCGGAAGACCACATATAACAAGTATTATCAGACTGATTGAAAATTGGAAAATTGATGTCTTAACAAGTATGTGCATAAGACAAATTAAAAATTATCACCCTGTCAATGTGTTAAAGGACAAAATACATAGATGCATAATAGAAGGCACGAATAGTGACGTTTCTTTCAATCCGCGCCTAATATCATACCATATTGCGTTCAAAAACACAATACATACAATAATTTGGATGGCTCTGATGCAGGGCTCCCAAATGGTCCGCGAACTGTACATCATTATTTTTTAACAGAAAATTATATGATATTTTTCTACAGAATTCTCACTAGAATTAACCTCCAAAGATGGTTCCTTGACAATTTGCAAGGAAAATCTAAAAAGGAAATTTCTGTGAGAAAATTCTGATGTTCAGTTGGTGGACCATTTGGGAGCCCTGCTAATGCCAATAATTGCTGCCGTTATAACCTCAGAAACAGCCACTAATTTTCTCCAGTAAGCGACAGGGGACAAATATGTTTTGGTCTTGAGAAGAGATTTCGGTATAAGATTATTTAAATCCCCAACAAATAATATACAAAGCATTATTTTTCCGAACAAAATTATATTGATTTAGAATGTTCCAATTTTAGAGCAGCAGTTTCCAACCTATGGGTCGCGGTCCACTAGTCTATTGCGATGGATGTTTTGGTGAGTAGTGGAACAATCAAGTTTTGTCACAAAATATATCTATTCTTTCATCTATTTAAAAAATATAAAACTTTTAACAACAAATAATATTTCTAAAGAAAATCCTTAATTTCCTTAAGGGTGGATATACAAGAAAAATATTTAGAAATATCTAAATCAACTTTTATATACTTGATGGACACGATATTCCTGTGTGAACATTCTTTTTCTACTTTGATGTTTTTAAAAAACCAGTACAGAAACGAACTCCATGTAGAAAGTGACTCAAGATTAAAATTAGCAAGCTTTAACCCTGATTTAAATGCCGGCATAAGTGAACACCAGTGCCGGAAATCTCAATAATTATAAAGTTATGTTTTGATAATAATTAAACATATTTTTAATATATCTTTCTAGTTTGTCGGTGGTTACACACTTTGAGATTACCAATTTTTTTGTTGTTGTTGTTGATAGTGTATCCTTCGCATGAAAAATTACTTTTTTTTTTTTTTTTTTTTTTGGAAAGACAGGATAGTCGTTAGTTTATAAAGAACACACAACGATTTTCATATTGATATATACCCATATAAGTGGGTCGCGAATTTTTTTTACTTAAAAATGAATCGCATACCAAAAAAGATTGGGAACCGCTGTTTCAGAATGTTCCAGTTTTTAAGCCCACTCACAAACTCAGTTTTGAACATTTTGGATACATTAACCGCTGTATATATATACAAGAATAAGAAAGCAATATGATTCTACTGAAGAATTGAAAGTGTCCATTGAAAAAGCATGGTATTTTCTGTCACACATAATTACTTAAAAACTAAATTGATTCCTTATAGGCCAGGTTTGAAACAACTCAATCGAAAATCAGGTCAATCCAAAAACAATTTTTCTGGAGTTATTGTAACCCAGTAAATTTAAAATCATAAATATTACCATATAGACAAGCAACATCAACAAGTAAATAAGCATGTAAAGAAGCACATTACTGAATGATGTGCTTCCTTCAATGTGCTTAAATTTTTGAGGTACTGTACAGTTGTAGAATTTTATGTGTTTTTGTCAAAGATATGACTATTAACCTTTTAATTCAACTTTATGCGATTTTTAAAGAATTCTAATCAGCAAATAATGTATCTATATATATTTAATATTATATTGTTATTAAATAAAAAACGTTATTTGTTTGTGTCTAGTTTTTTTAAACAAACTGTTCAAACGTGTGTTTTAATGATATTGATATTGGGATGAATATGGTTACAACTGTATTAGTCCTGGAATATTCACAATTTTGGAACCAGTTTTAAGGAATGTGGATTTTAGTATGTATCATGAATTAGATAATAGAGATGACGACGGCAACTGTCACACTAGTGTAAAGTGTCAGCAAAACAACTTTGAAAAGTTCGCTTTAATATGAAATCATATCAATATTACTGAATACTACCTTTGAGTCGAGCATCCGTAATCAGAACACCATTTATACAGTCTTAAAATAAATTAAAATTATATGATATTAGAAGTAATTTATAAACTTTGTAGCTATTAAATTTTTCATGTAGCCGGCCTATGATTTACCTCTTTTTAAAGACGTCTTTGGTAACAAGATTGTTGCAGTTCCTGTTGCTTTTCTATTGTTTATCATTTTGAAAAACTAAAAACTAAATATTTCCTATCGAAATATTTTACGCAGCATCAAGTTAAATTTATAGCCATTGCTAGTACAAAAATTTTATCACAAGCAAAACATTTTTTTTTAATGAGCTGTAGCTCCTTCCCTCATTAACTCAAAACTTTACTCATGTTTTTTCGACGCGAACACACACGTCTTCATTAAGGCAATTCCTTAGTTACGTACCGCTCGCTAGAAAAGTAATACATTTAATGTTCAATGACAATAGAGAAAATTAAAGGACTATAACTCATCCTAACTGTAATGAATTTGAAACTCTAGATATAACTGTATATCAATTTAAAAATTTATACATTAACTTGTAATCACAAAATTTTACTATAGTTAAAAATATAGATAGAACAAAAGAAAATAATATATAAAATACTGTTACAATACACCAATTGATTCATACAAATAACTAGTTATGCATAAAGAAAAATATAAATAGATCTTAGGATTCTTTTAAAATTTTTCTCATTTGGCAAGCGCAATCTAACTACGCGAATTTTACCATCGCTACCTAAAAATACCTTTAAGATTCTTGCCACCATTTACCTAGTTGCAGGAATGTCTCTTCTATCATAAGTATAAAAATAATAATATTAACATTATATTTCTCTTCTAACCACTTTGCTCATTCTTACAAACTGTTAATATGCTCATGCCGACACAAACGAAATATTACTTTCTGTCACTGAAAAAATTCTATTTTCAGATACATAACTTGAACTAAGCACAGCTACACATAAAATTTCTCATCTTTTTGATACCCTGTTTATAATCTATAGCCTGAAAATGTATGTGAAACAAAACAGAATGCAGCTTTAATTTAATACCATAAAGTTTAGAACGGAGTTTCTATTTGTTAAGATGCCACACTAGTCGCTGAAAAAGACCCGAACGATAATGTTAATTCTATGGGGGCATTAATTTCAAATATCTCGCTCAAATATTAATATTAATATTTTTACTTTTTTTTTGGTTTTTTGCTGAGGACGACGCATAACCCGGCTAGTTTTTTCTTTTTCGATTTTGGTTATATATATTTTTTTTATTAGGATAGTTTCAATTTCACAACCGGTTCAAATCGGTTCTGAAAGTTAAAGTATTTTTTCAAAAAAAATGTGAAACCAAAATTGAAAAAGTAAAAACCAGCCCGATTATAGATCATTCTCAGCTATGCTACGGAAAAAAATCATGTCAAAATATTAAAATTTGAGCGAGATGTTTGAAAAAAAAACACCCCATACACTTAACATTATCATCCAGGTCTTTTTCAGTGACTAGTGTTGCGTCACTAGTTTCATCCAACCACACACTAGTCGCTGAAAAAGACCCGGGCGATAATGTTAACTCTATGGGGGCATTAATTTCAAATATCTCGCTCAAATATTAATATTAATATTTTTACTTTTTTTTTTTGGTTTTTTGCTGAGGACGACGCATAACCCGGCTAGTTTTTTCTTTTTCGATTTTGGTTATATATATTTTTTTTATTAGGATAGTTTCAATTTCACAACCGGTTCAAATCGGTTCTGAAAGTTAAAGTATTTTTTCAAAAAAAAAAAAAAAATGTGAAACCAAAATTGAAAAAGTAAAAACCAGCCCGATTATAGATCATTCTCAGCTATGCTACGGAAAAAAATCATGTCAAAATATTAAAATTTGAGCGAGATGTTTGAAAAGAAAACACCCCATACACTTAACATTATCATCCAGGTCTTTTTCAGTGACTAGTGTTGCGTCACTAGTTTCATCCAACCTCATAAAACATCTGAAATTTGCTGGCAGAAAACTGACCAAAGTCATTTTTGACGTCCTCATTTGAAGTAATATTTTACTGTCAAAACAAATTTGTAGAGACCGGGAAAAGTAACAATATGAAGTTGCCATGTTGAAGAATTTTGTAAGTGTGTTAGTATATACCATCCAGACTGTAAAAGCTTTTGGAGAGTTACCAAACTTGTATGAATTTTCTCATTATTGTGTGCTTGAACACTACATATTTTCTGTCGTTAACTGTCGCCATTGCTGTTTCAGTAAATCATTCAATTTACCCAGTTGATGACATTAAACTTCAGAAATGATAGTGATATTATCCGGTAGAAGCTAAAAAGAACGATTACCTTGAATTCCCACCAAAGGAATTATTTGAAAATGAAGTATTTGGAATTTGACATTTATTTACTAGAAGAAACAAGAGAATTCTATTAAATTTTACTCTATAAGGAAATATTTCGTGGAACATTCCAATGATGTTACAATAGTTCAAACAAAATTAAATTGATTCGGCATCATTGGACAACAAATATAAAAATCATGTGCTGATATCTAGCCATGTTTTTTATTTTATTCATTCTTATATGAAAGATAAAAGATTTTATTGCTATAATATTTTTATTTAAATTATTTATTTCACATTTCACCGATAAACTGACGGAGCGATGGGAATCCAGATGCTTTAAATACCAATAGTTTCCTAAAGTTTTTTTTTTTTTTAAACCTTTTATAATAAATGTTTACTCTACGATTAAATAAAGTAAAGAAAACTTAACGGAATTAGTAGTTTTCATAACTTCTTAACTTGTACATTGATTACGAGAATGCCACGACAAGTTAAAATATAAAGTGTTCTCTCCTAGTTATAGACAATTAAGTTTTATCAAGACTTTTAGTTAGAGGTAATTTATTTACCATTCAAGAAATTTTAAAATTTCGTAAATAAGATTACCTGTCTTGAGAAAATCTAACGAAAGCTGTTAATTCTTTCAAGAAAATTAACTGAAGTTTCGGAAGGAACTGATGTGCCATTTTTCAATTAATATTCATTGCGATGCTGATTATTTCGATATTGGTTAAAAGAGATTGGTATTTTCAAGTATAGAAAATTGAACAAAAAATAAAAAATTGATAAAAAACGAGTGGTATTACAAGATGATGTATTCATAATAAAATCGAAATACTGTATAATTCATATTTAATTATTTAAATGTTTTTTGGGGTATAAATATTGGATAATTCAAACAGAAGACATTATTATATATAACGATGATAGATTGATACAATTACATGCAATTTTTTTTTTTTTACTGAAATTTTTTTTATAATTTTCTATAAGAGATTTTAATTCTATAATATTAGAAAATATTTACTTTTAAGCTATGTTTGAAACATAAAATGTGCCTTATTGTGTTATAATGACAAAAAGGAATTATTTTTTCAACCGGATAAATCATCTTCAAGGTTGGGTTTTATTCCAACAGAGTGAAAATGTCCCGATCAGAATTCGAAGCCGGATGCCTTGTCTTCCCGTTTCTATATTTTACCGGTAACTATATGGTAGACAGGCGTTTCTATGCTATCATACAGTTTCGTCGTGTAAATGTTATAGTTACAGATCGGATGAATGAAACTAGCACTGCAATCATCAGCTACGTGCGACAAATAAGAGTGAACTATGTTGACCGAGTATCATCTAGATAGCTTAATATTTGGTAGAACATTTCATTAACTGCAGATTCACGGTACCCAGTCGCCTAAATATTTTGACTTGGTGACTAATTTTCGAGTCGCTGTCCTTTGGTGAATTTTGCATTTTTTTCTCGAAAAATTGCGTTTTTTCGTAATCCTCTGAAGATAATCCCACGTTTTTTGCGGGATCCTCTGACAAAAATTGCTTGTTTTTTAGCTATCCTCCTGCCAAAATCATGTTTTTTCCACGATCATTTCACAAAAACTGCGTTTTTCAGCGATTCTTTTACGAAAATCGCCGCGATTTTTGCGACCCATTGATAAAATTAGCTTTTCTCTACGATCTTAAAACAAAATATGGATTGTTTCTCCGGTGTTTTGCATAGTTTCTTAATTTTTGTTAGCAATTAACACTAGTAGTGACTTGAATATTTGGATTTAGGAGCCACTGGCTCCATAAAACTTTTGGGAATCTGCACCTGTAGAGCATTGACATATTAGCATGTATTTCATATAATCCGACAAGCCATCTTCGAAAAGAATATCTTCAATCGTCAATAAGTTAGCACAGAATTAAACTAATTAAGATGTTATTAATTATAATTGTTAAACTTAGTGCTGCACAGCGTCAACAAGACTGACGAAGAAATCTTACACTTAAATATGAATTTTATAAAATTTACCGGGAAAAACAGCAATAATTGAGAATAAGGTTGTATTTCACCTTGTCCACAAATATACACACATCACCATTCCCAAAAAGGTATCTGAACAGAACTGACCGCTGTCCGTTATAGGAGTACTAGGGACTTCTTGTGACAGTTTTCAGCTTTGCTATACAACAGCATGCGTGTTAGATATTGATACATTTTATATTTCGTGACCATTCCATTATACTCAAACTTCCTCACTCGATATATATATATATATATATATATATATACATAAATATAAATCAATATATAAAAGCTTGATATAAGCAATCTAGTTCTTTATCATGTTTTAAAAGTTTATACATTACAATCGGTTTGAAACGTTTAAAAATAAATTTAATAACACGAGTTCCTTAACTTAACGCTTCATAGTTTTTTAAACTACTTGAACGTATAACTTTCCATTTGTAACCTATAGAAATTACCGAAACATCCAGATGTGATATCAGCATTAGATGTCTGTATTGAAACTTTCAGAGTTTTATATAATTTAAAAATAAAAAACAGTTCCCTAAGATTAAAGAAAAGTTATACTCAAAAGAAAGGAAATTTTCCAGTGGAATAGGCATTTTTGTACTTTTCTGCGGCAGGTTTGCTATTGCATAAAATAACTCACTCATTTAATATAGATAATGTCTTTTCAATGTCACGAAATATAAATCTTTTACAATCTAATTACCATGATTCACTTTTTTAACAGAAAAACTTTCAACAAAATATTAATGAGTTTTTGGACGATTATATATGTTATGAAACTTTAGGGATATTTTCGTGCCATTACTTTCATAACTTACTTCACCGGCACTCAGAAAAATACATACAAAACATGCTGAAAAATTTTCATGATCTATTTTAAAAGTACTTTATAAGAATACTTAATTTTGAAAAATTTGTATTGTTTGTGTAATATAATGTAATGGATAAAGTTAAAGAAATTCGACATTTTTTCTACCTTCTTTTGAGATACATAACAAAAAACTTCGAGAATACTTTATCTTATTAATTGGATGCAAGGAAATATTCTCAGTTTAATAAAATTTTTGAGCACAATTTATTTTTACGCATAATAAATATACACGCTTGTCTTTATAAAAATTAAATATCCAAGTTATTTCATACTTTTTGGCATTTTTTGTGAAAATTTTACAATTTTTTCCTTGTTTTTTTTTTTTTTTTTTTTTTAATGAAATATTAAAGTGGAAAAATAATTCTTAACTCTCGTGGAATTCTATTTGACCGAAATAAAAATTGGACAGTATTTTAAAACTAAATTTTGTAAAATTATTTGTATTTTTCTTTCATAGATTTTTTGATAAAATTACAATATTTTTGGGCTTTTGTGTACTTTTTGGCTTTACTGAATTCTATTTTTTATGTTTTAAAGCAACAAGGTAGAACCCGTCAAATTTTAACGAAAGAAAATGTTTAAGAAGGAACTGTTTCATTAACATATAATAAACCTACAAAATCAGTTATAATAAAAAATGCATTTTATATTGGTACGTCTAATTGTTAAAGAAATGATTTTTATCGTCAAATTAACAAAATACTATTTCTATAAAACGCAGTTGTAGAAATTGTTAAAATTAAACTTTAATCGTATATGTAAGCAGTAAAAAATAATAAAGATATGTTATCATGATACAGTTATCAATTAAGGTTCTTATGCTAATATTCCAAAATGATAAAAAGCAAAATTTATTCAACTTTGTCTCAATCATAGAATTTTTTCCTGTGAAATCTAAACCCGGCATCATTTTCATCATATCAAAATTTACAAATATACATTTCACATCTGTATTCACGTTTAAAAAAATTGGCATTTTAATTTGATAATTTTGATTCAAAACTTGAAGTCTCAATGGGGCTATTAGCTGAAATAGATATTAAACTGTTGATATTTTTTACGTATAAATCAAATTTTGTAAATGAAGTCCAAAACAGACGATATTTAAATTTCTATTTTTTCCTTTTCAATGAGAAAATGGCAACATAAAGATACAGCACTCAATTTTTTCCCTTTTTTCATTTGCTTTAAATCGAAATAGAGTACTCCTGTTGCCACAATTAGAAAAAAGGTATTAAAAATTACAAAAAAAATAATATTTCAAAAGCAAATTAAGACACAGCTTTCTAACAAATTTCATTTAAAAATATATCTATTTTCCTACACGATGGTGTAAAAATTGAAAATGAGCGACATTAAGAAGTTTAAAAACTTTTAGTAGCAAAAATTGCAATACTGAAATTCATTTAAAATTTCATAGTGTTGCCATTCGCAAAATGACGTATGCGTTACGCACAGATACGTTTGGCCTTTATAATATAGATATATACCTTTATATTAAATGTCTTTATACATTTCTTCAAAAAACATGAACGCTGCTGCATTGTTATATTTTTTAATATGGCAGACAGAATTTGGTCTATTAAGAGCATACTCTTTAGCTGATTATTTAACAAAGAACACAAAAAACCTATATAAATATCCATGCAATGTACTAAAACCTTCCCTAAAGAACCATTTAACTAACAAAGCAAATATCATCGTAATACGTTCTGTAGAACTTTTTTTTTAAAGCTAATCTTTCATATACAGACTCACTTGATTATCGAACTTTCATACAGAATTCTATAACTAATTTATAATTAATCGAATTCTATATTAAACCATTTCCTGAAATATTATCTAAATAACAGTTCAAATTCCATCAAACTCAATTCAACAAAATCATTCAAAATGTTATTCTTTCATAATCTGATAGCTCTGATTTATAAAACCTGCAGCTAATATTAGTATTGAACTGCGTAAGGACAATACATTATATTACAAAACTATCTCTTGTATATTATCTAACTAAAGTTGCACTTCCCATCAAAATGCATTTACCAGAGCGCAAAATTTAAATAGTCGGAGTGAACTTTCATTTTCCATTTTATGTGTTACACAATTTTATAAAGTTTCAACTGTTTACCTAAAATAGAATCCTTCTACATATAAAAATGTAATGATTTGGAAATGGGCCAATGAAAATCTGTGGAGATACCGTGAAATGACAGGGGATGGGTCACCGTCGGGGGGAGAGGTACTCGGTTCTGTCACCAAACTTTCGCCAAGTTTGTCACCAACTTGGCGTATATCTCCAAGTATGGCAACCAAAATTACTCGCCAAAAAGGACGACAACTTGGCGCTATTTCCGATGTTCCCCCAAATTCCAATAGATACCTATTATAATCCAATATTGTATTTTTTTTGTTTTCCTTTTTAATTTTTTCGCCAGAAAGAGTTGGTCTTATCAAAAATTTGAATCGATGAGATAATATTAGGCAAGACTTCGAAAGAAATCAACCTAAAATGTCAAAAGTTTAATTACCATTATTTTCTAATAATAATTTCATCAAATATCTTAAATTCTTGCTTAAGACTGCCACCGCCTTGAGTAATATATCTAAGGATAGGTTATTTAACGGAGTTTCGTTCAGATACAGTTTTGTTAAAAATAGAATTCGCTCCCTCGTGTTGGAATGTGGAGCTAACGAAACGGGATTAGCGCTAAAATTTTGAAATCTAACAGGACGAACTGTTTGAAATTTTAAGCTAATTTTTAACACATAATATAAAATTGTAATAAAGAATGGCGCGTCACATTTCGGGTGGGGAGAGCGGATAAAATAAGGAAATATAACAAGGTGATATGCTTGAAAATTTAAGATAGTTAACACATAATAAAAGTTTAAAAAATGAGAGTGGATCAAAAATTGAGGAGGAAAGGAGGAGCGCGTTTTTACCAAATGGAATCTAAACACTGAATGAATAGAAAATAAGGGATCGCGAAGCGATCTTGAATGGAAACGCGAAAAATTATAGCTAAAGTTGCCTAGAAAATAGGGATTGCTTTGTGATAACAATCGATATCGCGAAGCGACCAAGAAGAAACATAGAATAACCTTTAAAAGAATATCACTTGCATATTAAATAAATTTATTTACAATTTATTTCATTTTACATTATAATGTGTCATCAGTCAAGGCGCATTCTATTGTAATTAGTTTTATAAAAATCATGATCTTCAGGCAATGATTGTTGCACTTTTATGCAAAAATACAAAATTTATTACGGTTCTATAAATTAAATTCAGTAATATAAAATAATAAGATTCCATCTTCAAAAGACGTAATCACTATGGCAACCTAGAATAATTACTTAGGATGGGAGATCATTGAATTAATTACACATGATACTACTTAAAAGAATAATCACCACGACAATCTAGAATCATTAATTATATATAATATGTACTTTAAAATCTTCAGGTTTACTTAAAAAGCGATTACGATAATAAAATAGAGATGTTAATAGTTAATTTTATTTAAAACATCTTAGTACCTTCAAGCCTTAATCAAAGCTTTTCCTCAGAGAATATTTTTGTTCTTGTTTTACTTTGAAAGCAAGATTAAACCTTATTACAAATAGTATACATTTTTTTTGTTTTTAACAGAAAATATTACAAACAACGAGAAGGAGCTGCAATGGGTTCGCTTTTTTTACTTTTTGCCGAAATTAAATTACGACCATTAGAAGTAAGAACATTAGCTGAATTTGATTAAAAATCTACAGTATGCTACAGATTCGTACAGGACGGTATTTTTATTGTTTGGGAGTATAGTTTATAAGAAATACACCTTTTCCTTAATATAATAAATAGCTTAATGGCAATGTAAAATTTACTTTTGAGATTGAGAAAGATGAAATCTTACCTTTTTTATGTTAATTTGATTAAAAACAAAGAAAACCTCAGGAAACAAAATATTCTCTCAGGAAGAGACTGATTAAGATTTGAAAGTACTAAGATGTTTTAAATAACATTAACTATTAACATATTTTTTTATTATTTCCATCGTCTTTTAAGTAAATCTGAACATTTTAAAGTTCATATTGTATATTTTTTGTTAAAAACAAGGTTAAATTTGCGTTCCGACATTTTTTTATTTATTTTATTATTAATTATATTAACATATTTTGAATTAATTATATAAGATAGGTTTTAATAGAATAAATAAAAGTTTTGTTAATATATTTTTTAGTTTTGATTAGATTTTGATGAAATTTTAAATGATTCAATGACTCGAAATGACAAAAATCTTCAACGATTCTATATAATTAATTGCAAATCATCCGCTCAGGCAATTTTTGCGATGTAATTTGCGGGGAGACGTACCAGACAACGGATATAGGTAGTACGTATTTATATAATAAAGAACACACCTAATAAATAACTCATAAATAAATATTTTCATATTTCATTCAAGAGATTTGTTCATGGGACATTTAAAAATATTAAAATTATTCGTTATATAATAACATAAAAATCTAATAAATTTAAAAAAAAGTTTATTATTACACGAAATCTGTAATTTAACTATTTGAGCCATTAACAAGACAGTTTTTAAATGAATTCATTGAAATTTTCAGGAAATTGTTTTTAATGCACTCTGTTCCCTTAACTCTTTTTGCGAGAATTCTACATAAAAAAATCCTCAAAGAAAAGTGAAAGATTGTAAATGATATATATGCTGTAATATAATGAAGTTGTTATGTTTTTCAGATGACAAATCATGTTTCAGAGTGGAAGATCGCTAGTTAGAAACCAATCAGTTTCACCGGAGTCACAAATTTCACTTTTTCAATACTTTCCAGCATAAGTTTCCAGCATTGGTTTGCTGGCCGTGCTCTAACGTTCGAAATACACTCGAATTGTCATGTACTTGATAGATTATACTAAATTTTATCATGGTATGTTCAATATTGAAAATAATGTGCACAGATCATTTTTAGTCAAAATAATTCTATTACGATTTGATATATGGAGAAAAATCGTTTGCAATGCATTTTGATAATGTTATGCTATTTAAAATATATTGAAACTGATAAGCATCAAAGAGATATATTACAAAATACTTGCTATTTAATATGCATAACATTTATAATTCTTTATAGTCAGAAATGGTGTACGGTTTTAAAAAACAATTGCACAAAATAATTCGAATATATATTTTTGAAAGAGAATTTTCAGATGTTTTATGATTTCCCTATATGAACTTATGTTTGATATCGCTATATAATAAAATACAATGTAACAGATCCGGGACAAACTCATCTATCTTAGGATGTTATATGCTTAACCGGAGCCACCACGTTAGGCTTAATTTCCAGATGGGTGTAAGAAAACTTATCTGTCTAAATAAAATCTTTTCTTCCTGAAATCCCTTCCATTCAATACAATTTTCTATAAAAAAAATTCATAAGTAACAAACTTTCCATCATTTGCTCAATTAAAAAACATTTCAGAAATCGAGTTGTAAACAACCGTATCGAAAGTGTAAACAGGATCTGTAGTAGGACGTCATTCCCTATTGCAAGTCATTCATTGAAAAAAACTTCATCCATGGAACTAGATGTCCCCTGAATCTCTCCCACCCCTGTTTATTAATGTGACGTCAGCCTTTCAACCGGAAGTACATAGGGCTACCAGATTAAAAATAAGCAATTTGGATTGGAATACACCCCAAATTATTTTTAAAAATATAAGTATTTTAAAGAACCGTATGATCGTTATAATAGAAAAGCTTTCTTTCTTGTGCATATTTGCATGGTGCTTATTTAGAGTTAGTTCAAATGATATATGATAAATAAATTTTTTGAAGACGCCAAGAAGGAGGGGTGTGCTCAGGATGTACTCAGAGTGTACCTAAATATCGCGGTGATGCTTCGGCCCATTATTCTAGAGGCTCTAGAGGTACATAGAGGAAAGACACCAATAGCCGTGAAGAAAATTTTTAACACTGCAGTCTCTAAAGCTGGGATTACGGTTCCTCACTTAAGATCAATTCATAGACACAGTTAGCGTTGTTTGTAAAAAAAAAGGATAAACGATTATTTTAGTTCGATACATTAAAGCATTTAGTATAAAAGTTTAGTGCAGCTATTAAAAATGGCCATTAATTAGGTTTGATTAAATACTACACAGATATATATTTAAAAAATAAGGTTACGAAACACTAATTTTTTTTTATAAAATTTATCCTTGAGTAAAAATAGCTTTCGTCTTTTGCTTAGAAGTTTTATTGAGAGATTTAAACACACTGCACTGCTTTATTGCCTTAAAATTTATCCTATTTATTAATGAATATACATTTTTAGGAGAATGCCGAGGGGGGGGGGGGGCGGGGATAAAAATTCAACTTGAAAGTGTTATAAAAAAAATACTATTAATTATTAATAATATTTCCATAGTTGCGGCAAAATTATTCTGTTTTCAACTTGAAAGTTTTATAAAAAATGCCATTAATTATTAATATTATTTCAATAGTTGCAGCAGAATTACGCTGTTTTCAACTTCAAAGTGTTATAAAAAATACTATTAATTATTAATATTATTTCAACAGTTACAGCAGAATTACGCTGTTTTCAACTTGAAAGTTTTATAAAAAATATCATTAATTATTAATATTATTTCAAAAGTTGCAGCAAAATTACGCTGTTTTATTGCGTTTTTTAAAGAAATTTTAATTTTGTTATGTTATACTACCCGGAAAGCGTGATTTACCCAGAAGTATCTATTAATGCTAATAGTGTGTTTATTAGAATAATAAACTAGCAAAAGTTTGCTCATATAAACGCTTCTATTTTCTCAATTATTTTATAATTTTTTTTTTCAAATTTTAAATGAAAAACACAATTTTTATTCACCGTCCTAGGACGGACATCTACACTATTATTATTTAGTATATACGTACAAATTAATTAGTCATACATAGGTCATCACAAAAGATTTCAGATACTGTTTGAACTATTGGTGGCAATTGCTGAAATTTGATTTTCAAATGTGTTATCCTTTATCAAAATTGTTTTCTTAGACATTCAAATTCAGCTTATCAAATGGAAAAATTTTGTTGCACTATTCGGTACGTGTTGGAAAAGGTTTCATAATCTGGATATATGGTTTTTAACTGACTTCAAAAAAGGAGAGGAGTTTATCAATTCAACTCGTATGTATTTTTTTTATGTATGTTCACCGATTGCTCCGAAACTATCCAACCGATTAATTTGGTCTTGGTGTTAAATGAAAGAGCTTGCTCTCGAATTGGTACCACTTCCGTTTCATATAAATTGGTCCAGTACTTTTTTAGTAATTAGGCAAAAGCTAATATAAATAGTGGTTTTTCGCAAATTAAAAGTGTTGAATAAGTTCGCTGAATGGAGGGCAGACAAAATGGCCGAGCGGTCTAAGGCTACAGATTTAAGCTCTGGTTCTCGAAAGAGAGCGTGGGTTCGAATCCCTTCCTGACATACGTGTAGAATTTACGATTTTTTTCTCGTATTATAATTTTTATTAACTGACTTAAAAAAATCGTTAACTTTTAACTAAAAAGAGAAAAATAAACTTTTTTTACAAAAAACTGAACCGACTTCAAAAACTACTGCAAAGTGAAAAATATTTTTTTTTAGCCAATAGTAACAAGAAATTAAATTAAGAGCGTAGTATTTACCATGCGTATTATTATATTTATGTACATTAATTTGATTTTTTGGAGTCGGTGACAGCCAAGCCAATTTCAAAGTTAAAATTAAGTATCCAAAGCAAGTCGTAAAAGAATAAGGTTAAAATTTTTAACTAAATATTAAATCGTAAAAAACACTCGCAGATACTTGGATGTGTGTCTATATGAAAATTGCATGTAACTTGGCTTGGCTGGCACCGAGTCCAGAAAATAAAATTAATGTACATAAAAATAATAATACGTATGGTAAATACTACGCTCTTAATTTAATTTCTTTATTACTATTATCTAAAAAAATTATATTTCACTTTGCAGTAGTTTTTGAAGCCTGTTCAATTTTTGGTAGAAAAGTCTATTCAATATAAATTTTGGTATCGAATTATCGATATCGGTGTTTTGAATGTGTCAGAAAGTGTTTTAATTTTTGTGTCATGTATGTTTTTTTAATTTCTTTTTTTTTTTTCCTTTTTGGATTCAAATGTAGGCTTTTCATAAAGATTTGAATAAAAATTGTCTTATCAAAAATTACATTGTTTGTATGCCATTTGATACATTTCAGTGATGTTTTGAGATGAAACAATATTTTACGAATTTACGCAAAAGATACATATTACATGCGTTATTCATGATATGAAAATTGAAAATTTTGTTAATTAAATATAAAGTTCTGTTACTGGTATAAAACTCGCCTGAATTTATTTTAGTTTACACTCGTTATATATTTAGAAGCATCCGATGTCGTTTGAAATTTTAGAATTTCAAATTTAATTTTATAAAATGCACTTCATCAAGTTTGTATTTTAGTTGTGATTAAAATAGTTTACTATTCGGTATAAACATATATACAGAGATGTTTAAATATTTTCAGTTAAATGAATATAATTTATTTCATTCATGTATCTCATGCCTGAGAACAAGAATATGTTTAAAATGGAAAGAATTGCTAAATACATAAAATTTTGTACTATAAAGTATAAAAAAGATATCTTTAAATAATAAGCGTGCATTATTTACCTTGAACAAGAGCCTTTGTTATAAAATATTAGCAACCTACTATCATTAAAACTATTTTGAAAATAAGTGCAGAACCAAAAATAAAGAAATACCTTTATAGATTTAATATTAGCATTATTTTAAGAAAACTTTATGCATTGAAAAACCAAATATTTTGGTAATGTATGGTATTCAGTCCGTCTCACCAAATTATCATAAACGGCAAAATGCAGACTTGGACTAATAATTAATTTGGACTAATAACATAATTTGGCAAATATGACTTTTAGATAGACCTTTTCTCTGCACAATTAAGATTTTTATAATTCTTAGGGAAATTGGATTGAACTATTCAATGTATTTCATGTAGTTGTACGCATGTTGTACTACATGTATACAACATGTGTACAATACAGAGTTGTACTACATGTATACAACATGTGTACAATACAGAGTTGTACTACATGTATACAACATCTGTACAATACATAGTTGTACTACATGTATTTCATGTAGTTGTATGTTCAATGTTGTTCATTACGATGTATTAAATTTATACATTGTAAAAAAAAAGTGCACTATTAATCTTAATTTAAGTTTGTAAATATCCGAGTAAAGTTTAAATAAGCACTAATCCGGTGTTACTGCTCTTTAAAGGGTTATAAGAGATTGAATATAGTGTAATTTTACTCCTTGATACAAATTATGAAAGACTACAGCAGTTTAAGTATACGCGATCTTCCTGATTTTATGATAACGAAACGGATTCAGAAGTTGACGCCATTTTGAATGTGTAATTTTTAATCAGACCTTTTATACATAAGCTGGCAGGGGTTGATGCAGGTTTTTTTTTCTTTGGGCCCATTTTATGAAAAGTAGCTGTTATTTTTGTGAATTTTACTACATTTTTGTGAATTTTACTATATTTTTGTGAATTTTACTATATTTTTGTGAAAAAACAGCATTTTGTGACGACAGCTGAAATCTAGTGAATTTTACTACATTTTAGTGAATTTTACTATATTTTTGTGAATTTTATTATATTTTTGTATAAAACAACATTTTGTGACGACAGCTGAAATCTAGTGACTCAAGTTCGAACCAAGTATTTATTAACAAAAACTAACTTCTTTAAACCCTTTTCTAAAGTTTTTCTTTCTTAAGAACTGATTTTATGTACAAATTACACATTTTAAAATCTAACAAAATAATAAAAATAAGTTTTTGTGGGAAAGAATTATGTGAGGGGGCCCATTTTAATAAATTTATTTTTGTGAAGGAGCTCATTTTAATAAATTTATTTTTGCAAAAGGGCCCTAAATAGGCCCCAGATTTTGTCTGGATCGACCCCTGGCTGGTCGGAATTAGTTTTTATTAAAAAACCAGTATACATGAAAAGCATGATTATAAAGGAAAAATAAAATTCGTTAATTCTCTTTTAAGCTTTAAATATGTGTAAAACAATAATATGCTCTAATTTTACTCAAAATTTAATATTTTCTAAATATTCATCGTGTGATATCTATCCAATTATATCATGGCACTTCCGATACATTAATTCCAACGCCATCTTCCTTGTAATTCATTCAAGACATCCGGTATCAAAACACCTGTGCACAACTATATTTAATAGATCAATGAAAAGATGAAAACACTCGACATTTTTTATGCGTGTATTTCAAGACCACTAACGACATACCTGTTACGGGAGAACAAAACATATGCTGAGTTTGATTCCCATGTGAGCAGAATGTTTCTTTCGTATTCGGAAATAAGATATTTCTTCTCTTCTTTCAGAAATGAATCGCACCGATATTTCGGGATTCCGGTGACTCTGATGGACCATCTGACGGATGAAGAGGATGCATTGGAGGGATGTGAAGATGGACACTGTCCACTCCAGTCCGAGGTCCCCATTCTTCCCCAAAACCGAACACATGGAAAGCTCAGTCAGGATGAAAAAAGATTTCTGCTATGTGTTGAAAGGGGTGATGTGGCGACGGCGAGAAGGTAACTAAAATTTAATTTAGTTTAATGTCATTTAATTGTTTTCTAATTTGAATCAGAAGAAATCTGCATACAAAAACTAGCTTATAAAAAATCGTTTTGTGAAATATTTTTGAACACAACTTCAGCTTTCTTGTGTAAAAATAACCTAACAAATTTCAAGACGGTAATTTATCTTGCTAAATTGTGCTAATATTTTCGTCAACTTTATTGCTTATCACTCCAAAAATAACTGTCTATGAAAGTTTTTCCCTG
This sequence comes from Maratus speculifer, assembly GCA_964019185.1. Lineage (NCBI taxonomy): Eukaryota > Metazoa > Arthropoda > Arachnida > Araneae > Salticidae > Maratus > Maratus speculifer. The sequence goes on along the minus strand of OZ025290.1, from coordinate 47,583,847 downwards.
CAGGTAAATACATGATAATATTTAATGGATCATTAAGCGCCTTTTATTCGTGCAAAAGACGTATTACAGGGCTCTAAACTTGAAAGACCGCAACTTTTATACTATTCATAATTCAAAAAAGATTTTGTGATATATTATACATTTTATAATCCCCGAAAGGTATTGATAATACTTTTCGGTTTAATACACACTCCCCTCACCCCTCGTTAAGAAACAGGAAATTTTAAGTACCATAAAGTACCGAAAGTAAGCATTAATACATGCTCCCCCCCCCCCTCTTCTGGCATATATTTTGCAAACTGTATAAATCCCGGGAATCTATACATTTCAAATACATCCTCTCATCCTTTTAATTTTACCTATTTATTTCACAAGGTTCCAATTATAAGTATCCCTTAAATTTATTAAATGTGGGGCAGTTGATAATTATTATTTATGTATTAAGCTTTCCTTTCAGTATATGTTTAATAGGTGTTTATAGTTATCAGAAGTTTACATAATGTTACTAACTTTTATTAAATTTTCACGCTACACAGAATCATAGCAGTCTTGCCCAGTCCATCTACTCACCCATAGAGAACATAAGAGAACATTAGCATAGAGAACATAAGAAGAGCAAACTTTTAATTTTTAATATATAATTATGTTCAGGTTTTTCGGTTATTAAGATTCAAGAAATCGAGCAACACTTTAAATCGTTAACAACACTTTAAATAAACCAAACGTTTGCAGAATTAACGTTTGCAAATTATTGATGCAAAAATATAGTCCTTCAATATGTAAATTTTCAAGAAAAAAAAAAACATGTTTTTCAATAAACTTATTTGAATTGAAATGAGTTTTTATATAACCATTCGAGATTATTAGTTTTAAAAGTTCCTTTTACGACGAAAAGAAAATGTTTTTATTTCTCCAACATCGCAACAGGAAAACAGATTTGAAAGAAAAAAAACTCAATTTAAAAAGATAAGTTAAAAAACGAAAATAGTATGATCACTAAACGACTTCTATCGCTGAATAGTTTTCAAATTTTAAAGTCAATTATGCAAAAACACGTATCATATGTAGACGAGAAATTCAACGTAAAAAAATCTGGGTAATGTATCGTAACATATCTGAACGTTGAGAGGTACTTTCAACTATTTATAATTGTCATATTCTCCGTCAGATGTTGCACTCACATATTATTATTATTATTATGCCGATAATAAGACCCCTACCTGATAGATATTATACCCAGTTTTATGGGTTATGTACCTGACTGCTGAGAGAAATTCGACCGATTGTGTCATGGCGGTGATCTATCTGACTAGCAAACTTGGATGTCGTGGCTCCCTTCTTTTCAATGAATGAATTAAGTTACTGTGTAGTCTGTTTTTAGGTTTTTATTAACTATATTGATTAAGTTTGTGACTATGTTGTCGAAAAAAGAAAAAAAAAAGGAGGACATGAATTACCCTGCCATAGAATTAGTACATTTTGTTTAATTCTATTACGTGCTATGGGTGCAAATATATACTATGATAAGTTAACAAATCCAGCTTAAATAAAACAACTGCGGGGATATCGATATCGCCTGGTTTATACATAAATATTTTATGTAAATTAAATCTAAAAATAATTTAGTTTTTTTATTAATTCAAATATTACATTTGGCATTAACAAACATTTCTCAAAATGAAAAAAGTTTGATGTAAGCAGCGAAATTTTTGCACCTTTTCGGTTATCAATTCTTGGCATGATAATAATGCGAAAATATCACTTTTAATAAACTTCTAAACATAATTTGAATACATAATTGATATTTTTATATTAATATACTTTTTGGTGGTTGTTAGCAGGACATCTGAAATTATATATTGTATGCAAAAATACATTTCAGTATTTAAAAAAAGAATATTTTTGCCCTTTATTCAGTAACTATAATTAACTCAGGTTATATCCTCTAGAATTTAACCCTTTGAGGCACAGGCAATTGCGTTTGTGTATATTTGAACTCCCACGCAAAATTTGGAAAAAAAATTGAAATAAGGAAAAGTAATTTCACGACCCTTTTTTTCATCAAAGTTTGAAAAATAAAATTTAATAAATTTTTCAGGTGTAAATCTTCATTAACCGTAAGTGGGATAAAATATATTCCTCCGCGCCTCAAGGGATTAGAAAGTTTCAGTCTTGTTATATTCGTACAATTATTATAAAATCATGTTGAATAAATATGATGAAATGTTCTTAGGGTTTTTCTCAATTCATCTATGGAGATCTGATAATGGATTTCATAGATACATCCATTAACATAAATATTGATGTTACTCATAATTTAAATTTTGGCACTTGATAAAGAATAATGCTTTATTTATAACATTTCCTATCTGTTACGCACGTTTATGAATTTCGAACTCTGCCCGAAGCCGTATCCAAGTTTCTCCCTGGAGAAATTTAAATCATAATAAAACTTAATTAATGCGCTTCTCTTAAACCGATAGGATTTCACCGATGCATTTGTTTGTCTAAAATTGCTTTCATTAAAATTGGATTTTCTGTACTGTACATTCGGAGGAATTCGGTAAGCAGTAAAATTTACGAAAGCCTTTTGTATTAACTTAATAACTTCTTAATGATTTTGATTGTACATTGACAAATTTAGTGTTTTGATAAAAGTTAAATTAATGAGTGACACAAAAGTATATAAACACATAAATTTATTTTGGCTCAGATGTCACATGAACATTAAACAATATGAAATAACAAGATAGTAAAAAAACTGAAAAAACTAAAACCATTGGAGACAGGTGGCATGGCTTGTGAGATGCATTGCGGGTTTAACCCTTTATCTATCGATGGTACTGATAAGTACCATTAAAATAATTTATAAAAATCTTTTAATACGTCAGTTAGTTGTAATACTATTTAGAATGAATTACATATACATTACTTTATCTTGTTCCAAAAGCATTATTGGTTACACAAAACACAATTTTTTTAAGGATGATTTCTTTTGCCTTTGCATCTTTTCAGCTTTCTTGGGTCTGAGGGAAGGGGGTGAGAATTTTTCAATGCTAAAATATTTCTATATTTATATTGTAAGAACACAATATTTGTACATTTTATAATTCTACAAAATACTAAGAAAATATTTAAAAATAAAAAATTTGAGAGGGGTTATAAAAATTGCACAAATTCCATTAAATTCAAATTTAATTAAGCCTTCAAAATTCTTCAATCCTTCTAAAATCCTTTAAATATTTATTAAATGACTACGCAAAACTTTTAATTTAGTTTAAAGAAATTGCGTAAAATGCTTTAGAATGTAAAATTTTCATGAATTCATAATGCGGTAGATAAAGGGTTAATTGGTTTTGTGTTCACGACACTCCTCCTTGCCTGTTAAGACCCAATGGAAAAACAAACAAAATCTATAAAACAGAAAACGTCAAAAACAAAAATTCAAAATGGCAAAATTCTATCAAACGAGCACGTCTCAACTAAACAGTCAAACTGAGAATCTACTCATCCCTGTGTTTCAACCAATCCTCATTATCAGTGGGATAATTCTTGTATATTACGATGTTAAACAGCAAACCATTTAAAAATTCCGCAAGTTAATCATAGTTCAGTGCCTGATTATACCAAATATAAGGTTCATAATAGTCTGTTTATAATAACTTAAGACATTTATTAGATTTCGTGCCTTTAATCTACGCTTTAGTTATTTTATTTCATTCTAAAAAAACCTTAATTTGTTAAAGCAACATTTTCCCTAAAAACCAATTTATTGTTTTTTTTTCTTTCATTTTTTTCACAATGTCTTTTTATTTATGTCCTAAAAAATCCATCGATTACACACAATTCCCTTCTAGCGAAGCTGAGGTCGGATTGCGCCAATTTTCCTCTGAGTGACTGACATAACATTTCTTTTTTCCTCTGTTTAAAATTTTGCATTGTTAAATATGAGTTTTTTAGAAAAATAATAAGCAACATAGAACGTTTCCATAAAATCCTATATACGTGCGAGTGTTAGCATGTAACGAGATTACGTTGACTTTAGAAGAAGAATTCTACATTTTCCATGTGTTAAACGAAACCCTGTCACTTAGCGGCTTTCTGGTCTTTAATACGGTGACGCTCTATTCTTATAAGATCCCTTTCTGTTTCTCTCTGGAGACATATTACATTACTTCTAAGTTCAAACCGTAGTCTTTTTGGAAATGTATCGTTATCATGTGAATGATAAATAAATGTGTTTAATAGACTTCGTCTATGTGTCATTTGATTGGGAAATTCTCCAAGAATTTCATTCTATATCCTACCACCATGTGTCACGCATGACTGCAAAATAAACATTTTACGATTTAGTGATGGATAAAAATGTTACGTTAAGTACTGGCCCTTGCATGATTCATTATTTTGGAGCAGAATATCTCATACATATATATAGAGAGAGACAGAATATATGCAGACTATTTTAACGCAACATTCATTTTTCGTTATTTTGAAAATTCTAAATGAATAAAATAGTTTAAAAATCAAGTGCAATCTATTGCCACACAAAATCAGTTGCTTTCAGATTTCAGAAATCAGATTTTTTCTGCCCTGTATATGGTCTACAGATATTTATATATATGTATCATACAGTATAACTTTATTCTAAAAAAATAACAGCCGCTGACAATGTTTTTTTGTGTGTGTGTGATTTAGGGTATTTTTCGCTAACATGAAGAAAACTATTGCACACAAAAATATGAAAAATGGTAATATCATAGAAAAATGTTTGGGATACACACTGATGCATGCACTTTTCAAATTCGATAATTATTTAAACGATATTTAATACTAAAGTTGGTCAAAATTTTTCCATTAAAAAAATTACAGGAAGAAAAGCACAATAGAAAAAAAGTACAATAAATTTACCGAAAAAGAAGATAATGGATAATTATTGAAAATAAAAACATTAGTCAAATAAATGAAAACATAATCAAATCTTGTTACATTTAATATTGTAATCCAGGATTTTAATGATACAATGATAAAATTTGATGCTATTATAATATTATTGTACAAATGTTAACTTTCTGAAACTTATAATGCAAGAATATTTATCATTATTTAATGATTTCAAAAATTAAATAAAGAAAGAAAGGGACAAAAACAAAATATTAAATAATAATCTGATAATTAAATTATATTTTCTATATCATAATCTCTTTTATTAATAAAAATAAAAATATGAATTTATTAATGAAAAAATAAAGTAACTTAAACCTCTTTTCTAATTTTAGAATTCGAACTAATAACTTTTTGCAACACCCTAAATGATTTTAATAAGAAAAAATAAATAAAACAAAACAAAATTGGAATATTATACATTAAAATTAGAAAATCGAAATAATTTATAACTTTAGACCCGTCAACAACGAGTATATCGTAATGCTATTTACGGGCTGTGACTTTCTATATCCCTTTAAGACCCCACACTAGTCACAGAAAAAGACCGGATGATAATGTGAAGTCTATGGGAGCATTCTTTTCAAACGTCTCTCTCAAATTTTAATATTTTTACATGATTGTTTTTTGCATAGGATAGCTGAGGACGATCCACAACCGCCCTAGTTTTTACTTTTTAAATTTTGGTTTAAATTTTTTTAATTACTTTAAATTTCAAAACCAGTTTAAACCGGTTCTGAAATTGAAACTATCATAATATAAAAAATATATAATCAAAATCGAAAACGTAAAAACTAGGCCGGTTGTAGATCGTCCTCAGCTATCGCATGCAAAAAAAAACATGGAAAAATATTAAAATTTAACCGAGATATTTGTAAAGAACGCTTCCATAGATTTTACATTATCATCCGGGTCCTTTTCTGTGACTAGTGTCAGGCCTTAAGATCTGACTTACACAATTGCGTAGGTGATCGTAAAACAAATGCAAATGTAAATGCAAAAAAAATAAATCTTCTTTTTGTACACTGTAAAAAAAAATTCAAGAGGTTACTAAAATTTTTTTAGTAAATTTGTATTCCGCAGAATTTTTTAGTAACCATTACAAACTTTTTTTTTTGCAAGTGGAACAAGCATTTCTTTTGTATACTGAACAAAAGAATTTTTTGTATAACTAACTTAAAAATTTTTAGTATGAACCATCAAGCAAAATTTAGTAATAGCTCCAAAATGATTTTTAATAACTTTTACGTGCGCCCGAAGGGAGGAGCTTCCTTCGAGCTGCATTCAGACTTCTGAAACGATAAATTTTCGGCATAACCACAATAGATGGCAGCACCAAGCATTCCTACCTGCTCCGATAGGATTTTCATAATCCCGTTATTAACGAGTACTTACACTACATACGTTTGGGGCGTAGTTGGCTGTGTCCAGCATCGAACCCGGAAACTTTCAGCCTGGAGTCCGTTACTATAACCACTACGCTATCAAGGCCACACCAAGAGTGTTTTAGTAATAGCTATTAAAAATATAAAACTATTAACTCTATTCATTGCTAACTTTTTTCTAGTAATTCTTACAGATTTTCTAGTAACCGACTAAGATTACTAAAATTTTTTTAGTAATTACAATGATCACTAAAGTTTCTTTAGTAGATCGACCCTTTTTTTTTTACAGTGTAGGATTAAAAAAGTTAGCAGAACAATTATGACGATTCTCATTTGACGTAACCTGACATCAAATATTAAAAAAAAAAAAAAAAATTCAATTAAATATGATCTTATTAATTAGGGTTAAAAACCAAGGTTTTTAATTTCTACCAAAGTACTTCAAGTGTTAAATTGATATGGGTGCAGAGATAAGCAAACCCACAAATGTGATGACATCAAGTTTAATTCATTGTAAAATCTATATTACGTGTAACATTTTATTGTGTTATTTTTTTATTTCATTTGGACAAAGCAAATAAAATCAATATTAATGGAATTTTTTTTCTCTTGTGTTTTTCAGTAGAGGTCTAATGTTTATTTTAATAATTATTTTAATATTATTATTTTACTACTATTAATATTACTATTAATGATATTAATATTATTTTAATAATAATTATACATAATAATATAGATGAACCTCAAGGGAGAACAAAATTTCGTTCATGTTAACAGTAATTCATGTTATCAGTATCAAATTTTTGTATTCATCTTTATTGGGCGATTGCGAAAACAATTCACGTTAAGCGTGTTCATATTAACGAGATTTGACTGTAATATTTATTATTTTTATTTCGGTTGGAAAAAACAGCAACAGTGATTTTTTTTTCGCTTGGATTGGCAGCTGAAGTGTAATTTATCGTATGTGAATTTATCTCAGCATTTTACCCTGGATTTCGGATATCGTTGAAATATAACAATAATGTACTTACATTATAAAATATTAAACCACTGTAATAAAACCTACCGTTTTAGAACATATGGACTTTAGAATTGTTTATATTTAACAAAGTAAAATCAATATTTAATGTACTTGAACATATACGCACATAACATTTAGAAATAATATATACAACAAACAAATATCCAAACAAGACCTTTTTAAGTCTGTTGCGAAAGAAAAACAACAAGTAAATTTTATATATCTCAAATAAGTACGAAACAAGGTCACCTGTTGCTTCAGACACAGGTGGAAAGTATTATTGATTTCGCGAGCATTTTTCTGAAATAACTGCACCAAAAGTATTTTGAGAATTGTTTTTCCAATTTATTGTGTATTTTAATGTAATATTTAATCTCTCTAGTGAAAGTAGATAATTTCGTTGAAGTTCGTAACAGATTTGCCTGAATTTTTCGCTATATTTTGCAAATGCTATAAATATAAGATTTCTTAATTTATATGCACTTTATAATTAATAAATATTTAATAATATATATAATTTTTGTTTTTACAACTATTATTGTAATGTGAAATGCTCTATTTTTCTTATCAGTTCTCATAAATTTTAATAGAAAAACGTAGAATTAAGTCATGTTAAATTATAGTTACACATGAAAAATTGCAGGCAATGTAGGCAAGGAGCTCGTCTAAGGTTGAATAAAAAAATAAATAAATACTTAGAATTGCAATCCGCACAATAAAATCCCTATTAAAAGTTAAATGATGCAATTCCTTTCGATATATTCAATAAAAAATATCCTTGGAAGTATTCTGAAGACACATTTCTTTTCCAATAACATAAAAAAAAACAATTAAAAGACATTGAATTTCAGATTGTTATTTTCTTGGCCTATTATATGTGATGTGTGCAAAGTAAAGGGTCTTCTGCTATACTGTATAAATATCTTATTCTAGTTTTTTAAATTTTTAATTAATATTTATACCTTATAAAACACATATATGTGACATTTTGAGATTGAGAGCTAGTAATATTAGCCACAAGTCTCCCCATTTTATAGCACAGGATTCGTGGCGAGTGATAAAAAAAAAATAAAAGAATGCAGACATCATAAAAAACTAAACATTGGCAGCTCCGCAATATTTTATTTAAATGCAGTCATATGGAGAGGGAAATACTCTTCCTTTCCGGAGCAAACATTCCATCAAAAAGAAAACATTCCTAAATACTCCCCGCAAGTCGCTCAAACCGGAAACATCGAATTAAAGTCCATCCATTTCCAGGCCTCTGTTGCTTAAGTAAAAAGGAAAAAGTATCTAGAACTTTCCATAATCTCTAAACACAATTATTTTATGTAAACAAATATTAATATCAAATGTCGAAATTAAAAGTAGCAGATTCGATCTTCTGCAAAAGATAATTTTATTTAAAATATTATTATTTAACTAATTTATAATAGAATGTACTAAATTTCCACAGACGATAATTTCACACAAAAAACAGAAAATAAGTGAATTTATTGATACGCAATAAATATAAAACGCGAAGAAAGAAAATAAAAAGAATGATATTTTTGAAAAAGTATCTTTTTGGAATAAATTAAATATGACTTTCTTAAAAAGGTTGATAAAAAACGGGGAAAAAGATGTTTTATTAGGAATGTTAAGAAATAAAGTTTAATTAAGAATATTTTTTATTTAGAAACATTTTATAGATTTACGCATATTGGAATAAATGTTTTTTAAGGCGAATTAAAAGTTTATATCGTTTCTATAAAGATTAATAGATTAGAACTAATATCAGAATTTTGATTTAATAAGTTGAAATAAATACGGAATATTGTTAAAGGAAATTAATATAGTATAAGGTTAATTTTGGCGAAAGAAAAAAAAATTAAATTTTGTATTACATATAAAGAAGGTAACAAATTCTATGTTTCAGAAACATTTTTTCATAATTAAAATGTAATTGTCACTGACAATAATTGTCCTTTTGCTAGCCTGTACTTTGTCATGTATAAATATGCCATTGCAAAGTAATTCTTATTTTGGCTATAGATCAAGTCAGAAGTAGTAAAATCATAGCTACAAGCAAGATTTTTTTTTTTTTTTTTTTTTTTTGATATTTCTTTGAAAATAATGTCAATAAAGTCTTTGTAAAAATTAAGTACACTCTATTATATCATTTTCCTGGCTGCCGTAAATTAACAAATAAAAACTGAATATTACATGGAATTTGAACCATACTTTGTTTCACCTTAACTTGGCAGCACATATTATACTACAAGAGCCGAATTGCAGCTGTTGCCATAGAAACCAAGGCTTGCCCGAACAGCACAGGATTGCTAATAAACAAGGGAAATCGCCATTTGGCGAAAAAATATATTATGAATGTGCAAAAATCGGTACGTTTTGAAGTTCTTATGAAATTAATTTTATTACATAATTATGTATTAAAATAACGAATAGTATTATTATTCTTCTCTTAGTTTTACCTTTTTTTAAATTCATTTCAACAATATTTCATATTATATCCTTGATTCGTAATCGTCTAACATTGCCCGGCCCATAAAATGTGAAAAACATTTAAAAATCTCTAAAAGTTAAAAAAAAAATTGCAGAAATTCCGGAAAAACTTTAATGAAAACAGTGTTGAATTCAGAGTGTGGCCCGCGGAGACACCCCCCCCCCGGGAGCAATGAAAGATCCCCCCGAAAATTTTGAGATTTTGGACTTTCAATGGTCAAAAAACGAAATTTCCCCCCCTTCCCCCCTCCCCCCGGAGCCACAGAAGTCACTCTCGGAGAAAAGTGTCTGAATTCAAAACTGATTGAAAGGATATTTTTTTCTAAAATAAGCTAAAAATTTAAAACTGATTTAAAACTGTATTCCATGCATGAAGGTCAAATTTTTTGAAGAATTTTCAGTGAGATATTTTTCGTTTCGATGTCATTTTTTAAAATCACTAGGTCAAAATTTATGTATTTAAGCTCCAAATTTGAAACCGAATACCTCTTAAAAATGTTTAAAAAAGAAAAGCCTCAAAAAGCAAAAAAAAAAAAAAAAAAAAAATCTATAAATCGCATTAAAGCATCGAGAAAAAAAAACGACTGTACGAATTCAAAATAAATTTTATTGAAAAGAGAAAAGCATTAACTATATTGAGTTAAAAGATGAAAGCCAAATTCTATGAAAATCTATTTAAAACAGAAAATTTGCTATTTATACTCAACCACTGGCAGAAATTTGGAAAATACTAGGTCCCACACCATCAGACTGAGCACCTCTCAACTTTAAAGCATATAAAATTATAGATATTGGGATTTAAAAATGTCTTGATTTCTTAAAATTTTAATTCAGATTTTTATTATCCCTTTCTGTTTTAAAATACACCATTTTCCTAAAAAAGTTGGTTTCCAAAGTAATTACATCTCTAATTGTTAATATAATCAATGTTTTTATGTTTTAATTAATAAAAATATAATTATTAATTTAGTTAGGAACTTCAAAAATTATGTAAGCTGCAGATTAGTTAATTTCATTAGTTAGTAATATCTAATAACATTATGTCGTAAAAAATTATAATAATTATGGAAAATTACATTAAATACAACAGATATTTACATTTATTAAAATAGTTAAAATTTTTCTTTAACCCTAAATTGCTAAAACTGCTTAAAATTAAGGTACTTCACTTTCGCAAAACACATAATTTAATCCTATGGATTATTATCCTTTTTAATATCTCGTTTGCATTTTAATATATCTTTTTTCTTTTTACATTGGATAGCTGAGCTCGATCTCTAGAAAAAAAAATTTGCTTTTTCGATTTTGACAGCATGATTTTTTTTTTTCATAGGGGAGGAGGGGGAACAGGGATTCTTCAAATTTCAGACCTGTTTCGAAAGTTAAATTATCTTAATAAAAAAGGCGCACAACAAAATCGAAAAAGTAAAAAAGGGTCTTTGTGAAGAATTTTTATGTGTCCACCAGTGTTGAAATCAGGGGGTGGCGTGTGGGGGAAATTCCCCCACACGCCACATGCAATGAGATTCCTCCTTTCTCCCCAGAAGATGAACGATTTTGTGTTTTCAATGGCCAAAAGGTACAATTTCTCCCCCGGAATTCTATAATGTCTTCCCTCCTCAGAACCACAAAAATCCCTCCCGGAGAAACATATCTGATTTCAGCACTGTCGACCAGCTATCAAATGCAAAACTAATGATTAAAAAATATTGAAATGAACATGAGATATTTTTAATAATATCTTCCATAGTTGTAAGATTCACGAGCGTATGTTTTCATGCGTAAAATAGTATCATAATTATTTATAAAAGGATTGATTTTGATTCTCTAATTAGGATCATAATATTAATCCACAGTTTTATACTTCAGATATTTTCTTTCAGAACAATAAGCATGCAAGGAGTAACAGAGCATTGGAACTGCCGGAAGCTTAAAAAGCGCGCCAGATATTTAATCTTAAAGATTGGTTCCTCCCCTAACAGAGTTATTTACGCCAAGATTTTTACTTTATATGTTCGCTTAAAATAGAAATTACTTTTGAATTAAATACGTCTAATATAGAAATTACTTTAAATATATGTTATAAAATCTCAAATTTTGTAATTTATACACATATAAATTATAACCATATAAATTATGGTTATAACATTATAACCATATAAATTTTTAAGCCTTTTTGCCATAAGATTAAAAAATGAAACAGAACTATTTTTCAATGCAGAATGTTACTGCTTCTCCCTTTCACAGTGCTGCCAAGTTAAGGTGGAATAGAGTATACTGTATTGAAAACATATTTTTTTATCAAAAATAAAATGTTAAACCTTAAATGTAAAAAAAAAAAAAAAAAAGTTTTATAATGAAATTGCCATAATCCTGGCATACATGTATCAAGAACTGACACATAATCACATAAAAATTAACTTATTATTTAAGTTCTTCGAAATTTATCAATTTATCAATCTGTAATCAATCATACATAAAATAATTTGTCCTGACTGACTGGTAATCAATGTACAGCCCAAATAGTGTACCTAAATGCATAAAATTTGGAGAGAAAATACACTGCTCAAAACAATTAAAGGATATTTGAAGTTTTATATAAAATAAAGATATAAACGAAATTTTTTTTGCCGAAAATAGAAAAAGAGAATCACAAATGCAAATTTTTCTGGTTTTCAAATTGTGGAGTATGCAAATTTTGAGTTCGACGTCAAAAATGTCGCTTCAGCGGCAGCGAATGAAATTTGACTTTCAACTGGATAAAAGAGAATGAAGACAAGGATGATCGGCATTCAGTGATTGCTTTGTTTCGATGAGTACGATATCTCAGCGAAGTCATTTGACAGATTCAGAAGCTTGGAGAATTGTTGGTAGGTTAGAAGGGGGCCAAACTCAAGCCGAAGTAGCGGAAGCCATTGGAGTGTCACAAAGTGTCATTTCCAGGATCTGGAATTGTTTTTTGGAGAGTGGATGTGCAGGCCGAAGACCAGGGCAAGGTCGTAGACGGGCAACAACGCCCAATGAAGATCGGTATTTAGCGTTAACAGCTCGGAGACACCGAAACATGAACGCTACTCTTCTCCAACAACACCTTCGCTCGCCTACAGGCACCACGATTTCAACTCAGACTGTCCGAAACCGGCTCCATGCTGTAGGTCTGTATGCTCGCCGACCGATGGTATGCGTTAGATTAACATCAAGGCATCGTCGCGACCGCAGGGAGTGGGCAACCGAGCATGTCAACTGGAGGAGAAATGAATGCAGCAATATTATGTTTTCTGACGAGTCCCGTTTTCTGTGCATCCGGATAATAGGCGTATTTTCATCTGGAGGGATCGTGGCAGTAGGAATAATCCTGCGTTCGTGCACGAAAGTGGTAGATTTGGCGGTGGAGGAGTGTTGGTGTATGGTGGTATCTCCATTGACGGGCGCACTGACCTCTACATCATTCGAGATGGAGCTCTGACTGGTCGCCGATATAGGGATGAGATCCTCAGTCCTATTGTAGTTCCTTACGCTGCAGCAATCGGAGATAACTTCATTTTAATGGACGATAACTGCAGGCCACATCGTGCAATCCTGGTGGAGGATTTCCTTTCCGAGGAAGGAATCGTTCGAATGGAATGGCCAGCGTGTTCTCCAGACATGAATGCAATCGAGCACGTTTTGGACCCTCTAGGAAGACGAGTTTCTGGCCGCCAACAACCCCCACAAACTCTCCAAGAACTGGAAAGAGCTCTTATGGAAGAGTGGGGCAGAATATCCCAACTCGTCATTAATCGCCTCATTGAGTCCATGCCTCAAAGGTGTTCAACGTTGCTGGCCGCCCGTGGAAACCATACCCCCTACTGAAAATGATTTTCTTTGAAGAAAACACCTTCTTTTATTCTTTTTTTCTCATAAGCACAAATTGTGTTTTTTCCTTTTGTACACAAATGCGCAATAAAATGCATTTTTTTTTCTGCCAAACATGTGTAATTTATTCTCATATAACCTGCTATGTCTGTCGACCATGTATCAATCAGCTAAAAAGTGTCCCAGATACAAAATCCACTTAAAACTGTAATATCCTTTAATTGTTTTGAGCAGTGTACTTCTTATGACGTAAGCGTGCACAAAGACGAGATTTTTGAAAATTCTGCCTCTAAGGGGGCCAAATGGTGGAGTCAAAAATTTAAGAAAATCTTGCTATATCTTAGCAGTCGTTTATCGTAGAAGCGTGAAATTTCAGAAAATAAATCTTCTAAAAAAGTAACTAAACACAAATTTTAGCGTTTTTACAAATTCCCCTCTAAGGGGGGTTAAAAGGAGGGATCAATCATTTTAGAACATTTGGCACAGCTCAGCAGCAGAAGTAAGAGTGTGACATGGCAGAAAATAAATCGATTAAAAAGTAATTAACCATGTGTTTTAGCGATTTTAAAAATTTACCCTCAAGAAAGGTAAAGTGAGGTTTGAAAATTTTCAAAACTTTTTTGGACCCATCATGCGATATATCTTCCGAAAGCTCTCGGATTACTCTTTCACATTATGAATAGTTCTTTCCTTAGGTACGAAAATTTCTGTCATTCCGCCATACTTCAGCAGCAGTTTTAGATAGAGACATGAATTTGAACTTACCTAATCTACTAAAACAAACTTAAACGTGTATTTTATCTGTTTTTAGAAACTCCCACCTAATTGGGTTTAGTGGAATGGTTGCACTTTCAGCATACTTCGTTATATTTCTGCTGCAGTTTTAGGGAGAAGCAGGAAAATCAAGCTAACATACCTACTCAAAAAAAAAAAAAAAAAGTTAAGCATCAGCACTTTAGTCATTTTGTAGCTATTTTGTCTATTATGTCGTCAACATCGACTTTTAACAAGATAATGTAAGATTATACGAATAAGACAACAATTATAAATATTTGATTAAACATTTTTTTTTTAACATTACTTGATGTACTTTGTTTGATTCAAGATTTTTTTTTTTAGAGAAACCGACCAGCGTAGCGGGCGAAGGCTGCTAGTAGAAAATAAATTTACCTCTCAAAGCTTTGAATTGTTTCAATCCATACTTTTATTGTCTCAATGCATTTCAAAGATCAAAATCTGATATTTTGTGATATTCACACCTCATCGCTGGAAATTTATATAAACTAAATGCTTCACAATTACACAATTACGTTTCTAGTGTTTATTAAAGTTCCATTATCTGCGATTTATTCTAATGAGCTGTTATTATACACACCAAAATAAGATTAGTTGGGTGAATTATGTCTGTTGGATCTTCCAGAACTGCTCAATTGGCAAAGCATTGGCATCGTAGCACACAGCTTCCTGATTTGATTTCTGGTTTGCATATTTTTCACTTTTTCTGAAAATAACAACTTATAAATATGTAATTTGAATAAATATTCATTGATTGCATAAATAAATATGTGCAGTAATTATATTATAAATTATTTGATATTCCATTTGAATATGCTGTCATAAGACTTAAAAACTTTTGCTCATGCTGGGTAGAAAATGTACACTTTTACAGAATTGGCTACATAGATATAAGAGGCTGTGCAAACGTAACGTTACCAACTTTTTGGTAATTTTGGACAGCCTCTGCCCGTTCAATATCATAAGTTATCATCCCTCGAACCTCCCCTCTCCCCACTCCCGCTTTCCCCCGCTAGTAATATTGTTATCAAAGTGTAATTTTTTTTCTAGAATTTGTCTCTTTTGTCCGAAGTGATATACAAAATTAGTTACCTTTTATATTAAAATATTTTTCAGATTAAAATGAAGAGAAATTAACAAAATATGAATTTTGCATATGAAAAAATTATATAACAAATAACACTTAAAAGAAATAGTTACTATTTAAAAGTATCTGTAATAGCTTTTTGTTACATAATGCATTCAACAGTAATAAACTCTTGTTGAATTTGCCTGGAACGGAGGAGGGGTGGGGCAGATAGAAATTCTTATCGATAAAACACGTAAACAACATTCCTTCTCTGTCCCTTTTATTTATTAGTAAACAGAAGCTTTATTTCAAATATAGATGATGACTTCAGATATGTTTTCTCTAACCGTAATCATGTATGCATACACATAAGAGGAAGAATTGGAATATCAAACGTTGGCGTATTCCATATTTTAGGATAAAAAAATTTATAGCAATTTAGTGATTTTAATAAAAACTTTGCGTTTTCGTAAAAAACTGACCAAAAAAAAGAGAAAAAAAGGATAACATACTATTTTGTATCAAAGACCATGTTAAAAATAAAAAGAGAAAAATTTCATTGAATCAAAAGCGAAATAGATATAAAAAGATAACATACTATTTAGTACCAATGACCATGTTACAAATAAAAAGAGAAAAAATTCATTGAATCAAAAGCGAAATAGATATAAAAAGACAACACCCCCCACTCCCCCTAGAGAAATCTTAGGATATATCATATGAAAGCCCCATCTTCCCCTTAAAATGATAACGTTATTTTTGCACAGCCCCTAATAATTTCCCAAATACATGTCTAGTACTTTTTCACTGATACTAGCGAGCTTACGCTTCTTTTTTGAGCTTATAAAGATAACGTAAACATAGCAAAATTAAGAAACAAGACATTGCGAATATTTACGAATAAGCCTTAACGTATGATATATATATATATTTTTGAAAAATCCTTAAGTAATAAAGCATATTATGCAGTGCCATAAGCTATTAGAAAAAGGATTAATACACGATGTAAAAAATCAAATTTATGTTAATAGCTAGCATTTATATACAGAATTTTTTTTAATACAAAATAGACAATAATAATCAAAGAGATGCATTCTATCTTTCTACAAAGCACCGTATAAAATTTTTGTTAATTATTATAAAAAATCATCTTACCTAAAATCTATTCTTAATTCCACATAATTTATTATTATTATCATGCAGTTTTTCACTCATAAATTTAATTTTGATCTAAACTAAAAAAAAAAAAAAAAAAAAAAAAAAAAAAAAAAAAAAAATACCAAGATTTTTAAACATCACAAATAACTTCGTGTTTTACAACAATTCATAAATAAATACTATTCAATATAGAACATTAAAACAAATTGACAATTCTGTGCCAATGTTTTTAGGAGACTTTTTGAGTACGTAAATTTATCACATCGAATTCACGGAAAATTTTCAATTGTGTTCGAAAGTATTAAAAATGTTGTAATTACAGAATTTACTTTTAAGTAAACCTTTTTTTTAAATCTACAGTAACATATTGAAATCTCCGTATTTTATTAAAGTTCAAATGCAAATTCGAAAAAATGGAAAATCATAAAAACAGTATGCTAATTTATCAAGCTTAACAAACTATAATCTTTATTGAAATTGAGCTATGCAAATAAATATTTTATGATAAGCAAACAATTAATTTTTTTTGTATAAATATCGTGTTCGGGAATATTTCTTAAATTAAAAACTTGAGGCAGTTTCATTACCCTCGGTGTATCGATTTTATGGTTTAAGGTTTAAAAGATAAAATTTTATGGAGATTGGTTTTTATGAGCGGCCATTAGGGAAGGCCCATTTTATAAACTATGTTCTCGTACTAGTCAATTTTGCTAAAAATAACAGATTTTCTGAGGCTACAATTTTTTCATAAAAAGCAAATTTTGAAATGGAACATCCATAAGTTTAAAACATAAAAAATAATAATAAAAGCGTTTTAATATTTAATTTATATTTATGAATACATGCATTAAAAATGTTTAGAAGCTTATTGTTTAAATAAATAAATTTTTTGCATTATTATTTTTTATGAACTACGATTTTTGTCTTTAAAATAATTTTTTCTCAGATTTAAACCTTCAAATATATTTTTTCGCTATGTTTAACTCTTTTTACTACTAATAAATAGAAAACTTAAACTGCGTAAAAATATTTAAATTATAACTGAGTCAGTTTGAATTGAAAATATGTAGTTTTATACAGATTACAACTGATATTTATTTTTGTATTCTACTTTACAAAAACTGTACTTTTGCTGCTATATACTTATAGCGTTGTTTAATTTCAAATATCTGTGCTTAAATAGATCGATGATTGCGTTTTAAATCAGATCTTGCCAAAATGGTAGCAGTTGGCAGTTATGCAGATATTATGCTATTATTTGAATGAAACGATAAATAAATCAATTCCATAAAATTTGTGAAACTAATTTGTAAACTATTTTTTGCCCTTCACCGTTTATTTATCGAACATACAAAAAAAAGTAGTAGTAAGTTCCTTTATGAATGTTACTTTATTAATCATTTTAAAACATAATTCCAGTAAATTTTACTCATACAATTTCAAAAAGTATTTTAAAAATTAAAACAAATATAACTCAGCCGTTTGAAATGAATGTTAGGTACGCACTTTATATTATGAAATAAAAATATAAGTTACATCAAAGCTGACATAATAGTGACCATGACAACAAATTGTGCTATTGCACGGAAAAAACTGTTTTGTTGAAACTGCTAAATTTTGGTTGATATAGCCCCAACCAGAAATTTTGATTAGAATGACCAAAATTCTGTTGAATTAGCAAAATTGTTTGGTTAGTCTAACCATAATTTGGTCATTCTAACCAAAATATTAGGTTGGGGCTATATCAATCAAAATTTAAGAGTTTCAACAAAACATTTTTTTTTCGTGTACTTTTGATTTTCTCGCACATATCAATTTTAAAAACCTTAACAAATTCAAGATATTTTTTAATTTTAAAAAATGAACATCTGTATTATATAATAATATAAAATAACATTTGAAATAATATAAATAGTATATTTCACGAAGAGTATGTGCCAGCGTTAATCATGTCGACTAAGACTTGTTCAAACTAAGTGCGAATTACTTTCTGAATATTTCTCAGCTGTCAAATAAAATAACATAAATATTTCTTTTATAGAATGAAAAAATGATTGGAATACTTTTAATAGAATGTTGTATATGAATAGATTATACATAATACTAAGACACAGGGTATTTATTTAAACATATAACTTTATGACGCATTACAAAATTTCATTATTTTAATACATAGTTAATATACATGTATAATCAAATACACACATACATACATATAATCTGCTTCCATATGTAGTAACTTCCATTAAAACTATTTTCACACGTAATTCTTTGTCTTTGCATATAACTGAATGCTATCTAAAGCTTATATCTCCTAGTATATTTCATTTAGAAATTACATGTACGGAGGGAGGAGAGGGGGTGAAACCAGTGTAATTTTTGTAACAAAAATTTTGCTTAAAATTATGATAAAATATGGAAAACTATTGATTTTCTTAAAATAAAATAAAAAATGAACACATTACGTACTTTATGAAACATTCCTTCCATTCAATGCTATTTAGAAAACAAGGATCATATTTTCGCTACAGTGCAATAAATAAATGAAGTTTCCGGTTGTGGCCCAATTGATAAACAACGATCCCTTGTGCAATATTTTTACATCTGGTATATGAGCACACGAGTGGGTGCTTTGTAGCAAATAGTTTATTATTTCAACCATTTTTATGAGTAATTCCTGTTTAAAATAATGAAACTTTTCCTCGGTATTTACGTCAGACACATTTTGGGTCAAAATATTTTCTGGGTAAATATTTTCTTGAAAATACATGCAATGGCGCCTGAGATTATACCTAACATTGCAAGTCTTCCGCGTCAATATAATCTGGTAGTTGCATTCAAGATATATCATAAACATTTGGTGATTAGTGGGACTGAATTTCTCGTACGTTAAGAAAGTATAATAAGTTCGAACCCATGGAAAACTTCTTGATGCATATAAAAGGATGTATCCAATGTATGCGGGCACAGTAAGTATTATCAGTTTTAGTGCAGTAGTCTCCATATCTTACACTCTGCAAGAAATTTAACCCTTTCGGGTCCGGTGTACTATTAATAGTCCATGTCTTTTCATCGAGTATTATTTTATCTTAAAAATCACTTAGTTACTTTCGACATATGGAATGATAGTATATGGCTATGCCTGTCTTATTATGACTTCGTTTATATTTTGACATTTGGTAATAAAAATAATGATAAAAGTTTACTTAATTCTCTTTGCACTTTTGGCGATTCTTTTATTTTATACATATATTTCACTGTTTAAATTTAAAACGTGAATCACTTTTCTCAACCAATCATCCGCGATAAAATGCAAAAAACATTAGAAAGTTTTATTATCCTCCCAAATCTTGTTGTAATACCTCATTTTCTAAACGTCATTAAAAACTCTTCCATAGCCTATTATTATACAAATATTAAGTAAATAATACAAAAAATAAGTGCAGTCGTCAGATTTCAGGCAATGAAGTAATCTTTGAACTTCAGTTAGCGTGTTTGGATACTTACGATTAACGTTATTCAAATAAAATTAATTTTGTTCTCAAAATGAAAAAAAAAATGGACTCAGAAGGGTTAAAAGAGCTTTTCTTGGTATGCATTGTACGTTTTCTGTAGATTTTAGAAAATTAAAACATGAAATGTTGTTCTTAAATAAATCAGCCTCTAATATTAAGAAAATGGACTTTATTTTTGCATCTGCATAGCAATTGGGATAACATTTAAGTATTATTTTAATTGCGATTAATTTAAAAGCACATACTTTGATAGATGATTTCAATAGAAACAGCTGTTATTTTGGGATTATTTTTTAAGATTTTAATGATTTTTCGTACCGAATTTCATTTTTGTTTCCAAGTTTCTTTTAATTATGCTGTAAAACAATTAACAGCGTAGTTTTGCATTTTTTACAATCTTACTTTTCAACTGCGTGAGTGCGCACTTAATTGCAAAAGTGTAAAAACAAGATAGTAAAAAGGATTCTGTTGATGATATTATCCTGCCTCTAATTATGAATAGTTCTGCTGATGATGAACTGTTCTGTTGATAGTCCTATTTTTAAAATGAAATAGATGTTTCTAAAGTTCAATAAAAATTAAACCAAAACTATTTAAATTATCCTTTCCGGAGATTGATCTGTGAAATGAAGAATTTCTTTTCTTCCATGCTTTATTTCTAAACGTTGCACATAGATGAAAGTACACGGTCTCAAATTCTAATAATTACAAAGAAAAATCTTGCAGTTTCTGAACGGAATTCTACTTTCTTTTTATGTTTTTTTTTCTGCAGCAGATCAGATTAGAGAGAAAACAAGTTTTTTCTGACGCATATTAGGAGAATAAGTTGATTTATTTAATTTTATTATTTTTATTGTGCATACACCAAGTTTAATACAAATTAAATGAATTGGTCTTATTTTTTCTAATTTTGCTGTTTTTGCGAAAAAAGTAATAGGAGAAATTTTTTAAACTGAACTTGATAAAGACAACTCAATGAATATGACGCAATTAAATAGAATTTCTTGAAATCATTATTTAACCCCTTCGCGACGAGAGATTTTTGAAGAATTTTTAATGATTTGTCACCGGTTTTTAAAAACAGGAATTTGTTCCTTATTAAATCGAGAAAATGCTCCGATTAAATAAGGCAAATTTTACTGCTGGGAATAAACAACGATTCTTAAGCCTTTATGCGGCACGTATACGTGTCGCTCGTCCCCAAGGGATTAAAGATTTTCCATTGGATGTAACAAATTTCTGACACTCATACGAGGTTATAAACCAAACTATTTAATAATTCCTATCATTTCTTATTTTCCATCTAACCAAGTAAAGATCTACTAAAGTTTTTATTGATATCGAAAAACTTTAGCTTGCATTGAAAATGAACTGAAATATAAGCCCCTTTAGCCACAATGTTATTTTAATAAAAATTAACCTTTTTTGTGTAATGGATTATTGGAGATTCATTATTAGTGAACTCCAAAATATTTGGCAAAATCCTGTCTAAATTTGATTCATATTGAACCGATATTTTGGACGTTATCGTGAAAACATAAGGTTATAAATCATGCTGATTCTAAGCTACAATATATTTCTAGCACATAAACATTGTTTGAATACAAGCAATTCAGTGAATACCAACGAAATTTATTGAACTAACATTTCACTTACGAAGCTAGATAATTTGTAAAAAATGACATGGCTAAATTGCACACTATAATAATATTATTGCAACATTAATAAAAAACAAAAAGTATAGCTCCATTACCTTAGCTGTATTGAGATTTTTAATGGATCGTTCTTTTAAAAATAATTTTCAAATCTTCTTATTTAACAAACATATCTAAGGTTTGTTACTTTAAGAACAAAGAAATTACATTTGTGTAATATAACTACGAAAATGTACCGCAATCTATTTTTTTTCTCAGACCACAATATTAATGGAATTATTATATGCTTTTTGCTTCAAAACCTGTTTATTTGATTTAAAAGCGAGATGTTGTCACCTATGTTAATATTAAATTAAGTATCGAAATTGTATATTCTCGGTGTCATAGCATGTTAGTCCACAACAACAGTCTCCTGAAGAGCATTGAAAATCAGAATTGTACCACATATTATGTTTGTATTAATAATTTAAAATTTAAGATTTGTGAGTTACTGCTGAAAAGTTCATTTAAAAAAATAAAATAACCCCGTAACAGTTCATGTTGAGTTATTTAACCAAATTTCAATTATGCTAGTGACTTTTGATATAAAGTTTGTTGCAGTTCAATCGGACAGATGCTTAGATTCTACTGCTATTTGCAACTTCCAGAACACAGCATAAAAATTTCACATTTTAGGTTACACGAATTAAAATCTAATCATCAACTTATATGAAGTTCATATAAAATACGAAGTTCCATTGAATTTTGCGTACTAGTTCTTTAGTTACAACGACTACAAATTTGGTGCAAAACACATGCATGCAAAGGCACATACGTAAATATTAAACATGTATACAGGTCGTTACAAAGCGTGTAAATTTACCAACAACCGGAAAATGGAAACTTTTACAAATCCAACATTTTTTTTTTTTATTCGAAATTCAAACTAAAGAAAAAATGACGATATAAAATTAAATCATAGCAAACGACGTAGAGAAAATAGGTGAAAACTTATACCTGGGTACAACAATATTAAGTAAAAATGACTACAACCCTGGAAGTTAATGGGAGATTTCTTAAAATCTTATTCTTCATTCTTTTGTTGTTAGTAAGATATTTTCACTTTATCTGAATTATAATACTTTTATTAAAAAATCCAACATCAAATTCATACGGCAAAATAAAATCCTAAAGCAAATGTAAATTATTTGAAACTTTGTTTTGTGGAAAGTACCATTTCAAATGTAAATAAAATTTTATATCGAACATACTTGATGGGTTTTTTTCCTTTAATTTTATTTATTCAACTCTTCAAAAGTATTGCAGAAGAAAATATCTGACATTTTTGAAAAGGAGGAAACTATCGCCTTCTTTTAAAGTACTTTCTGTAACAAAGTGATCGATTATGTTCATTTATCTGCAATGAGTTTGCTTTAAAATACAAAGTGTTTTCAAATATTTTTTATAATCAACATTTAAAATTTCGATATGTATTAATTGAAATATTTTTTTCAAATTTAAACCCAAAAAAAAAAAAAAAAAAAAAAAAATTATAAGATGCACATACCTTTTTCTTTTAGTAAAATGCATATCGGTTCGGTAAATAACGCAAAAGTAATACATACGAAATATTGGAAATTTAAACAAACTATTATTGAGGAACTTTGAGAATTCCAGCAGGATATTGCATTAAAAAAATAAGATTTCTTATTGTTATTTTGAATATGCATATTAACATTAAAATTTTTTAATAGAGTATATGGACTTTTGTTTTCATGTCATTCTTTCATGACATTCTTTTATTAGAAAAAGACAATTTTTTTAAAGTATTAGTAATAAATTTTGTAGGTTAAGACTAATGAATATTCGTTAGAAAAAAAGGTAAAAAATTTTTTTTTTCCTTTTCATGATTAAAAACTTTTAAAAATTAAACATTCAATAAGAATGTTTGTTAATAACACTGTAGATTCTATATTGTTTTTAAATAAAATTGCCTTATACAGGGTGATTCAGCTCGTCGGTGACAAACTTTAAGGATCGATAGAGCACACCTAGACGAACATTTTTGAATAGGGAATGTAGGGTCCCTGACGCGATGGTAAGGCGCTAGGCGCTTTCGAAAATTTGGGTGCCGAAATTCGAAACGTCATAAAAACTAGGGAAATGGTTAGATTTTCTTGCTTGTTGCGTCGAAATGATTCTGTTTGTTTAGACTTTCTTCAGTACCAATTTGATAAGCGTATCTCTTAAAACATGGATAGGGGGCGCTGCAGACTTTGGAGAGCTAGACAACAACTTTAAGCCCGTTATTTTGATAATTTAACACATGCTCGCCAAAGTTTATACTCTAACTTAAAGTTTGAACCCAAAAGTAGAGCCCTGCAAAAAGCGTAAGAGCCGGAATAAAATGTCAAAGTACAGGGTGGTCGAAACTCGAAGGCTCCTAAGAGATAAACAAACAGATTTCTTGACTTATGGCATGCATTTTCATGATTCTGTTTGCTGGGGCTCTCTGAAACTCAGTTGAACGGTACAAAAAGAAACATCGATAGGGGGCGCTTTGGGCAAAAAACATAATTCGTTGACATTTCGGACGCTAACTGGAAACGGGGCGCTACGATCAGTTAAAAACAAAACAAGAGAGTAATTTACTTATTATAAGAAGCTATTAAAACTGCAGTTTGTTTTTTTTTTTTAACAAACATAGCTGGTTTCAATCATGCACAATGCGCGCTATAAAATTTACATAAGGTGCTTTTTGCTGATTTATGCAAAAGATATCGTACCATATCGATATGCAAAAGATACGTAATGCGTAGACGACAACGCGAGATGACGTAGTTGTATGCGCAGACATGTCTTTTGAACGTGCGGTACCTACTTAAGCTTCGGGTTACTTGTCTGCAGATCGGTAGTAGGATGGAACGGTACACAAACTCTGAATTGGCTGACATGCATTTGGCGTATGGCGCTGCTGGTTGTAATGGACGAGCCGCTCAGCGGTTGTACGCCGAGCGTTACCCCAACAGGCAAATCCCCTGCCATGCCTTCTTCGCTCGAGTACACCAGAGGTTGTCCACAACGGGATCTTTCGACGGAGGCAGGCCTGAACGGGAGCGATCAGTGAGCACCCCCGACAACGAAGAGGCTGTGCTTAACCTGGTTGAGGACAACTCAGGTCTTAGCACGAGAGATATCGCCAGACATGTTGGCATTTCGCAAGCAACTGCGTGGCGCATCTTACGTTCCCGGAATCTGCACCCCTACCACATCCAGCGGGTGCAGTTGCTCAGAGAGCAGGATTTTGGCCCTCGAGTGGAATTCTCAAGATGGTACTTGGCGATGAGATCCAGGGATCGCCGTTTTGTAAACAGCATTTTGTTTACGGACGAGTCCACCTTCAGCCGGGAGGGAATGTGGAACGCCCACAACAGTCATGTGTGGTGTGATGAAAATCCACATGAAACCAGAAGCCGAGCAGCCCAGGAGCGTTTCTCAGTAAATGTGTGGGCCGGCATTCTGGGGGATTGCCTCATTGGCCCTTATTTGTTACCTGAACGGCTGACAGGTGGAAATTACCTGATTTTCCTGGATCAAGTGCTGCCGCAGCTTCTGGAGGAGGCGCACGTACCCGAAGGTTCGCGTCGCCAGATGTGGTTCCAGCACGATGGAGCTCCGGCCCATTACACGAACGACGTGCGTCTCCATCTAAACGCAAGGTATGGCCAGCGGTGGATCGGGCGTGGGGGTCCAGTTCACTGGCCTGCCCGATCACCAGACCTCACCTGCTTGGATTTCTTCCTTTGGGGTTACCTGAAGGCCGAGGTATACCATACACCTGTCAGCAGTGCTGAAGAGCTTGTGGCGCGCATTGTGGCAGCTGCAGGGCAGATCAGAGATACTCCTGGCATTGTTGGAAACACACACTCCTCAATGCGACGGAGGTGCGAAGCCTGCATCATGGCCCAAGGTCGAAATTTCGAGCATCTTCTGTAGTGTTATTTTTTGTAAATAAATTTCCAGTATCATTGATGTTTTTGGTCTAAATTTATTCAGAAGTGTTGAGCAGAGGTAGAAAATGTGTTTTCATTATTACTAACTGATCGTAGCGCCCCGTTTCCAGTTAGCGTCCGAAATGTCAACGAATTATGTTTTTTGCCCAAAGCGCCCCCTATCGATGTTTCTTTTTGTACCGTTCAACTGAGTTTCAGAGAGCCCCAGCAAACAGAATCATGAAAATGCATGCCATAAGTCAAGAAATCTGTTTGTTTATCTCTTAGGAGCCTTCGAGTTTCGACCACCCTGTACTTTGACATTTTATTCCGTCTCTTACGCTTTTTGCAGGGCTCTACTTTTGGGTTCAAACTTTAAGTTAGAGTATAAACTTTGGCGAGCATGTGTTAAATTATCAAAATAACGGGCTTAAAGTTGTTGTCTAGCTCTCCAAAGTCTGCAGCGCCCCCTATCCATGTTTTAAGAGATACGCTTATCAAATTGGTACTGAAGAAAGTCTAAACAAACAGAATCATTTAGACGCAACAAGCAAGAAAATCTAACCATTTCCCTAGTTTTTATGACGTTTCGAATTTCGGCACCCAAATTTTCGAAAGCGCCTAGCGCCTTACCATCGCGTCAGGGACCCTACATTCCCTATTCAAAAATGTTCGTCTAGGTGTGCTCTATCGATCCTTAAAGTTTGTCACCGACGAGCTGAATCACCCTGTATATTGCTTTCGACATTTTTTCTACACTATATTGCCATAGATTATTGGACACTTGCGATTTTAGACATTTTACTAAATATCTAGAAAAATACATGAGGAATCATCTCGAAACTCTTAGTGTATAAATATAATAGTATACGCCATACATCGCCGTGAAGATTTTTTACCGAAACTCCATAGGGGACCATCAACAAATTAAAAAAGAATGAATATCTTTTAAATAACCCTGTCAAAACTAATGTAGCAAAAGTGCGCAAACTCTAGATTATGATTGAATGCCTTATTGTAATACATTGTGTTCATTTTTATGCAAATAGCATGCATACTCGCAGAGTAATTAAGGTTTTTATAAAAATGGTACCAAATTTTTCCAAGTTTTTCCCTTATAATTTTCAGAATTCTTAATATAAATTAATATTTTTTTCAGAAAATAGAACAAACAATGTTGAACACAGTATCCTTTAATCAGAATTAAAAAATAATAAAAATTGTATGAAAAATGAGTAGGTTTACTAAATAATTTTTTACTGCGCATGCGTCAAAGATATAAAAATTTCATTTGCATATTATGTTAGCTAAATGTATAGAGCAATTTTTGTAAAAGTCTCAAAATCATAGCTTGAAAATTCTGAAAGTAATCGTCTATAGAAAAAGGACAAAATCCGTTGTTTCCAAAATGAAGCAAAAAAATGAGGGATTTTATCCAAATGTAGTAGTACATCCCGTATTGTGTACTCATATTGACACTAATCAATGAATATATGGATACAACCCCTCTTGTTTTTGCTTCATTTTGAAAATAACGGATTTTCAACTAATTCAATTGGCGATTATTTTCAGAATTTTCAAGTTATGATTTTGTGACTTTTACAAAAGTTGCTCTATACATTTAACTAACATAATATGCAAATGAAATTTTTATATCTTTGACGCATGCGCAGTAAAAAATTATTTAGTAAACCTACTCATTTTGTACACAATTTTCATTATTTTTAAATTCTGATTACAAAGTACTGTTTGCAATGTTGTTTATTATATTTTCTGAAAAAAATATTATTTTATATTAAGAACTCTGAAAATTATAAGGGAAAAACTTGGAAAAATTTGGCACCATTTTTATAAAACCCTTTATTACTCTGCGAGTATGCATGCTATTTGCATAAAAATGAACAAGGCGTATTACAATAAGGCATTCAATCATAATCTAGAGTTTGAACGCTTTTGCTACATTAGTTTTGACAGGGTTATTCAAAAGATATTCATTCTTTTTTAATTTGTTGACGGTCTTCTATGAAGTTTCGGTAAAAAATCTTCACGGCGATGTATGGCGTATACTATTATATTTATACACTAAGAGTTTCGAGATGATTCCTCATGTATTTTTGTAGATATTTAGTAAAATGTCTAAAATCGCAAGTGTCCAATAATCAATGGCAATATAGTGTATATCTGAAGCTATTTAATAGTTTCCTTTATAACACTTTTTATTGAAAAAATCGTAATTATCCCTAATCACTCACGATTTTAAGTTAATATCGCAATATATTTGCAATATTAATATTTAAGAAACAAGGGTACTGTAATGGTGAAGGTTTACTAGTGCACAACTGTATACATATTTTAATGTAACATGTTTTTATAAAATTATACCAAATAAAGCGATTTCACGGCAGTAACGCAGTGTCATAATGCAAATCAATGAGAGTGACATTACATTTTCTTTTAAACGCAAACATTCGATGTGCGTGTTCAATGTTTATTTATTTTTGTGGATAAGACCAAAACTTGTTTTTGAAAAAAGCCGTATCAATGTCCCCCAGTTCCCCCTATGCTTTACACTTGTGGAATATAGAGACTGGCGTACATTTGCTAAGACACCAATCATTTCCCGAATAACACTGGCAACAACAGCAATCCTGGCGATTAGACCCATATCGGTTTCAATGGGGCACTTGCATATTAGACTTTTCATTTGGCTTCAAAGGAAAAAGTCCAAATACATGAGATCCGAAGATCTTGGAGACCAAACTGTGGGACAACTTCGACCAATCCATCGCCCTCGGATAGTGCAAACTTATCTTTTAAGGGTGTATTTGGGAAAATAATTTTTTACTTTCAACAGTTCAAAATTTTCCGATACATTTTCAGACTCATTTTTAAAGGTAAAGCTATGAACTTGCTGAGGTGATTTTTGAAGAGACGTATACGATGCCGTTTGATTTCATTCTTCGCTCAATTCATTAGAATTTGATTTATAAACAATTATTTTCTCAGCGTGACCCCCCTCTCATTTTTTTTTTTTTTTTTTTTTTTTTTTTGTTCGAAGATTTTCGCTTTGGAAAATTTTTTTCAAAATGCCGTTTTTGAAAGCATTTTTTTGCAACATTTTCTACATTTATCAAAAAATCGACGCTTACGGCACCGTGGTAGTTTCTAAATAAGACAATTTGAAAGTTTGGTGCATTTGACAGCAAAAATGAATTAAAAAAAATCAGAAAAATAAGTGTTTGTATGGGAACATACCCTTAAATTCTCACCCCTTGCATTTCGACCATACATTCTATGGCGAAATTTGCTGTTATAGCTACGCTCTATCATCCCATAATGTTTTGCTCCCTTTTTCAAATACACCCTGTATGTTAATATTTCTAAATTCGCTACATACAATGCCATTCAAATAAAAATCTATGTTCATCGTAAGTACTATAGAGTACTGGTTTGCTGAATTGAGTGCATTTAAAAAAATTAAATATAAGCATCGTATTTTTCAAACAAAATATTTCTTTTCTGCAAATATTCTCTTATATGTCTGTATTTAAAATTTAAAAAAAAACTGCATAAACGTGACACTTGTCACGTTGTATATGTTCAAACCTAATAAAGATCTATTTATGTGAAAGCGAATATGAATTTTCATATTATCGTGGAAATCATGAAAAATATAGCAAAGCAGCGCCACTAGTTATATCATTTAAGCGAATACCTAATCTGAACCAAGTTATGTCAAATCTAACACAAAAATATGTTCCATGAAATTACATGATTTAATTCTTGAGATATGACTATAACTAAAGTCATGTAACTCCTGCAACTCCAGTATAGCAGAGTCACATGTTGTGTATTTCACACCAAAGCCAAATGGAGAATTATTTTTGTCAATGTCTGCCTCGATCTATAATTTGATAAAAATTCTATTTTTTCCAGCAATGGAGCTATTGCAGGAATCGTGTAAAATGTAAACAGCAGCACCAACTGTTGGG
Organism: Maratus speculifer; assembly: GCA_964019185.1. Classification (NCBI taxonomy): domain Eukaryota; kingdom Metazoa; phylum Arthropoda; class Arachnida; order Araneae; family Salticidae; genus Maratus; species Maratus speculifer. Next base: position 47,553,985 of record OZ025290.1, on the reverse strand, counting down.
TGATTTGCAGAAAAACATAATCACCAACACTTTATGTAAACATCTAATTGATTTTGAAAATATCCCCGAATTAGTTCTTTTGATAGAGCTATTTCAGTAATCATACGTAGCAGAGTCACCTGTTAGGCGATTGACAACAGCAACTAATCAGTACGAAGTTATTTAAAGTTATAACACAATCTATAGCTTTATTAAATTTTGTTCATTAGTTTCTGCGATAAATTGCCCACAAAATATTTTTTTCATGCAGACAGATAGATTCATAGACATACATTTTCTGATAACTGTCAAATCGTACTCATGTCCTTCTAAAACATATAAACTCATCGAAAATCATAGCTTGGAGTTTTTCATGAGTTCTAATACTTTCTTGTAAAGATAGAAGAAAGGAAAAACCAATCTTTTATAGCAGTATATCTTCTTATTAGACCCATATATTAAGACAGCAGAATATGGAAATACATGCTTTATTAAAACCAGTTTCGCAACATAATTTGCCTGAGAAGTTATAGATTTATATATTTATAATAGTCTGGCATAATACTATAACTCATACTATTATGATTCGCATCAATAATTTTGATAAAGAAGAAAGAAAAGTAAGAAAGATAAAAGTAGATAAGACCACATTTTATTTCTCCTAGTGATTTCATAAAAAAGTGTTATCCATAAAAACAATTACCTTTCATTATTATTATTATTGTTTTTTAGTTAAACATATGAAATAAAATGGAGCAAGTAAAATGGAACTCACGAGATAACTAAGCCATTGACCATTGGCTATGTTATAAAAAAACATAGATGGATTTTAAGTTTTAGCCATTTTGAAAATTTCATCCCTATCTCTACTCCTTAAAACAACGTGTATTAACTTAATCATAGCGCTGCCTTTTCTGTGATAAATTACCAAAAATTTTTAAAAATAACGTCAGCTTAGTTGAACTTCTTCGAATTTTTATTAAAATACGGTAAGTATTTTTATTAAACAATCGTTTTTTTCCAAAGACTATCATATAAATATTATTGTTATTAGGTATCGATACATTTTTACTTTATTTTTGAAATGCAAGGCCGATGCTCTAGGCATACGATATTTTTTTTTCAGGAATTGAGTAACTGGGACATGGGTGATGGGTAACTAGACAATGTAGAAACCAGTTACTCTAACGTATGTAAATACATTTTTGGAGTTTCTCTTACTATGGGAAATTCATTTTTTCGTCGTTTTCTGAAGGCAGTAAAGGAAATTATATAATTTATTAATAAAATTAAATAATTAAATTAAATTAAAAGCATATATTACATGCATGTATGTTAAATTAAATTTCATAAGTTAGATATCTAAACCTCGAAATTTTACAATGCAAAAGAAGAGGGGACATAAGACAAAATGACTTTATTAGAAAATTGTCTAAACCAATCAAAAAATAGTTCTGTTTGATATAAATACATGTTTACATTCTCTACAGATCAATTAAATTTATATCAAACTTTCATTAAAATAAATAAAAAGGATAATCAAATTCATGAGTACTTACATAAACGTTTGTTCATAAATCTTTCTTGTTTATTTATTTTTTCTAAAATATCTGTGTAAGTTTTATATTTATTAGTTATACAAAAGTACATATGTACATACTTAATTCCTACATTTTTTGTATAAATAAATCCAATAATTTAACGTTTCGTACTTTTTTAGACACATTGATAACAACGGTTTCATTACAACGTTCTTTATTTGATGTATAATTTGCATGATCTATCTAGTTTAATATTTTGAAAGTTATTTACACTTTTTTAAAGAGGAACTCATACTCTATATTAAAAAATAAAGGTGTTAGAAACATACACTCGCTTGTTTCAAATGCCCCACAAAAATGGAGCAATTAGATCCAAGAAAAAATATTTACGAAATAGATATTTTAAAAATATACAATATGAACTTTAAAATGTTCATGTTAACTTAAAAGGTGATTAAGATAATCAAATATAGATGTTAATAGTTAATTTTATTTAAAAACATCTTAGTACTTTCAATCCTTTAATCAGTCTCTTCCTCAGAGAATATTTCCTATATTTATACAAATACATGATTCCGTTTTGAAAATTAACGAGACTAGTGGCTTGAAGATTGAATTAGTAGTACTTTAGGTGAGAGGTAAAAAGAAATATTAAATTGTTGTTTATAAATTTTAATACGTCATTATCTCAAATTGTCAGGATTTATTTTCAGGATGTTAAAGTTTTTAAAGTTCATATTATATAGATATTTTATTTTTTATTTTTAGATATTAAAATATAATTTCAAAATATTTGTCTGCAAGAGTGGACCTAATTGAACACATTTACAAAGGTTCGGACATTAATTCGAATGAACTTTAACTTTTGGAAGCTGAATTGCCAGAATCTTCAGAGTCACTTTGTAAAATCATGTCCCCAGTTGCCCAAAGTAACCTTAAGTCTCCTGTTAGTTATAAGCTTCAATTTAGTCATATCTCTCTCAGCAGTACTTCTAATTAAAACTGAATTCAATAGATGCGATCTATTTATGAAAGTTTAAAAAAGTTGTGGGAAATTACCAGTGTTATAAATCACTATTATCTGCCCTCTGATTTTACAAATTAATGTGAAAATATGCTGGTATTTATTTCTTGCTTAAAATTATGAACAATAAACATTTAATTGATTATTTATTAAGAGAAATGGCAAAATTATAGGTAAAATACCCGAATCGAACATTTTTATAACAAGATCATTATTGCAAGTGTACTTTAAAATTAATTAAAAATATTTTGCATAATTTAAAATTTACATCAGTAAGCATCTTATATGCCGCCATGAATGAGATAAACCAATACTGGGTACAAAATTATCTTTTGTTTGTATTTGATAACATATGCTGTTTCAGAAGTTGAGAGAGCAATGTGTTCATTTTTTTCCAAACATACTCAATTCGATATGAGTACATCGGCCAAACTTAGCAAATGAAGTGCGTTCGTACAATAACAAAAATTTTAAATTATGCAGCATTTCGAATACAGTACAGCATACGAAACCTCTTGTGCATTCCTATAAATACTGTAATGCTTTCTATTAGACAGAAATTAACTTGTAGTAAATCTCAGCAACATATATCAATTTCATAAAATGTGAAATATTGTTTAATATAATTAAAACGCACCACAAACAGTGTTTTCCACTTTACCATTATGGAATAGAATGCGTTTGTGTGGCCCTATAAATTAATAAAAAATATTCCTTGCACCGCAGATTGTACAGAATGTACACTGAAAAAAAAAGAAGTACTCAAAAATGAGTACGTCGATGTACTCATATCGAATTGAGTATGTTTGGATCAAAAATTAACACATTGCTTTCTCAATTTTTGAAACACCATACATTATTAAATCCAAACCATAGATAATTTTTTACCCTGTATTGGTTTATTTCATTCATGGCGGCATATAAGATGCTTATTAATGTAAATATTAAATTATGCAAAATATTTTAAAATAATTTTAAAGTACACTCTCAATAATGCTGGGACCTTTTATATGATAATGATGATGAGTTATGGAACTAACCAAACAAACTTTTACCTATAAAACAGTTATAGAATTACTGTTATTGTTAAATATATATACAGGGTGAGTCATAAATATCGAAACAATAGGCTATCTTCTTAAATATTGCTTTTAGACCCATACTTCCAATTGCAAAAATTCATTAAAAAAATGTGAAATTTTGATAAGACAAATTGCGGGGGGTCTAGTTGAAAAGTTAAGAAAATTGAATTTTTATACGGCCCCCGTAGGACAAAAATTCCAATTAGGAAAACTTTCCTTATTCAGTCCTGAATAAAACACAAAAAGTTGTATCTTCATATCTCCAAAATTTGCAAAGTTATAGCCGTTTAAAAAATTCATCAGGTTTTAAGGGATTAGACACAAATTGAAATGCGCGCAATTCAGAAAACAATGTTACTTTAACAGTTTTAAGAAACTCGTAAAAAATCTATTTTTTGAGTTAGAATTTTGATTTTTTTTTCTTTTTTGTGATGGTTACCCTTATAATTAACTAAGAAAATCACATCTTAAAATTTCTCATGCAATTTATAAAAGTTTCATGTGGTTAGTACCGGCTTAAATGGGACAATCAAAAATCGTTATAAATCGTAACGATATTTATCGGATTTCAATTTCTTTCCATTTAATTAAAGATGATAATCTGATTATAGTTTCGTTCGAAGGATTTTTTTATATTAATTTTAAAACTATTAAACTTTTAAAAAAATCATATTTTCAAAAGCAAACATTTTTTCAAAAGTAAACATTTTTTAATATTTCCCAAAACAAAACTAATGTAGAAAAATGAAAAATGACTTGTTTCAAGTTCTTTTTCCTTTAAAAATTCTTAATATTTAATAACTTAAAGGCAAGAAATAGAGGGGAAAAATCATTGCGCAGAAAAACGAAGTGTATTGTTTAAATGTCCGTCAGTTATTTTAAAAAATGCTTTTTCTAAGATGCAGATTAAGCCTTTTTTTTCTTTTTAAATTTAGCTCTGACAACTTCAGGCTTTATACCGTCCTCCAGAGGATGTTCAAAAATCTGTATTCTGGGCCCAGGTAGAGCCAAGACCGAGATGTTATTTTTTTCTGAAGACTCGCCAGGCCGGGCCTAGCGTACTTTTCATAAGGGAGGGGGCTGCTTCCTTCAACTTAGGTGCACACTGGATAAAATTTTCAAACCCGGTCTCGACAAAATCCGTATTAAAATCACAAAAAAAAAAAAAAAAAGAAAAAAAAAAGAAAGAAAAAAGAAAAGAAAAAGAAAAAAAAAAAAGAAAAAACTTTAAAATTTATTTTTCTTAAATAGATTATTCAAAGGCTAAAAAAATTAAATACAATAAAATCAGTGAAAAAAATCTGCCTATGACGGAATTCTGTCTTAAACGGAAAATATATTGATCCACGCAAAATAAATACAATAGTACCTGAGAAAAAAATAAGCTTCAATTACATCTTCTAGGGAGGGCATCTGTCTATAACGTATTTTTTCTTTCCTATGTGATTCCGTCTTAAAAAGTTTTACTGTATAATATTTTTCAAAGTCTCCAACGCATTGGATATGGATTAACGATATTAAAATATAAGTGAAACATTTACATATAAATAGAGATTCATTGATAAAATAAATATATTACAGCCTTTGGCGCTTCTTTTATAATAAAAAGTATAAATATAAAAAACGAAAAGCTATAAAAGAATTTTTTAGTCAGAACACCTCCATATGAAATTTTTTTTTCTCATGCCGAAGTAAAAAACTATGTAGAAATTTGCGACTGAACCGAGCTATGATTTAAACTATTTTCCATACCGGTTCGAGTTATGATGTTGACATTTTTTTTCAGGCTACTCCGAACTTTTTCCCTTATGGGTCAATTTGGGACCTGACCTAGATATTTTGACCCAGGCAGACGTCTGGTATACAAATTTAACGTAAAACTATACGCTGCTATTTTATGTCCAAAGAAAAAGCGCTATCTTAAACCGATTTTTATTAAATTGCAATTTGTGAATTTTCCCTAACTAGCGTTGAAATTGAGTGAAGAAAACACCGTTTAGAGGCAGGGAAAAGTGGTGTAAGTCAAGAATTTTTGAGGATTTTGAGATTTAATATCTCTGTGGGGTTTTTAGATACGGTGATGAAATTTGTTTTGTTCAATTTAGGAATGGATAAAGAATAATTTCCTAATTGTGAATTTTTCCCTACGGGGGCTATATAAAAACTTAATTTTCGTATTTTTTCAAATAGACCCCCCATGGAGTTGCAACTTATCATATCAGAAATTTCACTTTTTTTTAGGAATTTTTGCAATTGGAAGTATGGGTCTAGGGGCAATATTTGAGGAGTTAGCCTATTGTTTCGATATTTATGACTCACCCTGTATATATGCGTGTGTTATACGTCTGTAAATCACTCAATTATTTTATTTTACTATTGTTACCTATAGTTATTTCATTGTTTCATTATCTCAATTATTTTTGTTACCTACCTTTATTTACTGTATAATTGTTCTGTATTTTTTTATTAACATTGCTGGGTGGAGCTTCTTGAGCTCAAACCAATTGGTGGGCCTCCCCACCTGGCTGAATCTGAATCTGTCATAAAAATGCTCGATTTGGGTATTTTACCTATAATTTTGCTATTTCTCTTAATAAATAATCTATTAAATGTTTATTGTTCATAATTTTAAGCAAGAAATAAATACTAGCATATTTTCACATTAATTTGTAAATTCAGGGGGCAGATAATAGTGATTTATAGTTGAGCACAACCACGGAATTAAAAATGAGTATATGTGTTTCTTAGTTTTGAGAACTTTTGGATTGGAGCTATTTTGAGTGTGTGAAGTACTTAAAATTGAATACTTTTCACTCAATTTTGAAAATCCATTTTTTTAGTGTTTATTTTAGTATATATTTCATAGATTCATGTGAATTTTATTATGTTCGAAAGAGTGTAACATCATAAAAATGCATTTGAAACTATTTTTGCCCATTGACCGTAATGTGACGATATAATTTTGATTGCCCCTGTAATTGAACTATGCATCCAAATTTAATAAAATTTGAACTGACTCGACAAAATTATGTAGTAAATATATGATTTAAATATGAAGAGATTTTAATATGAAGAGGTTTAAATATGAAGATTTAAATATTTTATGAGATTTAAATTTGAAGAGATGGGTAGTTTTTATATGTGCACAGACGGTCGGAATGAACGACGGCTGTAGGTGCTACGTATTACATAATTGCGAAAGCACCTAAAAAGTAAATTTAAATAACATGGATTAATCGTGTTAGACATAATCCCTAATCTCTAAGTTAAATGAGTGTATTATTACCTTTATTGTCTCAAATTTCATAAAAGTAGATTAAAAAACTCTGAAAATCAATTCTGGATTATTTTTTCATTACTTTTTATAAGTCTTCATTAAATTGCAGCTGGTGTCTTTCAGAAACAAACGGAACTTCATCATTAAAATCTCATTAAGTTAAGTAATCCTTCATTTCTGCTTATATGAAAGTTAAATCCAATTGTAAAAGTTTTTACATTGATTTCACTATTGAAGAAAGAAAGGGCTTTCTTTGATCTACAAAAGTGCTTTGGAAAAAAAAAAGAAAGAAAGAAAGAAAGAAAAAAGAAAAGAAATGACGCTATATTTTAAAGTGAACTATCTTAAGTGTTCTAAAACGAGTATGAAAATGTATTTCTTAGAAAAGCGAGGGCTAGAAGTCAAGTTTTTAGAAAATACCAACTAAAAAAAGGTTGTCTTCAGCGCAGACGATATTTATAAAAATATAATTATTACTAGAAACTATTAATGTTAATATAAATCATACTACTCTACTTCACACGCACAACTACAGTTCGATGAGAGGAAGAAATAAACTTTATATTTTATATAAGGCTTAGATAATATTATGTCAAAAATGATAAATAAGCTAGGACAATTTCAAAAATAAAACTGCATCGGCAATTTTTGTGAATGTGTAGAGTCATTTGATTTTAATAGATGCGACTTAAACCTTATATTTTGTTTAATGATTAAATAATACTGTGTCAAAAATGATAAATAAAGTAGGACAATTTGAAAAATAACATTGCCCCGGAAATTTTTGTGAATGTGTAGAGTCATTTGGACTTAATAGATGTGACTTACTTATGAAAGTTTAAAAATAAATTGTACTTTTTACTGAATTCCACGTTTTGTGAAATTAAATGACATGAACTAATCATAATATACATAATCCATAATCTCTAAGTTAAATTAGTTTGTTATTTTTTTACTACCTCAAATTTTGTGAAAGCAGATTTAAAAATATTCTGAAAATTAATTCTGGATATTCTTTTATTAATTTTTATATGTCTCCATTAATTCTTTCGAATCTAATGTACTATTAATAGTAATAGGTCTTTTAATTGAGTATTATTTTATTTTAACAAATATTTTTGCTACTGTTTACATGTAGCAATGTTAATAAGTGTCTATGCATTTACTTCATTAGTGTTTAGACATTTAATAATAATAATAATAATAATAATAATAATAATAATAATAATAATTATAATAATTATAATTATAATAATAAATATTTGCTTAATTTTCTTTTCATTTTTTGTCTATCTTTTATTTTAAACATACATTTCGCTGTTTAAATTTAAAATAAATATTACTTTCCTGAAAGAATGCTGTGTAACAAAGCGCAAAAAGGATTAGAAATTTGTGATGTCAATTAAATCTTGTTGTAATATAATGTGTTCTAAACATATCCAAAAACTCATCCTTAGTCAATTGTTACATGAATATAAATTGAATAGCACACAAAACAACAATAATCGTTATGTTCAGACAACGAAATATTCGTTAAATTCTAATTAATCTATTTAGATATATATATATATATAATCTATTTATTAACATAAAAGTATTTTTTTCTAAAAAAAAAAAAAAAAAAAAAAAAAAAAAAAAATCGGACCCGAAAAGGTTAAATCGCAGCTGACGTCTTTCAAAAACAGATGGAACTTAATGATTAAAATCATATTAGTTAAGTATAGTATTTCATTTATGCTTATATGGAAGTTAAGTCCAAATCGTAAACAATTTTACAGTTGCTGTAAGATAGACCGTCTTTTAAACAGGGCCGTAGCTAAAAATGATCTATAGGGGGGGGGGGGGGGACTAAAGAGATTGTAGGGGGGGGCTCATTTTTTTTTTCTCATTCTGATGCAGAAAGATAAATTAGTGCATATTCACATTGTAGGTACTACGTTTCTTATTAAACTGTTGTAATAATTTCATTTTATACTAAGAAAAGTATATGATGATGAAATTTTTGAGCGTATAATTGGTGCAAAATTAAACATCATGTTAGCTTCATATGTTCAAATAGGATGAAGGAGTGTTGAATTACTTATTTTAGATGCAATTCGGTAATTCTGCAAAACTGTGAAAGGGTCTCAAAACTAAATTAGATTTTTGAACAGAATTTCATTTGAATTTTCTAAGCAGAAATTCATTTAGTGGAAATGAATCTCTTTGGAATCTTTTTAGAGGGGGGGGGGGGGTCTCAAAATATTTTAGGGGAGGCTGAGCCGCCAATAGTGCCCCCTTAGTTACGGCCCTGCTTTTAAATCAACAAAAATGCTTTGAAAAAAAAGTGCAAGAAAAGCAAAGTCCACAAAAAAGAAATGGCGTTATATGTTTAAGTAAAAGTTCTAAAACAAGTATGAAAATATATTTCTTCGAAGTAATTTTGTTCTGTATCATAAAGAGTATTAACATGCAATATAAACATTTTATGCAACATACAGGGTATCGTTTAAAGGGTACTAAAACAGAATAGATTACAATAAATGTGTGATTATTTTCTAGCAGAATTGTTTTGGCTTAATAATTCTTAAATTTACATGCCCATTCTAATATAGCATACAGTACGGTAAATCATAGTAATCTAGCCTGCATGTACAATTACAGACAAAGAGCGGAAGACATAAACATATAAACATTATCTTGATTATTAAACTTCCACATTATTATATCAAAACTGATAACACACGAAAGCCTCTGTTTTTCAGCACGCTGCTATGTCCACATATTAGTCGAATTGTACATATTTGTAAATTAAAACTACACCAGCAATTTTTGTAAAAGTGTAGTAACATTGCATTCTAATCGTTATGATTTCGGAACTTGATCATTAAAATCTCATTAGTTAAGTATAGTATATTTAATTTCTGTTAATACGGAAGTTAAATCCATTTCCTAAATTTTTTTACAGTTTATGTAAGAAAGACCGTCTCTTAAATCCACAAAAGTGCTCTGAAAAAAAAAAAATAATAAAAAATAAAGTGGAAGAGCAAAGTCCACAAAAAAGAAATGGCGCTATATTTTTAGGTGAAAGTTCTAAAACAAGTATGAAAAGATATTTATTCGAAGTAATTTTGTTCTGCAACATAAAGGCTATTAACATGCAACATAAGGATTTTATGTAACATAAAGGGTATCGTTTAAAGTGTATTAAAACAGAGTAGATTGTAATAAATGTGTGATTTTTTTTCAGGCAGAGTTGTTTTGGCTTAATAATTCATACATTTACATATTCATAATAATATAAAATATAGTACGGTAAATTATAATAATTTAGCTAGCATCTACAATTGCAAACAAAGAGCGAAAGACATAAAAATAACTTGAATATTAAAATTCCACATTATTACATGAAAAACTGATAACACACGAAAGACACTATTTCTTAACATACTCTTATGTCCAGATATTAGCAGAATTGTGCATATTTGTAAATTAAAACAGCACAAGCAATTTTCATAAAGGTACAGTGATATAGTAGTTTAATGGCTCGAGGATATTTTAATAGATTGCGGAACTCGATCATTAAAATCTCATTAATTAAGTATAGTATTTCATTTCTGCTCATATGGACGGTAAATCCAATTCATAAAAACTTCACTATTGATGTCAAAAAGACCATCTCTTAAATCAACAAAACTGCTCAAAAAAAAAAGAAGAAGAAGAAGAAGAAGAGTAATGTCCACGTAAAAGAAATTGTGCTATATTTTTAAGTGAAAGTTCTAAAACAAGAATGAAAAGACATTTTTTGAAAAGTTGAAAAGTATTTTGAAAAGTTTTTTTTTCAACATAAAAAGTATTAACATGAAACATAAGCTTTTATACAACATAGTATCGTTTAAAATGGTATTAAAACAGAGAAGATTATAATAAATGTGTGATTTTTTTTCAATCAAAGTTGTTTTGGCTTAATATAATTCATACATTTACATACTCATAGTTATATAGTATATAGTATGGTAATCATAATAATCTAACTTGCAAGTACAATTGCAGACAGAGAGAGGAAGACATAAACATTATCTTAATTATTAAACTTCCACATTATTACATCAAAAACTGATAACACACAAAAGCCACTATTTCTTAACATACAGCTTTGTCCACATATTAGCAGAATTGTACATACTTGTAAATTAAAACTGCACCAGTAGTTTTCATAAAACTGTTGTAAGATCGTATTTTAATAGCTATGATTGTAGAACTTTCAAAAACTAATGAAACTTCATGATTAAAATCTCATTAGTTAAGTATAGCATTTCATTTCTGCTTATACGGAAGTTAAATCCAACCGCAAAAAATTTTCCATTTCATGTATGAAAAACCGTTTCTTAATTTAAAAAAAGTTCTCTGAAAAAGGGGAAAAAAAAAACAAGAAGAATAAGACAAGGAAAGTCAACAAAAAAGATTTGGCGTTATATTTTTAAGTGAAAGTTCTAAAACAAGTATGAAAAAATACTTCTTCGGAGCAATTTTGTTCTACAACATAAAAGGGTAATTAAAACTTTCCGGCACACTGCGTCCGGGCACACCAAATTTTAATTCTAAACTTGCAAACAGCACCATTAATATTTTATTAAAATTTTACTTTTACAATGAAAGCTTAAATTAAGGAATTCTTAATTTCTAACAAATTCGTATGTAAATTCCGGTGTCAGTCGCCAATTACTCATTTTACAAACAGAATTTGTCCGTGCCGGAAAGGATTAACAAGCATTTTATGCAATATAAAGGGATTGTTTCAAGGATATTAAAACAGAGTAGATTGTAATAAATGTATGATTTTGTTTTTAAGCAGAGTTGTTTTGGCTTAATAATTCATACATTTACACAGTCATAATAGTATAGTATATATACGTTAATTATAATAATCTAGATTGCACATAAAATTACAGAAGAGAGCGGAAGACATTATCATGATACTTGCACATTATTATATCAAAAACTGATAACATACGAAAGACACTATTTCTTAGCACGCTGCTATATCCACATATTATCTTAATTGTACATATTTGTAAATTAAAACAACACTAGCAATTTTCGTAAAAGCGTAGTAACATCGTATTTTGATAGCTATGATTGCGGAACTTGATCATTAAAATCTCATTAAGTTAAGTAAGTACCGGGTGATCCAAAAGTTTCGGGAGTTTTGAAATGTTAATAATTTGGAAACTATGTACAATACAAAGGTTCGGTTTTCAGATATATGCTCAGAAACATGTGGGATTTTGTTTAGCATGATTTTTTTTACATGTATATAGTTAACAATTTTTATCAACAGGTGGCGCTACTGTACAACACTGGATGTAACTATAAAATATGCTTTATAGACACATGAGTATAAGTTCATTGCGAAACTTTTTTTGTAGGCTATTAATGAGATTTCGTTTTAAGGGAGGTTTATGTTCAATCACTTTTTTTAAAGTGGTTGAAATTGCATTGAAAGGGAATTTTCATACAAAATTTGATGAGTAACTGCTATGTTTAGACATGCTTTCTTTGCATGTCGAGCTGTGTTCTTATCGAACAATACGGAAGTTAAAATAGAAAAAGATTCGATGGCCATTAGAAATCTGAAATGCCATGGTAAGAAAGGTTTGAGAAAAAGGCTAATTGAAAGATCGTAATGGAAGCAGGAGAACCCAAATGTCTGTTGCAATCGTAAATGAGGTAGAATTCGATGCCAATACTCGGTGGAAATCATCAGCTCATAATGAATCAGTACACTTGTAATATCACGATAAATTTGAAATTTCATTTGGAATTTCTTTCTTCTTTGAGGATACTGTGCACGTTGTTTTGCGTTGGCTCACAGCCGTACTTATAAGCTATTGGCGTCATAATGAAAATTTGTAATTCTTGGATACTAATTCTTTCTAGCGAGCTATATCATACCATAAAAATAATACTGTCAATTTTAGCGCCACCTGTTGGCAAAAGTGTAACTAACATAATTTGTTTGTTTCATCAAAAATATAAATCCCAAAAGTTTCTAAGCATTTCTATGAAAAACGCACACTTCTACTGTCTATAGTTTGTTAATTATTAGCGTTTGAAAACTCCCGAAACTTCTGGATCACCCGGTACTTTATTTTTGCTTATAGAGAATTTGATTGCGATTCCTAAAAATTATTACACGGTATTGCTGTATGTTAATTCAACGAAATCTTTTTTAACAAGAAAGAAAAAATCATGCATCAAGCATACATTATGAAATACTTCCGGATATTCAGACCAAGGTAACAAAATTTCGAAATTTAATAAGTTGAAGTAGTATGTCCAATTGAACCATGTGAGAACGGATACTATATTTAAAAATCCAATTTTAGCTATTCCTAGCTACAGTCCTATTTGTTTCCAAGAGACAAGTATATGAAACATAAATTTGCATGTAAAAACTACATGCATACAAAAATGTTGTTCGATCAGAAAATGCGTACCAAAGTTGAGAATTCTTCTTCAGCAATTTCCGCTAATTAAAAAAAATGGCCGGTGAATTGTTTTTGTGCAGTTTTGCATAGTAGAGTAGTAGAGTTTATATGCAATGAATAACATGCAAAAAATATTTAAATTTTAAAGCGCATATTTTAATTGAAAACGCATTTCCAGCGATTATTTCTCAAATGTAAACTTTAAACGATTTCTTTTGTGTGTCCCTGTAAATGACCGATGAATACGCTATTATCTTGCTGTAAAATGTAGTGACCTCTATCGATTTCAATACATTTAAAATAGCGTAATATTGTTAAAATACACTGCAAACGATTTTTCCTATTGAAAATAACGCAGCAGAGCTCTTTTGAGTGTCCCAGTAAAGGAATTATAAATGATACACACTTCACATTCAATATCGAACATACCATGGTAAACACCATATTAAATGCTTTAAAATCAGTGCATATTTACGCAAGGTAGAGTTTGAACAGGCCGACAGACAGACAAATAGATAGACAAACAGAATTCATAAACATTTTATGACTATGTTGGAAAGTGTTAAAAAGGAGATTAAATTGTAAATAAAATAATTTATTTAAAATAATTCTTTTTTTTTAATGAATTTATCTTACATCAGTATTTTGTAACAATTTTTATAATTGAAGCAATATTTTTTTTTTTTTTTTTGGTTTGTTTGTTCGTTTAAATTTATTTTTGATATTTTGAATATTCTGTTTAAAAATAATTGTATGTATAAGATAGCTCATAACTAACATAAAATTTTAAAATGGAAGCAGAGATGAGTAAAATATGTTAATATGTTATGACTGCTTGATGGAGGTTACATTTCAAATAAATATTTTTTTATATAATAATTAAATCGTATTCGAGGAATTGTTATTTAGGGTAAGGACGGGTAGTTATGACCAGGGCTTAATTGTGATCACCTCCATATTGGAACAAAATTCAGTCCAAAGAACAGTCCATTTAACAAAAGACTGATTTTTTTTTTCGCGCAACCCTGTAAATGAACATACAATGTATGACTAATATGCACTATAGTGTACATTATAGGATATATCATGAAATGCATTGTATGCTAGAATTTAATTCAATTTGAAAATTAATAGCACAGTTTGAAAATTCCCCATCCGCAATTTCATCAATAAATGGAAATGTATTTCAGATGTTTTGTGCAGCCCTGTATATTATGTTTAGAATTTATACACACTAAGATTTTTTTAAATTTTATTTAAAAATGTGTATCACAAATAAAAAATCAGTTCCAGCAATTATTGTTCATTGAGAGTACTGTATCCGAATTATTTTGTTTGTCCCTGTATATCAATGACGAATGCTTACAAATCATATTCTATAGAAAATATCAAACAGTGAAATTGAGATATATATATTCATTCAAAATGTTTGAAATTGTGTAACATAAATAAAATTCACCGCAAGCGATTTTTACTCGTAAAACGTAGTGTAATGCAATTATTTTGAGTATCCCTGTAAATGAACTATGAATGTTATTAAGCCATATCTTATAGGCATCTTATCGTGTACTTTATGGATATATGCAATTTTCAATGAGTTTGAAATTGTGAAACATTATTAAAAAAACACCGCAAATGCCTAAATGTAAAGAAATTCTTTTCAATATATCCCTTTGAAGGAACTGTAATTGCTACAAGCTTCATTTTCTATACTGATCATGCCATAGTAAATGTCAATAACCTATGTCAATTCGATGACTATCCAACTATAGTTAAGACTGCAACAGACAGGCTAACAAAAATTACAAACCTTTTTCAATTATTTTGGAAAATGTTAAAAATAAAAGGGACAAGAGTATCAACGTAAGTAGTATCAACGTATGCTTGTAGCAATTACAGTTCCTTCAAAGGGATATATTATAAAGAATTTCTTTACATTTAGGCATTTGCGGTGTTTTTTTGATAATGTCTCGCAATTTCAAACTCATTGAAAATTGCATATATCCATAAAGTACACGACAAGATGCCTATAAGATATGGCTTAATAACATTCATAGTTCATTTACAGGGATACTCAAAATAATTCCATTACACTACGTTTTACGATACGTTGATACGATATAGTATAGAGTATAGAGTATAGATAGTATAGAGTAGTATAGAGTATAGATAGTATAGAATATCAACCTATAAACAAAATCAGACACTTATTTTTGGATCATAATGAAATTAATACGAGACTCACACGAGAATAAGCAGCCTTCACCAACAAGAAACAAATTATTATCGGAACATATCGGAACATAAAATAAAGTTACAAAAGAAGTGTAAAATCCTTATCGTCGAAGTCAGCTGAAAGCAAACTTTTTTGCACAAAATAAAGAAAGAAAGAAAAAATGTAATAAGAAAAACTACATAATAAGAACAACTATGAAAACAAATCTCTGAAGGTTCTGATTTCCTTTTTTATAGCTTATATAATAAAATTTAAAGAGACTGGTATAAGTTTTGAAAAGTTTTGCATTTCAGCAAATGTGAAAATTTTCAAATCTCACTATCTGAAAAGTATCATTTTCTTGCCATAGAAAAACAGACGAAAACTTTATAACGAAGTTAAGGCAGAGTGAAAACGACTCGTTATACGGGTCTTTGTTATAACTTATTGATTTACAATAATATTAAAATCATTGTTATTTTAGTAATTTTTATAAAAGGGGAATTGGTAGTACATAATGATTTTATGATAGCGTAAATTGATCAAAACTTTTACTTATTTTAGTTACTTAGAGAAATGATTTAATAATTTATAATATATTTCCTAAATTTTAAAATGCATATTATTTAATAAAAATTATATTAATTTATAAGAATGAAGCTATTTCCAATTGAATTTCTTTTCGTGGTGTTCCAAATATTACTTTTCTATCCATTAGTAATGTATGAATATGAATAATATTCATATTCCAAATACCATGGCAAACTTATCGTCACCTCGAAACCTGTCGATTTGTCTCACTCCTGTAATCGAACTCCTCTAGAGAAGTACCACTATGTTCTGTAATATGGTTTTTCCATAGTTTGGAGTCAACTTCCAGTTTCAGCATGCGCTGATATGAATGTCACCACTTCTTTATTAAGGTAATCTAAATGTATACAGTGTCACTTTAACTATTTAACTTTTACTTTAATTATTTCCTTTTCCGTAAATAATTACGGCATTTTCCCCTGTCAATTTTGCCATTATTTTTTAAATTGTTTATGACATAGGTTATTTTTGCGCAATTTAGAATAGAATGTAATTATGACAATTCAAATGATGATTTTTATTTTTTTCTACTTTTACAAGAAGAAAATATTAGATTCGTGATAATTTTCGAATTCCGATTTTAGATGGATTTACGCGTTTTAGAGGACAGAGATTCCGAAGAACATGTTTTTACAAAATGTCTACCTGTGAATATGTATGTCTGTATGTGACATACATATTGTGGACATGATATGTCAAGAATTAATGCACGGAATTTCACAAAATTTTAGATCAAATAAGACTTTGATATAAACTGGATCTAATTAGCTTTTGGCGTATATAGCCCAGTAGGTGCGCTGCAATGCTGCCTTTTTCACGATTTCCACATTAGCTATACCTCAAGAACTAATAGATGGATTTTCATAAAACTTCAGCTACCGTTACTTCTTTATATATTATGGTTTTGTTGTAAACTACCCAAAAGGTGGCGCTTCTACTCGGCATTATTCAAGATTATTGCAATAGCTCTATCTCAGTAACTAATGCACGAAATTTTCACCGAATTTCAAATTCAGTTAGGCCCTGATATAAATAAGGAATCTTTAGGTTTTGGAGTAAATCGCTCAACAGGTGACCCTGCTATGCGGCATTTTCATGATTATCCTTACAGTTCTATTTCGGTAATTAACACACCAATCAAACTTCACATTTAATTAGTCCCTGATATAAATTAGTATTATTTAGTTTTTGGCATAAAATGCTCAACAGGTGGCGCTTTCATCCAGTTTTTTTTGCGATTTTTGTGATGATTCTAGCTCGAATACTTATACACGGATTTTCATAAAATTTAAGATTCAGTTATAAATAGAAATAAGTTGTTGCAGATTAGATTTTGGTGTAAATTACGTGACTGGTGACGCTGCCATGTTTCATTTTTCTGGTAGTATCAACGTATTAACGTGTAAGATATAGAAGAAAATTTTGGGAATGCCTCATCCGACTAGTTTTCATTAGATTTTCGTAAAATTCATGCTGGGGAAGATTAAAATAGAAGCTTTTGATCCATCCAATTATTATCACATTTCAAGACCGTGGTGGGTGTTAAGGACTCTACTAATCGTGACAAAATGGAAATGAAGGAGGTTAAAAAGTTGTGACTTCACTTCTGAAGTACAAACATAGTTAGAGAAATCATTTTTTCAGTTAATATAAATGAACTAAGAGTTTGTGCGGAAAAGTAAGCACTGAAGAAAAAATCCAATGTTTTAATAAATAATATCTAAATGAAATACCATGAAAACGGATATATTGTTCATCTGCAAGAAAATTAACACTCTCTGCAAAAGTAAATTTCCGAGGAAAGGCAATTGAAGCTCCACATTTTCTTAATATAACTTAAAACAATAGTATTTAACTCTGCATGAAGCTGTCAAAAGTAATTTTAAATGTGTATAAAATCTTTAAGAATCGGTTTATGCACCCAGATAAAGAATTGGCTATTCTTTCGAATAAATCAAAACACATTCCTAATATTTTCTGGTGATAAAAAAAAAATAGAAGTGCCTCATATGAAGTACAGCTTTTTAAATGTATTTACTGTTTTAAAGAAAAAAATCAAGCTTGCCATCTTATGCTTCTTTAATATCACTGTAAACAACTGTTACAAAAATTGTGACGCTAGAACCGGCAAAAAAGGTAAGACGAAAGTATATCATCTGTTAACAACTGATAAAGAATTAAAAAACAGCACGAAATCAGCGCGATGTAGTTAATGGATAACCGCTTTTCTGAAGTAGCAAAACGAAACAAGCCCAATTTCGATTTATAAATTTTATTTTTTTTTCTATCTACAATAGAAGAAAGTATTATTACTGAAAATTTTTCCGACCACCAGTTTTCGTCGGATTTACATGATTTATGCGTCAGAGATTCCAAAAAACAAAATGTTTTTACAAAATGTCTGTCTATTCGTGTGTCTGCGTGTGTCAGTATGTCGTCATTGTACCATCGAAAAGTGTATGAAAATATGCATAAAATTGAACCAATTTTTTTGTGTATGTTTTTGGCTACGGTAAGCTTGCTCTCCTTTAATTTTGAAAACATCCTCTGGAAAATCGCACTGTAATAGCAAATTTTGTGCCAT
The DNA here is from genome assembly GCA_964019185.1 of Maratus speculifer. Taxonomy (NCBI): domain Eukaryota; kingdom Metazoa; phylum Arthropoda; class Arachnida; order Araneae; family Salticidae; genus Maratus; species Maratus speculifer. The sequence goes on along the minus strand of OZ025290.1, from coordinate 47,535,222 downwards.
TTTAAATATTGTACCACCGAAAAGCGTAAGAAGTGATGCATAAAATTGAACAAAATTTTTTGTGAGAGTGTGGTTATGATCAGCAGGTTCTCACTGATTTAAAAAAAACCCGCCGAAGGGGACCGCGTTGTCTGTGTTTATTTCATTATTGTACTAGCAAAAAGTGTATGAATTTATGCATAGAATTGAACTAAATTTTTTGTGTATGATTATTTTTGGGTATGGCAAGCAGGTCCTTCCTGAATTAAAAAAAAAATCTATCGGTAGGGGGCTCTGTAAAAATGATTTCCAGTTTCAATTTCAGTTTCAGCTAGGTGGGAAGGCCTACCAAATGGCTTAAGCAGAATAAACCCCACCGAGAAGGTTGTAACAACTATGCCAAAAGCCTCAACCATGGACCAAGACAGGACAGCCAAAAGGAAAGGAGATCCTCCGTAGATGATAAGGTGCTAACTCCAGAAAAGACCAGAGGCACTACATGAATGGTCTGCAGACCGCCGTCAAAAATATATTAAATAATAAATGAAAGAATAGAATGTAAACGCAATGACAACGGGTTGCAATTTTCCTTATGTACCACAGAAAAGTGTATAAAATTATATATAGAACTGAACCAATTCTTTTGTTTATGCTTTTGGCTGTTTCCAACAGATCCTGTTTGAATTTGGAAATATTCTGTGGAAAAGGAGTATTCTGATAGCGCTTTTTGTATCTTTTTTTATTCTTCGTAGTTGTTTGTCCATCGGCTCGTGCACAGACGGGAACTCGCGTCCAACTATACTGACTCTTTGCAAACTGCTGATGATAACACAATAGCTTAAAACAATTGATTGTAATAAATATCATGATCGAGATTAACTCGTGTTTACTTCGATTAATTAACTGGAGCAGAAATTTAAGATGAAAATCAAAATTGGCATAGTATTGAATTAATAATATTAAATTATTAACATGTGTAACTACTTTTTGAAATATTAAAATGTACGTATGAGACAGAAGAAAGTTTTGGGATTGGCACATCCAACTAGTTGAAATATTTGTTTAGGACGTTTGATATAACTCTGTTATATGTTGCTTTAACATTTTTTAATATTCTGTAAAATATAAATTCCGCTGAGTTATAAATTAATTTATTTTATAGGATTTTTTTATTATTTTTCTCATGATACAAATTAAAAAGTATTTTATTAATTCCTTTAATCCACAAACATTAAAAATAATTAGTTTATAATTTTATTTCCAGTGAAAATGGGGATCCATGAAAGCAATAACATAGATCATAATTAATATAAATTTACTTAAGATTTTACATTTTACACTCGTAAATACTCAAATAGGGGGATTTCAGAATTAGTCTTTTAAATTATTTTTACAGAAATGAACGAATTTTTTAAATAAAATGCGATACAGCAATCTAATAAATATTGATTTGATACGGAGAAATATCATTTAAGCTTTGATAAGAAAATACTCAAGGTGATAATTTAAAAAAATCGTTAAATATAATTAATATTAATCTGTATTTGATTTTTATTTTCTTATTTATAATATTATGTGAAATTGATCTTGTATGTAGTTAATGCTTATAAAATTCCAAGAAATTTATTCTTGGGAATTTTATCTATTAAAAAATATAGTTTTTAATTCAATGATAGGGGGTAATATAGTTTTTAATTCAATGATAGGGGGTAATTCATTTTGAATGAATATTCTTGTTTTAGTAATATATTTATTTGTTAATAGCTTGTGTCTTTAATAATTTTATTCGAAAAAAAAAACGAAACGATTTGTCTGTTTGGTTACTTGCTCATTTTTTGCGCTTCAACTTTTGGAAAGATATAATAGTCTGATAGTTACGGGAATTTAATGTTTAGAGGCAGTTGCATAAGTGTCTGTTTTTAAGGGAAAGAAAAAATTTAAACTAATTTATTAATTGAACTTTAAACACTATTCAAGGACACACGTTATGAATTATCGTATATATTTATCGCTCAAAAAAAAATCGATATTTTAAGAGCTAAGAAGAATTTATTCAAATGTCTGATGTGCATTCGATACCGTTTAAAATCCCAATTATCTTTTTAAACTCTGTTTGTATTACATATTCAAACAACTGTTTATCGATTTTTATATAGTTAAATACAATTATTAAAAAACATATATTTTCTAATTTTATATAAAATTTTCAGCATTTCTGTATTTTGCTTCTGCACTTAAGTAGTATATGGTACCAACTATGGAACACTTTTTATATTCCACTAAACGCAAATATTTAACGATTTTTGTAAGATTTTCATCAAAAAGTTTGTCTGTCTAAATATAGAGGATGTAACGATTTTAGTACGATTTATCGAGCAAATGATGATAAAATATTGCATTGGTTGGCTATTTTATTTTTTCTACTAAATTATGTAAAGACGAAGTTTTAAGAAAGGGTTATGGAATAAAGAATCATGATTATAAATAATAACGTAATCAATTGAGATGAAATATTTATCAATTTTAAAAGCTAATATTTAATTATTGTATTGATGAAAAAATTTTGCCTGACGCCCTTAGTCTACCAAATGGTAATAAACAATCTTCCTCTAGGATAGTCTTGATAGGAAAAGCAAAGAGCTGCATTGTATAATATTATTATCAATTGCATTACATTGAAGTCTGAAATAAAAGTTAAATGCTTTTTATCATATGTTTTTTAATGTGAATATTATTTTGATACTTTCATAGTTCAATAAATGGTATTGAGTAGAATCCATTTGATTATTGTGTTATCAGAAAGTTCGTCAAATAAAGGATATAATCCTTAGGCTTAAAATTGAAATTTTATTTAAAAACCATTTATATATGATATCCATTCCCAATCAATTTTATCTTCAAATTCTTTTAGAAAATTAGGGGATAATATTTGACGAAAGGATATTCCTTCCCAATCAACTTTATTTTGAAATTCTCTAATAAAATCTTCTGATAGTGTCTGACGAAACGATATATAATACCAATTAACTTTATCTTGAAATTCTCTAATAAAATCTTCTGATATTTTTTCATTCTGTGATATACAATCCCAGTCAAGTTTATCTTTAAATTTTCTTATAAATTCAATGGGTAATTTCATAACTTTTTCACTTAAATGAAAATTTATTTTATTGATATATAATGAAATAAATGTGTAAAATTCTTTACATTGCGATAATTCGACAAATAAATCTTTATATTTATGAATTATAATATCGTCTAATCTTTGAGCCAACACCATTTTATATCGAAGCAATTTTATAAACACTTTTATTTTTCGTCTTTATTCAAAAGTTGTCTCAATTCATTAATAAATCGTATTAAAATATTTTTTAATTCGAAAATTTCATCCATTAATTTTTCTCTGTTCGGTAGTTCTTCTTCGTAATAATGGCCAAATTTTTTATTTAATTCACCCAGTTGAACGGAAAGAATTTTTTTCCATTTATCGTTGTAAAAATTATCTGGTAATTGATCAAACTTATATTCAATGAGATTACAAAAATCTAGTTTATGCATATACTTTTCTAAAAATCTTTCACCAAATGTTTGAAAACGGGTTATTAATAGCCAATTAAGTCCTTCTTCCAATGTGCACATAGTATTTTCTGCAAGCTGTTGAAATTGAGATACTTTATGTAAATCTAATTTTTCATGATAGGTTTGAATAAATTCGTCACTTAAGGTTTGATATTGAGATATAACAACCCAATTTATATAATTCGAATGTTTTAATATAAATTCCTCAGACAGCTTCTGATTTTTACAAACTAAATTCCAGTCTAATTCTTCTTTATATTTTTCTATAAATTTTTCCGAAAGTTTTTGAAAAATGCATATAACATTCCATTCGATATAATCTATGAGTTCTTCCATAAAACATTCGGATAATACGGAATATCTACAAACTAACTTCCAATTGAGTTTATCCTTCAAATTTCGAAGGACATCTTCGGATAAATTTTTCGTCTTAGAAAATTCGTCCCAGTTGATATCCATTTAATAATGAAATATTTTTAAAAAGGAATTTTTTCAATATGCATCCAAGGTTTTAAGGTGACTGGAAAATTACTTTTGGATTTTATCAAAAATGTAATCATGTCACCACTTTTTCCATAATCAAAACGAGTTACGGAATAATCATCAAACATTTCTCCGCTTAAAATTATTTTATCTTCGATTTTTAGTTCTATCACTGTAGTCCTATTTTTGCCGATTAAACTATTATATATTAAATATATAGTAATTTTCATATGCATATCTGTAGATAATCGCATTTCTTGATCCAGTAATTTAGAACTCATTAAGTCAAAATTTACTTTGGTAAATTCTTTATCTGTAAAAGTCTGAAAATTATCTTTTATAGTAACCCAGATATCTTTACTGTCTACATATATTTTATTGACTATGTCTTTATCGTTTTCGGGTTCTGGAATGTTGGTAATTATTTTATTTTTGGCATCAAATTTATCATTCTTTAATATTAATGCATTTTTTTCTAAATATCGTTTATTCACAACATTTTTATCATCTTTTGGATCTGCGACGTTTCCTATTCTTTTTCCTTTGGCGTCGTAAGCTTTTCCGTCGATTAGATGTAAAGTGTTTTCATCGAGTTCTTGTATTCTCTTACCCGTTTCTTCTGTGAAAGTTAAAAAATTACTATCGTAATTAATATTATTTTTCTGTATAAAATCTCTTAGTTCAAAATGATTATTTTCTATTTTATTCAAAACGAAACGTTTAGGGGTTAAATCTAAATCATCGATGGGATCTGAAGCATTTTTTAATATCTTATTATCCATATCGAAATTTCCATCCGGCGTTAATTTAAAACCTATACCGGGGGGTCCGATAGGGCCTTTTCGCACTGGATTATCATACGGCGGATAATAAACAGCCATTTATAAAGACTAAAAAATGTTATTCTCCTAACGTTTTAATCATAGTAATTTCTTTTTTATTCATATTTAATATACATTTCTTTCTTACTTCTAAAATATAGTAAAATACATATTCTTTGGTTGTTTCTTTTTCTAATTTCCAATTGAATTCTATTCTCAAATTTTCAAGAGTGGTATAGTTTACATGATTTGACAAATCAAAATGAATTATGGGATATAATTTACCAAAATCTGAATAATTGACCATACAACCGGTTTCTGTATTTAGATTATTGAGACCTGATTCCAGAAAAGATTCATATAATCTATTATATTCCTTTTTATCAAAATCCATAGTATATCGCTCTGCAGGTAATGGCGATCTGTTAATCATCAACCAACATTCGATCATATCCAAATTATCAAATATCATATTATTTTTTTTAGGATTTTCATTTCTTTCGAAATATTGCGGTATGACGAATAATCTTAAAACTTCATCGGATGTAGCTGATATAGAATCGGAACCGCTTTTATATTTATTAATAGGACTAGATCTGTTAATTTCATACTGATTCCAGTTTATTTCTATATCCGTATTAGATAATTTTAATTCATTATAGAGAATCTCCGCTCCATTTTTAAAATCGACGTATCTCACCCAGAGCGCTATGTCTTCAATTTCTACTTTATAATCTGGATTTGCAACGTCTGTGTAAATCATATTTCTACTATCGTCTCTTTGGAATTCCATTCTTATTATGAAACCAGAAATGGCTTTTTTATATTCTGCGACGAAATCAAAAATTTCCTTTAAAGGTGTCCATGTTGTAACTGAATTACTATTTTTCGACAATTCCCATCTTTTTTTAAATCCTTTATTGTAGTTTTCATTTTTTACAATTTTTAATTTATTGACGATATCTGTTACAGAGGTTGTAGCCGTTATCGTACCATCGCTTTCAAGTAAACTTTTATTTCTATCAGCACTATCACTGGTATCTGGATAAAAACCTATATTGGTGGCTTCTGATGTTGAATAATCTCTGGTATAATCCTTCAGTCTCTTAACCTGCAGAATGTAGGAGTGATAGTCTCCAACTGATTCGATTATTTGTTTACCTATCTGAAGTTTTACGCCTTTCATAGAACCTACAGCTGCGACATTATCGTCATTTATAGAATCGCCATTGGATTTTATAATTTTCCACTTTGTCTCCAGATAACTCTCCGATAATGAAATAGGATCATTGGTATCTGTAATTTCGAAATGAAACGTAGTATTTTCTTTTTTGTCATTATGGCTTGTACTAGGCAATCTTATTTTTTTTAATTCGCTACTTTTTATATCGTTATTATAATAATAATGAGTATCTCTCAGATCATAAATTTTTTCCATTTATTTAGGAAGAATTTTCAGACCTGTTCCTTTCATCTTTTTTGAAAATATTTCTTTCAATATGTCAGCATCAGTCAATTTGTCAACAACTGTCAAATCTACTTTTTTAGATTTAAAAAATCCTTTTCCTTGAATTCTTTTACTTTTCCTATATAATCTGTGTTGATTCATTTATTTATTGAGAAAATTTAGTTAATATCAATTGATATATTTTTTCAACATAGTCTTCTTTTTCCTCTACGACTCTAAAATTATACTCAATTAAACCTTTATTTAAATCAATTAATTCGCCATTTTGATTCGTAACTGTCATCCTTATTCTACGAATTGAATCCCTATTTTTCACAGGATAATATATTAAATTATTGAATTCTTTCGAAATGATAACACCCGGTACATCTCTCGGTGTAAAAGAATAAATAACTTCTGAATTATTCTGGTTGATTAAAGATCCATTCACTACATCACAATGAATATATATAATGTCGTTTCCGTTTGTTATATCCGCTATATTTTCACCTTCTATTACAGTCTCTTCATCATGACTTTCGTAAACTTTTTTTTCAAAGCCTATTAACTTATGAAAATCGCTTTTTGTTAAGTCGATATTCCAACCTTTAGTTAATTTAATAAGCATTCTTAGTCTAGATTGTATTCTACCAAATTTTACCGGAGGATCGTCTGAACCAAACGCTTTCATTACATCTATATTTAAATCTTCAACATTTTTATTACCATAAGGAATAGTGATAGATTTAACATTATTCTCATCTGTGTATACGTCAAATGTATTAGTTTTATCTGTTATGTTAAACCATGAAACTGTCATAGTAAAAGATTGCAATGCTAATTTTTTTAATTTAAGAGGTTTTGGAAATTCAACAGTGAAATCCTCTGATTTTTCATGAATTTTTGGTTTCAATTTGATCATTTATTAGACAGAAAAAATCTTTAAAGATGAAAAACAAGCTTTTCGTTATAATCGCTAGGCTGTTGAGTAAATGAATTAAGTACACATTCTGGACATTTGCCTTTATTTCTTTCCTTTATATATTTCATACAAAATAATCCACAGTTTACAGAAGTAGGTTTTTGTAAAAAACTATCATTGTGAGCTATATTGACTTTTTTATTGGAAAGTTTAAGAAATTTCATAATATTTTCAGGAATATATTTTTCTTTGAGTTTAATATTTTTATATATATATTCCCCAAAAGGATCGAAATATTCTACATAGTTATATTTCGGGTCATTATAGTAACAAACCCAGTGTGTTCCTGGGCCGGTGGAGATATCTAAATTAATAATCCCACTTTCAAACTTTCCAATCTTTTTAGGAAGTAAATCGGAAGTGAAAACATCCCTAAATCCTTTTTCATCTTCCATATTTTCTTTAATCGTTTTATCCGATATACCCAATTTTGTTATCGGAATTTTTTTTTTTTTTAGACAGGGAAGCTGACGCTTTTAGACCAGATCCTTTGTTTTCCCAAGGCTGATAAACTCCAGATCCCGAAATTTTATCCAGGATTTTTTTAGTTCCCCAACCTGCTGCCCCACTCGCGGCACCGAGTCCTAGTGATGTTAAAATAGGAATTAAAAAGGGTAAAAATCCACCGTTTTTATCTAATTGAGTTTTGCTTATATTTATTCTTTTACCTTTACTAATCTGATTAATCTGTGTTTTAGTTAAATACATTTCATAATTAGGAGGTTTAGAATTGTCTATCTGCAGTGTCAGTTCTTCTTTTTTTCTAAGAGCAGATTTCAATTTACTAATCTGCCCGTCACTCAAATGAATCTTCTTTTTTACATAACTCATTTATTAGGCAGCAAAAAGCTGACGCTTTCAAAGAAGAAATTGGTTGTATAATCGTTCTTTATCTCCATTAGTTATTTTTTTAGCTTTAATGAGTTTGTCTATTAGCAGTTTGATTTCATTTTTTAATTTTTTCGACTTGCTACCTTGACATATTTTATCCAGCAATTCAGATAATAAACCTAATCCTTTACCGACTTTCATTACTTCGCTACCTCGAATTGTAGTTAATCTAGCCATATATTTTTGTAGCTCCCCTTCGTTATATTCAACTGCTTTATATTCAACCTTTTTCTGACTTAATTCCTCCTCCGAAAGATTTTTAGCCCGCGTAATTGTACTTTGTAAGTTGCCTTTTTTCCTCGATAATTCTTCTTTTAAATGCTTTGCCTTTGTATACATTTCATCTAATTTTTCTTGATTGTCTAGGAGTTTCGAAGGTCTGTATAATTGTACAGATTTTAAATAGCTTAGATCTAAATTTTGATCAACGTTATAAGTAAGCGGCGGTTCTTTATATAATTCTTTGACATCTTCGATCGCTTCAGGAATAATTCTAGATGATTCTGCAATAGGCTGTAAAGATATATTTAATTCGTCCAATTTATCATTGATAGCTTTAATATTTTCTTTTCTACTTTTATCCTGTTCTTCTAATTTTTTAGTGACAGGTTTATGAAATTCAGTTAAACTTTTGTCTATACCTAGCTTTCTATCACGCTGTTCTTCATTATTTTTTCTAATATCTGCTTGTAATTTGACAAGTTTTATTGCATTTTTTAATTCTTCTTTTTGTTTCTTATTTCGATTTTTTTCTAAATCGTTTATTTTATCCATTTATAGACAGTGAAAAGCTGAAGCTAATTAGAAGCGATAGCACAGACGTCTATTTTTACTGACAGCTAATATGTTTTTACTAGCAGTAATTTTATTTTTTACTAGCTGTAAACTTTCTCAGTAAATAAATGATTAAAATTAAAAATTACACAGAACCGGAAGAATTGCCGGACCCTAAACAACATCGTTTTTTACCCAGACATCCTTTTAGATTATTAATAATCGGCCCATCAGGTTGTGGAAAGACAAATTTACTAATAAATTTATTAAACGGTTTTGAGAATCCTAGTAATGTAAGATTAGATTTCGACGCGCTATATTTATGCGCAAAAGATATTTTCGAGCCAAAGTATTCTAAATTACAAGAAGATTATGCACTGTTTGAAAGTGTTGAAAGAGACGATATTTTAAAATGTAAAAAAATAAATAAAAATAAAAAAACGGAAATATTAAAATTGTATGATAAATATAAAAAGAATGTATTATTTTCTTCAGATTTGAGTGAATTTATTACTGTCGACGATCTAGATTCCTCAGAAAAAAATCTAGTTGTGTTTGACGATTGTGTTACAGAGAAAGACCAGAAAGTTATAGTAGATTTGTTTATAAGAGGTCGAAAGAAAAATGCATCCATTATTTATTTAACGCAGTCTTATTACTCAACTCCTCCAGATATTAGAAAAAATTGTAATTACTTCATATTTTTTAAGCTACAGCCTAGGGAAATCAATCAGATAATCAGAGAAATAGACGGAAATCTAACGAAAAAGGAATTTCTAGAAAAATATAATTCTTGTAAGGGTAACTTCTTTATGCTAGACTTAGTAAATTCTGAAATGAGATACAGAAGAAATTTTGAACCTATATAAATATGGAAGAATATTTAGAAAAGAGATTATATGTTTATCGGAAAAGTTACAATTTGTATCAAAAGATAAGTATTTCCTTATCTGTCAGTAAATTTATGCTAAGTGCTTCGGGATTATCAGCATTTGTTTTCATACCACTGGCTGCATTGAGTTTGACAGTTGGAATCGTAGAAGTTATTGAGAAATCTTTAAATATTTTAGAACGAAAAGAAGAATACAAGCAATGTTATAATTTTTATAAACAACAATTAAATTTGTTGAAAGCTAAAAAAATTTCAGAAGAAGAAGTGTATGTTAGAGAACAAGATTTTATAAATAATTTAGTATACTTCCCAATCGAAAAGTATGTGAAAAAAGTACAGTTGAATGGATATAAATATTCTTCTTAGAAAGCGTCAACTTTTTGCTGTCTAATAAATGAGTTGTAAATGTAAAAAATTTGTTGTGACGTCTTTAACTAAAAAGGGTAATTTTAAAGGCGGTTGTTTAAAATGTGGACAAACGGGATCAGGTTTTCTGAATAAAGTCATTAGTAATTTACCTTTCGAAATGCATTTACCAGGCCATTCTTTTACCGGCCCGGGGACACAATTATTATGGGGAAAAACACGATTAAATCCAGATTTAACGTATAAAAAATCGTCTAAACCTGTTAACAGAGTGGATGAAATTGCATATAAACATGACAAATGTTATTTAGAAAATAAAGATACAAAAAGTAGAAATGAAGTATGCGATAAGAATATGATTGATGAACTAGATAATATTGAAAATCCTACGATTAGAGAAAGAATTGAAAGAGGAATTGTAAAACCGATTATTAAAGCTAAAAAATCTTTTGGTATGGGAAATACACAGATCTATTGTTTAAAATGTAAAAACCATACAGAAACAAAAGATATTAAAAATACAATGTCTAAAAATAACAGGCCAATGATGAAAGGTATTTGTTTAGATTGTGGTTCTAAAAAGAGTGTTTTTTTAGGAAAACCTTAGGTCCTAAAAATATCTTAGAAAAAATATATTATCATCCTGAAAGTGGTTATTGTGGGATCAATGAATTAAAACGGAAAACAGGTTTTAGTCAAAAGCAAATTACAGATTTTTTACATAGCCAAGATGTTTATACCAGACATAAGCCTTTAATTCGTAAATTTAAACGAAGACGCATTTATGTCAGTCATATCGATGATCAATGGCAAGCAGATTTATTGTTTATCAAACCTTTTAGTAAATATAATAACGGAACTAATTACTTATTGACAGTGATAGATGTATTTAGTAAATATGCTTGGGCTATTCCGATAAAAAGAAAAACTGGACAAGAAGTAACGGAAGCATTTAAAAAGATATTTAAAGAAAGAATTCCTGAAAAACTGCAGACGGACAAAGGCACAGAATTTTTAAATAAGTTAACTTTAAAGTTGTTTAAAGATCATAATATTCAGTGGTTTACAACTGAAAATGTTGAAATAAAATGTTCTGTAGTCGAACGTTTTAACAGGACAATTAATAAAAAAATTAGAACCTATCTAGCGGCCAACAATACTAAAAGATATATAGATGTTTTGGACAAATTAGTTAAAAATTATAATAATACCAGGCATAGCTCTATCAAAATGACGCCTACCGAAGCCAGTAGGGAAGAAAATGAATCCGAAGTTTATAAAAATTTATACGAAGAAAAAATAATAAGAAAACCGAAATTCAAGGTTGGCGATAGAATAAGAATTTCGAAATACCAGACTGCTTTCACCCGCGGATACCAACCCACTTTTACGGAAGAAATTTTCATCGTTTCAGAAATATTAAAGACTGACCCCATTACTTACAGAATAAAAGATTTGAATGGAAACGAAATAAAAGGAACATATTATGAACAGGAATTATGTGAATATAATAAAAAAAATAATTTGTTTAAAATTGAAAAAATATTAAAAAAGAAAGGAAATAAATGTCTTGTAAAGTGGTTAAATTATTCCGACGAATTCAATTCTTGGGTTGACGAAAAAAATATCAAGTCAATTTAATTTTTAAACGAGTAAAAAAACTACATCGTGATCTATTTTTAAAACGAGTAAAATATATGTATCGTGATCCTTTTTTAGAACGAGAAAAAAACTTCCGTCTATGCAGGTCCCGTCTAGGCGGGGTAATCAAGTATTAAAATATAAACATGGTAAAATATCAAACCATGTTAATAAAACAAGTCCATACTTAAAACTAATTATGTAGAAATAACTTTTCTTTTATATTTTCAGAAATTATTCAATTTTAAAAAGTAAATGAATGGCTCTGCTTTAAGTGACTTTTAGCATTTTAATTTAAAAAATTTCTATGATTTTATAAATAAAGAATAGTATCTAATTTTAATAATCATAAATATCTGCTTTGTATTATGTTGAATATCAAGTTCGAACGGTCGAAAAATATGTTTCTAAATACTCCGTAAGAAAAACGTAACTTAATATCTTTATCAGGAAGGCCACTGAATGAAAGCGTTGACCTATAAATGAAGTTCAAATTAGAGCGAGCGTCAACATTCGTACTCACCCGTTATATTTTGCACTTGGAAGGAAATGACGTCTTTGGTAGAAAAAAGGTCTGCTTTAATCGACGTATTGCTAGAATATAAGATTAGAAAGCGTCAGCTTTTCGCTGTCTAATAAATGAATTACGACTTTTTTAAAGACATTCTAATAGATGATACCGAATCAAGCTTAACACAAACTTTTGACAAAGTAAAAAAATATGAAATGCCTGAAAACTATCTAAAGATTTATGACCAGATGAAAAAATGTGAAATAATGTACGATTCGGACGGTGAATATTTTACCTATAAAAATATAGATGTTTTTTTAAGCGAAAGACGCAAATCCCGAATAAGTCGTTTTAAAGCATTGAAGTGGAAATTGAAGTTAAATATTCCATATAAAGCTGAAGAAATGTTTATTCAGTTTTTAGATTTAGTGTACTATAAAAAGTCGATAAATTACCTATATTTCATAAAGAAAATATTAGATTATAATAATATTGATAATAATTTGAAAGTAAAATTTAATAAGAAAAACGAAGACGTTTGGAATAGCTTTCTAAAAAATATTTCTTAATAAATGGAGCTGTCTAAAAGTTGTAAGCATTGTGAGATGACAAAAAATTTAGACCAATTTTATACTCGATTTCGTTACGGCAAAATAGAACGTTACGCTAATTGCAAAAGTTGTCATTTAGCTATGAAAAATAAAAAAATTGATTGCGAATGTGGTAAAAAATATACTTTAGCTCATAAAAAGAGACATTTAAAAAGCAATTATCATATCAAACGAACATCAAAATAAATTTATGATATTGTGTTTTAAATTGAATGTATTATACAGAATGTTGTGTTTTTAGTTGAAAATATTATATTGAATGTTGCATTTTAGTTGAAAATAATATAGTCAATGTTCTGTTTTAAATTGAACGTATTTTTCAGTTGAAAATATCATATTGAATGTTTTTCTTGTTTAAAAAAAAGATCACGAAAGTTTTTTCTCGTTTCATAAATAGAACACGATGTAGTATTTTTACTCGTTTCAAAAATAGAACACGATGTAGTTTTTTTACTCGTTTCAAAAATAGAACACGATGTAGTTTTTTTACGCGTTTCAAAAATAGAACACGATGTAGTTTTTTTACTCGTTTCAAAAATAGAACACGATGTAGTTTTTTCTTGTTTAAAATATTATATTGAATGTTGCATTTTCAGAAATATTGGACCTGATAGTTTCAAAATTAGAATTGTGAGGGAAAAAGTGTTCAGAACCATTTATAGAAAAGTTCCAAGACAGAGTAGATTGGCATTTTATATTCAAATCTATCAGAAAAATTTTATTTAGAATTTAAAGGTGCCTGATTATGACAGTGATTTTTAGGCTAAATAAATGGGTAATTCAAAAAGTACAAAGATTTTGACAGGTAACTGTACAACTGAAAGAATAAATGTAGATTGGAATCATACCTTTAATGTTCATCCCAATGTTCATATAACACCTGTATGTAAATACAGCGAACCATTTTTCGTTAGAATAACAGAAGTAGATAAAAACGGATTTCGATTTGAATGTTTAAAATTGAATGGCGAACCTGTAGAAAAAAATTTAGATTTCTTTCAATGGACTGCAATTAGTCCTTTTGAGTAAACGATGAAATATATTTTTTAATAGTTGTTTTCAGAAATTCTTCAATTCATTTTAAATCGCTTAATCTAAAATTACCTGCTACCGAATTTGGATTTATAGATAGCTATTAAAAATGTGTAGCAAAAAGTGTTTATAAAATTTCTTCTATATAAATGGAGGAAACTCTAAGATTGATATCTGTTTCAAAATTGAGACACACTGCAAAAGTTTTAAATATAAAACAACCCAAAGGTTGTAAAAAAGATGAATTAATTAGATTGATAATGAGATACATAAAAAGAACAGGCGAATATAAATATGTTTTAGTAGATTTATTAAATTTAGACGTCACAGATTATTTAAATGAAATGAAGAGAGAATTTATCAAAAATCCTAAGAAAAGAAATAAGTTGAAAAAAATATTCGATTCTTTTGATTTAAAATTTAACAATAACACAGCAGAATTTAATCCAAAAAATGACGAAGAAAAAAAGATAAAAACAGTGGTAAACCTTAAAAAATTATTTCCTGATTTGAATGAAAAATTGAAACAATTTATAAATGAACCGAAAAACCGTCCAAAACTTAAAAAACTCTTTGATTATTACGGCTTGAAATATAAAGATGAAAAATTGATCAAAAAGACAGAAAAAAAAGTCAAATTACAAGCAAATTTGGAAAATCTGTTTAGACCCGATTATGAAATTGTTGAGAAAGATAAAAAATTTGTAAAAAAATTTAATACTTATAGATATGTTTATAAAATAAGACAAATAAACAAACTCACACCTGGCCTGTATTATAGTATCTTAAAAGATTTATTCAGAAGAGCAATTGGAAAAATCGAAGGAAAGGTAGATATAATTGTATTCAATCCCTATTTGACACAGCCCTTTCACCCTAAAATGATGTCGACGAAAGAAGCCTATGAGACCTATTTAGATGTTTTAACGCATAAAATTGAATACAAAGAGTTGGATATTAAAGACTGTGAATTTATTTTTACAGTCGTTGATTTGCCTAAAGGTGGTAAACATTTGAAATTACTGAACGATAACGATGTTGTCGATAAAAGAAGTATAATTCAAATTAAAAATGACGATAATATCTGTTTGGCTAGATCCATCGTTACAGCCCTGGCTATTCAAAATCGTAAAATTTTATGCGAAAAATTGAATCTAGAAAAACTTACAGATTTAGATGTTAAATACATAAAAATGGGTAGAAAATTACAAAAAAGTTTAGCGATAAAATTGCATGAAATGTGTGATATTCCGTTAGAAATGTGTAATTTAGAGCATGTTAAACAATTCGAAATTTTTTTAGATATTCAAATAACTATATTTTGCAGAGAAAATTTTAACGAAAGAATATACAGCGGCGCCTATAAATCTAATTGTGTTTACATTTTAAAAAATAGAAATCATTTTGATGTCATTACAACGGTTACAGGATTTTTAGGAAAAAACCATTTTTGTGATTATTGTAAAGTCAGTTATAGTAGAAGTGATCAACATAAATGTTCTTTAAAATGCAATAGATGTTTTAGGAAAGAGAGTAATTGCGAAGGCGATGATATTCAGTGTAATGATTGTTTTAGATGTTTTAAAGGAAAAAATTGTTTCAAAAATCATAAAAATCACTCAGTCTGTGAAACACTGTGGAAATGTTTAAAATGTAAGAGAAATATCCGTAGAAGTGAAAGAGAACCGGAAGATCATAAATGCGGAGAAAAACAATGTAAAAACTGTAGACAGTGGGTTTTGGAAGATCATAAATGTTATATACGTAGGAAAGAATCTAAGGGGGGAACTTGTAAAAATAGCTGTCCCAAAAATATAAAAGACAGAAAGGAATGGTGTGAGAAATGTAAAAGATCAGAATTTACAGAAAAATATATGTTTTTTGACGTTGAAACGAACCAAGAGACAGGAAATCACCAAGTCAATCTAGTTATAAATCATGATTTTAACGGAATAGAAAAAATATTTAAGAATGAAAATGAATATTGTGAATGGTTATTCCAAAGAAAACATTGCGGTTATACAGTATTAGCGCATTATGGAAAAGGATTCGATTTTCAATTTCTAGCTAAATACTGCTTTAAAAATAAAATTAAAGTGTTTACAATATATCAAGGAAATAAACTCATATATATGCAAGCAACCGTATATAATATAAGGTTTATCGATTCTATTAATTTTACACTGATTCCGTTAAGAAAATTTCCTAAAACGTTTGGACTAACGGAATCGGCTAAAGGTTACTTTCCTCATTTGTTTAACACTGCTGAAAATCAAAATTATGTAGGGAAATATCCTGAAAAATACTATTATGGTTATGATACTATGACTTTAGATCAAAGAAAAACTTTTGATAAATGGTATATATCGGTAAAAAACGAAACATTTGATTTTCAAAAAGAAATTATAAAATATTGTAGATCTGATGTTGATATTTTAAGAAAAGGATGTTTAGAATTGCGAAGATTATTTCTAAACATTGCTAATATTGATCCTTTTAAATATGTCACTTTAGCTGGCGTTTGTATGGCTATATACAGAGATAAATTCATACCAGTGAATACAATAGCAATTGATGAGGAGTGTATTTCAAAAGATCAATACAGTAAGAAATCGATCATTTGGTTAGACTATCTGTCTGAAAAACACAATATCAAAATACAGCATGCTTTAAACGGTGGTGAGAAAAAACTGAAATTAGGTGATAAAACTTATAAAGTAGATGGTTTTTATAAGAATACCGTTTATCAGTTTCAAGGATGTCATTGGCACGGTTGTCCTCGCTGTTTTACAGAATCCACTGTCAATCTTCAAAATCAGATATGTATGAAAGATTTGTATGAAAGAACTCATAAAATAAATAATAAAATAAAAGATAACGGATTTGAATTGATTGAAATATGGGAATGTGATTTTGATAATCACAAAGAAATTAAAAAATATATGAAAAATGAATGGAAAAGAGATTTTGTAGAACCTTTAAATCCTAGAAACGCATTCAGCGGAGGTAGGTGTGAACCTACCAAATTAATATACGAAATGAAAGAAAACGAAAAGGGTAGATATATCGATGTTTGTTCACTTTATCCAACAGTGAATTACTTTGATTACTATCCTGTTGGTCATCCAGTAAAGATTTATAATCCGGAAAAATATGATAAGAATTGGTATGGTTTGATACAATGCAAAGTACTTCCACCTAGAAAGCTCTATCATCCTGTTTTACCTTATAAAGGAGAAAAATTAATATTTAGTTTGTGTAAATTATGTTCAAAACCTATAAAATGCGAAAAGAAACAATGTAGAAAATGTTATGAAATACGGAATAAAGAATGTAATCATACGGATGAGGAGAGAAGTTTTACTGGTACATGGACAACTACCGAAGTTGAACTGGCTATTGAAAAAGGTTATAAGATTTTAAATATCTATGAAGTTTGGCATTTTGAAAAAAAATCTAATACATTATTTAAGGATTATGTTAAAATGTTTTTGAAAATCAAATTAGAAACAGATGATAAATGGTCTGAAAATTTCAAAACCGAAAAAGAATATAAAAGGTGCGTAGAAAAGAAATTGGGTATAAAGTTAGGAGAAATCAAAGAAAACCCAGGAATGAGATTTATATCCAAAATTTGTTTAAACTCTTTATGGGGAAAGTTCGGACAGAGAAAAAACTTGAAACAGACAGAGAATGTTATGGAATTATCCGATTTTTATAGAATTATACTGAACGACCGCATTAAAGACTTGAATATGATATTTTTGAATGATGAGTGTGTGCAAATGGATTATAAGATGAAAGATGAATATGTCAAGAATAACTTTAATACGAATATTTATATAGCGGCTTTTACTACCAGTTCGGCTAGAATAAGATTATATGAAATGCTTGATAAATTAGGAGATAATGTAATGTATTACGATACAGATAGTATTGTGTATATCGATGATGGCTCCAATAAAGTAAAAACGGGCTGTATGTTAGGAGAGTGGACCGATGAATTAGGAGAAGATAAATATATGAAATCGTGGATATCTGGAGCAAGTAAAGATTATGGTTATATTCTGAACGACGGTTCTTTAAAAGGAAAAGTAAAAGGTTTTAAAATGAGTTATGAGAGCGAAACTAAGCTGAATTTTGACGAGAGAATGAAAATAATAACTGGGGAAATTAACCATATAGATGTAGAAATAAATCAATTTCAGATACAAAAAGATAGAAATATTAAAGTGAATAAAATGAATAAAAGATATATGTTTGGATATGATAAAAGAAGAATTTTAGATAACTTTGATACTGTACCATTTGGATTTTAAGCCGATTTTTTTTAATTTATAAAAATTGTTTTCTAATAAAATGGACGATGTCACCCTTATCGTAAATGTTCAAGGTTTTATACTTCCTTTTAAGTCTATAGCGAGGGAAATAAGCTGGGTTCATTTAAAACAGGGAATAGGTGAAACTATTTCTGTGTTTACACCTAACTATGAATTAGGTGATCAAGACCATGCAATAGTTCGTAGATGTACTAACGATATCCATGGTTTAAGATTTAAAAGATATTCAGATAATACAGGCTTATGGATTAGTAGTGACAATGTAAAAGATTATCTCATACAATTGCATCAGATATACGGCGGCACATTTGCTTTTAAAGGAGGAGTTTTTCCGAAAAGTACCTTTGAAGAATGGGGAATTCCTATAAAAATATTAGAAGTACCGAGATGCGTTCGAATACTAGGACCTGGCTGCTCTATGTACAGATGTCTGTACTATAAAAATTGTCTTTCAAAAATTGTTTCTGAATAAATGGAAGAATTCAACAGTCTCAGATCGTTCCCTGTTACTCATAAGCTAAAAGATTTAGAGACAGGGAAATACAAGCTGATTTCGTTGAAGAAAATTCAAACAAAATTCGGAAATACGACTATTGCAAGATTAGAAGTTAATGATATAGAAAAGGATTATTTTCTTAAAAAGAGTCATGGAAAAATATCTGAAAATGCAATAACAAAACTGAATGAAGGTGGTTATATCTTTCATTTTAAAGGAAAAAATAATGATGGCTATTATGATTATGAATTAGAAAAAGCTTAATCCTACAATTTGTTTTAAATCTTACAATAATAATATTCAACATTTATCGAACTATGAAAATTTCAAACCCCCTAAATAATATTTACGAAAATACAAAATATATCTGTTTTAACTACAAATTTCTTTACTGACATACATGTGTTCATTTCGACACAGACTATTTTTTTATCGAACTATGAAAATATCCAGAATAGTATTTATAATTGTAAGTAAAAAAATTGGTTATCTATTAAAAATTTAAAACATACGATAAAAATCATTTAAATTTTATTTCAGACTTCAATATAATGCAATTGATATTAATATTATCCTAGAGGTAGGTTGTTTATTTATTTAATCTGTCTAAACTTTGTTCGAATGGGTTTTATTTGACGTCCAAATTTTTTTTCTAAATAAATGTTACAATATTTTGTCATAAGTACTCTTTAATTGTCTTTCGCCTACCTCTCATTATTTTAAATTTGACCCCATTATCACAAACCATAGCATCGATAACTCTAATATTCTCAACCTGGTTTATTATTAAGATAATGCGTCAGTCAAACTTTTTGATCACAGTAATCGTTATATATTAGCATTTAGTGGGTCCATTCAAATACTATTTTATAATCATCATTTGCTCCAATAATATTAACATAAATCAGAACTGTCATCTTTCGACACACACTAGCTCTACATATATGCTGAAAGTTTGTTCCGACAGTAAGCGCGCGCTCCCGCTCAGCCGGTTGCACTCCGTCATACGCGACTGGCGCGGGAACTTCCCCGAAGCGAAGAACGAAAATCTCAAATCTGAGACTCTTCCTAGGCGGACCTGCACTAAACAACCGGATAGATGGGAATATACAAATTATGGTTATATTCATCATTTCTTCGATATTTAGACAGTCAAACTTTTTCATCTCATTAAATATTAATATTGTATGGATTATTTCGAATTATGAAACATTGTACGATAGTCAAACTTTTCGATGAAAATCTTACAATTATAGGTACAATATTCGATATTTAGACAGACAAACTTTTTGATGAAAATCTTACAAAAATCGTTAAATATTTGCGTTTAGTGGAATATAAAAAGTGTTCCATAGTTGGTACCATATACTACTCACTTAATCCACTTAATGCCGCCGTACACATTTGAGTACAGTAATTTTTTTACGCATCCAACAAAAAACGATTCGAAATAAAGTCTTTCTAAGATTCCTTAATTTTTGATGAGGATAAACTATTATTTTTGAATAAAAAAAAAAAAAAGAGGTTAGTAATATTTTTTTTGTAATTTAGTGTGAGTTGTAAACTACTTATCAACCGATCGTGGAAGTACATACATTATTTTCATTTTCATTTTTTTTTTTTTTTTTTTTTTTTTTTTTTTGCATTTATTTGGGTAAGTAGGGTTCTAAACTATGTTTTTTTAGTCAAGTATGCTATAATTGATGATATGAGTTAAAATTTGTGCATAAAATATTGAGTACTAAGTTTTTACACTCAGTTTTATCTTTCTTAAGAAACTTTTTTTTTTTTTTTTTCATATTTCTTTTCTTATATCATTGTTTGCTTTATCTTTAAACCTAAAAAAAATTACATGTTTATTTTGTTTGATTTCACTTTCACCTTAAATAGATAAAGTGCCCTAATTTTTTGAATTATACAGTGAAACCTCTGAATAAGGGACACCCATGAGACCAGAACTTTTATTCCTTAGATAGAGGTGTCCCTTATTCAAAATTTAGATTTTTTTTTTCGATTAATCGTTCAGAAGGATATAAAAATAACAAATAATTAAAGGTGAAGTTTAAATGTATCCGAAGTGTATAAATTACGTGAAGGAGTCGTAAAAAGAATAGAGAAATAATAAATTTAAATTTTCAATTGATTATTAAATCATTAAATTAATTGTAGAATTATCATTTTTTTATTTTATATGCAAATTCTGTAGATGCAAAAAGTATTAAAACATTTAAAAGAATTTTAGTTGAAGTGATCAACCAAAAGTAATTGTTTTGCAAATATCAACTTTTCACTACAAACCTTTCAAGTATTCATTTTTCATACTCATAAATTTTAGTTCTTCATTATCAAGAGTACTTACAAAAAAGTATTCAATGCTGTGCTCAGCTGGTGAAAACGTTTTGACACATTTACAAATATTTCAAACAGAAAGATATAAAACTGGAATGACTGACTGTGGAAGCGATTTCGAATCGAACAGTGTTTTCACTTTTTTGGTAAATAAATTACCTTTGAGTTTAAGCAATTTTGATCATGTAACAAAAACTTTTTCACCCTTCCTGAATAGTTATTCTTCTTTCATGTAGAATTTTGGTTCAAAATGCCCATTTTGACAATATTTTCTGTAAGATCTATTGCGTTTATACCCCCCAAAAAATTTAAAAAAAGTTCGATTACATAATTTCTGAACAACAAAGCCTGCTAGTTTCAGGCATTTCTAAATTTAAAAAAAACAGTTAAAACTTATATCATAAAAGTTGCCCTTTTGGATTTGAGAACAGTTCAAAAGCATCTGTAAAGTTCTTTATTTCATAATTTTCTTTTATTCCCCACCTTCAGAATCATCTTGAAAATTCCCAACATTGCTTTCAATGGGGATAAATGCACTGACGTCAAATCAGAATCGTGGATAAATAAATAATCGTCAGTTGTGTCGTATGCCACTGTATCCCCATGACTGTCTGTCTGTTTGATAAATTCACAAAAATCTGTATCTTAATTTTCATCACAGACATATTTTAGTATCTGAAATGCAAAAAACAATCCCTTTGATCTCATTTTCAACTGTCGCTTAAATCGGGTGTGCCTTATTCAGAGGTAAATACATTGCACGTCTTATACCAAGGGACTGGGACCGGACGTTTTGTTCTTTAAATAGAGGTGTCCCTTATTCGGAGTGTCCCTTATTTGGACGTTTCACTGTACTTAGTTTTAAAAACTATGCATAGTTTTATTCATAAATGTAAAACAAACTGAAATTAAAAAAAAATATTGTGGATTTTAATTGATATCGAATACGTATGAAACATTTTGAAATGTTTTTAATAACGTTTAAAATATTTAAGAAAATTCCTTATATTTTGCCAGGTGCTTTTTCATTATTTTCTTGTGAATTTAATTTCTTGTGTTCTTCAGAATGGTGAGTGGCCAGGGAAATACACAGTCGAAAAAAGAAGTAACTACCAGTATTTTCTTATAGAAAATACTTCCAATAATTTAAAGGGATTAAAGAAGGCAAATTGCTCTTGTACAAAATACCAGTATTTAACACCTTTTTGTGACTGTGTTTTTCCCCGACCACTCGCCGCGCTGTAAATGTGTGGCATGATTCATATAGTGTGTCATTGAATACTATTTAAAGTGCAATTAAAAGAAAGAAATAAATAAAATGGGTTTGTAGGTCCATTGTTTCCTTAAAAAGTTCACCTGTTGCAAACGCTTTTTAGGAACACATATAAAAATAAAAGATAAACATTTGCATTAATGTATAGAGGTGAAATGAAAGACAAGGAAGATTTATAAACTATTAAATCTGATGCACAATAGTTGTTTATATTGTTCAATATGTTTATAAAAAGGCAATTATGCACTTGAAATTTTTTATTTTATGAAACATTAAGCAAAAAAGTATGGAGTTTTGTTTTCTTGGGGGGTTTGGATAAAATTTATATAGAAGAAAACTCGAAAAATTTATGAAAATAATGGACAATAATGAAATTGGTAATTTAAAAAAAGCACCGTTATTTTCGTTTAATTTTATTATTTTTGAAGTCTCAAAGTTTTTAAAAGTGACTTTGAGAATTTTTTTCAAATATATTTATATATCAGATTTAATTCCCTGCTTATTGGCACAAATATTGAATCTTGTACAAATACTGCTGCAGTATTATTCTATTGCAGTCATTCTACTTAACCCTTTAACTACTGATGGTACTTATAAGTACCATTAAAATTACTTATAAAATTCTTTTAATATAGCAATTAATCGTAATACTGTTTGGAATGTGTTACAGACACATTATTTTATCTTAAGCATTATTGGTTACAGAAAACAAAAATATTTTGAAAAGGATGATTTCTTCTGCCTTTGTATCTTTTCAGCTTTCTTGGCGTTGAAGGTAGGGGATGGGGGTTTTACATTTCGAAAATATTTCTATATTTATATTCTAAGAACATTATATTTGTACATTTTATAACTCTACAGATACTAAGAAAACAATTTAAAATAAAAAATTTGAGTGGGGTTATAAATATCGCACAAAATCCCTGTAAATTCAAATTTAATTAATCCTTCTAAATCCTTCAATCCTTCTAAAATCTTTTAAAAGTTTATTAAATGATTATATAATTTTTTTAATTTAGTTTAAAAAAATTACGTAAAATGGTTTAGAATGTAAAATTTTCATGAATTCATAATTTAGTAGGCAAAGGGTTAATTTGTGTCACAAAGTTCTAAACAAGGAAGGTCTCCATACGGGCATACCCCGAAAACTCTGAAAAAATTACAGAATGTTCTTCTCATGTGGATATATACGTATATAAAAAAAATTTCGGCGGAACTTTTATTCAGTATCCGTAAAAAAATAATGAAAATTCCGATAATTGGCGGCAGGTTGGCGATGGAATGTAATTTCAAAAAAGACTTTATGTCAAATACATTTTAAGAAAAAAAATAGTTTCTTGTTGAACTTGTTTTGATAAATTTAATTTAAATAACTTTATTTTGGAAGTTTTTGTTTGTTTTAACTATAACTTTGTTATATCGATATTTATATGTATTTATATTCAAATTTAATCATCAAATTTGAGATTTAAAACGAAATTCATAATTTAAATTAATTAAATTTGTTTCAAGCTCAATGTCCAATTGAGAATTGTCGATTAGAATTTGTTGCCATGGAAACATCTGGCTTTTAATTTTTAATACGCTTAAATACATGAAGATAATTTTTCTCAATATGATTTATTTTGTCTATGAAAACATTTTTTCCAGTGATTAAGTAAATAACTACCTCAAAAAGTAATATATATATGTAATACAATATGTGTATATACAGGGTGTCCCAAAAGGTCGTTTACAAATTTAACATGCTGGTCTGTCATATCATGATGAACAATATTAAATAAGAAACTAAGGGTCCCAAACGTCTTCCAAAGGAAATATGCGTCATCAAAGTTTGGGGTCCAAAAATTCAAATGATTATAAAAAACAGAAAAATTGGTCGATTCGTTTGCGGTTTTCACTAAAACTATTCTTTATATCAGTATTTTCTTGAAAATAAATTATAAAGATAAATTTCAAAAAATGTCGATAGAGGGCGCTTTAGACTTTGGAGTAACGATAAACTAGTTTTTACCATTATTTTTTGCATCTCATTAAATTTTTTTAGAAGCTTAGACATAAACTTAAATTTTGAGCTCAAAATCTAAATTGTTGAAAGTGGTTAAGTAGCTCAAACTGAAATGCGGGGGGAGGTTCAAATTTCAAATTATTATAAAAAGCGGAAAAATTGGTCAATTGATTTGCGATTTTCACTAAAAGTATTCTTTATGTCAGTATTATCTTGAAAATAATTTATAAAGATAAAATTCAAAAAATGCCGATAGAGGGCGCTTTAGACTTTGGAGTAACGTACAACTATTTTTTTTCCGTTATTTCTTGCATCTCATAATTTTTTTTAGAAACTTAGACATAAACTTAAATTTTGAGATAAAAATCTGAATCGTTGGGAGTGGTTAAGTTGTGCAAACTGAACTGTGTTCAATGGGGGTGGGGAGGTTCAAATTTCAAATGATTTGAAAATGGAAAAATTGATTTTGAAACGGAAAAATTGGTCGGTTTAGCTAAAACTATTCTTTATATCAATATTTTCTTGAAAATAAATTTTACAGATAGCTTTCAAAAAATTCCGTCAGAGGACGCACAGTGGGGCAAAACCCCAAAAAGCTGGCCAAAAGTCGAAAAATGAAGTTACGATTTAGGGAATTTCGATTGTACAGTTGGCTAGAATAATATTTGAAGAGTCAGAATCTGTATTTAAAAAAAGATTTTTGCTTTGCCCTTACAAGCTGCATCATTTCAAAAATGATGCTTGAAGGAGTATCATTTAGAGCGAACAAAAACAGCAGAACAACAGTTCCTCTAAACGCGTGCTTTATTTTATAATATTATCCGATTTTAATGATTTGAAATGGATTCACACTATGATAGTATGTACTTTATTTGCATGTATTACAAAATTTATAATAAGCACGTAAAATATAATAAATTCATTGTCATTTTTAATAAAAAATTTTAGAATTTTTTTTTATTTTTTTGCTTTTAAACATCAAAAAGTTTAAATGTTCTACAGTGTTTCGCTACAAAATTTAATGGAAATAATAACTTGGGTTATTGTCTAGTGATTCATAAAAAACCAGCTGCCTAAAACTGCCTTTCTGCATTTCACGCATATTTTAGTAACCGCAAGTAAAAATGCCACTTTTTCGACCGCCTCAAAAATTTTGAAATTGACTACTTTTTAAATAATTTAGCTGATAAATATTTTTCAAAATTTTGAATTATTCAATTGTATAATAGTTTATTTCCTATTATATTGTAAATAAGTACTATAATCATAAGATTACATTAATTTGATAAGTAAGCTTAGTAATGAAAAAATGAAAATAATTCTCTATTATTGATCCGGTAGAATAACATTTTCTTATCTTTATAGGTAGTAATTTTGTTCGTTCTATTATAATTAGAAGAATTATTTTGTCAATGGCTATATTTACTAGATCAAACAACTGAGCGTATTTCATTAATGCGAGTAAAAATCGTTATGAATATCATTTTCGCTTATATTAGTAATTTGGATTTGATTTGCAAGTGAAGATGTGATGGCACATCTATTCTGAGTACATTTAAACAAATATTTACCTATGAAGATGGCAGGAAGTCTAATATATTTTTCTTTTCTTCCGTGCTACTAGAATACATAAATACTGCGAATAATTCATGAATCATCAATTTGAAAATATCGAGATCTTCATTTTACTGATTTTATCGGGCCAATCAAGATCCATTTTTCTTTTTCAAGAAATACGGAAGCAACTGTCAAAGAATGGGATTGCATTAAATACTAGCAGAATCAACTTATTTCGTTTAATACAATCATTGATACAGAAGAAAAATTCGTTAAAAACGAATTAGTGTAATACTCAACGTTGCTACCTATGTCAGACAGCAGCAAAACAGCATCTTACCGATCTAACATTTTTTATTAAAAGTGGATTGAGATAATTTAGAATTCAGAATACAAGTTACATGCAAAGATGTTTAGAGAGGCCTTACACCTGGCAGACAACTGGATAGAAAAAATGAAAAACTCGTACTCTGCATGAAAAGAAGAACACTGAAATTGCAAAATAAAATATGCAAAAAATATTTCGTTTACAATCAAGACTTCTCGTCGAGAAACTAAAACCCAGATTTGAAAGCACAAATGATGGAAATACAATTCAAAGATTCTTTGAAAACGCAACTATTTGTTTCTAACCGAGCATATACGAAGGTTTGATTAAACGCTTCTATGCCATAAGTAATTTCTTGTAGCCATGTTATTTATTTGATAAACTTCGAAAAATTTCCCTTACAAATAGCTCGTAGATTTGAGCAGCACCCCTGGTTCTATATGCTTACTTCAGTACACGAACTACTAATTAATGACAAAGAAATAACATTATCTTCATTACTGCCAATTTGTCAAATGCCATAAGATACTCAAGAATCATGCAACAAACTGATCAAAAGGCATCGAGAAGATTTATCGCAAAGATGCAGTAGCGAGAAAAAAAGCTATTTTTACGTCTTTTAATGTCATCAGATTCTTTCCTTTCCAGTTTAGGTAAATTATCGTAGAAGAAATTAAAATCATTGATCCTAAGAGTCACAGGATCTTCCAATACCGCCAACAAGTTCTGCTAACTATTTCGACACCTTGACCTCTGAAGGATCTTTTTATTATGCTACAGTTGATTCTAAAGGTTAATTTCTGGAATATGTTTTCGTTTTTATTTTAATAATATCAAAATTAAATAGTCTAATGTTTTACTTTCCATTAACGTACTTAAATTTCGTTTAAATATGTCTTGGTTTTTTGAAAATTCCCTTTTAAGTTTACCTCGAAATTTTAAATTTTATTTAAATCTTATTGTTTTTACTCTTAATCTGTAATTCTATTTATTTATTTATTTTTAAAATTTAACTTTTGAATCCTAATTAGCATCCTGAAAAGTTTACGAAATTGCATATAAATTGAATAACTTTCGAGACATTTTAATTTTTATTCCGCCATATTGTATCCGCCAATTTTTTTTCAATTTTAATTTTGTATTTTTACTTAGCATCTTCAAAAAAACATGTATACGAATTTTCGTACAATTTGATTAACATTTTCATATTTTGGCCAGCTTTTCGGGATTTTGCCCCACTGTGGGACGCCTTAAACTTTATAGTAACCAACAACTATTTTTAACCGTTATTTTTTGTATCTAATAAAATGCTTGTAAAAGTTCAAAATTAAAATTTTGTGCTCAAAATCTGCATCGTTGTGAGTAATTAAGCGGCCAAAAATTGAACTGCGTTCGAGGGGTGGGGAAGGTAACAATTCAACTCCTGAACACAGTTCAGTTTGCGCTTCTTAACTCCTCCTATCGATTTAGATTTTGAGCACAAAATTTAAGTCTAAACTTTTGCAAGCATTTAATTAGATTTAAAAAAAATATATATATAAAAAAAAGGTTAAAAATAATTGTTGGTTATTTTAATGTTTAAGGCGCCCTCTAACGGATTTTTTTTATTTATCTTTAAAATTTATTTTCAAGGAAATGTTGACATAAAGAATAATTTTAGCGAAAACCGACCAATTTTTCAGTTTTTTATAATCATTTGAAATTTGAACCTCTCCACCCCCATTGAATACAGTTCAGTTTGCACTACTTTACCACTCCCAACGATTCAGATTTTCATCTCAAAATTTAAGTTTATGTCTAAGCTTCTAAAAAAATTTATGAGATGCAAAAAATAACGAAAAAAAAATAGTTGTACGTTACTCCAAAGTCTAAAGCGCCCTCTATCGGCATTTTTTGAATTTTATCTTTATAAATTATTTTCAAGATAATACTGACATAAAGAATACTTTTAGTGAAAATCGCAAATCAATTGACCAATTTTTCCGCTTTTTATAATCATTTGAAATTTGAACCTCCCCCCGCATTTCAGTTTGAGCTACTTAACCACTTCCAACGATTTAGATTTTGATCTCAAAATTTAAGTTTATAGCTAAGCTTCTAAAAAAGTTTAATGAGATGCAAAAAATAATAGTAAAAACTAGTTTATCGTTACTCCAAAGTCTAAAGCGCCCTCTATCGACATTTTTTGAAATTTATCTTTATAATTTATTTTCAAGAAAATGCCGGCATAAAGAATAATTTTAGTGAAAACCGCAAACGAACCGACCAATTTTTCTGTTTTTTATAATCATTTGAATTTTTGGACCCTAAACTTTAATGGCGCATATCTCCTTTGGAAGACGTTTGGGACCCTTAGTTTCCTATTTAATATTGTTCATCATGATATGACTGACCAGCATGTTAAGTTTGTAAACGACCTTTTGGGACACCCTGTATATGTAATACAATGTGTGTATATATATGTAATACAATATGTGAATATATATGTATATATGATATTAAAGTCTCTCATTTTTTATGTTTAAATTCATTAGATTCCATTTACACGCATTCTAAATATCCAACAGTTTTGAGTTGCTTTATAATGGTTTGGCGAGGAAAGGGGCTGCTTGCCAAATCGAGTAACTCTTTCGTCTTTTCACGCCAAATTTTCGAAAACATTTTATTTTTTTACATATTTTTTTTCTGTGATTCTGCCGCTATTCTTGACTGATCCTTTATAACATACATGAGTACTTTAATTGGTATTTTTTTCATAAAATTCTGAGTATGCCCAGTATGGAGAACTTCCTTGTAAGTCAGACCAGTATTAAAACCACATTTACTTTAAATCAGGATTTTTATGAGTTTACAGCCGGGATAGTATGAGTATCCTATTGCTGAAGTATTCTCTTGATAGATGTTTCTGGAAATAAATTTCCAGCAAGTGCATCTTTATATGATTCAGATTTTGCATTTTTATTTCAAACTGCTATTGGAGTTAGATGTAAAAACGCTTCAAATCTCAAATTGATTTTCTTTATTGTCGTTTAGAAAATACTGATTCTTATGGAAAAAACCATGAAATGTAATCAAAGAAACCAACAGGTTAAAAAGAAAAAAGAAAAATTTATCTGAAATGGAAAAATTTTAAATTCTTCTCTTAAGGATCCAATTTTTCTTGTAAATAAATTTCTAAAAACATTATTTGACAATAATTTCAAAAGAGTTTGATAATAATTATTTAAAAAGTCCTTACAAATACACAACAAAATTAAAAAAAATTACACAGTAATTTGACAGAAAATGACCAATACACTTAGTACTTTTCGAAAATTTATCGCATAAGAATATCTTCATGTCAAATATGTAAAATGACAAAGTAATCTCAACTGATATAAACACACAGAAAATAAAGAATTCTTCATACGCAGATTGTATTTGATAAATAGTGAAAAAGTATACTTATTTTAGCCAAGAATTCTAATCTGTGTAAAAAGATTTCTATTGTTACACGCATCATCGGCCCGTGAAAAAACAATCCTGTCAAAAACATGAATGTGAAAGAATGTCAAGTTCGTTAAAGGTTTCGCTAATAAAAGAAGTGAGATCTAACTGCAAACCAAGTTCTTTCGGAGCTCCTTAAATCATAACTCCTGTCATGCATAATATTATTCAATTGCTTAAAATGATTTGTTATGTTACTTGTTATTCAACTGAGCGACTTAACAAGTTTTCTCTTATCCAATTTTTTTTTATTTAGTTGATCAGAAATTAAAGTTGATCCCTTCCTTAAGTTATCAGTACTTTAACTTCAATATACTTATTCGAACACTCGATTGACTAGATCTTTGCCAATCAGATTCTAGATTAAATTGTACTCCGACTCAAAGATTAAAGTTGATAGCTGAAAACTTGCCAAGTCGCTCTATTGAATAACAAGTAACATAACAAATCATTTTAAGCAATTGAATAATATTATGCATGACAGGAGTTATGATTTAAAGAGCTCCGAAAGAACTTGGTTTGCAGTTAGATCTCACTTCTTTTATTAGCGAAACCTTTAACGAACTTGGCATTCTTTCACATTCATGTTTTTGACAGGATATCACTATTTTTTGTCAAATCACTTCTTTTATGAGCGAAACCTTTAACGAACTTGGCATTTTTTCACATTCATGTTTTTGATAGGATATCATTATTTTTTGTCAAATAAGTAGGTATTTGTTTCCTTTTTGAAATAAATAGGTTAAATTAGTTAAATTAGTTTTATTTAATATTAATTAATCTTTCAGCTTTTTCCTGCATTTATTCACTGTTTTTTTCAGTCAAATTTAAAAATTTAACATTAGGACTGCTTATGTTCCTTTAAATTCCACTAATAAGGATGTTTCTTTTACGTGATTGGGTACTACTTGATTATTTCGTCGACCAAAAACGTTTGTAGCCAACTTGGCGAAATATCGCTATATTGACGACAAAAATTACGCACCAAATGTCATGCTAACATGGCGCTATTTCTGGTATTTTGTCAAATTCCCATAGATTCGCATTGTAATCTGGTAATTTATCCAATAAATTTGTTAGAGCAAGGACTGTCGCCATCATTTTGGCATCTATTTTTTCTTTAAATTGGTTCGCTAACTACCCAAGATTGCTTAAGTATTGCTATTTAGAAAGTTTTTAGAACGCTTTTCGCGCATTTTTACCCTTTTTAAATTTTGTATTTGTTAACAAATGTTCTAAGTGATCATTTATATTTTATAATTAATGAACATGCCATATTTTATGTTTTTAGGCCCTTAACATACAGACATCGCATTTTTAGAACGCTTTTTGCTCTTTTACCCCCTTTGGATTAGTGGAATCGACATAAGATATAGCCTATATTGGAGCAAGGACTATCACCATCATTTTGATATCATTACTTTTAAGATCGGTTTGTTGTTTGCTGAAATTGCTTAAAAATCCCAATTTAGAACATTTTTAGAACGCTTTTCGCACATTTTCACCCCTTTTGAATTCCGTATTTTTTATCAAATACCCTTAGAAATCATTTATATCTTATAAATAATTAACATGCCAAATCTTATAGTTCTAGGTCCTTCAGTAACACAAAAGTTGCATTTTTAGAATGTTTTTTGCTTCTTCACCCTCATTTGGTTAATGGTATATACGCATAAATATAGCCTATGTTTGAACCGGGGCGAATATCATCATTTTGGTATCATTAATTTTGAAATCGGTTCGGTGGTTTCAGAGATTAGCCCCGATACTCGCCAAAAGTGTCGCCAATTTGGCACTACTTCTGATATTTCGCGAAATTCCCATAAACTCTAAAATGCCAAACTTTATGTTTCCAGTCCAGTCCCTTAATATACAGACATCGCATTTTTAGAATGTTTTTTGCTCTTTTACCTCCTTTGGGTTAGTGTAATCGACATAAGATATATCCTATGTTGGAGCAAAGACTGTCATCATCATTTTGATACCATTACATTTAAGATCGGTTTGTTGTTTGCTGAGATTGTTTTAAAAATGGTATTTCGAACTTTTTTAGAACGCTCTTCGCGGATTTTCACCCATTTAAATTTGATATTTTTTAGCAAATGTCATTAGTGATCATTTATATCTTATAAATAACTAACATGCCAAATTTTGAGCTTCTAGGCCCTTCAGTAAAACAAAAATCACATTTTTAGAATGTTTTTCGCTTCTGAACCCTCTTTTGGTTAGTGGCACAGACATAAGATATAATCATTTTGGTACCATTATTTTGAAATCGGTTCGATAGTTTCAGAGATTAGCCTTGTTACTCGCCAAAAGTGACGCAACTTGGCACTATTTCTGGTATTTTGTGAAATTCTCATAAGCTTCCATTGTAATCCAATAATTTATCCTCTAACCAACCATTAATGTTTGATTAATGGTGATTTCTGATTTTTTCCTATTTATAGATCCAATAACCTACCTCCACACCAAATTTCAACTTCCTAAGTCACCTGGAAGTAGTCAAACATTTCTATGAGTGAGTCAATGAGTCAGTGGTAAAAACAGTGGTTTTCAGACGTCAATTTCTCGTGAACGGTAAAAGATTTTTTAAAAAAATTTTAGGATTCGGAAATTAGAAGATGGTCTTACACGACACAAAAAATTGCAAGTGTGTCGATCAAATAGAATTTAAGTTATTGAGGGGTCAAAAGTGGCTCGAAATGGTTCGGGTAATATAACCCACGACCGGTATGTCGTCTTTTACTTTGTGAACTTGGCTGACACACTGCGGTGTGTCTAGATATCTAAACTACAATATAGAGAAAAAACAATTATGTCTGTAACAGGACTGCGCTAACAGAATTTTTAAATAACAAAGTGAACTGTAGAATAGTTTTTGCAGTTGATCTAGAAATATTTCTAATAACTTGTAGATAAAACATTTTGCTGGAAAATATAATAGCCATCAAAAATGGGATTTAGGGAAAATAAGAGTTCATTTTTCGACAATTCCATCATACAAAATTTATATAAGTAAAGTAAAAAACCGAAGGAGGAATAATTATGAAACGGCATTTGCGCAAAATTATTAGAATCGCAAAACATAATGTTGAAATATCATTTAAATCCACCAAAACCTTTTTATTGCACATGTGCTCTAAAATTTGACAAAAATCCCATTTTTACGACAATCTTTTACATTACCAAGCTTGTCAATATTTAAGTGTAATAGCTCTATACAGCGTTAGAGAACATGCGAGACCGGAAGATTTTGGTAGATTTAAATAATATTTCAACACGATGTTTTGTGATTCTAAATACATAACAATTTAAGCAATTCCAATCGTGAAGAGGCACTTTTCTAATAATGTGAATTTTTCTATATTTCGGCAAACTTAATAGTTTAATATATATAGTTTTATAAAAATATTAAACTTTATTGCGCGACTGGAAAATATAAACCGATTTTATTTCTTTCTTTCTTTATTTTTTTTTCGAAATTTTTAGTCTCCTAAATTTGCAAATTTTCCGTGGTATTACGACTTAAAAAATTTTTTTAACATTCTTTTTACAAAAAAAGAGGAATGATAGTACACATCAAGACAAACAATATTAAATAGGAAACGAAGGGTCCCAAACGTTTTCGAAGGAGATAGCCTCCATAAAGTTTAGGGTCCAAAATTCCAAAGAAACATAAAAAAGACTTATTTGAGGTTTTCAATAAAACTATTC
Source organism: Maratus speculifer (assembly GCA_964019185.1). Lineage (NCBI taxonomy): Eukaryota > Metazoa > Arthropoda > Arachnida > Araneae > Salticidae > Maratus > Maratus speculifer. Next base: position 47,501,659 of record OZ025290.1, on the reverse strand, counting down.
AATATGTCAGTATTTTCTGCACAATAAATTATAAAGAAAAATTTCAAAAAATGCCGATAGAAGGCGCTATAGATTTTGAAATAACGAACAACTACTTTTTACCATTATTTTATGCATCTCATGAAATGTTTTCTGAAGCTTAGACTTGAACTTAAATATCGAGCTCAAAATCAGAATAGTTGGGAGCGGTTAAATAGCGCAAACTGAACTGTGTTCAAGGAGGGGGGGGGGAGGTTTAAATTTTAAATGATTATTAGGATGAGCGAAGCGAATCCTCTACTAGACCACTCAAGTTACATTTTGTCGTACACTTTATAAAAAATCTATTCAGTATTTTGACTTGAAATTAAACATAAGAATAAATTATATGTAGATTTGCAGAATGTTTTTTTTTTTTTTTTTTTTTTTTTTTTTTTTTTTTTTACAGAATAACCTTTAAAAAATATTATTTTAATAATTAATCTATTCTACATGTTTTTCTGTTATGGACGCATTTTTTCAAATAAAAAATTGAACGCATATCTTTTTATTTTCAGAAGGAAAATAAACCCTGGGGTTAGTATTTATAGATAGAATCATGATTAATTAATTAAATAAAATATATTTTCATTATTCCGCCAAAATCGTTTGCAAATAAAAAATTGAATCCGTATCTTTTTATTTTAAGAAGGAAAATAAATCATGGGGTTATTAATTATAGATAGAATCATGATTAATATATTAAATAAAATTATTTTCATTATTCTGCCAAAATTATTTACGCAGTTTATACTTACGGATTTTAAAAGAATTACATTATGATTTATTTATTTAGGTATTTACTTTGGTAAAGTGGCAACAAAAGAATCGTAAACAAGTAAAATTAATTCTTATATACGCTGGTAACTTGCACATTGTAGAGATCAGCATCAGACAGTTACTTTGTGTCTAATCCGGGCTTAATACTTTTTTCACAGAAAAAGGTTTGCATTGATTTTCTACATACAGTCGCCACTACTAAACTTTGTTCTCAAGATATGAGGGACAGACAACATGATTTGTAAAAATATTAACAGCGATAAAGAACTTACGTTAACGTAATCTTTGAAATAATTCTTCGTGATGGTTTATAGATTCACTCCTTAGCAATGTGAAAGGTTCACACATTTTCTGTAAATTAATAAAATTGACAAGCCTGACTGTTAAAGGGGTTTGGAATTGAATAGGGTTTTCCATTTTTGGTAAATAAGATACTTGTGTATATTTTTTGAAATATCACAGATTCTTGTCACGTGGTAGCAGATTTTTCTCCCTTCCCATGCTATCGCTTCTAGAAATTTGATTCAAAACGCTAAGTTTGACAGTATTTTCTTAAATTGCTTGTATATAAAAAAAACATAACGCCGTTCGATAACATAGTTTCTGAATAAAAACACCTGCTAATCTTATGCGTTTTTGAAAAGAAATGAATTCAGAAATGTGTCACAAAGTAGTTCCTTTGGATTTGAAAAATCTTTAATAAAATGATATAAAAATATTATACCGGAAATATAAATATTATATTTTATAAATCTACTTTTTACTATACAGCCTCAAAAGTTATGACGTTTTCAACTTTTTTTTTCTTTTTTTTTTTTAATTCTAAACCATATTATTTTTAATGAATCATTATTTGAATGTGGAAAGTCTAAGAATCTAAGTATTTTTTAATATTGCTAATGTATATTTTCTGTAAAATATACCCATAAATATATATACAGTATTCTTTGAAGGAATCTTAATTAGATGATAGAAATCGCAATTTCTTCAAAATAATAGATATCATTCTAGGCCTAGAAATACCGATCCGTGTAGTCCTCAAATTGTCTGAACTTCGCGTTTTTCAAAATGTTGATGAAATCATAGCATAAAATTGGAAAGAAAAATTCAAAACAAAGCTCCCCATTTTGAAATAGCCAAATTTCATAATAGTCTATGTTTAGGTTCTAATATATTTTTCTTAACGAAGCATCACTCAAAAGATGACAAGCAATTACCAGAAGGAGACAACAGACTCTTTCCGATTTCTTTATTTTTCCCTACTCTTTAAAAAGGGGGTAAAATAACAGCAGCAGTACCTCGGCTCGTTCTTGGTTTTTTTTTTTTTTTTTTTTTTATCAGCCGACCCTTTTCCCGAGGAAAATTATATGACTTCCCAAACAAAATTAAACGACATCACAGGAAGTACACAGTGTGTCATGTACATCCTTAATATACAGTGTCTTTCTCGATGTTGTTTAGGCGCGATTGGTGATCTTTTCAAACGCTTCCCGCAATTTCACCAGGCTTCTATTCCTCACTCCTGCCTCCGAAGAACAGTCTGAGTCTGCTAAAAATCTCGTCCAATATCTTCGTTACTTTTATATTCAAAAATTCAGATTCAACTATAAATGTTAAACATACATTTTTCACGGAACAGTAGGTTTCAAAATTTCTTTTCTGAACAAAAATTGTTTTCTTTAAAAGCATTACTACTCCTTGAAATTTTACCAGGTAGTTACTGGTTGCACTGTATCTATTTTAATTAATGAAAGATATTCTAATACAGTTTTCAAGTAATACTGATAAAACATTTTTTCCTTGAGATTACTTTTTTTCTCTAAGGGTTTTTATAAAATTGCATTCTTCGTAAACTTCGCGTTTTTCAAAATGTTCACGAAATCACAGCATAAAATTGAAAAAAGAATTCAAAACAAAGATCTTCTTTTTTCAAACAGGCAAATTTCACAACAGTCTATGTTTATGCCATAATATATATATATATATATATATATATATATTTTTTAACGAAGCATCGCTCAAAAGATGACAGACAATTACCAGAAGGAGACAACAGACTCTTTCCGATTGCTTTATTTTCCCCTTCTCTTTAAAAAGGGGGGGGGGAATAACAGCGGCAGTACCTCGGCCCGTTCCTGTGTTTTTCTTCATCAGCCGACCCTTTTCCTGAGGAAAATTATATGCCTTCCTGAACAAAATTAAACACTTTGCTTGTAGGCTATTTTCTCGAAGCTTGGAGGTCTGCCAAAAATATCCTCAATTATGTACAAAACTCAAGGGCTTCAGATGGAAAATAGGGGGACTCCGAGAAAAAAATTTGGAATATGAATTCTTTAATGAAGTTAATGTGGAATTTTTTTACTTTTGGAGATGGTCGCAGGTAATAATATTTCTCATTATAAACTGCATGCTTTCAGAAGTCTAATTCTTTCAGTGAAAGAAAGTAATGCTGGGGGAGTATTTTATGGGTTGTAATTTATGTTCTTGACTTTTGAGATCTTAATTCGTTTGCAGGGAAAAATAGATATTAATGTCATTTTTAATAATTGACGGTAGTTTTATGTTAGTTGGACATAAATCTCGCCAACAGCATTTGATTTTCTCGCCAATAGCAGCATTTGGTATTTGCGTCTGTAAATTAGAAACCACATTTTGATATTGAAATAAAATATTATGGTTTAATAATAATAATAATAATAATAATAATAATAATAATAATAATAATAATCATTATTATTATTATTATTATTATTATTATTATTATTATTATTATTATTATTATTATGAATATAATTGCATTTTGCGTAAAATAAGATAAAAATGTCTTTTAGAGAAACTAATGTTTTATAAATGAAATGGGCTAAGTTTTTATATTTTAAAAGAAATGAATGCAGCACGAATTATGGCACTGGAAGCAATATTTGGCTTTTTATCACCAATATCTTGATAACTTAAAAGTGCTTAATTTGGTTCACGTAAAAAGATTGCTACATAGATCCTGAAATAACATTATCACTGTAGTAAGTTCAGTTTAAAATAAAATTTTAAACTGTTTATTATGTGTTTTTATTTCATAAAAAATATGGATATACATTAGTTCGAACAGCTTATTTTTGAATATATATATTTATACATTTTCATAAAATCTAGAACAGAATTATTTACTAATTTATTAAAATTAAAAGATTAGAGAACGAAGAATCGGAATTCTAAACAAAGTTTTTAATCTGAAATCAGAAAAAAAAATATGATAATTTTCTACAGATTCATTCCAGAATAGTTATGATAAAACTAATAATTAAAAACTGTTGTAATCGGATTTTCTTTTTTAATGCTTCAATAAAATATGTGAAATGGTGAATATATATATATATAAACATGTATACTTGTTCAAAACAAACAGTCATTCATTTTTTTAAAATTCATTGATAAAAGTGTAAGAACTGTCGCGTATTGAATATTTTAACTCCTGTATTATTAATATGCCTTTACTGCCATTCGCCTGATAACCAATAACAGTTGTTTCGATTTTAAAAGCAAAGTCATAGAAAACTGAGCTTTTTTTTTTCGATAGCTTTATGTTAAGCTGCTACAGACAAATATTTTTATATTCTGTGTTCACCACTAAACTTAAAGAATATATTTTGTAGTATATTTCTCTTGCAAATGTTATTAAATCGTATGTAAAAGAATTTTGTTTTGAAAAATTGTTGCGAAATACAATAAAAAAATATTCGCCTGCGGTAGATTTATTTATGTTATTCGGAACAAATATCGTCAATAAAAGATTTTTTTATTAGCCTCCGAGGCTATTTCTTTCAGACAAGCTAAAAATGTCGTGTCATCAGCCCTGAATTTTCTAGTCAACCGATTTTGATAATTATTTTTTTAAATGAAAGCTATTTATTTGTAGTTGTGCCCATTTTAATTATTTTTTAATTTATTTCCATTTTTATATTTTATTTTTAATTTTAAAAGCTTTTTCATGACATTTCTTCAAAATGGTGGCAACACAGTTTAGCTTTTCTCTCGATAATAAAAATTTATTTTCTAAAATGATTGCGTATAATTATGCACTAATTGAGTTAAAAAAATATATTTACTGAGAAATAATATTAATAATGTAAATAAAATGACAAAAAATAATATATGATAAAAATTAATGTCTAAATCAAAATAAGAGAAATTTCAAATGAGGAAAATTATGTCATTCAGCAACCAGATAAATGGGAATTACAATATTATTATGGATGCCTTTTTCATAAACAGTAACTTTTAAAGAACATTTGAAGAGAAAATGACGTCACTATTTAAAACATCGTATTTTTACTCATAACGATATTAGGTACTACTCTGTTATCCCGTCGACCAATTTCGCCAAATTAATAGCCAAATTATACATATTGTCATAATTTTTATTTTAAATAACGAAAAAATAAATAATCAGTAGAATATTAATAAAAATATTAATAAAAAGTCGAAATAAAAATCACTTAATGACATTTTAAACACATGAATTGTATTTAATGTCATTGAATGTGACATTCACGATCATCCATTATTGGCATTTAAATCTTATAGTTTGGCGATAATTTTTTGGTCGATGGGATAACCTAGTAGTACCCGATATTACTTTTTTTTTAATAAAGCTATTTTTCTGTGAGTGCATATAAAATAAAATTTCTGGATTTCGCCGGCACTCATATTACAATTTTAAGTGTACTTGTGCGAATATTTGCATGCAAAATTGTAACTGGCAAATTTGACATTTACTTTGTAAATATATTTATTATATATTGATTCAATAATGTAATTACTTTTGCTTTTTTTTTAAACCAAATCGATCGGGTCTTTTAAACATTTTATTCGTCGAATTCGATGTGATTCCATTCGTTTTATTGTTAAATTGCATTTCCTTTTACTCAGAGTCTATAAAAAAGCGTTTAAACTAAAGAAAATATCTGTTTTTGATGAATCTATTCAATGAAGAAGTAGCACGTCAAATTGTATCTCTTTATTATTCAGCAATTCCAATGTCTCAGAGAGATATTGCTATTCAATTGGGTATTTCACGCCGTTCTGTTTGCTATTATATTGATAAACACAAGAAAAATGAAGTTAGTTCATTGCAATCTAAACGGGGTCGCCCTTCTAAAAAACTTCTATCGATTTTTTTTTCTAATCGGAGGCTAAACTGAATTCTGCAATGGTAGAATCTACATTCATCTTGTTTTTTTTTTTTTTTTTTTTTTTTTTTTGAGTATTTGTATGAGAAAGAGAGAGAGAGTTGGAAATAATGTATTAAAGTTGAAATAAAATGCTATAGTATTTTTTTTTATTGTTTTGCATTTTAAAAGAAATGAGTGATAGGCGCATGTATTTTAACTGTATAAAACGTAGCAATTTTGAATGTTTGGCATTTAAAATAAAAGTTAAGCTTTTTAAAGGGTTTTATTTCAAGTGAAGTTAATGGAATATGTATGATATAAATGGAAAACGATTTTGCAATTTATCACATCGCCAAGCTAACATAAAAGTATTCTTTGTTTTCTGAGTATGATTGTAATAAACCTAATCTTACTTTCTTTGAATAAGGTTTGCATGTTTTACTTACTTTAGAAAAACTGATTTCATTAATCATTAATCAATTTTTTTTTCTTTCTTTCCTTTTTTAAAATTAATTATTTCTCAAGATTGCATATTTTAAAATTTAACACCGGTGAAAAGGGGGAGGAGCAGGTGTATTTTGACATGTAAAATTATGGAAAACTGTTTTATAAATTACGGAATGACAGCATATGGGTATTTTTTATCGGTTACTTCTAATTTTAAGAAAAAAAACAGGATTTCTACTCACCATTCTACGACGGAGATTTACACTAATTTGAAAATTTTTGCAACATGCTTACAACATGAATTACAAGTGAATCTCTAAAAATTAACTAAATAAAAGTTTATTGAATCATGGATTTCATTATCATCATTGATCCTTAAATATCCTAGACATCATACAATTAATAAATAGCTACATGAATTTTGGGGTCCTTTTGAATTGGTACGTCAAGAAAATTACAGGAAATTTTCCAAAATGATGAAGTTAATAAAAATTACAAATTTATACATTTCAAATAACAAAAAAAAAAAAAAAGCAAACGAAATGTGAGCAAAATAATTTAAAATAGATTAAACGTTCTAATAATTAAGTAGTCTTTTACGTTTGCTCCATTTTTCCTCCATAAGGTATGTATATTTATTTATACAAAGGATCAATGTTTGGTAAAAAGATAGAGAGGAATATATAAAGGATTGTTTTCATTACTACATAAAATGATAAGCAAATATGATGGAAATCGGAACTGAAAGCTGAAAATAATGAAATATGTTATCAAGAGCTTGATCTTAATATTTAACAAAACGAGAACGTTTTGTTGCAAGTTATAATATTTTTAAAAAGTTATCTCCTATCTACATTCAGAGCTTTGTAAAAACCCTGAAAACAAAGGAAAATATAAAGGTGGATGAGTACAAACAATAGTGGGTTTCATCAATGCTAAAATTTCCAACGAAATAGTTAATTAATATTGCTATGACTAACTAAAAATTCTTTTTAGGGAAATGATCAGAATCATGGCATGTTAAAAGATATTTATATTTCTAAAAGTATATTGGAGTAAATGCAACCACTGCTGGTGTTAAACCGATTATTAGGAATGTCATGATATATTTTATCAATGAGTTTTAAACATCTGATAGAATGGTCTAGTATGTGTTTGGATGTAGAGGATTATGTGATAAATCGATCATCAATGCAGATTTAACAAAATAAAACGATAGTATTGAGTTAGGGAAAAATGTAAATTACAGTGTGTAATAGAAGTACGGAAGGAGAGCGAAGAAGATTATGTAATGTATTATTATGTGCTACGGTAATGTGCTACCGTATAAATATTTCAAAGAGTATGCAATAAATAAAAACAATTACAATATACAATACTAAGCTTCATGAGTAAATATATGATATTTTGAAATAGTTCAACAAAATTTTACACAAGCTTAATAATGAACAACATTAAAAATAAAAAGAATTTACAGGGAAATAATTAAATAAAAATCAGAAATAATAAAAATACAAAGGGAAAACATTAAGTACATTTACACAAAATAATAATAATAATTAAAGCTGAGCATATTAAAGTCACGTAAAAAAGTAGCTGCTCCCTATAATCTGAGTAGCGAACATTTGAACGAACAACTTTTTCCAATATTTGCATACAATAAATTGAATTTTGTGAACTTTTCTTCAATGACCCTATTTAAGTTATTAAAAATATTGTACTAAAATATGTTATTTCTGCTACTTTGTAAAATCTTCATAGAACTCGAGTAAAAGATTAACCTACGACCGGCTAATCGAAAATTGTTTTAAAATCTATTTATTAATTTATAATTAAGTTCTAACAATATTAAAATGCTGCATTTGACAGTTGTTTTAGCTTTTGTGCAAATTCCGAAGCTCAGTGACACTATAATTAAGTGTGTCGGGTTACCACGCAACAGTTCCAGAGTTCATCTCCGGGCTGGACAAACTCAAGCAAGCTTTCAAATCTTCGGCGCATATAAAATTAGTATACCAAGCTTGTTGGGATTCAAACACTAAAGTTTCTGGGTTACTCTGACCATGTTATCGATTCATATGCTTTACAGCACCCCAAAGTACAGAGTCGACAGTGTGCTCCAGAGCACAGTCCAAAACATGACTGACACTTTCGCCCTCAACCTTTATGAAACGTAACAGCACAATTAACAACAATTTCTGAAAAAAAAAAATGCTCTGCTGAAATTACTGAAGTGTAAAATCACAGGTTTAATTTAAGCCTCAGAAATTAGTGAAAATTAACATCACAGGTTCAAATATTTTTAAATATTTTCTAAAAAATATATCTGACATGTGTTATGTAATATACTCTGAAATATCAAATTCCTTAAGGAGGAAACTGCTGCAATATTTTCTCACAAATTGCTCCTCTAGACTTTTAAGGATATCAACAGTGTATCTAACAATAATTTTTATAAAATTAACTTTTTTAACCTAATTTATCTGGCCTTGATGCACAATATTCATATCCCTAGCCATAGTGCATAATTTGAATAAATCAGATGAGCTTCCATAACATGATGTTTTTAAGTAGATTTCGTGAGAAATACTACTTATTAAATTTTCCTCTGTGTTGGAATTTGTGAAACATTTTTGCAGATGCTCGCTAATCATGACTCGTAGAAGCCAAAACCACCCCCAATTCAAAACTTTATATACCAATCTGTCTACCTATCTATCTATATCAATCAATCTCTCTATCAATATACATTAAATATATATATATCGCCCTTTTTATGAATTCGATATCTTCCGAATTCTGTAAAAATATCTTCCAAACATATGAATAAAATGAAAAGGCAGAAAATGTTGGTCAATGTCGTTAATGGGCAAAGTCAGTACAAAAGGGTGAAAATAGGGTAGGGTTTTGTGAAAACCAACAAAACATCATAACTTCTTATTTATAGTAATTAACAAGTCAGTTTAAAGTTAATATTACTTCTAGGAAAAGAGCTGAAAGCTATATTTTTGATAAAATTAAAAATGAACTCAAGAGGAAAAATAAAAAGGGGTTTTGAGAAAAAAAAATTTCATAATTCGTCGATTCTTAAGATATCAAATTCATTTAAATTTATTATAAAATCCTTAATCTATCTACAAGTTCTTATAAGTCTAGATATTTTGTACATCTTCTTTAAATGTTAGCTGAAGAAAATGTATGTGCTAATTGATTGTTTACATGACTAAGGTATCCTGGGGTAATAACGGCATGTTAAGGTTCTACCAATTTTCACGGCTCAGTTTTAGTTTGTATTTTTCAAACAAATATAGGATCTGTTACATCAACTCATTGACTATCTGTATAAAAAAAATAATTTAACAGATATGTATTCATAAAATGTAATGGAGTGATTTCTTGACCAATGCTATTTGGCGTTATTACCCAACTATATGGGTAATAACGCCATGCAAAAAAAAACTATGAAATAAGATGGAATAATTGCATGTAGTTTGCCCAGTTCTAAAAATACAAACTCTACAAACTTAGAAATTGACAAATTGCATTCTAAGCTATTGAAAATGTTCAATTTTTGGTGAAAGTGTAAGAAAAATAAAGATGTGGTGTGTGTGTGTGGGGGGGGGGGGAGTATGAGGCAAAAGAATATCAGACCGTGAGCTTCTTTTTGCTTAGAAAGGACCGCTTAAATAGAATTATTAGAAACATTGCACAGTTTTAACTGTGTTAATTTGAATCAGTATGTAGGATGTAGCTCGGCCACTGTAGGTAATCAACCGGGGTATTAATGCCAAGGATTGGCGTTATTACCCCGTTATAGTTATTGCGCTGTACATTTTAAATTACATATTATCTCGATAAGATATCCAAAACCTTCAACAACATTTTGAAAGTCCATGAAATGTACTACAAATTTATGTAATTAACAAAGTTTTTCCGGATAAAAAAAAATAGTCTTTACATCACAAAACGTATCTCGCAAATTTTAGATCAAGCGTTAATTTTAGTTGCTTGTAAAAACAATAAGACCTAAAAATGAAACAAATTAACTTGAAGCTGTTTTTTGCGATTTATATGACTCAAAACCCTTCTGAGCAAAGCACATGGGTGTCATTTACCAGATTATTTCATAATTATGCAAAATATTAGCACTTGGCGTAATTACTCCGCCTGGCGTTATAACACCAGACCACCTTATTATAAAAACCGACATAAACTACAACTTTTTGTTCTCAAAAAAAAAAAAAAAAATAGTCTAAAAATTCTGAAGTACATATTTGAATGCATATCTAGATCAGACGCGTTTGTATTTCTATTCTAAAGATGTTGAAAAAGTATATTTTGTAACAATTTATTGAATTTATTGAATTTTTTTCATTTTTAATTATCAATAAAGTATGTATGCAGCAGAATTTTTTTAGCTTTACTGTATAATTCTGTGATTGTAATGAAATAGCGATATACACTTCAGATACAAAGAATTGAAGAAAATATAAGAAGGATTTCAATAGTATGCATTCGAAAAATTCGTGATTAAATGAAATTGTTATACAAATCTTATTTATTAGCTAAAGAAAATCTATAAAAAAGATCTACTAAATTTATAAATCCATATGCATATTCATGTGCACACTTATGCATACAGTGAAACCCGTTTTAGATATTTTTCAAGGGAATGGAAGTTAGAAACTTTTTAAAAGGGAAAACTATTTAAATGGGAAGGCTAGCAGTTTTTGAAAAAAAAAATAATATTTTAAGTATTGATACTCGGGAAAGGATATATTTTATCTTAGTAAAATAATATAAAGAATGCTATGTGTAAAATTAAGTTTTTCTTAAGAAATTAAATTGTTTGCACACTTAAAAATTGACTCATAATGTAAAAATACATAAATACCTTAGAAACTCTTTATTTAATCTAAGTCAAAAAAAAAAAAAAATTCTTTTCATCATTTGATATGCTTTTGCAAAAGAAATTGGTTATAATTTTTTTGTTGTTTCGGCAACCTTTAATTGATAGCAATGTAATTGTCTTAAGCTTTTGAAAAATTCTCCAGGCAAATTTTCGAGACTTTAAATGAAATGCCGAAAAGTTTCTATACCTTTTACAGCTTTCAAAAAAGTAGGAATTTCCACATCTTCATCAGTTTCGCTCATTTCTTAATCTTTTTTCATTTTACAAATTTCATCCTCTGTAAGCATTTCACAAAGTACTACTTTATCATCTTTCGATACATCCCTCTCAAACGATGCCGGGAAATCTATCTTTCCTTGAAGAGTCTTCCAGTCATCATCAAAATCAAATTCTTCTGTTGATTCACCATCCAAGAATCCCACTTTTTAAAAAACAATTGGCAATCACAGATGGTGTTGTTAACTCTCATGCTGATAAAAGGAAATAAATTGATTCCAAAACGTTCATTTTTTTAAACTCTGCAGTATTGTCAAGTTTTTAAATCATCCATTTCACTAGTCATGTTTTATAGTGTTGCTTAAACACTAATCACTCCATGATTGATAGGTTGAAAAATGAAAATTGAGTTCAGTGATATAAAATGAATTTTTAGTTGCTCAATTTTTTTGCGTCTTTGGAGTGGGCAGCATAGTTGTCTATGAAAATGATTATGCCCCTCTTTGCTCTCGTCATTTTATCATTCTTTTTTTAAATAAAGATTCATAAATTGTACTTGTCATCCACGCAGTCTTGTTGCTTTTAAAATCACACAGCAACGATTTTACTTTGTGAAAGCATTTGGGTTTCTTTGATATTACAACTTCTCAAAATCAACCATGTTGGCATTCAATAAAATTGTAAGTCTTTCCTTATTTCTTTTACCTCCATGACATTTTCCGCTTTTGTGTGCATACGTTTTATCCAGTAAAATATTATAGAATAGTCCACACTCATCCATATTGAAAACATCTTTAAAATGATAACCGGATATTAAATCTGGTAAGGTTTCATACTTCAATTTTTTATGGATTGACACTTTACTCTTGTCTTTTATAAAATTATAACTCAATCCAACTTTTTTTTCATCCTATCAGTCCTTCCATTTGAAGCAGCAATTTCAATCTCCACCTTTTTAGGAATTCTCTCTGTCTTTTCTCAAAGAATAGGTACGCGTATAAGAATCTTGCTGATCATGGTTTGTTTAAACCAAATTGATAACTTTTTTTCTGTAACTTCATATTTCCCTTTTTTTAATCTTTTTAATTTTTCGAGTTTTATTAAAGAGTTTAAAATGAAATCTCGTTTTGCTACAATTCCATTCATAGTCACTGCTATATTAAACTTCCTTGCAATTGCAACTCTTATGATTTTTGAGTTACTATCAACATAATTCAAAATTTTGATTTTATCTTCAGTTAGCAAGACTTTTCTTTTAAATTGCCTTGCCCGACATTTTTTGGGGAAAAAAGAATTTTTCGTTTGTGTAGTTTCTAAACATAAAGCTTTTATTTTATGCACTTTACACTGACTTAAAAACTTCGGAATGAATTAACCCACTCACAGAAGAAAGTGGGACAGAATATTTTGTAACAGAATGCAACTATTGAACTGAAAGAACTAGCCCTCGGTAGGATTGACCAATTTGCTTTTCTCCTTATCAGTCGATGTTTTTACAGTGCCTAGTGGCTCATTCTCTATCCACATTCCATCACACTTATTACTTTAACTGAATCAATTTTAAGTCAGAAATAAAGGAGACCACAATTGCTATCAGCCCCAAATAGTGACTTTTTTGAATAGCTACGAATATAAAAAAAGACATTTTCAATGCAGAAAATAGAATAACCAAAATAACAATATAAACGTGCTTTGAAAGTAAAAATAGAAGAAAAATAAAACTTTTTAAGCGAGAAAGAGCTTTGAAATAAACTTCTTAACCAATTTATTTTAACATTGTAATAATATGAGAAAAATCGGTAGTGAAAATATAAACTTTTTAACCTCCTGACTGCCGCAAACTGATTTTCCCGTTCACTAAGCTGCAGGTTTCACTGCAACATTAGCAATATTTAAATTAATATAATTCCAGTTATATAAGCCAGTTTTGAAAAATTAAGTTATGATTAATACTGTCAAAGTTTATACACCTATACGTAAAAAATTATTTTGTATCAGGCTGGAAAAAACATCTTTTTTTAATATTTTTAAATAATTACAGAGAAAACAACATTAAAATTGTGTCCTTTTGCTTGGCGAAACGGCTTTTACTGTATATGAATATATGTGTATAATTGTTTAATACAAACTTCGATGTTAATTTAAAAGGAAAATCAATGCTAAATAAATACAAAGATTTTTAAAAAAAACCTGTGATAGCTACCCACGAAGTAAAAGATATCTTAATTCTTCCCCCGTGCATCTATCCTACAATTCGAATAGAGAAATGTTATTCATCTTTATATAGTAAAATTGAGTAAAAAGAAAAAATGAGTTATGTAAGATACATTTCTATGTATATTACACAACTTTTTCTTCAATTTGAACGATAAAATTCGTAATTTATTTCTTTAGTACCAATTTAAAATTACCAAAGTGATTTCGTCAGATCCCACATTTCTTTTTTCATGAAAAGTGATGAAGTAATTTTGAGTTTTCTTTTCTTACTTTCATCCCAAGAATTGAAATTTTCCTCTATCCTTCATATTACAAGATCTTAAAAAAAGGTCGACTTTTTTCAACATAACCTTTTTTTAACATAATGTCACAACAAAGAGCGGTGGATTTTAAAAATAGGAGCCTAATTTATCCACCAAGAATTAATATTCTATCCATTATTCGAAAGACAACAGAAATCTTTTTAGCGCAGCGAGAATACATGCATAGATTCAGATTCCTTGCAATTACCCAGAATTTGGAATGTGATTCTCCACAAAATGAGAAACATGAGTTAAATGATTGAAATTTACACATGACAGTTTTTATTAGAGAAATTTCTTTCATTATACCTGCGAGCTTGAGATTTTTGTTTTAGCAGTTCATTTAAAAATTTTTGCAGCAGTAGTTTTTTTTATCAAAACTGATCTTGATAAAATCTCCGATATAGATGTAGAGCGTACGAAACATGTAAATCAGTTTACTGAAAGATATTTGTATTCTTTAACCCTTCACTGTACAAATTTTTCTATTTTTATGAAAGAAATTATTTGAAATTTGTATACCAGCCTAATAATTGAAAAAAATCGTAAAAAAAAAAAGAAATTTCAAATTTTGAGATAATGTACTTTTTTTTATTACTTTTAGCATGTTATGTTTTTAGTTTAACGATAATAAACGATTTTTTCTTTACATAATTTTACAATTGTTTTTTTATTATTTTTCAAACACAAAAATCCGTTATGAAGTTGTTAGATTGATGCGAGGATAGTTTTTAATGAAACATTAAAATCTTTAATCTGTAACTTTAGATTTTGTCATCAAAAATTAAAATGTTATGCGTTACTTTTATATTTTGTAATAAGACTTATAGAAGAGGAAACGTGTAACCAATCTTTTTGTGTGATGTCGCGGCATAGCTCCGCAGTTCATATTGAATAAATGATGAAAATACAGAAATGTGTAAAAAGTTTTTTAAAGTGATGTATATTCTAATGCAGAATAATACTTTCTCGTATACGCTCCGATAAATAAACAGACATATGCATACATTATATGTATCTAAATTGTCAGAGAACATGGTGTAAATTTGTAAAAAGGAAAATCCAAGCCAAAAATAAATCAACATAAATGAACAAAAAGGGTAATGACTATCAAATTTAGTGAAATTCTCATTCAAACTCCATTTTGAACAAGATAAGGAATCTTCCATAATCAAGATCCACATCTATCTGTGTCAAATAACTGTAACATTTTCAAAGAAAATTAACTGCATTTTTGTAATTTTTGCGTCTTAAACTCTGAAAATAATTAAAAAAAAAGACAGCAAACAATTTATGTTTTAGTTACTTGATACAGTTGTACCATGAGTTTATCTTAGACAACAATTTAAAAAATACATGTAATCATTCGTCATAAAACAATTATTTCACATGACTTATTTCTGCTGCATTTTTTCTGAAATATTTTTGAACAACATTCATTTCAAAATCTTTCAGGCTGTCGCAGTCTTACAGCAAACAAAATGTTATAGTACAAATGATTACAAAAATTCAGTACATGCCTATAGCTGTGGAAAAGTACCGAAAACACTAGCGATAATTAACAAATAAAATAATACACTTTGTAGAAATCATCATGAAATAAAAGCAAAGCAGGACGAGTTTCGAGCTAAAACAATAACAATTCATCATCAGCTGAAGATTACACGTATCCCCTCAAATCCGTCCCTTATGTACAATATATGCACTTAAAAATGGCAATATGGATGCACTTTTGTAAAAACTTTTGGGCTGAGCAAATTTTACTTATTTTTGCACGGATTAGACCAGTTATAGACGATGGTTTTAATACGGGTTATGTCGAGACAGAAATTGAAAATTTAGTCCCGTGGAGTCATAGGAAGAAAGAAGACAGCCCCGGTTCAGAACGAAAAAACATGTAAGGCCTGGCCGAGTCTTCAGAGAAAAGTAAGGTCCCGGGCCTGGTCCCACAATACAAACTTTTTTAACAGCCTCGCAGGGAAGATAAAAAGCCTGAAATTAGAATGTGATTTTGTTTGCCAATTATACGGTTAATCATAAAAAAAATTTAAAAATAATGAACATTCTAACTCAATAAATATATTTTTTGCATGTTTCCTAGAACTCTTAAAGTAACATTTTTCTTGATTTGTGCGCATTTCAATTTGTGTCTAATCCCTTAAAAACTGACGAATTATTTAAACGGCCATAACTCTGTGAGTTTTGAGATATGAAAGAGCAATTTTTTGTGTTTAATTCAGGAATGAATGAGGAAAGTTTTTCTAATTGTAAACTTAATCAGATGGATGAATAATATGCATATGATAAAATAATGTAACGTCAAAAAAAATTTTCAAATATCGAAAGTTTTATTTTAATATATCGCAAAGCAATATATTTTTTGCATTTAAATTTTTTATTTATATGTAACTCAAATATTTTGAATGATGTACTTAAACAGAAATATTTTCTTTCGGAAAAATTCTCAACTTATTTTGTATAACTTCTTGACATGAAAGACTTTTATAAGAGTTTGTTTATTGAAAATGTTCTTAAAGAACTGAATATACAAAAAGGATAAAATGAATTAAAATAAGAAACCAACACCGGGAAGGATTTCATGAATACATACATGATGATTTCTCTTGCAGTCTGAACTTTTCTTTGGAATTTTTGTTGCATATTTATGTGTCTGGTTAAATTGAATTGATGTCAAAAAATGATTTAAATTTTGTAATAAAAAATAAATTCCAACAATTAAAAAAAAATAATGATAACAGTTTAAGTACGAGCAATTTAAAGTTAGATTTTATAACACATTTCACATTTTATGTATTCATGTTTTATACATTTCAGAATATATATATATATATATATATGTATATATATATATGTATATATATATACATGTAATAAAACGACGACGATGTTCTATAATAGTGTATAATCACTAATAGAATACCATGTTGGTTGTAGAATACTACTATTCACTAAGATTCAATAGTGGGATGAGCAGTCGTTCTGGTAAGTGGATAAGCCATGGATTTGTTCTCGTAGGAGTTTCTCCAATAATAATGCAAGAAAATCAGTGTTTTAGTTCTTTATTATTTAGAGCACGAACTTAAGTTACTCCACAGATCACCGTTCCACACATCTATCACTACGGCCTTCGCTCACTAAGCTGCAACATTCCGGCGTTCTACAATCTCGGAAAAAATGACATTTCTAATTCAGCGGAGAAATAAAACGCGCGTCTGGATAGTTTAAAGAAAAGGTGCATTCTACTCTCCTGAAAAGCCAAATGAAAAAATCATTTTCACGACAAAACTAGCGCCCTCCTACTCCGCGTCAATCATTTTAAAAATCCAATCAGGATGGACTCGAGCCTCTAACGGACAAAATGATCAATTCTAATTGGCCGTAATAGGCGGTCTACTGGCAAGAACTATATTTTTTTCTCGGAACA
This sequence comes from Maratus speculifer, assembly GCA_964019185.1. Lineage (NCBI taxonomy): Eukaryota > Metazoa > Arthropoda > Arachnida > Araneae > Salticidae > Maratus > Maratus speculifer. The sequence continues at coordinate 47,484,154 of OZ025290.1, read as the reverse complement.
CTAAGCCCTTTAGCAACGCGTAGTAACACTTGTCACGCGATGTTAAAAAATAAAAAATAAAATTAAAATCGCAGGAATATGCCAGAAAGTAAAAAGCTTACGAAATACTTCCCGCCTTTTTGAGAAGCAAGAAATAATTTATTAATAACTAAAGTAAGAAAAAGAATTTTAGCTGTTACAAGACGAAACTAAGATTGAAATATGTTCCACAAATTTAGAATTGAAGCTAAGAGAGAATAAAAAAAAATGGCGCAATTTTTTTTTTTTTTTATTACAAATCCCCCCTCCCAGAAAGACGGGTGAAAAAGTAGGTCTGAGACCTGCAATTTCACAGAAAGGGAGATGATGCAGACTTAGCTCACGAAGTTGTTGATATAAGTAATAATAATTAGATACTGAATAAAAAAAAATTTAAATTAATTTCTCTTTTTTATATAAATATAGAATTCAAATTTAAAAACACCAAGGTGATGCGTGGAATAACTTCAAATTTAAATACAATAAAATAGGCTTCAATACAAATACAAGATATAATCTTGTTTAAAGTACACATCAAAAAGTAATTTGAAAATATAAGCAATTACCCATAGTAATAACATAAAAATGAAACATAAAAATGAAAAACAATAACGTTAAATTCTTTTTTAACAATGTCAAATCTAGAAATCAATTTTTAAAAGTTTATTTCAAAAATCTTCTTAAAGTCATATTTGGAATGGCATAGTTCATTACCTCATTTTAAGGATGTCTAATTCATTTAACTGTCCAAATTCATCAGCTAACATTATAATATTAGTTCAGTTTTTGTGTGAGTAAGTCCTTGAACATTCATAACAGTTCCATTTTGGAATCTTTGTGAAAATACTTTTATAATTGTATTTTTAATTAATAACACATTTTATAATATAGTAATAATAAAATTTAACAATGTAAATAATAAGCAATATAATTAAGAAACATAATAAGGAAAAATATCAATAATAATAAATATCATAAGTGTAAGTAAATCTCATAATGGGTATAAGTAAATCTCATAATGGGTATAAGTAAATCTCTTAATAAGTAATAATAAATATCACAAAAGACATTCTTTAAATACTTAATCTCGTTTATCTCATCTCATATTTTTGGGATGAAATATAGAGAGAAGTGGAATAATATAAAAAATGCAATCAACTATGAAATCATTTACTTAATCTGGTAATCCGAGTACAGGATTAAGTAGGAATATGTACAAAAAAAAATTAAAATATAATATGATAAATTAAAATAAAATAAAGATAAATAAAAATTTTGTTCATGTTTGAGAATGCACGTGACCTTTAAACTACTAAGATTCTTAAAAAGAAATATTAATAAATGATAAAAATAAAAAACAAGATCTATTCATGTCAAATAATTACGCAATAAATATTCTCTCGGTGTGATAAAACATTGCAAGATGCAAGTAGGAAAGAGAAAAAGAAACAAAATTATATTATAATTGACATGTAATTGGACTTGAATGCAGAAGCAAAGAAAGAGAGAAAGAAAAAAAAATATATTAAAATAAAGTGATAAAAATTTTGTTACTTGGCAAATAATTAATTTAATAATTGATAGATTAAACTTAATATTACAAATAGGTTCAGTTGAAAAAAAAGTATTCTAAGTAGAGTAATTCAGTACAGAATAAGAAATTTCCACTTTGTTCGTCTACGCCGGCATAAATAAACAAATATAAAAATTTCCAGACAAGTGACACTCTCGCTGCAGTCAAGAGATATCATTGCCATTCTGTGAGAATTACAGGATATTATCTGAATTAAAATATGAAAAGAAATTTATTGTTTAAGAGAAAAAATTATAAAATGATAAACTAGAGATATAGTTTAAGCTACAGTTTTTACCTGAGTTTGTTGTTGTTGATTAGGGGGTTGTTGCTCATGACTTAATTTAAATTTATCAGGGGAATAATAAGGCCTTAATTTAGATATATGTACTATTTCTGAACTTTTGAACTGGTTTTGCCTATCAATTTCAAAATTTACTTCGGATAATTTGTTAAGAATTTTATAAGGGCCACTAAATACTTGTGACAACTTTCTAGTATTAGGGTACTGAAATTCTTCATAGATAACTAGATCTCCTATTTTAAATTTTGGTTCGATATAATCTTTATCATAATATCTTTTATTTTTTAAATGAGATTCATCAGTTCTTGTTTTAGCAATTTTAAGTGCTTCATGAACAGGGGGATAATAATTTTGTTGTAAGGGGGAGTCATAGGGTAATTGGCCAAAAAGCAAGTACGCAGGTGGAAATTTGGTAATAGAATGGGGTGTATTATTATATTCATTAATTACCTCAGTTAAAAGCTTAGTCCAGGGAATTTTAGAGGTAGTGGAGTTTACTTTACATTTTAATCTAGTTACTATTGTCTGATTTACTCTTTCACCTTTCCCATTCGTTTGTGGATGATGGGCAGTGGTCAAACGTTGTTTAATATTATGATTTCGCAGGAATTTTTTGAATCTTGAAGAAGTAAAAGCAGCATTCCTGTCACTAAGTATTTTTTGAGGGGACTGTACACTTGAAATCTTACTAAAACAGAATAATTGTTGAGGGATTTTGATATTGAAGATTTGTTTCAGACAATTTGTATAAGTTTCTGTAGTGACACTTTTGGAAGGAAATGCCCAAACATATCTTGTGGCATGGTCTATTATAATATGGAGATATTTTTTTGTAGAATTATAATAATTGAACCCTCCTACAGTATCAACAGACAGACAGTCAAAAGGTTGATCTGTAGTGGGCATAGCTTGTAATAAGCCAAATTTTTTCTGTCTAGGTTTTTTATTTTTCTGGCAAATATCACAGTATTTAACAAAGTTAGTAATGTCTTGGGTCATATCTGGCCAATAATAGTTAGGAGAAATTAAATTTTGCATTTTTTGAACACCAGGGTGACCAAACTGTTCATGAGCAACATTAAGCAATTTTTTTCTTAGGGACATGGGAACTACCACTTTACGAAAACCTTTTCTTTTAACTATAATCAGTCCATTGTCATTAATATAATTTGATCCACACACATTTTCTTTTTCTTGCATCTCAATAATCTCTTTAACGTCAAGAAGAAAAGTAAGGGGCTTACAAAAATGAGAAATAGGGTTTCGGGACAACATGTCGGCTTCGACATTTGTAGATCCCTTTAAGTACTCTATTTTGTAATCGAACATACTTAACTTCAATGACCACCTAAATAATCGACCTCTTAAATGTTTGACATTTTTTAACCAAACAAGAGATGCATGATCAGTATGGATGGTAAATTGTACACCGTGAAAGTAATGATAAAATTTATCTAAAGTATCAATGATAGCAAGACACTCTAGTTCGGTAATGAAATAATTTTTCTCATAACTTCTCAATCCTCTAGAAAAATAAGCAATTGGATGTAAAAAGTTATTATGGTCGGGTTGTTTAAGAACTGCACCTACCGCTACCTGAGAAGCGTCAACAAACATGTGTAGGGGTAATTTTGGGTCATAAATCTTTAAAATTGGTTTAGCAATGAGGGCATCTTTTAATTTTTTAAAAGAGTTTTGACATTCAGTATTCCATTCCCAAATAGTATCTTTCTTAAGTAATTTATTTAGGGGGTGTCTAATTTCAGCATATTTGTCAATAAATTTATGATACACATTTATAGAACCAAGAAATCTTTGTAATTCTTTAGTGTTAGTAGGAGGTTTTAATTTTTTAATCGTTTCTATATTAGTATTAGCTGGAGTTAAAGTTCCATTTTGGATTTCATACCCTAGAAAATTGATTTGTTTTTGAGCAAAAGTACATTTAGATAATTTTAATTTAATATTTTCTATTCGGCATAAATCAAAAATTTGGATGAGATGCTGTATATGTTCATCTATTGATTTAGAAAAAATAATTATATCATCAAAATAATAACAAGCAAAGTCTATTTTATATTTTGTAAGAATTCTTCTAATTGTCCTGTTGAAAATTGGGGGGCCTACCTTTACACCAAAGGGGAGAACATTCCATTCCCAGAGCCCACAATTAGTAGTAAAGGCTAACTTTTCGGAATCGGCTGGGTGAATAGGTATGTGCCAATAGCCTGAGGCTAAATCTAGTGTAGAGAAATATTGGGCACCACTTAATTTGTCTAAAATTTCATCTATTCGGGGTAAAGGTTCAGCGTCATTTTTCATGATAGAATTTAATTTTCGGTAGTCAACACACATTCGGGTTTTTTTACCTTCATCTCGTTTATTTACTAACGTAACTGGAGAAGAGTATGGGCTATAACTTTCCTTAATTAACCCAGCAGCTAATAATGATTGGATTTGCTGAGATATTTCTTTTTCATCAGCAGTGGATGTACGATAAGGCCTCAAAGATATTGGTAGGTCAGATTTAAGATAAATACGCTGAGGTTCAATATTAATTCTCCCTACATCATATTTATTTTTTGCAAAAATATCTAAATAATCCCTTAAAAGTTCCCTTACATTTTTATTTTGAATAGCAGTCAGATCCCCCAATAGATTATAATCATCATTATTAGTTCGCGACAAGGATTGAGGAGTTATGGTATTTCCATAATCGGGTTGCACAGTAGTATCATTTTTTATAATATCAAAATGAAGCAATTCTAAGTTATCACTGGATATGTTGACATATGGGTTTAACGAAATATTGTCTTGTAACACCTGGCTTTTTGCACAATCAATTTTTAATTTAAATTTGGCACAATCAGGTAAACCTAAAATAGCATAGTCCAAATCAAGTTGACTTACTAAAAAATTAACATATCTCTTTATATTACCAAATTTAATACATAATCGACACGATTTATTAATTGTGAGAGTTCCTTGTGCCTGTCTGATAGTAATAGGGGTAACATTATGTAAATTACCATTTAAATATCGAACAAATTTGAGGGGTAAAATTGAGACAGTTGATCCACTATCCACCAAACAATACACTTTGTTATTGCCCACATATCCAGGGATAAATAATTGTCAGACATTATTAGTAGGGGGTGGTTGAATATGAGCAGGAGTTTGAGCTTGACAGGAATTTGTGTTAAATATACAACTCCTCTCCCAATGATATGCATTTTCTATGCCTCTGTTTAAACATACTCTGCACGGACGACTAGGGTAATTGTTTTGATAATGAGTTGCAGGCATTCTAGGAGTGAAAAACCTAGGATTAAAATTTTGGGATGGATTGTTTGGAGTAGGTCGAGTCCAATGTCTGGGCTGAGGATTGGGATTGTGCATTGGTCTAGTTTGTTGAAAATTTCTATTGCCGTTATTAGAGGTATGATTTGGAATCGCTGCTAATTGTTTAGCAATGCGAAACCATTCACGAGTATTGGAAGGAGGGTTAACCATCAAACAATTTTGATACTCCGGCTGAAGGCCATCAATTAATCCCTGTATAATTAAATTTTCCTCAAGCTGAAGTTGCCTTCCAATCTCAACTTTCTTTCTAAAATAAGAATCCAAATCACTTAGATCATTTAACTTTAAGGAAGTAAATTCAGAAAATTTTGGAACTCTAACTTGAATGAATTTTTCACTTAAAATCTCGACAATTTCTTCATAAGTAGCACAATCCAAACAATCATTGATATAAGTTTTTAGCGCTTCCCCCTTTAAATATTTTGAAATATTTTGATGTTTCCACTCATTATCTTTCTTTTCTACCGAACATTCTCGATCAAAATGTTTAAACCATTTAAATATATCCATGCCCAACCCAAATTCAAAAGGGACAATATCAAGTTTATTTTCTGACATTTTTTCTTCTTTTACTAATCCTGATCTTAATAGCATATAAGAAGGATAATTCATATGGAAAATATTTAAATGCTATACTTCAATTATTAAAATTCAATTACTATACTTCAAATACCTCAATAAATAATAATAAAAATAAATAAATAATAAATAAATAAGTAATAAAATAATAAATATCGGGTTTCCATACATGGGAAATAACAAATAATTTTAAAAACAAAAATACTTTTCTTTACGTATGGAAAATAAATTTTGCAACAGAGTATTTTTTTAACAACAAATTAATCCATCTTTCGATTTTAAAAAAAAAATAACACCTTTAAAACTAAATAAAATTTCTATGAGCAGAAAATTTTAACTAATTATAAATTAAGAACAAATTTATTTTTTAATATTTGTAATAAAAGAGAGAGAAAAAAAATCAAGAATTTAAACAAAGAAATTATCATTAAATTTCTTAATCAATAAAACAATAAAATAATAAATAATAACTTACAGACATGTTCGATGTGGCCTTGTTCAAATACCTAATTTTTTATTAAACTAAACAAAAATAAAGAACTTCGTAGATACGACTCACAGGTGTAAATTTCAATTATCTTGTATTACTGATGGAATCTACCGTAGTTTCGCAACCATACAGCAGGTGTTCATTTATTATGAAATGAAAATTTATCAAAATATTTATGCACTTTTACCTAGAAAATACAGTAAATAAATAAATAAAAGAAAATGATGTTGAATTGATTTCATGCAGGTGATCTTTTGTAATTTTTATTTTGCATATCTCACAGTTTGGTTGCATATCTCTCAGTTGAAAAGTTTCTCACTAGAATGCGAGGTATATTTCACATTTAAAATATTTGTAGATGTAGATACCACACATAATTACAAACAAAACTTTATAAGACGATCTTTTTTCAGCTGAAAGGTTTATCATTTATGCACATGAAGATGTTTTTCCATGCAGGCCATCTCGTCGTAACATGGGTGGAAGTAGACGCAGATGAGGTTAAAGATGCGTGCAGCTAACATCTCAAAAACTCTGACTGTTAGTGACACACATTGAGTCTTATTGCAGGAAACAAAATTACAATATTAGTATTAACACACAGCAGCTGATCCCATCCATCTTCAGTCTTGGACATACCATTTAGATGGAAGATATCATAGTTATTTTTTTTTTCTGTATTAAATGTTAAGATGAAAACAATACCAGGAAAAATGTAGGAACAACTGTAAGTGTATGAAGAGCATGCAGCTTATTCTCAAAAGTTTTACGCCGGTTCATTTTTCATCCTGCCGGCTAAAATGTAATAAAACGACGACGATGTTCTATAATAGTGTATAATCACTAATAGAATACCATGTTGGTTGTAGAATACTACTATTCACTAAGATTCAATAGTGGGATGAGCAGTCGTTCTGGTAAGTGGATAAGCCATGGATTTGTTCTCGTAGGAGTTTCTCCAATAACAATGCAAGAAAATCAGTGTTTTAGTTCTTTATTATTTAGAGCACGAACTTAAGTTACTCCACAGATCACCGTTCCACACATCTATCACTACGGCCTTCGCTCACTAAGCTGCAACATTCCGGCGTTCTACAATCTCGGAAAAAATGACATTTCTAATTCAGCGGAGAAATAAAACGCGCGTCTTGATAGTTTAAAGAAAAGGTGCATTCTACTCTCCTGAAAAGCCAAATGAAAAAATCATTTTCACGACAAAACTAGCGCCCTCCTACTCCGCGTCAATCATTTTAAAAATCCAATCAGGATGGACTCGAGCCTCTAACGGACAAAATGATCAATTCTAATTGGCCGTAATAGGCGGTCTACTGGCAAGAACTATATTTTTTTCTCGGAACACTAAGCCCTTTAGCAACGCGTAGTAACACTTGTCACGCGATGTTAAAAAATAAAAAATAAAATTAAAATCGCAGGAATATGCCAGAAAGTAAAAAGCTTACGAAATACTTCCCGCCTTTTTGAGAAGCAAGAAATAATTTATTAATAACTAAAGTAAGAAAAAGAATTTTAGCTGTTACAAGACGAAACTAAGATTGAAATATGTTCCACAAATTTAGAATTGAAGCTAAGAGAGAATAAAAAAAAATGGCGCAATTTTTTTTTTTTTTTTTTTTTTATTACATACATATACATATATATACCGGGTGTCCCAAAAATGACTGATGGATTTTAAAATTCAATAACTTGCAAACGGTGACAGCTATTTAAAAAGTTTTTGCAGGAGGGTTATGTGTAAGGCTCGGAGCGAACAGCACTAGTTTTTATTACACTAAAGGAGCAATCAATCAATCGTTGTTGACCAAACGAAACAAGGCTAAAATCTCTCTAAATGATTTTTGAGGGCTCACCCTCCCAAATTTACAAAGGAAGGGGAACTTTTATCTCTCCACATCTGCAGTCGTAAAGCTGTCAACTGATTTCGAGCTGGATTTCTCTCTTGAAGTTCGGATTCAGTGCACTGAAAGAACAAAAGCGCCGACACGAAAGATCAAAGATAGCGCAAGAAGTTAGTGCTATGTGCGTAGACCTTAATGCCAGGAGTTTATACTGTAACTTTTGATTTTAGTTCGAATTTCAAACAATAGATGGCGCTGACAGCAATTGAAGCCCGGGTCGACGCCGAAACTGACTCACTCAGCACTGATCACCTGGCCTTCAATCGCCGCCAGCGCCATCTATTGCTTGGAACTCGAACTAAAATCAAAAGTTACAGTAAAAAAAAAAAGCTTGTGACATTATACATAACCCACCTGCAAAGAATTTTTAAATAGCTGTCACCGTTTGCAAATTATTGGTTGGCTGGTTGATTTTTGTCATCCGATTATCTACGCTAGGGATATAGGACCAGGGGGAGTGCCCTCCGTGGGGGTCTTTCTAAGGGAACCTAACCCGTATTTACGCAAGGTTCGAAGAAAACCACGGAAAACTCCGAACGGTTAGGCCGACAGCCGCGATTGGGTTCGAACCCAGCACGTGCCGTCTACCAGTTGAGAGGTCCCAACCTCTCGGCCACTGGTGGGGCACAAATTATTGAATTTTAAAATCCATCAGTCATTTTTGGGACACCCAGTATATATGTGTATATTAGGGTGGAGCGAAAAAAAATTTTTTTGGAAAATCAAAAACGGGTAGGTGCCAAAAGTTGCCTTTATACTAGTACATCAACTGCGTGAAATTTTACCGCTGAAAAAAAATGGCTCGAGTCTGCGCTTTTGCTCCAAAAATCGAAATTTTGGGTAAAATTTGTCATTTTTTCAAAAAAATTAAAAAATTCCTACAGAGCTGGTTAGTATTTAAAAGTGTTGCTTAGACCTTTATATTTATCTGCTTAACATATTTAAACTATAGAACACTATCTGTAGTCTGTATAATTGGAGCAAATCTGACAACTTTTTGTGAAAAAACAGCGTTAACCTCTCTATTGGAGCATACAACGAAATGTTCTTTTGAATGCATTTCTTACCTAGCTGCTTTCAAAACTACTGTGTATATAACTCATTATCCCACCCGTCTCAATCACCCAATCATCTAGGCCCAGTGTTTTATTTATGTATTGAATTGCTATTTTTATCCCGAAGACGAGTATAAGTTTTCTATATATCAAAGTAATTTATCTCCTCTTCGTATTCACTGACTTTGGATGATTTGGATCATGCTGGTGTGACCTGCTGCACATATATTTTTATACCATGTATAACAGAAGAGAAGCCGAGTAATGTATTGGGTATGTTCTTAATTGAACCTTTTCAGCAGTCTATTATCTTCATTAAAATTTTATGCAATTAGTACATTGTGATTGGAAGTTCTGTTATCACAGCATTCTTTCAATCAATTACATTTTATATGCAATGATTTGCCTAAAAATTGAATGTATGAATTCAATTTTTAGTATGTCATCATTTATTGAACCTATTACATTGAATATATGCTGAGATGCAGCTGTTTAATATTATGACGATTGTCACAGAGGATTGCAAACAAAATTTGCGTGTAAAACAACAATATTTCTAAAGAAGTTTTAGTATGCTTTATGTCGTTTCCTGTGTTGTTCCGTAGTCTAGTAATTTCTAATAAGATTTTAGATCTATTATTTAGGTATGTAGTACATTTGGTATATAACATCCCGCGGTATACACTTGGATTATACAATTTGTGAGTGAACATGTAGACGCTGATTGCCAATCTGTGGTTACATAAAGCGGAAAATTTTATTAACTTTATGAGCTGTCTTTTGTGTGCGATGTTTTCTAAATTCCTATTTCCCATTCTTTCTGAGAAATAGCTTTCCTTATGAATTAGCTTTGCAATCTCCGACAGAAATTTCTAGTCTGTTCTGAGTATCTTTTACTTAATTTGAGAAAATAATTTTTCAAAATTATTATCTATTTTATAAAAAATTGCAATAGGAAATTAATAGTACGTAGACAAAGATTTTCCTTATTGATCGAGTGAATCCATGTAGCTTAGAACGTTTTATATCGATTTCTCTAATAATTGATGCAGAGGAAATTCACTGGAGTTGAAGTAGCGAATGATTCAGTATTATACATAATTCTAAGCTTACCCTATGCAAAATGGGTCACAGTGACAAATAAAATCCTCCTAATTTTAAATGAGCACTTATTGTCGATTAGAATCCGTACATTCCCTCATAAAGTACTATGCATTATAAGTTTATGGTCAGGACATTTCACCACCAAATGTTGTCCACTCATAAAAAGAGGATCTAAAAGTTAATAGGAAATTACCTGGATACGAAAACACTGAGAAAACGGCATAAAACTAATGCAAAAAAAAGGTTATTTACAACAGCGGTTGCTTTACACATGGAGAACAAATTTTCATTGCAATTCTCGCTGACGATCACTATCACATTAAACAGCTCGCTTCTCAACATATAAAAAATGCAAAAGTATAATAAATGATGGCATACTTATAGTTGAAATATCTGAAATCATCTTTGAAACAAATCATTACGTAAAAAAAAAATACAATTGACTGAAAAAATGTTGTGGTAACAGAACTTCCAATCACTATTCATCAACTGAATGTAAGTTTGATAAATATAATAAATGGCCGAATAGATCCCTTTAAAAATATTCCCGTGCATTACTCTGCTTGTCATTTTTTTGTATAAACTGTAAAAATATACATGAAGATAGTTACAGCAGCATGTGGATGCAAAGAACAGATGAACAAGGTGGAAACATCGAAAACATGCCAAATTTTTATAAAGAAAATCAGAAATCAATGTATAAATAAAACACTGTACTAAGATGATCGAATAGTTGGGCCGGGTGGTATAGAAAATATAGCCACCTCCACGACGCATGTCCAAGGTAGTTTTGAAAACAAGAGCTGTATTAAAAACAACAATTCGTTGTATGACCCAATAGAGTGGTAATGCTGTTTTCTTACTAAAAGTTGTCTGTTTTGCTCCAGCTATAGGAAATAAACATATTGTTTTATAGTTTAAATATGTTAAGCAGATAAATATAAAGGTCTAAGCAACACTTTTAAATACTAACCAGCTCTGTAGGAATTTTTTACTTTTTTTGAAAAAATGTCAAAAAATGACAAATTTTACCCAAAACTTCGATTTTTGGAGCAAAAGCGCAGACTCAAGCCATTTTTTTTCAGCGGTAAAATTTCACGCAGTTTATGTACTAGTATAAAGGCAACTTTTGGCACCTACCCGTTTTTGATTTTCAAAAAAAAATTTTTTTCGCTCCACCCTAGTGTATATATATATGTTACAGGCCAAATCCGATTTTAGGCCAAACTAGTTTATCCTAACGCCTATCGGATAAACTAGTTTTTTCTAGGCTAAACCGGTCTATCCTAAAGTCCATCGAATAAACTAGTTTTTTCTAGGCCAAACCGATTTATCCTAACGCCCATCGAATAAACTAGTTTTTCCTAGGCCAAACTAGTTTGGCCCAACTCTTATAGGATAAATTAGTTTAGCTTGCTGTTTATTGGTTTGAACTAGTTTATCCTAGGCCATTTCAATTTGGCGTGATTTTATAGAATTCTATGACCGCCTCAGCGCTAACATTCTAGTTTGTCCTAGACTGATGTAGTATATCCTAAGCCAATGTAATTTTAAGTGTTTTTAGCTCACAGGTGTCAAAGCCTGAGAAATAATGGCTTAGCAGGTTCTGTATGTATGTAAGCATGTATATATCTATGTACGTATATGAACGTAGCGCGATAATTCTTGATAGAAATGTCCGATTTGCTACAAATTTTGGATGTAGGTTCATTCTGTTAAGATGCTTTTCTGATAAGTTTTGGGAATTTATTGGATAAGAATAAGGTTGGGGCGAATGGGAGGCTAATTCCCCATCGTTAATTTAGAGAAATGGATTTTTCATGCAGAATTATCAGTTTTCATTTAAAATTTTAGATATAGGATCATTCTGACAAGACGCCTCCGTGAGTAATTGTGGAAGTTTATTGGTTTATTGGATGCTTATGGTGGATGTTCATTGTTTAAGCTAAATGGGGGGAAATGGGAAAAAGTAGTCCCTGTTACTTTATTTTTCGACGATGTTATTCTTTAAAAAAAATAAGGCTGTAATACACAATTAGTGTAAACAGCCTGTAAATACAAAGCCACCAGTTTAACTGGGCAATATTTCTTTTAATATTGATTTCGACTACTGTTCCATTGTTAATCTTGTGCAAAGTGGTTTTGACATTGATGTCATATCGCAGCATTCTTGCAGATCTGAAGTTACTATGATGCCGGTATTTCGAATCGTTGTGTAACTAAGATATCATTTCATTACTCTGCTTATGAGTGTTCTTTTTCTTTGGCGATATGGCGTCATACTTTTACGAATTCCACGCATCTGGAGATGAATGCCTGCATTCCAGTTTAAGTATTGCGTCATCGTACCGATGACGTTTGCTTGTTTCTGATTGGTTGTTTCGTATAACTGTATGCTTCACTGTTGCAGAGAACTGCCTTGCTATTTCCGTGTGATTATCAAATGGTATATAATTAAGCAACTTAATGTTTGAATGGCTCGTTTTCGACATGTAATATTTAAGGCATGATTCTGGTTTAATCAAAAGCTCATTTTAACCTGCTGTATTGTAATGCTAGTCTAGACTTATAAAAAGCTCACTAAATGAGCAGTGCGTTCTTTTGGCCAAAGTTATGGCCGGATTTTTGCTGTTATTACTAATCATGATTTTTAAATGTTTTTAATAAAATTTAGTTTAATTTATTCCCTGACTTTTTTCTGCGTATATGTGTACACCAATCCCTTAAAACTCTGCTTTAAGTGATTGTGGCTTCTAGGCTTAAATCTATTTTTGCCCTAGCAGCCCGTTAGACATCACCCCTGTATAATATATTTTATTCGAAGGTTTGTAGAATACTATTAGATGTTTGTACGGGTTGGAATTTCAAGACCTGGGCCCCGCCTTTCACGAAGAAAAGTTATTTTGCCTTGACCCGGTGTAAAAATTAAAAGTTCCCTGCCTGTGCAAAAATCAGTGAAATGAGACTCAGTCCAGCTCGATCTGGCCCTACTTCAATTCTTTAAAAATAATCAGATTTTACTTCACATACAATTAAGATTCCTTTAAAAAAATACTGCATACATATTTATTGGATAAATTTACAATTTATTTTTAAATTACGATAGGTTTGAAGAATGGAAAATACACAACGCATTATTGATTATTTAGATTTTTAGACCTTTCAATATTCAAATAGAGATTCATTGAATAATTAATGTAGTTCGGAATAAAAGAAAAAAGGGAGAGTTATAAACATCATAACTTTTGAATCTGTTAAACAGAAAGTAGATTTGTGAATATATTTCTCTTTCATTCCTTAAGGCTTTTCTCAAATCCCAAAGAGCTACATCCTGACACATTTATAAACTAATTCCTTTTCGGGAATGCTTAAGATTAACAGGCATTCTCACTCAGAAAATATGTAATCAAATGGCATTAAAAAATTTTTCATAAAAGCTATGTATCTTTGAGAAAATACTATTAAAGCTACGTTTTGAATCGAATTTTCGGTTACGACTTCACGAAAAAGAAAAACTTGACGCTGTGACAAGAAAAACTTATATGTCGAAAGGTAATGAATAAAGAAAATGTTGTTCGATTTCAAATTATATTAAGCTCAAAAAAGAAATAATAATAATAATAAATGCAATTCTGACCTCGAAACGGCACGAGTCTGCAGAAAAAATAAATAATAATAAGCAAACATCATGTCCAGTGGTTCATGTCTCTATGGTGGACATATGTTATAAGCAATGACTCTTAACACACATTTATAATTATTCTAGTGAAAAATATGTTTTTTACCGGCCATATACGACTTACAGCCAAATTAGATTAGCTTAGTTCAAACTATTTTATCCTAACGCCGATTGGATAAACTAGTTTTTCCAACGCCGAACTTCTTTATCTAAATGCCTATAGGATAAACTCATAGGATGTACTCATTTGGGTACTCAGGGACTGAAGAGGTTAAATGTGATAACATCAAACAAAAGTGGTAAAAGTTTGCATTATAGGCACAAGATATATGGACTTGACACCGAACATTTTGGACTATGATAATCAATTTATACTGTATCATCGATTGCTGGAGCAGTAAGTTTTTCCAGAACTTTTCGTAACTTTATCACATTTCACACAAAATAAGGTGCATGTCGTTCTATTTCCGTTACAATGTTTCTATTTTCCTCGAAATTATTATAGTCAAACCGGGGGTAGCTAGAATGAAACACTCTGTACTTGTGACTCAATAAGGAGTTTGAGACCTTATCTTCCTGTGTGATTTTTTATCCTTGTTTTATGCTTGATTTGTCATATCATTTTGTTTAACGATTTTTTGAATCACCTTAAATATTTGGTATATAAAATTTCAACATAAAACAGAGAACAATCGGCTTCATGATATACACTGGTGTCCAAAAGTTAAGCATAATTGGTAATTAAGTAAGTAATGAAAGAAATATAAATCGAAATGTGGTGAAATTCCATGTGTGTAAACAAAATAGTACGCGTCGTATATTTTCGCGAAGAGTTTTCCCCGAAATCGAACAAGGGACCGTCAACAAATTAAAAAAGAACGAAGATCTTTTGGATAACCCTGTCAAAACTAATGTAGCAAAAGCGTTCAAACTGCACATTATGATTAAGTGGCTTATTGTAATGTACTGTGTTTATTTTTATAAGGATAGCATGTATACTCGTAGAGAAATTAAGGTTTTTATAAAAACTGTCCTAAGTTTTTTGCTTATAATTTGCAGAGTTCTTAATATAAAATAATGTTCTTTTTTGAAAAACTCACAAACAACATTGTACACAATACCCTGTCATCAGAATTTAAAAATAATAAAAATTGTATAAAAAATGAGTAGGTTTTGTAAATAATTTTTCATTGCGCATGCGTCAACGATATCAAAATTTCATTTGCATATCTTGTTAGCTAAATGTATAGAGCAACTTCTGTAAAAGTTTCAAAAACATAGCTTGAAAATTCTGAAAATTATCGTCTATAGAATCAACTCAAAATCCGTTATTCCTAAAAGGAAGCAAAATATCAGGGGTTTTATCCAAATACAGTTGTACGTGCAATATTGTCTAGGCATGAAACAATGAAATATGAATACAGCCCCTCATCTTTTTGCTTCATTAGGGAATAAAATATTTTGATCTCATTCTATCAACGATAATTTTCAGAATTTTTAATCTATGTTTTTGAGACTTTTACAAAAGTTTCTCTACACATTTAACTAACATAATATGCAAATGAAATTTTAATAGCGTTCCCGCATGCGCAGTAAAAAATTATTTAGTAAACCTGCTCATTTGTCATACAATTTTTATTATTTTTAAATTCTGATGACAGGGTATTGTGTACCATGATGTTTGTCATATTTTCAGAAAAGAACATTATTTTATATTAAGAACTCTGCAAATTATAAGCAAAAAACTTAGGACTGTTTTTTATAAAAACCTTAATTTCTTTACGAGTATATATGCTATCATTATAAAAATAAACACTGTACATTAAAATAAGCCACTTAATCATAATGTGCAGTTTCAACGCTTTTGCTACATTAGTTTTGACAGGGTTATCCAAAAGATCTTCGTTCTTTTTTAATTTGTTGACGGTCCCCTGTTCAATTTCGGGGGAAACTATTCGCGAAAATATATGACGCGTACTATTTTGTTTACACACCTGGAGTTTCACCACATTTCGATTTATATTTCTTTCATTACTTACTTAATTACCAATTATGCTTAACTTTTGGACACCAGTGTATATGGGTGATTCTCAAAATAGGGGACAATTTCAAAAGTGAAATCTTAAAAAAATTACTGTTAGCAAAATTTCTGAAAAAAATTGGTGTCGTTAATATAGTATTAGGTGTACTTTACATGTAGTCAGCAGAGCTAAATATTTAAAAATTAACTTTAAAAAAAATAATTAGTATTTTTTGAGTCATGCTAATGACAAAACAAATTGCATGGAATAAATATATTAAGAAATTTTTATTTTCTTCCTGTTTAAATAATTTTTTCTATATTTTTTAGCCTGCCTTTTCAGCAAATGGTTTCCATTTTTACATATATACATATAAGGAGAATAAAAACATTACCAAAGAGCAAACTTTCTTTACATGAGCAACATTCTGACACTAACAATGTAAGAAGCTGTCTTAGTGATTTTCTGACAGATTTAATGCATATTTTAGGGATAATAAATGTAATACCTAAACTTATATGTAAAATTAAACTTTATAAAGGATACAATATAAGCACTGGTTACATTTATGCACATAGGAGTCTTTAGCATGGACAGAAAGACCATGCTAATGACACTGATATTTGTCCATGCTAATAACAAATTTTAATTTAAATAAGATTATGAGCCATAATATAATCACAATGCAATAGTCCTTTCTGGGGATTTTTAAAACACAAAAGTTCTATGCAAATAAGTAAAATAAAAATTTAACTATAAAATAAACATGAAAATTATTATCCATTCTAATGACATACAATTGATGTACGCCCCTGATATTCAACTTATATTCTTAAAATACAATACATGCTTCTATTTTCAGGCTGGGATAAAATGGCTACTTGTTGCCATGGAGAAACTTTATATTTTCAAACTATTGTCGTATGTGAAAATGAAATTTTGATTAATAACCAGCTGTTATAGTATGATCTTGTTTTGAAAATAGAATATGGAGGACAAACTTTAATTCTTTTTTTATATACTATAATTTTATTTTTAAAAAGTAATTTATTGGATAAATCTTCTCCTTGATTAATTTAAAGAAAGAATAACATTTGTTTTATTTTATAAACATGATATTAACTCTTAAAAAATGCTAGTATACACAAGGCACAGCTGCTGTGGGTATCCATGCTAATGACATTTTGAACATTTATTCTGTTATTTTAATGTGTTTTTAACTAAAAAATGAGTAATTCTTGAGTGCAAATAATGAATAATATTAAGACAAACATATCTAAATATAAAAACGTGACAGAAAACCTCTGAATTTTTTTTGTATGCCGAAAGACATAAATTGTCCCCTATTTTGAGAATCACCCATATATATATATATATATATATATATATATATATATATATATATAATTTCAATATAAAACAAAAAAACAATCGGCTTCATGATATATATATAATGTATTTCATGTTAGTCATGTTAGTCATCGACAATGAACCGCAGTCTATTTCAGATGACTTCAAGAAATTTATGCAAAATAACTGGAGTTATACATAAAATTTTCAAGCCATCCAGCAATGGTGAAGCAGAAAAATATGTATATGCTTTGAAGCAATCTCTTTGAGCAGTACAAGATCATCCTGGTAGTATCAATCAAAAGATTAATTGTTTTTTGTTAAAATTGGAGCAAATTGGACATCTAGAGCAAGTATGCTCTTAAAATGAGAGAGTCTAAAGAGAATTTACCTGATAATTCCTAACCCTAATGAAAGAATTGAAAACAAGATTAGGAATTATATATACTAGTACACGGAACCCGGGGTTCCCGGGTCACAAAGTAAAGGTGAAAAACTTTTTTAAAATTTAAAATTGGAAAGCCTAATATTTTTTTTTCTGTGTAATAGGCTTTTTAAACTGCCAACTAATTCCAAACAGCAATTTTATATGAAACATATTAATTATGTAATCATATACAGCTTTAAAAATTATCGGTACTTCCGTATTAGACGCAAGATAGAAATTATTAGCCAAAGATTTCGCCAAAGAATAAAATTGCATTCTCAGTTTTTAAAAACAACTAAGAAAATATGACACCCAGATATTCTTTAAAATACATTTTTGTAAAGCTTAATTGATGTATCTTTTATAAAATAA
Organism: Maratus speculifer; assembly: GCA_964019185.1. Taxonomy (NCBI): domain Eukaryota; kingdom Metazoa; phylum Arthropoda; class Arachnida; order Araneae; family Salticidae; genus Maratus; species Maratus speculifer. The sequence goes on along the minus strand of OZ025290.1, from coordinate 47,465,903 downwards.
GTAAACTATGTAAAATAAGTTTACAACGAACTAAAAGTCATTAAATTCATAGATAAAAACGAAATAAAACCAACAACATTCACCGGGTTTTATAGCTGACAATATATTGACATAACAGGTTTTTAATTACTATTTTTTTCAGTTGCTATGAAAAAATGACAACTAAAATATACAGTGATCTGTTATTTTCCATGGAGAAAAGAGATAGATGGAGGTGCAGTATGCGATTAAAACGGTTTGATGGGCGTTATTCTTCCAATTTAAGTCTCTCATTCGGCCCAAACAAAACAATCACGTGGAACAGAGACCGATTTTTTAACATCATTTTTTTCTAAATGAAAAAGATCTGAATATATTTTAGCGTTGTAAAATAGCATTTCATTGTATTATGAATTAAAATTGTATCGCTATAAGTTTTCTTTTTCTGTGAAAGCGCGCGGTTGTGTTTGATGCAATGCAGAGAATTTTAGGGTTACATTTTTGGTGTCACCTCCAGCCTAAACTGCATCTCTATTTTTTTTTCTTTTTTACTCTATGGCTATTTTTCCTTTCTTTCCCACATAAATGCGATACTCAAGTTGCCACCATTAGAGAAATTGAACCAAAAACTACAAAAAAATTAATATCTCAAAAACAAATTGAGATACAGATTTCTAACAAACAGCATTTATAAGTGATTTTTTTTCTCTAAACGATGGTATAAAGATTGAAAATGTGCAATGTCTAGAAGTTTAAAAATTTACAATAGCGAAAATTGCAAAACCTAAATTTCATCGGAAAGTATTGCCATTCAAAACATGACGTATGCGTTACGCACAGATACGTTTGGCCTTTATTATATAGATTTATTACATAGATTTCAATTATATAGATTTCAATGATCGGTATTTTGAAAAGGATGATAAAATAGCTGTCCGAGATTACTCTGCAGCTAATGCTAAATGGAAATTAGGTCATGTCATCAGCCGATATGGCTAATTATACTATACCATAAATTTTCAATGTAATTTTGTTAAGCGACATCTCGATTAAATTCGATTAGCAGGCGAAGAAATAAAAAATGATGTTCAATATAGTCGAAGAGTGGTAAATGTGAATGAATCATCTGATCCAACAATCATATCAACTGAGAGATATATGGAATCGAAAGTCACCTGTGACTTAAAACTACACTATGTGTAAATTAGTTAAAGATGACAAAAAGTATTTTAAAAGGTGTTAAGTTACTTTTAATCCTTAGTACTTTCAAAACTGACCTAAGATGCCACCTATGACATCCGAGGGTACTACCAATGATCTGCCTCCATCAATGCCAATAGTTGTATCTCTTCCAGCTGGCACACCCCAAATTGCTCCCAATCCAACGCAAATGAGACGATCTCGAAGGATCCGAAACCCACCAAAGAGATTGTGCTGTTGATTGAAAAGGGAGGAAACTGTCGTGTATGCAAAATTAACATTATGTACTTTAATGGCAATATGCGAAGTAACTTTTACTTGCTGATATTGGCAATAGTTAAAATAACAGAATTGTGGTATAAAATTATGGAGTATGTAGTATTATATTTTATGTTAGTGTTTGTTTGTTTAAATTATTGATAAATAGTGAGCGTTATAAATCTATAATTACTCAGCAATTATAGTGCACATAAGAACCCACAACTAATGGGAAAATTCTTCACAGTAAACGTCAATAAATAAATAAATAAATAAATATATAAATGACATTCTGAGTATACTTACGCAATTTAGAGCACGGACAGACAAACCGAATTCATAAACACTTTTCAACTGTGTTTGCAAGAGTTAAAGGTGATATGTATACTTACATTGCTTTTCTGCTACTGAGTGGTGTTGAAACTTATTCCAGATAAATCCATATAAAAAGAAAATTCTTTTCATGGACAAGCATTCAGAGAATGTTCAATGTTGAAAAGGGAATTGAGAAGAAGATGATATTTGAAGATACTTTGATACATCAAAAAACAAAATCGACGAGCAAAGAAATAAGTTAAATTTCGTTCTCAAAATAAAATTTGTTAAAATGAGTTTTGAAAAGATTGCCGCCGCTTCAAAGATTTATCGAATCTATGTTATTCCTATAATTGTTATCAATAGTTAGAAATAGTATTTTTATTAAATGAATTTACATACTATTTTAAATATGAATGAGAGAAAAAAACGTACATCTTATGAATGAAGTTCATAAAATTAGATAAGTAAAAAATATATACTAAAGACTTACAATTCAAAAATAAAATTTTTGACAATAGCAGTAACAAGTTTAAAATGTGTTAGTGGTCTGTTCAAAAGAAGTAAAGCTATTAATATGCATTTTTTAAAATTTAGTTGATTTTTTTCTGATACTGATTGCAATTGACTATCAGAAATGTTTCATTACAATATTAATTTTCATTATTAATAAATAATGTTATTCGGTAAATAACTCATAATATTAGTTAAAAAAGATTTCATAAGTTAAATTTACGATTAAAATTCTCAATTTTATTAAAAATATATTCTAACTGATATCAACGGGTGAAAACCAATAACTTCCTATGGCAATTTTTTAAATTTTGAGACAAATTTTATGCAGTACAACACTTCTGAAAAAAAAAATTAATACAAATATTCAATTAGACTTTCGTATAAATTGATAAGTTATGCTGTAGTGTATATTTTATTTTGACATGTGCTACTGTATAATGTGTGTCACTATTTTTGTACTCATATCTCTCTATATCTACAAGAAAAGTGACACATCCTGAAAAAGGAAAATTGACAGGAGAGGCAAAAGAAATTATGTGTGATTTTACTGTAACTTGAAAATATAGCATTTGGCTCTGCACTGTAAAAAAAAATTCAAGAGGTTACTAAAAATTTCTTAGTAAATTTGTATTCCACAGAATTTTTTAGTAACCATTACAAACTTTTTTTTTGCAAGTGAAACAAGCATTTCTTTTGTAAACTGAACAAAAGAATTTTTTGTATAACTAACTTAAAAATTTTTAGTATGAGCCACAAAGCAAATTTTAGTGATAGCTCCAAAATTACTTTTAATAACCATTACGTGCAACCGAAGCGGAGGAGCTTCCTTCGAGCTGCATCCAAAATTCTGAAGCGGAAGATTTTCGGCAAAACCGCAACAGATGGCAGCACTAAACATTCCTTACTGCTCCGATCGGATTTTCTTAGTTCCTTTATTAACGAGACACTACAGACATTCGGGGTGCATTTGGCTGTGGCAAGTTTCGAACCCGGGACCTTTTAGCGTGAAGTCCGTTACTATAACCACTATGCTATCAGGGCCACACCAACTGAGTTTTAGTAAGAGCTATTAAAAATATAAAACTATTAACTCTATTCGTTGCTAACATTTTTCTAGTGATTCTTACAGATTTTCTAGTAACCGACTAAGATTACTAAAAATTTTTTAGTAATTACAAGAATCATTAAAGTTTTTTTAGTAGATCGACCTTTTTTTTTTTTACAGTGTGCATGCTGCAGTAAAAAAGTGCATAAAATCATAAAACCTTTAAGAGGCCACACGATTCGCTAAAAAAGACCCGCATGATAATGTTAAGTCTATGGGAACTTTATTTTCAAATATCTTGCTCAAATTGTAGTATTTTTACATGATTTTTTCTTCATAGGATAGCTGAGGACGATCTACAACCGGGCTAGTTTTACTTTTTCAATTTTAATCTTTTTTTTTTTTTTTTTTTTTTTTTTTTTTAATTATGATAGTCTCAATTTCAAAAACCGGTTTCAATCTGCTCTGAAAGTTAAAATATTTTTTTTTAATCCGAAATCAAAATTGATAAAATGTAAAAACAGTCCGGTTGCAGCTATCCTATGCAAAAAAAAAAAAAAAAAAAAAAAAAAATCATGTGAAAATACTAAAATTTGAACAAGATATTTCAAAATAACGCCTTAACAATGATTAACATTACCATCCGGGTCATTTTCAGCGAATCGACTGACCTCTTAAGAATGAAAACGTAGGATGAAGTTTGAAGGGTTTAATAATTTTACATTCCCGCACAATCAATCTCTCTTCTCTGGTCACGAATGGACATACAGTGTAACAAATCAAGCAAATCCAAGGTCCCACAATGGCGTAATAAAGTGATTTTCGGCTTACCTACACTTATGAAACTTTTTGTGTAGCAATACATGCCTGTGACAGACCTATTAGTGAAATAAAACTCAAAGTGAAATTTTGCGTGATGTGTAAGTTTTCTAGCGGGTGAGTGATAGTATCTCCCTGTCTTAAAGGTGTTCTTGAATCAAAAAGGGCAACTTTGTGACATAAGTATTAATTTATTTTTGTTCGGAAATGCATGAAACTAGCAGGTGTCGTTATTCAGAACTGTGTAATTGCAATGAGTTTTCTATTTTTTTCTTTTATGCAATAGATTTTTCATAGCAAACCTTCAAAGTTGACGTTTTTGAACCCATTTCCCGACGGAAGCAAAAAAACTCATCGAAAAGCAGGAGAAAAATGGGTGATCATGTGATGGTAATCGTTGTTAACTCGATATGTAATTTAATTATCATAAAAAGGAAAACTAAGTTCGTTTCGAAATTGCTTCCATAGTCAGACCTTCAAATTTTGTAACTTTTCAATGAAAAATGAATTTGTGAATGTTTTGTATTTGTTGAGCGGAGCAGTTAAGGACAACCTTAATATTTGAAATACACTGCTCAAAACAATTAAAGGATATTTGAAGTTTTATATAAAATAAAGATATAAACGAAATTTTTTTTGCCGAAAATAGAAGAAGAGAATCACAAATGCAAATTTTTCTGGTTTTCAAACTGTGGAGTATGCAACTTTTGAGTTCGACGTCAAAAACGTCGCTTCAGCGGCAGCGAATGAAATTTGACTTTCAACTGGATAAAAGAGAATGAAGACAAGGATGATCGACATTCAGTGATTGCTTTGTTTCGATGAGTACGATGTCTCAGCGAAGTCATTAGATTCAGAAGCTTGGAGAATTGTTGGTAGGTTAGAAGGGCGCCAAACTCAAGCCGAAGTAGCGCAAGCTATTGGAGTGTCACAAAGTGTCATTTCCAGGATCTGGAACCGTTTTTTGGAGAGTGGATGTGCAGGCCGTAGACCAGGGCAAGGTCGTAGACGGGCAACAATGCCCAATGAAGATCGGTATTTAGCGTTAACAGCTTGGAGACACCGAAACATGAACGCTACTCTTCTCCAACAACACCTTCGCTCGACTACAGGCACCACGATATCAACTCAGACTGTCCGAAACCGGTTCCATGCTGTAGGTCTGTATGCTCGCCGACCGATGGTATGTGTTAGATTAACATCAAGGCATCGTCGCGACCGCAGGGAGTGGGTAACCGAGCATGTCAACTGGAGGAGAAATGAATAGAGCAATATGCTGCTTTCTGACGAGTCCCGTTTTTCTGGGCATCCGGATAATAGGCGTATTTTCATCTGGAGGGACCGTGGCAGTAGAAATAATCATGCGTTCGTGCACGAAAGTGTCAGATTTGGCGGTGGAGGAGTGTTGGTGTATGGTGGTATCTGCATTGACGGGCCCACTGACATCTACATCATTCGAGATGGAGCTCTGACTGGTCGCCGATATAGGGATGAGATCCTCAGACCTATAGTAGTCCCTTACGCTGCAGCAATCGGAGATAACTTCATTTTAATGGACGATAACTGTAGGCCACGATTTCAACTCAGACTATCCGAAACCGGCTCCATGCTGTAGGTCTGTGTGCTCGCCGACCGATGGTATGCGTTAGATTAACATCAAGGCATCTTCGCGACCGCAGGGCGTGGGCAACCGAGCATGTCAACTGGAGGAGAAATGAATGGAGCAATATTCTGTTTTAACTGCAGGCCACATCGTGCAAACCTGGTGGAGGATTTCCTTTTCGAGGAAGGAATCGTTCGAATGGAATGGCCAATGTGTTCTCCAGACATGAATCCAGTCGAGCACATTTGGGACGCTCTAGGAAGACGAGTTTCTGGCCGCCAACAACCCCCACAAACTCTACAGAACTGGATAGAGCTCTTCTGGAAGAGTGGGGCAGAATACCCCAACTCGTCATTAATAGACTCATTGAGTCCATGCCTCATAGGTGTTCAACGTTGCTGGCCGCCCGTGGGAACCATACCGTCTACTGAAAATGATTTTCTTTGAAGAAAACACCTTTTCTTATTCTTTTTTTCTCATATGCACAAATTGTGTTTTTTTCCTTTTGTACACAAATGCACAATAAAATGCATTTTTTCTGCCAAACATGTGTAAATTATTCTCATATAACCTGCTATGTCTGTCGACCATGTATCAATCAGCTAAAAAGTTTCCCAGATACAAAATCCACCTAAAATTGCAATATCCTTTAATTGTTTTGAGCAGTGTATCATAGTACCATTAAAATAAACCGAAATTAAATTGTCCTCTTATATCGTAATGTAATGAAATTCTTTGTACATCAGCGTAGCGAATTATAAATGCTACTTTTTGTATACTTCTGAGAAAGTATATTGTAGAAATCGCGGATGAATATCAATCTATTTAAGATATGGTATTGGTGATAAAATGTATTGTAAGTAACATCCATTCAATTTCCCTTCATAGAATATCATGTAATGTAATTCTTTTTTATTAGCTTATAACCGTCTTACAAATGATTTTTAATACTAAACTTTCTATACTAAACCTCAATCACACTTAATTAAGTTTATTTATGAGAGTTAGAACACTGACTCATCAAATAACTAAACCCTTTTCAACTTCATTGGAACTGCACTATTTTAATTTAAATATTAATGAAATGTAGCATATACCTTTGTTATGCACAGCGTAGCAAAACTATGTAATGTAATATTAATAATAAAAGTTTCCAAATCACAACCAGCTGAAGAATATGAATGTGCTTCATTTCGAAAAGACACAATCAGTCATCCTAGTGATGACATCATAATGAAAAAAAAACTTGTACTAACTGTGGAATATTGCTAATTTAATGAAATATAAGAAAATTTGAAAACTATAGGCTTCAAAGTCGATTGTTCATGTCATATTTATATACTAATTTCTTTTTTTTTTTCTCGAAAAAAAACGAAAGAAACCTAAGGGAATTTTTCCTTGTCTTTTTTTTTTGGGGGGGGAGGGAGGGCGGAATCGTGTGTGAATTATTTTTGTAAAAAGTAACATTATTCGATAAACAAATACTTAGAAACCTTCATTATACAATTTTAATATTTCTGCTAATGATACAAAACTGACAGGAAAAAACACAAAGATGATCTAATTTCATATTCTGTAAAGGAAACAGATTTCGAGACAATATTTTTTTTTTCTAGAAAAGATTTCTTTGACAATTTTAGAGTGATAGTGACCTTGCCATCATATATGTATTAGTAAATAATGTGACAAACACGCTAGAAATTTTGTATCTAAGACAATATTATGGCTACAGTATAAATTTTACATTTATATTTGACTTTTTTTTCAGGTTGATGATAAAATTTAAAATACATTTCAATATTTTATATCATTAAAATGTTTAAATAATTTCTGTTTTCTCAATGCTTTCTTGTCTCTAGAATAACGACGAAATAAGTACTATACAATTGTATTAACTAAGATACACAGGTTTCCATAGGTTTTTATGCATTTAAATAAATATGTGTTCGCTATTTATTCTTACCTTATTCTAAAAGTACAAGATAATTGATTAGAAACAGAAAATGGGTAAAGCTAATAATTAAAAATAAGCACATATGCCGCATAGTAAAAGATGAATCAAAATATGAATACGTAGCACAAATAACATGTGTAACATAATAGAAATATAATCTATAATATTCCAATTGTTCCAGAAAAAATATCAAAAGAGGAAAATTCTCCTCATCACCAAAACCATATTATTATATTAGTGATAATACCACTATGATTTGAGAAGTTTTGCGTGTTATCACAATGCATATTTATTATTACAAAACATATTTAGTTGGTAAATGATTACACATTACGGAAATACTTCATCATTATTATCATCTGTAGCACATTCATGTATTAAAGGAAAGGTTTTTAAATATTTAGTTGAAAAAGTTCTAGAATTTTGCAAAATAAATAACCTTTAATCTTCCAATACGGAGTCAATTTGACCTCATTTGGACATTCTGCAGTTTTTTTTTCTCACTTTGAATATATATGATAAAAATAATAATATGAATTCTTGAAATTATCATATGTAAAAATCGCCTTCATGATTTTATCTATTTAGTAATTTTTGCACTGTTATTTTTTTTTTGTCGTTGTTGTTGTTTATTTATGCGAATGGGGTCACATTGGCCCCACCTATAATATATGAATCAAAATACTTTGACAGCCAGAGAACAAATGAAATCTTTTAATCATTCATCACACTTTAATAGAAAAAAAGATATCTCTTAATATCCTGCCAAATGTAGTTCGTTGAGAATGCAGCATTATCATGCAAGCGTGTGTAGGACCATTATTCATTTCTGTACTTCTTTGCTATTTTATTGAGTTGTGTGTGAATTTCGTTATCTACACTATTAAAATCCGACCTTATGTATGTATGTATGTGACGCTATCTCCTCCGATCGCGGAAACGGAGAAACGTCGCGTTTGTTTTGAATTGGAGGGGAAAAAATCCCGGGATTCCGAGTTGCCCATTCGTGCGTCTCTCCGTCCGTCTGTCCGTCCATCTGTCCGCATATAACAACTCAAAAACTACCCAACCGAATCGTTTGAAACTTAAAATATAAAATTATTAGCTAATTTTGCGAGTCATTTCAAATTTTATAAAAATCGGATGCATAGTTCAATTACAAGAACAATCAAAATTATTACATTACTTTACGGTCAATGAAGAAAAAAGTTTCAAGTGCATTTTAATGGTCTTGCACTCTTTCGAACATAATAAAGTTGATATGCATCTATGAAGTTTATACTATAATATACATAATGTTCAATCTTTGGTGCAAATAATATTTCTTATTGATTTACAAGGCCACAGAAAAGTATTCCATTGCATACAAGCGATTATCATGTAACTGAAAATTGTTTGTTAAGAGATTATTAGAATGCGTGTAAATTATATTAAAAATTTTAATCTTAAACAAAGAGTTATTGTATCGTATTGCATCTTAATATTGCTTGTTGCAGCAAGTACCATTTATAATAATTTCATATTGAAAAATATATTTTCATATATTTAGGCATATTCCAAAATCAAAACTAGATGAAGAATGCTGCACTAATACATTTCAACATCGGAGAAGTTTTTGTTTCCATAGCAACAAAACTGAATCAACAGTGCTCATTCGGACTTAATTTTGAGATTGGAATAAATTTAATTAATTAAATTTTCACTTTAACTCATAAAATTTCATTGTTAACATTCATTATAAATATATATATGATAAAATTTTAGTTATAACAAAATAAAACCGACAAAACTAAAGTTATTTAAATAAATATTTTAAAAAATAGTTCAACATGAAGCATTTTTACCTTAAAAAATATTTGACAAAAAAAAAGAGCATTATTTGAAATTTTATTTCGTCGCGAACCAGTGATAAATTGCCAAATGAACAAATGTTCATTTTCTTACGAATGTTCTTTTGGGGTTCGGCCAAATTTTTTTTTATAAACATATCTATCTTATATATCCACATGAGAAGAACATTCTGTAATTTTTTCATATTTGTCTGAGTATGCCCGTGTGAAGGCCTTCCTTGTTAAGCATCTCGGAATATACCCATCCTGTTACTTCTCGCTCGTAATTGTAGTCAAGAATGCATTCTCAGCACGAGAGGAAAATCTTCATGAGCAACAAGCGATTGGCAAACATTATATGAAATTCATCATAGCATCGGCAATACGGTATACAGATGTAATTTTTGCATTCATGAATTACGCCCAAAACACTGAGTTTTTTACTTCCATGAAATTTGTCATTGTTAACTGCGTATAAAACTAATAGAATGAGGCAGTGTAAAATATGGGACTCAAACGTGGGTCATTAGCATAACGAACTAACGTTCTACCATTTTTTGCTACGGATGCAAGACATTAGAGAGTTCCGAGACACATTAAAAAATATATATTTATCGAGTTAAAATTTAAAAAAAAATTCGTAATAGTTAACCGTATTATTAATAAACAAAATCAAATGGTAAAACTTATTGTAATTTTATATTAAAAAAAACCCCTTAAAATTTAAAATTTATTAAAAAAATTGGGTAGATTAAAATTTTTATAATTTGAAATATCGTATGTAGAATTTCAATTTTTTTTTTCAGTTAAATAAACAGAAATATATAATCTTTAATTTTTATACAACTTTTTCAAAAATATTTATTTAAAAAAATTAAAATATTTAAATTAAAAAGATAAAAAAATTAGGTAACTTAAAAAAAATCATATTTTTAAAAGTAAATATATTTTTTTCAAATACACTGAATCAAAATTAAAGTAAAACGACTGAAAAAAACATGTTTCAAATTTGAAACATTTATCTTAAACGATCATGAGTTATAACAATTTAAATTGGAGAAATGGTGAAAGAACCCATGATGAAGAAAATCGTATATTCTTCATGAAAACAACATTTTCAAAAGAAGTTGTTTCCATACCAACCACTGCCTGAAAACTAGATTTTAAAACTAAAGCAAATTGTAAAAAAATAATATTTCGTGTTTTAATTACACTATAAACATGATTTTAACGTCATTTTAAGCAAGAAAAAAAAAAAAAAAAAAAAAAAAAAAAAAAACATTTTTAATGCAGTAATTTTATTTCTAAAATTTGAAAATTTTTGTGTCCCGGATGCCCTTAAAACTCTTTTCAGGATAATAACAGTGAGGGTACCACGCTGGTACATCTTCTGAGTAGTTCAATTAGTAGAACATTGGTGCGCTATACCAATAATTAAGATTCGAGTTCCTGCTTGGACACTATTTTACTCTGTTAGCTTGACGTTTAGATAGCAATACAAAAATTTATGCAGTTAAGGGGACAGTTTAACTTTTATACAATTTTGTTTATATTAAATATATATTTCAAATGATGAACTTTCTCTATTTCAATATTCAACAAAAAATACATTTAAAAAATCAACTGCCTAATTTAATTAAAAAAAAAAATTAAATATTTATATATTTCTTTTATTTAATCTATACTATATTTTTAATACTGAAATTTTTCCCAACGTTTTTAAGATTTTTAAATGTTTATTACACACGATGCACGTTAATTTTTATTGTAGATACAGCTAATATTACATTTAACATAATTGTTTTCTGTTATTGTAGTTTTAAACAATAAAATGTAACGCATCTTCATATACTTTTATTTTAAAGAAAATAACAAAAAGCACGAAAGCTAATTCCACGCACAGGTTTATCATACATAGATAATAAAGAACAAATACAAAAATACATAAATCTCTATCTCAAATACAACAACAACAACAACAACAAAAAAAAAAAAAAAAAAAAAAAAAAAAAAAAAAAAAAAAAAGAAGCAGAAGTCTCAACATTTTTAAACATCTGATAGTGAAAAGAATATGAAAATGAAGAAAAAGTCATTTAAAGTTTTAATTTGTGTGGGTAATTGTGCTGAGTGTATTAATAAAATTTACAATATCTCACGATATAATCACTGTATTAATAATAATAATAATAATTTTAAAAAAAAGGACATTTTTGCGGAAATTGTATTGGTAATAGGGACGCCATTACAATTTTACTGTTTTCAACAGAAATATTTCCGTAAATTAAAAGAAAGGGAAAAAACGAAAATTCGGAAAAAAATTTCGTTAAAAAACAGAAAATTGTTCTAGCGTCCCGATTACCAATACAATTTCCGCAAAAATGTCCGTTTTTTTTTTTTTTTTTTTTTTTTTTTTTTTTTTTTTAAACTAATTTTGAGGCAAATTGTTGCCTTAAATTATTCAATATTTCGGCAGTAATTCTTAATAGCAATTACTTTTTATCTGTGTAATTTTCAAACAATTACACATTAAGGAAATATTGCAAAGTCATCATCTGAAAGTTGTAAAAAGTATTAAATAAAACATTATTATCATAATTAATTGAAAAAAAACCCGTATCTTTTGTGAATTAAAAATGTGTATACATTAAAAAGCCATATCAAGATTGTCTCGCGAAATTCAGGTAAATCATATGCTTTAATCAGGCCCAAAGTGTTGTTTAACATTTTAATCCATAACAGCTTGAAATGTCTCACTCAAATGATTCCGAGAACATTGACATAATTTAAAGTGTAAAATGTATTATAAAATCTAATCATTTATCGTATGTTTTGAACTTCAAACATTTACTTTTATTTAAATTTAAATAAAACACGATACTCGTTTGCTTTAAAATCCTAGTTTTTTAAAATTTTGTAAAATATTAACGTCTGATTATAAAATGCGATTCTTATTTAATAGAGAATTTAACATAGATTAATCAATACAAATGTAATTTATATTATTTAATTATTATGAGCGTTTCACTCAGCATACGTAATGAAATGAATAAATATTTTGAGCATAATCATATAGCATATGCAATCACTTCGATAATGCTAATTCATATTTCGTCAACATTTATTTTAAGCTGATAAATATTTCTCAAAATTAAATTATCGTTGAATGTATGTTTATTTATTTAATAACTAGCCTCCTTTGGCGACCAGTTTGGTCGCCCTTAAGTGTAATGCTAAGTATTCTACGAAGTTATTTTTATTCATAATTCAATTTATTTGTTCAACCCTTCCTCAAATTCGAAGATTCTGGCAGAGAAATAAATAATTCAAAATATTTATCTTAGCTGGACTCAGGGATAAACCGTCAAACATTGTTCCAGCCGCATTTTTTCGACTGATCATCCCCTGGACCAATTTCACCAAATTATTCTAATTTACATAATTTTCTTTTAAATAACGAAAGAATAAATAAATTAGTAAAGTATTAATAAAAATACTAATTAAAAGTCTAATTAAAAATCACTTGGTGACGTAACAAACACGTATATATACTGTTTAATATCAAGTCAATTCAATATTTTCCATCATCCATTATTTGTAATTAATCTTATAGTTTGGCGATGTTTTTTTGATGGACGTGATAATCAAGTAGTTCCTCATAATATTACATCTGCAGAAAAATATCATTTAAAAAAAAGGCCGCAAAATCTAAATAATAAAAGAAGACTGCAACATTTACATTGAAACATTATTCGCCAAAAATCTCGACCTACCTGCCCCCCCCCCCCAAAAAAAAAGGGATATAGAATTTTTTTTAATATTTTGTATTTAATAAAAGTATATTAAATTTCTGTTTTGAATGCGATTGGTCTTTGACAATTTTAAATATAATTGGCGATTAATAATGTACGATGATTTACGGTGATCTACATAAATTACATCTAAATACCAAATTAACTGACGATGAGATAGGATATTTGATTCATTAAATATTGCATAAATGGGATTATTTACATTTCACTCCATCAAGAAAATTTTTTAAACGTTGAATTGTACAACACTTCACTTAACAAATTGACACTAAAGTTTGATTGCGTTACATGCTCGAATTATTTTTACTCGAATTAATTCATTGTTGGAGAACTTGCTATGGGAATTATTCCCTCCTTAAATTAATATTTTTTCACTCATTGAAGAATAAATCTTCTGTGTTTGCTTTGATTTAAAGAAATATTGGGTTGTTGATTTAATTTTCACCGAAGAAATCACAAAATATCTATATATTTCAATGTAACTCATTTCTCAAACATATATATATATTAAACCATCGCCATAAAAATATAACTTTAAAAAATATAGCTAAAAAAATGTACCACATGCATCATATACGCATCACATTGGCGCGATAATTTTATGACACCAATTCGGCGAAAACAACGTTTTCAAATACCAGTTACAAATATATTTTTAATTATTTTCTATTATTTTAAAAAGGAAGTAATAATAAATAAAAAAGTTTAGTGAATAATTACAGAACAAAATTATTTATATCTTGTTAAAAATGAAAATAAAAATAAATAAACAACATCAGCCGGGTTACCATGTGAGGCATAAAATCGCCATTTTGTTGCAGTAGCGCAAATGACATTTGTGACAAAAAAATTTTTGGTTAAAACTGGCTGCTTGGCATATGAAAAGCAAAGCGGTCACCTCGGCAAAATATCGATGACAGCCAAATGTTTTGCGCATAATAATCCGAACAATAATTGACGACTTGTCACTTGCGTCTGTTAACATTAAAGCTAGAGTATAAAAGGGGAAGAGAATAACCCAGAACTGTTGATAACAGTCACATGACTTAGGCTTTTATTATATAGATAAGGGCAATAACTCAATTGCCCATTATAGAAAGACTAGGCGTGACAGAACTGGGATTAAAAACAGGATATTTTTTAAAGCTTGTACATTCGCCTACTTTTGTTTATTTTAAGTTAATTTTAGTAATTGAATGACATTTTTGCGTTTATGTATTGGATGACAATGTCTTTCGCAGCCCCCCTCTGCCCCGGATACTAGGGGAAGCAGGACGTTTCGGTCCCGAGACATTTCGGTCCCTGGCCATTTCGGTCCCGAGACGTTTCGGTCCCGAGACATTTCGGTCCCGAGACATTTCGATCCCGAGACGTTTCGGTCCCGAGACATTTCGGTCCCTGGACTTTTCGGTCCTCAGACATTTCGGTCCCTTCAGCAAGCTGAAATTTTGTGCACGGGAAATATCTGACATAATTTTATAGGGAACATTTTAGAGTGTTGAATTCAGGGGCGGGTCATTCCCCCCAGAGCTATCAATGCCCCCCCCCGGAAATTTTGAGATTTTGTGTTTTCAGTGGTAAAAAAGTGTAATCCCCCCAGGACTCTATTGAATCCCCCCGGAGCCACAGAAGTCCCTCCCGGAGAAAAGTGTCTGAATTCAACACTGGTTTTTTAACTGAAAGCCACATAAAGTTTTAGTGTAATGCGATTAATTAGAAGTAACAAGTACCCAAAAACCGCTTACACGTATAACTCGGATCCAAACTCAAACATATTGCAGCGGATCCAAACGCCATGCAAATTTCATATGACAGAAGTAATTGTTTTCAGGAGTGAGGGGAGGATTGTTCTGTGGATTTATATAGAAGTTCCTCAATCATGATGATCTGGTAATTTAAAAACACGTATAAGTCGAATTTAATTTGCTTAAGCAAATGTCCATGGCCTACACATTTTCAGTTGCATATAATTTGTACAATATGTGTTTAATAATGAAAAAAAATCTGCAAATAGTTTTAGAAATCTTTATTTCATCCTATTATTTAACGGCACATCATTTTTAGATTATGGCATTTTACAATTTTTTAAAGGTTTTTTAACATGGAATTGAGATAAAGCCACATTATTTTTTAAGTTCTGCATCGGGATTGACTAAAACATTTTATTTTTTAAATAATTATTTTATTTCGCTATTAAAATAACGATTTAAAAGTTTGCGTTAATCTTTTTACATATAACAATTATTGCTACGAAATAACTTTTTACGTGTAACAACCTTTTTACATATAACAATGCAGGAATTACAAATCCTTTTTAATACATTAAAAATTTTTATGCTTATTACATTCAAAAACTACGAGCGAAATAAACACAAGTCAAATCTGGGAGGTCCGTCCGCATTTGAACACCAGAGTAAAAAGGACATTGTATTATAGAATGAGGGATTTCATGTGACAAGTGTATAAAGATCAAGATAAGTAGAATAAAGCTAACTACCTAGCTTTTCCAGCTATCTTGTATAAAGATTACTATTTGTTCAGATGGGCGTTGACAATTGATTGACATGCATAATTTTTGCTTAAAAGAGGTTAATAGTAGTACTTAGCTGGTACTTATATGCATATATTTCAAATTTTATAGGAACACCAACATAAAAAATTATAAGTGTTTAAAAATTCCCGGCACTCGGTTTTGATATTATTTTATTAAATGATTAACATAATCTTAGAAAATTTTAAAGCATTAATAATTATGCTGTTAAATTAAAAAAAAATTTAAAATTAAATTATTTTTATCAAACATATTTATTAATAAGAATTCAAAATTATTTTAACTATTAATTGTTTAAGTGACTTATTTATCAATTACTTGTTTAAAATCTAGTTTATAGTTCTTATTATAGCAAAAATGAAAAAAACATATTTTTTAAATTTCAGCTACTATAATGTTATCAAGTTCATTAGGATATATAAAAATTATAAGGATTTTCAAAATAAATATGTTATTTATTCATTTATTGGTTAGTTTATGATATTTTTCTTACCCTTTAAAAATAATTAATTAATATATGATTGCTTTTTGCGAACTGTAAACTATAACTTTGTTTCAGAAAATTTAAATCTGCATCTGGATAATAATGTTACCTAACACTGTTAAGAAATATTTTTACGCATTGTTACAGTGTTGCATTATTATGTTTAATTAATTATTACGTTACGTTACTGATTTTTCAATAACAATAATAATAATAATAATTTCCTTTTTTGAAATAAATAATAATTTTTGAATAAAAACTTATGGTGATGAATAATTGCTATAAATTAAATCTCAAAACAGTTAGTGATTTTAAAATTAAAATCAAATTAATATTTTATTAAATATATGTATTTTTAATTTAATGAATCTTTATTTAATTAAATTGATAAAATTATTAATACGCATTTCGAATTTTACTTTAAATAAACTCAATAAATAATATGTTTTATATTCAATTTATCATTATGTTTTGTAGTAGCTATAAACTGAAACTTATTGTTTACCTGTTTATTTATTTTATATTTAAAGTTACTGAATTTTAAAACTATTAATTCAATCAATAATAAAATTAAAATAAGAAGTGTCAATTTTTTTTCTGTGAAAGTGAAAGCAAAAAGGTAATGCAAATAAATAAATAAATAAATAAATAAACGATAAATTAAAAAAACTTAGTTTTGTCAGTTAAAATTTGAAAATAAAATTATTTAAAATAATAATTACATTATTATATAAAATGGAAAAATAATCATTTTATTACAAAGAAATAAGCCCACTTTCAATAAAATTAATTCACAAAAATTGTCTTCATAAAGTTAGAAAACTGTGAAAAAAAAAAAAAAATTGCAACCAATAATTATTACATAAAAAAGGTCGTTGGAGCATTTTTATTTTTTAAACAAAAAATTTTCGTAGCACGCCTAGTTAGGAAATCACTAATTTAAAGACTCTAAGAAAGTGTGCTAAAATAATCAATAAAATATGTATTTTAGTTTTTTGTATAGATAAAATACCTAATACAAAGAATATATGATAAAACTTAAAATATTCATTATGTTAAATAATAATAATAAAGACAGTGTAAAATTATATAACATTATTTAATCAAATTTTCAACTTGCTGTGATTTTATTATCACGAGTTACAATAGATTAAACTTATTGGACTATTATATTCAGCTTTGTATAAAATTTGAGGGAAGGGGGCAGGAGAATAAAAATATTAAAAAAAGCCAGAACAATGTTGAGCTTACAGCGTTTAGTAGGCCTTCATCAATCAGAAACCAAGTTATAAGGTGACCGATAAAGAAATAGCAAGGGACCGAAATGGCAAGGGATCGAAAGGGCCAGGGACCGAAATGTCTCGGGACCGAAATGTCTCGGGACCGAAATGGCCAGGGACCGAAATGTCTCGGGACCGAAATGTCTCGGGACCGAAATGGCCAGGGACCGAAATGTCTCGGGACCGAAATGTCGTGTACCCGATACTAGGTGCGAGTGCCGACACAAACATGGCGGCTGCAGAAGACGGACTTTTTTTAGCGTATATATGGTCCCTTAAACTTTAGTACAATTTTTTTCTAAAGTTTTTTACTGTTTAGTTTTCTGAGATTAATTTAGTCAAAGAAATCTTTTCATAATTTAAAGGCTTGTACACCGTACTTACATAAAAAAAAAAATCTCCCTCAGGCAGCGGCCATTTCTGAGTCACTGCTCAGGCATGATATTCAGGGAGTGGCGTACAGTGAAAGACAGTGCATTGGCATTCAATCAAATCATCGTCTTTCAATACATAAATGCAAAAATGTCCTACAGTTGTAAAGAATATATTCAAATGAACAAAATTAGGCAAATGTGCATGTTTAAAAAAATGCCAGTATTGTACTTATTTAATGGGAGAGTTTAAATCATATAAAATCTTAAACTGTAATTGCTTTCAAAAAAGGACTTTTATGAACGGCGAATTTTATGTGTGTGAAAAGAAAAGAAATACTAAAATCGACATTTCCGTTTTGAAAACTTTTTCTAGATAACAGCAGTAACTCAAATGATATAGTGAAATTTTGTGGCTTAAAATTAGATTTTAAAAAAAAAAGAATTCCAAATGTAAAAGTATAACAGTGACCCTCTGTATAAAAATCATGTTTTTGTTGTTTTCAGTTGAAAAAGTTTGAAATCATTTTCCATTGGCTGTTTCCCCTGACTGTCGAGCAAAAGGGCAAAATTGTAATTTTTTTTCTCCTCAATTTATTTTAAATGTTAAAGAAAGACGGATTTTCTATTATGGTATATATATATATGTAATAAAACGACGACGATGTTCTATAATAGTGTATAATCACTAATAGAATACCATGTTGGTTGTAGAATACTACTATTCACTAAGATTCAATAGTGGGATGAGCAGTCGTTCTGGTAAGTGGATAAGCCATGGATTTGTTCTCGTAGGAGTTTCTCCAATAACAATGCAAGAAAATCAGTGTTTTAGTTCTTTATTATTTAGAGCACGAACTTAAGTTACTCCACAGATCACCGTTCCACACATCTATCACTACGGCCTTCGCTCACTAAGCTGCAACATTCCGGCGTTCTACAATCTCGGAAAAAATGACATTTCTAATTCAGCGGAGAAATAAAACGCGCGTCTTGATAGTTTAAAGAAAAGGTGCATTCTACTCTCCTGAAAAGCCAAATGAAAAAATCATTTTCACGACAAAACTAGCGCCCTCCTACTCCGCGTCAATCATTTTAAAAATCCAATCAGGATGGACTCGAGCCTCTAACGGACAAAATGATCAATTCTAATTGGCCGTAATAGGCGGTCTACTGGCAAGAACTATATTTTTTCCTCGGAACACTAAGCCCTTTAGCAACGCGTAGTAACACTTGTCACGCGATGTTAAAAAATAAAAAATAAAATTAAAATCGCAGGAATATGCCAGAAAGTAAAAAGCTTACGAAATACTTCCCGCCTTTTTGAGAAGCAAGAAATAATTTATTAATAACTAAAGTAAGAAAAAGAATTTTAGCTGTTACAAGACGAAACTAAGATTGAAATATGTTCCACAAATTTAGAATTGAAGCTAAGAGAGAATAAAAAAAAATGGCGCAATTTTTTTTTTTTTTTTTTTTTTTTTTTTTTATTACAAATCCCCCCTCCCAGAAAGACGGGTGAAAAAGTAGGTCTGAGACCTGCAATTTCACAGAAAGGGAGATGATGCAGACTTAGCTCACGAAGTTGTTGATATAAGTAATAATAATTAGATACTGAATAAAAAAAAATTTTAAATTAATTTCTCTTTTTTATATAAATATAGAATTCAAATTTAAAAACACCAAGGTGATGCGTGGAATAACTTCAAATTTAAATACAATAAAATAGGCTTCAATACAAATACAAGATATAATCTTGTTTAAAGTACACATCAAAAAGTAATTTGAAAATATAAGCAATTACCCATAGTAATAACATAAAAATGAAACATAAAAATGAAAAACAATAACGTTAAATTCTTTTTTAACAATGTCAAATCTAGAAATCAATTTTTAAAAGTTTATTTCAAAAATCTTCTTAAAGTCATATTTGGAATGGCATAGTTCATTACCTCATTTTAAGGATGGCTAATTCATTTAACTGTCCAAATTCATCAGCTAACATTATAATATTAGTTCAGTTTTTGTGTGAGTAAGTCCTTGAACATTCATAACAGTTCCATTTTGGAATCTTTGTGAAAATACTTTTATAATTGTATTTTTAATTAATAACACATTTTATAATATAGTAATAATAAAATTTAACAATGTAAATAATAAACAATATAATTAAGAAACATAATAAGGAAAAATATCAATAATAATAAATATCATAAGTGTAAGTAAATCTCATAATGGGTATAAGTAAATCTCATAATGGGTATAAGTAAATCTCTTAATAAGTAATAATAAATATCACAAAAGACATTCTTTAAATACTTAATCTCGTTTATCTCATCTCATATTTTTGGGATGAAATATAGAGAGAAGTGGAATAAAATAAAAAATGCAATCAACTATGAAATCATTTACTTAATCTGGTAATCCGAGTACAGGATTAAGTAGGAATACGTACAAAAAAAAATTAAAATATAATATGATAAATTAAAATAAAATAAAGATAAATAAAAATTTTGTTCATGTTTGAGAATGCACGTGACCTTTAAACTACTAAGATTCTTAAAAAGAAATATTAATAAATGATAAAAATAAAAAACAAGATCTATTCATGTCAAATAATTACGCAATAAATATTCTCTCGGTGTGATAAAACATTGCAAGATGCAAGTAGGAAAGAGAAAAAGAAACAAAATTATATTATAATTGACATGTAATTGGACTGGAATGCAGAAGCAAAGAAAGAGAGAAAGAAAAAAAAAATATATTAAAATAAAGTGATAAAAATTTTGTTACTTGGCAAATAATTAATTTAATAATTGATAGATTAAACTTAATATTACAAATAGGTTCAGTTGAAAAAAAAAGTATTCTAAGTAGAGTAATTCAGTACAGAATAAGAAATTTCCACTTTGTTCGTCTACGCCGGCATAAATAAACAAATATAAAAATTTCCAGACAAGTGACACTCTCGCTGCAGTCAAGAGATATCATTGCCATTCTGTGAGAATTACAGGATATTATCTGAATTAAAATATGAAAAGAAATTTACTGTTTAAGAGAAAAAATTATAAAATGATAAACTAGAGATATAGTTTAAGCTACAGTTTTTACCTGAGTTTGTTGTTGTTGATTAGGGGGTTGTTGCTCATGACTTAATTTAAATTTATCAGGGGAATAATAAGGCCTTAATTTAGATACATGTACTATTTCTGAACTTTTGAACTGTTTTTGCCTATCAATTTCAAAATTTACTTCGGATAATTTGTTAAGAATTTTATAAGGGCCACTAAATACTTGTGACAACTTTCTAGTATTAGGGTACTGAAATTCTTCATAGATAACTAGATCTCCTATTTTAAATTTTGGTTCGATATAATCTTTATCATAATATCTTTTATTTTTTAAATGAAATTCATCAGTTCTTGTTTTAGCAATTTTAAGTGCTTCATGAACAGGGGGATAATAATTTTGTTGTAAGGGGGAGTCATAGGGTAATTGGCCAAAAAGTAAGTACGCAGGTGGAAATTTGGTAATAGAATGGGGTGTTTTATTATATTCATTAATTACCTCAGTTAAAAGCTTAGTCCAGGGAATTTTAGAGGTAGTGGAGTTTACTTTACATTTTAATCTAGTTACTATTGTCTGATTTACTCTTTCACATTTCCCATTCGTTTGTGGATGATGGGCAGTGGTCAAACGTTGTTTAATATTATGATTTCGCAGGAATTTTTTGAATCTTGAAGAAGTAAAAGCAGCATTCCTGTCACTAAGTATCTTTTGAGGGGACTGTACACTTGA
Organism: Maratus speculifer; assembly: GCA_964019185.1. Lineage (NCBI taxonomy): Eukaryota > Metazoa > Arthropoda > Arachnida > Araneae > Salticidae > Maratus > Maratus speculifer. Next base: position 47,444,092 of record OZ025290.1, on the reverse strand, counting down.
AATCTTACTAAAACAGAATAATTGTTGAGGGATTTTGATATTGAAGATTTGTTTCAGACAATTTGTATAAGTTTCTGTAGTGACACTTTTGGAAGGAAATGCCCAAACATATCTTGTGGCATGGTCTATTATAATATGGAGATATTTTTTTGTAGAATTATAATAATTGAACCCTCCTACAGTATCAACAGACAGACAGTCAAAAGGTTGATCTGTAGTGGGCATAGTTTGTAATAAGCCAAATTTTTTCTGTCTAGGTTTTTTATTTTTCTGGCAAATATCACAGTATTTAACAAAGTTAGTAATGTCTTGGGTCATATCTGGCCAATAATAGTTAGGAGAAATTAAATTTTGCATTTTTTGAACACCAGGGTGACCAAACTGTTCATGAGCAACATGAAGCAATTTTTTTCTTAGGGACATGGGAACTACCACTTTACGAAAACCTTTTCTTTTAACTATAATCAGTCCATTGTCATTAATATAATTTGATCCACACACATTTTCTTTTTCTTGCATCTCAATAATCTCTTTAACGTCAAGAAGAAAAGTAAGGGGCTTACAAAAATGAGAAATAGGGTTTCGGGACAACATGTCGGCTTCGACATTTGTAGATCCCTTTAAGTACTCTATTTTGTAATCGAACATACTTAACTTCAATGACCACCTAAATAATCGACCTCTTAAATGTTTGACATTTTTTAACCAAACAAGAGATGCATGATCAGTATGGATGGTAAATTGTACACCGTGAAAGTAATGATAAAATTTATCTAAAGTATCAATGATAGCAAGACACTCTAGTTCGGTAATGAAATAATTTTTCTCATAACTTCTCAATCCTCTAGAAAAATAAGCAATTGGATGTAAAAAGTTATTATGGTCGGGTTGTTTAAGAACTGCACCTACCGCTACCTGAGAAGCGTCAACAAACATGTGTAGGGGTAATTTTGGGTCATAAATCTTTAAAATTGGTTTAGAATTGAGGGCATCTTTTAATTTTTGAAAAGAGTTTTGACATTCAGTATTCCATTCCCAAATAGTATCTTTCTTAAGTAATTTATTTAGGGGTTGTCTAGTTTCAGCATATTTGTCAATAAATTTATGATACACATTTATAGAACCAAGAAATCTTTGTAATTCTTTAGTGTTAGTAGGAGGTTTTAATTTTTTAATCGTTTCTATATTAGTATTAGCTGGAGTTAAAGTTCCATTTTGGATTTCATACCCTAGAAAATTGATTTGTTTTTGAGCAAAAGTACATTTAGATAATTTTAATTTAATATTTTCTATTCGGCATAAATCAAAAATTTGGATGAGATGCTGTATATGTTCATCTATTGATTTAGAAAAAATAATTATATCATCAAAATAATAACAAGCAAAGTCTATTTTATATTTTGTAAGAATTCTTCTAATTGTCCTGTTGAAAATTGGGGGGCCTACCTTTACACCAAAGGGTTCACATTCCATTCCCAGAGCCCACAATTAGTAGTAAAGGCTAACTTTTCGGAATCGGCTGGGTGAATAGGTATGTGCCAATAGCCTGAGGCTAAATCTAGTGTAGAGAAATATTGGGCACCACTTAATTTGTCTAAAATTTCATCTATTCGGGGTAAAGGTTCAGCGTCATTTTTCATGATAGAATTTAATTTTCGGTAGTCAACACACATTCGGGTTTTTTTACCTTCATCTCGTTTATTTACTAACGTAACTGGAGAAGAGTATGGGCTATAACTTTCCTTAATTAACCCAGCAGCTAATAATGATTGGATTTGCTGAGATATTTCTTTTTCATCAGCAGTGGATGTACGATAAGGCCTCAAAGATATTGGTAGGTCAGATTTAAGATAAATACGCTGAGGTTCAATATTAATTCTCCCTACATCATATTTATTTTTTGCAAAAATATCTAAATAATCCCTTAAAAGTTCCCTTACATTTTTATTTTGAATAGCATTCAGATCCCCCAATAGATTATAATCATCATTATTAGTTCGCGACAAGGATTGAGGAGTTATGGTATTTCCATAATCGGGTTGCACAGTAGTATCATTTTTTATAATATCAAAATGAAGCAATTCTAAGTTATCACTGGATATGTTGACATATGGGTTTAACGAAATATTGTCTTGTAACACCTGGCTTTTTGCACAATCAATTTTTAATTTAAATTTGGCACAATCAGGTAAACCTAAAATAGCATAGTCCAAATCAAGTTGACTTACTAAAAAATTAACATATCTCTTTATATTACCAAATTTAATACATAATCGACAAGATTTATTAATTGTGAGAGTTCCTTGTGCCTGTCTGATAGTAATAGGGGTAACATTATGTAAATTACCATTTAAATATCGAACAAATTTGAGGGGTAAAATTGAGACAGTTGATCCACTATCCACCAAACAATACACTTTGTTATTGCCCACATATCCAGGGATAAATAATTGTCAGACATTATTAGTAGGGGGTGGTTGAATATGAGCAGGAGTTTGAGCTTGAAAGGAATTTGTGTTAAATATACAACTCCTCTCCCAATGATATGCATTTTCTATGCCTCTGTTTAAACATATTCTGCACGGACGACTAGGGTAATTGTTTTGATAATGAGTTGCAGGCATTCTAGGAGTGAAAAACCTAGGATTAAAATTTTGGGATGGATTGTTTGGAGTAGGTCGAGTCCAATGTCTGGGCTGAGGATTGGGATTGTGCATTGGTCTAGTTTGTTGAAAATTTCTATTGCCGTTATTAGAGGTATGAATTGGAATCGCTGCTAATTGTTTAGCAATGCGAAACCATTCACGAGTATTGGAAGGAGGGTTAACCATCAAACAATTTTGATACTCCGGCTGAAGGCCATCAATTAATCCCTGTATAATTAAATTTTCCTCAAGCTGAAGTTGCCTTCCAATCTCAACTTTCTTTCTAAAATAAGAATCCAAATCACTTAGATCATTTAACTTTAAGGAAGTAAATTCAGAAAATTTTGGAACTCTAACTTGAATGAATTTTTCACTTAAAATCTCGACAATTTCTTCATAAGTAGCACAATCCAAACAATCATTGATATAAGTTTTTAGCGCTTCCCCCTTTAAATATTTTGAAATATTTTGATGTTTCCACTCATTATCTTTCTTTTCTACCGAACATTCTCGATCAAAATGTTTAAACCATTTAAATATATCCATGCCCAACCCAAATTCAAAAGGGACAATATCAAGTTTATTTTCTGACATTTTTTCTTCTTTTACTAATCCTGATCTTAATAGCATATAAGAAGGATAATTCATATGGAAAATATTTAAATGCTATACTTCAATTATTAAAATTCAATTACTATACTTCAAATACCTCAATAAATAATAATAAAAATAAATAAATAATAAATAAATAAGTAATAAAATAATAAATATCGGGTTTCCATACATGGGAAATAACAAATAATTTTAAAAACAAAAATACTTTTCTTTACGTATGGAAAATAAATTTTGCAACAGAGTATTTTTTTAACAACAAATTAATCCATCTTTCGATTTAAAAAAAAAAAAATAACACCTTTAAAACTAAATAAAATTTCTATGAGCAGAAAATTTTAACTAATTATAAATTAAGAACAAATTTATTTTTTAATATTTGTAATAAAAGAGAGAGAAAAAAAATCAAGAATTTAAACAAAGAAATTATCATTAAATTTCTTAATCAATAAAACAATAAAATAATAAATAATAACTTACAGACATGTTCGATGTGGCCTTGTTCAAATACCTAATTTTTTATTAAACTAAACAAAAATAAAGAACTTCGTAGATACGACTCACAGGTGTAAATTTCAATTATCTTGTATTACTGATGGAATCTACCGTAGTTTCGCAACCATACAGCAGGTGTTCATTTATTATGAAATGAAAATTTATCAAAATATTTATGCACTTTTACCTAGAAAATACAGTAAATAAATAAATAAAAGAAAATGATGTTGAATTGATTTCATGCAGGTGATCTTTTGTAATTTTTATTTTGCATATCTCACAGTTTGGTTGCATATCTCTCAGTTGAAAAGTTTCTCACTAGAATGCGAGGTATATTTCACATTTAAAATATTTGTAGATGTAGATACCACACATAATTACAAACAAAACTTTATAAGACGATCTTTTTTCAGCTGAAAGGTTTATCATTTATGCACATGAAGATGTTTTTCCATGCAGGCCATCTCGTCGTAACATGGGTGGAAGTAGACGCAGATGAGGTTAAAGATGCGTGCAGCTAACATCTCAAAAACTCTGACTGTTAGTGACACACATTGAGTCTTATTGCAGGAAACAAAATTACAATATTAGTATTAACACACAGCAGCTGATCCCATCCATCTTCAGTCTTGGACATACCATTTAGATGGAAGATATCATAGTTATTTTTTTTTTCTGTATTAAATGTTAAGATGAAAACAATACCAGGAAAAATGTAGGAACAACTGTAAGTGTATGAAGAGCATGCAGCTTATTCTCAAAAGTTTTACGCCGGTTCATTTTTCATCCTGTCGGCTAAAATGTAATAAAACGACGACGATGTTCTATAATAGTGTATAATCACTAATAGAATACCATGTTGGTTGTAGAATACTACTATTCACTAAGATTCAATAGTGGGATGAGCAGTCGTTCTGGTAAGTGGATAAGCCATGGATTTGTTCTCGTAGGAGTTTCTCCAATAACAATGCAAGAAAATCAGTGTTTTAGTTCTTTATTATTTAGAGCACGAACTTAAGTTACTCCACAGATCACCGTTCCACACATCTATCACTACGGCCTTCGCTCACTAAGCTGCAACATTCCGGCGTTCTACAATCTCGGAAAAAATGACATTTCTAATTCAGCGGAGAAATAAAACGCGCGTCTTGATAGTTTAAAGAAAAGGTGCATTCTACTCTCCTGAAAAGCCAAATGAAAAAATCATTTTCACGACAAAACTAGCGCCCTCCTACTCCGCGTCAATCATTTTAAAAATCCAATCAGGATGGACTCGAGCCTCTAACGGACAAAATGATCAATTCTAATTGGCCGTAATAGGCGGTCTACTGGCAAGAACTATATTTTTTCCTCGGAACACTAAGCCCTTTAGCAACGCTTAGTAACACTTGTCACGCGATGTTAAAAAATAAAAAATAAAATTAAAATCGCAGGAATATGCCAGAAAGTAAAAAGCTTACGAAATACTTCCCGCCTTTTTGAGAAGCAAGAAATAATTTATTAATAACTAAAGTAAGAAAAAGAATTTTAGCTGTTACAAGACGAAACTAAGATTGAAATATGTTCCACAAATTTAGAATTGAAGCTAAGAGAGAATAAAAAAAAAATGGCGCAAATTTTTTTTTTTTTTTTTTTTTTTTTTATTACATATATATATATATATATATATTTTGTTACGTGTATGCTTATAAGCCTTGAAAGTATCAATCATAACTTAATTTCTTAAAACTGGACTATATTTCTAAAATTATATTAAGTTAAATAAAGCTTCAACTGCAGTGAAACCTGCAGCCTAGTGAACGGATATACCGGTTGCGGCAGTGGGAAGGTTAAAAAAATTGTGCATAAACAAATCTTGAAAAGTGCTAGAGCTGACTGTTACTAACATATTCTATAGGCAGCCATGGTCTCAATCTACTTGTCTGTTATAAATGCAAGATATTTCACCAAAAGCTGAATTTAGAATTTCCCTTGTAATTTTTATAACGATTAAGATGTTTTACCGAAAATTCAATGAGAATAATTTTGTTTTGCGTTAAATGTTATGACATCACAACCATTTTCTGCATACCGCATGACGTTATCGTATTTCAATGACAGTTAAATAAGTATGCTGAAATTATCAATTTCTCATTTTCACTATTTAAAAAATGACTACAAATATTTGAGTTCGAATTCATTTAAACACTTCGTATTTTTGTTTGGATTTGTTTTTACTCTGTTTTCCTATGCAAAATGAATGATTGTTGCAGCATAATCTGCTATTTCTTGAAGGACATTTAGACATCTTGTGTGATACAGTTAGTTAAATCACGCTCAGAGTATTTTAATAAAACACATTTAAGAGCTCTATGAAATAAAACACGATCAGGCAAGCTAAAGGCATTTTTATTGGTAAAATACTGATATGATATTATGATATGATTAATGCAATGTGAATACGGAATGAAATTAGATACTGGAGCAAAAATTCAAACTGGAGCAAAAATTTTAACATTGTATCCAATGTTTGCTGGTATACTTCATTTCAATAACAGATTTGTATAATTGTATCTTAAGCCTGTGGATGTACTCTGTAATACAGTGCTGAAGTTCCATTTTGGACTGGTCAAGGAAATAAAATTCCGTGATAATCACGATTGCCAGATTTTTCTATCTTATATTTTAGCGTACGAGATTTTGTTAAAAATTTGGTTTCCAATCTGCCGCTTCTTAAGTCCTTCCTCAATAAAATCCCGAATGAACACCGAATATCGTGTTCGATGTAAACATGTTCACAAACATATGGCAAGAATTGGTTAGCACGTATACATTTATCTTCACAATAAAAAATGGGAGCTACATTGAATATATTTGACTGTACAATGAACTACAAATACTCACTTATGCCTCACTAGACTCACTATACTTAATAAGGGCTCTAAAAATAAAAATAAAAAATCTGTTAAGCAAGGAAAAAATATGTTGCTCCACCCTAACGTAGTTTGTTTTATCTCATTCTTTCATTTAATCATGAATTTAATAGAAACCCCTAAAATTATTTATAGACTGGCTGTAAAAGTTGAATCATAAGAACAGTAATGGTATACCTTGTACTGTCTTGTACTTTTTGTTTTTAACTCAATAAATAAATTAATTTAGAAAAATAACGTAACTTAAGTTTCTTGGCAAAACTTATAGAAATTATAATTTAAAGTAAATGCATATAAGTCTACATTAAAACTTGGCTAAATGAATAATGCAGTCTCATTTTTTTAAAAATGCAATTACTAAAAATTAGCATTTTTTTTCCACAAAAAATTATGATTATCTTGATGAAAATTATGCTGAAACTATTTAGGAAACTACTGACCAATATTCTTAAAGCGCCAGCTTTAGGACACTGTACTTTATGTAAGAAATTTAGAAACTTTTGACGGGAGGCCCGTTTTTTCAAAATCAACATTTTAAAAATTTTCTGCTTCATAACTACTGGTGCTTCTGTACATGCGTATTTTTCTTAACTGAAAATTCCATTTATCTATAGCTTTCTCTGGTTCATAATCATTATGTAAACCGTACAATACATTGTACACCGTAATGTAAGCCGTCATTTTTATATCAATCATTGTTAATGCTTCCAGTCGTCTGTTAAAATATTTTGATCATCGACGCAGACCTGGTTTCAAATTTTCCAGATATGCATATAAAAAAGTCTTATTTTCTACTAAGTTATGTCTATTAAGCAAATAAAATTTGATGAAAACAATACAAACATGAAACAGAATGAAACAATACAAATATGAAACAGAAAATAAAATAATGGCAAGATTTAAATTCTATGCTAAAATTAAGGAAATCAAATTATTCTTTAATTTTTAAAGAACAGAATAAAATTATCAGTCTATTATAAAGTGCTAATTATTATTTGAGATAATTATCAGCTCTTCGTATTAAAGATATAAGTAAAAATAGGCTTTAAAATTTTTACATGATACAAACTCTTAAATGGTTTTATTGACTATAAATTTTGCATTTAATGGCTCAGGAACTTAATGATTTAAGTTAAATTTACAATATAATTTAAATACGTATTTAAAATCGAATCTTATATTTTTTTACGAATATGCGTAAATATATTGATAAAAAGAAATCTAATTGGAAAATTGCCATTTTCTCTCTCTTTTTTTTTTTTTTTTTTTTTTTTTTTTTTTTTTTTAATGAAAGTAAAGTAGACTCCCCTACTTCTATCCTGTATAATGTGAGAGAAAGGACAGACGAGGAAGCCGGATAATCTCGGGTTCTATAAATATTCACATTCTGCCATACATATGCCATTAAAAACAGACATACCAAAATACACTTTTATTCATAAATTTTGGCATTTTAGTAGAGGCTTGTGCTTTATAAGTATTCTTAAGCACTGTATTGCTTGTTTTAAAAAGTATTTAAATAAGGAAGTCTATGAATAAAATACTGCACATGTTTTACGGTAGATGTTGAGTCTAGTTTAATTGAAGGCAATATATAATTGTGTGTACCGTACAGCACAAATATGGTGCACTCATTTTTACAATAACAAAATCTGAATGGAAAACATAAACTTTTTTCAAAAAGTTAAACTTGTTTTAATGTTCATTGATAAATGATTTCACAGATATAAAAAGTTAGATCAGAAATAAAAAGCTATAAAAATTAGTTTTATTTTTTTAATTATCTTAATGGCCTGCTTCTAACATTTAACCTTCTTTTGCGACGATACAGAACATGCAGTAAGTTAGTACTTCGTAAGACATTCAAACGCTAACACACCCATTTTCTTTGAATAAGAACAATTCCATATAAGTTTTAGCTTTGATTAAACATTTTTGTAATAATTTTTTATAAATTAAGTTTAAAAACATAAAAAAATATATTCCAAGTTGTCAAGTTAATCCGTTAGATTTAAAACTTTTATTTTATTTGCAGTAGTCCAAATAAACAACATGAATGAAAAGTAAAGTACCTGCAGTTGTGTTCAAATAATATTCTTGAAGAATACTTGGAAAATGAGGAAATTGTTGGTTATTTGTACTTTTTAATAATATAATGTATGTAGTGCAATATTTATGAGTTTACAATAGCCTTAAAGACGTAATCTTGATAATAATGCATGCAAAATAAAATCTTTAGTTACATTCAACCGGCATTTCAAATTGTAGGTAATCATGCTCGATACGTTTTTGGTAAAGCTATCAAATGTGACTAGTTAAGCAATGTAATTTATAACACTCATTTTGGATGGCAAACAAATATGAAAGTTATTAATTTAGTTAACTTTAAAAAATAGATTTTTAAGAAAGTTTCAGTCATTCTGACACATTAAATTGCAGTTAATAACTTCACCTTAAATGGGATAGGTTGCTGTAAATTATAATTTTGTATTAATTATACATCATACTTAAGATGCATATTAGTTTAAAACCTGAATGGTTTTTCAAATTCACAAAAATTTCCAGTTTTAAGTAACAGGTTAGAATTAAGGTGGCAAAAATGTCATTCCGTCACTCAATAGAAATTAATCAAAAATTTAAAAATAAAATATGTAAAAAAATTGTTTCAGATAGTTATTTTTTTTTTATAAATAACAGTCATTTGTAAACAGAAAAATCAATTTTTCTTTGGAAATTAGCTTCAGAGTAGTTGCTTTAACTTTATTTTACAACTCAAAATGTCATTCCGTTTTATATGAAATTGCCCATAGTAATTCACAATTTTTTTTACGTTGATTTTACTAGGCCGCAAAATACAGGTGTTAGTATTATAAGGCAGGTCTTACAGCCAGGAATATATTATTTACGGATTATCGTTTCTCTTATCCCTTTATATGTTCACTTTGTCCTTTTTTTTTTAATTAGTATCTTGCATTCGAGTGTTTGTAGTTTTCTCTCGCATTTTCTTCTAGATATACAAATAATTACTTCCAACTATATTCCAGTTTGCTCTGTTTCATTTATTTATGTCTTCCGGTTTCCTTACAATTAACATTATGTAGACACACGCGCGTACCTCACTCAGTTTTTTTCCCTTGTTACGTACTGTTAAATTTTCTCTTTCTTCTATGTTGCACCATAAACAACAGAAATTAATATACACAAATAGTCTCCCAGAAACTCTTTTTAGGTGCGTTCGTAATTATGTACACACATAGCATCTATAGTCATCGTTCAGCCTGTCCGTTTGTCCGCTCATAATTGAGCAAAAACTACCTAAACGTAATCTTTTGAAGTTTCAAATATAAATTGTTACTTAATTTAGTCAAGTTAATTCAAATTTTATGAAAATGCATACATAGTTTAATTACAGGGACAATCAAAAGTATTACATTATATTACGGCCAATGGGAAAAAATAGTTACAAGTGCATTTTAATGGTGTTACACTCTTTTAAACATAATGATATTGATATGCTTTTATGAAGTATATATTGAATTGTACATTTTGTACAATCTGTGGTGCAAAGAATGTTTTTTATTAATTTACAAGCCTACCCAAAAGTATTCCATTACATAATGATATAGTAGAAACATTCTTTGGTGCGCGTTTTAATTGTATTAAACTATTTCACATTTTATGAAATTGATATACGTTGCTGAGGTTTACTACAAATTACTTTCTATATAATAGAAAGCATATAGTATTTACAGAAATACACAAAAGGTTTCGGAATCCTTTATCCGAATTATCTACTGTATTCATAAAATTACACCAAGATATGAATATTTAAAAAACTTCTGTATAGTACGAACGCACCTCAATTGCTATGCTTGTCATGCAATTTTATTTGTTTTTCTCCTCTTTCATTTATTTTTTCTAAATATTTGTTTAACTCTGCCTCTAAAATTCACCTACAAGTTCATAAAATTACTGTTAAATTCATGTATTTTTCAAACTATTTCTTACATTTACTTCTCATATTCCACCTTGCCGTATTTTTCTTTACTAACTCTTCATTTTCTAAAAAATTGTTGCACTTACACAAACAAAAATTTTCAACTAATCTCCCTGTGTTTTTTTTCCTTCTCTTTGTAGAATCAGAAAAATATTCCTTAAAAGCTTTAACGATTTTTAAATTAAAACAATTGTTGGATTTATTGGGATTTATACTTTAAGCAGAACTTTCCACTTATTGATAACTTTTGATCTCTTAATGCGATCGAAGTTTCCTCCCTTTGGATCAAAGTATTGATCTAAAGATTACGCACCCGTATTTTTAGGAGGAAAGAGTAATCGTAAAAATGTGGAAAGAATTCCGCTCATTTCTAAAGTCAATAAATTCCAAGAATCCATAAACTAAATTATTTCTAAAATTTCTCTTTAAGTAAGAAATTCTTAATCGGTATATGCTGCTATAACTGTTAAATATTTCGTAACTTTTTAAACATGAATATTAAAAAAAACTTTCAGCGGCATTATAGAATTAAATATCATTTAAGAAGTGTCAAAATATTGAAAATTGTTTCCTTGTGGGATAAATGATCATTAAAAAGTTACTTATAGTGTGTTGCAATATACTGGCACTTATTTAGAAACTTCAAATTTGCTTTCTGAAATGTGTTTTGTTTTTTAATTTATTTCAACTAGTCGCCTCTAGCGACCAGTTTGGTCGCCTTAAAATGCATGTTTAATCTGCAATATGCTTTAACCAGTAGTATATGACATGGCCAGCATATTATATAACTATCCCTTTTGCTTATTAGTTGTAATGTGTTCGCTAATAATAATAATAAACATATCTTAAACATACCATTTAAGCAATCTTCCCTGATCGGGTCTTCTGCCAGTTGGTGCAGTTTAGTTAATACGACACCCAAAAGGTCCGGTGCCCATTTAACAAAATTACTGCGAATTTAACATTTAAATTAGTAAAATTACTTGAAATTTTTTGCAACTTGCATCGTAAAAAAAAAGTGTATGCATAATTCCGCGTTACAATTTTTATGCAGGTCTTTCCTCATGAAATAGATAAATGGTAAAATCCACTTCATCATCAGCACGTAAGCTATAGCTTTAAAAATGATTTTTTATCAATGAACAGCGAGTTTGCAATATATGGCACAATTTTAAATCTACAAAAATATAAATAATAGCATTTTGTGCATTTATAGACCAATGAGTTCGCAAACAAAGTCTTATTTTGCCATATGTTATTATTATTTGTTTAATTGCTCTCCGTAAAACTTGTTCTATAAATGATTATCTTCGTGGTTTATTACTTTAACCGCTTGTGATTAATGAATCTTTATTGTTTGTTTACCTATATGGACGGTGTCAATGGATGCATTGAATGTCTTGTATGAGATGATTTCACTGGACGTCCGTGCTGGTATCGAGCGCGACTTCGAGGCCCTCACTAGGTGGGGTGAGAGCATTGACAGACCAAATCTCTCGCCAGAAATGGTAGAAATTTGGAAACACCGGCCTCGGCGATGCTGTCCAGGTAGAATAGCATGGACGCCGGAACTCAGCCGGAAAACTCCATATACAATACTACATAGATGGTTCCAAACTAGTTGGCCAGAGAGTAGACTGCCCTATCTCCTTGTCACTAGGGACGGAATTGTTGCGGAGGAAAGGTTCCACCTTACTGAGGTCAACCGTTTTCGCCGCCGAGATCCACGCAAAAAAGGAGGCGATTTCGGACGCTCTTCGGAAAGATCTCGGTGAACTTGATATTTACTTCGATTCCAGATCGGCGCTTGAGGCATTTTAATCCTTGGTGCCTCAGCCCAAAGCAGTAGTCAAGATTAGAAACCTGGTTTCTAACACAGGAATCATAGTCCATATGCACTGGATTAAGACTCAAGTCGGATATGCCTACAACGAACATGTCGATGCTCTGGCTAAGGAGGCAGCGTGTCGACAGACATTTGACATACATGTTCCTCTTTCAGGACGTCAAGTCAAGAGGAAGCTCTTTGGCCGGGCAACCATAGATTGGCAAGAATGGTGGAACCGATCTGAGGATGTCCAGGTGACAAATGTGATGTTCTAGATAGTCTCCACTTGGAGAGTCCAGGGGTATTTCTATCTAAAGCAGGTTTTAACCGAACATGGTATCTTCGGTGACCAACGAGCCCGCTTCTTTAAAGGGAATTCTGCTTGCTTTTGTGGGAACAGGATCCGTACGATTAGACACTGTGTCTATAAATGTGGAGGTCCATTAGGGAAAAGCGTTTCCCCCGAAATTTCCATACGCGAACGCTTTCCGATCTTTACTTTGATTATTACAGCAGTAAGGGTATCGTTAAAATACTTAGCGGTGTCTTGACAAAGACTTTAGATCGGGTTGGTCGCCGGGGCACTTGAGCTCTTAACCGTCTTGTTCCGAAATATTTTTCGAACGTAGATTTCCAAATCACTCGAACGCACTACTCTATTAGAGGAGTCCGAGGCCACTCGTTGACGCGATTCGGACGAAGCGACCACAAGGTTTTTCAGGTTTTCCCCTGTGCGTAACGAGAAATCGAGTCGCTTTCCTGAAAGTCCTCCGTGAAAGCTGTGTCCGTTGATCAACGGTATGCTGAAGCAGCTTTTGCTACTTTGCTCCGTAGTGGAGCCCGGTCGGTCTCGTTTCCGTTGCGACGGTTGATTGTTCTGTCTGGCCGTAACGCTCGGGCTGTGTGCCTGGTGTCCTTGCCTAGCTTTCCTCGACTGTTTCGATGGTGGGCTGTTTCTATATCTTGTCGTCAACTGGTTCCTTTTGGATCGAATTCCCGTGACCTCCTTGAAGGACCGTATGGAGCCGCTCGGCTCTAGATCGGAAACTCACAGATTTACCTAGATAGAATGAGAAATTCAGTTATGAGTCTAATTTCATCTTAAGTTATCTCAGAATTTATCCACATTTGAATGTAATTTATCGCTCAAACATTAATTATTTTCGTACTTTTATGAACTTTTATGAGAGAAAATATTTTTTTTATTGAAAATGGCCGCTTGGCATATATGAAAAGGAGGTGGCAGCCTGTTTTTGTTTATGACAGTCACATGTCTTAGGCTTTTATTATTACAAATTAGCTGCTTCTGGCGACCAGTTTGGTCGCTTTGAAATACATGAATAATTGGCAACATGCTTCAACCAGTTGTATATGACATGGCCGAGATAATAGGTAACTATTCCATTTTCTTATCTGTTGTAATATTTTCTCTGAGAATATTTTAAACATATTAAGGTATATTCTCTGATCGGGTTTTTGCCAGTTGGCGCATTTTAGTTACGACACACAAAAGATTCGGTACCAGGTTATTAAAAATTACTGTAAATTTAACATTTAAATTACTAAAATTGATTGGGAATTGTTTGAAGTCCGTATCGCAGAAAGATGTTTATTTATAATTCCGCGTTATAATTTTATGCATGTATTTTCTGATTAAGTATGAGATAAATGATAAAATCCACTTCAGCATCAATAGAGAATGTAAGCTATAGCTTAAAAAAATATATGTGTTCAATAAACAGTGAGCTCACAGTGCATGGCACAACTCTAAAATTAAGAAAAAAAAATCATTTGTAATCGTGTAACCAATGAAGTCGCGAACAAAGTCACATTTTTCCACACGTTATTTTATTATTATTATTATTGGTCTCTGAAAAACTTGTTTTATAAATCATTGTCTTCATGGTGTAATAGTTTTAATCTCTTATGATGACTGAAATTCAATTTTTATTTTAACTTAATGGAATCAGAAATTCAGCTATCAGTCAAATTTCATCTTAACTTATCTCAGAATATATCCATATTTTAATGTAATTTACAGCTCAAATATTAATTATTTTTGAGTAATCTTTCAAAAAATGTAGCTTTTATTAATTTTATTGAAAAAGATTTTCTTTAAAAATTGCCTCTTCGCATACACTACATGGCCAAAGATGACAGGCTTCTTACGATTTTAGACATTTTGTTAAATATTTAGAAAAGTGCATAAGGAATTATCCTGAAACTCTAAATGTGTAAACATAATTATTGGAGAACAGGTAATATATTTCCGCGAAATTTTTCCCCAAAATTTCATAAGGGACCCTCAACAAATTAAAAAAGAACGAATATCTTTTGGTAACCCTGTCAAAAGTAATACAGTAAATGCGCAAAAACTGTGTTCTTTTTTATGATGTAGCATTATACTCGTAGCGAAATTAAGGTTTTTTATAAAAACAGTCCCCTTTTTTTCAAGTTTTTTTGCTTATAATTTGCACAGTTCTCAATATAAAATAATGTTTTTTTTTCTGAAAATATGACAAACAATATTGTACACAATACCCTGTAATTAGAATTAAAAGATTAAAATTGTATGATATTTGTATGAAAAGATTAAAATTGTATTAAATGCGCATGCGTCATCGATATTAAAAAATGATTTGCATATTGTGTTAGCTAAATGTATAGAGAAACTTTTGCGAAAATCTCAAAATAATAGCTTGAAATTTCTGGAAATAATCGCCGATAGAATAAGCTGAAAATACGTTATTTCAAAAATGAAGCAAAATGATGAGGGGTTGTATCCATATATCCATTGATTAGTGTCAATATAGATTACACAATATGGCACGTACTACTATATTTCGATAAAACCCCTCAATTATGTGCTTCATTTTGAAAACAACGGGTTTTGAGCTTATTTTATAGACGATTACTTTCAGAATTTTCTAGCTATGATTTTGAGACTTTCACAAAAGTTGCTCTATACATGTAGCTAACACAATATGCAAATGAAATTTTGATATCGTTGACACATGCGTAGTGAAAAATTATTTAGCAAACCTGCTCATTTTTCATACAAATTTTATTTTTTTTTTTCATTTCAGATTACAGGGTATTGTGTACAATGTTTGTCACATTTTCAGAAAACAAATATTAATTTATAATAACACTAACAGGTCTAAAGTTTTTTTACGTTCCAAAAAAATTTTTTTTTTTAATTTAAACAATAAAAAATATTGCTCTGAAAGGCAAAAATTTAGTTTTGTTAAAATATTATAATTATTTAAGTAATACATTATGTACTATTAATAGTACAGTGATCTTTTGAGGAACAAGGTGTCATTTATGGGTATGTTATTATTAGTACAAGACGTTGAAAAAGATTAATTTAGTACTATTTCAAATCGAAATTTTAAAAGATATATAAAAATGTAAAAGATATATTTAAAAATATGTAATTAGCATTATATAATTCGCAATAGTTGACACTCATTTTACACTTCTAAACGGAAAACCATATAAAATTGAAAAAAAAATGTTTTTTGTTGGTATATTCTGCTGACTTCTCTTATTTAGTATGTAAAAGTTTGAAGCAATTCCTGTCATCATGGAAGTATAAGTAGGGGTTGAATTTTTCACAAAAAGATGTTCTTCTGAAGTTACATCCTCCTCATTTGCACCTTTGTTGCATCTTGCTTCTCTCTGTCATATGGCCAGTATTATCATATCTTACATCCTGAATTAGGCGAAGTGATGGCTTCAACTTTTTTTAGATGGAATGGTAAATGGTTGGTGAATTACTGGGTTTCAAGGAAAAAATCAAGTTTCGAGGAATTTGCAGTTTGGTTTCTGAAAACCAGCACTTCAGCAACTATTAAAGTAAAATCCAATAAGTTTTTTTTTTTTTTTTTTTTTTTTTTTTTTTAAACAAATTATAGGCTAATAATGTTACATAACAATATCATATGACAAAAAGGATGAGAAATATTGCTATAAAACAAAACAAATTCAACTTAAGTTACTGCAAAATTTTATTTCTAAAAATTAATAAATACACATTGCCTTATAGTGATATATAATTCCTCTAAAGACCACTGTACTACTAATAGTACACATATTCAAACATTGATATATCACAACTTTTGAATGGTTTTGAATAGAAAAAATTACATCAAACATTAGCTTCAATAACTTATTTTGCGAAAATAATTTCAAACAATAATTCTAATTGTTTATGATATCAACAATGACAGCATATTCAAAAGAACTACGTGCTCGACGTGCATTCGAAGTTTCACCCACATTCAATGAGTGTTTCTGGACTTGTAGGGCTATCTTTTAGCTAAAAAAATTAAATGCACTCTTTCAACAGAAGTCTTTAAAATAGAATATAAGGCTCTTTGAAAACCATGATTAAATACTGGAGAAATGTGTTAGTTGAAAGATGATGTACTACTTCGAGAGGCTTGACCTAAAGAGCAGTATAATATTGGCAGTCTTTCCGCTCGTGTTGTTGGTGATGCAGGACAAATAGCAAATTATAGAACTCTGCAAATTATAAGCATAAAACATGAATAAATTTGAGATTGTTTTTATAAAAACCTTAATTTCTGTACGAGTATATACGCTATCAACTTAAAAATGAACACAGTTTATTACAATAAGCCCCTTAATCATAATTTGCAGTTTGAGCGCCTTTATTGCATTAATTTTGACAGGGTTATCGAAAATATCTTCATTCTTTATTAATTTGCTGACGGTCCCCTATGGAATTTTGGGAGAAAATCTTCACGGAAATGTATTATCTGTACTGTTGTATTTACATACTTAGAATTTCAAGATAATTCCTCATGTATTTTTCTAGATATTTGACAAAATGTCTAAAATTGTAAGAGGCCGGTCATCTTTGGCCATATAGTGTATATGATAAGGCAGTAGTCAGCCTGTTTTTATTTATTACATTCACATGTCTTAAGCTTTTATTATTACATATGATAGACATGTATTTTAAATGTATCTGACAGACATTCATTTTAAATTAAATTAGTAATAGGTTTTTTTAATGAAACAATGACGGTGAAATCCTATTTTTCGATTTAATTACCTGAGCACAGCTAATGTAAAAATAGCAAAATAGTCGCCTGGTATATAAAAAGTGAAGAGGTGAGCTCGGAATTATTGATGTCTGTCACATAATTTAAACTTTTATTAAATATTCAATAATTTATTCAATAACATGCCAATATTTTTCATAATATTTGCAAGAAATGGAATACATTGGCTCTATATTAGGAATATTCCTTATTAAACGACGATATTACTGAAATGTTGATTTAATATTGAAAATATTACCAATAAAAGAACGAAATATTCTTTGCAATATTGATGCATTAATAATAAAATCTAAATATTCAATATTTGAGAGATCCTTTATCAACATTGTTAAAATTGTATAAGGTAAGGCCAATATAAACAGCATTGGCTTATTCCAAATTTTCTGTTATAAATTTTAAAAGCCATTGTTATGTATATATTTTTTACATAACTTCGCAGAATTTCATGAAGAACTCTTATTAAAATAAATTGCAGCAGTTCGTTGAATTCGGTGAGTATGTCATATTAAATAAAGTTACATGCCTTCTCTAAATTGCATGAAGGATTCATATTAAAACCAGTAAAAAATCACTACACATGCTCCCCATTCATTTTATAAGCCCCTTTTGTGACGGGGGCCTTTTACGAAATATTTAATGTATTGTCACCGGGTTTTAAAAAGACAGAAATTTATGCATTTTTAAATCGAGAAAATGCTCCCATTAAATAAGGCAAATTTTACAGTATAATTTTACTGGTGGGGATAAACACGGATTATTAAGCCTTTTTGTCGCACGTATACGTGTCGCTCATCCAAGGGGTTAAGAATAAATCAAAAAGAAAAAATATATTATAGTCCGGGTGCTACGCATCAGAAAACTGCAAATCGTGATAAGAATATACCGCTTGGTGAGTATGTACTTTATAATAATACAATGGATATTAGAGGGGGAGGCATCTCGTAAAGTCGTCGGAATTCAAGATGGCGGCTGTTATTCAAAATGGCGTCATTTACTGAATTTTCTTAATACGCGTAATATATAAGTGCTTTTCATGTCGATTTCGATGTTTTTAAAGTCAAATTTTCGTTTTTAACACTTTCCAACTTTATTTAAAAGAGTGTATGAATTCAGTTTATCTGTCTGTTTGTCTGTCTGTTCGCCTATCTTTCCATGCTCTAGTTCGCTTAAATTTACTCAAATTGCCGTGTAAATTTTATATGTTTTAGGAAGTTTTTAATAACATGTTCGCAGTAAAAAATAAAGTATATAGCTTTTATAGTTCATTTACAGGGTGCTAAAAAATGACATTACAATATTGTGTATGCAGCGAAATCCTTTGCAATGTGTTTTAATGATGTTATACTCTTTAAAACACACTCAAACTCATATGCATCAATGTTAATACAATGGATATTAGAGGAGTAGTTATTTCGTAAAATCTTCGGAATTCAAGATGGCGGTTGTTATTCAAAATGGCGTCATTTTCTGAATTTTCTTAATATGCGTAATATAAATGTGCATTTAAAATAGATTTCGATTTTTTTTAAATAAAATTTTTGGTTTTAATACTTTCTAACATTATTTAAAAGAGTGTATGTATTCAGTTCATCTGCTTGTTTGTCTGTCTGTCGGTCTCTGTTTCCATGTTCTTGCTCGCTTAAATTTACTCAGATTGTCATGTAAATTTTATATGTTTATGAAGTTTATAATAACATGTTAGGAGTTGAAATTAAAGTTTATAGCTTTTTTAGTCCATTTACAGGGCGCTAAAAAATGATATTACTATATTGTGAATGCGACGAAATCGTTTGCAATGTGTTTTAATGATGTTATGCTATTTAAAACACATTCAAATTGATATACATCAATGTTAATACTGCAATGAACTACCAAATACTTACTACATAATAAGGTGCGCATAGTATTTATCGCTTATTTACAGTGACACACCAAATCAAGAAAATATATGTTTGTCATTTGTATATAAATTTCATAAAGATCACGATTAAATTCAAGTGTTATTAGCGGAGGTGCTAGGAGTTATGAAACTTCATTTTGCGATAAGGGTATCCCGAATATATAGTATTTATCTTATATTAATAAAGTGCATATAAGAAAGTGAGGTATCGTATAAATTTATAGAAATTCAAAATGGCGACTATTATTTAAAATCTTTTGCAGTTTTATTCCTCTTCATCTTACAAGAGTATTTCTGATGTCAATTTCCACGTTTTATAACTCAAAAATTCTCTTTTTAATTCTAGAAATGTACCTAAAATGACAATAGGACAATTCCTGAACTGGAATTGGTTTCTTAATTGGTTAATTATGGAATGACCTGTCCTGGTCACGAAAAAGCTGATTCAAGAATAATACTGCATCTCAAAGACATGGTTGAAAAATATTGTTATACGGTCTGTGGACACTGGTGTATTTTTTTTTAGCGATTGCATATTTCTTTATCCTTTCGTATAAATGCCTAGAAATTATTTGGGTTGCATTTGGAAAAGGGAAAAAATACAGATTTATTCCTGAGCATACTATAACTGCAGTAATTGGAAGAGAAAAGGCAATGGCTTTACTAGAATTTCATACTTTCACGGGATGCGACAGCAATCCGGTTTTCACAGGAAGGACGAAAAAGCCAAATTGGAAAACATGGATTCTATTTAATGAAGCTACTGCTGCACTTTCATACCGATGAAAACCACAAACGTCCATTCCTGAAAATATTTTAGAAAAGTTCGTAGTATTGTTGTACTGTTCAACAAGCAGTGGCCTAATTGTCAATAATGCAAGACAAGAATTGTTTATGACAAAAAATCGTTCTTTTGAACATCTTCCACTAACCAAGGGTGCACTTCAACAGCATATTTTACGCAGTGCTTTACAATTTGGACACATATGAAGACAAGCAGATCAGCGTGAAATACCGTCCATCTTCTCCAAACAAATGGGGATGAGGTTGGATAATTTGTCATGGAAAATAAAACGGTCGGAGTTGCCAGAGATTTCAGACTCTTATGAAGAGTTAGTAAAATGTATGCGTAAAATCTATAAAAATAAACGTCTCTGTAGAAAGGTTGGACTTTCTTGCACATTACTGTGCAATTGCAAAAACGAATGTGAAAAATATGATGATACCAAGTGAAGTTTCTATATTCTACAGTTTTATATATAACATTCATTTTTAATATATTGTATGAGTAATGTATTAATAAAATAGTATTTTTATTATTTACTTATTCCTTTAAATTTTCTACTGTAAATGACAAAAAATATTTTAATAATTGACCTATTTTCATTTTAGGTATATTTCTAGTAATAAAAAAAAGATTTTTGAGTTATAAAATGCGGAAATTAACATGAGAAGTACTCTTGCAAGATGCAGAGGAATAAAATTGCAAAAAATTTTAAATAATGGTCGCCATTTTGAATTCCTATGAATTTATACGATACTTCACATTCTTATATGCAGTTTATTAATATAAGATAGATAATGACTATTCGGGATATCCTTATCATAAAATGAAGTTTCATCCTTCCTAGCACTTCCGCTAATAACACTTGAATTAGTCGTGATCTTTATGAAATTTATAAAAAAAACAACAAACACTTATTTTCTTGTTTTGGTGTGTGTTTGGTGTAAATAAGCGATAAATACTACGCACATCTTATTATCTAGTAAGTATTTGGTAGTTCATTGCAATATTAACATTGATGTATATCAATTTGAATGTGTTTTAAAGAGTATACCATCATTAAAACACATTGCAAATGATTTCGCTGCATGCATAATAATGTAATGTCTTTTTTTAGCGCCCTGTAAGTGGATTGTAAAAGCTATACACTTTACTTTTTACTCCTAACGTGTTATTATAAACTTCATAAAACATATAAAATATACATGGCAATCTGAGTAAATTTAAGCAAGTTAGAGCATGGAAAGACAGGCGGACAGACAGAAAAACAGAAAGATAAACCGTAATCATAAACTCTTTTAAATAAAGTTGAAAAGTGTTAAAAACGAAAATTTGACTTTAGAACCATCGAAATCGACATGAAATGCGCATTTATATTACGCATATTAAGAAAATTCAGAAAATGACGCCATTTTGAATAGCAGCGACCATCTTGAATTCCGACGGCTTTACGAGATGCCTTCACCTCTAATATCCATTGTATTAACTTTGATGTATATAAATTTGAATGTGTTTTAAAGAGTATAACGTCATTAAAACAAATTGCAAACGATTTCGCCGAATGCAGAATATTGTAATGTCATTTTTTTGCACCCTGTAAATGCACTATAAAAGCTATATATACTTTATTTTTAACTTCGAACATTTTATTATAAAATTCATAAAACATATATAATTTACGTGGCAATCTGAGTAAATTTAAGCGAGCTAGAGCATGGAAGGAACAGGCGGACAGACAGACAAATAGACAGATAAACCGAATTCATACACTCTATTAAATAATATTGGAAAGTGTTAAAAAAGAAAATTTAACTTTGAAAACATCAAAATCGACATAAAATACACATTTATATTATGCATCTTAAGAAAATTCGGAAAATGGCGCCATTTTGAATAACAGCCGCCATCTTGAATTCCGACGAATTTACGAGATGCCTCCCCCTCTAATATCCATTGTATTATCATGAAGTACATACTTACCAAGCGGTATATTCTTATCATGATTTGCAGTTTTCACCTTATTTTTGTCGCGTAGCACTCGGACTATTAGTAAAAGAGTCTATAATAAATTTATATTTTCTAGATAAGTTGTTATAATATTTTTAAAATCAAATTGAGTCTTTACAATTTAAATATGGGTATATATTAAGAGTTCTATGTTGCGAAATACCTCTTTTTACTGGTATAAAACCGGCATCGTTAAAGAACTACTGTCCTCGTCTCTCTCCTATAGAAATTCTAAGTTCTATTTTGAGATATGTTTATAATTGAGAAGAAAGAATCCCGCCGCGATTGAAAAGAAATAAAAATTTATCAAATGTATTTCGCGTACGTTCTTTTAAATCTCTAACAGCTGACGTCGAAAAGAAGTGAAAAGCAGCCTTTCTTCCCACTAAACAGCGAATTGAAAGATGAATTTCAAATTGGCCGAAATCTAACAAATTTTATATTTTTTAATTTTTCATAGGTACGAAATAATTATAATGTATGTTTGACTATTTCTTAAATTAATTTAATTAAAATTTCTCAAGTATTTTTTAGAGAAAAAGAGTTTAAAATGAAAATGGTGAAGTCCATATTTCTAAAACACAAAATGAGCAAACATTTTTTTAGCTCAAAGGCTTTTAAAGCCTGAGAGGGGGGCTCCTAAGGTATCCTACTTTCGATCAAGAGAAAGTTAATTTCTTTAATACTTTCGAAGTGACGGTGGATTTGTTTATTTGCATAACATACATGATTTAATAGTGACGTTGGGAATCCATCCTATACCGCAACTGAATGGCGACTGTTCATCGAGATCTCAAAGAGAAGCTAGAAATTTATTTGGAGCAGTCCCAATAGGCCATTAAGTTTATTTGGGCGAAGAATATGGGGATATATAAAAAGCCATTGATTATTGCAATATCACATGCCGAACGCATCATCTGTGTTGAATTTACAATACTCTGTTTCCTTCTTGGCCAGCAATGGGAATGTACAATGTATCCTGTTTTTTGTGTAATTTTGATAGCAGAGTTCGTGATAAGCATTGGTTCAGGTCGAATTGACTTCAAGATCTGACCTCTAACCTGGTGATCACAACATTTTGCACCAGCCACTTGTCGACAGAAAGAACAACATATTTTTCACCTCTGTATATAAAATTGGTCTCATGAAGCAGTTTGTGAAAGCTTTGTCAACTGAAGTAGACTGTTTCAAGCATTTCATTTCGAAATTTCCAAGCTTGTCTTTTGAAAAAATAAAGATAGGTGTACTGGCAGCACACAAATTATGCACCAAACTAAAGATTAACATTTAATTGGAACGATGACAGAAAAACAAAAGAATGCTTAGTTTGAATTCAAAAACCTTTTTAAAGGCTTTCTTGAAAATATGCGAGTAGAAAGTTTCACCAAAATAGGCCAGCAACGTTTAGAAAACTTTAAAATGCTTGTTTGCAATATGACTATCAAACTTCATTATCTGTATTGCTAACGTTATGACTTCCAGGAAAATCTTGGTGCAGTTAATAATAAACAGAATGGGCGATCCCACCAAGATTTAAAGCTCATGAATGAATGGCCTTAAGGTAAATACGATAAACATGTAACGACTAATTATTGCTGTAGCATCAAGAGAGAATGTTCACAAATTAAACACTCCAGTAAAAACTGCAAGCGAAAGTTTTGTTTTAATATGTATTTTTTCATTTAGTAAAAAGATTATACTACTTGTATAGACTCAATGTAGCCTATACTAAGCATCATTGTATGAATCATACATTTAATATCTTTTCTTTATTTTCTTTTGTATTCAAATTAAGTATAATTTTGGGGGGTATCCTGTAGCTTAAAAAGTTGATGCGATAGAAAAAACTAGGGTCATTTCTGGATTTAGATGTCATAGTTATCCAAAAGCAAGTGTCAGATATTTGCCAACAAAATGTGTGTTCCCTAGTGTTATCAATGCGATTACAGACAGTAAAACGATTATTAGGAAACTCACATTCGATTCTGAATTGAACACAAAAAAAACGTAACCCTAATTTGATTGTATTTTCTATAGGAAATCTAAGTTCTGTTTTCAGACATGTTTATAATATAGAAAAAAGAACGGTTTAAAAGAAATAAAACTTCAACAAATGTATTTCACATACACTCTTTCAAATCTCTAACAGCTGACAACAAAAAATAAAGGAAAATGAGTTTTTTCTCCCTTTAAATAGAGAGTCGAAACATTTGATAAGTTGGGAACGATTCGAATTTTAATATTGAATTTCGTGTTCTTTTTCAATAATTTTCCATACATTCAAAAGAAAACCCGCTTCTATTTCTGTTCATAATTTAGGGAATGTTTAAATTTGTAAAACTTACTGAGAGAAATTATTAAACGGAGAAGAAAAGAAAAGAATATGAAAATTTTATTTGTAACATTTAAAATGATTTTATATTTTTAAAGTATTTAGTAGAAGCAATAGTGAAAAAAATATCTCAAATATTTCAAAAATATAAATTTTAGGATTATTTGAAGTACAATGATTTTACCAAGATGCTATGATCTGTTACAAACGTTTAATTTTAATACTTGATAATGCCTTTCTTTAACTTCTTTTTAAGATAAAATCAAATTGCCTTTACTAAATTTTTATAAATGGTTTACTTTCAATTAAAGACTGGAATGTTACTAAAAAACTATCATCTTATCGAATTCAAGATTTTTTTTTTCATTTTATAGAAGTATTGATGATGTAAAGATACGGAAAATGTTAGTTTGCAGAGCCTTACCTACACGAACTTTGCATAAATTGAGGGAGGGGGAATTCCTATGCCGTGACAGGCTTACCTAAAAAATCGTTACACTTCATTAATTCAACATGATTCATCTAATTGGTAATTAGACCATTGAAGTGGTAATTTTGAAACTGATTAATAAAGTATCCAGTTCGAGATTTGAACCAAATAATTTATCTTCAGTTGCGATCATTATATCAACTGATCTATTCTGGAAAAACCCGACGGACACATTTTATTTATAAAACCTTTTGAAAACAGAAGACGAGTT
Organism: Maratus speculifer; assembly: GCA_964019185.1. Classification (NCBI taxonomy): domain Eukaryota; kingdom Metazoa; phylum Arthropoda; class Arachnida; order Araneae; family Salticidae; genus Maratus; species Maratus speculifer. Next base: position 47,418,783 of record OZ025290.1, on the reverse strand, counting down.
CATATGCTGGCCTGGAGATTTTTTTCACTCAGTAGATCTTATTATTTAAAGAATAAAATTTAAAAGTATATAGATAATATTGATAACATCGATAATAATAACAATAATATAATTTGCATAATTAAAAAAAATCTGCTTTCAAAAGAACTCGACTATCATATTAAAATGAAAATGACCTGGACGTGATATATTGGTATATTATGAAATAGATAACATTTAGAATATATATTTTAGGATTTGCTTCAATTCCTCGAATAAAGGACAGTATGAGTGTCAAATTAAAGCTAAGACTTAGTATGCTTTTAGAATTTTTTAGTATACCAACTCTCAACTCACACAGTTTCTTCATAAAATCCGAATTTATCTTCATGTACTATATCTCATATAGCCTGCTAATAAATGAATTTCAAGCATAGTGCAACTTTTTTTTACACGTTTCAATTCAGTTCTTGAAATTTCCCAACGTACTTTATCAACATGTTTAATTTGTCAGTCTGTTTATGTGGCCGCTTTTCGTCTGTCGATTTTTCTGACTGCTCATGTGTCTGTCTGTTCGTACTTTTACTTTCGTAAGAACACTTCAATTGCTGCAACATTGATATATTTTATTGAGATTTTACCATATCATACTGAGTTTTACCCAGTATTTTCTTTTCATGTTAGCACAAGTACGAATTTGAGTTTCGTGTTTGTCCCAGGTCGGTGGCTCACGAAAAATATCTCATCTTCAGCTGCATTTGTAGCCTTATTTCTAACATGTAATAGTGAAAAGTTCGACACTGGTATCGTTCTATGGGTTTTAGTCGGTAAAACTTCAGTTTCTTTTACTGATGGTCCGGGTTCCAGTCTCGGTGTGGAATTTTTTCTATAGGTTGGCATTTGCGCCTCTTAAGTACTAATTAAAAATTTGAAATTTGATTTTCATTTCAAGTATTGTATGCCAGTCGAATTTTCTGGAAAAACTTCCCAAGTATTAATAAATTAATTAGTTGAACATTTTTGGAGAAATAATGGATTGGCCCTAAAATTGTTAAACAGTTTAAACAATTCAATTACCAATAATTTATTTAAATAAATAAACATTATTAGTATCGTTTGTAAATTTAAATGACAAACTAATTTGAAAACTGAAACTTACGTCTTTAGAATTACAAAAGCAAATGTTGTCGAAGGAAATTTATTAAAATAGATAATTTAGCTTTTCACATGTACATATATTATTTCTAACTATTTATTCTTTAGCCTTGAAAATTGTAACTCTTCGGTACTGATGAATTCAAACTCATTTTTAATACATACTATGGCAATGCTATTTAAATAGAGTCCTTTCATGTAATAAACATTTAGGTTACGCAAAATTACAAGAGGACTATCATTCCTTTCTTTTCTATAATTGGTTAAAAGATAATTTCATTTAATACTTTAGTTTCAAAAATAATACTTTAGTTTCAAAAATACCTTTGAAATAATTACAGTTGTGTTGCATCGCTGCATCATTTCGGATTCAAAGGAAATTCAAACAAAATTTTTTCATAAGTGTATGCTAATCAGGAATGAAATTGCGTAATTTAATTTGCTGTTACGTACCATTATGGAGTACTATAAGTTTATTGAAGATCCATTGGTGATACTTAAAATTCTTCTTGTGAATTAAAACAAAGTCAAACATAATGCAGGGATAAGTTGTTCAAACTGTTTAAAATTTTTACTGATAATTACTTTCATAGAAGAATTTTTAAAAAGACAATGCGTTTCGAAACAATTTCAGTATTTTAAGGGTAGGGGAGAGGGGGGCACCTTTTAACACTTTTTGCAAAAAAATGATTTATGAAGTAATACTGCTTTTAAATTTAAAGTTCTAGGTGCTGTTTACTAACTTCATATTTGAGGTATCCTCTCAATTTTTTTTCATGATTTCTAGCCAAATGCAAAATACCAAATTTCACATTTTTAGTGAAGCATGCACTTTGTTGAAATGTGCCGCTCCAGGGGGGCAGTTATCAACGGGAGGTAGGTAAGGTACATTTCAGCAGTTGAAGAAATCCTACAAACATCATACATTTTAACAAAATAAACTTTATTCACAAAGTAATATAGTGGATTGTTTTAGGTTCTATGTATATTATTATGTTTTTAATTAAATTGAAATGTATGGAAAATGTCATTTCAAATACAACTGGAGCTGCTCCTCAGTTTAAATTTGGTTGATAAGTTTTATTTTAATATCATTTCGTTTCACGCTATAGACTAGGGTGCGACAGCATAGACAATCAATCACCTTATCGAGTTCATGGCTGAAATTTCAGAATTAGTTAAAACTCGATTGACATATTAAAACGCAATTGGTCTGTTAAGTCAAAAGAATTACAAACCTGTTTCTTTGAATAAATTCATATATATATATATATAATTATTGAAGAATTTAGAATATTTTAAAACAGTATTTTAAATGTAAAAACCTGATTAATAGGCTTACAATAGACAGTTATTGACATTGGCCTTTCATTCTTCATGTAACCATAAACTGTAAAATTATCCTGAAACTTTTAAATCTGACCTAGGTGTTGATCGAAAAGATTGCAAGCCAGTTTTCTTAATTGCTTAATTAAAAACTGATAAGGAACACATTCCATCACTGTTGAAATGTACCAGGGTTGCCGGCTTTTAAATAGGCCAAAATAAGCCGGCCAGCTTTTTTTTTGGCTTTATCCAATTAAAAAAAGCCGGCTTTTATTTTTAAAGTGTTAATTTGTATCAAATCCATATTAAATTGGATTTATTTATTTTTAATACATTTTTAATTATTTACTACTAAAAAAGTTATAAATTTCTATTTAATTTTTCAAATAAATAAGTCTTTATAACTACTAGAAGTCAACTGTAAGGCATTATGTCTGAAAAAATATATAAAACTTGGAAAAAAGAAAATATACTCAAAAAATGTATTTCAAACTTCCATATTTCATAGTTCTACTTATGTTATACATTCTTAAGAATTATATTTAATTGAATTATGACAAAATGTAACACATGAAAGCATTCATGGAAACATTCTTACAGGGCAATATGTAAAGATTAAGTCATAGAATGAATAATGTTGAAAGAGAAGTTAGGAAGGATTCAGTATTCGAGCAGAGTTTAATACATAATTATATAAAATGCAAGACATTAATTAATTATTCTCAATAATATAGTAAACTATTTTTTTATAATAACTAGCTGTTATAACATTTTATAATAACAGGAAAATTACTTAATTGCTATTTAGTAACATTTTATAATAACAGGAAAATTACTTAATTGCTATTTAGTAACATTTTATAATAACTAACTATTATCTAGATTTTAAAATAATTGTATTTTAAAAACAACTGAATTGATAGTTACCTACCAATTAGGATGAGAGTGTAAAAAAATCTAGTCAATGAAAAAATATTAGGCTGCCTTATGTATATAAAAATTCATTATTTGTTGAAGAAAAGAAAGAAATAACTTTTTTTTTTCTTCATTTTGTGTATATGGGTGATTCTCCAATAAGTGAGTAATTTCACTCATTGATTTAAAGAAAAATAAAAATTAAATTTTAACCAAAATTTTTAATAATTAAATACAGTATAGATTACTGAGTACAGCTCATATTCAAAATATTAGAATAATTACCTTTTTTTTAGAAATTGAAAATACCGTTTGGTAATTTAATGTCTTTTAATGAAAATATGAAAACGATATTTTTATTAAGAACTTATTGTTGATTAAACTTACTTGTTATCTTAAATTTAATATCATTTTTGAAAAGATTAATTGCAAAAAAAATTATTTTGAAAAGTCAAAATATTAGAATAATTATTCAAGTGGTTCAAAATATTAGAATATTTCACATTAATTCTCCTTTAATTATTACCAATTCTTAACTGGGGCATCATTGATTAAATTCAGACTATTTTATTTAAAATCAGTATTCTTTTTTGCAGTTTGTTTCTTTTTCGTCTTAAAATGGGCCGTGTGAGTGATATTCCTGAATCTACTAAACTTCGTGTGGTTGATTTGTATCGGCACGGTAAAAATCAATGTTTTATAGCGAATTATTTACATTGTTCGCAATCGAGCGTTAGTAAAATACTAACACAATATTCAAAAATTGGAAATTTTCAAAATAATCGCCGAAATGGTAGCCGAAAACCAAAAACATCTGCTAGAGATGACAGGAAACTGAAGCGTATAGTTATGAAAAACCGTTTTAAAAGTGTGCTATTCTTGCACCGAAAATGGAAAGAAGAAGGAGTTGAAGTTTCTACATCGACAACATTAAGACGTCTCCATAAATTTAAATTTGAATCTCGTGTACCGAAAACAAAACCTCTCATGACTGCAAGACAAAAGCGTATAAGATTGAATTGGTGTAAATCAAGACGTTTATGGAGCAATGAAGATTGGAAAAATATATTATTTAGTGATGAAAGTATGTTTTGTGTTTCATATGGTAATCAAGGCTTTCGAGTTTGGAGAATGAAGCAAGAAGCATTTGAAAAAGAATGCCTTAAATGTTCCGTAAAATTTGCTGCTAGTGTCATGGTTTGGGGTTGTATGAGTGCAGAAGGACCTGGAAAGTTATGCATCGTCTACAAAAAGGTTAACTCTCTGATATATCAAGAAATTTTAGAATATTACATGATTCCATCATCAGAAGATTTATTTGAAGATGATTTCATCTTTCAACAAGATTTAGCGTCCCCGCATACCTCGGTGTCAACTAAGAATTGGTTCCGCCAACGCAACATTAAGGTACTTGGCCACCAAATTCACCAGATCTTAATCCCATCGAAAACTTATGGTGTATAATGAAGAAAAAACTTCAAGAAAATCCTCCTTCAAGTAAAACTGAGTTAGTGGCACGTATAAAGTCTATTTGGGCTAATATTGATAGAAATGTTTGTAAACACCTTGTATATAGTATGCAAGATCGATTGTACGCTGTTATGAAAGCTAAAGGGGATGCTACAAAATATTAACTATCATTTACTTCATATTCATAAGGTAAGATTGTTGCGTAAAATAAAATATTCTAATATTTTGAACCAATCTAAATTTTATTCTAATATTCTGGTGTGTTTAAGGAAGCTGTATACCTAATTTATTTTGCTGTATTTTATATTTTATAAATGTTAAAATCTTATCTAAACATTCCAGATTTAATTTATAAGAAATTTAATTGCATTTACTTAGTACAAAAAATAAATAAATGACAAATAATTTTTTCTTATTACTTTTTCTCAATTATTCTAATATTTTGAATATGAGCTGTAATATGCAACAGTTCGGCATAAACTTTAATCACGATGTATTTTTAAAAAATTTATTTTAAAAATTAATTTGGTAATCAATGTCACTACTGTTCCCAAGATAGTTGTTTACTTTATAAATTAGGATTTTACTAAAATTTATTTGAAAAATATGTGTATTTTACTAAAGTGTATATTTTAGTGTATATAATGACTAAATAAGTGAATATATTTAGACAAAATTTCAGTTAGAAAAAAGTGTTTAAGTACGAGAAATACTGCTCATTTAAAAATTTATGTCATATAATTTGTCTATGATAAAATATCGTGAAGGTAAAATATTTATATTTTGTAAAATATTTTGTAAGGTTGAAGGGGAATATGAATAGAACACAAAATTTCATTCTTTGGAACATCCTGGATATTTGGTGTACTTGGTCAATAGAATTGGCTTCCATTCCTTAACGTAAAGTTTATTTTAAGGATGTCATCATTTATTTCTTTAATTAAACCTATTAAAAACAAATGTTGTAATAAGTAATATGAAAAATAAAATATGTTGATAACAAATTTAAAAAAAAAAATTAATTCTAAATAAAAATTTAAAACTCACCAAGAAGCCAATTTTCATCATACACAACTGCAACCCAAGTTCCTACACAAATATGTTCACTTTCAGAAACAGGAGTAGATACATCAGTATCTTTATAATCATTGGGCATATTTTTAAAACAGGGATATAAGTCTACAAATGATGGTTCTGAACAGTAATGTTGACATTTTTCATGTGCGCCACATGTGAAACAGCTTAAAGCAGGTGAAGTTTAACGTTTTCAAACTTATTCCAAGTAAGCTGATGCAATTTTAATAGATTTGGAATAGATGCTATCACTGTATCCTTTGACTTCAAGTCATCTATGGCAATGATGTCTCCTTCGGAGATTCAGTTCTCAAATAAATAATTTGAAAAGGGACAGAAGTGACAGGGACAGTAGTGACAAAATTAAGAAAATTGCTTTTGTGTACATAGTAAATTAGACTTAGTAAGACTGCAATATGATATTTTGTACTAAGCAAAAGTATGTTATAACATGACAAAATAATAAAAAAAATAACATAGACATTTTAAGTAGGGGACAGTAGTGACAAGTAATAAACATATTCTTACCGTTTTATCCATTTTGTAGCTTGTAACTATTTTTTAAGTCCTTAGAATTGTTCCATGTGTTTTTCTGGGCAATTAAGATGGCTCCTTCTACTAAATGCACCTAATCACCAAATTTTATCTGGCCACCTGGTGGTCACTTTAGCAGTTTTATACAAAGGGACAGTAGTGACATAAAAACTAGGAGACAGTGCTTCTTTGACTCAGAATAAATGTAAAACTATTTTTCATTTACAATGAAAATACATTATTATGTACTTTGGAGTATAAATTTTTATTTTGGGTGGTAAAATTGTTAAAAATAGTTTGTTATTACACTTAAAATTGTTCCAGATGATCAGCACAAGAAGTGACGGACAAGGGACAGAAGTGAAAAATTGGATATTTAAAATACTATTACAGTAAAATTTACAGCTATTTTCTTGAAAAAAGTTTTTGAAATTGTAGAAATACATTACAAAATACGTTTTATGCTAAAAAAACTATATGAATGATAAAAAAAAAAACAGTATGTAATCCTAAGGGACGGAAATCACCCATTTATTGGAGAATCATCCGTATGGCATTATTTCAAGTAATTTATCACAACTTTTAGCTGTTAAATGATTATTGAGTAGTAATGTCAATAAATATTGATTAACTTTACTGCCAAATGCCAAATGCCTCTTCTAGCATTATCTTATATTCATTTCTCTTGCTAAAGAATCAACCAAGTTACAGAAAAATTACTTAATCCAACAAATTTCGTAATTACATAAAGACCGGAAAGTGGCAGCTCAGACAATCATCTCATCGAATTCACAGCTGAAATTTCAGGATTAGTTGCAACTCGATTTGCATATTAAAACACAATCAATCTGCCAAGTCATATGTTGGTAGGAAATACAATTTTATCGGTCGATTCGTAGGCTTACCATTGCGTTTTTCTGTACCCAGTCCTCCATTATTCTCATACCTTTGTGTACTGGAAAACGCAATGGTAAACTTACGAGTCAACCTTTTAACTCGTGTTTTCAAGTATTTTCCAGCAAGATGTGACTTCGCAGACTGATTGCATCGTAATATGCTAATCAAGTTTTAACTAATTCTAGAATTTTAGCCGTGAGCTCACTGATTACCGGGAGGCGGAAGCACAAACAATCACTGGGGTGATTGTTTGTGCTTCCGCCTCCCGGTCTTTATACAATTATGAGATTTCTAGGTAATTTTTCTGAAACTTGTTTGATTCACTAGCAAGAGAGATTAATACAAAACAGTGCTAGAAGAGGCATTTGGTATTTGGCAGTAAAGTAAATCAATATTTTTCACATATTTTATTCTCTTACTCTTCCTGTTTGAAACGTCCCAAAATTGACCTCTGATTTTTCTTTCCGTTTCTATTTTTACTTACAGACATTTATTCTCTAAATCTTTGTCTTTGAAACATTACAAAATTGACGTAAAAATAGAAATAGAAGGAAAATCAAAGGATTTTCCTTTTTGTTTCTATTTTTATCTAAAGACATTTACTCTCTTACTCTTATTGTTTGAGACGTCCCAAAATTGACCACTGATTTTTCTTTCCGTTGATATTTTTACTGACAGACACTTATTCTCTAAATCTTTGTCTTTGAAACGTCACAAAATTGACGTAAAAATAGAAAGAGAAGGAAAATCAAAGCATTTTTATTTCTATTTCTATTTTTACTTACAGACATTTACTATCTTACTCTTCCTGTTTGCAATCTCACAAGTTAATCATTGATTTTCCTATCTATTTCTCTTTTTTCCTTGCAGACACCTACAGAGCCGCCATGAGACGGGCCTTAACATCAACTGTGTTGATCCTCTCGGGCGTTCCGCTCTGCTCATGGCCATCGATAACGAGAACTTGGAGATGGTCGAACTCCTCATCGAGAACAGGGTGGACACCACAGACGCCTTACTGCATGCCATCAGTGAAGAATATGTGGAGGCTGTCGAACTGTTGCTAGAACACGAAGAAGCCAACCACATACCAGGAGTGCCCCATGTACGTATGCTGTCGAGTTTCTTTTATTTTCTTAACCGTTTAAACGCCAATGTTCCCGAATGGGAACATTGCATTATTTGCAATATAAAACATAAATTTTCCAACATAACAACGATGTCCTTATTTTTCCTATAAAATATAAGGTTGATTTAAACTTTAGCAAAAAAACATATTTATGTTTAAGCATTTATCACAGGCATTAGGAAAATGTTAATTCATTAATTTGCATTAAAAATATATTATTTGCCTTTATTGTTTTCTCTATATTACTTACATTTGACCGCCAGGAATCTAAGTGCTTTTGGAATTCGAGAAAATACGCAAAAACAATGTACAATAGCATATAGCGGGCAATAATTTCTTTTATTTGCATAGGTTGTCAATCAATAATCCTGTTCCAAAATGCGAACATTAAAATAAAAACAGCAAAAAATTCAGATTTTTTTTGTTGTTATTTTCTAAATTTGTATGCATAAATTCATCTTTAACAATGTATATTAGCCTATCAGGAGGTACGCCTTTATTTATTCTATCTGAACGCCTTGGTTCCGCAATTTGTTGTTGGGACGCGGATGGTGTTGTTTCGTTGTTCGAAATTTCTATTTCTACAAGATTTTTACAATTGCGTTTTTCACCCTCATCTTGTTTTGGTTCGATTTCAGTCTTGTCGTTTACGTATTTAAATTTATTTTCAAGAAATTTCACCGTTCTCGCGATTTTTATTTCATTTCCTCCTATATATTTACGATATCCCTTAGACTGATTGTCGTATCCCACAAAAATGCCTTCTACAGCTTTATTGTCTAATTTTTGTCTTTTGGCTTTATCAATGTAAGCGAAGGCTTTGCAGCCAAATACTTTAACATAACTTAAGTTTGGCTGTCTTTCTGTCCATAATTCGTATGGCGTTTTTGCATTTGCTTTTGTAGGTAATCTATTTTGTAGGTGGTTTTCCGTACAGATTGCTTCTCCCCAGAACTTTAAAGGTAAATTTGATTCATTTAACATTGTCCTAGTCATCTCGACTAACGACCTATTTTTTCGTTCAGCCACCCCGTTTTGGCTCGCACAATATGGGACTGTGTGTTGATGTTTTATCCCATTTGACTTGAGATAATTCTCAATTTCATCCGATGTAAATCCCCCCCCCCCCCGTTGTCCGTTCTGATTTCTTTCGGTTTTTCACCAAACTTGTTGCTTATCAGCGCGACGAACTCTTTGAGTTTTTCATAGACTTCACTCTTTTTTGACAATAGATAGATTATCGTAAATCGTGAGTAATCATCGATGAAAGTCAAAAAATATGATTTCCCACCTATCGTGGGTGTTTGAAAAGATCCACAAACGTCCGAGTGAATGAGTTGAAGCCTTTTACTTGCTCTATACTTAGCAACTCTGAGATAGGATTCATCAGTTAATTTCGCCCTAATACACGATTCGCAATCTATATTATGTTTACAATTGTTTATTTGGATACCTCTCACTAACTCTCTTTGTGTAATTTCTTTAATCGATGCTAAATTTCTGTGTCCTAACCTCCTGTGCCATAGTTCTAGACAATTTTTATTGTTGCACGTTTGTGTTATGTTCGCGTGGATTTCGTTTGTTAATTGGACTTCATAGAGGTTATTTACTTTTCGTGCTTCTAAGCAAATTTCTCCGTTAAGTTTGAAAATACACTTGTCATTTTTAAATACAATCTCACATCCGTTTTGAGTTGCATTACTGACCGATAATAAATTCGTTTCGATTTCGGGTACTAGAAGTACGTCTTTAAGCGTTATTTCATGGATTTTATTATCCGATGTCAGCGTATTTAAATTTACGTCGCCTGATCCGTAAGTGATAAGTTTTTTCCCATTTGCGATAGTCAGGTTTGTTTTTTCCTGCGATCTAATCTCTGTAAACATTGATTCGGAGGATGCGATGTGGCTTGAGCTACCGCTATCCACAATGAAAGTTTTATTTTCTATTCCCTGTGTTATAAAGGCATAATCTTTGTTTTCGCTTTCTCTCCATATATTGTTTCTTCCTTCATAGCGATTAAACCTGTGGTTTGATTCCGATATTTGTTCATTCTTAAAATTGTTTTCGCCCTTTTGAAAAACAAGTGATGTTGAATAGTGTTTTTACTGTATTTGTTGTGTTGATTTTGTTGTGTGGTGTGTGTTTTGTTTTTATTATGCCAGCAATCTTGAGTGTTGTGGCTTTTCATCCGACAGTTGGTACAATATTTATTTTCTTTTTTAGTTGGGAACCTTTTCTGAGCTTTAAAAGCTCTCGCCGTGTTTTCAGAATTTTTGGTATTTTCATTTCTTCGATTAAACTCGTCGATAAGTTTACTTTTTATATATGACGGAGTGAGTTGTGCTTCTTCTTCAGATTCGAGCGCAGTTATAAGATTGTCATAAGACTGGGGTAGAGAACATAATAAAAGGGCAGAAATGTGATGGCTATTAATGACTTCGCCAATTGCTCCCAGTTGGTCGACTAATTATATTATTCTAGTGATGTGGTTAAGCATATTGCCTGATTCGGCTAATTTTATGCTATAGAGTTTTCTCAAAAGAAATAGTTTGCTGGTCAAATTTGACCGCTCGTGAATTTCTTTTAGAGCCTCCCAAGTTTGTCTCGCGGTTTGAAGATTTTTTACATGCGTTATTTGGGAGTCGTCAATAGTTAGATTTATGAGTGCTCGGGCCTTTCGGTCATTTTTGGACCACCCATCGGTCAAAGGATTTGGTGGATCGTCCGTTATTACGTTAAATAGTTCTTCTTTTATCAACAGCATCTCGACCTTAAATTTCCAGGTCGAATAATTTGTTGCTGTGAGTTTTCCAATAGAATAATTGTCTCTCAAGGTGGCCATTATTACTATGTTTTTATTCTACGGTATTAATGTTTTTCAAATGGACATAACTTTTTAAATCGGTATCATAATCTTGATAGAATATTTATTCTCATTTAGGCGTGAGTAAGTATAATAACCTCAGTGTATCTTTAATAAAAGATATCTTACAAAACTTCAAAATGAAAGGTAAGTAAAATTCTACTCACCCGATTCATGAATTCTTCTTTATCGACGTATCCAATACGATCCATATGGAGTATTATTCCGTGTTATTTGCGGCACCGAGCACAAGATGTTATATATTCTTGTTTAGGATTCTTATTCCTTAAAAGATGTACATTTCATTATTAATTTCTTTGCACACAACACATTAATAACGTCGATTCAAACGAAAGAACATCTATTTTATTTTTATACCGTGAGAAAGAAGACAGAGCATTACTGCTCTACTTACTGAGCTACATAACTATAATGAAAATCAAAAAATGCACACACAATCACATGAAAAAGCAAATAAAGAAATAAAAATGTTTTTTTAGACTTTTGTCAGTTTGAACAATATATAATTATTCTTTCCTCTGTAATCATTTTTCAAGGTCCCGCTAACAAGCACTCAAGTTGATTTACGAAATAATTTAAACTATCACTTATTTCGCAACACAGGAAATTAGTTCAGAATGATGAAATTGTCTATCAATACCAGGATTAGATAGGACTTTATTAGCATGTTAAATTGTATTTCATCTATCAAATCATATTTTGTGGAACTCACTTGCAGACAATTTCAGTGGTTAATTGGTGGATTCCCATTTTGTTTTCCAATGAAATTCCCGCATCATTTTATCCATTCCCGTGCTAATATGCTATCTTATACAGGGATTTTATTGAAAAACTCACTGATGATCTACCATTCAACTATCAAACTTGAGTTTGCAGGCTGTTTCCACCAAGATATGATTTAGCAAACTAATTCCATTTTAATATACTAATCAAGTTGTATCTAATCCTGAAGTTCTAGTCATGAACAATGAGACGATGAATTGAGTAACTGCCGTAAAGTCTAATGCAGAGAACAATTCAGATTTACAAAATTTTCACAAGTAACACAATGTTTAACATTAAACATTGAGAGTAAAATAATTTTTACTATGTTATTTTTAAATTTATGCTGATGTTTACATATTAGAGCAAAATATACAACTTGTACTAAAAATATAAATAAATAATAATAAAAAAAATTGTTAAATTAAATTATGAATAGAATTAGTCACAATTAATTACAAAATGATACATATTTAAAATTCTATTAGAATACTTAACGTAATAGAATTTCGTGTAGTCCTATAAAATGAATAAATGGTAAGCAACTAAAATCGTATTAATATTACATTGTTATTGGATATAAATAAGTATGCGAATTGAACCTAGATCGGATATTTGTAAGTGAGTCAAAATCTGAATACAAATTTTAAACTAGGAAAACATACATACGAACGTTATAAGCAAAATAAAAGTTTATCAAAATAACATACCTTTAAAAAAACCGTGAAAAGAAACAGCTTCATTTCCTTACAAAATAAAACATATGTAAAAATACAAATGAGGGTGTGAATTTCAAACTCTGCTTATCGCTTTTGTTTTCTCTATCAATCTGTACCAATCCACTAATGTCCAAAATATCCAAATTTATAATGAAAACCAATGGATGCATTTAAAGGTTTTTCGCGATTTCCCAAAATTTGAATTTTGAAACTCACGTGTTCAATTATTTTAACCAAACTAAAATTAATTAATTAAAATTAACGCAACCGTAAAACTTATATGGTGCCAACATCTTCATTAAAATCGCTTTAAAAATTTTTCTTTACCTCATTTAAAAAAGTTTTGTAATTGGAATTATATGATTGTGGCAAGGTTTAGGAATTAGCCATTAGACAGCATTGGAAATGGACGACCTTTATAAAACTTTAACACTTAGTGTACGTTCCCTTAAAGCTATGTTCAAATCATCCGTTTTCAGTTATAGAAAAGTGGTTTAAGTCATGAAATTAAAAGTTTCATAACTTGGTCAAGTTTAATGTCAGATGAATGAGACCTTTTTTCTATTGCTTGTTAGAGTGATGGAAAATTCTCACTAAATATCACTTATAAGACCGAGGACAGTATAAAAATTTTATTTTCGTAATTTTTTTTAACCTAAATCGCTTAAAAACAATTATTTACCCTTTTTAAGCATCTTTGCATGTATGTCTATGACTAACGGTTTAGAAATTAGTCACTGGCCACTGTTGAGAGTGGACTGTATAAATATATAAAATAGCTTTGACTCAAAATTTATTTTACAAGTTCATATAATAACGTGAAACAAAATTCTTAATGAAAATGATGTGTAAAAATGTAATACATTAATGAAAAAACTAAAAAAGGTATAATACTAAATTCTAAGAAAATACAAGAACTTGAAATGAGATGTTACAATGGAAGCATTTTGAATTTTCACAGGAATGTGATGTGTCGTACTGATACAGAAAACGATGATGTTATTGTTTAAACATACATATACAGGGTGAGTCATAAATATCGAAATAATAGGCTATCTCCTTAAATATTGCCTCTAGATCCATACTTCCAATTGCAAAAATTCATAAAAAAAGGTGAAACTTCTGATAAGATAAGTTGCAACTCCATGGAGGGTCTATTTGAAAAAATACGAAAATTACATTTTTATACGGCCCCCGTAGAGCGAAATTCCCAATTACGAAATTATTCCTTATCCATTCCTAAATTGAACAAACCAAATTTCATCTCCGTATCTGAAAATCTGACACAGATATTAAAATCTAAAATTCGTGACTTACACCACATTACCATGCCTGTAAATTAAGAATTTTTAACGCATTTTCAAAACAAATGAGGGATCGTCCACAAATTGTCGGTATTAAATGTCAATTCAAGACCGTGCCTCTTATTTGGACATAATAAAACAGCGTATTGATATAAATCAAAACTTGTTTTCAAAATATTTTGATCGTTAGCACTGGAGGTCTGCATGGATAGAAATATCTAGGTCAGGTCCCAAAGCGACCCATAGGGAAAACTTTCCGCCCGGCATGAAAAAATATTAAAATCATAGTCCTGACTACCTGGAAAAGAATTTAAATCCCAACCCGGCTCAGCCATGAATTTCTATATAGTTTTTTTACTTCAGTGTAGTTAAAAATTGTTTTGCGGGGAGGAGTTCTGACCAAAATTACTTATTATAGCTTTTCGTTTTTTTATATTTATCCTTTTTATTATTAAAAAAGTGCCAAAGACTGTGATATACTTATTTTATTAATAAATCTCTGTTTATATCTAAATGTTTCACTTACATTTTAATATCGCTAATCCATTTTCCGTGCATCGGAGACTTTGAAAAATGTTATACAGTAAAACCTTTTAAGGGGTCTTGTACCTTTTAAACTGGATGAAAATCAACAAAAACATCCAAAGTTCGATTCAGTGTGTCTTTGAAACTTTTATACATATTAACATGAAAATTTCACCGTTCAATAGAAAAGATTATGCTTTATTATAAACTGTCATTAAACATTTAATAGTCTTTCATATAATATATGCATTACTGAAATTTAAAAACCCCTATTTTTACTCCGTCGTACCTTACTAATGACCCTATAAATCAATATTTTTGCATATATATTTTTTTTCTGTAAAGGAGAATAATGTATTTTTAAAATGAACTACTCTTAAATAAAAATTATTTCATTAACCTTGTAAAAAAAATTTCTAAATAAAAAAAATCAAAATTTACATTTTTTAATAAATAAAATTATTCATAACTAAAAATTTTATCGCTATAAATACATTAAAGTAGTTCATTTTAAGTATACGTATGTGCTTATTAACTAAAAAAATTTTCATAACAATTCATACATATGTTCTCAAGATATCATGCGCGCAATGTCTAAAAACGCAGTTTTTCAAAAACCTGTTTCAAACTTGTAACTTTAGTTAATTACCAAATAAAATCAGCATCTTATTTTTGCTATAACTTCAGTTCTAATGGGAATTTTTGCAAGCAGTTTGTTTTAAAATACTTCTAACGAATTATTTTATGATAATTAATGAAATTTGAAAATTCGTATTTTTGAAGCCTTAAAAGGTACTAGACCCCTTAAGACGGAATCACATAGGAAAGAAAAATACGTAATAGACAAATGCTCTTCCTAGGAGGGATAAATGGAGTTTTTTTTTCAGGTATTATTGTATTCATTTTGCATGGATCAACACATTTTCTGTTTAAGACAGAATTCCATCATAGGCAGATTTATTTTTATGGTCTTATTGTGTTTAGTTTTTTAGCATTTAAACATATTATTCTTTAAAAAAATAAATTTTAAAGTTTTTTTTTTTTTTGCGGGGGGGGGAATGAAAGCGATTTCAAAATCTATGTGTTTTTTGTAAAAATTTTGATCGAAACAAATATTACTTATTTCATGCACGTATTAGGTTCGTCAAAGACAGTGATTTTAATACGGATTGTTCGAGACAGTGATTGAAAATTTCGTCCAGTGCAAACCTTATTAAAAGTTAAGAATTGTTAAAGAAAAAAAGTACAAACTTGAAACGTGTCATTTTTAATTATTTTACATTAGTTTTGTTTCGGGCAAAATTGAAAAATTATTTACTTTTGAAAATAAAAATTTTTTTAAAGTTATATTATTTCTTCAATAAATATTTTTAATAGTTTTGAAATTAATATTGAAAAACAAAAACCCCGAAACAAAACTAAAATCAGATTTTTAAACTTTAATTAATTGGAAAGAAATCTGATGAATAATGTTTGGAGTTGTAACGATTTTTAATTATCCCATTTAAACCAGTACTAATCATATGAAATTTTTATAAATTTTATGATAAATTTAAAAGTTATGATACATTTAAAATTAAAAAGTTGAAGAACTTCTGTTTAAACCTGCCCCGCGTTGGGGTACCTTTGAACAAGCAGGGGCACCTTTGAACAAATGAATAAAACATAAAAATATTGAAAGTTTTTATAAAAATCTGCTTATGTTTCAGATATGTAAAATATTATGAATAAAATTAAATAACTAAATTTTATTTAAATTACTATTTTTTTTAATTATTTAACCAAAGTTAAACCCATTAAAGTTTCTGTCAAAACTCATTGTTGAAGTATCACAGAATGTCCCTACTGTTATGTTTGGTTGTGAAAATCTTTTTACAGTATCCTTTAAATACATCAATGTAATATCTGTTGCTTCTGGAAAATTAAAATTTTTCATTCACTATTTTTATGAAGAAATCTGATATAATATTTGACAAACCTGCTATATCATTAATAATTATTGGAATACAGTATTTGCAATTATTCAATAAATGAATGCCAACATCAATTTAAATTTGAAATTACATCCAGAGGTTAAAATAGCAAATAAAGCCTTTGTGCAAAAATGTTAAAAGATAGAAAACCAACGATTATAAATGCACAAATAAAGTATGAAAAGAGAGCAAACAGCTGTTTCGAATCTACTATTGAGATTCTTCTTCAGTGCAAAAACTCAGCGAGCTATATAAAGCAAAACTGAGCAAAGAGACAGAGACACGCAGGCTTATATACCCGCTACGTGAACAGTCCCGGATAAAGGAAAGCAACCAATGAGAAGAAATCAGCCTGAACAACTGGGTGGACAAGTAGCAGCATCTACCGGAGAACAAACAAAACAAAAACTAAAATGCGAGAAAAAAAAGGGAGAGAGAAAGAGATTTAAATTAAAGATTTCCAAATGCTTGAAAAATAAGAAGTACTTGATAAGTCATTGAATAAGGAGTGAGAATTTTTAATGATGTGATAAGCTTCCCAAAAAGTAAGATCAAGTACAGAAGGACACTTATGAATGTGGCGGCTGAAGATAAGTTAAATTTATGTTGTGAAGACCAACAATGTTGAGCAATAGAAGAGCGTTTAAACTCTTGATTTTTGACATACCTTTTATGTTCTGTTAAACGAAATCTAAGAGCACATTTAGTCTAGCCAATATAAGAAGCCGCTTTTTAGTTTTCGTTTTGTTTTTTCGCCGGTAAATGCCACTACTTGTCTACCCAGTTGTTCAGGCTGCTTTCTTCTCATTGGTTGCTTTCCTTTATCCGGGATCGTTCACGTAGCGGGTATGTAAGCCTGCGTGTCTCTCTCTCTTTGCTTAGTTTTGCTTTGTCTAGCTCGCTGAGTTTTTGCACTGAAGAAGAATCTCGATAGTACATTCGAAACAGCTGTTTGCTCCCTTTTCATACTTTATTTGTGCATTTATAATCGTTGGTTTTCCATCTTTTAACATCCAGAGGTTGTAATGTATGAATGCAGTAAGGGTAGGATTGCTAACAGTATAAGTCTATGCTCTTTGACATTCTTAATTAATCTCTTTTCACACAAAAAAGCATTAAAAATAATAACATTTAGATCCCTAAACAACTCTTTACTTCATGGTTTTAAAATTATGTTAAATGTTTTTAATTACTACTTATCTCTAGTTTATTAGGTGTTTTTTGCTGTTCAATGGTGCCCCGTCACCTAGAGCTTAAAATTACAGCGGTTTATTAAATTCGGCTGAAAAATTTGAATAAATCAAAGCTTATAAACTAGAGCTAATATCTTTAGTTAAGTATTGAAAAATAAAGTAAAATTTTAGGGATACAAAATTGTGAGTAAAAATCTTACAATTTTATTTCCTTAAATTTAGATTCAAGAGGGAGAAAAATATATACCTTGCTTAGACAATATTTTTCATACAAAATGGTGCATCTTTTTATACTTATATCATTGAAGCAATGTATTCCCATATAAATTTTGTAAAAATAATTCACTTCAAGTAAAATATTTAGAGTGTTCAAAGGTGCCCCCAGTTCAAACATGCCCCCCTTTACCCTAATATAAAAACAATCTAAAAATTTTAATCTTTTATTTTAAAAAAACATTTATATAGTCATAATTTCTAAATTTCCTGCTTTATGAGCATATTATTAAGTTCAGTTTGTGTATTTTCAAGTTTATCCACCTTCAGTAAAATTTAATTAAATTCTATCCAGCCAAATCATGCGTGCAATGAGCAAAATCATCGTTTTGAGAAAATTCTCTTTAAAGATCGAATTACAATTGATTATATAAAGAAAGCTCAAACTGTTTTAGACATAATTTCTCTTTTAAAGCGAATTTTTGATGAGATTTTCTTTTAACAGCTTCATTAAGAATGAAATTTTAATGTAAGTTTGGACACTTTCAAAGATACACCCGACCTTTTAATTCTTGCTAAAAGTGATAACAAAACACAAGGCAAATAATACTTTTATTCAGATAGACATCTTTCATCATTCAGACGATAATGGTTCACTACAGTGATTAAATGTTTTATTAATCAGTACTCACTAAGGAATAGATGATACTGCTTACAGAAAATCCGTAGCCATTCAATCCACTATCACTCATAAAGCTTAAAACCGTTTTACTACAAATTTTATGCATTTAGAAATTATATTACAGGAACTTCCACAATCTGTATTACTGAACAGGAAAACAACCAATTTAAAAAATATATGGTATCGCAAAAAGTAATGGCTATAAAGAGAGGCAATAAATAAATTTATTATGAACATGAAAATTAAAAGTAAATTAAATATGCAAATTTTCGAGCTATCTACTTCACAATATTTTGCTAATTTCTTCAAGATATTGAAATATAAAGTCAACCAAATAAAATATCTTTCAAAACCTTCCGTAAAATAAAAGAAAAAAATATAGTCTGTAAAAAAAAAAATCCAATAGAACCAAATCGAATATCAGAGACGCATGAAATACTTTTCACTAAAGAGGATAGAACATTGCAATTTTATATGGTAATGATAACCAGAAAGCTTAAAACTAATATCAAAGATCAAATAACAAAAAAAAGAACAAGAACAATAGAAGATACAAGAAAACAAAAGCTTTCACCATACAATATAACAAAGAAACTAGACAGATTGATTTTAAAATAGTAAAATAATTTAATCATCAAATTTTTTTTTTACCCGACATGATATGAAAATTAATAGAGATTTCTTTTATGCAGCTAGAGAAAATGCAATAATTCTGGCTACATGGAACTATTTAAAATTTGGAAAGAGATTAATAATAATATTTAATAATACAAAATAAATCACATTTGGAAATATCCATTTTTACTTTTTCTATCTTTACAAGAAGAAAATATTGAATTCTTGAGCATTTCCGACTTTTGGCTTTCGATGAATTTATACGCTTGATAAATTATTGAAAACGATTTCTTAATTCAAAAAAAAAATGTCTGGCTGTGAGTTTGCTTGTCACTATGCTTTTGTATGTAACAAAATTTTTGTAGGGCACTTTGTCACAAGAACTAATGTATTAAGCTTCACAAAATTTTAGATTCAGTGAGATTTTTTATATAAACTGGTGCTGATTACTTTTTGGCGCAAATCAGCTAACAGGTGGCGTTTCTGTGATGCATCTTTCGCAATTTCCTTACTAGCTGCTCAAAGGCCAATGCGAGGATTTTCATAAAACTTCAAATTCAATTAGTTCTTGATATAATTTGGAACAGATTACTATTTTGTGAAAATCTCCCAACAGAGGATTGCATTATTTATGATAATCGCAATAGCTCTGTCACAAGAACTAATATATGAGTTTTCATCGAGTTTCACATTTAGTTAGTCCCTGTTACAATTTGGCCCTAATTAGTTTTTGGGATAAATTGTCCAACTATGGCGTTATTATGTAGAATATTTTATGATTACCGAAATAGAACTATCTCAAAAACTAACCCGCTGATTTTCATCAAATTTCAGATTCAGTTAGAAGTTTATATAAATTTCTGATGATTATGTTTTGACCTAAATCATCTATCCGGTGGTGCTGATATGCTGCATTTATCAGGAAGTATTAATATGTATGAGATAGAAGAAATTTTTGGGCTTGTCACATTCCGATTAATTATTGCAATTGATTTCGTTATGCACTAGATTGTACGATTTTTTCCATTTTCATTTATTTTATTTTATTTTATTTTATTTATTTATTTACCAAAATACTTGTATCATGATAATGTTTGAATATGTGAGAGATAAAAATCTGAAAAAAATCGATCTGAATAAAGACATTTGTCTTGTAAATGTATCTTTATCCTGTTTAGCAGCTACTAAGTTAGTTTGATGATTTTAAGAAATTCTAAGATGTAATTTTACACACACTTTTGTCAAATTATTTTTAACATAAAGGAGCATCATTTATTTTAGAATACAGTGAACATTAGGGTGGAGCGAAAAAAATTATTTTTTAAAAATCAAAAACGGGTAGGTGCCAAAAGTTGCCTTTATACTAGTACATCAACTGCGTGAAATTTTACCGCTTAAAAAAAATGGTTTGAGTCTGCGCTTTTGCTCTAAAAATCGGAATTTCGGGTGAATTTTGTCATTTTTTCAAAAAATTAAAAAAATTCCTACAGAGCTGGTTATTATTTAAAAGGTGTTACTTAAACCTTTATATTTATTTGCTTAGCATGTTTAAACATTAAAATAATGTCTGCAGTTTGTAAAAATGGAGAAAATCTGACAACTTTTGGAAAAAATCAGCGTTAACTCTCTATTGGAGCATACAACGAAATGCTGTTTTGAATGCATTTCTTATCTAGCTGCTTTCAAAACTACTCTGTATATAACTCATAGAGGTGTCTGCATTTCATATCCCACCCGTCTCAACCACCCAACCATCTAGGCCCAATGTTTTATTTATGTATTGAACTGTTATTTTTTTCCCGAAGACGGGCATAAGTTTTCTATGTATCAAAATAATTTACCCTTCTTTGTATTCACTGACTTTAGATGTTGCTGGTGTGACCTCCTCCACGTATATTTTTTATACCTTGTATAACAGAAGAGAAGCAGAGTAATGTATTTGGTATGTTGTTAATTGAACCTATTCAGCAGTCTATTATCTTCAGTAAAATTATATACAATTAATACATTATGGTTGGAAGTTCTGTTACCACAGCATTTTTTTCAATCAATTTCATTTTATATATAATGATTTGCCTAAAAATTGATTGTATGAATTTAATTTCTAGTATGTCATCATTTACTGTACCTATTCTGTTGAATATATTTTGAGAAGCTAGCTGTTTAATATTATGACGATAGTCACAGAGGATTGCAAACAAAATTTCCGTGTAAAGCAACAATATTTCTAAAGAAGTTTTAGTATTTGTTTTATGTCGTTTCCTGCGTTGTTTCGTAGTCGAGTAATTTCTAATAAGTTTTTAAACCTATTCTTTAGGTGTGTATTATATGGTATAAAACATCATGTGGTATAAACTTGGATTATATATTTTGTGAGTGAACCTATAGACTTTAATTGCCAATCTGTGCTTATATAAAACGGAGAAATTTATTCGCTTTATGAGCTGTCTTTTGTGTGAGATGATTTCTAAATTGATATTCCCCATCTCTTCCGAGAAATAGCTTTCCTTATGAATTCGCTTTGCAATCTCCGACAGAAATTTCTAGTCTGTTCTGAGTATCTTTTTCTCAAATTGAGAAAATAATTTTTCAAAATTATTCTCTATTTTATAAAAAATTGCAATAGGAAATGAATAGTACATAGACAATGATTTTTTTATTGATCGATGAATCCATGTAGATTAGAACGTTTTATATCGACTTCTCTAATAATAGACGGAGAGGAAATTCACTGGAGTTGAAGTAGCATATGATTCATTATTGTACATAATTCTAAGCTTACCCCATGCAAAATGGTTCACAGCGACAAATAGAATTTTCCTAATTTTAAATGAGTACTTATAGTCGATTAGATTCAGTACATTATCTCAAAAAGTATTATGCATTATAAGTTTACGCCCAGGACAGTTCACCATCAAATATTATCCGCTTATAAAAAGGGGATCTAAAAGTTAATGGAAAATTACCTGGCTACGAAAATACTTACAAAACGGCATAAAACAAATGCAAAAAAAAAGTTATTTACAACAACGGTTGCTCTGCACATGCAGAACAAATTCTCATTGCAATTCTCTCTGACGATCAACATCACATTAAAGAGCTCGCTTCTCAACGTACAAAAAGTGCAAAAGTAGAACAAATGATGGCATATTTATAGTTGAAATATCTGAAATCATCTTTGAAGCAGATCATTACGTAGAGAAATACAATTGAGTGAAAAAAATGTTGTGGTAACAGAACTTCCAATCACTTTCATCAACTGGATATAAATTTGATAAAGATAATAGATGGCCGGATAGAACCCTTTAATAATATTCCCGTGCATTATCTGCTTGTCATTTATTTGTATAAGCTGTAAAAATATACATTAACACGGTCACAGCAGCATGTGGATACAAAGAACAGATAAGTTAGGTGGATGCATCGAAAACTTGCCAAATTTTGATAAAGAAAATCACAAATCAATATATAAATAAAACACTGTACTAAGATGATCGAATAGTTGGGAAGGGGGTACATGAAATATAGCCCCCTCCACCACGTAATTCCAAGGTAGTTTTGAAAACAAGAGCGGTATTAAAAACAAATTTCATTGTAGGTCCCAATAGAGTGATGATGCCGTTTTCTTACCAAAAGTTGTCTGTTTTTGCTCCAGCTATACGGAATAAAGATATTGTTTTATAGTTTAAATATGTTAAGGAGATAAATATAAAGGTTTAAGTAAAACTTTTATATAATAGCCAGCTCTGTAGGAATTTTTTAATTTTTTTGAAAAAATGTCAAAAAATGACAAATTTTACCCGAAATTTCGATTTTTGGAGCAAAAGCGCAGACTCAAGCCATTTTTTTTCAGCGGTAAAATTTCCCGCAGATGATGTACTAGTATAAAGGCAACATTTAGACCTACCCGTTTTGGATTTTCAAAAAATAATTTGTTTCACTCCACCCTAGTGAACATGCCAAAGAACAAAGCCAAACAATTTTTATTACCTTCAATTTAAAATTTTGTTTAAGGGATTTCAGGACATATGTTAAACTAATTTGTATTCATTGAGTTGAAATTTCGATTTTTTTGAGACGTTGAATCAAATTATTTGTATACAAAATCCCATGATAAAACCTCGCATATTTGTTTTATTAAAAATTAAAAATTTATTAAAAAAGTGGGGTAATTTAAAATGGTTATAAGTATGTCATTATAAGTATGATGTTAACTCAAAATATTATTTGTAGAATTTTAATATTTTTACTCTTCAATAAACAGAAATACTTAGATTTTACCTTTGATTCAGCATTTTTAAAAATATGAATTTAAAAAAAATTAAAAATACTTAAATAATTTTTTAAAAAGACCGTAACTTATGTTTAAAAAAAAACATAGTTTCAAAAGTAAATATTTTTGTTTTCAAATTTGCAGAATCAAAATTAAAGTAAAACAGTAAAAAAAATTCCAAGTTTGAAGGATTTATCTTTAAGATTGTTGATTTATAAGAATTTAAATCTGAGAAATGGTAAAAAAAAGCATCATGAAGAAAAACGCATTTTCATGACAATTCATGGCGTCATTTCCATGTCAATCATTGCTTGAAAGCTAGATTTTGAAAACGAACCAAAGAAAAAATAGTAATATTTCATCAATAATTAAGATAGAAACATGATACGTCATTATAAGTATAAAAATTAATGTAAATTCTTACAATGCTAGTGGCGCATCGCAAAAATTGAAACAGGTGATAACAAGAGATGAAACTTTTGGATATCACACACTTACTTCAAAAGTGCCACAACTCAAAAATTGTGTTTTTAACTTATGACTGCCCTTCTACTGGGTTTTTATGCCCCTATCCACCATACTAAAATACGAAGTAGTGCAAGGAAAGTCTGACAACTAGGTAGCAGTTGTTTTTTCAGGATGATTCATTTTGCATATGATATTTCCATTTGAATTTTACTAAATGGAAACAAACTTTTGAATAGTTTTTCATTCTTTTTTGCACATAATTTAAATATGAACTATAAACATATCTATTTTATTCTTTGGAATAATAATAATTGCAAAACGAAAAATAGCATTGGTATTCCTTCTCCTATCCATTTTTTAATCTTTTATTCAAATCCTTCAACTTCTTATTTCATGCAGACTATTTTACAATCATCGTAAAAATATGTCATAGTTGACATAATTCTTGAAGAGCTTTTAATTGTCACATTGTACTGTAATATACACAACGTCTCCTACAGACTGTGCCGGCGTGCTCCATTCTTTTTCTCATGACTTTTCGTGATGAGAAACGTGGACCAATGTAGGATCCGCCGATGGCCGTTCTGCTGTCACGTCGAAATCGAGCTCATCGATATTGCCTCTAGGTGGCGTTGATAGAAACCTGGCGTCCTAAAATGGACTGATTGATTTTAAAATTCAGTAACTTACAAATGATGACAGCTATAAAAGAAATTCTTGCAGGAGGTTAAAGTAAGATGTAACTATTCCCGATTTTAATTTAAAGTAGCAGTGATACATGGCGCTGAAAGCGTTAAGTGGTAAATCCAGGCCTGATTTTTTTTGTCTCTCTCTTCTCTCAGTATTCATTCGAAAATAGGAGGTTAAACATATGGAGTGATTCTTAATTGCTTATGCAATCTTGTTCTTAGAAAGTCAATTCATATATTTAAACTTTTTTATTTATTTATTTTTTCTCAACAATACTGGCAGAAAAAAATGCCGAAAAATCGGGTCTGAATTTTGTGCCATTTGCCTTCAGTGCTATATATCTCTGCTATTTTGAACTAAAATGGGGAATCGCACTTTGAGTGACTTGTTTTAATAATAAATAATTTTAAAATTATTAAAAAAATGTATATTTCTGATATCATAATCTTGTAACACCGTAGCCAAGTATATTTTTAAACGTGTAACTTGACTCCTAAGACAATTAAATGCAATTCTACATTTAAAAAATAATTTTAGAGGAAAAAACTTAAAGTGGAATTGGAAAGTTTTAATGGTGGCAATATTTAAATATTTATATGGAAAGAAAACTTCCAATACATTGAATTGTTTAACGAACAACAACTACGATTATCTGTACACTGTGAAAAAAAAAATCTGTGAAATTGCTAAATCTTTTTTACAAACCTGGGATTTCTAGAACTTTTAATGTAACCGCAAAAATTCATGGAACAGAATCGGTGGCATGAATTTTTGTTGTTACAATTACGTAAAAAAATTCTAGAAATACCAGTTTTCTGGAAAAAATTTAACAATTTAACATTTTTTTTTTTTTTTTTTTTTTTTTTTTTTTTTTACCGTGCGCGACTTACAAGTTATATAACATCGATAATTTCCATCGTAAAAAAATGATGACATTTCAAATCATATCCTTTTTTTTATTATTAGTTAGGTCCTTATTATTTGAGGAGAAAACATTCATCTTTTATTTGGGGTATGTGTCCCCTTGGCCCAAACGTACATCAATAACTAATTACGTGGGGTATTTTCAAAAAACGTTTCACATAAATAAATATAGAAGCATTTTCCAAATATCATAAAAATTAACGTTAAATGTATACCTTTTCTCTAGATATTTTACACAATGTTTAAATTTAAAAAAAAATAAAAGAAAAGGGAAGGAGGTTTTCGTACTTTGTTTATTTATTTACTAGAAGATAGCCGCCAAAATGACGTGTTTGCATTTTTAAAGGATGATAAAAAATTACAACAACTGTGGTCAATCATAGCCACTTTAGGCTGAAACAATTTTGATAAATACAGCGATTAAACTTAGAAAGGGAAAAATCTAACAAAAAAAAAAAAAAAAAAGAAAAAAAAAAAGAAAAAAAAAGAAAAAGAAAAAGAAAAAAAGAAAGAAAATTTCAACAGAAATCTGCATTTAAAACTATAGCAAAACTATCTGGTAGATGGGGGTGGGGATTATAAGGAAATTTAAAACGCACCCGCGGTTTGCTTAAATAAAAAGTTTTAATTAGTGTTTTTGAAATCGTGAAAAGATTTCAAGACGAAGTAAAATGTAGTGACGTCATTTACTGCTCCCACTGTAAATTTGACCATTGAGAACGCCCCATTGCGACTATGGAACGCATAGTGGGGCAAATTCCCGAAAAGCTGGCCAAAATATGAAAATGTTATTCAAATTGTACGAAAATTCGTATACAGGTGTTTTTGAGGATGCTAAGTAAGAATAC
The DNA here is from genome assembly GCA_964019185.1 of Maratus speculifer. Lineage (NCBI taxonomy): Eukaryota > Metazoa > Arthropoda > Arachnida > Araneae > Salticidae > Maratus > Maratus speculifer. The sequence continues at coordinate 47,392,228 of OZ025290.1, read as the reverse complement.
AAAATTAAAATTGAAAAAAAAGGCGGATACAATATGGCGGAATAAAAATTTAAATGTCTCGAAAGTTATTCAATTTATATGCAATTTCGTAAACTTTTCAGGATGCTAATTAGGATTCAAAAGTTAAATATTAAAAATAAATAAATAAAATTACAGATTAAGAGTAAAAACAATAAAATTTAAATAAAATTTAAAATTTCGAGTTAAACTTAAAAGGGAATTTTCAAAAAACCACGACTTATTTAAACGAAATTTAAGTACGTTAATGGAAAGTAAAACATTAGACTATATAATTTTTATATTATTAAAATAAAAACGAAAATATATTGCAGAAATTAACCTTTAGAATCAACTGTAGTATAGTAAAAAGATTCTTTAGAGGTCAAGGTGTCGAAATAGTTAGCAGAACTTGTTGGCGGTATTGGAAGATCCTGTGACTCTTTGGATCAATGATTTTAATTTCTTCTACGATAATTTACCTAAACTGGAAAGGAAAGAATCTGATGACATTAAAAGACTTAAAAATAACTTTTTTTTCTCGCTACTGCATCTTTGCGATAAATCTTCTCGATGCCTTTTGATCAGTTTTTTGCATGATTCTTGAGTATCTTATGGCATTTGACAAATTGGCAGTAATGAAGATATTATTTCTTTGTCATTAATAAATAGTTTGTGTACTGAAGTAATCACATAGAACCAGGGGTGCTGCTCAAATCTACGAGCTATTTGTAAGGGAAGATTTTCGAAGTTTATCAAATAAATAACAAGGCTTCAAGAAATTACTTATGGCATAGAAACGTTTAATCAAATCTTCGTATATGGTCGTTTAGAAACACAAATATTTGCGTTTTCAAAGAATCGTTGAATTGTATTTCCATCATTTGTGCTTCCAAATCTGGGATTTAGTTTCTCGACGAGAAGTCTTGATTGTAAACGAAATATTTTTTGCATATTTTATTTTGCAATTTCAGTGTTCTTCTTTTCATGCAGATTACGAGCTTTTCATTTTTTCTATCCAGTTGTCTGCCAGGTGTAAGGCCTCTCTAAACATCTTTGCATGTAACGTAGATATTCTGAATTCTAAATCATATCAATCCACTTTTAATAAAAAATGTCAGATCGGTAAGATGCTGTTTTGATGCTGTGTGACATAGGTAGCAACGTTGAATATTACACTAATTCGTTTTTAACGACTTTTTCTTCTGTATCAATGATTGTATTAAACGAAATAAGTTTATTCTGCTAGTATTTAATGCAATCCCATTCATTGACAGTTGCTTCCGTATTTCTTGAAAAAGAAAAATGAATCTTGATTGGCCCGATAAAATCAGTGAAATGAAGATCGCGATATTTTCAAATTGACGATTCATGAATTATACGCAATATTTATGTATTCTAGTAGCACGGAAGAAAAGAAAAATATATTAGACATGATGCTATCTTCATAGCTAAATATTTGTTTAAATGTACTCAGAATAGATGTGCCATCACATCCTCACTTGAAAATCAAATCCAAATTACTAATATAAGCAAAAGTGATATTCATAATGATTTTTACTCGCATAATGAAATACGCTCAGTAGTTTGATCTAGCAAATATAGCCATTGACAAAATAATTCTTCTAATTATAATAGAACAAACAAAATTACTACCTATAAAGATAAGAAAATGTTATTCTACCGGATCAGTAATAGAGAATTATATTCATTTTTTCATTACTAAGCTTACTTATCAAATTAATATAATCTTATGATTATAGAACTTATTTACAATATAATATGAAATAAACTATTATAAAATTGAATAATTCAAAAATTTGAAAAATATTTATCAGTTAAATTATGTGAAAAGTCGTCAATTTCAAAATTTTTGAGGCGGCCGAAAAAGTGGCATTTTTACTTGCGGTTACTAAAATATGCGTGAAATGCAGAAAGGCAGTTTTTGGCAGCTGGTTTTTTATGAATCACTAGAAAATAGCCCAAGTTATTATTTCCATTAAATTCCGTTGCGGAACACTGAGGAACATTTAAACTTTTTGATGTTTAAAAGCAAAAAAATAAAAAAAATTCTAAAATTTTTTTATCAAAAATGACAATGAATTTATTAATTTTTACATGCTTAATATAAATTTTGTAATACATGCAAATAAAGTACATACTATCATAGTGTGAATCCATTTCAAATCATTAAAATCGGATAATATTATAAAATATAGCACGCGTTTAGAGGAACTGTTGTTTTGCTGTTTTTTGTTCGCTCTAAATGATACTCCTTCAAGCATCATTTCAAAAATGATGCTGCTTGTAAGGGCAAAGCAAAAATCTTTTTTTAAATACAGATTCTGACTCTCCAAACATTATTCTAGCCAACTGTACAATCGAAATTCCCTAAATCGTAACTTCATTTTTCGACTTTTGGCCAGCTTTTTGGGTTTTTGCCCCACTGTGGAACGGTTTCATTGGTCAGAAAATAGATTGCCTTTAAAATCGGAGGTAACTTTTCACAATTTTATTATAGATTTGAAATTCGCAAGAGTCATTCACGGCTGTAAAGAAAAAAAAAATTAAAGCAACCCGAATATAAAAATTTTAACAATATTGCATTTAAAACGCACCTTCGCTTTCCTTTAATAAAAAGCTTTAATTAAATATAAACTGTAAGAAATTTGACTCATTTGCTATTGTCACTCCACCGCTTTTATAGAAAACGGTTACTTTACTGTGCTATGGAGCATTCTCATTGGTCATAAAAGAGATATTCTATAAAAGCTGTGGAGTGCCGCTGCAGCAAATGGATCAAATTTTTAACAGTGTACTTTTTGAAATCGTGGAAAGATTTCAAAGTGAAGTAAAATGTAGTGACGTCATTTACAGCTCCCGTTGAAAATCTGACCAATGAGAACGCTCCATTATTACTATGAAACGTTTTCATTGGTGAATGAGTTTCTTTTTCTCGTGGATAGGTAGATCCCGGAATTGTTATACACGGAGGGGTTTTATAGATATAATGTTGAGCTTACAATGGAAAAATCATTAAAAATATATATTCAAATAAAATAAAAACTTCATGATTTTCAATTAAAAATAGATATTATTGTAAAAAGAAAGAATATTGATGGCATTTAACGCAAAAATTACTTTGCAAATAATAATTTTTTTCACTAGAAACATTTATCAATTGCACATGTTTATAAAAAAAGACTTCAAACATGCTACAAAACAATTTAGAAATAAATGTGAAAGCCATGAATTTAAAACACACACAAATGATAGCTGTTACACTATTTTTTTCTTATGTAAAATCTTTATATTTTAATATGTGCGCCATCATTAGATGTTCTGTTCGCAAAAATACATTTAATCGATATCTAATTTCATGCATTCCAGTTTCATACGTTCCATAACACAAGAAATTTTGCTCGTTTTACGTATTTTAGTTCTTCCATATTTGTCTTTATTGATTTAAAAACTTTAAAAAGTATACAAAAACAAAAAAATATATCGAGAGTATCTATGTGATATTTCATAGGTCGTGATGTTAGATGTTACCATATGAGAGATAGGTTATCCAATCTACTTCTTATGAAAAACCTGTTTATTTTCATTTTGTATTATTGAATCAATTATTTATATTTATATTTTATTTCATTTTAAAATAGCATCACATTGTGACTTGTGCTTTGTTTTCTCAAAAGCATTTTCAGTAATAAAGCGAAATTTGTGGTACTGCAAAAACGGTATTCAATTAAATATCGGTAAGATTTTTTTTTCCATTCAACAAAAAGTGGACACATGAAAAATATTGTTTTTTCTAGAAAAGTAAAGAAACAAAACAGAGAAGAAAATAATACACTTAACAAATCTGTGAAAATTTAAACTTTAATATTTCAAAATTAGTTTCTTGAATCAGTTAATGCTTTTGTGTCACATTGTATTTCATTGCAAATATTGGCATGTTTTCATATTAAATAAACATTATCTTTCTTTCATTTCAGAGCTGGGAAGCAGTCGATAGGGACGCATCGACATTCACTCCCGATATAACGCCCCTGATCCTCGCGGCTCATCGTAACAACTACGAAATCCTGAAAATCCTCCTGGACCGGGGCGCAACCCTACCTGCCCCCCACGATATCCGTTGTGCTTGTCATGACTGCGTGCAGCGTGTTAGAGAAGATTCCCTCAACCACTCAAGATCAAGAATAAATGCCTACCGCGCATTGGCGTCGCCCAGCCTCATAGCCCTATCCTCGAAAGATCCCATCCTTACAGCATTCGAATTGAGCTTTGAACTCAGGCGGCTGAGCTACCTAGAGCATGAGTACAAGTGTGAATATTTGGTAAGACATGCGAAAGTCTTTTTTATATTAAAAAATCCAAGTCAATTGCTTAACTCTTCCCGGTACGTGCAAAATCTACTAGTAAAATGAGAAATTATCGGTGTCACCGGAATTTACAAACGAATTTTCTTGATATTTTGGAACCCCTAATTTAAGCTTTTATTGTAAAAGCAAAATTTTACTAAAATACTATTGGTGACACTTGCAATTTTGGAATTAAAATTAGGTATCCCAGGGGAGGACCAGGCACAGTGTGCCGGAAAAGGTTAACCACGCTAAAGCGTCTGTTTGTGCGATCGGATATGTAAAATATGGCGGTTTTGTTCTATCAAAGTCGAACTAAGGCGTGTTTTCATTAATACTAAGCCAGAAATCAATCGTTTTATTTTTTCAGAGTACAACTTACTTGCTACATCAGCTCCTATAAGCCCATATATTTAGTTAGGTGAAACTCCATAAAGCAATTCAACCTGGTTATTCAAATCAGAGAGAAAGCAATTTTGTTTTTTAATTCCATTCATAAATGGGCCATGAGGAACTTTAGAAATATCTGAACATTTTTTTAAATCTAACAGTTCGACCCAACAGCGATAATTATAAAAGTAGTCGCTCAAACAGATCAAATATTTCTAATGCGAAAATACACTCTCTGTGACACCGAATAAAAAAAAATGTATCAAATTATCTGTTCATCTATATCTCATCTCGCCCAGTGCAAAAGTTGCTAAATAAGATTTACTATTGTCTGAATTTATATTCTTATATATTTAATTTTTTTACTCACTAAGTGGGCAATAAACGTTTATAAAAAAACGTAGCGAGGGCTCATTTTATTGGATAAAACAGTGTCCTTTTTAGTTTCGATATATTTTCATAATCGGGTTTTCATTATTATTTTTTTGGTAGACGCATAACTATTTTAAATGTAATTTATCGCAATTACTGGGTGGTATTTTTGTTTTACAAAAGCTTGACAGGTGTTTTCTTATCTCTAAACATTTAAAACAAGTCCTCTTTTTCTGTTCATGAAATAAACCATTAGCATGTCTACATTTGGTGTTTAAATATGACATTACAAAAAAACGCACGTTATTTTTGATATTTTCGATGAATTATGTAAATTCATAGCCGTTGGAATATCTTTTTATCATCTACTTGACGCAATATAAATATTTTTGTTTACATTTTCTAAATTAAACCCACTTCTAGCCAAAGGGACTTTTCCTCCGTTTTCGATTTCGTGTCGTAAAAATTTCACCATAGAATCTAACTTCATCTTTTGAATATAAAGTAAGGGAACATAAATTTCTTTTCCAAATTCTCAATGTTGCAACAGGTAAATATTATCATTTAACTTGAACTTTATTAGCTTCCCTTCAAAATTAACAGTCAACAATAAAATAATAAAGTCTGTCCTACCTTGATTGATTCATAACCGAACGGCGTGATTTATCCAATGTAATAAATATCAGGCAGAAATAATAAAATCCACTGAAGCTGAGCACAGTCCTTTTGAAAAACTATAATTTTTCTTTTCACTCTACATTAAAAGGATATTAAACAAAAGTTAGAAAAATACAGTTAAATTTTACAGAGAACAATTTTTTACGTGTTTACATTTACAAATAAAATAGAAGACTGACAAAGAATTGAACTTTAGCACTGACGAAACATCGATTGCATCACAACCTTGAAATACATAATTATAGGAAAAACAGTCATTATTATTGCGAAATATCTCGATTACAAATTGAAAATGAAAGTACTTGATTAAATGAAATAAGATAAATGTTTATAGTTTCAGAAAATCATCATAAATCTATCAGTAAACACAATTTAATCAATTGATAAAGAGTTGTAAAATAATATTCGCTTGAATCAACAAACATTTTAATGATCTTAAATATGTTTCAATTTTGTCACAATTAAAAAGGAAGAATTCTTGGACTATTCATTTTTAGCATTATTCATCATTAAAGGAAGTATTTTTCTTATATAAACTTCTATTAACATATTAGTACGACCAAAAGATGACGGGTTGTATTCATTTATCCATTGATAAGTGTCAATATAGAATACACAATATGGCACATAGTGCTATATTTGTATACTCCTCATTTTTTTGCTTCATTTTGGAAACAACGGATTTTTAGTTAGTCTATAGACGATCACTTTTAGAATTTTAAATCTATGTTCTTAAATTTTCACAAAAATTGCTCTATACATTTAGCTAACACAATATGTAAATGAAATTTTGATAGCATTTATGTATGCCTGATGAAAAATTATTCAGTGAATCTGCTCATTTTCATACAATTTTTATTATTTTTTAATTCAGATTACAAGGTATTATGTACAATGCTCTTTGTCATATTTTCGGAAAAGAACATTACTTTATATTAAGAACCCTGCAAATGATAAGCAGAAAACTTGTAAAAATTTAGGACTGTTTTTGTAAAAACCGTAATTTCTCTACGAGTATACATGCGATCCGCATAAAACTGATCACAATTTATGACAATAAGGCACTTAATCATATTCTATAGTTTGAACGCTTTTGCTACATTAGTTTTGACAGGGTTATCCAAAAGATATTCACTTTTTATCAATTTGTTGGCGGTCCCCTTTTGAGTTTCGGAAAAAAAAATTTCACGGAAATGTAGACCTGTACTATTATGATTACACACTCAGAGTTTCAAGATAATTCCTTATGTATTTTTCTAGATATTTAACAAAATGCCTAAAATCGCAAGGAGCCAGTCACCTTTGGTCATATTGTGCATACGCACCGAAACACGATTTCGAAATTGCCGCAACCTGTCTACAATTGCTGCTCGATTTAAGTTTCTTTGGCAATTTTTAAATTTCTCTGAGTATTCTGTTCAAACGACTTAACTGAATTGATATCGAATTACTGGAATGAAAAATAAAAATCAGACATTAGCAATATTAAATGAAATTTAGCAATATTTAGCAATATTAAACACTATTTAGCAATATTTAGCAATATTAAATGAAATTATGACTTTTACGCCGATTGTGTAAAAAAATCTTGATTCTTTTTATTAACTATAAATTCCCTCTTTATTCCCTTTAACAAAAAATGGGATAAATCCGAGTTTCCCGGATTACAGAATGTACATGAACATCATCGTTTATATTATTTCTGATGTTAATGTCCTTTTTTCTCCGCACATACTAAAGGCACAACGAAGAATGAGGTAGTTTTTCAAAAATTGTGCAAGCGACTTTTTATATAGTGTACTTAGATATTATTAAAACACGCTGTTTAATTATTTTAATCCTCCACTGCACGAATTTTTTCAGTTTTTATGAAAACAATTGTTTGAAATCGGTCTAATAATCGAAAAAAAAAAAAAAATTCAAATTTTCAGCTAAAATTGGATATTTTATGGCATCTACCTTATATATACAATTAGGGTTTTTAAATATTGTATCGCTATATTTTGCAGTCAAATATTCTTAGTTTAATTAATTTTATCTGTTTAACACTTTGCAACTTTCTTTCTATTAAAATTTTTAAGTATTCAATAAATTAATTAAAGTAAGTTTTGCCAAACCATCTGGATTGGCCAAAATGAGTTTTATTCTATTCTTTGGACAGTTCTTGATAAGTTACATCGATCATTTTGGCCAAACCCATGACACATAATGGGAATTACAATAGTGTTTTTAGGTATGTGCTAGATTTCACACACAGTGCAGCAGCGGCGCCAACTTTTGAAAAATATCGGGTTGGCTCAAAAATACTGGGTGGGCTCAAAGACATTTTGGAAAAAAGGTACAACCAGTTTATTTTTCTTTGAAAGAACAGCTGAGACAGCTGAGATGAGATTTTTAAGTCAAGCTATACCATGTTTTAAGATAGTTGCAATTTTTTAAAATTGTATTCTCATACGTTTTTATTTATAAAAACACTAACATTTATTGTTAATATCATCATATCATGAACATGACTATGAATTGAAAAGCAGAAAGTTAAACATTTACATTTCAGTCATTTTTGATTTATGGGTGTCAGTCGGAGAATTAAAACGTTCGGTCATTGCAGGGCTCCCAACACATTTTAGTCCTCAAAAAGGGGGAAAGGGGACATTGTTATTTAAAAAAAAGGACTTTCGGGGACCATTTTTGCTTTAAAAGGAGACTTTGAGGAGCCAATTTTATTAAAAACGAAAACCAAATAAGGATCATATGTGAGTAAAAATATAGCACAAATTTTCCTAAATAAGAAAGTAAATTTTTAAAATTACCCCAGAAAATATGCTAGATGGTTATATTTATAAGATTTCATTAAAAAATGTACACAATTTTATTTAAGCACGTGTAAATATCCAACTGAAAAAGTACATAAAGCATTCAATATTTCGGCATTCGCCTTGATAATTCTCGTTGCAGGTAAAAAAATAACAGTGATTAGTTAATAAAAACAAGTAAGTGGGTAAGTATGATCACAGATCACTCAGAGGGTTTTATTTAATATTCCTTTCAAAACATTCTAAACTTTAATTAATAAACCAAAATTGTTAATAATTAAATTTGTTAAAAGCTAATAATTGTTTATAATGATTAAATCCTTATATAGATGGGGATGATATACGGCAGTGAGAATGGAAGTAGAGAGAGAGTAAAGAATAACATTATTCATAACCTGACCTTTCATTTAGGATATTACATTGACATATTGTTGATTAAATTTTTTGAGAATTTATTTCAATAGCGTCCCCTGGCGACAAAAATGAATAAAAAGATGATAACCGTTGAAATATGTTGAGTAGATTTTTTTTTTTTATTCTTTAGAAAATTCATGGAGTGGTAATGAACGTAATCAAACATTAAACAATCTACTAGTGGTGAAAAAATGAGTTATGACGGTGGGATATGGTTGCTTAGGCCAAGAGTTTTAAAATGATGTGTGAAAAATATCAATTTTCTGATTCCCCACCCCACACACACATGCACTTGAAGAATTTCCCCTAATTGTCTGGGGTCAAAATAGACCCTAGAAAGATGTTGGGCTCGATGAGATACCTCCTTCGATCAACCCTTCAAATGAGATTGAATCTCCCTGTAGTTTAATTAGGGGTTGAGTTAGAAAATTGCTTAAAATACTTAAGTTAGATCCTGGAGAATTAAAAAAGAAACTTAGCAATTCAATCGCACTGTCCCCATACACACTTCTTAAAATTTTTTGTGTGTTATAAAAAATATCCGAGATTTTAAAATCGACAATTTGATTACTTTTCTTAATTTAGTTTTTTTTTTTTTTTTTTGGGGGGGGGGGGGGAGGGCTAAAATTATATTTGGATTAGGGCTAACTACTACCACTCATAAATAAAAGGGGCCAATAAATTCTTTTTATATAGCCTATAATAACAAATCAGACTTAAAATAATGATAATTAGAGGGAAAACGCTCATATTTAAATAACATGTCATACAAAAGCATTTCTTTTAAAAAAGCGATATTTGAATTTTATCTTAATCATTTTTTACGAAAATTACACATTCAGAAATAGTGTAAAAAAGTAGGCATATATGCACAAGTTTAATATCTATAAATGCAGTACATGTAATTATTATGTACCCCCAGGAACAGTCCTTGTCAAACTAATCAGATGTGGCAATCTCGAAACTTTCTTCTTCCTCATACATGTTAATACTTCAAAATTCGCTATCACAGTCCCAAAATTAAATTGCAACTCATGCCCATCATGAGAATTCTAAAGATATGAAATTTTGTGCATTAGTTCTTCAAATATGACTATCTCTAAACTTGTGCAAATCCCACAAAATGCAGCTTAGGAGCACCATCTATTGAAAGATTAAGAAGAAAACCTAATCAGTAACAACTTGTGTCAACATCTAACTGAATCCTAAATTAGACACAAATTTGTGCATTAAATTAGATAGATCTACTGCTGAAATCCTAAATAAAGCATCATAGCAGTGCTACCTGTTAATGAATTTACATCAAAATGTAACAAATGTCATTTCATCTTAAGGACTAACTGAATCTAAAGTTTTATGGAATTACGTGCATTAATTCTGGATATACAACTATTGCGGAAATCGCAACAAATGCAGATTAACAGTGCCACTTGTTGAGCGATTTATACCAAAATATAAAAAATGTCAATTCATGTCAAGGACTAGCTGAATCTGAAGTTTGATAAAAATCTGTGCATTGGTTCTGGAGATTGAGCGATTGCAGAAATCATGAAAAATGCTGCATATAAGTGCCACATGTCGAGTGATTTACACCAAAAACTAATCAACACCAATTTATAGCAGCGATCAAAAGTTTCCAGCCAGCATAAGAGTTTTCGTTATTTTGAAAGTATACCCATATAAGGAGGAATCTCAAAGTGATATGCATGCATTTTATTGACATAATTGTTAAGAATTTATTTTTGGAATAACAAATGAATATCAATAAATACAACTGACGAAATTAATTGAAAAAAAAAACACATGCTTTCAAAAGTTATCGGCCACCTTGGAAAGTTTGAAAAAATTGTGTTATAACAGAAAATTACTGTGATCAACTAGATTTACAATTACTATGTTGTCATACCTTTAGCAACATGTATCGAGGTGCTGCGACTTGGCATCGATTATATGAACAGTTGAAAGAATTTATGTCAATTTCTAACAGAATCTGAAATTTGATGAGAATCTGCGCATTAGTTTCTGATGCACAGCTATTGCAAAATATTAATAAAAAATTCTGCATAAAAGCATGACCTTGATGGGTGATGTACACCTAAAACTAATCGAGATCGATTTTAATCAGGTAATAACTGATTCTGAAGTTTGATGAAAATCTATACATTTGTTCTGCAGCTACAACTATTAAGATATCGTGAAAAATTTTACATAGCAGTGCCGCCTGTTGGGTGATTTACATGAGAAACTAAGCAACACTAATCTATATCAGGGAGTAACGAAATCGGAAGTTTGATGAAATTTCATGTATTAGTTTTAGAGATAAACTTATTGCGATACTCATAAATAATGCAGCATGGCAGTGCCACCTGTTAAGCAATTCACATCAAACGATAATGAACACCAAATTATATTAAGGACAAAGAGAATCTAAAGTTTTATGAAAATCCGTGCATTAGTTTAATTCTCGAGATAGAGCTATTAATCAAATAGTGAATAATTAAGCATAACAGTGTCACTTGCGGTGCGATATACACTAAAATCTAATCAGCTCTAGTTTATATCAAGATCTAAGTGAGTCTAAAGTTTTGTGCATTATCTGTGCATTAGTTCTTGAGATACAGCACCCACAGAATTTTTGCCACATACAGACATTTTCTAAAAATTATCAAATCGTGTTCAGGACCTTCTAAAATGCATAAATCCATCGAAATTATTTAATGAATTCAATATTTCCTTTTTGTAAAACTAAAAAAAAGTAAAAATATGTGAAAAAGCATTTTACCCAACCATTTTCTTTAATATGATTCAGTATTGTGAACTTTAAAGTAATTTTTCTTAGTTTTAATCGTCTGTTTCCCCACAATTAAATGATTCTTTCCATTCAAAAAAGCTTAATTTTTTTAGGGGGGAGGGGGTTGAAGCATGTCCGTTATTGAAGACTGGTCAAGCAGTAGCGTAATATAGTAACTTTTGTGTTCTGCAATTTTTTAATTTTTAAGAATTTTAATGGGATTCTTAAAATTTGAATGCATTCTGTGGTGATTTTTTAAACATTTAGATTCATGAAAGAATTTCAGTTACAACGCTTTTTTATACTCATTATAATGCTTTTTTACGCCCACTTTAATAAATTTTGTCATCTTAGATTTTTAAGCTTTTAGTAATTTTCATTTTTTTTTGCGGCGATTTTTTTCAGATACAGAAAAGAGGACTTGGGGGACCAAAATACAAAAAAGGGGACTAAAAGGGACCTTTTCTAAAAAAGGGACTTTTGGGGGAAAAGGGGGACGATTTGGGAGCCCTGTCATTCGCAAAATAAATTTTGTTCTAAAGAGAAAAATGAATAATAAAATAACAGTGAAATAAGTAACAAAAGAGAACAATGAAAATTGAGCTCAAAATTGCTGTGTGGGTCCAGGCCCCACGGGTTTATATAAGTTGGAGCCACTGCAGTGCAGTGAAGGGTTAAATATGAAAACTGAAGGGTGGATCACGCTCTCCTATGGTCAACCTTTCCCACTCTCCGTTATAAATAATCTAGAATTAAGAAAGGAGCTTACAGAATAAATGAAAATATCAATGGTAATTTATTCAATCAATTAATCAAATATTACATGCAACAAAAAATTAAAAACTAGTTGGATTTGCCAATCCCAACACTTTCTTCTATCTCATAAGTACATTTTAATATTTTAAAAAAATAGTTACTCATTTAACTGCTTTAATAATTTTAATTGAATAACATACCAACTTTCAATTTCATCTTAAATTTCTGCTTCATTCAATTAATTGAGTAAAAACGAATTTTTGTCTTTGCACGAGCCGATGGACAATAGAATGATAGGCAGATTTTTTTTCAAATTCAGGGAGGACGTACATGCCTTACCAAAAAATAATCATATACAAAAAATTTAGTTCAGCTCTGGAATTAACTTCATACACTTTTATGTGGTGCAATATTGAAAATGGCATAAAATTCGCTATTGCAGCGCCCCCTTCCGGCGGATTTTTTTCAGATTCAGGGCGATCCAACTAGCCATAGCCATACACTTACACAAAAAATTTCGTTCAATTCAATGCATAACTTCATATACTTTTGGTCGATACAATATTGAAAATGGTACAAAAATCGCGATTGCAGCGCCCTCTTCAGACGGATTTTTTTCAAATTCAGGAAGGACCAACTAGCCATAGTCATACACATACACAAAAAATTTGGTTCAATTCGATGCATAACTTCATGTACTTTTGGTCGGTACAATATTGAAAATGGCACACAAATTGCGATTGCAGCGCCCCTTTTTGGCGGATTTTTTTTTTTTAATTCATGGAGGTCTAACTAGCTATAGTCATACAAATACATAAAAAATTTGGTTCAATTCGATGCATAACTTCATGTATTTTTGGTCGGTACAATATTGAAAATGGCACAAAAGTCGCGATTGCAGCGCCCCCTTCCGGCAGAATATTTCAAAACTGAAGGAGGACCTGCTTGCCACAGCCAAAAACATTCACAAAAAATTTGGTTCATTTCTATGCATAACTTCATACACTTTTTAATGGTAGAATGGCGACATACAGACACATAGACACACAGACACACAGACACACACACAGATAGACACACGGACAGGCAGACATTTTGTAAAAACATGTTTTTTGGAATCTCGGACCCCTAAAACGTGTAAATCCGTCGAAAACCGGAAGTCGAAAAAAATTTCGATTACAATACTTTCTTCTATTGATGATAGAAGAAAGTAATAAATAAATATTAATCTGATGGAGATAAATTATTTAAATCTTCAATTATAACTTTTCAACTTCAATTATAACTTTTCAATGCGTCATATACAACCCTTGGCACTAAGTTTCCGATCATTACCCCAACACTACCATTTTTTATAAGAAAGTATTATTTATTCTCGCTGCATGAAAATTAAACGATTAATGAAGATAATAAATTTGTATTATATATCATGAACAACTATATGCAATAAAAAAATTCATTATACATCAATTTATAAACATAATAATGTGATTGAAATTTAAACACCAAAGAAAAAATTATTCAATTACGCTTAGATTTGGAAAAAAATAACCGATCACTATAATCCATATTTAATAAATCCACTTTTAGCTCGAATGACAGCCAAAATTCTTCGTGTAATGGACTCTATAAGCTTTTTATACTCATTGGGTGCAATTTCACACCAATATTCCCTTATAGCTTTACGTAGTTCTATTTCATTTGTGATCCTTCAAAATCGGTTTATCTTTTTAATATATTCCACGTACTTTCGATGGGATTAAGAACCGGATTATTGGGCGGCCAAGTCATGGTTTTATTTGGATTATTAACTACATTTTGTAGGAATTTCTCCACTGATTTTGTGCGATAGGGTGCTGCGTTGTCATCTTGAAATAAGAAGTCAATTTGATCCCCAATCGATGCTGGGAATAAAAAAAATCCTCTAAAATGTCAATGTAAACTTCAAAGTTTACTGTACGTAACACAATACACAACTTGCCGACGCTTTATGATGTAATACAACTCCAAACTGCAAATGCAGCTAAAAATTTAGTGTTCGTAATGACACACTTCTCATTGAACTTTTCCCCGACTCCCCTTCAAACAAATGTCCCACAGTCATCACTTTTACCAAGAGATATGCGAGATTCATTGCTAAAAATAACTTTATTTCATTTATCATATGGCTAGTGCACATATTTTTTATACCATTGCAGGCGCTCTTTTCTATGCATCTCTGTCAAATAAGGTTTTGTTTTAATTTTACAGGATTTAAATCTTGCTACATTTAGACCATTACGTACAATGCAGTCACATACATTTACATTATACTTAGACCATTCGGAACAGAGTTGTTTTGAGGTTGCTCTCCGCTTTTTTTCGCTACTTTCACAAGTTTTCTTTTCCTTTCTAAGTATTCACTTTTGTCGTCGCCCACTTCGAATTAAATTTTCCACGCTGTTAGTCAACTGATATTTTTTCCAAATATCGCATACCGTAATTTGAGCACAATTTAATAAAACAGCCTCTTTCCATTGTGAATTTACTTCTTCCAATAATTAAATCATGCGGATTTTTAAATCGCGAGACAGGTTTTTCACACGAGTAATTTTTCAGCACTTCAGAGTTGCTTTTGATCTCGCAACTGAAAGATTTCTTCTTTTAAATAGAATTCAGATATCATACGCATGCGTAGACACTCTAATCTGTCTTCAATATGCATATTTCAAACTTGTTTCCTCAGAGATCGATTATTATTTTCCAGCTTCCATCTTGATCGGATAATTTTTTCTCACGAGGAAACATTTTTGTCTGTATTATAATTATAAATTATATAATTGGAATACTGAATCCACTTTTTATTTATATTTTAACACGCTTTCTTTTATTTGTCATATTGTAAAACGCTCCTATGCTTTTGAATCGCGAAGTATATACTTCGAAATACAAAACTCATAAACTTGATAACAGTGATCGGAAACTTTTTACCAAGGGTTGTATACTAGCAATTACAAGTTACAATTCAACAATTTGAGTGAAAACCTATTTTAAATTATATTACGATTTCCGAAAACTTGTGGTATATTCCTATAGGATGAAAAAAAAGTTGGAAATTGAACATAAAGCCTGGCAAATATGATGCATTTGTGCAATAATTAATTTTATAAATATTCAGAGCTTGATGAATTAGCTGTTAAAATCTTATGCAAAAATGCATGGATACAAAATTTGATGCGGTTATATATCTTCAATTTAGTAATACGAAAATAATAAGACCTCATCTTAAATAGGACGTAATCAACATGGTAAACATAGAATCATTACTTATCATGGGATATCGTAAAAATATGCAGCTCATTAGAAAACCACAAGCTACTTTCATTCATATTCTGTAACTGTTGCAGATTCTGTTGTATTAAACCGTATATGATCTAAAAACAGTTATACACACAACGTAATATGCAAAAATATAGTTAAACTTAGAAATTTTATCACAACTAAAAATGCCCTTCTAGCAAAAATCATTAACCTATCGTATTTCTGGTACAGTATAGTATCCGAAATCTTTAGTGTGTCTCTGTAAATACTGTTAGCACTTTCTATTAAACAGGAAGTAACTTGTAAAAAATCTCAGCAACGAATATCAGTTTCATTTTAGATGAAGTAATTTAACATGATTAAAATACGCCGAAAACAATGTTTTCCCATATACCATTAAGTAACAGAATTTTTTTATGTAGCTCTGTAAATGAATAATAATAATAATTTTTACACCACATATTGCACAGAATGTATATTTTAATACGCTTCTTAAAAGCATATCATTTGTATCCCGTTGGAAAGACTGTAACACTATTAAACTGAGTTTGAAACATTTTTTCCTATTGACCGCAATGTAATGGAATACTTTTGATTGTTACTGTAATCAAACTATACAACCGATTTTCAAAAAATTTGAAATGACTCGTCAAAATTATGCAGCAGTAAAATATTTTAAATTTCAAATGATTTGACTGGGTACTTTTTGCTCTGTTATATGCGGACAGACGGACAGACGGACGGATTGAACGATGACTGTAGGTGCTACGAATTTACATAAATACGAACGCATCTAAAAAGGTAAAAAAAAGTTTAAAAAAAGTTTGAAAGAAAAAGTAAAATCTATTGTTGCAACTACTTTTTAAGTTTTTCGATAAATATTAAAGTGCAAAACAAAAGTTACTTTGCACAAAAAAAAATAAAAATAAAAAAATAAAAATAAAGGTTTTAGAGTTGAAAATTGCTGAAATCACCAAAAACACTTTCCTATCTCCTAAGCTGGTTTTACACAAATTCGGTCTTCTTGACTAATGATAAAAAGTTTCACAAGTGCAACTCAAAAAATTGTCAGATATCTTACTTTATATCCAAGAGATGTATAAAAAATTTACAGTAAATCATAAAAATTACATTTTTTGAAAAAGAAAAGTGCCCATATTTCACAACCAAAGAGCTTACACGCTGAACCATGTTAAAATATCAAAAGAGAGTACCAGATATGTATTCTAAAAAAGTGACAATACTTGAAGATTACTTAAGTCAACAGGAACATGAATTTGCTTTTCTCATTCCTTTGCATGGGAGAATTCTAGGAAGTTTATTTTCATGAATATGGAAAATGAAAAAGAGATTTTTCTTCATTTTTTTTACTCGCTTATTTTTGTGTGAAAATTTTTAAAAGTATTTTCAAAATTCCCGATCGGCGGGTCACCACAGAAACAGAAAATTCAGAGTTTAAGGCTAAAACCAAAGCTATTCTACTAAGTTGAAAAAAAAATTATTTGTTAAAAGAAATAATTTTTTATTACTTTCTAACTGGAATAGTTCGAAAACAAATAAATTGATAACAAACGTAGAATATATAACACACATTTAACATTTAAGTTTAATTTATTGCTTTGTTTAAAGGCTAGTTTTGCTTATTGAATTATCAATTAAAGGAAAAGTTCTGAAAGAAAAATAATCTAAAAATCCATGCTGAGTTTTGAAAAAATTGTATAAGCTTTACATTTTTAAATAAGTGAAAGTTTTTAACAATAAGTCGAAAGCAATAAATTATAAAAAATAAGTAAAAAACAGTAAAAAATAAATAAGGACAAATGAACAATAAAGTAATAAGCTATAAGTAATAAATAATGAAGACAATGAGAAAAAAACAATAAGTAATAATAATAAACAATACATAATAAATAATAAAGACAACGAGTAATAAACAATAAGTAATAAACAGCAAGCAAAAAACGATAGGTAATAAACAATAAATAACTAACAATAAGCAATAAAATATCAGTAACAAATAATATGCAATAAACAATAAGTAGTAAGCAATAAACTATAAACAATAAACAATCAAGTGATAGAAAATAAATAATAAACAATAAGTAATAAAGAATTAGTAGAAACAATAAGAACAATGATTAATAAATAATAAGCAACAAAAAAGAAAACCAAACAAAAATAAGGAAAAAAGTTTTATCACCTTGCCTAATGATGATAAATTTCACAAATGCAACTCAAAAAATTGTCTGATATCTTTCTTTATTCCAAGATGGGCATAAAAAAATCAACAGAAAAATCCGAAAAATTACATTTTTGAAAAAGAAAAGTGTCCATATTTCACAACGAAAAAGCTTACACGCAGAACCATGTTAAAATATCAAAAGGGAATACCAGATATGTATTCTAAAAAAGCGACAATTCTTGAAGATTACTTAAGTCAACAGGAACATGAATTTGCTTTTCTCATTCCTTTGCATTGGAGAATTCTGGGAAGTTTTATTTTTGTGAATATGGAAAAAGAAAAAGGGATTTTTCTTATTTCTTTACTCATTTATTTGTGTGAATTTTAAAAAGAGCTTTGAAAAATACCTATCACCCCCTATCCCTCCCCCAAGTTACCATAAAAAAAAGGTGTTAAAGGCTAAAATTTAAAAAAAGTGCTATTCTTCTGAGTTTAAAATATCTTTTAGTTGTTAAAATAAATATTTTTTATTACTTTGTTGCAAAAAAATGTGCGAAAATAAAATAGCTTGATTACAAACGTAGGCTATATAACAAACATGGAACATACGATTTCAAATCATTGAAGAATAAAGAATTGAGTTCAAAGAATAGTTTTGCTTATTTAATTATCAATTAAAGGAAAAGTTCTGAAGGGAAAATAGTATAAAACCCATGCAGATGCTGATTTTTGAAAAAAAAAAAAGTTTAAATTCTACATTTAAAAAAAAAAGTCAAAGTTTGTAGCAATAAGTCCAAAACAATAAATATTAAACAATGAGTAATAATAAGTAATAAATAGCAAATAACAAACAATAGGTAATAAACAGTAACTAAAAATAAGTAATAAACAATCCGTAACAAACAATAAGCAATAAACAATAAGTAATGAACGATAAACATTAAAATTATAAACAATAACTAATAAACAATAAGTAATAAGCAATAAAAAATAAATAATAAACAATAAATAATAAACAATAAGTAATAAATAAGTAATAAGAACAATAGTTAATAAACAATAACAACAATAATAAATAATAAGCAACAATAAGTAATAAGCAATAAGTAGTAAACAGTAAGTGAAAAACAATAGATACTAAATAATAAATAACAAACAATAAATAATAAACAATAAGTAACAAATAAGTAATAAGAAAAATAATTAATAAACAATAAATAATAAACAATAAGTAAGAAGCAATAAGTAAGGAACGATTAGTAAAAATTTGTGAATGCTAATGTTAGAGTCACTTTCCAAATTTTAATTTATCACTTTTTTAAATACCACCAGATGAAAAAAATAATAGTAATGAATGGAGAGAGTTAAACATATTACAACAATTTGTCCATTTAAAAATATAAAATTATTCAAAATTATTAATAAAATCATCTTTAAAAAAGTATGAGTAACATACATTATTTTTTTTTTACATAAAAATAGAAAAAATCGCTAAAAACATGGGTAGAAAATTTTACAACTAATTCCAATCATTAGTCCTCGATATAGAGATGGAGTTTACATTTCGGAGGTTTAAAAAAGCAAACTGTTTTTATCAAATCTTTCGAAAAAAAAATTTCTACTGGGAATTAAATTCTCAAATTTTAACCCATCCCTAGCAGCAAACCAATATTGGTGCAGCGTTGCCAATATTTCATTTATTGGAAATATTCCTTTTAAAACACCAATATTGATTATTTATTGGCATTTCATTGGAAATATTTCCAATGAATTCTCAATATTATACAAATGTTGGCGTCACACTGGAAATATTTCCAAAGAAACCCCAATATTTAACAAATATTGGTGTTTTATTGGCAATATTTCCAATAAAATTCCAATATTGGCATAATATTGGCTGCAAATATTGGCTAAATAAGGGCAAATTGTAAACACCCCAATATTGGAGCAATATTTCATGCTAGTATTGCGCCAATGTGCCAATATTGCTCCAAGGTGTAAAAAATATTGCCTCAATATTGTTTGACTTCTGGGGATGTAAAGTGAATTAATTTTATATTTAGCCATTCTGTGTAACTTTTATGGTAAACAACTGTGTGTTTAGTCTTGGACAAATCTGGAGGAATTTTCTCCTCCGAGATCTTTTTTATTACTAGTACTTTTTATTACTAGATCTTTTTTATTACTAAATACCTAGTCTGATATCTAATTCAGTTCAACAAAATGAAAAAGAAGGATTGAGGCAATAACTCTAATTCCTAAGGAAAAAAAACGATTTTAATGAACTATTTATATTACTTACGAAAAGTGTTACAAAATATATTAAAAACAAATAACTTTTGAGATTTTTCGGTTCTTATACACATAAAAATCGTAATCGTAATAAAAAATAAAAAGCAAATCGTCTCACAATCATTACAAATGACACGTGACAATGAGGTGTAAACAAAATGACACGCTCTACTGTAAAGTATTAAATTAAAAATAGACCATGATGCAAAATTTTTTCCAACGTGACCTGTCCTATTCAAGCTTTCCACGAGGAATTTATTCAATAACTCTAACCATAACTTAGAAATAATAATAATAATAATAAAAAAAAAAAAAAAAAAAAAAAAAAAAAACAGCATCATTGCAAACAAATTTTTTACGCGTATAAATTTCAATATAATTTTTTTTTATATAGCTTGTAAGTAATATAAATTCTTTATTAAAATGTTTATAAAAAGATGAAGCTCTAAAAATCTTGTAACTTTAAAATCTAATGGATTTAATATATTTTTATAAAAGTAAAACAAGTTACCAGTACATTTATCAATACAAAATATACCAATATAATATTTTTTAGAGTAGTCGCGACTTTTTTCGCAACGGCATTAGTCGCGCTCGGTCTTATCGCCGCTGGTCCTTAGCATATAAAAAAAGTAAAATAGGAAATATTTTTCAGTTACTATACGAATAAACCACACCAAGGAAAGCAAAAATTTTCAGTTTTCTTAAATTTTGCATTTTATTCATGATATTTGGATATAATGAGAAAAAGTAATAATGAACTGACATTAGGGATTGTTACGTAGACTTTTTCACCTATTTGGACTTTGTGTCAAAAAATGTACCTCAAGGTAAAACAGAGATGTCCTGTTATTTTACTAAGGTGATCGAGAAACCTTTAAAGTCAGCTACATGGTAGATCTTTATTCTATTTGTAATGTGATATGAGTTAGCAGAAGATAAGTAATACAGGCGGCAAAAAGACCGACACGCGACTACTGACGGGTTAATACAAATACTATACAAATATATTACATTTGCAGACACATTAATGTAATATATCTATTGAGGTTAGAATATGCTTATTATAATAGCAATGTAAATGAAAGGCAATGTTGCTCAACAGCATTTTATGTTCATCCATAAAATATTATAATGTTATCTAGTGTTAAAATAAGCATTTGAAGAAAGTATTCAGTGAGAATGAATCACAACAATAATGTTTGTATTTATTTATTTTTTATTTATATTTTTTTTGTTAGTATTATAAGTCTAAAAACGTTTAAAATAAGTATAAAACCGTATAAAATAAATCTAAAAACGTATAAAACAAATCTTAAAAGTCTAATAAAGTACTTGCAAGTCGTTAACTAAAAACGTTTAAAATAAGTATAAAAACGTATAAAATAAATCTAAAAACGTATAAAACAAATCTTAAAAGTCTAATAAAGTACTTGGAAGTCTATTTTTTTTAAATGATCCTATATATTCAAACATTCACCAGATTTATAACTTGTTCCACACGGACCAAAAATTTCTGACCCTCTTTTGTCTCTTTGAAGATTCTCTGAAATCTGAAATCTGAATCAGATAATTTTATAATGATAATTTTCAATGTAATACAAAAATAGATGCAGCTTAATTATTCAGTCAATCTGAGTAGTATGATTTAATAATAGATTTGAAGTTACATAAGAAAAATGCGGAAAAGTTAGGCTGCAGGCTTCATTGATAGCTTTTACATCCTACTATTGAATACATATAAAAACAACTGGAATTGATCGTTTACTTCCTACAATATAGAGATTAAGTTTACTCCAAGATATAGAATAGACAAATGCGAAAAATTGGCATTAATTATGTAAAATCAATCAATCATTTTTTTTCTTTTTATCCTTACTATTTAAATAGAATCTTAAAGACATATGAGGAGAGCAATCAAGTTTCTGGACTTAATAAAAGTTGGTGTGTTTATGATTATCATCAAGACTGTCAGGAGCAAGACTGAGTCTTGCTCCTGTTTTCAAAATAGATGCACATATGCTTTGCGCTTGATGAAGAAAGACTAGGTTTTTTCAAAAGGCGTAAAATTTCTACATTTTTATTAAATTTTAAGAATTATTTTGGATTTAGAGTCTCTTAATCTATTGCTCCAAGATCAGTGTAATATACGATTGCCATTGTCACCGGATATTTTACTCTGTGTTGTATTTTAGACTCTCACTTTCGAAACTCCATGGCGCACGAACATTTTGTAAGCTGTGTGAACTAATGATTTTGTTTTGTATTCTATTTTTTTTTCTTTTGTTGTTCTGAGCAAACGAGACGTACAATTGTACGCATAAAAAATCGAGATGTAAAAGAAAAGAGAATTCATGTAATATTTATGTTCGTCTTGTCAATTAAAGGTTATAGCTTCGTCAAAATGGATGTTTTCTGAAGAATATACTTATCATTTAGACGTGATACACCAAATAAAAGCGAATAACCTAGATCCGAGGTAAGAGTTTTTAGAATAATAGAGATTCTAGTATTTTTTACAAAACACCCTGAAAATGCAGTATCATTGCAAAACAGAAAATAAAAAAAAGCAATTGTAGTACCAAAAAAAGGGGGGCATTATAAAATCTTTGACCAAGAAAAAATAATGTATTTGCATCTAGTTTAATAAATTCTATAAGTATACATACGCATATTATGTCAAAATTAAGAACTAAATTTATTTTATTTTATTTTATTGTTATTTATAATGATCAAAGGGTTATGTATCTATATTCACCACATGTCGATACAGAAGAACTGTATGTGGCAAATAAACATTTGTGTCATTTTGGAAATAAGCAATCCTAAAATGTTTAGAAACGGTATACATTTTTTTACATATTTTCACAAACATAAATCTTGTAGATCTGTCTTGTATAATGACTCTATGAAAAAGGCTACATTTACAATTTTTTTTTTTTTTTTTTTTTTTTTTTTTGAAACTGGAACTGATTTTTTTTAATGATATTTGTATCTTTTTTGTCATATTTTTGAAAAATATTTTTGTCCTTTTTTCTTCTATTTGAAAAATATAATTATTTATTATTCTTTAATTAAAATTTATGCAAAAATGTTAGTTTAAAATAACATTGAATTGTTTAAAAAGAAGAGGTTAAAACCCAGAAAGATCATTTTCATTTAAGTAATTTTATTGAGACAGTGGTACATGAAACAATTACAACAGTTTCATATAGATTTTCTTATTTGACGCTATATGAATTTTCTTGGTAAGAAATCATTTAAAAACAGAGAATTTATAAAATTAAAAAATGATTAATATTCATGGAATTAACGAAAAAACTTTTTCCCACTGAGTGTAACTATTTATTAAATTTATTTTTTAATTTAATTACATTGTTTTTCCTGGTGCTTAAATTTTCTAGCATTTCTCCAAACACTCGAGGAAAATTCTTCTCTCTCAGTAATTATATTTTCTACTTGAAGTTTTATTTGTTTTATTTTGTATCTTACTAAAATATTAAACTTGTATAGATATGTCTTTTTTATAAATGATAGATTAACCATTCTTTTCATTCTTCTTCAAAGTACTTCACATTATATATATTTCAAACAATTTTGTTTAAGAATCATGTTTATAACGATATGGTGGCTTAATTGTAAAGACATTATTTATGACAATAATATGGTTGAACAGCTAGATTGTCAAATGCATAAACGGAGGATTATGTGTTGTAACAATCGCCATGAACAGGTATTATATATTTGATAATCCAAAATAAACCGCAGCATTGGCTTATCCAGAATTTATTATTTTGGAGGGGGCTGAGATATACCATAAATTTCTTTGAGGGTATCACAAGAAGCGTTAATATTTTCGTTTTAAACAGGTTTTTATCATAGCAGGTAACGCGCATATTACCAATTGAATCTGCTAAGATGGAATCGCTAAGGACAGGAAAAAAAATCGTTTTAAGCAAGTTTTTCTCTTAAGTAGTTTAATTTTTATGGCGTATAAAGAAATCCTGTGTATATCATAAACTTGGTTCAAATGGTTATTTCGTGGTCTCTGTGAAATAACACTTTATTAATGAAAACCTGCCTAAAAAGCAATAGTTTTCTGGTCCCTTTTAAATTTTACCTTAGCGGGTTTCATTACATTTAGATAAAATTTCGTAAATAAACTGTATACTTTCTACAAATTTCGGAGGAGGCTGCAGCCCTATCAGTCCACCCTCTGAATGCGCCACTGAACTGCAGGAAAGAAAGTCTTTTTGAAGAAAGAAAGAAAGGAAAAATTTGAAACAGGAGATCTTCATTCTTTGCATTTGATAAAAGTTAGGATTTCTCATGAGAATCAGACTGGCGAATTAGTATGGCTGTAAACTTTTCAGTTTACCGTGATAAAGTAGCAAACTGTGGGTACATATTATCTAATAAATGCCTATCATCCTTCATTATACATATTCACCCATTTTATTCGTAAAAAATTGAACATTGAATGAAACATTATACAAAACATATACATAAAGCTGTTAAATTTAATTTTATTTAATCAGATACTATATCTAATAAAGACTTTGTAACAAAATTTTCTTCCTACAAAAGGCTTTTATTCATCATCTACCTCAACTTCCCCTGACCGCCTGGAAAAAGGGCAAAATAGTTATGTTTTTTATGTGTAATTTTTTTTCAAATGCTAAAAGACTTTATTTTTTCCAACATAATTTACTTTATTGTATTACGTATAAGCATATAAGCCTTAAGAGTACTAATCATAACTTAATTTATTAAAACTGCATTATATCTGTAGAATTAATTGTATTAAGTAAAATAATGCTTCTATTGCAGTGAAACTTGCAGCTTAGTGAACGGATATATCAGTTCACGGCGCTGAGAAGGTGAACAAAAACTTCACTCGAATGCTCAAATTGTATTAGAGACGGTACTGTTAACCTGATAGGACCTCGGCAGATATCTAGACAAATCAAGTTGTGCAGACTATCACTTGAACATACGATTGAAGTTTCACACTTAATCGATAATTCAATTAGATGATGAATAGGGACGTTAATGGCTCTATTTATAAACATCATGGTAATCTAACAGTTAATTTCGCGAAAATATATTATTTATTTCCAAAATAAATGAGACAGGTTGTGCGCAGAAAAATGAGAAGAACGTACCTAGACTGCACACTATATTTGTGGCTTCCGGTAATATTGAGTAATTAACGTTTAAAGTTTTCAAAAAATGTGTTTTTATCAGTACTTTAATAAAATAGATTAGAACTTAATAATTTTCACTGCATTCAATTAGGATATAAGAACCCCTTTTTTTCCAAAATAGTTATATAAAAATGTTTTTTATTGATTGGGAACGAATTAAATATTTTTTTTAATTTTTAAATGAAAATTCATAGTCGCCCTATGACGGAAAGTATTCAATTTTCTTTCTTCAGTACTATCCCAGGTAAAAAAGTCAGCGAAAAACCTTTAAAAAAAACCTTCAGGGAAGCTCAAGGTATTTCGGACAAAAAAACCTGAAAGCTACCTTAAGGTAAAAAACCTGTATTTCCCCCTCTACATTTTTGTCCGAAATACCTTAAGCTTCCCTGAAGGTAATAAAACCTGCGTAAACCCTTGATACTTTGTCCGAAATACCTTACACTTTCCTGAAGGTAATAAAATCTGCTTAATCCCTTGACACTTTGTCCGAAATACCTGAAGTTAGCCTTTAGCCCCGGTTATCCCCACTAGGGGAAACCCTGGGAGGTGTCCCCTTGGGGGGGGGGGTGGCAAAATGAGGGGTTGGGGGAAAGGAGGTGCATAACATGTATAAGGAGTCACGGACTTTTCCAACAATATGTCACATGTGGGGGGCAACAAAATTTGGAAAACTGTCTCCTTCGGGGGGGGGGGATAAATGAGAAAAGAGAAATAACTGTTGATGCATAACAAGATTAAGTGGTTACATGCCTTTCAAATTGTATGTCACAACAGGGATATCAGCAAAAGAGCCCTGCTTTGAATCCCACGAAAAATTATGCCCCTTGAAATGTCCTCTTTCTTTGAAATTTTTAGATATCTATACTAATAAAATAACAAATCGCTCTGTCTGCGTGTGTGTGTGTGTGTGTGTGTGTGTGTGTGTGTGTGTGTCTGCGATGGCTAGCAAAATCTATGGGACGTACGAAGCTCAAAATTTTTATGAGAGTAGCCCAATATCTCTCCTGATGCACCTGAGCTTCAGAATTTCGAAATTCTATTTATTAACTGAGTAATTAATTAAATTCCAAAGATCACTCTCATAAAAAATCGCCTTTTTTCTTCTTTTTTTTCTCTTCATTTAGTTATGGTTGGTTGGTTGCATAAAATTTTCGCATAAATAATTTAAAAAGCTGGAACAGACCTTTAAAATTCATAGACTGGCAAACTGTCAGTTTAAATAATGATTTTTTATCACAGCGGTTGCAAACCATGGAGGAAAAAGATAGGTGGTGGTGAAGTAAACCGAAAAAAGAGTTGCAATATTAAACCATTTATCGCTCAAATATTAATGTCCCAAACAAAAGCATGTGGAAGGGATTTTGTATTAATAAGACGAATTGAAAGAATTGAATAACAGCTGAAGCGTATTTTATGAAGAAATAGTAATTTTTTAAAATGGTCTTTTTTCTATTATATTATTTATTTTTAAAAAATGTTTGCTTTTAAAATAATTGAAATTGATAAATTCGAAATAATTTAAATGTCAAAATAAAATTAAATAAAACATTGAAAACATTTGATTTGAACTAAAAATTGTATTACTAAAAGCTTTCTTTTTTTTCAGAACTTTTTAATACTTTATAACGTAGATGAAAATATGTTTTTAATTTAACAACATATTAATAACTCTATGTCAATATATAAAATATATTTATGAAAACATTCTTTTAAAATCATGCGCGAAAACTTAAATAACAAATATTAGTCTAAAATATAGATTTCAGAGTGCAGACGATTTTAAGACATTAACGAAAGAATGTTAACTTTTCAAGCAAAATCTTAAATGATGCTTCTATATTGATATTTCAAAGTGACGGCTAGGTTACATTTATGTTATATTTAAGTTACGGTAGGGTAATGTTAAGTCGCAGTTAGGTTACAGACAGATTATGGTTATGGTACAAAAGTTTACGGTTAGGAATTTGTCCACAGAGTCAACATTACGCATGCTTTGATTAAAAATATACACTTTTGTTAAATGGCTCTGAAATTATAATACTATATACCAATCTTTTATCATCGCGTATCGATTCATTCACGGTATAGTCGGATTTAAGAATGATATAATTAGTTTGAAATTCAAAATTTTTCACTTGGGATTTCTATGCGAAAAAAATAATTAGTTACGTGATTTAACAGTGATTTTTACGGGTAAATATCAACACTTTAACACGAAACTAACGCAATCGTTGGATACATGTTCCCTCCCGTGTTTCTCAATGCTCATTTTAAGTATTTCTAGAGCTTAATATTAGTTGTTGTTTTTAAAACCGATTTTTCACAAAGTCAGCTGCGACGTATTTCAGACAATGCATTTCTGCATGCTTCCAGTTATTGATAAAATCATACAAATTTCAAGTTCGTTTAATATTGTTAATACGGACCCGGGCAATGCCGGGCGGGTCAGCTAGTTATAAATATTTATCAGAACACCATAAAAAAAAGGATCTAAAATGATAAAAACGTTACAATTTCAAAAGCATATGAAAAGCAGAAAAAATAATGAAATTCTTTGTTCGTCCACAGAAAAAATCTGCGAAATTCATCCGTCGACCCAATGAAAAAAATTGTAAATCAATTACAGCTGCAAATTTTTTTAACATGTAGGAATAAAATGTTTCAAAACTCATAAATCAGTAATGCAAAAAAAATTGATACAACAATTCACTCTTTAAAAAAATTCACAATATTTCCCAGTCAATTATTTGAAAAAAAAAAAAAAAAAAAAGGAGAGTTTCTTTATTCCGTTACTTTAAAATAATGAGAAATTTAACAATCTGTTGCAGTAAAAGAAACTCACCAGTGAATTGTGAGAAAAAAAATATATATATATTGAGATTTTTTAGTCGGTGGGAGGGAAAAAAAAATGCAAAATTTTTAAGCCGATTTCTGGTGAAAAATCGTTAAATGAGTCACACTGAATATTGATTAATGAATAACAATTTATGTAAAGAAAAAATATTGCATAATAATATTTTAAATAGGGAAAAGTCACAAAATTCATATTCCACAGGAAAACATTTAAAAATTTTATTGATAAAAAAAGTGTAAGCAAACCAATTCAAAATATTTTTTTCTGAACAAGGTACATAATAGCCCTTTTATAAAAATTCACGCCCTTTTTTCTTTTTTAGAGCAGCTCTTTTTTTTTTTTTCTATTAAACAACATAATTTTAGTATTGATTTGAGATAAAAATATCGAAGGGGGGGGGGGGAGAGAATTTTCAAAAAAGGGAGCAGTTGTATCTTGTTAAATAATTTACACATATATATATATTTTTTTTAAGTTCATTTTTCACAATAAATTTTAATATTTTCTGCAACTGATTGATTTTTTAGAGATCTTCCCAATTCACTGATGAATTCAGCGATTTTTTCCGCCTGTAATCAAATAAAGAATTTTGCTAATGTTATTTCTGTCATTAGGCTGCCAAAAAGCTTTGCAAAATTGCCAATCGTTTTTGTGAAAAAATCGAGAAATTCACCAAACAGTTGGCTATGATGAAATAAAAAAATTATTCAGTCCGTCAAAAATAAATACTAGTTTTACCAGTAAGTTGCAAGGGAAAATAGGGAAATTCACCAACTGTTTACTGGTCAAAATGAAATTTTTGGACCACCTGAGGGGGGGGGGGGGAGGAATCTGCACCTTGCCTGTCCTCATACACAATTAAAGTTATTGACCGTAATAACCTAATGTGAAAAAAAACCCCTTAAAAAGTAAAAATTTTTTAATAATAATTAAAATACTAGCAAAATATATGTGAACACTCCCATAAGATTAGCATTAGCTTGAGTGTTTAAAATCTTAAATAGTCATGCAAAGAAATTGAACTGCTAATGTTAAAAATTGGGTTACTGTTTACTTTTTGATTTTTATTACAGATTATGTATATCTAAAGCTTCTTTTACTTTCACATATCTCAAAAGGATGCTCCCATAGATTTAACATTAGCTTGCGAGATTCTTTGTATATCATAAATTTAAATATATACATTTTTGTATGATAAAAAAAAAAAAAATATTCAATCTGTCAAAAAAAAAAAAAAAAAAAAAAAAAAAAAAGCCTAATTCACTTATTGATTACACGTGGAAAGAAAACCCCAAAAATAAATAACTAAAATGCTAGCGAAAAAATATGTAAATAACTTCCCAATAAGATTAACATTAGTTTAAACATTAAAAATCGAAACTGGTCATGCAAAGAAGTTGCATCACTAATGTTAAACCTATGAGAGCATTCTTTAAAAAAATTTCTCACTTGCATATTGATAATTTTAAATGTTTTTTTTTTCCCTTGCTCAGAACAGCTGAGATTGAATTCTAATTGGGCTGCTGTATACTTTTTGATTTTTATTACAGATTAAAAATATAAATACTTTTACTTTCACATACCTCAAAAGGTTGCTCCCATAGGTCTAACATTAGCTTGCGAGTTTCTTTGTATATCATAAATATAAACATTTTTGTATGAAATGACTAACATATTCTTCATTTACCACCCCCCCCCCCACCTTTCATTTTGCCACCCTGGGCACATATGGGAAGAAAAAAAAAAATGAAAAAGCCATACAAGTGTTGGTATAATATGAATAAATAAAAATAAGTAATGCAATATGTAAGCAGACATGGTACTGGCTCAGCCAAAAAAAAAAAAAAAAAAAGCTGAACTTTCACTGCTTCACAGACTTTTGACAAAATTAGCATTTTCTCGCAGCGTTTTAACAAAATCAGCACTTTTCTGTAATTTTTTAACGAAATTTGTGTTTTTTTGTGAACATTTTACAAAAATTGCACTTTTTTCTATGATTTTTTCAATGAAATTTATATTATCCATGATCCTTTAGCGATAGTCATAGTTTTTCTCACCGTTTTTGACAAAATTCACATATTTTCCACAATCTTTCGAGAAAAATCGAGCATTTTCTGCGATATTACACCAAAATTCAGGATCTTTTGTCAAAATTTGCATACTTTCCAAGATCTTTCATCAAAATCTAGATATTTTCCTAGATCTTTCATCAAAATCCACATATCTTCTGAGATCTTTTGAGAAATTTCCCTTATTTTCCACGATCTTTTGATAAAATTAGTGATTTTTCTTCAATCTTTCAACAAAATTCATGATTTTCCACCGATCTTTCTTCAAAATACATCTATTTTCCATTATCTTTCAACAAAAAACTTCTATTTTCCTCGATCTAACAACAAAATTCTCATTTTCCTCGATCTTTCGGCAAAATTTGCAATTTTCTGTGATCTTTTGGAAAAATTCGTGCATTTTCCGAGATCTTTCATCAAAATTTTCATATTTCTGCTGATCTATCAAATAAATCTGCATATTTTTCCTCATTTTTCGACAAAATTAGAATATTTTCTTCGATCTTTTGAAAAAGTTTAGTATTTTCCACGATTTTTCAACAAAAATTTGAGTATTTTTCCTAATCCTTTAACAAAAGCTGAGTCTTTTTCCGTAATCCTTTGACCGAAATCGCATTTTTCTTTCTGCAATCCGTTGAAGAAAACTCCGCTAATTGACTGTTTGAAACTGACTATTTTTTTTCCGCAATCGTTAAACAAACTTATAGGTTTTTTTGCCATCCTTTAGAGAAATTTGCATTTTTTCCTACAGTCCTTTGAAGAAATTTTCTCAATTTGGTGTGGTTAGTATTCATGTTTTTGTTGTATTTACACCTTCCTCCCCTCAATAAGAAGATCAACAAATTATAATGCATATTTCAGACATGGTACAGGCTCAGCAAGAAAAAAGCTGAACTTTCACGGCCTAATAGACTTTTGACGAAATTAGCATTTTTTTGGCAATGTTTTGGCGAAATTTGCAGTTTTTTCAGCAATTTTTAACGAAATTGGCGTTGTTTTGCGATTATTTGACGAAAATCGCCCTTTCCCCCCCCCCACGATCTTATAACTGAAATTTGCATTTATCCATGATTCTTTAGTGAAATTTGCTGTTTTTTTTCAAAATTTTTCGACAAAATTAACGTATTTTCTGGGCTTTTTCGAGAAAATTTCATCTTTTAACCGTTTTTCGAGAAAATTCGCATACTCCTCGACCTTTCGTCAAGATTTGAATTTTTTCCGCATTCTTTCATCAAAATTCGTGTATTTTCCACGATCTTTTGTCAAAATTTGCATCTTTTCCACGATCTTTAGAAAAAATTCGCGTATTTTATCCAAT
The DNA here is from genome assembly GCA_964019185.1 of Maratus speculifer. Lineage (NCBI taxonomy): Eukaryota > Metazoa > Arthropoda > Arachnida > Araneae > Salticidae > Maratus > Maratus speculifer. The sequence continues at coordinate 47,360,428 of OZ025290.1, read as the reverse complement.
CTTTCTAAAAAATTTGCGTATTTTACTCGATCTTTCAATAAAATTCGCGCTTTTTCTCCAATCTTTTGACAAAATTACCATTTTTTCCACGACCTTTCTCCAAAATTCGCGTATTTTACCGATCTTTCGACAAAATTCGAGTATTTTCCATGACCTTTCATTAAAATTAGAGTATTTTTCACGATTTTTTGACGAAGCTTGAGTATTTTTCTGCAACCTGTTCACGAAAATAGCGTTTTCCCCGCAATTCTCTGACGATAAACGCGCTTTTTCGTAATTCTTTGACGGAAATCGCGTTATCTCTTGCGATCCTCTGAAGAAAATAGTGTTTTTTCGCGATCTTTTGATGAATTTATAGTTTTTTTTTAATTCTTTGGAGAAATTTGCATTTTTCTTGCAATTTTTTGAAGAAATCTGTTTAGTTTGTTTTGTGATTTGTACTCGCGTTTTTGTTGTATTTCATCAGTTACGCACCTCTCCCCCACCCCCATAAAAGTAGCAACAAATTTTAATACATATTTGTATCAATCCCAGGGATAATAAAATTCATTGCTGAAAAAGCGGAATTCCGCGGAAAAGTAACATGTCTGATATTTGCATCGATCCCAGGGATGATAAAATTCATCACCGAAAAAGGCGGAATTCAGCATTTCTGCGGAAAAGTAGCATGTATGCATAAGTCAGCCCACAAAGACAAATCCAAAAACTCACCAAGTTGTAAAATGGGTTGTAAAAAACGCAAATTTTGATAAGTGACTGTGAAAAAAAGGGGAAATTTAAAACAAATTTCAACAAGATCCCGAGAAAAAGACAAATTTCAACAAGCGATGCTGAAAAGAAATCTGCAAATTTTCTAAGCAGATTGCTAAAAATGGTAAATATTGTAAAAAGATTACAAAAACGACTGATTTTGTCAAAGAATTGGGAAAAAACTATAAATTTTGTTAAAAAAAATCCCCCCAAAACGGCACATTTCAACAAAAATCCCGAAAAAAAAAAAACAATATTTGTAAACAGAATGCAAAAAAAGATGAATTTCATTAAACGATCATGAGAAAACACCTCATTTTCTATAGGTATCAGAGAAAAAAATGTGAATTTCGTTAAAAAATTGTGAAAAATCTCAGAAAAACAGTAAATTTTGACAAAAAATCTTAAAAAGACAAAATTTGTAATCTAAAAAAAGGCAAATTTCATTAAAAAACGATGAGAAAATGACTTTTGTTAAAATATTGTGAAAAAACTACTAAATTCGTCAAGAGGTTGCGAAAAAACCCAATTTTTGTCCATGTATCGCAAAAAAAAATGAATTACGTCGACAGATCGCGAAAAAAGAAGGCAAGTTTCGACAAAAAATCCCTAAAAAAACAAATTTTGTAAACAGATCATGAAAAAAAAAAATCAGCAAATTTCATCGAAAGAAATTCTGGAGTCTATTGCTTTTAAAGTGAAATTTGTTAATCGGTTAAAGAAAAATAAAATCATAAATATGGAAATTCGCTGATTCCAAAAATACAATATTTATCTTTTAAAATAAATAAAAATTCACTTACCTTTATTTTAAATACATCACTTGTAGAACCTTCCAAAAAATTTTACAAAATGTATTCTAAAATCTTACTTTTAGATTTTTGTCATGTAATAAACATTGTTTTCAAGTTTATATTTATTCATTATATTACCGAACTATCAACATCTAGCACAGATATAATTTTATTTGAAAACAAACATATCAAAATCAATTAGTGTATCAAGCGGTGTTGAACTCGTGGACAAGCCCGGGAGACATTCCCCATTGGAGCAATGAAATATTTCTCTCCCCCCCCCCCAAGATTTGAGACTGTGTTTTCAATTCTCTGCCCCCCCCCCCCCCCACACACACATACATAAGAACTCTATAATGTCCCTGCCCACAAGCACAGAAATCCCTCCTGCAAAAAAGTATTTGAATTTATCAGTGATATACAAAGTGGAATTCTGATTACAATAATTAAAATCAACGTTTAACACACAATAAATAAAAACAGCTATTATTACTATTATTAGAATTCTGATATTGTACATGGTTCATTCATTTGATAAATTGATTTTTTTTTTTTTTTTCTTCTACGAATGAAACAGATACATGTGTTTCTGAAGTCTGTTTTGTGCCCGTACCAAAATAAAAATTTTATTTCAGAATTTTTCTCACGCTGTTTTAGAAGGGTGCAGCTGCTGAACCCTACCCGCCCTTTGCTTTACAAAATAGTATTATTTCTGTCCTTCATTTAAAAAATTTGCACGCTTGTAACCTCTCAATAAAAAATAAAAAGTTCCCTTTGCATTAAAAAAGGGCTTACATATTCCTTGCTGTAACAATTTTGATTAAAAAATTTAAAGTTTATATTATAGAACATATTTTTTTGAAATAATTTGCAGTCTACAAAAAAATATATTACACAGAAGGTGCAGGCAATTTCTTATCATATTTTATAAGCTATTTATAACACAATTACTTTAAATCATTTTTTTTTCCAATTGTCTATAAAACTATTTACAGATTAATAATTTTACCAGAAATATTTGATAATATGCATAAAAAGATTAAGATATTTTTGATAACTTGATTGACACTTATTTTTAATACATCGGAGAAGTAAAATCAATATCATTACAAAAAATAAATAAATAAAAAATACGTATATACATAAAATTCTTTGCAATGAACAGGGCTAAATTACGTTTGGGTTAATTTGAATTCCCTGTAACTGATATTTAATTACCTCCTCTTCTATTCAAATATTAAAAAACAAATCTAAAATTAAATAAGAATAAAAAACAATATTCTTTATATATTATATTATATATTGTTATATATAGTCTTTAATATTGAATAGCGAAAAATACACTAAATGTTCATTTCTCCAAAGGGAATTTTTTTAAGAAACGTGGGACTTTTCATGCTTAAATTGTCGCCAAGTATTAATTTTTAACTATCTTGTCGGTTTATACATTTAAAAAGATTAATAAAAGTACAAAGAATGACTCCAATGTTAGCTAAAAAAGAATAACAAAATAATAAACAAACGAACGCAAAGCGACGAAACACGAGAGCGATTATCATATCATCCCGCCAAACGCGCGGTCGGTTTGTTTACAAAGTGGAGTAGAGTTGAGAAGATTTCAGTCGCGATGTCAGTCATGACATTTTGCTACAGCTCATATTCAAAATATTAGAATAATTACCTTTTTTTTAGAAATTGAAAATATCGTTTGGTAATTTAATGTCTTTTAATGAAAATATGCAAACGATATTTTTATTAAGAACTTATTGTTGATTAAACTTACTTGTTATCTTAAATTTAATATCATTTTTGAAAAGATTAATTGCAAAAAAAATTATTTTGAAAAGTCAAAATATTAGAATATTTATTCAAGTGGTTCAAAATATTAGAATATTTCACATTAATTCTCCTTTAATTATTACCAATTCTTAACTGGTGGCATTATTGATTAAATTCAGACTATTTTATTTAAAATCAGTATTCTTTTTTGCAGTTTGTTTCTTTTTCGTCTTAAAATGGGCCGTGTGAGTGATATTCCTGAATCTACTAAACTTCGTATGGTTAATTTTTTTCGGCACGGTAAAAATCAATGTTTTATAGCGAATTATTTACATTGTTCGCAATCGAGCGTTAGTAAAATACTAACACAATATTCAAAAATTGGAAAATTTCAAAATAATCGCCGAAATGGTGGCAGAAAATCAAAAACATCTGCTAGACATGACAGGAAAGTGAAGCGTATAGTTAAGAAAAACCGTTTTAAAAGTGTACGATTCTTGCACCGAAAATGGAAAGAAGAAGGAGTTGAAATTTCTACATCGACAACAATAAGACGTCTCCATAAATTTAAATTTGAATCTCGTGTACCGAAAACAAAACCTCTCATGACTGCAAGACAAAAGCGTATAAGATTGAATTGGTGTAAATCAAGACGTTTATGGAGCAATGAAGATTGGAAAAATATATTATTTAGTGATGAAAGTATGTTTTGTGTTTCATATGGTAATCAAGGTATTCGAGTTTGGAGAATGAAGCAAGAAGCATTTGATAAAGAATGCCTTAAACGTTCCGTAAAATTTGCTGCTAGTGTCATGGTTTGGGGTTGTATGAGTGCAGAAGGACCTGGAAAGTTATGCATCGTCTACGAAAAGGTTAACTCTCTGATATATCAAGAAATTTTAGAATATTACATGATTCCATCATCAGAAGATTTATTTGAAGATGATTTCATCTTTCAACAAGATTTAGCGTCCCCGCATACCTCGGTGTCAACTAAGAATTGGTTCCGCCAACGCAACATTAAGGTACTTCCTTGGCCACCGAATTCACCAGATCTTAATCCCATCGAAAACTTATGGTGTATAATGAAGAAAAAACTTCAAGAAAATCCTTCTTCAAGTAAAACTGAGTTAGTGGCACGTATAAAGTCTATTTGGGCTAATATTGATAGAAATGTTTTAAACACCTTGTATATAGTATGCAAGATCGATTGTACGCTGTTATGAAAGCTAAAGGGGATGCTACAAAATATTAACTACCATTTACTTCATATTCATAAGGTAATACTGTTGCGTAAAATAAAATATTCTAATATTTTGAACCAATCTTAATTTTATTCTAATATTCTGGTGTGTTTAAGGAAGCTGTATACCTAATTTATTGTGCTGTATTTTATATTTTATAAATGTTAAAATCTTATCTAAACATTCCAGATTTAATTTATAAGAAATTTAATTGCATTTACTTAGTATAAAAAATAAATAAATGACAAATAATTTTTTCTTATTACTTTTTCTCAATTATTCTAATATTTTGAATATGAGCTGTAGTAATCAAACTACAAACAAACGGTTACTAGGCTGTATTTTCTATTTTGCTTGTATATTATAACTATATCCCGTAGCTAAGTATTTTTATGCTTTACAGGCAGTTGTAACATTTTCTATGATTTATATTTAAGAAATTAAAGATAGCAATCGTCCTGACGTCACCATCTTGGAAGCGTTTAAAGTAAAATTGATCATGTCTGATAAAAAAAGAAGTTTAATCATGGGCGCCACCCACTGAGCTATAATATAAATGGATTTTCTTTAAAATATCGATATATATAACGCTAAATGTATGGACATTTTATGTGACAAGAGTTGAATTTCGGGACATGAAATGGGGGGGGGGGGGAGGAACATATTTTTAAAACTTCAGATGCAGTTTTTGGACGGATCTCTCTGTTAAATATTTATCAAATATAGAAATTTCAAAGGGATTTCTTATTGGAGGTGGGATGAATTTTCTTTGGGGAATTTTCGTGCGTGTTAATACGATTTTAAATATTAATGAAAGGGATTTTAAATTAATTTGAAAGTTTTCTTAGGGAGAATTTTTGTTAGTTGAAATTTTTGTATGTATTAGAATTCGAGGGGCTATTTTACTGCGGAAATTTGAGGAAAAATTATGAAAAATTTTACGGTAAAAAATAGATTTCAAGAAAGTTTCGTGGGTTTTTTTTATTTATTTTTTTTAACGAGGAGACTTTAAAATAATTTTGAGATTTTTGTTTTCTTTAAAGGGATTTGTGGATGGGAATGAAAAATAATAATTTTAAATGGTAATTAAAAGTCTTAACGAGGAAGCCTTTAAATAATTTAGATATTTTTATTTCTAGAACGGGATTTTTATATCGCTATTTTAAATTGAAATTTAATTAAAAATTTGAATGAAAGGGCGTTATGAATTTTCCGTTTAACGGCTAACGGGATTTTTGGATGGGATTGGAAAATTGTAATTTCAAATGGTAATTAAGAATCTTAATGAGGGGACTTTAAAATAATTTGAAGATTTTTTTTTTCTTAGAACAGAATTTTTATATCGCTATTTCAAATTATAATTTAAAATAATTAAAAATGTTAACAAGGATAATTAAGAATTTTTTATTGAACCGGTGGAAGAAATTAGATTTCTCAGAATTATCTAAAATATTAATTTAAAATAATAATAATAATAATTAATATTATGAGGAAATGCAAACATATCAAAATCTTAGATATCATAATGTGCAATGATAAACCTCAATAAAACCTTCAAGTAAAACCTTTATATCACCTGCGTGAGAAACAATTTTCACTTTCCTTCAAAATACCTCAAATGATTTCATGAAAATCTTCTAAGTCATTAAAGGTGATTTAAAGGTAATAATTTGCTCATAAGAACCTGTATGAAAACTTTTTAAAAGCTGTATATTTCTCTTAGGGAAACCTTTAGCTTTCATTTTCCTTATAAATACCCGCAAAAACCTTTAATATGCCTGCAAAATCTCAAAATATTTAAAGGTTTTTTGCTGATTTTTTTACCTGGGATGGCAGATGAAAGTGCTCTTTTAAAGTTACATTTTCCCAAATCATCTCAATTTTTTCAAAAATGTGCCTTAACTGGTTATTACCGGACGCCACATATATTATATTAAGTGGTTGAAGGTCGACAGAATTACATAGTCCTTTACGTATGAGAATGTATTTGCATATCCTATCATAGTCAATAAGGCAGCCTATATAAGAAACAGTGCAAGCTATAAAATTTTTGCGCGAAACTAAATATATATATAATTTTCCATATTTTTAATATGAAAAGAAGCTTGGAGACGTCTATTGTTGATCAGAGTATTATTTTGAAAAATATTAATGTGTGAATTATTTTTCTTTCTAACAGTAAAAAAAATTCTTAAAATGGAGTTTATTTCTTTCACTGCAAACATTGACGATCCTCGATCAAGAAAGTCGATTCAAATTTGATTTGGTTTCCAAAGGAAAAATTTTCCTATTCCAGAACAGTAAGAACATCGTCGTCAAATGATTCGGATGGGAAGAAATGTAGGAAAAACGACCGAATTGATTTTTTGCAGATGCAAGGCGCAAATACATAAGGTACAGAGATATCAGCTATGGATATTCTTGCACTGTAAACTTGCTGACTCGACTCATTTCCATTTATTTTTCTTGTGTTTTCTTTTGCCTTTTTTTTTTTTTTTATCTTTTCCTCTATTTCATTTTTTCTTCTTTTTCCCTGTATATTTAGTTAGATATCATAAGAAATACTATCTACAGCAGTCGTTACCATGGTGCGATATTTGAAAAATTCCTTCATAGCGTTTCATTAAATGACGCAAAAAACCCAAAACCACTCCCATCTAAAAAGTTTACATATATATAATCCATATGTATGTAAAATGCTGCTCTAAACCGTACAACTTGCTATACATTTTACCAGGAACACACAACTGCAATTTTCAGCAGTCATGTGGCACACGGTGGCAAAGCAAAAAATGAAATTCCTTGGAAGATTTTCCCACTCAAATTCCCTTGAAATCCTTTTTAAACACATTTATTCGTGTTTCTCAATTCAACTAATACTCCTGTTTAAACTTCCTACTTACGTAATATTTCGCTATAGTAAAATAGAAACATGTTATAATTGCAATAGAACTTCACCTATTAAAGACTTTTATCCACGATATGACTAAGTACACTTCATTACATGAAGTGTTTACAGTTGAAAAATGTAAAAACTTGTTCCTCAAATGAAAGTAATCGTGTTATATCCCAAAGTGCGTACGAATACAGAATTTTGCGGCAATGTTTAATGTTGCCAATTAATTTATTAGAAAACGTGTCTTTATTCAAAACGAAAAAAATTAAACAGCGAATAAAGAAAGATAATTCCATCAGCCGCTCGGAGGAATAGTTACGCAATCCAGTTCTAGCGTCGCTAGAAGAGAATTGTAGATAATCGAATGACTTTTTAGGACTTAAATAAAAGGTATTATGAAACAGATAAAATTAATGAATGGAATTTTAGAGAAAGTGTTCCTTTAACAGAGTAAGGTTTTTAAGAATAAAATAAAATAAATAAAGCGTTGATTAAACATGGATAAAACACTGGATTAAACATTAGATATGGAATCTAATAATTATGTTAATATATTACTAAAAGACCGAAAAAATGTAGATAGTATAACAACTTGGAAATAATTTAGGGCGAAACTTTTTTTTATTACGCACACACATATATATAAATTACATATATATTTATATATATATATATATATATATATGTATATTACATGTATTTATTATTACACACACACACATATAAATATATATCAGCTTCAAATTCACGAAAGCGGAGAAGGTTAAAAAAAATTCAAACTGCTATAAAATAGACATTTTGAAAAATTTCGAACCGAAACTATGTTTTAATTTAGTTTCACGGAGTTGCACTGAATCAAAAAAAAATAACTTCAGTTTTTGCGGAATTTCCCTTTGTACTTACCTTCGCAATCTGCCCGTGCTGGTAGGCCGAGTCAGCAGGGATTCTTTTCTTTTATTTATTTTATGTGCATGAAACACTTATATGTGCTATATAATGACTCCAATATATTGGCGAATTTCATGATTTTTGATATTTAAAAACAACGGTTTAATTTAGTGATCTTCATGATCTAAATAAATAAAAAATCCCTGTCGGCTGGGCCTATAGGCGGAGGTAGATTTCGAAGAGTGCTCATTTCAACAAAAAAATATATATATATAGGATTAGAGATAAACCCAGTTTAATAACTTCATTTGGCCGTTTATGAAAAATTTTTAATTTCATTTTTCTGCAAAAACTGGTTTTATCAGAATCATCTTAAGAAAAATTCAGCTCAAATGCCCATTTTGACAACATATTTTGAAATAAATTCTGAATTTATTTCTAAAAATCGACCAAAAAAGTACATTATACAGTTCCTAAATAACAAGAAACTGTCAGTTGAATGCATTTGAGAAAAAAATTTTATTTAGAAATGAGTCATAAAATAACCGATTTGTTGTTTGAATACATCCTTAATTCTTTAATCATGATTGCTTAGGAAAATTTTGTGCGAAATACTCACTTTGACAGCATTTTTAAAAATATATTCTATCTTTATCAAAGAACTGGTCAATGCGTCACAGTATATAGTTTCTAAATAAGAGTATCTGTAAATTGGATGCGTTTGAGAGCGAAAATGGATTTTAAAACGAGTAAAAAAAACGCAATTTGCTATGTGAAAACTTCCTTAAATTTTCAAATCACGAAGACTTCGGGAAATTCTGTTCAAAATACCCTTTTTGGTAGCCTTTTTCGAAATATATTCTGTCTTTATCAAAAAAGCGATCAATGCATCACATTATATAGTTCCTAAATAAGAGGATCTGTAAATTAGATGCGTTTGAGAGCAAAAATGGATATTTAAACGAGTCAGAAAAAACGCAATTTCTTATTTGAACACTTCCTTAAATTTTCAATCACGATGATTTCGGAAAATTGTGTTCAAAATACCCTTTTTGGTAGCCTTTTTTGAAATATATTCCGTCTTTATCAAAAAACTGACCAACGCATCACGTTATATAGTTCCTAAATAAGGGAATCTGTAAATTGGATGCGTTTGAGAACAAAAATGGATTTAAAAATGAGTCAGAAAAAAACGCAATTTCTTATTTGAACTTAAATTTTCAGTCTCGATGACTTTGGGAAATTCTGCTCAAAATACCCTTTTTAGTAGCCTTTTTTGAAATATATTCTGTCTTTATCAGAAAATTGACCAGTGCGTCACTTTATACAGTTTCTAAATAAGAGGATCTACCATTTGGATGCGTTTAAAATCAAAAATGAATTTAAAAATGAGTCAGAATATAAGCAGTTTGGATTTGAGGTTTTTTCCCCCAACTCCTATTTTTGTTTAATTCCTTTTTGCTATACGAATTGCTTTTATGAAAAACTTGTCAATATAAAAGTTGTAGATATTTTTGAGAAGATGTAAAATAAATTTAATCAGATTTGATATCGTAAAAATTAACGGAGTTATGGATTTTTCTCTTTTTTTCACCGCCCTTTTTCTTTTCGTTTTTAATTTTTTTCATAGGTAAAAATTGATCCTATCAAAAACTTGTAAATACAAAAGTTTTAGATAATTTTAAGAACATTTACAAAAAATTTAGTTGGACTTGATATCTTGAAAATTGACGAAGTTATGAATTTTTTTCTCTCAAAACCCCTGTTTTTTTCGCCCCTTGAGCCCACTTCTAAATTTATCAAAAATCTGTCATGCATATACTTTTGGTCCATTTTTAAGAAGTAATATAAACTTTAAACCGATTCGATATCTACTTTAATTAAAAAGTTATGGCGTTTTTTCGGTTTTCACAAAAACGCCCCCTATTCCGACCCCCTTGGTCCGATTTTGCCCTTTAACGAACTTAGTCGAGATTTTATCCACTTTGATTTTATGTACCAGTTTGGTGGATATTGGTGAAGAATTATAGAAGTTATCGTGTCCATAAAAAAGTGAGATACATATATAGATAGATAGATAGATAGATAGATAGATAGATATATAAACTGATGCGATTGCAATAGGTAGTATTTCATACGAAATCTACCTGAAAACAAAACAATCTCCTGCCTCCTTTGCTTCAATTTTAATTTTCAGTATTATTAATTATCAGTATTGTAATGTGTTTTTACAATTTAAAGTATGATACAGTGCAAAATCTAAAGTTCAAACTTTTCAGGGACAGTATTCAAAAAAAAAAAAAAAAAAAAAAAAAAAAAAAATTAGTTGAAAAAAAAAAAGGTCTACGGTAGAGATACTTTATTACTGAATCTTAACTCGTGTCTATGTAGAGAATAAAGGAAAAACTTCTTTATGATAAAAACAGCGCAATTTTTAAATCTTTAGGAAAGATTTTTAATATTTATATACCTTCTGGTATATATCACCTAAAATAAAGTTTTTTCATATAAGTGATTGATCGGGAAATAGCAATCTCAGAAAACAAAAAATCTCATGTCTTTTTTTTTTTTTCTTTAGAAAAAAACCTTTAAAAAAAGTTACAATAAACCCCTTTGGATACGTATATTATGAACTGCTCAACTGCTCTTCCTGAAAGATCAAAATACATTCTTTCTTACCTCAAATAAAAACGGATTTTTCGGGATTATTGTTCATTTTTTGGAAGATAACTTTCTTTGAAAATGGTCTCTTTTACTTTTGTCTTATTTCACTGGATTTTATTCTACTCTATGGTCCAGAAATATGTTATCTACTTTATTTAAAAAGAAACCATTAAAAGGATTTTATTTTCTTATTTCGATCAGATAAATTTACCTCTCTTTTTTTTAAAATGTCTATTTTATTTCATCTTATCTATTTTAGGTAAATTTGTATTATTAAAAATTAAAATATTATAATTATAATTAAAAAATTACATTATTTCGAAAGGAATAAAAAATATTTTCCTTTTATTTTATTTTTATTTATTTACTTATTTATTTATTTTTGAAGCAATTTTAGTAGTAGTTATAAGTTTAATAGTAGTTTGGAGATTGTTAAACTGCGTAAATTTCATGTGACAGTGTTATGTTCACAAACTCTTCTTTTTTTTTTCCTTTATACAAATTTTTTTCTAAGAACATAAGCTAGTTACACTGTAAAAAAAAAGGGTCGATCTACTAAAAAAACTTTAGTGATCCTTGTAATTACTAAAAAATTTTTAGTAATCTTAGTCGGTTACAAGAAAATCTGTAAGAATTATTAGAAAAAAGTTAGCAACGAATAGTTAATAGTTTTATATTTCTAACAGCTATTACTAAAACTCGCTTCGTGTGGCCTTGATAGCATAGTGGTTATAGTAACGGACTCCAGGCTAAAAGGTCCCGTGTTCGATACTGGCCAATGCCAAATACGCCCCGGATGCATGTAGTGTAAGACTCGTTAATAAAGGGATTATGAAAATCCTGTCGGAGTAGGTAGCAAATGTTTGGTGCTGCCATCTATTGCGGTTTTGCCGAAAATCTTCCGCTTCAGAAGTCTGGAGGCCGTGTGAATAAAGCTCCTGCCCTTCGGGCGTACGTAATGGTTATTGAAAGTAATTTTGGAGCTATTACTAAAATTTGCTTGGTGGCACATACTAAAAATTTTTAAGTTAGTTATACAAAAAATTCTTTTGTTCAGTTTACAAAAGAAATGCTTGTTTCGCTTGCAAAAAAAAGCTTGTAATGGTTACTAAAAAATTCTGTGGAATACAAATTTACTAAAAAATTTTTAGTAGCCTCTTGAATCTTTTTTACAGTGTACGCGAAGACATTCACAATATTTACACGATTTCGAAACGTACTAAGAAAGTGAAAGTACCATTCTAATAAAAAGGAAAACAAGAAAAATGGAAAAAAAGTAAAATGTATTTGGTTGGAGAACTAATGCGGACGAGAAATTTGAAAAGGATGCATTCTCATAGGAGTGACAATGTCGATAGACATCCGGTGACATCGAAAGCCAAGAAATCGCGTAATTATTTTCTTTTTATTTATTCTTTTTTTCATGTAAACTTGTTAGTAAAATGTCATGCGAACAAAGTGAGCTAGGTTGACTTGTTGGTATGCCTAAAAGTATATTTCATTAAATTGATTATTATTTAACAGGTATAATGTTTTACCGTTATCGCGGAAAACATAAAAAAAATCACCATAAAGTTAAAAAGCTTATATATGTATATATTAAACAATAATAACTAAAATATTAAATAAGAGTTACATACGATGCAAAGTAAAACAAACTAATAAAACGCCAGTCTCTCTTTAATTTTTTAGACAAGATTTTTAATATTTATATACTTCCTAGTATATTTCTTCTAAAATAAAGTGTTATTACATAAGGAACTTTATTAGATGTGGAAATAGCAATGTTAGAAAACGACAGGTCTCATGTCATTTTTTTCCCTTTACTCTAGGAAAAAAAGTTACAATTGACCCCTTTGGGTATGTATATTATAAACTGCTCAGCTGCTCTTTCTGAAAGATCAAAATACTTTCTTTCTTACCTCAAATAAAAACGGATTTTTTCAGTATTATTGTCTATTTTTTGGAAGATAAATTTCTTTGAAAATGGTCTCTTATACTTTTGTCTTATTTCACTGGATTTTATTATGCTCTATTTTGCAGAAATATGTAACCTACTGCATTTAAAAGGAAAAGAATCAATACATTTTATTTTCTTATTTCGATCAATAAATCTATTTCTCTTCATTTATTCAAGTGACTACTTTATTTCATTTTTATCTATTTTATTTAAATTTAAATTATTAAAAATTAAAATATTATAATTATGATTTAAAATTTAAAATATTTAGAAAATAATTCTTTTTTTAAGTAATTTTAATAGTAGTAATAAGTTTTAATAATAGTTTGGAGTTTGTTAAGCTGCTTAAATTTCATGTGACTTTCTTATGTTCACATACTTTTCGCTTTTTGCTTTATACAAAAAGCAGTTTTATGAACCCACACTAGTTACGTTAAGCATCTATGAAGTGTATACTAATAAATATATTTTGTAGAATCTGTGGTGCAAAGAACATTTCTTATTAATTTAGAGGGCCACACAAAAGCATGTCTTAACACAATGCTAGAAAGGGAAACGTTGTTTGGAGCGCGTTTTAATAATATTAAACTATTTCCCATTTAAAGAAATTGATATACTCTGCTGAAGTTTACTAGAAGTTAATTCTTAAATAAACGAAATCAGATATTATTTATAGGGATACACAAAAGACTTCGGCTACTATACTGTATAATATTACACCAAGATCTGAATATTTTTAAAACTTTGTTATAGTACGAACGCACCACTTTTGTTACGCTTGACGTGCAATTTCGACTTGTTTAAATTTTGGATAAGGCAAGTTTTGAAACTTATGTCCTCCTATAAAATTTGTATTACTCTTTTTCAGCTTTACTTTTTTCTGTATGTTGTACTGTGTGAGAAAATCCAGATAGCCTAGAAAATCGCACAGGCTTTTTGTACGCTCTAAATAATCTCCAGATTTCAGGAAAACATAACTTTCCTATTATTTTGCATTGAGACTTTAGCTCTCGAAAATACACAGGTGAAATGTGTGGAACTCGAATACAGTTTTCGGCAATACTGATTTTGAAGAAGAATTTCAATAAATTATCCAGCTATCACTAAGTTTATGTCATTAATGATAACATGGTTTAGTTGCTAAATTTGGCTTTCTTTTAGCAGTTCTCCTCCTTTTGTCAATCTCTGTTGCAAGAACTTTATTTGTAGTTCACAGTTACTTTTCTTTTCAATAAAAGAATCCACATTATACTTGCCGTCTACAAATGATATCACTTTGGAAGGGAAGGGGGTTGGTGAAATGGTGACAATTTGCGACAAGGGGTGGGAGGAGGTAAAAAGAAATGTGACATCACACATTTTGGATAAAATAAAAGCTTTAAATATTAGCAGATTAAATTTTGTAGTTATTTTGAAATTCAAGTGTTCATAAATAGTAAAATTAAAGTTTAAAGCCAAACATAATTCTTTCCATTTTAAATTCCAAACACTACTGTTTTCAATTGCTATTTCATAGAAATATTTTATTAATATTGCATATTAATTATGTTTTTTGTTGTAAACCGTAATCTTACTTCATACGAAATAAGGACACGAATCATTTTTATTGTCATGATCACATGTGATAATTAAAACACATACTTAAATTTTTAAAATAAAATTTGAAATGCTATCTATAGCATAGTGCTATGTTTCTGATCTTCAAGTACACCTATATGTAATATACCGTGACTTGTGATAAACGGAATCGGAGAGGGGAGGTTGAAATGTAACAGTTTGTAAAGGAAGAGAAGGGGTCAAAAATAGTTTAAAAAAATAAGTGTTATATAATTTATGGACAGCCCCTATTTATAATAATAATAACAACAACAATAATAACAATAATAATAATGAAATTATTACTTTTATTGTTCTTATTATTATAAAATGCAAATTTAACGAAGTCCTATCGGAATGATACACTTGGAAAAACAGTGATATTTAAAGAAATATTCTCACCACACTAAAATTGCATATGAGGTTGAAGTTTAGCAATAGGATTCCGATTTACTGTAAACTATAAATAATGTGAATATAATTAAGGTGATGTCTTTCTGCACCTGTTCTTATGTTAACCCCTCGGGGGACAAGCGAACAGTGTACGTGATACTTAAAGTGCTCAGAATCCTTCATTGTTCATAACAGTCATTTTTATTGCAAGGTTTACCTTATTTAATCTTAACATTTTCGCGAATCGATTGCAGATAATTTTCTGTTTTGAAGGACCGGTGGTAAAAAACAATAAAAAGTAATCAAAACATTTTAAAAATTTTATTTTCTTTTTTTACAAGCATTTCATCAGTTCATTCGGGGAGAATTCGGATTTAAAGCATATTTATAAAAAAAATATTAAGACTGTTTTCAACACCCTGTATGTAGTATATTGAATAGTCGAACAAATAATGTGGATTCTTTACAGTTCATCTCGATACTGACCTTTAATCA
Source organism: Maratus speculifer (assembly GCA_964019185.1). Classification (NCBI taxonomy): domain Eukaryota; kingdom Metazoa; phylum Arthropoda; class Arachnida; order Araneae; family Salticidae; genus Maratus; species Maratus speculifer. Next base: position 47,344,969 of record OZ025290.1, on the reverse strand, counting down.
ACTATCGATACTTTTTGTGAGTCTATTTTATATATTTTATTTTATTTCTGAAATAAAAGAAAAATACTATTTTACTTTATCCTTTGTTGCTCAACAAAGACCGTCATAAGGATTATTTTCTTATCTAAAATCATTCAGAATAAATCTTATAAAGTTCTTTGTCCCTTTTATGGCATTTCTCTTTTGTTTAACTGCTTTTATTAATACAATACATTTAAATTAAAAATAAACTGGAATCCCAAGAATTGTTGATTGAAAAAATCCTATAATTGGATTTATTAATTGTTTACGGAATGCATATTTTGTTACATTGTTTATTTTATAAATAAATAACAAAAATTTTAAGAATTAAATATTTTTGCATTCAAAAGCATACACAAATGAACATCAAAAACTGACACAAAAATGTTTAGACAAAATAATTATTTCATTTTTCATACTAAATATAATCTTTCCAGAGTGTGCTTTTGATTTAATGTTTTCTAATTATTGTATTTTCTATGAATATATATTGCATTATTTTCTTTAGTTTTAACCCTTTCCGGCACACTGCACCTAGCCCGGGATATCTAATTTTAATTCCAAACTTGCAAACGGCACCAATAAATTTTTAATAAAAGTTTGCTTTTACAGTGAAAACTTAAATTAAGGGATTCTTAATTTCTCAAAAAGTTATTTCTAAATTCCAGAGTCAGTCGATATTTTTTCCTATTACTAACAGAATTTGGCCGTGCCGGAAAGGATTAACAAGAATAAAATTTTCCTTAAAGTCATACAGTTTTTATTTTGCACTTATGTCTTGAGTTCATCTGTAGAGTTACTGAAGTAAATTCAAATATTGAGGTACGCTTATTCTGTCAAACATCATACAACATTTCAAGTGCAGGTTTTAACTAATATTGCCAGATGCAAAATAATAACAATAATAAATAAATAAATAAATAAATAAATAAATAAATAAAATGTTTTTCACAAATTTAATTATATTTCCAGAGGAGGGCGCTATCAACACAAAAAAACATAGCTATAATTTATACATGAAACCTAATAAATTGAATAAAAGTCAGAAAAAACGAATCAGATTTTTAATCGGAAATAGGCTAAAAAAATTATTTTTTAAGTGCAATTGCAAAAACTTCAAATTAAAGATATATAAAATCAAGTAGAAAATTTATTTCATATAAAAATGTATTTCTTTCTTAGGAACTTCGCAAACAGTGTCAAGAGTTTGCCACAGCACTTCTCGACCACACTCGTAGTTCGTATGAGCTGGAAGTCCTCCTTAACTACGACCCGTCCGGACCCGCTTTCGTATCAGGAGATAGGATGCTACTAAGTAGACTAAAACTTGCCATCAAGCACAAGCAGAAGAAAGTAAGTTTACACAGACGCATAATAACATTTAAATTACATGTTCTAATTTATATATATATTATTATTATAAATTGTTTTGTTCTATAGATATTAATTAAACTTTTGGCACAGATGTACTCACCTGATTGGTGAGATTTTTTTACTAACGCTATTTTGGCGAAAACTTCGTTTTCAAATATCAGTTATATATATATATTTTTAACTATTTTCTTTATTTTAAAAAAAGAAATAACAATAAATAAAAAAAGTTTAGCTAGTAGTAATTATAGAGCAAAACAATTTAAATCATGTAATAAAAAGTATTAAAACTAAATAAACAGTTTATTATAATAACCGGGTTAATAGCCGAGTTACCACGTGAGGCATAAATTGACCTTTTTTTTTTTTTTTTTTTTTTTTTTTTTTTTTTTTTTTTTTTTTTGCAATTGGGCCAATGTGGTACGTATATGACATCTGTGTGAATTTTTTTTAAATTTATTGTTATTCCCTTTTAAAAAATGTATATGGTAACTGGTATTCGAAAACGAAGTTTTTGCCAAATTGACGTCTGAAAATTCGCGCCAATATGGTGTGTATATGACATCTGTGCTCTCGTCTTTTTATGCTGCTATCTAGTTTCTTGCCTTACCGCTATATCATATTCGCGTTGTTTTCAACCTGTAAATATATGTTTCCTTGGCATTTTTTATAATAGAACTAATACATTCTATAAATTGTTTGTAAATGGCAAACTATTTAAAAATAAGGCACAGATGTCATATACGCACTACATTAGCACGAGTGCAATAAAATGGCGAATTTATGCCTCATATGGCAACCCGGTCATTGTTGTTTATTTATTAAAAAACTGTTTATTTACTTTATATTTTCTTTTATAAATTGATATAAATTGTTTTGTTTTATAGTTATTAATTAAACTTTTGTAATTTATTATTATTTCCTTTTTAATAGAAAATAATATATATATATATATATATATATATATATGTAACTGATATTTGATAACGAAATTTTTGCCAAACAGGCGTCAGAAAAAATCGCGCCAATGTGGTGCGTATATGACATCTGTGCCAATAATACTACATATACCAAAATAATAATGTATTTGTTTCTTTTGGTTTAATTTTCAACCTTCGAATTCAAATAACTCTTTACATAATGAATTTAACAATTAATTTTATTTGTTTACAATTTTTTGTTGCCACTTTATGAAAAAAAATAAAACACAATATAATTCTTTTAATATGCGTAAGTGTCACCAGCGTAAATGATTTTGTCGGAATAAAGAAAATACATTTTATTTATTTAATTAATCATGATTCTGTCTATAATTGTAAATTCCATGATTTATTTATTCTTCTGAAAATATACATGTTTCATTTCTTATTTCTAAAAATGCGTCCGTAATGGAAAACATGTAAAATAAATTAATTAAAATAATAATTTTTTAAAGGTTATTCTGTAAAAAAAAAAAATATATTGTGCAAATCTACAGATCATAATTTATTTTTGTATTTAATTTCAAGTCAAAATATTGAATAGTTTTTTTGTAAAGTGTACAATAAAATGTAATTTGAGTGCCCTAGTAAAGGATTCGCTTCACTCATCCTAATAAAATGTGCAATATTGTGTATGCTATATTGTGTATGACACTAATCAACGGATATATAGATACAGCCCCTAGTCTTTTTGCTTCATTTTGGGAACAACGTATTTTGAACTTATTCTATGGACGATAATTTTCAGAATTTTAAAGCTATGTTTTTGAGACGTTCACAAAAGTTGTTCTATACATTTATCTAACACACTACACAAATTATATTTTAATTGCTTTCATGCATGCGTAGAGAAACATTATTTGGTAAACCTGCTCATTTTTTATATAATTTTTATTACGTTTTAATTTTGACTACAGGGTATTGTATACAATGTAGTTAGTCCTATTTTCCGAAAAGAACCTTATTTTTACATTGTAAACTCTGCAAATTATACACAAAATACTTGTCAAAACTTGGGACTGTTTTTTTGAAAACCTTAATTTCTCTATGAGGATATATGTTATCCTCATAAAAAATAAACAACATTTATAACAATAAGCCACTTTCTCATAATCTACAGTTTGAAAGCTGTTGCTACACTGTAAAAAAACAGGCGATTTAACGTAAGTATTACTGGTAATCTAAACGCCAGTACTTTTTACTGTTTTTTAACGTAAAAATTCCGAAAAATATTCCTTTTTTTTTTTTTTTTTTTGAGTTTTCCCCGGAATTTGCGGAAACTTTTCGGTTAAAAAACAGTAAATAGTACTGGCGTCTAGATTACCACTAATACTTCCGTTAAATCATCCGTTTTTTTACAGTGTATATTAGTTTTAACAAGTTTATCCAAAAGATAGTCTTTCTTTTTCAATTTGTTGGCGGTCTGTATGGGGTTTTGGGGAAAAATCTTCGTGAAAACATATAGCCCGTACTATTCTGTTTACAAATCTAGAATTTAAGGGTAATTCCTCGTGTGTTTTTCTATATATTTAACAAAACGCCTAAAATCGCAAGTGAACGGTCACTTTGGCCATATAGTGTATGGATTATGCAAGATTTTATTCTCCTATAATACTGTATATGATCCACATCGCTTGGTGTGAAAATATTATTTGAGTAAAATGACAAATTATAGAATAAATACTTTCTCATGTTTCAAACTTAAAGTTATGCAAAGTTTTACACGTAGAAAATAGTCTAAATAAATGGGAAAAACAGACCGGACATTTATAATTAAACCTGATACCCAAAATGAAATAGAAAATCTTTTCGAAAATTATTAAAGAAAAAATTATGTCGTTCAATGAAAAAGACACGTAGGTGATTTGAATAAATGTGTAGAGTAGATGAAAGTTATTTTTTCTTATACTTGAAAAAAAAAATAACTGGTCAGTCGGATGCGGATGATAGACACTTCTAACTTTACTTGTAACATCGTTACATGCAATACAAGAACAATATCATCATGTTTATTAAAGCTATTAACAAAAATTCGAGTTCAGAATAGTGTAAGACACCTTGTATCTTTGACTTGAACGCTTGAACGCTTAGAAAAGCTGTTTGTAATAGTATGGTTTACTATATTATATACGAGGGAGAGTCTGAAAATCAATTTCCCCTGGCGTTTGTGGACAGAGGTGTGTGGGAAAGACAAAACTTATAATAAAGCATTAAAGATAAGACGGAATTTTACTTTTCTACATAAGTACCAAGTGAGTTGAGTGATTTGCCTTACCCTTTTATAAGCTTCAAAAAATCTTCCAGGGAAAAGATAAGGGTTCTTCATACGAAAGAAACGTCGAACTATTTGTGAGATTTCGGCATTTCTTCGAAAGCTGTAGTCAAGCACAGCTTTCGTCTATAGTGGCCGTGCAAGCCCGTCCAGGTCTCGGTCTGTCCAATACTTGCTGAGTTCCATCTGTGGAATGTTTTATAGATCAGATGTGCGGAGATAGGTCCACCAATTCAGTGAGAGGCATCATCAAGTATTGGACAGACCGAGAACTGGACGGATGTGCACGGCCACTACAGGCGAAAGTAATGCTTGACTACAACTATGGAAGCAATACCGAAATGACACAAGTGGTTCAACGGTTCTTTCGTATGGAGAATCCTAATTTTTTCCTGGAGGTCTCTTTGAATCTTATAAAGGAGTATGGCAAATCTCTCAACTTACTTTGCACATATGTAGAAAAGAACAGTTACATCTTATATTTAATGTTTCATTAAATGCTTCGTCTTTCATATACATCTCTGTGGAGAGTCACCAGGGGAAACTTATTTTCAGGCTCTCCCTCATGCATAGATGCCATCATTTCTTAATTATTCTGGAGCCTGGTCCAAGATGGACCTGTTTTCAATCGGAAATTGGATTTAACTAAAAATTTCAAAATGAAATCGAAAATGTACCTCATAAAAATAAGACAAATTTTCTTATATATTTTTTCCGGTTTGAACATGCAAAGTTTGGGCCAGACTCCGTAATAATCAAGAGATGTTGGCATCTATGCAAATAGTTTAGATGATCATGTCTGAATAATCCTGTATATCTGTAATATTCTTACATACTTTTCATCAATTACTTCAAAAATTAAGGTGAAGAATGTAAGAAAGAATTTCGAATAAATTGTGCTAAGTTAAAAACTCATAAAATAAAAGTGAATATAAAATTAATTTTGGAACCAAAAATCCTCTAATGCTTTATTCACTTTTTATTTCAAAAACGTTTCCACAATGTTTAAAGCCGATACAAAAGTAAGTCCAATTTCTATGTGAATTTCGCATTTATATCTTTGTCTAGAAACATAGTTCAATTTTTAAAAATTTGTCTACTTTAAGATGAAATGAAAAATACTATCTATTGGCATTTCATAGTGAAAATCATTGTGCTTTAAAGTGTTTGTGTTATTGCTTTAAAGAGTACTCCTTTGCGCAGTATTGTTTAAAGGCATTTATCAATATTTCATATCCTATCAACATCAAATCATTGTCTTTTATGTATTTTAACGTTTGTTTTAGATCCTGTAAATGTTTGTAATACAAAAGAAATTGATTATATGATTTATCTTAAGAGCTTTTATTTTATAAATATTTTTCCATTAATACATTAATAGATAAAAGGTAATTTCTGCCAAGCTAACTTTTTAAAATTAAGATCAATTTAAAACCGACTGATATATTTGTCTTAATTTTTCAAATAAATGTCTTCAAATTAAATAAAATACATTTAAAACACAAGGTGCTTCAAAAATGTCTTTGATTTTTTATTTTTATTTTTTTTTTATTTTTATTTATTTATTTATTTATTTATTTTTTTTTTTTTGCCTTTTTAATTTTATATCGACAGAATAAATTGCCAGCAGTCACATGCTGAGTCGGAACAAAAAAAATTAAATTAGGCCTGTTAAATACATCTAATTTGAATCTTCGTAATTTTACTTTTTTGGTGGCACTTAGCACTAATGTGTCATTGTCCAAAAAACCTATTATTTTTGTCTAAAAGTCTTCCAAAAATAAATAAGATATGCCCAGAACTAAAAGTACGCCAAAGCCTTTGCTGTATTTTTTTATAATATGAAATATTCATAAATATATTCTTCAGCGATAATTTTTGGTCTCACATTCTGCAATTTGGATGGCACGCTTATAAGTTTTTGTCACATTGACAAACTGACCAGGATGCCCAGAATTATTTTTGTTATGATCTTCATAGGGTAATATCCCCAGTAATTGGCATGCACCAGTGATTGGCACATCCTACAAAAATGTCCTAAAATAAGATTTATAGCCTGCAAGACCATATCCAGTTATATGCTCATTTACTTTAAAGATTGTAACTTTGATTTATGCTACTAGATGACAATACAGTAGATTCCTTCACATCTGCACAGCTTGGGACCAGAGGTTGTGCAGATTTTAGAATTTTGCAAATTTCTGGTCATTGCTTTGTTTATATGTATTTTTTAAAAGTAATTTGAATGTAATCCAATGTATACTGTCTAATGTATAATTTGATCTAATCTGTTGTAATAATCCAATGTATAATTTGAATGTACTTCAGATGTGCCAATTACTGGAGATTACAGCAACTTTTTATAAATATATTTTTATAAAAATACTTCTTTCAAATATTTTTGCTTTTAGTGGGCAAAATAGATGTACAGATATGCACTCTTTGATTTAAATATTTGCAAGTAAATATTTTATTTCTTGGTAACGAAAATAGAAGTAATTTTAAAGACAAATCTTTAATGTGCCAATTACTGCGGATATTACCCTATAATAATTAGTAAATAACAGTAAATCAAATAATCATATGGCCTCAAATAATTTTTCTGTAAAAAGATAATGTTAATCATCAAAAAGGCCATACATTCTTAATTTAATCATCACTTTTTTATCACATCTAAAGTGGTTTTAAGGTGAAAATAACGAGATTCATGACACTTCCCTGAATCAATTGAATATCTATAAAAATAGACATTAGTCAGCCGACTTTTGAATTCCTCTCGCTCATGTTAAGTCTAAGAGCGTAGAATGCATTTGTATATTTAAAATATCTCCTAGGTAAATTAATATTTTTAGTTTGTTTTCTCTGTGCATACCTTTTAAAGAAACTCTTATTTTCTTAATATTTCTAGAATTTAAGCCTAATTAATTTCCTATGTGTTAAATGCTGACGAACTGCAAGTAAGATTTCAATGTTTCACATAAAATTAAATACCTAATTTCTAAATATTTTAACAACTAATAAAAAAACATACCTCAAGCAGAATATATAAAAAGCAAACTAAAAATCTTAATTTCCTAAGAATCTATGCATATAATTGTACGAATTCGGTCTGAAAGCGCCTCATACCATACACCTGTGAAATAATAGCTACTCTGTAAAAAAAAAAAAAAAAAAAAAAAAAAAAAAAAAAAAAAAAAACGGACTATTTTACAGAAATATTACAAATAATCAAGACGCCAGTACAATTTACTGTTTTTTAACCGAAAAATTCCTGTAAATTCTAGGAAAAAATGAAAAGTTTTCCGAAATTTACGGATATATTTTCGTTAAAAAACAATAAGTTGCACTGGCGTCCAGATTACATGTAGGAATTCCGTAAAATCGTTTTTTTATTTAATATAGTGTAACTAAACTTTGTTAGTTGAGAAACATCATGCATCTAAATCTGAATGAACCTTATAGGGTAAGTGTACCAATAGTGGGCCACCAGTTTTCAAAGTTGAAAAACAAGCTTTCTAGTCACCCCGGTCAGATAACAAACTAATTGCTGATTGGCTGGAACCCTCATCTGTTATCAGGCAAAGGGACAACTTCAGTATTCTCATAGTTTTTGAGCTGGAATGGTATTTTTACAGACTATACGAAAAAACTAAAGAGAAGCTAAAATTATTTTACGTAATCATGAAAACTTTTAAATATGATTTCATGTATATATTTAAGTGTAGAAATATAAAAAAAAAAATATTATAATGTCTGTACAGTATGTATTAAACTCAAGAATGGAGTGGCCCACTTCTAGGGGGGCCCTACTGGAGCATCAGAAAGTTACTATGCCCAATACAGGAGCATAGAGAAAGGTAACATTTTTTATTTTTCATTTTTTCTAGAGAATATATTTTAAAAATTTGAATGTTTATTCTTATACATAAAGGTAAGTATTAGGCTAATATATATATATATATATATATATATATAAATATATATAATATATATATATAATATATATATATATATATGTAATAAGAGCCATGTTAAGGTTCTATCAATTTTCACTGCTTAGTTTTATTTTTTTTTCTTCTCAACAATGTCAATAATACTCTCTCAAGCATATAATAAAAATTAAAACGTCTTCGGAAGTAGTTCCAAAACTGAAAAGAATCAACCAGAGTAATTATGCAACCAGTGGATTGAATTATTGCCAAGGTACACTTATTGTGCACTGCACAATACACTTATTGTGCACTGCACTGCTTTATATATTAAACTACAAACTGTCACCCGAAATTGCACCCTAAACCTTCCACAACTTTTAAAAATACTCAAAATATGCTACACTGTAAAAAATAAATAAATAAATAAATACAATAATAAAAATTTTAAAAAAAAGCCCTTAAAATTACGGCGTAGCAATGTTGCCAGTAAATTTTACCGTAAAAATTGCAACAAAATTGGATGTAATGAAAAAAATTTACATCTAATTGTTCTGCAGTTTTTACAACAAAAACTGGTGGCAACATTGCCGTAAATTTAACGATTGTTTTTTTCATTATTCACAGTGTAGAAATTTATATAATAAGAAAAATATGTCCGAATAAATATATAGCCTTCAAATCACAAAACATACCTCGCAAATTTTAGATCTGGCGCTCACTTTTACTTTTTTCTTCTGACGATAAGATCTACAAAGAGAGCAAATTAATTTTAACAGTTGTATTTGATTCAGATGACTCATAACCTTTCAGCGCAGAACCCGTGTGTACCACTTCCCATATTCCTTCATAATTACGCATAATATTAGCACTTGGCGTTATTACTACAGGATACTTTAATATATACAATTTATATATTCATAAACATGCTTTTGTATGCTTATCTTTTTAATAAAACATAATTTTAGAAAATGAAAAGAATAATTATGTGTTGATTTTGAATCGATCTGTAAAATTTCAATAACCAAACGTGAAGTAAAAAAATACGTAAATTCACGAAAAACACATTTAATACAATTGCTCAGCATCGAATGCACATTAGTTTGAAGTAATATAATTTTTGTAGAATTCTGTATAGCGACATATATGTAATGCAGTTCAAACAACCTTACGTAAAAACATCATTAGTCATTTTTTTTGCAGGCTGTTTTGTATATTGTTTATGTGTCTCAGATTCGTGCTGGTACAATCAATCACATTTTTTGCTCACCCCTAAATATTATTTATATGTATATAAAATATTTATTAGATAATAAACAAACAAAAGGTTTTATTTTGTCTGTATTACACTTATACTTTTATTAAAACCATTCCAAATTTCAAGAGGAAATATCGCTTGGAAAAGAGAATAACTCAAACATTACACTGTAAAAAAAAAATCTGTAAAGGTACTACACTTTATCTAGGAAACAAGGATTCCAAGAACTTTTCCTGTAACGGTAACAACAAAAACTCAAGTTTTAGAATCGGTTACATGGATTTTTCTTGTTATCGTTACATGAAAAGTTCTTGGAATCCCAGTTTCCTAGAAAATGTTTAGTACCTTTACAGATTTTTTTTTACAGTGTAGTTACATTAATATAGTTTATGACTTATAATAATATGACTGATACATTAATATAGTTCGATGAACTATAACGCATTTCTAAAAATGAAATATAACTGATACAACTAGGCGTGGGTTATTTTCTTTTCTATACAGTAGTATTGGTATGTATGTTAAAATGTTATAATTGAAATATACATATTTATGTAAACGAGATTTCACTACTTTTTAAAACGGTGCTTTCAGTTTTAAAAAAATCCTTACCAGTGGCCGAGAGGTTCTGCCCTTATTACCAGTAAAAGGAAGGTGCTTAGTTCGAACCCAATCACGCCTGACGACCTAATCGTTTAGAGTATTCCGTGTTTTTTTTCTAACCTTGGATTTCCTTCCGAAAATATGAGTCCTTTATAGTCCCTTAGAAAGATCCGCCATGGAGGGCACACCCCCTATGCCTTATATCCATCGTGCAGATAACTGGTCGTCATAAACACAACAAATTTGGTTGTGTTCATGACTATGTGTTATGTTTGTGTATATGCTTTGTTTATGTGTTTCTATGTGTGGAATTTTAAAAAAATAATTCTTTTATGTTTAAAATACATTTTATTATAAAAAATAACTATTTTTGAAAAAATCCCATGATGTAATATAGATTATTTACATATATAATGGAATATTAATTTAAAAAACACTGTAATTACCTAACGTTAATATATATCACTAAATCACAAAACATCTTAACGCAATTTACAGCTAACACAGCAATGCTTTATAATTTTATAAGACAAGAGTTTTTCATTCACAATGGGCCATCACTGCGCGAACAATTCTTTTCAGGAATTTTTAGGTCAATCGATATTAGAGGGGAAATCTTGCGAAAGAAAAATTACTTTTTGACTCCAATTCCTCTTAAACAGTTTTCCGTTCAAGACGTTGAAATGCGATATTTAGCTCGAAATAAATGATGGCATCAAATCGTTTAAAATGGTCTAGGAAGAATACATATTTATGTTTGACAAATATATTTTGCTTTCCATATAAATTAAATATGAAACTGTAATGCTAGAGAAATTGATAATGATAAAGAAAATGGTTATGATAAATGTATATACCATGTGTTATTATTTTTTATGTTGTTGTTATTATGTATATACCGGGTGTCCCAAAAATGACTGATGGATTTTAAAATTCAATAACTTGCAAACGGTGACAGCTATTTAAAAAATTTTTGCAGGAGGGCTATGTATAATGTCAGGAGTTTTTTTACCGCAATTCTTGATTTTAGTTCGAATTTCAAACAACAGATGGCGATAATGGCGGTTGGCGGCCAGTCGACGCCGAGACTTACTTCATTCAGCTTTGACGCAAAAGAAGGAGATTAAGGCTACGGAGTACGTCTCATTCTACAGTACAGTCTTGCTCTCAGGCATCGATTCTGGACACATTCGATATGATTTCAATGGAATGCGTTGTTGCCATGGAAATAATAGATTTTTCGATAGTGGAATACAGCGTTCAGAAGTGGGCATAAATTTTGCAAGCAGTATTTGAGTTTGCAGAAGATTTTCGTTTAGGAAGTTTTATTTTCCCGGATTAAATTACTTTTTTATGGCACGATTTAAAGAATATTTTATGCATCATATTTTAAAACTAGATAAAGAGATTTTTTCAATTTGAAGATTTTTGTTATATTCTTAAGAAATTTTAGATCTTTTAAGAAAATTCGTCAGTAGATTTTTATGAATGTTCAAAAAATAATCATGAAAACTGTTGATAGTACATTATTGTGTAAAATAACTACCAAAAACAAATATTATAAGTTGCCTTGTTTAGCCCTTTTCAATAGGATTAGTCTATCGTTGCATTAAAATAGAAAAAAAAATAAATGTGAGTTAATTAATATGGCATGATTTAAGGAATAATTTAGGCACCGTATTTTAAAACTACACTGTTAAAAATTTGAAACTTTTGAACACTCCTCCACTTTTATAGAAAGAGGTTATTTCACTATATTATGGAACATTCTCATTGGTTAAAATAGAGATATTCTATAATAGCAGTGGAGTGACGATGCAGCAAAAGTTTCCAATTTTTAACAGTGTAGGTGAAGATATCTTGCTCTTACACTATAAAAATCTGCTGCATTTTGTTGTATACGCACACCGCTTGTATAGAAAAGATTACTTGATTGTATTATGAAGCATTGTTATTGGTCGGAAAAGAGATATTATATACAAGCGGCGGAGTGCGTATGAAGCAAAATGCAGCAGATTTTTAACACTGTGGGGCCCGATTCTGAACTCATTCGATATGATTTCAAAGGAATGTGTTGTTGTCATGGAAATAACAAATTCTTCTATAGAAAAATACAATATTCAAATTGAGCATGAATATAACAATCTAAATCGATCTAAAATTTCTTAGAATATAACAAAAATTATCAAATTAAAGAAATCTCTTTATCTAGTTTTAAAATATGATGCATAAAATATTCTTTAAATCGTGCCATAAAAAGTAATTTAATACGGGAAAATAAAACCGGAAAATCTTCTGCAAATTCGAATACTGCTTGCGAAATTTATGCCCACTTCTTAACGCTGTATTCCACTATCGAACAAACTGTTATTTCCATGGAAACAACGCATTCCATTGAAATCATATCGAATGAGTTCAGAATCGGGCCCCACACACTGTTAAAATTTTAACCCTTTTGCTGCATCATCACTCCATCGCTTTTATAGAAAACGATTACTTCATCCTATCATGGAGCATTCTCATGGGTCAAAAAAGAGATATTCTATAAAAGCAGGGGAGTGACGATGCAACAAAAGGTTCATATTTTTTACAGTGCAGTATTAAAATCTGCTGCATTTTTCTTCATACGCACTCCGCCACTTGTATATAATATCTCTTTTCCGACCAATAAATATGCTTCATAATAGAATCAAGTAACCATTTCTATACAAGTGGTGTGCGTATACAACAAAATGCAGCAGATTTTTTTAGTGTAAGAGCAAGATTGTAGTAAGATATCTTCACCTACACTGTTAAAAATTGGAAACTTTTGCTGCATCGTCACTCCACTGCTATTATAGAATATCTCTATTTTGACCAATGAGAATGCTCCATAATACAGTGAAATAATCTCTTTCTATAAAAGTGGAGGAGTGACGATGCAGCAAAGGCTTCAAATTTTAACAGTGTAGTTTTAAAATACAATGCCTAAAATATTCCTTAAATCATGCCATAAAAAGTAATTTAATCCGGGAAAATAAATTTTAATTAACTCACATTTATTTTATTTTTTTCTATTTTAATGCAACGATAGACTAATCCTATTGAAAAGGGCTAAACAAGGCAACTTATAATATTTGTTTTTGGTAGCTATTTTACACAATAATGTACTATCAACAGTTTTCATGATTATTTTTTGAAGATTCATAAAAATCTACTGACGAATTTTCTTAAAAGATCTAAAATTTCTTAAGAATATAACAAAAATCATCAAATTGAAAAAATCTCTTTATCTAGTTTTAAAATATGATGCATAAAATATTCTTTAAAACGTGCCATAAAAAAGTAATTTAATCCGGGAAAATAAAACTTCCTAAACGAAAATCTTCTGCAAACTCAAATACTGCTTGCGAAATTTATGCCTACTTCTGAACGCTGTATTCCACTATCGAAAAATCTGTTATTTCCATGGCAACAACGCATTCCATTGAAATCATATCGAATGTGTCCAGAATCGGTGCCTGAGAGCAAGACTGTACTGTAGAATGAGACATACTCCATAGCCCTAATCTCCTTCTTTTGCGTCAAAGCTGAATGAAATAAGTCTCGGCGTCGACCGGCCGCCAACCGCCATCAGCGCTATCTGTTGTTTGAAATTCGAACTAAAATCAAGAATTGCGGTAAAAAAACTCCTGACGTTATACATAGCCCTCCTGCAAAAATTTTTTAAATAGCTGTCACCGTTTGCAAGTTATTGAATTTTAAAATCCATCAGTCATTTTTGGGACACCCGGTATATATATATTGAAAAGCAGTATTGAATTATGAATGACATTTTAATCGCTGTACAAAGTAAGTCATAAATATCGAAACAACTGCTATCGCTTTAAATATTGCCTCTAGACCCATAGTTCCAATTGGAAAAATTCATAAAAAAAGGTGAAATTTCTGATAAGATAAGTTGCAACTCCATGGGAGGTCTAATTGAAAAAATACAAAAATAAAATTTTTATACGGCCCCCGTCGAGCAAAATTCCCAATTAGAAAATTATTCCGAAATTGAATTAAAAAAAATTCATCCCCGTATCTAAGAACCTGACAGAGATATTAAAATCCAAAATTCTGCAAAATTCATGACTTACACCACTTTACCATGCTTATAAACGAAGAGTTTTTGAATAATTTTCAAAGTAAATGAAGGATCGTCCACAAATTATCTGTTATTAAATGTCGATTTAAGACATTATTTATTTGAGCATAATAAAGCAGCGTATTGATATAATCAAAACTTCTTTTCTAATTATGATGATCGTCAGAACTGGAGGTCTGTATGGATCGAAATATCTAGGTCCGGTAATAAACCGACCCATAGGGGAAAAAGGTCTCCCCGGCATGGAAAAATGTTAAAATCATAACCCAGACAGGCCTAGAAAAAAGTATTAATCATATCCCGACTCAGCCGTGAATTTCTACATAGTTTTTTACTTCGGTGTGGTTAAAAATTCTTTCTTATGGAGGAGTTCTGAAAAAAATACTTATTATAGCTTTTCGTTTTTTATATTTATACTTTTTATTGTTAAACAAGCGCCAAAGGCTGTGATATATTTATTTTATCAATGAACTCTCTTTATATGTAAATGTTTCACTTATATTTTAATATCGCTAATCCACATCCCGTGTGTTGGAAACTTTGAAAAATGTTATACAGTAAAACCTTTTAAGACGGAATCACATAGGAAAGAAAAAATATGTTATGGACAAATGCTCTTTCTAGGAGGGTTAAATGGAGTCTATTTTATTAGGTATTATTGTACTTATTTTCCATGGATCAACGCATTTTCCGTTTAAGACAGAATTCCGCCATAGGCAGATTTTTTTCTCTGGTTTTATTGTGTTTAATTTTTTAGCACTTGAATATACTATTCTTTAAAAAAATAAATTTTAAAGTTTTTCTTCTTTTTTTTTTGTAAAATAAAAGTGATTTCAAAATCTATATGGTTTTCGTAAAAATTTTGATTGAACCAAATTTTACATATTTCAGGCACGTATTAGGTCAGTAAAAGACAATGATTTTAATACGGATTGTTAGAGACCGGGATTGAAAATTTCGTCCAGTGCAGACCTAGGAAATAGGAAGCAGTCTCCTCTGGTACGAAAAATACATTAGGCCCGGACAGGCAGTGTTCAGAAAGAAGTAACGTCTTGGTCTCAGAAAAAAAGTAACGTCTTACTCAGCCTGAGCCCAGAATACAATCTTTTTAAAAGCCTCTCCAGGACGATAAAAAGCTTGAAGTTTTGAGAGGTAAATTTCTAAAAAGGTCTTAATCTGTAACTTAGAAAAGCATTCTTTTAAATAACTGACGAGCAGTAAAACAATACATTTCGTTTTTTCTGCATAATGATTTTTTCCCGACTATTTCTTGTCTTTAAATTATTAAAAGTTAAGAATTGTTAAAGAAAAAATGTACAAACTTGAAAAATGTCATTTTAGTTTTTTTTACATTAGTTTTATTTCGGGCAAGATTGAAAAAATATTTACTTTTAAAAATATGATTTTTTTAAAAGTTATATAATTTTTTCAATAAATATTTTTAATAGTTTTAAAATTAATATTGAAAAACAAAAACCTTGAAACAAAACTAAATTCAGATTTTCATCTTTAATTAAATAAAAAGAAACTGAAATCTGATAAATAATGCTTCGAGCTATAGCAATTTTTAATTATCTCATTTAAACCAATACTAAACATATGAAATTTTCATAAATTTTAGGATGTGATTTTCTTAACAAATTATATGCGTAACAGTCACAAAAAAAGAAAAAAAACAAAATTCTAACCAACAGATAGATTTTTTAAACGTTTCCTAGAGCTGTTAAAGTAACACTGTCTTTTGAATCGCGCGCATTTCAATTTGTGTCTAATACCTTAAAATCTGGTGAATAATTCAAACGGCTATAACTCAGCGAGTTTTCAAGATATCAAGATGCAACTTTTTGTGTCTTATTCAGGACTGGATAAGGAAAGTTTTCCTAATTGGAATTTTTATCCTAAGGGGGCCGTATAAAAAGTTAATTTTCGTAATTTTTCAAATAGACCCCCTATGGAGTTGCAACTTATCTTATCAAAAAGTACACCTATTTTAATGAATTTTTGCAATTGGAAGTATTTGTCTAGGGGCAATATTTAAGTAGATTGCTTATTGTTTCGATATTTCTGACTCACACTGCATATGTTTAATAAGCTATATCTTTTCAACATTTTATTATTTATTAGTTTCTTTCTATACTTAAAGTCCCTACGACATAGATTAAATAAGATTTCGTTTAACAGTTTCAAGCTAATATTATTTTTACTCCATTTCAGTAGGGTTATTGTAAATGTTTAAAGTGTAGAGTGTTTTATTTTTTTTATTTTACAATTCTTTTCTCACTGTTTAACCCCTTCGGGACAAACGACTGGTACACGTGCCACCTAAGGTAGAGGTCTACACGGGCCGGAATTTCCAGGCCCGGGCCCGGCCCGACCCGGCTTGTTGTAAAACTCAAAAGTTCGGCCCGGGCCCGGCCCGGCCCGTACAGAAATCAGTGAAAACAGGCCCGGCCCGTTTTGGCCCGTTACAATTTCTACAATTTCTAAAAAATCAGATTTTTTTCATATAATTAAGATTTCTTTAAAGAATACTGCATACATATCTATGGAATAATTTTACAGTATATTTTACAGGAAATACACATTAGCAACATTACTGAGTACTAAGATTCTCAGGCTTTCAACAATCAAAAAAAGATTCATCAAAAAATTAATATGGCTCAGAACAAAAGAAAAAAGAAAGAAAGTTAAAAACATCGTAACTTTTGAGGCTGTTTAATAAAAGAAGATTTATAAAAATATTTCTATATCATTTTATTAAAGATTTTAAATCCAAATTCATTCGTTAATTCAAATATGCGAATTTCTGATACATTTCTAAATTCATTTTTTTTCTGAGAAACGCATAGCAGGTATCTTTATTCAGAAACTATATAATCAAATGGCATTATCCATTTTTTGATACAAGCAATTTAAGAATACTGAAAGGAAATAAATTATTGTTATAGTTAGCTGTTTCAATAGAATTTCCGAAGCGATAGCATGGGAAGAGAGAAAAACCTGCAACCATTTGAGAACTATTGTATCTGAACAATGTTATGCAAGCATTTTATTCATCAAAAATGAAAAAAGCTATTCGATTCCAAATGCCTTCAATAGTCAGGCTTATCACTTTTATATTTTTACAATTAAAAATTAATCTGAAAATGTGTCAAACTTTCGCGTTACTGAGAAATTAATTTAAAAACCATCAAACTTTCGCGTTATTGAGAAGTTAATTTAAAAACCATCAAGAAGTATATATATCCAAAGATTAATCTAACATAAGTTCTTTATCGCTGTTAATAATTTTACAAATCATGTTGTCTGCCCTACAGATCTTGAGAACAATTAAGTCTTGTTTCGGTCCGGCAAGTCTATATGTAGAAAAATAATGCAAGCTTGATCTCGGCCCGGTATGATTCAGCTAAGAAAAATATTAAAACGGGTTACACACAATTTAACTGTCCGATGCCGATCTCACACTGTACAAGTTACATTTTTATATTGATGCTGTTAAACTAGTATGGCTCGTGACGCACATTTATATTTATTCTCGTTAAAACCATTTGCGTTGAAAATAGATCATATTTTATCGTTTCTGCTTAAATCTTCAAAATGGGCCGGCAGGCCCGAAATTTTTTTTATCGGCTCGGCCCGTATGGCCCGTTTAATTTTTTTGCTGGCCCGGCCCGTTTATTTTGTTTGTCGGCCCGGCCCGTTGAGAAAACTATTCTGATTCTACTGGCCCGGCCCGTTAGAAAATTTGAAACGATTCCGCCGGCCCATGGCCAAGCCCGGGCCCGTGCAGACCTCTAACCTAAAGTACTCAGAACCCTTCATTATTCTCTCAGTTATTTTTTATTGAAAGTTTACTTTATTTAATCAAATTATTTTCGCGATTAGATTGCAGAAATTTTTCTGTTTTGAAAAACCGGTGGTAAAAGATTGAAAAAGGGCTAAGAAAAGTACTCCCATCGCAATGGGTTTAATGCGAATTAAATTTATTGTTTCTATTTGTTTTTTAAACTGCTTTGTTTATGTGATTGGTTCATTTTTATTTTATTTTTCTTTTCTGATTTCATTATGAGACACTTTCCACAACTAAAATTTGTTGATGCACTTCTATCTTATTTTTTATTCAATTTTCTTGGTTTTGGTATATTTTTGGACAATCTATTAAACATATTTAATATGAAACAGACTATCTTTTCCTCTGCTTGCTACTTAAGTTCCAATGAATAGATTTTGTGGAGGATTGCATTGTTAGACACTTTTTCAGCGGAGGTATTAGTATATATATTTCTAAGTTTTGAGGTTGTAGTGCTATAAGGAAATGTTCTAAGGCGAACCCGATAATAAAAGATTAGCCTTTTAAAAAGATTATCTTGAATGAATTTCAATAAAATTCGCACTATTACTTAAATTTTCTGGAAATGTTTTAGTTCATAACATTTTGTTTTACGCTGTTTAGTTAAAGAATTGTCGGGAAAATATAAATAATCATCAGTTGAACCCGATTATTAAAGATAAGCACTTTGCAAGGATTTTGCTGAATGAATTTCAATGGAACTTTCATTTTCAGAACATCACACATCATTCAGTACATTTTCAGAAAATGTTTTAGCATAAAATATTCTTTTCTATGAGCCGTAATTATATAATTATAAGAAAATGTTTCATAAAAAAATTAACCCGATTATGAAAAATTAGTCTTTTTCAAAGATCCTGTTGAATGGATTTAAATTGAACTAGCAGCTTTAATTAACTAAATTGTCATAAAATATTTAATATGCAACGTGTTTTGCACTTTTAGTTATTGAATTATGGAGCAAAGTTCTATAACGGTGATGCAAACCCGATTCTGAAGATTAGTACTTTTAAAAAGTTGAAGTGGAAGAATTTGGATGAGAATTGCATTAGTAGCTAGATAATATCAAAGGGTCACAAAAAACACCGCAACTTTTGTCAAAGATTTGCTGAAAAACGTAATTTTGGTTAGAGGATTGCGAAAAAACGTGAAATTCTCATCAGAGTTTTGTGAAAAATCGCAATTTATGCCAAATGATTGCGAAAAAAACGCAAAATTTGCCAAAGGATAACAACTTAGGCGCCATAAATTAGTCACCAAGAAAAAAAAATTTAGTCACCACGCGGCGACTGTTGATCATGAATCTGCACCTATAACATAGCACCAATATTTTTTAAAAATTCCAATCTTATTTTAATTTTCAGATTTTTTTTAGTTGAAATTTCAAACTGTTCCATTCGTCTTCATTTTTGAAATATTTCCTCTATTTTATATTTTGGTCACTTAAAACTCCATTTCAAATGTATCGTGTAGCTATGCATCGATTTTTTTATCCCTTGAATAGTTCATTTTTTAGAGATTTATTTTTCTGAATTCTCTATCGATTTTCATCAAAATTTTGCCTTTGAATAAGTTAGGAATCGAATTTAATTATCTTGATGAAATCGCATTGGATAATGCATGCACAATATCTTTGTAAGAAATATCAGGATTCTCTCTTGTCAATTTCATGAATTTTGATCAAAAATTAAGACGTATGGACAAGCAAAAATCTAAAATCGTCAAAAAATAAGTTTTGAGAAAAACATATTTAAAGAACATTAAAGGGCCGAAAAATTGTTTGTATACAAAATTCGAATGCTTGTAACTTTGCGAATAATAAGTGTATTGACGTGTAGTTTTTCTCAAATGTCTCCGAACAAACTGGAGAACAATTATATTTGAAAAACTAATTTTTGATTTTTAAGTTTTTTTTTCAATTTTTCGGTCTGGTATACTATAAAACTATATTATTCAATTATATAAAGATTAGATCTGTGTATTTGTTATGAATCTTTACATGAATCAATATTTAAAAGGGAATCTTACATTAGAATAATCACTTTTTCACTTAAATACCATTTGAATAGTTTTACCGTTCAAGATAACGAAATTCAATATTTAACTCAAAATAGATAATGACATCGAACTCTTTAAAATGGTCCAAGATAAATATCTTTAGCTTTTCGTAGGAATAAATTTGTAATCTTATCTTAGTTTGAGAAAATTAATTTTATAAATTTGATATGCTAAGCCGTCTTGTTCATGCTTTGTAACGTTTAGGATGAAAAGTTATTAAATTTTCCAAGTATAATAGATTAAAAAAATATTCAGTGATATTCGATTTAAATGAAATAAGATATTTTATAACTACAAATATAAACGTGAAAAAAAAAAAACAAGTTTACTATATATTACCAGTTAGTTATCGCTTTAACCAATCACACACAAGAAAACATGCAGTGCCAACATCTATCTGACAAAAACTAGAATAAAAATTCAAATGGTTTAACAAAGGATAAGAACGTGACGTTATTTTAAGTTAAAAAATATAAAATGAATAACATTAATTGTAAAGTATTATTTTTTTCATGTGCATCCAAAATTTAGAGATAATAAGATGTTATCGTTACAAACTTCTTTTCTTCATATTATAATTTTAATGGATTCTTTCAGCCACGGATCAAATATTTTATTTATAATATTCTAATTTTATTAAATCGATATATACATATTATTGTTTAATATGTATGTATATACTTTTTCTATTTTTATATGAGTATAAATTTACATACCAACAGGTGTCTGTGTTTCTGAATTTCTACCTATCAACATTTCTTTTACCGTCTGTACGTTTTCATTTATATCAATGAGGCAGAAAACAGCAAGTAACTGAAAACGCTAATAACTTTTACTATAATAAATATATTAAATGCCCTAAAGGAAAGTGTATTTGAGCTTTAGTTTAGTTAAAGATATACAATATGGAATTGGAGATGCAATTGAAGATTTTGTGGAGTTTACATCACCTTTCCGGATGAGCCAATTTTCCGAAGCGGGAAGAAGAAGGTTCCAAGAAATAATTCCGAAAATAAAATAATATTCAAAATAAGAATGCTTCGTCTGCAAGCTAAGAGTTAGGGGAAGAGGTAAAAAGAAAAGGCTAACTGTATTTTAACAGCAATTTACAATTCAAATTAAACCACAATATAAAGAAAGTAAGAGACAAAGATTCAAAGAGCTAAAAGTGAAAAACCATGAACGCAATATAAAAAATTAAGGAGTGAAAAAACGGATTAAACGAAAATGAGAGACAAAAGCAGCCTAAATCTCCCAAACTATGCGAAAAATTAAAGACACTAGCGGGTGTTGAGATTATCCTCCCGTGAGTAAAATAATTAGGTTTAAGTATTTTGTTTTAATGGGAAAAAATAATTAAAATGTGAAAATATCAATATTAAGCATTAACAAATACATGCTATAAATAAATTATAATAATTATAAATATACTGTACAATGTTTAGTTGCTAGTTGATGGTTGGAAAAATTCTTCGATATACGATTATATCTAAGAATACATATTTTGCTTATAAGTTCCATGTAAGGAAATGTTGCAATCTGTTTTTTTTTCTTTTAAATCTGAGACTCCTCACTACGTTAACGATCGCATCCTATTGCTTTTTCAACAAACTGTTGAAGCTTTAGAATTTTTCATACAATTTTTGTCAAAAAAACTTCAATTTGAATAAAAATTTAATTTTTTTTTTTTTACTTCTAGTATCAGTTTATGTTTCGGATTTTTCGGAACTATTAATCCATATTTTGTGTCAATACAAGTGTTGAAGTTCTCCGACCTTAGAATAAGCAGTAAAATAGAAATATACATTAATGAATACTTTTATGGAATCAGTAAAACAAAGCGAGTTTGCTACGTAAATATATATGTATACATATATATATATATATATATATATACTACAAATTTAAAATTTTTTTCGCCAAAATTTACCTTTATACTATATTAATTTCCTTTTAACAATATTCCGTACTTAGTTCAACTTATTAAATTAAAATCTTGTTTCTAGATCTAATCTATTAATCTTTATGGAAACGATATAAATTCTTAATTCGCCTTAAAAAACATTTATTCCAATATGCGTAAATTTAAAAAGATGGCTCTAAATTAAAAATATTCTTAATTAAACTTTATTTCTTAATATTCCAAATAAAACTCATCCCCCCCCCCGTTTTTATCAACCCTTTTTAAGAAAGTCTTGAATTTATTCCAAAACCATACCTTTAAAAAAATATCATTATTTTTATTTTTCCCCTCCTTCAACGTTTAATGTTTGTGCATATCAATAAATTAATTTCTTTTTTTTTATCTTAAAATATCGTCTGCAGGATATTCGAAATTCTGAGTTCGATTATAAATTAGTTAAATAATATTTTTTTAATTAAAATTATCATCTGGATGAAATAAAAAATCTCGACGCTCGACATTAATTATGTTTACATGGGAAAATGATGGTTAGAGAGTATAGATTTTTCTAGAAGTTTGTTTTTAGATTTAAGAAGAAAGCCGGGAGGTGATGATAGATTTTCTTTGCTTTTTCTTCGATGAGTCCGTTAAAGACGGCTTGCGGAAGTAATGATGGAATATTCTTTTCGATGATTCAGTTTAAGACAGCTTGAAAAGGGAGCATTTCCCTCTCTATATGACTACAATTTAATAAACTAAGTTGCAGAAGCCAATGTGTAATTTAATGAATCTTCTACATTTATTTTTTTAATTTTTTTCCCTCGCTTGCCACGACACTGCGTTTAAAAAGGGGAACCAGTGAAGATATTTCGAGTTTCCCCTTAAGATGTCACATATATATACAGTCGAACTGAAATACTGAATTGTAGACGAAGCCATACCACTGCGATTAATTTTCCAAGCAGAATAATAGCTAAGTTTTAAATTGTCGCTTTCAATTTTTCGGTGTTAAAATCGGTTGTAGAATATGGCAATTATAGCCTTTCGAAATTAATCGATTGTTGTTCCTAATGTTATTTTTCTTTATAACAGATTTCTCAACTGTTAAATTTTCGAGAATCCCCTATCACTACTCAAGACTATCTCCAAAAATATTTGTGCTCAGTTAAACATTTCCAAAAATTACATTTTCATTTCTTTATTTAGTAACAATATCATTTCATAACATATTCTAAAGCATCCACGGTGGATATGATGAATAACTATAAAAGTAACTTGTTGGATGTGCCAATCACAAAACTTTCTTCTATCTCATAGCTACATTTTAATATTTAAAAAAAATAGTTACTCATTTTAAAATTTTAATAATTTTAATTCAATTCCATACGAACTTTGGTTTTCATCTTAAATTTTTGCTTCAATCAATTAATCGGAGTAAAAACGAATTTCCGTCTCTACACGAGCCGATGAACAATAGAATGATAGGCAGATTCTTTTTTAAATTCAGGGAGGACCTATTTGCCTTACCAAAAATTAATTATATAAAAAAAATTTAGTTCAGTTCTAGGACTAACGTCATACATTTTTAGGTAGTGTAATATTGGAAATGGCATAAAATTGGCTATTGCAGCACCCCCTTCCGGCGGATATTTTTCAAATTCAGGAAGGGCCAACTAGCCATAGCCATACACTTACACAAAGAATTTGGTTTAATTCGTTGTATAAATTCATATAATTTTCGTCGATACAATATTGAAAATGGCACAAAAATCGCGATTGCAGCGCCCCCATCCGGCGAATTTTTTTCAAATTCAGGGAGGACCAACTAGCCATAGCCATACACTTACACAGAAAAATTGGTTCAATTCTATGCATAGCATCATCAACTTTTGGTCGGTACAATATTGAAAATGGCACAAAAATCTCGATTGCAGAGCCTCCATCCGGTGGATTTTTTTTTAATTCAGAGGGGACCAACTAGCCATAGAAATACACTTACGCAAAAAATTTGGTCCAATTCGATACATAACTTCGTATACTTTTGGCCGGTACAATGTTGAAAATGGCACAGAAATCGCGATTGCAGCGCCCCTTCCGGTGGATTTTTTTCAAATTCTGAGAGGACCAACTAGCCATAGCCATGCACTTACACAAAAAATTTGGTTTAATTCGATGCATAACTTCATATGCTTTTGGTCGATACAATATTGAAAATGGCGCAAAAATCGCGATTGCAGCGCCCTCTTCCGGCGGAATATTTTAAAATTGAAGGACGACCTGCTTGCCATAGCCAAAAACATTCACAAAAAATTTGGTTCTATGCATATCTTCATACACTTTTTGATGCTAGAATGGTGACATACACACAGACACACGGACAGACATTTTGTAAAACAATTTTTTGGGAATCTCTGACCCCTAAAAAGTGTAAATCCGTCGAAAACTGAAAGTCAAAAAAAATTTCGCTTACAATACTTTCTTTTATTGAAGATAGAAGAAGTAAAAAATACTTTTTTTAAGTATTCAATGTTTTTCTTGAAAATCTTTTTCCCAATTTCATGATTGCAATTCAAGCTTTTTCTCAAAATTTTCCATTAAAAGACATTAATTCGGCTAGGATATCGATCTTAAATATACGAAGTTTACTGCTTTTTCTTTTCGCTTTGTATACAGTGCAAAGTTTAAAAATATATAATAATTTCTCTATTTCCATATTAAAATATGGCTACTTTAATGAAAAATGGAACATTGGGTGAGTTATTTTTAATTCGATATCGATGATGATTTCTCAACTCATAATCAAAGATTAATTAAAATGAAATCATTAATTTAAAAAAGAGTATTTTTAAAAACATATAACACACTCTTTATTTTGTAGTTACATTTTCTATTTTTCCGTTGTTGCAATTCAACAGTCAATTGACCTATTATAGCGTGAATCTTATGAAGCACGATTAATTAGTTCTTGGTGTAACTCGTATACAATAGTAAGTATAAAGAACGTTTGATAATTTATCACATGGGCATGGGTAACGGAGAAATGGTTAAAAAATGAATTTAAGCATCTCAGAAAATAAGCATAAAAGAAAAAGTAGTCGGATGTGGCAACTCCAAAACTTTCTTCTATCATATACATGTTAATACTTCCCGAAAAATTAAACATAGCAGCCTTATCAGTTTGGTCATTTACACCAAAATCTAATCCGCAACAACTTAATTCAAATTCTAACTGAATCAGAAATTTGATGAAAATCCATGTAATAATATTTAAGGTAGAATCACCGCAAAAATTGTAAAAAACTGGACAGAATTCCATCTGTTGAGCGATAAACTTTAAAAACTAAAGTATACTAATTTCTATCAGGGGCTAACTGAATTCGAAGTTTGATAAAAATTTGTCCATTATTTCCTGAGATATAGCTATTGCGATAATCATTAATAATTCCGCATAGCAGCGCCCAAAATCGCGCGTGATTTACCCCAAAAGCTATGGAGTATTGATTTATATCAGAGACTAACAGTATCTGAAGTTTGATGAAAATTCGTCCGTTAGTTCCTGAGACAGATCTATTGCGATAATTAAGAATAATGCTGCATAGAAGCGCTACCTGTTGTACGATTTACACCAAAACCTAATCAAAAACAGATTATATCAAGGACTAACGGAATCTGAAGTTTCATAAAAATCTGTCCATCAGTTCTTCAGGTATGGCTATTGTAGAAATTGTGAATAAGGCAGCATAACAGTGCCACCTGTTGAGCGATATACACCAAAAACTAATAAGGTTTAGTTTATATTAAGGTCTAATAGAATCTAAAGTTTTGTGAAATTCTGTGCATTAGTTCTTGGGATAGAAAGCCTACAAACTTTTTAACACATACAGACAGACTCAGAAAATGTTTTTCTGGTTCTATGACCCTTAAAATGTGTAAATCTGTCGAAAACCGGATTTCGATAATTTTTCACGGATCTAACACTTTCTTCTTGTAAAGATAGAAGAAAGTAAAGAAAGCATAATTTCGGTGAAATAACGAAATACATTAGAATTAATCTTACAAATTAGAAAAAAAAAAATCTTGTACTTTTTTTCAAAGCTAAAAATTATTGGAAAAATTCAGATTGAAAAATCTTGTTTTAAAATAACAAAAACTGGTATACGAAAAAGAAAGCTTGTTCATTCTTTTTGCATTCTGCATCTATTTTGTATTCCTATTACATTATTTATTTCATGGTATACACCGAAACTCTATCACACTAACAATATGTAAATCAGCAGCGTTGTTGCATTCAAACTTTTCTTTACATAGCTTAAACCTTTTAGAAAATATCGTTATACAATGTTTTCAAATCTTAAACTTCAATCCTATCAAACAAAAATTAAACTGACATTTTGCTCTTTCTGCATTTTTTTTCTCTAATGTAGTCACACAAAAAAAGAGAGAAAAACAAAAGGATAAAACAAAGCTGCTTACATAACACATAAATTATCTACATGATGTGTAGTATCGAAACCATTGAATTTTTAATGCACAGTAACATTATTTTAACAACTGAATTCTTCAAGAATTCTCTTTGCATCCGGAGAAAATGTTTCATAAACAAAATAAATATTCAATGTGCAACCCTTTATCCTATTCAATATTTATTACACTGATTCCAAAGATTGTAATTATAAATGTATTCGGTATATGGGCAGAGCTTTTTAAGAAAAGTAGCAATCTCTTTTAATTAAATCAAAACTTTTTAAGAAACAACAGAAAAAAAGCGGATGTTTTTCAGTTTGAAGTAAATTTTCAAAATCATGATAATCTAAAAATAATCGAAAAAAAAAATCGACAAATATACAGATGATGTACAAGAGAGCTATCACACGCGGTTGTACATTGTTTGTTGAAAGCTTTTTCAGAAATATCAATTTTTTAATATGCTTTGCTTTAAAACAATCAGTGATTGACTTTTTTCTTTTGATTCTCACAACGTGGACGTTTTTTGAAGTTCTCCTACAAACATTGATTATATTGACCGCTCACGGACAAATGAAAAACCAAATTCACCCTGACATATGCTTTTTTTTTTCAATTTACTTTCATAGTTGGCCTCTGACGTAGGGGTAAAGGAAGGTGGGTTTATTTCTATAAATGTGAGAATGCACTAACTCGTAGATATGTACAGTCTTAATTCTATATCATGATCACTAGACTAAAAAAAAAGAAAGATAAAAATGCTGAATATTTGCAGTCATCTTAATAATGACGCCATTTTTTTCAATAATATGTGGTGCTCTCCTGCTTATTCAAAGCTTAACCCTTTGGAGACGAGAGAAACGTATACATGCCTCAAAAAGACTTATAAACACTTTGTTTATATCCATCAGTAAAATTTTACTGTATAATTTGCTTCATTTAGTGGTAGAATTTTTTTCTTTTTAATAAGAAAAAAAAATTCCCCTCGTAAAAGAAAAAAAAAAGATTAAAGAAAGTATATTTTCAATGAAATAACGAAATCCCCTTATAAATTAGAAATAAAAAAACCTTTTTTGTATTTTTTTTTTCAAGCTAAAAATTATTGGAAAAAGTCAGATTGGAAAAGCTCTTTCTAAAATAATAAAAAGCGGTATTCCGAAAAATAAAATGTTCATTCTCTCTGCATTCTGCATCTATTTTTCATTCGAATTCCGTTATTTTTTTCGTAGTAAACACAAAAACTTTATTACAATAACAACATGTTATACAACTATGTTTTTGCATCCAAACTTTTCTCTACATATCTTAAATCTTTTAGCAAATATCGCTACACAATGTCTTCAAATTTTAAACTTCAATCCTTCCTATGAAACAAAGAACTAAACTTGCATATTTCTCTTTCTGTCTTTTTTTCTCTGATGTATTCACATAAAAGAAGAGAGAAAACAAACGGAAGAAACAAAGCTGCTTGCGTAAAAAATAAATTATCTATGTGATGTGTAGATTCGAAACCATTGAATTTTTAAGGCACAGTAATATTATTTTACTAAGTGAATTCTTCAAGAATTTCCTTTGCAACCGGAGAAAATGTTTTCATAAGCAAAATAAATATTCAGTGTGCAACACTTTATCCTATTCATTATTTATACACTAATTCCAAAGATTGTTATCATAAATATATTCAGTATATGGGCAGAGCTTTTTTTAAAAAAATAGCAGTCTCTTTTAATTAAATTAAAACTTTTTAAGAAACAACAAAATAAAACGCAAATGTTTCTCAGCTTGATGTAAATTTTCAAAAACAAAATGACCTAAAAATAATCGAAAAAAATAATTCGAAAAATATTTAAATCATGTACATGAGGGCTGTCATATGCGGCGCAGTTCTGCGAACTTCGCAGAATTTCTCGCCGCCGAATTTCAATGTTGTTTGTTGAAAGCTTTTTCAAAAATGTCAAATTTAAAATATGCTTTGCTTTAAAACAATCAATCGTTGACTTTTCTTTCTTTTGATTCTCACAACGTGAACGTTTTTTTGAACTCGCCTACAAATATTGGTCATTCACGGACTAATAAAAAACTAAATTCACCATGGATTTTTTTTTTTTATTATTATTTATTTACTTTTACACTTGGCCTCTGACGTAAGGTAGATTGGTTTATTTCTATAAATGTTAAAATGCACTACCTCGTAGATATACCGTCTAAATTCTATATCACTACCACTACAACAGAAAGATATAAATGTTGAATATTTCCAATCATCCTAATAATGACGCCATTTTCATTTTTCTCAATAATATGTGATGCTCTCCTGATTATTCAAATTTTAAACAAGTTGTGATTTTCACAGAAATGCACATAACAAGGGGGCATTTCTAGGAACGGAATATTTTATTGCCAAAATAGTTACATAGTCACCGACCTTTTTAGAATTCCCGCAGCAACTGTCTGTAGCTACTTTATTCATCATGCTGCATAAATTACAACAAAAATACTCTTTTTCACGGTGTAAAATGCTGTGTCATGTCTGGTGTTCTTTCAATTTAATAGTAGTCATCATATCAATTCAGAAATAGATATCTCTCCCATTTAACGACTAATAATTTCCCAAAGAATTTTAAGACTCACTTTTAAACGCTAAAGTACATGTAGGTATAATTGTTGAAAAAAATGCAGTCGAAGTCTTTTTTATTTAATTTTTCAATAAATGAATCATATTTTGAAATACAATAATTAATGTGTCATAATATCAGTTTTTTTTCCAGCGTGATTGCGATTGAAAATTCACAACGCCAGCATTGACAACATTTTCTCAAAAATCATCAGCCTTTGATGGAAAACAAAAAATAAAATGAGACTTGTTGGATCTGCCGATTCCAAAATTTTCTTCTATCTAACGCATGTTAATACTTCAAAATTCACTAACATAATACCAAAACTAAATTCCATCACGAGGATTCTAAAGATGTAAAATTCCGTGCAATTGTTCTTAAGGTAGGAGTATCATTAAAATTGTTTAAATCATGCTCAATGTAGCATAGTTGCGCCACACGTTAGTAGTTTACACAAAAATTTAATCAGCAACAATTATTAATTCTCAGCCATTAATTCTTGAAATAAAACTATTGAGTAATTCAAGATAAATTCAACATAACAGCGGAACTTGTGGAGCGATTTGCATCAAAACATAATCATCGCGAGTATTTATCAAGGCATACCTGAATCTGAAATTAAATGAAATTACGTGCATTAGTTTTTTAGATAGAATTATAGCAAAAATTGTAAAAAAAAAAAAAAAAAAAAAAAAAAAAAAAAGCAATATAGTAGCGTCATTTGTTGTGTGATTAGCACTAAAACGTTATCAGCACTAACTCATGTCGATGACTGACAGAATATGAAGTTTTATAAAAATCGTGCTTTAGTTCTTGAGATATAGCTATTGTAGAAATCTTGAAAATTGCTGTATATCAACGTCACCTGTGGCCGATTTTCACCAAAAAGTAATAACATCAGTGTGTATCAATGTCTAACTGAAACTAAAATTTTTGTGAAATTCCGTGCATTAATTCTTGAGGTAGAGTACCCACAAAATTATGTCACATACAGACAGATCACAGGCAGAGTGAGGGACAGACTTTTTCTAAGAAAGATAAATCAATTGAAAACCTGAAGTCGAAATTTTCCACGAATTTAGTTCTTGTAAAGATAGAAGAAAATAAAAACAGTTCCACTACAAAATTCCTGAATAAGAGCATATGTTACTTCCATGTGTTTGTGAAAAATATAATGTGTCAGAAAGAAGCGAAATCGGAGTTTGTTGAACAGTTGTAAACTTTTTAAATACTATCTGAATTCTAAATGTGTTGTGACACTATAAAAACTACTGATATAATTAAAGAGTAATGACATATGCAAATATTCTTGCAGTACAATGTTCGAAAAATGTATACATAAAAAGTGCTTTTATTTGTATATTTTTGTGACAATTGCATAAAGTTAACTATCTATGCCTTTCTTGTGAATCGATTCCCAAATTCTAGTTCAAATGCTCCAGAATCGATACCCACAAAGGTAAGCTTAACAACAGTAATTTCGAAAGTTAGCAATCAATTATCAAAAAATTTCTTTGTGAAAAGTAATATCGGAGTTAGATACTTCTGTAGCGCCGGTTTGTTCAGTGGTATTATTCGATGAAGTAGCGCAATTTTAATTTAAAGAAATTAGCATTTACTCAATAAAGTCGAAACGGGCATATTCTCGTCTTATTTGATTTTAATTGGAAGTCCATATTTACATATTATATTCAATATTCTACATTATTTACATAAAAGATTCGAAACATATTCTCAAAATATTCTTCTGTCAATGCATCTCTACGACCTTCTTCGAACATAAACAAACGCACTATAAACCCAGGAAGGTTGTCACTCCTAAAGTCATCGTCAACCATTCATCGCCTTTAAAACATAATTCTCCACAACTTCTAAGCGCTAGTTTTGTAGCAATATAAATTTATTCTTTCGATTTTACCATTTTAACGGCAGAGCAGCTCTAAAATTTCGTATAAGACCACTTTTCCTTCAGGGTAAATTGTTATAGTTTTAGTTTGGGTTGCTAGTCTATTTAGTTGTACATTTTAAGTTCGTCTATTATCCCCGTCCCTCAAATCTCAACTTCCTTAATTATGATTTTGTACGGATCCTTTGTGACATACTTCACAAAGCTTTCAATTATCATTTAAACATTAATATTAATTACATCTGCAATGGAATAAATAATTTGAAAATTTTAATTTTTGGCCAAATGCTTGGCAAGAATGCCAAAAAAGGTACACTCAAGTTCGACAAAAATTAAGAAAGTTGTGATTTGGACGGGAATAAACGAGGGGGCGGGAAATAAACTTGAGAGATACCAAGAAAGAACTTAACTAACGAGAACCATCAGTAACGTGATTCTAAATTAAGGATGGGAAGTTTGAACTGTAAAAAAGCCGAATAATATTTATTATTATCCATAATATTGGTCACCAGAAATTTTAGATGTAATATCAATGTTTAGTTAGGGGCTGGAGACAAATTTGAGGGATACAAGAAATAAAAAGAATGATGCCCAATCAAACTGATGGCATAGAGCTCACAGGCTATGCAGACTAATTGTATATTATAATCTTATATAATAATGCTTTTCGAAAAAAAATATGAAAAGAAATATCCCCCCCCCCATTTCCTTTCTTTATACTTAATCATTGAAGCCCCAAATTTAATCAGGGATACGCCTTATTATATAATAAACCTGTACCCAAATTTCGAAGCAAGTCGAGTAATTCTGCATAAAACCCATTTATGAAATTTGAGAAACGTTGTTCCCCGCTCCATTTTTATAATTAACCATTAAACCTCCAAAACTGATAAGAAATTCAACTTATCAGAAAGAATCTACATCCAAAATTTAAAGGAAATCGGATGACTCTGCATAAAATTCTATTTAGTTAACTTAAGGGTAAGGTAATCGCCCGTAACCCCCCTTTATAATTAACAAAGAAACACCACAACAAATGAGCGAAGCTTCTTATTACTATGATGCTGCATCCAAAAATTGAAACAAATCAGTTAATTCTACATAAAAAACCATTTGCATAAATTATGAGGGATAGTTTCCCCTATCCTCCCTTTATAGGGGAAACTGGGGCACATTGATACAGTTTTTTTCTAAGAATTTTTTCGTTGTCAAGAAAGTAGAAATTTCAAGTTATTTTTCCATGTGGTGTCAGCAAAACTTGTGTAGTGTGTTATGAAAATGTAAAATCGTTGTTTTATGTAATATTTTTCATGTAATTAAAAAAATATCAAAAAAAGTCATTTGTAACAATGTGCCCCATTCCCGGGGCAGATTGATACACCTCATGGGGCACTTTGATCCGTTTGGGAAAAATGAAGACAAAATAACACCAATGCATATTTTTCATAGAAAATTAGTTAGCAAACCATTCTATATTTATTTATAGAATTTCAAATTACCCACAATTTATTTGTAAGTAATATTAAAGCAATAAAAATTAAACGAATAATGACTTGAAGTTCTGGCTGTTCCTTGTCTGATTGTTGGCTGTGGTAACTTTTTCATATCTGGTACTTCAGCTACAGAATTATTTTCTTTCTTAGGAGAGATAAAAAAAATTACCAGGTTTTCTGTTTATAAATGGGTTTATAAACAGAAAATAAAATATAATTATATTAAAAATTCTTTTTATAATATAATTATCCTTTACTTTTCCGCAGCTTGTTTCTCTTACTTAACATTTCTTATCTCGAAAATAAATTTTTCTCTGGAAAACTGATATAAATTCGAGATTTGCCAGGCTGCCTTCTTTTTCTTTTGTTAGTTCGATTAGCACTAGATGTTGGATAAATTCGTACGTCTTCTGTCAGCAAAAATACTATAAAATGTTCTAATATAAAAAATTAGAGCTATTTCACTTCAATAATAACTAATATTAAAAATTTCTGGCGAAAAATAGTTAGATTAAGGAGTGTATGGTAAAAATAATAATAATAAAAAGGTAATGAAAAATTGAACTAGAAAAGGATTTATGTTGTATCAATGTGCCCCGGAAAAGACTGTATCAATGTGCCCATACAGCCATTTTGAATAAAATGAGTCTCAAATCCGACACTTCATAATTTACCTAACAATAAATAATGGGGAACTGATAAAGAGTAGCTTTACTTGCCAGGGAGAGTATTCTTTTCAGTTGAAAATGCTGGAACAGTTGTATAATACCATTTCAAATGTACAACTCAAAATTACTTTTGACTTACATAAACAATAAATCTCCCGTCCCATTTCAACAAACTACTGAATCATGCCAAGAAGTTCTGTATGTAGTTGTGTAAACTAGCTTCATCTTTTGGAGCTGTTGTGAAACTTCCTATAATGACCCTGTGAGCAGTAGAGGGGGTGTATCAATGTGCCCCATGTATCAATGTGCCCCAGTTCCCCCTACTTATCCAGTGAATTCCAAAAACAAATCAGGGAAGCGCCTTTTCAGAATAAACCTATGTACAAAATTAGAAGCAAATCGTTAAATTTTACGTGAAAAACCTAAATTAAGACGGGGGTATTAATCCTCCCACCCCATTCCTCCTCTTTAAACTCATCCAATGAACACCCAATACTGATCACAGAGGTACCTCATTAGAATAATCCTACATCTAAGATTGCAATAAAATCTGTTAATCCTGCATGAAAAAACCCATTTATATAAATTAAGGGGAGGGGCAATAGCCCCAGTTCCCCTTCTTATATTTATCGAATGAACTCTCAAACTAATCAGAGAAGCGCCTTATAATAAGCCTATAACCAAAATTTCATGTAAATCGGATATTTTTATTATGAGTTGTCGCGTTACGTACGTATGCACGTACATACATACAGAACGGGCGGGCACATAAGCTCTCAGGCTTTGTTAGCCTGTCAGCTAAAAACTAACCATAACCACCAGTAACATGACTCTAACTATTAAATAGTTAAACTGAAAAAAGACGAAAATAGCTATTGTTGTTTATTAGAAAATTTAGATGTAATATCATAACATCCCTTTTACCTTTTCAATTTTGGTTTCAGATTTTTTTTTTAATTCCTCTAACTTGCGGAACCGGTTCTGAAATTTAAATTATCATAATATTAAGAAAAATAACCTAAATCGAAAATTAAAAACTAGCCTGGTTGTAGATCATCCTCAACTATCCTATGAAAAATATAAAATAAATAAATAACTAAATAAAAGTCATGCAAAAATGTTAAAATTTGAGCGAGATATTTGAAAATGAAGCCCCCATAGACTTAAAATTATCATCGGGGTCTTTTTTGAGTGAGTCGAGTGACCTCTTAACAGTTGTTTTTCTTTACAGGATATGAAAATGAAGTTTATTTTCGACTTTCGAAAACAAAGATAACGACTAATGTATCCTTTTTTATTTCTTTTGCCCCCATAGTTCTGCGCCCACCCCAACGTCCAGCAGCTCTTGGCTTCCATTTGGTACGAGGGCCTTCCGGGGTTCCGGCGCAAGAACATCCTGCTCCAGTGCCTAGAGATCTGCCGGATCGGAATCCTCTTTCCTCTCTACTCCGTCTCCTACATCATAGCACCACATTCCGAAGCGGGACGGGCCATACGAAAGCCTTTCATCAAATTCATCTGCCACTCGGCTTCCTACGTCACTTTCCTCTGTGAGTAATCTCTAATCTCTTGAGACAAGAAATGTATTATAACACATTCGTTCCTTTTTCATAAATAAAATGACATCATTGTTAACAGAAAAAGATGTTTTTTGTGAAATTGAAACTTTAGAGGATGGGTAATTTAGGTTAATAGATAAAATCTAAAATTGCTAGCCTGCTTAACACATTCACTGCCGATCACGCGCCAGCGCGTGACTTGGCGCCAACGTTGAGAGACCACTCACGCGCCAGCGCGTGATGTTAGGTGATGTCCAATAGCCAGTCAAGCGCTGGCGCGGGAAAATCTTTCACTGATTCTTTGTTACAAAAATTAAATCGGCTTCTGGGAAAAATCCATCTTTACAGTGCGGCATTAACTAACATTACATCTTCACGTAAGCGGCAGCGAACGTGTTAGAATATCAATTTAATTATCAATTATTTAACATAAATTGATAAATTATAAATAATAAATTTAAAAAATATAATAACACAATAATAAATTTAAAAGCTTTAAACAAACGACGAGCCGCAAATTCTCAAACTTTTATAATGTAAAGGGTTTGAGTTTAAGAATTATAAAAATTTACATTTTCTTTGGTCAATCTATTTTGAATATATTTCGCAAACTCAAGCGAAAATAAACTTTGTTTCATCAGGCTTTAATGATCAGTGCTGCCATTTGTTGGTTTTATTCCAGAGAAAAATGCATTTGTATTATATAAAAGACAAGTAAAAAAGTTTAACAAAAAAATCATTTTACTATTTATCAGAAAAAAAAATAAAGTTTCACATTTTTTATGAGGTTTGATGAGATAGTCACAGCACTCAGCTAACAAGGGAACCTCTTTTGGTTTTGCTCGCATCTACATTCAGACTTGTTGCATTTTAAAGCCTACATTAGAAAGTTTGCGAATCGAAAAGATTTTTTCTGTAAAAAAAGTCATATGTTTTGATTTTGCAACTGCATAACTTTCTAAAAATGCTATTTTCAATGTCACTTATTGGATTACAATTAACATAGTTTTTTTTAAGTATTTAAAAATATAAATTAGTTAATAATAAATATAAAATACTTTAAAAAATTAAAAATATCCTTCAAAAATCTACAAATTTGATCAGATGTAAACTTTTCAAGTGGATGAAAAAAAAACCGGGCCAGGATTCGAACCAGGGATGCATTGGCTGAAGCCGTCAATTCTCTTCCAACTGAGCCATATACCGGACACGGACAATTGAGGGCTAGTTAACCCAAATAACCTGAACGATCATGTAATCTGGTCTAATACTATGGATCATCTCAACAGAATAAATCGGAGGTCAATATAATTTCGTATGCAGCGTTTTTTTGCAGTTTCCTTATATTGACCTTCGATTTATTCTGCTGAGGATGTCCATAGTATCAGACCAGATTATATGATCTTAAGGTTATTTGGGTTAACTAGCCATCAATTGTTCGTGTCCGGTATGGCTTACAAGGAAGGTTTCCATACGGGCATACTCAGAAAAATCTGGAAAAATTACAGAATGTTTTTCTCATATAGTTATATATGTTTATAAAAAAAATTTCGGCGGAACCTTCTTATAACGTCCGTAAAAAAATAATAAGAATTTCGTTTATTTGGCGATTTATCTCCGGTTGGCAAAAAACGAAATTTTGAAAAATACGCTTTTACGCTTCGAATATTTTTAAAGAAAAAACTTTCTATGTTCAATTTATTTGAATAAGTTTAGTTTAAGTAATTTTAGTTTTGCATTTTTACTTTACTTTAAGTGTAATTTTGTCATATACGTTTATATGTACATATAACAAAATGAAATTAATATATTTTATCATTTAAAACACAATTTAAATTGATTAAAATTGTTCCAAATTGAAAAATACACTGTTAAAAATCTGCTGCATTTTGTTGCAACGCACTCCCTTGCTTGTATAGAAAACGGTTACTTGGTCATGAAATGGAGCTTTCTCATTGGTTGGAATAGAGATATTATATACAAGCGGTGGTGTGCGTTGCAGCAAAATGCAGCAGATTTTTAACAGTGTTGCACAAGCTACAACACCGGTAAAAATCCGTACCATTTTCTGCAGCGTCACTCTACCGCTTTTATAGAAAACGGTCAATTCACCATGCTATGGAGCATTCTCATTGGTCAGAAGAGAGATATTCTATAAAAGTAGTGGAGTGACGTTGCAGTAAATGCTGCAGATTTTTAACAGTGAAGTCAATTAAAATCAATTTTCAGATTCGTTAAAATCGTCTGCTTTTGGCGAGGAAATGCACTGCTCGCCAAATCCCGCGTCGCTTTCAGCTTTTCACGCCAATTATTCCAAACTATTTTATTTTTTTACATATTTAATAATGTTATTCCGCCGCTAATTTTCACCGATCCTTTATTACCTACATGAGTAGTTTAATTCGTATTTTTTTCAAAAAATTCTGAGTATGCCCCCAATGGAGACCTTCCTTGTTAGTTGAAAGAGAATTGACTGCTTCAGCCAATACATCCCTGATTCGAATCCTGGCCCGGACTTTTTTCACCCACGTGGAAAATTTGCATCTGTTATAATTGATTTATCGATTGAAAAATCGTGTTATAAATTAATCTACAAATTTGATTCTGAAAAACTGCGACATTATATTTACATTTCTGGTGGAAAAAAATTTGGCGTATTTTCAAAAGTAGAGTTTTTCGGCAAGCCGGCAACTCAAGTCGAATGTCATAGCCCCTTAATAAGGCAAACGGATAATTTGTAGCACCATATTTGGCGACTTAACTCTCTTTTGGTGGGAAATAAAGAATTAAAATCCATTATTATTATTATTATTATTATTTTGTTATTGTTGTTGTTCTCTAATTTTTGTGTGCAGGGCAATAAAATGCACCAGGTTTCATTTTTAGGTGCAAGCAACACCAAAAGAAGTTTCCTTGTAAGTTAAATTAAACAGATATGACAGTAACTGAACTCGATTTAATATTAATCACTAAACCTTTCTTTTGAAATGTATTATTTTGATTATTTATAAATCAAAATGGAGAAGACATCATAGCTCTAAAGCTTCATTTCCACTATTTACATTATTGTAGATCTAAATGCAATAGTTTAGCCTGTTAAAAGTAGAGTAGAGTAAATTATGAAAATTTAATCAAGTGCATGAAGGATTATATAGTACACGGGTCATTCTCAGATAAAGAGAAATCTTATGTCCTTGACCAAAAAAAGAAAATTTAATGAGGCTAACATGAATGTTTTAATTTTTTTTTAAATAGATCAAGAACTACATTGTGCAACAGTTTAAATATGGTAAAATAATAATTTCAATATAAAAAAAAAATAAAAAAGTTACAAATGTCATTGCCATGGCATGTCCCTAACTTCAAATTTAATA
This sequence comes from Maratus speculifer, assembly GCA_964019185.1. NCBI lineage: Eukaryota > Metazoa > Arthropoda > Arachnida > Araneae > Salticidae > Maratus > Maratus speculifer. The sequence continues at coordinate 47,306,516 of OZ025290.1, read as the reverse complement.
ATTAAAAATTATATTTTGAAGTGTTGGAAGGCCTTTGAACAAAAACAACAACAGCATAATGAATTGTTATCTCTCTACATATAATATAATTTATATTTTAGCTTCATAATATTTTTCCTCTTAATTTTATTTAATTAAACTTTGTCCCCGTAGTTAATGGTCATTACCATGGTGCAAAGTGTTTTCTTTCATAGCTCATCACTCAAGGGCACTAGAATATACTTTTACGCACACTAGTGTGTGGTAGCTAATGTTCTTACAAGCAGTGGTGTCTAACTTTTTTGAAATAGGTTATATACTGTTTCATTATGATACTTTTATTCAAGAACTGATAACAATGCTTTTTTTATGTGTCATTACCATGTTCATTTTACTAAAATATAATAATACAAATTATTAACTGTAAATATTGTATTATATAGAATAGACCTCTAGGACTATTTTGAAAGTAAATGTACTGTAAGCTTTTAATTGCTATAATTTAGCCTAAATTGAGATTAAACAATAAAAATGTCATTACCATATCTTTTCGCAAACATGGTAATGGCCAACACGCCATGGAAATGACAAATGTCAAGACTTTTTGTATTTTCTAATATTATTTCACAAAAATTACCATCAATAATATAAATTTGATTTAACATAAAGATTTAAATTTACTGACTTATTGTTTAAAAATTGATAACAACAAAGAGTTTAAGAAAGTTTAAGGTATTCTTCCGAAAAGCTTTCAGAAAAGACTTTTTTATTCTGAATACAAGAATAAAATAAATTTATGTTATGGAAATTTGCCGATCGCTCCTCAAACTGATTAAAAAAATTGAAAAAAATTGCCCAGACCGATTCGGATTAACAGAATCCGAATTAATGGGACTCTACTGTATTTATATATCATTGTTCGTCAATATTTATATACCTTTAAAGTAGAGGGAAAATGCAATTTGTGAATAAGATACATTAATCCGTGAAATTTGTTTATAAAATTGCACAAGATGATATTTTAATTTTAGCTGTTGTAGAGCGTTCAGAAAAACTTCATTTTTGGCCATTAAAAAAGTTTTACACCACTCTGCCATTAATCATGCTAATTAATATAACAATGTTGCCAAATAAACATAATTAATGCCATTCATTGTAAAAACAAATGACCCAGATTGGGTTGTAAAATTTTTGGGTACAACAGTGTTCCAAATTGGAAGTTTACTTTGTAGCTCAAAATGGTTTTAAAACATAGCAGATCCTTAACAACATTAAAACAGTTAAAATATCTTAGATAATATATACATTACATCTAAGAAATTTTGATTCCTTTAATGTTATTAAGGAATTGCTCTGATTTGAACCATTTTGGGCTGACTACTTTGGGAACACCACTGTATCATTTTGGGAACATTACCGTACCATTTTAGGAACACTACTATACCCCAGAAATCTTACAACCCAATTTGGATCTTTAATTTTCACAGTTGCAACGCCCACTCACATTAGTTTTACGGTAATAGTTTATACTCGTTTATTATAAGTGATTATTATTCAACTATTTATATAGACTTTAATTTATGTGTTTCATAAAGCTGTGTAAGATATTCACACAGGATGCAAGTGTCTAAGTATTTTAGTTCTCAGAAAAGTTGTATTTTTCAGCTAAAATCCCAATTAATTCCTAAAGTTCTCGAGTGATTTCAATAAAAAAAAATTTGGTGGTAGAGTATAAATACAGGGTGTCCAGCAAATAAGACCCTGATTTCAAAATTAAATTTCTCAAAAACAAAGATCGGTAGAATTATGCGGTAAACGGTTTGTTTGTAAGGTAAGCTCTAAAAATCTTATACAGAAGTTTCGAAAGATGAAGATTCAGAAAATATTCTATTCTGATTACAAAGAATACTTGATATGACATATTTCTTGTTTTAGATTGATCAGAAAAATCGCGTTTTTTGACGTACAGTGCCATATTTTAACGATTTTTGGAATTAAATTTTTGATATTTCGAAATTTTAATAAAATTAGTTAAAAAATCGTTAAAATATGGCACTGTATGCCAAAAATTCTGTTCTCTCCTCTCAATCTGAAACATGAAAAATCTCAAGATATGTATTCTTTGCAATCAGAACATAATCTTTACAAAATGTTCACTTTTCTAAACTTCTGTATAACATTTTTATAGTTTACCTGATAAACAAACCATTTACAGCATAATTTATTGATCTTTGTTTCTGAGAAATTTAATTTCGAAATCTAGGTCTTATTTACTGTACACCTTGTATAAGATCATGTATGGTAGACAGTTTTTAAAGGTTTAAATTAGTTTCAGAAAAAAGAATTCTGAGAAAAAGAAAGTTTCTGAAAGATTGCCATTGCTCTAAAATAAAAACTTTTAGTCACAAAAAAGTCTAAAATAAAAAGATTTAGTCACAAAATTCTATCTGAAGTTTTGGGAATAATCCAGTGAATATTGATTCAAAAGTTCATCAAAATTGGTCTGATAGTTCACGAGGAAACGGGTCTAAAATCTCGCATATTTCCTATAGGATTGCACCAAGCCTTATGTTCCCTTAAAATATAATTCTCTTTACTATTTACAATCGAAAATAATCTAAAACCGTTGTTTTGGTAATTTTCTTACCTTAAAAAAGTTTATATCCAGATCAAAGTAGAAAAAAATATCTTTAAGTAGTTAAGGTCAATTCGAGAAATGCTTTCCTTTAATTTCATTATATTTATCTAGGTTTTTACTTATTTACTTATTTTATTATATATTTATGCATTTAATTGAGAAATGGCAGTTAATTTTTAACTGGAAAATTAATTCATGTGCTAGAAAAAAATACTTTAAACCAAACTATCTCTGTTTTATAACACAAAAATCTTGAACTGACATTTTTCTATAGAAAAATGCCTTACAGGCACAGCTCACAGCTCAAACCTTCAGCTTACAGATTCATTCAAAAGCAGAATATCTGTCATAGCTAGACTAATCAAAATCAGAAAATAGAAAAAAATTTAATGTTATCCTTCTTAAAGTATGTTTGTGAAATTTTTATCTGATGCTCTTTTATATTCTTTCCTTTTACTTGGAAAGAATTTGGCTGCTAAATTTTTAAAATTAATATATATATATATATATATATATATATATTTTACATTTCAGAAAGATTTTAAAATTGATTAGATTAGTGGTATTACAGCATTAGAAGAAATTTGGTTACTTTTTTATTATACTGGCATGATTTACAATGATTGCAAATATAGTTGCAGTCGAAAATCGACGTGGAGCGAATGGTGGCAAAATGAAGAGAAAAAAAATTTCTCTTTATATTGCTAGATATTTATTTAATCATTTACATATTTTATCTCATTACACATTTATGTATTTATTTTCGAAACGGTAGCTAATTTTCAACCGGAAAATTTAATCCACATGCAAGAAAAAATAGTTTAACCCAAACTATCTCTGTTTCATAACACAAAAATCTTGAACTGACATTTTTCTATATAAAAATGCTTACTGGAACATGTAACAAGATAAAAAAGAATTAAATGGAAACCGAAAGAGTCAGCTTATCAGATTAATCCAAAAAACAGAATATTTGTCATAGCTAGACTAATCAAAATCGAAGAAGAAAAAAAACTTAATGTTATCCTTTTTAACAGTATGTTTGTGACATTTTTATCTGATGTACTTTTATTTTCTTTCCTTTTACTTGAAATGAATTTGACTGCTAAGTTTTTTTAAATTTCTATTCTATAATATCATCAGTTTGTAAATTTTATCTAAATTCCCATTAACTCCTAAAGCACTTGAGTGATTTCCATAAAATATTTTTAGTGGTAGAGCATAAATATAAGACCATATATGGTAGACAGTTTTGAAAAGTTTTAATTAGTACAGAAAAAAAATTTCTGAAAAATAAAAAATTACTAAAAAATTTCTATTGCTATAAAATAAAAAGTGTTTGTCACAAAAAAGTCCATTTTAAGTCTTGAAAATAATCCAGCGAATGTTGATTCCAAATTTCATCAAAATCGTTCGAATAGTTTCCGAGGAAACGAGTCTTAAATCTCGCATATTTCCCATGGGATTTTAACCAGTCTTATTTTTCCTTAAAGTTCATTTCTTTTTTACGATTTTCAATCAAAAATAATCTAAACTGTTGTTTTGATAATTTTCTTTCTTTAAAAAAGTTTATATTCAAATCAAAGCAAATAGAAAATTACATCTTTAAATAATTAACATCAATTTGAGAAATGTTTTTCTTTCTTTATATTATAATTATATAGGTATTTACTGAATTATTTACTCATTTCATTTCATTATACATTTATGTATTTATTTTTGAAATTCAACTGTAAAATTTAATCCATGTGCAAGAAAAAATACAGTTTAACCCAAACTATCTCTGTTGTATGACACAAAAATCTTGAACTGACATTTTTCCACAGAAAAATGCCTTACTGGCACATGTGACAAGATAAAAAGGAATTAAATGGAAAGTGGAAGAGTCAGCTTATCAGATTAATTCAAAAACAGAACATCTGTCATAGCTGGACTAATCAAAATCGGAAAAGAAAAAAAACTTTTAATGTTATCCTTCTTAACAGTATGTTTGTGACATTTTTATCTGATGTTCTTTTATATTCTTCTCTCTTACTTGGAATGAATTTGACTGATAAGTTTCTAAAATTCTCAAGTTTTTTTAAGCTGTTTTCAAATCTTTAAACTATAATATTATCAATTTGCAAATTGTATTTAAAAAATGTATATTTCAGAATCTAATCTCAATTTTTTCAGAGTTTTAATTTTTTAACTTAAAATAAATTTTTAACAATTCAGAAAGATTTTAAAGTTAATACGAAAAATATATTACACAGATTGTCTGAAACAATGTTGAAAAAGAAATGTTATATACTATATAAATTGGGTTAGTGATATTAAGGTGTTTGACGGAATTTGGCTGGTTGTTCATTTGATTGACACTATTCATGATGACTGCAAACATGGTTGGCATACACTGATGGCAATATGAAGAGAAAAAAAGGTTATATTTTCTCTTCATATTGCTAGGTATTTATTTAATCATTTACATATTTCATTTCATTATACATTTATGCATTGATTTTTGAAATAGTAGCTAATTTTCAACTGGAAAATTTAGTCCATGTGCAAGGAAAAAATATTTTTGCCCAAACTATCTCTGTTTTATAACACAAAAATCTTGAACTGACATTTTTCTACAGAAAAATGCCTTACTGGCACATGTGACAAGATAAAAGGAATTAAATTAAAACTGGAAGAGTCAGCTTATAAGATTAATTCAAAAACAGAATATGTCATAGCTAGACTAATCAAAATCGGAAAATAGAAAAACTTTTAATGTTATCCTTCTTAACAGTATGTTAGTGACATTTTTTTATCTGATATTCTTATATATATTTTTTCATTTTACTTGGAATGAATTTGTCTGCTAAGTTTTTAAAATGCTTAAGTTTTCTAAGCTGTTTCAAATCTTTAAACTATAATATTATCAGTTTGTAAATTGTATTCAAAAAATGTACGTTTTAAATCCTATCTCAATTTTTTTAAAGTTTTAATTTTAAACTTAAAATAAATTTCATACATTTCAGAAAGATTTTAAAGTTAATACAAGAAATATATTACACAGATTGTCTCAAACAATGTTGAAAAAAAAATGTTATATGCAATATAGATTGGGTTTGAGATGTTACGGTGTTTGAAAAAATTTGATTGCTTTTTTATTAGACTGGCACGATTTACGATGATTGCAAACATGGTTGCAGTCGCATATCGACGTGGAGCGGATGGTGGCAACATGAAGAGAAAAAAAATTATATTTTCTCTTTATATTGCTAGGTATTTTTTTTCATCATTGACATATTTTATTTCATTATATATTTATGTATTTATTTTCGAAACGGCAGCTAATTTTCAACTGGAAAATTTAATCCACATGCAAGCAAAAATAGTTTAAAACAAACTATCTCTGTTTTATAACACAAAAATCTTGAACTGACATTTTTTTATAGAAAAATGCCTTACTGGCACATGTGACAAGATAAAAAGGAATTAAATTGCAACTGGAAGAGTCAGCTTACAAGATTAATTCAAAAACAGAATATATGTCATAGCTAGACTAATCAAAATCGGAAAAGAAAGAAAAAACTTTTGATGTTATCCTTCTTAACAGTATGTTTATGAAACTTTTATCTGATGTTGTTTTATATTCTTTCCTTTTAGTTTTAATGATATTGATTGCTAAGTTTTAAAAATTCTTAAGCTTTCACAGCTGTTTTAATTATTTAAAATATAATATTATCAGTTTGTTAATTGTATTTAAAAAATGTATATTTTAGGATCCTATCTCATTTATTTCAAAGTCTTAATTTTAAACTTGATATATATATATATATTACATTATGCATTATATATTACATTATATATATTACACATTTGCTGCCTCTTGCATGAAAATGTGATGATAGTTAATGCCGCACTGTAGAAGTGGGTTTTTCCCAGAAGCCGATTTACTTTTTATAACAAAGAATCAGTGAAAGATTTTCCCGCGCCAGCGCGTGACTAATTGTTGGACATCACCCCACATCACGCGTGAGCGGACACTTGAGTTGGCGCCATATTAGGCGCTTTCGCGTGAGCGACAGCGAACGTGTTAACACGAAAATACTATCATATATATTGTCTCAAACAATGATGAAAGAAATTGTTATAGACTATATACATTGGGTTAGTGATATTACAGCGTTTGAAGGAATTGGCAGGATTTACGATGACTGGATACATGGTTGCAATCGAATATCTGAGATAACATCATGGAGCGAATGGTGGAAATATGAAGAGAATTCTAAAGGAAACTTTCTACAATTAAAAAACACTCATTAGAAAGAAAGAATGTTTATTCTTTATATTCCATATTATGAACCCACTTTCCACAACACTTAAACTCGGAAGACCTTACAATGGCGTCAGTAATTTGATGTTATGAAGAATACAATCATATCAAATCGATGTTTTTAAAACGAAGCAGCCGTGAGTTATGTAAGTAATCAAAAAACAAGAAGACGAAGACACTCCACCATGATCCCAACTTTTAGGTTTATGGTTTTTAACGTTTCGATGGAAAAGTCCCCACCGCCATCCAATGAACACCAAGACAATATGCACAAACTGGCAAGAAAATAATAACAGAGCTGCCAACTTCTACGCCTATTTAAATCTTATAAACATGTTTCGAACCACAAAAATATTTTAGTAAAATGTATACCAAATATATTCAATGTTATGTATTACAGAACATATTCTTAATTATTTACTAAACTTTCTGTTTCTAATGTGTTTATTTGACTGTAAATAGGCGTAGTAGTTGGCAGCCATGTAATAACAATAATAATAATTACAATCAAAACAGTAATCTGTTTTAGGAAAAAAACAGATGCAGTAAACAGGCAACATCGCCAACTGCCAACCCGACAAATTGTTACAAATAATAATTAACCAAAAACTAAACAGCCAACATATCATACAGATACTATCGATACACTACAATAAAAATCAAAAGATTACAAGTGCAAATTTATAAGGAATTGCAACAATAATATCGATATTTACAGTTGAAAAGAACTGAATATTCAGAATTTATAAACCAGTCTATCGCAAATTTGTTAGCTGGAAGTTTCGCTTAATAAATAGTATTATAGCTCTTTAAACTGAAACTATAATACATAATGAAACTACCGTCATAAAATACAGTATATGCTGCTGACGTACCATCTGACATATGAGATCCATCAATGTATATGATTGAATAGAACGATTTTGGAACACTATCTGCCACATCTATAATAACATCAAGATTGTACAGACAGTTAAAATCTGGAAAATCAAACGTTTTTAATTTATTCATAACATCCTTTCCATTAATGACTACGTTATCGTGTTTAATATTATCACGATTATGTAATACAGCATATCTCAGCATATTTCTTAGTCGCGTTAATTATTGTGATTAAAATTTTCATAATACCTGTTAGCACATGTAAAGCTTCAGTGTAAAAATTTCTATACGTTATAGACTTTCTAAAATAAGATAGAAAATTGAGATAACATTAATTAAATAAAATTATTTTTAATTTTCAAATAGTTGGTCTTTTTAACACTTTCCAACGAAGTTGGAAAGTGTTTATGCACTCGGTTTGTCTACCCGTCTGTCCGTCTGTCCGAATGGCCGTATGGCCATCTGTCTGCGCTCTAACTCCCCTAAATATACTCGGATTGCTCTGAAATTTTTATATGTTATTGATGTTTACCTTAGCACGAACCCTATTGAAAATGAAGTTTTTACTAAGTTTAGTTTATTTACACGGATAGTCAAAATTTTCCGATACATTACGGCCAATGGGAAAAAATAGTTTCAAATGAATTTTAAAGGTGTTACACCCTGTTAAACTTATTCAAATTTACATGGATTCGCAAAGTGCACTAAAATATGCATTATGTAAAATATGCTGTCAAAATAATAGTTATTATTCATTTAAAGGGCCACTTAAAAGAGTTCTATTATACAATAATAAAGGAGGAAATTGTTTGCGACATATTTTAATAATGTTAAACGGTTTCAAGTATTATAAAATTAATATACGCCGCTGACACTTGATATTTAACGCATAATATGAAGTGGAAAGCTTTTACAGGGACACACAAAATATTTCAAACCTTATATTTTTATCCGAAATACTGTGTACTATCGATGATAGGTGATGGATGGTTGAAATGCATTTTCAATTATGACATGCGCTTTTAAGTTTTACAAAATGTCTGCAAATTATATGGTGTATATAAATGTTATAGTTGATATACAGGGTTACAAAAAAGAGCTCATAAAGTTTACTAAATATGAGAGTAATTAACTTAAAATTGGTAGTCATGCATTTTTACGTTAAATAGCTTTCAGTTTACTAAGAAATGTTTGTAGAATATAGATAAAATAATATACAGGGTCACGCAAAGAATTAGCTACATGGTCACTCATATGTGATAATTTCTGGAAATGTGATTTAAATAGCTTTAAGAATGTGTTTGTTTGAACTAAATTTTAACAAAATACTGGCATGTAGTAAAGATACTGAATAAATTACAGGATGAACAAAAGCATTGAAGTATTTTCCATCTATTAGAATAAAGTGCTGCAAAAGAAATTTCAGCCAGTTAGGCATTTTCTTGCTAAACTAAATTTTCCCATTATATTGTATATATATATCAAACGACGGATCAAATACAGGGCTGTTCAAAAGTATTTTAATACATATTTGGCTATGAACAGTAGCATCTTATTTCCCTAAATAACAAACTTTTGTCAAAGATTTCAGGACGCGTTGGAAAGTGTTTCGTAATTTATGCTTAACCCATGATTTTTTTTACTTGTTTAATTTTTATAAGATCTCCAATGAAAATTTGGTCCATTCGAAAAATTTTACTTTCTCTGCAACAAAGACACTGCATCTTTTATTTTTAAAATTGAATGAGTTTTGCTAACGGAAAAAAATGACTCTTACCACTTTTATGCGTACATTAACCCCTTGGGGACGAGCGACACATATATGTGCCGCAAAAAGGCTTAAGATGCCTTATTTATAGCCACCAGTAAAATTTTACAGTAAAATTTGCCTTATTTAATCGGAGCGTTTTCTCGATTTAATAAGACACAAATTTCTGTTTATAAAAACCGGTGACAAAACATTAAAAATTTCGTTAAAGGCTCCAGTCGCGAAGGGGTTAAAAGAATATTTAAACAATAAAAAACAGAGATCATTTATAAATTGATGATAATCAAAAACGAAAAAATCTATATGTTTTTAGGGAAATCTAAAAATTTGAAAGCTGTGGCAATTAATAATTTTTCTATAAATGATTTCTAATAAATTTTCTTAAAATTTGTAAAATATCAGAAATATAAAATTAATTAAAAAAAAAGACAGAAGGTAGCATTGATATTTTTTTTGTCTTTGCTTTCGAAAGAAATAGAATATCGGGAGCTAATAACGGTTTAAACCTTATGTTATAGAAATAAGCTGTCCGAGATTTAATTTTACTGTCAGTTTCTTTGATGTACTATCTCTGTTTACACTTTTAGAGAGAGTAAGAAGAGACCCGAAGACTTTTAGAGGGGCGATTTTTTTCCCTTATTTTATTTCCTCTATCAGCTGCAACATAAAAATTTTAAAAGGATTGATCGATGGCCCTCAGCCTTTAGGGGAAAAACATACTTTATTTAAAAGCACATAAAAAATTACCTAAGCTACTTTATCTACGGTGTGTACTCTTTCATATACTACGTATAATTTTTTAAAATGTCATATGAATATTTTTTAGCATTTTTTTCCGAAAATAATTTTTTCAGTTGAAACATTTGAAACGAGAATATTTTTCGCATCTGCTAATCCCTTTTAAAATATATTTTATACAGATACAGATGCTGAATCCATAAAGAAACAATATTGGCATAATATTATTTAGTTTTCTATTATTTATACAATCGTGTCAATGTTGACATAAAATATTTTCTAATAAATTAAATGTTTACAATATGTTAATATTGCACTCGTATTCGCAATACATATATTGCCGTTTTACTGACAAAAAAATTCTATTGCTAATATTTCTATAGTAATGGTGTTTCATTGTAGTATTTCTAAATAAATTAAAATATTTTTTGTATTTCTTCATTATCCAGTGGATTACTTTCCGAAAATAACTGTAAGAGTCAATAACCAAATAAAGAATGTTGGTTTGAAATCTGAAAAATGTAAGAAATTCGTAAAGGTAGCAGTCAATAAAGCGATTCAACTGTATATTAGAGGTTATATTTAGAAGTTGATCAGTGAGTTGACAAGGAAGGTCACCATATGGGCATACTCCGAAAAATGCAAAAATATTACCGAATGCTCTTCTCTTAAGGATATATCCGTTTATATATATAATCGGTGGAACTACGAAACAGCGTTCGTAAAAAATAATGAAATTTTCGTTATTTGGCGATTTTTCATCGGTTGGTGATGGAATGCAATTTCAAATAATAATAATAATAATAATAATAATAATTTTTGTGTCAAATACACTTTAAAGGAGAAAAAGTTTCATGTTGAATTTTTTCAGATAAATTTAATTTAAATAACTTTAGTTTTATAAGTTTTAGTTCGTTTTAACTATAATGTTATTACTTCGATATTTATATGCATTTATGTTCAAATTTATCCACCAAAATTTGCGATTTAAAATAAAATTGATAACTTAAATTATTTAAATTGTTTCAAGCTCAAAGTCCAATTGGGCATTGTCGATTCGATTTTTTGCTATGGAAACATCTGGCTTTTATTTTTGAGTAAGCTTAAATATATAAAAATAATTTTTCTCAATATGAACTTTTTTATATGAAAATATTTTTCCAATGTAATTAAATAACCACAGCAACAAGCAATACATATATGTAATACAGTATATAATTATACATTACATTAAACTCTCCCATTGTTTGTGTTTAAATTCGTTAAAAACCATTTACACCCATTCTAAAAATCCAACTGTTTCAGTTGCATTAATATCGTTTGTTTTTGGTAAGGAAAAGTACTGCTCACCAAATTGCGTGACACTTTCGTTTTTTCACGCCAAATATTCGAAAATATTTTATTTTTTATATACTTTCTAATGTAATTCCGCCGTTAATTTTGACTGATCCTTCATTACATACATAAGTAATTTAATTAGTATTGTTTTTCAAAAAATTCTGAGTATGTTCGGTATGGAGACCTTCTTTGTTAGCATTATGTTTACCTGACCCCCAATGATATGAAAATAGGAAGGATTTACTGCAGGAAAACAGAATGGTAAATTTACCAGTCAACTACTAAAATCGAGTTTGCAGATGTTTTCCACCAAGATATGACTTTACAGACCAGTATCATTTTAATATGCGAATCGAATTTTAAACAATCCGGGAATTTTAACGGTCAACACGATAAGGTGAAATTTTATCCAGCCACCTACCGGTCTAACAATTTTGTTGCCAAAGATTTTTGAGCCGATTCCAAGTTTAACGTTAATTACCGATTTTAAGTTCATTAGAACATACTACATGATTAAGTAGAAATTAACATAAAAAATATCAGTTTATCAGATGAAATCAAGTGTCATTTAAACCTTTTCTGCTGCGCTATTGGATTTACACATACAAGCGTGACAATATAATGTTAATGGTAATGTTAATGTTAATATTCTTAATTCATTACGTTTCTTGGTAAAACTTGTTTGTTGAATATGAGAATATTTACTTACGTCAGTTGAAAGCAATAAAAAGCATCTAAAAACACAACATTCCGGGTTGAAACAACTTATTGATGTTTGGTTAAGGCGCCACACAAGTCACTGAAAAAGACCCGCATGATAATGTTAAGTCTATGGGGGCGTTATTTTTAAATATCTCGCTCAAATTTTTATATATTTTTACATGATTTTTTTTTTTTTTTGTTGCATAGGATAGCTGAGGGCGATCTAGAATCGCTCTAGTTTTTACTTTTTCAATTTTGGTTTCAGATTTTTTTTTTTAATTACTTTAACTTTCAGAACTAGTTTGAACCTGTTGTGAAATTGAAACTATCCTAATATTTAAAAAAATGTAACCAAAATCGAAAAAGTAAAATCTAGCCTGGTTGTAGATCGTCCTCAGCTATCCTATGAAAAAAAAATGTTGAAATTTGAGAGAGATATTCGAAAATAACGCCCCCATAACATTATCATCCGGGTCTTTTTCGTGACTATAGTGTTGCATCTTAATGAGGTTTCTAAAAATAGAGAACGCTTCTTTTAATTATATAGAGAGTAAGAGATTATTGTACATTTTTGTTCCTGGTTATATTATATATTCTAATATTTATAAAACGTCTTTTTTTCTTATACCCTACTAGGGAGGCTATGCTCGCCAACCCCCTGCGTAATCGCTTCGCGATTCCAAGTTGTAGGCTACATCTGCTTGCTGCGCTCGCCAATACACCATGGAATCGTTTCGCGATACCTTATTTTCCATACACTCAATTTTGGAATTCCTCTCATAAACATACACTTATTAAAATACCGATCAATAAATATCCATAAAAACCAGGAAAATCTACCGAAATAGCAGCATAAGAGAAAAAAAGGAAGTGTACTCATTTCCAAGTCCACCCGAGACAAAGCCCTTTCCTGATTGGTCTATTCGACTCATGGAAGGTATGGTTTACCCGGACGCCTTATTTCCGGAAACCTTACACATCAGCATCATTCCAGGAGTCATTCCTGGAGATTTCTTTAAGGCTAGGTTTTTTTTCTTTACTATAGAAGGAAAAGTCTTTTGATAGTATGAAGAACAACATTTGAAACATTTTTGCAATTGAAATTATAACTTTGAATAAAATGGTTTAACTTATTCGGGTCTGGTGTGCTATTAATAGTACATGTCTTTTCATCGAGTATTATTTTGTCTGAACAATTACTTAGTTACTTTCGACATATAAAAATGACAGTATATGGATGTGCCTTTCTAATTATAATTTCCTTTATGTTTCAACATTTAAAAATAATAATAAAAGTTTACCTAATTCTCTTTGCACCATTGGAGATTCGTTTATTTTATACATATATTTCACTCTTTAAATTTAAAATGTAAGTTATTTTTCTGAACCAATTATGTGTGATAAAACGAAAAAATAGAAAGTTTTAATACCCTCTGAAATTCTGTTGTAATGCATTGTTTTCCAAACGTCTTCAAAAACTTTTCCTTAGCCTATTATCATATGAATATAAATTAAATAGTGCACAAAAATAAGTACATTTGTTCAATTTCTCACAATCAGATAATCTTTTAACTTCAGTTAGCGTGTTTGGATAGCTACAATAAACATTATTAAAATAAAAGTAATTTTGTTCTGATAATGTGAAAAAAATGAGCCCGAAATGGTTAAGAATCAATTATTGTAGAACAAACGATAAAAGAGTACTCTCGGTTTCAAATCTTTGACGAGGATATTTCTATTATGTTTCAAAAACAGAAAAAGATACATTTCTTCAACCGAATGACTTATAAAACTTACTTTAAATATACGAGGTAGAACCCGTCGAAATTCGACGAAAGAAAATCTAAAAAAGAACTGTTTCATTGATTTATAAGAAATCTACAAAATTAGTTACAGTAAAAAATACATCTTACAATGGTTAGTCTAACTCTCAAACTAATATTATTTTAAGCTAAAATTAACAAAAACCTATAAAACTCATTTATCCAAATTATTAAACGAAATAAAATGGAAATTCACCGGATTTTAATAACAAACGATATTTTTGAAATACATACGCATTTTAATTTCTTTCTTTCTTTCTGTTTTTTTTTTTTTTTTTTTTTTTTTTTTTTTTAAGAGAAAATGGAGTGATTCTGTTGCCACAACTACAAAATTGGTACTAAAAACTAAAAAAAAAATTAATATTTCAAATATAAATTAAGATACAGCTTTCAAACAAATTGCATTTAAAAGTAAATTTTGTTCTCTATACGACGATGTAAAAATTTAAAATTTCTGGTGTTCAGAAGTATAAAATTTGTAGTAGCGTATTTTGCAAAACCGAAATAGCAGGAAAAAATGTTACCATTCGCAAAATATCGTACGCGTTGCGCACAGATACGTTTGGCCTTTATACAGCTCATATTCAAAATATTAGAATAATTGAGAAAAAGTAATAAGAAAAAATTATTTGTCATTTATTTATTTTTTATACTAAGTAAATGCAATTAAATTTCTTATAAATTAAATCTGGAATGTTTAGATAAGATTTTAACATTTATAAAATATAAAATACAGCACAATAAATTAGGTATACAGCTTCCTTAAACACACCAGAATATTAGAATAAAATTTAGAGTGGTTCAAAATATTAGAATATTTTATTTTACGCAACAATATTACCTTATGAATATGAAGTAAATGGTAGTTAATATTTTGTAGCATCCCCTTTAGCTTTCATAACAGCGTACAATCGATCTTGCATACTATATACAAGGTGTTTACAAACATTTCTATCAATATTAGCCCAAATAGACTTTATACGTGCCACTAACTCATTTTTACTTGAAGAAGGATTTTCTTGAAGTTTTTTCTTCATTATACACCATAAGTTTTCGATGGGATTAAGATCTGGTGAATTTGGTGGCCAAGGAAGTACCTTAATGTTGCGTTGACGGAACCAATTCTTAGTTGACACCGAGGTATGCGGAGACGCTAAATCTTGTTGAAAGATGAAATCATCTTCAAATAAATCTTCTGATGATGGAATCATGTAATATTCTAAAATTTCTTGATATATCAGAGAGTTAGCCTTTTCGTAGACGATGCATAACTTTCCAGGTCCTTCTGCACTCATACAACCCCAAACCATGACACTAGCAGCAAATTTTACGGAACGTTTAAGGCATTCTTTATCAAATGCTTCTTGCTTCATTCTCCAAACTCGAATACCTTGATTACCATATGAAACACAAAACATACTTTCATCACTAAATAATATATTTTTCCAATCTTCATTGCTCCATAAACGTCTTGATTTACACCAATTCAATCTTATACGCTTTTATCTTGAAGTCATGAGAGGTTTTGTTTTCGGTACACGAGATTCAAATTTAAATTTATGGAGACGTCTTAATGTTGTCGATGTAGAAACTTCAACTCCTTCTTCTTTTCATTTTCGGTGCAAGAATCGCACACTTTTAAAACGGTTTTTCTTAACTATACGCTTCAGTTTCCTGTCATCTCTAGCAGATGTTTTTGGTTTTCGGCCACCATTTCGGCGATAATTTTGAAATTTTCCAATTTTTGAATATTGTGTTAGTATTTTACTAACGCTCGATTGCGAACAATGTAAATAATTCGCTATAAAACATTGATTTTTACCGTGCCGATACAAATCAACCATACGAAGTTTAGTAGATTCAGGAATATCACTCACACGGCCCATTTTAAGACGAAAAAGAAACAAACTGCAAAAAAGAATACTGATTTTAAATAAAATAGTCTGAATTTAATCAATGATGCCACCAGTTAAGAATTGGTAATAATTAAAGGAGAATTAATGTGAAATATTCTAATATTTTGAACCACTTGAATAAATATTCTAATATTTTGACTTTTCAAAATAATTTTTTTTGCAATTAATCTTTTCAAAAATGATATTAAATTTAAGATAACAAGTAAGTTTAATCAACAATAAGTTCTTAATAAAAATATCGTTTGCATATTTTCATTAAAAGACATTAAATTGCCAAACGATATTTTCAATTTCTAAAAAAAAGGTAATTATTCTAATATTTTGAATATGAGCTGTAATACACTGTAAAAAAAAAAAAAAAATCTGTAAAGGTACTAAATATTTTCTAGGAAACTGGGATTCCAAGAACTTTCCATGTAACGATAACAGGAAAAATTCATGTAATCGTTTCTGAAACTTGAATTTTTGCTGTTACCGTTACAGGAAAAGTTCTTGGAATCCCAGTTTCCTAGAAAAAGTTTAGTATCGTTACAGATTTTTTTTACAGTGTATAGATAGTAAAAGGCGAAAGTTTATAAAGACCGAAAATTACAAAAGAAAGTGCTCTGAAACTGTAATATGAGAAAAAATACTCATTAATCCCTTCCGGCTCGGAGTAAATCTGTTTGAAATGATTAAAACTGCAACCAGAATTTATAAAAGAATTTATTAGGAAATACGAACTTGATTATTTTGACTATAAAAAAAAATTCAAGAGGTTACTAAAAATTTTTTAGTAAATTTGTATTCCATAGAGTTTTTTAGTAACCATTACAAACTTTTTTTTTTGCAAGTGAAACAAACATTTCTTTCGTAAACTGAACAAAAGAATTTTTTGTATAACTAACTTAAAACTTTTTAGTATGAGCCACCAAGCAAATTTTAGTAATAGCTCCAAAATTATTTTTAGTAACCATTACGTGTGCCCGAAAGGCAGGAGCTTACTTCGAGCTGCATCCAGTGAGTAAAAAGACAGACTTCTGAAACGGAAGATTTCCGTAAAGTCGCAATAGATGGTAGCACCAAACATTGCTACCCGCTCTATTTTGACATGATTCTAAAGGGGAGGGAAAATTCAGAGATCATTACCCATGGTAACTGCTAACACTGGATTTTCATAATCCCTTTATTTAACAAGTACTTACATTGCATACATTCGGTGCATATTTGGTGGCGTCCAGCATCGAACCCAGGTACTTTAAGCCTGCAGTTTGGTGCTATGACCACTAGGCTATCACGGCCACACCAAGTAAGTTTAGTAATAGCTATTAAAAATGTAAAACTATTAACTCTATTTGTTGCTAGCTTTTTTCTAGTAATTCTCACAGGTGCCTTGTAACCGAGTAAGATTACAAAAAAAATTTTAATAATTACAAGGATCATTAAATTTTTTTTTAGTAGATCGACTCTTTTTTTTACAGTGCAGGTATGCTATGAAAGTAAAATTTTAATTAAATATTCTCGGTGTAAGTAAAATTAAAATTAGGAGTCCTATTTTAGGGACAAAACGGGCCCGAAAGGAATAACCGCTTCCCGTACGTCATATGGACAACATGTTTTTTTTGCCAAGTATAATGACTTCAAATCGTGATTTATTATTCTCACCAGTAAATTTTTATTATAAATTTTGCATTTTTTCTATTTACGCAAAAATTTCCGTTTTGAAAAACCTGTAATAAAAGATAAAAAATTCTATTAAAAGCCGAGAAAAATAGGCGTTTCCTGGAAAGTTTCTTCAAAAATATTAATCTTAACTATTTAAAAGAATAGAAAGACTGCATATGGAAGTGAATACTAGTACTTCTACTAATACTGTACACTGTAAAAAAAAAAATCTGCAAAGGTACTAAACCTTTTCTAGGAAACTAGGATTCCAAGAACTTTTCCTGTAACGGTAACAGCAAAAATTAAAGTTTCAGAATCGATTACATGAATTTTTCTTGTTATCGTTACATGAAAAGTTCTTGGAATCCCAGTTTCCTAGAAAATGTTTAGTACCTCCACAGATTTTTTTTTACAGTGTACTAACTAGTCGTTAGAAACCACCGTAATACTTACCCATCATAGATATGCATACCATAATAATGAAAATAGAACATCTGAAAACCATTTATAAAATGTATCACAATTCCATAATAATAAGTTTAAACGTCTATTTAGATATTTTTAATACATATTATGATCTATTACGGAATTGCGGGTTTTATTTGATTTTTGATGATAATTTTTTGATCGACGGAATAATCGAGTAAAATCGAATCCTTATAACCTCCATAAATACTAATTATATTAACTAAGAATTTACTGCGTTAGAATAAGGGTTTCATTTCAAATTAAACTATATCTCTGAATCGAAATTTGAATGAAATACAGGGTCAAAAAATACAGAGTAAAAAATCGAAAAATGTGAAAAATAGGATTAGAAATATCTCAAAAATTAATCATCCGATCGACTTCATTCTTTATGCAAAATTTATCTTTTTTATTGTCTTTTACGTCCATTCCTTAAAATAAAAATATTCAAAAAGTTTTATATACCTTTCATCAGAACGAATATTTTGAGAGTCCGGAAAAAACGATTCCTGATAATCGACGTTATTGATATTCAATAGGCTTCTTTCAATTCTTACATACTAAGTACATACCAAATTTCAAGCCTCTATCTGAATTTGTTCGGCAGATAAAAAGTTTGCAGGTACACGCAGACAGACAGACACACAGACAAACGGACGACAATTTTTTTTAAATATTTTTTCGTAATTCACTGTATGAAACATGTAAACCCGTAGAAAATTTTTTTTTCGATTTTCAAAACGATTGCAAGACTTACCCTATACTACCTATGATAGGTAAGTAATTGTAATAGTGCAAATATAAAAGCGTTTTTATGTAAAAACGGTTATAAAACTATTTTAACAAAACTTTCTACAAGTGTATAGTTTATATAAATGAAAATCTTACCAGCTAACAATTACACCTATTGTTAAAAGTTTTTTTTTCTTTTTTACTTTTTTTCTTTTTTTCTTTTTTACTTTTTTTCATTTTTTTTTTTTTTTTTTTTTTTTAATTAGAAAATCACAAATCATTTCTAATGCATCGAATATTTATTTGCATACTGACACCTTTTGTAATTACAAAAATGTAACATAGACAAAATCTTAAAAGGTATTATTTGACGCAGATAGAAATGATGTTAATTATAATTATTACGATTTTGCTTTAAAAGTTCGCAAAACGTTTCTTTAAAAAACCCTTTTAAAAAGAATAATGTATTAATGTTTACATGTAAGTGTTTGAAAAAAAGTGAAAGGTTTAGGAGTTGCTTGCGAAAGGTTTTCCTATTAATTCCGTGTTTTTGTAAGGATTTAAATGTCAAAAACCAATGGCTATTTCACAATAAGCCTTGTATGTTGTCAAAACAAAAACATATTTTATCTGAAAAGTACAGTAAGTATTTCCGTAAACAACACTCTCTATATCAATACCAAGGTTAAGTGCACTAATTTCTCAATCAATATTTTTAGTCAAAGGGATCCCGAGAAAATAATAAGCAATTTATGTACTCTTATTTCTTATTGAATGTTGTTTTCATAAGTATAAAAACTGAGAAATAAATTTAATTTTTAAACAAAAAATGAAAATAACTTTAAAAAAAAAAACGACATGCTTGCTAAATTGCACAAAAACTCTCATCACACTCTTCATTTTCATTTATTCATTGTACATCAATAGCAATTTCAGAGATAGTTGTATCGCACAATAATGTTTTAATTTTTTTTTTTTTTTTTACTCAAATTTGTTACAGTATGAAAAGATGTAATTTTCTAATTGATTTTTCAGTTATATCTTCATATACTAGAATTAGAAAAAGTATGTTTACAAGTGTGTATCTGATGAAAGTACAAAATTTTAATGTTTTTAGGCATTATAAATTAATAATTTTTTAGCTAGTCCATCGCAGATTATAAATCTTCGAATATTCTTCATCTACACAATTTTATACACTGTAAAAAATCTTTTAAGGTACTAAATATTTTCTAGGAAACTGGGATTCCAAGAACTTTCCGTGTAACGACAACAGGAAAAATTCACGTAACCGATTCTGAAACTTGAATTTTTGCTGTTACCGTTACAGGAAAAGTTCTAGGAATCCCAGTTTCCTAGAAAAAATTTAGTACCTTCACAATTTTTTTTTTTTTTTTTTTTACAGTGTATGCGTGTTATAACAATACTGAATTTCATTAATAACACTTCGCTAAGAAAAGGCCAAATGTTTTTGAAGCTGAGTCAATGAAGTATTTTAAAGATTAAAATAAGAATATATATGTGTAAAATGCTGCTCTATAACAATACAATATGTAATGGCTAATGCTTCATATATCATTTACCAAGAGCACGGAATCGTAAAAGGTTCAATTAGCGATCATCAGTAGCATACTGTGCTCAGACAAAATATGAAATCTTTAGAAGATTTCCCAATCAAATCAAACGCAGACGATATCTTTTTTAAATAAACTAGACGGTTGCCCGCCCTCAGTAGCCCGAAGACTATCTGAATGCCAGTTCTACAACCCCACACATTCACGTTTCTGTGCCATGTCTCGTCAGTTTCCGGCAGATATGTTTGATCGGTGTTCTGGGGTTTCGTTTGCATATCTTTTTTTATTGTTAATGAAGAGGTCTTCCATTTGTTCTTCCATCTGTTCTTCTTTCTGTTCTTCCATCTGTTCTTCCATTTGTTCTTCCATTTGTTCTTCCATTTGTTCTTCCATTTGTTCTTCAATTATATTCGACGATTCACTGTTTGAGAGCCTATCTGTCCTTTTATTTATAGAAGTTCAAAATGAAAAAAGATTTTCTTAGCAGACGATTTTTTGTGATAAATACATTATCTGTTTTATATTTCTTCTGCTTTATTCCTTTTATTTATAGAGTTCAAAATGAAAAAAGATTTTCTTAGCAGACGATTTTTTGTGATAAATACATTATCTGTTTTATATTTCTTCTGCGTTTACCTAAGCTGTGTAAAATCTCTATAAATAAAAGGTATAGAGGATGAGAGCCTATCTGTGCCTCAATTATCCTCAGAATTCCTTTTATATATATAGATTTATTCATGCTTTACATCAAGTAAACAATTTCACAAATACTTTGGTCTAAACTTCGTACCGACGCAATATGCCGTCATAATAAAACAGAAAGATGATATAACAAGAATAGACTTTCACTTATTAAACGCTAATGTCACATGATGATAAGGTTCTGTTTACACCAAAAAAAATGTAGAATTCTACCACACAAGTCAGAGTAATTTAGATATCAATCAATCTGTGCAGGAATGCAGGATTTTACAACAATGTTTTTCGTTGCCAAATATAGTTTTTAGAAAGCGGAAACTAACCAATACGAAATTGAACGGAAAAAAAATAATTATCTCAGTCGATCGGATAAGTATCTTATGTAATCAAGCCAGAATGCTCATCGCAATGAATTGAGGTAAATTAAATGCTTTTTGTAGAACGTAATTAAGGTATTAATAAATGAATGAAAGAATAAAAATAAATTAATAGGGTTTTAGGGAAAGTGTTAATTTTTTAACAAATTAAAGTATTTTTTAATAAAAAAATAAAGAGCGTCCAGGTTAAAGATATAGAATTAAAATATAATAAATATGTTTAGATGTTATTAAAAGACAGGGAAAATTTAGATATTATAAGAATTTGGAGATAATTAATGACGAAAGATTCTTATGACTACACACACGCACGCACCCACACACATACAGGGTGTCCAGTAAATGACTGACCCATTTAGAATGTAAATAACAAAAAATCGGTTTGAGATAAAAATGCGCAGTTTGGTGTATTGTTATCAGAAAATCAATAAATTTGTAAAAATGCACTTTCTTCAAATAGTTCTAATTTCGGCCAACAGATGGCGCTAGGTGCAACAGGCTGCCGAAATTCAGACATTATTCTAGTTTTCAAACGCATGAGCTTTCGACTCATTTTGAAGAGTCGAATCCCAGTCGACATGTTGAATTGACTCTCGACTCACCTGCAGAAATAGAGTTTGTTAGATGGAAAGCTATTTAAAATAATATTTATGATTGAATAACGTATATTGTACTTAATAAAAATCAGCAAAACATGCTTTTTAATAAGCATCGATTTTTCACACTTATACCATAAAAAATTGTATTGAAAAAATGTTTTTGTAATCGGTTAACTGATTCTCCTTTTTTCGAATAACAAATTGAAAATATGGGATAAACACAGTTTTTTAAGTTAAAAAAATTGTTATATTTAATCTAAACATTCCTTCCATTAAATAGTAAAGAATTGTATAGAAAAAAAAAATAGTGGTGTCAAAAAGCTTTGAGGGATGGATCAAGCAAACTCTTCTTGCCTGTACGATGTACAGTGAAATCAGTTAAGTGATTAAAACAGTGGTACGCAAATAGTGTTGGGGCAAGTTCCCTATCTAAAAAAAAGCGAGGCAATGACTTATAAATCGGTACATAAAACTATAATAACTCTTAGAGTGAAGGAATCCATTTATAACAAATTTTGTTTATAACATAAAAATATTTATTTTGGCGGAAAAAGTAACATATGAAACCACCTGCTAAGACGGAAACCTGCCTAAAACAAAATATTGTTAATTTTTCCGAAAACCAAATCTATCCCTATTTTATATTCATATTTTGACATTTGAAATAAAAATTTTAATTTTAATTGAAAATTTTATTACGAAAGCCACGAGAGAATTTTAGAAAACCATTACACACATCTCTCCTTTCCCTTTTCCCCCACTGAAAACACATCTATGCTGAAATGGAAGGATGTTTAAAAAGAGAAAAAAAATGCATCACACCTGTTTTATATCCTACGAACTAACCCATTTCAAAATTTCATTATAAAGAGCATTATAGATCCTGAAATATAATTTTCGTCATCTCTCCCCCTCCCCCTTCCTAAACTATTCTTTATGCCGAAAAGAACGAAAAAGAATTCTGAAAATTCCTCTTGTTTCTGATTTGGAACAAGAAACATCAAAAAAGTGATACAAAAACTTTTTAAAAATTATACAGGGTGAACATAAAGTCCCAGACCATTTTGCGGAAATAATTAATGCATGGATATATAGGCGAATGATAATTCAAGGATATGCTGACAAGAGAAGAACGAATTGCGGTTGTAGGGGCACATTTGCGTGGTCAGACATTCGAGAAGGTCAGGGAAACGTTTCGTAGAAAATCTGGAGGAGAGTCTCCAACACGAAGAAATATCCGAAAAATGGTGAACAAATGGTGGATTTTTTTTGCGTGGGGGTTCATCAAGGAACAGGTCTACAAAACTAAAGTTACAAATGTGACAGTCCTAAAACAACGCATAAGCCAAGCCTGCGATATGATCACCGTGGGGATGTTGGGAAAAATGTTTAGAGCTACACTGAACCGATGGGAAACTTGTTTCGAACTTGATGGACATCACGTTGAAAAGTACTAATATGCTGTATAATACTACTGAAATATAAAATTCATGAATAATTTTTTTCTAGAAAATGGGCTGGAACTTTATGTTCACCCTGTATATGAAAAACACCGATGTTACAGTAATTTGGTAATATTTATATTTATAAAATCGAACTAAAATAAGCAGAACTATGATGATTAAGAATCTATGATGCTTTCTGTAATGAAATTTGGAAAGAGGGCGACTCGCAGGATATAAAAACAGGTAAGTCTTTTTTTTTTTTTTTAAGCATCCTTCCATTTCAGCGAAGATGCATTTGCGGTCAGGGTGAGGCGAGAAAAGTGTTGTGTGTAAAATTTAAAATTTGTCTTAAAATATCTCGTGGCTTTCATAAAAAAAAATTTCGCATGTGTCAAATATCAAAATATGAATATAACGTAAGGATGATTCGATTTCCGAAAAAAAGAAAAATGTTTCGCTTTAGACAGGTTTTTGTCTTAGCAGGTAGTTCCGTATGGCACATTCTCCGTCGTGATCAATAAATTTTTATGTTTAAGACAGGATTTGTTATATACGATATATAGACGAACCATTATTCTAAAGTTTAATATATTTTTATGTGCCGATTTATAAATCACTGCCCGCTTTTTTTTTTTTTTTTTTTTTTTTTTTTTTTTTTTTTTTTTTTTTTTTAACAGGGAATTTGCTAACGCTGTTTGCATACCACTGTTTTAACCACTTAACTGATTTTCCTGTATGACATACGGACAAGAAGAGTTTACTTAATCCTTCATTTAAAGCTTTTTGACACCACTAAATTTTTAAAATACAATTTCTTACTATTTGATGAAAAAAATGTTTAGATTAAAAATCTTCACGGGATTATACGACATGTACTACTATGTTTACACACTTAACAGTTTCAGGATAATTCCTCATGTATTTTTCTAGATATTTAAAAAATGTTTAAAATCGCAAGTGGGCGGTAACCCTTGGTCATATGGTGTATACATTCAGTAAACAAAAAAAAATCATACCCAAAATTTTATCTTTTTCGTTGAGATTTGTGAATAAAAATTCCATTTAATTCTCGTAAGTTAAATTCTAGAACGACCGCTGAAGAAATGCACCTAGACAAAAGTGCTGAAAAAATTATTTTCAAGGCACATACAACCAAAATGGTAGGTAAATACCTTTTAGTAACTGGGAGAAAATAATATAAGAATACGTATAGATTTCTTTTTGTGTGTATGTGAATGGTAAATTTATTATTACAAAGTCAAATAAATAATATCAACTACACACATTTTGTAAAATACTGAGTTTTTCATTCGTGCTGCTTCTGAATTGCGTGCCTAAGGCTCACTGAACTTTCTTAACTTAATAATATTTTTGAAATACACGAAGTGACAATCGAAATTTCGGCAACATATTACGGGCGTAGCCAGGAATTGATTAAGAAAGAAGACAGAATGTTAAGTAGCCGCAAAGAATATCAAATTCTTCGTTTAAGCTGAATTTTACTTAGAAACAAAATTTCGTCAGAAAATTCGGAAGAAATTATATAATTGTCTTTAGCTCAATACATATATATATATGGGATTTAATTGAATAATGTATTGCTTAATGAAAACTGATATTCTTCAAAGAATAAAAAAAAAACAATAATAGATCATCAAATATACACTTAACATTCAAATAACATTTTAGAATAACTGAACAATAGTTAACGCAAAAAGCTTCTTCAGGCCTTGCGTTAAAAAATCACCTACCACAACGAGAGCCGAAATCTGTTGAACCATCAACTCTTAACTCTCATCTTTTTACTTCACTTTTTATGAGTCTCCTTCTGAGATATCACGTCCATTGAATCCTCGAGTCTATTACCTTTTATTGTTCAAAACTTTATCTGGCATTTCCACATGTATATGTATATATAGAAATACTATATAAATATCTAATTTTATCGGCAAGATTTTGTTTAGTTCTTAACATTTATAATAGTTTATGTATTAATAGCATTTCATTAAATACTATACTAATCCCACATAAATATACAAAAAATGAATAGGTATTCTTTGTTTTTTTTTCATGTACAGTCGTAAAAGAAAGTAAACATCCCCTACTAACTCCATAACAATTTATTATAAAAGAAAGTTACTGGTACCAAACGATTGAAAATAAAGTCTATTTTTAAATGATTGATATAAAATATGTTTAGCTGTCATCTACTTATCAAAACGAATCTAAACTTCATTAAATAATCGCTCCCAGAGGAATACCTTCTTTAGGTCTT
Source organism: Maratus speculifer (assembly GCA_964019185.1). Taxonomy (NCBI): domain Eukaryota; kingdom Metazoa; phylum Arthropoda; class Arachnida; order Araneae; family Salticidae; genus Maratus; species Maratus speculifer. The sequence continues at coordinate 47,280,610 of OZ025290.1, read as the reverse complement.
CACGCACTACGCAACCCCGGGCACCTGGGCGATTTTTCTCCTTTTCCTTTTTCCCTCTTATCTCTCTTGACTTCTTTTCATCTTTGTTTCATTCTCGCTGTGGTTTCCTCTTCGGATGTGAAGGCAATTCTGCATAAGTCGAAATCACTCTGTATATCGACCCCGGAGAATTGAAAATCACCCACGTGCTTATCGTACGTGGCGACCTATGTTCCTGGAAAGGAGGATCCTGACAGTAGACGCTTTCAATGTGACGTCAGTCATGCCTTTGCTTGGATACTGATTCCAAACAAAAGGTTGCTATGTTTCATTTCATATTAAATATAAATAATAGAAATTGGTATCATTGCATATAAAACGTTAAACACTTGCCTGTGATATATAGCTATAAAATGTAGCTATAATATATAAATAAAATAGAAATTATAGCAGAGCAACCGTTTGTTTGGAGTCAGTTTCCAAGCAAAACGTCATAACGACTGAAAGCGTCTGTTGAGGGAAACTAACACACTGTTTTAGCCCGTGATTCAGGTAAATGGATGGCTTTTGTCACTGACTTTAGAGATCAAGTGAGTGAGCAATTACAAGTCATCTCGTTAAGTGTGGAGACTGACATAGGATTGTTGTCTTATGACTGTATATGTTCTGGTTAGCACGGGTGCACGAATGTGCATCCCCTTGTTTGGCTCCGTTGTAGATGGTGCGGCTGGGGTCCGAATTATTTTTTCTCCTACTGTGGGTGGAAGGATTTCTCTTTCATCTATTTTCCTCCGATGTGGAGAGCAAAAAATTGAACAGAAATCTTCATTCACTCTTTTTTTTTTTTTTTTTTTTTTTTTTTTTGTAATTAAACACACCGATAGTCTTTCAGATAATTCTTTCAAAAAAACTTAATCTTTTTTTTTTTTTTTTTTTTTTTTTTTTTTTACCGCAAAAACATTTTAATCTGTTTTTGGTGACAGTCACACTCCCAAAAAATTGCAGTCTGGGGATTTATTGATTGAGGTTTCTTCAGCCAGCCAGTCACAACTTCTATCCACTTGCAATACAATTGGTACATTTTCTGTTTCTGTTAAAGCACATCAAACTCTAACTAGTGTAGTATCTGAACCAGATCTTTTATATTCCACAAAAGACTTTCTGTCTAATTTAAAAGAACAAGGTATAATAGATGCATGTCGTATTACTATTCGTCAGAATGGGAAAGTGTTTCCGACATCATACTAACTTTTAATAGCCCTAATTTACCAAATAGAATTAAAAAGTTTCGTCTTAAGACGCAACACTAGTCGCTGAAAAAGACCCGGATGATAATGTAAAGTCTATAGGAGCGTTCTTTTCAAATATCTTGCTCAAACTTTAATATTTTTACACGATTTTTTTGCATTGGATAGCCGACGATGATTTACAACCGGGCTAGTTTTTACTTTTTCGATTTTGGTTATACATTTTTTATATTATGATAGTTTCAATTTCAGAACCGGTTCTAATCGGTTTCGAAAGTTAAATGAAATTTTTAAAAAAAATCTGAAGCCAAAATCGAAAAAGTAAAAACTAGCCCGGTTGTAGATCATCTTCAGCTATCCTATGCAAAAAAATAATGTAAAAATATTCCAATTTGAGTGAGATATATGAAAAGAATATCCCCATAGACTTAACATTATCATTCGGGTCTTTTTCAATGACTAGTGTGGGGTATTAAGAAGCCGTCTGCGATAGAAGTGACTAGATATTTTGAAATTACTAGCGCTATCATGCAATCAGTCTTAAATGACCGCTTGAGTGGCGTCTAAGATGCCTTGATTAAGAAGGGGTCTCTTGGTCAACAATCGAGTTCCAAATTTGAATTTGGACACAGCCCGTAAAATATGCTCGCTTTAAAATAATAAATTTTCCGGAAGCTTATCGTGCGATTTACATGATAATTTATTTTTACGCTAATTGAAGGGTGTAAAGCTCATTTATGCTGTCAGAATTGGATACTGCTATTGAAAGATAAAGTTACACTTCATTTTAATATGTAGATGGTTCCCTAAGCAAATGTTATGTATTTTTTTCTAAAATAATTTGTTGAGAATTTATTAGGGGGTGCTTAGTTTTTTTTCCCCACTACTGGTACCTACGCTTTTTATAGTTTACTCTAGAAAGGTATTTTAACAGCTTTAGAGGATACTTGTAAAAATGAAAACTGTTTATAACGAAATGTTGTCTTAAACTGAAAATGTTTTGTGTTAGTACCAAAAATTATACCTGCTAATATGAAAACCTGCTTAAAAAGTATTTTTTCATTTGTTATTGCTCGAAAGGGAGAAACTGGCGCCTTCTCTTTCAAAACTTATCATTAGCAATGCCTCTGCCCGCAAACAAAACTTTGCCCCCACCTCCTCCAAGAAATTTCTGAAATGACGTCCCGGTCTGTGTAACTGAATGATTTATTATTAGTCATAGAATGAAAATATAAGAATTTCGGAAATGTATTCAATTCTTATAAAGATTCATGGCAGGTAGTTTTTCATCTGGAAAGCAAAGCATCTTCAAAAACAAGAATACTAAATCAAGCAAGATGAATAATGTTTATGTCATACTGGTTTATTTTGTATCGAAGTAGAGCTCGGCTACTGATTTTGTTATGAACGAATAAATTTGTTTATTAATAGAAAATTAAAATAAATAATTTTGAATTGTTTGTATTGACTGTACCTTGTATTCAAAGTCTTTATTCTGGTTAAATACAGATTTAACCTATTTAAAAAGTTTGAATTACTTTGTAAAAAATATAAAAATCTCATTTGGAATTTTATTCGGTCTTTTAAGTTGATCCTTTATAGTTTTCTTTATCATTATAGCATTCATATGTTATATTTAACATATAATTTATTTATTGCAATAAATGAAAAACCAGTAATCTTTTAACCCTAGGGGGCTCTGAACCTTAAGAGATACTCTCACTGATCCCAGTCCAAAAATTGCAAACTCATAAACATCCGAATTTGGTCTATTTAAAAAATACTATTCGATTAAAATAGATCAAATGATTTTATCACGATCAGTAGTGTTCTTTCGTAATCAGATTATCATTCATTTCCTTTTGTCTGGAGAATTTTTCGTGCAGGAGATAGCATCCATGGAGGCTGTAGAAGCTGATTGAAAAAGATCATAATTTGATTGAAAGTCATAATTGATTGAAAAAGATCAATGAAAATCAGTTTGTATAAAACAGGTAGATTTAAAATTCCACTCTTCCCGTACTTTCGTATTATTAAAAGAAAAGATTTTAACTATTTGGAAAATAGTTTTTGTCCTCGGTAGAGAATTAGGAAATCTGAAGTATATCTCAATATTTTTATTGATTGAATTCCGTAACATATTCGTTTTATGATTGGTCCATGCTTAATGTCTAGAAATGGAATACTTCTGTTGCCACAATGACAAAAAAGTATTAAAAACTACAAAATAATAATAATAATAATAATAACTCAATAACAAATTGTGATAAAGATTTCAAACAAATTTCATGTAAAAGTGCATTTTTTTCTCTACGCAATGGTGTAAAAATTTTAAATGTGCGATGTTTAGAAGTTTAAAAATTTGCAGTTCCAAAAGCTGTAAAACTGAAATTTCATTTAAAATTTTATTATGATGGGTCCAGAAATATTAATGTTTAATCCATGTCGTACATAATATGAGGCGTTCAGAAGGCAGTCTGATTAACACCATCAAATAAAAATTCACATTTTAAACAGTTAAAGTTGTATAACTATAAACTACTGTTTTTTTATCATTGGTCTAATTAATGTCTAATAAATGACTCGTTATGATCATCATAAAAACTATGTTTATTATTATTATTATTATTATTATTAATTTAAATATAAAATTTATTTATAAGTCTTTAAAATTTTAGACTTTGAATGTATCATTTTCTAAATTGCCGTTGTAATTTGTTAAATTACAATTTTTTTAAATACTTACGAGAAAATTGTTTTAAATATTACAATATAAATGTGTCGTTTTTAATGTGACATAATTTTCATCATTTAATGCATTTCACACGTGATAACTTATTTATTTATTATTATTTTGTTGTAATTTTTATTTTATTATAAAATATACATATAAATATTTAAAATTTGAAGAATTTTTTTAATGGAAAGTGTTTGTAATTATTATTTGATTTTTTTTTCATTTGGCTACAAGATGTAAAAAAAAGGTTTTTCCAAACTATGAGTTAAATCTTCATTCAGATATGTAATGAAACTTTGAATTTGAAATTTAAAAAGTTAGATAAAATTTTAAACTAATTGGGTTTCTGCATCCCGCAATACTATTGCTTACTACGCATTTCTTAACAAACATTTAATTGAAATTCGATATTTTTGGTATTAAATCTTTGTTTTTATATGATCCCTCTTTCTGTAAGTTATGTTTGGTAAAACAGTAAACGCAACAATATTTATTTTCTTTTTTTAAGAAATTCATTTTGATAAGTATTAGCTTATCATAGAATGTGTCCCTTTCGCAATAGACAGAAGCGTGCTTTTAATTTTTACTTCTTCTAGATAAGTAAGCATCAATAAAAGATTCAAAAGTGTTCAAAATAAGGTAGGAATAGAGATTATGATGATAAAATATCCCTGCTACCAATTTTTCAAAAGTTACATTGTTAAAATTTTTAAACAATGTGTTATTAATTATGAATTGGAAAACTGCACCATAAATTGTACTAAAAATTTGTATAATATAAATACAGATTACTGAAAGGTACAGTTATAAAAAGAATATATTTAAAATACACTTAAAAATTTATCAAAGTTCCATTCGCTTCTGTGAACGTCGTCGTCAGGATACGGTAGAAAGATGTTAAATGCAATTTAAAGTTTCAAAACATAAACAATATATAAATCAAATATAAACTATGTTCGCGGACGTAGGGTAACATCCCCAGTAATTGGCAAGCACCAGTTATTGGCACATCCTACAAAAATGTCCTAAAATAAGATTTACATCCAGTCTTTTAAACATGCAAAACCATATACCAGTTATATGCTCATTTACTTTACAGGTTATAACATTGATTTATGCTACTAGATGACAATAGTGCCTAGGAAAGAGAAACAATTATGGCTTGTATCAAATTAGCCATTTTTGTTGCAAATGCTTCTTCTCTGGCTTAAGAAAGGCATGCATTTCAATTTATTATTACCTGATTTATAGTATATTTTAAATTTTAATTGACAACAGTTTTGTTTAGTTGAAAAGGGTTACTTTAATTGTCTAAAAGTCTAAGTGCCAATTACTGGTGATTACAGCAACTTTTTATAAATATATTTTTATAAAAAAAAATTTCAAATATTTTTGCTTTTAGTGGGCAAAATAGATGAATAGATATGCACTCTTTGATTTAAAAATATTTGCAAGTACATATTTTGTTTCTTGGTAATGAAAATAGAAGTAAGTTTAAAGACAAATCCTTAATATGCCAATTACGAGGGATGTTACCCTATGTGTTTATATTTTGAAACTTTAAATTGCATTTAACATCTATTATATCCTGACAATGTTCACAGAAGCGAAAGAAAGTTTGATAAATTTATAAGTGTATTTTAAATATATTCTTTTTATAAGTGTTTCATTCAGTAATCTGTATTTATTTTAGTACATATTTTTAGTTCAATCTGTTGTGTTTTGAAAAAAATCTTCATACTCTGAGAAGAAAAACAGTAAAAATTCTACCTTTCTAAAACTCACTTAGAGATGATATCTTGAGTTTTATGAAATTTTGCAGATTTCCGCATTAAAAAATCGCCTGTCAATTTTGATTGCCAGGAAGCGTCGAAATTTTATAAAATTCAAAGTTTCATAATTTGGTGCGTTTTGTCTATAGAAGAATGGAAATTTTATTGTTTTACTTGTCAGAGCATAGAAGTAACTTCTATAAATATAACATAAGCACCAAAGGATGTCATGAAAAATCAGATAATAACGTTTCCTCAATATAACCTTATACTCGTATACTACTTTCTTTTAATCATTTTTGGAATGTACATTATCTAAATATTTCTGAAAGGTAAAAAAATAAATCGCATTTCAGATTGTTTGGGATACTCCGTATTAGATGTTAGTCTACAATTCATTTATTTTAATGGATTTTACCACAAGTGTAATCGTGGAAAAAAAAAGAAAAGTAAACACCGTCTACTAACTTTGCTAGTATAATTTATAACAAAATTATTGGTTGCTAACGATTTGAAATAAAATTTACTTTTAAGTGATGTATCTATAATTTGTTTAGGTGCATCTACAAATCAAATCCAGATCAAAATTTGCTTTTTTAAGAACACTGAATTCTGACAATATATTTTAAATCTTCATTTTAAATTACACCTAGAAGCGAAATTAAAAATAATTGACTAAAATGACAGTATTCTTACTATTTTCTTTATTTTTAACCCGGGTTACAGTCACATAAAAAGTTTTGGATATCACAATTTCCTTAAAGATTCTTAGTAAGCGAATATATTTTTTTTTTTGTTTTACAGTGCAAAAATGTATCTGAATCATGATTTTTTTGTCGTTGCCGTTACAAAAGATAATCTAGGAATCCCAGTTTCCAAGAAAAATTTTAATAACGTTATAGATTTTGTTTTAACAATGTGTAATAATTTTTGCATATTTTATAGTTTGTCCATAATTTCGCTTTGAAATATCACGATTACTATATTTTATAACTAACTAACTTTATAACTTTTACTAAAACTTTTTTTCTGAGAGTAAAAAGAGGTATGATGTTAACCGTATTGAAAAAAAAAGAAAAAGATTTCAATAACTTTCTCTTAAAAACTCCTCTTATCTTTTACAACATTTTACTCAAGAAGCCAAATTACTGTCCATAAGCATAATCTTTTTCCTTAGCTATTAAATTTGATGCATGGCTTTTGTCTTGATCTCCCCTAAGCTATGAGAACGGAATATAAATTCGTAGTTTAATTAAATGGAATAAGACCTTTAAAGAGCCTAGGTTTAGATTTAACTCAAGAACATGTAATCTCTCTTAAGATAGAAAAAAAGATAGGATTATGTTAGACCTTCTTTAATAAGATAAAACTTTAGGTAGATTTAACGTGGCAGAAAATTTACTTAATTTTGTTAGTTTTTAATCAAATACGATGATTCGCATTTTATATATGCGTTGGAAAATTAGGTTCTACATTCAATTATGCTTTAAGTGTTTTTTCGTGACGGAAAAATATTAATAATAATGTATGATTTTTTTTTATTTGGCAGATTTATGATTCTGGTAAAAGAAACGAAATAGACAATTTCGCATAAAACATTCATTTTAATAACTTAATATTTTAGAGGTCAGAAAACCATATAACATAAATGGATCAATATTTTTTTAATGTATAGAACGATGTAAATCTATAAAAAAAATACTTACATTCTAACATTTGATGCTTTCTTACTAACAAAAAATATATATGTTAATAATATAATATATAGTATTAACATTAAAATATATTTTGAATATACAATATATAATAATAATATATTAATAACAAAATATTAATTATAGTCCCGAAAACTAAATATGGGAAGTATCCAATACCACTTGTTTAACATATGTTATCGTAAAAGCCTGATATCTAGTAAATTTTAATATTCACCGATGTGGGTTGATAAAAGCCGAAATATTCTAAATGTCGGGGCTTTTACTAAACAATTTTGAGAAATTCGCGATTTACCATATCCTTTTGGAAAATCCTTTGCTTCTTTACGGTTTTACTTATTTTGAACCCACACAGGAGGGAGATTGTCATCGTCATCACTTCCTGTTTATTAAAATGGCCCAAATTCCTGTTTCATAGTCTTAAGAATAAAATTAAAACAGATTTGGAATCGTAAAAGTTTGCTGTTTCAAATAAAATAATAAAAAAAATCGATTATTTTCATCAAAACCGCTATTTTAGTCTAATGCCTAATATAAGAAAAGCGTTTTATAATCTCTCCATTAGGTACGATTTTTTTTTTCTTGTAAGTTTCATTATTGCAGACACTTAAAATTATAGTCTTTGATTCTTTGCAGTTTTACTTATTTTGGCCTCACAGAGGATAGAGACCGTCATCGTCGACTGGCTTGGCACAGATGAGATGAAAAAGAAAATGAAATCGAACGTGACTACAAAGCGGGGAGCTCCACCCAGTGTAGTCGAATGGATGATACTAGCATGGGTCATGGGTGAGCAGTCAGCCATTTTATTTTGCATGCAGCACTAAAGGTCAGCATTACACGAGGATCATATCATAAAATGACAGTCTCCTCGATTTTCGAAATAACAAAGAAAAGAAAGTATTTAACAAAAATGAGTTAATTGAATTATTATTTATTTATTTAGATTAAAAGTTTTAAAAAAATACACAATTTTACAAATTTATTATTAGATTTTTGTCTTTAAAACGAAGCAGCATTAGAAGAAGGTGAAATAGCAAGAGACCAAGGAAAAATAATAAATATTTTTATTATTAAACACTTTCCTTATTTTCCCGTACGTTATAACGACAACGTGTTTTCGCCAATCATGATTTGTCCGTACCATGCACGGGCATCCATATTCCGATCGTGATTTATTATTCTTCTCAGTAAAATTTTATTGTCAATTTTGCATTAAAATACAAGTGTTTTTCTTTCAATTAGATAAAAAATTCTATTCTGAAAAACCACTGAAAAAAAGATTAAAAATTCTGTATAGAACATGAAAAAAATTATTATTAATCATTATTTGAATTTTTTTTTCAAAAATATTGATCAGTCAAATGGTATAAAATTAATTTTAAACACGATTATTCAATCGGCAAATTAATTATAACAGATGTAAATTTTCCTCTTTTTTTTTTTTTTTTTTTTTTTTTTTTTGCGAAAAAAATCCGGGCCAGGATTTGAACCAGTAATGTATTGGCAGAAGCCGCCAATGTTCTTCCAACTGAGCCATCCCGGACACGAACAATTATTCAATCGATAAATTAATATAACACATGTAAATTTTCCATTTTTTCCCCCTCATCCCAATAATCGTGTTTAAAATTAATCTAATGTAATGTCGTAAGCAGCGATTTTCTGCAGTTCCATATATTGACCTTCAATTTATTCTGTTGAGCTGATTCAAAGTATCAGGCCAGATTAAGAAATAGTTGAGGTTAATTGGGTGAAATAGTCCTCCAGTGTTCGTGTCCGAGATGGCTCAGTTGGAAGAGTATTGGCGGCTTCAGCCAGTACATCCCTGGTTCGAATCCCGGCCCGGAATTCCCCCCCCCCCCAAAAAAAAAAATAAAAATAAAAATAAAAAATAAAAACAGAAAAATTTACATTTGTTACAGTCAAATTGTATTGACCAGTCAAAATATTGATTAGTTAGGGCAAGGTACTTCTATTTGCAAAATGCTGTAATTAATAATTGACACCAGAATATAATAAAAAACTAATTTATTTTAAAATACGCAAAAGTTGTCGTTCACATACTTTATAAAACTAATTATTTTTACGATATTCCAGAGTCAATGTTCCGTTTAGGGATTCATATTACTTGGTCCAAAAATGAACTACTGCCCTTGAAGGGTTTAAATGGTTAATGAATGACCTTGTAAATATTACATTACATTAAATATCTTAATTTCATCGAGGCTTTATTTCATTTTCTTTTCATCCTTTTAAAAGCAATATTTTATGTTTCACTTTTTATTTCAATTTTATCGAAGTCCGCTGCATTTTATTACCCGCTGCAGAATGGTAAGTGACTGGTTCTCAAATATTAATATAAAGACTATATTAAAAGAAATGAGGACAAAGACATTAAATAAAACTCCTCCAAAGTTTTTAGAAGGTTAAGAAAATAATTTATTGAATTGTACAACAAAGTTTCTTTATTTCTCCTAAAAATTAATATATAGCATTAAATATAATCACCTGTTGTAAAATGTTATTCTAGTCATATTAAATTTTGACTCAAATAAAGTATTAAATTTGAAACGGTATATTGTAAGCAAAACCTGTTTTTTAATCTTTAAAAATATAATCAAGGAGGAAATTACACAATAACTTTTACAAAATTATCAACGATTTCGGAAAACGTTTTTTTATATTTGGAAGCCACAGAAAGTAATATACTTTTGCGATTTAAAGAAGCAGTTACAAAATCAAAGTTTCTTTTGCTGTCAACTCTATTCCAAAATACAGGGTGGTTATAATTAAAATTCCATATTGAAATGGGTAAAAAAGGGAAACTACTTTATCAAATGTATTCAAACTCAGTAATAGTTTTAAAAAGGTCATAAAAATTTATTTCCAGTCAAAAAAAAAAAAAAAAAAAAAAAAAAAAAAAAAAAAAAAAAAAAAAAAGAGTTCAAACATTTACCACTCTGAAACTAGTTACAAAGAATGCTCAATATCTCGTTCATCTTTTTCCGATAGCAAGTAAAATCATATTACTACATTTTCAACAGTATCTCTTAGCATATAAGGGTAAATTTTGCCAACATGTCGGTGTATCACACTTTTAAATTCTTTCAAGTTGTTTATCACCATAAACAGTGCTTTTGAGATAACCCTATAGCCAAAAGTCACAGGGGTTGAGATCTGGTGAACGGGGTATCCAAGAAGTGGGAACATTTCGGTGTATAACGTTGCTTAAGTAACTGTGTGATGCATGTACCAATGTGCGGTGGGATCCCATGGAGTTAAAATTATGGAGTCTAAAATGTCACGTTGCTGGAGGTCAGATAAGGCAAAACGTCTTAACGTTGACTCTAAGCAAGCTGCAGTCACAGTGCATATAACAGGTTCAGCTGTCGACTGCTCTTTAAAGAAAAACGATACTACAGCAAAAGGTGACTTTAGGAGAATGTAAAGGATCTGGTACGCAACATGATGGATTTGTTTGGGCAAAGTCCTGCAATTATGAGTATTGACATCGCCATTTAGGTAAAAATCTGCCTCGTCTGTCCATGAAATGTTCCATGGCCAATGTTCATCCACTTTCTTCCACTTTTCATCCACAATGTTCATCCGTCTAAGGATTTCCAAAACGGAAGATTCTCTTGCAAGCAGATCGTTATGTTAAAATTTATCAAAATATTTTATTTGTTTAGTACTGCAGCACTTTAAGCACATTTTATACATCGTACTCCAAGATACGTTCATTTGCCGTGCGACATATGTGCTTTCCATTTTTTGTTTCCTGTTCTGCTAATTCAACAACCTCCTCGGTTTCCACAGAAACAAGTATCTTTTCTCTTCCAGGAGGAACAGATAACAAACCTGTGGCTTCAAAATTTGCCATTCTTTTCCTTAAAACCTGCGGTGTCAGTGGCTCTCCAGGTATTCCTCTTACTGAATGACACCTTTGCAAAGTACATTTTTCGTTGCTACCGCATTCATAGTAACATTTAACGAGAAAAGTACAGGTTTTGCATGATTAAAGAAATTGTCGAATGGTAACAATGAGAACTCTGACAAACAGACTCACTTTTATTTGGCAAATCAAATGATGCGTAAAGTGCCTTTGGATAAATATATTCTTTTCCTTGTCGTAAGCCGATTACAAGCCACTGCGGTTTTGCAAAATCCCATAACCAGTTTCGTTCTAAAAACGATTAAAAGCTTTTTAAACCGACATTTTCGTGTCTTAAGTGCGAATTCAGGGTTCAAAAATCACAAATTAGCGATCTGTAAGAAAATGATTTTTGAAATGCACACATATTGGCGATGTCAAATTTTGTGATCGATAGTTTGTGATTTGAATAACACAAATGGGTTTTATTGCATGGATGGCGCACTCGACTTTTTTTACCTTTAACGCCTTTAAATGATAGTTTTGTTTAGGTCAGTGTTACTTAAGGTACACATAATGTTAAACCCGTGTAACGAAGATTAAGATTGTATCCGACCCTTATTTCGTTTAACGATATTGCAAACAGCTCCATTCTTCTCCTTTTGGTAAGTATTTGAATTTCTTTTTATTTGGCAGGAAATAAAATCCCATAACCTTCTTCAAACTATTACTAAGTTTTATAACAATTGGTGCAGTTACTTTTCTAACCATTTCAAAATGGAATTTTAATTACAAGCACGCTGTTTATTCAGGCGAAGGATATTTTACTTCTTTATATTCGATATTTAAACTTACATTTAAAAACTAATCTACATACAAGTAATAACAAGTTCATCTACATAAACTAATCTACATACTGTATATCAAGTGTAATGTGGATCAATTTTATAGCCTATTTAGATGTAAAATTCCAATAGACTGGGAATCGGCTGCTGAAACCGTCATGTCATCCAGTTGGCGACTGAAATTCTATGATTAGTTAAAATCGCATTAGTTAAATTCGCATATTAAAATGCAACTGCTCTTCTAAGTCATATCTTGGTTGAAAAACCCTGCAAACATGAGTTTAGTCGTTGACTAGTAGGTTTACCATTGTGTTTTCATCTTACAGTCCGCCAAGCTTCCATACCTTTAGGCGGAGAAAAGCGCAATGATAAGCCTATGAGTCAACCGTTTAAAAATGGTTTCCACCAAAATAGGATCTGGTAGACCAATTGTATTTTAATATAAAATCGATTTCTGTCTAAGCCTGAAATTTCAGATGCCAACTCCATAAAATGATGGTTTCTGCAGTTGTCTTCCGGTCTAATAGGTAAAATTAAAGGCAATTTTTCCTTATCATGTCTGAAGTCTCTTTATTTATTTATTTTTAATTTATTTATTTATTTTACTTTTCATTGTACAGAATATACTTCTCCTAGATACTCACTGATGGAGTGGAAGGACCACACCTTCCAGTTTTAGCAATTTTAAGTTCTTAAAATAATTTAGAGATATAATCTTCAGCATCAACAACTGTGCAATCCTAATAAACAATTTAATTTTTAAAATGAGACTATAGGGGTGAGGTTTGTTATCAATAATGTTGGTAAGTTCATTGTCGCAAAGAATGGGACAGAGATACACAAAAAAGTGGGTGAACAGTTAAAAATCGTGATATAAAAAGAATGCAAATCATTTAAAGATTGTGCCTATCTATAATGAAATCTTACTATAACGAAAAGTACTCATGGTTCCTACGGAAAAAATGCCATATAAATAAACCTAACATGGAAAACTGTAGAAAACAGGGTATATTTCTATGGTCAACTGAGCTTTTGTCTTAAAATGTTCTGCAGCATTAAATAAACATAATAATCTTATAGTAAATCCTATAAAAGCGAAATCGCAAAGTGACCGAAACGAAATTTCAATGATGGAATGAAACGAAATTTCATTTTGGGAAGATTTGATTGAGTAGTTCTAACTGTTATTGCTTCCACAGGGACTGTGGAATGCACATATCTTAAACAGGATAAAATTATAAGCAAGTACCACTTTCACAAATTTTTCTAAATAAAGTGCTATACAACCTGAAAAATAGAATTCTAGGAGAAGTAAAATATTCCATTCTAGCAGGTAGATTTCTACGGTATTGCTATTGATGGAATTATAAAACTATCCCGTTACAGACAAGTTCTGCTTTTACGTCTTTTATTATATTAAGTTACATTCGATATTAACTAATGAATAGCATGATACTAAAAGGGTACATCAAAAGATTCATGAAAATGAAACGATTCTATGAAAAATCAGGTGTTCCACGGGACAGGTCTTGGAACGCCTGAAAATTGGGTCGTCCGTCAATACAGCTTATCACTCTCAGCTGCAAGAAGAAATAAGATAATAACATACATTTCTAAACAATACATATATGAAAAATCTTTTAATAATTTGCAAAATAAAATGTTGAATAATACATTTGTCAAAAACTGACTTATCAATAATACCTAAAAATTTAATCCATTTTGCTCTATAAAATTTTATTGTGAGATAATTGAAGTTAGTAATTTAATATGGAGGTATTTTTCAAAATCGAAAAAATATGAAAAAAATCAATACATTTTTAATGGAGAGATAATATAGGTTATCGGTAAAAACTGTATTTTAACATTTTTTAAATATGCATATTAAGTTTTTTCTGTCTGTTATTCGTCTATTTTAACGTATAAAAGTTTGAAAAACTTTTTGTTCACCATAATAAGTAAAATTTAGGATTTTCATCTGAAAATTTCTAAAATTTTCATTTATCATCCAGTGATAAATTCTAAAATACTTTCATTTTCAGCTACACTATCTTATATGAATTTATTATGTGCCATTTATAAGGAATATTCTCAAGATTATAACTTTGAAATAAAATAAATTGCTTCATTTCAATTTTCACTCTTCTACATTTCAATATCCTCCTCTTTGAAACATTTTAAGAATAGCTTTGTTTCTCCATTTGAAATAGAAGCATATGTTAAGAATTTCGTACTGTATTTAAATGTTGAAAAATTTGAATCATTCATATTTAACATGGAAAATATTCTACTTAACTTCCTGAAGTTGCTGAAAAGCGTTTTAAAAGACTGGAAGTTGATTCACTCACTTGTAAAATGTGTGGAGCTATATGTATTCAGTTAATAATATTTTGCTCCTAACTTCTGTGCTAATTTTGGTTTGATGGTTTGAACAAATACTTTTACCCATTTACTCCGCAATATTTTTCTGTATTATTACAATGATATACTTAATAATATTTGAGTATTGTAAAACTGATAAAATAGTTTTAAAAGTATCTTCAAATAATCAAACAAATTTTAAAATTTTTATTCATGATATAAATCACTGAAAGCACAGATATGAACTGAGAAAGAGGGGCTCAATTTCCGAATTCCATTTGGTAATGTTAAGTCTATGGGAGTTTTATGCACTTTATATTTAAAATATCTTTTATTAATGTTAATACTTTTTATTTCTGTTTACCGTGTTCTTTTTTTAAGATATATTTTTTTAATTATTAAAATGTTTCTAAAATCTATGCTTAATTTAACATTTTATGCGTTAAAATGGGAAAAACTTTGAAGAAAACTTTAACACTTCATTTAAAATTAAACACGAACTTTAGAATTTTTTTTTTTTTTTTTTTTTTGAGAATTAATTAAAAACAGACATCTTTAAAGAAACGTACAGAGGAAAAAGAAGTTAAAAGTATTAAATTCTCTAGGAGATATTTTAAATAAAGAATGCATCAAATATTTATAGCCTTAATATGAGTAGGCGGAATTCGTAAACTGAGTGGCGTTCAAACTTAAGACACATTGGGGAGTACTAGACTGTGGAACTTATTTTAATCAAAATATTTACCACGCTTATCGATTAAAAATCCTCGTTTATTTAATCACGGAATGTCTGTCATTGAATAAAGTAAAGATTACTATTCCAAAATATTGATGATTAAAAATACTAAGTTTAAAAGATCTGTCTTAATGGATTCCAGCTCTCACCTCCCCCCAAAACCAGAGTTTTTTATTGGATTTTTTCCGCCTTGTTTCAACCTGTAAATCCCTGACATGAAAAAGCCTCCTGGGGGACAGGTGTCGCATTTTTACAACTTGAGAATATCATGTGACTGTCCAAACCAAAGTGCAAATTCAATCATATAAGAACACCGGTTATCACATCAAAGTATCCTTTCTATGCTTTTACGAAGTCAATGAGCTATCTGGGATAACTCTATGTTCTTAAGCCTACATAAAATTCGTAGTTCCTTTCTTATGCTTTCCAAAAAGATTTTATGATAGCCTTTATTTGGTTAAATAATAATAATTATTATTTGTATAAATTTTATTACTGTTCGAAAATCCTGGTAAATCTTTTCAAGGATACAAAACAACACTAAACTAGCAACAGTGTTAATAGCTGCAACAGTGTTAACAACTACACTTCTAAAAAAAATTAGGGGAACAAGCAAAGAGGTTAAAAAAATCGTGTGAGACAGCCATGTATTGTAATAAAATGCATAGTACACGTGTATCAATGCACAATACAGAAAAAAGGAGGAAAAAAATTGTAATTAAGCTTTAGTTTTTTGAACAAAATAAATAAATAAAAAAAAAAAAAAAAAAAAAAAAAAACATGCAACAATTTGGTTACATGTAAATGATAAAAAAATATTGTTTAGAAATAATGCAAGATTTTTAATATGGCGTGTAGTCTCCTCAAACAGCTAAGACTGCACGTGCACATACTTGATTCCCATAGGGGCGATGATGTTATCGATAAGACTTTGAGGAATACTGTTTCACTCCTTAATAAATGCAATCTCTATGTCTCGAACAGTAAAAAGAATTCTTGATCTTACAGCAACACGTCGTCCGAGCATGTCCCAAACATACTTGCTCAAATTCAGATTAGATGAGCTCACTGTCCATTCCATACGCGCTCTATTGTTTCAGCTTCAAGCATATGCTCCAAAGGACGAGCTGTACTTGGTCTGTAATTATCATGCTGGAAGACAAGAGAATCTCTAATGACTGCAGCGTAAGGTATAACATGAGGTCTTAGTAACTCGTCTGCATACCTTTCGGCCGTCAAAGTACCATTCCGAGTTATATGCAGGTGCATACGTCCACTTGTGCTGATTCCACACCATACCATCAAATCACCTCATCTGTATTATGATCTGTCACGAACAATTGTGGGATTATTTCGTGTGCCCATTTCTCTCCATAACAAAACACGCCGAGTGTCACATTCCAAACTAAATCGGCACTTGGTTTCAACAATGTTGCTGCCAATCACAATGTTCAGCAACCTATCTTCTTCAGGCCGCATTGTGGCTTGAGGTCAACGTAATGAAGACCATTGACCTATGTGCATAAATACCTCTTTAATAAAGCCTATTAAGTACTGTTTGGCTGGATATTCTTCGTCAAAGAGGCCAAGGACAACTGTTTTTGCACCTGAGTATCATTGTCTGTTCTGTTTCGACGAGCTGTTAACAGTATATACCGGTCATCAGCCGCTGTAGTGCCACGTGGCCGATCTTGCCCTGGTCGACGTCTAATATTCCTTGTGTTTTGGAATCAATTCCAAGGCCTTGTAACGACACTTTTGGGGACTCCAACAGTATCCATGACACTTCTTTGTTTTCCCGGATTCAAGTCTGCCTATAATACGCCAAGACATACATTCTGGTAAATCACGTTGTTGAGAAATTTTCAAGGTTACCCTTTCGAAAAAAAAAGCTGAGCAATCGAATTTCACAGCTAAGAAAGTGAAAAGACGTTTCTGTAACATCCCGATTTCTGCCCTTATGTTCTTTTTCTAGATTTTGATGTCATGAATTTATATTTGCACGTAAAGTTTTCCTCTTCTGTTTCCTGCTAGCCTTTAAATTAGAGATGATTTATTTTACGTTACTTATCGGTGTAAGTATTTGCGTAATTTCATTAAAACCATTTTCTCCCCTAATTGCTTTTATAAGCATAGTTGTAAACACCAGAATTTCAAAATACCCAAGAATTCTTCTATTTATATAATGACGGAAAAACTCTCTTTAAATAAAGCGAAGATTTCTAAAATTAAGATAGGATTTTTGGTATTAAAAACAACGTTGACCACGGGTTACCGCAGCCTTGCGGTTTGCAATATTTAATAATGACCAAATGACTTGTTTCATTTTATAAAGAGAAATGTAAATTTATGCCTTTTTATCAGTACTTTTGTAGTGTTAAAAATATTATTGTTTCAATAAATTAATTTTATTAATTCTTTGAATATCATTTTTATATCTAATCTAGGTCTCATATGGAGTGAAATCAAGCAGCTTTGGGAACTAGGCCTTGTAGAATATGTAGCAGATATGTGGAATATTATAGATTTCGTAACAAATTCCCTTTATGTAGCAACAATAGCACTTAGAATTGTAGTCTATTTTCAGGTAAGAAATTAAAAAATATATATTATTGAATTTAATACAACAATTTTTTACAACAATACATTCTGAGACGGAAAGTCTATAAAAAAGAAAAATGAAAAAGCTTTTATGAAATTCTATAAATACCTACATATTTTCTATTCTTTGGAAACCCGTTTATTTTATTTAAAATGACGACAATAACTGCTAATTCGCATGTAAAAAGACTAACATTATTTCTCTTTCTCGAAAAAGATGTAGCGCATTTAAAGATTTTTTTTTTACAATTTTATCAGTAGTCGAACTATAAATTAAACGTTTTGCTAGAAAATACTTATATAAAGTTTTCTAAAAATACCTTGTTTAAGATTTATTGCTAACCAGTATATTATATTTAAGGTGACGAGAATTGCAAATTCTAATGTAAAAAACTAATGTTGTTGTATCATTTTTTCTCGAAAATGATAGAACGTACTTTAAATCTTTTTTTATTTTTCAGTTAGTGCTTAAGGGTGTATTTCGATTCAAGCTGCTTATTTTCCGATATATTTTTAAATTCATTTTTGCTCTCAAATACATCAAACTGGCAAATTGTCTTATTTAGAAACTACTCAAGAAGCCGTGATTGTCAATTCTTTGAAAAATGTAGAAAATATTGCAAAATAAAAAGAATATTGCCCAGTTAAACTGATGGCATTGAGCTCACAGGCTACGCATACTAATTGTACATTACAGCCTTATATTTTCAAGGGTTAATTCCGTTCGAAAAAAAAATATATTAAGGAGGTGGGATCAGCTCCCCCCTTTCCCCCTTTTATACTTAATCATTGAACCCTCTAAACTGATCAGGAACATGCTTTATCATATAAAAAATCCATATCCAAAATTTAGAGCAAATCGGAAAACTCTTAATAAAAACCCATTTATGTAATTTAAGAAGAGTTATCCTTCTCTTTTATATACTTAACCATTAAACTTCCAAAACTATTCAGAGATTTGAACGAAATCTGACAATTCTGCATGAAAGACCCATTTATATAAATTAAGGGGAGGGGCATTAGAACCCCCATTTCCCCTCTTTATATTTATCCAATGAACACCTAATACCAATCACGGAAGAGCTTCATCAGAATGATCCTATGTGTAAATTTTGAACAAAAACTAATATTTCTGCATGAAAAACCCATTCATATCAATTAAGGGGAGGGGCATGAGCCCCCGTTCTCCCTCTTATACATATCGAATGAACTCCAAAAACTAATCAGGGAAGCGCCTTATCAGGATATACCTATATACAAAATTTCAAGTGGATGGGATATTTTTATCATGAGTTATCGCGTTACGTACGAACATACATACAGAACGGGCGGGCACATAAGCTCTCAGGCTATGATAGCCTGTGAGCTAAAAAGCAATCAAAAACGTTATTTTGAACCGATTTTTACGAAGCGGGTGATCTGGGAGCGAAAAAAAGGGTCATATTCAGAAGGCAATTGTTCATAAATCAAAATCTGATGAATTGAGCGTAAAATTACATCACACGGCACCTTATACGTCTCTTCAAAAATCCCCTGAACAAGTTTCATGTTTCTACTTTTAAAAATATGTCTGAAATTGTATCGGAAAATTTCGAGCTGTTGAAGGTAGAAAAGCGTTTTTTCGAATGCACCCTTAAACTGTAAACTGATAGTGTGGCAAGAAAAAACATATACAGGGTGTCCGAAAAGTCTGGAAACGGCCGAATAACTCGAGAAATACATATGAGATTGAAAAACGTAAATATACGTGTTAAATATTTTTAAATAAGCTACTCTGTGATACCAAATTTGACCTTCAAAACCGACCCCCTGGGGGTCAGAGGGGGTCCAACTTTGAAATCTTAAATTATAACCCCCATTTTTTATTGCAAATTCGGATTCTACGGACAAAAATACGTAACTTTTGTATTTGATGTTTATTTCAAATCTTCGTTTATCACGGTGTAATCGAGCATATTAAATCGATACATATTCCCGCTTTTCCAACGGGATTTTCCCTAATCGAAACTGATTGGGCAGAATTTTTGACTTCAAATTCCTCGTCTTTTGTAGGAATAGCGTTTCCTGAAAATCACCCGTGGCGATTATTTCAATAGTGCTACACTGTTAAAAATTTGACCCATTTGCTGCAGCGTCACTCCACAGCTATTATGGAATATCTCTTTCGTGACCAATGAGAATGCTCCATAACACAGTAAAGTAATCGTTTTCTATAAAAGGGATGGAGTGACGATGCAGCAAAAGGGTCAATTTTTTTACAGTGTACTTTACTGTGTTATGGAACATTCTCATTGGTCATGAAAGAGATATTCTATAAAAGCTGTGGAGTGACGCTACAGCAAATGGATCAAATTTTTAACTGTGTAGCACTACCGAAATAATCGGCACGGGTGATTTTCAGGAAACGCTATTATTGCAAAAGACGAGGAATTTGATGTCATAAATTCTCCCCAATTAGTTTCGATTAGGGAAAATCCCGTTGGAAAAGCCGAAATATGTATCGATTTAATATGCTCAAATACACCATGATAAACGAGGATTCGAAATAAACATCAAATACAAAAGTTACGTATTTTTGTCCGTAGAATCCGAATCTGCAATAAAAAATGGGGGTTATAATTTAAGATTTCAAAGTTGGACCCCCTCTGACCCCCAGGGGGTCGGTTACGAAGGTCAAATTTGGTATCACTGAGTAGCTTATTTAAAAATATTTAACACGTATATTTAAGTTTTTCAATCTCATATGTATTTTTCGAGTTATTCGACCGTTTCCAGACTTTTCGGACACCCTGTATATTAATCTCTAATACACTCTTGTTTCAGATTCACTGCAATCCTGTTAATTTTATTTAAAATGGTGACAGCAATTGCAAATTTTCATTTAAAAAAGCTAACATTGTTCTTTTTCTTGAAAGCGGTTGAATGTATTTTAAATAGTGCTCGCGATAGGATACGTATAGCAGGTATACGATTAAACGATATACGTCTATCCGTATAATACGTTTTTCTGCTATACGGATACTTTCGAATATACGTTTAAACGTATCCGGATACGTATAAGGCGTATCAACTAAACGTATATTTAAGAATACGTATATTTAATGTATACGTATATTCGCTGTATCGTATCTAATTTAAATAGCGGACTTCACCAGTCTTATGTCACTGAATGGAGAATAATTTGGAAATCGGTAGCGTTACGACAGAAATCCGCATAGTATGCAGGCCCGTAGCTAAGGGGGCGCTATGGGCGGCTCAGCCCCCTCTAGAATATTTTGAGCCCCCCCCCCCCCCTGGAAAAGATTCCAAGGTCACTCAATTAATTTCTGTTCCAAAAATTCAAATGAAATTCTGTTCAAAAATCTAATTTAGCTTTGAGACCCTTTCACAGTTTTGCAGAGTTACTAAATTGTATCTAAAATAAGTGTTTCAACACTCCCTCATCTTATATGTACATATGAAGTTAACATGATGTTTCATTTTGCACCAGTTATACAATCAAAATTTTCATCATCCTATACTTTTCTTAGCATAAAATGAAGTTAGTACAACAGTTTAATTAGAAACATAATACCTACAATGTGAATAGTTATTAATTTATCTTTCTGCGTCAGAAAGAGAAAAAAAATTATGAGCCCCCCCTACATTCTCTCGAGCCCCCCCCCCCCCCCCCCTATGGTTCACTTCTAGCTACGGCCCTGATAGTATGTCTTATACATACGAGATCAAGCAATGAAAAGCGTATATTTTTTAAAACAGTTTGCAAAAAGTTCACAAAAGATCAGACTCCTGATTGGCTAATCTCGCTTCACTAACAGTGAAATATCTACTATCTGGATTCCAACTATTGCGCGAATCAGAAAAAATTCAGCATAGCAGCGCCCCTATTCGGTGATTCTCACCAAAACATACATAGAATCACTTCATATGAAGCATTAACTGAATCTGTACTTTGATAAAAATCCGTGCCTTAATTCTTGGGATAGAGCTATTGCAGAAATCATTAAAAAGGCAGCATAGAAGCGTCACCTGTTGAAAGGTTTACACACAAAACTCATCAGCACAAATTTCCATTAGGGACTACTTGAGAGTGGGCATATGTGGACAGTTCACATAAACATAACTTTTTATCATAACTGGTTTAATTTTTATAAGCAAAAACTACTCGATATTGTAAACAGAACTTTTTTTTCCGCATGGTAGTTTTTTTGAAATTACTTCTTAATAGTTTTATGAATACAAAAATTTGTTCATATGTCCCCCAAGGAAGGTACAGTTGTAAACACACAAGGAAAAATTATTTTTGACATGTTTTTTATTATCTTTTTCCTATGTTACCATAATCATTAGTTGTACTATCTGTTAAATTCACCACAAAGAAAAATGTATGTATATTTATTTAATTTCTGGGTGATATGTTTAAGCAAAATACTATAAAATAAAAATAAGTAGATTCTTTGGGGGGGGGGGGGGAGAGCTTAGATAATTTATAAAATATTGTTGCAATAAAATAAAAAATTAACTTAAGAATAAAAAGTAAATTTGAGAAAATAATTAAAGAATTTAAATTTCGATTAAACTTTTTTGTTTGAGGGAGATTTTAGGGAGGGAGCATTTGGATAATACTTATCGAAAATCTACAGAAAGGCGAAAGTTTCTAATTCCTATATTTGCCTTAAATTAAGGATAAAAAGTTGTTTTCCATTTATAAGCTTCCTCAAAATTTAATTTCCTTTGCTTTTAAAAGAGAAGGGAGAGTCTATTATGAAGATTTCACGGTAGTTATAATTTTGAAAATTTTATTTTCTTAAAATATATATCTATTTTCAAAGCACCAAATAACACAGCTGTTTTAGAAATGGAAGTAAACTCATACTGCAAGTATGCAACAAATAAAATAGAAAACTTTGCAAAGTTGTAAAACGTAATATTTTTTGAATTAACGATACATAAAAGTAGTATTGAAAACCGTTAAATAAAATAATATATAACATTTATTGGATTTTAGAAAACATTAAATTTATTTAAATTACAATTGAACATAAACGAGCTTGTTGCTTTTTATGTATTTACTGACAGATGTGTTTGTAGAAATTTCTATACAAAATCAACTTTATATGATAGAAATGCCTTCTGTTTCAATAAAATTATAGATATAGAAGTTGACATTATTTTCACGAAGTTAACTAAAAGGAACAGACCCACTGAATGATTATTGGACAATTTAATGATGCGTTCATATCTGCCCCAACTAAACACTTCATAAGGGCCCCACATTCCCACAAGAGTCAAAATGACAAATCATTAACATTTCTCAATTTAAAAAAAATCATAGATATTTATTAGTAGCCATAGTATATGTTAAAACATTAAAACTGAAAGAAATGAATAAATAAATAAAATTATTCTCTTAGCAAGTTGAAGATTTTACTTTTGAGTTCAGTAAGCAGTGTTTTGGCTCCTGACGACAAACAAAATGTCGAAGACCTTCAAAGCAAAGAAAAAAAAAAATCCATGTGTCTATAGGTGCTACCATCTTTGATAATTTTTTGAAATAAAATGTAAAAATAATAACTAGTGAAAAATGGAAATGTTCTCATATGCCCCATTTTCACATGTGCCCCAGTCTCCCCTATATATATTTCTTAATTCCGTATATTAGGTCTTGAGATAGAGCCCTCACAAAATTCATGCCACATATAGACAAAGTCACAGACAGATATTTTGTAAAAACATATTTTTCGGACTATCTTACCCTTAAAAAGTGTAAACCAGTCGAAAGATTTCTCGAATCCATTACTTTCTTCTTGTTAAGATACAAGAAAATATAAAAAAACTAAGTACTGAGCCACAGCTCTTCCAAAGATTAGTTTGATTCTATCCACAACTTATGTAAGACAATTTATAATAAATAACTTAGTTTTTTGGGAAAGAAACCAAAATTTAAACTGAGAAACGTATTCAGATTTTTTAGGTACCTGTTTAACAAGTAGTAGTTAAATAAACGCATCGTAGTTTTTTAAACAGAGAATCGCGATGGGGATACTCTACTGGATATTTCTCAATGTCTGTAATCCGCAGAAAAGCACTGAAACATCAAATTTCATATCTTGAATGAAAAACGTTTAAACGTTTATACGTTTAACCGCTTGGATAAGATCCGTATATACGATGTACCGTATATGTTGTTTTGCGCAATACGTATAACCGCCGATGCCGTATTATACGTATAGTTGATCCGTATTTCGTATAATACGTATAATACGTATACGCGTATAAACGTATAATCGAGAGCACTAATTTTAAATCATATTTTACTTTTTTTGTCAATAGTTAACCTGTAGATCGATCATTCGGCAAAAAGAAGCTTACGTAAAATTCTATAATACTCCCCTGTTTTAGATTCACTGCAATCATATTTTTATTTAAGGTGATGCCACAACAATTGCAAATTATTATGTAAAAAAGTTAACATTGTTATGCTATTTTTTCGGTTGAGTGTATTTCAAATCATATTTTACTTTTTTATGAATAGTTAACCTGTAAATTGATTATTCAGCAAGAAAAATCTTATATAAATTCTCTAAATACTCCCTTGTTTTAGATTCATTCCAAACTGGTTCCTTTTAGGTGATAAAAAGTTTCAAATTCACGTGTAAAAAAGTTAACATTGATGTACTGCTTTTATTCGGAAAAGATTGAACGAATTTCAAAACTTTTTTACAGTTCTGTTAGTTTCAGAACTATAAATTGTTCATTCGGTAAGAAAAAACTAAAAAAAACACCATTCACGCAATTTAAAAAAAAAAAAATCTAAGTTGGCATTACATTTTATTATCTCTTTACCGAATGACTGATATAGCTTCTGCCAAAATTCTTAAAAACTAGTACGCTCTGGCTACAAAAATACATTTTTAAATTTCTTTTTAATAAAAATGTGACACCAATAGACTATGAATATAAAGAATGCGGATTTTTATGGAATCTGATAACTTTTATAATGTCATTAAACATCCTAATAAGCATTTGGAATAAACATTTATAATATCTAAAGCTAGTTAATCAAATCAAAAATAGAACATCAGCTCCCCCTGTTTGATATTAAAATTCTAAATAAGATCAACCTACATGAGAGTTATTAAATTGGAGTTCATAATTCTGCAAACTATGCTCACTAAATTGCGTCAATTAATTGTGGATCTGATTAGATGTCTTTCCTAAAGCATACGATAGCAGCTCTCCCAGATGAGTGATCAAAGTCAAAATTGAATCATTTTTATAATCTAGAGATTTGTGGGACAAAATTCCAAATTTATCTTTAAATTCAATCATATAGTTTTCAGAGGTAAAACTTAATATGTTTCAGTGATTGTAAAATATGTGGTGGAAGGGTTCAACAATTATTGTTCTTAGTATATAAAATATTTGTACTGCAAAGAGTTGAAGTGCAGTATCGAAGCCTAATGTTTTAGATGCTTATATCCTCAATTACAGAACAGTAGCTGCTATGTTAACATATTTTGGGAGGCAAGAGTGAAAGAGGGGGGAGTGGAGTGAAAGGATGGTTTGGAGTTTATGGAACTAGATTTGTAACAGAAAATGAGACGTGGCCGCTGACATATGGACTCGGAATCATAGTGATGTGACTACGTCTCATCAACTGTCACTAATCTAACCCTCTAAGCTCCAAACTAGCATTTCACACTCAACCTCTCCCTTAAAAAAACCCCTTAAGAGCGTACACTAGTCACGCGGTAAAAGCCGAGCGCTAATGTAAAGTCTATGGGGGCGTTCTTTTCTAATATCTCGTTCAAATTTTAATATTTTTACATGGTTTTTTTTGCATAGGCTAGCTTAGGACGATCTACAACCGGAATAGTTTTTACTTTTTCGATTTTGCTCATATATTTTTTATATTATGATAGTTTCAATTTCAGAACCGGTTTAAACCGGTTTTGAAAGTTAAAATATTAAAAAAAAAAAATCTGAAACCAAAATTGAAAAAGTAAAAACTAGGCCGGTTGTGGATCGTCCTCAGCTAGCCTATGCAAAAAAATCATGTAAAAATATTAAAATTTGAGCGAGATATTAGAAAAGAACGCTCCCATAGACTTTACATTATCATCCATGTCTTTTTGAGTACTTTTTCTGTGACTATTGTGGGCTCTTAAGGCTCCAAAATAGTCACTGAAGAAGACCCGGATGATAATGTAAAGTCTATGGTAGAGTTCTTTTCAAATATCTCGCACAAATTTTAATATTTTTACATGATTTTTTTGCATAGGATGGCTGGTGACGATCCACAACCGTTCTAATTTTTACTTTTTTCGATTTTGCTTATATATTTTTTATATTATGATAATTTTAATTTCAGAACCGGTTTAAACCAGTTTTGAAAGTTAAATTAATTTAAAAAAATCTGAAATACAAACGGAAAAAGTAAAAACTATGCCGGTTGTAGATTACCCTCAGCTATCTTGTGCAAAAAAAAAAATCATGTTAAAATATTAAAATTTAAGCGAGATATTTGAAAAGAACGCCTCCATAGACTTTACATTATCATCCGGGTCTTCTTCTGTGACTAATGTTGCACCTTAATAATAGGCCTTTAAATTTTTACCCCTCCTTCCAAAAATATGTTAATATAGCAGCTATAGTTCTAAAATTGAGTATATAGGCATCTAAGACATTAGACTTAGATATTCCGCACCAATCCTCACGCTACAAATATTTTATATACACTAGGGGCAATAACTGTCCAACCCACGTTGTCCCAACCACCCACGTATATGTACACAACTTATAATGGTTTACTATACCATCATGTAGGATATTTTGTAAAAAGGAAACTAATACAGTTTAGGTATTACTTTGGATTTTGTAATTACATGTTTCCCTCATTAGTCTATATCATTTTTTATTTTATTGATTTATTTATTTATGTTGTAAAATATATGTTAATATACAACTTATGGAATTGTTAATGAAAGTTTCACAATTTAAATTAAACGAAATAAACTGATATTGTTTTATAGTACTTGTGTAATAATTCCTTATAATTTTTAAAATGTTATTTTCTAAAACATTTATTTCATATTATAAATATTTAACAATTTATGATGAGAAAATTTAAAATGGACACTTGTAATTGAATTTCTATTATTTTGCATGCTTTATAGAATGTTTAACAAAACGCATTCTTATAAACTTTCGTTAAATTCACTTTGAACAAGGTTAAAGGTACCGAAATAAGTGCTGACTTTTCTCTTTTCTAAACAATTATATGCGCAATTAGGACGTTCTAGTCAGCATATATTAAATTCCTTGAGGTAATTAATAAAAGTAAAAATAAAATGCCAATGTCAAACACGTATTCAAAAATAATTAACTTTATCATTTTTCCATTACTCCTCTAGGATTTTACCAAATTTCGAGTCATGTTTCGACACCTTTGTCAATTTCTAACTTAGTAGATCATTGATAAACCACGAAAATCTATGAAGCAACCTAGACTTAATAAGGAATAGCTAATGAAATTAAAATGAATGCTTATTGTTCTGAAACATGAAATGGTAATATTGTTTATGTATGTGGGAGAATATTTTTATTCATGAAATTTCGAATAATTGTGTGAGATTCGATTGAACTATCCTTGTTTAAGGGTAAACAGTACCTTGAAAATTAGTCAAAATATCGATTTTTTTTTTTTTTTGAATATTAACTGAAAGCGTCTTTAATTGTAAATATTTTGACATATCCTTTTTACCCATACGACAATTACACCGCGAGATACTGTAAATGTTGTTAATAGATCCAGCACAATTATCCATAAAAATTAAAACTTTAAGCTGATTTTCCTCCCTGTTCGTATTTTTATAGCTTGCGTATTCGATAAATACTAAATCTTTTTTGTTAATTTAGATAGAAGTTCGAATTTTTTACTTTCTTCTATCTTTACAAAAAGAAAGTACTGGATTTGTGCACATTTTGGAACTACAGTGTTCGACGGATTTACACGTTTTAGAGGTCAAAGAACCCCCAAAACATGTTTTTACAAAATGTGAGTCTGTGTCACTCTGTATGGGGCAAAAATTTTGTGAGCGCTGTATCTCTTAACTAATCCACGGAATTGTACAAAATTTCAGATTCAGTTAGATCTTAATATAAACTGGAGCTGATTAGTTTTTGGTGTATATCGCCCAACAGATGGCGCTGCTATACTGCCTTTTCACGATTTCAACAATAGTTATATCTCAAGAACTAATGAATCGATTTTCATAAAACTTCAGATTCCCATAGTTTTTGATATAATATGGCGCTGATTACCTTTTGGTGTAAAAAATTTTGGTGTTTAAAGTGGAACAGGGGATAGATTTACTTCATAATTTTAAAGTTATGCAGCTTTGAGACTGCAAGCTTAAATACTGGTAAAAGAAACCAAGTTCGAGTCCGTTATGGGCCAGATCCAGGGTTCTGGCAAAAGCTAAGCCTCTCTTATTTCTAATATATCACACATGTGTGATCCATAGTCTGTAAAAGATGTTTTTTGCCTAAGATTTACTGTCACATACGTGTGTTGGTTTATAAAACTACTTATTTCATTTAAAGGAATTATTATAAATGCTTTTAACAAAAAAAGATAGTAATAACGAAATATATGAGCTCTACACTGTAAAAAGCTACAACAGAGATTCCAGACAATGTTCGTAAAAACGGACTTTATTCTTATATCAACGGAATTTGTCATTACATTAACAGTTTTTGGCCATAAAACACAAAACATTACGGGAGTTGATCATTTATGTGTAAAAATGACATATTCCGTAAATTTATTGGATAAGTCACCGTAAAGTACTGTAAATTTACATTTTTTTTTTCAGTGTAAAGTCTGGTATTTCAGAAATTCAGCTGGCAAACTTGTTAAGATGAGCTTTATCATTTTATTCTCAGACTACTTTGACAACAAGGGATTGTTTTTTAAAATCCATTTTATGGTTTGTTCTCTAGGTGCGCAAAGAAATTATGCTAAACACGGGTACGGCGCATCTGCCAAGAGAAAAGTGGGATGCCTGGGATCCAATCTTGATAGCTGAGGGACTTTTCGCAACAGCCAATATTTTTAGGTAAGAATAAAATATTTTTGTACAATTATAAACTTCTATGATAATAATGTTAATGCCCGCTTACTATCAAATGCTATTACATTACACCAACACATAAAAGCGAAAAATAATTCTCAAGGCACAGTTTGTGAAACACATCCCATCATTGTTTAAAAAAAATATTATTATTAAATAAGCAATTTAAAAAACACATAATTGCAGTAAAAACTCATTTCCAACAATTGCTGTCTACGTATCTGGTCCGATCTGGTAATATGCGTCTGGTAATTCTTGCTATCTTATATATGATATAAAGAATTTATATAGTTCACGTAATACACAAGTAATTAGATAAGGTTGAAAATTAATATCACAATGAAAATATGCATTTTTAGTAATTATCGATCATAGTGCAGTCCAATTACTTCATTATTTTGTCCGCGCATTTTTTTTATTCAATAAATGCATGCACTGTAAAAAAATAAAAAAAAAAAAAAAAAAAAAAAACAATATTACGAAGATTATACTGGCAATCAGGACGCCTGTAACAATCCATTTTTTTATGGAAAAATTTCCGCAAATTTCAGAAAATTTTCCGTTTTCTCCCTCGATAAAATGTGCATTTTTGTGGAATTTTCGAATATTTTTGTGTTAAAAAACTGGGCTATTGTACTGGCGTCCCGATTGGCTGTAGAATCTTCTTAAAATAGTCTGTGTTTTGTTTTTGTTTTTTACAGTGTAAAAATGCGTTTACAAAATGCCAATAGCGAAACAGGTTTATAAAATTTTATTCTAATAATTTCGATATTAAAGATTCACCAGTTTCCATTGAAAACCAATTTAAATTAGTGAAAACAATGCAAAAGTACTGCTCGATATCAAATATTAAAGAACAACACGGTGTCAAAATTTACTAGATTAAAACTGTCAATATATGAAATAAAATATAATATTTATATGATGATTAAAAAAAAGTTATTAATTTTCATGGAAAAGAAATTTAATTACTTTCCAAATAAGATGGCCTGCCAAGTCATATCTTGGTTGAAAATACAGGAAAAAACCTCGATTTTAACGGTTGACTCATTGATTTACCATTAAGTTTTCCTGCTCCCAATCCTCCGTGTTTCCATACTTTTGGATGGTGAAAAACACAATGGTAAACCTACGAGTCAACCGTTAAAATCGAGGTTTTTTCTGTATTTTCAGCCAAGATTTGACTTGGAAGACCGAGTGCGTTTTAATATGCAAATCCAGATTTAACAAAACCTAGTTTTTCATCCGAAAACTGGATGAAGTGATTGTCTGTGCTGCCGCCTCACAGTCTATTTAGTACTATAAAAAGGACAGATAGTAGAGGATAAATAGGGCCCCTTAAATTGAAAGCTAATTATTATCGTAAATGAACAACTGAATGTAATTATGATTACTTTCCTTAAGGGGATATAGCGGGAATACCGTTGTAAAATCTTAAATATGTATATATTTATCAGTACAAAAAACCCTGAACGGGTTAAAAGCTTGTGACGCAGCGCTTTATCTTACATATCTAAGAATTTTAAATTTGGGACTTAAAACTAATGATATCAAAATTTATGTGACACTATGCTATTAATTAATATATACATATATTAAAATTTATTCATTAAGGTTTTATCAATTACATCTTTCATAAATTCAAAATATGAATCTTAAAAGATATGATATCAAAATTTAAGTGACGCCTTGACGAGGCTTTAAACAATGTTTTAAAATTCCATTTATTTATTTATTGTCTAAATACATTTGGGAAATTTGGAAACAAATGGACAACAAAACAAATGGAAAATTTTTTACTCTCTTTAATTATGCTTTGTTTTTTGCACAGAATGGTAAAATTATTGTACATGAATGACAATAAGTTTACAATATTCAGAATGAGTCAGAAAATGCATCATAATCGATTCAGTATGCATGACTCTTCGTTCTTGTTAGTTATAATTTTGTTCTTTGCACAAGGTGGGAAAATTACTGCATATGGATGAAAATAGTAGGTTAACAGTATTCAGAATATGTTGGAAGTTGCATCATAATCTATGTTGCACGCATGACTTTTCGTTCTTGTTATTGTTTTCCCCCTACAGAAAGATAAAATTATTGCAGATGAATGAAGGTATTAACGTATTCAAAAATGTGTTGTTATTTCATAATCTATGATGTGCGCATGATTTTTCATTCTTGAGGGGTTTGGTAAAAATGCCCTTAAGGAGGCACATTAAGCAGATGGGAAAGGCAAGTGCATTATATGAAAGAGTGAAGAAATAGCCGTCTAATGATATAGTGCTTTAAAATGTTATAAAAAGTTCTACCGAGAAATTTGGATGTAATTTCAAAATCAATAAGAACAGTAAATTAAGTATGCTTATTTCTTCTTGATAACATATCTATAAACATATAATTAAATCAGGTTTATATTAAAATTGATAATATATATTCTAAATTGCTCAATGTACTTATCATTTGTACAAAGAATGTCCTGATTGGTAATTGCCCCGGGGTGATCAATAATTACAATGTTCCCAGGGTAGTTTCCGATCATCAAAGTTTTTTTATTAAACAAACTTTAAATAATATTTTATTCAAAGTCTATATTTTATTGAATAGACTCATAGCAAATCATTAACTATGCTAAATTTGGTCACATCAAATGTAAACATTAAAAAGATATTTAGATGTTAGTGTTTTTTGATCAGGAATTATCCCGGTCCACCCTATAAGTTTCATACTTCAATTAGGAAAATGTTTAACCAACAAAGAAAAGAAAATAAGAACTCTATTATTTATTAAATGTTTTCATTTCATATGAAACTTTCCATTCTTGGGCGACTTAACTTTCAAAATAAAAATAATATACTTTTATCGAACATTTCAGTCACTAAGCATAAAATGTGAAAAGTATGGAAATTTACACATTTAACATTGTACGAAATATTTTGAAATTGACGACTTGAAAATTTTTAATTTTTTTCTCATAAATCATGTAAAATAATATTAATCCATTAAGAACCAACTTTGATTTACTAAACAGCTATAAATAAAATAAACAACTCAGAAAGCATCACAAGAATTTATGAAAAGGATTTGTGTGTACAGTGTATATATTTAAGAATTATTCAGATTTAGTTCTAAAACCAAATTAACAAATCTAGTAAAAATTTTAATTGTTAACACTATAGATCACTAAAAAGCATCATAAAAAAAATTATCCATCTATGTGAAACCTTTTTATACAACATTTCAGTTGCTAAGCATAAAACAAGCATAATTTGGAAATTTTAGCGTTGCTAAAATATGTATAGCTTGAGATGAAGAATTTTGCAAATAGAATGCTGCAGACACGTTTTAAAAGCAGTAATTTGAATGTAATAATGGAGTAGAAATCATAATGAATGCTTAAAATAATGTATAATATAGTCAAGACTGTAAAATCCACAAAATATATTATATTCAATGTTTGTTAGATTGTAAACATTGAAAAATGTAATAACATTTAAACTTATAGTTGAAGTTATATCATACTTCTTTTTCAAATTTTTTAATGAAATAAACAAAAATGTAAGAAAATTCATGTATTTTGTACCTTGCATTTAAAAATAATTTAAGAAAAGAACTTATGTGTACATATTTAAGCATTATTCGATTCTCTGAACTAAAACCAAATTAACGAATCTAGTAAAAATTTTAATTGTTGATAGATCACTAAAAAGCATCATAAAAAAATATTTATCTATGTGAAACCTTTTTAATCCAACATTTCAGACGCTAAGTATGAAGCAAACAATATTTTAAAAATGTAAAGTAGCTGAAATCTGTATAGCTTGGGATAAATATTGTGCAAATAAATGATACAGACTTCTGGGTTTATTTACATTTTAAAAACAGTAATTTGAATGTAATAATGGGCTAGAAATCATAATGAATGCTTACAATAATGTATAATAAAGTCAACACTGTGAAATACACAAAATGTATTATATGCAATGCATGTTACAATGTAAACATTGAAAAGCATCTCAATACACTATCTACCAAAAAGTATTTGTACACTTTCAGTTTTTGACATTTTGTCAAATATTTAAAAATATACTGGTCGGATTCTTCTGGAACTTCAGAAATATAAAGATTATGTTTCACTTTATATTTATTTACATTCATTTGTTAAGCGGGTAATTAAGGGGCCGGCAAAAAAACAAAGAATAATAGAAATATTTGGGATCGCACTGTACATGAAAATGCACGAAACGACTTATCGCTTTAGAATACAAATATATGAATACAGTAGAATATGTACACTAATTTTTGTGAGAATAGCATGTATATTTATGGCGATAGAGCGATTTTTTTGAAAAATTCAAAAAATTCTGGTATGTTTTTTGTTTATATCATGCTGGGTTTTTGACCAAATTTAACGCAAATTTCAGAAAAATTGGCAAAATGCAGTAGAAAAAATGTAGCGCAATTGGAATATAAATATATTAAATATTTTATGGAATATGAGTAGTTGTATAAAATAATTTTTATCTGCGCATGCGCGAACTAGAAAAACATTTTTTTTAAAATCATTTAATAGTCAATTCTATGGAGTGACTTATAAAATAAAAAAGAATACTGCCCAGTTAAACTGAAGGCATTGAGCTCACAGGCTACAAATACTAATTGCACATTAAAGCTTTATATTTTCAAGGGTTAATTCCGTTCGAAAAAAAAATTAAGAAGGGGAAACAGCTCTTAAGAAAAAAAGCTCTTAAAAATTAAGAAGAGAAAAGGTTCTCTTTTTTTATACTTAATCATTGAACCTCCTATACTATCAAAGACATGCTTTATCATATAAAAAATCTATATCCAAAATTCAGAGCAAATTAGATAATTCTTAATAAAAACCCATTTAGCATTTATATAATTTAAAAAGAGTATCCCCCTCTTTTATACTTAACCATTAAACTTCCAAAACTATTCAGAGATTTGAACGAAATCTGAAAATTCTGCTTGAAAAACCCATTTGTATAAATTAAGGGGGGGGGGACATTAGAACCCCTGTTCCCCTTATTTATACTTATTCAATGAACACCTAATAACAATCACGGAATCGCCTCATCAGAATGATCCTAATCTAAATTTTGAACGAAAATTAATTCTGCATGAAAATCCCATTTATATCAACTAACGGGGGGGGGGGCATTAGAGCCCCTGTTCCCCCTATTTATACTTATTCAATGAACACCTAATAACAGTCACGGAATCGCCTCATCAGAATGATCCTAATCTAAATTTTGAACGAAAACTTAATTCTGCATGAAAATCCCATTTATATCAACTAACGGGGGGGGGGGTGGGCATTAGAGCCCCTGTTCCCCCTATTTATACTTATTCAATGAACACCTAATAACAGTCACGGAATCGCCTCATCAGAATGATCCTAATCTAAATTTTGAACGAAAACTTAATTCTGCATTAAAATCCCATTTATATCAACTAATGGGGGGGGGCATTAGAACCCCTGTTCCCCTATTTATACTTAATCAATGAACACCTAATAACAGTCACGGAATCGCCTCATCAGAATGATCCTAATCTAAATTTTGAAAACTTAATTCTGCATGAAAATCCCATCTATATCAACTAACGGGGGGCATGAGCCCCCCGTTCCCCCTCTTATACATATCGAATGAACTCCAAAAACTAATCAGGGAAGCGCCTTGTCAGGATATACCTACATACAAAATTTCAAGTGGATCGGATATTTTTATCATGAGTTATCGCGTTACGTACATACGAACATACATACAGAACGGACGGGCACATAAGCTCTCAGGCTATGATAGCCTGTGAGCTAAAAAATCCAATCAAATATCGTGAAAATTCAAAAAGATATCATTATTTTAGTGAGATGTTTTTACTCTGCTCTCTAAAAACGGCTGAATCTTAAGGGATTCTCCACAAATTGACATTTTTTAATAACTGACTTTAAAAAAAAACTAGTATTGAATTAATACAGTATCTAATACAATATTGCTGCTAATAAGTACTTGACAATTGTGATAGAAAAGAAAAAGAGCTTTATTCGCATTTAGGGCCAAAACTAAGAGAGGGTTGGGGGAAAAGGGCATGTGCCCCGGGCGCTAGGATGAAAGTGCCCCAAATGTACATTTTGTTTGGCGATTTTTTCCATGTCTATGTTTAGCATGATATTGTCAAAATCGTCCCATTCAAAGCATTTCTCCTATACCAAAGCATAGAAGAATCTAATGATGATGGCATAAAGATCCCGCATATAGCAGATTTTTTTTTCGTTTTGATTCGGTTTCACGATTTTAAGGTATCATTTTTTTTAAACAAAGCAGACTACTTTAATCAATATTACATATTTTAAGTTTTAAAATAAGTCGGCTATTAATAAATTAGAAAATTTTTCTTTGCAAATACTTTTGCAGATGCTTTGCAAAGAAGAAAACGGAGGGGGGGGGGGGAGTTCACCAAAATTCATTGAAATATAAATATATTAAATATTTTCTAGAATGTTCTATGTCATGCAATATTTTCAACCAAATATAAAGCCACATTCAGAAAAATTCGCAAAATGTAGTAGAAAGAATAAGGTGCTATTGAAATATAAATATATTAAAAGTTTTCTAAAATATGAATATTTGTATGAAATATTTTTTAATCAGCGTATGCGTGAACGATAAAATTTATCATTTTACATAATTTAATATTCAACTCTATGGAGCTACCCATAAAAAAAATCCGATCGAATTTCGTGGAAATTCAGAAAGTTATTGTGGATAGGAGTGAACTGATTTTCAATTGGTCTCTGAAAGCAGTTGAATGACGTCAGATTTTACGCAAATTGCCAAATCTCCATTTACGTTTTTTACTGGTGATTTACTTCTTTTCTTGGATAATTACCAGAACGAACCTATTTCAGGATAAAAATAATTATAAAAAATCGAAGCATTTGTGTCAAATCTACTCATTGATACATAATTGATAATGGCTCTTATGCAAATGCCGATATCTGCGATCCTGAAATACGTCAAGTTCTCCACTGTTAAATGTGGTGTCGAAAACAACACTGACATCAATCGCATGCATGATGCCAAGAAGAACACAGCTGTCTGATTTTGAGAAAGGTGTGATCATCGGGTACCACCGAAATGGCCGATCTTTAATCGACATATCTAGCGAGCTTAATTACCCCAAAACGACTGTGGGTTATGTGATTAGAAAATGGAAGCTGAATAGTGATTGTCAGAATGTGGCCAGAGTAGGCAGACCGACGAAACTGGGAGATAGAGACCGACGGGTTCTGTCTAGAGAAATTCGGAAGAACCGCAACCAACCAATGTTACACATACGCCAAGAATTTCAACAAGCTTCAGGATGTGTTGTTTCCATGAATACCATCCGTAAGGAAGCTCATCTGCTTAATTTTTATGGCCGTGCTGCCGCCCATAAGCCTTTAATCACCAAGTCCAACCGCGCAGCTCGGTTAAGTTGGTGCAAAACACGCCAGCAATGGACTGTACAGCAATGGAAACAGGTTCTCTGGAGTGATGAATCAAGGTTCACCCTCTACCGTTCTGATGGTAGGGTCTGGGTCTGGCGTCTGCCTGGAGAACGCCTCCTACCAGAATGCATTGTGCCCACAGTTAAATTTGGCGGAGGGGGAATTATGTTCTGGGGTTGTTTTTCCTGGTTCGGACTAGGACCCTTGGTCCCAATTCATGGTAAGTTCAATGCCGATGCCTACTGTAATATACTGGACAACAGTGTACTTCCTACGTTGTGGCAATACTATGGATTGGACCCATGTTATTTCCAGGATGACAACGCAAGCTGCCATGTAGCGAGGTCCAGCATGGATTGGTATGCTGATAATGGAGTGCATCGACTCGAGTGGCCTGCCCAGAGCCCAGACCTGAACCCAATAGAGAACCTCTGGGACGAGTTGGATCGTCGAATTAAGGCGGGTGACACACGCCCAAAATCAGTAAAAGAGCTTACCTGCCTTGTGCAAACAGAGTGGAATAAAATACCATTAAATGTAATACAAGGACTAGTTGAGAGCATGCCCAGGAGAGTCGCAGCTGTAATTGCCTCTCGAGGAGGATCTACAAATTATTAAATGTGAACAGGGCCAAAACCAGTCTTTTTTTCCCGAGGCAAACGTGGATTTTGAAGGTACCCCTTTCCCCCTCCTTCGCAAAGCATATTTATAAAGAACATTTCTCCGATTTATTAATAGCCGACTTATTTTAAAACTTAAAATATGTAATATAAAATAACGTATTCTGCTTTATTAAAATACTCCAATTTGATACTTTAAACCGAATCAAAAAAATTCTACTTTCAACAGGACCTTTACGGCCCTTGTCCCTGCCCGCGAAGACACTGCTGAGCTAATGCTATTCCTGTGGGGAGGCATTTTTCTAATAACTCTTTCGCATTTTGAAATTTTCAATTTTTTTTTTCTTTTTTCATTGGATAGCAGAAGTCCCTCTCAAAATCGCTCCTTGACTACTTTTTCGATTTGAGTCATAGATATTTTTTATAAAGTTAGTTTCACTTTCAGAACCGCTTTTGGAAGTGAAAAAAACATTATAAAAATATCTACGCCAAAATTGAAAAAGTAATCACGGAGCGATCTTGAAAAGGACTTCCGCTATCCAATGCAAAACATATTATTTAAAAATGTCCAAATGCAAAAGAGTTAGAAAAATGCATCCCCATAGGAATAGCATTAGCTCGTGAGCATCTTCGCGGGTAGGGGCAGGGACCTTAAGCCATCATCATTAGATTTTTTTTATGCTTTAGCATAGCCCAGATATAATAATTTTAACAATATTATGCTAAACATAGCCATGAAAAAAATCGCCAAACGAAAGATACATTTGGAACACTTTCATCCTAGCGCCCGGAGCACATGCCCTTCTCCCCCCCCCCCCCTTCTTAGTTTTGGCCCTGAATGCGAATAAAGCTCTTTTTCTTTTCTATAACAATTGTCAAGTACTTATTAGCAGCAATATTGTATTAGATATTGTATTAATTCAATACTAGTTTTTTTTTAAAGTCAGTTATTAAAAAATGTCAATTTGTGGAGAATCCCTTAAGATTCAACCGTTTTTAGAGAGCAGAGTAAAAACATCTCACTAAAATAATGATATCTTTTTGAATTTTCACGATATTTGATTGGATTTTTTTTATAAGTCACTCGATAGAATTGACTATTAAATGATGTAAAAAAAATGTTTTTCTAGTTCGCGCATGCGCAGATAAAAATTATTTTATACAACTACTCATATTTCATAAAATATTTAATATATTTATATTCCAATTGCGCTACATTTTTTCTACTGCATTTTGCCAATTTTTCTGAAATTTGCGTTAAATTTGGTCAAAAACCCAGCATGATATAAACAAAAAACATACCAGAATTTTTTGAATTTTTCAAAAAAATCGCTCTATCGCCATAAATATACATGCTATTCTCAGAAAAATTAGTGTACATATTCTACTATATTCATATATTTGTATTCTAAAGCGATAAGTCGTTTCGTGCATTTTCATGTACAGGGCGATCCCAAATATTTCTATTATTCTTTGTTTTTTTGCCGGCCCCCTAATTACCCGCTTAACAAATGAATGTAAATAAATATAAAGTGAAACATAATCTTTATATTTCTGAAGTTCCAGAAGAATCCGACCAGTATATTTTTAAATATTTGACAAAATGTCAAAAACTGAAAGTGTACAAATACTTTTTGGTAGATAGTGTATAAGCTCATGGATGAAGTTAAGTCATACTTTTTTTCATGGAATAACAATTTTTTTAATAAAATAAACTACGATGCGAGAAAATTCAAGTATTTTTTATTCAGCATTTAAAAATATTAATTTGAGTGAAGAAGTGATGTATGTTCGATTGGTTATGCTTAATGCAAACCTATTCTTCGTTAAAACAGTGATAAAACTTTAACAATAAGCGATTTTATCCCTACAAACTCTTTGCTTATTTCACAATATACATGAATACTTCCTTCAATAAATTTTCTTGAACCAGAAAGTTTTATATTGGTTCAAGGAGTAATTTGTGTTCATAAACTAGAGGAAAAAATTACTGACAATAAACCAAAATAAAATACAGTACAGAGCTTTTACCTGGCAATCTCGCAAAATTTGGAATATACTCCCTTCCTCTCCTTCTCTAATCCATGTTTTCAAAAACACAAAC
Organism: Maratus speculifer; assembly: GCA_964019185.1. Classification (NCBI taxonomy): domain Eukaryota; kingdom Metazoa; phylum Arthropoda; class Arachnida; order Araneae; family Salticidae; genus Maratus; species Maratus speculifer. The sequence continues at coordinate 47,241,371 of OZ025290.1, read as the reverse complement.
ATAACAAAATTTTAACAATGACATATAGAGTATGAACAAATTCATCTTTTTGCAATTATTTAAACAAAAATTCTTGCATTATTCAATGGTAGTAATCAAAAGATAAAAATATATAAGTACCTAAGTAGTATTATTTTATCCTTTTTACACAAATTTTGATTGGTATAGTTAGAAAAACCTGAAGTTTTAAATATATTCCGACATGTTTCTTTCCCCCAAAATGACAGTGGTAGTTTTCAAAAACACACAATAACAAAATTTGAATAATCCGACGTGAAATATGAATAAAAACTTACCTTTGGAATTTCATTAAAACTAAAAATTATTATTTTAGAAATTTATTGTTGCTTACAATCGTTTCATGATTTGTCTCAATGATCATTTCATGAAATGTATGTTTATTCCCATAATCAATAGAGGAAATTCGTGATTTTTTCTGCAAATATTTGTCGAAGTTTGCAATATTTTTCTATGACAGATTGCGAAAATTCATTCTGATACTTCAATCTTTTGATAAAATTTGCTATGTATTTCAGCCTTTTTTTTATGAAATTTACAATGTTTTCCCTCAACTGTTAACTGAAACTCGCACTTTTTTTCAATGATGATTTTGCAAAACTCATTTTTTTATATTGTTTAGATTTTAAAAGCAGTAATTTGAATGTAATAATCGACTAGAAATCATAATGGATGCTTAAAATAATATATAATACAGTCAACACTGTAAAATCCGCAAAATATATTATATGCAAATACAGTGAAACCACCGAATAAGGGACACCCATGGGACCGGAACTTTTGTCCCTTAAATAGAAGTGTTCCTTATTCGGAGTTTTTATATTTTTTAATTAATCATTCATAAGGACATAAAAAACAAAATATTAAAATTGAAGTTTAAATGTACCCGAAGATTATAAATTACATTAATTAGGCACAAAAATAACAGATAATTAATTTAATGTTTTAATTGATTACTTAATTAGTAAATGATTTGTATTTTTTATGTAAACGTTTCAGTAATGCAAAAAAGTGTAATAATATTTTTTAAAATCTTACTTGCGAAGTAATCAATAAAAAAAGTGACTGGTTTGCAAATTTCAATTTTTCTACTACTAAACTTTTCAGATATTTATTTACCATACTTATAACTTTTAGTCCTTCATTATAAGCAGTATTTACGAAAAAAGTATTCAACTGCTTTGCATATTTTAAAGCACCTGTGAAGCTCTTTATTTCACAATTTTCCCGTCTCTTTTATTTTCAGAGTCATCCCTCACAATTTTCAGCATTCTTTTCAATATAGACTGGGAGGTGGCAGCATAGACAATCACCTCATCGAATTCACAACAGAAATTCTAGAATCAGTTAAATATCAATATGCATGTTAAAACGCAATCAGTCTACTAAAACACCAAAAAATCTGAACTCTGAAAATCTGAAATTTGACTCGTAGATTTACCATTATATTGTCCTGCACCCAAATCTATGAAAATATGAAGGAGTGGCTGCAGGATACCCCAATGATAAACCTACGAATCAACCACTAAAATCGGGTTTATATGTGCTTTCTACTTAGATCTGACTTGCCAGAGCAATTATATTTTAATATGTGAATCGAGATTTAACCAATTCTGGAATATCAGCTGTGAACTCGAGGAAGTTATTGTCTGCACTGCCACCTCTGGCTCAAACAGGGATAAACGCACTTCGATATCTTCATCTGAATTGTGGATAAATAAATGCTCATCAGTTGAGTTGCATACCTTTGTACCAACATAACTGCCTATCTGATAAGTTCACAAAATTCTGTATTTTCATTTTCATCACAGACTACTTCATTATTTCAAATGCATAAATCAACACCTTTAACATTTCGCACTCGCCCAGTGTGACTGGGCAGCATTTTTCTTTGCAAAATTTGTTTTTGTCACACCAGTAACAAAGAAAAATAGAATTTGTCATTTAATTAAAGCATTTTTTTTTTTTAAATTGTATACTTGATGGAAACTTTTTTTTTTTAAAGTGGTGTCAACTGAATAAAATTTGTGTAAGAAATGCCCAAGTCTTCGACTCAATTTTTCTCTTAATCTCATTTTCAAGTGTCCCTTATTCAGAGGTAAATACATTACATTTCCTATACCAAGGGACTGGGACCAGAACTTTTGTCCCTTAAATAGAGGTGTCCCTTATTCGGAGTGTCCCTTATTTGGAGGTTTCACTTATTTGTTAGAATGTAAACATTGAAAAATGTCCTAACATTCAAACTTATAGTTGAAGTTATGTCATACTTCTTTTTCATGAAATAACAATTTTTTAATGAAATAAACAAAGATGTAAGAAAATTCATGTATTTTGTACCTTGCATTTAAAAATAATTTATGAAAAGAACTTATGTGTACATATTTAAGCATTATTTTATTCTCTTAACTAAAACCAAATTAACGAATCTAGTAAAAATTTTAATTGTTAACATTATAGATCACTAAAAAGCATCCATAAAAAATATTAATTATCTATATGAAATCTTTTTAATCTAACATTTCAGTCGCTAAGTATGAAGCAAGCAATATTTTAAAAGTGTAAAGCAGCTGAAATCTGTTTAGCTTGGGATAAACATTGTGCAAATAGAATGATACAGACTTCTGGGTTTATTTACATTTTAAAAACAGTCATTTGAATGTGATAATGGGCTAGAAATCATAATTAATGCTTACAATAATGTATAATACAGTCAACACTGTGAAATACACAAAATGTATTATATGCAATGCATGTTAGAATGTAAACATTGAAAAGCATCTCATGGATGAAGTTAAGTGATACTTTCATGGAATAACAATTCTTTAATGAAACAAACTAGGATGCAAGAAAATTCAAGTATTTTTTATTCAGCATTTAAAAATAATAATTTGAGCAAGGAAGTAATGTATGCTCGATTGGTTATGCTTAATGCAAACCTATTCTTCATTAAAACAGTGATAAAACTTTAACAATAAGTGATTTTATTCCTACAAACTTTTTGTTTATTTCACAATATACACGAATATTTCCTTCGGTAAATTTTCTTGTACCAGAAAGTTTTATATCGGTTCAAGGAGTAATTTGTATTCATAAACTAGAGGAAAAAATTACTGTCAATAAACCAAAATAAAATACAGTACAGAGCTTTTACCTGGCAATCTCACAAAATTTGGAATATCCTCCCTCCCCCTCCTTCTCTAATCCTTAAGTTTTCAAAAACACAAACATAGCAAAATTTTAACAATGATATGTAGAGTATGAACAAATTCCTCTTTTTGCAATTATTTAAACAAAAACTCCTGCATTATTCAATGGTAGTAAACAAAAGATAAAAATATATAATTGTACATAAGTAGTATTGTTTTACCCTTTTTACACAAATTTTGATTGGTATAGTTAGAAAAACCTGAAATTTTAGGAATTATGAAATTAATTAGTGTGACATTATTCAAATTTACTTTCCAAATTTGTGCTTTTTACTAAACAAATCGGCAAAATTCGCAATTCTTAGATGCTGATAGCGAAAGTTTGCGATTTTTCTTCACATGATAGATGAAATTCTCTATTTTTTCCCGCACCAGATCAAGAAAATTTTTAATTTTCGGTGCCTAATCGATGATATTTTCGATTTTTCGGCGCCTGATCAACGAAATTTCGTGATATTTCTGAACCTGAACAACCAAATTTCCTATTTTTACGAAGTTGATCAAGGAAAGTCGCGAATTTTATGAACCTGGTCGATGAAATTTGCGATTTTTTCTAAGCCGATCAATGCATTTAGCGATGTTTACGAAGCCAATCCATGAAATTTGCGATTTTTCTTTGCATGATCGACAAAATTTGCGATTTCCCTCTGCATTATCGACAAAACTCACGATTTTTCATCACAGGATCGACGAAATTTGGAATTTTTCCGTGCCTGATCGACGAATTTTGTGATTTTTTCGCGCTTGATCCACAGAATTCACGATTTTCATGAAGCCGATTGACCAAATTCTCGAATTTTACAAACCCGCTTGACGAAATTCGTGATTTTTATAAAGCTAATCGACAAAATTCACTATTTATCTTCGCATGATCGACAAATTTTGCGATTTTTCTTATCCCAATCGACGAAATTCGCGATTTAACCCATTAACGCCCAGCGTCCTCGTTTGAGGACGGTTACAAAAACAGCAAAAAAGCGGTTTTCCCACCAGTAAAGAAGAAGAAAAATGTATACCTTATTTCACGAGACAGAATCCTTGATAAATTTAGATAAAAGTTAATTTGCTTTTAAAAGTAGTGGGAAATACAAAATTTAAATTTTAGCGAAGAAAATAATTCGGGGGTTAATGGTTTAATTAGAATCTGGATCGTAATTAGAGTCTGATCGCGACTTCGCCGTAATTAGAGATTTTTCCACGTGTGATCACCAAAATTCGCAATATTTCCGTCTCAGATCAATGAAAATTGCCATTTTTTGGAATCCGATCAACTCGCAATTGTTTTGTGTCCAGTCGACGAAATGTGTGCTTTTTCCATTCTTAATTGACGAAATACGCATTTTCCGCTCCCGACCAACGAAATTCGATATTTTTGTATCAACGCTGACGAAATCTGATTTTTTTACATGGCAAGATGAAACTAGTGATTTCTTTCTCTTTATAAACTGACGAAATTCACGATTGTTTTGCAGCCGAACAACGAAATTTTTAATTTTTCCGCGTGTCATCTCTAAATTCGCTATTTTTCTGTACCTTATCAACGAAATTTGCAATTTTTTTTCTTTCCTGATCGGCGCTTTTTTCTCTCTAAATCAACGAAATCTGTGATTTTTGCGCCCGAACGACATAATTTGTGATTTTTCCATGCCTGATCGACAAAACACTTTTGTGCCTAATCGAGGAAATTTGGTATTTTTTCCGAGACTCATGTACAAAATTCACGATTTTTCCATATCTGATGAGCGAAACTTGTGACTTTTCCAGTCCACATCGACAACATTCGCTTTTTTCCACACTTCATCAATGGAATAGGTGATTTTTCCTGTACCGATCAACGAAATTTGCGAGTCTTAAGTGATGAAATTTTATATTTTCCAGTTGTAAATTGACGAAACTCGCGGGCCACGCGCTAACCCATCGCAGGCCACAGGTTGTGCATCCGTATTTTAGTGGTTTTTTAAATTTTCAAATTTGAGAGTTTTTTTAGCCTTCGATGCTATTTCTTTCAGACAAGCTAAAAATGTCGTGTCATCAGCCCTGAATTTTCTACGCAACCGATTTTAATAATTATTTTTTTAAATGATAGCTATTTATTTGTAGTTGTGCCCATTTTAGCTATTTTTTAATTTATTTCCATTTTTATATTTTATTTTTAATTTTAAATGCTTTTTTACGATATTTCTTCAAAATGGTGGCAATTCAGATTAGCTTTTCTCTTGATAATAAAATTACAATATCAATCAAATACAATATTATTACGGACGCCTTTTTCATATTACTAATAACAATAACTTTTAAAAAATATTTGAAGAGAAAATGATGTCACTATTTAAAACATCGGATTTTTACTCATAACGATATTATATTTCAGTATTTCTTTTCATTATGGACACTGAGATTGGGATTTTACTTTCAGATGACTTCAGTTAGTGAAAATGTCATAATAAAAATAAAATTAGTTTTTTTTTTTTTTTTTTTTTTTTTTTTTTTTTTTTTTTAAATAAAACTTTTTCTGTGAGTGCATATAAAATAAAATTTCTGGATTTCGCAGGCACTCAGATTACAATTTTAACTGAAGATCTGCGAATATTTGCATGCAAAATTGTAACTGGCAAACTTGACATTAAGTTTGGAAATATATTTATTATATATTGATTCAATAATGAAATTACTTTTGCTTTTTTCTTTTTAACCAAATTGATCGGGTCTTTTAAACATTCCATTCGTCGAATACGACGAGATTCCACTCGTTTTATTGTTAAAATGCATTTCCTTTTTCTCAGAGTCTATAAAAAAGCGTTTAAACTAAAGAAAAAATTCGTTTTGAATGAATCTAGTCAATGAAGAAGTAGCACGTCAAATTTTATTTCTTTATTATTCCGCAATTCCAATGTCTCAGAAAGAAGTTGCTAATCAATTGGGTATTTCACGCCGTTCTGTTTGCCATTATATTGATAAACACAAGAAAAATGAAGTTAGTTCATTGCATTCTAAACAGGGTCGCCCTTCTAAAAAATCTCTGTAGATTTTTTTTTTCTTTCTTTCTTTCTAATCGGAGGCGAAACTGAATTCTCCAATGGCAGAATCTACATTCAACTTGTAATGTTTTTTTATGATAATTATATCCTTAATTCATTCCATAGATAATGATGTTATATGCATGCAAAAAAAAATAATAATTAAGCCATTCCATCAAATAGTTTTTTTTTTTAAATCTTGGTGTTAAACGTCAAAAATAAAGTTTTGAGAAAACGCGACTTAAAGTTGAAAGTCTATGGGTGCGACTATGAATGTGTTCATACATAAATGCTTATAACTCCGTTAAAAATGCAAATATTTTTATGCGGTTTTTTGCATTGAGTTAAGAATTAATTGAATAATCAAACTAGATCATAAAAAAATCGATTTTTTGAAAAGTTTTTAACCCCTGAGCCTCCTTAAACTCAAAGAGCATCTGTGTGACAAGAAATTATCATTTTTTAGCATAATGCGTCTCAGAAAAGTGATTTATTTCAAATAACGAATTTTTACTTAACTAATCCATGTAATATGCACTTTCACAATTTTAAGTAGAATTTTCGCCAGTTAATTGAATTACTTTATTAAATGAAATCTAATTAAAAAAAGTGGCGGATTCCAAAATGCGCCAAAACATTTAAATATTAAGTTTGGTTTTGATTCATATAAGTGACAATTATAGTGATCTTTCTTAGCTCTGGGAGGGGTTTTAACTCCAAAACCACCCCCTTGGCTGTGCCACTGACAACAAAATTTTATGTTGGTGTAAGGAGTAATTTATTCATAGACATGAGAAAAAAGTTTTTGACAACAAATCAAAAAAAAGTACAATACAGGATTTTTACCTGGCATTCTCATAAAATTTTGAATATACCCTGTCTCCCCCCTCTAATTCATAAGTTTTCATACATTCTATATTATATTCCATATTAAGAAGGCGCCACTTGTCTAGTTTTGTTTTGAATCAGAACGCGTTATTAGCATTTTTCATTCAGGTAGAATTTATTTATTTAGAATAGAATTGATAAAGAAAATGAACAAATTGAAAAACATCGAACAGACATGATAGAATCATTAAGTAATTTTCATGGTTTTAATAATCCACATGGATGTTTCTTGTTATGCCAATTCAATCTTGCAATGTCTTAATATACAATGAATAAAGTCTGCAATAAAGTTAACCAGAGAATCTTGCAATGGATTTTTGCCGCCGCTTATTCAAATTTACTTAAGAGGAATCGAGTTAATGAAATGTTGTATAAATTTTACTTGTTAACTTTATAGATTACTAGGTACTACTAGGTTATCCCGTCGACCAAAAAATTATCGCCAAACTATAAGATTAAATTCCAATAATAGATGATTGTGAATGTCACATTCAATGACATTAAATACAATTTGTGTGGTTTATTAAATGATTTTTATTTCGACTTTTTATTAATATTTTACTAATTATTTGTTTTTTCATTATTTAAAATAAAAAAATATGTCATTATGTATAATTTGGTGAAATTGGTCGACGGAATAACAGTAGTAGCGATTACTAAAATATTTCAAATTGAAATAATTTATGAAACTGAAAATGTTTTATCCAACATTTCACTTAAGTTTAAAACAAGCAATATATAGAAATTGTAAAGTCCCTCAAGTGTGTGTAACTTGGGACCAGACATTGCACAAATATAATGTGCTCATCTTTTGTTTACATTTTTAAAAAGAGTAATTTGAATGTAATAATGTACTAGAAATCACAATGAATGCTTATAATAGAGTATAATACAATCAACTCTGTGAAATTCACAAAATGTATTATCTGCAAAACATGTTAAAATGCAAACATTGAAAAGTGTTTTAACACTTAAACTCAAAGAAAAAGATATGCAATAATTTTATTTTCGTGAAATGACAAATTTTAATAAAATAAACTGGGATTTAAGAAAATTCATGTATTTTGTACCCTGAATTTAAAAACAATACTTTAAGCAAGCCAGTAAGTTTCCGTTTATTAATTATGATTAATGCAAACCTATTCTTTGCTCAAGCAGCGAAAAAATTAAAAAAATAAATAATTTTACCTCTATATATTTTTTGTTTATCAAACAATACACATAAAAAGTTCCTTGGCGAAGGAGAGTAAACTGCATTTCACCCAAAATTACTGACAACAAAACAAAATGCAGTCCAGATTTTTAACTGGCATTCTCGTAAAATTTTGAATATACCCTGCCTCCACACTGTAATCCATAAGTCTTCAAAAATACAAGCAATTAACTTTATTGCAAAGTTACACATTCTGTATTAATTAATAATCCATTGCAAGATTCTCCGGTTAACTTTATTGCAGAGCTTATTCGTTGTATATTGACATTGCGAGATGTAATTGGCGTAACAAGAAACAACACCTGGATTATTAAAACCTGAAAATTACTTAATGATTCTGTCTTGTCTGGTTTATATTTTTTAATTTGTGCATTTTCTATATCAATTTAATCGACATTATGTAAGAATATTACTACCTGAATGAAAAATGCTCCGTAACTTACTTGCCGCGTTCGGATTCAAAACAAAACCAGACAAGTAGCGCCACCACGCGTATGAATACATACATTTCTAAGAGCAAATAATTTAAAATAAATTTTGTTTGAAAACTTTAAAGAAAAATATGTAAGTCAAAATTTTATTGAATTTGTATAATTAAAAAATATTTTCCTATTTTAAAAAAGGATTCAAAATATTTTTTCCACAAAATGCAGAAATACGCGGTGTAAGAAACGTAATATTTTCTGCTTTACGAAAAATAAAGGCAATATAAATAGAAATTTGATTTAGTATATATTTATTGAATGTTTTAAAGCACATGATAAGATGTTTTTGTAGTTTAAAAAACATTTATTGCTTCGATTCGGGTGTTTTAACTGTGACCCTAACTACATAAGGCTTTTCACTCCGGCTTTGTCTGCTAACCCATAGAATAACATGTAATCCGCGAGCTAATATAGTCCAATTTTCCAAGACCAATATATAACAAACAAGAGTTTTCCTAGAAACTAGGCAAGGCTTATTCACTCTATCTTAAAGAGATTCATATTATACAGGGTGTCTATAAAAGAACTCCGGGGTTTTAAAAATTCATATCTCACTAGCTATAAAAGATAGCAAAATTTAGTCGCTTTCTCTGAAAAGAGTAGCTCAAAAAGTTTTACTCATACGAATTGGGAATGTTTGCATCAACTGTTGGCGGCGCTGCAGGGCGTTGACCTTGAAATGATGGCGACTCCGCAACAAAAGGATCAATGTGTTATTTGGCTCATAGAAACGATAGAAATTTCTTCTGGGGGCATATCAAGAATCTTGTGTAGGCAGAGAAAATTCGTGATGTTCAACATCTCAGGGAATGAATAGTCAATTGTGGGGCAACCGTCCCCCCAGACATGCTCGCCAGGACATGGGAAGAGCTAGAATACCGTTTAGACGTCTGCCGTACCACTACCGGGGCTCATATAGAACTTTACTAATTGTTAAAAAAAACTTGAATATGTAAGCTTTTCAGTCATGTGTAAAACATGTATGTATGTTTTTTATTTCATTAAAATATTTTGCCTCAAAACCCCGGAGTTCTTTTATAGACACCCTGTATATAAGTTTTAATAAAATCTCCCAGGCCGTTTTCTAGATCTCATTATCAGGAACAAACACCATCGATTTCGGTTTAAACATGGTTATCGAGATCTAAAAATATACGGCACGTAGAAATGTAAAAATTATAGGATAGGATTAGACTGGGAATATAAGACTATATTTAAAAAACTGAACATTCTGACCAATATTTGCTGAGTTATTAGATGGCGGCTTTTCAGGTTCCCTTTGATGTTGAGTTAGCTGTATATATGAAGTTCCGCATCTCTCTTACGTGGATACCTTATGACGATGATAGGCTTAAAGCTGCGTCACTTGAAGGCTGCCGCCTTCTATGATAGACATACATGTATATATATATATCCTAATATTTTCTTCATTTTTTACCATTTCTTAAAAAATAATCATTAAAATATTCTCGAACTGTGATTAAAAATAAGTCTTATAAAAATATTAGTTGAAATAAGCAAGATGGTGTTGGGTCATTTTAACTTACTGTAATTGCCTCCAATTAATAAAAAACTACATGTTTAGACTTTGTAAAAAAAAAAAAAAAAAAAAAAAAAAATCACAAAATGATCTTTTACAACAAGCAGCTGACACAACAACGTGAACACAGGTACTCTAACTTTTAAAAATATACATAATATCTAATGCTGCAAAATAAAGAAAGCAATTAAACAAAAAAAAAAGTTTTCCAAATAAAATATTCCGTCTGAATTTAAACTTTGGAAAACTTGTTGCTATTTAAAAGTGTATATAATCATGCCTGTGATATAGCTTTTCATGATAGTGTCTCATCACATAATAGTGTCTATTCATAATAGTGAGAAATGGTGTTATTATATGATTTCATGTATGATTTTAAATGTTTATGAGAAATAAAATATTTGTATATTAATAGTTCTTAAAAATATTTAAGTAGTAAAACATATAGTTGGAATAACCATTGTCCTTAATTTTTTAAAGCAATAAAAATGAAAAAAAGGAAATATTCTTACTGTGTTATTCGACCAGTGTGTAGAGGAGAAAGAAGAAAATTTCGCTAGACATTATTAAAAATATGCAACTATACTTTAAATAACTCTTAAAAAGTAAATTATTTACAAATTAAGAAAGAACCTCTTAAAATAAACCACATTCGCATGTACAAAAAGTCAAGCGTCGATCACCGACATCGGAGAAGAGTTGTTTCAGTTCGTCTCAATTACCGTCTGCAGAAAACGATAGAATAAATAAAGATTTTCTTTCGCTTTGCCACTAATGTAAACCAGATAAAGCATTTAGTATTACTCTTTTAAAATTTAGTTCACATATTTGCAATTTGAACTGCAAACAGCAGCATCATTTATGTGTTATTTCTGTATTGCTGCCTTCATATTTGAGAAATTGGGTTATTTATTAAATATTAAGTCAATTAAATAACATTCTAACTAATAAAAAATAATTAAAAATGTATAGTGTATAATAGACATGTTTTACTGAATAAAAACCAATTATAGTTAATTTTTAGTTAAAAAAAGCCAGTTAAAACCAATAAAAGCCACCTGCGGCGTCGCTGTTTACAATTTTAGCCGTTTTTTGCAACCCTGATTATACAATAATCCCCTTTAATATTTAATTAAAAATGTCTTTTTCTTGCTGAACTTGATGCAATATCCCGTCATAGGTGTTTTCTTTGCTACATATTGACAATGTTATTTCAAAACTTCGTAATATTCTGTAGATTATTTTTCAACAAATTGGCCATCGTATTAGGATTCTCTCGACAAACAACTTATCACAAATTGCGAAATTTTAGTCAGTCGATAAAAACACTTTAAAGATCTTATTGTTTAAGCTGTTGTTAAAAATGATCTTGGTGAAAGCTTATTTACGGGCACATATCCAAATTAGCAAAAGAATGATTTTCTACGAAAAAAACAAGAAAAGATATTTAAAGAAGGTCTGACTTTAATTTTTCAACACCTTATAACCATCATCCACCTAGCGTTGTTATTGCAGAGGTTTGGAGGAAATTACATAAGAAAATCTCCTTTTAATAATTATACAAAAAATTGTTTTGTCTAGACGTTAAAAATTTTGAATTTCAGCCTATTTGAAATATTTATTTTAAAAAAAAATCTAGATTAAGATGCGTTTTTACAAACTTTGGCATTAATTCTGTATGTATGTTCGCATAAGTAAAAATTAATAATAATTACAATGCCGCTAATAATTATATATTGTTCGTTTGGAAATGCAATCAAAATATATGAGGATGTAGAAAAAGAGTGAAAATTAATTTTCATAACTTGTTTCAAATACAAAGACAATATAAATTACAAAATAGAATCCAAAATACAGTGGGAATAAAAATTATGATGGTGAAGAACACTATTAAAAATTTTATGTGAAATTAAATCAACTTTTGGTGCTTTACGTAATAGTAATCATAAGATAGTTAAATATCGTTCTAGTATTTGAAGTTACGATTGAACGATAGCTCCAAATATTTTAACAAAATTTCACCATCTTGCAGTTCCAACTACTGAAGCCTCAAAAGTTGGTTCAACCCAGCACAAAGATTTTAACAGTGTATGCCTGCTAGTAATTTTCAAAAAATTACACTTTTATCTCCCATGATACGTTGTATAGGGTAAATCTTGGTATATGTATATATTTATATCGAAGGATTTACATGTTTTAGACACTGGAGATTCCGAAAAACATTTTTTTTAATTGTTGTCAGTCTGTCTGTTTCTATATCGGTAGACGTTGTATCTCCTGAAAAAATTGAGATAGAGACTTGAAACTTGGTATGTACTTAGTATGTAACAATGAAAAGATACCTGTTGAACTATTACTACTACTACTATTAACTGGATTTACTGGATTACTATTTTTTTTTTTGGGGGGGGGGGGCAGAATATTTTTGATTCCCGAAATATTCTGTCTAATAAAGGGTGTATAAATAATAGAAATTGTTTGTTTTAGAAAGTGAATATAAAAGACAATAAAAGAACACAAACTCTACATAAAGAATAAAATTAATCGGATAATTGGTTGCCGAGATATTTGTAATCCTATTTTCCACACCCTTCGATTTTTCATGACACTGTATTTCATTCAAATTACAATTCTAAGACACAGGGTGTCCAGCAAACCAGACCCTGATTTCAAAATTAAATTTTTCAAAGACAAAGATCGATAGAATTACGCTACAAACAGTTTCTTTAATAGGTAAGCTGTAAAAATGTTATACAGAAGCTTCAAATGGTGAATATTTTCAAAAGGTTGTTTTCTGATTGCAAAAAATGCTTGACTTGACATTTTTTTTTTTTTTTTGGATTGCTTGCAGAGAACTAGTTTTTTGGCTTACAGTGTTATATTTTAATGGTTTTTTAAACTAAATTTTTAGATTTTCTGAAATTCAAAAAATTTAGATCCAGAAATCGTTAAAATGTGGCACTGTTTTGCCGAAAAAATCGTGTTCTGCAAGCTATCTAAGACAAAAAAAAAATGTCAAGTGAAGCATTCATTGTAATCAGAATACAATCTTTTGAAAATATTCAAAGTTCGAGACTTCTGTATAACATTTTTACTGCTTACCTAATAAAGAAGCCGTTTGTAGCGTAATTCTATCAATCTTTGTCTTGGAGAAATTTAATTTTGAAATAAGGGTCGTATTTGCTGGAAACCCTGTATATTTTAATTGTAAATCAGACTTTTGATATGAAGCAGGAAACTGTTAGCTAATATGATTATCATTTTTGGAGTTATACAGATGTTTCTCATTCTTTTATGCAATTCAGTAATAGAGCATTTGAAGTTTATGATGTCATCAAGCGACGATTTTAAACACTCTATCTATCGAAAAAAATTGAGATAGAATCTTTAAAAAATTGTTTTTTGGTAAAGTAAAAAGTCCTTCATATTTTTTTTTATGAAAATTGCATATTTGGACATCATGATGGGTTAGTATTATGGAGGTTTCAACGATAGTTTACATTTCTGTACTATCTCTGCGTTCTATAAGTTATACAAAGAAAAATATTCTCCGTTCTCCGACAAGTAAAACAGTAAGAATACCTTTCTTCTGCTATCAAAAATCATCGATTTAGATACTTCGAATTTTTCAGACACAAGAAGCATACCTTTTTACTTTCTTAGATGGCAGTGAAGTATGGATTTTAGATATTTTTGCTGTGTTTAGAATGTATATATTTCTTATGCTACTCCATTGCAAATAATAAGCAGACTGCTAATTTTTTAATAAAAATGAATAATGTAATTTTGATATATGTATATAATAATAGATGTATGTATGCAGTGCTTATAATAATAGATTCAACAGAAATAATAACAACAACAATGAATTAAACAAGAAAAATGATCAAATCTTGCGAACGCATGCGGTTGTTGGGTTCGAATCCCACTGACTCCATTGTACGCACTCTTTGTGTGGAGCTCCCGATTGTATCTCTCTTGTGTTGTCAAATGTCCTTGTGTTACCTCGTTCCTATATATTGATGATGACTTATAAGCAGACATCATGTGGAGCACACAAGTCAGATATATGTTGTTCAATAAATAAATAAATGATCAAATCATTATAAAGTCTTGCTTATTAGATCGAAATTGTATGGTGGTTGACTCAGTTTTGCGACTCCGTATTTGAATAGGAATTAGGTCACTTTGAAGGATTTATTGGAACCAGCTCGGCACAAATTTTCTTCCTTTCAAATTCTTCCGTGACGGTTTGAGGCACTGTTGATTTTGTAAGTCTTAACGTCTCCTCAATCATATGGACACTTATCTGACAGTCGGAGTTCAAAAACGTTTGAATTTTAGCAACATTGTCTGAAGTTCGAAAACTTAATTTTAACTCAGCTCGTTGTTCGTCATCAACGTCCGCTCTTTCGTCTTTGTGCCACCTAAGTACATGATCGTTGGACAACGAATCCTTCTCGTAAGCATTTTTGTAAACTGACAAACATTTGTGGACTCTTTATTGAATTGGATATTGCTTCTCCCAAATTCCGAAAAGCTAGGGACTCTAATTATTTTGAAAATTCCATTTGCTGTTTTTGTTTCTGGTGCTTAATGCTTTTTAAATGTTCTTTCATTGTTTTTGCATTCTCTTTTCATGAAATTTTTATAAAACGTCAGGATTTTCGGCTAAAATTTATATTGCTTGCGTGTGTATATGTGCTGATTTGCGGCTACTGCACTAAATTGAATTTTTTTAAATTTTTTTCAAAATAACACACACACACACACACATATATATGAGGACATGTGATTAAAACTAGACATATCCAGAAAACAAAATTCCTGGAAATCGCGAAACACTTCTGACTGCATCAATTGGTTTTCATTGTAAACAAAGATTGTACAATGTCAAGAATACAAGATACAACGATAATTTTTGCCGAGTATAGTGTTTTTTCGATGCAAATGGAACAATAGAATAAGTTCATTGATATTTTTATTTTTTATTTTTGATAGGTCATATTTAAAACTCGCGTTCTCATATTTATATACAGTGTGTCCACTCTCAACGGTGGTCAATAACTAATTTCTAAACCGTTAGTCGTAGACATATAGTTCCTATTTCTAAAATATTTTTAAAAAGTAAAGGCGTATTTTTTTGCGATTTATGTCAAAAAAATCATTAAAAAATTACAAAAATTAAATTTTTATATGATCGCCTGGTCTTATAAGTGGTATTTAGTAATTTTTTATCGCTACTCTAACAAGTAAGACAAATAAAGTTCCATTCCTCTGCGATTAAAACTGACTGAGTAATAGCTGTTTAAAGTTGGAGCATCTTTTTTTGCTGAAAATTAGGGGGCAGTCACAAATTTTCTGGACATAAAAATAACAGTTTAATATAGATTTTAACATTAAACATTGAGAATAAAATAATTTTTACAATTTTATTTTTAAATTATGTTGATGTTTACATATTAAAGCGAAATATACAACTTGTACTAAAAATATAATTAAAAAAATATTACAGATATTTTGTTAAATTAAATTATGAAAAGCAACAGTCACAATTCGTTACAAATTGACACATTTTTTAAATTCTATTAGATTACTTAACTTAATAGAATATGCAGTACTCTTATAAAATAAATAAATGGTAAACCTAAAAACGTATTAATATTACCTTGTTATTGGATATAAATAAGTATGCGATAGATATTTGGAAGTGAGTTAAAATTTGAATACAAAATTTGAACTAGGAAAATATACACACGAGCGTTTTAAATAAAATAAAAGCTTATTAACCCTTTGACTACGGGGTTGGGACATACGTCGTCCCAGAGACTATTAATATATTCTATTCGCACCATTTTTGTAAACTATTCTCAACCGATATACTTATAACAGAACAAGTTCAACGGAAACCGAATACAAAGAAATTTCTTTGTAAATTGTGGTGCAAATAAATATAAATATAGTCGCTGTCCTAGTCCGTAATTAAAATAACACACCTTTTAAAAATAAAATCATGAAAAGAAACAACTTTATTTTTTTACAAAACAAAACATATGTTAAAATACAATTGAGGATGGGGATTTCAAAACTCGCCTAATCGCTTTTGTTTTCTCTCTCAGTCTGTACTAATCTTCAATAATGTAACACTACAATCTCCAAATTTTTAATGAAATCCACTGGATGCATTTAAAGGTTTTTCGCGATTTCTCAAAATTTAATTTCTCAATAAAGAAAATTTTAAAACTCATGTCTCCAATTATTTTAACCGATTTAGAAGTTAATTCATTAAAATTAACACAGCCGTAAAACTTATACGGTGGCAGCACCTTCAGTTAAATCGCTTAGAAATATTTCTTTACTTCATTTAAAACATTTTTGTAATTGGAATTATATGTCTGTGACAAATGGTTTAGGAATTAACCATTGGACATCGTTGAAAATGAACACCCGTTATAATACTTTAAGCACTTAGTGTACGTTCCCTTAAAGCTTAGTCCAACTCTTCCATTTTCAGTTACAGAAAAGTGGTTTATGTCATTAAATTTAAAGTTTCACAACTCGGTCAATTTTAATGTTAGATTAATGGGACTTTTTTTATATTGCTTGTTAGAGAGATAAAAAATTTTTACTAAATAGCACTTATAGGACTGGGAGACCGTATAAAATTTTAATTTTCGTAATTTTTTAATAAAAAGATTTTTGACCTAAATCGCTTAAAAAACAATTCTTTACCCTTTTTAAAGCATTTTTTGCAATTGGAACTATATGTCTATGTTTAACGGTTTAGAAGTTTACCATTGGCCACCGTCGAGAGTGGACACACTGTATATACATATATATATAAATTATAGTACTAAAATAAGAAGTTTAACCACGGTTGTTAGAGCTCTGGTTGGTAAAATGCAAAGCAAATTCCATTCACACTACAGAGGGATAACCTCTGTGGCCGAGGTAACCTCTCAATATCCATGGAAACTGTTCAATATCTACTTATTATAAAATATGAATGGAGAAATGTGTAGGGATTGAATCCGGTACGAACCACTCTGATCTACGAATCGACCGTAGCTAAACGTCCCGTTAGGTTTAAGCCTGACGGAAAACAAATGCTGGCATATGACAGTTAAATGATAATTTCTTCTACTTAATGTTTGTACAGCATATATTCATATGAAATATATATATCATATCTAATTATAATGCATTAGGTCGTAAATTAAAAATAAGTTATTATAAACAAACAAACACCACACAATTTGCCATTTAAAATAAAGTCCAAATTTAGAAGCAAATAAATGACTGTTTGCAATTTTTTATAGAAAAAAAAGCTGACATCTGATTCTGTTTATAAAATATTCCTAAAAACCTTTAAATATGCTTTCAAATACATTTTTCACTTTCGTTTACATTTATAAGCAGTAAGTTTACAAAAAGCATCGACATAGCTTGGCACAGTAAAATTTCTCTTTATTTCATGAACTTCAACTTTTGTTTTGGCGCCATCTATTAGCATCAATATAAATGAAGGAATTTTGATTTGATAATAGAAAAAAAATGCTGGATGTAATAATGTAATTCTAGATTATTTTTTAACATTTCCGTTACATACTTTAAAAAATCATTCAATAAATATAAATAAAAATAATAGTTTTGTTATGATTTCTTTGATAAATTAAAAATTTAGTTTGATTAATTTTTTTAAGAAATTAATATTTATCAGATTTTTTTTTATTATTTTTTTTATATTATAAATAAAACAAGTTTATTTTTCAAGGTGTACTGAAAATATAAGATGTTAGCATGACCGCATTACTCAGACTGAAATTTGTTTTTTGTTGCAGCGGTTCCACGCATTGACTCCGCTTGGCGCAGTAAAATTTGTCTTTATTTCAGGGAAATCAATTTTTGGTTTGGCGCCATCTATTGGCATCAATATAAATGAAAGAATTTTGGTTTGAAATTAAAAAAGAAAAAAAATGCAGGATGTAATAATGTAATTCCAGATTATTTTTTCAACATTTCCATTACATAATTTTAAAATATCATTCTATAGGTAAAAATAAAATTAATATTTTTATTATAATTTCTGTGATAAAATTTTAATTTAGTTTTATTAATTTTTTAAGAGGTTAATATTTATCAGCTTATTCTTTTTTTTTTTCAATTTTGTTTTATATTATAAATAAAACAAATTTATTTTTCAAGATGCAATGAAATTATAAGATGTTATCATGACCGCATTACTAAAACAAAATTTTTTTCCGTATTTTTATATTAAATTACAATTTTGTATACTTTTCAAAATTATATTCAAAAGTTACTATGCTAAAAATTAAAATTTTACCTGCTTTGATGTAATTAATATATGTAGTATATACCATTGTACATTGCTTACATTTTAATGACATTTGATAAGAAATATAAATTTCGTTCACAATGCAATTAAATTTCAAGTGGATATAAGCTAAGTTCTTAAAAGTTAATAATTAAATTAAAATTTTACAAAATAAATAATAATTTTGGTTTTCATTAATACAGAGTGATTTTTTTTTAATTTACATAGCTGAAGTTTTTAAAAAATAATTTTTATTTATATCAATGACTCTTTCTTCGCAAATTTTTAATTAAAAATTATAATTTTATGAAAAAATCTCTTTCGTTTAGATTAATTGCTGATACATGTTCCAAATTCATATTTAAAAACAAAACATAAAACTTCATTAATAGATGACTAAAATGATCGAACTAGAAATCTATCTTATACCCATACTATGACTTTCGTTATTGAGATTCATTACTTATTTTTAAAAATAATATATTTTAAAATTAAATTAAACTTCAGTATTTAATTTTAATATTTTTCGAAATTTACAGACATTGTTTTTCACTTTGCTATTATTATTATTGTTGTAATAAATACTACTTTTTGTTTTGCACAATTGTATGATCAGTAATTGAATGAACATCTAATACAAATGAAACGCAAAACAAAATTCCGTCATTTTTGACGGGGGTTATATGCTAGTTGTTTAATATATTCTGCTCTGAGTAAAATTTCATTTTTAATTAAATGGATTGTGCATCTTCTATTAATTCTCGTATTTGGCCTTTCGGAAGTAAATAAATATTTTTTCTTACATTTTCGTGAATTTTTATAAAAGCATGTTTTTTTTATTATTATTATCTTTTAAGATTTATTTTCATGTCTAAACCGCAGATTTAACGATTGCTTGTCGTATGACTTCGCGGCTATGCGATAAATTCACCAATTCTATCAATCTATATATTTAGATCCAGTATAGACAAATAATATTAATAAATAATGCAACAAATAGTGTGTCATATAATGTAAACAATAATGTAAAAAAATAATGCAAACAAACAATTTAAAAAATCGCCAATTTGGATATTTTTTGAAATCACAACAAGCAGTCGATAATCCTCTAAAGTCATTAATTCTAAAAAGGTTAAGTTATGCTATATTGTGAGGAAAAAGTTGTTATATTTAATTTCATAATCATATCCTTAAATAATTTTTTAATACATTTCTGTACATCTAATACATTTTTGTTACGTTTAGTTTAATAATCATATCCTTAAATCATATTTTAATACGTTTCTATACATCTAATAGATCTTCGTTACGTTCAGTTTAATAATTCTTTCCTTAAGTCATTTTTTTTATTTATTTTTTATGACTTATTTTAATTTAATAGAATTATAATATGATTTTTTAAAAACGTGTAATTCAATGAGAAAATTTAAAAGGTACTCACCAAAAATGCGATACATCTGGGATGTTTAATAAATAAAAATCAAATTGAGATGGTTCGGACTTCCCCATTTCCGACGTGAGCTAGACCTTTTCCGCCCATACACAATTCACTCCAGGTTTCTATCAAACATGGTGCATCAATACTGCTGTTATATTTAAAGGCGATGATAAAATCTGGCAGTTTACTATTCTATTAGGTTTAATACATACTTATTTTTAATAATTTTAATTCACGTTTTTTGACTTAACATTTAACGGAACCATGTCAATAGAGTTAAGCTTTCAAAGATAATGCTTTATAATTAAGATAATGCGAGGGTTTTTTATCACCCTATATTTTGAGCATTGTATCGAAAGCACAAATATCATGTTGACTGCGTTATAGTCTCCTCTTTTAATACTGTATATTAGAAAAATTGATCATTTCACATGCCGTTACATGATTATATTGAACCACCGAGACTGGAATCCATATTCTTTGCCCTGGAATATGGGATCAATTAATTAAAAAAAACTGCTATTTTTAGAGAGCTAAAATGTCGCCTTTCAAAATGCAATATGAGAAAAAAATACGTTAATCTTCCTAGAAATGTTTCAGATTCATTTAACAAAAGATTTGACATTTACTACATATGCATAATTATGCATTTTTTCCGTTCCATAATACCATATTATAGCGATAATAATTTCTCTTTTTTGTCTCATAAAATCTAGCTTCAGACATTAGTTTGCGATGACTAACATGTCACGCAGTTAAAAATTGACTTTTCTATTTTCTTTTCTTTTTTTTATGTTTTTTATGAGGTTTTTTTTATGTTATGAATTGTATGCCGCGTATGAAAAAAATAATCGCGTGCCAAAGTACGTTTTCATTTAATTATCTTCGGACTTTTCCGTTGTAAAGAAAGAAAAAAAGTCTTTTTTCCGATTAAATCGTATAAATATATTTGTATTTATTGTTTTATTACACTCATATTAGCATGTAGTGAAGTAATTCTGAATATCAGGATAAGAAAAAAAGGCTTGGCAAGCCATTAAATATCAGGTTAAATTATTTGAAATGCCTGAAATGTTGCCAAGTTTAATATTTAAATAAGTGGTATGTAATTGGGCTTTAATAAAATGCACATTATATAAAAATAAGGGAAATGGGCAGTATTTTTTTTTCATTTCTATTTTAATACATAATAAAACTTGAAAACTTTCCATCAAGTGTATATTTAATTATGTGTTATAGGAATTTCTGCATTAATCAGAGATAACATATTTCATTATTT
Source organism: Maratus speculifer (assembly GCA_964019185.1). NCBI lineage: Eukaryota > Metazoa > Arthropoda > Arachnida > Araneae > Salticidae > Maratus > Maratus speculifer. The sequence goes on along the minus strand of OZ025290.1, from coordinate 47,219,949 downwards.
CGTACCGCAGACGAGTTGTGTAATTTAAATATGCGTTTTTATTTGTTATGAATATGTATAATACATAAATGGATATTTTAATTTCTCAAATATTTTAGAATAAGAAATTCTAGGCACATTTATTTCTTAAATTTATAGAAATTACAAAAACCTTATTTCATGCAGTCGGCGCATCGGAAACAATTAGGAGTTTACAAATTTGCTCCGGTATATTTAATACATATTTGATTCTCTGCCTGGGAATTTGCGATCAATTAATTTAAAAAACTGTTATTTTTAGAGTGCTAAAATGCCACATTGCAAAATACAATATGAGAAAAAGTAAGTTAATCTTCATAGGAATTTTTCAGATTCATTTAACAAAAGATTTGACATTTTCTACATATCCATAATTATTCATTTTTTCAATTCCATAATACCATATTATCGCGATAATAATTTCTCTTTTTGTCTCATAAAAACTGGCTCAAACATTAGTTTACCATGACTAATATGTCATTTTTTTTTTTTTTTTTTTTTTTTTTTTTTTTTTTTACGTTTAACTAAAACAGAATTGTATGCCGCATATGAAAAAAAGAAATCGCGTGCCAAAGTACGTTTTCATTTAATTCTGTTCAGAATTTTCCGTTGTAAAGAAAGAAAATAAAACCTTTTTTCCGATTAAATCGTACAAATATCTTTGTATTTATTGTTTTATTACACTTATATTAGCGTGTGGCGAAGTAATTCTGAATATCAGGATAAGAAAAAAAAAAAGGTTTGGCAAGCCACCAAATAACAGGTTAAATTATTTGAAATGTCTGAAATGATTCCAAGTTTAATATTTAAATAAGTGGTATGTAATTGAGCTTTCATAAAATGCACATTGTATAAAAACAAGATAAATAGGCAATATTTTCTTCTCATTTCTATTTTTATACATAATAAAACTTGAAAACTTTTCATCAAGTGTATATTTAATTATGTGTTATAGGAATTTCTGCATTAATCAGAGATAACTGGCGTATTTCCTAATTTCGTATCTTAGACGAGTTGAGTAAATTGAATAGATGTTTTAATTGATATAAATATGTATAATACATAAATGGATATTTTAATTTCTCAAATATTTTAGACTAAAAAATTTCTAAGCATATTTATTTCTTAAATTTATAGAAATAACAAAAATCTTACTTCATGCAGTAAGCGCATGGGAAACAATTACGAATTTTACAAATTCTTTTTTGTACATTTAATACATTTTTGTTACGTTTAGTTTATAATCTTATCCTTAAATCCGATTTAGTACGTTTATATACATTTTATAGATCTCCGTTATGTTTAGTTTAATAATCATGCTAAGTCCTCTTTTTTTTTTCTCTAGATTTGTCTTTTTATGACTTATTTTGGCATAATAGAATTACAGTTTGATTTTTAAAAACATATAATTCAATGACAGAAACTAAAAGGTACTTGCCAAAAAACTCGACATATCTAGGAAGTTTAATGAAGAAACTCAAATTGAAATAGTACGGACTTCCCCATTTTCGACAGGGATTAGCATATTTCGCCCAGGCGCAATTCACTGCAGGTTTCTATCAAACGTGGTGCATACCATTGTTGTGTTTTAAGACAATGATAAAATCTGGCAGTTTGCTGTTCTACTGGATCTAATTCAAATTAATTTTTAATGTTTATGATTTATGTTTATGATTTAACATTCAACGGAATCATGTCAATATTTTTAAGGTATCGGCACGCTTTCAAAAGTGATTTTTTGTCGTTTTTGAAATTTTCTCTTGCTATCCATTTTTTATATTGACATTTACTATAAAACGGAAAAAATATAAAAATTTTAGCAATTACCCAGAAATTTTTTTAAGAGAGAAACAATCAAAAATATGTCAAAAATTGACATTTTTGCAAACCGTGATAATTCAAAAATAAAACAATATATTGATATTTTGTAAATTGCATAGTAAAAAAAATAACTTTTTCTAGGATTTAGACTACATATATTATAATCGCATCTCTATCTCAGATAATATGGCAGTTAAATTACTAATATATTGAAAAATTATTGAAATTTGTCTGAAGTTTGTTATTTACTTTAGTGTAAATATAAAACTATTTAATATATTATCACAAGAATAGTCTATTCCCTAAAAAGACATTTGTAAAAGAAGCACAGGAAATTTCGTAACATTTCCTGCATAATTTTTTTGTTTTAAGACGTTTTGCAAACAGTAGAAATCTGAAAAACTTTATTTTGAGAAAAAACTAAAAAGAACTTTAAAACTCAATTCAGAAGCTGTAATAGATGTAATTTTAAACGGCTGTAACTTGGCTTCTATTTTATGTACCGACAAAATTTAAGCAGATTTCAGTGGAAACAAAATTTAGTTTATTAATGCAATTATTTTAAAAATGAAAACTGATATACATCGAAAATAACGTTTTAAATGTGTCGGATGCCTAGTTAAATTTTTAAAGGAAATGTTTTATAATTACTGTGAGGGGGGGGGGGTAATTACCCCGTATTTTGACCATTGTTTAGAAAGTATAAATATCATGGTGACTAAGCGTTATACTCTTCACCTTTAATTCTGTCTATTAGAACATATGCGATTTCATCACTTGAACATTGAACAACCGAAACTTGAATCCATATTCTCTGCCTGAAAATTTGCGATCAATTAATTAAACAAACTGTTATTTTTAGAGTGCTAAAACTCCATTTTGCAAAATACAATATGAAAAAAATAAGTTAATCTTCGTAGAACTATTTCAGATTCATTTATATCAAAAGATTTGACATTTACTACAAATGCCCTTCCATAATACCATATTATCACGATAATAATTTCTGTTTTTGTCTCATAAAAAATGGCTTCAGACATCAGTTTGTGATCACTAATATGTCACGCAGTTAAAAAATTTTTCTTTTTCTATGTTTAACTAAAATAGAATTGTATGCCGCACATGAAAAAAAAAATCGCGTGCCAAAGTAAGACTTTATTTAATTCTCTTCGGACTTTTCCGTTGTAAAGAATGAAAAAAGCCTTTTTCCGATTAAATTGTATAAATGTCTTTGTATTTATTGTTTTATTACACTCATATTAGCGTGTATAAAAGTAATTCTGAATATCAGGATAAGAAAAAAAAAAAGACTTGGCAAGCCACCATATAAGAAGTTAAATTATTTGAAATGCCTGAAATGTTGCCAAGTTTAATATTTAAATAAGTGGTATGTAATTGAGCTTTAATAAAATATATATTGTATAAAAACACGGGAAATAGGCAGTATTTTCTTCTCATTTCTATTTTAATACGTAATAAGACTTGAAAACTTTCCATCAAGTGTACATTTCGTGCTGTGTTATAAGAATTTTCGCACATCTGAGCTTGTAACTTGCGTACTTCATGATTTCATACCTTAGACAAGTTGAGTAAATTAAAACTGTGCTTTATTTGTAATAAATATGTATAATAGATAAATGGATATTTTGATTTCTTAAATATTTTAGACTAAGAAGCATCTAGGCATATTTATTTCTTAAATTTATAGAAATTGCAAAAATCTTATTTCATGCAGCAGGCGCATCGGAAACAATTGCGAATTTTACAAATTCGTTCTTATACATTTAATACATTTTTGTTACGTTTAGTTTATAATGATATCCTTAAATCTGTTTTTTAATATGTTTCTCTACATCTAATAGATCTTCGTTACGTTTAGTTTAATAATCATATTCTTAAATAATCCTTTTTTCATTTCTACATTTGTCTTTTTATGACTTATTTTGATATAATAGAATTATAATACGATGTTTAAAAATATATAATTCAACGACAGAAACAAAAAGGTACTTGCCAAAATATGCGACATATCTGGGATGTTCAATAAACAAACTCAAATTAAAATGGTACAGATTTCCCCATTGTCGACATTGGTTAGCCTTTTTTGCCCATGCGCAATTCACTCCAGGTTTCTATTAAACGTGGTTTATACTACTGTTATATTTAAAGGCGATGATAAAATCTGGTAGTTTACTATTCTACTGAATCTAATTCAAATTAAATTTTAATAATTGAAATTTATGTTTTTGATTTAACATTCAGCGGAATCATGTTAATATCTTAGTTTTCAAGGATAATCTTTTATAATTGCAGTTTTTTTCCCTTTATCATCCTGTATTTTGATCACTGTTTAGAAAGCATAATAACCATTTTGACTGCGTGTTATACTCTTCACTTTTATTCTGTCTATTAGAATATATGAGATTTTTTCATTTCATATGCCGTTTCACGATTACATTGAACGACCGAAAGTTGAATCCCTACCCTCTGCCTGGGAATTTGCAATCAATTAATTAAGAAAACTGTTATTTTTAGAGAGCTAAAATGCCACCTTGCAAAATACAATATGAGATAAAAAATAAATTCATCTGTTTAGAAATTTTTCACATTCATTTAACAAAAAATTTGAAATTTACTACATATGCATAATTATTCATATTCTCCCTTCCATAATACCATTTTATCGCGATAATAATTCTCTTTTTTGTCTCATAAAAAATGGCTTCAAACATTAGTTTGCGATGACTAATATGTCACGCAGTTAAAAATTGATTTTTTTTTTTTTTTTTTTTTTTTTTTTAACTAAAATGGAATTGTATGACGTACATGAAAAAAAAATCGCGTGCCAAAGTACGACTTCATTCAATTTTATTCGGACTTTTCCGTTGTAAATAAAAAAAAAGGCTTTTTTCCAGATTAAATTGTATAAATGTCTTTATATTTATTGTTTTATTACACTCATATTAGCGTATAGCAAAGTAATTTTGAATATCAGGATAAGAAAAAAAGGTTTGGCAAGCCATTAAATATCAGGTTAAATTATTTGAAATGCCTGAAATGTTGCCAAGTTTAATATTTAAATAAGTGGTATGTAATTGAGCTTTAATAAAATGTATATTGTATAAAAACAATGGAAATAGCAAGTATTTTGTATTAATAAATAATAAAACTTGAAAATTTTCTAACAAGACCATATTTTGTGCTATGTTACAAAGTTTTTGTCCTAATAAGTGATAACTTATATTTCATAATTTCGTTCGTTAGATGACTTATGTAAATTAAATATGTGTTTTTATTTGTTATAAATATGTATAATACATAAATGGTTATTTTAATTTCTCAAATATTTTAGACTAAGAAACTTCTAGGCATACTTATTTCTTAAATTTATAGAAATTTCAAAAATTTTACTTCAAGCTGTAGGCGCATGGGAAACAATTACGAATTTTACAAATTCATTCCTATACATTTAATACATTTTTGTTTAATTTTAGTTTATAATCTTATCCTTAAATCATTTTTTAATATGTTTCTATACATCTAATAGATCTCCGTTACGTTTAGTTTAATAATAGTATTCTTAAAACATCTTTTTTTTCTATATTTGTTATTTTATGATTTATTTTGATAAAATAGAATTACAATATGATTTTTAAAAACATATAATTCAAAGACAGAGACCAAAAGGTGCTTACTAAAAAATGCGACATAGCTGGGATGTTTAATAAACAAACTTAAATTGAAATAGTACGGGCTTCCTCATTTTCAATATTTCTTAGCCTTTTTCGCCCATGCGCAATTCACTCCAGGTTTCTATCAAACGTGGTACATAACACTGTTATATGTTTAAAAGCAATGTTAAAATCTGGCAGTTTACTATTCTACTGGGTCTAATTCAAATTAATTTTTAATAGTTGAAATTTATGTTTTTGATTTAACATTCAGCGGAATCATGTTAATATATTAGTTTTCAAGGATAATGTTTTAATGGATCATTTTTAATAATTTTAATTTACTTCCTTAATACCATATTAACGCTATAATAATTTCTCTTTTTGTCTCATAGAAACTGGCTTCAGACATTAGTTTGCGATGAAGAATGTGTTAAAAAATTGACTTTTCTTTTTTTCTTTTCTTTCTTTTTTATATTTAACTAAAATAGGATTGTATGCCGCACACGAAAAAAAAATCGCGTGCCAAAATACTACTTCATTCAATTCTCTACAGACTTTTCCGTCGTAAAGAAAGAAAAAAAGACTTTTTTTCCGATTAAATTTTATGAATGCCTTTGTATCTATTGTTTTATTATACTCATATTATCGTGTAGCGAAGTAATTCTGAATATCAGGATAAGCAAAAAAGAGTTTGGCAAGCCACCAAATAACAGGTTAAATTATTTGAAATACCTGAAATGTTGCCAACTTTAATATTTAAATAAGTGGTATGTAATTGAGCTTTAATAGAATGTATATTTATTAAATCAAGGGAAATAAGCCGTATTTTCTTCTCCTTTCTATTTTAATACATAGAAAACTTTCCATATCGTGTATATATCGTGCTATGTTATAAGAATTTTCTCACTAATTAACGATAACTTGTATTTTATTTCGTATCTTAGATGAATTGTGTAAATTAAATAAGTGTTCTGTTTGTAATAAATACATATAAAACATAAATGGCTATTTTAATTTCTCTATTTTAGACTAAGAAATTTCTAGGCATATTTTATTTCTTAAATTTATTTAAAGAAGATATAAAGTGAAAAATCTTATTTCATGCATTTGGCGTATCGAGACAATTGCGAATTTCACAAATTTTAATTGTGCGTATAAGGTTGTATAATTTTAGCTTATTTTTCCCAATGTAATTATTGAAACTGCAAACACTGAATTAAATTATCTTGAATTCTATATCATTATATTATCATATCATTGATTATAATTATATTTTCACCAATGTAATTATTGAAGTTAAATATCTTTGTTCAGATTAATTAAATAATGTATACTTTTGTTTTGATGAACTAGTATTTTTAAAATCATATATATAAGATGAAAAACGTAAAAATCTAAATTTATGATAGTAGCGTATCGAAAATATTTAAAAATTTAACTATAACAATACTATAAATCTTACTAATTTTTGTTCATCTTCTCCAACATAGTAAGTCCAACTTAAAAAAATATCTTTGGTTTGATTAAATAAGTATGGAAAATTTTGTTTTAATAAACTATTATCATTAAGATTATAAATATAAGATGAAAACTGTAAAAAAATAGTTTTATGCGGCAGGCGTATCGAAGACGTTTACAAATTTATTGTAACAGTACGTATATAATTGGCTAATTTTAATTTTTTTCTCCGCTCTAATCTTGTTGAAAAAATATTTTTGTCCAGATGTTATAAATATGAAAAACTTTTGTTTAAATAAACTATTACACTTTAGGCTGTCGCTTTTAAAATACAGTAGCTAGTTATTCTTCATTGGGATATTTCAAATTCATATAGCAAAAGGGCTGGTTATTTACTGTGTAATTATTCATGCTCTGTAATTCCATATTATCGTGATAATAATTTATCTTTTTGTCTCATAAAAACTAGTTTCTGTGACATTAGTTTGCTATATCTAATCTATCACACACATATAAATTGACTTATTCCACAAAAATACATTAACATGCCTCATGGAAAAAAAATCACATGCTATGAAGAACGATATTATTTAAACCTCCTTGGGTTTTTACGTTGTAAGACAGAAAAAAATGGGATTTTTTTAATTATTTAATTGAATGAATATCTTTCTACTTATTGTTTTATTACATTCATATTAGCGTGTAAGAGAGAGTAATCCGAAGTATTAGCAAGGGACATAAATGTCTGGCAAGCCACCAAACCAAAGGCTGAATTATTTGAAATGGGTATAATCTTGTGAAGTCTAATATAAGTGGTATTTCGTTAAGTTTCGATAAAATGTGTTACGTAACAAAAGAAAAATGAGTTGTATTTTTTTGGCAACTTTTGTTTAAATACATAATAAAACTCAATAACATTCCATCATGTGAGTATAATTCTTCCCATGGTATAAAAAATCTCGCATTAATGAAAAATAAAATGTATTGCATAATTTCTTACTTTAGACGAAATATGAAAATTATATAAGTATTTATATTATAGGTGCAGATTTCAAAAATGTTTAAGGAGCCAGTAGCTCCTAAAATCAAATAGTACAGTCGCCATCAGAGCTTAATTTCTAACAAAATTAAAGAAACAACGCGAAACAACGGAGAAACAAAGCGACGTTTGTCAAAAGATTGCAGAAGAAAATCTAACTTTATTAAATCATCGCAAAAACCTCGGTGTCTTTTGTCAAAGAATAGTTTAAAAAGCGGGACTTTTGTTAAAGAATCGCTGAAAAAAGCGATTTTCGTCAAAAGATAGTACAAAACCATGACTTTGGATCGAATATCGTGAAAAAACAAGCGATTTTGTGAGAGAATTACGAAAAACGTGCAATTTTCCTCAGAGAATTGCAAAAAAACGAGATTTTTATCAAATGATCGCGAGAAAAAATGAGAAATTCACCAGAGATTTCGACTTTTACGTCGAAAATTAGTCCCAAATCAAATAATTTAGTCTCCACGTGGCGACTGGCGCCCCTGAATCTGCACCTATCTTTTATATTCGTAATAAAAAATACATAATATTGACATTTTTAAGTAAAATAAAATCATAAGACAAAATGCAATATTTCACCTTGATTCAACCACAAAATACACAGTATGAATATTTATTATTTTAAAGATCACATGTTTTTGAAACACCTTCTATATCTTTTTACGTATCATTGTTATTGTTATTCAATATTCTTATTTATTTTAATAGCTAGATAAATAAATTTAGATACTTTTTTATATACAGTCGAGTCTCTCTATAACGAAACTCCATACATCGAATTTCTTTATATAACGAATTTTTAGTAGGAACGGTTCCCTTTTCGCATGATTACATTAAAAACAGTCTCTATATAGCGAAATATCGATATCCATATAACGAATTTTTTCATAAATTGGTCTTAATTTATTCAGTTTTAAAAAAGCTTCAAAATCATATGGAATCAATTTTCCATCATTTATTTTTGATTTATCGTCAGTGCTGAGTTTTTTTTATATATATATTACTTCTCTCCTTGTTCTTCAAATCCAACGAATTCATCACATCTCCCACACACCTTTCCACATCCTTCTTAAAACAGAGTCAATTGGAATGATGCACATGTAGGAGAGTAATCAATGAGAGGCACATAAGAGAGGCCTTCAAATGGAGGAAAATGTTAACTACAACTTTTCATTCCTTGCTAAAATTTGAGCATTTTCTTTAGAGCGTAATAATTTTAAAATCAAAACAACAAAAAATCACACATTTCTTCGTTTGAAATTAATGCAAGTCTTCCTTATTTGATTTTCATTAAGCTTTCAAATAAATGTCTTTTCCCTTTTTTTAAACAGCTTAAATAATTAAGAAATAAAATGTTAGATTAATATTTACTTTTAAACATTTCAAATTATTAATTCAAAAGATCAAAAACAATATTTGTTCAAATTTCACACATTAAATACGATTTTTAACATCATTCTCTATACATCGAATTTCTCTATATAACGATTTTTTTACTGGAACGGTGGATTTCGTTATATAGAGACTCGACTATATATTATTATTTCGAAACAATGTGATTATTTTTATCTTTTATACATTAAATTAAAATATTTGTAATTTTTTTTTTTTTTTTTTTTTTTTTTTTTTGTCTTCGTAGCTCTTTGAAGTTGGTGTACATCTTCAGCGTCAACCCACATCTGGGACCGCTGCAGATCTGCCTCGGGAGGATGGTGATTGACATCATCAAGTTTTTCTTCGTTTACAGCTTAGTTTTATTCGCCTTCGCTTGCGGAATGAACCAGCTACTTTGGTACTATTCAGACCTGGAGAAACAGGTCTGTTTTTCTAATCCGGACTCCATAAGTTTACAATCGAGTGCCTGTCACAATTGGAGAAGATTCTCCAAGTGAGTGCAACAGATTTATCTCTTTCATACAGCATTGTTCAAAGTAGAATCAAACAAAAAAAAGGAACTGGCATATTATAATTAGAGAAAAATATTTCGTTATAAATACCCAGAAACTATTTAAAGGTATGTCAAATTTATTCGAAATACAAACAACTAATTGTTAAACGAAATATTTAAGAGTTTTGGAATGACTGCTTCAACCACGGGTTGCTTTCATTTATAGAAAAACAATCTGTTAATGACATTACCTTCCTACTTTCTTCTACCTATAATAAAAAAAATATTGCAATCAAAGAATTTTTCGATTTTAGTTTTTCGATTTTAGTTTTCGATTTTAGTTTTTCGAAGGATTTAAACGTTTTACTGGTCAGAGATTCCTAAAAAACATATATCCACGAAATATTTGCTGTTTGAGTGTGTACTCTCTTTGTATTAACAAAAACTGTATGAAGTTATAAATACAATTAGATTAAACATTATAATTGTGATTTTGAATGTAGCCGTTAGGTCTCAATTTTAACTGGAAATATTTCAACGGAAGAGGACGCTGGGATTGTTATTTTTTATTTGTATCTTCAGAAAAAAAATATAAAGTTATAGATAGAATTGAAAAAAATGAATCAAATTTCATAGATATGATTTTTATTATAGTCGCTAGGTATCAGTTTTAATGGAAGATATCTCCTCGGAAGAGGACGCTGTGAAAGCGATTTTCCATTCTTATTTTCAAAACCATGTTAAAGACTACAGCGTTATAATATCATTAAATGTAATCTGAATTATTAGTATAAATCTAAGCGATGTTGCTGTGTATGTTGTTACTTTCTGTTTTGATTTATTATTCGTTTAAAAGCAGCATTCAATTTGTATTTTGAATGGCGGCTTAGAAAAGTTTGTACAAGGGAATTAAATAATTTGCTGATATTCAAAAACAGATATATATAACATAATTAAAGTGAAATTATATGCATAAAAATATTTGTGAGACAGAAAATTTGCCAGTACTTTGTTGTCATAGAACAACCCAACCATTTCCCAACCTGGAGTATGCGTACAACTGGGGGTACTTGGAGTAGAGATCTGCACGGTCCGGGCCTCAGCTCGAAGCCCGAGACCGAGCCACCCGGCCCGCGGGACCGATTCGGGCCGATTTCCATTAACGGCATTCGGGCCGGGTCTAGTCAATAATATTTTCGGGCCGGATCGAGCTCCGGCCTTAAATTTTCTTTGGAGTGTCGGGCCGGATCTAACATATGTTTTCCGTACGAAGCCGAGTCTGACTTCATTCTTTATAGTCTTCACGGACCAATGAAAGTCACACGGAATTGTGAAATCAACCAGTATGAAAATCTTTTTGTCGATGTGGCCAAGTCTATTCATAAATCAGTAAAATTTGGCTTTGTCCAAAAATATTTCCAGAAAGGCATATATTTTTAAGTTGTCATTATTACACATTAGAATTTCTTCTTTTTAAAGAATCGTAGATTACTAGGCGTTATAAAATAGAATTAAACACCTGAGAAAAAAAAACTTGATTATGACGGAATTTCCTTTTAAACATAAAACTGAAAATGTCTTTTAAACTGTTCATCCATGCAAAATGAATACAACAACACTGTAAAAAATAATCTGTAAAGGTACTACACTTTATCTAGGAAACTGGGATTCCAAGAACTTTTCCTGTAACGGTAACAACAAAAACTCAAGTTTTAGAATCGGTTACATGGATTTTTCCTGTTATCGTTACATGAAACGTTTTTGGAATCCCAGTTTCCTAGAAAATGTTTAGTACCTTTACAGATTTTTTTTTTTTTTTTTTTTTTTTTTTACAGTGAATACGCGAGAAAAAAAAATACATTAAATATTTACATCTGCTAAGAAGGGAACGTATTTCTTTCTTTCAAATGCGATTCCGTCTTAGAAGATTTTACTTTTATCATATACCATTTTTTAGATTTTTATGTCTCCATTACATAGAATATGGATTAATAAAACTAATGATAAATGAAACATTTACATACACTGTAAAAAAAAAAAAAATCTGTAAAGGTACTAAGCATTTTCTAGGGAACTGGGATTCCAAGAACTTTTCATGTAACGATAACAGGAAAAATTCATGTTATCGATTCTGAAACTTGAATTTCTGCTGTTACCGTTACAGGAAAAGTTCTTGGAATCCCAGTTGTTTAGAAAATGTTTAGTACCTTTACAGATTTTTTTTACAGTGTACAACAAACAAAGGTTCATTAAAAGCGTAAATATCGCAGTCTATGGCACTTCTGAATAAATAGAGATTATAAAAAAAAGACTAAGATAAGTTTTTTGGTCTGAAATCTGCCGTAAGAGTAAAGATCAATGTTCTGTAGAAATTCTCTCGGGCCGGGCCAGGTTCTGGTCGAATTTTTAACTTTTTTCCGGGCCGGGCCAACATTTCTTTCGTTCGGACCTGGAAATTTCGGCCCGTGCAGACCTCTAAATTGGCGTTCCTGTTGAGGATACGTGAGAATAATATCGATAATGGTGAAAATTACAAAAATGATTAATAAAGTCACAGCAATATATAATAAAGAAATATTTAATCCCAAAAACAGTTAATAAAGTCACAGGAATATCAGAAATGACAATGTAATTTGCAAGGATTTATTAAATGGTTGTGAAAGAAGATTACTAATGAACAAAAAACATGTTTGCGTTATATGGCTCAGGGAATAAGAAATCAGGGTATTCAGATATAAAAAGCCTAAGAGAGAGATGCATTAACAGTTAGAGCCATGTCATTATAATGAAAAGTAGAAAATATTTACTTTCAATAAATTATTTAATTTTGATGAGTTATTTGATCTTTATTTAAATCGATGTATTTTTTGTGTGTTTTAAACTAAGATTTCTCATTTTTAATTAGATAATTGCTCACACTGAAGTTGTTGAGATACAGAAAATAAACGCACTCGCTTTCTTAAAAATTTAAAATTGATTTTAAAATAAATATTATTTACAGATGATTTCAGAAATTATGAGACTTTCAGATAAGCTATTTTCCCCAAGACACTTCAAATAAAGCATTTTATAAAATATTCTCAATCGGCAAACAAAATAGCTTTTGATGCATATTCCCATTAAGTAACATAAAGTGTCTCTAGCTTTAAGAAGATCCATAATAAGGAACTTATGTGTCTGTGCTATTGATATCTGCGAAATCGCTGAATGCATTAGAAATATTTATCATAGAGCAATAAAATACAAAAATATATACAGTAATAATTGGATTCTTATACAAAAGTAACGTTTATGGCAAAGATAGCCAAAAAAAAAAGTCCTGACAATAATATTACTATTCAGAAACTCATGGAAAAAAATATCTTTTTAAAAATAAATGATACCATTAATCAAGATTTTCTGAATTTATATTTCTATTTTTTAAAGAAAACACATGACCGTAAGAATTTTTGATGTCATGTTGTCGGTGGTAACAACCACACTGTAAAAAAAATTCTGTAAAGTTACTAAACTTTTTCTAGGAAACTGAGATTCCAAGAACTCTTCATGTAAAGGTTACAGGAAAATTTCGTGTAACCGATTCTGAAATTTGAATTTTTGCTGTTACCGTTACAAGAAATGTTATTGGAATCCCAGTTTCCTAGAAAAAGTTTAGTAACTTTACAGAATTTTTTTTACAGTGCAGTTGGTAAATTTAGCTTTTTTGGAGTTTCTTAGTTCTAAATAATCTATTTATATATTATACCCAAATACTTAATTCTAAATATATGTCTAAATATTGTTCTGTATATAAACTTAGTTCTAAATATTTATCTTATATTATCTTTCAGTAACTTTGACGTCACATTGATGGTAGTAAAACCTAAACATTAAATTAAATTTCGCAATTATTGGATTATTGTTATTTTTTTACTTCTACATATGGGCCAATTTCAATTTTTACACCATAGAATAGGAAGAAAAAATCTTTCCAATTCATTTTGTATGGAAACTGTATCTCAATTTACAGTTTTTTATTGTTTTTAAGACAATTTTCCGGCTTATTTTTTTTTAATATATTTCTATCTCGTGCAACCCGTTTTACTTTTAACAAAATAAAAAGTTCAGCATTTGCTTTTGATAATATTCCGTAATGAAATTCAAATTTCATCAATAAGTAAGTAAAATATTATAAATAAAACAGAAATTTAATTGACATGTAATTGAACGCTTAAATCTCTAAAATTATCATAATCCAAAGTACAATCTTTGCAAATTCTTCGGCTTTTAATTCTAGGCTCGATGCAAATACGAAAATGTCGTTTTTTTTGTTGTTATTTCTTTTAATATAAATTTTAAAACTTTATTCCTATTCCTTACTTTTCACAAAAAAAAATGTTTTTTGTTGTTTTCAGTGGGCAATCTAATATTTAGTAAATACAAAAATTGAATTTTCAATAAAAAACGGTTTTCCTTTCTATTCGGTAACTTGGGAAGTCCAGGTCGGATACCATAGTTTACGTGCAGTAGCAATTTAAATGAATTGTCCAAAAAGAAAAATATTGTTTCTGCGTAATGAAAACTTTACAACATTTCGAAAAAAAAAATAGTAGTGATGCATAAAAAGTAAAGATTGACCAAAAACGAAACTGAAACGAAATTTCGATAATCTTCCTATTTTTGGCTGAAAACGAAAATGTCCAGGTTTTTTTTTCTCACGTGCTCAAGAAGTGTCTCTCATTCTTTACGTTTCTACGAAAAAGGCAAATATCATTTCTGAATTCGTATCATAATCTGAAGAAATAATGATACAGCATCATTCTGGAGAAAGAAAGAAGTTATACGATCTTTTCTTATATATTGTTGTTTTTTATTCTTTTTATTTATGGTATGACTTTATGTAAATACTGTCGGTTGTTAGATGCTTTCTGATCAATTGTAGACTATAACTTTGGAATAAAAAGTACTCTTTATTGAGAAAAGAATATTGACGGAGACATGTACAAAATTTGTTTTGTATGAATTTTTTTATTTTATTCTCAAAGAGCGTTGCCAACTACGAATTTACATATTTATAGAGGTTTATATCTTTCTTTTTATATATATACATATTCACCATTTTCTTTACTTCAAATCGTTCTCTCACTATCTAGAAACATATGTAATATGATGTATTCAACTAAGTGAAAATTCCTTTTATGTACGAGTATTCAATAATTATTGTCCCTAGTGTATATAAAATATATTTGTACTGCAATGAGTAATGTGGAATATCGAAGGCTAATGTCTTAAATACTTATATGTTCAATTTCAGCACCGTAGCTGCTATATTAACACATTTTTAGAGGGAAGGGTGAAAGGACTGGGGGTGAGGGTGAAAAGCTGCTTTGAAGCGTGCGTCGCTAGTTTTGTGACAGTGGATGAGATGTAGCTACAGTCATTTGGACTCGGGATCATTGTGATGTAGCCATGTCTCATCCACTATTACAAAACTAGTCTCATAAACTCCTAATCAGCCTTCCCTCCTCTTTAAAAACTCTTTAAAAATAGGTCTTTAAAAATCTCACCCTCCCTCGAAAAATAAGTTAATATAGCTGCTATGATTCTGAAGTCCAAGTAGCTAAAAATAAAATTGCTATGATACTTGTTTCGATTTGCTGTTATTAATACGAGGTGGAACACGTCGAAATTCATCGAAAGAAAATCTTTAAGAAAGACCCGTTTCATTGATTTATAAGAAATCGACAAAATTAGTTACAGTAAAAAATGCATCTTATATTGGTCCGTCTAACTCTCAAACAAATATTATTTTAAGCTAAGATTATCAAAATACTATAAAACCCAATTATCAAAATTATTAAACGAAATAAAACCGAAATTCACCGGATTTTATAAGAGACGATATTTTTAAAATAGTATATGCATTTTAAATTCTTTTTTTTTTTTTTTTTTTTTCAATTTTAAGAGCAAAAATGAGTGATTCTGTTGCCACAATTACAAAATTGGCACTAAAAATTACTAAAAAAAATTATATCTCAAAAATAAATTGAGATACAGCTTTGAAACAAATTGTACTTAAAAGTACATATTTTTTTCTCTATACGACGACGGTGTAAAAATTAAAAAAAAGTACGATGTTTATAAATCTAAAATTTGCAGTACCGAAAATTGCAACACCGAAATTGCAGGGGAAAGTGTTGCCATTTGCAAAATGACGCATACGTTACTCACAGATATGTTTGGCCTTTATAATATAGATATTACTAAATATGTAGTTTTTTTTTAATTAGATTGGTACATTTCATACAGTTCTATATCAATATTCTCTGTAATGTTATCTAAATTAAAGAACATTTATTTGATGACGAGTTCTTCATTAATCATGTTTAATATTGTTGCAGAGTGTTCTATATTTTAATGATGCAAAAAACTTCAAAAATCTCTCAAAACAATCGATGGTAAGCTTACTAAACTAATAATTAGATATATGTATTGATACTAAAATTTACAAACAAAAAATAAGGTGATGCACGAGAAGTGTTTTTCTGAAATTTTCCTTCGTGGTTATATCGAACAGAAAATTACAACACGACTTTCTCAAATCTCACGTGCTCCAGAAGTGTCTCTCATTCTTTACCTTTGTACAAAAAAGGCAAATATCATTCCTGAATTCGTATCATAATCTGAAGAAATAATGATATAGCGTCATTCTGGAGAAGAAAAAAAAAAAAAAAAAAAGGATGTTACCCGAGCTTTTCTTATATACTGCTGTTTTTTATTCTTTTTCTTTATGGTACGACTTTATCTAAATACTGTCGGTTATTAGATGCTTTCTAATCAATTGTAGCTGATAACTTTGGAATAAAAAATATTCTTTATTGTGAAAAGAATATTGACGGAGACATGTACAAAATTTGTTCTGTATGAATTTTTTTAAATTACACTCAAAGAGCGTTGCCAACTACTAATTTACATATATATATATATATACTTCTTTTTTGTATAGATAGTCATCATTTCCTTTACTTCAAATAATTCTCTCGCTATCTAGAAACATATATAATATGACATATTCAATTAAGTGAAAATTCCTTTTATGTACGAGGTTGGTTCAATAATTATTGTCCCTAGCAGGGTTCTCACTACCGCTCATCATTGCGCCAAATTGTGACAAAATGCTTCATTTGGCAAATAAATAAACAATCAGATTCGCCAAATTGCGAATGCTGAATTTCTAATTCTTTTGTATGTGGTTACAATTGAGATTTTTATCCACGTTACTGCATAATTGACGTCATTTTCCATCTTCATTCGCACCGTATCATTTACATTATTATTTATAGAAATACTGACTCAACATTAATTCAGTTTAACAACAGCCAAAGACAGGATAAGTATTTCTCTGTTATCAGTTTATCACTATCTCTGCGCCGTTAAAATTACAGCTAAAATTACCCGCATCAATCGCCAAAAGTATTGTTGAAATGCGATGTTGAATTTGCCATTTACCGAACTGCAATGTATCATTGGCCAATTATCAAATTTTTTATCAGTTACAGTAAAAATTTCATAGAAATTTATCGCTAAAAAATGTTGAAACATTTAGACATTAAGGAGACATTTAGAATGTACTTATTTTTAATAATTTTTGCAGTGTATAGTTGAATTTTTATTTTCTAAGCAATGACAAAAAATTAATGTATTTCACAAGACATTAAAAAAAGTTATACAATAAGGGGGTAAAGGTAGATTTTTGAGTGTTTCATACCAAATCTATTTTGCTAACATTTTTATCATTGTCTACTGCTTTTTATTTCCCATTTACCAAATCGCTAACATTGTTCAAAAAACCAGCGACAACCCTAGTCCCTAGTGTATATAAAATATATTTGTACTACAATGACTGATTTGGAATATCGAAGGCTAATTTCTTTGATGTTATATGCTCAATTTCATAACCATAACTGCTATATTAAATATTTTTAGAGGGGGGGATGAAAAGGAGGGGTGAGGGTGAAAGGCTGATTTAAAGCTTATTGGGTTAGGTTTGTGACAGTGGATGAGTCTACTCACTGAATCTACTCATGTCTACTGTTGTTTGGATCGAAGTCATTGTGATATAGCCGCGTCTCATCCTCTGTCACATTTCTAGCCTTATAAGCTCCAAATCAGCCTTTCCTTTGCACTCCTTCTTTAAAAACCCTTTAAAATAGGTCTTTAAAATCTTACCCTCTCTCGAAAAATATATTAATATAGCAGCTACGATTTTAAAGTTAAGCATATATAAATCTAGGATATTAAGCTTCAATAATCCATATTAACTACCACAGTACACATTATACACTAGGGACAATAATTGTTGACCCATTCACATAATTCTAAATACCGGGTGTTCTAAAAATGAACTGACTCTATTGAAAATTCGACAACTTCCAAATGGTGACAGCTATTAAAAAACTGTGATAAAAGTGTTATGCAAGATTTTTTTAACTTCAATTTTCGCTTTTAGTTCCAAATAACTGAGATAAAAGGCACTGCAAATAATAGACGGTCAATCAAAACTAGAATTACCCAGCATTGATGCTAAGAAAGGAGGTTAAATATAAGGAGTGTGTCTCATTCACCGGTACTATCTTGTTTTTAAGAGCCATACCATACATTTAATGTTTTTCTTCACCATGAATTTTGGATGTAGTTGTGGGTATACTTAAATTCACTGTAAAAAACAGATAATTTTATGAATATTGTACTAGCAATTGGGGCGCCAGCATAATTTACAGTTTTTAACGAAAAAATTTCCAAAAAAGGGAAACTTTTATGAAAATTACGGACAAATTTTCGTTAACAAACAGTGAATTGCATTGGCGTCACAATTGCAAGTACAATCTCCGTAAAATCGTCCGTATTTTTTTTACAGTGTATTGTACATGCCGTGTATCTTCTTAATTTTGTAAAAAAAAAAACAGAGTATACCCTCTGTTTCTCAAAAAATCTCTAATATATACACTCTAGGGTATTTCCTATGACTTCAGCGTATACCCTCTGCTTAGAGCTTATATCCACTATATTTTTACGACTACACCACTGTGGATGATATTTGTATTGGCCTCCAGTGAGCACCTATTGTTTGCAATACTATCTATCTATGCTATTTGGTATTAAAAACCCAAAATCATCGAAAAAAATATTGACCTCTTACATAACCTTCTTATGAGAATTTTTTAAGAGCTATCACCAATAGGAAGTTATTCATTTTTGAAAACAATCGGTCCTTTTTAGTATATCTGGTATAAAGAAAAGTTGTCAATGATTCATAAAATATTACAGAAGACTGAGAAATTAAAAAATGTGTTTTTTAATAGAAACAGTTTTACTAAAAATTTCCCTATCGATAAAAAAATATGAAACGATTTTCTCAAATCTCATCTGCCCCAAAAGTGCCAAAAGTGTCTCTCCGTCTTTCTTTACTTTTATATGGAAAAGGTAAGTACCATTTCTGAATTCATATCCTAATATATAAATAAATAACGATATGGCGTAATTCTGTGGGGGAAAAAACTGTGACATGTTCTTTTCGGATATGATGTGTATTTTTATTACTATTCTTTCTCTTTATGTAAATGCTGAAGACTTGTTAAAAGCTTTCTGATGAAGTGCAACCGATATTTTTGGAATAAATAGAGTTCTTTATACAAAAAGGAATATTTAAGAGAGACATGTACAAAATTTATTTCCCATGAATTTTTTTCATAACTCGCCAAGTAACATTTCAGGTTGAATTTGTTTCTAAATTTTATTTCTACTAAAAGTTGAAAGAGAGATGATATAGCACTAATAGAAATACAACATAGGTTCAATATTGTATTTATTGGCTTGATATAAAAAGTATAGGTAAGCCAAATATTCTACATATATACGGTATTCGGTTTACTTGAGAATATTATCGCATATTCGGTTAGGTCGAATATTGAACTATTCGAACTGCCGAATATGCGACTTGATCGAATATCACAATATTCGATTTGCCCGACGATCGAAATATTTGTCCAAACTGAATACTTAAATGAATAAACTGAATGTGACAATACCAAAACTTTCTTTTATCTCATGCATCTTAACATGTCAAAGAGTAGTTACAAATGTTAAATACTTAAATTTAAATCTTATTCCAACTTTGATTTTCATCTTAAGTTTTTGATACAGTCAATTAATCGGAATAAACATAAGTTAATATTAATTATGACATTTATTAAAATCCAAAAGTTTTTGTTACTCTGTTCTACATTAGTTGTTTGAGAATAGCAAGCTTAACTAGATGTGAAGCTCTGCTCCGCTGCACGAACTGCCAATGTTCAACAGAATTATGAAAAATCGAGAACATGATACAAAATGTGTTCTTAAAGTGACCTGTTCTGGCGAAATATTTCGAAATTCAAAAAAGACTTGCTTAGCGTATCGAAAAACATACACAAAATTTTTTATTCAGATCTATTCATAACTTCATAACTCTTTCTATGATACTACACTGCTCAAAACAATTATAGGATATTGTAGTTGCAGTTTTAGATGGATTTTGTATCTGGGAAACTTTTAGCTGATTGATATATGGTCGACAGACATAGTAGGTTATATGAGAATAAATTACACATATTTGGCAGAAAAAATGCATTTTATTGCGCATTTGTGTACAAAAGGAAAAAAACACAATTTGTGCATATGAGAAAAAAAGAATAAGAAAAGGTGTTTTCTTCAAAGAAAATCATTTTCAATAGGGGGGTATGGTTTCCACGGGCGGCCAGCAACGTTGAACACCTTTGAGGCATGGACTCAATGAAGCTATTAATGACGAGTTGGGGGTATTCTGCCCCACTCTTCCAGAAGAGCTCTTTCCAGTTCTTGGAGAGTTTGTGGGGGTTGTTGACGGCCAGAAACTCGTCTTCCTAGAGCGTCCCAAACGTGCTCGATTGGATTCATGTCTGGAGAACACGCTGGCCATTCCATTCGAACGATTCCTTCCTCGAAAAGGAAATCCTCCACCAGGTTTGAACGATGTGGCCTGCAGTTATCGTCCATTAAAATGAAGTTATCTCCGATTGCTGCAGCGTAAGGGCCTACAATAGGTCTGAGGATCTCATCCCTATATCGGCGACCAGTCAGAGCTCCATCTCGAATGATGTAGAGGTCAGTGCGCCCGTCAATGGAGATGCCACCATACACCAACACTCCTCCACCGCCAAATCTGACACTTTCGTGCACGAAAGCAGGATTATTCCTACTGCCACGGTCCCTCCAGATGAAAATACGCCTATTATCCGGATGCACAGAAAAACGGGACTCGTCAGAAAACAAAATATTGCTCCATTCATTTCTCCTTTAGTTAACATGCTCGGTTGCCCACTCCCTGCGGTCGCGAGGATGCCTTGATGTTAATCTAACACATACAATCGGTCGGCGAGCATACAGACCTACAGCATGGAGCCGGTTTCGGACAGTCTGAGTTGAAATCGTGGTGCCTGTAGCCGAGCGAAGATGTTGTTGGAGAAGAGTAGCGTTATTGTTTCGGTGTCTCCGAGCTGTTAACGCTAAATACCGACCTTCATTGGGCGTTGTTGCTCATCTACGACCTTGCCCTGGTCTTCGGCCTGCACATCCACTCTCCAAAAAACGGTTCCAGATCCTGAAAATGACACTTTGTGACACTCCAATGGCTTGCGCTACTTCGGCTTGAGTTTGGCCCCCTTCTAACCTACCAACAATTCTCCAAGCTTCTGAATCTGTCAAATGACTTCGCTGAGACATCGTACTCATCGAAACAAAGCAATCACTGAATGCCGATCATCCTTGTCTTCATCCTCTTTTATCCAGTTGAAAGTCAAATTTCATTCGCTGCCGCTGAAGCGACGTTTTTGACGTCGAACTCAAAATTTGCATACTCCACAGTTTGAAAACCAGAAAAATTTGCATTTGTGATTCTATTCTTCTATTTTCGGCAAAAAAATTTCGTTTATATCTTTTTTTTATATAAAACTTCAAATGTCTTTTAATTGCTTTGAGCAGTGTATTAATGAAAAGAACACACTAACATCATTATTACAGCGCATTTTAACGGCGGAATACTTACAAATTGAAGAAAAACCTGTTCCACAGTCAAAAACATGCGCAAAAAATTTGGTTGAGTCCTATGCGGAACTCCGTGCGCTTTTCGATGATACAAAGACTACGTATCTTCTATGTTGTATCAGACATTTAGAGTTTTCTCTCTTCCTGACTAGCATGACTAGTCACGGGCAGAGTGACCAGTCATGCTAATTCGCCATGTAATTTTTTGAAATTTCTGTCCCCTAAATATTTTAAATCCGACAAAAGCCAAAAGTCGAAAAAATGTCGATTACAATACCTACTTCTGTTTCGAGACAGAAAAAGTTAAAATGTTTTTAAAAATGTTTTCAAAAACATAAGATAACTTCAAATTTTAAATGTCTATTAATGAAGACATTCAGAATAATTATAATAACAATCTTATAATAATAGATAATAGATAATAGCAATATCTCCGAAACCGAATTTCGGAGGTCTTGCTATTATCGGCCGAAAATGAAAAAGTCCAAAGAATTTTTTTAAGTAATTAATACATATATAATTGCTAATTAATTATACGTATTGAGAAAAATTCGTAATTATTAATTAATTGCATGTATTTATTAGATATACATAATTATTAATTAATTATATCTGTGTCCTAACTGACTGTCTGTTCCTTAGAGCCAAAACGTTTTATTTTCCTATAAAATATAACGTAATTAATTTATAAACGACACAGAAAGATTTTCTAATTATATGAATTTCATCAAATTAAAAATATTTTAGTTTTAGGCATTTATAGCTCGATTTATTTTTTATAATGATTTTTGTAAAAGATCATCTGTTACACTAGAATTTTCTCAAGGAGCATTCGAAATACTTCTACGGTTTCAAACCAAAAATTTCCTATTGCTATTCAGTCTGCACTTTTTAACTATCACGTTAAAAAGTTTAGAAACGACATTTTTGGAATACACACTGCAGTGGTCTGACCGAATTTTCCGTAGCATTATTGCCGTAAAAGATAACAAAACCGAATTTTCGGTTGCTCTCTGATTATAAGTTTAGTTGGTTATAAACACAATGTTATGAGGGAAACGCGAAAACTCATCTTTTGCATGTATGCAATTCCGCCCACTCAATGTACTCTTGTAATTTTTGTTTGTTTGTTTGTTATTATTTTATTGTGTTATTGTTATATGCAACCTCTGACAATAAAGTTCGGTGAATAGTCCTATAACATTAATGTAGATGAAATATTAACGAAAGTTACCACACCATCTTTCGAAATAGTCACCTCCCATAACTATGCACCACTGAGATCTCTTATACCTGTTCTGGGAAATTCGCATGAAGTGTTCTTTTGGGATGATGTTCAAAAGCTTAGTCACTTTCGTTGGATGTCAGCAATATGGTTAAATCTCTTTCAAAGAGAGTTTGAGTGGTGAAAATAGGAACAAGAAGAGTATGGCCGGATGTTCAATTTGCACTACCCCTCATTAATTTCTTTCGGTGTCTTGCAACACTCTAAATAAAAAGGAGTGACTATTCACTCCGGAAGAGTGAATACTCACTCTATCACAGACTCAAAATATGCCCAACCTCTTTAGAGTGACTATTCACTTTGAGCAAAAGTAGAAACGTTGACTCTTTGAAAGAGTGAATACTCACTCCCGGGAAGTGAATATTCACTCTAAACAGGGGTCAATAATCACATTTTCTGGGGAGTGACTATTCACTTTTGCTAAAGGAATGCATTTTTTCACTCCTCGTAGGAGTGAGTAGTCACTTTTTCATAGGAGTGAATGTTTTTTTTCTTTTTTCATTTTTTTGCTATTATGGGCTTTTTAAAAGAATCGTATCTTTTAGAGCATACAATGAAAATAAATACAAGCGTGGTAAAGATTGGAATAAAATTCTTTATTGACAATATTTATTTAATTCATAGTACGTTACATTAATTGAACTTTTTAAGGAAAAACATAATTAAAGTTACTATGAATTAAATTAGATTATTGACAGAAATAAAATATTTTATTCCAATATTTCTCCTTGTGTTTGCTTTCATCGGTAGACCCATAAATATATGATACTTTTAAAATGCTCATAAGCGCAAATTATTAAACAGTTTTAAAATCTTAAACAATCAATATATTTTTTTCAGATACTCATTAAGTTTTACATATTATTTAAATAAATACATATGTACGTTATCTGTTTTTTTTATGTGTAATTAAAATCTTATTGCTGAAAAATATACATTGATGCAACCCTTATTTATTAAACTACATGGTAAGTCATATTTAATTTAAATTTTTTATTTCCGTATATAGAGTAGATGTGCACGTAATGGACACCCTTACCGCATTTATCCCTGCCGGCGAAGACATTCACGAGCTAATGCTAACCCTATGGGGAGGAATTTTTCTAATATCTCGTTTGCATCTCGATATTTTATTTATTTATTTTGAATTGAATAGCTGAAATTCGTCTCTATATCGCATTTTTTTTACTTTTTCGACTTCGTTCGCAGATATTTTTTATAAACTTTCTTTCACTTTCAAAACCGATACCAAAAATGAAAGTTATTCTAAAAAATATCTGCAGCCAAAATTGAAAAAGTAAAAATAAACAAAAATTTAAGAGAGAAAATATGTTTTTAACGACTTCTGTAACTTAAATGTTTTTATTTAAATGGTGAACGATTAAGCTCTATAGCCCCTCTTTGACTGTGTTCTTAAACAATATTTTCGGCTTCATGAGTGGATTGATTATAAAATAGACAAAACATAGGTTAGATTCATTAAAAAATAATAATAATAAAATGAAGATGATATTGAAATTTTATTAATCACATTATTATAACTTAAAAGCAACTATTTATAAAAAATTTGTCGGCATTACATTTTGGTAAGTGCAATTTAAAAATTAAAGTTGATTATTTAAGTTTTTAATTAAGTTAAAATATTTTTTTGTATTATAAACACAGTGTTGAATTCAGGGGTGGTCCGGGGGGACATTCCCCCGGAGCATTGAAATGTCTCCCCCCCCCGGAAATTTTGAGATTTTGCTTTTTCAATGGTCAAAATGGGCAATCCTCCTCCCCCCCCCCCCACGGAACTATATAATGTCTCCCTAGGAGCCAGAAATATCCCACCCGGAGATAATGTCTGAATTCAACACTGCTATAAACATAACCGAAATTGCATTTTTAACAATGCCTATATGAGGTGTACATTACTGGAAAATGACTACTTAAGTATTCCAGTAATGGACACTCCTCTCAAAACCTTAAAAATTAATGAAGTTATAAAATTCGAAGTATTTTTCAACTACAGAAACAAAAGATTGCAAATTTTGCAAGAAAATAAAGAATATAAAAATTTACTAAATGAAGCCAGCTTATAGTATGTTTATCATGATTTTCAATGAAAAACAGTGGAACTTAAAAACATTATTTTCTGCTTCCTGACTGGTTTATTTAAGAGTGTCAACAATAGTGCTAAATTATAAAATATGCAAAAGCGAGTTACGAGAAAAATAATGATAAAAGCTAAATTTTTATTAGTTATTTATTTTTTTATATAAACCAAAAACATTTAGGGGTGTACATTACCACATCTACCCTATAGTATTCTATGAATGTGAGTTAAAGTTTTATAAAATTATACTCAAGTAGAAAAAGAAAAATGAAGAATATATAGAATGAAAGAAATAACTACATATATGTATTATTCTTACTGTTGGAAAAACATTTTTAATGAGTTATTTATCTCCAATAAACAAATTTCATCTAATATAAGTCATACTGCAAACTTTTAAAATTACCAAAGCCGTTTTTTATCTGTAAACATTACGCATAAATACCAATCTCTGCGTCAGCGATTTTCCTTTTTTTTTTCTCCGAGCACATAGAGATAGAAAACAACGTGTGTAAAGTAAAACTTTTAACTCAACATTCTAGAATTTACTTTCGGAAAATAAAAAGTTGAAATTAAAATTGACTTACCGTTTTTTATGTTAAATATTATCCCTTGTTTGATGAATAATAATCCTTTGTTTGATAAATAAGATATGTGCAGTGCAACATCTTCGTCACTGAATATTAATGGAGTATTATTGCTTTTTACTGAATTATTTGTTCTCCATTTTGACTCCAGATCAAGAAACTTAATCTATGTGGATTATTTTGAATCAAAAGATATCGAAGTATATCATTCCAAGATC
The DNA here is from genome assembly GCA_964019185.1 of Maratus speculifer. Lineage (NCBI taxonomy): Eukaryota > Metazoa > Arthropoda > Arachnida > Araneae > Salticidae > Maratus > Maratus speculifer. Next base: position 47,193,761 of record OZ025290.1, on the reverse strand, counting down.
GAAATTTAAACTACTTTTCAGTATTAATAATACAAATTAAAGATCCACATTTGTAGAGCGAGGAAACGAAAGTCGACACATAACGGACACGATAAAATGGAGGAAACATTTTTATCATCACAACTGAGAAGACGATTTCTGATTGGCTGATGCGTAATACATATCTAAGTCATTTTTTAAGAGTGACCGTTGACTCTTTCGAAGGAGTGACACTCATTTTTGAAAACGAGTGCGTTTTAATAGCAAATAAGCGTAATTTTATAGGTTATATTAAAAAATGTAGTTTTTGAAAAGTAAGAATTGACATATTTTGGTACTTTTCATTGTTTTACTCCATATATTGGTTCAAAGTTGAGCAGGTATTTTTTTCAAGTGTATAATGCCGGGCTTTCACTCTCGACCATGGAGTGAGATATTTCACTCTCGACAACGGAGTAAGATATTTCACTCCTTTTTTAGGGAGTCGGAAATTCCACTCTTTAAAGAGTGTATTTGTATAAAGTTCACTCTAAAAAGAGTGGAAATGCAAATCACTCCTACAAAAAGTGAGCTTTTCACTCCTCCCAGTTTTAGAGTGAAAGCTTAAAACTAAACTTTAAATTGATTTTTTGTTCTTTCATTCACCTGTCCTCAGTTAAGAACCAACACACTGAACAAGCACTTAGTAAAGTACGTCTTACATAGAACATAAATGACGCTCAACTGAACAACGGTGGGGGAAGATGGTCAACACTTGCCTCTATGCAGGTGCAGCGTTTTGTTTCCCTAGTGTTGCCAGATTGGTCGTTCTGAATTCATTCACCGAACTTTTTTGTCGAAAGTAGTATAGCTCAGAAACATACAATTCATATTGATTTTTCAGCTCTGGTTTTCTTACGACTACAACACTGATTGCAATACCTTCAAATTCACATTGTTGTAAAATAAGATATATTTTCGGATGATTTCGAGTATAGAATTGAAAATCCGTCAAATTGGTGGGTTTTGTAAATTATGTAAATCTTTGCAGTAAACATACATTTAACGCCTGAATTTAAAAAGCTATTAAAATATTGTGTAGAATAAAATAAGACAGACGTGAATACATTTAAAAAATTATGATTTGTGTACAAAAAAAGGGAACGACTAAAAATCATGAGTAGAAATATCCATTGCATAACATTTGCATATTGTTTCACTGTTTATTATGCAATGGGTATTTGTAGATGCCTTGCGAGTAGCTTGGCAAAACGTTTATTTTTTGTATTTTTAAATGCTTATAAATGTGTTATATAAATTTTAATTTTTAAAATGTATTTAAGACTGTCTTAGTTTATTGTATTTAATCTTTCAATACATAAATATTTTATAAATACAGTATTTTTTCTTTTTTACATAAAAATAGCTATTTAAAGCCTACTATTTCGTACCTTATGTTGAGTAACCTTTGTTAATGTATATCTCTTTCTGTTTTTGTAGCCTCTTCGAGTCTTCGCAGACTCTATTCTGGGCGAGCTTTGGTCTCATCGACCTGGACAGCTTTGAGCTGAACGGCATACAGAGCTACACCAGGTTTTGGGGCCTTCTTATGTTTGGTTCATACTGCGTGATCAATGTAGTCGTCCTACTCAATTTACTCATTGCTATGATGAACCACTCGTACCAGATGATATCGGTAAGTGCCAATACATACATAGAATGTAAAAATATTAATAAAAAAAAGCTAGTTCATATCAAGGATTAATTGAATCTGAAGTTTGATGAAAATCTGTGCATTAATTCTTGAGACATAGCTATTGTGGAAATAATGAAAAACGCAACATTGCAGCGCCATCTAATGAGCGATTTACACTAAAATATAAGAAGCATCAATTCATACACAGGACAAACAGAATCTGAAGTTTGATGGGAATCGATGCATTAGTTTTTAAGATGCAACTGTTGCGTGAATCGTAAAATATGTAGTATAACAACACCACCTGTTGAACGATTTACAAGAAAAACTAATCAGCGTCAATTTATATCAACGACTACTTGAATATATATTTTTTATTAAAATATGTGCGTTAGTTCTTAAGGTACAACTGTTGTGTAAATCCTAAACAATGCAGCACAGTAGTTCTACCTGTTGAGCGATTTACACCAAAAACTAGTCAGCATCAATTTATATCCGGGATTACCTGAATATCAATTTTTTATTAAATTCCGTGCATTAGTTTTTGAGATAGACCTCCCACAAAGTTTTGTCACGTACAGAGTCACAGACTCACAGAACCACAGACATATAGTAAAATCATATATTTTAGAATCTCTAGTAAATCCATCGAAAACTAGAATTCGAAAATTCACTAATCCGATACTTTCTTCTTGTAAAGATAGAAGAAAGTAAAACTCGGTTTTTAAAATTCGATTCTTTAAGGGATGGAAGCAACTTTTAATAGTTACTCAATTATAGCTTGTACTTTAAAAGAATAAACTTTAATATTGAGTATTTTTTTAAAGTCTTAGCGGCAGTGTTATCATAATAGCTCAAAAATTTGGCTAACTTGGTAAAATTTGACGATTTGGCGAAATTCCCACTTAAATCCATTTAATCTAGCATAATCGAACTCACCGCAATATATTTTAAACTCCGCGCATTTCAGTTTTTTCAAGATTTTCTACTTTTCAATGCATAAAAAAAATATATATATGCTACGCATTTAATGAAAGCATGTTTATATATTTATCCATTTTTACATTTATAATTATTGTATAATAAGGAGATAAAACAGAACAGATAAACCGGCACACCGTCTATTAGAGTATAATTTGAAAGAGGTGATTTATTACTATGTATTTTCTTTGCAAATATAATATCCCAATTTTATTTAGATTATAAGATTACACTGAAAATTAAAATAAAGAATATTTACACCAGGATTTCTTTGACATCTTACTAGAGAAAATGTAACATCAGTCAATTCAATGATTACAAATGTTTGTTAACAAATATAGAAATTAAAAAAAATTAATTCAGGCGATTATAAACTCAACAAGTTGGAAATTACACGTGAAGCGTAGCAAATGAGGTGCGTTCGTACGATAACGATGTTTTAAAAATATTCAGATCTTGCTGTTATAGTAGACAGTACTTCAAATACAGTATAGTGGTCGATTTTTTTTTTTTTTTTTTTGTGTGTGTGTGTGTGTATGTGTTCCTGTAAATATGCTGGAAGTGATTTTTATTACACTTCAGCAACGTATATCATATTCATAAAATGTGAAATAGTTTAATGTAATTAAAACACGCCTCAACAATATTTCACCGTATAGCATTATGTAGTGGGATACTTTTGTTTGGCCCTGTAATTTAATAATAAATATTCTTTGCATCACATATTGTACAGAATGTATAATTTATATAGGTATACTTCATAGGTTCATGTCAATTTTATTATGTTCAAATGAGTGTGACACCATTAAAATGTATTTGAAACTTTTTCCCCCATTGTCCGTAATGTAACGGAATACTTTTGATTCTCCCTGTAATTGATCTATGCATCTGATTTTCATAAAATTTGAAACGACTCGACAAAATTATGTAATGATTATATATTTTAAATTTCAAACTATTAAAATGGATTTGAAAATCCCCCCCCCCCCCCCCCCATTGACCGTAATGTAACGGAATCCTTCTGATTGTCCCTGTAATTAACCTATGCCTCCGATATTTTCATAAAATTTGAAATGACTCGACAAAATTATGTAATAATTATGTTTTATGAATTTCAAACGATTCGGTTGGGTAGTTTTTGCGTTGTTATATACGGACCGATAGACAGATGGACCGACTGAAAGACAACTATAGATGCTACGTATTTACCTAATTACGAACGCCCCTAAAGATTGAGTTCCTGTATTTAAATCACTAAAAATATGAGTAAAATTAAGGCATGTGAAAATTCCTTGAAGCTTCATGATTTTTTTATTCAAACGCAAAAAAAAAATTATTTTATCTTTTTAATTTATTACGTACATTAAATCACTTAAGAATATTATTTAATCTTATATTTTTAAATTTAATAATTTAAAACGATAAAAATCTTCAAAATGTTTTGAGCTTTAGTAAAAGGTAAAAACATCAGCCAACTGTAAAAGTCATAATAAGGATAATCCTTATAACTTTTTTTATTGGCGCTAATGCTAAAGAGATGTAATAAGAAAATATAAGTATAGTTGATTAAATAAAACCTTAAAACCGATGCAAAATGGAATTGAATTATTCATTGTGCTAAAAATTGTTTGGTGCTGCCATCTAGGAAATTTGAATTAAACTATAATTTATCTGAGTGTGTAATAGCATTATAGCAATGACTCTCAACTGCTTATAATTAGCTACATGCATGCCTTGAACATATTAAGAATTCTGCAGCCTTCCACATTTCACTTTTTTTAACTTCGAACAGTTAAAATGTATGTCAACTGGTATTTTTATTAAAGAAAAATAGAAAAAACATTTATTACCAGTATTCACTTTTAAAAATTACCTAAAATTTTTCCATTACTAATCTATTATTTCAACCTAATTGTCAGTCTATTATTTTAATCAAATACTTAATTTAAATTTTACGTACTTTATTTTATTAACTTAATAACTGATACCTTTTATAAAAACAGAAAACCACATTTAGAAATACATAAATAATGCATGAAAAAGAAGCAAACAGCAGGGAAGTAGTCAGGGATGTAGTGGAAGGTATACGTGGGTATATGCCGTATATACCTCTTGGGTTTTTTAAAGGAACACCGTATACCCTCTGTTTCTCAAGAAAGTTTTAGTATACACACTCTAGGATATACCCTATGTTTTGAGCATATATCCTCTGATTAGAGCGTATATCCTCTCTTACATTTATGATTATACCCCTGGATGTAGTGGAGGATATACGCCGTATACCTTCTAGATTTTTTAAGGAACACCGTATACTCTCTATTTCTCAAAATAGCTATAGTATATACACTCTAAGCGTATACCCTCTGTCATGCGTTTATACCCTCTGTTTCGAGCGTATATTAACTGTTATTTTTACGACTACACCACTGGCAAACATCCGTTTCGAATCTTACTAGCGAGATTCTTCATCAGTGCAAGGCACAGCGTGCTAGAAAAACCAAGGATCGGCTGCTGAGCTGCTGGACTGGGCTTTTTCTGGCACACTGTGTCTTGCACTGGTGAAGAATCTCGGTTTAGATTCGAAACAGCTGTTTTTTTTTTTTTTTTTTTTTTTTTTTTTTTTTTTTTTTTTTTTTTCATGCATTATTTGGGTATTTCTAAACGTTGGTCTTCTATCTTTATACATTTTTTGCGCAAAAGCTGTATTTATTATTTTAATCGTGCCTATTGTATTATTTAATTTCAATTCATACACAAACAATGTTGATTTTATGTAATAAAAATGTCAAATATTTTATTTTATTTTTTATTTTATTGTATTTTTTTTTAATTTTCTGTTTAAAGAATATATATATATAGTTCTTTTTTAATTCATTGCATTGAAATCCTATGTATTTGAAATAAATTATTTCGTTGTTCTACTTACAAATATCATCAACATATTTAAAAGATCTGATGGTTTTTTGGTCATCAACCCTAAGTTATCTACTTCATCAATATTGATAATTATTATTATTATTATAATTAATGAAACGTATTTATATGTAGATTCTATCTATTTTTTAATTTATTTCCATTTTTATACTTTATTTTTAATTTTAAAAGCCTTTTAAAAGAAACTTATTCAAAACAGTGGCAATCAGATTCCTTCCATTGTTGCAGAAAAATAAAATAATGAAAAATATTCAGTCATGTATTAGTTTTTTAACGCATTTTTTTATTTGCGAGTTAAATTTCGGTAAAAATTGCGTGTGTACGTTTTTTTGATAAATGAATAAATATTTGCATTTACTCTGATGTCTCGAGAATACAGCTTATTGGGCTTATTTTATCTTTATGCATCTTAATTTTATTGATGCCATTTTTTTTCATTACAATGAAATGGAATATGTGTTTTTATTTTACTACATGCAGGTTAAGCATAAAGATATGCATATAAAGTATGTGTAAAAAAATTGTTCCCGTGAAAGTGGCTACATGCTTCGCTTAAAATATATTTTTATCTTGACAATGTAAAGATATCTGTTCTGGTGGCTTCGAAATGACATAATTTTCACTGATTTTTCATTTATTGACTGTAAAGATTATAATTAGAGACTTTTTTAATTATTTCCACTTGATAACATGTTCTCTCTCGCTTTGAAAAAATTTCTTTTAGGTAAGATGTATTGATTTTTTAATAAAAAATTAAGAAAAGTAAAAAAATTCAGGAAAATTAAGATTAATAAAGAATGATTTTACAAATGTATGCACGCACACATATATGTAGAGAAAGAATTGCTTTAGGGCTTATAATCTAAAGGAACAATTTTTGAAGATTTATTGTACATTTATTTGACGGTTTCCTATTATCTACAAAGTTTTATTTCTTTCATTGTGGAATTCTCTGTTCTCATCAAAAAGTAGTAGTCTACCTTTAAACGGCGGCCAAAACCCAATAATATTTTTTAGAAATGTATAACGGTGGTGACTATGCACAAAATTATCGCTTTCAGTTTTATGATGCTTACATTACTTCTAAATCTAAATACTGTACAATTCAAATTGTTACATGATAAAACAAGAATAAAATTAACTTTAGAATGAAATTTCTTTGAAAACTGGCTCTCAATTTAGAGACATTTTAAATTATTTTCAAGCATGAATAATTTTTCATATCTCTTTCAATCAATTTAAAAAAATAAAAGCAGGAAAAAAAAAACCCGATAAATTGTACTATTATAGTATGCAGCATTTTGTCACTAAACTGAAATCTGCTAACCAAAAAGACAAATATTCAGTTTATGTAGAACATAAAATTAATATCATGTGAAATAGCTTGGAATATGTTTTGAATCAGATCATGACAGGAATTATACTTCATTAATTTTTAAGAATCCATTGGGTATGTTACTTATAATACAGAAAGTATCCTGTCTGTGAAAATGGCTCGGCACCCCGATTAAGAAAAGTTAACGAGGAAATCATGCAAAGAAACTATTTCTTGAAAGCATTAAAATTTTGTTTCATCTGCAAATTGTGCTACTATTATTTTAAAATATTTCATCCACTTTTGCATAAAATTAATTAGCTTAGAATCATCTATACGTTTCAGAACACTAAAAAAAAAAAAAAAGAAAAAAAAAAGAAAAGAAAAGAAAAGAAAAAAAAATCTGTTAAATTTACGGCAAAAACTGCTGGCAGCAATGTTGCCAGCAGTTTTTGCCGCATAAATTACAGTAAAATTAGATGTAATTTTTTTTTTTTATTACATCTAATTTTACTCCAATTTTCACGGCAAAAACTGCTGACAACATTGCTGCGTTGTAAATTTAACGGATTTTTTTACAGTGAAGAAATGAAATTGAAACGAAAAATGATTGATGAGGACATTATAAAACTTTTTTTAAGTTCGAATTTCGACGAGGTTCCATTTCGTAAAGATAAAAATGGTAGGAATGAATAACAGAATGATTTTTTTTTTTCTTTTGTAGTTCGTAACTCAACATTGCTAATACACTGAACACATTCCCTAGTGACTTGAGAAAACATATTTTTGATCGTTCCTCTTCTGTTTATATATGGTACATAAACTGAAAGCTTTCTTCTGTTGAAACTGACAAAACAATCTCACGGTTGATGAATCACATGAAAACGGTAGTTCTTATAAAGAGCAGTTTCGTTTTCATCATGAGATATTTTGAAATGTTATCTAGCCTTTCGATAGAAAAAAAATCATGCAAAATATTCACAATATTTCAGTTATTTTGCAATCGCTTTTTAACAATTTCGGGGCTGTGTAAATATAACGTTATTATTTTAGAGGGGAGAGGGGTCTGTCATATGATATCATATCTCTAAAGTGGAGGGGCGGTAGTCTTTTGATATCAGTATCATTCTGATCCAATCAAAATTTTCTCTTTTTATTTATAACATGGTTTTTGGAACAAAATAGCTTATTATCCCGCTGTAGCCTGTTATCTATTTTTATGAAAATACAAAGTTATTATTAAAAACACGTAATTATTATAAAATTATTCAATTCTAAAATATGCAATACTCAAAGTTCGACATTCTTATTCGTCTTCAGATGATGCATGCATGTATAATCACGGTCAGAAACCATATGTGAATTTCTTTACAAAATACTATTTTAAATTAACAACTAAAAGATTTCATCCTTAACTGCCTGATACATTAGGGAATATAACAGCGCACTGGCATTAGTTTCATTTTTAGGAATGCGGAAGTACATTACATATAAATGTTTACATTGCTTTAAAACACAAGGGGAAATTCACCGATTAGTCACTGTGTAAATATAACGTTATCATTTTAGGGGGGATGGAGAGGGTCTGGCATATGATATCGTAAAATATCTCTAGGGGGAGGGGGGGTTGTCTTTTGATATCCATATCATTTTTTATCCAATCAAAATCTTCCTTTTTTATTCGTAACATAGCCTTTGGGAGAAAATAGTTATTATTATAATCATTAATTTATTATAACATTATTTAATTCTGAAATATGGAATACCTCAGTGTTTGATATATTTATTCTCTTTCACATGTCTAACATATGTGAAGTACATTTGAAATGAAGCCTGTGTTTACTAATAAATAATAGAGAAATTAGAAGGAATGCCGTCCGCTTGTTTTGTCGATAAGAATTTCTATATCTGCCCCCTCACCCATCATCTGTTCAGGTCAAATGCAACGGGACTTTATTAGTGTTGAGTGGATTATCTAGCAAAAAGATATTTCTTTTAAACATTAGTTAATGTATTTTTTTTTTTTTTTCATGTGGGAAATGACATTTTATTGACGTATCTTCATTTGAAATATAAAAGTATGGGAAAAATAAATCTAATCTATTTAGTATGTCACTTCGAACAAAAGAAACAAATATTAGAAATCTATATTTTTTTTACACTTGGACAACGATATCATAAGCGGGGAACGGCGAAAAGGAAGGGGGGGGGGGAGTTTCGAGGAATGATAACGTATGACATCGGAAGGGAGAAAGGGTCCAAAAGTACCAAAAAATTATTAACATTATATTTATACAATCCCTTTTGTTATTATCTGAGACCATAGCCAGAAAATAAGTTTTTCAGTCAATTCGTTTAAAATAATCTAAAGTAGACAACATTTTAAAAAAAGATAAAAGAAAGATTTAAAAAAAAAAAAAAAAATACCAGTGCTATAAATAACTGACATAAATCGAGAAAAGGGGAGAAAACAGGAGCAAGAGTACGGTTCTAATTATTCGTAAATTATTTTTTTATAAATGAAAATAATTTATTTTGCCATAACGTAAAGTTTTAAGGCACGTTAAAAATCAAGCATTAGTTTTAATGATTCAATAATAGAACAATATATATTTTTTAACTTCTTACCATGCAGGAATTATCGTCAATTTTTTAATCAGTTATTAGTAAAACATAAATTACTGAAAACTGCACTAATTAACTATTATATTTTTAAGTGAGTTGGTTAGGCATAAATTCTAAAGTAACATATATATTTAGTTATTATTTCAGTTACGATATTCTATATAATCCTAAACTTAACAAGCCATTACTGGTTTAGCAAGAAATAAGTTACGTATACGTTAATACAGAGCTGCTATACATGTCCTGGGAAATTCGCAAGAAGTCTTCTATTGGGATGAAGTTTAAAAGCTACGTCACGTTTCGTTGGATGTCAGCAATATGGTCAAATCTCTTTCGAAGGGAGTTTCAGTCGTGAAAATAGGAAGAAGTCTGGAAGATTGAGATCTGGCGAGTATGGTGGATGTTCAATTTGCACAACCCCTCATAAATTTCTTTCGGGGTTTTGCAAAGCTCAAAACCAAATTTTAAACTGACCTTTTGTTCGTTCATTTTCCTGTTCTCAGTTATGAACCAACACATTGAACAAGTACTTAGTAAAGCACGTCTTACACAGAACATAAACGATGCTCAACTGAACAACAATGGGGGAAGATCGTCAACACTTGCCTCTATGCAGGTGCAGAGTTTTGTTTCCCCAGTGTTGCCAGATCGGTCGTTCTGAATTCATTCACCGAACTTTATTGTCAGAGGTAGTATATATATATTGATCAGTTAAATGGTTAACATGTCTACCTTTACTGTCAGGAACATGTCGTAATCGCAAAATTATTTTTAGCATATCTAAGTGCTGCACGAGTCTGGTCAAATGCTCTCTAAAACATCGTGATGAATGCTTTTTTTCACAGCTGAACAAATTCATTTATTTGGCAATTTTTGTGCTGAAGTTACTTTGTTTATTACTTGTAATTAGTTCCAGTGAATGCTGAGAAAAATCACCAGAGCGTTGTGCAAAAAGGTAAGAATTTAAATTTAAGTGAAAGCGTTACTATTGCTACATAAAAGGTTAGCATATTAGGAGTATATTATGGAGATATTAATAAATATACAAAAATGTAATTAATCATTAGAAACACTAAATTTTGAATATTTGTAATTCAAAAAATTAGCATTCAAATGTTTTGAAATTGGTATCTAGGTATAGTTTGAACCGGAGATTTGAAATATCTCGCTAAAATTGAGTATTGTCATTGAAAAAAAGGGAAATTTGTGTTCGTTTTAATATTTAATAGGCCCCCTAACCAAATTTTATACACATAATTTAAAAGTAGACTTCATTTCCAATCGTTCGGTTTGGTTTATTTTCTGTCGACCGATTATCTACATTAGGAATGTAGGCCCTGGGAGTCTTTCTAAGGGAATCTAACCCGCATTTACGCAAGGCTCGAAGAAAACCACGAAAACTCCGAACGGTTAGGCCGACGGCCGCGGTTAGGTTCGAACCCAGCACCTGCCGTCTACCAGTTGAGAGGTCAGAACATTTCGGCCACTGGTAGGGCTCCAATCGTTCGGTATCAGTAAATGTCTTCTATGAAAATTTGTTGAGGGGTTAACCCTTTGCGGCGCAGTGGTTTCATAGACATACCACTTAATTTTAATTCCCAAACGCCACATTGACACCGGAATTTTCTTTTAAAAAATTACGGTTTATTGATTGCGTGAAATATAGTGTTTTCTTATTTACGAAAAATGTTGTTTTCAAATTCCGGTGTCAGTCATTAATTTCAACACTTAAGCAATGATTTTGCCTTGCCCCGCAAAGGGTTAATAGGGGGTGTTTATTTTATTTATTTACTTATTTATTTATTGTTATGACTGTAGAACTGTGTGCCTCTGTTGTTCATGTATCGTAATTTAGGAAATATTTTCTCGGTTAATAATCTACAATTTGCTAAAAGTGATATCTATGTTATAGGAAATGTTTGAAGGTTTAATTCGCTTGTTGTTTATTTCGCAATGTGGCTCAGAACGATGGAAAATAGTTTTTCGTGATAAAGGTGAGACAAAAGGAAATGCTTTTAGGCATGTTTCTTGAAAAAGAGTGGAATTCGAGGAAAACATTTTGAAACACACACGCACACATAAAAAAAGAATCGAAATTTTCTAAAAAAGAAGAAGCTTATTTTTTTCGCATTTAGTTAAGAATTTTATACATGAATCATCTTTATATCCTTTTCGGGGTCCGAATTTTTTTTTACAATTTTTAGAAAAAATTACTTTTGCGTTAATAACATTAAAACTAGCAACTCAAATAGATTAATTAGTGTTTATATAATACTTTATTGTCTGAAAAATAATTAATGTTGTTGTTTTGCGTATTATTAAATTTATATTCAAATGACAATAGGCTAAGAAAGAATTTTTGAGATTTATAAAAAAATTTGTATTACAATAAGATTTAACTTATATTACAACTATCTAATGCTTTTTGCGTTTTATTACACATGCCTCTTTTAGGAAAGTAACTTTTATTTTAAATGTAAAGACAAAAATATATGCTTAAAAAGAAAGAAACGGCGCAAAGAAAATTAAGCAAATAATATTAGTTATTATTATTACTAAATGCCTAAAATTAAATGAAGTCATACATTAAATGCAAAGGCATTTACTAACATAACTACGTTTAAATAGTAGCAAAAGTATTAAACAAAATAAAACCTCAAAATAAATCTTAAAATAAAATGTTACTTCTTTAAAAGACATGTACTATTAATAGTACACCAGACCAGAAAGCTTTATGGTAATTGCTTAGTATTTATCATAGACCGGGAGGCGGTTGCATAGACAATCATCCCATCTAGTTCACGGAAGAAAACCTAGGATTAGTTAAATTTCGATTGGCATATTCAAACGCAATCGGTCTGCTAAGTCGTATTTTAATGGAAAACGCCTAAAAACCCGATTTTAGCGGTTGACTCGTAGATTTATTATTGTACTTTCATGCTCCTAAAAGTGCGAAAACATTAAGGGCAGGGGAACACAATGGTAAAACTATGACTCAACTGCTAAAATCGAGATTTTAGCTGTTTTCCACCTAGATATGACTTGGCAGACCGATTGAGTTTTAACATGCGAATTGAAATTTACCTAATTCGATGTTTTCACCTATGAACTCGATGAGGTGATTGTCTATTCCGCCACCACCCAATCTATCATATTTAAGTGCTCAGTATCATGTTTCATTTTGGCTCTCGCGAATGTAAAATACAAATATATTGAAAGTTTATAGTTTGAACCTGTGTAGAAAAAATATACTGCTCATCAGAACCTCATCTCATCTGCAATGATTCAAATAACTTTTGTGCTTGAATATTCTTATAAAGTTCCAAATATTACTTTAAAATGAATCTTTTATTGTCATTAAATCAACTGTGCTTCATGCAAACATTATAAAAAATATATTTACACTTCAATTAATGTATATAGACTGAAAGATATCATAGCAAACGCGGTAGCGTTTGGTATAATATGTTTAAGAAATAGAAAGTGCAAACAACTCTCTAAAATTTCTGGCGAAGCAGTTGAGATACGGCAGTGAAATTTTTTTAAAAGATAGAACTCCACGAGACGAATAAAATGATAGCATTCAAAAAATTACTGCAGCTTTCAATAGTTTTTTATTTAATTTTAAATGAAAAAATGAAGGCAAAAAATTCAACTAAGTCTAGCTAACGTTTCCGTGGATGGATTAAATTCGTTTTTGGTTTATTTTAATCCTCATGGTATAACTTAAAACAGTTTTTTTTTCATCTTTGTATGTTTGACGGTCGCTGAGAAAATCGAATTTATGTCTGAAATCTCCAGCTGAACATAGTCTGTGGTGTATTTAACTGTAACCGCAACTTGAGTAAAAATGTAAATAGAATGTTTTTATGTAAGCGGCAGTTGTGTTCCATGCCGATTGTGTGTATCTGTGATCGTCTGCTGTAAATAATGTGTCCGTATTAAATAAGTTCTTTTAGTAAGATGAAAGTTTTATTCTTCCAAAGTATATATATCTTGCTAATGATGTTAAATCGATATTTAGTTCACATATTAAAATAATATGTGATATCTGGCGACGATGTATGGGATAAAAAGTATCGGATCCATGTACATTAGATGCTGAAGACTGCCAAGGTAAAAAATTCTTTTTGTATTTATCTTTAAAGAAGATTAAAAATGGAGCAGTTGGTTCAAAGTCTAATAGAACAAAATAAAATTTTATTAGAGAAATTGACCACTTTTGCCGATCCGAAAACGCAAGAAGCTAAAGTTTCAGTTCAATTTGAAAAATTTGATGAAACAGATGAAGCTTTTGATTCTTTTTTAGAACGCTTCGAAGCTTTCATGGATATTCAAAATGTTCCGGATGGCAAACGTGGGAAAGTTTTTATTTCTAGTTTGTCAGCAAAATTATATAATTTGTTGAAAAACCTGCTAGCTCCTGACAATCCTTCCGATAAAGATTACCTTATTCTAAAAAATACATTAAAAGCTCATCTCACTCCGACGCCGCTTATAATTCCTAGTAGGCATGTGTTTCTAAATCGTAAGCAACGGGAGGGGGAAAGGGTCAGTGCTTTTATGGCTGAACTTTGCTCCTTGGCAATTCCTTGTCAATATAAACAAGAAATGTTGAACACTATGTTACGGGATGTTTTCGTAAGCGGGTTGAGGGATAGAGCAATATTAGATAGACTTTTTGAGGAAGATGATATAGATATTGAGAATACCTTGAAAATTGCTTTAGCTATGGAGAAAGCTATGAAAGGGGCAAATGAGATAATGGGTAAATCTTTAGAAATTAAAGAATTGAGCGTGAGGAAAAATAATGAGCAGTCAAAATTTGTTTCGCAAAAGAAAAACTTTGGAAGACAAAATATTTCGGGAAAGAAAGTAAAAACGAGCTGTATACGGTGTACAGCAACGGATCACGATAAACATTCCTGCAGATTTAAATTAGCTAAGTGTCATTTTTGTCAAAAAATCGGGCACATTCGAAAAGCTTGTTTTGCAGCGAATAAAGGGTTAAAAGAGAACACGGTAAAACAAAAGCAGGTAGATACCCTGTATTCTAGTGAAAATGTTATCCCAATGTATTCTTTTGATGTGAACTCGCTGAAAGAGGAGGAGCAAAGAAAACCTCCAATTATGTTAACAGTAAATATTGAAAATAAACCTGTGAGTATGGAACTTGATACTGGAGGGGCCGTCTCGGTAATGAGCATAAAAAAATTTCGTGAGATTTCGAAAAAAAGAATTCAACCCACAAAAGTAGTTTTTAAAACATACAAAGGTGAAATAATTGTACCTTTGGGTTTTGTTACTGTTGATGTTGAATACAAAAATCAAAAATTTAAATTAAATTTGTATATTGTTAAGGAAAATTTGGATACAATTTTTGGCCGTGAATGGCTATATAGTATAAATTTGGACTGGAATTCTATAAAAGCAGTAAGAACCTCTTATGACTATAATTTGAGTAAATTGTTAGAAGAGTATAAAGAGCTTTTTAACGATAAGTTAGGGGAAATTAATAATTATGAAGTAAAGTTGGAACTTAAATCTGATGCAGTGCCAAAATTTTGTACAGCTAGACCTGTACCTTTTTCTTTAAAAGATAGGATTGAACAAGAAATTGATAGGCTTGAAAAGAAGGCATCATAGAGAGAGTAGAGACCTCTGATTGGGCAACACCAGTTGTCCCGGTTGTAAAAAGAGATGGGTGTATACGCCTATGTGCAGATTATTCTGTTACCGTAAACCAAAATATTATGGTACAACAACATCCTTTACCAAAATTAGAGGAAATTTTTTCAAGCTTAAATGGGGGTAAACATTTTTCAAAAATCGATTTTAAACATGCATATTTGCAAATGAAAGTACATCCGGATAGTCAAAAGATCTTAACGATAAATACACATAAGGGATTATATGTATGTAAAAGACTTATGTATGGTTTAAATTCTGCTCCAGCAATTTGGCAAAGATATATTGATGGGCTTTTCCAGGGGATGGAAGGAATCAAAGTTTTTATGGATGATGTTAGAGTGACTGGATCAGATGATAAATCACATTTACAGGCCTTAAGAAATTTTTTTCAGAAATGTAAAGACCATGGGCTAAAATTAAATTTAAATAAGAGAAAATTTTTTCAAAAAGAAATTCAATTTTTAGGGCACAAAATCGATGCAAACGGTATACATAAGACTGATGAGAAAATTTCTGCGATTTCAAAAGCTCCTAGACCCACTAACGTACAGGAAGTACCAAGTTTTTTAGGGCTTGTTAACTTTTATGGAAAATTTTGTCCTAATTTGGCTACAATAGCGAATCCTTTGTATAAACTAACACAGAAAGGTGTAAAATGGGTTTGGTCAAAGGATTGTCAGGAAGCTTTTGAAAAAATTAAAAATTAAATTTGTTCTCCGCGTGTCCTAATGCATTATGATCCATCACTGCCATTGATATTGGCAACTGACGCATCTCCTGTAGGAGTAGGGGCAGTTCTTTCCCACTCTTTACCTGATGGAACGGAAAGACCAATAGCTTTCGCCTCCAGAACCCTCACAAAAACTGAGCAAAAATACGCTCAGATTGATAAAGAAGCACTAGCAATTGTGTGGGGTGTCAAGAAATTTTATCTTTACCTAAAAGGGAGACGATTCACATTATTAACTGATCACCAACCTTTAGTAGCCATCTTCGGATCGAAGAAAGGTCTTCCAGTTCTTACAGCGACAAGATTGTTACATTATTCTTTAGTATTACAATCCTTCCAGTTTGACATTAAGTATCGTAATACAAAACAACATGGTAACGTTGACTTTCTGTCTAGGCTGCCATACACCTCTGAACAGCTAGACGTTAAAGATGAAATTGATCTATTTCAGTTAGCACAAATCGAAACTCTTCCTGTCACAGCCAGAGACTTAGCCAAAGAAACTCTGTTGGATGCAGACCTCGCCCCATTGCTTAATATTTTACAGAATGGAGGAATTTTAAGAGGGAGAGAAGCAGAATATAGTCTACAAGATGGTTGTGTCATGTTAGGCCAGCGTGTGTGCGTTCCCAAAAAGTATCAGGCTCAGGTGCTTGAAGAGTTACATCATGGTCATCTGGGTGCTGTTAAGATGAAAGCTATCGCTAGATCGTATGTTTATTGGAAGAACATCGATAAGGATATAGAAAATTGCTCAAAGAATTGTGTAGACTGTGCTCGGTACAAAACCGACCCACAGAGAGTAAAGGTGCATTGCTGGGAGTATCCTAGTGCACCGTGGCAACGTATTCACATAGATTTTGCTGGGCCTATCTTTGAATATATGTTCCTGATTATAGTAGATGCTCATTCCAAGTGGTTGGAAGCTTATCCAATGAAATCCACCACAGCAACCAAAACCATTGAATGCTTAACAGATTGTTTCGCTCGATTTGGATTACCACTTATGCTGGTAAGTGACAACGGTCCACAATTTACATCATTTGAATTTGAGATGTTTATGCGTAATAACGGTATTAAACACAAGACCACTGCACCATTTAAACCATCTAGCAATGGGCAGGCTGAAAGATACGTCTTTACAGTCAAACAATCTCTAAGAGCAATGCAAAATTATGGTGGCACAATACAACAAAAATTAAGTACGTTCCTTATGCAATACAGGAAAGCTCCGAACCTCACGACACTTCATAGTCCAGCCATGCTTATGTTGAAGAGAGAGATTCGGACGAGAATCGATCTGCTGCGTCCTGATCTTAAGAGTAGAGTGGAAGAAAAAGTTCGTAAAGGAACTTATGAATTCTCGGATAGAGGATTCCAAATTGGCGATAATGTCGCTGTACGAAATTACCGGCAAGGCGACAAGAGATGGAGGTTTGGAAAAGTCGTTAGAAAAGATGGACAGCTACATTACACTGTCGATGTAAATGGCCAATTGTGGCGTAGACATGTCGATCAAATACGGGATGGAGGAGACATAGAGGAAAAAGAAAGCGAGCTCCGACGATCCTTTTCAAAACCTGCCATTCCTGTGCAAAATGCTGATGTTCCGACAACTAGTGCTGAGTTAGCACAATCACCCACTAATGTGGAGGCGGAGACGACTGATGCAACGCCAGTCTCAGTTATTACATCAGAGCATGCGCCACTCAGTGTCCACGGTTCAACTCCAACACCACAACCAGTTCGCCGATCTACAAGAATTCGGAAACCTCCTCAGCGATTGGACTTGTAGTGATAGTTTAGGAAAGGAGGAGATGTGGTGTATTTAACTGTAACTGCAACTTAAGTAAAAATGTAAATAGAATGTTTTATGTAAGCGGCAGTTGTGTTCCATGCCGATTGTGTGTATCTGTGATCGTCTGCTGTAAATAATGTGTCCGTATTAAATAAGTTCTTTTAGTAAGATGAAAGTTTTATTCTTCCAAAGTATATATATCTTGCTAATGATGTTAAATCGATATTTAGTTCACATATTAAAATAATATGTGATATAGTCTTTTTCTTATATTTGTTTCTTCTTGTAATTGTTGCACGTAAGTTTAAATGAACATAAAAATTGCTATGTATCTAACATTAAATAAATAGATTAGATAAATCACGTGAAAAAATGCTTATTTGTTGTTATTTTCATGTATCATATTCACTATCTATTTTGACAAGCGACGTGAAATATTTTTTATTTATTAAATTCCTATTTATTTAAGCTACTAGCCGCCTCTGGCAACCAAATTGGTCTCCTTAAATTTAAGCTAAGCATTGTAATATTTATTAAATTTCTATTTTTTTAGTTACTAGCCGCCCCTGGCAACCAAATTAATCTCCCTTAAATTTATGCTAAGCATTGTAATATGATACTTTATTCATAATTATATTTACTTGCACATCTTACTAAATCTGAAGGTTCACATAATGAAATCAACAAATTTAAGCGATCAGGGCAACATTTAAGGGTAGAGAGAGTTCATTATTTCTTTTCTATTGATGCGTTTGGCGAATAAATACAAATTGGCACCGGAAGACCATTTAGCAGATTCTTTTAAGAAGGGTAAAATATGGTTTTAAATTTTTTAAACATATATTTGAGCCTTTGGGACGTAAGGGAAGGACGTACCGGTAATATATCCGGTTAGGAGCGACACAAGAGCGGTGCACTCCCAGGTGATTCGGACGTGAGAATGTGGCAGCTTTTTTTGAAGGTACGTTAGATGATTCTAGATCAATTATTACTAATGTTATGAGAGTCAGATTAATACTGATCCATTTTCCAAAGCTTTTGGCGCTATTCTGACTTCAAAAAGGGAGGATATAATGCCAAAATGTATAAATAGCTCTGAAAAAAACCTGATGAACTTTTTATTTTGTTTTCGTATAAATTATTTCTGTTTCTATAAAAAAAAAAAGTGCGGCACAAATGTCATAAAGAAACCGCATTGGCGCGTTTTTTTTTTTTTTTTTTTTTTTTTTTTTTTTTTTTTTCCTGCCGCCAGTTTGACGAAAATATCGTTTTAGAATATCAGTTACATATATATTTTTAAAAAAGGAATAACAATAAATAAAAAAAAAGCTTATTTAATAACTATAGAACAAAACAATTTATGTAATTTAAAAAAGAAATAAAAGTAAATAAACAATTTATGGTTATCCCGTCGACCAAAAAAACTATCCCAAATGACAATAATGGTTGACAGTGAATGTCACATTCAATGATATTTGTCACGAAATGCATGTTTAAAACGTCATCGAGTGATTTTTATTTCGACTTTTTATTTGTATTTTTATTAATGTTTTAATAATTTATTTGTTCTTTCGTTATTTAAGATAAAAATTATGTAAATATGCAAAATTTGGCTATTAGTTTAGTGATTTGTATAATTTGGCGAAATTGGTCAACGGGATATTAAGTAGTACCCAATTCATTAATAAATAAACAATAACATCCGCGTTACCATATCAAACAAAATAACGACACTCTAGCACCAGTTAAATACCTCGATGATACGTATATGACATTAGCAGAAATCACGCCAACGTGGTGCGTATATGATATGTGTGCCAAAAATGCGTACTTGGTTTATTTACATTACATAGATGCTACTTGATTATCAGGTCGACCAATTTCGGCACAGATGTCATATACGACCACATTTGCACGTGTTTTTTCCCCTGCCAATTTGGCGAAAATTTTGTTTTTAAATATATGATGGAAATTGCATGAAATAACAGCATGTGATTTTTTTATTGCACTATAAAAATAAAATAAAGCTAAAAAAAAATAAAAAAGATTCTAGTATTTTAAAAAGGAAATAAAAATAAATAAATTACAGTTTCATATAAATAATTATTAATGTACATTATAATAAAAATAATTTAAAGAATTAAAATAAAAAATAACAGTAAATAAACATGAATTCAATAAAAAGAGAAACGATAAATAAACAGTTACAAATAATAAACATAATAAGTAACAAAACAGTAAACATCATTTTCACAATGAATTATAAATATTAATACTTAAAGCCCTATTGAATGCATGCAATTGCATCATTTAATCAGCACTTTTCATTGAAATCTGTAATTTTTCCCATCTTATTTCGCTAACAATTTTATAAACTTATAACTAACGGATCTTCTCCTTGGCACAGATGTGCTATGCCAAATTGGCAGGGGAAAAAACACGTGCAAATGTGCTGCGTATGTGACATCTGTGTCCCAATTTCATCAATTTATAGAATTCGCCAATTTACTCAAAAGGAAAAATGTTGCCATTCTGAAATTTTGAGTTTATAAAAAAACCTTAACGAAAGGGATTATTTTAATGATGACGCTTACTTATGGCATACAGATGTACCAAATATAAAATTTGATTTATTTAGATGATTTCGAATAAAATAATGCTAATAAAAGTTTTCATAATTTAATCGAGTATTTATTAAATCAAACCATAAAGAGATATTTTTAAGATATCGCATATATGAATAACATTAAAGTATTTTAAATGTATTAATAGAATTTATTAAGGGACATAAAACATATCAATGTTAGCGGAAGTTTGTAAGGAGTCAAATGCTTCTTATTTAGTAAAAAAATGTAGGCGGATATAACCATAAAATAACATTAATAAAATATATTATATTTTTCACACCTAATATCAAGAGCTATTCGTTTATTGGCATAAAATTTATTTTAAATAACAAAAGAACAAATAAATTAGTAAAACATTAATAAAAATACAAATAAATAATCGAATTTAACTCATTTGTTGACTCAACAAACAAGTATAGAGTGTTTAATGTCAAGGGAGTGTAACATTTATGTTAATCCAATATTGGCATTTATCTTACAGTTTCTGTATAGTTCTTTAGTGGGGTGGGTTAGCTGAAAATTTTGCCAAAACATTTCACATCTGGCAACCAACACGCCACTTTGGATTTAGATAGTAGATGAATAGTGAAGTCTAAAAATCCCGGGACACAAATTTTTTTTGGCCCTCTAGCGGTGTTGGTGACGTAATTAATATGGCCGCCAAAATTTTGCGATACGCTTCTACTTTTTCCCCTATAACTCGGCTTAATATTTGACATTAATCTATATTATTAGTGATTATTAAGCAGGAGAAAACGCGCTTTCTAATGATTTCATTGACTTCTTTATTTAGGCTCATAATACCAGAAATATTTAAAGTTGTTTCAAAAATTTTTATTTTAATTTTGATTTTTTCGAAACATTTTTCTAAATAACTTGGAATTTCTTGCATTTAGCTTGAAGCGTGTAAAATACTTTTTGTTTGTCAGAAAATTACCTTTCGAACGGTATATATGACTTCTATTTTATAACGAATATTTTCTAAGAAATAGCCAAAACAATGTAGTGTTGCACAGAGAGTTCTTATGGCAACAATGTAATTTTATATGGGTTCTGAAAATTAATACAATGACCTTATAACTATTTAAATAGAAAATGCAATTATCGCAATTTTTGATGTATATGTAAATAAATTCCAGTTTTCTTAGAGCTAAAAATCTTAAGACATATTTATCCTACAGTTATGCAAACTTAAGGCATAACTGTGAGATAAGTTTCAAACATTTATAAGTATAAGAATAAGAATCAAAAGAATGTACAATGCAGTATTATTTCAATCATATCCTATTCATATCCAAATACACTTATATCAGCCATAATATCTAAATAATACAATATATTGCTGTTTTTTACATCCAAATGATTTATCTAAATTCACTTTCTATTACCGATTGGTGTCTGAGCAGTGCCCTTCACATACACAAAGTTTTGTACATCGCATTGCCATTTTAACGCATTTACAAGATGTGCATCGCTTGCGGCAAGTACAGGAGGTAAGCTGTTCACAATATTTTGACATTTCTGGTATTGTTGTCCACACAGGCTGGTATGATCCCCCAGAAATTATTTTCCATCCCCATGTAATTGGCGAAGGTATTCTATAATCTGCAACGAGACTGTTATTACAAATTCTTGCTTGGAGAGTAGCTCGTTTAACGTGTTGAGTCAAAGCATCTAGTGTAGGAGGTATGATTTAGATAGCTCGATTATTTCTTGTAAATAATACTCGTCTGCAGTCATTTATGCTCTGAAGATCTGATGCCTGATCATAAAGTAGTATAACAAATCGCTGTAACAGATCATGACATTCATCATCAATATCAGAAGTGCCTGTACATAGTTGATTCCATACACAATCAATTTCCTGAATTGACATCCAAATCTTCCAGGCTGTCTTTTTTCCAATGCCACAAAACGTGGAAACTGTGTCGCAATCAGTTATAGAATGAAAAGCCAACAAATTTCGGCAAATTTCCGGCGAAAGTTTGGCACAGATCTCATGGATTGGAATGAATTTCCTGTATTTCCCGCAACCATACTCAATCCATAGTTCATCAATATCTTGTATTTTTGGGAACAGTGATATTGAAATAACCACTACATCTGAGTCCACAGTTCGTATTAAGATGCGAGTACGTCCATTTTCTACGGCATGTTTAACATGGAGCAGTATGCGGCCATCTGCTTCTTCGTGTGTGACGGGGGAAATGCTTGATA
Organism: Maratus speculifer; assembly: GCA_964019185.1. Taxonomy (NCBI): domain Eukaryota; kingdom Metazoa; phylum Arthropoda; class Arachnida; order Araneae; family Salticidae; genus Maratus; species Maratus speculifer. The sequence goes on along the minus strand of OZ025290.1, from coordinate 47,171,189 downwards.
CATCCATAGATGTTTACAAGAGGACTCGGTTATCATAAGTGCAAACGACATGTTTTCCTGGATACTCGTCTTCCGTCATTTTCTTAGCTAGTAATTGGAACAATTGGGTTTTATTTTCATTGACACATAGGAATTGCTGATATTTTTTTGGAATTGCAGTTGAGTCTGAGACTTTAATATTTATGCCACATCCTCTTGTCTCTCGGATATATGCCTTCAAACTGTTACTAATGTATCTGTCAAATACAATATCTAATCGTGAACTGTTTTTCAGTTGATTTATGAAATATGGTTTGAAAACCTGTTCATAGTATCCGGAAAATGTTGTCGCCGTACCAGGATTAAGCATGTGTATTACGGCTGCTCCATCAAATATTTTAGCTGTTACATTCGGCTGGATGTGATTAAAGCTAATGCCACATTTTGTTTGAATGCAATCAATAATATCCGACTTGTTGGTTGGTTTGCGTAACTTTCCGTCATGCGAAATAGAGGGTGGGTACATGTGGTTTTCATGCGAAAAAAAATCATCAATGTTGCCAGCCCGTGCTTCAGATGCAACATACAATCTGCGGAATAAATTGGAGTCTTTACGCAAGTAAGAAAACTTGGACTTTGTCTTATCTGTTTTTCTTTGTATAGTTTTGAAGATATGAATATTGGTTCGAGGAATAATTTCATGAATTGAATTTTGAACTTTATCGATACGGAACGCAACATAGTCATCATACTGTTTTAGTCCTACAGTAAACGCTTCCGTAACACACCTGACAGCTTCGAAATTTAGAATTATTTTGGAGCTTCCTATTGATACTAAATCATTTTCTTCAAATGGATTTCCTTGTTTGATTAAGACACTAATCATTTTTTTAACATGGGCCAAGAACCTTTTCTCGTGTGCATTACTATCTTCATGATGCTTTGTACTCACGTTTTTGTCATCTTTTCAGTTAGATTTCTCTTCAAATTCCTCAATTAAAGAACCAATCTTAGGGCCTGCTACCATTCATTTAAGTAGAGCCTTTTCACTATCGAGGATTCCAATAGCACCGCCTTCACCTTTTATAACTTTGTTATTGTGCTCATGAAGCTGATCGTCAGATATTGCAGAAAACTGTTTAGCAGTTTTGCTACTCGTGAAGTGGCCACGAAGAAATTCTAAATATACATCTGGATGTTTTTCTGGAAGATCCTGTAGAGTGCGTACAAATATTGGCAACCAACAAGAATAGTGGATTGCGTCCAACGGACATAACTGAGTCAAAGCATCGACGTACATTGTGAAATTAGACGTACGAATGCTCAATACAAGTTGTACTAGAAGGGACTCGAGTTTGATGACTGTGTTCCAATATTGAAACTGAGGACTTTCAGATGTTTTCGACAAAATCCACTGCTCAATGCCTTCATCAAGGATAATTGAATTTGTTTCACATGCTTTGTCGAATGCTTTTACCTGTAGATAATGTAAAGCATTTAAAGTAACTTCATGTGCATATCGAGATCTTTTTAAATGCGATGATGTTAGGCAGGATTCAGCAACACCAGTACTTGCAACTTGCAATGCCAGCGGTTCTTACAAATTCAGTCCATCCACTACCAGTTAACTACTTACCAAGTAAGTTAATAACCATCATTTCTATGTGAAGACCATTCATCATGAGAATGATGCGATCCTCGCCATACTTGTTAGGAAATTTCCATTGTACTTGCTTCTCAATAGCATATACTGGTTGATCACATGTAATCACGGGTGTTTGATTTCTATTTAATTTTTCTGTAGCCATTACTATGATATCCATCATATGACGTACCATTGATTTCATCCTTTAGAAGTGGAAGCAATGACGCATTACACTTTATTTTTCTAGGTTATAACCAGGTTCATTTTGTGCATGAAAAGCAGAAAATGATATTCTAGGCCCATGTTCTGTTCCCTGAGTATCTTCAATATGCAATCTCTCCAGAACAGAGTTAAGCCAAGGATTTAAAATTTTCCTAGGGGTGAAAGCTGGATCCTTATGAGTGAAATGTGGATTCACAGATGGCAAAGGTGGATCACTTGTGACTTTGCCAGTTGCAGGAGGGGTTGTGTAGTATTCAGTCATTAACAATTTGTTTGTTCCGCTGATGTATACTGAGGGTGTCATTTTCGTTCTCCATAATTGCTTCACTGTGAGGATGCTGAATAATCGTAACACTTGAACCATGGAAAGAATCAATGGCAGTAGATGAAGATTGATTGTGATCAATGTTGTCTATTGTGGATGGAGACAGCTTTGGTGGGTAAACACCATCCTTCAGATATTATTCACACAACACATTTGTAACTGTTGCTGATACTTCTTGCACTCGATCATATGGAACACTCAAACCCAGACGATGCATTTTATCTATATTTTTTTTCTTCTTACAGTCAGCGTGAATCATTAGACCTACATATAGCGGGAGTGGTGTTTCTCTCTCTAGTAAGTGACATACACTCTTAACATTTTCTTCTCTCTTATGCTTAATACTGTTATATCTAATAAGCTGGGCAATCGACAACAAGAAAAAAGAAGTTGGCACAGAATGCATCAAAACTTTTTTTCTCATTTTTTCTTATAACGCGAGACAATCACATGTGCACGCGTAATAAAATAAAATAATAAAATGTCATTTCAAGTGAATTTTTTCTTACATTGTTCATCGCAGATCGCGTGATTTTGAACAAAATTAATAATGCCGATTCCGTAACAGAACCCATCTAAAATTACATTGTTGCCATAAGAACTCTCTGTGCAACGCTGCATTGTTTCGGCTATTTCTTAGAAAATATTCGTTATAAAATAGAAGTCATAAAAAACCGTTCGAAAGGTAATTTTCTGACAAACAAAAAGTATTTTACCCGCTTCAAGCTACATGCAACAGATTCCAAGTTATTTAGAAAAATGTTTCGAAAAAAATCAAAATTAAAATAAAAAATTTTGAAACAACTTTAAATATTTCTGGTATTATGAGCCTAAACAAAGAAGTCAATTATATCATTAGAAAGCGCGTTTTCTCCTGCTTAATAATCACTAATAATATAGATTAATGTCAAACATTAAGCCAAGTTATAGAGGAAAAAGTAGAAGCGTATCGCAAAATTTTGGCGGCCATATTGATTACGTCATCAACACCGCTAGAGGGCCAAAAAAATGTGTGTCCCGGGGTTTTTAGACTCACCTAACCTTATGCTACCTGAATCCAAATTGGCACATTGGTTGCCAGATGTGAACTTTTTTTCAGCTATTCTACCCCACTACTTTGTTGGCAGGATGATCAAGTAGTACCATAAATACATTGTACTGACATCAGAAAAATAAATGCTTGTGTAGGGGAAGATGGGGATACTTGAGCCATTTTTTGAATTTTATTTTTTTTTAATTTTTTATATTTTTTTAGAATAAAATAAAATATTGAAAATGAAAATTTGATATTTTTCCTTCAACTAAAAACCACTTTCAATAAATTTTGAACTATTTTTCTATGCATAATAAATGCTTATTTTTTGTTTTACATCATGGCTCAAGTATCCCCATGGCGGGGATACTTGAGCCATAGTGAAGGGATACTTGAGCCACTACGGAAAAATACCTACAAAAGTAATTTTTTTCGCTTTATTTTTGCACAAATATTTTACAGAATGATAATTATGAAACGTAAAGTGTTTCAAAACCAATTAAGAAAACAAAGCTAGTAATACGATCATTTTTTGTCGTTAAAACTGGTTGTCGAAGGATAATTTGAACCTCAGTTATAACGACGGTAGAAACATCCTCAGTTCAGAGCCATTTAAATTTGGAATCTGCAATTCTTCTTGCAAATTTCATTTTCAAACTATTAAGCACTTATCCAACAAATATTTTTACAGTTTTCTTTCTGGCATATTTTATTAGTAACCAACCATCAATAGAAGGTTTTCTTTCACATCATCACCATCATTGACAGAATTTTCCTCTAATGATATTGTCGAACTCATGCTTTTAGTTTAGTAGCTGTCGGAATTTAAGCCAGATGTATCATTCTACTATTTCAAACACTTTTTTGATTTCACAGGAAAAGATTTTGTCTTCCTCTTTGGCTCCATGTAGGTAAGTTTGAACTGGGATTTTTGTTGCTTTTCTTGTTTTTGTGCGCTCTTTTTACCAATTTTTCTTCAATTTTCTTAGTTAAAAAAAAAGTTACAGCAACAGAGGTTACGATTTCAATATAAAATACTAATCTTAATATGTTATATTAAAAAATAAATATTTTATTATGTTGGACCTAACTAATTAAAGTATTAGAGATTATAGCCTGTAAAACCGTTTTAAAAAGTTATTTTCATTTAATGAAAATTAAATTGAAAACTATGTTTACATTTATCTAGACAGACTATTTTGTTCGAATTTTGGTCGTTTGTCAAATCGAACAAATCGAAAAATAAAATAGACATTTTCATTTAAAAAATATGCATTTTTAAACATTTTTAGGTCTTTATTTTTTTAAGAAAAAAAATAAAATAAAAAATTATTCTCCCTTTTCTCCAGAAAAATATCTATTAGTGAATATAAGGATGGAATTTTATTTTTTGTTTGTTTCACCCATGTTTAATTTCTAGTGAGGATGGTTAAGACATGGCTCAAGTATCCCCACTCTCATTGGCTCAAGTATCCCCACTATCACTATTTTTGTTTCCCAGAGTTTTACTAAATAAAGCATGCAGCAATTAGAACTATTTTAGACTCAAAATACAATTGAAATTATGCTTATTGAATGTATGTATATAGTTGCAACTTTAAACAAAACTTTGATTACAAAAAAACAAAAAAACCATGCACCCAAATATTTTTTTCAGATAGGGAAAAGACAACTATTAATCACTATACTTTCAAAATGGTACCAAGATGTGTGATTTCTTTTTTACATGTTCAGAACTATAAATATGTTATCATATTGGCAGTTTTAGAAAGAAAAATTAATCAACTGTAGAGATAATAGGGGTGGCTCAAGTATCCCCTATGCTCAAGTATCCCCACTCTCCCCTATATGAAACAGTAAATAGGTTGCTAGAATATACATTGCCAAATTTCTTTTCCCGCCAAGAACTTTTTCGTCATGTATAACTACTGAAAAAGTACATTAATTTATTTACTTATAGTATTTTTAATAAGATGAAAGAAAAACGAATAATTTAAATGTATCTGATATAAATATATTTTAAATTTATGTGTTTTTAAACGAAAGTTGTGTATTTTAAATAAAGTCAGCTTTATACAGCTAAAACAGCTTTATATTTAAAATAAAATAATGGCGAAGGAAACCTATTTGGCGATTGAACCATTTGAGCTAGCTAAAATAAAAGTTGCAAAATAGCCACCTGGCATAAAAAAAAAAAAAAATGAAACAGTCAGACGGGAGCTCTTCATGACAGTCACATAACTTATATAGGTATATATATATAGGTACTATATTAAAATTGTCAGCATCTCTGGTGGGATACTGGGAGTCTCGTGGTAACGTATTTAATGGGCAGTGCTACTTACATCCCATTGGATGCAAGTTGCGTAAATTCGATTTTGCTTAGAAATGCTTTTGTGTTTAGTTCTTATTCCTTCGGGAATATTCTTATGTTAATTGTTATTCAATTTCTAGAATTATTCAATTTCGACAATTTTTTGTTCCATTCGAGAAAATAGCTTGAATATATTTAATTATTATAGTTTTCAATTCTTTGAATAAAACTGTGAACACATTATTTATTTTTCGTTTGACTCCATGGTTTATTTTTCATATCATGCATTTTATATGGCATTGCAATGACATGCAATGACTTTTTTGCTTATTCTAATACATTAAAATGGGCCTCCGTGGCCGAGTGGTTAAGACACCATACCGGTAATCGCTTGCGAGCGTAGGGGGTTGTGGGTTCAAATCCCGTTGGCTCCATTACGCATACATTTTGTGTTGAGCTTCCGGTTATATTTCCTTTGTGCAGTAAAATTTCCTTGTGCTATCTCGTCTCTGCATATTGACGATGACTTTTAAGCAGGCTTTCATGTCGAGCACACAAGTCAAATGTATGTTGTTCAATAATAACAATACGTCAAAATTTTCAGCTGCTGTCATCATTTTATAAGTTTTTTACAGCAGCAATTTTTTTTTTTTTTTTTTTTTTTTTTTTTTTTTTTTTAAGATATTAGAACATCTTCAGTTTTTATTAAAACAAATAAATGACTAGTATTAAAAAATGCTCTGACGAGCTCAAAAAAGGTTAATATGTTTTTAAGTATAAAAAAGGATTCGACAAGTGCTTCTGTTAACAATTGAGCATGAGGAGCGACAAGGGATCCCTTCTTGGCTACAACTGACTTCAATGCCAACTTTGAAAAAATCATATTTGCACTTTTTCCATATAAAAGAATGTTGCGGTACTTTAGTAGAGCTTCCCACCAAGTTTTACGTGTTAACTACACCGTTCACTCTGCAGTATAATATAAATAAATTTTCTGTGCAATTATACTCTGCGGACGTGGTTAGTGGCAGTGTATGAATGTGATACCTGCATAACTAGGTTTTTTCCCCTATGTCTCCTTGCCTTACATTTATGTCTAATCAAGTCGCATCTTTACTTTTAACGTCTTTAACACTGCACATTTTTATAGTAACTGTAACTGATTTCTTTTATATGGAAAAAGTGCAAATATGATTTTTTCAAAGTTGGCATTGAAGTGAGTTGTAGCCAAGAAGGGATCCCTAGTCCTTCCTCATGCTCAATTGTTAAGAGCAAGAATCTGAGAGAGTGTCACACCCGTGATTCATAACATCTCAGACTTTCTCCAAAAAATTACCAGTTGTTACTTATCTTGTTAAAAGACCAAATCCAGAATTTTTTGCTCCAAAGTTGAGTTATTCATTTTTTATGGACCCCCAAAGGTCATCATGTCGTGAAAAAAAATAAGTGTTTTTTTAAGACATGGATATTGCTATGACTCACAGCTCTTTGCGCATACAACTTGCCACCAATTTCTTTTTACATCTGGAATATAAGATGGTTGAACTTTATATAATAGATGAAAAACCCGTGGCAACTTTGTGCCGCAAGGTCACAGAAGGTCACAAAAAGATTCATTTTTGCTGTTTTTTTCCATTTTTAAAACCCTATAACAGCTTGCGCGTTTTACTTGCCATGAAAAAAGAGGTGGCATTTGAAAGCCATGCATTAGAATTTTTAAAAAATGTATATATAATTGAGGCAAGTTGGATGCGCTTTTAGTTACAGAGTGCCAAAGTCTGAAAAATGTCATTTTTGACCAATATTCAAACTGTCATAATTTTTTGCGGCAACAACATTTTGAAATAATTCTTTTGCCATTCTTTTATTCTATTGTTGTCCTTTTCAAAAAAGTAAACTCCATTGAGGCAAGTTGCTTTAAAAAAATTAAATGTTTTTTTTTAAATATGGCCCTTTTTTCAATAGTCAGGGCTATTTTATTATTTGAAACAACTTGACTGGATAACAATATTTTATACATTTGTTTGTCTATATAAATTGATGTTCTAATATATTGTGAGATATATATGATGTTGATGGCATTTATTTAATTTTAACCCTTTCGAGAGCGATTTTTTTTTTCAATTTTAGAAAAAATTACATTTACTTTAATAATATTGACACTAGTTATCCTAATAGATTAATTAGAGTTTAACGAATATTTCATTGTCTGAAACATAACGAATGTTGTTGTTTTCTGCACTAGTAAATTCATATTCATGCGACAATAGGCTAAGAAAGAGTTTTCGGAGAGGGTTTAAAAATATTATATTGCAACAAATTAGTGACATTAAAATTTTCTAATACTTTTAGCACTTTATTACGCATAATTCTTTCAGGAAAGTAACTTTTATTTTAAATTAAGAGAGAAATACATTTAAAATAAAATAATCGCAAACAAGACAAAGAAAATTAAGCAAATATTCATTATTATTACTAAATGCCTTAACATTAATGAAGTCATATAATAAATGCACAGACACATACTAACATTGCTACATGTAATTAATAACAAAAGTATTTCTAAAAAAATAATAATACTCTAAAGACATGTATTATTAATAGTACACCAGATCTGAAAGGGTTAAAACGAAAATATTTGACATTTACAAATTACAACTTGTAATTAAAATGCAAATATAAATACAATCAGCCAACACTGTTAATATTTTTATATTGATTTATCAGAGAAAAGAAAATCAAAAACATAACTGTTTCTTGTAACATATCTGAAGATGTTTTTTAACAGTTATAGGATTCTTTTTTCAACTTTATACAATTGTCTGGTGCCAATCATTTTACAGTTATGCTTAACGCGTTCGTGGCTGCTGTACTATGAATAATACGTGGTTTTTATTGAGTATTATTTTATCTTAACTATTACTTTTCTTATTATCTGCATGCAGTAAAAGTAGTACATTTCTACGTATTTTTTATAATGAATTTGTTTTGAAATTTAGCAATAAATAATAATAATTTAGAAACAAATTAAGTTTTTTTTTTTTTGCATTGTTTTCAATTTTTAAAAATTTTTACCTTGTTTTTCATTTTTTAATTTAAAATGTAAGTTTCTTTTCTGAGCAAGTGATGTATGATAAACAAACAAAATATATATATTAAGCTGAAATATGATGTTTTCCAAATGCTCAAAAACTCATTCTACACTGAGAAAAAAAATATGCCGTCTTCAACTAGAATGAATAGTTAGTCACTTTCTGAATCTCTAAACTAGAAATATAGATGTCTAAACTATGCGAGTGGGGTAAACAACTAAGCTGAATAGGTGAAATGACTTGACATTTCTAGTCTCGTGTTTTCTAGGAGACGAAACGACATTGAACCGTTTCAGTAGCGAGAAATTATCGCTTGATTTTAGGAATGGTTTCTTAAGCTATAATTCTAGCTACTAAATCAAATCTATTGTGTTCGCATCTATTTGAAGAGATTTTTAGATAAATTTGACAACAAAAATATAGGAAAACGCGCTTGAATTCTCGTAAGAGACTCTGGAACTCTCTAAGAAATGGAACTAAAATTTATAGGGATGACATGGAACTATTTTTTCTAGAGCCATTACTTAGATTCTATATGCCAGTACCATATTTTTTTTCTCAGTGTAGTCTATTTTCATATGAATATGAACAGTATGTAAAATAACTACTTTTAATAATAGATTTCAGAGGAGGACATATTCTTTAGTAATCTATTCATGTATTTCAGTTAATATATTTGGATAGCTATTAATGTTAAAGAAAATTTATTTTTTGCATAAGTGGAAAAAAAAAACCCTATAAGGGTTAAAAAGACGTCTTGATATCTTAAAAGAAATGGTTATATTTTTTATTTTCTTTTTTCGTACTGATAAATAAATGTAAAAATATTAACAGTGTTGGCTGATTGTATTTATATTTGCATTTTAATTACAAGTTGTAATTTGTAAATGTCAAGTGTTTTCGTTTTAACCCTTTCGGAGCTGGTGTACTATTAATAATACATGTCTTTTGAGTATTATTATTTTTAAGAAATACTTTTGTTACTAATTACATGTAGCAATGTTAGTATGTGTCTGTGCATTTATTATATGACTTCATTAATGTTAAGGCATTTAGTAATAATAATAAATATTTGCTTAATTTTCTTTGTATTGTTTGCGATTATTTTATTTTAAATGTATTTCCCTTTTAATTTAAAATAAAAGTTGCTTTCCTGAAAGAATTATGTGTAATAAAGCGCTAAAAGTATTAGAAAATTGTAATGTCACTAACTTGTTGCAATGTAATATTTTTAAACCCTCTCTGAAAACTCTTCCTTAGCCTATTGTTACATGAATATGAATTTAATAGTGCAGAAAACAACAACATTCCTTATGTTTCAGACAATGAAATATTCGTTAAACTCTAATTAATCTATTAGGATAACTAGTGTCAATATTATTAAAGTAAATGTAATTTTTTCTAAAATTGAAAAAAAAAACGGTCTCGAAAGGGTTAAAATTAAATAAATGCCATCAACATTATATATATCTCACAATATATTAGAACATCAATTTATATAGACAAACAAATGCACAAAATATTGTTATCCAGTCAAGTTGTTTCAAATAATAAAATAGCCCTGACTATTGAAAAAAGGCCATATTTAAAAAAAAAAAATTTAATTTTTTTAAAGCAACTTGACTCAATGGAGTTTACTTTTTTGAAAAGGACAATAATAGAAAAAAAGAATGGCAAAAGAATTATTTCAAAATGTTGTTGCCGCAAAAAATTATGACAGTTTGAATATTGGTCAAAAATGACATTTTTCAGATTTTGGCACTCTGTAACTAAAAGCGCATCCAACTTGCCTCAATTATATATACATTTTTTAAAAGTGCTAATGCATGGCTTTCAAATGTCACCTTTTTTTTCATGGCAAGTGGAACGCACAAGCTGTTATAGGGTCTTAAAAATGGAAAAAAGCAGCAAAAATGGATCTTTTTGTGAGCTTCTGTGACCTTGCGGCACAAAGTTGCCACGGGTTTTTCGTCTATTATATAAAATTCAACCCTCTTACATTCCAGATATAAAAAGAATTTGGTGGCAAGTTGTATGCGCAAAGAGCTGTGAATCATAGCAATATCCATGTCTTAAAAAAACGCTTATTTTTTTTCACGACACGATGACCTTTGGGGGGGGGGGGGCCATAAAAAATGAAAAACTCAACTTTAGAGCAAAAAATTCTGGATTTGGTCTTTTAACAAGATAAGTAACAACTGGTAATTTTTTGGAGAGAATCTGAGATGGCATGAATCACCCCATAATGCTGGATGTGACACTTTCTCAGATTTTTGCTCTTAACAGAAGCATTTGTCAAATCCTTTTTGATACTTAAAAACATATTAACCTTTTTTGTGCTCGTCAGAGCATTTTTTAATACTACTTCTTTATATCTTTTACCGAAAACAAAGATTAGATTTACACGTTATAATCCACATTGAAAGAATTAAAATCTGGATTTCACTTTGATTTCATGTACCTCACATGTCTAAAAAAAAAGAAAAAAATTCGAGTTACGAACTTTGCATAACACTCCCAACTTTAAGAATGTAGCATAAATTAAAGCTAAGAAAGGTGAAAAGATATCATTTTTATATTATTACTAACTTAAAATGAATTTTTTCAATATTTTTGATGAAATCTTCATGCCCCGACGGTCTTCAAAGCCCATTTAAAAATTACTTTGAAAAATTTATTTAATATGTCTATAAATAACGGAAGATTTCAGATTTTGCGCAAAATACATTGTTATACGCAGGGTGGTCATAAAAACTTTGCCGATATATGGAGCTCTAGCGGCCAGTCGATGTGAAATTTCAGATATAGTTATTCAGAGATATGAGCTCGAGATTCTGCGAACGGCAACAAAATGGCACTCACGGTTACGGTTATAGTTACAGAAACTCGAAATTTTCCAATGGCAACACCCCTTTCTTTCCATCGCAAAATGCTCAGCGCATGCGAAAACCCCAAAAAGCGTTATAACTATACGTGTATAGAAAGAAACGTACACGTTATGCAAGCATAAAAAACTGTTCTGAGAATACCCCTCGCCCATAAAAAACACGATTGGGGCGCAAGGAGTAAATTTGCAAATAACGCAGAGTCATTACACTAATCTCTGATTACAATACGGAACGGAACAAAGAAATTTTTTATTTTGATTACATATTTTCCACATGATTGCCAACACAGACAATTACACATTGCATGATGGCGATTGTGAACGCAATACAGCCGAACGTTACATCGCATGAGGGATGTTTGCAATCTCACGTTTGATGGAATCTTTCAAATCCAGCAAACTTTGCAGATTGCACATGTACACTCTAGATTTTAGATATCCCCGGAACCTGAAATCCATAGGAGTGAGGTTGGGGGATCGTGGAGCCCTTTGACGTTACCAGTTAAGGTGAAATGTGCCTCGTCCGTTCATAATATGTGAAGCGGTCGATCGTTATCTCCATCATATTGGATAAGAAATTCATTGACAAAGTCTATATGTTGTTGATAGTCTCTCACTTCCAACATCTGGGCGCGCTGGTACCGGTAAGGAAATATGCAGATTACAAAGCGCAGTAACCTTAAGACCATTGATTTTGGTATATCAAATGCACGAGATGCATCTTTTGTAGTTTGCATACGTCCTCTGATCACTATGTAATGCACTTCCATAACAGTATCCTCAGAAACAGTTGGTCGTCGGATCGCGGGCTATCACAGGTGCAGCCAGTTTCTTCGAATTTCATTAGTAAATCACGAAGAGCTTGTGAAATGCATAGGCCGCGTATTTCGCGATGGTTTCGACGGAAAATGGCGCAGGTTTTCGCAGCATTCATCCCATTTTGATAATAATTTTACCAACTCCCCACGAAGTCATTTTGTTGGCATTTGCAAGCTCCGACTGAAGAACTAACATTCCCACCCTACTTTTTATCCGTTTTCTACGCTGACTATCTGGCAAACGACGTTCCGTGGTTGGTATTTTCTTTCTGTCATATTCAAATTTTCCTCGTGCGCCTTGGTCGTGATTTTTGGGGGCCGTTCGTAGAGCTGATTTTGTGCGAGCATAACGCGTTCGTTTATTGCAATAACCATACCATTCCAACGCTCTTTAGGGTTTTCGCATGCTCTGACCATTTTGCGATGAAAAAAAAATGGGTGTTTCCATTGGAAAGTTTCCATTATCTGTAACTATAACCGTAACCGTGAGCGCCATTTTGTTGCGGTTCACAGAATCTCCAGCTCATACCTCTGAATAGCTATATCTGAAATTTCATCTCGATCGGTTGAAGGCACTGGCCGCTCGAGCTCCATATATCGGCAAAGTTTTTTTATGACCACCCTGTGTTTGACCACCTTTGCTTAAAAGAAAAAGACAAAGTTCTTCAAAGAAAAAAAAGGGTTTTTTCTCAGCCATTTACAGATGAATATGTTTTATGCTTTTGAAAGAAATGTAATAACACATTTTACTCTTAACAGAGCTCTACTTTCTAAATAAAAACGCAATATATGAACTATTATTATTTTTTAACAATTGAGAGAGTAGAGAACGTACTATTATTCATTAATTATTATAAATATTTCAACAAATAATTTACAGCCAAATTTATGATAATCAATTTAATATCAGTTTTAAGGAATATAAATGTTTCTAAATTATGTATTATTGCATATATTTTCTTCTGTATACCTAAATATTGATATGTGAAATTATTGTAGAGTGTATTATCCAAATAAATAATTTAAGACAAAAAGAATTTTTTAAACCCTTTCGGGTTCGATTTTTTTCTCCGCCCCACCGGTGACTGAGAGGTTCTGTCCTCGAAACTGGTAGATAGCAGGTGCTGGGTCCGAACTTAGTCGCGGCCGTTGGCCTAATCGCTTGGAGTTTTCCGTGGTTTTCTTCAAACTTTGGATTTCCTTGCGTAAATACACTGTAAAAAAAATTCTGTAAAGGTACTAAACATTTTCTAGGAAACTGGGATTCCAAGAACTTTTAATGTAGCGATAACAGGAAAAATTCTTGTAACCGATTCTGAAACTTGAATTGTTGCTGTTATCTTTACAGGAAAAGTTCTTGGAATCCCAGTTTCCTAAAAAAAAGTTTAGTACCTTTACAGAATTTTTTTTACAGTGTACGGGTTAGGCTCCCTTAAAAAGACTCCCTCGAAGGGCAATTTCCCCTTAGGTCCCTTATCCTACTTGTTAATAATTAGCCGTCATAAACACAACCGAAAAACCGAATGTTTTTTTCAATTTTTAGAAAAACAAAATCTTTTATGTAAACAATATTAACATTAGCTATCTAAATAAATTAATTAGTGTTTAAAGAATATTTCATTGTCTGAAACACAGCGAAAGTTCTTGTTTTGCGTACCCTTCAATTAATATTTATATGGCATTCAGCTAAGGAATAATTTTTCAAGATGTTTAGAGAATACTGTATTACAAAAAGATTTAACTTATATTACAACTTTCTAATACCTTTTGCGCTTTATTACACATGATTCTTTCAGGAAAGTAACTTTTATTTTAAATTTAAAGAGTAAAATATATGTTTAAATTTAAAGAGTCACAAACAGCACAAAGAGAATTTAGCAAATAACAATAATTATTATTATTACTAAATGCCTAAACATAAATGAAATTATATAGTAAATGAATATACATATAGGGGAAAGTGGGGATACTTGAGCAACCCCTATTATTTCTACAGTTGGTTAATTTTTCTTTCTAAAATTGGCAATATAATAACATATTTATAGTTCCGAACATGTAAAAAAGAAATCACACACACTGTAAAAAAGAATTCTGCAAAGGTACTATACATTTTCTAGGAAACTGGGATTCCGAGAATTTTTCCTGTAACGGTAACAGCAAAAATCCAAGTTTCAGAATCGGTTACATGGATTTTTCCTGTTATCGTTGCATGAAAAGTTCTTGGAATCCCAGTTTCCTAGAAAAAGTTTAGTACCTTTGCGGATTTTTTTTACAGTTCACCTTGGTACCATTTTGAAAGTATAGTGATTAACAGTTGTTTTTTCCCTATCTGAAGTAAATATTTAAATGCACGGTTTTTTTTTTTTTTTTTTTTTCTGTAATCAAAGTTCTGTTTAAAGTTGCAACTATATACATAATTTTAATAAGTATAATTTCAATTGTATTTTGAATCTAGAATAGTTCTAATAGTTGCATGCTTTATTTAGTAACACTCCAAACAAAAATAGTGATAGTGGGGATACTTGAGCCAGTGAGATTGGGGATACTTGAGCCATGGCTTAACCATCCACACTAGGAAATTAGACATGGGTGAAACAAACAAAAAATAAAATTACATCCTTATGTTCACTAACAGATTTTTTTTTTTTCTGGATAAAAGGAAAAATAATTTTTCATTTTTTTTTTTCTTAAAAAAATAATTACCTAAAAAATGTTTAAAAATTTATATTTTTTAATGAAAATATTCATTTTATTTTTCATTTTGACTTCAATTTAATTTTTATTAAATTAAAATAACTTTTTAAAATTGTTTTACATGTTATAATCTCTAATACTTTAATTAGTTAGGTCTAACATATTAAAATAATATATTTTTAATATAATATATTAAGATTAATATTTTATATTGAAATTGCAACCTCTGTTGCTGTAACTTTTTTTAACTAAGAAAATTGAAGAAGAATTGGTAAAAAGAGTGCACAAAAAACAAGAAAAGCGACAAAAATCACAGTTCAAACTTACCTGCATGGAGCCAAGAGGGAAGACAAAATCTTTTCCTGTGAAATCAAAAAAAAGTGTCTAAATAGTAGAATAATACATCTGGCTTAGATTCCGACAGCTACTCAATTAAAAGCATGAGTTTGACAATATCATTAGAGGAAAATTCTGTCAATGATGTTGATGATATGGAAAAAAAAACCTTCTATTGATGATTGGTTACTAATAAAATATGCCGAAAAGAAAACTGTAAAAAGATTTGTCCAAGTGCTTAATATTTTGAAAATGAAATTTGCCCGAAGAACTGCAGATTCCAAATTTAAATAGCTCTGAACGGAGGATGTTTCTACTATCGACATAACTCAAGTTGAAATGATCCTTCGACCACCAGTTCTAACGACAAAAAATGATCGTATTACTAGCTTTGTTTTCTCAATTAGTTTTGAAGGACTTTATGTATCATAATTTATCATTCTGTAAAATGTTTGTGCAAAAATAAAGCGAAAAAAATTACTTTTGTAGGTATTTTTCCATACTAGCTCAAGTATCCCTTCACCATGGCTAAGGTATCCCCCTCATGGGGATACTTGAGCCACGATGTAAAACAAAAAGTAAAAATTTATTAGACATAGAAAAATAGTTCAAAATTAATTGAAAGTGGTTTTCAGTTGCAGAAAAAATATCAACTTTTCGTTTTCAATATTTTATTTTATTCTAAGAAATTATAAAAAAAATTTAAAAAACTAAAATTCAAAAAATGGCTCAAGTATCCCCATCTTCCCCTACTAACATTACTACATGTAAATAGCAGCAAATATATTTTTTAAAACAAAATGATGCTGCATTAAAAGACATGTACTATTAATAGTACACCAGACCCGAAAGGGTTCCATTTATAAATTTTGATTGGGAAAATTTTGATACTTCAGAAATAAACCTTCAAAAATGTTTAAGATAACAATAAGTTATAATTTTTGCTTTTAAAAATTCAAAAATATATGTTATTGATAGGTGTGTAATTCAGAAACAATCAGCTTGTGTCAATGTTATTTTATTGCACTTGAAGAAATAAGCAAACATCTACAGAGAGGGGGTAGATCGGTACAAATTACTAAGATCCGATTTCGGTTTTGGTTATTAAAAACCACAACAAAACTACTCAGATGTGGCAATCCAAAAAATTTCTTCTATCCTTATGCATGTTAATACTTCGTGAAAAATGCAGTACAGCAGCGCTACCGGTTAGGTGGTTCAAAGGCGTTAAGGGGTTGATCGATACGGAAAAACATGAAAACAGAGCTTTCGCTTCGAGTCCATATAAAAACACAAGTATTCAATGTAATTAATTTAAACTTTCTGATATTTTAAAAGTATGTTTGTAATCTTATAAAATTATAAAATGAAGTACTTCAATGTAATATAATAAGAAATACAGCAAAATTTATGTAACACAGTTTTCGAAAAAAAAATTATGTGTTATATCACCAACACCAAGATATCTTAACGTTGAACGGACATAAAAAACTAATTTTTGCTTTAAAATGATCCTGAAACTTTACTGTATAGAATGAATTAGAGATATAACTATCACTCAAAAAAAATATATATATTAAAAAACTCTCAAATTTGAAAATTTAAAAAACTTTTAAAAAATACAACAATTTTTTCATTAAAAATACACAAAATATTAAACTATCTAAACTATATTAATTCATTCTATAGATAATGATGTTATATGCATGCAAAATAATTTAAGCTATTTCATCAAATAGTTTTTTTTTTTTTTTTTTTTTTTTTTTTTTTTTTAATCTTGGTGTTAGTAGTCAAAAATCAAGTTTTGAGAAAACGCGACTTAAAGTTAAAATTATATGGATGCGGCTATGAAAGTGTTGATACATAAATGCTTATAACTCCGTTAAAAATGCAAATATTTTTATGCGGTTTTTTGCATTGAGTTCAAAATTAATTGAATAATAAAAGTAGATCATAAAAAATCGATTTTTTGAAAAGTTTTCAACCCCTGAGCCCCCTTAAACTAAAAAGTAATCAGCAACAACTTATGTCACTTATAACTGAATCTGAAGTTTGACGAAAATCCGTGCATTAGTTTTTGAGATAGAGTTATTGCGAAATCTTTAAAAAAATCTGCATAACACCGCCACATGTTGGGTGATGTACACCAAAAACTAATCAGGATCATTTTTTATCAGGTACTAAATGAATTTAATTTTGATGAAAATCCATGCATTAGTTCTTCAGATACATTTATTGCGAAATCGTGAAAAAGTGCAGCATAGAAGGGCCATCTGTAGGGCAATATACACCAAAACCTAACAACAGCAATCTATATAATGGACTAAGTGAATATAAAGTTTTAGAAAAATTCGTGCATCAGTTCTTGAGATAGTTCTATTGCGATAATCACGAACAATGCATCATGGCAGCGCCACCTGTTGAGCGATTCGCACCAAAACGTAATCAATTCCATGCTACATCAAGTACTAAATAAAGTTTTTTTGAAAATCCATGCACTTGAGATATGGCTATTGTGGAAATTGTAAATAATGTAGTACAGCAGCGCTACCTGTTGAGCGATATACAATAAAAACTTATCAGATCTTGTTCATATCAATATGTAAGAGAATGTAACGCTTTGTGGATTTCCATCTATTAATTCTTTAGATAGAGCGCCCACAAAATTTTTGTCACATACAGACAGACAGACTCACAGACAGACGTTTTGTAAAAACATGTTTTTCGGGTTCTCTGGCTCCTAAAACGTGTAAATCCGTCGAAAACTGGATTTCGAAAATGTTCACGAATCGAATACTTTCTTGTTGTTAACATAGAAGAAAATAAAAAAATAGACTCGTTCTTCTTTAGATATATTTGTGAAGTAAAAAAGCTAACAAATAATAAAATTAAGTGCGGAATTTGCCAGATCATCTTTATTGCCAGAAGACCTGAGCTCAAGACTCCTGCTCTTTCATATGTGTAAAATATTTGACATTTTCGCGTTTTGCGTTCAAAAAACAGTAGTTTTTATTAAAAATCACAGAAATCATCACAGTTAGTCAATTTTTAAAAATTGTTAAATTTAAAAACTTTGGCAAACATTTTCAAACTTTTAAAGAAAAATTCTAGATATTTATCACTTTTAAGATGACAATGCATCTTTAGCAACCACGGAAAATGTGAAAGTTGTCTTGTGTAACGCATTTCTGTTTAAGATAAGAACAGAAGCACGCAAGTTTATCATAAACTGTAATAATGTGAAAGAAAAAATAACAGAAACAGAACTGTAAGATAATAGCATCTTTTAGAAAAGAACTATCCAGCAGATGTTTTTTCTAATATGGTTAAATCAGAATCCGGCTTTAAGCGAAAAATTTTCATGATCGCATCAAAAAATATTACCATGCAATTACACCTCGAAAGATGGAAATTACTCGACCGGGCCGTAGCTAAAAGAATGCCAAGGGGAGTGCTGGTGCCAAAGATCTTTTGAGCCTCCCTTAGAAAAGATTCTAACGTCACTAAATTAATTTCTGTTCCGAAAATACAAATGAAGTTCTGTTAAGAATTCGAATTTAGTTTTGAGGCCCACAAGCTAGCAGAAGTACTAAATTACAACATTTGTACAAAAGTGCAAATAAGTGTTTCAACACCCGTACATCCTATTTGCACATATAGGGTAATAGTGTGTATAATTTTGCGTTAGTTATGCACTCGAATTTTACATTCTGCACACTATTCTTTTCTTAGCATAAAAGGAAGTTATTATAAACAGTTAAATAAGCAACTTAGTGCCTATAATGTGTTTGTTTGTGCATGCATGCATCAAGGAAAGATAGAAAATATGACCCCCTCCCCTCCCTATAATTTATTTCCAAACTACGACCCTGCTAAAATGATATTTTTCACCGATTGTTTTTATATCCGTCTTAGTAGGTTTTATAGTATATTAATACTATATTTATAGCATAGGAGGCTCAAATTCATTACCGGGTCTGGCGTCTTCTATCTACGTCTTAAAGGTAGAAAGCTGCTAGGTGCGTTTACTCGTTCAGAAAAAGCATTAAAATTCCAGATACTGCGAGAAACAATTGATATGGAATGATGTAGGAGTCATGGCTTTTCACCCCGTCGTACTAGCTGAACAGGTTTACCGGATAATGTAAAAGCATGACATCATTCCTTCCTGTTCTCGAAAAAATGCGTGTATACTTTTAAGAAGAATATGCAATGTAAATGTCAGATACTAAGTTTTGACCTATAAACTGAAAGCGAAAGAAGATTTGCACCCACGCACCTATTCGCGTTCTTTTATTCGAAAACGAAAAGCCATATTAAAATTTTACATATATTTTACACAGATAAGTAAAATGGCAAAATACATACAATAAAACAGTATGCGAATAATATGTGAAGTACGTGTTGACATGCAAAAACTTAACTTAAATTATATTTAATAATTATGTAAATAATTATTAAATACAATATACGTAATACAATATTTAAGTAACTATAAAATATCGTATATTTCAACTTACAATTCTACAGACCATTGCTGACTCATCTATTTCAAACATACAGTTATTATTTTAAATTAAAAAATAGGTTTTATTTATCTAAGCCAATAATACTTAATAAAAAAAGAACAGAAAAAAATAATAAAACTATCGTGTGCGTTTAATTCTGCTGTAATATAAAGTGCACAAAACAACCTCGAAAATTCGTCCATACTCCATTGCATACAAAATAGTCCGCAAAATAATTATTGGCATATTCATTCGGTTTCACTAAGCCCGAATATTTGCCAATTAGATAGCAAATTGTTTACTTTATAAATTGAAATGTAATTAACTAGAAGCCTTCGCCTGCTACACTGATTGGTTTCTTGAAAAGAATGTTGAATCAAATGAAATACATATAGTAAAATAATAATAATAATAATAATATATAATCAGATATCCATAATTCTTTTCTTATTCGTATAATCTTAAATTATTCGGTCCAAAGTCGACAGCATAATAGAATAAAATAACTCTAAAATCACAGAAGTACCCATGTTTAATTATTTGTTTAGTAGATTTGTTATATTGAATTTCCCGCTTCTACCTAAATTTGTTGCAGGGATATTGCGAACCGTCCTAAGAGTGCAACCACTTCATTAAATACTCTCAGGTGGGAATTAAAATAGATAAAATACATATTTAGGTTTGTTTTAGTACATTAGTTATCCTCTGTCTAAAATTACTAAATTGTCTCTGTCTAAAATTACTGGTGAGGTATGGCGGAATGACTAAAATTTTCCTTGACCTAAAGTAATCGTTTTGATAAGAGGTGGGGAATTTATAAAATCACTGAAATAAATGTTTAATAATTTTTTAATAGGCTTATTATCTTGAATTTCAGACTTCTGCCTGAAATTGCTGCCAGCATATGGGTAGTTATGTGCGATTCTCGAAAATTCACCATTAGAAAAAAATCGTCATCTTAAAAAGCACAATCGATACAATCATCGATTGCTTTCGAAAATATACAATTGATTCTACAATCGATTATTAAAATCATTGTTTTTACATGCTTATGAAGAAGATTTTATTAAATACATGGCAACAAAATACAGATGGAATTAAAAACAACAAACGGAAGGCAGACTATGATGGAACAATAAAAGTCAAAAAATCATGTGACGACGTGCCCTGGTTTCAAAAATTTGAAAAGTAAGTTTTAAAAGATACGGGAGTTTAAATATCAAACATTAGAATTTTTAGGTATTTAACAACAAAATGTTCAAATAAATACGATTTAAAAGCATTCCTGGTGGCAAAAACAGGAACTAAAAGGATGTTAAATGTGATCAATACTTTTTATTAATTTTTCGACGTCATCTGAGACCAGCTCCGCAATTTTCCCATTTTTAAAATTCCTCCTGCTAGAATACTTTAAACTTCCCTCGTGAGGGGGAAATGGGAGGAGAAGCACGGGATGTTCTTAATATGAATAAGTGGTTACAGAGCTTTCCAACGATGTGTTACGATGAGGAGTATCAGCTAAATTAAAAAAAGTGTCCCCCACGTGGACAAAGGGGGGAAAGCGGAACAAGGTAATCGCATAATATGAAATTGCGGTCACAGAAGTTTCCAATAATATATCAAATAAGAAGTGTCAGCAAAAGGTAGAAAAATGCTTTGAAGCTTTCATCTATCCCATCTCTCCGAATACACCCTCATACCTCTCTCTGAAAATTTCATATATTATAAATAATATTTATCAGAGGGCTCCATGAAGAAATCCGATATAAAATGATAAAAATACTATTATTTCAAAAAGTTTTAAAAAAATCTGTCCCCGAGAGGTTGTAAATTAGGCAAGAGGGAAGAAAGATGCATAATATAAAAGAGTGGCTCGAGGGATTTCCAGCGATGCAACACATGATGGATCCAAAACGAGTTTGAAAAATCTTGAACCGCACTTTACCTGCTCAGGAATGAAAAAAAAAATTAATCGCTGAAACATGTGTGTTTAATCATTTTTAATAGATTTATTTTCTATAATTTCACGCTCCTACTTAATACGACAACTAAGATGAGCCAAATGTTCTAAAATTTTCGCCCTCCTTTTAATCCCCTTAGGTGGAGAATTTCTGAAATCGCTTATATAAATGTTTAATTATTTTTTAGTAAATTTATTTCTTGCTATTTGACGCTCCTTCCTAAAACGTTGATTAAGGTATATCAAATGTTCTAAAACTTTCGACTCTGTTTTTACTTCCTTAAGTCGTAAATTTGTAAAATCACTGAAAAATAAGTTTAATTATTTCTTAGTTGATTTATTTTCCGGAATTTCCAGTTCTTACCTAATACAGTTGCTGTGCTATTGCAAGATGTTCGACAACTTTCGATCCCCCACTTAAGGTCCCTGTCCCTGCCCGCGAAGACACCCGCAAGCTAATGCTATTCCTATGGGGACGCATTTTTCTAATAACTCTTTCGCATTTTGATTTTTTTTTTTTTTTTTTTTTTTTTTTTTTTCATTTTATAGCTGAGGTCAAACTCGAGATCGCTCCTTGATTACTTTTTTGATTTCGATCGCAGATATTTTTTATAAAGTTACTTTCACTTTCAAAATCGGTTCTGAATGCGAAACAAAGTTTAGAAAAAATATCTGCTACCAAAATCGAAAAAGTAGTCAAGGAGAGATCTCGAGAGAGACATTAGCTATCCAATGCAAAAAAAAAAAAAAAAAAAAAAAAAATTAAAAATGTCAAAATGCGAAAGAGTTATTAGAAAATGCGACCCCATAGGAATAGCATTAGCTCACGAGTATTGCGCAAGCAGGGACAGGGGTTATAACACCTTTAAGGGGGAAATTTTCAAAAAATGTCGGGTTCTTTGCGCGCTTATATCATAAGAAATATTTTCTTCCCTGTTTTCATGCTTCTAAGTTCAGTAGTTTTGGCTGTGGGTTAATTATGAGTCAGTCAAGGCAAACTATTTTATATAGATTTTCGACTGTATATATAGACTATATTGTAGACTATATACATAGATTTCATCAAAAATAAAAATAAATAGAGCTCGAAAATGATTAAATTCCACAATTTTATCATATTGATAAATCGAATAATACATTCTATCGTTTTCACAGTCAGCAAACTATTCTTAGAAATTAATACTTTAAAATATATTTAGTTTCATGTTGTATGCAATAAATACAGGGCAATACGTAGAATTAAATCGAACAACGATTATTGTTAAGATAATAAGTAGTCATTAAGCGTAGAATGTTGTGTGACTTACTCACTGCATGGTTGAGCATAAAATGTATTATTGTATTTTCAGCAATTACAGGGATTAGATAGATCATGAAATTGGGGATTTAGTGCGGAAAGCATCGAAATCTATAATGAAATGATTTTCTCCGTGTCCGTTTAATTTCATCAGTTCTGTGTAATATATAAATCGAAACCAATAGTTTTAAAACTCGATATAATATTCAGTAAGTGCTGTGTATAACTACGTGATAGAATATATGTGTATATATATAGATTTAGAAAATTTAGGTTTTAACTCTGAGTCACTAGGTGAACAAAGAGATTGTATACCTAAAGCTTAAACAACTTTTAAAAGATGCAAAAAACAGGAATTCTGTTTTTTTTTCTTTTCTTTTTTTCTTTCTTTTTTTTTTTTTTTTTTTTTTTTTTTTTCATAATTTTATGTCGTTCCCGATGAAAAAAATACATAAATATAGATACTGTATAAATATAATATAAAACATATTTCAGTTTTAAGATATGAAATATGCACTTTTTTATATAAAAGAACGTCATTTGTATCTATTGAAGAATTCTACATATACGACTCAGTCTTAAAAAATATGTATAGAATAGTATGCATATGACGTCATTACAAAGGAATAATACACAATTTTAGCAAAAAAAAAAAAAAAAAAAAAAAAAAAAAACGATGTTTTCATTTAAAAGACTCAACAAAAATGTTGGTATCTGATTGGTATCTGATTATTCTTCATATGTTAGTAACGTTAACAAAAGTACTGAAAATTTTGAATTTTTTTCATAATTCGGAAACCTTTTTGCATACAAATTAATAAAACTGCCTTCTTTCAGTTTTTTGATAGAAATAAAGCAAATGCGGAGAAAATAAGTCACACAAATATGCTTTGAAATATATTTTTACAGCGGACGATATTCTTGGCATAGCACATATTTCACTGACTTTTTTTCAGTTGTTATGAAAAAATTGTCACAAAAAGATACAATACATATATATATCTCAAAAATAAATTGAGATGCAGTTTTCAAATAAATTGCATTTAAAATTACTTTTTTCTTTATACGACAGATGGTGTAAAAATTGAAAATGTGCGAGGTTTAGAAGTTTAAAAGATTGCAGTAAAGATTATCAGTATTTAACTGTACAATGGAACACCAGCTCCGTTTTATGAGTAGGTTATAGTTAAGTGTAACATTATTTTTTAATGACGATATTTTAAGCATTGTCTGACAGAAATAGCATCTTTAGAGCTAATAAGGAAGACCAAGACCTCTGAAATGCATCCATTTTAGATGGTAATCCTCGCATTTCCGGCCGAAAACGTAAACGAAAATGTCCAAAAAATTTTTTAAGGAATTCATACATACATAAATATACATAATTGTTAACTAATTATATGTGTAGGCCAAGTTGGTTGTCAGTGTCTCTGACCAAAACTTTTTATTTTCATGTAAAATAAAATTTAATTAAATCTTGAACTGCACAAAATGCTTTTTATGCGAATTTCAGCATTTCACTTTTAACTATATTTATCTCAATTCATCTTTTATAACAATTTTTGTAAATGACCATCTGCTATACTAGAATGTTCTCAAAAAAGTATTCGAAGCACTTCTGCTGTTTCAAATTAAAATTTTTCTATATCAGTTAGGCCTGCATCTTTTAGTGAGCATGTGAAAAGCGTTTTCAAAGTTTTGTCAGGTATGCATGTAAGTATTGCGGCAAATGTGGCGATAAACGTTCAATATTTTCGTAGATTCTTGAAATGCTACCTGCTTTTTGCTGTTGTATTGTGGCACGTAAAGCTGTAAACATTCAACCGAATGCATGGTACCGTTTAATGCGGTGAATAGGAACAGCGGGGTAAATAGGAACGAAACTTCGCGGTCATACAACTAATTTGATTATAAATATATGTGATGATATTTTTAGTTGCCAATTTTTTATAAGAAGGTAATAACATTAAGAGTTAGGAAATTGAGTTTTGACATGTTGGCACTACTATTGGGGTATATAAAAAAATATCAAGAGGATCCTGAAAAACCTCATTTTTTCAACATCTTCAAAACTTTGTATGTAACTACAGTATTTTTCGTATTCTAAACCTAAGAGAGGGTATTTTTAATTAATGATAGACCTGTAAACGATAATGCTGTATTAAATTCTACTTATATCTAAACTACATAATGAAAAAATGAAAAATGGCTTGTAACATCAGAGGTTTAAGATTTACGGGGTGAATCGGAACACGTTTTCTCTCATGGTTTATTTTTTTATACAGTAATAGTTTCATGTAATATATGAATACATATGTATGAATATGCATTGAACAATATTTTGTTTGTTCTAATTACTTGAAGAGTTTAAAGGTGCCAAGAAATTACTTGGTTAAATAGAAAAGTCAACGCCTAATCCAACAGACATGGAACACACAATAAAAGAATTTTAAAATAACAAATTAGTTAGAAAAACTGCACAGAATTATTCTCTGATATCGACAACATTACACAAACATCTCAAAATGAAAAACCAATTAAAAAAGAGAGTGATGCAAAGAGTACTAAGGGCTGGGGATGAGGGCGTATTAGTAGATCGTATTAATACATATAGCAATTGGGGCTACTCAATAGATTCACTTACCCGATGACTACTAGTAAAAGATTACACAGAGCAGGGCTGAATTTGTATTGAATTCTACTTCTGCAATTCGAATATAATTTCTTAAAATAAATATTTATTTTTCTTGATTTCTAAGTTGTTTTCTATTTTTTAAAAAGGCATCTTTACTTGTATATAAAATAAAGGCTTGGTTTCACAGTAACTTCGTGTTCCTATTCCTCCCTTATCATTATTACCTGTTTTTATTAACCCTATTAAAATTTGAATCGTAATAAATAAAAATTATAAAATTTGTTCCGATTTACCCCTATCTGCGGGGTGAATCGGAACACCTTTTAAAAAAATAAATAACATTTATATAAACAGTAAAAATGTTTCGTTTGTGCTTAAAAAGTAAGGAACAAAACAAGACCAAAGTTTCTAGTAAAAAAGTAAAAAAGTAAAAAAAAAAAAAAAAAAAAAAAAGTAAAAAAAAAAAAAAAAAAATCAGTTGTTGCTTTTTTTTACCGTTAAGGTTGAGAAGTGTTCCGATTCTCCCCATTTTACGGTAATTCTCTTTCAGGTATGCATGAACTCATTTACATGAACACCGACACCTTGCCGATCATTAAGAGTCATTATTTTGAAAATCAGACAAAGTGCGATAGTTGTATTATTTCATTTACTTGATTTTTTTAAGTTGAAGTGCATCATATTTAATAAATAATGTGCAATTTTGAATCCATAGAAAAATTTCCTCTTTCCTATAGAAAATGTCAAAGTTAAAAGTTGTGAATGTCATTTTTAATGAAAAGTGAAATGCTAGTATGTTTGGAGTGCTGTATCTCTGGCAAACAACAACATTCCAAATTCTTTTGACATAAACTGTTAGTATAACACTACCTGCTGATTTAGATTCGCGAGACATTGTTATTTTACATTCTTATGTTGCCACAAAATACAATTAAAATTTACTTCAACATAAAGAAATATCAAGCCATTTGAAAAATGCAACTATCAAAGTATCACTTTTTAGTCAAAATTTCAAAATATTGGCTCTTAATGCAGGCCGTGAAGTGGTCAATGGAATAAATTCGACAAGGAGTTTCTTTATGAAAAAATAAAAAGTCTTATTAGCTTCTAATTTTTATTAACACACACACCAATTAAAGAATAGTTCCCACCTTAATGCTAAAGCTCAGATCTTATTGTGACAAATCATAGTAGATCTTAGAAGAATTTTAGAACGAAGAAAGCTATTGTCATATGGGAACATCCAGACAGCGTATGATATTAACAAGTTGAGAAGCGCACAAATTTTCCATTTTCACCGAATACTTTTGCTTTTTAATCAATTTTGCAATGATATAAATCATGAAGTCGCGCGTGTCTGATTGGTAAGGAGCAAAAAAATCAATATGAGAATAATTCTGCAAATAGTTTCTCAAAAGTGCATAATGAGTTAAAAATATGAGGAGTAAAAAAAATATCGCAGGGCGCAAAAGATCTCTGAATAAAATAAGAAGAAAAAAAAATAATCCTCCTTTAAAACCATTCGAAATCACTCTAAATAATAGAAATTGGTCAAAAATGATGAGGCAATTTAGGAATAAACTAAAAAGTTTTATATTTAAGTAAATTAAGTAAAATAACATTTATTTTAAGCAGAATTCAATTGAATTAATGTTATTAAAATATAGGAAATCAGTGTTGCCCGGTATTTTATCATAATAAATAGGAAAGAAAGGGAAATATCGCGAAGGAAAAATTTATAATATAACACGCATTTCTTACTTTATAATATTCACTAATGTCTTGAGTCAGTCAAGAATGATAATTATGAACAGTGAAATTGGTGGCGATAAATTGAAAGCGTCTGATTTGAGCCGATACAGCTCAAATCAAAGAGTGATGTTGAAAATTTACGAAGGAACAAACGAGAATTTTGAAATGCAAATAGTTTCGATCCGGCCAAATTTTCCGCAATTTTGAGCCGAAAACGAAACCTAATTTACTGCCAATCTCTAACTAGACCTGAAGTTGTAGTAATCGTTTTTATATTCTTTTAAACCTATGGAATGTTTTACAAGTTTCTACATTACCAATTGATTTTATCTTAGTCATTTATTTTCACAACAATATCATACAAATAAATTTAAATAACTTTTTAAAAATTTTCTTAATGAAGCATTATATCATTTAAAACTGAACGAAACTCTATATGTGTTATTGAGTCACCACTCAATGTTGAGACTAGTCATATATAATACAGTAAACACCATAAATAAAACAGTTATATATCGCGTTTATAATTCTTCTGTTTTTATATTTATAATACCTTACTATCTACATTAACAATTCGTTCCAAGGCTCCAGGCGGAAATCGAAGCGATGTAAGTTAAGGTAAATTTTCCACTAGCTTAATGTTGAAAAGAAAAACAACAAAAATTCTTTAAAACACTAATGAACATACATCATTTTATTAATCGATAATGTTACATAAAATTAGCATTCGCAACAAAGGAATTTACAATACAAAAAGTTTCACTGTTCAGAGTATAATGTTACATATAATTAAGATTTGTAACAAAGGAATTTACAATACAAAAATTTTCACTAATTCAGAGTGCCATTATATACATTATTTAATTTATCTAGTTAATGCGTTCGAATCTGTGAAGACGTGAAAAAAATTCATAAAGAAGTTTTAACCGACAAATGTTTCTCTTTTTCATTTTAAATTACCTTCTAAGAGAAAAACAACAGCTTCACGTATCAGTAAAGTGAGCTTTCTAAGCTCTTTCCAGTTGTTGTTACTCTTTGATTTTCAATAACATTATCACTGACGACTTTTATTCTAGCTTCAATAATATTTAGAACTTTGATTAATTTTAACATTTTTTTCCATAAGCGTAGGATCTTCATAACTTCTTCGAGCAAATTCTGTTTCTCAAGCAGATTTTTTTTATTTGATTAAAATACATAATTTCCTTTTATAATTATTTTAAAATTAAATTTATTAGTGCTACCATCTATGAAAGAATTTAATAATTTTAAATTAACAATTTGGATTTAATAATTAAAGGATAAGTTGTCTTGAAAGAAGTATTAAATAAAACCTTCTGTGTGATCTGCGATCAATTTTATCCACTTATTAATTTAAAATCTATATATTACTTTCTACAATAGTGTAACGCATTAATTAAACAAACAGATAACAATACTATATATTTATGCATCTAATGGTGTGCTATAAATGTAACTTTAGATCTCTTCATTTCTACGCAATGGACAACAGATACAGAAACACACATGAGATTAAATTGGAATAATGTTACTCTTTAAGTATAGAAAGGAACTTTTGATTGTTGAATGCGTAGTGATTTATTAATTTGCACTGATGAGAATGAGATGTGCAACTTCGCTTTATTCTCGATGATTTAAGACATTAGACTGAATTTAAAATCCAGGTTTAAATGGAAAATATTAACATATATATCAGAAAGATATTTTCGCTAGCATCAGTAATTATGTCCTTTAAAATGGAACTATTATTGTCCAAAGTTATTAAGTAAACAGAGGATTTCTTTATACAGGGTCTTTATATTTCCTTATATATGTTATCTATCGCCGACCTTTAGTTTCTCAACAGTTGGTTTTAAACTTATAGTTTCAATTACAAAAACGTTTCAAATATGGTAAAATTTCATGTTGTGGCATTGTTTGATTTAAGAATAATTTCAATTTTATAAAGATTACGAATTATAACTTTTTATACGGTTTTCCCAGTCCCTATAATTATACTTAGTAAAATTTTACACATATCATAAATGATATTACACAAAGAGTTCGACTTCCGTGCTACAAAAATTGAGAGGTTATTAAATTTCAAAATTTGAGGCTTTTGAACATGGTTTTGTTTTTCATTGAGGAGTCAGTTAAGAAATTAATTAAAGTACTTGGAGTCGAAATCAGAGTGCAATGTTTTTTTTTTTTCTTCTTTTTTTTTTTTACGGCGAAACTACTTTTAGGCGACGTTGCCAAGTCAGATATCCCCAAAGAGGGATAGAAATCAGCTAAAATGTATTGATGGAATAACCCTCTTTGGCGATACTCTCATTTGGCGATACTGGCTAAAATTGGTTTCGCCTTAAAAAGGACACTGCACTCTGACTTCGATTTCGAAACATTTTAATTCACTTCTTAAATGATCCCTCAATGAAAGACAATCATGTGCAAAAAACCTCGAATTTCGAAATTTAATAACTCTCTCAATTTTTGTAGCACAGAAGACAAACTTTTTGTGTTACATTTGTTATGATATGCTTAAACTTTTACTAAATACAACTATAGGAACTGGGGAACCGTATAGAAAGTTATGCTCCATAATTTTTATACAGTTGATTTTTTATATTAAACAATGCTACAACATGAATATTTACCTCATTTGAAATGTTTTTGTAACTGGAACTATATGACCAACGGTCTAGAAATTAAAGGTTGGCGATACATAACATATTGCACCCTGTATATGCTGTTATGTTTGGCTATAAATCTGTTAAATTTCGAAAACATTTTGAATGTTACAGCTTATGAGTATGTATATTTTCATTTTTTATACAAGGTGATATCAAATTCATGGTACAAATTATAAGGGTAGGTACAGGACATTGCAACTATAATTTCTTGTATAAGGATGCAAAAGACCTGTTGATGCACAAACACAGAAAAGAGACATGAAAAGAATATTTATTTGGATCGTCATTGACGAGTGCTATGTTTACATTGAATATTCAAAATTGTATCCATCAAATCATCAGTAATACATGCCTGCCAGGTCATTGAAGTTATTGGCGTACAGATTCAAAGTTGCCAGATATCCCATGTACACGTGCAGCAGTAAAGGCGATTCGAGGCCAGAAATCGGCAGCAGAGTCAACTGGATGCTGATAAATAAGTTTCTTCAGATGTTCCTCTAAGAAATAATGGATAGTCAATAAATCAGACGATCGGGTGGCCTATTGATTACTCAGCACACCAAGGCAGGCAGTTGTACTTTTCTGAAAGAGGTTTAACCAGAACTAGTACAAGGCGTTCCGATCAACATTCGTATCGACTGTGGTTTCAGAAGACTGAAGTGTCAGTCTATTTTTTAACACTGTTTTTCTTTTAATTACTTGAATTTCGATTTTGGGGCACAGTGAATTGAGGTTGAGCATTTATGCGACTCCAGGAGGACCTCAAATATCCATAACTCTTGCACGTGTGCGTGAAATATATGTCATATTTGGAAATATATACCAATCTTTCCACCAATGCTGCCAAGCATGTATCCCTGTTGATGGACGCAAATTGAAACAGTTATTATAAACATTGTCAGCGATGCTTTGGGTAAGCACTTATGTTTGTATTTACCATTTACCTCGACCTGGAAAATCTGGATCGAACGCTAAAATTGCAGTCATCATTAATCTGATTGCGTTTCTGCCGCTATTGGATCCAATCAGGTTTGCCGAGAATATCATTTGAGCGTTCAACCAAGGTTTTTCCAGGTTGAGGTAGATGGTGAATACGAACATTAGTCTGTCCTATTAAGTGTATATTTTTCATTTGCGTATGCGCGCATATGAAATGCTGTGCAAAAAATGATTGTTACAGTGTCATGTACCAACCCAGTTTGTATCATGATTTGGGATCATTCTGCATATTTAACATTTCTCATTATATAGTATTATTCGGTCCCTCAAAAGAAATTGAATACGAAAATACTAAAGCATATTTTATATAATTTATTACTTCAGTGAGTATTAAAAAATTAAAAGTTTCATGTATGTTATTGAGTTACATTGCATCATGTTCTTTATTGAAAATGTTATCTATCGCATTTATAGTTTTTTTTAATCTTTAAACCACATAATTTAATAATAATAAATAATGCATGAATAATAAGTATTTTCTATAATAAGTTAAAAATTTAAAATAAGCCAAAGATTAATCTTTGAAGACGTGAAAAAAATCCCATACTGTTAATGTTATTCTCTGCAAGTGTTTGATTACTAATTTAAGGGCTGTATGACTGTGCTTTCGATTTCAAAATAACACATATAAAATTTAGAACTGTTCATTTTCAGACAATGCGTATTATGTATGGAACAATATACCAGATTAATTCCGCCGTAGGTTACTCTTTTAGTAGCAATTGACCACTGAATGTCGAATGCATGGAAATTTATTCCCCTGTACGGCTCAGCATGCAATATGTAACAGAACAGCATTCACGGTGATTTCAAATATCAGACAGTTACTGAAAATGAGGCTTTAAGTGGAAAATATCAAATTTATTTTAAAAGGGTCCGTTTGGCTTTATCAGTTACATTAATATTAGAGGATAATAGTTCAAACAGGATGTAATTGCAATAGAGTTCTATATGACATTGTGTAAAAGGAATGTTTGTGAAAATTTGGTAATGCAGATTGAACTAGTCGTTGAGGCCACCGTAATACTTACCCATCATACATATGCATAATATAAAATATGAAAATAAAACATGTGTAACTTATTTATAAAATGCATTGCAATTCCAAAATAAAATTTTAACGCATATTTAAATAGTTTTAATATACATAGTAATGATTTATTAATGAATTGCTGATGAGTCAATTTCGACAAATTTTATAAAACGCCAAAATACCCAAGTAATACAGGATTGCGTAAAAGAAACATCCTTATAACTCCAAAAATAATAATAATATTAACTAGAAATTTACTGCGTCGGATGAAGCGTCTCATTTCCAATTAAAATATATCTTAGAATTTAAATTTGAATGAAATACAGGGTCATGAAAAATCAAAGAATATGAAAAACAGGATTACACGTATCTCAGCAACTAATAATCCGATCGACTTCGTTTTTTATGCAAAATTTGTGTTATTTTATTGCCTTTTATATGCACTCCTTAAAATAAAAAAATTCGAAAGTTTTTATATACGTTTCATCAGAATGAAATTTTCGAGAGTCCGAAAAAAATAGTTCCGGATAATCGAGGTTACTGATATTAAATAGGCTTCGTTCCATTCTTACATACTAAGTACATACAAAATCTCAAGTCTCTATCTCAATTTGTTCGGGAGATAGAGCGGTTACAGACAGACAGACAGACAGACAGGCTCACAGACGGACGGGCGGCAAAATTTTTTTCTCTAAAAGTATGTTTTTCGGAATCTCCAGTATCTGAAACGTGTAAATCCGTCAAAAAATTTTTTTTCGATTTTCAAAACGATTGCAAGACTTATCCTATGCTACGTATGATGGGTAAGTAAAAATGAGCAAACAGAGAGATGTTAAACTTAAGTGTACATAAATTAGAATAAATTATTGCACTTTCGCCCTACATATAGTATAGTTTTTAAAAGGGAAATCAATAAGATTTGTATTACAAATATATGTATACATTTAGTTATGATGATAATGTTTTTAGAATTAATAATAAAAAAACTTGATTTTAAGTTTAATCAACTTATAACATTCTGCTAAAAATTAAAATATCATTTACCATACTTAAATTATCAATAACAGATGGTCGCACTATATTTATATTTCATCCTTCCTTATTTATTAACAATAGTACTTAACTCAAAATACCTTCTTAGATGACAGAACTATAATTAATTCGCATTCTTTCTCCATTTTTTATTAAAAATATCAACGGTTGGCAGATTATACAAATTTCGTAAATTACTTCATATCCATTTATTACCCGTTTTTCTTTAATCTTATTATTTAATAAATTTTCTGTCGGTTCCTTTAATTAACAAATAAAATTAGTTATTATGTTTTATTTTATTTCAATAATATATTTAATAATTATTATATTTATATTATTAATAATAATTATTCCCTCCATTTGTTAATTTTAAACTGCCAGAAATCGTTCTTAACCTTAATTGTTTCTTATAACACGTGAAAAGGTTTTGCTGTGTTAGTTAGAACAAATGATTATGTGGTTAATCTGAAATTTTAAAAAATGTTAGATATTTCATATATTTTCATTTAAACAATAAGTTTTTCACTCACATATTTTATTCTATAATTTAATTTATATATGGCTTAATTTTGCCAAAAAAAATATTTTGGTTGATCGATAAGTGATAGAAATTTGCATACAAGCAAGGTTTCTTATTTCTACTTCAAAAATTAACCGTTTTTTACTCATGATCTCGTAATATATCCCTTGAAAACGAGTTTCAACAATAAGTTTCACTTTTATTCATGACAGTTCTCCTTTTTTGTATTTCTTTTGCTGTTTTTCTTATTGGATTTATGAACCTATCATAATGAAATCCTGCATTTCATACAATGGATTTAATGGTGCTGTCAATGATTTAATTTTTCTGGTCTTTTTTTCAATTGCCAAAATGTTTCAGTTCCAAATATTTTGACAAAATATGTCAAATATTTCATTCCTACATATTTATTTATTTATTTATTTATTTATTTTTATGCAATTTCTTCTTGTTGATATTCATATTTCGTCAATTTTAAATGTCATAAAGTGTGGATTTTATTTATTACTTCATTTATAAGTGATTGGATCTAGTCTTAAAAAAATTATTAGTGATTTGGTTATTTGTTAAATGTTGTTCCAAATTCATTATGCATAATGTTTGTATCAAGTCTTGATACTCAATTTATAAATTATATTTGAAATAGATGATGACCTGTAATATTCAATAATGATTATGTATATATAATTAACGTTTCTTATACATGGCATTTTTTTTTTTTAACTAAAGTCTACAGATTTCAATTTAATGCGATTTTCCTTATTATTCGCGAACTAATGACGTTGTCTGATTTTTCCAGGAACAAGCAGACACGGAATGGAAGTTCGCCCGCTGTAAACTCTGGATGAGTTTCTTCGAAGACGGCGGAACGGTGCCTCCTCCCCTCAATATCATTCCCACACCTAAAAGTGCATATTACCTAGCCAAGTGGTTCATGAGGAGGGTTGACATAAATCCCAGGGCATCCAAGAGGGAACACCTCAGAACGATACGGGTATCCACATTTTTTAAAAAATATAAATACTAAACATACAATCAAAAAAAAATTCGCAAATTCGTTATGGAAGTTTATAAAATAACCCAGAATTAGTTATATTATATTTAAGTAGTTTCCATCATGTATCATGCAACAGAATTTTTTCTTTCAAAATATGTTTTTTTTCTTTCTTTTACAGAACATATTTCTTTTCTGTATAATCATAAAATTAGAATTGCAAGTTTAGAAAATCATAAAATTAAAATTTCCAATAAAATATTGAATCGTTTAGTCATTAGAACATTGTTAAAATAAGACTGTTAGATAGTTAAGGCAGTGCGAACCATGGTAGCATGATGAAAAACGATTGCAACATGTAATTAGCTAACAGATAAAAGTGTACTGTCATAAAATCACACTATTAAAAATTTCTGTAAAAATACAGAGAAAAGAGAGACTCTCTCTAAATTTACACTAGTTCTCCGTAAAATGCATTCGATTTAGTTTCTCGGTTATAATTTTACGGGTATTTCCCTGATCTCATATCTAATTCCCCTTACGCTTTTCCATGTCTTTATTTAAAAATATTTTTTCCTTGTTGTTTCCTTGTTGCAATTAAAAATAAACAATATAAAAATTCTTTTGCAATTTTATTAAAAAAAATTAGTTTAAAAATTGTTTTAATAAAATTTAGAAAAATTTAGAAAGGGGAAAATGATCTCATCAGAGTTAGTGGGGATTTTTATCGACAAATATTTAATAGTTTTTTCCTTCATTATATGCCAGAAGCTTGGTAATATTAAAAGTAAATTGCGTAGTATTATTTCAAATTCAAAGTTGTTATTATTATTACAATGATATTGTTATTATTTCTTTCTATACGCCCTTGGCGACCAGTATTATTGCCCTTAAATGTAATACTAACCATTTTATGAAGTTACTTTTATTCATAATTTAATTTACTTGTTCAATACTTCGCTAAATCGGAAGATTCTGGCAGAGAAATCAAGAATTCTGTGTATTTATCTTAGATGAACGCAGAGATAAACAGCCAAGCATTGTTCCCACCGCATTTTTTCTCTTTTTATTAATTTCATTTAAAATATAAGCTACTATCTTATCACCCCGTGGAATAATTTTGCGAAATCATACTAACTTACATAACTTTAATTTAAATAATGAAAGAATAAGTAAATTAGTAAAACATTACTAAAAATACAAATAAAAAGTCCAAATAAAAATCACTTACTGACGTAACAATCGCGTGTATTGTATTTAATGTCAAGTGAATGCGACATTTATGGTCATCCATGATTCGTATTTAATGTTATAGTTTGGCGATTGTTTTTTGGTCGACGGGATAATCAAATAGTATGTCATAATATTACATCTACAGAAAAAATATCTTTTTTTTTTTTTTTTTTTTTTTTTTAAAGTCGCAAAATTAAAAATAGAAAGATTCATGGTTGGCGAACTTGCTATGTGAATTATTACTTCCATAAATTAGTATTTTTAAAGACTCATTGAAGAATGAATCTTTTGTGTTTATTTTGATAGAAAGAGATATTTAATTTTCGCAGAAATATCTACAAATATATATAAACTTCGGTACTTACGTATTAACGCCACCGTAGCAGATGTTGTGCTAATGCGCCAAAAAAGAGCAATCTTGTTGTTCGCACGCGTACAAAAAAGGTCGTAAAAAAATTGTAAGAAAAGCACTAAAAAAGCTCTAAAACACTAAAAATGGCTTTGAAACGAGCAAAAAAAGTACTAAAAAGCACGAACAACAAGATTGTTCTTTATTGGCGCATTAGTGCAACTTTTGCTGCGGGGCGTTAATACATAAGTACCTAAACTTCAATTCAACTCATCTCTCAAATATTTTAAATCAAACGATCTCTATAAAAGTATAACTTTTGTGAGATTTTATCCGAAAAAAAAATGAGTAAAACTCGCCGCTTGGCATATGAAAAGCGAAATCGTCATTCCAGCAAATTGTTGATGACAGCCAAATTCTTTGCACTTAATAACAATAAGCTGTACAGTCAGAGTTCTCGCTGCCGCTAGCCTTTGCGTCAAATTGCCACAAAAGGTTCCATTTGGCAAGTAAAAGAATAACCAGACTTGTCAAATTCCAAGTGCTCTATTTCTACTCTTTTTTTTGTGTGTGTGTGTGTGGGTGTGTCAAAACATTGGAAAATCTTAACCGCGTTGGTGAACGATTTAATGTCGCTTTATCGCACCGTGCCATTTACATATAGAGATACTGACTTAACAGCAATTTAGTTTAGAAACAGCCAAAGACAGAAATGATTATGCGATTCATATTTATTTATTGCAGTTAATCGTACCGGCGTCGTGCCGACAAAGATATATAAAAAAAACTCGCATCCAGCGCTAAATAGAGAAAAGTTGTTTCAATGCGGCGTTTAAATTAGCCATTTACCATACTATTTAATAGTTATATACAAATAATCACTGACCGTTTTCAAAATGGTAAATCAACGATAGCTATTTTTAATTTTTATTTAAATTACAAAGAGAGCGAATCTATTTTGCTAACATTTCTTTTCATTTAGCGACTATTTTTTATTTCTTATTCGCCAAATCGCTAATGTTAGTCAAAAGCAAGGGAGAACTCTGTGCACA
Source organism: Maratus speculifer (assembly GCA_964019185.1). NCBI lineage: Eukaryota > Metazoa > Arthropoda > Arachnida > Araneae > Salticidae > Maratus > Maratus speculifer. The sequence continues at coordinate 47,133,784 of OZ025290.1, read as the reverse complement.
ACATTTGGCGACTTATCATTTACGCGTGCTAACATTAGAGTACATTATTGGCCTCATAGCATATAAAAAATGAAGCAGATAACTCGGAACTGTTGGCGACAGTCACATGAATTAGGCTTTTGTTATATAGATGATGATGATGATTTCATTATTAAATGCGCTATAAAAAACATTGTAAAATATTGTTAAAAATATTGTTAAATGCATTCTGCGTTACTGCATTTAAATAAAAGGAATTTTTTATTTAAAAATCAGTCATGCATGCGTATGAAAAGTTAAGTTTAATTTACATTATTCAGCTAAATTGCACCAACAAATTAAGTGTGTAGGATAACATTCATAATTAAAAATAAAATTTGACACCTCTCTGAATCAAAAATCTAATCCCTTTGAAACATAATTTTCAAAACAAGTTCGATACTATCACGGATATATAAGAGTGAGAGAGGGCTGACAAAGCCATCTAACATTATGACAAAACTTTGGCTATTTATAAAAGAAAGAAACCGACATACTGGCGCCTTTAAACTAAGCACGTTAAAAATATGTAATAACAAAAATACAAAAATAAAAGGTTTTCAGATGAGGATGAGGGTGATGGAAAATAGGTTAGAAGTTTACGGGAAATACACTCTTCAAGATCAAAAGAATGGGAAAAGATTTCCTTTAAAATATGTCACTTTCATTTTTCTTCACAACTTCCGCAGCTTGAAAATAAATGCTTATGCAAGAGTCTTTATCGAAATTCGTTTCTTTTATACAGATACTTTTATTAGCATTTTCCTGTTCTCTACGTGTAAAAAATAATGAAATTCATCTTCTAATATTATTTATTTTTATTTATTTTTTAATTTATTTATTTTTACCAAGATTAAATTAAAAATTTACCATAGAAACAACGCTTATCGGTAAACTAATTTATTAAAACTATAAAAAAATTCTTTTCTAAAATATGGAAAAAAATATGAAAATTATATATTTTTTTTACCTTTGATGTTTTACATCTGAATAAAACCGTTGCTATAGATGCAAATCGCAACAAATTTTTGGCGAAATTTTTTTTTCTTAACAGAAATCTTCGTCCTATTTAATTGCAGAAGTCCTCTCAAATAAGATAAAAATGGCTATTAATATACATACATATACGAGGGGTGTTTTTAAAGTAAGGCCGTTCGAAAATAAAAAACAAACGAAAATAAATCTTCAAACACCAAATTTATTTTCAGATTTTACATACATCTCTGTTTTTCAAGTTTCTTTAAATATTTCTCACATCTTAAAACTAGATTTTGAATACCTTCTTCATAGAGACTTCCGATAACCAAGATATCACGGGCAATTTCAAGTCTTCGTCATCGTTGTAAAGATTTTGTGTCGAGATGATGTTTGAAATATTGGAAACGATGAAAATCTACTGTAGGGGTGGTCCAAAATTTCTCAGAGTCCGATAAAGCTCAGGTCTGAGCTGCGGTGTGATATCTAGATGTTTGACAAAACGTTTAAAATCGCAAGTTACTGATCTTCGTTGGCTGTTTAGTGTATGTATGTGTGAGTGTATTTAAAATATTTTAAAATCTAAGGATTATTTTATTAAATTAATTTAAAAATATTTTTTTTCTTAACAATAAAATTTTATATATTTTCATGAAAACCCGTTAAAAATAAAATGCCTATGACATTTTGTGGTTTTTGAGATTTTAATATGAAGCAAAAATCAAATTTACAATAATCAATTTACAATAATCCAATGAGAAACACAATCTGAAATATTGCATTGATTTTTTTCCCTTTTTTGCTATTATATAAAAGTATTTTTCATTATTTGTAATTTAAAATATTAAAATTTAAAATAATATAAATGAAATACTATGCAGTGGATTGATTCATAGTTTTTTTATATTTGCAGAAAAAAGCAAAGCAAGCGAGTGAAAGGGATTTTCAATATCAGGTAAGTTTCTGCATTCGAATATAGCTCATATAAAAAAAAAAAAAAAAAAAAAAAAAAAACTACATAAATAAAATAAAACTATTTGCTTTACTGAAAGCTTTCAAATCTGCTTTATTTGTTCAAGGAAAATATAAATAGTTATGTTGTGTATCATAAAAATGCATCGTACTGTTATTGTATAGTGAATATTTATTTTGTACATTCTAAGTAAGAAATATTTTATTGTGTTATCAAATAAATTATCCTAGTTACTGAGCTTTTATGTTATTTTACCGACGCTGCCATACTGTAAAGAAAAAAAATTCTGTTAAATAACCTGCTGGCACCAATATTGCCAGCAGTTTTTCGTAAAAAATTTCGTAAAAATTGCAGTAAAATTAGATGTAATTTTTTTATTACATCTAATTTTACTACAATTTTTACGGCAAAAACTGCTAGCAACTTTGCTGCACCGTAAATTTAACTTTTTTTTTTTTTTTTTTTTTTTTTTTTTTTTTTTTTTTTTTACAGTGCAGCAATGGAGACGGGGCAGAGAAAAGCCATTGTCCCTCCCTGGATTTTGAAATGAACAAAATTTTCTTCATATGTTATAATTTATAATATCTATACCTGTATAAGTAATTGTAACAGAATTCAGATGATTAAATTAAGGGAATAACTAAGCCTTTTTCAAGAAAGGAATTGAGTCTCTCCAAGTCTACGTTTATCAGGTTTAAACCATAGGCAGACGCACTGGGGTAAATCTCGCCACCTCAAAGAAGTTTTTGAAAACACTTCTGAGCTGCCTTATACCTTTCAAAATATGGTAGAGAATAGTGAAAAAAAATTGTTCTCTCTCTTCACTATGAGGAGAAAAATATATCCCTTATGATTAAATAATTCCGAGCGTGTCTACAAATGTTTCATTTCAATATGGGATAACACAGAGTAAGATAATTTTAAGGAAAGAGTTCTACTCTATATATCTATGAAAAGGTATTAAATGCAATGAACCTCCATTTTGTGAAATAATTTATGTTTAAGGTGCAAAAGAAATCGTTTGCATGTTTTCTATATTAAAAAAAGCGATTTTTACAAAAATTGCTTCAAAATCTGAAAGTAAATATGAAAAGCATAATTTTTTTCTCTAAAAAGAAGTAGTATCTATGTAGTTTACAATATAGAGCACTAGATTCCTTTTTTGAAATGTATTCAGCCAAAAATATAATGAGGAACAAAATGGGGGGGGGGAATTATTTAAGCGTGTACTAACCTTACAAAAATAGGCAAGTGTGCTTGCGAGTTAACTCAGCTTTTTTTATATACACATATTTTAAATGAATCTTACATGGGTACTAGAAGAACAGACATCCTCCTTTCGCTGAAGAGAAAAGAAATGTATAACAAAAGGTAAAACTCCAATAATAAATTCACCTTACTTAATTAATTAAAATCCATAGAAGAAAAATGTACCATTATTCGCCTATGAAAACCGAATACGTTCGTCCGAAAACATTTTATTTCACAAGACTCTTAATGCACCTATTTTAAATATTCATGTGTACGTACCTGTAAATTGTAACTACTGATGAAGATCGAGTAAGTTTGGCTGAAAAATTTTGGTTTAAATAGACGTACAATGCATTTTAAATTCTATGGGTACGCATGTATATGCAATAACCACCGATGGCGCTCATGTTACAGATTTAGCGCTACTTCAGTCAAATGAAAAGACTCGTTCGCATGAAAAGTTCGCTAATTCTAATCCTATGGAAGAAGTTTATGAAGTTATCTCAATTGCATTTCAATATTTTAATTTTATTATTATAATTATTATTTTTTGCTTTGAATAGCTGAGATTGATCTAAATGCAGATTTTTTTTTCTTTTTCGAGTATTTTTTATGTGGGTGCTTTCGTTTTCCAAACCGATTCCGAAAATGAAAGTGCCCATCTAAAAAATATCTGTAAACAAAATAAAAAAGGAAAAAAAGGTGTGCATACAGATCGATCTCAGATATCCAATGCAAACAAAATATCATTTAAAAATATTAAAATGTAATCGAAACGTCTTTATAAATTTCTTCCATAGCAATAATATTAGCGAATGAGTCTTTTCATTTGAATAAAGTAACCTCTCAAGCAATGACACGTAAAATACTTCCAATGACAACTGGTTTCTTCTGAGATAAATGTTTTCAATATTACTAACAAATAAAAGAGCATTGTCATGTTTACTATCCTCAGTTATGTATACAAATATATACATTTTTTTTCGTGCTGTATCGATGTTTACTGTACAACTTTGTTATTTGCTATTTCCCGTATCTCGTACAGTTTCAGAATGAGTACGCTAATTGCTTACTTTTGCAGTACGAGGCATTGAAAACAATCGCATCGAATAAGACATAATCACTATTATGTACATACCGGGTGTCCCAAAAATGACTGATGGATTTTAAAATTCAATAAATAACTTGCAAACGGTGACAGCTATTTAAAAAAAAAATTGCAGGAGGGTTATGTATAATGTCAGGAGTTTTTTTTTACCATAACTTTTGATTTTAGTTCGAATTTCAAACAATAGGTGGCGCTGACGGCAATTGAAGTCCAGGTCGACGCCGAAACTGATCTCACCCAGCACTAATCACCTGGCCTTCAACCGCCGTCAGCGCCATCTATTGTTTGAAATTCGAACTAAAACCAAAAATTACGGTAAAAAAACTCCTGGCATTATACATAACCTGCTGCAAAATTTTTTTTAAATAGCTGTCACCGTTTGCAAGTTATTGAATTTTAAAATCCATCAATCATTTTTGGGACACCCAGTATATATGTATATATATATGTTACAGGCCAAACCCGATTTTAGGTCAAACTAGTTTATCCTAACGCCTATCGGATAAACTAGTTTTTCCTAGGCCAAACCGGTCTATCCTAACGCCCATCGAATAAACTAGTTTTTAACTTAAAAGGGTGAAAATGCACTTTGCTGACTCACTGTACTCATATTTAACCATTGAAATTGATATCTTTTAATATTTATTTTTAAATTATTGACACTTAAAATGCTTTTTCAGTTTTGTTCTTTAGCAGAAATTTATAAATACGAAGATTCTTATTATATAAATTATATCACAAATTGTATAAAAGATTTGCGATTGTACTTTCATAGCCTGAACTAGATACATAGAATATAAAGCTGACATATTTTTCTGCATTTTTATTAAAATCGCTTTGTATTTTACCCTACATTTTTTCGCCAAATGTCAGCCGTATTATTATATTTTCGTCAAATATTCTCAAAAGAATTCCTATCTGTTCAGTTTTATTTCATTTCGTTTTATTCATTGAAAGCGACCGAACTGCTAAATCCTTATGAATAAATCATACGGTATGAAGTCTGACATAAAAATAAAGAACATGTGAAAAAGGTTTATATTTTTTATATTAATCCGATAAGAAGTAAGAAAAAGAGCGATAAAAAAAACCCTATTTTGAATTTCTGAAAAATTATGTACAAATGCATTTTATTCCTTATTTTTAAATTAAAAAGTATGTTTCTACTGAGATTAAAACCATTACATGAGATAAGGCATAAGGAAGTGTAAGACTAAATTATTAAAAACAAAATTTCATCCAACATTGTACCGCATGCGAAATTCTAAAATGGAGGGCCAAAATCACAGTCATGTGTGATCCAGCGACCTCATTGGTCGTGTGATATGGGTGAAAATCACGAACGTGTTTCTCCATTAGAAAAAGAGTGAGGGGTAAAGTAATTTTGAAGCAATTGTTACCGTCTGTTCTTATTTACGATAAACCATCGAAATTAACTCAATTAAGATATTTTGATGACATTATATAAAATGAGAGTGAAAAATAGATTATAAATGAATACAGATAAGATTTACATCAAAATTGCCGCTACGATTTTTCTTACGAAAAAGGGAGTAAGACGACATTTCGCCTATCGCTAAGAGATTGTTCTCTGAAAAGGACATGACTCGATGACCAATGAGGTGTTTGGATTTCACCGGACTGTGATTTTGGCCCTCCATTTTAAAATTTCGCGTACCGCATGATGGTTGCAAATACTGCAGAAGTACTAAAATATAAATCAATTCACGTTTTAAAAATAATGGAAATTTTAACAATGATGCATCATTTCGCTGTTATATGGCCTATGTATTAGTCAATTAGTGCAAACACTTTCATGCATTTTCAATGTATAAAAATGCTGTTCTGGAGCTATGAAGAATATTTTTTGTTGAAGTTATTGGGATATCGTGATCGTTTGCATAATTTCATTAAGTTCAACACGTTAAAATCTATAGTAAACCGCAGCTTTAATAATCCATTTTCGCGTAAGTCTATCAAGCAATAATTCAGAATTCTTTCCTTGGAAAAATTATTTTACTATATGAAACAAAATTCTAAGCTGTAAAATTAGTGGTGCCCCCCCCCCCTCCGTATACACAGCAAAACGTTTTAGCTGTTACTGTTTACAGACCTCTGAAATTCAAACCAGAACGAGGTGAATGCCAAATTGGAGTTGCAATAGAATTGAACAAATAATTAGAAGATTGTGAAGTAATATCATAGACAAATTTAGCGTACTTTTTTTGCGGAAGCGTATATTTCTTTGTTTTGTCTCACATTGCTTAATGAAGAAAGTTTTAATACTATTTATGCATATATTTCTTTATTTTGTCTGACATTGCTTAATGAAGAAAGTTTTAATATTATTTATGCATATAATCGCATACATGTTGTTTGCAGAACATCTTACGACATTGTGGGCGGATGTAGTGGATGGTTACATAGGTATACGCCGTATACCTTCTGGATTTTTTTAAGAAGTGGCGTATATCCTCTGTTTCTCAATAAAAGCAATAGAGTATACCCTATCCATGAACTTCCATGACGTCAGCTTATGCCATCTGCTATGTCTCATACTTTCTGCATTTTTTACGACCACAACACTGGTTGTTTGCATATATATTTTATTGTCTCTCATTTATTTCGATTGACTTATTCCCATTTCAAGTAGAGATATTTTGAAGAATGTAGGAATCCATTAATGTTAGCAACATACAGAGAATGTAAGTGCAGAGTAATGGCTCCTAAGTTTTTACGAAGTTGCGTGACATTTAAGAATTAAAAGCAATTATTTTTAAAGCGTCTTATTGGTGGAATGCAAGTTACATCGACCGTAGAAAATACACATAGCGATAAATGTATCATTGACGAATTTATGAGAAACAAAGTATCATACCGTTTTACGCTATTTTTGAACAGAAAAATGTGTTTCTGATGACTCTTATATTGTCTATTTGGATAGTATATGTGATCGCAGCATTATATCCTATACAATAAAATAATGTACTTATGCTTTATGACTGTTCGTTTAGTAGTAGTTATATACTATTAGAGACGTATGATCGAATTCAACATCATGGTTATTTTTCTAATATTGGAGGGTGGCCAAATACTAGTGAATTTAATATTTTACACAAAGAATATAATCTTGAATGAGAGGGTTGAATATACTAAACATATTTTATTCAGCATAAACAAAACTTAGAAAACCCCATTGTGAGCATAATTTTACAATGAACAGTATCGATGAACTAATCTCTGGAAACCAAAAATAATATTAATTAATCAACTACTGGTGCAGTCACCCTTATTTAATTTGATAGAAATTTTGATAATTTTTTAAATTATTAATTTTACAAATTTCGAGTTATTTTTAAGATAAAAGTTATTTTTATGTGCATATCAGCATTCAATGACTTAAAAAAATTTAAATATTCCTTTCATGTCCCGTGAAACACTATTGATGCTATAAATTCGCCTTTTACTTTTTTCTAAAAGTTTTATGCTATTCGTTAAATGTTACAAAATTATACTTAGAATAAATTAAAAATGTTTTATGCATTCATCCCACCCAAAAGTCTTTGTGCAAAAAATTACTACATGAAAGCATATTCAACATAATTTTCCTCACTTTAAAAAAAACATTTTTGTATGCAGGTAAAAAGTATATCTGAACTAAAAAGCACTTAGTGCTTCTAGCATTTTTTATCTGTATACTTTTCTATTTGCAATTCATTCTTTAGTATTGTAATGCAAATGTAGACTTTCAACTACTCAAAAACTTTAGCATCTTCAATGTATTTTGCGGTATGTTTCATTTATCAGTACCTCTGGGGACTATTTTTAAATTCTATCGCATGCCTACTTTATTATAATCTAACTTTTATCATAAAATGAAAGAAAGAGATTGAGAGTTGAAAATTTACATAGAAAAAAATGTATTGATTCAAATTATTTTAAAATAAAAACTAGTTGGATGTGCCAATCCCAAAACTTTCTTCTATCTCAAACGTACATTTTAATATTTTTAAAAAATAGTTACTCATTTTAGTGTTTTAATAATTTTAAATCAATACCATACCAACTTTTGTTTTCATCTTAAATTTCTGCTTCAATCAATTAATCGGAGTAAAAACGAATTTCCGTCTCTAAACGAGCCGACGAACAATAGAATGATAGGCAGATTTTTTTTAATTCAGGGAGCACCTATTTTCCTTACCAAAAAATAATTATATACAAAAATTTTAGTTCAGTTCTAGGATTAACTTCATACACTTTTAGGTGGTGCAATATAAAAAATGGCATAAAATTGGCTATTGCAGCGCTCCCTTCTGGCGGATTTTTTTCAAATTCAGGGAGGACCAACTAGCCATAGCCATGCACTTACACAAAAAATTTGGTTTAATTCGATGCATAACTTCATATACTTTTGGCCGGTAAAATATTGAAAATGGCACAAAAATCGCGATTGCAGCGCGTCCTTTTGGGGGATTTTTTTTCAAATTCAGGGAGGACCAACTAGCCATAGCCATACACTTACACAAAAAAATTGGTTCAGTTCGATACATAACTTCATATACTTTTGGCCGGTACAATATTGAAAATGGCACAAAAATCGCGACTGCAGCGCCCCCTTCCGGCCAAATATTTCAAAAATGAAGGAGGACCTGCTTGACACAGTTAGAAACATTCACAAAAAATTTTGTTCATTTCTATGCATAACTTCATACACTTTTTGATGGTAGAATGGTGACATACACACAGACACACACACACACACACACACACGGACAGGCAGACATTTTGTAAAAACAGGTTTTTTGGAATCTCTGATCCCTAAAACGTGTAAATCCGTCGAAAAACGGAAGTCGAAAAAATTTCGAATACAATACTTTCTTCTATTGAAGATAGAAAAAAGTAATAAAAAGGGCTCCTGGAAAGCTTATTCATGATTTTGGAACGATTCGACACATTAGAAAAGTTATTTGTAGCGGCACTTAATTTTTACTCTCTTCTATCTTCAATAGAAAAAAGTATTGTAATCGAAATTTTTTTCGACTTCCGGTTTTCGACAGATTTACACGTTTTAGAGGTCAGAAATTCCAAAAAACATGTTTTTACAAAATGTCTGTCTCTCCGTGAGTCTGTGTGTCTGTGTGTCCGTGTGTGTCTGTGTCTGTCTGTGTGTATGTCGCTATTCTACCATCAAAAAGTGTATGAAGTTATGCATAGAATTGAACCATTTTTTTGTGAATGTTTTTGGCTGTGGCAAGCAGGTCCTCCTTCAATTTTGAAATATTCTGCCGGAAGGGGGAGCTGAAATCGCGATTTTTGTGCCATTTTCAATATTGTACCGACCAAAAGTATATGAAGTTATGCATCGAATTGAACCAAATTTTTTGTGTAAGTGTATGACTATGGCTAGTTGGTTCTCCCTGAATTTGAAAAAAATCCGTCGGAAGGTGGCGCTGCAATCGCGATTTTTGTGTCATTTTCAATTTTGTACCGACCAAAAACATATGAAGTTATGCACCGAATTTAACCAAATTTTTTGTGTAAATGTATGACTATGGCTAGTTGGTCTTCCCTGAATTTAAAAATAATCCGCCGGAAGGGGGAGCTGTAATCGCGATTTTTGTGCCATTTTCAATATTGTACCGACCAAAAGTATATAAAGTTATTCATCGAATTGAACCAAATTTTGTGTGTGTGTGTATGACTATGGTTAGTTGGTGCTCCCTGAATTTAAAAAAAATCCGTCGGAAGGGGGCGCTGCAATAGCGAATTTTATGCCATTTTCAATATTGCACCGCATAAAAGTGTATGAAGTTAGTTCTAGAACTGAACTAAATTTTTTGTATATTTTTTGTATATTTTTTGGTAAGGAAAGTACGTCCTCCCTGAATTTGAAAAAAAAAATCTGACTATCATTCTATTGTCTATCGGCTCGTGTAGAGACGGAAATTCGTTTTTACTTTGGTTAATTGATTGAAGCAGAAATTTAAGATGAAAATCAAAGTTGGTATGGTTGAATTAAAATTATTAAAGCAAGCATTAAAATGAGTAACTATTTTTTTATATATTAAAATGTACTTATGAGATAGAAGAAAGTTTTGGGATTGGCACATCCAACTAGTTTTTAATGGATTTTTGCATCCCTTCTCATATGTATGTCTGTCTCGTAAGATGTTGTATAAGGAAAAAGTGTTTTACAAACAAACAACCCAATTAAAAAATCCTTTCATTTTCTCCACCAATCTGACAACCTCATCATCTTTCGTATGCCCTTTTGCGCTTAGTAACACGGAATTTTTGCCCAGAATGACATTAAATGCTAGCCTTTCCTTATTGAAACACAACTTATCAATGAACTGACATATGTTATTTGTATTGTTGCATTGCATTTAAAATGTTCAATACATAGTTCAACAATCTAATACAGTTATAGATAACAGAAACATTTCTTTTCCTAATATTTAAAAATGTTTGTTTAATATATTTTTTTCCTGAAAAAAAAATTCCGAAAAATGTTCTGGTTATAGATTTAAACAAAAGCATGACTAAATAATTTCATATTTTCTCTTTTACTTTCTGTTTAAGTGTTAAAATGTCGAATTATAACAAAAATGCCATTTAATAGCTCTTAATAATAAAATTTCAATGCTTCTAATGGTCGAATTGAAATTGATAATAAAATTGTACGAATTTTAAAGAAATGGAAATTATGTAGGCGTAATTAATTCATTTTAAATCCATATATAACTGCATCATACATTAATTATACATTTAAAAATAGTTCATGTATGACATTAATAAAACTACAGCGTCTTGAACATTGCTCAGCTCATGTTTTATGTGTAGTCTGACTAATCTTACATTTTTTAACTTGTCTCTGTAAATAAATGAATTATAAAATGTATATATCACGATACGAACATTTTTTTAAACATAAGTTACTAATATGTATATCGTAACAAATTAAACAAATTTCGTGGAAAATGGCTAAAAAAAAAACGGGGTGGTAAATGGAGAAAATTAGAGTTCAAAAACACAAAAATGACTAGTCATACAATGTCGGTTTTCTTCTCTGTAGGGGAAGATCTGATAGCTCTGGACACATAAACTAAACTCATAAAATTTTGGATATGATCAGAATTAAACTTTTATTTTGAAACTATACACTAAATAAAACATATAACTTATAATTCTATTTAAATAAGTCTAGTCTAGTTAAGTTCTTTAACTTAATTTAAAACCAAGTTTAAAATTAGTCTTTAATTTTTAACAAATATATTTTTGGCGGGTAATCCCAGACATACATAATTAACAGTGCTGAAGCCACTCTTTTGCGTTATATATATCGCAATAATAGTAAAGCTGCAAAAGATCGATGTTCACACGTGCTTCATGAGCCCAAACTTTACATTTATGACATTGCAACTAAGCTTCTTAAAAAATTTCGGCAAAAATGATGCATTCTGAAACCGGGAGCTTTGTAAAATTCTGTATAATCTTTCATTTTCTTGAATGCCTTTTTCGAAATACTTTTATTGGCTGCAAGTTCATTGGCTCATTTAGTAGCTTTGGAAGATATTAAATTAGTACCGTAATTTCGGGTGTATAAGTCGCGGATCAAACAATTCTTTTTGGACCCAGAAATCTTATTTAGCGATTGAAGACAAATATTTACGTCGATCTAAGTAGTAACATTTGTTTCTTAAAAAATTCTGGGTCGAAAAAGAATTGTTTGATCCGCGGCTTATACACCCGAAATTATGGTAAATACCAAGTCATTCTCTCTACCCAGAAAATGGCCGAAGGTACCCGATGGAATTGCATTTGATATCACCCGTCAATACCGATTTAATATTTTTATCTATCAAATAATAGCTATAAATGCAACGATAATAAAAGACTTATACACTAATAATTAATCTCATATAGGGATAGACATTGGTTGGAAAATCGGATGCTAACATAACATGTTGTGGAGATAGTGTATAATTCAGTTTTAATGCTTTTATTATTTAATCTTTCAACATAACCTCTGTCTCTTAAATAAAAATATGCCTTACTTTGAATTTTGGTTAAATAGCATTAGAATTATCTGAACTTACTCAGTATCTGAATATATATACCTTTGTCAATGTCATTCTGTTTAAGCCATGTTTCCAAACTGGTGACCATTAGATGCGAATTCTATCAACAACAACCTTAAAGATGCTGCCATAATGTCCACAACAACAACATTCTTCGATTTCGAACAATTCTTACACATTCAAAATTATGGCGATAACTGTGAAAACAATGAACAAAATATAACTATTATTGATTTTGAAGTTAAATTAAAATTTCACTGAATTGAAACTAATAAATTACTGTAATGAACACTTGTTTGAAACTGTATATAGCATGGCATAACAGATCACTGTATATAACACTGTATTGAAATTAATAAATTATTTATAGCATCATATAATAAAATGCATTCCCTCTCTCTATTTTGTTTTTCTTTTACAAATCTTTTACCTATCATTTATGCCTATTGCAAATGCAGATAAACTTGTTTTGAAAATATTGAAATGCCGATATAATAAGTTAATACCGGATATTTTCCAGTTGGGATAACTAATACCTATTTAGCTTGTCATTATATGTAAAACTATAAATTTTAAGACGTTGCCAACCATAAGAAATAGCCATTATGTGAAAAACATTTTTGAGTCAAGTATTCTCATTTTAATCACGATCTTTAAATAATATATGTGATGTAGAAACAGTTTAAGAAATGTATTCTCATTACTTATAGTTACATTTAAAATGTATCGTTTCAGTTTATGTTAAAAATGGAGACTATTTGTCGCAAATATCTATTCAAGAGATAATAATTCAGGCTGCATTTGATAATGAATAGTTGTGACAGTTTGAGTTTAATTTGCCATTAAAATAAAATTCTTAGCAGTCCAGAAAGCAACATAGAGAAAAAAGCAGAAACTTTGATGAAAATAATTTAACTCTGCAATAAGTATACCTAGACTTGTGACTTGCTTTCAATTTTGTTTTCCTTTAGAAAGTACATTCCTTTAGATAATTCCTTTAGTTTAGACATTTGAAATGTATAGTCTGCTTCCTTCCCATTATGACGTATATATTTCTTATGGGTTATATCGTACGCAAGTGGACCGTTAATTTTTAATTAGGATTATTATAAATTTGTATTTATACAAGAGAGTTTTTCTTGTGATTGTGAGTATGCCATTTCAGAATTGAGAGAATTTTTTAATACTTTCTTCAACCACTACTTGTATGTGTGTTCTTTTTCCTTTTGAATATAATTTTACCTTGCAGATTAATGAAAAATTTAACAATCTAATTGCCTTTCATTTTCAACTGATATTATATGAAAGCAAAGTCTCCTTTGTAAAAATAGAAGTAGCCCTGATTCTTCTTTTTAATATTAGATTGACTTAAGTTGGGCTCTCGAAAAGCTTTTTATCTTTAAAGGCGTTTTGCATTTTCTTCATTTATGGTGTATTTAAGAAGTTACAAAGTAAAACGTTTTCTGAAACGACAGTGTAAAAAAATTATATTGCGTTACTTCATAAAATTGATGCCAGCTCTGCCTCCAGATTATGGTGTAATTTTTTTCACTTAATATGTGGTGTAATTTAAACATATATTACTGGTGTAACATTACAATGTTATACCGGTTATATCGGTTAAAGTACTCCATAAAATTGGAAACACCACGGCTGCCATCAATTCTATAATGTAATATTACACAAACGTTTTACAGTATATTTATCTTAATGCATCAATTAAAAAAAGGATATGATTCCTGGCAGATGATATGAAAATGTTCACTTATGTTATTATATTGTTTAATTTATCTCGTTAATGGATTTATTATTTATTTTTGAAAAGCAATAACCTTTTTAGAAAAACAACTTTGTGCTAATAATGTTTATGTTGACTGCATTTTCGCTAATATTCGTAAGACCTTTGCTACATTATAGCCAAAATTTTCCAACGAGTACGTATGTTTTGCCAATATATCATAAATGCAGGTAAAGAATAGTTCCCTCCTTTGAATATTTTCAATGTAAACTACTGCTTAATAGTTATTAGTATTTTAATGCATATGTATTTGACATAAAGCTACAATATTTACAGGAGTGAGACTTCATTACGAATATTTTCCAACATAAAGCAAAATATAATCAATATTGGTATTTCATTGAATGCAATTCTAATGAATGCAATATTGAAGCGATATTGGTTTGCTATTTGAAAACATCAGCACTTTAATCTGTGCTTTGCACCAGTACTTTAATTTACATGTGCGGTTGCATAGTAATATTTAAACTCGAGATCGACCTAAAATTAAATTTCGTTTTCGTTTTTAGCAAAAATATTGCTGAAAATTTGGCTGGAATTACTTGTATTTCAAAAATCTTGTATCATTCTTCGGAAATTTTCAACATTGTTCATCGATTTGAGCAATATAGTCTCAAATGAGACTATTTATTGCTGTGAACTTCATTAATTAATATTATCAGGCATGATTGACTATAAAGCAAATTATAAAGCAATTAATTCATGCATGATTAAACTTTTTCACGTGCTCATTAAAAGCTACAAACATAACAATAATATAGAATTTTCAATTTGAAACTGCAGAAGTGTTTCGAATTTCTTTTTGAGAAAATTCTAGCATAACAGGTGATCATTTACAAAATTCATCGTAAAAGATATATCGAGCTGTGTATATCTAAAACTAAAATATTTTTTTTATTAACTGAAACTCGTATAATTAGAAAATCTTTCTGCGTCGTTGATGAATTAACTGCATTTTATTTTATATGAAAATAAAAATTTTTTTGTCTAAGGCACAAAAAACCAACCTGGGCCACACATATAATTAATAATTAATTATGCATCTTTAATAAATATGTATACCTAACTAAACATTATGCATATTTAATAAATACGTATAATTAATTAATTAAAAATTATGTATATTTATGTATGCATTACTTACTTTAAGGGGACACAGTAGCTTGAAATTGATGAAAACATTGATTTTCTTTTTTTAATATTAACTGAAAGCTTCTTTAATTGTAAATATTTTGAGGCCTCATTTTTACCTATACGACAACTCTGTCGTGAGATATTGTAAATTTTGTTAATAGATCCAGCGCAAATTCTCATACAAATGAAAACTTTAACCTTTTATCTACCGAATTATGAATTCATGAAAATTTTACATTTTAAAGCATTTTACGCAAATTGTTTAAACTAAATTAAAAGATTTACATAATCATTTAATATATATTTGAAGGATTTTAGATGGATTGAAGGATTTAGAAGGATTAATTAAATTTGAATTTACAGGGATTTTGAGCAATATTTATAACTCCATTCAAATCTTTTATTTTAAATTGTTTTCTTTTTATTTTGTAGAATTATAAAATGTGCAAATATGATGTTCTTACAATATAAATATAGAATGATTTCCGAGTTGAAAAATCCCCCCCCCCCCTCCCTCAGCGCCAAGAAAGCTGAAAAGAAAAAACAAAGTTAAGCGAAATCATTCTTTTAAATATATTTTTGTTTTGTAGAACCAACAATGCTTTTGGAACAATATAAAGTAATCTATCTGAAATTCATTCTAAACTAATTTATGCATTGAAAGAATTTTATAATAAGTAATTTTAATGGTACTTATAAGTACCGTCAGTAGATAAAGGGTTAAACTGATTTTTCTCTCTGTTCATATTTTTATAACTTGCTTATTTGAAAAATACTAAGGCTTTTTTGCTAATTTAGATAGGGGTTTGATTTTTTTTTATTTGTCGTCCATGTTGTATTTTACATTTTTTGTATGGATTTAACAATCAAGTTTATAGTTATTATTTTAAATATTTAAATTGAAAGTTTGTTGAATTTTTTTAATTTTTTGTTATACACGAGACAAAAAAATCATATTTAATGTAAAATCTAATATTAAAAATCCATGCACAGTTTTATGTAGTATATTCTAATAAATGGGAAAAAAAATCGAAGCTGAAGTATTCATATTTTAAAAAAGTAGTAGGGATTTTTAATAAGTTAATAAAAAAAGCTGCTTAAAATAAGCTACCTTATAAGATCTTTTTCTTTAATTTTCTTTAATTTTTAATATTAAACATTGTGCCATCCCATATGCTACAGTATCATTCAAAATTGAAGAAATGGTTTCAAAGATACTTTTTTTAAACTACAATTTAATTATTTAAAAAAATGGGGACATTTCCGTTTTCGTTTTTGGCCAAAAATAGGAAGATCACCGAAATTTGATTTCGGCCTTAAAACCCTGTTTCGATCGATACTTATTTTAAACATACTTTTGAATCAATTTTACTGTTTGTTTAAATAGAAGCTCATTGCACCTGCTATCTAATTTCAGACTATCATGAGGAACTTAGTTCGAAGATATGTGACAGAAGAGCAACGCAAAGCAGATAATCAGGGTGTCACAGAAGATGATGTGAACGAGATCAAGCAGGATATCTCATCTTTCCGTTATGAATTAACGGAAATTCTCAGAAATTCAGGTTTCAATACTTCAGCCTCTAAAGGACAAAGCAGTAAGCAGACATAGTTCGCTCTATAATAAAATCGCTCTAAAATGTTGATCAGATTTTCTGTAATAATATATTAAATATGTTTTTCATGTATTTGGAGTTCTATATTTTTTGTTATTTACATTGAAAACATTCTTATCGTATTATTTTAAGGGGATCCGGGACACATTTTTAAATTAATTTTTATTTATTGAGTTAAAATTTTGATTTTTTATTTGGGGGGGGGGCGAGGGATGGTTAACCATATTATTTGAAAACAAAATCCTATGATAAAACTTTCATAATTTTTTTTTATTCAATTTTTTTTAATTTTTTTTACAACAGTGGGGTAGTTTAAAATCATTATGTCTGCAATTACTTGTAGAATTTAAATTTTTTTTTCACTTAAATAAACAGAAATATTTGTTTTAATTTTGATTCAGCATATTTGAAAATCTTAATGAAATATTAAATGAAAATTAATGATATTTCAAGTAAAAATTTGAAAAAAAGTACTTAACTTTTTAAAAAATAATATTTTTAGAAATAAGTATTTTTTAAATTTGCAGAATTAAAATTAAAGTAAAACAATTGAAAAAGGTATAAATGGTTGAAAAATTCTTGATTAACTTCTTCGGCTCCTGGGTCCCTATTCGGGGACCTCTATTCCTTTACTTGTGAAAGCTAAAATGTCTTTTTTTGTTTTGTTTTGTTTTGTTTTACATTTTTGCATCATTTTTTACTAATTGAATATTTTTTCGTTGAATGCAAACTAATAAAGGCCTGCATATAGGCTGAATCCCTCATAAACTAAATATTACTTTCATCTGAGCTTGCAAAATGTCTAAAAATGTATAAAGACAAAGTGACCATGCAAGAGATAAATTTTCATAAGTATTTAATATAAATATTTTTCGATTAATTTTTTTGAGGATTTATTTACTCGTCTAAAGCACTTAAATTAGTGATTGCGTTAATTTAGGTTAATGGTTATTAAATCGATGTTTTAAGTTGTTTGTAGTTTTGGATTCATATTATTTTCTGGTTTCTTTTTAAAAAAGCCCCCCCCCCCCCAAAAAAAAAAAAAAAAAAAAAAAAAAAAAGGAAGAAAACGAGCATTTTAAAAAATTACTTTTCTTGTACAAGTGAAATTTCAGGAATTTTACTATTAGTTTTTACCATTTAGATTATTGAGACCAATATTTATTAACCATGAAAATATAGCTTAATGATTTTATCTTTAATAGGTTCTGGTGGCAAGAAAGGTCGCCAAAAAGAACGTCGGTTGATGAAAGGATTCGACATTGGATTAGTCGAAAGTTCTATTCAAACAACCCCGGAAGTTAGTGTGGACGATACCACTAATAATCGTTCCCCACAAGGTCCACGGTTAGCTACCATTGCCAAAATAGCTACAAGAAAAGCTAAAAAAGGACGATGGGGTCATATTGTAGAAGCTACAAAACATGCAAGAGCAGCTTTTTCGCGAAGTAGGAGCGAAGACTCCTTGAGCAGCCAAGGAAGTTCAGAACACCCAAGTAGAATGGGCTGTTCAAGTAGGAATGGTTCCAGCAGCAGCAGCGGTGGTATAGCAGAAAGCACAACAGAGCAGTCGAAAAAGTCTTCAGACGTTCCCGTCAAAAGATCACTTTTCGCGCGCAAGTTCGGCAATTTGGCGCTTAGTACTAGCAGACTAAGGTTAGCCTTTATGGACTCTGACAAGTCGTCGTCGCTTGACAGCCATTGCTCTAAGAATCGTGTAGGAGACAGTAGTGCTGACGGAAGAGGCCAGGCACAAAGGACAGTCAGTGCGCCCTTCAGTCAGTGGCTAGTAGCGAAGAGCACGTCCATGGACACTCTCGGACATCAGCATCACTCTCTCACACCCGCTAGAAGCTTATCACCCATTCCAAGTTGTGCCAGTTCTAACGTGCCTACGCCCAGGAGTTCAATAACGGGACAACCAGACGCTAATTCTCAGAGAGGGTCAGCTCCTGGGAGTCCTGCGAGTGAACAGCAGCAGCAGAGATCGCAGAATGCTGCGAAAGTGTTCATCCCGCGAAGTTTTGGGATTGAGACTGTTAACTATTCACCAACAACTGGATGGATTTGAAAAACAATTAATGCTGCTATATTTATTAATTTTTCATGCAAAGAAAAGGACAATAAAGCTCTCACGTTAATGCGTTTTTTTTAAATACATTTTTGTGTAAATAGCATTTTTCTAAAAGATTTTTTTTTATTATTATTTAAAAAAAAGTAGAATTATTTGCAACTTTAAAATTGAAACACAATCAAATTTGGACTTTATTTATTTTATTTTATATTTTTGAGTAATGTTCAATTTAATTGATTTTACCTTTAGAGAGACATTTAATGCAGTTGCCTTACGTGCGAGAATATTTTATAATAAGAAATTTAAACTTTTTTGACACACATTATTTTTATAATATTGAAGAAAGTCACCATATTTAAAATTTATAATGAATGATATATTGTGTTAAGAATTTATTACTTATTTCATTTTATTTCATTTATTTGTTTTTCGAATCTTAGAATATATAACGCACATTGTCTCAATGGTAGGTTACAATGATAAAGTCATGTCAACTGGAGGTCATTTGATTTTTCTTCGATATAAAATTTAGTTTTTATTTAAATATTTAAACTTTTATTATAATGTCCAAAATACAAATATTCTTTACCAAACATACTTCAAACAAAAAAGCACAACACATAAAAGGGGATACAGTATCTTTGAAACTTTTTTTTTTCAAATTTGAATAATGTTGTAATATCTGTGGTTGCATTATATTACATAATTATTCGCAAATATAAATTTAAAAATTCATGAAAAACATTGTAATTATCTAGTAATTATGATTTAGCTTTACATTCATGTATTTAAAGAGGCAGAAGTTTTCCACTCTGCGAAAATTCTGATATTTCATTTAGACTTACTAAGGATTTTCATTTTTATTAAACCAGATAAAAAGGATTTTCTTAATTTAAAAATTAATTATATTAGCAAATAGTTTTGTTACATTTTTATGAGATTTAAACGTAGCAGTTTTAAATAAAAACACGTTAAATTTCCATTCACCTTAAATATATTTAACTATGGAAATGTAACTAGTGCAGCTTACATGGATGCATAAATGAATTTGCTGACAGATTCTGTAATTATCAATATAATAATGAAAAATCATCCGTTAAAATATAGAGAAAAAACAGCTACTTTTATTTACGCACATTAATTTATTTTAAAAAATAGCTCAAATTATTACAAATACTGATTTTCAGATAGAATTTAGTTCTCGACTCTCTATATATTAATATTTTATAAACTTAACATTTTTTTAAACTTTTATTCCTTTGAACATAATATACGCTGATATTATCCTTCCATTAAATTTCTATTTTAACGTATCAATAATGCGCCACAATTTATTTCCTCTCATTAACTTAGAGGTTTGTTGTCTTTTTCTAAATTAAAAATATTACTTCGTTTTTCGATGATAAACTGCTTCCGTATGTTTTGTACATATAATATACCACGATGTTTCTCTATGTTTATTTTATTGGAATATGAATTATTCTAAAACTTTCACAGTTGAATTTATAATTTCAGGTAAGTTGAAAAGAAGGAAAAGTTTTTACTTTTTTAACTTATTACTTTATTTTTTATTTTTATTTATAAATAAGTTTTTTAAATACTTTTACCATTCCTTTTTTGTTATGGAAAACCTTGTATAAGGATATAATAATTGCATAAACTGATGAATCTTTACAGTTTATCAGAATATTTATGGGATTTATAAATACAAAATTTAGCTCAATTGATACTCAGCAAAGTGAATTATGAAATGTAATTATGTATAAGAAAAAAATATTTATAGACATTTTACAATGCTGCTTTATACGTATCTAAAACATCAGTGAAAAGAAAATGGTTGAATCTTAAAATAACATTATAATATTCAATTAATTGTAATTTTATGTAAAAAAGTAATACATAACTATGTGTAAAGTATTTCCTAGCACTATTTTTTACAAAGTAAACAACAATGTTGATCTAATTTATTTTCATACTATAAGTTTAAAAATTCAAACCTTTACATTATAAATAATATAATGTAATATGTTCAATGTATAATGTTCAGTAATATAAAATTAAAAAGTCGCTGAAAAAGTAGAATATTATACCAAACATATACAAGTTTTGGTAAAATATATTATATTTTACCACCAAAATATTTTATATGAAGATTTCTCTTTAACTGTATTTGACTTATTTTATTATTATATATTTGCAAAATTATGTCTTCTGATTCTTTGTTCATGTCCGCACTCGGCTGTATTATATTTTATGACAATGAAAGTATGAACACATAGTTTTAATTGTACAAAATCCATGTAATTATATTTTGCTTTCGCAAAATTAAGTTCAACTAGAGAAATGCTCAAATACAAAGTTATATTGTTATCTATATCATTTACTTTTCGGTTAAAAACGTGAGGCAGCAAATACATAAATTAAATTGCCAATATAACTTAAAATTTTCTTTTAACATATGCAGTTTTTTTCTCTTCTCTGAAATATATGCTACAAAATTACGTAATAAACATATCTTAAAAGAGGTTACATCTTTTTTCAGAAAGTTTTAACATCTTAAACAATGGTGCTAACACCTTAATGTAATCTTAATGTCCATACATCTTAATAAAAATATTTTTTTCTACAGCTAAATTTGAATAAATGTTTCTGACTATTCACTTTTTTTTTTCAATTATTGTACATGCCTATTTTTAAACTTAGAATCAAAATCTTTAATATTATTTAGTTAATAATTTTATGAGGAAAGCAATTGTAAGTTACACAATAGTGTAATCAGATATTTCCTTTACAGTACTTTTTAATTAAAAAAAGAGAAACAGATTAAATGTCGATTTGTTTGTCCTTAATTAGCTAGGTTACGAATAATTTTATTGGATTTTTGAGATGAATAATAACTTCAATTATATTTCTTTGATATAATTGTTTTGTTATGATATCGAAATATAATTTACGTAACACTGAGTTTTTAAGAAAATATTAATTATAACGTCAAGAAATTAAAGCAAAACCACTTCTGATCACTTATGAGGTCTGTTCCGAAGCTATCGAGTCACCTAGAACAAATATCGATATTTATTTAGTAAAGTAGCAAGATACAAAGTGCGTTGCAGTTAAGTGGATAACACCTCAATTATTAATTAAGTTCTTTAATAGCACTGTTATCACAGTTCAAAAGAATCTTTAATACTTTTGGGGAAGTTGCGAGTAACTGTAGAATATGTCGCTGACAAAATCGCGAAATTGTATCTTGTAGTTTCTGTCGTAAGCTTAACGAAGAAATCAGAAATAGCTGTTTCATACTATTTAGTGAAACTTTATTCAAAACAAATTTGTAAATGTAAGCGCATTTACACAGTGTTTTTGCTTATCTAATCATCTCATTAGGTATAATGCACCCTTGCTTCAAATTGCCACAACTGAGAATTTGGATTGTTTAAGTATTGATTGCCCTTATAGTATTTGATTTTTACGTTTCGACCAATCATCTAAAGTACCAAACAATGCACTTAAAATCCAGCAATAAGGTAGCAGTTGTGTTTGCAACATTGAATGGATAAAATCTCGTGTATAATGCGATGATAAGGCAAGTTATAGCATAACGTAAAACTTAGTATTAATTGGGATTTTCACGACAGTGTGATATCGCTTTCGAAGGTGATTTAAATTTTTGAAGGAATAGGAAAATCACAAGATGCTTCTTGTAGCTTCTACAATATTAGTCACATAGGCATTCTTTCTATAAAATCAGCAACGATTCTTCTTTAAATTTTCCGGCTCATGTTTTTAGAATAGACATGTCTGTAGTTGCACTGATCGGTAAAAAAAAAACCTTTTTTATCAACCTGAAAAGAAAAAAAAAAAAAAAAAAAAAAATGTGAATTATATAGATCGGACATTCCTAAACCTAAATATCGCATCCCAATTGTTCTAGGACGTAACGTTACTTCGAGAAAGAGTTTTATAATGAAAACAACCAATAAAGGAATGTTATATGAGTGTAAAATTCTGGAAAACAGAATGTCGTTTTTCTCTCATTTCAATAACATTTAAATAAAATATGCCAGGAATATCTATTTTCTTGAAATTTGTCTCATGTATTGATCTTTTGATACCGCACTAACCCAGCTATCTCTAAAAAAAAGCATTTACTTTCTGAATTCCATTTTGAGCTTTAGTACTACATACAATACATTAAATTAAAAAACAAGCTCGGTCACCTAAAAAATAATACATGATAAGGTAATTTCTTTACTGTATTTCTATTTATCATTGTATAATCTACTAACTAATCCAGAAATCAACCATTCTTTATTGGATTTTTTTTTTTTTTTTTTTTTTTTGGCGCCGGCCAGTGTTGTTTATTTATTGATGTTTGCCGGTGTCCTTTCTGTATAGAACTTTTTTAAAGGAATAATATAGCCTTCAGCATTTTCTGATTTTCTGATCCTAGCAGATATCTCTTAACATTTGTCTTCAAGCAATTTTTGTTGATATCGATATTGTTTAAACCGCATTTTATTTGAAATATACTCGTAGTATTTTCATAATCACACAAATAAATTTTTGCAGGATAGACCAATATCACTTGAAACTTGTTGCTTATGTGCTGTTCTAACCGCTAAGTGATTGAAATATGACTGTCATAAAATCACTATTATTATATGCGCTTATTCCAATGCCTTCCACTCCTACATAAAAAGAGGCTTGTACATAATTTTTAATATTCACTGATATTTTAGCAGAAATATGTCTAATTTAATCGCAGGAATTGTACCATTTAATAAGATAAAATTATTATGCAAAATTACTGGTATGAAATATCACGCTCGTCGTGTAGGGATTAAATTAGATGCAGCGCGATTAGTATGAATGAACTTCTACTGGACGCGAATAGTAAAACAAAACATACATAATATATCATTGCTCTCAATATATTGCGGAAACCGTTATTCTGATTGGCTCGATATATTCAAGACAGACCAATAAATTTTCATTCTAACAACCTACTTAAAAAATTTGTAAATGAAGTTAGCAAAGTATAAAAGCAAACTTTGTTTTGCTTTATATCTGGTAAAGTTTTTGCTTAAATATTTCTTGTGTAATTACTATTACATTTAATATGTAATTGTTCTGTTCCTGCTTCCAATCATTTTATCTTAAGTGACACACTGAATTCCAAACGAATTCATTTTTATAGAAATAAGTTAGTAAGGTTTTATTACATTACATATAAGTTTTCAATACAAAAATAATATTTGGTTGTAGGTAAATAGAAAGAAAATCTATATTTAAAAAATTCTATTTCATTTTTAAAACTACTCAATAGTGCCTGAAATCAACATAACTTTTACGAGTAAATTTGAATAGTTTAAAAAAGTGATAAATATGATTTTAGCGTTCAGTTTATTTAGATAAATTTACGTTTTATTTTGTTAAATAGGGGAAAATATAGATTTCAGTTCATAGATAAAAATGCATGGTAGCTCATCGATTCAGGTATTTTACTGAAATTTTTGTACTATTAATCAATACAGTGCTATATCAAGCAGAGTAGCTTTGAGCTGTTTTTAATTTAGCAACTTTATACGAGGTAAATAGATTGTTTCAAATAATCAAAGCGAAAAGAAAAGATGTAACCAACAAAACATGTGATATCGAGATCTTACTTTGGTAAAATTTCTGGGATTGTATAGCATTGTTTCTGACAAAACTATTTTAACAGAAAAATGCATTAAAATGAAAGATAATTCAATTGTGTTTATTTTAATGTTATTAAACTTGTTATTATAAAGTGATTAATTCTTTTTTAGTTAGAATTTTTATGAAGACTTATAAGTAACGCGTTTTTTTCTATTTATAAACATTATTGTTCATAAAAAAATATTTTTGTTAAATGAGGGTTTTCTTCCCCGTACAATTTGAATTCAAGAATTGTAGTTTTCATAAAACATGAATTTCCTTTGGAGGTTACTTGAAAGAAATTATTAATTTATACGCTTAACGAGAAGAAATAATAAAAATTATGCCCATAATTTTCGTACTGACTTTTCTAATTAAAAAAATAATAACAAAGCGTAGAAACTTTCTGTAAAACGGCATACGGCTTTTGTCGTAGAGAATTTGCGGGTAATATCATTCTTGTATTATATGTATAAGTTTTACATGAAAAAACATGCCTCGATATAAAAAAAAATATCATTAATTTCAGTTAGTACTTATAAAGTAAGTTTAGTAGAAAATTAATAGTAAGTTTAATTTTTTGTAAATGAAGCCATTAATATTAAAAATGTTACTTTCACACAAACTCTAGAATATAGTATTTCACTAATTACTTTTCCTTAAGTTACTTTCTAAAAGCCAAATATAAAGTTGATGCATAACTCAAATTAATCTATTTATAAAATATTAATTTTTAATTAACAAAAATGTTATTAAACGACCATTAATATATATGTATGATTTTTGGTCTTCACTATAAATATCAAGATAGAAAAAAAACTCAAAAAGTATGCTAATTTTAGTCTCTTTTTAATATATTATGTGAAAATATGTAGAAACATTCGCATTGAAAGTTGGTATATAAAATTGATAACCTATTCCCTTGCATTTCAGATGTGTTAAATTTTTATAAGTAATAAATCCTTCCAGTTTAATAAATTTTCCTCTCAGTAAAAAATTTCTAGCTGTATTGTTTTTTTAATAGTGGATTTAATAATATTTACATTTAATTTTTATAACATGCACAAGCACATTTTAGCTCATTTTAAACATGTTTTTCAAAATTGAACAGCAAAAAGTAATATTTATATTAAATGAAATATGACTAATCCAATGAAACAAGATTAATTTTGATCCAAGTTTCAAAAATTAGATCAAAATAAAATATGCAAATAGTTCCACAAATCAACTAAAATATAAGTGAAATATGTAAAATTATAAACTAGGAATTTTTCTGGAAATGGTTTTATTACGTTATATATATATATATATATATATATATATATATATATATATATATATATATATATATATATATATATATACATACATATATATATATAATATATATATATATATACATACATATATATATATATATATTTAACTAAAATTATAATGCTCTTCTTTTTTCTTGTGTATTTTTTTCACAGTCTACATTAACTAATGAACTAATGTACTTTTCTAAATTTAAGTACTTAAAACCAATCTAATAAAAATAATGCATCCCAAAAAGTATATAAAAAAATATATATTTTGAATCATTATGAAGTTTTGTATGGAAAATTTAAGTAATTCAATAAGAACAAAATAAGAACAACAGCATCAAAATCATAAAATGATAGTTTTTTGTTTGTTTTTTTAAGACAAAGTGATGTATCAATATATTTTTTGAAATATTTATTGCTATTTTTTACTTTTAAAAAAGTATAGAAAAGGTAGAAATATAAAACAAGACAGGCATAGAAACCAACTAATTACCAACTACAAAACTGTATTTTCTTTGTAAATTATGTTTTACCGTGGACAAAATTTTTAAAAATATCAAATGCTCTTTAAAATAATACCTTTTTTTAATTAAAATCTGACTTCAAAATGCATAAAATAAACTACAGATATCACATGTTTTGTTGTTCATATCTTTATGAGATGCTCGATACGAATGTTGCATATTTATAGGGCAGCTATTTCTAAAGATTTTAATCCCTACGTAAGTGTCTTCAGAAAGGAGGTATTTTCTGGCAAATAATAGTTTGCTAGCAGGTCAATAAAAGATTAATTTGAAATAAAGGTTGTATGGTGACAAGAAATGTACTTGTAAAACTATATATACTTTTAGATTATAATATCTATATTAAGATAGCCATAGACTAAAACTATCATGTGTACATATAAGAAAAGGATTATTTTAGAAGCTGTAAACAATAAATAATTTTACATTTTTTCATTCTTTTTTAATCAACGTGTCATTAAATAGCTGTATTTTTTAAATGTAAGTAATAAAGCTTGTATGACTTTCTTTATTTCTTTTTTATATAATTTTCTTGTTGAATTTTTTTCATTACTAATGAATTATTCTTTTTTTTACAAGCATTTCGAGAAAAAATCCCCATGTATGAAAGAAATTTTAATGTATTGTTAAGTAATTTAGATTTACTTTTAAATAAATAATTGTAATACTAATAACAATTAATAAATATGAAAAAAATATTTATTATCATTACAAATTAATAGTTAACAATATTTTGGTCGAATATTAATTATTACTTGTCGGTATCAGAAACATGCTGATAAAAAAATAAGGTACCAGTAATAAGTTTGTCCTGCAATTGATAAATATGATAAATATGTTTATTCCTCAATATAACCCAACATTTTGCTTTGATTTCAATTATTGTAAATTCTTCATACTGGAAAATAAAACAATTATAAGAAAATTTGAATTTTTAAACCATTTTTTTAAATTTGAAATCAGTTAGATATTACTTTAAATGAAGATTCTGACATTTTATGTATAATCTCCATGTGGTATTAGATAACCACAGATCTCCAAATGGACAAACCAATCCACAACAACTTCAGATTATATACTTTCATCTGTATAATTTTTTATAGACTAATATTAGAACAATATTTTGAATTTTTATTAAAATAGGGTAAAAAAAAAATAAGAAGTCAGTTTTCGAAATACTTAGCTGTAAAACAAATAGATAAAAAAATAGAAGTATCATAATACTGTCATACTGAGACGTATTAACTTTCAATTTAAAAATCTTGTTAGTTGTAAGAAATTCGGCAGAAGATTAAAAATAAAGGTCCAGTTTTCATTCGAATAAATTTTCTTAGTTGTAAATAATTTTGCAGAAAGTTGAAAGTTACAGAAATTTAACTAAAATTCAAATTGTTTTTAGTCGTGAAAATAATTTCTTATAAATATGTTAGAATATAATAATAATAAAATTTCTTTTTATTAAAACTTGAAAAAACTTGTTAAAACTGTTCGAAATGAAATAGTTAAAAGGAAACAATTTGTTATTTAATTTTATTTCAGCATTTTAAAAAAAAATTCAAATAACATAGTTTTATAAGGATAGTAATATAGTTAAAAGGAAAAAAACTTTTTAGTTGTAATTAAACTTTATTTAAGCGCTCCTTAAAAAATTCTAATACATATACATATATGTATATACCTTAGTAATAATTTCGAATTTTTTTACCGATAGTTTATAAATTTTATAGATTCATAAACTCTATTTCATTTATATTTAATTCTTTATACTTAAATTAATAAATTCCTTCTCATTTAGTTGCACTATCTCCTTAAATTTATTTTTAATCTACGTAATTTTCTCATTTATTACTAAATTCGTAGACACAATCAAAAACACAAAATTATCTATTTTTTTTAATGTAGGGAATAATAATTCATAATTGTATTAGAATACAGTAACTAAAAAGTTTCTAGTTTTCAATAAAATTTATGTTATACTTTCAAATACATATTTTATGCTAAATAGTTGAAAGATAATGCAATCTTCTTAAAATTTCACTAAGTTAATTAATAGATCTTTAAGGAGAAAATCACGTTGGAGACTATACATATATAACTGTATAAAAACTAAAAACACAAATATCTAAATTTTAAAAACTTCACTACAAATTATAATTTTCAAAAAAATCACAGAAAAACAAAATCTACTGTTAAAAATTATCCACGAATTGAAAAAAGTGGATAATATTAGTTTCATACTATATTTCTACTTCCTATAGAAAATTTGCCCCTTTTTCTACACTGTTAAAATTTTCTCTAAAAACGCAGGAAATAAAGCGAGAGTCTCTTAAAATTGAAACTAGTTCTCGGTTAAATGCATTCGATTGAGTTTCTCGGTCATCATTTTACTGAGATTTCTCTTATATTCAGGGCCTGACTTGCAAGTTTTTGTGCCCTGGGCACTTTAAAATTTTCGTGCCTCCTTTGATTGGCTTATTTACTGATTCTAGTCAAAAAATTAAGTTTTCGGAAAATTTGAAAAAACATTCCAGAAATATATAAAAAAAAATAATTCTTTTTATTTATAGAAATGTGCTTTTAACCATATATTGACACATATTTTTGTCATTTCATTGCATTAGTATCTCAAATACTAAATTTTTTTCAGAATTATGATTATTTAATGGAAATTAAGATAGAAATTTAGTGCCCCTTAGAAATTTAGTGCCCATGGCACGGGTCCCGGTTGCCCGTGTGATAGTCAGGCCCTACTTATATTATATTTTATTATATCCAATTCACAGTAGGGATTTTCATGTCCTTATTTTAAAAAAAATGTTAAAATTTCAATTTAAAATGCACACTTATGAAATTAATTTGAATTTTTTTTTAAATACAAAAAAAAAAAAAAAAAAAAAAAAAAAAAAAAAACTAAATTTCTAAAATAATTTAGAAAAGGAAAAATTAACTCTTTAGAGTTAGTGGGGATTTTTATCGACAATCACATTGCAATAGGAATAGATTTAATTTATTTATATCCATATTAAATCATTAATAAAAAGTAAGACATAGCACTAGCTTCCCTAGCTTAAAATGTAAGGTGTCAGGTGTGTAAGATGTAAGGTTCTTGTGTCCAGAGGTCTCGGGCTCAATCCCCAGGAGGACTATAAGTAAATTGTGTAACAATTAAAAATAAAGCAATTGAGATATGCTCGAAAAATTCAAGTTCTTTGAAGCTTGAGTGATTAGTTTTCAAAACTAGATTAAATTATTATCATCAAAAATAAGTTTACGGAGTATTGTAATTTTTAACGATATTAATTTACAGAGTTTATTGTAAATTTACAAAGTAACATCTCAGTTATTTAACAGAATCTCTGTTTTTCTAACCTCTGTAATTTTACATAAGACTTAAGAGTCCACACTACAAATTGAAAAAGGACCGGATAATAATATGAAGTCTAAGGGGATGAAATTTTCAAATATCGCTCAAATTTTAATATTTTTACTTTTTTTTTTTTTTTTTTTTTTTTTTTTTTTTGCATAGGAAAGCTGAAGACAATGTATAACCGGGCTAGTTTCTTCTTTTTCGACTTTGGTTAAATTTTTTCTTATATTGTGATAGTTTCAATTTCAGAACCGGTTCTAACCGGTTTTGAAAGTTAAAGTAATTTTCAGTTAGTAATGTGGGTTTCTTTTTCAGTGAGTAGTGTGGGTTCTTAAGATAATGAATTACCTGTAGATTCAATGTAATTTAAACCAAATATTTTTACCAGTGTAAAACAGTTAGATTAATTTAATGTAATTTATTATTTGTATTTATTGTCTCTTTGATTGATTTTTGTCTGAAGCATTAATTTTAGTTATATATTAAAACCAGATGCTTATTTAGCTAATTTTCAGGCACATCAGTCACATAAATTCTGGAATTTTTTCGATATGAAACGCTTATAACGCATTATATATATATATATATATATATATATATATATATATATATATATATATATATATATATATATATATATATATATATATATATATATATATTACGTATTAACTCGGGCTCTTCGTGTTACCAAAAAATGAGAAAAGTATGTATTTTTTTTCTTTTTTGGTTGAAAACTTTAATAGTTTTTGTTACATTTAATTTTTTTCTTTAATTATCATTTGACAAAATCAAAAACCATTTTTATATGAAAAATAAAAATTATCCATTCACATACAATTTTGAAATTTAATAAATCGATACTTTTGCATTAGCTTCATGCGGGCTGTTAAATATTTAAGAAATCGCAAAAAAATTTTCACGTTTTGCAACAGCTTTTTTTTCATTATTTTTCAAGTAATTCTGGATGTTTAAGCAGCGAATTTGATTAAAGATCAATGTTTTATTTGTATTATTGTTTTTTATTTATTTAGAGATGAAGTTTTAATTCCGTGAGTATTGGCCGTAAACAAATATTTAACTATCTATATTGATTCAATGCATATTGATTAAACTTTCGTAATGGGGCTGCATGTGATAAAGATAGATTTTTCAAAATATAAAATCGTAATTGAAATTTGTTTTAAACCACAAAATTCAGTAAAGTTTGATGAAAGTTATTACAAGTTGCCTTTAAATGAACATTTATTTCTATATTCGACGGTGTAATAATTAAAACTGTGCAATGGTTACGAATAAAAAAAAAATGTAGTAAAAGCGAAATTTGCGATTTTTTTCATTAAGTGTAACAACGTCAAAAAAAAGACCAGATTTTTTAGTTAATTATTTCTTTTTTATAATATAGATATGCATATAACAAAGTAAAACATAGAAAAACTACGATGGGATTATAAGCTCTTCATATCGAAACAGAATGATATTGATGTAACAGAAGTACATTTGCATTTCCACACATTTGATCGATATTCATACTAAACTAAATCAGAGTGGTAGTAATTTGTTGCACATTACCCATAGCACATTCTAAACTATGGGAAAATTGTCAAAACATGCTAGAAAAGAAGAAAAAATATTCCTAACTAATCGAGCGGTCAAAGCTCATTGCTTATCCTAACTATCTGCAATATTTTTGCATTGGATGTATTCTAATTCAAATAATTATAATAACAGCGATCTTATATAATTGCTTATTATAAATTATGCTCATTACTAATTTGCATTTATACAATCATATTTAATTTAAGTTGATTCTTGTCATAGAAAAATGGGATTAAATACTAAAATTAGAAAAGCTTTTTTTATCATAAATTTAAGAAATCTGATTAAAAGAGCCATTAATTATGTTGAATAATTTTAATATATTTAAAAATTTAAGTCCAAGAAGATATAAATGCATAAATGTTAATACATGAAATATTAAATTACATGAAATATTAAATTTGCATCGTAATTTATAATACGCGCAAAATGTATATTTTAGAATTCATATTTTTAAAATGCCAATATTGTCGCAATCATTTAAGAAAGAAATTTTGATACACGTGTACAGTATGTCGTTTCCTATCGTTGACCTATACCCAGCAATTAAGAGCCAGTTTTAGAAATATATTTTAAATTGAAACAGAGTTTTAGATATTGTTCTTCGAGAGATGAAAATTCATTTACTTCAAAATATTTTTTTTTATACAAAATAAACATTTCCTTTAAAAAATTAATTTCATATAAAAAGTTGATTATGCCGAAATAAATTTTGTTTGTGAAAAATACAAAATTTAACTTTTTATACGGTCCCTGGTCATAGAAGTTATTTTTTAGAAAAACCTTCACCATGATCTAAAAAGTAAAATTTTTTTTATGTGACTCAGGAATGATACTTTGAATTTTATTAATTTTTAGCATTTCCTGACACTAAATATGTTTTTCTTTTATTATTAGAATAAGAAAGCGTTGGAAATTAATAAAAGTCATAATTTCATAACACAGTAAATTTAGTGAACTGACATAGGTTTACTTTTTAAGAGCACAGAGAAAATTTTTCTTCGTGTATTTTATAAGACCCAGAGAACGTATAAAAATATAAATACGTGATTTCAAAAAAATGACATGAAAAGTTTTTCGAAATATTTTTGAAACTGGAACTATCTCTAAATGTAAATTTTTAGAAATTATCTCTTAGTAAACGATAAGAACGAACACCCTGTATATTTGAATATGTTATTCAAACAGTAAAAATATGTGAAAATGCAATCAGGAACAGTCGTTATCACTTATAAGTTTTGAAACAACAGAAAATTTTGTACTGTGTTAAATGATGTGTACTGTAATAAAATTTTAATAAAAAATGATGTAAATATTTTAGTAGAAATTTCCTACTTAAAATAACCATTAGAGTTTATTAAGTAAGCGTATTACATCAAAAATATCTATTAAGAGGAAGAAGCTCTCGTAAAATGCTTGTAAAAAAATGCAATGTACTCATAGCACTGTCTTAGTAGAATTAATTCCTTTATATTGTTCATTTTCCATCAACTCTTTCAAAGTGTTTTGAGTATGCTGTAAAATAAAATATTTATATTTCAAAGAAGAGTGTGGTTCGTTATTTATCCAATGTAAATAGTTTTTTTTTTTTTTTTTTTTTTTTTTTTTTTTTTGGTCAATAAAATGCGATTAATTAAAATAATTGTACAATTTCTACACTATTACACATATAAAAAAGAGGAAAATAGAAAAAGAAAAGAACACTTGTATTAGTGAGTAACAATTCTCCCCCCCCCCCCGATTTTGCTCACTTAATAAATGAAATATTCCAAGTGGTATTTATATACCTAATTTTTAATTAAAGAAATTATACAGTTAGAAACAATTTTAAAAAAGAATAATTTAGCCACAGCTTGTCTAAACTTAATTTTTACACTTCATTGCGTGAAAATACGACAGACATTCATGAGAAGAAAGAAGGCTAATTCTAAAATATGATAATTCTGAATCTATTTTGAAAGTTTTATGCTGATCTCATACACTTATTTTAGTTTTCATTTGAAGTTTTGTATTTATTAAGCTACTGTCACAATCGCAAATTTTTCAAACAACAAACTTTTCAGCCGACATTAACCTCAACTTTTTCCCGTTCAAGGGAAGAAAAAGGTTACAATTGTAGTGGCTAAAGTCGAAAAAAAACCTGTATTACTAGTATCAGACGTTAATATTTATCGCCTATTTGTATCAGTCTCTTTTCTCTGATTGGTTAAAATGTCGAAAGTTGGACAAAAAAGTCGCGACTAGCGGAGACTGTTTTAAAATTGCGGGAAAAAATTCCTGGATATTGTTTGCTATCACACTGGGTGTTGAGGCAATGTTTCGCAAAAAAGTTAGAGAAAATCAAATGTTAGCCCAAAAATTGCTCGAAAAGTTGATGAATCTGATAGCAGCTTCAGAAATTGTTTTTAGCACGCAATGACATTTTTAAAATAACCATCATGTAAAATTCAAACATTATATTCTAAAGTCTACCTCAACCCCCCCCCCCCCCCCGTGGTTGTCTAGAAGCACACACATAAAATATAGACTAAGCTGGAACAGAGACTGCCATCTCCGAATTTCCCACATTAATTTTGAAATCAACATAGCATTTCTTAATATCCCCCCAAAAATGTAATTTAGAAAGTTTCACTAACAAGGGCGGTGCTGGAGGGGGTCTAGGGGTGCATATGCCCGCGCCTCCTTTTCTGAGGTCATACCTAACCCTCGCATAGGAATAAAATGGTAATTTCGTCTGGTAAAGGATTTAAAATTTTAAGTAGAACTCCCACTGTATTAGGTCGGGTGAGGATAATTTTTTAATGACTAAGATTTTTAAAAAATTCGACCCGCATTAAAATAGACCTTTTTTTTTTTTTTTTTTTTTTTTTTTTTTTTAAAGGCGGTTATGTTTTGGATTCACTTTTAATCCTCACTCTTATATTTGGGTTAACCTTTTTTTCACATAAGTGTCCAGAATATAATTTCAGATTAGTCTTGCATCAAATCGAGATACATAATTTTATTTCAACCCGACTCAACTGCAGTTTGCATATTTACTTAAATCGGAATGAGTCATTACATTTTTATTTTTCTATAGAAGTTGTTTCAAAATTATATCAGAAATCTAAAGGCAAGTAGAGGAGATCTGAAAAAGTCGATTTTGCGCAGGAATGAGGATGAAGAAAAGCAACGCTGAGGCAGTAGAGAGCGCTGTTTAATTCGGCAGATAAAAACATTTTCGCTGTCTTGAATCATCATCCCCCATACAGGTTTCGAGCAACATGCATCGTTATAAGAGCATAGAACTTGTCAATATGCAATTCATTTATGAGGCTGCAGTAGCAAATAGCTCACACACAATGGACGTCTGACAGCTTTCGAACTTGTTGAAGGACTATACTCTGCTGTGCATTAGGACTGGCCGAAAAAAATCTTTTTCCGATTTTCGATGATGGGCAGTGCGGAAAAGTTGCCACAGTTGGAAATAAATTCATACAAAAAAATTGAGCTAATTTGCACAATTGCTTCATTTACCACAAATGGCATGAGTTTTTGCTAAAATATTGATTTTTGAGCATTTTTAACGAAAAAAAATATTAAATAAAATTTATTTTAGCTGAATTTACTTAGAATGTCATGTTTAGTGTACGAAATGCTTAAATAAGTTCTTATTATGTATTATTTAATAGTTATGTGTATTTTAAATTAGGTAATTTTCGTAGTGTTTTTGTGCATAAATGAGCAAAAATTGTAAATATTGTTTGGCTCGTTCGTCGGGTCTTTATTATGTTCCTCGCTCTGCCTTCTGTTTTTAGTGTATTGAGAATCACACACTTGAATGACCCACCACAGCATGTCTTGACAACAATTCTGGGAAAAACCAATGAAAACGCAATCAGTCATCATGAAGATGAGGGTAGAAATACGAGATGGTAGAAACTGCGAGATGGAATGTTAACTATTTTTCTGCTCTGAAATACAGATGT
Organism: Maratus speculifer; assembly: GCA_964019185.1. NCBI lineage: Eukaryota > Metazoa > Arthropoda > Arachnida > Araneae > Salticidae > Maratus > Maratus speculifer. The sequence goes on along the minus strand of OZ025290.1, from coordinate 47,098,309 downwards.
TGACAGGAGATTCAAATAGTAGAAATTTTTAATCAGGCAGATTGACTGGATCATAATTTAAATTAGGGTTTTCAAAAGCAGACAGGCGCAATCGCAAATACATTCCTCACACAGCACTCGCCGCATTTAGAACTGGTATATCATGTAAGTAAATTGCGTTAAAAGTTTCATGTGTACTTCAAGATGCAGGAATTGTAACAACAGGGAATCAAAATAACATAATCGATAAAGACAAGATCAGGAGACTGAAAAAGAAACTTGGAAAGAAGATAAAGGGTGAAGAATGCCTTGGAGATTCAAAAATTGTAATAATATTCTTTAAAGGTAGAAAAGATAAAACGGTACACCGTAGAGAGAAAGACTAAACAAATACCACTAATTGTGTACAAAAATGTATTTGTCGCTTCCTATGATCTTATTACTGTTTCATGGACATCAGAAATGAAAAATATTGCAGATTTGTGTACTCTATTACTCTAGCTCCGATTGAGTTTATAAAGGTCTGAGGTCAAGTGGTTATATCATCCATTTGAGATAGTTGGTGTTGGATTCCGGTGTAGAAGCTAGCTCGTATAAAGAATAAATATCAAATGTTGCAACACTCTTCTTAATTTTTTCTAATGCAGGCTTTTCTGGCTTAGAAAATTACAAAAGAATTTTGATATTTATTCGCAGTTACCAGGAGTTGTCAGATAAGCCCAAAGAATCCGAATCCATTTTAGACAACATTATGATATTTGTTTCGCCTTTCTGTTGACGTTACTGCCGGTCAACTTTTTTTCTTTGAAGATCGTTTCTACTTTAAAAAAATGTTTGTAATTTTTCTTTCTCCAAAATCTTCCTGCTATTGTATCTTCTTTACAAGTTTCTTTTTCGGTCTCTTGACATTGTCCTTAGCGATAACGCGATCCTTATTCCACATTCTCATAATTCTTGCATCCTGAAATGATATCGCCAATTCTAAATGCGGCAAACACTACAGTGTTGGAAAAAATTATAAAGCCGATAGAAAAATTTACAAAAATCAAAAAGTAAGGGAATTATTGATATCGCAAATTTTATTTACATTTGCATGATCAACATCGCAATAATACGCATAAACTTTGTTTAGAAAAACGGAAGAGGGAGCATAAATTATGCTGATTTCTTAAAACCAATGAAAAACAACTTGGAAAAAATTATAAAGCCGATGGTTCTAGCCTCATTTGGCATGATGCCAAACTTGAGAAAGCAGATCTCCAGTAAAGTTTAGGCAAATGTAAATGTGTTACGTGCATTCATTTTGTATTTGGTGTGTTTAATACAATGCCAAGAGGAAAAAAATTATCCAATGGTGAAAAAATTAAAATATTAACTTTAAATGAAACTGGAATGTCTGGTTCTAATATTGCAAGAAAAATAGGAAGGTCCAAGGCTGCAGTAAACAGTTTTCTCAGAAATCCCGAAAATTACGGCAGTAAGAAGCGTACAGGAAGACCGAAATCCTTAACTGTAAGGCAATCAAGACAAATCCGGAAGCTAGCTTGCGCAGAAAAAATGTCGTCAGCTCAAATTCAAGAACAGTTACAATTACCCTGTACAAGCCGAACGGTAAGAAATGTTTTAAGTAACAATCCCATTGTTCAATTTAAAAAATTTAAAGGAAAACCTCCTCTTTCTAAGCACCACAAAAATGCTCGCTTAGACTTTGCACGAAAACATTATGTTGTCTTTTCCGATGAAAAGAAATTTAATTTAGATGGACCCGACGGCTATAAATTCTTTTGGCATGATTTACGACAGGAACCTCATATTTTTTCAAAGCGTCAGTTTGGAGGTGGTTCGGTAATGGTTTGGGCTGCATTTGCTGCCTGTGGAACCACTCCAATTGTCTTCATGCATAACAAAATGAATTCAGTTATGTATCAAGATATGTTAGGAGATAATTTATTACCCATTGCTCCTCTTATAACTTCGGGAGACTGGACATTTCAGAAGGACAACGCTTCCGTTCATGTTTCGAAGTCAACTAAATCTTGGCTGGAAGCTAATCAGGTGAAATGCCTTCAATGGCCAGCTCGTAGCCCCCATCTGAACGAAATAGAAAATCTCTGGGGAATTTTAACCCGAAATGTTTACAAAAATGGACGACAATTCAATTCAAAGTTAGATTTGATGAATGCTATTAAAAACTGCTGGAACAATATTGATGCAAGTACCTTGTGTGGTCTGATAAATTCAATGAACAAGAGACTAGTCAAAGTCATCGGAAAAAAAATACATGTGGCACTCGGGGACTGCCGCGGTAAAGCTATTGCATAGCATTTTTTATAAACTTATGCAATTATAATTATTTTTTTTATTTATGCTGTTTTTTTTGTCTTTGATATTAATTCAAGTTACACTTTTTGAGCGTGATGACCGATAACAAACATTTTTTTTCTTTTATTGAATAAATGAGAAGTTAATATCGTTTAAAATATTTTTATCATCTTACAATACATGTAGGTTAATCAGGAATTTTTATCTATGAAACTATACGTTTATGGTAGCTGAAATAAAAAACATAAGTTTGAGACTTGATATTCTCAAAATATCTGAAAAATACCACGTCAATGTCTGCCGAAGTCTACCGAAGGATACCGTGCCGAAGTCTGCCAAACTGAAGCGACGTTAGCCGGAGTGTTAGGTTTTTTTTTTCTCGTTACGGAATTTCTAGATTCTTTCGCCGAGCTCAAAGCCCGCGATAAAAACTATGCAATACCTTAATAAATTACCAAACAAAATTTGGCCGCGCTACGAAAATTAGATCGCGAGTTATAAGCATTTTAAATTTTCCGAACCTCACCGTGGGAGTCTCGTGTCACCGAAAATTAACATTGTTTCATAATAAATCACCAAACAAAATTTGGCCGCGCTACGAAAATTAGATCGCGAGTTATAAGCATTTTAAATTTTTCGACCATCAACGTGGGGGTCACCTGTCACCAAAAGTGAGTTATAAGCATTTTAAATTTTTCGATCCTCACCATGGGGGGGGGGTCTCCTGTCACCAAAAATTAACACTGTCTCATAATAAATTACCAAACAAAATTTGGCCACGCTACGAAAATTAGATTGCGAGTTATAAGCATTTTAAATTTTTCGACCCTCACCATGGGGGATCTCCTGTCACCAAACGTAACACTGTCTCATAATAAATTACCAAACAAAATTTGGCCGCGCTACGAAAATTAGATCGCGAGTTATAAGCATTTTAACTTTTTCGACCCTCACCGTGGGGGGGGGGGGTCTCCTGTCACCGAAAATTAACACTGTTTCATAATAAATCACCAAACAAAATTTGGCCGCGCTACGAAAATTAGATCGCGAGTTATAAGCATTTTAAATTTTTCGACCCTCACCATGGGGGGGGGGGGGTCTCCTGTCACCAAAAATTAATACTGTCTCATAATAAATAACCAAACAAAATTTGGCCGCACTACGAAAATTAGATCGCGAGATATAAGCATTTTAAATTTTTCGACCCTCACCATGGGGGATCTCCTGTCACCAAAAGTAACACTGTCTCATAATAAATTACCAAACAAAATTTGGCCGCACTACGAAAATTAGATCGCGAGTTATAAGCATTTTAAATTTTTCAACCCTCACCAAGGGCGGGGGTCTCCTGTCACCAAAAGTAACAATTCTCATAATAAATTACCAAACAAAATTTGGCCGCACTACGAAAATTAGATCGCGAGATATAAGCATTTTAAATTTTTCGACCCTCACCATGGGGGATCTCCTGTCACCAAAAGTAACATTGTCTCATAATAAATTACCAAACAAAATTTGGCCGCGCTACGAAAATTAGACCGCAAGTTATAAGCACATTAAATTCTTTGGCCCTCACCGTGGGGGGTCTTCTGTCACCAAAAATTAACACTGTCTCATAATAAATTACCAAACAAAATTTGGCGGCGCTACGAAAATTAGTCCACGAGTTATAAACATTTTAACTTTTTCGACCCTCATCGTGGGGGTCTCCTGTCACTAAAAATTAACACTGTCTCATAATAAATTACCAAACAAAATTTGGCCGCGCTACGAAAATTAGATCGCGAGTTATAAGCAATTTAAATTTTTCGATCCTCACCATTGGGCGGGTCTCCAATCACCAAAAGCTACATTATCCTACCTTGTTTTATCTTAAGACGATTCTTTTCTATACACATTCTATGAGGAATTTTTATTATTGAAACTATAGATTTATAGTAACTGAAATAAAAAATATAAGTTTGAGACTTGATATCCTGTAAATATCTGAAAAATACCGCGTCAATGTCTGCCGAAGTCCACCGAAGGATACCATGCCGAAGTCTGCCGAGCTGAAACGACGTTAGCCGAGTGTTAGGTTTTTTCGTTACGGATGTGTTAGGATTTTTCGCGTTACGGAAATTTTGGATCAAAGCCCGCGATAAAAGCTATGCAATAGCTTAGAAAGGGTCTCACATCGATTATTGATGAAATACATTTATCGATCATAATTGTTTCCAACTTTCTTTGTACAGAAAATTTTCTTAAGTCTATTAACCTTTTATTAATGTAGTTAATAATGAATTTAATAATAATAATAGCAAATAAATTATGCATATAATTTTTTCATTGCATTCACCAAAGAGCAGTGAAACGTTAGTTAGTATACCCACTCATTTTTCATCCAACGTTTATTATTTTTTCATTTTGGTTGCAGGGTATTGTGTACACTGATGATTGTCAAAGTTTCTAGAAAAATAATTTTTTATACTCTAAACAGCAAGTTATAAGCAAAAAAATTTCGCGAAATTTGGAATTGTTTTTATAAAAACCTTAAGTTATTGATATGTATATATGCTATCCTGAAAAAAAAATGAAAATAGTCTATTACAATAAGCCCCTTAATGAATGTCTACAGTTTGAACGCTTTTGCTACATTAGTTTTTACAGGATTATGCATTTGTTGATGGTTTCTTTTGGGGTTTCGGGAAAAAAATCTTCGCAAAACTATATGATCTATACAATCCTGTTTACACACCTGGGGTTTCAGGATAATTTCTCATGTATTTTTTTAACATATAACAAACTGTCTAAAATTGCATCTGACCAGTCATCATTAGCCATATAGTGTATAAATCCTCTTATTTTGTAAAAACAATTCATAATCACCCGTATAACTATATAACGATATATAATGATTACTAAAATTTAAATTTATTAAGCTTTAATATACATACCATAAATCTTCAAACATTAGATATTGGTATAACATTTATTTATCGTAAGTCTTCTGTCCTTACTTGGTTACATAGGATTAAAAGTTTAATCGTGCTTCATTAAAAATTTTGTTTTTCTTTTACATGTCCAGAACTAGCTGCTATTTGCTCTATTTCAAGTGAGGTTTGTTGTGTACATTTATCTTTCGGCGTTCTTCTAAACACATATGATGACAATAATAAAAACAGGGAACACCCAAGGCTCAGCATACACGCGCAGAAAAATGTCTTCCTAGGACCAAGTTTATCCATTCCAACTCCACCTAATAAGCTTCCAAGACCTTGACCTAGAAAAGCAAGAAAGAGAAATCATGAATACAATACACATTATGAAACACTTTCCATCACATTCACAATACTATTATAAAACTTCAAAAAGGGAAAAAAACATACCTAAGCCAAGGCGGAGTCCATAGAATAATCCAAGCATTGTTGCATCCATTCCTTTGGGAGCTTTTCTTTTCGCGAACGAAGTTATTGTGACTATAAACAAACCGTATGTTACCCCATGCAAGGTATCAATTGGAAGAACTAACCATGGGTTTACGAGAACAAAATAAAAAGCCAAGCGTAATAGAAGCCCGAAAAATACACAAGCAAAGCTTAAAAAATGTCCTATTTTTCTCACAATCCATCCCGAAAAAAATAAAAACGGGACTTCCCCAACAAGGCACTGCATAAATATTGACAATCCTAATAATGTTCGACTAGCACCTAAGTCTTCGAGAAACCAAAATTCGAACACATTTATTATAGAGGTCACAAAGCCGTAAAATGCAACACCACAAGAAAAGACCAAAATGTCTTTAGAAGTAAAGATTATACGAAGATCTCTACTCATATCAGACGATACACGAGCTTTAGGTATGGGAATAATGCACATAATGATGATATCTGTTGTTCGAAATATCACCATGAGAAGAACAATATAGATTATACTTCTTTCAAATTGATCACTTAAAAACCCCGATAGTGGGCATACAAGTCCCCAACCGATTGTTCCAAAAAGTCTTTGACGGCCGAATGCCTCCGTGTTTGAGCCTAAAAGTTCCAAGCATGCCACATTATTCATCGAATCGCAAGCTGCACCTGCTATGGATACAAGTATAAGTAAAATTAAAAACAACCAACAATGAAAAGCTGATAAAATATCGTGAGATTCATCAATAGAACATTGATGAATCGGAGGAGAACACTGAACCCTTGATCCATTCAGCAGGTCTTCTTTTTCCATTAGCAATGCATCTTTAATACAAAATGTTATCCAATTTGAGTTTCTTTCGGTCCGATTACTAATATCAACTAGGTCCAGATTATATGTCACGTTAATCATTCTACTTAAATCTTTCGATTTATTTTTATAAATTGCCTTATTTTCATGTTCAATAATTAACTTGCATTCTGCATGATTTCGAAGAATATTTTCCAAGCATGATCTTTGAAATAGTGTTGAAATATTTATTAACTGTTCAGATTCGTCGAAACGGGTGATTCGTATATACGTAGCATCTATCTCTTCACGTGTTAACAGAGGTAAACTAAACATGGAAGCATAAGCGACTGTGATGAAAGTGAGTAAAACAATGATAAATACTTTGACATTTTGGAAATAATCAACTAAAAAACCTATGATTGGATTACATAGAAATATAAGAAAAGGAATCACAGAATACCCAATGCCCAGAGCTGTTGCACTGATTCCAATTTGTTTCGCAATTACGGGCAGATAAGGTACGACAGCAGCTACGCCTGTAAAAAGACAATTTTTAAAAATGAGTTAATCTAAATTGCATCACATTAAAAAATAAAAAGATTACTTTAAATTCCTAATTTATGTAAAAATAAACATTTATTTATATACTAGATTGAATATTTCTTTACACAGTTATTAACAATAATTTCTACTGTTTCCAATTAAGGTTAGATTTATGATATTATGAACAGAGCGAAATCTTATATATTTTTAGCTATGAACAGAGCGAAATCTAAGTTTTTTTTTTTTTTTGGGGGGGGGGGGCACAAAGTATTGGAACTGGAGTTCTTCTATATCGCAGTCGAAGTGGCGTTTTTTGAGCCTCACTTCCAGATATATTTTCTTCAATTAAGGGAAATATTCCAGGCAGCACTGATACCGGAATATATCCGAGAATTGATGAAATCTCCATTCTAGAACTAAAAATTTTCCACAATCTGAAAAAAAGATTTTTTAAATTCTTCTCACTTTTTGTAAACTTCGACTTTGAACCTGGTACTGCGCCTTTAAAATCAGACATTTAATCAATCGGCAAGCAAGCACTTGGCAAAGGACGAATTTAATAGAAGGTATAGGTTTCCTTCAAATGGGAGAACGGATAAGGTTACTGTAAGTAACTCGTTCAGAAAGCTCGGAAAATTAAACTTAATTGCAGAAACATTTCATCGTCATGAAATAATGATTGGTATTTTAACACTTATGGAATAAAAGAGAATAAAAAATAATACGCATTAGACACATTTTTAAAAAGACCTGATTTGATTGTTAAATGTAAAATATAAATATTATATTTTTAATTAATTTCGAGAAAAAAAATTGTTTTTCTTTTAATAAAATTGTTTTTTTTAACTATTTATTTTAAATACTTGGTGTGTATAATTTTTATAGATCACATACAAGTCTGAAGAAATGTTGTGAAGTACATTTCCGTTTATTAACAGAAAAATGTTGAATGAAAATTTTCCATTGTGCCATTCATTTAATCAAAGTAATTTTTAGTATAGTATGTATACTGTTAAAAATTTGAAACTCTTGCTGCATCGTCACTCCACCGCTTTTAAAGAATATCTCTATTTTGATCAACGAGAGTCCTTCATGATACAGAGAAGTAATCGTTTTCTATATAAGTGGTGGAGTGACGATGCAGCAAAAGTTTCAAATTTTAAACAGTCTAGTACACATTTATAAATCTACTATAAATCAAAAACAGGGTAGCACAAAAAAACAAGAACTGGATGATTTTCAACTTTTTATGATAATAGTAAAAATTGGATTTTCAAATGCGTTGTACTTTGTTGAAATAGCTGATTTTGACATCTTCTTTCACCAAGCTATAGTTCTTTTAACTCCACTTTTGACATATTTTTTGGTATTTTTCAGTATAACCTAACACAGAATGAAGAAAATTATTATATGTATGTAAAATCTGAGTGACTTTTTAAAATTTTGCATAAATTTTGTCATTTTTTTTATGAAAACGGCCCAGCTCTAAAAAAAAAAAAGAAAGAAAGAAAACTGCGTATAACACAAATCTTTTTTTCAACACATGCATATTAAACACTCCTGAGTGTAATGAACGAAAAGCTAGTCAATATATCTAAATCTAAAAAAGATACAGCTGATTTTATACAATTACATAGAAAATTTCAATAATTTTACGCGTAATTCTTCATAAAATTAGATATATATCAACAAATAAGTCACTTAGAGCTGATTCTTTAGTTCATTAAATTCTAGACATTAACGAAAAACTACACAAAAAATTTCATGGTTCTAGGATAGTAAAAATTTGAGTTAGAACAATAGTCGTTTACCTTTTCCGATGAAAATACAATTTTTTAGAAAATGCATTTGAAATTTTCAACTTCGTTTTAAATTAACGTCGTCTGCCTTTCTTGAAAGATTTCTAATTTCCTATTTAATCGGCATGAATGAAAAATAAAAACAGATTTATAAACTTAAATGTTCATTCTATAAGAAAATTAAAATAAATAAATAAAAATAGCGAACTTTCATCGAAAGTTGTGCTTAAACGTAGGCGGATACCTTAATAAACTGTGAATTTTGTTATATAATTCTGAATGTGTTGGAAAATGTTACATAATCTCTGATGGACGCATGATTTTTCGTTCTTGCTTAAAAGCGACGACGATATGCAGGTATCTCTAACTACATAAATACAGAAATAAAATTTATACAAAAAATCTTACCTCCAAGCGCAAGAAAGTAATGGACTTTAAAAGACAGAAGTTTAATATTGACCCTGCACGGCTTCCCATCTGCTTCTGTTTCAGATGATTTCGTCCTGTAAGGAACACGTAGAAAGAGAAAATTGATTAACGGTAAAATAAAGAATTAATATCGAATTGAAATTTAATTTTATATTTATGTAGACACATTTACGTACAACTAGCCTGTGGCTCTCAACTAACTAAATTGTACTCTAGCTTTATTTTAACCTCTTCGCTACTAACGATTATTACAGTATTTTTAATTAGTACTGAATCATTTCTTCTTTCGTTTGACTTCAGAACTAGATTTTTGTTTTATTTTCATTAGCTCGAATCTTAGAATTCGAAACATATTATTCTTACATCGAAATTTCATTTATATTTGAGTATCATTAATAAAATGGGACAAAACTGATGTACCCATTTGGGTACTCAGGGACTGAAGAGGTTACCACAATTATTCTAATTTGTAAATAAATCATACGACATATAAATTTCCAACATAAATTTCCAAATTTCCAACAATCCAACGACATATAAATTCCATTCCGACAAATAAATTTCCAACAAATTTTACGAAATATAAATTTCCAACAAATAAAAATTAGTGATGGGCGATTACGAGAAGTTTTTCTCGATTTTCTCGATTGTATGAACATCTCGATAACTTTCGATTGTGTAAATTTTTTCTCGATCACTCCAGTTTGCAATTTCTTTTATAGCATACAGGATTCAATTTTATGAAGAGTCTACTGCAGGTGAATGAGTCGGTGTTAATAAAGACACGACGGATTCACTCGCTAGTGAGACCCTCCTTTCATTGGTGTCTCTAATTTATACGCAATCTTGTAATATGAAATCTCAAACTGGGTCCTCGTTGTATACGGCATCATATACCAAACGCGATGTGCATGCACAGCAAAATCTTGTGAATAACAAAAAAAAAAAATAAAATAAAAATCTCGAATTGATAACCGAACGAAATCTCGAATTGAACGTTAAATTTTGAAAACTGCGCCCCCAAGGTAACGAAGTTGGGGGGAGGGGTATATAAGATCGAGATCCATAATATCAATAAATAGTCACATGCCAAACAACAACTTCCTGCTTTTCTAAATTCCATACATATTATAAATATTATTCATTGCAAACTCCGTAAAAAAAAAAAAAAAAAAAAAAAAAAAAAAAATTGGGATTGCCGATAGAAGTGAAAACTTAAACAATTACGTGTGTATTTTTTTAATCGTCAGGAAATATTTTATTGTGCAGAAAATACAAGGACCAAGTAACCGCGGTAAATTAATGCCTACACGCGAAAGGAGGCCAGAGTCCCAGCAGTGGTGAACAATATTTATATGATACAGATGTCATACACGCACCACATTGGCACGATATTTTTCAGATGCCGATTTAGCGAAAACTTCGAAGATGTTTGAGAAAATTAAATTTCAACCCATTATGAGTCCGTAACGTGACCGAGAATGACGGGAGAAACTTTTTTATACTAAATTGGTAATGTATGAGGCATAAGCTTTCAATAAACATATTACGTCAAAAAATGAAAAATGCCCCCCTGTTCCCCAACCCCACAAAAAACCCCCCGGTGCTATGGGGAAAACCGTAAAACTGCAAAAAGAGTGGTGAAAAAAAGTTAGCTATGCTATAATTTTTCTCCCCGCTGTAAAGCAAAGTTATAGCCTTTTAAAAATTGAAATGAAGTGAGGAAATGAGCAAAATTATGCTGGTGAATAACCAACAGGGGGGGGGGGGGTCAATAGCCCCGCTTGTGTCATATAACTTAAACTTTTAAGTTAAAATTGGTAGAGAAAAAAATGAGCAATATTTTAAAGTGTATGTTAGGGGGGGGGGGTCAAGCTCAAGGGGGGGGCACTTTAAAACAATGTGCTTAGGTTACGGTAACAATGTGATTAGTTCAATGGTTTTTTCCATCTCAAAAAATTTTTCAATACGCCTACGGACGTTTTCAATTAAAAAATTCGATTTAAATTAATGTAAACGCAAAAAGCTTCGAAAACTGCCCCCCCCCTCTCCATGGGAACCAAATTCGGAAGGGGGGTGGGGGTAACAAAGCATCATAATATGAAAGATCCGAGATCTTCAAGATGATATACAATATGACGGGTTTAAAAAAGTGAAAATTGTTCCCCTCTCCTGTCCCCCGTCAGTCCACCCATTCGCCCCCAAATTCCTGCAGCAGACATTTTAATTTTTTTACATTTGATAAATAATATTTACCGAATGATTCGATGAAAAAAAAACACTTAAATTGATAAGTATTGTAGAAATTGCTACAGTTTTAAACATAATGTTCATCTTCTCTCCAGCCCCCTCTTTGAATTTTTTTTAAATAAATAATACTTATTGGGAAGGGGGGGTATCAGATACGTGACAGCATGGTAAGTAAAATTTGAAAATTATGTCTTCATTTCACAAGCCATTGTCATATTCTTATGCTTCTTTCTGCACCTCGTTTCTCGATAAAACTTTCATTTCACAAGGCTTCATCAACAAAATGCTCCTCGATAACCTCCTCGAGCTCCTCATCTCTATTCTCAGCGAGACCGAAAATCATCCTTATTGAAAAAGGCATTTATCAGGAAACCACAAGCTTCTCGAAATGCCGCTTTTATCAAGGTTAAATTTCATCTCGATGTTACAAGTCCTTCGATAAACCTATTTCATCGAGGTAAATTTTCATCGCGAAGAAATGATTTTCTCGAAATGCCTGACTTTATCGGGATGAGATTTGCTGAAATGAGAGGCATATACGAAAGCTCTTTTAATCATTCTTTCATATTATGAATCTTTCTACTTTTGGAGATGAATTTTAAGGAGCGAGAGGAGGGGGGAGGGTTTTTTTTTTAAATCGTAGCTATTTCGACAATAAATGTTATTTTTGGTATGGATTTTTTTATGGAACTCTCCGGTAAATATTATTTATAAAATATAAAGATTTTAAAGTGGGGACTGCATCATTAATAGGTGTATTCTGGGAAAAATGAGTGAACCCACAGGTGACATGTAAATTTCAACCTCTTTTTTGGACCCATCATGTTATATATACATACAGGGTGTCCGAAAAGTCTGGAAACGGTCGAATAACTCGAGAAATACATATGAGATTGAAAAACGTAAATATACGTGTTAAATATTTTTAAATAAGCTACTCAGTGATACCAAATTTGATCTTCGTAACCGACCCCCTGGGGGTCAGAGGGGGTCCAACTTTGAAATCTTAAATTATAACCCCCATTTTTTATTGCAGATTCGGATTCTACGGACAAAAATACGTAACTTTTGTATTTGATGTTTATTTCGAATCCTTGTTTATCACGGTGTAATTGAGCATATTAAATCGATACATATTTCGGCTTTTCCAACGGGATTTTCCCTAATCGAAACTAATTGGGGAGAGTTTATGACATCAAATTCCTCGTCTTTTGCAATAATAGCGTTTCCTGAAAATCACCCGTGCCGATTATTTAGGTAGTGCTACACAGTTAAAAATTTGATCCATTTGCTGTAGCGTCACTCCACAGCTTTTATAGAATATCTCTTTCATGACCACTGAGAATGTTCCATAACACAGTAAAGTACACTGTAAAAAAAATTTACCCTTTTGCTGCATCGTCACTCCACCGCTTTTATAGAAAACGATTACTTTACTGTGTTATGAAGCATTCTCATTGGTCACAAAAGAGATATTCTATAATAGCTGTGGAGTGACGCTGCAGCAAATGGGTCAAATTTTTAACAGTGTAGCACTATTGAAATAATCGCCACTGGTGATTTTCAGGAAACGCTATTCCTACAAAAGACGAGGAATTTGACGTCAAAAATTCTGCCCAATCAGTTTCGATTAGGGAAAATCCCGTTGGAAAAGCGGGAATATGTATCGATTTAATATGCTCGATTACACCGTGATAAACGAAGATTTGAAATAAATATCAAATAAAAAAGTTACGCATTTTTGTCCGTAAAATCTGAATCTGCAATAAAAAATGGGGGTTATAATTTAAGATTCCAAAGTTGGACCCCCTCTGACCCCCAGGGGGTCGGTTTCGAAAGTCAAATTTGGTATCACAGAGTAGCTTATTTAAAAATATTTAACACGTATATTTACGTTTTTCAATCTCATATGTATTTCTCGAGTTATTCGGCCATTTCCAGACTTTTCGGACACCCTGTATATCATCGGAATTTTTTTGCATCTCTCTTTCATTTTACGAATATTTCTCCTCCTGGAGTTGAATTTCAGGAGGGGAAGGGAGAGCGATAAGAGGGTGAATTTTTTTTTCTTTAAATCTTAGCTATTTCGACAATGAATACCATTTTAGATGTGATTTTCAGAGGAGCGCTCCGGTAAATATGATTTCATAAATACAAAAGTTTAAAATGGGGACTACGTGATTTCCGGGTGCATTCTGGGAAGAAAAAGTAACATTACAGCCACGGGTGAGGAGTAAATTTCAAACTTTTTTTGGACACGTCATGCGATATGTCATAGGAAAGGTTTCGGAATACTCTTTCATATTATGGACCTTTCCCTTCCTGCAGTTTAAATTTAGGACGGGGGAGCGACGGGGAGTGAATTTTTTTAATCGTAGCTATTTCGAGAATAACTATCATTTTAGAAGTGGTTTCTAGATGGAACCTTCTAATAAAAATTGCTAGTTATAAACATTTTAAAGTGGGGGATGCGAGATTTCCGGGTGTATTCTGTTAAGAAAAAGTAAACTTGCAAGTGAGGAGTAAATTCCAAACTTTGTTTGGACCCTTCATGAGATTGATTATTGGAATATTTTTCGAACCACTCTTTCACATTATGAACGTTTCTCCTTCTGGAGTTGAATTTCCGCAAGGGGGAGGGGAGTGATGAGGGGTGAATTTTTTAAATCGTAGCTATTTTGAAAATAAATTTCATTTTAAGTGTGATTTTTTGATGGACCTCTTTGGTAAAAATATTTTATTAAATATAAACATTTTAAATCGAGGCTGTGTGATTTCCGGATGTATTCAGGGAATTAAAAAAAATAGTGGAGTAGTGAGGAGTAAATTTCAAGCTTTTTATGGACCCGTCATATGATATATCAACGGAAAGTTTTCAAACCACTCTTTCCTACTATGAATTTTTCTTCTCTTTTCCTCAATTTGGCCTCTTACAGAAGCGCTTTACAAACTTTTTGAAATCATTTCGTTTTTGTGAATTCAGATCTGATTTTTTTTTATGGAGACTTCCAATATATAATTTATAATGTATGAAAAATTCACAAACAGTGAGGACAGGCTGTATTCCGGGTGTTGCAATAGTGGAATTCTAAGGAGAGTGTTTTTATATCTTTTGTTGACTCCTCTTTCCTGATATATTATTAGAAAGCTCTGTAATTATCATTTTATTTTATATACCTCCCGCGCTCATTCCCCCCCTCACTTTGCCCCCGCGGGAAGCTCTTTAATAAATTTAACTGACACCCATCATGCTATGTATTGTTGGAAAGCCTAATAACCATTTACTCATATTATGCATTTTCATTGCTCCTGCACTACTTTGCCCTCCGGATGGTCCGTTTAATGTATTCAAATAGAGAGTCTTCTAATAATGGGGGAATTGTAGATCGTATCTCAATTGATGTGCAAAAATCAATAAAAGATTTTGATCACTTTTAATATCCTTTTAGTTCATGTTCTTTCACTAGGAGTGCTTTTGATTATTTTTTCTTTGGCCATTTTGCTACTCGCGACTCTACTCGCGACTTTACAACTTTTTGAAACCAAGGAACGCCGTTACATGACTTTTCTACTATTGCGGCTTTATTATAACATCCTTTTGGTTTGTTGTTGTTTTTTAAATTCATTTGTTTTCAGTTTCCATGACTTTATTAAATTATGCTTTTTAAACATGTAATAACAAAGATTTTAATAATCGATTGTAAAACATCTCGATTGTAGATTCACGAAATTAATCGATGACTTTATCGAATCTGCTTTTTTACGATTACGATTTTTATCGAATAGGAAATTTTCGAGAATCGCCCATCACTAATAAAAATTGACTGAATCAGGAATCTCTTTGCTGTAGCCGCTAGCATGTTTACATCACCTACTCAGTTCAAATCAGAATTGTTCTGATTGGTCCGTTAAATGCAGAAATCCAGACCATACTGAATTTCAACATTTAATAATCTATGGTCGGTGAATTAGAATTTTAATCGAAGCTGATTCAGAGCGAATGAATTGTAGCTATGTGGTATGTCAGTATTGTTTAATCCCATTTCAAACTCAAATAGTGAAAAGTATAAATAGATGGAAGTTTTTCAACATTTAAGTTATAAAAAATAATTCTAATTAAAAAGTTTTCTTTTGTTTTTAATATTTAAGTTATAATTTTTTCTAAACAATTTAAATTAATTTAAATCGATAAATGGGAACTATCTGTTTTTGAATATTTAATTAAGTTATGAATTTAATTTTGAACAGTATTAGCGATTTTTGTAATGAAAACGTTTAATATCCGTTATAGTAATGACGGTTTTATCAAATTTCATACATTTTTAAAATTTCTACACTATGATATTCATGCATCTAGTGATGTTTATTTATTTATTTATTTAAATATTTTCTCAAATTTCTCGGTAAAAAACAATTGTAAGCTTTTAAAAGCACACGAAGTGTGCAGTTTGTTTTGTTGCTATTGTAGAAATTAAAAAATATATATTTGATAAATGTATGTAATAATTTAAGTACGTATTTCCATTTTTTTTAACTTTTTTGGAAATATAATTAAATTATGTATATCAAAAATACGTGAAGCATAGAGTCGATCATCACTTCCAAGATATTAAAAATCAGCATGGTCTGATCCAGCGAGCCAATCAGAAATTTTCTGGATCTGAACCGTGTAGGTATTGTGAAATGGCGAGCCGTCCTAATGCTCTACCATCTAAGCAAACCCCGGCGAATCTGATGGATCTGAATCACACGCCTAACCTTTTTATTATATCAGCTGATCTTATATCTAAATTTGCTCAACAGAGAAAGGCATGAGATCCAAGCATTTGTTCGAATCCTGGCCCGGGCATTTTTCGCTCAGTTGGTAATTTACATCTCATAGGATTTATTTATAAATTAGAATGATTGTGATAAAAGTTCTCTAAAATAATTACGTATCCACCGTTTTCTAAAGCTCCACAACTTGCGTTTTTTTTCTGTTGAGCTAGTTCAGATATCAGATCGAATGCTATAATCAATAAGGTTAGCTGAGTGAATTCGGCTCTAGATTCGTCAAGAATAGCTTAGGTGACAGAGCACTGGAGGCTTCAGCCAACATATTTCTAGTTCGAATCTTGGTCTTGGTCTAGATATTTTTCATCCTGTTGCAAATTTGCATTTCATATAACTAAACTATAATTATCAAACTTTGTACTCGTTGAAAACTGTTCTTTAAAATAGCGATTACTCATTTGAAGATCGTTTTTTCTAGATATTTTTTTTTCATAGATTTTTTTCTAGCAAATATTCTAAAAATATATAGTAAACCTTTCCTTCCAAAATAATAACATGAAAAGTTTGATTTTAAAATAACGTTAAACTCGAAAAACGAAATCAAATGGCTAAAAAATGTAAAATCGATTGCCCTGTTTTTCAAAAAGTTCGGTATTTGCTGTGGTATGCAGCATCATCACGAACTCTCAAGGGAAACACTGATCGCACTCTAAGTTTTTAACAATTTCCAACAAAGTTAAAAAGTGTTCATGATTTCGGTTTTTCTGGTCATCTGTCCGTCTGTTCGCGCTCTAACTCCCTTAAATATCCTCGAATTGCCCTGATATTTCTGGACGTTATAGTCACTAGTAGCTTGAAATTTCTCTTTCAGCAATAACAACTAAATTTTCCAATTATATATACGAGGTGGAACCCGTCGAACTTCGACAAAAACATTCCTATGAAATTCAATTGTCCAAATTATTAAAATTAAACTTTAATCGCATATGTAATAAGTAAAACATAATAAAGATAAGTTAGTATGATGAAGTTATGAATTAAGGTTGTTATGCTTGGTTAAAAAAAATAATCAAATTGATACAATCATAAAATTTCACGTGAAATCTAAATCCGTCATCATTTTAATCTTCTCAAAATTCGCATGCGAAATTTTAATTTAATTTTTTTTTTCAATTTTAAGAGAAAGTGGCGCATTTCTGTTGCCACGATACAAAATTCGCACAAAAACTATAAAAAAATTAATATCTCAAAAATAAATTGTGATACAGCTTTCAAACAAATTGCATTTAAAAGTACATTTTTTTCTCTATACGACGGTATAAAAATTAAAAATATGCGAAGTTTAGATGTAGAAAAATTGCTGTAGCAAAAATTGCAAAACCGAAATTATAGGGGAAGTGTTGCCATTCGAAAAATGACCTATGCGTTATGCACAGATACGTTTGGCCTTTATAATATAGATTTACCCTAGCACGGGCCCTATTTCAAATGAATTTTTTGCATGATTAGTTACAGAGACAGTCCATAGTCTATCGTTACATTAAGATCTACGGGAAAAAATCGTTTCAAATGAATTTTAAAGATGTTACCCCCTGTCAAACATAGTAAAATTTACATGCATTTAGGAAGTGCACTAAAATATGCATTCTGTAATATATGCGGCAAAAAAATAGCTATTATTAATTTACAGGACCAAGCAAAATAATTCTATTGCATAATGGTAAAGGGGAGAATTGTGCGAGACATATTTTAATTACATTGAACTATTTTATGAATAATAAAATCGGTATGCGTTATGCTAATAAATGTTATTAGATTTATTAATTACATAAATTAATCAATTTATTAATTAATTTATTATATACATTAAGTATTTATTAATTACTTAAATTATGCTAATGCTTAATAAAAGTTATACGATATAGTCATGCGTAATACAAGTAAACAGCATTTACAGGGACACATAAAAGAATTTAAAAAGTGTATTCTTTCCGAAGTACTATACATATGTCCAATGATGGTTGATAGATGGATGAAATACATTTTAATTACGATATGCGCTTTTAAGTTTCACTAAATCAATGCATATTATATGGTGTGTATAAATGCTATAGTTAATATAACATGCTACAAAAAAACCCCCTTCAAACGATATTGAACAGAAGCGTAAATTATTTAAAAGTGGTTATTAAATAAGTTGTGTATTTTTACGCTGAACTGCATTTAATTTACTAAAAAATTCTTGTAGAATATAGATAAAATGACATACAGGGCGTCGCAAAGAATTAGATACATCGACGTCTATGAATGATATTTTTTCAGAATGAGGTTTCAGCAATTTTAAGAATGTTTTAATTTAAAATAAAAGCTAAATATTGGCGTGTGATAAAGGTACAAAGTAAACTACAAGACTGAACAAAAAAGTATTCAAGCATGTATCCATCTATTAGTATAGATTGCTGAAAGAGAAATTTCAACCTGCTAAACATTTTCTTGTTAAACTTAATTTCATCATTATGTATACAGGGTTGTTCAAAAGTATTGTAAAACATATTTGATTAGAGACAGTAACCTTATTTCTTTTTTATGAAATTTTGTTGAAGGTTTCTAGAAGTGTTGATAAAAGTGTTTCATAATCTATGTTTAACGCCTGATTTTTCTTACTTGTCTAAAGTTTTATTACTCGCCAACTAATTATGATGTCATATAATAGACACTGGTGATATGAAAATGTAAATGAAATTCTATTTTCCCGTATGTCAGCAGGTAAAAAATATGAAATATTGATTTGCTTTTTTCAGAAACTTCAGGCATATTTAATTTTACAGGAAATTTAATTTCTAAAAGTAATTTGTGAAGGTCGAGTGACAATTTGAAAAAATAAAAATACAGGAATACCTTTTTGCGATATATTTAACGGACACCATGCGTGAAAAGTACTTTTAGCCGCATATTTGGATGTCAGAAATTATTTCCCATAAAGCTACATGTATAATATTTTTAAAACTTCAGTTTAATTTGGAATTCTTTGATAGGTTGATTAACCCTTTCGAGTCTAGTGTACTATTATTAGTACATGCCTTTCATCGAGTATTATTTTGTTTTAATAATTACTTTTGTTACTTTCCACACATACAAATGATAGTATATGGCTGTGCATTTCTTATTTTAGCTTCATTTATGTTTTGACATTTGGTAATGATGATAATAATAATAATAATAGTTTACTTAATTCGCTTTGCATTTTGGCAATTCCTTTTTTTATATACATATCTCACTCTTAAAATTTAAATATAAGTTATTTTTCTAAATCAGTTATGAAAAAAAAGTTATTAGAAAGTTATTAGATATAAAAGTTATTAGAAAGTTATTAAAAGTTAAAAGTTATTAGAAAGTTATTAGATATAAAAGTTATTAGAAAGTTATTAAAAGTTAAAAGTTATTAAACAAGTTATCAGTTAAAAAAAAAAAAAAAAAAAAAAAAAATTAGAATGTTCTATTACCCTATCAAATCCTTTTGTAATATTTTATTTTCCAAATGCCTTGAAAAAATTTTCCTTAGCCTATTGTCATATAAATATGAATTGAATAATACACAAAATAAGTATATTCGTTAGATTATAGACAATGAAATAATCTTTAAAATTCAGTAAGCCTATTTAGATAGCTACGATTAAATAAAAATAATTTTATTCACAAAATAGAGAAAAAATGGACCCGAAAGGGTTTAATTTTAATGAAAACTTTTATTTGGTGAACAATATTGCCAATAAATCGGCGATAAAGCATCAATACAAATAATGAAATAATACAATAACACTGGCAATAATTATAAATTACAGTATTACACTTTGTATAAATCACCATTAAGCGGAAATAATAAATGGGGACGCGTTTCGAGCTACAACAATAACAGCTCGTCATCAGCTGAACCAATATGTGTGCGTAAGAAGACAGAGTTAGAGATAAACTGGTTTATCTCTAACTAACAGGGACAGAGATAAAACAGTTTATCGCTAACTCTGTCCCCTTACGGACACGTGTTGATGCAGCTCATGACGAGCTGTTATTGTTGTAACTCGAAACGCGTCCTAATTTGTTATTTCCATTTAATGATGATTTATACAAAGTGTGTTATTATAATCAATACAAATGACATTATAAAAGAATTTTTATGTAACCAGCCAAACTAGATTGGCCCAGGCTGAATTAGTTTATCATAACGCTCATCAGATAAACTTACTTTCCTAGGCCGAACTAGTTATCCTAACAACCACAGGATAAACTAGTTTTTTCTAGGCCAAACTAGTCTATTCTAACCTCCATAGATTAAACTAATTTTTCCTAGATCAAATTAATTTGGAAAAACGCTTATTAGGATAAACTAGTTTAGCCTGCTAGTTATTAGTGTGAACTGGTGTATCGTAGGCCGATTTAGCTTTTCCTAGACCAATTCAATATGGCTAGTTTTTATTGATGCCAACCAGTGTTGGTCCTGCTCACAAAAGAAAAAAATTAATTTAAACTCAAATTGAATTTCTTAAAAATTAGTCAAATTTACGCTTAAAATCAAAATTTTTCAAACGAATCCCCTCAGTTCCAACATATTTATGAAAATCAACAAAGTTAACTGAAAACTTTTTTTTTTTTTTTTTTTTTTTTTTTTTTTTTTTTTTTTTTTTTTTTTAGTAATAGAAGTTTAGCGTCCAAATTTATAAAATTTTGCGAAGTAGTCTTTCGGTTAAAAGATGTAAGAGGCTTTATGGGACCACCCAATTTTCCTTCCCGACGGGTTGTCGAGGCTTGAATTGGGGATTACATTTTTCGACAGTTTCGGACCGAGATGAACCTGGACTCAATATTTTTCGGCTTAAGTTGGCCCTAAACTGCATTCTTCTGAAGGTCTGGACAGGCAGAAATTTTCAGTAACATTTCGTTTTAGATACTGATTGTAATGTTGGACTTTGTATTGCACATCAACGAATACAGTCACCGCAAAAAAAATCTTGACACTTGCGATTTTTGACGTTTTGTTAAATATCTAGAAATATACATAAGGAATTATTCTGAAACTCCTGATGTGTAAACAAAATAGTACAGGTCATATATTTTCGCAAAGATTTTCCCCCAAAATCCTACAGGGGACCGTCAACAAAATGAAAAGCAACGAAAATCTTTTGGATAAACCTGTCAAAACTAATGTAGCTAAAGAGTTCAAACTGCAGATTATGATTAAGTGGCTTATTAAAATAAGTTGTGTTCATTTTTATGAATATAGCATATATACTCGAAGAGAAATTAATGTTTTTATAAAAACTGTCCCAAATTTTTTGAAGTTTTTTGCTTATAATTTGCAGAGTTCTTCATAAAACACAATGTTCTTTTCCGAAAATATGGCAATCAACATTGTATATAACACCCTGGAATCAGAATTAAAATTCTTATTAAATAATAAGAATTGCATGAAAAATGAGTAGTTTTACTAAATAATTTTTTACTGCACATGCGTCAACGCTATTAAAATTTCATTTGCATATTATGTTAGTTAAATGTATAGAGCAACTTTTGTAAAAATTTCAAAAACATAGATTGAAAATTCTGAAAGTGATCGTGTATAGAATCAGCTCAAAATCCGTTATTTCCAAAATGAAGCAAAAAGATGAGGGTCTGTATCCATATTCCATCGATAAGTGCCTAACACAATATTGCACGTACTACTATATTTGGATACAGCTCCTTGTGTTTTTGTTTTATTTTGGGAATAACGGATTTATATTTTATTCTATTGACGATAATTTTCAGAATTTTCAACCTATGTTTTTGAGACTTTCACAAAAGTTGCTCTATACATTTAACTAACATAATATGATAATGAAATTTTAATTGCGTTGACGCATGCGCAGTAAAAAAAAATTTAGTAAACCTGCTCGTTTGTTATACAATTTTTATTATTTTTTAATTCTGATTACAGGGTGTTACGTGCAATGTTGTTAGACATATTTTCTGAAACGAACATTGTGATTTATGAAGAAATCTGAAAATTATAAGCAAAAAAATTTTGGACCGTTTCTATAAAAACCTTAATTTCTCTACAAGAATTTAAGCTATATGCATAAAAATCGACGCAGTTTATTACAATAAACCACTTAGTCATTATCTGCAGTTTGAACTTTCTTGCTTCATTAGTTTTGACAGGGTTATCCAAAAGATCTTCGTTCTTTTTCAATTTATTGACTGTCCCCTGTTAGATTTCGGGGTAAAATCATTCCGAAAACATATGGCGTGCACTATTTTCTTTTCACAGCAGGAGTTTCAGAATAATTCCTTATGTATATTTTTAGATATTCAACAAAACGTCAAAAATCGCAAGTGTCAAGATTTTTTTTTGCGGTGACTGTATATCGCACCAAAAAAGTTTTTGATATTAGAATTTGATGTATATATATTATTTCAAATATTATTTGTAAAAATTTGTTAAGATGTGAAAAAAAGGCAGTTATTCGCATTAATTTGTTTGGTTAAAAAAAATATTAAGACACAAAATTCACGCATGATGGTTTGTCAATAATTGTGAATTTGTCCTATAACATCTTTTTTTTTTTCGCCTAGAAAAATAAGTAATTGCATGTTTTATTTAGAAATCTTATAATTATTCAATTTCTGTAATAAAAAATAGGTACTTTTTATGTAGTTTTTCCAATTATTAAGCGATCCTTAAGGATTAAAAAATAAAACAGGTTTCTTACAGTCATCGTGCATTCTTATTATAAATGTAAAAATTTATAAGAATCTGATTTCAAAGTTAAAAGTCATTATTATAATCTATAAAATCTTAATAAATTAGTGCTTATAAGTTTTCATTAACCATTCTTTTTTATAACCAACTTATAAGTTACACTTTAGAAAAGACAATTTTTTTGAACAAACTAAAATTCATTAATCTTTTTACTCTGAGTGGGATTAATGGATACGTTTCTATAATTTATTTCAATTGATTAGAAAGAGATTTTTTTTAATTGTAAGTTAAATAAATGTCACAAAAACTTAGTTACATATGTTAAATAGTTTTAAATAATAAATCTATTAATTTTTTTTAAATCCAATTTAAGTTAAATTTCAAAAGGGTAGAAAGGTTAAATGCTAAAATTAAATGTAAACTTTTATTGCTTTATCAGACCCAACTTTTCACTGTAAAAAATCTGCGCAAGGTTCCTTGATATTTACTGTGTAACATTCCTGGGTATTCTCGGATTATTTCTACTCATACAAGAATACCGAGAAATCTTGTGTAATACCTTCCACAATCTCGTGTAACTTTTCAGAATAGTTGAGAAAGTGGAAATTACTGATAAACTGTGAAACGTTCCGAATATTTTCTGTGTGTCATTCCTTACTTTTAGTAGGCATACTTTTTGAGCTTTTGTGTATCTTTTCGGATTTATTCTAAAATAGAAATTATCGGTAATCTGTGCAAAGTTATATCTGTTTTGTGTGTAATATTCCTTATTTTGTGGTTAATATATTAATTACAAAAAAATCGTTATTTTGCGTGTATGTCATTTCAGTGGTGACCATCCCCCCCCCCCAAACCCAATGACGCAAATCCCCCCACCCCAAAAAAATCTTCATACTTTAACATTAACCCCTGCAATATTCTAAACAGAATATCAATTGTAAAATATATTCTAGTTATAATCTACTGCACATTCAAACGATAGCGAGTTGAGTTATTATTGCCCTTGTCTAGAATTGAAAGAAAACACAGGAACATTTCTGGAAATTCCATGTTGAAAAAATTTAAAAGTGGTATTAAATGAATCAAGATTTACAAAACATAGCGAGTTGAGTATAGAAGAATGAGTTCTTATTGCCCTTATCTAGAATTTAAAGAAAGGAAACACAGATACATTTTTTGGAAATTAAATGTAGAAAAAATAGATAAGTGATATTAAAAAAATCAAGATTTTTTTTTACGAGTAAAAAAAGGGAAATATTAAGAATTTAAAATCCCCTCCCCCCAAAAATGTACATTTTCTCAAATATCCCCCCCCCCAAAAAAAAAAAAAACTAAATTGCATGACTCATCTTGCGTCACCAAACCCCTCTCTGGGCATCCCTGTGTCATTTTATTATCCCAGTTGTGAAAACACTACGGGTTCTTGCGCTATAAAAAAATAACACGAAGGTGCGTATACCCTTCTAATTGTGCATCTCGAAGCTCTTGTTCAAATTTCTGCTCTGTACAGCTCCTGAGCTACATTTTACATGTAAAAACTAATTTTTTGTGTGTTTATCACTTTGCTCGCTTAGTTATGAATCGAGTATAGAAACTAGAGTCACTAATTTTTACCGAAGCTTTAACAACGCATTTAATTGTAATTCTCGAATATTTTTTTCCCAGTTTATACTTTGAAGACTCTTCTTGGTCTTTATTTTCATATGAACTACATTTTTGTGTGTAGGTCATTTTGTTGCTTCAGTTGAAGAAAAAGACTATGAGATCTAGAGCAACGAACTTTAGAATGAAAGCACGTATGCCCATCTTATTGTGCATTTTGAAACCTATTTTTCCAAATTCGACCAATGATCGTTTTACAAAATTATTTTATCAGTTATTGTTTGACGAAATTCTCGATCTTAGTACCGCAACTTTTTTTCCAAATACCTACTATTTCCGATTAGTAATATTCGCCTTATTTAATCGGCATGCCAGTTTAGAAGATTTTTTTACAATGTCTATCACTATTTCCGAATAGTAATCTTTCTGTCATTAAATAAAGCGATTATTACTATTCGGAAATAGTTTGATGTTCATATCAAAAACCTAATATCCATGTATATGTATTCGCGTCGTAAGCGAGATCTTTTTCCCAAGGAATGAAAACTTTATCTGATATTGAATAGAAAATTTTTACATTTGTTGTAAGAGTGATGTTCTGGTGATGTTGGAACTGGAGTAAATTCAGGTATTAATCGTTATCACGTCTTAAGCGGGTTCGACTGTTTCCTAAATCAATAAATCTAGCATAAAAATTATTATAAACAAAGTCAACGCTTGAAGGGGAAATGGGAGAAGTTCTGGCCAACTATTTTATTTTTCAAAATATTGAGTCTATAACATGAAATTAAAGACATATCAGTAGAGAAATGTTTAAATTTTGTCCCCCTCCCCCCTCCCTTCTTTAGTATCTGCAAGCTACATATCTCTATAGAGGATGAAAAGGAACAATTTTAAGTTACTTAGTAGAAAAAATTACTAATTTTGTGGCAAGGTTATTTTGCCTAAATGTGATTCATAAGTACGGTAATGTTTTTTTTACTTTAAATCTTAATACAGGAATCTCAAATGCTACATAATAAGGCATTCGATTTTTAACGAAACTGTAAACATTTTTCTGCATTGATAACATTTTCTTAGATATTTTCGATCAAATCGCCATCGTTGATTTAATAGCGAATCCATGTTTCGTAAATTTAGCGTATTTCCCAAAATTGCCTCTCGAATTTTTAACTTTGAAGATCAAATAATCTCACTAACCTAAAGAAACGACGTCTGTTTCATTTAACTGACCCATAATCTGTTAAAAAAAAGCGCCCAGTTTGTTGGATTAGAATTTAAACAAATACCAGGTAAGTTTGTATGGTATTCTTTATATAGTGTATAAAAATAATTAAAGCAAATTTCAGTTTAATTAAGCTGTCGTAAGTCGTATAATTATCCATTTAAAATGTTATTTAACTTAACAATATGCATTTAAGCAATTTAACTTATATGTATAATCAGCTTATGTAAAATAAAAAATTCTATGCATATTATCATAAGCAAAAAACTTTCTGTAAATTAAATGAAGGATTAAAAGAAAACTAAAAAAAAAAATTATAGTATCAATTTACAATCTTAATTTAAGAAAAAAAGTGTTACATAAATTAAGAATCGCTGGATTTTTATCAGGTTTTTAAGGAAGTCAATATTTCAACTAGTATGCTGAATTTTTTAACATTTGTCAGGCATACTTTTTGCATGTTATTTTCTTTTTAAAAATTCTGAATAATTGAAATACTTTACGTGTATATGTCTTTATTATACAGATCTGTGCATAATTATTTACAGCAATCTTTAAATTATATGTTGGTGCAAAATATAGATAAAAATTAACATTGGCTACTGGCCAGTTGCTCAGATTTTTAATTATTGACCATTAACAAAGTTACAAACACTTCATATAAAATCCTATGAAGTGTTCATGCAGTTCTAACCATCAACATTGTAGTTTATTACTATTTTTTTAATTTCCATTCGGTGGGATTACACTCGACTGAAAACTGAAATTGTATCTAACAGAAAAATATGTAAGTAAGAAATTACCGTAGTCAAATTAACAATATTTGAAATGAGTTCGGAAATCTTCATTAACGTGTGTGTGTATTGTGGGGGAGAGGGCGAACTGACAAACTCCCAATTATATTCTATCTACGTAAACAGGCATCCAAAATTCTTAGAAATTAATATTAAAATTAAAATTTATTAAATAAAAGCTACATTAGTAAAACTGCTCTGAAGTAAAAAGCGGTAAAAAGCGGCGTAACATCGATTATTACTCAAACTTAATTTCTAAATTTGAATACATTATGCACTCAAACTTAAAATACGCATTATGACCATATTGAAAAATAAGAGCTCGGAAATCCGCGTTACCAAGCCTTCCAAAGCCCAATTCAAATCCACGCAAACGAAGGTTTCTAAATCTTGCTTCCAAAATAATTTTCAAAATTAAAATTTATCAGATTAACATAAAGCTGCATAAAGAATTGGAAAAGTACTCCAAACCACATTAACAGGGGATGGAGTAACACCGAGAATTTCTCTGGTTTGATTTAAAATACAATTTTAATGTTATATAAATCAACATACTTAAATACACATTAACTAGTATATTAGAAACAAGAATTCTGAAAAAACGCTTCCAAAAAGATTTCCAAAAGTAAACTAGCTAAACGAATTATTTATTACCAAAAGAAGTGAGAAGAAACGTTAAAAATAATTTCAAAGCGTTAAATATCACTTTCAATTTAAATCTTATTGCATCTATTGTTATGATTTGCTGAACTATTTCAGTGTCATTCAGCATACCTTAAATCTGAAAATTTTTTAACATCTTTATTTTGATAGGGTTAGCAGATGCATTTTGAAATTTTCACAACACTACTTTTATAAAACATCGGGACAAATTTTATTAGTGTTTGAAGTGAAGGGGGAGTATGAGGAAGTTTAAAGTTTGTTGCAATTATTATGATAGTTATGATAGGGGGGGTGCCCTTCGTGGGGATCTTTCTAAAGAAACCTAACCCGTATTTACGAAAGGTTCGAAGAAAACCACGAAAACTCTGAACGATTAGGCCGATGGCCGCGATTGTGTTCGAACACAGCACCTGCCGCCTACCAGTTGAGAGATCAGAAACTCTCAGCCACTGATAGGGATAAAGTGAGGGGGAGTATGGGGGAAGTTTAAAGTTTGCTGCAATTATTATGATAGTTAAAAAAATATAATTAAGTATCCGTGAGATTAATCAATCTTTTTGTTAAATATGTACCCAAAATTTGAAGCTCTTCAGATAATTTTATGCAAGGAAATTGCAATTTAAAATAAACAAAATGAAAGTGGTGGATTCTAACCCCCCCCCCCAAATATTTAACCTATAAACCCTTGCATTAACACGTTAAGTGGCATGTCATTCACCGGTGACAGACATTGAAATTTCCGTTTTAGCCGCGTCAGTTGCCCGTGGCCGACAGCGTAAAATTATTATATAAAACTAAATATTATATTGCTTTAAGAAATTTCTGAATTTTTTTAATTTCCTTTTATTTTATTAAAGGATATCATTAATTGAACGGGAAGTTCAGTGTCAGTCATCCAAGATTGACGTGGAATTCAACGTGTTAAAGGTGTAAATATCCTTTTAATAAAAGGAGACCAAAATTTGAAACTAATTGGTTCGCGACAAGGAAAATCTAGGTAAAGCTAAATTAGTTGGAGAGGGAGGGTTTTTTTTATACTTGACCTACACTTGACCTAACATTGTTAATTTGATTTATATCGTCTAATTTTCTAATAAATTGATACCCAAACTTCAAGGAAAATGGATAATTGTAAACAATTTTTTTTGATTAATCCTATTTAAGAGGGGAGGGGGTGTTAAACAATCACTTTATGTTTGATCTAGATTCCACCAAACCCCGAAATAATCAGCTTCACGAAATAAGTGGAATTTATTTAGTAAACTTAAGCGAGTTTGCTTAGGAACATGAGTCTTGTATGATTCAGGTTCATCCAAATTTTGGGTTTAGCAGTATTTTAGCAGATTTTGTAAATTGATACACTTTAATTTGCACAGCAGTGAGATTCCTGGATTAAGTATATTAAAAATAACATTGACTTGCAATTTGTTCGAAATTCAATTTTGTCAGAAATGAAATTAATCATATTGTATAATAAGTCGGAGAAAGACATTTTGAGGAATTTGAGGATTAAGCATTAAAGTTAGACATTTCAGGATTTTTTTTTATACTTTAAGATAAACTACTACCCCTGTTTTAAATATTTGATACTGTATAATAGCATGCGTAATTGGCTCGGATAAAAAAGATCCCTTGGCAATTAACTATCCCCTCCCACGAGCCGTGAAACAATCTTTGAATCAAAAAGAGTTATCTACTTTTTACTTTCTTCTATCTTTACAAGAAGAAAGTATTGAATTCATGAAATTTTTCGACTTCCGGTTTTCGACGGATTTATACGTTTTAGGAGGTCCTGAACACGTTTTGACTATTTTTAGAAAATGTCTGTCTGTGAGTCTGTCCGTCTGTCTGTCTGTGTGTCTGTCTGTCTGTATGTGACAAAAAATTTGTGGGCGCTCTATCACAAGAACTAATGCTTGAAATTTAATAAAATTTTATATTCAGTTAGACCTTAATATGAATTAGTGCCTATTGGTTTTTGGTGAAAATTGGCCAGCAGGTGGCGCTGATATAATACGTTTTTCATGATTTTCAAGATTGCTATATCTCAAGAACTAATGCACAGAATTTCACCAAACTTCAGATTCTGTGACCCCTTGATATACATAGACGCTGATTAAGTTTTGGTGTAAATTGGCCAGCAGGTGGCGCTGCTATGTTACGTTTTTCATGATTTTCATGATAGCTATATCTCAAGAACTAATGCACAGAATTTCACCAAACTTCAGATTCCGCGATACCTTGAGATACATAGCCGCTGATAAGGTTTTGATGTGAACTTCCCTATAGGTGGCGCTGCTATGCTACATTTTGCGCGATTTTTGCGATAGCTATATCTCAAGAACTAATGCAGAGAACTTCATCAAATTTCTATTCTGTTACACTAGAATATATAACATAATCAGACGCTGATTACATTTTGGTATTAACCTTGCAACAGGTGGTGTAGCTATGCTGCATTTTGCACGATTTTTCCGATAGCTATATCTCAACAACCAACGCACAGAATTTCACCAAACTTCAGATTTTGTTACAAAATGATATATAACATAATTACACGATGATTACGTTTTGTTATAAATTCTTCAACTGATACTGCTGCTGTGCTATATTTTACACGGTTTTTTTAAACTAGCTATATCTCAAAAACTAATGCACAGAATTTCATCAAACTTCAGATTCTTTTATACCATAACATAATCAGACGCTTTTTTACGTTTTGGCATAAATTGTCCAAGATATGGTGTTGCTGTGCTACGTTTTGCAAATTTTTTGTTATAACTATATCTCAAGAACTAATGGACGAAATTCCATCAAATTTCAGATTCTGTTAGGTCTTTACATAAATAGATGCTTATTAGGTTTTAGTATAAATTATCCAACATAAGGCACTACTAAGCTCATTTTCTCAGAATATTAATTAAATTTTGCGTTTTAGGCTTTTCGGATACCAGAATCTCATTAGGCTAGGTCAAATATTCGAGGAAATTCGATAGTGCGTAACTTTGGGGTCACCAAGTTTTTTTTAAAATATTAGAATATACTTATGAGATAGAAGAAAGTTTTGGGATTGAGACATCCAACTAGTTTTCCTAGTGTTTGAAATAATCGTTAATTTTGACTCCGAAAATTATAAACGGATTTTTTCCTTTCATCCCTGGTATTGATATATCTTACAACCATCATGTTTTACGAGTAATACCCATCAAGTTTGCCGACTCAGGACGGTAAAATTAATCTCCAAGTTTTTTAGTGTTACTCGACAGTGGAAATTGCTAATTTTATGCTAAAGTGCACGGAGCTAACCAAAAAATATATGTAAATGAAGAAGCGTAAATGAACTTATATTGTATATCAATATCGAGGACAGCGGCAAAATTGAGATCCGCAAAACCCTGCGACGTAGGGGGGGGGGGGGGGCATGGAAGTAACTGTGAAAAATAAACATCTTAAACGGTCATAAACGGTTGATCATTTTAGGATTTTAAGAACGAATCATTTGTATTGAATAACGTATGTATATTTTGCGTACTCCAAACCTGATCTGCGCGTAAAAAATCATACCCAGAAGACGGGTCACGAAACGGGGACCCCGTTTTGTTATGAGAAATAGATATAGATTCTAGGGGGTCTTGTAAAAACTTTTGCAGATGACTCAAAACTATAGTTACACTACTGATTGGAGATTTCACAAAATCAATATATAATTGAGAATAAAATGTTTCAACGATGTATAAACCCATTTTTATCTAATAAATTCAAAATTTTCACTTAAAATCCAAAATACTGCAATACATTTTTCAAAATGGAACAAAACCCTGTGTATTTCATGGAGATTCATTTTTGACCATGCGCAACATGACAACAGTGCACTTGCAAAAAACCCTTGTTTAAAAGATATATATTGAATATTTTAAAACTTTTTTTTTATTTTTTGGAAAACATTCTGGGAATATACAAAAGTAGTTGTAGTACTTTTTGTATTGTTATCAAAGTCTTTTGTAGGACACATATTCAAGTATTCTATATTATCCAGCTAATGCATAATACAAAGTGTTTTTGCAAATGAGAATAACGTCTCCAATAAACATTTTGATTTTTTCAGAAACTGAATAAACAATATTGCATCCAATAATTTATGCATAAAAAATAAAAAATAAAATATGCTTTTTGTTTCTTTGTAGCCACCTTGGATAATTATCAAATCTGAATGCAATGATAGTTCACTAACAGAAACAAATGGCGACTTTGGAACAGCAGAATTAAATTTTATGTATTGAAAGCACCTCTTTAAATATTAGCAGTCACTTGTATATTAAAGCACCCATGGCGCGAGGATTTTCAAATTCCTTCACATCATTATTCTTCTTCTCTAACTAAAGCTTTAAATGAAGATTGCTTGCAATGGACAGAAAAAAGTGAGTTACTGAACCATTTAGCTTTGAGAATCTGCAAATACACAGACAATCCCTCTACAGCTGAACGAAAGCAAGTAGAAGATATAATTTTAATTGAAGATGTGGAATTTGTACAGAGTGTAGTTTCGACAATTTCTTTATATTATTGTTACAACATAAAATATTCTCTCAAATGCACTGGGACTTACACTTTCATTGAACTAAAATTGTTGGTTACTTTATGTGAAAAATTAAGCAAACTGTGATAAAATTCTAGATGGCAATTTTAAACCATAATATCAATAAAGTTTTGTGCTTATTATGAAAGTTCTCTGAATTTTTATTTTTGATTATATTATTTTTTAATTGCATAATATTCTCGATATCATAAGTCGAAGGGATTCTAAAAAAGCATTATGTGATAGCTATTTGTTCAGATAAGTCATTTACAGGAATTTGTAATATGAAAGAGAGAAATATATTTTATTTGAAGTATCAAGAGCACACTGTATTAAGATTTTAAATTTTTTTTAAAGGGTATCTTCTTTTTTTCCCTTGACATCTGAAATTGAATTTTGTGCTTTAACCAAATGAATGGATCTCTTTAAATATGCTAATGCTTAAATTACAATTAAAAAGTTTTTTTTACTATAACTTTAAAATCTCTTTCAAAAATTTGTGCATATTTTAACTTGCCTTGAAAATTTTTATAATTAAACCTTAATAGTTTGGATAATCTTTTAAAATAATTATGTACTGTATAGCACATGCATCAAAAATCGTTTTTCCATTGATTACTGTGATATTATATTAATTATTTAAGGAATAAATTTATCAAAGGTATCCAATTTAAGTGAAGATAGTGGTGTGAGGGGGGGGAAGCTTCGAATAGCCACATACTTCCCCAAAAAGAGCAGATATTCAGATACTGTAAAACATTTTAAGAATGCTTTGATAGATTAAATATACCATTTTATGCCAAATGACTAATCTGTTGTATTAGCCAAATGACAAGTTGATAATCTGTTTAAATTATTAAATAATATGGCAAAATTATCTAAAGGTTATTTTAAAAATACACAATTGCTTTGTACGAGATTTTTCCAAAAATGTATACTTTGTGTTACATTATCTCTTAATATACACTTTCAAATTGGTATATTGAGCTTGATATAAATGTGGAAAAACTTAAGCATGTCTTTTTGTAGATCACAGCGCAATATCACTCATTTAGATATTTCTTTTGTTTCTGAAGTGTATATTTATCATAATTTATCCTTGCACTAACCAATACCCTTGCACTAACCAGCACCCTTACATATTCTAACCAATTTATTTTTGTAAAATAATTTCAATGTATCCATGATTTAAAAATAGATTTTACTCATAGATATCCTGTATTTTTTTAGATTTGTGTTGTCAACTGAAAAATGAAAACAACTAATTAGAAATATTTTCAATACAATGTTTAACTTTCAGCGTGCAATGATTGTTTATATTCTTAACAAAAATTACTGACTCATTAATCTGTATCAGGTTCAAGAACCATACTTAACTGCAACTCTAAGGCATCTAAAAACTCTTTGAATATCATGCTGAAAATTAAAAATAACTTATTGAAAAAGGGCCTTAACATACTAGATTATAGATTTCTGGACTTTTCAGATTTGCATAATTTTCCAAACAAATTTTTGGTAAAGTTCCTATGAAAATCTGTGGCAGAATTGCTGCCACTGGATATCCCAGGAACATTTATCGTATTCCGTGAAATGTTTCAGATCTTTTCACAATCAAGAAACTTAACTGAGATTTTATGCGTAAAGTTCCAGGCTATAGATTTCAGAGTTTTTCAAAATGAAGGAACATAAAGGAATTTTCATGAGTAATGTTCCAGGTGATAGGTTTCGGAATAGCGGAACCTAACTGAGATCTTATGTGTAACATACCACATTAAAGATTTCGGAAATTTTCAGAAAGATGGAACCTAACTGAGATTTTATGAGTAATATTCCAGATTATAGGTTTCAGAGCTTTTCAGAATGGAGGAATTTAACAGAGATTTCACGAGTAATGTTTCAGAATGTATGTTTCAGAATGGTGGAACCTAACAGAAAATTAATGTGGTACGTTACACATAAAAGGTTTCCAGACTTTTCAGAATGGTGAAACCTAACTGATATTTCATGAGTAACATCCCAGATTATAGATTTCTGGACTTTCCTGGCATATGTAAGTTTCCTGGCATTTTTTGGATTAAATTCCTGGGAAAACCTGTGGCAGAATAGCTGCCACAGGTTTTCTTTGGAACCTTACGCAAAATTTTTACAGTGTTTAAAAAATAAATGTAAAGCTGCAAAACTGCACAATTATTAATTACTGGTTTTATCTAAAATCAAAGACAGGGTAGAAAATGAAAAGTAGATCAAGTAATTTTTATCTACAAGTACAGTTTTGAAATAATTTTTATTATATTATTTGTTTTAAAATAAATGCATTTCTTTTATTATTTTCCATAAAAATTTTATAAATATTTAAAAAACAATAAAAAAAATACTCAGTTTTGCATAATTAGGTGACTAAAAATCAAATATTTTAAAACATTTTTCAACGTGCCTATCAAAAACATGATTAAGCAATACACTTAAGCCAAATAAGTTTAAAATAACAGTATAACAAGATTATTTTTAGAAATTTGAAATATTTTTTATTATATTATTTGTTTTCAAATAAATAAATTTCTTTCATTATTTTCCAAAAAAATTTTATAGATGTTTAAAAAACTATTAAAATATACTCATTTTTTCCATAACTAGGTAACAGGTGACTAAAAAATCAAATAATTTAATATATTTTACAAAGCACCTATCAAAAACACGATTAAATAATGCAATTACACCAAATATATTTAAAATAAGAGTATAACAAGATTATTTTCAGAAATTTGAAACAATTTTATTTTACTATTTGTTTTAAAATAAATACATTTCTTTTATTATTTTCCATAAAACTTTTATAGATGTGTAAAAAATTATAAAAAAATACTCACTTTTTTTCCATAACTAGGATAGAGGTGACTAAAAAATCAAATATTTTGATATATTTTTCAGCGCGCCTATCAAAAACACGACTAAGCAATACACTTACGCCAAATATATTTAAAATAGCAGCATAACAAAATTATTTTTAGAAATTTGAAGTAATTTTTATTATATAATTTATCTTAAAATAAATACATTTTTTTATTATTTACCATAAAACTTTTATAGATGTTTAAAAAACTATTACAATAATACTCACTCTTTTTCCATAACTAGGTTAGAGGTGACTAAAAAATCAAAGAACTTAATATATTTTTTAATGCGCCTATATGAAAAACACAATTAAGCAATGCACTTACGCTAAATATATTTATAATAGCAGCAAAACAAGGTTATTTTTAGAAATTCGAAATGGTTATTCCTCAGAATTCTTTTTACTTTGATCTAGTACTGATATTTAGAATTGTAGGTATTTATAGTGATATCTTTTATGCGGAACTACCAACTTCTAAAAGCTTATTTACATATAAAAGTCTCTCTTATTGAAATAAATGAGGGTCAAAATCCTAAAAATACTAATTTACATATGGTTATATCATAAGCAATTTATTGGAGATGTTCTTCCACTATTCCTAAGAACGGTATCTCTAATTTGCGTTCTGTCTCTGTTAGATAAACAAATGCATTACATTAATAAAATTGATAGAACTCTTCATAACTAAATCTTACTTAATCTTACTTACATCCTTTCCATCTGTTTGATAAATGACAATTTTTCCTTTTTCTTTTCTTTTTTTACTGATGTTGTTACTGATGCTTTAATTAATTCTTACAGGCTTGACAAGGTTTAGAAGAAAGAAGGACTCCTTACATAATGCTCTGAAAGAAAAGAAAAAAAAATTCTGAAGAATTTCTAGATGAACATAATATAAGAAACAACCATATTTCACGGTGGATTACATAAACTACTCGATTAGAAAAAGATAACGGAGCTGCATCCATTTATCTATTAATTAAGGTCAATATAGAATACACAATATGGTACGCACAACCAAATTTGAATACAACCCTCTTTTTTTTTTTTTTTTTTTTTTTTGCTTTATTTAGGGAACAACGGATTTTGAACTTGTTCTATGTACGATCACTTTCAGAATTTTCAAACTATATTTTTTAGACTTCACAAAAGTTGTTTAATATATTTAGCTAACACAATATACAAATGAAATTTTGATAGCAATCACGCATGCACAATGAAAAATTACTTAGTAAACCTGCTCATTTTTCATACAATTTTTATTATTTTTTACTTCTGATTACAGAGTATTGTGTACAATGTTAACTGTCATATTTTCGGAAAATAACATTTTTTATATTAAGAACTCAGCAAATTATAAGCAAAAAAACTTGGAAAAATTTGGGACTTTTTTTATAAAAACCTTAATTTTTCTACGGGTATACATGCTATCCACATACAAATGAACACAGTTTATTACAATAAGACACTTAATCATAATCTTCAGTTTCAACACTTTTGCTACATTAGTGCTGACAGGGTTTTCCAAAAGTTATTCGTTTTTTTTTTTAATTTGCTGATGGTCCTCCATGGAGTTTCGAGAAAAATCTTCACGGAACTGTCTGACCTGTACATGTACCTGTACTTGTTTCCATACGGAGAGTTTCAGGATTAATTATCATATACTTTCCTAAATGTTTAAGAAAATGTCAAAGATCGCAAGTGGCCAATCACCTTTGGCCATATATATATATACTAGCTCGATTTTGACCGAGCTGAGCTCGGTCAAAATCAACTTTGTGTTCAATTCGATATAGTATTTTCCCTGTATCATTCACTCTGTATTATTACTGAAAACATGTTATTAATAATAGTATTTATAAAAACAATCAACAAGAAAACTATGTATGCACATGATCATAAATTTTACTTTATTTTAAAATTTGCAACGAAAGGAAATCAATCCAAACCACTTTTTTAGCTCGACTCCGATTAGTTTAACTATGCATCTCGAATACTATTAAGAAGGCACAAAAAATTTCTTCACATTCTGAAAGACAATATTTTTTGCCAGATATAGCCAAATTTGGACACATTCTTTCATTTGGTGCTAAATACGTGTTTTGGTTTCGTAATCTTAATAGTCGATTTTTCGGTCAATATTTTGTCAAATATCGCCAACTTATTGGCTTTTTCCACATTCTCGTGATCCTGACCCTTATTACCTAAATGATCCACTAATCAAATGTGATCAAACATGTGACTTAGCTCAATTGTCTTCAGGTAATCAAAAACAGTGGAGTATAAAATGAATCAAAATCGTTTAAGCCATTTCTTAAGTAAAATTAGCTTGACAACATTCAGCAATGAAGCGATATGACCCACTAATATAATTTTGTTTAATATGCAACTCAGCCCAATAGTCTTCTCGTGACAAAAGACGTTTTGTTGCAAAATTTAGGTAAAATTGATTGAGTCGTTGTTACATATAATTAGAATGACCCGAACCCATTAAGACCTAAAAAGACCCACTAATTGAATTGTTACGAGCATGTGTCCTAGCTTAATGGTTTTCTCTTGCCCGAAAATGATATAATAGAAAGTATACTCAAAAAGGTGAGAACAATTTTCTAGATAAAATTAGTATAACCCACAAGTGACCCTTATATCGAAATCTCTCAAAAATGTGACCTAGCTCATTAATTTTTGAGTGCCGAAAAACGTTAGATACAAAATTTAGATAAAATAGGTTGAGCCAAATTTTAGGTATAGTTTGACCTTGACCCATAATGACTCATTAATCGAATTTTCTGTAATATCTTACCTAAACCAATGATTTTCTTGAGTCCGAAAACGATAGAATATAAAATTTAGTCAAAATTGCGCGAGACATTGTCTTGATAAAATTAGAATAACCCAAAAGTGACCCACTGATCAAAATTTCTCGAACATGTGACCTATCCCAATGATTTTCTCGTGCCAAAAATATGCTGTATGCAAAATTTCGTTAAAATCGAATCACTCGTTCTTTAGATATAGCTTGACCATGACCCATCATGACCCACAAATGAGCCTTATAATCGAAATCTCTGGAACATTGGACTTAGCCCATTAGTTTTCTCGTGTATAAATATTGTTACACACAAAATTTCGTTAAACTCGATCCTGC
Organism: Maratus speculifer; assembly: GCA_964019185.1. Classification (NCBI taxonomy): domain Eukaryota; kingdom Metazoa; phylum Arthropoda; class Arachnida; order Araneae; family Salticidae; genus Maratus; species Maratus speculifer. The sequence continues at coordinate 47,060,389 of OZ025290.1, read as the reverse complement.
AGTTCTTTAAATATAAATAGCTTGACCCAGACCCTTTATGACCCATTAATCGAAATTTCTCGATCATGTGACCTAGCCCAATGGTTTTCTCGTGCCAAAAAAAATGTTGTATACAAAATTTCGTTAAAATTGATCCACATGTTCTTTAGATATAGCTTGACATGACCCATTATGAGCCATCATGACCCATAAATGACTCTTATATCGAAATCTCTCAAACATGTGAGATAGCCCATTAGTTTTCTCGTGTCAAAAAACTGTTACATACAAAATTTCATTACAATCGATCCTACCGTTCTTTAAATATAAGTAGCTAGACCTAGACCTTTTATGACCCAAAATGACCCATTAATCGAAATTTCTCGAACATTTGACCTAACCCAATAGTTTTCTCGTGCCAAAAAAATGTTGTATACAAAATTTCGTTAAAATCGATCCACCTGTTCTTTAGATATAGCTTGACCATGACTCTTTATGACCCATCATGACCCACGAATGACTCTTATAATCGAAATCTCTCGATCGTGTGACTTAACCCATTAGCTTACTCGTGTCAAAAAACTGTTACAGGCAAAATTTCGATGAAATTGATTCTGCCGTTCTTTAAATATAAATAGCTTGACCCAGACCCTTAGTGACCCAATATGGCCCATTAAAAATTTTTTCTCGAACATGTAACGTAGCCCAATGGTTTTCTCGTGCCCGAAAACTATAGAATGCAATTTTTAGTCAAAATTGCGTCAGAAAATCTCTAGATAAAAATAGCATGACCCACAATGACCCCAAAAATGACCCACTAACGGAATTTTCTCGAACATGTTACCTAACCCAATGGTCTTCTTGTAATCCAAAACGATAAAATATAAAATTTGGTCAAAATCTTTAGAGCCGTTTTTTAGATAAAAATGGCTTGACCCATAATGACCCAAAAATGACCCACTAATCGAAATTTTTCGAACATGTGACCCAGCTCAATAGTTTTCTCGTGCCAGAAAACGGTTGGATACAAAATTGCCTTAAAATCCATCCATCCGTTCTCTAGATACAAATAGCTTGATCCTGACCCATTGTGACCCAAAATGACCCAGTAATCGAATTTTCTCGAACATGTGACCTAGCCCAATGGTCTTCTAGTGGCCGAAAATGGTAAAATCCAAATTTTTGTGAAAATTGTTAGAGCCGTTTTTGAGATAAAATTTACACACACACAATTTTTGCTCGCATTATAGTATAAGACTAGCAGGGGAGACCGAGCTTAGCTCGGTCAAAATTAACTTTGTGTTCAACTCGATATAGTATTTTCACTGTATCATTAACTCTGTATTATTACTGTAAAACATCTTTATAATAGTATTATTTAGAAAAACAACCAATAAGAAAACTATGTTTTTATGCGCATGTTTAGAAATTTTACTTTATTTTAAAATTTACAACGAAAGGACATCGATCTAAATCACTTTTTTAGCTCGACTCTGATTGGATTAGCCATGCATCTCGAATCCTCTTAAGAAAGTATAAAAAAATTCTTTAAATTCTGAAAGACAATATTTTTTGCTAGATATAGCCAAATTTGGAGGCATTCTTTCATTTGGCTCCAAATACGTGTTTTGGTTTTAGTAATTTTTATAGTCGATTTTTTGGCCATATGTCGCCAATATTTTGTCAAATATCACCAAGTTATTGGCTTTTGCCATATTCTCGTGACCCTGACCCGTATTACCCAAAATGAGCCACTAATCAAATTTGATCAAGCATGTGACATAGCTCAATCGTCTTCAGGTAATCAAGAACAGTAGAATATAAAAGTGAATCAAAATCGTTTAAGCCATTTTTTAGGTAAACTTAGCTTGGCAGCATTCAGCAATGAAGCGAAATGACCCACTAATATAATTTTGTTTAACATGCGACTCAGCCCAATAGTCTTCTCGTGACAAAAAACGTTTTGTTTCAAAATTTAGGTAAAATTGATTGAGTCGTTGTTATATATAATTAGAATGACCCTAGCTCATTAAGACCCAAAATGACCCACTAATAGAATTTTCGCGAGCATGTGTCCAAGCCAAATGGTTTTCTCTTGCTCAAAAACGATATAATACAAAGTATAGTCAAAATGGTGAGTACCATTTTCTATATAAAATTAGCATGACCCATCATGACCAACAAATGACCCTTATAATCGAAATCTCTCGAACGTGTGGCCTAGCTCTTTAGTTTTAGCATGCCGAAAAACGTTAGATACAAAAATTAGATAAAATCGATTGAGCCGTTTTTTAGATATAGTTAGTTTGACCCTGACCCCTTATAATCCAAAATGACCCATTGATCGAATTTTCTCAAAAATCTGCCCTAACCCAATGATTTTCTTGTGACCGAAAACGATAAAATAGAAAATTTAATCAAAATTGCGCGCGAAACATTGTCTAGATAAAATTAGAATGACCCAAAAGTGGCCCACTAATCGAAATTTCTCGAACATGTGACCTACCCCAATGATTTTCTCATGCCAAAAATATGTTGTATACAAAATTTCGTTAAAATCGACCCACCCATTCTTTAGATATAGCTTGACCTTGACCCATTAAGACCCACAAATGACCCTTAAAATCAAAAGCTCTCGAATATGTGACTTAATCCATTAGTTTTCTCATTTCTAAAAATTGTTACATACAGAATTTCGTTAAAATTGATCCTGCCGTTCTTTAATTATACATAGCTTGACCCAGACCCTTTATGATCCAAAATGACCCATTAATCGAAAGTTTTCGAACATGTAACCTAGTCCAATGATTTTATCGTGCCAAAAAAATGTTGCATACAAAATTTCATTAAAATCGATCCGCCTTTTCTTTAGATATAGTTTGACCATGACCCATTATGACCCATCATGACCCTCATAGTCGAAATCTCTCAAACATGTGATTTAGCCCATTAGTTTTCTCATGTCAAAAAACTGTCACATACAAAATTTCGTTATAATCCATCACGCCGTTCTTTAAATATAAATAGCTTGACCCAGACTCTTAATGACCCAAAATGACCCATTAATCGAAATTTTTCGAACATGTAACCTAGTCCAATGATTTTATCGTGCCAAAAAAATGATGCATACAAAATTTCGTTAAAATCGATCCACCTGTTCTTTAGATATAGGTTGACCATGACCCATTATGACCCATCATGACCTACAAATGACCCTCATAGTCGAAATTTCTCAAACATATGGTTTAGCCTATTAGTTTTCTCATGTCAAAAAACTGTTACATACAAAATTTCGTTATAATCCATCACGCCGTTCTTTAAATATAAATAGCTTGACCCAGACTCTTAATGACCCAATATGACCCATTGAAATTTTTTCTCGAACATATAACCTAGCCCAATGTTTTTCTCGTGCCCTAAAACCATAGAATGCAATTTTTAGTCAAAATTGCGTGAGAAAATCGCTAGATAAAAGTAGCATGACCCACAATGACCCCAAAAAACACCCACTTACCGAATTTTCTCGAACATGTTACCTAACTCAATGGTCTTCTTGTAATCCAAAACGATACAATATAAAATTTGGTCAAAATCGTTAGAGCCGTTTTTTAGATAAAAATGGTTTGACCCATAATGACCCAAAAATGACCCACTAATCGAAATTTTTCGAACATGTGACCCAGCCCAATAGTTTTCTCGTACCAAAAAACGATTGGGTACAAAATTTCCTTAAAATTGATCCAGCCGTTCTCTAGATATAAATAGCTTGATCCTGACCCATTATGACCCAAAATGACCCAATAATCGAATTTTCTCGAACATGTGACCTAGCCCAATGGTCTTCTCGTGCCCGAAAATGGTAAAATCCAAATTTTTGCGAAAATCGTTAGAGCCGTTTTTGAAATAAAATTTACCCACACACACACACAATTTTTGCTCGCATTATAGTATAAGATATATATATACAGGTATATGTATGCATGTAATAAAATTGAAATCACAAATGTAAATGTAGAAATAATGTAGAATAATAATAAATAAATAGATAAATAAACAAACAGAATAAACAAAAATGCAGAGACCATAAATCTATGAGAAGCAGACACTTCAGAGAGGCGCTATATATGCTAATTCATAGAAAAAAATATGTTATTTCTTCAGATTTTATCAGCAATATGCTTAAAAAGACAAAATTAAGCACCTTATAACATATCTGGAGACCAAGAGCAGTTAAAATAATTACATAAAAAATTAATTAATCATCAAGAATAACATATTTCACTTTTAAGACACTAAATACGTTTTTTTTTAATTTTACGTAAAATAACGAACGCATTTTGCTCCACTGAAGAATTCTACAAATAGTAACCAGACTTAAACAACATCTATAAAAAAAAAAAAAAATATATATATATATATATATATATATATATATATATATATATATATATATATATATATATGCAAATGACGTCACCATTGAAGAACAATACATAAACCCAGCAAAAAGCGATATCGTCACTTAAAGAACTCGACAAAAAAATTCAGTTATATAATGATTCATATGATGCCTTTGTTTGCTTGTAACATTATATAGTCCTAAATTTAACTATATTTAATTTTAAGTATAAATTTAAAATTAAATGTAGTTTATAATAGAGAAATGTTTTATCAGAAATCATTCATTTATATTTTTTGAAAATATAACATATTTTAATAACACTTTTTTAGTTATTATGGGAAAATGGAACAAAAAGAACTGTTTTCCAAGTATTTCTTTTCTTTACTTTCTACAGAAATTGAATATTTCAGTAGCCAAGATTAAGCAAATAACATGAAAAACTGCAAAATTTTTTATCACAAAATTGACATTCAGTTTTCAAATAAATTGTATTTAAGAGTGTTTTTTTTTTCTTCTTTCTTTTTTTTCTTTTTAACTAAGGGGCCCTGTCAATTTCAAGCTATGCTGATCAACCGCCTTTCATACAACACAGAATCTAAAAACAAGCAAAAGTTTTTTTAAAAAAAGGTCTCGATCTTCCTAAAAAAGGGTTTCTAATCATCCCCCCCCCCTTTTTTTTTTTTTTTTTTTTTTTTTTTGAATTTTTAAGGTCAAATCAGCTTTTGTTGAGATATAATGGTTATTTTCTTGTTTCATAAAAAAAAGTCCTTCCGGCAATGCCGGGAGGAAGAGGTAGCTTGCATATACTTATTTATATATTATTTATTTTAAATTAAGTTATATTATTTAAACATACCAAGCTCAAATTAGTGAAACCCGACTTTATAAGATTGAATGCTAGTTTTTGTCAATACTGATTATTAATAGGAATTTTTAGAAATTAGTCATATTTTATTCAACTTGGTTTTATTTTCAGTGATTTAGAGAGTCGCCAAATTCCCGATATCACGAAGTGTATGCCATTTTAAAGCAACATGATGGATAAAACAAACCAATGAGCTTGGTCGAAATCTTAATTCATGTGGACATGTATTTTCATATCGAAATCGATTAATATATACGATTTCTGTCGCGGGCAATTTGATTTTTAAAAATATGTCACCCACATTAGAAATTCAAACTGCTATATCTCAGGCGTTTTTTAAGATAAAGACAAAGCAAAAAATACTCCGGAATTCATAATTAAGATAAATACATTCGAAAGAATATTTTTTCAGTTTTTAATTTTTTATTTGTACTTCATTATACATTTAAAAGGTTTTTGACAAACTTAAATAGCCGCCATTTTGAAACAAGATGGCGAATGAAATTGTCTAGTGAACTCGGTCAAGACATTGATATGTACTATGTACACGCGGAGTTCTATCCAAATCAGTTTATAAATATGCGTATTTTTGCTTGACAAATTTTAGACCGTTTCAAAATGTCAACCACACTGGAAATTGAAAGTGCCACACTGTAAAAAAATTTGGTCACAAATCACGGTGGTTATACCGCCAACTTTGTGACACTTCCTTTTACTGTAATTTAACTGCACGGTATATATACCGTAAAAAACTTAAAGTACATGTACCGTAATTTAACTGAACATAAATTTAAATATTTTGTGGTATATGTACCGTAAAATATTTAAAGTATATGTACCGTAATTTAACTGCACGGTATATGTACCGTAAAGTATTTAAAGTACATGTACCTTAAAAAAATATCGTTACAGCATATATACCGTAAATTAAATATATGGTATATGAACCGTAAAAAATATTTTTACAGCACAGATACCGTAAATTAAATGTACGACATATGTACCGTAAAAAATATTTATACAACATATATACCGTAAATTAAATGTGCGGTATATGTACCTTAAAAACATTTGTAATCAGTATGTGTACCGTAAATGAAGTATACGGTATATATACCGTAAAAATACAGGATGATCCAAAAAAAACCCTCCCACATTTGACAGGTTAAAAAAAACAAAAACGACTCTAATGAGAAACTTATTTGTTAAAAATATAGAATAAATATGACGAAAGTTTAAAATGACTATTTTTCAGAAATGACTTCTGGAAAGTGTCTTCCATTGCGAGCAATGCACAATTCAAGACGATGTCTGGAATCTATCATCACGAACGCACCGTCTTGTGGGAGAATTGCTACTCTACCTGAATTACTCTCTTGAGGTGACAATGAGTGTAGGTCTTGTCTCAAGATTGTCTCAAGCAGAGGTAGCAGCTTCCACAAGACATAATATGTTAGGTGATGATATATTTCAGATATTGTCTAGATATTTGCATCGCTTATAATGAACAACACTTACCAAGCATTATTTCTAAAACATAGTCATTTTAAACTCTTGTCATACCCATTCTATATTTTAAAACAAATAAGTTTCTCTTTGCAGTCATTTTTTGTTTTATATTATCCTGTCAAACATGGGATATTCTTATGTTTTATTCTGTAATTAGAATCACCGAATATACATGGTAAGCATGAAGTCTTACTTATTATAAAAATTTATTTTGGCGGAAAATATTAGATATGTGAGGATACGTTTAAATATTTTGATAAAAATTTTAATAAGACCATTTGTTGGCCATCAAATTGTGCAAAGATATGTATACTGCTACAAAAACAAAAAAAAAACTTTTTTTTTTATTTTTTATAAATATTAAATTCTCTGTATTTGTTAAAGAAGTTTTTTTTTGTCATTATGTATAGTTGTTGAAAAAAATATGGTAATATATAACTACAAACAATGAATTGCGCAATTACACTTACATAGCTGTCAACTACTACATCTTTTTAAACATTTATTTTTTATACCTCTATTTTAAAACAGTTATTACTGTCACATTTCAGGTTTAAATATATAGCGAAAATTATTATTTTAAAATAGAGGTATAAAGATGCTATAAAAGTAGTATGCACTTAGAGAATTAAAAAAAAAAAAAAAAAAAAGTATTTACGTATGACCGCTATGATAATGTGAGAGCATCCCTGATAAAATAAAATGTTATTATTAAATTTCTTTCTTTCATTTCGATAAACTATTAAAACTTTAAATAATTAATAGATCTTATATTATTTTTATTAAAAAGTAAAAATTTACTAAATTTTATTAAATATTAACAAATAATTCAAGAATACTAATTGCTGAAAAATTATTTCACACTTCTTTTGTTGTTTGAAAGTCATAATTATAAAAGCTAAAGGATCAGAAGGACGTGAAGAGACTACAAACACATACAATTTCAAAAAATAAAGTAAAATTAATAAAAGTGGTCAAATTTATGTACATAAATATACATATTTTAATATCCTTGTTAATTACTTGGAAATTTTTTTTCTTTAATTTCTTAACATACAAATCTAAATTTTCTTACATTCAGTTAAATGTTTAAGAATATCACTGTCTAGCAAATCACCACTTTTGTATTTTTTATTTAGTTATTTTATTTTATGGAAATGTGGTATTATATTATTCTTACAAGAATTGATATATAGTTTATAGCTTATAATCTTAATAACAAACTTTAATTCTCCACACAGATCAATAAAAGTAAAAAAACAGTTGTTGTGGACAAAATTGCTTATAACGCGAAAAATAATTAATAAAAAATGAAAAATGTATTTTCATTCCGAATTTCTAAATAATCAAGACTAAATTTATCCATACATACTTAAAAATAAGTTTAAAATTGTATCAAAGCTTTGCGTTTATAAGGAGATGGTTTGAGAATCACAGAAAAATTCAAAATATAAATGTTTTAGAACATTTACAAAATAAATTAATATCATTATGATTCAGACATATTTAAAACAAACAATTAAAATATAAAAAAGATATTTATTACAATGATTAAATTACATTAATAAATTATATCATAATATATAGTTATAATATTTATGTAAACATTTTTTTTTTTTTACACAGTGTGTCATTTACTCTAGTATACAAATTCCTATAGCTTTGCCGACTTTATAGCATCATGATTTTCCGCCAACTGATTTGTTGTAGTTTGTACCACAAACAGGGTTCATCAACATCAAGTACCTTAAAGAAAAAGGTTCTTTCAGCATGGATATAAGCATTAAAATAAATCATCAAAGAAAATACAAAAGTAATTTGTAGAAATGGTTTCACAAAATCATTTTAAGAGGTTATTTCAATATTCACAAGAAGGAACAAGAATGCTAATATTAATCCTATGGGAGCGTTATTTACAATTTTCTCGCTTTGATTTTAATATATATATCTTTACATAGAATAGATAAGGATGATCTGCAACTATGGGCTAGTTTTCTTTTTCCTATTTTAGTTATAGATTTTTTATTCAGATTTGGGTAGTTTCATTTTCAGAAACAGTTCTGTAAGTGAAAGATAACTTTTAAAAAATCTTAAACTAAAATATAAAAATTACCCCGGGTAGATAGTCCTCAGTTATCCTACAAAAAAATAACAGGTAGTTTCTATTTCAGAACCAGTTCTGTAAATGAAGGAAAACTTAAAAAAAAAAAAAAAAAAAAAAAAATCTAAAACTAAAATCGAAAAATTAAAAATTACCCCGGATAGGTCGCCTTCAGTTATCCTACACAAAAGTCATTTAAAACTATTAATATCCAAGTTAAATATTATAAAATAACGCTCCCATAGAATTTACATAAGTGTTTTCGTTTCTATCCATGACTAGTGTGGGACTTCCCACGACTCTTAAGAACCTACACAAGTCCCATGGCCAAATTTTCAATATTAATGTTAAAAATAACAGGTAGATAACGGTAAAATAACGGGAAAATTTCTTACAAAATTCGCACTTGTATTTTAATATTTTTATACAAGGTGATTCTAAATTTTTTTTACAAAAAAAAAAAAAAAAAAAAAAAAAAAAGAAGAAGAAGGGTGTTAGTACACACCAAGACAAACAATATTAAATAAACCAAAGATCGTGCGGAGTTGTTAAGTAGCGCAAAGTGAACTGTGTTCAAAGGGGATTGGGGGGGGGGGGGGAGGGTCAACTTTCAAATAATTATAGAAAACGGAAAAATTGGTCGATTCGTTTGCGGTTTAAAATAAAACTATTCTTTAATCCAGTATCTTCTTGAAAATAAATTTTAAAGATAAATTTCAAAAAATTACGTTAGGGGGCTCCTTAAACTTCAGAGTAACCACCAACTAATTTTAACATTTATTTTTTGTATCTAATTAAATGCTTGCAAAAGCTCATTAAATGTTTTTGGAAGCTTAGATTTAATTTTAAAATTTGAGCTCAAATTCTGAATCGTTGGGAGGGGTTAAGAAGCGCAAACTGAATGCATTCAAGAGTTGAAATTCAACCGTCTCCCACCTCCTCGAACACAGTTCAATTTTATGCTATTTAATCACTCCAAACCATTCAGAATTTGAGATGAAAATTTAAGTCAAAGCATTTGAAAGCATTTAATAAGATAATATAACGGTAAAAAATAGTTATTCGTTGCTCCAAAGTCTAAAGCGCCTCTCTATCGGCATTTTTTGAAATTTATCTTTATAATTTATTTTCACGAAATACCGACATAAATAATATTTATTTTTGAAAACCGCAAAACAATTGACCAATTTTTCTGCTTTTTATGTTTATTTGAAATTTTAGACCCTTAACTTTACTGGTGGCTATCTCTTTTAGAAAACGTTCAGGACCCTTTCTTAGATGCGTTCTTAGTTATGTAAATACGTAGCAGCTATTGTTGTCGCTCAGTCCGTCCGTCTCTCCGTCTGTCTGTCCGCATATAACAACGCAAAAACAACCCAACCGAGTCGTTTGAAATTTAAAATACATAATTATTACATAATTTTGTCGAATCATTTCAAATTTTATGAAAATCGAATGGATAGATCAATTAAAGGGACAATCAAAAGTATTTCGTTCCATTGCGGTCAATGAGGAAAAAAGTGTCAAACGCATTTTAATCGTTTGAAATTTTAAATACATAATTATTACAAAATTTTGTCGAGTTATTTCAAATTTTATCAAAATCGGATGCATAGTTCAACTACAGGGACAATCAAAAGTGTTCCGTTACATTACGGTTAAAGGAGAAAATGTTTCAAATGCATTTTAATGGTGTTACACTCATTCGAACGTAATAAAATTGACATGCATCTATAAAGTACATATTATAATATACATTTTGCATAATCTGTGGTGCAAAGAATATTTGTTATTGATTTAAAGGGCCATACAAAAGTATTCCACTACATAATGCTATACGGGGAAACATTGTTTGGGGCTTGTTTCAATTATAATAAACTATTTCACATTTTATGAATAAGATATATGTTACTGAGGTGTAATAGCGTTATCGTACGAACGCACCTCTCTTGCTACGCTTCACGTGCAATTTCCAACTTGTTTTTAATGCGATACTTTAAATTGATATCTATTGTTGTGTGTATGTACTTTTTCAACTTTTGTAACAATTTCTTTATGGGAGAATAGTTTTATTTTCAGAACTGCTTTCAAAGTAGAAGCATCTGCATATCAAAAAACTGTAACAAACAATTGAAAAGGTAGAAATGCACAGTAAAAAATAAATACTGCACCCTGTGTGAAAAAAAAAAAAAAAAAAAAAAAAAACATTTAAAAATATTAAAAGGGTCCAAGAGGTCTGTAAATAACACTATTATAGGATTAATATTTAGATTGAACATTTCTTACCGAGCCGAGTGTAGGCTAAGTGTTTAAACAAAAATGAAATGTCGGTGCTGAAATCCTTAATTTAATACATTCTTTCAAGCCCGCAAACATTTTTAAGTAATTGTTATTAATTGAGTTAAAATTTTGAATTTTTTTCTGATGGTTTATCATGTCATTTGGAAACAAAACACGTGACAGAATTTCTCATAATGTTTTTTTAATTTTTAAATTTAAAAGTAATTAAAAAGTGGGGTAATTTAAAATCTTCATAACTCGAAATACTATTTATAGAAATTCTTTTCATTTATGTAAACAGAAATATATAAGCTTTAATTCTGATTTAGGAATTTTAAAAACAAATAATTTGAATAAAATCTAAAAATATTTAAAGCAAAAAATTGAAAAAAAAATTACTTTTTAAAATCATATTTTCAAAATTAAATATATATACATATTTTAATTTGCTGAATAAAAATCAAAATAAAACAATTGAAAAAGACATGTTCCAAATTTAAACAAGTTTTCATTTATATAAACAGAAATATATAAGATTTAATTCTGACTTAGGAATTAAAAAAAAAACATTAATTTGAATAAAATTAAAAAATATTTAAAGTAAAAAATTGAAAAAAATGTGATTTTTAAAAATTATATTATCAAAATTAAAAAATTAAATTAAAAAAATATATATATAATATTATCAATATTATTATCAAAATTAAGTTGCTGAATCAATTAAAATACAACAATTGAAAAGACTTGTTCCAAATTTAAACAAGTTTTTTTTTAACAGTTCTTGAGTTATAGCAATTTAAATACAAGAAATGGTGAAAAAAGCATTTTCACAGAAAGTCATTTCTATGAGAATGATTGCTTTGTCAGCTAGATTTTAAAAGAAACAAAAACGAAAAAAAATAATATTTCTTGTTCTAGTTAAAATCGAAACAAGGTTTTAAACGTCATTAAGCAGAATTTTTTTTAATGCAGTAGAACTGTTTAATAAAATTTGAATATTTTTGTGTCCCGCACCCTTTTAAACACCGAAAGTTACAGGTCGCAGCAAAAAATTAGCCATGTGTGGCATTTGGCGACAGTGAATCGGTAATTATAATGAAGAGCAGGGTATGAAAAAAAATCAATTAAAAAACTTGGTTTACTTGGAGAAGGGAGGAGGGGTTAAAAAGCTTTTTATAAAAAATTCTAACTAGAAATAAATAAAAGTATGCGTTTAATAATGATAATACTGAGACGCTATTTTAGCTAAATTATGTGTGAATTAAATGTATCGACAAATAAAATTATGCTATTAGTAATAGCTGAAGGTCATTATTTTATTATTAGCTATATGTGTTTGAATTATTATAAGAAATGTATCAAGCCGTTAATTAAAAAATAAAGCAAATATCGACTTTAGTTTGTGTTTGATTTTATTTCTTTTTGAAAAATTAAAAAAAAAGAAACTATGATTAGTATTTGTGCAATAAAAAAATGCTGATATTCACTATTTGTTACAATCATTATTCATATTGCAAGCCCTTTAGCAGAATGTTAAAGAATGGAGACAGGTGTTACAGATTTTCTTTTCTTCCTTACAGATTATTTTTTCATCAAACATCTACTTTGCTTTGTATTATATTTAACACTTTATTACTTAATGCAAAAACTTGAGTTAGTTATTAATAGAAGTGAATAAAACGCGTAAAATCGTTGCAATTAAGGGTTTGTTAACGCTGCAATTGCAAAACATTTTACCTATGGATTATTTTCTGCCTCTTTAGTATCTGTCGCAGACCATCGAGATCTTTTTTGCCACTGGGTAGTAGGTAGTTCCAAGTCTACTCTTCCACCATGCTTCAAAAATGAAATTAGGTAGCCATATTCTTCCTCCATTCCAAATTTCCTGTTATTGAAAATAAACATATTATTTCTTAACTACTTAAATATACCAAATGAAAAAAAGTTTTTATAGGGTAACACCCCCAGTAATTGGCACATTAAGAATTTTTCTTTAAACTTACTTCAATTTTCATTACAAAGAAACAAGATATTTACTTGGAAATATTTTTAAATCAAAGAATGCATATCTGTGCATCTATTTTGCCCACTAAAAGCAAACAAATTTGAAAAAATATTTTTCTAAAAATATATTTATAAAAACTTGCTGAAATCACCAGTAATTGGCACCTAGAACACCAATGTATGACAACTTGTGATCCAGTAATTGGCACAAGTTTATGTTACAAAAAAACTTTACACTTTGAATTGGGTTTAATCGCTTTAAATGAATTTACTATAGATGAAGATGCCATATTCCAGGTTTTTCAGACTAAGAAATCAGCATATTAGTCTGAAATGTGAACACTTTAAAACAATACAATATACTTATATTAATACCCCGTGATTGTCATGCTGTCCCCAGTAATTGTCATATGAAGCTTTAGTGGATTCCAATTACTGATAATATTTCATATTTTCAGATAAAAACAAATGTTAAACAAAATTAGTCTATAACTTTAAAAGTACTTCCAAAATAAGTGGTTTAATCTCAAATTCCTTGTGAATTCTTTGTAAGTGGAATAGGTGCCAATTACTTGGAACTAGCAAAATTGAAGCACCATTAATTGGCATCTATCATTAATTCAGAAATCCAAATATTTGTGTCGAAAATACTTTTAAACAATTAAAGTAACCCTTTTTAACCAAACAAAACTATTGTCAATTAAAATTTAAAATATATTATAAATCAGATATTAATGAATTGAAAAGCATGTCTTCCTTAAGCCAAAGAAGAAGCATTTGCAACAAAAATGGCTAATTTCATACAAGCCATAATTGTTTCTCTTTCCTAGGCACTATTGTCATCTAGTAGCATAAATCAAAATTATAATATTTAGCATAAATGAGCATATAACTGGTATATGGTCTTGCATTTTTAAAAGACTGGATATAAATCTTATTTTAGGACATGTTGTAGGATGTGCCAATCACTGGTGCATGCCAATTACTGGGGATTTTACCCTACCAGCCATTTTATTAGTAAATATCAATATTTCTTCTGGATTGCTTGTCAAAAACTGTGAAAATATGTTTTAATTTCAAAACATTTTGAAGAGTTTGGGCGATAATGAGTATGAACAGAAAAATAAATAAATAAATATATAAAATAACAGATGAAGACCCCTCCCTTTTCCGTCATATTATAATTACTCATTATCGAAAAGCAAATGTATTTTCATAAAAAACGAAAATATAAAAACCATATTTTTTAAATTCTCTAAATAATCAATTTGAAAAAAATATATATCACACAAGAAGGTTTTGATTTGTAAGAAACTAAATAGTTATGCTGTAAATCAATGTTTTTTACAGTTATTAATATTTATCACTTAAATTACGCAGGCTGATTTCGAAGATGTCAAATAGATGATAATTATAATTTACACTTCCCGTAAAACTTCTAATATTGAGAACATGTGATAAAATATGGATTGAAAGGTAAACCTCTTTGGTTTATGACAGGGGTGCAAAAGTCTTTGCGGCAGTTTCTTCTCTCCAGTTGTGCCTATGTTCTCACTAATAAATTTATATCGTTTCGTATCATCTAATAATTTGTATAAATTTCTTGCTAGAATGCTATTAAATTTTAGTGGTGAGTGACCGCTAACGCTGACGCGTAGATTTTTGCACCCCCGGTTTAGGATCTATATGTGGAAAACTCTAAATTTTGAGTGTAAAGTTACGCAATCAGGCTCATTCAAAGCAACATTCGGGCCTATTTAAAAAAAAAATCATTTAATAATAGGCCCCTTCGCAAAATCAGTCACTTCATTATTTTTACCATCTCAATTAAAAAAAAAAAAACTTTAACACAAAGACCGATTCTATAAACCGATAATCCGATTCAATAAACTCTCTATTTATGCAAAAAAGACAAATTAAAAAAATATTACTCCGGTAATTTGACTTTAACTGGCTGCTTTTTTTTTCTAGAGAGGAGGGGAGGGGGTCAAAATTGGCCGTAATTCGCATTTATTCAGCGAAGTATTTGAATTATAAGTTACAAATTTTTAAGTTTCTTTATTAATTTAAAGACATTTATATTCGTATAACATGTCGAATCACAAAATACCGGATCGACTATTTAGTCAAACACTAGTTTTAATGAGATTTAATTGAGACTTAATATTTTAGAAATATTTAAAACCAAAAAAAGTCTTAATATAAACACCATTTCTCACTCTTTTTAAAACCAGTATTATGAATGGCATATACCGGGTGTCCAGTAAATAACTGACCCATTTTGAACTTAAATAACAAATAAACGGTCGGAGATAATAATGCGCGGTTTGCGGTATTGTTATTAGAAAATCAATAAATTTTTAAACATGTACATTGTTAATACAGTTCAAATTTCGGAAAAAAATATTGCGCTGGCGATAACAGGCTGTTTGAATACAGACATGACTCTAATTTTCATAAATATGAGATTTTCGGCTGGATCTGAATCTATATGTTGTCGAATCTGAATCTATATGTTGAATCGACTCTCGAATCAGCTTCAGAAATAAGATACGTTGGTTGGAAAGTGATTTAAAATAATATTTGTGATTGAACCACCCCCCTCATTTCCCCTCCTCAGTCTTGAGACTGAGATATTATTTTAAATATTATTATGTTACATTAACAAAGTTCATATTTTAAAATTTATTTATATTCTAATAACAATACAGCAAGCCGCGCATTTTTATCTCAAATAGTTTTTTTTTTTTTTTTTTTTTTACATTCAAAATGGGTCAGTCATTTACTGGACACCCAGTACATGAATAAGCACGCTTTTAAATGGCAACTAATGTGTAAAACAGTCATGGTTTTAAAAATATATATTTTTATTTAAATCGGATTATTTTTATTTAAATCGGGCTTTATGATTTTGTTTTGTGTGTTAATATACTATGTTTTCAAGTTTTAATTATAGTTATTAGTAGTACGGGATATATTAGTTAGTACTAGTTCTAATACAGTGAAACCTCCAAATAAGGGACATTTTTGGGACCGCAACTTTTGTCCCTTAAATAGAGGTGCCCCTTATTCGGAGTGTCCCTTATTTGGAGGTTTCACTGTATTAGTAATAAATAGTACTAAAATTTATTACAGTATTAGTAAGTAAGGGAGAATGGGATGGAATGGGACAGAAAATTTTCCTCGTTACGTATTATTCTAAACATCAATCACATACTAGATGGACGCAGTGATGTAGCTAGTTGGGGGCGGAGGGAGCGGTCCGCCCCGGGTATCACCCAATGTTTATTTCCAAATAGATATATAATAATCTAATACAATTTTGGAAGAGAATTCTGAAATAAAATTAATTTCTAGCGTAACGACGAAATAGAGTTAATTTTCTTAGAGAAGTCGAAATTTTATGCAGACTGGTGTGTTTAAATAAGATATATGCACCACGGAACAAAAACTAACCTATCCAACGAGTGGGTATCAAAAGTAAACTTTAAAAGAAAGAGAGAATCTTCTAGGTACAGACACCACATTGATTTATGCGGATTATGGGTTAAGTAAAAAATCGCTCCTCTGTTTTTTTTTTTTTTTCCTTAAAGCAGAGCAAAAGGTAAATGAGGAATGGTGTGGTCATTTGTTATAATAACGTACAATTGTGAAAGAAAAATATAACGGATCGGCAGGGGGGGGGGATGACACCATGGGGGCTGGGGGTAACACAATTTACATCCGCCCCGGGTGTCACCCATCCTAGCTACGCCACCGAGATGGAGCAACCAAATCTTCTGTTGAAAAAAGTTGCTGATGAGCATAAACTTAGATTTGTATAAAAAAATTGTTTATAAAAAAAAAATTTTTTTGCTTCATATAATTTAATGGTTTTGCTGTATATTAATGACTTGTTTACGTGTAGCTGTAATAGTTTCCCTATTTAGAAAACCTAATATTATTTATTATCCATAATTTAAACTAAACTTAAAAGCAGCACTATTGTTTATATAAGCAGTTTAACATAAAATAAGATAAGGGGAGAAATGGGACAAGCTAGCAAATTCTAAATCGATGGAAGAGGTTAACAAGCGCAAACTGAAATGTGTTCAGGAGTTGAAATGTTACCCTCCCCACCCGTCGAACACATTTCAATTTTACGCTACTTAATTACTCACAACGATGCAGATTTTGAGCTCAAAATTTATCTTTGAACATTTACAAGCATTTAATTAGATACAAAAAATAACGGTTAAAAATAGTTGTTGCTTACTCTAAAGTTTAAGGCGCCCTCTAACGGTATTTTTTGAAATTAATCTTTAAAATTTATTTTCAAGGAAATATTGACATAAAGAATAGTTTTAGCGAAAACGGCAAACGAATCGACCAATTTTTCCGTTTTTTATAATTATTTGAAATTTTAACCTCCCCACCCCCCTTGAACACAGTTCAGTTTGTGCTTCTTAACCACTCCCAACGATTCAGATTTTAATCTCAAAATTTAAGTTTATGTCTAAGCTTCTAAAAAAATTCATGAGATGCAAAAAATAACGGTAAAAAATAGTTGTACGTTACTCCAAAGTCTAAAGCACCCTCTATCGGCAGTTTTTGAATTTTATCTTTATAATTTATTTTCAAGATAATACTGACATAAAGAATAATTTTAGTGAAAATCGCAAATCATTTGACCAATTTTTCCGTTTTTAATAACCATTTGGAATTTGAACCTCCCCCCACAGTTCAGTTTGCGCTGTTTAACCACTCCCAACGATTTAGATTTTGAGCTCAAAATTTACGTTTATGTCTAAGCTTCTAAAAAAATTTAATGAAATGCAAAAAATAACGGTAAAAAATAGTTGTTCGTTACTCCAAAGTCTGAAGCGCCCTCTATCGGCATTTTTTGAAATTTATCTTTATAATTTATTTTCAAGGAAATACTGACATAAAGAATAGTTTTAGTGAAAACCGCAAACGAATCGACCAATTTTTCTGTTTTTTATAATCATTTGAATTTTTGGACCCTAAACTTTAATGGCGCCTATCTTCTTCGGAAGACGTTTGGGACCCTTAGTTTCCCATTTAATATTTTTTGTCTTGATGTATACTATCACCCATTAAAGTTTGTACCATGAATTTAGAACACCCTGTATATTCAATGGTACACTATATTATAATTTTAATTACATGACTTTGAATAACTGATTAATTATACTAGTTTAAAATCCTGGAGTTTCACGTCTACGAATGCTATAATTCTTCAATAAAAATTAAGGATTGGTTGAACTCATTCATTAGATTGAAATTTCACACTAGAAAAACGACATCTATCCAGGCCGTCGAGAGCCGTGACGTGCCCAGGATCAGTCACACATCCCCTTCCCTCTTATACAGACTCTGAAGATACATAAAAAGCATGTGAATCTTTAATAATACCTCAGCGACTTTGAAGACTACTTTGTTCGCCTCTCATAAAATTAATTATTTATTTTCCTGAATTTAAAGATACTAATTAGATATTAATACTATTTAACAAAAGTAATTATAGACCTTTCCTTTTTTGTTGTTACATTATGGTATACGTAAAAATTATAATGTACAATGTGTATTGTAACTATTGGGCTCCTTTGTGCTTCTTGGTCCTCCAAACAATTTGCCGGCTGAACCCCCCCCCCTTCTCTCCTCAGATCTGCACTCATTAAGCAGCAAGAACATCATTTGATAGGTTGCCGTACACCGAGGCGAGAATAAAATTTTTTTCCTTACTGAAATATAAGTATTTTACAGTATAAATGGCGTTTTTAATGAAAAAACATTATTTTATGGTACAAATACTGTTTATAATCGAAATAGCATAGATACTGGATTTTTTTTATTCCTAATATACCTTAAAAATACGGTACTCATATCGTAAAGAATGAAAGCAGTAGAAGCACCGTAAAATTTAGGTACACCTATTGAAATGCTACAAAAATGTTTAGAATGTCATTTATCTTACTGAAAAATAATTATTTTACGGTATAAATACCGAGTTTTTACTGAGAAACAATCATTTTACTGTGTAAATACCGTTTTCAATCGAAAGGGAACAAAATCTATTTTTTTACTCTCAATATAACTTAGAAATACGGTATTCATACCGTAAAGAGTGAAAATGGTAATAGTACCGTGAAATTTACGGTACATCTACTGGAATTTTACAAAAAAATTTTACAGTGTATAACTCAGCCATTTTTCAAGATATAGATGAAACAAAAAATGCCCTGGAATCTCTGTATCAAGGTCAAATACACAAAAGAAAAATCTTTTTCAATTTCTCACCTTTTTGTACCTAATTTCAAATTTTAAATAAAAAAAAATTTAAATGGCCGCCATTTTGAAACAACATGGCGGTTGATGCTGGCTAACGAACGCGATCGAGACATTTGTATGTACTATGAACATACCAAGCTTCATTCAAATTGGTTCATAAATACGTTAGTTACAGCATGACAAAAATCAGATCGTTTCAAAATATCAGCCATAAGAAGAATTCAAAGTGCTATATCTCAATCATTTTTTAAGATATAGACAAAATAAAAAGTGTTCTGGAATCGTTGTTTTACGTTCTAACACATAAAAGAAAAATATTTTTCAACTTCTAATTTCTTCGCATTAAATTTTATATTTTAATTTTTTTTTAATTTTTTAAATGGCCACCATTTTTAAACAAGATGGCAGATGTTGCTGTCTAACGAACTCGGTCGAGACATTTCTATGTACTATGCAGGTTTATAAATACGTTAGTTACAGCATGACAAAAATCAGATTGTTTCAAAATGTCAGCCATAAGAAAAATTTAATGTGCTATAGCTTAATCATTTTTTAAGATATAAACAAAATAAAAAGTGTTCTGGAATCGTTGTTTTAAGTTCTAACATATAAGAGAAAAATATTTTTTAACTTTTAATTTCATCGCATTTAATTTTAAATTTTATATTTTTAAAAAAGTTTAAATGGCCGCCATTTTGAAACAAGATGGAGGATGATGCTGTCTAACGAACTCGGTCGAGACATTTGTATGTACTACGTACATACCAAGTTTCATTCAAATCGGTTCATAAATACGATAGTTATCGCATGACAAAAATCAGATATATATATATATATACAGGGTGTTTCGCTACCAGACCGACAAACTGAGGGGTGATAGTAGACATAGAGACAAACATTATTAAATGGGAAACCATGGGGCGCAAACGTCATCTGTAGGAGCTAGGGGCCATTAAAGTTTGAGGTCCAAAACTTCAAACGATAATAAAAAACGGAGAAAAGGGTCGATTTGTTTGCAGTTTTCACTAAAATCATTCTTTATATCACGATTTTTTTAGAAAAACATTTTAAAGATTACGTTCAAAAATTGTCGATAGAGAGCGCTTTGGACTTTAGAGTAACGAACAACTACTTTTTACCGTTATTTTGTGCATGGAGTTCAAGTTATACTAAAGTTTAGTCTTTAACTTAAATTTTAAGCCCAAAATCGGAAACATTGGGATTGGGTAACTAGTGAAAATTGAACTGTGAACAGAGAGGAGAATTTTAAACACTCATAAACATTGGAAAAACTAATCGATTTTGTTGCGGTTTGCGTGTAAGTCATTCCCTTGGTAATTATTTTATTCAAAATGACGTACAGGTTTGGTATCCTCATTTTTTGATAGAGGGCGCTTCCGACACATCTCCGACATTTCAATGGCATTATTCCTAAGTATTTTACTACCAGAATAACATACTTCCAGGATGTGTTAGGGATGCAAAGACTACTCGGAATCACATAGGAATGTAACTTTGGAAATGCATTTTTTTGGAGTTACGGTTAAAGGAAGCAGAGAAAAAAGCAACAGAAACAGCAGAGAAAGAGCAACACGTTATTCAGAAAGAAGACAGTTTATTAAAATGTTTTACTAGAAAAGGTGTTCGAAATTACGACCAGAAGTAGTCCGGCATGCTTGATAGCGTCGTCACATGGAATTCCTCACATTTTGAAAGATTCCTGGCATCTCAGAAAGCTTTCTGGCAGCTACAGAAATATCAGCTGCGAGGTCTTCAACTAATGGTACGGAAGTCTCATACACTCAACTTTTTATTTGACCCCAGCAGAAGAAGTCCATACATGATCGGTCTGCCGATCTGGCAGTCCAATGAACCAGGCCACCACGACCTATCCACCGCTATCCATATGTTACTTTGAAGTGTCAGCAAACGTCATTGGTAAAATGTCGATAAGTCCCATCGTGCTGTTCATCGTTCAAATACTTACTTTTGCTATCTTTGGAACCAGTTTGCGAATGATAGCTTCAAAATGATCACTGTTCACGCGCCGTTTAGCGCCATCTACCGTCACTGTTAAACTTGCCGGAGTATTTCTGGTCGTAATTTTGAACACCTTTTCTAGTAAAACCTTTAAATTTACTGTTTTCTTTCACATTAATGGGTTGCTCTTTCTCTTCTCTTTCTGTTGCTTTTTTCTCTGTTTTCTTTAAGCGTTACTCCCAAAAAATGCATTTCCAAAGTTACATTCCTATGTGATTCCGAGTAGTCTTTGCATCCCTAACACATTCTGGAAGTATGTTGTTCTGGTAGTAAAACACCTAGGAGTAAATCCATTGAAATGTCGGAGATGTGTCGGAAGCGCCCTCTATCAAAAAATGAGGATATCAAAGCTGTTCGTCATTTTGAATAAAATAATTACCAAGGGAATGACTTGCATACAAACCGCAGCAAAATCGATTAGTTTGTCCAATGTTTATGAGCGTTTAAAATTCTTCCTTCTGTTCACAGTTCAATTTTCACTAGTTATCCGATCCCAATGTTTCCGATTTTGGGCTTAAAATTTAAGTTAAAGACTAAACTTTAGTATAACTTGAACTCTATGCACAAAATAACGGTAAAAAGTAGTTGTTCGTTACTCTAAAGTCTAAAGCGCCCTCTATCGACAATTTTTGAACGTAGCATTTAAGAATTTTTCTAAAAAAATCGTGATATAAAGAATGATTTTAGTGAAAACTGCAAACAAATCGACCCTTTTCTCCGTTTTTTATCATCGTTTTAAGTTTTGGACCTCAAACTTTAATGGCCCCTAGCTCCTACAGAAGACGTTTGCGCCCCATGGTTTCGCATTTAATAATGTTTGTCTCTATGTCTACTATCACCCCTCAGAGTTTGTCGGTCTGGTAACGAAACATCCTGTATATATATATATATATATATATGTCAACATTTGAACGGAGGGTGATTTTGGGGTCTGAGGGTCATGATCGGTGGAAATATACCAGAATTTTCTGGACGTGTTTTCCTCCGGACGGCTGCAATAGGTAGTTTTTTACTTTTTGTAATGAAAGCTACCTAAAAGTTAAATATTTGAAAATAAGCTAATGCAAAATGAATAAGAAAACAGAGTATTTAGATCCCGGTGATTTTTAAAAACGCAACAAGAAAGTTCTTTTAAACAAGACATTTCAAATGCATCGCTTCATATATGACGAAACTTTCACCAAAATTTACTTTCTCATTTTAATATTCATGTGGAAATACTTTTGTTGTTAGAAAGGGAATGGTATTTGTGCTGCATAGAGTTCAGAACAAAAGTTGAAAAGATTATCACAAAATACGAAATAAAATGTCATGTACAAATATATTTTTAATTTAAAGTATTTTGCATGACTACTATTTGGTCATTTAAAATATGGCATAGTTTATCCTATTTACTGCTTTTAACCCATGTTAATGTATCTCTCTATTCTTAAAGGGGAAAAAACTAACGTTGTCACCGCAGCTGACAATGAATGTTTTGTAGCCTAAGATGTTTCTTCGCATATATTAGGAAAACTACTGCACATAAAAATATAAAAATACGTACTACTAGAGAGAAATGTTTGAGAAATACACTGATGCCTGCAATTTAAAAATTTAAGAATTATTTAAAGAGATATTTAATGCAAAATTTGGTCAAAATTGTTCTATTAAAAAAGTTTTATAGAAGCAAAAACTATACATAGGAATTCAATCATTTTTAGATCATTGTATACATTTCCAGCGTGCAAACTGAATTAATTTTTTTAATTTGGCTCATTTTTGGAGGATTTATTTTCATTTTAAACTTAAATTTTCAGCGTTTTGAGAGACATTTTTTACATATTTTAGAAAGGGTTATTATTTCTATCTATTGCCAAATGATCTAAAAATAATATTTCTTTCAAATAAAAAATATATATATATTTACTCACGAGTATCGCAAGCAGATAAAACACTTCCAAATGAGAATTAAAAAATTACCAGTTAAAATCGAGAAATGTTAAAAATTACGTCATATAACTATATTTACCTGTGAATATTAAAAGATAAAAAAAAGTTAAAAGAATGAATTCATTAAAATGCTTGACCGCCGTAAATGGAAAAAATTAATGCGGAAATAAAAATATTTTCTTTTTACCAATATAATAAAGATATCTTCACGTGAATATCAAAAAGAGAAAGAAAACTTTTAAATATTAAATAATTCATTAATTTGCATTAAAAGCAGCAAGAAAAGGAAATTATTTCACACTTAAAATGAACGAGTAATATTGCAAAACAGTTAAAATTATAAAAATATTTAAGTTAGACACTTAATTTATGTTTTGATATGATCTTTTTAACTATTTTTGTGGATTTTAAGACGGCACAAATAATAATTCCATTAAAACAACAAAGGTACTTTCACATGAATATTAAAACGGGAGAGAAAAATTTAGTGAAAATTACATCAACTTTAAACGATATATTTAAAATGCCTTACTTAAAAAAAATTTCTTATACTGCAGTTAAAAAATTACCACGAGGCAACAACTCTGTGTTGTTCACTGTTTAACTGACCCTGTTTAATCAAACATGTAAATAGCTAGCAAGTGTTTAACAGCAGCTGATTACACCTTGAAGATGCTCCAATCTAAGGGAAATGAATGGAAACCCGTTTACAGGAAAATCGTCACTTCAAATATATATGAGGGCCCAGAAACCAAGGTGTGTTAGTTACAAAATTGAAAAATTTTACTAAGTACACAGATAACCTGGAAATATGCGTTTTTATTTTCAGGCAAAGAAATATAATTGATTTTCTAATTATGTGCTGTATTCTAAAGAGAAACCACTTTTTCCGAATAATAATCAATATTAATTAATTATAAGTTTAAAGAAAATTATATTATTTTTTTTTTACAGTTATTGAAATAAGTGCTCAAAGACTACAATGCAACGAGCGGCAGTTTTCTATTCCATTTCATTTCAGTTAGTTATTATTGATGTTCAAATTTAACGCCAGTTACCTTTAAATTCAATTTACTTAAAATCGAATTTTTCCCGTTTAACTTTTCTCCTGTCTTTTTATAATATATTAACATATTTATTTTAATCCCATACCTTAAATCAACGTTTTCTTTATTTCACTTTATTCTAAAAAAACATAAAGAGAAACCACTTTTTCCGAATAATAGTCAATATTAATTAATTATAAGTTTAAAGAAAATTATATTCTACATTTTTTTACAGTTATTGAAATAAGTGCTCAAAGACCACAATGCAACGAGCGGCAGTTTTCTATTTCATTTCATTTCAGCTAATTATTATTGATGTTCAAATTTAACGCCAATTACCTTTAAATTCAATTTACTTAAAATCGAATTTTTCCCGTTTAACTTTTCTCCTGTCTTTTTATAACATATTAACATGTTTATTTTAATCCCATCCCTTAAATCAACGTTTTCTTTATTTCATTTTATTCTAAAAAAAAAAAAACATTAATCTGCCATTGCAATTATCTTCCTAAAATCCTACTACACAAAATTTAATCTTTTATCTGTTGCAGAGTATCTTTTGTATTTACGTTCTAAAGAATCATTGGATTAAACAAAATTCCTTTCTAAGCTACACTAGAAGCCGGATTTCATTTTAATCTTCCGAGCGACTGCTGGAACTCTTACTCGCGGTGTAAGATTTTACATTGGTTAAACTCATATTCCTAAATACTAATGAATTGGAAACTTAGAAATTAGCCATAAAATCTTCTATTCTAGCATAGGATCTGATATAACCTTGTTACACTGACTTCGGAGTGATTATTCTACTTTTTCTTGTGCTAATAAAACTCCAATCAGTTGGCGAGAAGAATTTATCTGGTGAAGTACTATCATAATAACATCTTTTACTTATAATGGCTAATGGCAGCACCTTACGCCTGGTATGAATTTTAAACCAGAATGAGTGGAATTGATTTTCTGTGATGTGGAATATTAATAAATGTGATTTAAAATATTCGTCCCTTTTGTCTAATTTAAGTGGAACACATGCTATAGCATATTTATTTGATTTGTTGCTTTATGACCCTCTGCCATACAACTGCTAAATTTACGAGAGTTCTTGATGGAGTTTTCTCGCTAAGTGGTGTGATTAAGAGCAGAATGTTACATTTTATCGACAGTATCCTAAATAACTACGTTCTGATATTACATATATATATATATATATATAGTTCAAAGCTTCGCAATATTTTAACAGCTGATCGAATTAGTGTGATTTTATAGTTTGTGGTGTCTCAATGGAGATTGACGGACGTAGCTCATTGGAGGCAGAACCCCCTAGTATATTCACCTTAAGAATATTTCAGTCATCCTTGTCGTATGATGGTACGAGATTAGCAGACTGAGACGTCAATTCTTAATTTTGGCGTATTATCAAATGATCAAGTTATGGACCGAAATTTTGACATCTTGAAGATACAGATTTATACAATGTGATAAAATGTCAGGCCGTAATGGTCCAAGAGCCGACCGCAAAAACCTTATGTCATCGGGCAGAAGAACAAATCTTTTATTTTATGGAAGAGTAGTAATAGAGGAATCTAATGATCTGAGCCTACCGGAAGTAAAGTGGTGCATAAGCGAAAAATTCATACCACTAGTGGTTGACTTGTATGTTTAGTATTGTGTTTGTTCTACAATCAAAAGAATGCAAACATGGAAAACTGGCTGCAGGAAAACACAATGCTAAGCCTACGATTCAACCACTAGTGGTATAAATTTTTGGCTTATGCGCCACTTCACTTCCGGCAGACATGGATCTTTAGAATCTTCCCCTATTTCTACTCTTCCATAAAACAAAGGTTTCTTTTCCCTTGTGCTCGATGACATAGGGTTTTGTGCGGTCGGCTCTTGGACTATAACTTGTTGATGTGACCACACCACCAAAATTAAGAATTGACGCCACGCTGTACTCGTCTCGTAGCAGGATAAGATGAGGCGGATTGAAATATTTTTAATGTACTGTTATGTACCTTTAATCAAATGATGATATGTACCTCGAGATGATAGCTAATTCGATGACGTGATATTATCTCCAAAATTAGGAAGTGGCAACCTGCTCAGCTCATTTCGTACTAAGATATGACGAGGCAGGCTGAAATATTCTTATTGCACTAGTTTGTATCCTTAATAAATAAAATTCCAGGCCGTAGGTCGATGATGTGATGATACCGCAAAAATCAAGAATTGGCGCCCTGCTCAACTTATATCGTACTACGATATGACTAGACAGTCTGAAATATTTTTAATGTATCAATATGTGCCTTTAATGTCCAAATATGTCAAGACGTTACGCGATAACGTGATAATTCCGCCAATATTAAGAATTCGATCTCCGCTCAGCTGTCTCATAACAAGATATGATATGGGAGACTGAAATATTCATATTGTAATTTCTATTGTGCCTATTATAATCTATATCTTTAAAGTGCCAAAATTTTAAACCGTAACTCGATGACCTGATGGTATTTTTAAAATGGGGAACTGGCACCCCTTTCTACTCACTTTGTATTAAATTATGCCAAATCAGTCATTCTTTCAAGTAATGTTAATAACCATTAAATCATCTTCAAATTCGATGGCGAAGCAATAGATACGAAAGTCTCCCATATAAAATCTTATGTTTTTGCCTTTGAATCGTACATTACGACGTCTTTATTATTGTTATTATTATAATTATTATTATTATTATTATTATTTGTTTGAATTTTAGTCTGTCGTGGGTTTCTGCCAGGATATGCTCAGGCAAGCCAAAATGATACTATTTTATTTTATTTTTAGTTTGCATCAATTTTATCATCATTATATCATCAGTTTTATCTCGTAATTCTGTGAGACAATAGTGAGGCCAAATAGAAGAATTGGTTTCGACGGTAAACGCGCCAGGTTTTCGCAGCATTCATCTCACTTTGATAAAAGTTTTACCAACTCACCACGAACGAAGTCATTTTGTTGGCATCTGCGAGCTCCGACTGAATAACTAACATTCCCATCCCACTTTTTATCCGTTTTTTACGCTGACTATCTGGCAAACGACGTTCCGTGATTGATATTCTGTCTTTGTCATATTCAAATTTTCTTCGTGCGCCTTGGTCATGTTTTTTGGGGGGCCGTTAGTAGAGCTGATTTTGTACGAGCATAACGCATCCATTAATTGCAATAACCATACCGTTCCAACGCTCTTTAGTGTTTTCGCATGAGCTGAGCATTTTGCGATGAAAAAAATGGGTGTTGCCATTGGAAAATTTCAAGTTTCTGTAAGTATAACCGTAACCGTGAGCGCCATTTTGTTGCCGTTTGCAGAATCTAGAGCTCATACCTCTGAATGGCTATATCTGAAATTTCACCTCGATCGGTTGAACGGACTGGCCGCTAGAGCTCCATATATAGGCAAAGTTTTTTTATGACCACCCTGTACTTATCGCGCAGTATATATTAAGCAACAAACTGCCTTGTGAACACATACAAAATCTTCCGTAACATTCTGAAAGTACATGAAATACACTACAAATATATAAAATAAACAAAATAGGTCCTAATAGTATATAGTCTTCAGACCACAGAACGTGCCACGCAAATTTTAGATCAAGCGTTGAATTTAGGAGTTTCTTAAATCGAAGAGGCTTACAAATAGAACAAATTAACTTTTAGGATTGTTTTTAGATTAGTAAAAAAGAAAGAAAAAGAAAAAAATTATCAGTTTTTGGTATTGGATTCCCTTAATCTAAACATTTCAACTAAGACGATTATAAAATCTGATGCACAGACTAAAAAAATAAACCCTCATCAGATGTTGTAGTTCCGCCACTGAAAAGAATCAACCTGGATAATAATGCCAAAGAATGACGTTATTACTCCCATTATACTTATTGCGCAGTATATTTTAAATTACAAACTATCTCGCAAACATATACAAATTATTTCATAACATTTTGAAAGTACATGAAATGCTCTACAAATTTATGTAATAAACGAAGTATCAGTATAAAAATACATCACAGGACTTACCTTGCAAATTTCCCATCTGGCGTTGACTTTTACACCTTCTTCCAGCGATAAGGTCTAGAAAGAAAGCAAATTATTTTTAGCGTTTGCTTGTGATTCAGATGACTCAGAGCCCTTCTGCGCAGAGCCTGTATATACCATTTTCCGGATTCCTTCATAATTACGCTTAATATTAGTACTTGACATTATTATCCATCCTGACGTTTATTACCCCAGAACACTTTATTATCACATTTGAAAAACAAAGAAGTGAGAATGTCTATCAAACGTTATATAATGAACTTCAGTTCTCTGAAAGTTCTTACTGTCAACCCAAATTAAATTGGGCTAGAATATCTTATATTACTTACATATCATATGTAGTATATATATATATATTTTTTTAATGCAGTCTGTAAAAGCTCTATCTACCAAAAAAGGAGGTAGGAACTTGAAATTTAGTATGTTCTTAAAATGCAATAATGGGAAGAAGCCTATTGAATATCAGTAACATCGATTATCCTAAGCTTTTTTTTTTTTGGCTGAGGGGGGGGGGGGGGACTCTCGAAATATCCACTCCGCATTTTATGAAAAATACATCAAATTTTTCGAATTTTTTTTTATTTAAGGAACGAATGTAAAAGATAATAAAAAAACATCAATTTTGCATAAAAAATTAAGTCTATTGGATAATTAGTTGCCGAGATATTTGTAATCCTATATTTTAAGCTCTTCTATTTTTAATGACCATGTATTTTATTCAAAATTCAATTCAAATATATATTTTAATTGCAAATGAGACACTTAATCCCACTCTGTAAACTGTTAATAAATAGGATTATAATTTTTGGATTTATAAGGATGTTTCTTTTACGCAATTGAGTGGTATTTGATTATCCCGTCGATCAAAAAATTATATCCAAATTATAAGATTAAATGCCAATAGAGGCCTACCGTAAATGGCGCTTTCACTTGACATTAAGCACGTTACACGTATTTCTTACATCATCAAATTATTTTTATTTAGACGTTTTATTTTTATTTTTATTAATCTTTTAGTAATTTATTTTTCTTTTATTATTTAAAATGAAAATTATGCCAACTTGTATAATTTACAAGTAGCTCCGCGATTTATACAATTTTTCGGAATGGGTCGACGGGATAATCAGGTAGTACCCGTAATTCATAATAGAGCATTGCTATGTACTAAAAATATTTAAATTTTACTTTGGAATTGCAAAGCATTTTATGAATAATTTACACCTGTTTTATTTTTATAATTTATACTATGGATATCCATGATGGGTAAGTATTACGACTGGATGTATAGAATAAATAGTATATAGAATATGTAAATCGGATGCATAGATCCGACAAGACAGAGACAATCAAAAGTATTCCGTTACATTATGGTCAATGGGGAAAAAAGTTTCAAGCATTTTAATCGTTTGAAATTTAAAATATATATTTATTACATAATTTTGTCAAGTCATTTCAAATTTCATGGAAATCGGATGCATAGATCAATTACAGGGACAATGAAAAGTATTCCGTTACATTACGTCAATGGGGAAAAAACTTTCAATGCAAATGGGGTTACACTCATACGAACACAATAAAATTGTTATGTATCTATGAAGTACAGATTATAATATACATTTTGCACAATCTGAGGTGCAAAAAACATTTGTTATTCATTTACAAAGCCGCACAAAAGTATTCCATTACATAATGGTATAGGGAGAACATTTTTTGTTGCGCGTTTTAATTGAAATTGACTATTTAACATTTTATGAGATTGATATATGTTGCTGAGAAATACTACAAGTTATTTCCTGTATAAAAAAAAGCATATAGTATACCGTATGTTATACGTTTCTCAGGTGTAATAAAAATTACTTCCTGTGTATTTACAGGAATACAAAAAAATTTCGATCATTATACTGTATCCGAAATACTATATATTTTAACAGCAAGATCTGAATATATTTAAAACTTCGTTATAGTACAAACGCACCTCATTTGCTACGCTTCACGTGCAATTTCCAACTTGTTAACAATTTTCGACGAAGTTGAAAAGTAATTACTATGCATTCGGTTTGCTTATCCGTGTGTTCCGTTTGTCTATGTTGTAATTACATTAAATATATTCGGATTTTAATGCAATTGATAAAGGTTATTTAGGATCACCAACATGTTTGGTATTGTCCATGAAGTATTTAGGATTAATAGTCATTTACAGGAACACACAAAAGAAATCCATTACATTGTGGTATAAGGGGAAATATCGTTTGCAGAGTATTTTAAGGAGTTTGCGGTATTTCAAATTATTTGAAACCTATATAAATCACTTAATTTCACTTCGATTACATTAAAACAGGATATTCATAACATTTTTTATCCATTTACAGGGACGCACAAAAGAAATCGGTTGCATAACTTTAAGTAATAATTTCTTGAATATGCGTTTTGGAATTCGATATACGCTTTTAAGTTTAACTATTTTTTTACATAAACTCGTCATATTTAAATTCTGTATCTCATATACAAGGTTGCACAAAAGTATTTACAAGTATTTACGTACCATTTTTCTTATTAGAGGAAATTGCTGAAGGAGAATTTTTCAAATGAGATATATGTATTTTTTAAGTGGACTAAATTTTGGCGTGCATGTAGCTAATACATACAGATCTGTATATCTCATACAGGGTTTCTGAAAATTTTCAGATAATTCTCCGATTATAGATGGGAACAGATGAAATTCAGTTTTCAGTGTGTTATATATTTCTATATGGTTGAATTAGACATAAAGTTTAAACTTATTAACCGGTGCAGTTTTGTTACATTAATCTGAAATGTGTTGGAAAGTGATAGATAATGTATGTTTGACGCATGATTTTTTCTTTCTTGTTAAAAAGTAATAATAAGTGATTAAGAACTGTTTTTAAAATGTATTGAATTGTATTCCGAGTACTTTACTACTTCAATTTAATTTTAATGTACCATTAAAGTGCATAGTGCATTATGTAAAATGAAAATTTCTGTAATGATGAAAAGGATGTGTCATTATCTATACATGACGCATTATTTTTTCTTATACACATTAGAGAAATAAACGAATTCATTTAAGAAGTATTGAAAATTATTTTGATGAATCGATCACATAATCTGAATGATGAACATCAAGAGATTTTCTAAGAAAGCCAATATAGTGCCCCAAAAATGTAGATACAATAAAATGATTAGAACTTAATTTTATATTAATACAAATTTCATTTGATCTGTAATTTTAAACTAAAATAACGGATTTTTTTTTCTTGTAACTTAACGCCTGCATTTGAATTAATTGAGGTTTTGGTCAGCACTGCTGGTATTGTACGTAAAACAATGGAATCATTTGCGAACATCAGACCACTTGCGGGGTTTGTTGTCGACTGCGGTCTTTCTGAATGTTACTTGGAAACATTTTGAACCATTTAATTTCCTTCAAACTAACGTCCTGAGCACGAAAATAGATTGAAAAATATCCTCAGCCGAAATCCCGACTTGAATCCGACACACTTCAACTGCCGAACCTTAGGTATTTAAACACAAAGTAGACCGGAATCCGAAGTGCAAAAAAACATACAGTGGACTCTCGATTAACTGCGATTGAATTATCCGAGTTGCGGATTAACCGTAACAATTTTATTGGATTAAGAAAGGAAATTCTGCGGAAAACGACCATAGTATTTGATTGCAGAGAAAAATCTTAGAAGATTTCAGAAAATTAAACTTTTCTGAAAATTTGGACGAACATGTAGTCCAACAATGAATTTACGAATATTCGGAATTGAAATGTTACGAAGTTTGAAGTGGCGATGATACGGTATCATATGTCGCTTGTTATTTACCAGAAACTACTAATTTTGAAAAAGGCTTGAATGTGATGAAAAAAACTTGCTAACTCTTCAGAAAGTTAAACTTGTAACGGAAGGAGGGGTTTGGTGGTTGAATGAATACATAACTCGAGATATAAGTTAAAACCACAGTTTATTTAAACTTTTGGGGGTACGCAGGAAGTGGAGCGTTCAGTTCATTAATTTCAACACTAGTCACAATACTAAAGGATTAAACTCATAAATATACTCACAGCTCCGGCACTAGCCTCAGTCGGGGCACTTCAAATCAACTCCTCACTTTGGCTTCAGCTAGACTGCTAGATAAAACTTTATTAGACAGCCCGTGGCTGTGAAACACTCTTTATTATCAAAAATACTCAACATAATTTAACTAACTCTAATCAACGGCATTCTCCTCCAATAGCTCTGCTCTAAATAAACTAAGTCGGCAAATGCTGCTGGCGGCTCACTGCAAAACTCCTTGCTATCTCACGGGAGGCTCAATAATAACTTGCTATAACTCCAATCTAATTCAATTTACTGCTTCTCCACACACTAATAGCGGGCTTGCATCCCTACACACCACTAGCTGGCTTGCGCCGCTAGACACACACTCCTTCACACTCAAAGCTTTTATATGCTGCAAACTGAGATACTATAAATTTGCATATTGCTTCTAACCGCGACATAACTTGTAGATCCGAGAAAGACACACACGCTCTAGAAAGTTAAAGTAAAAGAGAGGATAGATGTCGCTTCCACGCTACACATGTTAAATCATTGACGTCACGATCTCACAAAAGTGCTGGAGTGCCTTTATCACAAAGGTCACTCCCTCACAAACTGTTCTGAAAATTTCGACGAAGAAGCAGTGCAACAATGCATTATCGAAGATTCGGAATTGGAATGTTACGAAGTTTTAAATGGCGATGATACAGTGTCACGCGTTGCTTGTTATTTACAAAAAACATGGAATTTCGAAAATGTCTTGAACGTGATGAAGAAAATCTTTTAATTATTCAAAAAATTAACCTGTTCTCAAAATTTTGAAAAGAATCAGTACAACAATGCATTCATGAAGATTCGAAATTGGAATGTTACGAAATTTTAAGCGGCGATAATACTGCGTCACTCGTTGCTTGTGATTCGCTTGTGTTTGGTCCCATGACTGACAGATAACCTAGGTTCAGTTTTGTATACCTATCATTTGTAAAAAAAAAAAATATGCTCTTTAATTTATGTCAAAGCAATTGTTTATACTGTTTAATATATGCTGGAGTATTTTTTTTAAATAAAAAATCACAATTTCTGAGATATCTTCAAAAGCCTAAAAAAAGAAGGGAGGACCTATTTTTGCCCCTCCCTCCCCCTATTTACTATTCTTGGAGACTTTTTACCAAGTCAATGGTAACTATCGATAAACAACTAACTGTACAAAATTTCATCTCTGTAGCACTCACAAACTTTCCTAATTTGACTGGACTATTAGTCTTATAATTCGATTCTTGGACGTTAATATAAACACTTGTATTTTTTTTTTCTTTCTTTCTTAACTAGTGGAACGATAAAGATTGTTAATGAACAGGATGCATAGCTTCTTCAGAAGCATTTATGCTGAATAGTTACGAAAATAGTGTTATAAATCTTAATTTATCTGCCACGAGAAAGAAAAAAAAATGGGATATACAGAAAAGACCATAAATAGTTTAACTTTTTTTTTTTTTTTTTTTTTTTTTTGTCAGTGCGTTAGAAATGTAATGCTATTACTTATTATAAAGACTCGTAAAAAACTAAGTTTTTTACAAGTACTTAGTTTTTTTTTTTTTTTTTTTTTTTTTTTTTTGAATTTTGAATTTTGAGGTTTTTAGTGAAAATTTACGAAGAAAATAATTTAATTGTCATAATACATGAGCTGCACAATTTCAAAATAATGTCTCTTAATGATAACGAAAAAGTTTAGAGAAAATGCTAGTTGTATAAAACAAAAAGTTCATTGGCATATGGAACTTTTCGAGGTACAATAAAGTTTAAACTCTTTTAAGTTAAGATTTAGTTTTGAACCAGGAAGCATCGATTTTAGCAATATTTTATCTAGTCTCTTGGGATTTATTGAATCGAGATTTCTGTATGATATTTCGAACATCTGATATTAGTTTACAGGATGTTTTATAAAATTAGTTTTATTTGTTTATACAAAATTTAAACGTTCATTAACTGCATTTATTTTTGGATTAAATACTAGCAGTCCCGCCCGGTGTTGCCGGGGCTCATAATAATATTCTTAAATGAACCTGAATTTTGTATTGTAGTTCAAAACAGAGAGGAGGGGGAGGATTTGTGCAGAGACTCTGCAAGCTACCTGGCCCGACTCTTGTTCAGTTGCAAAGTTGTATGCAGTCAGAGATTAAAATTTTATTTATTTATTTATTGTTTTATTACATTTTTTATTTATTTATTTTTTGTCTCATACTTTAAATTTTTTATTTAAAATTAATTAATGAATTCATTTAAACTTTAATTATGTTTTCAATAATTAGAATTTTTATTTTTCATCTTTAGATGAAAAAGTAATTACAACTATATCATGAAATGTAATAGTAAAAAAGAAATAATAAAATTGCAATCAAATGCTACTATATAAATTTTCAAAAAAGGTACTATACAGCAAATTTGTTTTGTAATAGAGTAAAGCCTGTTTATAATAGCGCAATAAACTGAAAAACAGTATCAGCTTTGCAGGCAGATATTTTGCAGCCTCAATTTTTTATTAGTCTTATTTGGTTCATTTCTGAGCAATTTTTTCTCACATAATTCGGCTGTTTAATGAAATTTATAAAATATAGCCTTTTTTTTATAATTTAAATTTAAAACTGAGGAGTTAGATGACAAATTTGCAAATATTTTTAACATAATCTGTAAAAAAAGGTTCCCTATCATAGCGTAAATGGTTTCTTCATTTTATTTTTAGGTAGCTTTACAAAAAGTAAAAAGCTACCTATTGCAGCCGTCCGGAGGAAAGCACTTCCGAAAAATTTTGGTATATTTTCACCGATCATGACCCCCAGACCCCAAAACCACCCTCCGTTCAAATGTTGACATATATATATATATATATATATATATATATATATATATATATATAACCATATATATATATATATATATATATATATATCTGATTTTTGTCATGAGATAACTAACATATTTATGAACCGATTTTAATGAAACTTGGTATGTACATAGTACATACAAATGTCTCGACCGAGTTCGTTGGTCAGCATCATCCGCCATTTTGTTTCAAAATGGCGGCCATTTTAAATTTTTTTAAAAATTTAAAATTAAAAATTATATGCAAAAAAATTAAAAGTTGAAAAATATTTTTCTTTTACGTGTTAGAATTTAAAAAAAAGATTCCAGAACACTTTTTATTTTGTCTATATCTTAAAAAATGATTGAGTTATAGCACTTTGAATTTTTCTTATGGCTGACATTTTGAAACGATCTGATTTTTGTCACGTGATAACACACGTATTTATGAACCGATTTCAATGAAACTTGGTATGTACATAGTACATACAAATGTCTCGACCGAGTTCGTTGGTCAGCATCATCCGCCATTTTGTTTCAAAATGGCGGCCATTTTAAATTTTTTAAAAAAATTAAAATTTAAAATTAAATGCGAAAAAATTAAAAGTTGAAAAATATTTTTCTTTTACGTGTTAGAACTTAAAACAAAGATTCCAGAACACATTTTATTTTGTCTATATCTTAAAAAATGATTGAGTTATAGCACTTTGAATTTTTCTTATGGCTGACATTTTGAAACGATATGATTTTGTCACGTGATAACACGCGTATTTATGAACCGATTTCAATTAAACTTGGTATGTACATAGTACATACAAATGTCTCGACCGAGTTCGTTGGCCAACATCATCCGCCATTTTGTTTCAAAATGGTGGCTATTTTGAATTTTTAAAAAAATTTAAAATTTAAAATAAAATGCGAAAAAATCAAAATTTAAAAAATATTTTTCTTTTACGTGTCAGAACTTAAAACAACGATTCCAGAACACTTTTAATTTTGTCTATATCTTACAAAATGATTGAGTTATAGCACTTTGAACTTTTCTTATGGCTGACATTTTGAAACGGTCTGATCTGAACGATCCACAATGTTGCTTTAAAATGGCATACACTTTATGATATCGTGGAATTTAGTGACTCTCCAAATCGCTTAAAATAAAACCAGATTGAATAAAAGATGACTAATTTCTAAAAATTCCTATTAATATTCAGTCTTGACAAAAATAGTATTCAATCTTATAAAATCACTAATTTTATAAGATTATTTCCACTAATTTGAGATTAGTATTTTTGAACAATGTAACTTACTTTAAAATAAATAAATAAATATATAAGTATATGAAAGCTACCTCTTCCTCCCGGCATTGCCGGAAGGACTTTATTTTATTTATTTTTATTTTATTTTATTTATTTTTATTTTATTTTATTTTACTTTATTTTATTTTATTTTATTTTATTTTATTTTACTTTATTTTATTTTATTTTATTTTATTTTATCTTATATTTTTTGGCTTCGGTTTCATTAGCTTAGCAAAAAAAAAAAAAAAATGGTTTTTATTGTCCAAATTCTCCGAAATTTTAATGGATCATAAATATATCTGAAATCAAGACATTTTTCAAATTTCATAAAAAAATATGCATATGTAAGAAGGAAAATGTTTACTCGAAATCGAGTGAAACCACACCGAGATCCTTCGATTTTTAATTTATTTGTCGAAGTTTTCACACATTTTATTTTGTAAAAAATGTTTCTAAACCTCCAAACCTTTTAAAATTTTTGTAGGTGATGTGAATTTGATCCATAGAAATCTTCTAAAAAGATAGTGTTAAAATATAGACTATTAGTTACCTTTAACGTGTAAAAAATATCCTTTTCCTGAGCCGTAAAGCGACCTGCATTTGACGGTAAATTTGAAAGAATTAAAATTCATATTTTTTTTAAAAACAATTACATCATCTTTTTGAAGAAAATTAAAGCTTTATAAGCATGTTTTTGGTTTGTCAGTATCTTTAAATTTGCATGGTAGAGAGGCGTTGCAATAAGGAGGAAAAATGACCTTTTTTTAAAAAAAAAATTCAAAGGGTTAACAGCGACATTTTAAAAAAATTATTGCACCGTCTAATGTTGAACCGATTTATTGTATAAGACCATGTTTTTTAAATATAGAATTTATTTATAAGTCTTAAAATGTAGTCCTTGAAAAAATAATTTTGCAAATAGTTGTTATAATTTGTTAAAATATTACTGTTTTTTTCCGCCTCTGGTACTTTAACATACGAAAAAAATTGTTCTTATCGTCCGAAATTTATAAAATTTTAATCAATTATAAATGTATTTCTATCTAATCCCTCTTTAACATTTAAAAGAAGCATTATACTTAGTTGTGAAAACATGAACAGAAGTCAATCGAATTAGTACCGAAATACATCGCCTTTTAGAGTTTTTATCAAAATTTTTTGGATGTTATAATTTTTTTAAACTTCTACCCGTCAGAACGTTTCGGAATTTTTTTAGGTGATGTAAATTTAGTCTGATGAGATGCTTAAAAAATATGCTAGAATAGATACGTTTTAGTTATTTTTAGCGTTGGGAAAATCATCACCGGGAGGTGAAAATTCTTTGAAGTGTTAAAAATTTTGAATTAAAATTTTTGAAAAACGGTTTCGCCGGCAAAAGAGAGGAAACGTTTTCAGCTGCAAATGTACATTTTTTGTTAATCGATACCCCAAAAATTGAATCACAAGTTTTTTTCTTTCTTTTTTCTTTTTTCTTTTTTCTTTTTTTTTTTTTTAAGTATTTTATATTTTAGCTTCTAAAACCAAAGTATTTTGTATTTGGTATCAAAAATGGTTTTTCGGTGTATTTTACGCAACTCTGATATTAAACATATGAGAAAGTATGTTTTAATATTTTTTCAATTTAGTAATTTAAATGATGAAAATAATTTATAATATTTAATAATTAAATGACAATATTCTCTTTTAGGAAAATTTAGTATCGCATATTACCATTCAAACATATACTACTATGAAAGAATTAAATATATATTACGACAAAACCCTTTCATTTAAATTTCCTCGAATTCTATTTCTTGTTATACAACATCTTCTTACACTGAGATACACAGTTATATCTCCTATACTAATTTTATTTTATTTTATTTATTTTATTTTACTTTATTATATTATATTTATTTATTTTATTTTACTTTATTTTATTACATTTATTTATTTTATTTTACTTTATTTTATTTATTTATTTATTTTATTTTACTTTAAGTTTATTTATTTATTTACTTTTTTTGTATAAAAATATGTATACTAAACATGACATGGCGAATGTCTGAATATTTATATCCATAGGTACAGATTCACTAAATAGGCCAGTCGCGACGAATGACTATAAGTTTTTGATTTGGCAATTAATTTTCGGTGTCTAAGTCGCCATCCTTTGGCAAATCTCTCGTTTTTTTCTTGCAATCATTTTTTTTAAATCGCGCCTTTTGCGATGCTCTGAGAAAACTCACGGACTTTTTTTTGATAAAATTCCCTTTTTTCTGCAATCTTTTGACAAAATTCTCATATCTTCCCCGGTCCTTTTACAAAATTAGCGTTTTTTTCTGGGGTCCTTTGATAATATATATATATATATACGTTTGATTTTTGGGAATCCCTTGATAAAGTTCTTTATTTTTTTCCAATTTTTTTTACAAAGATAACGATTTCTCTGCAAAGATTGGCGAGATGCGCATCTTCTCGCATTTTTCGAAAAGATTCCTTGATTAAATTAACGTTTTTTCTTTGATCCTTAAAGGAAAATGGGCGATTTGTTTTAAATAGGCAAAGTTTGCGATTTTCCGCAATCCATTGACGATATTCGCGCTCTTTTCTACTGAAGATTGATAATATAGATTTTTTTGTCAAAATTTTCGATATTTTTCATGATTTTTCTTATGTTTGAATTTTTGGAGCCGAATGCCTTACATTTTCGAATATCTCGGAACAAAATCCTTTCTGTAATAATCTATGATAAGATTTTTTTACAGATAATTTTTCTTGTATGATCTTAAAAAACAGATGTTTGAATTGAATTTTGATTTTTATAGTGCAAAATAATCTCACACATTCACAATATTTTTGTTTATGTATTCTTAGATAAGAAAATGAAAACAAAAAATATTGTTTTCTTAAATATTATCCAGTGCAATGTTTCCTTAGCTTATTTTTATATATTTTACCTCTGTCTTACGCTATTTCAACTTTTGACTATATATAGTTTAAAATTGCACGTAATTTATATTTAATTTTAAAAAAGATGCGAGACTAAACGAACTATACACATTTGATGTAATTAACTTGTGTTGCTTTTGTACACATGTAGATTATTTTTCACTTTGAATTCCTGAATTTTTTTGCCTATACAAACGCTATTGCTTTTACTTGTTTCTTTCACAATGTAGTGGTTGGAATATTCCGGTTTAGGAATGATTATTATACCTTAAAACCCTTGGGAATCTGCATGTACACACGCATTAATATGCAAATATGTAATTTTCTCATTTAAAAAATACTCCAGACTTTCTTTCAAAAATTTTAATCACCCCGAAACTATAAAAATTCAATTCGAATTAAGTGATAAATTCCCAATTCAAACACTCCTACACTGTAAAAGAAAAAAAACTGTAAAGTTACTAAACTCTTCTTTGGAAACAGGAATTCCTAGAACTTTTCATATAACGGTAAAAGCAAAATTTCAAGTGGTTGGATTTTTGCATTTGAAGAAAACTTCTTTTTTAAAAAGTGGTGTCGACCAAATAAAAATTATGTAAGAGAAGCCCGAATCGAAAGAATTAATATGATAAAATGACAAAAATATGTATCAGCATACTGTTAAAAGCACATTTCAATAAATAATAGAAAAAATATTTTATTTTTATACCTGGAACCATTTTTTAATTTTCTAGAAAACTTAATTTTTTGAATTGACACTTTTTGAATAAATGCGTAATTTAAAAAACTAATACAATAAGTAAATCAACAAATCTAAGTAGGCCCGAAAATTTGAAAGAGTTCGGTGCACAAAAACTTGCTAGCCGGGCCCTGTGTAAAATTGGGAAATCCAATACGATACCACAATTTTACCTTAAACTTATCTATAATTCTATCGATTGTAAGTCACAAAAGGGTATCTGTTTAAAGCTCCTTGTTAAGCTTTTTCTGCACTTCAACTACGATTTTGCACTTTTTGCTTCGCGCAAAGCTGAATTTATTTCAGCTCTTACTTGAAGTTAGTAAAATTCGAGAAAAGAGAGCATGTTGGTTATCAGAGAATAAATAGATTGTATATTTTTAGGGAATGTACTGTATATATAAGATCAGCAAAAAAATTAAATTAATAAATTATATGGAGAATGTTTTTAACCGTCGAGTTATAAAATAATTATCTATTTCTTGTCTTAAAAATTATCTTCCTTAATTTTAATGCGTTAAAAAATAAAAATAAAAATAACAGAAGTTAGAATAAGATGTACAACTTAAATTCCTATAACGTTGAAAAAAGCATGCCACAAATACGCATGTCTCATGATTTTTCTTTCATTTTTATTAACGAACTATATGAAGTTGTCCACAAGGTACTTTTATATCCTGTTTGGTGAATGTATCAATTAAAAACGGCAAGGATTATGTTCTTATTTATTTCTTTTTTCTGGAAATGATACATAGAAAAAGATAAAGAACAATAAAAGAAATGAAATATATACATTGGAGAAAGTTTTAAAGCCTTCGAGCGGTAAAATCAACTTCATGAAGGCCGTCTTTGAGGTAAATCCATTGCCAACAACAAAAAGCATAATATTTTGAAAACCGGTCACTAGGAATTGGAACGAGCAGACGACCTAATTTCAGCGAGGTGAGAAGTGCTGGCAGGCTTCTATTCTACAACAGTGTCTTCCAGAGCTTGGATGAGTTATTTCCACTTTTCTGAAGATGAACCTGAACGTTTGAATGCAATGGGTGTCGTGAATGCAACCGCGTAGTCTGACGTCATTTTTTTATGATTCGCCGACTCTACGTGCATGCATTTTTACAGTTCCAAGGAATAGCAACGAGATCGCTATCAAAACACGAAAATCTCTGTCACAGCTGTTGAATTAAATATGATTTAAGACGAAAGATTCATGAAATTGTGGTTAATTAAAAATGCAGAGATTAGATTATTCCTAAATGTTTGTTTATTTTAAATGATGTTTGTCACTTTTCAATTTCAGTGTTTGTGGTTTTTCCCTTTTAACTAAAATCGTGTCACTTTACGATTTTCAGAAACTATGACGAATATTGGTTATTGAGTTTGTTTACTTTTGATCTTCTATAATATTATATTCTACTAAAAAAAGAACCGAATGGACAGACGACAGAGAAAAATTATACTTGAATACTGTCCCGATGAAATTAGTCAATGATGGCATCTTTAATAATCGCAAGCATAAATTAAATATTAAGTATAATTATGGTTGCAGAGAACATGGTTATGTCAAAGAAAAATTATCTCCTGTCTCTTTTATTAGCACTGTTTTTAATTTTCAACTTAGGCATGGTGTATCAAAGTCATTATGCAGAAGAATTATCACAGGTGAACGCGTTTAATAATGTTGCTTCAAATTCATGCAGCGAATTATATGATCCGTATATCCATGTCGCATTTTTTGGAAAGTATGCTTACAGGAACATGAAAATAATTCGAGGTATAGCGAGAACGTTTCATACAATTTTAGAACACACATCTTCGCCGATATACCTACATGTTTTATTGGATTTTAATAGCAAGCAAAGAACAGCAAGAACATTAAAAGGAGTTTCAAGGACCTTTAAAAGACGACTAAATGTAAGTTTAAATGTTTATTCTATTCTATTATTTATGCACTTGACATATGCGCAATTGGAATGTATATGTAACAGAAATTCATTTTGACGATTTGAAAAAAATCGAAAAAATACTTTTTATCTAATAGATATTGATTTTTTACAAAATTCTAGCAATCTTATAATTTGAATTTTTTTTATTATTTTAATAGGTAATATAATTTTTCAAGCGTAGATTTTATTGCAGCAAATCACGTTGCAAAAATATAACACAAAAACTTAAATGCTATATTTACTTTTGCTTTTATAAAACGAATTTATGGATGCAAACAGATATACAATTTTATGTTTAATTTCGCTAAATAACAGTATTCTGCTTAACTATCTTGTGACACTAGACTTTTAATATTTATTTTTAATAAACAAAATATATTTAAAAAAATAAAGTCAAATAAATAGATTAAATTCGCGTACCTTTAATTAACATATTAGCGATATCTTGACTAATACGAAGCTCTCATGTGATCAGCTACGTGAATACCAGTATTTCCTAAGAAGATATTTTGTGATAGCTTTCTATAATATTTTCAAAAATAATCAGAAAAAATTTTTTTTGGAAAAAAGAAGTGATGATGAAATAACAGATCATTTTTTAGCCTAGCCAATATAAGGTCTAGCATATAAGGTCTAGCCACAAATGTTGCATTGTTTACATTTTATGAATACTAAACAATGATCGATTAGAATTTTATAGGAAATGTTTCCAATAAAAAGGCACTTTATAAACATTGGTGATTCAGTGCGAATATATTCCATGCACTATCTCTGACAAAATGGTACTCTGTTGAAAACATTTGAGATATTCTGCTCGGATATAAGCAATATACAAAATGCTTTTTATCAACTATGGATTGATATGACATTTAATTTATAGTGTTTGATCTTATTTTATCGAATCAGTTTAATTTTGCAATCTTACGTAAAGCTTCCTACTTCTTCTATCGTTCTCGGAAATGGGTATTTATTTTAATCTATTTTCTAAATTTATTCATGTATTTCAGCTAATCAAATATTTCTAATTAATTACGCAGTTCACATTTCATTCGATTAGTAATATAGTATTAATATTAATTCATTCTTCCTCATTATTAATTTATTTATTTTAATTAGCGCCTAATAAATTGATAAGTAAAAATTTGTAACAAAAAATAATTTTTCAATGTTCAACATTTCACGATTTGTCAAAAAGAAAAAAAAATCAAAAATAACATTTCGCGTTTTTCTAATTAAAATATTTTTTTCACGTAATTTATTTTTAATATAGAGTTCAAATGCTTTAAATATCTTACTATCTATGTTTTAAATTAAAATAAATCTTACATCTTAACATAACATCAGAACGTATTTTTTAAATTATTGTGTGTGCGTGAGACTTAATGTAAATTAATTTAATGTAAACAACAATATGAAGAAAAAAGGAAAGCAAAGTAAAAAAAAAAAAAAAAAAACTAATAATCCTATCTGTATTCAGCAGAACATTTAAAAGCTTTTAAAGACCAGAAAAACCGCTTTTGATCCTTTCCCGGTAACAGATATTATGCTTAGATCACGTGCAGTGAGAAAATTATGAGTAGAAAGGTATGACATTGAACTTGGTTTTTTTTTAACGCTGTATGTCAGTGACTTCATTATTCAAATATCACATTATTTTTTTTTAAATGAATAAAAAAAATAGAAAAAAATTGCATTAATAACTTATGAACGTTTTTTTTTTTTTTTTTTTTTTTTTTTTTTTGTAATACTTAAACTCATATTTGTTAGTGTTATCCATAAAAAATATTTTTATTTTGCTTATAATTACATTTTAAAATGTGATTTTTTTTTAATCCATTTTTAATATTGACTCTTAAATTTTATTTAAAAATATTACGCCTTTGCTAATTTTTAGAACATTTTATTATTGGTTTTCATAGTATTGTTATAGACTTAGAATACATGCTAAATATATATGGATTTTTTTAATTCAATGGTTGTGATTTCATTGTATGCCTTTGTATGTAAACATTAATAAAAGATAAACATGGTGGGACGGTGATTAATCAGTTGAATAAAATGTCAATTAAAATACTTTCTTGTGTTTAATTTTCCTTTAATAAATTATTTATATTGATCTGAAACGAGTGCGAGTGTGATTTTCAATGAAATTACGCTTTTAACTGATTTTAAGGAG
Organism: Maratus speculifer; assembly: GCA_964019185.1. Classification (NCBI taxonomy): domain Eukaryota; kingdom Metazoa; phylum Arthropoda; class Arachnida; order Araneae; family Salticidae; genus Maratus; species Maratus speculifer. Next base: position 47,015,856 of record OZ025290.1, on the reverse strand, counting down.
ATTTAAAATTTCATCTGTAACCAACTGTTAATTTTTTTGTACTAATTATTTTTCCTCTAATCACTTTGGTAATTTACAAGCATGTTAAAAATTTTATTTTTAAAATGAATGGATATCTGTTTGAAAAAAAAATTATCAAAGTTATTAATATTAAATATTATTTTCAGGGTAAAAAATAATAATAACTTGCTCAACATGCTTAACTAAAATACGATAGTTTAATAATTTATATCTATATCTATATCTATCTATCTATCTATCTATATATATATATATATATATATATAGAGAGAGAGAGAGAGAGAGAATATACATTTGACTGAAATTAATACATAAATACATATTTGTTAAAGATATCCATAAAAAAAATATTTTTGTTTTTCTTAAAATTATACTTTATAATGGGACTTTTTTATCCACTTTTAATCTAAGTTCTTAAATTTTATTTAAAATTACTATGCTTTTTCTAATTTTAAGAACATTTTATTTTTGGTTTTCATAACATTGCTGATTGAATAAAAAGTCAATTAAAATATTTGTTTGTGTTTCATTTTCTTGTGATAAATTATCTATATTGATCTTAAGTCAGTGCGAGTGTAATTTTCAATGCAATCACGCTTTTAACTAGTTTTAAGCAGTTTTAATATTTCATCTGTAATATATTATTACATTGTTTTATACTAACTATTTTGCCTGCAATCAGTTAGGTAATTTGCAAGCTTGTTAATAGTTTTAATTTTAAAGTGATAGATGTGCATTTCTAAAACAAATATTAATTATCAAAGCTATTATCATTAAATGCCTTACTTAAGACAAAAAAAAATGAAATAACTTACCCAACATGCATAATTGTAAGACTATAATTTAACAAATAATTTATATGCAGAGGAACATTTTTTTTTAACTAAGTCCCTATTTAGATAATTTTTCTACTTAACTAAATTTCTTTCTGAACTTTGACTTTGGACATGATTAAGGCGGTCAAGGACACAAAAATCTTCAAATTTTCTAAAAAAATATCAATGCATTAAAAATTTCTGTCTTTTTACGCTTAAAATGATATTTAAACATTTTTTCTATCATAACTAGAAGAGGAGATGTTATTATTATTATTATTATTATTATTATTTTGATTAGTTTTCAAAATTCAATTTGTGTTCAAGCAATGGTTGTCACGAAATGACTTCTTGGATAATGCGTTTTTCTTTATAATGATTGTTTTCACAATTTCTCATATTTAAATTGATATAACTCAAGAATCGTTAAATATAATGGCTTCAAGTTTAAAACATGTCTTTTTTTATCGTTTTACTTTAATTTTGATTCAACAAATATGAAAAAAAAATTATTTAAAAAAAAAATACTTTTTTAAGTTTCATTTTTTTTTTTTCAACTTTTTACTTTAAATATTTTTAATTTTTAAAAAAATTATTTTTATTTAAATTTTGAATCAGAATTATAATTTAGATATTTCTGTTTATTTAAATGCAAAAAAAAAGTGAAGTTCTATAAATAATATTTTGAGTTATAATGATTTAATTTACCACCCTTTTTCAATAAATCTATTTTTCTTTCTTTTTTTTCTTTTTCTTTTCTTTTCTTTTCTTTTTTTCTTTTTCTTTTTTTTTTTTTTTTTTTTAAATAATGAGAAAATTTATGTGATTTTGTTTACAAATAAAATGGTTAACCATCACAAGATAAAAATTAAAAATTTTAACTCAATGAATAAAAAGTATTTTAAAATATGTTCCTGACCCCCTTAACATGTACATTAATATTACGAAATATATATTTCATAGAACGATGTTTATTCCACTTTTGTCGAGTACAACATTTAAAAAAGTAGATTGCTGTTGCGATGAATGTATGAATTCATTTCAAAGGATTATATTAAAATGAAACCATTTAATTTTTAATAATTTATATTCTTCTTGGTGCTAACTGAAACAATTTTTGCACACTTAGAAAAACCAAAAACACTTGTTATCGCTATTCCTTCGCTATGCTGACAGTTTGTGGAAAACTTCCATGTAATATGAAGGAGATTCTAGTTTCCAAAATATTACAGATAAATTGTTCGGATACTTACAAAAGTGCGAAAATTTTAATGAAGAATGTATTTTTTTTAATAAGAAACTCGTACAAAATAATGTTACAATTTTAAAGTTAAGGATAAAAAATACTGGGGAAAAGAGAAAAGTAACGTTACCCATTTTTTTGTTGTTGTTTACTTCTCTTTATTATGTGTTTTATGGACATTATAGCAATCAAATTTTTATCATATGGCTACATTGGGTAAAAAAAGCTACTTTTCGAATTAAAATACGTTTTTCGACTATTTCCATATGAGAATTTTTCAATTTATGCATGTGTATTTTATTATACAAATTTCAAAAACTTTAGTTGATTTCTCTTCAACAAAGTTTCTTTCAAACGAAACGTTGGGACTTTCAAACGTTGGGACTTTGTTAAACGGAAGTTTAAGTATGTATCAAAACGAATACGCATTTGTATATTTTTAATGGTGGGCCTAAATTTAAAAAATCATTGATTTTCCATGACTTAGAAGTCACATGATACATCATCATATATGATTTTCCTATATGTTATTTTCTTTATAGAAGTTTGATTTGATACAGAAAATTTATATTCTTTATTTCAAAACAGGCTGAATGCACATATAAAAAAAATGCTTGTTTTATGCACGTCATATTTTATACTGTTTAAAATGATAATAATAATAATAATTTGAACACCCAACATCCTCTCAAAGACATTCAAAAACATTCTTTGAAAGAACTTATTTTTAAATGAAAATGACAATCTGGAAATGAAATGTACTTAGAAATTATAATCCAAGAACTTTGGATTGCCATTTAGTTATTTAAACCCTTTTATGAGCAAAATAATTATGTTTCTAAAATGCTTAGCTGATTGATTACAGTTAGAATTTTCGAATATTTTACTTTTAAAATAAGTAAACATCTTTCATCATGTGCATTATTACAGATACATTTTTATAGAAATACCAGGTTCAAATTTGGCATTTGGGAATAAAAAATAAGCATCAAACAGCCCATGCAAGTAGGTGGAATTAAATTTTAAATTTTACTTAACTAAATTCATGAAATGTTGATTTTTGATTACTCAACAGTGCTTTTGAAATAAAGTAACTAATATTCTTATTAGATTAGAACGGTCAAACTAGGCAAAATTTGGGAAACATTTCAAAAATCCGTTTAATAAAACAGGTCCCTTCACGAAATTTCTTTTGAAAGAACATGCCTCTTCAGAAATTTCTTTTTAAAAAACAGGTGCCTTCACCAAATACCTTTTAAAAAACAGTTTTATTAAGATCATTTAGTTGTGACACTATAATAGCAGGGCTGCCGCGAGTGACTACTTTTTAATTCTAACTGACCTAATGAGCTATTATCAGCCAATTAATAACTATCTACATGACCCTTCACAAAAAATTCTGTTAAAAAGCAAGTCCTTTCTTAACATACTTTTCATTATTTATTCTTATTAAAAACATACTTTTCATTATTTATTTTTAGATAATTAGGCTTTAAAATGTGTAAATTGCAAACAAAACAAGTTCCTCAGAAAGTTAAACTTTAGCAAAAGAACTCAAAAAAAGCTATTAATAAATGCTTGGTTTGAACTTCAGTAACTGGATTTAATATTCTTTACAAAAAGTTACTTTTCACAAAAGTAAAATATATTTTATTAAAATAAAATAAATTTCATAAAAATGTAATTAATTTCACAAAATGGGCCCCAAGAAAAGGTCCCTGCATCGAGTAATGGATCAGAAGTTTTTATTTTCCATTCAAATACCATTTTTTACATTCTAAATATAAACTTAATACAATCCACTAAATAAAATACTAAACTAGCTAATAAAACAAAATAATAATGACTGACTAACAACTGACTAATAACTAAATAATAACTAACTAATAGCCAACTAATAACTAACAAAAAATTCTAATCCAAATAAAACACCCTAATCTTTTTTTTACGCTATTTTTTAAGTCACCTTTGATTTTTACTTACCCATCATACGTAGTATAGGGTATTTACTTACCCATCATACGTAGTATAGGGTAAGTCTTGCAATGGTTTTGAAAATCGAAAAAAATTTTTGACGGATTTACACGTTTCGGACACTGGAGATTCCGAAAAACATATTTTTAGAAAAAAATATTGCCGTCCGTCCGTCTGTCTGTCTGTAAACGCTCTATCTCCCGAACAAATTGAGATAGAGACTTGAAATTTTGTACGTGCTTAGTATGTAAGAATGGAACGAAGCCTATTTAATATCAGTAACCTCGATTATCCGGAACTATTTTTTTGGGACTCTCGAAAAATTCGTTCTGATGAAAGGTATATAAAAATTTTCGAATTTTTTAATTTTAAGGAGTGGACGTAAAAGGCAATAAATTAAGACAAATTTTGCATAAAAAACGATGTCGATCGGATTATTAGTTGTCGAGATATTTCTAATCCTGTTTTCCACATTCTTTGATTTTCCATGACCCTGTATTTCCCTGTATTGCAATTCAAAGATATCTTTTAATTGCAAATGAGACACTTAATTCGATGCAAGAAACCATTAGTGAATATGATAATTATTTTTAGAGTTATAAGGATGTTTTCTTTTATGCAATTCAGTGCTACTTGAATAGTTTGGCGTTTCATACAATTTATCGAAATTGGTTCATCAGAAATTCATTAATAGAGCATGATGATGTGTTAAAAATACTTAAAAATACGCTTATATTTTGTTTTGGAATTGTAATGCATTTTATAAATTGTTTACATATGTTATGTTTTCATATATTATGTTATGCATATCCATGATGGGTAAGTATTACGGTGGCCTCCAACGACTAGTTTGTGTAAAAGGGAGAATTTCAGGAACCGATTTTTAACTCTTTTCCTGATATGTAAGAATGATAAAAATTATGTGGAAAAGTGTTGCTCTGATGACAATATTATACATATATAAGCATCAAAAGATTAATGATATTAAGTGTTAATCGGTGAAAGATTATATTAACTTTAATTATATTCGCTTTTTATAATTATAGAAATACACTTACGCAATTTTAGAGTGCTTGTTTCGAAAGTTATGTCTCTTTTGTATATCAGGTTAATTTTTATTAGCATCAAAAAACTTAATCAAAGAATTTTTAAACGGGTGAAATAAAACTTTATTTGAATATTTTTGATAATGGTAAACAATATAATTAAGATGCAGGCGTGATCTGACTACACATATTTTGGATATGAAAACCAATTTAAGAAAGCAAAAAACATTTCCATTACAATATGATGAAAATGATTTCGACCCAGTACTTTACGGATTTGTTAAACCTTCTTAAGCTTCTTTTAAATCTTTTGTGGACTTATTATAAGAAGAAGAAATAATTTTAAATATCTTACTGTGTTTGAGAAATTGTCTAGTTTAAAAAATCCAATGTTTGATAAATAATAATGATTCAAATGAAATGCAAATTTTACGAAATTCAAACTTAAAATCCAATTCAAAAATTTTAAATAAAATTAATACAATGCGACTGAAAGATGCATTATATGCGCCCAGCGAACCAAAAAATGTCTTTTGAATTAATTTTAAACTTACAATTAAGATCTAAAAGTAAATGTAGTTTGTCATGAAAAGCACATCGGTTAACTTTTTTTAAAAGAAAGAATCGTTTATAAAACGCAGTTTTTAAATACACGAGCTAATCTAAGTTAAATAAGTTAGACCAGGAGCCGGCCGTCGATTTTCCTATGTATCGAGTACAAGGACCGGACATACATCAAAATGTAGGTTTCAATGTATACATTAAGAATATCACTGGCTGCCAGGTCCTATCCTGCCGGAACCCGGTGTTAGCCGCACTTTTATGACGTCAAATTTGAGTGTTTACCTATGTATCGAGTACAAGGACCGGACATACATCAAAATGTAGGTTTCAATGTGCACATTAAGAATATCACTGGCGGCCAGGTCCTATCCTGCCGGAACCCGGTGGCAGCCGCACTTTTATGACGTCAGTTTTGAGTGTTTACCTATGTATCGAGTACACGGACCGGACATACATCAAAATGTAGGTTTCAATGTACACATAAGAATATCACAGACTGCCAGGTCCAATCTTGCCGGAACCGGCAGGCAGCCTCAATTTTAAGACGTAAATTTTGAGTGTCTACTTATGTATCGAATTCAAAGTCCGGACATACATCAAAATGTAGGTTTGAAAATGCATATTAATAATATAAGGGTCTGCTTTGTCCAATTTTACCGGAACCAGGTGGCAGCAACAGTTTTATGACATCAATTTTGAATGTCTACCTATGTATCGAATTTAAGGATCATATATAAATAAATATGAAGGTTAAAAGTGCACATTAATAATATCATGGTCTTCCATGTCCAATCCTGCCAGAACCAGGTGGCAGACTCATTTTTATTACGTCAATTTTGAGTGTTTACCTACGTATCGGACCTGGCAGACAATGATATTCTTAATGTGCACATTGAAACCTACATTTTGATGTATGTCTGGTCCTTGTACTCGATACATAGGTAACCACTCAAAATTGACGTCATAAATGTGCGGCTGCCACCAGGTTCCGGCAGGATAGGACCTGGCAGCCAGTGATATTCTTAATGTGCACATTGAAACTTACATTTTGATGTATATCCGGTCCTTGTACTCGATACATAGGAAAATCCGGCTTCTGGCCGGCTTCTGGCCTAAGTATCAAATTTTTTAATAAGTATAATTTTTTAAATAAGTATTAAGTATTTTTCAAAAGATGTTCTAGTGTAATAACGCCAGAGAGTGTAATACGCCAAGTGGTAATCTTACGTGTAGTTATGGAGGATTCCGGAAGAGTTTCACTAGGGCTCTGCGATAAAAAGCTCTGATTAATCTGAGTCACAAAACAACTGCTAAAAGTTAATTTGTTACATTTGTAGACCTTATCGCTGGAACACATACATAAGATTAGCATGATTTAATAGTTGCTAGGTAAGTTCTAGGATGTTAAGAGTCTATATTTATTAGGAAATATTTTGTTTATCACATAAATTTGTGATGTATTTCATGTACTTTCAAAATTTTGAGGGAAATTTTAAATGTGTAAGTGAAGTGGCTTGTAATTAAAAAAAGCGCGAAATGTTTACCGGATTAAAAATGAGATCCATTGGTGTTTTACTACGGTTGATTCTTTTCAATGGTGGAACTACATTTATTTTATTTTATTTTTTATTTTATTTTATTGTATGCACAAGAGTCCATTACTGTCATTGTTGAAAACTAAAAAAAGATAAAGAGAAATTTGTATGTCTTAAATGCTGCTAATTTTTTCATGTCAAGCGATTAAAATATCAAATGATTATTACAGCATCCTAGTATGGAAATTAATAATAAGTAAAAAAAAATTGTGAATTTCTAGAGCTGTAGAATTTGTATGTCTTTAAAACAAGACAACTAATCCATCTTATTTATTACCCACATAGTTGGGTAATAATGCCAAGTAGTATTGGTCAAGAAATCACATCACTACATTTTTTAATGAATACATATTTGCTAAAAATACTCTTTCTTGTATAGATAGTCAAAAAGTTGCTGTATCAAATCGTATACTTGATTGAAGAAAAAAATTTTGAACTAAGCTGTGAAAATTACTAGAATCGTAACGTGGTGATATTATCTTCAGAATACCTTATTCTTTTACAAATTACTTTTCCCCTTTCACTCCATATCATCTTAAAAACTTCAATTCACGTTTTTTTCCCCAAAACATCCTATTACAATACATTCATTTGGCGTGGGCAACGAGCTCCGTTATCAAAAATTTATGTCATTGTTTGCGCTTAGTAGAATACGCAAACAAGAGTATTGGTTAAAAACAAAAACTACATAATTTTGCTCTTTTTTTTTTTTTTAAGATGTTTCAACTGGAAAGAAAATGTAAAACTTTCTTTTTATAATTTGTAAAATACGTTCCGAATGTGTAATAGTAAATTATTTAATATTAAATTAATCATTGTTAAATCATATATTTTTTAACATTACACAATTTGTTTTTATATTTGCAATTTAATTTTTAGCCTTTAATGTATTTTATTGTTGTTTTGACTGATGTACAATTGTACAAGTTACAGAAAGTATTAATGCCAAAATCAGTAAAAGGATTTTAAAATTTTAATTAATTTTCGAAATATTATTATTATTTTTATTATTATTTATGTTTCTGCAGTAACAGCCTGCAATTGCAATAAAATTACTCCATTTATTTTGGAAAAGGTGAGAAAATATAGGGATTTTTAGATTTCTTCTGCATTGTCATTTGCAAATTCATAATTGAAATTATCTTTTATATGAATGGATAGTGAAGTAATATTCTGATTAAATTATGTTTTTCAAGAAAATGTGAAAAATAAAAATTAGATTTGTCTATGGTCGTTTTTTTTTTCTCCGAATTTAAATCGAAAAATGATTTGTTAAAATTACTTAATTATTAAATTTATTGTTAAAATATTGCATATTTATTAAAATTAAAATCGGAGTGAAATTTATTAAATATTATTAAATTATTAAAATCAGAGAGAAATTTTAAAATAAGAATTAAATAATATTGTGTTAAAAAAAGAAAATTGCGTCAAAATATTTACGCGAAAACTTTAAAATAATAAAAGTGTTACACGCGAAACGCATTTAAAGGGATTAATTACATCTTGTATAACCTCTTGAGACCTGACTTATATTAAACTTGATGTTTTATAATTAGGGATGAGATTTCCACTTTTTGAAACACCAGTATTTTGTTTGAAAAATCATTTAATCGGGACACTTTTGCGATTTAAAACAACATTTGTCCTAAGGTGCAAAAAAAGATCCGGTGTTTTTTTTTTTTTTTTTTTTTTTTTTTTTTTTTTTTTGCACTGGTGTGTAGAGAAAAAAAAAGCAGAAATTTCATCATTGTATAGTGTATTGCATTTTGCTGAAGTCTCAGGAGGTTAAAATAAAAATTTTAAATACCATCATAATTAAAGTGTGAAAAATAATGCGTGAAAATCTTTCAATGGTGAATATTATATCATATTTTAAAAGCTCAAAGTATAATATTTCCAAAAAACGTTTAAATTAAATAATGTATGCCTCCGTGCTTGTTAAAAGAGAAAAAAAGTAAGAAATAATTTATTACACAAAAAATACTTCTAATAGTGAAAATCGCACTTTAGAACGATACGCTTAAAACGACTTTCATTCCGGAGAATTTTAATGTGATGTCATAGTTGTCTCTATATGATAATATCATATAATTTTCTGTAATCTAGTAATATTTCTTAAACAAGGTACATTACCATGTGTTTGGAGTCTGCGAAGCCTTAACGGGGCTTGGCCAGTATTGTTCGCAGGTGCAGATCCCCTAGAATATGTATATATATATATATATATCTTTACATACAAAAAACGAGTTGAATAATAATGCTAAAAAAATAAGTTAGCCATCAAGATTTTATTTGTTCTAAGGGAGCTGTTGTAATTATTATATGTAGTAACAAATAAAATTAAGTTTTAAGTTAAAAAGTGGCATTAATTCTAACACAGATATCTAATTGTAGAAGTGCTTATCACGATTTCTTAAAATCTTGAAACCTTTGTTGTTTTTATAATCTGTCTGTTACAACATCACAACTAACATTTAACCAAGATTTGTAACCTATTTTCCTTTTAAGCGCTACCAATCGACCATAACATCGTGAGCATGAAGGCTGTGTAGGTGCGAATTCAAAAATATTTTGAAGTATTACAAAAATCAAGCTGTACGCCCATCAGCCATTTTAAGAAGCATTTAATTATTTTAAAGGCAGCATCCCGCAATCAAAAATAAATAAATAAAAAATTATTTTGATTATATTAGTTGAAATGCACTTACAACAGAACTTCTAATTCCACACAAATATAGTTTGCTTTACATTGACATGAAATATGACTTTTTTTACTTGCTGTTACTTTTACTAGAAGGAAGTAGTGTTCGTAAAAATATCGACTTCCGTTTTCCGACATATTTATATGTTTTAGAAGACCCTGAACCCTAATTTCACTTCTTTTAGAAAATGTCTGCCCTTGGGTCTAAATGTCTGTTTGTCTGTCTGTATGCGACACAAATATTTTAGACGCTCAGGTTCAAGAACTTAAGACGGAATTCAATTAAACTTTCAGATTCAATGAGATCTTGACATAAATTGGCGCTCATTATGTTAACGAGTAAATCGTCTAACAAATGAAGTTGTTATTCTATATTTTTCATAATTACCGTGATATATTATTTCAAGAACTAATGCATGCATTTTATTAAACATGTTTTGTAGGACCATAATATAAATAAATCTTTCTGAGATTCGCACGTATACCGACTAATCGGCGTCTCTGTTATGTTTGATCAAAAATGCATATCTAATATAATATTATTTTAAAATAACGTCAAAAGAAACTTATAGAAGAAATCCAATACCCAGATAGACCAAAATTTCAAATGATTAAACTTATGCTACAAGCAATTTTGATCAAATAAACTTTAGATTGGTATACGATTTTATGATATTCCTTAACAAAAAAACTAGTGCACGAATCATCAAACTTAAAACATAAATCTTTGCAAAAAAAGTTTTAATTATTTTGACTACTACTGTATTTTTAATATTAATTTCGTTAAAATGTGGTTTTGTTTAAATTATTAGAAATTATCTTAGCTAAAGTTTTAGGTAGTGTCTACCTGTTATCCCCTGGAATCACAAAACTGGTGCATGCGCATCTACCGTGCTCTCGCACTCGGAGAAAGCTACTTCTGGTGTTTTTATAGGAATTTTATTTTAAGCGTCAGCATTTCTAAAAATGTGATGGCGTGATGCGTATGCTGTCTGTCTGGAAACTGGAGGTATTGGGTTCGAACCCCAGTAAACGGGGATCACTGTAAAGTTTGAAAATATAATAAAATTAAATTTTTATATGTTAAAGTTATAAAAATATTTTTCAAAGTTTAATTATTAATAATTAATTATCAAATAATTATTAATTAATTAATTAATTAATATAATTAGTTATCAATTAATTAATTATATAAACATATCGGGAAATTAATTATCATATAATCATTAGTCAATTACATAAAAATACTACATAATTAATTATTATACAATATATTTACAAAAATAATAATAATTATATTATTCTAAATTACTGTACAGTTTGAAAATAGAATAAAATTAGATTTTCGAATGTTAAAGTTATAAAAATTTTTTTCAAAGTTTAATTATTAATAATTAATTAATTATATAAATATATCAGGAAATTAATTATCATATAATCATTAGTTAATTAGATAAATGTATTGCATAATTAATTATTATATAATATATTTACAAAAATAATAATAATTATATTAATTTTTTTTAATTGTCATTTTGTAACTAAAACTAGATACATTTTGTTTTTTAGCTACAATTAATTATTATATAATGTTATTAGCATTATTATTAATAAATTATTATGCAACATGTAAATATTAATATTACTTATTTTTTAATTATTATATAGAAATATTAAATTATTATGTATAATTTATATTAAAGAATCCCTTATAGCTTTCTCTAAATAAATAGTTTATATTAGTTTAGTAGTAATTAATAATTATATTATTTATATTTTTTTAGAATGCTATCTGTGATAAAAACTATATGTATTTTGTCTTTCAAGCTGTAGTTCCAGGAAGAATTTTCACTTCTAATCCATATAAAAACAGATAGTAATAAAATCAGAAGTCTGTGCGTGTGGAAGTGTGAGGATTCCACGAAATTATACCTGTTTCATATTAGTGATATTAATTAATACTTAATTACCTTAATACCTTAATTATATTAATCATTAACAATTTATTATTATCTATTTAAAGTGTTTGTTTAATAAATATTGTTAAATATTATTAAATATAAAATGTTCATATTTTTTCATTTATACTTTGCAATTAGTAGGGTTTTTTTTTATATATATATATATATATATAAAATAATAAATGTTTAGACTATATGCTAATTATAACTGTATTCATATTGTACAAATAACTTATTTTAAATAATTAATAATAAATATTTATGTGGGATTTTCGTTAAATTTGAAGTATTAATTACAAAATATATATACGCATAACCAACACCTTCTTTTTTTTTTTTTTTTTTTTTTTTTTTTTTGCGTTTTTACACTTTTTTTTAATAATGATTATTCAAAGTTCATAATTTCTCCCAGAAAAAAATATAACAACTGTGTCGCTTTATTAACAATATTTATTAAATAAACACTATAAATAGATAAGAATAAATTGTTAATGATTAATATAATTAAGGTATAATATTACTTATATGAAATAGACATAATTTCGTGGAATCCTCACACTTCCACACGCACAGATTTCTGATTCTATTACTTTCTGCTTTTACATGGATTAGAAGTGAAAATTCTTCCTGGAACTACAGCTTGAAAGACAAAATACATATAGTTTTTATCACAGATAGCATTCTAGAAAAATATAAATAATATAACTATTAATTACTACTAAACTAATACAGCTCATATTCAAAATATTAGAATAATTACCTTTTTTTTAGAAATTGAAAATATCGTTTGGTAAATTAATGTCTTTTAATGAAAATATGCAAACGATATTTTTATTAAGAACTTATTGTTGATTAAACTTACTTGTTATCTTAAATTTAATATCATTTTCGAAAAGATTAATTGCAAAAAAAATTATTTTGAAAAGTCAAAATATTAGAATATTTATTCAAGTGGTTCAAAATATTAGAATATTTCACATTAATTCTCCTTTAATTATTACCAATTCTTAACTGGTGGCATCATTGATTAAATTCCGACTATTTTATTTAAAATCAGTATTCTTTTTTGCAGTTTGTTTCTTTTTCGTCTTAAAATGGGCCGTGTGAGTGATATTCCTGAATCTACTAAACTTCGTATGGTTGATTTGTATCGGCACGGTAAAAATCAATATTTTATAGCGAATTATTTACATTGTTCACAATCGAGCGTTAGTAAAATACTAACACAATATTCAAAAATTGGAAAATTTCAAAATAATCGCCGAAATGGTGACCGAAAACCAAAAACATCTACTAGAGATGACAGGAAACTGAAGCGTATAGTTAAGAAAAACCGTTTTAAAAGTGTGCGATTCTTGCACCGAAAATGGAAAGAAGAAGGAGTTGAAGTTTCTACATCGACAACATTAAGACGTCTCCATAAATTTAAATTTGAATCTCGTGTACCGAAAACAAAACCTCTCATGACTGCAAGACAAAAGCGTATAAGATTGAATTGGTGTAAATCAAGACGTTTATGGAGCAATGAAGATTGGAAAAATATATTATTTAGTGATGAAAGTATGTTTTGTGTTTCATATGGTAATCAAGGTATTCGAGTTTGGAGAATGAAGCAAGAAGCATTTGATAAAGAATGCCTTAAACGTTCCGTAAAATTTGCTGCTAGTGTCATGGTTTGGGGTTGTATGAGTGCAGAAGGACCTGGAAAGTTATGCATCGTCTACGAAAAGGTTAACTCTCTGATATATCAAGAAATTTTAGAATATTACATGATTCCATCATCAGAAGATTTATTTGAAGATGATTTCATCTTTCAACAAGATTTAGCGTCCCCGCATACCTCGGTGTCAACTAAGAATTGGTTCCGCCAACGCAACATTAAGGTACTTCCTTGGCCACCAAATTCACCAGATCTTAATCCCATCGAAAACTTATGGTGTATAATGAAGAAAAAACTTCAAGAAAATCCTCCTTCAAGTAAAACTGAGTTAGTGGCACGTATAAAGTCTATTTGGGCTAATATTGAGAGAAATGTTTGTAAACACCTTGTATATAGTATGCAAGATCGATTGTACGCTGTTATGAAAGCTAAAGGGGATGCTACAAAATATTAACTACCATTTACTTCATATTCATAAGGTAATATTGTTGCGTAAAATAAAATATTCTAATATTTTGAACCAATCTAAATTTTATTCTAATATTCTGGTGTGTTTAAGGAAGCTGTATACCTAATTTATTGTGCTGTATTTTATATTTTATAAATGTTAAAATCTTATCTAAACATTCCAGATTTAATTTATAAGAAATTTAATTGCATTTACTTAGTATAAAAAATAAATAAATGACAAATTATTTTATTATATAATGATTAAATTATTATTATTATTGTAAATATATTATATAATAATTAATTATGTAATATATTTATATAATTAATTAATTGATATTTAATTATTAATAATTATATGATAATTAATTATATAATAATGGTATTAATTGAATGGTTATTAATAATTAAACTTTGAAAAATATTTTTATAACTTTAACATTAAAAAATCTAATTTTATTCTATTTTCAAACTTTACAGTGCTCCCCGCTTACCGGCATTCGAACCGGATATTTCGAGTTTCCAGACAGACAGCATACGCATCGCGCCATCACGCTTTCAGACATGTTGACGCTCAAAATAAAATTCATACAAAAACACCAGAAGTAACCTTCTCAGAGTGCGAGAGCACGGTAGATGCGCATGCGTCAGTTTTGTGATTCCAGGGGATAACAGGTAGACACAACCAAAGTTTAACATAGAGACTTTACACCTTTTCTCCTTTAGTTAGGTCCATCTACTACCTTACAAATTAATTGAAAATGTAGTTTTCAAGAGTTAAATGGAAAAAGATTAAAAATCAGAAAAAATAAATTAAAAAAAATTGAAATGAAATTTCAATTTTTTGTTTTAAATTTTATTTTCATCTGAAAAGTATATGTTTGTTATGTTAACAGGTGATACTGAACCCGCTCAGACGAATTTATCATGATTTATTTCTTAAGTATTAAAAATGATTATTGTTATTAAAATATTAAGTTAGAAAAATAAGAATTATGAAAACAGGACGCCCGAGGTTATCCAAACTAATTTAGATCTTAGTATTTTAGTTTCGCAACATGATAAAATACGCAATAATAAGCCTTGTCAAGTGACAACACTGGTAGGATTATACTACAAAGGGTAGGGTGATGATGCGATTTTTTCTCGACTGCGCATCTCTAGACTGCGCATCTCTAGACTGCAGGATTACTTTTATATAAATCAGATATACTATTAAAAAAAATCCGTTAAATTTATGGCAAAAACTACTGACAGGAATGCTGCCAGCAGTTTTTGCCGTAAAAATTGCAGTAAAATAGATATAACAAAAAAAATACATCTAATTTTACTGCAATTTTTACGGTAAAAACTGGTGGCAACATTGCTGCCAACAATTTTTGGTGTAAATTTAACGGACTTTTTTTTTTTTTTCAGTGTACAAATAATCACGGTGGATGCGGTGACTACTAGACTTGTCTTTTCGAAAAAATGCAACATGTTTTTGTAAATCCGGACAAAATAGCGTCAAAGATTCATTTTGAAATTTAGTCTTAGCGATCCATTCGAAAAACTATGTTTTTAGGGACTACCACGGGCTCGAATGCTCTGAGCTCTATGTTTATCTGGCTACATTCAAAAGGGATGATGAGAGTTATAGTCAATAATCTTCTTAGGCGGACATGAAATCGCAAACTTGGTAGCCGAAAATACGGACGATTTACTGAAGTTTTTCGTGGTGGTTCTAGAATACATTCGAAAGAATACCGAAAGTTCACAAGTCCAGAAAGTAGGCAAAATGATGTGTCAGTTCACAGACTTGGGACGTAGTCCTATAATCAAACATAGCAGGAAACACGTGGGTCAGAATCTCGTAAATGGAATGAACTTTCCAGATTGCGCACTTAGACTCTGTGATGGAGTCAAGTTTTTGAAATGACTTACTCCTAAAGGATACCATGCCCTGTGACTTGTTATATAAACAAATCGAAGAATCTTGTGTGGTAGTCTTGGGATCGGTGCTTGGTTTACACGGGTCCGTGGGGCGGAGGGAACCGAAGTTATTGCACAAATCAAATTCGGTAATACCCTTTTGTCCAAAGTTTTATTTTTGGGGTGACCAGTTCTTAAAAAGGATTTGGGGTGCAGGAGAGCATGTTGCCTAGCTATGTGTTACCGAGCCGTTTCACACTTGGTCTGAAGAAGGCACTTAAAGGCGTGTCATGGTGAGTGAACCCAGCCTATTGGTTTATAGATTTAATGGCAGTAGAGGACCCAGAACCAATGACGAAGAATGCTACTTTTATCATATAAACCAATCATTCTTAAATAATACAATTTGTTGTAAAATGTGCCACAACAGCTTTTTCCATTACGCTATTTAATCATCCTCTGGAAATACAGTAAACAATAAAATTAATCATATTTGCACCTGATTAAAATTGTTATAAATTATCTTAGTAAAATTTTAACTGGTTCCATAAACTTTTTAAATTAATTAGAAATTCCGTATTTTTTCAAAACTTATTAATACCTGGAAATACATTAATAGAAAAAAAATATTTATATTTAAAACTTTTATTTACAGATATTCTGTACAATACTGCTACTTTTACTTATTTTACTTTGTTTATTTTTAGATAACCTACTACGATGCGAACGAGATGGCCCGTCAAAACAAAGGCACAATCAACATAATCAAAAAACACTTTTTCAGCAAAGATGTCGGACGTTACAATGATGACATATTCTTTTTAACGGAAATATTTCACGAGGCATTTCCAAAAAGACTTCATAAAATCATATTCCTAGACATTGACTTAATTTTCAAAGACGATATTCAACAGTTACACCAAGAATTTTGCAACTTCACCGATGACAACGTCATAGGCATTGGACCTGATTTGCAACCACAATACCGCACGGATTTTTCTAAATATAGAACTAAAAACCCAAATACTTCTGTGGGATCAGCAAGACCTGGGTTGCAAGGTTTCAACACGGGCGTTGTACTTTTTGATTTAGATCGCATGAGAAAATCAGTGTTGTACAATAGCCTTCTTAACTCGACAGTGTTAGAAAAACTATGCAAAAAATACCAATTTAATGGATATCTTGGCCATCAAGATTTTTTTACGTTGACAGGCATGGAATATCATCAGTTATATTACAAATTAGATTGTTCTTGGAACAGGCAGCTCGATGTCGGATGGAAGAATGTTGTAGGGGAGAAAATATTTGATCTTTACCACAAGTGTGATGGCAAAATAAAAGTCTTTCATGCAAATGGAGATTCAATGGTGCCATTTACATAAATGTGGAACAGAAATAAGATAAATAATTAAATTGTTTTTGGAATAAAAAGCTTGACGCCAGACGAATGAATGCAATCAGGTAAAAAGTTTTTAATCTTTACACAATGATTTGATGGTAGAATGAAATTGTTTCATTTAAATGGATATCAAATGACATCATTTACATAAATGTAGAGCGGATATCGGAAGCATAAAATATTCCTAAAGTTAGACTGTTTCTGGAAAAAGCAGCATAATGACGAATGGAAGTACGATGATAAGAAATTATTTCATTTTTACAATTAGCATAATGCAAAGATGGAAAGCCTGTCTCAGATATAAGTAATATTATAGTGCCACTTAAGTGGAATATAAATGTAGCATGTTTTTAAAGTTGAACCATTCTTGAAACAAACAGAATTATTATATATGTGATAAAGGAGAAAATTTTCGGAATAAATGAGATTAAAAAATGAAAGTCGTTTAAGCGAATAGAAATTCAATGGTACCAATTAGATAAATGCGAGACAAAAATATGCTCCACTATTAAAATTAATTTATTCGTAAAACAGATAGTCTGAAGTTACTTCCACTTTCGAAATCAGTCCTGAAAGTGAAAGTATCCTAATGAAAGACAAAACCTGGAAACAAAATCGAAAAAGTAAACAAAAATAACCTTAGAGATATACCCCAACTATCCAGTTCAAGATAAATCATTTAAAAATATTGAAAGGCAAATATAATATTGAAAAGAATTTTTGCTGTAGGAAATACATTAGCAAGCAAAGGTATTTGAGTGGAGTAGCTTCTAAAATCCTGGAACAAGAAAATTAATGGAAAAAAGTTTTAAATTTTTTCGAGAAGCTGCGAATGATTTAAGAAGAAAATTTTTCATGCAAATAGAGATTGGCATTTACATAAATGCTGAATATAGAGAATATAGCTGTAAGAAATGTGCTGTTTCACACACAAACGGAAATGTTACAAACTGAATATAATCGATTTTTACAATAATGTGAAATCCTGATTAAAAAAACTTTCACCTAAAAAGTGATACATGATATGATTGATATAGGAGTGATGTATAATGTTCCTAAAGTTAAATTGTTTCCAGAGTAGACGATTTGATCTCGAATGAAGATATGTGATAGATAAGAAATTATTCAATCTTCATCATAGATATGATCACAAAACAAATGTCTTTCGTGCAGAAATAAATCGATGGTGCTATTTACATAAGTGTGGAATGGAATTTAATTTTCTAATAAAAACAATATGATCTGCAACTGAGCATATGAAAACTATTATTTTATAAATAATTATCTAAATACAAAAAAAAAAGTTTTCAAGTTTTATTTTAAATTTATCTAAATATTTTAGGATTGTTTTAACACAAAATTCTTTGAGAATATAACGTTTCTTGAAATCTGACCAATTAACATTTAATGAAAAATAATCCATAATCGTTATTTATAAACTCACATTTGATTTAAAAGTTGATTTCTTGTTGTGAGTTGAGCCTTCACAACTGAATTTGTCTGCAATTTGAGTGTCTAAAAATTTCATATGATTTTAATATCTATTTTTATAAGTAAATATTGTAAAGTATCATATAGCCGCTAGAGTAGAATTTTTTTTAAAAGGAAACCTTAAAAAATCCTTTAAAAATAAAAGAAAACTTCCCTGTGAAATTGATTTTCATAAAAAATACGCTCTCAAACCCAGCTCTTGGAAATCAGAAAGCGTTACGGACCGGAGGCAGCTGCACAGAAAAACCGAGAGCCAACAGCACAAAAACCTAAGGCATCGAGCACAAGGAAAAAAAAAACTTTATTTGGTGGAAGAGTAGCATCAGGGGAATCTAGTGATTCCCCAGCCTGATCATGCCTGTCGGATGGGACGTGGTGCATAAGTCAATAATTAAGACCACTAGTGGTTAGCTCGTAGGTTTAAAATGGTTTAACCGTAGGTTTAAAATGGTTTAACCGTAGGTTTACCTGGAATTTTTTGCACCGAAAACATGGAGTGAAGCGACACAATGTTAAACCTACGAGTAAACCACTAGTGGTCTTAATTTTTGGCTTATGTATAGCTTCACTTCCGGCAGACAGGGATCATTAGATTTCTCTATTACTACTCTTCCATAAAATAAAGATTTTTAGGTGCGTTCGTAATTATGTAAATACGTAGCACCTATTTTTGTCGTTCAGTCCGTCTGTCTGTCTGTCTGTCTGTCCGTATATAACAACGCAAAAACAACCCAACTGAATCGTTTAATATTTAAAATACATAATTATTACATAATTTTGTCGAGTCATTTAAAATTTTATGAAAATCGGATGCATAGATCATTTACAGGGACAATCAAAAGGATTCCGTTACATTACGGTCAATGGGGAAAAAAGTTTCAAATGCATTTTAATCGTTTGACATTTTAAATACTTAATTATTACATAATTTTGTCGAGTTATTTCAAATTTTATCAAAATTGGATGCATAGTTTAACTACAGGGACAATCAAAAGTGTTCCGTTACATTACGGTTAATGGGGAAAGATGTTTCAAATGCATTTTAATGGTGTTACACCCATTCGAACGTAAAAAAAATTATATGCATCTATAAAGTACATATTATAATATACATTTTGCATAATCTGTGGTGCAAAGAATATTTGTTATTGATTTACAAGGCCACACAAAAGTATTCCTGTCTGCCAACTCATATCTTGGTGAAAAACATCTAAAAATGCTATCTTATTAGTTTACTTTCAGGTTTACCATTTTGCTTTCTTGCACCCAAAATTATGAAAACGTGGAGAATTAATTGGGAGCAAGAAACCATAATGATAAACATGCGAGTCAGCCATTAAAATAAGGTTTTTAGGTATTTTTTACCCAAATATGACTTGGCAGATCGATTGCGTTTTTATATAGGGAAATTTTTTAAAAAAAAATTAATCCTAGATTTTCATCAATGAATTCGATGAGGTAGTTGTCTGTGCTGCCGCCAGCCTGTCTATTAGACAATGAACAATAAATGCCTAGTGCTGTTCTCAAAACCAAAGGGGCAACTTTATAATATTAGTTTTAATTCTTTTTTTTTTTTTTTTTTCTTTTTTTCGAAAACATGTGAAACTGGTAGGTGTTATTTATCAGAAACTATGTCATCGAAAGCTGCTTTCCGTTTATTTGTAAGCACAATGGATCTTTAACAAAACACTGACGAAGTTTACGTTTCGAACCAACTTTCAAACCGAAAACAAAAGAACCATTCAGCGAAAGGAGAAAAACGGATTGCCAAATGACCAAAATTGCTTATAACTCGAGAAGTAATTTATCAAAAAGTAAAAAACTCGTTTCGGTTTTAAATCGCTTCCATAGTCAGACATGATAGTTTTTTATATTTATTTTTAAAAATGAGCCGACATTGAGTCAGAAAGTATCGTGCTCGTGGAAGAGTCAACATGAGAGCACCCTTAAGCAAATTTTATAGGAATATATGAATATTCACTACATTCTTTCTAAGATTGTAAAAAATAATATGATACGTTACTGAAATTCAAACGATTGCTCTTATGAATATTCTTTTTCATAATCCTAATTTTGCTGGTTACTCATTTGTTTTAACCCTCTCATGCATAAATTATTTTTCATTATTCTCAAAAAATATTTTTTTGTGATAAATGAGAACCCATTATAAAATTATTTTACTATTGTGCTGCATGCTAGCTATTATCTGCCCATAAATCAAATCTATATGAATGAGTGCTCAAAAATATTTTGCTTAATAATGCAATAATTATCTGTCCTCATAAGCATGAGAGAGTTAAACGAAAATGTAGTAAGTTAATTATACTTGTACAAAAGGGAAAAGAAACTAATTTGTTTTAAGTATTTCGCTATAATATTATTTCTGATATTTAAAAATTCTAAAGAATTCAAAATAGACCAGTTTTTATTGCAATATAATTATCTAGTCTGTAATTAAATTTAATGCACTTTATTCAAATGTGTAACATAGAATTTACATCTATAGAATTTACATGTTTGGATTTCCCATTTACATAAAGTAAACGTGTGACAGCTCCAAATGCACTATAAACCACCACCTTCTGAATACCAAGCATGATCACTTCACAAAAAAAATGGCGGTTACCGATGGCGGACTTTTGTCAATGTGTGTACGGATCCCTTAAATATTCGTATTAATAACTTTTAAATGTTTCTTCCGCTTTATTTTTAAAAGATTAAATAAGTCAAAGTAATCTTTTATAAAATACTGGTGTTTTAGGGACCGTATATAAGCTAAAAAAGTCCACTTGCCATCAGAATCCGCCATTTTTATGTCAGTGCTCAGGTATAGTATTCAGGGGGGGGGGGGGTATAGACTGTGAATGTAATAACAAGGTATTTTTAAATTCTATTGATATTTATGAAATGTAAATAAAATTCTGATGTAATAAATAAACATCTTATGATTTTTTTAATGTTGGAATAATTCTTCTTTATTTCCAAGGAATGCACTAAGATAAGGAAATTTTGTACTAATAAGTCTAAAATTTTCAGTTATAATATGAAATTTATTATATAAAACAATAGCAGTCAAATAAATTTAAATGAAATAATTTTGTTTAATTCTTGGTTGTAATAAAAAATTAAACTGCTAACAAGAAAATAGTATACTGAAAAAAGAGGAAAAAATCTATAATTTACGAGGGGGACTCTGAAAATAAGTTTCCCCCGGCGTCTGTGGACAGAAGTGTGCATGAAAGTCAAACAATATAATGAGACATGAAAGGTACAACACAACTTTGTTTGTCAATATCTGTAACAAGCACGTTGAGGCTTTTGTCATACTGCTTGATAAGCTGCAAAAAGCTCTGTAGAAAAACATTGGGGCTTTGCATATAAGGATCATCTAAACAAATTTGGGGGAGAAGGATTTTGGGGGATGTTAAAATTCGAATTTAGCGACAAAAAAAATTGTAATTAGAATTGTAAGTATTATAAATGGATAGTTTTTGAAAATGGAGAAAAAAACAGAAGAAAAATATGATACAACACAGATTAGGTGTATTTTTCAATATGTTGAACAGTCGACAGATTTATGGCGTTTGAATACTTATGTCTAACGTGGCAGCCGTAAGTTGCTTTGATCGAAGATGAGGATAAAGCTGAAATCTACACATTAGCATGTTATGTACTTTTTTTTTTAAAGGAGCTAACCTTAGCAACCTTTTAAACATTACATTTAAAAGATAAAAGTACCATCTTTAAATGTGACCGTACAAGAAATATAAAGCATGCAAATAAAAAAGAGATACATAATGACATCAAGTAACTCACTTTAACCACATTTAGTATTAGAAAAACGCAAAGCATATCTATATGCGGTCATTTGGAGAGCACGGGGAATGGCCAGGTCACAGTCAAATTCAAGCCACACGTTCTCTAGAATCACAATAGTTATCGATAATTCGGAATTTAGAATTCTCCAAAAAATTAACATTTGTTGCATAAATTTTATTTTTTAGAAAATCCCATGAAAATAGACAAAGTGGTGATACTGGACCATCATCATCAGTCCACCTCACAGGAAACGTCACGTTTAATGATTTTCTCGATGGTTTCACTTTAATGGTTTCCTCTAATCCGACAAGGTATAGCACAAATACAGGAGATAAATGGAGGAGTATAGATGATCAAGTTGTTGGAAGTGAAATTATTCAGCCCTATTAAGATGACTTTTTTCCTGTTATTGTCTTTTCTGCAAAAAAAGAAAGAACCGATAGTTTGATCTTGGACTATGCCTCACGGAACATTCGCATTTGTTAGTAATTTATCACGCCAAGCAGCTGATATTTTTCTCGAGGATAGATATTTTTGAAAATCATGCAACGCGGCCATTTCTCAACTTTTTCTTTAATAAGGCAGGACCAAAATTTCTTCTGATCTTGCTATGCACATCTGTAAAATAATCAATGCAGATTTATTTTCACATATAATGAAACCTACCAGTGCAATGACTCCATTAACCCGGCGCGGACAAATTATGCTAGTAAAACGAGAAAGTATCGACTGTCACCGGAATTTGTAAACGACTTTTTAAGAAATCAAGAACTTCTTAATTTAAGCTTTTATAGTAAAAGCAAGATTTTATTAAAATATTATTGGTGGCAATTGCAAGTATAGAATTAAAATTAGGTGTGTCTAGACCGGACACACAGCGCCGGAAGGGGTTAAGCAACTATCTTCCTATACGATCATTTTTTTCATGGAACGAAATTTTTTCCCATAAGCTCAATATTAATTTTACCTCCATTCAGACACCATCCCAGTTGAATTCCCTCCATGAGCGACCAATTTCTTTGAAGAAAATGAAAAAAAAATCAGTTTTTTAATGGTCGCTTGAGGGAGGTTTTATTAGAAAAATTATTCAGGAGAGAACATTATTCATCAGACTTTTAAACTAATTTTAAATTATTTTTTATTCTGGTATTTTTTAAGTATCTAAACCCCTTTGTATATTTTTATGCAAGGAATTTAACTTTGATGACGATTTAATGACGCTCAATAAACTTCCCTACCCTATTCTGTCAGGAAACTCTCAAAGAATTAGATAAAGTAATGAAATCGTCATTATTTATTTTCCTTCAAAAAAAAAAAAAACATTACATTTATTTACTGCTTTTTGAAAGGGCTTGGGAAAAAAAGTTGTAAAAGATAAAATCATAATATAAAAGTAAACATGAATGTATTTTGAAGCCATGACTGTCTTGCATTTTTAATCGTAAATAATAGACATTATTTAAATGGAATCCGAAATTTCCTTTCAATTGACAGAGTATTTATTTCTCTAGTAGTACATATATAGCAGAAGTTTTTTATGCCCACCTTGTATCTCAACGTTCCAAACAGTCCGCAAGGGCATTTCTGTCCGGGCAATGCGTCGTTCTAGTGTGCCTTAACCATGCTCTTTGGTATTTAAGTGAGAAGAGCATGCTGACTACTACAATATACTTTATTTAAACAAGCGGGCCACTATGATCACAAATCGCACAGAGAGTTTCGTTTAATATTTCTTTCAAAACAATTTATCCTTTAATCAATAATCCTAAAATTAATAATATACAATCATTAAATCCTCATACAGATAGAAATGACAAGGAGGGGTGAGGTTGGAGGTAAGAAGAGTGTCAAAAATAACATTTGTAGGCACTTGGCCTTTCATTTAATCCCTTGGGGACGAGCGACACGTATATGTGCCGCGCGAAAAGGCTTAAGAATCCGTGTTTATTCCCACAAGTAAAAATTGTACTGTAAAATTTGCCTTATTTAATCGGAGCATTTTCTCGATTTAATAAGGTACAAATTTCTGTTTTTAAAAGCCGGTGACAAAACATAGAAAAATCGTAAAAGGTTTCCGTTGCGAAGAGGTTAAGATATTACATGACATATTGTAGTTTAAATATGAAGTTTGTAATTTTTTTTTTTTTTTTCAATAACGTCCCGTGGCGAAAACATTGGTGAAAAATTGTCGATATTTTTTCTGCCGATTTTTTCTTTAATCTTTTGTAAAATTTATAATGTAGTAACGAGTGAAATAAAACATTAAAACACCCCTTAGTGGTGGAAAAATGAGTTAAGATAATGAAGAGTGGATGCTTAGTAATGTATAGGTAAAGAGCTTTAAAACGATGCGTCACATAAAAAATTAATTTCCTGCCAACCTCCCCTTCCGCGGGAGATATAACTAATTATCTGGGATCGAAATAAATCCCAGCAAGATGTCGGGGTTGACTAGATACCTCCTTCGAACAAGACTTCAAATGAGCTGGAATCTTGTTAGTTTAATTAGGGCCGAATTATAAATTGCTTAAAACACACATATTGGAACCTGCAGAAGCAAAAAAGAAACTTAGAAGTTCAATTTCAACTCCTTTCTTAAATATCTTAAGTATTACACCGGAGGATATTGGATATATTCTCTGGAGGTATACAACATACATAAATGATCACAGGCCTTTCCAACGATATGTCACATGAGAAGCGTCGGCAAAATTTATAAAAATGT
The DNA here is from genome assembly GCA_964019185.1 of Maratus speculifer. Lineage (NCBI taxonomy): Eukaryota > Metazoa > Arthropoda > Arachnida > Araneae > Salticidae > Maratus > Maratus speculifer. Next base: position 46,990,478 of record OZ025290.1, on the reverse strand, counting down.
TCCCAGTAAAAGAAAATAGGACAAGAGCCAAGGGAGGTTCGTAACACGAGCAGACCTTTCTAACTATATGTTATATGAAGGGACATGGGCAAGCTTAGAAAAATGCTCTTCGTGGAGGCCAAGTAGAAACTCAGAGGAGAAGTAACCAAGTAGAAGATCTGCCCCGAGGATGGGGTACATTGATACAAATTACCTTTTTTGATTTTTTTAAAATTACATGCAAAAATAATATATAAAACAACGATTGTACATTTTTATAACACACTACACAGGTTTTGTTGACATCACATAGAAAAATAACTTGACATTTCTGCTTTCTAGACACCAAAAATTTTTTTAGAAAAAAGCTGTATCAATATACCCCGTTTCCCCCTATGCACAAAAATTTCGGGGAGAATTACGATGAGAATTAACGCACTAGTTTTGTCATGCACAACTATAAGAGTATTTTTAATAGCAGTAATACACCAAAATCTAAAATCAATACATCGATATTACCCGCGTTCTTACACGGAGAACTTGAAGAGGAGCTACACATGATACAATAATCAGAAGGTTTCGTTAAACTGCACCAGAAAAATAAAATGTGTTTGCTAAACAAAATCTTATGTATGCTCAATCAAGCCGCGCGAGCGTGCCATAATAACATTTCAGATATACGAAAAAAAAATAATTATAATTTCAGTCAGAGTAAAATTGACTTATGTCTTTTTATGCAGAAGAAGGGCAGTAATCTAATCTACATAATAACATAGGTAAATGTTATTTTAATTGCTTGAAAAGACGAAATAATAAAAAAATAGATATCGCGAACTTAAATAAAGAACACGTACTAAAGAAATTAATTGAGACAAGTAATTATATGTCTATGAGCATTGGAAAAGTAAATATAAGCTACTTATTGAATCAAAGTTCTAAAATAGAATAATTAATTAATAAATTTAATTTGCAAGATGCAAAACCGTGTGGACACTCGTGGAAGCAAATTGCACATGCGTTAATGATGAAGATAACCCTTTACAATTAACACACATTACAGACAGGCCATAGGAGCATTTCTCTAATCAGAAACAGTCAATAGACCTGTCATCTGTGTAACTGTCAATATTCTCAACACACGAAATGAATCACCTCGAATGAAAGACTGGAGCGTAGTAAAATGCGTCAATAGATTCTTAAAGACGACAAAAAATTATGACTTAGTTTTAGATGGTAACATAAATCCAATATTTGAAGTTCATGTAGACGAAGACTGGAGTGGATAGGCAGAATTAAAAAAGTCAACAAGTGGCAATCTATTAATGAAAAACGCTATGCTAGTCAATGAAAAAGCAATCAAACATAGCAACACTATCTTCAGCAGAGGCCGAATATGAGTCGGCCGCAAATGGCCTTACTAGAAATAAAGTGTATAATAAAGTTACCTGCCGGAAACATTACAAATAAATTTATAAGAAAACAAGCAGTCAGCTATCAAGATGATCAAACTGGAAAAACATTTATGCAAAACTAAACACATAGACATCAGATTTCATTTAATAAAAGAACTAAAGCAATAAGTGTAGGTGATCTTAAGCACTGTCCAACCAAGATGATGAAAGAATTTGATCACCAAAGCCCTACCCAAACCTGTTTGCCAAACACATTGAAAAAACTTAAATTTGTGCGACAATGAAACTCCAGAAATTAATGAGGAGTTGTAGACATAAACTAATCAACTAAATTTCTTCCTTTTCATAATCACGATGAAAGTGCAATAAATATTTCTACTTCACCGAAATCTAATCTTGGTCATTCCTGTCGATACAATACAATACTGTGATTGATTCAGAAACACATTAGTAACTTTTCCTATAGAGAAAAGGGACATAAAAATACTTTCTCTTAAATGTTATACTATATTTAATTAAACGCAAATTAAAAGTATTTTTTCACCATTGCTGATCATCTGGCACATAATGTTACACAATTCTCATTTAAGATATATGCTATCACGCATTTAATAAAGGATGGATCAAATTTTTAAAAAGAATATTGATAAGAAAAGATGCATTGTTTCTTAACGGAATGGATGTACACCTTTTATCGGGAAAAAATAAGGGATTACGTTATTGACGCCGTCAGAAAACGGGGCAAGTTCCAATTTTCTTACCTTCATTATGAAGTGCATTTATGTGTGTTTTCAATAACGTTTGGAATTGCAAACAAACAAAACAAACAAACTCACGCCTGAACATTAGGATTGAATATATCCTTTCAATAATTACCATTCTATAGATTATATACTAGGATAAATAAAACAATTCGAATGTTTTTCTAAGTATTAATATAGCAATTCGAATTTTTTGGAAAGTGTATCATAATCCGGAAGCATGATTTTTGGTTCCTGATTAAACCCTTTTGGGTCTGCTGTAATATTAATAGTACATGTCTCTTGATCGAATATTATTCTGTATGAACAACTACTTAGTTACTCTCTACATATAGGAAGGATCTATATGGTTATGCCTTTCTTATTATGATTTCATTTATGATTTGACATTCAGTAATAATAATAATAATAAACGTTTACTCAATTCTCTTTGCACTATTGGCAATTCCTTTATTTTATACATATATTTCACTCTTTAAATTAAAATATAAGTTTTCTAAACCTGTTATGTGTGATAAAATGCAAAAAAAAAGTTATAATACCTTCTCAAATACTAAAGTATTTGTACCCTTCATGGACAGGGCTCTCAATATGGACACCCCTAATATTTTTAAAGGTAATAATTTTAATCGAGAGATGGCTCAACATTTTCGCAAAGAAAAGCAATTGAAAAGATAATTAAAGCTGAAAAGTGTAAAAAAGCGAGCTGTTCGCCATTTAGGAGGAAATTTGTTGTTTCGAGATGTGCTGATCTTAATTACTTGTAAGCTTAAATTATTACTAGATATGGTAAAATTGCATTAAATGTTGAAAAGTGGAGTATTTTAGAAAGCTAATAAAACATATTTTCGATTGCTATTGCATATTTTGCTTTAAAATATTTCCCTTATTCATTTGTTACAAGATTTAGTAAAACTACGCCCGGTTCCCAATACGGACAGCTTATGTCCCTTTCGACTACAACTGTAAAAATGAAGAAAATTCAACGTTGCCAAGAAATAAATTGAAAAGGCATCAAAGTGGTAAAATCTTTGTTCAACAAGATGCCATTTGAACAATCCCCCAAAAACCTTCCTCCAAAAAACCCTTGCAGAAAAATAACTCTCCCCCTCCCAGTAGGATACCTGTTGGCGAAATCGTAGGTACCAATGGTATGACTTCCTCAACAAAGGAAAGCTGGTACTGCTTCTTTTGCAGTATTGATGCTTTTTCAAACATGCAGCCATGCATCACATGTGGCAGATATGTTCATGAGGATTATGTGGGACTTATTGCCCATGGTGAAAAAGTTTCTATTTGTCTATGCTGTGAGGACTGAGTAATACCAGATGTAAATTCGCAGACAGATGCAATAAAGCTAAGCAAAACCAACAACATTATTTCATAATATTTACTAGTAACTAAGGGGCTTTGCATGGGTCTTCGAAGGGTAAAAATCGAAAATGAGCCTCCCTTTCTAAAATGCATGTTCTGAAGATATTTACTGTCCACCCTCCTCTTCCGAATACTTTAAGATACATTTTTTATTCCCTCTCCTCTAAAATCCCTTGGAAAAGTGGCTCTTCCATACACACTGTGTAGAAAGTCAATAAGGAAACACCTGTCCATAATAAGGACAGGTAGTTCCTTATATGGACACTTGTAAATATTTTTTTGTTTTTATCATTTAAATTAAACCAGAATATTTACAAGGTCGCTAATTTTAATAATGATAGTCAATAGTCCAACGATTGTGGTCACATATTTTTGGAGTCCTATGACTTGTACATGGGGGTGAAAAAAATACATTTTCCTTAGGGTGTCCATATTGGGTACAAGTGCCTTACTGCAATACGTTATTTTCCAAACGCCTTCAAAAATTCTTGCTTAGCCTCCTATCATATAAATATGAATTGAATAGTACACAAAAATAAGTTCATTTGTTAGATTTCAGTTAAATGAGATATCTTAAACTTCAATGAGTCGATTTGAATAGTTAAAATAATAGTAATTTTGTTCTCAAAATGGAAAAAAATTCAGAAGGGTTAAGTTGTTTACTTAAATATCTCATTTCATTCTAAAAAAAAAAAAAAAAAAAAAAAAAAAAAAAAAGAATTTTTTTAATAAGGTTATTATTGAAAATTGTTTTTTGTTCTATGCTGCATTGTATAATTTTTCGTTCTTGTTTTATTTTAAACAGATGTCGCATAGGACAATCTTTCAGCTGAACTGGGTTTCGATAAATTTTGAGACAGTATCTCTTTCCTCATACATAGCATACCTTCTTGGTGTTATCAGCATTCCATTTACCTTCATTTTGCATTTCATTTTCAAGAATACGCCTTTCCCAGAAGGCAACAATATCCAGCGCAGATAGAGTTCATTAATTCAATCTTAGCAGCATTTGTCAAATATATATGCAAGAAATAAATATTTTTGTATACATAGTATGTGTTTCCTTTATGCTTATACTGACCTTATAATAGCAAATGAAATAAATCTGAAAATGTTTAATTGAGATAACATTATATGAAATTCGATGCTAATATCGAATATGATAAAATATTATTATTTTACGAAATACAATCTCTAATTTATTCAATTAAGATAGAAACATTTAAAAAATATTTTGAAGTTGAGTATTATATCACTCATTCTAGAATTTCAACTTTTCAGCTTCAATATTTCTATTTTAAAATATAGATTCTCTGTAAAAAATTATTATTCTATATCTATGTTATCTAATCATTTGTATTGGATGTGGGATATTTTTAAAACTATTTAGAATGGTATCTAATGACACAATTTAAAATATTTATTATTGTTGTTTTGTTTGTGAATTTATCGGTGATAAGTATGCAAATAAGCATTTAGTGTATTTTTAATTTAAAAATTAAAATAAAATAAAAGTGCTTACATGACGCCAATAAAACAAGCAATGTTACTCGTGCATTTGACTCGCTATCTGTGAATTTTGAGTTGAGTTTGATTTACTTTTTGAAATAAGCACGTAAGTTGAGATAGACTAGACTATAAGATTAACCAGTTTCAATCAAAATTACAACTAAATCTTTTTTTTTTTTTTTTTTTTTTTTTTTTAATTTTCGGAAATTTCCTCTCGCTGCTAAAATAGTATATCAGATATTTTGTAAATTAAAATGTAAAAAGATAAAATTTTAATTTTGAACAAAAATATTTAAAAAAATCACATCTATTAAACTATGGTAAAAACACATCTATTTTAAAATATCAAGTTTTCATTGTTTTTTTTTTTCTTTTTTTAACTTTAAAACTTATGATTCGCAAAAAATCTTTACGTGACGGCAAAAAATGAAATTTAATTTCGGATTCAACGTACACATAAGATTCAACTGCCAAAAGCTAAAAACATGACGTAACCCAACTTTTACAGCTAATAATGTTTTGAAATATGTATTATTTTGTAGGCAGTTCATTTTCATCATTTTATTTAACAAAAACTTCTCTTTTTCTTTTCTTATATGTTTATTACAAATTATATATTTTGCATTCATAGTCAGAAGAATTAAAGATTTGAAATTTGCTGTGCAATGTTAATTTTACTCTCAACCAGTTTTTTAAAGTATCCGACGAAATTATCTTTCTACTAAATTTTTGAATAATCCCTAATTATCAACAAAAAATATGCTCTAACTTTAAACGGCTATTACTCGGTTAATTTTAATCTTAGAACAACTAGACTTTTTTGTCTTATTTATCAATGTAATGGGAAAATTTTACAAAATATAACTTACAGGATCTGGGGGCAGGAGGCTTATAAAAATTTTAATTTAGTAATTTTTGAAGAAATGTTTTTACTAATCCAAAAAGCTTTTAAAATATTTCTTTACCTAATTTAAAACATTTTTGTAATTTGAATTATATGTCTATGACCAACGGTTTAAGAATTAGCCATTGATCACCGTTGAGAGTGGAAACCCTGTATAATTTATAACATATACACAAATATATTAACACCTACAAATTTGGGTGATTTTTAAATGGTAAACCTTATAAGGTACCCTGGGGTAATAACGCCAGGCGGGGTAATAACGCCAAGTGCTTATATTTTGCATAATTATGATTTAATCAGGTAAATGACACCCATGTGCTCTGCGCAAAAGGGTTTTGAGTCATATAAATCGCAAAAAACAGCTGCAAGTTAATTTGTTTCATTTTTAGGTCTTATTGTTTTTACAAACAACTAAAATTAACGCTTGATCTAAAATTTGCGAGATACGTTTTGTGATGTGAAGACTATCTCTTTATCCGGAAATGCTTTGTTAATTACATAAATTTGTAGTGCATTTCATGTACTTTTAAAATGTTGTTGAAGATTTTGGATATCTTCTCGAGATAACATGTAATTTAAAATGTACTGCGCAATAACTATATCGGGGTAATAACGCCAATCCTTGACATTAATACCCCGGTTGATTCCCTACAGTGGTCGAGCTACATCCCAAATACTGATTCAAATAAACACAGTTAAAACTGTGCAATGTTTCTCATATTTCTATTTAAGCGGTCCTTTTTAAGCAAAAAGAAGCTCACGGTCCGATATTCTTTTGCCTCATCCCCCCCCTCCCACACCACACCTTTATTTTTCTTACACTTTCACAAAAAATTGAACATTTTCAATAGCTTAGAATGCAATTTGTCAATTTCTAAGTTTGTAGAGTTTGTATTTTTAGAATTGGGCTATCTACATGCAATTATTTCATCTTATTTCATAGTTTTGTTTGTATGGCGTTATTACCTATATAGGTGGGTAATAACGCCAAATAGCATTGGTCAAGAAAAAACGCCATTACATTTTATGAATACATATCTGTTAAATTATTTTATTTTATATAGATAGTCAATGAGTTGCTGTATCAAATCATATATTTGTTTGAAAAATACAAACTAAAACTGAGCTGTGAAAATTGCTAGAACCTTAACGTGGCGTTATTACCCCAGGGTACCTTATATAATTTTTTGTACTCAATCAAAACCTTAATTTGCGTTTTCTAGAAAATGTATTTTTAACGGGCGCGTTTACGGCAAACCTCATTTCTGAATAAGTTTTTTTTGAGATATTGAAAAAAAATTTTTGAAAAGATTCTGCTCATTTATACATACATTATAAAACAAAGAATAGCTTGTAAGCTTGTATGGACAATCATAAAAAAATTATTAAATTTTTTAAATTTTTAATTCACAAGATTTTAAGAAATTTACCTTTTACATATAAACATTTGAATTTTTTTTTTTTTTTTTTTTTTTTTTTTTTTTTTTAAACTTGAGAAAGGTGTAACGAAAAATTAAAAACAAATATTATTGACGTTTCATGTCAATATTGTCATGTCATTGTTACAATCATGTCATTGTTTTTAATTTTTCGTTACACCTCTCTCAAGTAAAATAAAATTGTTTATTCAAATGTTTGTACGTACAAATTTAAAAGCCATTTTTACTGAAAAAATACACTTTTTTTTTTAAATAAATCATGTTTCATACACAAAATTAGGTATATGCAAGTAAATTTAAGAGATATGTTCAGGTGTTCAGGATTCTCGCTGCCGCTTGCCATAGTGCCGAATCCCGACAAAAATCTTCATTTGGCAAATAAACGTATAATCAGACTCACCAAATTGCGAATGCTGAATTTCATTAAGGATAGAAAAAAGTTTATTTAATAGGTATTTCTCTGCTGTCAGTTTATAACTAACTATGCGCCAGCATTGCGCCGGGAAAAACACAAACAAAATTGGAAACATTCATGCAAACCAAACGGAGAAAAATATTGTTGTAATGCGGAGTTGAAATTAGCCATTTACTACACTAATTATTAGTTGTATGCAAAGTATCATTGGCCAGTTAATCTTTTCTATTTGTTAGAATGGAAATCTCACAGTAAATTTTAGCGTATGTTTTCACAAATGTAAATCAAAGATATCTGTTTTGAATTTTTATTTAAACTGCTAAAATAATGTCTGAATATTTACATATTTAGGAAAATTTTAGGATGTACTTATTTTTATAGTACTTGTTTCAGTCTGTCAAATTTCTGTTTCTTTAGCAATTAAAAAAAGCGAGAACCCTGGGTATATTTCTTCATAACTCACAAATAAGTGACTTTTTAATACATTGGTGAAAAAAAGTGAAATAGATTGAATAGATTGCATTATAGAAGATTTGGCATAAACGTAATTTTTTACTAAAATTTGACAAAAATTGTCGAAATTTGAAAAATCAATTAAAATTCCATTAAAAAATTATATGAATTCATAGTTTTATTCCCTGTTTTAAGTAAAAACACGAGTGCTTGATAAAAATTTCATATTTTAAAAAAAAAGTGTGCCCGGAAGAAGGGTACATACTTTAATAGCAAATGCACTTAAAAAAATAAATACAGTGAATCGCATTTGTTTTTGGACACTTGTGTTTTAGAAACTTCAGTATAAAGAACATCATCTAAATATTTAAAGTTCTACTTCAAAAAATTTTCATATAAACTTTATTTTCTACATATTACTAACCTACATATTATTTTTTAAAAACACGTGTGCTTTATAAAAATTTCAGATTTTTCAACAAAAGGAAAAAAAAGGACTCTGAAGGTAGGCATTTCAATAGCAAATGTAATTAAAAGAAAAATAAATAAAATAAGTACAATGGCTCACATTTGTTTTTGGACACTTGTATTTTAGAAACGTAATTATAAAGAACATCATATAAATATTTAAAAATCTACTTTAAAAACTTTTCATAATAACTTTATTTTCCTTATAATAAAACCTACATATTATTGATTAAAAACACTTGTGCTTGATAAATATTTCATAGTTTTCAAATAAATAAATAAATAAATAAAAGTGCTTCGAAGAATGGCGCATACCTTAATAGCAAATGTATTTAAAATAAATAAATAAAATTGTTTTATTTCTAACTGGGAATGATTGCATAAATTTGTATTCAGATTCATTGGAGATTTGTGAATTTCAAAATGTGAATAAAAGCAAAAAAGAAATAAACTCTATATAACCTTTTACGTCAAGAATACAAATATATAAATGGAATACTTATAAGCTACCCTCCTGTTCCTCTTTTTTTAATTAAAAAAGACCCAAAATTAAATTTGTTTCAGTTTTAAATTTAAATAAAACAATTAAGTTTAAAAGGCTATTGTTACCTGCACAACATCAATTTTTGTTTCAATTGTCAGTACAATGCGGTTATTAACATATACCTAATAAAAATACACCTCTGTAGGCTACATAAAACTAAAGTAATGAAGAGAACTCTTTCAACTCTATAAAAAAGATAGATGAACTCTATTAAGAAATTAAACCAAAATTATTGTGTTTTATACAATAGCAATGAGTGCATAAATGTATATTCAGATTCATTGGAGGTGTGTGAAAATATGAATTTCAAAATTTTAATTTAAAAAAAAAATTGGCTCTATATAACCTTTTACGTAAATAATATAAATATAAATAAACGAAATACTTTTCAGCTACCCTCCTTTTCTTCTTTTTTAAGTTAAAAAAAAGCCTGAAATTAAACTAATTTCAATTGTAAATTTAAATAAAACATTAAGTTTAAAATGATATAGTTACCTGCACAACATCATTTTTTATCTCACTTGTCAGTACAATGCAGTTATGAACACATACCTAATAAAACTACATCTCTGTAAGGCTGCATAAAATCAAAGCAATGGAAAGAACACTTCCAACTCTATAAAAAAAGATAGATAAACACGATTAAAAAGCTAAACCAAAATTATGCTATTTTATACAATAGCTATTAAATCAACATTCTATGACGTTGTAGTAGTAACCGCTGTGCTTAGATGTTATGGAACATACTGAATATTTGAATTATCATGCATAAATTGTACCAATTGATTTACATAAAAAGTACGTGTGTATTTTCTTTTTAGACTTTTTTTTATTGTTATTGTTTACATTATTTGTAATTTAGAGTTGATATGAATCTAAAACCTTCACTTTTTTAAAAGCTTGCAATTTCTTAAAAGAAATTGCAGTATTATTTAACAGATAACAGCATGAAAAGAGTGTAGAATTTCATCTTAAGTGGTTCATAACTTTATTTTATCTTTCAGATGATGATTACATAAACTAACATTTGCTTTAAATTTTGATATTTTTAGAGTGTTTTGTTTATATTTAACAGTGTAGTCAGTAGCAATAAACACAGAGGCTGAAGGCCATAGAACTATAATAGTGAAAATTATACGTAAGGTCATTGTGTCTAAATGTGATAATGTTATTTTACTTAAAATCTTAATGCAAGAATCATACGTAAATACTGTATAAAGAATCATCCAACTCGAAACATATTTCTGCATTTAAAACCTTTTATTATTTATTTTTTTTTTAAGAAATTTCCAATCAAATACACATCGCCCATTTTACACGGCCCTCCGTGTTTTGTAATTGCGATGAAATTTCCCGAAAGTGCTCACTGTTTTTCATTTTTAACAGTGAAGATCAAATAACCTTATGAACAGTAAAAACTACTTTGGCTTTGTTTAACAAAACGATGTTAACCATTCAGAAGCCTGCATTTTTGCAAACAGCAAAGACATACAAGCTTCCGATTAGATTGTCTCGTTTTGCTAAACAGCGAAAAATATATCTAAATTCCAACTGTTTTTTGTTTCGATTGTCTGACCAGTTAAACTTAAGAAAAGGCGACCAGTTTACGAATTAGAATATAAAATCGATTTCGCTTTTGCTATGCTTTATTTTCAACGTGTGCTTAAATACGATACAAATATAGAGGTTAATGTGTATTCGAGACGATGGGAATTAAAGAGCTCTGCATATATACCGTTATACTTTTCTAGTATATACAACTACTCCCAGGCCTACTTTGCATATTTTTTTACAAAGTCTTATTATTCTGTTAGAAACGATTTTTTCTAAAACGCAGTAATTAATTCTTATATTTATTGCATGGAACACTCTGAGGACGAGTAAGACTCGCACTTGGCCATTTATTTACATATGAGTGCTAGTGTATAATGTATAACAACATATAAACAGAGATGGTTTTGGTGTCTGAAGATCTTGATCGAAGAAAATATAGCGAAATTTTTCAGAATTGCTTTTGACTACAAAATTAGCTCCTTACGGCTTGCTATGAAAGCTAATTAAAAAAATTATAAAATAGTTCTGATATTTACCCTAATTTCCTGCGTATAATCCGCGGATCAAACAATTCTTTTTCGACCCAGAATTTGTTTAAAAAGAAATGTAATTTGTCAGATCGCCGTAAATATTTGTCTTCAATCACTAAATAAAATTTCTGGGTCAAAAAAGAATTGTTTGATCCGCGGATTATACGCAGGAAATTAGGGTATTAGAATAATAGTTGCATGCTCTGCGTGTAATCCTTCTTAAAGATTATTGGAAATGCATATTTTGCTAAGTCTGTTTTAATTTTCCTTCTATACCTTCATAAACTGCGTGGTACATTCATTTAACCTCAATATTGTGTCCTGAAAGAAAATGCAACGTTATACTATACTATATGACGATCACGATAACGAAACAAGACGGTTTTATTTCGGATTCATCGTAAATTAAGGAGTACAACATGGTAAAATGGAACATTATCGGATTGAAAACCATAATTTTTCCTTGTTTAAACCTATGGTATCTTGAGTACAATAGCCTCAAATTTACAAAAAGTGCAGCTTAAGCGCATACACTAGCCACTGAAAAAGACCCGGATGATAATTTTAAGTCTATGGGGGTGCTGTTTTCAAATATCTCGCTCAAATTGTAATATTCTTACATGACTTTTTTGCATAGGATAGCTGAGGACGATCGACAATCAGGCTAGTTTTTACTTTTTCGATTTTGATTTCAGATGTTTTAACTTTCGTAACTGGTTGTAACCGGTTCTGAAATTCAAACTATCATAATATTAAAAAAATATGTAACCAGAATCGAAACAGTAAAAGCTAGCCCAGTTGTACATCATCCTCAGATATCCTATGCAAAAAAAAATCATGCAAAAATATTAAGATTCGAGCGAGACATTTGAAAAGAACGCACCCATACGCTTAACATTATTATTCGGTTTATGATGAGTGACTCGATTGGCATTTTAAGGTTCATTTGAAATATTTGCATTTTAGATAAGTATGAGATATGACGATAAGAATGTAAGAAAATTAATTTTAATAATGTTTTCATCTCAGCCAGAGCATATTTTAAGAAATTATCACTGCTCCACATTGGGTTTGGTCTTTTGTCCCAAACAAATGTTGATAAAATCCCTCTTCTCCTGTGGTAATAGAAAACTAATTTACAAGAATATTGAATGGCTGACAAATTTCTACACCTTATTTGTTGTGTATATTATATTTCTGTTACTGGTTAATAAACTAGGGGAAGGTGGTGTACCTTGGAGGGATGTGTACCTTGGAGGCACATTGATTGTGCAGCCACCTTGAGTGATAAATTTAAACTAAAATATTATTTGCATGTATTTGTTACTAGAGACTCATGGGAAGTTCTTCTACTATTAATCAACACACTTGTTGCTGCTATAAAAAACAAAGTTTATTTTCAGTACCAAAAAGTTACTTTTCAAGGACATATTCTTTTTCTTCCATAACTGTAAGCATCAACTTTTGTTTTAAACTGATTATCACAAGTTGAAAGGCATGTTTTAAGCTACATTTATGTATGCTTGAAAATGGCTAAATCTAAAATATGAAGATGTGGAAACCATTTTTGTAAAACACTTGCTTGTAGTGTACCTTGGAGGTAGCTAATGTTGTGTACCTTGGAGGTACCCCCAAGGTACACACCTGCTAAATTTATCAATAATTAAGAGTAAAATTTGTTAGAAAGTATTTCTTTACTTTAATAACCAAAGTACTGAGCTGGGCAAATGGGCCTAAGTTTAAATGTTAGGCTATTAAATTGATGAGGCCTAAGTAAAAATTCAAAATCAAAGTTACCTAAGCCTAGTATTAAACAATTAATAAATATTTTAATAAATATATAAATAATTATTTATATATATATATATATATTAAAATATTAATATAAATAATTATTTATATATTATTAATATTTTATAGATAATATTTTTTACTGTTTATAATTTCTTGCAATTATTTTCAGAGAAGTAAAAGGTTCTAAAATGCCTAGAAGTAAAACTGGATATAAATTTACATCACCTGAATTTGGAATGGAACTAAAGATGTTAGATATAAAGAGGGAGTGTTAAACAGTGGTTATTTGTATTTGATTAAACTTTATTTTATGGCTAAACTGTTCAAACTTTATTATTTCAGTTATATGAACAATTTGTGTTCTTAAAATTGTAAATTTAAACTAATTAGACTTATATTACCCTAAAGTTGTCTTATATTAAATCATATTACTTAAACAAATAATAAATCAGCTTTCTTTCATGCTGTGTAGTACTTAATCTGTTAAAAGCAAATACCTCCGAGGTACACTATACCTACCTCCAAGGTACACCACCGGTGGTGTACCTTGGCTGTATTGTAAGCTATTTTTTAAAAAATAAAAAAGTAGTGAAGAAATATATTTGGACATTTCAGAAAAAAATATGTAACAGCTAAGATCCTTAAATTTTTGAAAAAAAATGTTTTACAGATATTTTCCAAACAGTTTTTTTGTAAAAAATCAAAGTTTGAAATTACCTCCGAGGTACACCACCTTCCCCTACATAACTTTTACTGAATCATGTAAATATGTAAATCCCGCCGATGGTACATGCCCCATTAAAATATTACGTGACAAATTATCATCTAAATTCATGTTAAAATGTTAGTCTTTATTAGTTGAACATTTGCTTGTTGTTCATAACAATTATAAGTCAGAGTATTAGGTAAGTAGAATCTTCAATAAATTCTGAAAAGTAAATTTAACCTGAATCATTAAATATTTTTTTAATGAAACAGTATTAGAGCTATAGTTTTAGACCCAAATTGGAAAACTAATCATGAAAACACATATTTTTCTTAATGTTTAAAAAACCATGAAATAAAAAAGTACCATGTTAACATTTTTAACGATTCCAAAATAGCAAATCAATTATGTTTATAGTGGTTAAATATCTTTTGACTTTTGCAAGTTACTGCACTTTGCAAAGAGTATAGAAATAAAGCAGAAAACAGATTTTGTACTTAATCTGTTAAAAGAAAAAAAATGTACAATTAACTTTTTCTTTGCCATTGACAATGAATTTTTTGTGACAAGAGGTCTTTCTTCATTGATACTAAAAGAGCTGTTACATACAAAAATACGAAAATTGGTGGTATCATCGAGAAATGTTTAATAAATACGCTGGGACAGATAGTTTAAAAATTGAATAATTATTTTAAGAGATATTTAATGTTAAATTTCGTCAAAATCATTGCGTCGAAAAAGTTTTATAGGATCAAAAACTGTACATAAGAATTTAATCATTTTTTAGATCATTTTATACCTTAAAAGTTCCCAGAGTGCAGACTTATTTCTTTTATTTTATTCATTTTTTGAGGATTTATTTGAATTTTAAATTCAAATTTTTAGCATTTCTAGAGTTATGCTTTACATATTTTAGAAAAGAAAATTATTTTAAACTGTTGTCAACTATAACTATATAAACTGTGCAAAGAATAAAAGTTCTTTCAAATTAAAAAATTATTGACACGTGATTATTATAAGTAGAAAAAAATTTCAAATTACAATTAAATGAATATTAGGTATTAAAAGCAGGAAAATATTGAAAATTAGAGCATAAAAGTCTATTTACACGTGAATTTTAAAGGAAAAGAAAATTGAACAATATCAAATTCATTAATATTTGCTAAAAGTCGTAAATAGATAAAAATTAAGTCAGATTTAAAAAACGAAATAAAACAGTGCAAGTAATAATATTTCTTTTCTAATGGCGAAAATGTTTTTGCGTAAATATTACAAAAAGGGAAAATTGTTTGGTGAAAATTACGTCAAATTTAAAGCGTTACATTTATGAATCACTTATTTAAACCCATTATCTTATTGCATTGTTAAAAAATACCGAGAAGCTAAGACCCTATTGACTAAGTTCATTTTATATTAGCTGATTCTGAGATGTTTAAATAATCTAATTTAAGAAAACATGAAAACAGCCATTAAAAGCAGCTCATTCGGTTTTAAACCTTCTACGGGAAACAGTATCCTTAAAACGGAATTTTAAATACCCTTTTATATAGGGTGATTGTCATTGTTTTTAGTTTAAATTATAACTTAATCTTCCTTTTTCCTTCTTTTTATTTTAACAGCCGATTAAATTAACTGATTTTTTAAAGGTGTGATAGGGGTTGACGAGCATAGTTCATAGGGGACAAAGCCCCCTAGTGTTTTAAAAAATCAAACAATCTCTATAAGATATATCCAAAATGATACAACAATAATAACAATGGATCAAAATTTTTATACAAAGGGCTATCTTATACTATTAGTGGAATTATGCAAGCTAGGAAAACAATTTTGTTCTTTGCGTCTAAAAATTTTTAACATTGTTAAATTTTTATGTTTTCAAAATGCTAAATGTTTGTAATGTTTTCAAAATTCTACAAAAATAGTTGCAATCAATAAGGAGTTTTTTACAAGTTACTGTCTTCGCTAAATATTTTTAACCAACCCAGTCTTCTCATAGTTTTTTTTTTTTTTTTTTGAACTATTTTGAAAATAGCTGTTGTTCCCGGTAGAGAACTGGGAAATCTGAAATATATCAGAATCTTTTTATTGATTGAATTCCGCAACTTATTTTATTTATTCGTTTTCTGGTTGGTTTATATTTATCGTCCAAAAATGGAATTTTGTTTTTTATTCTATGCGTTTTCAGATTGATCCATCTTTAATGTCCAAAAATGGAATACTTCTGTTGCCACATCGACAAAAAGAGTAATACAAATTTTAAAATATTGATAATTTCAAAACAAATTGTGACAAAGATTTCAAATAAATTTCACTTAAAAGTGCATTTTCTTCTCTACGCTACGGTGTAAAAATATATGTGCGATATTTAGAAGTTTAAAAATTGGCAATTCTGAAAATTGTAAAACTGGAATTTCATTTAAAATTTGTTTACGGTGGGTTCAGGAAAATTAATCTTTAATCCATGTCGTACGCAATATGAGGCGTTCAGAAGTCTGATTAGCTCCATCAAATAAAAATGCGCATTTCAAACAGTTAAAGCAATATATCTATAAACTACTGTTTTTTTTAAATCATTGGTCTAGGAATATTAATGGTTAATGCAAGGCGTATGTATTATATGACACGTTATGATCATCACATAAATGATGTTTATTATTATTATTAATTAACATGTAGAATTTATTTGTAAGTGTTTAAAATATCATTTTCCAAATAGTCGTTGCAATTTGTTAAATTACAGTTTTGTTATTTTGTTGTTTTTGTTCAGTACGATAATTCACTATTACAATAAAAATTACTTTGTGTTCTATAAAAGGTTAAATGCAATAAGCAACAATATATTAAATCGATTTTGCTTTTCTTCGATACCACAATCCCTGCATGTCTCTGTGTAAATTTAATAGATTAATAATGCAGTTTATCGCCATCTATTTTTTTTATGTGAAACATGTTAATGTTAAACTATCTTAAAATCTTACTTAAGCAAAGGCGGGTGGGGGGGGGGGGCAGTTCAGCATTTGCTGATTTTTCCTTACAAAGCGGAGGAAGAAATACAAAATGACTAAAAATATGCTTACATAATACTTGAAAGGCCGCTAATCTCCCCTATAATTTAAAAATTGGAAATTTAAATTTCTTCATTAAATTAACTTCATTTAAAATATCAGTTAAATAAAAATATAAAACTGCACCTGGTTCAAATGAAAGATTACTAAAAATTAACTACTTTTCGTGATTTTTATTGTAGGTAAAAAAAAAAATCCTCGCGTTTTTTAATCACTGCGATTAGTAAGTAAGCAAATTTACTTTACGCAATTCCCACTTTAGCAAATACACGTGGAACCGTTGTGTCACCTTAAACTAAAATGTCAAAACGAGTGGATCTAAAGTCGATAATGCTGTGCAAACTTAAAATTATTTAAAACAAATAAATCATATCTATGTTTATGCAACTGCATCTGATAGAGTAATATGCGAATGTTAGTCATACAGTGTGTGGGAGCTCTTTAAGCTGCACACCACCCACCATATTTTTTTAAGATGTTTATGTACGAAGAAGACCTTCGAAATATTTTTGTCCTAAACCAGTCTTCAGTGAAGCGCTTTATGATTGTTTTTTAGTTTTTTTCTCTTTTTTGTACCTTTAAAAAAACTTTTACTGTGGTATATACAGGGTGATTCTAAATTCATGGTACAAACTGTAAGGGTTGGCACAAGGCACTGTAACAATCCTTTATTGTATAGGAGTGAATAGGCCCAATGGCACGTTCAGATACAACCAAGGGGACAACTTTGCCCTTTTTAGGTGCGTTCGTAATTATATAATACGTAGCACCTATAGTGATCGTTCAGTCCGTCCGTCCGTCCGTCTGTCCGCATATAACAACGCAAAAACTACCCAACCGAATCGTTTGAAATTTAAAATACATAATTATTACATAATTTTGTCGAGTCATTTCAAATTTTATGAGAATCGGATGGATAGATCAATTACAGGGACGATCAAAAGTATTCCATTACATTACGGTCAATGGGGAAAAAAGTTTCAAATGCATTTTAATCGTTTGAAATTTAAAATACGCAATTATTACATAATTCTGTCGTGTTATTTCAAATTTTTTGATAATCGTGTGCATAGATCAATTACAGGGACAATCAAAAGTATTCAATTACATTATGGTCAATGGGGAAAAAGTTTCAAATATATTCTATACGTTTGAAATTTAAAACACATAATTATTACATAATTTTTTCGAGTTATTTCAAATTTTATGAAAATCGGATGCATAGATCAATTACAGGGAAAATCAAAAGTATTCCATTACATTACGGTCAATGGGAAAAAATGTTTCAAATGCATTTTAATCGTGTTACACTCATGCGAACTTAATAAAATTTATATGCAACTATAAAGTACATATTATACTATACATCTTACATAATTTGTGGTGCAAAGAACATTTGTTATTGATTTACAAGGCCACACAAAAGTATTCCATTACATAATGGTATAGGGAGAACATTGTTTGATGAGCGTTTTAATTGTAATTCACTATTTACAATGTTATGAGATTGATATATGAAAGTAATATTTTTAAAACTTCGTTATCGTTCGAACGCACCTAATTTGCTACGCTTCACGTGCAATTTCCAACTTGTTTTATTTTAAAATTTCTCATTCACACCAGAAAGTATTTATACTATTCTTTCCTTTATTAAAGACAGACGTTTCTTGATTAGACAAAGCAAAAATTCCTCTTTGAAAATTTCCGAAATAAATCGAATAAAATAATTCGATATAAAATCGAATTTCTTAAATAATAATAAAAAAATTTCTTTTCTATTTCTTTACATGTGTATCCTGCGTTTGAAAGATTTGACAGTTTTGTGTGTTTTTCAAATTCAAAAATTTTGATTTCACACCCGGAAACTTTTTTCTTCGTGTAATCATGAAACGCCTGTTTACAATAAAGAAAAGAAAATCTACTTAACAAAGCACAATGACTATTTGGAAAAATAATATTTTCAAGGACTATAATTTTAGACTTATAAATAATTTTTATATTTAAAAAACAATAATAACATATTTTTATGATGATCAAAACGTAGCTTACATATAACAGAGTCATATTAAACACACATACAGTCTAAATGCCTGGACATTTAGAGTCACGTTATTATTCCTGGACCAATCATAAAAAAATATTAAATGAAATTTCAGTTTAATAATTTTGGGTATTATAAATTTTTATTAAACTTTTAAACATCGCAATCAGCATTTTCAATTTTCTTTCTTTACTTTTTAGGAATCTTGCTACAACAGTCCTTGGATCATAAAATTCTGTTCCAGTCCATTATAAGCAATGTTCATCCTTAATTTTAAGGTTTCTCTTGATTGTTTGTTGTGAGTCTCTTTGTTGGAATTGAGTATTACATGTATGGAAGCAACTCTCTTTCTTTGAGGTGTCAGATAAACATATGACTGCACGAATTCTTAAGAAGTTGAGTGAGTTGAGGTCTCTTAAATAGTAACACAGTCTTGCTGTCAATGAGAAGGATCCAGTTTTTCAGTTGCATACAAAGCCATCAGTAAATTTGGTGATTTATTTTCTATCAAAAAAGTTCTAAACATCAAGACGGGCTGCACTAACAACCTCTGTTTTTAAACATTTAATAAAAAATCTGGCCCGTTGGAGATGCTCATTTGAACTTCTTTCAATATTTTGAAAACATTCCTTACAACTTAATACAGTTTTATTTTTCTCTACAGACCAGCATCTCTTGATAGAAACTAGTGAGTTGTTAAATTTGTGTCTGTGAGAATTAGCTTTAATATCCGAATCACTCTCTTCCTTAAAGCTGTATTATTTCCGCCTACTGTTCTTCGCATCCACCGGAATGACATCCGTTTTTGATAAGAATCAAAGCATTCATAAAAATGTGTCTTTAACAATTCTATATGAATTCTATATGAGGCAATATGGGCTGTTTAATAGCTTCTGCTTATGAACCAGGAGAAGACCCTTTAATTGTCTTCAAGAAGGACTTAATGTAATTGACCGGGAGCAGAGACTTAATGGCCAATCCGCACCCTCCATCGGTACAGCCTGTCATTACTCTTGCCTAGTGATGGGCTTCCTCCAATCCGCTTGGCCAGTATGGAGGAATTTGGCCACAACCCTCCTTATTTTACCATGAATTCACAAAACAAATCACGGCCCTCAGTTCCCGGTAGTCTGCATGTTCCTGGTTGCTGCAGCGATCAGACAGATATGAAGACAAAGGATGCTAAGAACCACAGGGCTTGGCTTGGCTGCCATAATTTGATGACCTTGGCTACGTATAATGGAAGATTTTCTGAAAACCGTTTAACCGTTTCTGAAAGACGGTATTCTATCTTCTGAAAACCGTTTACAGTAACTTGAAGAAGAGTTAGATAGAATCAACTGAGACATTTTAGGATTATGTAAAGTAAAAAGAAAGGAAAAAATTGATCTTGCCAGTGGACATGTATTATAGTACAGGGGCACAGGAGATGGAAAAACAAACGGTGTAGGTTTTCTGATTCATAAAAAGTGGAAGAATCACATTGTAGAACATGATAGTGCATCAGATAGAGTTGCAAGATTAGTAATTCAAGTGTCCAAAGGATACAAACTGCAAATTACCCAAGTTTATGCACCAACAATCAGTTATTCTGATCAAGAAATTGAAGATTTCTATGAAGAAGTACCTTCAATGCATCAAAAAGGAAATTGCTAGATAAAATTAATTATGGGAGACTAGAATGCTAGAATTGTGGAGAAAATGAAAGAGGAAACAGATTGATTGAGTTTGCAGAATGTGAACAGATGTACATCAGGAATTCATTTTTCAAGAAAAAGCCACAAATAAAATGGACATGGCGTTGTGCAAATGGCTCAACAAGTGAAATCGATTATATTTTGACCAACAAAAAATATCTTAATCAGGACTGCAACGTTCTCAATAACTTCAATACAGGTAGCAATCACAGATTGATTAGATGCAAACTGCTGTTAAATACTAAAGTGGAAAGGATGAAGCTTTTGCTAGACTCAAAGAAATCAATCGATATTATAAACCTCCAGAAACATACAGAAGAATTTCATTTGAAACTTAAAAACCGTTTCCAAGTACTTCAGTCAACTTTAGAAGATTAGCAAGATGTTACAATAGTGAACAAGAAGCTAACCAATACTCTACAAGAAATTGCAAAGAAGATAGCCGGTGATGCACAAGTAAAACAGACAAAGAAAATAACAGAAGAAACAAGAAGATTGATGAAAAAACACAAAGAATTTAAAATGAAGAAAAATTATCCTAAATCAAGAGTTGAATATGCTGAATTATGTATAACAGTAAGAAAATGCGTTACAGAAGATATCAGAAAATTTAACTGTGATCTTGTTAAAAAAGTTCTGGAAGATAACAAAAGTTTAAAATCAGCTAAGCTATGTGTTGGAGCGCAAGGTATGTGTTGGAAGAAAAGGTATTTTTGCACTGAAGAGAGCAGATGGAATAATCACGAAAATCAGTAACATAATAGTATACATTGTTCAAAAATTCTATAATGATCTATATAAATGTGAAGATCAAAGGGAAATTGACTTACACGATCAACAAGAAATCTTAACAGAAACTGAAGAGATAATCCCAGTGATAACAGATGAAGTTTTATAAGCTATTAGATTTATGAAAAAGGGTAAATGCCCTGGAGAAGATGGAATTACAATTGACCTTATCAAAGCAGCAGGAGAAAAATTTGCAAAAAGGCTATCCTTACTGTTTTCAAAATGTCTCGAGAATTCAGATGTACAAGAAGATTGGAATAATGCTGTGATGGTGCTACTTTACAAGAAAGGAGAGAAGGAAAACATTAAAAATTATCGTCCAATCAGATTACTGTCAGTGATTTATAAAATTTTCACCAAGGTTTTAACAACAAGACTTGAATCAGCTCTAGACTCAGCTCAACCTAGGGAACAAGCAGGATTCCGCAGTGGATTCAGAACAATGGATCATATCCAAACAGTAAGGGAACTCATAGAAAAGCATAAAGAATATAATTTACCTCTCTGCCTTGCCTTTATTTATTACGAAAAATCATTTGATTCCGTCTACACATCAGCAGTAGTAGAATCTCTGGAGGACATTGGTATAGACAAACATTACATGATTATCATAAAGAAGATTTGCAAGAAAAAAACAGCAACCATCCGTTTAAATAAAGGAAAAGCGAAGATCAAGCTCGGAAGAGGAGTAAGACAAGGAGACACCATTTCACTTAAGCTTTTTAGTGCTGTCTTAGAAAATATCTTCAAGAAGCTAGATTGGGAAAACAAAGGGATTAGAATAAATGGAGACTATTTAAGTCATCTCCGATTCGCTGATGACATTGTAATTTTCAGTAACAGCCCTGAAGAATTGGAAAATATGCTAAAAAATCTTGCAGAAGCTAGCATCGATGTGGGATTAAAAATAAATTTAGAAAAGACTAAGGTGATGTTCAGTTCATTTACATCAAAAAAGAAAATTGTCTACAAGAACACTGAGATTTAAAAAGTGCAAAGTTATGTATGCCTAGGACAAGAAATATCATAGGATAATAGTATCATGAATAAAATCAAAAGAAGAATTAGAAATGGTTGGAGTGCTTTTGGGAAGAACAATATTATTCTGAAGAGTAACATGCCTCTTTGTTTGAAAAGAAAAGTATTTAATCAATGTATTTTACCTGCACTAACTTACGGAGCAGAAAGATGGACACTAACATAACGAAGGATACAAAGACTACAAAAAACACATAGAAGTATGAAAAGATGTATGCTAGGCATAACTAGAAGAGACAGAAAGAGGATAACCTGGATAAGAAATCAGACAAAAGTTTTTGACATCTTTGAAAGAATCAAGTAGCTAAAATGGAAATGGGCTGGGTACATTGCAAGAAGACAAGACAAAAGATGGAGCGCAAATATGTATCCCAGAGATGTAAAACGACCAAGAAGACGACCCCAGGTAAGTTGGAGTGACGAAATTAGTAAAGTGGCTAGTGTAAATTGGATTTCGAAAGCACTAGACAGGAAACATTGGAAAAATCTGGGGGAGACTTACATCCAGCAGTGGATTGAAAACGGTTGATTATGATGATGATGAAGATATATATAACAACATATAAACAGAGGTGGTTTTGGTGTCTGAAAATCGTGATAAAAGAAAATATAGCGAAATTTTTCATAACTGCTTTTGACTACAAAAGTAACTCCTTACGGCTTGCTATGAATGATAACTAAAAAAATGATAAAATAGTTCTGATATTTATTAGAATAATATTTTCATGTTCTGCGTGTAATCCTTCTGAAAGGTTATTGGAAATGCATATTTTGCTATGTCTGTTTTAATTTTCCTTCTATGCCTTCATAAACTGCGTGGTACATTCATTTAACCTCAATAATATGTCCTGAAAGAAAATGCAACATTATATTTTATTATATGACGATCACGATGGCGACACACGATGATTTTGTTTCAGATTCATTGTAAATTAACAAGTACAACGTGGTAAATGGAACAGTATCGAATTGAAGAACATAATTTTTCCCAATTTAATCCTATTGTATCTTTGAATACAATAGCCTCAAGTTTATAAAAAGTATAGCTTGAGCCCACACAAGTCACTGAAAAAGACCCGGACGATAATGTTAAGTCTATGGGGGTGCTGTTTTCAAATATCTCGCTCAAATTGTAATATTTTTTTACATGACTTTTTTGCATAGGATAACTGAAGACGATCTACAACCGGGCTAGGTTTTACTTTTTCGATTTTGATTTCGGATGTTTAAAAAAAAAATTACTTTAACTTTCGGAACTGCTTGTAACCGGTTCTGAAATTCAAATTATCATAATATTAAAAAAGTATGTAACCAAAATCGCAAAAGTAAAAACTAGCCCAGTTGTACATCATCCTCATATATCCTATGAAAAAAAAAAAAAAAAAAAAAAAATCATGTAAAAATATTAAGATTCGAGCGAGATATTTGAAAAGAACGCCCCCATAGGCTAACATTATCATCCGGCTCTTGATAAGTGACTCGATTGGCATTTTAAGATTCATTTGAAATATTTGCAGTTTTGATAAATATGAGATATAAAGCTAAGAATGTAAGAAAATTAATTTTAATAATGTTTACATCTCACTCAACAATTTGATCACTGGTGAATACCCAAATATCTTATATTATAAATATATATATTATATATATATATATATATATATACGGGATTTTAAGTGAATAACTTATGATTTAAAAAACAGCAAAACTAATATTCTTAAAAATATAAAGAAGGTTTAATAGACATAAAACATATATGGAGCATTCAAATATAGCAGTAAAACCGAATAATAGATAACCGAATAACCTAATAATAATCAAGCTTCCCTGAGCTTTGCCTTAAAAATCGACGGAACGCGCCATGGCTGAAATCTATAGAACACTTCGCTCTTTTTACGCATCATCACACGAGTCTCGCTTGGGATATCACGCTCATTGAATCCCTCAGTTTATTATCTTTTATTGCTGAATACTTCATTCTTTATCCCCACATATATATATATATATATATATATATATATATATATATAATATTATACATTATATATAGAACCATTAGATAATACTACAAATCAACATATATATATATCATCACTTATTAGATAAAAATTACTTATTGGATAAAAATAATCGTAAATTAAAGGAAAAAAATAATAAAATAGAAGTGCGCTTTAATAAAACAGCAACATCTTCTGCAGATAATTATTCGGAAAAAGGATTATTAATTCATCGTATGACAATGTCAAGTTTAATTTTCCTTCTATGACTGAATAAGCAGCTTTCAGCTTTCATTTAACCTTAATAGCGTTTCAGTTGTGCCCGGAGGAAAAGCAACATTATACGTTACTGGATCATGATTACGGTATATTTTATTTCTGATTTACCACAAATTAAGAAACGCTAGACAACGAACTGAAATATCATCTAATTAAGAACATCATTTGCTCGATTTATATTTACTACCAAAATAGATGTTGTATTTGCGATTTAACAGAATGAATACAAACGACTAAATATGGTTTAATATAAATTTCTATTGCAACAGATGATCTAATTAAGATAAATGTCTTTAATTTATATATTAGAATCTGTATTGTGTTTTTGCTTCCTTATTCTCTTTTTATTTTATAATTTTCTTTCTAGAAAAATCTTGACATTAAATTTACATAGCTTGTCTCAATAACAAAAATAACATATATTAAAAAATAAATAACTTTATTTAAAAAGTGAACATTTAAGAAAAGTTTCATATCAATATATATATATTATTCATTTTCATTTTCATTTTCATTTTTGTCTTTTTAACTAACGTTATTTAACTTAAATTGCAAGAGATTAAAATTTTTACTACACATTTTTGAACGGGAAATAGTTTAAAAGTTCCAATTAGAATTTTTCTATCTGATTTATTGAATAAAGAATAATTTCTGATGCACTTTAATGATACATTTTAATGTGTGTTACAGGAAGAATCCAAATAGTGTTGCCATACCCCTTCTCACTAAATGCAGGACAAACAAACAAACAAACAAACAAAACACAAAAAAGAGGACAGAGGTTTTTAAATCAGGTCATAAAAATACAGTAAACCCTATGAAAACGCAATAAATCTTCATGGAATGTTACCTTAAACAATTCATTCTTTCTATGGTAAGGAATATTATACAATTACAATGGTAAGGAATATTATACAATATTATCTAATTTAAAAAAAGAATTTTTCTCCCATAAGTTGAAATTCTGTCTTAGCATCTTTTATTATAGCAAATAAGCACAACAATCTTATGCAGTTAAATTTGCTGAAAGGAAAAGCTCTAGGGATTGAAACAAAATTCCAGTTTAGCAGGTATAGTTGCACAGCATTTCTTTCACAGGAGCAATAATTTTTTTTTTTTTTCAAAAGAGAATAATATTATAACCAGATATTACAAAAAGATTATTGAAAAAATACAGTATTATCAGTGATGGAAAATTGGCACAGAGGTTGAGTCTATAGACACCACTAAATTTTAGTAGCATTTATCGGCTTTTTTAATAACAGAATTTCGGAGTTTTTACTAAGCTGTAGAATAGTATAAAAAGTTTGTGGTGTCAGTAGGCTCGACCTCTGTGCCATTTTTCCACCACAAGCAATACTTGTGAAAACAGAATTGCTAGGAATCGCATGAAAATTACATTTTAGACATGTTTTCGTCTCGGCAGGTAAATTTATAAAGTATTACTCTCAGAGCTGCCACAGCCGAATGACACTGAATATAGCAGCTTTATTAGCCCTCAACGAAAACAATAGTAGCCAAAATAATACCAATTGTTTGAAAATAGTAGCCAAAATATATTTTCGAATATACATAGTCATTTCATACTTATTTTTAAAAAAGTTGGAAATTGCACGTGAAGCGTTGCAAATCAGCGTTTGCACTATATCGAAGATTTATAAATATCCAGATCTTGCTGTTATAGTATACTCTACTTCGGATACAGAATAATGGCCGAAATCTTTTGTGTGTTCCTGTAAATACTATCTATTTTCTATTATACAGTTAGGAACTTGTATTAAACTTCAACCACGTATATCAATTTCATAAAATGGGAAATAGTTTAATATAAATAAAATACGCCCCAAACAATGTTTCCCCGTATACTATTATGTAATGGAATACTTTTGTGTGGCCTTGTAAATTAATAATAAATACTCTTTGCATCACAGATTGTACAGAATGTATATTTTAGCTACATACTTCATAGATTCATGTCAATTCTACCGAAAGAGTGCAATAACATAATACTCTTTAAATTCTTTTCTCCTACTCACCATAATGGAATGGAATACTTTTGATTGTCCCTGTAATGAAATTATGCATCCGATTTTCATAAAATGATAAAATGATTTTAAATCTCAAAAGATTCGGTTGGGTGGGTTTTGCTCTGTAATATGCGGACAAATGGACAGACAGATAGACGGACGGACAAACTGAACGACAACTATAGGTGTTACGTATTTATCTAATTAAAAACGCACCTAAAAATAGCCAGATCTAGATGTAATAGAATACAGCATTACAGATACAGTATAGTAGCCGAAATCTTTCGTATGTCCCTGTAAATGCTATCTACTTTTTATTGTACATGAAATAACTTGTAGTATTCATCAGAAATATATAACAATTTTATACAATGTTAATTAGTTCAATACAATTAATACGCGCACCAAAAAATTATCTCCCTATACCATTATGTAATGGAATACTTTTGTGTGGCCCTGTAAATGAAAAACAAATATTCTTTGCACTTAATGTAAATTACAGTACATACATCATAGATGCATATAAATTTTATTATGTTCGAAAGAGTGCAATGCCATTAAAATGCACTTGAAACTGTTTTTTCCTTTGGACGTAAGGAAATCAATGTAATTGATTGCTTTTGATTGTCCTTTTAATTAAACTATACATCTGATTTTCATAAAAATTGAAATGATTCGACAAAATTATGTAATAATTATGTATTTTAAATTTCAAAAGATTCGGTTGGGTAATTTTTGCGTTTTTGTATGCGGACAGATGGACAGACAGACGGACGGACAGAACGACAATTATAAGTGATACATATTTACATAATTACGAACGCATCTAAAAAGATAAGAAAAAATGGATTCATAATAACTGAAAGGACTGTATCAACGTCAACATCTTGTTTCAGAATTTGTGCTTTGGCCCAAACCACTGAATAAGGGAATGTATAGATTTCGTCGAATCAGAAAACAATTTATTCATAAAATAAGGACCCAGTGCTTCAGAGTAAAGTTGTTTATTTTACGGTAAAAATGTTTATGTAAAGCACCAGGAAAAACAGCGGTAAAAACTTTCTGCAGATCATCCTCGATACGACTATCCATCAAGCCTTCCGTTTCAAGTGTTTCTTGCAGGGAAGCAAGCAACGTTTTTAACCGTTCGGAGTTTTCGTGGTTTAATTCGAACCTTGTGTAAATACGGATTAGATGTTTTTAGAAAGGTCCCCACGAAGGGCACTCCCCCCCCCCGGGTCTGTATCCCTCGAGTAAATAATCGGCCGACACAAAATAAACCAAACCTAACCAAACTGGAGAAAAGATCAAAATCAGGTGAATCCGATTACGAAAGAGTAATCTTTTAAAGTAAAATTTGCATTTTGATTGAAAACTTACATTCTACGTTACCGAAACAGCGAGCAAAAGCTGGCATATAATATATCTACTAGCAGGGGAGACCGAGCTTAGCTCGGTCAAAATTAACTTTGTGTTCAACTCGATATAGTAGTTTCACTGTATCATTAACTCTGTATTATTACTGTAAACATGTTTATAATAGTATTATTTAGAAAAATAATCAATAAGAAAACTATGTTTTTATGCGCATGTTTATAAATTTTACTTTATTTTAAAATTTACAACGAAAGGACATCGATCTAAATCACTTTTCTAGCTCGACTCTGATTGGTTTAACCATGCATCTCGAATCCTCTTAAGAATGTATAAAAAAAATTCTTTACATTCTGAAAGACAATATTTTTTGCTAGATATAGCCAAATTTGGAGGCTATCTTTCATTTGGCTCCAAATACATGTTTTGGTTTTCGTAATTTTTATAGTCAATTTTTTGGCCATGTCGCCAATATTTTGTCAAATATCACCAAGTTATTGGCTGTTGCCATATTCACGTGACCCTGACCCGTATTACCCAAAATGAGCCACTAATCAAATTTGATCAACCATGTAACATAGCTCAATCGTCTTCAGGTAATCAAAAAAAAACAGTAGAATATAAAACTGAATCAAAATCGTTTAAGCCACTTTTTAGGTAAAATTAGCTTGGCAGCATTCAGCAATGAAGCGAAATGACCCACTAATATAATTTTGTTTAACATGCGACTCAGCCCAATAGTCTTCCTGTGACAAAAAACGTTTTGTTTCAAAATTTAGGTAAAATTGATTGAGTCATTGTTATATATAATTAGAATGACCCTAGCTCATTAAGACCCAAAATGACCCACTAATCGAATTTTCGCGAGCATGTGTCCAAGCCAAATGGTTTTCTCTTGCTCAAAAACGATATAATACAAAGTATAGTCAAAATGGTGAGTACCATTTTCTATATAAAATTACCTTGACCCATCATGACCAACAAATGACCCTTATAATCGAAATCTCTCGAACGTGTGGCCTAGCTCATTAGTTTTAGCATGTCGAAAAACATTAGATACAAAATTTAGATAAAATCGATTGAGCCGCTTTTTAGATATAGTTAGTTTGACCCTGACCCCTTATGATCCAAAATGACCCATTGATCGAATTTTCTCAAAAATCTCTCATAACCCAATGATTTTCTTGTGCCCGAAAACGATAAAATACAAAATTTAGTCAAAATTGCGCGAAACGTTGTCTAGATAAAATTAGAATGACCCAAAAGTGGCCCACTAATCGAAATTTCTTGAACATGCGATCTACCCCAATGATTTTCTCATGCCAAAAATATGTTGTATACAAAATTTCGTTAAAATCGACCAACGCATTCTTTACATATAGCTTGACCTTGACCCATTAAGACCCACAAATGACCCTTATAATCGAAAGCTCTCGAATATGTGACTTAGTCCATTAGTTTTCTCGTTTCTAAAAATTGTTACATACAGAATTTCGTTAAAATTGATCCTGCCGTTCTTTAATTATATATAGCTTGACCCAGACCCTTTATGATCCAAAATGACCCATTAATCGAAATTTTTCGAACATGTAACCTAGTCCAATGATTTTATCGTGCCAAAAAAATGTTGCATACAAAATTTCGTTAAAATCGATCCACCTGTTCTTTGATATAGCTTGACCATGACCCATTATGACCCATCATGACCCACAAATGACCCTCATAGTCGAAATCTCTCAAACATGTGATTTAGCCCATTAGTTTTCTCATGTCAAAAAACTGTTACATACAAAATTTCGTTATAATCCATCACGCCGTTCTTTAAATATAAATAGTTTGACCCAGACCCTTTATGATCCAAAATGACCCATTAATCGAAATTTTTCGAACATGTAACCTAGTCCAATGATTTTATCGTGCCAAAAAAATGTTGCATACAAAATTTCGTTAAAATCGATCCCCCTGTTCTTTAGATATAGCTTGACCATGACCCATTATAACCCATCATGACCCACAAATGACCCTCATAGTTGAAATCTCTCAAACATGTGCTTTAGCCCATTAGTTTTCTCATGTCAAAAAACTGTTACATACAAAATTTCGTTATAATCCATCACGCCGCTCTTTAAATATAAATAGCTTGACCCAGACCCTTAATGACTCAATATGACCCATTAAAAATTTTTTTAGAACATGTAACCTAGCCCAATGTTTTTCTCGTGCCCGAAAACCGTAGAATGCAATTTTTAGTCAAAATTGCGTGAGAAAACCTCTAGATAAAAATAGCATGACCCACAATGACCCCAAAACTGATCCACTAACCGAATTTTCTCGAACATGTTACCTATCCCAATGGTCTTCTTGTAATCCGAAACGATACAATAAAAAATTTGGTCAAAATCGTTAGAGCCGTTTTTTAGATAAAAATGACTTGACCCATAATGACCCAAAAATGACTCACTAATCGAAATTTTTCGAACATGTGACCCAGCCCAATAAATTTGTTGTGCCGAAAAACGATTGGATACAAAATTTCCTTAAAATCGATCCAGCCGTTCTCTAGATATAAATAGCTTGATCTTGACCAATTATGACCCAAAATGACCCAATAATCGAATTTTCTCGAACATGTGACCTAGCCCAATGGTCTTCTCGTGCCCGAAAATGGTAAAATCCAAATTTTTGCGAAAATCGTTAGAGCCGTTTTTGAGATAAAATTTACACATACAGACACACACACACACACAATTTTTGCTCGCATTATAGTATAAGATACACTATATTGCCATTGATTATGGGACACTTGCGATTTTAGACATTTTACTAAATATCTTGAAAAATGCATGAGGAATCATCTCGAAACTCTTAGTGTATAAATATAATAGTATACGTCATACATCTCCGTGAAGATTTTTTACCGAAACTCCATAGGGGACCGTCAACAAATTAAAAAAGAATGAATATCTTTTGAATAACCCTGTCAAAACTAATGTAGCAAAAGCGCTCAAACTCTAGATTATGATTGAATGCCTTATTGTAATACACTGTGTTCATTTTTATGCAAATAGCATGCATACTCGCAGAGTAATTAAGGTTTTTATAAAAATGGTCCCAAATTTTTCCAAGTTTTTTCCTTATAATTTTCAGAGTTCTTAATATAAAATAATATTTTTTTCAGAAAATATGACAAACAACATTGCACACAGTACCCTGTAATCAGAATTAAAAAATAATGAAAATTGTATACAAAATGAGTTGGTTTACTAAATAATTTTTTACTGCGCATGCGTCAACGATATCAAAATTTCATTTGCATATTATGTTAGCTAAATGTATAGAGCAACTTCTGTGAAAGTCACAAAATCATAACTTGAAAATTCTGAAAATAATCGCCAATTGAATAAGTTGAAAATCCGTTATTCTCAAAATGAAGCAAAAACAAGAGGGGTTGTATTCATATATTCATTGATTAGTGTCAATATAGAATACACAATACGGGATGTTACGACTACTTTTGGATAAAATCCCTCGTTTTTTTTGCTTCATTTTGGAAACAACGGATTTTGTCCTTTTTCTATAGACGATTACTTTCAGAATTTCCAAGCTATAATTTTAAGACTTTTACAAAAGTTGCTCTATACATTTAGCTAACTTAATATGTAAATGAAATTTTGATATCTTTGACGCATGCGCAGTAAAAAATTATTTAGTAAACCTACTCATTTTTCATACAATTTTTATTATTTTTTAATTCTGATTACAGGGTACTGTGTGCAATGTTGTTTGTCATATTTTCTGAAAAAAATATTATTTTACATTAAGAACTCTGAAAATTATAAGGGAAAAACTTAGAAAAATTTGGGACCATTTTTATAAAAACCTTAATTACTCTGCGAGTATGCATGCTATTTGCATAAAAATGAACACAGTGTATTACAATAAGGCATTCAATCATAATCTAGAGTTTGAGCACTTTTGCTACATTAGGTTTGACAGGGTTATTCAAAAGATATTCATTCTTTTTTAATTTGTTGACGGTTCCCTATGGAGTTTCGGTAAAAAATCTTCACGGAGATGTATGACGTATACTATTATATTTATACACTAAGAGTTTCGAGATGGTTCCTCATGTATGTTTCTAGATATTTAGTAAAATGTCTAAAATCGCAAGTGTCCCATAATCAATGGCAATATAGTGTATGTACATATGAATGCACCAGGTTTCGCTTTCGATCAGTCGTTTATCAAGACAGCCAATTTTTAATAATCAATGCCCATTCTATCATTATTTTGACGGAAAATTTTAAAGCTACATGCATTGCGGTTGTGAAATTAGGCTTTATTTTTAAGTGGAATATTTATAAAGGAAGGTTTTTTTTTTCTTAACTAAGGTACCCTGGGGTAATAACGCCAGGCGGGGTAATAACGCCAAGTGCTTATATTTTGCATAATTATGATTTAATCAGGTAAATGACACCCATGTGCTCTGCGCAAAAGGGTTTTGAGTCATATAAATCGCAAAAAACAGCTGCAAGTTAATTTGTTTCATTTTTAGGTCTTATTGTTTTTACAAACAACTAAAATTAACGCTTGATCTAAAATTTGCGAGATACGTTTTGTGATGTGAAGACTATCTCTTTATCCGGAAATGCTTTGTTAATTACATAAATTTGTAGTGCATTTCATGTACTTTTAAAATGTTGTTGAAGATTTTGGATATCTTCTCGAGATAACATGTAATTTAAAATGTACTGCGCAATAACTATATCGGGGTAATAACGCCAATCCTTGACATTAATACCCCGGTTGATTCCCTACAGTGGTCGAGCTACATCCCAAATACTGATTCAAATAAACACAGTTAAAACTGTGCAATGTTTCTCATATTTCTATTTAAGCGGTCCTTTTTAAGCAAAAAGAAGCTCACGGTCCGATATTCTTTTGCCTCATCCCCCCCTCCCACACCACACCTTTATTTTTCTTACACTTTCACAAAAAATTGAACATTTTCAATAGCTTAGAATGCAATTTGTCAATTTCTAAGTTTGTAGAGTTTGTATTTTTAGAATTGGGCTATCTACATGCAATTATTTCATCTTATTTCATAGTTTTGTTTGTATGGCGTTATTACCCATATAGGTGGGTAATAACGCCAAATAGCATTGGTCAAGAAAAAACGCCATTACATTTTATGAATACATATCTGTTAAATTATTTTATTTTATATAGATAGTCAATGAGTTGCTGTATCAAATCATATATTTGTTTGAAAAATACAAACTAAAACTGAGCTGTGAAAATTGCTAGAACCTTAACGTGGCGTTATTACCCCAGGGTACCTTATTTTTACTTTAATTAAAATAACATTGCATGTCTCTAATCATTTTTTTTCTCTGTTACCAGTGATGATTTATTACTTCCTTTATAGTTTTCTGCGATTTACTTCCTCAATTCCTTCAGATAATGATCGGAATGTTTGAATTCAACACATGCTCGAAGGTCTTTGTTGCGGACTTAAGAATAAGAGGATTAGCTTCAGAATCTGGGTTTTTGGAGATCGCTCTAACTTACACGAAAAGAATGAAACATGTATGTTTTATTTATTTTGAAATGGAAAGCTGTGATCAAATTATGCCAAGCTTTAGGTATAGCACAAAGTAATATTTCCTTAGTCATAAAATTTAGATTAAAATAGCTTTGAATGATTCATTAAAATAGTGAAAATTATAAAATGTGAGATTTGACATTTTTCCACTGCAACTAAAAACTAGTCTTTGGGGGCCACCGTAATACTTATTCATCATGACTATGCATTATATAAACAATGAAAATAAAATATGATTAAACTGTTAATAAAAATCATTGCAATTCCAAAATACAATTTAAACATGCATTTAAATATTTTTAATAAGGTATCTTGGGGTAATAACGCCACTTTAAGGTTCTACCAATTTTCACGGTTTAGATTTAACTTGCACTTTTCAAACAA
Organism: Maratus speculifer; assembly: GCA_964019185.1. NCBI lineage: Eukaryota > Metazoa > Arthropoda > Arachnida > Araneae > Salticidae > Maratus > Maratus speculifer. The sequence goes on along the minus strand of OZ025290.1, from coordinate 46,956,337 downwards.
ATATAGGATTTGATACAGCAATCATTGACTATCCATGTAAAAAAAATATTTAACAGATATCTATTCATAAAATGTAATGGCGTGATTTCTTAACCAATGCTATTTGGCTATAGGTGGGTTATATTATCCACCTATGCGAGTAATAACGCCATGCAAACAAAACTATAAAATAAGATGAAGTAATCCCATGTAGATTGCCAAATTCTAAAAACAAACATTTAGTGATCGCATAAAGTGAAAATTCTTCTTTCGGGATTTTTGGGGTGAATTTGAAATTTGAAATTAAAATTGGTGACCAAACTAACAATCCTAGCATGAAGGGAATTATAATTGTACAAAGGAACATTTGATAAGGGATTTTAGATAGCTTAGTTGCAGTACTTTATCCATAGCTCAGTAATCCAAGAGCCGACAGCACAAAAAACTAAGGTATCGAGTTCAAAAAAAAAAAAAGGAAGAAAGAAAAGAAACCTTAGTAATAGGGGAATTTAATGTTCCGTATCTGCCAGAAGTGAAATCGTGTATAAGCCAAAAATAAGTACCTATAGTTGTTGACTCGGAAGTTTATCATTGTGGTTTTGTCCTTGATTATAGGACAAAGACAATCATAAACCTACGAGTAAATCACTAGGGTATTAATTTTTGATTGGTAACTTTTAAATTTTGTAAACCAACTTCCTTTTTTAATGTTCAAATTTTATCAATGTGTGTCACAGTATCTTTACTTAAAAATGCAAAATTTGGGATTAAATAAGAATGAATTAGTAAAAGAATAATTACAGGGTTAGTAAAAAATAAGTTGCCAAATTCAGAAGGTTCTAGAGTGCATTCTATTTGTCCAAATAAGATCAAATTTGAACTACAGATAATTGACATGATGCAATTGACATTTATTGAAAAAAATTACAAAAATTAAAAAGTCGAAAATCCGCCGATAGGGAGCACTGTAATATACATAAAACATGTAGCTCGTTTTATAAATAATAAATAATATTAAAAGAGTGAAACTGCAATGAAAATGTAATATCCGCGGTAAAATTTTGCATATAGTAAAATACGGCACATCCAAATCGGAGACTGCTAGAAATAAATTTTCCGCTTGAGAGGACTTGATACATATCGATAATCAGTCTCGCATGGTAGGAAAAGCTCAAAAGTTTAAGCACTCTGCAAATCTGGTATAAAATAATTGAAGAAAATGATACTTTATGCTAGTTTACAATAAATACTCGACATTTAATCAAAACAAAATAAAATAAGTCATTTTAAGTGGTTAAAATAAAAAATATACTTATTTTTATTTATTTTTTTATTTTTTCTTGTGGAAACGCTGTCTCGAAAGTTTAAGCACTTTATGCAATTTTTTTCAAAAACACGGAATTGGCCGTGTGTAATGACTTTGTATGACATGATATTGCAATTTTATAAACGTATAAAAGATGAAAAAATTGTTTCCTTTCATTTTAAAAATGTCAAAGAGTAAAGAATTCACAAATTGTGAGATTTTGAAAGCTTTTAAATTGAAATCGTAAAATAAAACTGTTTCTGAAATTACAAAAGATTTAAATCGATGAAAGCGAGGTATATATCGTGTACTCTCAAAAGTGGAAACCAAGATGTGGACGACCATGTATGACGACTATTCAGACTGATCGGAGAATGCGGTGATTGTCATCGAGACAAAATATGTCCATACGGCAAATTAAAAATAATCTCTGTGTAGAGATGACCAGACACACTGCACATAGATGTATTAAAGAGTGTGATTACATCATATTAAAGAAAATGCTCGCAAACCATCTCTCAAATTGCATCACAAACAGGCAAAAATGAAGAGGGGGTAAAAAACACATGACCTACAGGGACAAATGGTTTACTGTTTTATTCAGCGATGCGAAAAAGTGGAATTTAGATGGCTCTGTTGGTTCGAACTCGCATTGGCGTGATTTACAAAAAGAACCAATGGCATTTTTCAGCCGGCAGCAAGGCAGTAAATCTGTTATTGTTTGGGAGGGGGGGGGGTATTTGGATTCAATGTCCAGACCCCTCTGGATTTTTTAAAAGGAAAACAAGATTCAAAAAAGTATAAAGCGATGCTAAACCAACATTTGCTTCCATTTGGTGACATTTTGGGGGTGGTTCCTAAGTGGACTTTTCAACAAGACAAAGCCTCAATTCACGTATCACATTCTACAAAACTTTGACTTTCTCAGAAAAATTTTAAAGTTCTTGATTGACCATCTGTAAGACCAGACTTAAACCTGGTTGAGAATGTCTGAAGTATTTTAACCTGCCAGGTTTACAACAACGGAAAACTGTATAACTCGAATGAAAAACTTCAAGAGGCTATTGAGAAAGCATGGTAAACTTTGCCACTAGAAACCCTACAAAAATTAATAATTTAGATGGATGTGTGTTAATTTGAACTAATTCGAAATCACGAAAAAATATTTTGTAATTAAAAGTTCTGTAAAAATTATAAATCTGGTTGTTTTTGACATTGTGCATATACTTTTGAGACAGTTTTTTTAACGTTTTTTTAATTACTATTTTTTACAATTATGTAATTTATTTTTTCTACTTTTGATATGATTTCTTGAAATATTGTTGCGAAATCTGCAAATAGAATAATGTTATTCATTCTAACTTTTTATAACTCTTTGAATATCGTCATTTTATGCTTGTGCTTAAACTTTTGAGACACACTTTATGAGTGTGCCATAGAAGTCTGCACGGGCCCGGGCTTGGCCCATGGCCCGTACCCGGACTGGCCGAAACTTTTCGAATTTTCCAACGGGCCGGGCCGGCAGAATTAGAATAGTTTTTTTTCAACGGGCTAGGTCGGGCATACAAACAAAATAAACGGGCTGGGCCGGGCCGATAAAAAAAATTTCAGGCCCGTTTTGAAGATTTAAGCAAAACGATAAAATATGACCTATTTTTAAAAAAATGATTTTAACGAGAATAAATATAAATGTGCGTCACGAGCTATACTAGTTTGACAGCATCAATATAAAAATGTAACTTGTACAGTGTAGAGATAGGCATCGGGCAGTTACATTGTGTGTAACCCGTTTTAATATTTTTTTAGCTGACTCGTGCCGGGCCGAGATCAAGCTTGCAATATTTTTCTACATATAGACTTGCGGACCGGAACAAGACTTGATCGTTCTCAAGATCTGTAGGGCAGAGAACATGATTTGTAAAGTTATTAACAGCTTTAAAGAACTTATGTTAGCTTAATCTTTGCATATATACTTCTTGATGGTTTTAAAATTAGTTTCTCAATAACGCGAAAGTTTGACACATTTTCAGATTAGTTTTTAATTGTAAATATATAAAAGAGATAAGTCTGAAAATTGAAGGAATTTGGAATCGAATAGCGTTTTCCATTTTTTGGTAAATAAAATACTTGCATAACCTTGTTGAGATACAATATTTTCTCAAATGGTTGCAGATTTTTCTCCCTTCCCATGCTATCGCCTCCAGAAATTTTATTCAAAACGCTAATTATGACAACATTTTATTTGCTTGCAGTATTCTTAAATTGCTTGTATAAAAAAAATGGATAACTCCATTCGATTATATAATTTCTGAATAAAAACACTTGCTAATCTTATCCGTTTCTGAGAAAAAAAGTGAATTAAGAAATGTATCAGAAAGGAGCTTCTTTGAATTAACGAATGAATTTGGATTTAAAATCTTTAATAAAATGATACAGAAATATTTTTATAAATTTTCTTTTATTAAACAGCTTTAAAAGTTACGATGTTTTTAACATTCTTTCTTTTTTCTTTTATTCTAAGCCATATTAATTTTTTAATGAATCTTTATTTGAATGTTGAAAGCCTAAGAATCTAAGTAATCATTAATGTTGCTAATGTGTATTTCCTGTAAAATATACTGTAAAATCATTCCACAGATATTTATACAGTATTCTTTAAAAGAATCTTAATTATATGATAAAAATTCGAATTTTTTAGAAATCGTAGAAATTGTAACGGGCCAAAACGGGCCGGGCCGGGCCGGGTCGGGCCTGTTTTCACTGATTTCTGTACGGGCCGAGCCTAAAATATAAAAATTTAAACGGGCCTGGGCCGGGACCGGGCCTGGAAATTTCGGCCCGTGCGGACCTCTAGTGTGCCAGCTGTTTCCAAATTATTGGACATGCCGTTCGTCGTAAGATTTTCCACTATAAATGAAAATCTTATGGCGGATACTGCATTTTTATTGACCGGTTTCACTCTTTTAATATTACTTATTATTTATAAAGCAAAATAAATGCTTTATATATATTACAGCGACCGATACCAGCGTATTTCGTATTTTTAATTTTTGTACTTAAAAATAAATAAATAAATGCCAAGCACATCATTTGAATCATCTGTAGTTCAAATTTGATCTCATTTGGACCAACAGAACATATTCTGGAGCCTTCTGAGAGCAATTTATTTTTTTAAATACTTTGGTTGTTTGAAAGATATACTATTATTTTCACTGTGTTAGAATAGCAAACAATAGTAAAAAAGAATCAAAAATTTGAAATACATCTTTCGCGAATGTTTTCTAAAATTAAACTGTTTGGCAATATCAATATTGGACCATTTTAAATATGACGTAATTTTCCATACTTACTGCTTTTAATTCATTGGGGACGAGCGACACGTATACATGCCACAAAAGGCTTAAGAATCCTCGTCTATCCCCACCAGTAAAATTTTACTATAAAATTTGCCTTATTTCATCGGAGCATTTTCTAGATTTAGAAAAAGACAAATGTCAGTCTTTAAAAATCGGTGGCAAAACATTAAAAATTTCGTAAAATTCTCCCTTCGCGAAGGGGTTAACAGATATTAATGTAATCCCGCCTGCTTTTAATACACGACCAATTATTTATTATTTGAAAGTTTTTTTTTAATAGTCAAGTGTAAATACATTTTTAATTGATAGAAAATAGCATTCTTTGGGCTGCTTTTACAATTTGGCAACAATTTAATTAATAATGGCTTTTTTTAAATGTGACAAATTAAAAAAATAACAATAAAATATCTCTTAAAATAAGGAAAATTTGAATTAAAAAATGAAAAAACATTCAACAAGTTTGTCATACTGAAAGGAAAATGCAATCTGCTCACCGCAAAGGCTTGAGAAGAATAGTCCTAGAAAAAATCATCAAAGTTCTATGTATAGTTTTTGTTGTTATAAACTTTTTTAACGGAAATATTTTGATCGAATTTAACATTATAGAGAGTTCTAAAAAAATTCTTCGATTTAAAGAATTTGTTCTAAAAAGAATTCTTAGATTTAAAGAGTGTCTGTTTCAACCTGTTTATCAAGTATTTAGTTATAATGTTACCAATTTTTATATTTTTGCATACAGTAGTTTTCTTAATATTCACAAAAATTTACTTACAGCGAGACAGCATTAGTTACGTTTTTCAGTAATTAAGACATACATTTTTTTAAATTAAGAATACACGTAAAATTTGATAAATTATCAATATATATATATATATATATATATATATATATATGTAGATTAAGGAGTCCAGGAGTAATATTACATAAGTTTAATAATCTTGATTAATGTGCAATATTTACAAGGGAAAAAATAATTAAAGGATTAAGATTAAGGGGCATCTTCGGTCTTTTAGACCAGAGCTCGCCTAAGTACGCCTTCATCAGGCTGGATCCGGCATCATTCTAACTCTTCTGTACTTGTTGCTGAGGCCCTTTTGTGTGAAAGTGCTAACTATGCAACATTTAATTCACATGTGGCTGTAAAAAGGTCGTACACGTGTTGTACTTTGCTATGGGGCGGATGTCGAGTCGGCCAAATGCATCTGAAGCGAGCCTGTTGCTATGGGCTCGCTATATCGACACTCGGCCAATCCGACATGCAGCTGACCACAGCTGAACGTGTACACTGATAGGGATACTTAAGATAAACTATTTCTTCAAGGGAGAGAGAAAAAAAACCAGACGATCACTGTAAAACATGAATTAAAAAAAAAATTAATATTACTAAGAGAAAAGAAAAGAAAAAAAAAGAAGGAATTTTGAAGACGTCATTAATAGCATACACAATGAAAAGAAAAAAAATTATATCATAATAGTTAGCGTCGTTAATGTGCTCTTTGCACACCTGTCTTTTGTTTTATCATCGTTCCCCAAAGGGGGTTTCCAACACAACGTCTTCTAAACAGATATTCGTCCTCGTCTAAAATAAAAAAAAAGTCTCCAAGTTATTATAGTGCTTCTCAATACGTCTTCAAAAAAAAAATAGATAAAAACTTTTATTTTTATGTAAAAGAAAATTGCTCAAATTGGAATAATCGTAAAAACTTTTATGACAAAGGCAAAACAAACAAATAAAAATAATTATCTTTTGTCCGTCAAAATAGAAAGAAAGAGTAGAGGGAAAAAAAATCGAAACTTATAGTTTTCCTCCTACATCATATTTTGTCATTTTTTTGGGGGGGGGGTAGAAGAAATAGTTTATACAGATAAACATATTTATAAAAACAATCATATTTCAAACAAAACATACAATATTTCGAAGCATATAAAATGGTACTAAGTATGTAAAAAAAATATGTCCTATATACGATGAAACAAAATAAATCATAAGTCTGAGTTCTAAAAAGAAAAAGAAAAGAGAGAAAAAAAGTCAAATGTCCTGAGCACCAATGTCTAATATATTGTAAAAAGTTAAATGTTTGTGCCAAAAAAAAAATCACTTGGCACTTGTTAACATAATCCTGGTTAATGAAATAATAATAATGATAAAAATGCTTTAGCCAGCCAATCAAAAAAAAAGCACTTGACTTAGCTTTATTTATTGCTGTGGCATATTTCACATTCGAGGGAATAATTAAAAAAAAACACCATTATTCCCTCTTCGAAGCGTGGAGGAGTAAACACAAAACTAAAACCACATCTGTGTTTGTGATTTTGCAAAAGAAAGAAGAAGAAAAAAAACACTCGCAAACGTAGAAATTATCTTGCAGTAAATTCTTCCAGTCACTATGAGTCAGTTTATATCGACTGTGTCCAATATTTCATCATGTCAGCTGCCGTAGTTGTAAACTGTGGGCCATCATGTGACCCAATTTTTTTAACTTGATATCGTTCGTTGGGATGCACTGCGGTAATGCGGTATGGGCCGAAAAATTTAGGACGGAGTTTTAGGCCCGTACCAAACTGAGTTCTTTTTATCGCGACCAGATCGCCGATTTGATAAGCAGTAGCAGGTTTCCGTTTCTTATCATATTGCATACGTGTCATTTGCTGTTGTTTTAAAATGTGCGTCTTCGCGACATCTCTTAATTGTTTTTTATGGTCTACTGCTAATTGAGCCTCTTCTGTTTCTAAGAGTTGTCGGATGTGTAAGTCTTCTTTATTTTTCATTTTAACGCCACTAAGAATTTCGAAAGGGGAAAAATTGGTAGCGGATGAAATGGTGCTATTTATTATCCTTTGCACCGAAGCGACATGTTTGTACCACTTTTCGGGATCGTCCAACGATAACTTTGTTAATATTGGGATGAGTGTGCCATGTATTCTTTCGATTTGGGAGTTTCCCCGGGGTACTCCCGTGGTGATCGGATGGTGTTCGATGTTTTCCTCCTTACAGAAGGTTGCGAAGTCGGCTGACGTGAATGCGGGGCCTTTGTCTGTGATAATGCGTCGGGGATTACCAAATGTAGTTTGCTGTAATTTCAGTTTATCTAGTGCGTCTTGCGCCGCCGTAGATTTTACTGGATATAATCAGAAAAATTTTGTAAATGCATCCACTACAGTAAATAAATGTTTATAATTTTTATTTGTTGATGGGAGTGGTCCGAGAAAATCACAATGATATGTATCCAGTGGCATGTCACCTTTTGGAATCGGGTGTAAAAAACCTTCTTTTTTACCCAATTTCCGAGATGCTAAAATGCACGGAACACAGTTTATCACGATGGTTCGTGCGAGTTCGGATAGTTTCGGAATAAAAAAGTTCTGAGATGCTATTTCCTCAGTTTTTTTAGCTGAGAAATGGCCTTTAGCATGTATATCCAGGAGAATATTAAGCTGCATCGCTTCGGGGATAACTAATAAATCTCTGCCACGTTCAATTTTATACAGTACGTTGTTACGAAGCACAAAATCAGCTACCGGAGAGCTTATCGCTGCGGCCTTGATGCCGGCTATAAATGGGTCTCTGTCTTGTGCTTGCATAATTTTTAGAGTTAATTCATCATGCGTAATCTGCATGACGGGGTATCTGCTAAGGCAATCGACATGCTGCATTTTTGCAGCTGGTCGGTGATTTATTTCGAAATCGAAATCTTGTAGAAATAAGGCCCAACGTGCAATTTTGGGTGTGAGTTCCTTTTTTTCCATCGTTTTCTGAAAGGCCTGACAATCCGTGATGATTCGAAATTTAGTGCCATGCAGATAAACACGAAATTTTTTCAGTGCTTCGATGACCGCTAGTACTTCTAATTCGTAACTGCTCAACTTCTCTTCCTGGGAGGATGTTTTTTTGCTCATGTATTGGAGCGGGTGAAAATGACCGTCGGGGGATTTTTGCATAAGCGTCGCGCCAAAGCCATATTTACTGGCGTCAGTGTGCACTTCGAGCTCCGAGCCGTGTACAAAAATGTGTAGAACTGGATTACTGGTGAGTCGATTACGTAGTATATGCAGTGCTTGCCGTTGCTCCGGACCGAAATCGAAAGTCACTGTTTTACGAAACAAATCACTTAGGAGGCGTGCAATAGAAGCGTATCCCGGTATGAATTTTCGAAAATAACCCGTTAGCCCGAGTAAGGATTGCAGCTGTTTAACATTTTTAGGCTCCGGGAAATGTTGGACTGCTTTAATTTTCGCAGGGGATGGCGCTATAGTGTTATGCTCGATAATATGCCCCAAAAATTCTATTTTGCGCTGTAAAAATTGACATTTCTTAAAATTAATCTCCAATCCGTAATCAGAAGCAGTATCTAGTACACGTTCTAAGTTATGGAGTCCCTCTTCTTCCGATTTTGCAGGAATTACAAGATCATCCATGTATAATATTAATACACTTTCCATGAGTAATTCACGGAAAACACACGCGAGATATCTCGTAAATGCTGAGGGGCTTGAACAAAGGCCAAAAGGGGCCTTTAAAAATTCATAAGTCCCGTCGTGCGTGATAAAAGCTGTATATTTTGTACTGTTTGGGTCTACATGAACATGGAAGAACCCATTCTTAAGATCAAGGGTCGTAAAAATTTCAGCTTGTTTGAGCTGATCCAATATGTCATCAATTAGGGGTAACAGAAAACGATCCTTCACTATTTTTTTATTTAATTTTCGAAAATCAATGCATAAGCGCATGGAATCGTCTTTTTTTCTTACTAAGACAACGGGGCTTGCGTAATCGCTATACGACGGTTTTATAATGCCGTCCCGCAACCACTGTTGAATTTGGTCGCGGATTAATTCTTTTTCGCTTAGGGACATTCTACGGGGGCGTTGATACACGGGTATATCATCATTTAATACTATCGACATTTTTAAGTCTGTGCTCTTCGTTTTTGAGGGTTTGTAGGTTTTAATTAAAGTAGCGACTTCCGTACGAATGTTGTGATCGATAATGTGATTTAGATCGATCTCGTCCTGCGTTTCGAACACATTAATGCAGTTAATGAAAACATCCGCTTGGGGAGTTTTATGGAGCGATATCCCGCCCTGACCACACGTTAGTGTACCCTGTGTAAGCACGTCCCGCCCTACAATAAAGGGGGTGGACATTTGTGATGAGTTTACGACATAAACTCTAGTAGAGAACAGAGTTCCATCTATTTGAATAACCGTTTTAAATGATCCTAATGGCGTTAAACTGCCACCACCAAAACCGCCCAGTTGTATGGTTTCACATTGTAGGAGAGGGGAGCCAACTAATTTATAAAAATCCTCTCTTATTGCCGTAATCGCGCTTCCCGTATCAATTAATGCGTCTATTATGACATCCGCAATTTTGACTAATTTATTCATGTTGGTATACGATTGCTGTGAGTCTACGACGTGGACTTTCTTATCGCGCTTTAACCCCGAATGTTGTTGGGGAGGGGTGCCTCGGGTTGTCGGCTGTTTCTCCCCAGTGCGCTCGCCACATTCAAAAGACCGATGGCCCCATAAAGAGTAATTAAAGCATTTTGGGCCCTTATTTTTATTATGACAATCTGCGGAAACGTGGTTCCCCAAACCGCAGTTATAACAGATAATTTTACGTTCATTTTTAAGGTGTGGTGTAGGAGTAGTGCCTTTAGCATGATACGACATGCGTTTCACCTGACCACTGGCTGATCGGCAAATTTCATCATAAATCACTAGCTTTTCCTTAAATTGTAGCAAATTAGTACATCCAAATAGCACAGCTTTATTTTGTGCGGAGTCTTCTATACCCGGAATTATGTAATGCATTAACGAAAGATCATCGATGTTTCCATTGTTCGCAATTTCGCGCATTGAAAGAAAATATTGTACTAAATTTTCCGAGGGACGTTTCCTACGATTCATTAATACTTGATGAACATGTGCTGGGGACGCAAAATGGGAAAATTCTGATAGCAATGCTTGTTTAAGTTCGTTATAAGAGGTTATATGAGGTTCACTGTGAATATATTGAAGAGCTAAATCTTTCAACCCGCGTTCCGCGAAAATGAATTTTTGAACATCTGTAAGCGCAAATGATTGTGCCAAATTTTCAAAACGAGCAAGCCAATTAATTACATTCTCCGTATTTAATCCTCGGAACGGTGGAATTAAATTCTCGAAATCTGTAAATGAAATTACTGGTCTAGTTAAAGTGGGTTCGTGTGTTCTAGTAAACTCGGAAGTTCTGTTGTCATTTCTACTATCAGAGTTAGAGGGGAAGGGGGGTGGTTCCGGGTCGTCAATTTCAGAATCAGTCGCAATTTTAATAGAATTCGCAAAGGAATTTAAGTCGGTCAATGCCGTGAGGATTCGAGTTGCAATTTCTTCTTCAGTACCACCAATTTCGATGGCCAACAAATTGGCAATTGCGATAAATTCGAGTTTCGAGAATTGAGCAGTTACTTTAGTTAATTTCGCGCGGAAATCAGCGCTGTCACTTGCAAAGTTAAATCCTTCAAATTTGCGCAAATTTTTCCTGTTAGAGCGCAAGTCATCACGCTCAAAAATGAATTGGTGTAACAACTTGATTTTATTTGCTTTAGCTAACTTGAGCATCGCACATATCTGTGGTATTTCCGTCAGAAACATGATGGAAGCAACAAGCGGAGAGAGAAAGAAAAAAAAGGAGTACTCACTAGCGAGAAAGTACTTATCCGAGCAGGCGCACCGTCAAATATGGGTCACTCCCATAAATTCACACAGCTGTTCTCTTTGAACAGTCGCTCGAAAGACGTGGCATTTCCCGCTGTGATAAATCCTCAGGAGAGCTCGTTGAATTGCTTGTCTATAGATGTAATCCAATGGCACGGATAAAATCGGCCGTTTGTCTGTCTCATGTCGCTGATGTTTGGGGGTACAAGTAGGCCGGCCCCCATGTAGATTAAGAAGTCCAGGGGTAATATTACATAAGTTTAATAATCTTGATTAATGTGCAATATTTACAAGGGAAAAAATAATTAAAGGATTAAGATTAAGGGGCATCTTCGGTCTTTTAGACCAGAGCTCGGCTAAGTACGTCTTCATCAGGCTGGATCAGGCATCATTCTAACTCTTCTGTACTTGTTGCTGAGGCCGTTTTGTGTGAAAGTGCTAACTATGCAACATTTAATTCACACGTGGCTGTAAAAAGGTCGTACACGTGTTGTACTTTGCTATGGGGCGGATGTCGAGTCGGCCAAATGCATCTGAAGCGAGCCTGTTGCTATGGGCTCGCTATATCGACATATATATATATATATATTCAGGGTGTCCCTAAACAAATGGTATATACGCTAGGGGATGATAGAACACATCAAGACGAGTAATAGTAAATAGGAAACCAAGGGTCCCAAACGTTTGCCAAAGGAGATAGCCGCCATTAAAGTTTGGGGTCCAAAATTTAAAACACACATAAAAAACGGAAAAATTGGTCGATTGATTTGAGGTTTTCACTAAAATTATTCTTTATGTTGGTATTTTCTTAAAAATAAATTATAAAAATAAATTTCAAAAAATGCCGATAGAGGGCGTTTTAGACTTTGAAGTAATGAAAAACTATCTTTTGCCGTGATTTTTTGCATCTCATTAAATGGCTTCGTAAGCTTAGACTGAAACATAAATTTTGAGCTCAAAATCTGAATAGTTGGGAGTGGCTAAGTAGCACAAACTGAACTGTGTTCAGAGGATTCAAATTTCAAATGATAATAAAAAACGGAAAAATTGGTCGATTCGTTTGCGATTTAAAATAAAACTATTCTTTAAGTCAGCATCTTCTTGAAAATGAATTTTAAAGATAAATTTCAAAAAAATCCGTTAGAGGGCGCCTTAAATTTCAGAGTAACCAACAACAAATTTTAACAGTTATTTTTTATTTTATTTTTTTTTTTTTTTGTATCTAATTAAATGCTTTCCAAAATTTCTTAAATGTTTTCGAAATCTTAGATTTAAACTTAAATTTTGAACTCAAATTCTGAATCGTTGGGAGGGGTTAAGAAGCGCAAACTGAAGTGTGTTCAGGTGTTGAAATTTAACCCCCCTCCCCACAGTTCACTTTTGCGCTGCTTAAACACTCGCAACGACTCAGAATTTGATCTCAAAATTAAAATCTAAGCATTTGAAAGCATTTAATGAGATTAAAAAATAACAGTTAAAAATAGTTGTACGCTACTCCAAAGTCTAAGGCGCCCTCTATCGGCATTTTGTGAAATTTAACTTTAAAATTTATTTTCAAGAAAACACTGATTTAAAAAGTAGTTTTAGCAAAAACCGCAAACGAATCGACTATTTTTTTCTTTTTTTTTTTTTTAGTTTTCCGTTTCGTTTGAAATTTAAACCCTCTGAACACAGTTCAATTTGTACTACTTAACCACTCCCAACTATTCAGATTTTGAGCTCAAAATTTAAGTTTAAATCTAAGCCTACGAAACCATTTAATGAGATGCAAAAAATAACGGCAAAAAATAGTATTAGGATGGATTTCATAAATCCAAAGTCTAAAGCGCCCTCTATCGGTATTTTTTGAAAAAAATTTTATAATTCATTTTCCATAGAATAGCGATATAAAGAATAGTTTCAGTAAAAACCGCAAATCAATTGACCAATTTTTCTTTTTTTTATAATCATTTGAAATTTAAACCCCCTGAACACAGTTAAGTTCGTGCTACTTAACCACTCCCAACTATTCAGATTTTGAGCTCAAAATTTAAGTTTAAGTCTAAGCTTACGAAGCCATTTAGTGAGATGAAAAAAATACCGACAAAAAATAGTTTTTCATTACTTCAAAGTGTAAAGCGCCCTCTATCGGCATTTTTCAAAATTTATCTTTATAATTTATTTTTAAGAAAATACCAACGTAAAGAATAATTTTAGCGAAAACCGCAAATCAATCCACCATTTTTTCCGGTTTTTATGTGCATTTGAAATTTTGGACCCCAAACTTTAATGGCTTCTATCTCCTTTGGAAAACGCTTGGGACCCTTGGTTTCCTATTTACTATTACTCGTCTTGATGTGTTCTATCACCCCCTAGCGTATATACCATTTGTTTAGGGATAGCCTGTATATACAGCCTTGGCCAAAAGTATTTGCCACCTTATAAAATTACAATAAACTTGAAAAATACTTGAAGTTTGAATTGAATAAAAAAAACATATGTTTAAAATACATTTATTGATCAAGTTACATTAATATTTTGTATTGAAACCCTTTGCTTTAATTACTGCTCTGATTCTTTTGGGTAATGAGGAAACTAACATTTTACATTCTTCAGGCGTTATAGCATTCCACTCCTGTATTAAACAATTCTTTAAAGTTTCTTTGGAAGTAATTGAATGTTCCCTTATTTTGCGCTTTAAAATCGACCATAAATGTTCTATTGGATTGAGGTCCGGTGACTGAGGGGGCCAACTTAGAAGTTCTATGCCATTTTTCTCAAACCAACTCATGGTGGCTCTGGATGTGTGGCAAGGCGCGTTATCCTGTTGGAAACGGACTCCATCTAGGTTAGTATCACCGAACATCATGTCTAAAGAGGGTTCCAATGCTGTTTCCATCACTTCGATATATTTTTTCGAATCCATTCGGCCTTCACACACGACCATTTTTCCTATTCCTGACGCAGACATGCAGCCCCACACCATAATACTGCCTCCGCCGTGTTTTACAGTAGGCACCACACACTCCGGCTTGAATTCTTCGCCAATTCTGCGTCTTACGTAGGTGGCACCTGCAGTACCAAATACCTGAAATGTAATAAAATAATAAGTTTAAAAAAAATAAGTCTAAAAATAAAGCACTGACATTAATATGTCTCAAACATGATTAAATAATGTTATGATTGTTCAAATAACATGTGTACCTCAAACTTTGATTCATCCGACCACACGATACTGGACCAATCTTCCTCGGTATAATGTTGGTGTTCTAAACACCACTGCAAACGTAACTTTTTGTTCTTCTCAGACAACCACGGCTTCTTTCTTGCCTTGCAACCTTTGAGTCCTACATCTAGGAGTCTTCTTCTTGTAGTTCTAGCAGAAATCTTTTTTCCCAACGTCTCACTTAATTCGGCAGCCAATTCAGAAGATGTTTTCTTACGATTTTTCAAAGAGGTTCGTATTAAATGGCGGTCTTCTCTATCAGATGTAACCCTTTTCCTTCCACTTCGTTTCATGTTTTCGTGACTTTTGGTCTTCTTGTAGCGGTTCAGGGTATATCTCACAGTACTATGAGGACATTTCATGATCCTCGCAATTTCACTTTTATTTTTGCCTTCTTCAGCTAACACTTGAATTTTTAAACGTTCTTCTTTACTCAATTCACGGCACTTGGGCATTTTTCTAGTCTTTATGAACTGCCTAAAGGAAAGCAACAACAATTTTACAATAATATACCGACACTTGTACACACTGCGATAGATCGTGGTAAACTGACACATTTGAAAAATTTCATTTACCTGGGAATAGAGTCACTTCTATTGTGTTTATGGTTTTATGATATGATGTGTTGTTTTGATTGGCTCATTTTAACCTCTACAGGTGTCATAGTTAACAATAGACTCAGTGCAGTTCAACAGATAAGAGATTTCTAAGAATTAATAGGATGGCAAATACTTTTGGCCAAGGCTGTATATATATATATACAGGGTGATTCCATTTTTTTTTTTTTTTTACAATAAGAGACGGATGATAGTACACATCAAGACAAAAAATATGAACGTTTTCCAAAGGAGATAGCCGCCATTAAAGTTTAGGGACCAAAATTTCAAATAAGCATAAAAAACGGAAAAATCGGTCGATTGATTTGCGCTTTTCACTAAAATTATTCTTTATGTGGGCATTTTCTTGAAATTAAAATATAAAGATAAATTTCAAAAAATGTCGATAGAGGGCGCTTTAGACTTTGGAATAACGAACAATTATTTTTTGCCGGTATTTTTTGCATCTCATTAAATGTTTTCATAAGCTTAGACTGAAACTTAAATTTTGAGCTCAAAATCTGAAAGTGGGAGTAGTTAAGTAGCACAAACTGAACTGTGTTCAGAGGGTTCAAATTTCAAATGATTATAAAAAAACGGAAAAACTGGTTCATTGATTTGCCGTTTTCACTAAAACTATTCTTTATGTCGGTATTTTCTTAAAAATAAATTATAAAGATAAATTTCAAAAAATGTCGATAGAGGCCGCTTTAGATTTTGAAATAACGAACAACTATTTTTTTTTTTTTTTTTTTTTTTTTTTTTTTTTTGCCGTTATTTTTTGCACCTCATTGAATGTTTTCGGAAGCTTAGACTTAAACTTAAATTTTGAGCTCAAAATCTGAATAGTAGGGTGTAGTTAAGTAGCACAAACTGAACAGTGTTTAAGGGGGTGGGGGATGTTCAAATTTAAAATAATTATAGAAAATGGAAAATTTTGTCGATTCGTTTGCGGTTTAAAATAAAACTATTGTTTAAGTCAGTATCTTCTTAAAAATAAATTTTAAAGATAAATTTAAAAAAATTCCATTAGAGGGCGCCTTAAACATTAGAGTAACCAACAATTAATTTTAATCATTATTTTTTTGTTCTAATTGTCTGCTTGCAAAAACTCATTAAATGTTTTCGGAAGCTTAGATTTAAACTTAAATTTTGGGTTCAAAATCTGAATAATTAGGACCAGTTAAGTAGCGCAAATTGAAGTGTCTTCAGGAGTTGAAATTTAACCCTGTCCCGTTTTCGAACACAATTCAATTTTTCGCTACTTAAACACTCCCAACGATTCAGAATTTGAGCCTAAAATTTAAGTTTATGCATTTGAAAGCATTTAATGAGATTAAAAAAAATAACAGTTAAAAATAGTTGTAAGCTACTTCAAAGTCTAAGGCGCCCTCTAACGGCATTTTGTGAAATTTATCTTTAAAATTTATTTTTAAGAAAATGCTCATTTAAAAATTAGTTTTAGCGAAAACCTCTAAAGAATCGACTAATTTTTCCGTTTTTTATAATCATTTGAAATTTGAACCCTCTGAACACAGTTCAGTTTGTCTACTTAACTACTCCCAACTATTCAGATTTTGAGCTCAAAATTTAAGTCTAAGCTTACGAAAGCATTTATTAAGATGGAAAAAATAACAATAAAAAAGAGTTGTTCATTACTCCAAAGTCTAAAGCGCTCCCTATCGGCATTTTTTGAAAATTATCTTTATAATTTATTTTTAAGAAAATACCGACATAAAGAATGGTTTTAGTGAAAACCGCAAATCAATGAACCAATTTTTCCGTTTTTTATAATCATTTGAAATTTGAACTCTCTGAACACAGTTCAGTTTGTGCTACTTAACCACTCCCATTTTCAGATTTTGAGCTCAAAATTTAAATCTGAGTCTAAGCTTACGAAAACATTTAATGAGATGCAAAAAATACCGGCAAAAAATAGTTGTTCGTTACTCCAAAGTCTAAAGCGCTCTCTATCGGCATTTTTTGAAATTTATTTTTATTATTCAATTTCAAGAAAATGCCGACATAAAGAATAATTTTAGTGAAAACCGCAAATCAATCGACCGATTTTTCCGTTTTTTATGTTTATTTGAAATTTTGGTCCCTAAACTTTAATGGCGGCTATCTCTTTTGGAAAACGTTTGGGACCCTTGGTCTCCTATTTAATATTGTTTGTCTTGATGTGTACTATCACCCCACTTTTATTGTAAAAAAATTTTTGAATCACCCTGTATAATGCATCACTTACCCAGTCCATCATATAATCCATCAAAGATTCCAAGCAAGGTTGCTTCCATACCTTTGGGAGCTTTAAATTTTGCAAATGAAGTCATTGCTCTGTAAAACAAACCAAACGTCACGCCGTGTAAAATGCCCACAGTAAGAACTAGCCAAGAATTTTTCAGCAGAAAATAAAGAACAAGATGAAATAAATGCCCTCCAAATGAGAAAACAAAACATAAGAAGTGACCGAACTTCTTCACAAACCACCCAGAAAAGAAAAGGAAAGGGACTTCACCGACTAAACATTGCATAAACACCGACATACCCAAAAGCGTCCGACTAGTCCCCATGTCATCTAAAAACCAGAGTTCAAAAACCGCAATTATTGCGTTCAGAATTCCGACAAATATAATACCAAAAGAAAATACCAACATGTCCTTGGAACTGAAAACACTGGAAATAACTTTGCTCATGTTAGATGAGGCATTTGTTTTAGGAATAGAAATAATACATAAAGTAAATTCATCTATAGCAAGGAATACTAACATCAAGTACATACCAGAGAAGAAATTGTTTTGAGTTTGAAAATTATCCAGTATTCCTGATTATGGACATACGATTCCCCAGCTAATTGTTCCAAAGAGTCTTCGGCAATCATAAATTTCTTTTTGTGGACCCAATAATTCGTAATTAGCTACACTGCTTAACTCCTTGAGCTCTGATGGTAGAATTTTCTACCACATAATTTTAATTCCGAAATGGCACAATGGCAAAAGAAAATTTGACCAAATTTATTTGAAAAAGGTTTGATGCATTTTTTCGTGTTTATCGTTAACCAGTTTTTTTCTATTCAAAATACTGGTGCCAATGTGAGATTTAGAATTTTGAAGAAATTTACATCCCAGAGTTCAAAGGGTTAAAGAGCTTGCTGTCATCATCGTTACAGTTCCAGTTACAGCAAGACAAAAAAAAATGCCCAAAACTGATAAGTCGAATAAACATAATTAAAAGAAAGATTGTTTGTAGAGCATTCATAAATGTCTGGATTTCATTTGAGGAATTTCTTTAAGCTAATATCATATTCCATCACTATCAGCATAAAAAGTTATCAAGCTTTTATTTCTTGCAATTTTACCCATATCTCCAAACATATTAAATTAACATTAGAAATAATTTTTCCAACATTCATATTATTTCCATTTAGCGTTCCATTTGAATAACGTAACTCTGTCTTAATTTCAGGATTTACTCTACATTCAACACCATTTCTCAAGATTTTTCCGAGGCAAGATTATAAGAATGGTATTGAAAAATTTATTGATAATTCAGAATCATTGAAAATGGAGATTTGTATAAAAGTAATGTTTTCGTTCTTATTAACCATTGGAGACAAACACACAATCGGAGCGAATGATACGGCAGAAGTAACCAAAAGTAACACAAGGAAGATCTTGCTACTTTAAAAATAATCGACTAAAAATCCGATTATTGGATTCGAAAAAAAATGTGAATACAGGTATCAAGCTATATACAACGCCAACTGCCATTGCACTGATTCCGAGTTGTTTGGCTATAATCGGCATGAATGGCACCATTGCGGCAAAACCTGTTAAAGAAATTCAAAATCATTTTTTGTTGCTTTAACATAGCAAAAAATATATGTACAATATGTACAATATATAAAAAATATGTACAATTTATATATATGTATATATCAGTTCTCTTTGTATGGCACAATTATTACTTCGTGCAATTTTTTTAACTTTACACTATATAGAAGAAATATTAATAAATCAGAATGATAACAAAAATATAAATAAAAGCACATTTATTATTTGTATGATATTCTTAAAATTACATTTGGTACTTTTTTACTATAAGAGCTTGTCTGCACATTAAAGCTAAAGCTAACTTTTAAAAGTTCTACTGCAACGCCATTATTGTATTGAATATTTAATTTCTCCATGCCAAAGTTTTTAAAAAGACAACATGGCTGCAATTTTGACTGATAAGTTACTGAGATTATTATTGAAAAATGCAGTAATTAGTGTTAGAGATAACATTCTCCATACTTAGTCATAATTCTGACAGTAATTTATCTAATTTTCCCTTACTATTTTTTTTAATATATGATACCTTGCAAAAGCACCAACGTAATGTACAAATCCATTTTCTATAAATATTACAGTAAACTCTGTCTAAGGCGAAATCGGTCAGGACCGAGAATATTTTCCTTAGTAGATAATATTCAGCCTTAAACAAATTTTTCTGTATTTCTAATGATAAGCAGGGACTTGAAAATCTTTTCAAGTTAGACAAATTTTTGTCTTACACAGAGTTCGCCTAGTGGATAGTTTACTGTATTTTGAAATATTAATTTTTATTTAATAATCTCATGATTAAAAGTATAAATAAGAAGATAATATATTTGGACATAAATAAAATTATTGTTTTTTCATAACCGTCAGAAAATCCATGACCCTGACCCCCTCCTTTAAAAAACCCTACACTTTCTTATGATTCCTACACTGTAAAACTAGTCGTTGGGGGCCATCGTAATACTTACCCATCATGGATATGTATATGAAAATAAAACATATGAAAACTATTTATACAATGCATTGCAATTGATAAACAAAATTTAAATATTGTTAATATACATAGTAATGCTATATTAAAGAACTGCTGATGTACCAATTTCGACAAATTATATAAAACGCCAAACTACTCAAGTAGTACCGAACTGCGTAAAAGAAACATCCTTATAACTCCAAAAATAATAATTCTCTATTAAGTAACAATTAATTGCGTCAGATTAAGCGTCTCATTTCCAATTGAAATATACCTTTGAATTGAAATTTGAATAAAATACAAGGTCATGAAAAACCGAAGAATGTGGAAAACAGGATTAGAAATATCTCGGCAACTAATAATCCGATCGACTTCGTTCTATATGCAAAATGTGTGTTATTTTATTGCCTTTTACGTCCATTTCTTAGAAAAAAAAAATTCGAAAATTTTTATATACCTTCCATCAGAACGAATTTTTCGAGAGTCCGAAAAAAATAGTTCCGGATAATCGAGGTTGCTGATATTAAATAGGCTTCGTCCCATTCTTACATACTAACTACATACAAAATTTCATGTCTATATCTCAATTTGTTCGGGAGATAGAGCGTTTACAGAAAGACAGACTGACAGACAGACAGACAGACAGACGGACGGCAAAAAAAAATTTCTAAAAATATGTTTTTCGAAATCTCCACTATCTAAAACGTGTAAATCCGTCAAAAAAAAATTTCGATTTTCAAAACGATTGCAATACTATGGGTAAGTAAACTAGTCGTTGGAGGCCACCGTAATACTTACCCATCATGGATATGCATAACATAATATATGAAAACATAACATATGTAAACAATTTATAAAATGCATTACAATTCCAAAACAAAATATAAACGTATAATTAAGTATTTTTAACACATAATCATGCTTTATTAATGAATTTCTGGTGAACCAATTTCGATAAATTGTATGAAACGCTAAACAATTCAAGTAGCACGGAATTGCATAAAAGAAACATCTTTATAACTACAAAAATATTAATCATATTCACTAACGGTTTCTTGCATCAAATTAAATGTCTCGTTTCCAATTAAAAGATATCTTTGAATTTAAATTTGAATAAAATACAGGGTCATGAAAAATCAAAGAATGTGGAAAACAGGATTAAAAATATCTCAACAACTAATAATCTGATCGACTTTGTTTTATGCGCAAAATTTGTGTTATTTTATTGCCTTTTATGTCCACTCCTTAAAATAAAAAAATTCGAAAATTTTTACATACCTTTCATCAGAACGAATTTTTCGAGATTCCGAAAAAAATAGTTCCGGATAATCGAGGTTACTGATATTAAATAGGCTTCGTCCCATTCTTACATACTAAGCACATACAAAATTTCAAGTCTCTATCTCAATTTGTTCGGGAGATAGAGCGGTTACAGACAGACAGACACACAGACGGACGGACGGCAAAATTTTTTTTCTAAAAATATGTTTTTCGGAATCTCCGGTGTCCGAAACGTGTAAATCCGTCAAAAAATTTTTCGATTTTCAAAACGATTGCAAGACTTACCCTATACTACGTATGATGGGTAAGTAAAAAAGGGTCGATCTACTAAAAAAATTTTAGTGATCCTTGTAATTACTAAAAAAAATTTTGTCATCTTACTCGGTTACAAGGAATCTGTAAGAATTACTAGAAAAAATCTAGCAACGAATAGAGTTAATAATTTTACATTTTTAATAACTATTACTAAAACTCACTTGGTGCGGCCGTGATAGCCTAGTGGTCATAGCACCGAACTCCAGGCTGAAAGTACCCGGGTTCGATGCTGGACGCCACCAAATATGCACCGAATATATGCAACGTAAGTACTCGTTAAATAAAGGGATTATGAAAATCCTGTCGTAGCAGTTACCATGGGTAATTATCTCTGGACTTTCCCTCCCCTTTAGGAACATGCCAAAATAGAGCAAGTAGCAATGTTTGGTGCTGTCATCTATTGCGGCTTTTCCGAAAATCTTCCGCTTCAGAAGTCTGTCTTTTTACCCACTGGATGCAGCTCGAAGGAAGCTACTGCCCTTCGGGCACACGTAATGGTTACTAAAATAATTTTGGAGCTATTACTAAAATTTGTTTGGTGGCTCATGCTAAAAAGTTTTAAGTTAGTTATACAAAAGATTCTTTTGTTCAGTTTACAAAAAAAATTGTTTGTTTCACTTGCAAAAAAAAAGTTTGTAATGGTTACTAAAAAATTCTGTGGAATACAAATTCACTAAAAAATTTTTCGTAACCTCTTGATTTTTTTTTTTTTTTTTTTTTTTTTTTTTCCACAGTGTACAAGGAATTGTCAAGTGTCATCAGTAATTACATAAATTTGGAAAATTTAATGGGCCATGCACAAGATTAAAATTGTAAATGACTTTTCTTGTACGTTAAACACAACGAAACGATATACTTACGGACCTACCGTTGAATAACTGTTATCCACTTTTACAAAGAATTCTTAAATTCTTATTTTCACACCTTTGGGCAAAACATTTCGGAATTTCCAAAATATATTTCTCAATATTGACATTGTCCCCGAAAACATTTTAACTCATATTTTTAGAAGATCTTGGATTTTACGGATCCTAGAATTTTATGACCAGGAATTTCTTTGGTTCCCGTATTTTCTTATAGAAAATCTCTGATTAAATAAGAAGGAATTTCGCGATTTTGGAATGGTTTATTTTTCTATTAAAAAAAATAATAAAATAATAAAAAAATGCTGTTATTTCACCTGTAAAATAACGAAACCATGAAGCAGTGCCAATTTATATTTGGGGTAAATGTGGCACAACTAATCAAATTAAATTAAGAAATCTGTGACTCCGTTTTAAGATTTAAACTTTTTATGAAGATAAATAAAGGCGCTCAACATCTCCTCAAGGAAATTTCACTATAAGAGGATAGTAGAAAATCATAAACTGAAAAACTTAAATGACAATAGCCTTATTATACGACTTTTAGAATTGAAGTAAAGACCAATTTTCGTATATATTTTTCTTTTCCTTTATCATAATGTTCTTTAAAATTCTAAAAGTAACATCTAATCCAATTCTAAAACTCGCATAATAAAACTATTATCATTGAAGTTTTACCGCTGGAAACGAATTCTTTTGTGCGTTCTGATTTTTAGCCGAAACGAAAACGAAACGGAATTTTCAGCCGATATCTTACTGAAAGATTTTACAATTTCTAAGATCGTATAGGTTTTAGGGAATCATCACTGCTCATTAGGGTGGAGCGAAAAAAAAATTTTTTTGAAAATCAAAAACGGGTAGGTGCCAAAAGTTGCCTTTATACTAGTACATCAACTGTGTGAAATTTTACCGCTGAAAAAAAATGGCTTGAGTCTGCGCTTTTGCTCCAAAAATCGAAATTTTGGGTAAAATTTGTCTTTTTTTGACATTTTTTCAAAAAAATTGAAAAATTCCTACAGAGCTGGTTAGTATTTAAAAGTGTTGCTTAGATCTTTATACTTATCTGCTTAACATATTTAAACTATAAAATAATATCTGTAGTCTGTATAATTGGAGCAAATCTGACAACTTTTTGTGAAAAATCAGCGTTAACCTCTCTATTGGAGCATACAACGAAATGTTGTTTTTAATGCATTTCTTACCTAGTTGCTTTCAAAACTACTCTGTATATAACTCATAGAGGTGGTTGCATTATCCCACCCGTCTCAATCATTCAATCATCGAGGCCCAGTGTTTTATTTATGTATTGAATTGTTATTTTTTTCCCGAAGACGAGTATATGTTTTCTGTATATCAAAGTAATTTATCTCTTCTTTATATTCACTGACTTTGGATGATTTGGATCACGCTGGTGTGACCTGCTGCACGAATATTTTTATACCATGTATAACAGAAAATAAGCTGAGCAATGTATTGGGTATGTTCTTAATTGAACCTATTCAGCAGTCTATTATCTTCATTAAAATTTCATGCAATTGGTACATTATGATTGGAAGTTTTGTTATCACAGCATTCTTTCAATCAATTACATTTTATATGCAATGATTTGCCTAAAACTTGATTGTATGAATTTAATTTCTAGTATGTCATCATTTATTGAACCTATTACATTGAATATATGCTGAGAAGCTAGATGTTTAATATTATAACGATTGTCACAGAGGATTGCAAACAAAATTTGCAAAAACTACTTGTTGTAAAACAACAATATTTCTAAAGAAGTTTTAGTATGCTTTATGTCGTTTCCTGTGTTGTTCCGTAGTCTAGTAATTTCTAATAAGATTTTAGATCTATTATTTAGGTGTGTAGTACATTTGGTATAAAACATCCCGCGGTATAAACTTGGATTATACATTTTGTGAGTGAACATATAAACGCTGATTGACAATCTGTGCTTATATAAAGCGGAAAATTTTATTAACTTTATGAGCTGTCTTTTGTGTGAGATGTTTTCTAAATTCCTATTCCCCATTCTTTCTGAGAAATAGCTTTGCAATCTCTGACAGAAATTTCTAGTCTGTTCTGAGTATCTTTTTCTCAATTTCAGAAAACAATTTTTCAAAATTATTCTCTATTTTATAAAAAAAAAAAATTGCAATAGGAAGTGAATAGTACGCAGACAAAGATTTTCCTTATTGATCCGGCGAATCCATGTAGCTTAGAACGTTTTATATCGATTTTTCAAATAATTGACGCAGAGGAAATTCACTGGAGTTGAAGTAGCGAGTGATTCAATATTACACACAATTCTAAGCTTACCCCATGCAAAATGGTTCACAGTGACAAATAAAATTCTCTTAATTTTAAATGAGCACTTATAGTCGATTAGAATCCGTACATTCCCTCATAAAGTACTATGCATTATAAGTTTATGCCCTGGACAATTCACCATCAAATGTTGTCCGCTCATAAAAAGGGGATCTAAAAATTAATATGAAATTACCTAGATACGAAAACACTTAGAAAACGGCATAAAGCTAATGCAAAAAAAAAGTTATTTACAACAGCGGTTGCTTTACACATGAAGAACAAATTTTCATTGCAATTCTCTCTGACGATCACCATCACATGAAACAGCTCGCTTCTCAACATATAAAAAATGCAAAAATAGAATAAATGATGGCATACTTGTAGTTGAAATATCTGAAATCATCTTTGAAGCAAATCATTACGTAAAAAAATACAATTGCCTGAAAAAATGTTGTGGTAACAGAACTTCCAATCACTATTCATCAACTGAATGTAAGTTTGATAAATATAATAAATGGCCGAATAGATCCCTTTAATGATATTCCCGTGCATTACTCTGCTTGTCATTTTTTTGTATAAACTGTAAAAATATACATGAAGATAGTTACAGCAGCATGTGGATGCAAAGAACAGATAAACAAGGTGGAAGCATCGAAAACATGCCAAATTTTTATAAAGAAAATCACAAATCAATGTATAAATAAAACACTGTACTAAGATGATCGAATAGTTGGGCCGGGTGGTATAGGAAATATAGCCACCTCCACGACGCATGTCCAAGGTAGTTTTGAAAACAAGAGCTGTATTAAAAACAATAATTCGTTGTATGACCCAATAGAATGGTAATGCTGTTTTCTTGCTAAAAGTTGTCTGTTTTGCTCCAGCTATAGGGAATAAACATATTGTTTCATAGTTTAAATATGTTAAGCAGATAAATATAAAGGTCTAAGCAACACATTTAAATACTAACCAGCTCTGTAGGAATTTTAAAATTTTTTTGAAAAAATGTCAAAAAAAATGACAAATTTTACCCAAAATTTTGATTTTTGGAGCAAAAGCGCAGATTCAAGCCATTTTTTTTTCAGCAGTAAAATTTCACACAGTTGATGTACTAGTATAAAGGCAACTTTTGGCATCTACCCGTTTTTGATTTTCAAAAAAAAAATTTTTTTTCGCTCCACCCTACTGCTCAAGCTCATGCTCTATGGAGCCATGAAGTCAAATTATTTTACAGTGCCATTTCATTCTGTTGAAACACAATTTTCACTCAGTTTTTGCTCAATTGTTAATTAAAGCTCAAAAACACTTTTTTTTTCACAAAAATGCTAAATACATATTAAGTTTAATTCCATATTATAATTTTAAAAGAACGATGACGTATTCACTTCTTGCTGATATCTTTTATCAATTATAAGCACAATAATTTTTGACAAACATAATTCTACGTACTTATGTAAGAAGTATAAATCAATTGTTTAATTATTTCTTTATCAGATTTCTTCATGTTTGGACTCTGATAATTAAAATCATGTTTCGAAGTGAAATGGAATCATTTAAACACAAATTTACTTCCTTTTTTGTGTAACTAGAAAATAGCAAATTTTTCTTGATAAAATTGTAAAATTACTTTCCACAAACATTTTTAACATTTAAAAAATGCAATAGAATCATAAATTTAAAAAACCTGCTGATAATAAAACGATAAAAACTGTTGCTATTTGAGGCAAACAAATTTAATTTTTTTAATCAATCATTATTTGAAAAATTCGGATAATCTTCCTTATTATTATTATTATCATTAATGTAGTGCTAAAATTTCAGAATTTTATGTGATTCCTAAACAATGATCAAGATATCATTAACATTAGTGTAGCCTGTATTATCCTTATAATGAAAATGCTAAATAAAAATGCAATAAAGTTGTATATAAATGATACATTCCCAAGAAAATAAAATCAATTCATTTTACATTAAAAGTAAATAAAAAATTATAGTTAATAAGCTTACGTTTTTGGTAAGGTCACCATAACGAAGATTTTAGTTCGACTACACAAGATCTTATTTACGTTTTACACAACCTTAAATTTGTATTCAGATTTTCATATTATGATAAATAACAAGAATGCATATTAAGAATTTAAAAAAATAATTAACCCTTTTGGGTCCGAATTTTTTTTATCAGTTTTTAGAAAAAATTACTTTTACGTTAATAACCTTAATTCTAGCTATCCAAATGGATTAATTTTTGTTTAAAAAATATTTCATTGTCTGAAGGATAACGAATGTGTTTGTTTTGTGTACTATTCGATTAATATTCATATGCGAACAGGCTAAGGAAGAATTGTTTTAGATGTTTAGAAAATATTGTATTACAGTAGGATTTAACTTATATTACGACTTTCTAATATTTTTTGCGCTTTATTACACATGATTCTTTCAGAAAAGTAACTTTTATTTTAAATTTAAAGAGTGAAATATATGTTCAACATAAAAGAATCACAAACGGCCCAAAGAGAATTAAGCATACAATAATAATAATTATTATTACCAAATATTTAAAGATAAATGAAATCATATATTAAATGCACTGACATATACGAACATTACTACATGTAAATAGTTACAAAAGTATTTCTTAAAAAAAAATAATTCCATTAAAATACATGTACTATTAGTAGTACACTAGACCGAAAGGGTTAAGAATGAGCTCCAAATTTCAATTTCTAAGCATCCTAATCAGATTTAATTTACGTTTTTTGCTAGCAAATAAAAAAACGCTACGCATGGTTTCCTAATAGAATAAAAGAATGCCCATTATATGTTATCGGAAAACAAAATTTTGTGCGAAAAAAAGCTTTGAATAAGCGGCTGGTCAAACAACAAAACATCCTTCTCTCAAACAGTAAACAGATGTCACATTACATTGTGTAATAAAACTATTTTCACATATAGCATAAAATTCAACATATATAAGAACTTTTTCGTATTACCTTATTTATTTATTTATTTATTTTAGATATTAAATTTTGCTTTCATTTTCACTTTTTAAAACCTTGTTTGACTCCATTGCAATCTTCCAAATATTTATTTTAATTTATTCAAAAATTGTTGTGAGTTTTAGAATAAGATTGCCGAAACCAAGACTAAAATTCCTTGATTCAAAATACAGAAGTTGATGTCCTAAGCAAAAATGCCATTGCATCGTCATTCTCCACGCTGAGATATCCTGCGTCAAAACCGACGCTTGTGATGCAGGGGTCATTGGTGCGGTAGTTTCGACACTGTTGGCGTTCTTCCAACCGATCTGACTTAATTCCGCTTCAGCAAAAAACCGACTAGAGTTCTGCATTGGGTTTATTGTTGACTGATCTAAATATGCCGGAACCTACCCGCGTTTCCTATTGATTTTATTTCTTCAGGTTCGGACTGGAATCTATTAATAGTGTGTGAGATTCAAACCAATCAAATCAACCCGTTTTTCAAAAAAGTCTTGATTATTTAATATATTATATATATTAAATATACACACATACCGGATGTCCACTCGCAACAGTGGCCAATGGCTGATTCCGTAACCGTTACTGATAGACATGTAGTTCCAACTACAAAAACGTTTTAAAAGATTTAAAATAATATTTTACAAGTGATTTGTGTCAATATAAACATTTCTTTTAGATTGAAATATTTAGATTTTTAAACTATCCGCCGTTCTTATAAGTTATATTTAATAATTTTATTTTTCTGTTACACTGATAAGTAAGACAAAAAAAGTACCCTTGTTCCACGATTAAAATTGACCAAGTCATAGCTGTTTAAAATTGGAGCATATTTTATCCTGCAAATTGGGAGTCATTCACAAATTTAGTAGAAATATAATTTCGTCAGAAATATTTAAAAAAATGGTTGAAAGTAAAATTAAAATTGCAATATAAATTTGAAACGTTTAAACATTCTAAAATATTAATGCAAAATACACTACTTGTAATGCACATATGAGGGGGGAAACGAACATTTTAACTTTGACATTTATAATTTGTGAAAAATCTTGACATGATGGCTAAAAATGAAAGATAATTTTTCATTCAGCATCAAAAAATACGTAAAAATCAATTATCAGGAAGTTAAAAACAGAACATCACATCTATTTCATTGTATCAAATTTTCATTTTTTTTCCGTTAATTTTTAAATTTACGATTTGCAAAATTTTTTTATGCGATGGTAAAAAAATGAACGTCAATTTCGGATTCACTGGTACATACAAAATACATAAGAATCAATTATCAAAAACTAAAAAACATGAGCTAACCCACCTTTTGCAGGCCTAGTGTAGTCTAATAACATTTTAAAATATGTGTCTTTTGTAAAGAATTAAGGCTGTTAATTTTCAGCATTTTATTTAACAATTTTTTTCTTATATATTTATTACTAGTTGTATATTTTAAAATGATTAAATATTTCAAATTTATATTGCAATTTCAATTTTAATTTTAACCTTTTTTTTCTTTTTTAGTATTTTTAACGAAATTATTCTCCTACTAACTTGTAAATTTTTGAATAACCACCAATTTGCAGCCAAAAATCCAACTTTAAACACCTATTACTTGGTCAATTTTAATCGTAGATTAATGAAACTTTTTCTGTCTTACTTCTCATTGTAATAGAAAAATTTTACTAAATCTAACTTATAGGTCCGATAGGGCCATATAAAAATTTTAATTTTGTAATTAAAAAAAAAAATTATTGACCCAAATTTATTTACATCATTTAAAACATTTATGTAACCAGAACTATATGTCTATTATTAACAGATCAGAAATTAGCCAATGGCTACCATTGAGAAAAGACACCCTGTATAAAATAAAAGCGTGTATTTTAAGTCTTAAAACGGAAATATGTTTTGTACTATTTATATTCATATTTTTTTTTCATCTTAGTCGACGCTAAATTCTGAAAAAAAAAAAAAAAAATCCTGTCTTCTAGGTGTTATTATTATTATTATTATTTGTTTACGAGATCGAGTCGACTTTAAAAAGAATGTACTGGTATTTTTCATACATTTTATTGTATCATGTATTATTCTATGATATGTACATTTTGAAAATAATTTGCATTAGTTCTAGTATTGTTATACATGTTAAATCCAATGTTAATTGCTTTCCTAGGACCCAGCTAGATGTTGCGGGCCTGCAAAGAGTTCAAAAACATGGATATAGCGAAAATACGAATTAGAAACAGGAAACTTATAAATAGACATGATTGTTTCTATTTGCACGCACTAGGTGGCAGAACATCCTTGTTTCTTAACCTTGCTTTTGAAAAGGATGCTACAGTGAGATACTGGGGAGAAATGGATGCATCCGGTGGATTAATCCTATTTGCCAAAACATCCTTTCCATAAAACAGGTATGTAGGCGTTTTAATCAGTGTCTGAGCTATAGCATAATGATATGCAAAGCTACAGTGGAACTTCCCTCTAACGAAAGTCTTTATTTAATAAAGTTTTTTACTTAACGAAATTTTTTGCGAAACCTTGATTTTAAACACAATTAACATGTAAGAGGGGTGTAGTCGTAAACAAAAACAGAGGTTATACGCTCTAAGCAGAAGGTATACGCTCAAAGCAGAGGGTATACTCTAGAATGTACATATTATAATTTTTTGAGAAACAGGGGGTATACGGTGTTCCTTAACAAAATTAAAAGGCTATAAGGAGTATACCCGTACATCATCCACTACATCCCTGCATGTAAATTAATCTCCATATTGAGAAAAATATATTCTATATAAGTTGCCGTCTACAAATAATGTCACGATTGGAGTGGGGAAAGGGTTTTTATGAAATTGTGATACTTTGTGATAAGGAGGTGGGAGGGGTGTAAGAGCAAATGAGACGTCACACATTTTGGTTAAAATAAAAGCATTAAAAACCAGCAGATTAAATTTTGTAGTTATTTTAAAATGAAAGTATTTTGTTTTCATAAAGTAAAGATAAGATTTAAAAAGTACAATATATTAAATTCTATTGCAAGTTCCAAAATACTACTGTTTCCAAATTCTCTTTCATATTATTATTTTATTACTATTCTATATTATTTATGTTTTTTGTTGTAAATCTTAACATTATTTGTTACAAAATAAGTACATGAATCATTTTTATTGTAATACTCACAAATGTCATTAAAACAGTAGCTTAAAGTTTGAAATCTGATCTATAATGTAATATTTTGTTTCTGAACTCCAAGTATATATTTATGTAATATAGCGGGACATGTGAGAAGAGGGGGGGGGAGGGGGGAAGGGTAAACTATTTGTGAAGTGTGACACTTTATGACAAAGGTGGGTGTAGGAGGAGAGTAAAAAATATTCAATAAACGTGTGACATCATTTATGATAGCCCCAGAAAGTTCACTTTTGTGCATGTAAAACATTCCAAAGAGAGGGGTTGCTATTGCGATTGAGTTATAAATTTATTTCAGAGGATTATATAGAAATAAATTTATTTATTTAATCATTTGCATTCAAAAGAAAAAATGCTATAAAAAATCTCCAATATAATACGAATAGATTTCCAATTTTCACCATAAATGGTAAGAAGACGTGATTAGCAGTTTTGCTTTCTATTTATGGTTATTTACAGGCTTTTTACTGCGGCAATTTGGAGCTTTAAATGTATTAAGGGGAGGGGCGTCTTTTTGCCTTTTATTGGGCGACTGTAGACAAACTGACTCACTAGTTCATTGTCCAGAGTAGCCCATTTAGCATTTAATTGTTATGCTATTAAGAAATTTTCTTTAGCCCAAATATTATGTCAAATATGATGTGTTCATATTGAAAATTTCAGAATTTAACACAATTTCACTGTGAAGATGACTTCTTAAGCTTATTTTTTCACCATAAATGGAAAGAAGGCGTGATTAACAATTTTTTTCCATTTATGGTTATTTCCAGGCTTTTTTCTGCGGCAATTTGGGGATTTAAATGTATTAAGGGGGGGGGGGGAGGGTGTTCTTTTGCCTTCATTGGGCAACTGTAAACAAACTGACTCACTAGTTCGTTGCCCGGAGCTGCGATAATAATATTCAACAAATTTTAAATATATCTAAAATCAGTGTAGAATGACTTTATACTTTTAAGCTAAAGAGGTTTCCAAAGATACGTAATGTTGTAGGATCCACTGCTTTCGAAAACGTACACCGTGGAATTTGTATATTTTTAAAAGTTAATTCATCAAGAGAAACTTAGAGTTGGAGAGTTCACTTGTTTTTAATAATATCTAAATAATATAATTTTAAACAATATTTTTAATGCAACTACTTGATCACTTAATGTATTCAATTATAGCATTTTAAAAGTAGAAAATTGGGTTTATCTGTTTCAGACTTACAATTTTTAGTTGTTAGGTTTACTGGATAGGTAAAAGAAAATCACCAAAATAATTTTATACAATTATCTCAATTTCACATGAATTAATAACCATATTATTGAAGATATTAAAATTTTAAAAAGCACAAAAGTAATTGAGCTATTTTCTTGTATTAAAAATTTAACAAAATATATTAGAACATTTTAATATAGCAGTTCTAAATTTAAATTAAGGAAGGAAACATTGTTCTATATTTTTAAGTTTTTTTATGGAAAATTTCTTTATTAATTCATATAAAAGTATGGTTCATTGTGACTCTTTTGGAGACGTTTCATTATAACCAATTTATTATATCGATTAAAAAAATATTCAAAAATATGTAATATTGTATAAAACAGAAAGTGTTGCATAGATTTAATAGTAATTGCCTTATCTTTAAACGTCATTTGTTTGTTCCTTTATATCGCAAAACTTTATTAAAAAAAAATATAAAACTCAAAAAAGCAGATTTTTTCTGTTCTTCGTTGAAAACAACAACTTCATCTAAATTACATTTTGAGAATAGGATTTAAGAATGAAAACACTTTTAAATTTATATTTGTGAGTATCCACAAAACGTTAAAATAGTTTAAAATAAATACACGACAATCATTTTTGAAATGCATGGCAATATATTGTACCATCATAAAATATTAGATTTTTCTGCTGATATTATTTATTAACTGTGGGTTATTTTTTAAAAAAAATTATTTCAATTGGAATGAAAAGTATTTAACTCTATGATTAACCTTACCTAAAACAAAAACCTTGTAAAATGTTTAAACTTGACATTTTTTTAAATGCGTTTCGAAAGGATGTGTCAAAGTTGCAATTCTACCTTGGTCTGTGTCGCATTTTCCACATAGGTTTTTAATTAATACCTTAGATAAATTATCTTCAGTTATTTCCAAAATCATTTTCAACAATCATTTGGTAAGTTTGCATCGATAGAAATTTCGAACGCCCCTTACTGTTCCGCTTAGCGTCCGGGAAGTACAAATTCTGCGTGATGGAAAGTTGAAACAAATATTTTCTCTAAGACCTCTCTTTAAGACTTCTGTGACCTGGGATAATCGCTGTAATTTTACTGTAAGGTTTAAAAAAAATCTACTGACTCTTTTTTTTTTTTTTTTTTTTTTTTTTTTTTCAGGATTTTAATTTGAGTATATTCGGAAATAGAGTGAAGAGGTGGGGAACGTCTGACCACCGCGAACTGATATATCCATTCACTAAGCTGTGGGTTTCAGTGCAAGAGAAGCATTATTTTAAAGTAATATAATTTTACTCATATCATCCAGTTTTAAGGAATTAAGTTATAATGATTAGTTTTAAGGATTACATCCGTATACGTAATTTAAAAAATTATATCAAGTTAGAAAAAAAACATGCCTTTTTAATAATAAAAAAAATAATTACAGCAAAAACAACATTAGAATTTTGTGCTTTTGCTCAGCGGTCAGAGAGTTAAAGTACATTTTCAACGGTATCTCTGGAAAGTTGCAATTCCATAAGGGGGTCTATTTGAGAAATTTTTATAGGTCCTTGTAGGGTAAAATTTCCAGCTAGAAAAATTTTACTTATCCATTTTTGAATTAAACAAAAAAAATCCATATTGATATCTGCAAAACTCAGATGTCTGTTTTAATAATTTCGTGAGATTTCAAAAGATCAAACACAAATTGAAATGCGTGTATTTTAGGAAACAATTGAAAAGTTTTCGGGAAACATTCATTTTCTTTTATTTATAGAGTCAGAATTTTGATTTTTATTTGTGATGGTTAACCACATAATTTGTAATCAGAATCTCATAAGACTTCTTACGAAATTTAAAAAAAAAATAAAATAAAAAAATTCAGAGTATCTTAAAATTGTTATAACTTGAAACATTATTTCTCGAATTGATTTTTTTTTCATTTAATGAAATAGAAATGTATAGGTTTTCTTCATTTAATTAAATAGAAATGTATAAGTTTAATTCAGCATTTAAAAAAATATTAATTAAAAAAAATTAAATAGCATTTTTTTTTTCAAATTTGCCGAATTAAAACTTATGCAAAATATTTTTTAAAGATATATTCTCTAGGGTATAGATATTAAACTTGTTTAACTCATGCCATATTTTCTTATAGAAATCTGGTACACAGTCAAAGTTACAAAATTTATATTTATTAGAACTATAAATTTATTTTATGCACTTTATGTTTCAAGTCAAAAATGGCTTATAGGTATGACGCAAAAGGAAACCATTTTCACGAGCTATGTACTTAATTTTATTTAATTCATTATCTAGATTCTGTGATTTTGTGCATATTACAAATTTTTGCACAGGCCGAATTTTGTTCACAAAAATTCCCATTTTTTAAAGATACAATTAAGATTATTTTTAAGAATACTACATACATATTTATAAGAAAATTTTACAGTATATTTAGATTGATAAAATGTTCACATGACAAAAACATAACTCCCATACTACCTACTAATTCTCCGTAATATGTAGATGAATTTGAACCAGTTAACCTCTTTAAAACCAGAAAACTTATATAATGAATTTTCGGCTTTTTAATTTAAAGGTTTTAAGTAGAATTTATTTGATTGAATTTCCTAAAAGAGTTTGCGGTTCGAATAGGGATGAAATGGGCTTGAATAAATACACTTATAGCGTAAGATTAATGGGAGCTTTGCATCTATTCAAAAAATACACAAAAGCAACGTCAATGATTATTTATAATCTGAGACTATTATATTGGAATAAAGATTTATTTTTTTAAATATTGTCATTTTGAATGAATGAAAAATAGATTTTAAAATATTATAACTTTTGAGGCTGTATAGTAAAAAGTAGATTTTTAAAAATATCTCTGTGTAATTTAATAAAATATATTTCCTAAGATTCGTTAACAGAAGTTTCCTTATCAGTTTTACTATTTTTACAAAACTGATTGTGTGCCAGATATGTCCTGAGAACAATAAAGACACTGCCGAGCCAGCAGACCGTGCCAGTAAAGGGCCTAGCATCAAGCTCGGGCTTGTGCAGACCTCTAGCACTTCTCTTAAACCAGTTTACGCAAAAATCTATACGCTGTTATTTTATATCTAAAAGTTAAGGCATTGTCTTAGATCGACTTTTAATAATGTGTAAACTTATTGTCAATTCCTAAATCGATTGATATCGCGTCGCTCAGAAGTATGCTTCAGTGGTTCAAGTCACGAATTAATATCCATGTGAATTTTGCAGATATCAACTTTTAATTCAGGAAAGGATAAGGAAAAATTTCCTAATTGGAAATTTTATCCTGTCACGGCCGAGTGAAAATTTATGTTTTGTATTTTATCAGAAAGACCTTTTATAGAGTTGCAGCTTATCTCATTAAATTTTGCATCTTTTTAAATTAAACTCTGCAGTTGGAATTATGTGCCAGGAGGCAATATTTAAGGAGATAATCTATTGTTTCGATAATTATGAATCACACTGTACATATACTATATATAGTAACTTAACACTAGAACGCCCGAATGGAGTCGGATCGACTTCAACTATGTGATTAAATTTCAATTCGAACATGACATTTTTTCTTGAAATAATTTAAATTTAATCCACGCAGATTTACGTTAAATAAATCAATTAAATAATTTTGAATAAAAATTCCGGTGAGAAATATTATTATGAAATTTGAGTAAAATTTTCGAACGTTAATCCTTTACATTTTTTAAAATATTTGTGAGGGGCTAACAATTCATAAATACGTGTATCGATTGCATCTAAAAATCTGACAAGTTTGAACTTTTAATACTCCATAGTTTTTGAGAAAAACGCTCTCGCATACGGACAGAGAGGCACACGAGTGGTTCCGTTTTTACTTTTTAACCCTTTCCGGAAAGGGCAAATTGTATAATAAAATGAGAAATTATCATCTGACACCGTAATTTAGAAATAACTTTTTGAGAAATTACGAATCCCTTAATTTAAGCTTCTACTGTAAAAACAAAATTTTACTAAAATATTATTGGTGCCGTTTGCAAATTTGGAATTAAAATTAGGTATCCCGGACCGGCCACAGTGTACTGGAAAGGGTTAAATGCAAAAGGATAAGACTCGGTTCTTAGAAACAATTGAATTGCTATAGTAAAGGCACAGAGTGGCAAAGTAAGTTCCATTTTTTTTAATGCTCAAAAACAAAAAAAATTCCGGACTTCTTAATACAATAATTTCGTATTCGGTAAAATTAGATTCGGGTGCTATTTTGTGAAGGTTTCGTGTAATTATCACTTATAGTGTAAAGGGACTTATAGTTGAAAATAAACTGCTTTCTACTCTTTATTTAACTTCTAAAAAAAATAAAAAAGAGCATTGCAGGCCAGCGTGCCCCACTCAATGGGCCAACCTACCCCGTGCACGGGGTAAGTTGGCCCACATGACATCACACCATAACTAAATTCATAAAGTTCTTAAAATTTCATATTAACTAAAAATAAGCGTTTTCCCCACTAGTTAAATGTACTAGATATTGTTAAAAAAATACTACATTTGAAAATAAACAAAATTTATATATTGAAAAAAATGAAATAAAAAAACTGGGCTAACAGGTCCCAGTCTCCCCTACAGATTGATATATCCTAGATCAGGGTTGGTGAACCTATATCACGCGGAAAGAAATTTTTGTCACGCCGTTCATTGAAGTTTTAAAGCAGAATTCAGCCAAATTTCCAAAATTCATTATCTCATTATTCTTTTTTGTTATTATTAATACACAAGCTTCACTGAAAATAGCTATTCTTTTTTATTATAAGTAGTTGTGTACATATCATATCACTGAATTTCCCATCTAGAAATACTTGATTTTATCTCCTCCCTATTTGCTAGATTTCGTTATACTGGTGATTATTGGCAAATAAGGCAAGAAATCTGGTAAATCAAATTATTATTTGCTGTAATCTTTCCTAATTTTCTGCATAATTTAACGCATTTTGATCTGCGTATGTGGCTTTATTTAACTTTTCTAGAATTCTTTTTTAAATTTTAATCAATTAAATGAAGAAATCTATTAATAAAACTAATAATTGACGCTTTTTTCAGGTAACTAATGAAAAAAATAATTGTATTATGAAATGAAAATTATATTTCCCCTATAATTATTTGTAATTGATTAATCTTTGTTATCAATTAATCTTTTCATGTGAAAAATTATTTTGGTTCAAAATTTTCTATATTATACTTTATTTAACATAATGCTTACATTGGTATTACTTTCAGGTATGTTAGTTACAATTATAAAAATAGAATAGCAATAAATATTTTTCATACTGTTTTTTATTATTTTTTGATTTTTAGAGCTAAAATAATTCGCTTATAATTTCCTGCTTGTTTGCCAGAATGTGTGTGTGTGTGTGTGTGTGTGGAGGGGCGGGGGTGATTGTTGACACACCATTTTCCTATTAATTTTTTTTTTTTTTTTTTTTTTTTTTTTGAAAGAAATTGACACGCAGATTTGAAAAGGCTCACCGACCGAGACTATCCTCCTATTAGAGGAGACCTATTAGAGACTTATCCTCCTCAATCCTGGAACAAATATTACAAAGGATAACAAAAGCCACTTTAAAATTACAATAAAACATCTTCAAAGATTTCAGACGACATCAGGTCTGAAGAGTATAAACTCCTCGGCTATTCAACATCTCATTTTGACGATTTTTTATTTGTCTGCTTGCATAATTTTTGGAGTAAAAGATACTTCACTGTTCAATCAGCTTACAGTGGGTTGCATATCTGCATCATGACCATTATTGTTCTGGTTCGTGAATTTATGTTAAATATCGTTCCGGTTAGAACAATTATTAAAACATATTGTCGCAATTTTGTACACTACTGGCCATTAAAATTGCTACACCATGAAGACAACATGCAACAGACGTGAAATTTAAACGACAGGAAGAAGATGCTGTGGTATGCAAATGATTAGCTTTTCAACGCATTCTGACAAAGCAGGTGCCGGTAACGACACCTACAATGTGTTTAAATGAAAAAAAATTGTTCAGCTGGTTTTGCACATAGAAATTGCATTTTAGTATTGTTGCCTGGTGAAAAATTGTTGTGGTGCCTCAGTGTAAGAAGGAGAAATGTGTACCAGCATGCTTCTGACCTTGACAAAAGTCGAATTGTAGCCTACCCGGCAGGCCCGGACTGGCCAGGTCGGCTGGTCGGCGATCGCCGAGGCCCCCCGGCCCTAAGGAGCCCCGGAGGTGCAACTCAAAAAAGGAATATACGATTTTATAATTACTACTTACATAAGAAAAAAAATGAGTATTTACCAATAATAATATGCGTTTACAATAAATTTTAAACAATTGATAGTTTTTCGTGGTAACTTATATAGTTTCGTCGTGTCCTATCATGTCGTTGGACAGACGGAATAGGGCTACTGACAGATACATTTCCCTTTCTGCAGTACTCATAGAGTCAGATTTGAGTGCTTCGCGACACTCACTTGCCAATCTTGTATAGTATGGTTGTAACGAGTGCAATTTCACAGTTTGGTCAACAAGAAGTAGTTGTACGAAAGAGACAGTACATAAAGGAGAGAAAAAAAATGAGAAAACTTTTAAACATTGAAAAATGTTTAAAAACTTTTAATACTTGGTTAAGTAGTAAGGACGACCCAATTCCACTCAATTTCCACAAAAAAAAATAGTTTTTCTTAACATGTAATTAAGATCCTTTTAAAGAATTCTGCATACACATTTACCAAATATTTTATATTTTAAGACTACACTTTAAAATCATGATATTTTCTCATTATAGAAAATAAACGATAATAACATTAATGATTACTTAGAAGCGTAGATTTTTGAACATCCAAATAAAGATTAATTATAAAATTAATGTAGTTTAGATTTAAAAAATAATAAAAAAAAAATAGTAAAAACATGATTAACTTTTGAAGATGAATTATACAAAAATATATTTGTGAAAATATTTCTCTGTCATTCATTAGAGCTTCTTTCAAATCCAAAGGAATTAGTTCCTGACACATTTCTAAATTCATTTTCTTCGGAAATGCATAAGTTTTGCTGTTTTTTTTTCTTCTTCAAAACCTATGTAATCTAATAGTGTCTTCCATTTTTTGATAAAGACATTATATCTTTTAGAAATATTGTCAAAGTTAGCATTTTGAATTGAATTTTTGGAAGCGATATCATTGGAACGGAGAAAAACCTGCAGTCACGTGACAAAAATTCCCTACCATTTGATAATTTATTTACCAAAAATGGAAAAATTATTCTATTTCCAAATCCTTTAATAGTCACGCATGTCACTTTTATGCATTTACAGTGAAAAATTAGTCAGAAAGTTTCACGTTATTGAAAAGTGGATTGAAAACCACCCTAAGTTATACTTCCAAAGATTCCATTAACAGAAGTTTATTATCGCTATTAATATTTTTAAAAACATAGTAACTGCCCTACACATTCTAAGAACATTTAAATTCAGTTCTAGCCCGACTCTACTTACGTGCGTAAAAAAATGCACACCTGATCACGGCCTTAGGTATGAATCTGCTGAAATAATTAAACCCTGCCTCTGACACCGCATAACTGTCCGATGCCCGCGTTTTTGTTTGGATGGTGTCAAACTAGCATCAGCTCGTGACGCACATTTATACTCATTCTCGCGAAAGTCATTCACTGAAAGCAGATCATATTTTATCGTCTTCGTTTAAGTTTTTACATCGGATCGGCAAATTTCCTAATTTTTTTTTCTTTTTTTATCGGCACAGCACTCCCGCTAAATTTATTTGCCTGATCGGCCAGCAGACCGGGCTGGATACGGATCTCGTGTTAAACCTGGGCCCATGCAAACCTCTACAACAAATTATAGGTTCAATGTTCTGTAATATTATTTTAAAAGACCCATATGATAGCATAATATTCAGCATGATGGTAGGTAGTACTCCAGATATAGCTGTTACGAGTTGGCAGTTTGCGTTAGCTATGGCTCCATCAGTGGCCGAAAGGTTCTGTACGCTAAACTGGTAGACGGTAGGTGCTGGGTTCGAACCCAATCGCGACCGTCGGCCTAACCGTTCGGAGTTTTTCGTGGTTATCTTCGAACCTTGCATTTCCTTGCGTAAATACGGGTTAGGTTCCCTTAGAAAGACCTTCCACGGAGGGCACCCTCTCCTCTTAGGGCCTATATCCCACGTGTAGACAATTGGCCAGCATAACTCAAACAAACAAACAAAGCGTTCTTCAAGGAAAGGTATATGAAAGACTTTTAGGAAAACAGATTCTCTAGTAAGCAGAAGATTCACAGTTCGAACCGTAATGCTGAAATTTGAAGTTTTCATACTAATTAGGGAACTGCAAGAAGTGTAAGTC
Source organism: Maratus speculifer (assembly GCA_964019185.1). NCBI lineage: Eukaryota > Metazoa > Arthropoda > Arachnida > Araneae > Salticidae > Maratus > Maratus speculifer. The sequence continues at coordinate 46,915,851 of OZ025290.1, read as the reverse complement.
ACCGATTTTAACGAAAGTTGTATTGTTGGAAAGATCTCATTATGAGGAGTAAAAAACTGTATGGGACTACCCATCGGAAACGAGTGGTTTTTGAGATATCTGACAATTTATGTAAGGTAGCTAGTGCATACTTACTGGGGAATTGCTAAAAAATTAGTTTAGATTTTGACGAAAGTAATATTGTTGGAAAGATCTTAAAAAATTCAAAAGAACTACCCATCGAAATGAGTCGTTTTCGAGATATCCGATAATTTAAGCCACGTAGTTTACGTATACTGGGCTAGTGCATACCTAACAGAGGACCGCAAAAAATTGTTGTCTCGATTTTGATGAAAATGTTGTCGTTTGAAAGATATCATTTTGAGAAGGAAAAAACTCAATGGAGCTTCGAAAATGAGTTGTTTTCGAGATATCGGACAATTTATGTAACTTAATGCAATTTCCCAGTAAGTGTGCATTAGCTACGTGATACAAATTGTCGGATATCTTGAAAACGTTTCATTTCCGACGGGTAATTCCATTGAGTTTTTTAATCCTCCCGATAATACCATTTCAGCGATACCACTTTCGTTAAAATCGAGACCAAAATTTTTGCGGTTTCCCGGTAAGTGTTCACAAGCTACGTACAGTAAATTGTCGGATATCTTGAAAACGGCTCATTTCCGACGGGTAGTTCATTGAGTTTTTTACTCCTCACAACTTTCCAACGATACCACTTTCGTCAAAATCGGTGACTTACACTTTTTGCATTTTCTTAGTAAAATAGAATTTAAATAAAAATCGTGCTTTTTACCGATTTAAGGGTTTATATTATTTTTTTATCACTAATATTCATATATACATATATATATTTAATTACAATTTTCTTTCTATTGTAAAAATGAGCGATTTATTCATGAATCAACATTTTAAATTTCGTTTAAACATTTCTTTTTTTGTTATTAAAAATTTTAAATTTTATTTATATCTCGGCTATTTTTCTTTTTATTTTGCGTTTTTAAAGAATTTTGAATTTTGAATTTTATTTAAATAATTTAATTTGAAGATTTTTAATTTAATTAAAATAAATAACTTCCTTTTACTTTAAATTTATTGATTCTACCATCTATGTAAGTATTTAATAATTATAAATCAACAATTTGTATTTATTAATTAAAGAGAAGTTTTTTTTAAAGATATATTAAAGGAAATACTCTGAGAGATCTGCGATCCCACTTTTTTTTATTACTGTTATCTCACTTTTAATATTTACTTAGGTATCACAGTAGGATATAGATTATTATGACTTCGACACAGTCATTTGATTGCCGAAAACTGAAAATATACCTCACGCTCATTTTTAAGTAATAACCACTTAAAAGGAATAATTCTTATTTTTTTTAGCATGGAATTAGTTTAAGTATGGTGTATAAAGAAATATAAATATATATTGTGAAAGTAAGTTAACATTACAAAAAGTTTACATTTTACATAATTATTTTCCAAGTGACAAAATAGCCTAAATATAGTTTTTTGCCATCCAAGCCTAAATTTAAAAGTAAAATATAATATATTGTTTTCGGTAAATTTCCCGAAAGGGGCCCCTTTTCAGTCTCTAGCCGAGGGCCCCCAAAGGAGCCAGTCCGGGCCTGCTACCCGGATTGCGGTTTTTTCGTATCGCAGCAACGCTTCTTGCGTTGGTCAAGATCCAATGGCTGTTCACAGAATATGGAATCGATGAAGTCAGGACGGTAATAGGGAACGATGTACGGGATCTTAACGGCCCCCTATCACTGCCGAGAAGGCATACATATTATCTGCATGGCCGTAATGGATCGTGCAACTACGTCACGAGGCCTGAGTCAAGAACTGGGGTCATTTGCAAGAAAAAAGTGCCTGCACGAACAGTTCGACGACGTTTGCAGTAGCATGGACTTTAAGTTCGGAGACCATGGCTGCAACTTCCCTTGACGAAGCGTCATAGACAAGAGCGCCTTCAATGGTGTGATCAAGGAAGAACCTGGATACACGAATTTCGAGAAGTCATTTTTTCAGATGAATTCAGGTTCTATTTACAACATCATGATGGTCGCATTCGTGTTTGGCGGCATCGTGGTGAACGAACATTGGCAGCGTGCATTCGTCTTCGACATACTGTCCCATCACCTGGCGTGATGGTATGGGGTGCCATTGGATACACGTTTCTGTCATCTCTTGTTCGCATTGACGGCACTTTGAACAGTGCACGTTACATTTCTGATATTTTACGACCCGTGGCTCTACACTTTATTCGTGACCTGCGAAACCCTACGCTTCAACAGGATAATGCCCGACCGCATGCTTCCGTAATTGTATGGACCTTCCTCGATACGGAAAATGTTCGAATTTGCCCGGGCCAGCACGTTTCCCAGATCTCTCACCAATAGAAAACGACTGGTCAATGGTCGCCGAGCGACTGGTTCATAACCATACGCCAATCACTTCGGTTGATGGACTGTGGCATTGTCTTGAAGCTGCATGGGCATCTGTACCTGTACATGCCATCCAATCTCTATTTGACTCAATGCCCAGGCGTATAAGTGCTTTTATTGTCTGAGCGAAGCGAAGTCTTTATACTCAGAGATACGTAACGATATTAAAAGTCAAAAAAATTCTTTCGTCAAGCAAATCTCAAAAAGTACTTGTCGGATTTTGATTCTGTTTGTACCAATAGGTACCTATGAAGGTAATCTGGTGAATGCACCATCTACGAAAAATTAGTTCCAAATAGTTTAAAAGTTATATTTAAAAAACTGATAAAAAAACACAATTTATTTGCTTACGTCAGAGAAACTTGGCGTGCGTCATTTTTCACCTGCTGGATATTTTCATAGACAGCTGAACCAGAACACATGGAGTAAATAGTAATTGCCTGAGCGAAACGAAGTCTTATACACATAGTACGTAACGATATTAAAAGTAAAAAAAATTCTTCCGTCAAGGAAATCTCAAAAAGTACTTGACGGATTTTGATTCTGGTTGTACCAGAAGGTACCTATGAAGGTAGCCTACTGAATGCACTTACTACGAAAAATGAGTTCAAAATAGTTTTAAAATTATATTTAAACAACTGATAAAAACACACAATTTGGCTACATACGTCACGAAAATTTAATGTGCGTCATTTTCACGAGCTGGGTGTTTTAATTAGATTTCCAAATTGAAGCACATGGAGCAAAGAAAATATGCAAACAATTTTCATTTAAGTGCAAAAAACATTATTTAAACTTAAAAAACAAACTGAAAAAAAATCTTTTTTTTTTCCCGTTAATTGAAAATAAAGAGACCATAATTCTTAGCAAGGCTAACTTATCATAATATATGATAATATGATATTATGATAAGGGGGCCTTGATTCTTAGATGCGATAATTTTTATAATTGCGTTTTATAATCGGCATTAGCATCTTTTATATTTCGCGCGTGCAAATTGGAAACAATTCTTTCGTGTTTAAATAAAATACGAGTTTAAGACTAGCGTCTATACCCCGCCCCAAACTTTGGCTCATATCACAAATGCACCCAAGAAAATCCCCATGCTGCCGATATTTTCCCTTTTTAAACTGAAAATATGGTTTCTTGCTTTCCCTTTTTCATACGGAAAATATGGTTTTTTGCCGTTTTTTGACGATACTACAATTAAACAAAGAAACAGATAGAGAGACAAACATACAAACAGACAAACAAACAGACAGAAAACAAACAAACAAACAAACCGACAAAAATCCAAAGAAATAAACAAACAAACAGACATAAAACAAACAAACCGACAAACAGATAAAAAACAAACAAACAGACAAACAAACAAATAAACTGACAAAAAAAAACAAACAGACGTAAAAACAAAGAAACAAGCTGACAAACGAACAAACAGACAAACAAACCAACAAACAATCAGACAGACAGACAAAAACAAACAAACAGACAGACAGACAAAGAAACAAACAGTCAAACATACAGACAAACAAACAGACAGAAAAACAAACCGACAAACAGACAAAAACAAACAAACAAACAAATAAACCGACAAAAAAAACAAACAGACGTAAAAACAAACAAAAAACAAACCGACAAACGAACAAACAGACAAACAAACAAACCAACAAACTATCAGACAGACAGACAAAAACAAACAAACAGACAGACAGACAAACAAACAAACTGACAAACAGACAGACAAAGAAACAAACAGTCAAACATACAGACAAACAAACAGACAGAAAAACAAACCGACAAACAGACAAAAAACAAACAAACAAACAAATAAACCGACAAAAAAACAGACGTAAAAACAAACAAAGAAACAAACCGACAAACGAACAAACAGACAAACAAACAAACCAACAAACTATCAGACAGACAGACAAAAACAAACAAACAAACAAACAGACGAACAAACAAACTGACAAACAGAGAGACAAACAGACAAACATACAGACAAACAAACAAACAAATCAACAAACGAACAGACAGAAAAACAAACCGATTAACAGGCAAACAAACAGAAAGACAGACAGACAAACATCACTGTATACCTGAAACTCGCTGTGCAGGAAACACTAAAATGGACGAAACTCGCCAACGGCGCAATCACAAACTTGTGTATGAGCGCTGCGCGCCCATTAAAACCAAAAAACATCACTGGATCCACGAAACTCGCTGCGCAGAAATCACTAAATGTACGAAACTCGCCAACGCCGCAATCACTAACGCGTGTATGAGCGCTGCGCGCCCATTTAAACCAAAAAAATCACTGGATCCACGAAACTCGCTGTGCAGGAATCACTAAAATGTACGAAACTCGCCAACGCCACAATCACTAACGCGTGTATGAGCGCTGCGCGCCCATTTAAACCAAAAAAACATCACTGGATCCACGAAACTCGCTGTGCAGGAGTTACTAAAATGTACGAAACTCATCAACACCGGAATCACTAACTCGTGTATGAGTGCTGCGCCCCCATTTAAACATGCAAAAAAAAGAAAAAAAAAAAAAAAAAAAAAAAAACACTGGATCTTCGAAACTCGCTGTGCAGGAATCACTAAAATGTACAAAACTCGCCAAACCCGCGTTAACTAACGACATTAAAACCGAAAAATTAATCTCTATATGTACGAAAGTCGCATGGAAGAAATTTCTAAAATGAGCAATTCAAAATTGTTGTTATTAACGCAGATATCAAACTATTAAATCCCATTATCGGCAGCATGGGGATTTTCTTGGGTGCATTTGTGATATGAGCCAAAGTTTGGGGCGGGGTATAGACGCTACTGAGTTTAAGTTGGATTAAAAGTGTTTTAACCTCTTGAGGGGCGCCATTTGCAGTCTGCAAACGGCTAATTTTAATACTTAAATTGCCAACTGGTACCAGTAATTTTTTTAGTACAATTTTGATCCCATAATATACGTGACGAAACGGTTTAGATAATTTTCAATTAAATTTGTTCGTAAATATCGGTGGGAATTAATTATTTGATCATTTTTGAAGCAGAAATGCCTTGCCCCTGAAAGGTTTAAGCAATGTATCGTGTTTAATGCGATTGAATGAGACATTCCCGATCATTCATTATTGGCATTTAATCTTATATTTTGGCGATACTTTTTTGGTCGTCAGTATAATCAAGTAGTACCAAAAAAAAAGAAACAATAGTTGAAGCAATAAATAAAAGTTATAAATAATAAACATATTAAAAATTATACATAAAACAATAAATCGAAAATATTAACACTTACAGCAATATTCAAAATCAAAGTTTTCATCAATTTGGTGACAGAAAAAATCGCGCCAACTTGGTACGTATATGACATCTACGCCATATTTATGTGTAAAAATAAGTATAAACGTTCATCAGATATGAAATCTGACTTTCTGAAGCCCAAATTGGACGAAGATTTATAAAAATGCCGAAGTGAAGATATTAAAGGAAAAGTATCATGAAAACGGGACAGAAATATCATATACGTATTTGGGGTACTACTTGGTTATGCCGTCGACCAAAAAAAAAAAATATCGCCAAATTATAAGATTAAATTCCAACAATAAATGGCCTTGAATGTTCCATGCAATGAAATTAAACAAGATACACATGTTTAAAACATCATAAAGTGATTTTTATTTCAACTTTTATGAATGTTTTACTAATTTAATTGTTCTTCTGTTGTTTAAACTAAAAATTTAGTCAACATATATAAGTTGGCTATTAGTTTGGCGATTTGTATCATTTGGCGAAATTAATCGACGGGATAACTAAGTAGTACCGTATTTAGTTTGGCGAAAATTTGGCGAAAATCATTTTTTAATTATTTTCTATTATATTAAAAAGGAAGTAACAATAAATAAAAACACGACTAAATACAGATTAATTTAATATAGGAAAAAAACAATTGTCGGGTTACCATGTCATGCAAAATAACGATAGTTCGATGCCAATTATGTGGAAGAGTTCCAAGTCCTGTTCTGGCATTTTTAGTGAAATTTTATTTTTTATTTTTTTATTTTATTTCATTTTATATTATTTATTTATTTTTATTTTTTTTTGCATTAAATGAATCGGTTCCTTTTTTGATTTCCAACAAAGTTGAAAAGTGTTTATGCATTCGGTTTGTCTGTCCGTCTGTCCACACTTTAACATCCGTAAATATACTCGGATTTTTTATGCAATTGGTAAACCTTATTTAGGGACTCCTAAGCATGTTTGGTATTATATATGAAGTATGTGAGATTAATAGTTTATTTACAGGGACACCCAAAAGTTTTCCATTACATTATGGTCTATAAGAAAAATCGATAACAGAGTATTTTTATGAAACTACACTATTGCAAAGTATTGAAACTTATATAAATCGATGAATTTTATTACGATTACGTTTGAACAAGACAATCATATAATTTTTAATCCGTTTACAGGGACACTCAAAAGAAATCGGTTACAATATTGTCTTTGAGCAATAATTGCTGGTCATGTGTTTTCAATTTCGGCATGTGCTTTGAAATTTAACTATTTTTTAGGTGCATTCGTAATTATATAAATACGTAGTACCTATAGTCGTCGTCTGAACCGTCCGTATCTCTGTCCGCATAGAACAGCACGAAAACTATCGAATCGAATCGTTTTAAATTTTAAATATATATTTGTTTCTGAACTTTGTTGAGTTATTTTAATTTTTAGTAAAATTGGATAAATAGTTCGAATACAGAAACAGTCAAAAATATTCTATTACATTATGGCCGATGGGATGAAAGAATTCCAAGAACATTTTAATGATGTTACGCGCCCATCGAAACCTAATGAAATTGATATGCATTTATAAGGAGCACTAGAATATATATTTTGTAGAGCATGCAGCGAAAAGAATATTTATTATTCATTTGCAGGGCACCACAAAAGAATTAAATAACAAAAAGGCACGGGGGAAGGGACATTAATTTTTCAACTTTACTAATCTGGGGATTTTATCATTTTCTCAATTGTCACTAGGAATCTTTTTAAATAATTACTTTTTGGGGTAAAACTCGAGTTCATGTTGGCGTATTTGAGCGAGCATGTCTAACGTAAAAGTATGCGCAGATTTATAAGTAATTTGTGGTGACATTTTTACAGCTTAAAGCTTACGGAGACGAGATATTCAGATCTCGTTCGTAACTATACTATAGGCATTACATATTCTTTTTATTTAATATATGCTGCAGTGAAATACTGCTTAACTTCATGAGAACAAGTTTGAAAAGAAAGAAAAACAGTGCATGTAGTGGCCAGCAGCACAATCCATTTAAATCCGATTGAGCATATCTGGGACACACTCGAACGACGTAATGCATTTCTTTGTTGGCGTCTTCGGGATTTTTATATGTCATTTTTTAAATAGAGAATTCCTAAATCCCCATCGAGAACCTCATCGTATCCATAGAAAACAGATGTAGATATTATATTATCAACTATTCTGTATTAACTATCTACACACCATGTAAACAAATTCTCTCATTCTACTCAACTATCATGATTTATGCAATTTTTTGTGTTGTTTATATTTTTTACATCATTTCAAAGCGTTCAAATTCCGATTCAAGATATTTTAGTGTTTTATCATTTGCATTACTTTTAATGCATTAGTTACTTTCAATTTTATACCCATACATGGCTGATTTGAATAGTTTGCTTTCCCATTTTTTAACCGTGTATAGGAATTTTTGCATAATATTTTGCATTTCTACCATTTACTTTTCTCATTTTTGACATTTAAATTTGTGGCACTATATAACCAATTAAAAATAACGGTACTTCTAGGTTATCCCGTCGACCAATTTCGCCAAATTATACAAATCGCCAAACTAAAAGCCAAATTATACATGTTGACATAATTTTTATTTTGAATAACGAAAAAACAAATAATTAGAAGAATATTAATAAAAATATCAATAAAAAGTCGAAATAAAAATCACTTAATGACATTTTAAACACGTGAATCGCATTTAATGTCATTGAATGTGACATTCACGATCATCCATTATTGGCATTTAATCTTATTGTTTGGCGATAATTTTTTGGTCGACGGGATAACATAGAAGTACCAAAAAACATATCATTTTTTATTAAATTTTTAGAATATAGACTTTCTATTTGGAAAATATTTGGTAGAGAATTGGGAAATCTGAAGTATATCTGAATGTTTTTGCCACGATGACCAACAAAAAAAATATTAAAAACTAACAAAAAATTAATAACTCAATAACAAATTGTGGTACAGGTTTCAAACAAGTTGCATTTAAAGGTAATTTTTTTTCTTTATACGACGGTGTGCAATGTTTAGAAATTAAAAAATTTGCAGTACCGAAAATTGTTAAACTGAAATTTCATTTAATATTTGTTTATGATTGGCTCAGGAATATTAACGTGTATCTAAATGTCCAGGCGTATTAATATAACTCTGTTATTACGTAAATTACGTTTTGATAATTTTAAAAATGTTATTATTGGTTTTTTTAAATATAGAAATCATTTATAGGCCTAAAGTTATAGCCTTTGAAAATATTATTTTCCAAATAGTCATTGTAATTTCTAAAATTACTTTTTTTTTAATGTGGTATTTTTTCGTTCTTTCTTTTTTTTTTTATACTTTTTGCAAATTATTATTAAATATATGTTCTCAGCAATATAGCTCAGACTAATCCCTCTGAGGGAAATCCTAGTTACTCCCTGAGGTGGTTGTTCTGGGTACTGATTTCTCAGGATCTATGCACCCAAATTACTTGAAAATTTGATCACTTGTTATTTCTATCATAATATATATGTCCAATAAATATCATTTTGCCATCTGCATTTCTTCCTGGTGTAGCAATTTTAATGGCCAGTAGTGTATATACCTTATTGTACTCTCTGTAACTTTTTAAAAATTATGTACAGCCTTGTGTGCCGTTTTTAAACCTTGTTTCTGTATGGTACGATGTACTTTCAGAAAAGTCAACAATAGTCAACAATAGTCAACAATACGCAACAATAGTCAACAATAGTTTTTAGTCAACAATAATTTTGAAATAATAATATTCCGGCTCATAGATTTTTATATTTCGAGCCCTATAAAGTACTAGCCCTTCAATGACAAACTCACTCTCTATGAGGAAGGATCATTCCATTTTTTAGCAGGTGGGGTAAGGTAGGAGGGAGTGATAGCAGCCGCTGCACGCGGTGCGAAGAGAGTGAATGTAGTACGATTTGTTTTGATTTGGCTCCATTTGATAATTTGATTAAGCGTGCGCTATGTCTGATGATTTTACAACCAAAAGGCATTTTTCAAGGCCTGAAAAATGCTGAAGGGAATGGGAAGTCTAGGTTTTTTTTCTTTTGAATTTTTCCATAAATTAGTACTTCATGATTATCACTTAGGATGTATCTACAAAAAAAAAAAAAAAAAAAAAAAAATCAAATTAATTCGAAAGCTCGTAAATAAAGTTGAACGCTTATTAATTTATCTACTTTTTTTGAGAGGGGAAGGGAGGCACAAATGACACAATTTTAAGATAGTTTAAAGTTAAAGAATTATGAAATCTAATACAAAAAAATTTCAATAATATGGCTTTAGATATGTTAATTACTTTTATTTTTCGCCAATTTTAAGATTGTTTAAAGTTAAAGAATGATGAAACCGAATAAGAAAAAATTTTAATAATCTGCGTTACGTTACTTTTACGATACGTTATTTTTATTTTTCGCATTAAAAAAAAAAAAAAAAAAAAAAAAAAAAAAAAAAAAATTATCAAATTTTATTTTTTAATTTTAATAAGGAGAAGGAGCAATGCACTTAAACTAGATAAAATTAGTGAGATTTGAATTTAAAAAACCCGATTTCAACTTTAAAAAAATTATTTTATTTTAATAACCAAATAATCCAGGTTGGCAAGCTTTTGACAGTGTGACGGTTTTATCCGGATTTAACCATGATTTTAACTGTCATGTCAAAAACCCCTTTTTGACATAGTTTTTGACAGTAAGTGTCAAAAACCTAAAATTGAGTCCAAAACTGTTTAATATTTTTAGAATAACATTAAATTTACAATTTTTGATAATTTTTAGTTTTAGACACTTGAATAAATTTTTTGACAGTTTTAATACAAGTTGCTTAGAAAATAGAAATTAACTGTAAGCTATAAATATAGAATAAAGAATAATCAGAAGTATTATTAGTTACATTAAAAATATAAACTAAAACTATAAACTAAACTAAAAATATAAACTAAGAATTAAACTGAAACTGACATAGTAAAATGAAGATATATATGGGTAACTGAAAATAAAACAACTTCTTTTAACATATTGATTTAAAGAATATTTAATTATATTGATTTCATATTATAATTAATTTGATTACTCTTAGAACATTTGTGTTGCAATTGTGGTTTATATCTATATATGAAAACAAACATTTAGAATCTATAAAAATAGAAGGAAATGAATTGTCAGTTATATATAATTTCAGTCATTGAATAGCAATCACTTTAGATTTATACAAGCTTTTTTTTTAAAGCATAAATTAGACTTAAAATTTTTTACATCAAACTGAACACTTAATAGTAATTAAAGATACAAACATAAATAGTACTTTGAAATATGTACAGTAGCTTCAATGTTTTTAGCTATTTTCCTATACATGACAATTGACATATAATTTAAATTGTGATACATGATTTTATTACAACTCATAGTATAACTAAATAAAAATTATTTACATAATATATAAATTAATATTTAACCAGTTTTTAGCTTTATTTAATATAATATATCACTAATGATTGATTAAAAAAAAATGTGTATGTTTTTGACACTTTTAGACGGGTCTTCGACATGTCATGTCAAAAACCCAACCCTGCAAACAAATAATTAAACATAAAACAAAATGACATCTTCAGTGTTCCGCTAATGTATTTTAATTTCAAGTTGATAGATGGAGCTACTATTTCAATTGACTGTTCTACCTTTCTGTACCGATCACTCCCTCTTACCTTTCCCCACCTGCTAAAAAATGGAATGATCCTTCCTCATAGAGAGGGAGTTTGTCATTGAAGGGCTAGTCTATAAAGTTTAGTAACAAATTCAACAAAAAAAGAAAAATACTTTATTGTTTACTAAATGATGTATTCTATTTTAGATGTTTTTATTGGAAATTTCCTGCTTCGATGCTATTATGGATCGGCACCTTGAAATATCACAACTGAGATAACACCGTGCCAAAACACGTGGTTTTGCTTTTTTGCCTGAAATTACTTTCCAGTTATGGAAAATGGGTAAGTATGTGTCACAATTTTGGAAACTCGAGAAAGAATGTTATAGAAAATAACCAAGTTTATTAACTAATAAATAATTTTAGTAATGAAAGCGGAAAATGATGATGATATCAAATATATCGCTCGCTTGCAAAAAAATGATACATCTCGACAAAAGTAAACACAGGAGAGACAAAAGAAAATTTGTGTGCATACCAACAACATAAATATGTAGAAAAGCTGTACGAGACATGACATGGAATGACCTAGTTGAAAATAATTGAAAAAAGAAACAAGTTTTTAGAAGTTTCGGTATGATACCGACCGAATATTCAACAGTATTTTTTCGGAAAACGAATATCTCCACCAGTGGCCGAGAGGTTCTGCTCTCGAAGCTGGTAGACGGTAAGTGTGTGATTCGAACCCAGTTGTGCTTTTTGCCCTAATCGTGCAGAGTTTTCAATGTTTTTCTTCGAAAATTGGATTTCTATATGCAAATACAGGTTGGGTTCCCTTAGGAATACCCTCACGAAGAGCATCTTCATCCCTCGGGCCTACATTCCTTTTGTAGATAATCAAGCGTCATAAACAACCCCAATGTTTTTCGGAATCTCTAGTATCTGAAATGTGTAAATCCGTCAAAAAAATTTCTATTTTCAAAACAATTGCAAGACTTACCTTATACTACGTATGATGGGTAAGTAATAAAAGTAATGCATGTAAAATTAAAATAATAAAAACAAAATTTGTTGAATTTAAAAAAGTTCCTAATCATAGGCTTAAATTAAAATCAACACAGAAGAATTATATGAACAACTATTTAAAAAATTTTAATACAATTTTTAACATAAAATTTTTAAATTTTCTAATTAATAATCCAATTTAACAATTTTTTTAACTTATTTGATTAATTATTGAAACAGTTTTGTGTTTCTATTAACTTCAAAATTTCTATGCTGTGATGGAACATAACCGGCTCTAAAGTGCATTTTTGCAACGTGATCATAATCCCGATTTAGAAAGCCTTTTAGTATCTCTGCTGTATGCTGTGTGTAATATGAAAAACTTCTACTTACGAGTGTATCAAAATTTTATTGTTTTGAACACATTTAACCTAAAATATGCTTGGAATATCTAAACGTAACACTGCCGTAGTTCTTTATAAAAAAATATATATCTTAAATAGAATTAGAAAAAGAAATGTATAAATAATGAACATTTAAGACTGTAGTGCAGGTCGTCCTGCACAATTAATGAATATAAAACATTTGCAATTTAACCCTTTGTGCGCTCCCGAAGTTTGATTAAGATATCAGCGCCACCTAGCTGATAAATGATGTAACGCTCAGTTGAGCTTCGTTGTCCTTCGAACAACACGTCTGTATCGAGCGCCCTCGCTCTCAAATCAAAGCTCATTTAAATGTTTGCCCCCTGGCAATAATCAATAAAATCCTATGGTATAATAAAATCAGTCCACTTTTCTCTAACGCTGTCGACATATGGTCCTAGCCGACCCGGAGGACAGCTAAATAAAAAATGACTACTTTAATTACTTTAAATCGCCAACGCGGCGTATTGAAAACAAAAGTAAATAAAATTACGAAATTTATTAATGAATTTGAATGCATTCATCTAAAAGGATCGCAAGAAGAGCAGCAACAAGAACGACTCGTCTTAGAAAGCAAAAGGGCTTCTATTTTGGAAATTAAAACGTCATTACGGAACTTAATATTGTCGTATACAACTCTTCCGGAAGATGTCGACATAACTGATTCTTTGGAACTAGCAACTGAGCTAGAAGATGAACTGGAAGATTCAGAGGTAAAACTTAACATTATTCTTTCTAAATATGAATGTGTTAATATGAATAAAGAAAACCCTACTGTTAGTAATAACTTTAAAATTCCAGACTTACCTCTACCCAATTTTTATGGAAAATATGACGAATTTCAAAATTTCAAGTGTCAATTTATGTCTATTATCGGTAATAATAAAAATCTGAATTCAACTCAGCAGTTATGCTACTTAAAGGGTTGTTTAAAAGGTGAAGCCAAAAGGCTTGAGTCAGCTCAAGATACTTACGAATCGCTTTGGCAATCTTTAGAAGAAAGGTATGAAAATAAAAGAGCTGTCATTGATTGCCATATTATTAAACTACTTAATTTTTCAAAGGTACCCGATTCTCCTAATCATTTAATGCAATTAATTGATAATACAAAATGTAATTTGCGTGCATTAAAATTACTTGAATTTGAATCGAATGAGCTGTCAGATGCTTTAATAATGCACATCTTGTTTCAAAGATTGGATTCTGAAATAAAAAAATCGTTCGAAATGAAATTAAATAAAAACGAAATTCCTAAATTAGCTAGCTTTTTAAGCTTTTTGGAAGAAAGAAGTCGTATTCTTCAAAATACTGTTATTTCAAAGGAACAAAAAAAATCTCCGTATAATAACTGGAAATCTGGCACTAAGCCAAACATGGAAAAATCCTTTTTAACAAAATCAAAACAGCAAAAAGGTTGTATTTTAGGATGTATAGACTCGCATTCTTTATATAGATGTGAGAAATTTAAACAAATGAACGTGATAAAGAGATCAGAAGTTGTTAAAAATAACAATTTATGTCAATCTTGCTTAAACAGCCATTTTCCTAACCCTTGTTTATCTAAAAATAAATGCCTTTCTTGTAACAGCAAAGAGCATAATTCATTACTTCATCCATTAAATGAAAATAATACCAGAAATCAATTCATTGTTGAAGACCAGACGGATAGACGCCAGGTGGATTCACCCCCCTCCCTTTCTCCTGATAATCAAACATTTTTCGCGAAGGAAAATGAAATAAATAAATCTTGTGTAATTTTAAACACAGCTGTGATATATTTGAAGGACGGTTCTGGGGAATTTCAACCTTTAATTGCTGCATTAGACAGTTGTTCCTCTTCGCATTTATTGTCTTCTTATGCTGCAAATCTATTAGGATTGCGTAAACAAAAAACTCATATTTCCATTTCCGGACTTAATGATTTATGTTTAAATGCTAAATCATTTGTTAGTACAGAATTAACTAATGAAAACAAAACTAAATCTTATCAATTAGATATGTTAGTTGTTCCTAAAATCGCTAATCTACCACCAAAATATATAAATACGTCAAAATTAAAATTGCCGTCGAACATAGAATTAGCGGATAATAATTGGAATAAGCCGAAACGCGTACATGCACTGATTGGAGCGCAGTTATTCTATGAATTAATAGGGTCTAATAAAATTAAAATTGATGATTCCCAATTAATGTTAGTAGAAACTTTTTTCGGTCATGTTATATCAGGAACTGTATGCAATTCTATCTCAAATTTTAGGGAATATTCTGATTCTTGTTTTTTAGTAACAGATTATAAAAATTTGGAAAAAGAAATAAGTTCCTTTTGGGAAATGGAACAAGTAAGTGAATTAAAACCCTTAGTTAGTGAGGAATTAAATTACTGTAATGAACATTTTTTAAAGACTCACTATCGGAAACCGGACGGCAGATATGTAGTTGAATTACCCTTTAAGATTCAAATGATAGATAATTCTCTGGGAGATTCAAAACAAATTGCCGCTAAAAGATTAAATCAGTTATGGAACCGTTTAGAGCGGGATCCCAAATTAAAGGAATTATACTCAGAATTTCTAAAAGAATACACTACTTTAGGACACATGGAAGAAAATTCCGATGACATAAATCCTGATAAAGGATATTTTTTCCCTCATCACGGTGTTTTGAGACCATCAAGTACTACAACTAAACTGAGGGTTGTTTTTGATGGGAGTTGTAAAACTACTAATGGGAAGTCTTTAAACGACTTATTGTTTAAAGGAGGGATAATACAGGATGATCTTTTTTCAATTATGATTCGTTTTAGAAAACATATTTTCGCATTTACAGTTGATGTAAATAAAATGTTTCGACAAATAGAAGTAAATCCGTCGCATACTAGATACCAAAAAATATTGTGGAGAGAAGGGAGGGAGGAACCTGACAAAATCTACACTCTGAAAACGGTCACCTACGGTTGTGCAAGCAGTCCATACCTTGCCACTAGAGTGCTCCAACAGTTAGCGATAGATGAAGCCAACAATTTCCCATTAGCTGCCGAAGTTGTAAGGAACGATATGTACATGGACGATTGCCTGTCAGGTGCATCAGACATTTCCGAATTTTTTGAAATTAAAAAACAATTAACAGACATCTTCAAAAAAGGTCAGATGGCCTTGCATAAATGGCGGTCTAATGTTATTGAAGAAATAAATCCTGATTATCAAACATTTCCCTTTAATCAAAATGCCGAAGAAATTTCAACAAAAACTCTCGGAATACTGTGGGATTGCACTAGTGATACATTTAACTTTAAAGTTATTGTCAACAAAAGTTCTGACTATACAAAACGCGAAATTCTAAGTCAAATTGCAAGACTCTTTGACCCCCTTGGCTTGCTCGGCCCTGTAATTTGCCGTGCAAAAATCTTCATGCAACAACTATGGTTGCTAAAGTGTGACTGGAATGATAAAATTCCACTTCATGTTGCTCAAGAGTGGGACAATTTCCTCAATTCACTAGTTCTTATAGAAACCATCAAAATACCCAGATGTATTCTTATTAAAGATGCTTCAACTATCCTCTTACATGGGTTTGCTGACGCCAGTGAGAAAGCATTTGGAGCTTGCCTTTATCTTCAAACGAACACTGACTCAAATTCGCCTGTTTGCCACCTCATTTGCAGCAAAAGTAAAGTTGCCCCTATCAAAACTGTCAGCATACCGAGGCTTGAACTTTCAGCATGTCTATTGTTGTGCCAACTTGCTCAAAAGGTAATTAGAGCTATGAAACTTCAAATCGACAAAGTCATACTTTGGTCGGACTCTACGATTTCCCTAGCATGGATAAACATGTCCCCACATCTTCTAAAAACTTTCGTGGCGAACCGAGTGGCTAAGATTCAAGAACTTACCAAAAACTACGAGTGGAGATATGTGCCGTCAAAACTAAATCCAGCGGATGTGCTATCCCGAGGTCAAGATGCAAAATCGCTTGCTACAAATAAACTGTGGTTTGAAGGACCCGATTTCCTGAAACAAGACATTGTAAATTTTTGTCCACAAAAGGACTCTCATAACAAAGACGAACATTTTTTAAAGGAACTAAAGCCAGTTCCGGTTCTCACTTCAATTATAAACTATGAATTTTTGAACTCTTTTCTTACCATTTCAAATAGTTATATTAAATTAATGAGAGTGTTAGCATTTATTTTCAGGTTTGTCTACAACTGTAAAAATCCAGAAAAACTTAAGGGTTCCTTAACACTAGATGAACTAAGAGTTTCTAGAAATTTCTTAATTAAGAGAGCTCAAGGTGAGTATTTTTCATCAGAAATTTCTGCATTGAAAAAGGGCATGTCTGTCCCTGTAAAAAGTAAGTTGAGATTTTTAGATCCCTTCGTAGATAAAGATGATCTGTTAAGAGTGGGTGGTCGATTGACCAACTCAAATTTAAGCTATGACCGATCTCACCAAATTATTTTACCCCCTAGTAGCAAATTGACTAAAATTATCTTTCTTTACTATCATAAAAAAGACTTACATGTTGGTCCTCAAGGGCTATTAAATAGTATAAGACAATTATTTTGGCCCATTAATGGAAGAAACATTGCTCGTCAAGTTGTACACGAGTGTGTTCAATGTTTCAAAATAAAACCTTCAATTGTAAGTCAAATAATGGGTAATTTACCCCCTGAGAGAGTAATACAAGGGCCACCGTTTTCAAATGCAGGTCTTGACCTATGCGGTCCATTTTTTATTAAATATCGCAATCAGAGAAAAGGGATATTTAATAAAGTTTATGTGGCCATTTTCATATGCATGGTTACTAAAGCAGTTCATTTAGAACTACTTTCTGACTTAACTTCTGCTGCATTAATTGCAACACTTAAAAGATTTTTTGCTCGCAGAGGCAAAAGTAATACTATCTTTTGTGACAATGCATCCAATTTTGTTGGAACATGTGCAGAACTAAAGAGATTATTAAATTCTATAAATAAAAACAATGATGATGTATCAAATTTTCTGTCATCCGAGCAAGTTCTCTGGAAATTTCTTCCCCCTCGTTCCCCAAATTTTGGAGGACTCTGGGAGAGAGGCGTCGGACAGTTCAAATACCACTTAAAAAGAACTATTGGTGTTACGAAATTAACCATTGAAGAATTTTTAACTATTACTACTCAAATCGAAGGTATTCTAAATTCGCGCCCTCTTTCACCATTATCTTCTGAATTAGAAGACTATGAAGTTTTGACTCCAGGACATTTCTTGATTGGTAGACCAATTAATGCTCTTCCTGAGCCAAATTTGATTAATGTAAGAGAAAACTTGCTCGACAGATGGCAGAAAACTCAAAAAATCGTGCAACTAATTTGGAAAAATTGGTCCAATTCTTATTTAAGCCATTTGCAGCAGAGATCCAAATGGCTCTTTAAAAAACAAAATGTTGCACCAGGTATGATGGTTCTGGTAAAGGATGGAGACCTACCAGTTTGTAAATGGATAATAGGTCGTATTTCAGAAATCATCAAGGGAAATGATGACAATGTTAGGGTTGTAATAGTCCGGACTCCATCCGGAACTTACAAAAGAAGTATCTCTAATATTTGTGTTCTACCAATTGTAAATAACGAAAATATTAATTAAGCTTACCCTATTTCTATTGAATTTATTATTTCTTATTATTGTATTTATATTAAGTGCTTTATGTGTAACCATTAATTTGTAATAGTATCTGTATGTTATTGTATATTTAATTGTTGTGTATCATTGAACTATCAGAATACTTCAATGGGGGCCGGTATGTGCGCTCCCGAAGTTTGATTAAGATATCAGCGCCACCTAGCTGATAAATGATGTAACGCTCAGTTGAGCTTCGTTGTCCTTCGAACAACACGTCTGTATCGAGCGCCCTCGCTCTCAAATCAAAGCTCATTTAAATGTTTGCCCCCTGGCAATAATCAATAAAATCCTATGGTATAATAAAATCAGTCCACTTTTCTCTAACGCTGTCGACACCCTTTATCTACTGAATTATGAATTCATAAAAATTTTACATTCTAAAGCATTTTACGTAAATTGTTTAAACTAAATTAAAACAGTTACGTAATTATTTAATAAATTTGTGAAGCATTTTAGAAGGACTGAAGGATTTCGAAGGATTTAGAAGGATTAATTAAATTTGAATTTACAAGGATTTTGTGCAATATTTATAACTCCACTCAAATCTTTTATTTTAAATTGTTTTCTTAGTATTTTGTAGAATTATAAAAGGTACAAACATGGTGTTATTATAATATAAATATAGAAATATTTCCGAATTGAAAAATCCCCATCCCTCTCCCTCAACCCAAGAAAGCTGGAAGGATACAAACACAAAATAAATCATCCTTTAAAAATATTTTTGCTTTGTGTAACCGGTTATGCTTTTGGGACAAAGTAAAGTAATGTATCTGTAACTCATTCTAAACACTATTACAACTAACTGTAGCACTAAAAGAATTTTATAATAAGTCATTTTAATGGTACTTATAAGTACCATCGGTACATAAAGGGTTATGTCGGATGATACATGGTAATCTAAATAACGATAATCGAAAAGGGAAAAATGAAGACGAATGTTCTCCGAAACTAAGAATTTTAACCAAAAACGTAAAAAATATTCTGTCGATTTTAAAGTTGAATACCAATTAATTTTGCAATCATACATTGAGGAATTAAAAAAGAAATTGTAAAAAAAATAGTTTAAATAACAATAATTGTTTTTCCTTTTGTCTTGTCTTAAACAAATGGGTGAATGTGATCGCAGATCGCACAGAGATTTTCGTTAGAGATATTTCTTTCAAGACAGCTCATCGTTTAGTTAATAAATCCAAATTGTTAGTTTATAATTATTAAATTCTTACATTGATGGTAGCACCAATAAATTTAATTTTAAAATAATTATAAAAGGAAGTTATTTATTTTTATCAAATTAAAAATATTCAAATAAAATTATTTAAATAAAATCCAAAATTCCAAATCTGAAATTTAAAATATTTAGCGGAGATATAAATAAAATTTTAAATTATAAAAACGAAAAAAGTTGTTAAAAATTAAATTTAAAATACTGAATCATTAATAAATCGCAATAGTTTTTAAAATAGAAAAAATCCAATTCCAAATTACATTATGAATGTCAGATGAACGAAACCTAATAATATAAACTCTTAAAAAGGCAAAACGAATTTTCTTCTAATTAAATCCATCTTAATATGAAAATTTCAAATTCTAGCATCGGGACTCGAACTAAGAACCTTCTGTTTTCTGGCGAGGTGCCTTATCTCCAAGCTATGATGTATACACGACAAATGTTGAAATTAAGGTTCCCTTTTTATGTTTAACCCTTTAATTCCCATGCTAGAATGCGTTCTAGAAATTATGTAGATCATTTCACACCAGAAAAATTCAATGGCTAATTTCGTTTTATTTAAATACGGAATGTTCTGTTATTGATTAAAGCAAATATTGTTGTTTTAATTTTCTGGTGGGAACTGAAATATACGAATTAAAATATCTCGGGCGGTCTCGGGCGGTTTGGGATCCAGAGGGTTAAATCGTAAAAATGAACGGATTACAGAGAAAAAATTAATTTTATTAAAATAATAGACTTTTTCGAAATTTTATGATTTGTCGTGTAATACGAGGTATTCAGCAGTAAGTACACACAATTTGAAATCTCTGACTTATACAGTTATTGTGTTCGGACTCAGTAACGGACAACAAACAGAAGACAGAAAGGAATAGAGTTTCGTCAGATGAACAAAACCTTAAAAAAGAAACACAATGAAAACTATATGAGTATGTGAGTTTCAAAACGTACCTTATCCAAAATTGTAAAAAATCAAGTTTTCTTCATCACTCTATTCTATTCGTGAACCTTCATCGGAAAAACGCTATAATCTATATAAAAAAAAAAAAAAAACTAGTTTTATCGTACATTTTTGGCATTGTAAAATCTTGGTTTGTAACGAAAAATCAATGGACGCAGTCAGAGATTCTTCGCTATTTCCCAGAATATGATTCTCTGAATAAGATGAATTTTTATACGCACATCCTCATGTGTTTTTTAGTACTTGATAGTACTGTTAACCAAGCGTGAAACAATCAATACCCCCTCCCCCCGGTGGCAGAATTTTTTAATGTTTTCTGCAACAATCCAGATTAACATTAATCCTCACTAGTATCGTTATTTCATATTTAATGGCTTACAGACATGTAAGTTGAATAATTTTGTACTAAGAAATTTCAATCTAAATATATATGACATATTCTCTTAGAATAATTTTAATTTCATGGTACATTTTTAAAGAAATACCGATCCATTTTCAGAAATTATATTGGACACGACCTCATTATTAGTGCTTTTTGCTCAGTTCGGTTTGCAACAAGATAATTTTCTTATTTACTACTAAGTCTGAAAATTTCAGTCCTTGAATATTTCTAGTTATATACAATGGACTTAGTAATACAAATATCTAAATTCGATTATACCATTTTTTGTTGCTGTTATTATCTAAAATCATAGGCAAGAACAGAAAACTTCGGTTATCCTAAAATGAAATGAACATAATAGTGACGAGTTTAAAATAATTACATGTTTATAATAGTCACGTAATTTTTATCGCCGAGGGTTAGCGTATGTTAGCGAAAGCAAAATAAACAAATTATCATACCGTTAAATTAAACTAAGAATATTCTAAAACAGTTTTTAAGATGGTTTGTTTTATTTCATTTATATTTTTGCACTAATTCAAATGCATTATGTCGATTTTTAAAATTTTTAAAATTTTTCTCTATGACCGGCAACAATTTTAATAATAAAAACATAGAGCAAAAATGAGCCAAATGTGGAAACCTTTACATGATTTGAACAGGGGCGCTGGGTCATGTTGATGCCGCTTTTCAAGGGAATTCTCAACGGAAAGCACACTCAGCCCCTATCTCTCGTCTCTGTACAAAATGTCTTCTGAAATGTTATTAGACGTAATGTATTTCCAAACTGATGAATATATATTTATGTATATAAAAATGTATAAATATTTTTTTCTTTGTCAACAGAGATCAAGCAACAGGAATATTTAAAGATGGATGTCGTATTGATAAGGAATTGCTCCCTTTTAAATTTCATTTTTTCTTCTCGTTTGGAGGTATGCATACACACTGGATAATTTTTACTAATATATTAAATTAAATTTGTAATTTATAAATGCCAACTACACTGTTAAAAATCTTGTCCTAGTTTGAACCTAATTTTGGCGCTCAATAGCTGCCCCTTTAAGATGATGAAATCTTGAACCAATATTTGGAACTCCTGTTGAAGCATAATTCTGATAGTTGAAAGGAGATTGAAAAAGGAATCTCCAAATGTTGGTGCGAGATTTCACCATCTTAAAGGGGCAGCTATTGAGCGCCAAAATTTGGACCAAATTAGAGCAAAAGTTTTAACAGTGTACATTGTAAAAAAAGACAGATGCTTCTTAATTTCCGAAAATGCACTATAATCTGAAAGGAAAAAAATACAATGATCTTTTCCGAATCACCAAAGATTCTGAAAAACGTAACTTTATCTGTAGAAACTTCACAAAATAATTTATCTTTGAAATTTAACACGAGAGAACTCGCTGCATGAGATTTTCTTTCTCCATCGTACCTTTTTTAAAACTCTTATTTAAAACTTTTTTCATTTAATAAAATTTTAAAATGTAATTCCAATTACTTTACCTCTTTTGTGAATAAAAGTACTGAGCCAAACAAAAAAGTTGATATTAAGTGAATGTAAAGTAAAAGAAAAGCAATTGGGCACAGTGAGAGAAATTCTCACTAACGAGTTCTCCCGGGTTAAAGAAAAATTTATGAAAATAAATTTTTATTAACTGAATGTAGTTTTTGAAAGCCTTTCCAAGTATTTTTTTTTTACAATGCGTTAATCAATTCTCTCTGCCGTGAAAGCCGGCTTTTTTGGATGCTTTAAGGTCTTAAGTAAATATTATCATGTTCAGCAAACATGTTTAAGTATAAAACATGCAGAACTAACAGTTGGTACAATTGCATGCACAATGAGTGACATGCAGCGGAAAATGTTTGGTTAAAGTCTGATAATATAAAAAAAAACGATTATTTTTGTAGAGAAAATTGATTAATGCATAGTAAAAGCTATTCGCAAACGTTTTCGAAAGTTATAGACAGCTAATAAAAAATAATTTTTTATATATTCTTCTTTAAATTTCGAAAAAACATTTTTTTTCTAAAATTTATAAAGGAATGCCTTTTGGAATATTGGATGACTTGGATGAAGTTATCAAATATTTTCGTTCGTGACTATAGTAAATTTTCATAATTTAAGAAAAATCTGTCTTTTTTTAACACTTTCCAACAAAGTTGAAAAGTGTTAATGACTTCGGTTTGCCTGTCTGTCTGGCCGTCTGTTCGCGCTATAACTCTCGTAAAAATACACGGATTGCCATGAAATTTTTGAAGTTATTGGTTTTAGTCCTAGCATAAACCCTATTTCAAATTATGTTTATAGCATGTTTGTTTTATTTACAGGCACAGTCAAAAGCATATTCTTATATTACAGCCAATAGGAAAAAATCGTTTCGAATAAATTTTAAAGTTGTTATACCCTTTAAAACGTACTAAACGTGGTATACATTTACGAAGTACACTAAAATATGCATTCTGTAGAATATGCGGGGCGAAGAATAGTTATTATGCACTACAGGGACACACAAAAATTGCATTACATAAGGGTATAGGGGGAATTGTTTCGACTTATTTTAATTTTATTAAACTGTATCTTGCATAATGAAATTGATATACATCGCTGAAGCTTGATATAAGTTATTTAATGTATGATACAAAGTCCATAGAATTTACAGGGAGACACAAAAGATTTCAAATAGTATATTCTATTCCAAGTACTGAATATTTGCGAAGATGGCAGGAAATGTATTTGTAATTATAATATGCACATTTAAGTTTCAAAATATTTATGCATACTATATAGTGTGTAAAAATGCTATAATTGATATGTAAAGCTACACAAAAGATTTTGTAAAGGTTATTGAGTGTGAGCTTAAATTATTTAAAGGTTGTTTTTTAATGCGCTATGCATCTTTACGCTTAACTGCATTCATTTTACTAAGAAATGTTTTCAGAATATGGATAAAATTATATACAGAGCCACACAAAGAATTGGATGCATCGCTGTGTATGGATGATAATTTCTGGAAATCAGATTTTAGTAGTTTTAAGAGTTTTTAGTCTTAATTAAATTTTAACTAAAAACTGACTTGTAATATAGGTACTGTGAAAAATGCAGCACAGCTGAACAACAATATTCAAGTATGTTTACACCTATTAGTACATATTTCTAAAAGAGAAATTTATACCTGCTGTGCATTGTCATGCTTATCTAATTTTTCCCAATATACAGAATATATATCAACTTCCAAATAAAATACAGGATTGTTCAAAAGTATTGGAATACATGTTTATCTATGGACACATCATTTTCCTAAATAACTAAGTTTTGTTAAAGATTTCAGGAAATGTTGGAAAATGTTTTATAATCTATTCTTAAATGCATGATTTTCATTGCTTTGTTTTACAAAGCAGCCATAGTTAAAGATGGGCTGTTTGGACCCCTAATATTTGAAAATGACTGGATATAGTGTGATCAAATTTTGTAGATTGATGATGTAAGTATAGCGATTAAAAGTAGGAAATATTCACTGTGAAAAAATAGCTCCAAAAATTGTCATGAAGTTTTACGCATTACGAAAGAGATGTTGTAACGTTAACGAACCAACTACAAAAGATAAATGGAAGTACATTTTGGTAAATTATAAATGGGATTTAATAGCTTTCACATGTATGTTTAAAACTGGATTCTAATAATTGTATTTACGTAAATATAGAATGGACTATATGTGCTGCATGTTGTTTGTCTAATCTTAATGCTTGTCATTCCCTTTTTCTGTGGGAGATGTTTTGGCCCCCACAGCACTGTCGCGACAGCTGACGTCTGTTTTTCGTGGTTTATTAAGTAAGATCTATTAAAGATTTTAAGATCAACGTGTATAAAATGATTTAAAAAAGGGTACTGCATTCCTGATTTTTAATGCATCTAGAAAAAAAGATTTCTGTTAGACTATATGTAAATTGTTTTAAATATGACCCAAGTGTCACATTAAATATTCTTTGCTCGTAATAAGTTAATTAGTTTAACATATTTTTTTATTTGTAATTAGTCACATGTAAATACATTTTTAACTGAAAAGTGTTTAGAAATATTATTATGTGGACATTTTATAAATAAAAATAATTTATAAAAATATACTTACAAACTATGCATGTAATCTCTATTCGAATAATGAAGTTTAAAAATAAATAGTTAAAAGTTAAACAATTTAAAAAAAAAATTTAACACTGCACACCACAATGTAATGAAATATGCTTCTAAAACAGATGGTTAAACTGCTATACATAAATTTTGATGCTTCAAAATTTATGTAATCGAGCTATCTTAATCGATTTAAGCTTTGTATAGGAGTTAAAATAATTTTTTCATTTAAACCACTGTGTAATTCAACATTATACTTCTCTATAAGGCTACCTGTTTTCAAGCGTTTATATGCAATAGTTTGTGCACGAAACATTAAAAAAGGAACAAGTTATTATAAATAATGCAATTAAGGTAGTAACAGCAGTATTAGTTACATTTTAGAATAGCGAGATACTTTATTTTTTACCATGTTAATATAATATAAGTGATTTTGAATTTGTTTAACAGGTTTTACTGCAGTGCTGCCTTTCGTGCCGATTATAGCAAAACAAATTGGAATCAGTGCAACGGCAGTAGGTCTGGCGTACAGTTTGATACCGATATTCACTTTCTTTTCAAATCCTATAATCGGATTTCTGGTCGATTATTTTCAAAATATCAAAGTCTTCCTTGTGTTAATTTTGATTACTTCCGCAATATCATTCGCTTCAATTGTATGTTTGCCCCCTATAGTTAATAAAATTGAAAATATTACTTTTATGCAAATCTACAGCTACAATGATTCTGAATCTCCAATAAATTTTTCAACGCCATTCTTTCAATCTTGCCTTGAAAAAATCTTGAAAAATGGTGTTGAATGCACATTGATACCTGAATACCAAGCAATGTTACGTTATTCAAATAGAACTCGGAATGAAAGCCTTAATAATGTTAGAAAATTTATTCATAATATTAGTATGTTTGACGATATGGGTAAAATTGTAAGAAATAAAAGCTTCATAACTATTCATGCTGATATCGGTTTTTTACCAGTGATGGTACAAGATTCAAACCCTTTAAACTTCCTTGATTGCAGCCCAGATATTTATGAATGCTCTACGAACAATCCTTCTTTTAATTCGGTTTATTCAACCTATCAATTCTGGGCCTTTTTCTGTCTTGCTGTAGCTGCACTTGTAGGTGAGATAACATCGGGCACATTAAGCAGTGTTGCAAGTTACGAAATACTAGGGACACAGGAAGAAATTTATGGTCGCCAGAGACTTTTTGGAACAATTGGATCGGCAATCGTAGGTCCATTGGCAGGAATATTAAATGATCTTCAAACTGAAAAAAATTTCTTATCTAGTATATATCTGATGTCAGCATTCATTGCTATAGATATAATTATTTTATGTATCATTTCTATTCCCAAAGCCCATATCTCATCTAATATGTGCAAAGACATTTGCAGTGTCTTGAGTTCTAAGGACATTTTGGTATTTTCTTTTGGTATCATATTTTTGGGGATTCTGAATGCAATAGTTATGGTATTTGAATTCTGGTTTTTGGAAGATATGGGGGCTAGTCGGCTACTTCTAGGATTGTCGGTGTTTATGCAGTGCTTAGTCGGCGAAGTTCCTTTCCTTTTCTTTTCTGGGTGGTTTGTGAAAAAGTTCGGTCATTTCTTATGTTTTGCTTTCTCATTTGCTGGATTTCTATTTCGTCTTGTTCTTTATTTTCTCCTGAAAAACCCTTGGTTAGTTCTCCCTGTTGATGTTTTACAAGGCGTGACTTTCGGCTTGTCTCACGGAACAATGACTTCGTTTGCCAAATTAAAAGCCCCAAAAGGTATGGAAGCAACCTTGCTTGGAATCTTCAGTGGATTATTTAATGGACTGGGTAAGTGATTCACAATGCTTTTTTAGTATTTATTTTAATTTTGCATAAATTCTTCCGAGAACAATATATTAGTTGCAGGGCCATAGCTAGAAGTAAATAGTAGGAGGCACTGAAGAAAATAAGTGGGCGCTCAAATTTTCTCTCTGACGCAGAAAGATAAATTTATGCATATTCATATTGTAGGTACTATGTTTCTTATTAACCTGTTGTCACAACTTCAATTTTTACTAAGAAAAAAAATATGATGATGAAAATTTTGAGTGTGTAACTAGTGCAATATTAAACATGTAAGCTTCATTTGTGGAAATAGGATGAGTGATTATTGAAACACTTGTTTTAGTTACAATTTAGTATTTCTGCAAAACCGTGAAAGGCCCTCAAAACTAAATTAAATTTTTGAACAGAATTTCATTTGGATTCTCGAAAAAGAAATTCATTTTGTGACCTTGAAATGTTTTCCATGGGAGACTCAAAAGATTTTATGGGGGGGGGGGGGAAGCCGCCCCTAGCACCACCGTAGCTACGGCCTTGATTAGTTGTAAGGTGCTGTAAGATATTGTAGTGATGCCTTGTTACTGCTTAATATTTTTTTCAAAATTTTATCTAAGTTTTTCTGAAAAAAAATGCATTCGTTATAAAACACTAGCTTAAACAAATATTCATACCCAAAAAAAACAGCAGAACTTTAAAATTCAATAATTTATTTATACTCCATTCAAAAATATTATTTTAAATTTACTGTTTGCGAAATATAAAAGTAATCTTATAACCATGTCACTTATGTCATCTTAATGTTTTATCATGGACGTCTGTTACTTTTAGAGAGAATAAACCAGATCAACTAAGTGGCCTTATGTAGCAGATGCCTTCGGAATTAATTTCCATTGTGTTTTGCAAGCAAAATACTAACTCTAAAAAATAATTATTTACATTCACTCTCATTTGACTATCACCCCATAGAACGCAAAAACTCTTTTTTAAATAATACTTATATTTAGAAAAATTAAAAAACTCAATTGACTGAGTATGTAACGGGTTTCCAAAAGTGACTGAAGGATTTTAAAATCCAATAACTTGTAAATGTGACAGCTATTTAAAAAATTTTTGCAGGAGGGTTATGCATAATGTCAGGAATATTTTTACCGTAATTTTTTATTTTAATTCGCATATCAAACAATAGGTGGCGCTGATGGCGATTGAAAGCCAGGTGATCAGTTCTGAGTGAAGTGTCGACCTGGTCTTCAATCGCTGTCAGCACGACTTATTGTTTGATATGCGAACTAAAACAAAAAATTTCGGTAAAAAAAACTCCTGACATTATACATAACCCTCCTGCAAAAATTTTTAAATAGTTGTAACCGTTTGCAAGTTATTGAATTTTAAAATCCATCCGCCATTTTTGGGACACCCGATATTATATGAGATTAATATTATGACTGAATATGTAAGCTTCTAAGATTAATTATTAGATAAGTAATAAACAATGTAATGAATATAAATAAAATGCACGATAAAATTTACCAATGAAATTCGCTTTATATCAACGTTAATATTTACGACTTAATCTGACTTTACGTCAAATTTACACAAGAATAGGCTTGCGGCTTTAATTTTAGCAATATTGATCTACGGATATTAGGTTTTTTGACATCATTACTGTAACTTTCTTCAATTTATGAATGATAATGTATCTTTATACAGCATAATTTTCCTTTCTAAGAAGCATTTTGTTGCTCCGCTATATCGATCCTTGAGATGCGAACGCACTAACCGCATTTAAATCCGATTAGGGATTTAACCTTTTGATTACGGACTAGATCTGGCGATTATTATTATTTTTTTTTTTATTCGTACCACAATTTACAAAAAAATTCACTGCAGTAGATTTCTCCCAATTAATTAAACCCAATGCAATTAAACCCAATGCATTACATTTTGCATTGGGTTTAATTGCTTTAAATGAATTTACTGTAGATGAAGATGCCATATTTCAGGTTTTTGAGGGTAAGAAATCAGCATATTAGTCTGAAATGTGAACACTTAAAAAAAAAAAAAATACATTATACTTATATTAATACCCAGTAATTGTCATGCTGTCTCCAGTAATTGTCATATGAAGCTTTAATGGATTCCAATTATTGATAATATTTCATATTTTCAAATAAAAGCAAATGATAAACAAAATTAGTGTATAACTTTAAAAGTACTTCCAAAATAAGTGGTTTAATCTCAAACTCCTTGCGAATTCTTTGTAATTGGAATAGGTGCCAATTACTTGGAACTAGCAAAATTGAAGCACCATTAATTGACAACTACCATTAATTCAGAAATCCAAATATTTGTGTAGAAAATACTTTTACACAATTAAAGTAACACTTTTTAACTAAACAAAACTGTTGTTAATTAAAATTTAAAATATATTATAAATCAGATAATAATGAATTGAAAAGCATGCCTTCCTTAAGCCAAAGAAGAAGAATTTGCAACAAAATGGCTAATTTGATACAAGCCATACTTGTTTCTCTTTCCTAGGCTCTATTGTCATCTTGTAAAATAAATCAAAGTTATAATCTTTAACGTAAATGAGCATATAACTGATATATGGTCTTGAATTTTTAAAAGACTGGATATAAATCTTTTTTTAGGACATGTTTGTAAAATGTGCCAATCACTGGTGCATGCCAATTACTGGGGGTGTTACCCTAATCGTAAAAATACAAACTTTATACAGGTACCAAGATAGATAGCAAGAAATTGAAAATTTTCTTATTTTCTTATAAAAACAAAGAATCATTCAGAAATTGAGCATTTTAAGCCAATTTTTAGGACTTGACTGTTACAAAAGTGTAGTAACGTGGTAACAGTTAATTGTCGCGATCTGAAATTCAGTTTAAAACCCCACATTTTATGCCGATTTCCCGAAAGATTCTTTGTCTTTATTGAGAAATGGAAAAGGATAATTAATCCTATTTGTTCTGAATAAGTGTACTTGCAAATGTCTTGCATCTGAGATTGAAAATGACCTCCCGGATGTGTCAGAAATGACCTACTTTGTATGTTGGTAGAGCTAGAGAGACAGAAAGATTATCGTTGTTGAGAAAGAGGTAAATTTGAAAGAATTTTATACATGTTTCATTTTAAAATATGCTTTAGAAATTTTCTTCGTCCAGAAGTGGGTGGGAGGGAGACTCATGATTCCCGTGATCTCTCTCTTGGATCAGCCATTCGTGTTGTAGGCTTCGAGGTCCCAAAATAAGTTCAATATATTTGAAAATCAGTTTGTAAAATATCACAGAGAAAACGTGTTTGTACCTGGTAAACTACCAAAAGAAACTGAATCGGTAAAAATTAGATAATTTTTTTAAAAAAATATGAATTTTCATTCATAAGGCTGAAATATTTTATGGTATCTGGTGCCCCATTCATTAAATTCATTGTACCGCATTCATTAAATTTGAATTCCCTACATAAAACATCAAAATTTCCTAATATTGATTTTTAAAGGTATATAATCACGTATTAAAAAATGTACAATAGTCAAAGCAGTCGTTTTTATGTAATACAATTCATATTCATTTTTCTGTTTTATTTTATTTTATTTTACTTTATTTTAGGCTATGGCATCGGCAGTTTCTTAGGAGGTCTTGGCTTAGACAAACATGGTCCGAAACAGACATTTTTCTCTGCAAGTATGGTCAGTTTGGGATGTTTCTTGTTATTTCTTGTGGCATCTTTCCTATTCCGTTCATCTCTAGAAAGATACAAATCCCGAGCAAATCATCTGGAAATGACACAAGTTGCTGCCAATGATTCTATTTAATTTTGCTTAATCAATACCAAATGAATTAAAGAAATTTTATATTTGGAAAAAAAGAACTATTGGAAACGACAATCTGTTAAATTTTTATGGGTTTTTGTTACGTTAACAAACTTAGAGAACGCTTTGATTTTTTTACAGGAAAAAATTGCATTTATTGATTAGTCTAATGAAGTAAAACACACTCTGATACAGCAATTTGTTAAAATTTCATGAATTTGTGAAAATTGAACTTACGGTAGGATCTTTTTTGAACGGTTACTTGAGAGTCACAATATTTGGAAGAAATGTGTCAAAAAAAGAGTAAATAACCATATGATTTGTAAATAAACATTTTCCATAATTGGCCAAAAGGCTAGGAAACTATAGTAATGAAGCATTTTAAAGACCATAAAGTATAAAATAAATTATAAATTTAAAAAATAAAAAGTAAAAAGTAATATTTTTAATGAGAACACTTTTATCTATTAATATTTTTAAAGTAATTAATTTACGATTAAACGGTGAGAATTCAATGTAGAAATTCTAAAATAATAGTTTAACTAGTTTTCATTTTCTTCCTTTCTTGATGTTCAATCTTAAAAGGGAAATTGGTCAAAAACTATACGTTTTATAATAAATTCATTTGCTTCGTTGCGTTTCTAAGTGTATTAAAATGTATTGTTACGTAAATTTTTGTGTAAAAAGTAAACTGTGACATCAAAAAATGTGACATCATTTTTATATGAACATTGAAGGTTTATAAAAGATTGTTTTAAAAAACTTTTTTTACTTTTATATTGCAGGGTGTTCAAACGAAAAGTACGAAACGTCGTAACAATTAAACCGGTTGAAATTTGGATAAGGCGCTTTGGAATAAAGCAATGAGAGATCTAGGAATACCCTGTTCGCACTGAGAAAGTTAAGTCACTTAGCTTTGAAATTTGTTGAAGCGGTCGTACCTGGAATCAAGATTTTCACTTGAGCAAGTTTCTGAAACTCACTTAAACCTTTGATATTCTCCTAACTATAAGTTGAGTGGAAATCTGCCTTCTGAATATTTAATTATTATTTTTGAATTTTAGAATAGTTAATTCTGACTGTTAAATTACCGGAGTTGAGTCCTACAAATAAATATAAACTATTTCAAATTGTTATTTGTTTACCCCAGTTGCTTAGCATGTGTGTTTGCAGGGTTTTTTTTTTTTGTAATCAAAGGCCGAAAATGGAAATGGTTATTTTTTCCCGCAAAAGAAATTGCGAGCATGACGGAATTCATTTTCTAATTGAAATATGGCAGGATAATTGCTGTGTAAACAAAAAAGAAGTTAGAAGTTGCAATTATAAATTTCAGAACTTATGCGCATGCCCAGATGTCAGTTTGGCCAAGTTAAGTCACTTACAAATTTTATTTAATGCGAACCGGTGAAACTTAATTCCGCGGATGCCGCTTCAAAAATTTTAAGTGGCTCAACTATCTCAGTACGAACAGGGTAGAACACAATTGAATTGTCAAGCATGGTTGTGAACATACGCAGGCGCCAGTGTATGAAGGGGTAAAAAAGCAGGGATTTGCAAAGATGGCTTTGGGTAGTTGTGTACTTCATCCAATCGGCGCGGCAGTGTATGTGACGACATCATGGCTTTCCCACTGCAAAATTTCATGATTGAGAAGCAGCCAGCCCCACTAAAAAAATCTTAAGATTATCTGAAGAAATCTGCACTTTCTTCTGAAATTTTACAGAAATCTGGGGATATTTTGCAGATTTCATTTTATTTTAAAAATATCTGCAGAATATTTTAAGATGATCTTACATATATACGCAGAATGGGCCAAATACCCACAAATTTCCTACAGATTTTTGGGGCAAATACCTGCAGATTTTCTACAGATATTTCTTAGTGGAGAGGTGTTATCAAATTTATCGCTGCACCAGACTTTGATCAGACACTTCGCTGCACCTCAATCCTCGAATTTTGTAATGAGAAGGCCATGATGTCCTTATGCGCGCTGCTGCGTCAATCGGGTGGAACACACAACTATATAGGTCAACAAGCTATCCTCTGCTCTTTTTCCTGTCCATCCATTTTTTATTAAATTTATTAATAAAACTTTTCAAATTTCTTATCTGTACAAAAACTGCAACTATTTGTAAATCACAAGTCTCTATGTATTGTGGATGTTTATGCATTCTTAGTACTTGGTTACGGGTCAACAACAGCTCTGATTCCCGTCCGTCCACTTTTTATTTAAAAAAATAATTGTTTTAATACTACACAAACTGCAAATAGTTATCAGTCATCAGTCTAACTCAGAGGGTATGTTTATTCATTCTCAAGTGTGGAGTTATGGATCAATTAACAATACCTGCACTTGAATTAACTATTCTGCACTTTTTATTGACCCACTTTATATTGTAAAAACTAAATAAATAAAAGAGTTTAATTATATTTATTGTACACAAATTGTAATTATTTATCAGTCATTTGTCTCTTTCATAGTGATGTTTATACTTTCCCAGTACTTGTTTATGAATCAATGAACTGTTCTTTTTTTTATTAAAAAATATACAAAAGTGTTCTGTCTGTTTCTCTGAAAAAAATGCACAAACTGGCTAAAATTACATTTGCATACAATAGTACATTCGTTAAACAGAAATTCATTTACTTAATAAGGCCTCCTGTCTTCTTTATTGTCAAATAGAGATTGGCAGCATCTAGGCCCGACTAACAACAGAAAAGGCCAATTCGTGACTTTTAAAGCGTCAAACAAAGTGGATTATCTTTATACGGTGACTGGCAAAAACGATGGGCGCGCCCTTTGTACTAATCACCGTCTAGATGATTCACTCTGTGGGACGTTTTAAACGTCAAAAACTGGCCTAGTATGTCGTTCGTCGTGATCTAGGCATACTTTCAACTATACTTACAATTACTTCTAAAGGAAAAAACTTCCAAACTTTCCGCACGATACCTTTGCTGCTTCAAGCGTACACATTTTTTACTAGAATTTCACCTTTATGATTGACCACATAATATTCAGATCTGAAAGGCGCTAATGGGCATCAGGATATTGGGAGAGGTAATATCTCGTATTTTCGCATTTCCACTTTACAAACGCACGACTTCGGTATTTCGGATCGTTGTCTTCTTGTAGCGCCCTTGCACTATTATCTAAATCAAAATATCAAAAATCAAAACATTAGAAACAAAAGTAACAACGAGTTTAAAAAATTATAAACAAGTAAAATCTAAAATCCTTTGAACAGAAGCATCCCATTACGATGACCTTTACTGGCTGTCTCATTCTATGCTTCATACAAAGCCATTGCTTTGGATAGACCACGCATGCTTTCTTACCATCCAAGCCCAGAATGATGATTTATCCGTAAAGATCACATTGAGAAATTTCGATCAATATTTGTCTTTGCCTAGTTCAACCGGCTTTCGATATGCTTCTTGTACAAAATAATAATAATAATAATAATAATAATAATAATTTTGTAGATTGTTTTGCAACTTAGGACTCAAGTCAACGTCGTCTGATAATGGGGAGTTTTATATTTATATCTTTTTTCAATGAAATGCTCTTTCCTTGGCATAAGAAATAGTAGAGATGCTTTTGAAATGTAGTATTGCTTTATCTTGCGGTATCGTTGAGCAACGGCTACCATAATCCGGCATGTGTTTAACATTTTTGATGTCACTACATCATTTTGCAATGATCTCCTAAGTACTGTCTCAAATCGATTTGCAAACGCAGCCCTCATTTTTAATACATTGCTTTAAGTACATCAAAACAAGTCGAAATTAATGTATAAACGCAAAACTTTCTCGCTGAATGTCCAAAAAATATGGGAAACAAAAAGCTAGATATCCTAATTTAGAGATTTTATATTAAATTATTTACGTTTAATTTAACAAGGGGACTCTGCCCCCTACGACCTATTCTCGCAAACCCCCTTTCAGTCACCCAAGAGTCTGAAAGCACGCTAATTTCATTGGCTTTAAAAAATTTGAAGTATATGATCTAAAAGGTACCAATGGCAAACTCCCTATAAATGGATTTCGATTCATTTTTCTTTGACTGGATATTTTTAAGGCAAAATTAGCCACTTTTAGGCGATACAAAGTCTATTTCCGTCTTTGACTCTTTGATTAAAAAAAATTAGTTAAAATAATAAGCTAATAAGCTAATGTAATAATAAGCTAAATAAGCTAATGTAATTAAATATAATCCAATTGACAAGTTATCGTAAATAAAATATAGTAATATCCAATATCGTGTCAAAAAAATCATTATCTTTCAAAAATTTAATCTTGTTCTCCGATCAAATTCGAAATGTTAACATTTCGAATCTTAGCAACCTGAAAGTGATTCGAAAGAAAAACAATGCAAAGAATTTAATAAATCCGAATTCTCATTTACTAAAACGGAAAAAGCCTTATATTTATGTTCCAAATGGCTTTCTGGTGGCATATAAAATGAAATTTTCATGATTTTAATGTAATAAAAAATATCAAACGATAATGAAAATACATTGCTGCGTACCCGGCTTCCTGTCATTATTAAAACTCAATAAAAGATATGCAATATATCATATTACTAAACTCAATGAGATGAATCGAATGAGCTAGAAAAATCTAAATTCGCGCCACATACCCTGATACTTTTACTTATAAGTTGACAGCATCCAAGTTCTATTTCGTTTTTTACCGATGTTTACAATCGCTTTTATTAGGTGCAAAGGTTTGCATTAGAACTTCATTATTTAATTATAGTCCAATGGTTTGAGGATTGAGTTTCAAATTAATTAGGGGAAAGCAGGAAATTGTTTTAATCCCTTCAGTTTAGGTCTAGAATTAATGTCCTATGTTTCCCCCCTCGTACTAGGTGAGCGTTAGGAAATATGCATTAGATTTATAATCAAAAACACGTTTTTTAATACTGTAACACTATCTTAAAATCACTAACTATTTCAAAAAATACTGTCAGTACAAATGTTGTGGAGTTTAAAATTCTGAAAAAATGATTACCTACACTTAGTAGTTTTGCTAAGGAAGGGGAAGAATCGAGCTTGGCCGTGGTTATGAGTATGACTGCTTTAGCGCAGGCTTGTCCAACCTTTTACTAAGCAGGAGCGCATCTTAGCTTTTAGCAAGCAGTGAAGGGTGCCATTATTAATAAAGCTCAAAATAAGCAACAAAATCATCTTTTATTATTAATAGCAATACACGTATGCAAATGCACAACATAGTAAAGACATGATGCCCCGATAGATCTAACGCACCAAGTAAAAAAAAAGAAAAAATGTAATATGTAGTAAATTTTGAATAATACATTTTTCTGCGAGGGATTATCTCAAAAATTTCTGAAATGGAAGAAGCTAGAAAATGAAATATCACCTATTATTAAAAAAAAATGTTAATAAGAAATATCATCAGATTTTTTGAAGACGTAAATACTCTGCAGTAACTGCAATTTTTCTGGAGGTGTAAATTTTCCATTATAAAAAGCACAGAAATAAAGTCATAGGTGGTTCAAAAATTGAGCCTGGAAGAGCTTTCATTGATGGAAATCCTTTCGCAGGATTCTGTAGATATTTTTACAAAACAAAATCATCAAAATTAATTAAGATTCCAAAGATCTAAAGGAGAAAAAGACAGCCTTTATCCCGTTTTATAAAACTACCAAATAGCCAGTAAAACAACGTCAATATTAATAACAAAATTGATGAACTTCATACACGAAGGAAGTGGAACGATCTTGACATATTAAAAAAGTTATTGAAGACATTTAATAATTACAATTAGCATAATTTCCATAAAAAGTTTTATAAAAAATAACTAGAAATTAATGAAGAAACAAAACAACACCACATGCATAGTTTTTTTTTTCTAATTATGTGTTGGTGCTTTTCTTTTAATACGTTGCTTACGTTATAATTGTTGCGTGAAATACACTTGTAGAGATTTTTAAAACATTTCTGAAACAAATATCAAAGATTTTAAATAAAGAATCCTTTACAAAGGAATTTTATTAGTATTTTTTTAAGTCTAATAACAGCAAAACTTTCAAAAGGGCACCAAGAATACTTGCAAAGGGCGCCCGATGGCGCCGCGTTGGACAGTCCTGCTGCTCTTGCGCATTATCACTTGTATATTTTATGATTACAACGTTGAAAAAAAATTGTCGCTAGATTTATGAAATACATTGATTTAAAATATCTAAAATAAATATCTGCATAAAAACAGTTTTTAAAAAGAGGTAAGAAAATATTTGAAAAATAGTTTCAGAACTTTATTGAGAAAATCTTCTTGGCCATTAGAGAGAGAGAAAAAAAGCGCACATTAAATTCACGATTATTGCATCACTTATTTAAAAAAAAAAAAAAAAAAAAAAAAAAAAACGAAAGAGAGAGAGAAGAAGAAGAAGAAGAAGGAGAAATACAATATATATATACTACATGCTAAAATTAATCACATAAGGCGATGTGTAAGTCAACAAAGCAATTGTAGTCTTTATCGCATGACATGCGACGCCGGCCACATGGCACAAAAAATATGAACGCATGACATGACGCCCCGACCAAAAAGTGATTAACATTAGGAAGGAAAATTTTGGGTCTCACTGACCAACCCCTAAGACACTTGCCGAACCAGCGATATCAATGAAAGAAAATTGATCCTAGTCCGCGGCCCGATCAGAATACAAGTCTTATTAAATTCTAGCAGCCTTCGCCCGCTACGCTGCACAGTAGAACAGGAAGCCTCCAAAGTTAGCACAAAATAAAACTTTATTTTGAACAAAAAATGCACATTGTACATTCTTTCATAGACTTTACGTAGTAAAACCTTAAACTTTTACATAAGCTATAGAGCAATTTATTAATTAATTTACAAACCTTTTTCAATATTTTCTATACAAAATTTAGTTAAAAAATGAATTTAAGATAGTTTTCTATAAATTAAATATTTATAAAACACCCATAATATCGCATTTAAAATGTGAAATAATTGGGTTTGCAAAGTCAATTAATAGTTTTAATGATTCTCAAACACACCTTGAATATTAGCGACTCGTTTTGATGGAATTAATCCACCTTTCTCAGGTAAAATTTATGTACTACTATAAAGACAGCAGAAAAAAAAACTGTTTCTGTTGTCTTAGTAGTGGTACACTCTTTTTCTCCATGCCTTTCATATATGTCATGTACACTAATGATGATATAGAACAACCCTTTTGCTCTTAATCTTTTTGATCGTCTAGACACCTTTCAAACGAAACACGAAGACGGACACGTTTGCTTTTCAATGACGCTTCTGCTTGTTTTTCAAATCGAGGAAAATAAAGCGATTTGTCAAGCTACTCTATATTAATTCTTAAGCATTTCGCTCGTCTTGGAAGACTTTTTGGCCATTGGTATTTATATTAAAATTTAAAACATTGTAGCTTCTTTTTTTAAATCTATAGAACTTCTTGTTCGCAGTTTCTCCGATTATGAAGCTCTTATACCGAAAAATCGTATAACTTTTCAGATACTTTTAATGATACTTTTCATTTCAATATGTTATTTTGTAATAAATAATTTGTATTTAAATTCGTTTTTAACAAATGTATATGTATAATCATGTTTGGCACACACCCGTACACTACCAAAAATTTGAGGATGATTAACTATATAAAAATGATCATACATTTAAAAAAGGAACGAAAAGAAGCAAGGTTTTCTGAAATATTTACTTTCCTAAAACTCAAACCTAGTAGAAAAAATTATAGTTACCATTTAACTCGCTTTAACTCATAACTGAAACCTTCAATGTTTGTAGACACTGTAATTTTTTTTTATAAATTTCACCACCGTATGTTCTAAGTGTCACTATATCTATAAAAATCGTATTAAAAAAATTGAAAGTTAATGAATTTTTGTTACATATCAGTAGATAAAGGTTCCATAGTCATAAAAATATTATTTTAAATTATTGCAGAGAAATTAACAAACGAATGTTGAAACAAAATTGTTGATCTTTTTTTCATTCAATATCAAAGTGCGATATGCAATTTAACCTTTTTTTTTTTTAATGATGACCAAGATAACTCTGCGCCATTTTTAATAATAGGCAGATGTTTACTGATATCTGATCTATTAAAGTGACATATGCCGGTAGTTCAAAATAGAATTTCATTTTTTCGATTTTTTGCCAGATTTTCAGGTTTTTTGCCCCACTGTGCGCTAGCCGGTTTCTCTAAAATAAACTTGAATCAAAAGTAATACATCTAGTAAATATTAAAAAAAGGATAATAAAGTTTAATCAAATAATATAATTTTATAGTATATTTGTTATCATGAATTTTTCGCTCCTACCTAAAACTGAAGCTGATGTACAGCAAAATATATTAGAAGTGCGATCATCCCATTAAACCATCTTAGATAGGAATTTTTGAAATATATAAAATACATGTTTAAATTTGTTTTAGTAGATTAGTATTTTCATATTCATGCCTCTATCTAAAATTGCTGCTGAGGTATAGCAGAATGACCGAAAAGTTTCGTGCCTCCTGTTAATCCTTTTGGAGAAAGGGAGGGAATTTCTAAATTTGCTGAAATAAAATGTTTAATATATATATATATATTGACTTATTTTCTTGAATGTTACACTTCTACCTAAAACTACTGACGGGACATTGCTACGGATGAACGATACTCGAAAAATTACAAATCGAAAAAAAATGTTACCGTAAAAAGAAAAATCGATACAGTCATCGATTACTTTCGATCTATAATTGAAATGCTCTACAATCGACCATTTAAATCATTGTTTTTATATGCTTATAAAATGCATTCTAGTAAGTACAGAGCAACTAAAAACATGTGGAATTAAAGAAAAACAAACTGAAGGGACCAAAGATTCATTAAACAGTAAATAAATTTTTTCATGAATTCCTCAAAAATGATTTGTAGATTTTTTTTTTCTATTAAGAACGTAGAAGTTATTTTGGTCTTTCAGAAACTCCCCGATGAAAAAACTTGATTAAACCGTTTAAATGTTTTTCTGAATATGAAGGATTTAATGGCAAAAAACATTAATCGTTAACATACCTTTAGGATGTGTAGAAACTTTGTTCTAATTAAAAATGCATTAAAAACTACTGAATTTTTGTTCGCTGGAAGAAATGTAAAAAATCAATGTTCTTATTAGATTAACTTATTGCGTGGTAGTAAATCTACTCCAAAGATACGGTTCATAATTAAGGGAGCCACAATAATGGAAAAGGCTTATAACGGTGTCCCCTGGTTGCAAAAAATAAAAAAACACGAATAAGCATAAAAACATAGGAGTTAAAGAACCAAAAATTACATTTTTTCGGCCAAATGGCAATTCAGCAAAATGGCCAAAGAAATAGGAATTAAAAGCATCTTTGGTGGCAAAAACAGGAACTAAAAGAATGATAAATGGGATCAATATTTTTTATTGTTCTTTCTATGTCATTTGAGATATGTAAAGAAAAATATGTTCATAATTTAAAATTAAAAGGAGATTCCCTATTGTAACACCTTAACGAGCCCATGGGATGGGCAAAGTGGGGAGGAGGGCTCATATAAATTGGAGGTACCACTTCACGGTCCTGGGCCATCGAGACCCTCTCAGCTCCAGCCATGCGACACTACCACTCGAGCCCCTATGGCCATCAAGCCATAAAAAGACCAAAATAGTTCATTAGAGTCGCCAATAGTTAATTACCTGTCGGCGCTGACATTTATTTATTCTGTACACACATACAAAAAAATCCGTTAAATTTACGTTAAAAACTAGTGGCAGCAATGTTGCCAGCAGTTTTTGCCTTTAAAATTGCAGTGAAATTAGATATAATTCTTTTATTACATCTAATTTTTCGGCAATTTTTAAGGCAAAAACTACGGGCAACATTACTGCCAGCAGTTTTTGTCGTAAATTTAACGGATTTTTTTTTTTTTTTTTTTTTTTTTTTTTTTTTACAGTATACTTATGTTTGAAGAAATACACCATTTTGTTTTTAAATAATATTTAATGTTTAAAAAAATCTTTCAACGACATAGCGATACTACAATTACAACGATATCACATAAAAATATCACCAATAGTTAATTACATGTTGCAATAAACATTTATTTATTCTTTTTTTAATTATTATTTAAAGAAATGCAGTAAAACCTCCAAAGTTGACCACCACTTTATGTTGATCACCTCTCTATGTTGACCGAAATTTATTAGTTTGAATTGTCGCAATGCATTTTCAATGGAGATTTACCGCTGTATGTTGACCACTTCCGTAAGTTGTGTGTTGAACATTTTTTGGTGGGTGTACCGGGATTCTCGGTAACTTGACCACTGATGTTTTCTTCAATTTGCTTTTTCCTCCGTTTTTTCTCTATCCATTTTTCAGGAATTTCTTTATCAGTCTTTCGGTTTATCTGAGCAACATTCGACCCCTTTGTGGTGCTCCATTCACTGTTCACTTCCAGTACAATACAATGGGAGATGATATCCAAAATTCTTGGAATCTATCAAAAAATGCCTGGAGAGTGGGAGATATACATACGCAGAATTGGAAAACAGCGTGTATTGCTCACATATGTAATACATTTCGTTCTTTTATTCTGTATATCGCGTTGTGACGGCACCGGACGTTTATTTGAGAATTATCATTAAAAATAGGGCAAAGAAAAGCTCTAAAAGAACTTAAATTAAAGGAGAAAGTGGGTCTACTTAATTTTCTGGAAAGCAGCAGCCAAAGAAAAACAGAGGAAAAATTTGGTGTGAACAAGACAACTGTGAGCAACATTTTAAAACGCCAGGCAGAATATTTCGAAAGATATTCTTCCGAAAACGGGGGACTCCAAAGAAAACGCAGAAAAACGTGCATCGACGCTGTTAACAAAGCCACGTTTCGTTGGCCTAAAGAGATGAGATCAATCAATGCAAGAATATCAGGACCTATGCTTCCGGAAGTATAAAAAAATTGCAAAAGAAATTGAAATCGAGGTCTTCCAAGCGTCAGCAGGTTGGCTTGAAAAATTCAAACTACGATACGTGATTTCTCAAAAAGTTTTATATGGGGAATCGAATGAGAATTCAGCTGAAGTACTAGAGAAGTTATTGAAAAATCTCCAGAGTTTGCTAAAGATTTTAAAGATGATGACATCTTTAATGCTGATGAGTGCGGTCTTTTCTTTAAAGCAATGCCTGATCGAAGTTTAGTAATGAATGGTGATACTTGCAAAAAAGTAAAACTTTTAAAACAGCGTTTTACTGTTCTTCTATGTGCTAGTATGACGGAGGAAATTCAAAGCTTTTGGTGATCGGCAAATACACTAAACCTCGTGCATTTAAAAATATAAAACGGGAAGACCTGCCAGTTTTTTTTTGGAGAGCGAATAGATCCGCTTGGATGACCAGTGCTTTGTTCGAAGAGTGGATTAGAGGAATTGATGCAGAAATGTGAAAAAAGAAGCGGTTATTCTTTGTGGACAACTGTCGCAGCCACCTGGAAGTGAATAATCTTACAAATATAAAGCTAAAAGTTTTGCCCCCAAACACAACTTTTAGATGAAGGCATTGTTCAGTACTTCAAAGTGCACTACAAAGCTCAATATCTGGAATGGGTGATTATGAAAGCTCAGACCTGTAGTGCTTCTGCATTGGCATTGACTCTGGCTGTGCCAGTAAATGCTTTGAATGCTGTTCATTGGAATAATTCTGCTTGGAATAAAGTTACGCAAATCACGATTGTTTTAAAAAAGCTGGATTTTTTACAGCTACAACATCGGTGCAAGAGGTTAAGCTTCCTCTATCTCCCTTGCCAGGTTTTAATGGAGTTGATTTTGAAGATTATGTTATTATGGATAATGAGTTAGCAACATTTGCAGAACCAGACCCAGAGACAATCTTTAATGAGATACTCTCTGCAACTAAGCACAGCGAGGACTGTAAGAAGAAGACGCAGACACAGACGCAGACGCAGACACAGCGAAGAAGATGATGATCCAAGTGACGACGAAACTGAAAAGTTTCCAACTCTGAAGGAAGAGGATGTAAATGTAAAGCGCATGATGGAGCAAATCAAAGATTTCGCTGCAGAAAAATGTCCAAGCACGCTTAATGGACTTGTAAACTGTAAAAGTGCTTTTTGTAGCTACTTAATGAACAAAAAGAGGACTCAAACAAAAATTGAATTATTCTTTCAAAAATGTAAAAATGTGGTTCAGCTTCAGAAAAAATAAAAATGTGTATGTACTCATTTTTTTTTTAAATTTTTTCTTAACCTTTGCGGAGGGGCTGTGACAGTATCTGTCCGGGCTTACATGTATTTTCAAGTAGACACTGAGCGAGCTCCTGCATAAAAGTTAAAAATACTTAAAACGTTTGCTAATTTGTTACTAATATCGTACTAAATATTTTCGAAAAATTCCCTAAATTGACCACATCCGTACATTGATTATTTAGTTACGGTACCTTGGGTGGTCAACTTATAAAGGTTCTACAGTATAACATTTTGTTTTTAAAATTTAATTTTTGCATTAGTTATATATTTTTTAATGGATAAAAATATATTTTAAAAACTAGTTGGATGTGGGCAATCACAAAACTTTCTTCTAATCTCATACACGTTAATACTTCCAGAAAAATGAAACATAGCAGCATCGCCGGTTAGATAATTTGCACCAAAATCTAATCTCAGTGGCGTAGCTAGAATGGGTGACACCCGGGGCGGATGTAAGTGGTATCCCCCCAGTTATTAGGCTGTCACCCCCCCCCCTCCCCGCGCCATCCGTCATATTTTTCAATCACAATTCCATGTTATTACAACAAATGACCATACCATTCCTTATTTATCTTTTGTCCTACAGCATAAAAAAACACTGGAGCGACTCATCATTCAACCCATAATTCGCGTAAGTCAAATGATGTGTCTATATGTAGAAGATAAGTCTTTCTTTTAAAATTTTGCTTTCGCTACCCATTCGTTGAAAAGGTTGTTTTTTGCTCTTTGGTGCATATCTTATTTAGAAAAACTTCACATTCTCAAGGAAAAGAAAATCAACTCTGTTGGGTTGTGCGCTGGAATTTTGATTTTATTTCAGAATTCTTTTCCAAAATCCTTGCAAAATGAAACTGGGTGTCATCTCTTAGATGGCGACACCTGGGGCGGACCGCCCCCTACGCCCCCCGCTTGCTACGCCACTGTCAAAATGAAACAACTTATAATCTGCAACAACTTATAATCTGCAACAACTTATTTCAGGTTCTAACTAAATCTGAAATTTTACATAAATCCATGTAGTAATATTTGTGATAGAATCATCATAGAAATCGTAAAAAAAAAGCATAGAAGGGCCACCTGTTGAGCAATTTACTCTAAAAACTAAAGAATATTAATTTATATCAGAGACTAACTGAATTTGAATTTTGATGAAAATTCGAGCATTAGATCCTGAAATAAAGCTATTGCAACAATGATTAATAATGCCGCATAGCAGCGCCGCCTGTTGTGCGATGTACATTAAAACGTAATCAGAACCATATTATATCAAGGACTAACAAAATCTGAAGTTTTATGAAAATCCGCCCTTCTGATATAGCTATTGTGGAAATCGTGAAAAAGGCAGCATAGCAGCGCCTTCTGTTGGACAATATGAACCAAAAAGTAATCAGATCTAATTTATATCAAAGTCTACCTGAATCTAAAATTTTGTGAAGTTCCGTGCATTAGTTCTTGACATAGAGCACCTACAAAATTTATATCACATACAGACAGACTGACAGACAGACAGATAGATTGACAGACAGACTCATAGACAGACATTTTGTAAAACCATGTATTTTGGAATCTCTGACCCTAAAACGTGTAAATCGGAACTCGAAAATCGGAATTCGAAAATTTACACAAATCCAATAGTTCTTTATTGTAAAGATAGAAGAAAGTAAAAATTATTTAACATCCAAAATAATTAACGTTTAACCATGTATTTGACCGCATGTAACATCACCAATAGGAATTATATGTTGACCAG
Organism: Maratus speculifer; assembly: GCA_964019185.1. Lineage (NCBI taxonomy): Eukaryota > Metazoa > Arthropoda > Arachnida > Araneae > Salticidae > Maratus > Maratus speculifer. The sequence continues at coordinate 46,870,936 of OZ025290.1, read as the reverse complement.
GGATGTAGTGGAGGGTATATGGGGGTATACGCCGTATACCTTCAATATTTTTAAAAGGAGCACCGTATACCCTCTGTTTCTCAAGAAAGCTTATAGTATACACATTCTAGGATATATTCTCTGCCCAGGGCCTTAGCTAGAAGTGAACAACAGGGGAGGGGGGTTCTCAAGAGAATGTAGGGGGGGGAGGCTCAAAATTTTTTTCTCTCTCTCTGACGCAGAAAGACAAATTAGTGCATATTCACATTGTAAGTACTATGTTTCTTATTAAACTCTTGTAATAACTTTATTTTATGCTAAGAAAAGTACATCATGATGAAATTTTTCAGCGTATAAGGTATAACTGGTGCAAAATTAAACATCATGTTAGCTTCATATGTACAAACAAGATGAGGAAGGGTTGGAATATTTATTTTAGATACAATTTAGTAATTCTGCAAAACTGTGAAAGGGTCTCAAAACTAAATTAGATTTTTGAACAGAATTTCATTTGGATTTTTGGAACCGGAATTTATTTAGTGATCTTGGAATCTTTTCCAGGGAGGGCTCAAAATGTTTTACGGGGGGGGGGGCATAGCGCCCCCTTAGCTACGGCCCTGTCTCTGCTTTGAGCGTATACCCTCTGCTCAAGAGTGTAGCTTGAAATTTTTATTGGGGGGGAGAACCAAAATTTAGCGCTTTTTAATGTTTTGCCGTTATTGAATTATTTGCGCATTTTTTAAGGGGGGGGGGGGGGTAGTAATGCTACTTTTTATCTTTAGTTACTTAATCATGGAAATGGCATTTATTTAGGTGATGTAAGTGATGCAGCCATGGTTGGATTTCCATTTTAAGCGTGCATGCACATGTGCTGATAAAATATATCTCCCAGTTCTTGTTTTTTTAAGGTCTAAAAAGACAATGTAGAATGTTTATACAGATTCCGAATCCTAGATTTTTAAATCCATTTTTCTGACATAATAAGAACAATTGTACTGTAGGCGTTATGAATCGAATTTTCCGAAGCGGAAGAGCTGGAGACGAAAAAAAGGACCATGTTGAAACAATGATTGTTTATCAATCAAATTCTAATGAATGGAGCGAAAAATAAAATCATATGACACCTTAGAGGTCTGCACGGGCCGGAATTTCCAGGCTCGGGTCCGGCCCCGCCCGTATGAAATTTTTTTTAGCCTGGCTCGGCCGTGAAATTCTAAAATGGAGGGTCAAAATCACAGTCAAGTGAAATCCAGCAAGCTGATTGGTCGTATGGTAAGGATGAAAATCACGAACTTGTTTCTCCATTTGAAAAAGAGTGATAGGTAGAGTAATTTTGAAGGGATTATTATCGTCTGGTCTTATTTACAATATTTCATCGAAATTAACTCAGTTAAGATATTTTGATGACATTTTATAAAATGCGAATGGAAAATTTAGATTATAAAGGAAAATAGATAAGGTTTACTTCAAAATTGCCGCTAGGATTTATTCCCGGAAAAAGGATTATTAAGACGACATTTCCCGGCTAAAACATATTATCGAAACACTGAAACGCACTACAGTCGCTTCCACACTTCTTTTCCCTTTCTATCTATTTCTAAGGGGGACCAACAACTACTATAGGAAGGAAATAATTGTACATCTATCCTGGAATTGATTACAAGTCTGTTTTCGAATTTTTTTATTTCGGATGCTTAAATTTTCGTCGGGAAAGGAGTGGGGCAATAGAGATAGTAACAAGTCTAAAATTAAATGCCTTTTTTATGTTTTGTAACTGAAAATTAACTTGAAAATTAACAATTTTACATTTAAAATTTAGTTATTTTTTATAATTAATTATTTGTTACTACTAATAAAGTCTTTTTCCCGGCCGCCTGACGGCGCCCTACTACATGAACATATTGGGAGGGGAGGCTCCCCCCCTCCCCCCCCTAAAGCTATGTTTCTAGACTGTACACCCCTGATGTTGACACAGAACATTTATTTATTCTTAATTTATGTTTAAAAAATATATCATATTTTGCTTCTAAAATTTGATTTGGATATCAACTATAGTTTTAAAACATCGATAACATATTTTAAAATTATTTTCCTTTATTTTCGATAACACACTTTAGAGAAAGAAAAAAATAGTAAAATAAAGAATGAGAACTAATGAAATAATAGTTATACTATTTAGTTTGATTTTAAAATTGGAATAAAAGGGAAAATATATATATTTTTAATTACATTTAATTAAACATTAATTATATTAAAATTTTAATTTAAAACTTTAATTTAAAAAATGATCTTTTTTATTAAATTATTTTTTAATCAATATATTGTTAATTTTATATCTTGTATAATAAATATAATTAGTTATTCAATCTGATAATTTTATTAGATTTAAAGTTTTCGGCATAGGTTTGAAGAGTTTTTAATATAAGCAAAGAGCTCAAAATGAATTTTTGTGAAAATGAAAATTAGAAAGAGGACATTTATAAATAGAAATGTTTACTTCGATTTTCTTTCACTGGGTGGCAGCACATGCCCGTGTAACCTTGGATGCATCTTTGAAATGTTTGAGAGAGAGAAATGACATGAATCCGATGGATCTCGCGAAAAGATCTTTTTCATCAAAATCAAATTCAGGTATGTAGCTGTTTTAATCAGAATAACAATTATAGCATATGGTACACAGAGGCTTGTTACACCATTTTTTTAACGAAAATATCATAAACATAAATTGGGTAATTATGTCAACTATTAACCTTCAAAAATTAGCTATTTTCATGAGAAATACATATTAAATTTGATTAGAAGAGTAAGTACACTATAGTATATGAAATTTATTTTTAACTGACATTCGTTGTACAATTTCAAGTGTCTTTTAACTTTTGATAATATAAAATCTGCTTTAAAATAAAGTATAATATAATAATATAAACATGTTAAATGTAGTATAATATAGTATAAAAATGTTTATAGTAAGTATACCATATTTATCTTACATTATTATTTATAATATTTGTTTATATAAACATCTATTTGTAAATGTTTAATTCTAGTAAATTGGGTTTATTTATGCTATTTCAGTATTTAAGAAAGAAGGAATAAATTATTAATGTTAATTATTATATATATTATATATATACAGTAATTCAGTGTGAATTTTTCACTTCCCCCAAGGTTAGTGAAATGTGAATAGGAATAAAACACAAAGTTAAATATAAATTATTCCAAATGTCAATGAATATCACATAAACAAATTTTTCGATATTTTTAATGATTATATTTTCATACTAAATTTTCGTCAATGAATCGCGGGAATTTTTTTTTTTTAATATCAGCTGTTTGTAGTCGCAGGAAAAAAAGGGGAGGGGGAGGATTAAATTTCCTCATAGATTACTAAAAAATGTCGTAAATTTCATCAAAAGAATACGTAAAAATAAATATATAAATAATATTTTAATTCGGAAATTTTATTACACAATCGCGGAAAAAATGTCGGCTTTCGTCAAACTAACTGTCGGAGAAAAAAAAAAAATCTTATCGACTTGGCTTACAGGCGCAGGTTATAGTCGAAGTTAAGTAGTTTCACCAACAAAAACTAACTGAAGTTTAAACTCAGTTTAACAATTTTACCTGGCCTAGAGGTATGTACGGGGCCAGAATTTCCAGGTCCGGCCCAATCGAAAGCTATCTTAGCTCGAGCCTGCCCGGTGTAAAAATTTAAAGTTCTGCCTCTAGTCCGGCCTGGCATGCAAACAGCGGCGTGCGAAGAGAAAATTGCGCCCGGAGCGAAGTTTCAATTTGGCGCCCCCCCCCCCCCCCCCCATCACCATTTCTCTTTGTGACAGATGTCACAAAATTTAAAAGTATAAAAAAACAAATTCCATTAAATACATGTTCGTTGTTTATTTTGAAACTTTAAAAGTTTTGATTTTAACAATACCAGGGGTGCCCAGACAGGGGTTTGGTGACCAAGGGCGGCGCCAGAATTTGCCCGACGAGGGGGCACAGTATCCCCGACAGGGGGGCCAAGTTCATAATATAGATTAGAGGTCCCCGCGTGCTGGGCCGGGTCCTAAAAAACTGCGTGGGCAAAAATTTCAAGGACCCAGTTCGTATAAAATAAATTAATGGTCCGGTCGGCTTAAATTTTAAAAAGTTGGCCTTATATAATCTAGCAAGTACTATATATATGTATATATATTAGTGCCCCCCCCCCTAAAAAAATGTTACAATCTCGACCAGACTTGACCCCCAGACTTGACTCCCAGAATTATCCGGATTTTTCATTAACCGGATCGGCCTCATATTGTCTAGCAAGGACTATTTATATACGTATATATATTAGCGCCCCCCCCCCCAAAAAAAAATGTTACAATCTCGACCCGACTTGGGCCTCTGACCCGTCGGTCCGGATAATCGGCGCTCTACTGTATGTGTTACTGAATGCAAAAATACAAATGAAAAATTTAAATAATTGTTAACACAAGTTAAATTATTATTATCAACAAAAGTACAAATTCTACGTATAAAGAAGTTTTAAAATTAAATCACTCGGGTAAAAATATCAAATTACATACAAACGCAAAGAAATAAGAAATCATTTGGACTTACTCTTATGAAACAGTGGTGTAGTCCTGGGGAAAAAAGTGGGGGGACGCTCATAATATCGATCATTAGGCTCTATCACCCATATGGCTAACTTAATTGTGAATTCCAGAAAAAAATGAAAAATTAAATTTAAATTAAAAAATTTTAATTTAATTTACATTTAAAAATTTATTAAATTTTAAATTAAATTTACATTTACATTCAAAATTTAATTAAAATAAAAGTAATTAATTTAGTTTAAGTTGGTTATACAGTCAAACCTCGCTATAATGAACCCGGGATGTAATGAACACTCAGATGTAGTGAACTGGTTTAATGGTCCATCTGAACTACCATTTAATTAATATTATTTTATACGCTTATAGTGGACAGCTGAGAATTTGGTAGTTCGTTTATAGCGAGCATTGTCAAATTTTATTTCCCCACATTTTTTAGCCTCCGGTGCTATTTCTTTCAGACAAGCTAAAAAATGTCGTGTCATCAGCCCTGAATTTTCTACTCAACCGATTTTCATAATTCTTTTTTTAAATGAAAGCTATTTATTTGCAGTTGCGCCCATTTTAGCTATTTTTTAATTTATTTCCATTTTTATACTTTATTTTTAATTTTAAATGCTTTTTACGATATTTCTTCAACAATGGTGGCAACTTAGTTTAGCTTTTCTCTCGATAATAAAAATTTATTTTCCAAAATGATTGCGTATAATTATGCACTAATTGAGGTAAAAAAATATATTTACTGAGAAGTAATATTAATAATGTAAATAAAATAACAGAAAATAATTTATGAAAAAAATTAATGTCTAAAGCAAAATAAGAAAAATTTCAAATGAGGAAAATGATGTCATGCAGCAACCAGATAAATGGGAATTACAATATTATTACGGATGCCTTTCTCATATTACTAATAACAGTAACTTTTAAAAAACATTTGAAGAGAAAATGACGTCACTAATTTAAAGCATCGCATTTTTACTCATAACGATATTACATTTCAATATTTCTTTTCATTATGGACACTGAGATTGAGATTTTACTTTCAGTGAAAATAATGTCACAATAAAAACAAAATTAGTTTTTTTTTTTTTTTTTTTTTTTTTTTTAAATAAAACTATTTTTTTGTGAGTGCATATAAAATAAATTCTGGATTTCGCTGACATTCAGATTACAATTTTAACTGAAGATGTGCGAATATTTGCATGCAAAATTGTAACTGGCAAATGTGACATTAAGTTTGGAAATATATTTATTATATATTGATTCAATAATATAATTACTTTTGCTTTTTTTTAAACGAAATCGATCGGGTCTTTTAAACATTTCATTCGTCGAATTCGACGGGATTCCACTCGTTTTACTGTTAAAATGCATTTTCTTTTTTCTCAGAGTCTAAAGAAAAAATCCGTTTTTGATGAATCTACTCAATAAAGAAATAGCACGTCAAATTGTACCGCTTTATTACTCCGCAATTCCAATGTCTCAGAGAGAAATTGCTAATCAATTGGGTATTTCATTGGATATTATATTGATAAACACAAGAAAAATGAAGTTAGTTCATTGCATTCTAAATGGGGTCACCCTTCTAAAACACCTCTATCGATTTTTTTTTCTTTTTTTTTTCGGAGGCGAAACTGAATTTTGCAATGGCCGAATCTACATTCAGCTTGTTATTTTACCTTTTTTTAAATTGGTGTTTTTTTAGCAATGCTTTGACTAATTTCTATTTTTTTTTCTTCACGGCCCTTTAGCGGAATACATGTTTATCCGCTACCGTCTGACGAAATTTGCGCTATTACCGAGACTCTATTACAGAATTCGCATTTTTCCTCGGTTCTTTGAAAAAAGCGCGCTTTTTTGGCAATGGTTTAATCTATTTCGGTTTTTCTCCTCGGCTATATGGCGAAATACGAGTTTTTTTCGCTATTCGTTTTCAAAATTCGCGTTTTTCCGCGCCTCTTTGAATAAATTACCGTTGTTTTAGAATGTTTTGACGAGATTCGCTTTCTCTGCGTGAACCTTGGGCGGAATTTGCCTTTTCCTGCAGTCCTTTGACAAAATTAGCGCTTTTTGCGATCCTTTGATGAAATTTACGTTTTTCCCGTAGTTCTTTGTAGACATTCGCATTTTTTCGGGATACTTTGACTAAATTTGCTTTTTACCCCACGGCTGTTTGGCGGAACTTTTTTTCGCTAACATTTATTGAAATTCACGTTTTTTTTCTTGCGACTCTTGGACAAAATTTTCATTTTTCCATTGTCTTTTGAGGAAATTCGCGGTTTTTTTAGCGATGTTCTGTCTTAATTCGCTTTTTTTCCGCGGCTGTTTGGCGGAACAGTTTTTTTTGTCGAAATTTTCTCGCTATCTTTTGTCGAAATTTGCATTTTTTTTACTGCGACTTTTAGAAGAATTCCGTGTATTTCCGTCATCCTTTGACGAAATTGTGTTTTTGCGATATTTTGACGAGAATCACTTTTTTTCGCAGCCCTTGGACGATATTTACATTTCCCGCAATCCTTTGATTAAATTCTCGTTTTTTACAGGAATTCACGTTTTGCCGCAGACTTTTTTTTCGCGGCCCTTTGGCGGAGTACATGTTTGTCCGCTACCGTCTGCCGAAATTTGCGTTACTAACGCGACTCTTTTACAAAATTCTCATGTTTCCTCGGCCATATAACGGAATACGATTTTTTTTTTTTTGCTACTTATTGTCAAATTTGCATTTTTTCGCGACTCTTTGAAAAAATTAGCATTGTTTTACAATGTTTTGGCGAGATTTGTTTTTTCTGCGTGAACCTTGGGTGAAATTTGCATTTTCCCGCAGTCCTTTGACAAAATTCGCGCTTTTTGCGATCCTTTGACGAAATTTGCGTTTTTTCTTGCGAGGTTCTTTGTGGACATTTGCATTTTTTTGGATGTTTTGACTAAATTTGTTTTTACCCCATGACTCTTTGGCGAAAGTGTTTTTGCTGATATTTATCGAAATTCGCGTTTATTAAAGCAACTCTTGGACAAAATTTCCATTTTCCTCTATCCTTTGAAGAAATTCGTATTTTTTAGCGATGTTCTCACTTAATTCACTTTTTCTCCGCGGTTCTTTAGCGAAAAAGTGTTTTTCTTTTGCTATCTTTTGTCGAAATTAGCTTTTTCTACCGCGGTCTTCGACGGAAGTCGCGTTGTTTTGCGATGCTTTACCCTATTCACTTTTTTTGTGCGGCGTTAGATGAGATTAGCATTTTTCTGTGTCCTTTGATAGGATACGCGTTTATCCGTGGTTCTTAGATGAAATTCGCACTTTACGGTATTTTGATAAAATTCGCGCTTTTCTGCGACTTTTGGACGAAATTCATGTTTTTGCGATCTTTTATCGAAATTCACAGAAAATTTTCTAAAAGTTTATAGCAGAGGGAGGACAGGAGAGTGCTTTCCCAAGTGCTAAGTGCAGATTTCCAATAGTTGAGGTTGGGTTAACTAGACCAGGTTAACGGAAAGTTACTTCCCCCCGCATATTACTTCAGGTAAAAAACATAACTATAATAATAAACATAGTTGTACGTGTGCTGTCTTCTAAAGAGCTCGCTGTATTTTTTCCACGACCCTTGAATTCGCGTTTCTTCCTCGGCTTTTTGACAAAATTCGCGTTTTTTACGGTGATTTGGTGGAATACGTGTTTTTTTCTTTTTAACCTCGGCCCGTCGAGAAAATTTGTTTTTTTTTATCTGCCTTTTGACGAAATTGACGTTTTTGCGATGTTTTGACAAAATTCGAATTTTTCCGAGGCCTATTCATGAAATTCGTGTTTTTTTTAGCAATGTTTTGAACAAATTCGCTTTTTTCGCCGCGGCCTTTTGGCGGAATACTTGTTTTTTCGATATCTTTCGTCGAAATTCGCATTTTACCGCGTCCCTTGTACAATATTTGCGTTTTTAGGGATGATTTGACGAGATTCCCTTTTTTTCCGCGACCCTTTCGCGAAATGCATGTTTTCTCTGCAGCCTTTTGACGAAATTCGTGTTTTTTAGCAGTCATTGGGCAAAATTAGCGTTTCTTCTGCAATCATTTGACGAAATTTGCGTTTCCTTCGCGAGCGTTTGACGAAATTCGCGTTTTCTCCGAGATCATTTGACGAAACCTGACTTTTTTCGCGATCCTATGAAAAAAATCACATTTTCTCATGTCCCTCTGACAAAATTCTCATTTTATCAGCGGCCTTTTACAATATACGGGTTTTTTCTGCGATTCTTATTCAAAATTTGAGATGTTTTCTGCGAACAATTGACGAAATTGATTTTTTTCACCTACCGTTTGTCAGACATCATGATAAATTTCTCAAGTCCAAAATTTTGGGCTGATGACTATTTTTTTTTTTTTAATTTTCGGAAAATTCGGAATCTCTCCTGCTCCCCTTCCCCCTCCAGTGGCTATGGATTTAATGTCAAAAAGAATTACTGTGTTTCGTAAGACAGTTTCGTCGTACAGAAAATTACGGAATTTTAAATCCTCCTCTCCCCCCCTGCTCTCCGAAATAAAATCCTGTGTAGGCCAATGCCGAAAGTAATGCAATGTAATTTCTTTGTAAATCCCTGTATATGAACGATAGAAGCTACTCAATTCTTATTCTATATTAAGCGTATTGTTATGCATTTCAGCGATACATATCAATTTCATTATGTTTGAAGCCGTGTAACATCACTAAACAGAATGCAAAGAGTTTTCTTTCCGTATGGCATAATTTAATGAAATAGTTCTACATAACCTGTAAACGAACTACAAGTGCGTACATACTTAATTTGCATTAAATAATCTCTATAGTAAATAGTGATAAATCATAATAATATATATAGACAGTGTTGCAATCCAAGTTTAATACGTTGTATTTTAATTTTGTATTTTTAGGGTGTTGCAAACTTTATAGAGATTGCAGACATTTTTAAACAATGTTGCAGTAACTGAATAAAATCTGTATGTAGAAATATAACAAATAAGATGTATAAGAGAGGTATAAGATGTATAAGAGATATAACAAATAAGATTAAAAACCCCAAATTAAATTTCTATCAGCTTTTTTACAAAATAAAGTAATGAAACTTATTATTTTTTTCCCTTCTTCTGAACATCTGATTTATTTTAATCTCGGATTTAGAAAAAAAAAAAAAAAAAAAAAAAAGTATGCAAATGTAAAACAATAACAAAACTAAAAATAGTCTTTTACAAGGGCTTCAGGGGGACAATACTACTCTCTCATGAATAAATCTTGGTTATCCTTTTTATTATTAGCACTTTCCAACAAAGTTGAAAAGTGCTTATGCATTCGGTTTGTCTAGTCATCTGTCCGCGCTCTAACTCCCATAAATATACTCGGATTGCTATGAAATATTTTTATGTCATTGATGTTTACCCTATCACGAACCCTATTGAAAACGAAGGTTTTACCATGATTAGTTTATTTACAGGGAGCGTCAAATTTTTCCATTACATTACGGCCTATGGGGAAAAATCGTTCAAATAAATTTTAAAGGTGTTACACCCTGTCTAACATACTCATATTCATATGGATTCGCAAAGTGCACTTAAAATATGCATTCTGTAATGTATGCAGGGAAAATATGGCTATTATTCATTTACAGGGCCGCACAAAAGAATTTCATTAGATAATGGTAAAGGGGGAATTGTGTACGACATATTTTAAGTATAATAAACTGTTTCATATATAATAAAAATAATATATGTCACTGAAGCTTAATATAAATTATACGATACTGCCTTGCATAATATGAAGTACATAGCATTTACAGGGCCACACAAAAGATTTCAAATAGTATATTTTTTCCGAAGTACCGTATATGTGTCCGATGATGGCTGATGGAGGGATGAAATGCATTTTAATTATGATATGCGCGTTTAGGCTTCACTAAATATATGCACATTATATGGTGTGTATAAATGTTATAGTTGATATACAGGGTTACCCAAAAGAACTTGCCAACGTTACTGAATATGAGCGTAAATTACTTAAAGATGGTTCTTAAATAAGCTATGTATTTTTACGCTGAACTGCATTCAGTTTACTAAGAAATGTTTGCAAAATATAGATAAAAGGATATACAGGGCCACGCAAAGAATTCGATACATGGACACCTATGAATGATAATTTATGAGAATGTGATTTCAGTTGTTTTAAAAGCGTTTTAGTTTACAATAAATTTTAGCTTAATGCTGACGTGTAATAAAGGTACAAGGTAAACTACAGGGCTGAACAAAAGTATTCAAATATGTTTCCATCTAATAGTATGAATTGCTGAAAAAGAAATTTCAAGCTACTGGGCATTTTCTTGCTAAACTAAATTTTCCCATTATATCAACTTACAGATGAAATACAGAGCTGTTCAAAAGTTCTGGAATACATGTTTGGGTATATTTGGCTATACATTATTATTTCCCGAAATAATGCAGTTTTGTTAAAGATTTCATGAAGTGTTGGAAAGTGCTTCATAATCTATGCTTAACGCATGATTTTTCTTATTTGTTTTTGCTGTTCAGTTACTTTAAATCCTCTGAGAAAAACAATATTCAAGTATTCATTATTTTTTTTAATTTTTGAGAAAAAAAGAAAATTTAGTTAATTAAATTTGAAAATTTAGAGGGACAAATCTGCTCAACCACCATTAATGACGCCCGTATTTCTTTGCGATCGGTGATTTCGCATCTGTTTCTTCACGACAACATTTGGAAGAAATTGTAAAACTTTTCAATTTTGGCTGGCTACATCGTTTCATTATTAATCAAAATTATGATACAAAATATTTATGACTAGAAAAAAAGAGGCAATTTATAGATACTCGCTCGACTTTAAACTAGTCCAATGCTTGTATCTAATCAAGAAATAATTGTCTATATGATCGGGAGAAGGGAGGATAATGATTCTGGGGGATTACTTCATTGAACAGTATCAGAAGTTTTCGGTCCGCATTGATGTCCTTTTGTTTTTATTGATTTAGTCTGTATTAGGCTCCGAGCACACGTGTATTTTTCTCAAGTTCAACTGAAATCCAGGAAATCCTTTCTTCTTCTTCCTTTTGCGGTTTACTGATGATAGAAAACGGGGATATTACAATGGTTCAGGAGACATACATATATCTCAACCCTACTTAAGGGAAAGGTCCCTCTCTCACACTGTGATTGAAGTTGAATTGGAAAAGTCATTATATATCAAACACGCCGCCTGCGAACATATAACACGCCGACTTCTAACCGCAAAAAATAGTTGTGTATGCTCAAAGCCTTCAACACACCATATACCGGCAGACGCCATATACCGGCCAACCGGCAAATTAATGATCCCTACTAACTAACAGTATGTGACAGCTATGACAATCACCTTGCATGTCTTTAAAGACTTATTTATTTACTAATGGAACCATGCTGTTGTTAATTGTCGTGTGAGTAAAAGATAATCAGGTTTTTAAAGCTCGAACATCTGGATATTTTTAAAACTGAGACTGCAGTTTGTCCAAGATCTTTTTCGGGAGCTTGTGTGATCTTTCTGTTAGAAACAGGAAGGCGATAGAAGACTTCCAAATAAAACTAATGTATGCCTTTGAAAAAACTAATGTTAACGCTGTATTTCACTATTGGTAATTATTATGAAACAGCAAGTAAACATCTTTCTTTCCAATTTCCTTCAATTTTTTTTTTTTTTTTTTTTTTTTTTTTTTTTTTGAGTGCCGTTGTTAAAGAAAACTAAGATGGCTAAAAACATCAAATCTATATTTTATAAAATTGTTAATCTTTTTATTTTTTTTATTTTAGTCATTTAATGAATCAGGAAAATCTGCGTCCCCTCGCGTCCTTAGCGTCCCCCTTGAGAAAAAAAAGTAAGGGGACGCTTGAAAGAAAATAAAAAATTGGGGGGACGCCGTCCCCCTGCGTCCCCCCTCGACTACACCACTGTTATGAAAGACTTGAAACTTTTTATATACTGCAGAAAAATATTAAAATTCGCACATTCTTAAAAAGATTGATCTCATAAAATATTTATAATTAGTAGAAATAGTAATTCTAATGTAAAATTTGCAAAGTCATAAATTTAATTTTTTTATACTCTGATTCTTTCTTTAAAAGGTCATTGTAGCATTGTTCCGACGGTTACTGTCTGATTAATTATATATTTTATGTTTTAAAAAAAGGCATTAAACAGGCGATTTCGATATTATTAAATAAAAATACTAGATCAAGAAAAAGAAAAAAAAATTAACTCACTTATATCTGTGGTCAATGGACCTATTGTCGATAATAGAGTATTACCTATGTAACTCTGAAATATCCTTCCAGCCTATCACAACAGGTGTTTTTCTTGTAATTCCCACAACAACATTGAGATATATAAAGATTCTTTTACAACCAATCAGCATGAATACGCTTGCTGAAGCTAAACAACAAATTCATCAATCTCTTTATCATTCCCTGTTTGTTTTATATTAATTTGCAGAACAGAATTTGAAACTACTCAAAACAGACAGGAGCATGCATTTCCTTTTTGTGAATCGCAGCTGTTCTTTGTGGTTTAAGCATCGTTAAATTGAAATCTAAATAAGAATACAAGTAAGTATTAAGAAACAACATACTTGGCTAGAATAAAACCTGTATAAAATTGAAATTTCTTCATATCCTTTTTCGTTAAATCTGAACACGTTGCTGTACTAAATATTAATTTCCTTTATTTGAAATGAATGTGAAAGTAATTAGTCGAACTACAGTTTTTGAAATACGTCAATTTTAAGAGTTTATAAATACCGCGTTTTACTGTTTTCATCATTTTCTAGTTTAGTCATTTTTGAGAAAATGTAATTATTATTTCATAAACTCTCAAAAAACATTTCGTTAAAAATAAAATACACAGGTAGTAAGTTGCCAAAACGCACGTGTGATTGGAACAGATTTTTCTGTTACTTGAAGAAATTTGTCTTTCGATTGTAGAATTTTTTAAAAATTGAGATTCAGTTCACGAACTTCTCATATCTTGAGAGAAAATAGAGATACATAAAAAATCATTATATAATATAAAAACATAGTACACAGCTTTGCTGTTCAATTAATTGAACAGTCGTTTGATTTTAAAAAATGCATTTGTAGATATTGGAGGATTTCAGGTACTTTTAGCATTAGATTGATTAATTTTCTGTATTTTCGAGAAAATGTTCAAATTAAAGTAGATTTTTTTAGCTATAGAAATAATAATAAAAACAATGATGAAAATATCTTCAATTTCCATTTTGTTTTAGAGTGTATATTGATCGAGTCTACAAAACGCAATGTTCCAAATTTTGATAACATATAAAATTTAAATCTGAAACAAAAACTTTAATACAAAATTTCCAAGAGAAATGTAAATGAAGTGAAAAATTGTAAAATAGTTGGGAATCTAAAAGTGAATTATTTTAATACCAACGAAAGTGATCTGCAATTATAAATATGCGGGTTATGCAGGAACTGCATTTGAAAATATCTGGAACTGAATTTGAAACTGCATTTTGCCGAACAGTAGGTTATGCAGGAGATCTAGCCGCGGGATATGCAGGAGATCTAGCTGCCGGTTAGAGATCTGGATAGACCAAAATTTCCGTCTCAAAAATGCCGAAATATCCCTTTGATTTAAAATATTTTCTAATATTTTAAGCAATTTCTTCCTTTTGATAGATTTTTTGAAATTTTTGATCTTAGATTTCTTATTTTTTACATATTTTTATATAAAAGGGGTTTAAATTCCATTTCTAATCCGAAAAAGTACTAAGCAACAGAACTACCAGAACACCCATGTAATTTGACCGAACATGCTGCTTTAAATGTGTTTCAGGTAATCGGTGTTTTTTCTGTATTTTTTTGTGGGATGTGGGGTAGAATTGGCAAAATTAAAGTGCGATTTTTTCTACTTTTATGGATTTTAATCAAGGTGGGGGGGGGGGGGATAGTTCAATTCACGGATTATTTACCGAGCACGGAATCCTCTCCGAATTGGGTTATACCTGGCCTGAGCTAATTATTTTTATATCCATTCAACCTGATCCAGTTTTAAAAAAATAAATAACCGGAATTCAACAAATTTCGACCTAAAACAAACACGTATAAAAACATTTCACATTTATTTACTTAGAAGGTGTCACAAATAAAAATTAAATTAAAGAGTTGACATGTTTCGGTTCATTAATAAGAACCGTATTCATAACATATAAAATCAGTAGAAAATTAAATGACACTGGATATAAATATAATTTAAAAATCAAAACAAAACATTGCGCCCGCTATGATCGTGAATATAGCCATTGCCAACGCGGCATATAAATATAATAAATTTTGACCATATATTAAATTTAAAATGTATAAAATTAAAATTAAAAAAGTAGAAAAACTAAATGACTCTGGATATAAAGGTAATTTAAAACCCCCAAAACATAAAATATTGCGCCCTCTATGATCGTGAATAGCCAATGCCATCGCGGTTCCTCCTATTAGACTCATCCTTTAAATATTTATTAAGTAATTCTAACCACAAACTCGGAATGTCATAAGAATAAGAATCATTACAAACTCTATCCCTCCTAGAATATATCTCTATAGATTCACGGATGATTAATTTTCGGAATAAACTGGAAATGAACACTAATCTACTATCTTTAAAACAAATTTTAACCCCCCTCTTTAAAAACAATCTTGATAACGCAGTCTTATCCCTACCAAATTTTATGTCACATTCATGCTCTTTCTTTCTAACCCCAAACTTTCTACCTGTCATACCGATATAAAAATTAATATCCCCCTCTTCATTCTCATATGGAATTTCATATACCCCTGCTAGATCATCTTGTGGAACCGGATCAAAAGCTCTGTATAGAAGATGTTTTAACTTAGGAGGTGGCTTAGCAATTAATTCTATTTTAAACTTTTTTAATTTAGCTTTAAGCCTTTCAAAATTACCCTTTATATAAGGAAACGATAGTCTTTTAACCCCAATCTCTTCCCCCTTCTCACAGGCATTATCAACCAAATTACAATTAACCTGAGAATTATTTTTATCCCTATAATTTTTAACCAATTTATTAATTTTATCCTTTTTGTAACCATTCAACTTAGCAATATTAAAAATATAATTCAACTCTTCATTCAAAAATTCATCAGAACAAATAATAAACGCACGATTAACCATGAACCGGAATGTAGAAAACTTATACCCAAAGGGTGAATACGCAGAAAATGGAATAATATGCTGACTAGCTATATCTTTCCTGAAAACTTTCCTTTTTAACATAGAACTCTCTCTAATAAGCCACACGTCCAAAAATGAAATAGCACGATCATTTTCCAATTCAAACGTAAATTGAATATTCCTATCCAGTTTATTAACTTCATCTACAAAAACAATGAAAGACTCAACTCCCCCCTCCCAAATTAAAAACACATCGTCAACATACCTCTTCCAAAATTTAGGAACTTTCTCGAACTTTGCGAAAATATTCTCTTCAAAAGGCCTCATTTTAAACTCAGCTAAAAAACCCGAAATAGGAGAACCCATAGGGGCACCCATGTTTTGTTTATAAATTTTACCATCAAAAACAAAATAATTACTTTGTACAATCAACTGTAATCCATCTTTTAAAGTACATTTTATACTGTCATTATATATTTCTGCCTTGTTAATCCTCTTTTTAATATCATCACAAACTTCAAAAATGTCAATCGACGGAAAAAGTGATTTGACATCCAAACTAGCTAATAAACAGTTATAAGGAATTTCAAGTGTTCTTATGCTTTCAACAAAACTTGCAGTGGAATCCACAACATACTCTGATGGCGGCAGTAACTCTTTCAAAATAAGCACAAACGCCTTTTCCAAATAGTAAGTCTTATTGTTTTATAAGTTTGTGCTTATTTTGAAAGAGTTACTGCCGCCATCAGAGTATGTTCCCATATAGCACAAAAGCTCCTCAGTACCTCCCCAGGAGCTCCAAGACATCCCATATTCCTCCTAAAACTAAAATGACAAGATCAGGACGTCCTGGGGAAGAGACTTTTACGGTGTCCTCAGGAATGAGCTCCCAGTAACGTCCCACGGAGCAACTTCCCAGGGACGCTACTCCTGAGGAAATACCTGGGAAATCACTCCTGGGGAAGTATCCGGTTATTCATTCTTGGGGAAGTGCCCAGGAAGTCACAGTGCTGGCGCCATCTTATGAATGATTCTGGAGTACAATACTCAATTTTTTTTTTATTAAAATGTTGAATACAATTTAATCGGTATCGATTATTAATGAGTTAATTTTATTTTATTAATTATTCGATTACTTATTTTTAAGCAAATTAGATAATTGTTATTAAATTTTTATAATTTTTAATTACTGCTATAACTTTTAATCTTTTTTAGTTAAATTAAAAATTTTAATTTATTATTTCAATTAATTCCTTTTTTATATACTAATCACTATTATGTATCTTCTAAACCAAATTTGATTCATTTATCAATATTTTATTAATTATTAATAAATAACCTATTGCGTTTTGGTTTTTTATTATTATTCCTTTTTATTAATTTAGAAATTAATATAACTTGTTTAAATGAACTAAATAGTATGCTTCTAAATTAATACTCTAAAATTTTTAAATAGAAGACAATTCTAGTTCATATATTTTTTCTGAAATTCAGAGGTAAATGTATTTATGGAAAGAAAAAAAAAGAGATTTTTAACGCAAGTTTGATCATAAGTACCCGTTTAAAACTTTGTTATGAAAATTATCTAAATCGAGTTCTGATGCATTTTAATATCAGATATTAAATATTTATATATATATATATATATATAATTAGGTAACATACTTACTAAACTCTATTTAAATAAATAAATAAATAAATAAATAAACAAACAAATTTGTCGCGACGAAACTAGATATTTTTATCCCAGCACATAACATCAACTCAAAGATAGTGCAGCAATTCATTTTAAAATGGTATATTTGGATTTAAAATATACAAATATTGAGCTGCACCCCCCCCCCCCATTTCCCAAATATATACCAATACGTAGTTTATTTGAAAAGATTTTCTGTTTAAAAAATGTAAATTCACGCAACTTAAAAGTTTAATTCAGGTTATTATCAATTACCTACCGAATGCTTAGCCTATTTTGTTTTATTTATCATTAATTAATTTTTTTAAATCTAAATAGGACTGATTAACAATTTATTTTTCTAATTTATTTTATAGATTACAAAACATAATATTGTTATTTAAATTCTGAAAGATAAAATGAAGTTTTCATTAAGAAAACTTCTGAAATATCAATAACGTTATAGATTTTGAAATTACAGATAAATATTTATCTGTATTTCATAAATAACATATAGTTTAACACAATTTTTAATTGAAGAGTATTTTGACATCACTTAAAACTTTCATTTAAAAAACCGATTTTCTATTCTATTTCTTCGGATATCCTTAGTTAGGTAACAATGAATGCATAGCATACAATACTCAGCATGGACATAGTTACCGTTCCAACACTCAGGCATTCAATAGGCTAATCACGCCCCTCCAATCAATTTTGACAGCGAAGAATTTTCGCGGGAAATCATTGAATGAGAGGAAGAAAAAAAAGAGTGTTTTTCCAAGAATTAGAAGTGAAACTGTGAGTTAGTAACACAAATTTGTTTGTAGGTGTAAAAGAAAGTATATGTATACATGTATTAGTTTGGGATTTTTTAAAAAAAAATAGTTGATAAAATCATCTTATATTTTAAATAAAGTTATCAGTTTTTACAGACTTTTTAAATTGCCTAAAATCTTAGTTTCTAAAATTACATTTCAAGTAATCAACAAAAATATTTCCCGTCGTTAATTAAATGAAAAATGGTGCATATTTTATTTTTTATGATCATAAAAATTTTATACAATTTTAAAGACTGCTAAATGGAGATTTAACTGTAAATTAATTTTATTTAGAATAATAAGAAAATAAAAAGGTTTTGTAACAGATTAAAATTTTATTAATAGTTTCTATTTTATGCCATTCGAATTCAAGCAGTGTTTCAGTGTAATGATGGAATTTTACAATTGGATTTTCACACCAAATACTGTTACAATTAAATTATACAAATTTGTATAATGGTGTGTTTTCAATGACAATGCAGAATTTTAATATTTTTACAATGTTATAAAATAATACTGTGCTTTTACCGTATTTTTTAATCCCCCGACAAGTGATAAATATCCAAACATCTGTAACTCGTACCGTCGTGTAAGAATTTCATTAGTAACGGATTTGATTATTCGTTAATAAATACTCGCCAAAACATACCTAATCACTTTAAAACGTGTTTGTTCATTGGTTATATTTATGACGGCCAATTATCAACATGAGGGACATATCAAGGGAGGGGAAGTTGCCCACAGTGAAGGTCTTTCTAAAGAAACCTAACCCGTATTTATGCAAGGAAATCCAACATTCGAAAAAAAACCCTGGAAACTCCGAACTATTAGGCAGATGGGTGCGATTTAGCACCTCCTATCTACCAGTTTCGAGATCAGAATCTCTTCACTGCTAACTATGAAACGAACTAGAAACTATCCCACTAGGAAAAAAGACTAAGCAAATTTATATATATATTTTCATAAATTTGTATAATAAGAGTACCTTTTACCAAGCGTAAAAAAAAAAAAAATAAATAAAAATTAATAAAAATAAAAATAAAAAATCGATAAAAATTTCTGTAAAAAAAGTAAGAGCGAGAAAGAGCAAAAAAAGTTTCATTTTTGAAAGGATTTACTTAGATTTTATTTGTCAATCATTTAAAAAAAAAAAAAAAATCAAGGGACACATTAAGGAGGAGGATTGCTGCCCTCCGGAGGGTCTTTTTAAAGGAACCTAACCCGTATTTACGAAAGAAAGTTTAAGATTCGAAGAAAACCGTGGAAAACTCCGAACGATTAGGCCGACGGGTGCAAACTCAGCACCTCCCATCTACCAGCTTCGAGAGCAGAATCTCTTGGCCGCTGGTGGGGTTCTCTATGAAACTGAAACAATGAAATATTTCAAAGAGTAAAAATTAGGAAAGAAAAGACTAAGCAAATTTATATATATATATATTTTCATAAATTCACTTAATAAGAGCACCAAGAGAAAAAAGAAAAAAAATCGATTAAAATTTCTGTAAAAAAGGTAAGAGAGAGAAAGAGCAAAAAAGTTTTATTTTTGAAAGGATTCACTTAGTCTTTATTTGTCAATCATTAAAAAAAAATTCATAATTTAAGGAAACTATGTGTTTTAATCTCTTGCTATTTTAATCTCTGGAAATAATATTTTTACTAACTAAAATAAAATTTTATAGGGGATATCATCAGAAACATTTTACATCATTCGTTGTGTGTTAAAATATATAGTTCATAATCAATTTTCTAACTACAGAACGATCTTAATGGATTTGTAGTATTAAAAGCTAAAAGGATATTTTTATCATTTAAAAATAGAATTTCATTTAAAAAAATTTAAATTCGAAAACATTTATGTTAAAACAAATAATTATTGATAATTTATTTAGAGTTATTAATTTAAATTTATGTCGAATGTATGAAAAAGGCACAGAAAATGAAGACATTTCCTAGTTTTAAGTTTTAAAAGCGGAGTAAAAATGCATGTATACCTTAGAAATCTTTATTCCTTACTGGCCCTACAGCACAACGGTGAGAGCGCGCGTCCAGAATACCAAGGTACTCGGGTTCAAATCCAGCAGGAAAAATGAAGGTAAGAAATTTGTTACTGAATAATCTCTGTTTATGTAAATCCGTCTGAATAATAGAAAAAAAAAGCATTCGTGTTTTCTTCTAAAAATATTTAAATTAAATCATAGCTCTAATTAAAAAATTTTTTGAACATATTAGTGACCTTGAAGTTTCCCAAAGTCCTCCTATATCACTTCCTCGAAACTTCCCCAGAACCTCCCGGGGAGGACCCTGAAGGAGGTCCTGGGGAGCGTGCCAGGATGCTGTAAAGCGGACATTTTCGGTTCCTGAGGACCTCCTGGTGACAATTTTCTGCATCCTCAGGGATGCCTGGGGGATGACGGTCCTGGGATGTGAATCCTCCCCAGGACATCCTGGGGAGGCAAGTGTGCTATATGGGTTGTGGATTCCACTGCAAGTTTTGTTGAAAGCATAAGGACACTTGAAATTCCTTATAACTGTTTATTAGCTAGTTTGGATGTCAAATCACTTTTTCCGTCGATTGACATTTTTGAAGTTTGTGATGATATTAAAAAGAGGATTGACAAGGCAGAAATATATAATGACAGTATAAAATGTACTTTAAAAGATGGATTACAGTTGATTGTACAAAGTAATTATTTTGTTTTTGATGGTAAAATTTATAAACAAAACATGGGTGCCCCTATGGGTTCTCCTATTTCGGGTTTTTTAGCTGAGTTTAAAATGAGGCCTTTTGAAGAGAATATTTTCGCAAAGTTCGAGAAAGTTCCTAAATTTTGGAAGAGGTATGTTGACGATGTGTTTTTAATTTGGGAGGGGGGAGTTGAGTCTTTCACTGTTTTTGTAGATGAAGTTAATAAACTGGATAGGAATATTCAATTTACGTTTGAATTGGAAAATGATCGTGCTATTTCATTTTTGGACGTGTGGCTTATTAGAGAGAGTTCTATGTTAAAAAGGAAAGTTTTCAGGAAAGATATAGCTAGTCAGCATATTATTCCATTTTCTGCGTATTCACCCTTTGGGTATAAGTTTTCTACATTCCGGTTCATGGTTAATCGTGCGTTTATTATTTGTTCTGATGAATTTTTGAATGAAGAGTTGAATTATATTTTTAATATTGCTAAGTTGAATGGTTACAAAAAGGATAAAATTAATAAATTGGTTAAAAATTATAGGGATAAAAATAATTCTCAGGTTAATTGTAATTTGGTTGATAATGCCTGTGAGAAGGGGGAAGAGATTGGGGTTAAAAGACTATCGTTTCCTTATATAAAGGGTAATTTTGAGAGGCTTAAAGCTAAATTAAAAAAGTTTAAAATAGAATTAATTGCTAAGCCACCTCCTAAGTTAAAACATCTTCTATACAGAGCTTTTGATCCGGTTCCACAAGATGATCTAGCAGGGGTATATGAAATTCCATATGAGAATGAAGAGGGGGATATTAATTTTTATATCGGTATGACAGGTAGAAAGTTTGGGGTTAGAAAGAAAGAGCATGAATGTGACATAAAATTTGGTAGGGATAAGACTGCGTTATCAAGATTGTTTTTAAAGAGGGGGGTTAAAATTTGTTTTAAAGATAGTAGATTAGTGTTCATTTCCAGTTTATTCCGAAAATTAATCATCCGTGAATCTATAGAGATATATTCTAGGAGGGATAGAGTTTGCAATGATTCTTATTCTTATGACATTCCGAGTTTGTGGTTAGAATTACTTAATAAATATTTAAAGGATGAGTCTAATAGGAGGAACCGCGATGGCATTGGCTATTCACGATCATAGAGGGCGCAATATTTTATGTTTTGGGGGTTTTAAATTACCTTTATATCCAGAGTCATTTAGTTTTTCTACTTTTTTAATTTTAATTTTATACATTTTAAATTTAATATATGGTCAAAATTTATTATATTTATATGCCGGTTTGGCAATGGCTATATTCACGATCATAGCGGGCGCAATGTTTTGTTTTGATTTTTAAATTATATTTATATCCAGTGTCATTTAATTTTCTACTGATTTTATATGTTATGAATACGGTTCTTATTAATGAACCGAAACATGTCAACTCTTTAATTTAATTTTTATTTGTGACACCTTCTAAGTAAATAAATGTGAAATGTTTTTATACGTGAATGAAAAAAGGTGAAGTGATATTGTTTTAGTTTTTGAAAAAAGAAAGCTAACAACAGTTTTAACACTAAAACAAACAGTTTTCAATCCGGACCCAATCCAAACTCGATATGAAAACACAAAATTCCATCTAATATTTAAAAATATTAAGTAATCTAAATTCCAAGCAATAATGGAAAAGTAGTCAACAATAATACCGCTAGTATCAATTGTATTTTTTATGTAGAAAAATTGATACATCTGTATATTAACTCATTGACACTCAAATAATGTAATTTTTCATTTAAAATATATTTTGGGGATAATTTTGAGAAATTAGGTAGAATCGAGCCCATATGCTAAAACAATTAAAATTAACCCAACTCGAAAAATAGAAGTCAATCCGAAACTCTCCGAAAAAATATTAATTTTAGCCAGGTCCGAGTAAAATCGCCAGTCGCGCTGGGTTTAATTTTGGAGGTGACACAGGAATCTACCCGAAACCCGATTTAAGCCCGACATCTCTACATTTCTACCTGAACCCGAAATATTTCAACCTCAACCAGACCCTAACCGTAACCGATGAAAAAGTATATCCATACTGTAATGCAGTTATGTAGAAATATGTCTACAATTACATCTTCAGTAAAAATTTCAAATTTTAAGTAAAAAAATCAGTATACATAAATTCATTAAGATTCAAATACAATTTTCCAGCTTAAAATAAATTTAATAAATTCTTTTGAGAAATCGATTCATCAAGAACCATAAGTATCAACATCGAACCCGAACCTGAAACAATTAAAGTTAACCCAAATGAAATACGATACACAACGACAAATGTTTAGGCTCAACCCGATCCGGTCCAAACTGCGAGTCGGGTCAGGCTCAGTTTGCCCGACACGATGAAGCATTCTACTTGTCATCCAAGACAACCCCGACAAAATAATTTTCGTTTGCGTATTCTAACTGAACCAAAAATTCATCATATAAAGCCGACCGTAAATCCAAAATCAGTGAAAACTGATCCACAAATTTAATGTAGTTAAAAAAAAATAGTATAAGATTAATTTTCAGTATAAATTTTATCTTTTTTCTTGAAAAATAAACATGTATAGAGTCATTCATGCATCATACTGTGTTGTCATCTATGTAGATTATTATTTTAAAAATTCGGATTTTTTTAAAAAAATTCGGATTTCTCTAAACTCAAATTGCAAGAATCAAACTTCAGTCAGAAACCGGCGAACAAAAAAAAAAATAAAAAAAAATAGTTTAGCCAATCCGATTTTCAAAGAAAAAAGGGGCTCCATATTTCGACCCAACTTGAATGGACTGAAATTCCAACGTCAAAATATTTTCCCCGACGAAATTGAATTTTGACCCCGATGGGGGGGCCAGGTATGCCCGACGGGGGGCATATGCCCCCCCGTCCCCCCTCTGGCGCCGCCCTTGTTGGTGACGCAAGATGCGTCATACAATTCAGTTTTTGGGGGAAATTTGAGAAAAAGTACATTTTGGGGGGAGGGGATTTTTAAATTCTTAATATTTTCTTTGTTTTACTGTTAAAAAATCTTTATTTTTAATATCACTTTTAAATTTTTTCAACATTTAATTCCCAGAAATGTTCCTGTTTTTTATTTCTTTAAATTCTAGATAAGGGTAATAAGAACTCATTTTGCTATACTCAACTCGCTATCTTTTGTAAATCGTGATTCTTTTAATATCACATTTAAATTTTTTCAGCATTGATTTTCTAGAAATTTTCCTATGTTTTCTTTCTTTAAATTCTACGTAAGGGCAATAAGAACTCATTCCGCTATGCTCAACTCGCTATCTTTTGAATGTGCATTAGATTATACGTAGAATATATTTTACAACTGATATTCTGTTTAGGAGGGAGGGGTCAATGTTAAAGTATGAGGGGTTTTTTTTTGGGGGGGGGGGATGGTCACCACTGTTAACAATTAAATAATATACAAAAACATTACATATTTTAGGAAAGAGTGTCTGGAAAACATATGTGGAAAAAAAAAATGTATGTAACAGTATTGTATAACCCCTTTTTGGATTCCAAGAAAGAAGCAATATGCAATTTTAAAAATGTATGTTTTATTTTATTTATTTTTTTATTTTTTTTTTCACAAAAAATTCCATACGTTTACAAATATAATTATTTTGCAAAAAAAAAAAAAAAAAAATAATAATAATAATAATAATAATAATAAATAAATTTGAGCCCTCCCCTCTCCCCAATTTTCTTCCCCTGGCGACCGCCCCCTTCGCCCCCCGCTTCGCACGGCTTTGCCGGAAAAAAAAAGTGAAATTAGGGTCCATCTCGTCCCGCCCGACTCCATTTCTACAAAAATCCCCCCCCCCTTTTTTTTTTTTTTTCTTACAAACATTTTTAAGGAATATTGAAGATACATTTATTGGGAAATTAAACCGTATGTTTTAAAATCAAATCGCGATAGACAGAAAGACACCAAGACAGAAAATACTCAATAGTATCATGATATCTTAGAATCTTAGATGTTTCAGCATTCAAATAAGAATTCATTAAAAAATTAATGTTGTTTAAATAATAAAAAAAACTAGTTGAATATGCCAATCCCAAAACTTTCTTCTATCTCATACATACATTTTAATGTTTTTAAAAATTAATTACACATGTTAATACTTTAATATTATCAATTCAATACCATACCAGTGCTATATTTTAACGATTTTTGGAATTAATTATTTTTAACCCGCGAGAACTCGCGGATGAGATTTTCTTTCTCCATCGTAGCCTTTTTAAGACTATTTTTAAGACTACTTTTCATTTTAATAAAATTTCAAAATGTTATTTCGATTACTTTACCTCTTTTTTGAATAAAAGTACAAAACCAAACAAAAAATTTGATATTAAGTGACTGTAAAGTAAAAGAAAAGAATTGAGCACCGTGAGAAAAATTCTCATAGCGAGTTCTCCCGGGTTAATTTCGAAATTCCCAAAAATCGTTAAATTATGATGGCACTGTACTCCGAAAAACTCGTTCTCTGCAAGCAATCTAAAACAAGAAAAATGTCAAATCAAAGCATTCCTCGCAAAAAGGACTCAATCTTTTTGAAAGATTCACCGTTCGAAACTTTATAATATTTTTACAGCTTAGCTAATAAGCAAATAGTTTACTTCATAATTCTATCAATCTTTGCTTCTGAGAAATCTAATTTTGAAATCAGGATCTTATTCGCTGAACACCCTGTATAAAAATATTCTAAAATATTTAATACTGTCCAACCTTTCACAAAGAAGGGGCGCATTTCAATCCCTGGCAAACAATGGAGGGCGCCGTCATTAACAGGGCTCAAAATATACAACAAAATTATTTCACCAGCATTAGCAGCGATACATACATGCAAATGCATATCGCAGTAGAAGACATAAGGCCCCTATGTGGATCTGAAGCTCCAATGGGTTTTTCATGTAGAATTACCCAATTTGCTTCAATTTTGGATATGTTCATTTTGATGAGGCGCTTCATTGATTAATTTTGGTAGTTCTTTGGCTAAGTATAAAGGAAAAACGGACAATTTATCTCCTTCCTTATTTTAGATAAATGGTTTTTATGCAGAATTATCCGATTTGCTTTAAATTTTCAGTATAAGTTCATTTGATGATGAGCTTCATTGATTGATTTTTTTTTTTTTTTTTTTTTTTTTTTTTTTTTTTTTTGGCTAAGTATAATGAGGCAGCAGACGACTTAGCCTTTTCCTTAAATTAAATAAATGGATTTTTATCCAATTTGCCGCAAATTATAGTTTTTTAAATAAAGTGAATCTTTAAATAGTTTTAGGAGTTTAATGATTAAGTATAAAGGTAGGAATGGGGGATTACTCCCCTTAAATTAGATAAATGGATTCTTGTGCAGAATTATCAGATTTTCTTCAAAATTTAGTTAATTGTTCAATTTTATAAATCATATCTATGATTAGTTTGGGGAGTTCAATGATCAAGTATAATTGAGGGAAATGGGGGAACTACTGGTGTTATTCTTTAAAAAAATAATAATAATAGTAAATAAGGTACAATTAGCGTAAAGAGGCTGTGAACGCAAAGCCATCAGTTTAACTGGGCAATATTCTTTTTATTATTGATCCCGACTACCGCTCTGGGTTTTGCCATCACAGTTGTATAATATATTTTATTCGAGGGGTAGTAGGATACTATTAGAAGTCTATGCGATCTGGAATTTCGAATGAATTCGGCTCTTCCTAATGCAAAGTTTTTTTTTTTTTTTCTTTTTTTTTTCTTTTCTTTTTTTTTTTTTTTGCCCAACTTGATGTAAAAATTAAAAGTTCAGCCCGAGTTCTGCCTGTACAGAAATCAATGAAAAGAGTTCCGGTCTGACCCGACTCAAATTCTGCAAAAAAAAAAATCAGATTTTACTTAACATACAATTAAGATTCCTTTAAAGAACACCGCATACATGTTTATGGGATAAATTAACAATATATTTTAAAATTAAGATGTGTTCGCAAAGCAGAAAATACACACTATATTATTGATTATTTAGATTCTTAGGCATTTCAACATTCAAATAGGGATTCATTAAGTAATTAATGTAGTTTAGAATAAAAGAAATAAAGGAGGGCTGTAAATATCATAATTTTTGAATCTGTTTAATAAAAAGTACATTTGTAAATATATTTCTGTCATTCCTTAAGGCTTTTCTCAAATCCAAAAGAGCTATTTTCTGATATATTTCTGAAATTAATTCCTTTTTGAAAATGCAAAAGATTGACTAGCATTCTCATTTAGAAACTATGTAATCGAACAGCGTTAACCATTTTTTGATAAAAGAATTTATCTTCGAGAAAATACTATTAAAGCAAAATTTTGAATCGAATTTACGGTAGCGACATCACGGAAAGAAAGCCTTGATGTCGTGACATGAATATCTTATACCGTATTTACTCGTGTATAACACGCACTTTTTTTCAAAAAAATAAGACAAAACTTCTGGATGCGCGTTATACACGGAATATTTTTTTTTTACTGCCGAGTGCAATCACACGATATACATATAAATCAAGAAATGTATTCAAAGCAGACATAATTACTCGGAAAATTTTATTTAATTGAAGTATTACTGCATCTTTATTTCACTCCTTACACTTCTTTTATACATTAACATTATATAAACGCTAATTAGCAATTCTCACTGCCGCCAGTCACTCCTAACCCCGGTCATTCATTCTCTACCTGAAATCTAACATTGTATTTTCATCTTGTTTTGGGCCTGATGTATGTTTATTTCTACTTTCTTTACTGAAATTCATTTTGTCATTATTTCATTTGCATATCAAATTTATGGTGCGCGTTATATGCGAGATTTTAAAAAATCGCCGTTTTTTCTTGTAAAATAAGGGGTGCGTGTTATACACGCGAGAACGATACACACGAGTAAATACGGTATGTCGACAGGTAATTAATTTATCAAAAATGGTAAACGCTGTTCGATTCCAAATTTCTTCAATAGTCAGGCTTGTACCCTTTACAGTTAAAAAGTTAGTGAGAAAATGTTTCAATGTTTCGTGTTGTTGAGCAGTGAATTTGAAGCCAACTTAAGGTATATCCCAAAGATTCTGTTAACAGAAGTTCATTATCGCTATATATATTTCTCCAAAACATATTGTATTGCTTGCTCTTCACATCCTGAGTACAATTATGTTCATTTCCGATCTGGCACGAATATGTAGGAAAAAAAATCGCAAGTTTGATCTCAGCACGGTACGAGTCTGCTCAAATAATAAATAAATAAAGTAAAATAAAATAACCAGACACCATGTCCGATGCATCATGTCTCTACGGTGGACATATTACATTTCTGTATTGATGTTATAAGCACTGACTGGTGACACACATTTATTCTCGTGAAAGGCATGTTTGATACCGGCCAAACCTGATTTTAGGCGAACTTGTTTATCTAAACACCCATAGGATAAACTAGTTTTTCCTTGGTAAGGGAGTAATCCTTCAGTTTTCCCTTTATAGTTAACCATTAAACCCCCAAATTATTCAGGAATTTGCATTATCAGAAAGATATATCCAAAATTTGAAGCATATCCGTTAATTCTGCATTAAAAACCCATTTATCCAAATTATGGGGGTTATCTCCATTACCCCTCTTTTTATACTTAAACTATACCCATAAGTAATCACAGAGGCGCCTTGTCAGAATGAGCATGTATTTAAAATTTGAATGAAAATGGATAATTTTGCATGAAAAACACATTTGTCTAAATAAACGGGGTAGGGGGATTAGCCTCTTGTTCGCTCCCCTTCTTATTCTTATCAAATAAACTCCCAAAACTAATCAGAAAAGCGCTTTGTCAGAATAAATTTCTATCAAATGTTTGAAGCGGATATTTCTGTGAAGAGTTACAAGTTACACACGTACGTAAATACATACGTACACACATGCGTACATACATACAGAACCTGAGGACCCATTAGTTCTCAGGCTTTTGACGGCTGTGAGCTAAAAACACGTAAATTTACATTGACCTAGGATAAACTAGATCAGCCTGGGATAAACAAGAATGTTGGCGCTGAGGCGGTCATTGGATTCAATAAAATAACACCAAATTGAATTCGCCTAGGATAAACTAGTTCAGAC
Organism: Maratus speculifer; assembly: GCA_964019185.1. NCBI lineage: Eukaryota > Metazoa > Arthropoda > Arachnida > Araneae > Salticidae > Maratus > Maratus speculifer. The sequence goes on along the minus strand of OZ025290.1, from coordinate 46,841,837 downwards.
CAATGAATAGCAGGCTAAACTAGTTTATTCTATAAGCGTTAGGCCAAACCCCGGGAGCAGAATCGCAGACTCTTGGTTTGCAAACTACTTTTCAACTGTTAAAAATTTAGCAAAAAATAAAATTTTCGGTCCTAAATCCAAAAATTTGGACATAAAATGTATCGCGAATCGAAATCTCGTATCTTCGAAAAGAAATCATTTTCGTCATAGATCGCGAAAAACACGCAAATTTCGTCCAAAGATCACGAAAAAACGGCAAGTTTCTTCTAAAGATCACGTAAGAACGGCAGCTTTCGTCAAAAAATCACAAAAAGAGCAAATTTCTTCAAAAGATCGCAAAAAACGCAAAATTTCTTCAAAAAATCACTAAAAAACAGCAGTTTTTGTCAAAAAAATCTCGAAAAGGCAAATTTTTTCAAAAGATCGTGAAAAAACGGAAAATTTCTACAAAAGATCGCAAAAAAAGGACAGTTTTCGTGAGAAGATCGCGAGAAAACGGCAGTTTTCCTAAAAAAGATCACGAAACAACGGCGAATTTCTTCAAAAAATCGCGAGAAAAGTCAAATTTATTAAAAAAATCACGAAAAAACGGAACATTTCTTCAAAAGATCGCGAAAAAACGGCAATTTTCGTTAAAAAATCACCAAAAAATTGCAAATTTCTTCAAAAAACCAAGCAAAAAAGGCAAATTTCTTCAACAGATCGCGAAAAAATGGCAAATTTCAAGAGATCGCGACAAAACAGCAGTTTTCATCGAAAGTTCACGACAAATCGGCAAATTTCTTCAAAAGATCGCGAAAAAACGGCAAATTTATTCAAAAGATCGCGAAAAAAAACAGCAGTTTTCACCAAAAGATCGGAAAAAACGTCAAATATTGTCGAAAAAAGAGCGAAAAAAATGCAAATTTTGTCAAAAGATCGCGTAAAATGACATCTCGTCAAAAGATCGTGAAAAGCCCGAAAATTTTGTCAAAAGGGAACCCCCCCCCCCTTCTTTCGGACAATATATGAGGTGTTAAAGATTCAGAGAACAAAGGCAACTTTTTTTTAAAAATATACTCTCCTTTTATGTCTCTTATGTCAAATACTTGGGAGGTTTGAGTGCATATATTGTAATGCGAGGGATTGGTCTGCAGACTGTTTTTTAAATTTTTACTTGTGTCGCAGACGCAGAAAAAAATTCTGCTGCTGGGGGTCAAACTAGTTAGGCATAAGAAAAACTAGTTTATCCTATGATAGTTTATCCTATAGGCGTTAGGATGTACTCGTTTGGCCTAGGAAACACTAGTTTATCCGATGAACATTAGGATAAACTAGTTTGACCGGTAACATACATTTTTCTTTAAGGTGCTATTTCAAAAAAAAAAAAAAAAAAAAAAAAAAAAAATGTAGTAGAAAAAACTAAAAACTTTAATCTGGCTCTTAATTGAAATAAACTGGTAATCAGAAATATTGATAGTTTTTTTTTTTTTGGGGGGGGGGGATGAATGAATACTACTCGATTTAATTTCAAGGCGCAGATATGCGTTATAAAACGTAGAAAAACAAAGATAGTCATATTAGTGACCAATCAATGAGTGGTTCCAAAGCGACAGCCTGGAAGAGTTTTCATTGATGGAAATCATTTCGTACATTTTTATAGATTTTTTTTTTTTTTTAAATCAAAATGAGAAAAGTATCTAAAATTTTAAAAGTCTGAGAGATAAAATGACACCTCTTCACCCATATTATAAAACAGCCATTGGCGAATGTAACAATAGCAACAAAATTGCTGAACTTTCATGCACAAAAATAAAGGGAGGGATGCGCTTTATATATATATATATATATATATATAATTACATCTTAACATATTTAAAAAGCTATTGTGAAAGTTTACCAATTTCTAACTTCATAATTTACATCATAAAAAACAACTATAAATTAGTGAAGAAACACAATAATACATAATTGAATTTTTAAATTAAATTTTCATTTTTTATTTCTGAAATACACATACAGAGATTTTAAAAATATCTCTCAAGCAAATATCAAGAACCGGCGACAGGTATGGGGAATCAGTGCTTTTACCCCGACTTATCTGGGGGTAGACGGTTAACGGGGTTAAATGTAATTTTATTTTTAAAAATATTAATAGCAGAAAACATTCAAAAGCGCGCACAAAGAACCTTCAAAAGGCGCCATGGCGCCCGCGGGCACCGCGTTAAACACCCTGCTGTATATCAAGGCAAATTTGACATAGATTAACATAAAAAATGAGTAAATTTTCTTTAAACTTTATTTTATTTTATTTTTTATTTTTTATTTTTTTTTTATTTTATTTTTTTTTGTTTGTTTGTTTCATATTTAAAAAATTTTGTAAGGAAAAAAATATCTAAAATTCTAAAGAAATAAAATTTTAGTTTTTAGCCAAAAACATCAAATTTCTTCTAAAGCGAATAAAATTCATTTTCACCATATGATAAAAAAACTGAAAATACTCATTACTAAACTGCAGTTAATGAGTATGCATGAAATAATCGAAGAATTTACAGGATGTTTATAAAGTCCCCGACCCATTTTGATGTTTAATAACTCATAAAATAATAAAGATAGATTAAAATTAAAAATATAAATGGCTAGATAGACTCAAAAAGTTTCATGACCCTTGTCAATGATCTTCCACGTGTGCTCCCTTCGTCGCACGGAAAATATCAAGTCGATAGTCAATTTCACGCCAGGTAGCGCCAAGCATGTCGGCATCCACAGAGGTTATTACGGTTGTAAATCTGGCTTTTAAGTCATCAATGTTCGACACTCTCCTCGTGTAAACATTGTCCTTTACAAATCCCCAAAGGAAAAAGTCCAGCGGCGTTATATCAGTTGATCTGGGTGGCCAAGGAATTGGACTTCCTCGCCCAATCCATCTCCCTGGAAAATAGCCATTCAAAGAAATACGAACGATGGTACCCCAATAAGGTGGTGCACCATCTTGTTGCATAAAGACATGTGGCTGAAGCTCTTCTAAATGTGGAATACAAAGTTTTCCATGTCTAAATAAACGACTGATGAGACCATCTTACCTCTGTGGATGTCGACATGCTTGCCGCTACCTGGCGTGAAATTGACTATCGAATTAATATTCTTCGAGCGACGAAGAGGGCACATGTGGAAATTCATTGACAAGGGTCATGAAACTTTTTGAGTCTATCTAACTATTTATGTTATTAATTTTAATCTATCTTTATTATTTTCTGAGTTATTAAACATCAAAATGGGTCTGGGACTTTATAAACACCCTGTATAATAAAACTACGCCAATTATTTTGTAAAACGAACTGCTGAGCCATGAGCCATGTAACGTATTGAATTTTTGCGGCAGTTGGTCAATTTTTAAAGATATTAAAGACGAAATATTGCAAAAATCAATAAATAAATAAAAGACTCAACGAGAGCCAAACACAAAGATTTTGGATTCTGGTGAATTTATTTTATCCAGTCAAAATATTGAGAAAAAAAGGGCCGACAGAAGCAAAAATTCTGCTAGAAGATTTTATGTTTTTAAAATGTTTATGGAGATGCTAATAATTGGAATTAAGTGTTTTCCAACAAAATACTTTGAAGCTAAACTTTGTAGAACCTAAAAACCACGATTATTTTTTTTTTCTGTTTTTTGCCTATAACACGAAAACTACAGAATTTTTATGTAGTATATTTAAATACAAAGAGAAAGATTATTAAATTCCCTAAAAATTTCATAACAAACTGCTGACTATAGCCAAACACTAATCACCTCATAAATTAATCGGTGGTACAATATTTAAAATGGTACAAAAATCGCTACTGTAGCGCTCCCTGATGGTGGTTTTTTTTTAAATTCAGAACGGGCCAACTAGCTGTATCCAAATATTTATACCAAAAAATTGGTTCAATTCTATGCATAACTTCATACCCTTTTCGGTGGTACAGTATTGAAAATGGCATAAAAATCGCTATTACAGCGATTTTTAAAATCTTTTGCAAAATATTCACCGATCAAAACTTCTAAATAAGATTTTTACAGCTTACCTAATAAACAAATAGTTTGCCGTTCTATCGATCTTTGTTTTTGAAATTGGGATCTTATTTGCAGGACACCTTGTATAAAGTCATACAATTTTGAGATTTATTTAAAGTTATCATCACTAACTTTAAACATTATTAATAGTATACATTAATAGTACACCTAGTATATAGTAAACATTACTATAATAACAACATTATTTAAAGTTATCATAACTTTTAGTTTATAATTTTATGCAATATTTTTATGAAATACAGTCGAGTCTCTCTACATCGAAACTCCATACACCGAATTTCTCTATATAACGAATTTTTTGTAGGAACAGTCCCCTTTTCGCATGATTACATTAAAAACAGTCTCTATATAGCGAAATATCTATCTCTATATAACGAATTTTTTCATAAATTGGTCATAAGAAACATTTTTAAAAAGTTTCGAAACCATATGGAATCAATTTTCCATCACTTAAGGTTGATTTATCGTCAGTGCTGAGTTGTTTTTATTTTTACATTACTTCTCTCCTAGTTCTTTAAATCCAACGAATTCATCTCGCCTCCTACACACCTTTCCACATCTTTCTCAAACCATTGTCAATTGGATTGATACACTATCTACCAAAAAGTATTTGTACACTTTCAGTTTTTGACATTTTGTCAAATATTTAAAAATATACTGGTCGGATTCTTCTGGAACTTCAGAAATATAAAGATTATGTTTCACTTTATATTTATTTACATTCATTTGTTAAGCGGGTAATTAGGGGGCCGGCAAAAAAACAAAGAATAATAGAAATATTTGGGATCGCCCTGTACATGAAAATGCACGAAACGACTTATCGCTTTAGAATACAAATATATGAATACAGTAGAATATGTACACTAATTTTTGTGAGAATAGCATGTATATTTATGGCGATAGAGCGATTTTTTTGAAAAATTCAAAAAATTCTGGTATGTTTTTTGTTTATATCATAGAGGGTTTTTGACCAAATTTAATGCAAATTTCAGAAAAATTGGCAAAATCTATTAAAAAAAATATAGCGCAATTGGAATATAAATATATTTAATACTTTATGAAATGAGTAGTTTTATGAAATAATTTTTATCTGCGCATGCGCGAACGATAAAAACAATTCTTTTACATCATTTAATAATTCTATGGAGTAACTTATAAAAAAAATCCAATCAATTATCGTGAAAATTCAAAAAGATATCATTATTATAAGTAAGCTGTTTTTACATTGCTCTCTAAAAACGGCTGAATGATAAGGGATTCTCCACAAATTGACATTTTTTATTAACTGACTTTTAGGAAAAAATTAGTACTATTTAATGAATACAATATTGCTGCTAATAAGTATCTTGACACCTGTGATAGAAAAGGAAAATGGCTTTTATTCTTTTCCATCACAGATGTCAAGATACTTATTAACAGAAATATTGTATTAGATATTGTATACATTAAATACTAATTTTTTCCTAAAAGTTATTCAATAAAAAATGTCAATTTGTGGAGATTCCCTTATCATTCAGCCGTTTTTAGAGAGCAATGTAAAAACAGCTTACTTATAATAATGATATCTTTTTGAATTTTCACGATATTTCATTGGATTTTTTTTATAAGTTACTCCATAGAATTGACTCTTAAATGATGTAAAAGAATTGTTTTTATCGTTCGCGCATGCGCAGATAAAAATTATTTCATAAAACTACTCATATTTCATAAAATATTTAATATATTTATATTCCAATTGCGCTACATTTTTTCTACTGCATTTTGCCAGTTTTTCTGAAATTTACGTTAAATTTGGTCAAAAACCCAGCATGATATAAACAAAAAACATACCAGAATTTTTTGAATTTTTCAAAAAAATCGCTCTATCGCCATAAATATACATGCTATTCTCACAAAAGTTAGTGTACATATTCTACTGTATTCATATATTTGTATTCTAAAGCGATAAGTCGTTTCGTGCATTTTCATGTACAGGGCGATCCCAAATATTTCTATTATTCTTTATTTTTTTGCCGGCCCCCTAATTACCCGCTTAACAAATGAATGTAAATAAATATAAAGTGAAACATAATCTTTATATTTCTGAAGTTCCAGAAGAATCCGACCAGTATATTTTTAAATATTTGACAAAATGTCAAAAACTGAAAGTGTACAAATACTTTTTGGTAGATAGTGTACAAATGTAAGAGAGGAATGAATGAGAGGCACATAAGAGAGGCCTTCAAATGGAGGAAAATGTTAACTACAATTTTTCATTCCTTGGTAATATTTGAGTATTTTTTTGCGAGCGTAACAATTTTAAAATTAAAAAAAATTAGATTTCGTCGTCTAAAATTAATGCAAGTCTTCCTTATTTGATTTTCATTAAGCTTTTAAATAAATGTCTGTTCTCTTTTTTTGAAACAGCTTAAATAATTAAGAAATAAAATGTTAGGTTAATATTTACTTTTAAACACTTCAAATTCTTAATTCAAAAGATCAAAAATAATATTTTTTCAAATTTTACACATTAAATACGATTTTTAACATCATTCTCTATACATTGAATTTCTCTATATAACGAATTTTTTACTGGAACGGTGGATTTCGTTATATAGAGACTCGACTGTATTAATTTTCATACGTTTGGGTCCACGCGGAATGGGTCTGTCAGTTTAACATAAATATTCTCGTTAGTTTAATTTAACAAACGAAAATACGTTTCGTCTGAAAATATGTCTAATTAAAATAAAGATTTCTTTATGAATAGAGTAAAAGTGGAACGGATATTAACCAGACAAATTCCATGCATAAATAGACGGGAAGAAACAAACTAACAAAAAAATATTGAAGATTTAAGATTCAGTTCAACGAAACAATATAAAGTCTATATTAAATTGCTTTTGCTAATTGAGGCATTAAAATGCAGAGTGGTATAAGTCACATTTTATTAAATGTTTGGACTCAAGCAGTGTTGAATTCAGACATGTTTCTCTGGGAGACTGTGGCTCCGGGGGATATTATAGAGGTCCGGAGGAAAATTGCATTCTTTGACCATCGAAAATGCTAAATGTGAAATCTTCTGGAGGAGAGGCATCTAATTGCTCCGGTGGAGATTGCCCCCCCCCCCCCGGCTACCCTCTGGATTCAACTCTGGAATCGAGGATTTTCTAGACGTCCTACAATAATTTCATATGATATAAAATTACACTGTAAAAAATTTTAGAAACGTTTCGCATCTGAAGCTAAACATTTAATTTCTTAAAAGAAATTTCTGGTTTCATTTTATTCCGTTTTGAATACGGACCATCTCAAAAACGATCGGAAATCTTTCTGCTACTATCAGTATTTTCGCTAATCATAGCTATTAACTTAAAACGTTTCATTCTCAAAATGACTCTATTCATTTCAGGTCAAAACGGAACCTGTGCAACTTTTTTTTACAGTGCAGCTTCATGTATGCAAAACACATGTCCCTGCAACTATCATTTATACTGATATTTTTATGTATTTGGAATGATATGTTTAACTACCCTTCATATAAATTCAATTTCTGAAGTCTCGTGACTTGCACCACTCATCATTTAAAACAAATCTGTTAGATACTGTAAATTAGATTTTTTTTCTGCAATCTATGTTTATAAATTTGAATGACGCATGCAACGAACGAGGAAAGGCACTTATATCATTTATTAAATGATGCATTCTATTACAGATGTTTCTTTTGGGAACTGACTGCTTCGATGCTGTTATGGGTCGGAACCTTAAAATATCAGGTTTGGGATAACACTGCACTGAAACACACGGTTTCACTGTTTCCCTGATTTAATTTTCCAGATATGGAAGAAAGGTAAGGATTTTTCGTAAGTTTAACTAAAATGTAAGAGAATAGTACAGCAAATAACTATAAAATAAGTGAATTTGTTTTAAGATAATATATAAATTTAATAATCAATAATATATTAATTTAATTCTTTTCACATTTAAAGAAAATTATTTCAATTATAACTATTTTATTATTTGATGACTAACTATGCACATTCATAAAACGTAATGTATGATTTTTCCCCTTTAGGGGACCACAGTACCATAACCATCTCTTCAGTTTTGAATAATATTGTAATATATGTGGTAGCACAGTACTTAATGCTAAAAATTATTATTATTATTATTGTAAAACTTCTCATTTTATTAAAATGATTGTTTTAATTAATTTTTTAAAAATCCCTACTATTGTTATAAATATGAATATTTTGGTTCGATTTTTTCCCCACATTCTTTAGAATATACTACATAAAACTGTGTATGAATTTTTATATTTATGGAATTTTACATTTAATATGATTTTTTTTTCAATCGTGTAGATAAGAAATAAAATGAAAAAAATTTGACGAACTCAAAATTAAAATTTTTTTTTTTTAAATAACTATAAATTTGAATGTTGAATCCATACACAAGAGTATAAAATACCCCATGGAGAATAATTAAAAAAAAATTCAAACCATCTAAATTAGAAAAAAAAAACACCTTAGTGTTTATTGAACAAGCAAGTTGTAAAAATATGAAGTGAAAGAAAAACGAGTTTAAAGTTTTCATTTGTATGGGTAATTGCGCTGGATCTATTCACAAAATTTTCAATATCTCGCGATACAAAATTGTCGTGAGGTGTCAAAATATTTACAATTAAAGAAGCTAGTTGGAATAAGCTGGAGAATATAGCTGGATATGAATTCGTCCAGTAAAAGATTAATTTGGCAGTCTTTGATTGTTTGTTAATTTTCTTTACAGAGCAGATCCTTCTGAAGCATCAGAAAGTGGAAATGCATTTCGCATCAACACTAAGCTGTTGCCTTTTAAAGTCCATTACTTCTTTTCATATGGGTGTAAGTTATTTATATAATTTTTATTTCTATTAAATATGCATTTTGGTGATAATCTGATAGTTTCTTATGGAACATATACCCCGATAGCAAAAATCCCTGTCGGCTGGGCCTATAGACGGAGGTAGATTTCGAAGAGTGCTCATTTGAACAACAAAAAATGATTAGAGATAAACCCAGTTTAATAACTTCATTTGGCCGTTTATGAAAAATTTTTAATTTCATTTTTCTGCAAAAACTTGTTTTATCAGAATCATCTTAAGAAAAATTCAGCTCAAATGCCCATTTTGACAACATATTTTGAAATAAATTCTGAATTTATTAAAAAATCGACCAAAACAGTACATTATATAGTTCCTCAATAACAAAAAAACTGTTAGTTGAATGCATTTGAGAAAAAAAATTGAATTTAAAAATGAGTCATAAAATAACCGATTTGTTGTTTGAATACATCCTTAATTCTTTAATCATGATTGCTTGAGGAAAATTTTGTGCGAAATACTCACTTTGACAGCATTTTTAAAAATATATTCTATCTTTATCAAAAAACTGGCCAATGCGTCACAGTACATAGTTCCTAAATAAGAGGATCTGTAAATTGGATGCGTTTGAGAGCGACAATGGATTTTAAAACGAGTCAGAAAAAACGCAATTTGCTATGTGAAAACTTCCTTAAATTTTTAAATCACGATGACTTCGGGAAATTCTGTTCAAAATACCCTTCTTTGAAATATATTCCGTCTTTATCAAAAACCCGACCAATGCATCACATTATATAGTTCCTAAATAAGAGGATCTGTAAACTGCATGCGTTTGAGAGCAAAAATGGATTTAAAAACGAGTCAGAATATAAGCAGTTTGGATTTCAGGTTTTTTCTCCAACTCCTATTTTTAATTTTTTTGGTCATACGAATTGGTCCTATGAAAAACTTGACAATATAAAAGTTGCAGATATTTTTGAGAAGATGTAAAATAAATTTAATCAGATTTGATAGCTTAAAAATTGACGGAGTTATGAATTTTTCTCTTTTTTTCACCGCCCTTTTTCTTTTCTTTTTTAATTTTTTTCATCGGTAAAAGTTGGTCCTATCAAAAACTTGTAAATACAAAAGTTTTAGATAATTTTAAGAACATTTACAAAAATTTAGTCGGTCTTGATATCTTGAAAAATGACGAAGTTATGAATTTTTTTCTCTCCAAACTCCTGTTTTTTTTCGCCCCATGAACCCACTTCTAAATTTATCAAAAATCTGTCATGCATAAACTTTTGGCCCATTTTTAAGAAGTAATATAAACTTTAAACCGATCCGATATCTACTTTAATTAAGAAGTTATGGCGTTTTTTCGGTTTTCACAAAAACGCCCCCTATTCCGACCCCCTTGGTCCGATTTTGCCCATTAACGAACTTAACCGAAATTTTATCCCCTTTGATTTTATGTACGAGTTTGGTGAAGATTGGTGAAGAATTATAGAAGTTATCGCGTCCATAAAAAAGTGAGATATATATATATATATATAATATAGATAGATAACTGGTGCGAATGCAATAGGTAGTATTTCATACGAAATCTACCTAAAAGCAGTGCATCATGGCAACAAGCATTGCAGAATATTTCAGAACTGGCAGATTGATTTAGTATCTTAAAAAGAAGTACTTCTTTTTAAGGTCATTCCATAGTAACTTGCGTTACATTTAGAACAATTTACAGCAGTAATTTTAATAATATAACACAAAAAAAATATTCAAATCTAAAATTAACATAATTTGTCAATGAAACCTACCTAAAGGTCCATTTGGATGAAAATGAATAAAAAATGATAATGAAAATTACTTTATATAATAACTTACATTCCTATTTCAGTAATGGCAATTACAATAATAATAAAAAAAATAATAATAATAAGAAATAACATTAAAATTAGGTAATTTTCGTCTAAATTGGGCTTTGAATTAATAAGCAAATTATGCCAACGTTAACATTTGAATAATTTTGTGTATGTGTGTGTGTGTTATATTACTAAAACTACTGAAAATAGTTCAAATTGTAACGTAAGTTATCAGGAATGACCCTACTACGTTTAAAACAATATTCTAAAATTTTCTTTGAATCTCTTTGTACCTCCTTTCTCTTGTACATTTTTTATTATATTTTCGTAAATGGAAATTTTACTAAATAAAGCTATATAATTCATGGAAATTTTCTCCGTCCTTGTATTTTATAATACTTCAAAATTTAGTTGCTTAAAAGGTACAAAGTGAAAAAGTATCCAAGCCGGGAATCAAACCGAGGTCATAGCTCACCGACATTCTACCAATTAAACCACTTGGAAAGATACCCAGCTTGATGCTTCAAACTATCAACAACACAGATATTGTTCCGAGTGGTTCAGTTGGTAGAACGTAGGTGCGCTATAACCCGAGTTCGATTCCCGGCTTGGATACTTTCCCCCTCTAATGGCTATGCGCCTTAAGAAACTAAATTTTGAACTATTTCGGAAATTTTACTTTTTTCATGGGTTACTATTATTTCTTCTTATAGAAGACTTGGTGATAGGCTTCTTCAGAAAAGTTTCCTTGGGTCACATTTTTTGTTACCAGATCAGTTTCACAAAAAAAAAAACAGGACATGTAGACCAAAAAAAAAAAAAAAAAAAATCGTGACAATGAGCGCGTTTAGCAGACCTAACCAAAGCGACCAACGTGACCGGTTTCTTACCGATTGACAGATTCACTGGACTCCGTTGGTGTTGCTTCCTAATAGCAACATCTGTATTACGTTGCCGTAATTATTTTTATATTGTTGTTGTCATAAATGTTCATGTAACCGATCATGTGACCCAACTAACCGATATTTTTTTCTCGGTTAGTTTGGTCCCTTACCAGTCACTTTGGTTACTTCTGCTGAACGTATCAGTTAGAAGCACTGAACGCTTAGGTAACTAACTGATCCTACCGGTACGTAATTGGTGATTCTGCTGAACGCACCCAATGTCTTTTAAATCGGGACATAAAGATGCCGTAAATCCCATTATAATGGAACCGTCTATAACGTAATCTGATTTTTAAAGCAAATATTACATTGTCCGTAACAGACCATTAACCATACTACTGTATGGTAAAAATACTATACAATTACACTTGCTAAGCGAAAGCCTGTTTAAAAAGATTTTTTTTCCTTAATACTTTGCGATTCCGTCCTATTATATACTAAATAAACACAGCAATCTTACACAATAAAACGTGTGAAAACAGTTTCTCTATTAACTGAAACAGAATTCCAGCTAAGAAAGTACATAGTATTTGTAAAATACAGACAACAGTTTTACGTTTAAAACAGAATTCCTTTAAAAACAGATTTTATTTTAGGGTTTATTCAACAAAATACAGTAAAATCTGTAAAAACAGAATCGGTAGGAACCTCCAAATTCCATGCTATACGGGTTTCCGTCTAGATAGATAGATTTTTGCTTTCGAAAGAACAAAATTTTTTCACTGTTGATATAGGTTCTTCAGAAAGACACCCCTCCGCCCTACATCCCACGTACAGATAATCAGTCGTCATAAAAAAAAGGATAGATTCTGTCTTTAAAGACTTTACTGCTGCATTAAGCTTTACTTGAAGCAGAGTAATGAATAGCATGATACAAAAAGTAATTTAAAAGAATTTGTGAATCGTGAAAAATCAGGACTTTTCTTACGCAGTACGCACCGCATAAATACTTGGACCTGGCAGCATTAGTCATAGGTCAGATAAATTTAGGTTTTCAGCAAACTGATACAGAGCATTCTGCTATTGGAGCATACACATTTCGGAAAAATACGATCAATATCGGATAAATCAAGTGAAGCAAAAACAGTTAATAAAAGCACAGAAATTGTTACACATCTTGAAAAATTAAAAATATTGTTTTAAAACATTATTTTAGAAAAATTGGTAAATATACTTCTAACAGATTTTTTTGTAATTTAGAATTAAAAATTTATCAAATATGTATTTTTTATTAGTATTAACCGCTTTCCTGATTTGACCGTACGTCATACGGGTCACGTGTTTTTGTCGATCATGATTTGACCGTACCACGTACGGGCATCCATATTCCAATCATGAATTATTGTTCTCACCAGTAAATTTTTATGGTAAATTTTCCATTATTTAATCCGAGCATTTTTCCAATTCAATCAAGCAAAAATTTCTGTTTTGAAAAATCGGTGATAAAAGAAAAAAAAAACTAAAAAAATGTAAAAGATATGGATGGTTTGGTTTATTTTTGTCGTCCGATTATCTGCTCTAGGGATATAGGACCAGAGGGGGAGTGCCCTTCGTGGGGGTCTTTCTAAGGGAACCTAACCCGTATTTACGCAAGGTTCGAAGAAAACCACGAAAACTCCGAATGGTTAAGCCGACAGCCGCGATTGGGTTCGAACCCAGCACCTGCCGTCTACCAGTTGAGAGGTCTGTACCTCTCGGCCACTGGTGGGGAGTAAAAGATATGGAAATAATAGGCATTATTTGAAAAAAAAATTAAAAAATATTAATCAGTTAAGTTGTTAAAGAAACTAACAATTAATAGCTATTTTTATCCATAGACTGTTTTGGTCGAACTTTGTTGCAATTCTGTTGCAGTGTTTAATACGTAATACTTAAACCTGCATAGTATAAGTTTTTATGAAAATATATTAACTCGAAAAGCATTCAGCATGTGATTTAAAAATAAAAGTAAATAATTTCAAATCTCTTTGTTAGAATTTACTTATTATACATTAAAATATTCAGGAATTTGAGGTATTATATTGTTTGAAAAATTACTATAAAATCCATTAACTAGAAGATTATCTTTAAAGGTATTTTTAGCTCACAGGCAATAAAAAACATAACAGCAAATGTGCCTTCAAATTCTGTATATGTACAGTAAAACCCCGATAATTCGGATTAATTGGGATCAGACCCAATCCGGATTATCCGGAGAATTAGAAAAAAATGAAATAAAATAAAACATACTTACAGAAAACCACCTTTATGTTAAACTTATTGAATATTTACAGACACTAAAAATGTTTACTTTGTAATAAAAAAGTTTGTAATTTTCTGTGGTCCACTTTTCTATACCTTTTGAGAGCCGTAACAGTCACGCATCCGCTTGAGCATAAGTAGTTCGTTGGATACAGCTTAAATAAGAGTTTGAATAATAAAGCTTAAGGTAGTCTTCCGAAAAAATTTCAGAAATAGTTTTTTTTTTTCTTCAGAATACGACGATGAAACAAGTTAATGTTTTGGAAATTAGCTAATCGCTTCTCAAACGTGAAAATAAAAATCACCAAACCGATCCGGATTATCCGGAGATCCGAATTAACGGGGTCCGAATTTGCGGGGTTCTACTGTACATACATATACAGACATATGTATATGTACATACATATACAGCATGTACGTAACGCGATAACTTTTGATAGAAGTATCCGATTTGCTTCAAATTAGGTATACAGGTTCATTCCGATGAAGCGCTTACCTGGATAGTTTTGGAGGTTCATTGGTTAATTATAAAAGGGGGAACGGGGGAGTTACCCTTTCCCCCTTAATTTATTTAATAGGTTTTTTATGCTGAATTATAGGATTTGATTCAGATTTGATATACCGGTTTATTCTGATAAAACGCTTCTCTTATTAGATTTGGAGGCTCATTGGTTAAATATACAGAGGAAAATGGGGATTAATCTCCCCCTTAATTTATTTTTCAGAAGGCATTATTCTTTGAAAAAAAACATATAACATACAGTTACTGCGAATAGCCTGTGAGTTCAATACCATCAGTTAAACAGGGTTTTTTCCCCTTTTTTATTATACTTCTAATAATGTATTTTGTAAAAAAAAAAAAATGTATGTTTGACCATGCGGATTTTATTACTGAAAAGAAATACTCTCCTTTCTCTTTATATGATTTGTTTATAATCATACCCATAAGGATACATTTAAAATTGATGAAAACATTGTAATTCAAAGTACGCCTCAAAATTAAATTTGGACTTCTTAAGCTTCAGATACGGCAAAAGAAAAGAAAATACACAAATTATAAAAAATATATTTCTCACTATTTTACTAATCCCAATCTAGATTTTCTGTTTATGACATGTTTATGTTTATTTTTATAAAAATTAATTTTTGCATGTGCCGGGCATTTGACAATAAACCTGCATATATTCTTTATGGTTACAACATTGTACGTGTTATAACAGCCATACAGTTAGCTATCCGCCAAACCATTATTGCTAAAATATTTCATCTGGCTTAGAAACTGCAACAATGAAACATTTTAAAGGCTATAAAGTAAGAAATAAATCATGAATAAAAAACGAAAAGTGTAATCACTCAATCAACAAGTAACTCAATCAATAAGTATACATTTTTATCAATTATAGTTTAATATTAATTTACGATTATAGGTCGAGGAATCAATTTAGAAACCCTAAAAATACTGTTTAGATAAAGCTTCATTTTTTTTTTTCTTTCCTGGTGCCTTTCAAAAAAAAAAAAAAAAAAAAAAAAAGAAAAAGAAAGAAAGAAACCGAAAAAAAATCATAAATTTTTTATTAAAATTTTTCTTTGTAGAAACAGTTTCTTTGTACACACTTCTTTGTAGAAACACTAGCTAAAGGGTCATTCTATGTCACACATGGGACAATTTTTCAACATATTTCTGTTATTTTAAAAATGCGATTTTTTTTTTTTTGTTATTTCTAGTGTATAGTTTTTGTTTTAATAACCTTTAGTCAATACATATAAAGCATTGTGCGCTGGACAGTTTGTCAGTTTTTCATGGAATACACTGTTAAAAATCTTATTCTAGTTGTAATCAAATTTTGGTGCTCAGTAACTGCCAGAATAAGATGATGAAATCTCGTACAAATATTTGGAGCTTTTTATTTCAACATCGTTCCAACTTTTTGAACTGTGCTTCAACAAAAGTTCCAAATATTGATTCAAGATTTCACCATCTTACAGTGGAAGCTATTGGGTACCAAAATTCAGTTCAAACTAGGACAAGAATTTTAGCAGTGTAGCACTGAAACGAGCAGATTACCTGGGTTTAGCATTTAAAAATGTGGAGATTTTTACAATCGATTATTATTATTATTATTTATTTGTCAATAAAACTGGCAGTTGAATAAAGTGAAGCATTTAAAAAAGTGGAGATATTTAAACCTATATTAAAGGGCTCATTCCATATCATGTGTGGATCAATTTTCCTACAAATTACTGCTGTTTAACAATGTATTTGTATTCTCAAATTAAAACAGCTATGTGCTAATGTGAAAATATAAGTTTTTTGTTTTTTTTATGTATAGTTTATATTTAACAACTTATAAATTAACAGATACAAGTATTTCTGAAAGCGTGAAATGCGGGAAACTTTGTCTGATCTCACGGAATGGCCCAGATTAATACGTTTTAAAGGAAATTTTTGAAAAAAAAAAGGATGAATTGCAGAAAGTATTGTGATTTTCAAATAAACAGGATTTTCAATTTCATTGTAAAAGATTAGTTAAAAAAATATATATTTTTATACCTATTATGCATAAATGTCTGCCTATAATTTTTCATTAATGAAATATATGTTTATATGTCTATTTTAGGTGTAGCTGCTGTTATACCTTTTTTGCCAGTTGTAGCCAAGAAAATTGGAATCAACGCAACAGCTCTTGGTATTGGATTTTCTATGATACCGATTTTCACTTTTTTATCTAATCCTGTCATAGGATTTTTAGTGGATTACTTTCAAAATATCAAACATTTTCTTCTTATCTTGCTCATTACACGCTCCATTGCATATGCTTCTGTACTTTTTTTACCAACCATAACTTATGAAGATGTAGATGCAACTTTTATACGAGTTTCACGTTTTAATGAATCTGAAGCATTATTAAATGTTTCAAAGCCTTATGAAAAATCATGCTTAGAAAGTATTTTACGTAATTATACGCAATGCAAGTTAGTATTTGAAAATGAAAATAAAAAAATCTATAATAATGAAACAAGTGACTTAGGGAATACGAATAACACAACATATGATCTCGATCTAGTAGAAAATATTAATCAGACGGGAGTAAATACACATTGGATAACTTTTCATATCAATGACATATTTTTATTCGAAAGAGAAGACATAGTAAGTCGATTAAATGTTGAGTGCTTCCCATCGATCCATCAATGTTCCATCAAAGAATCTCACGACATTTTGTCAGCGTATCAACTTTGGATGTTTTTCATTTTAGTTGTACTTGCATCCGTAGCAAGCACGTCTGGCAGTTCGTTGACAAGTGTTGCTTGCTACGAACTTTTGGGAACAAACACAGCGGCTTATGGTCGCCAAAGACTTTTTGGAACAATTGGTTGGGGAATTGTGTGTCCACTGTCAGGAATGCTAAATGATCGTTTTGAAAGGAGTTTCATATCAGTAATCTTTTTCATGGCGATATTTCAAATAATTGACATCATGATTTTGAGGATTATTCCTATACCAAAAGCACATGTATCGTCTGATATGAGCAGAGACCTTCGCATCATTTTTACTTCTAAAGAAATTTTGGTATTTTCTTCAGGAATTGCATTTATCGGTTTTCTGAATGCTTTAATTTACGTGTTCGAATTTTGGTTTCTCGAAGACTTGGGTGCTAGTCGAACGTTATTAGGATTGTCAATATTCATGCAATGCCTTGTTGGTGAAGTTCCATTTTTATTCTTTTCGGGGTGGTTCGTAAGCAAACTTGGACACTTTTTATGCTTCACTTGTGTATTTGTCGGATTTATAGCACGTCTAACATTTTATTTTCTGCTCAAAGACCCATGGTTGGTGCTCCCTGTTGATACCTTACATGGAATAACATTTGGCTTGTTCCATGGTGCAATGGCTGACTTCGCTAAGGAAAAGGCCCCCAAAGGAATGGAAGCAACACTGCTTGGATTCTTCTTTGGACTGTATCAAGGATTAGGTATGTAATTGCCATTAAAAAAATCTGAAATAAATAAGCTTTTCTGTCCATCTGTGTGTGTGCGCGCAGAGCCTGATTATCACAGAAAAACATAGACTTGTAAAAAGAAATTACACTTTCAGGCAACCCGAATTTTTTGCTAACAACATAACCTTCAAAATCCCGTTAAAAACAGATATTACGTATAACATGTCTCATTCAGTCGTATAGGTTTAGACCGCTACCCACTCTAAAGAACATGTAGAGTGGAGAATTTAGATTTTCTATATATTTTAATGTATTATATTGTTTTTCGTAAAGCTATACTTTAAATTGTAAATTGCTCTTAAAGGGATTTGTCAAAGTTATAATGCCTGTTTTTTTTTTTTTTTTTTTTTTTTTTTTTCAGAAAAAGGGACATGACCCCTAGATCAACATAGAGTTAATCAGGTTCTATGTGTGAGAGAGAGTTAGTGTGTATCTGTGTGTAGGGGGAGGAGAAGAAAACGTCTGGTAAATAGATTGTGCTCAGAGATCTAAAAAATTGTATATAGCTCGGCAGATTCTAATGCACCTGAGGGTGAGGTTTTTAGCTTTTAAATAATTAGATGAAACATTAATTAAAAATAACTATAGCTTAAACTATAATTTTTTAACGTCATATTCGCCCTGATTACTAAATGAAAAATATACGAAATAAAAATTAGGATTTAACTAGCGGACCCGACAGACGTTGTCCTGGTACCGACACCGAAAAATCGAATAAATGTACATTAATGTGCACGATAAATACTACGCTCTTAATTTATTTTCTTATTACAATTATATAAGGAAATTATTTTTCACTTTGCAGTAATTTTTGAAATCGGTTCAATTTTTGATAGAAAAGTTTATTTTACTCTTTGTAGTTAAAAGTTAACGATTTTCTGAAATCGGTTAATTAAAATTATAATACAGGAAAAAATATTGTAAATCATTCATATATGTCAGGAGTGGGGTTCGAACACACGATCTCCCAGAGATCTGGCGCTTTAGACCGCTCGGCCATTCCGTCTGCACTCTGTTCAGCGAACTTATTCAACACTTTTAATTAGCAAAAAATCATTAACTATTAGTTTTTGCCTAATTAATAAAAAAGTATTGAATCAATTTCGATGAAATGTGAATCTAAACTATTCTGGAATCCACTGGAACAAACACACAATATTTCAATAAAATCTGTCCAGTCGTTTAGGAGTAGTTCAGTGACAAACACACGCACAGAATATGGGTGATTCTACGATAAGAAGTTTCAAAAAGATAGAGGATTCGGCCAAAAAGAAAGTTTGAGTTTGATCAAAATTCTTTAAATTATGATTTTTGTTCCGTTTATTTACTTTATCATATAAGGGCAAGTCACTTTATACATATTTTATAACTTTTTCTGGTCAGTGACTCGCTCCTCTGGCAGTTATCTTGCCAGGGGAAATACGGCAGAGGAGAGACATTTTCATGTAAATTCAAATTTTTTAACTGATTGAATTCGTTTTAGGGTTAATTGTGTATTTCACTTTAATTATTACCGTATTGTTTAATTAGGGCCGTAAATGCAATTGAATTAAATGAATATTATAAGTTTTATGACTTACCAGGGGAGATACACGATCACCGTGCGAAACCACTACACCGCACGGTCGCATCGCAACAATTAAAAATGGCGACGCTTAAATGGCTTGCGCGATTAGTATTGCTAACTTCAAGCCGACAGATGTCCTTAAGCGCTACTTCCTATATAGCCATCCTTGAATTTACATTTGTTTCAGCGGAACGAAATTTGACAAGGTAGATACAAAAAAAGCGGAACAAAAGTTAATTTTAAAAATTATTTTAAGTTAACAAAATTATTTTATTTTTTATTTTATAATACGTAAGTATAATTACTTAAATTTAAGTTAACATATTTTAGCTAAGCATCTGACGGAAAAAATATATGTATTGTTTGAAAGTTAAATTTAAACCGGCAAGGGGGCATGCCAGGGGAGAGACGTATTTAGATTTTGTAAGAAATTTCAGAAAAATGTGTTTTAATTAGGCATTCAATCGTAATGTTATTTAATAAAGTATATTAAGATGATGCGATTTATTGCAAAAAATAGCAACATATAGAATAAAAAATCTGTTTTAAACGGATTGCCGTACAAATTACCTCTTATCGTAGAATCACCCATATATAAAGATTTACTTAAAAAGGGTTAAAATACATAAATGGATAACTAAAGATCGTCAAATTATGTTCAAAATCCCAAGTGCTTTAAACTGCTATTAAACTGCCATCACCAGGAAAAAGATTAGAGGCATGAAATTTCATGAATGTCTATTGCTTAAATAGATATAAGCGAGTCTATTTCAAATGAATAGAGGGCGAAGGTAATACGATAATTATGTTGCAAAATTGCTAGAGATATTTACTATTCCATGTCAGATCCTGGATATATCGTAGGATTAATGCTCCTTCCTTGAGTTAAAATTTTCAAGGATTTTCTGATTATTGATGCGCAGAAATGTGAGATATAGGTTATGATTCTTGCTTTACCTAAATCTATGTCAGTGTCTTGCTTTTGGTTTAACCTAAATAAAGCTGTAGAGGGCTTACAATACTTTATCTCTGCAATATGTTTTTTAGGCTGTCTTTAAATTTCTTAGTTGCCATGCTTATGCAGTTGAATTTAGTTCTCATATGCTTTATCTGCAAAAGGTGTCACATATTACGCCTGGAATTTCATCGTTACGAATTAGCCCTTTTTTCCAAGATATTTTAGTTTTGTCAGATGGTATTTCGATTACGTTGTAACGTAATGCCGACGTCAACGGAGATCCTTTTAGAGGTTCATTTTGAAAAAAGATTCTTTTTCTTTTATGAATTCAGGTCTTAATTATTCGTGGTTCGCTTGGGTAAATTGACGGATTTGGGCAACGATCGCCGGATTGGCTATGCAGTATTATAATGAAAAATTTAAGTTTTACTGAAAGCTTCTGAATATTTCCGGTGACGTCATGATAGTATAATGCTACAGCTGATATTGAGAAAAGGGGAAAAGCATGGAAATAGTAAATTTTTGTATTCTATTTTATTATATATTTGTATACATTAAAAAATAGATTCATTGTAGAGATCGGACACTTTTTCAAAGACTATTTCAAGTTCGAATCCAAAATATTTTATGTCAACAGTGTCCAAGCCCAAAATACTCATTACAAAAAATGTTAATAACATGTCAAAGTTATTTCATGATTAATTTTTTTCATTTAAAAATCTCTTTCTACATAGAAATAAATATTGATCTTAAATACTCCCTCATGACGACATTTCATGATTTTTATGTAACTGAAAATCTGTTAAAAATATCAATTTTTTATATATCTACACAAACACAGGTAGAAATATGCAAAAGTCACAATCCTTATTTTAAAATATATATATATATCATTGTACAACTATAGCATAAAAACAAAAATTCTCCCTTCCAATAATTCTTTAAAAAGATTTCAAACAAAAAGCGGTTATCCTGTAGGCTTCATTATCAACACTTATAGGTTATTACCAATTGAACTTGAATCTAGAAATTAGGTAGGAAGAGGTATTTTACAGCAGAGGCAAAGCAAAAATCAAAAAAATAATATATAATTCCGTGTAGATTTATTACTTGAATTTTCCATAAACGTTGTTTTAATTCTGCTATTTTTTTTATTGAATAATGTTTGGATGCTCCAAATTTTTTACAACAATGGGACCATGGACGCAACCCTAAAAATAGCCTTTGAAGTGCAAACCTTAATAAAATGGTAAAGCAGTGTATCAAAATTTACTTGAATTAATTCAGAAAATTTGTCGGTAAAAATCGAAGAAAAATCGGAATTTGTCTCATAATAGGAGTCTGCTTTTGTCAGGTAAAAAGAGACAAATGTATATGCGTTATGGATTAAAAAAGGCATTCGCTAAACATAAATGTCCATTAAATTCCATAATGGATAATCCCGAAAATCGGACACCCTTATTTAGGGAATCATTACGCAGAGTTGTATTTTGTGCAAAAAAAGACTTGATTAAGCCATGGGAAAACTGGGCATTGTTGTGCCCCTCCTCCCCCCTCTACCACAGAGTTATTAAGGACCTCAAATTTGGTGCGGAATTTTCGTTAAGCTTACACTTTGAATCTGTTTCGATATTTTACAGATTATAATCAATATTTTCAACTTATTTCAATATATATTTATAATAAATTGAGCAGCAGATCTGAAAGTTATACATTGACATAATAGAACTGCCTCTAAAATTGATCATGAAAATGTCTGATATGTATAGTTACATTCTTTGTAAGAAACGGAAGCACTGAAGTAAATTCTATCATCAAAAAATAAAAATTTCATGCAGATGCATGAATTCTTTGCTTGCAACAATAGATTCACCTTCAGCAGAATTCAAATTATAAGCAACCGGACTGTATTTTCTATATATAGTAGGAGTAGATAATAAAGCTTGTCTTTAAAACATTTTTCTAAAATTTGTAATCTATTTTCTCTTTCTAGGTTATGGCCTTGGAAGCTTTCTGGGTGGTTTTGGCCTCGATAAACTTGGTCCTAGAGAAACATTTTTCTCCGGAAGTGTGATGAGCTTTGGGTGTTTCCTGTTATTTCTATTGGCATCATACTTGTTCAGAAGAGAGCCAAGTAATAAAAGATTTCATCCAGTTTCACTCGAAATAGAAGAAATTAATTCATGATGCCTTAAAAAACTATTTATTGAAACATAATAAAGTATTATTTTTTTTTTCAGCAAATTGTATACGTTTCTTAAATCATTTCACACAATATACAATTTTTATTTTCAATCTTAGCCCCTCTATCCTTATCTACTGTCTGAAAATAAAACTAGTATATCTACAACTAAGAGACCTCGACGTTCATTAACGTTTCATTTTTTCCGGAGAAACCCTATTCATGTCTGTCCGTCACAGAGTCCATATACAAAAACTATATAAGTCAGAGACTTCGAATTTTGTGTTCTTTCAGCTAAATACCACAAAAAAAAAAAAAAAAAAAAAAAATCAAAACGAAATTTTCTTTGAAAAGTATTATTTTAATTAAATTATTTTTTACAATTTCTTCCGTTCATTTTTGCGATTTAAAAAGAGAAGCTTAATTTGAACGCTTAACGTGTCTTATAAAGTGAAAACGAAACCATTATAAGATCACTCGCATATCTGTCTGTCATAACCATTTTATTCATAAACTATTATATGTGGAAAGCTCAAATTTGGGGGGGGGGGAGTAATAAAGACTATTGACCCATTTATTAACAGATTATTAAACATTTACAATTATATTTAGAAGAGGGTAGGGTCTAATTGGAGTTACTTGAAGAAAAAAGAATATTTTCTTTGTATGTCGTGTGGAGTACCTTATAAAAGCTTTAACTCAAAATATATTTTTTTAAATTCTAGCTATTGTATTTTCAGCGATATCGTCGAAAATATAGTGCAAAAATATGTCTCTCCTCCCATCTCATTTCGAATTTCCTGAAACTGAAATTATGAAAAGATTAGAGATTATCGATGTTACTTTAGAACTTACAGAAAAATTATAGACATCGCATAGTTTTTGCAAAAAAAAAGCATATTTTTCTGGTTACACACAAATTTCGATTTCTGGGCATTGAACAAAGATGTTGAGAAGCATTGCAGGTACCTATCGTAGTAAAAGTACAAAAGCATTATTGATAAAGATTTTTGAAAATATTCGTCGGTAATTAGCACAGATAACTTTTAAAGACTGGGACGGTTTGGACATAAATAATGACGGGGGTGGCGTACTCTGCATACTACCGGCTCATAAATCGTGGATAACGACTTTTAATAATACATTTGTGTAATGCAATATCTAGTAGCAGTATAAAATCAGTAAATTTCATACTGTTGCAAACATATTGATTCAATTAGAATTAATCACATAAGTCAAGGTTCTCACACATAAGAAATTGTTTAAAAAATATTCATTTTAGTACCGGGATTTTTTTAAAGCATTATTTGTCTTATTTAATGCAAAATGTTCCTTATAGCGGTCACTACGTTACAAAGTATTTAGTATTAAAATGTCTATTTTTTTTTTTTATTCCTTACGCATGCGAAACCTTTGTAAATACTATGTGGTTCACGACTAGTTTGCATTGAATGGGTCTTTCATTACGTTTCTAGTGTATTTAAAAGTTAATTAAAAACCTATCTGGAAAAATGCGTCACGGATCAAAGCGGCTTTGCAAATTCGAGAGTTCCTTCCTACACAAGCTTCTTTAGCACATTGCCAAGTTTAAACGTTGAACAGGGGTTTTGTGTGTAGCTACACTGGAAAAAGAAAAGGTTATTACGATGCTGAATTTAGATATGAAATTTAAATATTCACTAACTTTTATTCACAGTACTGAGTTAAGTTCCGTATAAAAAGATAAGGATAAGATTAAAAAAAAAAAGAATTATACATAATAGCAATATATGATATTATTTAGGCGTTATAACGAATTTTTATGATATATCCATTCATACTTTTCAAGTATATTCAGCTGTAACTAACCCTACTTTGTATAGTTTTTTTTTTTTACGAAGTCTTATTATTCATTCAATATTTTTTTAATTAATATAGACAACGTCTTCGCGACGTGAGTACTTTGCTTAATTTTGAATCTTTAACCACCAGTTTTTCGAAACAGGCAATTTCCTGTAGTTGAATCGCGAAAATGATCCAACAAAATAAGGTAAACTTTACAATAAAAAAATTCCTGTAGACTTGGCCTATAAGGCGGAGGTAGATTTCGAAGAATTTTCATTTCAACAACAAAAAATAAAATATTATTAACAATAAACACAGTTTAACTACTTTATTTGGCCGCTTTTGAAAATTTTTTAATTTCATTTTTAAGTAAGAACTAATTTTATCATAATCCTCTTAAACGAAATTCGGCTCAAATGCCAATTTTGAAAACATATTTGAATATATATTCTGACTTTATTAAAAAATCGACCAATACGCACATTATATAATTTCTAAATAACAAAAAAACTATCAATTGAATGAGTTTGAGAGCAAAATTGAATTTAAAAATGAGTCATAAAATAACCAATTTGTTACTTGAATACATCCACAATTCTTAAATCAAGATCGCTTTGGGAAATTTTGTGCAAAGTGCCCAATTTGACAGCTTTTTTTAAATATATATTCATCCTTTATCAAAAAACTGACCAATACAGCCCATTACACAGTTCCTAAATAACAAATAACTGTCAATTGAATGCGTTTGAGAGAAAAATTGGATTTAAAAATGAGTCATAAAATAACCAATTTGTTATTTGAATACATCCACAATTCTTTAATCATGATCGCTTTGGAAAATTTTGTGCGAAGTGCCCATTTTGGCAGCCATTTTTTGAAATATATATTCTGCCTTTATCAAAATACTGGCCAATCAGTCTCACTCTATGGTTATACTTCCTCAATTTTTCAATCACTATTTTATCGGGAAATTCTGTTCAAAATATCCTTGTTGGCAGCCTTTTTAAAAATATACTCTGCCTTTATCAAAACACTGGCCAATATGTCACATTATATAGTTCCTAAATAAGAGGATCTGCCATTTGGATGCGTTTAAAATCAAAAATGAATTTAAAAATGAGTCAGAATATAAGCAGTTAGGATTTGAGGTTTTTTTCTCCAACTCCAATTTTTGTTTAATTTATTTGATATAAGTATTGGTCCTCTGAAATACTTGTTAATATAAAAGTTGTAGATATTATTAAGACGATGTAAAATAAATTTAATTAGATTTGATTGCTTAAAAATTGAGTAAGTTATAGATTTTTCTTTTTCCACCCTTTTTTTTTTTTTTTTTTTTTTTATTTCATCGGTAAAAGTTGGTCCTATCAAAAACTTGTAAGTACAAAAGTTTTAGACAATATTGAGTACATTTATAAAAAATTTAGTTGGATTTGATATCTTGAGAATTGACGAAGTTATAAATTTTTTTCTCAAAAAAACCCTGTTTTTTCGCCAGTTGAGCCCATTTTTAACTTTATAAAAAATCTGTTATGCATAAACTTTTAGCCATTTTTTTAAAAGTAATATAAACTTTAAACTGATTCGATATCTATTTTAATTAAGAAGTTATCGCGTTTTTTTTTTGTATTCACAAAAACCCTTCCTATTTCCACCCCTTGGTCCGATTTTGCCCATTAACGAACTCGACCGAGATTTTATGCCCCTTGATTTTATGTAAAAGTTTGAAGAAGATCTGAGCATAATAATGGAAGTTATCGTGTTTAGAAGAAAGTGAAATTAAGATGATTGTAAAAATACTGGTTTCATTGGTGTATTGAATGGTAATATCTGAATTACTTTGGTTATATTTATAAAAGTATTTATATATATATAGATAGATAGACAGATAGATAGGTAAACATTTTTACTGATGGTAGTTTTGGCATCTAGGAGTCATGATCGGTGTAGATCTGCAAAAAATTTTCAGAAATTCCAACATGAGAGAGAATGCAATAGGTAGTATTTCATAAGAAATCTACTTAAAATAACTGGTGGGAATAAGGAAAAATTCTGACAAGTGTGAAGTATATTAGTCGCTTGTTCGCAAGGGATTAATAATACCTAATATGTTTATTGTACGGAGCCCTCTGAGCACGAGTAATGCTCTCACTTGACAATTTGTTTTATATTAAGAACTCTGCAAATTATAAGCAAAAAACTTCGCAAAATTTAGAATCGTTTTTATGCAAACCTTAATTTTTTAGAGTATACATGCTATACTCATAAAAATGAACACAGTTTGTTACAATAAGTCACTTAATCATAATCTACAGTTTGGATGTTTTTGTTCATTAGTTATGACCCAAAATGTATTCGTTCTTTTTCAAATTTTTGACGGTCCCCTATGGAGTTTAGAGAAAAGATTTTCGCGGAAACATATGACCTGTACTATTCAGTTTACACACCTAGAGTTTTATGATAATTCATCTTGTTTTTGTTTTTCTAGATAATGAACAAAACTTCTAAAATCGCAAGTAGCCGGTCACCTTTGACCATGCTGTATAAACGTATGTATATAGATATGTATGAGTATATAAATTATTAAACGACGGAAGCAAGAAAATGTTTCCTCATGAGTTCTTCTATCCCTAAATAGACTATTTCTTCGTGAATTTTTTCTTCAAAAATACAAAATCATAGAAAATCAATTAAGTATATAAAGTCATAGAAATTTGAGGTTTACTCAGAGGTTACACTCATCAGTAAATTTAAGCATTATTAATGTTACAACATTAATTTAAAATATTATTATAATTGCGACATTATTTAGAATTATCATAATTTTTAGTTTATATTTTTATGCAATACTTTCACAAAAAATTAATTTTCGTATGTCTGGGTTAACGCCGGATGGGTCAGCCGGAAAATAAATGTTCTCGTTAGCTTTGTTTAACAAACCAAAATACGTTTCGTCTGAAAATGTGTCTAACTAAAATAAAGATTTCTTATAAATAGTAAAAGTAGAACGGATATTACCAAGACAAATTTTATACATAAACAGACAAATAAACAAAAAAAGATTTAAGATTCAGTTCAAGGAAACAATAAAAACTTCATAATAAATCCCTTCTTCTAATTGAGGCATCTAAAGGCAAAAGGGTGCAAGTCATATTATCTTAATTGCTTAGAATCTAGGATTTTTTGGAAAAATAAATTCTAATTTTTATAATTAACTTGATGTACTATTTGATAAACATGTGTTCTGAAATTATAATACTTATACTGATATTCCTATGTATATGGCTTGATGCGTTTAACTACTCTCCATGCATTTAACTAAATTTCTGAAAATTCGTGACTAGCACCACTCGTTATTTAAAATGCCTCTGTTAGATATTGTGTATTGGATTTTTCTTTTGTTCCTTTATCTCATTTCTGAAAGCTATATTCATAAATTTGAATGATACATTCAATGAACAAGGAAAGGCAGTTTATCATGTATCAAATGATATATTCTATTTTAGATGTTTCAGTTGGAATTTGATTACTTCGATGTTGATATGGGTCCTTGAAATATTAGATCTGGGATAACTTTGCACCAAAACACACGGCTTCGCTGTTTGTTCCCTTGGTTTTATTTTTATGATATGGAAAAAAAGTAAGTATTTTTTTGTAATTTTAGCAAAAATGTAAAGGAATGTTATAGTAAATAAATATAAAGTAAGTGATTTTTTTTAAATTAATAATCAAATGGTAAATTCATTTCACATCAAATAAAATGATTTCAATTGTATTACAACTATTTTTATTTATTGTAGAATGACTACTTATATAATTACATACAAAAAGTAATGCATGATTTTTCCCACTTTAATTTTATATCCTTTTCGAAATAAAATAATTTCGGTAATTCGTAATCGTGCATTTCATTAATACAATTTTTAAGAAGTGAAAAATAATGGATAGCTGACATTTAGTTTAATTTTAACTTTTAATAGGTGGCATTCATTTTCAAAGCTTGAAAAATCATTTTGTTTTACTCTTATAAAATATTTCGCTTCTAAATACTAATAAGAATGGAGATAATTTTATATAAACAAATCCATGATCAATTTTTGATGGTAATTTTATTTTAATGCGAATTTTGAATTTAATCTACTAACTGTCGTGTAAAAGAAGAAAAATTTCAATATTTTTAAGTCTTTATAAGTAGGACTTTCATGTCAATACCTATTTTAAATAGTTTTTTTTCACAAGTTAAAAATTTAAGTACAATAAAACCCCGGTTATCAGAAAAGCATGGGACAAGAACATTTTCGGTTAACCAGGGTATCAGAGGAATTTTCGAATAGCCGGGGTTCTATAAGAATTTTTAATAACCGGAAGGCTTATGGAAGAACTTGTTTGATGAAAAGCTGTGATCGTAATTTAGGACATAGTTGTAATAAAAATGTTGTGGTACCGTTTTCAAAGCACCCTAAAATTGAAAAACAAAAGAAAATCGCAACATCTTTTGTAAAAAAAAAATGAAGTGTTGTATGTACCTATCTAATAAAATGCCCTAAATTACGCAATAGACCAAATAAGTAAGTTGATTTTGTTTATTTCATAAATAATATGCTTTTTTAACTCTATTTCTACCAGTGTGCAATAATACCTTTCAAAGTTTTGATTTTTACTTATTTTGCTGCTAATTTTCAAAGCTAAAACAACTCTACAATGTAGTATTAAAAATTATTCTGAATTGTTTTGATCTAAAACTTACAAGTTAAATAGTAATCGTAAATCAAAATTTGTTGAAAGGTGTCATTTGACAACGGTAAAAATAGTATTGAAAATAAAAAATTTCACATTTAGAATGAATTTTAAGAAGTTTTAGACTTCTGTTAAGC
Source organism: Maratus speculifer (assembly GCA_964019185.1). Taxonomy (NCBI): domain Eukaryota; kingdom Metazoa; phylum Arthropoda; class Arachnida; order Araneae; family Salticidae; genus Maratus; species Maratus speculifer. The sequence continues at coordinate 46,812,502 of OZ025290.1, read as the reverse complement.
CGATTTTCGGATAGCCAGGGTTCTAGTGTAATTTGTTTTTAATGCAACATTTAATGTATTTTTATCGATAACGGACTTGTATGTAAAATTTGAGCAAAATCGATAAATAAGACATAATGTGATTTGAATTATTTTTTCACTGGATTTCACTTTACTAAAATGCAGTTTTAAAACAACAAATATTGTCCAGTTATCAACAACGAATTTGTATATAAACTGTAAGCAAAAACGGCTCGTTAAAAATAAGATTCAGTTAAAAAAGTAAACAAAATTTTTAAAACTTTTTTTTTTATACTAATCGTATATATCAGAAGTTGATAACTGAAGAAGGTGCTAAAAATTTCACTATTTAAACAACTTTTTTGTTAATTTTTTTTATTAATCTTGTGTTTAAGTACGTTGTTTAGTTAAATATCTATTAAACACGTGTTTTATTTTATGTTATTTATTTATTTATTCATTCAAGAAGTTTTAATTTTATTATGAAATATTGGCTGACCCAACTTGGTGATATTGTTTTAAGTGCAATTTGCCTGCACGCGACAGAAAAACATTAAAAAAAATTTCATTCATGATAATAAGCTACCCCCCCGCCCCCCCCCCCCAAAAAAAAAACGGTCAGTTGAAATACAGTTTTAAAAAACTGCATTCCTTATCCAGCATTTATTTCCTTATCCGACGATGCAAAAATTGCGCGCTGTTTAGAACTTACAAAAATTGCGGGTAAATGAAATAGCCAGTCGTTGCTCACGGACATTTTTTTTCTTTTTTAATTCAAATTGATATGATGTACTCGTGTGAATTAATAAATCGTTTAAATAAGCAGTTCTAAATGTAAAAAAATACAAGATAAAAAGTTTCTTCAAACCAATCAGTATCGCCAAATATTAAAGAAAAGAATTCTCAAAAAGAATTCCATTACAATCTATGAGCACGTGCATTATATTAGCCAAAGGTGACCGGCCACTTGCTAATTTAGACATTTTGTTAAATGTATAGAAAAGTACATGATAAATTATCCTGAAACTCTAAGTGTGTAAACATAATAGTACAGGCCATACATTTCTATGAAATATTTTTCCCGAATTTCAATAGGAATCCGTCAACAAATTGCAATTAAACATCTTTTGGACAACCCTGGCAAAACTAATGTAACAAAAGCGTTCAAACTGTAGATTGTGATTAAGCGGCTTATTGTAATAAACTGTGTTCATTTTTATGTGGCTAGCATGTATACTCTTAGAGAAATTAAGGTTTTTATAAAAACAGTCCAAAGTTTTCCCAAGCTTTCTGCTTATAATTTGCAGAGTTATTAATATAAAATAATGTTCCTTTCAGAAAATATGACAAACAGCATTCTACATAACACACTGCAATTAAAATTTAAAAATATTGAGAAAAAATTGTATGAAAATGAGTTGGTTTACTAAATAATTTTTCATTTTGCATGTGTGGACATTATAAAAATTTCATTTGCATATTGTGTTAGCTAAATGTATAGAGCAACTTTGGGGAAAATCTCAAAAACATAGCTTGAAAATTCTGAAAGTGGTAGTCATTAGAATAAGCTCTAAAACCATTATTTCTAAAATAAAGCAAAAATATGAGGGTTTGTATTCATATATCCATTGATTAGTGTCAATATAACATACACAATATGGAACGTACTACTATATTTGGATACAACCCATCACTTTTTTGCTTCAATTTGGGAATAGCAGATTTGGAGCTTATTCTATCAACGATCACTTTTAGAATTTTTAAGCTATGTTTTTTAGATTTTCACAATAGTTGCTCTATACATTTAGCTAACACAATATGCAAATGAAATTATTATAATGTTAACGCATGCGCAATGAAAAATTATTTAGTAAACTAACTCATTTTTCATACAATTTTTACTTTTTTAAAATTTTAATTGCAGTGTATTATATAGAATTCTGTTTGTCATATTTTTTAAAAGGAACATTTCATATTAAGAACTCTGCAAATTGTAAGAAATAATTAGGAAAATTTTGAGATTGTTTTTATAAAAACCTTAATTTTCCTACAAATATACAGAATAATTACGATAAACCACTTAATCATAATCTAGAGTTTGAACGCTTTTTCTACATTAGTTTTGACAGGGTTATTCAAAAGATATTCGTTTTTTCAATTTGTTGACGGTCCCCTATGGAATTTTCGGGGAAAACTTTACACGGAAATGTACGACCTGTTCTATTATGTTTACACATTATGAGTTGCAGGATAATTCCTCATGCATTTTTGTAGATATTTTTAAAAAATGTCAAAAATCTTAAGTGGTCGGTCACGTTAGGCCATATAGTGTACATCCCTGATGTGAGCATTACGTAAATTAAGCAGTGAGGCGAAAACTCATTAAGAAAGTTAATAAAATATAATTTCAAAGCTCTATAAATAAGCGAATATAGATTTTTAAAAAGTGCCTCATTGTAAGTTATAAAATCATTTTTAATATCTTTAAATAAGCAAACAATATTACTTAGTATTTTCATAAAATCTATAATCGAGCCTACATATTGCAGCCAGAAAGTCTATAAAAGAAAGTAAAACCAGGCCCAGCTCGGTCAGAGTGCATTCACACAAAATGGATCACTTGTCCGACAGAGTTTCGTTTCAGCCAGGGCCAAAACTGTGCAGGCGTGTAATTGTTACAAGTAAAATTCCAAAAATTAATATGACCATCTTTCATTATTTGTTATCTTTCTTTACAGAGCAGATCCATCGGAAACATCAGAATATGGTAATCCATTTCACATGAACACTAAGCTGTTGTCTTTTAAAGCCCATTACTTTTTTTCGATTGGATGCAAGATAGTTATATAGTAATTTTTATTTCAATTACAAATGTGTATTTAGTGATACATTGATAGTTTTGAACAAAACTGCATACATGTTAAGCGTATAAAGTTAATGGTCAAACTTGGCGTAAACTGACACAGCTGCGCCATCTGGCTGAAACTGCAAATATGCGGGTGTTTAGTATGACATTATATATGCGCTGATATTTTCTATCTGCGCATCTCTTGCACATATTTCCTGATGTTTGCTCACTCGTGGAAGATTAATGTTGCTTGCCAGATTTATCGATTTTTTTTTCTTATGTTACAGTCTGTTTTGATAAAATTATGTGTATAAAAAATAGATACAATATCATTTTAATTTCGGGAGAAAAACATTAATGCTATGAAAATATTATTGCCTTTTGCCTTGGAACTAAAATGACATTGCGATTTTTTTATGTATTTATTTTAATATCCATACTTTTATCAAAATAAGCTGTAACAAAAATATTTTGCAATAAATCTGTTAAACCAAATTAATCTTCCCTGAATGAATAACAATTTGAAATTTGTGATTGATTTTTTAACAGGGATTTTCTAAATAGCTTTGTCTGTTCGAGGGGGGGGGGGGGGGCAATCTAATCCGACAATTTTAAGAAAATTATTGAAACTATTGTCTAGAACTATTGTCTAAAATATTAAAACAAATAAATGAAAAATACTTGCTCATTTAACAGTACGATATTTAATGCATTCAATTTAAATTTGTATTCTTATCGGAAATACAGCCGCGTATCTCATTTTGTATAATTTTAGCACCCCAAGAATTCAGTAAATAATGAGACTACAAAATTCTATCTTCACTTATTAACTACTTACTAAATTTTGTGCGTCCTTTTTCATTACATTAAAGAAAAAAAAAAGATAATTAAAATCGAACGCATTTAAATCCTCAACATTTGATAATATATATTATATTATACTTTATCTTTCTCTATAAATTAAAACAAAAACACGAAACTAACTTGTTATAGTTTTTAGAAAAGGACAGAGATTAATCCAATTAGAAAAAAAATTACAATTTCGAAATCTACAGTTATATGATTGCCAATAATTTGCTTTTTTAACAAATAATATTAGTTCAAAAAAGAAGTGTTTTTATTTAAACAATTAACGACAATAAATACATTAAATAATCACAAATAAAAATTAATAGAATATTCTATACTGTCAGAATATAAGTACAACAAACAAATTAAAACACGATATTTGAGCTTGCGCAATAGAGTAAAAAGGAAGTATAGAGATAAGTATAGCAGCTGAGAGTGAAGCCAAAAATGTAACCCTAAATTCTGCTACATTACATCCAAACACAACCACGCACTTTCGCAAAAAAGAAGAAAAGTTTTAATAATGCAGTTTTTATTTCATAATACAATGAAATGCTATTTTAGAATGTTTAAAAAAACGCAAATCATTTTCATTTAGAGAAAGACAGAACGGCTAGTATCTCAGAATTTATCTCGATTCGATGTAATTTTTTTGTTTGGTCCGAATGAGAGCATTTGAACTTGAGCGATAATGTGCATCATATTGCAAGCCAATTTAAAAAAAAACATTGCATTTCCGCCCATCTCTTTCCTCCACGAGCTTGCGCAGGTATTTTATAGACGCACAATTAGTAGATTATCCATAAAAAAGAAAATAGTTAGTAATATCTCTGTAATTCACCGACCTGTCACTGTAAGTGCGACCTTGATTGATGTGAGCTCGCTTTTAGGTACATTTCATATGAATAATATATGAATAATACATATGTGTATATATATACCTTTCAGGTATAGCTGCTGTTGTACCTTTTTTGGTAAACGGAAAAAAAGTGACCGGAAAAAAAGTTATCGGAAAAAAAGTGACGCGGGAAAAAAGTGACAAGAAAAAAAGTTACCGGAAAAAAAGTGACAAGGATTTTGGGGATTTATTATTGATTTTGGGGATTCATTGGTTAAGTATGAAAGGGGGATCGGGGGGGGGCTCATAGTTTAGGCAAATGGGTTTTTCATACTGAATTAACTGTTTTGGTTCAATTTTTGGATATACATTCATCCTGAAAAGACGCTTGCCTGATTAGTTTTGGGAAGGGACGATTACCCCCCCCCCCATCCGTCCTCAATTAGATGAATGGGTTTTTACGCAGAATTATCCAATGTGAGTCAAATTTGAATATAGGATCTTTTCGATAAGGCTTATGTATAGTATAAAATGCCTGAAGAGATTCTAGGAGTTTAAGGGTTAAGTATAGAGGGGGAACGGGGGATAACCTTTCTTAAATTTAATTAATGGCTTTTTACGCATAATTATCCGATTTGCTTAAAATTTTGGATATAAGTTCATTATGATAAGAAGTATCTTAGATTAGTTATGGGTTCTTCTGCTTATTATAAAGGGGGGGAACGAGCAATTCTCCCCCTCAAACTAGATAAATATGTTTTTATGCAGAATTATCCCATGTATTTCAATTTTAAATATAGGTTCTTTCTGGTAAGGTGAATTCCGGAATAGTTTTAAGGATTTAATGGCTAAGTATAAAGGGGAGATGGAGGAAACCCCTCTTAAATTAAATAAATGGCTTTTTATGCAGAATTATACGATTTGCTTCGAATTTTGGACATGGGTTCATTATGATAAGACGTATTTCTGATTTGTTATGGGGTTCTATTTGGTAATTAAAAAGGAGGGCGGGTGATTACTATACCCACCTTAAATTAGATTAAAAAAATTATGCACACTTATCCGATGTATTTCAAATTTTGGATATAGGATCTTTCTCATAAAGTGAATTCCTGAATAGTTTTATGGGTTTAATGGCTATGTATAGAGGGGAACGGGGGATAAACTCCCTTAAATTAAATAAATGGCTTTTTACGCAGAATCATCCGATTTGCTTCAAATTTTGGATTATAAGAAGGCGAATCTCTGATTAATTATGGGGTTCTTTTGATAATTAAATAGGGGAAGCGGGCGGTTAATCCTCCACTCTTTAAATAAAATAAATTGTTGTTTTTTTCTTTCACAACTATTCAACGTATTTCAAATTTTGGATACAGGTTCTTCGTGATAAAGTAAATCCCTGAAACGTTTTAAGGATTTAATGGCTAAGTATAGAGCGATGAACGGGGGATAACCCACAATTAATCAGGACTTCGCCTTATCATAATGAACGCCCAATCAAAATTTGAATCAAATCAGATAATTCTCCGTAAAAAGCCATTTATTAATTTAAGGGGGGGGGGGTATCATCCGTTCCGCCAGTGTTTACTTAGCCATTAAACCTTTAAAATTATTCCGAGATTCACTTTACGAGAAAGAACATATATCCAAAATATGAAATATATCGGATAAATGAGCATAAAAAACAATTTATCTAATTTAAGGAGGGGGGGAGTAACCACCCGCCCTAATTTTTAATTGGCAAAATAACCCCATATGTAATCAGGGATACGCCTTATCATAATGGTTCTATAATCCAAAATTTGAAGCAAATCTGATAATTCTGCGTAAAAAGTAATTTAATTTAAAGTGGGTTATATTCTATTCCCCTTCTATACTTAGATATTAAATCCTTAAAACTATTCAGAGATCCACCTTATTAGAAAGAGCCTATATTTAAAATTTGAAATACATGGGATAATTCTGCATAAAAACCTATTTTTCTAGTTTAAGGGGGATATAATTGCTCGCCCCCTTTTATAATAAGCAGAAGGACCCCATAACTAATCAGGGATACGTCTTATCATAATGAACCTATGTCCAAAATTCTAAGCAAATCGGATAATTTTGCGTAAAAAGTTATTAATTTAATTTTAGAAAGGTTATCCCACGTTCCCTCTCTATACTTAACCATTAGAACTCCTAAATCTCTTCAGGCATTATATACTATATATAAGTCTTATCGAAAAGAACCTATACGCAAATTTGACACATGTTGGACAATTCTGCATAAAAACCTATTCATCTAATTGAGACGGATGGGGGGGGGGGAGTAATCGTACCTTCCCAAAACTAATCAGGCAAGCGTCTTTTCAGGATGAACATATATCCAAAAATTGAACCAAAACAGTTAATTCAGCATGAAAAACCCATTTACCTAAACTATGAGCCCCCCTCCCCGATCCCCCTTTCATACTTAAGCAATGAATCCCCAAAATCAACTCTTTGTCACCTTTTTTCCGATAATTTTTTTCCTTGTCACTTTTTTTCCGTGTCACTTTTTCTTCGATAACTTTTTTCCGGTCACTTTTTTTCCTAGATTCACCTTTTTTACCTGTTGTAGCCAAGGAAATTGGAATCAACGCAACAGCTCTTGGCATTGAAATTTCGATGTTACCCATTTTCACTTTTTTATGTAATTCAATCATATAATTTTTAGTGGAATATTTTCAAAGTATCAAACATTTTCTCCTTATCCTGCTCATTACAAACTCAATTGCATATGCTTCTGTACTTGTTTTACCAACCATCACTTATGAAGATGAAGACGCTATTTTTATACAAATTTCATGTTTTAATGAATTTAAAGCATTACTAAATGTTTCAAAACCTTTTGAAATGTCATGCTTTGAAACTACCCTACGAAATTATACGCAATGCAAGTTAGTATTTGAAAGTGAAAATAAAATATTCCATAATAATGAAACAAGTGACTTAGGAAGTACGAATAACATCACATGTAATCTCAATTTAGTAAAAAACAATAATCGGACAGGAAAAAACGCTTATAGGATAACTTTTCATATCAATGGCATATTTTTATTCGAAAGAGAAGATATAGTAAGTCCATTCAATATTGAGTGTTTCCCACCGATCCATCAATGTTCCATCAATGAATCGCACGACATTTTGTCAGCGTATCAACCTTGGAGGTTTTTCATTTTAAATACATTTGCATCCATAACATTTACCTCTGGCAGTTCGTTGACTAGTGTTGCTTGCTACGAACTTTTGGGAACAAACACAATGGCTTATGGTTGTCAAAGACTTTTTGGAACAATTGGTTGGGGACTTGTATGTCCACTGTCAGGAATGTTAAATGATCATTTTGAAAGGAGTTTCATATCATTAATCGTTTTCATGGCGATATTTCAAATAATATACATCATCATTCTGCGAATTATTCCCCTTCCAAAGGCAAATGTATCCTCTGATATGAGCAGGGACTTCATCTTCACTTCCAAAGAAATTTTGGTATTTTCTTCAGGAATTGCATTTATCGGTTTTCTGAATGCTTTAATTCGCGTGTTCGAATTCTGGTTTCTTAAAGACTTGGGTGTTAGTCGAACGTTATTAGGATTGTCAATATTCATGCAATGCCACCTTGTTGGTGAAGTTCCATTTTTATTCTATTCGGGATGGTTTGTCAGTAAACTTGGTCACTTTGTATGCTTCTCTTGTGTATTTGTCGGATTAATATTACGTCTGACATTTTATTTTCTTCTCAAAAATCCATGGTTAATGCAACCGTTTGATACCTTACACGGCGTAACGTTTGGCTAGTTTTATGGTGCAATGGCTGATTTCGCAAAGGAAAAGGCACCCAAAGGAATGGAAGCAACACTGCTTGGATTCTTTTATGGACTGTATCAAGGATTAGGTATGTAACTACCCAACAAACACATAACTTGTGGGCCATTAAAGGTGTCGTTAACGTTGGCCCAAAGTGTTTGGTGACGGCCCGCCATCCTTTGCCGTAACGGCTCCGTCAAAAAACTGTCACGCCGGCCAGAACGCGGTCACAAGATGAGGCCCACAAATGTGCCATAAACTTTTTATCAAAATATCAGACAGCCTCAAACTTGCCACAGTTATTCTTTTAAAGGCCATTAACAATCAGAGCTAGCCAGAAGTGTGCCCTAGCCATGCCATTTGTGTTTTGTAAGAATTAAGTTTAGCCAAAAGCTGTCCACAAAAGAGCCCTTTATGATTTATTCAATCCAAAAGCCTGCCACTACCATGCCATAAAAATTATTTAAGCATAAATTCAAAATCTGTTTAATAAAAAATATCTATTAAAGAACTGCTTGAATGATTAAATTTTTTTTGCATGAAAAATAAATATATTAAGAATAATTTAGGTACAATAAAATATATGTATATATAAATTTACTTTTCTTGAATTTTTCGAAAATTTTCCAAAATACAATACTTCGCATATTGAATTTAATAATTTGTTTATTTATTCTATTATGCATTAAATATATATATATATATAAATAATGCAATTTATAAACAGTTGCATTTCATATACAATTTGAAAAATAAAATTAGTATGCCAAACATTGTATTTTCAATAAGCTCAAGATAAATAAATTTATACATTTTTGAAAAGTGAACCGAAATCATTATTACTATATTTATTTTTCATGAAAAAACATTTGTTATTCAAGCAATTATTCAACAATCATTTTTTATTCAACACATTTTGAACTTACGCCTAAATAACATATATTCTTAATATGATTTATTATGTACTTTATGTTAAAATAGATCTATTTTATGTATGTATGTGGTGTTTTGTTTAGCTTATTGTTAAGTCTGATAATATTGATGTCAATTCCTTAAAGTACATGAAATCACAATAATTTTTGCATCATTTTCAAAAAAAAAAAAAAAAAAAAAAAGAAAGAAAAGAAAAGAAAAGAAAAAGAAAGAAAAAAAGAAAAAAATAACACAGCTATTTAAAAATAAATAAAATATACAGTTTTATGTTTACATAAGTCACGAAACTTTTTTTTTTGTATGCATATATATATATAGATAAAATCATGTTTCGTATTTCGAAAGTATTTCGAGCAATTAATATTGACTTTTTCCTTTACTCAATTTCTTTTTTGCATTAAAATTATTTAGTTGTTGCTTTTAATGGCATTTTCACCACGGATAAATTATTATCCGGACTTAGAGGGGGGAAAACCCTTTTTTTTTAAGTTGAATAAAAAGGAAAGAAAAATCATATGGAAACAATTAATTTTAATTAAACTAAAATATTAAGAAAGTAGTATCAAAAATTCACAATGTTTAAAATCGGTTTATATAATCCCCACTACAAAACATTTATTGAAACAAAAAAAAATCAATTTACTGCTACAAACTAAATAAAATTTTGCATTATTTTGGAGAAAACTACAATTAATAAATATTAAATAAATGTTATTCTACCTTTTCGTAAACCAAAATATGTTTAAAAATCAAAAAGTAGCAGACAAAAGCTACTTTGCATCCTCTAAAATCATAAAAGCTAATAATGCTAACATTTACCCTTTTTTTATGCCGTTCTAATACAAAAACAAATACAATAAAATGATGCAAAAAATATTTCAGAGTTAAAAATCTTTAATGAATAGACAAAAAATTAAGACTTACAATATTTTCCGTGTAAATACCTCTTACTTTCAGAGATAAAGCGACCACAAGCTAGCACCTGCGAGCTATAGCGATAGCGGCCGGCAGGAATGAAGTCCAAATAACAAATAGATACTTGACAACATCTGGGTGGGCAGAGGGGTGGGGGGATGAGTCAGCGAAAAATAAGAGGTCACTGGCGTGCCTTTGAAAACCGTGAGAGAGGGAGGAAGATGGGAAATCAAATATTTTTACAACCCTTTTTTAACGAGACGTTTCTCAAATTTACAAACAACTCTTCAGAATTTCAAGTACAGTACCTCTGTCTAAGGCGAAATAGATTGGAATCGAGAAAATTTCCCATTGTAGACAATATTCCGCTTTAAACAAATTTTACTCTATGTCTGTAGATTCGCAGACTTGAAAATTTTTGCGAGATAGATAGATTTCCGTCTTACACAGTGTCCGCCTCACAGAGGTATTACTGCAGTTGAATCACCTTTTTATAAATAAAAGATTATATGATGTTTTGAAACAAAACAAAAAAATCATATTATAGAAGTAAAAGTTAAAAAAAAAGCATATCTATAAAATATTTTTATCACAGTTTTAGAATATACATTTATTTCTCTAAGAAAACAATTTCAAGAAATGATAATACGACCTTTAGTGAATTTAAAGAAATCGTTGAAAAATCCTTCCTTAAATTGAGATTCTAGTGGGCTAAGGTTTTAAATTTAAAAAAAAATGTTTACATTTTTTTTTTCTTTTTTTTCACCACTCAATGGCCCGAAACTTTATGACACATTTTGTATTTTTAAGTTGAATGTTCATTAAAGAGATTTTTCATCGAGCAGTTTTCCTTTAATTTTTTTACTTTCTTCTATCTTTACAAGAAGAAAGTATTGGATTCATGAAAATTTTCGACTTCCGGTTTTCGACGGATTTATACGTTTTAGAAGGTCCTGAACACGTTTTGACTATTTTTAGAAAATGTCTGTCTGTGAGTCTGTCCGTCTGTCTGTCTGTCTGTCTGTGTGTCTGTCTGTATGTGACAAAAAATTTGTGGGCGCTCTATCTCAAGAACTAATGCTCGAAATTTAATAAAATTTTATATTCAGTTAGACCTTGATATGAATTAGTGCCTATTGGTTTTTGGTGAAAATTGGCCTGCAGGTGGCGCTGCTATACTACGTTTTTCATGATTTTCAAGATTGCTATATCTCAAGAACTAATGCACAGAATTTCACCAAACTTCAGATTCTGTGACCCCTTGATATACATAGACGCTGATTAAGTTTTGGTGTAAATTGGCCAGCAGGTGGCGCTGCTATGCCACGTTTTTCATGATTTTCAAGATTGCTATATCTCAAGAACTAATGCACAGAATTTCATTAAACTTCAGATTATGTGACCCCTTGATACAAATAGACGCTGATTAAGTTTTGGTGTAAATTGGCCAGCAGGTGGCGCTGCTATGCCACGTTTTTCATGATTTTCATGATAGCTATATCTCAAGAACTAATGCACAGAATTTCACCAAACTTCAGATTCCGTGATACCTTGAGATACATAGCCGCTGATAAGATTTTGGTGTGAACTGCCCTATAGGTGGCGCTGCTATGCTACATTTTGCACGATTTTGCGATAGCTATATCTCAAGAACTAATGCAGAGAACTTCATCAAATTTTAGATTCTGTTACCCTAGAATATATAACATAATTAGACGCTGATTACATTTTGGTATTAACCTTGTAACAGGTGGTGCAGCTATGCTGCATTTTGCACAATTTTTCCGATAGCTATATCTCAACAACCAACGCACAGAATTTCATCAAAATTACATTGTTACAAAATGACATATAACATAATTAAACGATGATTACGTTTTGTTATAAATTCTTTAACTGATGGTGCTGCTGTGCTATATTTTACAAGGTTTTTTTTAAACTAGCTATATCTCAAGAACTAATGCACAGAATTTCATCAAACTTCAGATTCTTTTACACCATAACATAATTAGACGCTTTTTTACGTTTTGGCATAAATTGTCCAAGATATGGTGTTGCTGTGCTACGTTTTGCAAATTTTTTGTTATAACTCAAGAACTAATGGACGAAATTCCATCAAATTTCAGATTCTGTTAGGTCTTGACATAAATAGATGCTTATTAGGTTTTAGTATAAATTACCCAACATGAGGCACTACTAAGCTCATTTTCTCAGAATATTAATTAAATTTTACGTTTTAGGATTTCGGATACCAGAATCTCATTAGGCTAGGTCAAATGTTCGAGGAAATTCGATAGTGGGTAACTTTGGCGTCACCACGTTTTTTTTTTTTTTTTTTTTTTTTTTTTTTTTATTAAAATGTACTTATGAGATAGAAGAAAGTTTTGGGATTGACACATCCAACTAGTTTTTAAATATATGCATGAATTACATATTGTTGAATTTTTATGATTTCCATTTTTCACCATTTCCTGCGCTGTCGCGTCCGGATACTTAGTACAAAACCTCAAACTTGACAGCATATTGTAAAAGATCTGCTACCTTTTCTGAAATTTACTTTTATAGAAGGACGTTTTTCTATTTTAATATTTATTTTAAATTATTTTAATCTATTTTAAATATTTTTCCCTTCTCTTTCTATTATTTTTTAATGATGAGTGTAAAAAGGCGCCGGTGAACAAAAATGTATGGAAGTGTGGATACCATTTCAGATATACACATTTATAAAGAAATGGAAAAAGTTGTTTGATTGCAAAAACAATTTTCATTCATTTCTGTATAAAAATATTTAAATGCATAAGAAAGTAATTTATGTAACAAAATGTATCAAAAGCATGTTTTTACGCAGGAAAAAAGTAAAACACTTTTGATACAAAATGAACAAAAGAATAAAAAAAAATGTATTGTTCTACTGAAACATTATTCATTTTAAGGGAAAATTATCAGCCCCATAACCTCTGCCTTCCAACCTGCTTGCAGAGGCAAAAAAAATCAAAATTCCTTTTTTTTAAACAATTTTTCCATTTTTGAGTTTAAAAAAATAAAATAAAATAAAGCTTTTCTTTTGCTTTACAGATAGGTGGGGGTGGGGGGGGGGAGAGATAGAGACGATTTAGGCACAATCTAAAGGCTTTTTCTATTTTAATATTTATTTTAAATTATTTTAAATATTTATTTATATTCTTTTAGTTATTTTTTTTATAAATAATGAATGCAAAAGGGCACCTGAAGAAATTATTTGGAATATGTATACATTTTAGGAACAATATTTATTATTTATAAAAAATATTTTTAAATTAAATAAAATTATGTCATGTGTTTAACTGTCTTAAATATAAACCTTACAACATATTTATATGTTTAGCAAAACTCAGATTTGAAGTAGTTTTTGAAAGAAATGAATACCAAAAATACCCTTTCTCTTTTAAATAAAAATGCTGGTTAGATTATAATGGCCCTCTGCTTTCTAAAGTATGATACGCCATTACATTATTGCCAGAAATTGACCCTTAGGAGTTGGCCGGCAAAGTAAATGTAACTGTTCTCTTATAGCCGATCCGTTACTGGCTGGGCGGTAGCTGCCGCAACTAGCGGCGGGTCATTTGCGGTACAGCATTGTTTTGTTACAAATGGCCTTAACTCCTTCTGGCCGCAATGAAATCGCCTGTCGGCCGTAAGTCATGTGTTTGTGGGGTACCTTTTATTTTTTAAAAAATTTTTATTTCTCTATATGTGTTTGTGCAGCGCCTGATTATCTCTGGAGCAGTTTGACATGTACCTTAGTCAACATTTTCAGAGAGCCTCAAAATGCATTTTATCTATTCTCTGGAAGAACAGATTAATATAAATTTCCATTTGTAGTTCATAAAAACGTATATTTTCCCTTTCATGTAAACTAAACTATCTCATATGAATAGAATATTTCTACTGAGCGAGAAATTACCCAGGCCGGGAATCAAACCCAGATACTTGACTTACTTGGCCTTGTAAGCCAAGAATCTGGGTTCGATTCCCGGCCTAGGCAATTTTTCGCTCAGTTGGAAATATTTTATTCGTGTGATAAGTTTACCAATCAGTTGATTGTGTTGAAAATAATAGTGAACTATTTCAGTTTTTCACAGACAAATACAAGAAGTAACATACAGTTTGAAATACAATATCTAGCATAGGTCATTCAATCTTATAAGTTTAGAGTTCAACTCGCTCTAAAGAATATGTAGTACGGGAGGTTTAGACTTCCTATAAATTTTAATGCATCATAAAGTAAACTGGGGCAACTAGACCCACGAGGTAACTGGGCCATAGACTGCTTTATAAAAAATGCTTGGCATCATTTTTGTGCCTCGGAACTGACATAGAGTTAATCAGTCGCTATGTGTGAGATAGAGTTAGTGTGTATCTGTGTGTGGAAAGGAGGAGATGTCTTATGCAGTATACTGTGTACGGGAATCTGAAAATCGTTATAAAGACAGTCCAAGGCAGGTTCTAATTCACTTGAGGATCAGATTTTTAGCTTTTTAATAATTAGATGCGATATTAATAAAAAAATGTATACCTTAAATTTTAATTTTCGAACGACATGTTCACCTTCATTACTAAGTAAAAAATATACGAAATAAAAATTGTGATTTAATTTACTTATAAAGGGTTAAAATACATAAAAATGCCTTTATAACATAAAAATTGTCAAATGATGTTAAAAATTCCAAGCGCTTTCAATTGCTATAATACAGATGTCAGCAGGAGAAAGATCAGAGGCGTGAAAATTCATGAATGTTCATTATTTAAATAAATATCGACGAGTCTATTTCAAATGAGACGAGGAGGAAGGGAATATGATAATTGTGTTCCAAAATCCCTACACATATTTACTATTCCATATCAGATTCTGAATATATTGTAGGACCAGTGATCCTTCCTTGAATTAAAATTTCCCAAAATTCTCTGATTATTGACGCATAGTAAAGTCGGGTTATGATTTTTACTAAAATCTACAGTTACTCACAAAAGTCTACATAGATCTAATAAAACTACAACTACACTGCTCAAAACAATTAAAGGATATTGCAGTTTTAGGTGGATTTTGTATCTGGGAAACTTTTTAGCTGATTGATACATGGACGACAGACATAGTAGGTTATATGAGAATAAATTACACATGTTTGGCAGAAAAAAATGCATTTTACTGCTCATTTCTGTACAAAAGGAAAAAAAACACAATTTGTCCATATGAGAAAAAAAGAATAAGAAAAGGTGTTTTCAAAGAAAATCATTTTCAGTAGGGGGTATGGTTTCCACGGGCGGCCAGCAACGTTGAACACCTTTGAGGCATGGACTCAATGAGGCTATTAATGACGAGTTGGGGTATTCTGCTCCACTCTTCCAGAAGAGCTCTTTCCAGATCTTGGAGAGCTTGTGGGGGTTGTTGGCGGCCAGAAACTCGTCTTCCTAGAGCGTCCCAAACGTGCTCGATTGGATTCCTGTCTGGAGAACACGCTGGCCATTCCATTCGAACGATTCCTTCCTCGAAAAGGAAATCCTCCACCAGGTTTGCACGATGTGACCTGCAGTTATCGTCCATTAAAATGAAGTTATCTCCGATTGCTGTAGCGTAAGGGACTACAATAGGTCTGAGGATCTCATCCCTATATCGGCGACCAGTCAGAGCTCCATCTCGAATGATGTAGAGGTCAGTGAGCCCGTCAATGGAGATGCCGTGCACGAACGCAGGATAATTCCGACTGCCACGGTCCCTCCAGATGAAAATACGCCTATTATCCGGATGCACAGAAAAACGGGACTCGTCAGAAAACAGAATATTGCTCCATTCATTTCTCCTCCAGTTGACATGCTCGGTTGCCCATTCCCTGCGGTCGCGACGATGCCTTTTTAACACATACCATCGGTCGGCGAGCATACAGACCTACAGCATGGAGCCGGTTTCGGACAGTCTGAGTTGAAATCGTGGTGCCTGTAGCCGAGCGAAGGTGTTGTTGGAGAAGAGTAGCGTTCATGTTTCGGTGTCTCCGAGCTGTTAACGCTAAATACCGATCTTCATTGGGCGTTGTTGCCAGTCTACGACCTTGCCCTGGTCTTTGGCCTGCACATCCACTCTCCAAAAAACGGTTCCAGATCCTGGAAATGACATTTTGTGACACTCCAATGGCTTGCGCTACTTCGGCTTGAGTTTGGCCCCCTTCTAACCTACCAACAATTCTCCAAACTTCTGAATCTGTCAAATGACTTCGCTGAGACATCGTACTCATCGAAACAAAGCAATCACTAAATGCCGATCACCCTTGTCTTCATTCTCTTTTATCCAGTTGAAAGTCAAATTTCATTCGCTGCCGCTGAAGCGACGTTTTTGCTGTCGAACTCAAAATTTGTATACTTCACAGTTTGAAAACCAGAAAAATTTGCATTTGTGATTCTCTTCTATTTTCGGCAAAAAAAAATTTCGTTTATATCTTTATTTTATATAAAACTTCAAATATCCTTTAATTGTTTTGAGCAGTGTATTTAACATAATACTAATACTCTGAAGAAAAAAACTTTATTTAAATAACCATTTCAAACATTAACGGATGTCCTTTAATGAAAAAAAAAAACTCAATAAAATTTAGTGAAATTATGCAAAAATCGATATTATATAGTCGCCTGAAGTATATAGTCACAAAAGTCTAAGTACAAATAATGTACACGACATTTATGCATAACTAAGAGTTCAAAATTAAAAACAAAATGCTTTGTAAGATCTTTCTTGGAATCTATACTTTTTTACATTCGTTTTGGCATTCACAAAAAAAGATTTTTTGTCTTATCGGAGTAATTTCAGATCTTGCACCTTGTATTGCGATCTTCGAGGTTTCTTTGTTTGTAATAGTGTGTGATCGAATTCGACGATCAAGTTCATCCCCAATATGCTCAATGTGGGTTTAAGTCTGATGGCTTTTGTAGTGAATACTGTTGTTTGGGTATTTTATAAAGAAGCCATTTCTTTACGACCTTAGCAGTATACTTCTGTCATTACCTTGTTGGAATACTCAGTCCTTAATTCTGAACGGATGAATGTAGATTGCTCTGCAGTACTTTAAAAATACTAATCTACCCGTTCTACTGTCACTAATTACTAAATCATCTACCCCAGACGCCACCATTGAGCCAAAAACATTTAAACTCCCTCCATGTGTTAAATGGTTGGTGTCACATTTTTTGGTTTCATTTCTGTAAGGTTATTTTTCGCCAAATTTTTCTATGCCCATCACATCCAAAAATATTAAACTCACTTTCATCAATAAATAATATAGTTTTCAAAAGTCAAAGTTCTTGTCAATGTGTTTAGATGCAAAACCTAGCCTTTTCTGTTGGTTTGCAGATGAGATGAAAGGTTTCCTTCAAGAAACTCTACCATTGACGCCGGCCGATCGAAGAATTCTACAAGCAATTTCTTGATGCACTTTCTTGTCCCTTGCCATCGCATTGTCCTTGGTCAATTGTGGGGCACTAGTTTTCGGATTTCTTTTTCTTACTATAGTCATTGCATTATGGTCCTTAAGTTTTTGGACGACCACATCGAGATTTGTTGAGCTCATTTCCACATAAACTTTATGTATAGTTTGTACAGTTGCACGGTTTTTTCTTATAATTTCGGCATTCTTGTCAGAAGATTTATTTCGTTCCTTAATTTTAAGATCAGAATACACATTTCTAAGAACATTTCTTTTCACCGACTCATCTTTCACATTAGGGAGATTGGGGCACATGTGAACATGGAACAGGTGTGAACGTTGTCAGTTTTCACCAGTTATTACATGTTTTTTATTTCAAAAAAATTACCAAAGATGTCCGTTTACAACTTCCCCACCGTTGGAGCACATGTGAACAATTTTTTCAATATATAAATCTATTAAAAAAGTAAGAACTATAAGGTAATTTTAAAAATAATACCATACATAAAAAAAATCTGTTTACTATACTTAGTAGTTATTGTTTATAGAAATTAACCCAGCTTTGAGAAAAAGCTATGTTTATGTGAACTGTTCACGTGTTCCCCAGTCTCCCCTATATACAGCCGTTTGTGCACAATTAAATACTATCAATATCTTGAGAGATAAAGATAAGAGTAACTAACTTCACTTGCCTGATAAAACTGATAATTGAATAAGTTCATATGCAAATTTTGTTAGCAACCAATCAAATGTATGTAGACTTTTCTGACATACTGATTGCAGTAAATATATGCAAATTTACGAGTATTTATCATTTTTAAGCTTTTACAAAATATTCTGAAGAATTTTTGAGTTTAGATTAATGGACTATAATGTACTTTTTTACTTGTTAGTTTTAGTAGCTTTGGATAAATGTCTATTTTGATAGGTGTTCGAAACTTTTGTGACTGACTGTGTCTTGCTTTTGGTTTAACGTTGATTATCCTGTAGTGAGCTTACTACACTTTATGTCTACCATATGTTCTTTGAGTCTGTCTTTCAATTTTCTAATAGTCATTCTTATGTACTTGATTTTTTTCTGAATTACTTTATCTGTAAAAGATATCATCAGTGAAGATTCATCATTACATATTAGCTCTATTTTTCTTTTTTTTTTTTTTTTTTTTTTTTTTTTTTTTTTTGTTTGAAGGAATTTGGCAGATGGTTTTGCCATTGCGTTATAAGGTAATGGCGACATCAGCGGAAATCTATCTTAGAGATTAATTTTAATAGATTCTTTCTTTTATGAATCGAAGTTTTAATCATTCGCGGTTCGTTTGGGTAAATGGACAGGCTTGGGAAACGCCTGACAGGAGGGCTATCTAATCTATACCTATATTATAAAGAGATAAAGCTTCTTTTATTTGTCAGGGCTAATTTCTGGAACTACTGAACCGATTTTAAAAGTAATGGTACCAAAATGATGGTGTTTGCCCGGATTAAAAAAAGGGTTGTATCTTATGTCGATGCCCTAACCCAAAAAGGGTGCAAGAGCAAAAACACTTCTAAAAATGTGTTTTTTGTAATACTGAAAGGCCTAAAAACATGAAATTTGGCATGTTTATTACATATAAGAATAATCACTAAGAACATTTGCCAAAAAATACGAAATTTTAAAGGGGCGAAAATACACAAAAAGCGTTCTAAAAACATTCTAAATAGCAATTTTTAAAACTCGGGAAAAAACGAACCGACTACAAATAAAAAAAATAATGATGTCAAAATGATGGCGACAGTCCTTGCTTCAACATAGGCTATATTTTATGTCGGTGTTATTACCCCATAAGGGTGCAAGACCAAAAAGCAGTAGCGGCTCGTCAGGGAGTGCTGCATCCGATCTTTCACACCATTAAAATTTAACAGAATCTTTCATATTATTTATTCGACAAATTTTGTTGATTAAATAAAACTGAAATAACCATACAATTTTAGTGGTGTGAATAAATTGATGCAGCATCCCCTGACCAGCCGCTACTGCCAAAAAGCGTTCTAAAAATGCGACTTGTATGAACGACTTATAAACATAAAATTTGGTATACTAATTATTTATATAATAAAAATGATCACTTAGAGCATTTTCTCAAAAATACGAAAATGTGCGAAAAGCGTTCCAAAAACATTCTAAATTGCGATTGTTAAGCAATATTAGCAAGTAACAAACCCATTTCAAAAGCAGTGATATAAAAATAATGGTGACACTCCTTGTTCCAAAATAGGCTATACCTCATGTTGGTGTCACTACCCCAAATAGGGTGGAGGAGCAAAAACGTTCTAAATATGCGACTTTTTTGTTACTGAAAGGCCTAGAAACATAAAGTTTGGCATGTACATTACCTATGATATAAAAATGATTCCTAAGAATAATTTCGAAAAAATGCGAAATTTGAATTCTAAATTGGGATTTTTAAGCAATATCGGCAAGTAACGAACCAATTTAGAAAATAATTACGTAAAACTGATGATGACAGTCCTTGATCTTATTATTCTGTGATCTTAAAATGTAAATATGATCTTATAATTATATTGACATAGTAGAGCTGTTAAAAAAAAGATCATTAAATTGTTTGATGTGTATAATTGCACTCTTTGTGAGAAACACTCAAAAAAATTCTATCATAAATAAATATAGTTTTAAAAACTAAAAAACACGTTTTTTAAGTATATCAAATTAAAAAGTGAAAAATAATTCGTACTATAAGCTGAAAACGAAAATAGATGAAAAATACTATATTACTATAAAATCATTGTTATTATAGAAATCAATTAATAAGCAATAAATAAAATTATCGTGGAAAAAAAGCGTGGGGTGCTCCATCTACCATGCTCCATCTATCAGTTCTTAAGAAGCACCCCACGCTTTTTTTTCCACGATAATTTTATTTATTGCTTATTAATTGATTTCTATAATAACAATGATTTTATAGTAATATAGTATTTTTCATCTATTTTCGTTTTCAGCTTATAGTACGAATTATTTTTCACTTTTTAATTTGATATACTTAAAAAGCGTGTTTTTTATTTTTTTTAATTATATTTATTTTTTACTTTTTAGTTTGATTACTTTAAAAGCGTGGTTTTTAGTTTTTTTAAACTATATTTATATTTAATACAAAAACCAAATTAATCGGTTGGATAGTTTCAGAGTAATTGGTGAACTTACATAGAAAAAAAAATACATACGCGTCGAATTGATAACTTCCTCTTCCTTTTCTGAAGCCGGTTAAAAATAAAAATTGTAATACGGAATTTTTTTTTAAATTTTACATAGATGTAAATAATGTCAGGAGGGGGGTTCGAACCCACAATCTCTTTCGAAAAACAGAGCTTCAATCCGGCGCCTTAGACCGCTCGGCCATGCTATCTATGCTCCATTCAGTGAACGTATTCAACACTTTTAATTAGCGAAAAAACACTAATTTTATTAGTTTTTGCCTAATTACTAAAAAAGTACTGAACCAGTTTCGATGAAACTGTAGTGGTACCGATTCGAGAGCATCGTCTTTCATTTAACACCAAAACCAAGTTAATCGGTTGCATGGTTTCAGAGTAATCGGTGAACATACATAAAATAAGGAGAGTTACAAACTCACAAACATACAGGCGAAGTTAATAAAAGCATGGCAAAAAGATCAAAATTATCCCGTAAATGATTGAACTATTTGCTTGTAGCAATAGATTTGCCTTCAGATGAATTCAAATTATATGCAATCGGACCGAAATTCCCATTTGTATTTCACATATATAGTAAAAGTAGATAGTAAAAGTTTGCCTTTAAAACATTTTTCTAAAAATGTATAACCTATTTCTTTTTTTACCACGTTTTTATTAACTTCACCTGTATGTTTGCGAGTTTGTAACTCTCCTTATTTTATATATGTTCACCGATTACTCCGAAACCATGCAACCGATTAACTTGGTTTTGGTGTTAAACGAAAGACGATGCTCTCGAATTGGTACCACTTCAGTTTCATCGAAATTGGTTCAGTACTTTTTTAGTAATTAGGCAAAAACTAATAAAATTAGTGATTTTTCGCTAATTAAAAGTGTTGAACACGTTCACTGAATGGAGTGTAGACAGCATGGCCGAGTGGTCTAAGGCGCCGGATTGAAGCTCTGTTTTTCGAAAGAGAGTGTGGGTTCGAACCCCACTCGTGACATTATTTTCTTTTAGGTTATGGACTTGGAAGCTTTTTGGGATGGTTTTGGCCTCGATAAACTTTAAACTCGATAAACCGAAAAAACAGAAAAACATTTTTTTCTGGAAGTGTCATAAGTTTGGCTGTTTCTTGTTATTTCTTTTGGCATCAAACATATGCAAAAGAGAGCCAAGTAATAAAAAATTTCAATCAGTTTCACTGGAAATAAAAGAAATTAATTCATGATGCATTAAAAAACTGCTTACTGAAACATAATAAAATATATTTTTTTTCAACAAATTAAAGACGTTTCTTAAATTATTTCACACAATAAGGATACAATTTTATTTTTCAATCTTAGTCTCTCTGTCCTGACCTATTGTCTGAAAATAAAATTAGTATATTTACAAATCAAAGACCTGAACGTTCATTTTTATGTTCATCTCGCTTTAGAAAATATCTAATGGCTACAAACCCAGATTAAATTCTGTAGATTATATAGGTTGTTTTTAAAAAGTTGCAATGCGCTTTAATTATCCATTTGTTGTAGATTAAATGGTAGTGTGATCATGTTAATGAAATAGCCTTGCCTTTACTTTTCAAAACGTTACACTTAAACTTTTTATGGAATCTCCCTTCCATACCCCACATAAATTTTATCGTACAGAATGTGTTTTTTCTTACTCATCATACGTAGTATAGGGTAAAACTTCCAATCGTTGTGAAAATCGAAAAAAAAATTGCCGGATTTACACGTTTCAGGCACTAAAGATTACGAAAACATATTTTTAGAAATAAAATTTGCCGTCCGTCTGTCTGCGTGTCTTTCTGTTAGTGTATCTGTAAACGCTCTATCTCCCGAAAATATTAAAATAGAGACTTGAAACTTAGTGTGTACTTAGTATGTAATGATGGAAAGAAGCCTATTTCATATCAATAACCTCGATTATCCGGAACTATTTTTTTTGGACGCTCGAAATATTCGTTCTGACGAAAGGTACACACAAATTTTCGAAATTTTTTTATTTTAAGGAATGAATGTAAAAGATAATAAAATAACGCAAATTTTGCATAAAGAACGAAGTAATTAATTACCGAGATATTTGTAATTCTATTTTCAACACTCTTCTATTTTTCATGACCCTATATTTCATTCAAATTTCAATTCAAAGACATATTTTAATTGGATATAAGGCACTTAATGCGACGCAGTAAATGTTAGTTAATATGATAATTATTTTTGGGGTTATAAGGGTGTTTCTTTTATGCAATTCGGTACTACTTGAATAGTTTGGCCCTTTATATAATTTGTCGAATTTGGTTCTTCAGCAGTTCCTTAATAGAGCATTACTATGTGTTAAAAATATTTAAATATACGTTTAAATTTTATTTTGAAATGGCGATGCATTTTATAAATTGTTTTAGCATGCTTTATTCTCATATTTTATATTATGCATATCCATGATGAGTAAGTATTACGATAGTTCCCCCTCCCCCCCCCCCCCCACCCAACGAAGACTTTGAAACGAATCATTGCAAAAAACTGCATGTTTGCCTATATAAAATTGAATGAATTATGCATAATAAACAAGTTGGAAATTACACGTGAAGCGTAGCAAATGAGGTGCGTTCGTACGATAGCGAAGTTTTAAAAATATTACTCTCATAATCAATCTCATAAAATTGTAAATAGTGAATTACAATTAAAACGCTCATCAAACAATGTTCTCTCTATACCATTATGAAATGGAATACTTTTGTGTGGCCTTGTAAATAAATAATAAATGTTCTTTGCACCACAAATTATGCAAAATGTACATTATAATATGTACTTTATAGTTGCATATAAATTTTATTAAGTTCGAATGAGTGTAACACCATTAAAATGCATTTGAAACAATTTTCCTCATTGACCGTAATGTAACGGAATACTTTTGATTGTCCCTGTAATTGATCGATGCATACGATTTTCATAAAATTTGAAATAACTCGACAAAATTATGTAATAATTATGTATTTTAAATTTCAAACGTATAAAATTCATTTGAAACTTTTTCTCCATTGACCATAATGTAATTGAATACTTTTGATTACCCCTGTAATTGATCTATGCACCCGATTTTCATAAAATTTGAAATGACTCGACAAAATTATGTAATAATTATGTACTTTAAATTTCAAACGATTCGGTTGGGTAGTTTTTACGTTGTTATATGCGGACAGATATAACATATGCGGACGGATATATATATACACTGATGTCCAAAAGTTAAGCATAATTGGTAATTAAATAATTATTTTTAAGTAATGAAAGAAATATAAATCGAAATGTGGTGAAACTTCAGGTGTGTAAACAAAATAGTACGCGTCATATATTTTCGCGAAGAGTTTTCCCCGAAATCAAACAGGGGACCGTCAACAAATTGAAAAAGAACGAAGATCTTTTGGATGACCCTGTCAAAACTAATATAGCAAAAGTGTTCAAACTGCACATTATGATTAATTGGCTTATTGTAATGTACTGTGTTTATTTTTATAAGGATAGCATGTACACTCGTAGAGAAATTAAGGTTTTTATAAAAACAGTCCTAAATTTTTCCAAGTTTTTTGCTTATAATTTGCAGAGTTCTTATTATAAAATAATGTTCTTTTCTGAAAATATGACAAACATCATTGTACATAATACCCTGTCATCAGAATTTAAAAATAATAAAAATTGTATGAAAAATGAGTATGTTTAGTAAATAATTTTTCATTGCGCATGCGTCAACGATATCAAAATGTCATTTGCATATTGTGTTAGCTAAATGTATAGAGCAACTTCTGTAAAAGTTTCAAAAACATAGCTTGAAAATTCTGAAAATGGGAGCCTATAGAATCAACTCAAAATCCGTTATTTCTAAAGGAAGCAAAAAAATCAGGGGTTTTACCTAAATATAGTTGTACGTGCAATATTGTGTAGGCACTAAACAATGGAATATGGATACAACCCCTCATCTTTTTGCTTCATTTAGGGAATAAAGGATTTTGATCTCATTCTATCAACGATAATTTTCAGAATTTTTAAGCTATGTTTTTGAGACTTTCACAAAAGTTGCTCTATACATTTAACTAACATAATATGCAAATGATATTTTAATAGCGTTCACGCATGCGCAGTAAAAAATTATTTAGTAAACCTGATCATTTGTCATACAATTTTTATTATTTTTTAATTCTGATGACAGGGTATTGTGTGCAATGTTGTTTGTCATTTTTTCAAAAAAGAACATTATTTTATATTAAGAACTCTGCAAATTATAAGCAAAAAACTTAGGACTGTTTTTATAAAAACCTTAATTTCTCTACGAGTATACATGCTATCCTTGTAAAAATTAACACAGTACATTACAATAAGCCAATTAATCATAATGTGCAGTTTGAACGCTTTTGCTACATTAGTTTTGACAGGGTTATCCAAAAGATCTTCGTTCTTTTTCAATTTGTTGACGGTCCCCTGTTCGATTTCGGGGAAAACTCTTCGCGAAAATATGTGACGCGTACTATTTTGTTTACACACCTGGAGTTTCAGCACATTCCGATTCGTATTTCTTTCATTACTTAAAAATAATTACTTAATTACCAGTTATGCTTAACTTTTGGACACCAGTGTATATGCGGACGGACAGACGGACGGACTGAACGACCACTATAGGTGCTACGCATTTACATAATTACAAACGCACCTAAAAATTGATTATTGTAAACGAGTACACATTACATTAAAAATAAAAACTCGTCTTTTGCAGATTCACAGAGTGACAGGCAGACATTTTCAAAAAACCATTAAATCGTGTCTAGGACCTTCTAAATCCATCGGAAACCGGAAGATGAAAATTTTTAAGAATGCAATACTTTTTTGTTGTAAAGATAGAAGAAATTAAAAATTGAGCCCGGTGCCGTTTTGGGAATTCATTTTTGCTGAGATTGTCTCATGAATAGAGGATATCATTGTAGTGTGAAAGCCTTTTACAATGATGGGGGAAAGTGTAAAAATACCACAAAGTGTGTTGAAGCTTGTTGAAGTTAATGCGTGATTATTGCGTGAACTTAAATTAAAAATTGAATTAAAAACTGATTCCTTTTCGTTACTAAGTTAGCTTTAAAATAAGACTGTTAACGGGCTACTTCAATCACGCGGAAACACACGCTCACTACTGTTAATCCCATGGGACATTTTTTTTTAATATCTCATTTGCGATTCAAAATTTTAAAGCGATATTGTTTGCAGGGGGTAGATAAGGTAAATCTCATCTTTACCATTGCTATTTTTTACATTTTTATTTTTGTTGGAGGGTTTTTTTTTATGAGAACACTTTCGCTTTAAAACCTGTTATTAAAATAAAAGTATCCCTTAAAAAACAGAAAAAAAAAGAAAAAACTGCAAATTAAAAATGATTTTTGCGGAGATCGAATTCAGCTATCCAATCCGAAAACATTTAACAATATTCAAACGCAAACAAGATAATTAAAACATCCCATAGGATTAACATGAAACCGCGGGTTATTTCGCGTGAGTGGAGTAACCCTTGGAGATAAATAATAATTGTTGACCCTGATTTTGAATTTCGACTATGGTAATCTGAAAACAAGAAAATATTTTGGACAATTTCAAATAGTTTTTGAATGATTGTCATGAGATAAAACAGAATTTAAATGAAATAAAACATAACAAAGGTATTACAAAAAGTTTTTGCTTATG
Organism: Maratus speculifer; assembly: GCA_964019185.1. Lineage (NCBI taxonomy): Eukaryota > Metazoa > Arthropoda > Arachnida > Araneae > Salticidae > Maratus > Maratus speculifer. The sequence goes on along the minus strand of OZ025290.1, from coordinate 46,785,924 downwards.
TTGAATTTTACACATGTAGAAAGAGCTTCATGACACAATGAAATGCGACATTTATTTACTGATAGATAGAAGGAAGTTTTATTATTTGAGCAGCCGCTGCCTATTCAAAGCATTTCTTCACAAAATTTTATTTTCGAAAGCTCATGAAAACTATTTTTTTATTTTAATAGAAAACCATTCAAAAGTACTTTTCCATTTACTAGCAAACTTTAAACTAAGCCGGATGCTTAGAAATTGAATTTTTCAGCTCATATTTAATGAATCCTTTCTTATTGATAATTAATATTTAGTCTGATTAATAATTATAAGACGAAAAATCAAACATTTATCTAATCTACTGTACAACATGAAGAAGACCTTATGTAATTGAAGAGACAAAATCCTCATTATGAGGTTGTCAAAGATGTAAGTACATTAATTATTACTTCTTCTTTACTTTTACGGTAAAATGAATTAATTTTACTGTCCAAAGAATATATCATTTTAATGCAAAGTTATTTTTCTAATGCAATATTCGCGCAACATTTAGAAATCATTACCGTATATCACCGTGTTTAAGCCATTCTGTAAATAAACCGACTTTTCAGGACTTTTCAGTGAAAAATCGTCCAAAATCGGAAATCCATATCTAAGCCGATATTAAATGGTCATTTAATATCGGAAAAATTCAGGACACTTAGCACTTTTTTTACATTAATATTAGAAAACAAAAATACGCTCTCCGAATTTATTGTTTTCTTCAATTTAAATGCATTACCAAATCTATTTAATTAGACCCCCTCTTTTTGCTATGATTTGTTCTTTCATAAAAAACAAATATCCTATTTTCGATTTGAATTATACCACATTAAATTATCGTTTGATCTTTCAAAGAAAAAAAAAAAAAAAAAAAAAAAAGTTTAAACAATAATGTGATGGATGGAACTCAAGATGTTGCCATTTTTGAAGACTGCGATTATCATGATGGAGAATTAGACACTGCTGAAATTCATACTGATGTATTAATGAAAGAATACGATTCCAATAAGTTCGTTGATCAGTCTGACAATGATTTAGATAATGAATGAGGATTGGTAACTTATTTTATTGTAAAAGTTTTAATGTTTTTATGGAAATTTGTTAAAGTTTTTTAAATTTACTGTACTTTTTTCTCATTTTAGAAAATCGATTTTTCAGATTTTCCGATACGCGTGTATAAGCCAAATTCCAACTTTGTAGCTTAAAAAAAGCCCAAAAAGTTTCGGCTTATACTCGGAAATATACGGTAGTTTATTTTAGAAATCATTTTAAATGTTTACCACTTTAAAATTCTGAAATCGTATCACAATAACCCACACAGCACACTTTAGCATAAAATTTCAGTTTATCGTATAATTATATCTATAGCATCTACAATATTGTTTCGATGTGCATAACATTAAAAGGAATAGATGCATATAAAGCATTTCCCATTTAGATATGGATTAGACGTCCATGATCTGCTGATTATAACTGTTTTGCTGTCTGCTATAAATGCTTTTTCATATCTTCATAGGATAATAATAATGATGATAACGAGGATGACGATGAATGTGAAAAATGCTGAATAATGATTTATTAAGGGGTCTCAGGAATCTTACTTTCTACCAAGCGGTGTAATTTAGCAACATGTCACATTTAATTTTTTTTTTCTCAGACAGTATAAAACATAAATGCATAAAACTTTTAATATAGACAACTTAATATCGCTTCTATTTAAAAATTTTTTTTAAATATTTTATATTGAAATTTTATTTTCTTCTTTAATGTTTAATTTTGATGAAAAATTTTAATATATATATATATTTTACTTTCATTCATTGCATGCAAAATTGTGACAAAACTATTAGTTCAAGAGCTCCCAAAAGTATTGATAATGATGTAAAACTAATGAATCTTAAACATATACTTTATTAGTAAGTAATTTTAATTATTTATTTGTTTGAAATTTAAATTTAAATTATAAAATTTTGAAAAAAAAAATTAGTTTTTTAATTGAAAATTTTACCAATAATTTCCAATTGTAAATAAATAAATAAGTAAATTCCTTATAAATGAAGTATATGGTCAAAATATATTCTTTTTACATCATTATCAATAATTTTGGGAGCTCTTGAACCAATACTTTTGCTACAACTTTGGGCAAAGAGGATGAAAGAAAAAAAAAAAAAAAAAAAAAAAACTTTTTTTTTTTTTTTTTTTCCATCAAAATTAAATATAAAAAAATACAATAAAATTTTAACTTAGAATATTTAAAAAAATATTTAAATGAAAGAGTCCATATTAAAGATATAACATTATTTTTGTCCATATTAAAAATAATTTATGCATTTATGTTTTATAGGAACTGAGAGAAAAATTAAATGTAACATGCTGCTAAATATCTCCGTCAGGTAAAAAGTAATATTCCTGAGACCCCTTAAAGAAATGAAATTTCGCTGTCTAAAACAACAAGTTTTACTTTTTTATTATTATCAGTATTTTGAAATTTGTGGTTCTTTTCCCATTTTTAAATGTTAATAAAAGAACCAAGATAAACATTCCCCTTTGCAATTATTTTGAGAAAAAAAAAGTTTTCTTATACACTAGTGAGAAAACATACATTATATAGTCCGGGCCAGTAGTTTAAGCACAATAACAATTTTAAAATAAAACTTTAAATATTTAGTATATTTCAATATCTGTCTCGTATTTGTTAATAATAGAAGTTTTACCACCATACTCAATAAAATTATCTTTTAAATTTCATTTCAAGCCCAAAAGTGTCATAAGTTTAGGTAGAATATCATTTTTATACAAATTTTACAAACTGATGTAAATGGTTGCTCATGCAAAGATTTCTGAAAGCGTAAGAAGCAGTCAGTTGTTGTTTTTCAGTTAGTGTAAAATGCTTAAGTCGAAATAATTTGCAGAGAAGAAAGTAATATACAGGGTGGTCATAAAAAAAAACAAATTCCGATATATGGAGCTCTAGCGGCCAGTCCGTTCAACCGATCGAGGTTAAATTTCAGATATAGCTATCAGAGGTATGAGCTCGAGATTCTGTGAAAGGCAACAAAATGGCGCTCACGGTTATAGTTACAGAAACTCGAAATTTTCCAATGGCAACACCCATTTTTTTCATTACAAAATGCCCAGCGCATACGAAAACCCTAAAGAGCGTTGGAACGGTATGGTTATTGCAATAAACGGACGCGTTATGCTCGCACAAAATCAGATCTACGAACGGCCCCAAAAAACACGACCAAGGCGCACGAAGAAAATTTGAATATGACAGAGACCAAATACCGATCACGAAACATCGTTTGCCAGATCGTCAGCGTAGAAAACGGATAAAAAATGGGGTGGGAATGTTAGTTCTTCAGTCGGAGCTCGCAGATTCCAAGAAAATGGCTTCGTTCGTGGTGAGTTGGTAAAACTATTATCAAAATGAGATAAATGCTACAAAAACCTGGCACGTTTACTGTCGAAACCATCGCCAAATACGTGGCCTATGCATTTCACAGCTCTTCGTAATTTAGTAATGAAATTCGCAGAAACTGGCTGCACCTGTGATAGTCTGCGATCCGGACGACCAACTGTTCCGAAGGATACTGTTATAGAAGTGCATCACATAGTGACCAGAGGCGCATGAAAACTACAAAAGGTGCATCTCGTGTATTTGATATACCAAAATCAATAATCTTAAAGTTACTGTGCTCTGTAATCCGCATGTTTCTTTAGTACCAGCGCGCCCAGATGTTGGAAGTGAGAGACCATCAACAGCATATAGACTTTCTTAATAAATCCTTAATGAATTATCCAATATGATGGAGATAACGATCGACCTCTTCGCATATTATGAACGGACGAGGCACACCCTCCGCGATCCCCCGACCTCACTCCTATGGATTTCAGGTTCTGGGGATATCTAAAATCTAGAGCGTACATGTGCAATCCGCAAACTTTTCCGGATTTGTAAGATTCTATTAAACGTGAGATTCCAAACATCCCTCATGCGATGTAACGATCGACTGTATTGTCCACAGTCGCCACCATGCAATGTGTAATTGCCTGTGATGGCACCCATGTAGAAAATGTGTAATCAAAATAAAAATTTCTCCGATCTGTGTTGTAAAATTAGTGTACTGACTCTGTGTCATATGCAAATTTACTCCTTGCACCCTAATCGTGTTTTTTTATGTGGGGGGGAGGGGATTCGCAGAACAGTTTTCGTGTAATTTTATGCATGAATAACGTGTCCGTTTCTTGCTTTACACATACGGCTCCAACGCTCTTTAGGTTTTTCGCATGCGCTGAACATTTTGCGATGAAAAAAATGGGCGTTGCAAGGGAAAATTTCGAGTTTCTGTAACTATAACTGTAACCGTGAGCGCCATTTTATTGCCGTTTTGAGAATCTCGAGCTCATACCTCTGAATAGCTATATCTGAAATTTCACCTCGATCGGTTGAACGGACTGGCCGCTAGAGCTCCATACACCGGCAAAGTTTTTTTAAGACCACCCTGCATATTGGAGTATAAGAACAAAACATGTCTGTTTCTGAAATTGCAAGTGTATTAAACAGATCAAAACAAGGTATTCATCAAGTTTTTGCTCGTGGTATAATCTTCAAACGAAAACTTCTTTCAGGAAGGTCACGTGTGACTATTATGCGCGAATACCGTCGCATCATAAACTTGACTGTAACTGGCAATTACTCTGTTTCGCTACAAAACATGCAGTTGAAGACAAGTATAGAAAAAATAAAACTGTTCGTAAATGAGTTTTAGAGTCGGAATACATCAAAAATCATGATTCGGCTACAGAGCCGTAGCTAGAAGTGAAGAATAGGGGGGGGGGGGCTCAAGAAAATGTAGGGGGGCTCACAATCTCTCTCGCTCTCTGATGCAGAAAGATAAATTAGTACATATTCACTCTGTAGGTAATATGTTTCTTATTAAATTGTTGTAATAACTTCATTTTATGTTAAGAAAAGAATAGGATGATGAAAAATTCGAGTGTATAACTAGTGCAATATTGAAAATAATGTTAGCTTCCGATGTCCAGATAGGATAAGCGAGTGTTGAAATACTGATTTTAGTTAAAATTTAGTATTTCTGCAAAACTCAGAAAGGGCCTTAAAAGTAAATTAGTTATTTGAATAGAATTTCATTTGGATTTTCAGAACATAAATTTATTTAGTGATCTTGGAATCTTTTCCAGGGGTTGCTCAAAATGTTTTAGGGTGGGGATGAGCCACACCTTGCACCCCCTTATCTACGGACATGCTTGGTTACCATGTCTGAAACGACACCATAAAAAGCTAGATTACAGGGGGCAAGAAGCTTTTACCATATGGTGTTGGTGATAAGTGGCTGAGTTTCATATTCAGTGATAAAAAGTCTCTATCGGCTCGGCCTATAGGCTAAGGTAGATTTCGTTAATTGTTCATTTCAACAACAAAAAATAAAATGTAATTAGAGAAAACCAAGTTTAACAATTTTATTTACCATTTTTAAAGAATTTTTTTTTTTTTTTTTTTTTTTTTTTTTTTTTTAATTTAAGAGCCGGTTTTATCAGAATCGTTCATAAGCTAAATTTGACTCAAATGCCCACTTTGACAGCATTTTTTGAAATATATTCCGAATTTATGAAAAAAAATGACCAATAAGGCGCATTATATAGTTCCTAAATAAGAGAAACTGCTAACTGAATACATTTGAGAGCAAAATTGAATTCAAAAATGAGTAATAAAATAAGCAATTTGTTATTTGAATACATCCTCAAAACTTCAATCAAGATCGCTTCGGGAAATTTTGTTCAAAAGGACTACTTTGACTGCATTTTTTGAAACATATTCTGTCTTTATTAAAAAAAACTGACCAATACGGCACATTATGTAATTTCTAAATTAGAGAACCTGTCAATTGGATGTGATTGAGAGCAAAATTGGTTTTAAAAATGAGTCATAAAATAAGAATTTGTTATTTGAGCACTTCCTCAATTTTTCAATCACAATTGCTTTGGGAAATTCAGTTCAAAGTGCCTTTTTCGGAAGCATTTTTTTAAAATTTATTCTGCCTTTATTAAAAAACTGGCCAGTACGTCACATTATATAGCTAAATAAGAGAATCTGCCATTTGGATGCGTTTAACATCAAAAAGGAATTTAAAAATGAGTCGCAATGTAAGCAGTTTGGATTTGAGGTTTTTTCTTCAACTCTTACTATAGTTTAATTTATTTTCAGTAAAAGAATTGTTCCTGTAAAAAACTTGTCGGCATAAAAGCTGTAGATATTGTTGAGTAGATGTAAAATAAATTTTATCGGATTTGATAGCTTAAGAATTGACGAAGTTATGGATTTTTTTCTTTTTACACCTCCCTTTTTCTTTTCGTTTTTATTTTTTTTTCAACGGTAAAAATTGGTCCTATCGAAAATTTGTAAGTAAAATTGTTTTAGATAATTTTTAGAACATTTATAAAAAAATTAGTTGAATTTGATACCTTGAGAATTGACGAAGTTATGATTTTTTCTCCCAAAAACCCTGTTTTTTTTTTTTTTTTTTTTTTTTTTTTTTTTTTTGCCTCTTAAGCCCTTATTTAATATTATAAATTGTTTGTCATACATAAACTTTTGTCCCATTTCTTAGAAGCATAAAAAACTTTAAACGGATTCAATATCTATTTTATTTAAGAAGCTATGATGTTTTTTCGGTTTTGAAAAAAACCCCTCCCTATTCCCCCCCCCCCCTGGTCCGATTTTGCCCATTAACGAACTTGACCGAAATTTTATGCCCCTTGATTTTATGTAACAGTTTAAAGAGATTTGAGTAAAATTATCGAAGTTATCGTGTCTATAAAAAAGTGATATATATATGTATATATAACGATTATGCAATACTACTATTTAACATCTATAATGAATAGAGAATAACCCATAAAATAACAAACTAAAACAAATCAAGAGGTGTTGGCAATATTGGAACAATTACGAAGCATTGGAAATGTGATATTTGGCTCGTTTTCAAGGGTTATAACAAATAGACACATTAAGTACGATTAATTTCTGATTAGAAATCAGGATAAACTTAAAAAAGATTTTTAAATAACCCGATTAATCGTACATGCAAAATTTAATTCAATTGTAACTCCCCGACCCAACAGGTGGTCAAGAAAGTCGGCCGCCTCAAATGTAGTACTCTATCACTACATAGTAACAGTTTAAATCTCTAGCAAATGGTGTGACCTTTTTGAAATAACGGCGTGGTGAGTGTGAAAGAGACTTGATCATGCCGATGCACTTAAGGATGACAGCCTGGGGTCGAAATATAATAATGGCGACCATATAAGCAGGCATTTGATGATTCCGAAAAATGGACCCCCCCCCCCCCCCACAGCCAGTTTTCCCACGGAATATTAAAAAGAGTACTGTGCGCAAAAATAAGGGTTGGACACACAGGATCTAAAAAAATTTCGTGTTTTGAAGGAATAAGAAAAGATGGTTGATAAATGGCAAGAGAGGAATGATAGATGGCTTTCGGGAGGAGACATAGATGATGATAAAAAGAGAGAAGAAGATTTGGAGAGGAGGATTTCGAGAGAGGAGGAAATAGGTTCCTCTCCAGGAGTTGGTGAAAAGCGAAGTCTCTCCGAAGTTGAGAGCAAAGAGTGTATGATCACGGTACATGCTGATGCTGCATTGTAAGAACTGAACAATATAAAGACTATGAACTAGCTGGCTGCCACCGCTGTCTGAACTTACACCCAAAGTGGACTTTTTGTAAGATTTATGTTGTATTTTGATTTATAATTATTATTTCGTTTTAGAAGTATATCAGACTTAATTGATATAAATAAATTTCAGTGTTACATTCACGAAACGGAATGCATTTATTAATCTCGCCTCTGAAGTAGCTTCACCGCTCAGTGCTACCACTTCATAACTCGAGGCCGTACACAATGAAAAATACTAGAAATATATGATATCAATAATAATAGAATTAGCAAGGAGAAAAAACTTACGTTATACAATCGTTAACATGTGCAAAAAAAATAAACTCAAATATGCAATCTCATTTTGCTACAGTTAAGATATTAAAGTGAACAATTGTAAGGGGGTTAATATCAGAAACCAAATTGTATATTTAATTATTAATTTAATTAAAAATAACTATTATTATAAACATTAAATTATTAAAATAATAATAAACAATAATGCTATGAAATTAATGGAAATAATGTAATTATATTGTAATGATAAAAAGATAAAAGGATTGTCAAACAGTAGTTTTTAAGAAGAACAATTTAATAAAGGAGACTGATAGCCCATCTCTGAACAAGAGTAGAAAGTTTTTAAATTAACATTTTTACAGTAGAGAGAGAGAGATAAACTTTTTTACTGGTGGTAGTTTTGGGGTCTAGGGGTCATGGTCGGTGTAGATCTGCAAAAAGTTTTCAAAAATTCCAACATAGAAGCGACCGCAGTAGGTAATATTTCATACGAAATCTACCTAAAAATGGAACTTTGATGGAACTGATGGGTTTAAGTACTATTGACATGTTCTCCGCAAGGAACCTAAGAGTAAATTTAGCTTACAGCATGGTGATGATTTTGTAATGATATAGGAGGTTATTTCTTTTAATGATCAGACATCTCTAGAATTCATCAGTGGTCGTTAAATCTCTGAAAACTATCAACAGACACTTACCAATTATTTTCTGCTTATTCCAGAGGTTTTGGGGAGAGAAAAGTGGTTTTTTTCAACTTGATAATGCTTCGATCTATACCTCACACTCAACTTCAATGTGGCTTAAGTCAAAAAAAGTAATTTGTTTTTAAATGGACGGCAGTTAGACCTGATTTAAATCCTAGAGAAAATATGTGTGTTACTCTCACTCATACAGTTTTTCCATATGAAAAGTAATATTCTTCAGTTGGAGATTTGAAAGAAGCCATTGTGAATTTGTTGTTTAAAAATTAACCAGAAGCAATACAGAACCTCATTTTATCGATGAAAAATTGTATATTAAAAGTATTTTAATTTAGGAGAATGGGGCAATAATTAAGTATTATTGTTTTTTTTATTCTTGTTCTGCCAAAGACTGAAAAACTAGTGTGCTTAAACTTTTGACAGGGACCGTTCAAGTATTACGTAAGCATATTTTTCGTCATTTCGTACCCCCTCCCCCCCCTTGTAAGAAAATATAAGCAAATGCTAGACCCCCCCCCCTTTGCTTACGTAAGATTTTATCACAGTTTATAATCATCAATACTAAATATAATTATCAATACTTCTTGACTTATAAAAAGTTACCAATCAATTACATTCTTAATCCTACAAATTTATATAGGCATATAGGGATTATGATATCAAAATATATAAAATCATTTTAATATATTGTTGATAATTGCATTAAACAAACCACAGAATACAAAATGGTTTAAATATATTGTTATTTATCACTTTGAACAATAAAACAAGATATACAAGAAGTCTTAACTTACTTAGGCATCATAACTAAAATTTTTGCCATAAATCATACAAATGTTGGAGTTCAATTTGGTGTTCATATTTTAATCTGATGTCCAGAATCCTTGAACCCATGTTTCAACATTGTCTGTTATAAGGTTTTCACTGGAACAGTGGCCTGGGGTATTGCAGGTTTTCGGTCCTTGTTTGCTTGTTGAATTTGAATTGCAGTTGCTTCGTTGTTTAATGCTTACGTAAGAATTGTCGTGACTCCCCCCTCCCCCTTGTCAGAAAAAATAAGCAGACTCTGGACTCCCCCCTCCCCCTTTAGTGCTTACGTAATACTTGAATGGTCCCACATACTTTGACATACTCATTTTTGTTCTTTTTTAAATTCCACTACTTGAGATAAATTTTAAAGCATAAATCTGTTAAATATCTTTAAAAAACACAATTTGTAGGTCATGAGAAAAGGAAATTAACTTTCAATCAATAATAAAGTTTTATTGTGAAATTTTATGTTGTGCTTAAACTTTTGACACGTATTTTATATCCGATCAGGAGATTTAGAAATTGTATTTTGAAGATCGTAATTAATTATTTTACTTATTTTAAGTAATAAAGTTTTTTCTCATTATCTATACTAATATCATAAAGAAGAAAAGTTTGTTTGTAAGGTTGTTTGTTTGTAAAAAGTAATCTCCGGAACTACCGAACCGATTTCAAAAGTAAGGGTTGTCAAAATGATGGTGTTAGTCTCGGTTCCAAAATAAGATACATCTTATTTCCAAGCACTATCCCAAAAGGGGCGCAGAAGTAAAAAAAAAAAAATGTTCTAAAAACGCAATTTTTGTGTTATTGAAAGGCCTTGATACATGAAATTTGACATGGTAATTACTTATTAGATATAAATACCTAATGACGTATCTTTAAAAAAATCGAATTAAAAAGCGATGAAAACGCACGAAGAGCGTTCCAAAAGCGTTCTGAATGCCGATTTGTGAGCAATCTCAAGAAGTATCAAACCGATTTCAAAAGTAATAATTGGAAATTGATGCTGACAGCCCTTATGTCTAACAAAAGCTCTATTTCGTGTCAGTTCTCTATTACCCAGGGATAGCTAGAGCCAAAAAAAAAAGTTTTAAATTAAGATTGTTGTGATACTGCAGGGGTTAAATTAGAATGGTAGTTATAAGGTATAAATGATATCTAAGAACATTTCCTGAAAAATTATTCAAAATAATTTAAAAGGTGGAATTTGGCGGAAAAAGTTCTAAAAAACGGTCTAAATTGTAATTTCTACGCAATTTTATGAACTACCAAACCAATTTGAAAACTACTGGGGGAAATTAATCCAATAACCCTAACTGCAACATAGCGTCTTTTTCATGCAGTTATCACTACTATCTGGGTGTTGCATGAGCAAAAAACATTCTAAATATTGATTTTTGCGATACTACAACGGCTAGCAATTTGAAATTTGACATAGTAATAACTTGTAAGATTGTAAATGCTCTCATGTACCCTTCACTTTATTATCGAAGTTTGCTGAGAGAAGTTTTCAATGTAGGTATGTGTATTTCTTAACTTAACTAAATTGTGTCATGAATGTAATTAATAGATACAAACCTATATATCATATTCAGAGCTGTTCAAATAATTCGAATACTTTTCTGATTGTAGATGGTAACAGCTAAAATGGGATTTTCAAATGTATTATTCATTTTCATATGGTTGGATTAGACATATTCTAACTTATTAAGCGACGCAGTTTTGTTACATTATTCTGATTGTGTTGGGAAGTTATTCATAGTCTATGTTTGACGCATGATTTCTTTTTTCTTGCTTATTATTATATGAAATGTCTAAAGAGGTACTACACGTCATACATTTTCTAATGAATATATTTTATGTACATAAACTGTATATCAATCATACTTTTAATTATAGGAATCAAGCAATTACATTATTAAAAGATGGATGCCATATTAATGCGAAACTACTCCCCTTTAAGTTTCATTTCTTCTTCTCATTTGGAGGTATGTGGTATTATTTATTTTCTTTAATGTACATAAATCTCCCAATTTTGTGAGTTATGAATATTCGGTTTGTGTGTAAAAACAGTCTATTTGGAGGACTGTCATTTGAAAACTACTGGATCGAAATTTGCAAAGTTATATTGTGATTTAATTGTTAAAAATGAAGTTCCGCAAGTCACATTAGGCACTGTTATCAATTACTATACGTGAACGGAATGACTTATAAAGAAAACAACTAATATACATCAGAAATTTTCATTTTTACTTCATTATAAATACGGTAAAATTTTTTTGTTAAGATATTTCTAAAAAATCGAAATTGCATTTACACAAATGCAAAATGCTGGCTATCTCTATAAATCTGCCTGTCTTATGTACGTATTCACCATTCATCTCAACCTAGAAAACCTGGGTCGAACGCTAAAATTGTATCCTCAATAATCTGATTGAGCTTAGCCATTATAAGATCTAATCAGGCTAATCAAGAGTATCATTTGAGTGTTCTAGCCATGTTTTTTTAGGTTGAGGAAGATGGTGAATATCAACATTAGAGACATATTGGTTGTGGATTGTAAGCAATTTTTTTAAATAAACCAATCTGTATAATTTTTCCCAGCACAGCGAAATTTGTATGAAGTAAAATCTCACGAATATGGTGGATAATGTCATTCGAAATAATTTCATGATTATTCGGTATTCAGAATGAATTTCTAAACAGAATTAACTGTACTATTTTGACAATGTGATCTAAGCAAAAAGGTTGAATCCCCGCACAACAAATTTTTGCAGCTCTCGTGACAACTTCCACAACCTCTTTTTAGCAACCAAATAACTTCCTATTAAAATGCATGTACATTAAAATTAATCTTGTTCGGTTAAATTATTTCCAAATTATAATTCACGAAATACCTTACATTTTTACCATGACTCCTATATAAAGAATGTTTTACAGATCTATGTAGATGTAATGCAACTTCGATAATAGAAAATCTTTAAAATTTTTCGGTTTCGAGGTGATAATTTTCTATGCTGTTTTGTGTTTACTTTGCGTTTGCTTATCTTTTAAGCTTAAATACTTTTGACGTATTGTATTGCAAATAAAAATTGTAATTAACTGATGATGTAAATTTATTTATATTTTAAATTTAAAAAAAATTAGTCTTTATGGTAGTCGCCTGTGAATAATCATGAGTATACATGCTGGCGAATTTATTCTGCATAACTAACGATAAAATAGTGAATAATAACGCTATTGTCGCGTTATTTGTATAAGTGACAGACATATGCTTGAATATCATACTAGAAGAAAACGAAAATTTTTTAATCAATAAAAATCATTAAATCAGGACTCGAAATGGAAAAATCCACGTCCTGGAGCACTATTTCGCAATTATTATTGAATAAAAACTTTTTTAAATTAAAAAAAAATTATATCTAACCAGACAAAAACAATTTAATTTAGTTGGTTATGATAATACCAAATGCCTTTTCTGTCCTATACATCTTAATGTTTTAAAAAGTCGTTAAAAATGTTGATACTTAAATATAACTCAAAGTATTACAATATTGTTAGTTCAATACTATAGAAATTTTAATTTCCATCTTAAATTTTCACATCAGTCAATTAATCAGAATAAAAAAGAAGTTGATCTCGATCATGATATTTATTAAAATCAAATGATTTTTCGTTGTTTCTCGAAAACACAGTAAGCTATATACAGGCTGGTTATTTTTATTGACGCTATTTAGAGTTCTCTGTAGCTAATTTTAAAAACCGGGACTGTTTCAAAATTTATAAGGGGACTAATGAAATGTTGTACAAAGAATGCAAGGAGTGGTGCAAGAGAACGGTGGTCACATTGAATGTGGTTGAATTCCTCGTCGGGAAAGGGAATATAATGAATGAAACATGGCATTTTATTCAAATTATTAATTTTGTCTCTTTCTGATGTTTTCTTTCCAAGTACAGCGCCAAATTTCCCGTTATCGGTGGTGGCTGAAACTTTATTTTTTTTATTTATTAATTTTTATTGTTGGAATCTTTTTTCCCATGGTTTTATTAATCCATTTAAAAAATTTTGTGTCATTCCAGTTATTAGAACGAGCTACCGGCGGTTCTGAATAGCGTCAGTTAAAAAACCCACTCTGTACATAAAACTATAATAATATGCTTTAAAAATTTCACGAATCAGAACGATATTTACCATAATTGCACGAACCGGAACATCGTTCCGGTTTGCTCCGGTGCCTTTCGAGTTCTACATTAAATGAAATTTATTTTGCAAAGAGCACTCGTTATGAAAAAGACACATTCAACGTTATCTGGTTGGGATTTTCTTAAAATTCTAATCAGGGCCGTAGCTAAGGGGGTGCTGTGCATGGCTCAGCCTCCCCTAAAATATATTCATGTCCATAAATTAAGGATAATTCAGAATCTCATGGATATCAAACTCTAAAGTAAAAATTTCACTTGCAGAATTATCACACGCATCTTCAAGATTAATATGCAAATTTCAGAGAGCCACCAGAGGGCGCTGATAATATTTCATAATGAGGAAAGTCTGAGAGAGGCGTGTATAATGAACGGTGGCAAAAAAGTAAAACTGTTAACAAGCATTTTCTAAGCCTCTGAGTGCCAAAACTGAGCAGTTATGACACAGAAGACGCATGTAAATGATATTTTACGTGGTAGAATTATCGTCGGTCTGGAATGTAGGCGTATTCAGATGGAAGTATCCTAGGAACTTGGAATTGCCCAAAGCGTAATCTTTAGACTTTGGCAACGGTTCGAAAATGATGGAAATGTCTGTAGACGTTACAGTACAGGTCGTCCCTGAGTTACAACCACGAATGAAGACCGTTATTTGACAGTAACTGCCAAAAGAAACAGACGGAGCGCAGCATCAGACCAGTCTCGTCAGCTATCTTCAGCCATGGGTACGAGTGTTTCAAAACAAACCATGTACAGACGATTGGAAAACATTGGTCTATATAGTCGCAGACCTGTTAGATGTATTTTACTCACGGCAATTCACTCTCGCCTGTGGTTAGCCTGGAGTAGAGAACATGCAATGTGGACATCATCACAGTGGGCTTGTGTAATGTTTTCCGACGAGTCCAGGTTTGGCTTGCAGTCTGATTCACGTCGAATTTTTCATATGGAGAACGTCAGGCACCCGTTACCACCAAGACAACACCACTGAACGGCATCGTTACGGTGGTGCAGGATTGCTCGTTTGGGGTGTAATTATACTGGGGTCCAGAACAGATCTACATGTTCAAACCGGAGTCATGACAAGCCAAATTTATCGGGACATCACTCTGAAACAATATGTACGTTTGCTTACAGGTGCCATGAGCTCAGAATTTGTGTTTATGGATGATAACGCCCGTCCTCACCGAGCAAACATCATAAAAGAATGCCTTCAAGCTGAGGATATCACGCATATGGTTTAGCCAGCATTTTCGCCTGACTTGAATCCGATACAGCATGTATGGGATATGCTTGGCTGACGGGTTGCAGCCCGTCAACCATCTCTTACTTGTGTGCCGGAACTTTGCAGAGCATTGCTTGCTGAGTGGAGTAATTTTCCCCAAGATCAGCTTGATAATTTCATACTCAGCATGCCTAGGCGTTGTACGGGCTGTATTTCATCGTCTGGGAGACATAGAATTTATGAACCATCATACCAACCATGTAATGTTAAGTTTTTTTAGGGGGGGTAATTTTTGCAAATACTCTAGAGAGTAACAATTGTGGATTTTATGAATGTTATCATACATATACCATCGTTTTTGTTCTTTTTCTTTTATTTAATAAATAGGTTTGACGAATAAGTAACGTCAGTTTTGTTCCCGTACCTTTATTTGCTGGAACTGGTATTAACCTTAATTTATGGACATGAGTGTATTTTGGACCTCTTCTGGAAAAGATTTCAACGTCACTAAATGAATTTCTGTTCCGAAAATCCAAATGAAATTATCTTCAGAAATCTAATTTAGTTTTGATGACCTTTCACAGTTTTGCAAAAATACTAAATTTTAACTAAAATAAGTGTTTGAACACTTGCTTATCCTATTTGCAAATATGAAGCTAATATGATGTTTAATAATGTACTAGTTATACATTCGAATTTTTCAACACCCTATTCTTTTCTTAGCAAAAAATGAAGTTATTACAACAGTTTAATGAGAAACATAGTAATTACAGTGTGAATATGCACTAATTTATCTTTCTGCGTCATACACAGAGAGAGAAAATATGAGCCCCACATACATTTTCTTGCCCCTACCCTACATTTTCTTGATCCCCCCCCCCCCCCATCCCTATTATTCCCTTCTAGCTACGGCCTTGATTCTATCTATGACTTCTCTCAATCAATTGTGTATAGATATTTTGTTTTAATAGTGATAGGTTATGTTTTTATATTGAATACTAAATATTACCAGTTTTATTTATTCAGAGAATATCTGCCATTAAATCAGCTGAATTATAGTAGACATTTCAAATAAAAATGTTTTCTAACTTGGAGAAACTAGATACATTGATCAAAAGCCCAACGCATAATGGTAGAAGAATTTGACAACTTCAACCAAACGTAGAGCCTTTAGGTTGCGTTTGTTACATATACTCTGTAGAAACCTGAAGGTTATTGAGACACATTGTTTATCATGTACTTTATAGAGACATTTCATCCTATTGAGATCCAAATTTATAGTTAATACCAATAAATTATTGTTGTAGAATTATTTTGTATAAAGAATTTATTAAAAAATATATTTGTGAAATTTGTGCATTCCGAAAAATAATGTCAACTGATAGAATGTCAACTAATGAAAAATAATGTAAACTGACTAGTCAGAACTGCATTATTTTTCTGTATCACTGCGTTTGATACCGGTAGCGTTGTAATTATTTTCATAAATATTGTGATGGATTAATGTAACACAATTGATTTTAGATTTTTTTAAATAGGTTTTGCTGCAGTGTTGCCTTTTATGCCGATTATAGCCAAACAACTTGGAATCAGCGCAACGGCAGTTGGTGTTGTGTATAGTTTGATACCTGTATTCACATTGTTATTGAATCCAATTATCGGATTTACAGTCGATTATTTTCAGAATATCAAAGTCTTTCTTATGTTACTTTTGATTACTTCAGGAGTATCATTTGCTTCGATTATGAATTTGCCTCCTATGTTTAATAAAAATCAAAGTACTACCTATATGAAAGTCTCCCTTTTCAATGGTTCTGAATCACATGTTTCCGCACCAATCTCACAATCTTGTCCTGAAAAAGCTTTGATAAATGGTTCTGAATGTACCTTAAAACCTGAAATTCAAACGGAATTCCGTTACTCAAATAGAACTATAAATGCAAATGTTTTACAGATTCAAACAAATATTCATAATCTTAGTATGTTAGAAGATGATATTGATAAAATTTTAAGAAGTAGAAGCTTCGTAACTTTTTATACTGATGGCAGTTTTTTACCAGCGATGGAAAATAATATAAGTTCAATAAAATTTCTTAGATGCAGCCGAAATATTTATGAATGCTCTGAAAACAATTTTACTTTTGATTATCTTTATTCGACTTATCAGTTCTGGGCATTTTTTTGTCTGACTATTATTGGATCTGTAGCTATAACGGCCGCAGGCTCATTAAGCAGCGTTGCTAGTTACGAATTATTGGGGCCACAGAAAGAAATTTATGGTCGACAAAGACTTTTTGGAACAATTAGTTGGGGAATCGTATGTTCGTTATCAGGAATACTGAATGATCTTCAAACTCAGAAAAATTTCTTCTTTGGTATATATCTGATGTCAGTATTCCTTGCTATAGATATAATTATTTTATGTATTATTTCTGTTCCTAAAGTAAATACTTCATCTAACATGCGCAAAGACATCTTCAATGCATTCAGTTCTAAAGACATTTTGGTGTTTTCGTTTGGAATTTTGTGTTTAGGGATACTGAATGCAATTATTGCGGTATTTGAATTCTGGTATTTAGAAGACATGGGTGCTAGTCAGACACTTTTAGGGATGTCGGTGTTTATGCAATGCATCGTCGGTGAAGTCCCTTTCCTTTTCTTTTCTGGATGGTTCGTGGAGAAGTTCGGTCACTTCTTGTGTTTTGCTTTCTCATTTGGTGGATATTTACTTCGTCTTGTTCTTTATTTTCTGCTGAAAAACCCTTGGTTAGTTCTTCCTGTGGACATTTTACACGGAGTGACGTTTGGTTTGTTTCACGGAGCAATGACTTCGTTTGCCAAATTAAAAGCCCCCAAAGGTATGGAAGCAACCTTGCTCGGAATCTTTGGTGGATTATACGATGGACTGGGTAAGTGGTGCCTTATGATTTTTTGTATTTTTTCTATAATTTTAGATAAATTCTTCTGAAAAATATATTACTTGTTAAATTATTAATTTTAATAAGCATGCACTCCAGATTTCCTAAAGCAGTACATTCAAGCTTTAAAATTCAATAATTAATTATTCATTATTTAAAAATTCTATAATTTTACTTTCTTACGAGTAGTAGGAAAATAACAGTACGGGGACAGCCGCAGGCGGGGCTGCGGGGCCGTCCCGCCTGCGGTGCCTCCTGCGGTGCCTCCTCCGGCTGCCCCGCCTGCGGCCCCTCCTGCGCCCACCGTGACACCGCCACTCTCCTGCCCCCACTATGCATCCCCCTCCACGAACGCCCCCTAGTGGAAAAAAGGAACATTCTATTATAACAGAGAGGTGAACAACCTTCCCTAATTAAAAATATTATCAATCACATCTCAACTCGGAATCATACTATATGATGAAGATTAAATTTATATTTGAATTTTGAAGAACCATAATTTTAATGAGTATTATTAATTAAGCGAAACAATGGAAAATCACAGTTTTTAACCATTTTATTTGGATTTCTTCAACTACATGATGAGATTATCAATTTAACACAAGAAAGTTAAACATATATTTGAACTTTGCTTGATAGACATCTTAATGAGTATCGTTAATTAAGTAAAAACAATAGAAAATATCCAATTTTATAGAAAAAGACTGATTTCTTACGATTTTTATCAACTTAAAAGAGAAAAGTTAAACATGTATCCTAGTTTTTCAACAGCTATAATCTTAATGAGTATCGTTAATTAAGTAAAAAAACAATGGAAAATATCCAGTTTTATAGAAAAAGACTGATTTCTTACGATTTTTATCAACTTAAGAGAGAAAACTTAAACGTACATTTCAGTTTTTCAACATCTATAATCTTAATGAGTATCGTTAATTAAGTAAAAAACAATAGAAAATATCAAGTTTTATAGAAAAAGACTGATTTCTTACATTTTTTTCAACTCAAACTTCAGAATATCAATTTGAGATAAAGAAATTTAAACGTGCATTTCAGTTTTTAAGTGACTATCACTTTAATATCGTCTTAATGAGTTTTGTTAATTAAGCAAAACAACGGAAAATACCGATTTTTAAAGAAAGAAAACCAATTTCATCATACTTTTATACACCAACTAAGTAGAACGAATAATAAACGAATTATTTAAAGAAATATTCAACACATACGCACATTTGAACCTACGAAGCATTCTTCATTACGTCATATCCAAACTAAAACTTTTTTCTACAACCCCTCCACCCATGTACTCCAAGTAGGGGAAACACACAATAGAGTTCTGACGTCACAACTTACAAAGGTATAAAAAAAATGTTTACGTTCAAGTAAAAGTATCGCATAGAGAGAAAAAAGAAGACATTTAAACTATTTATCCATTCTAGTTTTATAACAGTTACCACAACATCACCAAATTAAAATTTGAAGTCACAATGAGTGTAATTAATTAAGCAAAATAATAGAAATATTAGTTTTTCAGTGAGGAAAAGACGAATTTAAACAAATTTTATTAGTTTTACACTAGTTTAATAATAATTTTAAGAGGAAAAAGACGAATTTAATAAATTTTTTTTAGTTTTACACTATTTTTTCTCATCTCCAACACGGATATATGAATTTAACAGAAGAATTAAACGTGTATTTTAGTTTTTAACAACCGAAAAGTAATAAGTATCATTAATTAAACGAAAATAAATATCGATTTTCAAGAAAAGACAATTTTTTACACAAATTTTCAACTTTGAAATACATTTGTTTACATATGTTATTACAATATATTTCCAAACTATTTTTAAAAGTTTGAATGTCATTAAAAAATGTTCATATTTTATATTTTTCACGTCTTGACTACATTCGACATCTTTCAACAAATAGTATGCATTTTTTTTTTTTTTTTTTTTTTTTTTTTATTCTAGAAACTGAAAAAAGTCACATCTTACTGTTTCAGAAACTTGACATGTGAAAACTTCTCTGAGTTATTCGATTCACATTTTTAATCAAATTGGCATATTTCACCTCACCTTTTTGAAATTTCCATATTATCAAACATCAAGTTATTTAAAATATAAATACTGCTTAGTGTTTAGATAGTATATATGACTGCTTCTACTTATTCTGTTCGTATTATTAATCAAATTAGTAATTTATTATAAAACTTATTTGTACGCATGCGCAAATTGTCACGTGACATAAACGATTAAAAGCAATATCAATTTTCGAAAAGCAGCGCAGCATTTTGCATTCCCACTGTTAGACTTGAGAGGGAAGTTGGTAGGTGCACGACTCTGACTAATTTCCAGATTTTAATGCAAGTGAAAACCGTTTTCTTCGTTAACGAATAAGGTAAGTTTTATTATATCATTACAATATATATGTATCAATAAAAATAAATTTAACGAAATTAAAAAAAAAAAGATTTTTTATATATTAAGCATTTATTAAGTATATATACTTCTTTTATTACGCAGATGTTTCAGCAAGATGAAGCAAAACAGCAGCAAATTTCCGAAATGTATGATCCGACTGATTCGACCTTAGCACATACAAAGTTAAAGAATAATCCATATGTAAGTTGCTTATATGTTAAATACTAGAATTCATACACTATGTATAATTAGGTTAAATTTACATTAAAATATTTTGTCCTATATTCAATAAGAAGTATTTTTATTTGTAATATTAGAGTGATATCTAACTGTTTACATTAATTTCCCTTACAGAATTGCTCTTTTTGTGATAAAAACTTTTCATCTAAATGGAATTTAAAAGAACATATACAGATCCATGCCAATGAAAAACCATTTACTTGTGGGGACTGCGAAAAACTGTTTTCAAGAAAGTGCGAATTAAAAAAGCATATGATGATGTATGATACTCTATCACCTGTTATATGTGAAATTTGCAAATTATCTTTTACTAGGAAATGTGCTCTAATAACTCATATGAAAACACATCCAAACAGAAAATTGTTTAAGCATGAAAAGTGTGAGAAATCCTTCAACTATCGTTATAGATTAAATCAACATACGCATATTCACAATAGACCGCAATTACATTGTTATGAATGTGGGAAATCATTTTCAAGTGAAAATAAGTTTAATCACCATTTAAAAATTCATCAAATCCAACATCGTCCACTGTTTAAGTGTAAAAAGTGCGAGAAATCCTTCAATTATCGTTATAGATTAAATCAACATATGCATATTCACAATAGACCCCAATTACATTGTTATGAATGTGGGAAATCGTTTTCAAGTGAAAATAAGCTGAATCACCATTTAAAAATTCATCAAGTCCAACATCGTCCACTGTTTAAGCATGAAAAGTGTGTGAAATCCTTCAACTATCGTTATAGATTAAATCAGCATACGCATATTCACAATAGACTGCAATTACATTGTTATGAATGTGGGAAATCATTTTCAAGTGAAAATAAGTTGAATCACCATTTAAAAATTCATCAAATCCAACATCGTACACTGTTTAAGTGTGAAAAGTGTGAGAAGATCTTCAGCTATCGTTATAGATTAAATCAGCATATGCATATTCACAATAGACCTCAATTCATTTGTAATGAATGCAAGGAAACATTTTCAAATGAAAATAGACTAAACCGTCATTTGAAAGTGCATCAAAACCTACAGCATACATGTGATCAGTGTAAACATAAATTTAATAATAAATTAAATTTAAATCAACATTTACGTACACACCATACTAAAAAACGTCTTGTTCCTGTTAACAGTGAAATGCCTTTACCCACTGTAGACTTTAAAAGAATAAAACATGAAATACCAGCTTTCGAAGTGTTTGAAACTCTAACTTTTCATCCTGAGAAAAATGAAGAAGGTTGCTTAGTTACAATGATGGATATTCAAAAATTAACCAATCATTTGAAGAATTTAACAGTCAAAGATCAGATTGGAGACTTCGAAAAATTGAATGTTTAGAACTGAATATTTCAAAGTATGGCACCTTATCTAGAAATTGATTTTACATCATGTAAATATGTATTCTTTTAAGTGTCGATTTTATAATTGATAGGAATGTATATTATTAACAGTGTATTGTATAAATAGCAGTAATAAATAAATAAATAAATAAACATAGTCTTGAGTTAGTCCTTTCATATTATTAATCAAATTATGTTTCGTCGTACATTTCAGCGCTTTCTGAATTAACATTCATCAAGTTGCTTAAAATATAAATACTATCTTTATAGTTTCAATGGTACATAGTATACATGGTTTATCTTGAGTTAGACCTTCCATAGTATTAATCAAATTATATGTTCCATCTTACACATCCGAATTATCATCCATCTAGTTGTTTAAAATATTAATAAAATGTTTATAGTTTTTGATTATACATAGCATGTATTAATACAATCTTTAATTTTTAACAGTTCATATTTCAAAAAACCTATTTTCGAAACCAAACTATGTGAATTTTACCACAATGCTTATCATCATACAAAGATTTGTGCTTCATACTTTTTCTAAAAATTATCAGATATGTACGCCTCAGAGGAATTTCTATCATTAGAATAAATGAAAAAAATTAATTTATATTAAACGTAGAAGAAATTTGATTGCAATATACGTGTATTTAATAAAAATAAATAAATAAGCGATTATTTATACATTAAAACCTTTACTAAATATATATTTCTTGCATTATACAGATTTTTCAATAAGGTGAACACAAACAGCAGCAAACTTCAGAAATTAATGATCTGAATGATTCATCCCTAGCACATATAGCGTTAATGAATAATACATATGTAAGTACTTATATGAAAAATACTAGAATTCGTATATGAATCGTAATTAGAGTAAATATAAAATGATTTGTCTTACTACCTACACTTTAACAAATGCCTTTTTACCTATATTGTTGAAAAGAATCCTAATTGTTTGCATTTATTTCTATTACAGATGTGTTCTATTTGCTACAAACGCTTCTTAAGTAAATGGAATTTAACAGAACATACAAAAATCCATACAGGTGAAAAACCTTACACTTGGGAAGATTACCAAATGCTGTTTTCAAGAAGACGTGAATCAAAAATGCACACATCATCATATAAAGCATCGTCAGTTATATGTAAACTTAGTGAAGATATTCAAAAATTATTCAGACGTTTGAAGAATTTAGACATAAAGGAAGATATTTAGACTATATATCCATCATATTTTCATAACACTTACCACAATATCTCAAACTTAAAATTTGGAAGACATACACACTGCTGAAAAGTAATTTTGTTACCCGTGATTCTTCTAACCAGCATGAATGTATAGATATTATTTTGCAATGTATTCTTTAAATGCTCACAATAAATATTCTTTTATATGCATATATCGTTGTGTTTATTTTTTAAAATCTATTACATTAATAAAATAGGTTACACACACATACATACACATAACATTTTAAGTGAAACAACACTCTCACAACTTAAAAAATGCATAAGAACATACAAAAATAAGCAGATGTATGAAAAAATATGCAAGTTTACAAAATAATTTCACTGTTTTCTAGAAATACCAACAAAAAATATTTACAATATAAAAAATTACAAAAGTGAAAAGAAAAAATACAAATGTAAAACAAAAAAATCACAAAATGAAAAACTCACAACAAAGTTTTTGAAAAAAAAAATTACAACAAAAATTTTTTTTACAAAAACCAAAACTTCAAAAAATACTTTTACAAAAAATTTTTTTTTCAAAAACATTTTTCACAAAAAATTTTTTTTTCAAAATAAGTTTTTACAAAAGTAAAAAATAAAAAATCACAACGTTAAAAAATGAAAAATTTAGTTAAAAAAAATGTAAAAAAAAATTGTAAAAAAGTTGCAAAAATTTCAAAAAAGTTATGAAAAAAGTATCAAAAATTTTGTTCTTTTTAACGTTGTGATTTTTTATTTTTTACTTTTGTAAAAACTTATTTTGAAAAAAAAATTTTTTGTGAAAAATGTTTTTGAAAAAAAAATTTTTTTTTAAAGTATTTTTTGAAGTTTTGGTTTTTGTAAAAAAAATTTTTGTTGTAATTTTTTTTTTTCAAAAACTTTGTTGTGAGTTTTTCATTTTGTGATTTTTTTGTTTTACATTTGTATTTTTTCTTTTCACTTTTGTAATTTTTGATTCACGTCTTCTTGAAAACAGCATTTGGTAATCTTCCCAAGTGTAAGGTTTTTCACCTGTATGGATTTTTGTATGTTCTGTTAAATTCCATTTACTTAAGAAGCGTTTGTAGCAAATAGAACACATCTGTAATAGAAATAAATGCAAACAATTAGGATTCTTTTCAACAATATAGGTAAAAAGGCATTTGTTAAAGTGTAGGTAGTAAGACAAATCATTTTATATTTACTCTAATTACGATTCATATACGAATTCTAGTATTTTTCATATAAGTACTTACATATGTATTATTCATTAACGCTATATGTGCTAGGGATGAATCATTCAGATCATTAATTTCTGAAGTTTGCTGCTGTTTGTGTTCACCTTATTGAAAAATCTGTATAATGCAAGAAATATATATTTAGTAAAGGTTTTAATGTATAAATAATCGCTTATTTATTTATTTTTATTAAATACACGTATATTGCAATCAAATTTCTTCTACGTTTAATATAAATTAATTTTTTTCATTTATTCTAATGATAGAAATTCCTCTGAGGCGTACATATCTGATAATTTTTAGAAAAAGTATGAAACACAAATCTTTGTATGATGATAAGCATTGTGGTAAAATTCACATAGTTTGGTTTCGAAAATAGGTTTTTTGAAATATGAACTGTTAAAAATTAAAGATTGTATTAATACATGCTATGTATAATCAAAAACTATAAACATTTTATTAATATTTTAAACAACTAGATGGATGATAATTCGGATGTGTAAGATGGAACATATAATTTGATTAATACTATGGAAGATCTAACTCAAGATAAACCATGTATACTATGTACCATTGAAACTATAAAGATAGTATTTATATTTTAAGCAACTTGATGAATGTTAATTCAGAAAGCGCTGAAATGTACGATGAAACATAATTTGATTAATAATATGAAAGGACTAACTCAAGACTATGTTTATTTATTTATTTATTTATTACTGCTATTTATACAATACACTGTTAATAATATACATTCCTATCAATTATAAAATCGACACTTAAAAGAATACATATTTACATGATGTAAAATCAATTTCTAGATAAGGTGCCATACTTTGAAATATTCAGTTCTAAACATTCAATTTTTCGAAGTCTCCAATCTGATCTTTGACTGTTAAATTCTTCAAATGATTGGTTAATTTTTGAATATCCATCATTGTAACTAAGCAACCTTCTTCATTTTTCTCAGGATGAAAAGTTAGAGTTTCAAACACTTCGAAAGCTGGTATTTCATGTTTTATTCTTTTAAAGTCTACAGTGGGTAAAGGCATTTCACTGTTAACAGGAACAAGACGTTTTTTAGTATGGTGTGTACGTAAATGTTGATTTAAATTTAATTTATTATTAAATTTATGTTTACACTGATCACATGTATGCTGTAGGTTTTGATGCTTTTTCAAATGACGGTTTAGTCTATTTTCATTTGAAAATGTTTCCTTGCATTCATTACAAATGAATTGAGGTCTATTGTGAATATGCATATGCTGATTTAATCTATAACGATAGCTGAAGATCTTCTCACACTTTTCACACTTAAACAGTGTACGATGTTGGATTTGATGAATTTTTAAATGGTGATTCAACTTATTTTCACTTGAAAATGATTTCCCACATTCATAACAATGTAATTGCGGTCTATTGTGAATATGCGTATGCTGATTTAATCTATAACGATAGTTGAAGGATTTCACACACTTTTCATGCTTAAACAGTGGACGATGTTGGACTTGATGAATTTTTAAATGGTGATTCAGCTTATTTTCACTTGAAAACGATTTCCCACATTCATAACAATGTAATTGTGGTCTATTGTGAATATGCATATGTTGATTTAATCTATAACGATAATTGAAGGATTTCTCGCACTTTTTACACTTAAACAGTGGACGATGTTGGATTTGATGAATTTTTAAATGGTGATTAAACTTATTTTCACTTGAAAATGATTTCCCACATTCATAACAATGTAATTGCGATCTATTGTGAATATGCGTATGTTGATTTAATCTATAACGATAGTTGAAGGATTTCTCACACTTTTCATGCTTAAACAATTTTCTGTTTGGATGTGTTTTCATATGAGTTATTAGAGCACATTTCCTAGTAAAAGATAATTTGCAAATTTCACATATAACAGGTGATAGAGTATCATACATCATCATATGCTTTTTTAATTCGCACTTTCTTGAAAACAGTTTTTCGCAGTCCCCACAAGTAAATGGTTTTTCATTGGCATGGATCTGTATATGTTCTTTTAAATTCCATTTAGATGAAAAGTTTTTATCACAAAAAGAGCAATTCTGTAAGGGAAATTAATGTAAACAGTTAGATATCACTCTAATATTACAAATAAAAATACTTCTTATTGAATATAGGACAAAATATTTTAATGTAAATTTAACCTAATTATACATAGTGTATGAATTCTAGTATTTAACATATAAGCAACTTACATATGGATTATTCTTTAACTTTGTATGTGCTAAGGTCGAATCAGTCGGATCATACATTTCGGAAATTTGCTGCTGTTTTGCTTCATCTTGCTGAAACATCTGCGTAATAAAAGAAGTATATATACTTAATAAATGCTTAATATATAAAAAATCTTTTTTTTTTTTAATTTCGTTAAATTTATTTTTATTGATACATATATATTGTAATGATATAATAAAACTTACCTTATTCGTTAACGAAGAAAACGGTTTTCACTTGCATTAAAATCTGGAAATTAGTCAGAGTCGTGCACCTACCAACTTCCCTCTCAAGTCTAACAGTGGGAATGCAAAATGCTGCGCTGCTTTTCGAAAATTGATATTGCTTTTAATCGTTTATGTCACGTGACAATTTGCGCATGCGTACAAATAAGTTTTATAATAAATTGCTAATTTGATTAATAATACGAACAGAATAAGTAGAAGCAGTCATATATACTATCTAAACACTAAGCAGTATTTATATTTTAAATAACTTGATGTTTGATAATATGGAAATTTCAAAAAGGTGAGGTGAAATATGCCAATTTGATTAAAAATGTGAATCGAATAACTCAGAGAAGTTTTCACATGTCAAGTTTCTGAAACAGTAAGATGTGACTTTTTTCAGTTTCTAGAATAAAAAAAAAAAAAAAAAATGCATACTATTTGTTGAAAGATGTCGAATGTAGTCAAGACGTGAAAAATATAAAATATGAACATTTTTTAATGACATTCAAACTTTTAAAAATAGTTTGGAAATATATTGTAATAACATATGTAAACAAATGTATTTCAAAGTTGAAAATTTGTGTAAAAAATTGTCTTTTCTTGAAAATCGATATTTATTTTCGTTTAATTAATGATACTTATTACTTTTCGGTTGTTAAAAACTAAAATACACGTTTAATTCTTCTGTTAAATTCATATATCCGTGTTGGAGATGAGAAAAAATAGTGTAAAACTAAAAAAAATTTATTAAATTCGTCTTTTTCCTCTTAAAATTATTATTAAACTAGTGTAAAACTAATAAAATTTGTTTAAATTCGTCTTTTCCTCACTGAAAAACTAATATTTCTATTATTTTGCTTAATTAATTACACTCATTATGACTTCAAATTTTAATTTGGTGATGTTGTGGTAACTGTTATAAAACTAGAATGGATAAATAGTTTAAATATCTTCTTTTTTCTCTCTATGCGATACTTTTACTTGAACGTAAACATTTTTTTTATACCTTTGTAAGTTGTGACGTCAGAACTCTATTGTGTGTTTCCCCTACTTGGAGTACATGGGTGGAGGGGTTGTAGAAAAAAGTTTTAGTTTGGATATGACGTAATGAAGAATGCTTCGTAGGTTCAAATGTGCGTATGTGTTGAATATTTCTTTAAATAATTCGTTTATTATTCGTTCTACTTAGTTGGTGTATAAAAGTATGATGAAATTGGTTTTCTTTCTTTAAAAATCGGTATTTTCCGTTGTTTTGCTTAATTAACAAAACTCATTAAGACGATATTAAAGTGATAGTCACTTAAAAACTGAAATGCACGTTTAAATTTCTTTATCTCAAATTGATATTCTGAAGTTTGAGTTGAAAAAAATGTAAGAAATCAGTCTTTTTCTATAAAACTTGATATTTTCTATTGTTTTTTACTTAATTAACGATACTCATTAAGATTATAGATGTTGAAAAACTGAAATGTACGTTTAAGTTTTCTCTCTTAAGTTGATAAAAATCGTAAGAAATCAGTCTTTTTCTATAAAACTGGATATTTTCCATTGTTTTTTTACTTAATTAACGATACTCATTAAGACTATAGCTGTTGAAAAACTAGGATACATGTTTAACTTTTCTCTTTTAAGTTGATAAAAATCGTAAGAAATCAGTCTTTTTCTATAAAATTGGATATTTTCTATTGTTTTTACTTAATTAACGATACTCATTAAGATGTCTATCAAGCAAAGTTCAAATATATGTTTAACTTTCTTGTGTTAAATTGATAATCTCATCATGTAGTTGAAGAAATCCAAATAAAATGGTTAAAAACTGTGATTTTCCATTGTTTCGCTTAATTAATAATACTCATTAAAATTATGGTTCTTCAAAATTCAAATATAAATTTAATCTTCATCATATAGTATGATTCCGAGTTGAGATGTGATTGATAATATTTTTAATTAGGGAAGGTTGTTCACCTCTCTGTTATAATAGAATGTTCCTTTTTTCCACTAGGGGGCATTCGTGGAGGGGGATGCATAGTGGGGGCAGGAGAGTGGCGGTGTCACGGTGGGCGCAGGAGGGGCCGCAGGCGGGGCAGCCGGAGGAGGCACCGCAGGAGGCACCGCAGGCGGGACGGCCCCGCAGCCCCGCCTGCGGCTGTCCCCGTACTGTTATTTTCCTACTACTCTTACGAATTATACAACTCAGCCCCATCTATTATGTAAAATTATTATCTTAAATTAATAAAATTTAAGATTTATTTTATAAACAACTCATTTAATTTATCTTTATATTAACTATAGATATCTCTGATTTTTAAAATGAATGGACCAAATCGACTAAGTGGCTGTTTCATACTCTTTTAAAACCTCTGCCACAAAATAACTCAATTTGCGCCGGAATCCGTTCATCTCACAATTTGAAAGTCAGTTTCTCTTAAAAAGTTGAAACAACTCGAATGAACGAGTTGTTTTTAAGCAATTTAAATCAAGATGAGTAAAATGCCTTAAAATGAATTCATTCACGATTCAATAAATTGCTGCTCTTTCCTGTGAAATCAAATCCACTTTTTCGTTTTAAGAGTGTTGTAAACGAATTTGGGAATTAATTTAAACTGCATTTTGCCAAAATAACAAAATATCATACTTTTCTAATTTATTTTTTCTTGGAGGCCACCCACAATGGAAATACATAAAAACAAGCTTTATTTTCAAACATGGTTTATATTTAAAATACAGTCGGCTCTTGTTAATTCGAACTCATTGGGACCACAAAAAATGTTCGAATTATCCAGAGCTCGAATTATAAAAGTGTTAGAAAAAGAAAAAAAAAAAAAAAAAAAAAAAAAAAAAAAAAAAAAAAAAACACGAATAAAGGGGTATTATTACAAAAGAAGTAATATTATAGCACTTTTTAAATTTATTTTGACTGTTATGATTACAATATGACTTAATATTAAATTAAAAGATATAAATACATAAACAAATAAACAGATTAGGAACAAGCACAATGGAAGTGTCATTGATAGACAGCCGGGGCTCTAAGAAAGCGGATATCTAATGCGTGGAATAATATGTATACTAAGTTCAGGACAATTCTGACAAAAATGAAAGAAAGAAAGTTACTTCAAGAATCTAAAGTAAGTGAGAAAGTAAGAAAAATTAAAAATCGGAATTCTCGTTAGTTCGAATTAAACGATGTCAATTGAAAATCATTTCGAATAAATGAAAATTTTTAACGTTATTCTGCCCTGGAAAATTTTGGGACTTCGTGTTTAGTTCGAATTAAGCGAAGATTCGATTTATTCGATTTCGAATTAACGAGAGCTGACTGTACATAAAACCACTATTGAATAATTACATAAATATTCACAAGCTTAACGAAAATAAACCATATAAAATGCCCTTTTTAAAAATCAAATACCCTTCACATCATAGTTAATATTTACCTTTTGCTTCTTACTTTGCAACAAAAATCGCCCATGGCCTTAATCTGACTAATGGAGGAACATAATGTCAGTGGAAATTGGCTGATTTGACGCAACTAACTTATTTCAATTTTATGAATGAAAATGTATTTTTCATTAGTTCAAGAATTCCGCTGTTCTGAGGTAAATATTCTTTAAATCCCAATGACCTAACGGTATTTAATATGCATTTAGTATCTCGATTAAGAATACTACTGCAACTATAGTGTCAGTTATCGAGATCATATCATGTTACCTTGACCGCGGAAAATTGCGGCTGCTATAAGAGGCAATTTTTTTCGGGATTGATTACTTTCAATTATATATTTGAAAATTGAGTTATATGATACTACTTTTTAAAAAAAAGGTGTTGATGACTACTAGACTGAATCGATGAAAAACAGGCAATTTTTAAATAAACACATGCATTTTCTTTCATAAAACGAAATTTTAACAGTGATTTGTAAAGTTTCAATTCCGCACATAAAAAGCTAAAACTTTTAATATTGGTTTAAAGAATCAGAACTATGCATGCAATAAAAAACAAATTGGGAATTCAACGTCAAATGTAGAAAATGAGGTGCGTTCGAGCTATAACAAAGTTTTAAAGATATTCAGATCTTGGTGTAATGGTATACAGTACGTCGGATACAGTATAGCGGCCGAAATCTTTTCTGTGTATCTGTAAATACGATCTGTTTTCTATCATATAGGGAGTAACTTGTAGTAAACCGAAGCAAAGTATATCAATTTCAAAAAATGGGAAATAGTTTAATAGTATTAAAATGCGTTCCAAACAGTGTTTCTCTCTATATCATTGTATAATGGAATTCGTTTGTTTGGCCCTGTAAATTAATAACAAATATTCTTTGCACCACAGATAGTGCAGATTGTTTGTATTTATGTCGGCCGATTATCTACGCTATGGGATATAGGCCCTATGGGGTGGGATGCCCTCCGTGGGGGTTCGAAGTAAGGTTCGAAGAAAACCACGGAAAACTCCGAACGGTTAGGCCGACGGTCGCGATTGGGTTCGAACCGAGCACCTACCGTCTACCAGTTTGAGGTCAGAACATCGCGGCCACTGGTGGGGCCAGATAGTGCAGAATTTTTTAGTATATCCTTCATTGATGCCTATCAATTATGTTCGAAAGTGTATAACATCATTAAAATGCACTTAAAACTATTTTTTCCAATTGACTGTAATATAATGGAATGCTTTTGATTGTCCCTATAATTAAACTATACATCATATTTTCATAAAATTTAAAATGATTCGACAAATTTATGCAACAATCATATATTTTGAATTTCAAAAGATTCAGTGAGGTAGGTTTTGTTCTGTTATATGCTGACAGACGGACGGACTGAATGACGGCTATAGGTACTACATATTTATATTATTACGAACGCACCTAAAAAACTGTACAAAATTGAGACATTTTATGTGCAATAGTTCGTATTTATTTTTTAGTTTTATTTATTTATTTATTTTACTTTTCAGGCTATGGCATTGGTAGCTTCCTAGGAGGAATTGGCTTAGACAAACTTGGCCCGAAAAAGACATTTTTCTCTGGAAGTATGGTTAGCTTGGGAGGCTTCTTGTTATTTTTTGTGACGTCTTTTCTATTTCAATCACCTCTAGAGAGAAAGAAATCACAAGCACCTCGATTAGAAATGACACAAATTGGTGTCAATGATTACATCTAATTTTGCATAATGTAAAAAGTATAAAACAATTTTTTGTATTTTAGAAATAAAAAATGTTTACTTGATTGTACAACAACAGAAATAGATGATTCTGTTTTAAATGTATGTACAACGCATTACTTTAATAATTGATCACTCAAGAAAATCAGAAAATCAGTAAAATGGTATGTATATATATGTATAATTATGCATAAAAAAATTCGAAGCTACTTTAAAATAAAAACATCGCACACATCTAAATATATACAAAATTTAAGATTTCTTCATTTCATTTCAAAATCATTTATCCTAAAATAATTAATTTTGAATATGTATCAATCAATGTATGTGTGTATTCAAATATCCTTCAGTTTATTGTTTCCAATTGAATGTTTTATTTTATTAACCTAAAAAAAGCTCGTATTTGCATTTTGAAATTTAAATTGCCCTGTATGCGTGCAAATATAATAAAAAAATTACTTATATGAAACATGGTAGTTCCTTTTATATATATGTCTTTCTCCATGAAAATCTTTGAAGGGCACACTAGTAGATAGGTCCATGTTGAAAAAAAAAAAAATGAAAATAGTCGATTAAAAAGGTGCATAAAATCTGTTTTATTCACTCCTACAGTCTCAATGAACCTAGTCTGTTTTCGCAGACATTCTCATACATGGAATATGTTTACAAACTTGGTTTACTGTCGGGGTGAGTAAAACAAATTTTATACATTTTCTAAATGGACTATATCATTTTTTAAAACTCAAAATCATTTGATCTATTATGGTTGTGAGCCCCTCAATTAAAGAGTTATTTATGACGACCGATTTATCGCCTGGGGATTATTTATCGATTTATCGCCTGGACGCCTATTTATCGATTTATCTGCACGAGGGAAATAGGCCCGAGGAGAAGTGCCCTACGATGGGGGTCTTTCTAAGGGGACCTAAGTCATATTTAAGCAGGTTACCCAAGGTTCGAAGAATCCACGGAATACTCCGAACAGTTAGGCCGGCGGGCGTAATTGGGTTCGAACTCGCACTTCCCATCTACCAGCTCCGAGAGCACAACATCTCAGCCACTGGTGAGGCCCCACTCAATTAAGGTCATAACCAGTTTGGAGATAGCTCACGTTAGAGTTATGCGCGGGCCGAAATTTTGAGATTCGGGCCCAGGATTAGCCCGACACATAGGAAAGCAAATTTGTCCCAATAAGTTATAAATTTCGGCGCTAGCCCGGATCGAGACGATTGAATTTCGACAAGCAATGATTTTTATTCGTTACTCGGAGGAGTTCTGACTAAAAAAACTTATGACCGTGTTTTTTTTTTTTTTTTTTTTTTTTTTTTTTTTTTTTAATGTTTATACAGAAATATCGTAGACTGCGAAATTTAAGTTTTTAATAAACCTCTAATTGTTGTTTGTAAATGTTTCATTTATAATTAATATTATTAATCCATATTCCGTGTAATGGAGATATACAAATCTAAAAAATGGTTATAAAAGCTACTTATCGAGTTTGGCTAAAATTTATAAGTGCAGATTCACGATCGATTATACATAATAATAAAAAAAAAAGTTATCAATTTATGAAGCATGAATTTTTTAATAGTATTTAAAAAAAAATAATAATAATACAGGGAAAACAACATTACAATTTTGCCCTTTTGTTCGGCGGTTAATGGATGTTTTCGCATTTGATTAAATAAAATTATTTAAACATTTCAGAGCCAGCTAATATAAAATGAGCTTTAGTCAATAGAGTCCCAGCTTCCCGGTATTTTTTAACAATGCTATAAGGTAATGGCTTGGTTCGTAAACGTAACGTGTTTAACGAGAAAGACCTCCGGTCACAAAAAAATTCATTCTCAGCGGCGGTGACAGCTTTAGTTATAATTTCTAGAATAGAGAGATTAAAAATTTAAGCGTATGTGTGTGCGCGCAATGACTGGAAGGGGGGGGAGGGGAGGAGTATAATTTTCCAGAAAAGTACTTCGACACCCCCCCCCCCCCGAGTTTAAGAGCAAAAATTACGCCTATGCTTTCCTTATATTGTATGTGTAGGAAAAGCAAAAAAAAATGGCCGTTTATTTTGAAAGGAAAAAAAAATCACCGCAAGATGTGAAATTTAAATGATCCATTATACATGCTTTGATACCCTGTGAAGAAGGGATCACTAAAGACCCAGTAAATATCTCTTTTCTAGAAGTTTTATAGGTTTAGAAACAAATTCATAGATGGCGACACTACTGAAAAACAATCCATTTTTTGCGTTCGAATTAGAAATTCCAGCAACACTGATCGACTGAATTCACTCGAAACACTATCAAAATATACTTATTGCGTTTTTTTTTTAGTATTATTTAATTTATGAGTAAGAATAGAAATTTTTATAAAAGAATCTTTATTAAGTACGCATAGATAAGTATAATTAAGCATTAAAAAATCTCTATAAATAAAAGGAATTCTGAGGATAATTAATTAATTAATTGAGGCACAGGGGAAAGCAAATCTTGGCAATGCGCCAACTCGGTCCAGAGGAAGCAAATCTTGGCAATGCGCCAACTCGGTCCAGAGGAAGCAAATCTTGGCAATGCGCCAACTCGGTCCAGAGGTATAAAAGCAAGATAGAAAAAAACGCGCAGGTCTGTGCATTCAAGTACAACCACCCATATGTATATGCTGAAAGTTTGTTCTGACGCTCACCCGACGCACGTGGAGTGCCGATGGTCCGGGGAGAGTCACCGGGGGATCCGTCGCCAGCTGAGAGAGAAGCGTAGAGTCACCGGGGGATCCGTCGCCAGCTGAGAGAGAAGCGTACCATACACATAAATTATTAAATAAACTTTCAAATTAAGCCCGGCGAAGCGGGCTGCGTATGCTAGTAATAATAATAAAAAAAAAAGACAGGCAGAAAAATTTATTGAAAAAACATACAGTAAACATTATACAATCCTAAGTTTAAATTCAAAAGGCTCTGTGAGAGAGCAATTTTGTTCCAAGACGCTAAGTACAGGGGTTGGACAAAAATATGGAAACACCTTAAAAAAACACGTTTCCTTGCGTAATATGGTATAGGGTACCCGTTGTTATTCAAAATAGATTGCAGTCTTCTCGGAATGGATAAATACATTTTCTGTATGTTTGGCAAGGGAATATTGTACCATTCTTCCTGCAAAACGATGGCAAGTTCAGATAGCGATGTTGGCGGTGGATAGTGAGAACGCACTTTCCGCTCCAATTTAGACCACGAAGGTTCAATAATATTCAGGTCTGGTAACTGTGGTGGCCAGGGGAGATGCGACAATTCATCCTCGTGCTAAGAAAACCAGTCCTGGACAATGTGAGCTGTGTGAACGGGGGCGTTGTCGCCTGGGAAGACACCATCCCCATTGGGCAACAAAGTTTGTATCATTGGATGGACTTGATCGGCCAAAATGTTCACATAAATCTGAGCAGTAATACGCCCTGACAGAGTTATCATGGGGCCAGAAGAGAACCAGGATATGGCTGCCCAAACCATCACCGATCCTCCGCCATGTTTCACTGTTGGCAACAAGCAGTCTCTATTATAGGCTTGAGATGGCGTTCTCCAGGCGTAAACTCGGTCAGAAGTGGGAAACAATGTGAAAGAAGACTCATCAGACCATATTACTCTCTTTCACTGCTCTATAGTCCAGGCTTTATGACTTAAACACCACTTTTTCCTGTTACGGGCATTAGCATCACTGAGTAATGGCTTTTCAATTGCAGCACGGCCAGCAATTCCCTGTTTATGAAGCTCCCTTCTAACTGTTTTGGTACTCACAGGGTTTGGTAACACGACATTCATTTCAGCAGTAACTTTTGCAGCTGTGGTCTTTTTATTTTTCGCGATAATCCTCCTTAATGATCATCTGTCACGATCACTCAGCACACACTTTCGTCCGCGCTGTGATTTAGCGGATGATGTTTTTCCGCATTTCAAATATGCAGAATAAATCTTCGACACAGTACCTCTTGAAACACTAAAAACTTCGGCTACCTTGCTTACGGAAGTACCCACCATACGCGCGTCAACAATTTGACCATGTTCGAAGTCGGTTAACTCTGACATAATGCAATGACAACCTCACATAACAGTGCTCCAACAACGACTGAACGGTGCAGCGATTTTACGAAGTTGTATAGGTGGCGTCAGTAGGCGAAAACGCCAGCGCCATCCATATAGTTCATTAAAATCAATCTTTCTTTTCAAACATGCATTTCAAAAGGTGTTTCCATATTTTTGTCCAACCCCTGTATATGCATTTACAGAACATGCAAATGACCAGAAACATATACTGGAGAAAACAAATCCCATATTTATACGTGATATCACGATTTTAGTGTTTCAATAAATACTTGAAGAAAAGATTAATATTTAGACAGACACTGGCTATCTTATCCTAAAATATAATTTTAGTAATGCTTTTTTTTTTTTTTTTTTTTTTGTACTTTTTTTGTCTTTTTACTTTCTTCTATCTTTACAAGAAGAAAGTATTGGATTCATGAAAATTTTCGACTTCCGGTTTTCGACGGATTTATACGTTTTAGAAAGTCCTGAACACGTTTTGACTATTTTTAGAAAATGTCTGTCTGTGAGTCTGTGTGTCTGTCTGTGAGTCTGTCCGTCTGTCTGTGAGCCTGTCTGTCTGTATGTGACAAAAAATTTGTGGGCGCTCTATCTCGAGAACTAATGCTCGAAATTTAATAAAATTTTATATTCAGTTAGACCTTGATATGAGTTAGTGCCTATTGGTTTTTGGTGAAAATTGCCTGCAGGTGGCGCTGCTATACTACGTTTTTCATGATTTTCAAGATTGCTATATCTCAAGAACTAATGCACAGAATTTCACCAAACTTCAGATTCTGTGACCCCTTGATATACATAGACGCTGATTAAGTTTTGGGTGTAAATTGGCCAGCAGGTGGCGCTGCTATGCCACGTTTTTCATGATTTTCATGATAGCTATAACTCAAGAACTAATGCACAGAATTTCACCAAACTTGAGATTCCGCGATACTTTGAGATACATAGCCGCTGATAAGGTTTTGGTGTGAACTGCCCTATAGGTGGCGCTGCTATGCTACGTTTTGCACGATTTTTGCGATTGCTATATCTCAAGAACTAATGCAGAGAACTTCATCAAATTTTAGATTCTGTTACACTAGAATATATAACATAATTAGACGCTGATTACATTTTGGTATTAATCGAGCAATAGGTAGTGCAGCTATGCTGCATTTTTCACGATTTTTCCGATAGCTATATCTCAACAACCAACGTACAGAATTTCATCAAACTTCAGATTTTGTTACAAAATGACGTATAACATAATTACACGATGATTACGTTTTGTTATAAATCCTTCAACTGATCGTGCTGCTGTGCTATATTTTACACGTTTTATTTAAAACTAGCTATTATTTCAAGAACTAATGCGCAGAATTTCATCAAACTTCAGATTCTGTTACACCATAACATAATTAGACTTTTTTTACATTTTGGCATAAATTGTCTCAGATATGGTGTTGCTGTGCTACGTTTTGCAATTTTTTTGTTATAATTATATCTCAAGAACTAATGGACAAAATTCCATCAAATTTCAGATTCTGTTAGGTCTTGACATCAATAGATGCTTATTAGGTTTTAGTATAAATAATCCAACATGAGGCACTACTAAGCTCATTTTCTCAGAATATTAATTAAATTTTGCGTTTTAGGCTTTTCGGATACCAGAATCTCATTAGGATAGATCAAATGTTCGAGGAAATTCGATAGTGGTTTTTTTTTTTTTTTTTTTTTTTTTTTTTTAATATTAAAATGTACTTATGAGATAGAAGAAAGTTTCGGGATTGACGCATCCAACTAGTTTGTTTTGTGTTTACTGAAAAATTGAATGACGCGCATTTAGTTTCGATTAATTATAATTTTTTTTCACTTTGTTCTTTCTTTCTTTTTTTATTACTTTCTTCTATCTTTACAAGAAGAAAGTATTGGATTCATGAAAATTTTCGACTTCCAGTTTTCGAGGATTTATACGTTTTAGAAGGTCTTAAACACGTTTTGACTATTTTTAGAAAATGTCTGTCTGTGAGTCTGTGTGTCTGTCTGTGAGTCTGTCCGTCTGTCTGTGAGTCTGTCTGTATGTGACAAAAAATTTGTGGGCGCTCTATCTCTAGAACTAATGCTCGAAATTTAATAATATTTTATATTCAGTTAGACCTTGATATGAATTAGTGCCTATTGATTTTTGGTGAAAATTGTCCTGCAGGTGGCGCTGCTATACTACATTTTTCATGATTTTCAAGATTGCTATATCTCAAGAACTAATGCACAGAATTTCACCAAACTTCAGCTTCTGTGATCCCTTGATATACATAGACGCTGATTAGGTTTTGGTGTAAATTGGCCAGCAGGTGGCGCTGCTATACCACGTTTTTCATGATCTTCATGATAGCTATATCTCAAGAACTAATGCACAGAATTTCACCAAACTTCAGATTCCGCGATACCTTGAGATACGTAGCCGCTGATAAGATTTTGGTGTGAACTGCCCTATAGGTGGCGCTGCTATGCTACATTTTGTACGATTTTTGCGATAGCTGTATCTCAAGAACTAATGCAGAGAATTTCATCAAATTTTAGATTCTGTTACACTAGAATATATAGCATAATTAGACGCTGATTACATTTTGCTATTAACCTTGCAACAGGTGGTGCAGCTATGCTGCATTTTGCACGATTTTTCCGATAGCTATATCTCAACAACCAACGCACAGAATTTCATCAAACTTCAGATTTTGTTACAAATTGACATATAACATAATTACACGATGATTACGTTTTGTTATAAATCCTTCAACTGATGGTAATGCTGTGCTATATTTTACACTTTTTTTTTTAAAACTAGCTATATCTCAAGAACTAATGCACAGAATTTCATCAAACTTCAGATTCTTTTACACCATAACATAATTAGACGCTTTTTTACGTTTTGGCATAAATTATCCAAGATATGGTGTTGCTGTACTACGTTTTGCAAATTTTTTGTTATAACTATATCTCAAGAACTAATGGACGAAATTCCATCAAATTTCATATTCTGTTAGGTCTTGACATAAGTAGATGCTTATTAGGTTTTAGTATAAATTACCCAACATGAGGCATTACTAAGCTCATTTTCTCAGAATATTAATTACATTTTGCGTCTTAGGCTTTTCGGATACCAGAATCTCAGTAGGCTAGGTCAAATGTTCGAGGAAATTCGATAGTGGGTAATTTTGGGGTCATCAAGTTTTTTTTTTTTTTTTTTTTTTTTTTTAATATTAAAATGTACTTATGAGATAGAAGAAAATTTTGGGATTGACACATCCAACTAGGTTTTTTTTTGGGGGGGGGGGGAGGATATACAGAATAGAGATCTGCATGGGCCGAGGCTTGCCCTCCGGCGAAGTAAACCAAATTTTTAAACGGGCCGGTTGGACCCAGCCCGGTAAAAAAATTTCGACGAGGCCGATAAAATATCAGTTACTTCAATTTGTCAAAGAATTAATTATAAGAATTAATTTGGGAAAAAAGGTTTTGGTATATTACATATCATTCTATATTATTTAGTTATAGAGTTATGGGCGAAAGTTCTAAAATCTTGTGAACTCGAATATGGCAGATTAGCCCTTTAGAAAAGATTATGCTGATTTAATTTTAATGGAACTTGCATAGTTAATTAGCTATCTTTTAGCGATGATTTTAGTATATTGCATATTGTTCTGCGTTGTTTGGTTAAAAAATGATAAGGGGGGGTGGGATTTTTTAATCAGGTGAATCTTAGTGTGAAAGATTGGATTTTTGAAAAGTTCTGCGGGATAGATAACAATGAGTATTACATTCAATGTGAAATATAAAACCAACAAGTCTTCATTACGTCCATTAATAACTATATAATTTTTATAACAAGCTAGAACCCGTCGAATTTCGACGAAAAAAATATTTAAGGAGCTGTTTCACTGAATTCACTTATAATGAACCAACAAAATTAGTTACAATAAAAAATGCTCCTTTTGTTGGCAAGTCTAACTGTTAAACAAATGATATTTAACCTAAAGTTAACAAAATACTATTTCTATAAAACTCAGTCGTATGAACTGTTAAAATCAAACTTTAATCGTACATGTAAGCAGTAAAAAATAATATAGATCTGTTATTATGATAAAGTTACCATTTAAGGTTCTTATATGCTAGTACTCCAAAATGGAAAAAAAGCAAAATTTATTCCATTTTGACTCGATCACAGAATTTTTTCCTCGTGAAATTAAATTACATCATTTTCACCATATCAAATTTTACATGTGCAACCTGTTCATTTATCATACAATTTTTATTATTTTTTAATTCTGATTGCAGGATGTTATGTACAATGTTGATTGTCATATTTTCTGAAAAGAACATTGTGTTTTATGAAGAAATCTGCAAGTTATAAGCAAACAACTTAGAAAAATTTGGGACCGTTTTTATAAAAACCTTAATTTCTCTCTGAGTATACATGCTATATTCATAAAAATGAACATAGTTTATTACAATAAACCACTTAATCATAATCTACAGTTTGAACTATTTTGCTTGATTTGTTTTGACGGGCGTTCCAAAAGATCTTCTTTCTTTTTCAATTTGTTGACGGTCCCCTATTGGATTTCGGGGAAAACTCTTCGCGAAAATATATGAGGTGTACTATTTTGTTTACACACCTGGAGTTTCAGAATAATTCCTTATGCATATTTCTAGATATTTAACAAAACGTCTAAAATCGTAAGTGTCAAGATTTTTTTGCGGTGACTGTATATTCTATAATAAGCAAATTTTAATGCATCTTATTAATAGATATCTATTGCAGTATATTTAACCATTAAAGTATACCGCAAAAGATTTTTTTCCCCATACACCTTAATGCAATGGAAATCTTTTTAGTGCCCCTGTAAATGAAAGGTGAATGCTAAATACGTTACTCTCTATAATATGCACTTTTTAGTGCACATCAGTAATATATATATATATGTATACATATTGCAGTATATTTGAAATAGTGTAACATCATTTAAATATATCGCAAACGATGTTTCTTCCCCATAGTTCATAATGCAATGGAATTTGTTTGTGCACCCTGTAAATGAAAATGAATATTTTGCACGCTATATTCTATAATAAACACTTTTTAGTGCATCTCAGTAATATATATTTATATAAAATATTTGAAATAGTGTAACACCATTGAAATACACCGCAGTCGATATTTTCTTATCCATAGACTGTATAATGTAACTCAGTTCTTTTGAGTGATGCCCTTATAAATGAGCTATAAATTCTACAAACTGCATTTCCACTACTGAATATGCTTTAGTAGACTTCAATAACTTATCAATTGCAATGTAATCATTAAAGAGGATATTAAGTCGCTTTAGAGGACGCATAGACGGCAAAGAGATAGAGGGAACATAAACAAATTGAATT
The DNA here is from genome assembly GCA_964019185.1 of Maratus speculifer. Classification (NCBI taxonomy): domain Eukaryota; kingdom Metazoa; phylum Arthropoda; class Arachnida; order Araneae; family Salticidae; genus Maratus; species Maratus speculifer. The sequence goes on along the minus strand of OZ025290.1, from coordinate 46,744,445 downwards.
CATTAACATTTTAAGACTACGTTAGAAAATGTTAAAAGGAAAGAAAGCTAATTTAGCCCGAATTCAATTCAGAATAAAATGCAGTGGGAAAATATTACAAGATTTAGAAATTGGGCTGCTTGGTTTTATTTTCTACAACTATATGTTTTAATACAAATGATAAAATTCTTCCAGCAGTTCTTTTTCCGGCAGATATCTTTTAACTTAATCATTCTTTGATTTCTTATCACACTTTCTGCTTCGATTGTCTTCGTTTAATCTGAAAAACTGAATAAGCCAAAATTATATAATTCTACAAAAATAAACAGATGAAGTAATCCATGTGCATCATTCTTTTACAATGCAAGCTGAAATGAAAAAGAAACAGGGAAAACTGGTTTCCTTCCTATACGACGTACGTTAATGAATACATGTTACATTTTTGTTTAATTTTCTGTTTGGAAGGAAAGAGGCTCGTTTTGAATAGTTCCGGTTACGTAGAACAAAAGGTAAGGATATTATGACTATTACAGATAAATTGAATCTAATTTTGATCGTGATATGGGCGGCGTTTTTATTTTTGTAAGTTTGTGTTTAAATTTTAACGCTAGTAGTTCACTAACTGACAGAAAACTATTTCGTTTTTCGAGTAGACAAACAAGTGGAATGAATATATATACACTATATTGCCATTGATTATGGGACACTTGCGATTTTAGACATTTTACTAAATATCTAGAAAAATACATGAGGAATCATCTCGAAACTCTTAGTGTATAAATATAATAGTATACGTCATACATCACCGTGAAGATTTTTTACCGAAACTCCATAGGGGACCGTCAACAAATTAAAAAAGAATGAATATCTTTTGAATAACCCTGTCAAAACTAATGTAGCAAAAGCGCTCAAACTCTAGATTATGATTGAATGCCTTATTGTAATACACTGTGTTCATTTTTATGCAAATAGCATGCATACTCGCAGAGTAATTAAGGTTTTTATAAAAATGGTCCCAAATTTTTCCAAGTTTTTTCCTTATAATTTTCAGAGTTCTTAATATAAAATAATATTTTTTTCAGAAAATATGACAAACAACATTGCACACAGTACCCTGTAATCAGAATTAAAAAATAATGAAAATTGTACACAAAATGAGTTGGTTTACTAAATAATTTTTTACTGCGCATGCGTCAACGATATCAAAATTTCATTTGCATATTATGTTAGCTAAATGTATAGAGCAACTTTTGTGAAAGTCACAAAATCATAACTTGAAAATTCTGAAAATAATCGTCAATTGAATAAGTTGAAAATCCGTTATTCTCAAAATGAAGCAAAAACAAGAGGGGTTGTATCCATATATTCATTGATTAGTGTCAATATAGAATACACAATACGGGATGTTACGACTACTTTTGGATAAAATCCCTCATTTTTTTGCTTCATTTTGGAAACAACGGATTTTGTCCTTTTTCTATAGACGATTACTTTCAGAATTTTCAAGCTATAATTTTGAGACTTTAACAAAAGTTGCTCCATACATTTAGCTAACATAATATGCAAATGAAATTTTGATATCTTTGACGCATGCGCAGTAAAAAATTATTTAGTAAACCTACTCATTTTTCATACAATTTTTATTATTTTTTAATTCTGATTACAGGGTACTGTGTGCAATGTTGTTTGTCATATTTTCAGAAAAGAATATTATTTTATATTAAGAACTCTGAAAATTATAAGGGAAAAACTTAGAAAAATTTGGGGCCATTTTTATAAAAACCTTAATTACTCTGCGAGTATGCATGCTATTTGCATAAAAATGAACACAGTGTATTACAATAAGGCATTCAATCATAATCTAGAGTTTGAGCGCTTTTGCTACATTAGTTTTGACAGGGTTATTCAAAAGATATTCATTCTTTTTTAATTTGTTGACGGTCCCCTATGGAGTTTCGGTAAAAAATCTTCACGGAGATGTATGGCGTATACTATTATATTTATACACTAAGAGTTTCGAGATGATTCCTCATGTATTTTTCTAGATATTTAGTAAAATGTCTAAAATCGCAAGTGTCCCATATTCAATGGCAATATAGTGTATATATATATATATATATATATATATATATATATATCAAGGACACAAAATGGTGAATAAGGAAGGATGAGATTGAAATCGTAATACTAGAAAGGAAAGGTCCACAATCGAAAGTGTTCGTGTTACGGATAAAAAATATGGCTACTACTCTGTTATCCCTTCGACCAATTTCGCCAAATTATACAAATCGCCACACTAATCGCCAAATTATACATATTGACATAATTTTTATTTTAAATAACGAAAAAATAAATAATTAGTAGAATATTAATAAAAATACAAAGTCGAAATAAAAATCACTTAATGACATTTTAAACACGTGTATCGTATTTAATGTCATTGAATGTGACATTCATGAATCCTCCATTATTGGCATTTAATCTTATAGTTTGGCGATAATTTTTTGGTCGACGGGATAGTCTAGTAGTGCCAAAATATTATTACCAATTTAGCACGTTTTTTTTTTTTTTTTTTTTTAATAAAAAAAAATCTGTATTAAAATTTCCGAAGATATTTCTTTGCTTTATTAAATGGCACGATATTTGTTTGTATCCAACATGTTCAAGTTAAAAAAAAAAACGAGGTTGCTTAAAAGGCTCTCTTAAAAGGTTGGTTACGCTTTATGTTAATTACGGTGACTTAGCAAGTACGTTATTCTAGGTTTTGGATTAAATAACGCATTTCTAGTATAATTTGTGTCTGTTATAGCTTTAAGGTCTACGCAGATAACACTAACTTCTTGCGCTATCTTTGATCTTTCGTTTCGGCGCTTTGATCTAAAAATGCACTTTCAGTGCACTGAATCCGAACTTCAAGAGAGAAATTGAACGCAAAGTCAGTTGATAGCTTTACGACTGTAGACGTGGGGAGATAAAAGTTCCCTTCCTTTGTAAATTTGGGAGGGTCAGCCCCTCAAAAATCATTTAAAGAGATTTTACCCTTGTTTCGTTCGGTCAACAAAGATTGATTGATTGCTCTTTTAGTGTAATAAAAACTAGTGCTGTTCGCTCCGAGCCTTTCTTCCCCGTAGCAAGGCTAAGGCTCGGAGCGAGCAGCACTAATTTTATTACACTAAAGGAACAATCAATCAATCGTTGTTGACCAAACGAAACAAGGGTAAAATCCCTTTAAATGATTTTTGAGGGCTGACCCTCCCAAATTTACAAAGGAAGGGGAACTTTTATCCCCCCACATCTACAGTCGTAAAGCTGCCAATTGACTTCGCACTGGATTTCTCTCTTGAAGTTCGGATTCAGTGCGATTAAAGAACAAAAGCACCGACACGAAAGATCAAAGATAGCGCAAGAAGTTAGTGCTCTGTGCGTAGACCTTAACTCTTTCAAGGTCATCGCGAACGGTTTACTTCCCTCTACAACTAGTCCTCTACTACACATTTTTTCCCTTAGCGTTGACTTGATGAGAATGAAGTATATGGAACATTTAATTCTACTTTTAAAAATAATATGTATTTGATTTTCTTGTTCAGTTTATATTTTCAGATATTGACGTTCATGATTTTATACAAATATGTTGGAACATCAGTATCTGATATTGCAGCGGGCGATCAGTGGCGTAGCTAAGGGGGAGCAAGGGCGGCGGATGCCCCGGGCGCCGAGGCAAAGGGGCGCCAAATTCAAAAATTCCCTATATATTTTAACAATAAATAAAAATTTTTAATTTTTTTTCTTTTTTTTGTGTGTGTGTGAATATTTTTTTTAGTAAGGTATTTTGTTTTATCAAAATACGAAAAAAAGAAAAAGCTTCTGTAAATGTTACTAGAAATGACTCAACACACATGTTTACAAAGATATATCTGTACTGAGACACAAAAAGATTAAATAGGGGCGCGAAATTGAGAGGTTTAAATCTAAATTATTTCACATATTTTGACCATAAATAAAACATTTTATTTATTTGTATATTTCGTGTCTGTGAATATCTTCTTTAGTAAGATATTTTGTCATATCCAAATGATGAAGAAAGAAAAAAGCTTCTGTAACTGTTTCTAGGAATCAAACTTGATACAGTCGACTCTCATTAATTCGAAATCGGATAATTCGAATTTTCGCTTAATTCGAACTAAACATGAAGTCCCAAAATTTTTGCCCCACCAGTGGCCGAGAGGGTTTGACCTCTCAACTGGTAGACGGCAGGTGCTACGTTCGAACCCAATCGCGGCCGTCGGCCTAACCGTTCGGAGTTTTCGTGGTTTTCTTCGAACCTTGCGTAAATACGGGTTAGGTTCCCTTAGAAAGACCCCCACGAAGGGCATCCCTCCCTCTGGGCCTATATCCCTAGCGTAGATAATCGGCTGTCACAATATTCACAAAATTCACCCAAAATTTTCAATGGTATAATAACTTTAAAAATTTTCATTAATTCGAACTCATTTTCATTTGCCTTCGCTTAATTCGAACTAACTAGAATTCCGATTTTTCATTTTTCTTTTCTGTCTCACGGATTTCAGATCATTCGAATAACTTTCTTTCTTTGATTTTTGTGAAAATTGTTCCGAACGAGTATACATATAATCCAATGCATTTGATATCCACTTTCTTAGTGTCCCGTCTGTCCATCAGTGACGTTTTAAAATTTTCTTCCATTGTGCTTTTTTTCTAATCTTTGAATTAGTTTATGTATTTATACATTCTAATTTAATATTTAGTCATATTCTAATGATAACAGACGAAATAAATTAAAAAAAAAAAAAAACTATAACATTAATTCTTTTGCAATAGCACCATATTAAACATGTTTTCATTTCGTATTTTCCATAATTCGAACATTTCTTGTGGTCCCGACGAGTTCGAATTAACGAGAGCCGATTGTACCTTAAATAATTATGTACCTGAACTATGGTGCAGAAATAATAAAAAGAGAGCGCATAATTAAGAGGCGTTTTAAACAGACTTTTTTTAAAAAATGAGAATTAGTTTTTAAATGAGAATGCATGAAATACTAAAACAATCATTTTTTAGAAAAACGGATTCAAAGTTGGTTTATAACATTACAGCAGATAGTGTTATGCAAGATGTTTTTAGCCATAACTTCTGTTCTAATTGGTAATTTTATAAAAATTATTGTAAAAAAAAAAAAAAAGAAAAAAAAAAGAAAGAAAGAAAAAATATTTGTGATTGATACAATGCGATTTGTCCGCTTAGTATGTAATAAACGTTGCGCTGAGAAACAAAATTACAAGCTGTGAATCAGATTTTAAAGCTAAGAAAAATAATTTTAGAATTTTAATTCTTTTCCTTTTCATCTCTTTATATATAGCATGTATATCTCTCTATAAATACCTGATCAATGTTATGTGACTGCGCTCGTTTTTATAAACAGATTTGAATGTGATTGAGCAAGCATGTGTAAAGCTTTTATTAAGATCTCGACCAAATTTTTTGGACACCTTGATTGACTCTCCTGTTTAAAAGTCACGACATTTTAAAAATTTCAACCTAGTAATTAGAAATGTAAAAAATATATACATAATTTATTACTTGCATAATTGTTATCTTGATAGAAGGATTCAAGAACAGTTTTTGATTTCCCCTCTATTGAAAAAAAAAACAAATGGTAGGGGAACTTGGGGTATAGTGAAATAGTTAAAAGTAATTGCAATTTGCAAAATGAATAAATACAAAATTTATTTGAAATTTTACACTACATAATTTATAATACCCTTGACTTATAAAATTAATTTTTTTTCAAATTTTTATTCTTGAATTTCTGTGGTGTATTAAAGATGTAACATAATAGTAGGAAAATTATCACTTTGCCCCATACCTGGGGCAAAGTGATATTGTTAATGGGGCAAAGTAAAATATATGCAAGATCACTTCTATATATGATTTTTTGCAATTGTTTGACAATTATGCTAATCTGCATAAGAAACTAATTTGTTCATGTCTTAGTTCTTTCATTTTACAACCTTTACCAGTATTTCTGTATAGTATACAAAACTTGTATCATCAGTTATAGGCCACACAAAAAATATCCTTTTTTTGTCTGTATGACTGCATGACCTTAACTGAACGAAAATGTGGTCCATCTTGTAAAAGGAAACGAAATCACTTTATTGACAAACTGCTTCTTAGTATCCGGACCTTTATCTGAGTTCAACTCAATCAAGAGAAAATCCCCATTATTTATTTCACTGAATCCCAATGTTTCTGTGACAAGCTGAACTTTACCCTTGTCTTCAGTGAAGTCATCTTCCTGGGACTTAAATTCATTTTCTGTCTCACTGTTATCACCACAATCCACAAATATCAGATTCTACTGATGATGTGGATGAATCTCTCATTGCATTATCTGATATTATGTCTTCGTCAATATCAATAGGATCCACAGATAAAGGTCTGTCAGTTATTTCTGCTGGGGAAAAGAGATCATCTTGAAATATATGTGGATTATAACGGCGAATTCCTGTTTCTTGAAATCCATTAGCAGCTGTTTCAACAGTTGCTGCTCGCATGTAGGCTCTACTAAACAATGACCCAACTTCAATGATTGTTATTACTTTTCCATTATTAGTTCTAAGCCAGGTTCTAGCATCTTACTCATAGTATTTGTTAAGTGGAAACATGAACACCCATAGATGCTTCAGACCAGGATTGCTGCTCTTTTTTCTCTTGTATGTTCTTACCATTATGCACCTGAATATGTAAACAAAATTATGTTACACTTTTAAAATTATAAATATATTCCAGGGGCAAAGTGAAATAAATATTTCAGTTTGCCCCATCACTAAAATTCTATTTCACTTTGCCCCATATGTAGTAAAAAATTCTTATAAAAACTTCAAACCCAAAGTAGGCCCAATATTAAACAAACAAATACTTCACTAGACAGCAGAAGAATCTAATTTAAACTTAAAATAATAATTATGAGAATTTTATCATTATAGAATTCATAAAATGTTATTTTCTTACCTAGTAATATTACAATATGATCATCAAATTTAAAAAATTGTCACTAACATCATATATACTGATCTCATGAGATGATTATTGTCTGACAACAAACAACTAGATGTGAAATAACATAATACATATATCTGTAGATTGGTAGCATTGTATACAGATTAAATATTTAACCACTTCACTTTGCCCCCCTCCCCGCTATTTCATTTTGCCCCAAGTTCCCCTATAGCGATTTGGAATTCTAAGATGGCTGCCGTATTGAAACAAAAAAAAAAAAAAAAATTCCGTAATAGGACAAATTTTAAGGGGTTTTTTTTTATGTTGCTATTTTGATGCATTTAAAACAACAGTCTCATCATCCGGGAACGTTTGAACGTTTCGCTAAGTTTTTGAAAATTCCATACAATTTAGTATTGATGAAAACTAGAAATTTTCTATTATCGAATTCCATGCATTTTAGTTTCTTTGTGTTTGAGTTAAATAAGCTAAATCTTAAACAAGGAAGAGTGTACAAGTGTCCTCTCTGTACAAGCCAAAGATACTTTTCTATTGCTTTGAAGAAAATAATGTGGTTATTTATTAATTGCGAGGTTTTTTTTTAGAGGGGGGGGGGGCGCAAAACTTCTTTTGGCCCCGGGCGCCAAAAAGCGTTGTTACGCCACTGCGGGCGATAAATAAGTGTTGCCATTTCTGTATAAAATAAAGTTAAATAAGCGGTCAAATGCAAGCATTACTCGCACTCAGAGAGTTCCTTACAAAAAATATATGAATTAGTAACTGTATTATTTAAAAAATCGTTGCTAAAAGAACTCTAAAACTTTGCAAAAAACTATAGACCGGAGGGTTTGTACATACTATAATGGTTGTATACAAAGTAAAAAGAAAGAAAAAAAATCTGCGTCAAGCAGAAAGCATGAAACACTTTCCAGCACACTCAGAATAATATAAGAAAATTGCATCGTTTGAAAAATTAAAATATTACGTCTGATTTCACCATATGGAAATGTATAACGCATTTCAAAATCGAATTTCAGCTGTTCCCATCTACAATTGGAAAATTATCCGATTATTATAACAATTCTGTATATAAAACAGGGATTTGTATCTATTAACAACATTCCCCTTTAGAAATTTCCTCTAATAAGCAGAATGGTATGCGAATAGGGCAGCCCTGTATATGAGGTATAGAATTTGTATATAACGGGTAATATGCAAAAAAACTAATTAAGTTTAAAAGCGCATATCGCATTTTAAAACATCCTCTCCAGCAATTATGACGCGAAGACAGTATTGTAACCGATATCTTTTGTGTGTCCCTGTAAATTGATAAAGAATGCTTTGAATGCTTTGTTTACGTGATCGTGTGGTGAAATTCAGTGATTTATATCTATTTCAATGCATTTGAAATAGCGTAATGTCATTACTCTCCAAACGATTTTGTCTCATATTCCATAATGTAATCGAACCCTTTTGAGTGTCCCATAGTAAATGAACCACTAATTGTACCCACTTAATATGCGGTACCAAACATGCTTTGGTGACCCTAAAAAAGCTCTATCAGTTCACGAAAATCCAAGTATATTTTCGGGAGCTAGAGGGTGGACAGACGGACAGCCGGGCAAACCAACGAATGCATAAGCACTTTTCAACTTTGTTGGAAAGTGATGCTGAAAATGTACATACCATGAAAGATCAATGAGATATGAAATCTTATCAAATATATAGCTATTCTATGTATAACTGTTTTTACGTATTTATCATGCGTAGTATATGGCAAGTCATTGGAATTAAAAAATAAATAAATAACAGACTTAGACATTTTAGACTAGAGATCTGCTCGGGCCCGAGGCCCGTACTTTGGATACTTTCAATTTGTAAAAGAAAAAAAAAAGTAATTCTAATAGTTTGAATATAAGCTGTATATAATACATATGCTGTTTTATCCATTGAAGTCTTCCTTATTTGTGGCACTATTTCAGAAAAGGCTTAAAAGCTTTTTTAGGTGCTTTCGTAATTATGTAAATACAAAGCACCTAATTGTCATTCAGTCCTTTCGTCCTCATATAACAAAGCAAAAACTACCCGTCCGAATCGTTTGAAATTTTAAACATATAATTATTACATAATTTTGTCAAGTTGTTTCAAATTTTATCAAAATCGGATGCATAGTTCAATAACAGGGATAATCATTACATTACGGTCAATGAGGAAAAAGGTTTCAAATGCATTTAAATGATGTTATACTCATTCGAACATAATAAAATTGATATGCATCTAATCAAGAACATATAATATACATTTTGCACAATCTGTAGCGCAAAAAACATTTGTTATTGATTTACAAGGCCGCACAAATGTATTCCATTACATAACGGTGTAGGAAGAACAATGTTTGGTGCGCATTTAAATTCTGATTAACTACAGTCGAACCTCTATATAACGGAACTCCATACATCGAATTTCTCCATATAACGAATTTTTAGTAAGAACGGTCCCCTTTTCGCATGATTACATTAAAAACAGACTCTATATAGCAAAATATCTTTCTCCATATAACGAATTTTTTCATAAATTGATCTTAATTTATTCAGTTTTAAAAAAGCTTCGAAATCATATGGAATCAATTTTCCATCACTTATTTTTGATTTATCGTTCAGTGGAGAGGTTTTTTTTTTATATAAATATTACTTCTCTCCTTATTCTTTAAATCTAACAAGTTCATCCCACCTCCCACACACCTTTCAACATCCTTCTCAAAAGACAGTCAATTGAATTGTTACACATATAAGAGAGGAATCAATGAGAGCACATAAGAGAGACCTTCAAATGGAGGAAAATATCAACTACAATTTTTCATTCCTTGCTAAAATTTGAGAATTTTTTTTGAGAACGTAACAATTGTAATTTTAAAATCAAAACAACAAAAAATTACAGATTTCTTCCTCTGAAATTTATGTAAGTCTTCCTCATTTGATTTTCATTAAGCTTTCAAATAAATGTCTTTTCTCTTTTTTGAAACTGCTTAAATAAGTAAGAAATAAAATGTTAGGTTAATATATACTTTTAAACATTTCAAATTCTTAATTAAAAAGATCAAAAATAATATTTGTTCAAAATTTACACATTAAATACTATTTTTAACATCATACTCTATACATCGAATTTCTCTATATAACGAATTTTTTACTGGAACGATGGATTTCGTTATATAGAGGCTCGACTGTATTTACAATTTTAAGAGATTGATATATGAGAGTGATATTTTTAAAACTTCGTTATCGTACGAACGCACCTCATTTGCTACGCTTCACGTGCAATCTCCAACCTTTTTTTTTTTTTTTTTTTTTTTTTTTTTTATGAATCTTGAATCTGTTATTCGTCATCGTATGGTGGCATATGATATGTTTGATCCGAGACGATTTTTTATCTGATTAAGAGATAATATGCTTAATTATACCGCCAATCTTGTAATTCTTCGTTTCTCATGAAATGTAGCTTTTCTCCACCTTTCTGAGCGATACACATTTTTGAATTGTTTCCCATGTTGCGAAACACTGTAAATACCAATTTTTTAACCGGTTTAAAAAAAATGAAAACTGGAAAACAGATTTACCTTCAGCTTTTGGCTTCCAAATTTCTACAACTTCTTCAGGCGAGAATTGCGGTAATTTCGGCATTTTGCTAAAACTAGGTCCGTAGTCGTAAAAACGAACTAAGCAGAGGGCATACACTCAAGGTAGAATCAGGGGCGTGCTAACAGAAAACTGCGACTGGTGCAAAGTTTGGATTTGGCGCGTCCCCCACCCTATTTTTTCTTGTAGAAGGTCAGAAATGACGTTGGTAGTAAATTTGCGCCCCCTAATTTTCCGCGCCCGGAGCTACCGCCCCCTCCCCCTTCCCTTTCGCACAGCGCTGGGCAGAAGGTACACTCTAGAGTGTGAATACTACAGCTTTCTTTAGAAACTGAGGGTACACGGTGTTATCTTTTAAAAAATACAGAATTTATACGGCGTACACTCCCGTATACCCTCCAGTACATCCCTGGATATAACTCGTACAGAGATCGCCACACTTTATACTCTAGGAAAAATGTCTCGCCGATCCTCCACCTATTATGTTTAAGAAGCTATTTGCATAAAATCTCATTTGTGCATAAATTTTTGCGACTTCACAAGTAAATGTTTTTTGTAATTTCTAGGTTTCACTTAGATTATTTTTTTCCAAACTTGGGATACATATTTATGGTCATAATACAGACCTTCAATGGATATTTGAAAGCATCCCGTACTACAATTTTATATTTATTAAAATACTAGCAGGCGTCGCCGCTACGCTGGTCTGCCTATTCAGATGAATCTTTGATTTTTTATAATAGGTTTTGTTATAGAACGACATAGCCTTATGCAATTTACAAAAACTGTCATTATAAATTTGTCTAACTAACACTATAAGTCTCATCAAAATCCGTCTATTAATAGTTTTTATAAAGACTAATCTTTCTTAATCGGGTTCACGTGATTATAGAAATTTATTTCAAAATAACTGACTAACTATAATTCAGCGTTGTAGAGCAACATGCAATATCCTAAAATCACACTTGAAAAATTACCTAACTTATAATGCAAGTTCCTTAAAAATACGTGTAGTAGATTTTTAAAAAAATGAATAATATTCCACAAATGAATTAAGGGAGAAAGTTCAATATTCAGTAGAATATTGAACTTTCTCCCATAATTCGATAAATAAGTAACATAAAACAATATGAAACATGCAGAAGCTTCCAAAAAATTATTCCATGAAAATACAGTAGAACCCCGCAAATTCGGACCCCGTTAATCCGGATCTCCGTATAATCCGGATCGATTTGGTCATTTTTTTTTAAGTTTGAGAAGCTATTGGCTAATTTACCATAACATTAACTTGTTTCAACGTCGTATTCAGAATTTAAAAAAAAACTTTTTCCTGAAATCTTTTCCGAAGAATTAACCAAAGTAAACATTTTTATTGTCTATAAATATTCAATGAGTTTAACATTAAGGTGATTTTCTGTAAGAATGTTTGATTTTATTTCATTTTATTTCATTTTTTTCTAATTCTCCGGATAATCCGGATTTTCGATAATCCGGATTGGCTCTGGTCTCAATTAATCCGAATTATCGGGGTTTTACTGTACTTTGAGCAGGACTCAGGTTATCAACAACCAGAACGAAATAGCAATTTGCATTTCATGTTTAAAGTAAAAGTAGACAGATATAACGTCATAATAATATTGGTCATTAAAAATTTGTGAAACAGAATTTACTTTTAAATATCTCTGCTCAATAAATGCCGTGACTTAGAATGACGAAAATTGAAATAGGTTTCAATGTACAAATGTTGTGATTTACGATTATAGTTACAACAACTGTAGTTAATTTTGTACCAAAGCAATCTCGCATAACTGAATTAGACTTCTATTCCCATTCCGATTATAAAATTTTCTTCATTTTAATTTTTAAATTATTTTAATAAAAGTGCAATGTTGAATGGCACAACATTTGCACAATCTTTGGCAAAAGAACCTGTTTTCTAATGCCAGTTACATATTTTTAAAAAGGGAATAATAGCAATAAATAAAAAAAGTTCAATTAATAGGGTGGTTTTCAAATGTATTGCCGTATTAGGTGAAACAAAATTTGAAAAAATAATTTGGTTTAAATATAAAAATTTACCCAGGTATGAGTTGCTTATAGTTTACAACATTCTAAGCAGTAGATTATTTGCGAGTTTTTTTAGGTGCGTTCGTATTTATGTAAATACGTAGCACCTATTGTTGTCGCTCAGTCCGTCCGTCTGTCTGTCTGTCTGTCTGTCCGTCTGTCTGTCCGTCTGTCTGTCTGTCTGTCTGTCCGTCTGTCTGTCTGTCTGTCCGTCCGCATATAATAACGCAAAAACTACCCAACCGAATCGTTTGAAATTTAAAATACATAATTATTACATAATTTTGTCGAGTCATTTCAAATTTTATGAAAATCGGATGGATAGATCAATTACAGGGACAATCAAAAGGATTCCGTTACATTACGGTCAATGGGGAAAAAAGTTTTAAATGCATTTTAATCGTTTTAAATTTAAAACGTATATTTATTACATAATTTTGTCGAGTCATTTCAAATTTTATGAAAATTGTATGGATAGATCAATTACAGGGACAATCAAAAGGATTCCATTACATTACGGTCAATGGGGAAAAAAGTTTCAAATGCATTTTAATCGTTTGAAATTTAAAACGTATATTTATTACATAATTTTGTCGAGTCATTTCAAATGTTATGAAAATCGGATGCATTGATCAATTACAGGGACAATCAAAAGTATTCCGTTACATTACGGTCAATGGGGAAAAAAGTTTCAAATGCATTTTGATAGTGTTACACTCATTTGAATATAACAGAATTGACATGAATCTATGAAATATGTACTAAAAAATACATTTTGTACAATCTGTGATGCAAAGAATATTTATTATTAAATTACAGGGCCACACAAATGTATTCTACTAAATAATGTTTTACGGGGAAACATTGTTTGGGGGTTGTTTTAATTATATTAAACTACTTCACATTTTATGAATAAGATGTACGTTAATGAAGTATAATAAAAATTACTCCCTGCATATTTACAGGAACACAAAGATTTCGACCACTATACTGTATCCAAAGTACGCTCTACTATATCAGCAAGATCCGAATATTTTAAAACTTCGTTATCAACGAACGCACCTCATTTGCTACGCTTTACATGCAATTTCCAACTTGTTTTATTTATATTTCAGAAATTTCAAGAAATGTCTTGCCCAGTCACTATTTTTTTCATAAGTGTGACCTCTATAAAACATTTTGATTTTTTTGTATCGATAATTAATTAAAAAATTACTTAAGGTTCTTACATACGTATTAATAAATCAAAAATGTATTAGAATTTATTTATTTCATAAATTTAAAGCATTTTAATAGTTGTTTATGCCATGAGTGTTACTTTGCTTCTTAAATAAAGGGTATAACTTCTGATTAAAAACAAATTTAATTAAAAATTAATTTTTTTTTTTTTTTTTTTTTTTTTTTTTTTGCAGTTATAATAAAGAATTAGAAAGTTCTAATAGACAAAACAATTAATTTAAGTGAAGTAACAAATGCATTAATAAAATTCTGATTCTTGATTACTGTAACGTTCATGAAAAGTGGTAACACTCATAACAAGCGATAAGACTCATCTTGCAGTAAACAGCTTTTTTGTAACAATATATACAGTGTCTCACATAAGTGATGGGACACTTGTGCTTTACAAAAGGAAACTAATCAAATAAATTAAAAAAACATGTACACATTTTTTTGTGGGTGTGTTTCATACTTAAATTTAGCAAAGATTATTACATAACATACATTTTGTCAAAATATTAATTTAATAAAAATACAAATGTTTAGAACGGAGCAAAAAATAGCTCACATAAGTGATGGGACACCATTATATATGCAACAAAAATCGTCTGAAATAAGCAATAAAAATATTTTTTGGGGTTTTATTTTTACTTAAAAGCAATTGGCAAAAATTTATCAAATCGTCTGCAGTATTTCTCTCCAGTTTTTTTTGGAATTTTTGTGTTTTTTAGCTCTGTATAGCCATGAATGCTAAACGAAAAGAAACTTCGCCTGAAATTCGAAAATTAGTTATTAATTTGCATATTGAACGTGGAAAATCTATTAGAAAAACTGCTGAAACAGTTAACTTGAGTCGTTCAACAGTTTTCAATATCATTAAACGATATAAAAAGAATCATATGATTCAGGATAAAAGAAGACCTGGCCGACCATCAAAGCTATCCAATGGAATAAAGCGAATTATCGTTCGAAATATTAAAAAAAAAAAAAAATCCAAGAAATAGTGCTTCAAAAGTTGCTGCTAATTTACAAGCATTATATGGAATAATTGTTAATCCTGAGACTATTAGAAGGGTAATTCGATCTGCTGGATATCACGGTAGAGTAGCCAGGAAAAAATTCTTCGTAAGTGAAAAGAATAGAAAACTCATACTAGCTTTCGCAAAATCCAACATAAATAAGAATTCTGATTACTGGAATAAAGTTATATTTGCTGATGAGAGTAAATTTAATATATTTGGCTCTGACGGTAGAATCTTGGTGTGGAGAAAACCCAGGGAAGAATTTCGCAAACAGAACTTGGTACCAACAGTAAAACATGGTGGAGGAGGAGTTATGGTATGGGGGTGTATGTCGTCCGCTGGAGTTGGTAATCTTGTTTTTATTGACAGTATAATGGATCAGTACACGTATATTGATATTTTAAAGCAAAATTTGAAATCTTCAGCACGAAAATTGAACCTTCATAACGATTTTAAATTCTACCAGGACAATGACCCCAAGCACACTGCTCTGAACGTTAGACTCTGGCTGCTATATAACTGTCCTGAAATGATAAAAACACCACCACAATCTCCAGACTTAAATCCCATAGAGAATATTTGGCAAGAATTGGAATCAAGAATTCGCAAACACACCATTTCTTCAAAACAACAACTAAAATCGGTGCTTCAAGAAGAATGGGGTAAAATCACTCAAGAAATCACAAAAAAATTAGTCGAATCCATCCCAAAAAGATTAAATCATGTTTTAAAAGTAAAAGGAAATCCAACAAAATATTAAAACCTTTTAAAAAGTACATTTTTTGGATAAATATTTGATGGAAAAGTAAGTGTCCCATCTCTTATGTGAGCCATTTTTTGCTCCGTTCTGAACAATTGTATTTTTACTAAATTAATATTTTAATATTTTGACAAAATGTATGTTATGTAATAATTGTTACTAACTTTAAATATGAAACACACCCAAAAAATTTTTGCACATGTTTGTTTATTTATTTTATCGCAGTTTCTTTTTATAAAGCACAAGTGTCCCATCACTTTTGTGAGACACTGTATATATAAAAAGATTTTAAAAAGTTTAAACTATGATTTGTGTAAAACAGATAGTCCTTTGAAAATTATTTATTAAGAATTAAAATTTGAATCTTAAATAGCACTTACAAAACACGTGTGCAGACATGAAAATCCTGTTACAATTTTTAAATAATTATAAATATATATAATATGACAAAATATATCCCTGAATCATGAATCTATTATAATCATAAATTAAATCTTACACATGATTTATAGTTTTAGAATTACTTAACTTCTTTTCTCATGAGTGTTACTTTTTCCAAGTAACACTCATGTAAAGTAACACTCATGTACGGTAACACTCATGACATTTATTAAGGAATTCTTCACTAAAATAAATTCTAACTTTTTTATTGAAATTTTAGTTGGGCCTATTGATTCCTGAACAAAAAATACAGCATTCCCTAACTTAACAATTTTTTATACGTTAAAAAATAAATAAATAAATGGGTAACGCTCCTGTAAGAAAATAAAAATACTCACCATGTTGAAATGAACATTCTGATAAATAGCAATTATAGAACAAAATTATCACTTCTAAATAAGCGCACTGTAAAGAAGAAACAATATCGTTTTCTTACTACCGTTGCCAACTGCAATATACAAATATTTTGAAAACAAATAATATTAACTTCCCTAAAGTAACACTCATGTTCTGCATATGCAGACACAAAATACATTTAAATTTTTAACTCTCAGATACTAATTTTAAATATATAAACTATCTATTTGTTTAATTAACACAGAATATTTTACTTTTAATTTATATGTAAAAATTTTTAAATGTTTGGAAGCATAAAAAAAGACTGAAATTTTGCGAGTTTTTTATTCAGGACAAGTAAATTCCCATTACTTGCTAACTAAAGTACAAAAAAAATATCACTATTTCACAACTCTGAAAAAAATCTAATGAATGCTTTGAATTAAGCATAAAAAGATGTGCTACTACCTGATTTTCGAATATCAAAAAATAAATTTACTAATATGAAATTTGGATTTAAACATCAGGACATCAAACTGGCAGTTCATGTGAAATTCACCCAATAACTGTAGAACAAAACAATTTACATAATTTTAAAAAAGAAAAAAAAGTAAATAAACAATTTATTAATAACTAAACCAAAATATCCAGGTTAGCATATCAAGCAAAATAACGATACTTTGGCGCCAATTAAGTAACCTGATACATATATGACATTTCGCGCCAATGTAGTGCATATATCACTTCACTGAGGCTTTAAGCTATAAACCAGTAGCTTGCAAGTAATTATATTGTACTAGCAGATTTCGCCCGCTACGCTGGTCAGTTTTTCTAAAGAAACATTGAATCAAACGAAATTTTCATATCATATTAATTTTTTGTTTTATATCATATTTTAGACAGTTTGTCATCGGTGAAATTCAGTCATCTAAACGGAGAGTTCAATGATAGTCACCGATGAATGAAGTAACGGTCAACGAGTTAACACTTTTAATCTCACAAAAATTCATTCAGCGGAACCTTTAAAATAAAGCCACCTTTTGTGATTGGGTACATCTGATTTCAAACATCCCCATAACTAAAATATGTTATGAGTGGAAAAATACCTAAAAATTCCGATTTTTAAGAAATTTTTTAAAAGTTCGTTCTTTTTTTTAACCCCCCTTAGGGGTGGAATTTTCAAAAATCCCTTCTTAGCGGCACTCGACGTTATAAGAAGTATTTTTACCCCAATTTTCAAGATTGTTGGTTCGGTAGATTTTTTTGTGCTGTGATTAATACGAAATCCAGACTTTCTTTTATATATATAGATAAGGATTGAAAATTTCAGGTTTTTGCGCCGAAGACATCGCCAAATTAGGAAAATTTGAAGTATCTCACGAACTACTGGGTTTAAAATAATTTGCTTAGTACCATTCGATTTAGCATGAAAAAATACACTAAAATATGTTACCAGTTGAAAAATAACTACAAAATCCGATTTTTAAGGAATTTTCTAATAGCTCGTTCTTTTTTTTAACCCCCTTAGGGGTGGAATTTTCAAAAATCCCTTCTTAGCGGCACTCGACGTTATAAGAAGTATTTTTACCCCAATTTTCAAGATTGTTGGTTCGGTAGATTTTTTTGTGCTGTGATTAATACGAAATCCAGACTTTCTTTTATATATATAAATAAGGATTGAAAATTTCAGGTTTTTGCGCCGAAGACATCGCCAAATTAGGAAAATTTGAAGTATCTCACGAACTACTGGGTTTAAAATAATTTGCTTAGTACCATTCGATTTAGCATGAAAAAATACACTAAAATATGTTACCAGTTGAAAAATAACTACAAAATCCGATTTTTAAGGAATTTTCTAATAGCTCGTTCTTTTTTTTAACCCCCTTAGGGGTGGAATTTTCAAAAATCCCTTCTTAGCGGCACTCGACGTTATAAGAAGTATTTTTACCCCAATTTTCAAGATTGTTGGTTCGGTAGATTTTTTTTGTGCTGTGATTAATACGAAATCCAGACTTTCTTTTATATATATAGATAAGGATTGAAAATTTCAGGTTTTTGCGCCGAAGACATCGCCAAATTAGGAAAATTTGAAGTATCTCACGAACTACTGGGTTTAAAATAATTTGCTTAGTACCATTCGATTCAGCATGACAAAATACACTGAAATATGTTATCAGTTGAAAAATAACTACAAAATCCGATTTTTAAGGAATTTTCTAATAGTTCGTTCTTTTTTTTAACCCCCTTAGGGGTGGAATTTTCAAAAATCCCTTCTTAGCGGCACTCGACGTTATAAGAAGTATTTTTACCCCAATTTTCAAGATTGTTGGTTCGGCAGATTTTTTTGTGCTGTGATTAATACGAAATCCAGACTTTCTTTTATATATATAGATAAGGATTGAAAATTTCAGGTTTTTGCGCCGAAGACATCGCCAAATTAGGAAAATTTGAAGTATCTCACGAACTACTGGGTTTAAAATAATTTGCTTAGTAATATTCGATTCAGCATGAAAAAATACACTAAAATATGTTATCAGTTGAAAAATAACTACAAAATCCGATTTCTAAAGAATTTTCTAATAGTTCGTTCTTTTTTTTAACCCCCTTAGGGGTGGAATTTTCAAAAATCCCTTCTTAGCGGCACTCGACGTTATAAGAAGTACTTTTACCCCAATTTTCAAGATTGTTGGTTCGGTAGATTTTTTTGTGCTGTGATTAATACGAAATCCAGACTTTCTTTTACATATATAGATAAGGATTGAAAATTTCAGGTTTTTGCGCCGAAGACATCGCCAAATTAGGAAAATTTGAAGTATCTCACGAACTACTGGGTTTAAAATAATTTGCTTAGTACCATTCGATTTAGCATGAAAAATACACTAAAATATGTTACCAGTTGAAAAATAACTACAAAATCCGATTTTTAAGGAATTTTCTAATAGCTCGTTCTTTTTTTTAACCCCCTTAGGGGTGGAATTTTCAAAAATCCCTTCTTAGCGGCACTCGACGTTATAAGAAGTATTTTTACCCCAATTTTCAAGATTGTTGGATCGGTAGATTTTTTTGTGCTGTGATTAATACGAAATCCAGACTTTCTTTTATATATATAGATAAGGATTGAAAATTTCAGGTTTTTGCGCCGAAGACATCGCCAAATTAGGAAAATTTGAAGTATCTCACGAACTACTGGGTTTAAAATAATTTGCTTAGTACCATTCGATTTAGCATGTAAAAATACACTAAAATATGTTACCAGTTGAAAAATAACTACAAAATCCGATTTTTAAGGAATTTTTTAATAGCTCGTTCTTTTTTTTAACCCCCTTAGGGGTGGAATTTTCAAAAATCCCTTCTTAGCGGCACTCGACGTTATAAGAAGTATTTTTACCCCAATTTTCAAGATTGTTGGTTCGGTAGATTTTTTTTGTGCTGTGATTAATACGAAATCCAGACTTTCTTTTATATATATAGATAAGGATTGAAAATTTCAGGTTTTTGCGCCGAAGACATCGCCAAATTAGGAAAATTTGAAGTATCTCACGAACTACTGGGTTTAAAATAATTTGCTTAGTACCATTCGATTCAGCATGACAAAATACACTAAAATATGTTATCAGTTGAAAAATAACTACAAAATCCGATTTTTAAGGAATTTTCTAATAGTTCGTTCTTTTTTTTAACCCCCTTAGGGGTGGAATTTTCAAAAATCCCTTCTTAGCGGCACTCGAAGTTATAAGAAGTATTTTTACCCCAATTTTCAAGATTGTTGGTTCGGCAGATTTTTTTGTGCTGTGATTAATACGAAATCCAGACTTTCTTTTATATATATAGATAAGGATTGAAAATTTCAGGTTTTTGCGCCGAAGACATCGCCAAATTAGGAAAATTTGAAGTATCTCACGAACCACTGGGTTTAAAATAATTTGCTTAGTAATATTCGATTCAGCATGAAAAAATACACTAAAATATGTTATCAGTTGAAAAATAACTACAAAATCCGATTTCTAAAGAATTTTCTAATAGTTCGTTCTTTTTTTTAACCCCCTTAGGGGTGGAATTTTCAAAAATCCCTTCTTAGCGGCACTCGACGTTATAAGAAGTATTTTTACCCCAATTTTCAAGATTGTTGGTTCGGTAGATTTTTTTGTGCTGTGATTAATACGAAATCAAGACTTTCTTTTACATATATAGATAAGGATTGAAAATTTCAGGTTTTTGCGCCGAAGACATCGCCAAATTAGGAAAATTTGAAGTATCTCACGAACTACAGGGTTTAAAATATTTTGCTTAGTACCATTCGATTCAGCATGACAAAATACACTAAAATATGTTATCAGTTGAAAAATAACTACAAAATCCGATTTTTAAGGAATTTTCTAATAGTTCGTTCTTTTTTTTAACCTCCTTAGGGGTGGAATTTTCAAAAATCCCTTCTTAGCGGCACTCGACGTTATAAGAAGTATTTTTACCCCAATTTTCAAGATTGTTGGTTCGGCAGATTTTTTTGTGCTGTGATTAATACGAAATCCAGACTTTCTTTTATATATATAGATAAGGATTGAAATTTTCAGGTTTTTGCGCCGAAGACATCGCCAAATTAGGAAAATTTGAAGTATCTCACGAACTACTGGTTTTAAAATAATTTGCTTAGTAATATTCGATTCAGCATGAAAAAATACACTAAAATATGTTATCAGTTGAAAAATAACTACAAAATCCGATTTCTAAAGAATTTTCTAATAGTTCGTTCTTTTTTTTAACCCCTTTAGGAGTGGAATTTTCAAAAATCCCTTCTTAGCGGCACTCGACGTTATAAGAAGTATTTTTACCCCAATTTTCAAGATTGTTGGTTCGGTAGATTTTTTTGTGCTGTGATTAATACGAAATCCAGACTTTCTTTTATATATATAGATAAGGATTGAAAATTTCAGGTTTTTGCGCCGAAGACATCGCCAAATTAGGAAAATTTGAAGTATCTCACGAACTACTGGGTTTAAAATAATTTGCTTAGTACCATTCGATTCAGCATGACAAAATACACTAAAATATGTTATCAGTTGAAAAATAACTACAAAATCCGATTTTTAAGGAATTTTCTAATAGTTCGTTCTTTTTTTTAACCCCCTTAGGGGTGGAATTTTCAAAAATCCCTTCTTAGCGGCACTCGACGTTATAAGAAGTATTTTTACCCCAATTTTCAAGATTGTTGGTTTGGCAGATTTTTTTGTGCTGTGATTAATACGAAATCCAGACTTTCTTTTATATATATAGATAAGGATTGAAAATTTCAGGTTTTTGCGCCGAAGACATCGCCAAATTAGGAACATTTGAAGTATCTCACGAACTACTGGTTTTAAAATAATTTGCTTAGTAATATTCGATTCAGCATGAAAAAATACACTAAAATATGTTATCAGTTGAAAAATAACTACAAAATCCGATTTCTAAAGAATTTTCTAATAGTTCGTTCTTTTTTTTAACCCCTTTAGGGGTGGAATTTTCAAAAATCTCTTCTTAGCGGCACTCGACGTTATAAGAAGTATTTTTACCCCAATTTTCAAGATTGTTGGTTCGGTAGATTTTTTTGTGCTGTGATTAATACGAAATCCAGACTTTCTTTTATATATATATATAAGGATTGAAAATTTCAGGTTTTTGCGCCGAAGACATCGCCAAATTAGGAAAATTTGAAGTATCTCACGAACTACTGGGTTTAAAATAATTTGCTTAGTACCATTCGATTTAGCTTGAAAAAATACACTAAAATATGTTACCAGTTGAAAAATAACTACAAAATCCGATTTTTAAGGAATTTTCTAATAGCTCGTTCTTTTTTTTAACCCCCTTAGGGGTGGAATTTTCAAAAATCCCTTCTTAGCGGCACTCGACGTTATAAGAAGTATTTTTACCCCAATTTTCAAGATTGTTGGTTCGGTAGATTTTTTTGTGCTGTGATTAATACGAAATCCAGACTTTCTTTTATATATACTAGTACACGGAACCCGGGGTTTCCGGGTCACAGAATAAAGGTGAAAACTTTTTAAAATTGAAAAGTCTAATAAATTTTTCTTACGTAATTTGCCTTTTAAACTGCCAACTAATTCCAAACAGCAATTTTATATGAAACATAATAATTATGTAATCATAAAAAGCTTTGAAAATTATCGGTACTTCCATATTAGACGCAAGATAAAAATTATTAGTCAAACATATTACCCAAAGAATAAAATTGAATTCTTTCAGTTTTTAAAACCAACTAAGAAAATATGTCTTTTATCTTTAAAATACATTTTTGTAAAAGTTAATTGATGTATCTTTTGTAAAGTAAGTTTGAAACGAACTAAAAGTCCATTAAATTGATAGATAAAAACAAAATAAAACCAACAACATTCACGGGGTTTTATAGCCGACGATATTTTACATAACAGGTTTTTAATTATTACTATTTTTTTCAGTTGCTATGAAAAAATGGCAACAAATTATACAGTGATCTGTTATTTTCCATGGAGAAAAGAGATAGCTGGAGGTGCAGTACGCGATTAAAACGGTTTGATGGGCGTTATTCTTCCAATTTAAATCTCTTATTCGGTCCAAACAAAACAATTATGTGGAACAAAGACCGAATTCTTCAAAATCATTTTTTCTCTAAATGAAAAAGTTCTTTCAGAAGTTATTTTAGCATTCTAAAATAGCATTTCATTGTATTATGAATTAAAGCTGTATTGCTAAAAGTTTTCTTTTTTTGCGAAAGCACACGATTGTGTTTGATGCAATGCCGCGAATGTAAGGGTTACATTTTTGGCGTCACCTTAAGCCACCAAACTGCATTTCTATTCTTTTTTTACTCTATGGCTATTTTTTCTTTATTTTCCACATAAATAAAATACTCAAGTTGCCACCATTAGAGAAATTGAACTAAGAACTACAGAAAAATTAATATCTCAAAAACAAATTGAGATACAGTTTTCTAACAAACTGCATTTAAAAGTGCATTTTTTTCTGTATAAGATGGTATAAAGGTTAAAAACCTGCTATGTCTAGAAGTTAAAAAAATCTCAATAGCGAAAATCGTAAAACCGAAATTTCATCGGAAAGTATTGCCATTCAAAACATGACGTATGCGTTACGCACAGATACGTTTGGCCTTTATTATATAGATATATAAGGATTGAAAATTTCAGGTTTTTGCGCCGAAGACATCGCCAAATTAGGAAAATTTGAAGTATCTCACGAACTACTGGGTTTAAAATAATTTGCTTAGGACCATTCGATTTAGCATGAAAAAATACACTAAAATATGTTACCAGTTGAAAAATAACTACAAAATCCGATTTTTAAGGAATTTTCTAATAGCTCGTTCTTTTTTTTAACCCCCTTAGGGGTGGAATTTTCAAAAATCCCTTCTTAGCGGCACTCGACGTTATAAGAAGTATTTTTACCCCAATTTTCAAGATTGTTGGTACGGTAGATTTTTTTTGTGCTGTGATTAATACGAAATCCAGACTTTCTTTTATATATGTTACAGGCCAAACCCGATTTTAGGCCAAACTAGATTGGCCTAGGCCAAACTAGTCTATCCTAACGCCCATCGGATAAACTAGTTTTTCCTAGGCCAAACTAGTCTATCCTAACCTTCATCGGATAAACTAGTTTTTCCTAGGCCAAACTAGTCTATCCGAATGCCTATCGGATAAACTAGTTTTTCCTAGTCCAAACTAGTCTATCCGAACACCCATCGGATAAACTAGATTTTCCTAGGCCAAACTAGTTTGGCCGGACGGTCATTAGGATAAACTAGTTTAGCCTGCTATTCATTGGTTTGAATTAGTTTATCCTAGGCCAAACTAGATTGTCCTAGGCCAATTCAATTTGGCGTGTTTTTTTTTAATCTACAGACCGCCACGGCGCCAACTTTCCACTTTTGATCTAATTTAGCCTAGGCCAATGCAGTTTGACGCGATTTTAGCTCATAGACTATCAAAGTATGAGAGCTAATGTGCTCGCAGATTCTGTGTGCGTGTATGTAACTATGCACATATGTATGTACGTATGCACGTACGTATGTACGTACGTATGTACATAATGCGATAATTCGTGATAGAAATATCCAATTTGCTTCAAATTTTGGACATAAATTTACCCTGATAACGAACTTTCCTGATTAGTTTCAGGGGTTCATTCGATAAGAATAAGGGAAGGTGAACAAAAGACTAATCCGCACCCCCCCCCCCCCTCCCTCCTTAATTTAGTTAAGTCAGTTTTCCATGCAAAAGTATCAGATTTTATTAAAATTTTAGGTATAATATCATTTTGATAAGGTACATTCAGGATTAATTGTGGGTGTTCATTGTTTACATATAAAGAAAAGAGGAATAGGGGGAGGGGGGTAACAATCTTAATTTATGTAAATAGGTTTTTCACGGATAATTTACCGATTTGTTTCAAATTTTGGATGTAGGTTTCTTCTGATAAGGCGTTTACCTGATTAATTTTGGGGATTCTGAATTTAAATATAAAGACAGAGCGGATTATATTTTCAATCGAATAGAAACTTTTGGTTTTATGAAAAGATTTTTAATTCGTAACAGATATTGGTTTTCACACACATCACTTCACGCGATATTGTTCATATTAAAAAAGTAAATATTCGAATCCTTTTAAAAATAAGAAAAAGCTTAAATAAAGCACGATACTTGAAATTTAGAATGGGAGGGGGGGGGGGGTGGTAGAGTAAGGGAACGCTAGATTTTTTTTTTTTTAAGCTCAGCGTTTTTTAAAATTTTAGCTGCTAATTAAATATTACCATTTTTTGAAACTTTTAGAAACATAATAAAACACGATGTTAAATATTTAAGAAAAAATATGCCACGTTAAATACCACTATTTTCTATTAGTAATTTTTGTAAAAATGTTAAATTCTTGTTGGAATTGTATGAAACTTTGTGATAGTTTATAACACATGATAAAAAATTGTAAAAAAAGTCTCATTACGAAAGCGAATGGGGGGGGGGGGGGCAAACAAAATCAGGAAATATAACGGAAATTCTAGGTTGATCTGTTTGAAACTTTAAGATAGTTTATGACACATGATATAAATTTATAAAAAAATATTTCGCGTTTAATGCCACAATTGACGAATAGTGATTTTTGCAAAAATCTTAAATTCCTTGTTTTGAGGCACCGCAACATCGAGTAACATATCTACACATAGATTCTTTAACGGAGTTTTCTTAAGATACAGTTTTGTTGGTAATAGGGTGCGCTCCCTGGTGATGGAATGTGGAACTAATGCGAGTACCCTGGTGTTGGAATTTGGAACTAATACAACGCGATTTAGGTATGGACGAATGTTGAATCGAAGAGAAAGAAACATTCTGATAAATATTTAAGAAAAAGGATTCCGCGTCGAAATACCACTATTTTCTAATAGCAATTTTTGTAAAAATGTTAAATTCTTTCCAGAACGTTTTGAAAAATCCGTAACAACGTCTTTCAAATTCTAATTCAATCTGAAATTTAATGAAAATCTGTGTATTAGTACTATTTGAGATAGAATTATCGCAGAAATCATAAAAAAAACTGGATAAAAGAGCTACCTATTGAGCCATTTACTCTAAAAACAAAAGAATATTAATTTATATCCGGGACTAACTGAATTTGAAGTTTGATGAAAATCCGTGCATTTCTTTTTGAGATAAAACTATTGCGATAATCATGAATAATGCCACATAGCAGCGCCACCTGTTGCACGATTTACTCCAAAAACTAAAATTACTTTTGTACTTTTTTATATCAAGGACTAACAGAATCTGGAGTTTGATGAAAATTCATGCATTAGATCCTGAGATAGAGCTATTGCAATAATCACGAATAATACCGTATAGCGGCGCCACCTTTCAAGAGATTTACTCCAAAAAGTACAGAATACTAATTTATATCAAGGACTTTCAGAATCTAAAGTTTGATGAAAATTCGTGCATTAATTCTTGCGACAGAGCTATTTCAGGAATCGGGAAAATTGAGCACAACATTTCCACCTACTGAACAATTAACATGAAAACGTAAAAAAAATTAGTTCATATCACGGATTTACTGATTCCGGAAGTTTGATTAAAATTCGTAAATTAGTTATTGAAATAGTGTTGATGCAAATCAGTAAAAATGCACTTTAGAAGCGCCATCTGTTGAACTATTTACATGAAAAAGTAATCAGCATGGATTTATATCAGGGACTATCTGAATATAAATTTTTATTAAATTCCGTTCATTAATTCTTGAGATACAGCTATTGTGAAAATTGTGAAAAATGTAGCATGTCATAGCCATGTTGAGTGATTTACTTCAAAATAAAAACAACACCAACTCATGTCATGGACGAACTGAATCTAAAGTTTGATGGAAATTTGATGGTATTAGTTATTAAGATAAAGCTGATGCGTAAATCGTAAAAAAACGCAAAACAGCAGCGCCACCTGATGAGCGATTTACACCAAAAACTAATCAGCATCAATTTAGATCAGAGACTACCTGAATATAAATTTTTATTAAATTTCGTTCATTAGTTCTTCAGCCGCGTCCCCACAGCCTGCGGTAGCGTATAACAGGGGTGCTGCACCCGTACTGCCGAATGCCCTCTTCCTTTTCGAACGAACTTCGAAGCGAACAAAATTTAAATCGTAGCAAGCGTGCTGAGCACGCACCGCCGAATGCAACCCTCCTTTTCGAAAGAACCTCGAAGCGAACGAAATTCGAACTATATCCCCGCTGTCCACGCCAGTCCGATAGCGGGCGAAGCCAGCAAGTTTTAACTAAGCCATGTTATATTAGTTCCTAATTCCAACACCAGGGAGCGTACTCTATTATTAACAAAACTGTATCTGAACGGAACTCCGTTAAACAACCTATTAGTAGATATGTTACTTGAGGTCGCGTTGCTTTAAAACTTAGAATTTCCGTTATACTTCCTGATTTTGTTCGCAACCGCATCCTCTTTCACTCTAAAATGTAACTTTTTTTATAAATTTATATCATATGCCTTAAACTATCACAAAGTTTCAAAAAGTTCCAGCAAGAATATAACATTTTTACAAAAATTACTATTAGAAAATAGTGGTATTTCGATGCAGAATCCTTTTTCTTAAATATTTATCATCATGTTTTTTTTCTCTTCGAGGTTCGTCCGCTTCAACATACGTCCGTTTCAAGATTTTATATAAAAGAAGGGGCCCGATAGCGGGCGAAGCCGGCTGGTTTGAACTAAATCGCATCCAAATTCCAACACCAGAGTTTCGCGTTATATTAGTTACACATTAGTCCGTTATATTAGTCGCGTTATATTAGTCCTACATACGTACGTACATAAGTACGTACATACGTACGTACATACGTACGTACATACGTACATACATACGTACATGGTTACAAGCACACACACAGAATCTGCAAGCACATTAGCTCTCAGGCTTTGATAGTCTGTGAGCTAAAATCGCGTCAAATTTCATCGGTCCAGGCTAAATTAGATCAAAACTAGAAAGTTGGCACCGTGGCGGTCTTTAGATTCAATAAAATCACGCCAAATTGAATTGGCCTAGGAAAATCTAGTTCGGCCTAGGATAAACTAGTTAACCCATTTTCGGCCAAAGGTTCGTATACGAAACATTTCGATAAATATTTTTTTTTAACACTCTGACACATTTTTTTCAAGAATTTTATTTTTCTTCTATTTTTTAAGGCTTTTGAAGACATCCATAAAATATTAGTAATTCAATTGGAGTAAACACTTTCTCTTAAAAAATTTTCAAAATACGCCAGAGTTTTAATTTGAAACGCCTTTGACAAATTCGACTTTTTAAAAATATATTATTATTCCAATTGAAATGAATTATATGTTTTTAAAATAGATTAAAGTTGCAAATTCTGTATATGAAATAAGAATAAAACAAAAGTCATAAAAATATTATTCATATTCATATTATTCATTATAAGAAATAATATTTTATATTATTATATAAAATATTATTTCTTATATAAAATATTATTTTTCATGCACGAATCCTTTTTGTGTCTTAATGTATGTAATTTAAGCATATTTCAATAAAAATAATGCTACATTTTATAAAATTTCTGTGCTTGGCCTATTTCTGTGCTTGGGTCTGGATTTCGTATTAATCACAGCACAAAAAAATCTACCGAACCAACAATCTTGAAAATTGGGGTAAAAATACTTCTTATAACGTCGAGTGCCGCTAAGAAGGGATTTTTGAAAATTCCACCCCTAAGGGGGTTAAAAAAAAGAACGAACTATTAGAAAATTCTTTAGAAATCGGATTTTGTAGTTATTTTTCAACTGATAACATATTTTAGTGTATTTTTTCATGCTGAATCGAATATTACTAAGCAAATTATTTTAAACCCAGTAGTTCGTGAGATACTTCAAATTTTCCTAATTTGGCGATGTCTTCGGCGCAAAAACCTGAAATTTTCAATCCTTATCTATATATATAAAAGAAAGTCTGGATTTCGTATTAATCACAGCACAAAAAAATCTGCCGAACCAACAATCTTGAAAATTGGGGTAAAAATACTTCTTATAACGTCGAGTGCCGCTAAGAAGGGATTTTTGAAAATTCCACCCCTAAGGGGGTTAAAAAAAAGAACGAACTATTAGAAAATTCCTTAAAAATCGGATTTTGTAGTTATTTTTCAACTGATAACATATTTTAGTGTATTTTGTCATGCTGAATCGAATGGTACTAAGCAAATTATTTAAAACCCAGTAGTTCGTGAGATACTTCAAATTTTCCTAATTTGGCGATGTCTTCGGCGCAAAAACCTGAAATTTTCAATCCTTATCTATATATATAAAAGAAAGTCTGGATTTCGTATTAATCACAGCACAAAAAAAATCTACCGAACCAACAATCTTGAAAATTGGGGTAAAAATACTTCTTATAACGTCGAGTGCCGCTAAGAAGGGATTTTTGAAAATTCCACCCCTAAGGGGGTTAAAAAAAAGAACGAGCTATTAGAAAATTCCTTAAAAATCGGATTTTGTAGTTATTTTTCAACTGGTAACATATTTTAGTGTATTTTTTCATGCTAAATCGAATGGTACTAAGCAAATTATTTTAAACCCAGTAGTTCGTGAGATACTTCAAATTTTCCTAATTTGGCGATGTCTTCGGCGCAAAAACCTGAAATTTTCAATCCTTATCTATATATATAAAAGAAAGTCTGGATTTCGTATTAATCGCAGCACAAAAAAATCTACCGAACCAACAATCTTGAAAATTGGGGTAAAAATACTTCTTATAACGTCGAGTGCCGCTAAGAAGGGATTTTTGAAAATTCCACCCCTAAGGGGGTTAAAAAAAAGAACGAGCTATTAGAAAATTCCTTAAAAATCGGATTTTGTAGTTATTTTTCAACTGGTAACATATTTTAGTGTATTTTTTCATGCTAAATCGAATGGTACTAAGCAAATTATTTTAAACCCAGTAGTTCGTGAGATACTTCAAATTTTCCTAATTTGGCGATGTCTTCGGCGCAAAAACCTGAAATTTTCAATCCTTATCTATATATATAAAAGAAAGTCTGGATTTCGTATTAATCACAGCACAAAAAAATCTACCGAACCAACAATCTTGAAAATTGGGGTAAAAATACTTCTTATAACGTCGAGTGCCGCTAAGAAGGGATTTTTGAAAATTCCACCCCTAAAGGGGTTAAAAAAAAGAACGAACTATTAGAAAATTCTTTAGAAATCGGATTTTGTAGTTATTTTTCAACTGATAACATATTTTAGTGTATTTTTTCATGCTGAATCGAATATTACTAAGCAAATTATTTTAAAACCAGTAGTTCGTGAGATACTTCAAATTTTCCTAATTTGGCGATGTCTTCGGCGCAAAAACCTGAAATTTTCAATCCTTATCTATATATATAAAAGAAAGTCTGGATTTCGTATTAATCACAGCACAAAAAAATCTACCGAACCAACAATCTTGAAAATTGGGGTAAAAATACTTCTTATAACGTCGAGTGCCGCTAAGAAGGGATTTTTGAAAATTCCACCCCTAAGGGGGTTAAAAAAAAGTACGAACTATTAGAAAATTCCTTAAAAATCGGATTTTGTAGTTATTTTTCAACTGATAACATATTTTAGTGTATTTTGTCATGCTGAATCGAATGGTACTAAGCAAATTATTTTAAACCCAGTAGTTCGTGAGATACTTCAAATTTTCCTAATTTGGCGATGTCTTCGGCGCAAAAACCTGAAATTTTCAATCCTTATCTATATATATGTTACAGGCCAAACCCGATTTTAGGCCAAACTAGATTGGCCTAGTCCAAACTAGTCTATCCTAACGCCCATCGGATAAACTAGCAGAAATCGGAGAAACACCAACTCATGTCATGGACGAACTGAATCTAAAGTTTGATGGAAATTTGATGGTATTAGTTATTAAGATAAAGCTGATGCGTAAATCGTAAAAAAACGCAAAACAGCAGCGCCACCTGATGAGCGATTTACACCAAAAACTAATCAGCATCAATTTAGATCAGAGACTACCTGAATATAAATTTTTATTAAATTTCGTTCATTAGTTCTTCAGCCGCGTCCCCACAGCCTGCGGTAGCGTATAACAGGGGTGCTGCACCCGTACTGCCGAATGCCCTCTTCCTTTTCGAACGAACTTCGAAGCGAACAAAATTTAAATCGTAGCAAGCGTGCTGAGCACGCACCGCCGAATGCAACCCTCCTTTTCGAAAGAACCTCGAAGCGAACGAAATTCGAACTATATCCCCGCTGTCCACGCCAGTCCGATAGCGGGCGAAGCCAGCAAGTTTTAACTAAGCCATGTTATATTAGTTCCTAATTCCAACACCAGGGAGCGTACTCTATTATTAACAAAACTGTATCTGAACGGAACTCCGTTAAACAACCTATTAGTAGATATGTTACTTGAGGTCGCGTTGCTTTAAAACTTAGAATTTCCGTTATACTTCCTGATTTTGTTCGCAACCGCATCCTCTTTCACTCTAAAATGTAACTTTTTTTATAAATTTATATCATATGCCTTAAACTATCACAAAGTTTCAAAAAGTTCCAGCAAGAATATAACATTTTTACAAAAATTACTATTAGAAAATAGTGGTATTTCGATGCAGAATCCTTTTTCTTAAATATTTATCATCATGTTTTTTTTCTCTTCGAGGTTCGTCCGCTTCAACATACGTCCGTTTCAAGATTTTATATAAAAGAAGGGGCCCGATAGCGGGCGAAGCCGGCTGGTTTGAACTAAATCGCATCCAAATTCCAACACCAGAGTTTCGCGTTATATTAGTTACACATTAGTCCGTTATATTAGTCGCGTTATATTAGTCCTACATACGTACGTACATACGTACGTACATAAGTATGTACATACGTACGTACATACGTACGTACATACGTACGTACATACGTACATACATACGTACATGGTTACAAGCACACACACAGAATCTGCAAGCACATTAGCTCTCAGGCTTTGATAGTCTGTGAGCTAAAATCGCGTCAAATTTCATCGGTCCAGGCTAAATTAGATCAAAACTAGAAAGTTGGCACCGTGGCGGTCTTTAGATTCAATAAAATCACGCCAAATTGAATTGGCCTAGGAAAATCTAGTTCGGCCTAGGATAAACTAGTTAACCCATTTTCGGCCAAAGGTTCGTATACGAAACATTTCGATAAATATTTTTTTTTAACACTCTGACACATTTTTTTCAAGAATTTTATTTTTCTTCTATTTTTTAAGGCTTTTGAAGACATCCATAAAATATTAGTAATTCAATTGGAGTAAACACTTTCTCTTAAAAAATTTTCAAAATACGCCAGAGTTTTAATTTGAAACGCCTTTGAAAAATTCGACTTTTTAAAAATATATTATTATTCCAATTGAAATGAATTATATGTTTTTAAAATAGATTAAAGTTGCAAATTCTGTATATGAAATAAGAATAAAACAAAAGTCATAAAAATATTATTCATATTCATATTATTCATTATAAGAAATAATATTTTATATTATTATATAAAATATTATTTCTTATATAAAATATTATTTTTCATGCACGAATCCTTTTTGTGTCTTAATGTATGTAATTTAAGCATATTTCAATAAAAATAATGCTACATTTTATAAAATTTCTGTGCTTGGCCTAAAATGGGTTAAAACCAATGAATAGCAGGCTAAACTAGTTCATCCTAATGACAGTTCGGCCAAACTAGTTTGGCCTAGGAAAATCTAGTTTATCCGATGGGCGTTCGGATGGACTAGTTTGGCCTAGGAAAAACTAGTTTATCCGATGGCCGTTCGGATAGACTAGTTTGGCCTAGGAATAACTAGTTTATCCTATGGGCGTCAGGATAGACTAGTTTGGCCTAGGAAAAACTAGTTTATCCGATGGGCGTTAGGATAGACTAGTTTGGACTAGGCCAATCTAGTTTGGCCTAAAATCGGGTTTGGCCTGTAACATATATATAGATAAGGATTGAAAATTTCAGGTTTTTGCGCCGAAGACATCGCCAAATTAGGAAAATTTGAAGTATCTCACGAACTACTGGGTTTAAAATAATTTGCTTAGTACCATTCGATTCAGCATGACAAAATACACTAAAATATGTTATCAGTTGAAAAATAACTACAAAATCCGATTTTTAAGGAATTTTCTAATAGTTCGTACTTTTTTTTAACCCCCTTAGGGGTGGAATTTTCAAAAATCCCTTCTTAGCGGCACTCGACGTTATAAGAAGTATTTTTACCCCAATTTTCAAGATTGTTGGTTCGGTAGATTTTTTTGTGCTGTGATTAATACGAAATCCAGACTTTCTTTTATATATATAGATAAGGATTGAAAATTTCAGGTTTTTGCGCCGAAGACATCGCCAAATTAGGAAAATTTGAAGTATCTCACGAACTACTGGGTTTAAAATAATTTGCTTAGTACCATTCGATTTAGCATGAAAAAATACACTAAAATATGTTACCAGTTGAAAAATAACTACAAAATCCGATTTTTAAGGAATTTTCTAATAGCTCGTTCTTTTTTTTAACCCCCTTAGGGGTGGAATTTTCAAAAATCCCTTCTTAGCGGCACTCGACGTTATAAGAAGTATTTTTACCCCAATTTTCAAGATTGTTGGTTCGGTAGATTTTTTTGTGCTGTGATTAATACGAAATCCAGACTTTCTTTTATATATATAGATAAGGATTGAAAATTTCAGGTTTTTGCGCCGAAGACATCGCCAAATTAGGAAAATTTGAAGTATCTCACGAACTACTGGTTTTAAAATAATTTGCTTAGTAATATTCGATTCAGCATGAAAAAATACACTAAAATATGTTATCAGTTGAAAAATAACTACAAAATCCGATTTCTAAAGAATTTTCTAATAGTTCGTTCTTTTTTTTAACCCCTTTAGGGGTGGAATTTTCAAAAATCCCTTCTTAGCGGCACTCGACGTTATAAGAAGTATTTTTACCCCAATTTTCAAGATT
Organism: Maratus speculifer; assembly: GCA_964019185.1. NCBI lineage: Eukaryota > Metazoa > Arthropoda > Arachnida > Araneae > Salticidae > Maratus > Maratus speculifer. Next base: position 46,710,424 of record OZ025290.1, on the reverse strand, counting down.
GTTGGTTCGGTAGATTTTTTTGTGCTGTGATTAATACGAAATCCAGACTTTCTTTTATATATATAGATAAGGATTGAAAATTTCAGGTTTTTGCGCCGAAGACATCGCCAAATTAGGAAAATTTGAAGTATCTCACGAACTACTGGGTTTAAAATAATTTGCTTAGTACCATTCGATTTAGCATGAAAAAATACACTAAAATATGTTACCAGTTGAAAAATAACTACAAAATCCGATTTTTAAGGAATTTTCTAATAGCTCGTTCTTTTTTTTAACCCCCTTAGGGGTGGAATTTTCAAAAATCCCTTCTTAGCGGCACTCGACGTTATAAGAAGTATTTTTACCCCAATTTTCAAGATTGTTGGTTCGGTAGATTTTTTTGTGCTGCGATTAATACGAAATCCAGACTTTCTTTTATATATATAGATAAGGATTGAAAATTTCAGGTTTTTGCGCCGAAGACATCGCCAAATTAGGAAAATTTGAAGTATCTCACGAACTACTGGGTTTAAAATAATTTGCTTAGTACCATTCGATTTAGCATGAAAAAATACACTAAAATATGTTACCAGTTGAAAAATAACTACAAAATCCGATTTTTAAGGAATTTTCTAATAGCTCGTTCTTTTTTTTAACCCCCTTAGGGGTGGAATTTTCAAAAATCCCTTCTTAGCGGCACTCGACGTTATAAGAAGTATTTTTACCCCAATTTTCAAGATTGTTGGTTCGGTAGATTTTTTTTGTGCTGTGATTAATACGAAATCCAGACTTTCTTTTATATATATAGATAAGGATTGAAAATTTCAGGTTTTTGCGCCGAAGACATCGCCAAATTAGGAAAATTTGAAGTATCTCACGAACTACTGGGTTTAAAATAATTTGCTTAGTACCATTCGATTCAGCATGACAAAATACACTAAAATATGTTATCAGTTGAAAAATAACTACAAAATCCGATTTTTAAGGAATTTTCTAATAGTTCGTTCTTTTTTTTAACCCCCTTAGGGGTGGAATTTTCAAAAATCCCTTCTTAGCGGCACTCGACGTTATAAGAAGTATTTTTACCCCAATTTTCAAGATTGTTGGTTCGGCAGATTTTTTTGTGCTGTGATTAATACGAAATCCAGACTTTCTTTTATATATATAGATAAGGATTGAAAATTTCAGGTTTTTGCGCCGAAGACATCGCCAAATTAGGAAAATTTGAAGTATCTCACGAACTACTGGGTTTAAAATAATTTGCTTAGTAATATTCGATTCAGCATGAAAAAATACACTAAAATATGTTATCAGTTGAAAAATAACTACAAAATCCGATTTCTAAAGAATTTTCTAATAGTTCGTTCTTTTTTTTAACCCCCTTAGGGGTGGAATTTTCAAAAATCCCTTCTTAGCGGCACTCGACGTTATAAGAAGTATTTTTACCCCAATTTTCAAGATTGTTGGTTCGGTAGATTTTTTTGTGCTGTGATTAATACGAAATCCAGACTTTCTTTTACATATATAGATAAGGATTGAAAATTTCAGGTTTTTGCGCCGAAGACATCGCCAAATTAGGAAAATTTGAAGTATCTCACGAACTACTGGGTTTAAAATATTTTGCTTAGTACCATTCGATTCAGCATGACAAAATACACTAAAATATGTTATCAGTTGAAAAATAACTACAAAATCCGATTTTTAAGGAATTTTCTAATAGTTCGTTCTTTTTTTTAACCCCCTTAGGGGTGGAATTTTCAAAAATCCCTTCTTAGCGGCACTCGACGTTATAAAAAGTATTTTTACCCCAATTTTCAAGATTGTTGGTTCGGCAGATTTTTTTGTGCTGTGATTAATACGAAATCCAGACTTTCTTTTATATATATAGATAAGGATTGAAATTTTCAGGTTTTTGCGCCGAAGACATCGCCAAATTAGCAAAATTTGAAGTATCTCACGAACTACAGGTTTTAAAATAATTTGCTTAGTAATATTCGATTCAGCATGAAAAAATACACTAAAATATGTTATCAGTTGAAAAATAACTACAAAATCCGATTTCTAAAGAATTTTCTAATAGTTCGTTCTTTTTTTTAACCCCTTTAGGGGTGGAATTTTCAAAAATCCCTTCTTAGCGGCACTCGACGTTATAAGAAGTATTTTTACCCCAATTTTCAAGATTGTTGGATCGGTAGATTTTTTTGTGCTGTGATTAATACGAAATCCAGACTTTCTTTTATATATATAGATAAGGATTGAAAATTTCAGGTTTTTGCGCCGAAGACATCGCCAAATTAGGAAAATTTGAAGTATCTCACGAACTACTGGGTTTAAAATAATTTGCTTAGTACCATTCGATTTAGCATGAAAAAATACACTAAAATATGTTACCAGTTGAAAAATAACTACAAAATCCGATTTTTAAGGAATTTTCTAATAGCTCGTTCTTTTTTTTAACCCCCTTAGGGGTGGAATTTTCAAAAATCCCTTCTTAGCGGCACTCGACGTTATAAGAAGTATTTTTACCCCAATTTTCAAGATTGTTGGTTCGGTAGATTTTTTTTGTGCTGTGATTAATACGAAATCCAGACTTTCTTTTATATATATAGATAAGGATTGAAAATTTCAGGTTTTTGCGCCGAAGACATCGCCAAATTAGGAAAATTTGAAGTATCTCACGAACTACTGGGTTTAAAATAATTTGCTTAGTACCATTCGATTCAGCATGACAAAATACACTAAAATATGTTATCAGTTGAAAAATAACTACAAAATCCGATTTTTAAGGAATTTTCTAATAGTTCGTTCTTTTTTTAACCCCCTTAGGGGTGGAATTTTCAAAAATCCCTTCTTAGCGGCACTCGACGTTATAAGAAGTATTTTTACCCCAATTTTCAAGATTGTTGGTTCGGCAGATTTTTTTGTGCTGTGATTAATACGAAATCCAGACTTTCTTTTATATATATAGATAAGGATTGAAAATTTCAGGTTTTTGCGCCGAAGACATCGCCAAATTAGGAAAATTTGAAGTATCTCACGAACTACTGGGTTTAAAATAATTTGCTTAGTAATATTCGATTCAGCATGAAAAAATACACTAAAATATGTTATCAGTTGAAAAATAACTACAAAATCCGATTTCTAAAGAATTTTCTAATAGTTCGTTCTTTTTTTTAACCCCCTTAGGGGTGGAATTTTCAAAAATCCCTTCTTAGCGGCACTCGACGTTATAAGAAGTATTTTTACCCCAATTTTCAAGATTGTTGGTTCGGTAGATTTTTTTGTGCTGTGATTAATACGAAATCCAGACTTTCTTTTACATATATAGATAAGGATTGAAAATTTCAGGTTTTTGCGCCGAAGACATCGCCAAATTAGGAAAATTTGAAGTATCTCACGAACTACTGGGTTTAAAATATTTTGCTTAGTACCATTCGATTCAGCATGACAAAATACACTAAAATATGTTATCAGTTGAAAAATAACTACAAAATCCGATTTTTAAGGAATTTTCTAATAGTTCGTTCTTTTTTTTAACCCCCTTAGGGGTGGAATTTTCAAAAATCCCTTCTTAGCGGCACTCGACGTTATAAGAAGTATTTTTACCCCAATTTTCAAGATTGTTGGTTCGGCAGATTTTTTTGTGCTGTGATTAATACGAAATCCAGACTTTCTTTTATATATATAGATAAGGATTGAAATTTTCAGGTTTTTGCGCCGAAGACATCGCCAAATTAGGAAAATTTGAAGTATCTCACGAACTACTGGTTCTAAAATAATTTGCTTAGTAATATTCGATTCAGCATGAAAAAATACACTAAAATATGTTATCAGTTGAAAAATAACTACAAAATCCGATTTTTAAGTAATTTTCTAATAGTTCGTTCTTTTTTTTAACCCCCTTAGGGGTGGAATTTTCAAAAATCCCTTCTTAGCGGCACTCGACGTTATAAGAAGTATTTTTACCCCAATTTTCAAGATTGTTGGTTCGGCAGATTTTTTTGTGCTGTGATTAATACGAAATCCAGACTTTCTTTTATATATATAGATAAGGATTGAAAATTTCAGGTTTTTGCGCCGAAGACATCGCCAAATTAGGAAAATTTGAAGTATCTCACGAACTACTGGGTTTAAAATAATTTGCTTAGTAATATTCGATTCAGCATGAAAAAATACACTAAAATATGTTATCAGTTGAAAAATAACTACAAAATCCGATTTCTAAAGAATTTTCTAATAGTTCGTTCTTTTTTTTAACCCCCTTAGGGGTGGAATTTTCAAAAATCCCTTCTTAGCGGCACTCGACGTTATAAGAAGTATTTTTACCCCAATTTTCAAGATTGTTGGTTCGGTAGATTTTTTTTGTGCTGTGATTAATACGAAATCCAGACTTTCTTTTATATATATAGATAAGGATTGAAAATTTCAGGTTTTTGCGCCGAAGACATCGCCAAATTAGGAAAATTTGAAGTATCTCACGAACTACTGGGTTTAAAATAATTTGCTTAGTACCATTCGATTCAGCATGACAAAATACACTAAAATATGTTATCAGTTGAAAAATAACTACAAAATCCGATTTTTAAGGAATTTTCTAATAGTTCGTTCTTTTTTTAACCCCCTTAGGGGTGGAATTTTCAAAAATCCCTTCTTAGCGGCACTCGACGTTATAAGAAGTATTTTTACCCCAATTTTCAAGATTGTTGGTTCGGCAGATTTTTTTGTGCTGTGATTAATACGAAATCCAGACTTTCTTTTATATATATAGATAAGGATTGAAAATTTCAGGTTTTTGCGCCGAAGACATCGCCAAATTAGGAAAATTTGAAGTATCTCACGAACTACTGGGTTTAAAATAATTTGCTTAGTACCATTCGATTTAGCATGAAAAAATACACTAAAATATGTTACCAGTTGAAAAATAACTACAAAATCCGATTTTTAAGGAATTTTCTAATAGCTCGTTCTTTTTTTTAACCCCCTTAGGGGTGGAATTTTCAAAAATCCCTTCTTAGCGGCACTCGACGTTATAAGAAGTATCTTTACCCCAATTTTCAAGATTGTTGGTTCGGTAGATTTTTTTGTGCTGTGATTAATACGAAATCCAGACTTTCTTTTATATATATATATAAGGATTGAAAATTTCAGGTTTTTGCGCCGAAGACATCGCCAAATTAGGAAAATTTGAAGTATCTCACGAACTACTGGGTTTAAAATAATTTGCTTAGTACCATTCGATTCAGCATGACAAAATACACTAAAATATGTTATCAGTTGAAAAATAACTACAAAATCCGATTTTTAAGGAATTTTCTAATAGTTCGTTCTTTTTTTTAACCCCCTTAGGGGTGGAATTTTCAAAAATCCCTTCTTAGCGGCACCCGACGTTATAAGAAGTATTTTTACCCCAATTTTCAAGATTGTTGGTTCGGTAGATTTTTTTGTGCTGTGATTAATACGAAATCCAGACTTTCTTTTATATATATAGATAAGGATTGAAAATTTCAGGTTTTTGCGCCGAAGACATCGCCAAATTAGGAAAATTTGAAGTATCTCACGAACTACTGGGTTTAAAATAATTTGCTTAGTACCATTCGATTCAGCATGACAAAATACACTAAAATATGTTATCAGTTGAAAAATAACTACAAAATCCGATTTTTAAGTAATTTTCTAATAGTTCGTTCTTTTTTTTAACCCCCTTAGGGGTGGAATTTTCAAAAATCCCTTCTTAGCGGCACTCGACGTTATAAGAAGTATTTTTACCCCAATTTTCAAGATTGTTGGTTCGGCAGATTTTTTTGTGCTGTGATTAATACGAAATCCAGACTTTCTTTTATATATATAGATAAGGATTGAAATTTTCAGGTTTTTGCGCCGAAGACATCGCCAAATTAGGAACATTTGAAGTATCTCACGAACTACTGGTTTTAAAATAATTTGCTTAGTAATATTCGATTCAGCATGAAAAAATACACTAAAATATGTTATCAGTTGAAAAATAACTACAAAATCCGAATTCTAAAGAATTTTCTAATAGTTCGTTCTTTTTTTTAACCCCTTTAGGGGTGGAATTTTCAAAAATCCCTTCTTAGCGGCACTCGACGTTATAAGAAGTATTTTTACCCCAATTTTCAAGATTGTTGGTTCGGTAGATTTTTTTGTGCTGTGATTAATACGAAATCCAGACTTTCTTTTATATATATATATAAGGATTGAAAATTTCAGGTTTTTGCGCCGAAGACATCGCCAAATTAGGAAAATTTGAAGTATCTCACGAACTACTGGGTTTAAAATAATTTGCTTAGTACCATTCGATTTAGCATGAAAAAATACACTAAAATATGTTACCAGTTGAAAAATAACTACAAAATCCGATTTTTAAGGAATTTTCTAATAGCTCGTTCTTTTTTTTAACCCCCTTAGGGGTGGAATTTTCAAAAATCCCTTCTTAGCGGCACTCGACGTTATAAGAAGTATCTTTACCCCAATTTTCAAGATTGTTGGTTCGGTAGATTTTTTTGTGCTGTGATTAATACGAAATCCAGACTTTCTTTTATATATATATATAAGGATTGAAAATTTCAGGTTTTTGCGCCGAAGACATCGCCAAATTAGGAAAATTTGAAGTATCTCACGAACTACTGGGTTTAAAATAATTTGCTTAGTACCATTCGATTTAGCATGAAAAAATACACTAAAATATGTTACCAGTTGAAAAATAACTACAAAATCCGATTTTTAAGGAATTTTCTAATAGCTCGTTCTTTTTTTTAACCCCCTTAGGGGTGGAATTTTCAAAAATCCCTTCTTAGCGGCACTCGACGTTATAAGAAGTATTTTTACCCCAATTTTCAAGATTGTTGGTTCGGTAGATTTTTTTTGTGCTGTGATTAATACGAAATCCAGACTTTCTTTTATATATATAGATAAGGATTGAAAATTTCAGGTTTTTGCGCCGAAGACATCGCCAAATTAGGAAAATTTGAAGTATCTCACGAACTACTGGGTTTAAAATAATTTGCTTAGTACCATTCGATTCAGCATGACAAAATACACTAAAATATGTTATCAGTTGAAAAATAACTACAAAATCCGATTTTTAAGGAATTTTCTAATAGTTCGTTCTTTTTTTTTAACCCCCTTAGGGGTGGAATTTTCAAAAATCCCTTCTTAGCGGCACTCGACGTTATAAGAAGTATTTTTACCCCAATTTTCAAGATTGTTGGTTCGGCAGATTTTTTTTTGTGCTGTGATTAATACGAAATCCAGACTTTCTTTTATATATATAGATAAGGATTGAAAATTTCAGGTTTTTGCGCCGAAGACATCGCCAAATTAGGAAAATTTGAAGTATCTCACGAACTACTGGGTTTAAAATAATTTGCTTAGTAATATTCGATTCAGCATGAAAAAATACACTAAAATATGTTACCAGTTGAAAAATAACTACAAAATCCGATTTTTAAGGAATTTTCTAATAGCTCGTTCTTTTTTTTAACCCCCTTAGGGGTGGAATTTTCAAAAATCCCTTCTTAGCGGCACTCGACGTTATAAGAAGTATTTTTACCCCAATTTTCAAGATTGTAGGTTCGGTAGATTTTTTTTGTGCTGTGATTAATACGAAATCCAGACTTTCTTTTATATATATAGATAAGGATTGAAAATTTCAGGTTTTTGCGCCGAAGACATCGCCAAATTAGGAAAATTTGAAGTATCTCACGAACTACTGGGTTTAAAATAATTTGCTTAGTACCATTCGATTCAGCATGACAAAATACACTAAAATATGTTATCAGTTGAAAAATAACTACAAAATCCGATTTTTAAGGAATTTTCTAATAGTTCGTTCTTTTTTTTAACCCCCTTAGGGGTGGAATTTTCAAAAATCCCTTCTTAGCGGCACTCGACGTTATAAGAAGTATTTTTACCCCAATTTTCAAGATTGTTGGTTCGGCAGATTTTTTTTGTGCTGTGATTAATACGAAATCCAGACTTTCTTTTATATATATAGATAAGGATTGAAAATTTCAGGTTTTTGCGCCGAAGACATCGCCAAATTAGGAAAATTTGAAGTATCTACGAACTACTGGGTTTAAAATAATTTGCTTAGTAATATTCGATTCAGCATGAAAAAATACACTAAAATATGTTATCAGTTGAAAAATAACTACAAAATCCGATTTCTAAAGAATTTTCTAATAGTTCGTTCTTTTTTTTAACCCCCTTAGGGGTGGAATTTTCAAAAATCCCTTCTTAGCGGCACCCGACGTTATAAGAAGTATTTTTACCCCAATTTTCAAGATTGTTGGTTCGGTAGATTTTTTTGTGCTGTGATTAATACGAAATCCAGACTTTCTTTTATATATATAGACTAGCAGCCTTCGCCCGCTAAGCTGGTCAGATACTTTAAAATATTCTTGTATCAAACAAAATGCATCTAGTAATGGCTAAAAACATAATACCGAATTAAATAGCCCAAATAGTTGTATTAATCGTATAATCTCACATTATCCGGTTCAAAATATATATTGACGACATAATACACAAATGTTTAACTATTTTTTAGCAGATTTGCTATCTTGAATTTCGCGCTTCTACCTATAACCGCTGCAAAGATGTATCGAAATGTCTATTAGTGAAAAAGTCATGAAACGGTATTCCCTCAATGTAGAAAGTAGAAAAGGAGCAAGTAAGTGTAAAAATATAAAGGAGTTTAAGTAACAAAAATTAGAATTTTTTAGCAATTAGTACCAAAACAGCCAAAGAAATAAGAATTAAAAGCTGCCCTTGTGGCAAAAACAGGATCTTAAAGGATGATAAATGAGATTAATATTTTTTATTGAGTTTTTTCTTCGTTATTTAAATTCAGTTCCATAGTTTAACTATTATTAGAAGATATTTTGCTTAAATACGTTAAAGTACCTCCAGGAAGGGCAAGGGATGTGCATAATATGAATAAATGTAATAGGACTAAACAACGATATATCACATGAGGGGTGTCAGCTAAATTTAAAAAAATGCTCCCCCTGGGGGCAAAGTCGGGGAAGGGTCTTTGGAGGCGTATAACATAAAATATTAATCACAGAACTTTACAATGATATGTCACATGATTAGTGTCGACAAAAGTTTAAAAAAACAGGGTTCCAACTATCGTGTTATTCCCCCCCCCCCCCCCGAAAAACATCATCCTCTCTTTCTTTAGGATTTTCATGTATTATAAATACTATTTATCAAAAAGCTGCGCAAAAAAAAAGATTTAAAATGATAAAAAAATGCAAAATTAAAAAAAATTCGAAAATTGCCCCCGCCCGGGGGTTTGAATTGGGGAGGGGGAATGAAAGGTACATAATTTGAAAGAGTTGTCCGAATGCTTTAAAACGATATACCACATGACGGGTCCAAAAAAAGTTTCAAAATTTTCGACCCCCACTTTAGCCCCCCTACTATTCAACACCTCTCAGGGCTGGAAATTTTAAAATCGCTGAAACCCACGTTTAATTACTTTTATAATAGATTTGTTTGCTGTAATTTCACGTTCCTACTTAAAACGGCCGCTGAGATGTGCCAAATGCTCTAAATTTTTCGAACCCCTTTTAACTCCCTTATGGGGGTAATTTTTAAAATTTCTGAAATATGTATTTAATTTTTTAGTACATTTCACGTTCGTACCTATAACGACTGCTGAGATGTAGCAAGATTTCAAAAATTTTCGACCCCCCCCATTTAACCCCTTTAGGGAGGGGGGGGGGTATTTTCAAAAATCTTATCTTAGTGCACGCTTGCATCGTAAGAAGTATATTTTCCCCAATTTTCATGCATCTAGGTTCAGTAGTTTGGACTGTGCCTTGATTATCAGTCAGTCAGAACAAACTATTTTATATAAGTATAGACTATTATTGGCATTTTAGTAAAGATCCCTAATTTTTAAATATATATATATAATATAGCCTATGTTAATCAGAAATAGTGTAGCTTTCCAACGGTGAAAGAATCTTTCAAATCCGTCAAGTAGTTTTGGAGCCTATTCAATTCAAAAAACAAACAATCAAATCTTTCCTCTTTATAATATTGGTATAGATGTGACGTCATTATCTACCGATTTTTATTAGTTACATATATCCATGCCTCTTGTTTTTTTAACAAATACTTCAAAATTCCTATGTTATTTAAAATATAAAGTCGGTACTTCTAGGTTATCCCGTCGACCAATTTCGCCAAATTATACAAATCGCCAAACTAATAGCCAAATTATACATGTTGACATAATTTTTATTTTAAATAACGAAAAAACAAATAATTAGTAGAATATTAATAAAAATATTAATAAAAAGTCGAAATAAAAATCACTTAATGACATTTTAAACACGTTAATCGCATTTAATGTCATTGAATGTGACATTCACGATCATCCATTATTTGCATTTAATCTTATAGTTTGGCGATAATTTTTTGGTCGACGGGATAACCTAGAAGTACCATAAAGTCATATTTTTCCAATTCAAATATTTTATTAATAATTTAATTCTTCCTCGTTCACTTTACTTCAAATTATGTCGCCATTTTTCACAGAGAACCTCTTATTAACATAACCAATGTTCGTGCGTCTTATATAATAAAATAATTTTTTTTTCCAAGTATGACGTCATATTTATTTTCCTTTGAATTCTTTCTATTTTAATTTTTCACGTGGATACTGTTCAACTGAAAATTAATTGCCGAGGAGAAATTATTATTCCCGATTTTGATTTTCTTGGCAACAGTGAAAAAAAAGTGGTTATTTTCTATCGGAAAAATGTTAATTGATTCTGTATGAAAAATGATGAAATTTTGAATTATTAAGGAAAATATTTGAAAAATCATTTAAAAATTAGCCTATGTTCATCGGAAATAGTGTAGCTTTCTAACGGTGAAAGAATTTTTCAAATTCGTCAAGTAGCTTCGGAGCCTATTCAATTCAAACAAACAAACAATCAAATCTTTCCTCTTTATAATATTAGTATAGATAAGGATTGAAAATTTCAGGTTTTTGCGCCGAAGACATCGCCAAATTAGGAAAATTTGAAGTATCTCACGAACTACTGGGTTTAAAATAATTTGCTTAGTACCATTCGATTCAGCATGACAAAATACACTAAAATATGTTATCAGTTGAAAAATAACTACAAAATCCGATTTTTAAGTAATTTTCTAATAGTTCGTTCTTTTTTTTAACCCCCTTAGGGGTGGAATTTTCAAAAATCCCTTCTTAGCGGCACTCGACGTTATAAGAAGTATTTTTACCCCAATTTTCAAGATTGTTGGTTCGGCAGATTTTTTTGTGCTGTGATTAATACGAAATCCAGACTTTCTTTTATATATATAGATAAGGATTGAAATTTTCAGGTTTTTGCGCCGAAGACATCGCCAAATTAGGAACATTTGAAGTATCTCACGAACTACTGGTTTTAAAATAATTTGCTTAGTAATATTCGATTCAGCATGAAAAAATACACTAAAATATGTTATCAGTTGAAAAATAACTACAAAATCCGATTTCTAAAGAATTTTCTAATAGTTCGTTCTTTTTTTTAACACCTTTAGGGGTGGAATTTTCAAAAATCCCTTCTTAGCGGCACTCGACGTTATAAGAAGTATTTTTACCCCAATTTTCAAGATTGTTGGTTCGGTAGATTTTTTCGTGCTGTGATTAATACGAAATCCAGACTTTCTTTTATATATATATATAAGGATTGAAAATTTCAGGTTTTTGCGCCGAAGACATCGCCAAATTAGGAAAATTTGAAGTATCTCACGAACTACTGGGTTTAAAATAATTTGCTTAGTACCATTCGATTTAGCATGAAAAAATACACTAAAATATGTTACCAGTTGAAAAATAACTACAAAATCCGATTTTTAAGGAATTTTCTAATAGCTCGTTCTTTTTTTTAACCCCCTTAGGGGTGGAATTTTCAAAAATCCCTTCTTAGCGGCACTCGACGTTATAAGAAGTATTTTTACCCCAATTTTCAAGATTGTTGGTTCGGCAGATTTTTTTGTGCTGTGATTAATACGAAATCCAGACTTTCTTTTATATATATATATAAGGATTGAAAATTTCAGGTTTTTGCGCCGAAGACATCGCCAAATTAGGAACATTTGAAGTATCTCACGAACTACTGGTTTTAAAATAATTTGCTTAGTAATATTCGATTCAGCATGAAAAAATACACTAAAATATGTTATCAGTTGAAAAATAACTACAAAATCCGATTTCTAAAGAATTTTCTAATAGTTCGTTCTTTTTTTTAACCCCTTTAGGGGTGGAATTTTCAAAAATCCCTTCTTAGCGGCACTCGACGTTATAAGAAGTATTTTTACCCCAATTTTCAAGATTGTTGGTTCGGTAGATTTTTTTGTGCTGTGATTAATACGAAATCCAGACTTTCTTTTATATATATATATAAGGATTGAAAATTTCAGGTTTTTGCGCCGAAGACATCGCCAAATTAGGAAAATTTGAAGTATCTCACGAACTACTGGGTTTAAAATAATTTGCTTAGTACCATTCGATTTAGCATGAAAAAATACACTAAAATATGTTACCAGTTGAAAAATAACTACAAAATCCGATTTTTAAGGAATTTTCTAATAGCTCGTTCTTTTTTTTAACCCCCTTAGGGGTGGAATTTTCAAAAATCCCTTCTTAGCGGCACTCGACGTTATAAGAAGTATTTTTACCCCAATTTTCAAGATTGTTGGTTCGGTAGATTTTTTTGTGCTGTGATTAATACGAAATCCAGACTTTCTTTTATATATATATATATAAGGATTGAAAATTTCAGGTTTTTGCGCCGAAGACATCGCCAAATTAGGAAAATTTGAAGTATCTCACGAACTACTGGGTTTAAAATAATTTGCTTAGTACCATTCGATTTAGCATGAAAAAATACACTAAAATATGTTACCAGTTGAAAAATAACTACAAAATCCGATTTTTAAGGAATTTTCTAATAGCTCGTTCTTTTTTTTAACCCCCTTAGGGGTGGAATTTACAAAAATCCCTTCTTAGCGGCACTCGACGTTATAAGAAGTATTTTTACCCCAATTTTCAAGATTGTTGGTTCGGTAGATTTTTTTTGTGCTGTGATTAATACGAAATCCAGACTTTCTTTTATATATATAGATAAGGATTGAAAATTTCAGGTTTTTGCGCCGAAGACATCGCCAAATTAGGAAAATTTGAAGTATCTCACGAACTACTGGGTTTAAAATAATTTGCTTAGTACCATTCGATTCAGCATGACAAAATACACTAAAATATGTTATCAGTTGAAAAATAACTACAAAATCCGATTTTTAAGGAATTTTCTAATAGTTCGTTCTTTTTTTTAACCCCCTTAGGGGTGGAATTTTCAAAAATCCCTTCTTAGCGGCACTCGACGTTATAAGAAGTATTTTTACCCCAATTTTCAAGATTGTTGGTTCGGCAGATTTTTTTGTGCTGTGATTAATACGAAATCCAGACTTTCTTTTATATATATAGATAAGGATTGAAATTTTCAGGTTTTTGCGCCGAAGACATCGCCAAATTAGGAAAATTTGAAGTATCTCACGAACTACTGGTTTTAAAATAATTTGCTTAGTAATATTCGATTCAGCATGAAAAAATACACTAAAATATGTTATCAGTTGAAAAATAACTACAAAATCCGATTTCTAAGGAATTTTCTAATAGTTCGTTCTTTTTTTTAACCCCTTTAGGGGTGGAATTTTCAAAAATCCCTTCTTAGCGGCACCCGACGTTATAAGAAGTATTTTTACCCCAATTTTCAAGATTGTACACATGATTAGTGTCGACAAAAGTTTAAAAAAACAGGGTTCCAACTATCGTGTTATTCCCCCCCCCCGAAAAACATCATCCTCTCTTTCTTTAGGATTTTCATGTATTATAAATACTATTTATCAAAAAGCTGCGCAAAAAAAAAAGATTTAAAATGATAAAAAAATGCAAAATTAAAAAAAATTCGAAAATTGCCCCCGCCCGGGGGTTTGAATTGGGGAGGGGGAATGAAAGGTACATAATTTGAAAGAGTTGTCCGAATGCTTTAAAACGATATACCACATGACGGGTCCAAAAAAAGTTTCAAAATTTTCGACCCCCACTTTAGCCCCCTACTATTCAACACCTCTCAGGGCTGGAAATTTTAAAATCGCTGAAACCCACGTTTAATTACTTTTATAATAGATTTGTTTGCTGTAATTTCACGTTCCTACTTAAAACGGCCGCTGAGATGTGCCAAATGCTCTAAATTTTTCGAACCCCTTTTAACTCCCTTATGGGGGTAATTTTTAAAATTTCTGAACTATGTATTTAATTTTTTTAGTACATTTCACGTTCGTACCTATAACGACTGCTGAGATGTAGCAAGATTTCAAAAATTTTCGACCCCCCCCATTTAACCCCTTTAGGGAGGGGGGGGGTATTTTCAAAAATCTTATCTTAGTGCACGCTTGCATCGTAAGAAGTATATTTTCCCCAATTTTCATGCATCTAGGTTCAGTAGTTTGGACTGTGCCTTGATTATCAGTCAGTCAGAACAAACTATTTTATATAAGTATAGACTATTATTGGCATTTTAGTAAAGATCCCTAATTTTTAAATATATATATATAATATAGCCTATGTTAATCAGAAATAGTGTAGCTTTCCAACGGTGAAAGAATCTTTCAAATCCGTCAAGTAGTTTTGGAGCCTATTCAATTCAAAAAACAAACAATCAAATCTTTCCTCTTTATAATATTGGTATAGATGTGACGTCATTATCTACCGATTTTTATTAGTTACATATATCCATGCCTCTTGTTTTTTTAACAAATACTTCAAAATTCCTATGTTATTTAAAATATAAAGTCGGTACTTCTAGGTTATCCCGTCGACCAATTTCGCCAAATTATACAAATCGCCAAACTTGAAAATTTGAAGTATCTCACGAACTACTGGGTTTAAAATAATTTGCTTAGTACCATTCGATTCAGCATGACAAAATACACTAAAATATGTTATCAGTTGAAAAATAACTACAAAATCCGATTTTTAAGGAATTTTCTAATAGTTCGTTCTTTTTTTTAACCCCCTTAGGGGTGGAATTTTCAAAAATCCCTTCTTAGCGGCACTCGACGTTATAAGAAGTATTTTTACCCCAATTTTCAAGATTGTTGGTTCGGCAGATTTTTTTTGTGCTGTGATTAATACGAAATCCAGACTTTCTTTTATATATATAGATAAGGATTGAAAATTTCAGGTTTTTGCGCCGAAGACATCGCCAAATTAGGAAAATTTGAAGTATCTCACGAACTACTGGGTTTAAAATAATTTGCTTAGTAATATTCGATTCAGCATGAAAAAATACACTAAAATATGTTATCAGTTGAAAAATAACTACAAAATCCGATTTCTAAAGAATTTTCTAATAGTTCGTTCTTTTTTTTAACCCCCTTAGGGGTGGAATTTACAAAAATCCCTTCTTAGCGGCACTTGACGTTATAAGAAGTATTTTTACCCCAATTTTCAAGATTGTTGGTTCGGTAGATTTTTTTGTGCTGTGATTAATACGAAATCCAGACTTTCTTTTACATATATAGATAAGGATTGAAAATTTCAGGTTTTTGCGCCGAAGACATCGCCAAATTAGGAAAATTTGAAGTATCTCACGAACTACTGGGTTTAAAATAATTTGCTTAGTACCATTCGATTCAGCATGACAAAATACACTAAAATATGTTATCAGTTGAAAAATAACTACAAAATCCGATTTTTAAGGAATTTTCTAATAGTTCGTTCTTTTTTTTAACCCCCTTAGGGGTGGAATTTTCAAAAATCCCTTCTTAGCGGCACTCGACGTTATAAGAAGTATTTTTACCCCAATTTTCAAGATTGTTGGTTCGGCAGATTTTTTTGTGCTGTGATTAATACGAAATCCAGACTTTCTTTTATATATATAGATAAGGATTGAAATTTTCAGGTTTTTGCGCCGAAGACATCGCCAAATTAGGAAAATTTGAAGTATCTCACGAACTACTGGTTTTAAAATAATTTGCTTAGTAATATTCGATTCAGCATGAAAAAATACACTAAAATATGTTATCAGTTGAAAAATAACTACAAAATCCGATTTCTAAGGAATTTTCTAATAGTTCGTTCTTTTTTTTAACCCCTTTAGGGGTGGAATTTTCAAAAATCCCTTCTTAGCGGCACCCGACGTTATAAGAAGTATTTTTACCCCAATTTTCAAGATTGTTGGTTCGGTAGATTTTTTTGTGCTGTGATTAATACGAAATCCAGACTTTCTTTTATATATATAGATAAGGATTGAAAATTTCAGGTTTTTGCGCCGAAGACATCGCCAAATTAGGAAAATTTGAAGTATCTCACGAACTACTGGGTTTAAAATAATTTGCTTAGTACCATTCGATTCAGCATGACAAAATACACTAAAATATGTTATCAGTTGAAAAATAACTACAAAATCCGATTTTTAAGGAATTTTCTAATAGTTCGTTCTCTTTTTTAACCCCCTTAGGGGTGGAATTTTCAAAAATCCCTTCTTAGCGGCACTCGACGTTATAAGAAGTATTTTTACCCCAATTTTCAAGATTGTTGGTTCGGCAGATTTTTTTGTGCTGTGATTAATACGAAATCCAGACTTTCTTTTATATATATAGATAAGGATTTAAATTTTCAGGTTTTTGCGCCGAAGACATCGCCAAATTAGGAAAATTTGAAGTATCTCACGAACTACTGGTTTTAAAATAATTTGCTTAGTAATATTCGATTCAGCATGAAAAAATACACTAAAATATGTTATCAGTTGCAAAATAACTACAAAATCCGATTTCTAAAGAATTTTCTAATTGTTCGTTCTTTTTTTAACCCCTTTAGGGGTGGAATTTTCAAAAATCCCTTCTTAGCGGCACTCGACGTTATAAGAAGTATTTTTACCCCAATTTTCAAGATTGTTGGTTCGGTAGATTTTTTTGTGCTGTGATTAATACGAAATCCAGACTTTCTTTTATATATATAGATAAGGATTGAATTTTTCAGGTTTTTGCGCCGAAGACATCGCCAAATTAGGAAAATTTGAAGTATCTCACGAACTACTGGGTTTAAAATAATTTGCTTAGTACCATTCGATTCAGCATGACAAAATACACTAAAATATGTTATCAGTTGAAAAATAACTACAAAATCCGATTTTTAAGGAATTTTCTAATAGTTCGTTCTCTTTTTTAACCCCCTTAGGGGTGGAATTTTCAAAAATCCCTTCTTAGCGGCACTCGACGTTATAAGAAGTATTTTTACCCCAATTTTCAAGATTGTTGGTTCGGCAGATTTTTTTGTGCTGTGATTAATACGAAATCCAGACTTTCTTTTATATATATAGATAAGGATTTAAATTTTCAGGTTTTTGCGCCGAAGACATCGCCAAATTAGGAAAATTTGAAGTATCTCACGAACTACTGGTTTTAAAATAATTTGCTTAGTAATATTCGATTCAGCATGAAAAAATACACTAAAATATGTTATCAGTTGCAAAATAACTACAAAATCCGATTTCTAAAGAATTTTCTAATTGTTCGTTCTTTTTTTAACCCCTTTAGGGGTGGAATTTTCAAAAATCCCTTCTTAGCGGCACTCGACGTTATAAGAAGTATTTTTACCCCAATTTTCAAGATTGTTGGTTCGGTAGATTTTTTTGTGCTGTGATTAATACGAAATCCAGACTTTCTTTTATATATATAGATAAGGATTGAATTTTTCAGGTTTTTGCGCCGAAGACATCGCCAAATTAGGAAAATTTGAAGTATCTCACGAACTACTGGGTTTAAAATAATTTGCTTAGTACCATTCGATTCAGCATGAAAAAATACACTAAAATATGTTATCAGTTGAAAAATAACTACAAAATCCGATTTCTAAGGAATTTTCTAATAGTTCGTTCTTTTTTTTAACCCCTTTAGGGGTGGAATTTTCAAAAATCCTTTCTTAGCGGCACCCGACGTTATAAGAAGTATTTTTACCCCAATTTTCAAGATTGTTGGTTCGGTAGATTTTTTTGTGCTGTGATTAATACGAAATCCAGACTTTCTTTTATATATATAGATTATTTTTCGCGCCGCTGCTGTAAATGACATTATAAATGTTGCAATTTAAAAATTCGGTACATTTACGTTATATCACTCCTTTGTCACGAAGCGTAAAAGTTGGTGCCAAATGAAATATTAAAATTGTTTATCATGATTAGTGCGAGAGTAACAATTTTTAAAATATAGCATCTCAAAATTACATGGTAGTAATTATACATACATGCAAAATAGTTATTTCCATATATTTAAAATACACGCCTTTCACACATTTCATTAAAAATACAAAATAGTAAGGGAAGAGTTACATGTCCTCTTCTGATTGGCGCGATTGGCGAAGAAATCGAAGATGGCCATTTTAATATTCTCAAATTTTTCAAGGTATTGAAAAAAACTTTATTTTTAAATTTTTACTAGCAAAAGCCATGCTTTGTTTGGATTCGCGAAGCATTATTTTATGAAACAGATATTTGAAAGTAGCAATTTTTTTAATATTATTTTTGCATCTTTATTAAATAAAAACGTTATTTTATGTTTTGGCGCATTTTAATTTTTTATTTATGATGTAAGACTGGCATAATAAAATATTTTCGAAGCAAACTTTTACAAAATATTTTTAAATTTTCAACTAAAAGCTCTTTTAAAGATCTTTTTACAATTTCCAGTAGCCACTGGTGTTTTTTAAATTTGTTTGAAATATGCATGTTTTCAATCTTTGTAATTAACATCAGATAATCTTTGATAGCTATTTTAGAATAATATGTTTGAAGAGAGCTTGAAGAAAGTTACTTCTTCAAAATCCTATTTTCTGGAAAAGCATTTGAAATCTGCTTTCGTTGATACTATGAATTTTTAACTGTAAAACATTTTATTCGGATTTCTTCGTTTTTATACATGTTAGCGTTTGAGAATATTTGATATTGTAGAATTTTTCGTATTGTAAATTTCTATTGAATGCTTAATTTTGAAGGATTTTCACTCTTGACAACGTTACGTACGTTTTTAAGCCAACTGGTGTTAATATATATCCTCAATATCTACAACTGCTTCATCTAATGTTAAACCTTGTGATTTATTAATTGTAACAGCAAAAGCTAACTGTGGAAAAAATTCTTTCCTTGTGCAATTTATGCTTCCATTTTTCCAGAATTTAATTATTGGGGGAATCGGTACGCACCAATTCTTATAAGTTAAATTACTGCAGTATTCAAATTTACTAGCGTCTATACCCCGCCCCAAACTTTGGCTCTTATCACAAATGCACCCAAGAAATTCCCCATGCTGCCGATAATTTCCCTTTTTTAAACGGAAGATATGATTTCTTGACGATACGGTTTCTTCATTTCCGTTTTTGACGATACTACAAATAAACAAACAAACAGGCATAGAGACAAAAAAAAAATTGTAATTTAAGAAATTACCCCAACCATTTGAAAAATGTTTCACTCGATACATTCATCTATCATTTTAAGCTAAATACCAGTTGTTTTATTGTGTATTATCCGTGCCACTGCTATAAATGACTTTATACATGCTGCAATTTGAAGGTACGGTTCGTTTAAGTTATATCACTCTATTGTCGCCAAGCATAAAAGTTGGCGACGAAAGAAACATTTCAAACTATTTAACATTGTTGGTGCAAAAGTAATCATTATTAAAATACAGCTTTGGCATATACTGTTATACTTGTAAGACTTTGGCATATATTGTTTGATTTTACAGAGCAGAATTTTGGTGATGGAGGTTTTAAACCAAAATCGATCGCAGCACATGCATCTGTGAATGGGTCCATCAGACATCGAATCAAAAAAGTTTTTTCCCAGTTTTTCCCAAGCCGATTGCTTTTTAGTTTTCTTTTTAGGTGGTGGAAAATCAAGAGTAATAGCTATAACATTTTCCGGCTTGTTAGAATCACTATTGGCACTCAAATTTTCCTGGTTAGAACCGACCGATAGTAAAACGCCATGGCTAGTGGATTGGTCGCCCTGGCGACATGATGTTTTACAATTAATCGGTTCGGCATTAAATTGCTTCCTTTTTCGTGATCGCCTTTCAACACGTAATTGGTTTTCAGCGGCTCAATAATCTTTTGATTTTATCATTTTCTGCATTGAAAGACGTTTTTGCGCCAAACCAAATACAGTATTACTCAGTTATCCCGTCGACCAATTTCGCCAAATGATACGAATCGCCAAACTAATAAGCAACTTATACATGTTGACTGTGTTTAATATCATTGAATGCGATATTCACGTTCATTCATTTCTTTGGCTTCGGCTTTTTCCGTATCTGTTAATTTCCGTCTACCCATTTTTAAATTTGTTAGTTTTCTCCTTTATTACAATGATTTTAACCATTTTAATTTACTATTCAAATAAAAATTCTTCTAAAAGTAAAGAATTTAATTTAAATTCAAAAAATAAAAATTGTAATTTAAGAAATTACCCCAACCATTTGAAAAATGTTTCACTCGATACATTCATCTATCATTTTAAGCTAAATACCAGTTGTTTTATTGTGTATTATCCGTGCCACTGCTATAAATGACTTTATACATGCTGCAATTTGAAGGTACGGTTCGTTTAAGTTATATCACTCTATTGTCGCCAAGCATAAAAGTTGGCGACGAAAGAAACATTTCAAACTATTTAACATTGTTGGTGCAAAAGTAATCATTATTAAAATACAGCTTTGGCATATACTGTTATACTTGTAAGACTTTGGCATATATTGTTTGATTTTACAGAGCAGAATTTTGGTGATGGAGGTTTTAAACCAAAATCGATCGCAGCACATGCATCTGTGAATGGGTCCATCAGACATCGAATCAAAAAAGTTTTTTCCCAGTTTTTCCCAAGCCGATTGCTTTTTAGTTTTCTTTTTAGGTGGTGGAAAATCAAGAGTAATAGCTATAACATTTTCCGGCTTGTTAGAATCACTATTGGCACTCAAATTTTCCTGGTTAGAACCGACCGATAGTAAAACGCCATGCCTAGTGGATTGGTCGCCCTGGCGACATGATGTTTTACAATTAATCGGTTCGGCATTAAATTGCTTCCTTTTTCGTGATCGCCTTTCAACACGTAATTGGTTTTCAGCGGCTCAATAATCTTTTGATTTTATCATTTTCTGCATTGAAAGACGTTTTTGCGCCAAACCAAATACAGTATTACTCAGTTATCCCGTCGACCAATTTCGCCAAATGATACGAATCGCCAAACTAATAAGCAACTTATACATGTTGACTGTGTTTAATATCATTGAATGCGATATTCACGTTCATTCATTTCTTTGGCTTCGGCTTTTTCCGTATCTGTTAATTTCCGTCTACCCATTTTTAAATTTGTTAGTTTTCTCCTTTATTACAATGATTTTAACCATTTTAATTTACTATTCAAATAAAAATTCTTCTAAAAGTAAAGAATTTAATTTAAATTCAAAAAATAAAAATTGTAATTTAAGAAATTACCCCAACCATTTGAAAAATGTTTCACTCGATACATTCATCTATCATTTTAAGCTAAATACCAGTTGTTTTATTGTGTATTATCCGTGCCACTGCTATAAATGACTTTATACATGCTGCAATTTGAAGGTACGGTTCGTTTAAGTTATATCACTCTATTGTCGCCAAGCATAAAAGTTGGCGACGAAAGAAACATTTCAAACTATTTAACATTGTTGGTGCAAAAGTAATCATTATTAAAATACAGCTTTGGCATATACTGTTATACTTGTAAGACTTTGGCATATATTGTTTGATTTTACAGAGCAGAATTTTGGTGATGGAGGTTTTAAACCAAAATCGATCGCAGCACATGCATCTGTGAATGGGTCCATCAGACATCGAATCAAAAAAGTTTTTTCCCAGTTTTTCCCAAGCCGATTGCTTTTTAGTTTTCTTTTTAGGTGGTGGAAAATCAAGAGTAATAGCTATAACATTTTCCGGCTTGTTAGAATCACTATTGGCACTCAAATTTTCCTGGTTAGAACCGACCGATAGTAAAACGCCATGGCTAGTGGATTGGTCGCCCTGGCGACATGATGTTTTACAATTAATCGGTTCGGCATTAAATTGCTTCCTTTTTCGTGATCGCCTTTCAACACGTAATTGGTTTTCAGCGGCTCAATAATCTTTTGATTTTATCATTTTCTGCATTGAAAGACGTTTTTGCGCCAAACCAAATACAGTATTACTCAGTTATCCCGTCGACCAATTTCGCCAAATGATACGAATCGCCAAACTAATAAGCAACTTATACATGTTGACTGTGTTTAATATCATTGAATGCGATATTCACGTTCATTCATTTCTTTGGCTTCGGCTTTTTCCGTATCTGTTAATTTCCGTCTACCCATTTTTAAATTTGTTAGTTTTCTCCTTTATTACAATGATTTTAACCATTTTAATTTACTATTCAAATAAAAATTCTTCTAAAAGTAAAGAATTTAATTTAAATTCAAATAAAAATTCTTCTAAAAATAAAGAATTTAATTTAAATTCAAAAGTGGTAACATCATTCAAAAGTGGTAACATCATTCAAAAGTGGTAACATCATCGGGTCCATTCTCCCGAAAACAACAACCATTTTTCAAATGGTTAAAAAGTAAAGAATTTAATTTAAATTCAAAAAAAACTCTTCTAAAAGTAAAGAAATTAATTTAAATTCAAAAGTGACCACATCATTCAAAAGTGGTAACATCATTCAAAAGTGGTAACATCATCGGGTCCATTCTCCCGAAAACAACAACCATTTTTCAAATGGTTAATAAACAAACCGACAAACAAACATACAAACAGACAAACAAACAGACAGAAAAACAAACAAACAAACAAACAAACAGGCAAACAAACAAACAGACAAATAAAAAAACAAACTGACAAACTAAAAGACGAACTGACAAACAAACAAACAGACGTAAAAACAAACAAATAAACCGATAAACAAATAAACAGACGTAAAAACAAACAAACTGACAAAAAATTAAACCGACAAATAAACAAACCGAGAAACGAACGAACAAACAAACAAACCAACAAACAAACAGACAAACAGACAGACGAACAAACAAACCGACAAACGAACAGACAGACAGACATACAAAAACAAACAAACAAACAGACAAACGAACAAACAGACAGACGAACAAACAAACTGACAAACAGACAGACAAACAGACAAATAAACAAACAAATCAACAAACAGACAGACAAACAAACCAACAGACAGACAAACATCGCTGGATCCCCGAAATTTGCTGTGCAGGAAACACTAAAATGCACGAAACTCGCCAACGCCGCAATCACTAACGTGTGTATGAGCGCTGCGCGCCTATTAAAACCAAAAAAAATATCACTGGATCCACGAAACTCGCTGTTAGAGGTCTGCACGGGCCGGAATTTCCAGGCCCGGCCCGGCCCGTACAAAAATCAGCGAAAACAGGCCCGGCCCGGCCCGTTTTGGCCCGTTACAATTTCTACGATTTCTTAAAAATTCAGATTTTTATCATATAAATAAGATTTCTTTAAAGAATGCTGCATACATATCTATGGAATGATTTTACAGTATATTTTACAGGAAATACACATTAACAACATTAATGATTACTTAGATTCTTAGGCTTTCAACATTCGAATAAAGATTCATTAAAAAATTAATATGGCTTAGAATAAAAGAAAAAAGAAAGAAAGTTAAAAACATCGTTAATTTTGAAGCTGTTTCATAAAAAAGGATTTATAAATATATTTCTATATTATTTTATTATAAGTTTCAAATCCAAATTTATTCTTAAATTCAAAGAAGTCCTTTCTGTTACATTTCTAAATTCATTTTTTTTTTTCCTCAGAAACGCATAAGATTAGCAGATATCTATTTTCAGAAACTATATAATCGAATGGCGTTATCCATTTTTTGATACAAGCAATTTAAGAATACTGCAAACAATAAAATACTGTCATAATTAGCGTTTTGAATAGAATTTCCGGAAGCAATAGCAAGGGAAGGGAGAAAAACCTGCAATCATTTGAGAAACTATTATATCTCAACAAGTATTTTATTTACCAACAATGAAAAACGCTATTCGATTCCAAATCCCTTCAATAGTTAGGCTTATCACTTTTGTACTTTTACAATTAAAAATTAAACAGAAAATGTGCCAAACTTTCGCATTATTGAGAAATTAATTTAAATTCATCGAGATATATCCGAAGACTAAGCTAACAAAAGTTCTTTATCGCTGTTAATAATTTTACAAATCATGTTTTGCCAATAATTAAGTCTAGTACCGGACCGGCCAGTCTGTATGTAGAAAAATAATGCAAGCGTGATCTTGGACCGGCATGAGTCAGCTAAAAAAATATTAAAATGGGTTACACATAATGTAATTCTCCGATGCCGATACACTGTGCATTTTTATATTGATGCTGTCAAACTAGTATGGCCACATTTATACTTATTCTCGTTAAAACCATTTTCGTTGAAAATAGCTCATATTTTATCGTTTCAACTGAAATCTTCAGAACGGGCCGGCAGGCCCGACATTTTTTTTTATCGGCCCGGCCCGGCCCGTCAGGCCCGTTCAATTTTTTTGCCGGCCCGGCCCGGCCCGTTGAAAAAACTATTCTAAATCTGCCGGCCCGGCCCGCGGGCCAGGCCCGGGCCCGTGCAGACCTCTACTCGCTGTGCAGGAATCACTAAAATGTACGAAACTCGTCAACGCCGCAATCACTAACGTGTGTATGAGCTTTGCGCGCCCATTAAAACCAAAAAAACATCACTGTATCCACGAAATTCGCTGTGCAAGAATCACTAAAATGTACGAAACTCGCCAACGCCGCAATCACTAACGCGTGTACGAGCACTGCGCGCCCATTAAAACAAAAAAAAGACATCATTGGATCCACGAAACTCGCTGTGCAGGAATCACTAAAATGTACGAAACTCGGCAACGCCGGAATCACTAACACTTGTATGAGCGCTGCGCGCCCATTAAAACCAAAAAAGCATCACTGGATCCACGAAACTCGCTGTGCAGGAATCACTAAAATGTATGAAACTCATCAACACCGGAATCACTGACGCGTGTATGAGCGCTACGCTCCCATTTAAATAAATAAATAAACATTTAAATAAATAAAATTTAAATAAATAAATTAATAAAATAAATTTAAATAAATTAATTAATTAAATTAAATAAATCCATTTACATAAATAACTTTCTAAAATGAGTAAAATTGTTGTTATTAACGCAGGTATCAAACTATCAATCCCCATTTTCGGCAGCATGGGGAATTTCTTGGGTGCATTTGTGATAAGAGTCAAAGTTTGGGGCGGGGTATAGACGCTACTTTCAAATTTATCCATAATTATTCGCGATATCTGGTCTGGTGGCTTGTGATTTTCTTTATTACGTGCAACAAAGTCTAAAGTCCCGTTCATTAAATCTTTTTTGGTTCACAAATAAGAACGTAACATTACTTTAGATCCAAATGATAAAGTAAGAATTGGTTAAAATCTATTTGTCGTTTCTGAATCGGCCGACTTTGCTTTAGTACAATTATAAAGAGCTTGAATCGAGGCAACAACTTCACGCAGTTCTTTTTAATTTTTCATTTATATATCTGTTTATATTTTTGTTTGCAATTCTTTTGTTGCCACTTTACAAAAAAAATCCATAATACAACTCTTTTTAAAATGTTTAAGTGTCATCTGTGCAAACGATTTTGCGGAATAATGAAAAAATGTTTTATTTATTAAATTAAGCATGATTTTATCTATAATTACTTACTCCATGATTTATATATTTTTTTCTGAAAACATACGCGTTTCATTTTTTATTTGCTAAAATGCGTCCATATTGGAAATGCATGTAAATTAAATTAATTAAAATATTTGAAGTTAAAATATTGAATAGTTTTTTGCAAAGTGTACGACAAAATGTAATTTGAGTGGCCTAGTAGAGGATTCGCTTCGCTCATCCTAATAAACATGTGTTTTTATATTATAAACGTTATTAGCCTCCGATGCTATTTCTTTCAGACAAGCTGATAAAAAGAATATTGCCCAGTTAAACTGATGGCATTGAGCTCACAGGCTACGCATAGTAATTGTACATTACAGTCTTATATTTTCAAAGGTTAATTCCGTTCGAAAAAAAAATTAAGGAGGAGGGGAACAGCTCCTTCTTTCCCCTTTTTATACTTAATCATTGAACCCTCTAAACTGATCAGGGACATTCTTTATCATATAAAAAATCCATATCCAAAATTCAAAGCAAATCGGAAAATTCTTAATAAAAACCCATTTATATAATTTAAGAGGAGTTATCCCCCTCTTTTATATACATAACCATTAAACTTCCAAAACTATTCAGAGATTTGAACGAAATCTGACAATTCTGCATGAAAACCCCATTTATATAAATTAAGGGGAGGGGCATTAGAACCCCCATTTCCCCTGTTTATATTTATCCAATGAACACCTAATACCAATCGCGGAAGCACTTCATAAGAATGATCCTATGTGTAAATGTTGAACAAAAACTAATATTTCTGCATGAAAAACCCATTTATATCAATTAAGGGGAGGGGCATGACCCCCGTCCCCCCTCTTATACATATCGCATGAACTCCAAAAACGAATCAGGGAAGCGTCTTATCAGGATATACCTACATACAAAATTTCAAGTGGATGGGATATTTTTATCATGAGTTATCGCTTTACGTACGTACGCACGAACGAACGAACGAACGAACGTACATACAGAACGGGCGGGCACATAAGCTCTTAGGCTATGATAGCCTGTGAGCTAAAAAGTGTCGTGTCAAAAATTGTGGCACATCAAGCATAAGTATTTTACTTACCAATTATACGTAGTATAGGGTAAATCTTGTAATCGTTTTGAAAATCGAAAAAAAAATTTTGACGGATTTACACGTTTTAGATACTGGAAATTCCGAAAAACATATTTTTAGAAAAAAAAAAATTTCCGTCCGTCTGTCTGTCTTTAAACGCTCTATCTCACGAACAAATGGAGATAGAGACTTAAAATTTTGTATGTACTTAGTAAGTGAGAATAGGACGAAGCCTATTTAATATCAGTAACCTCGATTATCCGGAACTATTTTTTTCGGACTCTCGAAAAAAAAATTGTCGGATTTACACCTTTCAGAAATTGGAGATTCCGAAAAATATATTTTTAGAAAAAAAAATTGCCGTCCGTCTGTCTGCCTGTCTGTAAACGCTCAATCTCACGAACAAATGGAGATAGAGACTTAAAATTTTGTATCTACTTAGTAAGTAAGAATAGGACGAAGCCTATTTAATATCAGTAACCTCGATTATCCGGAACTATTTTTTGCGGACTCTCGAAAAAGAATTTTGATGTATTTACACGTTTCAGATACTGGAGATTCCGAAAAACATTTTCAGAAAAAAAATTGCCGTCCCTCTGTCTGTCTGTCTATAAACGCTCTATCTTACGAACAAATGGAGATAGAGACTTAAAATTTTGTATGTACTTAGTAAGTAAGCATCGGACGAAGCGTATTTAATATCTCGATTATCCTGAACTATTTTTTTCGGACTCTCGAAAAAGAATTTTGACGGATTTACACGTTTCAGATACCGAAGATTCCGAAAAACATATTTTTAGAAAAAAAAAATTGAATTGCCGTCCGTCTGTCTGTCTGTAAACGCTCTATCTCACGAACAAATGGAGATAGAGACTTAAAATTTTGTATGTACTTAGTAAGTAAAAATAGGACGAAGCCTATTTAATATCAGTAACCTCGATTATCCGGAACTATTTTTTTCGGACTCTCGAAAAATTCGTTCTGATGAAATGTATATAAAAAACCTCTATCGATTTTTTTTTTCTAATCGGAGGCGAAACTAAATTCTGCAATGGTAGAATCTACATTCAACTTGTATTTGTTTTTTATCAAATAAATAAATAAAATAGATAAACAATTTATAATAAACTAGCAGCCTTCGCCCGCTACGCTGGTCATTTTTTTTTTTTTAAGAAACTTTGAATCAAACGAAATTTTTATATCATAGTAATTTTTAGTTTTATATCGTACTTTAGACTGTCTGTCATCGGTGAAAAATCAGTCATCTAAACGGAAAGTTCAATGTTAGTCACCAATGAATGACGTAGCGCTCAACATGTTAACAATTTTAATCACATAAAAATTCATTCAACGGAACTTTTAAAATAAAGTCAAACTTTTGTAATTGGGTTCATCTGATAAAAAACATTCCCTAAACATTCAATTAAACAACGTAGAATGCTATATTCCATTTGTTACAAAATTTCTGAAAAATTATCCAACTAACAATGTAAAATCCATAAAATCTATCTTGTAGAACTTAAGTTATAAGCGGCCCCGATGAAATTTCACTTTGCGTTTTACATATATTGAGATAATTTAATATAGCTTTCATATAATAATCATGTTAACCTGATTATAGAACTATCTTTCAAAATTATATGTTCAATAGATATTTTTGCGCTGTGATTAATACGAAATCCAGACTTTCTTTTATATATAGTGTTCTCTGATGTGTTTCTATATATATAAAAGAAATCCAGACTTTCTTTTATATATATGGATAAGGTGAAAATTTTCAGGTTTTTGCGCCGAAGACACCTCCAAATCAGGAAAACGTGAAGTATCTCGCGAACTACTGAACTTAAAAGAATTTGCTTGGTACCATTCGATTCAGCATGAAAAAATAAACTAAAATATGTTATCAGTTGGAAAATAACTAAAAAAGTCGATTTTTAAGGAATTTTTTAAAAGTTCGTACCTTTTTTTTAACCCCCTTAGGGGTAGAATTTTCGAAAATCCCTTCTTAGCGGCACTCGATGTTATCAGAAGTATTTTTACCCCAATTTTCAAGATTTTAGGTTCGGCAGATTTTTTTGTTCTGTAATTAATACGAAATCCAGACTTTCTTTTATATATATAGATAAGGATTGAAAATTTCAGGTTTTTGCGCCGAAGACACCGCCAAATCAGGAAAATGTGATATATCTCGCGAACAACTGAACTTAAAAGAAATTGCTTGGTACCATTCGATTCAGCATGAAAAAATACTCTAAAGTATGTTATGAGTTGAAAAATTACTACAAAAGCCGATTTTTAAGGAATTTTTTAAAAGTTTGTTCCTTTTTTTAACCCTCGTAGGGGTGGAATTTTCGAAAATCCCTTCTTAGCAGCACTCGATGTTATCAGAAATATTTTTACCCCAATTTTCAAGATTTTAGGTTCGGCAGATTTTTTGTGCTGTGATTAATACGAAATCCAGACTTTCTTTTATATATATAGATTAATTAGTATAAGTAAAATATATTTCTGATTCATTTTAAATATGACGTCATTATTTATCTCGCTCCATTAGCTATATGATATTCATACCCCTTGTATTTTTAACGACTGCTATAAAGTACCTGTTTTATTTCAACTATGACGTCACATTTTCATGAGTGAACCATTTTATTAAAAATATAATTCTTTTTCATTCTTTTTACTTTTAATTTATGTCACCATATTTTACACAAAAATTCCCATTAACTAAACAAATATCCTTGATAAATATATTATAAAAAATACACCTTTTATTTTTATTTCAACCATGACGTCATATTTATTTTCTTTTAAATTATTTTATTATAGTTTTTCGCGTGGAAGTTTTCTATTAAAAATTCATTGCCGCTGAAAAATTAGTATTCCAATTTTTTATTTTCTTGGCAACAGGAAAGGAAAATGGTTAAATTTTATCTGAAAAATACCTATTGATTTTGTATGAAAAATAATTAAATTTTGAATTATTAAGGAAAATATTTGAATAAAATAAATAAAAATTACCCTATTATTTAATCCGGACTTCTAACTTTACGTCTGTAAAATTTGAAAGCAATCGGTTCAGTAGTTACGGCGTGAAAGCGGAACAAACAAACAAACAAACAAACTCACTTTCCGATTTATAATATTAGTAAGGATTAACAACAATATTCAGGTTATGTCGTCAGATGAAATAACGCCATTTTGGCGATAATTAGATATCCTTATGCGTATATCTCATAAATATCCATATGAATAATCGTAAGTTCTCTTATTTTTTTAATTGTATATTTATTTAAATAAAATTACTAACAGTTTTTTCTTTTTATTCATATTTTTCTCAATTAATATAGCAATTATAGTTTTTTATCAACAACAGCATAATACATGGTTTGCGCAGCTGAAAAACACCAAGAAATAACAACCTTTGCGAAAAAAAAAAATCTCAATTTGTTAAAATGAAAAAATAGATGTATGGTTGCATTATGAATACGTCGCCAACCTATTCAATGATGTAAGTAATTTTTAAAAATGCATTCAGCAGTTCTTGAAATTAACCCTGGCATACTTAAAAAATTCTGTTAAAAAATGGCGTCATTTATATTTTATTTAATTTTAATTTTAGATAATTTTTTTGTTATTCCGTTGCCAAATATGTAGGCAAAAAAGGGATAATTTGCCAGATATTGATTCAATCATTCGACTTTGACAACGTATATTTCATTTAAGCCGTATAAAAATTGCTTCCATATTTAAATAAAATATTGTTATTTTATATTATTTCTAATTGATTTTTTTTCCTTATTTGTGTATAAAATAAAATCAGTATTAATTTATTTTTTTTTTTATTTTTAGAAAAGTTCGTATTTTTTTCTTCATTTCTAATTAATATAAACATTTCAATTCTTTAACAAAGATAGCTTAATATGCCGCGCCAAATGAAAAACATGCCAAATGGTAACCCTTTTGTCCAAAATAAAAGAACTTTCCGCCATAACTTTATAAGTAATATACAATAACAATTTACCATATACAAAAACCTTCTTTGAAATAATATCTATTTAATGATATAAGTTACTTCAAAATCCCTTCAGTAGAATTGGAGGAGTAGGCGGAAAACACGAAATTTTCGTTGTATTTTATAAGTAGCTTTGCCTTGTGCACGATATTATACTATTTATATGCAAAGCAAAAGTTACGGAAAAAAGAAAAGTTAGATTGGATCAAATATGATAACGATATCAAAAACAACCGCCCTCTCCCAAAGATATCTTACTGTATCTTGTACGAGACCCCCTATCAATTAAAATGATTACGTTACATATGCATAGCCTCTTATAAAGATGTTGAATTTAAAAAAAAATTGCATGGAAGCTGTTACAAACAGTTGTACATCGTTAGACACACAAATCAAAAGATTTCAATCAGTGTACGTATTTCTTGCTCAGCTACCGCTTAATCACTGTTCAGATACTTTTTCTTTTGTAAAACTTACATATGTATTTTATATTTTAGATGTTAACATTAAATATTTGCACAATTTCATTTTTTTTTATCTTATTTGTGAGTCCAGGCTATTTATCTCATTAGAACAGGCATTCAAAGTTATACTTCATTTTAATTCTATATATATAAAAAAAAATCACGATTTATTCAAATTGCTTTTCACCGCCACTGTATGCTTATATTACAAAATTACAATTGCGGCTTTTCCAGAATTGAGCTGAAATATTACTCAGCAAATTCACAAGAATTGAATATAAATAGTTATTATTAGCGTACATAAATAAATGAAACGCATTATATTTTGACATAGAATAATTTTGTTGTCCAGTTTATTGCCCAACGACCTTGGGATTTTCTTAGAAATCCAGAACTCTACATTAGCATACATTTATTTGTTTCTCTTAAGCATAAGGATGTTCTGGGATCTGAACTGGCTATATCTAATGGTACGTTTTTGAATTCATTTTTGTTCGTAAAAGTATCAGATTGGTTGGTGCAGATGCATTTATTAAGAATCTACATAGTCGAATTTATCTTTCCGTTTTTCAAATAAGGCATAATTTTTTTAAGCAAAATTTTCACAAAAAAAAACGTTTTGAATCTTTTTTTTTTTTTTTTTTTTTTTCTCCCGGTTACGACAGGGCATGAAAGAGAAAAACTGTCAACCCAAGGTAACAATCGCGTATTATTGAATGTTTAATTCATTTATTGGAAAATGAAAAAAACTGTTCCACTACAAATCGCTTCAATAATATACTGTTAAAAATTTTACTCTAGTTTAAACCAAATTTTGGTGATCAGTATCTGCCACCATAAGATGGTGAAATCTCGTACCAACATTTGGAGATTCCTATTTCAGCCTCGTTCCAAACTCTTCAACCCTGCTTTAACAGGAGGTCCAAATATTGGTTCAAGATTTTCCATCTTAAATATGCAGCTAATGAGCACTAATATTTGATTCAAACTAGGACAAGATTTTTAACAGTGTAATGAATGAAAGTATCATGCTTTTAAGTTTAAAAATTAATGCGTCAATGAGTTAGAAAATTTTAAAGAAAATGAACAAAGGAAAATATATTTTTAGAATTCTATAAAGGGACCAGGATAATTTATAATAACGAGACTTAACTCTTTCGGGTCCCATTTTTTTCCTTTTTTTCAGCTTTTAGAAAAAATTACCTTTACATTAGTAACATTAAAACTAACTATCTAAATAGTTTAATTAGTGTTTAACGAATATTTCATTGTGTTAAAGATAACGAATGTTCTCGTTTTGCACACAATTAATCATAATATGAGAGTAGGCGGAGGAAGAATTTTTGGAGATGTTTAGAAAATATTGAATTACAACGAGATTTAACTTATATTGCAACTTTCTAATACTTTTTGTGCTTTACTGCACATGATTCTTTCAGGAAAGCAACTTTTATTTTAAACTAGCGGCCTTCGCCCGCTACGCTGGTCGGTTTATCTAAAGAAATCTTGAAGAAGTAGTTAGATAAGGTTCAGACATACATTAAAAAAAAAAAAAAGCAAGTCGATCATTCAAAAAACGTTGGGAAATATCAAATATTTACTGTAATTTTTTAAGAAAAACAAAGTTTCGAAAAAAAAAATTAAATCGAAAAAAAAATTACACTGACATATTAATGCAAGGAAATTTTCCCAGAGAGAAAATTCGCCTTGAATACAATATTTCAAATTCTTTTAATTGCTTATAGGCGTTAATGCCAACATAGTGAAAAAAAATTCCATGCTGGGAATCGAACCTGGGCCATCAGTATGGCGCACTGACGTTCTACCGACTAAACCACATGGAACGACAGCCAGCTTGAAACTTTCTCATACTTAAGTAGACTGGCGAAAACATAACGATAGCGCGTTTTAAAATCGCACAGTGACATCTATTGGATTTTATATGTACTAAAAAACGTTATGTACTAAAAAACGTGATCAGCGCACCTAATAGTTTCTTTTGTTTCTTTTTGTTACTTTTTTGTCTGTTGTCCGATTTTGATGAAACAAAGCCTATACACTGCCCGGGAGTGTGCATTCTTCATTAGTGAAAACCGCATAAAAATCCATTCAGTAGTTACGAAGATAACCTCGAACAAACAGACAGACAGACAGACAGACAGACAGACAAAAAATTCAAAAAAAATTTTTTTGTGTTTCATTGGTTTTCTTTTATCGCCCTCACTCCATTTTTGTCAATTATCTTCAATGTACAGACACACCGGGTCCTACTGTTTTATTATATGTATAGATTTACGAGTGAAATATATGTTTAAAATAAAATAATCGCAATCGGAGTAAACAGAATTAAACAAAAAGTAATAATAATAATTATTATTATTAAATGCCTAAACATAAATGAAATCATGTAGTAAATGCATAAACGCATACTAACATTACTACATGTAAATAGTAGAAAAAGTATTTCTTAAATCAAAATAATACCCATTAAAAGATATGTACTATTAATAGTATACCAGAACCGAAAGAGTTAACTACGTTCTGGTCAATTTAAGAATTATTTCATATTGCTATTTGTTATAATTCAGTGAAGTATCTAAAATTTAAGAAAAGTTTCGTATTCTGGGACCAGGAGACGCAGATTTCTATGGACCCGTGCGATGCGAGCCCATCCAATAATTTGATTTCTCCGACCAAGGAATTTCATTTGATTTAACTCATAATTAATTTATTTAATAGCTGAGATTAAATTCTTTTATTGGTTATCTCATCTCAAAATAATTTTACTTGGAAAATAATAAGGACATCATTTAGATTTACAGAAGCACTAGAAACCCCCTAACAGATGAAAAATTAAATTTCTCACAGGAAACACATTTCCTCCATATTTTGCCATTTGTTTTAAGGTGATGAGTTAATAAAACACTTAGGTGTCTAAAATGTACGCTTTTCTTGACATTTTGGTATTTTACACTTCCAATGGTTATCAATTTCCGTGTTATTCATAATAAATATTAATTTATTTATAAGGGAGAAAGTATGAGAATAATAATTTAATAAAGTGATCTGTTAAACTATTATTAAATTTTAATGATTTAAATTTTTCTTTGGAAAAAATATAAGTTGTTCGAATTATCATCTTTAGTCATTCGCGCTCCAAAGTATGTATGGTAATGGTAAACGATCATTTATTTCAGCCATACTTAACCCGCGGACCGTATGTGGCCCGGCGATTTCTGATGTGCAGCCCGAGGCACGTAAATATTAATCTGTTTTAAATGAAATTTATAAAGTTAATTCAGATGTTTATAAAATGTATTTAAGACATTCGCTGTTCGTTCGTATATTTTCATGGGAATACAAAATATGTCCTGTCATTTGTAACTTACTATGTTAAAATTATGTTAAACATTTTAAATGCATTTTCTTAATAAAAAATGTTTTTTTTTTTTTTTTTTTTTTTTTTTTTACATGTAGTTTTATTTGTGCTATAATAATGTATATACAATAATGTACATTTAATTCTTGAATACTAATGAAGCATTATTCGAAATTAAATATGTACTATTATATATATATGTATATGTATTTCTACCTTAAAAAACTTTTTTCATTGAAAAAACAGTAACTTTATTGTGATTTTTCGATTATTTTTTTCTTTAGAACTTGGAAATGCTGCACGGTAATATTAATACATTTTATATATGAGGAGCTCAGAAGCCAAGGGGTACAAGTGACAAAATGTCGATTTGGAGTAAATTGAGTTTAAAGATAACTGATATTAAATTGGAACATCAATAACAATTGACTAAATTGAAATAGGAAACATCTGCTTGTTGCATTCTAATCTTTGAACTCTCATTTCAATAACTGTTAAAAAGTAGAGTACAATTTTCTTTAAATGTATAATTAATCAATATTGTTTGTTTTTCGAAAAAAGTGGTTTATCTCTATAACTCCCCAAATAATCAGAAAATGACCTATATTTCTTTACCTGAAATGAAAAAAAGCATATTTCCAGATACTCTGTGCACTTAACTCAATTTTTTCAATTTTGTCACTTATACCCCTTGGCTTCTGGGGTCCTCATATATGCTTATCGTATCGCCAATAATCCTTATTCAAATTGACGCGAAAAAATGGCAGCAAAAATTATTGTAATGTTAACTTTAAACAATATTTTTCGGAGCTTATTTTTACATCATTTTCAATAGAAATCACCTCAAAATATATTGTTTAGAATTTATGGTTTGAAAGTTTTTAGGTAGTATTTCTTACGAGACAAAAGTCAATTCATGCCCCTGTGAGCAATGTGACCGTTTTTTTTTCAAGCTAAAAGCAGGCTAGATTTGGACTGACAACAAGCTGAAAATAAATTCGATGGTCCTGCCATCTATCGATGGTCAGTATATCAATAGACTGACAACTATCTTTTAGCCAGAGTTTTTACGAGCGACTAGATATAGCATTTCCTCCATTAAACCGCGCATGCGTTAACTGATTCTTGGGTTGCTTCCTAGCATGACTTGGCGGAGAAACGCCAAGTACTATGAGAAATTACTGCGTAAAGGCGATTCATAGTATTTTGGAAAAAATTTTCATGTGAGCAATTTCGTATAGTGGTTAAGGCTGTGATTCGTTTTACCTTAAATATAGGATCTATTACCGAATCCCGATGTCGCGCGTTCTATCCCCGCTGGGGACTTACTTTTTATCTTGTTTTTAATCATTGTTAAATTTGTTAATAAAGCTGAGTTGGTTTTTATGATCAATTTTTATCACTTTTTGTAATTTTTTTTTTATTGTGAGTTAGATAATTAAGTTAAATAAATTCTAATTAAGTTTTTAAAAATGCAATTTAATTTTTATTAATAAATTTTAAATTGCAAATAGAATTTCATTTAAAATAAACTTTAATAATTAAATAAAAAAATATTTATCTTTTTGTAAATATAAATAAATATTTATTAAAATGCAACATACATCTCCTAAAGTTTTTTTTTTTTTTTTTTTTACAGATAAATAGACGATTAGCAGATTTGATTTATTGAAGTTTTTGATCTTTTAAAATTATTCTTTATGTATAAAAATATTTATTATCAGTTGCTTTGTAATTTTTTATTGTGAAATACATATTCTTAATTAAATTATTATTTTTATAATTCATATAATTTACAAAATAAATTTAATAGCATTTCATTTGAAATAAATTTTAATAATGAAAAAAAAAAGCTCAGTTATCTATTTTGTAATAAATCAAATAAATATTGATAAAATGTAACAATAAATCTTCTATTTTTTAAAAAATTTTAGTAAAAGATAAATATAAAATTAGCAGAATAGATTTATTGAAGTTTTCATCCTTTAAAATTATCTATTCTTATAAAAATATTCATTATCAGTTGGTTTGTGCCTTTTTATTGTAAATACAGTACTGTTAAATAAATAATTAATTTTTTTTTTAATTTACATGACTTACAAAATAAATTTAATACCATTAATAAACTTAATTTTTAAATAGCATTTCATTTTAAATAAATTTCAATAATGTAATATAAAAACTCATTTATCTATTTTGTAATAATTAAAGTAGATTTAATAAAATACAATAATACATCTCCTAAGCTTCCTTTATTTATTTTTATTTTTTTTTTAATTTTAGTAACAGATAAATATAAAATTAGCAGAATTGATTTATTGAAATTATTGTCCTTTAAAATCATCTTTGATTACTAATACAAATACACAAATATTTATTATTTGTTTTGTAATTTTTGATTACGAAAATACAGTTTTTATTATTCCTTTTATTTTTATTCAGCGACTTACAAAGAATTTTTTTTTAATAAATGAATTTCTTCAATGCAACAAAATTATCTTTACATTAAAATATTTTTCTGTTGGAACTTAATAACACACATATATATACATATATAATAAGCAGAATTAATTTATAAAGAGTTCATTTTTTAGAAATAAGTATTATTTTTCATATATAAAATATTTATCAATTTATCAGTTGCTTTGTAAATATCATATTGTTATGATTATGAAATTATTATTTAAAATTCTTATCATTAATTTTTTTTATTAGTTAAAATGAATATTTATTAAAATACAATTGTAATATCGTCTAAACTTACATGGAAAATAATTTTATGTAAGAAATTTAGCAACATTTAAATAATAATTAGCAGAATTAATTTAGCACAATATTCATCGTTAAAAATTATTATCCTTCATGCACAAATTATATTAGTGATGTATGTTGCAGTGGTAAATTAAACATTATATACATTAAGTTATCATACTTTAAATAATTCAATGAATAATAAAAATATAAATAAATAACTATACATATATATGATTTAATTGTTATTATTTGCAAATAATTTTATTATACATAAATATGCGCAAAATATCTTTTTGAATGGAAATACAGTATCTGTTAAAATGACGATTGCATACATCTGAGCAAAGAATAAATAGTTATATTAATCTTGTCATAGTAATCTAATTATTTTCACTTAAATAACTAAGTCAATATTATTTTAAACTTTGATATTTTTTTAACTACAAAGATAAGTCTATTCGCCAACGCTACAGATAAATTGCCAAACTGGCAGATCTCACTTAGCTCTAAATTTCGCCAAGTAGTGACGCATGCGTGTTTCAATGGAGGAAACGCTATACCTAGTCGCTCGTAGAGTTTTTAGCTTGATTTAGCTTGTTGTAAGTCCCACAACAGTCCAGATTTCTTACAACAATCCAAAAACTCCTGGAGTTTCGAGACAAAAGCCTCCCTAACGGGTAGTAGCATACGTCTCAGTACTTGCCCACCAACCAACCAACCAATCCAAAAACAGTCACACTGCCCCTGAGTCGGCTGTCAGTTGTTTTCAAAGCAGCGGTAAAAAATATCGATCCGCGTTATCAATGTTAGATATTAGTATTACCCTAATTTATCATTTATGCTTTTAAAAAATAATTTAATAAATGATTTTAATAAATGATTCTCTACTCATCTAAAGGAGTGCGACAAACAGCATTTTCTGCCTTGATTGAGAGCTAAAATTCTCATCACTGTGTCCTTCCGCGCTGACCACTAGAAATCGACCGGGATCCAGATAGATTTTTGATGATAAGCGAAACGAGATTGACCAATTAGAAGCCTCTCTTTTCGTTAATCAGCGAAAAATTTAGCAGCATCCCGGCCATTATGTTGGGAACTGGATAGGGCAGATCTCCTATTATATACACTGTAAAAAATTTGAACCTTTTGCTGCATCGTCACTCCCCCGCTTTTTTAGAATATCTCTGTTTTGGCCAATGAGAATGCTCCATAATACAGCGAAGTAATCGTTTCCTATAAAAGCGATGGAGTGGCGATGCAGCAAAAGGATCAGTTTTTTTACAGTGTAAAACGTTGTAGTCTGGAAAACATAATTTGGCGAATCAATGAGAACGATTCGAAATCTAAATCAAGTAGGTATTAGAAACATTCGTGTACATTGTCAAAATTTTGAAATTTTTGTTGCATTGTCACTTCACCGCTTTTTTAGAATATCGCTATGTTAACCAATGAGAATGCTCCATACTACAGTGAAGTAATCGTTTTATATCAAAACGGTGGAGTGACGATGCAGTAAAAGTTCCAAATTTTTGACAGAGTACCTGCTGTCAGACAAAGACAATACACTTATTTCAATCAATCTGAAATAAGTGTATGGGTATAAGTGAAACCAACCAACTTCATAATTTATTTGTAAACTGTATTTTATAAGTACCGTAAATGTTGCTTATTTTGATTGTTTATTTATAACTTTGTGCTTTCTAAACTTTCCATTTATATATAAAACTCCATTTTGTTTTGCAGAATCAAAAAAGATAAAAAAATGAAAAGGGAAAAGTATTTCGGAATAAATTTAAAATACTTGCCTATCAAAGCTCATTATTTTTTCCTGTATGGAGGTAAGAAATATATTTTACATTAGCTTTCTATTTTAGTTTACCATTGAATAGAAAAATTTATTTCAAGTAAATAAATTTCACGAATTTAAAACACCAACGTTAATTTTCTGGGCGTGTTTTAATTATAAACATTATATGTATTATGAGGTTAAATATTATATACTATTAAAATATACCCAATTATATCTAACTAGCTGTTACCCGTGACTTCGTTTACATAACATTTAAAGAAGAATTATTTAATCAATCAAAGAAAAGAATTCGTTGGTATGTGTAATTAACTTTTTATCGCGATTTATAGTAAAAATCGGCATATTCCTAGAACAGCAGAGACACCTCATTTTGGCGATTTTTCAAGACGTGCCAAGCATCCATGTGCGCCAACCGATATTTAAGCAACCTAGAGATTCTCCCCAATCACAACTCGCGTTTTTCGAAAGACAATTAGCGACATGCTCAGTTTCAAGGACGATTATTTTATAAAAAATAATTATTTTACAAGCAATATATCAAACAATTTACAGCTATTTAACTTCTTTTACCACGAATTTTCTGGAGAGTACAAAGTTTTCTCTCCATATTTTTCAAATTTTAAAAATTTACCGCTCCCGATCTACCGATTTTTAAAAAAAAATTTCACAATAAATATAGAAAACTTTATATGCATCAGTTTCTAAAACAAGCAAACAAGAATAGCCATCAAATAAAAATTCACTTACCTTTACTTATTTACATTACGGAATCCTACAAAGAGAGGATGTTTTATTTTATTTATTTATTATTATCCAAGAAAACAAATCACGTGTTCCAAATTCAGACGATTCAGTAATTACAAAATTTGAAACTTTTCTAGCAATAAATAAACTAACATCAATGCAATGTTTTCATCTAATGTCCCGTATTCAGGTAGATTTCGCGAATACAGAGATAACAAAACGAGATTGAACCATCAGAAACGGGCATTTTTACAAAGTTTTTCCTTTTTTAAGCGAGCGAATTTTCTGATTGCTCAATCTCGTTTCGCTAACAGCACAAATCTATCTAGATTTCGGCCTTGAAAAATATTTTTGTTCCTTACAAAAACTCAGCGTAAAAAATTATTTAAGCACTATAAAAATTAAAAGAAATAACACACTGCGCACATTCAAGCGAATTATTTTAATTTGGGGAACTTCTAATTTGTGTATATTACAGATATTGTTTATTTCAATAAACAGTCACAAAAAGTAATTGTGAACTTACCAGCGCCGTGCAAAAAGGGGGTGGAGGGGCGAAGAGGGCAGTAGCCCCGGGCGCAGAAATTTTGTGGGGAGGCACCAAATTTATACTACCAACGTCATTTTTAGCTTGTCACGAGAATAAATTCGGGGAGGGGGCGCTAAATTGAGACTTTGCCCCGGTCACAGTTTTCTCTTCGCACGCTTCATTCCATACTTAAAAATTCGGGAAAAGCAACTATTTACAAGAGATAAAAATTACATAAAATGAATTTTAAAATTTTGCTGCGTAAAGTTATGTAGATTTTACAGCTTACGTTCGTGAATTTTACAAAAATTTTATTTCTAAAATTTATTAATGATATTTATAAAATATGTCAATTTCTATAATTTTAAACTGAAGCATTATAAGTGCTGCGCAGCCAATAAACCAAAAAAACATCAGTGGATCCACGAAACTCGCTGTACAGGAATAATCACTAAAATGCACGAAACTCGTCAATGCCGCAGTCAATAACGTGTGTATGAGCGCTGCACGCCCATTAAAACGGAAAAAACATCAGTGGATCCACGAAACTCGCTCTGCAGGAATCACAAAAATGCACGACATTCGTCAACGCCGCAGTCACGTGTGTATGAGCGCTACGCGCCCATTAAAACAAGAACAACAACAAAAAAAAAAAACATCAGTGGATCCGCGAAAGTTGCTGTGCAGGAATCACTACTAAAACGTACTAAACTCGTCTACGCCGCAATCACTTACGTGTGTATGAGCGCTACGCGTCCATTAAAACACAAAAAAATCAGTGGACCGCGAAACTCGCTGTGCAGGAATTACTAAAACGCGCGAAACTCGTCAACGCCGCAGTCACTTATGTGTGCATGAGTGCTACGCGTCCATTAAAACAAAACAAAAATAAATAAATAAATAAAATAAAAATCAGTGGATCTGCGAAATTCGCTGTGCAGGAATCGCTAAAACGCACGAAACTCGTTAACGCCGCAGTCATGTGTGTATGAGCGCTACGCGCCCATTAAATCAAGAAAAGCATCAGTGGATCCGCGAAACTCGTTCTGTTAGAATCACCAAAATGCACAAAATTCGTCAAACTTGCGTTAACTAACGGCACTAAAACCGAAAAATTATTCTCTGAAAGAAATTTCAAAATGAGGAAAATTGTTGTTATTAATGCACATATTAAACTATTGAAATCTCTGTAAATTTGTACAAAAATACTCGATAAAATTTTTAAATATATTTTTTAAATATTTATGGTACATAAATATTATGCGAGTTTTTAAGTAAAAAAGAAAATATTTTTGATATAGGAATTCGCTTTCAGTAACATCAGCACGTTATCTCAATTTTTTAAATGTATTTGACAAATCATAACTTCAATCATTGAATATTTATTTCGAAAAAAGTGTACCCTCAATATATCCGTCTGCAGTACCGCATATATGTTTCCAAATGTATGTTACTAAGACCTTAAAGTTATACTTATGCAATGCAATCTCCCTTTTAAATTTAAACTATACAAGACTGACATAACAATCGCATTTCATAAAAGCCAATCAAACA
This sequence comes from Maratus speculifer, assembly GCA_964019185.1. Classification (NCBI taxonomy): domain Eukaryota; kingdom Metazoa; phylum Arthropoda; class Arachnida; order Araneae; family Salticidae; genus Maratus; species Maratus speculifer. The sequence goes on along the minus strand of OZ025290.1, from coordinate 46,668,216 downwards.
AAAATCAAGAAACCGTGCAATCCGATTAAATCGATCGTAATTCCTGAACTAACAGCGGTAGGTGTGGAAGGATTTCAGAAAACGATCCGGTAACAAGAAAAAACTATTTATCGCCTCGCCAAATTCAACGATGCCAAGTGTCTCGGCTGTTTTAGGATTATGTCTAAAAATCGTTTTTTTTTACTGGTTTAATTTTTCCTTTCAGCGACTTATACTAATAGACAGAAACATTCTTGAATACTTTTGTTCATCCCTGCAGTTTACCTAGTACCTTTAATATACGAAAGTATTTTTCTAAACTTTAGTTTAAACAAAAATATTCCTTATTACTATTTAAATTACTTTTTCTGAAATTACCATCCGAAGACAACCATGTATCCAGTTCTTTGTGTGATCCTGTATATCATTTTATCTATATACTACAAACATTTCTTAGTTTATTGAATGCAGTTCAAAGTAAAAATGCATATTTTATTTAAAAACCATTTTTAAGTAAATTACGATCATATTTAGTAACCTTTCCACGATCTTTTGTGTAATCCTGTATATCTAAATTGTGTAAATATCAGCATTTATACACACCATTTAATATGCATTCATTTAGTAAAATTTAAAAGCATATATCATAATTCAAAATGCATTTCATCCATGCAACAGTCATCATCCATCATATACAGTACTTCGGATAGAACATATACTATTTAAAATCTTTTGTGTGTCCCTGTAAATGCTATGCACTTCGTATCATGCATGAAATAACTCACATTAAGCCTCAACAACGTATATCAATTTGATTATACATGAAATCGTTTAGCATAATTAAAATGTGTCGCAAACTGTTCCTGCCTTTATTTTTTATTCCTGTCTTTATTCTTAAAGTCCAAAAATTTCATGGTTACTCGGATTGCCATTAAATTTACGAAAGTTAGAAAGCGGCCAGACGGACAGACAAACCGAAAGCATAATATCTTTTTAAGTTTGTTGGAAAGTGTTAAAAAATAGTCAAAAATATATTAATCAGTAGTTTTATTTTCCGTCTTTTTCACACAAAAAAAATTCTTCCATTGATAATTATGAGTTTTGAAAATTAGAATAAGCAAATAATATTTCTCATTCATTTTAAATATGACGTCATTATTTATCTATCATGATTAACTACTTATATTCATGCCTCTTGTATTTTTAACGAATATTATAAAGTACCTGTTTTATTTCAACTATGACGTCACATTTTTCCAAGTGAAATATTTCAATGGAAATATTATTCATTTTTTTTTTTTTTTTTTTTTTTTTTTTTTACTTATGTCGCCATTTTGACAGAAAAATTCTTGTTAATGAAACAAATAAACATGTTTAATATATAACAGAAAATACTCTCTTTATTTCTTTTTCAAGTATGACGCCATATTTAATTTTAATTTTTTTAATTTTTTTTTTTTTTTCACGGAAATTGCTCAATTGAAAATTTATTGCCGCTGTCATATTTCATTCCAGATTTCTATTTTATTGGCAACAGGGAAGAAAAATGGTTAAATTTTATCTAAAAAATGCCTATTGATCTGCATGAAAAATAATGATATTTTGAATTATTAAGGAAAATATTGGAATAAATCAATTAAAAATTAGCTTATGTTCATTTCCGGCCTTTAACTTATCTATATGCAAAGATTCAAAGACATTAATCCATCCGTTTTGAAGCCAATTTCATTCCAATTTCTGGACACACCTTCACATTTATAAAGATATATGTTTCACCTTAAACTAAAATAAAATGAAAAGAAAAATAAATTTAAAAAATGTTTATAACGCTCTTATTAGTGCACTTAAAACTGGCCAATATATATATTTTTTAAATAAAAATCTGAAAGTCGAAACAAAATAATAAAACGTCAGACAATTATAGACAGGGCCTGACTATCCAAAAGGCACATGAAGTACGAACTTCTGTAATATTTAAGAGGCGATCCAAAATTACTATAAAATTGGGTGTCTAGTTTGATATTTTTTTTTCTTTTACACGTTGCCTTCGAGAGGAAAGATTGCTTAATGCAACAGAAAGCCTACACTACTTTGGGAAAGTTATCTAACCGGGAAATGTGAATGATCAATAGATTGTTAACCAATCATATTACATCCTTAATGTATTCTTTAGAAACAATCCGAGAAATTAATCATACAATTACAATAAAACATACTATAAATACATGGAAGAGTGGGGTAGAATGGTACAGTGGGAGGAATGGGAGTGTGGGTTTTTTTTCTTTATGTATCATTCTAAATATTTTATCTAAATACTTCATCAATCGCACATTTGATAAAGCAATGGTACTCCAATCTCCAGTTGAAAAAAGTAGCTGATCTACGTAAACTTTCGATTATTTCAAGAATGAAAAATAAATTAGTTTAATCAACTTTTTTTGCTTTCTGTACATTGACTTGTAGATGCGTAGATAGTTCAAGATGTAAATAAGTTGAACTGATGCATTTCTAATCTCATCTCTGACTGACAATTCTGAATTTATCTTCTATGGTAAAGGTATTGGAATTTGATATTGTAGCACATTCAGTAGCGGTTGCGGAAACCACAATTTTAAAACTTAAAAAAATCATTTTATTCCAAATCATTAATATATCAGACCCCAGCAACAGTGGGTCCAAGGTCATGTTCTTATAGGCCTGTGCGGTAATCTGGCTCTGTAGTGGGAATAGCGATAAAGAGAATAAATTTGCAAACAAACACATTTACTAAAACTGCTAAGTTATGATATGTCCGATTATCGAAATAAAATCTCCTGATTAAAAACTGCAGTCTCCCTAGAATTTCAAATTGCTATACGCATCCATTTTTAAAGACGGATGGAAAAACAATAAAAGGTCTTGAATTCTTATGGTAAATCAAGATATCCAACGAATTTGTTTAAGATCTTAATCAACCCTTAACATATTCTCAGTAGCATGACAATGATCAGATATCAATATAGAGATATGCTATAGATGAAAATGATAAAATTCTTTTTCTCAAAATCCATTTTACTCCTCGAATTTTGTTTTTCAGCATGACATTTATTATGTTCACCGGTAAAATCAGAGATTAACTTAAGATTGAAAATACTGAGGTCTAGGCAATTCTTCTTTCGTTTGTGGCTAAATCTTTGTATGTTTTAGATTCCAGGGACTGTGCGGACCATATGCCAATCAAGAGCTAATTAACCAATTAAACTAAACGCTTCTCGCAAATTAACATCTTCGATCCCTACTGCAAATTATTACAAGCTTCAACATATTTGCATGAACTGGAATGAAAAAGTTTAGATTTGACAATTCTGATAAGCCTGCATAACTTAAGACCATCTAGGTCCATAAGTTTTAAGACCTCCGATCGAATTCACCGAGATGATTGTAAGATGCAATGATGAAAGAGTTCGGTCTAAAGAGGTTCCCGAATCAAATTATTTTATTCCATTGATCTCTCAGTCATTCCCATAATTTACATAGATAGATGTAGTTTTCTCTAATGCATATGCGCTGAATTTAAATATATCTAAAATAAATTGAACTTTTAAAACGTTTTAGTTCTATATCTTCCACTACCAGGGGCATTTTTATTAGAGACTAGCAGCCTTCGCCCGCTACGCTGGTCATTTTTTTTTTTTTTTTTTTTTTTTTTAAAGAAACTTTGAATCAAACGAAATTTTTATATCATAGTAATTTTTAGTTTTATATCGCACTTTAGACTGTCTGTCATCGGTGAAAAATCAGTCATCTAAACGGAAAGTTCAATGTTAGTCACCAATGAATGACGTAGCGCTCAACATGTTAACAATTTTAATCACATAAAAATTCATTCAACGGAACTTTTAAAATAAAGCCAAACTTTTGTAATTGGGTTCATCTGATAAAAAACATTCCCTAAACATTCAATTAAACAACGTAGAATGCTATATTCCATTTGTTACAAAATTTCTGAAAAATTATCCAACTAACAATGTAAAATCCATAAAATCTATCTTGTAGAACTTAAGTTATAAGCGGCCCCGATGAAATTTCACTTTGCGTTTTACATATATTGAGATAATTCAGGCCTGTCCAACCTTTTAATACGCAGGGACGCATCTCAGCTAGTGACAAGCAATGAAGGGCGCCAGTATTCACATGAATGGACAGTTGTATATTTATATATTATCTCACTATCGTAGCGATACACTCTCGTTTATACATGCATACATATGTTTTATAGCATTATGGCAACCATAAATCCCGTACATTCCAGGAGCGTTATGGTTATCGTTTAATATACATTATATACTCTGAGAACGCCTATCCTTCTATAGTAAAAAAAAACTAGCCTTAAAAGGAATGACTCCTGGAATGATGCTGATGTGGAAGATTTCCGGAACTAACGAATCCGGGTTGTCCACTCCTTACATGAGTCGAATAGACCAATCAGGAAAGGGCTCCGTCTATGCATCCCCGTATGGGTTACCATAAAGAGAGGAAAGGTTACCATCGCCAACAATCGCCAAGTTTGTCGCCAACTTGGCGATATATCGCCAAATTTGGCCACCAAAATTAGTTGTCAAAAGTGACGCCAACTTGGCGATAACTGTAATATTTCGCCAAATTTTTAATTTCTTTACAACACCAGTCGTTTGATACATCATTTGAGAGGTTTGCAACTGCTTATTCATATAATGGATGTCTTGTGTATTATCCCCCATCCTGCTCCCCAGGGGGGACACATTTTTAATTTCTTTACAACACCAGTCGTGTTACACAAGATTTGAAAGGTCTGCAACTGCTTATTCATATTATGGATGTCTTGTGTGTCACCCCCACACTCTGCTCTCCTCAGGGGGGGGGTCACATTTTTAATTTCTTTACAACACCAGTTGTGTGACACATCATTTGAAAGGTCTGCAACTGCTTATTCATATTATGGATGTGTTGTGTGTCATCCACCACTCTGCCCCCCAGGGGGGCACATTTTTAATTTCTTTACAACACCAATTGTGTGACACATCATTTGAGAAGTCTGCAACTGCTTATTCATATTATGGATATCTTGTGTGTAACCCCCCTTCTGCCCTCAGAGGGGGCGCATTTTGTAATTTCTTTACAACACCAATTGTGTGACACATCATTTGAAAGGTGTGCAACTGTTTATTGATTTTATGGATGTCTTGTGTGTCACCCCCACTCTGCCCCCCCCCAGCTGGGCACATTTTTAATTTCTTTACAACACCAGTCGTGTGACACATCATTTGAAAGGTCTGCAACTGCTTATTCATACCATGGGGTGTTGGCGAGCGCAGCAAGCAGGGGTAGTCAATAATTTGGAATCGCGAAGCGATTACGCGGGGGGTTGGCGAGCATAGCGAGCAGGGGGGCGGGGCCCCCCTAGTATATTAAAAAAATAATCAGGGAAAAGGACAAAAAAATTTCATGCTTAAAATAGAATAAAGAACATGAAAACATTAATTGTTAAATAATTAAAAAGAAAATAATTTTTATCAAATCTTTATTCTTACCTATTAGTGAGAAATTTGACACTGGCTTTCTTGTGCCAAAGCAGAAAAATCTGGAATGTAATTCGAACATGCTGCCCGTAAAATGTTTTCTAGTTGCGTATCACTCAGCGATGAACGGTTCTTGGATTTTACAATTTTCATTGTAGAGAAAAGCGATTCACATAGGTAAGTCGAGCCAAAGCACGAGTGAAGTTTCAGGGCAGCGTTACGAAGTGAAGGATACTTTTCTTTATCTAGCAATTTCCAAAATTCTTTATCTTTAAAATGCGATTTCAAAATTAAGTCATTTTGAAGATTTATAATTTCTAATTCAAGATCTTCCACTTGGTCAATTTTGAAGTTAGAGGCAATTGATGCCGCAATTTCGGTTACGTCGATTTTAGCAAAAGGGTTTGCTAAAAATAGTGCATCAGCTTCAATCGCATAAAATTGTACAAATCGCCTGTTAAAATCGTCAAGAAGTGTCTCGAGGTTATCCGAATATTGTCTAAAATTTATTCCTTCAGAATTGTGTTTAACAGCCATTGACATTAAATTTGGAAAATGAGAAAGCGATCCTTGTCTTATTTTTGAGATCCACAATTCAAGCTTTTTTTGAAAACTTTTTACTGAACCTATCATGTTTAAAATTTCACGATCTTTTCCCTGTAGCTCCAAATTTAAATCATTCAATTTAAGTGTTATATCTGTTAAAAATGCGAGATCGAGTAGCCAGCAAACGTCATCCAACTCCTTATGAAAAACATTTCTTGATTCAAGAAAAGTTTTGACATCAGGTAACAGCATACAAAATCTTTCTAACATTTTCCCTCTACTTAACCATCTTACTTCTGTGTATAATAATACATCTTGTTGGTCAGAGTCGGCTTCTTGCAATATGGCCTTAAACAAGCGATGTCGAGTAGAAGAACTTTTGATGAAATTTATGATTTTTACGACAATATTCATAACATGTTCAAACTTGAGTATTTTTCCACACAAAGCTTCTTGATGGATAATGCAATGATATGCTAGAAATTTGGGGAATGCTTCATCTTTTTCGCAGAGGGCGAGAAACCCGTTATTTTTTCCGACCATCGATCTAGCTCCATCCGTTGTGATAGATGCTAGTTTATCCAGAGGCATGCCTATTTCTTTTACAAAATTTTTAAAAACCTCAAAAATATCTTCTCCCGTTGTACGCCCGTGAAGCTGGAGTATTCGCATGAACTCTTCTTTTACGCTGAAATCAGAAAATACCATTCGGACAAAGATAGCTAGCTGCGCAGTGTCAGATAAATCTGTGCTTTCGTCTAACTGCAATGAAAATTGTTCACATTTTTGCAGGTCAGATTGTGCTTGAGATTCCAAATCACGGGAAATCTTTTCAACTCTTCTGCCTACCGTTTGATGTGAAAGTTGAAGTTTTTCGATGGATGAGATTATTTCAGATTTATTTTTCATTTCATCAAAGAGAGATTCAGCTGCATAAAGCATTGCCTCTTTAACATTTTCCCCATCACTAAAAGCTTTTTTCTTCTTAGCTAGTAAATGGGCGATTTTAAATGATGCGACAGTGACATTTGTGGATTGAATCATAGGTTTGTAGAAACATTTTTGCTGACCAGCCAAAAGAGATTTTAATTCTTGCAATTTTTTTTCTCTTATTTCTGAATTCAAGGGAAAATCTAAATCAAAATTTGAATGCATTGTTCTGTAATGACGTTCAATATTACTTTTTTTAGGAATGGAAACACTGTTGTTGCAAATTAAGCACACGGGATTTCCTTTACATTCGACAAAAAAATATTTGCTCTCCCAGTCGTTATTAAAAATATATGTCCTTTGTCTTTTTGCCATGATTTAAAACTAATTCACTGAAGGAAATCAATTGCAGCCTCTTTCACAAAACGTATCAAATACAAAAATATCAGCTAATTTAAGCTACAGACTGAACAAAAAACGAATCAGAAAATTTTCATTTTCGACAAAAAAGATCGTTCTGTTGAAAACAAATATGGAATTTAGCTGCATAGAATAATCTTCCATTTGATGAATATTTCTTTTTTCTAACAAAAGTAATTTATAATGTAACAATAATAATTTATTTTTCTAATTCAATTTTGAACTGACATGTGACCACGTATTTACATTATTATCACTTTTAAAATTAATATCCTCGGCGCCAGTGAAGGCGGGCGCCAGTAATAGATTAAATGTCTTTCAATCTTTCGAAATCGTACTACAGTTACTGACTGATTAAGGTGCATTTCGCCAGCCCCCCCACCAACTCAAATTTTTTCGACAATAATACCAGTCGTTTATACCTCGTTTGTACCCGTTTGTACCAGCAATCTTTTCGTTTGTACCTCATTTGTACTAGAGTAATAAAGAGTTTTTAGTGGGGGGGCTGGAGAAACGGCCAGCCCCCCCCCACCTCAACATTTAAAAAAATGAATAGTGCCAATCGTTTATACCTCGTTTGTACCCGTTTGTACCAGCAATTTTTTCGTTTGTACCTCATTTGTACTAGAGTAATAAAGAGTTTTTAGTGGGGGGGCTGGAGAAATGCCAGCCCCCCCCACCTCAACATTTAAAAAAATGAATAGTGCCAATCGTTTATACCTCGTTTGTACCCGTTTGTACCAGCAATTTTTTCGTTTGTACCTCATTTGTACTAGAGTAATAAAGAGTTTTTAGTAGGGGGGCTGGAGAAATGCCAGCCCCCCCACCTCAGCATTTAAAAAAATGAATAGTGCCAATCGTTTATACTTCGTTTGTACCAGCAATTTTTTCGTTTGTACCTCATTTGTACTATAGTAATAAAGAGTTTTTAGTGGGGGGGGGGGCTGGAGAAACGGCCAGCCCCCCCACCTCAACATTTAAAAAAATGAATAGTGCCAATCGTTTATACCTCGTTTGTACCCGTTTGTACCAGCAATTTTTTCGTTTGTACCTCATTTGTACTAGAGTAATAAAGAGTTTTTAGTGGGGCGGCTGGAGAAATGCCAGCCCCCCCACCTCAGCATTTAAAAAAATGAATAGTGCCAATCGTTTATACCTCGTTTGTACCCGTTTGTACCAGCAATTTTTTCGTTTGTACCTCATTTGTACTAGAGTAATAAAGAGTTTTTAGGGGGGGGGGGCTGGAGAAATGCCAGCCCCCCCACCTCAACATTTAAAAAATGAATAGTGTCAATCGCTTATACCTCGTTTGTACCCGTTTGTACCAGCAATTTTTTCGTTTGTACCTCATTTGTACAAGAGTAATAAAGACTTTTTAGTGGGGGGGGGGGCGGAGAAATGAAAGCTCCACCACCTCAACATTTAAAAAAATGAATAGTGCCAATCGTTTATACCTCGTTTGTACCCGTTTATACCAGCAATCTTTTCGTTTGTACCTCATTTGTACTAGAGTAATAAAGAGTTTTATAGGAGGGGCTGGAGAAACGACCCCCCCTCTTCGCCTCAATATTAAAAAAAATGAACAGTGCCAATCGTCTATATTTTGTTTGTGCCCGTTTGTACCAACAATTTTTTCGTTTGTACCTCATTTGTACTAGATTAATAAAAAGTTTTTAGTGGAGGTGCTGTAGAAACAGTCCTTGCCCCTAAATATTTAATAATATGCATAAACTCTTATCGTTTATATCTCGTTTGTACGATATACAGTTTTTAAAACATTGAGGTAGAAGCTGGTCCTTTTCCCCACGCAAAGTGAAAAACTGTTATTACTCTATGTAAAAATGAAGTATAAATAATTGGCACTATCCGTGCCAATTATAACAACAGTTAATATTGTATGCATGCTTTTTAAATACTGATTTCTGTTTAATCATTCTAGTACAGCTTAAAACCAAACGAAAAGATTGTTAATATAAATGGATACAAAGGAGGTGAAACGATTGGAGCCATTTATTTTTTTAAATATTGAGAGAGGGATTTTCACCGTCTCTCCATCTCCCACAAAAAGCCATTTATTACTCTTGAGCAAATGAGGTACAAACAAGATATAAATAATTAACACTACCTTTTTTTTAATTATTTTTTCTATCTTTATAAGAAAAAATATCGTTTTCGGGAAAATTTTCGAATTCCGGTTTTCGACGGATTTAAAAGCTCTAAGAATCAGAAATTCCAAAAACCAACAGTGAGTCTATTTGTCTGCATGTGACATAAATTTTGTGAGCACTCTATTTTAAGAACTAATGCATGGAATTTATAAAAAATATATATTTAGTTAGTCTGATATAAATTGGTGCTGATTAGATTTTGGTGTAAATCACACAACAGGTAATGCTGCTATGCTGCCTTTTGTGAGATTACCGTAATAACTATATCCAGAATGTCATCAGACTTCAGATTAAGTTAGTCCTTGACATGAATTGATGTTTTTTACGTTTTTGTGTAAACCGCTCGATAGGTGGCGCTGCTATACAGCATTATTTGAAAATTTCTGCAATCGCTCAATCTTCAGGTATAATGCACAAATTTTCATGAATTTGGTTAGTCCGTGACATGAGTTGACATTTTCTATATTTTGGTGTAAATTGGTTAATAGGTGGCGTTTCTATGCTGTATTTCTTTTAAGAATTCCTCAATAGCTCTATTTCAAGAACTAATTCACAGATTTCCATCAAACTTCAGATTCGATAAGTCCTTGACAGGAATTTATGCTGTTTATATTTTGTTGTAAATAGCTCTTCAGTTGGCGCTGCTATACAGCATTTGTTACGATATCTGTAACAACTCTCAAGAACTAATGCACGAATTTCTATCCAAATTCAGATTCAGTTAATCGTTGACATGAATTGGTTTTGTATACATTTTGGTGTGAATCGCCTAACAAGTAACGCTGCTATGCTGCATTTTGTCGGATTTACACGATTTTAGCGATGTTCATAACTCAAGAACTAATGCATGGAACTTCATATCATTAAAATTCTCTTGATGGGCATATGTTACAATTTAATTTTGGCACTGTAATGGAAAATTTCGAAAATTTAACATGTATGAGATGGAAGAAAGTTTTGGGATTGCTATTAGCGACCAGTTTTGAAAAGGATACTTCCCATTTCTCCAGCCCTTTTCCCCAATTTTTTTTTCTAAATTCCTAATTTTTTTTTTTTTTTTTTTTTTTACCATTAATTTTTTTTCAATATTCTACTAAAGCTGACGTACAAACAAAAAGACTGTTGGTACAAATGAATACAAAGGAGGTATAAGCGATTTCGTTATTTATTATTTCAAATATTGAGACAGGGGTCTGGAGTTTCTCCATCATCACACAAAAAATCGCTTATTACACTGGTAAAAATAAGGTATAAAAGGGTTATAAAAGACTGGGGCTATCTATAGCTTTTTTTTCCTATTTTAATATTGAAATGTGCGCTTCCAGTGTCCTCAACTTACTAAAAACTTTTATTATTCTAGTACAGATGAGATAGAAATGAAATCACTGTTTTTACAAACGAGTACAATTAAGATATAAACGATTGCAGCAATTTATTTTGTAAAATTCTAAAATTGGAGCTTCCCGTTTCTCCAGCTTCCCCTACCCCCACCTTATTAGTTCTTTATTATTCTAGTAATGTTGATGTACTAACTAAAAGAATGAAGTATATAAACGATAGGCTGTACTATTTTTTTAATATTGAGGTGAGTGCTAGTCGATTGACCGGAACCCCCCCCCCCCCTTTCCTCTAAAAAAATTATTCTAGTACAAATGAGGTATACATGAAAATATTGAATGCACAAACGGGCACTAATGAGGTAAAAACCATTTGCGCTATTCAGTTTTTTAAATATTAAGGCAGGAGGTTGGCCGTTTCTACAGCCCCCCAAATACAAACTGTTTATTACTCTAGGACAAATAAGGTACAAACGGAAAGATGGATGGTACAAACGGGTACAAAAGAGATATAAACGATTGACACTGTTCATATTTTTAAATTTTAAAATGGGTGTTTCTCAGCCCCTCCGCCCAATAAAAACTCTTTAATATTCTAATACAAATGAGATACAAACGAAAAGATTGTTGGTACAAACAGGTACAAATGAAGTATAAACGATTGCCATTGTTCATTTTTTAAAATATTGAGGTGGAGGATTGACCGTTTCTCCAGCTCCCCCACTAAAAACCATTTATTATTCTAGTACAAATGATGTACAAACGAAAAGATTTTTGGGTAAAACTATTACAAACGACGTATAAACGTTTGGCACTGTTCATTTTTGAAAATATTAAGGTGGGAGGCTTACATCCAGCCTCAGAAGTGGGTACTATTAAATATAAAGTGGGTAAAGAGTTCTTAATGGGGGATTTTCCTGTCCCCCATTAAGAACTCTTTATTACTCTAGTACAAATGAGGTACAAACGAAAATATTGTTGGTACAAAAGGGTAAAAACGAGGTATAAACGATTGGTACTATTCATTTTTTTTAAATGTTGAGGTAGGGGGCTGGCCGTTTCTCCAGCCCCCCCGCCCCCCACAAAAAACTCTTTATTAATCCAGTACAAATCAGGTACAAACGAAAAAATTGCTAGTACAAACGAGTATAAACGAGGTATAAACGATTGGCACTATTCATTTTTTTAAATGTTAAAGTGGGGGGGGGCTGGCATTTCTCCAGCCCCTCCCCCACAAAAAACTCTTTATTACTCTAGTACAAATGAGGTACAAACGAAAAGATTGCTGGTACAAATGGGTACAAACGAGGTATAAACGATTGGCACTATTCATTTTTTTAAATATTGAGGTGGGGGGGCTGGCATTTCTCCAGCCCCCCCACCTCAATATTTACAAACGAAAAAATTGCTGGTACAAACGGGTACAAACGAGGTATAAACGATTGGCACTATTCATTTTTTTAAATGTTGAGGTGGGGGGGCTGGCATTTCTCCAGCCCCCACACTAAAAACTCTTTATTACTCTAGTACAAATGAGGTACAAACGAAAAAATTGCTGGTACAAACGGGTACAAACGAGGTATAAACGATTGGCACTATTCATTTTTTTAAATGTTGAGGTGGGGGGGCTGGCATTTCTCCAGCCCCCCCACTAAAAACTCTTTATTACTCTAGTACAAATGAGGTACAAACGAAAAAATTGCTGGTACAAACGGGTACAAACGAGGTATAAACGATTGGCACTATTCATTTTTTTAAATGTTGAGGTGGGGGGGCTGGCCGTTTCTCCAGCCCCCCCACTAAAAACTCTTTATTACTCTAGTACAAATGAGGTACAAACGAAAAGATTGCTGGTACAAACGGGTACAAACGAGGTATAAACGACTGGTATTATTGTAGAAAAAATTTAAGTTGGTGGGGGGGCTGCTGAAATGCACCTGACTGTTATCGTATTTTTAAAAATTATTACTGGTTACAATTTGCTTATTTTTTTATTTCGATTTTTTCCCCTTTTATCAGAACTTTGAAAGAGAAAGGATACCCTTTGTATGTTAGTAAAAAATAAACAAAAAAGTAACAATCACGAAGAAAAAGAAAATGAAACATTTGAAAGGGCGCCAGGAAAGTCCCCAAAGGGCGCCATGGCGCCCGCGGGCGCCGCGTTGGACAGCCCTGAGATAATTTAATATAGCTTTCATATAATAATCATGTTAACCTGATTATAGAACTATCTTTCAAAATTATATGTTCAATAGATATTTTTGCGCTGTGATTAATACGAAATCCAGACTTTCTTTTATATATAGTGTTCTCTGATGTGTTTCTATATATATAAAAGAAATCCAGACTTTCTTTTATATATATAGATAAGGTGAAAATTTTCAGGGTTTTGCGCCGAAGACACCTCCAAATCAGGAAAACGTGAAGTATCTCGCGAACTACTGAACTTAAAAGAATTTGCTTGGTACCATTCGATTCAGCATGAAAAAATAAACTAAAATATGTTATCAGTTGCAAAATAACTAAAAAAGTCGATTTTTAAGGAATTTTTTAAAAGTTCGTACCTTTTTTTTAACCTCCTTAGGGGTAGAATTTTCGAAAATCCCTTCTTAGCGGCACTCGATGTTATCAGAAGTATTTTTACCCCAATTTTCAAGATTTTAGGTTCGGCAGATTTTTTTGTTCTGTAATTAATACGAAATCCAGACTTTCTTTTATATATATAGATAAGGATTGAAAATTTCAGGTTTTTGCGCCGAAGACACCGCCAAATCAGGAAAATGTGAAGTATCTCGCGAACTACTGAACTTAAAAGAATTTGCTTGGTACCATTCGATTCAGCATGAAAAAATACACTAAATTATGTTATGAGTTGAAAAATTACTACAAAAGCCGATTTTTAAGGAATTTTTTAAAAGTTTGTTCCTTTTTTTAACCCTCGTAGGGGTGGAATTTTCGAAAATCCCTTCTTAGCAGCACTCGATGTTATCAGAAATATTTTTACCCCAATTTTCAAGATTTTAGGTTCGGCAGATTTTTTGTGCTGTGATTAATACGAAATCCAGACTTTCTTTTATATATATAGATTAATTAGTATAAGTAAAAAATATTTCTGATTCATTTTAAATATGACGTCATTATTTATCTCGCTCCATTAGCTATATGATATTCATACCCCTTGTATTTTTAACGACTGCTATAAAGTACCTGTTTTATTTCAACTATGACGTCACATTTTCATGAGTGAACCATTTTATTAAAAATATAATTCTTTTTCATTCTTTTTACTTTTAATTTATGTCACCATATTTTACACAAAAATTCCCATTAACTAAACAAATATCCTTGATAAATATATTATAAAAAATACACCTTTTATTTTTATTTCAACCATGACGTCATATTTATTTTCTTTTAAATTATTTTATTATAGTTTTTCGCGTGGAAGTTTTCTATTAAAAATTCATTGCCGCTGAAAAATTAGTATTCCAATTTTTTATTTTCTTGGCAACAGGAAAGGAAAATGGTTAAATTTTATCTGAAAAATACCTATTGATTTTGTATGAAAAATAATTAAATTTTGAATTATTAAGGAAAATATTTGAATAAAATAAATAAAAATTACCCTATTATTTAATCCGGACTTCTAACTTTACGTCTGTAAAATTTGAAAGCAATCGGTTCAGTAGTTACGGCGTGAAAGCGGAACAAACAAACAAACAAACAAACAAACAAACAAACAAACAAACTCACTTTCCGATTTATAATATTAGTAAGGATTTCATGGGACCTATTTCAAGTGAATATTTTTTTCTTTCAATTTATTTTACGATTATCACCAGATGTACTACTTGCACGCAGGCCCGTAGCTAGGGGGGTGCCAGGGGCGGCTCAGCCCCCCCTGAAAAAGATTCCAAGGTCACTAAATAAAACTGTTTAAAAAATCAAAATGAGAAATCGGCCTGTGCAAATCCTTTGAATGTCTATAATCGTACATTATGATGTTTTGCAATCAATATAAATTTGTATATGTTACAGGCCAAACCCGATTTTAGGCCAAACTAGATTGGCCTAGTTCAAACTAGTCTATCCTAACGCCCATCGGATAAACTAGTTTTTTCCTAGGCCAAACTAGTCTATCCTAACGCCCATCGGATAAACTAGTTTTTCCTAGGCCAAACTAGTTTGGCCGAACGGTCATTAGGATGAACTAGTTTAGCCTGCTATTCATTGGTTTGAACTAGTTTATCCTAGACCGAATTAGATTGTCCTAGGCCAATTCAATTTGGCGTGATTTTATTGAATCTAAAGACCGCCACGGCGCCAACTTTCTAGTTTTGATCAAATTTAGCCTGGACCGATGCAATTTGACGCGATTTTAGCTCACAGACTATCAAAGCCTGAAAGCTAATGTGCTCGCAGATTCTGTGTGTGTGTATGTAACCATGTACTTATGTATGTACGTATGTAAGTACGTATGTACATATGTACGTACGTATGTAGGACTAATATAACGCGACTAATATAACGGACTAATGTGTAACTAATATAACGCGACACTCTGGTGTTGGAATTTGGACGCGATTTAGTTCAAACCAGCCGGCTTCGCCCGCTATCGGGCCCCTTCTTTTATATAAAATCTTGAAACGGACGTATGTTGAAGCGGACGAACCTCGAAGAGAAAAAAACCATGATGATAAATATTTAAGAAAAAGGATTCTGCATCGAAATACCACTATTTTCTAATAGTAATTTTTGTAAAAATGTTATATTCTTGCTGGAAATTTTTGAAACTTTGTGATAGTTTATGGCATATGATATAAATTTATAAAAAAAAAGTTACATTTCAGCGTGAAAGAGGATGTGGTTGCGAACAAAATCAGGAAATATAACGGAAATTCTATGTTTTAAAGCACCGCGACCTCAAGTAACATATCTACTAATAGATTGTTTAACGGAGTTTCATTCAGATACAGTTTTGTTAATAATAGAGTACGCTCCCTGGTGTTGGAATTAGGAACTAATAAAACGTGGCTTAGTTAAAACTTGCTGGCTTCGCCCGCTATCGGACTGGCGTGGACAGCGGGGATATAGTTCGAATTTCGTTCGCTTCCAGGTTCTTTCGAAAAGGAGGGTTACATTCGGCGGTGCGTGCTCAGCACGGCTGCTACGATTTAAATTTTGTTCGCTTCGAAGTTCGTTCGAAGAGGAAGAAGGCATTCGGCAGTACGCGAGCAGCACACCTGCTATACGCTACCGCAGGCTGTGGGGACGCGGCTGAAGAACTAATGAACAAAATTTAATAAAAATTTATATTCAAGTAGTCTCTGATCTAAATTGATGCTGATTAGTTTTTGGTGTAAATCCTCATCAGGTGGCACTGGTGTTTTGCATTTTTTTACGATTTACGCATCAGCTTTATCTTAATAACCAATACCATTAACCCTCTGACAGTCTTGCAAAACGTCAAAATTGTAATGTTGTTTTCTCAGCATTTTGTTTTAATATCTAAAAAAATATGATTCTTTCAAAATTATAGAAAAAAATTATTTACGAATATGAATGTTATCCTTGAGTGTGTTAATCATTGCACAATGTATTAAAAATCCATTAAATCAACTGAGTTATATCATTTTAATTATTGCTTGCATTGCAGTGAAACCTGGAGCTTAAGGAACGTCTATAGACGGGCTTGTCAGTGAGAGGGTTAAATTTTCATCAAACTTTAGACTCAGTTCGTCCATGACATGAGTTGGTGTTGTTTCTATTTTGAAGTAAATCACTCAACATGGCTATGATATGCTACATTTTTTATAATTTTCACAATAGCTGTATCTCAAGAACTAATGAACGGAATTTAATAAAAATTTATATTCAGATAGTCCCTGATATAAATCGATGCTGATTAATTTTTCATGTAAATAGTTCAACAGATGGCGCTTCTAAAGTGCATTTTTACTGATTTGCATCAACACTATTTCAATAACTAATTTACGAATTTTAATCAAACTTCCGGAATCAGTAAATCCGTGATATGAACTAATTCTTTTTACGTTTTCATGTTAATTGTTCAATAGGTGGCGCTGTTGTGCTCAATTTTCCCAATTCCTGAAATAGCTCTGTCGCAAGAATTAATGCACGAATTTTCATCAAACTTTAGATTCTGTAAGTCCCTGATATAAATTAGAATTCTGTAGTTTTTGGAGTAAATCTCTTGAAAGGTGGCGCCGCTATACGGTATTATTCGTGATTATTGCAATAGCTCTATCTCAGGATCTAATTTCAAGAATTTTCATCAAACTCCAGATTCTGTTAGTCCTTGATATAAAAAAGTACAAAAGTAATTTTAGTTTTTGGAGTAAATCGTGCAACAGGTGGCGCTGCTATGTGGCATTATTCATGATTATCGCAATAGTTCTATCTCAAAAAGAAATGCACGGATTTTCATCAAACTTCAAATTAAGTTAGTCCCTGATATAAATTAATATTCTTTTGTTTTTAGAGTAAATGGCTCAATAGGTAGCGCTTCTATCCAGTTTTTTTTTATGATTTCTGCGATAATTCTATTTCAAATAGTATTAACACACAGATTTTCATTAAATTTCAGATTGAATTAGAATTTGAAAGACGTTGTTACGGATTTTTCAAAACGTTCAGGCAAGAGTTTAACATTTGTATAAAAATTGCTATTAGAAAATAGTGGTATTTCGATGCGGAATCCTTTTTCTTAAATATTTATCATCATGTTTCTTTCTCTTCGATTCAACATTTGTCCATACCTAAATCGCGTTGTATTAGTTCCAAACTCCAACACCAGGGTGCTCGCATTAGTTCCACATTCCAACACCAGGGAGCGCACCCTATTACCAACAAAACTGTATCTTAAGAAAACTCCGTTAAAGAATCTATGTGTAGATATGTTACTCGATGTCGCGGTGCTTCAAAACAAGAATTTAAGATTTTTGCAAAAATCACTATTCGTCAATCGTGGCATTAAACGCGATATATATTTTTTTAATTTAGATCATGTGTCGTAAACTATCTTAAAGTTTCAAATAGATCAACCTAGAATTTCCGTTATATTTCTTGATTTTGTTTGCCCCCCCCCCTCTTTCCCCTTCGTAATGGGACTTTTTTTACAATTTTTTATCATGTGTTATAAACTATCACAAAGTTTCAAACAATTCCAACAAGAATTTAACATTTTTACAAAAATTACTAATAGAAAATAATGGTATTTAACGCGGCATCTTTTTTCTTAAATATTTAACATCGTGTTTTATTATGTTTCTAATAGTTTCAAAAAATGGTAATATTTATTAGCAGCTAAAACTTTAAAAAACGCTGAGCTTTTAAAAAAAATCTAGCGTCCCCTTACTCTACCCCCCCCCCTTCCCATCCTAAATTTCAAGTATCGTGCTTTATTTAAGCTTTTTCTTATTTTTAAAAGGATTCGGATATTTACTTTTTTAATATGAACAATATCGCTTGAAGTGATGTGTGTGAAAACCAATATCTGTTACGAATTAAAAATCTTTTCATAAAACCAAAAGTTTCTATCCGATTGAAAAAAAAATCCCCTCTATCTTTATATTTAAACTCAGAACCCCCAAAAGTAATCAGGTAAACGCCTTATCAGAAGAAACTAATAAAATCTGATACTTTTGCATGGAAAACTGACTTAACTAAATTAAGGAGGGGGGGGGGGCGGATTAGTCTTTTGTTCCCCTTTCCTTATTCTTATCGAATGAACCCCTGAAACTAATCAGGAAAGTTCGTTATCAGGGTAAACCTATGTCCAAAATTTGAAGCAAATTGGATATTTCTATCAGGAGTTATCGCATTATGTACATACGTACGTACATACGTACGTGCATACGTACATACATACGTACATGGTTACATGCACGCACACAGAATCTGCGAGCACATTAGCTCTCATACTTTGATAGTCTATGAGCTAAAATCGCGTCAAACTGCATTGGCCTAGGCTAAATTAGATCAAAACTAGAAAGTTGGCGCCGTGGCGGTCTGTAGATTAAAAAAAAAACACGCCAAATTGAATTGGCCTAGGACAGTCTAGTTCGGCCTAGGATAAACTAATTCAAACCAATGAATAGCAGGCTAAACTAGTTTATCCTAATGACCGTCCGGCCAAACTAGTTTGGCCTAGGAAAATCTAGTTTGTCCGATGGGCGTTCGGATAGACTAGTTTGGCCTAGGAAAAACTAGTTTATCCGATGGGCGTTCGGATAGACTAGTTTGGCCTGGGCCAATCTAGTTTGGCTTAAAATCGGGTTTGGCCTGTAACATATATACTTCAAAAATTTATCTAGATTATTCGGTTTATGTTTAGCAGAAATAAAGAAACATTTGAATCTAATCATCAATGTTCATTATTTATCGATTTCCATTTCAAGTTGAGCAATCTTTTCTGAAATGGAAAAAAGGTACTTAATTATGATCATAAAAAATATTTTTGCTTTTAACAATCAACAGTTTGGTTTGGCAAATTATCAACAGAAATATTTATTATCTTAACCCCCCCCCCCCCCCCCCGTCCATTTGTCGGCGAGGTGAATGAATTATTTATAGATTTGTAAATTTAAATCGTTGGTATTTTGTAATGTGCATCCTATCTAATTATTATTGGTATTATTGTCTTCTACTGCTAGTATACATGGGTGACGTATGTGTGGCGTCATGATCAGCCGGCGCCAAAAACCCGGTAACGCATTATATATATATCTGGTTTCATTGGTTCTTTTATTGGTATTGTCTGAATAACTTTGGATGTATTTATAAAAGTATTTATATATATATATATTTTAAGCAAATGTAGAATTTAGCTTGGCTAGGATCCAGGAAGTGTAAATGACTCTTTTTTTTATTATATATTTATTTATATTTATGTTAATAATTGTTTATTCTTGTGTGTGTGGTTTAATAAAAAAAAAAGGAATTTTTAAATTATCAATTTATTTTATAGAAATCTGCTCTTAGTCGGGGAGGCAAAGTTTTCATTCGGTCAATGAGGTGTCGTATCTCCCCTCCCCCCCCCTCTGTTGTTGGAAGTCATTTTATGATTTTTAGTCCGTATTACGCAATCGGATATCAGAAACTCAACAGGCGTGAGGGTTATTCTTTCGGTCTTCGGTGACTTATCAGGCAGGATGAATGCCGATGCACCTAGTGACATATCGAAGGTGGGCGATAGAAATTTAAAACAGGGCCGTAGCTAAGGGGGCGCTATGGGCGGCTCAGCCCCCCTAAAATATTTTGAGCCCCCCCCCTGGAAAAAGTTCCAAGGTCACTAAATGTTCCGAAAATTCAAATGAAATTCTGTTCAAAAATCTAATTTAGTTTTGAGACCCTTTCACAGTTTTGCTGAGTTACTAAATTGTATCTAAAATACGTGTTTCAACACTCCCTCATCCTATTGGTACATATGAAGCTAACAGGATGTTTAATTTTGCACTAGTTATACATTCAAAATTTTAATCATCATGTACTTTTCTTAGCATAAAATGAAGTTATTACAACAGTTTAATGAGAAACATAGTACCTACAATGTGAATATGCACTAATTTATCTTTCTGCATTAGAGAGAGAACAAAAAAATATGAGCCCCCCCTACATTCCCTTGAGCCCCCCCTATCGTACACTTCTAGCCAGTACGGCCCTGATTTAAAAAGTACAAATTTATCAGAGTACCCAAAAAATTCGGATAACAGGAGTTTTCAACCAGATTGGATGAAAAAATTTAATTGGCTGGAATATTCCAAGAGCAGAGATGCTGTATTTTGTTATCCTTGTCGACAGTTTCCTCATTCGGGGACTAAAGAAAATCCATTTATCTCAGCCGGTTTCCGGAATTGGAAAAAAGCATTGTCCAAGGACAGAGGGTTTCAAAAGCATGCTTCGTCACAGAATCATATAATATCAATGAGCATATGGACAGAAAAAGAACGTGAAAAGATGAATTTGAGTGTGTCATCTTTGGCATGTAACGATGTTCTAGAAAAAAACCGATATTATGTTCAGTCTATTGCAGAAATCGTACAATTTTTAGTTATAAATGAACTTTCATTACGTGGGACGTATGATATAGATGAACACGAGGAAAAGGAAAGTAGTTTATTTCAAAACCTTTTTAAATACACAATCAAAAAGGACAATAAACTTGCAGAATGTGTCAAATCAGTGCCAATTAACGCAAAATACACTTCACCTGAAATACAAAATGATGTAATACAAATCCTTGCTGAAATAGTGTCAGAAGATATCAGCATTGTTAATGTCATTTGATATGTTCCCTGGTTTTCGATTTTGGAAGAAGGAACACGTGATAGAAATAATAGAGAAAATGTTGCATTAGGAGCAAGATACGTAAAGGACGGGGAAATAAAAGAATCAATTATCGCAATAAAAACATGTTTTGACTTGGATGCAGAAACATTTGCTGATTTAACTTTAAAGATCCTTCATGATTGTAATTTAGATAATGCTAAAATTTTAATGTTATGATATTATGTTATGATAGTATGTTTTGATGGTGCTTCAGTCATGAGCGGTGAAAAAGGAGGGGTCCAAGCTATATTGCAGAAACATCTTGATAAAAATATCCCATATGTATATTGCTGCAGCCACAGACTTCATTTAGTAATTATAAAAGCAATAAATGATGTAAGTGAAACCAAACAGTTTTTTGATCAGTGTTCCATGCTGTACAACTTTTTGAGAAAAGGTAACATAGCTAAGTAATATGAAGGTCAATCCCTTGTTTGTTTATTAGAACAGCGATGGAGTGGACATTTACATGTTACAAAAATTGTGTATAACAATTATAAAAAAAATTCTGAATACTCTAGAAGAAGTAAAACTGGACAGAAAATAAGATGGAGTAAACATTGCAGAAAGCAATGGTTTGTTAACGATAATGAAAACTAAAGCTTTCAAATTCTGCTTAATATTTTTGAAGAGAATTCTTGAAACGCTAGATCCTGCAAATCAATTATTGCAAAAGCTAGAAACTAGTTTTAACTGATTCTTTAAGAATTGTAGATTCTACAATAGATTCACTTACTTGTTTAAGGTCAGATGAAATTTACGAAGAAATTTTAAATTTGATGTCCACTGAATTTGTTGTTGAGGAAGAGGAAGAAGAAATATATTCAAAAAAGCGAAGAAAAACCACTTCTACAAAACTCAGAGATTATTTAATTGTAGAAACTACAGGTGCTAGTTCGAATATTGATGAAACATTACATGTAAAAGCTATTTATTTTGAAACTTTAGATATAGTATTAAATGAAATGAAAAGGCGGTTTAATAATAACGATAAGTTACTTCTAGCGCTGTCAAGTGCAGAGCTTGATATGGATTTAAATAAAATGAAGATATTAGAAAATTATAATGTTAAGCTTCCATCTAAAGATCAAATAATTGTTGTAAAGAATTTCATAAAAAGAACCATTGAAGAAAATCCAAACACCGTTGTATTTAATGAACTTTTTAAATATAGGGTTGCATTTGAAGACACTTATAAACTATTAGCAACTGTTAAAACTTTTGGATGTAGTAGTACTGCAATATGTGAATCAACATTTTCAGTCCTTACAAGAATAAATCGTCCACAAAGACTAACAATGTCTCATCAAAGAATGGCCGATTTGAGTTTTCTTGCGTTCGAAAAAGAAAGAACAGAAACAATCAATGTGGAAGTTTTCCTTAAAAAATTTAATGAGAAAAAGAATAGAAGACTTCAATTGTTTTAAAGCAGGTGAACTTCAATTTGTTGACACTACTTTATTCCTTTTAAATCTACTTTTTTCAGTTTATGTATTTAGTATACACTACAAGGTTAGTTTTCACATTTATAATGCTTATATAACCATTCGTATTTATATATCTATTTAACTTAAATATTTTATATTGTTTCATGTATCCATTAAAGCATGCTTCATTATATTTTTCCAAATTGGTTTTAAAAAAATTCCATTTGTTACAAAAGTGTGTTTGTTACATGTACTATTGTTTGTTTTTATTATTTTGTTTTCGTGTTACATGAAAAATGCAGTTCGTTGCAATTTGGTATTTTAGCATTTTGCTATAAATCGTTTTTTCTGAAGACTTTTTTAATCCTGTTTTGCTTCTAGTATAAAATAAAGTTTTAAGTATTCATATTTTGCCTCGTGTTTGAAGTTTGAGTCATGGTATTTCAAATTAAAGAATTTTTTTTAATAGTATACTCAATTGCAAATGTTTTTAACATTTGAATGTGCATAAAAATAATTTTAAAATTTTTTATCTATGAGTGAATTTGTTTATGCTTTTATTATATAACAATAATTGAAGTTCTCTTTTTGTTAAAAAAAGATAATGATTAGAAATGAAGATTACAACTTAGTGATGGGCGATTTCGATTTTTTAAATCGATTTAATCGATACTACGGCCAACTCGATTTAATCGATACTTTAAAATTTTTAATCGATTTCTCTGAAGGTAATATAATTTTCATTTTCCTTCAAAAGTCGAAGATAAAATAGACGGATGTGCCAATTCCAAAATTTCAATGTATTAGTTTCTAAGATAGAAGAATTAAAGAAACCTCAGAACCCGCCCCTCCCCTTGCAAAATAGCGTTTTTTTTTAGTGATGTACACCAAAAATTGATCGGGATCAATTTTTATTAAGTACAAGGTGAATCTGAATTTTGATGAAAATCCATGAAAGCGCGAGATACAGCTATTGCGAAATCATAATAAAAAGAATATTGCCCAGTTAAACTGATGGCATTGAGCTCACAGGCTACGCATACTAATTGTACATTACAGCCTTGTATTTTCGTTAATTCCGTTCGAAAAAAAAAATTAAGAAGGGGAAACAGCTCTCCCCTTTCTCCTTTTTTATACTTAATCATTGAACTTCTAAACTATCAAGTACATGCTTTATCATATTAAAAAATCTATATCCAAAATTCAGAGCAAATCGGATAATTCTTAATAAAAACCCATTTAGCATTTATATAATTTAAGAGGAGTTATTCCTCTCTTTTATACTTAACCATTAAACTTCCAAAACTATTCAGAGATTTGAACGAAATCTGACAATTCTGATTGAAAAATCCATTTATGCAAGTTAAGGGGAGGGGCATTAGAACCCCCGTTCCCCCTGTTTATACTTATTCAATGAACACCTAATAACAGCCACGGACTCTCCTCATCAGAATGATCCTATATCTAAATTTTGAACGAAAACTGTTAATTCTGCATGAAAATCCCTTTTATATCAATTAAGGGGAGGGGCATGAGCCCCCCGTTCCCCCTGTTTATACTTATTCAATGAACACCTAATAACAGCCACGGTATCGCCTCATCCGAATGATCCTATATCTAAATTTTGAACGAAAACTGTTAATTCTGCATGAAAATCCCGTTTATATCAATTAAGGGGGGGGGCATGAGCCCCCCGTTCCCCCTATTTATACTTATTCAATGAACACATAATAACAGTCACGGAATCGCCTCATCGGAATGATAATATATCTAAATTTTGGACAAAAACTGTTAATTCTGCATGAAACACCCGTTTATATCAATTAAGGGGAGGGGCGAGAGCCCCCGTTCCCCCTGTTTATACTTATTCAATGAACACCTAATAACAGTCACGGTATCGCCTCATCCGAATGATCTTATATCTAAATTTTGAACGAAAACTGTTAATTCTGCATGAAAATCCCGTTTATATCAATTAAAGAAGGGGGCATGAGCCCCCCGTTCCCCCTGTTTATACTTATTCAATGAAAACATAATAATAATCACGGAATCGCCTCATCAGAATGATCCTATATCTAAATTTTGGACAAAATCTGTTAATTCTGCATGAAAAACCCATTTATATCCATTAAGGGGAGGGGCGTGAGCCCCCCGTTCCCCCTTATACATATCGAATGAACTCCAAAAACTAATCAGGGAAGCGACTTATCAGGCTATACCTATATACAAAATTTCAAGTGGATCCGATATTTTTATCATGAGTTATCGCGTTACGCACGAACATACAGAACGGACGGGCACATAAGTTCTCAGGCTATGATAGCCTGTGAGCTAAAAAATGCAGCATATCAGCGTCACCTGCTGGGCAATTTACACCAAGAACTAAATAACACTAATCTATGTCAGAGATTTACTGAATCTGAATTTTGATGAAAATTCGTTCTTGAGATAGCGCTATTGCGTTAATCATGAATAATGCAGTATAGCAGCGCCATCTCTTAAGCGATTTCCACCAAAATGTAATTAGCATCAAATAATATCAAGGACTAATTGAATCTAAATTTTTATGAAAGTCCGTGCATTAGTTCTTGAGATAAAGCTAAAATGGAAACAGGGGCGTGCGAAAAGAGAACTGCGCCCGGTTCAAAGTTCCAATTTAGCCCTCCCCCCCCCCATTAACTTGTGATAGGCTAGAAGTGATGTTAGTAGTAAAAATTTGGCGCCCCCTAAATTTCCGTGCTCGGAACGACCGCTTCCTTTCGCCTCCCCCCCCCTTTCATATGGCGCTGAGTGGAAATTGTGAAAAATTCAGTATAGCAGCGCCATCTGAGAAGCTATATACATCAAAATGCAGAAAACATCAATTCATGTCAAGGACTAACTGGATCTAAAATGTGATGAAAATCCGTTCATTCGTTTATCAGCTATAGCTGTTGCGCAAATCGCAAAAAATGCAGTATAGCAGCGCCACCTGTTAGGCTATATGCACCAAAAATTAATTAGATTCAGTTTATATCAAGGTCAAACTAAATCTAAAGTTTTGTGGAATTCCGTGCATTTGTTCTTCAGATAGAACGGTCAGAAATTTTTGTCGTATACAGACGCACAGAGTGACACACACACAGACAGATATTTCTTAAAAAATATGAAATCGTGTTAAAAACCTTCTAAAATATATAAATCCATCAAAAACGGGAAGTCAGTTTTTCACGAATCTAATACTCTCTTCTTGTAAAGTTACAAAAGAAAGTAAAACTGTAAAATCGATTCTGCCCGTAAGATCGGTCTTTAGATTCGATGTCGATCTTTAGATTCGATGTCGATCTTTAGATTCGATTTCGATCTTTAGATTCGATGTCGATCTTTAGATTCGATGTCGATCTTTAGATTCGATGTCGATCTTTAGATTCGATGTCGATCTTTAGATTCGATTTCGATTTTTTTTTTCTTTCTAGGCTAAATCAGTGTTGAATGCAAGTATTTTTCTGCGACTCCGGAGAAAGGCATCATGTTTTAGAGCTCTGTAAGAGAGGGGGAATCGCAATTTGTGCACGGGTGCCCAGAGAGGGGTTTGGTGACGCAAGATGCGTCATACAATTTAGTTTTTTTTTTTTTGAGGGGGGGGGGGAATTTGAGAAAAAGTACTTTTTTTTTGGGGGGGGGAGATTTTTAATTTTTTAATATTTCAAAATTTAATTCCAGAAATGTTCCTATGTTTTCTTTCTTTAAATTCTAGATAAGGGCAATATTAGCTCATTCTGCTATTCTCATTTCGCTATCTCTTGAATGTGCAGTAGATTATAGGTAGAATATAATTTACAATTTGTATTATGTTTGGGGGGGGGGGGGGAATGTTAAAGTATGAAGGGTTTTTTTGCGGCGGGGGGGGATTTGCGTCATTAGGTTTGGAGGGGGATGGTCACCACTGGGGAATCGCAATTTGTGCATTAAAAAGCATAAAATCTCATAACTTCTGGGGGGGGGGAATTAACCCCTGCGGGCCACCCCATTAATTCGACACTAGGTTAAATCGTTATATTTATTTTTAGATGTCCAGTTATTTGAAGTATTAGTTTATTATGTTTTATTTTTTACGTTTGTCTCTTCTAATCCCCCCTTTCACGTCAGTTTTAACTTACAGGGCCGTTCGAAATATGCATAGTTTTAAAAATGTCCAATTCTCGGTCTATTTTATTTTAGATCCACATTTTAAATCCTTGACAAAAGATAAATAAAAAGTCGCCCTTCCGCCCGTTTGGGGTTTATCTGCGCCCCGCCGGAGGGCATATTTTTTTGTTTCTTCAAAAGAAACAAAAAAAAAAATTTGAGGGGGGGTGGGCTTGCACCCTCCCCCAATATACACCTTAAAATTTCGCTCATTTAATTTTCTACCATTTTTAACTTAAAAGT
Source organism: Maratus speculifer (assembly GCA_964019185.1). Lineage (NCBI taxonomy): Eukaryota > Metazoa > Arthropoda > Arachnida > Araneae > Salticidae > Maratus > Maratus speculifer. The sequence continues at coordinate 46,641,112 of OZ025290.1, read as the reverse complement.
TTAAGCTACATGGCACCCCCAGAGCTGTGGATTCTCTCCCCCCTCCCCTGTCGATCACTCACCTAATTTTGCTTATTTCTTCACTTCATTTCAATCTTTAAAAGGCTATAACTTTGCTTCTATAGGAATTACAGTGATGAGAAAAATTCTAGTATAGCTAACCATTTCTCGCCGTTCTTTTTGCTTTTCCATTTTCCCGGTTTACCCTATAGGACCTTTTTTTTGGGGGGGGGGGGCAGAGGGGTTTTTTGTTGATACAATATGTCCATTGAAAGCTTATGCTTCATACATTACAAATCTAGCAAAAGAAATTTTCTCCCATCATTTCAGGTCACATTACGGACCCATAATGTATTAAAATTTTAATTTTTCAAACTTCTTCTTCAAAAAAAAAAAAACATTGATACATATCAGCGAAACTGGGGTACGAACCCGCAATCGTTTGATTGCACACATAATCCCTAAGCTTTTTGGCCACCGAGTACTCAGCAGCGCTATTATTTCTTTAGATTGTCATCTTTAAATTCGTAATATCTTTTGAATGGAATGTCCGATTTGAATAATTCAAAAAGTAATCTGCAGATATTGTAACAGGCATTAAAACAAAATGATTTATTTGGATAAGGATTGAGGTATCGATAGTATGGTCTAAATTTGGTTGGTGTATTTATCGCGTTTTAAAATGTAGGAAAGTAGTTATAGTGAGTTAACTACAATAGCTGGACATATGGTATCGCGTTTTTTTTTTTTTTTTTAGACACTAATATTTTTTTTAATATTATAGAACCTTTTTTTATTCATTTAAAAGTATTTCCTGGCGATTCAAAATTATACATCCTAACGATTCAAAAATGCACACGTAATTGTTCAAGGTTTCACTTCTATCGGCACTGTCAGAGTGCCACTATTTTTTTTTTTTTCATGTTCGCCCGTTCTACTCCCCCCCCCCCTTCCTCACCAATGTTAACTTACAGGTTCGTTCAAATTATGACTGCGATTTAAAAAAAGTCTAATCCTCGTTCTATTTTGTTATAAATCCATATTTTGAAACCTCAACAAAAGATACATTTGGGCCGGGGTCGCCCTTCTGTCCGTTTGGGATTCACCTTGCCCCCCTGGGTGGGGGGCATATTTTTTGTTTCTTCCACACCATCTCATGTAACATATCTTTATAAAGCTTTTATCTCCTCGTTTTTTTCTGTTACTACCCCTCTCTCCACCTAGTTACATGCTCTTGGCACTTTTTATAGTTTCAAAGAGTGCATGTTCCCCGCGGGCCACCTCAAGAATTCAACACTAAGTTAAACACTATATTTTTATTTAGAAGCTCAGTTATTTGGGTTATTAGTTAATTATTTTTTTTTCAAGTTCGTTCGTTCTAATCCCTCGCCCCCCTCCCCTTCCTCGCTAATCTTTACTAAATGGGCCGTTCAAAGTATGCATGCAATTTTTAAAATGTACAATTCTCGTTCTGTTTTATTGTAAATCCTAATTTTGAAAATTCGACAAAAGATACATTTGGGCTATGGTCGCCTTTCCGTCAAGAGTGGGGGTTACCTGACCCCTTGGGAATGGGGCATATTTTATGTTCTTCCAAACTATCTCGTGTAACATTTGGTTGGCATTAGAAAAAAAGTTTTTTTTTTTTTTGTCTATTCTCTTTGTTCCCCATTCTAGTTACACGCTCTTGGCACTCTTTATGCTCGGTTTAATGCCAAGTTACTCAGTGTTGTTATTAGTTGAGTTATGTCTCTTAAATTTGTCAAAGTTTTTGCGTAACTGAAAACCATAAGTGACAATCATTTTAAATTTTGGGCTAAAATTCTTTTAAAATTCTTATTATCCGACTCTAAAATCTGCAATAGCTTAATTCTATGCCTCCCTAAATGGGGATGGGGGGGTGGGAGGCGGTAATTACGGTCCTGCTGATTGTCTAAGTTTTGGAATTAGTAATTTGGATCTTCTCTGTGTGAACCTAAATATCGAAATATCGATTCTAGTATCGATTCTAGAACTGAGAAATCGATTCTTATTATGATCGATGTTGTTTTATACGATATCGATTTTAATCGATTCTCAAAATTTCCAGAATCGCCCATCACTATTACAACTCGTTTTAAATAGGTGAAATGCGAGCATTTTAATTACTTTTGACATATTATTTATATTATATTGTATCAGCATTAGTTATATACTGAAAATATTTATTCTGTACCGTTTTCTATTACTAGCATAGATCAAACTTATAATTAATTTTATCATAAATATTATCTTATGATAAACATTTTGTAGCATATTGGAATATTTCTAGTTTAAATTTTAAAAATATATATATAGTCCTTGATTTATGAATGATAATCAAAGAAAAATGCCAATAGCCAATTCAAATGTACATGCTTTTAATTTTTGAATGAACACAGTAATAATTTTAAATGCAAAATACAACTTTTATTCTTTTACAATAAAAACATTAACAAAATCAAACTTAAGCTTCCTTGAGAACAGATTTAAAAAAAAAAAAAAGATTAAATTTGCAACTATTTCGAAACAAGTGAACTGTAAGCTTTTATTTACTTGTTGACATCATCATTTATTTCACCAGTAATAAGTATTAGAGATCGAACGCCAATTCTTTTGCGTTTTCGACCAAAATTCTGAGTTTTACGAAAATTCGTTTTTGACGAAAATTCTATAACCTATATATTTAAACTTATGAACTTCTTTTTTTATAATTATCTGTCATGAATTACTCAAGATGCGAGTGCAAACTATAAAGATAGTAATGCATATATATGACTAACTTTTTCATGTGCTTTTTTAAAAAAGCAGATTTAATGTTATTAGAAAATTTTAATTCGAAAATGCAGAGGCATTTCAATTACTCTGTCAGAAAGTTCTAGTATGACAGATAGGGCCGTAGTTAAGGATGTGCTGGCTCAGCCCCCTCCCCCAACCCTTAAAGCATTTTGAGCCTCTCTTAGAAAAAATTTCATGGTTACTCAATGATTTTTTTTTTTTTTTTTTTTTTTTTTTTTTAATCAAATGAAATTCTGCTCAAAAATCTAATTTAGTTTTGAGGCCTTTTCAAAGTTTTGTAGAAATACTAAATTATAACTAAAATAATTTTCAACACTCGCTCTTTCTATTTGCACGTACGAAGCTAAGATGATGTTTAATTTTGCACTCGCTATACACTCGAATTTTTCATCAGCTTATTCTTCTCTTAGCTTAAAATGAGGTTATTACAACAGTTTAATCAGAAACATAATACATACGATATGAATATGCACTAATTTATCTTTCTACATCAGAGTCAGAGAAAAAAGAAAAACGTGAGCCCCCCCCTACATTTTCTTGAGCCCCCCCTATTATTCACTTCTGGCTACGGCCCTGCTTGCACGTGCGCAGTACGCCTTCTACACGGTGACATAGGCAGCGCACATCCATTCCGGAGATTCATTTTGACAGAAATAAATTTGAATGCATATTTTTAATGGTTGGTTCTTGGCTGTGTGGCACACCCTTTCTATACTGCCGACTGGAGATCCATCCCAGAGGTTCATTTTGAAAGTTTTTTTTTATTATTTAAATTTGAATAGAGGCTTTAATCATTGACGGTTCATTTGGAAAAATGGACGGACGGGTCAGCTAGCTACAAATGAAAAATATTCTTGATACCAGAAATGTGATTTCAAGACTCCAATCGGCTTTTTGATTTATTTACTTCAGGCTAGACAGTTAAACGCCTCCATTAGCGATTGACAATTATGAATTTTTCCATTCCTTCCACCTTCACCAAATTCCTTCAAAACATTCACACATACACGCAAAAAACGTGAACAATTATTATTCATTTTCAAAATCTACTTATAATAAAATGCGACTAGAGAACAGTGTAGGAACGATTCCGGGCCGAACCATTCTGATCTGGGAATCCACCGCAGTTAAAGTCTATGTTTGGCTTAATTGAAAATAGATGCTAAAATGACAGCTAAATGATAATTTCTTCCACTTGAAATAATGTTTTTTCAGCATATTTTCATATAAAATATGTATATCATACCCAGTTATAATACATAAAGATAATAGGGGAAGTGTAAACTGATAAGTTTTTATCATCTAAATTTACGATTGTATTTCATCGACTCACAGTGCCGCCTCACATTACTTTAGTGTTGCCATCTATGAATTATTTTAGAAGCCTTTTTGAGAATATGATTGTGCTACTCAGCGGTTACGGATTTGAATTTAAATTTAGTTTTATTAATTTTTTTAAGATGCTAGCATTAATCCTCATAATTTTTTTAATTTTGTTTTCTATTATAAATAAAATAAGCTTTTTTTCCCCTTCAAGTTGTTATGAATACATAAGTTATCATCATGACTGCATTAGTATAGCTGAAAATTATTCTTTCGCATGCTCTTAAATAAAAATTTCATCTACTTTGATGTAATTAATATATTTAGTGCATGATGTTATATATTCCTTACATTTAAATAACATTTGATAAAAAATATTAATTTCGTTTACAATGCAATCAAATTTCCAATGGATATAATCTAAGCTTTTAAAAACTGGTACATTTAATTAAAAATTTTACAAAGAAATAATAATAATAATTTTTGTTTTCATAATTTACGGATTGAAGTTTTAAAGTTGCATAGCTGAAGTCTTTAAAAATTGATTTTGATTTAAATCAATGCCTCCATCTTCTGCTATTTTCTATAAGGAACTACGATAAAAAAAATAAAATGTGTTTTGTTTAGATTAACTACGTATAGATGGTGTCAAATCCAAATTTAAAAACAAAACATAAAGCTTCATAATCAATGTCGAAAAACATCGAACAAAGATTCTATCGTATACCCATGACTAAAACCGCTGCCGAATCATACTTTTAATAAAAATAATGTATTTTAAAATTTAAAAAACTTCAATATTTAATTTTAATGTTTTGTAAAATCTTCAGAAATTGAGTTTTATTTTGCTAATTATTATTATTATTGTAATAAATACTGTTCTTTTGTTTTGAAATTAAAATTTGTTCAAAACTAAATATCAAGTAAAAAAAAAAAAATCTTCATCATTTGTATTTGTAGAAATTTATTGCTATTTTTAAAATGTGCTTTTCTACAATACAAACTCTTCAATAATAAAATCTGCATTCTGTTTGTTTGTATGAAGTATTATCAAAATACAATGCAAGTGAAAATTCCGTCATTTTTGACGGAGTTATATACTTGTATGCAGTGGCGACAACTCATATGGGCCCATGGGGAGCGAGTCCATCCAATAATTTGATATCTTCATTTATTCATTACTAGCTGTTCTGCCCGGGGTTGCCCGGGTTCATCAAAAAATAGCAAGAATTGCGAAAAAACTTTAAAAATCATAATAAAAACCTCGAAAAATTAAAAAAATGCTGCACGAATTTCGTCTAAACTTCGTTGAAAAGAGATGGGCTAGAAAATTGAAGTTGGATTATTTTTACTAATGTGGAAAAATCTTAAAATCGCAAAAAACATTAAACATCTCATAAAAATATAAAACAAAATTCAAAAATTGTGTTTCAAAATTCGAATAAACTTTAAAGAAAAGAGATCAGAATTTAATAAATTCTGCCAAAAATTGAACCTCTAAAAAATCGAAGCGGGTTGCGAAGAAACGTAAACATCGCTTTAAAAATGCCAAAATTTTCCAAAATCACGGAACTCAAAATTTACTCTACTTGGATAAATGTTTTGAATCTAATTTATTTGATAATGTAAAAAGCATTGAAATACGAAAAAACTGCTAAAAATCGCAATAAAAATCTTTAATCGCGCAGGAGAAAATTTATCATATTAGCGAAGAAATTAAAAACCGAATTCCTTTTCCGTATCTGAAAAAAAAAATCGCCGTAAACAAAAAAAAAAAGCATACTGCATTAAAAATTGCTGTAGATCAAAATAAGAGAGCAAAACAATTACCGTAAAGGATAAAAGTTTGAAACCAAACTCTTATTAGTCTAGAAATTTAAAATCGAATTCCTTTAAAAAACGTTAAAAAAAAAGGGGGACTGAGAAAGCCCGAAAATTTCATTGAAAATTGTAATGAAAGTCGTAAAACATTAAAAAATCCCTAGGGTAAAAATTCACTGTTATAATATAAAATACTGTAATCAAGAAATTAACCATAATAACCAAAAAGTTTGAAATCGAAATCGATTTCCGGATGTAAAGAAATCGCCACGGAACTTGAAGAATGGCTAAAAATTATGTTGAAAATTGCATTAAAAATAGCTAAATATTTGGAAGTCAATGCTTAAAAAATAATATTAAGGCAGGGCGGGGGGAGGGGGGCAAGCCCGTAGCTAGGGGGGTGCCAGGGGCGGCTCAGCCCCCCCTAAAAATTTTTGAGCCCCCCCTGAAAAAGATTCCAAGGTCACTAAATAAAACTGTTTAAAAAATCAAAATGAGAAATCGGCCCGAACCCGGCCTGTGCAAATCTTTTGAATGTCTATAATCGTACATTATGATGTTTTGCAATCAATATAAATTTGTACATACTTCAAAAATTTATCTAGATTATTCGGTTTATGTTTGGCAGAAATAAAACAAACATTTGTATCTAATCATCAACGTTCATTATTTATCGATTTCCATTTCAAGTTGAGCAATCTTTTCTGAAATGGAAAAAAAGTACTTAATTATGATCATAAAAAATATTTTTGCTTTTAACAATCAACAGTTTGGTTTGGCAAATTATCAACAGAAATATTTATTATCTTACCCCCCCCCCCCCCTCCATTTGTCGACGAGGTGAATGAGTTATTTATAGATTTGTAAATTTAAATCGTTGGTATTTTGTAATGTGCATCCTATCTAATTATTATTGGTATTATTGTCTTCTACTGCTAGTATACATGGGTGACGTATGTGTGGCGCCATGATCAGCCGGCGCCAAAAACCCGGTAACTCATTATATATATATATATATATATATATATATATATTAAGCAAATGTAGAATTTAGCTTGGCTAGGATCCAGGAAGTGTAAATGAATCTTTTTTTTATTATATATTTTTTTATATTTATGTTAATAATTGTTTTTTCTTGTGTGTGTGGTTTAATTAAAAAAAAGGAATTTTTAAATTATCAATTTATTTTATAGAAATCTGCTCTTAGTCGGGGAGGCAAAGTTTGCATTCGGTCAATGAGGTGTCTTATCCCCCCCCCCCTCCTCTGTTGTTGGAAGTGATTTTATGATTTTTAGTCCGTATTACGCAATCGGATATCAGAAACTCAACAGGCATGAGGGTTATTCTTTCGGTCTTCGGTGACTTATCAGGCAGGATGAATGCCGATGCACCTAGTGACATATCGAAGGTGGGCGATAGAAATTTAAAAAGTACAAATTTATCAGAGTACCCAAAAAATTCGGATAACAGGAGTTTTCAAACAGATTGGATGAAAACTAAAGCTTTCAAATTCTGCTTAGTGCTTAATATTTTTGAAGAGAATTCTTGAAACGCTAGATCCTGTAAACCAATTATTGCAAAAGCTAGAAACTAGTTTAACTGATTCTTTAAGAATTGTAGATTCTACAATAGATTCACTTACTTGTTTAAGGTCAGATGAAATTTACGAAGAAATTTTAAATTTGATGTCCACTGAATTTGTTGTTGAGGAAGAGGAAGAAGAAATATGTTCAAAAAAGCGAAGAAAAACCACTTCTACAAAACTCAGAGATTATTTAATTGTAGAAACTACAGGTGCTAGCTCGAATATTGATGAAAATTTACATCTAAAAGCTATTTATTTTGAAACTTTAGATATAGTATTAAATGAAATGAAAAGGCGGTTTAATAATAACGATAAGTTACTTCTAGCGCTGTCAAGTGCAGAGCTTGATATGGATTTAAATAAAATGAAGATATTAGAAAATTATAATGTTAAGCTTCCATCTAAAGATGAAATAATTGTTGTAAAGAATTTCATAAAAAGAACCATTGAAGAAAATCCAAACACCATTGTATTTAATGAACTTTTTAAATATAGGGTTGCATTGAAGACACTTATAAACTATTAGCAACTGTTAAAACTTTTGGATGTAGTACTGCAATATGTGAATCAACATTTTCAGTCCTTACAAGAATAAATCGTCCATAAAGACTAACAATGTCTCATCAAAGAATGGCCGATTTGAGTTTTCTTGCGTTTGAAAAAGAAAGAACAGAAACAATCAATATGGAAGTTTTCCTTAAAAAATTTAATGAGAAAAAGAATAGAAGACTTCAATTGTTTTAAAGCAGGTGAACTTCAATTTGTTGACACTACTTTATTCCTTTTAAATCTACTTTATTCAGTTTATGTATTTAGTATACACTACAAGGTTAGTTTTCACATTTATAATGCTTATATAACCATTCGTATTTATACATCTATTTAACTTAAATACTTTATATTGTTTCATGTATCCATTAAAGCATACTTCATTATATTTTTCCAAATTGGTTTTAAAAAAATTCCATTCGTTACAAAAGTGTGTTTGTTACATGTACTATTGTTTGTTTTTATTATTTTGTTTTCGTGTTACATGAAAAATGCAGTTCGTTGTAATTTGGTATTTTAGCATTTTGCTATAAAGCGTTTTTTCTGAAGAATTTTTTAATCCTGTTTTGCTTCTAGTATAAAATAAAGTTTTAAGTATTCATATTTAGCTTTGTTTTTGAAGTTTGAGTCATGGTATTTCAAATTAAAGAATTTTTTTAATAGTATACTCAATTGCAAATGTTTTTAACATTTGACCGTGCATAATAATAATAATTTTAAAATTCTTTATCTATGAGTGAATTTGTTTATACTTTTATTATATAACAATAATTGAAGTTCTCTTTTTGTTAAAAAAAGATAATGATTAGAAATGAAGATTACAACTCGTTTTAAGTAGGAGAAATGCGAGCATTTTAATCACTTTTGACATATTATTTATATTATATTGTATCAACAATAGTTATATACTGAAAATATTTATTCTGTAGCGTTTACTATTGCTAGCATACATCAAACTTATAATTAATTTTATCATAAATATTATCTTATGATAAACATTTTGTTGTATATTGGAATATTTCTAGTTTAAATTTTAAAATATATACGTATATAGTCCTTGATTTATGAATGGTAATCAAAGAAAAATGCCAATAGCCAATTCAAATGTACATGCTTTTAATTTTTGAATGAACACAGTAATAATTTTAAATGCAAAATACAACTTTGATTTTGTTAATGTTTTTATTGTAAAAGAATGAAACTTAAGCTTCCTTCAGGGCAGATTAAAAAAAAAAGATTAAAGGTTGCAACTATAACTGTAAGCTTTTATTTACTTGTTGACATCATCATTTATTTCACCAGTATAAGTATTAGAGATCGAACGCCAATTCTTTTGCGTTTTCGACCAAAATTCTGAGTTTTACGAAAATTCGTTTTTGACGAAAATTCTATAACCTATATATTTAAACCTATGAACTTTTTTTTTTATAATTATTTGTCATGAATTACTTAAGACGCGAGTGCAAACTATAAAGATAGCAATGCATATATATGACTAACTTTTTCATGTGCTTTTTAAAAAAAGCAGATTTAATGTTATTAGAAAATTTTAATTCGAAAATGCAGAGGCATTTCAATTACTCTGTCAGAAAGTTCTAGTATGACAGATAGGGCCGTAGTTAAGGATGTGCTGGCTCAGCCCCCTCCCCCTCCCCTAACCCTTAAAGCATTTTGAGCCTCTCTTAGAAAAGATTTCATGATTACTCAATGAATTTCTTTTTTGAAAATCCAAATGAAATTCTGTTCAAAAATCTAATTTAGTTTTGAGGCCTTTTCAAAGTTTTGTAGAAATACTAAATTATAACTAAAATAAGTTTCAACACTCGCTCTTCCTATTTGCACATACGAAGCTAAGATGATGTTTAATTTTGCACTCGTTATACACTCTAATTTTTCATCAGCTTATTCTTCTCTTAGCTTAAAATGATGTTATTACAACAGTTTAATAAAAAACATAGTACATACAATATGAATATGCACTAATTTATCTTTCTACATCAGAGTGAGAGAAAAAAAAAAAAAAAAAAACATGAGCCCCCCCTACATTTTCTTGAGCCCCCCCTATTATTCACTTCTGGCTACGGCCCTGGAGGGGGGTATGATCGAAATCATTCATAAACTACAAAATGTAGGCATGGAACGCCAAAATCATATTAAGAGATAAAACATTGCATTCGAAACATAACTACATTAAACAAAATGTTTGATATCAAAATTGGTTTCTGAATGGCAGAAAATCGCCAAGGAACCTAAAAAAATGGCTAGAAATCGTATCGAAAACTATATTAAAAATCGCTGAATATTTAAAAGTCATGGCTGTAAAAATTTAATATTCAGTCGAAAATATTGTAATCGGAAATCGTTCATGAATAAGGAAAAGTAAATACGGAACACCTAAAATCCCCCAAACTAACTAAAAATTACATTGAATATCGCATTAGAAATTGGCAATATTCATAAAAGCGTGGAGAACAAATTGTACTATTTATGCTAAAAGTTAGAAACCGAAATTATTTTACCGATGTCAACAACTGTCACAGAACTTGAAAAATCACTATAAAACAGATTAAAAATCAGTAAAATTAAAAAATCCGGACAAAATTTGTATAGTAAGAAAAAACATTTATATTAAATTCCTGCGGACATAATTTACCATAATGGGACAAAACATTGAAATCTGAACTCTTTCATTAGTTAAAAAATATCGACACAAAACTTGCTAAACATTTTATGAAAATACACAAAAAATCTGAATCATTGATGTCAAAATTTACTACATTAAGCTACAAATTATTCAAAAATTTCTTTTCCAGTTGTGAAAAAATCGCCGTGGACTCGAAAACATCTAAAAGTTGTGTTCAAAAATTCATTACAAATCGTTTCAAATTTAAAAATAGCGGGGGACAACATTTACATTAATAGAGTAAAATAGTGTAATCTGAATTATTTCTTAAATACGAATGAAAAAATTGGCGCAAAGCGTGAGAAATAATGAAAACATTGCTAAAAATTGCATTAAAAAATAACTAAATTTCAAAATTCGTAAATGAAGTGTAAATGTTTGAAATTAATTTCCTTTTCGAAATTTCAAAAAATAGTCGTGAGATTCAAAAAACTAATGCAAAACCATTGAAAAATTCATTATCGTTCATTCAAAATCGGCCTTCAAGGTGTAAAATTTCATACATAACTTCGTGCAGCGGTCTCTCCAGAGCATCGCCAGTACTTTAAAAATTTTAACATGCGTTATAAACTTACCTTAAAGTGTAAAACAGATATCCTTATTACATTTCCTAATTTTGTTCGCGCCCATCCTTTCACGCACCCTGAAATGTGTCACACCATTCTTTGTTTACATTTTTTATCATGTATTATAAACCATTTTAAAATTTAAAATAAATCACATTGTTATATTTCCAAATTTTAACGAAATCGCGTTCTGTTAGTTCCATTTTCACCACCAGCTAGCGCACTTTATTCTTCAACGAGGGGGTAGCGGTCTTAAGCAAGAATTTAAGATATTTTATGAAATTGCTATTCGAAAATAGTGGTAACTAAATTTTTGACATTTTAGGTAAATTTCGCAAAAAAAATACTACTTATTGCATTCTCAACAGCTCAAGATTTTGATAGAACAACTATGAAAAAAATAGATGCTAAACGCAAAAAATCTTGAAAAAGCGTTAAAAATCACATTGAAAATCGCATTAAAGATCGTTAAAATCTAAAATTCGTAACAAACACAAAATTTGGGGCTAAAAGTTTGAAACGGTTTTCTTTTTATCAATCTCAAAAAAAAAAAAAAAAAAAAAAAAAACCGCAAAATGAGAAAAAACATTAAAAATCGCATTAAAAGTTCGTTAAAAATTCAAAAATCGCTGTACAAATTCCGAATAAACTTTGCTGAAAAGAGAAAAAAAATTGCTATATTGGGTTAAAAGAATGAAACCGGATTTCTTTCACTAATGGGATAAAACTGCAAAAAAAAAAAAAAAAAAAAAAAAAAAAAAAAAAAAAAAAAAAACGCTAAAAATCGCCTAAAAAATTATGAAGAAAAATCTAATAAAAAAATTGAAAATCGGGCTTCGAGGTGCAAAACTATATGTATAAAAGTACCTTCCCTCCACATTTTGTAACTCTACGTACAGCAGACTCTTCAGAACAGCGCTGACACACACACAAACTTCTCTCTTTATTATTATAGATTTAAAAAAAATAGCGTTCTATTAGCTCCATTCTCCACCACCAGGTAGAGCACTCTATTCTTCAAAGACTTTATCAAAACCATACTCTGTTAAATAACCTATCAGGTGATATATAACTCGAGGGGATAGCGGTCTTAAGCAAGAATTTAAGATAGTTTATGAAATTGCTATTCGAAAATAGTGGTACCTAAATTTTTGACATTTTAGGTAGATTTCACAAAAAAATACTACTTATTGCATTCTCAACAGCTCAAGTTTTTGCTAGAACAACTATGAAAAAATAGATGCTAAACGCAAAAATCTTTAAAAAACGTTAAAAATCGCATTAAAAATCGTTAAAATCTAAAAATCGAAACAAACACAAAATTTAGGACATTAGGCTAAAAGTTTAAAGCGATTTTCTTTTTATCAATCTCAAAAAATAGCCGCAAAATGAGAAAAAACACTAAAAATCGCATTAAAAATTCGTTAAAAATTCAAAAATCGCTGTACAAATTCCGAATAAACTTTGTTGAAAAGAGAAAAAAATTGCTATTTTGGGTTAAAAGAATGAAACCGTATTCCTTTCACTAATGGGATAAAACCGCAAAAATAACGCTAAAAATCGTCTAAAAAATTATTTAAAAAAATCTAAACAAAAAATCGAAAATCGGGCTTCGAGGTGCAAAACTACATGTAAAAAAAATACCTTCCCTCCAAATTTTGTAACTCTACGTGCAGCAGTCTCTTCAGAACAGCGCTGACAGACAAACATCCTTCTCTCTTTATTATTATAGATTAATTGAGCCCACCCAATATTTATGTATCTGCTCAAAAAAATTTTGAGCCCACCCAATATTTTTCAAAAGTTGGTGCCACTGCTAGTATGCGAAATAATTTCGGTTCATAGCACCTCTGAATTTGGCGCTCCTATTTAATCATTTTGCGTCTCGATTCAGAAATATAATTATCTTCGTTACCTATTGTGTTGAGCCGTCCCTAAAAATATTTACATAAATTTTTCCTTTTTTCATTAATTGGATGTAACAAAATACTTTACTAAAAAAATAAAAGTCAACAATTTTTGTTTACTGTTAAAATATGTAACATAATTTCGGTTTAAACTTCTCTCAATTTGGCGCCCCTTAGCCTCGGCGCCCGGGGCGGGCGCCCCCTTGCCCCCCCGTAGCTACGCCACTGCTGCAAATTACGACGTTTCTATATTGCTCAAGGGCATTAGAAAGTGTTTCATTTTGTATTATACAAAACGAAATTCCTGTTTTAGCATGCGCGCCCGGGCACCCCCCGCTCGCGCAGATCCAAGATTGATTATTTTAAAAAATCAAAATTTATAAAAGAAAAAAGAAGAAAAATGTAAGCAAAGTTAGTTCAATTAGTTAATCAAAACTAACAGTCTATGTTTTGAAATGTGATAAAAGAAGAGACCTTGATTCTTTCTTTTTTTCTTTTTAAGAAAATTATTTTATCCATCTTTTTTAAAACTAGAATATTTATTAGAATCTGTATTAATCACAGTAAATCAAAAAAGTTGGTTTTATAATCCCAATTTGATGTCGTTTCTTTATGGAATTTTTTTAACACCTTTCTATTGCATGCATTGCATATTTCCATAAAAAATTAGAGTAAATTCTCGACAAGGATAGAAACTACTATTTATATATTTGCTTTTGTTATCTAAAGTCTAGATAGGAGCAAAAAAAAAAAAAAATTGAAAGGAAATACAGATGTGAAACGATAATTCCACCATGTGATTAGCCTGGAGAACGGAAGGGGTGGAAGGTTGTACAAATTAGAGATGAGACAGGCTCAGTCTCAGCATGAAAGTCCGAGCCCAAACCCGGGTCGAAGCGGGCACGGCCTCTATTTTCATTCTAGTGTTCGGGCCCGGGGGGGGGGGGGGCTCGGGCTCTATGTTCATTTTAGTGTTCGGCTCAGGCTCATTCTTTCTGAGAATTAAAAAACATTTATGTCTAGAAGAGAATGATAGAACTCCTATTTTCCTTTTAAAATTATTTATTCTTCTTCAAGTCATTTCAGTGTTATTTTGATCAAAATGAAAGAAAAAGAAAAATAATTTTTTTTTTATATATATTTCAATAGTTGATTGTTGCTTCAAAAGAAAATTTGTGATGTATAAAGATTTATGTCTACTGCATTTCCGTCGACGATTAATTGATAAGGCGCCTATCAAAGTAATCATAAATAATAAATTAGCTTCTGGTTGGATTTTCGTTTGAGGCAGAGGATATTTTTTAATTCGATCGTTTATTTATTTATTTTGTTAGAGAATGATTTCTTCGTTTTTGATGCAGACTAGATGCTTAAGGTTTGCAAATTATTTAATTGTTCACGAATCATAATCGTTCTTCATATGATAACAGCATTGTGATTTTTTTTTTCTGTTTGTCATCATGAATTTTGCTTATGCTGAGGATTTACCTTCATAAGTAAACATATTTTACATGTTATTCTGATTGAAAACATTCGATTAATGTTTCTTCTTTTCCCATAAAAACAACGGAACTTTAAGATAACTGTATCAATGTTTTAATTTGCGTTGATTTTTAGGTTCTCGTCAGTCATGGGGAATTGTTAAGAGAAATGAATTGATTATAGATAAATGTACATGGGATGCAGTGGAGGGTATACTGGGGTATACGCCGTATACCTTCTGGATTTTTTTAAGGAACACCGTATAACCTTCTGTTTCTCATGAAGCCCATAGGATGTACTCTCTGCAGTATACTCTGTGGCTTGAGCATATACCCTCTGCGTCGATCGTGTAACCTGTGGTTTTTTTACGACTACACCCCTGAAGATGCACTCTTTTTATAGGAAATTGAAAGCGTTTTTTGATTCTTCAGCATACAAATAGTAATTTCTATAAACACTATCCATTTATTCATTACACTTCTTTAATGTGTCCATCAAATTTTCTTCTTAAAGGACAAGAAATATGGGAATCATTTTAGGTATGAAGGATATTTTTATTTGATACAAAATTGCTCTTTTCTTAAGCTTGAATTTAAATTTTTATTTAATAGTAAATTTTATAAGAAATTTTTTTAAAATGGGATATCGCACTTGAAACAAATTTTAAATATCATTAAATATTTTATTTATTTATTTATTTATTTATTGTACACTTTTTGTATCGGGCTCGGATGGGCTCGGGCTCCAATGTACTAAAAATCTTTCGGGCGCGGGTTACAAAAATCGAGCCCGAACTCATCTCTAGTACAAATCTGTGCTTCCTCTGAAAATAAGAAATGATGCTACGCAAAATTCAAATTAATATGGAGGTTGGTTTGTTGGTTTGCTAAATTTCGTTTTTTGGTATCATATTTTGACCTTCGTACGGGTTCATTTTTTTTTTAAGGGGAAATTTTATTTATTCATGAGTAGAAAATATAAGAGCCATTTTTCACTTTAAATTGCATACGACAAGTTATTTCAATACTACTTTGATCAAAATGATGGGGGGAACTAAAGTCGTGCTTATTTATTTTAGTATTTCATTGCTGTTTGAAATGAAAACTTGTGATAATTACAGATTTATGTTTACCGATATCTTTATTTTATATCTATCATGTTTTATCTATGTTTATATATCTTTTTCTTATCCATTAGCAGCGTCGTGCGAAAGGGGGAGCGTAGAGGGCAACTGCCCCGGCGTGGAACTTTAGGGGGCGCCAAATTTATACTACAAACATCATTTTTGGCCTGTTACAAGAAAAAGTTGGGTGGAGGGGGCGTTAAATTGTAACTTTTCCCCGGGCGCAGCTTTCTCTTCGCACGTCCCTGTCCATTAGATTTAGTTTTAAGCAACTTCTCATCCTTCTTCAAGCAATGAAAAATTGTGTTTTGGGTCTTTTTTAAAAGAAGTTCCACACAATTATACCTTCCGCAAAAAACCTGTCTAAAACGGAAATTTGATATAGGGTTTTATGGGGTTCCGTTTTATTAGGTTTTATTACATAAGATGTTGTTTGTATCCAACATGTTCAGGTTAAAAAATTTGGGCACCCCCCCCCCCCCCCCCCCGTTCAAAAGGCTGGCTACGAATATGTTTAGTATCAAACAAAGTTGGTTTTCTTATTTTTCTAAAAAAGTTTCCCATTCCTCCCTACTCTCCCCATACTCTATTTCTACACTAGATACACGGGACATAAAAATTACTGTTAGAAGAAAAGCCTAACTCAGCTAGGTAATAATACTTCTTGCATAGTGAAATGATTTCATGAATGTAGAATTTAAAAATTCTTTTTTTGGATGCAAGCGCCACCAAAATAAATACATAAATTAATTTAACAAGTTACAACAACAATTTGGAAAATGATATTTTCAGAAATTAAAATTTTAGACTTATAAATAAATTCTATACTATTTCGTATTCTATTTTATACGAAAATGACTCATTTTCCGTTCAGCGTATAAATTCTTATAATATTGTAGAAATAAAAAAAAATCGCTCACTTTCTCTTCAAATTTTTACAAAATTATTTCATTTTATGTGACTTTAGCTGTAATAGAAATTACATCATTTTCTAATATCGTGTAAGTTTCACAGGTTAAAATGTTTAATATTTATTCACTGCGTGACTCTATAAATTTTCATAGTCAAATACAAACTATTTCAAATGTATTAACTTCTTATCTTTCTCAATGCCTGATTAATGCATGGGCATGCGATGCAGCTCTTCTTCTTTTTAGTAGGTATCCATGCAAATATCCAACATTTTTATATTAAAAGGTGATAAATGGTTAAAATCGGCCAAAAATAATCAAAACACTTACATTATTAAACATCAAGAAAGGAGTGTGAGGCCCTTCTCGCAATACTTCCCGTACCCACGCAAAAAAAAAAAAAAAAAAAAAATATTGGAAAATTAATGATTTGTGGCGATCTCATCTCACTTGATCAGTATAAAGCGAATTACTAGCTTAGAGTAACTTGCTTGACCTCTGAGCATTTAAAAAAATTCTTTCTTGACGTTTTTCTCATAACGAGGCAAATTAAAACCAGTAATTATGCTCATCGCCTTTAGACATCTTATAACATCCGCAGGTAAGCAAAATAAAAGTTTACAAGCAGATACTCCTTTACAATTATCCTACAAGTATTTTTTCTTAATTTTTTGACCATATTCTTGTGATATTTTGTATTCAGATGTTATAATACTTGTCATGAAGTTTATGCATACATCCCCCACTAAAAAAAAATCTGTAGAAAACCTATAGGTAACTGGACCAAGAATTTGAGTGAAATCCGTCGGTATTTAGCTTATTATGCAGATATTTTTAAGAATATCTTTAAAAATTCTGCAGATATTTTTAAGATAAAGCTAAATCTACAAACTTTCTTCAAATTTCAGTAGACTTTCTGAAGAAAGTGACGATTTCTTCAGATAATCTTAAGATTATTATTAGTGGGGATACAACATATATGAAGTTCAATATTAGCCATTTCCACATTATTCGCAAATAACTTCTATGAATAAATAGAAAAGGGTCTCTGGTTCTGCTCCAGGGCCTTAGTTGCCTAAATCGGGCTCTAGTCTAATTTTTAAAAAGACAAAATGCTATCTTGGAAAAAAACTTAAAAAAAATGCGGGTTT
The DNA here is from genome assembly GCA_964019185.1 of Maratus speculifer. Lineage (NCBI taxonomy): Eukaryota > Metazoa > Arthropoda > Arachnida > Araneae > Salticidae > Maratus > Maratus speculifer. The sequence goes on along the minus strand of OZ025290.1, from coordinate 46,623,194 downwards.
TTTATCTGTCAATGTTTTTTAATGTTTGCATGTTATTTTACAAAATCTAAATTTTAGGTCAAGTGAAAGCAATGCTTTTTTTTATCAAATAAGAAAAGAAAATATCCAAAAATCTATAGATTTTGCTAGAGATTTGAAACAAGAATTTTTATTATAAAACATAAACGAATGCCCCAGTAAAAATATATAAAAATGGATTTGCTAATAAATTTAAAATTTTGAAAATGCAAAGCATTTTTAACTATGCCTTGGTTTTTCAGAAATCGCAAAGTTTGAAGCAATTTTTTACATAATTTCCATTGTTTCTTCATTATTATTGTTTCCGTTGTTATAATCATTAGCACTTACGCCTTAGTGTTTATTCCATTGCACAAAATGTTGGGTATAAATTTCTCCCATTGCACAAAATGTTGGGTATAAATTTCTCCCATTGCACAAAATGTTGGGTATAAATTTCTCCCACGCTGAAGCGAAAAAAAAATTCATTTTTTTTTTTTTTTTTCAAACATTCTAAATTTCAGAATAAAAAAGTATTCTTTCTTAGCGAGGCTCTGCATCATAAAACTTTATTCCTTAATAAATGTTAATTTTCAAAATCGTGATTTTGATATGTTTTCCTGTCTTAACACGTTAAAATTCAATTATAGAATCCTTTGAAATGAACACATGTAATGTCTCCTGAATTTTACGTAAATCTATAATATAGAGGAGAGGGAGGCACATTTCAACACGGGGCACCTTTCAACAGCTGGAATTTGTGACTTGTAATACTGCACAATGATTGGCCAATATGTAAGCCAATAAGCTTTTAGTATGCATAACTGTTGACATTTAGTTTTCAGTTATTTCTTTTTACAATTGTGGTGTAGTTCTGTGAAACAAGTTTTAACACCTCAAAAATAAGAAGCCAATTTTGATTTTGAAACAGTTTATCAACCAATAATCTTTTAATTAAGTGAGTGATATTTATTCACCTACTAGCTTATTTAATTTTTCTTCTAAATACACTATCAATAATTCACAAATATTTCTAAGATCTTTGATAATACTTTAACCAAAATGTCTGCGCAAGGGGCATATTTCAACAGAGCTGAGGGGGTACATTTCAACAATGATGAAATGTACTCCTTATCATTTTTTTTTAATTAAGCAATTGTGATAACTTTCTTGTAAACTTTTAGATCAACACCTAGGTCAGATTTAAAAGTTTCAGGATAATTTAACAGTTTATGGCTACATGAAGCATGATAGGCCTGTGTCAATAACTGTCTATTGTAAGCCTATTAATCTGAGTTTTTTACATTTAAAATACTATTTTGAAATATTCTAAATTCGTCAAAATTTAAATATATATATATCAAGGATGCACAACCTTTTTACCAGAAAATCGGTTGGCACCAGAATATTTGAAAAGTGTAGTTTATTTTCTTTAATAGTAAAGTTTCTGTCATTACTATAAGGAAAATTATTCTGCGTAAAAATAGTGGTATAATTGTGGCCCGCGGGCCAAAGGTTGTGCACCCCTGATATATATGAATTTATTCAAAGAAACAGGTTTATAATTCTTTTGACTTGACAGACCAATTTCGTTTTAATATGTCAATTGAGTTTTAACTAATTCTGGAATTTGTGCCGTAAACTCGATGAGGTGATTGTCTATGCTGCCGCACCCCTGTCTATAGCATGGAACGAAATGATATTAAAATAAAAACTTCTGAACCAAATTTAAGCGGAGGAGCAGCTCAAGTTGTATTTGCAATGACATTTTCCATGCATTTCAATTTAATTAAAAACATGAAAACAAAATAATGTACATAGAACCTAAAAGAATCCACTATATTAATACATGCACTATATGATTTTGTAAATAAAGTTTATTTTGTTGAATGATATTTGTAGGATTTCTTCAATTGTTGAAATGTACCCCCTGGAGGGGGACATTTCAACAAAGTGCATGCTTCACTAAAATTGTAAAATTTAGTTTTTTGTGTTTGGCTAGAAATCATGGAAAAAACTGAGGATAACTCAGATATGAAGTTAGTAAATAGCACTTAGAACTTTAGTTTTTAAAACAGTATTACTTCACAAATAATTCTTTTGCAAAAAGTGTGGAAAGGTGCCCCTCTCTCTCCTATTGTTTAACTGAAAATTAACATTTTTTTTCTTTTTTATGCAGGTACGGGAGGCACAGTACCTTACATGCAAGTTATTGCTAAGCAATTCGGAATCACTTCAATGGCTGTTGGAATCATTTTTACACTAGTTCCTTTATGCGTTTGGATTTCAAAACCTGCATTCGGTTTTATAACGGATAAATTTCGGGATATCAGAAAAATTCTTATAATTTTATTGATGGTAACAGCATCGACTTTTTTTGCAGTATTATACATCCCTCCTATCAGAAACAAAATAATCGAGAGCACAAATGTGACTACTGTTTGCACAGAACAAAGAGAAGAGCTTGTGATCTATTTGTCAAAGTACAACTCTTTCTGTGATAAAGATGCAATGAAGAGAGACTATGACTGTGAACTCACGTCTCATAACTGTCTAAAAAATATAACTTTAAATGGCGATCTCAGTGTAATCCATAGCTTATCGAATAATAATACTGACGCAACAACATTCTCTTTCAAGCTTCGTACAAACATTTCCATTCAAAACTGTAATTGCCTGGAACAAAATTCGTCTACGCTTGTTTGTGAAACCGATTTTTATGCATGCAACTCATTTAGTGCAAAGACCACATCACAATATAACCTCTATAACTTCTGGATATTTCTTCTCCTGACCATTATTAGTGGAGTTGGTTCAGGAACGATGTGGTCTTTGACAGATACTGCTTGTAATGAAGTTTTGGGTGATAGCACTAAAGACTACGGCAAACAAAGACTTTGGGGCACTATCAGCTGGGGAGCTGCAACTCTCGCTTCTGGTTTTTTCAACGATGTTGCATCTCGCGGTTTGAAGTATATCGACTTTTCACCAGGATTCTACTTAATGTTGGCATTGTTTGCCATAGATGTTCTTATATTATGGGCGTATCCAATAAGAAAAACACACGTGTCAGAAAATATTTGCAAAGATGTTGGGAAAATATTCTACACATGGAAAACTGTTATTTTTGCTCTTGGTGTATACATGTGTGGAGCATTTGCAGGACTACTATGGACTTATGAATTCTGGTTCTTGACAGATCTAGGATCGAGCCAACTGTTGCTGGGACTGGTGGCTGGTGTTCAGTGTCTCGTAGCGGAAGTACCTTTCTTTTTCTTCTCTGGGTGGTTTGTTAAAAAGATTGGACATTTCTATTGTTTAATTGCTGCACTTACTGCTTTTGCTCTGAGAATGGGCTTATATTCTATCCTCTACAATCCCTGGTGGGTTTTGCCCATAGATCTGTCACACGGTGTGACATTCGCTGTCTTTTTCGCAGCCATGACGTTGTATGCTGTTGATTATGCACCTCCTGGGACAGAAGCAACAATGATAGGAATTTTCGGAGGAATCTTTGAAGGTTTAGGTAAGCTTTTAAATGTTCTCTTTATTTATATTTATTCGGGCAGTTTTTTCATCAACAATTTATCAAATATATACACTATATTGCCATTGATTATGGGACACTTGCGATTTTAGACATTTTACTAAATATCTAGAAAAATACATGAGGAATCATCTCGAAACTCTTAGTGTATAAATATAATAGTATAAGTCATACATCTCCGTGGAGATTTTTTCCCGAAACTCCAAAGGGGACCGTCAACAAATTAAAAAAGAATGAATATCTTTTGAATAACCCTGTCAAAACTAATGTAGCAAAAGCGCTCAAACTCTAGATTGTGATTGAATGCCTTATTGTAATAAGCTTTGTTTATTTTTATGCAAATAGCATGCATACTCGCAGAGTAATTAATGTTTTTATAAAAATGATCCCAAATTTTTCCAAGTTTTTTCCTTATAATTTTCAGAGTTCTTAATATAAAATATTATTTTTTTCAGAAAATATGACAAACAACATTGCACACAGTACCCTGTAATCAGAATTAAAAAATAATGAAAATTGTATAAAAAATGAGTTGGTTTACTAAATAATTTTTTACTGCGCATGCGTCAACGATATCAAAATTTCATTTGCATATTATGTTAGCTAAATGTATAGAGCAACTTTTGTGAAAGTCACAAAATCATAACTTGAAAATTCTGACAATAATCGTCAATTGAATAAGTCGAAAATCCGTTATTCTCAAAATGAAGCAAAAATAAGAGGGATTGTATCCATATATTCATTGATTAGTGTCAATATAGAATACACAATATGGGATGTACTACTGCATTTGGATAAAATCCCTCATTTTTTTGCTTCATTTTGGAAACAACGGATTTTGTTCTTTTTCTATAGACGATTACTTTCAGAATTTTCAAGCTATGATTTTGAGACTTTTACAAAAGTTGCTCTATACATTTAGCTAATATAATATGCAAATGAAATTTTGATATCTTTGACGCATGCGCAGTAAAAAATTATATAGTAAACCTACTCATTTTTTATACAATTTTTATTATTTTTTAATTCTGATTACAGGGTACTGTCTGCAATGTTGTTTGTCATATTTTCTGAAAAAAAAAAATATTTTATATTAAGAACTCTGAAAATTATAATGGAAAAACTTGGAAAAATTTGTGACCATTTTTATAAAAACCTTAATTACTCTGCGAGTGTGCATGCTATTTGCATAAAAATGAACACAGTGTATTACAATAAGGCATTCAATCATAATCTAGAGTTTGAGCGCTTTTGCTACATTAGTTTGGACAGGGATATTCAAAAGATATTCATTCTTTTTTAATTTGTTGACGGTCCCCTATGGCGTTTCGGTAAAAAATCTTCACGGAGATGTATGACGTATACTATTATATTTATACACTAAGAGTTTCGAGATGATTCCTCATGTATTTTTCTAGATATTTAGTAAAATGTCTAAAATCGCAAGTGTCCCATAATCAATGGCAATATAGTGTATATTAGGGTGGGCCGAAAAAAACTTTTTTTCGATTTTCGATAATGGCGGGTGCGGAAAAGTGGCCACTGGTGGCACTCAGTTCACACAAAAAATTTGAGATTTTTTGGACAATTCCTTACCCTGCCGCAAATGGCTTGAAGTTTTGCGAAAATGCTGATTTTTGAACTTTTTTATTAAAAACTTTTAAAATATTAAATTAAGTTTATTTTGGCTGTATTTACTTGGAAAGGCATATTTAACGTATCTAATGTTTAAATAAGTTCTGATAATGCATAATTTAATTGCTTATGTGTATTTTAAATCAGCCGATTTTTATAGGCGAGTAAAACTCGGCGTGCAGCAACGACATCCACGCGAGGAGTTCTCAGTTGTTTCGCGTTGATACGGAACGCAAAACAAGTTAAAATCTGTACATTTTTAAAGAACATAGCACTAAACTAATGCATAATTAGAGGTTTTTTAAACATTTGGCACATTAAATACATCTTTTAAACTAAATACCACCAAAAAAAAGCTTAATTTAATATTTTAAAAGTTTTTAATAAAAAAGTTCAAAAGTCAGCATTTTGGCAAAACTTCAAGCCATTTGCGGCAGGGTAAGGAATTGTCCAAAAAATCTCAAATTTTTTGTGTGAACTGAGTGCCACCAGTGGCCACTTTTCCGCACCCGCCATTATCGAAAATCGAAAAAAAGTTTTTTTCGGCCCACCCTAGTGTATATATGTATAGGTATTTCCATGAACATTTGTCGTGTAAGTCACATTTCTAGTAACTGCTAAATTGTTGGCCACCGTTATTTTTGAAAGGTTTGCATGAGCTTGTTCAATTAGTGAAATATCTCTGATAAAATAAGTCACATATTTCAATTCTAAAATACTGGTATCCAAAATCATAGTATGTGACTTACACGACATGTGCTCATGGAATTACCCATATATATTCATAATTAACCGCCTTTGGTGACCTGTTTGTTCTCTCTTAAATGTATCCTAACCAACGTATTTTAATCCTAAATATTTTTATTCATAACAAATACTTTATTCTAACAAATAATTTTATTCATATTTCAATTTACTTTCTCCGACTTCTGCCAAATCGGAAAAATCTGATAGCGATATCAAGAATCTTCAATTTTAAGTTGGCGCAGATGATAAATCGTCAAACGTTGTTCCCATTAAATTATTTTGTGTTCCATTAAAAATACAATCATTTTACGCATATCATTAAAAAGTACAAACTTTTATTTAAAATTGAAACATTTAAAAATACGGATTTCATATCTTTTTCTTTTTAATGAAAGGGAAAACGATATAATAAATAATGCCACAAACTACGATATTGAATTCAAACTTCAAAGTATTGTTTTAATTTACCAAGCGAAAAGTATTTTTAAAAGCTGCTAAGTGGCGAATTAAAAAAATTCCAATTTACGAGATTTGCATGCATCTAACATAAAAAATATTAGGCCTTCTTTGCGATCATGGCAATTTTTATGTTGTTTTATTTGAAAATATTTGGTATTTTAATCACAATGGAAACTATGCATATAAAAAATGATGGACTATACTCGTAATTGTTTGACAGTCAGGTAACTTGGACTATTATAATTTAGATGAAAAGATGGCGATAGAACAATATTTGGCGACTTATTACTTGAATCTGGTTAATATTAAAGTTCCAAAATGGTCACATGGCATATAAAAAAGTGAAACAATGAACTCGAAACTGTTGATAGTCACATGACTTAGGCTTACTATATAGATAATAATTTCTGTTGCATACATGTCAAACTCGTTCATCACCGGATGCTCAATTAAACATTGTATACAAAGTCGTGGTCACATAAAAAAAGTAAATTTATTTTACCATCACATATAATGAAGTATTATAAAATTGTACATACAAAATGCATTGTTTTTAAACAAAAATTCATATTTTAAAGATACTTATCAAATGTATTTTAAAATAAGCACCGAAAAACTTTTGTTATTGGGTAGACTCCAGTGTTAATATTTCTAAACTTTTAAATAAAAAAAAAGTCAATGTCTTACAAAAGTGTGGTGTATAATAAACATAAGTAAAAATGCATTTAGAATTTTTGTAAAGATATTTAATTACATGGTTGTCTATATACCTACAAATTATTTGCAAGATAAACTTACTGAAAAGTGGCTCCTCTTGGGGCACATTTTTTTTTTTACATTGGTCAATGGTCAAAATTTTACCTGATACTCATACCTGAGCTTTTGATCTTATATTCATTATAAAAAAAAATTGAAAAATATATTTATTATTTTATTATTAGCACTTTCTAACATGTTGAAAAGTACTTATGCATTCGGTTTGTCTGGCCGTCTGTCCGTGGTCTAAGTCTCGTAAATATACTCGGATTGTCATGAAATTTTTGGACGTTAATAACATTTATCTGAGCACAAACCCTATTGAAAATGAAGTTTCTGCCATGATTAGTTTATTTACAGGGACAGTCAAAAGTTTTTCATTACATTACGGCCTATGGGGGAAAATCGTTTCAAATGAATTTTAAAGGTGTTACACCCTGTCAAACATCTTCAAATTTATATGCATCTCCTAAGTGCACTAAAATATGCATTTTGTAAAGTATGTAGCGAAAAGAATAGTTTTTATTCATTTACAGGGCCACACAAAAGAATTCCAATACATAATAATGAAGGGTGGAACTGTTTGAGACATATTTTAATTATGATAAACGATTCCATATATAATCAAATTGATATACGTTGCCAAGGAATAATATGAGTTATTTCATGCATAATGCGTAGTGCATAGTATTTACAGGGACACACAAAATATTTCAAATAGTATATTCTATCCGAAGTCCTGAATATTATGGAAGATGGCTGTTAGATGGATGAAATGCATTTTTTTAATTATGATACACGCTTTTAAGTTTCACTAGATGTATGCATATTATATGTTTTATGTAATTATTAATTGTTACACAATCTAGATATACAAGGTAACACAAAAATCTCGGAAAGGTTACTGAATATGAGCGTAATTTACTTAAAGGTGGTTTTTAAATATGTTATACCTTTCTACGTTGAACTGCATTTAATTTACTAAGAAATGTTTGTAGAATATAGATAAAATGATATACAGGATAACACAAAGAATTGGATACATGGTCGCCTTTGGATGATAATTTCTGGAAATTTCATAAGTACTTTGAAGAAAATTTTTAAAAAATATATACTTTAGCAAAATACTTTCATGTATTAAAAATGCTATGTATTTTACAGGGCTAAACAAAAGTATTCAAATATGTTTTTATCTATTAGTATAAATTTATGAATGGAAAATTTCAAACAGTTAAGCGTTTTCTTGCTAAACTAAATTTTACCATTATATAGTCTATATATTAACCAACAGATCAAATACAGGGTTTTTCAAAAGTAATGGAATACATATTTGGATATGGACAATAATACGTTATTTCCCTGGATAATGAAGCTTGTTAAAGATTTCAAGAAGTGTTGGAAAGTGCTTCATAATCTGTGCTTGATGCATGATTTTTCTTACTTGTTAAACTTGTGTTTTGTCTCAAGGTGTACTATCTGTCAGGGCATCTTGGGACAATTCAAAACCGATGTGAAAAGTTCAATAATTGAATTGCCATATACATGGAGTTATTTGTCCGAAAAAAATAAGTTTATTTAAATTGAGAACCAGTGATAGGCGATTCTTGAAAATTTAACAATCGGTAAAAATCGTAATCGTAGAAAAACACAATCGATAAAGTCATCGATTAATTTCGAGAATCTACTATCGAGAGGTTTTACAATCGATTATTAAATCTTTGTAATTGCATGTTTAAAAAGGATAATTTAGTAAATACATGGTAATTGAAAACAGATGGATTTAAAAAACAACGGACCGAAAGGAGGCTATAATGGAACCACAATAGTAGAAAAGCCATGCAGCGGCGTTTTCTGGATGCAAAAAGTTGAAAAGTCGCGAATAGGTATAAAAAGGTAAGAGGAGTTTAAGTATCAAAAATTAAAATTTTTCGACAATTAGTAGCAAAATGAACTTAAAATATAGTAAATGCGATCAAAATCTTTTATTGATTTTTGTACTTCATTAAAGATAAGTTCTACAATTTCCCCGTTATTAGAAGACTTTCTACTGGAATATATTCAAAGAACTCCACGGAGGACAAAGAGCTGGAGGAGAAATGAAACTGATAATATGAATAAATGATCATAAGACTTTCCAACGATATATCACATGACGGGTGTCGGATAAATTTAGAAAAGAGCACCCACCCCCGCGGGGGCAAAGTGGAAGGAGGAGCTATTGTGACTACTATTTTATAAAATAAAATAGTAGTCACTGAGTTTTCCAATGATATATCACGGAAGAAATAGATAGAAAAGTGCCCCCAATAGAATCCTAACTATTGCCCCCCCCCCTTGCGGAATGCACCCTTCCCTACCTCTTTATGGATTTTTTATTTATTATAAAATATGTATCGTAAGTCTCCTAAAAAAAATCCTATCTAAAATGACAAAAATATAATTATTTCAAAGATGTTTGAAAAGTGCCTATCTAAGGGGGTCAAATAGAGGAAGGGAGAAGAAAAATTCATAATATGACAGAGTGGTCCGAAACCTTTCCAATGATATAGCATATGAAGTTGTATTATATAGTATATGAAGTATTATAGCATATGAAATGATATAGCATATCCATAAAAAGTTTGAAATCTAAACTTAACTACTGCATTACTGTTATTTTCCTGAATACACCCAGAAATCGCACAGCCTCTCTTTAAAATGTTTATATCTAATAAATTTTATTTACCAAAGAGTTCCATCAAAAAACCACATCTAAAATTAAATTCTCGAAATAGCTACGACTTAAAAAACTCAGCCCCTCATCGCTCTCCCTCTCCCCCTGTTCAAATTCAACTCTGGGGGGAGAAAAGTTCTTAATATGAAAAAGTAGTCCGAAAACATTCCGATGAGCTATCATATGACGGTGCAAAAAAGTTTTAAATTTACTCTTGCCTCGCGGGCTTGCTTTTTCAACCCAGGATACACACAGAAATCGCGCAGCCCTCACTTTAAAATGTTTATAATCACTTGAATTGATTAATAAATAATATTAAACGGAGCGCTCCATTCAAGAACCACATTTGAAATGATATTTATTGTCTAAATAGCTACGATTTAAAAAATTTACCCCCTACTCGTTCTTCCTCTCCCCACACCTCAAGAAATTCAACTCCAGAGGAGAAAAATTCATAACATGAAAAAGATGTCCGAAAACTTTCTGATAATATACGACATGACAGGTCCAAAAAAGTTTGAATTTTACTCCTCACCCGTGGGTTTACTTTTTCTTTCCCGAATACACCCGGAAATCACGCAGACCCTACTTTAAAACCTTTATATTACCTAAATAATTTTTACCGGAGAGTTCCATAAAAATCTCCACATCTAAAGTGATATTTATTGCCGAAATAGCTAAGATTTTAAAAATTCACTCCTTACCCCTCCCCTTCCAACCCACCCATTCCCCCCTCCTGAAATTCAACTCCAGGAAGAGAAAGATTCGTAAAATGAAAGAGAGATGTGAAATTTTTCCGGTGATATGTATATAACATGACGGATCCAAAAAAAGTTTGAAATTTATATATCACCCGTGGATTAACTCATTTTTCATAGAATACACCTAAGAATGACGCATCCCCCATTTTAAGATCTTTTATATTTAATAAATAACATTCAACTGAAGAGTTCCATAAAAAACTCTATTTCTAAAATGATATTGTCAAAATAGCTACGATTTAAAAAAATTCAGACCCTTATCGCACCCCCTCTCCAACTCCTGAGATTCAACTCCAGGAGAAGAAAGATTCGTAAAATGAAAGAGAGGTGCGAAAAACATTCCGATGATTATATATAACATGACGGGTTCAAAAAAAAGTTTGAAATTTACACGTCACCCTTGGGTTCATTCATTTTTCCCAAAATACACCTAAAAATGACGCATCCCCTACTAATCTTTATATTTAATAAATAATATTTACTGGAGAATTCCATAAAAAAAACTCCACGTCTAAAATGATATTTATTGTCGAAATAGCTACGATTTGAAAAATTCACCCCCTTATCGCCTCCCCCCCCCGTCCTGAAATTCTACTCCAAAAGGAGAAAGATTCATAAAATGAAAGAGAGGTGCGAAAACTTTCCAATAATATATATATATATAACATGACGGGTTCAAAAAGAAGTTTGAAATTTACATGTCACCCATGGGTTCACTCATTTTTCCTAGAATACACCTAAAAATGACGTAGCCCTCACTTTAAAATCTTTATATTTAATAAATAAAATTTACCGGAGAGTACCATAAAAAATCCAAATCAAAAATAGCATTTGCTGTCGAAATAGCTACGATTTAAAAAATTCACCCCCTCATCGCTCCCTCCCTCGCCTAAAAATTCAACTCCAAAAGAAGGAAAATTCATAATATGAAAGATTGGTTAAAAGAGCTTTCGGATATACCTCTCATTTCAACAAATTTCATTTCTATAATTTTTTAGTGCTCAGACATCTCGAGAAACTCGTTGCTTCGCGATGAAAATCAAGCTCGATGAGATCTGAGGTTTATCGAGAGACTTGTAGTTTCGTGATGGATTTCTACCTCGATAAAGGCGGAATATCGAGCAATTTGTGGTTTCCCGATGAAAACCGTTTTGATAACGATGAATTTCGTTCTCGCTGAGAATAGAGATGAGAGTGTTTATCGAGAAGAGTATTACGATGAAGCTTTGTGAAATGAAATGTTTATCGAGAAACGAGGTACAGAAAGAAGCTTGAGAGTAAGACAAAACTTGTGAAATTAAGATCTAATTTTCAGTTTCTCGTATTTTAACCGAACCAAGCTGCTACGTACTTGGAACCCTCCAATAAATATTTATTAAAAAAAATTTTCAAAGAGGGGCTGGAGAGAGGACGAACGTATGTTTAAAACCGTAGCAATTTCTACAATACCTTATTATTTTAAGTGTGGTTTCTTGATCGAACCATTTGGTAAATGTTATTTATCAAATGTAAAAAAAATAAGGTGCGGGCTGCAGGAATTTGGGGGGCGAAAGGGTGGAACCACGGAGGCGGGGGGAGAGGGACAATTTTCACTTTTTAAAACCCTTCATGTGGTATATCATCTTGAAGATTTCTGATTACTATTTCATATTATGCTTTCTACCCCTCTTGCGAATTTGGTTCCCACGGCGGGGGGTGGGGGGAAGGCAATTTTCGAAGCTTTTTGCATTATCATTTTTGATCGAATTGTTGAATTGAAAATGTCTTTAGACGCATTGGTCATTTTTTTGAGATGGGTAAAAAAACATTAAACTCGTCACATTGTTACCGTAACCTAGGCACATTGTTTTAAAGTTCTCGGTTTGAGGACCTCTTCCAGGGGGGAGGAGCTTGACCCCCCCAACCCAACATAGACCTTAAAATATCGCTCATTTAATTCTCTACCAATTTTAACGTAAAGGTTTAAGCTACATGGCACCCCCGGGGATGTGGACCGCCCTCCCCTGTCGGTTATTCACCTAATTTTGCTCATTTCTCCACTTCATTTCAATTTTTAAAAAGCTATAACTTTGCTTCTATTGGAGCTACGGCAGGGAGAAAAATTATAGCATATCTAATTTTTCTTCGCCGCTCCTTTTTCAGTTTTCTGGTTTTCCTCCATTGCGCCATTTTTTTTTGGGGGGGGGGAGTGCAGGGGCGGCGATTTTTTAACTTATGATGTAATATGTCTATTGAAAGCTTCTTCTTTATACATTACAAATCTAGCATAAAAAAATTTCTCACGCCATTCTGGATCACGTTACGGACTCATAATGGTTTGAAATTTAAAATTTCTCAAACTTCTTCGAGGTTTACGCCAAATTGGCATCTGAAAAAATCGTGCCAATTTGGTGTGTGTATGATATCTGTGCCATATAAATATTGTTTCACCACTGCTGGGACTCTGGCCTCCTCTCGAGTGTAGACGTTAATTTACCGCGGGTACTTATTCCTTGTATTTCCTGCACCATAAACTATTTCCTGACGATTAAAAAAATACACACGTAATTGTTCAAGTTTTCACTTCTGTCGGTACTCCTGATGTTTCACTATTTTTTTTACAGATCTTCCAGTAAATAATATTTATAATGTATGGAATTTAGAAAAGCAGGAAATTATAGTATGCCCTGTGCCCACTTATTGTTGTTCTTATGTGCCTCGATCTTGTATATTGGTCCCACCGCGCTACCTTGGGGGGGGGGGCGAAATTTTCAAAATTTAGCCGACACCCCTCATGTGATACATTGTTGGAAAGGGCTATGACCATTACTCATGTTATGCACCTTCCGCAGCCCTTCAACGCACTTTGACCACCACAGGGGACACTTTTATAAAGGGTATAGCGGGGTTTCTTAGTAAAATATGTCCTTGAGTCAACCACATCGTGAACTACATGGATCGATAGATCATAAAAAGAAATTCATTTCTCCCCAGTTTTAAGTTTGTATCTCAAGACCATGGGGGGTAATGGCCCTAAATGCCTGTTTTGGAAAAGAGCGCATTGTGACGAAACTACTAAGTAGATTTCAACAAAAAAAATAAGGGATGTAAAAAACCGCCTTACGAAGGTTTGACAATTTTTTCAGATTTTTTTAAACAAAAGAACAAGTTTTCTAACATTTTTCCTGTTTTTAAATGTACATTTTAATTAAAAATAAACTGAAATTTCTGAGTGACCAGCTTAATTTTTTTGCATGAAATACTATGAGACATGATGCATATTCACTATATATTTCAACTTTCTACGTATGGTGCATCATATTAAAAAAAAGGGGAAAATCATATTACGGCAGGATTGTGGGGCGTCCCATATAGCACAAAAGCTCCTCAGTACCTCCCCAGGAGCTCCAAGACATCCCATATTCCTCCTAAAACTAAAATGACAAGATCAGGACGTCCTGGGGAAGAGACTTTTACGGTGTCCTCAGGAATGAGCTCCCAGTAACGTCCCACGGAGCAACTTCCCAGGGACGCTACTCCTGAGGAAATACCTGGGAAATCACTCCTGGGGAAGTATCCGGTTATTCATTCTTGGGGAAGTGCCCAGGAAGTCACAGTGCTGGCGCCATCTTATGAATGATTCTGGAGTACAATACTCAATTTTTTTTTTATTAAAATGTTGAATACAATTTAATCGGTATCGATTATTAATGAGTTAATTTTATTTTATTAATTATTCGATTACTTATTTTTAAGCAAATTAGATAATTGTTATTAAATTTTTATAATTTTTAATTACTGCTATAACTTTTAATCTTTTTTAGTTAAATTAAAAATTTTAATTTATTATTTCAATTAATTCCTTTTTTATATACTAATCACTATTATGTATCTTCTAAACCAAATTTGATTCATTTATCAATATTTTATTAATTATTAATAAATAACCTATTGCGTTTTGGTTTTTTATTATTATTCCTTTTTATTAATTTAGAAATTAATATAACTTGTTTAAATGAACTAAATAGTATGCTTCTAAATTAATACTCTAAAATTTTTAAATAGAAGACAATTCTAGTTCATATATTTTTTCTGAAATTCAGAGGTAAATGTATTTATGGAAAGAAAAAAAAAGAGATTTTTAACGCAAGTTTGATCATAAGTACCCGTTTAAAACTTTGTTATGAAAATTATCTAAATCGAGTTCTGATGCATTTTAATATCAGATATTAAATATTTATATATATATATATATATATAATTAGGTAACATACTTACTAAACTCTATTTAAATAAATAAATAAATAAATAAATAAACAAACAAATTTGTCGCGACGAAACTAGATATTTTTATCCCAGCACATAACATCAACTCAAAGATAGTGCAGCAATTCATTTTAAAATGGTATATTTGGATTTAAAATATACAAATATTGAGCTGCACCCCCCCCCCCATTTCCCAAATATATACCAATACGTAGTTTATTTGAAAAGATTTTCTGTTTAAAAAATGTAAATTCACGCAACTTAAAAGTTTAATTCAGGTTATTATCAATTACCTACCGAATGCTTAGCCTATTTTGTTTTATTTATCATTAATTAATTTTTTTAAATCTAAATAGGACTGATTAACAATTTATTTTTCTAATTTATTTTATAGATTACAAAACATAATATTGTTATTTAAATTCTGAAAGATAAAATGAAGTTTTCATTAAGAAAACTTCTGAAATATCAATAACGTTATAGATTTTGAAATTACAGATAAATATTTATCTGTATTTCATAAATAACATATAGTTTAACACAATTTTTAATTGAAGAGTATTTTGACATCACTTAAAACTTTCATTTAAAAAACCGATTTTCTATTCTATTTCTTCGGATATCCTTAGTTAGGTAACAATGAATGCATAGCATACAATACTCAGCATGGACATAGTTACCGTTCCAACACTCAGGCATTCAATAGGCTAATCACGCCCCTCCAATCAATTTTGACAGCGAAGAATTTTCGCGGGAAATCATTGAATGAGAGGAAGAAAAAAAAGAGTGTTTTTCCAAGAATTAGAAGTGAAACTGTGAGTTAGTAACACAAATTTGTTTGTAGGTGTAAAAGAAAGTATATGTATACATGTATTAGTTTGGGATTTTTTAAAAAAAAATAGTTGATAAAATCATCTTATATTTTAAATAAAGTTATCAGTTTTTACAGACTTTTTAAATTGCCTAAAATCTTAGTTTCTAAAATTACATTTCAAGTAATCAACAAAAATATTTCCCGTCGTTAATTAAATGAAAAATGGTGCATATTTTATTTTTTATGATCATAAAAATTTTATACAATTTTAAAGACTGCTAAATGGAGATTTAACTGTAAATTAATTTTATTTAGAATAATAAGAAAATAAAAAGGTTTTGTAACAGATTAAAATTTTATTAATAGTTTCTATTTTATGCCATTCGAATTCAAGCAGTGTTTCAGTGTAATGATGGAATTTTACAATTGGATTTTCACACCAAATACTGTTACAATTAAATTATACAAATTTGTATAATGGTGTGTTTTCAATGACAATGCAGAATTTTAATATTTTTACAATGTTATAAAATAATACTGTGCTTTTACCGTATTTTTTAATCCCCCGACAAGTGATAAATATCCAAACATCTGTAACTCGTACCGTCGTGTAAGAATTTCATTAGTAACGGATTTGATTATTCGTTAATAAATACTCGCCAAAACATACCTAATCACTTTAAAACGTGTTTGTTCATTGGTTATATTTATGACGGCCAATTATCAACATGAGGGACATATCAAGGGAGGGGAAGTTGCCCACAGTGAAGGTCTTTCTAAAGAAACCTAACCCGTATTTATGCAAGGAAATCCAACATTCGAAAAAAAACCCTGGAAACTCCGAACTATTAGGCAGATGGGTGCGATTTAGCACCTCCTATCTACCAGTTTCGAGATCAGAATCTCTTCACTGCTAACTATGAAACGAACTAGAAACTATCCCACTAGGAAAAAAGACTAAGCAAATTTATATATATATTTTCATAAATTTGTATAATAAGAGTACCTTTTACCAAGCGTAAAAAAAAAAAAAATAAATAAAAATTAATAAAAATAAAAATAAAAAATCGATAAAAATTTCTGTAAAAAAAGTAAGAGCGAGAAAGAGCAAAAAAAGTTTCATTTTTGAAAGGATTTACTTAGATTTTATTTGTCAATCATTTAAAAAAAAAAAAAAAATCAAGGGACACATTAAGGAGGAGGATTGCTGCCCTCCGGAGGGTCTTTTTAAAGGAACCTAACCCGTATTTACGAAAGAAAGTTTAAGATTCGAAGAAAACCGTGGAAAACTCCGAACGATTAGGCCGACGGGTGCAAACTCAGCACCTCCCATCTACCAGCTTCGAGAGCAGAATCTCTTGGCCGCTGGTGGGGTTCTCTATGAAACTGAAACAATGAAATATTTCAAAGAGTAAAAATTAGGAAAGAAAAGACTAAGCAAATTTATATATATATATATTTTCATAAATTCACTTAATAAGAGCACCAAGAGAAAAAAGAAAAAAAATCGATTAAAATTTCTGTAAAAAAGGTAAGAGAGAGAAAGAGCAAAAAAGTTTTATTTTTGAAAGGATTCACTTAGTCTTTATTTGTCAATCATTAAAAAAAAATTCATAATTTAAGGAAACTATGTGTTTTAATCTCTTGCTATTTTAATCTCTGGAAATAATATTTTTACTAACTAAAATAAAATTTTATAGGGGATATCATCAGAAACATTTTACATCATTCGTTGTGTGTTAAAATATATAGTTCATAATCAATTTTCTAACTACAGAACGATCTTAATGGATTTGTAGTATTAAAAGCTAAAAGGATATTTTTATCATTTAAAAATAGAATTTCATTTAAAAAAATTTAAATTCGAAAACATTTATGTTAAAACAAATAATTATTGATAATTTATTTAGAGTTATTAATTTAAATTTATGTCGAATGTATGAAAAAGGCACAGAAAATGAAGACATTTCCTAGTTTTAAGTTTTAAAAGCGGAGTAAAAATGCATGTATACCTTAGAAATCTTTATTCCTTACTGGCCCTACAGCACAACGGTGAGAGCGCGCGTCCAGAATACCAAGGTACTCGGGTTCAAATCCAGCAGGAAAAATGAAGGTAAGAAATTTGTTACTGAATAATCTCTGTTTATGTAAATCCGTCTGAATAATAGAAAAAAAAAGCATTCGTGTTTTCTTCTAAAAATATTTAAATTAAATCATAGCTCTAATTAAAAAATTTTTTGAACATATTAGTGACCTTGAAGTTTCCCAAAGTCCTCCTATATCACTTCCTCGAAACTTCCCCAGAACCTCCCGGGGAGGACCCTGAAGGAGGTCCTGGGGAGCGTGCCAGGATGCTGTAAAGCGGACATTTTCGGTTCCTGAGGACCTCCTGGTGACAATTTTCTGCATCCTCAGGGATGCCTGGGGGATGACGGTCCTGGGATGTGAATCCTCCCCAGGACATCCTGGGGAGGCAAGTGTGCTATATGGGGTGTCTCGGACAAATTTTACGCCTTCTTTATAAAATACCGTGTGAATTAATATGTGAGATTTGAAAAGAAGGCGTGAAATTTGTCCGAGACATGCCCCACTTTTCCGACGGAATAGGATTTTGCCCTTTTTAAATATGATGCACCATACGTAGAAAGTTGAAATTGATAGTGAATATGCATCATGTCTCATAGTATTTCATGCAAAAAAATTAAGGTGGTCACTCAGAAATTTCAGTTTATTTTAAATTAAAATGTACATTTAAAAACAGGAAAAATGTTAGAAAACTTGTTCTTTTGTTTAAAAAAATCTGAAAAAATTGTCAAACATTCGTATGGTGGTTTTTTACATCCCTTATTTTTTTCGTTGAAATCTGCTTAGTAGTTTCGTCATAATGCGCTCTTTTCCAAAACAGGCATTTAGGGCCATTACCCCCATGGTCTTGAGATACAAACTTAAAACTGGGGAGAAATGAATTTCTTTTTATAGGCTATCGATCCATGTAGGACTCGATGTGGTTGATTCAAGGGCATATTTTACTAAGAAACCCGGCTATACCCTTTAGCCGAGACCCCTCATGTGCCATATCCTTGGAAAGGCCTATTACCACTTTGTTTCTCATGTTATGCACTTCCCGCTGTCCTCCCCTCACTTTGCCCCTCGCGGGGAGCATTCTTATAAATTTACCCAAGACCCGTCATGTGACATATTGTCGGAAAGACCTGTGACAACTTTTCATGTTATGCACCTCCTTTGCCCCTCCCCCCATTTGCGCTCTAGGGGAGGCCATTTATGTAAATTAAGATCTATCTCTTAGGTAGCATATGGTTGGAAAAGCTTGTGACCACTTATTAATGTTATACACCTTCTGCGACCCTTATTCCACTTTGCCCTCTTAGGGGCACTTCTCTAAATTTTTCTAATACGCCTCATGTGATATATAGTTGGGAAGTAGTATGCGCACTTATTCATATTATGCAGCTCCTATGCCCGTTTCCCCACCTTTCACACCTCCTAGGATCCGGTCGAAGGTTCATTCGGTTCGAGATTTATTTTCTTTTTTTAGTTCACAAGATTTTGCTGTGCGTGCACACCGAGTTTGGTATATGATGCCGTATACAACGAGGACCCAGTTCGAGATTTCATATTACAGGATTGCGTATAAATTAGAGACACTAATTAAAGGAGGGGCTCATTAGCGAGTGAATCCATCGTGTCTTTATTAAGACCGACTCATTCATCTGCACACGACTCTTGATAAAATCGAATCCTCTATGGTATAAAAGCAATTGCAAACTGAAGACATCGAGAAAAGTTTTACACAATCGAAATTTATCGAGATGTTCATACAATCGAGAAAATCGATAAAAACTTTTCGTTATCACCCATCACTATTGAGAAGTATAGTAAATTTTCTAAATATTAGTGATACAACGAATATTCGGTTGATCATCAGTATTTGGCCTTGATATTCCTTTACGGCTTTTTATTTGAAGGAAAGTTCTTTTCATTTGCTGAAGCATATTCATGAGCATGACTACATGGGTACGCGCAATAATTAATTTTTAGTTTATAGTGATATTTCGAAACTTGTAAAATATTGTCTACCAACTTTCCTTCCTCATCATAGGGGAATGTTTTGACTTTGTATCTTCTCAGACCTGCCAAATACTACGAAAAAATCGTAATTGCTACGATTTGGACCTATAAACTACGATGCTACGACAGTCAGTCTCAAACTATGATTTTTTTTGCAAATAACGGATA
Source organism: Maratus speculifer (assembly GCA_964019185.1). NCBI lineage: Eukaryota > Metazoa > Arthropoda > Arachnida > Araneae > Salticidae > Maratus > Maratus speculifer. The sequence continues at coordinate 46,603,263 of OZ025290.1, read as the reverse complement.
AACAATCTAACACATTTTTTGTTATTCTTTTTAAATTCTTCCCAACATTGTTGAAAAATGTTTGAATTATGTTTGTCTGTCTTTCCACGCTCTAACTCGAGTAAATATATTCGGATTTTCTTGCAATTATGTTAATGATGTTTTATGTGGTTTGATCGGTATTGAATAAGAAGTGTGTAACATTAATAGTTCATTTACAATAGCGCAAAAGAATTCCGTTGCATTGTGGTGAATAGGGAAAAAAGTGTTTGCAGTGAATTTTAAAGCATTACGCTATTTCAAATATATTAAAGTTAGTATAAATAACTGCATTTCTCGGACTTTACCCACAAGTGACAACAGCTACACCTCTGCGGGGAAATAACCCTCGAAAAATAGAGGTTATTGGACAAAATACTGTTTATTGGACAAAATTTAATATACTGTTAAATTATATATTATATATTAAATATACTGTTTATTGGACAAAAACGGAATGGTGTTAAAATGTTTTTCATGCCTAATGATGTTTGTCATCTGCTTACCCGTGGCTGAAGACACATGAAAATTCATAGCATTTATTTATCATTTAGTTACAGAAACATCTGAAAGAAATCCGTTACAGCACTGTGTTTGAGCAATACTTGCTGGAAGTGCATTTTCAATTTCTGTATATGCTTTTCAATTAACTATTTTTTTTTCATATTACTCGTTATGTATAACATAAGAAGGTTGCATAAAAATTCACGTTCCACATTCTCCTTACTAGAGGAAATTGCTGAAGGAAAATTTTCAACTGTTGTATGTACTCCCTACCTGAACTAGGGTAACATCCCCAGTAATTGGCAGTTTAAGAATTTGTCTTTAAACTTACTTCAATTTTCATTACAAAGAAATATGATATTTACTTGGAAATATTTTTAAATCAAAGAATGCATATCTGTGCATCTATTTTGCCCACTAAAAGCAAAAAAATTTGAAAAAGTATTTTTATAAAAATGTATTTATAAAAAGTTGCTGAAATCACCAGTAATTGGCACCTAGAGCAGCAATGTATGACACCTTGTGATCCAGTAATTGGCACAAGTTTATATTTTTAAAAAAACTTTACATTTTGCATTCGGTTTGATCGCTTTAAATGAATTTACTCTAGATAAAGATGCCATATTTCAGGTTTTTGAGAGTAAGAAATCAGCATATTAGTCTGAAATGTGAACACTTTAAAACAATACAATATACTTATATTAATATCCAGTAATTCTCATGCTGTCCCCAGTAATTGTCATATGAAGCTTTAATGGATTCCAATTACTGATAATATTTCATATTTTCAAATAAAAACAAATGATAAACAAAATTAGTCTATAACATTAAAAGTAGTTCCAAAATAAGTGGTTTAATCTCAAATTCCTTGTAATTGGAATAGGTGCCAATTACTTGGAACTAGCAAAATTGAAGTACCATTAATTGGCATCTATCATTAATTCAGAAATCCAAATATTTGTGTCGAAAATACTTTTACACAATTAAAGTAACCCATTTTAACTAAACAAAACTGTTGTCAATTAAAATTTAAAATATATTATAAATCATATAATAATGAATTGAAAAGCATGCCTTCCTTAAACCAAAAAAGAAGCATTTGCAACAAAAATGGCTAATTTCATACAAGCCATAATTGTTTCACTTTCCTAGGCACTATTGTCATCTAGTAGCATAAATCAAAGTTATAATCTTTAACGTAAATGAGCATATAACTGGTATATGGACTTGCATTTTTAAAAGACTGGATATAAATCTTATTTTGGGACATGTTTGTAGGATGTGCCAATCACTGATGCATGCCAATTACTGGGGATGTCACCCTACATTTTTGCACGCATGTAGTTAAGATACAAATCTATATATCATATACAGATCTGCTCGAAGAATTCGGATACTTTTTCGGCTGTAAGATAGGAATTTCTGATATTGGGATATTAAATGTGTTATGCGCAGAGTCCGACTTACTCAAGGGCATGCGGGCAGCTGACTCAGACTCCCATTTTTAACCTCCCCCCAAGAGACTAATCACTATTTTCATTAAAAAGATGTTAAGTGATAAAAGTTAGCCAAAAGTAATCAAAATTCATACATTTTCAAACATTTGGAAAGGTAGCGCGTTCCTCCTTCCCCTCTTTGCATCCAATACTCTATTCATTTATGCAAGAAGCAAACTACATCATTAGAAAACTATTAATTAAATTACGACCAATTTGGGGCATTTTTTATACATGTTATAACGTACGTAAATAAGCAAAGTAAAAGTTTGCGAAGAGATACTTCTGTCAACCAATCTATCATATTTTTAACAATTATCCTATTAGTATTTTTTTTTTAGTGTTGTGACTATCTTTTTGTGATATTCTGTATACAGATGTAAACTGTGCTCGGTACAAAATTTACACATACAAACAATACGTTGAAGTTTAGTAGTAACTACGTCTACATTATTCACAAAAAAGTTCTATAGATAAATAGAAGCGCCGCCCCCCCCCTTGAATGAAGCATGCCCCGGGGGCCCTTGTAAGCCTTAGTCGAGTCCTGGTTATTCGTTTCCAAATGGTTCAATTAAACATCTTATTTTAACTTTAGTATACGGTGAAGTTTTGTTGCATAATGAAACATTTTCCAACTCATTAAAAAAAATCTATTCTTGGCGCATCATTTTTAAATTCTTGTTTTAATATAATATATTGCGATTATAGCAATACAACAATACCTTAACATTTGCGAGTTTTGATTATTCGCGAAATAAATAATAAAGAACATTTCAACATTCGCGAATACTTAAATTGGTTATTCTCGAAATTTGTTTCACAAAGAATATATATTTTTCCTTATGAAGTATTAGGGGGCTCTGCCCCCTACGTGCAACGCTCGTCAAGCCCCGTTGAGACACCACAAACGCTAAAAAGATGCTAATTTGACCAGTTTTTAAAAGATTGCGAAGGAATGAAGTATCATAGAAAACGCGATAGCGTTTGGTATAAGATGTTTAAAAAATGGAAAATGCAAACATCTTTCTAAAATTGCTGGGGAACTAGTTGACGTTCGACCATGATACTTTTTTTTTAAAGACAGAACTCAACGAGACGAATAAAATAACATTCAAAAAATTATTGTACTTTATTGAATTTTTTTCATTTAATTTTAAGCGAAGAAAGGAAGAGACTAAATTCAACAAGCGATAGCTAACGATCCCGTGGGTGGATTAACTTCGTTTTTGGTTTATTTTTATCGTCTTGATAAAACTTAATTTAGATAATTTTTTTTTTTCATTCTTGTATGTTTAACGGTTGCTGAGAAAATCGAATTTGTGTCTTTAACCTCCATCTGAATGTTGTTCATTGTTATTGTTGTTGTAGTTTTTACTATTCTTTGCCACCAAGTTTAAATAAATCTAAAAATTATTATGTATGTAACATTCATTCAAATTAAATAAATCACGTGAAAAAACGTGCTTATTTTTTATTTGTTTTTTCATACATTATGTGTATCATCTATTTCGGAGCGTGAAGTGAAATTTTTTCTTAATTTATTTACTGTATTTACTCGTGTATAACGCGCACTTTTTTTTTTTTTGAAAAAAATAAGGCAAAACTCGTAGTTGCGCGTTATACACGGAATAGTTTTTTACTGCTTTAAGTAAGCACGATATACATCCTTCTATAGTAAACAAAAAACTAGCCTTAAAAGGAATGACTCCTAGAATGATGCTGATGTGTAAGATTTCCGGAAATAACGAATCCGGGCGGACCACTCCTTCCATGAGTCGAATAGACCAATCAGGAAAGGGCTCTGTCTATGCATCGCCGTATGGGTTACCATAAAGAGGGAAAGGTTACCATCGCCAATAATCGCCAAGTTTGTCGCCAACTTGGCAATATATCGCCAAATTTGGCGACCAAAATTAGTCGTCAAAAGTGACGCCAACTTCGCGATAACTGTAATATTTCGCCAAATTTTTAATTTCTTTACAACACCAGTCGTGTGACACATCATTTGAGAGGTCTGCAACTGCTTATTCATATTATGGATGTCTTGTGTGTCACCCCACACTCTGCCCCCCCCCAGGGGTCACATTTTTAATTTCTTTACAACACCAGTCGTGTGACACATGATTTGAAAGGTCTGCAACTACTTATTCATATTATGGATGTCTTCTGTGTCACTCCCCACACTCTGCTCCCCCCAGGAGGGGCACATTTTTAATTTCTTTACAACACCAGTTGTGTGACACATCACTTGAAAGGTCTGAAAAGGAAGCAGTCCCCTCCGTTATGAAAAATACGTTAGGCCAGGCCAGGCAAAAAAAGTAACGGCTCGGTCCTAGCACGGCCTGGGCTCATAATACAGATTTTTAACAGCCTCTGGAGAAAAAAAAAAGTCTTAAGTTAAGAGAGCTAAATTTATAAAAAAAAAAGACTTAATCTGCAATGCATCTTTGAAAAAGCATTGTTCTGACAGACATTTAAACAGCATACATCCTTTTACTGTATAATGAGTTTTTTTCCCCACTACTCCTCGTCTTTAAATTATTAAAAGTTAAGAATTGTTAAAGAAAAAAAGAATACTGCCCAGTTAAACTGATGGCATTGAGCTCACAGGCTACAAATATTAATTGTACATTAAAGCCTTATATTTTCAAGGATTAATTCCGTTCGGAAAAAAATTGAGGAGAAACAGCTCTCCCCTTTCCTCTTTTTTTATACTTAATCATTGAACCTCCTATACTGTCAAAGACATGCTTTATCATATAAAAAATCTATATCCAAAATTCAGAGCAAATGAGATAATTCTTAATAAAAATCCATTTAGCATTTATATAATTTAAAAGAAGTTATCCCCGTCTTTTATACTTAACCATTAAACTTCCAAAACTTATTCAGAAATTTGAACGAAATCTGAAAATTCTGCTTGAAAAACCCACTTATATAAATTAAGTGGGAGGGGGGGGGGCATTAGAACCCCAGTTCCCCTATTTATACTTATTCAATGAACACCTAATAATAATCACGGAATCGTCTCATCAGAATGATCCTAATCTAAATTTTGAACAAAAACTTAATTTTGCATGAAAATCCCATTTATATCAACTAAGGGGAGGGGCATGAGCCCCCCGTTCCCCCTCTTATACATATCGAATGAACTCCAAAAACTAATCAGGGAAGCGCCTTGTCAGGATATACCTACATACAAAATTTCAAGTGGGTCGGATATTTTTATCACGAGTTATCGCGTTATGCACGAACGTACATACAGAACGGACGGGCACATAAGCTCTCAGGCTATGATAGCCTGTGAGCTAAAAAAGTGCAAAATTGAAACATGTCATTTTTGATTATTTTACATTAGTTTTTTTTCGTCAAATTTGGAAAGATATTTACTTTTGAAAATATGATTTTTTTTAAAGTTATATTATTTTTTCAATAAATATTTTTAATAATTTTAAAATTAATATTGAAAAACTAAAACCTTGGAACAAAACAAAAATCAAATTTTCATCACTAATCAAATGGAAAGAAATTTAAGTCCAATAAATAATGTTTCGAGTTATAACGATTTTAAATTATCCTATTTAAACCAGTACTAATCATATGAAATTTTTATGAATTTTATGAGAGATTTTAGAATGTGATTTTCTTAGCAAATTATATGTCTAACCATCACAAAAAAAGCAAAAAAAAAAATCACAATTCTAACTTAAAGATAGATTTTTTACATGTTTCCTTGAACTGTTAAAGTAACATTGTTTTTTGAAATACGCGCATTTCAATTTGTGTCAAATCCCTTAAAACCAGATGAATTATTTAAACGGCTATAACTCTTGAAGTTTTCAAGTTATGAATATGCAAATTTTTGCGTCTTATACAGAACTGGATAAGGAAAGTTTTTCTAACTGGGATTTTCATCCTACAGGAGACGTATAAAAACGTAATTTTCGTATTTTTTCAAATAGACCCCCCCATGTAGTTGCAACTTATCTTATGAAAAATTTCACCTTTTTTATGAATTTTTACAATTGGGCGTATGGGTCTATGTTTAATATTTAAGGAGATAGCCTACTGTTTCGATATTTATGACTCACCCTGTATATATATATTTTTTAATACTAGCATACCACCCTTAATTGATAACTTTATCATAATAACAGGTCTTTATTATTTTTTTTACTGCTTACATGTACCATAAGTTTATTTTTAATAATTTCTACAACTGAGTTTTATAGAAGTATAGTACTTTGTTAACTTTTGGTTAAATATCGTTCGTTTAAGACTTAGACTTACCAATATAAGATGCATTTATGATTTTAATTAATTTTGTGAGTTTATTATATAAATCAATGAAACAGTTCCTTTTTAAACATCTCTTTCCGTCGAAATTCGACGGGTTGTACGTTGTATTTATAATTGTAGAAATTTATTTACAGCATGCATTGTTTAATACTTACAAGGGGACCACCAGACATGGTGCTCACAGATTTTGATGATTTCAAAGTATGTTGTAGGGATCATACCACTAATTATTCTGTTGAAAAGGTTCCTTCAAATGGGCCTTGGTTTTTGAGAAATTGGGGGGTCAAAGTTCAGCGTATGTTTCAAATACCTAATTGTACAACATCTGAATGTCAGTTCGTGGCGTCGTGCCAAAGCACGCGTTTGTGAATCGAAAGGTTGTAAGTTCGAATCCCTCCTCGGCTTCTATTTTCTTTTACATGTATTTATATTTTTTACATGTTACAAATTTTAAGCAGAATTGGGAATTCTACAGCTTTGAACCTTTTGATATTTTCTGAAGAGGACAGTTTACTTTTTCAATATTTTATTATTACAATTATTTTTAAAAATATGGCTCAAATGGTGAACCGACTGCAGTTCAGGGTTCAACTAAAAGTACATTTTCAACAAATAATTGAATAAAAATGCGTATTTAATTAAAATTTTGAAAAAGTATAAGAAAATTTGAATATTTTAAAATCTTCACAATTTTAAATAATAATATTTTTAGATTAATCAATCACCTTTTTTTTTTTTAATGTGCATTAAACAATATTGTGCATGGATTTTTAGATAAAGTAATACTACATTTAATATATATTTTTAATTGATATAAGTTGTACAAAGTGGCGAAATCTAACACATCTTCATATATAATTTTATTAATAACAATTATAATAATAATAACGTTAAGTCTAATTTCATGCGCATATTCAACACATATATAATTATTAAATTGTACAAAACATTTTAAATATCTGTATCAAATGCAAAAAGGCCTTAACATTTTGAAACATGAAAGCGAAGTAAATATAAACATAGAGGTAAAAAAAAAGATTAAAGTTATCATTTGTTTGGGAATTGCGTAGCGCGTATTAACAAAATTTACAACATGTCAAGATATGATTGTCGTATGGATGAAAAAGAGGTATTAAAATATTCATAATTAAATAGGTTTTCATTTAATGTTTCAAAACAAAAATCGATTTTTTGATCAATTTTGGGGTAAACTGTCCCCTTAAGAAATTAAGTTTACGTTTATGAACTTTTAGAGAAAATCGGTATTTTTTACCGAAATTTTAAATCTAAACGCAAATCCGATTTAATTTATGCGAAACTTCATTTTTTTAAAACTTCCATAATTATATTCCTTGAATACTTAATTCTTTATAAATATGATTAAAAATACATTAAAAATTTTTAAAAATGTTTAATTATCTTTTGTATAAGTGCAAATACATGATCAATAAAAAGAAATCTTTATATTATGGAGGAAAGGAAAGCAGACGAAAAAAGAAAAAAAAATAGTATTTTTATATATATCGTAAATTTTATTAACAGACGATTTTTGCACTCCAATTGAATTACGGAAAAAGTGTTTTGATTTGAACTAAAAATAAATGTAATCTGTCATTTCTTATTTGTGCAAACGATAAATCTTGTTGAGATTGAACTTGTACTTGTGAGATAAATATGTTTACAGAAAATTGGAAAATTGAAAATTTGGATAGCTGGTAACAACTTACATTTTAGCATTACTGTATTAATATTTTATTACTCTTTCGAAGATATGCATTACTTGAATTATCTAATCCTATAAACATTTAAGAAATTTCACGCGAAAATTATTTTGTATTATTTATTAAAAAAAAAAAGGATAAATTTTCATTTAAAATACTATAAAATACAAAAAAAAAGCGATAGAAAGAAGAAAAATCATTATTTCAGAATTGTGCATAAAGTAAAAAATATAAATAATATTTAAGAAAAAAAAGTTCTAGGCTTAAATTAGTTTTGCTGTGTTATCAAAAGAAATATTAGTTTAAAAATTGCAGAAAAAAATAAATTTTCATGGAAAAATTCAAAAATGTAAATGCAATTTATTAAGAAAATATAAATGTTGTAGCAATTTCTTTATTAATAAAAATACTTAAAATTTGTAGCGTGTAAAAAATATAAATATAAGTAAAAAAAAAAAAAAAAAAAAAAAAAAAAAAAAAAAAAAAAAAAACAGAAGCCGAGGATGGATTCGAATTCACAACCTTTCGATTCACAAACACGTGCTTTTGCACGGCGCCACGAATTGACATTCAGATGTAGTATAATTAGGTATTTGAAATATATGCTGAACTTTGACCCACAATTTCTCAAAAACCAAGGCCCATTTGAAGGAACCTTTTCAACAGAATAATTAGTGGTATGACCCCTACAACATACTTTGAAATCATCAAAATCTATGAGCACCATGTCTGGTGGGCCCCTTGTTAATATATTTCTCCATTTAAATTATTTTTTTTTCATTGAAACAAAATCTTAAAAGGGTATGAAAACTATGAATGTGAAGATAGTCTCAACATTCGTAATTTTAAAATTCGCGAACCTAATCCTCGCCAATGTTAGGGAATATAATTTACTATACAGTCGAACCTCTACATAACGAAACTCCATACATCGAATTTCTCCATATAACGAATTTTTAGTAAGAACGGTCCCCTTTTCGCATGATTACATTAAAAACAGACTCTATATAGCGAAATATCTATCTCCATATAACGAATTTTTTCATAAATTGATCTTAATTTATTCAGTTTTAAAAAAAGCTTCGAAATCATATGGAATCAATTTTCCATCACTTATTTTTGATTTATCGTTCAGTGGAGAGGGTTTTTTTTTTAAATAAATATTACTTCTCTCCTTATTCTTTAAATCTAACAAGTTCATCCCACCTCCCACACACCTTTCAACATCCTTCTCAAAACACAGTCAATTGAATTGTTACACATATAAGAGAGGAATCAATGAGAGCACATAAGAGAGACCTTCAAATGGAGGAAAATATCAACTACAATTTTTCATTCCTTGCTAAAATTTGAGAAATTTTTTTTGAGAGCTTAACAATTGTAATTTTAAAATCAAAACAACAAAAAATTACAGATTTCTTCCTCTGAAATTTATGTAAGTCTTCCTCATTTGATTTTCATTAAGCTTTCAAATAAATGTCTTTTCTCTTTTTTGAAACTGCTTAAATAAGTAAGAAATAAAATGTTAGGTTAATATATACTTTTAAACATTTCAAATTCTTAATTAAAAAGATCAAAAATAATATTTGTTCAAAATTTACACATTAAATACTATTTTTAACATCATACTCTATACATCGAATTTCTCTATATAACGAATATTTTACTGGAACGATGGATTTCGTTATCTAGAGGCTCGACTGTATTTTATTACTATATTTTTATGATGCTTAAATACTTTTATCATTAATAGTCCAAGAGGCGAACGCACAAAAATCTAAAGCAGCGGCTCCCAAACTATGGCTCGCGACCCACTAGTGGGTCGCTGCGGCTATTTTTGTGGGCCGCAGAAACAATCGAGATTTGTTACAAAATATGCTTTGTATTTCATCTGTTGAAAAAAAAAATATTTCAAGGGAAATTTCTTAATTTCCACGTGAAGAAATATACGAGAAGAATATCTAGAAACATCTAAAATGAGCTTTGAATTTCTTCATAGAACTCAATACAACATAACTGATTGAACATGCTTTTTGTAAAACAAGTATAGAAAAAACTGCCTGTTAAAAATGACTTAAGGTTGAAATTAACAAGTTTTAACCCTGTTAAAGATGCTTTCATCAATAAACTCCAGTGCCAGAAAACTCGCTTATTATGAAGTTATGTTTTGATAGTTTTTAATTATCGTTCTAGTTTGTGTGCTGTATTAATTATTATTCTTGTAAATAGGAATTTTTTTCGTTGATAATGCATCCTTTGTACGAAAATTTGCCTTTTTCATAGGATACGATAACCGATACATTATAGATTTGAGATAGCAATTTCCATTCTGATATACACCTTATATTAAGTGGGTCACGAAAACTTTTTTTTACTTATAGGTGGGTCGCTTACCAATAAAGTTAGGAAACCGCTGGTCTAAGGTATAGAGCACAAAAAAACCCTTTATTTTATGAAAGAATAGTAATAGGGGAATCTAATGATCCATGTCTGCCGGAAATGAAGTGGTACATAAGCCAAAAATGAATACCACTTATGATTTACTCGTACGTTTGTGCTTACAATCAAAGCGTACAATCAACAAAGATATGAAACGACAATACATCAAACACAATGATAAACCACGAGCGGTATTCATTTTTGGCTTATGCACCAATTCACTTCTGGTAGACATGGATCATTAGATTCCCTATTGCTACTCTTCCGTAAAATAAAGATTTTTTGTGTTTGATACCTAAGGTTTTCTTGCTGTCGGCTTTTGGACTATTATATTGAAAATAAAAAGTACTACATTCTTTTAATAACACTAAATTTAAAGATGATTTATTTATGATTTTGTTTTTTAGGTGTTGCTACAGGAAGTTTTCTCGGTGGCCTGGGATTTAACGCAAAAGGTGGTCGATGGACGTTTTTTGTCGGCAGCATGATCAGTTTAATTAGCGTTCCTGTATTGACCATGCTTAATGTATTTTTATCGAAATCTGAAGGCAAACTCAACTTAGACAAAGACAGAACTATTCCCATGAAAGAAACTGCTACGTGTATTTCTCAGAATTCCAATAAATGAAATATATTTATTTTAAGTTTTAAAGATTAAATTTTTTTTTTTTTTTTTTTTTATAAATATTATAGCAATTCCGAGTAAATAAAATGGTGTATGTTTCAGGGGCAATAATTTGAATAACGGTGTTAATGAAAACTCTGTACAAGTCAGCATTTTCTAATGTGCCGTGAATGCGCTAAAAATTTGTATAAAAAAACTTCGCAACCTTGTTTTTTTACCTTGCAACCATCTAATATGATAAAAAAAACGGAAAAAATTCTATTTCAGAATTTTATTTCATTTATTTTTCGTATTAGCAGTAGAGATGGGAAATATAGTTAATTTTGATTAACAGGTTTCATTGTTACATTCTTGCACAAATAACAGGTTCCAAAAACCTGTTTTTAAGCTATTGCATAGCTTTTATCGCGGGCTTTGAGCGCAGTGACAGAATCTAGAAATTGCGTAACGAAAAAAACCTAACACTTCGGATAACGTCGTTTCAGTTCGGCAAACTTCGGCACGATATCCTTCGATAGACTTCGGCAGACATTGACGCGGTATTTTTCAGATATTAGGATATCAAGTCTCAAACTTATGTTTCTTATGATCTAATTTTCATAGCGCGGCCAAATTTTGTTTGGTAATTTATTATGAGACAGTGTTAATTTTTGGTGACAGGAGATTCCCCATGGTGAGGGTCGAAAAATTTAAAATGCTTATAACTCGCGATCTAATTTTCGTAGCGCGGCCAAATTTTGTTTGGTAATTTATTATGAGACAGTGTTAATTTTTGGTGACAGGAGACCGCCCCACGGTGAGGGTCGAAAAATTTAAATTGCTCATAACTCGCGATCTAATTTTTGCAGCGCGGCCAAATTTTGTTTGGTAATTTATTATGAGACAGTGTTACTTTTGGTGACAAGAGACCCTCCACGGTGAGGGTCGAAAAATTTAAAATGTTTATAACTCGCGATCTAATTTTCGTAGCGCGGCCAAATTTTGTTTGGTAATTTATTATGAGACAGTGTTATTTTTTGGTGACAGGAGACCCCCCAAGGTGAGGGTCGAAAAATTTAAAATGCTTATAAATCGCGATCTACTTTTCGTAGCGCTGCCAAATTTTGTTTGTTAATTTATTATGAGACAGTGTTAATTTTTGATGACAGGAGACCCCCCCCCCCCCACCGTGAGGGTCGAAAAATTTAAAATGCTTATAACTCGCGACCTAACTTTCGTAGAGCCACCAAATTTTGTTTGGTAATTTATTAAGCTATTGCATAGCTTTTATCGCGGGCTTTGAGCGCGGCGACCGAATCTAGAAATTCCGTAACGAGAAAAAATCCTAATACTCCGGCTAACGACGTTTCAGTTCGGCAGACTAATTAAGTATCCCGGACTGGGCACAATGCGCCGGAAAGGGTTAAACTATAGAATGGAATATTTTTTAAAAAGCTGTAAGCTGTAACGTAAATATACTGTTATTTGAAGCATTATTGCATACATTTGGGCAAGTACAATGATATAAAATTTGACAAATTCATTTAAACAAAAAGGAACAGATAAGAGATGCATGAGACTGCAGTAATATTTTAATGAGATTTAAATATTTAAAAAAAGCATGGAATTAAATATTACAATAAAAAAAAAAAAAAAACCTTTAAATTAAAATCTGTCAAAGTATATTTTCAGCATGAACGTTTTATAATCTATTGAAGTGAAAATAGGTAAACTAGCAAAAGCTTGGTGAGTCACATATAAAATGTGCGAGCCACGTGTTTGACATGCATGAATATAAAATATATAAATCAAACATATCGGATTTTTTTTTTTTTTTTTTTTTTTTTTTTAAGTTATTGCATAGCTTTTATCGCGGGCTTTGAGCGCAGTGACAGAATCTAGAAATTCCGTAACGAGAAAACCTAACACTTCCGTAACGAAAAAAACCTAACACTTCGGATAACGCCGTTTCAGTTCGGCAAACTTCGGCACGATATCCTTCGGTAGACTTCGGCAGTCATTGACGCGGTATTTTTCAGATATTAGGATATCAAGTCTCAAACTTATGTTTCTTATGATCTAATTTTCATAGCGCGGCCAAATTTTGTTTGGTAATTTATTTTGAGACAGTGTTAATTTTTGGTGACAGAAGACCCCCCACCGTGAGGGTCGAAAAATTTAAAATGCTTATAACTCGCGATCTAATTTTCGTAGCGCGGCCAAATTTTGTTTGGTAATTTATTATGAGACAGTGTTAATTTTTGGTGACAAGAGACCCCCACGGTGAGGGTCGAAAAATTTTAAATGCTTATAACTCGCGATCTAATTTTTGTAGCGTGGCCAAATTTTGTTTGGTAATTTATTATGAGACCGTGTTACTTTTTGGTGACAGGAGACCCCCCACGGTGAGGGTCGAAAAATCTAAAATGCTTATAACTCGCGATCTAATTTTCGTAGCGCGACCAAATTATGTTTGATAATTAATTATGAGACAGTGTTAATTTTTGGTGACAGGAGACCCCCAACGGTGGGGATCGAAAAATTTAAAATGCTCATAACTCGCGATCTAATTTTCGTAGCGCGGCCAAATTTTGTTTCGTAATTTATTATGACACATTGTTAATTTTTGGTGACAGGAGACACCCCTCGGTGAGGGTCGAAAAATTTAAAATGCTTATAACTCGCGATCTAATTTTGGTAGCTTGGCAAAATTTTGTTTGGTAATTTATTATGAGACAGTGTTAATTTTTGGTGACAGGAGACTCCCACGGTGAGGGTCGAAAAATTTAAAATGCTTATAACTTGCGATCTAATTTTCGTAGCGCGGCCAAATTTTGTTTGGTAATTTATTATGAGACAGTGTTATTTTTTGGTGACAGGAGACCCCCCAGGTGAGGGTCGAAAAATTTAAAATGCTTATAACTCGCGATCTACTTTTCGTAGCGCGGCCAAATTTTGTTTGTTAATTTATTATGAGACAGTGTTAATTTTTGATGACAGGAGACCCCCCACCGTGAGGGTCGAAAAATTTAAAATGCTTATAACTCGCGACCTAATTTTCGTAGCGCGACCAAATTTTGTTTGGTAATTTATTAAGCTATTGCATAGCTTTTATCGCGGGCTTTGAGCGCGGCGACCGAATCTAGAAATTCCGTAACGAGAAAAAATCCTAATACTCCGGCTAACGTCGTTTCAGTTCGGCAAACTTCGGCACGGTATTCTTCGGTAGACTTCGGCAGACATTGACGCGGTATTTTTGCATAAGTTGATAAAAAAAGCTATGCAATAGCTTTATCGCGGCAGTCCCCGAGTGCCACACACATTTTTTTTAATAACATATAACATATATTCGATGCGTATGATGTCAACGGATGTTTTAATTAGAAGACAGTTATTCAAAATGGTCGAAGTTCTTTTTGGATGCAATTTTAGACTCAGTTTTTCTTTGAAATGAATTTACGCCATTAAATTGGTTTGTGGTTAAAAACTTTCATTCTGCAAAACCGAAATTTATCTAATTATGATAGTATAAATTCCATATGCATTTTTAGCATTTCTTTTTCTTTTATTATTATTATTTTCACTAAAAACAGATTTTCCATTGCTGTTATTAAAACATTGAAAATTCATAAAATTGAAAATATCATAACTCAATAAATTTTGGTCATATACGAATCAATTTTTACTGTTTACTTGTTAGAACAAGGAGAAACATTTTCTAAATAAAACTTATGATGGAACCGAGACATTGTATAAAATTCGGAATTTATTAACCATTTAAAAATGCATTACTTTAAAATAAATCGATTTTTAAAATAATGCAGAACAAAAAATAAATGATTTTTGTAACTTGAACCACACTTCTAAAACTAATGGTTATTATCTATAAGTAAACAATAATAAGAGATACCCTGTATAACAATAGACACAGCTTTAAAAGCCCGATTGTTAAAAAAAGCAAAATTGTAGTCATATCCATCAACGCATATTTAAAGTGAATGGCAAGAATACGAAAATATTATTTATACACTTTTAATCAAATTCAATTCATGCAAATAAATTTCTTACGCACAAATATGTTTTTCAAATTAATTACAATTGTATTAAAACTAATTGACCGGGAGGTCACAGCAAAGTTGATGCATGTTGTTCTAAACAACATAATCAGCTTTGTCAAATATGTATTTATTAAAATCCTGAAAATGGAATCGAAAAGAGTAGAAAAACATTCCGAATTATACAGGCAGGATCCTTATAATCGTATATCATTTGTAGATTCCAGACAGAACTATTTTAACAATATCATACTAAACATAAACTTGAAAAAAAAAAAATAGACAAACAAAATCTTCATTTAGCGACGCCCCCCTCCTTTTTGTCTGTTGCCCGGGGCACATGCCCCCTTTGTCTGCCCTGTCCACCCCCCCTCCTTCTTTCCGCTCTGGGCAAGCGAACGCATTCCAAAGAATCCGAAATTAAACACACCTTTACACTACAGAAACCATTCCTCTACCCATATCCATTGTTCGTTTAATTCAATCTCATTTTTCTTTCGATTACAAAAAAACGCAATAATTCTTTTTCTCTTTCGTTGCAAAATATTCTATACTACTCAATTTGTTCCACAAAACTCTATCTCCACAACAAATAGGAGTTATTTTAAGTTTTAACCACAATCCGTGATTTTATAACTCTGTAGAGTAAAACGATCTTTTGTTTCATACCGATACTTGGAATAAAATAACTGAAATGATAACAGAAAATCAACAAAAAGGAATAATAAAATATGCGTTTTTAGCTAGCCAAAGAACTTAAAGGGAAAGAAAGGAAGGCTTTAAAAACGTAACTAATTGAAACAGTGCTAAGAGCTCTGCTGGGAAACACGCTCAAAGGAAGAGATCGGCTGGTTCATTGCATCCACTGATTCGCTAGCGTTTGAAATACGATTCTTTTTAAGCACAATTTTAAGTTCTTTTTTTTTTTTACAGATGCAGGAAACAAATTTCGGAAATTTTATTTTATTATAATTTTAATGTATACTTCTAAAAATCAATTGTTTCAAATCTTTGTTTTTTAATACGTTGCTGGGATTGCGTTCTAAATTTATCAGGGAGTTTCCGTTAATCTGTTATTAAATAATGAACTATATAACAATAACATTATTATTTATCCTAATACGTTAAATAATGCCAATCTCTAATTAGCAGATATAATTACGTGTTTTTCATTCTACTAGAATTATGACATTTTTCCTTTTAACATAGGATACCTAATGTACTTTACCACGTAACCCGGGAGGACGCGCGCCGGGCCTAAAAGACCCAGAGAGCGTATTTTTTTTACAAGTGTGACCACTAATTTTTTAAAAGTAAACTAGAACTTATTTTATCCCAGAATTTTTTTTTATTGACTTCGACAAAATAAAATGACGATTTTTATTAGTGTTTATTGGTGACAAAGTAAAAATCATTCAAACCCTGGGTATGCGCGCATTCCCCCGGATTAAATGTGCATTAATGATGGAATTTACCTTTCATTATGCATGGTCCACTGTACCCAAGACAAAGGATACAGTACTACACATTTTTCCGTTAATATATATATATATATATTAAGGCTTGTTTTGAGAAAATTAGTAAACAAAGATAAGTCTGATGTAGAATTTTTTCCTTGTAGATTGATCTCCAAATTTCAGAAGAAAGATAAAATAAATAAAGGTAGTTTACTATGGCTATCTTTTTTGTTGCTGTTGTTACATTGATGTTTGGTTGAGCTTCATATTGTAAGCATTTAGATTTCGATGTCAAATTTCATAAAATTTAAAATAAAAAAAAGTAAAAATTGTTATAATAATCAGTTATTGGGTTATTATTAATATTAGTTATCATATTGGAGGCATTGCTGTACTGATTCAATTATATAACTTAATTTGAAGGTTAATTGGTATTTTATGCAAATTTTAACAATAGGGAAAAAATCTTTAATTACAATTACATTAAATAATTCTTTTTGTATTTTTCTTAGCTTTTATATAAAAAAAAAAAAATATTCTTATATTATTTTTTACATTGAGTATTTTTTAATAATCAAAGTGATTAATAGATTTTATTGATTCATTTATCAAATAAATGAATAAAAAAAGGGTTATCTTTTTCCATAATTTTAATTCAGTAAAAAAAAAAAAAAAACTGTAAACTTTGATATAAGAAAAAAATAAAGCTTTATTCTCCGTTATTGTTATTTGCAATATTATTTTTATGCAACGAATGCTGTGACGACATCAATCAGTTAACTGCATTAAATTGATTTACATATTTTAATCTGTTTAATAATTCATTTTCGATTTAAGACAGTTCTTGAATCCTCTCCTTTGCAAACGCGAGAATTTCTGATACATTTTCTTACAAAATTTTAAGTATAAAAGGTACGAAATTGCCAGGTTGATTATTGAAATGATTTGGAAATGGTATTACCTATCCCCCCCCCCCTTTAAAAAATAAAATACTTGTCAAGCTAAAAGAGATTTTTATCATCTCACATGTTTCTCTCTCTGTCACGTCCTGAAATTCAGTTCAAAATGACGAATTTGAGAGTATTTTCCGAAAGATATTTTGCGATTACAAAATAAGGAAATTCAATTACATGGTAGGGTGTAAAAAAAAATTATGATTTTTTTTTAAATAAAAAAAATCAGATCCTCCCCACCGCCCTAGATTTTGCAATTTTTATTTACTGAAGAGCTACCAAAAGTTTTATGTTTCCAGAACAATTAAATCTCCAATTATTAAAATAGCCTACATTTTTTCCACTTTTATTAGTAAATTTTAATTATTATTTAATACTTACAGAGATTATAAAAATTGCAAATTAATAGTTTCATTAGTTAGTACAACACAACAAAGTTATATACATTAATATTTTAATTATTTATATATGTTATAAGTGATCTATTAAAATAAAATAAAATGTTAAAAAGATATCTTACATGTTTCGTGTGCTCTGATGGCAACTTTTTCAAAAACAATAAATGATAAAAGAAAATTTTCGCTAAAATAACTTCAAATTAAAAATAAACAGAAAAATATAAATCACATGAACATAAGGATAGGGTAATAAACTGGAAAAATTTAAAATAAATAAAAAATTTTGTGAACGTGAAATATAACATATTACTGTTTTAAAATCCTTTAAAGCATTCCTTCCAAATTTTAGGGAGCTCCATGGAGGTAAATTCATTGCAAATATTGTCTCTACGTATGAAGATTTCAATTTTATTTTATTTTAATGGATCATTTATAGCACATATAAATAATTTGATGTTTTAAAGCGATGTTTTATACTATATACATTAATATTTTGTGATAATTATGCAAGACTATGTAAAATATTAGTGATATTTACATTTATCAAAATGATCAGAACGGCTTTTAATATTAAATTGTTAGCACTACCTAAAGTTAATAACTATTAAAAAAATAATCTTTAATTAGATATGGAACATGCATTTTATGCTTTAATTACCAAAGTTATAATTTATAATTTTGTATTTATTTTAGACGGAAAAAGGCAGGATGTTAGCTCCAGTAAAGGGTACTATTTCATAAGAAAATATATTAGTAATGTATTTAATAACAATAAGGAGGAAAAGTACATAATTTTTTTGCTATAATAAATAAAAAGTCATTAACTTTTAAAAATTTTATGAATTACAAATTGAAAAAAAGTTTTAGTAACATGGCTTAGTAATATTCCCAAAGAAATAAAGTTCTAACATTTCTGTAAGGTCGTATTTTAAAAACTGTAATATGGAGAAATTTTTCTATCTTTTATTTATTTATTTATTTATTTATTTTTTAAAGGCAGGTTGCAGTTTGTCAATTTTAAAAGGGTCCTTAAAATATGGTCTAGAAGAAACAATCGATTATAGAATTAATAAAAACTGGAAGTAAATTATTTCATCAGTTATTAGTACAAATGACAAAACTAACAAATATTATTGACAGCTCATTTCGCTTTGTACTGTATAAAAATAAATAAATAAATAATAACAATAGTATTAATTCCCTAAATCTCAACAGTCAGGATGTATGTATTTGCTAGCTAATCAAGATCTTTTGCTGCACTTAACATTTTTATAACAATTAATTTTTTTTTCTCTTATACATTCTTTTACAACAGCTGTTAAGCAGATGTTATTTTTCAATTCTTCTTTAGCTTCAATATTTGGCATAAATTTACTATCGCAAAAGAATGGCAAAATAAGATTCTGGTTGTTTGCACTCTTACTTTGCAGAAATTTATGATACTTTCATGTTAATTTTGTACATCATTATAACATCATAAATTATATTAAATTAAAATAAAATATTTGAATGAAACGCTTTTTATGCTTTTACAAACTAATTTGTTTTACAATTCTCAGAAATTAAGTTTAGAAACGATTTTTTAAAGTTTTTTTTTTTTTTTTTTTTTTTTTTTTTTCATTTATTTATACGGCAAAATACCTGTAGAAAAATACAAAATTAATCTTAGATTTTAATACTTTCATGTCCTTTTTAATCATTTATAAAAATTTTTGATTCTAATCAATGAATTTTTTTCAGAAATATCGGTTGATTTAAATCACGATTTAACCGCTGAATTAAATCAATTGATTAAATCGTTGACATCCTATTACATGATTTCTGAATAACAATACCTGCCAATTTTAAATGGTTCCGAAGAAAAGCTTATTCAAAAATATGTCAGAAGGTATCAGGTTCGGATTTGAGCATAGACTTAATGTATGAATCACCTTCCTTTACTCATCAAACCTTTTCTCACCTTATTTATCTTGGAAAAGTAAGCACCTAACCAGCTCACTGCCTATCATTGCAGGTATGCCCGGTTGGCATTTATAGATATAGTTAGTTGACTTTAATCTAAAGCAAAACAATTTTGTAAGATAAGGCTGGATTTATCAGATAAAACCTACGTCATATCTAATGCCTAATGTTTTCATTTTCTATGGAATTAGTTCAGCGACTTTGCTAAACTGGTAATGACAAGAAACATTCATATTTTTTACACATGTGCAGCTGAGTCCTGTGATAGAATTTGCCTTTGATAATCCCGTGCTTTTTGAAAATTCGGATTCTTAAAATATGAAACTGGGTAAGTTTTTTTACACTTTTTTAAATTAATTCAACATGATTTTTGTATTGAAAAAAAGAATTTGTAAACAGTTTTTAATCTACTTCCGGATAGTCCAAAAATATCTTCAACAGGTGCATTTCATATGACAGTACAACAATTTAACATCTTTAGAACTTAATTATATATATAAAAAAAAAACATTAATTTAACGGTATTATTAAGTTTAATCTGCCACAGATTCTAAATCACCAAAGATTTTTTGTAACTCGCACAACTGTATACAAATTGAAAAAAGAATGGATTTTTTATGCGCCAAAATAGACTGAATGACTGTGAAACTATAACAACGAAATATTTTGAAGACTAAATAGGAGGAAATAAATTATAAATAAAAAAGAAAGAGCGTGGTATTTCAAAATAAAATAGGTTTTTATGAATCAATGCTTGAATTTAAATTAATTTACGACTGCTGCATGTTGAGAAATCAATTTAGAAATCCTAAAAAATACTGTTTTTTTTTTCTGTTCCCCTGCTTTAAAAAAGAAACAGATAAAAATTTCTGTATTTTTAAATTACTTTTTAAGCATAATATTTTTAAGTTATTAATAATTATTTTAATATTCTTAAATTATTAATAATTATTTTATATTTTTATATTGTTAATAATTATTTTAATATTTTTAAATTATTTTTATTTTTTAAGCGAAAAATATGTATTTACTTGCTTGCGCTTTCTACTAAGTATAAAAAAGCAATGAATTTTTCGTAATTGAGTTCGGTGTGTGTGTGTGTGGGTGGGGGGGGGGGGGGTATTTTCGGGGAAGAAACATAATTTGCAGCAAAAGAAAAAAAAAATAGGCGGTATTTTCGAATTATTTTTAAGTTAATATTTTTTATTAATAAATATTTTATATTGTTATATTATTATTATTTTAA
Source organism: Maratus speculifer (assembly GCA_964019185.1). Taxonomy (NCBI): domain Eukaryota; kingdom Metazoa; phylum Arthropoda; class Arachnida; order Araneae; family Salticidae; genus Maratus; species Maratus speculifer. The sequence goes on along the minus strand of OZ025290.1, from coordinate 46,582,111 downwards.
AATTTTAAAATTATTTTTAAAGCAAAAATTATATATTTACTTCCTTGTGCTTTTTACCAAGCGTATTTTTAAGTTTAGCCGTGAATTGTTTATAATCAAGTTTGGTGTCTATATAACATATTAATATATTATACTCGAAATTTCGGGGAAGAAGCATAATTTGCAGTAAAAGAAAAAAAATTGGCGGCATTTTTGATATAAACAGTGAATCCTTAGATAAAAGTGTTTTTATTATTATTATTATTATTTAACTAATTTTACTTTACTTCAAGCAGTCTGAGACACAAAAATACTAAGCTTTCAAAATGATGACAATAATAACAATAATAATAATAACTTCTTTTTTCTTTCGCTTAAAATGACATTTAAATCATGTTTCTATTCTTATCGGTACAGAAAATGTACTTTTTTTTTTCGTTTTGGTTTGTTTCCAATATCTAGATTTCAAGCAATGTTGCCGTGGAAACGACTTCTTGTAAAAATGCGTTTTTCTTCATGATGGATTTTTCGCCATTTCTCGTATTTAAATTGTTATAAATCGAGATCCATTAAAGATAAATGGCTCAAACTTCGAAAATCTCTTTTTCAACTGCTTTACTTAATTTTTAATTAAGAAAATTTGGAAAAATATATGTATACTAGCGGATCCAACAGACGTTGTCCTGGCACCGACTTCAAAAAATCAAATAAATGTACATAAATATAATAATACGCATGATAAATACTACGCTCTTAATTTAGTTCCTTATTAAAATTATGTATGGAAATTATTTTTCACTTTGCAGTAGTTTTTGAAGTCGGCTCAATTTCTTATAGAATTTTTTTTTTCTCTTTTTAGTTAAAAGTTAACGATTTTCTGAAGTCAGTTAATTAAAATTATAAAACAGGAAAAAGTTATTATAAATCATACACGTATGTCAGGAGTAGGGTTCGAACACACTATCTCTTTCTTCGAGAACCAGAGCTTAAATCTGGCGCCTTAGACCACTCAGCTATTCTGTCCGCACTCTATTCAGCGAACTTATTCAACACTTTTAATTAGCTAAAAATCACTAACTTTATTAGTTTTTGCCTAATTACTGAAAAAGTACTCAATTTCGATGAAATGTGAATCTAAACCATTCTCGAATCCACCGGAACACACACAAAAAATTTCATTAAAATCGGCCCAGTCGTTTAGGAGGAGTTCAGTGACATACACACGCACAGAAGATTTATATATATAAAGATTTACTTTTGAAAATAGGATTTTTTTTTTAAATTACATCATTTTTTTAAAAAAAAAACTTTACATTAAATATTTTTAAATTTTATTTAAATTAATATTTTTAAAAATTCTGAATCAAAATTAAAATTTATATAGTTCTGTTTATTCAATGGGGAAAAATTAAATTCTACAAATAATATTTCGAGTTGTTATTTACCATTTTAAACAACCCCACTTTTTTTAATAAATTTTTATTAGTTTTTTTTTTTTTTTTTTTTTTTTTTAATTATGAGAAGCTTTACTATGTGATTTTGTTTACAAATAATATGGCTATCAATAATTTTAAAAAATCAAAATTTTTCTAAATAAATAAAAATTATTTTAAAATGTGCCTCGGACACCCTTAAAGAATCAGGTACTCTTGAATAAACCAGAAAATTAAAAATTATGGTAAAAAAAACTTCAGCTATTACCTTATACAAACAAAGCTGCTAACATTTTGGTCTTTTTTAACTTTTTCTGAACAGTTACCTTGTACCTATCGCGTGAAAATTCTCGAAATTGTCTGACATTTCAACATCTTCATAGTGCTGATGAATAAACATTAAATCAACTAAAATTTAAACTTCAATTAATGTTTTAAATATGCTTATTTATATTATTTAAATACTTACGAACGTTCCTATTTTTATTAAAATATTTACATTTTAATATTAAAATTTTTAGATACTAAGTTTATTTTAATTACAATATATTTGTCTAAATATTAAAGAAAATTTGCCATAAAGCTGAAAGTATTATTTTGTACACAGCTCAGCAAATTTTCATCTTTTTTATGATTTAAGAATAATAAAAGTTAAATATGTTTAACTTTTTTGAAAGCAAAATTGAAAAAGTTTGTTTTATGTATATGTCTTTAAAGTTTTATATAATGCATATTTTTAAATGGCGAGTTTTAAAATTTTTCATTACAAGCATTTTAAAAGTACCGTAAATTTCGAATTATCTGACCCTCATGTGGCCTTGGCTATAACAAAAAATCGAAACCGTGTGATAATCGCATTTTTAAATACATTTCGTAATTGTACTAATGTTAAGCTACGATTGATATTGATATAAATGAAGTGAATATCTACTTTCTTGAAATAAAATAAGCAACTTAGTGGCGTAGCTAGCATCCGTGACACCCGCTATCATCACGGTGTCATCCCCCCCCCCTTCCAATCCGGCATATTTTTCAATCACAATCCTACGTTATAATAAATGACCATACCATTCCTTATTTACCTTTTGTCATCCTGCACTTATAAAAAAAAAAAAAAAAAAGGAAAAGAAAACACCAGGATTGACGCATTTCTCAACCCATAGTCCGCATAAGTCGATTTGCTGTCAATATGTCGAAGAAAATTCTTTCTTTTAAAATATTTTTTTTGCTACCCACTCATTGGATAGGTAGTTTTTTTTTTTTTTTTCCTTGGTGCATCTCCTATTTATATATATCATTCTGTGTAAAATTTCACATTCTCAAAGAAAAGAAAACTAACCTCTATTGCGTCGTGCGCTAAAATTTCCTTTTATTTCAGAAACTGAATTGCGGGGGGAGGTTCAAATTTCAAATGATTATAAAAAACGGAAAAATTGGTCAATTGATTTGCGATTTTCACTAAAATTATTCTTTATGTCAGTCCAAAATCTTATAAGATTATATATACAGGGTGTCCCAAAAGGTCGTTTACAAACTTAACATGCTGGTTTGTCGTATCATGATGAACAATATTAAATAGGAAACTAAGGGTCCCAAACGTCTTCCAAAGGAGATATGCGCCATTAAAGTTTAGGGTCCAAAAATTCAAATGATTATAAAAAACAGAAAAATTGGTCGATTCGTTTGCGGTTTTCACTAACACTATTCTTTATGTCAGTATTTTCTTGAAAATAAATTATAAAGATAACTATAAAAAATGTCGATAGAGGGCGCTTTATACTTTGGAGTAACGATAAACTAGTTTTTACCATTATTTTTTGCATCTCATTAAATTTTTTTAAAAGCTTAGACATAAACTTAAATTTTGAGCTCAAAATCTAAATCGTTGGAAGTGGTTAAGTAGCTCAAACTGAATTGCGGGGGGAGGTTCAAATTTCAAATGATTATAAAAAACGGAAAAATTGGTCAATTGATTTGCGATTTTCACTAAAATTATTCTTTATGTCAGTATTATCTTGAAAATAATTTAAAAAGATAAAATTCCAAAAATGCCGATAGAGGGCGCTTTAGGCTTTGGAGTAACGTACAACTATTTTTTTCCGTTATTTCTTGCATCTCATAAAATTTTTTTAGAAGCTTAGACATAAACTTAAATTTTGAGATAAAAATCTGAATCGTTGGGAGTGGTTAAGTAGCGCAAACTGAACTGTGTTCAATGGGGGTGGGGAGGTTCAAATTTCAAATAATTTTAAAAACGGAAAAATTGGTCGGTTTTCGCTAAAACTATTCTTTATATCAATATTTTCTTGCAAATAAATTTTACAGATATCTTTCAAAAAATTCCGCCAGAGGGCGCCTTGAACTTTATAGTAACCAACAACTATTTTTAACCGTTATTTTTTGTATCTAATAAAATGCTTGTAAAAGTTCAAACTTAAATTTTGTGCTCACAATCTGCATCGTTGTGAGTAATTAAGCTGCCAAAAAATGAACTGCGTTCGAGGGGTGGGGAAGGTAACATTTCAATTCCTGAACACAGTTCAGTTTGCGCTTCTTAACCCCTCCTATCGATTTAGATTTTGAGCACAAAATTTAAGTCTAAACTTTTGCAAACATTTAATTAGACTAAAAAAAAAAGGTTAAAAATAATTGTTGGTTATTCTAAAGTTTAAGGCGCCCTCTAACGGATTTTTTTAAATTTATCTTTAAAATTTATTTTCAAGGAAATATTGACATAAAGAATAATTTTAGCGAAAACCGACTAATTTTTATAATCATTTGAAATTTGAACCTCCCCACCCCCATTGAACACAGTTCAGTTTGCGCTACTTTACCACTCCCAACGATTCAGATTTTCATCTCAAAATTTAAGTTTATGTCTAAGCTTCTAAAAAAAATATATGAGATGCAAAAAATAACGGGAAAAAATAGTTGTATGTTACTCCAAAGTCTAAAGCGCCCTCTATTGGCATTTTTTGAATTTTATCTTTTTAAATTATTTTCAAGATAATACTGACATAAAGAATAATTTTAGTGAAAATCGCAAATCAATTGACCAATTTTTCCGTTTTTTATAATCATTTGAAATTTGAACCTCCCCCCGCAATTCAGTTTGCGCTACTTAACCACTTCCAACGATTTAGATTTTGAGCTCAAAATTTAAGTTTATAACTAAGCTTCTAAAAAAGTTTAATGAGATGCAAAAAATAATGATAAAAACTAGTTTATCGTTACTCCAAAGTCTAAAGCGCCCTCTATCGACATTTTTTTATAGTTATCTTTATAATTTATTTTCAAGAAAATACTGACATAAAGAATAGTGTTAGTGAAAACCGCAAACGAATCGACCAATTTTTCTGTTTTTTATAATCATTTGAATTTTTGGACCCTAAACTTTAATGGCGCATATCTCCTTTGGAAGACGTTTGGGACCCTTAGTTTCCTATTTAATATTGTTCATCATGATATGACAGACCAGCATGTTAAGTTTGTAAACGACCTTTTGGGACACCCTTTATATATATATTTGCAAATAAAAATAGGGTGTCACCCCTTAGAGGGTGGCACCCGGGGCGGACCGCCCCCTCCGCCCCCCGCTTGCTGCGCCACTGAAGCAACTATTAACATAACGAGTCGGAAAATGCACGTCAAGCGTAGCAAAGAGGTGCGTTCGTACTATAACGAAGTTTTAAAAATATTTTAATCTTGATGTAATAGCATACAGTAAATCAGATGCAGTATAGTAACCGAAATCTTATGTGCGTCCCTGTAAATACTATCTGATTTCTGTTATACTGAAAGTAACTTGTTGTAAACCTCGGCAAAGTATATCAATTTCGCAAAATAAGAAATAGTTTAATATAATTAAACACGCTTCAAACAATGTTTCCCCCTATACCAATGTGCGATGAAATACTTTTGGGTGGCCCTGTAAATTAATAACAAATATTCTTTCCATCACATATTGTACAGAATTATATTTTAGTACATACTTCATAGATGCATATCAATTTTATTATGTTTAAATGAGTGTAACTTATTAAAATGCACCTGAAACTATTTTTTCCACCTGTCGTAATGTAACGGAATACTTTTGATCAGGGGTGCAAAAATCTAGGCGCCAGCTAGCAGTCTCTCACCACTAAAATTTAAAAGTTTTCTTCGCTTAAAATTTAATAGCATTCTTACAAGAGTTTTATACGAAAAATAATACGAAAATTAACGAAATAATTTTAGTGGTGAGAGTCTGCCTGCTGGCGCCTAGATTTTTGCACCCCTGCTTTTGATTGTCCCTGTAATTAATCTATGGATTCGATTTTCATAAAATTTGAAATGACTCGACAAAATTATGCAAAATTGTGTATTTTAAATTTTCAAGTGATTCGGTTGAGTAGTTTTTGCTCTGGTATATGCAGACAGACGAACTGAACAACGATTACAGGTGCTTCGTATTTATATAATTACGAATGTGCCTAAAAAAGCAAATATTAGAAGAAAGAATCAATGATACATCGGGGGGAAAAGGACACATCCTGTATTAACTCTTCAGTTATTTATAACTGAAGAAAATTATTTGTCTGGTACTAAACTATTGGAAATAATGTCTAGTTTTAAATGATGTATATGTTATCGTTAAAGCATATAATCCGTTATTTCATAAAATACCTAGTTATTTCGTGAAATAACTAACCAAATCAGTTAAGGTATGTAAAATTGTTAAATTTTAGGATTTAACTAGTTGTTTTATATAATTACGATTGTCTTACCGTTAAAGTATTAAAGACGGCAGGCGAAAGCCGTTTGAGCCGATTATATCTGGTTTTAGGCAGTTACAATCATTTATGGCTGATTTCTACGTTATTAATTATTATTGCTTGTTCATGTTTTGTTGATATGTGTATTGAACTTGTATAAATTTGTAAGTGGTATATTTATGTTAGCATATTTCTTTTGGGATTATTCACAAATATATACGAGGGTGGTTCAATAAGTACCCGTGTTTGAAGACAAAGGACGTTTCTCAGGGAAGTTGCTGTTATCATCGTGTGCTGCCATCTATAAAACGACATCTATAAAAATTTCAGACTGATTGATAGGTTAGTTTGGATTTGGCAGCCATTCGAGTAAGACGTGTTTCGTGATTTTCGCTAAGATGGATGTCGTTCGGTAATCCGCTTTTTGTTTTTGGATGGGAAAAAATGCGAGGAGATAAAAGCAAAGTTGGATGCTGTTTATGGGGACACGTCGCCATCTATGACCACAGTTAGATATTGGTTCAACGAATTTAAACGTGGGCGAACTTCCGTTTTCGATGATGAGCGACCAGATGTGGTTACCGAGGAAATCATTGAAAAAGTCCATTACATGATTCTCGCTGATCGACGAACGAAGGTGCACGAAGTAGCAGAGGCCGTAGGCGTGTCAACCGGAACGGCAATTCATATTTTGCATGACAAGTTGGGGATGAAAAATTTTTCAGCCCGATGGGTGCCGCGTTCACGATAACGCACCAGCACATTTATCTGGAGTTGTCGCCGCCAAACTGCATGAATTGCTTTATGAATTGCTGCTGCACCCCCTTATTCACCCGATCTGGCACCCTGCGACATTTTCTTGTTCCCTAACATGCAGAAATGGCTCGCGAGAAAAAAATTTAGCTCAAACGAGGAAGTCAGAGTAGAGGTCTGCACGGGCCGAAATTTCCAGGCCCGGGCCCGGCCCGAAAGTTAAAATTTCGGCCCGGGTCCGGCCCGGCCCGAACGAAAGAAATAGTGGCCCGACACGGCCAGGCCCGAAAGTTAAAAATTCGGCCCGGCCCGGCCCGAAAGGAAAAAATAATGGCCCGACCCGGCCCGGCCCGAAAGTTAAAATTTCGGCCCGAGCTTGGCCCGGTCCGGAAAAAAGTTTAAAATTCGGCCCGAACCCGGCCCGGCTCGAGTGAATTTCTACAGAACATTGATCTTTAATCTTATGGAAGAGTTCTGACCCCAAAAAATTATAATAGTCTTTTTTTTTTCCATGTTTAATCTCCATTTATACAGAAGTGATGTAAGCTGCGATATTTATGCTTTTAAATGAATCTTTGTTTGTTGTATGTAAATGTGTTAGTTATCACTAGTATTATTAATCCATATTCTCTGTAATGGAGACAAAAAATCGAAAAAGCGGTATATGGTAAAATTTCCAAAGACGAAATCGCTTTGGTACGAAAAAAAAAATGCATTCCCTTCTTAACAGATGTAAATGTTTAATATTTATTCCCCCGTATTGTAGTATTCATTTTGCGTGGATGAACATTTTAAAAGAAGTTTTCAGTTTTCAGTAAAAAAAAAAAAAAAAAAAAAAAAAAACCGTCATAATCATGTTTTTTTTTTTTTTTTTTTTTTTTGTGTGTGTGTGTTTAATTATATTTTAAAACGCCCAGTAATCTACGATTCTTTAAAAGGAATAAATTCTAATGTTTAATTGTAGAATAATGACGGCTTAAAAGTATATGCTTTTTTTGCAGAAATTTTTGGACAAAGCCAAATATTACTGATTTATAAAAAGTCGAGAAAAGGATTTTCATATAGGAAGATTCAATAGGAACTGATTATTTTGGTCCATGAAAACTAGGAAGAATGGAGTCAGTCTCGGCTTCGTACGGAAAAAAAGTTAGGCCCGGCCCGAAAGGATTAGTGACTAGGCCCGGCCCGGCCCGGCCCGGCCCGAGTCTTCAGAAGTAAGGCCCGAGCCCGGCCCGGCCCGAATGCCATTATTGAAAACCAGCCCGAGCCCGGCCCGTGCAGACCTCTAAGTCAGAGGCGTATTTTGCAGAGTTCGACAAATCCTATTTTTTGGAGGGGTTAGAAAAATGGCCGGAACATTGGGAGAAGTGTATCTTTCTAAAAGGGGACTATGTTGAAAAATAAAAAAAAAAAATTGAAAAAAAACGGTGTCTTCATTTCTAACACGGGTACTTATTGAACCGCCCTCGTATATATATTTTTAAACAATGATTTCTATAGGAAAGAGATATCAATCGGTAAATAAGAAATATTTTAATCTAATATAGCAATTAGAATCCTTGTTAAATAAGCGTGAAACTGAGAAAAATAGTGTTATACTTACTCGTGAAAAATTATTAAATTCGATAGAAGAAGTAAATTATATACAGCTCAGAAAAGATTCATCGTGACTATTGGTTAATCCAGACTTATGATATCCTAGAAGTTCAGGGGGTAAAAAAAATCTATTTTTGCCATTAACTATTGACATCATCTATTAACAGTTGTGCGAAACCTAGTGTCACATTTAATTTCTCAAGGGATATTCTGTTCGATATTTTTAATATCACCTGGATATAGTGACAGAAATAATATGAATGTCATATTATGACAATCCCTGTTCTTATAAATAATGAAAATAAAATAGATATTTCATAAATTTTAAATTAATGTGCTTATTAATTTGAAAAAAAAATTGTAAAATTTTTGTTAATAAAAAATATAATTATTCCTATCAGCTTGCGATTTTTTTTAATAATACTTAAAATTATTATTTTTCTTTTGTAAGTAGTATTTATATGTTGTGTTTAGGACATAATTTTTGAAATCTTTTTTAAACGTCGTCTTTTTTTTCTAACAGGACCAAGTAATCTGATAATTATGTAAATGGGTCATTCCAAAAATAAAGGTCCCTTTTGAGAAATTTTTTTTCAAAATTTTTTTCATTTAAAATGAAATAAAAATATCATTGAGAGAGTTGTATACATATTCAAGAGTAGAAATTGAATATCAGCAGCACACTTTTTTAAAAATATTTATCACTACACTTAGAAACACAGACACATTGGCTGAAAAATGTCCCCTGTGTTACCATATTTTAAATAATCTTCTCATTTTTTCTTATTAAAATAGAGAATTGCTTTTACAATATTAACACTTTGATATAAATGCTCTTTTTCAGTGCCATATAGTTTTTTGTTTATGTATATATTTTTTCATGATATAGGCATATTATGTAACCCGTGTTACCCTTTTTTGCATTCTCCCTGTATAAAACTTTATATAACTTGGTAAAAATTACTCTAATATAATAAAATTATAGTAAAACTTATTTATACATATTAGCCAGTGCATATTATAAAACTGATTCATAAGAAAGTTTTTTCTCTTTTGTTCTGATAAAGGAAATGTCAGTAACATAGGGGACAATAAAGTAACAAAGTGGACATCCTAATTGAACATAAAAAAAGTAACAATTTTAAAAATGTACTTATGTATTAATTAAAAATGTATTTCTGATATAGACCAACAAATGCATTAAAAAACAGGATATTCTGTTGCATTTCATTTTTAAATTTGGGTTTTTTGTTTCTTAACAACATATCAACCAATATCATGGTAACACAGGGGACTAGTAACACAGGAGACAAAATGAAATAAATTATCACCTATGTATTACTGTTTTCAAAGAAACAATGTAAAGTTAGATGGAATATTTTCTTTTAACTGAGACTTACAATTTAAATGCCAATAAACTAGAAAATTAATAATTAATTGAAATAAATCAATAGTAACACAGGGGACACACAAAAAACACACCCATCTTCAAAAATCACCTTTACTTAGATAATATTCTTCAAAATTTAACAAATGAGGAAAATGACTACCTAGGATGAATGCTAACTCTAAAAGTACATGAATGACTGCTGTTAACAACATTTAGCTTGCAAATTCTTATTTTAATAGGAAGAAAAAGGTGGCGGTAACACAGGGGACAAAAAATTAAGGGACACAGGAATTTTTCTTATAAAATGAAGAAAAATATTTACAAAAAATATTTAAAGCATATAGGGATAATATAAAGACTTCAAAGACATAAAAAATATCCTTAAAGATAACTTAAACGATACATATAGTAAAAAAAATAGGGCTTAAAAAGTAAAAATTGTTTTTGGGACATTGCTTTTTACAGGACACAATTATTATGAAAGTTATTTGAATAGCAATAAACGGAATTTATCTCAAATTTAAAAATTGCATTAAAGAAAAATATCTTTAAAATATCTTTTCCAATATTTAAATTTTATTTTGAAACAAAATTTTACAAAATATAACAATACAAAGTGTCGGGACACGAAAGGATGCTTTATTTTTGGAATGACCCAAATATGAGTTATAAAAATTTAAACACAACTATTCCCGCACGACATTCAGTTATTTTGTATTACTTTTAATTAATATAAAAATAATACAGTAAAACCTCTAAATAACGGACACCTCGGGAACGCAGAAATTGTCCGCTATTGGGAAAAACTCAGAGATTCAATAAACGCTAAGAAATACTTAATGTTTCATTAATTGACTTTTATATGTCCTAAAACTTCTATTATACGATCAATCAAAAATTTAAATTATTTTTTAAGCAATAAAACTACAATAAAATTGTGTATACCCTCTTCCACTGTCTGGTACGCATATTTCAGATGTGTATATTGCTGGGACGATTACTGTTTCTAAACCAATAGGAGAGCGTCATTATCACGGTCAAGTACACGCCCACACAGTTTGATTGACAGGAACTCGTGGACAATTGACGGTGCTAATTATAACGATAATCTGTTGCGGATGAAAGCGAGCTGACTGGCTGAATGGTCAGAGCGTCGAGCTTGAAACCGGAGGATATGGGTTCGAGTCCATCGCGGGCCGAGAGTCCGTTGGTGATTTTTTTTTTTAATTATTGGAGGCTGTCTTTTATTAATAAATAAGACATTTAAAAAAAATATTTCAAACCCTTTTAATATTCTAAATATCGTTCCAAAATGATTTATATATATACTAAACAAATGGGAAAAAAAGTATTCTGCGAAAATATCCGTATAAGCAAAATTCTTACTTTAATTTTTATTTATTTATTTATTTATTTATTTATTTCAGGATCAGAGGAAGTATAATTTCTAATTGAAGTAAATAAAATTCAGTCATTTTGAAAAAAAAAAAATTCTTTCGTACCTTTAATTTTTAATTACCGAGTACAAATTCAAACAATCCGAGTACAAATAAATAATAAACACACACGATCAATTGTCCACGAGTTCCTGTCAATCAAACTGTGTGGACGTGTACTTGACCGTGATAATGACGGTCTCCTATTGGTTTAGAAACAGTAATCATCCCAGCAATATACACATCTGAAATATGCGTCTGGTACACGCCTATGAAAAAAAACTGTAACAAAAGTTTATTTTTGCTTGTGATTACATGCAATTTGTTTTTTAATGTGACGTATTGGACATTGTAGACTTCCGGACTGGAAACGGGGGATTGCACTTTTTGAGCATTAAAAACATAAAATCTCAAAATCATCCGGGGAAACATTTTGAATGTTCTGGGAGATGTTCCTCCCGGGCAACCTCCTGAATTCAACACAAAACGAGGGAGTGCACTTTTTGAGCATTGAAAACATAAAATCTCAAAATCATCCGGGGAAACATTTTGAATGTTGGAGATGTTCCTCCCGGACAACCTTCTGAATTCAACACAAAATGGGGGATTGCACTTTTTTAACATTAAAAACATAAAACCTCAAAATCATCCGGGGAAACATTTTGAATGTTCTGGAAGATGTTCCTCCCGGGCAACCTCCTGCATTCAACACAAAACGAGGGATTGCACTTTTTGAGCATTGAAAACATAAAATCTCAAAATCATCCGGGGAAACATTTTGAATGTTGGAGATGTTCCTTCCGGACAACCTTCTGAATTCAACACAAAATGGGGGATTGCACTTTTGGAACATTAAAAACATAAAATCTCAAAATCATCCGGGGAAACATTTTGAATGTTCTGAGAGATGTTCCTCCCGGGCAACCTCCTGAATTCAACACAAAACGGGGGATTGCACTTTTGGAACATTAAAAACATAAAATCTCAAAATCATCCGGGGAAACATTTTGAATGTTCTGGGAGATGTTCCTCCCGGGCAACCTCCTGAATTCAACATTGGACGTGGGGGCGGGGGGATGAAGGACTTTTCTAAGCTTATCCTCTACATCTATCTGTAATCACAAAATTTGTGACACATTTCCCCAATAAATGTAGACGCTTTTTAATTTTTTTTCCTTTCTCGTTAAAAAATACTTTTTCATTCTTTATCGCCGAAAATAGTGTCCGCTATTTGGAATGTCCGTTATTCAGAGGTTAAACATAGAAAAATTTAAGTTTTGGGAGTGGGGATTAGAAAATTGTCCGTTAAATAGAGGTGTCCGCTATTCGGGAGTGTCCGTTATGGAGGTTTTACTGTATTGCATTTTATATTCAGTTTTTAAATATTACATACTAAATCATCTATTAATAATCTGCAATGTATTTTTCGAATGTCTTTAAATATTTATGAACAGTTAATTTATAAAACAATTGATTTTTTTATATTACTTTAACGGTTAGGCAATCATTATTCTATAAAATAACTAGTTAAATCATAGAATCCAATAACTTTATACACTTTAACGGACTTGGCTAGTTATTTCATGAAATAACTAAACTATACGCTTTAACGGTAACACATATGAAATACGATTAGCGCAGGCCATCTACAAATCAAAAGCAGACTAAACTTTGCTTTTTTAGGGTTCCGTATTTAAATTGAAAATGGAAGTTTTTGAAGTTCGGTTCAGCTCGATTCTTCGGGATAAATGTAACGCCCTAGCCCGGGACGGTCCGGAAAGATTAGTGACTAGGCCCGACTCAAGTCTTCAGAAAAAAGCAAAACCCTGGCCCGAATGCCGTTGAAAATCGGCCCGATGGTCCGTGCAGATCTCTGGATCAGAGTCTCCTTTCTGTAAATCTCCTTTCTGTAAATAGTATTTCTGCATCTTTCAATTTCTTAAATACATGAAATAGAAAATCATACTTATATCTTTCATCCCAACGAAAATTGTGTTTTTAAATTATTTACATTTTAAGATATTAAACGTTGCAGATGGTCTTTTTTTTTCACTTTTTAGATGCGCTCGTAATTATGTAAATATGTAGAACCTACAGTCGCTGTTTAGTCCATCCGTGTGTCCGCTTGTCCGTATATAACAACGCAAAAATTACCTAATGAAATTTAAAATCCATAATTATTTCATAATTTTGTCGAGTCATTTCAAATTTTATGAAAATCGGATGCATAGTTCAATGACAGGGACAATCAAAAGTATTCTGTTACATAATGGTCAAAGGGAAAAAGTAGTTTTAAGTCAATTTTAAAGATGCATTTTAAAATTCTCGATAAATTTTAAAGAGACATAATAAAATTAATATGCATCTATGAAATATATACTAAAATGCACATTCTATACAATTTGTGATGCAATGAATATTTTTTATTAATTTACTGGGTCACACAAAATTATTCTGTTACATAATTGTATACAGGAAAATATTGTTGTAGGTGCGTTTTAATTATATTAAACAACTTAACATTTTATGAAATTGATGTACATTTCTCAGGTTTACTATAAGTTAATTCCTGCATAATAGAAATATATAGTTTTTACAGGGACACACAAAAGATTTCGGATATTGTACTGTATCCAAAGTACTGTATAATTTTAAAAATTTCGTTTTAGTACGAATGTTCCTCATTTGCTACTTTCGACGTGCAATTTCTGACTTGTTCAAATCGTTCTGAAAGAGTATCATGTGCTAGCACACCAGAAAAAATGAATTGTTATTTTAACCCATATTTCATAAAATGTAGAAGCAATTAATATTTTCTAAAATATAAATAAATAAATAGAAACTGTTACGATATAAATAATAACAAGTGCATATAAAATTCAACTTATCAAAACTTTATTAGTTTTCTTTTCACAAATCGTCTCATATATTGAATCCAGTGCAATAAACTACGATAAAATGTGTGCATATATTTCTCAGCACTACAGAGTTTTACGCAGGCATAATTATATAAAACTTGTCATGATTAATACTGAAAACAATTTTCGCTTTTTTCATACATTTCTTAAAAAAAAAAAAAAAAAAAAAAAAGTCAGATAAACAATAAATATTAGCAAACTTCAAAAATTATATAAATGTGTTAAAAATATATTTAATAGAATTACAGTGGTACTTATAAATCTAAAAATCCATTTTAGTAGCAGAGAATAAAGAAAAAAATGCGATATTGTTTTATGAAAATACAATGCATCTGAACCTGTCCTACATATAAGATGATAGTAATGTATCATTTAAAAAAAATGCAGATAGATAAGTACACAATGGAATGATTTTTCATTAACAGATGTTTATAAATAATTTCCAGAAACATATTTATATTTACGATTCTTTTCATGGTATTGTTATTCGGTTTGATTTTCTTGTACATTCTAGAAAACTAAGATGGAAGAAGACAGACTGTGCAAAATAAACTGGAAATATGTCCCCATCAAAGCCCATTATTTTTTCCTGTTTGGAGGTGAGTCATTCTTCATTTTTTTTTAAATCATCCTATTACAATAAATTAGTGAAACCCGCGAATTTCCTCGCATATTTCTTGAAATATGGCAAGTAGTGTTTGTGTATCTCTCTTTCTTAGAAGATATCCAGCTAAGGGTGAATAAAAAAATCACTAACTAACCCACGCTTTGAGTAAACTTCATTCAGTACTATTTGGTTATCCCGTCGACAAAAAAACTATCCCCAAACTATAAGATAAAATGACAATAATGGATGATCGCACATATCACATTCACTTGAAATTAAATACGATACATGCGTTTGTTACGTCATCAAGTTATTTTTTTATTCAACTTTTTATTTGTATTTTTAATAGTGTTTTACAAATTTATTTGATAATTCATTATTTAAAATAAAAACTATGTCAGTTTGTATAATTTGCCGAACAGTTTGGTGGTTTGTATACCCTGTGGCAGAATTTCTTAAAGCTTTCTGCGACGAATCTCATTAATAGCAAAACTTTTTTAGCAGTGCGATATTTTTTAATAGTAGAAATGAATGACAAATTTATGTATAACAAAATTAGATGTACATTAAGAAACCACCTTACTGCGCACTAAGGAACTAATATGTCATTAACCATTATATGCTTTTTATATATAACTAGCTGTTTAACCCGTTCTACACACCAGAGATGAGTAGCACGGATTTTCGATTCAGACAAATATTTTTCGTCTATTTTGTGCATTTTTATAATGACACTTAATTTATCATGTTATTATGACCGCAGATGATAAAACGATATCTTTGGAATCAGAGATCAAATAGAATAAAATGTTTTGTTGATGTTTGTGATAAAATGTTTGTTTTTTCATATAAAATATAATAACTAAGCACAATAAAATAATCTCTAATTATTTGCAAAATTAAAGATTATTAAAAATAAAAAGCATAATTTTTATGATGATCAAAGTTTACGTAATAATAGAGTCATGTACAACATACGCCATGGATTAAACATTAATATTCCTGGATCAACAATAAACAAATTTTAAATGAAATTTCAGTTTTACAATTTTCGGTACTGAAAATTTTAAACTTCTAAACATCGCCTATTTTTTAATTTTACACCGTCGTATAGAGGAAAAAATTTACTTTTAAATTCAATTTGTTTGAAAGTTATATCTCAGTTTGTCATTTAGTTATTAATTTTTTGTGGTTTTTAATCCTTTTTTTTTTGTCATTGTGGCAACAGAAGTATGTTAGATAAGTCTCAGATATATCTATTCTTGTTCGAGAACAACAACCATTTTCCAAATGATTGAAAAGAACAAAAAATTTAAGAAAAAAATTAAATAAATCTGTTTAAATTGTTTGAATTTTTTACCCCAATCGTTCATGGGGACCCTACCAGCAACTCGTGTGCCAAAATTCGTAGCATTGTGCCCTGCGCTATCGGAGTTTTTGAGCGTACATACATACGCGCACAGATTTTAATAGAATGGGTGCGCTTATCTGTTTTTAAACACTGCACGAAAAAATAGTAAAAAACCTAAATTTAATTTATCAGCATTATAGTAATTATTTAGTATGTTTACAGTAATTCATAATAAATAAACTGTCTCGTTACTTTTTCTAAGACTTGTTGAATAATGTGAGATTAAAATGCTGCAATTCGTAGCTGTGAACTACAGATATGAAAATTATAATTTGATCAATTTATTTAAGTTGAGACGTTGTACACACATGCTGAATTATTTAAAATAAATTCAGTATAAATAATATGTATACATATATATCTAATTTTTTTTTCTTGGTGTATGTTAAGAATAAGGTCATTCTTATTCTTGATATAAATAAAAATATTAAACATTTTTAAAACTGGAAATAGCACTTTTCACAAAGTTAATTTAAATCAATTTTACAAAAACATATGTTATTATGTTTTCAAAACACAATTGCATAACTAAATAGGGAATTATTTATTAGCATAAAAAATTATTTTCTAGAAAATTCTACTGGAACTTTACAACTATACTTTTTACTTTAAATGAAAATAACAATTCTAAAAAATATTTCTATCAGTTGCATTTAAGGGCTTGAAGACGAAATTTGATCTCTGTCTGCGACAATGTCGCCGTGTCGCGACGTTTCAGCCACGGGGTTTGTATAATTTGGCGAAATTGATCGACGGGATAATCAAGTAGTGCCTTTAATTCTTATACTATGCTTTAGGCAAACATGAGATTTAAATTAATAAAAAGACCTAAAATTAATTTCAAATAGTTTTAAATTAGAATGCATTTTAAAGTTTTTTCCTCATTTCATTTTTCATTTGAAATTCCGAAATTTTCAAAAACTATTCTCAGCGAGCATATTTACCGTATTTACTCATGTATAACGCGCACTTTTTCTCCCAAAATGTAGAGCAAAAATCCTGGGTAAAAGTTAAACGCGGAATATTTTTTTTACTGCTTTATGTAATTAAACGATATACCTATGAATAAAAAAATGTATTCATAGGAGAAATTAAAAGGGGAATCTTACTGAATAGAAGTATTCCTGCATCTTTATTTTACCCCTTGCACATTTTTATACAAAAGCGGTACCGTAATTTCGGGTAGATAAGCCGCAGCTCAAAAAATTCTATTTTGACCCAGAAATTTTCAAAAAAAAAAAAATAATAATAACATTTTGTATCGCTGTATATATTTATCTTTAATTACTGAATGATTTTTCTGGGTTGAAACTGAATTGTTTGAGCTGCGGCTTATCTACCCGAAATTACGGTAATAATAGATACAAATTTGCCCTAAAAAAAAAAAAAAAATGAAAGGCTAAAAAATTTTTAAGAATTTTTTTTAGGAAACTGGGAAACCTAGAACTTTTTATCTAACTGTGACCCAAGTAACAGATAAAATTTTAGTAAGATTAGTATAACTTTACTAGATTCCTTCGTAAAGCTACAAATTTCTATAGATTTACAAAAACTGGTTTTGTAGATTTCTCTCTATTTTCTCTTATTTGTACAGTGTACAGATAAAATTTTAGCAAGAATACAGATTTCTGCAACTTTACATTTGTAGAATTACAGATTTTTTATTTAATTATTATTATTTTATTTATTTATTTATTTACTGTGTAGACGTTCTCAAGTATTTCGTTCGCAAGTGACGTCACCATATCATGACCGAAGCTAACGAGAAAGACAGGCTACCGCGGTTCATTCCACATGTTTTTTTACAGAGCGCTGGAGTCTCGTGATGCTACAATACACCAACGCGGG
Organism: Maratus speculifer; assembly: GCA_964019185.1. Lineage (NCBI taxonomy): Eukaryota > Metazoa > Arthropoda > Arachnida > Araneae > Salticidae > Maratus > Maratus speculifer. The sequence continues at coordinate 46,563,986 of OZ025290.1, read as the reverse complement.
TGCACGAATAGAAGAGCATTACGTTATTCTAGCGATCTGTAAAAAAAGATACTTGGAAAGCACCGGGGTAGCCTAGGGTAGCCTGTCTGTTTCGTTAGCCTCGATCATGACACTCACTCCGTATACGAAGTCTAAAAAAAAGAATTTCGACTTCTTTTCTAATCTGACGTAACATTTGTTTCTGTTTTCTTTACAGAAATTGATTTAATCATTCATTCCCTTGCATGTCAAATTTATGGTGCGCGTTATGTACAAGATACAAAAATCTCTATTTTTCATTCTAAAATATTGGGTGAGCGTTATACACGCATGCGCGGTATACACGAGCAAATACAGTATATCTTAAAAGTAAGCACAGTGCTGACATCTAAGCTCTATAACAATTGTATCACAGAAATCGCAATTTTAGAACGCTTTTTGTACCGAAATACTTTAATATATATATATCTGATTTTTTAAAAACTGTTCAATAGGAAATGATACATTAGGTGAACATGAGACTTGAATTATTGAGCAGAATTGAAAATAATTCTAAATAAATAGTTTCATTTCTAAATAAATCATTTCATTTTTAATTTTAAATTTCGAATATTTTTATAAACATTTCTCAGCGAGCATTTATATCTTATCAGAAAAAGAACCACAAAGCTAAATTCCAGGCTTCTACAACAATTAATATTATGCAATTGCAATTTTAAACCGTTTCTTGTTCCTGTATATTTTAAAATATGTTTTCTATGTGTGAATTTACGTCTCTAAAGTAACACCTATGTCAAATTTCACATTTCTATCCCTAACAATTTCCGATAAATCATAGTTCAGAAGGTTATTAAACTTTTTCCGCCGATGTCCCCATTTGTGTTTATTTATTTATTTTAAAGAAACCGTTCTTAGCAAGACGTGAATCTAATAAACACCAAACCAAATTAGATGTTTCTAGCTCAGCGGCATCACAAAAAAACGCTGTTCTACTTTATTTTTATTTTTTACTATTTGGAAAATAGTTATTGTCCTCGGTAGAGAATTGGAAAACCTGAAGTATATCTGAATCTTTTTATTGTTTGAATTCCGCAACTTATTTTTCGTTTTCTGATTGATCAATGCTTAATGTCTAGAAATGGAATATTTATAATATCAAACTGCTTACTTATCCCATAACTTTAACTTATTAACATTTGTTAATAAAGAATTTGTTGAAATTTTTCGTATATTCTCTTTCTAAACCGATGTATATAAAATATTTTTAAAATGTTCTTTATTATAAATTTAAAAACTGCAGCATTAAAATGTAACCCAAATATTCATTTTTACGCTATCGATAAACACAAAAGTATGTAAAACTTCGTATTAAATATTTATAATACAGCATTAAAGAAACTTTTAATTTAATTTTATTACACATAATATTAATTTTTTATTTAATTGTGTAAGTAAGTATTAGTTCAATAATTTTATTAAATAATTAACCTTAATTATACTAATTTTTATTTCATTATGTAATTATATAAATATACTATATTAATCTTTATTATTTGTTTATGTTATATAACGTTAAAACTCTTATAGACATGTCATATACTTTTATACCGATTCCCGTTTATACTAATAAAATTTTAAATGTATAATTTTTTTCTTATTTTATTGTCTCATTTATATATTTTTCAATTCTACAGGTATGGGCGGCACTTTACCTTACATGCAAGTTTTGGCAAAAGACTTTGGAATAAGTCCAACGGCTGTCGGTACAATTTACACAGTAGTTCCATTGTGTGTTTTTCTTTCAAAGCCAATATTTGGATTCATAACTGACAAACTTCGGAACATCAGAGCTATCCTTCTTATGCTACTGATTGTAACAGCTCTTGCCTTCCTCTCAATATTATATGTTCCACCCATTAGAGATTACAAAGTAGAAAGCATAGAAGTAAATTCCGTGTGCAAAGAACCAAGGAATGAGTTGGTGATCATTCCCCCAAAATATGATTCTTCGTGTGCGGAAGAAATTGCAGGCAAAAAGTTTGATTGTGAACTGGTATCCGAACATTGTCTCAAAAACGAAACTATGAATGGCATACTTAATGTAACGAAGATCTTAACAGACAAGGAAAATGTATCACTTTCATTCTCATTCGTACAAAGTAAAAAATATGTTCACAAACATGAATGTGACTGTCTAAAGCATAATTTATCATCCTTGACATGCGAGCCAAATTTTTATAAATGTGACTCGTTTAATCCAGGAGCTTTGCCAGAATATAAAATATCTAGTTTTTGGATATTTGCGCTTCTAGCTATTATAGGTGGGGCTGGCTCCGCAACTGCATTTACACTGACTGACGCAGCTTGTTATGAAATTTTAATTGATAACCCCAGGGAATATGGAAAACAAAGACTTTGGGCAACAATAAGTTGGGGTATCGCTACTCTGTTTTCTGGATTTCTCAACGATTTAGCCACAGGCAGCTCGAAATACGCTGATTATTCTCCGGGATTTTACTTAATGGTAGCTTTCGTCGTTGTAGATATCGTGATATTATGCTCTCTTCGACTCGAAAAAGTAAACATGTCAACAAACATCTGCAGAGACATCGGCACCATATTTTCTTCATCTAGAACTATTGTTTTCTCCATTGGAATATACATCTGCGGTGCACTTACAGGATTACTATGGACATATCAGTTCTGGTTTTTAACAGATCTGGGATCGAGCCAACTACTGCTTGGGCTTGTTGCTGGTGTTCAATGCCTTGTGGCAGAAGTCCCTTTCTTTTTCTTCTCTGGGTGGTTCATCAAGACATTTGGACATTTTAACTGCTTGATAGCCTCTCTTGCGGCCTTTTCTTTACGAATAGGATTGTACTCAATATTGCAGAATCCATGGCTGGTCTTACCCATCGATATCTTACATGGTTTGACGTATGCTATTTTTTGTGCTGCAATGACGCTGTATGCTATCGACTTTGCTCCAGCTGGGACAGAAACTACCATGCTCGGTATTTTCGGTGGAATATTTGAAGGATTAGGTAAGATTCGTGATATTTTTATTTGTTTTAACTATGAATCATCTCCTCACTGTATAACTTATCTGCTATGTACTATTTCATATGTAAGGAGTATCTTAAATGTTGTTTATTGATATAACACCAAAATGTTACGGAGCTTCCATTATTTTTTACAGTAAAAATACATTCTGTTAAAATAATAAGATGATAAAAAGTGTCAAAATACTACCTGTGACATAATTTAGGATTTCATAAATGACAAAAGCTCCAGGGAATAAAATATTGTGTTTCTCTGTTCTTAGTGGATTTTATGAGAAGAGGTTAAGGTCGGATAATTAAAAATAGGGAAAAAGCTTATCGATTTATTTATAATATTTTATATAATTATAATATTTTTTATTTTAAAAATCATGTTGCTGTCAGCATATTTTCATGGGCTTAAAATTTCATATAGAGGTGAAAATTTGAAAGAATAAGGTTTTTCTAAATAGTGCTAATTTTAATAATCATTTTAATTAATGTCACACTTAATTGATTGCATCAATTTTATTTTTTATTGATTAATTCTGAAAGATATGAAAAAAATGCAACTTTTTGTATCTATGATATACGGAGTTTTATTTATAAAAAGATGCAGACAATCTGATTTCTTCCTGCATTTATAAAAATGGTATTGTTATACTGCGATATTCAAAATAGACTGTTATGTCAATCTTCTTTTAAACCGATGATTACAGAAAATATTTTCAATTATAAAAAGTACGCAAATCAAATGTATAGATTTTAGATAAGACAATGAGACTGTATATGCATTAAAATGTATTTTTTTTCTTTTTGATATATTCTTCCTATAAGTTAGATATAATTACATTCTGTTTGTGTTGATAATAAAACTGTAAAATTTTTACCAAAAGTAGTTTATCAATTGTAAATTTGTCAATGATGAACTTAACGCAATTTGTATCTTCTACAATAGACATAAACTCCAACTCATCAGCCTTTTCTCCACTAGTTATCCTTTTAAAATAGCTATAGTAGCAGAATAAAATCGAAGACCGAAAAGAGGAGCTAGGATAGAGAAGATCGCATGGGGATCGAAGCTATTTGATAGCCAGAAACTGCACTCGAGTTATTTTTTCTGTTGATTGAATCTAAAAATACCAGATTTCAAACAAACAAAATCAACGATTTTTTTTTTTTTTTTTTTTTTTTGACAAAATGTTTTTATGATAAAGAGTTAATTAAATCCAATTGATTTTTTAAATCATCAGATTTTAAAACATTCACCTTTTATATAAACATTTTAATAAAAATTTTAATGTTACTTAAGAAAGGTGTTATAATAAAAATAAAACAGATTGACATGTTTCGGAACCGTCAATTAAGTTCCATAATCATAATATAAATAAAAAAAATTTCAAAATATTTCACGGTCAATACAAATGACACACGACAATGAGATATAAATAACAAAAAACATGCGCTCTATTGTAAAAATTAAATTAAAATATAGACCATAATCTAAAATATAAATAAAAATAAAATTTCAAAATATTTCACGGTCAATACAAATGACACGCGGCAATGAGATATAAAAAAACACCAAAAAACACGCGCTGTATTGTAAAAAATTAAATTAAAAATAGACCATGATCTAAAAGAATTTCCAACATGGTTCTTCCCATTCTTTCTTTCTTTCTTTCTAACCGATGGCCAGGCCCCTACCTGCCGAGTTATCTCAGCTTAACGGGTTAGATACCTGGTATCGGGGCGGTCGACCGCCTAATTGCCGCATAGCGGCAATAAACCTGATTTCTTTGCTACGCATGCCATCATTTCTGCAGTACTTGCTTGTCGTTGAGCATACTTTGTTTCGCCTGTTAATTAATGTTACATCCTGTTGTTTGAACTGCAAATGGCTTCGCAAGATGGTCTCGTAATTTAGAGCCTTGATCAGATGACGAGACCTTCACCTGGCAAGGCACCTCCAGAGGTATAATTCACAGGTAACTTGGAGGACTTTGCACCCACGACGGATTTTACATGCACCAGGCGCCATTAGCGTACATGATGTAATTTTAGCCGGCAAAGTGGCGAACCACTAAGACAAGTACCCGGGTCGGCTGTTTAAGTTAAGTGCTTTGTTGGTAATCTTTGTGGTTTATTGCACATTGGGTTAACTTTGTGATTTGTTGCCGCACACCTTGTACTCATCATACCAGATGAAATGGGACTGGATGTTTTTGGGCCTAAACAATGGTACTGAACTTAGCTGAATGTTGGGGAAATTTTGAGGGAATTTAAAAAAAAAAAAAAAAGAAAAAAAAGAGAAAAACAGAAAATGGCCGAAAAGCTAAGTCGTACCGCTGATGGAGGAAAATTTTTGCGCCAAATAGCAAGGCAAACGAGAGCGTTGCAGAGAGAGAGACAAGAACCCACCTTTCTACCGTACCCCACCGAGAAAAACTGGCTCCTTGGGTTGTCCCATTAGAGCGGGTCCGGTATTTTGTGCGGACAGAGTCCTACTGCAACAAATAAAGAGGCGAGCTGTCAAAAATAAAAAAATGAATAAATAAATAAAAGTTAGTAATAATAAAATTAAAAAAAATAGTTAAATAAAGAATAAAAAAATATATAAAATAAAATAATAGATGAAAAAACTTAAAATAAAAGCAGTTTTTAATTTTTTTATTTTTTTTGGCATTAGGGGATTCCTAGCCCTTTTATATATAATTTATTTTATTTTTTTATTTTTATTATAACTCAACACAGTAAACGGACAAGCAGTGCCGGGGGCGTTTGAAGCTTCTTACTATGTCATATTGCACAACTTGCTGAACCGTTGGTGATATTCGTTGTGCTTGCAATTCATATGTTGCGGGGCTCCTATTGCGGGCCATGGTTAAAGCTGATGTTGTGCGACTACCGCGCACTGCTAAAGGACATAAAACATATACAAACAATTTTTTTTTTTTTTTGGCGAAAGAAAAAAAATCCTAGGCCTTTTTTTAAACATACAACATATAACACATAACATACAGTATTATGTTTCTGCTGGGTTACCAAAATGAGAGGGCTTTCTGTTTTATATGTTTGTTTGCTTTAATGTTGTGATACTGTCGCAGTTTTCTTGGAGCCACCTGATTACTGTTTTTGCTTTATTTTGTACGTGTTTGAATTTACCTAATTGTTCGTGCCACAGTTTATCATTATTTGTTGTTATGTTTACCAGGTGATACTGTTGGGTGAGTGGGCAGTGGAGGAGATAATGTTTAGGCGTACCCTCCGTGCCGCATGCACAGTCCGGAGTGTCCGCTTTATTAAATCTGTGGAGATAAGCTGGAAATGCTCTATGTGCTGTGTAAAGTTGTGAGAGTAAAAAGTCACTTATGAGTCTGCTTTCACCTACTGTTGGAAAATACTGATGTGTTTCCCTGCCTGTATCCCCGTAATCCCACTCGAACTGCCATTGTTTCATTGTTAGCTCTTTGAGTGTCCGTTTCAGTTTTGAGATTGGCTTTTTCATATAGTATTTGTTTTTGTTATTTGTGTTTTCCGCTGCGGTTTTGGCTAACTCGTCTGCATCCTCGTTTCCTTGGATGCCCACGTGCGCCTTGACCCAGCTGATTTTAAACTTATTGTTGGATTCTTTAATTAAGTTTTGTATTTTATCTACTGTTTCATTGACATTAAATGGCTTTTTTAGTGATTCTATGGCTGATCTGCAATCCGAGCGTATGCTGTATGGCTCACCTGTTGTGTTGCCCCATTCCGCTGCTTTTTGTATTGCCAGTAGTTCGGCCTGGAAAACGCTGTTGCATTCTCTTAGGGGCACTGACCATGTCATTATTTTTTGGTTATTTTTGTATGCTACAAAGGCCGAACCTGTAGCGCCTGATTCCAATTTGGATCCGTCCGTGTAGGTGACTACTTCGTGCATGTTATATCCAATCCTTGGTTCAATTATTTCGGCTGGGTGATTTGCCCATATATTGATTTTCTTTTCATATTCAAGTTGGTGCAGGACCTTGTTGTGTATTTTTGTGTTTTTTCTAAGTCTTGCGATTGTTCCATAGGCTGCCTCGTAATTGACTTTGAGGTGGATTGGAATTAGGCCCGAAAGTACCAGAAGTGCCGAGGTGGGGGCCGTTCTATAAGCCCTGACTATGGCCACTGCAAAATGCCTTTGACAACTAGAGAGTATCTCTTTGCTCCTTTTATTCAGCTCGTGCCCCCATATTGGGGCCGCATAAGTTAGCGTTTTTTCCACTACTGTTGTGTACCATATCTTGATAATGTTAGGTTTTAGTCCCCAGCCCTTTGCCGCCATATAGGCCAGGTTTTTGAAGTTTGATCTAACTTTGCCTGTTTGTGTTGCGCAGTGAGGTACCCAGTTTAGATTTTTATGCAATATCACTCCCAGATATTTGATATGTTCTTTCACATTTAGAGATTGACCGTTTAACTCTATGCCCTCTATTACATTGGTATTTTCTGTAGGTAGGTTCCTCATATGTCCCCTGTTTAGATATAGTAGTTCTGTTTTTTCTTCATTCAGCGTTAAGCCATTAGCCTCTATCCAATCGTTAAAAGCTTTGAGTATTCTATTTGCGAGTCTTCTAAGTTTATCTTTCGTTCTTCCCTTGAGTATCAGAATAAAGTCATCCGCGAATGCCTGTATCCTGACATGTTTTCCCCAGTGTTTTTTTAATGCTGTCTCTGCGATTAATAGCCATAGAAGCGGGCCCAGGCAACTTCCCTGGGGACAGCCGCCAAATGTCTGTTTTGTGATTTTGATCCCATTTTCCTCTAGTGAAACGTATCTTTGTTGTAAGAAACTCACTACCCAGTTTATTAAATAACCCGGGCAGGGAGATTGTTTTATATTATCTATTAGTATTGGCCAGCGTATGTTGTCGAAAGCCCCTTTGATGTCCATGGCTATTAAGAGTGTTTGGTAGTTGTTAGCTTTGTCTTCTTTTATTGTTTTAATTAGGTTGTCCAGTGCGTGTTCCGTGGAGAATCCCTGCTTAAAGCCATATTGTTTATCGCTCCAGTATTTATTTTTATTAAGATGGTAGTTTATTCTACCATGATTCTACCTATTCTACCGTTCTAAAATCTTACTTATTGCCGGTAGTAGGCATATCGGTCTGTAATTTTTAGGGTTTGCGGGGTCTTTACCCGGCTTGTGAAAGAGGACCACTATTCCGATTTTAAATGACTTGGGGAAGTATTCAAATTTTAAGCATGTATTGAGAAGTGTGAGCAGTAGTTGCGGGGCGGCATTGTTTATGCGTTTAATTAAGTTATAGTCAATGAAGTCATAACCTGGTGCTTTGTTTTGTTTGATGTTTCTGATTATTCTATTTAATTCCGCCTTCGTAACTACTGGTGGTTTTGCATCATCTTTTTTTTTTTTATTTACTGTTGTTATGTTGTGGGGGGTGTTCTGGTCTGTTATGTATAGATTGTCTAAAAAGTGTGTCAGTGTATCTTTAATGTTTACTGATTGCTGTGGTGGGAGTATATTGACAAGTTTAGCACGGCCCGTGTTTTTATTGCTTGCGTTTTTGTATTGCGAGCCGTATGTGTCCGTTACTTTGCTGCAGTAGTCTTTCCATGTCTTTAATTTTGTTTTGTTGATGAGCTTCTTAAGTTTGGCTCTTTCTCTTTTAAATACTATTTGTTGTTTTATTTTTAGTTCTTCATCTGGTTGTTTTTGGTATCTCCTCCTGAGCGCCCTAACCTTGTTCCTGGCTGTTTTGATTTCGTCCGTCAACCAAAGGGGGGCAGTGACCGCAGGTGTGCGTTTCTTTTTATAACACGCAAAAGCAATTGATGTGATTTCATTTTGTAGTCTCAGAGTTACATTGTCCACTTGTTCTTCTGTTGTGGTTCTTTGAAGTTCTTTTATGTATTTGTTTCTGATTTTTTTGATGCTTTTGTCAAATTTTGCATGTTTACCTATTTTTTTTGTAAGCCATATCTTTGATAGTCGATGTTTTCATAGTTGTTTAGTGTGAATTTAATATATCTGTGGTCACTTTGTGAGTCGTCATCACTAACGTACCAATCACATATGTCCTTGCCCAGGGCGACCGTCGCTATCGTCAGATCTGGCCAGCCTTTTAATTCCCTTCCCCCACGTATTGTGAGGAAGGACAGTGGGGCATCCGGGGGGTTGTGGACGAACAGTGAGTTCAGCAGGAGGAAATCTGTGAGATCTCGACCTCTTTGGTCTATGTCATCATAGCCCCAAGCGGTCGAGTGAGCGTTAAAGTCCCCTGCCAGCAGAATTTCTCCGTCCGCCAACTTCAAGGCCTCCTCTATCTCCTCCAATACGACGGAGAAGTCCAGTAGCGAGGGGGGTGCGTATGTGTTTATTATAGTGAATAATTTGTTTTTGTTCTCTAACTTGACCGCCGTCGTAAATTCTTTTGATAAGATTGTGATTGGCTTAATGCCTGTATTTGTTATTATGGCTGATCTATTCAATTTTGTTTTTGTTATGTTCCATGTGTTGCGGTTAAAGCCTGTTATGGTTTCCTTTGTTTTGTGTTGATGATAGTCTTGTATTAGTGCTATGTGGATATTATTGGTAGCAGCGTATCCCGCTAGCATGCTAGTGGCCACTCTGCTACCGTGTAAGTTTATTTGGATAAAGTTTAAAGAGTCTTGTGATTGTATGCCTAATGATGCAGGAGGTGTGATCGTGTTTGTGTCACTAAATGAGTTTGTGTGTTGTGTTGTGTGGGGGGTAACCCTTGAATTTTGTTTTGCGCTCCCGGGGCGCGTGATAATTGTGTTACTTCCTACGACCATGATATCTGCTGTACTTTTCGTCATGTTTTCGTCTCATTTCATGGTCGTGGCTGGTCATGTGTTCGATCCTATCCTTGCCGCCAAATGTGGCAATCGTTACCCTCCCGTGTATAACCTGGTGACCGTTTGTGAGTGCCATGCCCTTTTCTACTTGAATCTGCCTGACACGTAGCAGCGTTCGATGTACCCAGCACTTCCCGGAGTTGGCCTGGTGATCTGTTGGCTTGGGAGCACGGATCCAGTGGCCGTTGATTTCATTGTACTTGGTGCACACATAACAGCGTTTGCTTTTATTGTTGCAATCTGTGTACACATGTGGGCCCGCGCAGATAGAGCACCGCTGGGTCCCCTTGCAATCAACTGCCACGTGGTCATATTCGAGACACTGATGGCACCTCGTGATGCTGATGAAGTTTTTAATGGGGCATTCCTTGAACCCCAGGCAGACTGTTCTCACCATTAGCAAGTGGTCTGCTAGCGGTTCGTGGAGGAGGACTGGTTGGTGCTTCTTCCCCTCGCGGGCCCCCACGGGCCTGAGCAGAGTGACTGCATACTTGCTGTATTGTGGACCAAGACCCAGGGTCTTCCGCAGCTTCATCTGTATCTGTTCTTCAGTAACGTAATCCGGAATGTTGAATATTATTATCTTTTTCTTCCTTATGCTTGCAGTCTTTATCTGTATTGCTTCTCTGGCTTCTGAGTTGCTGTTGATTGTCTCCTTTATCTTCATAGCCTCCACTTCGTTTTCACAGATAAGCTTGACTCCGCTTTTTATCCTTTTCATTTTCTTCACGCTGTCATGGTGTTCCGAGGTTGTCTGTATTATTTGCTTCTCTACGTCTTCTGTTTCTCTTTCTATGGTGGCTTGGATGATCAGGGTGGATGTGGCCGCCTTGACCGCTTCCGCGTATCCCCTGGGGGGCTTGGTTTGGGTCCTGGTTACCATCTCCTCCCTGCTTTCTTCTGTGTTTGGACCAGCCGGTGGTACCGCGTCGGGCTGACGCAATTCTTCAACCCTTACGTTGGCCGTCTGCATTCTGATTTCCATTTCCATAATGGTATTGAAAATCACATTTATGCAGCTGTCCATTACCTTGCTTGTACCCGCTGGGATCCTTGAGCATCTGTGTTGGACCGCTTGGAGAAAGTTGATAGCTTTTATGGCTCTTTCCACCTGGGGACTCCTTTGTCTTCCTAAATCCGGATCCTGATCACAGAACTCGAGTATCTGTTGCCTGAGTCTCTTTCCTTCTTCATCTTGCAGCGAGCACTGTCTTGTGATTCTTGCTTGTTCATCTTCTTCTACTTTGTTACTCGCCTTCGTGCTTTTTTCATCTTCTGAGTATTCCGTATCGCTGTCACTGCTACTGATTTGTACTGCAAAATGCTCGTTGATTTTCTGTGTTACATCCATCATTACTTTCTTTGCTTCCGGCTTTTTCTTGATCCTCTTGATGTCTGTTTTCTTTTCTGATTGATTTTCCGGCGTAACCGGGACCATCGAACTCTCTCTGGTAATGCGGCAGCTACTTGGTATCAGGCCTGTGGATTTCTTTTGTAATCCTGACTGTTGCGAAAGTGACTTTGTGCTGGCAGTTAACCTGCCACTCTTGGCCAAGGGCATGGTGGAGGATGCTACTTTAGTCTTAGACATATTTAAGAGCATCCCACGTGTCATAGGGATAGAATGTTAGTGTTAAATGTATGAGATGTCCGTGGGTATATGTGAATGAGGAGAGTATTATACGTGTCGTTCAAAATGTGCTTGTTGGTTTATGTTTTATACTTGTTAGATACTGATGCTATGAGTATCGTAATGTAATGCGTATAATGCTTATTGTGAGTTAAAGTTGTGAATGTGTATGTGTGTGTGGGGGGTGATACTATTGGAAAATCTGGCTTAGTAGTGATCCCTTATCTCTTTCTTTCTGAAATGAAAACGGCTCTAAATTGACTTTTTTTTCCCTTAGTGAGGCACCTGTTGCTATATCCTTTGTTATCTAAAGAATGTCCTTGGAGAAAGAAGGTTGAATGACAGGGGGTGGGTTATGAGTAAGGCTGGTATGCTATTGTACTAGTGTAGTAAGAAGGAATGAATAGGTGGGGGAACTCTGGAATTTAATCTATTGTGCTGAGCTAGAGGAGCTTTTCTTAGGAAATTGCACCGGCTTATTGTGGAGTAAGTGAAATTTACTTTAGCCTCTGTAGAATCACTGAATTTTGGAATAAAATGAGGAAATTATTAGTTAAGAATATTTAGGGTGATGTTAAATTAGGATGACTGGGCAATAATTAACTACTAATGGGGATGTATATTCTACTGTTGTTAAGCGTAAGATAGTTTGATGTGTATTGAATGGATTATTATTGTATTGTTTTTACTGATATGCTGAATTCTATGTTATGAACGATGAAACTAGTTGGATTTAACTAATGCTGTACTATTTAATACTACAGAATAGGCGAGGGAGCACAGATGCAAGTGTCCCAGTGACGATAAATGCGAATGGGTTTCTGGCCAGCGGAGGGGGGGGGGCAGGAAACTTAACGATATAATATTGATAAAAGAGAAAAATTACCAAATGTAAAAGAAAGAAAAATAAATTAGAAAAGGAATGGAGATTATTGAATAATAATAGTTAAAAGTAAAATCTAACAAACTCGCGCGCTGATAGAGGGTAATTATAATTATAATAAGTTAATAATAAAAAAAAAAACTAACACCCTACGTTCTGGTTCATTTGGAATTACTATAATTTTGTGCACCAGAACATATGCCGAAATACTGACCAGAAATTAATTACTACACCCCAATAAATTGGGGGGGGGGGCGGATGGGTTGAATGGGCCTACCACGCGATGGGGCACGAGTGTAAAATATTTCTCGTACCCCGACTGATCGTCACCAGACCCGTGACGGGGGGCGCATGCGATACTACACGTGGCATATATCGTCTGCACCTCCCTGGCTGGGCGACCGCCACCAACCCGGCTAACCTTTGGGATACTTACGTCATGTGCTCCTTTCCGCCAGGCCTCCTGGTCTTCTTACATCCTCTCGATTGTGATGTTACCTAGAAAAACTGTAAAAAGACTAAGCATAATTAGTAGCATTCATAAATATAACACAACAATACTTCTTTTTTTTTTAATTAATTCACGTGGTGATGCGTCCTTCCTTGGGGGAGCCTCGGTCTCGATCAAGGCCGGAGAATTCTTCGAGTGCTGCCCTTTTTCTACCGGGCGTTGGACGTTTCTTCCTCCGCTGGATTACGGTGGGACTTTACGGTCTAATTACACTGTGCTTTTCTTAATTAGTTAAATAAATCACTAATTAGTTGAGGAAAACTCTTTAAACTGGCATCTTCTTCTTCTTCTTGATTGAGGCTATCCGAATTTCTGACTTGTTGTGTCTTACGACCAAAATTTCGGGCTCAGCTTTTAAAAATGCAGGAGCGCAAAAAGCATGTCTTCTCTCCTTGAATGCCGGGAGGAAACTCTTGGTTCTTCCCATTCAAGCTCTCACGAGGAATTTATTCATTAATTCTAACCATAACTTAGGAATAATAAAAGAAACGGTATCATTGCAAACCAGATTTTTACGCGTATAAATTTCAAAGGACTCTCTTGTAATAGATTTACGACTACAATTTGATATGAAACATAATTTACTTTCACTAAATAATATTTTTATCTCCTCATTTAAATATGTTCTTGATAAGGCAGTGTTAGTACGTCCAAATTTACAAATTACGAAACATGTCAATGTATTTTATTTTTATTATAACACCTTTCTTAAGTAAAATTAAAATTTTTATTAAAATGTTTCCATATTTTTTTTTAATCCTTAAAAATAGTTTTTTTCATTGCTTTCTTACTTTCGTGATCGACTTACATGAATTTAATAATATATAGCGTAAAATAAACTAGAAATGGCATTCATTAATAAAAGACAACAAATTTGAAGAAGAAAGGACAGTCAGCGATGAAATTAAGGGATAGGCTCGTACTTAGGACCTTCTCCACAAAATGCACCTCACCATCCCCTCCTTTCTCTATCTTACGCTAAATTTCAAAATTACTCTGTTTCATAGCCCCCCTGTGCAACCCCTTCCTCCGATGTTGCAAAACTCCCTATCGCAGAAAAAACTCTGAATTTAACACTGACACCGATGTAAAGCTAAAGTCATGTTGCTCATTTATAGCAAATGGAGGTAATAGGGATTTCGGAGAGAAAAGGTACTAATAAAAGACCTAAACTAAACTATTGAAAATTCTATCAGCTCTAGTCCACACGCGGTAAGTTGGCCTATATAATGCACATTTAGATGAATTAAATCCTTAATTAAAATGTCAATCTTGTTAAATATGATTATTTTAAACGTAATGTTTTTAAATAATGCATTTCCCGTAAAATACAAGCTCATAGGCTAAATTACTGCAGGGTACCATCAACTTCTTTTATACACATCAGTTCAAATTTGATAAAGAATTTTTTTTTATACCTAGCTAGGAATTTCAAACTGCCAGTATTTGAAAAAAGTCGAAGTGAAGCCCTTTAGTAATTCTACTTGATAGACTAATTTATCAAGCGTAATTAGACATTAAAATTCATTGTTTATTACTCGTAAAAAAGCAACTTATTTAAATTTTTTCATATAACTTAGTATTAATGACGGTACAATATCGTACTTATTCTTTATAAATCCAATTTTAAACTAGTTGGATATGCCAATTCCAAAACTTTCTTCTATCTCATACGTACATTTTAATATTTAAAAAAATAGTTACACCTGTTAATGCTTTTACAATTTTAATTCAATACTACGCCAGTTTTGATTTTCATCTTAATAAATTTCTGCTTCAGTCAATTAATCAGAATAAAAACGAGTTTCCGAATCTGCACGAGCTGATTGACAATAAAATGCTAGGCAGATTTTTTTCCAATTCAGGGAGGACCTGCTTGCCATACTCAAAAGTAATCATACACAAAAATTCGCTTCAATTCTATGCATAACTTCATACCCTTTTAGGTGGTACAATATTTAAAATGGCATAAAAATCGCTATTACAGCGCCCCTTTCTAGCAGATTTTTTTTTTTTTTTTTTTTTTCCAGAGAGAACCAACTAGCCATAGCCAAACACTTACACGAAAAATTTTGTTCAATTGTATGCATAACTTCATGCACTTTAAGGTGATACAATATTGAAAATGGTTCAAAAATCGCTATTGCAGCCCTCCCTTCAGGCGGATTTTTTTTTTTTTTTTTTTTTTTTTTTTTTTTTTTTTTTTTTTCAAATTCAGGGAGGACCAACTAGCCATAGCCATACACTTACACAAAAAATTTGGTTCAATTCCATGCATAACTTCATACACGTTTAGTCGGTACAATATTGAAAATGGTTCAAAAATTGTCATTGCAGCGCCCTCTTCCGGCGGAATATTTCAAAACTGAATGAGAAGCTGCTTGCCACAGCCAAAAACATTCACAATTTTTTTTTTTCAATTCTACGCTTATCTTCATACACTTTTTGATGGTTGAATGGCGACATACGGACACACACACAGCACACGGACAAACAGACATTTTGTAAAAACATATTTTTTGGAATCTCTGACCCCTAAAACGTGTAAATCCGTCGAAAACTAGAAGTCGAAAAAAAAATTCGATTACAATACTTTCTTCTATTGAAGATAGGAGAAAGTAAAAATCAGAAGTAAAATGAATGATGATAGAATACAACTGTTTTACAGCCTTAATAAAAAAAAGCCTTTTCTTTGAGGCAAAATAAAAATATAAAGTGAAATTTTGTGATTAAAGTATGCATATTAAAAAAAAATTACTTTTTCCCACTTTTCGTATATATTTTATTGAAGAAATTATCAAATTTCTGAATCAGAGTACTATTTGGTTTTTATAATTAATATATATACATATTAATATATATATACGACGTTACTCCAAATAAATTTATTTATCTGAATTTTGAATAAAGACTTTTGGCATAAAAAGTTTTGAATAAAGACTTTTGACATAAAGGCTTTAAAGTTTATCATACTATAACATTTTTTATCTATTTTTACAAGAAAAAATACAACTTCTTCCTTTTGTCTATTTTAGAATCATAGCTATTGCATATATTCCAAACAACAGCAACAATAGCAAAAAACATAAATCATTCAACATTAGATTCTGTAAGATTTTAATTAATATGAATACTGAACTTGTGTCAACTTTACTATAAACTGTATTCTCTGATACTTAAATCCATCAGATTTGTTTCCTTTTATAATACATATGTAATTGATTTACAAGTATTTTTAAATGATTTTTTCTTCTAGGCGTTGCTACGGGAAGTTTTCTTGGTGGAATTGGTTTCGACGGTTTCGGAGGTCGCTGGACATTCTTCATCGCTAGCATGATCAGTCTTTGCTGTGTCCCACTGTTCACAATAGCTTACAAGTGTCTGCCAAAATCCAAACGAACTGAGGATTTGGACTGGGATTCGACCATCTATTCAAACAATGTTCCCAATTATGGTTCTTATTCTTATGACATTGCGACGGATAAATGACTTTGAATTCTCATCACATAATACTCTCTCTCTCTCACACACACACATACACACACAAAAAAATCATTTTCTGTTGAATTATTGCGTTTTTTAAAGTATACAGTGTAAATATTAAGTCTTTTATTAAAACCACTATAAAAATTATTTCTGTTATATTTACTGAGTTCATATAAGTACATAAATAATTTATAATATCTTCTTTCTTTGTGTACCATTTAACCAGTTCACTGCTGATAGTAAGCAATTTTTTCTGTTAGAAAATTGCAGTTACTTTTATATTTATTTTATTTTAATTTGTCATCGTTATCATATTTTTAAATATTAAAAGAAATAGAGAAATTATTGATTATTTTTCTTTTATGAGAAAAAAAAAAAAAAAAAACATTGCACGTTTATATCAAGTAATTTGATATATTTTGAAAATAATTTCTATTTGAAATTTTGTGAAAAAAATCGATTGAAAAGTAAAAATATATTTACTAAGCATTAAAATGTACAGTAAATAAATTTGAATGATTATAAACATATTATACAAAGTATAGCTATTAAGTGATGGCTAAAAAAAAAATATTGATTTCGGAGGAACGGATCTTTTGTTTATGAATGTCCATTGTCCATAGTCCATATAAGGAAAAGTTGCGATTTTGATTTTTTTATTTATTTATTTAAGACTCTTTACCAGTTGAGGATCGCATTTTATTGCTTTGTCAACAAGTTATTGTTGAAGTTTTAAAATTTGTCATACAATTTTAGCAAAAAAAAATTTCATTCGCATTAAAGACTTCGAATTTCAACAAATTATAGATTTTTTTTTTTTTTTTTTTTTTTTTTTTTAACCACGTTTTTATTAACTTCACCTGTATGTTTGTGAGTTTGTAACTCTCCTTATTTTATGTATGTTCACCGATTACTCCGAAACCATGCAACCGATTAACTTGGTTTTGGTGTTAAATGAAAGACTATGCTCTCGAATTGGTACCACTTCAGTTTCATCGAAATTGGTTCAGTACTTTTTTAGTAATTAGGCAAAAACTAATAAAATTAGTGATTTTTCGCTAATTAAAAGTGTTGAATACGTTCACTGAATGGAGTGTAGACAGCATGGTCGAGCGGTCTAAGGATTGAAGCTCTGTTTTTCGAAAGAGATTGTGGGTTTGAACCCCACTCCTGATATTATTTACATCTATGTAAAATGAAAGAAAATTTCCGTATTACAATTTTTGTTTTTAACCGGCTTCAGAAAAGGAAGAGGAAGTTATCAATTCGACGCGTATGTATTTTTTTTCTATGTATGTTCACCAATTACTCTGAAACTATCCAACCGATTTGTATTAAATATAAATATAGTTTAAAAAAACTAAAAACCACACTTTTAAAGTAATCAAACTAAAAAGTGAAAAATAAATATAGTTTAAAAAAACTAAAAAACACGCTTTTTAAGTATATCAAACTAAAAAGTGAAAAATAATTCGTACTATAAGCTGAAAACGAAAATAGATGAAAAATACTATATTACTATAAAATCATTGTTATTATAGAAATCAATTAATAAGCAATAAATAAAATTATCGTGGAAAAAAAGAGTGGGGTGCTTCTTAAGAACTGATAGATGGAGCATGGTAGATGGAGCACCCCACGCTTTTTTTCCCCGATAATTTTATTTATTGCTTATTAATTTATTTCTATAATAACAATGATTTTATATTAATATAGTATTTTTCATCTATTTTCGTTTTCAGCTTATAGTACAAATTATTTTTCATTTTTTAGTTTGATATACTTAAAGAGCGTGTTTTTTAGTTTTTTAAAACTATTGTTCGAATGCTTAGAGTGTTTATTCTAAAACAGTAATATTGATAAACATTAAATAACTTCATATTTCAGAAGTGACATTAATTACATCAACTGTTTATTTTAAAACCATAATATTTATAAACGATAAATTGATTCATAATTCAAAAGTGACATTAAAGAAATTCATTTAATATCATTGTTTATATAAAGCAATTCATAAGTAGTTGATTGCACATGATTGTGAAATCATTTTTGTTGATTATTTCAAGGACAATATTTTACTGTGAACGAACTGACGGCAGTTTCTCTTATGTTTTTGTAAAGCACACACGGTGCTTATATTTCTTTTCAGTTTTCGCATACTTGGATAATATGTCAATCCAGTAACCGCAGTAGGAAACTAAATTCCTGTATCTTGTGTTGTCCATTTGCTAAATGTGCTTTAGAGGATTAATATAATACAAAAAGATAAATCAGTGTTAATTTATTTACATTAACAACACTAAAAAACTGTTAGTGAATCTCGGACATTAACAACTATATTTATTTTTATTTATTTATTTATTTTTATCAGTGTCAAGTCATATTTCGTGTTTCTCGGAATTACTGATCTATTTTTTTTCACAATACAAGGATTGAAGTTCTTGGAACTTAGGCTATATACAGTAAAGCATCGTTTATACGACGATCATTTATACGACGTTTACATTTATACGACGTTTTAGTGTGGTCCCAATTCATTTCTATTTGTTTTAATGTAAAAATGTATCGTTTATACGACGCATAAAATCATTTATACGTCGATTTTTCGATTTGTACACTGTTTTTTAATTTATTTTTCTTGTGAATTTTAAGAACAGACCGAATTCGCCAGCTATGGATGACACCAAAGAATATGTTTAAATAAACCTCATCCATATGATTGCAAGGTGGACTAGTGAGAATTGTCACAAAAATTAAGAGGAGTCATTCTTATTTTGAGGACCGGAGATGGTAAGCTTTCCCGACATTTTATTTTTACATGGCACGGCACATTTTTTGCTTATCAAAGTGCTAACGGTACAGATCAAATTTATTTTAATTCTTCACTTTTCGTACTGTTTCGGCCATAGCTTTTTTGGACATGTCTTAAAAACGCAAGTCCATCTTGGTAAAAGAAAAAATTAACATTTTGAAAGAATTCGAATGTAAAAGTTATGATAGTAAAAATTTCGCGAATTGTATCGAAACATCAAGAACTTCAAGAAGTACCGTAAAGCACCGAAAGTAAGCACCCCCTTAGCAGACAGGAAATTCTAATAATTTTAATTGACGCTTATAGCTGGAATTTTTGTGAAATAGACAGGTAACAATAGAAAAGGGAGGGAGCATATTTGGAATTTATAAATTTCCCAGGATTTATATAATTTGTATAATAAATCAGAAAAGGAGACATATATTTAGAGGGAGCTTGATTTCGGTATTTTTTTGGTGATATATTTAAATTGCTTATTGTATTCCCTCTCCCATTTTTTTGGTTATATGTTAGTTTAATTTATAAATATACGTAAATCAAGACGCTGAACATTAAAATTAAGTGAAAACAAAATTAATTTGAGTTTAAGAAGTGAAAATCGATTATACGACGTTATCGTTTATACGACGTTTTCCGGAAGTCCCTTTGGCGTCGTATAAACGATGCTCCACTGTAGTTCAATGAAGTTGTCTAAAGTCATAATTGTTTATTAAATTATTTTTTTAAAGGGTTTACTTTGTAATTTTTTTATATAAAACAAAATTAGCGAATACCAAGTTAATTATTCACGAATCTTGAAAAGTTCTACGCGTTTCATTTCGCGAATAACAATTAACATCACAGTGATAATTAACGATCCTTATATCATTTGTCATTCTATCTTAACAACACATCAAAATATCATTTTCAATGCCATATGTTTATATCCTCAACTTCATAATAATTTGCTCCAGTGCAGAAGAATAAATTGGAAAGTTAATGACCATATTGACTTTTAAAAATGATAATAATAAATTTATATACAGTCAGTGGCGTAGCTAAAGGGGAGCAAGGGGGACATCCGCCCCGGGCGCCGAGGCCTAGGGATGCCAAATTGAGAGAAATTGTTATATATCTATATTGGGGTGGGGGCGCAAAATTTCTTGCTGGCCCCGGGCGCCAAAAAACGTAGCAACGCTACTGTATACAGTGAAACCTCTTTGAACGGTTACCGCTAAACAAAGACAACCCCCGAATATCGGCCACATATTGATAGAAACAAACACGTTCTAGAGCATTAACATTAGCATGAACTGTTAAATAAAGAATTTTGAACAACGGCCAATCAAACGCCACGAGAAAAACATTTGAAAGCTCTAGGCACATATTAATATTTATTTGCAAACCGAAATGTGAAGCAGTTTAAACAAAATTTGCATGATGTGTCAGCTAAAATTCACTTAATCTCTTCAACATTTAATCCTTTTCCGAAAATTTTTTGATATTTACTTCAGCCTCAGAATGCTATGAAGTCCCAAGACTCAAAAGGAACTGTGTGCACAGAATGAATTTCGCTCCACTGACGAAAAATAATCTGTTTAAACAAACAGTGTAATCACGCTGCTTTTTATTTATTTTTTTTTTTCTAATTTTTATTCTTTTGTATGGGAGTATGGGGTTTTGAAAATATCCTTTTATCCATAGAAATAGCCGTGAAAGTTTCATTGGGGTGGGGGTCGGAGGGGTACAGTATTTACGTTTGGGAACAACGGAAAGATGAATTATGTAAGCATTGAGTTCTTTTGGCGATTTCAGTTTTTTGATTTCGTTTGGTTTGGTTTATTTTGTGAAGGCCGATTACCTATTCGAGGGATATAGGCCCCAGGGGTGTGCAGTTCATGGGGTCTTTCTGAGGGAACCTAACCCCTATATATGCAAGGTTTCCCAAGGTTAAAAGAAAACCGTGAAAACTCCGAACGGTTAGGCCTACGGGCGCGATTGGATTCGAACCCAGCATCTCCCATCTATCAGCTTTGAGAGCAGAACCTCTCAGCCATTGATGGGGCTTCAGTTTTTCGGAAACTTCCAGTCAGAAAGCTTAAAGATTGACCATTTTTTGTTTAATTTTTCTGCAATTTGTCTTATTTGGACTCCTTAGTATAACTGAAAAGACAGTTCTTGCTCGTGATTCTTTGCGCGTTGTTGTCAATATTATCGTATTAAAAATGGAAAGTAATACAGAATCATCCAAAATTTCCAGAACACATATGCCAATGTTTTGACGAACCTTCGTCCAATCCGAAGTTTTGTTATTGTATAATAAAATAATTCATATTGTGATTTCTTTGGAAAAATATATTTGTAGCAAAAAGACAAAGCCACTTCAAACGGCCAATTCTTTCCATGCAGAGTTTCCCCCAGGTTTAAAAAGGGGCAGGGCGCTACTTTTCTGAAAAGGGCACTTTTTACATTCTTCGGAGCACTTTTTTTATTTTTAAGGGCACTTTTATAGAGTTGAATCTAGAATGTAGTGGTCCAAAAAATCGTGAAAATACCGAAATTTCATCGAAGAGTCAGAAAAAATTCAAAACTTTCGTCAAAAATTGAAAAAAAAGGTAAATTTTGTTAAAAGATCGCGAAAAAAATGGCAGTTTTTGTTAAAAGATCGCGAAAAAAACGGCAGATTTTGCTAAAAAAATCGCAAAAAACAACAAATTTCGTGAAAAATATCGCTAAAAAAGGCACATTTCTTCAACAGATCTCGACTTATTGCCATTTTTGGACTTTAATTGCCGTTTTTTTTTTTCTAATCTTTTGACGAAATCTGTCGTTTTATTGTGATATTTTGACGAAAGTTGCCATTTTTCGTGATCTTTTGGCAAATTTTTCCATTTTTCGCGAATCTTTTAAAACAGTTTCGGTTTTATCGTGATTTTTGGATGAAATTTGTCGTTCTTTTCATTATCTTTTGAGGAAATCTGCCGCTTTTTCGGGATTTTGTGGCGAAATTAGCCATTTTTTCGCGAATCTTGCCGGAAATTTGTCGTTCTTTCGCGATTTTTTTTAACGAAATTTGCCGTTTTTTCGCGATCTTCTGACGAAATAATGCGTCTCGTGGGACGCGTAAGAGCTATTTTTTGCGTTCCGTCGCCGATTTTTTGCGTAATTTACGCGCTGTAGCGCGTCCACATCATCGCTGAAGGGCTGCGTTTTTTCAAATGTGGAGCAAGAAGGGCGCTATTTTTTTGAATGAGTGACAAGAGGGACAATAATAGTTTTTGGATTAGAGACAAGAAGGGCGCTAGTTTTTAAACTAAAGGGCAGGAGGGGCGGAGCGCCCTCCTGAAACCCTCTGGGGGAAACTCTGTCATGTATTAAAATAATGATAATTAACTAAAATAACTGTGTAATACTATTTTTAGATTTATGTTTTTTTTTTTTTTTTTTTTTTTTTAAGAAACCTCTGAATAACACCTACCTCTTAAGAGCGGTCATGTTCCACCGGTCCCATGAGTAACCATTATTAAGAGGTTACACTCTACCTTAAATTTATTTTCTTGGTTCCAGAGGTAAATTTAAGTATTTCTTGCAATATACATTGATTTAAATAAATGAATAAAACGAAAAAAATAGATCTATGTAAATTACCAATTATATGATTCATTTTTGTTTATTTGGTAACTGGTTTAAAGTGCATTGAAATTTATGTACATTCAAGTATTTTTTTTTTTCATGTATTAAAAAAAATTGCAAAATATCTTTAGATAAAATGCTTAGTTATTATTTATTTCACTGAATGAGTCAGTCACTTTCAAAGATAATTCTTTTGATGTGAGATTACCAGTGGCGTAGCTATGTTTGGCGCCCGTCTATGGCGCCCGGGGCCAGCAAGAAATTTTGCGCCCCCACCCCAATATAGATATATAACAATTTCTCTCAATTTGGCGCCCCTAGGCCACGGCGCCCGGGGCGGACGCCCCCCTTGCCCCCCCTTAGCTACGCCACTGGAGATTACATCATAACGCGGAAAAAAGTATTTCTGAATGCAGAAAATAAAACAAAGCATTGAAAGTAACAGTTTTGATTTATCATTTCTGATAAGGCGGATGATTATTATTGCTGTATGTATTTGCGTGGCAGAGGAGAGTAAGGAATTGCGTAATTTGTTTGTATAACAAGGAGATAAAACCTATACAACACAAACAAAATTTTGCAGATGTCATTTTAACTTATGATTTTTCATTAAGGCGCTTGAATTTAATTAAAACAAAATCGGATTTAATTGTGAACTTTTCATCTAATGTCATAAAAAATTGTATCTTTGAAAAGAAATTAAAAAAAAAACAGAAGGAAATTTTACTTTTCATGCATACGATTATATGGAACCGTCCATAAATGATGTGTACGCTGGGAGGCAGGGCCGTAGCTAGAAGTGAAAAACAGGGAGGGGGGGGGGGAGCTCATATTTTCTCTCTCTGTCTAATCTAACACAAAAAGATAAATTAGCGCATATTCATATTGTAGGTACTATGTTTCTTATTAAACTGCTATAATAACTTCCTTTTATGCTAAGAAAAGAATAGGATGATGAAAAATTCGAGTGTTTATCTAGTGCAATATTAAACATCATGTTAGCTCCATGTGTGCAAATAGAATGAGTAAATGTTGAAACACTTATTTTATTTACGATTTAGTATTTTCCCATAACTATGAAAGAGCTACAAAACTAAATTAGATTTGTAGACAAAATTTCAATTTTGATTTTCGCAACAGCAATTCATTTAGTGGCTTTGGAATCTAGGGAGAGTCAAAATGTTTTATGGGGGCTGAGTTTCTCTAGCAAGCCCCTTGCTACGGCCTTGTTTGGAGGTGAGGGAAGGTGTCGCAAAAATGGGACAGTTTATGACAGGGGGTGGGATGAGGGTAAGAAGAAGCGTGACATCGCACATTCTTGTTAAAATAAAAGCATTTAAAATCATCAGATTAACTTTTAAAGTTTTTTCTGAAATTACCAGAATTTCAGAGTATTTTTTAATCTGGCTAAAACAACTTTCATGTGATTTGTTTTTTCTTAATTGCTTTCTTTAAAAAAAAAAAAAAAAAGCATTCAGTGTAGGCTCTGAGAATATGATAACAGCAAATATTCTTAACTTAGAAGACACTTCTTGTCATACCCTTGAAACGACAAAAAATAAGTTTGATCCAGAGTAATTTCTATTTTATGATTTAGTTAATTTTATAAATGTTCATATTAATGTGACAAATATAATGTGAGGGAAGTTCCATTAAAAAAAACTAATCTTGAGGTTTCGTTTTAAAAATGAATCTGTTCTAAAATATTTTGTGTTCATAAAATAAAGATAAGATTAAAAGCCAAATGTATTAAAATTTCATTTCAAAATCCAAATTACTGCTGTTTTCAATTGCTCTTTCATATTAATAGTTTATTACTATCGTATATTATTACTAAAAATAAAACTATTTACTAAAAAATTACAATAAAAATGCATTAAAATTTTTCCGTTACAAGATTAACTGGTCTTTAAAAACCAAAAGACTAAAATCATACGTAAAACAGAAAATTATCCTGAGATCTTACAATCGCTAAAGTTTAACGCCTTTTCTGCTTTACATGCGATTTT
Organism: Maratus speculifer; assembly: GCA_964019185.1. Taxonomy (NCBI): domain Eukaryota; kingdom Metazoa; phylum Arthropoda; class Arachnida; order Araneae; family Salticidae; genus Maratus; species Maratus speculifer. The sequence goes on along the minus strand of OZ025290.1, from coordinate 46,539,153 downwards.
TAAGATATTTTGGTTTTTAAATTTAACCATTTAATCTTGTAACGTAAAATTTTTAATAAATTCTCTTTGCACCTTTTTATGTGCATTCGTAATTATGTAAATACATAGCACCTTAGTCGTCGTTCAGTCAGAATCCTTCATACTGTATATACAATACTAAACATACATTGAAGATTTTAAATAACCTTTATAAATTGCATGAAAATCGGAGTACTATTTTAAGGTAGTTAGACCGTAAACAGACAAACAGATAAACCGAATCCATAAACAATTTTCAATTTATTGGAAAGTATTAAAAAAATAGTTCAATTTAGGGGTGTGCAAGTATAACGTTATCAAATTTTGATAATTTTGGATTCCCTCCTCCCCTTGCGATATCATCGTTATTATCCCTCGAGCCCCTCCCCCCTCCCGGTAATGATATCGTTATCAAAGAGTAATTTTTTTAATTATTATTTTTTTAATTTTTTTTATTTTGTTTGGAGTGATATACTAAAATTGTTGCATTTATTTTTCGCGTATACTTTATCGATTCAAACGACAATAAGTCAATAAAATATCGCTTTATACCAAATGACACTTAAATTTAATAGTTTATATTTAAAAGTATTTTATAATTGCTTTTTGTTTATAATGCTGTTAATAAAGTCTTGTTGCATTTGCTCCGTACGGAGGAAGAATTGGAGGTAAAAAGAAATTTTTATTAACAAAACAAGTGGAGAACATTCTTTCTCTTTTATTTATCAGCAAACACAAGCTTCATTTAGAAGGTATTTCACTTACAATTTTTTGAACCGTGATTTTTTTGCATACATTTTGATTTCTTGAATAGGAAGTTCAAGTGCTTGAGTATTCAATATTTTAGAATTAAATAATTTTATAATAATTTAGTTATTTTAATTTAGAATTTTGTGATTTCATAAAATAAGATAACATACCGTTTTGAGCCAAATGCCACGCTACAGATAGAAAGAGAAAGTTTTGATTGGATCAAAAATAATATCTATATCAAAAGACAAGCTCCTCCCTCTCTCTCCTTAGAAATATCTTATGATATCATATGGCAGATCCCCCTCCCGCCAAATATGATAACGTTAATATGCACTGCTCCTTGAAAACGCGCACCATAACTGAAAACGTACTTCCAGCAATTATTGTTCTTGGTCTAGTGCAATCTATCTAGTAACAATAGTTGAATTATTAATAAGTTTCTTCTGCAGCCAAATTCTTTTATGCGTCCATGTAAATGAATGATAAATTGTATGCAGATCATATTCAACAATAATCGTCCTGTAGTGTACTTCAGTGTTATATAAAAATTTCAGCATGTTTAAATTGGTATAATATCATTAAAATACATCGCAAATGATTTTTTCCCATAGACTATAATGTAACGAAAGAATTTTGTGTGTCCCTATAAATGAACTGTTGATGCTACACTCTTCATTTTCAATACCGAACATGCTATAGTGATGTCCAATAACATCTATAAATTTCACAGTGTTTCATGGAAATCGAACTCTATTTAAGCGAGTTAAAGAACGAACAGATAAGCAGAACTAGACAGATAAGCAAACCGAAGTCATGAACACTTTTAAACTTGTTATACAGAGTTAAAAAAGAGATAAATAAGTGTTAAAATGGAAAAAAAAAGAAATAAATTAATTTAAATTCTAAATGAAAACGAATTTCATACAGTAAACAAATATATTTTCAAAAAGGGTCGTTTTCATTTTTGAATTTTAATCCTTTTAGGCAACGTGCACATGTGGCTCAATTTCGGGGGTATCGAGAATTTATTTACCGCTGAAAACTTTTCTTTTTTTTTGACGGTGCAATCGTTTTTTAAAAATTACGAATCTTAATACTTCCAAAAACTTTGCGCATATTGGAGACGATTTTTTTCCTACGCTAAAGTAACTAAACGAACGTATTTCAATATACCTGTAATATTTTTCAAGTTTCTCGTCAGACTAGATTTACATCACTTAGAACAATTTCGAAACGTTTTGACCAGTAGAAGTGAAAAAAAAAAAAAATATGAAAAATTTTTGATGAAAAGCGAAAACTAAAAACTTTACTTCCAAAAAGCGAGGTGTTTCGACTCATCTTTGATTGACTTTCGTTTATGTTTTCACTACGTATTCATAATTTTACCAAAATATTAAAGAGGGCTTGGATACAAGCATATTTATAATAGATTAAAATTTCATAAAAGTTGAAGAATAAGCACTATTTTTTTAAGTCACAAAACTCGAGGCAAGGGAAAAAAAAAGAAACAGCGAGAAAAAGGCATTTTTGTTTTACAACTTTATATCAATAATGTTTTTCGCGAAATTTTTAAGCGAACTGCAAAACTGTTACATTTATAACCCATAAAAATTTCAAAGAGTTCGGACAAAAAGTACTTTTTTAAAGCTATGGAACGACTCCACAGGAAAATAAAACAAGTTGGAAATTGCACGTGAAGCGTAGCAAATGAGGTGCGTTCGTACGATAACGAAGTTTTAAAAATATTCAGATCTTGGTGATATAGTAGAGCGTACTTCGGGTACAGTATAGTAATCGAAATCTTTGTTTTTCTGTAAATATGCAGGAAGTAATTTTTATTGCATCCCAGCAACGTATATCTTATTCATAAAATGTGAAATAGTTGAATATAATTAAAACATGCCCCAAACAATGTTTCCCCGTGTAGCATTATGTAGTGGAATACTTTTGTGTGGCCCTGTAATTTAATAATAAAAATTCTTTGCGTCACAGACTGTACAGAATGCAAATTTTAGTATATACTTGATAGATTCATGCCAATTCTATTATGCCCGAATGAGTGTAACATCATTAAAATGCATTTAAAAAAATTTCCATTGACCATAACGTAATGGAATACTTTTGATTGTCCCTGTAAATGATCTATGCATCCGACTTTCATAACATTTGAAATGACTCGACAAAATTACGCAATAATTATATGTTTTAAATTTCAAACGATTAAAATGCATTTGAAACTTTTTTCCCCATTGACCGTAATGAAACGGAATCCTTTTGATTGTCCCTGTAATTGGTCTATGCATCCGATTTTCATAAAATTTGAAATGACTCGACAAAATTATGTTATAATTATGTATTTTAAATTTCAAACGATTCGGTTGGATAGTTTTTGCATTGTTATATGCGGACAGACGGACGGACTGAGCGACAACAATAGGTGCTACGTATTTACATATTTACGAACGCACCTAGAAAGGGCTTCTTACAGGTGCATTTACCAGTTTAAAAAATATATTGTTTTCGCAATTTTTTCATCTTTGACCTGTAACTGAACTACTTGTTTTACTCTTAATTTTTTCATTATCATTAAGAGACATATTGAAATATTTCCTGTCTAATATTGCACGCAATAAATCGCACATGACGAAATTTCCAAATCCGGGCCAGATCCCAAAAGAAAAAAAAAATCGCCACGATCCTTGCCGTTCCGTAGAAAGAATCGTATATTTTATCGAACCGGCCCAATATAATAACTAAAAGTTCGACTCAAACCTGGTCGGCCCAAGTAAACTTCAACAAAACACTGATTTTTACTCGTACGGAGGAGTTCTGTCTAAAAAAAACTTTTTTTTCATGATTCTTTTTTTTCTTTATTTATGCAAAAGTGCCGTAGACTGCGATATTTAAGTTTTTAAACCTCTGTTTGCTGTATGTAAATGTTTCAGTTATTATTGATATTATTAACCTGTAGTCCATGTAATGAAGACACAAAAATATGAAAAACTGTATTCAGTAAAATCTTCTAATACGGAATCTCATAGGAAAGAAAAGAAAATTTGTTATAGATAAGCTCCCTTTCTAGCATGTGTAAATGTATTATATGTTTTTTTCTCGCGTATTATTGTATTTATTTTGCAATTAGGAACACATTTTGCAGTTTAAAATAAGATTCCGTTATAAGCAAGTTATTTCTTATACGTTTAACTATATTTCAATCTTAAAATATTTTAATAAGCCCAGACAATGCTTTAAACAGAAAAAAAATTAATGTTTAATTGATGAATAAAGGCATTTTAAAAACAGATTTGGCCACGCCGAGAAATGTTTTTTAAACGGGATGGCTCAAACCCGGACTGAATATTTTGGTCCGTAAAAATTAGGTAGAAAATATATTCCGAAATAGAATGGAGAAAAATAGGTTACAATGGCGGATCTAAGGGGGGGGGGGGCGATGGGGCGATCGCCCCCCCCCCCCCCTTGAGCCCAATAAAGAATCTGCAGAACGACATTAGATGCCCGCATGGAAAATTTGTTTGTCCTAAACTCGAGACCGGGGCGACCCGGGTCGAGTCGCGCCAACTTTAATTTATTATACTGGGACTGGGTCAGGTCTTATTTTTTTCTGCAAAGCTGGATCGAGCCACACCGTTTTTTCCAGGTCGGGTCCGGCGTAGATTTCCTTCCTATTAGAGATATACACGGGCCAAAATTTTCAAGCCCAGGTTCCGTCTGGTATAAAGGCTAAACGCTCGATCTGGGATCGACACAGCTCGTATGCTCTGGCGGTTCTAAGTGGCGAAGGGAGGGGGCGAGGTCTCCCCTCCTTTTGGGCTAATTGTCCCCTCCCCCCTTGGGCTTATAAAGGATTTCCAAAGTGACATTATGCATCCTCACAAGAAATAACTTGGGGCGAACCTCGAGCCCATCACGTCCAGGCACGCAGGTTGCGCCAGTTTAAGTCCACGAGACTCGGACTGGGTAAGGTTTTTTCTCATTTTGAATCGGGCCGTGTCCTGTTCTTGTTCTTTTCGCAGATTCGGGTTGGGTTAGGGTTCTTTTTCTTCCAGACCGAGCCTGGTCTGGATTTTATTTTTCCTAGAAGTTTGCATTGAGCAAAATTTCCAGGTCGTGGCTCGGCCCAGAATAAAAGCAAAATATTCAGTACGTCTCTGATCTAGATAGTATGATAAACATTACTGGCTCGACAGCGACCCATGCACTCCTCTAAATTCTTTCCCATGAGCCCAAGTTGGGTTGAAAACTTTTTTACTTGTTAATCGTAAAAATTATTAAACAGAGAAAAGCGAATTTCATCAAATATCGGCAAATAAGGGCAAACTTCATTAAAGAAACGCGAATTTCGTCAGAGGGTTGCGAAAGAAACACGAATTTCTTCAAAAGGTCGCAAAAAACCTTAAATTTTGTGAAAGGATCACGGAGAAAACGTGAATTTCTTCAAAGGATCATATTCACGGATAAATGCGAATTTCGTAAAGTAATCGCGATCAAAACTGCGAATCAACTATTCTCACAAGAGTAAAAACCGAATCTGTAACTGACTCAAATCCGAAATATATAACTATCTGCCCGATGTGCTAAGCGCAGCTAAAAAGTAAAAGTCAACTCGACCAATAGCAAAATATAGTTGTTAAATCAGACCCAGACTCGACCCGAAGGAAAAAAATCCGAAATTAAGTTGACCTGCATAGAAAACAGTAGAAGTTAACCGGATCCAAACGCGACCCACAACAAAAAGTAAAAATAAACCCGACCTGCAGCATAAAATCATCCAAAATCAGCCAACCGGACATCAAATTTTGTGAAATGATCGCGGAGAAATCACGAATTTCTTCAAACGATCGTGAAACAGACGCACATTTTGTACAAAGATTGCGAAAAAGAACGGACATTTTACCAAAGGACTCACCCCAATCGAAAAGGGGTCAACCCGAACCCTTCTCTCAAAAGTAAGAACCAAATCCTAAACTGCCCCAAATGCGCTAAGCACAGCTAAAAAGTCAACCCGACCAACAACAAAATGTAGTAGTCGAACGGACCCAAATCCGATTCAAAATCAAAAAATTAGAAATTAACTCGAACCTATCAAAGAGTAGAAGTCAATTGGATCCAATCACGACCCAAGTAAAAATTTCCCCGACCAGAAACAAAAAATGGAAGCTAACTGGACCCAAACACGACCGTATTAGAAATTAGCCCGACCAGACACAAAAAATGGAAGCTAATTGGACCCAAACACGACCCAAGTAGAAATTAACCTGACCAGGGGCAAAAAATGGAAGCTAACCGGACCCAAACCTGACCCACAGCAAAGAAGTAGACGAAACACGACCCGCATTAAAAAAAATGAGCTCCGATCCGTGCATTAGACTTGATTTTCCGAATTTTTAAAATCGCTCCCCCCCCCCCCCTTGAGGACTCTCGAGATCCGCCCTTGATAGGTTAGGCCCGCTCTAGTCCTTCCTGATTCTCCAGGGAAAAAAATAAGGCCCAAGCTCGGCCCGGAAAGAAGAGTGACTTAGGTCCGGCCTTCAAAAAAATATCCGAGTCTTCAAAGAGCCGAGTATCCGAGCCTTCAAAAAAGTAAGGCTCGGACTAAGCCACACGGAATGTAGAGAGTGAAAATCGGCTTGGTCTGGCTCTGGCCGCGGGCCCAATTCGAGCTTTGGGCCCAGACCTGGCCCGTGCAAATCTCTATTGCATTTATTGTATTATCACAATAAAATTATTGACAAATTAGGATGATGAAAAATTCGAGTGTTTATCTAGTGCAATATTAAACATCATGTTAGCTCCATGTGTGCAAATAGAATGAGTAAATGTTGAAACACTTATTTTATTTACGATTTAGTATTTTCCCATAACTATGAAAGAGCTACAAAACTAAATTAGATTTGTAGACAAAATTTCAATTTTGATTTTCGCAACAGCAATTCATTTAGTGGCTTTGGAATCTAGGGAGAGTCAAAATGTTTTATGGGGGCTGAGTTTCTCTAGCAAGCCCCTTGCTACGGCCTTGTTTGGAGGTGAGGGAAGGTGTCGCAAAAATGGGACAGTTTATGACAGGGGGTGGGATGAGGGTAAGAAGAAGCGTGACATCGCACATTCTTGTTAAAATAAAAGCATTTAAAATCATCAGATTAACTTTTAAAGTTTTTTCTGAAATTACCAGAATTTCAGAGTATTTTTTAATCTGGCTAAAACAACTTTCATGTGATTTGTTTTTTCTTAATTGCTTTCTTTAAAAAAAAAAAAAAAAAGCATTCAGTGTAGGCTCTGAGAATATGATAACAGCAAATATTCTTAACTTAGAAGACACTTCTTGTCATACCCTTGAAACGACAAAAAATAAGTTTGATCCAGAGTAATTTCTATTTTATGATTTAGTTAATTTTATAAATGTTCATATTAATGTGACAAATATAATGTGAGGGAAGTTCCATTAAAAAAAACTAATCTTGAGGTTTCGTTTTAAAAATGAATCTGTTCTAAAATATTTTGTGTTCATAAAATAAAGATAAGATTAAAAGCCAAATGTATTAAAATTTCATTTCAAAATCCAAATTACTGCTGTTTTCAATTGCTCTTTCATATTAATAGTTTATTACTATCGTATATTATTACTAAAAATAAAACTATTTACTAAAAAATTACAATAAAAATGCATTAAAATTTTTCCGTTACAAGATTAACTGGTCTTTAAAAACCAAAAGACTAAAATCATACGTAAAACAGAAAATTATCCTGAGATCTTACAATCGCTAAAGTTTAACGCCTTTTCTGCTTTACATGCGATTTTTAAGATATTTTGGTTTTTAAATTTAACCATTTAATCTTGTAACGTAAAATTTTTAATAAATTCTCTTTGCACCTTTTTATGTGCATTCGTAATTATGTAAATACATAGCACCTTAGTCGTCGTTCAGTCAGAATCCTTCATACTGTATATACAATACTAAACATACATTGAAGATTTTAAATAACCTTTATAAATTGCATGAAAATCGGAGTACTATTTTAAGGTAGTTAGACCGTAAACAGACAAACAGATAAACCGAATCCATAAACAATTTTCAATTTATTGGAAAGTATTAAAAAAATAGTTCAATTTAGGGGTGTGCAAGTATAACGTTATCAAATTTTGATAATTTTGGATTCCCTCCTCCCCTTGCGATATCATCGTTATTATCCCTCGAGCCCCTCCCCCCTCCCGGTAATGATATCGTTATCAAAGAGTAATTTTTTTAATTATTATTTTTTTAATTTTTTTTATTTTGTTTGGAGTGATATACTAAAATTGTTGCATTTATTTTTCACGTATACTTTATCGATTCAAACGACAATAAGTCAATAAAATATCGCTTTATACCAAATGACACTTAAATTTAATAGTTTATATTTAAAAGTATTTTATAATTGCTTTTTGTTTATAATGCTGTTAATAAAGTCTTGTTGCATTTGCTCCGTACGGAGGAAGAATTGGAGGTAAAAAGAAATTTTTATTAACAAAACAAGTGGAGAACATTCTTTCTCTTTTATTTATCAGCAAACACAAGCTTCATTTAGAAGGTATTTCACTTACAATTTTTTGAACCGTGATTATTTTGCATACATTTTGATTTCTTGAATAGGAAGTTCAAGTGCTTGAGTATTCAATATTTTAGAATTAAATAATTTTATAATAATTTAGTTATTTTAATTTAGAATTTTGTGATTTCATAAAATAAGATAACATACCGTTTTGAGCCAAATGCCACGCTACAGATAGAAAGAGAAAGTTTTGATTGGATCAAAAATAATATCTACAGGGTGCGGCAGGTATTTGAGAACAAAGTTATCTCTGCAGACAAACAGGAATAAATACTAACGAAAGAACATTTATTAACTTTGACATTATATACAGTTGATCATATGTACATTAAATAATATTATTCAATAAAACCTCCTTCAGCTGCAATAACAGCTTCTACACGGTGTCGAAACCGACGGCAGGCAGCAATCAGATGATTTTTGTTAATATTCGCCATTGCATCCACAATGGCTGTTTTGAGAGACGATATTGTGCTATGAGGATGTTTATTAGAGTCTCTTTCAACAACGCCCCATACATAATAATCCATTGGATTAACATCTGGGGAGCTGGGAGGCCACAAGTTTGGGGTGATGTGATCGTGAAAATTCTCCGCCATCCATTCTTGAGTTGTATGAGCTGTGTGAGATGGTGCAGAGTCTTGTTGGAAAACATACGGCCTCTCCTGTGCTACAGTAGTAATCCAGGGCATCACAACCGTGTTCAGAACCTCAGTGTAAGCAGCGGCGTTGACTCTAACACCTTGGTCAAAAAAATGTGGCGGCATCACATCTCCTTTGCTGCTAACGACCCCCAAAACCATCACAGAGGCTGGAAACTTTGTGTGCATGACGGTAGGAACCTCCTCGGGTGTTTTACATATCCAGCGATCATTTTTTCGGTTTGTCTTCTGGTCCTGCACAAAGTTTTTTTCATCAGAAAAAAACCACAGCATTCCCGGTTCCTCTGGATGTTTTAATTTAATCAGGAGACGTTTGGCTCTAATCAGACGGTTCTCTCTGGTCTTTTTAGACAAGAACTGTCCTCTCCGCATGACATAGGACTTGTATCGAAGGTCTTCATGAACCACTCGTCGAATGGTGGCCTCATTAACTCCCAATTCCTTACCCAGTGCTCTGATTGACTTCCCAGGATCATTATCGATGTTAACTTGAACTTGGCTCACAAATTCTGGTGTCCTGATAATGTCAGATCGCTGACAATGTCGTTTCCTGTGAGTAATTTGCGCCACATCACCCTTGGAAGCCTCCAGTTCTTTCCGTACTTTGAAAACAAATGATCGGGCGACTTTCAGAAATGTGGCAATTTCTAAATCGGAGTGCCCTGCAACCAAGGAAACAATAACAGCGTGCCGCTTCATTTCTTGCGTTAGGTTAGACTCTGACATACTTACCTGCAACAGAAAAAAAATTGTAACTATAACCTTCTGAAAAATATTTAACCTATAATGCGTGTTCTCAAATACCTGCCGCACCCTGTATATCAAAAGACAAGCTCCTCCCTCTCTCTCTTTAGAAATATCTTATGATATCATATGGCAGATCCCCCTCCCGCCAAATATGATAACGTTAATATGCACTGCTCCTTGAAAACGCGCACCATAACTGAAAACGTACTTCCAGCAATTATTGTTCTTGGTCTAGTGCAATCTATCTAGTAACAATAGTTGAATTATTAATAAGTTTCTTCTGCAGCCAAATTCTTTTATGCGTCCATGTAAATGAATGATAAATTGTATGCAGATCATATTCAACAATAATCGTCCTGTAGTGTACTTCAGTGTTATATAAAAATTTCAGCATGTTTAAATTGGTATAATATCATTAAAATACATCGCAAATGATTTTTTCCCATAGACTATAATGTAACGAAAGAATTTTGTGTGTCCCTATAAATGAACTGTTGATGCTACACTCTTCATTTTCAATACCGAACATGCTATAGTGATGTCCAATAACATCTATAAATTTCACAGTGTTTCATGGAAATCGAACTCTATTTAAGCGAGTTAAAGAACGAACAGATAAGCAGAACTAGACAGATAAGCAAACCGAAGTCATGAACACTTTTAAACTTGTTATACAGAGTTAAAAAAGAGATAAATAAGTGTTAAAATGGGAAAAAAAAAGAAATAAATTAATTTAAATTCTAAATGAAAACGAATTTCATACAGTAAACAAATATATTTTCAAAAAGGGTCGTTTTCATTTTTGAATTTTAATCCTTTTAGGCAACGTGCACATGTGGCTCAATTTCGGGGGTATCGAGAATTTATTTACCGCTGAAAACTTTTCTTTTTTTTTGACGGTGCAATCGTTTTTTAAAAATTACGAATCTTAATACTTCCAAAAACTTTGCGCATATTGGAGACGATTTTTTTCCTACGCTAAAGTAACTAAACGAACGTATTTCAATATACCTGTAATATTTTTCAAGTTTCTCGTCAGACTAGATTTACATCACTTAGAACAATTTCGAAACGTTTTGACCAGTAGAAGTGAAAAAAAAAAAAAAAATATGAAAAATTTTTGATGAAAAGCGAAAACTAAAAACTTTACTTCCAAAAAGCGAGGTGTTTCGACTCATCTTTGATTGACTTTCGTTTATGTTTTCACTACGTATTCATAATTTTACCAAAATATTAAAGAGGGCTTGGATACAAGCATATTTATAATAGATTAAAATTTCATAAAAGTTGAAGAATAAGCACTATTTTTTTAAGTCACAAAACTCGAGGCAAGGGAAAAAAAAAGAAACAGCGAGAAAAAGGCATTTTTGTTTTACAACTTTATATCAATAATGTTTTTCGCGAAATTTTTAAGCGAACTGCAAAACTGTTACATTTATAACCCATAAAAATTTCAAAGAGTTCGGACAAAAAGTACTTTTTTAAAGCTATGGAACGACTCCACAGGAAAATAAAACAAGTTGGAAATTGCACGTGAAGCGTAGCAAATGAGGTGCGTTCGTACGATAACGAAGTTTTAAAAATATTCAGATCTTGGTGATATAGTAGAGCGTACTTCGGGTACAGTATAGTAATCGAAATCTTTGTTTTTCTGTAAATATGCAGGAAGTAATTTTTATTGCATCCCAGCAACGTATATCTTATTCATAAAATGTGAAATAGTTGAATATAATTAAAACATGCCCCAAACAATGTTTCCCCGTGTAGCATTATGTAGTGGAATACTTTTGTGTGGCCCTGTAATTTAATAATAAAAATTCTTTGCGTCACAGACTGTACAGAATGCAAATTTTAGTATATACTTGATAGATTCATGCCAATTCTATTATGCCCGAATGAGTGTAACATCATTAAAATGCATTTAAAAAAATTTCCATTGACCATAACGTAATGGAATACTTTTGATTGTCCCTGTAAATGATCTATGCATCCGACTTTCATAACATTTGAAATGACTCGACAAAATTACGCAATAATTATATGTTTTAAATTTCAAACGATTAAAATGCATTTGAAACTTTTTTCCCCATTGACCGTAATGAAACGGAATCCTTTTGATTGTCCCTGTAATTGGTCTATGCATCCGATTTTCATAAAATTTGAAATGACTCGACAAAATTATGTTATAATTATGTATTTTAAATTTCAAACGATTCGGTTGGATAGTTTTTGCATTGTTATATGCGGACAGACGGACGGACTGAGCGACAACAATAGGTGCTACGTATTTACATATTTACGAACGCACCTAGAAAGGGCTTCTTACAGGTGCATTTACCAGTTTAAAAAATATATTGTTTTCGCAATTTTTTCATCTTTGACCTGTAACTGAACTACTTGTTTTACTCTTAATTTTTTCATTATCATTAAGAGACATATTGAAATATTTCCTGTCTAATATTGCACGCAATAAATCGCACATGACGAAATTTCCAAATCCGGGCCAGATCCCAAAAGAAAAAAAAAATCGCCACGATCCTTGCCGTTCCGTAGAAAGAATCGTATATTTTATCGAACCGGCCCAATATAATAACTAAAAGTTCGACTCAAACCTGGTCGGCCCAAGTAAACTTCAACAAAACACTGATTTTTACTCGTACGGAGGAGTTCTGTCTAAAAAAAACTTTTTTTTCATGATTCTTTTTTTTCTTTATTTATGCAAAAGTGCCGTAGACTGCGATATTTAAGTTTTTAAACCTCTGTTTGCTGTATGTAAATGTTTCAGTTATTATTGATATTATTAACCTGTAGTCCATGTAATGAAGACACAAAAATATGAAAAACTGTATTCAGTAAAATCTTCTAATACGGAATCTCATAGGAAAGAAAAGAAAATTTGTTATAGATAAGCTCCCTTTCTAGCATGTGTAAATGTATTATATGTTTTTTTCTCGCGTATTATTGTATTTATTTTGCAATTAGGAACACATTTTGCAGTTTAAAATAAGATTCCGTTATAAGCAAGTTATTTCTTATACGTTTAACTATATTTCAATCTTAAAATATTTTAATAAGCCCAGACAATGCTTTAAACAGAAAAAAAATTAATGTTTAATTGATGAATAAAGGCATTTTAAAAACAGATTTGGCCACGCCGAGAAATGTTTTTTAAACGGGATGGCTCAAACCCGGACTGAATATTTTGGTCCGTAAAAATTAGGTAGAAAATATATTCCGAAATAGAATGGAGAAAAATAGGTTACAATGGCGGATCTAAGGGGGGGGGGGGGCGATGGGGCGATCGCCCCCCCCCCCCCTTGAGCCCAATAAAGAATCTGCAGAACGACATTAGATGCCCGCATGGAAAATTTGTTTGTCCTAAACTCGAGACCGGGGCGACCCGGGTCGAGTCGCGCCAACTTTAATTTATTATACTGGGACTGGGTCAGGTCTTATTTTTTTCTGCAAAGCTGGATCGAGCCACACCGTTTTTTCCAGGTCGGGTCCGGCGTAGATTTCCTTCCTATTAGAGATATACACGGGCCAAAATTTTCAAGCCCAGGTTCCGTCTGGTATAAAGGCTAAACGCTCGATCTGGGATCGACACAGCTCGTATGCTCTGGCGGTTCTAAGTGGCGAAGGGAGGGGGCGAGGTCTCCCCTCCTTTTGGGCTAATTGTCCCCTCCCCCCTTGGGCTTATAAAGGATTTCCAAAGTGACATTATGCATCCTCACAAGAAATAACTTGGGGCGAACCTCGAGCCCATCACGGCCAGGCACGCAGGTTGCGCCAGTTTAAGTCCACGAGACTCGGACTGGGTAAGGTTTTTTCTCATTTTGAATCGGGCCGTGTCCTGTTCTTGTTTTTTTCGCAGATTCGGGTGGGGTTAGGGTTCTTTTTCTTCCAGACCGAGCCTGGTCTGGATTTTATTTTTCCTAGAAGTTTGCATTGAGCAAAATTTCCAGGTCGTGGCTCTGCCCAGAATAAAAGCAAAATATTCAGTACGTCTCTGATCTAGATAGTATGATAAACATTACTGGCTCGACAGCGACCCATGCACTCCTCTAAATTCTTTCCCATGAGCCCAAGTTGGGTTGAAAACTTTTTTACTTGTTAATCGTAAAAATTATTAAACAGAGAAAAGCGAATTTCATCAAATATCGGCAAATAAGGGCAAACTTTATTAAAGAAACGCGAATTTCGTCAGAGGGTTGCGAAAGAAACACGAATTTCTTCAAAAGGTCGCAAAAAACCTTAAATTTTGTGAAAGGATCACGGAGAAAACGTGAATTTCTTCAAAGGATCATATTCACGGATAAATGCGAATTTCGTAAAGTAATCGCGATCAAAACTGCGAATCAACTATTCTCACAAGAGTAAAAACCGAATCTGTAACTGACTCAAATCCGAAATATATAACAATCTGCCCGATGTGCTAAGCGCAGCTAAAAAGTAAAAGTCAACTCGACCAATAGCAAAATATAGTTGTTAAATCAGACCCAGACTCGACCCGAAGGAAAAAATCCGAAATTAAGTTGACCTGCATAGAAAACAGTAGAAGTTAAACGGATCCAAACGCGACCCACAACAAAAAGTAAAAATAAACCCGACCTGCAGCATAAAATCATCCAAAATCAGCCAACCGGACATCAAATTTTGTGAAATGATCGCGGAGAAATCACGAATTTCTTCAAACGATCGTGAAACAGACGCACATTTTGTACAAAGATTGCGAAAAAGAACGGACATTTTACCAAAGGACTCACCCCAATCGAAAAGGGGTCAACCCGAACCCTTCTCTCAAAAGTAAGAACCAAATCCTAAACTGCCCCAAATGCGCTAAGCACAGCTAAAAAGTCAACCCGACCAACAACAAAATGTAGTAGTCGAACGGACCCAAATCCGATTCAAAATCAAAAAATTAGAAATTAACTCGAACCTATCAAAGAGTAGAAGTCAATTGGATCCAATCACGACTCAAGTAAAAATTTCCCCGACCAGAAACAAAAAATGGAAGCTAACTGGACCCAAACACGACCGTATTAGAAATTAGCCCGACCAGACACAAAAAATGGAAGCTAATTGGACCCAAACACGACCCAAGTAGAAATTAACCTGACCAGGGGCAAAAAATGGAAGCTAACCGGACCCAAACCTGACCCACAGCAAAGAAGTAGACGAAACACGACCCGCATTAAAAAAAATGAGCTCCGATCCGTGCATTAGACTTGATTTTCCGAATTTTTAAAATCGCTCCCCCCCCCCCCCCTTGAGGACTCTCGAGATCCGCCCTTGATAGGTTAGGCCCGCTCTAGTCCTTCCTGATTCTCCAGGGAAAAAAATAAGGCCCAAGCTCGGCCCGGAAAGAAGAGTGACTAGGTCCGGCCTTCAAAAAAATATCCGAGTCTTCAAAGAGCCGAGTATCCGAGCCTTCAAAAAAGTAAGGCTCGGACGAAGCCACACGGAATGTAGAGAGTGAAAATCGGCTTGGTCTGGCTCTGGCCGCGGGCCCAATTCGAGCTTTGGGCCCAGACCTGGCCCGTGCAAATCTCTATTGCATATATTGTATTATCACAATAAAATTATTGACTTGATAGATTTTCAATGAGAACGTTAAAAGTATTACTCAGCTTTCCACGATTCTTTATAATAGTTAATAGCATTACATTTCGAACGTACTTGGAAAAACATAAGCAATAAGAAGTGAAACTTTTTATGGGTCTTTCCAGTCAATCAAGGAACATTTTGTTTTGTAATTCTCGAAGCTGCAGTAAGATTTATAACATTATTTTTGTAACCATGTAGAATAAATGCTTCCGGAATAGTTATACATCCTGTTCACTAACAATATTTATCATACCATTAATTGAAAGAAATGTGTTTATATTAACTAGCAGAAACGAATTCAAGGACTAAACTAAGTGGAAAATATTTCCTTGTTTCGAATCTTTCATTTGCGGTTTGCAGAACCGCAAAGTTTGAAATCTATAAAAATGTATTATGTGTAAAAATGTATTTTCAAAATACAAAATACTTGGAAAAAGTATTACAAAATTCATTACTAAAATACTTTCGTTTAGTTGAGTTAAAATACAAAATACAAATGTATTTTGAAAATGTATTTCAAATACATGTATTTTCGATACTGCCCAACTCTGCGTTCTCCCTATTCCACGAGTCTTCGCAAAAGCTGCTTCCATACATTCGATTTTCAATGTTTTCTATCAATTTCATTTTTTCCACAATAGTCAAATTTTTCGTTTTGCTGGCATATTTTATTCACAAGTGACAATTAGCAAATAAACAAAAACTTAACACACAACGAAAAATAATGAAAAATACAAAAAACTAAAAACTGATTTAATTTTTTTCTGGACGGATTTAATTTTTCTCATGCATCAGTTCTCATGAGAAACGATCGCAAGAAGTGATGGTATGTTTTCCAAAAATTGGTATCTAGTGTGACAGTTGAGGGAAAAATTCCTAGAGCTTTGGAAACTCTTACCGACAGGGAAAAGTCTCGAGGATGGACGAACAGAAAGATTTTTCGGCGAGCATTTTACAAAACACGATCGCTCATTCCTGCTTGTTCGGTAAACAGGTTTTTCAACGGGGTTATTTAGTTTCTTGTTCCGTTCCTATTGGTCAGTTGATCAGAGCTGAATGAATGACCAACATTTTCCATGCAATGCGGGAAATGTTCGGTAAGCAAAAACAGCGAGCAGATTCTCCTCGATATCAAGGTTAGGCAACTTTTTGCTCACTGTAACGTTGTGTTGGGGGGAAAGTTCTGCGAAAAGAGTACGTGTGATACCGCTATAAGGCACCGTTTAAAAGGAAAAACTCACTACCCCATTCTACAGGTATAAAAATGTCAACTGATCCTTTTTTACCATACGGAAATTTGTAATTGTGGATTTTAAAACAAGCATGGAGATTCAACGATTGGAAAAAGGACGGACTAGAAGGAAAATGTAACTCCTTCAATATCTCCATCCACCTCTTTCAAAAGCTATTACAGATGAAAAGTAGCGTATGACCAATACAAAGAAGCTGACAATTTAAACAGTTGAATGACATGTCTATTCCGTACATTACACTCTGAGAAGGGAAAGGAAAAATCATAAAATTATAATCAACTAGCAGCCTTCGCCCGCTACGCTGGTCAGTTTTTCTAAAGAAGCTTTGAATCAAACGAAATTTTTAAATCATATTAATTTTCAGTTTTATGTCATATTTTAGACTGTCTATAATCGGTGAAGAATCAGTCATCTAAAGACATAGTCAATTTAAAAAATGTGAAGTATCTCACGAACTACTGGATTTAAAAGAAATTGCTTAGTACCACGGTAGCTAGAATACACGGTAGGTATCACAAGGAAATGCGCAGTAGCCTTTTTCTGCTCTGACGTCATCTGGACACCAGAGCGCAATAATCTCTCCCACGCTCGCCCTTTTCCTTAGTACTGGTCAGTGGTCAGTTAAGCATTTTTTTAGTTATCTTCGAGATCAATGTATGCGTATGCTGCTATTTTTTCCTTTCTGATTGAATTTTTTACTTGCTGATCATGGTTTGCTGGTTGTAGTAATCACGATTGACAGCAAAAGGAATTAAATATTAAGTTCCATAGATTTCCGAAGGACAGAGAAATTAGATTGAAATGGATTAATAATTGTCGACGAGCCGATTCGTTTTCTGTGCATATAGCCCGAGTGTGTTCGGCCCATTTTGATAAAAATGATTATTTGCGAGATTTGAAGAGCGAACTGTTAAATCTTCCCAAGAAATTTAGTCTCAAAGCAGATGCAGTTCCTCATTTAAATTTGCCTGTAGCTTTAAATCATGACATGCTTAATGATGATCGGAGAATGCGAGTAGAAAAGCGCAATGTTCGCAAAGAAATGAAAGAACTTTTATCAATAACTAATGATAGAGGTAATGCTGAAAATCTTCTAAATAATGAAGAAATAAATGTAGAAAAAAACAAAAAATTGTAAATGTGATAATGAAAAATTACGTACTGCTATAGAATCTTTGGAAAAAGAAAACCAGCAATCGAATGTCTTTCAGGTGTTAAAAAATATAATAAAAAATAAATATGCATTTTGATGACTATGTAGTCATGACGTTTGTAAGAACTCGGACTTTCATTAGAATGAAAGCCTTGAATAAACGAAATATGAAAAAAAAAATTAAGCGTAATATAAACGGAGAGAGGAAAAATGTGAAGAAAATGAAAAAAAAAAAAAAAAAAAAAAAAAAAAATTGTACAGTAATTTTTAGCAAAAAGATTTATGAAAATTCTATTTTTAAGAAATGTATATAAAATAAATTTAATGCTATGTTAACTAATCAAGTCAATTTGTAAAATATGTATATAATCTGTAAAATATTGAGTGTGTAGAATATGTTTAAAACGAAAAATGAAAAAATAAATAAGCGCGTAATCTGAAAGAAGAAAGAACAAATTTAAAGAAAATTGTACAACAGTGTTAAAAACAAGATCCATGAAAATTTAAGAAATATGTGTACATAAAGCAATTCAATGATGTATTAACCAAGTCAATTTGTATAATGTGTTTATAATGTACAAAATACTGAGTTGTGTCTAATGCGTGTAAGGCATACAATAGTTCCATTTGTTCAAGATTCAAGATTAACGAATTTTAGTTTGCCAAGGGGTTTTTTTTTCGTATCACAGGTCTATATGGCCTAAGCATGTAAAAACCTCTTTCCCTTAAACAAACAAACAAACAAAAAAAAAAAAAGAGTGACCTGCGAAATGGTGGAAGAGGTTGACGTTCCTTCGAAGGCTT
The DNA here is from genome assembly GCA_964019185.1 of Maratus speculifer. Lineage (NCBI taxonomy): Eukaryota > Metazoa > Arthropoda > Arachnida > Araneae > Salticidae > Maratus > Maratus speculifer. The sequence continues at coordinate 46,520,548 of OZ025290.1, read as the reverse complement.
TTTACTAACATTCCACCGGCCATTAAAGAAAATTAAGGTTTGGTAATATAGAAGAGAAAATCTGTATTTTTTTCTTCCTTTTGTGTGCCTACTCGGTTTAAAAGTTAGAATATTTGATCAAAAGATTTAAACTAGCTCAGACACAGTAATATTGAGATTCCCCTCACCTTAAAAAGTTCTATCCAAAATCGTTCTGCCAAATAACATGGTATTTATCTAATAAATCATCCATTTCCCCTTTCCCCCCTAAAAATTCTATGTGCCATTCAAAATGCTATTAACATATTCGCAAAATAATAATAATAATAATATTTTTTAATGTACGACAGTTGTCATTAAATTTTTCCTTATCGAAATATTTTAATATTTAAAACTAAATTTATACTACATTAGTTGATGAGTAATAAATGTATGTTTTATTCCATGATATTTTACAAATTAAAAGAATTAAGTCAGTTTATAATAATGCATATATGTTGTATATATAAATTAAATATATATATATATATATATGAATATAATAATAAAAATTCAATTTCTTATAAATATACATAATGGGAAAAATATATTTATCATCAAAGATGAAATATTGGAGCACTTAATTGAAAACAATTGCTCCCGATAATAAAAAGTCAGCATAAACAACACTATTCAGAGGTCTCGGAGACGAACGTGGTGTCCAGCTGACGTCATCAGTAAGAAGGAAGATGCGCGTGATACCTACCGTTTAATTCTAGTTACCGTGCTTAGTACCATTCGATTCAGCATGAAAAAATACACTTAAATATGTCATCAGTTGAAAAATAAGTATAAAAGTCCATTTTTAAGGAATTCTTTTAAAGTTCGTTCCTTTTTTTACCCCCCTTAGAAGTGAAATTTTCGAAAATCCCTTCTTAGCGGCATTCGATGCTATTAGAAGTATTTTTACCCCAATTTTCAAGATTTTTGTTTCGGTAGATTTTATTGTTCTGTGATTAATACGAAATCCAGACTTTCTTTTATATATATAGATAAGGATTGAAAATTTCAGGTTTTTTCGCCGAAGACATCGCCAATTTAGGAAAGTGCGAAATATCTCACGAACTACTGGATTTAAAAGAAATTGCTTAGTACCATTCGATTTAGAATGAAAAAATACACTGAAATATGTTATAAGTTGAAAAATAAGTATTAAATCCGATTTTTAAGGATTTTTTAAAAGTTCGTTCCTTTTTTTACCCCCCTTAGAAGTGGAATTTTCTAAAACCCCTTCTTAGCGACACTCGATGTTATCAGAAGTATTTTTTACTCAATTTTCAAGACTTTAGGTTCGGCAGATTTTTTTGTGCTGTGATTAATACGAAATCCAGACTTTCTTTTATATATATAGATTTACCAATAAAATGGGAGACAAAAATTGACAATATATCCGATAGAAGCCATTACAAACTGACCATATAGGCTGTGTGTTTTAACACATAATACCTATTCTGTCAGTACGAACTTACGAAAAGTGACCATATAAGCGGGTGACCATATATCCGGTATTGACTGTATTAAAATTTCCATGTATAATAAACGACTGTAAATAGCAACTGTAAACAACTTAATTTTTTGTAAGGTTTTAGGAAAATATTTTACGAAAACATTGTAAAACATGTAATAACCTGAGTTTCAAAACTCCCCTTTTCCAAAATTTAAAAAATAGTTTTTTTTTCTGTCAATACATTCTAATGTTAAACCGATAAACTAATAAAATCCTGCCATTGAAAAATCGTAGTTTACAATGAAAATTGTCGTTCGCAACCAGAAGTTTTTCGTATTTTGCCAAAATTTGTCCCGGTAAAGCGAATTTTGAAAATCACGTCCTCATTTATAAAAACTAGTGATAGGCGATTCTCGAAAATTTCCTATTCGATAAAAATCGTAATCGTAAAAAAGCGCATTCGGTAAAGTCATCGATTAATTTCGAGAATCTACAATCGAGATGTTTTACAATCGATTATTAAAATCTTTGTTATTACATGTTTAAAAAGCATAATTTAGTAAATACATGGTAACTGAAAACAAATGAAATTAAAAAACAACAACAAACCAAAAAGATGTTATAATGGAGCCGCAATAGTAGAAAAGTCATGTAACGGCGTTCCTTGATTGCAAAAAGTTGTAAAGTCGCGAGTAGAGTCACGAGTAGCAAAATGGCCAAAGAAAAAATAATGAAAAGCACTTCTAGTGTAAAGAACATGAACTAAAAGGATATTAAAAGTGATCAAAATCTTTTATTGATTTTTGTACATCAATTGAGATACGATCTACAATTCCCCCATTATTAGAAGACTCTCTATTGAAATACATTAAACGGACCACCTGGGGGGCAAAGTAGTGCAGGAGCAATGAAAATCCATAACATGAGTAAATGGTCATTAGGCTTTCCAACAATACATCGCATGATGGGTGTCGGTTAAATTTATTAAAG